>CP141140.1:26715350-36715350 GCA_035235625.1 Saururus chinensis
AGTCAGATAGCGGCCATGGCGAGGATCAGCAGCACACATCATGTTCTTAGCATCCCACATCTGTTGGGTCAACTCGGGGACAGTGAGTGCCCGGTACTGTTGCGACCCACGTGAGGTGAGCGGGGCAAATCCAACCATGAAGAAGTGGAGACGTGGGAAAGGGATTAGGTTGACTGCAAGTTTCCTAAGATCAGAGTTAAGCTGTCCAGGGAAGCGGAGACAGCAAGTAACTCCACTCATAGTTGCAGAAATTAGATGATTCAAATCACCGACTGCATAACCAGAAAACAAGATGAGTGTTAAATATTGGTTGAAACAGTAATCTTGGACTATTCTAATCTGAAACAAATAACCTATGGTGTGTTTCCAAGTATTTTGTACAACATTTCCCAGCGTAAGTGTGTCATAGAAGAATCTATCAAGCTTATCACATGCACCTTAACAAAGTAATGTGATCCTTAATGCATCATAATATAAAATTTGATTCTGATAGGAGTCAAATATTGTATAGAATACAGCTCACCGACTACAAATAGCTAGAATAAGTTGTATGATGATGATAAATCTTCCAACCAAAATTTTAATAATAGTAATAAATGATAAATGCAAATATTGACCACATTACCGTTAATCAATACCAACATTAGTCACGCCTGTTTAATCTATCAACATATACAAAATATAAGACGGATGGAATTCAAATGTTACCTAAGTAGTACGAGAATCGTATACTCTTGCTACAGAAAAACAATTAAACAGATTCTGAACATACTCCATAGATGCCTTGGTAAGATAGACACCAGCAAATGTGAAAGCATTCGAAAAAAACTTACAGCTTGGGGTAGTCAGCTTTAAAGTCCTGAAGCAGATATCATAAAGTGCCTCGTTATCCAACACCATGCACTCGTCTGCATTCTCCACCAACTGATGAACAGATAAAGTGGCATTGTACGGTTCAACCACTGTATCAGACACCTTGGGAGATGGGAAGACAGAGAAGGTAAGCATCATTCTATCAGGATATTCTTCCCTAATCTTTGAAATTAGCAAGGTTCCCATTCCAGAGCCAGTTCCTCCACCAAGAGAGTGGCAGACCTGAAATCCTGAATATTAAAAAAAAAAAAAAATTTAACAACAAAAAGTAAATTAAAACAGCATCTTCAAAAGATGTTGGCCTTCAGAGAAAATTGTTGGGCATAAAAGGAAGATCAATGTGAAATTTGACCCGGCACATTTTAACAAGTAGAAAATTACAAATAACAAGACATAAGAATACCACAAATAAATTGTGAGTTCGGCAGACCTGAAATCCTGAATATAAAAAAGAAAATATCTTTAACAACAAAAAGTAAATTAACACAGCATCTTCAAACAATGTCGGCCTTCAGAGAAAATTGTTAGGCATAAAAGGAAAATCTATGTGAATTTTGACCCGGCACATTTTAACAAGTAGAAAATTACAAATAACAAGACATAAGAATACCACAAAGAAATTGTGAGTTCTTACTGACAAGCTCTTTCTCACTAATTAAGCATCCTTCAAAAAATGATGGCAATTAGGCCTATTGAAATTCCAAAATGAACAAAGCATCATTCAATTAGTGCGCTTTTACCATGACATAAGAAGTGAATTAATATAATGTCCTTGATATGCATCATTCACAAAGTGCCAACAATTTCGCCTATTAAAATCCCAAAATGAACAATGGTTTGTTCAATTAGTGTTTATCATGACCTAACAAGTGAATTAATGTAATGTCCTTGAAAGCCTATTCACAACGCATAAAACTGCAGGGACTTTAATGTTCATATAAAAATATAATACAGATAGTAGTGACCCACTCTGATTTCAAGTATGCATTTGCCTAGAAATGATCCACTAGTACTATACTAAAAAGTTAATAAGTAACATGAAAAAAAAACTGAAATTATACCTTGAAGACAGTCACAATTCTCAGCCTCCTTTCGAACAACATCAAGGACGGCATCAATCAACTCCGCACCTTCCGTGTAATGCCCCTTGGCCCAGTTGTTGCCGGCGCCAGACTGCCCAAATACAAAGTTGTCGGGCCGGAAAACCTGTCCATAGGGGCCAGTGCGGACAGCATCCATAGTGCCGGGCTCAAGATCCATGAGCACGGCCCTGGGGACAAATTGGCCGCAGGAGGCCTCGTTGTAGTAAACATTGACACGCTCAAGCTGCAAGTCGGAAGATCCAGTGTACCGGCCGGTTGGATCAATGCCGTGCTCATCGCAGACCACCTCCCAGAACTTGGAGCCGATCTGATTCCCGCATTGGCCCCCTTGGATGTGCAGGATTTCTCTCATTTTTCAGTAAGATCTGAAAACCGAAATCAATTTTGATCAGCTACATGCAGCTTGGTATAAAATTGGACGAACACTAACTCACAGAGAAATGCACGAAAATAAGGAAGATGTCGAACAACACATCCAATGAAAATTTTGAAAAAAAGCAGTTGCAGAGAAATGCCAAAATCATAAATTAGAGAATGAAACAAGTAATGAAAATAAAATTAACATCGTTTCAATTTTTTGTTTAAATTCGAATGAATTGTGGGCTTTTGACATCAGATCCAATATCTGCAAATTCAACAGAAAAAACCAATTTTTTCCAAAAAAAATAAGAACTTTCTCTCGTCTTTTTAGTAAAATCTGACAACCCAATTTGATTTTGATCAGTTGCATTCGTCTCCGTATAGAATTGGAGCATAACCCACTATAAGGAAAATGCTAACATAAGAAATAAAAAAAAAGTGCAGTTACACATTTAAATTTTTTTGCAATTTTCTTAAGATAGTCAGGATGAAAAAGAATTCAAATATTATTTGATAAAAATAGTATCACAAAAAGAAATGAAACCAAGAAACCCATAAATTTAACATCATTGCAGAATTTATTTCAACTAAAATGAGCTTTGGGGTTTTGGCATCAGATCTGAAATCTGCAGATGCAAGGTAATAATGGTCATTTTTTTTCAAACAAAAAACGAGAAATTGCGGGAAAAACACCTCGCAGAAAAAAGTACTAGATCAACAGTAATAATACCAAATCAAACAGAAACTTTGAACTATCTCTGAAATAAGAACTACAGTAACTATTTTAAACAAAAAAAACCAAATATTCCTGCAAAATGCAGCAACATCCTACCAACAATAAGACAAAAAAAACTCAAAATCTAACGAGAACGCCAACAAACTCGGAATCTTCACAATGGAGCGAATAAATCGAACATCAACTCCTCCATTATAAAAACAAAAAAAAACCCAAAATACGTCAAAAATTAACGCAAAATGTAGCAAGAAGAAAAAAAAAAGTAAAGAAAACTTACTGAAGAAAAACCGAAACCAGGGAAATGCCGACGAGATCCGCCGGCGAGATGCCGGATCGACGGAAGACTAAAAATGATTTTGCAGTAAAAATCAAAAATTGGGACTTTTTGAATCCTGCGATGAAGGAGTGGAGTGGATTTATAGAGAGCGGAGGGAGGCAAGGGCGATCGTACGGCGGCCATTGTTTCCCTCCTTTTTCTGTTCTGCCGTCCGGATGCCGTTGGATCTTGTCATCGGACGGCTGGGATGGGGGGAGCTATTTTGGACTTTTCGGTGGGGTGCGGATGTGGTGCGTTTTTCAAAAATCGAAAAGAAAAATTGGTTGACGGAAATGCCCCTGTCTTGATTGGATTGTGACTTGTTTTTTGTCCGTTTGCTATCGACCGGCTTCGAAATGGCTGGGGCCGGCATCCGTGTCGGGCCGGCAGCGGGACGGCAACTGCCAACCCGACCCGGGTCCGGAACCGTTTGTGTCCATATCTGCACTTTGTCGGCGCTGGCCCCAACTGGTATACTTTAGCATATCTGATTATGTGCTGTACGTTACTCGGGCTCATATAAACGAGTCTTTTAAATTATACTCCCATGACTTGATTGGAGTATACTAAAAAATATGCTCTCAATACAATACAAGTCATGGGATCATGATTTGATGACTTGCATCAAATTAAAAGGGCGGACAAATAATTCAAACTCATCGTCCCTTGAGTAACATGAGATGCATGATTTTGACATACATTTATCAACTTGGCGCATATAAACAAAATTCTAAAAAATTGAGATTAAAAAGTGTTTGGCAAGGGCCATGGCCTATCCATCATGGCACATGCGCATCCTATGGAACCGTGGTCGGCTGGTGAAGCAACCTCATCCAATCAAATTTTCAAAACATGTGCAATTATAACTGCGTGTGCAAATTAGGAGATATGTGGTCATGTGATATCACGTGTTTTGAAGAATTGATTGGATAAGGTTGCTTCACCAGCTAATCACGATTCCATCCCATATGTGTGCATTAACATAGGGCCCAAAGTTTGGACCCAATTTATCATGTAGGCCCCTTTCATCTTTTATAGAATACTTCTTCTATCTCATATTAATAAGGAAAATTTATTAAAATAATAATTAAAAAAACTAATTACCAAAATATATCATTTTGGAAAATATTTTTTAAAGTGGTGTTCGTTTTTGCCACGCTGGCGCCAGCCAAGCAGCTGGCACCAGCGTGGCTTTTTTTTTATATTTTTTAAGTTAATTTTGTCGTTTAGAACGATGAAATTGGCTTGAATACGATTTCGTCGTTATAAACGACGAAACCTTATATTACTTGACCCGGTTTCGTCGTTCAGAACGACAAAATCAACTTAAGCTGATTTCGTCGTTCTGAACGACGAAACTACCACACTTGTGTTATTTCAGTCTCGGTCGTGGGAAAAACACTAATTTCGTCGTTCTAAACGACGAAATCAGCTTAAATTTTTTTAAAATTACTATTTAAAACTAATTTTATCACCTGTCCCTATTCATTCATTCAAAACACAGAACACAAAACACAGATAAATATGCACGACTTCATTCATTCCACCCATAACAAATATTACCATAACAAATATCACTATCACGAATATCACCATAACAAATACAAGTAAAGTACATCATATACGAGTAACAAATATAATACATCACAAGTAATATCATAATCTCCTACGTCCTCGTCCTCGTCCTCGCCCTTGCCCTCATCCTCGACGAGGGTGTACGAGCTCCTCATGATCTACCTCTGGCTGTGGCTCTAACTTTGGCTCCAACTGGGGCTCGGGCTCCAACTAGGGCTGGGGCTGGGGCTCGGGCTCCGACTGGGGCTGGGGCTCCGGCTGCGACTCCATGTCAGGCTCCTGCTCGGGCTCCGGCTCAGCATAAGTAATAGATGCTACAATATGAGTTGGCCGATGTCGTCTATAATACAAAATCGGATCTGGCTGAGTGACATGTGTAGTATCTGGAAATGATGAACCTGGAGGAGAGCTATATGCAGCTGATGATGATGGAATATCAGGGCATGAAGAGTGCATTGGCTGCGTCTGAGCGGCCTCGTCGACAGGATAATCTCGATGAACATCCGTGATTACCGAATGAAGTAGTGGCAAGCTACGAAGGACATCATTAGACGATCTAATCACCGACTCACATGCTGCTACTACGTCCTCGCGCAAAATACAGGTGACAAGTGCATCACTCAAATATTCATTAGTATGTCGAAGCTGACGAAGCTATAAAAAAAATAAATTAAATATTAGATAAATAATTAAAACAAAATAAGAAAATAATATATGCCTTAATTAACAAAGTTGTACTTACTAGAGCTGCCTCAGATGCTCCCCTAGCTGATATGTCATCTCCTCTACATCATCACGCGATAAAATATATCGCCGTGTAATCGGTAAATACCAGTGCATATAAGTACTACGAACATCTCGTAATGTCGTAGTCGGCTCCCCTCTAATAATAGTGGATCTCCTATCCTCCCATCGAGCAATATACGATGCATGATATATAGCCCAGTCAGTAATATGGCGGCCCTGTCGAGTGATGTGATGGACAAACTCGATAGTAGAAGGTGGGACCCCTTGCTCCAGGTTAAACTGGAGCATTACACGATCTGGCACATACATCTCTATAATCTCATAACATATGAGAGGGGTTCGAGAAAGCCATACCTCTCAACCGTCAGTGCAGAGTGGAGGTATCACAGCGAACAAGTCCTCCGAGTACGGCTGCCAAATAATCTATATAATATATAAAGATAAGTTAGTTTAAATAACGACAAATTTTTTTAAAATCATTATATAAAAAAGTTCAACGCGGCAATAAAATTACCTGGTATGGCCGCTGGTGGTCTAACTCCCCTCTATACAAACGGAGGACTCCTTGTGGATTTTCGGTTCTCTTCTTCCGAACATTCCACCTTAAGGAGTTAAATTTAAGAAATGAGTTCAGCATATGTTCATAAAACGTTGCATAAAAAGTAATGTGTTAAACATAAATACAACCTACCTCGCCCCTAATGGAGCACCCTCGACCAAGCGACCCATCTCAGCAGTTGGTCGGCTGATGTGTAAGTGCTCCCACAACCATAACTATGTCATAAAATAGTGATAACAAATATTAGAAATAAAAAATTATATGTGACTAAAACTCCAAGTAAAGTTACACAATTATTTACCTGAAGAAGAGTCAGACAACCCGCAATCCCCGAGGTCATGGCCTGGCATGCCTTTCCTAACTCTCGGTATAAGAATGCGAGAGTAGCACTGCCCCATGAATAAGTGCCAGCCATGTCAAAGTCGTGAAGGAGAGAGAGATACGAAACATGCACGTGGCTGCTCGTGGTATCTGCAAATATGGTGGCTCCAAGTAAATGCAATATATAGGCTCGTGCATGCTGCTCGATAACTATCTCTGTAGCATCGGCTGGGAGCTCACGAAACTCCTGTAACAGCCATCGTAGGCTCACTCGGCTACCACACATCACTGTAGGAGGAGGAGCTCTACCAAGAAGTCTAAGTAATATATCCATATGAGCTCCTCCTGTCGTGCCTGTCACCGGACGTCCATCAATACGGAGTCCTAATAGAACTGCCACATCCATGAGCGTGATGGACATCTCTCCATATGACAAATGAAACGTCTGTGTCTCCCTCCTCCATCTCTCAACAAGAGCCGTCAATAGAGGCCGATCGAGATGAACATACTATAGATGAATGAAATGGCTGAATCCCACTCGCTCGATATAAGGTAATATACGCTCATCTATAGGCCAATGGCGGAGGTATTTAAAATGTTCGGTGCACTCAAGGCACCCGGGGTCCTATAATAAATTTTAAAATTATAACATGTCATATTATATCAACCAAAAAACAATGAAACAAATTTTAAAAAAAGTTATCATACCTCTCCTCTCCAAATAGCAGCAGACCTATGTGACTCCTGCTCTACGAGTAAAGAAGCGTCACTCAGGCCTGGCCCGTAACAAGGCTCTGCATGATCCATATGATCTGTGGAAGATGAAGATCATATCATTAATCGTAAGGAATACATGCGTACGTAACTAAAAAAATATAATAAATACAGAGGTTGATTATATGTTTACCAATCAACAGGAGGTTTCTACATGATTTACTATTATGCCCACTTTGTTTACACCTCCCGCATTTATATCCTCCTCTACCATCTCTTTCCATTGTTCTGCGGTCTATGGTATTCCTAATGCGAACAGACCGTGGGCGACCGGGTTGCCTTGTTGCTATTGGTGGGTATAACACAAACGGTATATCCCTCTCCCAATACTCCCGACCATGAGGAGAATAAAATTCTGCAGAGTACACATTTCTATAAGTAGAAGATGTGTAAAACAGTGATGCATTGATTGGCTCCCGCCGCTTTGCCCACACAGCGATAAGGTGCAAGCAAGGATAACCATAAACCTGAGGGATGTTGCATGTACAAGTATGCATCGCAGCATTTACCATAACCTTGCGGGCACGAATTGATGTCACTTTGTACTGACTCCTATTGATCCTATTAACTATATACTCCCCAATTTTTCTTGTTTGCTCTCTCAATATAGCTTCCACTCTAGGAGTATATGGGGTGACTATGGCAGAGGCGGCAGAAGATCATTTAACAAAAAATTTTATGAGCCGATAAAAGATAGCTGACACTAAAGCCTGCATGGGTAACCCTCGTGCCCCCTTCAAGACGCTATTTAAACTTTCAGCCATATTTGTAGTTGTCATGCCAAATGTCATAAAACCACCGTGTGCAAGGGACCACTGTGCAGGATGCAATTCTCCTCCTAAGAGGAGATCATTTTGCCCTAGGACTCTCTTGACCAATCAAGTCCATTTTAGCATCAAACTTTTCTACTGTGAGTGCACAAGCTGCTGCCTTAATCAAGTCCGTCAGTGTATCATTTTTGAACTCCTTCTTAAAATTTACTTTTATGTGATGGATGCAATAACAATGGTGGTAATCCGGCTCTGGAAGAACCTCAGGCACTACCTTCTGAAGCCCCTTATGTCGATCTGAAATAATGACGATGTTCGTCATGCCCATCAGTACGTGATCCCTCAATTCCATTAGAAACCATTTCCAATTGTCTCCGTCTTCCTTCCCGACAAGCCCGAACGCAAGAGGAAATAACCCATTATTTCCATCTGTAGCCGTTGCAGCCATAAGAGCACCAGGATATCTGCCATACAAGTGAGTGGCATCAACGCCAATCACAGGGATGCAATGTCGAAACCCAGCTATAGACGGCTCAAAGGCCCAAAACAACCGTCTAAATCTCCTACAAGTGCCACCATCTGCACGAGGTACTACATCATCCTCTAAGCGGTAGTAGGTGTCAGGATTGGCTTCTTGCACCGCCCTTAGGTACATTGGCAACAATTTATACGATTCAACCCAATCTCCATAAATGGCCTTGATCACCATATTCCTTGTTGCTCATGCTTTCTTATAAGATATGTCAACATGATACTTTTCCTTCATTCTTTGAATAATATCCCCTGGTGTGAGAGTTAATTCGGCTTGGATAGCGGGCATTATGACCTTCGAAA
Source organism: Saururus chinensis (assembly GCA_035235625.1). Lineage (NCBI taxonomy): Eukaryota > Viridiplantae > Streptophyta > Magnoliopsida > Piperales > Saururaceae > Saururus > Saururus chinensis. Next base: position 26,724,319 of record CP141140.1, read on the forward strand.
TAAAGGAGGTACTGCACTGCCTATGATCTGTGCTAAGCTGGGCATTCCGACATGTGTGGTCACCTTTGTACGTCTTCAATTTAAAGAACCCACCACCCCTTTTGATTGAGCCATGCACTCTCCAAGGGCAAGTGCTATCAATGCACTTCACTGTATACTCCGCCGGATTTGTTCGTACAACCTTGTATTCGACATGATTTTGAATGGAAAACTCCTGCAAGGCTGTAACGAATGCTTCTTTATTCTCAAAGATGCGGCCAACGTATAACTCATCTTCGTTTTGTTGGTCCAAATCCATTGTAGAATTCACTGCAGCATCTATCTCCTCATCTATGATGTGTGCATAAAGTGGCTCCACTTCACAGTACGGCGGCTCTTCATCATCTACATTCATATCATTCCCAGCAATGGCATTGTCTACCGCATCATCCCCCTCACCGTCAACCATCTGTTGAGCACTTTCTTCACCTCTAACCCCTTCTATATTCATATCAGAATCTTCTCCACTTACTTCGTCAATATTATCTTCACCTTCATTATCCTCATTTTCATCAATATCTTCACCGTAGACATATCCCCCCTACATATAAACATCACATATGTATTAAATTGCATAAGCCTAAAAAAGTTGAATTCATTTATAAATATATATTTCACCTCTGATTAGATGGTCCAGCATCGGTATGACCAACATACGTGTAGGGGTAATGAAGGCCCATCGAACTTTGAGTTTCATACCATGCACCGCCTTGAGACATTGGAACGCTAAATGGCTCGTGTGCATGCGTCGTAGACCTTCCATATTACACACAAAATCTCAAAATTTAGCTAAACGTATTTTCATTAAAGGATAATAAGATTGAAAACGTATTCACAACTAAATCAACCCTTACCTCCAAGTAGGTCCACTTCCATCGTAAATAGGGGCAGACGACCTATGACGTTCATTTGAAGCTACTGTCATAGATAAATTTCCCTCTTCTTCGTCGTCCACCGGCACTTGCATATGACTTTCATTGTTCACATTTCTATCCGAGCTCCTTTGTGAGCTTCTATGAGAGCTCCTATGTGAACTACTTCGCCTTCCACTAGTCACTCGGGCCTCTTTTTCTAGAAATAACTCGAAAGAAATTATGTGACGCGAGTGGTGAAACATAAAAGCCATTGATGAATCATCATTTATGTTCATTAGTATCATTCTCGATATATAGGACGGAAGATTACATTTGATAGTAATTTTCCATCTTCTTCGATCCAACCCAACCTTACTTGCTACGTGCATCTCAAATTCATCAAATGTAGACGGTTTCTTCATTAATAATCCTTCTATGCGTCCGTCGTAGTTAATGAAAAAACTAACCATTTCTTCTGCCATTTCTATTTAATTAATTCATAAATAATAAATAAAATTAATATTAGATTAAGCAAACTAATACTAATATCTACTCTAACAAATATATTTTAAAAATATATACGCATAGAAACTAATAACTTTACCAAGTATATAAGCATATCATTAATACTTTATATTAATGAGTAAATTTTCTAATTAATAAAATTAGACAATTAATGTAATAACGCATACAATGTCACAAATCATATAAGCTATAAAAAAAGCATGTTCAAAAACTCAAATCCTCCTCATTTTCCAAAATTTGAGAGACTTGGCATCTTAAAAAATAAAAACTCATTAATTAAAAATCCATCTCAATTCAATAATCTTAAACAAAAAAACATACAAAACGACTGAGAACAATACCTATAAAACTAGGGCACAATAATGGTATAATTAAAACTTCTAATTTATTCAATATAGCTTAGAAAAGATAAATTACTTTAATTTAACATATACAAAATTATTTATAACGATTGAAAAAGGAGATAAAAAACAAAAAAAAAGCAAAAAATCGCACCTGGAGCGGGCTGGACGTGGGCAGCGGACGGTCTGGATGTGGGCGGCGGCGGCGGCTCGACGGTGACGACGGCGGGGCTGGACAGGGACGATGGGCCGGATGTCGGCAGAGGCGGGCGGTGGATCACTCGACGGAGGTGGAGCCGAGTAGATTTCAGCAAGGCGACTGGAGGCGGAGCGGATCGGGAAATATAAACCCGCTGATTTCGTCGTTCTGAACGACAAAATTAGTGTCTTTCCCACGACCGAGACCGAAATAACATAAGTGTGGTAGTTTCGTCGTTCAGAACGATGAAATCAACTTAAGTTGATTTCATCGTTCTAAACGACGAAATCAACTTAAAAAATAAAAAAAAAGCCACGCTAGCGCCAGCTGCTTGGCTGGCGCCAGCGTGGCAAAAACGAACACCACTTTGGGAAATATTTTCCAAAGTGGTATATTTTGGTAATTATTATTTTTTAATTATTATTTTAATAAATTTCCCATATTAATAATTATATTTGAAAAAATAACATTTTTTATTGAATGGCGAGAAGGAAAAATATATTCATTATATTCATTTTTAAGTATCCAATCATTTAAATTGAACAAAACAGAGCTATTAATATAAAATAATTTTTTTTCCAAATAGAGCTATTAATTTGAGACATAGGGTGTCATTACCCGGATTTTTAAACCCTTTTTAATGAAGAACACAAGGTTAATCATGAAGAAATTTTTTTTCATAAATATAAAACAAATCCGCCAATTAAATATTCAGGTCATGATAACTGAGGTTCACAAATATGAATATCAAAATATATGATATTATTACATGTCTCAAAATTCAATAAATAGTAGGTTAACCCTCTAAGTATAAGTCTGTCATCTGTCTGAAAATAAATAACCAAGTAAATTTGGCTCTCACGCTAGTAATTATAATTACTTACAAAATTGTAGAAGAAACTAGATCCCACTAGTGCAATGTCGTCCTCAATCGCTCACCAATGTCCTGATCTAGCTACGTCATCATCTAAAGAACATGCTATCAAACAAGACCAAACAACAACAAAACATCTCTTCCCCTTGGAGGAGCATTTCCAAAAGAATAAAAGTTTTAGTTAATATTTTTCAGATTAGGCCAACATCACTAGATGTTAGTTGCATACGTACTCATCAGACAACATCTTCAATGTTTCCAACAAGATCGAATTCAAACGTAGTTTTGCCTAAAAACTATAGTATCCTAAGAAGCATAGCATTACATGTGCAATGCTTAAGTATTTTCAACAAACCTATATTTTATGCAAGTCCTTTAATCATTCCATTTGTTCTAATTAAACAAACAATATCAAACAATATTATTAATTATCTTTTGACCCATTGTTCAATAATTAATATCCCTGTTTAATCTCAAAGACAAACAGACTCATCAAATGTTAACCTAAGAGACAAATAATACAACCACCATAGACCTTCCTCCAAAGGGAACCATCCATAGTGCAGCCCTAGAATCTATCACAAAGTACCATCACCCAACCTAGCCCATAAGGACCTAACTGGAGTGGAATGTCATGACTCATAACTACACCTGAACAAAAGTGGCGGGAGAAGCTAACCAAGTAGGATGTCAGCTAATCTAAATGTGTGTATACTAAACGATTCTCAATAAATCAGTGGTGAGCCGAGCTCACGTAGAGCTCCTTCCAACGGGGAGGTGCAACTACATAGTCAAATTAATAGCTCCTCAATAGAGCAAAGACTAAAAAAACCATTCTGGACCCTATCTTGTTCGACAACAATTAAGGATTCCGAATGACTATCAAGGATAATAAGTCTCATCTAGACTAGGGTTAAAACTCAAAACTGTCATCGGTTTATTAACCAAGGCAAATCGTCAAGTTTGTGGCCTTGTTCACTCTATGAATTAGTCTTAGACCCCTCTGAGGGTATTTTAGTCTTCATCTTAATTAGGTGTTCTCGCCCAATCCAAAGCTATTTAACCCTATTGATTAATCTTTCATGAATCTTAAACTAGTGATAAATTACTATCACGACATCAATAGCAAATATTAAAACAATGAACAACATAAACAATATAGACCAACACAAGTCCAAGCATATCATAATATCAAGAACCAAAACCCAATAATGATATTAGTAATGCTCGCGCTCTTGTACCCTAACCCTCCTTGGGTTAGCTAATTAAACTTTTATGAAAATGAGTCATAGTGCACCTAAGGGTATTAAAATAATTATCTTTCATTGGACATGGTCCTCTCCATTCACGGGTAAGTCTTTAACATCTCAAGAGATTTCAATATCAAATTGGCCCATTAATTTCATTCAAGCGAATGCTGGCCAGTCCGCTCATAGAGGTATTTTTATCATTTTGTTCAGGGCTTCCCTAAACCCTAATAAGTCTGAAACTAATCTTAGGGATACTCCTTGATGTTATGGACCCAAGGTAATTTTCTTTCCATTTAACGGGTCATAAACACCTTGAACTGAATCTGGTTCATTTAATAGTTTTACCTTAACCCTAGGGGTAAAACAATTAATTTTCTATTTACTAGGATTTTTACCCAGCTTGTGGCTTGGTCCAAATTTAGGTATGCATGCACCTATCACTGAAATTTTTCTTAATTTTTAAATCAACTCATAGGCCCCTGAACTGGAGCCCCTAAGTTAGGTAAGTGAACCACTACTTAGCTTTAAGGATAAAATGGTTATTTTAAATCCTTTGGAATTTTTCCCAAATACTTGGTCAAAATATTCTATATGCTCTCACTATTATTTGTAATTTTTTCAAAATTTTCTAACTATTTTAACCCGACCCGGTTTGTATTGTATTTTTTTTTCTTTTTTACTATGTGGGTTAGCCTGAGCTTGGTCCACACACTCGTTCCAGAGCTGTGGGTTGCGGTCTGGGGACTTCTTCTTCCCCATACCACTTCGTCACTTCCCACACTGAACAAAGGAAAGTGATAAAGTTCCCCTCCGACGGGGCCCCTCCTTCCGACGGTCTACACCACCGATGCTCCCCCTCCTTCCCAATCTGCACAATTAATGTAGAAAACAAAACTAAAGGCCGATGGTCTCTGGTAGTCGTGGTTGCCGATCCTCTCCAAACACTGGGAAGAGAGGACAAAGGCTACAGACCGGCGGCCAAATGACCGGATGTTTGGTGGCCGTCTGGTAGCCGTTCGATAGACCATTTGCTCCAAATCTCCCCCCCTTCTTAATTTATAAAATTACATTAACAGAATTGCAAAAATTACTATTCATACAAATTACATTCCGATTTATTAGCAAAACTTCCACTAATCTTGACTCAAAGATTAAGACGATGATCCTACCTCTTTGTCCTCCAGCCTTCGCGCATTCTCCTCTCCACCCCCATCGTTGGGCTCGCTCGAAAGCTCCTTTGGCGACAACTCCTCTTTTCTTCTCAGCCAAAAAGCTAAAGACCCTTAAAATAAGCCTTAAGCGGCCTTTTTATAAGTATGAGGATTAGGAATCTTGATCCCTTTAGAAGTTGGGCCAAACCTCCCCACTTAGGCAACCTAATTGGGCCTCTAAAAATTAATTTATGTCACTTTAATTAATCGGGCTCGTATAGTGACTTAAATGGACAATTTGCGTGTCTAATTCTAGTAAACGGGCTTTGCGCCATATATTCAACTTAGAATGGTCATATCTCCCTTATCCGAACTCCGATTTGTGCATTCTTGTTGGCATTTCAAGGCTCTTTATGTCTACTTTCTATCCATATAGTCTCAAATACTGTTGTGCACATTCACCCGAGCACACCTTCTGCCCTGTTCGACCTTACATACCTTCGTACTAGGCTACTTTCCTTGTTTTATGCTTCTAGTATAATTGTAATAAATCATAGTTACCTAGACATTAATGTATTAGTGTGTAACGGGCCAGCTGTGACCCCGCTAATTAATCAAGCCCACTAGCTGGCATGATCCCCAAGGAGAGGCATGGCTTCCCTATAAGGGGTCATCTTCTTCCTTGCTTATGTTTTATACAATTAAGAATTTAGTTCTTTCCCTCTTCTTCCTACTATCTTCCCTCTTCCTTTTCATGAATCGTGAAAGGTACTGTTCGTGCCCAAGTTGGGCACAACACTAGTATCAAAGCCATCACGATCTCCTTCCATGCCATGAGGAAAACAACAAGCCACTGCCCCAGAGGTTCAGTCCGAGAAAGAACACGAATCCTCAGAGGACAGCCCCAAACCTGGTCAGGAACCCATCAATCCTCTCATGGTCACTCAAATCATGGACAAACTAGAGTCCTTGTCCATGGTCATGGCTCAGCTTCAGACAGCGCCTTCAGCGCCCTTGTTGCCCAAACCCCAACCAGCCAATGTGGAGAAGGGGGAGTCGTCCCAGGCCCAAGAATTCCACTGCCCCAGCCCTCAGACTTCAGTAGAAAGAGACGTGCACCCGCCCTGACCCTCTGTGCGTTTTGGCACCTTCGAACAACACAATGAAGGGAGACGCGTTGGATGGGATATGCAAGGGGCGCTAGGTGTTCGAGGAAATACCCCTATGGTTCCGCCACCTAGAAATTTGTTCTAGGAGATTGAGGATGTCTGGGACAAATACTTGGGCTCTTGTGGGGGACCATGGGGAGGAGCCGAGCCCCGCTTGGCCCACCTACAGTTCCCGCATTACAATAGGGACGAGGATCCGGTGAAGTGGCTGTACAAGGCGGAGAAGTTCTTCACTTACAAGGGGACACAATCCGAGGCTGAATGGTTACTCATAGCTGCATTCCATCTAGATGGTGATGCTTCCGTTTGGTTTCAGAGCTTTGAGAATGAAGTTTGTTACCCCACCTGGACCGCATTCGTCGATGAATTATGCGTCTAGTTCAGCTCCAACGAGTTCCATAACTTCAATGAGATGTTGTCCACCCTACACCAAACTACCACTGTGAGGGCCTATTACACGAAATTCATAAAGATCGTGAATCGTCTTTCCAATTGGCTGATGGAAGCCTTGGTGGGGACATTCAAACGAGGGCTCAAACCGGAAATATCGGATCTGATGTGTCATTTTGCATGCTCGTCTATGCAGGAAGTCGTGAGGCATGCATGAATTGAGGAGGAGAAACTGGCTCGACAGTGAAGGGGTGGCCGGCTAGGGTCCTTCCCATGGCCCCCTCTTGGCACTAACCCTCCTCCCCACATGACCAGTAGCACACCCATCAGCTGCCTTGGTCAACTGCCCCTCCTAGCTAGTCAGCTAGTGCGCCACCTCACACCAGCCCAAATGGAGGAACGTCAATCCAAGGGATTGTGCTTCAAGTGTGACGAAAAGTTTGTACCCGGACATTGTTGTTCAGTCAAGGGCAGTCTATTGGTTGAAGAGGTCGAAGAAGAGATGGATGGCGCATATAGTGAAGATTCCCACCCTTACAACAACGGGCTATCGGAGATATCCGTCCATGCCTTTTCCAGGGCCTTCACTCCTCGCATTATGCATGTCCAAGGCCATCTCAAGCAGCAGCAAGTGGCTATACTTATCAACAGTGACTCCACCCATAAATTCATCAACGATTAGGTGGCCCAATGTTTGGGCTATTTTGTGTCAGATTTGAAGCCATTCGATGTCTTGATCAGTGATGGGAAGCTCCTCAGGAGTTTTGGGGTGTGTGCACAGGCCGCACTTGTTATCCAAGGTCACACCTTTGTCACCAACCTCTTCTTGCTGCCTACAAAAGGGGCGGACGTGGTATGGAACTTCCGCGAAATGGTTATGGATCCAAGGGTCTCAGTTGAGCACCCTTCACTCCGCCCAATCAGTGAGTTCCTTCAGGTTCACACCATAAGGGTTCCTCCTTCAACAACGGGTTGTGGTCGAGGTGCACTAAGACGACCTACCCGTTGATCTTCTTGCCCTCTTGATGGACCACATAGATGTGTTTGACAAGCCTAGAGGCCTTCCACCAGTGTGGCATCATGACCATCACATCCCTATCATTCCAAGGGCCTCTCCGGCCAATGTCTGTCCTTACCGCTATCCCAACATCTAGAAGGCGGAGATAGATCACCTTGTTGCCGACATGCTATAGTCCAGCATCATACGCCCCAACACGAGTTAGTTCTCCTCTCATGTACTACTGGTTCGCAAGAAGGATGGCACTTGGCATTTTTGCGTCGACTATCGAGCCTTGAACGCCATCATTGTGAAGGACAAGTACCCTATTCCAGTGATTGAGGAGCTTCTTGATGAGTTGGCCTGAGTGACAGTTTTCAGCAAACTCGATCTCCGTTTGGGTTATCATAAGATCCGAGTGCAGCCAACCGACATTCATAGGACTGCTTTCAACACTCACGATGACCATTTTGAGTTCCTAGTTATGCCGTTTGGGCTCACCAACGCCCCCTCCACCTTTCATAGACTTATGAACGATCTCTTCATGCCATTTCTCCACCACTACATTTTGGTCTTCTTTGATGACATACTTGTCTACAGCAAATCTTGGGCAGAACATTTGCAGCACCTCAGGTCTGCCTTTTCCATTCTAAGAGCTAATTCCTTATTTCTTAAATGTTCGAAGTGCTCTTTTGGCAGCCCACAGGTCGATTATCTTGGCCACATTATCTCTTGGGATGGGGTCTCCACCGACCCTTCTAAGGTGTCTGCAATGCTCTCTTGGCTGACACCCACTTGTGTTCAAGCACTTAAAGGTTTCTTGGGCCTCACTGGATACTACCGGCGTTTTATCAACCAATATGGAGTAATCACCCGCCCCCTCACTGAGCTTCTCAAGAATGGTGGTTTCACTTGGACGAAGGTGGCCCAGGTGGCTTTTGACACATTGAAGCAGTCCACGACTTCCACCTCTTCTTCATTCTACCGGATTTCAACTGCTCTTTTGTGGTTGAAACAGATGCTTCAAAGGCCGACCTTGGTGCGGTGCTACTTTAGGATGAGCAGCCTATTGCATTTTTCAGCAAAGCCTTGGCGGGTCATTCCTTATCACTATCTGTATATGAGAAGGAGTGCTCACCATAGTCCTTGCCATTGATAAATAGAGACCTTACTTGCTCGGTTGCCGCTTTACTATCTGCACTGATCATTAGCCTTTAAAGTATTCCTTGAACAATGGGTTTCCACTCCAGCACAACAATGGTGGGTCAGTAAACTATTGGTCTATAACTACGAGGTGGTCTACAAGAAAGGGGTGGGCAACACTATAGTTGATGCTCTCTCTCGCCATTCTACCTCAGGCTCCTGCCTGGCTTTATATACCCCTTCCTGCCCCTTCATTGATGAATTTCAAAATGCTTACAGAGATGATCCTTCAACAAAGTCACTGGTTACCCTTCTCCAGGACGACCCTACTGGCCGACCTTTCTTTGTTTGGCATGATGATCTTCTATCCTAGAAAGACCGCCTCTGGGTGCCCGATGTGGATGACCTTCGCCTCCGTATCCTCTCTCACTTCCATGACACACCACTTGCCGGCCACAAAGGGGAGTTTTGTTCCTACAAGAGGGTCAGCTAGAGCTTCCTATGGAAGGGCATACGACTGGCTGTTTAGGATTATGTCGCCGCCTGTGATGTTTGCCAACGAGCCAAAGTCACCACGACATTCCCTGTGGGATTACTTTAGCCACTACCCATTCCCGACAAGGTTTGGGAGGATGTTTTGATGGATTTTGTAGAGTCTTTGCCCTTGGTGTAAGGCAAGTCAGTGATTCTTGTGGTGGTGGATCGGTTGTCTAAGTGCGCGCACTTCTGCGCACTTGGACACCCCTTCACCACCAAAATGGTGGTTGAACTCTATGTTCAAGAGGTTTCTAAGCTGCATGGCATGCCTCACACTATTGTCTCTGATCGCGACATGGTATTCCTCTCTCAGTTTTGGCGGGAGTTCTTTGCCCTCCAGGGAACTACTCTTCACATGAGTACAACCTATCATCCATAGACGGACGACAAGATTGAGGTCGTGAAACGTTGCCTGGAATAGTACATGCGGTGCTTCACCATGTCTCAGCCACGCAGGTGGCTCCAGCTTCTTCCATGGGCAAAATGGTCATTTAACACCGCCTTTCAAACCAGCACAGGGTTAACTCCTTTTGAGGTGTTATATGGACATCTTCCTCCGACTGTCCTGTCATATGTCCCACACCGTTCTTCTATCGCCTGAGGTGGACTACATGCTTTGGACATGAGACAAGGTCCTCCGTCAGCTTAAGTTGAACTTAACCTCAGCTCAGAATTGAATGAAATATGTGTATGATAAGAAGCACATTCACCCGGGCACACCTTTCACCCTGTTTGACCTTACATACGTTCGTACTAGGCTACTTTCCTTGTTTTATGCTTCTAGTATAATTGTAATAAATCGTAGTTACCTATTAATGTATTAGTGTGTAACGGGCCAGTTGTGACCCCGTTGATTAATCGAGCCCACTAGCTGGCATGACCCCCAAGGAGAGGTACGACTTCCCTATAAGGGGTCGTCTTCTTCCTTGGTTATGTTTTATGCAATTAAGAATTCAGTCTTTTCCCTCTTCTTCCTACTCTCTTCCCTCTTCCTTTTTGTGATTCGTGTGAGGTACCGTTCATGCCCAAAATGGGCACAACAGATACCATTTCCAACTATTGAGCAAGTTATTCTTACAAGAAAGTCAAGGGGTCAAATACCCTAATTTTTATTTGTTTAATTTTCGAAACCTAGGAAAATTTGGGATATTACATAGGGAATATTATTTTTTTAAAAATAAAAATACTAAATCTAATAAATAAAAAAACCCCGCATGAACCTAGGGGTGGGCATGAGTTGGGTTCAGCCCGAAGTGGGAGGGGGGAGCCCGTCCCAGCTAAGGATGCCAACAAGTTGGATCAAACTGAGTTTTTGAGGTTTTTTTACTCGAGCTCAATTTCTGAAAACTCGACTCAAGCTTGATCGGACATCTAGATGCCCGGCTTGAGCTCGGTTCAGCCAAGGAACTCGAAACTCGACTTAAGCTCAAGCTTGAAAATATACTAGAGGAGTTCGAACCTATGTTCGAATTGAGCTCAAATCCCATTTACAAACCAAACTATTTTTCCCCATAAAAAATCATATTAATTTAGACAATCACATCAACATTATTAAAATAAAAAGATTATAAAAAACACAATTCTATTATATTAAAGTTGCAAATACTACTTCAAAATCTATGGTTAAAATATGAGAATAAATTACCCTACAAAAAACTTTCATTGGTCACCAAAAAATTAACTAATGTTATTTAAATCTCTCATATAATAAGCCACCAAAAACTGAACTAGTCATCAAAGCCATGACAACTCCTATTCATAGATTTCATATTTGATTACTCTAGTGACCACAAAAAATTTCGTGATGAGAGAACTATCTAGACCTCAGTTATAACATATTTCAGGGTGTGTGGATTGCTTGCAAAAAGAAATATATAATTGGACCTCAATAGTAAAATCTAGACTTGGTTCATTGGATATATTTGTAGGCAAAATGTAGATATAGTTCACTAGATCTCTAATTCTAAACCAATATGATTGGCTGAATTAAGAATGTTTATTATGCAAGTGAAATTATATATTTATATTTTTAGGATTAAAATAATTAAAGGTAGTATTTAATAATTAAATAATATTATATAGATGAATAAGGGTAGAGTAGGAATAAAATAATTTATCATACCTACATTCTCAATTTTATTAATAGTAGGATTTATATTTGTTTGAAATATAATAGCATAATCTGGGTATCATATACCATATTATATAGTATATTATATATCATGTATTAATGTATATATAGTATATATATTTTTATAAAATAATATAGAATATTATGGGTACATGAAAGGTAAAAGTTAAGAAATTTTTATAATATGGGTATAATATGTAAGAAGTGATATATAACAAATCAAGTCGAGTTTGACCAGAGTTTCAAGTCAATATCGAGTCGAACCGATCATGTTTCTATTCAAGTCGATTCCAATTGGCCTTTGTTTGAGATCAGCTCCTTTGCTTTCGAGTTCAAATCAAGCTAGATTTGATCTCCCTTCGAGCCAAGCCAGATTCGAGTCGAACCGAGTCAAGCTTGTTCAACTCGACGAGCTAGTTAGACTCGTTAGCAGCCTTAGTCCCGTCCCACGACCCCTTTAGAGGGGTTGCAGATTGGTCTGCCAGGCTTGCTCCTTCACTCCTCTTAAAATAAAAAACCTATACTCTAGCTATGTAACGACCAAGAATTTTCTAAATTCCCTATGTTGACCACGTAGAAAATAGGGTATTTGATCCCTTGACTTTCTTGTAAGTATAACATACCCAATAGTTGGAATTTGTTGTTGAGATTATATAATTAGAAAGTAGACATAAAGAGCTTCAAAATGCCACCAAGAATGCGCGAATCGGAGTTCGAATGAGGGATATACGACTGTTTAAAGTTGAACATAACGCTCAAGGCCAATTTACCCAAATTAGACGTGAAATTCTTCGTTTAAGTCACTATATGGGCCCGATTAATTAAAGTGACTGAAATTAATTTTAGGGCCCAATTAGGTTGTGGAAGTAAAGAAGTTTTGGCCTGATGTCTAATGGGATTAGGGTCCTTAATTTCAATACTTATAATAAGGGCTAATGAGGGTTTCTAGAGGGGGAGGAAGGAGAAAAAGCCACTGGAGGAGGTTTTTTGGGGAAGGTGGCCGGCGGTGAAAAGGAGCAAGCTCAAAGACCAACGTTTAATGAGGTAACTTGCCTAGTCTTTAACCCTATTATATTGACTACATATTTTAGAGAATTAATCTCTTCATGCGCATGAATTAAGGTTTTGTTGCAATAAAATTATAGGTAGTTATATCTCTGCAGCTCAGCAGGTAAAACCTTTGTATCCCATTACCGGTAGACTCTTGTCCTCGCACATGCGGTTGTCATGAGGAAAAGCCCTGGCTTTGTGCGAATCCCGCAATGCAGCCTCTGCATGCTACCAGTGAGAGACAAAGGGATGGAGGAGCATGGGTGCTCCACTTGCGTGGGATAGAGCCGACGATGGCTATGTTCGGAGCAATGAGGTGGGAGGAGGCAGCTGGCTTTGGGCCGGAGAAGTGTGATCAGCAGCTGATGTTTTCCTCACCCCGGTTGACCATCACTAGTGTTCCGTCAGCAATGGTTGGAGATGCTAGAAGAGGGCCAGGAGAGACCGTGCGGTGCTGTGCAGAGCATAGCTTCCGCCCTGGTCTGGATCTCGGGGAGGCGGTGAAAACTCGAGGGGTCACCACCGATTCTTGGGGCCATCTCCGGGATTAGTTGGGCAGGAGGAGGAGGCGCGGATTGGGCCATCAACGGCTCCATCAGGAGAGAGAACAAAGAGAAGAGGTGTCTACTTTGTGTCGCGGGCAAACTAAAGATCACTATCGAAAATCCAAGACTTTAGACGAATTAGATGGCAATTTTGTCGGCATCCGTTGCCTCGACTGCGCCGCTTCGGCACTGGTTGCAAAAATCGGGGAGGGGTGGTGGCTGATTTGTGATCTCTCGATAGCCCCAATTAGACACTAGCTGGCGACGTCACCATAGCTCCCAGAATCACCAGCCGAAAGCGGTCCGGTTGAGCGTGGCCATCATCTGGCTGTGGCGTCTGGCCGCTACACCGGTAGGAGTCCAAAGGTCTCTGGTGGCTTGCATAGAAGACGACGACTTTGAGACTAGTTATTTAATTCCCGATCTTGTTAAAAAAAGAGAGAAATAAAAGAGGGAATGAATCGGGTCCAGTTTGAGAGGGTATATAGGCATAAAAAATTACTAATAGACCTTGAGAGGGGTTTGAGTGTTTTGACCAAGGCTAGGGAAATATCCTATTTGCTATAAAATAATTATTTTACCCTTGTAGCTAAGTCGTAGTTCACTTACCCAATTTAGGGGCTCCGGTTTAGGGGCCTATCAGTAGACTTAAAAATTGAGAAAATTTTCAGTGAGAGTTTAATGTGTACCCTAAATTTAGACCAAAACATGTAGTGAGAAACAATATAAATAAGTGGATAAGCAACTATTTTGCCTTTAGGGTTTATGCTAAACCGTCAGGGTTGGTTCAAGGGGTTCATGACCCCATCAAATGTCAGGAAAATTATCCCGGGTCCATGACGTTAAAGAGTACCCTTGAGCTCAATTACAAACCTATTAGAGTTCAGGAAAGCCCTGGACAAAATAACATAAATACCCTTTTAAGCAGACTGCCCACATTCGTGTGAATGGAAGCGCGAGTCAATTTGAGAGTAGAACCATGGGAGAGGTCAATGACTTAAAATAAATGGAAGGGCAGTGAGATGACCGAAATGACCCAAGGGAGAGGACCATAACATAGGTGGTAGATTTACCCTAATACCCTTAAGGGTAGAATGTTCCATTTCACCGAAATAGATAACCTAGCTAACAAAGAGTTAGAGTACCTTATAATAATACTAAATAACTTCAAATAGAAGGGGTGTGACCAGTAGGTGACACAAAGACCTTTACAAGTCACATTATCATAGAAAACAAGGGGAAGAACCCTAATTCTCAGGGTTTAAGTAGTGTATCACACGTATCTGCAACACATTGCATCAATCTACTAGGGTATTATATACATAACTCAAATGATGCATTGGAGTTATTTACATTCTCGGGCTTGATTTTATCAAGCCCTAGCCCTGCAAATGAGTGTAATGGGCATCCATTTGTTATTAACGGACTTGTATGACTTCATGTTATTTATGTTGCCTACTCTGATGTATGTTTTTATTATTGATGCGTTAATTTATAATGGTTACTTGAAATTAATGAAGATTAATTAAGAGATGTTGGTTGCTATTGGATTGGGGGGAGAATACCTAATTAAGACAAAGACTAAAATACCTTTAATGGGGTTTGAGACCAGTTCGTGGAGTAAATAGGGTCCTGACATAGAATTTACCTTGGTTAATACACCGAGAGGGTAATTATGCAAGTTTACCCTAGTCTCATGAAGACTATTAGGGTTTTGGGACGTTCTCTGAGTCATAGCTCAGTGAATGAGCTATTTATTAAGCCAATTCACAATGTGAAGAGGACCCAAATAGTTGGGCAAATACTTGACTTGATAAAAAAATAGTCGAGTCCAAGTTTTGAATGTTTGGGGGAGTCATTGGCCATAAAGACCTTAGGCTTCTATGAGTTATATGTTATTTATGCCTTTGAAGACATTTACCCAAAGTTAGGAAGGCGGAGTTATATGAGTATTATGGAAGACTTGTGTTTCTTGTCAATCTATGTCCATGAGCACAGTTGGGATCTACTTCTCCAGATTCGTGAAAGGTTATTGAGAACCTTGGGGATTTTAGTCAAGCTGTTGTTAAACAGTCTATTCCAATGTTCGAGTTCAGTATTTTGGGGGTTTCTTCGAGAATCGAGTTATCGAACACATATTTATATTATCTTAAATCTAAAGTTGAGTCATAATGATGAAGTGTGGTTAGCGTCATGTGTCATTTTAGTTGGCGTTTGATGTATTTGTCTGTCTAAGAGATTGGATAGGGGTATTAATTATTGAACAAGGATTGTGGGATAATTAATGACATTGATTGTTAATTAGCATAAATAGAACAATTAAAGAACTTACATAAAATGTAGGTTGATTGAAAATATTTAAGCATTGCATATTTGATGTTATGTTTATTAAGATATTATAGTTTCTAGGTAGAACTATGTTTAGATCCAATCTTGTCGAAGTAACATTAGAAATGTTGTCTGATGAGTACGTAGGCAACTAACAACGGGTGATGTTAGCCTAATCCAAAAAATATTAATAAAATATTTTATTCTTTTAGAAACTCTTCTTTTGAAGGTGGAGAGGTTCTATTGTTGCTATTTAGTTTGATTGTTTGCAAGTTCTTCAGGCGAGAACAAGTGGAACTAGGACAGGCGAGCATGTGATGTAGTTCATTGCTTATGCATTTCTAGTAAATAATTATATATTTGGCATGTGAGTCAACTTAATTATTTATTTTTAGACTTATGACTTATATTTTGATAGATAGGCTATTCTTTATGAATTTTTTTGACGTATACTAATATTATATGATTTGATATTCGTATTTGTGAACGCTAGTTATCACGACCTAGATATTTAATTGAATGGTTTATTTTTTATTAAAAAAGAAAATAAATTTCTTGTGACTTACCGTTTATGCGTTTTAAAAAGGCTTCTAAATATTTGGGTCATGACAGGTTGGGCACTCCAGGCAATAGCTAGGCTTGCTCTTGGCTAAAGCGCTGTGCCAGAGTAGCCCTGTTGGCCAGGTCACAGGCTGGCACGACCCTCCCTCCCCATGGGGCCACACGGACTATAGCTTGTCATCATTGGGGGCTGGGTCGGGCCAGGCCCACTGGCTCGGGCCTGCGGGTGAGCCATACATTAACCACCCCTACATGAACCCAATTCAATCAGGCAGGCCTTGTAATAATCAATTCCCAATCAAATTCGGTTTATGTTGAGTGGAAGGGGAGACAAACCAAGTTGGTAACTAGGTCAATTTTAAAAACACAAATAAAAATAATACAATAATAACCAACAAAGAGTAAATTACTTCATCAACTTAAATGGAAATGAAACAGCCCACTGGCTATATGGGCCCAAACTATGGGGCCCACCTATTACAGTAATTGTCTCTCCATTCATGTAGCTCCCACCATTGTGTGGCCCCTGTAACTTTCATCCAAGGGCTCAATGTCTAAGAAAAGGACTGAAGGGCTAACAGGTGGGCCATTAAACGATGAAACACTCTTAGATAAATGGGCTCTCCCTCCCATCTTTGTACCAGCTTGGAGTCCGGATTCTCGTCCAGGTCCCGGTCCATTTTGGTCATGATCATCATGTATATTCATTTACAGCAAATGTAGAATAAGGTCAATTGCGTCTCTTTATTCATCTGAAAATACTTCCAACAAAATGAGTTCACACTTGACAGGCAACATCACCTTGACTCCTTGAGACATTAGGAGCAGGTAGTTTGATGCATTAATAGATCTGCTGGGAAGCAATGAGACAAGAAAGGGGTCCAAGTTTATTGCCTTATTGACAAAGAGTCACATGAGAATGCAAAAGCTCTCCATGTGACTGCACATTCAATGCCAGCCTCTACACTATTTAAAGTGAAACCATGGTTGGGTTTGGACCCATGAGTCCAGTTAAATCTTGACCCCAATCTTTGCTTGGTTTGCAGGGCAAGCATCCCCAATAAATGATGTTAATGCTTGTACTATGTATCCTTTGCACTGTTCACTCCTTGAAATCATCCCATATTATATGCTTCTCTTGTTGGATCAGATGCCAAATTCATTTACTTTTCTTCTTTACTTGTGTGAGGAGCAACAAAAAAGAAAAGATGTAATAAGGTTGCTGCTGATCCCAGAGTGGCCCCCTTGAAAACAGCCACACCTTTCAGATGTTGCAATAGGGACCACATGTGGTATTTTGTCAATTATGATATGATTTTGATTAGCATCACGATCAAATAGAGACAACCCTGACCACTGAATTATTGAATGACCATCTGCTTTTAGCTGGGTAGTCAATTCCGCGACAACATTTGCGATTCAAGTGATCTCATATATGATATACCGCGCAAAGAAGCGGCAAGTAATTTGATTATCCCATTCAAATTTACATAATAATTGGTCATACTTCACATTATATATTTTTATTTTATGCTTGCCTCGTCTGCCCGCTGCATAATTGCCACAACATGTAGGGCCCGTGCCCATCCAAGGGTCCCATGTAGTCATGGTGGCAAGCGTGTGGCGAGCAGCCAAAGGCGTGACCATTTTTAAAAAGTTCACAACGATAGCCAAAAAACATTTTAAAGTAAAAGGCAACACAGGGAAATCGTGAAAAAAAAATACTGGATGTTGATGCTGCATCCTTCCTTAATTGCATTTTCCTTATTTTCTGATCTAATCTTATAGAAGATACAATGCAAATTTTCACGACCTTTAAAGACAATCATTTAGAAGATTTAGTTTCACCCTTTCTTTAAGCCAGCTGAGAGCCACAAAAGCTGTTAAAAACCAAGTTGCCTCAAAGCACAAACTATTAAGGATATCAAGCCTAGCCTAACCTACAATGATAAATTATCTAACATGGGCAAATTTATACAAAAATAGTATTTCCTACCTGTCTATTGCAGACCTATGTTTACACAAAGAAGATTTAGAGAAAAAGATAAAAGAAAAATAATTGAAAGATAAAATTAAATTAAACTAATTTATGAATCTAATTACTAAATTTCGCAAATAGGGCAAAAGTCCTCTATATTTAAATACAATTGAAAATCTTAATTATAATGTCTCTAATTTTTCTATGATTTGCTTGATTTTTTTATCATTTTTGGTAGAAAAATGTGATATTTCGGCGTATTTATATCCTTAGAGTTGGGTGTGGGGCTTAGTCACAGGCCATGAGCCTCGTTGCACACTTTTGGTGCGAAAAAGTAAGACTATAAGAGAAAAGAAAGAATGCATAAAGTGAGAGAAGAGAAAAGAAAAAACAGAAAAAAGGAGAAAACATATCGGGCTCCTTCAAGCCCGTTCCAGAACGTTTTATACCCCCAGTCTCTTCTCTCTCTCTCAATTGTATATTGAGGCGGCGCCGGCGGTGGCCGGTGAGCTCCGCCCGGTCTTCGTCCAGCTAGCCATGGGTTGGCGACGGTAAGGCCACCACCCCTGGCTAGCAACACCAGCTCCCCTGCCCGGATTTGCTCCGGTTACCCCCTCCCCCTCACTCTGTGTTGTGTTGTTTCCACTGCCGTCGTGGGCCAACACTGGCTGTCCAACCACCCACAGCTCCGCCCTTGCCCGGCGATGGCGATGGACCACCTCTCCCAACCCCATAGGGCCTCTCCTCCGCCGCCCCACTCGTCTTTCCCCTTTTGTTTTCCGCCAGTGCACTATTTTGATTAAACAGTGGCCATCGGCCGCGAGCCACGGCTGACCGGACCACCTTCCGGCTCCGCCTTGATCCGAAGAAGGCAATGGGACACCACACTTGGCCCGGTTCTTCCCCCGCCCCTTCTCTCCTCCACTCAGTTTGGTTGGCTCTCCCTTTTCCGCCCCATTTTTTGCATCCACAGGCTGTCGTCGGCCACCGTCGAATGACCAGGTCAAACTCCATTTGGCCGTCGTGGCCCGATGAAGATGGAGGTGGTCTCCATCATGGCCGTTCGGCCACTTAGGCCCTCCTATGCTCCGCCCAGATCATTTTGCCCTATGTTTGCGAGTTTTATTCGGATTCTCCAATGAGCTGCCTAAAACTGTCGCCTACCATTTGGCTCCGCCTAGGACAGGTGATGATGACATGACCGCTTTGACCTAGATCTAATGGCCCTATCTCCACTAGTCCACTGATCCTATGAGCTATTTTCAATCAGCCTTGGCCATGTCCCTACCACACCTTATGAGCCTTGCGCCGCCACTATCCAGCCCTCTCCCCCTCCCCTTTGGCAGCGTGTGCGTATAGCCTCACGTGCGTTTCAAGGTTTAGGCACCATTTTCATGCCGCTTGACCATCAGAGCCCTCCTCCACCTCTCTCCATCCTGAAGCATTGCCCCATGCTCTCCGCACTTATGTGGGGCCTTGTAGGTGCAAATTGACGTTGTTGGGTGTTGTCCATAGCCAATTTTGACATCTTACAATCAATCGAGTATTTCTCAGCCGCCAGCCGACCTTTGGTTATTATACCCTTGACTTTTGGTCACACCGCTACTGCTTTTGGCACAACTTTTCTCTCAGCCACCCTAGTATGCCGCCTTGGATCACGGATTTTGAAGCATTGATTTGTGTCACCCCTATTTGGCCATGATTGCTTCCAAAAACCTCAGGACAATGGCTCTCTCAACTTGGCAATACTTTTGGCCACTAACTCTGCCGCCGCCACCGCCACTATCGTGTGCTCGCCATCAAATGTCATGAATTACAAGGTAGGGGAGCTTTGAACTTGTAATTTCATGATAGCATGCTTTGAATGTGTAGCAACATACTAGGATTATATGATTCAGTGCTTTGGATGTTAAATCATGATTCATTTGCATGATGTAAGAGGATAAATTATGTTTGTTAAAATGCATATGACATGCACGTGAGCTGTAAGTATGGTTGATGTATGTAGAATATATATGCGCTAGTGATGACTAGCAAGTATGTTGGTAAGCTATGTATGTGGATTGCGTGTATGCTAGTGATGACTAGTGAGTATATTGGTAAGCTATAGAAGTATGTGTATGTATGTATATGTGTTGGACAACATATATATGATGGCTATACGCATGTGCGATGGATATGTGTATATGTGTGTGGGGACGGTAAGAGGTGAAAAAGTGTTTGACATGGATTTAGAGTGTAAGTGTAGGACAGACAACGGAGGATGTAAGTTTGACAAGTGAGGATTGAAATGAATTGGTTTAAATTGGAGCATGTGTTAGGGAATTGTTAAACAGTAAAAGTGTTGCATAGTTGTACAAACATGACATACAAATTATAAAGTGAAAAGTAAGCATAATAAGTAAGGTATAAGTAAGAGGGTGACAAGTAAGGTTGGCTTTGAGGAGCTCAGTTTGATGACTTTTGAGTAAGATGTGTTGGCTATAAGGTCAATGGTGGAGACTGT
Organism: Saururus chinensis; assembly: GCA_035235625.1. Lineage (NCBI taxonomy): Eukaryota > Viridiplantae > Streptophyta > Magnoliopsida > Piperales > Saururaceae > Saururus > Saururus chinensis. Next base: position 26,744,887 of record CP141140.1, read on the forward strand.
ATGAATATATAAGGATTTGATATACAATGAGTTATGATCATGAGATGGATGAGTTAAGTGAAGTCTACTAGCTTGACGAACTAGGGTTTTGGATCAGGTTCAACTTCTGTTTGATTAGTAGAGCACTATATGTTTGAGATTTTTATGGTATAATTGTACTAACATAAATTACTTAATTCAAACTTCAATTATAAGAAAAACTAATATGATAGCATTGTAAGTTTGAAACCTAAGGGTTTTAACAAATTAAGTTTTGTGTTTAAGTTAGCCAATAATGAGTTTGTTGTGCATTTTCTCATATCTTGCCATGGTATTTATCCTGTGGGATGTTATTTGTGTGTTGTATTTGAGCCTCAGACGTCTAATGCTCTATTGAGAGTGATGTATGTTTTTGATTTGGTCTTTGTGTTGTATTAAGTCCAAATGTTTGACGCTCTATTAAGAGTATTGTATGATTCTGCCCAAGAGTGGCACTGTATGATTTATGCCTAAGAGTAGCGTTGTATGATTCTGCCTAAGAGTGGTACTGGCATTATAAGACCCCTAAAGTGTGGGCAATTGTATGGCCCTTAATGGGCGGACTTTTATGTTTGTGTGCTTAGGTAAGTAGTATCATAGAACTGCTCTACCTATTTGATCTTGTGCCCCATGAGCATTGGTGTGTCTTGCCTTTGGGGAAAAGTCCATAGCGTCTAGTCACTCCCTAGAGGTTAAGGTAATGCCCTAGTGGCATTCCTTTCTATTTTGACGTTAGAGCTTCTTAATTGTAATGAGCTTTAGTGGTCAATAGTACTATATGAGTGAGTATGTATGTTTTTGAGTAAGTGTAAGTTTTTGAGTGAGTAAGACTGTAAGAGTATAATTCTGAGCAAGACGGTAAGCATAAGTTTCTAAGCAAGACTATAAGCGTATATTTTTTAGCAAGGCTATAAGAGTAAGGTTGTACGAGTAAGATTGTATGAGTAAGGTCGTATAAGTATGTGTAAGTTGTATAAGTTTGTAAGACTCGAATTAAAAGTATGTGTAAGATTGGTTTGATGCTATGTATTTGGCATGATTGTATGCGTATGTGCATGATTATTAAATGCATGTCTACTTCATGTTTGATTTGTATGAATGCATCTATGCATGGATTTATTGAGTTCACTAGTTAAAACTCCCCCACTCGGTATTTTCCTACTGAGTATTAATATACTCATTTACCCTATTTTTAGCCCTAATATTTAGGAGGCTTTTGCAGGTTTGTAACGAAGAGCTCCTGGAGATGGATGCTCATTTCCGTAGTGGCTTAATTCGCTTTGACTCACGTATATATTTAACTTACTACAAGTATTATTTTGTGTCAAGATCTAATGTATTGGATTAGATAAAAATTAAAGTGTTTATGTTGTATGGACATGTAATTTGGATTAGATTTTGGATTGTTATGAGACTTACACTCAAGGATGACTGGGAGAGATTTCTATTTAAAGTCTATAATCATAGCAATTTACTTCGTGCGCTTATTTTCGAGTAGTACATGAGGTTCGGCTGTACGATGTTTGAATGAGTAAAAATTTGTATTGATATTATCTAACACTTGATAGAGCTTGATCTCTCTGATTATTTTAAGCTTTAACCTTTTTTTTAGGATGCTACAACTTATCCACATGCAAAGTCCATTTTCTTAATTTATGTGCATACTCTTATTGTGAGGTATTCAGTATTTAAATTGCCAGTTTTTATTCCTTTATTCATCATTTTTGTTATCAGACTAATTTTCTAGAATGTGAACACCTTATCTAACCTTGGTGTTGGTTACTTTATTAGATCAAGATGTCAAGCATGATTTTTTTGCATAGATCTTATTTTTATGTATGTTTTATCCAGAAATCAAGGCAACAGATAAAGGTTGAGAGTATGGAATGCCAGTGGGCGTCAGGGGGTTAAGATGTAATTATTGTGATAAAAATATGAAGGCTGGGGGAGTGAAGATTGAAGGATCATTTGATAGGTGACAAAGATGTTGCAAGGTGCAAAAAATATCCCAAGAATGTGCAAAATGAACTGAAAGACCTCAAGGAGGAAAAAAAGAAAAAAAATGCTTGATTTGAGAGACAAAACAGAAAAGATGCATGTTGAAATTGGTCACCTTGGGTATGAATCAGAGGTTCAAATTGACACATCAGATGTGGATTAGCCTGAAGCAACTAGGGTTATATCGACTGACATAGGTGGTTCTAGTAGTGGAGCACGTGCAAAGAGGAAAAAAGTTGGTGTGTCAAACAAACAGACCATTACATATAAAGTCTCACCTGGTTTGAGAGAAAGACTTGGTAGGATGATTTCCAAGTTTTTCATCTTTAACCATATTCATGCTCATGTTGCAGATGATCCTCATTTTCTAAACATGATATCTGAAGCACAAGCAGTTAGAAAAGGAGTACACACTCCAACTGCCAAGGATATATTGGGAACATATTTAGACAAAGAGGTCAAAGACATGAACAAGAGGATAAAAGATATGGAACCCATTTGGAATGAATATAGATGCTCCATTTTGTGTGATGGATGGATGAGGCCGACAAAAATGTTCATCATCAACTTCATAGTTTATATCAACCAAAGAATATGATTTTTTGGCTTTGTTGATGCTCCGGGAAAGGAGAAGAATGCTTACTACATCATGAACTTAATTGAAAAATAAATTTAGAGAATTGGACGAAAGAATGTAGTTTAGATTTTCACAGACAATGCTAGCAATTATAAGAAAACTCGCAAGATGTTGATGCAGAGGTATGCATTATATTGGACACCTTGTGCAGCTCATTGTATAGACCTCATGTTTGAAGAAGTAGCAAAGTATGACTATGTGAAAAATGTAGTTAAAAAAGGAAGAATAGTGACAAGATTAATATATAACCATGACAAACTTATTCACCATATACGACAGGCTTGTGATTGCGATTTAGTTCATCCAGGGGCAACATAGTTCGCGACAAACTTCATTGCACTAGAGAGCTTGCAAAGGGAAAAGAGCACACTATGATCATTCTTCTAAAGTCAATAGTGGTTAGATTTTGACCTTCAAAGTCATCCATGTACTACAAATGTGGAGAAAATTGTGCTTGATAACAAATTTTGGGCAGAAGTGAGAGATTTAATTGCGATCATAGATCCAATACATGAGGTTCTACGAGTCATGGACACCAAAAAATTTCTAATTATGGGATCTGTTTATGAGGCTATTGATAGGATGAAGATAATCATTGAAGTCTCATATCTAAGGTCTCATGTATAGGTTAATAAAATTATTGACAAGAGGTGGGTAAGATCAATGGATGAGCCCATCTACAAAGCCGGTAAGCATATCTTACAATTGTTACTTTTAGGAAATATGTTACTTATCTTAATTATTATGCAATTTTTTATGTAGCATACTACCTCAATCCCAAATATCATTATAGTAAAAAGCTTGGGCATATACCATATTTAATCTAGGCTATGCATGATGTATTTGATAAGTTGTTCCCAATGTCAAATGATGCAAGCAATATAAGCAGCGAGGTAATTACCTATAATATCAATTGAACACAATTTATCCTTTATTTACATAATGTCATTGACATACAACTTGTATAAAGATTGTCAAGTTTAAGGATGCACACGACATATTTGGAAGTAGAAGTGTCGTTCAATTAAGGAAAACAATGTAGGCAAGTAACTTGAACATGAAGATAAAATTTTTTACCCATATATTGATTAATTCATCTCTACAAAGATGTTACTTGTTCTCTTTATTTTTCAGGGGAATGGTGGTCATTGTATGGGATTGATTGCCCTACGTTAAGCAAGTTGGCTATTCATATACTGTTACAAGTTGCCTCTGCATCTCTATGTGAGAGAAACTGAAGCACATTTGCCCTCATTCACACGAAGTCTAGGAATAGATTGTCCTACAATAAGTTGAAGAAATTGGTCTTTTGTCGTTATAATATGAAGTTGATGATGAAGGACATAAAAGATAATTATAAAAATCGTGACAAACAATAGGATGACCCCTTAGACCACTTTAATTACTGGTTGAAGCAAATTTGGATGAGAGAGAGAGAATCCTTATATTGAGTGGGTAACAACAAACTCTATGGACCAGGATGATGAACAACCTGATCTCTTGATTGCTGGTGTGACAAAAGAAGTTGGAATTGATGTTGAAAGATTTAGAGAATAAATTGTAATATCTTCCATAACTAAGGGATCTCACATGTATGTAGATGATCCTCTGTTCGATGATGATAGTGCTACTGATGATGGAGATAACAACAGTGGAAGAGATTATGATGGAAATAGTAGTAGCAGACACACTCTCGGAGGGAATGAGGCTAATCAAAATGAAAGATTTCACATGACTCCTTTGGCTTTCACTAAGGACGATGGTTTTACTCATGCTTATAACAACCCTCATTTTTTTGTAATTTTTCTGCATTTTTCTTCTATTTTCTACAATTCTCTGCAATGTTCTACAACTTCTGCTCGTATTTTCAATAAAGAAATTTGATGCCTCGCCGTATCTGTATTTGTGACCGTAAGTGTCGAGAGTGGTGTATAGTTGCAGGTCATAGGCCTCGGAGCAACACAGAAAATTTTTGATGCAAAAACGGGAGAGAAAAAGGGCACAATGTGAAGGAAAATAGAAATTGGAAAAAAAATATAAAAAGAATGGATTGGGCGCGGTGCGCACGGCCTGTTGGCGGAACAGTGGAAGGGCAACACCCTTCCCTTTCTAAGGCGGGAAATGCCATAGCCGCCGGCCACTAGCTTCTGCCCGGGTGGCCATGGCCTGGCGACACCGCCGCCGTCTCCTTGGCAAGGTCCCGCCGGCCACCGCTAGCCTTTCCTCTTTTCTGTTTCAACACAACAAAGACACCGGATCTTGACTTTCGCCCCGATTCACCGCCGCTGCCTGTTGCATGGCCGCCAGCCCGCCGCCACAATTTTGTCCCGGCCAGAGCGACCTCCGGTCACCACTGTCCCGGCCTCCCCACCCATGCTTTGCCGCCGTGAGGTAAAAACTTTTCTGACTCTATTTTTTTGGTTTTTTGTTTGTTACGACCTGCGGCTGTGCCGCTGGTCGCCGGGCCTCCGGCTCTCTTTCGATCTGGCGTTGACAAGGGTGCCACCCCATGGTCGGACCACCGCCTCCCCAGACCGTGACCCCTCCTATTTTCCGGTCCAGACAAAACTTTTCCCCATTTTGTTCTGTTTTTGTCTGTTGCAGCCACGGGCCGTGCCACCGGTGGCTGGCCGCCGCCGAATGGCCTTTGGTCCTCCCCCGACCTGGAGACGGCATGGCAGTTGCCCTGGCTGCTGCCTTCCTGACCCCTCTGCCCAATTTTGTCCCAAATAGAAATTTCATTGTGGTCTTCTGCCTTATATTTCTGCTGTCGTAAGCAAACCACTGATCCACCTTCAGTATGCCACCTTGAGCCGGCGCCGAGGTCTAGCCTCCCTTACCCCAATTGGTCTCGTTTTGCTCAACTGGTTGACCCGTGCAAGAGAAAGATTTGCCTTTTTCCCTAGTGGCGTCCATTCTCCGCTGTCGGACGTCGAATATCATTACACCGACAACAATTTGACTTGCCACAATCCGGCAACTGTCAGGCTCCATCTTCTCCTAGGTCTATCCTCGTCCTATCAGGCCATTCATGCCCAACGATGTGTGTTTGCCGTCCCAGCTTGGCACACTATCAATTTGGCTAAATTGGGTCTTTTCAATTCTCTGATCGGCGGTTCTGCTGCAACTGGCGTCAACCAGTGAACAACCGCGACGTGAGCTTGACCCAATAATGATAAGGGGCCGCTGCTCTCGACCTCCTCTGCACGTCTTCTGCACACACCAGACGCCTCTAAACTTTAGGGTACGTCTCTAATTGCCTCTGATGGGCCCCACTCCAACCCAACCCAACATGTCCAGCTAGATATTGCATGGACATGGACCACATGTCCGACCGACAGGAGCTCTGCTTCAGCCTAGTGACAGCAAGGGCTAGCACTTCAGGCCCAATTCTAGCTCTGCACCCCCACTTCTTGTTATGCACGACCCAGAATTTGTAAGGAAAGAGTCCCCAAATTCATATCCTTCCAAGGGGAAGTAACATTGTTAGCTATTAGACTCTGTCTATCAAAAGCTCGACTGATGTCGTGCCCGTAACCTCCACCGTAAGCTGTGCTTGATGCATGATTGTCCGTATAATGATTTGATTGTGGGTAATCGTTTAGAAATGACGCTGACGTGGTCAGCCACCTGTGCTGGGCCTTAGTGCCTCAACTTGTGTTTATGGAATGACTCCACCGTTAGGCAATATGGTCGTTAAAGCCCTCCTCTGCATCCCTCATGTTCATAAGTACGCAATGAAGTCCTCTGCCATGTTGTGAGGCTTCGACAATGTGGAATTGTTACTGCTAGTTGTAGTCTGCGGTCTACTTTTGTAATGTCCCTCGTATTTTCAAATAAAAGAAAATATTTTTTGAAAATAGTAACAAAATTTAATTACAATTGCCAAGGATCACCATGTACTAAAACAGTAATTACAACATACTTTGTATTATACAAAGATTGTCAAAATTAGGCATCACATGCCTTTGTACATTGGTCAATACAATAATTTACATAAGTACAAAAACAGTAGTACAAAACTGTAATTTAAGGAAACCCTTCGTCGACTCCTTCAGAATCGAGTGAAACACCTGCAGAGTCTGAGGGTAGGTGAGTAAATTCATACTCAGTAGGTCGAATTAAGTTCTAAGAATATGCTTCATGCACATGCCATTTTTTTCTTTTGGAAATCATCCGGAAAACCTAAAAATATGATCACAGAATGTTGCAATACCAGACGACTTACACCCGCGCCCATGGGGCGACGTGAGACTGAAAGGAAGGGATTTACCCATGACATCCCAATCCTGTGCGCGTCAGATGCCAAATTTGGCGGTATCCAAAATCATAATAATTCTTAGCTCCGAAGAACCGAGAACTATCCAGACGGCACAATTGCCCAAAACTCGGAGAAATTTTCGAAAAGAGGAGATGATTTTGAAGTCAGAGCTTTTGTTTTCAGAAAACCTTTAGTAAAACTTTAGCGAGTCAAAATCTCGGCATATGATTAGAATTTAAAACTACCTACCTATAATATGTGCGAAATCTCCTCATAGAGTAAAAAGAGTCCCGCCTTAATATATCAGCCTTTGAGCGAGAATTTCGGTAGAATAACCACTCCAACGCGTAGAATGCCCTTGATTAAGTAGGGTAGGGCTTTGGAACAGGTTAAAAAGGTTTAGGAATGGCCCAGAAACAGTAAAAAGATGAAAATGGAAGATTATGGAAGGGGCACATTTTTCGAGGTCTTAGAGGGGTCGTCTCAAGAAAATAACGCTTCCGGTGAGTAGAGCACCCTTGAATTAGTAGGAAATGGGTCTTGAAACGTGAAAATCGGACTTAAAACGGGTCGGGAATGGTGAAAACAGTGAAAGGGGTTGAAAATCGGATGTGGGTGAAAAACTGGCCAGAATGGGTATTTATAGGGGAGAAAAGGGAATATTCCGGTGGGTGCCGCCGCCGGAACAGGTGGGCGCCCACCGGCGCTGCCGTGAAAGCCGACCGACGCCCACTGGCGCCGGCAAAATGGTGTTCGCGCGTGACGAATGCGCATTTGTCACCGCAAATGCGCAGTCATCGCGCGTTCGATGCGCGCGTTCGGCACGCGTTGCGTTGCGCCGCGCCGAAAAATACTTTATTTTATAATTTTTAATTCTTAAAAATTTCAAAAATCGTAACTTCCTATCCCGAACTCCGATTTGCATGTTCTTGGTACCGTTGAGTTCGTATTTACGAACCCTACGATACTAGACTATTTAAGAACCGTTCCACCTAAATTTTGAAAGTGGGTCCGCTGGTTGAACACGTTTCCCGAGGTAGTAACTTTTGCTCCTGACCTCTGATCTTCACGTTTTAAGACTTGTTACGCTCGTCTCCACGAGCTCTAACCAATACTTAAGAAAATTATAAATAACAAAATATATAAGAAAATCGTGTTAGAAATTAAGGTTATTACAACTTTAGCGTTGTGGCCAACATGTGTTTTAAACTGGCCAACCTCCAATTAGTCACCTCTTATTCTATGGTCACTTTTGTCATCCCCAGGGACACGATCTTGTGTCCGGTCGCCCTAGTGTGCCCAGTCTTTTTCCTTGAGTGAAATTAATCTAACATTATCGAGATTAATATCAGCATCTCTGAAAATCCTCGGGACAACAATGACTTTCTTAGTGCGATGTTTTTGGCAGCCTATTCCGCTATCGACATTGCTACTGTCGTTTGCTCGCTATCAAACTCCTATGGATTACGAGGTAGGGGACCTTGAACTCTTAATTTCATTATATCATGTTTTAATTGTGTAGTAGCATGCTAAGAGTTTATAATTTAATGTTTTGCATGACTATGCTGATTATAAAAGCATGTTGTATGTATGTGAATTGTGTGCGTATGTTAATGAAGACTAATGGTACATAATAAGTTGCTTTGAATTGTATGTATATGAGTAGAGAGTGTGATCTTCGTTGTGGATTGGTAGTATGTGATTGATGGGTACAAGTAGAAGTGTTTGATTGTAAGTTTGGTGAAGGGGTCCTTCGTGGACTATGACGTAGAAATTGTGATTGTATGTCAGGCGAGGAAAGACATAAGATTGACAAGTGAAGGCTAGATTTAATGAATTGAAAAAGTAGTTTGGATTGAGTTAGGTGGCACGTTGGAGCAATGAGCAGAAGACGTGAGCAATGTAAGGATTTAGAAGACTTAAAGTTCTGAATATCTTGGGGGATAGTAAGTTAGTAAGAGGTAACGATATAATTGTACATGCATAATGTACATAATATGAATTGTAACGAAAGTAATGTACAAGGAATTAATAAGGGTTTGATGACAGGACTTAGGTTTAAGGGTTTCACTCAAAGAGTTTGAGAAGGACAGTTTGGTTTTTAAGCGAATAGTGTAAGATGTAAGACTGTAAGTATTTGATGGTAAGAGTGAATATGAAATTCGAGTTCGACAAGTAAGACTATGCAGAGATTGGTAAGGTTATAAGTGTAAGGGTGGGGGTGAGTTAAATAAAGAATGCTACCTTTGTGGATTGGAACCTCTGGACAAGCGTATTTATAACCTGGTTGACTGAAGAATGTAAGATAGTAGTCATTTTGAGCATAATTGTACATGCATAAGTTATCTAATATAAACTTGAATGGTAAATAACCCTAATTTGATATCGTTGTGAGTTTGAGACTAAGGGTTTCGACAGATTAAGTTCCGTTTTTGTGTCAGTCAATAAGTAATCGACTGAGCGTCCTTCCTGGTCTAGCCATGGTGTTTTCCTACGGGATTTAGTCTTGGTGCTCTATTAAGAGCGCTGTAAGTTTCCGCCTTTTGTGGGCTCTGTATATTTTTTGGCCCTTAGTTGGCACTATATGACCCTTATTGACACTGTATGGCCCCAGAGAGTGGGCATTTGTGCGCTCAGGTAAGTAGTATCATAGATCTGCTCTTACCTGTTTGATCCTGTGCCTCATGAGCATAGGTGTGCCTTGCCTTCAGAAAAGTCCATTGTGTTTAGTTGTTCCCCGAAGGTTAAGGTGACGCCCCAGTGATATTTCTTTTTTTCCGATGCTGGAGCTTATTAATTGTAATGAGCTTCAGTTGTCGGTAGTATGTGTACGATAGTAAGAGTAAGTTCTATGTTTCAAATTCTAAGTAAGTTGTACGTGTAAGATTTAAAGTAAGTGTAAGCTTCTAAGGAAGATGTAAGAGTACGTTTATGTGTAAGAGTAAGATTATACGAGTAAGGTCGTACAAGTGAGTTCGTACGAATAAGGTCGTACGAGTATGTGTATGGTGTAAGTGTAAGCATACGTTTGTACGAGTAAGCTAATAAGACTGATCCAGAGTGTAAGTATAAGAGTTTGATTTATGAGTAAGTGTAAGTTCAACTTGTACAATGATTTGTATGTGTGACCATATTTATATTTCTTATTCTATTTGCTTCATGTGTGATTGCATTAAAGCATCGATATATGGACTTACGGAGTTCATTAATTTATATTTCCCCTACTGGGTATTTTCCTACTAAGTATGAAAATACTCACCCTATCTTTTTAGCACATTCGTCCAAAGGCTTTTGCAGGTCAATCGATAGCTGTTTGAGACTAAATCTTCCCCCGTGGTGGACAATTCTTCCTTGACCTGAAGTGCAGCGAAATCATAGTGAGGCTATGTGGATTTAAGTGTCATGTTTTTTTGTATTATTTAAGGTGAAAAATAAATATATTATTTTCTGGACTTGTGTATCTATATATGAATAAGAATACAGACTGTTGAAGAACTTGTACTCAGAAAGGCGTAGGATGTATTTGTTTTTAAAGACCATGGTCATAGCAAGTTTTACTTATATGTTTTTGTTTCGGGTCATGTCTGAGAATTTTAGTTTTGTCGTATGTTAAATTAATTTATGAAAACTATTTTCACACGTTTTGAGTTTTGTTGGTTCATTTGATTTACATCTGTATTTCAAAATAAATTATTTATAAAATTTTTAATTAAATGTAAGAAAAAACCTCGGACGTGACAATGCTACACAGGATTTCGATTACGGGTCACAACCAATTAAGCAATCCAATCGTCGTAATGAAGAGGAAAGTGCGAGACAGAGAAAAAATTAGTATTTCATTAGATGCTCTACTTAGATCAATTTTTAGTCTTATGTCATTAGGTTTACTAATTCTTAGATTTTATATCTAAATAGGTTTTGATTTTTCTACATAAACAATATTTCTATTCAGTCTCATTTTGCATTATCAATAAATATTATATCTTTTTTACTTATTTTACATAATTTTTGTTATATTCTTATAAGTTTATAATTTATAATATTTGTATCAATATTTGTTAATAATAGTATATAGCCACATTAAGAAATGTGTCGAGCATTTTTTTATGATCACCTGGACGCTTATTATTGTTTTACACAATCTCTTCGAGATCTCATCTCTTTGGGTCACCGAGATGAGACCGAGATCCGAGACGGAGAACCATGGTTCTAACACAACTTTGGGAATGGTGGCTGCGGGAAAAATTGCTAACATGAGGCTATTGGGCATCACTGGACTTGGTGTGACCGCAGAAGGCTGTAGCAACAGTATCACAATGGACTTGAGAAACAATACCGGTGGAATGTAGCAGATGGTGGCCAGTGGAAAATCCTATGTCAAGTCAAGACCATCGCGTTGCAGTAATGGCTCTGGAGAAGCCGAAATCTCTTTCTCAACATGGATTGTAGACTTGATGCCATGTGTGACTGCAAATAGAGCCAGGGAGGAGGAAGCACCGTCGTCGGAAGAGGAAGACGTTGGTTTGCCAAAGAGGAGAGATCTTGCGACATTGCGAGTGTCAACTTGGCTAGGGAAGGCATGCCTAATGGGAAGAGGAAGGCTGATTTTGAGGCTGAAGCAAATGGGGCCTCCGCTAGGATCGATCTGAACTTTGTCCAAGAGAGAAATTGTGGCAGAGACGGGTACCGTGGAACCAATTTTGCTAGGACCCCTAACCGCTGGATCCACTGCTATGATGATGGCTTGCGCCGATTTTGCCAATGTAGGAAGCATTTCGATGTACCTCAATGATGGACAAAGAACATAGAGTGGAATGGTAGTCCATTGATTGCGCAATGCGGCCAGCCAAAGGTAGAGATGAACCAGAATCATCGGCTATGATGGTGAGCAGCGAATCGATGGGAGTGGGTGGCAGCGGGGTGTGTTCTGGTGCAGATTGTTCTTCGACATGATTCGGCAAGGGAAGTTTTACTCCATCTGTCAGTTTTTTTACAATTTGCGTTGTGATTTCTACCAACGAGGGTAGACATGGTGCATTGTGCATCTCAACAGCAGACAATTCTTTCATTTGATGACAACAAGATTTCATCTGCTCTAGCGCAATGACATTAGGCGAAAGAAAGTTTGGCCGATAGAAGGGGGGTGCATCTGGGGCAGACACAACGATGGCAGATGGCTCTGGTGTGAGTAGGGCTAGTCGTAGATGTCCATTGTTCGATGTCTAGGCCATGTCCGAGGTGTCTATAGCCGTGTCTGGCCAAATCCTTTTGTCTGCCAATTTTTTGACATGGTCATGGACAAAGACCTCATCCGTCTATTTGTCTGACGTCCGATTAACTTTTAAAGACATTATGCATTCTTATATGAAGGACAATTTAAATTTCTCCTCTAATTATTTTTAAACATCATTTTCTTATCCTTAATTATTTAACAATTTAAATACAATCATGTTAATGTTATATTTGAGTTCTTCATTAAAGCTAAATATTAAATATTTCTTCTGTTCCACATTAATAACTCTATTTGGCTTTTCGAAATGAACTAATTTGTCTAATAGTAATACTACAAATAAAGAAGATGACATATATAAGTTTAAAAATTATTATTATATGCTAAATTACTTAATCTAGAAATCTTCACCCTAGTCCTTAGCTGCCCTACTTAGTTAAAGTCATTAACACCGCTCTCATTCTCTCCAACCATTTCAACCCTCATCCAATTGCGTAAGAGACTACATCCATGGACAATGGCCGTGTCTGCAGAAAAAGAAGCTTTGTCTATGGACAAAATGCCGACAAACAAATTGTTAATGGACATAGACATGGACAAGCCTTGTCTGCCGACTATTTGGCTGAGAACCAGCCCTAGGTGTGAGAGATGATTCAGGGGTAGATGCAAGCGACAAACGACCTAGTTGGAAGCTATCTCGTAACACTTCATAGAAGTGGCAATTATAATATTCGCGATCCAATTTATGATCTAGGATCATGAAAGAGCTCCTCGGAGTGGTTAATTCTTGATGTACAACTTCCATGCTTGTTTTCAATTAACAAGCGGGAGAGGGTGAGAGGGCACAAGAACACCTTCAGGCCCACCCTCAGCTATTAATGTTGTAGGGAGGTCCAAAATTGAATGCTACGATACTAGTATTGTAGACTGATCTCTACACAAAGAAAATTAAAGAGAAAGATAGAAGAAAAAGAACTAAAAAATTAAATTAATTTTGAATTTCTCAAATAAGGCAAAACCCTTACATATTTATAGATAATTGAGAATCTTAATCATAATAGAACTTCTAATTAAAATGAACTTCTAACATTAGCCTTAACCCAATAAGAACAAACTCCTAATTATACTAAAATATTATAATTAATAATTAACTCCAAATTGAAATAGATTAAAGGCGGACCCAACCCCTAATGCAGGTCATAAGAGTTTCTTCCTTTAAATTTTTTATTTTTATTATGAGAGAAGATATCTCTATTAGCATCCCTTATCACCCATCTCACTTTCCAATGATCAGTAGCTCTTCTACCCCTCACAAGGATGTTTTCTTAATTGATAAGAACCAAATAATAAGGCCATGCTGGCAAATAAATTCATACCTAGGCAACTGGCAGATCAAATTCAAATGTTCATTTAAATAACCAAGTTCCCCAAAAGCACATGCCATTAGGAAAAAAAAAATTTATTTATTTATTTATTTATTTTATATTCTAATAACCTCCTCACGTACAAGCATCCATCAAGTGCAACACGTGAAACACAATTGAGGTATAAATGCCTCCGATGATACATAAACCCAAGATGTCTAAGAAATTGTAACTACAATACCATGTATAATCACTATGTTAGATAATTGTGTTTCCCATAAGCTTGAGTTGTTAAGAAGGAGAAATCTTATATACTTATTTTATCATAATGACTCGAGCTTTTGGGAAACACGATTATCTTCCATAGCATCAAAGCTCCAAGTTCTAAGAGGTTCTGAGTTCTAGTCTTGTTGAATGCATTTATACCCAAATTATGTTCCACGTGTCATGCTCAATAAACACATACATGTGAGGGGAAGTATTGGAATATAAAATAAATAAATAAAATTTCTCTTTCCTAAAAGCTCAAGAAACCCTATTATCTCACATGGTATTATAACTCTAGGTTTCGGATGTCCTACTTTTAAGTCTTGTTAGAGGTATTTATACCCCAATTATATTCTACGTGTCATGCTTGATAGACACTTGTATATGAAAGTAGGTGTTAGAATATAAAATAAATAAATAAAATTTCTCCTTCATGATGACTCGAGCTTTTAAAAAACTTAGCTTACATTTACCACAAAAATAATCACTTAAATATTCCATACATTGACTTTGCCGATAAAGGGGCAGATTTCCCATCATAAACATGAGTTATGCCACAAATAAAAAGGGTAGTTTATTTTGTCAAATATATGCAAATTCTTGTTACCTGGGAATAAGTGGACATTGTTATTTTGTGGATGTATGTCCATGTCCAAGGCTCTAATGCTTCAGGAAATAAGGAACTTCAATAAGATAATACATATAAATCATAGATTTATGCATATTCAACATAGATATATAGTGCAACTATTGTAATCCAATAAGGTAATCTCATTGTTGATGTGTTTTTTATTAACAGAAATGAAAATGCAAGATTTAGGGTCTGTTTGGATTGGTAGTAAATAGGAGAAAAGAAAAAAATTTTCTTAAAATCTCTCAATTTCTATTGTTTGGTGCAATAGAGAAAGAGAAACTAGAGTGAAGAGTGAAGGAAAATAGATAAAAATTTGGCCCAAAAATTTTTCACTCATCAACTCATGGATTGTAGGAGAAAATCATTGTATTAAACACTTATTTTTTACTACTACTACTACCATCACCACTGTCATCGCCGCCACCGTCACTATCACCACCACTGCCGCCACCACCGTCATCGCCACCCCCACCGCCATCGCCGCCACCATCTCTGCCATCACCAATGCCACCGCCACTACCACTACCACCATCGCCACCACTGCTGCCACCACCACCAATATCACCGACACCACCATCTCTGCCACCACCTCTGCCACCGCTACCACCACCATTGTCGCCGCCACCACCACCACCATCGTCATCGCCGCCACCGCCGCCACCACCACTGCAACCATCGCCGCCACCACTACAACCGCCGCTGCCACCATAACCACCACCACCTCACCGCTACTACCACTGTCACTACCATCACTACCACTACCGCCGCTACCACCACTATCACTGTTAATTTTTTATAACATTATTTATGTAACTAAATAGTAAAAAATATTTAAAAATCTCTTAATTTCTCTTTTACCTAGATTCACTCTCTTTTTCTTTACCTTTCTCCCCATTTCCACCGATCCAAATAGACCCTTAAAGTTTTATGCTATAAAAATAATCCAATGTAGATCTTTCAAGAATTGACGCAGGCAACCTGAGATATGCTTCTGACTAGTGTAAGTCCTTGAAAAACTTCAATTGTCTTTTGCACATCAATGATACCTTTTTACATTCCATGTCTGTAGAATGGCCAGAGAAACTAGTAGGTTCTTCGTATTTTTTAAAAGGACATTTGACTACCTAAACAAACTATTTTCGCTTTCCAAATTTGCCAAGAAAATGGACAAAAGGTCAGCAAGAACAAACCTCAGTGTAGCCACAAAGCAATTTACACTAAGCATAAAGTCTGATCTTTTATGCATCCTTGGCAGAAATTTCTGTTTGGACCAAGTTGTTTAGGGCTTGGATGCAAGTACACTGTCCACACAGCCAACAATAGAATGAGAAAACAGAGAGAGAGAGAGATGTAACTAGACTCAACTACAGTATTTGTAAGGTTCTACCCGCTGGAGTAAACATGTTCTTCTCTAGACAACACTTCATATTATGGACTGAAGATTGGAAACAAGTTGTCAAAAGGCCTCTGCTCTTGTTATCATTGCAGAATCTCTAGAGGGGTCCTGGGAGAGGCAAGATTTTTGCCTCCCCTTTCCTGCCCCATCTCCTGGTTGCCCACCCAACTACTCACCCCTATCATCCAAGAAAAAGGACAACACTTCTTATAATAATATGAACAAGCAAGCTACACGGAAAAGACAAAAGCAACTACAAGAACTAACTTTTAAATTTTATTACCATAATTTCAATCTGTATTACTGATTCAGAGTTGCTGGTGCGTTTTTCAGATTTAGAACCCAGGATTATCTGAACAAGATAATTTTGCTTTTCAAATTTGCCAAAAATTGGACAAAAAAGGATAGTAAAAATGAAAGAACCTAGTCAGCACAAAACGCTGCATAGTGATTAGCAGCAAACATAAATCTGCAGCTGGAGCCATGTTTTGATTTTGCACATCCCTGGTAGAATCTTCCAATGGGCAAAGAACAGTTGACGGGTTTGATGCAATGCCACACAGAACAAACCACTGAAAATCATATTTCATATTAAATTACCAAAAGCAACTGCATACAAATCAATTATGAAAACTGAAAACAGTAAATACACAGATGGAGAGAGAAACCCACCGATAAAAATTAATTAGCAAAAAGCCAAATGAACGGAGACATGGCTGGCAAAGACAGGCAGATCATATCTCTTCACTCAAATATAAATCTTGAGGAGACTCAATATTTCTACCCAATGGAGAAATGTTCTCTCCTATAAGCTTTCCTGAATGTAAGCTGTTGATTAACCAACTTACAGGCTGCAATAAGAAGAAAAATATGCGCTTCAGAATATGAACCTGAAATTGTATAATGAGTATTCCGAAGGCATTCGCCCTTATAACTGCCTGATGTCCTCGGGGAGGAAAGTTCTCGACTCCTCATCCCAGCCTCATACCCCGTTTTCCATCCTAACAACTGACCTCTACAAGTACAAAAAGGAACCAACACCAACAATAACAATAACGATAGGATGATATCAACAAGCACAGCTCCTCGAAACCAGAATAATATAAGTAACCACCTAAATGCTTGCTCTTCCAAGTGGACCTAAACTGGTCCTAAAATTTTTCGCATCAAAAGAAAAAAGGAAAATAGAAGTATCCAGTCACAAATTCAGCATAAGATTACATCACTAAGCACCTACCAACAACTGCAATTTGTGTTCCAAAACACACTGCTTCAAGTGGCGAGATGGACTACCATCATCTTCAAGGATAACAGCTCCCAAAGAAATTCTTCCATTATTCAAGCTTTGGACCAACCAGTGGAGTGTTTTAAATACCCGACCACCACCATGCTGATAAAAACAATAATATCAGATATGACACAAGAACAATTGCAGCTAGATATCAGACAGTCTTATTTTTTGGATATGGAATTTCCTAGTACACATACAGACAATAGTAGCACTACTCCCATAACTTTAGGTAAAAATGATCATGATGTAAACCCAGATCTGAACGCATTCAGGACCTTCCAGAAGATGCAGGCGCTGATATGAAAGGCAACTAGCATCCCATAGATTGGTAATATAATAAATATCTCCCGAATAAAGGAGACCAATTATTCAAAATTTGATGGGAATTCATGTTTCCTAGTTTAGATCAACTTGAAGAACGTTTTTTTTTCTAGAGAATAATACTTTCTCCATTGAGTAGTTGATTAATACAGCTAGTCTTGATGACCAGTCCATATAAATTCTCTTCTAAGGATTAAGGCGGCTCGGTCTACCGCAAATCTGACAACTCTCTAATTCCTTGTTTCTTAATCAAATTGGTGGTTGATAAAACTTGGGTTCTATAAGATCATCATGAACACCATCCTCACCATCATCTGCGGTTTACGTAAGCTGTTGGGGGTATGTGATGCAGAATCTATAACACCATTTCATTTGTCATAGTGAAAATGATGATACGAAATCCACCTAAGAGTCCCATGTAGACTGCAAGACGATTACTAGGAAGAACTAATTCCAGACGAATAAGATCTAGACCACAAGATTAAGTATGTGTAAACTAGTGTTTCAAGCAGGAGGCAAGAGATGTTGGCGTGCTGCACAACAAAAAATGTGAGGCCCAATCTTCAAGTACATCAACTTTTCTTATATAGAGCCAAAAAAGGTGCAAATAAGACTGAAAACAAAAGGCCTACAATAAGACATTCCCAGCAAAATTGCAGTCAAGTGAGCTCCTTTCATGGTCAGAAGTTGGCATGATTTGATGGGTTACAAATACGGGAAGAATAGGTGAGTTCACTTGACATACAACCTCCCAATGAAACTCCTAAATGCAGATCACCGCAGTGACACACATTATCCTCAAATCAGCAGAACTATACCTTTATTATTTTGATGAATGTGGTGCAAAAACTTGGCTTCCCATAGAGCATGATCCCGACTCCATCAAAGATAGCGTGGCAACTCAAACGATGAACAACTTGCCCAATTCTCATCCTCTTGCATTTAGCTTCTTGATGCAATAGAATGAGATAACTGCATGAATCCATACTATCATCATGACCTTGTCAAATCCTGATAACTTATATAGAAGAACAACTTCATGTCTACAGATTATTTGAAAGCTTTAAATCTTTCACTTCCTCATAAGGTGTCAGGGCAGTCCTTTTTCTCTGAAAATTTCTATTATAAGACACAGCATATGAATAGTTCTTGTCTTTTATTGTTTATAGTTTACATAGTTTAAGGGCTATAAAGTACAAGTTAAGATGCAGAAATTATGGCATAATAAGATATTTTCCTATGATAACTGTTCTCTTATGAAACCAAATAATGGTTGACTATACTAGAAATAAATATAACCTCAAACCAGGATTTAACCTATTTAAAGATATCAAAGATAATTCGTCTCAAGTAATAACATGAAACCCAAGACCTATCTATCAGTACTCAATATCCCGTAAAATGAACCAAAAAGAACAAAAACATGAAACTCGCTGAGACTTATCTATAAGTAGGGTTGAAACATTAACTGGCTGGCCAGTCAGCCCTGGCCCGCAAAATCGTAGGCTAGGGCCTGATATTTTCAGGCCTGTTTGTGGGAAATAGGGCCACGTGAGGGCCCAAGTGCAAAAAGCCCATAGGCCCGCTGGCTCCGTGCAAGTGTAAAACACAAAATTTGTTTTAGGAGATAGCCCCACATTGTTAAGAAGCGAAGGATTCATAGAGGAAGTTGTTTATATAAGAGGTGCAATGCTTCAAAACCCTCACCCTTATCTATGAAGGGCCCAACCCAAAGGCCAAATGCCCACTAGTGGGACCCCACTGAAAGGCCAAAGTCTAGTTAAAAAATTAAGAAAAGAAAAGAAAAATTTATGAAAAGGAAAAAGCCCAAAAGCCAGCAGACCCGGCCTTAGTGTGCTTAGGGCTGTGCCTTGGCCAAATTTTTGGAAGCCTACCTCGGGCTAGCACCAGGCCAGGGCCTAAAGTTGAGTTGGAAGGCTAAGGCCCTCCCTTCCGCCCCCCCCCACCCACCCAGCCCGGTTTCAATCCTATCTCATAAGTACTAAAGATCCATAATGAACAAAGAAGAACAAGAAAGATAATCTGACAGATAAAAGGGACCAGGAACTTACTTATTGGGGCTTAAAACACAACCTGCCTTCACTGAGTCAGTTAGCCAGTCAGTTCTTAACAAAAGGGCATTTACTGCACATCCATATAAAAACTTGGTCGTTTGGATCTGCAAAAATAATCATATATGCAGAATAAGTTGATTATAGATGACTGGAAAAACAAAAAACTGCTAGGATCTAGGTTGAGGTAAAGGCGATGAATATCCAACATGGACATAATACAACACTTCACCAAACCCAATTACAAAGGAAGAAGCGCAACGTGCTCCTTAATCCTTTCTTCCCACCTTATTTGGAGATAGCACAAAAGGCACGTCTTGTTTCTTAAACTTTGATCTTTTCCCTCCTTTTATGTTTGGCAAAGGTGATGGAAAATCATCCAGCACTATGCCCCCATGCCTCCTGATTAGCATCTCAAGTTCCCTTTCCTTCTGAGTGGTATATCCAGTGAGCAAAAACTTAAATCCTTGAAGTATCAGTCTCTTTCTACTATTAAGGAGGCAACTTGTCAAGTAGTTACTTCCTTCCCAAATGTTAGATCTGGATTTAATGCCACAGTCCTTCCCCCTTTTGCCAATTGGACCTACAAATGTTCACTAGTGAAAGCTCTTCACAGAAATAGAAATATGAAGTCTCAGGCATAAAGAAAAAGTGGAGTCTTACATCTTTGCTGTACAGACAATTGCCTATTCTCAGTGTTGTAGTGGTGGACAGAGCTTTCTTTCTCTGCAAACTGGACTGTTTTCTTTGTTCGAGATTGTATAAACGTTGTTGGACGCAAACATGAAAGAACAGAAGTGGTAGTTACAACATTAGGTTGCACTGGACATCTGGCTGTGCTATTGGCATTTTCCAGCCTATGCCTCTTCTGTTGCATCATAGCACCTTCTAAGTTCTCCTCTCTTGTGTCATTCAGAATATATTTACCAGCATGAAGCCGACGCCGACACCCATAGTTCAGTACAAGTGGTTCGCATCTTTTTTCCTTCCCTAACTCCCTATCTGCTTTTCGTGGTCTGGACTGATTCAAATTAGGTTTCCTAGGAGAAGTATTGCGCATCTCTTTGTAACAGTTGTCTTCAACTTTATCAATCTTTTTTGACCCAGCAGACTGCTGATTCTCGAAAACAGGTTTGGAGCCTTCATCACGTGAAGATGCAATACCAGTATCCAGAGGAGGTAATACCGTGGTACCTTCAGTTGCACACTCCAAGAGAGCTTCATTTTGGTGAAACATGTCTCTCAAACCAGTACTCTGTGCTGGCCCAAGCATGCTGTAGGACCTGAGAGAAGCTAACCTTTTACGCTTTACTTCCTTGAAAGTTTGACCACTAGTCTTCAATGCGCTTCTGTCTTCCTTGCAGGGAACCAAAACGGGCCTAATCATTGGTGTACTGATGGTAACCATACTCGTATCTAAACCTTCTACCCCAAGATATCGACCTGTGGAATTTAAGCAGTTCTCAAGCACATCTCCCAAACTTTTCTGGTGAGAAACTTGAGCAACATAGGAGTCATTGGCATTTTCAGTTGAAATACTGCATGGAACAATCGAACACAGAGGATCTACTGAAGAGAAGTTAGAGGATCCAACAACATCTTGAGAAGGTAGGGTTTCTTTGGTAATTAGGTGCAGATCGTGAATTGTTAGCTCTGCTTCGGCCTTATGGACTGAGTTATCTTCTGTAGCAAGGTCCACGGACTCAGAAAGAAAGCTAACCTTCTCCAGGAGAAACCTTGGTATATTATTTGTGATGTTCCAGGCCTCCTCGACATTGGTTCTGGTATCCTTTGCTGAAGTCACCTGATCAAGAATAATGACTATGACAAATGCAGAAACTTCAATAGCTTAGATAAAACAGAAAATGACATTTTGTTCATTATTCTTTGACTAATTATTGGACAAAAAAAACGTTTTTATCCTTTTCTCAAAAAGGTCAACAAAACTCAGCCAAATGTTTTGATATAAGGCTGCTAACAAATTCCTTGAAAATTTGCAGAATTGCATCCAAGCAAAGAACAGCAGCGGGAGAGCACTTATTATAATATCTATGAAAACCTTTCCAGTCCAACCACCAAGCCAGCGACTTCTAAATCGTTCTCCGGCAACAGAATTTACTTTGTTTCCTGCATCTAGGGAATATATGAAATTAAAAACATGTCCTATTGAAAACAGCTAAAGATATTGATGCACAACAGAATACTTACCAGCTTTTTCTGAATCACAATGATCTGGAGCAGAAAGGGTATCAGCTTCAATATGAATAATTGCCATTCCTCCCTTATCTGCAGCATTATCTTCGTTTCTGATAGTTGCCTGCAGTACAATGAAGGCCAGTTATTAAGTTAATGGATTTTAAATGTTGCAGTCCAGATCAAATCTTTGTATTGGATTAAAAGATAAAAGGAAATAAATAGCCCACTTGTGCAATTTTAATCTTATTTTATGTCATAATATTACTTGATAATGTTAATTTTGTAATTGGCAGGGGGGGGGGGGTGCGGAAGCTGTACCAAATACACCTGTTGAAGATTGCCTCAGTGGATGGACACTTCTTTTGAACTAAACAAATGAAGCAATCATAGTGATATAAAATTTTGGAATTTGCCCATCTTAAAATTTACTTAATGGTAAGTCACCAGGTGTGAGATTATTTGGAGAGTCTCATATAAATCAAAGCTCTTTAAGTAGCTGGCACGGCAATCAAAAACAGTTGGATTACTGATAATTGCCCAAACATCATTAAAATGGCTCACATCTTATAATGAGATACAAATGATATAAACAAATTGATTGGACTATGTACTATGTAAAACAGGTCTCTATGTATATTTAAATACTCAAATATTCAGAAATAACATCTCTACATGTTCAACCTTTGTACTTGTTTCTTTTCTAGAAGGAGTATTGTCTAATGCAGCTATGACTTCTGGACTCCTCAGCACTGACTTATGTGGGCAAGGGGTATCAATTATTCTCCTTAAAGCAGTCACATCAGAAGGTAGTTTATCACATAAATCTCTTGGCTGCAAAGTAGAGGATCTTAACTGCAGTTTCTCTGATTGCTTAGACAAAGAGATTTTATCATCAGACTTATTTTGTAAGCAATCCAGAGAATCCATGTCTTGATGTTCAAACTCTTCACGGTAGTTATGGCTTTCTGGTAATTGAGTATTCGGGACACAAGAACCATTTGCATAAGAACTGCCTTCCTGCATTACATATGAACTAAAACTATTTGCTGATAGTTTCAGAAGGCTAGATTTGCTGTCTACAAAATCAGAATCACTATCAGCTCCAGATGGCATCTGCAGGCCAACATCTATATACTCATCTTCCATTGAAATTTTATACAATTTATCGAGTTCATCAGTCTCAACAATTTCTTCCAACGTGCAAGCAGAAACGTCATCTAATACACTGAGACAATGTTGATTCCGTGCTTGTTTGACCCTGAGGGCAATTTCTATTATAGAGGAGGCACAAAATACTTCAGACGGTCCGTTATTAACCAATTCAGATATAGCCAGTGCTTCAGTTGCAGCTATAGAGAGCTCAATTGCATCCCAAAATTTCTTTTGGTGGTTCTTCTTGTTATTTCTGCCAAGAGACTGTGCAAAAGATTTGGCAATACTCTTAGGAAGATCTGTTTGTGGTAGTGTGTCTACCTTATCTGTCTGAACGACGGGCATTATGGATACAGCTTGACATATGTTTTTTTCATGGCCTCCTCGTTGAAGACTATCATGAACAGGAGTTGCAGTTTGTGTAACACTCAGAGAGGATAGATGCAGGTGAAATGAGAGTACCTGCATTTGATAAGTGTATCACATATAAGTAATAAAGATAAGACAACAGTGATAATAAACAACCAATTCAGAATACAATGCATCATGTTACAAATTATAACTGCCACAAGAACAGATGGTTTCTACAAACACGAATGTCATCCCATCCGTTTTCCATTCTGGAACATAACCTTGGCCTACACTTATATCTGTTAAAATGCCCTCCACAATTGTATTACTTCCTCGTAACACAGACATCTTTTTATATAAATGTATCGAATTTTTTTAGCCTAATCCTCCCAATTATTTGTAGTCAAATCACATACGTGTGTTCCATTTGTCATCAATTGTTTAATTTATAAAGAGAAATGATGATTTAAATTTTATAATAAATACAGTATGAATTTCTTCATCCTTAACTTAACACAACGCTTTTGGAATCTCCAGAAACAACAAAAATAATTCTTTCCAAATAGTACTGAATGAATGAAAAGGTGGCCGCATGTATTGGCATATGTAGGAAGAAAACAAGTAAGGCAATGTGTACATCCCCCTTTATTAATGGCCTCACAATTTAATGTATGAAAGCAGTTGCACTAAAAAGAATTTTGAAAGCAGATAGGCATCTGGATAGTATTCCACCGCTCCCCCCCAACACACACACACAAAATATGTAGGTATGTACGTATGTGTGCAGGCATGTATGTATATATGTATATGCACATGATGTAACTTGTACCATGACACATCAATGCCAGAAGATATAATTTATTACGGGAAGTTAAAAAAAAAAGTAAGAGATAAATTACATTTCCGCAGGATGATGTGTCTGTAGCTATTGGACAACTTTCTCCTGATAGAAACAGATGGAAGCTGCTGTATTCACTATCTTCCTTTGAGCATAAGGGTCTTTCTCGAGCTTCAAAGTTAGATTTTTTAAGATACAGATGATGCTGACCTCAGAATAGGGAGAGAATACATTAGTCATATACAAAGGAAAACTATATATTGCAGGTAACATGTCTCCAAAAATTCAAATTCGTATATAAGAGACTCCTTGACATTCTTGCAGATGAGGAATCAAAGAAGGTGACAGGAGGGGAGAACAAGCTTCAAGGCAATTTGAGGTGCAGGGCCTCCTCTACCTCATGAATTGAACTTTCAGCAATTGAATAAAATTCAAATCCAAGTGACAACCTTCAGAAAAAGGTAAAAAAATATAGGGAACTAAGCTACTGGTCTTCTTTCAATGATCTACTTATAAGTGATGTTTAGACCCAAGAAAAAGGGATTGACATGTTTCTTAAACCGTTTGAAGATTAGCACATCCATATGCATGTAGATGGTAATGAAACAATGGACTCCATAGGATTAAGTAAATAGCATTACAGTCCCTCTGGGATGTAATTCTTTCACTTTGAAGAGTCTTTACATCAAGACCAACTACCTTTAAAATCAAAACTTTAATCTAAAAGCTAAGTAGTTAAGGTAACAAGGCAGGCAGCTTATGGATGGTCCTTTAACATCCCACCTACCAAGAAATAGGCACTGGAAGGGTAGCACATTTAACCAATCATTTTGGTATAAAAATTCCAAATTTAGACATATCTTACCTTGCCTGAAAACTGAGACATGGACTCAGAACTCTCATTATTTTCTTCTATAATTGGTTTCTGATAGGGCTGCAGCCATGATGGAAGCCAAGCAAAGTCCTACGCCATGAATTTTTTTTGAATTATTATCTCTACAACCTTCATTGCAACAATTTATAAACTATGCAAAAAAAGAAAATATGCTGACTCAAAAGCACGAGAATACAGTACATGCTCAAAGGACTATGTTCACCTCCAAACACTCACAAAGTAAGTTCTAACTGCTATTTATGGGCCTTGCAAGGGCACAATTGGATGAGACAAGAGGCGCTTAATATAGTGATATCACAACAGAAGGCTCTCGAAATTTAGCCCCATTTAACGATGTAGGCCTCTTCCACCTGTTCCTATGAGATTTCAGGTATTTTCTGCCAGAAAAAAGATATATACCCAACAAAAACTCCCACCTGGGTTTTAGTTGGACAAAAAATGTGGGTCTTCAATTGGATGAGACAAGAGGCGCTTAATATAGTAATATCAGAACAGAAGGCTCTCAAAATTTAGCCCCTCTTTCACCTGTTCCTGTGAGATTTCAGGTATTTTCTGCCAGAAAAAGATATTTACCCAACGAATTCACCCAATAAAAATTCCCACCTGGGTTTTGATTGGACAAAACATGTGGGCTTGAATGCATTAAAGTCCACAAGGTTTGATTCAGGGGGCATGGACCAGAGTGGGACCAAATTTAGTAGGCTCTTTCGCATGATCTTTTTTAAAAAAAACTCATTGAGTCAGACAAAGAATGCTCCCACATATTTTTTGAGTGAATGTTGCTCTCAGTTGACAATACCCTATTCCTAAATATTGCGCAGCCTGACATCAAATTATCCCACGTTTGACAAATGGTTGAGGACATAAACGGTCGAGCATTTGATAGCGTAAATTCATTTAAACTAATTGAGGACCTCCTTTATAGTATCTAGATAAAGCAATCGGCAGCTTATGAGTATAAATGGAGCAAAAATGTTTAATAAGTCAAAAAGGCCCAAGGGAAGTTCAACAAGAAGGGTGACCATGTTCCTTTCAGATTTCAATTCACGCAGGCCATAGCAATTTGTTTCCAACATCGGGTACTAATACTTGTTCCAAAATAGAAACAAGAAAAGGCAAATCCTTCCAAACTTGGATCAATTACAATAACCATGAACTGTAAAAACATAAAATCGCCAATTAGGTATCCGCCAATGCTGCTATATCATGCCTAGGTGGAGTCATTTAACCCCATAACGATGGAATCATACCATTAATATCATCGCAAGCAGCTGGGATGTAATATTATAGAACAACCAAAACTAAAGAAAAGCTGACTTTGCAATCGGCAGAGACAAGTATAAAAATGTAGTGTGGTGATTTTCGGTGAGTGAGACGAGGGGGCACTCACCTCGGAGAACTGCGGAGGACGAAAACCGGAGCTCGCCATTGAGAGAGGAGGACGACTGTGGCGCCAAGGGGCGGGAGGTGCCAAGTTTTATTTGGCGGGGGGAAAATTTGTTAAATGCACCACTGTTTCGATGAAATTGCTAAACTGCCATGGGACCGGTCCAGTACGCCGGCCTGGCATTTTTTACGACGTTCAGTATGACCCTTGCCATGTGCCCCCTCTTAGATAGGGATGCCAATGAGCCGAGTCATTTCATTGCGTAAAGGCGTCTCAACTCCACTAGATTATATAAGTAATATTCAAACCGAACTAAGTCAAGTCATATTAATTATAGAAAAAATTATTTAAATAATAATTATTAAATTAACTTATTTTAAAAAATATTTTTTAAAATAATATTAGTTTTTGCCATATAGGCATCAGCCAAGCACTAGCACATGCATGGCTTTTTTTAAATAAAGTTTATCTAATTTCGTCCTTTGGAATAATAAAATTAAGTTTAAGATAATTTCATCATTTTAAAAGACGAAATCAAGTTAAAACAAATTAAATTAATTTTGTTCTTCTAAAGAATGAAATCCACCATTTATACCTGCGTTATAGTTCGTCTCATCTCTTTGCCATTTCACCCAAATTATTGCCATTTCGCCCGGAGACACCACCGTTGTGCCCTTGCACCCAAATCCGCCATCACTATTGTTCCTTTGAAGCCCAAATCCGCCGCCATCGTCACTCCCCTTCTCATTACAAATTTTCCCTTCCAAGTCTTGTGCTCTTGCTCTTCTGCGTTGGAGTAGTTCTTTGCCTGTTAGGGCACAACTGAGCCTTCCTCTTTTTGCCAATTTCTAACTCTAGTGCCAAGTAATTTATTTATTGCTCTTTTTTTGTTTCTTTTGAGAGTTCTTCATAGATGATCTTAGTTTTCAATTGGTTTTAATTTGGAGAGGGGGGATGAATTAGTGAATATGCTTCTATGGATTGTCATTGAAATTTATAACAAATATTCCTTATGTGAATCAAGCTGTTATTTTTTTTTGTTGGCGCCTATTTGATTATGTATGTAGCAGCGGTGAACAATTCCAAGTTCCCTTGTGGAATCCCAACTCCCAGTTATTTTTTTGTTTGCCTATTTGATTCTGCATGTAGTAGTGACGAAATCCAAAGCAAAGGAAAATTTTCTAGGTCAATCTTAAAAAGTTCAAATTTACCTCTTGGTATTTCATAATTCACACATAATTTCTAGAATTAGTATAAAATTAACGGAATTTTACACAAGTTTAGTACATAAATAGCCTCTTAGTTTGAGATGTCTCCAAATTGATCATGCCTAATTTAACAAGAGGAAAATTTATCTTACGTATGATAGTTTGTTGATGCTTGTGACATGATCTGCTTAAACTGCCTACTAGGTTGAGGAATTGTGGGAAAAAAGAAGCTTTTATATTGAAAAATTGTTCCTCATATTTGTTTCTTTACTGTTATGTTCCAAATTGATTAATGATGTTTCTATTTACCTATTTTGAAAGCCGAATAGACCTCTAGAGAAAGCTATTTTGCAGCATGCAAATGGTGAGTATTTTTTGTAAAACACGAATATTTGAGAGGAATTCTGATGTACACTGCCATTCTACAAAGCTAATAATGGAAAATTGATCAAATAGGTGGAGCTAGATTGACTAGTGGTCTTGTTCCTATAGTGGAAGAGAGGTATGTTTTACTTTTTACACTATAAGCTTATGTTTCCATTATGTTTGATGAGATTTTAAGAAATTCTTAATGCCAGAAAGAAGTTTCCATGTCATATATATGCTATCACCATTATAGCTTTTAAATTCGATTAATCACCTGTTTCGTTAAGTAAAGTAGTTATTTTGAAACAATTGATGAATCTAATATTAATGTAATTTATTGTTTATGAATTAAGTGAATAGAGATGGCAGAAGAAATGGTTAGTTTTTTACTTAACTATGATGGATGCACAAAATGATTATTAATTAAGAAACTATCTACATATGATAAATTTGAGATGTAAATAGTTAGCAAAGTTGGGTGGGATTGAAGAAGATGGAAAATCACTATAAAATGTGTTATTCCCACATGTGGATTGAGTGCGAGACAAATATGTATAAATGATGAGGCTTCAATGAGTTTTATGCTTCACCAATCAAGTCACACATTATATTTCAACTTATTTCTCGAAAAAGAGGCTGAAGTGCTAAGTGAAATGCGATGTAGTTCACACGGGACCTCTCACAGGAGCTTACGCAAGAGCTCTAAAAGAAATATGAACAATGAAAGGCATATGCAAATGCCACTGGACAATGAAAAAGAATGAAATTTATCCATGACAGTAGCTTCAAATGAATGTTATAGGTTGTTTGCCCCTATTGACGATGGAAGTGGTCCTAATTGGAGGTAAGGTTTATTAAGTTGTGAATCCTGTTTGAATCTTATAATTATTAATGAAATATAGGATGTTAAATTTTGAATTTATTGTGTAATATGGAAGGTACACATCGCATGCACACAAGCCATTTAGTTTTCAAATGTCTCAAGGCAGTGCATGGTATCGAACTCAAAGTTCAATGGACATTCATTACCCCTATATAGGTGTTGGACATACCGATGCTGGACCATCCAATCAAAGGTGAAATATATATTCATAAATGAATATAACATTTTTAGGCTTTAAAGAAAGGGTTAAGTCATATGAAATTGAATACATATGTGATGTTCATTTGTAGGGGCACTTATGTCCATAATGAAGATATTGATGGAAATGAGGTCAATGAAGGTGAAGATCATATTGGCGAAGCGAGTGGAGAAGATTCCGACATGAATGAAGAAGGGGTCAGAGGTGAAGAAAGCGCTCAACAGATGGTTGACGGTGAGGAGGATGATGCGGTAAACAATGCAATTGCCACAAATGATATGAATGTGGATGATGAAGAGCCGCCATACTATGAAAAGGAGTCACTCTATGCACACATCACAGATGAAGAAATAGATGCGGCAGTTAATTCTGCCATTAATATGGACTAACAAAAAAAAAGAGTTATATGTTAGGTGCATCTTTTAGAATAAAGAAGCATTTGTTACAGCTTTGCAGGAGTTTT
This sequence comes from Saururus chinensis, assembly GCA_035235625.1. Taxonomy (NCBI): domain Eukaryota; kingdom Viridiplantae; phylum Streptophyta; class Magnoliopsida; order Piperales; family Saururaceae; genus Saururus; species Saururus chinensis. The sequence goes on from CP141140.1 coordinate 26,774,314, forward strand.
CAATTAAAAATCATGTCAAATACAAGGTCGTACGCACAAATTTGTCAGAATATATAGTGAAGTGCATTGATAATACTTGCCCTTGGAGAGTTCACAGCTCAATAAAAAATGGTGGAGAGTACTTTAAATTAAAGACATACAGAGGTAACCACACATGTCGAAATGACCTAGCTTAGCACAAATCATAGGCAGTATAATGCATCATTTATTTCGAAGGTCATAATGCTTACTATCCAAGCCAAATTAACTCTTACATTAGGTGATATTATTCAAATAATGAAGGAGAAGTGTCATGTTGACATATCTTATAAGAAAATATGGGCAGTAAGGAATATGGCTATAAAGGCCATTTATGGGGATTGGGTGGAATCATATAAATTATTGTCAATGTACCCCAGGGCAGTGCAAGAAGCGAATCTCGACACCTACTACTACTTAGAGTATAATGAAGTAACTCAGCTAGATGGTGGCATGTGTAGGAGATTTAAGCGGTTGTTTTGGGCATTTGGGCAGTCTATAGTGGGGTTCGGATATTGCATCCTGGTGATTGGTGTTGATGCCACTCACTTGTATGGTCGGTATCCCGGAGCGCTTATGGCTGCAATGGCGACAGACATAAACAATGGGTTATTTCCTATAGAATTCAGGATAGTTGGAAAGGAAGATGAAAACAATTGGAAATGTTTCTTAAGTGAATTGAGGGATCATGTATTGATGGGCTTGACGAATATCGTAGTTATTTTAGATCGACATAAGGGACTTCAGAAGGCCATGCATGAGGTTCTTCTCAAGCCATTCTACTACCATCGTTACTGCATCCGTCACATAAAGGCAAATTTTAAGGAGTTTAAAAATGATACATTGGCGGACTTGATTGGGGCAGCAGCTTGTGAACTGATAGTAGAACAGTTTGATGCTAAAATGGACTTGTTTGGCCAGGAGAGTCCTAGGGCAAAACATCTCCCCTTAGGAGGAGAATTGTATCCTACACAATGGTCTCTTGCTCACAATGGTTTTAGAAGATTTGGCATGATGACTACAAATATGACTTAAAGTTTAAATAGCGTCTTGAAGGGAGCATGAGGATTACCCATGCAAGCTTTAGTGTCAGCTACTTTTTATCGGGTAGTAAAATTTTTTGTTAAACAATCTTCTGTCGCTTCTACCATGGCCACCCCATATAGCCCCAGAGTGGAAGGGATAATTAGAGAACAAACGAGAAAAATTAGGGAGTATCTAATTAATAGTATCAATAGCAACGACTACAAAGTGATGTCAATGCATGGCCGGAAGGTTGTGGTGAATGTGACTCTTCATACTTGTACATGCAATATCCTTCAAGTCTATTTGTATCCTTTCTCGCACCTTATTGCCGTGTGGGGAAAGCGACGACAACCTATATAGGCAGGACTTTATTACGTCGATTGCTTATAATGTGTACTTGGCACAATTCTATTCTCCTTGTGGTCGAGAGTTTTGGGAGAGGGATATACCTTATGTGTTATTCCCTCCGATAGCAACAATACAACCTAGTCGCCCATAGTCTGTTCGCATTAGGAATACAATGGACCGTATGACCATGGAGAAAGATGGTAGAGCCGGGTATAAATGCCAGAGGTGTAAACAAAGTGGGCATAATAGTAAATCATGTAGAAATCCTCCAGTTGATTGGTAAACATACAATTAGTCTTTTTATTTATTCTCTATTTTAGATATGACTATATGTTCTTAACGATCTTAATTCTCCATATATCATATAGATCATGTGGAGCCTTTTTACAGGCCAGGCCTTATTGATGAGACAATACTTGTGTAGCAGGAGTCACATAGGTCGACTTCTATTTGGTGAGGAGAGATATCATAACTGTTCATGAAATTTGTTTCATTTTTTTGGGCTATATATTATGCTCGGTTATAATTTTTAAATTTATTATAGAACCCCGGGTGCCTTGAGTGCACCTAACATTTTAAATATCTCCGTCATTGGCCTGTGGATGATCGTATGCTACCCTAAATCAAGCAAGCGGGATTTGGACATTTTATTCATCTACAATACGTTTGTCTCGATCGACCATTATTGACAGCTCTTGTCGAGAGATGGAGGAGGAAGACACTGACTTTTCACTTACCCTATGGGGAGATGTTCATTACTCTCATGGATGTGGCAGTTCTCTTAGGACTTCGCAACAATGGACATGCGGTGACAGGCATGACAGGAGGAGGTCATGTGGACATATTAGTTAGACTCCTTGGTAGAGCTCCTCTTCCTACAATGATGTGTGGTAGCTGATGAGCCTTAGATGGTTATTAGGTGAGTTTTGTGAGCTCCCAGTGGATGCTACGAAGATAGTGATCGAGCAACATGCATGAGCATATGTATTACATTTACTTGGGGTCGCGATATTTGCAGATACCACAAATAGCCATGTACATGTTTCATATCTCTCCCTCCTTACGGACTTCAACATGGCGGGTACTTATTCATGGGACAATGCTACTCTTGCATTTTTATACCGAGAGTTAGGGAAAGCATGCGAGGCCATGACCTTGGGGATTGCAGGTTGTCTGACCCTTCTTCAAGTAAATGATTTCGTAACTTCAACTATTTTTTACACATATAATTCCTTAATTTTTTTAAATAAATTTTATCATATTTTGTGACATAGCTATGGTCGTGGGATCATTTACATGTCGGTCGACCAAGTATTGAGATGGGTCACTTAGTCGAGGGTGCTCCATTAGGAGCGAGGCATGGTATATTATTTTTAACGCTTAATTTTTTTAGCAAGGTTTCATTTACATATGCTGAATTTATTTTTTTAATTTAACTCATAAGGTGGAATATTCAGAAAAGAAAACCGAAAATCCACAAGGTGTCCTTTGATCACATAGAGCCGAGCTAGACCACCAGCGGCCATATTAGGTAATTTTATTTAATTATTAGATTTTTTATAATAATTATAAGATATGTAAAGTTATTTAAACTTAATTATCATTATAAAATGTATAGGTTATTTGGCAGCCATACTCACCGGAAGTATTAGTGTTGTTACCTCCTCTATGCATAGATGGTCAAGATGTGTAGCTCTCGCGAATGCCACTAATCTGTTTCAAGATTATCGAGATGTATGTGCCGGATCATGTGATGCTCTAGTTTAACTTGGAGCAAGAGATCTCACCTTGTACTGACGAGTTTGTCCATCGCATCATTCGATAAGGCCACTATATTACCGACTGGGTTATACATCATGCAACATATATCACTCGATGGGATGATAGGAGAGCCACTGTTATCAGAGGGGAGATGGCTACAACATCGTGAGATGTTCATAGCACATATATGCAGTGGTATTTATTGATTACACGACGATATATTTTACTGCGCGATGATGTAGAGGAGATGACTTATCAGCCGAGGGGTGCATCTGAGACAACTTTGGTAAGTATATATTTTGTTAATTATATAATATTATTTTCTTATTTCTCATTTATTATTTATTTGAGTTTTAATTGATTTTTTTATAGCTTCGTTTAGTGTGACGTACGCATGCGCATTTGACTGATGCAATTAACACCTATACTTCGGGTGAGGTCTTATTAGTATCACGTCAGTCAAAGCTTAGACAACATGATGATGTCCTTCGTAGCTTGCCACTACTTCAGTCTATGATTACGGATGTTCGTGGACATTATCCTACCAATGAGGCCACTCAGACATGGCCAAGGCACGATTCATTCCCTGATATTCTATCTTCATCAACAGCGCATACCTCTCCTCCCCGTTCATCATTTCCAGTCACTCCACATGTAGTTTATCATTAACCATATCTAATATTATATTATAGATGAAAGTGGCCAGCTCGTGTTGAGCCATATATTACTTATGCAAAGCCGAAGCCAGAGCCACATCTAGAGCTAGAGCAAGAGCCGGAGCAGGCGGATCATGAGGAGCAGGCAGACCGTGAGGAGTAGGAGGAGCTAGTACAACACCATTGGGGTCGAGGTAGAGGACGTAGGAGAAGAGATTGAGTGTATGAGATTTTTCATATGTTTTTTGAACCAAATATTTTATTTTCATGTGATATTAGATTTATATATTTGATAAACATTTATATCTTATGCTTGTTTCTATGTTGTGTAGATGATAGTTGATGTCGATAACTTTGATGTTATGTGAATAATAGTTAATGTAGATAAGTTTGATGTTATGTCGATGTTAAATTTAAACTTATGCGTGGAATGTGTATGGAATGAATGAACAAGGACATGTGTTAAAAGTTAGTTTAAAAGTACTTTAAAAAAATTTTAAATAAGATTTTGTCCTTTGAAAGGATGAAATCATAGGGGTTGATTTCGTCCTTTAGAAGGACGAAATCAGTTAGGGTGTCGGGTTTAAAATGATGTGAATTCACCCGTGGGCAAGTTTTAGCTGCGAACAACTACAAGTGTGGCAATTTCATCCTTTAGAAGGACGAAATCGCTAAATCAGCTTAATTTGTTTTAACTCGATTTCGTCCTTTAGAAGGACGAAATCAACTTAAACTTGATTTTGTCCTTCCAAATGATGAAATCATATAAATTTTTTTTAAAAAAGCCACACAAGCGCCAACACTTGGCTGGTGCCTCCGTGGCAAAGACCAACACCACTTTGGGAAATATTTCCCAAAGCGGGTTGGTTTAGTAATTATTATTTTTAATTATTATTTAAATAATTTTCCCAATAGTTAAACATACAAATACATGATATAGCATAACAACAAATGGAATATTAGAAAGGGAAGCTAATAAATAAGTAAATAATATTATTTATACTTTAGTAATCTATTTACAAATTTATGAGCTTTTAGTAAATGATGACAATTTTGTACAAGATTGTATCTATAAATACTCCATTCGTCCTCCATTAATGGCTTCATTTAGTTTTTAAAAATAAATTTAATTTAATTCCTTTTAAAAAACCAAATGAAGCTATTAATTTAAGATAGAAAGAGTATTTGATAATATTATTTTTTACCAAGAAATTAGTATATATTGATATAATGAGGTAGAAATATTAATTAAGTTTTTGTACTCATTTTTATGCATTAAAATATATGACACAAAAGGTGTTGAAGGCGAAGTGGTAAGGAGTTTGTTCTTTGCAGCAACAGAATTGTTTTGAATTTCCACTGGTTTACTTAGCCGGATTTGATTTGAGCCAAGCATGCACATAGGCGGATTTGCAGCATTGCCAAATTCGAGCTAAGTTACGTTGCAACTATACATTGAATTTGAGCTCAAGCACCGGTCAAGTTTCTGGTTTCCTTTGTGAGCCGAGCTCGAGTTGGATGCTTGGTAGCTTGATTGAGTTTGAGTCGAGCTTAAACCAATATCCAAAACTATGAGTTCAAGCTGAGCTAACCCAAAATTTGACTCGACACGACTCATTAGCACCCCTACTCATACCTTAACTCATCCACGGATGAGTTCATTGGCTGCTTCAGATCAATAACATAAAAATTGCAGTAGTGCAGCTACAAAAATATTAATATAGGATAATCTTTTTAATCCATATATTAATATGAGATGGAGTCAATTCACCTTGCACTTAATATAGGTTGTATGTATAAGGTATTTGACGTGGTCTTGTGTTATTAACACTAATTTTGGATAAGGTTTATGCTATGCTTCTTAAGAATTATGTTTTGGTGTTAATGTGAGCTCTATGTTTTCAAACCCTTACTAAGCTAATCTCATCTCAATTGCCTTGTTTTGTTTTGGAGTATCCTTCGGGGATCCCTTGCATGGTTATGTCATGCAGGTGCTCAAGATGATTTATTTTGTGAGCATGAAGGAGATTAGATGAATACGGAGTAGGGATAGTTGGTTTTTATGTAACTTTGACACTTAACTATGTTGTGGGAGAGCCTTATTTTGATGGCATAGACTTATTTATTACCTTTTGAGGCTTGAGATGTCACGACCCAGATTTTTAAAAGCCTTTTTAAATAGCATGAATGGTAAGTCATGAGAATTTTTTTCTTAAATACAAAACAAACCATTCGATTAAATATCTAGGTCATGATAACTGGGGTTCACAAATACGAATATCAAATCATATAATATTATTACACGTATCAAAATTCAATAAGAATAGCTCATCCATCTAAGTACAAGTTTGTCGTTTGTCTAAAAATAAATAACTAAGTTGACTCTCACACCAAAGATACACTTACGTACAAGAGTTGTAGAAACGAAGAACTTCATCATGTGATTGACAATCTTGGTCTCACTTGTTGTTGCCTAGAGAACCTGTAACCAACTGAACCAAACAACCACAACAACAACAGAACCTCTCTGCCCTTAGGAGAAGAGCTTCCAAAGGGGAAAAAAGTTTAATTAATATTTTCAGATCAGGCCAACATCACCCGATGTTAGTTGCCTACGTACTCATCAGACAACATCTCCAATGTTTCCAACAAGATTAGATCCACACGTAGTTATGCCTAAAAACTACACTATCCTAAGAAGCATAGCATTACACATACAATGCTTAAGTATTTTCATCCAACCTACATTTTATGCAAGTCCTTTAATCGTTCAACTTGTCTAATTAAACAAGCAATATCAAATAATGTTATTAATTATTTCACAACCGTTGTTAAATAATTAATACCCTTCATTGTTTAAACCCAACTCTAGGTTTAATATAATATATATTCACTTGGAGATAACTCAACTCTTGAAGAAATCCCAAACATAGGATTCCAACATTGGAATAGACTACTTAACAGCAACTTGACCCAAATCCCGAGGGCTCTCAATAACCTGCCATGAATCTGGAGAAGAGGATCCCAACTGTATTCGTGGACACAGATTGGCGAGAAGCACAAACCTTCGATGATGCTCATACAACTATACTTTTCATACATACTATATGGTCCTGGGAAGACTTGAGGGAGACCCGCAGTAAAAACCCTCTGGTCAATACGCAAACCATCATAGAGATGAAGAAGCGTATCACAATCTCCACCATTCCCCAACTCAGGGAGAAAATGTCTTCTAAGACATTATTAATGTATCCATAGAAGTCTTAGGTCCTTATGATCATTGACTCCTCCAAACATTCAAAACTTAAACTAGATTATTATCATCCAGTCAAGTATTCGCCCAACTATTTGGGTCCTCTTCACCTTGTGAATTGGCCCAATAAATAGCTCATCCACTCAGCTATGACTTAAAGAACATCCCATAACCACCCTCGGTTCACTAACCAAGTTAAAATTATATGTCAAGGCCATGTTCACTCTATGAACTGGTCCCAAACCCTATTGAGGCTATTCTAGTCTTTATCTTGATTAAGTGTTCTCCCCCCAGTGACAACCAAAATCTCTTGATTAATCTTCAGTTACCGATATAAATCAACGCATCAATAATAAAAGCATGCATCAAAATAAGCAACGTAAATTTTATGCAGTCATACAAGTGCATAAATAACAAACGGAGGCCCATTGCACTCATTTACAGGGCTAGGGCTTGGAGAATTCAAGCCCAAGAATGAAAATAACTATAACGCATCATACTAGTTACATTTATAATATTCTAGTGGAACGATGCACTGGGTTGCAGACACATGTACTATACTGCCTTAAACCCTAAGAATTAGTGTTATTCCCCTTGTATCCTATGACTTTTCAAGGTTTTTGTGTCACTTACTAGTCACACCCCTTCCTTTCGAAGCCAGTTAACGTCATTCTAGGGTACCCTAACGTTTGATTACTTAGGTTATATGTTTCGACAAAAATGGGATATATTTCCCCTAAGGGCATTAGGGTAATTCTACTATTTCTAGTATATTACCCTCCTTTAGGTTATTTTGGTGCGTTTCTATTGATCTTAAGTCATTGACCTCACAGAAGGCTCCACTCTCAAAATGACTCGCTATCCCATTCACATGAATGTGGGCGGTTTACTCAAATGAGTATTTATGTCATTTGGTTTAAGGCCTTATTGACATCCAATGGGTCCAAAATTTAACTTAGGGGTACTACTTGACTTCATGGACTCGGTGTAATTTTCTTGGCATTTACCGGGGTCGTGTGCCCCTTGAACTGACCTTAGTTGACTTAACAGTTTATGATTAAACCTAGGGGCAAAATGGTCAATTACCCACTCTCTAGGATTTTTTCTCACTAGTGGTCTGACCTATATTTATTTTACCTATTAAACTCTCACTAAGAATTTTTCCAATTTTTAATATCACTCATAGGCCACTGAACCAGAGCCTCTAAGTCGGGTAAGTGGTTTTCAAATGGCAATTTGACTACAAGGGGTAAAAGGGTCATTTCACATACCTTGAGATTTTTTCCCAACTTGAAACTTGGTCAGGACACTCCCACCTCTATAGATACATTATCAATGTTCTATAATTTTTTTTACTCTTTTAGGCCTCTGAACCGGACCCGGTTCACTCCTTTATTTTGATTTTTTTTAAACCGAGCCAACAGGTCGGGTCACCCGGCCCGACCCGAAATTGAACCCGACACCCACTACGAGGGTCATCCTCTTCACAGCCTGCAGTGGGTCTCTGGCGGTGCCACCCCAGGCCACAACGGTGTGGCGAGGGCTGGGCAAAATCAGATTGCTGCCTAGCGGTGATTCCGACGTGCCCAGCCCTGCCGCTGTCCAGTGGCCAACTGGGGTAGAAAGGGGCCTTTTTTCCGGATGATTGGTGTGGCAGCCAGTCACCACAACTGGGAAACATCCTGGGACTGACCGAATCACTGGGATTCGGCGATTCTGGAGGCCCAAGCTTCGCTGCCTGCCCTTGCCCACCTCCACACTGCTAAGAGCTAGAATCCTCTACTGTTTTTTTTCTTGTGCGATGACCCGGCAGCCTGCACAGTAGTAGCCGAATCTGCCTCCGCCAAGGCCGCCGGAGCCAGGGCCACCACGGCCAAAGCTAGGACCACCACGGCTAGGGCAAGTGCGGCTCCTTTTCTACCATTGTTCCGCGCGAATGGAAGATCAAATTAATGATATGTGTACAATATTTGTAGAGATCACTATTAACATAATTTTTTATAAAATTAGCTAACAAAATTTCTACTAATCTAAACAATGGCTGAGTTGTCCTCGATCCACCACCACTGGAGCTTTACCGGAGTCTCTCCGAAAAATTTCAATGACGGCTCCTCTTCCTTCCCTTAACGGTCAAAAGATCCCCCCTAAGAGCCCTAATTATCTATTTATAAGTTTAGAGATTAGGATAATCCCTCAAGGAGTTAGGCCAATACTCCCTCAATTAGGCCACTTAATTGGGCCCTTAAAATATAATTTCGAAATATTAATTAATTGGGCATGTAAAGCAACTTAAACGGCCAATTTATGCATCCAATTCGGGTAAATGGGCCCTGCACGTTATGATCAACTTTGAAAAGCCATATCTCCCTCATCTGAACTCCAATTCGCGCATTCTTGGTGGTGTTTTGAAGCTCTTTCTGTCTTCTTTCCATTCGTGTAGTTATCAACTACTAGTTCTAACCTATGATTAAGTTATTCTTATGAGAAGTTCAAGGGCACCCTAATTTTTACGTGGTCGACTTTGAGAATTTAGAAAATTCTTTGACGTTACATGAGACTCCATTATGTTTTATGAGATTTATGTGGGTACTGAGAATGATTTATAGATTTCATTTAATTTCTTCTATCTTCCAGTAATTGCTTTTGTGCAAAGTGAGTGTTGTGCACTTCGATTTAACCCGAGTTTGGATTAGAACTCATTTTCTCACACCCTTGTCATTCCACTTTGGACGGGTTCGGGTAAATGGGGTATAGCGGGGCATGACAGTTTATGTGAAATTTATTTTACTTTTTATGTTAGCTTGATTGTGTGAGATGGACAAATGCACATTTGGATAATGTTGTTAACAAATATACTTCACCTGAGATCTTGTTAGCAACATGTCAGTCGATAATTGAATACAATCAATATGTCCTTCATACCTTGCCTAGATTTTAGTTAGTTATTATAGACGTACATTGACATTGTCACACTGAAGAGGCCAGCTGCATATGCAGATGCTCCATCTTCAATTGCACTAGCCTTCTCACCTCCTTTATTTTCACGAGCTTTAGCTTTACATGATAGTCCATGTCCATCATCTCTAATTCCTCTAGGTCCAATTCATCATCCTCCAATTCTCAATTATTTCAAGGGTATATACTAGACGACAACATGCAGCTTGTGCATATCCTATCCCATTATATCCATAGGCATGTTTGGATGATTCAATAGTTATCCACAAGGACCAGCTTCATGGTCAAGGGCAAGGTTAGAGTCGAGGTCATGGTCGTAGTAGGGGTATGAAAGGTAGAACTCATTAGAGCTATTTTGATACATTTTTCAGTTGTATAAAGTATAATTTTTTTGTATAATACAAATTTTGGTTACACTTTATGTCATTTATGTTTTTGATAATCTTTCTAAATAGGTGTGTTTGTTTTCACAGGTCACAACTTTTTTTGATACTTTATAAATAGATGTATTTGTTTTCACATATCACATATCACAAGTTTATTTCATGGCTAAATAAGTGTACTTTTAAAAAAAATTGTCATAGAGAATGACGAAACTAGAAAAATTGATTAGTTTAATTTCATCATTTAGAGTGATGAACTTCAATAGCCCTTTGCATAATAGGTAGGAGAAAATGCAAGTATAGTAGTTTTGTCCTTACAAAACAATTGGCCTACAACTAAACTCGTCCTTTGAAAAGGCGAAATTAAGGAAAAAATTTAAAAAAAGTCGTGCAAGAGCCTACATAGCTAAGGCTTGAGGGGAACACCATTTTGGGAATTAAGTTTCTCTATCTGCCATTTTGTAAATTAATTTTTTAAGATTATTTATTTAATTTCCCTATTTTTTCATAACTCTTTTGTTTTAGATGAGTCTTACTTTTACATTTAGCCATCCAAGATGGTATAGTTGTATCCCAAAAAAGAAAAACATAAAATTTAGAACCTCCTTTGGTAGCTTTTTTTACATATAATATAACTTTTATGTTTTACATGTTTTTTATAATAATCTTTTAATTTTTAAATAAATAAATATTATTTTTTGTCTAGTATAATATCAATTATTTAAAAATAACAACAAAAACTCTTAAGGTTTACCCTTTCTACTTGGTATAGATTAAGATCACAAAGAAAGACATGCAGTAGCACGTGGCTAGATTAGGTTGTAACCACCACATAGAAGAGTGATGACAACAACATAAAGGCATTGATAGTGGGAAAAATATTTTGTTAATAAACTAAGTTCTAAAAATTTGATGTAAAATGGAAGACAAATTTTGATCCCCTTGCCCTAGCAAGGAGTGGGGCGGGGCCAAGACTTCTTGTGATGAAGGGCAAGCTTGAACATAGATGGCATATAACATAAGAAAGAAAGTTGAAGGGGGGAGAGGCAAAATATTTTTTTAAGGGGGCATGACTATTACACTATATGCACAATTAAAGGGATTTATAAATGTTGGGGTGAGGGATAATTGCCCCTAACCATATATGTGGCTCCGCCCCTGGCGCCAGCCCCTTGGGCCACAACTATATTGTATTTGATAGCAAATACATAAGTAATATTACTTTAAAACAAAATTTTAGAAACCTCCCTTGCTAAGGTTTTTTTACACATAATTTAACTCCTACTTTTTACATGATTTTCATAATATACTTTTAGTTTTTTTAAAAAATACCCTTTGGGTTCATCCTTCCTACATGGTCAAGCTTAAGGGGCTGTGTTGGGTACTGAATCGTCCAAGGATTTAGTTGATTCAACCTAAATTTAGGGTTGAATTTTTAGAATCCTGTTTGTGTGTAGAAGCTGCGTAGAATTAAAAATTCAGTTATGAAGTTGATTCAGGCCATTTTAAGCCTAAATTGACTTGAATTATTAAATCACCTCATGTTGATTTAGTCTCCTAGTCCTTGTTTTAAAAATTACAGATTATATTATTTTTTAATGGTTATCTTTCATATTGATTTGAGTCTTGATAAACTTGTCATATAGGTAGGGCCCACTTTAAAAGTTCAAACTACCTACCCTTATGGGATCTTGTTTGATAGAGCTCGAATTTAAAAGAGTAATGGTACGAAGAATGTACATATCCAAGTTCGAGAGAGAGTTATATTAGTTGAAAGTTTTAAAATTAGGTTTGACGTGATATCTGAATTTATTCTAATAAATTTTTTTACCAATCGTAATTCACATTCAGCGATAAATTTTTTGAATTAATTTGCTACTAAATTAATTTAGTACCCAAATTACCCCTAAGAGTGAAAAAAAAGTGAACGGTGGCAATTGACCAGATTTGGTTGCTTGGTTGATACCACCACATTGAGCTACAACAAAGAGGCAACCACAATAAGAGAAGATATTGAGAGTGAAAAAATTAATTTTTAAAAAGATAAAAAAAAAGTTTAAAAATTTTGATGGGAAAAGAAAGGTAGCTTTATTCCCCTTCCCCCTTCACACACACAAACATGTGGTGTGGGTGGGCCAAATGGAATGGAATGTAAGGGGGGTGGTTATGTGTAAAGACATCACAAATAGGTGGGGCGTAAATTTCAAATAGTTGAAACGCATCGGCTTATGCAAATCCCGACACGTATCGGTTTATGCAAATCCCGATACGTATCGGAATCTGAGCTCCGGCCACCCCACACCACGAACTTCCAAACGGGCGAACTTCCCGCTGAGACGATCGCATTCTTCGCTCCTCCCTCGACGTGGGCTCGTCCGTTATTCCCTTCTCCTTCCCTCTCTCATTGACTGCCAAAAAACCAAAATCGTGATCTAGCGCGCCTGCATTCTGCTCGAAGGAGGAGCAAGAGCAGCTTCAAAGTGTCGGTGAGTTTCTTGTTCCGATTCACAGAGCTCAAAATTTCGAGAGATCTGCGCTCTTTTTTCCTTTCCCTTCCCCCCGAAGAAGTGGTGCGGCAGAGTGTAGGCCGCAGGGAGGACGACTAGCTGGTAGTGGTGGGTTTCTTTGGGCGGTATTTGATTGATTAAAAAAGCGAATGCTGAAGCAAATGGGTCCTTGATTACTGTATGTGTGGATTTCTTGACAGTGGATTGCATTGGGCTTCATTCTTGTGTCTTTTGTTTTGCTTGGAGATTCATGTGCTGCTCTTTGTTACTAATTATCCGACATTGTTTTTTTTTTGCGCCGGATCACATGTATTTCCTTCTTCTGATATGCTTCAATCTGACTCTGATGGGTTTTTGATATTACAGTTTATTATTACTGTCGTTGTCATCATCTTCCTTATTGATGTCTAAGTTTTGATTTTCTCTCTCCCTCCTTCCCAAGAAGGACTATAATATGTTGCGATTGTTTCATTGCTACATGGCTATATACTCTTCACAGCTTGCCGTGCAATTCAGAGCATTCTTATCTAATCTGAAAGCTTGGTCTTGCTTTTTTGGCTGGATAGGCCTTTGGTTTGTCTTGATTTTAGAGATCAATTCTGCTTCTATTAGTCTGCTGACTTAGATTTATTCATTTTGCGATGCCCACCCGACATTTCCAGTATTAACATTTTGGATTATCAGTGTTTTAAATAGAGCCCTCTGGGAGTGAATGAGGAATAAATGCTATGGATATCGGTTTCTCCATTTTTTATTGTCACCTAAATAAAATAAAGGTCTTAGATATAAAAAATTGTAAGTTTATTTAGCCATAATGATCTTAATCTCTTTGCACGTTTTTTTTTTCTTCATAGAAGCTCTCATCTTCATAATAAATTTGCTACGTTGTTGCTAATATCCTCTTTTTTCATGACATGAATGCCTTGGTGTATTTTCAATAGAACTTTTTAGTTGTGTGTGCCTTGTGATCTTTGCTTCCCTTGTGCTGAAGATTATGGCAATGGTTTGGTCGAAGATTGTCTGTGTTTGTAAAGTCACTCTTTGGACAATGGATCTTCCCTGTATTTTGCACTTGTGTTACCTGATTCTTCATTACTGTATTTGTTTTCTCAACATTTCCTGCTTTCTTCTCATTACTTATTTACTTGATTTTTGTACCTGACCTGTAGAACCCCTCATAACTAATTTATTACATAAGAAGGGCTTAATTAGGCACAAGCAGAGGCAAATTTGTTGATGCACGGGGAATTATGGACGGAGTTTATGATTGATGTTGTTTGTTAGGCTTCCTGTAGCAGACTGTATGTGTGAAGCTATGCTTTTGAGGTTTTCAAGCTTTCTAAATGTTTGTTGAGATCTGGAACCTGGTTAGAATTGAACTCACTGAAAATAGTCACATTTAAAACCATTTTACAAAGATTATTTGAAATCATATTTATTTTTCAGCTTTGTTTGTCTGATTTCAATCCATTCTTGACTGTTGTTATATGCTTTCGTGCATGTCCTGCCAACATTTATATTGCATTATCTCATAAGTATGATAAATAATGTGCATATTTATTGTTGCAGGTCCCAATGGATCATGGTGATCCACAGCTGGGGGCAGATGCCCCTTTGAGTTTTGCCTCCAACTGGACAATCAATGTTTCAGATGTGAGTTTAATTTTCCATATCAGCTGTGAATATTTTGCTTCCAATGAAGAAAAGTTTATATATAAACAATGATTTATGGTGTGCATAAGCCATATTTATCGTTAGGGTGTTATTTTTCATGTGTAAAACGTGAAGATCACTAACTGGAGTGCAAATTTTTTTTTGTGATGCTAATGTTTGTGTAAGTTTTGTTCTTTTTTTTTTACTGAGAGTATATGTTTTTTTCCCTTTGTATTCGGTTTGCTACTCTGTTGACTTTCATAACCTTGATTATTGTGCAGTATCAAATTTTTGATTAGTTTAGTGACTCTTATTGTCATGATATGATGATATACTTGAATATGTAACAATTCCTAATGTCCTGCGTGTTTGTTCTCCTTTGTTAGATAAGAACTTTGAAAATCAGCAATATTTCTCTCTCTGCTTCTGAGCAAGATATCAGAGAATTTTTTTCATTCTCGGGTGAAATTCATTATATAGAGATGCAAAGGTATTATGTTATCAGATTCATATACTAAGTGTCACATAAAACTTTATGCAAAACAAATTTGAATAATTTTTATTTTTATTCAGAGAATCAGAGACAAGTCAGCTTGCCTATGTGACTTTTAAAGAGTCACAGGGAGCAGATACAGCAATGCTTCTAACGGTTTGTGTATTTTTTTGTATGTGTTCTTTTAAGTCGGAGATGTAGTATTTTGCTTTTTATTGAAGATCATATTATATTCAATTAACATCTGGTATTTTCTGGCGCTTGGAACTTTATCTTTGATTCAGGGAGCAACTATTGTTGATCGTTCTGTCACTATAACACCAGTTGAGAATTACCAGCTGCCACCTGAAGCCTTCTCACAATTCGCTGTAAGTTAGTAACTGTCCATGAAAGTGATTTGCATGCTGCATGTGAAGCTGAATTGATAATGGACTCTGAAGAATTATTTCTCAAACGTGTTGTATGTATCCATACCAGAGTATTACTTGTTTGAAGAATTCCTGCATGTGAAGATGATTAACTATTTTTAAAAAATAATTTTGGAGTTTAACTGATCACGGTGTTTTCAGTTAGGACTTTTGACTGTTGAAGAATGCAGCTGGCTGCGCTTTCAACTGTATATGTTGTTTCTTAGTTTGTTTCCACCTGTATTTTTGTGGTTTAATTTCTTCCCTCCTTTCAATTACGTCCACTTTGAGATTGATTTATATGGAGGCATATGGTATTCATGATAAAGTACAAGTTTTTTAAAAAAGGGACGTCATCATTATTTCTGGTGGATCTTATATTGAGTTGAATTGGATGTGAGAAAGCCAAAATTACTAGTGCTGGATTGGGGTCAGGAGGCTGATGTGTATCGCTCATGTTCTAGATTTGTATCTCAATGCTAGAAACTGAGTTAGCTTTTGTGACTTTGCAAGTTTAATGCTTGATGTAGGTTGTTTGATAGAGCATTTGTCTCTGTCTTAAAGTTTCTCAAATGCTCTTTTATAGTTTACTAAATTATCACCTGTTTAGTTTTTTCTAGTAGTATGCAATTGTTTCCTGAGTGCACACAGAAGCACCAAAACCTGTTTAAAGTGGTATTTTTCTGCTTCATGTTAGTTTTCCATGGATTGAATGAAATAGGTTTTTGCAAAATCTACAACTGCAGATAATTCCAGTTGAAATTTTGAATTCTTAGCTCCTGATGATCTATGCTAAAAAACACTGGTAAACAAGGAACTATCAATGATGTGATGCCTTTTTTTGTTTTCTAGTCCCCGATTGAGCAATTTTCAAAGATATTTGAAGTGGGTGATTTCTTTGCCTTTTCTTTTCTTCTTTGACATGGTTTAGAATGAGTTTCCTGTTAACAATTCATGCCCAAAACAGGTTAGAGGGTTTGCTTCTTGTGAAATTATAAAAAAAAAGTTTTCTTCTTGTGAGTATTTGTAAGGAAGTAAATGTTTTTCAAGCATGGCAGTGAAAAGGTCAATTCAATGGAGATCTAGTTATCATTGGAGGGACCAATATTCTTGTATATATACATGCAGTTGTTTGCTTAGTTTTGATCTTTATTATGTTGAAACTAATGATACTATGTTTCACCATCCTCTTTTCTCACCTTGCCGATGAAGGAGAGAGCACATCCAACTGCTGCAGACTCAGTTGTTGTGAAGAAGGCAGAGGATGTGGTCAGCAGTATGCTTGCAAAAGGTTTCATATTAGGCAAAGATGCTCTCAACAAGGCCAAGTCTTTTGATGAGCGACACCACTTAATCTCCAATGCCTCTGCCACTGTTGCTTCAATTGATCGGAAGATGGGGATCAGCGAGAAGCTAATTATTGGTAAGATAGTTTAATTATTTCTGTTTGACTACCTAAAAGTACAACTGTTTTAGGGTAGGCTATAAAAATGTGAAAAATGTACAATATTATGTGATGGGTTTTGAATTAGTGCAAGAAAACTGATATGACAAATGCAGAAGTAGTTCTTTTTGACTGAAATTGTTGTTGCTGAAGTATTTAGATTTATGATATTGCTTAAATCTTGTCGTCATCGTCATCTATGTTACCTGTCCTTGGCTCTTTGCTCAGGATTGATTGGCATTGTATGTAATTAAGTACATAGATCTGAAGTAATTAGTCCATTTTTTAGTTTATTTCCTCGTTTAATTTTCTTTTGGCGATATTAGGGACTGCTGCGGTCAATGAAAAGGTTAGAGAAGTAGACGAAAAATTCCAAGTGTTTGAGAAGACTCGGTCTGCATTTGCAGCTGCTGAGCAGAAGGCCAGTTTAGCTGGATCTGCACTCATGAACAATAGATATGTATCGACTGGGGCCTCATGGGTCTCAAATGCACTAAACATGGTTGCCAAAGCCGCTGAGGATGTGACTACTATGACCAAGGAAAAGGTGGAGAAGGCTGAGGAGGAGAAAAAGGAGGATTTGTGTAGGGTGAGAACAGGGATGGTTAATGAATTTGCTCAGATTCATCTTGACAATGAGCCAGTGGTGGTGGTGTCATCCCAGGGGCCTCCTGTGGTTCCTGTGAATTCTATGGATGATGACAAGCTGGGAACCGTATGAAGATTTTCAAATTCCAAATGTGTTTCTTCTGCTATTATTTTGTACGCTGAGCTATTCTGTTCCTTGAAGGTTTAGTTCATGACATGGTTTGTTGACATGCAGTGGGCAGATTGTGTTGTATACTTCTGTATTGTCACTCTTACGAGAATGTGTTAGATATATTATTCGATTTATATCTTTAGATATACGATTTGATTTGCTTGATATTTTTTTTGTCTATAAACATATGTATTTCAGTTCAATTGTGTGAGCAAATTGGTTCTCGAATTTTCTTGTATCCATTTGTTGTATCAAAGAAATCCTACATCATCCTCTTGTAAAGACTGTCTCTCTTCCATGTAAGTTTAAAGGAACGAGAGCTTAATTATATCCTTTAGCACATAAAAGTCCCAATAATAGATCCTCCAAAGAAGAGAATATGGGTGCTAGCGAGCCGACTTTACCTGAGCTTTTGCTCAACTCAATCTCCGCTTGATTTGAGGCTTAAATCTAGTTGAACTCGACAACAATCTGAGCTTTGAGAGCCTTGTACATATTTTATGCATTTATAGTTAAAACAGAACATAACGCAGTTATAATTCCCTTTCTGAAGCTGCTATGCAGTATAATGGGAGATAAACAAATTAGGCTTTTGACACAAATCAAAAGGTCCGACGAATTTATAGAGAACTTGTCTCCTCCACTGCGAATTTAGAGAGGCCATCCATCTCATAGGCCTGGAAGCAAAAGGTAGAAATTTCCGGTGGTTCTTGTAACCCCGGAGAAGTTTGATTTGAGTTTGACGTGAATGAAGGCATATTGTATCTTCCAACTTTCTTCTGCTGCAAAGGTTCACACGATTTAACACTCAACTATATATAAAAACTATAATGTTAGTGCTGGGCCGAGCTCGAGCTAGGCTTGACGAACCCAAGTAGGAGCTTCTAAATCAAGCTGAGCCTCAGCCAACTGGGGCTGGCTTACCATCCTTTTATGACGCGCTGATGAAAGTGATCAACAATTACCTCTAAAGAGCGCTACAGCCTGCTTAAAAAAGTAATATAAGAAAGTTTCAATTAGAGGCCTCTTAGCATGAGCACTGCAGCCTGCTTATAAAAATATGAAAGCTTTTCAATTAGAGACCTCTTGCGCGCGGCATCACAAGCCGTCAAAATGGAACCCGACTTATTCACAGACAGGTTTGAATCACCCGCCTCCTCCACCATTAATGCACACCCTCAAATCTCCATCCGGCGGCTTTCAACTCCCAGGCTCTTATATTGCTTGCAACTCCCAGGCTTATACTAACTTTTTTCTTTCACTTAAAAGCTAGAAATCAAGGAGGCTTGAAAACTTTCTGGGTGTTGCGAAACACTGGCTGCATGTGTTCCAGGCAGTCATTCACAACAGCCGGCAGTTTTATAGTCCCCACGACTCCAATCTTGAACATCCGTTCTGATTAATACCGTCCCAGCTTTTTTTAATATTCTATTCCATGTGTATCAGAATTTTGCTTCAAATTTACAATCCACTGCCCCTTTGCAAAAACCCTTGCGTTTCCAAATTCCAAAATCAATTCTCATCACAAATAATTGGAAAGTTCATTTTTACTTTTTTACACAGGCGGAAGACTTACAACAAAGCCAAAATCAATTCTCATCACGAGCTTGAAACTTAGTCAAACAATGAATACCTACATGGCAAAAACTGTTCAATCAAGGAAAAATTGTTGCGAACACATATCTACCAGTTATATGCGTTACCCTGTTTGTTTTTCTTTTCTTTTTTCTTTTTCCACATTGAACAAACCTAATCTAAAATGAATCAAAAGAATGGGTTTTGCTGACGGAGATTGAACGAATGCGTATCGCCTAGTACACATATTTCACTAACCACTCCAGGCTCTGCAGGTCAAAGCAAATCAGATTCAGTAAGCGTTAGATAGTTGAATTTACAAAAAAGAAAGAGACGGTTAACTACACAGATCAAATGTTAAATGAATGACTTAGAAGATGTTTCTCTGAACTGCAACTGGGACAACTAACATACAGATAAAAAAGGTTAACAATTAATGTTGCACCTGTATGCATTCCGGTAGATCGTCGGTTTTTGTTCTAACATGCGTCTGCAGTAAATAAAAAGGCTCGGTTCAGCAAATATGCCATTTGATCCTCCGTTCTCAAATTTATCAACCCCGATTCGTACTTAAATAACAGGTACAGATAGCTGATTATCAATTAAGAAGTAATTCACAATATTATCCTTTTACCTCCATGACCCGATTGCAGGAGGACTCACGATTGACTGCCAGGGATGCTAGGATGACCAGTCCAGCCGCTACCGTCGAGGGCCAGAATGAGAGCCTTTCGTAGTCAAGTAACGAAAGTACTGCCAGGTACTTGGCCCGGCTCTCTATCTCTTCATCAGCCCTTGCAGCCTTCAGATAAAACCTGCTTTCATTGAATTGGCTTATATACACCCGATGTCGTATCTGTGATTTTTGTTGACGAAGTGAAGTATTAAGTTAATTTGTAATTGAGAAACATCCGATTGCTCACCATAAGAAGTTGTAAGTTGTTGGCAGGAAGCACTGGAACTTGAGAATTTCCTGCACCATCCATTCCATGGCCACCACCTCGCTCCGGGTATATGCATTGCTTCCCACATTAAACTCTTTCTGCCGTACGCTGAGAACATACAAAATAGTAGAGCATTTCAGAACTCCGATCATGATCAGGTGGTAACAAATCTGGACGCCATCCAAACAATTTAATCAAGGCTTAATTCCAACATTTCCCTTGCTCCTTTTACTCCTAAACTTCAGAATTACGGCGTCACGATAGCTCCAACACTCATATTGGTAGGTTTTTCAAACCAGAATCAAAGGTTAAGTTGTCCGTGGGACGTCGGTAAATGTCACGAGCGCGAAGCTGAGGGGGTAACAGTAAAAGGACCGGTGGCAACGGTACTAAATTCGTGTAACAGAGGAAGCCATTGAGCAACTAACTAATGATTCCCGACGAGCTCTGTGTACAGAAGATCGTGTGACCACGTGACAGCGTTGAAGGACGTTTTTGCCCTTTAGCAAAAACCAGATTCACCACACACAATTACAACGGAGGCCACGCTATCCATTAACTCCACATGATCAGCGACACAAGTCATCCTAGGACCTAGATGAAGCAACAAAGCTTGGACATAAATGGGAAAGCTGCCTACTAAGAGCCAGCCAAACTTAGCAGAATGCAATGAGGGAGGTGTGCAATTAGGCCATTGAATTGATGGAGCTCGTGAGAGTTTAATGAATTTTGGTAACTTTGACTAGTCTAAACCTAATCAAAGCGGTTAAATAAGAAATGTTACCAATTGTACGGCTGATTTTCTTCAATTCTAGAGGCCAGCGTGCAACAAGCAATTCCGAGGATTTCGATGTCCCGAGTGCTTTTGAAGAATCCTCTACCGAGGAACCTGTCCAGCAAGCTCACCCCTAAAAACAGTGTCTCTGGCTGCAATTTGGACCCTTCTGAATGCTGCCACCGCAAAATACCAGCCCAATGTTACTATCAATTTTCTGACCCTCATTACACAATATCAGGGCCATAAATAACTACCGATTTCTATACTACAATGCTGACCACCGATAACATCTATGGCAGTAAAAATATTGCTTATTGACGAACATTGGCGGAAATCTATTTAGCTTCTACATTATAATCAAAATTATGTTAGCACAACCATTATCAGCCCGATATGTCTACAAACTGGGGATTGCATAGCAGTCGAACTTCATGTGACGAATGGCAAAAAGGCGTGGGTC
Source organism: Saururus chinensis (assembly GCA_035235625.1). Taxonomy (NCBI): domain Eukaryota; kingdom Viridiplantae; phylum Streptophyta; class Magnoliopsida; order Piperales; family Saururaceae; genus Saururus; species Saururus chinensis. The sequence goes on from CP141140.1 coordinate 26,795,735, forward strand.
CCACGGCAGATTACTAAGCGAAGAAAGCGTAGAAATCAAGAATACGGGGCCGTTAGGAAACGCAAGTGAGCAAAGGTCTTTTCAATGTCTCACCTCAACCATCCAGTTCACCATGAGCAGTCGCTGCTGGACCACCATTTCACCGTACTTCTCTGCCACGCCGCCGATGCTGCTCCCGTCGTAATCGTACGGAATCTGACGCTTCTCCCTGCGCCTGAACCTCTGATAGCTCTCCTCGTGCTCCTCCTCCTCCAACCTCAGCAGCTAATCCAAATTCGGTGCAGAAATCACAATATTAGGATGGAATACCGCTCAATTAATCAAAAGGGGGGGAAAACCAACAGATTGGACATACAATTACGAAGTAGAAATAGAACATGCAATTGTGTTGACTGTAGAAAATGAAGAAAAAAAGCATTAAATCTGAACATGGAATTCGGAAATTTACAGTGAAGCCCCGGGAGAATTCGTCTTCGACTCCAATTTCGGAGGTGGAGCTGATCCTCACGAACTGCTGCATGTAATGCATGAACAACTGAAAACAGGCGGAGGGGACGGAGCTCCGGTCGGACTTTTCGGAGAACTCTGCGGCGGAAGACGGGGGAGACTGCGTCGTGAACTCGGAAATATCGGTGTCTCCGTACGAATTCCCCGGGAATAGCTCGCTCTCGAGCTCGGAGAGAGTGAGCCCCTCGCTGGTCGAGAATTCCAATTCGTCTCCCGGCGTCAGCTTCTCCGAGCAGGCAAGGTCCGAGTCATAGTGGAGATCGTGTTCCGAGTTCTTCCCCGCCGCCGATCCGGCAAAATTCGACTCGGCCTTCGTCGTTGCTATTTCAATTTTCGGAGCCGCTTCTGAAACCGATTCTAAGCGAGAAGTATCACGAACTTCAGGCGATTTTACACTTGAGTTAAGCAATTGAGGCTTCTCGGAGCAGGCGAGATCCGAGTCGCACTCAAATTCGTGCTCCGAGCTCTTCACCGGCGCCGACTCTGCAAAGTTCGATTCTGTTCTTCCAGCAACTGTATCTGCATTCGGAGCGGTTTTCGTTTCGGAAACAGACTCCAGACAAGAAGTTTCAGAGAATTCAACTCCCGAAGTTGATTTCTCCTGAATTCCATGCAAATTAACATTAACATTAGTCAAATTAAGCTTACAAATGGAAATTTCACCGAAGAAATCGTTTGAATTGTAGTGACACGAAATTACCTTCAAATGAAATGATGCGACTACTTCCGAAGCAGAATGCTCTTCGAATTGCTCTCCAAATCGCGGGATTTTGCGAGATTTCAACTCAAGCTTGAATTCTCCCACCGAATTAGCCCGCCGCTTGCTAAATTTCCCAACTCCGGGGCGGGAGAATGACTCCACGCAGGAAGTCTCCGACAATTCGTCTCTACGAACTTCAGCCTGCTGGATCCCTGTCAGCTTCAAGTTCTTCCTCTGCTTGAAGTAGCACCGAGTAATTCTCCTTCCATCTCCGGCCTCTGTTCCGACGTCTAAGATCTCAATTCCGTCAATCTTTCTCTTCCTCCGAACACTCCTCGTCCTCGCATTCTGCTTCCCGAAACCGACACTCGAATTGTTGGAGACCTCACTGAAAACGCTGGCGGAAGAGCACGAAGCCGAGAGGACCTCCGCCCCTCCGGCCGTCTTTCCAGGAGCTGCGCCTGGGAATTCCGCCGGCTTCCGCCGAGGTACAGGCCCGACCTTCGGCCGCCTGACGGAGTTCCGCTGGCGGAGGTTTGGATCCGCGATCGTCGGCATCGCAGTAGTTCAAATGGGGATTTCGCGTTTTGGGGTCCGGTTAGGTGGCTTGAACAAGCAACTGCTCTGGGAGTGCGGGTAGCATGTCACGTTTTGGGGAGGTATTTATAGGGTCCGACGTCAGCGACCCGCGTGAGTGCGGGAGTGGAGTGATGGACGAGAAATCAGAATCGCATAACTCCTACGCATGTTTACCACGGGACAAATCCACGGGTTTAAGGTCTCGTTGATCCGGGAGTCCCGCGTTTTCAATACACGGTTCTGATCACTTTTGACGGGCATCGCGTAGTTTATCCCGTAGGTTAACACCCGTTGGCTTCATTTATGTCAGAGGGGTATGCCAGCGTCGCCGACGCCCACATTCACTGACGTGATGATATGGCCCACTGGTTGGGGTGCGGGCCCCGCAATTATATCATCTAACGGTTGGATCCCTCATTTTCATAGATTGGGATTAGGCATTTTTTTATTAGGCCGGGCAGGTGTTCCGCCGTGCAGAAGGGCCGGTCCCCTCTTCCCGGCTTGCCGACCCCGCACCCGGTCGTAGCCCCGCTGAGCCGACTTACAATAGTAATATTCTACACTCACTTTTGTATAGTGGCATTACACCACTTGTGATTGGGTAGAAATTCACTTATGAATTTCATGGGACTTACCTTTCCTATTCAATTAAATGTGATATTGGTAGGAGTATGAATATATATATATTTTTTTATGCTAATAAGCCTTGCTATAAATTATGTATGTGAGCCATTTATTTATGAAATTGATAGTGCATACACTAATGTATGTTAATAATTATATTATTAATATTAATATACACTACCACATGCACCGACAATCTTAAATATTAAGGGCTTTCATGTGCGGTTTATACTTAGGCTCATTGTCAGTAAGGAGTATGAAAAATATACTTAGTCCAAAGTAGCCCACACATAGTTCAAGTATAAGAGTCTAAGCCTACATATAGTTAATAAAAGTCTAAGATGACATCGGCTAATAAAATGTGAAATATAATCAAGTAGATAAAAGTCTCAATAAAACTATATATAAGAAATCATAAAACTTAAGATTTTTAAATATACTCTCTTAAGCAACATTATCACCCATATACTCCACATAAAATCCATCACGACCACCTGCATGACATGACATGTAGCCTCAAAACAAAATATAAAAAAGAAGGGTGAGCCACAAGTTCAGCAAAAGTTTTTAAATACAGAAAGTAAATCCAAGATGACATTACACGTAAAATCACATAATACTCATTACATAATCAACCATCATGCCTATTCATCATGAGATATCTACATAAACCTGTGTATTCATGTCATAATTTACTAGCTATAAGCATCTACTTATGCCACATACATATCATATTATCTCTAGCATATCTCATAAACACATTCACATGTCACTTGCATATCATGCTATATAACATATCACATCATCACATATTCAAGTCACCTGCATATTATGCTATAACCCATATTATCTCATTATTACATTTTTATGCCTTTTACGCATCATGGGTTAAACATAAATCATAATATCCATACACCTCATGTGTAAACACAATCACATCTTACATGAATAACTTCGTAACATATAAACATATCATGTATATCTGTTTCTCAATAAAAACTTTCACCCAACAAATCAAATGTCTCAACCACACTATTATGCACGACATGCAAATTAAGCCATACCCATATGTGTAAGATAAGATCCCTTATCCCTACACAATAATTGTGTAATTAAGCATAATATCACATATACATGCAACCATAATAAATGATGAATGTCTCACAATAAAGAAAAATAAACATACTCATCAAGATCAAAAACCCTGAGCACGATTGCTCATCAAGGCCAAAGCCCTGAGCACAACTTCTCATTAAGATAGTCCCAAACATTACTACTCATCAAGACAATCCCGAGCATGACTTCTCATCAAAACGGTCTCGAGCATGACTGCTCATCAAGATGGTCCCAAGCAAGACTGCTCATCAAGACGGTCCCGAGCACTATATGTGGTAAGACGGTGCACTTGGACATACCACCTTGATTCTCAAGGTTCCAAATATCTCATTAAATTGCACATATAACATTTCACTTTTCTCAACCCAAGGAGGTACTAAGTTTCGAGCACTATTGCTCATCAAGATTGAATTCAAAATGAAATCATGACCATTTGAACCCAAACATATTCGATGAGCCTTCGATCGATTAATTCGACAATTAATGACATCCACTTGCGTCTAGTCGATCAAACACTACTAATCATGATTAATCTCATTCATAAATCATTTTTATGATGAATGCAACATGGTACATATGTGAGTAATGCTGCATGAGCCCAAATATAAGAGACATGCTCAAATCAGTCCACATGTGCATCAATCATGGTCCATTTATGTTAAATAATCATCACAAATATTTATATAAGTGTGTCCATAAATAGTAGTGTTCAAGTCTAAGCAAAGACATCTGAAACATGAATAAACTATAATCAATGTCATATACATGCATCCATGATTTTATCATAGTCTTTCTCTACTGAAATCATGGAGTAAATATAGTTAAAACGTTGATAATATGAGTCCAAGACAAATATAACATCATCTTCGACTTAGGTAAGGATAAACATCACTATACAACTAGAACATGGAAACATGATTCACTAATAATTACTATAATATGTGCAAGTATATATGCGCATCCTCATGGTTAACCCTGCTGTAATTATCAAAAAATTATGAAGTCGTCATCAAACATGAACTTAAGACAAGTAAAATATTATGCTAAAATTAATCAAACATAGCCTAAATCATGCTTGAGCTAAATTATAAATTCTAAGATGGTATTCATGAACTCTCAGTAACATTTATAGGTAATAATAACTCATTCTAATTATACTAAATTAGATTTATGGAGAGAGAACAAGAAATAACCACAATGTACAAGAATAGCAAAAATTGTCGTTCGACAATTCGAATGCCCTATTGGGCTGTTTGAATGCCAAGCCATGCGAATGCCCTTAAGTCATTTTGTGCCTGATTTCTGGTTCATCTTCAACCTTATGAAAATCAAACCGAAAATATCTAAAAATACTAGAAAAATTCTAGAATCACTTCAAAACTTAATGATATCAAAATACAAACCTAAAACATAGTAGATATAACCATTCTTAAGCTCAATCATTAGAAAAATCAACATAATGATATGCTTTTAATATTCTACCATTAAAGTACATAGATAAGCAAGAACCCACTTGAATCATTAAAACATGAAATCCAAAGCATAAAAATACTTAAGATGAAAACCCCTTGCCTTCAAGAAGTTCTTGGGTCGAAATTGAAGTTCTACTCAAGAAACCCTACCCAAAATAAGGGTTTTGATTAATATTTAATTAAAATCGACTATTAAGCTTAAATAACCTTGAAAACAAGTAGATCTATGATCTCTATTAGTTTAAAATGAAAATCTCTCTTTTAGGATTTGAAATAGAAATTAAAAATAATATTTTTACTGAAATAAATCAATAATCCATTTGGGGGAAAATGAGAATAAGAGAGATTAAGGGGAAAATATAGAAAATTAGGGAAGATTATGGCTTAAAACATACCTAATCAGGTTTCCACTTTGGGCAATGGGGATTAGGGCACTACCTTGCCTCCTAGCACAACCATTTTTCAATTAGAAAATGGGTTAGGGTTTCCCTTATATAGTAAGCTGTTGCGGTATAAATACAAATTGTTTGGCTATACATACAATTTAAAATGACCTAATGGCTATTTGGGGCCATTGTTAGGCTAAAAATGAGCTTAAAAATTTCAAAACTCTTTAAAATGAAATAATTAAAGTTTAGGGTCATGTGAGATACCTGTCGTCCAATCGTGGATGTAGGGCCCACAGTGGGGTTTACACCCTTAATTAATGAATTTTTTTTATAAATCCCTAAAAATATGATAAATTAAGTTTGATATAGAAACTTATAAAAAATGACATAAAACCTTGTTAAAACCATAATTTCTAACCCCTAACCCCAAATCAAGTCAAATTGAAAATTTTAAGCAAAACCACACAATAACACATAATTAAATCAACGTTAAATTGAGTTAAAATTAGAGATCTTACAATGAACCAGAGAAAAATAAAAGGAATTAATAGAATAATAGAAGGAAATGATTGAGCAGCCAAAGAGAAGGATAAAAGGAATGGGCTAAACATAGAGGAGGAAGCTATTCAAGGTCGGAATTAAGAGCTTAAAGAAGGTAAATAAGTGTTACCCATAAGTTATAAACATAAAGTAGAATTTCAAAACTTGAGAGCTGAGAATAACAGAGAGAAGAATCCACTTCTAGCCTCAAATAACTAGAGAAAGGAGAGAAAAAGTCTAGAATTCAAGAAGAAGATAGAGGAGCAAAGCAAGGAAGAAAAAAAAAAGGTTTTTGTGGGTATTGTAGCATGGCCGGAGGAAGACGACACTCTTTATGATACTGTAGTAACCGCAAAAGGGCGGGGGTGGGGGGGGGATTTATTTTCTTTTATTTTATGTCTCTTTGTCCTCCATAAATTCAATGTTTAATGTGTTATACTCAATATAACCATGGGGTTCTAAACCCGCTTAACTAGGGCTATGATCAAATATTAATTAAGCGTATATTAAACTCAAGTTTTAATTTTTATTTAGTAAATTAATCTTTTTTAAATTTCTTTTAATTATTGTGTGAAGTAGATTAATTCATTACATTATCACTAGATGTGAATTATAACTATATGTACAAGTATAAAGAATTGATATTTGATTACTTGTGCTCTTTGGATACCTATAACACTTAGATAATTTATTTAAGGTTGAGGTTTCTTTTAGTATTATATGAATTTGGATTACGGTTGATAATACATATGTAGATTTAGTATGAATTTGATGCATGGGTTTAATCCTGTGCACAACTTTCTTTGAAGTTTTTAGTTATGTCTCTTCATGTTTTCAATCAAGAAGTATTTGAAATTTGATTTTAATAATTTAGAAGTAATAACTAGTAATTTTAATTTTGACTATTTTTTCTAAGATTAGCATTCCTGGTGAGATCGAGATTCATCAAATACTTTATTACTTCGCTACTTGTATTTGGGTAACACTTTTCAAATTGTAACAATCTTTTCTAACAGTTTTTTAGTAAGGCCCATGATTCCATTACACTGGTGATCGGCATTACTAGGATTCTCCCCCACATGGGCTTCCATTTCAAGGGAAAAGTTAACATGCATTGCATTGCATGTGTTATATGTGTTGTGGGATACTACATGCCATCGGAATAAAATTTGAGAATGCATGTTACTTAGGAGGGTAAGTTATAAAAAATTCACTGTCCTTTAGATTAGAGACATCACAATCAAAATTGTGCGGTCTTTGATTTTCAGCTCATGCTCCTTAGTGTGCAGTGTACGGCGCACACTGACTGGGCTCATATTACAATTGTTTGGTAATGGTAAAGGACTAAAGGGTTAGTGTATATCTTATGGCCTCTAATAACTGGTTAGGTTATCATGGATTAGGGAAGATGTAAAAGCCTTCAATCCTCCCAACTGCACTTTCCTCTCTAGTGTAGTCATCCTTCTGTCATGTCATGCCATGCCTACATATTTGTATGGTGTGTTGATGCCCTTTATGATGAATGAATAGTGTGGGAATTGGTAGGGAAAAAGGGCATAGTGTATTGTCATGCCATATAATTACTGAGAAATTTTTATCCGAGTACCACATTACTAGCTTCATTTGAATTTTTTTAAATGAACTATTTTACCTTCTGGATATGGAGAAACAACCATCGGAAAAGGGTATCAAAATCATTAGCTTGAGGGCACATTGGAAGTTGAAGGTTGGGAAATCCCTTTGCAAAATGGAAACTAAATTAATCATGCGAAAATATTTTCTTGACTAGCGAGTGTGACTAGGTTTTGTTTGGAAGTAGGGCTATCAATGGGTAGGGTATGGGTCGGGTAAGACTTTACTCGTATCCATACCTGCTTCCAAAAAGTTTACCCATACCCTACCTATTACCCATTACCCACGGGTAAATGGGCTGGTAACGGGTAAATGACCAACCAGTCAATAAAAAAAATAATAACAAATATGTATGATAAAAGTCTATCTAATGTACAAATAACTCAATCCAATATAAACTATAAGGACCTCACAATTCATATAAAGAAATAAAACATAATAAGAATCTAATACCTTACATAAACTTAAATAATTAAAAAAACCAAGACTTAAAGATGTTTTCATTCTCCTAATTATCTAGCTAGTCATGCCAAAATGTTACAAGATACACACTTTTTATATAAAAAACAAAAATGCAAAAGATTTACTAAGTTCTCTTTCATTTTCTCTATAAGAAGTTTATATTATAATTTCATACATATTTTTTAAAAGCCTATTATCTAATGTATCACAATGAAATTTCAAAATATTCCAATGAAAGTACAAAATAAAGAAGAAGCATTGTCCAAGACCCCTATTTGCCAGCCCCCTGGTAGATCAAAAGAAAATAAGTCAATTAGGATTTAGGGTTTCTTTGGCCTGGGGTGGGCATTTCAGTTGGACTGGGCGGGTTATTGGGCTAGGGTAGTAGGAAAATTATAGATATATATGAACAATTAAACATGGGTCTCTATGGTAATGAGTATTATATATTAAATTAAATCAGATAACAGATAACATGTATGAATAAGGGGTTACCCATACCCTACCCACATAATAAATGGGTAGGTAAAATTACCCACTTGGTTTACCCTTTACCTATTTATCAATTACCCGCCCATGAATTTTGGATCAGGTAAATGGTTACCCATTGACAGTCCTAATTGGAAGCCCAAAAATAGGAAACCTGCTCACCCGGTTGTTAGAGGGCTTGGGAAAGTAATAAATATGTATGAAGGAAGGGAAAAAATTTAAATATTTTACCTACCCACCATCGGTGCATTCAAAGGGGACCAACTCTCTCTTCCCACTCCCACTCCAATCCCCCGATCTCCCTCTTTTATCTGGCAAGCAGTCCCTCACTCCTCTATCGTGTCCTGCGAAGTTGATTCGACTCCACCGCTCTCCCTCCAGCTGCCACAACTCCCATCCTCCTAGTCCGGTCGCAGGAAGGCAAGATCCCCATGGCCAAAATCTTTAGAAAGCAGATAAACGACTATCTGATCACGATTCAGAAGGACGTAGTCTCCGAATTGAACGAGAAGGTGTGTCATTTGTTGGACTAGCGTATGGGCTCAGGTCCATTTTGGTCCACGTTATTTGTGCTCTGGGTGAGCTGGTATGAGCCATGGGGTCCAAGGTTAGTGGGGGGGTCGCACCAACCACACATGAGTCATTATGATTGTAATGCCCCACTTTTTTGAATACATTTAACCTGAGGTATTAGTGGTAATTAGATCTTCTTTGAATAATTTTTAGAGGGTGTCAAAGGTTAAAACCTTTGTATATGTGTAGAACTCGAAGAAACGAGCATAATAAATCAAAGAATGTGCATGTAATTTAGGTGGGACTCACTTGAAAAGAGTGTGATAAAGTGATTTAAGTGGTCTAATTTTGTAGGGCTCATCGATACAAGTCCAATGGTACCAAGAACGTGTGAATCTGAATTTGGGGTAGAAAGATACGCGCGTTTGAAGATATGTATTAAAAAAATTAGGCGCCACGTGTAACACGTGGGCAAGTGCACATAATGCGCGGAGGCCACATGGATGCGACCCGTGTCACGTGCGGGATTTGGCGGGTGCCACTACTGAAATAGTGGCACCGCTATTTCGGCGTGGCTTGGGGTTATAAATACCCATTTCAGTCCATTTTGAAGCACAAACTTCATTTTCTCCATTTTTGATTGTTCTGAGTTTGATTTAGCCTGATCAAGAGGTGTTTACACAATGGGGGGGGTATTTTCTTTGAGTTGGAGACTGTATGAGGGAAAAATGTCCCTAGACAAGAAGAGGACATACCCATTATCCCCAAGCGCCGAAGAAAAAAAAGTAGCCCAGAGCAAGAGGGGGTTCCATCCGTAGTTACTGGGCCACAACGAGATGAGAGAAGCGACCCAGAGTAGGGGAGGCTCCGTCCTCCACCGAAGGACCACCCAATGAAAGAAGCATGCCCAAGCTAAGGGGAGGCTCTGTCGACAGTTTATAAGAGCAAAAAGAGAAAAACATCTCCGAATATGGAGAAGTTTTGTCTGTAGCCTCTGAGTAAGGAAAATAAAAAGCGTCTCCAGGTGAGGGGATGCTACTGTCAAATGCAATGAGAAAGATGTTTCAAAGGTAAACGAGATTCTGTTTGTCACCAACAGACCTGAAAGGAGGACGTTCTAAAGAAATGAACATCTCTAAACACTGCCACTTTTGATGTCCCCTTTGAGTAAGTATTTCTGATCTTCTGTTTTAATGTGAATATAAGAATACGTATGCATCCTAAGTAGTTAACCTAGGATGTTAAATGACTTATATGCATGCACATCTTAATTAGTGAATATAATATGCTAATTAAGAAATGTGATTTGTTATGATTTGATGTATTCTAATTTGAATTGCTGTATTATGCTTTATCCAATATGATTCGAAGTGTCTTGATATAATATCCAATACATACATAGGCAACCAACGACAAGGCAATTTTGGACCGATCCAAATTAATTATCAATATATATTTTATTCTAACTTACACGTGATGAACTTTGAAGCTTCATTGTGTGTATATGAACATTATCACTCGAGTCTACGCACAAGGAAGCTTTGAAGCTCTATAGTGAGAAGATGAACGTTATACCTCTCGCACACAAATGATGATTCCTTGTTTAAGGAAGATAATTTTTATTCAAGATTTCTTTGACCCCGGTTCGGGTTGGGGTGTTACAGTGATACTAATTCTAATGGGACCCGCATTCGTTACACTTACACACTAGGTATGTGACTAGGATGTGCATAAAATGTTGTGGATTCTGACTCACAAATTGAGTATCGATGGTCGGACCCGTAGTTAGCAAGGGGTTGACCTTGTTGCAGGCTTGGCCATGTGCAGGGGTCTAGGCACCCACAGGCTCTGAGTGACAGAGCCCGCTCCAGTTGTGTCAGATCCTCAAAGAGAAGCCCAAAAATTTTAGCAGGAAAGCCCGTTCAATTAAGCCCAATTAATGAGGGAGTAAGAGGGGTATAAAATGGAGAAGAGGGAGAGGAGAAACCCTAACTCATTGGTGTGTCCCCCTCTCCTCTCTCTCACCCCAATCTGGCCCCCTCCTCTCTCCTTTGGTGCGGCCTCCATTGGATTTTGGAAAAAATCTTGTTGGCCGGCCCTCTCTTCCGGTCCTTTGGAGAGGCAATTAAAGGAGATTGCTCTCCTCACTTATTTGGGCTTCAAGGATAGAGTTTTGGGGCATTCCTTTGCTGAGATTTCAAGCCAAGATCAAGGCTTAAGAGGGATCTACACATAAGAGGTAAAAACCCCATTCTTTCTTGATTCAATTGTGTTCAACTACAAACAGATGATCGTGTGAGGGCTTGAAGATGTGCTTGGGGTTGAACAGCCCAAGGTCAATGAGTTTTTATTCCCAATTTTCATTTTAATTACTTGCATGCTCTGATTTGGATAGACTATTGCTTATGGAAATGTATTTGCATGCTTCTTTGTGCAGTTAATCTATTAAAGATCGGATTTTTATACTTTGTGCCTCCCCCTTGGCCCAAAGATGACCATGTTTCCATTGGCCAGCCACTCTACAGTGGTACCAGAGCCTATGTTGGGGGATTTGGTTGCTGATTTGAGTAAAAATTGAATATTGTTACCCGATTTAGGGTTTTTGATGCTTGAAAGGGGAAAACCCTAAATTGATTAATTCACTTGATCTATCCATAGGGCTTTTTCAATTAAATTGAAATGGATCATATTTGGTATTGTATGATATGATTTGATTGCTGAATTTGGGTGATTAGTCAATTAATTGTGTTTTGTCCATTTGGGCTCGTGTAGGGGCAAAAGGGTAAATTTACCCATGTGATTTTTTGCCCAATTAATTTTCTCTGATCACTCCCTGCTCACACACACACTTTATGGTCCAGCAAGGTTAATTAATTATTTTGTGTGAATTTAATTAATTAAGTGGATTAGAATATTGTGTTAATTGACCTTTTTAGTCTTAAGGGCATTTTGGTCAATTCACATAGGCTGCAAGTGTGCCTATGTGCTTTCTGTCTAGAATTATATTCATTGAATTATTACTAGGTGTATTGTCTTGGTGTGTTTTTTAAGGGTAAAAAGACCGACATAACCCTATGACTATTTTGATAATTTTATACCAATATTTTCTGGATAGAAAATTAAAATTACAACACATAGAGGTGTTTATTTTATATTTTTTGTGCTGAGTGGGTGTGTTTAAGGTATTGCATAAATCATAAATACATAATTACACAATTAGGGAAACTTTCCTTTAGGGTAGTTAGGGGTTTTCACTTGATAGCGACCTAAGCCTCATTTAAGTGCAATTAAGTTATTTGAACCAGCATAATAAACTTGTTCCTTTTCTTGTTGAAATAAGTAAGTCTAAACAATAATTACTTAAGAAGCATTTTTCCAAATGTAGTATTAATTCCTATCTCTTTACCTTATTATTTGTAGTTGTACAATGGCTTCCAAGATGGTCACCTTTGAATGTTGAATGCTGATAATTACTTAGTGTGGAAGAGGAGGATGCATTATATTCTCACACTCTCTGATTTTACTCTTGTCATAGAGCATATCATTGAGCCACTGCTAGAGAATTCTTTAGTTGCACAGAAGAAGGCTTATGACAAACTAAAGGATGATGACAAGAAGGCAAGATCTACCATTCTAACTTTCAGGGAGGTTAAGATGGAAATACTCTTTGAAAAGTATAAGTTTGCAAGAGAGATGTTGGAGGCTGTATTTGTGAGGTATGAGGAGCAGACTGAGGCTCATAAGAGGATGCTACACTCCAAATATCAGAATTCCAGGATGAAGGAGGGGGATGATGTGAATGAGCACCTAAGTGTCATGTCCATCATTGCTGATGATAGAGACACTGGATGACCCTATCTCTAAGGGAGTCCAAGTGTCTATTGTGTTGAACAACCACCATAAGTCCTGGGAGAGTGTAGTGGTCTACCTTAACATGAGTGACTAGAAGCTTACAATAGAGGCTCTAACTACCAAGCTTAGGCTTGAGAAGGAAAGGAGGAACCATGTGAATGCTTCAAGTGCTGCTACTTCCAACTTGGCATAGAGCTCTTATGGAGACAAGAAAGGTGGACATGGACCAGGACCTTCAAAGAAAAGAGCCTTCAAAAGAATAGGGAGGAATCCTCAGAACAAGGGCAATGGTAAGGGGAATAACAAACCTTAGGGTGCCTACTTCAAGGGTGGCCAGGTGGACCACTTCAAGGTAAACTGTCCCTAGAAGGATGTCTAGGCAAGCAACAACAACAAGGGCAAAAATAGAGAAATTGTTTGTGTTTTCTCAAAGGTGATGATTGCTGATATCATGAAGAAGAGTTGGTGGCTAGATTCTGGAGCCACTGTGCACACGTCTCATTCCAGGGGGTCTAGGGGTGAGATGATCAATCTCATGTCATGCTAGAATAAAGTCTTTATGGGCAACAACACATACTGTGAAGTGGAGGCCATGGGGACTTATAAGATCCCTCTAAAGGAAGGGTCTACCCTGGTGCTTATTGATGTGCTATTTGCTCCCTCCATCAGGAGGAATCTTATTTCAATTCCCGTTCTAACCAATAAGGGATTTAAAGTTAGATTCGAGGGGAGTAAAGCCATTGTGGGCAAGGGTGGATCTGTGCTTTTTATTTCTTCTTTAGTTGATGGACTTTAATGTTTGGATGTATTAGACTTACTTAATTCTAATGAAATAAGCTCTTCTGAGTATATTGTATTCTGTGGATGATGCTCGACTATGCATATGTGTTTGTGCAATGTGAATGTATACAAACGATGTAGGATATCGAATGCAGGGTTGTTACCCAAAATATCCAAATACCTACATGTGTGTGAGGATTGCTTATCAGGAAAGATGAATAGGCAATCCTTCCGAAAGGGATAAAGGGCAAATGAACTGTTAGGGGTAGTTTGTTCTAATATCTATGGCCCCCTGAATGTTCAGACTCACAGTGGGATGACATACTTCATCACTTTTATAGATGGCTATTCAAGGTACAGGTACATGTATCTAATAATTAGGAAACCTGATGCTTTAGATAAATTTAAGGAATTTAAAGCTGAGGTAGAGACCCAGTTAAGTACGAAAGTAAAAATCCTAAGGACTGACAGGGTGGCAAGTACACCTGTGACTTGTTTAAAGATTAATGTACTGATTAGAGAATAGTTCATGTTCCCTTGCTAGCTGCAAGCCGAGCGTATGTAATGCATGTGAAACGTTTATTTTTGACATCGGTATACATGCTAGTGTACATTAGTGTAAGTATTACTTATGTTAATGTGCACTAGCGTGTACACTGTCATTCTTAAAAATAAATACTTCACTTGTGTTCCTTACGTTCGACTCATTATCATAGCACAACATGAAAAATGCTTTCAATAAATGAGTGGGAGAAGGAGCCGAGTGTGTTCCCCTTTGGGAATAGGGATGCTACTCAGGTCATGTATATGGTAAAACATGACTAGACCCAACCTTAATGGGTCGAGTTTGAGTTTTTAAATTCAACCCGAATAGCTATTCAAGTCAGGTTCGGGTTTCAACCTTTTAGGTGATCCAACTCAACCCAACCTGAATAAGATTACAAATATATACTTTTTATAATTTTCTTTATATTTTGATTAGGGTTGTTAACGAGCTGAGCATGCTTAGCTCGGTTAGAACTCGAGTAGGCTCGAGCCGAGTTTGAGTATAACCTTGCCCGACTCAGCTTATCTCGAATAAAACTTGACACTACTCAGCCCGAACTCGAACTAGAACCCGAATATAAATTTTAAATTATATAGAAATAATAAATATGTAAAATAAATGATATATGTATTTATATATTTTATATAAACATAATTATAGATTTAAATATATATATATATATATATATATATATATATATATATATATATATATATATATATATATATATATATATATTTATGACATACTCCCTCTATCTTAGATTAATACCTCCATTTGATTAGTTTATTTTGAAAAATCAAGTGGATTTATTAATCTAAGACATATGGAGTATATAAAACGATATATAATTACATATATGTACCAATATAATATATCATATATGATATATGAGATCCGTTTATATGAGCCAAGGCTCACTTACGACTGTGTGAGCCCTGATGTCGAGATATCGATCCAACAACGCACATAACTCAAGAGGCATATTGGTTTATGTCTCCTTGTGCCCACGGATCTTAATCTGATGGCCTATGATGCCTTAGCACAGACAGAGTGCGTAAGTCCAAACTCATAAAAATTTTTCATGATATATATTCTCATTAAATTTTAATTGATATATAATTTCTATGTATAATATATTTTTAAACAATAAAAATATCAGAGACAGAAGCACTAATATATTCTTTCTGTCCCAAATTAATAGCTCCATTTGGTTTTTGAAGATGAACTAAAATTATTTCAATTGTAAAACCAAATAGATCTATAAATATATGACAAAGGGTCAACATGATATCACACTAATATACCCAAAAACTCTTCTAAAAGAAGCATGACACTAGGGGGACCAACTTTAGTTTACAAAAGAATGATTAGTGAATTCTTTTAAAAGTTGAAGCATGACATGAGGACTATCTTCAACTTATAGAATGTTTCCCATTTTACATGTATTTAGGAATTTTTAAGAGGTATACTAAGGCTAAAGAATACTTCTTTTACAAGTGATTTATAAGCAAGTAAAGAAAAGAAGATACGAAGAAGTAAATAGTAATGTTGCCTAAGTTAGTTTTTATTTTCTTTATTTTTTTAGTGATTATAGGCATGTAAAGAGAGAAAAATGATAATACTATATTTTTTTAGCATTTGTAACTAAAACTTATTTGTCAATCTTATTCTTTCCTAGTGACTATAGTCAGATGCTCAAGGTATAGTCGTAATACTTATTGAAGTGAATTTATTAATATTTAATATTAAAAGCATATTAGGATGTGTGATATTTCATGTACTATAGATAAGGGTGTTAATGAGCTGAGTTGAGCCGAGTATTGGGCTTGCTCGGTTTAAACTCGAATTGTTGAAGCTCGGCTCGAAGTTCAAATAAGCTCAAAATTTTGAGCTCGAGCTCGGCTTGAAACGAAAATCCATAACATCGCACGAACTTGAGATCGAATTGCAATAGGTGAATCACAAACCTAGGCTTGTGATCATTTATAATTAAAGCTTTTGCAAGTGTACAAGGTAATTGTACTAGGAAAAGTATTTAAGGGTTGTCGAACCAAAGGGATGGATGAATTATTACTAAATCTAAAGAGGAATTTGCTGATTGAAAACTAAAACAAACTTAAACTTAAATTAAGCAAAAGAAAGAAATCAACTAGTTTAAAAGCAAGAGATTAATATGATGGAATTTACTTAGGAAATCGAATCTACTATAGAACCATAACAATTCCTTAACTTTTAATCTAAATCTAGTGTGAATATGAACAAGTATTCTCAGCTACAAGCTAGAATTACTTAAAAAAGAATAATTAATTAAATTCCATGGCATGAACTATCTTCGACAATAGCACGAATCATCTACACTAAACTAGCTATAGGCATGACCCGTCTAATCTTAGTATAACTCATTCAAGTCATTAATTATCTGAACATTAAAACTATTGTATGACCATCTCATCTAAATCGCAGAAATTAGAATCGATGAAAATATCAAAACTACATCAATCTATCATCTACAAGACAATAAATCAACATAGATTTAAATATACATGAAAAGCTCTTCCATTAAAAAGGAAATCCATATCATACAATTGTCATCATTCACAACTGAGATCTAAATTAAAAAGAAAATAAATTAAAACTTATCTATAGCTTCATCAACTCCTAAGTAAAAGAAAAGTCTAGCCTTCTATTGTAGAAGAAAGCACTTAAATCTCTAGTGAAAGCTTTGAGTTCTCTTCCATCTTCTTCTTTCTTTTTCTCTTCAGAAAATCTACTGGAATCCCCTGGTTTCAAGCCAAATATGTCTTTTCATAGGCATAAGATCCATAGGAAGAAGTTAAATATGAAAAGGATTAAAATTTGGCTAAAACTAGGAAACTTCACGTTATGCCGTTCGAACGCCTTGCATGCCCATTCGAACGCTTGAACTGAGTTTTGCTTCAAAATTACGTTATCCTGATCGAACGGTAAGTGACCCTGTTCGAACGGCTATTGTGTTTCTGCAATCTGGACAGTTTTCTGGACAATCCAATTTCTGTTCATTAAGCTCTTTCTTCATGTCCATATTAATTTCTAACTTGTTTATAACTCCTAAAAGTTGTCCAAATCTCTTTAAAGCATGTCAAGACTATTTTGAATTATTCCAAACACCGTTTAAGTACCTCGATAAGCACACTTTACCTACAAAACATAAAATATCATACTTTAGACATGCATAATGTAATTAAAATTCTAATTTGATTTAAATATATATTTAAACTATTAATAACTATAAAATTATTAATAATTAAACTAAAATACTAATATCTATCTTAATCTAAATAAACTATAACTAACTCTAAATTAACCTAATCTATACTAGCAAATAAGGTAAAAAGACATATAAAATAGATATATATTTCATACTTATCAAATACCCCCAAACCTATATTTTGCTAGTCCTTAAGCAAAACAAAAAATAAAATAAAATAGCTAATCTAGAAGAATAAATAAAAGCCACTTTCATAGGGAATCACGATTGCATTTAGTGTATGCAACAAGCCTTTAAACCCCTAGGTGTCCCTAGTTGGACGAGTTGTGTCTTGTAAGGGTTTGCAGTAATGATACCGACAAACATCTAAACCTAAGAAAAAAAATAAACAAGAAAACAAAAATTCAAAAAACAATCTTCTCTTAAAAACGCACAATTATTTTTAAAAAGAGCCAACCATAAATACTTGAAACAAGTAAACAATTTCGATCTGATCACTTTCAAGTAAGAAATAATCCATTCTTTAACCCCATCTTAGAAATAATTGTGCAACTACATATGTACATTTTAAAATCATAAAGTGTAGAAACTTTGTAGCCATATAATTTCATTCTTTATTAACAAGCATATCTTATGTGACCCATTAACCAAGCTCATTAAAGTTTACTAACTCAATAATATAACAATGACAATCTTTCATCCTTAACATCTCATAATAAACCCTAATGTAATAGCCTTCAAATTTCAATTAAATTCAGGGAATAAGTGCATACTATACATCAAAATATGACTTATGCAATACTTAGTTCTATTAAGCTTTCTAGATAGTCAATGTAACAAGCGTTAGGCCAGTGTCCCTAATCCAGTTGGCTCAAGGCACTAGGTGTTGAAACACCCCTCAGGCTTAATAACTCGAACTATAAAGGCTACAGAACCAAGTAAGTCATAACATAATTCATCTGAACTCTAAACCTTTTAACGCGATCCCTTATACTTGCCTAGGCACAAGGTCCGGTTACTCAGTAAAAAGAGAAACAAACCTTTATTTTTTTCATTTAATTTTTTTCAACATTTTTTTTCATAATTTTTTTCATCCTTTTTTTTCTATACACACTTATCCCATTTTTTTTTCAAATACAAGCTAAGCATAAAGATCTATCATAAAATATTAAAAATTACTCAACTGCCAAGTTTTCAAAAATATATTCTCAGTTAAAGATATCCCACTAAGATTACAAGTAATAAATCATAAAATTATATTCCTACAAGTTTCAAGTGTGTGAAATGCGATTTAAAAATATTAGCACAATTAGCCAAGATAAAGAAAATAAAATAGAAATTACTCACTTGATCATTTTCATCACTTAATTAATTACTTGAACTTTCTTCATGAAATTGATCTCTTTAAAAACAGACATATACTTTTAAAAGAAAATAAGCGATAAAAACCACTTAAAAGAAATAAAAACAAAAAAAAAACAAAAAAATACTCTAAAACATCCTAAAAGAAAAATAAGAAATAAAAATATTTTTCTACACCCCCAAACCTAAACTGAACATTGTCCTCAATGTTAAAGAAAATATGTACTACATTGACAAGAATAAGTAAGAGAGAGAAAGAAAGATATCACATGAAATCATAACTAATCCACTAATTTGAAAATGAAGTACATAGGATTGGAGAAAAGAAATAAATATAAGTGATGAACATTTCCCCAAACTGAAAGTATTATATCCCATAAAACAAGAAAAACTATAATGAAAAAAAACTAAGAAAATAAGTAAATAAAGCCTAAATGAAGCAAAGAAAATAAACAAAAGGAAAAGAAATATATCAAAAACATGGGTTACCTCCCAAGAAGCGCTAAATTTATTGTCTTTAGCTAGACATTGCCAACATTCTCAAATATATCAGGGCGGCTGGTAGATATTAGCATTAGCTCTTCTTTTCAGTCTCCAAAAAGATGTTGCAGAAAAATTATAAGACATGACTTGATTATGGGCTGATGCTACAAAAGATGGACCTCTATCATAAGCATTAAATCTAAAATTGTCTATCATAAAACATTCAGCATTAGAGGTTGTAAGCAAATGGTTAGACACATCAAAAGCATTTAGTTGCACTTTTATGTTCCCAAAGGTCATCTCCATTACCCCTGTCTTACAATTTATGCATGCATTAGCTGTGGCAAGAAAAGGGCAACCTAGAATGATAGGAATCTGATATGTAGGGTTGACACCGGTTTCCATATCTAAGACAATAAAATTAAAAGGGAAAAAGAACCGGTCAACCTTCACTAAGACATCCTCAATGACTCCTCGAGGCTTACGCACAGAATAGTCGGCTAGCTGCAAGGTAACTGATGTAGGCTGCAATTCACCTAACCCTAGTTTCTCATACACCGAGTAAGGGAGTTGATTGACACTCGCACTAAGGTCAAGGAGGGCTCTATGAATGGAGTGATCGCCTATGATACAAGAAATAGTGGGTACTCTAGGGTCCTTATACTTAGGTGGGGTGTCAAACTTCAAAAGAGAGCTAACTTGCTCAGTGAGAAAGACCTTCTTAGACACATGGGTCTTAGATTTACGCTTTTGATTGCATAGGTCTTTGATGAACTTAGCATAGGTAGGGACTTGCTTAATGACATCTAAGAGGGGGAGATTAATTTTGACTTGTTTAAAAGTCTCAAGAATATCCTCCATCTTAGCTGTGCGCTTTCTAAATGGTGGGGCCATTTGAAGACACTGCGGAAAAGGTGCCCTAGGGATATAAGATCCATCGGAAGTGGTCTTAGACTGTGGCTCTGAGGAAGGGGAAGGAGATACAAGCCCCTTCTCATGTGGTGCACTAACTTCTACTTGAGGCTCATTAGGGGCTGCCCCCTCTAACTCCTCAATCCTATCATTTGTCACTGGTGTCCCCCCAACACTCTTGTTAACAATCCTCCCACTCCTAAGGGTCATTATGGAATTAACTTGTTCATTAGAGGGAGGAGCTCCCTCTACCTGAAATTGACCTTTAGGGTTTGGTAGGGGTTGACTTGGCAACGTCCCCATCTCTCTCTTATTGATAGCATTGGCTAGTTGTCCAATTTGGGCTTCTAACTTTGCTATAGATTGTGTGTGAGAGTAGAGGAGTTGACATTGAGATTGAAGGCGTTGTAAGGCACTCAAGACTTTTTCTTCAAAACTTGGACTCCTATGGGGTTGGACATACGGAGGTTGTACTTGAGGTTGGTGGATAGGGGCTGGTGGGACTTAGAATGGGTGCCTAGGGGGTTGGTTACCCTTAACCCCTTGGTTTTGTGTCTGCCAAGAAAAGTTAAGATGATTCCTCTACCCATGGTTATATGTGTTTGAAAATGAATTGTTCTCAGTCCTACGGAAGGATTGGGTGGCATTCACATGATCTTAGACAAGCTCAGAAAATTGAGATGCAGAGGGACACTCAATGATACTATGGGCTGGGCTAAGGCATATTGTGCATGCATCTTGAGTGAAGGGAGTGGGCTGATGGGTTGAAGTCATAGAAGGTCCAGCTTCCTACTCAAAGTATCAACTTTGGAGGAGAGGTCTAATGGGTTTTTGACTTCATATAAGCCACCCCTAGAGGGGGCATTATTTAAGGTAGATAATCCACTCTCATTTTTATTTAACGCAGCATGTTGAAGAGAATTTTCACTCAAGTCCTCAAAAAGTTTCCATGTCTCATTTTTATTTTTTAACAAGAAGGTACCCCCACAACTTGCATTAACAAGATGACGGTTTTGTTCAGTAAGACCCTCATAAAAACGTTGCACTAATTGCCACTTAGGGACAACATGATGAGGACACCTCCTAAGAAGGTCCTTAAGTCTATCCCAACTCTCATGGAACTGTTCAATGGGAAGTTGGGCAAAAGTGGTTATGGCCTTTCTCATTTGGTTGGTCTTACCTATGGGGAAGTACTTTTTAAGGAATTCTTGTTGCATTTGGGCCCATGTTGTGATAATATTTGGCTCTAATGAGTGAAGCCATTCCTTAGCCTTATCTTTCAATGTAAAAGGAAAAAGGCGAAGTTTGATGGCCTCATCGGTTAAATTTGAGAGCTTAAAAGTTGTGCATAGTTCTAAGAAGTCATCTAGGTGCATATACGGGTTTTCATTATTAAGCCCATAAAAGGATGGAAGCATTTGAATGACATTGGGCTTAATTTCATAATTTTGAGCAGCGACTGCTGGCAACCTAATGCATGAAGGTGAGGTGTACTCATTGGGAGTGTAATACTCCCTTAGAGCTTTGAGTGGGTCATCTACTAATTGATGCTCAGCCATGATGAGAAAATAAGTAGTATGGGAGGAGGAATTGGTGGGAGAGTGTGGGGGTGTAGGGATGTAGGTCGAGGGCAACTCAACTCTCCTAGATGTCCGCTCAGGCTCAGGGTCAAATGATACTAATCGGGGGAGTAAGGAGCGACGACCACGCATACACCACAAACACACCACACAATTTTAAGTATAAAAAGGGGAAGAATAAGCAAAAAACTAACTAAGAAGAGAACTAAAAATAAAGAGAGAAAATGATCTTGCAAACCGAAGAGAAGCACTATGCTTGTTGATGTCCACTTGTGGCCACAAGTGTAGAGAGCACGATCTTCAACTCAGCCTACAAGATCAAATTAAAAGAAGGTAAGAAACTAAGAATTAACCTAAAAACTAAAGTAAATTGAATCTAAATTAGATAGAATTATCCTAATACTAATTTAGTAACAAATCAACACCGTCCCCGGTAACGGTGCCAAAAACTTGACCGTTTATAATTAAACCCTTTGCAAGTGTACAAGGTAATTGTATTAGGATAAGTATTTAAGGGTTGTCAAACCTCAGGGATGGATGAATTATTACTAAATCTAAAGAGGAATTTTCTGATTGAAAACTAAAACAAACTTAAACTTAAATTAAGCAAAAGAAAGAAATCAACTTGTTTAAAAGCAAGAGATTAATATGATAGAATTTACTTAGGAAATCAAATCCACTATAGAACCATAACAATTCTTTAACTTTTAATCTAAATCTAGTGTGAATATGAACAAGTATTCTCAGCTACAAATTAGAATTACTTAAAAAAGAATCATTAATTAAATTCCATGGCATGAACTATCTTCGACAATAGCACGAATCATCTACACTAAACTAGCTATAGGCATGGCCCGTCTAATCTCAGTATAACTCATCCAAGTCATTAATTATCTGAACATTAAAACTATTGTATGACCATCTTATCTAAATCACATAAATTAGAATCGATGAAAATATTAAAACCACATCAATCTATCATCTACAAGATAATAAATCAACATAGATTTGAATATACATGAAAAACTCTTCCATTAAAAAGGAAATCCATATCATACAATTGTCATTATTCACAACTGAGATCTAAATTAAAAAGAAAAGAAACTGAAACTTATCTATAGCTTCATCAACTCCTAAGTAAAAGAAAAGTCTAGCCTTCTATTGTAGAAGAAAGCACTTGAATCTCCATTGAAAGCTTTGAGTTCTCTTCCATCTTCTTCTTCTTTTTTCTCTTCAGAAAATCTATTGGAATCCCCTGGTTTCAAGCCAAATATGTCTTTTTATAGGCATAAGATCCGTAGGAAGAAGTCAAATATGAAAAAGATTGAAATTTGGCTAAAACTAGGAAACTGCACGTTATGCCGTTTGAACGCCTTGCATGCCCATTCGAATGCTTGAACTGAGTTTTGCTTCAAAATTACGTTATCCTGATCGAACGGTAAGTGACCCCGTTCGAACGGCTATAGTGTTTCTGCAATCTGGATAGTTTTCTGGACAATCCAATTTCTGTTCATTAAGCTCTTTTTTCATGTCTATATTAATTTCCAACTTGTTTATAACTCCTAAAAGTTGTCCAAATCTCTTTAAAACATGTTAAGACTATTTTGAATTATTTCAAACATCGTCCAAGTACTTCAATAAGTGCACTTTACCTACATAACATAAAATATCATACTTTAGAC
This sequence comes from Saururus chinensis, assembly GCA_035235625.1. Classification (NCBI taxonomy): domain Eukaryota; kingdom Viridiplantae; phylum Streptophyta; class Magnoliopsida; order Piperales; family Saururaceae; genus Saururus; species Saururus chinensis. Next base: position 26,819,206 of record CP141140.1, read on the forward strand.
ATGTATAATGTAATTAAAATTTTAATTTGATTTAAATACATATTTAAACTATTAATAACTACAAAATTATTAATAATTAAACTAAAATACTAATATCTATTTTAATCTAAATAAACTATAACTAACTCTAAATTAACCTAATCTATACTAGCAAATAAGGTAAAAAGGCATATAAAAGAGATATATATTTCATACTTTTCAGCTTGTATTGGGCGCGAACTAATATATATATATATATATATATATATATATATATATATATATATATATATATATATATATATATGTCTAAAGTACATGAAATATGTAACACCCCGGCCCACTGCGGGTTATCCCCAACATTAGAATTATAAAACCAGACCAGAATCAGTAGTGGTGGACTCTGAGTGCGAGAGTCTTCACGCTCCTCTAGCACTATGAAACTTTAGTGTTACATGTAGGCAAGAACATACCTAATTATTTAGCTAATTTGGATCGGGCCAATGTTGCCTTGCCGTTGGTTGCCTACATATGTATCGAATAACATACATCAGATCCGATCCAGATATGATCGGATCCATACGTAGCTCTACCTAATGGCTATTACATACATCAGGCTATACGAAAACACATATGACTAAATACATTTCTCCAAATATTTGATCGGAGTCATGTAGAAGCCCATAAAACACTGGAAACACACATTTCACTCTATCACAAAGCCGAGCACCACACAGACACCATCACATGTCCCATTCTACCCCAGAGTTGATCCAAACACATTCATATGTCTCGCTTTATCCCAGAGTGAGACCCAACACACTACACATCTCGCTGTACCCTAGAGCGAGGCCGAGCACATATCATATCCACTAATATTAAAAATAACTAATCAAGGCATAACATAATAGAACACAATGGATCATAGCATAACATACATCCTAATTAGCACATGCATTTCTATAATTAAAACAGGAGGTCAGAAATGTTTACTCCCCTGATGTCCAGCATGGTAGCAGCATTCAGAGATGTTCATTCCTTTTGGGCGTCCTCCCCTTCAAGTCCAGAGGTGGCAAACGGAGTTTCCTCTAGCTTTGGCATGTTTCTCTCATTGCGTCGGATGGTAACAGACAAAATCCTCCCCTTTCCTGGAGACAATTCTCATTTTCTGTGCCCATGGATGGCGGATAGAACCTCCCCTTACTCGGGGTTGTTCCTCACACTGTGTGGCCCTTCGGTGGAGGATGTAGCATCTCCTACTCTGGGCTACTTCCCTTGATGCGGCTCAGTGATGGAGGATGGAGCCTCCTCTTTCCCTAGTCCATTTCTCTCTTTGGGGCACGAGGTTGGTGAATAGAGCCTACCCTTTCCTTGAGCCGATCCTCCCCCTTCCAGGTGACACTTAACATGTAGCGCGCCCATAGGCCATGGACAAAACCCCCCTTACCCAGAGACTCTTCTTTTTTTTTCGTGTTCGTAAGCCATGGACAGAACATCCCTTTCCATGGAGCATTTCTCACACTGTGTGGCCCTTTGGTGGAGGAAAAATACTCCCCTACTCCGAGCCACATCACTCGATGCGGCTCGGTGTCGGAGGACGGAGCCCCCTCTCCCTTTGGGCCACTTCTCTCTCTTTGGGGCAGGAGGGTGGCGGAAAGAGCCTCCTCTTGCCCTAGACCGTTCCCCCTTCTAAGAATGACAACTTGAGGAATAGATAATGCAATTGTGTAGATCACCCTCGAATTAGCTAGGAATGCCTCAAGAAAGAAAGAAAATGGTCTCAGAATGAGTTGAAAAACTCATCTGGAAGTTGAATGGGATTTCCAATTTATAGAAGAGGAACCCATGGGCATACCAGGAGATGAAGCATACACGCGTGCCACACATCCCGCACCTATGCGGCATGCGTCACATTGGCCATGCGTGTGTCTCCCATGTGTCTCGCAGGATCCGGCTTGCATCACCCGGGCCCGGTCCCATGCACAGGTGAATCAAAAAGTGGCCCCCAGTGCGTCTACATGGGACGGCCTGCGGTTTCACGCCCCCCACCACATGGCACCTCATTGCGATTCGGGCAGCGTGGCTGACGCAGCTGCTGCCATTAGCGTTGAAGCCAGCAATTTCGTCATTTTATGATTAAAATATCTAAACTTTAACACGCAATAACTTCCTACCCCGAAGTCGGAATCACATGCTTTTTGTATTGATGGACTGGTATTGATGAGCCCTTCAAAACGACTACATATGGGTAGGTTATCTTGCTCTTTTTAAGTAGGCCTTACCCATGTGGCATACTTCCCGAAGACATAACTTTTGCTCCCGACCTCCGTTTTGTGTGTTCTTTTATTTGTTATATTTGTTACTTTGAGCTCTTTCCCAATACAGGGATTTCATACCTTGAAACCCCCTAATACTTATCTAAAATTACTAAATTATCCCTAATCCCTCGGGTTGGGCGTAACTGAAAAATGGGTCATTACAAAATATCACACATACTAAGATGCTTTTAGTATTAAATATGAATAAATATACTTCAACAAGTATTACGACTACACATTGAGCTTCTGATTATAGTCACTAGGAAAGAAGAAAACTATGACAAATAAGTTTTAGTTACAAATGCTAAAAAAATACAGTTATAGTATTACCATTTTTTCTCTCTTTATATGCCTATAATCACTAAAAAAATACAAAAAATAAAAACTAACTTAGGCAACATTACTATCTACATTGTATCTTCTTTTTTTTACTTGCTTATAAATCACTTGTAAAAGAACTATTCTTTAGCCTTAGTATACCTCTAAAAAATTCTTAACTACATGTAAAAAGAAAAATATTATGTAAGCTAAAGATGGTCCCCTTGTCATACTTCAACTTTTAAAAGAATTTAGTAATCATTCTTTTGTAAACTAAAGTTCTTCCTCCTAGTATCATGCTTCTTTTAGAAGACTTTTTGGGTATATTAGTGTGATATCATGTTGACCCTCTGTCATATATTTATAGATCTATTTGGTTTTTCAATTGAACTCATTTTAGTTCATCTTGAAAAACCAAATGGATCTATTAATTTGGGACAGAAATAGTATATTAGTGTTTGTCTCTAATATTTTTATTAAAAAAATATATTATACATAGAAATTATATATCTTTTACAATTTAATGAGAATATATATCACAAAATTTTTTTATATGAGTATGGGCTCATGCACATTAGTGTGAGCTAAGGCATCATAGATATTAGATAGAGATGCATGAGAGCAAGGAGACAAACCAATCTGCCTCTTGAGTTATGTGCATTGTTGGATAGAAAGCAGAGGGTGCACAACATCGAGGATCATGTAGTCGTAAATGAGCTTTGGCTCATATAAACGGGTCTTATATATCTTATATGATATATAATATTGATACATATATGTGATTATTTGTTTTATATACTCCATCTATCCAAGATTAATAACTCCATTTGATTTTAAAAAAATGAACTAATCAAATGGAGCTTTAAATCTAAGGAGGGAGTATGCTATAAATATATATTTAATTCAGTAATTATATTTATATAAAATATAAAAATATATATTATTAATTTTATTTATTTATTATTTATATATAATTTTAAAATTATATTCGGGTTCTAGCTCGAGCTCGAGTTAAGTAGTGTCGAGTTCAAGTTTTATTTGAACTGAGCCAAGTCGAGCAAGGGTGTGCTCAAACTCAGCTCGAGCCTACTCGTGCTCGAATCAAGTTCAAGCCGATCCCGATTCGAGTCGAGCCTAGTTCGAGCCGAGCTGGGCTTGCTCGACGAGCCAGCTTGGCTCGTTAAGAAACTAACTATATATATATATTTGCTTATAGCAGTTCGAGCTATGTTTTGGATTTCTTTTTTGAGCCAAGCTCGAGCTGGAAATTTTGAGCTTGTTCAAGGCTCGAGCCAAGCTTCAACAGTTCGAGTTTAAGCAAAGCAAGCCCAATACTTAGTTGAGCTCGGCTTGTTAACTCTCCTAATTTTGATTAAACCCGAGTTGTCCTAATTGGTTGGGTTTGGGTTTCTAAATTCAACTCAAATAGTAATTCGGGTTTACCATTTATTAATTGGTATTGGGTTATAGTTTAACAAAACCCAACCCGAACCCTACCCTGTGACATCTCCATCATGATAGTGTCATCATCGAGGTTCCAAATGTATGACAACGACTTGGGGGGAGGATGGCTGGTGGCAGTGAGGAGTGGGCGGGGGAAGCATAGACCTGGAGGTGTTCTTTGCCCCTAAGATGATGGTGGGGTTGGAGCCCCGAATTCATGCAATACGTGACTATATCTTGATTATCTTCTTTGCCTCCATCATAGTTGATGAGATTTCAAAAGATGGATAAATGAAACAAAAGGTAGATATGTTCATTTACCATAAGTTTTAATAGATTTTATGTATTTAAACATCAGTAAAATTTGGTTTTAACTATGTCAAGATATAAGTGAACCTATATACGGCCACAAGGTAGAACAGTTTCACTGCATACTTTCGCAAATGAAACAGACAAAAAACCAGTGGGTTGCATGCATTGGGAGGGTAAAGGCCTCGTGAGAACTGGAGAAAAAAACCAGCCGGTTGCATTAGGTTACCTAATTACCATTACTCTAACATAGCAATCTACTACTATCAGTCACCTTACATTGGTCATGCTTGTTGGTGAGGCTAGACGGATTCTTAATCATGTGCTTCTCTCAACATTAAGAAGTGATAGTAATGGTATGTTGGATTAGGGTATGTGCTCAGGCTCATTTTGATCTACGTTATTTGAGGTTTGGGTGAGCTGATATGGGCCATGGGGTCCAAGGTTAGTAGGGGTGGTTGCACTGACCCCACATGAGTCATCGTGACGCTAATTCTAATGGGACCCGCATACATCACATATGCATACTAGGCATAAGACTTACGAGTTAAGTGTCGATGGTTAGATGTGTGGTTAGCGAGGGGTTGACCTTGTCGTTGGCTTGGCCGTATGCAGGGGGTCCACGCCTCCACGGGCTCTGAGAGATAGAGCCTGCTCCCCTTGTGTTAGACCCTCGAAGAAAAGCTTAGAAATTTCAGGAGGAAGTCCATTGAATTAAGACCGCTAATGAAGCCTAATTAAGAGAGAATGAAGGAGGGTATAAAAGGGAAAGAAGGGGGAGAGGAGTGCCCTAAGGGGTCCGCCCCCTCCTCTATGCTCTCCCCAATCCGACCCCCTCCTCTCTCCCTTGGCGCAGCCTCCCTTGGTTTTGGGGAAAAACCTGCTGGCCACCTTTGTCCTCTCCTCTGTTCCACTCCTTTGACGAGGCTATCAAAGGAGATCATGATCCTTGCTAGCTGGGACTTCAAAGATAGATCTTTGGGACGTTCCTTTGCTGAGATTTCAAGCCAAGATCAAGGGTCAAAAGGGATCTACATATAAGAGGTAAAAAGCCCACCCCTTGCTTAATCAATTGTGTTCAATTGTAAACGGATGATCGTGCGAAGGTTTGAGGACGTGCTAGGGGCTGATCAGCCCAAGGTTCGTGAGTTATTGTTCCTAAATTTCATTTTCAATATATGCATGCTCTTGTTTGGATAGATTATTGCTTATGTAATAAGATTTACATGCTTCTTTGTGTAGTTTATCAATTAAAGATTAGATTATTATGCTTTGCGCCTCCCCCTTGGCCTTGGGACCGCCACACTTCCGTCGGCCAACCACTCTATATGGTATTCTTCTACTATAGAAGCATTCATGTCATGGGCTATTTTATTTATAGGGGAAAAATAGCCTAAGAAGTCCTCCTAAAATAGAACCTTCTTGTAAAGCATCGTGAAAATGGGCAAGGTGAATGATCAATGACATACTTGTGTGTTTTGGCATTATTATTACTTGAATACTGACTTATTCTATTTGCTTTCCTTCGTCTTAAATTAATAGTTTTATTTAGGAAAAAAGTTTGTTCCATATTAATAACTTTTTTTTTAATTTAAATAATTGAGTATAAATATTTGAGTATTTTAAAAAATATATCATGATCTCTTAGATATGAGTGTTATTATTTAATAAAAATTATTATTTTTTAAAATATAACTATTACTATAAGACGGATGGAGTAATAAGGAATGTTTTTTCTAGAGTCTTGCTTATATACATTTGGTGGATGCTTGTGCACATGAGCCATACGTCTTTGTGCCATGCGATCCTGTGTCGTACACTTGCCTCATGATACACTTTTGATCTAACAAGCACAATATACCAAGCATATGCCGATACAGGTGCAAATATGTATATATTAATTTTGTTCTTTTTTCTATGGTAAAAAAAGTTTAAGACTTTTATGAGTGACCTAAATCTTTTATAAGGTTTGATAGTGATATTTATACAACAAAAATACCAAAAAAAACTTACACATGAGTTTTGACTTGTCTAAGTAAATGAGACTATATGAACTTTATGTAGGGCCACTTGTAAAGTCCAATCAAAACTCTTCTATAAACTTTTGTAATTTTTTTTATTATAAAAATATCATTATCTAACCATAAAAAATGACATTTTCACGTAAAAACAAACACTACCAATTATAACTCACATATAAGTTTTTAATAATGGTAAAGATAAGGCCAGGAAACTTCGTGAAGAGACCTATCATTTACGTACAACGGTGCCAAACTTCTTAGAAAGTGACAGGCACTTGGTCGCTTGTGTGTCTCTGGAATAGACAGGTCACATGGCAGCAAACATTAAGAAGCTGGATAACATATGCAATTATTATGTACAGCACTAAAGCCTCGTTGAAGCTCAATTACTCATCTCAATGATCTCATGTAAAACAAAGTCTGATGCATCTTTGTTCATTATGAAGTGGATGTTTTGGTGTTACATGTAGACGTAGTAGTTATTTTATTTTGCTAATGGATTACTATATGAAAATTTTTCATATTACCTAGCTTAATATGAAAATATTTTATATTTCTTAGCTTTGTAAAAATATATTCTATAGAATTTAGGTTTACACGATATTTTTAAAAAATTAGACTAAAATACCCCTAGAGCAAGGGTTAAAGTTTAAAATCATGTAAACCAATTGTGACAATATATAAGCAAAGAGGCAATTGGAGTATAGTGACAATTTATAATTATCAATAACACATATTATTGAAATATCATGTTATCATATATGCGATATAGAACATATTATATTATCATATGTATTATTGAAATATCGTGTTATCGTATATGCGATATAGAACATATTGTATCATAGTGGCGATTTATAATTATCAATAATACATATTATTGAAATATCATGTTATCGTATATGCGATCTAGAACATATTATATTATCACATAGTGGCGATTTATAATTATCAATCACACATATTATTGAAATATCGTGTTATCGTATATGCGATATATAACATATTATATTATCACATGTATTATTACTTTATATGTAGTCGCTATTTTTTTATTTTTGTCATAACATTTCTAGCTACATAAACTATTTATCCCTACAAAGGATATTATGATGACACCTACAACTCCAAAAATAAATATGGGGGGACTATATGGGGAGAACAAGGATATGTAAAAATGAAGATGGATGTGGATGTTAAGGTAGGACCCTATAGAATAATCATGATGGTCTCCTACGCTACTGTATAAAGAGGGACTTTAATATAATTTTCTGTATATAAGTTTTTGTGTAGAACATCTTATGTAAGCAATTATCATGAATGTCGTGTTTTTGAATACATGCAAAAATACATATCGTGTTATCTTATATACGATATGGAGCATAACATATTATCAATAATACACATTGTTGACATGTCGTGTTATAGTATGTGTTATATCGAATATACTATCATGTTATCGTTAATAATATATGTCAAATATCGCATTATTATATATGCGATATAGAGCATATTATAGTATGGGCAACTGACTCAAAGGACACATATTGTGTTATTGTATATGCAATATAGAGCATATCGTATTATGGTTTGTCGGCTCGAAGAACACATCATGCTATCATTAATACAATATGACGAATATTATGTTATCATATACGCAATATGAAAGATATTGTATTATGGGTTGTTGGCTCAAAGAATACATATTGTGTTATCGTCAACACACTATGGTGAATATCATGTTATTGTATATGCGATATAGAGCATATTGTATTATCAATACACATATTATTGAAATATCGTGTTATCGTATATGCGATATAGAACATATTATATTATCACATGTATTATTGACATGTTGGGTTATTGTATATATGATATGAAATATATCATATTATGGGTCATTGGTTTAAAAAACTTACATATCGTATTATCATTAACATTATATGACGAATATCATGTTATAATATATGCGATATGAAACATATCATATTACGAGTCCTGACTCAAGAACACATATCATGTTATTGTTAACATGACATTACGAATATTGTGTTATCATATATTTGATATGAAGGATATCGTATTATAGGTTGTCGGCTCAAAGAATACATATTGTGTTATCATTAACATGATATGGTGAATATTATGTTATTGTATATGCGATATGGAGTATATCGTATTATTAATAATACATATTATTGACATGTTATGTTATTATATATGTAATATGAACCAAATCGGATTATAAGTCTCTAGCACAAATAACACATCGTGTTATCGTTAATATACTTAGGTCTACTTAGTATGTGCAGTAGGCTGCTTATGATAGAATAGGGTATCTAGGACACTGGTAACAAGCCATAAAGCTGGCAAACCTTAGTAGCATATTTGATACATAAAGAGAAGTTCTACGAGAAATTTAGAGTGAGAAGCATATATACCTTAACTTTTGAAAACTTATATCTATATTGTTGATTATGTGATTTGGAAACCGCCATATGTTACATTTTATGCATGTTAGGATAATTTCTACTATTGAATATTTTAAAATATTTACTACCCCCATGTAAGATCTAGTAAGGCATTGTGTAGAGCAGCACGAAACATTTTGGGAGAGTGTCCTAGGATATATATATCCGTACTTATAGGTCCTAAGTTATTGTATTACTTTTTGTATGAGTCAAGAAACCTTGTTTATATTATTTTTTATATTTATATATAAATAGTACATTTTTTGGGAAATAAAACTTGTATATTATGATCATAGTTAAGCCCTTCTTTGCGACCTGAGTGAATTTTGATTGAATTTTGTATTTAAAAATTTGTGCAAAAACGTGGGTTGTGATACTCCAGCCACACTCCTTTTTTTAAAAAATTGATAAGTCAAATTGGTAGAAGAGATGATCCGTTTAAACTCCCTCAAGCCATCAATATTGTTGACACTTTCCTTGGCCATCATTGTTGACTCTTTCCTTGTCTCTTCTTCTATCTCAAAAAAGTTTTTAAAAAGAGGTGCTTAAAAGTTGTAAAATATGTAAATTCATTGAATGATGAAATTACTTTGGATGATTCAATTAAGAAAGTGGAACCCAATGGCCAGAGTAATCACGAGAATTTTCTTTAATTCGAGCTTGTGGTGTATATGAAAAGAGAGAGAACTAAGAATTTTTTAAGACTCAAATATCTCCTATTGAAGTCTTCAAATGCATTTTTCAAAATGGCAAGGGCAAAGTGATTGCATCAAATTTAGAAGACGAAATTCAGCTAGCCTTTACTTTCTTTTATGCCATTTCTTTTGTGAGATGTTCCCTAGTATTGCCTTAGGCTTATTGACTTTTAGCCTCTTTTTCTTTTGTTTTTGGGGCGTGTCCCGTGTACGCCTATGCATTTTTCATCCCTTAATTTTTCTATAATATTAACATAGCGATTATTCATATTCAACTGATCTAGTAGAACGTACTGCGGATACAACTCATACAAGATTTGAAGGTTACCACATAACACATTATCATAACTCGATCTAGTATAGTTGCCAAAAAAAAACTCTAATTCTATCTGGTACTGGCTTGGCGGATGCATGCATGCTATCCCCGCAGAAATCGATCGATTTTTCATTACCCATTCAGTTCCAGCCCTGAGCCTCTAAACTTCTGCTCTGTGATGCTATTCAAACGTTCAACCATCTCCTTTGTCAGATACTTTTCCGAGTCCCCAACCTTTCCTTCCCTGAAGAAGAAGTTATTAGCAAATGCGCCCAAGAACACTCCATTCTTGTTCACCTCCAGCCTGCTTAAGTTATCAAAGCTGCACAGCTTCATGATCTGCACCACTACCCCCTCTTTCTCCTCCTCTGCAGTGAAAGGGAAGCCCAGGAACTGAGCCATCCTCTTCAAATGGAAGGCCTGGTCTCTCTGCAGCTCCTCGTACTTCAAGAACAAGACCTTGTCAGGTCTCTCCTGGCTGGCCTTCCAGTACCCCAGCACATGGTCCCAGTGGGGGCCAAACAGGGAAGCTCCACTGCAGAACATCTCAAATGCCTCCTCCAGTGGGAGGTTGCCCATCTCCTTGGGCCTCAGCTTGCTGAAGAACTTCCACATGGACACAAATGTGTCTCTTGCGTTCCTGCACACATAAACAGCCGGGTTGCTCGAGTTCCTCACTGATTCTTGCAGCAGAGTGTAAGGTAAATGGGTGTGGAAGAGGCGAGCATGGGGAGTTGCAGGATGTTTCTCAGAAACATATTCGTCGCTATTGATTTCTAAAGTAGGTACGAGCTCATGGGGGATGGAGCTGAGCAAGGGGTGGTCCAAGAAGGAATACTCCTTCCTCCTTGTGATGGCAAAGGCTAATGCCTTAAGCCAAGTGGTTCCAGCCTTTGGCGGGGTGGCTAACAGTAGATCTGAGTCACGACGCTTCAAGTGTTCTTGCCAGCGGAGTGCAGCTTCCAGTCTTTTTGGGTAGAACCAAACTCCTCTGTACTGATACATGAATGGCTCGCGCCAGCCCCTTTGCGTTGGAAGAGTGGAAAGCATGGCAGTGAACTCATGGCTTTGGTTTTCTGCTGCTTCACTTGGGTGGCTGGGGAAGGCATTACTGGTTGCAATAGCCATGGCTGAAGAGAAGATTGGGATTTCTGAATTCGATGAGGATGCAGTGACTGAAGACTGGTCGAAGAATTAATTCCCCTAAAACATTACTCAATGCTTGGGTCCGTCCATCGCCGTCAGTAAACCATGCCTTCCTTTTGAAGGTTGAAAGAAAACTTTGCGTGAACCAACGGCGGCTCCTATGTCATATCTGGCAAATATTCTTTCAGCTCGAAGACTATTATGCGTGTGAATGACTCATGATTCCACATTGCATTATCTGTTTGTCGTGAATGGCTCACCGCTCATCTTTATTCATCACTTGCAGATAAGATGAATTGCTTAAGATGGCAAACACACTTGGCTGAGGCTTAAGATCATCTTCTACTTGCGGCATACGCCGGTACGTGGACAAATTTGGGGTCCCCGGCACTATTTCTTGTGTGGAGATAATGACACACATGGTGCACACACTAATACATATTATCATTATCTCCGCACATGCTATTAAAAAAATACTTGGGACCTCTTAATATTTGAGATGATAACGCACTATACATTAGCACCAATGCTATTAGTACTAATGTGTCATAGCGTGTTATCACAAACTGCATTCTAGGCACCTTATTAATTCTTATTTTTTTTACTTATATGTATTTTTTTATTTTTTTATTTATATTTTAAAGTGCTACCATATCGATACAACCACTTTGGTTTCTACTCTAGCCACATGCAAAAATCTCATGTGCTATTTAGGGAGCAGTGAGTTGTTAGTGTTGTTGGTTGTAGTGTTGTTGCACAAATTACTTGTAAACATGTTGTTCGTGAATGCAACCATCTTTCGTATTTGTGTTTATCCGTTTCCTTATAATGTGACTCATTTCTCCCCCTATATTTTTACTTTACATGAGCACTTGCAAGTAATTTGCATAACGCATCCTTGTAAGGCAAGTATTTGTAACAAACAAAGGCTTGCTTGTTGGGCCTCAAGCCTGTAAGCACTGCACGGTAGGCTGCCCAAGGGGCACATTTGTAACAGTTATTATCAGAGCAAAAGAAAGGACCGTCTGTCAAGCTTCCACTTGCGATGCCGAAATTTGTGGCAGGTGAAGCTAGTGGAGTTGAGTATGTGCCCACACACAAAAAGTCATCCAAATGATAAGACTGCATTGAAGCCTTGGAGGAGCAAGTTGCCCCTTGGTCAACGGATCTTTTGCATTGGAAGAAAAAGTGAAGTCCCTTGAAAAAGCAGAGAAACAAAACCGCAAGACATGATTGCAAAATCGAGGTGTTAATATAGAAAACTATATTTTGATCGAAGAATCGCAAACGGAAGTTAAAAAATTGCAAGAGGAGGTGCAAAACTTGGCTGCACAATTGAGCCTTATATATCCTCCGAACAACGACCAACCAGGAGCCTGATGGCATCATCAAGTGCCCCAAAGTACCGGAACCTAAGGTTTATCATGGAGCGCAAGATACTAAAGAATTGAAAAAATTAAGTTCGATGTGGAACAATACTTTCGGGCAGTTTGCCTAGAATCGAAAGAAGCTATGGTTGCAATAGCTACCATGTTCTTATCCTGCGATGCCAAGCTTTGGTGGAGGATGAAGTACAATGAAATTTTGAATGGTCGTCTTGAAGTAAACAATTGGGAAGACCTGAATGGTTAGTTGAAAACCCAATTTTTGCCTAAGAATGTGGAATTCATTATCGACGAACCCTCCATCACCTCCAACAAACAGAAACCATTCGAGATTACGTCAAACAATTTTCAGCCTTAATGTTGGACATTCAAGATATGACTAAAAATAACAAGTTGTTCCACTTCCTTGAAGGCCTCAAGCCATGGGCCTAAACATAGCTAAATCGGCGCAAAGTGCATGACTTATCTGCAACTATCACATAGGCCAGTGTCTCACTGATTTTACAACCCACAACAACACAAGGAAACTGAGATATTTCCAGAAGGACCAAGGTCTGCAACAAGGTCAACAAGATCAAAACAACCCTATTGACTCTTAAGACAAAGGCAAGGGCAAAGTTGGTAAAAGGAAACCTTTTTTACAAAGACTTCTGAACAAAAGTCGATAGTTCTATATCTGCCATACGGATGTTTCAACCTTTCAATCGTGCCAAGGGCCCATTATCATGCTTACTATGTGCAGGACTTCATCTTACTTGGCAATGCCATAAAAGAAAGCACTCAATCCTTTATTGCAAGTGAGTCAACCTGACTTGAAGGAAATGGTGAAGCCTCCAGTGATGAAGAAGAAACACCTAAGATGGAAGCCTTAAGACTCTTCAACACCATTGAGGGTACTCATAAAAAAACAATCATCTTGAGCAAAGAGTCTAATGTACATTGAGATATGCTTAAATGGCATTCCAACAAGAGCAATGGTCGACATGGAGCCACCCACACCTTTATCTTGGATAATGAAGTAAAACACATAGGGCTAAGGGTCATCAAAGATTCTAGTCAAATAAAGACAGTAAACTCTGAAGCCCGCTCTATCACTAGGTTGGCTAAGGATGATCCCATTCGGATTAGTAATTAGTTTGGCATGACGAATCTCATGGCGGTCCCCTTGGATGACTTTCAAGTTATCCTTGGGATAAATTCTTGTAGAAAGCGAATATTGTCCCGATGCCACATCTAGGCTTAGTCCTACATGGTGTCGGTTGTTCAAAAGAGTAGGATTGAAACTATGCATTTATCTGCACGCAAACTAGACAACGACTTGAAGAAAGGTGATCTAACATACCTTGTGGCTTTCCACATGGAAGAGATCCCTTGACCACCAACTTATGCCGACAGAAGTCTAAGATATTTTGATTGACTATGCTAATGTTATGCCCAAAGCCTTACCAAAGTGTCTTCCTCCGCAGAGACCACTTGACCACCAAATTGAATTGGATCTTGGTACGAAATCACCAGCCCACGCTCCCTACTAGATGATGCCCCCTGAACTTGTAGAATTGCGAAAGATAGCTTAATGAATTACTTGATGCAGGCTTTATTCGCTCCTCCAAAGCCCCCTTTTTGGAACCCCAATTCTATTCCAAAAGAAACACAATAGGAGCTTGCGCCTTTGTATCGACTATCGATCATTAAACAAACTAATAGTGAAGAACAAATATCCCTCCCGCTAATTGCATATATTTTTGACCAACTTGGTAGTGCTTGTTACTTCACCAAATTGGATCTCTAGTCAAGTTACTACCAAGTGCGGATTGCCCATGGTAACGAATCCAAGACTACATGTGTTACTCGCTATGGTGCATTCAAGTTCTTGGTCATGCCTTTTGGTCCCACTAACGCCTTGACCACCTTCTATACACTTCTAAACAATATATTCCATGGCTTCCTTGATTGCTTTGTTGTCGTCTACCTTGATGACATTGTGGTCTATAGCAATATACTTGCTAAACATATTATTCACTTGAGAACCGTGTTCGAGATCTTATGAGAAAATAAACTATATGTCAAGTTGGAGAAGTGCTCCTTTGCACAACAGGAAATTCTCTTTTTTGGGCATCTATTGGTGGCGGACAAGTTTGAATGGATCAAGAAAAGGTCTGTGTCATTGATGATTGGTCGGCCCCTACCAAAGTAAAACAATTGTGAGCTTTCTTGGGTCTCTCAAACTACTACTGTCATTTTATCCAAGGGTATTCTAAAAAAGTTGCCTCTTTAACCAACTCGCTAAATAAAGGATCAACCTTGGTGTTGGTCAAAATACTATCAAAATGCCTTTGCTGAATTGAAGGCAGTGATCACACAAGAACTGGTACTTTGACTTCCGGACTACTCCAAGCTTCATACGGATGCCTTTGATTATCCATCGGGGTTGCCTTTGAAAGTCGCAAAATCAATGAAACAGAGTGACACTACACTGTACAAGAGAAAGATATGATAGTTGTAATCCATTACCTGTGCACATGGTGCCATTACTTATTGGGTTCTCACTTTGTCGTCAAAATAGATAACATTGCAACTAGTTACTTTCAATCTCAATCCAACTTATTTCCCAAATAAGCTCGGTGGCAAGACTTTTTGGCTGAATTTGACTATATATTGGAGTACAAACCTATTCAAAATAATGTCGTTGTTGATGCACTTAGTCGACATGCCAAATTAGCCGAACTAGCTTCACTCCATCTTGCTAGCATCAGTTCTTGGTCTAATGATTTACAACAATGCATTCGAGCAGCAACGGAGAAAGATCCATTGGTGTGCACCTTCCTCCAGCAAGTGAAAGAAGGCAAGACTCATAAGTTTTGGCTTGACAATGGGTTATTGATGACCAAGGGACAAAGACTCCATGTTCTAAAAGTGAACCACTTGCGGAAAGAACTCCATGTTCCTTGGGCTAGCCATCCAAGTATCCATCATACAATGGCCCTATTATAGCAGGCATATTTCTAGCTTCACATGGGCGATGATGTTGTGGCATATGTTCGAACTTGTCTTACTTGCCGATAAGACAAAGTGAAATATGACAAACCATGGGGCCTCCTTGAACTGCTGCGAGTACCGCAGGGACATTGGGTGAGTGTTTCTCTTGTCTTCATCTCGATATTACCCAAAGTTGGCGGATAGGGATTGATCTTCGTGGTCGTTGACCATTTCTCTAAATGTGCTACCTTCATGCCAGCTCCCAAGCATTGTAGAAATGAAGAATTTGCCCACCTCTTTCTAAAAAACATTGTTAAGTATTGGGGTGTGCCCCAAACCATTGTAAGCGATTGAGATGGACGTTTCACGAGCCGCTTCTGGACATAACTATTTAAATTGTTTGGTTCCACGATGGGTTTTTCTTTGAGCATGCATCCTGAAACATATGGCCGAATAGAGTGAGTTAATGCTATCCTTGAAGAGTATCTATGTCACTTCATTAGTGCCAACTAGAAGAATTGGGTCAATCTCCTCAACGTTGGCAAGTTCTCCTACAATTTCCAGAAGAGCTCCACCACCAACCAGAGCCCATTCGACTTAGCTACCGGCCGCCAACCTACCATGCCCCACACCTTGGCTTTGGGCTATACTAGCAACAGCCCCTGCCTCCTACCTTGTTTAAGATTGGAATATCACCTTCGACATTGTTCGTGCATATCTTGAGAAGGCAACACATGAATGAAGAAGTGGGCTGACCAAGGCCACCAACCTTTCACCTTTTGTGTGGGGAATCTTGTGCTCATCAAACTCAATCCTGCCCAACTCAAGCTCTTCTGCGAACTTCATAAAGTCATCATTCGCAAGTATGAAGACCCCATACCCATCCCCCAATGGGTCGGGAAGGTCTCTTACAAAGTGCAATTACCACCCTGGATGTAGATCCATCCCATATTTCACACTAGTCTGAAGCCATACCATGCCAATGATGAGGACCTCTCAAGAAACCACCTAACTTGCGGCAATCCCAAAGTTACCGCTGACATTAGAGTTCTGGACAAAATCATCGCTGGTTGTGAAGTTGAATGCAGCAAGGAGATAGTTCGTGAATTCCTCATCAAAAGGAGGGACCTTCCACACAGTTGGGACCTAGAAGAAGAACTTTTCAATAGCCATGCTGATCAAGTCAAAGTGTAACGCCCGAGATTTTTCATCCCTTTTTCTCAAAACTCATAGAAATTTTTTTTTTCTTTCCATAAATCGGAGTCAAAACGATAAAATCAAAACCTGTATAAACATTTTATAATTTAAAACATCATACGGTTAAACATCGTACGGCCAAAGCAAATATCATCAGGCGCTACTCGAAAACACACGTACGAATAAATTTGCTATGATCATAGACTTTTAAATACAAATCACTCTCCCAGGCATCCCTGAGTACAAGTCCCATAACAGTCCACTGACTGATCCAAATGAAAGTCCAGAATAAACATCTTATGTTCTCATCTCACCCAATACAGGAGATCGTGGCACAAATAAACTCACAGAGAGTCAAGCTGATACCTGAGTCAACGGGAATCAATCCACCGTTGAAACGAGCATCCATCTCCAGGAGCTCTCCGCACAACCTGCAAAACCTCCCGTACAATGGGGCTAAAAATAGCAGGGTGAGTATTTTCATACTCAGTAGGAAAATACCCAGTAGGGGAAACCCCAAACGGTGAACTCACAAGTTCAGAAATCATGCGTCATGCAACTCAAACATGAAGCAGAAGCATATCATAATCATAAACATGCTCAAACTCATGCAAACATACCAAACGCACCATCGTGCCAAAATCATACCACAGGCACCATCGTGCCAAAATCATAATATCCAATCAACTTACACAAACACCCTTATCCAGGGTCATACAACTTACTCGTACCACCGTACGCATACTCATATAACATACGCATACTTGTACGACCTTACTCGTACAATCGTATGCTCACTCATACAGCTTACACATACATGTACGACCTTACTCGTACAATCAGACTCGTACGACCTTACTCATACAGTCTGTACAAAATCATACTTACTGTTTTACTCAGAAACATATTCTCACAATCGTACTCATACTCTTACAGTCGTGCTCATACTCATACGCTTACAGTCTTACTCATACTCATACGCTTACAGTCTTACTCATACTCATACACTTACAATCCTGCTCATACACATACAGTCGTACTCACCCTCAAACAGTCGTACTCACACTCATAATCGTACACATATCAATGACCACTGAAGCTCATTACAACTAACAAGCTCCAGCGTCAAAAAGGAAAAGAATGCCACTGGGGCAACACCTTAACCTCCGGGGAGTGACTAGACGCCATGGACTTTTCCGAAGGTAAGGCACACCAATGCTCATGGGGCACTGGATCAAACAGGTAAGAGTAGATCCATGATACTACTTACCTGAGTGCGCAAACATAAACACCCACACATAAGGGGTCATACAGTTGCCCACCATAATGGGTCTTATAGTGCCATAGAATCGCCCACCATAATGGGTCTTATAGTGCCAGAGAATTGCCCACCATAATGGGTCTTATAGTGCCATTGCCACTCTTGGGCAGAAAACATACAGTGCCACTTAGGCAGAAACGGACAGTGCCACTCTTGGGCAGAAACATACTACGCTCTCAACAGAGCATCAAACGTCTGGGCTTACACAGCACACAGACCAAATCAGAAACGTACATTGCTCTCAGCAGAGCATCAGACGTCTGGGCTTCATACAGCACGCAGACAAGGTCAGAAACGTACATTGCTCTCAACAGAGCATCAAACGTCTGGGCTTATACAGCACGCAGACCAAATCAAAATGACGTCGCTCTCAGCAGAGCATCAGACGTCCGGTGCTCTACATAGCACACAGACAACATCCCGCAGGATAAACACCATGGCAAGACATGATAAACGCTCGGCCAACTCATCAGCGGCCAGCTCAAACACGGAACTTAATCCGTTGAACCCTCAGGTCTCAAACTCACAACGCTATCATTAGCTGTGCTTATAATTCAAGTTTGAATTAAGTACATTATGCGGTACAATTATGCCACACAACTCACAGTCCTCGACTGGTCAAACTGAAGCTGAGCCCGATTGAAACCCTAATTCGTCAGGGCAGCAGACTTCACTTACCCGTCCACATCATGGACAAAACTCATTGTACACCAAACCCTTACAGTCTTACACTTCGCCATCCATCTTATGGCCAAAACCTCTTACATTGACATCCTCAAATAACGCTCCTCAGAGCCAACCTAGTTGTCGCCCTCTTACTTATATCTCACTTATTATACTTACTTTTTACTTCATAATATGTACGTTATGCTTGTACAATTATGAACGCTCTTACTGTCTGACAAATGCCTAACATACAATCCAACCAAACCGATCCATTCTAATCCTTGCCCGTCATACTCAAATCCTCTGTCATACGCTTACACAACTGTATCCAAATCCAGACAAAGCTTCTGTCACCTCTTACTGTCCATCGCTCATACCTCTGCCCACAAACACATATGCACATCCAAAGCATAGGCAAAATGCCATCATACATACGTATGTCTCACACATACGTATAACATACACATACGGCCATACATACACAACCTACAAACATGCACGCTAGCCATCACTAGCACATGCATACCTTCATACATACGTCAAACATGCACGCTAGCCATCACTAGCACATGCATACATTCATACATACGTCAAACATGCACGCTAGCCATCACTAGCACATGCATACATTCAAACGTACACGCTAGTCATCTCTAGCACGTGCACACACACATTCATACATACTTCAAACATGCACGCTAGCCATCACTAGCATGTGCATAACCCATACATAGCATACTGACATATTTGCTAGCCATCGCCAGCGCATACATAATCCACATCCATAAAACATGCATACATCTCATGCATATCAATCATACCATACAATCATGCTTACACGCACATCATGCAATCGGATCGTTACTTAACATCCAAGCATGGAATCATACAATCCTAGCATGCTGCTACTCATTCAAAGCATGCTTCATGAATTTACGAGTTCAAAGCTCCCCTACCTCGTAATCATGACGTTCGATGGCGAGCACCCGACGGTGGCGGCGTCGGCGGCGGAGTTGGCGGTCAAAACCGTTGCCTGGCTGAGAGAGCTGCTGTCCCGAGGATTTTAGGATGCGCCGGAACTATCACGGCCAAACAGAATGTCAGATATCAATGCGGCAAAACCCGCGATCCACGGCGGCACCCTAGGGCGGCCGGGAGAAATATCGTGCCAACATAAGTGGTGGTGCGACCAGAAGTCAAGGGTGTACACTCTGAAGATCAGCCGGTGGCTAAGACGTGCACAACCGGCCACAAGACATCGAAATCGGCCGTGGACAACACCCAACGGCGACGATTTCGGTCAACAAAGGCCCACATACGGGCGGAGAGCGTGGGGCAACGCTCGAGAATCAAAGGAGAGGAGGAGGACAGCTCTAGTGGTCAACTCCACTCGGTGGCAAAGCCAACCGATGGTTAGGGGGCGCAAATGCAGCGCCTAAACCCAAAAGCACACGCGTGGCCACATGCACACACTGCCCAAAGGGCGGGGGAGATGACTGAAATGAGGTGACTCATGGCCACAAAAGCCAACAGGGCTAAGGCCCTTAGCTGTAGCCAATCTAAGCGGCGACATCGCCGATCGCCACCCACAACCAAAACCCATGGTGCGGCGGCTGTGCATCTCGCACGGTATAGGGCAAATGACAAGCGGCCCATTCCGAGCGGTAATATAATTAGGCCAAGTGGGGCTGACCCTCACTGTCGCCGAGCCGGGGCAGAGCCCATAATGGCCAAATAGCATACGGCTCGCCGATGACCACGGCCCAAGACGCACCCAAAGCGTCTAATCGGGCGGAGCAAGGCAATAGGGGCGAGGTGGGGTCGGAAACGGCAACCCCCTACCGACACTGGGTCGAGGTAGGCTAGACAGAGTCCATCCGATGGCCAAACGACGACCGGAAACACACCGGCGTCCAAAACATCCCACGGACAGTGAGATGTGAATAGTAACAAAAACCCGACCAAAAGATCGGTAGCTCACGACGGAGCGAAAAAAGCATGGCGGCGGCTCTAGCCAGTGTCTATGGGTTCCTAGCGGCCAACTAAACATAAGTCTAGTTGAGAGCGGCCGCAAACGATGTCAAAATCGTACACCCACAGTGCAAAAACGGGATTGAAGGCGAGAAAACCCGAAAAAAAGTTTGGTACCTCGTGGAGGAGCGAAGAGGCCGTGGCGGCGGTCATGGCCGGTACCTACGGACTCGTGGTGGTGAGGCAAAGCGGATCCTGACAAGAATCGAAGGAATCTGATGATGGAGGAGGGAGAACGGAGCGACCGGATATGCCCTCGGGTTTTCTCTTCTCCTCTCTAGACGTCATTTTTTCCTTCTGTAAGTTTCTGGAATGAAACTTACTGAAGATGGCTTTATAAGCCGTGATTTTACTATTCACCTTTCTTATTTTTACATTTATGTCCCCAATGCGCGTTAACTCACTGGTTACGCGCTATAGCTCTAAACTTCGCGCCATAAGCGCGCAGCGAGGCCTGTGGCCCGCGACTAAGCCCCACACCCGACTCTACGGGTATAAATACGGGGAAAAGACACAAATACCCATATGCTGAAACGTCACATTTTCCTACCGAAAATGACCAGAAAAATGGTAGAAAAATCCCAGAAAATCGTAGAAAAATCAGGGACCTTACACAAAGACTACCTCCTAGAGCCGCATCAATGAGGACGTCAACAGAATTGAGTGGGAGAGCATGTCACGAACTGCGTTTCGGGCACCCTACCAATTCCCCTTTTGCTTTACTTACATGTATTTTTCTTTATTTCTTTGTATTTCTTTCTATTTTTTTATTTATGTTTTAAGGGGCTACCATGCCGGTACAACCACTTTGGCTACCACCCCAGCCACATGCTAAAAATCTCTCATGATATATAGGGGGGAGTGAGTTGTTAGTGTTGTTGGCTGTAGTGTTGTTGCACCCATTGCTTGTAAATATGTCAATAGTGAATGCAACCATTTTTCACGCTTGTGTTAATCTATTTCCTTCCAATGTGACTAGCTTTTTTTCCCTACCTTTTTGCTTTTCATGAGTGTCAGTAAGTGATTTGCACAACGCACCCGTGCAAGGCAAGCCGTTTGTCCCAAATAAAGGCTTTCTTGTTGGGCCTCAAGCCTGCAAACGCCGCATAGTTGGCTGCCCAAGGGTCACATCCATAATAGTGTGCGCCATCAATTTCAAAGATGAAGGGCTCCCATGAGTTCCTTACATTGAGTTTATTAATTGTCAGAGCGAAGTATTAAGGAGTTGTTTGGGTGTGAAATCTTTTATAACTGGAAGTAGAATTTTTTGAAATTAATTCTAATAATTCACTGCCAAATGAGAATTACTATTGGTAATGAAATCTTTCAAAATAAATTCGAATGTCATGTTAAACCCATTTTTATGACTTTAAAAATTTAATTTAACTATCTCTTCTAAACTTGGATATGCACGTCCTTGGTATTGTTGTGCTCCTAAATTTAAGCTCTATTAAACAAGATCCCACATAGGTAGGTAATTTTGAACTTTTGAAATGGGCTCCTCCTATATGCCACACTCCCTGATGCTTAAATTGATATTTAACAATTAAAAAATAACAAAATTTTTATTTCAAAATGGTGGGCTGGGAGCAAGAATCGATGAAATCACCTGGCGAGGTGATTCGGTGATTCTAGTTGATTTCAATTGGAAATGGCCTGAAATCAACTTTTGGGCATAATTTTTAATTATGCCCACCTTTTGTACCGAACCAGATTCCGATTATTCTAGATGGAATTGGGGCAGAATCGCTGGAACCTTACACATATTTCACACCCAAACAGTCCCTAAAAACACTTCTAGACCCTAGACAATTTGAAGTCTCAAATGCCATTTCCTATGTGGAAGGAAATGACATCCCTCACTTGGGATCATTTTCCAAGGTTTTGGCCTTCTTTACTTATATCTAATATTTATGGTTGGAGTTCACTTTTGTCAAATTACTACATAAGCAATTGGGGATGTCAATTTGAGCCACTTGAGCCTCAATTTAGCATCTCCCATTGGAGATGCTAGCTTCATGTACTATAGAACTTACTTAACGAAGTGTTTGTGTATATATATATATATATACACACACGCATACATAATATATGAGTCTACAACGAGTATTGTCAAAAATAATTTCATATTTGATGAGTTAAGTATTTTATAGAATAATATTCTTTCATGTATATTTGACACATGGCGTAGAAGTAATCATGGTTTTTTGTCTTGGATATTGATCTCGCCTAGATGAGCCAAAGAGACAAGATCTTGGAGTGATCTTGAGATCGTGTAAAAAAATATCAATCATCTAGCTAATCAAAAGAGGTTCGTGAACACATATACTTGACAATCTAAATATATATTATCATTTAATAATATAAATATTAATATCAAATAATTATAAATTTATAATATAACATAAATTACATAAAATAAGTAGAACATATAATATCTAATGATGATGTAAAATGATAGTGAATACAACATTGTTTATCCAAAAAACTGATTGAGATACAAGATTTAGGCATTAATAAAAAATGAGAAATTGATTAAATAGAAAATCTATTGATATAATAATGTCTTATTTATCTCCCACATATCATCATGATCATCGCAATCTCAGCCATATTGTCATGATCTCGATAATCTCGCATAGCTCTTGGCTAGATAATGTAAAATTGTTGTTATATGGTCTCATGTCTCGGCAAAGGCCCCAAAACAGAGATCTCACTAAGACCACAAACCATGCAACTAATTAATTACATTTAGTTTCTATGTAGAATATTTGTAAGATCCCTAAACTTGAACCGGTCTATTTTATTCTACTTAATTACTTTTGTGCGGTTTAATGCTAATTCTAATCGGTTTTGAACTATTTTCAAATTTTAAGTGGTTAACAAAGGTTTTAAACAAACCTTTTTTCATAATTATGGTTTTTAAATTAATTGAAGTCATTTAAATTTTTTTTGGAATTTTTACCATTTTCATTAAAAAATTAGGGTTGGCGGGACCCACTGTGGGCCTCACGTGCAAAATTGGGATTTTAGCCCTAAATGTCCTAAACATAAACCTAAGACCCTGGATAATTATTTTAAAATTTTTAGACATCAAATTAGGTTTCAAATAAGCAAGTTTTGTCATTTAGTATAAAACTTTATTTGTACCCCACTAATTAACTAAGTCTACCATACCCTTTACTATAAAAGAAAAAGCTCAGCCACTTTCCTAATTGGTAAAGGGCTAAGACCTGGTGCGTAAAAGCCTAATCCCTATTTTTCTAAAGGAAAAATAAGATTAAGGTATGATTTTGCTTAATATTCCATTAATCTGTTAGGGTTTTACTTAAACCTTTTAAATCCTTTTCTTTACTTTAAATTAATCTTGATTTTCACTCAAAAACTGCTGATTTGGGTTGCTATTTCAAAACCTAATAATTGGAATTTCGTTTTTGGGTCTCTTGAACCTTAGATTTATTTGTTCTTGAAGGTTTTTAGGTGTTTTAAAATTAGATTTGTGAAGTATTAATAAAAATTTTGGGTAGGTTTCGAAGGTGTTTAAGGAGTCATTTCAAATTAAGAATTTGCTAGAAGGTAAGTGTTTTAGTCTTAAACATTGTTGTGATTTGGATTTAAGTTTTGATGTGATTTTAAAATGGGTTCAATAATTATGAGCTTTAATGGTGATTTGAGAAATATTTGATCTTTGATGAAATTTCTTAGGTTTTATATTTAGTAATGACTAGATTTGATGTTCTTGAAGCATGGATTAGATTATAATGAAGTTTTGGGATGTTATTTGATGATTTATGTAGTGTATGTGAAGTTTCGGTTTTGAATTCGAAGTAGGGAAGACGAACTAGAAAAATACGTTATGCTGATCGAACAACCATCCGTTCGAATGGCCTTGCAGGCCGATCCAATGGTTGTACTGCTATTTTTGGCCATTTTGATTCTTTTGCTTTTTTTCATGTGTTTACCCTTGAATACCATTTCCAATGTTCATGTGGAGTAATTTGAGTTAGAATGAGTCACTAGAAGGACATGTTATTGATGTTAGAAATTATGAAGAGTGTTGAAATCTTAAGTGAAATTGTATGTTGTTAGCTACGCATGTTTAGATTGCTTATCTTAAATCTTTGATTAAATGGTTTCTTATATTTTAAGCATAATTCCAACAGGATTATAGTATGTTAATGAACTGATAAGTCTTCATATAATGTGGTTAAATTATGGGTGAATGATAATGCTATGTCTAGATTTAAGTTATACATATTATTTAATAAATAAAATATATTATTGACAAATCATGTTATCATTGGTGTAATATGAGTCACATCATATTATAAGTCATTTTGTCCATTATGCTAGAGGATGGGTCATGGGTGCCCATAAATTATGATTTTTTTGACTGAGACAGCTTCCACAAAGGAAAAAATAAAAAAATAAGGGTTTTACGATCATATGAAATTAAATATTAAAATTTTAAAAAGATAAATATTTATATCTTATGCGACATAACATGGAAAAAACTCTTACTATATTAAAATAATCCAAAAAAATTATAAAAATTGCATACACTGCCATTTGGTCGATACTGCCTAGTGGCCTTTAGTCCACAAGAAAAATGACCATTTGCCATCATGACTCCACCAAATCTGCAAAGAGATGTCTCCTTTTAATTGATATTTCACACTCAGCCGTTAATTTGGACTAAAGGCCCATAGTATCAGTTTTCTGATCCCTCGGGTAACTTCATGTCTAGGTCAAAGCAAACAATAGGCAACTAAGGCAAGTAAAACTTTCACGTACATCGATAGGAACACATAGAACAGAGATTAATTTCACATCTATTAATGATTAATAACTAACGAACTTTCTATCTGAAAATAAGTATTCTGTTTAATTTTTAGAAATAAAATAAAATTTATTTATTGAAAAAAATTAAATCTGACATTTATTTTGAGACAAAGGGAATATTTAACAGGGCAGGACAGATGTAAGAGAAGCAAATAAAACTCTAATTGAGCACTATGGACAAGACAGGGGAAAGACAAAGCAAGTTCGTGGAACTTACACCAATTTGGAGGTGAAATAAGTCTGGAATCTGGTTTGTTTGTTGCTTGAGTACTACGCACAACTCATTTTGTGGGAAGTATTTTTTATACTCTTTATTGACAATAAACTTAGTGTTACGAACACATGGGAGCCACCCATCTAAATAATAAATCGATTATAGTGCACATTAGCATCAGGTTCAATGTTTCTAATTTACACTAAGTAGTATGCCAATCGATTTCAAACATCAACGGTACCTATGCGTTCCTTGCAATGACCTCCCTGTCAGTGAATAATAGAGAGTATAGAAAATGCTTCCCACTTCTTGTACCACAAGACAACCAGTTTCCTCCTGTATAACAGAGGGGGCCGAGTAATGGTTTGATTAGAGGTCAGGCTTCTCTTAGTTATGGCGATTGCATCAGGCCAAGTGAGGGAGATAGACTGGGTGGATGGCGTATGCGCCTACTGTCCCTGCTTGAGGTATGTGCTGGGCTGCTTGTTTGGTGTCTTCTCCCATGATGACGATGCATCAAAGCCTGCATGGGTGAAGCTGGAGTCAGCAGGAAGGCAAGGAGTTGTTGCTGCAGAAAAGCATTTTCGCCAAGTGCAGCACCTGCGCACCAATTGATCAGAGCAAGATGGTGCTCTCGTTTCAAATTCACGTTGAGTGAACCATACATGGAGCCTTGGTATACAATCTGAACACTCAGATGCTTTTGAAACTGAAAAAACACTTGGATCGATCACGCAATTTCTGTTACTATGTTTTGCCCAAGAATGCAAAGATTGGAGCTGGATTTTGCTCTGTTAAATTAAGTATATTTCCCTATTTAGTTTGCTTGTGAAAAATGACATGTAGTTAGTTTGTCTAACTAGTATTTATCTGAGAAATGTCATGGATCATGTGAATATATAACATTTACCGGAATAAAGCGGCTTGTTTTACTTATGAGCTTGTCTGATTAATCAATCAGATCATTTCGTCAAATAATTGACAGGAACTCTGTTTTTTCTAACAAGTCAGTGCAATAGTGCAAGATAATAAGTTAAAATATATTTGATTCAAGGGCAAATTTTATTTCAGGCAGAGGAGATAGAAGGTTGGATATTTTGGTGCATTTCAATCTATTAAAATTTTATTATAAATTTAAAATATTTAAAATTACCCATAAATACCCCCTTTTCCCTCGAAAGTTTTTTTATGCTCTTTCATTGGATGAGCTCAATATAAGCCACGAAATAAGAAGTGCCATGTCCCAAAAGCCCGTCCATTCCTTCCTATGAAAATTTCCTGCCTTCCCACTCCCACTTACCCAATCTCTCCTCTAATAGCCGTGAAGATCCGTTCCCACCTCCGTCACCGGAAATATTAGGAAGAAATAAAATAAAGAGCGGCGGAGGTGAGCAACTACGGTAGACGAGCTAAGGCAAAAACGGTTTGAGCAAGCTCTTGGACGAGTCAGCCATTTTTCCCAGTGAAGTGCGGGCTCATTCCAACATGCCTGCTCCTCTTACAGGTAAACCCACCCTCCCCCTCCTCTCGTTTCTCTCCCTCTGATCACTATCTCTTTTGCTCTATGTTTTTCTAGCTTTATTCAGCTCTGCTCGTGTCTGTCTCTCCGCTTCCATCCATCGTTCCGGTATGCCTCTCTGAATTCTATTAGGCACTTACCCCGAAACAAGTGCAGGATCCTGACATCGGTTAACATTGGCGCCCCGGCTCCGGTTGGCCATCATTTGCCTTTGCTACCTTTCTATTCAATGCCCCGTGCCAGTTCTTCAAACTTGTCCTCTTTCTCACTCTCTCTATAAGTCGGCTTTTAACTATAGTTAGTTATAGAGACTAGGCCAACAAGTATCATCAATGTTGTTCTCAATTCTTGACTGCCCAAAAATAACGTAGTGTATCAGTTACCCCTTTTCCTACATTATGCTGTTTTTATGTGGAGATCATGCTTTCTGTACATAGCATTGCTTGCTTAATTATTAATACGGTAAATTTCTTTAGGATATGCACTCTCCCCTTTTATTCAAGTGTGAAATATTTTCCTTGCGCCAGAAGCATGTGATATTTTTTTG
Source organism: Saururus chinensis (assembly GCA_035235625.1). Taxonomy (NCBI): domain Eukaryota; kingdom Viridiplantae; phylum Streptophyta; class Magnoliopsida; order Piperales; family Saururaceae; genus Saururus; species Saururus chinensis. Next base: position 26,846,923 of record CP141140.1, read on the forward strand.
TCGTTATGGGTTTTTTAGTTTCTTATTGTCTTGAATGCCAAGTTGCTTCTCAAGTTTAATTACGAATTTATTTTTTCCCTTTTTATCTTGATATGATTTTTTTTGCAAATTTTTTAACATAATATAGTATGTATAGTTTTTTTTATTAATTTTGAGGGGCCTTTAGGTTTAAGAGATTTTTGTTGGCTTAATTTCTATGGTGATTTATAACTAGCTAAAACTTTTGTACAAAATTTTATTTTCTTATTAAGAAAATTGTATATTAATTTATTGGATGTTTTATATGTAAAGAAGTGAAAAAGGTTCTAAAGTAACACACCATATAAATCAAAATATAAATAAAAAGAAGAAAAAATTATTTAAATAATAATTTAAAAAATATTTATCAATTCGGACTATATTTTTCAAAGTATTATTACTTTTTGCCACGCAGGCGCTAGCCACGCTTGCGTGATTTTTTTATTTAAAATTTTATATAATTTCGTCCTTTAGAAAGACGAAATCAGGTTTAAATTGATTTCGTCCTTCTAAAGGACGAAATCGGTTTAATAGTTTATAATACTTAAACCGATTTCGTCTTTCTAAAGCATAATCACCACATTACTAGTTCGACCATTAGCTTCTCATAGCCAAAGACGATTTCATCCTTTTAAAGGACGAAATCACGTAACTTTGCTCGGCTTTTGTATTGATTTTGTCATTTAGAAAGATAAAATTAAATTAATTTTTTTAAAAAACTATTTTAAACTAACTTTAACACGTGTCCATGTTCATTCATTCAACATGTACACAATTTCATTTATTCCACACATTCCATACATAACAAAGATAACATTATAGTTATTGACATCAATTAATAAAAGCAAACATAAAATAAAAATATTTATCAAATATATTACATCATATGTTAATAAAATGTTTAGTTAACATATAACAAAGCTAATACACTCAAGGTCATGATCTTCTACGTCCTCGACCTTGACCTTGACCTCAACGGTGCTGCACGAGCTCCTCCTCATGATCTGCCTGCTTTGGCTCCGGTTCTAGCTCTAACTCCGGCTCTAGCTCTAGCTCTAGCTCTAGCTGTGGCTTTGGCTCCGAATGTGGCTATGGCTTCGGCTCCAGCTCAACATAATTAATAGATGGTTCAACACGAGCTGGTTGATGTCATTTACAATATAAAATCGGATCTGGTTGAGCTACAAGTGGAGTGATCGAAAATGATGAACGGGGAGGAGAGCTATGCGCTCCCATTGAAGATGGAATATCAGGGAATGAACCGTGCATCGGCTCTGTCTGAGTAGCCTCGTTGATAGGATAATCTCTATGAACATCCGTAATCACCAACTAAAGTAGTGGCAAGCTACGAAGGACATCATCATGCTCCCTAAGCATCAAGTGACATAATGCTAAAAAGTCTTCACCTGAAGTACATGTGTTAATTGTGTCAGTCAAATGCGCATGCGCATGTTGAACTAGACGAATCTATAAAAAAATAAATTAAAGATTAGATAAATAACAAATAAAAAATAAAAAATAATAAGTGCCTTACTTAACAAAGTTATACTTACTAAAGCTGCCTCAGACTCACCCCTAGGCTGATATGACATCTCCTCTGCATCATCGCGTGGTAAAATATATCGTCGTGTAATTGGTAAATACCGCTGCATATATGCGCTACGAACATCTCGCGATATCGTAGCCATCTCCCCATTGATAATAGTGGCTCTCCTATCCTCCCATCGAGCGATATATGATGCATGATGTATAGCCCATTCAGTAATATGATGGCCTTGTCAAGTGATGCAATGGATAAACTCTACAGCAGAAGGTGGGACCCCTTGCTCCAAGTTAAACTGGAGTATTACATGATCCAACACATACATCTTTACAATCTCATAACATATTAGTTGCGTCTGAGATAGCCACACCTCTTGACCGTCTATGCATATAGGAGGTAACGTAGCCTATACTTTCGGTGAGTACGGTTGCCAAATAACCTATACAATATACAAAGATAATTCAGTTTAAATAACCTTACATATTTTATAATCATTACAAAAAAGTTCAACACAACAATAAAATTACCTGATAGGCCCGCTGGTGGTCTAACTCCCCTCTATATAATCGGAGGACTCCATATGGATTTTTGGTTCTTTTTTTCCGAACATTCCACCTTAAGGAGTTAAATTTTAAAAAATGAGTTTAGCATAAGTAAATAAAACCTTCCTATAAAAATTTAAGTATTAAAAATAAATATCCCCTACCTCGCTCCTAATGGAGCACCCTCGACTAAGTGACCCATCTTAAGACTTGGTCGACCGATATGTAAATGCTCCCACGACCATAGCTATGTCATAGAATATGAATAAAGTTATTAAAAAAAGTAAGAAATTATACGTGCAAAAACATATTTAAAGTGACAAAATCATTTACCTGAAGAAGGGTCAGACATCTTGCAATTCCCGAAGTCATGGCCTGACATGCTTTCCCCAACTCTCAGTATAAAAATGCAAGAGTAGCATTGCCCTATGAATAAGCACCCGCTATGTTGAAGTTTGCAAGGAGGGAGAGATATGGCAAGTGTACATGGTTGCTCGTGGTATCTGCAAAGATTGTGGCCCCAAGTAAATGTAATAAATAGGCTCGTGCATGCTGCTTGATAACTATCTCCATAACATCGGCTGGGAGCTCACGAAACTCATGCAAGAGCTATCAATGGCTAACTCGACTACCATGCATGGATGTAGGAGGAGGAGCTCTACCAAAGAGTTTAACTAATAAATCTATGTGACCTCCTCCTGTCGTGCCCATCACAGGAAGTCCATCGATGCAAAGTCCTAAGAGAACTACCACATCTATAAGTGTGATGGTCATCTCTCCATAGGGCAGGTGAAACATCTGTGTCTCCCTCCATCTCTCAACGAGAGCTATCAGTAAAGGCCGATCAAGACATATGTATTATAGATGAATGAAATGTCTAAATCCTGCCCAGTCGACATACGGTAACATACGCTCATCTACGGGCTAATGGTGGAGATATCTAAAATGTTTGGTGCACTCAAGGCACCTGAGGTCTTATAATAAAATTTAAAATTATAACTCAACATAATTTATAATCTTAAAAAATGAAACAAATTTTAAAAAGAGTTATCATACCTCTCATCTCCCAATAGAAGCCAACCAATGTGACTCCTGTTCTACGAGTACACTATCATCAATTGGGCTTGGCCCATAAGAAGCCTCTACATGATCCATATGATATGCGGGGAATTAAGAGCATATCATCAATCGTTAGGAACTTATAATCATACCTAAAATTGAGAATAAATAAAAAGATTGATTATATGTTTACTAATCAATAGGAGGGTTTCTACATGATTTACTATTGTGTCTACTTTGTTTACACCTCCCGCATTTATATCCTCTACCATCTCTCTCCATAGTTCTACGGTCCATTGTATTCCTAATGTGAATAGACCGTGGGTGACCGGGTTGCCTTGTTGTTCTCGGAGGATATAACACAAAAGGTATATCCCTCTCCCAATAATCCCGACCATGAGGAAAATAAAATTCTGTTGAGTACACATTTTTACAAGTGGAAGATGTGTAAAATAGTGATGCCTGTATCAGCTCCCACCGCTTTGCCCACATGGCAATAAGGTGAGAGCAAGGATAAAAATAAACCTGAGGGATGTTGCATATACAAGTATGCATTGCCGCATTTACCACAACCTTCCGGCCACGAATTGACATCACTTCATACTAACCGCTATTGATCGTATTAACTATATACTCCCCCAATTTTTCTTGTTTGTTCTCTAGTTATCGCTTCCACTCTGGGAGTATATGGGATGGCCATGGTAGATGTGACAGAAGATCGTTTAACGAAAATTTTTATGACTCGATAAAAATTAGCTGACACTAAAGCCTACATGGGTAATCCTCGTGCCCCCTTCAAGACGCTATTTAAACTTTCATCCTTATTTGTAGTCATCATGCTAAATCTCCTAAAACCATCGTGAGTAAGAGACCACTGTGTAGGATGCAATTCTCCTTCTAGGAGGAGATATTTTGACCTAGGACTCTATTGACCAATCAAGTTCATTTTAGCATCAAACTTTTCTAATGTAAGTGCACAAGCTGCTACCCTAATTAAGTCTGTCAGTGTATTATTTTTAAACTCCTTAAAATTTGCTTGTATGTGATGGATGAAATAACGATGGTAGTACATAGGCTTGGGAAGAACCTTAGGCACGGCCTTTTAAAGCCCCTTATGTCGATATGAAATGACAATGATGTTCGTAATGCCCATCAATACATGATCCCTTAGTTCCATTAAGAACTATTTCCAATTGTCTCCATCTTCTTTTCCGACAAGCCCGAATGCTAGAGGAAATAACCCATTATTTTCATCTATAGCCGTTGCAGCCATAAGAGCATCAGGATACCTGCCATACAAGTGAGTGACATCAACACCAATCATAGGAATGCAATGTCGAAACCCTACTATAAATGGCCCAAATGCCCAAAACAACCGTTTAAATCTCCTACACATGCCACCATTAGGACGAGGTACCTCATCATCTTCTAAGCGGTAGTAGGTGCTAGGATTCACTTCTTCCATCGCCCTAAGGTACATTGGTAACAATTTATATAATTCCACCCAATCCCCATAAATAGTCTTGATCGTCATATTCCTTGCTGCCCATGCTTTCTTATAAGATATGTCAACATGAAACTTCTCCTTCATTCTTTGAATAATATCCCTTGGTGTGAGAGTTAATTCGGCTTGGATAGAGGGCATTATGACCTTTGAAATAAAGGAGGCACTACACTGCCTATGATCTGTGCTAAGCTGAGCATTCTGACATGTGTGGTCACCTCTGTATGTTTTCAATTTAAAGTACCCTCCACCTCTTTTTATTGAGCCATGAACTCTTCAAGGGCAATTACTATCAATGCACTTTATTATATACTTTGACAAATTTGTTCATACAACCTTGTATTTGACATGATTTTGAATGGAAAACTCCTGCAAGACTGTAACAAATGCTTCTTTATTCTCAAAGATGCGGCCAACATATAACTCATCTTTGTTTTGTTGGTCCATATCCATGGCAAAATTAACTGCCGCATCTATCTCCTCATCTGTGATGTGTGCATAGAGTGGTTTCACATCATAGTATGACAGCTCTTCATCGTTTGCATTCATATCATTTGTGGCAATTGCATTCTCTTCCGCATCATCCCCCTCGCCATCAACCATCTGTTGAGTGCTTTCTTCACCTTTGACCCCTTCTTCGTTCATGTCAGAATCTTCTCCACTTGCTTCACCAATATTATTTTCACCTTCATTAGCCTCATTTCCATTAATATCTTCATCGTGGACATAAGCGCAGCTACATATGAACATCGCATATGTATTAAATTTCATATGACTTAACCCCTTCTTTAAAGCCTAAAAATGTTATATTCATTTATGAATATATATATTTCACCTTTGATTGAATGGTCCAACATTAGTATGACCAACACCTATGTAGGGGTAATGAATGCCCATCAAACTTTGAGTTCCATATCATGCACTGCCTTGAGACATTTGAAAGCTAAATGGCTCGTGTGCATGCGATGTGTACCTTCCATATTACACACAATATTCAAAATTTAGTGTCCTATATTTCGTTGATAATTATAAGATTGAAAAAGGATTCACAATTTAATAAACCTTACCTCCACTTAGGTCCACTTCCATCATCAATAGGGGTAGATGACCTATGACGTTCATTTGAAGCTATTGTCATAAATAAATTTCCTTCTTCTTCATCGTCCACCAGCATTTGCATTTGCCTTTCATTGTTCACATTTCTTTCAGAGTTCCTATGTAAGCTACTATCAGAGCTCCTATGCGTGCTCCTGTGCAAACTACTTAGCCTTTTACTAGGCACTCGGGCCTCTTTTTCGAGAAATAACTCGAAAGAAATTATGTAATGTGAGTGGTGAAACATAAAACCCATTGATGCATCATCATTTATACATATTAGTGTCATTCTCGATCTATATAACTGAATATTACATTTTATAGTAATTTTTCATCTTCTTTAATCCCACCCAACCTTGCTAGCTACTAACATCTCAAATTCATTATATGTAGATGGTTTCTTAATTAATAATCCTTTTGTGCGTCCGTCATAGCTAAGTAAAAATCTAACCATTTATTCTGCCATCTCTACTCAATTCATAAACAATATATTACATTAATATTGGATTAAACAATTGACTCAAAATAACTACTTTACTTAATGTAACATCAAATTAAACTTGAATTAAAAAAATAAACCAAGCAAAATTAAGCTTCAAAACTCATCAAAAGTCAGTTAAAAAATGATTGCAAATACCAGCTAAATCAATCCCATGATAGAACTCCAAACCAACGAAATTACATAATGCAAAGGAAATTAAAAGCCATTGGAATACAACCTCCACTAACACTTCAGAACAAAAAAATCAAGTTGTAGCATGCAAATCATAACTGACCTTCCTAAAACAAATTTAAAAGGCTAGGCCACAATCACAATTAATTTTAGAAACAAAAACACAATCAACCATTATGGAAGAACATCCATGAAATTGAGAAAGTAGGTAACTATTGCAGATTTTGATAGTAAATTATGAATACTAGAGCTGGGAGGGAGAGAAATATGAGTTAGACGAGAAAAAAAAATCAAAACTTTGCAGCGAAGACGATGAAAAACTCACCAATTCCAGGGAAGAAGAGTGAAATTGTCGAGTTCTATGCAAATTCGTTGGGCACAACCACATAGGCGCGAAAATTTCTGACCAATGAACACGGGTATGGGAAATTGTCAAATTGAAAACCCTCAACCCTGCGGGGGAAAATGACACTAGAGGACGAAGCAAGCTTGTGGGGCGAAATGAGCACAAAAATGAGTTCGATCTGAAGCGGAGAAGCAGAGTCAGGTTAAAACATACAATTTCGTCCTCGAAAAGCACAAAATCAACTTAAGTTGATTTTATCTTTTAAAATAACAAAATCGTCTTTGGCTCTGAGAAGCTAACTGTCGAACTGGTAAGTGTGGCAATTTCGTCGTTTATAAGGACGAAATCTCCTTAATGGGATTTTGTCCTTCTAAAGGACGAAATCGGGTGAAGTATTATAAACCGTCAAACCAATTTCGTCATTTAGAAGAATAGAATCAACTTAAACCTGATTTCGTCATTCTAAACGATGATATCATATAATTTTTTTTAAAAGCAACGCAAGCGCCAGCTACTCGGTTGGAGCCTGCATGGCAAAAAACAACACCACTTTGGGAAATATGGTCCGAATTGGTAAATATATTTTTTAATTATTATTTAAATAATTTTCCCTAAAAAAAAATTTCTAAGAGAACACCTAAAAATAAGAATGAATTGAATACTTTTACATTGCACAAAAAAACAATATGTAAATATGTATATCCAAATGTTATACATTTCTAAGTTGTATGTTGCAAGTTTGTTGGTAAGAGAAGTGTAAAAATGTTAGTGATGAAAGCATCAAATTAATCTCATTGACCTTGAGAAAATTTTTGTTTTGTTGCCTTGTTAAAATTGTTTTGTTTTTATCTGATTGAACTAGGTATTTATATGTAAACATAATGTCATGCCCCGACAGGAACTCAAATCGAAATCTTGTCATTTGGACCAACCAATTTTCGATAAGTCAATGATCGATTAATCCGGCACGCAATCTCACATCATTGTGTCCAGTCAATTTATCACAATTAACCTCGATAAAGTCTTAATCGAAAATCCGTTTATATGATGCAAGCAACATGGTACATATATAGGTAAAGCATAGATGAAACCTATTTATGAATCGTGCTCCCATCAGCCTCTCATGCATCATTCAGAATCATAATGTCAAACCTAAGCATAATCATCCTCCGCATATGTGTGTGTACATGGTAGAAACATGCAACTCTAAGCATATGAACATGTCTTGTAATTTAACTCCTCATTATACCACACATACATATTGAAAATCCAATCATGGATTCCAGCGGAAATCATGGATGAAAACTATCGAAACCCTCACTAAAGTCAAGTGTAACTACATGCTAAATATATGTAAGCATATCCACACCACACTTGAATTTAGAGATAGCACTATCATTCACCTACAATTTAATCACCCTATATGAAGACATATCTGTTCATTCTCATGCAATAATCTTGTAGGAAACATGCTTAAAACATAAGGAATCGTTTAACTATATATTCAAGATAAGCAATACAAACATGTGTAGCCAACAACATGCATTCCACCTAATACTTATATACTCTTCATAATTTCCAATCATCAATAACATGCCCTTCCAATGGCTCATTCTAGCATAGATTACTCAACATAAACATAAGAATGATTCTTAAGTATAAAAATGAGAAAAATGAGCTAAAATAGCCAAATTTGCTATGTTGCCGTTTGATCGGCCTGTAGGGCTGTTTGAACGTCTGGCGGATCGATTGGTCTGCATGGCTGTTCAATCGCCATAATGGAAGTTTCCTGGTTTGTCTTCCCCACTTCGAATCTAAAACTGAAACTTCACATACACTTCATAAATCATCAAATAACATCCCCAAACTTCATTATAATCCAATCCATGCTTTCAAACCATCAAATCTAGCTATTATTAAACATAAACTCTAAGAAATTTTACTAAAAATCAAACTTTCTCAAGCCACCATTAAAGCTCATAATCATGGAACCCATTTCAAAACCACATTAAAACTTAAATCTGAATCACATCAATGTTTGAGACTAAAACACTTACCTTTCAACAAGTTCTTGATTTGAAATAGCTCCTTAAACACCTTCAAAACCTACCCAAAACATGATTTTTACTACTACTTCATAAATTCGATTTTAAAACACTTAAAACCTTCAAGAACAAGTAGATCTAAGGTTCAAGAGACCCAAAAACGAAATTCCAAACATTAGGTTTTGAAATGGAAACCCAAATCCATAGTTTTTGAGTAAAAACCAAGATTAATCCAAAGCAAAAGAAGAGATTTGAAAGATTTAAGCAAAACCCTACTATATTAATAGAATATTAAGCAAAATCATACCTTTATCTCCTTTCTCCTTGAAAAAAATAAGGATTAAGCTCTTAAGCTCTAGGTTTTTGCCCTTTCCCAATTGGGAAAGTAGCTTAGCCTTTCCTTTTATACTAAATGGTGGGGTAGACCTAGTTAATTAGTGGGGTAAAAAAAGAGTTTTATACTAAAAATAGTAAAACTTGCTTATTTGAAAGCCAATTTGATGTCTAAAAATTTTAAAATAATTACTCAGGTTAGGCTGATGTTAGGGACATTTAGGGTTAAAAATCTCAATTTCACCTGTGGGGCCGATGGTGGGTCCCGCCAACCATAATTTTTTGGGAAAATAGTAAAAATTTTAAAAATTTTAAAAAAATTCCAAATGACTTAAATTAACTTAAAGACTTTAAATGTGAAGTAAATTTTGGTTAAAACCTTTGTTAACCACTTAACTTTTAAAAATACTCCTAAACCGATCAAAATTAGCACTAAACCATACAAAAGCAATTACATAAAATAAATTAAATTGGTTCACGTTTAGGGATCTTACACATAAAGTTTCAACCTAACACTTTGTGATAGAAGAATTCTTGTGATATTGGCTTACTCTGATTCTAGTGAATTTGTTTTACTGATGACCATACACATTCTAAAAAAAAAGTGGTAGTTTGTCCCACACTTCAGTGACTGCAACTATAAGCAGAACTTGCCAGATTACTCTATGGATTTCCCCAAGATTAGGGGGATGATGAAGCAGAATAAGAGGGATTTGTTTAGGGCTAGCCTTGGAAACAAGTAACTCATTGCCACCTCCTAAGCCCAACAACATCAACCCGTTCAACACAATAACCACAAGCAGCCCACGCCTAGACTTGGCAGCAGACAACCAAGTCAACCTGGGCGACGGACAACCTAGGTAGCCCCTTGTATATACATGGATGTTGGGATCAGTGTTAGAGCAGTTTCGGATAGATACTTGCCTTGCAGAGCAAGATGAGGAGGAGTCCCTACGCGGGCAGGGCTCTAGGTGGCGAGCTAGGTGCCACAAGTACTTAGGGATGGACTCCTAAGGCAGCTAGGACTCACGTATGCAGAGCAGCCCCACTCCTAGCTCGAGTAGGAGTGAAGGCAGCAGGTTCCTTGGTCGGCTGGGACTCTTGAAGGCAGCAGGACGCTGAACTCCTAGTCGAAGATGGACTCCCTTGGTTTCCTGATTTAGACTAGGGCGCTTGGTTAAGGGGGAGAGAGTTGTTCAAAGTGAGACTTCTTGTATGGGTGGGTTTGTATGTTCTACTAGCACTAGGACCGGCCTATGCCTGAGTCTTTATATAAGGGAGAAAGCAAGGGTGGCTATGGCAGACAGGTTTTGATGTAGCGAACCAGAGTTATGTGAGATAGAACTCCGACCTGCTGAGCAGCCTTGCCCTCTCCCTACCCTTGTACATTGATGGGCTGATTTAAATTGCACTAGGTGGAGCCCCATTGCACAAAAGACGACTTGTGTTTACTGATTGCTTATTCCCTTTGCGTATACAAGTGGGAAGGTTAGAGAGATTGACTGCTAGTTACACAACACAGCCAGGCCATCACAAGGGCAAATGCTAGGCAAAGCTTCGTGCCTATGACAGTTGGTTCCATTGCCGGGATCTTGAACGGACCAGACGGACTTGGGGATGTTTTGAGGAGATTTGGCAAGTGAGGATAGCAAACGCTCCTTTTTGGTTGCAGCACTTGACAAACATTGAACCGAAGTACGATGCTTTGAAGACGGCTCCCGGGATACTGACCGAAGTTTAGGCCTCTATGTGATCAGTTCAGGATCGCATTGGTGCCTTTGACCAACGTCTCTCCTTGGTTGAGATCATTTCCTATGCAGACAAGTCTGGAGAAGGCAGTTCCACAGGAGGTGCTGCCCAATTCAACTCTCTGGCTACGAACACGACAACCACTGCAGACTATTTGAAGAACAAATTGCAGGACTTGAGGACGGAGACTGAAGGGAAGATTCAAGAGCTAACAGACAAAATAACACTGCTTGAGCGGGTTGTTTTGAACTCATCACCTTTAGGGACGGAGGCAGAATCTAGACCTAAGCCGGTGCAGTCCATGAAGAAAGCGAATGTGCTTGAATTGAAATCCTACTATGGCTCACAGAGTGCTAAGGATATCGAGAACTTTGTTTAGGACATGGAGCAGTTCTTCGTGATCACCCATACCCCGGACGAAGAGAAGGTCATGGTGATGAGCTTCTGTCTCTCGGGAGATGCCAAGCTTTGGTGGTGAACTAGGTTGGAAGACGATGCTGCTGCTGGCCGTCCCCATATCCACACTTGGTTGATGATGAAGAAGGAACTTGGGGAGCAGTTCCTCCCCACGAACATGGCGTGGGTTGCATGGGAGTCTCTCAGGAAATTGAGGCAGACATGGACGGTTAGGAACTCAGGGAGTATTTCCTCCCCACGAACATGGCATGGGTTGCATGGGAGTCTCTCAAGAAATTCTAGTCCCTCCTCTTGGACATCAAGCATATGACAGAGGAGGACAAGTTATTCAACTTCCTAACCGGTCTCCAAAGTTGGGCACAGAATAAGTTGTGGAGGCAGAATATTCGAGACCTCCCCTCAGCCATCATAGTAGTTGAAAGGTTGGTTAACTACAAGTCAGAGCCAACCATGCAGAAATGGGACGAAGGGCCTTCTTCCTCTAAGGGTAGTTGTAGACAGAACAATGAGGCACGTAAGAACGGATTCAACAGTAAGCGCAGTGAGAAGGCTGATCCTAACAAATCTAAGGGGATAGCTTGCTTCATTTTCCAAGGCCCTCACCGCGCCAAAGAGGGAAAAGCTGAATGTTGTTGTTGCTGAGAACAACTCTCCTTCTTCTTCTTTAGAGGTGACTGCACGTATGAACCCTATCCAGATTGTGAGTGCTATCCGAAAGGAGAAGTCACATCATGGTGAGTTGATATACGTGGAGGCCATTCTGGACAAACAGCTTGTGCAAGCACTAGTCGACACTAGTGTTTCCCATAATTTCCTAGTTGAGAAGTGCGTGAAGGCATGGGGCCTGAAGATGGAGAAGGCTCAAGCCCGGATCAAAACAATTAACTCAGAGGCAACCCTAGTCCTAGGAGTTGTCCATGATATGCCGGTGCGGATTGACGACTAGATGGGCAGAGTTAACTTCACCATTATTCCTTTGGATGACTTTGAGTTGATCCTTGGGCTGGACTTCATTAGGATGGCTAAGGTGTTCGTGATGCCATATCTCAGGGGCATTCTCATCGGTGACGATAGAATCTCTTGCTTTGTTGTTGAGAATAAAGGCAAGACAGAGGTGCAAGTTGTGTCTGCCCTCTAGCTAATGAAAGGCCTTGAGTGGGGCCTTAAAACCTACTTGGTCACAATGGTGGAAGCTAAGAACATAATAGTGGCCGTTCCAGAGAAGGTGGAAAAGTTGCTGAGCGAGTTTGCGGATGTGATGCCATCAGAGTTGCCACAAACCATTCCCCCACGACGTGCTATGGATCATGCTATTTAGTTGATGCCAAGAGCTCGCCCTCCAGCCCAAGCTCCCTATCGCATGGCTCCACCAGAGTTGGCTGAACTCAGAAGACAACTTGATGAGTTGTTGAAGGCGGGCTTTATCAGACCATCCAAAGCTCCATTTGGAGCACCCATCCTTTTTCAACGAAGCAAAACTTTTTTATACAAATTTCTCATATTTAGCAGCGCAGATTTTGCTTGTGTGCATCTAATTCTCAAGCCTTCAATCAGCCACAATTTTCAAATTGTGAGTACTTTAGACTTTATTAAGCATATTATTAATGCAATTGTCTTTTTTTGAAGTGTGTGAGAAGTGTTTGAAGCATTGTTCGTCTTCTTTATTACATGTAAGGGGTTAATTAACTATGTGCATTTAATAAATTTATTGTCTCTTCTTTTAATACAGTAGCTTTTACCTTTTAACTTATATGCAACTCAATTTAATGAAATATTCCATTTTAAAACACAAGTGTCAAACAGAAACAACAAACTTACTTACTTTGAACCCAAACTTGCTGTGGTGTTTGATCTTGATCTTCTTAGAAAATTGAAAGCATCCTTACAACTCCCGCCTCACTTTGTTTTCGTCATTTCCATCTTCGAGTTTGAACCAATCGAAAGTAGCAGTGATCTTGAAGATGGTACTGCAAATTCTTCATTTGAAGCTTTCTATGTATTTCAGATTAATGTTGGTGTTGAGAGATTTTTTTCGAGGTTCCATAGTGACTTATATAAGAAGATAGTTTATAGTTCTAATTCAGTTAATAATTTAATATTTACTATATTATGCTACAAGTTCACTTTAGTGTATACATGATAAGCTTTGTAGGACATGATATTATGTGTTTCAAGCCATGTTCTTGGAGTTGCAAGCCATCTTCTTGTATACAAAAGTGACCCTCAGACCATGTCAAGGGGCCATGATGTAAAGGCAGTGGATACTACTAGTAATTCACTGTGTAGATAACTACTAACTTAATATGGAATTTCCATGGGACTGCCATTTTTTTGTGATGTAGTACTTTAATGAATGCAATAGGAGAAGGTTAAGAAACACATGTTTATGGCGTGCCCACAAGGGGGACCATTATCTCAGGACAAACTTTGACCCCTCAATTGCTTATGCTTATGGCAGCTGCAAAAATAATTCTTACATGCATTTCTATCAGTTTTTGTATAAAATTCCAAGCCTAATCACATAATTTAGAAAAATAGATTACATTACAGAAAATTCATTGGTTTTTTCAGTTTGCTTAATTTTCATAAACTAGCGCTGTGAAAGGAGTAACTATGGAATTTGATAATATAAACCAGTTAAACCTGTAGCCTTGAACCCCATGGGGTTTACTTAGAAAGCTTTTCAATTTTGGACATAATTTCATCTTCAATCATCCCAGTATCTGATGGCAGTACCCCAACAATCTCTTATGTGTCTCCGTTTGGTAGGAACTCATGCAATGGAGGGACCAATAACCGGATCATCATTGGAAGCCCAATTCAATATCAAAATTACTACTAAAACACCAAAACTCCCTAAATAACCACATTTTTTAAGGAGTTCAAGTTTCTATTGTGTTGAACAATCTCCTAAATCTTGAGAGAGTATGGTGGTTTACTTCAACATGAGTAACCGGAAGCTAGCAATGGAGGCTCTGACTACCAAGCTTAGGCTTAAGCATGAGAAGATGAACCATGTGAATACTACTGGGTTTGCTATTGCCAACATGATACAAAATTCTGGAGGGAAGAAGGGTGGACTTGGGCTTGAGCCTTTTAAGAAGGAAGCTTTAAAGAAAAGGGGAAATAAGCCTCATAGCAGGGGAACTGACAAGGGGAATAACAAACCCCAAGGTGCCTACTTTAAATGTGGCCAAGTGGACCACTTCAGGACTAACTATCCCCAGAAGGATGACTAGACCAGCAACAACAAGAAAGGCAAGAATAAATATATCATTTATGTTATATCTAAGGTGATGATGGTTGATTCTAAGAAGAATAACCGTTGGCTAGTCTTTGCAGTCACAGTTCATGTGTCACACTTGAGAGGGTCCAGGGGTGAGATGATCAATTTTCTTCTTAGCAAAAATAAGATCGATATGGGGAACAACACCTACTGCAAAGTAAAGGCCATGAGGACATTTTGGATTCTGATTAAGGAGGGGTCCACCCAATCCTGACTGATGTGCTCTTTGCTCCCTTCTTAAGGAAAAATATGATCGCTATATCTGCTCTTACCAAGAAGGGATTTGAGGTCAGATTTAAAAGGAGTAAAGCAACACTGAGAAAGGGTAGATCAATTCTTTTTTCTACTTTAGTTGATGGATTATTTTGGTTGGTTGTTTTCAACTCATTTGTTTCTAATAAATTAGTGTTTTTTGATTATATTGCTTTGTTATTTGTAAGTGATACATTGCTTTGGCACATGCATTTGTGCCGTGTAAATGTAGATAAGCTACATGAAATGTCGAATATGAGGATTGCATATCGGGAAAGACGAGTAGGTAATCCTTTCTAGAGGGACAAAGGGCAAATAAAGTTTTAGGGGTAGTTAACTCAAACATATGTGGACCCTTGAATGTTCAGATCCATAGAGGTATGACCTATTTCATTACTTTTATTTATGACTTTAAGATATGAGTACATGTATATTATAACTAGAAAATCCGATGACTTGGATAATTTCAAAGAATTTAAAACTGAGGTTAAGACCCAGTTAAGGAGCAAGGTCAAAGTCTTGAGAACTAATTGGGGTGGTGAGTACAACTCTGCCTGTTCTGTACCTTAGTTAGGAAGGAAGGTTAAAGTCTTAAGAATTGATTGGGGTAGTGAGTACACCTCTACCTTGTTTATAACAAGTAAACTAAGAACAATTAAGAGATTAAACCCTAACAATAAATATATAACTCTAGGAATAAAAAACTAAGAAGTTTAAGCAAACTTGACACACAATAGCATGCAAAATCATATTGGTAGCATGACACAAAAACAATTTTTAAACAAAAATCCTTAGCTACCATTTGATGATAGTTTAATATCCAACTTGATAGCCATAGTGGATCACTAGATTGTTCTTCAACCTTGTACTTCATAGAAGTGATAATTAAGAGTTTTTGCCTCTATGAGCATGAATTTATAGTAAGCAACAAAAACGAACTAATTACACATGGACTATCAATCTACCAAGTATTCAATCAAATAATGCATAAAAATTACACATAAAAACCCAATGATTTAACTTAGAAAACCCAACTTTGGTGAAAAACCACAACAACCTCTGAAGGCCAAACTAATGCACTAGTAAGCAAGAACTTACAAGACACTAAGAACAACTAACCAATCTCTAGAGACTCTACACAAACAAAAACTCTTTTTATTTGTTTAGTTTTCTTTGTTGTTGGCCTTCAATTCTTCCTCTTTTGAATCCTTGAATCTTTCCCACTTTGCATTCTATCTTTGTCTTCTTTTAGCAACTCAATCAAAGACTCATTCTTCAATTGTTGATTCACCTTTAAGATTCTTCAACTCCTTTGAAGAATTTGTTGTGTCTCCTATTTTGTTTATTGTGCGAGAATCATCTCTTTAAGTTATGTCTTATTAATCTACCACTAACATAAAGCTTTTTGATGAACTTTCAAGGAAAACATTGATGAATGACCTCTTTTTTCTTCTTTATTATTTTCTAGGTTTTTCACTCTTTAAATTCATGATTCCTTATCCTTTATATGTGTCTTTAAGTTGGTTTAAGATTTTGACTCCAACTTTGATAAAATTTCTTCTAAAACGACTTAAACTAAGTAACAAAAAATGTTAGCAATTGATAATTCCAAATAGCGATTACTTATTCATTATTTCCTTAGGGCACTACTCTTAGAGCGATCTATCGATAAACTCCTGGTCTATTTTTACAAAGCGCTATTTCATGAGCCGATTGATATTTGGCTGAAGTGATTGATCTATTCAACATTGTTCTATGCTACAGTTTATAATCAATTGAGCCTGTGTATGTTACAACATTTAATTGATGACACAATTAATTTATAATTCTGCCCTTTTTACCCTAATTCAGTATGAAACTTCCAAAGTCACTTTGGAAACTCTTCTAAGTGTCATTTGTATGAGAGTGTAAGCTCAATGAACCTCTTTTACCTTCAACATTATGACCACACTTGTAGGAATACCCAGCTTAGCACTGATCATAGGCAGTGCAGTGTATCATTTGTTTGCAGGTCATAGTGCTTGCCATCAAAGCTGAATTAACTCTCACACCATGTGATATTATTCAAAGAATGAAGGAGACGTTCCACGTTGACATTTCTTATAAAAAGCATAAGTGGCAAGGAATATGACCATAAAAGTCATTTATGGGGATTGGGCTGATTCATACAAATTGTTGCCAATGTACCTTAAGGCAATACAAGATGTGAATTTTAGTATTGTATATGGGTTGGAGTCTAATCCAATGGATGGTGGCTCGTGTCGGAGATTTATGCAGATGTTTTGGATATTTGAGTCATCTATACTAGGGTTTAGGCATTGCATCTTGGTGATTAGTGTCGTTGTCGCTCATTTATAAGGTAGGTATCATGAATCTCTTATGGCGGCAATGTCTATAGACGAAAACAAGGGTTTATTTTCACTAGTGTTTAGGATAGTATCAAAGGAAGATTATGAAAATTGGAAATGGTTCTTAAGTCAATTAAGGGAGAGGTCTTATAAGAAATGACACATGTCACAATTATCTCAAATCGACATAAGGGGCTTCAAAAGGTCGTGCCTAAAAGTTTTTCCCCTCTATTCTTCTACCATTGATATTACATCTGTCACATAAAGGCAAAATTTAAGATAGAGTTTAAGAATAATACTATAGCGCCCCGAATTTTTAAATTACATAAAAGGTCAAAGTGCAGTCAATTCATAATTAAAAGTAGGCCAAGATCAACCATGTATAGAAGAGTAACTATTCATTAATTTACATACTTACAAAAACATTACAAAGCAAGGCTTATCATGCCTTAGTAAAATCAAAGTCTTGCACTTCCAAAATTAATACATAACAAAAGAATGTGATAAAGTAAATAAAAAACATAGATCTTTTGAATTTCTACATGCAATCTTCATTTACATCAACACCTTCGTTAGGCCCTGTAACGTCTACGGGTGGGTGAGTATAATTATACTTAGTAGATAGAGTTAAATTATATTAGCTTGCTAAAACATAAAGCATAAAAAAATATGCATAAAATAGTCTCATAATAATTTTTATTCAAAAGTTGACTCGAAATAATATTATCAACTAACCGAATCCAACACACTTCTTATACAAAAAGTCAAATATATTAGTTCTTCATAGAATCCGGTAAACTCGGATAATTTGTTCAAAATCAGATAAAACATCATTCACATAATGTTGCTGATATCAAAGCGACATACACCTGTGCTCATGGGGCAATGGGATCAAATTGACGATGAACTTCCCACGATATCCAACTTCACTAGCACACCATATGTAATAAAAGGCGGTACCTAGGAGTCATAACTCTAATAGCTTTTGAGCTTTATACCAAATAGCTACCTTTCAAAAACTGATGATAATTTTTGGGCTTTATACTAAATAACTACCCTTCAAATCCGGTCATAATCATTCATAAATATAATTCAAATAATGATAATATCTTTAAGCTTGAATCATGATAAAATCCATCTTTGAGGTGTATCATACACTATTATCTTAGCGTTAGCCCGACTCTAATAAATATCATCCTTGTTCAAAATAATTTTTTATTAAGAGATGAATAAATTATAAAATAGAACATCTAGTTCTAGCACAGAATTAGAGCTTAACACCACCTACCCTTTGTTCTTAAAATTGACCTAAGAAATGGCCGGTAGTTGGGGCCTTATCTCGTGCCTAAGCTTCGAAGCGACGGGCAAAACCTTCCCTCGTGCTGGGACAAGTTCTCCTTTCGGGCTCGAAAGCAGCATACAGATTCTCCCCTTGTGTTGGAAATAATTTTCTTCTAGACCGGAAGTGGCAGACAGTGTCTCCCCTTTAACTAGGACATTTCCTTCCTCTCGACCTGAAAGCGGCAGACAAAGCCTCCCCTTACCCCTGGTCATTTTCCCCCTGTAGAGTATCTAACTCAAAAAATGGACCGCTCTACGATGTAGAGCGCTCTTTAATTATTTAGGAATAGTTTTGAATGGAAGAATTGGATAAAAAATGTCTTATAAACGAGCGTTTAAATCTTTAAAATGGGAAGAGGTCAAAAGCGAAGAGGGGAGAAAAGGTGTGAAAGAAAGGCTGCCCCCCTTCTCCATTTATAAAAAATTGGAACCATCAGATGTGTGCCACATGGCATGCATCTGACGGCTAAAACGCTAATGTACATCAGTACTGATGCACGCGCTTTGCTGACGCTGACGTAGAATGGCCTGTGTTCAATTCTACAGGCCATTTCTTGCCATGGCCTACACCACTACAGGCCAAAGCTGGCTTGCACCAGCAAGCCTTCTGCTGCAGGCTTGGCATTAGCACTGCTGACACCAAAACAAAATCTAAAATTTCAAATTGGCGTTAACTCCTTACCCCGAATTTAGAATTTTGTGTTATTGGTATTGTTGGATTCGCATCGAAGAGACCTACAAAACAAGACCACATAAGGGTATCTTTTCTAGCTAAATTAAAGTGGGTCCTACCCATAATACGCTTCTCGAGGCCATAGCCTACTATTTTGATGTCCATTTGACACGTTTTTTGGCTTGATATGTTTGTCTCTCCGAGTCCTATAAATATCTTAAGGCTCTTCAGAATGAATCAAGCTCAAAATGGTTTGATTTTTAGAAAAAAAATGTTATTGGGTCCTAAAACTCACTAATGGGCCCAACCGTTCAAATTTCAAATCATTGAAATTCCGAGGTGTTACCCTTTCAAAACTTTTATCCTCTAAATTTGTACAAATTAATTATAATAATTTAGTCTTTAAATCACACTAATATGCATAAAGCTTAAAAAAGTAAAAAATATGATTAAAACATAGGGTCATCCCCCCTAGTTGCAGAAGTATCTTGTTAAGAAAACCATCAAGCAAATTGGGTAAACTCTTCTAAAATAATATTGAAAGACCTAATATTATATTATTATATTATTTGAAAAGAAAATACTTCTGATGACCCCATTAGATGATTGATCTCCCTTAGCGGCGATAGCGAAAACTCAACCCTCAGCCCTAGGTTTATGCTCCAGCTTGGCCTCCACTTGATTTAACTTTTTTGGGCAATCTCGAACCTTGTGCCCTTGTTTGCCACATAAAAACAACGTAGTTTAGAAAAGTTGCAAGGTCTGATAGGGTGAAATCGATTACACCTAAGAGATTTCTCTTATTTCTTTTCCTTTATAGCAAGAGGTTGTGCTCCCGTAAGTTTTTGGGATTTGTAGTTACCTTTGTTGTTGTTGTATGGAGACTTCTGTTTACCCTCATTGAACTTGGTATCATTGCTCTGGCCTCGGTTCCCTTGCTCTGCTAAAAATTCCTTATGGTCTTGTTTCAAAATAGATGCCAACTCCACTGCTTTAGCGAAATTGGAAGGTTGGAACCCTATTACTTTTCTTCGTAGACCATTGTTTAATCCCCTTACAAATTTACGTGCCTTCTTCAACTCAGTAGGGCAAGAGTTAGGAGCAAAAACCTGAAGTTGTACGAATTTGTTCTCGTATTGGCCAACCGTCATTCCTCCTTGCTGAAGATCTAAAAATTCATTTTCCTTCTTTTCTTGGACATGAGGTGGAAAATCCTTATTGTACAAAACTTCTAAAAATTCCTCCCACTTGATGTTATCACTGTCTGGGAAGAAATTCCTCTTAGCAGTAGGCCACCAATACATAGCTTCTCTCGTCATGGCGAATGTGGCTATTGACACCTTTCGATCTTCCAGTATCCTCATTACCTTGAAAATTCTCTCCACTTTGAACGTCCATTTTTCCACAGCTTTGGGGCGATCTTCACCTGTGAAGGATGATGCGATCTACTTAAATTGCACGCGGGTCACTTTCTCCTGCTTTCTTGGACTTACTCATTTGATAGCCTTGTGCTTGGAGCCGCTTGGCCATCATTTTCATCATTAGGTTGAGAAAAATCAAAGTAGAATCCTTGGTTGTGAACACACCATGAGGTGTGGTATCAAGTGGGGTTGAGCTATCAGATGGTAGTACATCTTCTCCACTGTGGGTGGCATTTAAATATGATTTTAAAATAAAATAATTATATTTTCAAACTTAATCTAAATAATTAAAAATAAAAGGTTAGATTTTTGAAACAAAACATCACCCGTCACATATGCATATCTATTTAAATAAAAGATATCTACAAAAAATACCAATAATATAATAAAAAACTCAAGTAATAGTAAAAAATATACATACAATACACACACACATGTATATATATATCCTAAAAGATGTAGTCACTCATTTGTAGATAGTGAAACCTTAGCTTTGATGCCAATTGTAGCGCCCCAACTTTTTAAATTACTTTAATGGTCAGAATGTTGTCAATTCGTAATTAAAAGTGGGTCAAGATCAACTATGTACAGAAGAGTAACTATTTATTAATTTACATAGTTATGAAAAGTTTACAAAACAAGGCTTATAATGCCTTAGTAAAATCAAAGTCGCACACTTCCAAAATTAATACATAACAAAAGAACATGATAAAGTAAATCAAAAGCATAGATCTTTCGAAGTTCTACAGGTAATCTTCATTGATATCAACATCTTCGTTTGAACCTGCAATGTCTAGGGGTAGGTGAGTATAATTATATTAAGTAGATAGAGTTAAATTCTATTAGCATGCTAAAATATAAAGCATAAACAAATATGCATAAAATATTATCATAATAATTTTTATTCAAAATTTGCCTCAAAATAATATTATCGACTAACCAAATCTAACACACTTCTTATACGAAAAGTCAAATAAATTAGTTCTTCATAGAATCCGGTAAACTCAGATAATTCGTTCGTAATCAGAATATGATAAATAATTCAAAATCGAATAAAATATCATTCATAGAATGTTGTTGATACCGGAGCGACATACACCCGTACTTGTGGGGCAATAGGATAGAATGAAGATGAACTTCCCACGATATCCAACTTCATTGGCGTGCCATATGCCATAATAGGCAGTACCTAGAAGTGAAAATTGTGATGGCTTTTGGGATTTATACAAAATAGCTACCCTTCAAAAACAGATGATAATTTTTTGGCTTTATACCAAATAACTACCCTTCAAATCTGGTCATAATCATTCGTAAATGTAATTCAAATAATGATAATATCTTAAAGTTCGTATCACAATAAAATCCATCTTAGAGGTGTATGAAACGTAATTATCTTAGCGTTCACCCGACCTCTAATAAATATCATCCTTTTTTGAAATAATATTTTATTAAGAGACGAATAAATTATGAAATAGAACATCTAGTTGTAGCATGGAATAAGAGCTCAAACTACCTACCCTTTGTTCTCGAAATTTACCCAAGTAATAGCCAGTGGTTGGGCCTTGTCTCGTTCCTAAGCTTTGGAGCGAGTGGTGGAACCTTCCCTCATGTTGGGACAAGATCTCCTTCTGGGCTCAAAAGCGGTAGACGGAGCCTCCCCTTGCTCTGGGAAGAATTTTTCTTCTGGACTAGAAGTGGCAGATAGAGTTTCCCCTTTAACAAGGACATTTCCTTCCTCCCGGCTTGAAAGCGGAGAGCAGAGCCTTCCCTTACCCCTTGTTATTTTTCCCTTTAGAGTAGCTAACTTGAAAACATACCCCTCTATGACATAGAGTACCCTTGAATTAGCTAGGGACAGTTTTTGAACGGAAGAAATTGGACAAGAAACAGCTTAGAAACAAGTGTTTATGCTTTAAAACGAGCAGAGGCAAGAAGAGAAGAGGAGAGTAATGGTCTTAAAGAAAGGCGACGCCCTTCCCCATTTATAGAAAATTGGAACCATCATATTTGTGCCATGTGGTATGCATTCGACAACTAAAACGCCAATATACATCAGCGCTAACCCATGGATGAGTATGTCCTTCTGCAGTGGAAGTTTCATAGGTTAGCATCTATTTGATTTAATTTGTTATGAAATGGTTCATTGGTTTATAATATTTTAACTTATTATAGGACCCTGAGTACATAGAGCATTTTAGATGCCATCGACTGTGGGAGATAAATGAGTGTATTATGCTATATATTGAGTTGGATGGATTTGAACGCTTTATCCATTTATAGTACCTTCGACTTGATAGGCCATTGCTCACTGCTCTTGTTGAGAGATGGAGGGAGATGCAGACATTTCATTTACCTTATGGGGAGATGTCCATTACCCTTATGGATGTGGTAGTTCTTCTTGGACTTCGCATAGATGGACTTGCAGTGACAGGCATGACAGGAGGAGGAAATTTAAATTTAGTAGCTAGACTCCTTGGCATAGACCTCCTCCTTTAGTATTGTGTGGTAGCCAAGCAAGCATGAGATGGCTATTAGGTGAGTTTCGTGCACTCCCATATGATGCCATTGAGATAGCTTTTTCTTTGTCATCGAGCAGCATGCATATGCAGATTTGCTTCATCTACTTGGTGCTACTATATTTGCTGGTAACACTAATAGTCATGTGAATGTTGTGTACCTCACCATCCTTGTGGACACCTACGCATTGGGCAATGCTACCCTTGTGTACTTATACAGCGAGTTACGAAAAGCTTGTTAGGCTATGACCTCGGGGATTACTAGATGCCTAACCTTTCTTTTGGTAACTGAATTTGTTGAAGTTAATATTATCTACACGTACAAATACTTCTCATTTTCAATATTTTCTTTTATGATATTTTGTAAAACAACTATGGTCATGGGAGTATTTACATGTCGGCTAACCAACTATTGAGATGAGGCAAGTAGTAGAGGGTGCTCCATTAGGAGATAGGTATATATTTTTAAATTGTTATATTTTAAACATAGATTTACGTGGATGTATTAAATAGATATATTCAATTTGACTCCTTAAGGTGGAATGTTTGGAGGAAGAAAACCGAAAATCCACAAGGAGTCCTCCGATTATATGGATGAGAGTTAAACCACTAGCGCTCTTATTAGGTAATTAGATTTTATTATGTCACATGTAATATAATGAATATAAACTACATAAGGTTATTAAAAATTAATTATACTTAAAAATTGTGCAAGTTATTTGGCAGCCATACTCGGCTGAGGCATTGGCTAAATTACCTCCTGTAACGCCCCAAACTTTTATGTTTTGAAAATTTTGAATGTTTGGGTCCGTAAATGAGTTTAGGGCCCAATAGCCAAGTTTTCTTAAAATTGGACTGTTTTGAGCATGATTCGTTCAAAGGAGCATTTAGGTATTTGATAGGACTCGAAGGGACAAACATATCAAGCCCAATAACATGTTAAACGACATCGGAATTGTAGGCTACGGTCTTGAGGAGCATGTCATAAGCAGGGACCACTTTAAATCAGTGAGAAAATATACCCTTGTGTGGTCTTATTTAGAAGGGCTCATTGATCCAAGTCCAACATAACCAAGAACGCGCAATTTCGAGTTTGGGATAAAAAGTTGTCAATTTGAAATTTTAATTTCATTTTTAAGATAAAAATAATATATATATATATATATATATATATATATATATATATTAAAAGGTTGCGTTAGCACTAGCTGACGCAAGCAAAAGCTGGCATCAGTGTGCTGATGCACACCTGCCATGGCAGGTTCACTTACTGCAGCAAGTGAACTGCCGCATTGCGGTAGGCAAGCTTTTTCCTACTATGGAAGAAGTAAGCATGGGCTACCATGCTCTTGCAGCCATTGGATGCATGACGCATGTCCCACATCCAATGGCCCATGGTGTCTATTTAAAGAGAGGGAGGGGTAGGTTTCTTATTCGCCTCACCCCTTTTCTCCTTTCTTTTCTTCTGACATCTGCCTATTTTAAAGCTTTAAACGCTCGTTTCTAGCTATTTTTTCTTCCATTAAAAAACCGTTCCAAGCAATATGAGGGCGTTCTATGCAGTAGAGGGGTCCATTGTTTGAGTTAGCTACTCTAAACGGAGAAATGACCCGGAATTGGGGGAGACTCTATTCGCCATTTTCTAGCCTGGAGGAGGAAAACGTCCTAGTTCAAGGGGAAACTTTGTCTACCACTTCCGTTTTGGAAGGAGAGTTTGTCCTAGTGCAAAGGGAGGCTTCGTCCACCGCTTACAAGTAGGAAGGAGGAATCATCCCGATGAAGGGGGAGACTATATGCACTGCTCTCGAGCCGGAAAGAGAACTCCCTGGGAATAAGAAGAGGCTCCTACCGCCCTTCGCTACTCCCGAAAAATTAAAGAAGTGTAAGTGGTTTTAAATTGTAATTTTGTGCTATGACTATGCCATACAATTTTATATTCATTTAATAATGGAATAATTCAAAAAAGATGATATTTACTAGGGATTTGACAAACCCTGAAATAATAGAGTCTTGTACACCTCTTGTGGGATTTTATCGCGATACAGATCTTAAAACATTATGATTATATGAATTACATTTATGAATAATTTTAACCAAATTTGAAGGGTAGTTTTGGTATAAAATCCAAAAATTATCATCAGTTTTGAAGGGTAGCTATTTGGTATAAAGCCCAAAAGCTATCGAAGTTATAACTCCTAGGTACCTCCTTTTCAAGCATATGGCGTGCCCATGAAGTTGGATATTGTGGGAAGATCCTCTTCATTTTGATCCTGTTGCCCCATGAGCACGGGTGTATGCCGCTCTAGTATTGGCGACATTCTATGAATGATGATTTATCCGATTTGGAATTATTTATCAGATTCTGTGAATAAGGATTTATCTGATTTTAAATTGTTTACCGGATTCTGGTTACGAATGATTTATCTGAGTTTATAAGATTCTATCAAGGACTATTTTATTTGACTTTTTGTATAAGAAGTGCGTTGGATTCTGTTACTCGATAATATTATTTTTGAGTCGACTTTTGAATATAAATTATTACGAGGATATTTTATGCATAATTATTAATGCTTTATGTTTTAGCATGCTAATAGAATTTAACTCTATCTACTAAGTATAATTATACTCACCTACCCCTATACGTTGTAGGTATGATCGAAGAAGATGATGTTATTGAAGATTGCCCATAGAACTTCAAAAAATCTACATTTTTTATTTACTTTATTACGTTCTTTTGTTATGTATTAATTTTGGATGTGTTGTTTTGATTTTGCTAAGGCATGATAAGCCTTATTTTGTAAAGTTTTTTGTAACTACGTAAATTACTAAATAGTTACTCTTCTGTACACGGTTGATCTTGACCTATATTTTATCATTACGAGTTGACGACACTCTGACCTTTAAAGTAATTTAAAATGTTGGGGCGCTACACCTCCTCTATGTACAGAGGGAAGAGACATTTGACTATTGAGAACGCTATTAATTTATTTCGAGATTGTGGAGATGCACATGCTTGATCGTGTGATGCTCCAATTTGACTCAGAGCATGATATTCTTCCTTGTATGGTAGAGTTTATCCATCGGATCACTTGACAAGGCCACCACATTACTGATCGAGTTGCACATCATACATCCTATATTGCTCAATGGGATATCAAGAGGGCCACTATTATTCGAGGCGAGATTACGACAACATCGCGTGATGTTTGTAGCTCGTATATGTGGTGGTATTTGACTATTACACCAAGATATATTATAACACATGATGATTTAGAGGAGATGACCTATCGGCTTAGGGGTGCATCAGTTGCAAATTTGGTAAGTATATCGTATTTATATTATAATATTTTTTATTTCTCATTTATTATTTATATAGTTTGGATTAGTGCGACAGACATATACACATTTGACTTATGCAAGTAACACCCATATTTCGGGTGATATCTTATTAGCATCATGTCAGTCAATCATCAGGCACCATGAGGATGTTCTTCGTAGATTGCCGCTACTTCAGTTGGTTATTATGGACATTATCCCATTGACGAGGCAGCTTAGACACCACAAAGGCATGCTTCATACACAGATATTCTATCTTCATCTGCAGCACTTGGTTCTCCTCCTTTATTTTCACGAGCTTCAGCTTTGCATGATAGCCCACGTTCTTCATCTCCAGTTGCTCTAAATCTAGCCCATCCCTATCTAGTTGAGATACAAATTATTTCGAGAGTATATACTAGACAACAACGGGAAGCTCGTGCAGATCCGATCCCATTATCTTTAGAGGCGTGTTTGGGTGAGCCATTAATTATTTACGCATACCAAGATGACCCACTAAAGCAGCTTCATGGTCATGGGCGTGGTCGGGGTCGGGGTCATAGGGGTAGGAGAGGTAGAGCTAATTAGAGTTGTTATATCTTTTTAAATGTATAAAGTTTAAACTTGTTTTGTAAACCAAACATTTTGAAATTATTTTATCTAATTTATATATTTCATAAACTTTCTAATCACTCGATGTGTCAATATTCATATGTTATGTGTTGGTTGTGTAGATATTTATGTGTTATATATGTTGGTTTTATAGGGGGCTTTTTGGGGTTCAATGAATCTTTGAAAAAAATTAAATTTAATTTTGTACTTTAAAAGAATGAATTTAGTATAAACTGTAGCTTTAGCCGATAAAAAAACTAAAGGGTGGTGATTTCATCCTTCTAAAGGATGAATTTATATAAAAAAATTAAAAAAAGCCACACAAGTGCCGGTGCTTGGTTGGCGTCTACGTGACAAAAATAAACACCATTTTGGTAATTATTTTTATCTCTATGCTATTTTGGTAAATATTTTTTTAGCATAATTTATATAATTTCCCCTTTCATTTTTTTCCTTTGCGAGAAAATGAAGTTTAGATCTAATATATGCATCCAACCAAGATTAATGTAAATAGGGCCACAAATGGGGCACAAATGTGTTACCAAATGGGCCTTTAGTCTTATACTACTATAAACTTTCATTGTCGTCTAGTCTTATTGTTTGATGTTTTTGTAACCCATGAGCTATGCAATATATATAAAAAGGAAAAGGAGAACACTATTCATGCCATATGGGGTTGTGAAAATGCACAAGTTGTTTGTCACTTTTGGTCTGAAAATGAACAAGCTGGAGTTGTAAGATATTCTTCTTCTTTTATCTTTTCTATGCTACTTTGAAAAATATATTAGTCTTCTCTGCAGATCTTCTCAAGTGTGGCTTCGTTTATATGGAGATGCTCCGACTTGGTTTATATGGATGAATGTCAAGACAATTTGGGATTGTGCATTGAGCTATATATGAGATGAAAGAGGCGTGATGGAAATTGTATGTAACCAAAATTTCACTATTACTGGTATCTTCCTCCAAATATCACTTTCAAATTAAACTTTGATGAAACATTCAATCAAAATTCCGATCAGGAAGGAATGAGTATTGTGCTGAGGGATTTAAGTGAAATTTTTAGAGCCTCGTGCTTTTGATATTTTGCTAATAAGATTGTTAATGCATTTAAGGCAATGCTCTTGGCTGCTGAAAAGGCTATTCAAATGGCAGACAATATGGTTTTATCCTCCTTGATTTTTGAATGAAACTCTTAAAAGCCATTTAACATTTTAATAGAAAGGAGATAAGAGTATCATGCCATGAGATTTTCATACTCACTTTTCCATAAATATTACATTGGAAACAAACTTACTCAAAAACATTTGTCAAAATTGTGAGGAGTTCTCACGGCATGACTTACTCATTTTTTAATATACACATATTCAAATCAAAATAATATATTAACGAAGGTCAAATTACGCCACAATCCAATAGGGTCTAGGCCAAGTACATATTATAAACGCATAATATACAACAATGTAAGTAAATTGGCACTCATGTGCCTAAAGTCAAGTACTGTAATGACCCAACCCGAGCTAGGCCCACAAAATTACTAATAGAAAATTTTTCTTTTCTTTGAGCCAGGAATCATCGTCTGTGACGAATGCATACACACAACGAAGCTTCATAGTCCATCGTGTGTAAAACATATATTTATAATTCGATCGGGCTAACATTGCCTTGTCGTTGGTTGCCTACGTACGTATTGGATATTATTCCAACACGATCGGATCCGAACGTAGTTCTGCCTAATGGCTACTACATACAACAATCGTCACAAAATCATATGCGTTAAAATACGTATATATTGATATTTACAAAAATTCGTCATATATCGGAGTTAAGCGGAAGTTAATAAGCCAAAAACGTACATCTCGCTCTACTGCCGAGCAGGATCATAACTACACATACACGTCTCGCTCTATCACTGAGCCGAGATCGAAAATACATATTAGACGTCTCTCTCTACTCTAGAGCGAGACCACACATGTCATAGCATATAAGCGTACATCATGGCATATAGGCACACAACATAGCATATAGGCACATAGCA
Source organism: Saururus chinensis (assembly GCA_035235625.1). Lineage (NCBI taxonomy): Eukaryota > Viridiplantae > Streptophyta > Magnoliopsida > Piperales > Saururaceae > Saururus > Saururus chinensis. Next base: position 26,876,046 of record CP141140.1, read on the forward strand.
CAAAAAGCATATAGATCGTAGCATAACACACATCATAACTAGCACATGCCGCTCAATAATTAAAACGGGAGATCAGGAATGCTTACTCCCATCATAACTCGTAAGGTATCGATATTTACAAACAAAACCATGTCTTGCTCCGGGTTTCTTTTCCTTGTTCCAGTGTTTGGGCAAAGCCTCTCATTCTCTTGGGGTATTTCCTCCTTATATAATCACCAGCTTAGAAAACAGAATCCTCCAATACGTAGAACATACTCAATTTAGTCAAGAACGCCTCTTGAATCGACTAAATTGGAGTTAGGATGGCCAGAAATAGAGAAAACGAGTTTGGTCGGTACGGGTAGAACCTCTCCTTGTTTTGGGGTGTTTCCTCTTCATAGGATCGCCAACTCAGAAAATACGACCCACCACTGCATAGAACATACTCCATTTAGTCAAGAACGCCTCTTGAATCGACTAAATCGGAGTTAGGATGGCCAGAAACAGAGAAAATGAAGTTGGTCAATGCTACGAAGGTAACGGGCAGAACCTCCCCTTGTCTTGGGGCGTTTTCCTCCTTATACGGACTCCAACTCGAAGAAAGGACCGCTCTATTGCGTAGAGCATGCTCGATTTAGTTGGAAACGGGTCTTGAACGGCCTTAATCGGCCCCAGAAATAGAGGAAATGAAATTCTGGGTCAAGAATGGAACGAAATGGGGGTATTTATAGCCCCCGAGCCGCGTCGAAACCGTGGCTGCGCCGCTAGTTTCGGGCGGCGGCGCCCGCCGTACACGCGCGGTACCGGCGGTAACGCGTGGCTCGCGCCCATGCGTTACGCAGGTCGCACCCACACCGCGCCCACGTTACCACGGGTGTGCGTGGTTTCGTGGCCGTGCGCCGGCTCGCACCAAACCGCGTTGCGGCACGCGCCAGTCACACGCCGCGCGCCATTTCTTTATTTTTTTTATTTTTAAATAAAATCAAATCTTCAAAGGCACGTATCTTGTTACCCCAGATTCGGATTCGCGCGTTCTAGGTATCGTTGGACTCGTATCGACGAGCCCTTCGATACTAACCCACTTAAAGCAATAAATCGTGCTCTTTCTAAGTGGGTTCCACCTATATTGCATGTTTCTCAAATATCGTAACTTCCGGTCCCGACCTCTGTTTTGCCCGTTCTTTGATTCGTTACGCTCGTTTCTTTGAGCTCTATTCAAATACGAAGGGTTAAAATTGTCTATAATTTATTACAAAAATTACTAATTACCTCTAACCCCCTTGGTTAGACGTAATTGAAAAGCGGGGTGTTACAAGTACGCACATACTAGAAGCTTAGTTAACAAAGTCAAGAATCCTACATTAGCACTGAAGTCACTTGCCATCCTTTATGAACACCAAAGTTCCTACCTGGTCACTCTTCTTGTGGACCTACATCGCAAGGTTACTAAGTATAAGAATATACATACTGGGATCGCTAAATAGGAACCATATACAATAACAACATAACTACAAATTAAGAGCAACTGTTTAACATGATCATGCAGTGCATGTATGTCAATAGGAAAACACATTGCTAAAAATAAACAATAACATAAGAACATAAACACTTTAATATCGTGATGGCACTTAGGAATCTATCTTGTCACGTCTCTAGACTGCCCTTCCTATGTCAGATCATCATTCATCCACTCCTCATATAGTGAATTTTGACTGCTTGCATGCCACGCCATGCAACCCCAAAACATAAACACACAAGAAAGAGGGATGAGTAATATACTTTGCAAGGTTTTTATATTACTTGAGGAAAATCCAAAACACATAATAGGTATACCACATAAAGTTCATCACATCCATTTATCATGGGAAATCCACATAACCTATGCATTTATATCATGACTTACCCTCCATAAGCATCTACTCATGATAACATTAACATATCACCTACATACCATACTATATGGCATATCATAATATCACATCATTCAAGTCACCTGCATCACATGTTATCACCCATCACATCTCATCATAAATGTTCTATGCCTCCTGTGCATAAAGGGTTCAACATAACATCACATTCACCACACACCACACATGTAACATAATCACACCTTGCATAAGTGACTTTCCAATATAATCGTATCATAAACAATCTATTCTCAATGCCCTGCATAAAAAGTGTCTCAAACACACTATCCTTCACAACATTCAAGTTAATCCATACATACATGTGTAACATAAGCTCCCTTATCCCTACACAATAACTGTATAATTGATCATCATATCAGATACACATGAAACAACAAATGTAATTGGTGAATGTCTCATAAAGTAGATAGAATAAACCTACTCATCAAGGCCAAAACACCGAGCAACCCGATCATCAAATAAACCTGCTCCTCAAGGCCAAAACCCCCGAGCAACCTTGCCCATCAAGACCAAACTCCCGAGCAACCCTGCTTGTCTAGACCGAAATCTCAAGCAACCCTGCTTGTCAAGACCGAAATCCCAAATAACTATACATGGTAAGCCAGTGCACTCAAATATACCACTTGGATTCTCAGGGTCCAGATATCTCAATCAATAATGTATATAGCATTTAACTCTTCTCAGCATGCAATTTATTCATCTTAACTTGGGGAGGCACCAAATATCGAGCAACACTGCTCATCAATATTGAATTCAAAATGAAATCATGTCCTTTCAGACCCAACCAATTCGATAAGCTTTTCAATTGATTAATCCAAAAAACAATATCATCAAATTGCATCCAACCGATCAATCATGACTAATCACAATAAATCTCAATCATAAACCGTTTCCATGATGCATACAACATGGTATATACGTGAGCAACGCTACATGTATCTTAATAAAAGAGATATGCCCCAATTAGTCCATATGTACATCATTCCTAATCCATTTGTGTCAAATAATCACCACAATCACCTTCACAAGGGTGTACATAATAATAGTGTTCAAAACTAAGCAAATACATATGCAACTTGAACCAACCATCATCATACTACACACATGCCTTCGTGATTTTATCATGGTTCCTCCTTATTGAAATCATGAATAAAATATATTGAAACCCTCAGAAAACAAGTCCAAGATAATTACAACTTCAAGCTAGACTTAAGTAAGCATAATCATCACTATACTTAAACTAAACATGGGAATATAGTTCACTAATGACTAGCACCACATGTGTAAGCGCACATACCCATCCTCATAATAAACTTAGTGGAATCATAATTAAAGCATGGAGAATCATCAAACATGAATTTAGGGTAAGGAGAATATCATGCTAAAATCCAACTATATATAACCTAATTCATGCTTGAACCCTAACATAGCTTTCAAGATAGTATTCATGCCCTCAAAGTAGGATTTTCATGTAAAACAATCACATTATAATCATAATAAATGAGATTTATGAAAGAGGAACAAGAAAATGGACAATGTACTCAAAAAGGCAAATATGCCATTTGGCTATTCGATAAGCTAGATAACTGTTTGAGCATTTGGCTATTCGATCAGCCACACAACCGTTCGAGTGCTAGGCCGTTTGAATGGATGTAAGGCCTTTCGAACACCCTAGAAAGTTCAAAAACTGGTTCATCTTCAACCTTGCAAACCCAAAATCGAAAATACACAAAATTGACAAGAAAACCCTAATATCACCTCCAATCATCATAATATTAAAATACAAGCTTAAGGCATTATAGATGTAGTCATTTCTAAGCTAAATCAAAAGATAATCACTAAAAAGAATATGCTTTATTTAACTTACCATTAAAGCATACATCAAACAAAGCTCGCATAAGACATTCCAAACCTTAAATCCGAAACATCAATCGACTTATAATGAAAACCCTTACCTTCAGGGAGCTTTTTGAGTCCAAAATCAAAGCTCTAATCATCATAAATCCCTACCCAAAGTTAGAGTTTAGTTAATGCCCCATTAAATTCAAATATTAAGCTTAAACCACTTTGAAAATATGTAGATCTAGGGTTTTCCTTACTAAAAAATGAAAATCCCTAAATTAGGGTTTGAAATAGAGATTAAAAAAATATTTTTAATCTAGTGAAACAAAAATCTACTTTTTGGAAAGATGGGATTAAGAAAGATCAAGGAGAATCTAAGAGATTAATGAAAAATTAGGGCTTAAACATACCTAAATCTTTCCTCCTTTCAGTCTCCAAATCCCAGCCCTTTCCCAACAGGGAATGGGTATGAGATTTTCTTTCTACAGTAAGTCATTTGGGTGTACATATTAAAATTAGGGGTACAAATAAAATTTAACACTCTAAATAGGTAATTTTGCTCTTTTTAAGGCTAAAATGAATTTAAATTTTTTTGAAATTATTTAATCATGACATAAGTAAAGTTTAAGGTCTTGTGGGACCCTCACCTCTCAAACGTGAACATGGGGCCCATAGTGGGACCCGCACCCTAAATTTACAAAAAATCCCATAAAATCTCAAAAATTCAGGATAAATTGAGATTAACATAGAAACTTATAAAAATATGAGAAAACTTATTAAAACCATCATTATAAATCTTTAACCCAAAACAAGTCAAACTGGCCAATTAAAACAAAACGACACAATAAGAACATAATTAAATCAAAATAAACAGGTTTAAGGTTAGAGATCTTACACATCTCCCTCACTAAGTGCAAGTTACAAAGGGTCTCTATAACATAGTAGTCACGTCTAGGTATCCTTCTTCCTCACTGGACCATGAACTATTCACAAAATCGACCTCATTTTTCTAAAGCATTCTTGCCTCATCTATGCATGAACTAAGGCCCACGAGGGCTCATGGAGCCAAATAGTCGAGATCTTGACTACCATGATCGTCGAAACCTCATGTATTGCACTGTACTAGATCAGTAATCTTTTTATGCTCTAGTTCGTTTGAACCTACAGGCTAGGGGAGTGGCTTTACATACAACTCTCACCCTTCGGGTGTCAAAAGACCATGATCCTGTTTTATATAATACCCTTCTACCTACACAACTAAATGACTCACTTGAAGAGCAAACCCAACACTAGGATCCCTTGTCCTGAAGTGTCAAATATCATCGGTTTAGGGTTTGATCCATCATAAAGATTCATACACACAAAAGGGTTTACTTATCCAGTTATCCTTACATAAACATGTTCAACATCATACATACTTGCATCCATATGCACTAGAAATTATTCTATTATAGTACTTAACAAAAACATATACTTTTCCATACCTCATGCTTGAAAATACACAATATCAATATGTCATTGATACATAATACGAAGTGTCGTCTACATTGTCAATGACCATCAGCAACCCGTCGATGTGTCTATCCCTCACTGACAGTAGGTTGAATGTGGAAACCTTCCTCATCAATGTGACACTGACGCTTCGACCTCACTGCTAATAACCGACCAGATGAACACCAACGCGACATAGTGTGTCAATGCCATTATTGTCATCTTCCTCATTCCACCAATGAGTTGGTGGTCGTGTTGGTGATCGGGAGGAAAACAACAAAAACTGCTCTGGTTCACCCAAAACATTCTACATCATAACATGAACCAATCCTACCAAGACATAACCATCCCATAATGATAAACAAACAAAAAAGTAAGATCTCATAACATAAACATAACATAAAATTTGAAGATCAATTACAACATGCTTTGATGCCTATTAACAACCATACAAACATATCAAATCATCACTTCAAAGTCATTAATGGTAATAAGGTTAGCAATTCTACCTTTTCTTACACCAAAATGCAAGGTCTCCTGAATCCAACCTCTTCTCTTCCTCTCCGGACTTCGACATGCCTAATCCTTCCTCTTTGACTCAAAGTTAGAGATTCTAAAAGATTTGGGTCATGGTGAGTCAAAGGTACTTATATGGAAGAGAAAATAAGCGAATTCTGGTGCACAGTCACATTAGAAACCACACACAACCTCCTACTTATCAGTTTTGCATCCATCAGCAAGCCGTACCCAAACTCACTGATGTGTCAATGGTCTACCGATAGTGAATTCATGTTGTGCACATCCACCCGGGCACACCTTCCGTCATGTTTGACCTTCCATACGTTCATACTAGGCTACTTTCCTTATTTTATGCTTCTAGTATAATTGTAATAAATTGTAGTTACAGGCTAGCTGTGACCCCGCTGATTAATCGGGCCCACTAGCTGGCATGACCCCCTAGGAGAGGCGTGGCTTCCCTATAAGGGGTCATATTCTTCCTTGCTTATTTTTTTTTATGAAATTAAGAATTCAGTCCTCTCTCTCTACTTTCCTACTCTCTTCCCTCTTCCTTTTCGTGAATTGTGCAAGGTACTATTTGTGCCAAGGCGGGCACAACACTAGTATCAAAGCCATCATCATCTCCTTCCATGGTGCGAGGAAAACAACCAGCTGCGGCCCCCGAGGTGCAGCCCTAGAAAGAAAATGAAACCTTACCGAACAGCCCCAAGCTTGCACCGGAACCCATCAGCTCTCTCGTGCTCGCTCAAATCATGGCCAAAGTAGAGTCCCTGTTCATGGCTTAGCTTCAGGCAGCGCCCTTGTTGCCCTAACCCCAACCAGCCAACGTGGAGAAGGGGGAGTCTTCCCAGGCCCAAGAACTCCGCTATCCCAGCCCTCAGACTTTGGTAAAAAGAGAGGTGCACCCACCCCGACCCTCAGTGTGCTTTGGTACCTTCGAACAGCACAATGAAGGGGGATGTGCAGGCTGGGATATGTGAGGGCCGCCAGGTGTTCGAGGAAATGCCCCTATGGTGCCGCCCCCCAGAAATTTGTTGTAGGAGATGGAGGACGACTGGGAGGAGTACTTGGGCTCTCGTGGGGGGCATGAGGAGAAGCTGAGACCCGCTTGGCCGTCCTGCAATTCCCGTGTTACAATAGCGATGAGGATCTAGTGGAATGGTTGTACAAGGTAGAAAAGTTATTTGCCTATCAAGGGACGCACTCAGAGACTGAACGGTTATGCATTCCCGCATTCCATTTGGACGATGATGCTTCCATTTGGTTTCAAAGTTTTGAGGAGGTTTGTTACCCCACTTGGACTGCATTCGCAGATGAATTATGCATCCAGTTCGGCCCCAATGAGTTCCTAGACTTCAACAAACTTCTGTCCACCTTGCTCCAAACCACAACTGTGAGCGCTTATTACACAAGATTCATGAAGATCGTGAACCGTCTTCCCAATTGGCCGATGGTAGCCTTGGCAGGGACATTCAAAAGAGAGCTGAAGCCAGAAATATTGGATGAGATGCATCATTTTGCATGCTGGACAATGCGGGAAGTCGTGAGGCATGCACAAATCGAGGAGAAACTAACCTGACAGCAAAGAGGTGGCTGACTGGGACCCTCTCCACGACCCCCTCTTGGTGCTAAACCTCTTCCCATCATGGCCAGCAACACACCCATCAGCCGCCCTAGTCAACCAACCCTTCCAGCCGGTCAGCTCGTGCGTCACCTCACGCCAGCCCAGATGGAAGAACGTCGATCCAAGGGATTGTGCATTAAGTGCGACGAAAGTTTGTATCGGGACATTACTGCTTGGTCAAGGGCAGTCTATTGGTTGAAGAGGTCGAAGAAGGGATGGATGAAGCAGACACAGATGATCCCACCATTACAACAGTGTGCTGCCGGGATCACAGTCCATGCCTTTTCTGGGGCCTTCACTCCTCACACTATGTATGTCCAAGGCCATCTCAAGCGGCAACAAGTGGTCATCCTTATCGACAGTGGCTCCACCCATAACTTCATCAATGATAAGGTGGCCAAGCGTTTGGGTTGTTTCGTGTCAGATTCGAAGCCATTCAATGTCTTGAATGGCAATGGGAAGCACCTCAAGAGCTCCGAGGTGTGTGCATAGGCCGCACTAGCTATCCAAGGTCACACCTTTGTCACCGACCTCTTCTTGCTGCCTACGAAAGGGGTGGACATTGTACTATAGGTTCAGTGGCTTCAGGAATTTGGGGATGTGGTATGGAACTTCTGCGAGATGGTTATGGACTTTGAAGCTTAGGGGCAACGGGTGTGGATTCAAGGTTCTCAGTCGGGCACCCTACACTATGCCCAATCAGTGAGTTCCTTCTTTCAGTTTGCACCACAAGGGTTTCTCCTTCATCAACGTGTCGTGGTAGAGGTGCGCCAAGACAGCCTGCCCACTGATCTTCTTGCCCTTTTGAAGGACCACAAATATGTGTTTGACGAGCCCAGAGGCCTTCCCCTAGTGCGGCATCATGATCATCACATCCCTATTATTTCGGGGGCATCTCCGGCCAATGTCTGTCCTTACCGCTACCCCCACATATAGAAGGCGGAGATAGAGCACCTCACTGCTAATATGCTATAGTCCGGAATCATACACCCCAACACTAGTTCCTTTTCCTCTCCTGATCTTCTGGTTAGAAAGAAGGATGGCACTTGGCATTTTTGCGTCAACTACCGAGCCTTGAACGCCATCACTGTCAAGGACGAGTACCTATCCCGGTGATTGAGGAGCTCCTTGACGAGTTGGCCAGAGCAACAGTTTTTAGCAAACTTGATCTCCGATCAGGAAATCATCAGATCCGGGTGCAGCCTGTCGATGTCCATAAGATCGCATTCTGCACTCATGAAGGCCATTTCGAATTCTTAGTTATATTGTTTTGGCTCACCAATGCTCCCTCCACCTTCCAGAGTCTTATGAAGGATCTATTCAGGCCATTTCTTCACCGCTTCATTTTGGTCTTCTTTGATGACATACTTGTCTACAACAAATCTTTGGCGGAACATTTGGAGCACTTCAGATCTATCTTCTCCATTCTAAGAGCTAATTTCTTATTTCTTAAATATTCGAAGTGCTCTTTTGGCAGCCCACAGGTCAACTATCTTGCCCACCTGTGTTCAAGCTCTTAGGGGTTTCTTAGGCCTCACCGGATACTACTAGTGTTTTATCAGCCAATATGGGGTGATCGCCTATCCCCTTACCAAGCTTCTCAAGAAGGGTGGTTTTACCTTGGACAGAGTCTACCCAAGAGGCTTTTGACAAGTTGAAGCAGTCCATGGCCTCTGCCCCCATCCTCATTCTACTGGATTTTAGCAGCTCTTTTGTGGTTAAAACAGATGCTTCGGAGGTAAACCTTGGTGCGGTGCTACTTCTGGACAAGCGGCCTATTGCATTTTTTAGCAAGGCCTTTGTAGGCCGTTCCTTATCACTATTCGTCTATATGAAGGATATGTTAGCCATAGTCCTGGCCGTCGATAAATGGAGACCTTACTTGCTCGGCCGCCGCTTCACTATTCGCACTGATCATTATTAGCCTTTAAAGTACTTCATTAAACAATGGGTTTCCACTCTAGCAAACCAACAGTGGGTAAGTAAAGTGTTGGGGTACGACTACGAGGTGGTATACAAGAAAGAAGCGGACAACACTGTAGCTATTGCCCTGTCTTGTAGTTCTACCTCAGGCTCTTGCATGGCTTTCCTGCCCCTTCATTGCTGAGTTATAGAGAGCCTACATGGATGATCCTTCAATGAAGTCGCTGGTTACACTTCTCCAGGAAGACCCTACTGACTGACCCTTCTTTGTTTGGTGTGATGATCTTCTATTCTAGAAAGGCCGCATCTGGGTGCCATATGTCAAGGACCTTTGTCGGAATATCCTCTCTCGCTTCCATGACACACCACTTGCCGGCCACGAAGGAGCGTTCCGCACCTATAAGAGGATTGGCCAGGGCTTCCTATGGCAGGGCATACGATGGGTAGTTTAAGATTATGTTGTTGCCTGTGATGTATGCCAACGAGCAAAGGCTGCCATGACATCCCTTGCCAGATTACTTTAGCCAGTGCCCATTCCCAACAAGGTTTGGGAGGATGTTTCCATGGATTTTGTGGAGGATTTGCTGTTGGTGCAAGGCAAGTTGGTGTTTATGTGGTGGTGGATCAGTTGAATAAGTACACGTACTTCTATGCCCTTGGACACCCCTTCACCGCCAAAACTATGACTAAGCTTTATGTTCAAGAGGTTTCTAAGTTGCATGACATGCCTCGCACTATTGTTTACAATCGTGACAGGGCATTCCTCTCTTAGTTTTGGCGGGAGTTCTTTGCACTCCAGGGAACTACTCTTTACATGAGTACAACCTATCATCCATAGACGGACGGACAGACCGAGGTGGTGAAGACTCAGCCATGCAGGTGGCTCTAGCTTCTTCCATGGATGGAATGGTCGTATAATACTACCTTTCACACAAGCGCAAGGTTCACTCCTTTTGAGGTGTTGTATGAGCATCTTCCTCCAACCATACTGTCATATGTTCCTCACCGTTTTTCTATTGCCGAGGTGGACTACATGCTTCAAACACAGGACGAGGTCCTCCGTTAGCTTAAGTTGAACTTAGCCTCAACTCAGAATTGAATGAAACAAGTGTATGATAAGAAGCATGTTGATTGGGAGTTTAACGTGGGTGACTTGGTCTACATCTTAGTCCTCCCTCAGAGTTAGACCAATATGTTTCGGGCGGAGCATTCCAAGTTAGCCCCACTTTACCATGGGCCTTATGCTATTGTGGAGTGCATTGGCCCAGTGGCTTACCATCTTGCCTTACCGCCTGGCTCTTTGGTCCACCGAGTCTTCCATGTCTCCCAACTCTGCTGTTGTGTGGGTGACACCACCCTTGCTACCATTGCACCACTTGCACCATTGATGGGACCAGCCTCTACCAATGAACCCACACCTGCCTCAATGCTGGATAAGCGCCAGGTCTGCCTTTCTGGCCGCATTGTTACAGAGGTGCTCGTTTCTTGGCAAGGCCAACCACTTGAGGAAACCACATGGATGTCAAAGGATGAGTTTATGGCTTGCTAACTAGCGTGGTCGCCTTGAGGTTAAGGCAATAGCAGAAGCATGGTGGAATATTGTGCACATCCACCCGGGCACACCTTCCGTCCTATTCGACCTTCCATACATTCGTACTAGGTTACTTTCCTTATTTTTTGCTTCTAGTATAATTTAATAAATCGTAGTTACCTAGACATTGATGTAGTAGTGTGTAACGGGCCAGCTGTGACCCCACTGATTAATCGGGACCACTAGCTGGCATGACCCCCCTAGGAGAGGCGCGACTTCCCTATAAGGGGTTGTCTTCTTCTTTGCTTATTTTTATGAAATTAAGAATTCAGTCCCCTCTCTCTACTTTCCTATTCTCTTCCCTCTTCCTTTTCGTGAATCGTGCAAGGTACCGTTTGTGCCCAAACTAGTCACAACAATTCAACACTCTTTTGAAGCAAGTGTCAATGTGTCGGATCTTGCCGATAATGGCTTGAAAATTCACTGATGTGAGCATCGATGTGTCAATGCTTGTCATCAAAAATTTTGTTCCAAAAAAATGGATCATTCAAAGAAATAATTTCTAGTTTCTTATTTTAAATTTATAATTGCTACTACTTTCCCGAGTTTATTACTTAGTAGTATATTCTTCTTCAATGAGTTCGTTAATATGTCAAAGTCAATGCCGATAGACTCAAAACACACGGATGAAAATTTACAATTCATAGAATATTCATTATAATTAATTATTTAAAATAATTCACAAAAAACATGGGTATCTAACAAAGACATTGGAATCAAATCAATCAGGAGATACTCATGTTGCAATTTTGTTTGGGCTTTCCTCTTATTGTTTCAATCACGTGTTTAGGGAGGCCAATGGCTCGGCTGATATATTCTCTAGCACATCATGCTCTTCTATCAAGCTCCTCATGGAGAGATGAGAGTGTTGTTCTTGTTCTTCCGTGCTCCGATCAACAAAGATGTAGTACTGTCCTCTTTTTCTAATGCTGCTGGCTTTGCTTTTATGAATGGCATGGGCCTGAAATTGAGGACGAGTATGATCGATTCCCCGGAAAAGGTAGAAGTGGGCTTCCTTTTCGGCGTCGCGAGCGGAGAAACACCATGAAGCAGAGGCCCTGGACACTCGGGGCAGTGCAAAAGCAGCCCACGAGAACAAGTGGGCTTTTCGAACGGGCCCTAATCCGGCCCACGACCCGCCAGCACAGCGGGTCAAGCTTCACCCTCCCCATCGCACGGAGACGACGGTTAGGTGCGCCGTGCCCCCGCCCCCGCCCGTCCCCTTCTCTCTCTTCCCACCAACCAACAGAGAGAAGTCCAGCCGGAGAAATGCTGTCAAAAACCACAAAGTAAGACATTTTGAAGTTCTGGTGGAAGCGATCTGATCCAACAGTAAGTTCCTTTCTCTCTCTCTCTCTCTCTCTCTCTCTCTCTCTCTCTCTTTTCTTCTTCTGTTTCGTTTAATTTGGTGCGGTGATCAGCTCCTGTTTCTTATTGGATTTGTGTAAATCAGTGTTTCATGTTCTCGATGCGTTTCCTTTTGAATTATTTCAGTTGTTTCATTTCCTACTGCTTGGGCTGCTGCTAGCTGGGAAAAAAAAGAATTTAAAATCAGCTGTTTTTTTTTTGTTTGCTTGCTTTCTTGATATGAATGAGTTATTACCCCGTTTCTAATTTTGAATATAAAGCAGGTGGTGTCATGACCTGAAGATCCATTAGCTTTTGTAAATTCATTCTGGTGGAAATGGTAATTTATAAATTTAATGATGTACTTGTTTAGTTACGGTGAGATGTAGATATAGCTTCACGTTAAAAATCTCATAGTATGGTTGATTGAGGGTGGGGACTTTTAATCAGCTAGTTATTAAGGGTGTGACAGGCTACAATTCATGTATGAGTATTTATAAACAGTCTGCTTTGCTACAGCTTTGAAACTGTGAGTTTAAACAACTAAATCTAAGTTTACCAGGCTGTGTTTGTTTTAAAATTTTTACGGAAGTAAAGCACAGGTTTTCTCCTCCCTGTATGTAAGACCTATCTTGTGCTCGCTCCACCTAACCTCCTATGTCCTTGGCTAGTGTGCTTGGGCTTTCTAGTAATGAGGAAAATGGGTTTTACAGCTGCACCACCATGTGATTTTACAGATAATCGAGCATGCCACTAGTAACCTTTACTAGGAAGTATCCAACTACTTGGTAGATGACAGGGGCAAGCTTCCATGGGTATTCTGATGTGTAGATTAACTCTGTTGGTACAGGTAATTTAATTGAACAAGTGGTGGATTTGGCTTCTCTTTGTCCTTATCATTATATTTATACTATAATTGTTGGGTGTACACAAGGTTAGAAGTAGCATTACTTTATGAGCAGTTGTAATTGTGACAATTTGTATCAGTTCTATCTGCATATTTTCAAACTCCCTTTTGTTTTTCTCCTTTATAATTATTAATATTATGACTCATGTATAGTTAGTTTTTCATTAAGTTGATAAGGATGGTTTCTGGTCAGTTTTTCCTCCTAACCCAACTTATTTATCATGTGTTTTTTCTCTTTAGTTTTTGTAGATGGGTTTGTCATCTGCGAGCACGAGTAGTGAGGGTCTTCGGCTTTGTATTTTTGACCTGAGAAGGGGACAACATGAAGGACAGGAGCATGATAAAATATTGTTTTTCTTTCCCTTTGATTGCCTCATATCTGCACAACTTTCTGTTGTCGGGCTTAGTGAAGGACTTATCACATTTACAAGGTAAGGTTTAAAAAGTTGTTTAATAGTTGTGGTGTCTTGTAACTCCTGTCTCGGTCAATCTTCTTTGGTCTTCATTATTTAGCAGCCTCATCCTTTTGAATGAGCAATACACATGGAAAAATGGGCTTTCCACTCTGCAATTTATTCAGGTGTTTATGACATCTAGAATGCCTATTCTTAAGAATTAAGCTTTTATCTAGGCATGGCATGCTTCACAGTCTCTAGCTTCCTACGTAGAAGAGGGGCAACGAGTTGTTTTATCTTTCATTAAAAGCATATTTTTACATCTTTCTTCATGCATAGAATTTCCATTTTCTGAACTTCTTCAAGCAGTTACTACCATAGGATCATATGTATATCTCTGTTGGTTTTTTCTTGAGAGGATATATGATTTGGAACAGACAGGTGTTCAAAATTCTTATTCTTAAAATTCTATCTTACCACTAAAAAACTACTTCTAGGACATGAACTGGATGTATATCAACTAAAAGGTTTTTATGTGCTCATCCAACTCCAAAAAAGTACCAAGTACTGCTTTTGTTTTTCATTGCATGAGGTGAAATTGGGTAATTATTATATGTCCTGTTTTTTAGGTTGGAATAATTATTTGGGAATACTCGATATGGAGGGATGTGAGCCATATGCTTATCATGCATTCTAGTGGAAGCAGGGTATTTTAACTCCAGCTAACAGGACTCTCCAGATATTTCCTAGAATTTTGTTGCTACACCTACAATCTTAAAGTCTGCCTACAAGGAACCTAGAGGAAAGGAAGATCAAAGTTGTGTAGCTCATAGTTTCTTCTCTTGTTCTTATGATGATAATGATATAATGATTATTACTTAGACTAGTCTTTTGTCTATCTGTTTTACAGCTTTATTATAACACGAGACTAAACGAATTAAAATGGGTCTATTGGTTTCTTTTGAAAAATCTCTCTTGCCTTTTTGGGAAATGAAAACATTTTTGAAAGAGAGAGATTGGTGAATGAATTTGAGCAATCTGGAACTGTTGAAGTTTTAAAATGCAGTCACTAGAAAGGAAATAAACGATTAATGAGAGACGGTCATTGATGCAGTTTACTGGATATCTTTTTTTCCTGCTTGGTCCGGCTATGTGATGGTGCTGTGCTGGTTTGAGACTTTGTTTGATGGTTTCTGCAGGATTTTCTCTCCTGATGCGGCTTGTGAGGTGATAGAAGCAGAGAGACACTCTCATGTTTTTTATCAGGCAGAACCTGACATTTGGATGGTCATGGTATGTATGATTTTGGTTATGTGGGCTTAAATAGTGTTTCATCTTAGGGGGCTTGCATCAGTCTGATATGACTTCCAGTATTACTAATTTATTGCTTTACCTCTACTATTTACAAAAAACTGACACCTTTCTCTTTTTCAACATGTTTACAAAAAAAGCTACTTTGCAGATTTCTATCATAATACTTCCTCTGTCCCATATTAATAGCTGTGTTTGGCTCAATTTAAGTGGCTGGGTGCTTTAAAAAAGCGTCTCAGAAGCTATTTTTGATTCTCTTAGCTGTAAGTCCCAGCATTCAATAAAATTCATTATTTTACCAAATGGAGCTATTAATATGGGACAGCAGGAGTATAATTAAAAATTTTGTCTAGTTTTAGATGTTAACAAGACATGTAAAGGAATTGAATTTTTTGGTTAATGAAATCTTGAACCAAGTTTTTCCACTTTTCTGAGATGGTCAGGGTGTCATGCATGATAGCTCTGATAAGCCATCCTTTTACAAAAATCCCTAAAACATCACAGAAATTACTTGTGAACAAGGATTTTTCTGGGTAGGAGGTTGCCATACCATAAACAATAACTATGACATCAAAGAGGACATGTTCTACTATGCAATAATTTTATCATACAGTTAGATATTAATAGCATAGCCAAACGCGCTCCAGACAAAAGTTTTTGGATACAAATTTTGTTTTTAGTAGAATTGGTGTTGTTGACTGTACAATTGCAATTAGATGTTGTTGGTGATGATGACCGTACAATTGATACAGAGTTGCTGGTGATGATGTTGCTATTTTCATATTGTTTTGCCTTGCCATCCGATGTTTATGTAAAAAATGTATGAATTGTCAGTTATCTGCATTATTAAGGAAACAATAGTGGTGGAGCTTGAGCCAATAGGTCTACATTTTCTGTATGCTGAAAATTTCTGCAATCTTGTATGGCTCTTCCTTTTAGTTTTGTTCTTCTCATTCTTTTCTTTCATGGTTTTATCTTCTGCATAGAATTTCATTCAAATGGTTGGCTTTATTTTCAGAATTTACTCGGTCCTCACACTGAAGAGTCATATAACCATTCTTTTCAAAATGACAGTAAGTTGTAGTTGAAAATATTTGGAAAATCTGCTGGCACTAGGAAAGTTGATAACTGACTAAGTGAAGTCAGGGGTACTTTGGATATCTTGTAAATCGGGGAGTAGTTTGCAAATATGCTTTAAGGTCTTGGACTTGAAGTGTTGTAGGATGCACATAACAGTTCATGTATCTTTGAATTCGATGGTCTGGATCAGTTACTGTACAGCTGTGGATGCCTATGGTTTGATGGAGTCTGCATGTGGATGCTGATAGATATAAGGAAGAGAAATTACAGGATTGTGATTGTTTAGAGAATGAGATAATGGGTTGAAAAGAGAAGAGTAACAAAGGGAAAAAGAGAGAAAAGCATGGAAGAACAATATGCTTTAGTGAAGAAGATGAAGAAGCAGAGGGTGAAAGAAGTAGAGGCTGCAGAATGGGAAAAGAAGAGAGACTCATATCGTGAGAGGGAAGGTAGGAGGTAGGAAGACACGGGGCATAGGGGGTTCGAAGGAGGAAATTTGAGTAGTTTGATGGATAATCTATCTCTATGCATCTGTTTTGGTTGGTTTGAGCTTGATATTGGTTCGGTCCTTAACAGCTCGAGGTTTTGAGCCAACTCGTGTGTCTAACATGGTATTAGGGCTAGGAGGTCCTGATTTCGTTCCTGGCCCCTACCTCTGCATATTATGTGCATGTGCAAACATCTGCATCTGTTAAAAATCATGCTTGCCCATGCAGAGGGGGTGATGGATTATCTGCTTCTTGGTATCTGTTTGGTTAGGTTTGAGTTTGATATACGTTGTTGGGTCCTTCCTTAACAGCTTGTGCTTTTGAGGCAACTTGGTTTCTAACATAGATTAAGTGAAGAGGGAAGTGGCAGATGAGAGAAGAAGGCTATATTGAGAAATGAAGAGTAGATGAACTTCAAAAAAGGATAGAAAGTTGTAAGGAGCAAATTACACTCAATCGTAACAGCAACTCAATTAATCAACTGATTTCAATGGCTAAAATAATAAATTTTCTCTTCAAATTAAGTAAACCTAGAAGTTAATAACAATAATTTGATTTCTAATATGTTTCAGGTATAATGACTATACACTTATACTCCCAAAAAAATCCTGTCTAGACTTACTACATTTGAAAAGTAAAAATACAAGAATTCCTCTTTTAATTAATGTAAAAAATATTCCTTTTACCCAAAAGTACAAAATTCCCTTTAAATAAAACAACAGAAATGCTTGTATGGAAACCTTACTCTTGTTAAAAAATTTATATTAAGAGTTAGCCATCTAGAGTTTTTTTTGTCCTTTCTTTCTATGTAATAGCTAGTGGGTTTGCCACTTTTTAGCTGGATTCTTTTGCGTCCATAAACAAATCTATCAAATTTTTACGGATTAAATAAAGAGTATAAATTTTTTATAGACAAATATATAGCTGTTGGTATTGTTTGTGTGATTCTGAAACGGAAAATAGTCTGTGTAGAATGATTATTGACTTTGATCTGTCTCTTGTCACATTAGTCTCCTGAAACTACAGGTGGTGGAAAAGAGCAAGGAGTCAGAAGCTGTTTGGAGGACAGCTGCTGTGCGGGAAGTTCTCAAAGAAGTGCATTCTCTTTTTGTTATGTTCCATGGATCTATAAGAGTGTTACTGGACAAAGAGCCTGGTGGTGGGCTTGCTCGTAGTCATTTATATTCTTTTCTCTCAGATTACTTGAGTGGTAAATTATTGTCTCTCATAACTAAACTTTCAGCGTATCTCTTTGTTTTAAAATATAACCTGTGGAATATGGAATTGCTCCTTAAATTCTCTGTTTTAACCAGATTTAATAGTTGGGAAAAAAGTGCAAATGCCATCCTTTAGGGATTGCTTAAAAGAGCGTGGAACTATTCAGATGCTGACTGTAGGAAGAGAGGCTGCAATTGAAGTTCAGGTGAAGTAAATTTGGGTTGTTTTCACCTTTTGTATTGGATATACTTTTGGATATATCTTTATATGGCGTTGCTTTCCATTATGCTAATCATCTACTGAAGTTGATTTTTCATCTATGTATCTTATTGTTTGTCAAAATGTCTGGCTCATATTACAATATCTAATGTCCTGACTAAATTTTATAGACATCTTTTTCTTGTATCCTTAAAGCTACTTCTAACTTAAGTTTGTAAGAGCTTTTCTCTATGCCAAATAAGCCATGTCTTATGTGTCTGCTCTTAGGTTACCATCTAATTACCACTTAAAGCTTTGTCAACAGTGCTTATTAACAAATTGAGCTTTTGGATGCCTGAGACATTCCTATTTCAAATGATGGAGACTTCTTAATTTGTATCATTATTAGAAGCTAGAAAATCTTTTTTTGGAATTTCCTTTCTCCTTGTGAGTCGTATGTTGTAGATACTTTGTTTCTGTGAGTTAATGTTTGAGCTACAAAACTGTCCCTAACACTGTGGATTAATTTCGAGATATTAGATTAGTGCTACTTGTATATCAAAGAGTTACATTGTTGGACTCACAAGATTGTAGTGGAATTTAGAGATGGGTTGAAAATTTTTTCTTATTTTTTTCTGGTATTAGTAGTCTGTAATTTGGATCGACATGTTTGTTTTTGTTTCCTCTAATACTCAGAAGCCTATGTTTTCCCCCCAATATTTTGTACTAAAATTGGCTATTATTTATTGCAGTCACTTGTGAGAGTTATAGAGTCATGCGTGGGGACCAATAGCTGTCACTCTCTAATCTTATTCCAGGACCTGCTTGTATCCACAACCCTTCATCCAGTATGTATCTATCTTGAGATTTCCAACTCTGTGTACTTTAAATGTGACAAGTGTTTTAATAGTATGCAAAAATTTCTCTTCAGGATGATGCAGCAAACTTATTTACATATGCTGTTTTAAGGCTTACTCCTCGTGCTCTAAACCCTGGTGGAAGTTCTTGGTCCTACTTGCTCAAAGGAAATAATACCTCTCATACTTCTACCAGCACGCTGTTATTCAGCTCAGAAGTTGCTTCTGAGGAGTACAACTGCACATCTCGTGATACCTCGCCTAGACAGGACCAGGGTTTTCATATTCCACGACCATTACAGCGGGACAGGTGGTCTAAAGGGAAGGACGGATTTCTCCTTACTGACATATGGGGTGCAGAAGTTGGTGGTTTAGTTTCTACAATGCCAGTTGTTTTGATTCGACAATCAGAAGAGCGCATGTTTTTTCTGGCATATCAGCAGAAAAATCTGACAATAATTGTTCTTATTCCTATCAGTTCTTTAGTTAATGGAGAGCAGGGAATATCTTCAGTAAAGCAACAATTTCTTGAAAATGTGAGTACTTTGTCTTTTATTTATATTCATTTATCGACCACTTGTTGTTCTACTATTGGTAGATGAATAGGACTTGTCTCAATTTAAAGAAAAGATAGACAAGGCTTTTGGTTTATATCAATACTTCCGCTGCCTGCAAACAGTTGTTAAATAACTCAGGATTGAGGAAAATGATCGTGAAAAGCATGTATAAATTGTGAAAAGGTAGTTCGAGCATACATGCTTTTCAGACGGCCAACCTTCCATGTGCTGCATGCGTCCTTCCTTGACTATGTAATCTAGATAGAATTTTTCCTTTTGCATAGCAGAAGAAATGAAAGAGAAAAAAAACTGGCTGAAAGCGATTGCCCCTGATCAGCTTTGGTTGCACAGGGAGAAGAGAACAGTGGAATGTGGCTATTTCTTCCTCCACATGTCTGGTCCAGTACCTTCAAATCTCTTTCCTTCCAAAAATGGATATCAAAAGAGGGAAAGCCAGGGATTGTAGGATACAATATCATGTGCTTTCCCTAGGCTTCCTTGCATTTTAACAGAGTCAGGAGAAGGGTGAATAGTATCATCTGCTACCTTTGAGTTCATGCTTATTACGTCTGACATGCGAGGTTGATCCTGCCTCCTTTTACAAGCGCATCTTGGCTAAAAACGACAAGTCAAGAAAGCCTTTAGTGATGTCTATGAATTTTATGATCTATTGGGCATGGCCTTTCTCACTCTTATAGTGTTTTGTTTGTTCAACTTTACTTGACTACATTTTAGATTCTGATTTTGTAATTTCTACACTTAAGATTTCTTATTACAAAATCTGTCAGGCGTCTTTGAAAATTATAAAAGTTGAAGAGAAGCTGTCAAGAGGATGGGGAGGTGAAAATGCCTATCATGTGAGTGGGTATCGCTACTTGTTGTTTAATAAAGACACGAATGCATCTAGAGCTTCTCCTCAAGGAAAAGTTGCAACTCTTGCCAAGGTCGGTACCTTCCTCTAACTAATTGTGTTCCCCATTTTCATGGGCTCAATGTATGCTTTTATATGACATTTATTATTATAGCTTGGAACAACAGTTGGTCTTTGTGCACCATCACCTGTAATCTGTCCTCCTAGAATTGTCATTTCATTTCTTGAAAACCATGAACTTGCAATTCTTCAATTTGTTAACGTGTGATTTGAAGTAGTAGTTTTGTTTTTTATTTGGGAGGAAACATCCAAGGTTGAACAGGGAGGTAGTTGAATGATTTAGTGATTAATTATTAGGAGAATGGGGAAAATAATATTAAGGGTAGAAGCAATGGCATTAAACGAGAGTCAGATTGAGCAGTTCAAAAGAATAATTAAGAATTGAGTGACCAGAATGCACTATGAAACATTGAAAGCAACATGTTAATAAGTAATTTATGGTCTCAAAGGTTGGTTTTGACATTTATTTTTGCCATGTGGTTTCCACCATTTATAATGGATGAAATTTGGAGCTTTACCACGTTCTAAATGATGAATTCTTTTGACTTCAGAGATGTATATTTTTTCAAATAAAAGAGTTTGATGAAGCTTTGTTGAATGCGGCAATGTCTTGTTTATGCACTTCTGTTTGCCTCAAATTTTCACATCCCCAGAGAAACCTAAGTATATAATATTTGGTTCTATATACTTTTGTAAGTATCATGTATTTAGTTGCACTGAGTTATTTGTGCACAATCCAGGGCTCGTTACTTGCACTTAGTAAATTAAGGGAACAGGTCGATGTAGAGAAGAGTCGAGCCAAGAGGGATGACCCTGACCATGAAAAGGATTTGGAGGTTTGCATTAGAGCTAATAATAATGCCTGGGTTATTGCTCGGCTTACGAGAGGAAAAGAACTTTATATGGTTTTGGAAAAAGCCCGTGAAACACTCCTATATGCATCTGATGCTGTTGAGAAGTTTAGCGACAGGTATGTTGTTGGATCAAAACCTATACACATTTTCTTAGAAATATGAGATTCCATTTCATACACCTGCAGTTTTTTTTTTGCTTCATCGTTGCCAATGCAGATGCCATTATAGTAAATAGCAAATCTAAACAGCAAATTAGATTGAGCATCCTTGTCCTTTTCAACATGAGGTTAACATTAACGCATAAGTTTTTGCTAACATTTTTTTCCTTCTATAAAGTAACCCATACTGCATCTTATTCTTACATTCTTCTCATAATGAATCACAGCTTTCAGTCTGATGATATTATTTTATTTGTAAAACATGCAGATATTGTAATGGAACATTTTCCTTGGACTAGATGTATACAAATGCAATGAATTTGGTAACGTTCTATAACTTCATGAAGAAGTGCTTTCTTGCACTGATGACCAGGGCCACTGTCTTACCATGTTACATGCGATGTTGTCTAATTATCTGGAATAGCATTCACTTGTCTAAATTAGTCTATTTCTGGTAGTGTTGTAGAATTAGAGAGATCAGCCCACATAGGAAAAAGGTCAACTGTGGTACAATGGCTCGAAAATTGTTCTGTACTTTTTAATTTGTTCACTTTTCAATTATGTATACAATTTTTTACCATCGGAGATCATATGTATGTCTAAGATCTTACCACCGTCCTCAGACATAATGCTTGAACATACACAATGTAGTTGTTCCTTAGTGATACAATGGCTCGAAAATTGTTCTATACAATTGCTTTCTAATTTGTCCACTTATCAATTATCATGTACAATTTTTTACCATCGGAGATCGTATGTATGTCTGAGATCTTACCACCGTCCTCAGACATAATGCCTGAACATACACAATGTAGTTGTTCCTCAGTGGTACAATGGCTCAAAAATTGTTCTGTACAATTGCATTCTAATTTGTCCACTTATCAATTATCATGTACAATTTTTGACCATCGGTGATCATGTGTATGTCTGAAATCTTACCACCGTCCACTGACATAATGCCTGAACTTACACAATGTAGTTGTTCCTCAGCGGAGTTGATGAGCTCTTCGATGGTGTGGGGTACCCACAGCACCACTCCCTCTTTTCTCTCCTCCTTCGGCCCCCAGGGATGGAATGGAAAAACCGTGCATTTCTTCTTGTGTATTTCAGCTGCTTGAATAAATAGATTTACCTGTAGTTCAGCGTTTCTCGAAAAATCTAAAAAGAGTGCTTCAAACTAAAAATTAAGATCAATCTATACTATATGTTTGGACTACGGAAGTAGTATCACCTGCAGAAGCCACATTCTAATAATATTAACCTTCTATCAGGTGATTTGGCAGTGGTATGACAAACCTTCTTTTAAAATTCATACCCACTAAATTTGGGATGAAACGCTTGGAAATGCGAAAAGGAAAAATGTTTTTCATTTCGTTCAAAGTTGCCGGGTCATTGTCCACGCTAAATCTCACATTGGACCCATTGATGGGGGTACCCCAAGATAGGAAGATCAACAGAAATTCAAGGAAGGTAGGTATACCTGCAAATGTAGGGGGAAAATCAACCGAATCAAAGATCTGAGCAGTCTTGGCATCTTCCAGTAGCTTAATCAAGGTTTTGCTTCCACTCATTTTAGCTTCATCTAGAGGAGTTCTTCCCCATCTGCATATCATCAACATCACAGGCAACGCCGAAATCATTAATGCATTTTTTTCTCTTATTTGCTACCAGCATTTAGTGCACATAAAATATGCTTCTAGAATTGCGTCCAAAGCTAATGATGTTGCAACCTGCAAGATTATGCAAATGCTTTTGAATTTCCAAAAATCTGTGATAAATTATGCATGCCAAGTGGGTCAATTATTTTTCTATTTCTTGTCATATCTCATATATTATTTCATGCTGTTCATGTTGCTTTCTTAAAGCTAATAATGGTTGGATAATTTGGGTTACTGGTTTGAGAACAGAGAAATAGTTGTGATTAGGAAGATGGCAATATTTTGAGAAGCTTATAAATTGGGTTAGGAATCGGGTTGGGTCATAACCCGACTCTATTTATTAAAAAAGTTATAAATACAATTCTTGACCCTATTTAGGTCAGGTTGGGTATGCGGTAACCTTACTTTTTTTCCTCGATTAAGTTTTATTTTGTTAATTGAGTATTATATACCTTATCTTCATAGGGGCCAAACATAAAGGGAATTTAGATGCATTGTAAGTCAAACACTTTTTGTGTTATTATAAAAAGAGATTGGTAGAGAAACGGTTGCGACATTATAACACACATTCAAAACAATAAAAATCCTACAAAAGATTTTAATTTACTATCAAATATTATAAAAAACTATGAGAAAATAAAATTCTAAGAAATTTTTTTTTTAGATTGCATGTAGGTAAATCTAAATTCAATTATACTTTTTAAATAGGTAAAATTTTAAAACCCTAACCATAACCCTATATTTAGTCAAGCCAGGTAGGAAGGTATGGGTTAGATAGGTAAGGTATACATGTCAGCCTGGCCCCACTTATATACAGGACAAAATCCCATAATAACATCAAAAAGTTTACCTGTCTTTTAGAAGAACGCTTGCTCCCGCATCCACCAGCAATTTTGCCATCATGTATAGTCCATCTGCAGCTGCTACATGAAGAGGAGTCCGGTGATCGTAGTCCCTGGTGTTGGGATCCGCCCCATAGGACAAGAGCCTCTTTAACAAATCTGATTCTCCTTTGACCACTGCAACACAAAGACGACTTCCTTCGTCTAGATTTAAGGCAGCTCCTTCTTGGACTAGTAAAGACGCCACGTTATCATGGCCATACTTGATGGCTTCAAGTAAGGGAGTATTCCCAAGTTTATCTAATTCCAGAGACAAATTGTAGTCAATACTCATTGCCGACAGATTTACATTGTTCGTTACATCCTCCTCAAAATGCTTAGCGGAAATAATACCTGGAGAATTGATGTTTACACCTTCTTGAATAAGAAATTGTACTACATCTTCATGACCTTTCGATGCCGCAAGATGCTGTTAGAAAGATGTTGAAATTAGAGAAATGAATAATCAAAACTCATTGGCACTTTTGCCTTAACTGGGTTGACTCGAATGTTATAAGGTTTGATTGATTACATATATGCATAAATTGATATCATAAAATTGACCATAAAGTTTTTATATTACTCCCTCCGTCCTATGTGGATTTGAAAAAACTTGTCCTATATTAATTATCATATTTCCTGTTATCCTTTTTCATGGTAATTAGTGGATAGAGTAAAATGGGTTCACAGCAGAGTTAAAAGTTTTAATAAACTGGCTTCTTTAAATATCACATTTTTTAAACGTGAAAGTTAACATAGGACAGAGGAAGTAATTTGTACGTATTTGCTTAAAGTATTCTATGAGTTATTTTGTTTTGTAACATTTATATAACAACGGGAAAATAGTGACTTTGAACCATATCTAATCAGTCGATTTAGCTTGGAAAAGTTGATCAAGTTGGTTAGATGTTTGTCTTGACTCTATATATCATATCATCCCTAGCTAATACTATTAAATTTAAGATTAACTTGAAATTCTGCGGGTGATTGAGAACTTTCACACTACTTGAAAGTACATATAAACAAGAAGATCAAGGATCATATTCGAGTGAAAGCATTTCGTACCAAGGGTGACCGCCCATCATAATCAGTTTTCCTAGGATCTGCTCCAGCTCGAATCAAACCCTTCAGGTGATACAGATCTCCATGATAAGCAGCGCTATTTAGTCTTAATGCAAGGTCAGCTTCTTGCTTTCCGATATAAAATGAGATGTCAGACTCCAATTGCTTGATCCGAATATTAGATTCTTTCCTCTGTCATTGGCAAGACTATTAGACTTATTCTCCTCAATAAAACATCCGTAATTTAGTTAAAAACCTTACGTAGAAGCTTAACGTTTCCAGAACTGTACTATATACTGAATCTTAAACTTCAAGACCAACAAGTAGATGAGATTAACTTTGACTGGTAAAACCACCATTAACATAAATGCAACAAATAGCTGATGGTTGTAATTTACCTCCAATAAATTGCTTAAGATTGCCCGTCCGTCAAAGAAATATATCTGTAGTATATTGGTGAATGATTGTTTATCAAGGCGCAATAATCTGCTAAGTTCACAAACGCGGACTGTATAAGGTTGAGGAATGTTGCAAAGGATGGCGATCTCTCCAAAGGAATTATGTGGTTCTAGGCGTGAAAGACTCTCTTCAGATCCGTCCTCTGCGATTCCTACTTCTTCCTGCATAAGCAACGTTCTTCTGAATTAGTCAACCAACCTCAAATCAATCACATAAAACTATTTACTTGATAAAATTGAAAGGACAATATATAGTTACCAGCCCGCCATGGCAGACGAAGTAAATTTGATCCACAGCGTGGCCTTGTTCCATTATTACCTCACCGGGAAGGAAAAATTCTTCATGTAATCTGATTACCTAGTAGAATGGAAGGCATGTTACGAATATGACGATACAGCCATTTTCTTTCCTTGCTAAAGATATGCTGACACCCATCTAGAACTAAAGTAAGCACTTACAATTTGGTTAATAAATTCTGGTGAGCATCCTTTAAAGAGAGGAACCTTCTCAATATAAGACTTGTATAAATTTTGAGAAATCTACAAAAAAAGTAATTACTCATTATGGAGTACTAAAAAATATAGAAACATATTTTGAAAAGATGTCTGCACTCAAACAGAAGTATATAGCTGCCAAAAAATTACCCCGCACTCAGAACGACAAAATATACCAGAATGTAGACTATGAAACATAGACCTAATAAAGGATGAATCGAGTGTAGTTCTATTAAGTCAAATTGGATTGAATCTGAGGGAGCCTTCAAGTGCATACAATTATTTCCAGTTCACTGGATCCTCAAATGTTATTTTTCTTCTAAAACATACAAGGAGTTACTATTTTGTAGTGTAAAATATGCAACAATATATGCACGGTACAATGTTAGATAAATCTCCTGCACCTTTTGTTATGAATGCAAATAATAATTGCTATATGCATATTATGTGGTGACAGCTTATGCAAGGTCGGATCAATGTACTGACACAAACCTTAGCCCGAATAGAGATAGGAATGTCCTGAAGAACAGAAGCTTCTGTGTAGCCACTTTCATACTGTAAGCGTACATGCCCTTTGATCTGGTCCCTTATTTCTTTTTGAAGTTTGTTTCTGTTCATATATTTGATCAAATCCGTCATTTTATCCCTGAACCTCTCTGTCTTTGATCCTTTCACAATTAGTGCAGTCATGTTACCAATTAGATAAGCCCCCAGAATCATGTCAAAAGACACATATATCATGATGAATATCATTTCCCTGATATTAACAGCGTGTATGTCTCCATAACCTGTGGCATGCAATATTTTCACCAGTCAAAAATCAGAATTATAGTTTCAAGCAAACCAAAGAATAGCAATTGTCCCGTTGCAAGAAATTCTGCGGTTAAGCTCATCCATTATGTATCCTTTTTATGTAAGTGTCATCATTTAGCCAAAGACAAATCCGGTTTAGAGAGAGATTCAAGTCATCAATATTGTTCGTATCATGATAACTACTAATTACTACAGCATCTTTCTTTTTTAGTTGTTTCAAATTCTACATACAAAATCGATCCAAATAAAAACTCTAAATACAGCAAAATGCGACAAATAAAGAAAAAAAGCCCTTACCAACAGTTGCCATGGTCACTATCGCAAAATATAGTGATGTCATATATCTCTTGAAAAGATCAATTTCTCTGAAGTTTGTATAGCTATAGTCCCCAAGCTTCAAACTTCCAATCCATGTGTATTCCTCGTGAGAAGCGGGAAGAGTGGTCGCCAGATAATAAAATATGCAGGCAGCTGTATGGGTGCAGTAGAGCTCAACAGCAAGAAGTTTTACTATTCTAGTAAACAAGTAATTGATACGTATATCCCTCTCCAACTTGTGAAAAAAATCTGTTACTTTCCGGACCCGCCATAAACGAATCCACAAGAGGTATCTAACTTCTTCCTTCCTGCCGCAAGCCTGAGATGAGCTCATGGTCTTAGTATCTTTGAAGGAGGACACAAAAAAATAATAAAAAGTCCGGCATTAATTAGGGCCTGTCAAATATAATAGATTTGATCTAGAACCACACTTATGAAATTAAAAAAAAATAAAGAAAGCCATGTAATTGATCAAAATAGTCCACACTTGGTATTGAGAAATCTCTATTACAGTCTAAAATATCACACCAGGAAGCCAATAGAATGCAGAAAATAAAGATGAAGTCCAAAGGAAATAAATTTAATACCTGCCATGAATGTTTGCACTCTCTACATACCTTATAAATAGCATCCCAAGGCAGACATCCAAGAAGATCCGCTAAGAAATTCGACTTAAGGTATCTGCCATGTGGAATGAACAATGTTGTTAATTCAGTGACTGTTTAAGTAGCTTCATATAGAGGAACTAATAAATATATATACTGACCGAAGAGCAATCAGGTTTCGTTTGTAGACTATCTTGTAGGTATGGCCATCTTTATAGGCCAGAAAAAACTGAAAGACAATGTCTGCGAGAAAAGCAATCTGTCCGGCAATATCAAGTAAGAACAGGTTTTCCGGTAAACCCCGGAAGAAGCCAAATTCGAGAGGGGTGAAGAATGACGAATACATAGCCCATACTAAAATGAAATAGGTCCACGCCTGGTATAGCCTGCAAG
Source organism: Saururus chinensis (assembly GCA_035235625.1). NCBI lineage: Eukaryota > Viridiplantae > Streptophyta > Magnoliopsida > Piperales > Saururaceae > Saururus > Saururus chinensis. The sequence continues at coordinate 26,903,927 of CP141140.1, forward strand.
ATTCAAACCAGAAAGTATATATTAAGCTACCACTTATGAACTTGATGGAGTAGTAGCAGTTAGAGCAAGGTGTCATATTTGTTAATAATTGACCACTTACTAATTGAAGTATATGTTTTATTTTAAGAGAAAGGTCTTTGACCAATCTATGGCATATAAAAAGATCAAAATTTCCAATGTTCTTAAACAGCTAGCGTCACTTGATCTACCCCATCAAACCGTTCTCAGAGCCCATGACAGATTGAAAAAACAGGTCTTTAGTTCTCGCGGTCATCTCCTGGTCTTGTTTGTTTGTTTTTGAGAAACTGCTTTTGGTACAACAAGTAGTTGGATTTTCTCAACAACAACAAAAAAAATAGTTGCTTTTGTTAATACTATCGTTATCATTGGTAATGGGACAGAACCAGCCATGGACATTTTCCATTGAAAACTGAAGTAAACGTTGACAAAATGAGGAAAAAACACAAAAGAGAGCATATGACTATTCACGATCAGCAGGAGATACGTTGCGTGATCTTGCCTCCATCTAATGACTTCGACTCCTAAATGAAGGTCTACTATAAAAGAACAGATATAAATCCAATTTCACTCAATCACCATGATCATTAACCACCACGATCATTTGAATGCCTCCAGCACCTATGCCACCTTTTTATTTTTTACCTTTTGTTTTATTTTTTATAATATGCTTCGAGCTAGTCTACAGTCTACTACCAAAATTATGCCGTGAGGCCACTTCGCCACATGTTATTTCTATTGATCTATCTCTCTTCACCTCTCAGTCACTATCAATATCAACTCTTTCTACCTGCAATCCTCCTGGCAAACCAAGTTGTGGCCGTCACAACCCTCATCTCCTCCCAGCTCCTCATTGCTCCTCTCGGACTCCAAATCGACATCAGAGCTCTTCCTCTTGCGGAAGAGAATTACATCCTGATCGGGATAGTCCCCGACCCAATCATCTCCCCGCCATATCCGGCTCCCGCACCTCGGATTCCTTTGTAGTGGCGACTGCATCATTCACAGCAGCCCCCTCTGGGGCCTTGGCCTCTTCCAGTAGCATTTGTATCAGAGTTCAGAAGTTGGACGTAGGTCTCCTTTCCATGCTGATACATTTCTTGCATCTATCTCTTTCTTCTGTCTACCCAACAGAATTTTTCTGAATTTGGAAGCGGAGAATATAACCGTTTCCAACGATCAGTGACTGGGTCCTAAACTTATCCTAGACATATCCTACGTTATCGATCAATTTAAGTTGGCAAAAGTTTATATGAGTAGCCTGAGTTACGTGGGCAGTCGGATTTAAATCCGAAGGAAGCTTGAGCCCTCGGCTCCTAAGTTATACTCTGTCTTAAAATAAGTGTTTATTTTTTTTAAAAAAAATAAATTAAAATTTTAATTCGTTTAAAAAAATTAAATTAAATATTTATTTTAAGACTGAGGGCATATATGAGTTCAAGTGATACGAACTAGGGCGGGTCTTTAGAAAAACCGAGGTGGCCTGCCCAAGATTGGACTGGAACTGGAGGGGGGAAGGAAATAACGATGCATTTATCCTCTCATTCCGAATTTGCTTACGAAACTATTCTCAAATTTACCATAAACTCATATCATTAAAATTTGGGGATCAAGACTATTCTCAAATTTCCCCAAAACCCTCCCAGATTACATTCTTTAATTGGTAGACATTCTATAAGAGAATACATAAACATTCACGTATATAACGTTGGAACATGAAACAAATTATTAATAATTATTTTTTTTAATAACTTGAGTTATTAGAAAATATTGGCTAATTGGAGTTTAGGCTGTGGGTTTGTGCCTACTGAAGGTGGTTATGCCCCTTGTATGTTTCAAAGCTTGCTGGATATTTGCATGTGCTAGAGGTTTCCTAGCAACCCGAGTCATAGGATTATCTAACATATAGAAGGAAAGGAAATTTAATTATTATTATTTGTCATTCTTTGTTAAGAAAACATATTATTATACAGGATTCTAAGATTCATAAAGTCTCTTAAAATATAGAAAGGAAAGGTTTCATAATGATCATTGCAAGCTTAAAAGCTTGTCCTAGTGGGGCCAATATACCAAAAGTAGGGAAGTATTTTTTATGCTCCACATTCATTGTGAGCCGAGTGTAAAAAATGCCTAGGAGGCATTTATTTTCAAGATCGATGGCGCACACGGTGATGCACATTAGCTCATGTATAGGGCTAGGAATCGAGTCGGGTCGGGTTGGCCTTGACCTTCATTGAAATTAGGTCGGGTCATGACCCGACCCTATTTTTAAATCGGGTCAAAAATCTAAACCCTAACCCTATTTGAGTCCAATCGGGTCGGGTATGCGGGTAACCCTACTTTTTTTCCATAAATTCTTTGTTAGACTCGTATTATATATTTTCTCTCTTTGCAAAGGGCAAACACAAATGAAATTTAATATATTATAACATTAATTTGAAATATTTAGTTCTTTGGTTAATTTGTGGATACATTTTTTGTAGTAGCCATCAACGAAGACCTTAGAGGTATAATGTTATATTTCCTCCATTCTAAGAGAATGATAACAAAATAGACATTCAATGTTTATTTACTCATGATCAGCCTACTTAGCTTTCGATATTCAGCATGTCTTAATTTCAAAATTCTAGTAACTACTTCTATATAGCTGCTCATAACCCTACCCTCCTTTATAACAGGTGACACTTGATTACAATTTTCCTCCTCCGAAAACTGTCCCTCATCGATCTCTATTATCCGCCTATTTGGATACATGTTCCTAACCTGCTCCCTATTATGAATGTCAGGCTTTTACCAAAGAGCTAAATTTAGTATGCGATGTGTCCTTTTGAAGGAGAAAAGATGAGTAATGAATACAACAAAATAAAACATATTTTCATTTCATTCACCACACCTAAAAGAATAACATAAAAGAAATTAAACTATATATAAATTAACCACACTTTGAAGATATCGTCTTCTGTTATCCCAAAATGGATGTCTACTACAAAGCAAAATATATGTGATCACACCTATACTCCAAACAACTAATTCATGTTCAAGTTTATCTTTAAGTACCTCTAGTTCAACATAGTATGTACTAAACAAACACTATAATAATAGTATAAACAAGTCTAATAGGCCAACACTATAATAATAAACTTCTTTATTATTTGTAGTTAGGTTGGTCGGGTTGGGTACAACTAGACCCTAAATTTAAAACAGGTCAAAAACCTAAACCCTAACCCTGACCCTACTTGTAGTCGGGTCGGGTGTAGGGTTGAGCGGGTAGGGTTTGGGTCAGGTAAACAGGTCGGGTTGGATTTTTCTAGCCCTACTCACGTAATACTTGCACTAACGTGTGTTATCGTGTATGCGGTCGATCTTGAAAATAAACGCCTCCCAGGCGTTCCTTACGCTCGGCTCACGCTGAGCGTTGAACATAAAAAACTCTTCCCAAAAATAGAGGCACCAAAATTAGTAATGTACTAGTTTAAGTGTAACACATAAATATACAATGTTGGAGAAAGCATGTTTTCACTTATTATCCAAACATTATCTCATGTACTCCTTCCATCCTGTCCCATTTGAAAATCAATTTGATCCAAAATAAGTGTTTTAATTGATCGGTTCTCACCCACTTTCTCCTCTTTTAAAAAGTTTTATGTATACTTTTTTAAAAATATCTTTTATTAACTTTTTTATAAGTTAATAAAAAATAATAATTTTAGAAAATTTTAAGTGATATAAAATAGCTTAAATATTTGATTTTTTTCAAAATTAGAAATTTATTTCAAGACAAAGGGACTATATAACACTTAGACATAATGGATTAGTAGTATTGTGATATACAAAAGGTAAACCACTTTTGTACAATTATAAAACTTTGTAACATAACCAAATAAAGTTAACAAGTATTATTTTTTCAAAATAATATTTATATACAAAAGTCATAATTTCCAATCTAGCATTATCCACTTGGTCATTTTTTAAAATAATTTTTTTAAAATCTTTGTGTAATTGAGTCAAGTGAAATATATTATTTATATGACTAAATTGAGAAGTTGTGTCAAAGTGAAAAAATATTAGGCTTGATTTCCTTTTAAAAACATATAATAGCCCAACTCTCAATTAATATATTATTTTTGGGATAATGATATTCACACAACAAGTCACCCCAACAAAAATACTCTTAACTGGGTTTTAGTTAAACAACACATTTGAACCTCACACAAAGTTCACATGTGAATATCAATTAAGCTATGATTTAAGTGGCAAATCCTAACCATTAGCTTGCCCCTTAGATAGGAGGTTTAAGATTCTAAGGTGTTTTGGTTTAATTATAATATACTATTAGTGAACCTAATATAATATTAAATAAAAAAAATTCTAAGCCAAAGCCATCTATTACTCATCTCTATTCGGTGCTCTTGGCACTTAGCCAATCGTAATTTCCTGCGTGGAATCTTATTACCCGTAGACGCATAATAATCAATACAAAATTAATTGCACACACGTAACTGAGTCACAATTCGCTGTCGAATAAAAAAACAAATCCAAGTTAGCAATCCATCTTCCCGAGACAAACGTGTCCCAATAAATGAGACATATCACCGGTGGATGTCTTCGGCTTATCAGAAGACCCAACCCAACAGGTGTACTGATGAGTAACGAAGCGCGGCCCGGGAGATTAGGCAAAGCATGGGATCACAGATTGGTGTGTCCATTGACGCTCTGAGCGGCCCATTGGGACACTTAACCTTGGGCCCCACCTATTATTGGTTGCAGGCACCGAGTAAAAAGGTCAGATCCTCGTGGGCCCATTTGCGCATCTGAGAGGAAAGTACACGTGTTTTAACTTTTAACGTGTCGATCATTATATTATGCACCATATCGAAGGCACTTATAGGCCCCGATGATGAAGTTAAAGGGGCCCAACGGCACATGGGACCCACACATCTACACCGGACAGATTATGGATGGGCCCCACTTCCAACCAATCGGGCCTGTGCACGATTTGAGCACGACAATTTGCGATTTAAAATTCTCACTTCTCATGTCAAACTTATTTTTCTATTTAATTAAATGTAGTATATGATATATAATATAAAATATACTTTTTTTCCTCTAATTATTATAATTATAAGTGGTGTAAAATTTATAATATATATAAAAAAAGGAGATTACACAAATATCAACTATCCTTTTAAACGTCACCCCACATAAACACGGAAGTGGAGGAATTTCGATTGGTTGGCGCGTGATCGCCAAACAGTAATAAAATGGGGTGCCGCGAATAAATTCGGATTTCCTGGTTCTCTTAACAATCGGCCGTCATTTCGGTAGATTTTTTTATGCTACGCTACGTCAATGAGCGTAAACGAAGCTTGATATTTAAGATTAATGGCGCAATAACCATCGATTTTTTATGCTTACGACCATTTCATCGGAGTGCGAAACATGAAAAACGCTTCCCGTCAGCTGAACCACGATTTCGTTTTCTCGTAGCCTGATCTCGGAGAAACGGGAAATAAATGTAGAAATGAACAAGAGAGATGATCTTACTTGTTGTCGGGATGGATGACGAAGCCCTGCCAACAGCCCTTGATCTCGCCGAGAATCCGCTCCCGGCTCAGCTTCCGTCGCGCTGCCGAACCGAGACGGAGCTCCAGCGCCACCAGCGCCAGTCGACTCTCCCGTGACGATCCGATCCGCTCCTTCACCTCTTCCACTTCGAACTCTTCCAGTTCTGCCTTCTCCTCCTTCTCTGCCCATGGCCTCATGTCGTACGGCGGGCCGTCTGTAAAATCCCAAACGCATCCACAATAATCATAAATAATTAGAAAATAAAACTTGATTCCGCTCGCTAATCTAATTATTTTAAGAGTTAAGTTTTCCTCTGAAAGAAAAAAATATATGGAGAAATCAAGTACGAAAAGGAGTTGAAGCAATTGGTATCGTCTCTGGAAAGAGCGAGAAGTCACCGGAGCGGGAGTCCGATCGGTGGTGGCGCGGAAGCATTAGTGGGCAAAAAATTATATGTATATATCGTCTCCATTTTCCACGGGAAAACTGATAAAAGCCGATAAAACAAATTCCAATTCTTCTACCGAGTTTCCATGACCAAATCTCATCATAAAGGAAAAGGATACTCAGAAGTCAGAACAGAAATCAAAAACCAAAATCGTGTTCATGCTCTAGCGACGGAGGCCGTCTGCAGAAAGAGCGCGATGCCACTCACCGGGCCGTGGGGAGTCCTACCGGCGGCGTCACGAGAATCAGCGGGAAAGCAGAAAGCTCACGAGAAAGACGATGGCGATGGGAGAGAAAGTAGAGAGAGAGAGACGATATCGAATCACGAGCGTTCGAAATGTCCAGAGAGGGAGAGAGAGAGAGAACGCGAGGATTTCGGAGGGGCGAGAGGGGAGGTATTTATACGGCCACGGGGGGGGAGTATTCGGTTTATCTTGCGCCGGGCGTCTTAACGTGCGCGTTGAATATGGCGGCCGCTCCTTAGAATAATATTAGCCGTACGCGTGGACAGTGATGGTTGGTGGTCCATGTTTGTTTAATGGTGGGGCCTTGAGTGTGGGAGGATTGTAAGAGCCCATGCTGGAAGTTTTTAATTAATTAATTTCTGGTTTACGTAAGCCTAGGTGCCGATATTCTATCATTTTTACATTAATATTAGTATATTTAAACTTTTTAAATGAATTAAAATTAATTTATTTTAAAAACTTTAATAGAGTTATTAATTGAGGAAAAGAGAGTACTATAACAGTGTACAAATGGCGATTTTATATAACTCTAATTATTCTATTCACCTATTTTATATTAATAGTTCTATTTAGTAAAAAAGTTTATGTAACTATTAATATTGGATGGAGGGAATATTAAATAAGTACAATAAACATTGGCTATTAAGTTATGTATTGTCCATTTGTAAGATTAGATTTTAAGTTATAAATTAAATAATACTCCTTCCATCACATTTTAAATAGTCTCATTTAAAAAAATATGTTCCATCTGATCTTTATTAATAGCTTTATTTAATTTTTTAAAATGAATTAAATTTAGTTCATTTTAAAAAATAAAATGAAACTTTTAATGTAAGGATAGAAGGAGTATTTGTTACATATTAATTATTCTATTTTATGCCATCTTTTTCATAGAAATTAAAAAAAAAATATTAATAAATTCTTAAATAAATTTTTTTTTTAAACACGGACAATTAAAATGAGATCAAGGGAGTACATATATAAGAACTGGTCTATATTTCATCAGTTCCACTTTAATAGTTTGCATTAGGAATTCAAAATAAATTGTTAAAGATTAATTTAGTTTGATAATGTAGACTATTAAATTGGGATAGATTGAGTACTAGCTAGTTAAGAGAGTTGGTTTTTTGCCAATGTAGACTACTAAATTGGGATATATAGAGTATTAGTTAAGAGAGTCGGCCATCAACATGAGATTATATCTCAACTTACCCAATATATATGATAGAGTAGGCCTTATACTGAAAAGCATGTATCATACTAAAATAAGACAGTAGGTATCAATTGGTGGCTCAGTTGAAATGGGCGATGATGCATGCGAAGCTTAGGAGTATAATCGAACATAACCTCCTTTCTCCAAAAAAAAAATGCTTTGATTTTTTGACACAAAGAATCAAAAGTTTTGTGTCAATTATTATGAAGAAGGGATGCTGTGCTCGTGAACCAAGGGGCTGCTGTGAAACCATTGGTCTATTGCGCCTACATTTTCAAAAAAATTCATGGTCACCTTTGGTGGACAGCCTATGAATTATGCTGTACATAGTACAGCCTGTATGCTTATCATTTCGTTTAATTTTGTGACATTTTCAACTTGTGAATGGCAGGCAGAGGACTCTTTTGAGTCTTGACTGACCAGACTCAAACCGAGCAGCTAAGGTTCCACCAGCACACAGACATGAACAGATTGATAGAGACGTGGTTTTTGCAATGAACAACAGCTAGCCCAGGTCAAACCATGAGTTTCAGAGTTCATTGAAATTTTGTAAGGGAGCTGCATAGCTATATTGTAGTGGATCATAGTGGGGAATTAGGTAGCAGGTTCAACTTGCATAAGTTAAGGCAAGAGCACCCAGTTGTTTGGTTAGGCTTCCTTTCTAATTAAGAAGTTGTGAGCGTGTTCTAGTGGAGCATTAGTGTGTCATATGAGGTAATCTAAATGCTCCATCATTTCTTTCTCTGTTTCATTATATGTAGGACTGTTGAGTCCAATTCGTTCAAGTGATAAATATTCCATTGCTACTTCTTTGAAGGCTTAGCAAGACTTGCCCAATTGAATTAATCAACCTTGCCATTAAGGAAAGTTATAATCTTTCTGGATTTTTTATTATGTAAAACACTTTTAGTTTGGTCATTGGTGGCCAAGTACCCTTAAACTTATGATGCAATGAGCCTAATGGATGCATGTGTAGTAGACAAAAATACAACGTATTGCGTAAAGGCATCCTGGTCTATAGTTGCTGACAGTTAAGCATGCACTAAGCTGTGAGGCGTAACATGATTCTTATATATCATCCACAAGCAATATACAGTATACACGGCAATGTCAAGAAACCACTGAAAGTATTTATATAGGAGTAGATTGATGATCTGGAGTGTTAGTTACAATCTGTTGCAAAGTCTCATGAAGAACTTAAGCTAATTAAAACAGTCATGAAAACCGATATATGATGTCCCTTATTACATTGGCTTATGGAGATAATGTCATAAGGATCTGACATCCATGGGCTTACAACCTTTCCTAAATATGGATATGATTATATGAAATATATAGCTGCTTGGCCGTTTAAGTGTAATTAAACACTTTCGCGATAATGTCTTATCTTTTATTATCAGAAAAAAATTAAGATGTGTCGGGTGAATGTGTGAAACATGCGCAAGACGCATCGCATCCCGTCCACAAATCAAGGTCTCACGTGCAGCATACATGAAACAGGAGGGTGGGCAGGTGATTCAAACTAGCCTGCCCCTGTTTCGCACACACAGTGGGCTTGGCACATGCACTCCTACACTCATTGCCAATGGGATTTGACTTTGGGACCTCTTCTACAACTGAGAGAAATGTAACCAGTGCACCCATGTTTACTTAAAAATGGTGCTGGATATTTACAGCGGGGTCTGCTAGGGCTATGTTGATGTTGACACTAAATTCTCATTATCAATTGTCAACAGATTGTAGAACTGGTTGATGACATTGACATGTATTGACCAATTTGTTTGGAGTGATCCAATTAGGGTTTTTAATTGAGTTTGAAAAAAAATTAGAATCATGTTAAAAAGAAGTAAAATAACTTTTATAATGTTCAAGTAGGCTCCCCACGATGTTAGAATATGGAGGAGAGACCAAGTCCAGGATCACGGTGAATCATGGAGGTAGTGAACATAACCCATTTTGATAACTGTAACCCACTCATCATAATTTTGTGTTTTTCAGCCATGAAGAGAGGGCTGCATGTTCGAATGGGCCCAAATTTGATACCCACTATCCTAGTCCATCCTTTTTAAGGGCAAATTTCATAACAGTAGAAAAGAGGATAAAGTTAACCAAATTAAGCATTATGTTTTAGAAAAAAACTAAATAAGGCAAGACCCGTTGACACTTCATTTCCTGACAGACACCCCACATGTCACATAGTCAATAAAAATTTAAAAAAATGCCCTTATACCTATTTTTTTGTTGTAGCTTCTCACAATACAACAAAAAAGACTATTTGCAACGTATTTATGCATCGCTAATGGTCTCATAAGTGTTACTAATTCCTATTAGTGATGCATACAAAGCATCGTCATAAGCATAAACAAAACTCGAGTCGCTATTGCCTATTAGCAACGCTTAACACAAAGCGTCGCTAATAGTGTAATATTAGCGACGCATATTTATGCATCTCTAATAATTTTCTTTTAGCGACGTATAAAATAATGTCGCTAATAGTAAATTATTAGCGACACATAATTCTTTGTGTCTCTAATGATCAATTATTAGCGACGTTATCTTATACATCGCTAATAAAAAATATATTTAAAAAAAATAAAATAACTTATTAGCGATGCATAATTAGATGTGTTGCTAATAAGTCCTTATTAGTGATCCATTTTTATGAGTCGCTGATATAATAAAGTTTTTTTAAAAAATATACTTATTCAAAGCACTGCTAATAATAATTTATTTAAAAATTTTGTGTATTAGCAATGCTTTTCAAAACGTCTCTACTACATTGAAAATAAATAAAAAAATAAAAAACGTTGTAGCCACATTTTTATATGAGTCGCTAAAGAAAATTTTTTTTAAAAAAAACCCTAGTGGTGGGCCCACAGGGGAAGGGAGAGGGAGGTGGGTGGTGGGGGAGCGGAGGACGGCGGGGTGCTGGACAGCAGGTCGTATCTCATACTCCTGAAGTTAGATTCACACGTTTTTAGTAACATTGAATTCGTCTAGTCGAGCCCTATCAAATGAGTGGTGAAATATGCACCTTATCGTGCACTTTTGCCCAACCATCGCAATTAATCATCACATTTTATACTTCATCGCAAGCTTAACCCTATTGTAATTTCAATATCATATACCATCACAATTTTAATATCATCTATTAGCACAATTTCTAACCATCGTAATTTAGACATCATCGCATATTAGAATCCTACGCACTCACAATTTAAACACCATATGACATCACAATATAGGCATCATATACCATTGCAATATCTATCATCGCAATTTTAACACCATACCATTTTACTTTTGACGTCATATGCTATCACAATTTAGGCACTATAACATGTCGCAATTTACCCATCGTAATTTAAATTACCACATCACAATTTAAACCTCTTCGCATGTCAAAGACCTATAATATTACAGTTTAGGCACCATATATCATAGCATTGTAGGCACCATATGATATTGCAATCTACAATCATATATACCATCACATTTTCAAAGATTATCTTGGTAAAATATGAAACCCTGTCATATTTTCATTCCAATTCATCACAATTACAATGCATTGCAAGTAAAAGCCAATGCAATAATAAAGCAACGTAATTACAATTCATCACAATTACAATGCATTGCAATTATAGGCCATCACAAATGCAATTATAGGTTATCACAATTGCAATTACAGTTCCTCAAAATTACAATGTATGACAATTATTGGCCATTGCAATTACAATGCATCACTATTACAATACATTACAATTACAGTGAATCCAATTACAATGCATCACATTTATACTGAATCCTATTATAATACATCACATTTCCAATGAATCCAATTATAATGCATCATATTTAAGGCCATGAAATTATATATCATCGTTGTCTAGGCTAAATGCACTAAATTCTATGTTGCAAACTCTTTGTATCACTGTCTAGGCTAGGTTACTTTCATCCTAGAAAGCGAAAATTTGAGGGCCACTTCTTTGAGACATTTTTCGGGTCGGGCAACATATGAGAAGATTAGGGCAGAGAGGAGAGAGTAGGGTATAAAGGAGGATGATAGCAGCGTGAGGGGGAGGGTGGAGATGAGAGAGTTAGAGAGGAGAGGAGGAGGACAACGATGGTGAAGGGAGGGTGGAGATGAGAGAGTTAGGGCAGTGAGGAGGATGACAACAATAGGAGGGGAGGGTGGAGATGAGAGAGTCATGGTGGAGAGGAGAACGACAATGTCAAGAGGGGAGCATGGAGATGAGAGAGTCAGGGTGGAGAGGAGGAGGACAACTATGGGATGGGAGAGCAGAAGGAAGAGAAGGACAACGACAGTAGGAGAGGAGTTGGGACATTTACCTCACTTATGCACCCAACACATTTCATTTACATAACCTTTTCCATTTGCTGCACAACTCATATTTTCTTCCTTTTTCTAAATCACCCTACCTTATTAATTTTACCTGGTTAATTTGTTTAGAATGTATGTCAACTCTAACATAGAATTTGTCACTTTTATATCAATATCTAATTGCATAAGGAGAAGACATTTGAGTGATGTAATATTGATACATAAAAATAATGGGTAGTGGCCAACAAACCTATTAAAAGAGGTAAAACAATTGTACTACACCCTATATGAACCTTGACACAAAAAGACAAAACTACCTCTAATTCACTTCAAATGTATAAACAAATGTCATTGTTATGACCCACCCTAGGGGTCGGGGTCCTGCCTTCATAGTCTATTAGAATTAGGATTTAATTATTGTTAGTAAGAGTAGCTTAGTATAATTAGGACTTTATTCTTATTTGACTTAGGATAATATTAGAAGTCCATTCCAATTACGAGTTTTATTAGTATTATGAATAAGAGGCTTAATTGTTTATAAACATGTGAAGGCCATGCCTATTTGAACAGTACAAAAATCAGAATCAAGTTAGTTTATTTTATTTTATATTTTAGTTATTTTTCTTATGTTTTTATCTTTAATTTAACTTCTATAGACCATCGGTCTACACCATTATTAGCTGAGGATCATTTCTGCTCTCTGTTGCCACCCACCCTTTCCTAGCAATTTAATACACAGATGGATTCACCACACATGATCTTCATAGAGTTGAAGCACATCTTGGCTTCCGACCAAGCCACGAGCAATTGTTGTTTCAATGAAATTATGGATGCCTTTGCCTTGCTCACACTCGCAATCAACTCCTTACAACTATGTTTATCCAAGCCTTCCAATGGTTCTTCCTCAGTTGCAATTATTAGCCAGACTGCCCCTTTTTTCTTGCTAGCCACGTCTTCACCACCACCGATTGCTTTTGCACAATTGTTGGGCTTTCGAACTGCCCCGCCCACATTCACATTTGAATCCAACTGGTATACCCTTTCTTCAGACTAGGGGTTTTCCTCAGCATGTCTTGCCATCTCCAACAAATCCAAGTTTTGGATCATCGGGATGTCGCAGTTTAGTTTGTCCTTGAGCATGAGGGCTCCTTGCAAAATCAACTCCACAATGCCCAAATCTCTACCACATTTCCTTGCCTGGACAAAGTTTTAGATTGACCCTGGCAGAGGCCCCATCTGCGCTGGTGTAAGGACCCTCATCTTTAAACCGGTTTTGATTTTTATTTAATTATGGGTTATCGTGCAATTTACGTATTTTCTGATCTTATTCGGTGATTTTGTAAATAAATAGAGTTTGTGATAGTTTTAACCAAAATTAACTTCAATATTAGTGGTTTTAAGTGATTTTAAACCAAATGTGAATTTTTGGAATTTTTCAGTTTTTTCACTATTTTCCCAAAAATTAGGGTTTTGGCGGGACCCCTGTGGGCCCCACGGTCGAAAATTTTATTTTTGTGTCAAATGAACCTAGACATATACTTAAGGTCACACAAAAATTTTCAGAATTTTATTAGGCTTAATTCGTGCTTAAATTTGCAAAATAACCACTTTTAGCCTACTTTTCATATTTACACCCCAAAACTTACCTATGCCTACCCCAACCCTTACTATAAAAGGGCAAACCAGAGCCATTTCCATTTTTGGGAATAGGCTAAGGAAGGAGGTCTGGCCTAATCCCCACTTAGGCCCGAATTAGAAGCCGATTAAGGTAAGCTTGCTCTAATTAAGCACTAATCCATGACTTTTCTCTTAATTTCTTCCAAATCTACCATTTTCCCCTTGATTCAATTCGTTTTTGACCATCAAAAGCTACTGATTTGTGTTTTACTACGAACCCTAACTTTCAAAATTCGATTTTTACTACCAACAAGCCCTAGATCTAAGATTTAATTAGGGATTTCTTAAGTAAATCGATTTCCATTGGTGTTTAATTCAAACTCATTGTATTTTCAAGGATTTCAAGAAGGGTGACTCTTCAATCCGAGCTTAATCAAGTGCTGAGGTAATGGGTCTTCAAAATCTCTGTTTATCCATGGTAAAACTCTTCATTTTTGGCTTATTTCGAAATGGTTTGCTTGACTTAGTGTGTTAATGGTAAGATTAGAAAATGGAATTATTTAATCCCGATTTCTTAGGGTTTTGCATTATTATGGTTTGGTTTGATATTCTGGAAGTCAAGGAGGACTTTTGATGATGATTAGGGTGCTAGATGTGGATTTGAAGTGTTATCTATGGTGTCTCGGTTTGATTTGCGAAAGGAAGAAGATGACTGTTCTGCCGTGTTGGCGATCAATCGGCCTTGCAGGGCGATCGATCGGATGAACTGAAATTTTCAAAATTTTGCGTGTAACCGATCGAACGGCCTGAAGGGCGATCGATCGGCTACACAGAAAATTGCATGTTGAGTGTATGATGCCTATTTTGATGATTCCACTTTGGCTTGCCAATTTTATACGAATGTGGAGTGTTTTAAGCTATGTTAGGCTACTGAAAATGCATGCTATTGAGTTTATGGAGTTGAGATATATGCTTAGTGATGGTGGAATGACTTATGTTTTGTGGCATGATGTTGGAATCGTTATTTTGAAATTATGAATAGTTGTTTCCCTTTGGTTAAGCATATTTCAGTAGGACTACAATCATTGTTGGACAGATTTGTCATGATAAATTGTGATTAATGGTGTGTGAATGTTGGTGAATACCATGACTCAATGATGGAATGAGTGATGTTATAGGTGTTTAGCCTTTGTGGTTGAGTTTTGAATCTAGCTAAGATTTCAACGATTCTTCTACTATGATTTCCGCTGGAATTCATGTTTAGGTAGAAATTCACATGTGTAGTGTGGTAGTGAGTTGATTTTCAAGCATGTTAATATGCATTATGTGAAAGGCTTCTACTAGTTACACACACATATGTGGGGGGTTAAATGATGATGTTGAAGCTTAATATCGTGATTATGAATGATGCATTAGGGGCTGGTGAGAGCACTTATCATGATTAGGGTTCATGTATGCTTTGCCCACGCATGTACCATGTTGCACGCATCATGAAAATGGATTTCCAATTGAGGCTTCATCGTGATTAATCGAATTTGACCGATTGGATGCAATGTGATGGAATTGCGTGCCGGGTTTATCGGTCGTGGATTAATCGCAAGTTGATTGGTCCGAAAGGACATATTTTGATTTGAAGTTCCTGTGTGGAACGATTTGGAGTTCCTGTGTGGAACGAGTGCACTCCCCGGGTTGAGTCTTGTTTAATGGAATGATGTGGGGACGAGTTGTGTACTTGTCTTGCGGATACGTGAGAGTATTTTTATGTGTGTCATCTGGACCCTGAGAATCCAGTGTGGTATGCCGAGTGCACCCCGCTACCACGTGTTCTAGGGTTCTCTGTGTGAGAACTCGGGCTCTTCCCTCCGCAGGAGATGTCCCTGGGCGAACACCCCTGCTCTAGATTCTCTGTGTGAGAATGGGACATCCTTGGTCAGGATCGTCCAGGGCGAGCAGTATTAGGGATTGACAACCCCGATCTTTCTTGAATTCTTGTGTCGAATTTTGTACCATGACACGCCTTCGTGGCCTTGTCTATGCTCCCGTCTGTGTGACGTCAATGTGTGATTACTCCTTGATGGAGGTTGATTGTGATAACATTATGCATGTGGAATATGTATGTTAGAGATACATCCATGCATGTTGATTTTGATGTTATGCATGTGGAATATGTATGTTAGAGATACATCCATGCATGCTGATTTTTATGTTATGCATGTGGAATATGTATGTTAGAGATACGTCCATGCGGGATTGGTTATGATGTGAATGCATGTGGGAATATGTATGCTAGAGATACATCCATGCAGGTTGAATTATGCATTTTTATGCAGTGTTAAGTGATATGAATGTGTGATCAGAAAGTGATGCACCATGTAAATTTTTGATCTGAAACGATCTCATTTCTAAGCTATCGTATTTTCTACGTTGACAGTGATATTAAAACCATTGCTGAGTGTTAAAACTCACCCCTCTTTTGTGTTTTGATTTGGGGCTGCGTAGTGCGACACGCAGACGGACAGGATTGCCTTTTTGAGGAAAGGTCAGAGGTAGCTTGGGTGTGATGATGGAGATCGTTGCGTGACTTATCATCGTTTCTTTCATGTTTTATGTTAGAACCTATGTGTAGGGTTCTTTGTTGTGGATTTATGTCACATGTTACAGTTATGTTTGCTTATGACTTATTTTGAGCCGGTGTGGGCTTTACTTAAAACTAAGCTTGTGGGTTTGAGATTGTTGTTTACTTTGTGTTAAGCAACACCTTTTCTTCCCCTTTTTTTTACTCTTGCTCAAAGGATTGTGCGCATTCCGTGTTGCTGTTAATCGCCCGTGGTTAGGGATTAAGTCTTCCGCTAGAATCGTTTCTCAATTTCACTTCGTCGCCCCCGCACGCTATGACCGGCCCTTGGACCGGGTTCGGCTCGGGTCGGGCATGGCCGGGGCGTGACAGCTGGCCTCAAAATCTATCTTCCTCTTTCCACTAATTGTGCCTTCTTCCCCGACCAAGTTGACACTCGCAGTACTGCAAAATCTCTCCTCTTGGGCAGACTAGTGTCTTCCTCTTTCAGTGACGACGTGTTCTCCTCCCTAGCTTTTTCGGAAGGGAACCACAAGGCGAAACTTGCAGCTTTCGGGCTTTGTAGAGTCTTCTCTGAGAACCTCATCCATTCCAAAATAAAATTGAAGCTTGATAATAAGCAAAGGCATAGGATGGAAGAACACTAGGCGATTCATCCATTGATGACATTGAAGAACAACCTCTCAAACCAGTAGTTGCAAAGAGGGAGACAGTGCAACAGAGGGAAAACACATTTCCTATCGGTGAGCTTGAGCTCTACATTCACCGCTGTCTGACCCGCAAGTCACCCCCCTTTTGGCTTCACCGACTATGATACACAATTTTGCGCCACCGCTTCCTCCTATTTAGGTCTCGTTTACCCATTTTTGCTTCGTCTAGCTTGCCCAAGGTTGCCCAGTTGTTCGCCCTAATGTCTGCCCCATTGTTCGCCCCACCAAGTCCTCCCCCGCACCCTCCCCGCCAAGTCCATGATGAATCTTGTCCAGCCGCAGCACCTCTAGAGCCGCCACCGCTTCCACCACTGCAGATGCTGCTGCCCCAAGATCCTCTTTCATCAACTGTTAATCTCCACAAGCCTCGACCCCTGTCTTCCATTTTGACACTTTCCTTGCTTGCATAGTTGTCAATCCCGGGACTGTTTCTATCAGGCCTTTGGCTCCTGCTTCGATCACACCTCTCGTCCTTGTTTTTATGGGACTATGTTCTGATTTCCACCAAGAGTCTGCCCAACTTCACTTCTGGTTCCGAGAGGACGACCTCCATATTTATCTAAAGTGTCCATTTGTGGCCCGTCTAAGACCACACTCTTTCCCTGGGCCTTAGTTGGGTTGACAGTTTCTTGGACATGCTCCTTCATTTCATGTGACTTGCAGATGAATTACTGTGTCAGACCATACACGTGTCCTTATGGACCCAACTGCAACCCAATGTCCATTTATCCCCACATTAATAGTCGCATTTAGTTTTTTGTAATTCTTTTAAAAATTAAATGAGACTATTAATACAGGGCAGAGAAAGTAATAACAATCATTCTTCCATATTAAGAAAGATAATTCTTAGACCTTTGGGGTTATCCCACATTGTTAAGTTCTTTGGGGCTGAAGCAAATTCGCAAGGGTCAAGTTCGTTCTTAATGTTCTCTCCCACACGGTGATCTTGCTTAAGACTCCTAAGCAATGCCAATAGTACTATGTTACGAAATAGAAAAGATATTTTTTCTATAAGAAGACTAATATTTGGTATACTGCACTAGCTAATTAGGTGTGGTCGAAATTTGTAACAATAACTATAAAATATTGGACTAATTCTGTAATTTTTCATTTGAAAGTATAAAAGCAGCTGGTTTATGGGATTCATGAAGCACCGGTTGAGAACAATCTGGTTTATGACCCATTTTGATAGGACTTAACATAAGATAGTGTGGGTGCTTAATATCTTAATTAAGCCACGTGCTCAGATCAGCTACCCAAACCTTTCATACTAGTTTAATTAGGTGAAGGAAAGAGTGGCGTCACATCTATGAGGTATGCCAATTCAACTGGCTGAAATAATATTTTTAAATTAGCTGAATTATGTCATATCTCATATGCAGTGTTGGCCTTGCTTTAGACAAAAGAATTCCTTTTAAATATCCATTTAATCTTTCGGCCATTGTTTCATAAGTCTTCTAGCTAGCTCCTGAAGTGGGACATTATAAGTAAGAGTGGAGTACAAGCAAAAGATCAAACATCGATTATGGGATTACTGATCATTAAAAAAGTAATCAAACTTGAAAGTCCACTTATATTTATAAGCTAACTTGATTGCAATGTCACGTATATTGATGTTGATGGAATATGATATTTATGGTGCCCGGTACTCTTTTTGCTCAAGTATTGTTAGGTCCAGGTGGTGCACTTATCTGCAGGTAGTACGCCAAAATTAGATAAGTAGATGAGATTATCTAAGTGGATTTTATAAACTAGGTAGGTTGGTTCAAGATGGGATAGAATAACCATCGTAGTAAATGAAGTATGTATGGATACATAATTCAAAGTTAGAAAGTTAATATCACAAATGAAATTTATTGCATAAATTCAGCAATGACTTAGAAAAAGGAAAATACAAATCGAAAATACTAAAAATAAAACAAAGTAAGATGCACAAAAATTTATGTGTTTAGATAAGGGGCTTACATTCATGGCCAGGAGAAAGAATCTTTCTACTAGTATGTGAAAACTTGGGTTACAAGCCTCTCAACCTTGAGAGAATTGCCTTTTATAAAAGGAGCCTCATTCTTACCCCTCTTTCACAAAGTGTAACACCCTATACTTGGCCACGTAGATATAAGTGAACTTAACCCTTAGGTCTTTTTTGTATAATAATTTTTTCTATATATGAGTTTGGATATAAAACTTTATTATTAAAAATTATATAGGAAAAACTTCATAGAGCTTTCAAGAAAGTACAAATTAAAACGCAAATGAGGTAGTTATGATACATGTAACATCCATAAAATTTTAAAGTACATGTGAAAAATAGTAAATTTGACCTTTTAGAATTTTTAATATAATAACTTATTTTATGAGTTGAATTCAAGTGTAAAACTTTTTGGATAAAAAACTAGATACATAGCTTCGAAACGCATCCAATAATGTGTAAATTGATGCTTGGATGAAGGAGATATGACTTGTCTAGAATTAATTCAAGATGGGATAGAATAAATATCGCACTAAATGAAGTATGTATGGATTCATAATTCAAAGTTAAAAAGTTATTATCATAAAGGATTTTTTTTGTATAAATTCAGCAACGATGCAACACAAAGAAAAACACAAATAGAAATAGAAAACATAAAAAAAAGTAAGATACACCAAATATTTATGTGGTTTGGTAAGGTGCTTACATCCATGGCCAAGAAAGAGAATCCTTCCACTAATATGTCAAAACTTGGGTTACAAGCCTCTCAACCTTGAGAGAATTACCTTTTTATAAAAAAACATCATTCTCTCTAAATGATGGTGTTGAATGCAATGTTCTTTGACCTCGATAGTGCTGAATGCAATGTTCTTTGACCTCGATAGTGCGAGTGGATGGACTACCATGCTAATGACATTATGATGGAAAGGTGTGCTAAAATGGATGTCTATGGATGGCTGATCAGGTTCCTTCTTAGTTTTGGATTGTGAAAGCGGTACTTGCAATCACGGGCACAGTTTTTATTAAGACCTCATGCAGTAGTGTTCTTGTTCCCTAGCTGTTGGTGCAGCAATGCTACCGAAGCAATGTGAAGTCATGTTGGGACTTGAAACTGATGTGAATGGTGACAAGCTCTGGCTAATGTTATGATATGGGATGCATTAGTGGTAGGAAGCCTTGTGAATATTTGAACCTTCCTTACTAGACAATGTTGTGGGTGAAAATGCATATTGAACTAAGTTGATGAGTATGTAGCCAATTATCTATACAAGTAAAATATGAGACTCCTCAATGCGAAGATGGCCTTAGATTAAGCCCTAAGTGGGGTGGTCGTGTCGTAAATAAGCGCGTAACCCATTTGAGGACAAAGACCATCACCAATAGTCAGGTTTTTATTGCTAACGAGGTATGAGACTCATTAGTGGGCAATTTTAAGCTGAACTTGGCGCAATGAGAAAATGCATATTCAAAGCCATTGATCATGGGAATGGAACTTCTTGGACCAACAAATAGTGAATTATGGGACTTAAGCATAGTATAAACTATTTGGTGCAAGTGATGAAAATAGAAATGAAGACGGTTAATATATGATCCATTAGGTGTGCAAGTGTGCATCCGAAGTTTGGATAAGAAAAAGAAAAAAAATTGAAAAGAAAAAGAAAGGAGTTTGGCACATGAGGGTGAGGATTGTCGTGCCTTTGGTTGGAAGTTGTTTCAGCCAGAGGCATCACAGTTCTTTGGGTGAATAAGAGTAAAACACTCCCACCTTTGATTTCATTGGGTTATCATACAAGCTGTAAGATCCCTGACCTTGAACCGGTTTTAAATTCATTATGTTTAATTACTTTTATGTGGTTTAAGCAATTTTTGATCAATTTCGTTGATTTTTGAAAATAAAAGTGCTTTCTAAAGGTTTTAAAGGAAAATAACTTCATATTTGTGAGTTTTAAGTGATTCCAAACCATTTCTGATTTTTTGGATATTTTTTAAAAATTAGGGTTTGATAGGACCCCGCTATGGGCTCCACAGTCGAATTTGGGGTTTTTAGTTTAAAGTACCCTAGACATCAAAAGAAGTCATTATAAAAAATTTTAAAAATTTTTTGGTCCTAATTTTGGGTTAAATTGCTAAATTTTATAATTCTAGTTAAAAACTCTATTTTTACCTCAAATTTCAATTAGGTATAACCCAACCCTTCCTATAAAAGAAAAGGGGTTGAGACATTTCCAAATTAGGAATAGGCTGAGCTAGGAGATTTGGAGCCTAATCCCTAATTAGAGGTGGGCTTTGCTTAATCTTTACTTATTCTTTAGGGTTTTTCTTAAATTCCTCTTAATATTATCTTCCCCCATTGATTCAATTCGTTTTGAAAGGACAAAATCACTGTTTAACTTCCCTATTTCAAACCCTAATCTTCAAATTTTGGTTTTTATGTCTCCTAAGCTCTAAATTTAGGGTTTGTTTTATGATTTTCAAGTCTAAATCGAGTTTAGGTGTGTTTTAATATAAAAATCTTGCTTTTGAAAGGTTTTAGAGGTGATTGAAAGATTAATCCGGCTCAAATCAAATGGAGAGGTAATGTGTTTTCAAATCTCAGCCTTGTTATTTTGAAAATCTCAATTTTTATGGGTTTTGACTTGAATGGGTTTCCTTGATTAAGACGTTAATGGTAAATTTATGAAATATTAATTTCTTACCTTAATTTCTTAGGGTTTTACCTTAGAATTGGTTCAATTAGCTTTATGGAATGTTTGAGTAAATTTTGATGGTGTATGAGGCTTGGGATGAAGGTTTTATGGTTCAACAATAGTGTTTTGGTTTTAAATTTCGAAAAGAAGAAGGCTTGAACTATGTGTTGGCAATCAATTGGGCCAATAGGCCAATTGATCGGCCACACAACAGTTTGACCCTTTTTTATTTTTATGTTTATTTCGGTATTTTCCTCTTAATTGATGCTTCCAATGTTTATGAGGAGTGTTTTATATTAGAATTAAGCTACTGGAAAGGTGTAGAATTTATGAAGTATGCTTAAGTAACTATTATGTGAAATTATATATTGATAGTTATACATGTTAACATTGAATTATCTTAAATCTATGGATGATGGAATTCTTATGATTGGAGCATGTTTCTAGCAGGGATATTACATGGTAAATGATAAGATATGTCAACATATAATGAGAATGAATTGCGGGTGAATGATGTTATTACGTTATAGCTTCATGTGTATACTAATTATGCTTGTAGGAGTTAAGCATTTGATTTCACATGAACAAATTTATGGTTTTATGGTGGATTTCACCCTAGATTTTAGTTGGTAATCATGATTTGAATGTGTTTAAGTATACGTGTATTGCCTTGTGAGCTTATATCAAAGCATTGGTCATGTGCTTAGAAAATGCATGAACACACAAGTGTGGGGAATTTACTATGAAATTGTGGTTATTTATGATTCGATTATGATGTATGTGGGGACTGATAAGAGCATGTTCCATGTGTTGGAACTCATTTAGATCTTGCTCATAGATGTATCATGATTTCATGCATTATAGAATGGACTTCATGAATGAGGTTTTATTGATGTTTAGTCGTAATTGATCGATTATATGCAATGATGTGAGATTGCGTGCTAAATTAATTGATTGTTGACTTAATCAAAACTTAGCTAGTCCGAAAGGACATGATTTCGATTTAAGTTCCTGTGTAGAATATGTATACTCCCAGGGTTGAGTCAATTTGAGTTGTTAATTCGGTTGAGATTTATTTATTGAGAAAGTCAAACCTGGACCTTGAGAATCCAATGTAGTATGCTTTTGTGCACAGGCTACCACGTGTTCTAGGTTTCCTTTGGGGAAGTCAGACTCTCCCTGTTGCTAAGATGTCCAGAGTGAACACACTGCTCTAGTTAATTTGGACGTTCCTAGCCCAAACTGTCCAGAGTGAGCAAACCTGCTCTAGTTAATTCGGACTTCCCGTGTGGATTGTCCAGAGTGAGCAGAGGGGTTGACTACTCCTACACCCTAATTTTTCCGTATGGAATTCGGACCATGTCCAGAGTGGGCAATGCCCTAGGTCTTCAAATAGGAAATTGGACTACGTCTAGAGCGGGTGATATGATTGTATTGCTGGTATGATTATATTCCTCTCCTTGTGGAGATATTAACCATTTAATGATAATGTATGTGTATGAGATAATATTATGCCCAGATTGCACATGTTGAGTAGGGATATTTGAGATTATGTGGCACATGGGGATGCGATTTATTATGCATGATCTTGATGTAGTGTGGTTTAGACACTTGTCATGTAGGTGAATAAGCTATGGAATGCATGAGATTTATACGAATGAATGATCTAAATTATATGTTAGATACACTCTATTATGCAAGTTGATGTGTTATGAATAAACGATCTGAATCGTGTGATTGAGACTATTATGCAAGTTTATGTGATATGAATGCATGATCTGAATGGTGTGAATGATACACTATTATGAAGGTTTATGTGATTTGGTCACATGATCAAAAAGTGTGTGAAAGACACTTCTCATGTAGTTTATGGTGATATTATGCTTGATTTGATTAGATGAAGATAATTACTTATGCAGGATGGATGCTAAGTTATGATATGACTATTTATTCCTTGACTTTGATAGGTGTGTCATATGTATGCTAGCCCTTATGTTTATGGATAAATAGGGGTTTAGCAAGGGGATGATAAGAAAATAGTATACCATGTCAATTATAAATCTAAATTGCTATGTTGTTATATCATGATGATTTTCTGACTATTGTTGTCATATTTCAAACCTTACTGAGTTTTACTCACCCTACTTTCCTTGTTTTGTTTTGGGGTTGCATGGTGCAACATGCAGTCGGGCAGGAGCCTCTGTTTGAGGAACGGTCGGGGAGAGCATGGAATTAGGTGTGGATGCCCCTAGCCGTTGTCATGTTTTTTTTTATTTCTCTGTTATGATTATAGAAAACCATGTATGGTGGATCTTGTTATAAGACTTGTGGATTAGTTATGAGTTAAAGTACTCTTTTGTTCTACTTATTACTCTTGTTCAAAGGTTATGTGGTACGTAACTCCACTAGTTAGACTGCCCATAAGAGGGGCTAAGTCTTCCGCTATCTATTAATCTCTTTCAATTCCGTCATCCCTGTTCACTTGACCGGCCCTTGGACTGGGTTTGGCTCGGGTTAGGCAGTGCCGGGGCGTGACACAAGCGGTGCATCAGAAGCATGTTTGTTCGGGGGTGATAGAATAGGCGTATTCTCACCCCTGGGTTGCTACATGGCCCTATATGCCACACTTGGTTGGCAGGGCAACACCCATGTTGATTGTTAGTTTTAGGTAGTAGCCTAACTAGCAGGGCGCAGTGGGCCTCGTACTTCAACAGGCAATATATGCAAGATGGTTGTTGCATCATGAGTGATGTAGAAGTTTGGTGGTCATGTCGATTACATGAACTTTGTGCCAAGTTGCTGCTCCTAGGGTGGAGTAGACCTTTGGAGGGGATCGCGAGAGGAAGCCTAATGACATTGTTGCACCATGAGTAGTGTAGGAACTTGGTGACCATGTCGGTTATGCAAAGCTTGAGCAAAGTCATTGCTCCTAGGGTGGAGTATACCTCTACAAGATATCACAAGAGGAAACTTGATGGTATGCTCCATCAAGAGCGGTGTAGTAGTTTGGTGACCATACCGGTCACGCGAAGCTTGAGCAAAGTTGTTGCTCCTACGATGGAGTAGGCCTCTGGAATGTATCGCGAGGGGAAACTTGACCGAATCAAGTTGACATGAACTTTGTAAGCGGTGGAGACCCAAAATTTACGGGACATGGCTAGGACGTCATTTTGCTAGACTCTTGGTTGGTGAAGGTCAAGTCCAAGGTTAGCATTGCATTACTATAACGCGCTTTGGTATAAGTGGGGGCAGTATTTGATTCTTGGGAGACATCAATGAGAGCAGACAAGAGTGTTGAAACCCGATATCATAGTGTCAACTTGTTGGTGGGAGCTGCAAGGTGTGGCCGAAGTGTAGGCAAAAACTTTCTAAAGTGTAGGCAACTTGCTAGTGTCTCGAGTGTAGGGCTGACAAGAGAGGAAGGTGGGCATCATTTAGTTTATCCTTTCCCAGTTGATGTGTAGCACCAACTTAAGTGGAGTAGTTGGGCACACCTTATTGAAGCAACCATAGCCGCATAGTACTTTTGCCTGAGCCGATGTGGGGAAGGTGCATTGAGCAATAAAGTTTGCCATGCAATGGTTTAACCAAGTCGAGGGCCCGATGGGTGGAAGTTGGTTTTCTCCAAAGCATGCAATTCATCGGATTATCCAAGCCTTGGTATGAATAGATTTTAAGCGTCACAAGACAAGAGGTAACCATTCATTGCAATTTCGTATCATGGTTGGAAACAAGAGTAAGACCCCTAGAGGTATACTGTAGACGAGGGTGTCGACGAATCAAGTGGGGGAGAGTGTTACAGGGTAGTGAAGTGGACTATCCGTGACATGTGATGGTGTGCATACATGTGTGGAAATGTTGTATATTAAGTGTGCATGTGTTGCAAGAATTACCCATAGTGTAACACACCATGTTTGCAAGCGTTGCGGGGAAGGCCTGCAACATTGCACAACATGTGCGCGCAACAATGAGCAAAATGTACACAATGATGTGCACACATAGTTAGCCATGTTGAGACACATGGTCGGCTAACACATATTTGGAGTCTTAAGATGTCCTCTCCCCCCTAAATAGTGTTAGAGAGTATTGTGGAGTATTTTGGGACCGTTTGACAAACTTTGGAGGAACCATACTCATACAGCTACTTTGGCTGTCATTTTTAGTAGAATGTAAGAAATCTCTTATGGTATATAGGGGGACATAGTAAGCTACAATGTATGAGCTATTAGTATGATGCCTAGCCTTATAACCAGTTATCTCGAACGACAAAGAAAACTTATTGCATTAATAGCTATCATGTTAGGAGCCCCATTTGTTAGAAGATGGAGCTCTTTGACCTACCGAGCAGTCATCCGACCTTATGACTTTGTTGAAAAAAATGATCTTTGCATGCACTTAGCCGAGATAGATTCTTCGAATATCTGAGTTGCCTAAGCTGGATATTTATATAGTAAAAATATGTCCTCCTCTGGTAGCTCACTTAGACATATTCGCACATTCGCCTTAGATAGGTTTGTTGCTTAACTTCTAAGGCTAAATACTTAGTCAAATTACACAGGCTATAACTTTGACAAAAAAAAAATTACTCGCTAAATTATGTGGCCATGTGAGTACTAGAGTAGGTATTTCTTGGGCGCCTTTGTGACCCGGCCGCAAGGGCCTTCACTTTTACTGCACCCATCATCAGAAAGACCATTACCAGCTCTTTATATCTTCCATGATCGATCCTACTGCCACACAATTACGTAGTATTTCGAGATTTGGTTCATCCTTTGTGGAATAGGCGGAAAATGGTGTAATTTTTTCACCAGAAGTTTTTGTTTCCCTTGATAGGCCACCGGACTCCGGTGGAAAGAGGGAGAAGACGGAGGCCGAGAGGGGAAGAGCGAGTCAACCCGGCCCGTTGACCCGTACCGACACGGCCTCTAAACGGGTAGTTGGCGGGCGGATCGGGTTTTAAAAGGCTTTTGCTATGTGTTAGGTTGTCCAAAGGCCAATCATTCCAGAACAGAGTGTTCTGTTTTGTGAGCTACAGATTAGACTCAAGAGGAGGGAGATGACGAAGGAAACTGGGTCGTCGTCCAAGACGGAATCTCTCGATCTTCCGCTCTACACCCTTGGCTTCGAAATCGGCGAGATCTCCCCGGCCCTAGTCACCGGACGGCTCCTGGTCACCGACAAGTGCTGTCAGGTGGTGATTTTGCTCCCCTGAAATTCCAATTGCCTCTCTCTTCCTTCCTCTGCTATAATTCGAATTACAATGTCCTTTCTTTTGTTTGCTTCTCACAAATTCCGGTGAAATTTCTTTCCCAAAAAAAAAAGGACAGCCATTCAAGGTACTCCATGGAGGGGTGTCGGCACTGATCGCGGAGTCACTGGCGAGCATAGGGGCCCATATGGCCTCCGGGTTCAAGCGGGTGGCCGGCGTCCACCTGAGTATCAATCATCTCAAGGCGGCTCAGCTGGGAGATGAGGTCTCTGCTGAAGCTGTGCCAGTTAGCCTCGGCAGAAGCGTCCAGGTCAGTCATTCTCAACCTTTCTACCTTCTCAACGTGGGTGTACGCGTACCTAATGTTCCTTCTTACCCTTCCCTTCCACACCTAAATGCTATTTCCGTTTTAAATTAAGAAATTAATTTTTTGACTATTGAGCTTGACTCGGACTATTCAACATAGTGAGGAGAAAGAAACGTAGGAACATTTGATATTTCTAAGTTTCTATTTTATTATTATCGACAGTTTTTCATTATTGGTCACTAAAAATTAGTCATAAAATTTGGTCATGTTAGTTGGTTTTTTAAATTAATAGCTTTATTTAATAAAAAATTATTTTATATTAATAATTTTATTTTATTAAATTTAAATAATTAAACACTTAAAAACATATTATAAACTTATTTTTTAATATTTTTACTGTTTAATAAAATATTTTTTAAAATATAACGATTAATACAAGGCAAAGAGAGTAGTGAACCTAAATACTAATGGAAAAAGTACTATTATTGTAATAGCTTTTACATGTCAAAATTCTATTTTATTATTTTAACGTCATTAATGAGTGGGGCTGCCTACGTTGAAATAAAAATGAGTCTCACTTATCAATAAATATTAAAACGATAAAATAAAATTTTGATGTGCAAAGTTAACATCATTCAAGTCTAACGAAAAAGACTCGCCCAGCCTAATTAAGCTACTTTCCCAAGTCGTTGCGGCCGGTGCCACCTTCCTTAACAAAGAGAAGGTGTGACAGAAACTAAAGATCTGCATGTAACTGGTTCTCGGTGGACTAGGGAATCTGCCAGCATGCCACAACAACACTATGTGACTATAGAAAATCGTTGAAGGAGGAACTTCATACCTTTCCTTAGATGAGATGATAGCCTTCTATTTTGGTCATGAAGAAGAGGTAAGGGTTGGTCAAGTTAGATAAGTCTAATATTAAGATATATAATAATTAATTGGTCCCTTTTTTAGTAATTTTTTAATTAAATGAGAAGGTACCTTCACTACCTATATATCTTCAATTATTAGAAAGCTTATTTTATGAAAAAAATAAGCTATCATATAATTCAGTTCACGGGGAATCCTATCTTTCTATAAAAAATAGAGAAAATAATCTCTTTGTCGTAAAAAATTTATTTATTTTTGTCTTTTCATTTACCCTTTTAATCAGGTCCGGCCACCTTGTATGTGAAAATTTTTAATTACTATAAAAAACACGTTTTGAGATTCATGTTATAATAATAATTTTCAAGCATGAACGAGGACAATGTTTGTATTTGTATAGTTATTTTCCCCAATTTTAAGAGTTTAGGTGCTTTGATTAATGCTTACCACACGGAAAATTTTGATTCACATGTTAGTGGCTATTGTGGAGGTTTCTTAGATATGTAGTTGTCTTTTTCTTTTCGGGTCACTAAGGACCGTATGCTAGATTAGATGACCATGAAGAGAGCGTAAGTATTACTTATACTAATGTGCACTAGCATGTGCGCCATCGATCTTGAAAATAAATGCCTCACAGGTATTCCTTATGCTCAGCTCACTGTAAGCGCAGAGCATAAAAAACGCTTCCCATGAAGAGAGATCAATAATGTTGAAACTTGTAAGGACTGGTCTGGCCCCATCCAACTTTTAAAAATATGGGTTAGTCTAAATTTTTTTGCCCACTATAATTGAGTTAGAGCTAGGGGCAAAAAGCCTATAGGCCTCTTCAACTTGTCCTTGAATTTTAAAAAAATATTATTTTTAAGTTTAGAAGGGAAGGAAGAAGGGTGTAGATTGTATATTTAAGGAAGTATGAGTAATTTCAATCTTGCAAATCATCATAATCTTTTTGAAAGATCTCATTCAAAGACCCAAAACTTATGATTTTGTATCCTGTATGGTCAATTAGTGGAACCTGACTTAAAAGTTATAAATATTTTTATTAAAAAGTTATATTTTCTAAAAATATAAAAATAAAAAAGAATAAAAGTCCATGCCCACCTAATGTTAGAATAAGGCTAGAGCCCAACTCTAACCCGCCCTAGCCTGACCTAGTTTCATCCATAAAGATGGGGGATATATAGCAAGGAGGTCCTAGGGTAGGGGCCTTAGAGAAATTCAACTCCACTTAGAGGTCATTTGGGTACTAAATTAATTAAGTAGCGAATTAATTTAGAAGTGAATTAATTTAAAAAATTCACTGCCGAAAGTGAATTATGTTTGGTAAGAGAATTTGTCAAACCCAATATTAAAACTTTAAACTAATATAATTCTCTCTTGAACTCATATATGCACATTCTTTGTACTATTACGCTTCTAAATTCGAGCTTTATCAAACAAGATCCCACAAGGGTAGATAATTTTGAATTTTTAAAGTGGGCTCTACTTATATAGCACGTTTTAAAAAATATGGAATCTATAATTTTTAAAATGGTGATTAGCAGACTGAATCGAGTGAATCCCCTCATGAGGTGATTCAGGTTGATTCAGGCTTGAAATGGCCAGAATCTAACTTCAATATTAAAATTTTAATTCAGCATAACTTCTTCACACAAATAAGATTTTAAAAATTAAGTACTGAATTGACGCCGAATCTTCTGACGATTCAATACTCAAACAACCCCTTAATGTGGGTCTTGCCATCTAAGACCATGAAAATTAAATACATTGAATGACAATGATTTGAGGGTGTTACTTAGACAGGCCCCACCTCCTAAGTGGGTGCAACCGTGCAGGAGTGGGCATAGGAAAATAGCACATAAAAGTTTTCTTGCTCAAGTAAAATGCACTCTTATGCAACGCAATTATGCATTCCAAAGTTTGCAAGACACAAGAAGAATCAAAACGAGAATGTAATTTCTTAAGCAAGTAATTCCCATAATTCTCATGGGGTGCCATTTACTTGGGAAAAAGGGTGTTCCTAAAGTTATTTATTAATATGTGCCCCTACATTGATTTGCCCAACAAAACTCTGTACCTAGATTTTGATTGAAGAAAGAAAAATGGTTCAGACATGATAATAGGGGGTTTCAATTGTTACACCCTAAAAAATTTTAAATTTATTTTTGAAAATACAAGAATAGATTTTTTTAAAAAAAACATCTTTTAAGATATATCAGGTGTGAAATACTTATTTTCCGAACATATGAATCATCAACACCATATTTGAAATCAAATATGGTCCAATCTGAGTAAATATTTGGATGTCTTCATGCACACAAATATAAATAGATTGACAATCATGTACTTATATTTATATACTCTTAAGTAAGATTATATTTAAGTATAATAAACATGCTAAGTGGTCTAGCAACGTTATCCATATTGTGCATATAATTTCTTAAGAAATATTTAATCCTACAAGGTACCTGTACCTCACGAATGTTGTTTTTACAAGTATACCAAGTAAGATTGTTAAACAAGAAACTATATATGATATTAATAACATATAAGATAATTTAAAACTTTAATTTTCTTACCCCAACTGTAAGGTGGAAAGTCAACTAATGCCATTGTTAAATGAAGGAGGTTCCTTTGACTCCTCTTCTGCATACTATGTCGTGGTGACATTAATGAGTTTCCTCCGACTCCTCTAATGTTTATCACTACTAGCTTTACACTCTTGTTGAAAATTAATGACCACTTTATTTATGTCATAAAGCTAATGCCTACAAGGGCTCATGAACCCAAGTGGTTGATATTGTAACACCTTGGGTTTTCATTTACATAAACATGTGGTAATGCTAACTCAGTGTGTTAACTTACCAATCCAACATCACAACATATAAATAAATTTTCTACTAAAGCCAAATATTCATTAATCAGGATCTTAGCTCAGCCAAGTGCAAGTACTATAACACAATAAAATAACATGATTAGAAATCTGATGACAATATGGTGCCTTATTACAATTAGCATGATATAAAGAAACTAAAGTCGTACTAGTTGTAGAGAATCTACCTTGCTAACCTTGGGCAACTCCTGCTAAGAATAACTCATACTCTGAAACTAGTATTGATCCTGCATAAAAAGATGCATTAGTATTTATACAAATAATCAGTAGGTGGCATAAAAAACTACCCTAAAACAGAAGATTATGATAATGTACAAAATAATAGAAATCATCGGTCAACACAATGCAAAACATCTTACAAAATAGTACCACATAAAGGTAATATATAGGATAATGATTGTCAGATAAACCACACTCTCAAACTGGCAACTAATGCAAACTTAAACAACTTAATTAATATTTACACAATTCAGAAAATAACTCATTTATTATCATATGAAAAACTGACTCCCATTCACAAGGAGTACTGCACATTAGCAGGGAAATCCTAACATCCCTAGGGATCCACTTGAATTAGCCATGGATCTAGAGATGCAGGTACTAGCTGTGTTCATGCACACACTGGATGGAGGTAGATGAGCATTCCATGATGCTTAAAAACCCGGTTTGTACATTTGTAGGGATCCATTGTCTGAAAGGAGCGGAGACTACAAAGGTCTAAAAGATTACTGTTATGACTATTGCTGTGAACTAACACAATGCTGAATGATCATGTGACATAATGCATCTAAAGCTTTAATACTAAACATAACCTATCATGCATGCAACCGACTCTCATGATTGGCAAAATAATAGTCTAATTTAGGGCTTAAACATATGAACTAATCAACATGACAATGACTCGGACTTATACTGAGATAAACTGACTAATTCAATATTATAATGAAACGGATTGGGGCTAAGATGAATAACTCAAGTCAGCTATTGAACATGACAAATTTAGGCTGATACAACCATCAACATTCAACCTTAGGTATATCACAATTGAGGCCGAAATTCAGGGACAATATAGGTTGAATTTCAGAGACATCTAAAGCTGAAATTCAAAGACAACATAGGCTAAAATTTAGAAGCTTCTTAGGCTGAAATTCAGAGATTCAATAAACATTAATATATCATGAACTAAGGCTCAAAGATCAGGGATTCAATCAACAAGATTATAACTTAAATCAAGCTGAGGATTAAGTATTAAATAGGCAACAATACAACCTAAACTAAGGCTGAAATTTAGGTATTCTCTTAGCATGATTATGACATAAACCAAGTATGAAAATTTAGTATTAATTTGGCCAAAGTAGAGCGTAAAACAATGTTACAATTTTGGAATTTAAATAGGCAAAAGTATAGCTTTAAACTAGGCTTCAAATCAGGTTTCTAATAAGTAAAAGTAGAGCCTAAACGAAGGCTTCAAATAAGAGATTTAAATGACAAAAGTATAGCCCAACCTAGAGCCACTAGTCAGGGATTAAATAGGCAAAAATATGGCCTAAACTAAGACACCCAAATCAGGGATTTAATTGCCTAAAGTAGAGCCTAAAATAATGCTTCAATTAGGGATTTAATTGACAAAAGGATGACCTAAACTAAGGCCATAAACTAGAGATTAAATTCAACAACATTTATACCCAAATTAAGGATAATATTCTTGACTAGAATTAGAATCATTCATGTATGATATAGGGCTAAGATAGATGACAAAAATTAGCAACATGCTTACAAAAATTAGGCTCATATACTTGACAAAAATTAGAATTATGTATGCACAATTCAGCCATATATATAAGAGATAAAATCACAATCATTTAAAACTAGTAAAAGCTGATTTATGATATAAAAAAACCCCTTAGAGCAAGGCTAAACTATGACTGAATTACATCTACTAAAATCTCATGCTTAAGGGTGTAAAAAGAAGCACATACTTGTACCAATTTGTCCTCAAAGCTCATAGCCCTTTCTCATATGCTTCTAAGCCTTGAATTCAATCCAAAGGTGGCTTGCTTTGTACCTTCTATAATTATTGGTTATGGAGGTCTTTGCTGGGAGAAGGAAGAAGATGGAAGAGTGGGAGAGAAGGGATGCCGAACCAAGCAAAAAGAGAGGCTGCCCCTTCCTCTTTCTTTTTATAAGAACTCCCTCTAGTTCTAGGATTTTTGGGCCAAGAGGAGGGCTGACTTAATGTGGGTGGACTTCTCCATAAGAATCTTATATTATCCCCCCTTCCTCTTAAAAGAAGAACTTGAATAGAGTCCTAGATGACCTCCCCTAGCTTGGAGGGGTCGCCCCTTAGAAAGTAGGGGCTGCCCCCTCGTCCCCCTTTGAGTGTCCTATGACCCTTAGATTCTCCCTTAATTTATAACAAACTAATTCCCTTTGGACATCTAACTCTAAGCACGATTAGGATTTTCAACTCTTAGCACGATTAAGACTTTCAACTCTTAGTATGAGTAGGACTTTCAACTCTAAACACAATTAAGACTTCCAACTCCTAGCATGAGTAGGACTTCCAACTCTAAGTATGATTAGGACTTCCAACTCCAAGCACGATTAGGACTTTCAACTCCTAACAGGAATAGGACTTCCAACTCTAAGCATGATTAGGACTTCCAACTCCTAGCACGAATAGGACTTCTAACTCCAAGCATAATTAGGACTTTTAACCAAAGTTGGACCCTTGAACCCTAAGTGGCCTACCCCCTTCCACATAAGCACCAACCTAACAGGTTAACATACCAACCAAATGTGGGGTTTGAAAGCAAATACGGGCAGCAATCATGCACACACACAACAAAGAAAGAAAAGAAAAAAATTTACCTAGAATTCAGGGTATTACAGATGTATTCATCCTTCAATGATTGTTGAGTTATATTTCTTTTAAAACTATAACTCATTCAAATCAACTCTCAATAAGAGAGAAGTCCCTATAAATAAAAACTTCAATGCCTAGGGGAGCTAGAAGTCATGGTCCTATTTGTTACTATAATTATCTTTTACGTAGCTATTGGACCCGC
Source organism: Saururus chinensis (assembly GCA_035235625.1). Classification (NCBI taxonomy): domain Eukaryota; kingdom Viridiplantae; phylum Streptophyta; class Magnoliopsida; order Piperales; family Saururaceae; genus Saururus; species Saururus chinensis. The sequence goes on from CP141140.1 coordinate 26,937,662, forward strand.
TCTTGGAGTCAAGCCTTAAAATTTTTAAAACTATATATCATAATAAAATTAGCGAAATCATTTTTTTTTAAAGTTCTTTTTTTAATCAATCATTCGACAAAATTATCCTTGGGGTGATTTACTTGTTTTTGAACATAAGAATATTCAAACCATTATATTCAAAAATAGGACAAACTCAAATCACACAAGGTCTTGCCTGAGTTCATACTGAGAATTCATCACATATTTACAACCATAAGTAATTGATGCTCAAATGCTTCTATTTAAATTGTACTCCATACTAAACATTTCATTAACAAAGATAAGAAATTCAACATTTCTTTTAGAGCTTGACTTCCTTTTCGTGCTCACCGATCCCAATTTGTCTACTCTTCCAACAAATATGCATCATGAGGATGCTAAGTATACAAATATATAAAGCGGGATGACTAAACAAGCACTATGTAATAATAATCTACATGATTACACTACATCATTACAAATTAACAACTATCATATCCAATAGTAATCATCATCAATATCATTATCATCACACGTAAGTAGAAACAAATAATACATTCACAAATGTTTGCTTATTATTTCAAACATCATAATGTGAGTTCACTTAGAAGTTGCTTGTTTTATAAGTATAAGTCATAAGGTTCACTATGACATGGTAGTCACGCCTATGAGTACAACCTCATTCACTAAACCATAAACTACTCACAAATGAATCTCAAGTATTTTGAGGTATGTCTGCATCATCCATGTTATGAAGCTAAGACCTACAGGGGCTCATGGACCTAAGTGGTTCAAATTTAATTTCCTTGATAATCGAATTTTTCTGTGTTGTGTTGTATAAGTCAATTATCTTTTGATACTCTAGTCCATTTGAACATATCTCTAGGGTCAGAGAAGTAGTTCTATATAACTCTCGTCCTCAAAGAGGAGCAGGAAGACCTTTTTCCTATTTTATATGGAACATTTTTTCGTGTACATGGCTAAAGATTCATTTATGTAGTCATACTGAACAAGGATCATCTGTCATTTAGTGTCTTCATCTAACACCAGGACACATATACCCAAACCTCATTATCAATCACATTATTACATATAATTACACATCATGCATTCAATATTATGCTATTGTGTCTCGTAATAATAACATATTACTTATAACATTCATTGCATACAATTACCCCAAAACCAACTTGTCGATAGTAGACTCATCGTCGTATCATTCAGGTCACTGATTCCCATCGGCCATCGATGCGTCAAACCCTCACCGATAGTGGGATGACAAGGACAATCATCTTCATTGATGTCTCATCAATGCATTGACTTTACATCAAGTGACCAATTAGTAGCTCGCCGACATGTTGATGCATATCAATACCTAATACCACCATCCTCTCCATTGCATCGACAACATTACCGATGTGTTGGTAAAATTGCCAGTGGTCGGGAAAAATAACAAAATTATCACTCATGCTTAGATGTGACTTAAAACATGTTGTAACATCATATTTTTCATATACAATTTTGTAACAAGGAAATAAAGTAATTTCATAGAGTCAAATACTTATTTAACATAAATCTCATGATCATCATCATCATAACAGTACATCATGAAATTTTATGCATTCACACCCAATAATTTTGTTATTCAAATAAAATATGCATATATCATGTCAAATCATAGTTTAAAGTTAACAATCCAACCTCTTTTCTGCAAATCAAATGTGGTTTCCAAAAAATTAATTTTTTTCTCTTTCTACTAAACTTTAGCATGACCCAATCCACCACTTTCTTCCCAAAATCAGAGAATTTGTAGGATTAGGGTTAAAGTTTTGTCAAAGCTATTTATATGATAATCAAATAATCTAATTTTGGTGCATAACTGCCTGTAAAACCCCTTGGAATTGCTTTTATGAGCAATTTCATAACCCATTGATACAACTAATTTATGATCATCGATATGTCAAAGCTTGCCAACATTGTCTTCAACACTACATTGATAAGTTGGCCGACATGTCGAACCTTACCAAGAATAAATCACAGTTTCATCGGTCATTCCATTGACGTGTCAGTATCTGCCGACATAACTTTTTACTCTAAAATAAAATTAAACAAACTTAATGTTTATCATCATTACTATTTTTCTAAGTTTATCACTCAATAATCTTATATTTATCAAAATGTTCATCGATTAAAAGAACATGAAGCCCTAGAATACAAAGTCACAAATAAATGAAAATAAATCATGAATAATGACAATTAAATTCTTCCTGAAAATTATGGGTGTCACACTAGGAGCCCACCGAAACATTTGGTACTCATAACCCTAAGTGTTATGCATTATTAGGTCAAGGTCACTGCCTCTTGGTGTGCCTAAATATTGTGTTTGCATTCCAAACCAACTCTCAAGCCTGGGAAAGAAGGCTCAAGAACAACTCCCACTATGTGATTAAATAGATTTACATATGGAACCCATACCTAGGGTTTGCATTACCTTTTTTCTCATGTCTTTTGCCATGTGTTCCTGTGATTACTTATATTCATTATATAAATAAGTTTTATCCAAGACACCTCTCATTGGCCCTCAAAATACCACATAAAAGATTGTTTCAAAACACATACCAAATTGTTGCCCGTTACCCCATTGATGTGTCGGTGTTAGCGCCGATGGTCATCGACACCACCAATGATATGTTGCTCCATGCATATAATCAGTAGACTAATGTAAGTCAAGTTCATCAACATCATTATCGATGTGCTAAGTCTATTTGCTGATGCCCAGTATAACTTCTAAGCATCCCCATGTGTCGATGATAATTGTTCATATTCTTCTAACCATCAATATTATCATCAATGTATCCATGAACATACTGATAACAAGAGTACAATAATAAAATGTTCCCGAATTGGTGCCATAACAATTCCCTTAAAAAAGAATTATTTAAATAAAAGTTGTACGTACATAAAACCTTATATTCTTGCCTTTACTAGAGAAGAACAACACTTGAAAGTCTAGATTAATAATTTTAATCCATGGTTTTCATATTCATGAACATATAATCTTCTCATACAAAGTACTTAAGTACATAATTTTAAATTCATGTTAAATGTGTAATCCACACATAACTATAAATTCATGTTGATTATGTATTCTATAGGCCCTTAAATCATGTTTTTTCATGTGTAAATCACATAGGGTTCATAGGTAACAATTTGGCCTTTTTTGCAAATTCAAAAATCCTATCTCACATCCATTGAGGGTCAAACCCAATAGAATTTGTTTTCTCCCTTGTTTTGTTCAATCTTGACACGCCCTTGGCCTTCTCCCTCTTGATTTTGAGGAGTTTTTAGAGAAAATGAGAGTTGAAAGGGTGTCAAACAACATTAAGGGAGAAATAATGTAATTGCACTACTTAACCATCAAACTAGGTGATTTTTTATTTTATCGATAAAACTACCTCAACTGTCGATAACCCCATTGACACATTGGTGGTATGCCAATAGCTCATTAGTTTCAATTTTGAAAGACCATAACTTCCTCATATGAACTCCAATTGCCACTTCTATGTTAATAGCCCATATGCAAAGTATAATTTTAATGTACATAGTACATTATAGTTTTATTGTAAACTAAACCACCTTGATAGTCATTACAACAATCACACTTGGCTGAAGGCATAGTCGTCACCATGTTATTGCCTCCACTTTAATTATGACAAAAAGTATAAATTTTCATATGTTGCATGTTTAATACTCTCTCCATCCCAAAATAAGTGTCCTATTTATTTTTTCAAAATAAACTAATTTTAAGAAATTGAAGAGGACACTTATTTTTGGGATGAAAGGAATATAATTTTATTGTAGTATGCACTAAATCTAATCATGGATGAGCTGCGGACAACCAGTAGAGGTGCGAATAGCCAACACTTCACCATGGCTAATGGTTGGCTTTATTGCTGACCACCACATCTAATCAATTTTGGCCATGTCTTTCATGCTAATATTCATGGCAGCTAAGATTGGTTCAATTGTTGGCTGCTAGATGTTGTGAATGCTAAGGGTCTATCACTGGAATCCACGTGATAGTAGGATATGTTTTAATTATGTCATTATTTAATAAGGACATTTAAGTTAATAAGTTAATTTGGGTATTAGTACTTTTCTTTTAATTAAGTTAATGGTCATTAGGCGCCTGTTAGTGAGCCTACTAGTTTGTCTATGTAAGTGTAAAGGTTATTCCTTAATTTAGATTATAGAATGAATTATATACTGTCTAATTCTCTTCTCTTCTCCCCTGCCTCTCCTTCTTGTCCGACGGCCATGCCGCTCCCTTTCCCCTTTCCCAGTTGTCGTACACCGCTCCTTTCTCATTACCGGACTACTTGACCGTTGTGGACACTATTCCACAATATTGGTATCAGAGACCAAAGTTTCATGAGGCAACAGGTGAAGATATTCGCAAAGATCAATAGTTATGCTCAAGGATTGTAAAAGGCTTGTAATGTCCATGGCGGCATCCAAGCTGATCAAGGGAACACCCAGGGCTGACCCAACGCCTCCACTATCGTTTGCATGGAAGACGAGGATGAATCAATTCGCGCAGAGGGCCTTTCTCTGTAAGAGGAACCCGTTCTGGCAATGTAGAGGAGGAAAAAAAAAATGTATCCAACATGTCTCTGTTCCACTACTATCACTGACCCTCAAGCAAACTGCCCACCAACTTCTCTGCATGCAGGGACTAGTTCCTAGCCAAGCTAGTCAACCATGCAGGTGCAGAAAGGAGATGTCTTTCTACCACCACTTGCTCCTCCCGTCTCTTCACCGGTCACTCTCCGGACTTCCGGCCGGAAAAGTGCTGAGTGCCCAGCCCTTCCGCTCCTTTGCCTTCTCCTCCGTTGAAGAGACCGTGGCCAAGCCCCTGCCCAGGGAACCCCAGAGTCCACTCTCCATCTTGTCATCCTTTGGCTCTTTCGCCTTCTCCTCTGCTAAAGGGGCTGAGGCCGAGCGGTGCCACTACAAGTGCGGACTGCGCATTGAGCCACCACTTCATGCCCTGCGCCGTGATCCCAACACACCACGCCTCCCAGATTTCACTTCAGCCCTGGTGGACCCCCACCTCAGCCTCCACAACCGGGACTAGACACTAATCCTATCCGGCCAGCCTGATGCTGCTTATGCGGTAGGCCACCAGGCGGAGTTCTCTAACACCCGCCCCACTGTCTTCACTTGCAATGCCATTGTCGCCTCCATGTACCAGGCCAGCCGCATTAGCGAGGCACTAGATTCACTGCAGGAGATGATCAACGAGGGCCACAGAGCTGACTCGTTGATCCACAACATTGGTATCACAGACAAATTGTGGTGGGTACCACATGCACGTCCCTGCCATTCCCGGACCCCCCACCACCACCCTTGCCGGTTCCAGCCCTGCCCCATGGCTTTTCGGCTAAGTACGTCCCTTTCAGCACGGATTCCACCCCCTCCAACGAGTCCTACTCCCTCAACGACATCATCTATTGCAGCCGCTCTGATGGTCTCCTCGATGGACAGCACGACATGGCGACCTCTAATGCTATGAAGGGAACTACTGGAAGGCCCTCTTAGACTTCTGCATTGGCCACACCACCTGGCCCAACAGCTCTAGCATGTGGTGCAATGAGTGGGTCCTTCCGGAGATCGACGGCAATCACAGTGTGTCCCCCTTCAAGGGCAACTCCAATCTCTTCTGGGCTGAGCACTTCATCAAGGAGGAGCTCTAGATGAAAGATCTCTGGGTCAAGCGCTGCGGCATCAGCCACACGGGCAGCTTCAAGGACCTCTGCATGACCATCCTCATCAGCCAGGACAACCGCCTCTGCAAGATGGGATGCCCCATCATCGGGATTGGCTGCGCCTCCACCGGAGACACCTCTGTTGCCCTCTCCGCCTACTACGCCACCACTGGCATCCCCGCGATTGTCTTCCTCCCAGCCAATCGCATCTCCCTTGCCCAGATGGTCCAGCCCATTGCCAATGGGGTCTTCGTGTTGAGCCTCGACACTGACTTCAACGACTGCATGAGGCTGATCCACGAGGTGACGGCAGAATTGCCCATCTCCCTCACAAATTCTTTGAACAGTCTGAGGCTCGAGGGCCAAAAAATGGCCACCTCTTTCTGTGCTTTGCCTTCCGCCAGAACCCCAGTTGCCTTCTTCTGTTCCACCCGATCAACTCCACTCCTGAGTAGAGCTTTCCCGATGCATACCCGTCTTGGCGCAACTACCTCACGGAGATCCCTGTTGGTTCATTTCCCTGCAATTGGCCCAATGATAGCTACACTCTGTTTGACTCGGCCATCATTCAGACTGGATTTGCCTTCCTATTCACGGTCACCACCATCCAGCCACCTTCATCTTTGCAAGCTATGGCAGCGGGATCTCCCCTGCCTTCCGGCGAAATTTTCTATTGCACAATTTTTGCCAAAAATTTCTAGCCAGACTACAAAACCATCATCAACACCCCAAATCTCGGTTAGATCTATGGCAGATTGGACTATTGGGTAGAAAATCTCAGGCAAGAGGTGCATGTTGCTCTGGCTCTTGGTTGGATGGCCCCAAACCATCGCGTACTTCTCTTGTCTCAGTGCACAACACCTATTCTAAAATTTTCTCCAGCCAAGATCTCCTCCCAACCATCGCGAAGCACATTTTTGGAAAGATGGCTATGTAGCGTGCCCGATCTCCATTGATTGGGATATTCTATTGCGGAAAGTGGGAACATAAACGCCAAGGAAGCCACCCATTGTGCTTGTGGTTTTCCACCACTATTTGGAGCTTTATGTGGGCCTTAAGTGGGTCTGGGTTAACTCAGAGAAAGCATTTTTTGCACATCCCTCATCAAGCCATATATTTTAGATGAAATGGGTATGCTCAGGGCCCAGTTCTTGCCCTGTATGTCCGCTTGCATCAGTTTGGTCCTTGGCCACCGATACACCCTTACCATCTACTTTATCACCTTGCCCCTCTAGTTGGAGACCTGTGCAGGCACTCCACTTTATCCTACACCCAACAAGTAGAGCATATTCTTTTGCTTTGCAACCTCCTTCATCTCCTGTCCCTATTGACAACAGTTATACCTTGCCCTTAGATTCTGTTAATTGCATTCCCACCATGTTTGCGATGGCTTATGCACGTCTTCTTTTAGGTAATGACCCACTATCTCCATCATTCTATTTATCTCATCAACGATTCTGGACCGGCTATTTATAATGGACTTATGGTGAGCCCGATGCTTGGAGTTTAGGGCCACCTCGAGGATGAGGCGATGCGCATGCAAAGCGTGATATAATGTTGTGAACATCCTAAAGGGTCTATCACTCGGATCCACGTGATAGTAGGATATGTTTTAATTATGTTATTGTTTAATAAGGATATTTAGGTCAATAGGTTAATTAGGGTATTAGTACTTTTTTTTAATTAAGTTAATCGGCCTTAGGTGCCTGTTAGTGAGCCCACTAGTTTGTCTATTTAAGTGTAAGGGTTATGCCCTAGTTTAGATTATGGAGTGAATTATCTAATGTCTAATTCTCTTTTCTTCTCCCCTGCCTCTCCTTCCTGTCCAATGGTCATGCCGCTTCCTCTCCCCTTTCCCGGTTGTCTTGTGCCGCAAAGAAAAACTGCCCTTTTATGAGTTTGGGAATTTAGGATTGCTTTGTTTGTCTAGAGCTATTGTTAGGCACCCCGATAGTGCTTTGTGGAATAGATGAGGACACAATCATATTCTGGTTTGGAATCAGAGACACGGTACACTCTATAGGCTGATGAGCCCCTAATGAAGGGCAAGACCTCTTATTAGCCCCTAACAAAGGGCACCCATCAAGCCTATGTGCGCTAGGGTAGACAATATTATGAGAAGACTCTATACTCTCTTGATCCCGGTGCCCCATGAGCATGAGTGACTCTTCTCTCCACAAACACGAGGTATTTTTGTGATGATCAGTGGAGGAGTAATAGGTTGTTGCTTTGTACCCGCAACAAAGTCTATAGGATGGAATAAGTGTCTGGGACACTCGTAGTAAGTCATGAGAGCTTGCAAACCCCGGGAGTGTCTTCAATACGTTGGAAAAAACTTTTAGGGTAATTTTGGGTGAGAAGCACGCCCTATTTTTAAGAATAGTATTATTTATATTATATGTATTGAAACTATCATATGTTACATTATGCCTAATAATATAAATTCTCTTAGTCATTATTTTAAAATACTCACCACCCCTAGAAGGGTAGAAGGGCCTACTTGGGAGTTTTTGAGATGATTTCAAAGATTTTCAACTGCACTTAAATCATAGTAAGAAATTTATTATTTTTTAATTTGTGTATTTATACACATATGGTATATTCTTGGGTGATTGCTACTTTATAACATGCTTATGGTAAGTAGCTCCAATCGCAAGCCTAGAGAAACTCCGATATTTTTATTAAAACTTTTATATGTGCTCCCGTAAATTCTGGGGAGTGACAATCATCGCTAGTAGGCATGACCACCATGGCTTCTATAGCTAATAGCATGATTGTCGCAACTATGGTTATCCAGATCAAGTGTTGTGAACCGGTGTCCACAAATCCTATCTCAATGTTTATCTTTTCAAAAGCTCTAGCTTTGCCTCTACAAGCCATGAGAGTATCACCAACAATGACTAGAAATATAAAGTTGGTCACTCTTCCAACGAGACAATTACCCTTTCTTCATCCCGTTTCAATAACTTGATCACCATGTTTATACATATTTTCAAAAATAACTTGAGAGTCATCCTTTTACATGGAATCATTCTCTAAAACCGTTTTTCAAATCTACTTTAGCATTTCTAATCAAAATAGTGATGAAGTTAGATTTTCTCTATCTCACACACTACCACGTATATAATTTGTAATCAAATTCAAAGGATAAACCATTCGATAAAATGAATACTCGAGGCAACGATGAAATCACAGTATATAAATCATATGATAGAACATATGATATATAATCTATATCCTACTTCAATATATAACAATTTGATAGATCACATATGTGCGAAAATTATAAAATATAATGTTAAATTAGCTCTAACACTTATCATGCTAGAGTCATGCATATATTAAGTTCAAAAGACAACCAAAGTAAATATTTATGCCATAAGAGAGGATAAAAATACCTACCTCACTCTCCGTATGAGTTCGAAGACAATGAATCGGACTCCATGAACTTAGACATCCATTTTCTAAGTTTATGCTCTCTAACTAGAAAAATAATCTTGCCACAATATCTGATATGCTTGATTTAGGTGAAAACACCTCTTGAACGTCTCAATTTGGACTTACAAAAACTCAGAATTTGGTAAAAGAAGTTTGAATATGGGGTCAAGGGATCTCTCATAAGTTTTCTTTACTTTAGAGTAATCAAATCTCAAAAATAGTCCCTCCACTACATAGAATGCCCCCGTTATAGTCAAGAATGCATTTGAATGGACTAAATCGGACTCAAAATGACCAGAAATAAAGAAAATGAAGTATGGATTGGAAAATGATCCTAAAAACAGTATTTATAGGTCGTGGCGTGCCAAAACAGCAGCGCAGCGGCGCCGTTTAAGTGTCATGCCTGCAGTTTTGCGAGCACATGTCGCGCTGTGGCAGCCGTGCACACTGCAACGCGTGTGTCTGCTCCGCCACACGTCATGCACACTATTATTTTTCCTTTCTTAAATCCTTTCTATCTTCCAATATTCGTATCTTTTTACCCTCAACTCGAATTCATGTGTTCTTTTAGTAGTTGAGCTTACATTAAGGAGCCTTACAAAACTAGACCGCTTAAAGTAATTTATCTTGCTCTTTTTAAGTGAGCTCCACCTATAAAATATGCTTCTTGAGGTCATAATTTTTTACCCGAAAGTCCGATTTGAGCAGTTTAAGGCTCTTTATGCTTGTTTTTCATAGCTCTATCACAACCTTAAAAAATCTCGCTGAATAAATACCTCCAAATAATTTAAAATTATTAAAAATTAAATTTATTAGAGGCATAAAATGATATAAAAAATTTACAATTATTACAACGATAGCCAAGGTGAATGTGGTAAGGCGCTAGAGGTAGTGTGGGTTGTTTATGGGTTTTGAAGGATGTGACACATTTTGGAAATTTGAAGTGAGTGAGAGGTTACTTTTGTCCAAAAAAGTGATGGAACTTATTGGTACAAAATGGTGCTCTTAAGACCCGTAGATAATATTGGACTTAGTCAAAGAGCCCCAAAAGAATGAACATATGTGTCCTTAATCAACACATCCTCTAAGAAAAAAATTATTTTTTCTCATATTTGATATCCTATTTTGTTTTTCAAAATAAATTAATTCAAAAACTAAATAATAAGATATTTAATTTAAAATGGAGGATGTATTACAATTAGAAAATGGGACTTTATATTAGAGTAAAAGAAATACGTATTTCTCATAATAGGGTAAAGGGAAAGCCCAAGAACAAGGCAAAATGGCACTAAACAGAGGAAGACCCCCACCAATTAATCACCAATTAATCACAAATCCTAATTTTAATTTAGAAATTCACGTATGAAAATCTATTACATGTTGGATTATTGTTAAAAATGGTTGGATTCTGAGGCAAAGGAAACAAATTTATGATTCACAAACACTTAATTTGAAATACTCAAATTCACCGCCTGATTTTACTACGCACCTCGCCGCTTTGACTCTGTATGGTTTCATTTGCATATGGCAGGTGTGGGAGGTAAAGCTATGGCGCAGCAGGTCCAGCGAAGTCAAGGAGCAGAGAGTGTTGATATCATCGTCCAGGGTGACTCTTCTCTCGAACCTGCCGGTGCCGGACAATCTGAGAGAAGCTGCCGGTGAAGCCCTCAAAAAGCACGCAAAGCTCTGACTTGGGCTAGTGACCCCCGTTAATCACCACGGGCCTTGCAGCATTGCAACTTAATTACTGGCCCAAAGTATTCAATATTTACTCCTCAAGTGAACCATTACAAACACCTGTGTGGCGGAGGTATATATACTATATCAAGTTATCGATTATCATGAGGGTACTCTGTAACCTTGCAATGATTACCCCCGGATATTTATTTTTTTACACCACTTTCTGTTTAAAAAATGCTTACGCCATATTTTAATGGGAGAGAGAAAAGTGAGTCATTATGAGACTTATTTTCTTTTATAAAATTTAAATTTGGTGTAAGGTTTTATTTGACAGAAAGTGGTATAAGGTTAGTTATGTGAGGGCATTTACAGTAAGTGCCCAAGGATCAAGCAATTAGAGACGGCTGTGGAAATGGGGTTCAGATAAGCTTGGTGTGCACTCTCACTACAATTAGTGGGATTTCCCAATCAATGAACGCCATGGTGGGGACGTATTTTCCACCATGACATCCATTAATTGGGCACTCCCACTACATGCACACTTAACTGATTCGAATCCGTGGAAATGCATAAAAACACATGATTACCTCGACCCAATTTTTACGAGTTTTCATGGCTAATTAATTGGGACTCGCTGCCGAGATGAACCTGTCGCACGCACAAACATTGTTTCCTCGGTCTATTGGCAGCCCAAATTGACAACAACAATATTTAAACTATAATTGAACTGAACATGATAAGTGAGAAATGTTTTTATGCTCTGCTTTGACAATGAGCCGAGCATAAGGAATAACGTAAAACATCTATTTTTAAAATTGACGGCGTATACTTTAACACACGTTAGTATAAGTATTATGTTAATCTGCTCTAGCGTGTGCGCCGTTGATATAAAAAATAAATACTTAATGTGCCTTCCTTATGCTTGGCTCACAGTGAGTAGGGAGTATAAAAAATGCTTCCCGTTAAGTGATAACCCCCCATAGACCTTTACGTAGGAACCAGTCCATAATTAAGAGAAATGTTACACACACGTGGGCTTGTGCTCTCCTCGCTGATAAGTGGAAATGGCCTGGGTATTATGCCTAAGAAACGTGTTTACAAGCAAGCTAGCCCACGAGCATGTGTAACATATCTCCATAATAGGAGGGTCCCTCACTCTATCGGAAAAGTTTTTCAGGCTCCCCTCTAACCATGAGCCCAGTGTAAGCTATGTATGGGAAGCCGTTGATATTTAAGATTGATGGCGCACATGCTAGCGCACGTTAGTGTAAGTGATAAATGCATGTTAGTGTTAGTATCATGGACGCTAACGTGCGCTAGCTATACTAATGCTAATGTATGTTAGTGTTAGGGGTGTTAACGAGCCGAGCTGAGCCGAGTATTAGGCTGTTTCGGCTCGAGCTCGAACTGCTCAAGCTCAGCTCGAGCTCGGCTCGAAGCTCAAATAAACTCGAACCTTTTAGCTCAAGCTCGGCTTGATTTAGAAATCTAAAGCTTGGCTCGAGCTTGAACTTGAATAAGTGAATCATAAGCCTTGGCTCAAACTGGGCTCAAACTAAAAAAATAAAAATAATCTATATATAAATATAAAGTATATGAAGTATCACATATATTAATATACTTTTAGTATTAAATATTAATTAATATATTTCAACAAGTATTACGACTACACCGTGAATATTTGATTATAGTCACTATGAAAGAAGAAAACTATGACAAATAAGTTTTAGTTACATATGCTAAAAAAATGCAACATTATTATTTTTCTCTCTTTATGTATATATAATCACTAAAAAAGATGTAAAAAATAAAAAATTATTTAGGTAAGATCGAGATCCAAATGTGCAAGAAGACATAAACTAATCTACCTCCCGAGTTATGTGTGTTCTTATATCGTAATATGATGATGTATGACATCTATACTCACATAATCGTGAGTGAGCCTTGACTCATATAAACGGGTCTCATATATCAATACGATACATAGTATTAGTATATAAATATGTGATTATATGTCGTTTTATATATTCCATTCATCTTAGATTAATAACTCAATTAAATTTTTCAAAATGAACTAATCAAATAAAGCTATTAATCTAAGAATGGAGGGATTAATCTATGATTGGAGGGAGTATGTTATAAATATGTATTTAAATTAACAATTATGTTTATATAAAATATGCATATATATACATTATTTATATATAATTTTAAAATTATATTCGAGTTCGAGCTCAAGGTCGAGTCGAGTAGCATCGAGTTCGAGTTTTATTCGAGCTGAGCCGAGTCGAGCAGGGGTCGGCTCAAACTTGGCTTGAACTTATTCAAGCTCGAATCGAGTTCGAGTCGAGCCTAATTCGAGTCAAGTTTAACTCGAGCTGAGCCCAACCGAGCCGAGTTTGCTCACGAGCTAGCTCGGCTCATTTACAGCCCTAGTTAGTGTGTGTGTCATCAATCTCGTAAATGAACGGCTCTAATGTGTAACTTATGTTAGGCTCATAGTCAGATTGGGATAGGAAAAACTCTTCTCACTCTAACAAAAATAGTCAAATTTTGGTTAATTTAATTGGGCTTTACCTAACGGTCTTCCTAATCCTCTAATCTAATCTTCATGAAGTGAGACTTAACGCCAAATTCCTTATACATGGATTTCTCATTCTTTTGTTAATGAAAACAAAATGGCTACTTTACAAAGAGGATGGTTGTAAAATAACCATAATATGAACCGTAATTAATCCCTTGCACCAATATGTTTGGCTCAATCTCACCAAGCCCAAGAATCTTTCCACACTAGCTGCCCACACCCTTGATTTGACTCATCATTGTTTGTAATATCTTATATACATGACAACTTACTGATGTCATATTGTATATATAGTAACTTACTGATCCTTCATATTGTAATTCAAATATACATGTAGTATATGTATGTGGAATGGAAAACATGTCCCGATAACCTATTACATTGGGTTTGCTCACATGGTAGCCGAGGCAAGGACTTGACAGAGACTTTCTTCCCTCATGGCATCCTCTTCCTCAATGTCTACCCAAATCATACCCCCTTTAGCGAGTGCTGGCAACGGGACCACCGTTTTTTCTGATAGTGAAGGAAATTATTCAAGAGTACTCCATTAAACTTGGTGCCTCTAATTATTTAATTTGGAAGATGCAAGCCTTGCTTGTTCTTCGCTGGCATGGCCTCCTTGGACTTGTTCTTGGCACCTTTCAGCATCCCTTCGGTAATGACTCTTCTAAGGATGATCTCTAATGGCCACACCTTGATCAAATGGTCTTGGCTTGGATTGCCAGCTCTTTATTTAAGGATGTGCTCACTCAAATTATTCACTGCAAATCTATAACAAAAATTTGGCAGTGCCTTCAGACTCTTTATGGCACTATCACTCTTTCTCACATTCAATAGGTGAAATCGGACCTTCATTCTTTATCTAACGGTTCCCTCTTAGTTACAAAGTATATCCACAAGGCCAAAGCACTTGCCCGGGTTCTCGCCAGTGCCAGAAAACCTATTGATGTTGATGACTTTATTTTGTTGCTTCTGAAAGGCTTTGGATCAGAATTTGATCTAGTTGTGGTTGCTATCAATCTCTCTTGTGAGTTTCCCTCTATCGATGAAGTCACAACCTTGTTATTTGACTTTGAGTTGTGGCTCTAAGCACCCCGTCCGCCTCTTGATACACCCATGACCATCTTTTCCTCCAAGACAACCTCGGTCTCACCGATCTCCCTTTGATAGCAATGTGCATCCACCTCTTGGTCGGGCTTCTTCCTCTCGACACATGTGGGGTCGTCTCTTGCCCCTTAGCCTGCCATCCTCCCTTCTTTGACTCATGGACACTTCCAACTATCCTGTCAATGTCGTGTGCATGTTGTTCCCATTACTGATGATGCTTCCTCTCTTTATGGTTATAAGTGTGGCTACCCAAATCAAACAATTGTGAAGCCACTGAGCCCTCTTCTACTGATCCTATACAATCTTTTACCGCCATGTACCTTTTGGACCACCATGATCAAGCTTGGTACCTCAATATAGGTGCTACCAACTATATGACACCATATTCGTCCCTTGTAGGAGGTATGGTTCCTTATGCCGGTTCTGATACTGCTTTTAGTAGAAATGGTGTCGATCTTCCCATATCTCACATATGCTCTATCTCTCTCCTGGATTCCTCTCTTAAACTTGCTAATGTTCTCATTGTTCTGACCTTGAGGAAAAACTTAGTCAATATTTCTCAATTTACTAAGGATAATGTGTGCTTTTGTCTTTTATCCTTGGGGTTTTGTCATAAAGGATCTGCAGATAGGAAAAATGTTGTTGGAAGGATCTAAGAGTGGTAGCCTTTATTCCATTCATGGTGCATCTTCCTCCCTACCACATGCAAGACTCTTCTCTAATAAAGTAATTGGTGATCTCTGGCATGCGTGACTTGGTCCTCCATCTCCTCCAATAATCAAAGCTCTCTCTCCCACCCTAGATATCTCTAGCCAACTATCCAATAAGTGTTGTACTAGTTGTGAGCTTGGCAGTGCACCTAAGTTACCCTTTTCTAGACATACTTCTTATTCTAATGACCACTTTTATACGCTTCATAGTGATGTATGGTGGAGATGCCCAAGACCAATAGAGAGTCTTTATAACGAATTGAAGTTCACTCCTCGAAACCAACTTCGGATTACAATGAAATCTACACAAGTTTGATATAATTTGAAATCCAATCTTGAAATTCCAAATTCGGATTACAGTGAAAACTAAACAACTTTCATAGAAATTGTTGTCCAATCCAAAAACTTAACTCTAATTTCAATGAAAACAACTCACACTTAATTGCAATGAGAGAAAATTGAAGTAAGAAAGACAATCACCCAAATCCACAAGCTTCCAGATTGAGACTCGAGAAAACACCATTCTGAAAGTTTGGATCCTTTTGGTTCATTCCTTTCCCCCTTTTATACTGCTATGCTCTTAGGATCCTTCTAGAATGGAATTGCTTTTGTAATGATCCTTATGCAAGTACTGACCTGCTCTAGAGGTGGAGGTGCTCTTGAGGAAAATGACGCATAACTGATTCCATGTTTTGTTTTTCAATTGAATACTAAACAAATGAAATACCTAAACTACCCCTTCATTATTTGATCAATTGCTTTGCTCCACTCAACCACTAACCTGCATTAGACCATACAACTTAAAAAAAAACTCAACCATGAGCTTAGAAATTGAAATGTTCTAGTGAGGCTTCCTCCTCCTCATAAAAAGGAAATAAATCTGCCACATTTAAAGTTTTGAAGATGTTTAAGTGCTGAGGTAAATCAACAATGCATTATTGTTGATTTGTTAGAGGATGAGATAGGACCCAAGTTTCAACTTTGACAACTTCGAGTATTATCCTAAGGGAAGCCGATCTTTGCGCAAATGTACCATTACTTGATCCCCTTCATGAAACACTTTTTCTTTGCATTTTTTATTAACTATCTCTTTATAGGCAGCATTACTGGCTTGGAGCTTCTCTTTGACATCCTGATGTATATCAACAATTTTGGAGATAGTGGATATAGCATTAGAGTTCTCTCTTGGTTGCTCAGGAAGGGTAATTAGATCCAAAGTATGAGATGGAATATACCCATATACAATTTTGAATGGAGTGCAACTAGTAGATTGGTTGACTGATGAGTTAAAAGCAAACTCTTCTTGTGGTAGATTGAGGTCCCGCTATTTTAGAGTTGTCCCAGAGAGGCAGCAGAGGATATTCCAAGGGTCCGATTAGTTACCTCTATTTGGCAATTTGTCTGCGGATGACAAGTGCTGCTGAATTGTAAGGTAGTGTGCAATTTCTTCCACATAGTATGTCAGAAATGGTTGAGGAAACATGAGTCTCTATCAGAGGTAATGGACTTAGGAATTCCATGCAAACAGACCACCTCCTTGAAGAAAAGCAAAGCTACATGTGTGACATCAGTAATTTTTTTACATTGGTAGAACTGGATCATTTTTTAGAACCTGTCGATGACCACAAAGATAGAGTCCACCCCTCATTGGGTCTTGGTAGTTCGAGGACAAAGTCCATTGATATGTCCACCCAAGGTCGAGCAGGAACTGGTAAAGTTATGTTTAGTCTAAGATATTGGCAATGACCTTTAGCTTGTGGGCATGTGAAACATTGTTTAACAAACTTTCCAATATTTTTTTAATATGAGGTTAATAATACCTTTCTTTACCTAGATGTTCAGTCTTGTCTCTGTTGAAATGCCCTCCCAATTCACCGTCATGCAGTTCATGAATCAATTGTTGATGCAAGGAGCATGCTTGAATGTAGAGATGATTACCTTTGTATAAGTATCCTCCTTCTATTAAATGGAAGTCGTTGATGGGTGTTGAGTGTTTTTGGCATTGCTCCCACAACTTTTGAAATTCTAGGTCTTGTGCATATAGATATAGGAAACACTCAAATCCAAAGACTTTTATTTTCAGCGTCTTGAGGAGTGTGGTTTACTTGCACAATGCATCTACAACCTTGTTGAGCTTTCCAAACCTATGGCAAATGATGAATGTGTAGTCCTAAAGTATGGCTACCCGTTGGGCATATAATTTGTCAAGTTTTGACTGGTTTTGGAGGTGTTTTAATGTATCATGGTTGATACGTAGAATGAACTCTTTGAAAACCAAATAATGACACCAATGTTTCAAGGATTGAACTAAAGCATAAAGCCCCAGCTTATACGCCTACCACTTCTGACGAGACTTAGTGAGTTTGGTACCATAAAAAGCTACATGTATTCCTCCTTGGGAGTGCATAGTGCCTATACCCAGGTGGAGGCATCACACTTGACCTCAAATACCTCGTTGAAGTTAGGTAGGGTGAAGATCAATGTCGTCATAAGCTTTTGTTTGAGCAAATTAAAACTATGGCCAACCGCCTCTGTCCATCTGAATTTGTTCCCTTTCAAGCAGTGAGTAAGTGGGTTTGCTATTGTGCTGAAATTTCTAATGAATCTTTGGTAGAAAGTCACAAGACCATGGAAGCTGCAGACATTGCTAGCATATTTGGGCATTGACCATTCTGGACTGCCTTCACTTTACTGTCGTCAACCTGAATGCCCTGGGCACTAATAATATATCCCAGGAAGAGTAGCTTAGATGCCGTAAATGAGCACTTCTTCAAATTAAGGAATAATGTATTCTATTGTAATGCTTCAAAAATTTCTGTTAGGTGCTGCAAATGAGTTTCCTCATTAGAACTATGGATTAAGATGGCATCAAAATAGATAACAATGAACCTTCCAAGAAATGGTTTGAGAACTTATGTCATGAGTCTCATGAAGGGGCTAGGGGCATTAGATAACCCGAATGGCATGACCAACTATTCGTAAAGTCTGTATTTGGTTTTAAAGGCCGTTTTCCGCTCACCCCCCCTCTCTAATTTGGATTTGATGGTATCCACTACAAAGGTCAACCTTTGAAAATACCCAGGAACCTGCCAACATATCTAGCATATCATCTAATCTTGGAATGGGAAAGTGGTACTTAACTATGATTTTATTAATTGCTCTATTGTCTACACACATTATCCAACTGTTGTCTTTTTTGGGACTAATAATGTCGGTACTGCACATGAACCAAGGTTCTCCCTGATCAACCCATGCTGGAGAAAGTTTTCTACCTATTTTTGAAGCTTAGCATGCTCTGTCAGACTTATTTGGTAATGTGGAAGGTGAGGTAAACTTGAGCCAGGCACTAGGTCAATTCTGTGATGGATGTTGCGCATAGGAGGCAACTGCAAGGCTAGCTCTTCTTTGAGAATGGGTTGATACTTTTCTAACAGCTTTTGCACAATGTTTGACTGCTCAATCTCATTATTCGGAAGGAATGGTTCTTCCCGTTTGACAACCAAAACATATACAGTCTTGGCCTCTTCCATTTCTGCCGTGAGATTATAAGTGAGGAAAACAATTTTGTCTCTGTCAAATTCTATTGCCATATGAGGTTTTTCCCACTGAGTGTTGGATGCAACGAGTTGATTCTCTTTCACACAGCTTAGTTTGAAATTTTCTACTGAGTTGGATTGCTTGACCTGAATCAGGAGGCTTGGGATTAGGAGGGTTAGTTGTAGTGCTTGGTCTCTAGGAAGCAATATGATGTTTACTCCATTATGGATGAACTTATAGATATTTAACTACTCATCATGAATTATATAAGTGTCATACTACCAAGGCCTACCTAACAAGATGTGACAAGCAGTCATGCGATCACATTGCACAAGATTTGAGTCTTATAAGAGTTTCCAATTGAGAAAGGAACGTGGCATTTTTTCCTAACTTTTAGCTCGCCAACCTCTTTAATCCAACCCAATGAATATGGTTTAGGATGTGTACAATTTCAAGTTGTAGGTTGTCAACCACTGAGTTGGCGATTATGTTTTCGATACAACCCCCATCAATAATGATATTGCATATCCTATGCTTTACTGTACCAGTAGTCATGAAAACTTTGTCTTTGATTCTATTCAAATTATTTTGGGTTGTATAAAATCATGCGGACAACCATAAGGAGTGGACTTTCATCATTACTTATACCTTCATCCCCATGAAGGTCTTTAGTCAGATGGTTCATCTTCAACTACCAGTTCTTCAGAAACTTGGGCAGTTACTACAGCTGTAGTAGGAGTCCCTTTCTTTGTCGGACACTAATTTGAAGTATGGTTAGGTTGTCAACACCTATAACAAATAATTGGAGTAGGCAAGGCATAGGGGTTAGACAAGGTGTTAGTTGTTAAAAGGTTGGTCTTTTGCTGAGGTTTAAGCACCTCACTTTGTCTAGTTTTAAAAGTTTGACCATCCTCAGTTTGGGGCTTCAGTCTTCCACTATCAAAGTCCTCATTGTAGGTTCTTGTAAAACTTGCATTCTTTCTTCCAGTTTTCCCCAAAAGGACCTCATGCTGGATTACTGATTGGATTGCATCGGTAAAGAGTAGAGAGCTAGCCTTTCCTACATATTGAATTCTAATCCATAAGTAAATTGAGCAATTTTTTGAGCTTCTCATTCTTCTAGATTGTTTATGGTTGACAACCTTTGGAAATCATATATATACTCTAGAACTGACTAATTTCCCTACATGCACTCTTGATATTGATGAATCTGTTCGAAATCCAAAGGCAAAAATCTATCTCAAAGCATCAATTTCATCCTGAGCCAAGATCAGATAGGGTGTTTGCCTTGTTACATTCTGGCCATTTGGATTTGGCTCCACCAAGAAGAGGCTCTACTTTTCAATTTACAAATTATCAGTTTCACTTTCATTTTGTCAGGCACATCCATACATTCAAAATACTTATCAACCTCAGTTATCCAGTCCAAAAAGTCTTCCACATTCATTTGACCATTGAATACATATAACTCCAACTTGGGTTTGAAATTACAAACAGTAGGAAACTCACCTTTGTGTTTTGGTGGTGGATTTTCCATTTCTTCTTCACTGGACTAGTCTTCTCATAGTGGTTTTGTCATGCCCCAGCGATGCCCGACCCGAGCCGAACCCGGTCCAAGGGCCAGTCAAGCGTGCGGGGGCGACGAAGTGAAGATTGAGAAACGATCTAGCGGAAGACTTAACCCTAACCACGGGCGATTAACAGAAACACGGAGTGCGCACAATCCTTTGAGCAAGAGTAAATAAAAGGGAAGGAAAAGGTGTTGCTTATCATAAAGTAAACAATAAGCTTAGTTAAGTAAAGCCCACACGGCTCAAAATAAGTCATAAGCATCACAACTGTAAAATATGACATAAATCCCAAAACAAGAACTCTACACAAAGGTCTTGAACAACAGCATAACTAAGGAAAATAAACCACACAAAGAACTCCACGATCATATCCAAGCCACCTCCGACCTTTCCTCGAAGAGGCGATCCTGTCTGTTTGCGTGTCACACCATGCAGCCCCAAATCAAAACATGCAAAGAGGGGTGAGTTTAACAAACTCAGCAATGGTTTTAATATCACTAACAACATCGAAAAATGCGATAGCATAGCGATATAATCATTCAAAATCAACGAATTACATGGTGCATCATTTTCTGATCACATATACATATCACCTAACACTGCATCATAGTGCATAATCAACCTGCATGGATGTATCTCTAACATACATATTCAACATGCATAACATCAACATCAACCTGCATGGATGTATCTCTAACATACATATTCCACATGTATAACATCAACATCAACCTACATGGATGTATCTCTAACATACATATTCCACATGCATAACATCAACATCAACCTGCATGGATGTATCTCTAACATACATATTCCCACATGCATTATATCATCAACATCAACCTCCATCAAGGAGTAATCACACATTAATGTCACACAGACGGGAGCATGGACAAGGCCACGAAGGCGTGTCATGGTCCAAAATTCTACACAAGAATTTAAAGAAAGATCGGGGTTGTCAATTCCTAATACTGCTCGCCCTGGACGATCCTGGCCAAGGATGTCCCATTCTCACACAGAGAATCTAGAGCAGGGGTGTTTGCCCAGGGACATCTCTTGCGGAGGGAAGAGCCTGAGTTCTCACACAGAGAACCCTAGAACACGTGGTAGCCGGGTGCACACGGCATACCACACTGGATTCTCAGGGTCCAGATGACACTCATAATAACATTCTCACAATCTGCAGGATAAGTACACAACTCGTCCCCACATCATTCCATTTAACAAGACTCAACTTGGGGAGTGCGCTCGTTCCACACAGGAACTCAAATCAAAATATGTCCTTTCGAACCAATCAACTTGCGATTAATCCACGACCGATCAATCCGGTACACAATTCCATCACATTGCATCCAATTGGTCAAATTCGATTAATCACGATGAAGCCTCGATTGGAAATCCATTTTCATGATGCATGCAGCATGGTACATACGTGGGCAAAGCATACATGAATCCTAATCCATGATAAGTGCTCTCATCAGCCCCTAATGCATCATTCATAATCACAATATCAAGCTTCAACATCATTATTTAACCCCACATGTGTGTGTGTGTATCTAGTAGAAGTATTTCACATAATGCATGCCAACATGCTTGAAATTAAACTCACTACTACACTACACATGTGAATTTCCATCTAAACATGAATCCCAGCGGAAATCATAGGAGAAGAATCGTTGAAATCATATCTCAATTCAAAACTCAACCACAAAGGCTAAACACATATAACATCACTCATTTCATCATTGAGTCATGGCATTCACCAACATCCACACACAACTAACCACAATCTATCATGACAAATCAGTCCAATAATAGATTATAGTTCTACTGAAAATATGCTTAACAATGAGAAACCAACCAATCCTAATTTCAAGATGACAATTCCAACATCATGCCACAAAACATAAGTCATTCCACCATCTCTAAGCATATATCTCCACTCCATAAACTTAATAGCATGCATTTCCAGTAGCCTAACATAGCTTAAAACACTCCACATTCATATAAAATTGGCAAGCTAAAGTGGAATCATCGAAATAGACATCATATGCACAACATACAATTTACTGTGTAGCCGTTCGATCAGTTAAACGTGAAAATTTGAAATTTACAATTCTGTCGTTCGATCGCCTAGCAGGCCGTTCGATCGGCTGAGCTGGAAAAGTGCCGTTCCGGCAGTGTTGCCGATCGAACGCCCTGCAGGGCCGATTGATCGCCCTGCAGGGCCGATCGATCGCCAACATAGCAGAACAGTCATCTTCTTCCTTTCGCAAATCCAAACCGAAACACCATTGATAACACTTCAAATCCACATCTAACACCCTAATCATCATCAAAAGTCCTTCTTGACTTCCAGAACATCAAACCATATCATAATAATACAAAACCCTAAGAAATCGAGATTAAATAATTTCATTTTCTAATCTTACCATTAACACACCAAATCAAGCAACCCATTTCAAAATAAGCTAAAAATGAAGAGTTTTACCATGGATAAACAGAGATTTTGAAGACCCATTACCTCAGCACTTGTTTAAGCTCGGATTGAAGAGTCACCCTTCTTGAAATCCTTGAAAACACAATGAGTTTGAATTAAACTCTAATAGAAATCGATTTACTCAAGAAATCCCTAATTAAATCTTAGATCTAGGGCTTATTGGTAGTAAAAATCAAATTTTGAATGTTAGGGTTTGTAGTAAAACACAAATTAGTAGTTTTTGATGGTAAAAAACGAATTGAATCAAGGGGAAAATGGTAGATTTGGAAGAAATTAAGAAGAAAGTCAAGGATTAGTGCTTAATTAGAGTAAGCTTACCTTAATCGGCTTCCAATTCGGGCCTAAGTGGGGATTAGGCCAGCCCTCCTTCCTTAGCCTATTCCCAAAAATAGAAATGGCTCAGGTCTGCCCTTTTATAGTAAGGGTTAGGGTATGCATAGGTAAGTTTTTGGGTGTAAATAGGAAAAGTAGGCTAAAAGTAGTTATTTTGCAAATTTAAGCACTGATTAAGCCTAATAAAATTCTGAAAATTTTTGTGTGACCTTAAGTATATGCCTAGGTTCATTTGTCCAAAAAATAAAATTTTCGACGGTGGGGCCCACAAGGGTCCCGCCAAAACCCTAATTTTTAGGAAAATAGTAAAAATTCCAAAAAAATCTAAAAAATTCACATTTGGTTTAAAATCACTTAAAACCACTAATATTGAAGTTAATTTTGGTTAAAACCATCACAAACTCTATTTATTTTATAAAATCACCGAACAAGATAAAAAAACGCGTTAATCTCACGATAACCCATAATTAAATAAAACCAAAACCAGTTTAGAGATGAGGGTCCTTACAAGTTTAACAAGAGGAGCAGGAATGGCTTGATTATTGAAGATCATATCAACCCATTGATGCCTATCTTCCTAATTTTGCAGCCTATGTAAATTGTCATTTCATTGCTAAAGATGATGGTGATTTGTTGTAGTTGTTGTTGTATTTACTGCTGAGATGGGGCATATACCTAGATGAGCTGTGCCAAGGCTTGTTGTAGTGACATTTCCCCGAGCAAACTATTGGCAGCCATGAAAATGCTCCAACTTGTCTTTGATTCCAAAATGGAGATGCCAAAGACTAACAATGAGCCCTTAAAACGAATTGAAGTTCACTCGAGGAAATCAACTTCAGATTACAATAAAATCTAAACAAGTTTGATAGAATTTGAAATCCAATCCAGAAATTCCAAATTTGGATTACAGTGAAAACTATACAACTTTTATAGAAATTGTAGTCCAATCCAAAAACTTTAATTTCTAATTACAATGAAAACTACTCACAGTTAATTGCAATGAGAGAAAATCAAAGTAAGAAAGACAACCGCCTGAATCCATAGTGAGACTCTAAGAAGCAAAACACTATTTTGAAATTTCAATTCCCTCTCGTTTTTTCCTTTCCTCCATTTATACTGCTATGCTCTTAGGATCCTTCTAGTATGGAATTGCAGGTGTAATTGCCCTTATGCAAGTAGTGAGCTCTGGAGATGGAGGTGCTCTAGAGGAAAATGGCGCGCAATTGATTCTATGTTTTGTTTTTAAACTGAAATACTAAACAAATGAAATACCTAAACTACCCCTTCATTATTTGATTAATTGCTTTGCTCCACTCAACCACTGGCCTGCATCACATGGGGTCCAACCCGTGCTGCTTCTAATAATGATTTTCTATTTTATGTTATTATTGTCGATGAATGCTCTTGCTTTATGTAGTGCTTTCTCCTTTGACAAACATGTTATGTTGCTTCTATATTTATTACGTTTCTTACTCTTATTCATAATTAATATAGTGCTCATGTCAAAATCATACAATCGGATAACAGTAGAGAGTATATCGGTTATTCTTTTCAAAGTTTTCTCAAGTCTCTTGACATTGTCCATATATTCTCTTCCCCGGATACACCCAAACAAAATAGCCTTGCCAAATGCAAGCATTGGCATCTTGTTGACACTAGCCTCACTTTTATGGCACATGGTTATGTGCCTCCTTCCTATTGGAGTTCGGCCTTTGCCATTACGGTTATCTCATCAACTGTCTGCCTTCTCCATCTCCTCACTGGATGCCCTATGAAATTCTATTTGACTCTCAGTCATCTTATTCTCATTTGCGTGTTTTTGGTTGTGCATTCTACACTTATTTGCAACCATTTAGGCATAAAAAATTGGACTTCAAGTCCATCCAATGTGTGTTCCTTGGCTATAATAGGCGTCACAAGGGCTATTTGTGCCATGATATTGTTTCTAGTTTCACCTATATATCTTGTCATGTGCAATTTGATGAGCAAATTTTTCCCTTTGCTAGCTACTCTTCCTCTATGGTGGCATCTCTAGCAGCACACTTCAAGGTCTGCCCATTCCTTATTTGTTTATTGGAGACATCGACTCCTACTTGCAATGCTATCCTCAGTCCTTCACCTACGGACCATGCCCCCCTTGTCTCAAATTTGTCTCCTACTGCCAACTCTCATTCTTCCTCTAATGCCATAGTCCTTGCTCCCTTCTCACTGCCAAGCCTTCCGCCTTTACCGTTGGCCACCACCTCCTCGCTGCCTGCCCCACCGCCGTGTCCTCTGCCACCCCTCGCCATCCCATGGTGACTCATTCTCAAGATGGCACGCAATGGCCATGCAAGATGAGTTTTCAGCCCTCCAATGTAATAACACTTGGACTCTTATGCCATATCATCCATCCATGAATGTTGTTGGATGCAAGGGGTCTACAAATTAAAGCTTCTTGCTGATGGGTCTATTGATCACTACAAGGCTCGTTTTGTTGCTAAGGGCTTTAACTAGCGTTAAGGGTTTGATTTTGTAGTAACCTTCAGCTCTGTTGTCAAAGCTGGGGCAATTTGCCACATTCTATCTCTTGCTCTTTCCATTACTGGCCGTTACATCAACTTGATGTCAAGAATGCCTTCTTGCATGGCAACCTACAGGAAGAAGTATATCTTTACCAACCTCCTGGTTTTGTTAGCTCTACTCACCCTAATCATGTGTGTCGTCTTCAAAAGGCACTCTATGGTCTCAAGTAGGTCCCCATGCCTGGTACACCAAGTTTGCCTCCTTTTTATTTGGTTTCTCTATGTGTCCCTATGCCAACTCCTTATTCATTTGGTAGAAGGGACTTCATATGCTCTTACTTCTTATATATGTGGATGATATCATCCTCACCGGAAGTCACTCTTGTCTTCTCCATGGGCTCATCAATCAATTCTTTGGTCAGCTTGATAAGGACTTGGGGGCTCTAAGCTACTTTCTTGGCATGAAGGTTACTCATGCTCCCTCCTCTCTTACTTTATCATAGACACAATATGTCATTTAGATATGGAGCATTTTGGCCTTGTTGGGGTTAAACCCACTAAAAACCCCCTTGTTGCTGGACTACACCTCTCTGCTGATGCCTCCGTCCCTCTTCCTGAACCCTCTCTCTATCATTAAATGGTCGGCTCTGTAACGACCCATTTTTCAGTTATGCTTAACCCAGGGGGTTAATGATAATTTAGTAATTTGAGATCAGTGTTAGGGGGTTTGATTAGGTAAAATCTCTATATCCGGGTAGAGCTCAGAATAACGAGTATATCGAATCAAAGAACGTGCAAAATGGAGGTCATGAGCGAAAGCTACAATCTCGAGAAGCGTGCCTTAATGGGCGGGACCTACATAAAAAGTGTAAAATAACCTACCCATGTGTGGTCTTACTTTGAAGGGCTCATCGACATGAGTCCATTGGTAACAAGAACATGTGATTCCAACGTCAAGGTTGGAAGTTATCGTGTTTTGAGGTCAGGATATTATTTAAATAAAATAATATCATTCTGGATAGGATTGACGACGCAGTGGATAAGACTGATGATAAAGCGGATAGGATTACTGACGAAGCAGATAGGATTGATGATGTAAGCGGATAGGATTGCTGACGAAGCGGATAGGATTGATGACACAAGCAGATAGGATTGACACGTGTCAACCTCACATCTATCCAGTTTTTCTATAAATAGCATCCACGACATCCAGAGCAAAGAGAAGGGAGACTCTCCCATGTTTTCCCATTTCTCTCCCACGTTTTCTCATTTCTCTCCCACGTTCAGAAACTTCTATTCTTCATTTCTCACTCATTTTAAGTTTGATTTGAGTGGTTCTTAAGGCGTTCCTAGCTAATTCGAGGGTGATCTACTCAATGGCATGGTCCATCCCTAAAGTTGGCATCTCTAGAAGGGAAAATGGCCTTGGGAAAGAGCAGGCTCTATCTGCCACCCTCCTGCCCCGAAGAGAGAGCAGCGGCTAGGAGAGAAAGGGGGACTCCGTCCTCCGTCACGGGCTGCATCGTGGGTTATTGCCCAAAGTAGGGAAGGATCCAAGATTCACCGAAGGGCCACGTAGTGTGAGAATCGTCCTGGGGAAAGGGACGTTATGTCCGTCGCTTATGGGCGCAGAAAATGAGAAGTCTCCGAGAAATGCGACAATTGGTCAGTCGTCTTTTGGCGCAAGGCAAGGAATGTGCAGAGGTTAGAGGAGGCTCCTTTCGCTATCTCTGGATCCAAAGGGGAGGACGCCCAGAAATGAGTACCCCGAATACCGCTATCTCGTGAGACATTAGGCGAGTAAGTGTGTCTGACCTCCTATTTTAATTATAGAATGCATGTGCTAGATAGGGTATACGCTATGCCTTGATATGCTATGATCTTTTATATTATGATATGCTATGATCTTTTATATTATGATATGCTATGTTTATATGCCATGATGTGTGCTGTCTCGCTCTGGGTTAGAGAGAGACGTGTTGTGTGTGTGTTCGGTCTCGGCTAAGTGATAGAGCGAGACGTGTGATGCATGTGGTCTCGGCTCAGTGATGGAGCGAGACACGTGAATGTGATGGATTTGCTCTAGGATAGAGTGAGGCATGTTGTGGTGGTCGTGTGGTGCTCATCTTTATGATAGAGTGAGATATGTGTTGTTGGTGTTTTATGGGTTTTCGTATAACCCCGATTAAATATTCAGGTATACGTATGTGTTTTCATATGGTTTGATGTATGTAGTAGCCAGTAGGCAGAACTATGTACGGATCTGATCGTATCAGAGTAACATCGCGAATGTTATCTGATACGTATGTAGGCAACCAACGATAAGGCAACGTTGGCCCGATCCGAATTAGTCATATAATTAGGTTTGTTCTAACCTACACGTAACGGAGCACTAAAGTTCTGAAGCATGTAGAGGAACAAGAAGACTCTCGCACTTAGAGTTCACCGCTCCTGGTTCTGGGTTTGGTTTTTAGTAATTTTGGACCCCCGTCTTGGGTCGGTTTCCGGGTTGGGGCATCACAAATGGTATCAGAGTTATGCTCTGTCTGTGAGGGAAAAATATTTTCAATAATATTTTGATTTGCTTCAAATTCAGGTTTTTAAATGGGAATCTATTTGTTTTATGAGTGTGTTATCAGATTTAATTCATACTCTGATGGTCATTTTTTATGTGTGTCATCGGTTTTAAGGCAAATTTTGATATGATTTAATGTTCAGTTCTATAAGGGTCATGATGACCTAAAGTTTTATTCATAATTTCGGTTTGATTTGAAGTTCTATTTTGTGTGGATCGAGTCGATCTGAAGTTTCATTTCGGCAAGTGTAGTATTAGAGTTGATATAAAACTTTGATTGTGATTTCTACATTTTCGCATGTGTCATCTGATTTAAGGTGAACTCTGATTTGATTTAACGTGCTATTTTGTAAGGGTTGTTTCCGTTCAGAAAGTGTTGTGTCGGAGTTCATTTATATACTCCGATTGTAATTTTTATCGTTCTGTTCATGTGATATCAGAATTAAAGAGAATTTTGATTGTGACTGTTCATTCTTTATGTGATATTGGAATTATGAAGAATTCTAATTGTGAACATTTCATTTTATACATGTGGTATCGGATTTAACATACACTTCGATTGTGATTTGCGTTGTTCTGCATGTGTGATATCGGATGTGAGAAATCCGATATTTGAACATTATGATCTAATTCATATGTGTTGTATTGGATTCAAGGTGAATTCCGACTGTGAACGTTCTATCCTACGAGTAATTTATCGGATTTAATGCGAACTCCGATTTTATGGATTTTGATTTTGAATCAGAAATGATTTAAAGTTTTTGTCTTAAATGTGTTGCAAGGTATTTGACGTGAACATCGATTTTATAAAATTTGATTTCGAGTCATGAATTATTTAAAATTTCTGTCTAAGTCAGTTTGATCGGGTTTTATACGAATTCCAATTTTGAATTAAATTCAATCATAAATATGTGTTCTAAACACATTATGCGATTTTATGAAAATGTTTTAAGTGACTTCAATTTCGAATGGTTCATATGTTGAACTTCGATTTCGAATGATTTGAAATTTAAAAATAGACTTCAAATTATTTTGAAAGACAGTTAGACTACCTATGAGAAACCACTAAAACACCCACAGTAGGGGATGTGCGGTGGAATGCTCTAGGATTTGTTCTACCGATGAAGTTGAAAACATAGGCATTTCAAAAGATTCGCTTACGGCGAATTTATTTACAAATAAAGAAAATTATTTTGATAAAAGGTAGAACTCCCTATGAGGAACCACCAAACACTCATGGTATGGGACACGTGGTGTTAGGGGATCGCTCTAAGGATAGTTCTACTAGTGTTTCAAAATAAAATTGCAAAATGTTCATATTTTGAAAGTTCGCCTTAACTTAAGGCGAAGTTATTTTGAAAGGCAGTAGCATTCCCGAAGAGGGATTGACTAACATTTGTGGTATGGGACATGCAATGTGGGTAGACCCCTCTACAGATGAGTTTGCTGGTAGTTTTATTCTAAAAAGTTAATTTCAAACCTTATGTATTTTGAAAAACGATTTGAAATTCTAAAAGTGTCTCAATGGCTAGTAGAATTACTAAGGAGAAACCATCAAACACCCGTGTTGTGGGACATGCAGCGTGGATGAGTATCCCTTAAATAAATCGACATGTATATCGAGACAAAATTTTAATTTCAAGTCTGTTTTGTTTTGGGATGTGTTTTTGAGTTGCGATGTGAACGTAGAATGGTGTTTTAAGTGGGATTTGAATCTTGAGGGTTGGTTGTTATGACGATGTTTTGATCAAGCCAGATTTATATTGTCAAAAAGAAAATTATGTTTTTTAAAAATAATTTGGTGTGTACGATCGTACTTGAGTATTGATGTGTTTTGATTTCGTACGAGCCACTTAATGTTTTGGTTTCATACAGTGATGTGATTTGACTTTGTACGAGCCATTGAGTATTTTGGTTTTTGTACAACGATTTAATTTGAACTATTTTAGTATGGATTTTGCTATGTTTTGAATTATGTGATGATTAATTCATGGGCTAAGAACCTGGATTGATCATAGAGTGATGATGCCCGCCAAGAAAAATAAATCGGCAAGTGGCACGCATAGGGTAGAGCATCATGAGAAAGCTTTGTCCCTAAGTGGCCCTCGTTTGCCCCATGAGCTCCGAGGGTAGGCTGTTGGGTATCGCGCCTTGTGTTGGGATGTGATTGGTTGTATGTACCACTTAGTGTAGTGGATGAATATGTGGATGCCACCGAGAAAAATAAATCGGCTTATGTGATGATTAATTCATGGGCTAAGAACCCGGATTGATCATAGAGTGATGATGCCAGCCGAGAAAAATAAATCGGCAAGTGGCGCACATAGGGTAGAGCATCATGGGAAAGCTCAGTTCCTAAGTGGCCCTCGTTTGCCCCATGAGCGCCGAGGGTAGGCCATAAGGTGTCGTGGCTTGTGGATTTGACGAGTTTTGACAGTTTTGACTCGGGTGTGAGTTAGTGGATGTGGTTTGATCGAGAATCAAAATTGTGGCTGATATATTTTTATGTGTTTCAAGCTAAATTGCTTAGCAGTGCTTCTAAAAAAGAAAATTGTCTTATTTTAAATTTATAATCGGCTTGATTGAAATGGTTTATTTGATTAATTTATCGGATTGTGAGTATTGGATGAGGAAGAATCGGAGAGTGTTTTGGAGTTGTGTTTGACAGGATTTGCTTAGTTGGGATTTGTTGCGATGTATTTTAACTCCGCGTATTGATTTATCTGATTTTGATGTAAAAATCAGATTGTGATTCAAGTGTTTTATCCGTTCATGTGTTATTGGATTATGTTGTGACAAATTAACCAATCTCAAATTATCAAATTCTGATTATGAGTGCTTAATCCGATCATAATTATCGGATTTGGTTTTGTCTTATCCGAGTATGAAGTCCCAGATCATGTTTATGTTAGTGTTACCCATTTTTTTAACTATCAGGTTATGCTTTTGCAAGTGTTATCCGAGTGGTTCTCAGATTGTGTTTCTCAAGATTTTTTTTCGATATTTAAATTATCGGAATGTTGTTTGTGCTGGCTATCTGTGTAATTACCGAATTTCGTAGGGTTGTGGAGATTGGTATGGGCGAATTGCGAGGATGCAATTCATTTAAGGGGGGAAGAATGTAACAACCCATTTTCCATTATGCTTAACCTGGGCTGTTAAGAGTAATATAGTAATTTGAGATCAGTGTTAAGGGGTTTCATTAGGTAAAATCTCTGTATCCGGGTAGAGTTCTGAATAACGAGTGTATCGAATCGAAGAATGCATGAAACGGAGATCGAGAGCGAAAGCTACAACCTCGAGAAGCGTGCTATATAGGCGGGACCTACATAAAAAATGCGGGATAACCTACCCATGTGTGGTCTTATTTCGAAGTGTTCGTTGACACAAGTCCATTGGTAACAAGAACGTGCGATTCCAATGTAAAGGTTGGAAATTATCGCGTTTTGAGGTCAAGATATTATTTGAATAAAATAATATTATTCTAGATAGGATCGACGACACAGTGGATAAGACTGATGACAAAGCGGATAGGATTGCTGACAAAGTGGATAGGATTTATGATGCAAGCGGATAAGATTGATGACGCAAGCGGATAGGGTTGTTGACAAAGCAGATAGAATTGCTGACGAAGCGGATATGATTGACACGTGTCAGCCTCATATCTATCTAGTTTTTGTATAAATAGCATCCACATCATCCAGAGCGAAGAGGAGGGAGATTCTCCCATGTTTTCCCATTTCTCTCCCACGTTTTCTCACTTCTCTCCCACGTTCAGAAACTTCTGTTCTTCATTTCTCACTCATTTTAAGTCCGATTCGAGTGGTTCTTGAGGCATTCCTAGCTAATTTGACGGTGATCTACGTAATGACATGGTCCATCCCTCAAGTTGACATCCCTAGAAGGGGAATTGACCTAAGAAAAGAGGAGGCTCTATCCACCACCCTCCTGCCCCGAAGAGAGAGTAGCAGCTAGGAGAGAAAGGGGGACTTCGTCCTTCGTCACAGGCTGCATCGTGGGTCGTTGCCCAAAGTAGAGAAGGATCCGCCCTTCACCAAAGGGCCATGCAATGTGAGAACATCCCGGGGAAAGGGGCATTCTGTCCGTCGCTTACAGGCGCTGAAAATGAGAAGTCTCCGAGAAAGGGGACAATTGGTCAGTCGTCTTTTGGCGTAAGGCAAGGAATGTGTAGAGGTTAGAGGAGGCTTTGTTCGCTGTCTCCGGATCCAAAGGGGAGGATGCCCAAAAATGAGTACCCCGAATACCGCTACCTCGCGAGACATTAGGCAAGTAAGCATTTCTGACTACCTGTTTTAATTATAGAAAGCGTGTGCTAGATAGGGTATACGTTATGCCTTGATATGTTATGATCTTTTATATTATGATATGCTATGTTTATATGTCATGATGTGTGTTGTCTCGCTCTGGGTTAGAGAGAGACGTGTTGTGTGTGTGTTCTGTCTCAGCTAAGTGATAGAGCGAGACGTGTGATGTATGTGGTCTCGGCTCAGTGATGGAGCGAGACACGTGAATGTGATGGATTTGCTCTGGGATAGAGTGAGGCATGTTGTGGTGGTCGTGTGGTGCTTGTCTTTATGATAGAGCGAGATATGTGTTGTCGGTGTTTTACGGGTTTTTGTATAACCCCAATTAAATATTCAAGTATATGTATATATTTTTGTATGGTTTGATGTATGTAGTAGCCAGTAGGTAGAACTACATACGAATCCGATCGTATCAAAGTAATATCGCGGATGTTATCCAATATGTACGTAGGCAACCAACGGCAAGGCAACGTTGGCCCGATCCGAATTAGTTATATAATTAGGTTTGTTGTGGCCTATGCGTAATGGAGCACTAAAGCTACGAAGCATGTAGAGGAACAATAAGACTCTTGCACTCAAAGTTTGCCGTTCCTGGTTCTGGGTTTGGTTTTTAGCAATTTCGGACCCCCGGCCCGGGTCGGGGCGTCACAGGCTCCTTGTAGTATCTTACTATGAGTCATCCTGATCTTGCCTTTGCAGTTAATCATGTTTGTCAGTTCATGCATTGCCCATGAGCCCTTCATCTTGAGGATGTCAAATATATATTTCGATATGTCAAAGGCATGTTGTCCCTTGGTTTGGTCTTTAGTAAGTCTGCTGATCTTCATCTTTGGGCCTTCTCTGATGCTGGCTGGGCTAGTTTTCATTATTGTTGTCACTTACCACTGGCCACACTCTTTTTCTAGGCCCTAATCTTCTCTCGTGAGGGGGCCAAGAAGCAGCCAACTGTTTCTCCATCCATGTCTTAAATGGAATATCATGTCCCTGCTTCTACGACGATTAAAGTTCTCTAGTACCTTCATATTTTACGTCGCCTTAAAGTGCCTCTTTCTTCTTTGCTAGTACTACATTGTGATAATATTAGTGCTCTTCATATGGCTAAAAATCATGTGTTCTATAGTCGCAACAAACATATTATTGATATTGACGCGCACTTCATTCGGGAATATTATCTTTGTGGCACTATTCATGTTGCTCATTTGCTAGGATCTGATCAACCTGGTGATGTCTTTACTAAATCTCTGCCTAGTCCTTGGTTCTTATTGCTTTGTAACAAGCTCAATCTTTGGGCTCTCCCTCTTTGAGCTTGAGGTGGGATATGAACCGTAATTCATCACTGACGCTAATCTGTTTAACTCAATCTCACCAAGCCCAGGAATCTCTTCACACTAGCTCCCCACATCCATAATTTAGATCACCATTCTCCATAATATCTTTTGTTCATAGCAACTTGTTGATTTGTCATATTGTATATATAGTAGCTTATTGATCCTTCATATTGTAATTCAAATATACATGTAATATGTATGTGGAATGGAAAATACATACCAATAGCTGATTGTATTAGGTTTTCTCACACATAAAAACAAGAAACACCTTATTCAAGCAATGCAAGAATCCTTGTACAACAAAAAAATTAGTATCAATTTGAATCCCTTCAATCTCATGTCTAAACATCTACTTATCAGTCATGAGAGAAAGCTGATAAGGATTTTAAACCTACACACTAGTATTCAATTTCTGATCATAAGCCATGCATCCTAACCATGCAATGATAAGTATTTCATTTTTGTCTAGTCTCAATGTGGATATCTAATCTAATGTGATGAGTGGAGGGGAACAAATCAATATTTCAACACTCCTCGAAGAACAAGGATATGATAGCCAAGCTTATTATACATCAAGTTTGGAGTACTGTAGACACATTTGAGGTCAAAGACCAAACTCTTTTACATTGTTTGCATTTGAAAACACATGTTTAGATATAGCATGGGATTCACAAATCTTGTAATTTAAAAACTCATGAGCTTATGACTCTTATTTTTAGATTTTTGTTGTTTAGGAAGTGTGTGACTTTAGAAGTTTGATTTATGAAAACCTTGTTTGGCCCAAGTTTGTCATTGTTTTGATTGACTTTTTATTTTATTTTAAAATATTTAAATTTGTTTTGTTTGGATGTACAATTGAATAGAAGGCCTTGAGGTAAATATGAAGTAGAATAAAAGTAAGAATACAAAGGATGGACCCCTCTTGCTTATGTGAGCACACTTGCAGACAAAACATAAAAGCGTCTTTGTAACAAAAATAGGAGTGAGAAAAATATTCCTTCCATCCTAAATTAATAACTCCATTTTGCTAAATTTATGTAATTGGGTAATTAAAAAAGAGTATCATAAGCTTATTTTTCCTCTCTTTAGATGTGGGTTTCACCATTTAATAAAAATTACTGTTTTTTTAAATGTAGCTATTAATATAAGATGGTGGGAGTATTAAATATGTACCAAAGAAACATGAAGAGACAACAAAAATAAGATTTTAAGAAGGAAGAAATTGGTTCTTGTGACCTTAAACCTTTCAAAGAATGCTTTGATAGGACAAATCCCAGTGGTCCAAATTAAGGTTGTCAAACCCATCCTTGTGCATTCTTTTTGGGATGATGATGTAAACTACTTGGCTTTAAAGTATATGGAGAAACAAGATAAGAAGAATGAAGTATGCAATAATTCTTTGAATGATCGATCGGGCCTTAGGAGAGATTGGTTGTTTGTTGCTAGACCCCTTCGTAGAGTCTATTACATCAAGCGATTGATCGGGGTTTCATGAGTGATCAAGTGAATGCTTTGATGGATCGATCCTGTCCCTTACTGTCAAGTTCCAGTAACTTTATCGATCTATCAATGGGTCAAATTGCATAGTTCTGGGATAAGCTAGGATTCCTATTTGGATTTGAACTATTATTCCAAATTTCCTTCTTTTGAGTTTTTCCTTTAGTGGGAGACTTAATTTTGTATTCTTTTATTTATTTAGGTATTTTTTAATCTATTTTCTCTAATTTTGATTGATTAGTCATTATTTTGTCATGGATTGAACTCTTTTATTTATACTTTATGTCATTAGGACTTGTATAAAATTTTGATTTTTTCATGGAAGCCATTAGAATGTATTTTTTTTGAAATATTACTAAAGAAAAATATATCTTCTTTTTCCATCATTTTGCCCTTTATTTTGTGAGTTTACTTGTGTAAATCGTGAGAGATGAAGGTTGTGCACGCTTGTAGCAGGATTTATCTAACGAGGTCATTCCCATTAATACCAACCATCTATCATATGATTAATCTTGTATTCAGATTTTCCATATTCCTCTTGTAATCTTAGTTTGTGCTTCAATGCAATTATTACTTACCCTAAAAACAAAAATCTAGTTCGATGGTTGGAATTATGTACAAGATGATAAGGTGTATTGAAATCATTTCCAAGATTGAATAAGGGAACTTTCCCCACTTAGAAGAAACCTTGTTTTTAAATATAACTAAATGGAACGAAGTTCTTGGGTAGCAATATTTTTGTCCACTACAAATTTTGTAAGAAACGTGGTCAGCACTGTGAATGTGACCACTTATCTGATAATAGGAATGGCAATTATACATGAGCATGCAGCTAGCAGCTACTACATAAACGCAGTAGCTAGTGCTCTTATTGTACATATGTAGAGTTCAATATAGAACCTTGCCATATCTTCTCGTCGAAAACGAGCCATTATTCACACGAGTGTAATTAATATGATAAAGGGTTTACATCGCTGGAAGATGTCAGTTGCAGTAGCCGCTGCCTTGATGATTTCGTATTGGAATGACCAACTGAACGAGGCGGTTGTTGGTTGGCTGCAGTGGCCTTGCATTTGACTCAGCATCCTGCAGTTGAGTAGAAGCAGAATTCTTGTTTCAAATAAGACATTCGCGAATCAATATGGATAACATATGTTGGATTGTATGAAAGAATGAATATGTATGAGAATTACATCATCGACAGCCTCCCTTAGCAGAGTCACTTGTTCTCTTGACACAGTCCTTATCTGAGGCCACAAGCAGTCTCGTTGTTAGAGCACAAATAATGCACTGTTTGTTGGGCAATTGTTCAAAGCATACAGTAGAAGAGTAGGAACCTTTTTAAGCACAGTCCATACAACTCCTTCAGAGCAAGGAGGAGTAGTGAGGGAACCCATGTATCTGTAGTATTTCTCGTTCATAATTCCTACGTCATTCGGATCCACAACCCCAACATCTGTTGAAGCATCATGCGTATTTGCAATAGATTGTATGCTAGGCTCCAGCTGAGTGAGCAGCCCCATCAGATGGAAAGTTTTGCAAAGGAAGCAAGAATGAAATAGTAGTAGTTAGATATAGAAATATTGCAATGCGTGTGCGCGAAACCTTTTGTAGAAACTCGTCCTGCTTGCCGATCTTGTACAGAATCCCGATCACGGCTATTCTTCCATCCGAGCTTTCGTGAACCATGTGTGCCTCAAGATCATACCTGGAAAACAATTGATTGAAATGAAGCACTCCAAGCAAAACCAGTTTTGCAATGCTCTTGTTATCTTATCATCAAATATGACAGAGAGAGAGAGAGAGCAGAATCATGTTTTGTTTCTAACTAATGAAAATTGTGGTCGTAACCTCCGCCCATCTATGGTGTGTTCTGAGGGTGAGTGCCAGTGAATTTGGATGAGCTTGAACTTTGTTCCGTTTATATGAAGAAATCCTCCGCCATTGATCCACTCTAACTGCACCCACAAATTACCATTGGACTCTTTGATACAATCAAAACTATAATGAAGATAACATCACATTACCATAATATCATGGCCTCGGTTTCGGAGGGTGGCGTTTGACGGCTTGTAACATCTCTTCAGACCTCCCATTCTGAACACGATTTGAGCTTCTTCATTCCGCAGAGCAATCGGAGATTGCATGCTGCCATTGCTGCATGTTCTCCAATCTTCACGAAGCTCGCCCCACCGCGAAGGACCCCTAGGACTCCCCTCAATATAGTCAAATCCGCTCTCATCATCTGCTCGTCCCAGTGTCAATCAATCAACAAGAAGGAAGTGAAAGACGCAGATTATGTATAAAGATGTCAATCAAATGATGAATACATATAACAAAGGAAATTTTATTTATACAGATGTCAAGAAGTCGCTAGCTTGTTACCAAGTTCCTGTGCCGCCGCTGTGCTTAAGATCAAAATGATGATTGAGAAGCATGCAGACATATAAACAAGGAGAGATGCGATCTTCATATTTTCTCTGCTGATCTGCTGTGAGTAGCGGAGCACCATGAGTCGAATTAGATAATACTCAACGGAGTATGGCTTTATATAATGATTTAGGGGTATCCCTAAAAGGACTTCATCAGTTCCATGAGATAATTAGTTGTTGAATTTCAAGATATGTTAAGATGCATATACTGAAAGAGAAACACAAAGTCATTGGAGTAATTATAATAATTATTAAGAGAGTTTATGACAATGGAGATAAGGTAACTAGATTGTGATCTATGATCACGACGTTGCCTTTAACGGGTTGAAATAATCCCTTGAATTTGCTTGTTATGAAATGACAAGCCCCGCGCGATATAACAAAATATACTGTCTATAAGATAATGCAAGTTTAATAAGGTAAGTAGATTGTGAATTACCATAATGATGTTATGTCTTTAAGAAATTAAAATAAAGAATGGTGCTATTAGGACCCATAAATAGAAAAAACTAGCCACGGCTAGCTAGCCAGCTTTGACTTAGACATGCTCTCCATAAATCTTTCATTCTTACCCCACTTATAACATATTTATATTTTTTAAAATACCCCTACCCCACTTCTTCTCTATGGCTGGTCAAGTATGTCTATTATGCGGCATTCGGACCGTGTCTGAGTTGTCCATGGCCACATCTGGACGAATTCTTTTGTATGTCAATTTTAAGATATGACAATGGACAAAGAATTCGTGTAACCATTTGTCCCAAGTTCAGCTAATTTTCAATGTATTTTTTTAATTTTACATAAAGGACATTTTTTGTTTCTCTATAAGTACTCTTAAGGATTATTTTCTTATACTTATATTCTTAATGATTTAAACACAATTATGTTAATGTTATATTTGAATTCTTTATTAAAGTTAATTACTGAATACTCCTTTGTTTTACATCAATAGCTCCATTTGGTTGTTCAAAATAAATGTGTGGGAGTATATGCAAGGAAAGTTCATTAATAATACTACTACAAAATAAAATAAAAATAGTATATATAAATCTAAAGTATAGACTAAGTTATTTAATATTCCCAAGATACTCACCCTAGCTGCCCTATTTAGTCATAGTCATTGATATGTCTCTTTTTCTTTCCAGCTGCCTTAGCCCTCATCCACTTGCCTAATAGGCTATATCTATGGACAATGGTCGTGTTTGTTGGATAAGAGGCTTCGTTTGTGGACAAGATGATGACAGACAAATTGTTAGCGAACACAAACATAGACAAGTATTATCTACTGACTATTTGGCCAAGAACAAGCCATATTCTTCCCCATTATTAGGAGTGTAAATGGTGCCTATTTGTCTAATGTTTGTTCGCATATGCACCCATCTGTACTAAAATAGATACTATTATTTTTTATCCATACCTAATGCAGACAACTATGGACAAAGGTTGTTCATGACCACAACCATATGTGCTTGCCAACTATGTATTTTATTATTATTATTTTAAATTAGTATAAATTACTAGTATACATCACAAATTAGTTTTTGTAAAAAAATGTCAAAAATACATATCACTCCTACATGTCTTCCATAGCATTATTTATTTATTTATTATTATTATTATATCATCATCATCATACTTTTAAATTAAATTTTTACTAACCTCCCTAATTAGCTTGAGAATGAAGTAGTCTATGTCAAACTTTTACTTTCATTTTGTTTGTATTCGTTCATTTTAGTCTGTGTCCATCATGGACATATGCATACAGACAAACACAGTCTACATGAAACATATGGTTGTAGACATGCCTTGTTCATATCTATCTCTGTAACACCCCAGAATTTTTATGTTTTGAAAATTTTGAACGTTTTGGGCCCGTAAATCAGTTTAGGGCCCAATAGCCAATTTTTCTTAAAACTGGACTATTTTAAGCATGATTAATTCAAAGGAGCCTTAAAATATTTGTTAACGCTCGAAGAGACGAACGTATTGAGCCAAAAAATGCATCAATCCGACTCCAAGATAATATGTTATGGCCTTGGGAAGCATGTAGTAGGCAGGGCCCCCTTTAAATTAGCTAGAAATTGCACCCTTGTGTGTTTCAAATGGCTCATCGATACGAATTTAACGGTACCAAAAATGCGTGATTTCGAATTCAAGGCAAAGAGTTATGCATGTTTGAAGTTTAAATTTTATTTTATATTAAAAATAAAATTTTAAAAATAATTAAAAATTTGATTTTTGCATCAGCCAGGGTGTTAGCTTATGCTGATGCAAAAGGGGGCATGTGAACTGCCCATTGTGGTAGGTGAAGTTTTACTTGCCGCAATGGGCAGTCATCGCCTGTTGCGGCAAGCTACACGGCAGGTGATGTGTAGGCTAACCGTAGGCTCGCCTGCGACTATCTTACCAAACCGGACTGCAGGAGCCTGCGCTCCTGCTGCCATTGGATGCGTGACACATAAGGCTAATTTTGTTTATTTAAAAATAAGGAATGAGGAGTTTCCAATTCGCCCCACCCCTTTCTCCTCTCTTCCTTTATGACCTCTCTCGTTTTAAGCTTTAAACGCCCATTTCAAAGCCATTTTTCATCTGATTTCTTCCATACAAAAACTGTTTTTAACTAATTCAAGGGTGCTCTAAATCGTAGAGGGTATGTTTTTTGAGTTAGCTACTCCAAATAGGAGAAACAACCTGGGGTAAGGGGAGGCTCCGTCCGCCGCTTCCGAACCCGAAAGAAAATCTTATCCCAGTGTGAGAGGAGGTTCTGCCCGCTGCTCGTAAACCCAAGAATGAGATAAGGCTCCGACCGCTGACCATTACTTCAATCAATTTTAAGAACGAATAGTAGGTGGTTTTAAGCTCTAATTTCATGCTTTGACCAGGCTTTCTATTTCGTAATTTATTTATCTCTTAAATAATATATTATTTTGAAAAAGGATATTATTAAGGGTGGACATGTGCTAAAATAATAGCGTCATGTACACCACTTAGTGGGATTTCTTCGTGATTTATTTTTTAAATTATTATTATTATTTTAATTATATTTATAAATAATTTGACCAAAATTGAATAATAGTTATTTAGCATAAAACCTAAAAACAAATTATTGGTTTTGAAATGTAGTTATTTGGTATAAAGCGCAAAAGCTATCAGAGTTATGACTCCTAGGTACTGCCTATTATAGCATATGACGCGCTCATGAAGTTGGATATCATAGGAAGATCTTCTCCATTCTAATCATGTTGCCTAAAGAGCACGGGTGTATATCGCACAAATATTAGTGATATTCTGTAAATTATGATTTATCTAATTTTAAATTATTTATCGGATTCTACTTATGAACGATTTATCCGACTTTACCTACATAGTATAATAATGCATTGAGAAGAACCAAAGGTCATATTTACTATTTTCCACATATACTCAGAAATTTCCTTGATTTTATATCTACCATAACTTCCTAATCAATGCTCCAAAATGTATTTTTTTGGTAAATATTCAAAGCTAATTATGTATATTTTTTATAATAAATTTTATATCTAAACTCCATCTATATATATATTTATTTATTTATTTACTGACAATATTTAAAGGTTGGCTAAGTATGGGAGATTTTAAAAAAATTTGGGTATTTGTTTTTTAAAACACAAAGCACTTACTTGGATTGGTCACCATACCAGGTCAACCGGGTTAAACTTTGGGTCAACTAGGTTGATTGATGATGTCAGCAATAGTAATAAGTGAAACCTACATTACTTATAAATATTTTAGTTGGATAACGAATATACTACCAATTCATTGTAGACGGGTTGGATAAGTGCTTATTTTAAAACTTAACCAGTACTCCGCCTCTAGACTGGCCCGGGTTAATTGTTCAACTGGCCAGATCAAACTGGTTCAACCAACAATTTACATAGATATTTA
The DNA here is from genome assembly GCA_035235625.1 of Saururus chinensis. Taxonomy (NCBI): domain Eukaryota; kingdom Viridiplantae; phylum Streptophyta; class Magnoliopsida; order Piperales; family Saururaceae; genus Saururus; species Saururus chinensis. The sequence goes on from CP141140.1 coordinate 26,979,478, forward strand.
TATAATAATATTGATATGAATATTCATATAGATATGATATGTATCCCATGCAATTGGCGTTCAACTCATATCCTTAAAGGTGTGATGTGTTGATGGATCAAGAGTTCATGACCCAGCCATAGCGCATAATCCCATCTAGCAAACCACCAAAGCAATTTTGGTAAACTGAAGATGGCATGACAAAGAGGAAGAATTCAGACAAGGATGAAGAAAACACAATTCCTTCATTCTATATTTAGCTTTATTTGGTAAAAAATGTCCCACTATTTAAGTACTTACAAAAAAGTATCATAAGTTATTTTTATTCTCTTTGTATATAAGAGGGAGGGAGTATGGGGGAAAAGTCAAGCTAAGAGTTGAAGGAAGAATGAAAGTGTTGATGGGTATTTTTACACCGGTTATTTCTATCTTTCCATCTATCAATAGACACATCCCTGGTCATGGTCTGTATGTCATTAAAGTCAACATTGATACAATTAAGAAATATGCAAACAAAATTCCTAAAAAAATCACATAGATCATGCAAGCTAGTCTTAGGCGAATGGGTGGGTTTATTAATTAGAATAATAAATTAAGGCTATTTTACGGGAGTTCGGGGACGGTATGGTCAATCTTTTGGAAGTTGAGCCTTCGAATATTCATAATTATACCTTTTTAGTAGCTTCCAATCAAATTATGACTTTCTTCGTAATTAAAGAAGTTGACTCTCTCAAGTAACGGAAGTTATCTCTCACCAAATAGATTGGAATTGAGGTCCAACATTCATGTTGCCGACTTCAAATTATTTAAAACATATATTATTTTATTACATAGGGAGCCTTTGCATAACCCCCCATCTCATTTTTGGTTCTAAAGCTAAAAAAATTTGTCATGCAATGATTATCTAATGGAGAAATCTAGCTAGTGCGGCAGCTTCAGCGCTGGCTGGCCCTTTGGCTATCAAATCATAATCTGATGCCAAGGGGACTTGCCAGCACTGAAGCTGCTGCAATGTTGGCTAGACAGCCTCTTATCTCATTTGTCTTTAAAAACTATTTATAAGCTTCTCACATATCCCTAATATTACCCAAAGAATTTATTAATAACCGGGTTAAACTATTTAAAATTTTTAGTAATTTTCTGTCTTTCGTCTTTACCTTAAGCTTCCCCCATTTAATTCTTATAATTACCCCCATTAGTGAGAAACAAGAATTATCCACTTCCTTCCCACATGCCAACACTAGAGCCGTCACCAAGTGCGACACCACCCTACCTTTGTGTCCCGCGTCTTGCCATGTGAGAGCTCTTTTTAGATGGTCAGAGGCATAGAGAATGAGCTATCCTCTCCTAGTGTCGCAGCCAACAAAAAGGAAGACAGTCCCTCTCGGTGATACCCACCAAGTGGGGTGGCAGGTAGAGGGGTGGGTGCCACCATAGGTAGAGGTATAAATAGATGGGGACTTTAGTGCCTCGACTTTTAAAATTACTCTAAAGGTTAAACTACCGCCAATTCGAAATTAAAAGATATGTGTCAAGATCAACCATGTACAGAATAACTATTATTCATTAATTTACGTAAGTACAAAAGCTTTACAAAATAAGGCTTATTATGCCTTAGCAAAATCAAAGTTGCGCACACGTCCAAAGTTAATACATAATTAAATCACATGATAAAGTAAATCAAAAACGTAGATCCTTCGAAGTTCTCTGGGCAATCTTCATTAATATCATTTTCTTCATTTAGACCTGCAGTGTCTAGGGGTGGGTGAGTATAATTATACATAGTAGATATAATTAAATTCTATTAGCATGCTAAAATATATAAATAAATATGTATAAAATATTCTTCTAATAATTTATATTCAAAATCAACTCAAAATAATATTATCGACTAACAGAACCCAACACACTTCTTATACAAAAAGTAAGAAAATAATTCATCACTTTAAAATTTTTAAGGATATAGTAGGCAGAAAGAGCTTTGAAAATCCTCCAAGAACCCTGAATAAGAGTTTGGATGAGATAGTTATAATCATTCAAAGCTAGACATGTAGACTTGTTAGTATACCGACCTGACCCTTGAAAATTCTTAACAATATAACTTTTAATATAGATAGAGTTTTATTATAAAATTTTGGTGCTATAAAGTAGATAGAAATATCTTTAAAATGCCACTAAAAATACATAAATAGGAGTTTAGATTATGAGGTTACATCCATTCAAAGTAAATCTACTTCTTACTAATGCACCACTAATGCGTCCATGAACATGTTGACAGTTCGGGCAGTTATGCCAATTGGTTAAGAAACTGCTCAATTTGATGGTTATATATAAGAATTTCGTCCCCACCTTTGAGGCCCTTTAGATTCAAATTTTCTTCAAAAAGATCTAAAAAAGAAGAGGGAGAAGATCAAAGGCTCTCCAAATCAAGAAGAATCAAGGGAGGGAGTAAATTTTGCATAGATTGGCTGATAACACATGTGAGAAATTATTTTCATTTCATGAAATAGGTTGGATAGCCACTACAAAAAAAATAGTTTTTTGCAACACATAAATTTGTTGCAAGAATGTACTTTTTTGTTGCAATAGTGTTTTTGCAACAACAAAAAATTTGTTGCAAACTTGTTGCAAAAAGCGTGTGTCAAAAAGTAATTTGCTGCAAAACGTCATTTGTTGCAAATATAACCCTTTTGCAACAATATTTGTTGTTGCAAAAAACTAGATAATAAGTTGCAAATACTACTAATATGTTGCAAAAAGTACAATGTACGCACTGGGAAAAAAATAATTTTGATATTTTTTTGCAACAATATTTGTTTGTAGCAAATAAAAATATTTTTTTATATTTTTTAATAATTATTTTATTTTTGTACCAATAAAGTTTTGTTGCAAATGAAATTAATTTTATAAATAAATATTTAAATAATTTTTTTGCCACAATATTGGTTCGTCTCAAATGATATGTATTCGCAACAAATCGATTCATTGCTAAATCAAATTATTTTGTTAAAAAAATGAATATTAAAAAATAATATAAATTTGTTTTTGCACCAAAAAATTTATAAATTTGTATTTATGACAAAACAAATTTGTTGCAAAAACCTTATAAAATTATACATGTGGTATTGCGACAAAATTAATCATCCCAAAAGGGCAAATTATATTAATTATAAACAACTTTTGTTACAATATATGATTCTAATAAATGTATCATGTAATTACAACAAATAATTTTATCTCAAAAGTGTATAGATGGGACAAACAAATTTAGTGACAAAAATAAATCCTAAAATAGCTAGGTGTGTCATGGGTTACTCTATCTTTGTTTAATATTATATTTAGTAAGTTGTCAAAAATAGATCTCAAGATAGCTCATTGTCTGGCTGATTTCTTCCACAACCTTCATGCATTTCCATGGTCCTTGATCTTAAAACAACATCTCTAGATACAAGATCATTAGCAGTAGAAGCATATCCATAAATCTTTCACCTTCATTGTTTCTAAGAATACAACCTTCACCCCAAGATCCTATGTAGAAAAATAGGAAAAATTTAAAATTTACAAATCAGGTACAGAGCAGAAGAAGTGGAATAGACTTAGACATGACTCAATACCTCACAAGGACGATGCTGTCTAAAGTTCTATTCAACTCAAGGAAAAAGTTACACACAACTGCAGCTGTATGATTTTTCTAGTTTAAAGCAATTCTTCAATGAGGTACCTATATATTATTTTCGGTGCCACTAGCATGAGGGTAAGGATGCTGATCTCCTTGACCTTAGATGTCCGTAGAAAAATTGAGCAATTCCATGACTTAGACACCTATAAGACTTGCAAATTAAAGGCAATAAACTGGTTAATTCTCAACATTTCTAATTGGTCAACTATTTTAATATCACTACATGCAGACAAATCACATCATTTTCCAAGAATAATATACGTATAAAATTTAAATTTACCATTACCATTACTTAGGTTTCAGAGAAATTTTTTAAATGAGGTACACACCTAAGGATGGACAAGAAGCCAACTTCAATAATCTAGCCTGTTCAAAATGACATAATATTAATAATCTAAGAAAGATCAATAAAAATACAGGCAATCCCCTAGCATTATATGCATTTAAAAAACTGAAAATAAAGTTTCCATAAATATTAGAAAAGAAGAGGATTCAAAACTTATATTGCATATCATCAACTTACACCTTTATTTTACTTTCTCTTTTTTCCTGTGTAAACAGTTAGTAAATTCATGATTTATTCTTATTTGTCTAACCGAACTAACAAATAAAATTACCCCTAGCTTCTGGGACAAGTTAAACACAAACTCTTAACATTCTAGCACTGCATCATGCAAAAAATATCTTAACATTATTCTATTAAAATATCACCACTATCAAAAATTTTACCAGCATCCTAATACAAGTTGTCTTCCCTGTCCCATTCTCTCCCAGCATCACAATAATTTGAGAACCAGTAAATTCTTCCTCAATCAATTTCAGCTTGAAGTTACCCTGAGTTTTACTCATGGTAGGATATCAATATTGAGCATAGGTTTGAACCTCCTTTGCACTTTCTTGAGGAGTCTCTATAACTTGAATGCAAAACAAGAAAAACAAAGGATTTAATACTTGAACAAGCATAATTAGAGCAGGAAAAAAGAGCCTCAAAGTTTAATAATGTGAAGAATATAAAATCTGACTATCGACAAGCAAACTCAGAGATTTAATAAAATGGAAAGCAAAAATAAACCCTTAATACAAGCTTGGGTTCCTCTGAGGACACCTTATGACATGTCAACGAAGATGAAAACTGGTAGTCCAACTCCAATTACGTCAGAATTTAAATAACATATATCTTCAAAAACGTACTTGTTTGAAAAACATTTCTGAAATGAAAACCAAAAGTGCCCAGAGTTAGTACTTAGATGACTGTTTTAGAGTGATAATTTTATAAAGGATATGGGATATTTACCTGAAATCAGTAAAGAAAAAACTGATAAGAAGAAGTGATTCCTTTTTATACATGACTTTCACGTCTGTAAATAACTAGTAAACCTACACAAATGCCCACCCAATCAAACAACAATGAGATGTGCATAGTAAACAGATTGAGGTTCTCAATCCCCATGCTCCCAGCTATTTCCAATAATGGATATGTAGTTTGGTTTATATGTACCACAAAAAACTGGCCATAACATACTAGTGATTCAATGTCAGATGTAAAACAACACTCTGCATGAAGCATGAACAGCAATCAATCCGCCAAATAAGAAACCATACAGGTGAGCATGCTATTCTCTAAGAACCTGCAATTGATATGCCAATCAGAGAAATTAATACGCCAGATCAGGGAGTTTAAACTGAAATAGAAACAGAATATATTTAGACCAAAAATGTTCCAAAAATAAGAATCTACTTAACTAGGATCCCATGACAATCAATAAAAAAGGATCTGGCATATGATGCACAGATTAGACAGAAAGCAGCCAGAACAATATGATGACAAATAACTCATAGAGCAAAACTTCGAAAAAAATAACACTACTGTACAGTCAATTCTACAATGCCAAGTTATGTAAAACCATTTCATATAAAGCTTCTATCTGCATAAATAACTCACAACAAAAGCAATTGCAGATTCAAAGGCGTATATCTTCCACCATGGAAGAAGTGCCCAGATCTTTTCGGAGAGTATGAAATCTTAAAAAGTAATGAGATGTTTCCAACACATTGACATCTCCTTACAAATCGATATCTCTGTCACAAGGTTAGAAATCGGATTAGGTTTGGTGGGGATTTGGATAAAATATTATATTTTTGTTCCAGGCGGTGGGTGCTGGGGAGAAAATTAGCTTCGTCAGATGTATCTGTGGAGGAGCATACAAATTTAATCAAGGATTTAGAATGGAAGGAAACAGAATTTATGCGACTAAAAAGACACAAGATTTGTGTTGATGATTTTGAGCTATTAACCTAACTACAATTGTGAGTCCCAAAAAATATAGCATCACAGCAACTGAATCCCAGCATCGCCCAAAATTAAATTTGTGCCATCCAAACCAAGCAGAATGAAGAAAGCATACATGAATGAAAATGAAGAACAACTGCCCAAAATGGGATGCATCTCAGTGACGGAAAAGCATGAGGTAAAGCATAGCTAGAACCATTCCTATAATGAAGCATAACCAATATAAACCCCAACAGGAAAAATGATAACAGATAAAGCACTTACAAAATTGCTTCAAAATTTAGTCAATTGTGATCCAGCGGAGGTCAAGCAAAGGATCTGAACAAAGGTGACACAGCGGACGTCGGAAGATGGCTGAAAGCGATACCATGAATTTGGAAGAACGTGATGCAGTGGGGTCGATCGGAAGAAGGCTGCTTGTGAATTAAGGCGATGCAGAGGTCGGAGGCGAAATCAAGCAAGGGATTTGGGCGAAGAAATCTAGTGGTATATCTATACCCAAGTCGATTCTCCTAGGTGAAGAAGATATGGAGCTTTGTGAACTGGATTCCGAATAGAATTGGGTGAAGGAGATTGGTGATTTAGGGATTTGATTGGCACGAGGCTAACAATCCACAATCTCCGGAGAATTAGCGCACAGAGAGATGTGTGGGAATACACGGGAGAGTTGGGGGGCGGGAGAAGTGAAATTTAGATCGTGTGCAGGGGTGGAGCTTGGAAAAAATTACGAGGGGGGCCAAAGGGGTCTCCACCCTGTTGCCCCATTGAAAAAAAACCTTATTATGGCCATAATAATAATTTTTATATATTGGGTTCATTAAAGAACAGTTTCATAGCAGAGGAAAGTGTGTCGATGATGGTAAACGGGACTTCACTTCGGCTGAAGAACAGTTTAGGAGCATAGGAAGGTGCATGGATGTGGGGGCTCATTAAAGATCCCCGTGGATACCAGTGGGTGGAGTGGACAATTGGCAATAAAGGGAAGCAGGGCTCAATTCTTGAAAACTTTTTTCTTATTAATATGTTGTAGTGTCTTTTCTTTTAATATTAATTTGTGCCTATTAAGTATGGAACCAAAATAATGGGTTGGTATGGGTTTTGCTATCTACAATGTGCAATAAGTTTTAGCCTATACTAAGCTTGTGAGATTGGGGGAGAGGAAAATAGCTGCTTAAGTGCGTGCATTAGTGATTATTTTTTTTATAAAAGCATCGGTCGATGCCCATCCCACTAAACACAAGCCAAATTAGCAGGTCGATTCACATTTTTTAACCCATGGTATGTAATATGCTCAACTCTAGCTATCCCTATCCATTTTAATATGATATTATAAAAAAATATTTAAAAAAATCTAATATAAATATATCCTTTGAAATTAAAATAATTATTTAGAAAAAATTTCTATGAGCCTAAGCTCATGCTTGTCGGGTCGATACCAATACAATACAAGAGGTGATATGCCCCCCACACGATTTTTCAATACTCATCGGCCCTATCGGCCGTATCATATCAATACAGATGATAAGAATCGATACACCAATAAATTTTTATTTTTTATTTAAAAATTATTTTTTAAAAAATTCAATATTTTCTTAAATACTATTTCAACTCAACCTCTTCACATTTTAAAGATGAAAATGTTCTTATTATATTAAAAATAATTTTAAAAAATTATATAAGATCAATACAAGTGGGTCTATACAATTTATATAGTTGAGTTTCAAATTCCTTAGCAAACTGAGCCCAAGCCGAGAGTGTAAGCGTTCTATTGAGCTTGAGCTGATTTTTGAAAAATAAAGTTTGTAAAAAAAGCCCAAAACTGATCAGTTTGACTTTGCTCATTAGCACCCTTAATTATGACACTCTTCTTTAAGTATCTATTCACTTAAAATTAATATAATGAAGCTATTAAAATGGAGCAAATTTTTCTTGAATTTTTTGCTATTTTAATACGGACCAAATACCTATTTAAAATTTTAAATTATTTTTAACACTTATAATTTTTATAAAAACTAAAAATAAAGTTTTAAATTTTAAATGAATATAATTATGTATGAGTTTAATAATAGTGCATTGTCCAAATAGGTTCATGCTCGAGCATATTAATTAATTTTAATCGAACTGTACACTTTACTCAAGCTCAAGGATGCCACTTATGTTTTATATATATATATATATATATATATATATATATATATATATAACAATCCAAACCTGACCCGATCCACCAAAATGGGTCATATTATGTTTACAATTTATTTCGATAAAGTTTAGGTTTCATGTTACTTTGACTTACTCTGAATTTGCCAAATTTATAAATATTATATTTTTAATATATATTATTCCTTTTGATTTTATAATATTATTTATAATTTATGTGTTTATTTAAAAAGTTAATTAATAAATAAAAATTTATATTGTAAAAGGGTCAGGTCGTGTTCGCATTTAATAATAGTAAGTTTTCTAAATGGTGTTCATCAAAATCAAACCTTGATAGTATTTTTTTAAAAATTGACCTTTACTTATACTAACCTGATTGGTGATCGGGTTCGATTTTTCCTGTTCAATTGGCTACAAAATCATGTTGAACTGGGTAAAGCTTTGGCATATTTGATAAATGGGTAACACCAAATTCACTTACAAATAATTTTATTTTTTCAAAAAATTATATAAATGTATATATTTTTTGCCACAGCTTACAAATGTTACAAATAGTGACTCTTTTACCACAGCTTACAATTGTCGCAAATAGCACTTTTTTGACACTTTTTGAATAATGTGTTGCAAATATTATATTATTTATAATATTTTGAATCTCATTTCAATTTTTTAAAATTATTATTTTTTCATTATCACATTAATTTATAAAAAACAATTTGCCACAATTTACTATTTTGTCACTAAATATCTTTGATTAAGAACTTTTTGCCACACCACAATTTATTTGTTGCAAATACCCTTTCAATAAATTTGATTATTATCATAAATTATAAATGTATATACTTTTTGCCACGATTAATCTATGTTGTTGCAAATGAATTCCAGAATTTTGATTTAAAAATATTTATATAAATATTTATTAAAATCTATTGCAACAACCAACATATTATGTTGCAAAAACATTTAATTTGTTGCAACGTACAATGATTTGTTGCAAAAAGTAAATTATTTTTGCAACAAACACAACATTTTGTGGCAAAAGATATAATTATTTGAAAGATTACATTTGTTTTGTCGCAAAAAGAACTAGCACTCTACGAGCACATAAGCTCTGTTGTGACAAATATCAATAATCATTGCAAAAAATCACTATAAACGACATAGGTGTCTTTGTGGCAAAAAGGTTATCCCAAAAGGTCCACTTTTTAGAGACAAAATAAACAATATGTTGCAAAAAAGCTTACAACTTTCAAAATCATAGAGTTATTGCAACATTTGAATAAATTTGTTGCAAAAATGCACTATTAGCAACAAAATCCTTTATGTTGGAAATAAATTTGTTGCAAAAGCTTATTTTTGTTATAGTGAGCTAAACTTATTACCATTTAATGGTTTAAATGGATTATTTTGATTTGATCAAATGTCTATTGATGTGTTCTAATGCATGTTGTAGTTATTTTCTTAGAATTATGTCATGGCTAGAATAAAAGATAGTATCTTCGATCCATGATGATTAAATGAGAAAAATCATGGTTTTTTATGATGGTTTTATGGTTCAAGTGAGATAAGAATAATGTTTATTAATGTATGAGAGTGTTGGGTGTTCCAGTTCAGTCTCTGTTCATTTTCTTCTCGATCATCATCGACACAGCTGCCAACATGTCAGTGACAATGTCGATGGTTAGAAGAAGATGAACAATACTAGTACTAACACATCGTGCTACATTGGTTTTAATCTTATCACTGGCAGTGTAAGAACTCTTATCCTGAACAGGTTTACATTCAATTTTATTTATTATTTAATAGTCATCGTGTGGTTTAAGCATTTTTTGATCGATTTTGATAATTTTTAAAAATAAAGGTGATTTCCAAAGGTTTGAATCAAAATTAACTTCACTTTTATGAGTTTTAAATGAATTTAAGTCAATTGTGAATTTTTTGTATTTTCTTAAATTTTTTAAAAATTAGGGTTTGGCGGGACCCCTTGTGGGCCCCACGGTCGAATTTGGAGTTTTTCATCTAAAACATCCCAAACATTAAAACAAATCAGTAGAAAAAAAATTACAATTTTTCTAGACTCAATTTTGGTTTAAATGTCCAATTACCTACGTTTAGTTAAGAATAATATTTACACCTCAAGTTTTAATTAGGTCTACCCCTTTCTTTCCTATAAAAGGAAAGGGTTAACCCCTTCCCATTTGAGAAAGGGTTAAGCCGGAGAATCAAGAGCCTAATCCCCAATTAGGCCAAAAGAGGAAGGTGATTAGAGGTAACATTTTCTTAATTCCTTCTTAATCATTAGGGTTTTCATAAACTTCTTCTAATCTCATCCTTCTCCATTGATTCAATTCATTTTCAAGCCATTAGGTCACTGATTTACACCTCTACTTCAAAACCTAGCTTTCAAATTTTCGTTTTTATGTCTCTAAAGCTTTAGATCTAAGATTTTTTCAATGATTTTGAAGTTCTAAATCGGATTTAGGTGGGTATTAATAAAAATCATATTTTTAGGTGGGTTTCGGAGGTGATTAAGGAGCTAATCCGACTCAAAACAAGGTGAAAGGTAATGGGTTTTAGTTCTAGCCTCACTATATTTACAAATCTCGATTTTTATGTGTTTTGCTTGAATGAGTTTCATGTTTAGGGCTTTAATGGTAACTTAGTAAAAAGTTAATCTTTTGCATTAATTTCTTAGGGTTCTTATTGGAAATTAGTTGATTTAGCATTCAAAAATGTTTGATTAAATTTTTATAATGTTTGAGGCTTTGAATGAAGGTTTTAAGTTCCATTAATGGTGCATCAATTTGAATTTCGAAAGGAAGAAGAAGACTCAGATCTGCCCTTATGGCGATCGATTGAGGTTAATGGCCGATCGATCGGCTACACAGTAAATTTGGGCATTTTAGGTTTTTATGTTTATTTCGGCATATTTACTCCTAACTGATATTTCTAATGTTTATGTTGAGTGTTTTGAGTTAGAATAAGCTACTGGAAGGGTGTGCTATTTAGGTTGAGATTTATGAAGCATGCTTAAGTATTATGTGAAATTATATGTTGATGGTTAGATATGTTAGCATTGATTATCCTAAATCTATGGTTGATGAAATTCTTATGTTTTAAGCATGGTTATTGCATAACAATGCTATAATATGTTATCTTATAATATAAATGAATTGTGGGTGAATGGTGATATCACATTCTAGCTTCATGTGTAGGATAATTATGCTAATATGAGTTGAGCATTTGATTTCACATAAATGGAATCATGGTTTACGATAAATTTCACCCAAGATTTTAGTTGGTAACCATGATTAGATTTTATCAAAGCATGTGTGTATTACCTTATGAGCTATTGATGGTAAATGCCTAAATTAAGGAGTGAATACAATTATTGCCACACAGGCTGAGCATAGTCAAGACCACACAGGCGGAACACAGTCCAATTTCCACACATGAAATATAAAAGTTGGGGTAGTCAGCCCCAAGTTTGCTTGCCTAGGACAATCCCAACCAAGGATGTCCGATTCTTACATAGAAAACCTAGAACAGGTGTGTTTGCCCTAAGACATCTCTTTGCTGTGGGGGAGAGCCCGAATTTCCACACAAGGAACCGTAGAACACGTGGTAGCTAGTGCACGAAGGCGTACCACTCTAGATTCTCAGGGTCCATATGACTATCTCAATAAATCTCAACCGTAAGACAAGTACACAACTCGTCCCCACATAACTCAAGTAAACTCAACTCAACCCGGGGAGTATCCATGTTCCACACAGAAACTCAAATTGAAATCATGTCCTTTTGGACTAGTCAATTTTTTATTAAGCCAATGATTGATTAAGCAAGTGCACAATCTCACACAATTGTATCCAATCGTTCAAACATGGCTAAGCATCGATAAAGTCTCATACATGAAATTTGTTTCATGATGCATGCAACATGATATATACATGAGTAATCTCTATGTGAATTCCAACACATGGAATGTTTTCCCATCAGTCCCCACATGCATCATATTCGAATCATAAACAACCACAATTTCATAATAAATTCCCTACATGTGTGTTTATACATTTCTAAGCTCATGACCATGTTTTGTATGATATTATATTATGCCCAGGATTGCATAGGTTGTGTAGGGATAATGTGACACATGTGGATATAATTTATTATGCATGTTTGTGTATCATGTGTTTGACACGTTTGTCGTGCAGGGTGAATGAGCTATGGAATGGATGTGATATGAATGCATGATCAGAGTCGTGTGATTGAGATACTATTATGCAGGTTTATGTGATATGAATGCATGATCTGAATTGTGTGATTGAGATACTCTTATGCAGGTTTATGTGATATGAATGCATGATCAGAGTCATGCGATTGGGATACTATTATGCAGGTTTATGTGATATGAATGCATGATCAGAAAGTGTGTTAGAGACACTTCTCATGCGGATTATGTGGGATATATTATGCATGATTGTGATTAGGTGAGAGCCATTATTTATGCATGATGGATGTTAGGTAATATTATGATCGTTATGCCTTGATCTTGATATATGTGTTAAATGCAAGCTAGATCTTTTACTTACGGATAAGTGAAAGTTTAGTAAGGGGATTATCATAAAAGGGTATACCATGTCATTTATGGATCTGAATTACCATGATGTTGTGTCGTGATGATTTTCTTATTAATGTTACCATTTTTAAACAACTACTGAGTTTTGTATTCACCCCTCTTTTGTGATTTATTTTGGGGCTACACGGTGTGACGTGCAGACATGCAAGACACCTTATTTGAGGGACGACATGGGTACTCGTGGGATTATCCTTTGTAGCATTCTGATGATGTTTTATTTTCTAATTCTCTTTTGGTTGACCTTAGAGGACATTATAAGCTGGATTATGTATTATGCTCGAGTTTATCTATTGTTCTTAGACTTGTCTAAACTTATCTAATTTTGAGCCTTGTGTAGGCTCTAGAGATTATTATGTGGGTTGTATGAGGTTTTATAATAGTTTATTATCCTCTTTTTTTATCCTTATTTCTCTTACTCAAAGGACGTGAGGTGCGCTACTCCATTAGTTGAATCGCTTGTTAGAGGGGCTAACTCTTCCGCAATACGATAATCCGCTAAATTTAGTCGCCCTCGCTTGCTGACCGGCTCTTGGACAAGGTTCAGTTCAGGTCGGGCAGAGCCGGTGAGTGACAAACAGTGTGACCAAAGCAACAGTAGTGGCATGATGAGATAGGATTCTACATTCTATCCACTGCCGATAAGGGACGTTCAATGCATGGATGAGACGTCAATGGTCACCAACATCCTGACCGCCTATTAAGATCACCAATGAAGCATCAGTTCATGAAATTTAAGCATGTTTTCTAATGAAGTATATGCTAGTTGTAAGTCATATAATAACATGATTTTTGTGCATGAAGGATGTGTGGATATATGATAATATATACATGTATGATATTAGGTAAATAAATTCTATGTATGTGCAAATCCTTGTAATAAAAGGACACTCTTTGACCATTGCATTCAACACTAAAGGACAAAGGATCATAGTGTCTAGTTGGCTCCAAAGATAAGTCATTTTAGCCACTTAGAAGAAGGGTATAGTATGAAAAATAATCATGATCTTTTGGCACTATAAATGTGAGAATTTGTTTAAAGAGCCACTCCTTTTGCTTGGAAGTTAGGTATGATTATGTTCAGTGCAATATAGGAGGTTTTGATAATTATGAAAGTCGAGATCTCAACCACTTAAGTTCATGAACTTATGGACCTTCATTTTATAGCTTGGATGGCATTGGGGGTTGACTTTAGGAAAATTCTTGAGTAATTTGATAGATAATCTAATTAGAGTGGTTGGACTCCTAGATATAGCTACCGAGTCTTAGAAACCTTGTGTGGTATGCACTTTAGCAAAGGTGGTTGGATTCCTGGGTGTTTCCAGGATATTAAAGTAATTTTTTATTTTGACTTACATATAATGAAGATTATTTGTGATGTATAAAATATTATTATATTGTTATTGTACGTGGTTCTTTTTTAGTCATCCTTTTGGGTATATTTGTATACTTAACATACAAAGATGACATTGCTAAGCCACTTGACATATATAAATATTATATTACTTAAAGATAGATAATTATAGGTATGCTGAGTGTCAATTTATTTATGTTTGTGCATATCATGATATTTAGACATGTACTCAGGGCAAGACTTTGTTCAGTTTATGATGTGATTTGACCTTAAATACTATTGTACTCTAATTTGGTATTTGTATGTTCAAAATGAGTGGCTCACACCCCGAAATATCTTGAAGAATGTCTTGACAAAAGGTTCAAAATTTTGCTTCTAATGTTTTATTCATGAAAAATGAACTTAAAAATTTTGGGGTGTGCCAGGTATTAATCAAATTAAATAGTCATGATATTTCACCCTCAACATCCAAGCTTTTACAACTATTGACAAAAAAATGAAAAAAATGATATTTGTTGATATGCATCAAATATTTACACTTAAATGCCCTTATTTTAACACTTTAATCTTGATTTCATGTCAATTACAACTAATTAGATGTTTATTTGTATTTGATCAAGGTATGTGAGCCTAGTTTATAAATGGGTGATTCTATGTTTGGCTAGTGGATATTGTACTGTTGTAATTTGTTGGACAAAATCTTGTTGGAAGTTGATATAGAGGTAAGGTGAATCCAAAACAAGCCAATAGAGTAAATGTGAATTAAAATTTGGGCAATAAAAGGTAGGTTTAACAAGCAAAAGACAAGGTGGCACCAAGCGTGTGGTTGCAAGATTTTGCCATTAGCTAATGGGGGCATGTATAATATTTAGGAATTCAATATAGGTGGTAAGAAGAGGATGACAAGATTTGGTTAGCTAAGAAAAAGAAAGGAATTGAGGAATGTGTATATGAGTTTAATTTTGGACTTGAGTTAGATTGATTAAGAAGTTTACCAAAAGCCTTTGAAATAAGGCATTAGAAAAAGCATGCCAAAAAAAAGCAAGGGCAGCAAATCATAACAAAAAATTCAAGGACTACCAGTTGACCAAAGAGAAGAAGAAGAAGAAAAGGGTATGATACGGGTGCTGTCACGACCCGGATTTTTAAAACATATTTTTCATTAAAGATCATGTTGTAATTCACGAGATTTTCTTTTTAAATTAAATCAAATCAGTCGATTAAATATCTAGGTCACGATCATTGGGGTTCATAAATACAGATAACAAATTATATCATAACATAAGAGTATCCAAAGATCCATAAATAAGCAAATCATCCATCTAAGTGTTAATCTTACATATTTATGGAAATAAGCAACTAATTAAAGTTAGCTCTCACGCCATTATTACAATCATGAAAAATGTACTAAAATAATGTAACTAAATCCTACTAGAGCTAAGTCATCCTCAATCTCAAAGCCCAATCCCGATCCCGATCCCAATCACGCTAGTCCTCACCAGAAGAACCACCAAAACCAGGTCCTTGAGAATACTAATACCCTATAGGATATATAGTTGTATAACAATAATGCAAAATGTCATTACATTTTATGTAAGTCTATTTTGTTTTCACTTGAACCCTTTAACAAGAACAATCTTATTATAATTTTCCATCAGTTTCCTCTTTAGGGAAATTAATAGCCCTCATAATCTCATAGACAGACAGACAGACACATTAGATGTCAACTTAAGTGACAAATGATACAACTTACCATAGACCACCCATAAAGGAAACATTAATGACGAAGCCCTGCAATCCACCAGGAGGTGTCATTTGGGAATCTAGCCCCTAAAGACCTCACCAAAATGAAAGTGCATGGCCCA
This sequence comes from Saururus chinensis, assembly GCA_035235625.1. NCBI lineage: Eukaryota > Viridiplantae > Streptophyta > Magnoliopsida > Piperales > Saururaceae > Saururus > Saururus chinensis. The sequence continues at coordinate 26,995,439 of CP141140.1, forward strand.
CAACTGCACATGAATAGAAGTAGTGAGAAACACCAAGTAGGATGTCAGTGACTCTTTGACTACGTGTACATTAAACGATCCTCAATATATCGGTAATGAGCCTAGCATACTCAGAGCTCCCTCCGTTAGGGAGGCGCAACTTCACGGCCAATTCAATGGCTCATCAATAGAGCTTAGACTCATAAATCAACCCTAACCCCATTAGTCTCATTAGACTAGGTTAAGGCCCTAAAACCACCCTTGGTTCCTCAACCAAGCCAGTTGCCACATCAAGATCCCTATTCAATTCATGAACGGGTTTTAGACCCCCTTTAAGGGTAATTTAGTCTTTATCTTAATGAGGTGTTAAACCCCCAATCTAAAGCCCTCTACCCCTATCAATTATGCACATACGACAAATTGATAAAGTCTAAATAACTCATAAATAACCTAACAACATTATTATTAGGGTTTAGGCTAAAAAAGAGTCACTAGGGAGCCCAATATACACTTTCGGTAGGGCTTAGGCCAAAAGAATAGTCAAATTTGAGCTTAATTTTAAAAATAATTCGCATGTACTATATTGCAAATATATGTACTACACAAAATTGGTCATATACCCAACTACAACTACATGTATTAAACCGGTTGCTTTTACTTTCAAAAATATAACATTTTTGTACTGTTGTTTTTTTATTTATTTACTGGGCCATGGGCCCTAAAACCTGGCCCACAAAGCCTAGCCTAGTGGCCTGATTTCAGGACGCCCACTCAATGCAATTGTTAGCCAGATGGTCTAGGTTTGGCAGACTAGCCACAGGCCCAACCCGCATCTTGTCATCTTCAACCTTCAAAAGGTGACCAACCGGGGGAAACACTAGAAGACCAGACACCCTCCTTCTAGCAGTGGCTCTGTGGCCTGAAAACGGCTGGATAATGGCCAAACCAATGGGAATTGGAGAGGTGGAGGGGTGTTTGGCGGATGCTGGCCACCTATGCGACTCGCCAAGGAGGAATCGAGTTCCCCATACATAACAGAGCCAAAACCGAGATCCCAATCCCGGTAGCAAAATCGGTGCCGACTGGTGGTGGACTCAGTCGATTCACATGGAAACGGAAGAGGGTTCTACTGGCAGAAGTGTCCTTGGTGGCCACCTAGTGATGCCATCTCCCGAATCAAAACTCCTGATTACGCCCGATATACGTTGTTCAAAGGTAGCACCACTGCTAATGGGTAGCGATCCATTACTACTCAACAAGGGAAAAGGGAGGATGGAGGACATGACCTGATGAGGTGTGTGTGTGTGTGTGTGTGTGTGTATATATATATATATATATATATAGACGAAATTAAGTAGGTGAATGATTCTTAGGTGGCTTAAACTTTCATAAATTAAGGGGTTTGTCATCCACCTAATTGGCTGTGGCACCTTCATCTCTTTTTGTACAACCCAAAGCTACTTTATATACCCTAATTGTAAAACTCTCAAAAAATTAAGAATTTTTTTTAAAAAATACCTAAATTTTCCTGAATATTACTGGTGCAATGTGGTGGACCTAATTTCCATTAGGTTAAAGCTCTTAAAAGGGAGTTATTTGCATTAGGAATAATATGAATTTAATAACAAGCCATAAGACTACAAGAAGAAGTGGAAGACTAGTTTTTGAAGAGGAAGCCACAAGACCAATGAGGGTGCGGGTGTAGAAAACTCCAATTAGCCAAAGGAAATTCACAAAGAGAGAGAGAGAGAGAGAGAGAGAGAGAGAGAGAGAGAGAGAGAGAGAGAGAGAGAGAGAGAGAGAGAGAGAGAGGTGGAGGAGGAGGAGGAGGAGGAGGAAGAAGAAGAAGAAGAAGAAGAAGAAAAATTGAAGTCGCGTCAGTGTCGTCGTCAACTATGCACGCACTACCAATGACTTCTACAAATCAACCTTCTTCTCTAATGTCAATTGCTTGTTAAAGTCTTAATCAAGGCTTAGGTGAAGCCCTGTATAGATTTTTTTTTTTTACTTTTACTTAATATCACTTTAATTCTAATTGATGTCCAACTTTGTTCTTTGTTTTAATGCAAGTTTTACTATGTTTAATTCTATGTAGTCGAGAGAGGGTAAGGTCGAGTGATAGTGAAATTAAACTTAGGAATGCTCGCATTTGAGAGGAACAGGTATACTTTGAGGTGCTTTTTGAATAATTTTTTAAATTTTATTAGAAATTTATGCTCGAGAGAGTTGGGTTTTCCAACTTATTTTAACTATCTTGGCAGCATACATTTGAGAGGAGTATTTACAATTTTTTATGTTGGTGTCTAAGAGGAACATGAGAGATACATCAATTAAAGACTTTTATGAATTCAAGTAGTAATAGAAGTGATTTGGTGAGGGCGGATTTGATGCCTTGGTGCTCTTTTACATTGCCTTTTCATAACACATTTAGTCATTTTAGTTACTAGAAATTAATTTCTTTGCTTGAATTAATTAAGTAATATTTTATATTTAGTTAAATTTAATGAATCCTCGAGGGATTGACCTCTTTGATCCTCTTTTCTATTCTTGATTCATGTGCTTGTGGGTACATATTAAAATTTTACATCAGTTGATGATACACACAATATTTGTTATTTATACGCATCGTATACCTAATTTGCTAACATATTATTATATTAATAATAAGTTAAATATATATTATTAGCATTAGATTAGGGATTAGAGTTTTATTTATTAATTTGTGTTAGAATGTTAGTTTAGATGTACATTTGAATCAATCTGAATTGATTTAGTTTTTATGCATTTCAAATATGGTTTTTATATTTTGTAGGTATAACACGCTTCTCAAGACACTTGGATTACATGCAAAATAACTCACAAGACTCTTGACATGTTTACAAGTGATTTTAATAATTTTCGGAGCTACAAAGATGTTGAGCAGGTCATCTTCTTAAAACGAAATATGGACACTTAATTGAATCAAAATGTCCATATTGCATAAAACACAAACCAATTGGGAAATAGTTGAAATGGAAGCCCAAATCTGATGCAATAACATAAATTATAGTGAGTCTTTAGTTCCCAACTCAAAAAAAAAAATAGAAGAATGTTGTACACCCTCCATCCCACATTAATAGCTCCATTTGGCTAAAAAGCTTCTTCCATATTAATAGATTATTTTTGTTCAATTTAAGTAGTTGGGTACTTAAAAAATAGTATCATAAGCTTATTTTCCTTTTTCTTAGATGTGAGTTTCACCGTTTAATAAAATCCAATATTTTTCCAAAGTGTAGCTATAAATATAAAAAAGAGGGAGTATTAAAATTTGATTTTGGGTTTTGGAGGTATTGATTTTTTGGGTTGCACACAGATGGGAAGAAGGGCATTGACCACCAACGGAGCTTGCACTTCTCAATTTCGTTAGAGGAAGCTTGGATTTGTGTCAAATCAAAACCCAATGAAATTCCAATAATTAAAGGAAAAGTTGTTTCAAGTAACAAATCGAAGAATATGAAGTGTTTTGTGCAAAAAAAGCTAAATTCTTTATAGGTTGTCACTGTTGAGCTTCATCTAGCTAGCAAATCACATAGAAGGAATTTCTTGTTGAATTTTGTTTGAAACTCACAAGAAACTCAAGTAGATTGTGCCAAGTAAAGATTCCCTAAAAGATTATGAAAGTTTGCATTATTAAAAATGACTTTACTGGATATTTGATTAGTTCTCACGGAGTTAATGGTTCAAAGTTGGAGAACACTTTTTTGTTGGAATCAATGGTTGTCATGCTACTGGTCATGTGATGAATAGAGAAGAAACCAGTCCATTTTCTTTGGTTAGAAATGCTTTGGCCAATTGAATATGAGTGTAGAGGTGAGTTGTAGCGTTGTCATGGATGGAATCTGCTAGAGCTTGGAAGAAGATGAAGTCGCATCCAGTCAATCCAGTTGTGATTGAAACTTGAAGGTGCATGTTGTAGGACAATGTTGTTGTTGGTAGAAAGAAAGTAGAAAAGTTTGAGGAAAAATGATATTCGCAGTCCACTTTCTCTATACTAAAAACCTTACTCCACCTCTAATTAGATAGAAAAAGTGAGTTACAACATGAAGATTCCCTTTTCCCCATTCAATTAGAGGTGGAGTAAAGTTTTTAGAGTATAAAAAGTGGAGTAAAAATATGAGCTGGGAGCTGTGTAGAGATTAGAGCATTGGAATTGTGAAGTGGAAAGAAACTTAGATATAAAGACACATAGTGGGTCCAACCCAGGACCTATTAGCCACCATTCTGGTAGAAGCAAAAAGGGGCAGGGTAAGTCAATTCCAAATTTTGATTGAAGACATAGGCTTTTTCCAATTTGAAAACTATATAACTAGGACAAAAGACTCGCCATATTTTTTTCTTTGGTATTAGCAGTTGCTAGGACATAGCAAGGCTAGTGGAAGCAAACATGTTTTGAATTTTCTAGTTTAATATTTTCTTTTTTTGTAAGTTTTTTTTCTTTAATGAAGATCAATTATATTACGTCAATAAATGGTTATTTTTCTTAACTAGGGTTAAGATGAGCCTCTTATCAATTTTGTAGAGATTTCTAATATGTGGTTTTGTTAATATTCCAATGGGCTTTAATGTTAATTATTCTTATCTCAACATGGCTAATGAAATTAATTTGGATATGAGTCTAGTCATGCTCTTCTCATTATTAGTATATATATTAATTAAATACTTAGTTTAATATTATTAATTATTACAATTAGGTATGGGTTGTGATTTAATCATGTTGATACAATTTATGACAATCTTATTCATTTGAAGTGAGGAAGAGCATAACTACATTAATTTTGATTAGTGGCTTTAAAAGAGTAAATTTTTTATGATAAATAAAATTAAATTATAGTTTATTGCAAGTTATATTTGGAAAATAAATTAGTAAACATAGATATGATTTTCTACGAGTTGATAAGAGGACGTTTAAAAACTTCAATAAATTCTCATTTAATACTTGCAACAATTTTGCTTTCTTAGGTTAATAAAGTCTTGACTTTATTTTTTAGTTGAATTTTTTTCCTATTTAGTTAACTTTGGCCATTTAAGTTTCTTTATGTTTATTATTTACTTTAGTTCTTTTTAATCAAATTAATTAATCATCTTATATTTGTTAATTAGATTAGAGTTAACTTATGTTAAATTAAATTTATATTTTCAATTTCAAGTCTCTGTACGAGAGATCGATGCCAATTTAGCCACTTGTCTAATATAAATGTGTGTGCTTACAAGTAACATTTAAAATTTTACAACAATTTCAAAAGATCCAAAATTCCCACTTATAAACTCATGTGGGAAGAAATTTAACATTCCCCTTCCACCCAACATCGTCACCGGACCACCCTCTCATTTTCCCTTTCCCCCTGATCATGTTGTTATTGTATCCACTCCCACCTTGTCAACACCATTTATCACAATATATAACTTCACCACATCGTCCGGCAGTACCAAGGCCTGAGCAAGCTCTAAACGTCCTGTCGCCCTCACCCAAGATAGTGAAGACTCCTGCCTTCCGCGACGAGGCACAATCTATCAACAGTACAAGTATTTAGCATGTAATTTCACGTCAAACTGTCTTAGCTAGAACATGGGATGTTGGCCATGTGTGAGATCTTGCTACGAGGATCACATGATGAACTACAAGATATTGGCTGAGACTGAGAGGCTTGCCAAAGGGGTCTACAAAGCTCCATGATCTTGGGTGCTTCACCCAGCCCTGGGAGTTGTCTGACGATGTCGTTCGGCGCGACTGTGTTAGGGAGGGACTACTGAACATGGTGGCGGTAGGGGACAACCGGACAAGGAAGGAGAGGGGTGCCCTGAGAAAGGGAGAGTGCATGCATGGGAGGCGACCCGAGGGTAGAAAGGGAATATTAAGTTTTTTCCCATGTGACTACACTCAAGTGAATACACGTGAGGATTTAAATTTTGTTGCCACCATCAATTTTTAGATCCAAGTACAATTGTAATAGTTGGACGTTGAGGCCACCCCCTGCATCACTCTTAGATCAAAATATGCTATGTCTCTAATGTGGACTAATTTTGGCATTCAATATCCAAAATTGATATAACTGAGTCCAAGCCTGAATGTGATAATCTAGCTAGATACCACTTTCACCTCTAACAAAGTCAAAGAATGAATGTTTGCCCAAATATTTATTATATTATTCCTAATTAAAATAGATTGATTCTTCAACTGATTAGTGAATGTAATTATATTTAAATCCTTGGAAGTGTAGTAATTTATAATTACTATTAGGGCTGCCAATTATACCCATTGTACTGTTCTATCATCCATACCATATTGCTAAGAAATTAAATGGTATAATTAAATTTATTCAATCGGTAAATAAGTATATAATTTTTTTCGACTATTTTGTAAATGAAACAGTTACAAAAAAGTTCTTCCATACCAATTATTCATTACTCATTTGGCATACATGTGAATGTATTATACATCGTGTTCTTTTTTGAATAAAACTTACTTTATCGGTTGTTTTATGTAATAAATTAAGAACTATTAGAGGCCCATTAGTATGAGACCGGGCTCACACATGTTTATATAGTTGATGTTCTAGTTTTTTAATTTAAACTTAAATTTTTATCACAATATTGATCTTTTTAAATATATGATAACTTTTGAAGTTAGTTGGTGAATTTGTTATAAATTTTGTTGCGTGGTTTGATTTTTAGGTTTAGCTATATTAAAAAAAATGAGAGTACTCTTAATTATAAATCCTTATGATAAGAGCAATGGATCATGGTTAACTGATTAACCTATGGTGAACCGAATAAATATGCAATAACCTATATACCATTTAACTAATGGAACAGCATAAATGAAGATATGAGAAATTATTATAGTAATTGACTAAGTCATTACTGTCACCATATTATTTCATTGACATCCCTAATTATTATAGACAATATTAACGACCGATTACTTAATTTTCTAATCTATCAACTGGCGGGCAGCTTTTCCGGCATTTTGTTGTCTTAAAGCATAAAAAGCATTTACTTGTATTAATGTATGAATACAAGGAGAATAATGTAAATTTCCTCAACTTAGAAGAAACTAGAGTACGGTGAGATCTGACACAGGTGCATGAAAAGCAATTTCTCACAGAATAAGGGAACTTCCCAATCTCAGAAGAAACCTTGCCTTTATAGATTAACTTACGAGTAAGGAAGTTCTTGGGAATTTTGTCCTTCACAGATTTTGTTACAAAACGTGGTCAGCACAATGAATACGTCCTTTTTTTATGAGGATAGTAATGGCACTTTAGCAGGTTCCATGGTCAAAAAACTCAGGTACATGAACAGTAGTGCAGTTTATTCAATGAACAAGAAGCATGTCATACATAAGGAGTCTTGACATTTATTTTTTAGGGAAATCATTCATTATTCGTAGGAGTGCAATATCAGTAAAGGCCAAAATCACTAGGAAAGATGTTATTCGCAGTTGCAGCCATTTTAATTATTTGGTGTTGGAGTGTACAACTGAACCAGGCGTTTGTTGATTGGCTGAAGTGGCCTTGCATTTGCTTCAGCATCCTGCAATTCAGTAGTCAGAAGTATCTAATTTTTAGAAATTAATGTATGCAAATCGATAACATGTTGGATCATTATGAAAGAATTAAAATCATCAACAGCAGTTGGATGAATTACATCATGGACAGCCTCCCTTAGTAGCATCACTTGTTCTTTTGACACACTCCTTATCTGAGACCACAAATCTATAGTTAGAGCACCACAAATATTGCACTGATAGCTGGGCAATGAGTCAAAACATTTAGGAGAAGTCTAAAACCTTTTTAAGAACTATCCATTGAACTCCTTCAGTGCAAGGAGGAACAGTGAGAGAACCCATGTATCTGTAGTATTTCTTTCTCCTAATTTTTATGTCTTTAGCATCCACAACCCCAGCATCTATTTCTGTAGCATGCGAATTTGCAATAGAATGTATACTCTCCTGCAGCTGATTGAGCAGCCCCATCAGATGGGAAGGTAAAGAAAGAAAAGAACAAGTTATAGATAAAGAATGCACGCGTGATTGAACCTTGAGTAGAAATTTGTCTGGCTTGCCAATCTTGTACAACAACCCAATCACAGCTACCCTTCCATCCGAACTTTCGTGAACCATGTGTGCCTCCAGATCAAACCTGGAACAAAATTCATTGGAAATGAAACACAAACAGAAATTCTTGCAATGCTTCTTGTTTTCTACAGCAAACAAAGCATAATATGATCATGAGAGAGAGACAGGGAGAGGGAGCGAGAGAGAGAGAGAGGGGTTAAATCATGGAAGAATAGTTTGGTTTAACCTCCTTTCATCAATGGTGTGTTCAGAGGGCGAATGCCAGTGAAACTGCAGGAGCTTGAACTTTTCTCCGTTCAAGTAAAGTGATCCTCCACCATGAATCCATTTTAACTGCATCCACAAGTTGACAACATCTGAATTGGTTGGTCTATTGTTTTCATTTGTTATAATCCAAACGACAATACTAAATCCATGGGAAAACACAGAGGCCCATTTTTTATAAGAAAAAGAAAATTCATTATACCATAATATCATGGCCTCGATTTCGGAGGGTGGCGTTGGCTGGGTTGTAACTTGTCTTTAGACGTCCTAATGTTTGCATGATTTGCAATTTTTCACTCAGCAAATCAATCGGAGACTGCATATTCCCGTTGCTGCATGCTTGCCATTCTTCATGAAGCTCACCCCATCGCACAGGTCCCCTCACACTTCCCTCAAAATAATCAAATTCTTTCTCGTCATCTGCTCTTCCCAGTATAAATCAATGAACAAGAAGAAAGTCAAAGATGCAGATTAGAAATCCAGTGATGAAATATTAAAGGAGGAAATCTCATGTAGTTATGAGGAAGTAGCTAGCTACCAACTTCCTGTGCCAGTGCTGTGCTTAAGAGCAAAATGATGATAATAAAAAAGCATCTAGACATATGAGAAAGGAGAGTTGTGATCTTCATAGTTTCTCCCTTGTAGTTTGAGAAGATGTGCTGCAAGGCCCAGGGAACCTTCAGTCTTGTTAAAGAATAATTCAAGAGATTGTCTTATATAAGGATTAGGTAGAAATATTTGACCGGTAAGACATGCTATGTGCATGAAGCACAAGAAAAGCCATGATAGATAGGTAAGCAGGCAAGCTTCTTAATTATTTTTTGCACTAGTGACGGATTGCTATTTGTTAACATTGCAGTACTTAGATGTCGTTTGGTTTGATAATCTTTCTCTTCCTATGAAATTTGTCATTCTTTAGTATTGGAAGAAATTTGAAGCTTCATTCATCTCTTCTTTAGCTTTGTATATCAACCTCAGATATTGAAGACTTTCAGATTTTCTATTCCTTGTAATAGAAAGGTTTTCACATATGTGAAGAAGGCTATAAATACGTAACCTCGCCTCAAGCATACAAAATGGGTCCATAACCCTTGAGAGCAAATTCAATACATGAAGACTTTAGTATTGTCCCTTCCGCATGCAAATGACAAATGGTAAAATTGCACATTTGATTCTAGGACAGCATCACCTCAGCACATACGTTGTTACTAAATATGCACACTCTTGTTACATTGTGTCGCTTAATTGCAAAGAGGCTCATTTCTTCTTTGAAATGTGGGAAATTAAGGGCTGAATGCGTATTCAAGAATGCATGAACTTACAAGAATGCATGAACTTATAGCTTACTTGTACCCTAATCAATCAGACTATTAATCTTGAGTTGTAGGTGTTCGTCATAATCCTTAGTTACATTGATCCATCAACTTCAATTTTGAAACTTAGTTCGCTGTGAGGCACTCATTATCCACCCAAAAAAAAGGGGCAGCAATAGGTGTGCCCTTCATATCAGAAAGTGGCTATTACCATGGATACAAATAGGTGATACAAGTTTTTCTCACATTAAAATATCCTCTAGAAAATAATGAAGTTACACAACTTCTTCACCTACCTTAGTAAGTGCAATATATTCAAATTTCATCATAGATCTTGCTTTGCATGTTTATTTATAGGATTTTTAAGATACTATTGCACCTTAAAGAATAATGACATACTTGTTGATTTTGAGTCTTATATAAGATATCTAGTTTTATCACAGTAACCCTCAAGTATTGCTATATATTTTATATAGTGCAGTTCATACTTCAATGTATATCTTAAATATTTAAGAACCCTAATTATACCCTTCTAGTAACTTGCCCCTCGGTTACTATTATATTTACTCATTTTACTTACCAAATATGTTATGTCAGGTCTCATATAATTTATTTTATAATTGAGACTACTAATAATTTGGGAATATTGTAATTGTGATATACACTCATCAATATTTTTGCTTAAGTGCAATGTCATATCTATAAGTATTCTCGCACGACGATAATCATTCTTATAAAATTCCATAAGAATTTTCTTATTGTAATGAGATTGAGACAATGCATATTCATAAGATGTTCTAATAATTTTCATCTATAGTATAACATCTGCAATACTCATATATTTCATGTTAAATTGTTCAACATCCTCTTACTAATTTTAATGATTTCATCATTGCTACTAACAATAAGTGTATCGTCCACATATAGGCATACAATGACATAGTCATTAGGTATTTCTTTGACAAAAATATATTTGTCACATTAATTAATTTTGAATCTATTTGACATTGTCATTTTGTGAAAAATTTTATATAATTGCTTTGGTGCTTGTTTTAGCCCCATAGAGAGTACAAGCCTACATACTTTGCTTTCTTAACCTGGTAGAACTAATCCTTCAAGTTATAATATATAAGTTTTCCCATTCAAGTCACTATAATAATGTAATTTTTGCATCCATTTGATAATTGATGTATTTAAAGATTATACAAAACAGCAATAGCGATTAACATCCTAATGAAAATTATCGTTGTGACTCATGAATATATATTAAAGTAATATTGACTTTCCATTTGCTTATATTATTTGATGATAAGCCTAAATTTGCATTTTTCAATAGATCCATCAGTTTTCATCTTCCTCTTAAATATCTACTCGTATCCTAGAGGTTTACTTCCTGGTAGAATATCTACATGCTTTCAAGTATGATTTTGCATAATGAATTTAATTTTATTATTTACAGCCTCTTTCCAATATGGTGCTTAAGGAGACGGTATGACTTCCTTACACTTTGAGACTCATTTTTCAATAAATAAGTCAGAAAATTTGAACCATTAATGCTCTAGCATGTTTGTTGTATCTAGTTTCATCATCTCCTTCCTCTTGATCTTCACAATTGTCATGTGCAACATCCAAAGTTGTTTTAAGATAATTTCCCTCTTATGTAGAATTACACGAAAAAATACGTTCAAAAAATGAAATATTTTTGGATTCAATCATATATTGACATTTACATCATGAATCTCTAATTTATGAATAAGAAAATAATATGCACTACTATTATTAACATAACCAATGTATACACAATCAATAGCTTTTGCTCCTATCTTCATCCTCTAGGCAACAAGGACCACCACTTAGCTAAACACCACCACATCTTTAAGAATTTGTAGGAAGGTTTCTGACCTTTCTATAATTTATATAGTATCTTCAAGATTTTTTTATAAGGTATTTTGTTGAGAATATAATTTGTAGAAAACAAAGCTTCCTTTCACACGGGTCAATTTAGAACTTATTAACATGACATTCGTCATTTCTTTTAAAGTTCTATTTTTTCGTTCTACAACTCCATTTTGCAAAGGTGAATAAGGTGTTGCAGTTCTGTGAATAATATTTCGTTGAGAACATAATTCACCGAAAAGGGATTCATATTTTTCACCTCTATTACACCTTAGAAAATTAATTTTCTTGTCAAGTTTATTCTCAACCTCAATTTTGTATAACCAAGCATGTTTATAGCCCTCATCCTGGCTTCTTAGCAAATACATATAACAATATCGAATACAATCATTAATAAAAGTAGTAAAGTACTTTTTACCTCCTTTTGTTTGAATAAGTTTTAAGTCACAAGCATCGTTATGAATTAACTCAAAACGTTTAGTACTTCTCTCAATGCTTTGAAATAATTTTCTTTTCAATTTTGACTGCACACAAGTCTCACATTTATGATTAGTCAATATTAAATTTAGGCAAATATTACATACTAATCAATCTATACATAATGTCATTTTTAACATGTCCTAATTTACCATGCCACACATCACATGACTCAATCATATGAGAAGAAGAAGCACTATCATTTTTAATATTAGCAACATGTTCAATAATTAATACATTTAGCTTGAAAAGTTCCTCACTTAGATATTTTTTTCTCACATACATCCCACTTTTAGTCAATACAAACTTGTCTGATTCGAACACCAATTTGAACCCCTTCTTGCTCAACAATAATCTTGACACTAAATTCTTTCAAATTTTTGGCACATTCAACACATTGTTGAGTATGAGTTCATTGCCCAAAGTCATCTTAAGCACCACATTTTTGGTACCTTTGAATTTTGGCTAGAGAAGAATTTTCCATGAAAAGTTATTCACCATTTTCCACTAGGTTATAAGTGGAGAACATTTTTCTGTTGGAGCACACATGACGAGTGGCCCCAGTACACTCACTATTCTCTTTCATTAGTGACCATTTTCACTTTAGAAATCACAATAAAAAGGCTGATGTCATTCACATCATTGGAAAGATTCTCTACTTTAGTTACATTGGCTTATACATTCTTCTTCTTATAATTCTCTTATTTCTTCCACTTGCGATAGCCCTTTGCCTTATGGCCATGCTTGTCACATATATAGCATTTGCCCTTAAACTTGGCTTTAGTGGAATCGTTGTCTGATTGACCTCAAGGATTTTCTTCTTATTACTATTGTGGTTATTATTTTTTTGCTCTTGTTCCACAACATCCACTTTGGCCTTCATACCATGACTCCCTATTTTCTTTTTAGAAGCACGGTTGTCCTATTCAATCCTCAACCTTATAATTAAGTCCTTCATGTTCATCTCATTGTACTTGTGCTTTAAGTAGTTCTTCAAATCCTTCTAGGATGATGGTAATTTTTTAATCATAGCAACCACTTGAAAAGATTCACTCAAAGTCACACATTCTACAGTTATATCATGTAGGTTGGAATTCTTGGACTTGACTTATTATAGTCTTAGAATCCGTCATCTTGAAGTCTAGGAATTTTCGAACAATAAATTTCTTAGTGTCAACATAGGTCCTTGTATACTTCTTATCTAGAGATTCTGACAATGCTTTCACGCTCTTCATTGGACTATACATGTTGTACACTGTGTTGTCCTGCATTGACTACAGTAATAGCATGTTTGTTATTCTTTTTCTCCTCAGTAAGAATATGAACATCTTCATGAAAGAATCAAGTCAAATTCAAAGTGGTCAGATAGAATAACATTTTTTGTTGTCATTTCTTGAAATCTATACTACTAAATTTCTCTGGCTTTTCCCCATGGTTAGCTTGAATTGGAGCAGTAACAAGAGTGAGAATTATGACCGGACTCACATTGGTACCCTCTGTAGTCATTTCTATTCAAATAAACAGAAGATTGTATAACACTGATAGTTTATGAAATGAATTTTTAAATCTTTTTAATTATAATGTCGTAGAGTAAATTACTTAAGAAAATAGTAATGATGATAAGTCTAAAGGTAAGGAAATTATGATATATTTTGAAGGTTAGAGTTCCATTGGTGAACCACCGACATGTCATTGAACTTGATGGTGAAATGGTGTTTTCATTATCGACGACGTTCAATGTGTCGATAATTGAGTAAGTAGAAAAACATCCTCTTATTCTTCTTATGTGATAATTAATTAATGAATCTAATGATTATATGATTAGATTGCATAAGAGAAAGTTATTTTAATGATTATAGAAAAGTTCTACAACTTTTTGTTCATCAGTAGAGTCATCGATGTGTCGATGATACTACCAATGCGGAAGGAAGAAGACGATTGGACAATGCCAGTGAACCGATGTTACATCGATGACTAACTGGTGGGTCACTGACAGTGATGTCAATGAGGTTGTCAATGAAAATGATTTTCTTATTTTATTCAACTGTCGGTAGGGGGGTTTGACACGTCGATGAGTTACCGATGGTCATCGGTGACTCATTCAATACATCGATGCGTCCATCAACAGTAAGTCGGTGTTGGGTACTTAAGAGAAATTGCTATGAATTTTAGGCTAATATTAAGAGTCTTAATAGCATATTATTCTCTGCATAAACTTGTGATTGTATCCCAAGACTTATGTCTTTAGGCATTTGAGGTTAGAAGAATTGTCAGTGCCTTGGCTCCTCAAATGAGTCTTCAGCCACATCGACAGTAAGGGGCTAATATAAAAAATGACCAAAGTTTTCCGGCTCTCTAAAAATAGAAGTTATGTAGAAACGCTTCCTAGGCCTGGCAGTCGTGTTCGAATGAAATAGAGCATTAAAAGATAACTAGTCCCATGCAACGCAATATAGGGGTTTTGATGATTATTGAAGTTAGAACTTCAACTACATGGGTTCATGAGCCCATGTGGTCCTGAGCTTTATATTGTGGATGAGGTTGGCAGACTTCAAAGTATCTAAAGTCAGAATATAGGTAGTTCATAGTCTTGTGGAGTAGGACTGTATTCCAGGACTATGATTACCATGCCATAGAGAACCTTTGACTTTTACTTAAGAAGTCAGAGACTTCTAATTGGGAGTCATGTTTTATTGGAAAATATTGATGATGCATGCTTAATTATTATGTTCTTGATTATTAAAGTATGATGCTCTTGACATTGAATTTATCTGACATTCTTTCAATGAGAATATAATTGAGATGTAATTCTTGAAGTATTGTAGTTCTTATTTAGACATCCCACTAGGTATGCTTGTATACTTAGCATCTATTGTCGATAAAGGTTCTTCAGATGAATAGTAGGTGGGACACTTGTACTAAGGAAAGACATGAAGGTCTTAGATCTATATAGGATATTTTTAAACTTACTAGTAAATTCTAGTTGATGTGTGTAATTTCTAAGACATAGGCACGAGAGTGTCAATTACTTATAGTTGCGTGTACGATGCTAATTAGTATGTACATGGGCAAGACCCTGTGAGATTTGGTTGTTATTTTATTATGCTTTATATATATTTAAAGACATGACGGTTGATTATCCATATATTCGAAAATGAGTGAGTCACACCTTGGAATGACATATTTTTTAAAGGATTAATAAATAACTTTTTTAATTTTTGTTTTTGTTGGATTTCATTTAAAAATGAATTTGAGAAAATTCAGAGTGTGACAGATTATCTATGTTTTGAAGTTAAAAAATCACAACAATAGAATATGAAAAAAAATGAAATTTGTCTTAAAATTGTTATTTTCGTACCTTGATGTAATTGTGATTAGGAAAAATCACAGAAATTAAAGATCAAATCAAGTGTTGAACACTCTATCCTTAAGACAAAATTATGCCCTGCCAATGGTGCTTAGGATTTCTTTGATGTATGTCTCTCAAGATAATTTGATCCACCACACGCTATAAAAGCACCTCTAGATAGTGTATGTAGCGAACCACAATAGTGTAAGCACTCTCACAAAGACGACAAGAAAAATCCAAACAAGGATTATGCAAAAACAATTTTCAGTGTTTTTTCAAACTCAAAATAAATCTCATTGAAAAAACCTCATCCAATGAAAATGGACGTGTCTGCCTGCTAAGAGACACATTTGGGTTAAGTGAAAATTGGACTCATTTTGGGTTAAGAGATAACTAAAAGAATTAGTCCAAAAAATAATTATATTACTAACCCGACACAACCCAGCTAGCCACATGCACAAACCAAATCAGCTTACTGGATGGCGGCGGCGCGCAAGGGTTTGCCCACATAGGTGCATTGGTCGAATATGTATGTCCCCCATAAAAGTGGGGTAGCCCAAGGGCTTAACTCAAAAGGCAAAACTTAAGCCTTATATATGAACTTTATTTCCATCTTTCAAACGATGTGGAACTATCATTCTCTTTTGTACCAAGTCATTTGTGTGATTCTCGTTCACATGAAAGTGGTCGTGTGCTCTCAACACCCAACAAGGTCAATACCATGGACTTCTTATGAAATGGGCTTTGCCCATATTTAACCCACTTTCCAACAATTATATAAGTCAATGTATATGTGTAGTAAAATAACAGTAAGAATTGTAAAATCATGAAGATTTTTCATTTTATAGTCCCTTGTGGTCATCAAGAGTTGCAGGCAAACATTTTCCATGTAAAAAAGTAAACCTACAAGGGGTCATGTTGATTGGATATCTCCCATTTCTATTACTCCCTCCGGTTTAATTCATTTTAAAAACCAAATATAGTTATTAACAAAAGAAGTATCATAAATCTTCTTTAAGAAAATCCATGAACTCAAGTAATTAATTAAAATGAATATTAACATTATTTACAAATAAAGGGAACACCGGTACAAATATCAACAAAGTCATGGATGTGATGGAGTAATGAGGAAACCTATAATAGGTACAAATTATTTTATTTTATTTTTTTCTTTTACTACATGAAAATGTAGGGACTATGATATCTGCTTTGAAGCAAAAAGTGGGGTTGACATGTGAACACTCAAGTCTCTCCCAATTCATAATGACGTCAATAGTAGGAATGTGATATCCTCTGATTTGATAGGCTTTACTATTAAAGAAAGCTTGATGAGACAATTGACTACAATGATACTAGATCTAGATGGATCCATAGCAATAATATTAGTATTATTAGTCCCATGTATATTCTCTTAGTGCAAGTTGACGCACATGTGCAAAGAGCTTTTGAGTCGTGCAATTTAAATAATGTGTTGATAACGCAGTTTTCAACATATGAGACAACATATGTTAGTTTTTTCCTTATTATTATTACTACTACTACTATAATTATTACATGTTGCTTTAAGGATCACAACATTCATTATTTATACATACAAGCTCTATATTAACCTATATATTGTCATGCTCCCAAATTTATACATGCACTTTCTAGATTTTTTTTTATAAAAATTATTCTATAAAATCTTGAATGAGAAACATAGGAATAATCATTTGTTATGAATTTCACAAATAATCAATTCACATTAGGGACAAGACATTCTTTTTTTTTAAACCAAGATTTATGATAAATATTATAAATAAATTGCTAAAAAAATTTACGTCACATTAAAATAATTATAGGATCTACTATTGGGCATTTGTCTGTCACATAATATAACTAATATCAACAAGAAATGGCACCCTCATGTTGACTTTAGAAGCTAGTGAGTTTACGTGTATACTTAGTAAGATTGTAGAACTAAAACAAAAATCCAACAAAATAATCCAACAAAGATCAAGCAAAATCACACATACCTTCCAAAGTCAACATTAAACTTAAAAGAAAAAAATGAATCAATCATTAAAGGTTCTCTAGACACCATAGTCATATTTATGAGTCGAACAACTCTCACTAGATAATGAACTACTACAAACTCAACTTCATCTTTTTTTTAAGTCACCCCCTGCTCCATCCACTCTATGAAGCAAAGGTCTACAAAGGCTTATGGACCTAAGTGGTCGATCATCAAAACCTCCTATATTGCATTACACGGGATCATTCATCTTTTTATGTTTTGATTTATTTAAATCAAACTCCAAGGCCAATGGGAGCAGTTCTAAAGATTATCTAACTTTTAGAGAGCCAGAAGACCATGATCATTTTTTATACCATACGCTTTAGTCTCCATGGCTAAAACGGGTCACTTTTGAAGCAGGCCAACTAGACATTATGATTCTTTATACTTAAGTGTTAAAATGAAAAGGTCAATGAGAGGCTATCTATTACAAGGACTCACATATGCATAGGGCTTACTTACTCCAATATAATATGTGTTTAACATAACCCATTCATACATCTAAATACAAAGAAAATCATGTTATTGTATTACTTATAACTAGCGTAAACATTATCATAAATCATACTTGAAATCTTATGCACCAATGTACACATCAATAACCTCACAAAGGTGTTTGTCAAGGCATCGATGATCATTGATGTCGCGTCTATGAATTGAATCCTTACCGAGAATGGGTTGGCTATAAGTGCCAACCTTATCACGAATGCTACACCGATGTGTTGATCTCACAGCTGGTGATTGGTTAAATACTGACGTGTCTCAATGCATCAGTGCCAGTATTGTCCATCTTTCTCCCTTCACCTATGTGTCGATGGTCATGCCGATGTTTGGGAAGAAAATAAACAGAGGCCACACAAGTTTCCAAACAATTTCTTTCAACAAAATAGAGTAAAATTGTAAGATTTTCTAATTTATTACTTTTGTGATTTGTGTGAAATTGTTTATTTCGGTTTGATTTGATTTTCTTGGGGCAATGAGTTAGTTTAGTTATAAATTTTTTAAGGTTTAATTTTAGTTTAGAATATTAGTGTCATGCTTGATTCACAAAATTTTCACCTATTTTTGGGTATTTTTCTTGATCGAAGTAGTTGGTCCCACTGTGGGACCCACGTTCGTATCGGATGGCATGCTACCCTTTTCGACCGATAACCTTCTATTGATTTATCTAAGTGGGCTTGGGTGTAATTAAATTTGTTTTGGAGTCAAATGGTCATTAAGGGTCTATACTCCTATTTTCCAACCTAATAATTCAATTCCCAACCCACAAACCTTTACGATAAAAGAAAAATTGTAGCCCATTTTCCAAATAGGGAAAGGCTGAGATTAGGAGTTAGGCTAGGCACTGACCCCATTTTTCAAATGAGAAACCCTTCTTAAGGTAAGATTTTTTCCTAATCACACCTTAATCCATTTTATTTTTGTCTTAATCATCTCATCATTTATTTCTCCTATTTGGATTCTTAGTTTATTTCTTTCAAAATTATCTTTTTAATTCTAATTTAGAACCCTAGTCTATGTGATTTTTATTTTTAACCTAAGGAGGTCTTGAATGTATCATTTCCATGTTGACTTGAGTCTATTAGCTAAGTTTAAATTATGACTAACCAAAAGCCATAATTTTTTGGTAGGATTTCTTGAGGTTGGAATTTGTTCAAGGGATTCACAAGATATATAGAGGTAAGGGTTTTTCACCTTGAGTGGTTTTCTTGCTTATAATGTCATGATTGTGGGTTTATTTAAGCTTTTAAAGTATCTTGATGGGTAATAGTGCATTTTAAAAACATGTGATATTTTGTTATTTTGGTATATTTAAATGTGAAAAATATTAGATCCATCATGTTTTAGGCTTAAGTATTAATTATATGATGTTTGAGAATTTATATTGAATTTTGGAATGATTTTTGTTCGAAAATTGAGAAGAATACAAACCAAAGTGAACTGTTATGACCCTCCGAACAGGCTAACAGGCCATTCGAATGACCAGCCATTTGAATAGGCTAATTGGCTATTTGAACTGCCAAACGTAAAATGGAACTTCTGTGTTATAGTTCAAACGACTTGCATGGGCATTTGAATGACAATACAAGTTTTTTAGTACACGTGTATTTTAGTAAATTTGGATCGTTTCTTTATTCTTTCTCATGATTCCAGTGTATCATAATCATGAGCTAGGAATACTTACGCATGTCACCTTAATTTCATATGGAGTATGCAATATGTGTTATAGCTTAATTAAATATATGACTATGCATGTTTAGGCTTAGTATGATGCTCTACTTAATTTAAATTAACATTTTGATATTTCTTCATGTTTATTCCATGACATCAATAGCTTATGATCACGAGAGAATATGAATGCTTGAACATGTCAATTTAATTAGAAATGAGCCATGTTTCACATGTTTTAGCTCAATTAAGAATATATCCATGAATGTATCTCTTACCCATGCTTATATGATTTTTACTTGTCACAAATGGCTCATATTTCATACATTTAAGATTAATTAAGGTATATTTACCTATGCTTGCATTCAGTAAACATTGCGCACGTATGTATCATGTCGCATGCATCATGAGAATGATTTGTAAACGAAGATTAATCGTATTTAACTGTGATTAATTGATTATATGTCATAGTATTCTGGATTAGTGGAGCTTTATCGAATCAATTTTACATCTAAAAGCACAAGGTTTTACGTCCCTTTGAGGATGAGTTTCCTTCTTGGGTGAGAAGAACAGATTTGGTATAATGTGATAACTATTGTTATCTTGTGGATTTAAAAATCCAAGCTGGTATGTAAGTGTGCACCGGCATACTAGGGGTAAGATTTACCCAAACACTTCAGTCTTCCTTTAGGAAGTCAAACTTCCTTTCTAGGATTTCGAGGGTGAGCAACTGCTCCAGTCTTCCTTTAGGAATTCGGACTTCATTTTGAGGATTTCCAAGGTGAGAACAATTACTTTGTTTATTGTAAGACATTCATTATGGTATTATGCATGTGTATGAATTATAATGCTTATTGACACAAGTTGTGTAGGAACAATGATACTTATATTTACATAGGATGCATATGAAATAGTTACATTTGATCATGCAAGATAGATATGGGTTGATGCATTTGATTATGCAGGATGAATGTGAATGATAGTATCTTATTCATGCAAGTTGTAAATAAACCATGAAAATTTAATGTATGCGCATGTTGTGCATATGTGTTTATGAATTATGATAGAGACTATGAATGCACAAGTTTTGTCTATGTGATTATGAAATGTGATTGAGCCATGATGCACATGTTTATGTGACGGATGTGTGATGTATGAATAAGTTGATTCTCATAGAATGAATAATTTTTGCATTAGCATGAACTTATGTTTCGTTTGAAAACCCTTACTTACCTAAGCTCACCCCTCTTTTGTTGTGGTTTTATTTTAAGGTTGTATGCTATGTCATGCAAGTACTCCGGAAGGTTTACATGTCGAGCTTAAGGATGAGTATGCGCTATGAGAGGGGGCAAGATTTTTAGGTTGTTTAGACTTATGTAAGGATTATATTGATGTTGGAACATATTACTTTCATGCATGCTATGGATAGCCTACGATGGCTTTAGATATAATGTAGCCTTGTGACTATGCTCTTTATGTGTTGATGTAGGTGGTATGTTGGACGAAAATTATTAATTGATCACTTTTAACTTCTATTATTTGTTTTTGTACAAAGGCATGTGTTGTGTACTTCAATAAGAACCCTTTTGGGGTAGTCTTCCTCCTCATCACTCTGCGTCTCACCCACCTTCTTGGACCGGGTTTGGGTCAAAAGGGGGTGTGGTGGGGCATAACAAAAACTTTCACAAATGTCGAGTTCTATATAGTTTATACTCATAAATGGACTATGAAACCATCATAAAATAAAATCACCATTATTGCACTACATACAATAAATCTTCGTAGAAAACTCTCATGCAAACATTCAAAATTGTCAAAATAAATCTTCATAGAAAACTCTCATGCATACATTCAAACTTGTCAAAAACCCAAGGATGAACAAAGATCAAGTAAACCAAATGATAAACAAAGGAAAAAGGGTTTAATCCAACTGTGAATCTCCATAGAACTCTCTTACTGACACAGGTCTCCTGCTGCTTTGCTCCAGTTTCCCCACTCACGCTTTGTCTCCACAAAGACTTCCCCAGAACCC
This sequence comes from Saururus chinensis, assembly GCA_035235625.1. Lineage (NCBI taxonomy): Eukaryota > Viridiplantae > Streptophyta > Magnoliopsida > Piperales > Saururaceae > Saururus > Saururus chinensis. Next base: position 27,017,090 of record CP141140.1, read on the forward strand.
AAAATTTCATAACTTTATTCCTTTATATAGGGCATAACCTCTCAAAAAATCCAAAAACTACAAAACTTCCTATGATTTTATGACATAACCACAACTTAGAGTTTTAGTGAGGCGACCATTGACTTGTTGATGCCTATCGATAGTTAAAAACACAATCCACTTATGCGAGCACTGACACATCGGTGGCTTTCCAGTGTAAAAGAGAATTTTAAAAATAAAAGTTTTTTTAAAAATATGGGGTGTCACATATATACTCATAGTCAACTGTGAATCTAAATCTCATAGGCTAAATATTATGTCACGGGTCACTAAAGACAATAATGTGAAAGGACTTTGTGTTGTGGAGTATGTTATTCACATTCAGGACCGTTTAGCGAAGGGTATTATTTGATGGAGCTCTTTTGAGGGTTTTTTTAAGGGTATAAAGAATACATAAATTTGAATAAGTAATATGTATGCAAAAATATATATAAAAAAAAGAAGTGGGTTATATATGTAGGGCCTACCAAAAAGGTTTGAAAAAACACTCATGTAAAATCTCATTAGATAAATCTCTTCGAAAGATTTCTAATTAACCGTATAAAAAATGTGTGAATTTAAGTTAGAGATTGCAATATATGATAGAGTCCCGTTTATATGAGCCCGGGCTCACATGCACTGGCGTGCACCCGGGCTCATTGGGCCGTCGGATTTATATCGGACGACCCATGATACTCACGGGGCATTTAAACCCGTGAGTGTCATGAGCTATCGGATGTAAATCCGACGGCCCAATGAGCCCGGGCTCATATTAATTTTTCTCTATATAATATTATAAAATTAAAATCAACATAACCTAAAAAATAAATATTATAATTTTATTATCTTTAACTTTTTAATAATTAAGATTTGACAAAGAGAGATAAAATATTATTTAATGGTATAAAACATCGATTACATAGTCATAATTTATAAGTTTAATAGCACACTATTTTTTTATATTATAAATATATAAATAGATAATGATAATAATTATTATTATTATAATAGGATCTTCTGGAACAGAAAAATAATCTATAAAAATACCTTAGCTCTAAATAAAATAAAATTTTCCACTGTGAATTAAAACTGATGATGAGTAATTGAGTGTTTTTGTCTTCTTTACTAGATCACCACAATAATGCCAATGTGATTCATGATTGGTCCATCCCGCACTACACTAGTATCTGATCATGGACGACGACTGCCTGAGCCATAAAATGATGGAAAATGCACCTCCACTTAAGTGTCTTTTTAAGTGGCATCTTCACGAAGGCCGAGTGCGTGATTGACTCAAATTCACCCTTTTGACATTAAATATTTTTTCTAATTTTTTTTTCCTGAGTCAGTCAAAACTCGGCCACGGCCCATCCCATCCCAGGCCTTTTTAGCCCTCATGGGCCTACTACTTGAGCCAAACATTCACGTGGGCGTAATTAGGAAGCCAACAAGAAGCAGTATATATGCAATTTGCAGCCGTCAAATTAGTTAACCCAAACTTTTTTTTTTTGGTTTGGGTAAATTAACAATCCTTCGTCTTTACTTCCCAAACTTGTCCCTTTCCCGAAATAGTAAGCACGTGCTTAAAGACGCCGGAAAGTGGCTGACGGCTTTTAACTTTCACGTTTTCTTTCCTTTTGGCAGCCTTTTGTTAAAGATTTGATAAGGTTTGCTGATCGTGATTCGCATTAGCATTGTACCTGAAAAAAATATCCATATGATAGTGCTAATGCACGTGCGTTAATGTGCGTTAACGTGTTCATCATAGATCTTGATGATCGACGGCTCTTGTTGTATTAATAATATGTGAGCAATCGATTTTTTTATCGATAGTTCCTCTTGATGGTAGATACACTGGATAACAAAAATGTTTTCCAATAATATAGCTCTAAAAGTTTCGATGTGGAGACTCGTAAATGTGAATTTTCTTTTGAGTCAGGTTTATCGCACCACAATGAGAAATAACAAACCTTGTGTCCTTAAACCCACGCTTAATATGTGTTTAGGCTCATAGCCGTCAGATTATATAGATCCCACATAATTTAATTGCTCCCACTCTTAAATATATCAAACACCGGCTACGACAGCACAGGTTTTAAGCATTATTCACAAAGAAAATTAACACCGTTGTGATCCCAAAATGTTGAAACATGCACCTTTACTATATTATGTCTTTTTAACTTCCTCTGCCCTAGTAGGGCTGGTCTTTTGGCAAAGTGGTTAGCAGAACTTGTCTATGTTTGTGTTTGTTAATAATTTGTCCATCGGCTTTTTGTCTGTAGATATAGCATCTAATATGGCAGATCCAGTCATTCTCTATGAACATAGCCTCTTCTCTTACAAACCATAAAAGTTGCTACAATACATATAAATTTTTTTATCTAACCGTTATACCCATACAAGCTAAAATGATAACACTTTTTCTCATATTTCTTTAGAAAGCACTTCAGCAAACTTTTAACGTTGGTCCTTAAAACCTAGAAAGTGGAAAGCAATTGACACTGGTCAAAAAGCAAAATAAGACATTCTAATATGAATATTTCATGTTCGTTATTAACTGTATAACACAAACGATACTAGATTTATAAGCTTGTCGCCTTCCAACCACCAGTAATCTTTTTCAGATGATCATCAAAGCACCCTCTTTCAAGTTCTAGTAAAAACAGATACAAGCGACCGACGACAGCTTTAACTCATGAAAGGAAGTATTAATTAGGGTAGAATTATGGCCTACTATTGGTCTACTGTAGTTGGAGGTATTTAAGGGGGTGTCGGGTGACGAGGTGAGGGTTTAATGTACTTAAATAGTTACATAGTAACATAGTAAGACATCGGACAAACGGCTGTCTGTGGCTCTTTGTCCGAGTCTATGTCCAGTTTTTGCGAACAAAAAATATCGATCGGACATGGCCTGAACATCAGAGAACGGATGTCGACGACCAGCCCTAGTGTCAAACCGGTTCATTCTCGGTGTCATTCACACTTTTCTCTAGTGAGTACACAGACATTTCACACTTTGAATGTTGAGAAACAGAGGATGAAACAAGATTATACTGAATACCCCATATGCACAATGGGAAGATATTTAGGTGCGTCCACTTGCAATAACCCTAAAATGAGCCCCATCAAAACTGGTTATAGCTGGTCAGCCTTAAAATTTAATCGGTTGTTGCTGGTTTTTATGGGTACACGCCCACATACAATAGGGGCTCAATCTAAGCTTATTGATTGGTCCTTTGATATAGTGTTCCAGTCCAACTAAAATGTTTCCCCATCCAAGGCCCTTTTAAACCTCTTTATTACCTTTTAATTTTTAGCCTAGTTATTTTAATATATAGATGAATAAAACTTAAAAACTTTTTATCTCATGACCCCCTTCACATAAAATCATGCTTCCACCCTTGTCACAAGGAAGATGATAATTGTGAAAAGGAGATTGTGGATGGAAATGCACCTTTGCTATGTATTTCTTGGACATCAAAATGGGATAGTGATATTCCCACAACAAAAACTCATACAACAGTTTTAATTTGCCTTCACAAGTGGGCTCCACATAAAATTCATATGGGTTCACTTAATCAAAACTCATCTGTGAGTTTTTTACGTGGGCTTTTGATGTGAAAATATCATTTTTCATCATAATAGGAATCCTTTTCAATTATAATAGAAAGTTGTTATACAAAGGTGAATGGCATTGATGGATAGACATGATTTTGCTACCCATGCAGTTGATGTTGGGATTGTCACATTAATGAGGGTAGATTGAATACAAAATACAATTATCATACAAATCAACACACACACACACACACACACACACATATATTAAATATCATAGAGAAGAGAATTATGAACCAGGTTCGAGGCACATTACACGCTGTCCTTGAAACAGATACGCCGCCCTCCGTGCACAGGTGTTCCACAATGTTTCGTTCCTGAAAATCAACAAACCACACAGCCCATTTGAAGGTGCACTTCCACTCAAACAGACAGGATCTCAATTAGGGTAGACTCTATTGCTCAGTCACAAACACCAAGTTCAGAGAAAGAGGAGAAGGATTCACTCCCAGAGATTTTTCAAAAAGAGCAGAAGAGAGGAAAAACTACTTTAATAATGGTTCTCTGCGTTCTGGTCATTGTCCTGGACATTTTGATAAGTGAAAACTTATTCCCGAAGCCGAAACAAATCTATTTACATATATCCCTTCGTGTTGCGCAAATGATCGCGACTTAATTTCTTTTCAAAAGTCCGTTACCCCAATCGATCGGGGTAAGAGCCGATCGAGCGGGGCGATCGAACAGGCCAACTGGCCCATCGAACGGCTCAACATCAGAATTATTATTTCACGTCATAATTCAACAACCTCACCATGACATGAAATAAAACTCATCTACATATAAAAAAAAACTTTATACAACCCAACATAGGACACTGAGCAATAGTACTCCAATTTTTCGGCAATAGGTACCTTGCGGGTTTGAACCTACACCTAGTTAGGTAAGCCGCCACTCTCACAAGTTTGAAGTGAACTAAGTCTTGAACTTGAACCTTAAAGAAAGAGCTTTGACAAACCTAACAATTAGAGTAACTCCCTTTTCGAGATCATTCGGGGTAGCGCTTTTCGGCCATGCGCCTTGTATCTTTTCATGAGTTGCACATTAGAGAACAAGCCCACATTCTCTTTAACTGCAACCTCAATGACACTCATATAGGTGACAGTCTTCAAGGGTAATATGCATAATAACACCCTGCAATTTAAGCCTTGACTGCATTAAGACTTTCGTCAACTTTTTTCATATGCATTAAGAGCACTCTCATTATAACACAAGAATGAGCATATTTTATTTAATAGTGTTCTCTCCAAGTCATGCATCAGCTTGTTTTTACCTATTGAATCTTCATTGTGGGATCTCCACACAAAGAGATTGGGTTGCTACTAACGATGACTTAATCATAGGCTTTCAGCCCCATTTCTCTAGATGAGTTAATGATTTGCCTACCGACAACCCTTTTGTAAATGAATCAGCCAAATTATTTATTGATCGTATAAAACTTAAGGTAATGACTCCAGAGGTAGTCAACTTGCGCAAGATTTTATACCTTAGTTCAATATGCCTGGAGGACCTCTTATTATGATTCTTACTCTAAAACTTATCAAGAGCTTATTGGCTATCTAATCGTTTATAATTAAACCCTTTGCAAGTGTACAAGGTAATTGTACTAGGATAAGTATTTAAGGGTTGTCGAACCTCAGGGACGGATGGGTTATTACTAAATCTAAAGAGGAATTTGCTGATTAAAAACTAAAATAAACTTAAACTTAAATTAAGCAAAAGAAAGGAATCAACTAGTTTAAAATAAGAGATTAATTTGATGGAAATTACTTAGGAAATTGAATCCACTATAGAACCATAACAATTCCTTAACTCTTAATCTAAATCTAGTGTGAACATGAATAAGTATTCTCAGCTACAAGCTAGAATTACTTCAAAAAGAATCATTAATTAACTTCCATGGCATGAACTATCTTCGACAATAGCACGGATCATCTACACTAAACTAGCTATAGGCATGACCCGTCTAATCTTAGTATAACTCATCCAAGTCATTAATTATCTGAATATTAAAACTATTGTATGAACATCTCATCTAAATCACAGAAATTAGAATCGATGAAAATATCAAAACCACATCAATCTATCATCTACAAGACAATAAATCAATATAGACTTGAATAAACATTAAAAGCTCTTCCATTAAAAAGGAAATCCATATCATACAATTGTCATCATTCACAACTGAGATCTAAATTAAAAAGAAAAGAAACTGAAACTTATCTATAGCTTCATCAACTCCTAAGTAAAAGAAAAGTCTAGCCTTCCATGGTAGAAGAAAGCACTTGAATCTCCATTGAAAGCTTTGAATTCTCTTCCATCTTCTTCTTCTTTTTTCTCCTCTTAAAATCTACTGGAATCCCCTAATTTTAAGCCAAATATGTCTTTTTATAGGCATAAGATCCGTAGGAAGAAGTTCAATATGAAAAGGATTGGAAATTGGGTCAAACAAGGAATGCACGTTATGCCGATCGATCGCCCTGCATGCCCGATCGATCGGCTACACTGTATTTTCATCTGAATTCACGTTATCCCGATCGATCGGTAAGTGACCCCGATCGATCGGCTACAGTGTTTCTGTTTTCCTGGACAGTTCATATTCTGTTCATTAAGCTTTCCTTTATGTCCATATTAATTTCTAACTTGTTTATAACTTTGAAAAGTTGTCCAAATCACTTTAAAGCATGTGAAGACTATTTTTAATCATTTTAAACATCATCTAAGTACTTCGATAAGCGCACTTTTCCTACAAAATATAAAATATCATACTTTAGACATGTAGAAAGTAACTAAAATTCCATCTTGATTTAAATACATGTCTAAACAACTAATAACTACAAAATCATTAATAATTAAACTAAAATAATAATATCTATCTTAATCTAAATAAACCATAATTGTGGCGACCGTCAGAAAATAATATACGTCACATTTTACGTAATTATTATCTCGCTCGGCACGTGTTACATTGCACGTGGAACCGAACGTGACGGTCCACCTTACGGATTACAGAACAAAAATATCGGCATAAAATAAGTTGGTATAGAAAAATTTAGAGTTGATGCACAGCTAAAATATTACATATAACATAGCAGAAAAGTAGGACCTTGTCCAGAATACACTGCATGTAGAGCAGTCATATTACAGAATTATAACATACATGTCGAAAATATATTATTACAGAGGTGAAGAAATGTATTTAAAAGAGACTAATCAGATAACCCTTCGGTGGACCCCTCCGCGTTGATTTTACTACCTGCAGAGTCTGTGGGTGGGTGAGTATTTTTTATACTCAGTAGGTGGAATTAAAATCTAATTTGATGCTAAGCAAAAGATAGTAATTTTATTTTTATTTTTTTTAGAACAAATTCAGAATAATTTCGGAAAACACCGATTCGTCCGATGACGATAAATCCAGAGCCGTGATACCGAACGGCGTTCCTCCGGTGCTCATGGGGCAACAGAAAGCTCAGAAGGCAGGAGTTTTCCCATGATACTCCATACCTATGCGCGCGCCAGATACCGATCATTTCCTCGGTAGGTATCCAAAATTATTATAATTCGAGGCTTAACCTCAAATTTATTCGGAAAACGTAAATACCCTGACAAAATTTCAGGGTATGTAAAACATATCATACGTATGACATTTCTTAGAAAACTCAAGCATATGAGCATAACGAAATAAAACTGCGTATAAAAACTAGAACATATAAGCAGAGCATAAGTTAGAGTTTAAAATCCCCTACCTTATAGTCGGCGCAGAAAATTTGCGGTCGTAGAGAGCTGATATAGAAAATCCGGTCCCGCCACAGCGTCCGGCACTATCGCTTTAGTTAAGAACGCCTTTGAAACGGTTTGAATCGGACTTAAAACAGTCCAGAACGGAGAGTCAGAAGTTTTTACGGAAGGTAGAAGTGAATAGTGAAGAAGAAAAATGGGGTATATATAGAGGATGGGGCGGAACTGACGCGCGACGCGTGTCAGACACGCGTCGCGCAGCCGATAGTGGACCCGAGCGAAACCGATGCGCGGAACCGCGCTTGTCGCGTGGTGTCCGCGGGGGTTCGCGCGGTGCTGCGCTACGCGACACGCGGCTCCGCGCTGCGGGCCACGCAAATCCGCGCTCCGCGCGGATCACCGCGCGGCGCGGACCTGCGGGCCCGACACGCCCCGCGAACCGCACGGCGCCACATCGCGCGGTCAGCGCGCGGCTGACGCAATGCATGCGTCAGCCCACATTAAAATGTTAATATATTTTTTTTCTTTTTTTCAAAACTTTAAATTGCTTTAACTTTTTACCTATATATCGGAATTGTGCGTTCTTAGTACCGATGGACTCGTATCGACGAGCCCTTCGAAACAAGACCACTCAAGGATAGGTTTTATAGTAGTTTCATCATGGGCCCGCTTATGATGCACGCTTCCACGATCGCTACATACGGTCACTATCTCCGAATCAAGTATTTCAAAAATCTTTAAGTTTGGTTTTTAAAGTTCTACAACATTCATTTAGGTCTCGAAAGCAAAATAACGTTCTAATAATATATAAAAATTCTAATAGTAAAATTTACCTCGGATCTGGGTTGTCACAATAATTAACTCTAAATTAACCTAATCTATACTAGCAAATAAGGTAAAAGGGCATATAAAATAGATATAGATTTCATACTTATCAAATACCCCCAAACCTATATTTTGCTAGTCCTCGAGCAAAACAAAAACAAAATAAAACAACTAATCTAGAAAAATAAATAAAAGCCACTTTCGTAGGGAATCACGATTGCATTTAGCGTATGCAACAAGCCTTTAAACCCCTAGGTGTCCCTAGTTGGACGAGTTGTGTCTCGTGAGGGTTTGCAGTAATGATACCCACAAACATTAAAACCTAAGAAAAATAAAACAAACAAACAAGAAAACAAAAATTCAAAAAAAAAAAAACAATCTTCTCTTTAAAACACATAACTATTTTTAAAAAGAACCAACCGCAAATACTTGAAATAAGTAAACAATTAAGATCTGATCACTTTCAAGTAAGGAATAATCCATTCTATAACCCCATCTTAGAAATAATTGTGCAACTACATATATACATTTCAAAAACATAAAGTGTAGAAACTTTGTAGTCATAGAATTTCATTATTTATTAACAAGCATATCTTATGTGACCCATTAACCAAGCTTATTAAAGTTCACTAACTCAAAAATATAACAATGACAATCTTTCATCTTTAACACCTCATAATAAACCCTCATGTAATAGCCATCAAATTCAATTGAATTCAGGGAATAAGAGCATAATATACATCAAAATATGACTTGTGCAATACTTAGTTCTATTAAGCTTTCTAAATAGTCCATGTAACAAGCGTTAGGCCAGTGTCCCTAATCCAGTTGGCTCAAAGCACTAGGTGTTGAAACACCCCTCAGGCTTAATAACTCGAACTATAAAGGTTACAGAACCAAGCAAGTCATAAAAGAATTTATCTCAACTTTTCACCTTTTGACGCGATCCCTTATACTTGCCTAGGCACAAGGTCCGGTTACTCAGTAAAAATAGAAACAAACCTTTACTATCTTTTTTTTCATCATCAATTTTTTTTCATTCAATCTATATTTTTTTTCAACTTTTTTTTTCATTCTTTTCTTTTCATTCTTTTTTTTTCTATACACACTTATCCCATTTTTTTTCAAATAAAAGCTAAGCATAAAGATCTATCATAAAATATTAAAAATTACTCAATTGCCAAGTTTTCAAAAATATATGCTCAGTTAAAGATATCCCACTAAGATTACAAGTAATAAATCATAAAATTATATTCCTACAAGTTTCATGTGTGTGAAATGTGATTTAAAAATATAAGCACAATTATCCAAGATAATGAAAATAAAATAGAAATTACTCACTTAATCATTTTCATCACTTAATTAATTACTTGAACTTTCTTCATGAAATTGATCTCTTTAAAAATAGACATATACTTTTAAAAGAAAATAAGCTATAAAAACCACTTAAAAGAAAAGAACAAAAGAAAAATGAAAAAAATACTCTAAAACATCCTAAAAGAAAAATAATAAAGAAAAATTATCTTTCTACACCCCCAAACCTAAACTAAACATTGTCCTCAATGTTAAAGAAAATATATACTACAATGACAAGAATAAGTAAGAGAGGGAAAGAAAGATATCACCTGAAAGCATAACTAATCCACTAATCTGAAAATGAAGTACATAGGATTGGAGAAAACATGAGAAACATACAGGTAAAGAGCAATTTCCCAAACCTAAAATACCAATCTACCAGAAAAGAGATAAAAAATTAAAATTAAAATTAAAATTAAAATAAAATAAAAAAAATAAAGAAAAGAAAAGATAAAAGTAGCCCCTGCACAGCTAAATATCAGCATCATCAGAATCATAGGCATCAGTAGAACTCTAGTCACTATCATCTGCATCTGCCGGAGCTGATTGGCTACGAATCAAATCAGCCAGTCCCTGTATAAGTCCCCTCATCTCAGTTATCTAAGTAGCCATCTGAGCATCTATATGGGCAGTAAGCCTCGTCTGAAACTGTGCCAGAGAAGAATCAATATGTCCGCGAAGACGATGCTCCATCTCCAGGAAAGAGTCGTTAGCATGTGTAGGAATGTGCTGCTCAGCTGCAACCTCTGGTACACCCTCTGGGGCTGGCTCCTCCTCGTTCACCTCGTCGAATGCTGGTCGAGGCAGACGATGTGTGATCATCCGGTTTAGGGTGGCCTGGGAAATGACCCCTAAACCTCGGCTCGTGGGTGCATATGAAGGAAAATCCAAATGAAAGTGAACAAAAATCCACTCCAAAAGAAAAGGAAAAGCTAATCGAGCATCCACTGGTCCAGAAACTATATCTGCCATCCGTGCGAAGACAAAGGAGGGCAAGTCGATGTGAATCCGCTCCGCACGACCCAGAATATAAAGAAGGCGAGCTAAGGTGAAGTCAACCTTCTCATGACGGTGGAACCAAATGTCATACTCCAATATCAGATGTGCAAAACGATAGTCCCGTGTCATGAGAGAAGCTGGCAGTCCATATGTGAGAGATGGGCCTCGCTCCTGTCCCATAAGAGTCCCCGTGATAGTATACTCATCAGGAAAAGCAAAATTAGCAAAAGAGGGATAAGTGAAGCTGGAGCGCGCGAGACCCATCACTGCAACTATAAGATCTAGTGTCACAGTGATCATAATATCTCCAACGGTGCTGACAATATATCCCATCTCATTAAGAACGGCGGATGCATAAAAAGATCGGACCTGCTCATGATGTACGCGAGCATCAGGGGCTGCAATCTGTGAGAAAAAGGAGTACCAATCCTCTCGCTCCATAAGCCATGACTGGGCAGCAGTAATGGTGGGGACAAACTTCACCTATCGCTCGTAAACAATAGGCCAAAGATGTAGATCGGCAGCGGCGGTAGTAGACGATGAAGCACGCGAAATAGAAGAGGCGCCCTTCCTCTTCTTCGGAGCTTTAGGATGAGAACCGTGCGCCATAGATCTGCAAAAAGCTCAAAAACAAGTGCTAAAAGGGATATGGAAGTGACTAGAAAGCAGAAAAAATTTTGTACACGCCCAATAATGTCAAATTATGAAAATACCCCTAGAAAAAAAATTGAGCAGAAATGTCCCAAATTAAAGTATAATATGTACAAGTGAAAATTGAGCATCTTTCGTAAAGCAAGTACATATAAACGGATCCATTAAAGCCTCAAAAATTGAAATTTTCGACAAAAACAGTGCGGACTAAAAAATCCGAAATCTACCGAACATAATGCCTTAATCAGTCAATCAAATTATACCAAACGATCAATCTAAAGTGTAAAAGACATTTCTAACAAATTTCCACAAAAAATTGCACCCGATTTAGTCAAAAATTGAAAGAAAAATGCAAAAATCGAATTTGGGGCTTACTGGTGAAACAGAGGGACAGTGTGAAATAGAGGCCGATTCAGCTCAAATTGACTCCGGAAATGGATTCTACACGAAAAATCGGAGAGGTGGGATGATTGTCGGACAAAAATCTTGCCAGATAGGGGACGGAAGACAGCGGAGGAAAACAACAACGGCGCGGCGGAGGAAAAAACGACGGCGGAACGCACTGGCCGGCGCGCTCGTTGTAAGTGACGACTCGACCGTTCGAACGGGATACTTACCGATCGATCGGGAACAGTCCCAATCGAACGGGCAAACACAAATATATTTTTTTTTTGAAAAAATCCAGTTAATTAACTAAACTACTAAATAAATAAAAAAATCACTAAATGGATTAAATAAAGGAAAGTTAATTAAAACTAAAAGAAAAGGAGAGAAAATACACATAAAAACACATCGAATAAAACAAGGGTTGCCTCCCTAGAAGTGCTAAGTTTAGTGTCTTCAACCAGACAGTGTGCACTCCCTTAATGTATTAATGGATCAATCAAATCAATAGAGTCAATGTCACCCCTCTCAATATCTCTCTCGATGACAGGCTTAAGTCTCTGACCATTAACTTTAAAAACCCGATTATCTTGTGGGTCAGAGATTTCAATTGCTCCATGAGGGAAAACCTGAGTAACAACATAGGGGTCATCCCAGCGAGATCTAAGCTTACCTGGGAAGAGACGTAATTTAGAATTAAAGAGCCAAACTTTCTGGTTAGGTGCAAAGGACTTTCGATGGATTAAACGGTCATGTAGAGTCTTAGTCCTTTGTTTATATAATTTGGCACTCTCATAAGCTTCATGACGCATCTCTTCCAATTCATTAAGTTGGAGTTTGCGGTGGGAACCAGCTTTGTCCATGTCAAAATTAAATGATTTAATGGCCCAAAAAGCACGGTGTTCCAACTCAATGGGTAAGTGACACGCCTTACCGTAAACAAGACGGTAAGGGGACATGCCAATGGGGGCTTTATAAGCGGTTCGATATGCCCATAAGGCATCATTAAGACGCATGGACCAATCTTTTCGATCAGGGCGTACTGTTTTCTCAAGGATTTTCTTAATCTCACGATTAGACACCTCTACTTGACCACTAGTCTGAGGATGGTAGGGGGTTGCAACTTTATGTGTGACGGAATATCTTCGAAGAAGCGCTTCAAAGGAACGGTTACAAAAGTGGCTACCCCCATCACTAATGATTGCCCTAGGTATACCAAATCGACAAAAAATATGTTCCTTGAGAAATGCCACCACAACCTTATGGTCATTGGTTTTCGTCGCTATGGCTTCAATCCATTTGGAAACATAATCAACAACGACCAAAATATAAGTGTAGCCAAAGGAGGGTGGAAATGGTCCCATAAAATCTATTCCCCAAACATCAAAAATCTCAACAATGAGGATGGGTTGGAGAGGCATCATGTCTCTCCGAGAAAGGGCCCCTAGTCGCTGACATCTATCACAAGACTTACAAAACTCATGAGCATCTCTAAACAAGGTGGGCCAGTAGAATCCACTTTGAAGAACCTTAGCAGCAGTTTTCTTTCCCCCAAAATGACCGCCACAAGCATGAGAATGACAAAATGTGAGAATACTATGGAATTCACTATCAGGCACACATCGGCAAATAATCTGGTCATAACAAAACTTAAAAAGATCGGGGTCATCCCAATAATAGTGCTTAACATGAGAAAAGAATAAATCTTTGTCCTGTTTAGTCCAATTAGAGGGAATGCGACCCACAGCAAGATAATTAACAATATGGGCAAACCAGGGGGTGAATTGGTAGAGACAACAAAGAGTTGCTCATCGGGGAAAGAATCATCAAGGGGTTCAGGGTTGGAAGGTTCCTCAAGTAAGATCCTAGACAAATGATCAGCCACAACATTCTCAACACCCTTTTTGTCTTTAATCTCATAATTGAACTCTTGAAGGAGCAAAATCCATCGGATGAGCCTAGGCTTGGTATCCTTCTTAGAAAGAAGGTAGCGTAAGGCTGCATGATCAGAAAAGATTATGATTTTTGACCCTAAAAGGTATGATCGAAATTTATCAAGGGCATAGACAACAGCTAGCAATTCCTTTTTAGTAGTGGTATAGTTCAATTGGGCATCAGAAAGGATCTTACTTGCGTAATAAATGACATGGGGGACTTTGTTCACTCTTTGGCCAAGGACTGCGCCAACAGCATAGTCAGAGGCATCACACATAATTTTAAAGGGTAGGGAGTAATCAGGGGGCTGAATAATAGGGGTGGTAGAGAGGAGTGTACAAAGCTTGGTGAAAGCTTTCATACAGGCATCATCAAACTCAAAAGGAACATCCTGAGCCAACAAATGACACAAGGGACGGGAAATCTTACTAAAGTCCTTGATGAATCGCCTATAGAAACCGGCATGGCCAAGAAAAGAACGAACTTGTCTGACCATAGTGGGTGGAGGCAAGTTAGCTATTAGGTCAACTTTGGCCTTGTCTACTTCAATACCACGTTTAGAAATAACATGACCTAAAACAATACCCTCTTGAACCATAAAATGACTTTTTTCCCAACTTAAAACCAAATTAGTCTCCTCACAACGTTTAAGCACGAGAGATAAATTATGGAGACACTCATCAAATGAAGCACCAAAAACAGAAAAATCATCCATAAAAACTTCCAAAAATTTATCAATCATATCAGAAAATATGGACATCATACAACGCTGAAATGTAGCAGGAGCATTACACAAACCAAATGGCAAACGTCTATAAGCAAATGTACCAAACGGACAAGTGAAGGTGGTCTTCTCCTGATCCCCCGGAAACACAGGTACCTGATTATATCCTGAGTAGTCATCTAGAAAGCAATAGAAGTCCTGACCTGCTAGTTTTTCTAAGATCTGGTCAATGAATGGCAAGGGAAAATGGTCCTTTCGGGTCATGGAATTCAACTTTCGATAGTCTATACACACTCTCCACCTTGTGGTTTCCCTAGTAGGGACTAACTCTCCTGATGAATTGGACTTAACAGTGAATCCAGACTTCTTGGGAACAACCTGGGTAGGACTCACTCACTCACTATCAGAGATAGGGTATATGATACATGCATCCAAAAGCTTAACCACCTCCTTCATGACTACCTCCCGCATGTTAGGGTTCAACCTCCGTTGTCCTTCTCTCGAGGGTTTGACCGTGTCCTCTAAGTGGATCCTATGCATACAAATGGATGGGTCAATCCCCCTAAGGTCAGCTACCGTCCATCCTATGGCTCTCCTATGTGTGACAAGGACGGTAAGCAATCTACTGTCTTGGTCACTAGTCAAACTAGAGGAAATAATGACTGGGAGAGTGTCCTTGGGTCCCAAGAAAGCATACTTGAGAGAGCTGGGTAAGTTTTTCAATTTAAGCTTAGGTGGTGACTCTATGGAGGGCTTAAGAGGTGTGGAGGCTGATATAGGTAAGGGCTCTACCTGGGGCTTCCAAGAGGAAGACTCGGGAACACTAGCAGCCGCTAGTTGGCTATGGACCTCCTCCAAAGATGGGTCAATAGTGGACTCCTCTAACCCTGGGTATAGTAAAGTCATTTCAAGAGCATCTCTCATTAGGGTAAGGGGGAGGGCTTCATTGACTAGGTCATCTAAATGGTCAACCATTAAGCACTCAAAGTCACACTCAATAGGTGGCTGATTAGATGCATGAAACACATTAAGTCTCACATTCATATTCCCAAATGATATCTCCATCACTCCCGTTCGACAATTGATACAAGCATTAGGAGTGGCAAGGAAGGGGCGACCTAGAATGACGGGGATTTGGTGTGTGGTATTGCAGACAAGTTCCATATCTAAGACAAGAAAGTCAACAGGGAAGAAGAACCGATCAACTTTCACTAAGACATCCTCAATGAATCCTCGAGGCTTACGCACAGAACGGTCGGCTAGCTGCAAGGTAACTGATGTAGGCTGTAATTCTCCTAACCCTAGTTGCTCATACACCGAGTAAGGGAGTAGATTGACACTCGCACCAAGGTCAAGGAGGGCTCTATGGATGGAGTGATCACCTATGACACAAGAAATAGTGGGTACTCCAGGGTCCTTATACTTAGGTGGGGTGTCAAACTTCAAAAGAGAGCTAA
Organism: Saururus chinensis; assembly: GCA_035235625.1. NCBI lineage: Eukaryota > Viridiplantae > Streptophyta > Magnoliopsida > Piperales > Saururaceae > Saururus > Saururus chinensis. The sequence goes on from CP141140.1 coordinate 27,032,792, forward strand.
CTTACTTGGTGAGAAAGACTTTCTTAGACACATGAGTCTTAGATTAACGCTTTTGAGTGCATAGGTCTTTGAGGAACTTAGCATAAGCAGAGACTTGCTTAATGACATCTAAGAGGGGGAGATTAATTTTGACTTGTTTAAAAGTCTCAAGAATATCATCCATCTTAGCTGTGCTTTTTCTAAATGGTGGGGTCAGGTCAAGACATTGAGGAAAGGGTGCCCTAGGGATATAAGATCCATCGGAAGTGGTCTTAGACTGGGGCTCTGAGGAAGGGGAAGGAGAGACTGACTCCTTTGAATTTGGTTCACTCTCTAACTGATAAGGCTCATTAGGGGCTGAATTGTCTAACCCTTCATTTGTGGTACCCAAGGACTCCTCTCCAACCTGATTATCAATGTGTCGACCACTCCTAAGGGTAGTTATGGACTGAACTTGTTTATTAGAGGAATTGACTATCTCTACTCCACATTGACGTTTAGGGTTTTGTTGGGGCTGACTCGGCAATGTTCCTGTCTCTCTCTTATTGATAGCATTGGTTAGTTGTCCAATTTGGGCTTCTAACTTTGCTATAGATTGTGTGTGAGAGTGGAGGAGTTGGGATTGAGATTGAATGCCTTGCAGGGCACTCAAGACCTTTTCTTCAAAACTTGGACTTCTATTGGGTTGGACATACGGAGGTTGCACTTGAGGTTGGTGGATATGGGCTGGTGGGACTTGGAATGGGGGCCTAGGGGGTTGGTTACTCATAACCCCTTGGTTTTGTGTCCGTCAAGAAAAGTTAGGATGATTCATCCACCCAGGGTTATATGTATTTGAAAATGGATTATTCTCAGCCCTAGGGAAGGATTGGGTGGCATTCACATGGTCTTCGACAAGCTCAGGAAATTGAGAGGCAGAGGGGCACTCAATGATAGTATGGGCTGGGCTAAGGCATATTGTGCATGCATCTTGAGTGAAGGGAGTGGGCTGATGGGTTGAAGTCATAAGGAGGTCAAGCTTCCTACTCAAAGTATCAACTTTGGAGGAGAGGTCTAATGGGTTTTTGACTTCATACAAGCCACCCCTAGAGGGGGCATTGTTTAAGGTAGATAATCCACTCTCATTTCTATTCAACGCAGCATGTTGAAGAGAATTTTCACTCAAGTCCTCAAAAAGTTTCCATGCCTCATTTTCATTTTTTAGCAAAAAGGTACCCCCACCACTTGCATCAACAAGATGATGGTTTTGTTCAGTAAGACCCTCATAAAAACGTTGCACTAATTGCCACTTATGGACAGCATGATGAGGACACCTCCTAAGAAGGTCCTTAAGTCTATCCCAACTCTCATGGAACTGTTCAGTGGGAAGTTGGGCAAAAGTGGTTATGGCCTTTCTCATTTAGTTGGTCTTACCTATGGGGAAATATTTTTTACGGAACTCTTGTTGCATTTGGGCCCATGTTGTGATAGTGTTTGGCTCTAATGAGTGAAGCCATTCCTTAGCCTTATCTTTCAATGTGAAAGGGAAAAGGCGAAGTTTAACAGCCTCATCGGTTAAATTTGAGAGCTTAAAAGTTGTGCATAGTTCTAAGAAGTTATCTAGGTGCCTATACGGGTTTTCATTATTAAGCCCATAAAAGGATGGAAGCATTTGAATGACATTGGGCTTAATCTCATAATTTTGAGCAGCAACCACTGGCAACCTAATGCATGAAGGAGAGGTGTACTCATTGGGAGTGTAATACTCCCTTAGAGCTTTAAGTGGTGCATCTGCTAACTGATGTTCAGCCATTATGGGGCTAGAAGTAGTGCGGGTGGAGGAATTGGTGGGAGAGTTTGGGGGTGTAGGGATGTAGGTCGAGGGCAACTCAGCTCTCCTAGACGTCCGCTCAGGCTCAGGGTCAAATGGTACTAATCGGGGGAGTAAGGAGCGACGACCACGCATACACCACAAACACACCACACAATTTTAAGTGTAAAAAGGGGAAGAATAAGTAAAAACTAACTAAGAAAAGAACTAAAAATTAAGAGAGAAAAAGAGCTTGCAAACCGAAGAGAAGCACTATGCTTGTCGATGTCCACTTGTGGCCACAAGTGTAGAGAGCACGATCTTCAACTCAGCCTACAAAATCAAATTAACAAAAGGTAAGAAACTAAAAATTAACCTAAAAACTAAAGCAAACTGAATCTAAAGTAGCTAGAATTATCCTAATTCTAATTTAGTAACAAGTCAACACCGTCCCCGGCAACGGCGCCAAAAACTTGATCGTTTATAATTAAACCCTTTGCAAGTGTACAAGGTAATTGTACTAGGATAAGTATTTAAGGGTTGTCGAACCTCAGGGATGGATGGGTTATTACTAAATCTAAAGAGAAATTTGCTTATTAAAAACTAAAATAAACTTAAACTTAAATTAAGCAAAAGAAAGGAATCAACTAGTTTAAAATAAGAGATTAATTTGATGGAAATTACTTAGGAAATTGAATCCACTATAGAACCATAACAATTCCTTAACTCTTAATCTAAATCTAGTGTGAACATGAACAAGTATTCTCAGCTACAAGCTAGAATTACTTCAAAAAGAATCATTAATTAACTTCCATGGCATGAACTATCTTCGACAATAGCACGGATCATCTACACTAAACTAGCTATAGGCATGACCCGTCTAATCTTAGTATAACTCATCCAAGTCATTAATTATCTGAATATTAAAACTATTGTATGAACATCTCATCTAAATCACAGAAATTAGAATCGATGAAAATATCAAAACCACATCAATCTATCATCTACAAGACAATAAATCAATATAGACTTGAATAAACATTAAAAGCTCTTCCATTAAAAAGAAAATCCATATCATACAATTGTCATCATTCACAACTGAGATTTAAATTAAAAAGAAAAGAAACTGAAACTTATCTATAGCTTCATCAACTCCTAAGTAAAAGAAAAGTCTAGCCTTCCATGGTAGAAGAAAGCACTTGAATCTCCATTGAAAGCTTTGAATTCTCTTCCATCTTCTTCTTCTTTTTTCTCCTCTTAAAAACTACTGGAATCCCCCAATTTTAAGCCAAATATGTCTTTTTATAGGCATAAGATCTGTAGGAAGAAGTTCAATATGAAAAGGATTAGAATTTGGGTCAAACAAGGAAACTGAACGTTATGCCGATCGATCGCCCTGCATGCCAGATCGATCGGCTACACTGTATTTTCATCTGAATTCACGTTATCCCGATCGATCGGTAAGTGACCCCGATCGATCGGCTACAGTGTTTCTGTTTTCCTGGACAGTTCATATTATGTTCATTAAGCTTTCCTTTATGTCCATATTAATTTCTAACTTATTTATAACTCCGAAAAGTTGTCCAAATCACTTTAAAGCATGTGAAGACTATTTTTAATTATTTCAAACATCATCCAAGTACTTCGATAAGCGCACTTTTCCTACAAAATATAAAATATCATACTTTAGACATGTAGAAAGTAACTAAAATTCCATCTTAATTTAAATACATGTCTAAACAACTAATAACTACAAAATCATTAATAATTAAACTAAAATAATAATATCTATCTTAATCTAAATAAACCATAATTAACTCTAAATTAACCTAATCTATACTAGCAAATAAGGTAAAAGGGCATATAAAATAGATATAGATTTCATACTTATCACTATCACAGTGAATCAATATCCCAAGGATTGGCTTATTTAACAAGGGTATATCTATTAAAAGATCCCTAAGTCATTCCCCCATTCCACCAGTTTTATCAAGAGCTACTAACTCAGCATCCATAGTAGATCTTGTTATCACTGTTTGTTTTGAAGATTTCCATGCAACCGCCCCACCACATAGTGTAAACACATAACCACTAGTGGCCTTGGTTTCATTAGAATTTGATATCCAATTTGCATCACTGTATCCTTCTAATACAGCAAGAAACCCAGAATAATGTAAGCCAAAGTTTACACTTCCATTCAGATATCTAAAAACTCTCTTAATGGCAGTCAAATGAATTTTATTAGGGCTCTTCGTATATCTACTTAGTCTTTCCACAACATAAGATATATCCGGTCTACTGCAGTTATCCAGATAACTCAAACTTCCTATTAGTTGTGAATATCTAAATTGTGATACACTTTCCCCATAATTTTTCTTGAGTTTTACACTTGCATCATATGGCGTATTGACAGATTTTCTATCAAAGTATTCATACTTCTTTAGTATTTTCTTTACATAGTGTGATTGACTCACAACTATTCCTTGAGAATTTCTATCAATCTTCAAGCCCAATATAACCTTTGAAAGACCCAAATCTTTCATATCAAAATTTTCATTAAGGAAGCCTTTAACTTTATTGATATGATCCACATTATCACCGAACAGTAATATATCATCCACATACAAGCATAACATTACATAAGAGTGATCAAATGACTTTTAATACAAACATTTATCAAAAGTACAAACAACAAAGTTATTAGAAAGAAGAATATCATCAAACTTTTGATGTCATTGTTTAGGAGCCTGTTTTAAACTATAGAGAGATCTTACTAACTTAATACTTTTCTTGACCAGGAACTACAAAACATTTAGGCTACTCCATATAAATTTTCTCCTCTGATTCACCATTTAAAAATATTGTTTTGACATCCATTTGATGAATTTCGAGGTTATAATGAACTGCCAATGCAAGAAGAACTCGAATTGTAGTTATCATAGTCACAGGAGAATATGTGTCAAAAAAATCTTGACCTTCCTTTTGACTATATCTTTTAGCTACTAGTCTAGCTTTGTACTTTTCAATAGATCCATCAGGATAATATTTTCTTTTCAATATCCACTTGCAGCTAATGGGTGGTGGTAGATTCATTAAAACCCATGTGCAAGTATTGAATCTATCTCACTTTGTACCGCTTTCTTCCATAAAGGAGCATCGCTAGACAACATAGCTTCATTAAAAGTCAAAGGATCCTCATTCCCCACCATGAAAGTATAAAAATCATCCCCAAAGTTATTCTTTATCCTAGTTCTCTTAGATCTCCTAACATCCACATTAGTTCCCGAATCTTCTATTCTAGGAGTTGAAGATGATGAAACATATTCTTTATGCACGACAGCCTTATTCTTTTCCTTAATAGGAAATACATTCTCAAAGAATGTTGCATCATCGAACTCCTTAATAGTATTGGGAGCATAATCCTGCCTATCAGACCCAATTACTTAAAACTGACCAGCTCTGCTATTTTGTGCATAACCAATGAACACTGCATTGTTCATCTTCACATTTGGGATTTTAACTTTAGCAAGACATCCCCAAACCTTAATGAACGTTAAACTTGATTTTCTTCCTTTCATTAATTCATAAGGGGTTATATTTTGTCCTTTATGAGGCACACAGTTTAAGATTATACATGCTGAAAGAATTGCTTCTCCCCATATATTTTTAGGTAAACCCGAAGAGGAAAGCATAGAATTTATCATGTCTATAAAAGTTATATTCTTTCTTTCAGTCAAACCATTAGATTGATGAGAGTAAGGGGCTGTGGTTTCATGTATTATTCCTTGATCTTCATAAAAGTTGCAAAATTCAAGAGAACAATACTCCCCACCACGATCAGACCTTAGTCTCTTGATCAGCCTCTCAGTTTGATTCTCAACCTTCATCTTATAAACCTTAAACTTTTTAAAAGCCTCATCTTTAGACTTAAGCAAGTATACATGACAAAATTTTGAGTAATCATCAATAAAAGTAATGAAATATCTCATACCACCCCTAGTCAATAACCTATTCAACTCACAAATGTCAGAGTGAATTAAATCAAGCAAGCATGTAGATTTAGCAATAGATTTATATGGTTTCCTTAGTTGTTTTGCTTGAACACAAATTTCACATTTATCAAGAGATTCAACATGCAATTTAGGAATCAAATCAAGATTCATCATTCTCTTAATGATTTGAAAATTCACATGTCCTAACCTCATATGCCACATATCAAAAGAATCAACATGACAAATTAAAGAGTCATCTACTTGAAATAAAGAGTTATTACAATAAACTAAATTTAATTTAAAGAGACCATCACACACATAGCCTTTACCAACAAAAATAGCATGTCTAATTATTACAACTTTATTTGACTTAAACACTAGTTTATATCTTTCTCTACTAAGAAGCACACCACTAACTAGGTTCTTCCTCACACTTGGCACATGCAACACATTATGGAGCGTCAGCGTGTTCCCTGATGCAAATTGGATGTCCACAATTCCAACTCCATGAACTCTAGCCACAGAGGAGTTCCTCATCGTCATTGTCCTATCTTTTACTTCTTAATAGAAAGAAAAAGAAGAAACATCAACACCGATGTAAACAATTGCCCCTGTATCAACCCACCAATCAGTAAGTTCACATGCCAAGTTAATTTCAGAACTAGTTATTACTAACCTATAATCTGCAATAACCACATTATCTTGAGTAGAAGATGCAGCCCCACCATGACTCTGGTCCTGGCGTTTCTTCTCTTTACACTTTTTTGCAAAATGTCCAGGTTTCCCACAGACCCAGCAAACTTTCAACTTCTTGTCCTTTTGGATATTTGAACCAGGTTTGAGAGACTGATTTTTAAACTTTTTGTTCTTCTTCTTATTACCAAAAAATTTGGGTTTCCCTTCCACAACATTAGCTTGAGCACTATCATTGGCCATTGAAGAAGAACCTTGCAAGATTTTCATTTTACCCCTATGTTTTTCTTCAATTTGAATGGCCACAATCAAGTCATCAACGAACATTGCGTCCCTCTTGTGCTTCAAGGTAATTTGGAAATCCTGCCATGAGGGTGGTAGTTTATCGATAAGAGTAGGAACTTGGAGCCTCTTGTCAATGGGAATTTCTTTCCCAATGATCTTAGCTACCAAATTCTGTATTTCAACTACATGGTCTCTAACAGATTTGTTATCAACCATCTTATAGTCAAAATATTCTCCCACAACATACTTTTCTTCCCCTTCATGCTCTTTTCTAAATTTTTTATCAAGAGTATCCCATAATTCTTTGGCAGATTTAGTGTTTATATGCAAATCATATAGTTCATTGCTCAAAACACTAAGAATTTGACCATGGCACATTTCATCATCTTGTTTGAATTCCTCACTATCGTGAGTCTTAGCAATTCCAACATCAGAAGAACTATCAGTCTTATCAGATTCAGAAGGCACAGTTTTATCAGAAACCACATAAAATATGTTCAATTGTGTCAGCCAAAATTTCATTTTTGTCTGTCATCTCATGAAATTTTTTCTATCAAACTTCTCAGGTTTCAGAGATTTGTCAACACCCATAATTGCAGTAGTATTCAATCAACATAATCAAACGTATCTGTTTCAAGTGTTGGGATTGTCACATTAATAAGGGCAGATTGAATACAAAATATAATTATCATGCAAATCAACATACATAAACACACACACACACATAGATATATATATATATATTAAATATTATAGAGAAGAGAATTATGAACTAGGTTCGAGGCGCGTTACACGTTGTCCTTGAAACAGATACGCCGCCCTCCGTGCACAGGCGTTCCATAGCATTCCGTTCTTAAGATACAACAAACCACATAGCCCGTTTAAAGGTACACTTCCACTCAAACAGACAGGATCTCAATCGGGGTAGACTCTATTGCTCAGTTACAAACACCAGGTTCAGAGAAAGAGGAGAAGGATTCACTCCCAAAGATTTTCTAAAAAGAGTAGAAGAGAGGAAAAACTATTGTAATAATGGTTCTTTGTGTTCTGGTCACTGTCCCGAACGTTTTGATAAGTGATAACTTATTCCCGAAGCAGAAACGGCTCTATTTACATACATCCCTTCACGTCGCGCTAATGATCGCGACTGATTTTTTTTTCAAAAGTCTGTTACCCCGATCGATTGGGGGTAAGAGTCGATTGAATGGGGCAATCGAACGGGCCAACTCGTCGATCGAACGGCCCAACGTAAGAATTTTTATTTCACGTCATAATTCAACAGTTGACACTCCCTCAACTGTGAGTACGTATAGTGGATGCCTGAGACTTGACAGAGCCACTGAACATATCAGTTTTGATGCACTGGATGTATACACATCGATCTTTCCTATCAAACTTGCTTCAGTTCCAGGACCATTTGTTTAAATCTCCTTTTCAGCTGACAGGAGCATCATTTGGCCAACATGATTATATAATCTGAATAATATAGATGTTTAATTGCATAATTTTATTTCTATAACTATTATGGCAGTTTTATCAAAATCCAAGAGCCACGAGTATGTCACTCTAGTACTACTTAGTGTGGGGTTCACCAAATTGCTTAGTTATATATAATTATGTTATTATCATGTTACTGACTTATGTACTCTGATACACTAGATATGTTATTACAACATAGTTTGCATTGCTATTAATTAATTACTAAATAATGTAATTTACGTCACTTTTGAGTTATTAGTGTTACTAGTAGCATAATTTCAGGTAGGCTGCGCAGGCTTTGTTTTGATATATCTTGAAGATTTTGAGATGCCAAATAATTTGTGTGCATTTGTGAACATCATCATGAACTTGATGCAAGGACACCGCCGCCCACGTTGAAACGTAAAGGGACACAAAGTATATAAATTATCAGGTTTTGGATGCATATTTCTTGTCACTCAACAGTAGAATATAAGCTCCAAGATTTATCTTAATGCATGAATAAAAAAATTAGCCGTCTTATCTTGGCTTTTTTAGCAATCAGCATCACCTTTATATTCATCAAATTCAAAAAGAAATATAAAATTATATTTCAATTATGGAATGTTTCTTTCTTTTGTAATCAAGGGGTTGTCTACAAATTGGTTAGTTAGGCTGTCACATGAGTACTGGATAAGGCAAATCCAATTAAAGCATCAAAATAATGTCTATGTACATTATATTGAAACCATCATTTCAATATATGTTTTCAATTATATGGGAGTATCAATGTAAAAGGGAAAATATAACCAATGTTGCAGCTAGTCGTCATGACCAGGGCTATGATTTGATGGCCGGGACTAGTTAGTGCTGAAGCTGCAGCACTGGCTAGATAACCTCAATGTCAAATACAAGCTCGGCAATGCTTGAGCTTAGCATATCATGCCCAATGTGAAGGTACGAGTCAAGGTTGTTCTGCAGAGGCATTGGAGAGCTGAGTGAAGCTCACTAATATATACCCTTGTTAACAACATCGCTAATCCACCAAATGGAAATTCCGGACTACTGATACTTATACTCTCGATAGTCATATAGGTCAATGTAAATATGTAGTAAAATTAGGGTAAGAATTCTGAAGTCATGAAGATTTTCCATTTTATATAGTCTCTCATGGTGGCCAACATGTTCCATCTAAAAACTAAACAGACAAGGGGCCATGTTGATTGGATATCTCCCATTTCTATTACTCCTTTCGATTTAATTTATTTTAAAAAACTAAATATAACTATTAACAAAAGAAATATTATTATTCTTTAAGAAAATCTATGAGCACAAGTAATTAACTAAAATGAATATTGACATTATTTACAAATAAAGGGAACTCCAATACAAATTATCAACAAAGTGATGGATGTGGCTGAGTAATAAGGAAACTTACAATAGGTACTTTTTATTTTTATTTTATTTTTTTTTACTATATGAAAATAGGAAGTAATTTTTATGCTCCCCATTGACAATGAGCCTAGCGTAAGCTGCACATGGGAGCTCTTTAGGGTTTAGGGATCCATGGTGCACACATTAGTGCATGATAGCGTTAGTATTACTGGCGCTAATGTGCATTAATGTGTGAGTCATCGATCTTAAATATTAAGGGCTCCCCGCTCCCATGCCCAGCTTAAGCGAGGTTCATTGTCACTAAGGAGCATAAAAAATACTTCCATAAAAATGTAGGCACTATTGTAGAAAAGTTAGAGCGAAAAGTAGGGCTGACATGCAAACACTCAATGGCCTCCCCAATTCATAATGACCTGATTAGTGGGAATATGACATCTTCTGATACAAGATAGATGGATCCATAGCAATAATATTAGTATTATTAATCCCATTTATATCCTCTCAGTGTGAGTTGACGTGCATGTGCCAAGAGCATTTGACCCGTTCATTTTCAATATGGAAAAACTTAGGGAAGAGTTTTTCATGTTCCTAGCTCACCATGAGCCCAACGTAAGGAACACCTAGGGACCATTCATTTTCAAGATCGGCAGCGTACTATTGTAGAAAGCTTGATGAGACAATTGGCTACAATGATACAAGATAGATGGATCCATAGCAATAATATTAGTATTATTAATCCCATTTATATCCTCTCAGTGTGAGTTGACGTGCATGTGCCAAGAGCATTTGACCCGTTCATTTTCAATATGGAAAAACTTAGGGAAGAGTTTTTCATGTTCCTAGCTCACCATGAGCCCAACGTAAGGAACACCTAGGGACCATTCATTTTCAAGATCGGCAGCGTATATACTAGCACACATTAACATCAATATCACTAACGCTAATGTGTGCTAGCATGTGCGCTATTAATCTTATAGATGAACGGCCCTTAAGCATTCCTTACTTTAGGGAAAGCAGGCATTGGATTTGCCCTCCCATCCCTCTTACATAATGTGTTGAGCACATGTTTTTTAATATATGACAGCACACATATGCTAACTTTTTTGTTATTATTATTATTATTATTATTATTATTATTATTATTATTATTATTATTATTATTATTATTATTATTATTACTACTACTACTACTACTACTATTAGTAGTAGTAGCAACAGCAAGAATGCAAACATATTATGCGTGCAAATACATTTTAAATAAGATAAGATAAATAAATTAGAAATAAAATATATGTTGAACAAATTTTACTTTACATGATATAGTTATAATACATTGCTTTAATGAGCACAACGATTATTAGTTTTATACACAAGCTTTTTATTAACCCATATGTTGTCCAAGCCCACAATTTTATACATGCTCTTTTTATATATATATATTTTTAAAATATGCAATAAAATCTTGAATGAGATAGAGTGGAATAATCATTTGTTATGAATTATGAAAATAATCAAATCACATTAGGGACACAACATTCTTTTTTATCAAACCAAGATTTATGATAAATAGCATAAATACATTGCTAAAAATATCTGTCACATTAAAATAATTACATGATCTACTATTAGGAACTTATCTGTTACATCATACTATGACTAATATCAATGATAAATGGCACCATCACATGCCTAGAAAAAAAAACTATAGAAATGAAATAGTCTAAGCATCAAGAAGAAGAATTTGCACTATCACATGCTCGAAACCTTCAAGCTAATGCTTTGTCCTAGATAACATGCACTACAAAAGACGCTAAGTATACTAGTATACTTAGTGGGATTTAAAAACTAAAATAAAATTCAACAAAATAATTTCATAAAGATTAAGTCAAATCACACATTGTAAGGTCTCTGATTTTTCTACGATTTTTTGGGATTTTCCTGCTATTTATTTGGTCATTTTCGACGGGAAAATGTGACGCTTCAACATATTCATATTTGTGTATTTTGCCCCGTATTTATACCCGTAGAGTTGGGTGTGGGGCTTAGTCACAGGCCGCAGGCCTTGCTATGCGCTTACGGCAAGAATTTTGGAGGTACAACGCGTAACTGAGAGGTTAACGCGTATTGGGGATGTAAATGTAAAAATAAAAAAGAGTGAATAGTAAATCACGGCTTAAAAACTGATCCAGTAAGTTTCTTACGTCCAGAGAGATGGAGTGAAAACCCGAGCCTATTTTCGGTCGCTCCGTTCTCCATCCTCCGTCGTCTGATTCTACTGATTCTTGTCAGGATCCTCTTTGCCTCACAGCCACGAGTCCGTAGGTACCAGCTATGACCGCCATCATGATCTCTTTAGTCCTCCATGAGGTACCAAACTTTTCATCAGGTTTTCTCTCCTTCAAATCCTGTTTTGGAGCTGTGGGGGTGCGATTTTGATGTCGTTTGCAGCCGCCCTCAACTAGACTTATGTTTGCTTGGCCGCTAGGAACCCATAGGAGCTGGCTAGAGCTGCCGTCATGCTTTCTTCGCTCCGCAGTGAGCTACTGGTACTTTGGTCCGGTTTTGTTACTATATTTCATCTCACTGTCCGTGGCATTTTTTTGACGCAGATGTATTTTTGGTCGTCGTCCGGCCACCAGATAGACTCCGTCTAGCCTACCTTGACCCAATGTTGGTAGGGGGTTGTCGTTTCCGACCCTGCTTCGCTCTATTGTCTTCCTCCGCCCAATCTGTGGGCCATTTGGCCATCATGGGCTTTGCCCCGGCTTGGCGACAGTGAGGGTCTACCCCACTTGGCATGATTATATTCCGCTCGGAATGGCTACTTGCCTTTGCCCTATACCGTGCGAGATGCACAACTACCTGCACCAAATGTGTTGGTTGTGGGTGGTGATCGGCGATGTCGTCGCTTCGATCGGCCACCACCTTCTGGCCATAGCTCAGTTGCCCTTTGTGGGCCTTGGGCTGCCACCGTCTGACCCATCTCCCCCTATAGTGGCACTTTTTGGCCGCGTGTGCTTGTGGCCACGTATGTGCTTTTAGGTTTAGGTGCCGTATTTGAGCCATGGCTTTGCCACTGAGTGGATTTGACACATAGCCCTCCTCCACCTCTCCTTTGTCCTCAAGCATTGCCCCACACTCTCTGCACGTATGTGTGGCACTGTATGTTTCTGCCCAAGAGTGGCACGGCACTATAAGATCCATTATGGTGGGCAATTCTATGGCACTATAAGACCCTTTATGGTGGGCAACTGTATGACCCCTTATATGTGGGTGTTTATGTTTGCATGCTCAGGTAAGTAGTATCATGGACCTGCTCTTACCTGTTTGATCTTGTGCCCCATGAGCACTGGTGTGCCTTACCTTCGGAAAAGTCCATGGCGTCTAGTCACTGCCCGGAGATTAAGGTGATGCCCCAGTGACATTCTTTTCCATTTGACATTGGAGCTTATTAGTTGTAATGAGCATTAGTGGTCAATAGTATGAGCACGACTATAAGAGTATGTGTATGAGTACAACTGTATGAGTATGAGTATGAGCACGACTATAAGAGTATGTGTATGAGTACGACTATAAGAGTATGAGTATGAGCATGACTATAAGAGTATGTGTATGAGTACGACTATAAGAGTATGAGTATGAGCATGACTATAAGAGTATACGTATGAGTACGACTGTAAGATTATTGAGTATGAGCACGACTGTAAGAGTATGAGTATGAGTACGACTGTAAGAGTGTGAGTATGAGTACGATTGTAATAGTATGTTTCTGAGTAAGACAGTAAGTGTATGATTTTGATTAAGACTGTAAGAGTAAGGTCGTACGAGTCTGATTGTACAAGTAAGGTCATATAAATATGTGTAAGCTGTATGAGTAAGCATCTGATTGTATGAGTAAGGTCGTACAAGTATGTGTAAGTTGTATTATTATGCGTACAATAGTACAAGTAAGTTTGTAAGACCCTGGATAAGGGAGTTTGTGTAAGTTTAATTTGATGGTATGCTTTTGGCACGATGGTGCATTTGGTATAACTGTATGCTTATGTGCGTAGTTATGATATGCTTATTTGCTTCATGTTGAGTTGCATAAACGCATCTATGTATGAATTTGTTGATTTCACTCTTTAGAACTCCCCTACTGGGTATTTTCCTACTTAGTATGAAAATACTCATTACCCTACTTTTTAGCCCCGTTGTACGGGAGGTTTTTGTAGGTTTGTGCGGAGAGCTCCTAGAGATGGATGCTCATTTCAGCGGTGGATTGATTCCCGTTGACTCAAGTATATGCTTGACTCACTGTGAGTATTTTTGTGTCACGTTCTGATGTATTGGGCGAGATGAGAATTAAGATGTTTATCTTTCTGGACTTTCGTTTGGATTAGACTATGGACTGTTATGAAACTTGCACTCAGGAATGCTTGGGAGAGATTTGTATTTAAAGTCTATGATCATAGCAATTTATTTGTATGGTTGTTTTTCGAGTAGCGCCTGTGGATGTTTGGTTTGGTCATACGCTGTTTGATCGAATGAGTAAAAACTTTGTATGGAAAAATCGATGTGTTATGTTTTAAATTATAAAATTGTTTTTACAGGTTTCATATTTCCCGATTTATAGCAGTTATATTGCAAAAACATTTCGTGAATTTTGAGGAAAATGTATGAAAAATCTCAGGCGTTATGGACATACCTTCCAAAGTGAACATTAGACTTAAATTAAAAAGGAACCAAACATTAAAGGTTCTCTAGATACCCCAATCACATCTAAGAGTCTAACAACCCTCACTAGATAATAAACTACTACAAATGTAACTTTTGTCCTTTCTTGAAGTCACCCCAGCTCCATCAGACCTACAAGGGCCCATGGACCCAAGTGGTTAAAATCTCGGCTTCGATAATTATCGAAACCTCCTATATTGCATTGCACTGGACCATTCATCTTCATATACTATGATCCATTCAAACCAACTCCCAACCCAAGTTGAGCGGCTCTACATATAACTCCCACTTTTGAAGAGCTAAAAGGCCATAATCATTTTTCATACCATACCCCTCAATCTAAGTGGCCAAAATGAATTACTTTTAGAACCAACTAGACACTAAGATCCTTTGTTCTTACCTATCCAAATGCAAAGGTCAAGGGGTACTGACTATCAATTACAAGGATTCACACACACATAAGGCTTATTTACCCCAATATAATACATGTTTGAAACCATCCATTTGTGCATATAAATGCAAGGAAAATCATGATATTGTATTAATTAAACTAGCATAAATTATCATAAAGTATACTTAAAATCTCATGCACTGATGTACTATTGATAACCTCACCAACATGTTGGCTAGGATGACGATAAGTGTAAGGACTCTCATCTTAAACCAATCTTCATTTATTTTTATTTATTATTTAGCTGTTATCATGTGATTTAAGCCTTTTTTGAGTAAATTTGGTGGTTTTTAAAACTAAATGGGGCTTCTAAATGTTTTAATCATAAATCAACTTCATATTTATGAGTTTTAAGTTATTTTGGGTCAAGTCTAAATTTTTGGGATTTTTCTCAAAATTACGAAAATTAGGGTTTGGCGGGCCCCACCGACGAAATTAGGGTTTTGGTCCAAAATTTTTTAGACATCAAAGGAAGTCATTATAAAAAATTTTAGAATTTTTCTGGTCCTAATTTTGGGTTAAATTGTCAAATTTTCTAATTCTAGTTAATAATTCTTTACACACCCCAAGTTTTAGTTAGGTTTATCTCAACCCTTCTTATAAAAGGAATGGGCTGAGCCATTTCCAAATTATGAATAGGCTATGCAAGGGTGTTTAGAGCCTAATCCCCAATTAGGCCTAAAGAAAAAATGATTAGGGTATGTTCTTCCCTAATCCAAGCTTAATCATTAAGGTTTTTCCTAATCCTCTCTTAAATCTATTTTCCCCCATGGATTCAATCTATTTTGAAAGCATCTAATCATTGTTTTACTTCTCTTTTCCAAACCCTAACCTTCAAATTTTCATTTTTATGCTTCCAAAGCTCTAGATCTAGGGTTTGTTTTATGATTTTCAAAGTTAAATCGAGTTTAGATGTGCATTAACATAAAAATTATGCTTTTGGAAGGTGTTGGAGGTGATTGAAGGATTAATCCGACCCAAATCAAGTGAAGACGTAATAGGTTTTTAAATCTCAGCCTTGTTGTGGTAAAAATCTCAATTTTTATGGTTTTATTTAAATGGGTTTACTTGATTAGACCTTTGATGGTAGGTTTATTAAATGTTAATCTCTTACTTTGATTTCTTAGGGTTTTTCCTTGGAATGGGTTAAATTAGTGATTTGGAATGTTCGATTGAGTTTTGATGGTGTATGAGGTTTGGGATGAAGATTTTGAGGTTCTTTAATACTGCTTCGGTTTTGAATTTCGAAAGGAAGAAGAAGGTTCGAATTGTGTGTTGGCAATCGATCAGGCTAACATGCCGATCGATCGTGCCATTCAAACGGTCTGCCAGGCTTATCGATCGGCCACACAACATATCTTCCGATTTTTAGGCTAACCGTTCAAACGGACTACTAGGCCGATCGATAGGTCACACAATAGTTTTGCTATTTTTTATTTTGATATTCACTTTGATGATTTTACTTCATTTGATGATTCTAATGGTTAGGGGAATTGTTTTATGTTGGAATTAAGCTACAAGAATGGTGTGAAATTGATGATGGAGACTTATAAAGTATGCTTAAGTATTTGTTATGTGGTATTATGTGTTGATAATTATCCATGTTAACATTGCATTACCTTAAATCTATAAATGATAGAATTCTTATGATTAGAGCAAGTTTTTAGCAAGGACATTACATGGTAAATGTTAGGATGTGTCACCTTATAATGAGAATGGATTGTAATAAATGATGTTATCATGTTATGGCTTCATGTGTAGAATAATCAAGCTTGTAGGAGTTGAGCATTTGATTTCACATGAATGGATTTGAGGTTTATGGTAAATTTCACCTTGATTGCGGTTGGAAATTGTGATTTGGATGTGTTAAAACATGTGTGTATTACCTATGAGCTTATGTCAAAGCATTAGTCATGTGCTTAGGATATGTATGAACACACACACATATGAGGAATCTACTATGGAATTGTAATTAATTATGATTTGATTATGATGCATGGGGGACTTATGGGAGCATGTTCTATGTGTTGGAACCCATGTAAATCTTGTTCACGGATGTATTATGATATCATGCATCATGGATCGTACTTCATAAATGAGGTTTTACCAATGTTTAACCAGAATTAATCGATTATATGCAATGATGTGAGATTGTGTGCTGGATTAATCGGTCATTAACTTAATCGAAAATTGATTGGTCCAAAAGAACAGGATTTTGATTTCAATTCCTGTGTGGAACATGTATACTCCCCCGGTTGAGTCCAGTTAAATGTAGGGACAAGTTGTGTACTTGTCTTGCGGATGAGATTATTGAGAGTGTCATCTGAACCCTGAGAATCCAAAGTGGTACATCTTTATGCACCGTCTACCACGTGTTATAGGGTTCCCTGTGTGGGAATTTGGGCTCTCCCCCACTACAGGAGATGTCCTAGAGCGAACACACCTGCTCGAGGTTCTCTGTGTGAGATTCGGACTTTACTGTGTATACTGTCTAGGCAAGCAAAAATAGGGGCTGACCACCCCGACCTCTTATGTTTTCTGTGTGGAAACCGGACCACGTCTCGCCTTTGTGGCCTTGATTGTGTCCCGCCTGTGTGGCAAAGTTTTTAATTACTCCTTGATGGAGGCATTCACCAATTGTGTTGATGCATGTGCATTATAAATGTTATGCATCATTCTGTATCATGTGTTTGACACGTTTCTTGTGCAGGGTGAATGAGGATGTGATATGAATGCATAATCTGAATTGTGTGATTGAGACACTATTATGTAGGTTTATGTGATATGAATGCATAATCTGAATTGTGTGAATGAGACACTATTATGCAAATTTATGTGACATGATTGTACAATCTGAAATTGAGTGGATGAGACACTATTATACATGTTTATGTGAGACAAATACATGATCTAAAATCGTGTGAATGAGACATTATTATGCAGGTATATGTGATATGGTTGCATGATCAGTAAGTGTGTGAAAGACACTTTTTATGCAGTTTATTGTGTTATCATGCTTGATTTGAGTAATTGTGAACTATTAGCTATGCGGGATGAATGTTAGGTTATAACTTGAATATTTATGACTTGACTTTGATAGGTATGTCATATGCATGCTAGCTCTTATGTTTATGGATAAATAAGGGTTTAGCAAGAGAATGATCAGAAAATGGTATATCACGTCAATTATGGATCTGAATTGCTATATTGCCATGTCATTATGTTTTTTCTGATTATTGTTGTTGTATTCAAACCATTATTGAGTTTTTATACTCACCCTACTTTCCTTGTTTTGTTTTAGAACTGCATGGCGTGACACGCAAACGCGCGGGATATATTATATGAGGATCGATATGACTTCTCGTTGGATTAGTTTTCGACATGTCCTGGTGGCGTTTTATTTCTTTATTTTTATCTTTTTAGACCTTGAGATCTCTATTTAGTGGATCATGTTTATTACTATAGTTTACTTGTTGTGGCTAAATGCCTATGACCTTTTTAGACTCTAAGCCATGTTTAGGCTTCAAAAATGTTTATGTTGGATTTGTGTGTGATGAGGATGACTATGTCATTTATTTCTATCATCTTTTATCCTTGTTCACTTTTGCTCAAAGGTTTAAGGTGTGTGACTCTGCTACTTAAACTGCCCGTAGTAAGGGCATAAGTTTCTATTATTCATTAATCATTTTCAATTCCGTCGCCCCTGTGTGCTCGATCGGCCTTTGGACTAGCTTCAGCTCGGGTCAGGCAGTGCCAGGGTGTCACGCCCGAGGTTTTTTTTTCTACACATTTACTTTAAAAACTTTATTAATATTTTATTTTGAAATACCAACGTAAATCAAATGAACCAACATAATCCAAAATCATATAAAAATAATTTTTGTAAATTAATTCATCATACGACAAAACTAAAATTCTCAGGCGTGACCCGAAACGAAAACATATAACTAGAACTTGCCATGGCCATGGTCTTTAAAAATAAATACATCCCAGGCCTTTCTGAGTACAAGTTCTTCAACAGTCTGTATTCTGATTCATATATGGATACACAAGTCCAGAAAATAATACATGTCTCATACCTTAAACAATACATACGATCGTGGCACTAAAATCCACGTAGCCTCACTACAAATTCGCTGCACTTTCGGTCGAGGAAGAATTGTCCGCACGGGAAAAAGTCCAGTCTCAAACAGCTATCGATCGACACATAAAAGCCTCCAGTCGAAGGGGCTAAAAAGATGGGGTGAGTATTTTCATACTCAGTAGGAAAATACCCAGTAGGGGACAAATATAAATCAATGAACTCCGCAAGTTCATATAGATGCTTCCATGCAATCACACATGAAGTAAAAAGGATAAGAAGTATAAATATGGCCACGCATACAAATCATCGTGCAAATCGAACTTACTCTTACTCATATATCATGCTCTTACACTTACGCTCTGAAACAGTCTTATCAGCTTACTCGTACAACGTACGCTTACACTTACAACATACGCCTACTCGTACGATCTTATTTGTACGAACTTACTGGGATGACCTTACTCGTACAATCATACTCTTACACATAAATGTACTCTTACATCTTCATTAGAAGCTTACACTTACTCTTACGCTTACCGTCTGAATCAAAGTCTCACAAACTTACTCGCACAACATACTCATACTCATAACTTACTCTTACTGTCTTCCAAAGAAGCTCACACTTACTCTAAATCTTACACGTACAACTTACTCAGCATCTGAAACATACACTTACTCTTACGATCGTACACATACTACCGACAACTGAAGCTCATTACAATTAATAAGCTCCAGCGTCGAAAAAAGAATGGAATGCCACTGGGGCGTCACCTTAACCTTCGGGGATCAACTAAACACCATGGACTTTTCCGAAGGCAAGGCACACCTATGCTCATGGGGCATAGGATCAAACAGGTAAGAGCAGATCCATGATACTACTTACCTGAGCGCGCAAATGCCCACTCTCTGGGGCCATACAGTGCCAACTAAGGGCGGAAAACATACAGTGCCACTCTTAGGCAGGAATCTTACAGTGCCACTCTTGGGCAGGAATCTTACAGTGCCACTCTAGGGCAGAACATACAGTGCCATCGGTAGGCAGAAAACATACAAAGCCCACGAAGGGCAGAAACTTACAGCGCTCTCAATAGAGCATCAAACGTCTGGGCCGATACAGCACCAAGACTAAATCCCGCAGGAAAACACCATGGCTAGACCAGAAAGGACGCTCAGTCGATTACTTATCGACTAGCACAAAACGGAACTTAATCCGTCAAAACCCTCAGTCTCAACCTCACAACGTTATAAAATTAGGGTTACTTACATTCAAGTTCATCTTAGGTAACTTATGCCCGTACAATTATGGTCGGAACGACTTCTACAAATCTCTGCAGTCTTACTTTAACTCGTGATCCATCCTGATAATCTTACCATCCTACACTTACGACCTTACAACTTACAGCATCCGCCTTAAAACTGAATATTCTTACTCAAACTTCTCAAATGAGACCCTTTTTGACCTAAGTCCTGTCATCAAACCCTTACTAATTCCTTACTCATTGTCCTTTCATTACAACTCATATTACGTATATTATGCCAGTACAATTATGTCGTTCTCTCTAACTCACAATTCCCCAAGATGTTTAAAACCTTAAGTCTTCTAAATCCTTATATTGCTTATGTCTTCTGCTCAATGCTCCGACGAACTACCTGACTCAATCCAAACTAATCCTTCAGTCTCATCAAATCTAACCTTCACTTGCCAATCTTACGTCTTTACTCGTCTAACATACAATCATAGTTTCCACATCATAGTCCACGAAGTACTCCTTCACCAAACATAATTGAACACTTTTTCTCGTACCATCAATCACTTACCACTAGTCCACAACAAAGATCACATACTCTGGTCACATGCATACGATTCATAGCAACTTACTACGTGCCCTTAGCCTTTACTAACGTACGCATACAATTCACACACACACAACATGCTTTTCTAATCAGCATAAACATGCAAAATATTAAATTATAAACTCCTAGCATGTTACTACACAATCAAAGCATGCTATAATGACATTACGAGTTCAAGGTCCCCTACCTTGTATTCCACAGGAGTTTGATGGCGAGCAAACGACGGTGGCGGCGTCGATAGCGGAATAGGCGGCCAAAAGCATCGCACTGAGAGAGTTGTTATGTCCCGAGGATTTTCAGAGATGCTGGAATTTATCTTGATAAGGTTAGATTAATTACACTCAAAGCATAAGACTGCGCGCACTAGGGCGGGCAGATACAAGGTCGTGCCACTAGAAATGGCAAGAACGACCACAGAATAGGGGCTAACTGATTGGAAGTCGGCCAACGGTTTAAAATACGTCATTGGCCACAAAACATTAAAATAGACAGCGGACCACATCCAACGGCAGCAATTCTGCATCATTGAAGCCTCACACGGTGGCGGAGGCTTTAACGACCATATTGCATAGTGGTGGAGATGTTTCCTAAACATACGTTGAGGCACTAAGGTCTGGCGTAAGAGGCCGACAAAGGCAGTGTCATTTCTAAATGCTACTCACAACCAATCCATCGTACGGATAATCATCCATTAAGCACGGCTTACGGTGGAGGATATGGCACAACATCGGTCAGGCCTTCGATGGGCCGAGTTTAATGGCTGACTGTGTTACTTCCGCTTGGAAGGATCTGAATTCGATGACTCTTTCCTTGTATGTTCCGGGTCGTGTGTAATAGAAAGTGGGGGTACAAAGATAAATTTGGGCCAGAAGTGCTGGCCCTAACTGACGCTGGGCCCGAGGCAGAGTCCATGTTGGTCGGATCTGCAGCCCACGTTCGCGCAACGTCAGGCGGAACAAGTTGGCTCTAGGCTGGGGGGTCACTTGACCACGGTCAGAGGCATACCCCAAAGCTAGGGGCGTTTGTTTTGGCAAAAAGGCGTGCAGGGGAGGCCAAGAACGGCATTCCCTTAACATTGTTGGGTCAAGTTGGCGTCCCGGCTGTCTGCTGGTCGACGCCAGTAGCAGCAAAACTAACGACAGAAATAACAAAGGGATTCGATTTAGTCGGGCGACGAAGCACCGGGCCAGGGTAGTGGACACGCTATCATCAGCCACAAACGGTCGAACGAGGGGCTAAGGGACAGACCTAGAAGACGGTGGCAATTCAGCAATCGCTGGACCACAATGATTCGAATAGACATCAACCCGATGTCACACAAAGTCAGTCAGTGAAGAGCGGGCGCTACCAGAGAATAAGAAAAACAAAACCAAAGCATTGATATGTTCGGAATCGAAAGACGGTAGGAGGGATGACGGGCCGGAGGAGGTAGCGGTTTAGTCTAAGGCGGCGGCCTTGCCGTCGCCGATCTGGGAGGAGGCCAGCGGCCGGAGATCAACGGCACAGCCGTGGTTCACAATGCCAAGAAACAGGAAAAAGGAGGGATTTTTGATCCCGTTCGAAATGGGGCGGAGGCTGAGGGAGACAGCGGCCAAGGTGGCGGCCGGGGAGGTAGACTTGTCGGCGTTGGGCTAGGGGAAGGCCCAAGGCTGGTTGCCGTGGCTGGCCACCGGCGGCACAGCCGGCGGCCGCAACGCCAAAGAACGAAACGTAACAATCTGTCTGTCTAAATATGGAACGGCGGAAGGAGAGGTGGCTGGCCGGGGAGACGGCAGTCCGGTCTGGGAGTAGTCTCGCCATTGCCGGGCCGGAAGAGAGCCAGAGGCCCGGTGGTGGCAGCCGGTGACCAGCGGCATAGCCGCAGGTCGCAGTGAACAGAAAAATCGAAAAACAAGAGGCGGGGTGGTTTTTACCTCACTGTGGCGAATTGGGGGCGGGGAGGCCGGGACGATGGTGGCCGGAGGACGCTCTGGCCGGGGCGGAACCATGGCTGCGGGGTGGCGGCCATGCAATAAGCAACGACGGTGAATCGGGGCAAAATCAAGATATGGCGGCTCTACTGTGCTGAAACGGGAAAAAGGAAACAGGCGGTGGTGGCCGGCGAGGAGGCCGGGACGGCGATGGCCGGAGGTCGATCTGGCCGGGGCGAAACCCATGGCAGTGATTTGGAAGTCATGCAGCCACCGGCGACGGCAATTGGAGCAAAAACAGGGGGGGCGGTTCTCTGTTGGGCCGCAACGGAAAATAGGGAGTGGAGCGGCGGCGGCCGGCGGGGCCACGCCAGGGAGGCGGTAGCGGCGTCACCAGGCCGAGGCCGGCCGGGCGGAAGCCGGCGACCACCGGCAGCCCTACCTCCGCCATCAAACAGTGACGGCTACACCCCCCCGATGTCACTGTTCATCCAGCGGGTCGGGCGTCTCAAACGCCCGATCCGCTTTATGTATTTTTTTTTTTGCTATTCATTTCTTCACGTTTTCGTTTTCCCGCATCGCGTCCAATTTTTCACGCCGAAAAATTTATGGGACGCGTCGAGGCCCATAACCTGTGACTACACATTACTCCCGACTCTTAGAGTCACGAATATTACAAATACAGGTACGCTGAAGCGTAAAATTTATTTATCGAAAATACGACCAGAAATTGCAGAGCATTGCAGAAATTGCAGAAAAATGCATAAAAAAATTACAGAAAAATTAGGGATATTACACAGGGCATGACAATAACCATCAATGTCTAGTCTACTCATCAAACCCTTACCGACAGTGTGTTAGCTATGAGAGACCACCTTACTAACGTCGCACTGATGTGTCAATTTCACTATCAATGACTAGTTAAACATCTAAGAGCATCAATGTCGGTACTGTTCAATTTCCTCCACCGACACAATCATAAAATAAAATCACCATTATTGCACTACATATGATAAAATCTTAGGAGCAAACTCTCATGCATATGTTCAAACTTGTCAAGAACTCAAGGACGAACAAAGATCATGCAAACCAAATGATAAATAAAGGAAAAAGGGTTCAATCCGACCATGAATTGGCATAGAACTCTCTTCCTAGCATGAGGCCCTTGTTGCTCCAACTCCACATGCCCCACTCACGCTTGAACTCCACAGAGACTTCCCCAAAACCTAAAATGTCATAATTTCCTCCCTTTAAATAGGGCATAATTGCTCAAAGAGTCCAAAACCGAAAAACTTCCTGAGATTTTCTAAAATAATAGCAACTTACGGTTTCACTAACATGACCATCGACTTGTTGATGCAAACTAATAGTTGAAAACACGGCTTGTTAATGCAAGCACTAAAATGTTGGTGGCTTGTAGATGAAAAAGAAAATTTTAAAATTAAAATATTATATTTTTCTTGAAAAATATGAAGTGTCACATATATACTCATAATAGGCAACTATGAATCCAAATCTCATAGGCTAAATATTATGTCATAGGTTGGCGAAGACAATAGTGTTGAAGGACTTTGTGTTGTAGAGCACGTTATTCATATTCAGGACCAATTTGGTGACAGGTCTCATTTGATAGAGCTCTTTGACAGTTTTCCAAATGCCTTAAAAATACCAAATCCAAATATGTATAATGTATGCAAAAATATAAAAAAACTATTGAGAAGTGTGATATAAACTTGGGGCATACTAGAAAGTTCAAGAAAACATAGTCATGTGAGATCTTATTTAATAAAGCTCTGCAAGAGCTTTTTAACACTGCCAAGTGTAACATAGTCCTGCACACCTTTATACTATTTTTTAGCTCATTTTTTATTGGGAAATTTGACACTACGAATGTAATGCCTCATTTTTCGATTATGTCTAACCCGAGGGGTTAGGGGTGATTATAAAATTTTGGATAAGTTTTATGGGGTTTTAAGGGATGAAGTCTCCGTATATGGGCAGAGCTCGAAGTAAAGAGAGTAACGAATTAAAAAAACACACAAAATGGAAGCTGAAAGCAAAAGTTATGACATCAGAAAAGGTATCACATGGGCGAGACCTACTTGAAAAATGCTGGATAACCTACCCATGTGTGATCTAGTTTTAAAAGTCTTGTTGATACGAGTCCATCAGTACCAAGAATATGTGATTGCAACTTGGGGCAATAAGATATTGCGTTTTAAAGTGGGGATAATGTAAAATTGGACAAATATCAAAATTTGGGATAAAGATGAAATAGCTAATGTTAGTGGCTGATGGTAGTGTTGGCATTTGCAACGCCACCCAACTTGGGGCCATGTGGCATGGGGCCCACTTGCCTACATCATCACGAGCTGCACGTCTACACGCCCATCCATAGGATGGAACCAGCATAATGCGGGCCAATTATTGCACAACTGCTTGTCATTGCGGCTACATCATGCGTTGTCATGGGGTAGCGAAGCGGACTATCCGTGACATGTACTGGGGTGCACAAAAGTGTGGAAGTGTTGTATACTTAGTGTGTATGCATTGCAGGAACTGCCCATCGTGTTACACACCTTGTATGCAGGCGCTGCGGAGAAAGCCCATAACGTTGCACAACATTGCGCATAATGCACGAAACGATGCACACACATAGTTCGATATGTTGGGACATATGGTCGGCTAGCACATATTTGGACATCTTATAATAATATAAAACCTCAAATACAAAAATAAATTAAAATTACATTATTTACTAATTGATTCTCAAGTCTTCAAAATCTTCTCCCATTTTCTCTTCTAACTTGGGAGCTTATGCTCTTTCTTCTTCATCTAACCAATTCTTCAAGCATATGCATCTAACCAATCCTTACCAATCCTTCAAGCATATGCATGCCTCCATTGCATTGGGGAGAGCTCGAACCCCCATATCCAATGCTTTGGATTGCTTTGAAGTAATTACATTCAACTCTTAAGATCTTCATTTTGGGTTTGTCGAGGTCATCTACCTTACTTTTCTTCATGTGGCTCCACGCGATGGAGATTTGCCTTTTTTTTCACCGTTCATTGTAAGTATTGGTGGAATACCTCCTTCATAATTAGATTCATTCATTATTTCAGGAATACCTTCTTCGGGTAGTTTGGAGAAAATTTCATTGTTAGTTTGGGTGGAGGAGAAAGAAGAGGTATTGTAGTTGGAGTGGGATGCCATTTTTTTTAAAAAAAAGCAAGATAATAAGAGAAAGGGGACATAAATTAAAATTACTCAACTTAAACTTTAAATTATAAAATCAAAATTACTTACCTTATTTTTGACGTTTGAGTTGAACTTGCCCATTTAATGCTTCAATAAAAATAGAAAGAAGTAGGCTTGATGTTCTTGAGGCTTGAGAGTTTGAAAGTTTAATCTTAAATTTTAATTTAAAATAAAATTAGAGAGATTGAAAGCTTGAGAGTATGGAGAGGAGAGTAAAAGTTTTAGAGAGTTGATGAAAGAGTGAATAGAAGGTTAAACCTTCCTTCTTTTTTTAGATTTTTAAATGTAATAATTATCTCTTCTAACCTTAAAAATGACTATTTTTTTAATGTTAAAAGGGTTAAAACTATTTTTTGAGGGGAAGCAGCAACTTTGTAATAATTCCCTTCAAAATTAAGGTTTTAAAAATTATATTAAAAAACCATTCGGGTAGTGACCTAACACCCAACAATTGTAGTCATTGGGCGGTAGATCGCCCACTCAAGATGAGTTGGGAGATCGATTGGGTCGACTTTTTTTCTAGATCTCTTAGCTTATGAACATAGAAACGCAACCTAACCAACTTGCTCCCCCTCATGGCTAGGTAGGGTTGAAGCCTAGCCTGTGGGCAGCTCACACTTTTGTCACCCCTAGGTTCCACAGAGGTAATATCAAATTACAAAGTGATATTTTTATATCTTATTTTTTATACTTTACGCCTCATGGTAAATTATTATTATTTATTTAATTAAAAATAATATAAAATATATAATATTATTATCTTATAAATTTAAAAATTGATAAGTAATTAAGTGTTTTGTTTTTTTTCAAGATCACCACAATAAATGGCAATGTGATTCTTGAAATGAAATGATTGGTGATCCCGCACTACACTGATATCTGACGGAGGACGAGGGCTAAAATTATTGCTTGAGCCATAAATGATGGAACATGCACCTGCACTCAAGTGTCTTTTTAACTTGCACCCTCGTGGAAGCCGAGTGCGTAATTGACTCAAATTCGCCCTTAGACATTAAACTTTCATGTGGGCGAAATTAGGAACCCAACAAGAAGCAGTATATTTGCAATTCGCAGGCCGTCAAATTAGTTAAACTAAACTAAACCTTTTTTTTGGTTTCGGCAAAATTAGCTAACCTTTGTCCGTAGTTCCAAACTTGTCCCATCCCGAAGCAGTAAGCACGTGCTCAAAGAAGCTGAAAAGTGGCTGACGCCTTTTAACTTTTCTTTTGGCCTATTTTGGATACCTTCAGAAAAGATTTGATAAGCTTTGCTGATCGTGATTCGTGTAAAAAGAAACTTTAGCATTACCTAAAAAATAGGATGATTTATACTAATAATATGGAAAATTTTAGAACCCGTGACTAGATTTTATGACCAGGTTCAAATGACCAAAAATGTTTTCTAATAATATAGATATAAAAGCTTCTATGTGAAGACCTGTGAATGTTAATATTTTTTTAGAGTTAGGCTTAAAGCACTACAATGAAAAATAACAAACCTTACGCCCCTAATCCCATACCTAATAAGTGTTCAAGGTCGTAGCCATCAGATCGTATGGACCCAATATAATTTAATCACTCCCTCTCTTAAACATATTAGACATTTGCTATAAGGTCGGGCATCGGTTTTAACAGGTTGGGCATCGGTTTTAACACGAGGCCCGTTTATAAGAGCATGGACTCACATGTGACTATGTGAACCTAGACTCTTATAACTATTGGATTTAAATCCAACATCCCATATTACTGAAGGGATATTTACTTTGAGATTAATGTGGGCTGTCAGATTTAAATATGACGGTCCTAAGGGCCTAGGCTCATCTAG
The DNA here is from genome assembly GCA_035235625.1 of Saururus chinensis. Lineage (NCBI taxonomy): Eukaryota > Viridiplantae > Streptophyta > Magnoliopsida > Piperales > Saururaceae > Saururus > Saururus chinensis. Next base: position 27,060,481 of record CP141140.1, read on the forward strand.
TCACAGGTGAGCCTATGTTCTTATAAACTTTTGCCTTTTTAACATTACTCGTAACGAAAATTAACGCCAATGCAATGCCAAAATGCTAAAATAATGCACCTTTACTATATTGCGTTCTTTTAACTTCATCGACCCTAGTGTCAAACCGGTTTATTCTCCATGCCATTCACGCTTTTCTCTATCTGAGTACATAAACGTTTCACACTTCGAATGCTAAGAAACACATGAGGAAAAAGGATTATACTGAAAGGCATGTCTGCGTAATAAGAAGATATTTAGCTACACCCACTTACAATACAATAAGCTAAAATGAGCCCCTATTACATATAAGTCATGTGCCTATCAAAACCGGTCATAACAGGTCAGCCTTAAAATGTAATCAGTTTTAACCGGTATACACCCACAGACAATAGGGGGCTCAATTTGAGCAGATTGATGTGGGCACATTTCAAAATATTCCCTTGATATAGTATTCTAGCCCTACTGAATAGTTTCCCCCATCCGAGGCCTTTTTAACCCTCTTTAACCCCACTTGATCTAAACAAGCACATGGGGTCTAATTAGGAAACCAACAGGAAGCACTACATTTGCAACTTACAGCCGGTCTTCCTTGTATTCAAATGACTTCACTGACGTTACCTAAAAAATCAAAAAGGAGTTAACGGCTAATCCATCTCGTTAGTTTGTTTATTGCACTGCTGGCCTTCGCCTCTGCTTCCCAAATCTGTCTCTCCTCTCCCATGAATTACTGCGAGCACGTGCTTAACCAGAATAGGAAAGTGGCTGACGGCTGCTGCCGCTTCCGGTTTCCGTCTCCTTCCACGTAACTCTGTGGGTGGCTCGTATTCGTTGGCTTGGCACGCCAACACGCATATTGGCGGCTAGTGCTGTTTGGGTCCCACATCCCACTTGCGTTCACGATCGGGCACGGCGGGACCCATCCCTGATTTGAGCAGATGAACCAGCAAAGAAAGTCACTACGAACTCTTTTTTTTAAAAAAAAAAAAAATAGGAAATGCCTTGTCACAACTCACAAGCTGCCGAAGATGAAATAAATTTTAAAAATGTGCGCCCATTTTTGTTTTTATATATTTTTGTTGGATGGGCGTGGACTGAGTGACATGTGCATTGTAGCATATGATTTTAAAAAAAAATTATAGACAAACCCAATGAAGTGCTAGGCATTATTGGTGGTATTTTACGTTACATGTTCTTAATTCGCCTTTATTATGTGGTGAATAGAGTGGTTAGGTTTATAATAAAAAAGAAAAAATATTATATACCTGCTTTGCTCTAGTTTAATAGTTATATTTATTTTTTAAATAAATTTAAAATAATTTATTTAAAATATTAAATATAGTTACTAGATTGAGAGAGTATTTAAAAGTTAGGGGGTTTTGCCAAAATTATTGGAGATGGTGAGATCTTGATGACAGTTTGAATATACCATTTGCAAAGGCTGATGCTATGTTAGGTAATTCATAGGTGGCATTTTTGCATATAGTATGTGTATTGATACTTCCTATGTTGGTAATAAATATTTTGATTAGAAATATAAATATATTTTAATTAATTTTAATTTTCCAATTTAGACACTTATTAATTGACAGAGAGAATGTAAACTTTTGCCATAAAAAAAATAAAATTTGAATAATTCACTTTTTTCAATGAGAATCATACACAAATTAACCTATTTGTATGCTCTTGTATTTCAAATTAATAAATTTATTTCATTGTTCAAAATAAATTAAATTTAGTTCATTTTAAAATTTAAATAAAATTATTAATGTTGGATAGAGGAATAAAAAATGAAAAGATTTTTTGTTTGGTTAAATAAAAAGCCGATGAGCTATTTTATTTTGTTTCTATGAGCTCTATTTGCATATTTTCAATTTTTCTTGCTCAAAATCTGATTTTTTTTTTAATTTCAAGCACTTATTTTATCATTAAAACCTTAAGCACTCACTAATCTAACTCAAAGATAAGCCCACATGCATGCGTGGATACCACGTGACATAACACCTCGTGCCATAAAAAAGCTTCCATGTCCACCTCACAATTATTTTGCACTCCACTAGCTCTCAGCTCCCCTATAAAGCCAACCGCATCGTTTCCTCCAGTCTTGTCCACTCTCTCTCCCATGGCCGTGGTCCAGAAGCGCCGCCCGGCTAACCTCAAGCTCCTCCTCCCGGACTCCGCCTCCGACCGCCGCCCCCGCTTCTTTCCCCCGCCCCTCCCTCCCCCTGTGGCAGCGCCCCATCCCGCCGCTACCATCTCCGACGAAGTCGAGCGCCTCTCTGACCTCGAGATCCTTTCCGTTCTCGGACACGGAAACGGAGGCACAGTCTACAAGGCCCGCCACCGCCGCAGTTCTGCCGTCTACGCCTTAAAGGTCCTGCAAGCTTCCGATGATCCACTATCTCGCCGCCAGGCCCTCCGCGAGTCGGAAATCATCCGCCGCGCAGCCGGTAGCGCCCGCGTCCTCGGCTGCCACGCCGCTCTCCCCCTCCCCACCGGTGATCTCGCCCTGGTCCTTGAGTACCTGCCTGGCGGCTCCCTCGAGGCACGCCTCCGCCGCTCCGGGCCCTTCCCGGAGCCGGACCTTGCCCGGGTCGCGGCGCAGACCCTGGAGGGCCTCGCTCACCTCCACGCCCGCAAGATCGTCCACCGGGATATCAAGCCGGCAAATCTCCTATCCGACGACGATATGGACAAGATCAAGATAGCAGACTTCGGAGTCAGCAAGCTCCTTATCCGGACCCTGGAGGCTTGCGGGTCCTACGTGGGCACCTGCGCTTACATGAGCCCGGAACGGTTCGACCCGCAGACATACGGTGTCAACTACGACGGGTATGCGGGTGATGTGTGGAGCCTTGGCCTGACGTTGCTCGAGCTCCATCTCGGTCGCTTCCCGCTGCTGCCGTCCGGCCAGCGGCCCGACTGGGCCACGCTCATGTGCGCCATCTGCTTCGGCGACCAGCCAAGCATTCCCGAGTCCGCGTCCGAGGAGTTCCGGAGCTTTATTGGAGCTTGCCTGCAGAAGGATGCGAGCAAGCGGGCCACTGTGTCGGAGTTGCTCGCCCATCCATTTGTGACCCGACAAAGGACTCGGGCCGATGCGAGTCCGGACCCGTCTTAATATGAAAACATCTGTTGCAAATAGACCGTCGCCGGGTTTTCTAAGGTGCCGGTGTCGGGAATGGACAGAGGGCTTTGTTTTTTAGAACTGTAAATCTTTTGTTTCTTTCAATTTTTTGTTGTACATGATGACCATCACTGAACTTTGAAGTCAGTTCCAATGGATGATGAGAAGTCTCCCTGGACTTCCTCTTCTGCCTCAAACCAATCATGATGATAATCTTCAGTTTAGCAAAAATCAAATGATAATCCTCAATTAGGGTAAATGTCTGATCTACCTCTAAATGGTATTGAGGAGAAGAAAACAAAAATTCCTAACCTTAGAGCTAAACCTACTTTTTTTCTCAATTATTTCGTCTCATAATAAGTGTTTAGATTAAAAAATTAAAATAAACCATTTTTAGTTTATCTTTATCTTCTAATTTAGACGTTTAATATTGAACGGAGGAATGAAAGAATAAATTTGATTAATCCATTTTTAAGACAGACAATATTAGTAGTCATTCCTGCCACACATATGCATGTGCTTATCATGCCAAAGGCTAAGAACTAATGCATTGAAAATCAGCTATCAAAACAACTTATGCTGATTCAGCCCCATTCAGATTTATCACATCAAAGCCTTACTAACAAACAAGAGCATCAATGTCATTATGTAATTAGGTTGGTTGCGAATTGAGTTCTTCAAACTTGAACCCCGACTTTTACGTATAAAAATTTAAGTTCGACCCAACCCAATTGTTCATTACGATTACTCTTTGAGATGTGTTTAAGTATAACTAGTTAAATTGCACTCACAAATGCACATAATGAACATATAGTTGCATTTATCACTTCCCTCTTCACAAATAGTTCAATGAATTATTTCGTTAGCAAGTATAAGCCAATGAGAAACTTCAATTGAGTATTTTAGAAGATTGGTACAAAATAGATTCAAAAGAAAATGTAAATTAAACTTGAAAATTTTAATATCATCTTCAACTACCTCCTAAGTCTTTTAATGGCCCCTCCCCACAACCCACTACCTTATAAAATTATTAGTTCTAAAATCATCTTTCAAACTTTTCATGTAGGAAGGTTATTAAGGGTATACCACTTTAATTCTTTCACCCCTTACAAAATTGTGTTTTACCCATATGCATATTTATCTGCACCATACATTCTGCTGGCTGTAATATTTAACAAAAAAAAAGAGCAATCAAGTTCATACAAAAAATATCTTGGTAAACCTCTTAACTTTATTATGTGTAACTTATATATTATATAATATACAAAATAATATGTCATATATGATTACCAGCTAATAATTACTAAAACTCCATTTACCTTATATTAAATGTCTTATTTAGTTTTTCAAAATGAACTAACAGTTCTCTAGGCCTTTCTTTTAATATAGTTTATATAGATGAGGTTTCACAAGTTCTAAATCAATTATAACATATGATTATATATGGATGAAACTTATAATTTTTATAGGGTAATTAGAGAAATTGTAAAGATAAGAGGTAGATGGTTCTTATATTTATAGAGGAAAATTTTATTCTGAAGCTTCAGAATTGAGGTGGGAGAAGGTGAGAACTATCCAAATAAGGTTATTACATAAAAAAAACCCACTTGCTGATTCCATGTTATGTTGTGTTCAGATTGAGAAAGCTCTAAAAAGATGTATTTGTATGCAGAGAAGTTTTTCTCTTCTCTTAACATATATATTTGGATATACAAAACTTTTAGTTAAATTAGAATACTAATTAGGACAAGAGTTGGATAGTTGAGAGTTAGAGTCTCTTGCCTATTTTCTCTTTAGATACTTATAGTTTCTTATGAAATTTTACAAGTTTTAATCAAATTAGGACATCAAACTCTAAATATTTTATGTGGCTATAGTGTTAATATAGTCCTAAATGAGGTTTATGTAGTTCTAAGTCAATTAGGACAATGAAATGCATATGATTTATTTGGCTGCAAGGTAGCATATAGTGGAGAAATCATTGCAATATTTCATATCTCTTGAGTTCTAAATTATTTAGAATTTTTTAAAAAAGGGTAATATAGATGTAGTGCGACAAAAATCTCTGTCGCCTTCTCACTTTAATAATAGTATAGATTTAGGACATTTAACTCCATATGTTTTATGCGGTTACAATGTTAATATAGGATACAAATGAGGCTTCACGAGATAAAAGTTGATTAGGACGATAAAATGCATATATTTTTATGTAGCTACAAGGTTACATGTAGTGGAGAAATCATTACAATATTTCATGTCTCTTGAGTTTTAAATTAATTAAGAGTTTCTTTGAAATGGTAATAGAAGCATAGCATAACAAAAATCTTTTCCCCCTTCTCACTTTAATAATATATAGATAATGTAGATGTAAATTTGTGTAATAAATTATCTTGTTAATTTTTTTATTTTGAAAATGCTATATATGCTGTCAATACAAAAAAAATGCTACATATGCTCACCGCAACAACTGAGCATACATAGAATTAGTATTGAGGCCCCAATAAGATGATGAATTTATATTTATTTTTTTAAGCACGTGTCACATTTAAGAATGAGGGGTATTTTAAGTAAGATACTTGAAAATGTAAAGTAATTTCAATATTTTAATTTTAACCATTATGATTATGTATTATTAAAAATTAATTACATATTAATAAGACAGCCTTTTGAGATATAAGTGATAAAGTTAAGGGCAAAGTTCATCTTTTGTGATAAAAAATACCCTCTTTTTAGAGTAGTAAAGATTTGTGTAATATATGGTCTTGTTATATATTTTATTTTGAAAATACTATATGTGCTGTCAATACAAAAAAAATGCTGCATACGCACAATGACGAGTGCACAGGGGCAGCAGGTTGACAAATTGGTCCTTCTTCGGCTCAGCTTAGGCGGCCCGGTCAAGTAGGAGATCCAATTAAACCAACCCAATTGACATCATGAATAGGCACAATTGCTGATGAACTGGATAATTCTATTCAGGGGAGGCTTGAGCCATTAATTGTTTATCCATAATTCTTTCAAATATCCATCCTCTTTTTTGTCTCTGTCTCACCCACACTTAGGTGGTTACATTAATTAAAAGGATGGCCGCCATATCCGACAAGCTAACTCTATTGTCATCTTTCTTCTTCTACTCTCTCACCTTTTTCTTCTCTTCACCTTTCTTTCTTAATTACGCCGATGCGATATGATTCTACGCATGGAATAAAAATTGAAGCTACTCTGCTACTTGATGTATTTTTCTTTATCAATGTGCTATTATCGTTAGTCTTATTAGTATTAACTCAAGTTCATGCACATTAGCATAAATATCACGAATAGTTGAAGTTCAATCTAACGGTTAGATTTAATAATGCACGTTACTTAAGGGTAGGTACGCTTAAATCACCTACTCACACTCTCATGTACGCTATTAAATCTCAATCAGATAGTTTGCAATGCCTGAGCTTTTGCTGATGCACATAAACCCGACTCATGTTAATTTTTTATTTTTTAAAATTATGTTATTTGCATATATAAAGATAGAAATGGAGCACACATGAATAACCTGTCGAAATACAAACCAAATCATGTATCTGGAACAATAAAACAAAAACATTTGGTCCCTCGCCATAACACCTAGCGAACCACTTTGGATCAAATGGGTCCAATTTTTGTTTAGGCTACAGCTGTTGCATTGTTGCTGAGAGCGACTTCTGCACATTGTTTTCAAGCTCCTGCTTCTCAAGATGATATTTTTCTTTTTTTGGGTTTGGCAATTAAACAGATTGTTGGTCTTCGTTCCAACTAGCTGCTATTTCATGAACCGGCCAGGTCTATTTTTGTTTTTATTAAAATTTTCAGAAAATTATTTTGTGTAAGACGTACAATTTTGTGATAAAAATGCAACAATTAAAAATAGATGCACCCATAATTATGTATTTATATTAGCATTTTTTGAAAAATAAATTATGCATATCAACGCTGTTTGAACCGGCCATATCGTGAACCCGCCCTGGCCGGTTCACTGCCCGGTCCGTTTTTAAAACTGTTGGACAAATTGTGCGTCCGGTCCACAGCAGCAGCGGCCAAATCATTAGGTGCATGCACGCCGGCGTACACGTCACAGCCAATTCTTGCTGGCAATGAAAGCAACCCTTTGGTTTTCTTTCTCACCCGTACGACGTCATTGGCCTTTTTAACATGACGTCATGGACCAACTTGGCTGCATGGCTTCGGATGTGGAGGAAGGTTGTAACGTGTTACATCCCATCTTCCAGGAAGGTATGTAGAAATCGGCCCTTTAGGAAGCTGAGTTGGGGAGGCAAATCAATTCATTATGTCAAAATTGTCAACTCAAATGAAGTGAACTAAAGAAGCTTCTAAGTTATCACAGTCACAATTGTTTAAATTGATTCGAGGTACATAATTGTTGCCATGTCAATTTAGTTGAACTGATTGGATCTCTTTCAATTGAAGGAGAAGTTCAAGGATTGAATTCTCCTGCAAATTGTATGTGATCATGCAAACAAAAAAAGATAGACTATTAATAGTCTACATAATCAGGATTAAGGGATTGGCGTTGATGAAGGAAGATTCCAAGGGAAGTTGATCTAAGGGGGTTGAGAATGAGACTATGAGAGGAGACTGAATTAAGAAGCATCTAAAACTTATATATCACGGTCATGGTTGTTTGAAGAGCAATGCTAGGACCATTTGTGCCTAGGAACTCTCCTTGACCGGCCACCATGATTTTTGGAATTGAAGTTCACTGGTAAAGCTGTTGATGACACACTTCCGTGTGTATTTTCTATAAATTTGGGGTCATCAATGGCTGGTGAAACAAGTTTAATTATCGACTATTGGGCCTTATAACTTTATGATGATGTATGTTGTGTGAGCATTCCTTGGTGCATGTTTATTTATTAATTCAATTGATAAAGAAGTTTGGGGGTAAGCGACTTGCAATCTAATAACAAAAATACTCTTTTTATCTAATATTAATAGTTATATTTAAAAAAATAATATTTTTTATTGAATTGTAAAACTCATATCTAAAGGAAAGATAAAATAAATTTAAAATATTATTTTTTTAGAAATGTAAGATGGAGTGTGTGTGTCTATATATATATATATATAACTTAATCTTATGGTAAGGACTAATGAGGTGCTAATGGAGGAAGCTTCTACGGGATATTGATAAGAAGTCTAGAGTTGAGATTCCTGAGAGATTTGAAATCTTTCAATGCGGCTTAAAATAATAGTTTGAAAAGTTTCAAAACTTGAAGTAACAACCATCTTGTCGCCTTTCTTCGTTGCTTCCCAACAAGACTACTTGGGGTCGTTGCATTTAAGACCTAGATATGTGTTAACCAAAATCACATATAAACCTCTTATTCTACTCACTTTTAGTCAAGGAACCTAGTTTCACCATCTTATTAGTAATAGTGCCCAAGCATGGTTAAATGCATGAGTAGTGATAAAAAAAATAAAAAAAACCAAGTTTCACACTTACAATGGCTTTCTCCCATCACTTTCTCTTAAACTAGAAAATCACATAACATACACCATCCTCTCTAAATCAGTGAATCCTTCCCACTTGCCAAGTACTTCTCCATGCATCCATTTTTGGCCTCATAAAAAAACAAAAGTATCCACTAAAGATACCAACGAAGAATAAGAAAAGTTTTTTATGCTCCTCACAGACAATGAACTTAGTGTTAGCCACATATGAAAGACCTTTATATTTAAGATTGACGACACACATGCTAGTCTATATTAGCTTTAGTCTAACATACACTAGCATATGCACTATCGATCTTATAGATGAAGAGCTCCCATGTGTAACTTACGTTAGGCTTATTGTCAGTGAGGTGTAGGAAAAACTCTTCCCTAAGAATTAATACTTCCTCTGTCCTATATAAATGGTTACATTTGAAAACATAGTAATTTTTATTGAATGATGAAACCCACATATAGGAGAAGGAAAATTAATTATTTAACAAGGGTTAAAACAAGGTTGGGTTGTTAGTGTCACATGTCATTTTAATTGGGCATATGATGTGTCTGTCTGTCCAAGAGATTAAATGGGGGTATTAATTATTGAACAATGGTTGTGAGATAATTAATAATATTAATTAACGTTGATTATTAATTTGTACAAGTGAAATAATTAAAAGACTTACATAAAATGTAGGTTAATTGAAAATACTATGCTTCTTGAGATATTGTAGTTTTTACGCAAAACTACATCGGGATCTGGTCTTATTGGAAACATTAGAAATGTTATCTGATAAGTATGTAGGCAACTAACATAAGGTGATGTTAGCCCGATCTAAAAAATATTAATAAAATCTTTTGTCCTTTTAGAAGCTCTACTCCTAAGGGAGGAGAGGTTTTGTTGTTGTTTTGTTTTGTTTGGTTGGTTGCATGTTCTCCAGGCAATGACAAGTGAAACCAGGATTGACGAGCATGGGATGTAGTTCCTTATTTCTGAAATTCTGATATGTAAATTTATCTTTGGTGTGAGAGTCAACTTAGTTATTTATTTTTAAATGGATACTTGTACTTAGATGGATAGGCTGTTCTTTATGAATTTTTGAGACGTGTAATAATATCATATGATTTTATATTCATATATGTGAACCCCAGTTATCATGACCTGGATATTTCATTGAATAGTTTGATTTGTACTTAAGAAAAAAAAATCTCGACTTACCATTCATGCTATTTGAAAAGGCTTTTAAAATTTTGGGTCGTGACACTTGGTATCGGAGCCATTTATCTAACTACAAGTCTAAAGGTGTCTAAAATTTATGATCTAGTTGAGGTGGATGGGTTTTGGGTAAGAAGCACCCGTAGGTGTTCATGATAGAAGAGTAGTGGAACAGACGAGGAGAAACCATTAGACACTTGTGGTATGAGACACATTATGTCGATGGATAGCTCCAAGGTTCGTTGCTCTAGTGCGTAGTTAAATATGCTTCTGTGGCATTGCGAATACTCATGGTATGGGACGTGAGCACTAGGGTCGACATAGAGACATTTTTACGAGCACACTCCGAGTTATGCTTCCTAGTAGTGATTCTTTTAACTTGAGTGTGTAGCGGAAGCTCACGCTCAAGTGGGATTAATGTGAAACCCTAGAAGGAGTGAGTGTGCCCTCTAGGGCCAAACCTGTTTACTATTGGCCTTAGAGAATTGTGGGGACACAATTCCTTTTTAGCCGGGAAGAATGTAATGTCCTAGAATTTTCTAAATTCCTAAAGTCGACAACGTGGAAATTAGGGTGTTAGAATTCCTAAAGTCGATAACTTGAATAACTGTGTTATATTCAAGTTATCTCGTGAAAATAACTTGATCATTTATTGGAATTGGTGGATGAGACTATATTTATAGAAAGTAGATAGAAATAGCTTCAAAATTCTACCAAAAATGCTCTAATCGGAGTTCTGCTGAGGGAGATATGACCGTTCAAAGTTGAACATAACACACAGGGCCCGTTTACCTGAATTGCTCTCACGAAATGTTTGTTTAAGTTACTATATAGGCCCGATTAATTAAAGTGATAAAAATTAATTTTTAATGCCAAATTAGGTTACCGAAATGAGGAGGTTTTGACCCAACTTCTAAGGGGAATAGGAACCCTAATCCCCATGCCTATAAAAGGGGCTTATTTGGGCTTTTAAGAGGGCTTTGAATTTTGTTAGCTAGAGGAGGAGCCACTGGAGGAGATTTTTGGCGAAGGTGGCCAGCAACAGAGTTATGGAGGAGCGAGCACGAATACTGATGTTTTGAGAGGTAGGATTTCTAACTTCGTATTAATTTTGTTATGCTAATATGCATATTTTGTAAAAGATTTAGTTAAAATAAAATAAATAAAAAGGTTTTGGCCATATTAATCCTGAGGATTTCAACAGGCCGCTTCGACAATAGCTTGAGCGAGGGTCCTATCTGAGATCCTGATCTCCTCCATCATTTCAACCTGGTCTAGGAGCAAAAAGTATAGTCACGACTGGAGCAGTGGCTACACCTGCCGGCGTCTAATCCTGAGAAATAGAGAGGAGGAGGGGGTTTTCGTCCTTGGCAGAGGTTGGACAACCATCTACTGGTGGTGGGCCAGCACTGTGGGGATCGTCGCTTGATGGCGATCCATCCACGTCTGGCATGGCATTAACCGAGGCAACCGTAGTTGCGGCCGTGCTGTTTGGTGCAGAGTAGGGAAGGCAGAGCCCTTGGGCTATGGGCTGATGCAAAGTAGCCAACTGTCGTTGTGTCTGCCAGAAGTTCAGTTTGCGAGTGGAGAAGGGCTACTATGTTGAGCATTGACACTGGCTAGTGGTCACTGGACAGAAGCTAGGCTGGGTTTGCCGCTTGGAGGCGATCAAACTAGACTTGTTCGTGGCTACTGTTGCGCTTGCCGACGGCCAGAAAATTTGATCGTTTCATGGGTAGTTTCCCAAATCTACGAATCGGTGTCGTACCAGATGGCAGTTTTGGATTTAGGGGTGCAAATTTAGCAATTTCTTGGCAAAAGAATCCACTGGTGACTGGAGGGCAAATCCAGCTGCCACCTGCAACCTTGCGGGCATCTCCATGAGGAAGACGACCCATGGGTGGGTCTGCAGGTCTGGCCTGATTTCGGGCTTGAACTGCAAACCCGACCTGGGTTAAAAAAAACTTCCACTGAACCAGGTCCAGTTTAGTAGGTTTTAAACATGAGAAAAATTCAAGAAAATTAGAGACTATCTTTGGGAATAGGAGGGGTAATTAGACCAAGTGTCAGGGTAGGGAAAAATCCCAGTGTCTATAAAATGACCATTTTACCCTTATAGCCAAGTCACCGTTCACTAACCCGACTTAGGGGCTCCGGTTTAGGGGCCTATGAGTGAACTTAAAAAATGGGAAATTTTCTAGTGAGAGTTTAATGTGTACCCTAAATAAAGACCAAACTGTATAGTTATAAAAAAATCTTTGTGAGTGGATAATTGACCATTTGTCCTCTAGGGTTTAGGGTAAACCATTAAGTTAACCAAGGTCAGTTCAAGGGGCACACGACCTTGTCAAACGGCAAGAAAATTACCTAGAGTCCATGATGTTAGGTAGTACCTTTGAGCCCAAGTTTGGACCCATAGGAGTTCAGGAATACCTTGAATAAAATGATAGAAATACCCTTATGATAGGACTACCACATTTGTATGAATGGATGCGCGAGTTGATTTGAGAGTGAAGCCTTGGGAGAGGGCAATGACTTAAAATCAATAGAAGAGCAATGAGATGATCAGAATAGCCCAAGGGAGGTTACCATATGTTAGGTGGTAAAATTACCCTAATGCCCTCAGTATATTCTATTTTTGCCGAAATGGATGACCTAGATATCCAAGAGTTAGGTACCCTATAAATGGCTTCCAAAGGAAGGGGTGTGACCAGTAAGTAACACGAAGACCTTTATAAGTCACAATGTCATATGAAACAAGGGGAAGAACCTTAATTATCAAGGTTTAGGGCAGCATACTACTCGTGTCTATAATTAAGTATATCAATCTACAAAGGTATTATATACATAACTCGTGTGATATGTTAAGACTTATTTACATTCTCGGGCTTGAATTTGCTGAGCCCTAGCCTACAAATGAGTGTAATAGGCCTCCGTTTATTTTTAATGGACTTGTGTAACTTCATGTTATTTATGTTGTTTACTTTGATGCATGCTTTTATTATTGATGTATTAATTTATAATGGTAACATGAGATTAATGAAGATTAATCAAGAGATATTGGTCGCCTTTGGATTGGGGGGAGAACATATAATCAAGATAAATACTAAAATACTCTCAATAGGGTTTCGGGCCTATTCATAGAGTGAATGAGGCCTTGATATAGAATGTTACCTTGGTTAATGAACCGAGGGCAGTTATAGGAGTTTACCCTAGTCTCATAGAAACTATTAAGGTTTGAGGATGTTGTCTAAGTCATAGTTTAGTGGATAAGCTATTTATTGGGCTAATTCACAAAGTGAAGAAGAACCAAATGGTTGGGCGATTACTTGACAAGATGAAAAGAATCTAGTCTAAGTTTGAACGTTTGGGGAAGTCAATGGTCATAAAGACCTTAGGCTTCTATGGTTACATTAGTAATATCTTAGAAGACATTTTTTCTCTGAGTTGGGATGGTGGAGATTGTGATACACTTTCTTCACTACCACGATGGTTTGGGTATTTGCTAGAAATGTCTCTACTGCGGGTTTCCTGCAGGTCTTCACATGACCATATAGTGCGTACGGTAAGCAAAGTTGTATGAGCATCATAGAAGGCTTGTGTTTCTCGCCAAATTGTGTCCATGAGCACAGTTGGGATCCTCTTCTGTAGAGTTGTGGTAGGCTATTGAGAGCCATGGGGATTTGGGTCAAGCTGCTGTTAAGCAGTCTACTACAATGTTGGAGTCATATATCTAGAGATTTCTTTGAGGGTGGAGTTATTTCTGAGTGAACACAAATTATATTATGTTAAACCAAGAGTTGGGTTAAAACGAGGACAGGTGGTTAGTATCACATGTCATTTTAGTTTGGCATATGATGTGTCTGTCTATCCAAGAGATTGGAAAGGGGTATTAATTACTAAGCAAGGGTTGTGAGATAATTAATAACATTGATGGTTAACTAGCACAAGTGGAACAATTAAAGGATTTGCATAAAATGTAGGTTGATTTAAAATACTTAAGCATTACATGTTGGATGCTATTTTTCTTGATATACTTTAGTGTCTAGGAAAAACTATGTCTGGATCCGATCTTATTGGAAACATTGGAGATGTTGTCTGATGAGTACATAGGTAACTAACATCGGGTGATGTTAGACCGATTTGAAGAAAATTAATAAAACCTTTTGCCCTTTTGGAAGCTCTTCTCCTGAGGGAGGAGATGTTTTGTTGTTGTTTAGTTTGGTTTGGTTGGTTGCGGGTTCTCCAGGCTACGACAAGTGAGACTAAGGTTGCCGGAATCTACTTCGCCTTGCTACTCAAGTATGTTGGTATTGGCTGGTACTGTTGCCATGTCCTCTCTCCTTCACGAGGTACCAATCTTTTCCTTGATTTTTTTCACTGTTGAAATTCATTTTTGGGGCTCCGGAGGACTATTTCACCATTGTTTGTTGCCGCCCTCCACTAAACTTAGCTTCATCTAGCCGCCAGGACCCCATAGGCACCAGACAAGGTTGCCTCCATGCTCTCCTTGCTCCTTTGAGAACTACCTATACTTTTCCTTTTTTTGTTTTCTTCTCACTGTCCATTTCATTTTTTAGCTGCCGGAGCGCTTTCAGCCATCATCTAACCTCCAGATCAACTCCACTCCTACCGTCTTTGGCCAACAGCAGTGGTGGACCACCCCTCCCACCCCAGATTGATCTCATATGCCTCCTTTGTTCCTCTCCTCTCAGTTCCACCTCCACCCCATTATTCCACTTTTCCTACGCTGTGTTTTTCCATTTCACTTGGCCAAACTCATTGGGTGCATCTCTGGTTGCTACCACTAGCTAGCCATGGGCCATTTGGCCATCATAGGCTCTGTCCCGGCTCAATGGTATCAAGAGCCAGGCCCACGTGGCCCAATTACGCCTCCCCTACATTTTTGCACTCCCTCGCTCGACCTAGAACACAACAAGAAAAAGCCCTAGTTCTCTGTCCTTGTAGGGTGAAGCAGTGTTGTGGTTGCTGGCCTCTGGCTAGTCTCTTGACGATAGTTGGGCCACAGCCCACCCAAGCCACCACTTAGCCGAACCATTTTGGTCACACAAACACCCCTTGCCCTAGCCATGTGAGATGCACAACTGCCCACACCAATTATTTTGGCTGTGGGTGGTGATCGGCGATGTCGCTATTTTAGTCGGCCACCACATCCTGACTCTAACTTTGTCGCCCTTTTGTGGGCCTTGGGCCACCACTATCCATCCATTTTCACCTTGAGTGGCCCTATTTTCCTTGTGTGTAAGTGGCCACTTGTGCATGTAGTTGTGCATGTGATTTAGGGTTTAGGCACTGCATTTGTGTTGCATGACCATCAGATGGCTCCATCATCATTTAAGTTGACCACCATAGCCCTCCTCAACCTCTCCTCTATCCTTGAGTGTCGTCCCATGCCCTTCACCCCTAAGTGGCACCTTGTAGAAGCAAAATTGACATCGTTGGGTGCTATCCACGACTAATTTTGATGTCTTACTGTTGACCGAGTACTCCTCCACCACTGGCGACCTCCAGTTAGTCCATCTTGACTTTTGGTTGTACTTTCCATTTCTGTTGGCACAACCTTTCTCCCGAACGCCCTAATGTACCGTCGTGGATAGCAGATTTTGCCATATTGATTTGTGTCACCCTGTTTGGTTGTGACTACTTCCAGCACTTCCCAAATCCTTGGGATAATAGGTCTCTCAGCTTGGCAATACTTTTGGCCACCAACTCCACCATTGATGCCACCACCATTGTGTGCTCGCCATCAGACTGGATACGAGGTAGGGGAGCATTGAACTCATAATTTTATGATAGCCTACTTTGAATGTGTAGCAACATGCTAGGATTGATTATTCAATGCTTTCTATGTTAAATCATGATCGATTTTTATGATGTAAGAGGATAAATTATGCTATGTTGAAATAGGTCCCCCAAGCTTCACTAAGGATCGACGGTAAAAAGGTGGGGATACTTCTCTCTTACTTCATCCTCCCTCTCCCATGTGGCTTCCTCCATGTTATGATTGCACCATAGCACCTTCACTAGTGGAATCACTTTATGGCAAAGAGCATGCTCCTTTCAGTCCAAGACACGTACCGATGCCTCGACATAAGAAAGGTCCTCTCGCAACTCCAAAGGCTCAAAATCTAATATGTGGGATGGATCAGGCTCGCACTTTCGAAGAAGCGATATGTGGAACACGTTATGGATGTTCTCAAGTCAAGGAGTTAGAGCCACCCGATATGCCATGCTGTCAATATGCTCCAAGATCTCGAATGGATTGATGAATCTATGAGATAATTTACCCCTTTGGCCAAATCGTACCACACCATAGGATGGAAATTGTAATGTCCCTAATTTTTCCACGATTTTCCTACTATTTTTCTGGTCATTTTTGGCGGGAAAATGTAACGCTTCAACATATTTGTATTTGTGTATTTACCCCCATATTTATACCCGTAGAGTCGGGTGTGGGGCTTAGTCGCAGGTTGTACGCTTTCGGCATGAATTTTGTTCATACAATGCGTAGATAGTAAGTTAACATGTGTTGGGGATATAGATGAAAAAATTAAAAAGACTATAAGTTCCAGACCCGACGATCGAGTTCCAGAACTTACAAAAGTCCAGAAAACTTTTTACGTCTGGTGAGTTTTAGAAAAACCAAAGTGTGATTCCGGTCGCTCCGTTCTCCCTTCTTCGTCGTCGGATTCTACTGGTTATTGCTGGGATCCTCTTTGCCTCACTGCCACGAGTCCGTAGGTCCTGGCTATGGCCGCTGCCATGGCCTCTTCGCTCCTCCACAAGGTACCAGACTTTTCTTCGGTTTTTCTCCCCTCTTATTCTCGTTTTTGAGCTGTAGGGGTGCGATTTTGATGTCGTTTGCGGCTGCCCTCAACTAGACTTATGTTTGTTTGGCCGCTAGGAACCCATAGGTGCTGCCTAGAGCCGT
This sequence comes from Saururus chinensis, assembly GCA_035235625.1. Taxonomy (NCBI): domain Eukaryota; kingdom Viridiplantae; phylum Streptophyta; class Magnoliopsida; order Piperales; family Saururaceae; genus Saururus; species Saururus chinensis. Next base: position 27,077,272 of record CP141140.1, read on the forward strand.
TGCCATGCTTTCTTCACTCCGCTGCAAGCTACCGGTATTTTAGTTGAGTTTTGTTCCAATTTTCATCTCACTGTCCGATGCATATTTTTTGATGCCGGTGTTTCCTCTCGTTGTTCGGCCACCAGACGAACTCTGTCCAACCTACCTCGACCCAGTGTTGATAGGGGGTTGCCGTTTCCGACCCCTCTTCGCCCCTATTGTCTTGCTACGCTCGATTAGAAGCTTTGGGTGTGTCTTGGGTCTTTACCATCGGCGAGTCGTGGGCTATTTGGCCATCGTGGGCTCTGCCCCAGCTCAGTGATAGTGAGGGCCAGCTCCACTTGGCCAATTACACCTCCACCTAGAATGGGCCGCTTGCCTTTGCCCTTTGTGGGCCTTGGGCCGCCACCGTCCAACCCATCTCCCCCTAGAGTGACACTTTTTGGCTGCGTGTGCATGTGACCACGCATGTATTTTTGGGTTTAGGCACCGTATTTGTGCCGCTTGATCGTCGGTTTGCTCTGCCACCGAATGGAGTTGACATTGGAGTCCTCCACCACCTTTGTCCTTGAGCATCACCCCATGCCCTTCGCCCTTATGTGGGCCCTTGTTGACGCAAAATCGCTGTCGTTGGGTGCTGTCCATGGCCAATTTCGACGTCTTGCGGCCGACCGAGTATTTCTCAGCCGCCGGTCGATCTTCAGTGAGTACACCCTTCGACTTCTAGTCGCACCGCCACTTATGTTGGCATGACCTTTCTCCCGGCCGCCCTAGTGTGCCGCAGTGGATTGCGGATTTTGCCGCATTGATTTGTGTTGCCCCATTTGGCCGTGATTTCTTCCGGAGCTTCCTAAACCCTCAGGATAGCAGCTCTCTCAACTTGGCAAAGCTTTTGGCCACCAATTCCGCCGCCAACACCGCCACCGTCGTGTGCTCGCCATCTAATATCATGATTATGAGGTAGGGGAGCTTTGAACTTGTAATTTCATGCTAGCATGCTTTGAATGAGTAGCAGCATGTTAGGACTATATAATTGAATGTTATGGATGTTAGATTATGATCTGTTTGCATGATGTATGAGGATGAATTATGCCGTGTTGAAATGCATGTGACATGCATGTTGGTTGTAAGTAAGTTTGAAGTATGTATGTGCTAGTGATGGCTAGCATGTATGTTTGTAAGCTACGTGTGTGGAATATGTATGTGCTAGTGATGGCTAGAGTGTATGTTTGTAAGCTACATGTGTGGAAGTATGTATAAGCTAGTGATGGCTAGCGTGTATGTTTGTAAGCCACGTGTGTGGAATATGTATGTGCTAGTGATGGCTAGCGTGTATGTTTGTAAGCTGCGTATGTGGAATATGTATGTGCTAGTGATAGCTAGCGAGTATGTTAGTATGCTACATGTATTGATGTGTATGTGTGTGAAAGTGATGGCTAGCAAGTATGTTGGTAAGCAATGTATGGAAGAATGTGTATGTTATATGTATGTGTGATGGACATACATATGTATGATGGCTATATGCCTATTTGATGGATATGTGTATGTGTGTGGGAGGCAAAAGTATGGGGGATGGACAGTAAGAGATGACAAAGGTTTTGTCTGGATTTGTTGTGGATGTGTAAGTATATGACGAAAGACAGATGATGTCAGTTTGATGGGCAAGGATTGGAGCGGTTTGTTTGGTTTGAATTAGAGCATATGTTTGGGGATTGTTAGACAACAAGAGTGTGCATAATTGTACAAGCATAATGTACAAATTATGAAGTGAGAAGTAAGCATAATAAGTGAGGTATTAGTAAGAGGGTGATAACTGGGTTTGGCTGTAAAGAGCTTAGTTTGATGACATTTGTGTAAGATGTTTTGGCCATAAGGTGGATGGCGGAGATTGTATGAATACATAAGATTTTGGTGTACAGTGTATTATGTTGTAAGATGAATGGGTTAAGTGAAGTCTACTGCCCTGATGAACTAGGGTTTTGGATTGGGCTTAGCTTCGGTTTGATTAGTGGAGCATAGTATGTTTGAGAGTTTGTGTGGCATAATTGTACCGCATAACTTGCTTAAAGTCAAACTTGAATTATAAGCAAAGCTAATGATAGTGTTGTGAGTTTGAGACCTGAGGGTTTCGACGGATTAAGTTTCGTGTTTGAGCTAGCTGATAATGAGTCGGCTGAGCATTTCTCATGTCTTGCCATGGTGTTTATCCTGTGGAATGTTGTTTGTGTGCTGTATAGAGCACTAGACGTATGATGCTCTATTAAGAGCGATGTATGTTTGCGATTTAGTCTGTGTGTTGTATGAAGCCTAGACGTCTGATGCTTTGTTGAGAGCGATGTATGTTTTCGATTTGGTCTTTGTGTTATATAAGCTTAGATGTTTGATGCTCTATTCAGAGTGTTATATGATATCTGCCCAAGAGTGGCACTGTATGATTCCGCCCAAGAGTGGCACTATATGATTTCTGCCCAAGAGTGGCACTGGCACTATAAGACCTATTATGGTGGGCAACTGTATGACCCCTTATGTGTGGGTGTTTATGTTTGTATGCTTAGGTAATTAGTATTATGGATATGCTCTTACCTGTTTGATCATGTGTCCCATGAGCATTGGTATGTCTTACCTTCGGAAAAGTCCATGACGTCTAGTCACTCCCCGGAGGTTAAGGTGATGCCCTAGAGGCATTCTTTTCCATTTCGATGCTGGAGCTTATTTGTTGTAATGATCTTCAGTGGTTGATAGTATGTGTACGATTGCAAGAGTATGAGTATGAGCATGACTGTAAGAGGATAAGTATGAGCACGATTGTAATCGTATGAGTAAGACTGTAAGAGTATGATTTAGTGTAAGATTGTACGAGTAAGGTTGTACAAATATGTGTAAGTGATAAGAGATATGATTAAGTGTATGATTGCATGAGTAGGGTCATACGAGTAAAGGTAAGATTGTACGAGTAAGGTCGTACAAGTATGTGTAAGTTATATGAGTAAGCATATGATTGTACGAGTAAGGTTGTACAAGTTTGTGTAAGTTGTATAAGTGTACGATTGTACAAGTAAGTTTGTAAGACCCTGATTAAGGGTGTATGTGTAAAATTGGTTTGATGGTATGATTGTGGCATGATGATATGCGTGATTGTATGCATATGAGCATGATTATGATATGCCTGCTTGCTTCATGTTTGAGTTGCATGAACGCATCTATGTATGGACTTACTGAGTTCACTGCTTAGAACTCCCCTACTGTATATTTTCCTACTAACTATGAAAATACTCATTACCCTATTTTTAGCCCCGTTGTTCAAGAGGCTTTTGCAGGTTTGTGATGGAGAGCTCCTAGAGATGGATGCTCATTTCCATGGTGGATTGATTCCCTTGGACTCAGGTATATACTTGACTCACTACGAGAAATGTTTGTGCTACAATCCCTTGTATTGGGTGAGATGAGAATTAAGTTGTTTATGTTTTCTAGACTTGAAATTTGGATAAGACTGTGGACTATTATGGGACTTGCACTCAGGGATGCCTGAGAGAGATTTGTATTTGAAGTCTATGATCATAGTAATTTATTCGTACGTTGGTTTTTGAGTAGCGCTTGAGGATGTTTGGTTTGGCTGTACGATATTTGATCGAATGAGTAAATATTTATTTGGGAAAAATTGGTGTATGATGTTTTAAATCATTGAATTGCTTTCATAGGTTTTGTATTTGTTATTTTCCCCAATTTACAGTCGTTATATTGTAAATTTTTTTTGTGAATTTTAAGGAAAATATATGAAAAATATCAGGCGTTACAAAAATATTTTGAGAAATAAATAATCACCCACATTAAACTCCAAGTCACGTCATCGTTTGTCGGCATAGCTCTTTTGCCGACTCTGCGCCATTTGTAGCCTCTCCCAAATAAGTCGGATCTTCTCCACCGATTGTTACACAAGATTAGGACCAATAAGAAGATGTTCCCTGATTTCACTCCAACAAAAGGGAGATCAACATAGTTGCCCCATGCAATGCCTCAAAAGGTGTCATCTTAATGCTCACCCGATAACTATTATTATAGAAAAACTCCACCAAAGGTAGGTGCTACTCCCAACTGCCTTTCCACTTAAGGATACATGCCCAAAGCATGTCCTTAAGTGTTTGGATAGTCCTCTTGGATTGCCCATCAGTCTGGGGATGATAGGCTGAGCTAAGATGCAATGATGTACCCAAGGCTTTTTGAAAAATCTACCAAAATCGGGAGGTAAAGTGAGGATCGTAGTCGAAAACAATAGACACTGGAACACCATGCAACCGCACAACCTCCTTCACATACAAGGTAGCCAGCACATCTGGGGAAGTAGTCATCCTTATCGAAAGAAAATGCACAGACTTGGTGAGTCAATCAACGATGACCCACACTGCGTCATTACCGCTTAGCGATCTAGGGAGTCCGAAAATAAAGTCCATAGCCACATTCTCCCACTTCCACTTAGGGATAGGAAGGGGTTGTAACAAACCACCTGGATGACGATGCTTCGCCTTAACTTGTTGATAAATAAGGCATTTGGACACAAAAGAAGCAATGTCCCTCTTTATGTCACTCCACCAAAAAGTCCTCTTCACATCATGATACATCTTAGTTCCCCCTGAGTGAATGGAGAATCTAGAGAGGTGTGCCTCCGACAAGATACGCTCCTTAAGCTCCAAGGAATTTGGCATGCACAACCGGCCTCTATAAGTCAAGCTCTCATCGGACCTCTCCTCAAAGTCCATCACTGCCTTCTCCCTCAACTTAGCCTTAATGGTTTGAGTATCCTCATCCCTCTTTTGAGCTTCAATTACATCATCAACCAAGCTAGAGCTTATGGAAGGGTTGGCAAACTAACTGCAAGTATTCTCCATAGTTAACTTTGGCTTAAGCTTAATGGATTCCTCAAACAAATGCCATTATTGGTCACGTACACAAGCTACCGAAGTTGCTATTTTTCTGCTCAAGGCATCTGCCACCACATTAGCTTTACTGGCATGATAATTGATAGTGAAGTCATAGTTCTTAAGGAACTCCAACAATTTCCTTTTCCTCATATTCAAGTCTCTCTGGGTGAATAGCTACTTCAAGCTCTTGTGATTAGTGAACACCTCAAACTTCTCACCATAGAGATAGTGCTACCAAATTTTTAATAAAAAGACCACGACTGCTAACTCCAAGTCATGAGTGGGGTAGTTTTGCTTGTGAACTCTAAGCTGTCGAGATGCATAAGCTACTACTCTCACATGCTGCATGAGTACACAACCCAAACCATGAAGTGAAGCATCACTATAGACCACATATCCACCACTCCTGGAAGGTAATGTCAAGACTGGAGCTAAAGTCAATCTCTTCTTCAACTCTTAGAAGTTTTCTTCATGTACTTGACTCCACTCAAACTTCTCATTCTTTCTTGTCAGCTTGGTCATGCGGCTTGCAATGTTAGAGAAGCCCTCAATGAACTGATGGTAGTACCCTGTGAGCCCTCAAAAGTTGCGAACCTTAGATGAGTTCTCGATCACTCCCATCTCAACACGGCTTCCACTTTTAAAGGGTCAACTACCACACCATCCTTAGAGATGATGTGACCAAGGAAATGTACCTCCTCCAACCAAAACTTACACTTGTCAAACTTTGAGAAGAGTTGGTGATCCCGCAAAGTTTGGAAGACGGTCCTTAGATGCTCCTCATTCTCATCCTTGCTGGCCAAATAGATCAAGATGCCATGTACGAAGATAATCATGAACTGATCAAAGTACGACATGATGACTCTATTCATTAAGTCAATGAATGATGCTGGCGCATTGGTTAGGCCGAAGGGCATCACCAACAACTCGAAGTGCCCATATCTAGTCTGGAATGTTGTTTTATATATGTCGTCAGGACGAATACGAAGCTAATGATAGCTTGACATCAAGTCAATCTTAGAGAATACCTGGGTCTACTGTACTGCAACTGATCAAACAAGTCATCAATACGAGGTAAGGGATACTTATTTTTGATGGTTACCTAATTTAACATCTAGTAATCAATGCATAGCCAGAAAGAACCATCCTTCTTTCTCACGATAAGAACCGGTGCACCCCACGGAGATGCACCCCTTATCCATCAAATCATGCAGCTGAGACTTAAGTTCCTTGAGCTTAGCTGGTGCCATGCAATATGGGGCTTTAGAGATAGGAGAGGTGTCTGGAATAAGATCAATGTAGAACATAATCTCCTTCTCTGGTGGCAACCCAAAAAAATCACTAGGAAAGACATCCGCATATTCCGCCACAACTCGTGCCAACTGAAGTGAAGGCAACACTGCATTCATCCCCGAGATGCTTGCAAGGAATGATTCACATCCCTTGTCAATACACTTCTTGGCCTTAGAAGAAGACACAAGGAATTTCCCACTAGGACACTTAACACCCTAGAAGATAAAAGGCTCAACACCTAACAAGGTATATACCACTTTCTTCCCTCAACAATCCACATGCACATGATACTTAAACATAATGTCCTTGCCTAGAATCACATCAAAATCAATCATAAGCAAGATAATCAAATCAACATACAACTCATGCCCATCAATCCACATAAAAACCTTCTCACGATATTACTCCGCCCTAAGGGAAGATAAAGGAGTAGACACATTCAATGGAATAAATAGCAACTTATGATCAACATCAAGCTCACGAGCAAAATGCAGAGAGATGAAAGAGTGAGAAGAACTGATATCAAATAATACCTTAGCATAGTGGGAGACAATGATGATCATACCTTCCACTACTCATAAGGAGTTAGCCACCTCGTAGGCTGAGATAGCATACATCTTCCCCTCAATGATCGGCCTCTTCCCTTTAGCATCTTGCTACCTGGTAGCTAGTCTAGCCTGGGGCCTCCCTTGTGGTCCTCCCTGCTGCCTCGGACTAGCATTAGGTGGCACTGGTGGATGCCTCAGTGCAACCCCACGAATGTTACAAGGACACTTACTCTTATGATGCCCTTGCTGCCCGCAAAGGTAACAAGTGATATTGGGCTTTTGGCCTTGACCATCTGACTACAAGTGGGTAGTGTGGTTCCTGGCACGCTGCCCATTATGATGCTTATGACTCCGGCGGTTATGGGTATCTTCCTATCTTGGCCTCTTGGACTACTATCCCTTCTTCCTCATGTAATCCTCAGAGTCCAGTTCCAGGACGATAGCGGTCTCAAACACCTCCTCCAAAGTCTTATGTCGGAAGGGAATCACTCAGCCTTTGATGCAGGTCCTTAGTCTATCCTCAAACTTTCTCAAATGCTCATACTCATCGCCAAAGAAGTGAGGTACGAAGTGTTTGAGCTCCACAAACTTAGTCTTGTAGGACAACATGATCATGGATCCCTGCTAAAGGTACAGAAATTCATTCTCTTCCCGCACATGGAGGGGGAAATACTTGTCACTGAAAGTAGACAAGAATTCCTCCTAGCGAATATCCACATACCCCTGGAACCTCTACCTCTCATTAGATAACCACCATCTCTTAGCCTCACCCTCAAAAGTGAAGACTGCAAGGCGAGCCTTCTCCTCCTCTGCGTATCGTTGGGCACTGGAGATTTTCTCAATGTGGAGCCTCTAGTTATCCGCCTCAGAAGCATCCAACCCACCTTTGAAGCTAGGGGTGTTAAGCTTCTTGAATCCCTCAAGCGAGAGAGACTCGAACCCGCTGCCATTAGCATGCTTCGCTTGGGTGAACTGTGTTAACCCCTCAATGGCAGTCAACACATTGTCGACCTTGGGGTCTCAGGCACCCCGATGGTTATTAGCCCCTGCATGATTAGAGCCAACCATCTACACAACAACTAGACATTAGTCATGTAGCATAATAACACATAATCAACACATGCTACAAGCATCCAAGCAAGCAAACAAACAAGCAATCAAGACAAGCAACCAACGAATTCTACATTGCTAGTTATGTCTAAGTCTTTTACCACCTCATACCCCATTATCTTTAAAGACTCATTACTTAATTCCTGATTTACTCTTGAACAAAGAGGTTCTCCGATACCAAAAACTTTCTGTCACGCCCCGGCACCCGCCCGACCTAAGCCGAACCCAGTCCAAGGGATGGTTAAAGCAAATAGAGGTGACAAAGTAACGACTTGCGGAAGACTTAACCCCTTAAGCGGGTGTAACACACATGGAGTAGCACACTGCTTTATCTTTATGCAAAAAAAAATTAGGAAAAATATAAAGGACAACAAATTAGAATTAGTCCTCAACTCTTAAACCCACAAGCTTACAATACTAAGCCATCCAACATGGCTCAAGTCATAACACCAGAATGAGTCTGAAGCCAAAATTGCTAATTAAGTATAAGATAGCCAACCAAACAAAATATTCTAACACACAAGCAAAATAAACAAGCAACAATAGCAAGGCCTCTAGACTCCCACGCCTGCTCCCGACCATCTGTCAAATGCTCCTCATAGAGAGGGACCTTATCGTCTGCATGTTGCACCATGCAACCCCCAAACAGAAAACACAAGAGGAAATGGGGTGAGAATAAAACTCAACAAGGTTTTCTATTTTTGAGACGATAAATCTGAAAACATCATGGCATTCCATACAGTCCATCACATCTAACATATCATATATCATATCATTTTCTATCACATTCTTAATGTTTAACTATACTCAATCATAAATAATCATCCTGCATGAGAGTATTTTAAAACATAGTATCCATAGCATGAATAACTACACTAAGCCATAAATATTCGTCCTGCATGGAAAGTTTCTCATCACACTAACCATCCTCATGAATATTCATTTACATTCATAAGCATTTATCCTGCATGACAAGTGCCTCAATCACACTATCATAACCATGCATATCCATAAACAACCCTCTTGCATGAAAAGTGTCTCAATCACACTAATATATCATGCATATTTATAAACATTCAACCTGCATGAAAAGTGTCTCTAACAAACTAACATAATCATGCATAACCATTATCGATCGTAAGTAATTATCCTGCATGAGAAGTGTCTCTAAAACACTAACATAATCATGCATAACCATTATCGATCATAAGTAATTATCCTGCATGAGAAGTGTCTCTAAAAAACTAATATAATCATGCATAACTGTAACGCCCAAGATTTTTCACACATTTTCCTTAAAATTCACGGAAATTTTTTGCAATATAACATCTGTAAATCGGAGGAAAAATGATGAAATCAAAACCTGATAAAACAGTTTATAATTTAAAACACTAAACATCCATTTTCCATCTAAACATTTTCATCATACGGTCAAACATCGTACTGCCAAAGCAAATATCATCAGGCGCTACTCGAAAACACATGTACGAATAAATTGCTATGATCATAAACTTTAAATACAAATCCCTCCCGGGCATCCCTGAGTGCAAGTCCCATAACAATCCACAGATTAATCCAAATGAAAGTCCAGAATAAACATCTTAACGTCTCGTCTCACCCAATACATCGGATAGTGGCACAAATAAAGTCGCAGTGAGTCAAACATATACCTGAGTCAACGGGAATCATACCACCACTGAAATGAGCATCCATCTTCAGGAGCTCTCCGCACAACCTGCAAAACCTCCCGTACAACGGGGCTAAAAAGTAGGGTAATGAGTATTTTCATACTCAGTAGGAAAATACCCAGTAGGGGAATCCAAAATAATGAACTCACTAAGTTCATAAATACATGCGTTCATGCAACTCAAACATGAAGCAGATAGGCATATCAATATCATGCTCATGCGCATACAAACATACCAAATGCACCATCGTGCCAAAGTCATACCAAATGCACCATCGTGCCAAAATCATACCATCAAATTAAACTTACACAAACACCCTAATCCAGGGTCATACAAACTTACTCATACCATCATATGCATACTCATACAACACACACATACTTGTACGACCTTACTCGTACAAGCAGATGCTTACTCATATAGCTTACACATACTTGTACGACCTTACTCATACAATCATACTCGTACAGCTTACACAAAATCACACTTACTGTCTTACTCAGAAACATACTCTCACAAACGTACTCATACACACTCTTACAGTCGTGCTCATACACACACTCTTACAGTCGTACTCATACTCATACGCTTACAGTCGTGCTCATCCACCTACTCTTACAGTCGCGCTCATACTCGTACTCTTACAGTCCTGCTCATACACATACGCTTACAGTCGTGCTCATACTCTTACAGTCTTGCTCATACACATACGCTTATAGTCATGCTCATAATCGTACACATATCAACGACCACTAAAGCTCATTACAGCTAATAGGCTCCAGCGTCGAAATGGAAAAGAATGTCACTGGGGCAACACCTTAACCTCCGGGGAGTGACTAGACGCCATGGACTTTTCCGAAGGTAAGACACACCAATGCTCATGGAGCACTGGATCAAACAGGTAAGAGTAGATCCATGATACTACTTACCTGAGCGCACAAACATAAACACCCACACATAAGGGGTCATACAGTTGCCCACCATAATGGGTCTTATAGTGCCATAGAATCGCCCACCATAATGGGTCTTATAGTGTCATTGCCACTCTTGGTCAGAAAACATATAGTGCCACTTGGGCAGAAACATACAGTGTCACTCTTGGGCGGAATCATACAACGCTTTCAACAGAGCATCAAACGTCTGGGCTTCATATAGCACACAGACAAAGTAAAAAATGTACATCGCTCTCAACAGAGCATCAAACGTCTGGGCTTATACAACATGCAGACCAAATCAGAAACATACATCGCTCTCAACAAAGCATCAGACGTCTAGTGCTCTAGACAGCACACAGACAACATCCCGCAGGATAAACTCCATGGCAAGACATGAGGAATGCTCGGCCGACTCATTAGTGGCCAGCTCAGACACTGAACTTAATCCGCCGAACCCTCAGGTCTCAAATTCACAATGCTATCATTAGTTGTGCTTATAATTCAAGTTTGAATTAAGTATATTATGTGGTACAATTATGCCACACAAACTCACAGTCCTCGACTGATCAAACCAAAACTGAGCTTGATCGAAACCCTAGTTCGTCAAGGCAGCAGACTTCACTTACCCGTCCACATCATGGACAAAACTCATCGTACATCAAACCCTTACAGTCTTACATACTTTGCCATCCATCTTATGGCCAAATCATCTTGCACTGACATCCTCAAATGAAGCTCCTCAGAGCCAACCCAATTGTCACCCTCTTACTTATATCTCACTTATTATGCTTACTTTTCACTTCATAATATATACGTTATGTCACGCCCTGGCGATGCCCGACCCGAGCCGAACCCGGTCCAGCGCGCGGGGGCGACGAAGTGAAAATTGAGAAATGATCTAGCGGAAGACTTAACCCTAACCACGGGCGATTAACAGCAACACGGAGTGAGCACAATCCTTTGAGCAAGAGTAAATAAAAAGGGAGAAAATGTGTTGCTTATCACAAAGTAAACAACAATCTCAAACCCACAAACTTAGTTAAGTAAAGCCCACACCGGCTCAAAATAAGTCATAAGCATCACAACTGCAAAATATGACATAAATCCAAACAAGAACCCTACACAAAGGTTCGAACATAGAGCATGAAATAAACGCAGGTAAGTCACGCAACGATCTCCATCATCACACCCAAGCTACCTCTGACCTTTCCTCAAAGAGGCAATCCTGTCCGTCTGCGTGTCGCACCACGCAGCCCCAAATCAAAACACAAAAGAGGGGTGAGTTTCAACACTCAGCAATGGTTTTAATATCACTGTCAACGTAGAAAATACGATAGCTTAGCAATGAGATTGTTCAGATCACAGATTTACATGGTGCATCACTTTCTGATCACACATTCATATCACTTAACACTGCATCATAATGCATAATTCAACCTGCATGAATGTATCTCTAACATACATATTCCCACATGCATAATGTCATCACAATCAACCTCCATCAAGGAGTAATCACAAATTAACGTCACACAGACGGGAGCATAGACAAGGCCACGAAGGCGTGTCATGGTCCAAAATCATACACAAGAATTCAAGAAAGATCGGGGTTGTCAATCCCTAACACTGCTCGCCCTGGACGATCCTGGCCAAGGATGTCCCATTCTCACACAAAAAATCTAGAGCAGGGGTGTTCGCCCAGGGACATCTCCTGCGGAGGGAAGAGCCCGAGTTCTCACACAGAGAACCCTAGAACACGTGGTAGCGGGGTACACACGGCATACCACACTGGATTTTCAGGGTCCAGATGACACACATAACAATATTCTCACATATCCGCAAGACAAGTACACAACTCGTCCCCACATCATTCCATTTAACAAGACTCAACCCAGGGAGTGCACTCGTTCCACATAGGAACTTCAAATCGTTCCACACAGGAACTTCAAATCGTTCCACACAGGAACTTCAAATCGTCCCACACAGGAACTTCAAATCAAAATATGTCCTTTCGGACCAATCAACTTGCATTAATCCACGACAGATCAACCCGGCACACAATTCCATCACATTGCATCCAATCGGTCAAATTCGATTAATCACGATGAAGCCTCTTTGGAAATCCATTTTCATGATGCGTGCAACATGGTACATGCGTGGGCAAAGCATACATGAATCCTAATCCATGATAAGTGCTCTCACCAGCCCCTAATGCATCATTCATAATCACAATATTAAGCTTCAACATCATCATTTGACCCCACATGTGTGTGTGTATCTAGTAGAAACATTTCACATAATACATGCCATCATGCTTGAAATTAAACTCACTACCACACTACACATGTGAATTTCCATCTAAACATAAATTCCAGCGGAAATCATAGGAGAAGAATCGTTGAAATCATAGTTAGATTCAAAACTCCACCACAAAGGCTAAACACATATAACACCACTCATTTTATCATTGAGTCATGGCATTCACCAACATTCACACACCATTAACCACAATCCATCATGACAAATCAGTCCAACAATGATTGTAGTCCTACTGAAAATATGCTTAACCAAAGGGAAACAACCATTCAAAATTTCAAGATAACGATTCCAACATCATGCCACAAAACATAAATCATTCCACCATCTCTAAGCATATATCTCAACTCCATAAACTCAATAGCATACATTTCCAGTAGCCTAACATAGCTTAAAACACTCCACATTCATATAAAATTGGCAAACTAAAGTGAAATCATCAAAATAGACATCATATGCACAACATGCAATTTCCTGTGTAGCCGATCGATCGCCCTTCAGGCCGTTCGATCGGTTACACGTAAAATTTCAAAATTTACAATTCAGCCGATCGATCGCCAACACGGCAGAACAGTCATCTTCTTCCTTTCGCAAAATCAAACCGAAACACCATAGATAACACTTCAAATCCACATCTAACACCCTAATCATCATCAAAAGTCCTCCTTGACTTCCAGAATATCAAACCAAACCATAATAATGCAAAACCCTAAGAAATCGGGATTAAATAATTCCATTTTCTAATCTTACCATTAACACACTAAATCAAGCAAACCATTTCGAAATAAGCCAAAAATGGAGAGTTTTACCATGGATAAATAGAGATTTTGAAGACCCATTACCTCAGCACTTGATTTAGCTCGGATTGAAGAGTCACCATTCTTGAAATCCTTGAAAACACAATGAGTTTGAATTAAACTCTAATAGAAATCGATTTACTCAAGAAATCCCTAATTAAATCTTAGATCTAGGGCTTGTTGGTAGTAAAAATCGAATTTTGAATGTTAGAGTTTGTAGTAAAATACAAATCAGTAGCTTTTGATAGTCAAAAATGAATTTAATCAAGGGGAAAATGGTAGATTTGGAAGAAATAAAGAGAAAAGCCATGGATTAGTGCTTAATTAGAGTAAGCTTACCTTAATCGGCTTCTAATTCGAGCCTAAGTGGGGATTAGGCCAGCCCTCCTTCCTTAGCCTATTCCCAAAAATGGAAATGGCTCTAGTTTGCCATTTTATAGTAAGGGTTGGGGTAGGCATATGTAAGTTTTGGGGTATAAATATGAAAATTAGGCTAAAAGTAGTTATTTTGCAAATTTAAGCACAAATTAAGCCTAATAAAATTCTAAAATTTTTTGTGTGACCTTAAGTATATATCTAGGTTCATTTGGCACAAAAATAAAATTTTCGATTGTGGGGCCCACAGGGGTCCCGCCAAAACCCTAATTTTTGGGAAAATAGTGAAAATTCTGAAAAATTCCAAAAATTTACATTTGGTTTAAAATCACTTAAAACCACTAATATTGAAGTTAATTTTGGTTAAAACCATCACAAACACTATTTATTTTACGAAATCACCGAATAAGATCAGAAAACACGTAAATCTCACGATAACCCATAATTAAAGAAAACCAAAAATGGTTTAAAGATGAGGGTCCTTACACGTTATGCTTGTACAATTATGCACACTCTTACTATCTGACAATCACCCAACATACAATCCAACCCAAACCGATCCATCCTAATCCCTGCCCGTCATACTCATATCCTCTGTCATCTGTCATACGCTTACACATCCATATCCAAACCAGACAAAACCTCTATCACCTCTTACTGTCCATCGCCCATACCTCTACCCACATATACTTACACATATCCATATCATAGGCAATAGTCATCTTACATACGTAAGTCTATCACACTTACATATAACATACACATACGGTCATACATACATAACTTACAAACATGCTCACTAGCCATCACTAGTGCATATATACACATTTATACATACATCAAACATACACGCTAGTCATCACTAACACATGCATACATACGTCAGACATACACACTAGCCATCACTAGCACATGCATAATCCATACATACTCCAAACATGCACGCTAGCCATCACTAGCACATGCATAATCCAAACATACTTCAAACATGCACGCTAGCCATCACTAGCACATGCATACATATGTCAACATACACGCTAGCCATCACTAGCACATACTCAATCAACATACGAAACTTACCAACAAACACGCTAGTCATCACTAGCACATACTTACATCCAACATACTTACAACCAACATGCATGTCATATGCATTTCAACATACCATATAATCATGCTTACATGTACATCATGCAATCGGATCGTTACTTAACATCCAAAGCATGGAATCATACAATCCTAGCATGCTGCTACTCATTCAAAGCATGCTATCATGAAATTATGAGTTCAAAGCTCCCCTACCTCGTAATCATGACGTTTGATGGCAGCACACAATGGTGGTGGCGTCGACGGCGGAGTTGGCGGCCAAAATTGTTGCCTGGCTGAGAGAGCTGCTGTCCCGAGGATTTTAGGAAGCGCTGGAACTAGTCACGGCCAAACAGGGTGTCAGAAGTCAATGCGGCAAAACCCGGGATCCACAGTGGCACACTAGGGCAGCCGGGAGAAATATCATGCCAACATATGTGGCAGAGCGACCAGATGTCGAGGGTGTACTCACTGAAGATCGGCCAGTGGCTAAGACGTACTCAGCCGGCCATAAGACGTCAAAATCGACCGTGGTTAGCACCTAACGGCGATGATTTCGCATCAACATAGGCCCACATAAGGGCGGAGAGCGTGGGGCAACGCTCGAGAATAGAGGAGAGGTGGTGAAGGCTCTAGTGGTCAACTCCACTCGGTGGCAAAGCCAACCGATGGTCAGGTGGCACGAATGCGGCGCCTAAACCCAGAAGCACACGCGTGGCCACATGCACACGCGGCCCAAAGGAGCGGGGGAGAGGGCTGAAAGGAGGTGAACCAAGGCCCACAAAAGCCAACATGGCAAAGGCCTTAGCTGTGGCCAATCAAAGCGGCGACATCGCCGATCGCCACCCACAACCAATACCCATGGTGCAAGCGGTTGTGCATCTCGCATGGTATAGGGCAATGACAAGCGGCCCATTCCAGGCGGAGTGTATAATCGGGCTAAGTGGGGCTGACCCTCACTGTCGCCGAGCCAGGGCAGAGCCCATGATGGCCGAAATGGCCCACAACTCACCCATGGCAACGACCCGAGATGCACCCAAAGCGTCTAATTGGGCGGAGCAAGGCAATAGGGGCGAGGCGGGGTAGGAAACAGCAAACCCCTACCAACACCGGGTCGAGGTAGGCTGGACAGAGTCTTACCGGTGACCGGACGATGACTGAAAACACACCGGCGTCCAAAAAATCCCACGGACAATGAGATGAAAAATGGGAACAAAACCCGACCAAAGTGCCGGTAGCTCACCACGGAGCAAAGAAAGCATGGCGGCGGCTCTAGCCAGTGCCTATGGGTTCCTAGCAGCCAACTAAACATAAGTCTAGTTGAGAGCGACCGCAAACGACATCAAAATCGTACACCCATAGTTCAAAAACGGGATTGAAGGAGAGAAAAACCTAAAAAAAGGTTCGGCACCTCGTGGAGGAGCGAAGAGGCCGTGGCGGCGGTCATAGCCGGTACCTACAGACTTGTGGCGGTGAGGCAAAGTGGATCCTGACAAGAATCAACAGAATTCGATGATAGAGGAGGGAGAACGGAGCGACCGGAATCAACCTCGGGTTTGCTCACAATGCTACTGGACGTGAAATATTACTGGAAGTCGCTCCTCAAATCCAAAGATCGGATTTAATACTTATATACATACTCTTTTTTATTTTTACATTTATGTCCCTAATATGTGCTCACCCACCGGTTAAGCGTTGTAGCTCCAAAATTTATACCGTAAGCGCACAGGGAACCCCACAGCCCGCGACTAAGCCACACCCAACTCTACGGGTATAAATATGTGGGGGAAATATAAAAATACGAATATGCCAAAGCGTCACATTTTCCCGCCAAAAATGACAAAAAAAATAGTAGGAAAATCCCAGAAAATCGTAGAAAAATCAGGGACCTTACAATAACTATACTCAATCATAAATAATAATCCTCCATGAGAAATGTCTCTAACACACTAACGTAATCATGCATAAGAAAACAACTCTGGTTATTTAGCCGAAGCCTAAGCAGTCCCTGCTCACTTCGGACAATCCCTAATTGGAAAGTCCAAAGGAATTTTGTAGTTTGGGTAAAATCCCTAATGGGGAAGATACCCCTTGGTAAGTAGGTGCACTCGGCTACACCAGCCTAGATTTTCAAGGTCTATATGGTCTCAATAGTTTGATCTCTTTATAACATTGTCGCTCTTCTCAACCCGGGGAGGAAAACCCATCCTGGACGGACATAAAACCCCATCTTTTAGACGTAAAACACCGTCCTTTCGGATATAAAACCGAATCATAAAAACCATCGATCGATTAATCCGACAAGCAACATCACCATTTACATCCAATCAACTATCATGGCTAATCTTGATTAATCTCATTCATTAACTACTTTCATGATGAATGCAATGTGGTACATATGTGGGTAACACTATGTGAATTCTAATTCATAAAATGTGCTCCCATTAGCCATAAATGCATCATTCCTAATCCACATGTATCAAACAATTACCACAAGTAATCCCACAAGTGTGTGTACATAGTAATAATGTTCAATTCTAAGTATAGACACATACATTCTGAACAAACCATCGTCAAACTACACACATGTTCTCATAATTATATCATGACTCCTTAAAAACTGGTGAAAACCTTGAAGAGCACAAGTTCAAATCAATTACAACCTCATGCTAGACTTACGTAAGCATATTCATCACTACACATAAGCTAGACATGGAAATATAATTCACCCATAATTTAATTTAACATGACATGTAAAAGCATATAAGTCCTTTCTCATGCTTCAAACTTGCTGGAATCGTAAGTAAAACATGGAGCATCACTCAACATGAATTTAAGATAAGAATAATAACATGTCAAAATCTAATAACATGTACTAATTCCATACTTGAGCAACATTATGCATTCAAAGATAAAATTCATGTCTTCATAGTAGCATTTCTGGATAAAAATCAATCATCATAATCATAATAGATGATATTTAGGAAAAAGAACACGAAAATAAGCAAAAATGACCCGTGGCAAAACTGCTATTTGGGCGTTCAATCGCCCAGAAGGCCGTTCGAAAGCATGACTGTTCGATCGGTCTGTAGGGCTGTTCGAATGCCAGTACAACAACTCTGGTTCGTCTTCTTCCTTGTGAACACAAAACCAAAAATACACAAATCCAACATAAACATTTAAATCTCACTTCCAAACACCATAACCTTGAAATTAAAACTTAGGAAATGATAGATCTAGTCATTTTTAACACTACAACAAAATGTACTATTAGCAACACTTATATTAGCGATGCAAAGATAAGCGTCACTAAAAACTACTAATTATGACGCATAAAAAAGCGTTGCAAAAAAATTCACTATTAGCAACACTTTATTTTAAGCATCGCTAATAGTCATATATTAGCAACGCATAATATAAAGTGTCGCTAATACTAATAAAAAATTTCGCTAATAGTTATGTTATTAGCGACGCTTGTTTTTTTTTTAAAATTCATAACTATTAAAGATGTTTTTTCTTAAGCATCATTAATAGTTTTAACAATAGCGACACTTGTAAAAAAGCACCGCTAATAGTTACTCTATTAGCGACGCTTAACATAAGCATCACTAATAGTTATAAATTTAAAATAAAAATTAAAAAATTTAAAACTAATAGTGACACATGTAAACAAGCGTCGCAAATAGCATTGATAATATATAATTTTATTTAATAAATAATTATATAATAAATATTAAAAAAATAAAATAAACTTCTTAAACATAATAGATTTTATTCAATATTGACTATTTTTATAAATAATAAATAAATATTAAATTTTCAATAAAAGGAAGTTTCAATAATAGATTAAAGTTTCACTATTTAAATATAATATATTTTATTTAAAATTTTTTATATTAATTTTAAAATATAATTTATAATAAAAGAGAGAGAGTGAGGAAGAGAGAGTGCATTGAGAGAGAGCAAAAGAGAGAGAGAGAGAGCAGAGGAGATAGAGTGAGGAGAGGGAAAGAGAGAGTGAGGTGAGAGAGATAGTGAGAAAGATATGAGAGATAGAGGAGAGAGGGGTGGAGAGAGAGGGTGAGGAGAGAGAGTGATGAGAGAGAGAGGAGAGAGAGAATAAAGATATTGAGTGAGGAGAGAGAGAAGAGAGAGAGTGAGGAGAGAGAGTGAGAGATAGGGTAGAGAGAGGAAAGAGAGAGGGAGAGAGAATTTATAGTTAAATTTTTTAAAATTTTTAAAAATTATATTAGCGACGATTATACGTCACTAATATTTAACTATTAGTGCCGCTTTTGTAGGCGTCACAACAAAAAAATTATTAGTGACGTAAGAATAAGCATTGTTAATAGCTGACTATTAGCGACGCGTAATTCTAAGCGTCGCTAATGAGCAATAACGACTCCATTTTTATTGATGCATTTAGTGATGTTGTATATGCATCACTAAAAAGCATTAGCGATGCTTGGATGACTATTAGTAACACTAATAGTCTTTTTTGTTGTAGTGCAACTAAAACCCAAAGAAAACACTAAAAAGATTAAGCTTTACATAACCTACTATTAAAGCTCAACTTCATGCAAAACCCACATAAACCATCACAAACTTCAAATCCGAAACATAAACCTATTTTTAGAAGAAAACCCTTACCTTTAGTTAAGTCTTTGTCCGAAATCAACAATTGAATCTCTTCAAATCCCTACCCATATTTAGGGTTTAGTTAATACCTTAATAAATCTGATTATTAAAGTTTAAATCACTTTAAAACTCATAGATCTAGGGCTTGCTTTGTTCCAAAATGAAAATTCTTCATTAGAGGTTTAAAATATAAATTAAAATCAGAAACTTTAGTAGTGTAAAACAAGATTTAACCTTGAGAAAGATGAGATTAAGAAAGAATAAGCAAAACCTTAAGAGATTAATGGAAAAAACAAGACTAATCTTAGCTTAATTAAGCTTTCCTCATATGGAATGGGGATTGGGGCCTCTCAGCCTCTAGATTCTAGCCCTTCCCAAATGAGAATGAAATTGGAGTTTTCTATTTATAGTAAGTGATGGGGTATACCTAATAGAAAATTGGGGTCTAAATAGAATTTACTACTAAAAAGGGGAAACTTGTTCATTTTGAGTCCAAAACAAAGTTTAAAAATTTTGAAACACTTAATTACTGAAATAAGATTAGTTTAGGATCTTGTCGGACCCATCATCCTGATTTATGAATGTGGGGCCCACAGTGGGACCCATGCTCTAACTTTTTCATAAAAATTGCCAAAAAATGCAAAAAAAATTTGAATTGACTTAGTTTAACATAAAAACCAATAAAATGAAGAAAACATTGACAAAAACCATTATTAACCATCTTAAATCCCAAGACAAGTCAAACTGACAAAATTAACATTAAAACCACATAATTAAAACAAAATTTAATTAAAAAAACTGGTTTAGGATTTAAAGATCTTACATACAGCCATTATGTTACAAAAAATTTCATGAATTTTTAATAAAATGTGATAAAAAATCTTGGGCGTTACATATGATTCACCTGCTAATGAATGACATAGAAGGTGATGAGTAGCAAATGTCAGTGGGCTCCAACGGTGAGTCCTATTAGCCACATCGAGGAAACTCAAGATGGAGGAGAAATTCATGGGTTTTCGGCTCCCCCAAGTTTTAGATAATTGTATGCAGAGCCGCTCTCACTGGGGGAGAGTTAGTTTGAATGGTTTATAGCACAAAAAGATACATGATTCTAACACAATGCAACAAAAGAGCTCTCGATAATCATGGAAGTTGGGAACTCAATTACCTTATAGGTCAATAAGCCCTTGTGGGAATTAGCTTCATAATATGGGTGGAGTGGGTTAAAGTCTTTAGGAAGAGTCTGAATATATTGTGTGACTAGTATATATTTCGATGATATATGAACATCTCCTTGATGTTTTCATGGGTATTAGTGACCCCTGTTTATTTTTTGACATTTGGGTTGAGTTGAGATGTGGTTTTTGTATAGTTATCCTAATGGGTATACTCGTATACTCAACATCCAAGTGATGCATGTACCTTGTAAGATTTAAGAACTTTTAGAAAATTAGTTGTATGAAAATGATGACATTATTATGCCATTTGACATGTATATTATACTTTAATGTTATCTTTTTAATGAATGGATAATTGTAAACACATGAGTGCCAACCTATTTATATTTGTATATATCAAAATATTTAGACATATATTTGGGAATAACTCTATTCAATTTATGATGTAGTTTGACCTTAATTACTATTATACTATGATTTTCTATTTGTATATTGGAAAAACAAGTGGCTCACACCTTGATATATTTTGATGAATGTTTTGATAAAAAAAATTGTTTCTAATAGTTTACTAAAAAAATGAATTTGAATATATTGCGGTGTGACATCCCCCATTCCTCGGACAATCAATTTTGAGTGAAAGCGCCCTCTACCTTGAGAGGAGAAAACAAACCCTCCGATTCACCATCCTCATCTATATAATCATCCATATTAAGTAGGTGCTTTTCCCATTTGACCCTTCTCCTCACATCTTTTTTTGGTTTGGGCTCTTCCCTCCCACCCCAAGAATAGGGATGCCACCGAGCTGGGTTCGGGTCGGGTTTTGTCAAACCCGAACCTAATACAATTTGAGAAATGCTAAACTCGTATCCGACCTAAATAGCTATTCGGGTTGAATTTAAAAACCCATACCTAACCCATTAAGGTCGGGTCACATATGGTTTTATCATATACATGATCTGAGTGGCATCCCTACCCAAAAAGTCTAAAATCCAATAAATAGAAGAATTTTTAAAATCTATGGTTGAGAATAAGTTGGCCCAAATTTATGTGTGTTCTATAAAAATGCCTTGTTTAGGATAAGAGCTCCTGAGACCTAAAGTTTTAAAAATCAGCCTAACTCGCGACTTTGTAGACTGGGCCCTTTAGTTACGTTATAGTGGTGCATGTCATGCCTTCACAGGGATATTGATAAGAAGTAATGAGTTGGGACTAGTAAAAGATTTGAAATTTTCATTTAGTTAAAAAGTAGATTGAAATGTTTCACTTGAAGTAGCAACAACCAAGTTGCATTCCTTTTTGGGCTTCTCAATTAGATTACACTGGGTCTTATCTCTTAAAACTTATTTTTTATATAAAACTGAAACTATATTGTAGTGTTTACTGTTTACATTGTGATGCATTGCTAGAAAAAAAAAATCACACTTACGGATAAAGATATTCACACAATAAATCTACCCAATAAAAATTCCCAATTGGGTCTCACATAAAGTTCACTTATTTTGTCCAACCAAAACTCTTTGAGAGTTTTTGTTAGGTGTAATTGTTGCATAAATATCGTTTTCCTCTCAATAATTGAGCCTATCAAGAACCGTAGTGTCAATCTGATGTAATTGCCCAATAAGCAAAGCACAACTGCAAATAGTAGCTATAAAATGTGACTATAAAGACACGTTTATTTGTTAAGAGGAGATCCCAAGCGGTTGTGATCGGCTGTAAGGCACTCACACCCAATTTGAGTTGCTAATCAGCCCATGTTGTCGGGAGAGACGTATTAAAAAAGAATAGTGATATTACCACAATAAAACACCTAAAAAACTTACATATAAATATTTTTTAAATGACCCCACACAGTTTTTTTATTTTTTAAATGACCAATCAAAGCTCATTTATAACAGTTTGTTGTATGTTTTTGCCGTCAAAGTATGTTTGTTGTCTATCTAACGATTTGGTGCAAGGGCTTGGCTACCAATCTGAATCCATCAAATAATATCTACCGAGGAAACACACTCACTTACATCCTTCAAATAATAAGATTCATTGCATCTTGAAATATTTACAGCAAGGGTCCAACATAACAAAAAAGATAACGATTACAAAACTAACACCAAGAATTGCTATTTGTCCCCCCATCAGCATTCCTACCGTCGGCGCTTATGGGCCGGGCCTTCTTCAATATCATCCTCTCTCTGGGCCTGATGTCGACCCTGTGTTACGAAGGGATGGGTTAGCAGCTCCGAGAACTCAGGGACCTGTGAGAAAAAAAAAAGTGAGGGTTTAACGTTAAATGTTTGTAACTCGGACTGGAGAGGGATATCGGGTTACAATTATGACTCGCCTGGGTTAACTCACCTGGAAAACTAAAAGAACCGGCTCGTTTTACTATGTACTGGTGATATACTTAGACATTTCGTATGTGAGGCACGAATAATTTCTGGAGCAAATTTTGGACACGAAATACATAATATTGAAGTTAAGTAGATCGACATGTGCTGAGCTTGAACTCAACTTTGACAACTAGAGTGAAAGCTTTGAGTGTTCACCTAACCAGGCTAATCCTGCCACTTTGCCGCTAGCCCACCCACCATGTGGAACACCTAAAAATATCTTCAACCCAAGCAGACTTTTCATGGTTAGTGTGTGATTTTGTTGGGAAACTGGTAACAGATCCAAATGGTGTATGGAACCACATTTTTTATGAAGCATTGGTTGTAGAAGAAATTGTACGACACAGGTTAGTCACACTACATAGCAAAAGGAATTGGTTGGAGAAGAAATGACACAGAGACGATATAAACAACACTGATGAGCATTATCTGCATAGTTTTTCATTACCAGCCGACCCAATTTTTCTCAAACAAACCTCACTTGGTGTTCGCTCAGTACCCCAGCTTCAATCGAAGGCATTTATTTTTCTGCGGAGCTTGATTAGTAATAAGCTTGAGTTGTAAAGAATATATAATCAGCCTTCATTCCAAGCATCAATGTTCTGTTGCTAAGGTTGTATGAAAGGTTCAGGACATTGGAGTAAACTAGGCTATATTTGGATTCAAAGAAACATGGGAGAAGGACAAAGATATTGTACAAGCATTAAAATTCGTGGTATGATATTTTTTGGGATATTGGAGTAAACTAATGTTATGTTTGGCTTCAAATAAACTGAGTAAAAGGAAAAATTTCTTGAACAAAATTCCTAGAATACCAAGTGATGGAAGGGAGAGGGCAGTATCATCCACCACTCAGCTCATTCACGTGGGCGAAGACCAAGAGAGGAGAGAAAGCAAGGATATATGCCATGGTGTTGTGGGTCTCCTTCGTAACACAAGGGCCTCTGGCGTCCCTCTGCAAGCAGGCCCCGCCAAAGCTCCGAAAGTCTTCTGACACAGACTCGGGCGGGCTCGGCGGCCCTCCGAAGCAAATGGCCCACATTAGGCTGGCACAGTCCGGCCTCTTGCCCTTCGGCAGCAGCGGGACCCGACCTAAGTAGAGCTCTAGCAGCGTTAGTCCCATGGCCCATATATCGCTGGTGCAACTATCGTACTTGCCCCTGTGGGCCTCTAGGTCGAACCTCTCCGGGCTCAGGTAGGCGGATGTTCCTGCACATGATTTGCATTCCAACTCCGCCTGGCCAAGAACTTGCTTACTCCGAAATTAGCAATCTTGATCGTCTCCATGTCTGCATCCAAAAGGAGGTTGGCTGGCTTGATGTCCCTGTGAACGATTCCTCATGTGTGGAGGTGGGAAAGGCCCACCATCGCCTGGGCAGCAACTCGGGCCAGGTCCTCCTCTAAGAATGGCTTGGACCCCTAAGTCATGAAGAGTGGCCCGACCAGTGGAAGCGCAGTGGGAGGGGGTTGGCACACCAATAAAAAATTAATTCTTTAATTAATCTACAATGAACACATACATAGATCTATCATCAATAAGCAATAATCATATTCCAATCATGAATTAAGCAAAGAGGATAATCAAAGAGGAACAAATACCAACTGACCTATTCTAGCCCTTGCATGCCCAATCACAAGATCAAACAAGTAATGGAGAAAGGAGATTACCTATGTGTTGATCCCTCACAAACCCATGCTTGGATGAAGAAAAATCACAGCAAGAACCAGCCCTTGAATCAGCCTCCATGATCCAGCAGAGAAGGAGAGTCTTCTCCCTTGTTCAGCTCGCCAAAGAGACCAAGGAGAAGGGAGCAAAGGGGCGGCCAGCAGCAAGGGATCTCCCTTCTATGTGTAGGCCGCACCAAAGAGGGAGGGGGCGGCAATTGGGAAGAGAGGAGGAGAGGAGTGGGGCGGCACTTGCATTAGGGCACTCCTTTCATTATCTACTCCCTTCTTTCCTTATTTGCGTTGGTCTTATTGTGAGATTTTCTTAATGGGCTTCATTGCTATTTTCCTTCTGGTATCATTTGAGGTTCAAACACAACGGGAGTGAGATTTGTTACTCAAAGCCCACGGAGGTCTGGACCCCCTACACATAGCTAAGCTCACGACGGGGTTGACCCCTTGCTAGCCATGGGTCTCACCCTCGACACATAATTTACGCATTTGGGACCCACAATGTGTTAATGCACAACCTAGTCAAATGCCTAGTGTGTGTGTGTGACGTAGGCGAGTCCCAATTGAATAAGTATAAGAAAGGCACATGTGGGGTCAGTGTGACTGCCCCACCACCCTTGGACCCCGTGGCTTGTACCGGTTCACTTGGACCGTGACACATTAGACCAAACCGGGCCTGAGCCCATACCATGGTCCAACAAGTCGTTCCTCGAACGACCCACCCGGCATGTACTCAAGGATGAATGATACGTTGCCTAAGGAGGAAGGGAACATGCCATGGCAGTAGACTAGTGGCTGGCAGCTTGGCAAAGTGCATCACACTCTCGAACGATCTGGGTGATAGAATTGGGGTCGTCTCAGCCGTGGAGGAGCTTCAAGGTGCAAAGGGTGGAGGTGCGATGGTGGTAGGAATTGTACATGGTGCCTCCTTTGCCGTGACCAAGGACTAAGGGTGCTAACGAGCCGAGTCGAACCAAGTTTTGAGGTTTTTGGACTTGAGCTCGATTTTTAAAAGCTCGGCTTGAGATTGATCGAACAGCTCGAAGCCTAGCTCAAGCTCGGTTCGGCCAAGGAACTCAAAACTCGATTTAAGCTCGAGCTCAAAAATATACTATAGAAGTTCGAACTTATGTTCCAATTGAGCTCGAATCCCATTTACAACCCAAATTATTTTTCCCTATAAAAAATTATATTAATTTAGAAAATCACATCAACATTACAAAAATTAAAAAAAGATTATAACAACTATAATTCCATTCTATTAAAGTTGTAAATATCACTTCAATATATATATATATATATATATATATATAATTTACATATATATATATATATTATTGATCTATACAAAACAATTTTCTATGGTAGAGAAGACCCACTTGTTTTTATTCCAATAAATGACTTTGATCTTTGTCTTCGTTTAGCTCTAGAGAGCTTTGAATTCGACCAAACAGGGCTCTCTAAGAACATCGTTAGATGGTTAGTGGCTAGAACAAAATAAGGGGAGTTGTATGGAGGTTGCCAAAGCAGTGGAATTGAAATGCAGATAGAATAGATGGTAGGGCTAGGGTCCCAAACCTTGCCTAACACCAAAAGAGAAAGCCTTGTTGTGCATGGTACAACCCGGGATAGTGGATAAATATAAAAAGACGGAGCCTACCTACTTGGTTCAGATGAAGTAGATTGATCAAAGGAATAGAATCCATGTAGTTCTTATGCTACTTTGGATGGTCTTGGTTCGAACAAGATACATGGAAAACTATTTGATCGATAGCCAGGGTAATTTCCTTCCCACTCCAAGGAAGATTGATATGGATCTAGGAACTGGTCTTAGAGAAGTAGATGACTCAGCTCCACTAGGAGATGGTAAACTATATGTAGAGCTAGAGGTAGAGGGACTTGTACTTGGCTCA
Organism: Saururus chinensis; assembly: GCA_035235625.1. Taxonomy (NCBI): domain Eukaryota; kingdom Viridiplantae; phylum Streptophyta; class Magnoliopsida; order Piperales; family Saururaceae; genus Saururus; species Saururus chinensis. The sequence continues at coordinate 27,104,102 of CP141140.1, forward strand.
CCATCAGATGGAAAGGAAGTAGGTTGCTTGATAACTTTCCTCGGATATAAAATAATATGCATGCGCTGGTGCATTGTTGATCATCAATGTTGTTTCATATAAAACAAAAGATCATTGAAAAATAATATATGATGTGTATGTACAAATTAATAGGAAGAAATCTAGACACAGTTCACTAGATATACTTAATAGGCAAAATCTAAATATAGTTCACTAGCTCTCTAATTCTAGACCAATATGATTAGTTACATTAAAAATATGTAAGTAGAATTACAAATTTATATTTATTAGGATTAGAATGATTAAAGGTATTATTTTAAAATTTTATAATATATATTATATAGATGAATAAGGGTATAATAGGAATAAAATAATTTTTCATACCTACATTCTCAATTTTATTAGTAGTAGGATTTATATTTATTTTAAATATAATAATATAATATAGATATTATATACTATAATATATAATATATTACATACCATATATTAATGTATATATAGTATATATAAATATATATAGGTATAAAATAACATAGAATATTCTGGGTATATGAAAGGTGAAAGTTAAAAAATTTATATAATATGGGTATAATATGTAAGAAGTGATATATAACAAATCAAGTCGAGTTCGAGCCGAGCTTCGAGTTGAACTGATCAAGTGTCGAGATGAGTTGATTTGATCTGGCCTATGTTCGGCTCATTTATTTTCAAGTTCGAACCAAGATCCAGTTGAGCTCTGTTCGAGCCGAGCTAAATTCGAATCGAACCAAGCCGATCTGGTTTAGCTCGACGAGCTGGCTTTACTCGTTGGCACCCTTACCTAGGACAGAGAGAGTCTCGAGGTCGGAGAGTCACTGGACCTCGGCTTAGGTGATGGCGAGGCTAGAGAGTGGGTCTTTCTATAGGAGAAGGGAGTGGTGGCAACAGGTTGTAGAAGATGGTACGAAGAGCTGGAGGGAGGGGAGGCGACACCTCTGAACTGACGCCATGGCTGCATAGCGGAGCCCTGATAATGGGAGAAAGCACCTTGTTTCAACAAGAGGAAGGCCGAGTATCCATACGAGGAAAGTTTCCAAACTTGTGCCAGAGTGAGAACATGAAATGTTTGAAGGCAGTTGTTGTGGAGCCCAAGGTGAAGTTTACATCGCAACCGTTCATTTTGCGGGGCCCATTTTTTAATACGGGGTCTAGATGAAAGTTAACATTGCATTCTCATTTGTGAATTTTTGTGTGGAAAGAGTGTGGGTTTTCTCATTTTAAAATTTAGAAACTACCTATTTTTTTATGAATGTGGGCTTCTTGATGAGGATGTACTTTTGTTGCCCAAATGGGCTTTGATTCATTCAACGTAGCATTGAACGATCTCAATTCCTATGACCCATATGGTATGGCCCAAATTCATAATTAATTCCTATGACCCTGTGGTGTTGCGTCATCAGGCTGCGGCTTCTTCTTCTGGCAGCTCGCGGATGTTGCTCACCTCCATCATGATGATGGAAAAATTATCTAGTGGAACCATTGTACAGGACACGTGGTAGATATGCCTTTTGAATACGTGACACATTTCATGAATTTATACATGTTTAAAATTAAGTAAGATGAGGCACAAATTTTGGATTACATGTTTAAAGATGAATAGATATATATACGGACACTTGGTAGAGCGGTTCCACTTGATACTTTCTCGTGATGATGGGCCTCTTTCCGCTCTTGGTTACTTCGACAAGTTTCTCTTGGTTACTTCGGCAAGTTTCAGACCACTGCAACCTTTAGGGTCTACCACTGCACCGGCCAATTCCCTTGCTTCACTTCCACCTTGCCTTTGTACCCCTCCTAGCCTCTAGTTTTAGTGGTGCATCACCACCTTTTCTTTCACCAGAATCACCCTTTCTCGCATATTGTCACCCCAGCTTTCTTCCAATGCCAAGATCACCTCTGTCCAGTCGCTATCTTAGATTTCTCCAGGATTTCAACGGCCCGCAACCATCAAGGCCATCGCTTTCTAGTAGCAATTACTGCCAATGACCTCCACCGATGCACCATTCATTCCATCCACCTCCACTACCTCTCTGTCGCCCTCAATTGTGGCCGATCCTCTAAAAATTGTTGTTTGATCAGCTATCCCACCACTGCCGCTCTGATCACTTCCACTTGCAGCCTCTGTTTTACCATCTTCTGCCAGATAGACCATCACTTTGGTTGTTGCTCTCATCGTGCCTCCGTTTCTGCCTCCCCTAACATCGTGTTCTCTGATGGATGCTTTTGCCTAGGGCTTGGCTCCCTTTGATGTCCAACCACCATGCGTCTCTACTGCTCCATTCGCTTTCAGTAAGTCTGCCGGTCCCCTCTTTTCGGCTTGTACGATCCCTTTGACCATTGATGGTTCAGTCGCCTGGCAATTCTTCCACCCCATGCTAATAGTCTGTCCAGCCCATCAGTAGCCAACCCAATGGGGTCTTTCTATCTTTTGGACCCTTATGTATGGGTCCAGTCACCACACCAAAGGTCCTTATGGCCCTTCTCCCCTGGTGGTCCCACCCCTTGCCCATCAAGTTCCACTTCATCAGCAGCCACGTCCTCCTTTCCACTTACGTGACCCCTATCTGATTACGTCCTCCTCTTCTTATCCACGTGGCTATGCTCCTATCGAGGATCATTTCAATTATGATGGTGCTCTTATGGATGAGATGGACTACCAAGATCGCATAGATTGCCCTCATAGCCATCGGCCGACATAGAGGTCCCAACTTGACAAAATTTTACAAGGGTATGATGTTGGCCCCCATAATAATGAGGACAATGTCCAAGCCCATCTAGTTCGACTCACTTTCCCTATCTTCAAGGGTGATAAACCGGAAGAATGGGTATCCCATGCCTGGCAATTTTTTCACTTCCATCATACTCTAGCTCACAAGTGTATTGATTTTGCTTTCTTTCACATGGAAGGCCATGCTCTATAATGGCTTGAGTACTTTCTTTCTCATACTCCACATGTTACGTGGGATGACGTGGAGCGAGCCCTCCTACTTCGCTTCTGGGTGACTAATTATGAAGATTATAATTTCTATCTTTCCCATGTTCGTTAGACTACCACCGTCGAAGCTGATTAGGATGAGTTTGAAAAGTTGTCTAATTGGGTGTGTAATTGGCCAGAAGCTACTTTGATTGGCATTTTCCTTCATCGTTTGGGGTTTGACTTACAAGCTTTAGTGCATGTTGTCAAACCATATACCTTAACTGAACAATTTGTGTGGCTCGTATGTATCAAGAGCAACTTCAACAACGTCTTCTATGGGCCCCACAATCTTCTTCTTCTATCAATCCACTCACCACAATGGGGCTTACACCTCCTACTTCGACAACTATGATTCCTCTTAAGTGGTCATCCTAGGCTGAAATGGAAGCTTGCCACTCAAAGAGCTTTATGTTATAATTGTGACAAAAAAATGCCCCTGACCACTTATGTAAGACTCTTCATGCTTATGTGGTTAAAGATGCGCTTAACCCCGTGAATTCTCCAAACCCTGTTGCTGAGTTTGACCTTGCCCTAACCCCCTTGGTGAATGATGTCAACCCATATTTGTCATTTTATGCCTATGAAAGTGGTAATTCTCCCAACACTATGTGCATCAATGGCCAAATAGAGAAAGAGCATGTCATAGTTATTATTCATACAGGTACCACCCATAGTTGCTAAAGAGTTGGGTTTGTTGATCTCCAAATGTCCTACTTTTGATGTCATGATTGGAGATGGTGTAAAGCTTTGCAATATGGGGGTTTATCGTAAGGTGTGTTTGCTTGTTTAAGGCCTTACTATCATGTTTGATTTCTACATCCTACCTATCAAGGAGGCTGATATTGTTCTTAGCATGAATTGGTTATGCACTTTGCGAAAAGTCAAATAAGACTTTGAATGCATGCAGATGAGCTTCGAGATTAATGGAGTCAAGTGCCTCCTTACTACTCAGCTTCCATATAAGCTTCATATTATTCAACAACTTCAATTGAAGTATGCTTGGTTCTATAGGTTTGCAATCAATGAGAATATCGATACTTCTCGGCCTTGAGGATAAGGCCTAGCGGAAGAAGTGGTGGAATGTTATGTCCTACCCTAATTAGAATTAAAATTCAGCTTTCTTATATTAGGTTTCTTTTCCTAGATTAAGTAGGATTTGGTATTTTGATTTAATTACAATTAGACTAGGGTTAGTTTCCTTACGCTAGTAGGATTAATTTATAACTCTCATATAAATTGTAGTGCACAACCATGTGGTCATCCATTAATGAAAATTCTGTAATTAGTTTAGTTAATTTGTTAGTTTTGTTCTTCTTTTCCTTCTTCTCTCCCCTTTTCCCCTAAATTTTCTCTGTGTAGACCTTGGTCTACATTATTCACCTTTAAGGTTGTTTAACTCCTTTGAAAAATTTATGGTGTTTCTTATTTTGTTTGTTGTATGAGAATCTTCTCTTATATTTGTATGTCTTCATGAATTTACCATTAACATGTGCATGAAGTTTTTTGGTGAACTCTCAAGGAAAACAATGGTGAAAGACCTTTCATTTCTTCTTTATTATTTTCTAGGTTTTCCTCTCTTAAAATTTGTGGTTTTCTAGCCTTATGTGTTTAAGTCAGTTTGAGACTTTAACTCCAACTAGGAATAAAAATATTTTCGGAAACGCTTAAACTAGGTAACCAAAAAATAGCCAACAATCAATCATTCTAAATAGTGATATATCATTCACTGTTTCCTTAAGGCATGACTTCGCTAGTGATCGATTAGTCATTTGGTCAATTAATCAATAAATTTTTGGTTTCGTTTTACAAAGGGTTGTTTCAAGTACCGATCGATCATTTGCTAAAGTGATCGATTGATTCAACATTGTTCCATGCTACAATTCATAATAGGTCAAACAATGATAGTCAATTTATAATTTTTTCCTTTTTATCCTAATTCGGTCTCAAACTTCCAAAGTCACTTCTTAAACTCTTCCAATTGACTTTTGTATGAGAGCGTATGTTCAATGAACCTCTTTTATTTTCAACACTATTTAGTCTTTAGCCTTGATCTATAAGAACACATCTACTTCTATTTTTTCAAGTCCATAAATTCAAACCTAACTTAAAATATAATCAGATTCCTAAGACTAATTATATACGCGAAGTTTTGACATAGTTTTAATTAACAAAAATGAGTGAAAATTTACATAAATATGTAAAATTTTCATTCAAGATTAATCATGATTAAAAAGGGATTAATCAGAAAGATTTTTTAATTTCGGTACTGCAACAATACTATAGTAGTATTGTAGCAGGTTATTGTTTGTCGATTGGTTGGCTACTATAGCAGTTCTTTTCAAATAAAGCCAAGAGTTTAGCAAGTGATCAGTTACTATAGCGATCAATCACTAGAGCCTGTAGTTTCCCAAAATAGCTCATTCCGAATCGAATTTGATTCCTATTTAAAGTTTAACACCTAAAATGATTCAGTCAACTATATAAGGGGTATTTTAGAAGTGAAAATGAAAGGGAAGCCATTGTTAACATAGAGAGAGATTGGTGAGTCTATTTTATTGAAGTTTGAGAGTATAGAGCTTTCCTTTGGCTACAAACTTTGAAGATTAATTCAATTAGCCAAAAGTGAAAAGAAATTCACAACACAATACATACAAGAGCTTGAGGAGTTGCATCAAAGTTCTTCATCAAGGAGTGATTGAAGAATGTCAAAAGGTAAAACAACAAACCTGAAAGGAGTCTTTATTTGAGTTGCTAGAAGAAGACAAAGAACAAAACACGAAGAGGAAAAACTTCAACGATTCAAGGAAGAATTGAAGGTTAACCATAAGAGAAGATTGAACAAAGGAGTTTGTGTCAAGTCTATTCTATTGTGTTTTTAAGATCTATATAATTCTAGTGCATTGATTTAGTCTTGGTTGAGGTTGTCATAGTTTTTTACCATGGTTGGGGTTTTTTTACATAAAAATCCATATGTGATTAAGTGGTGCGTATGCTTGATTTGATAATTGATTGATCATGAATGACGATTATATATTAGGATTTGTTTATTCTATTTCAAAACAAATTCCTACTCATATAGGTTAGAACTTTTTATTGCTTAGTTGCGAAAGTATTAGGGTTAGGAGAAATCTAGTGACTCACTATCGTCATCTAGTTGGATATTAAACTCTCATCTTTGGCTATGGTTTATCCCCAAAGCTCATAGGAAAATCCTAGTTTATGCAAAATTCCTTCATTTAAAATGCCTCAACAATTTTAGAGTGTCACACCCCGGCACCTACCAACCCTAAGTCGGACCCAGTCCAAGGAGAAGATGAAACACGATGTGATGAAGTAATATTTGACTGTGGAAGACTTAACCCCTACTTGGGTAGTTCACAATGGAATTGCATACATCAACTTTGCATAAGAGCGAAATGAGAAAATAAAGGACTACAAATTAAGCATTAGTTTACGCAAAACCCACACACTTAGTCCAACATAGCCCTCACATGGCTTAAGCAATAGAGTCTAAGCCCACATAAGCTAAGAAAAGTCTAAGCTGATCTTGGCAAATAGAGTATGAAACATAATCAAGTAGACATAAGTTTCAATACAACAAACTATGTAAACAATTATAGAGCTCAAGATCTCTAAATGGCCCCTCCTAAGCCACATCATCACCCATACGCTTCTCATAAAGTCCATCCTGACCACCTATATGGCACGACGTGCATACCCAAAATAAAACACGAGAAAGAGGGGTGAGCCACAAGCTCAGCAAGAGTTTTTAAATTATGGAAAGTAAATCAAAAAGATATCACAGGTAAATCACATAATGTTCATCACATCATCAACCATCATTCCCATTAATCATGGGATATCCACATAACCTGTGTTGTTGTGCATTCATGTCATAATTTACCATCCATAAGCCTATACCATACTATATGGCATATCATAAAATCACATAATTCAGTCACCTGCATATCATGCTATAACCTATAACATCTCATCATAAATTTTATATGCCTCCTGCACATTATGGGTTCAACATAACATCATATCAATCATACTCCTCATGTGTAACATAATCACATCCTGCATAAGTGACTTTTCAATATAAACATATCATACATATTTATTCTCAATGAAAATATTCACCCTGCATGAAAAGTGTCTCATACACACTATCCTGTATAACATACAAATTAATCCATACCTATATATGTAACATAAGCTCCCTCATCCCTATACAACAACTGTGTAATTGAGCATAATATCACATACACATGCAACAACAACAAGTAGTGAATGTCTCATGCATAGAGAGAAATAAATCTGCTCATCAAGGCCAAAGCCCCCAGCACGAATTGCTCATCAAGATAGTCCCGAGCAATACTGCTCATCAAGACAATCCCTAGTACAACTGCTCATCAAGACGATCCAAAGCACTATATATGGTAAGCTGGTGCACTTGGACATGCCACTTGGATTCTCAAAGCCTAGATATCTCAATCAAATAACACATATATCATTTAGCTCTTCTCAACCCAGGGAGGTACCAAGTTTCAAGCAATACTACTCATCAAGATTGAACTCAAAATGAAATCATGTCCTTTCGGACCCAACCAATTCAATAAGCCTTCGATTGGTTAATCCAACAATCAATGACGTCTAATTGCATCCAATCGATCAACCCTGACTAATCACAATAAATCTCATTTATAAATCATTTTCATGGTGCATGCAACATGGTACATACGTGAGCAATGCTACATGAATTCAAATACAAGAGATATGCTATAATCAGTCCATATGTACATCATTCATAGCCCATTTGTGTCAAATAATTACCACAAATACCTTCACAAGTGTGTACATAATGGTAGTTTCAAGTCAAACCAAAGACGTGTGCAACATGAACAAACCATCATCTATACTATACACATGCATTCATGATTTTATCATAGTTTCTCCTTATTGAAATCATGAATAAAATATGGTGAAAACCTCAAAATATAAGTCCAAGACAAGTATCACATCATGCTAGACTTAGGCAAGGATAATCATCACTATACTTAAGCTAGAACATAGAAATATGGTTCACCAATAATTTGCACAACATGTGCAAGCATACGTGCACATCCTCATGGTTATACTTATTGGAATCATTAATAAAACATAAAAAATCATCAAACATGAATTTAGGATAGGGAGAATATTATGCTAAAATCCAACAAATATATAACCTAAATAATACTTGAACTCCATCATAGCTTTTAAGATAGTATTCATGCACTCGCAGTAGCAATTATAAGTAAAAATAACTCATTCTAAATATAAGAATTCAGATTTATGGAAGAGGAACAAGAAATGAACGAAGTATACGAGAAGGTAAAAAATGTCATTTGGCCATTCAATCAGCTAGATAGCCATTCAATTACCAAGTCGTTTGATCGGCCAGACAAGCCGTTCGAATGGTAGGCTGTTCGAACTCTTATTGGGATATTCAAACACCCTTAACAGTAAAAAATTGGTCTGTCTTCAACCTTACGAACACCAAACACAAACTACCCAAAATCAACAAGAAAATCCTAAAATTACTTTCAAACTTCATAATATTAACATACAAGTCTAAGACATGATAGATCTAGTCATTCAGATAAATCAAAAGAATATCAACAAAAAGAGCATGTTTTATTGTATCCACCATTAAAGCACAAACATGAGAAATAACCCACTTGAAGCATTCTAAACTTGAAATCTGAAGTATCAATCCACTTAAAAGGAAAATCCCTTACCTTCAGCAAGCTTTTGGGTCCAAATCAAAGCTCTATTCTTCACGAGTCCCTACCCAAAGTTAGGGTTTGGTTAATACTTAATTAAATTTGAATATTAAGCTTAAACCACTTTGAAAACATGTAGATCTAGGGTTCCCTTTGATTAAAAACAAAAATCACTATTTTAGCTTTTGAAATAGAGATTAAAAATAATATTTTAATAGGGTAAATCAAGCATTAACTTTGGGGGAAATGAGATTAAGAGAGTTTGAGGGAAATTTGAAAGATTAGTGGAAATTAGGTACCTAAATCAGTTTCCTTCATATTAGAGCACTTCTTGGCCTCCAATATCAGCCATTTTATAATTGGGAAATGGGGTTGAGACTTTCCTTTTATAGTAAATCATTGGAGTGTAAATACTAAAAATTAAGCCATAAATAAAATTTAGTGCCCTAAATAGTTAATTTTGCTTATTTAAGGCTAAAACAATTTTTTTTTTTGAAACTCATTGACATGAGATAGGTGAAGTTTAATGTCTTGTGGGACGCTCACCGTCCAAACGTGGGTCCATGCCCTAAATTTACGAAAAATTTTCATAAAATCCCAAAAATTCCATAAAAATAGAATAAATTAAGTTTGATATAGAAACTTATAAAATGAGAGAAAACCTCATTAAAACCATCATTATCAACCCTTAACCCCAAAATCAAGTCAAACTGACAAATTAAAACAAAACCACATGATAATATATAATTAAAGAAAAACTAAACCGGGTTAAGGTTAGAGATCTGACATAGAGCATCTAGTAAAATTCAAGGATGGACAGGATAAGGCTAAAAGCTTGAAAATAATGCCCAAGAAAATGTGTAGAATCAATCATCTTCACAATGAGAGTATGTACTCTCCACCCCCTTATTTTATTTGATAGCAAAGTGGGGTTTTCCACATGGTTGAAACACTTGGCGAGAGAAATGAATTTAGATTACCCATAGAGTAAAGGGTTTGGATTAACTCATTAGCGAGTTTGGGTTGACTCGTAGTGTAAGGCTACCAATAAGCCAAGAAAAATTGGGGTTTGTAAAAGGTGGGAGGATAGCCTAAACACTCACTTATTGGATATCAGATGTTCCTTCCATTAGGTGCTCTGAGAGTGGATGTAACTATCAAAGAACGTGTTTAGTGGTGAACTATTATAAATATCTTGTGTGTGCATGATATTGTGGTTGGGTGTTGCCATGCTGGAATAATTGCATACACTCACTTGTTCACATGACTTGAGCATCTCTCACCAACATGCATTTCCCTACTTGCAAATACATTATGGATGTATGCTCTCTTGAGTGCCTTGAATGAGTATGAATGCTACATCTTTATCAATTGCTTCACTATTGCTTCTTGCAAATTCAGCCAATCATTTTTCAAAGCATTAGATTTTTATTTGTAGTCCTATTCACCCCCTTTTAGGACTTTGTCATGACCTAGATTTTCAAACCACTTTTTAATAAAACATTTTCTTTGACTCATGATGAATTTTTTTCACAAATATAAAACAAATCATTTGATTAAATATCCAGGTTTTGATAATTAGAGTTCACTATGAATATTAAAAGATATGATATTACTACACATATCAAAAGTCCACATATAATAGGCCAACCTTCTAAGTATAGGTCTATTGTCCTTCTAAAAATAAATAACCAAGTAAAGTTGTCTTTTACACTACTAATTATAATTATTTATAAAATTGTAGAAGTAAGAAGCTAAATCCCACTAATGCAACATTGTCCTCAATCCCCCATTAACATTTTGGCCATGGTAACTCTTGACTGAAAAGCCTACAACCAACAAGACCAAACAACAATGGAGCATCTCCTCCTTTTGGAGGAAAATTTTCAAAAGAATAAAAGTATTAATTAATATTTTTTGAATTGAGCCAACATTATTAGATGTTAGTTGCCTATATACTCATTAGACAACATCTCTAATGTTACTTCTAATAAATTCGGATCCAGATGTAGTTCTGCCTAAAAATTATTACCTTCTAATGAAGTATTACACATGCAATACTTGTGTTTTAGACCAACATACATTTTATGCATATCCTTTAGTTTTTCCACCTATTCTAATTAAATAATTAATATCAAATAATTTTATTAATTATCTCACAAACCTTTGTTCAATAAGTAATTACCTAGTATAATCTCAAAGATAGACAAACTTATCAAATGTTAGCCTGTTATAAATGATATAACCACCATGGACTATCCTCGAAAAGTTACCATCCATAGTGAGGCCTTAGAATCCACCATGAAGCACCATGACCCAACCAAGCCCCTAAGAATCTGGTCAGAGTGGAAGGGTATGACCTATAATTGAACCAGAATAGAAGTAGCGGGAGAAGCTAACCAAGTAAGATGTCAGCTAATTCAAATGTGCGTACAGTAAATGATCTTGAATAGCTTGGTTGTGAGCAAGGCTCATGCAGAGCTCCATCCAACAAGGAAGTGCAATGACACGACCAATCAATAGAGCTAAGACACAGAAAAACCATCCTGTCTTATCAGTGCTCATCTAACAAGCAAGACTTCAAAATAACTAATTCAAACCCTATCACTCTAAGAGACTAGAATCACGACTCAAAATTGTCATCAGTTCATTAACTAAGGCAAATTATCAATCAAATCACCAAAACATGCTTTCTAACTAAGGACGGACAATCCAACAATCACATGGTTTCAAGTTAGCATTCCAACGAAATGTAAATCCTTTCTTCACATATGTTGTCAGCCATTTTCTGCATAATTTGTCCCATCCCTTGATTCTTCTTAATTTGGAGCCCACTTAATGTTTTCCCTCTTAATTTTGAGAATTTTTTGAAGAAATGAAGGTCTATGGGACTCCAAGGTATTTATAAAGGAGAAAGAATGGAAATGTAACACCCCGACCCGAAATCTGACCCCCGGGGTTTGGAACTCAAAATTGGAGTAAATAAATTTTACAAACAAACCAGGAGCGGCGACATCTATATATGAGAGCTGTGATGTTCCTCTATACAGTATGAAGATTTAGTGCTTTGTCGTGTGTAGATCAGAACAAACCTAAATTTATAACTAATTTGGATCGGGCCAGCATTATCATGTCGTTTGTTGACTACGTATGTATTAGAAAACATCTACAATGTTATTCTAATATGACCGGATCCGAACGTAGTTCTGCCTAACAACTAATACATGCATGAGGCAATACAAAATTATATACATCAAAATACGTATTCTAAATATTTAATTGGAGTAAAAATTAATCAGAGTCAAACAAAAGCTAACAAATCAATAGAAGCAAACATCTCGCTCTATCACATAGAGGAGCAAAATACATCAGAGCATATTAGATCATATCATATCACATCGTATTACATCATATCATATCTATCTCATTTGACCATATCAGATTATATCATATCATATTGGAGCATATCATATCAAAATAGAGCAAAGCATATTAGAATACATCTAATTAAAGTAAATCATATATCATATATAACATCAAAATTTAACTACATAAGATACACGTGCACTTGTATAATCATATATTAAATCAGATGATCATAATCACTTACTCCCCTCTAGTTCTAGAATTAGCAGTGCACAAAGTTGCTCTTTCTATCAAGGCGTCCTCCCCTTCAGATCTGGAGATGGTGAATGAAGTCTTCTCTTGCTCTGGAAAGTTTCTCTAAATGTGCCTAGAGGCAATGAATAGACGCTCCCCTTTCCCATGGCTTTTCTCACTCTTTACTCCAAAAGGTGAAAAAAAAACCACCCATTTCCCAGAGATGCGTTGTCAAGCCCCAACACCCACCCAACCCGAGCCGAACCCTGTCCAAGGGAAGGTCGGTGTGCATGGGGGTGACGAAAGATTGAATTAGCGGAAGATTTGACCCCTTAAACAGGTGACACAATACAAAGTGGTGCACATAAATACTTTGTACAAGAGAAATAAGGAAAATAAAGGACAATATAACCATAATTAGTCCTCAAACAACTACCCACATCCATATGTCACTAAGCCCTCTCACGACTTAAATAAAAAGTCAACATGAGTCTAAAGCCAACATGGTGAACAAAGTATATAACATAATCATCAAGACATAAAACTCCAAAGAACAAGCTACAAAGACAAGCAAGATACATAGGGCCTCTAAGCACCCTCTCCTACTCCAGACCGTCCACCAATCATTCATCATAGAGGGAATCTTGGCCATCTGTATGTCGCACCATGCAGTCCCAAAACAGAAAACACATGAAAAGAGAGGTGAGTAAAAGAATACTCAGCAAGGTTTTGTATTTCAAAAGAATAAATTTGAAATCATTATAAATATCTCACACACAATCCATCACATATAACACCCATTCATCCTGGGACCATTGCAAAACCTATGCATATATCATGAATATCCATCACCTACACATATTCATAACATCATAAGCATGTCTTCTACATACCATTCCACATGACATATCATCATTTCATTTGATTCATAATTCATTATAAATACATAAAACCATCCTACATAACATATCACAATATCATCTCATTTATGATCCCTCCTTATTGCATACAACCATCATGCATAAGAGTGTCTTAATCACAATATCCATAGTATGCAAAATTGTTCTCAATCATAAGCATTCATCTTGCATGAAAGTGTCTCTAACACCCTAACATAATCATGCATAACTAGACTCAATCATAAGTAATCATCCTGCATGAGAAGTGTCTCTAACACACTAACATAATCATACATAACCATATCCACATGTGTCACATAAACTTAATTATCCCTACACAACCTGTGTAACTGGGTATAATAATAACTCAGACACATGCATTATCAACAATGGTGAATATTTCCATCATGGAGAGAAATAACAATCATACCACCCACTCTGGACATAATCTAATTTCCTAAACGGAAACCTAGGGTGTTGGGGTAGTCATCCCCTCTACTCACCCTGGACAATCCAAGATGAAGGTTCAATTTCCTCGCGAAAACCTAGAGTAGTCTGCTCGCCCTGGACAGTCTTGGCCGGGAATGTCTGATCTCCTCACGGAAACCTAGGGCAGTGTGTTCACCCTGGGCATCTCTTGTGAAGGAGAGTCCAATTTCCACAAAGAAAACCTAGAACACATGGTAGCCGGTGCATGAGGGCATACCATACTGGATTCTCAGGGTCTAAATGACTTCATAAATTAACCTCAACCGCAATAACTAATCTCAACTCAACTCGGGGAGGATCCATGTTCCACATAGGAACTCAAAACAAAATCATGTCCTTTCAGACCCAACCAATTCGATAAGCTATCGATCGATTAATCTGACAAACAATATCATCCAATCGCATTCAATCAATCAATTTCGGCTAATCCCGATAAATCTCACTAGTAAATTATTTTCATGATGCAGGCAACATGGTACATACGTGGGCAACACTACGTGAATTCTAATTCATGAGAGGTGCTCCCATTAGCCATAAATGCATCATTCCTAATCCATATGTATCGACTAATTACCACAATTAATCCCACAAGTGTGTGTACATAGTAATAATGTTCAATTCTAAGCATAGACATATGGATTATGAACAAACCATCATCAAACTACACACATATTCTCATAATTTAGTCATGGCTCCTCCTCACTAAAATCATGGATAAAACCATAAAAAATTACAAGTCCAAGTCAATTACAATCTCATGCTAAACTTAGGTAAGCATACTCATCATTATACTTAAGCTAGACATAGAAATGTAATTTACCCATAATTTAGCATGACATGTAAAAACATACAAGTCCTTTCTCATGCTTTAAACTTGATAGAATCCTAAGTAAAACGTGGAGAGTTACTCAACATGAATTTAGGATGAGAATAATAACATGCTAAGATCCAATAACATGCAACTAATTTTATACTTGAACAACATCATAGCTTCCAAGATAATATTCATGTCTTCAAAGTAACATTTCTAAATAAAATCACTCATCATAATCATAATAAATGAGATTTAAAAAGAACATTAAAATGAACAAAAATACTTGAAATGGAAAAATTGCCGTTTAGCAGTTTGATCGGCCAGAAGGCTGTCCTACACTATATCTCTGGTTCGTCTTCAACTTTATGAACTCAAAATCAAAAATACACAAAATTGACATAAACATTCAAATATTACTTCTAAACATTTCAATATTGAAATATAAGCTCAGAAAATGATATATCTAGTCATTAATCAACTAAAACACAAGGAAATTATTAGAAAGATCATGCTTTACATAAACTACCGTTAAAGCTCAGCATCAAGCAAAACCCACATAAATCATCCCAAATTTCAAATCTGAAATCTAGACCCATTTTTGAAGAAGAACCCTTACCTTTAGTGAAGTTTTGGTTCGAAACCAACACTTGAATCTCTTCAAAACCCTACCCACATAGGGTTTAGTTAATACCTTAATAAATCCTATTATTAAAGCTTAAATCACTTAAAAACTCATAGATCTAGGGCTTGCTTTATTCCAAAACGAAAATCCCTCGTTAGAGGTTTAAAATATAGATTAAAATCAGAAACTTTAGTGGTATAAAACAAGATTTAACCTTGGAAAAGATGAGATTAAGAAAGATTAGGCAAAACCTTAAGAAATTAATAAAAAAATAAAGACTAATCTTACCTTAATCAAGTTTTCCTCTTATGAAATGGCGATTAGGGATTCTCAGCCCCCCAGATCTTAGCCTCTCCCAAATGGGAATAGAACTAAGATTTTCTATTTATAGTAAGTTTAGGGGGTATACGAATTAGAAATTGGGCACCAATAAAATTTTACACTAAATATAGGTAATTCGCTCATTTAAGGTCTAAAATGAAGTTTAAAAATTTTAAAACACTTTAATAATGAAATAAGTCAGGTTTAAGGTCTAATGGGACCCATCACCCCAAATTAAAAACGTGCGGCCCACTACAGGACCTGCGCCCTAATTTTTTTAAAAATTACCAATAAATTCCAAAAAAATTAGATAAACTTAGTTTAGCATAAAAACCAATAAAGTGAAGAAAACATTGACTAAAATCATCGTTAACAATCTTTAATCCCAAAACAAGACAAACCAGCCAAATTAACACTAAAACCACATAATAACAACATAATTAATTAAAATAAACCATACTAGGATTAGGGATCTTACACGCATCACTCTTTGCACACTCGAAGGCAGTAGAAAGAGCCTCCCCTTAACCAAAGATGCTTTTTACTTGTTGTGCCTGTAGACGGCACACATAACCTCCCCTTACCTAGGGTGTTTATCTCTCTACCCTAAGGTGACATATAAAACCTCCCTTTTCCAGGGAAATTTCTCTCACTGCGGGGCCCATCGTTGAAGGACAGATCCTCCCCTTACTTCAGACCACTTCTCTCGATGTGGCCTGACGGCAAAGGATGGTGCTTCTTCTCACTTTGGGCCACTGCTCTCTCTTTTCGGCCCAAGGGTGTTAGACAAAGTCTCCTCATGCCCTGAGCAATTTTCCCTATATAGAGTAGCCAACTCAAGGATTAAACGCTTCCATTGCGTAGAAGACCATCAAATTAGCTAATAATGCCTCTTAAATAAAAAAAATTGGACTCAGAATGAGCCTAAAAACTCATCCGGAACAGATTGACTCTTCCCTATTTATAGGGAAAAGTCTGTGAGCAGACGGCGGACTCGTGTGTGAGCCATGCATCATGTAGGAGTTGGCCAACATATGCAGGACCCGTCTAGCATCCAGGTGGGCCGATGTGAGTGGCGCAGGGCAGCTTGCAATGACGTGGACTGCACGCCACGTGGAGAGGCTCCATGCAATGGACAATGCGGCTGACTCCAGCATTGGCATTAGCCACATACTTCAGCAGCCCCTCTTTATTCTTTTTTTTCCATATGTTTTTTTTTCAAATAATACTCCAATTTTAAAACTTGATAACTTCCTACCCGAAGTCGGAATCATACGTTCTTGGTACTGATTGACATGTATCAATGAGCCATTCGAAACTAGACAACACATGTAGGTTATCCTGCACTTTTATGTAGGTACTACCCATATGGTACACTTCCCAATGTCATAACTTCCACTTTAGACCTTCATTTCGCATGCTCTTTAATTTGTTACGCTCGTTACTTCGAGCTCTACCCATATACAAAGATTTTATCCCTTGAGATACACTAAAACTTATCCAAAATTTTAGAATTGCCCTAACCCCATGGGTTAGAAGTAATCAAGAATGGCGCATTACAAAATTTCTTGTATATAACCATCAAACTCGGTAGTTTTTTAGCCCATTGGTAGAACTGCCCAAACCATCGACATCCCTATCGACACATAGGTGAAATATAGTCCAACTTCAAACAACCTTAATTTCCTTATCTAAACTCCAATTTTATGCATTCTTGGTGATATTTCAAAGATATCTTTGTCTCCTTTATAAAAATTTAAGATCATAACTTCTCAACTATAAAAAAAAAATGCTATTAAGAATGTCTATGCATTAGTAATACGTTAGGTCCAACTTCAAATGATTATAACTTTACCATCTGAACTTTGATTTACACATTTTTGGTGACATTTCAAAGCTCTTTTTTTTCTAATTTCTATCATCAAACTCAAATGCTAACTATGGAGTAAGTTATTATACTGAGAAAGCCCAAAGATCAAATTTACTATTTCCAACACGGACTTAGAAATTTCCATGATGTTACATTTATCATAACTTCCTTATTTAAGCTCTAATTTGCGCCTTCTTAGTGACATTTTGAAGCTCTTTTGTTGTACTTCTTAATTACTAAAGTTCAAAACCAAATTCTATCTATAGAGGAAGTTATTCTTCCGAGAGGACCCAAGGGTTAAACTTACTATTTTTCATGTGGCCAAGTTTAGGAAATTACCCGTGTGTCATTCTTCACCCAGGTCCACCCTTCTACCCCAAGCTCCAACTTGCAATGACCTACTCTATCTAGCTCCACCCTCCTCTACTCGGCTCTACCATGCTCTTCTATTTTCTAGGTCAAAGATGCCCTTGTGTTGACCGTGAAAAGCAATGACGTTTTAGATTTGTTGAGCCTGCTTAAGGGTGGCAAAAGTGTGGGTTGCTCGTGTCATGCCCTAGGGGTTTTAAAGCTTTTTTATCACAATAAAATCAACAGAAACAAATTTCTTTTCCAAAACTCATTTTTATCAATCAATGACAAAATTTTCCTTAGGGTGACTCACTTGTTTTCTAATATAAAAATATTCAAACCTCATATCCATAATTAGGAAAAGATCAAATAACATATGGTCTTACCTAAGTACATTCCAAATATCCATCACACAAATACAATCAAAAGTGATTAGCACTTAGCTACCTATACTTAAAATTACACACCACACTAAAAATCATACTACATAAAATAAGAAATCTTACATTTCCTCTAGAGCTTATGTACTTTCCGTATACAAAACATTATCAAGCAAGCCAAATCCATTTGAGTAGGAATGCCACTCAGGTTGGATATATGATAAAACCTGGCCCAACACAATTCTATTGGGTCAAATTTGGGTTCTAAATTGAACTAGAATATCTATCCGGGTCATGTTCAGGCTTCAAGTGATCCAACCCGACTTGACATGGCCAAATTATAAATATAATTTTTTTTATAATTTTTTTGTATTTTGATGATAGCTTAAATTTCTTTTAAGTAAAAGATAAAACTAAATATTATTTAAAAATATACTCCTTCGTCCCATTTTTTTATGGATACTTTCTATTCCAAATTAATAGCTCCATTTGGTAAAAAAATTTATTCTATTTTAATAGCTTAATTTTGTTCAATTCAAGTGATTGAGTACTTATAAAAGAGTATCATAAGCTTATTTTCTCTTCATGTGAGTTTTATTATTAAATAAAAATTATTATATTTTAAAATATAACAATTAATATAAGATAGAAGAAGTATATTATTTACCAATAGGTCTACACCAAAATTATATTATACATAGTAGTATAATTTTACTATTATCCGCTGTGGCAATAGTAAAATATGGATAACCAATGAGTCTTAGCTAAAGACTTAGTTGTATAGCTATTTATTATAGTTTAGGTCTTTTATGGTGGATATTGGTGCACAAAGTCATTTTTTCTATATTTTTAAAAAGAAAAAAATTACTTTATGATTGGTATGAGGTATTGAGAGGTCATTGAGCTATCTTATTGATCATGATTAGCTTCACAAGAGAATTCATTATAAATAAATAATAATATATTTAATAATAAAATTTTACTGTAAATCTATTAATAAATTAATTGATTGAACTGTTTATTTTTATTAGGATCAAAATAAATTATTTTAAACGGGTTATCAGGCTCGGGTGTGACAAAGCCCGACCCGACGGCTTCACGACCTTTGATGTTTGGACATAGATTTGGGTTGCACATTTAACACGGGAGCGAATACGCTGCGGTCCAGCTCGATTTATAAGACTCTTTGAACTGTTATCATGGTAGACGCCAAACGCCTGCGGGGATTCGTTGGTGGCTTCGGGGCTGCAACGACAGGGAGGGAGAGGAATCGTTGAAAGATTGGAGATGGCGAGTGGTGGTGGGAAGGTCTCCTTCAAAGTGACTCTTACCTCCGATCCCAAACTGCCCTTCAAAGTGTAATTTTCTCAATCTCCATCTCTTTTCGATTCTCGAATCCCTTTTTTTTTTTTAATTTGGGTGTTGTGTTTGCCGATTAACGTCAGAGTTTTAGGGACTTTGATCTCCTATTCTTAAATTATGGAATTTTGATGTCTTCTTGGTTGGATTTGGTTTGGGGTACTTACAGTTTCAGCGTGCCTGAGGCAGCACCGTTCACGGCGGTGTTGAAATTCGCAGCGGAGGAGTTCAAAGTTCCGCCCCAGACCAGCGCCATCATCACCAACGGTGAAATACTGTTTCTTTCGTTTCATTTATTACCTGACTGTTTTGTTTTACAAAAAAAAGATTGTATTTTGTTCTCTTTTCGGATACAATTCAGTGCATGGTTAGATTTATGAGAATTTTGTTGGAATATGTAGATTGGGAATGGGGTGGGAGGGGAAGAGATTACAAGTTGCATTTTTTTTGTGAACTGCAGCTAATGTTACTGAGAATTTAGAGAACAGAGAAATGTGAAGGCTTTATTTTGACTTGAAGTTCTT
This sequence comes from Saururus chinensis, assembly GCA_035235625.1. Taxonomy (NCBI): domain Eukaryota; kingdom Viridiplantae; phylum Streptophyta; class Magnoliopsida; order Piperales; family Saururaceae; genus Saururus; species Saururus chinensis. Next base: position 27,124,118 of record CP141140.1, read on the forward strand.
GTGGATGAATTATGATACCTGGGAAATCTGTAGTCTATTTTCACCCATAAATTTGGTTATTGAGCTACAAGTTGAGTGCATCCTGCTTGGGGATATGTCACTTGCAGGGGCGGTTGGGCTAGTGGGGCAAGATTGATACGAGGGGACCAAGTATGCTTTTGCTGCAACCTACAGTAGATTGTTTATGTTCCTTTGTCCCCGCTTCAAGTTGAAATTAATAATTGCTCATGGCCAGTACTATTTGCCCTGTTACATACTACAATGTGTGGGCCCCACACATTGGCTCCATACCCAAATGCAACCCATGCCTTCATCGTGGCACGCATGGGGCATATTCATGTGCGCGAGTGGACATAGGATTTTCAGTGACTATTATGTCTTTCAGCTTAATTGCGGTCGATGTATTTGTCAAAAGTGTTGAGGTTACCCATTAAATATTCTCCTTTTTAAAATAAAATATTTCTCCTATATTCTTTATGATTTGATTATATTTATTTTGTTATTCTATAATTTTTGCTAATAATATTTGCTCATATTAGGTTCAAATATTAATAAGATACATGCCATGTCTCTTGTTGCTAAACTATATTTTCATGTGTATCAACGCAAGAGTTCAAGCAAATTGTTTGTCCTAATACAACTGTTCCCTGATTCGTCAAGAGAGATGGGTCCACTAGAGTTCCCACACATTTGGGCATCATAGGCATTAAATTGATTTTTTGTCCGTGGTTGGTTTTGTTCTTATAGAGCATTTGGGCACGGCCATAACTAGGATGTAATACAAGATATTTGACCAATAACTCATCAAACTTCTTAGCTTCTTTGAATTATCAAGGCTGCATTAAACTCTTATTTAGTATTTCTACCATAAAATCATTGTACAGTAAACCCTATTAGTAGTTTTCAAAACTGGCTCCGCCCTTAGTCATCTGTATGGAATTGCAAATATGTAAGCACATATGGTTGGTTTACTTTAGCTGTGTTTTTGGAATTGATTTTGCTGATTAGTGTCATTCTTTTTATTGCAGATGGTGTGGGCATTAACCCGCAGCAAAGCGCCGGTAATTTTTCATATACTTGTATAGCTTATTGTTTCTTAATTGTTCCATGATCTCAGTTTGTTTTTTTGGTTTACACTACATATACAGTGTTTAACATGCGTACAATTTCTGTCTAGCCTCGTATGGTTGGGGTAATATACTACAAAATTGAGCGTGATGACATTTCATTATATTATTCGGCTGGTTCAGTGAGATGAAAATTTTTTGCTTCATGAGGGATTTCAGATTATGACAATGGTTAAGTGTGGTACAACGTGATGAAACGAATTCTCCTATGAGACATATTTGAAAGAGTCAATTACATAAGATTAACCCTTATTTCAGTCTGAGAGCATGCTGGTTTCTTGTCACCTACACCATGTGGCAGAACTTAGCATGCTATGTCTTATGTTCATCTCGGATTGTATTTCTATTAGTTGCTTGACATCAGTAGAGCATTTTTACATCCTGATCTAGGGCCATCCATGACATATGTAGATTCTGTCAGTTTTACCTATCCATTGACAATTTGATATTGGACGACATTCACCATAATCTTTGAGACTGAAGAGATATTGGCCTTGTTAAGTTGAGATGCACACATATCACCTTCACGTTTTCAGCCTCATTTTTTCTTTTTTTACAATCCTATGTTTTAATAAAAAAAGAAAGTACCAAGAACGTGTGTTAGTTTTAGTAGATTGTGAAATCTTCCTTTTGGGGATTTCAATATATACTTAATTAGAATGGCCTGAACAGTATGATGCATGTGAATACGATTCAGATTGCAAGTATTTATGATATTAATTGCGCACAATATTGTACGTCCATGAGTTTGTGATATTTGCTTGTGGTTGTGAATGCGTCTTGATTTCTCTCTGCTTCTACCTCTAAATGAACTGATCAAAATCTGCTGTTCAATAAAGTGTGTGATTAAATTGGCTTATATTTTAGATGTAGGTACATCATAAGTTTTATTTAAAATTTTTCCCTAATGTTTTATGTACGAACAGCTGAACTACTGAACGAGTGCCTTCGATGAATTTTCAGGGAATGTGTTTCTAAAACATGGTTCAGAATTGCGCCTGATACCTCGAGATAGAGTTGGAGCTCTTGGGTTGAACTCGTAGAATTTATTCGATCCTTTCGTGGAGGTGTTAAGTGACTTTATTTTGTATACAACTGTCAATCCGTATAATCTTCTTTAAAATAAATGGATGTCAAATCTGCAAGGCATTCTTTACAAAAATAGTGTGAGCGAAGCGCTCTAAGATAATCTTCTTTAAGGACTGTTAAGCATGTGCACCCTTACCTCCCTCAGCACAGCTAGCTTGCAAGATTACACTTCATCAAACTGCTGTAGGGTAATGCTATGACCGTGCGCCATTAGCAACGTGCGCTATATGGTTGTTGCGATGCATTGGCGCGCGCCCAAACACAGGTTCTATGCCTCCATTATGGCATATGCACAGCGGGCGTTCTTAGGCGTGCAAGGCTATGTGCGCATGTGCTCTTCTGCTCACCTTGCGCTTGCCACAATGAATAATTGGCATGGACCAGCACGCGAACCCCTCTAATTCTACAGTTATCTTTGCTTTGGGTCCCTCTTGTCCGTGATCCTTCAAACTCCTGTTTTTGTCACTAATCATACTGCTCCCTCCGTTCTAGATTAATAATTTTATATAATTTTTTAATTTAGTTTATTTTGTCCCTAATTAATAGCTTTATTTAAAATTTTAAAATAAATTAAATTTAATTTATTTTAAACAATTAAATAAAATTATTAATGTGGGACAAAAGGAGTACTTAGAAGCCTCTCCCAAACTTTCTACATTGCCCTCATAGTTCAAAGCCAACTTTTCGTGGCGAAAACATCACAGTAACTACACCCTGTGTAACTATTCACCCGTTGACACTGTTTACACATATTAGTTGATAGCCCTCTTCAATAAAAACTCCTGAAAAGTAGACTGAAATTTGATCAAATTTTATGGCTTTTCTCTTCCCTCTTCAGTCATGACTATGTATTACTACTATAAGAATATATATATATTTTTATATACTCCATTCCTTATTAATAGTTTCACTTAGTTTTTTAAAATGAATAAAATTTACTTTATTTTGAGAAACCAAATGAAGCTCTTAATATGGGATGGAGGGAATATTTAGTAGCCACATACTTTTATTTCATAGGCTGTGTTAAACAACTTAATTGACACTTCTTTACTTATTTCATTGCCTTCTATTATCATGAGGAGGTTATCCTCTTTAATTACAATCAGGCTCACATGGGAATCATGTGTCATTGGATTCCAATTTGATAACACCTTTTTAGGGAGGAGGCCAGTTTGAATTAGTTGCCATTCTTCCCTATTTATAGTGGTGTCATTGGATTTTAATATGACAGCGTGTGATTCGTTGGCTCACACTTGCCCATGCTCATGTTAACTTTTTTTAAAGTACATTATAATCACCTAATAACTTATTATCAAAATGGAATAGTTGAGAAGTGCCCAGGCACCCAGTGGATCACAATTCGCTTTCGTTGACGGATTTGCGCCTGGCAAATATGAGGACTTGTCAAAATTTTATTTTAAAGAGTATCAAAGTTGCCCCCTTTGAAACTATTTAGTCTTGATTTCACCATCAATTCTTGGCAATAATTCTTTTGAAGTTCTTAGTTAAAACGCTGATACACATTACATAAATTGCCCTCCTACCTGAAAATGTTTGCCTCGGCCAGTTCAATTGGTGAGATGGCAGAGTCGGGCTCATGGCCGTTGGCCACCCTTCCCCGCCTCCTTCCATCCATCCATCCGAACTTTACTATAGGCCAAATGATGCTGGGTGTTAGCCCCTTCACTTTTTGCATAGAGAAGGGGGCAACTACCCCCTATATTTAGCAGTGGATAGCTAAGTTAGCCCGGGCAACGGACAGCTTAGGCAGCCCCTTGGGCACGGATGGATGCTTAGAGCATTGTGAGAGTGGTTTCGGATCACTCACCTTGTAGAGCATGTTGAGGTAGAGTCCTTGTGCGGGTAGGACTCTAGGTGGCGTGTTGGGCACCATAACCCCTTTGGAACGGATCCTAAGGCTGCTAGGATACAGTCTTGCAGCGCAGCTAGACTCTTAGTGCAGGTAGGAGGTGATACATAAGTTTTTTTACACGGATGGACTCTAGAAGGCACCTGGGCACTAAACTCTTCGCCAAAGACGGACTCTTACTTAATTTCCTTATTTGTGTTAAGACGCCCTTATTGGGCTGGGTGAGTTGAAATAGGGAGAGACTCTTGTATATATGGGTTGGGCTATTGTATTTCTAGGATAATACGGACTAGTTAAGGCTGAGTCTATATAAGGGGAGAGGATGAGGTGGTCATGGCAGATAGAGACTTGGTGAGGACGAATTAGAGAAAACTTTAAGAGATTGAGTAGCAACTTCGTGGATTAGCCCCTACCTTCTCCCTGCATTGTAACCTACGGATTGAGTTTACATTACACTAGGCGGAGCCCTTTGCACCAGAAACAGTTGTGTTGGTTGTTTGTTTGTTCTCCTTGTACATATGAGAAGGAAGGTCGCGAGAGTAGGCTGCTGGCTGTATATTATAGTCAGGCTATTATAAGTGTAAATATTAGGCAAAGTTCTACGTCTGTAACACTGGCCAGATGGTAAGATTGAAAAAGAATAAAAGATCCTTGTGGACAATTGCAAAGCCGATATGACGGGGCTGAAGCTTTGTGGGCCTTTCCGTTCAATCTCATTATTCCTGCTGCCGCCCGTGCTGGTCCCCTCAGGCTGAAATAGCCGTTACCTGTTTACGAACTCATTTAGCTGTTGTGACGGGCACACCCTCCCGCATGCGGGCCCGGGCCTGCTGGGCCCTTGGGCCTTGATACCCAGGCCGGCACAGTCCGCTCTACTGGCGGGCCGGGGTTAAGCCTAGCCCTTGCCACCCCAACTGGAGTCCCCGGCAGCAGAGAGTCAGCGTCATATGTCCATGTCCGTCGAATGCTGAACGTGACTGTTACAAAAAAAGCAAGACAAAAGGAAAGAAATAGAAATCTGTACGTTGCAGTTAGAGTTCAATCAATCCTAAACCAGATATCTAGTACTAAATTTTTCTCCATGCCTGTACCGGATGCTCCAAATTCATGGCGTGTTTGCCAAAAATCCAAAATCTCTGTATTCCTAGAATCCCAAATGGTGGTGTTGTTATCGCTCAACCTCAACTTATTTCATGGGACAGTATACTCCAAGCTTTACGTATTTGCCGCCGGATGGGGGACTTCCAATTTGGTAAATTGCTCCATTGCCTGGTTATGAAACTGGGTTTGTCAAAAGATATCCTTGTTTCCAATTATTTGATGGCAATGTATTCTGATTTTCTGTTCCCCGGAGAGGCGCGCAAAGTACTCTATGAAATGCCTAATAGAAATGTGGTCTCTTGGACCACTTTAATTTCTGCCTATACACGCTCTGGAGATCACCATGGTGCTCTGAGAGTCTATTTTGAGGTGCCAGAAGTTGAAATGGAGATGCCCAATGGCTTCTTATTATCGGCTGCTCTCAAGGCATGTACGATGTTGCGGAACGTTGAATTGGGTAAATGTATCCATAAATGCATTATTGAATCTCAATTGGAGTCTGATACTATTTTGATGAATAGCCTTCTTGACTTGTATGTGAAATGTAGTAACCTCACCCATGCAAGAGAAGTTTTTGATGCAATATTTTATAAAAGCATTACTTCATGGAATACGATAATTGATGGGTATTGTAAAATTGGTTCGGTGGAGGATGCATTGGATCTATTCCATCGGATGCCGACACGGGATGCTATAACTTGGAATAGCATCATTTCTGGTCTAGCAAGTAGGGATGATCCACGAGCCCTACAATTTGTCACTATGATGCATAGAGAAGGCTGCAAACTTGATGATTTTACCTTCACTTGTGCTTTAAGTTCGTGTGCCTATGTTGGATCTGTCGTGATGGGGAAACAACTACATGGTTACATGGTGAAAGTCAAGTTATCATCATGCTTTGCAGGATCCACACTTGTAGATATGTATTCAAAGTGTTCTGAAGTGAATGAAGCAGAGGCTGTCTTTTATTCATTTAAAATCCAAGAGGAATCTCCTCATGGTAAGATGGCACTTTGGAATTCAATGATTTTAGGGTATGCTATTAATAACTATGACATTCATGCTCTTAATCTGGTTTCTCTGGCCAATAAGTCAGGTTTGCCTCTTGACTCATACACTTTTGGAAGCATTCTGAAGTCAGTTACCAACTTATCAAGTTTAAGAGTTGGGATGCAAGTTCATGGATTAGTGATCACCACTGGCAGTCTGGATCAGGTCGTAGGAAGTGTTCTTGTAGGCTTCTATATAAAGTGTGGAACTGTTAGAAATGCTTTGAAAGTGTTCTCAGACCTTACTGTTAAGGATGCAGTTGCATGGGCTGGATTAATCGGGGGTTGCATCCAACAAGGATTATACCTGTTAGCATTTGCCGTATTCAAGGAGATGGTTTATTTGAATCTTGAAGTTGGTCAGTTTGTTGTTTCAAGTGTGCTCAAGGCTTGTTCCTGTTTTATAGGGATTGACTGTGGGAAACAGGTACACGGTTTCTGCATTAAAAAAGGCTACAAACTGGATGATGTTACTCTTACTTCTTTAATTGACATGTACTCAAAATGTGGTGAGATTGAAGATGGCGTAAAACTATTTAACTGTACAGATAAAAAGGACACCATTTGTTGGACAGGGATTATAGTTGGGTGCGGGTGGAGTGGAAGAGCTCAAGATGCAATTGAATTTTTTCAGGAGATGTTGAAGTCAGGGATAAAGCCAAATGCTATCACATTTCTTGGTGTTCTTTCTGCTTGTAGACATGCAGGCTTTATAAAGGAAGCTCGTGATTTTTTTAGGTTAATGACTGCAGAATATGGGTTGGCACCATGGTTAGAACACTATTGTTGCATGGTTGATCTTTTAGGTCGGGCTGGACATTTTGAAGAGGCAGAGACACTGATTGAACAAATGCCATATGAACCTGATCAGACCGTATGGAATTCCTTGTTAGGGGCTTGTGCTGTTCATAGGGATGCTGATCGTGCTAAACACATTGAAGAACGTCTTCTAGATATATCTTCCAATAACATTTCAGTATATGTGACCCTATCTAATGTTTATGCTAGCTTGGGCTTGTGGGAAGAGTCAGCCAAGTTTAAAAAAGTGATCAGGGAAATAGGTCTGAAGGATGCCGGAAGAAGCTGGATTGAGACCAGACATTAAAATTTATTTTTAGCTTGCAGCTGATAAGGGTCATAAACTGATGTGGCTGAGACAGTTTTGACAGAGAAGTGCAATGCCATTTCAAGCAGATTGCCTATAAAAGTTGGTTACTTTTGAAGGTACTACTACTGTTTATGTTTCAAAATTTGTGCATAGAATAGTTTTTTTTATCTCGTTTTGCTTGCCTGATCATCAGGCTATATTTACCTTCCCCAAAGAAGAAGAAGTGTTTATCTTTCAAAGTTCGTACATATTTTTTTTTTCAAATTTTGCTTTGGTTGCCTGATCATCAAGTTATGTAGCCTTTCCCTAGGAAGAATAACTGGTTTAATGATGATGTCTCCTGCCAATACAGTTTTGACAGAGCAGTGGAATGTTATTTCAAGAAAATTGCCTAAAATGTTCTACAACAACTAATCATGGCTCTTGAGACAACCCAGACATGATGTCAATCTCAATTATGTCAGGTACTCCACGAAAAACCTTTCTCTTTCATCCTCTACTCAGCTGTTACTTGTAAAGATACCACTGCTGTTTATCTTTCGAAGTTTGTAGCAACAAGAGTTTTATTTCGGTTTAAATGCCTTTTTAGGAAGGCCTTCCCCTGATGGCATTGAGCTCCTGATTGATTTTAGATTAAACAAGAATATCATTCCTATATCCCCAACGTATTTTTTTGTTTACTAAACTTCAGTAACTCTCTACTTAAGTTTGTGGACTAGAATTAGTCAGAGGCTATTGAATATTACCCACCAGAGTTTTCCCTTGCAACAATTTTGTGAGCATGTCAAAGGTGAGCCTTGTTCTTGATGTTGCATTACATAATTGTCCTCTTATTTTGAGGGCTATTGCCCATGAATTGTTTGTATCCACTAGGAGATTGATCAAGTCACTGATATTTATGAACAGGAATGTTGTCTTATTTGATTATACATGAAAATGTATTGAGTTGAACTTTACCAATGAAAATGTAAGGCGCTAGGTGTGCAAAAACCATAGGAGGATCAAATTATGGAAGATTTCCATCAACTACTTTTTTTGGGACTGGCAACTCTTGAATCAGCAGGGGGAATGCAAGTCTCAGCAAGCCAGTAGCTAGTCACTCATGGAGCATCGGAGGCTGGTACAAATGTCACGGAAGAGGAAAGCTGGACAAGGTGAAAGGGACCTGATGAAGATGGTGTTGAGTCTGTTGACATAATATTGTACCTACATAATGCTTCAAGGGCCAAGGGGTAAGTGCAAATGTATGAAAACAAGAGTTAATTGAGGATTTTGACGATGATTATTAACCATATTTGGCATGATTTGATCGGCATCAAAGAAGTTCTACAGATTGGTTTTTTGTGGGAACCCAAATATGTTTGACCAGTTACAACCGTAGTTTTTAGCCAGCCTGCCTAGTGGATCTGCATTGTTGAAAGTTTTACTGGAATTAAACTGAATTCTGACAATGGGTACTTAGTATTTTGCTTATTGGAGGGGGTAGCCCTGAAGCAGGTTCAATGCAGTTTTTCAGACCTTAACATATTGCTGATTCCCACAGTTTTCCCGTTATATGTGCATGCATTTAATATTTTCACATCTATGATCAGAGCTTCATAATATCAAGCGTCCTGTTCCATAGGTAAAAAAAAAAAGGAAAGGGAGAAATGAATAATTTTGATGACAATATACAATACTCAGATTTAATCTATGCGGCATTTGTGCCCAAGAAAGTCAGTGCAAGACTCCACTAATTCGTGAACTAGTGATAATACTTGCCTCAATTGTAAGAATCAGCACAAAATAAGGCAAACGCGAGTTTAGAAGACTAGTATATTTCTTGCATGTGTGTGCATATGCGCATGAGTATGAGAGTGAATTATTCGCTTCTCGTCTGTTTTTCTCAACCAGGGTTTTTAAAATCAAGGTGTTTTGTTAGAAATCAAGTTGCTTAATGAATTCTTACTGCTAAGAAATAACCCAATGATGTATATAGTTTCTAACAACTTCAAACATTTATTTTGATTTCTCTTTACAAATTTCATCAATTAATTTGCAGTTTTCCTGCTTATAGATTTTCATGAGAGCTAATCGCTGATCAAACTAACACCTTTTACCCAAAATCAAGTTGGAAACTAAACCAGAATTTGGGTTATTTCTCGATTTGTGCATGCCTAGGTAAAAAACGCCCTGCAAAAATAATTTAAAACATAGAACTTGAAGAGTGTTAAAAATATGCCCAGCACATTCGTTTGAAGGAGAGCTACTTCACTCACAGAAAACTAATACAATTGAAATGAGCAATCTCATTGTTATTTTCTTTACCTAATTTTCATGAGTATGCAACAACAATATCAGGGTGTATACGTATGATCGTATGTGGCCCAATCACAAAAATAACTGCAGTTTGCATTCTCCCTCTCCCCTCTAGCTCCCGCTCCCAGCCCCCTGATTCGGATCTCAAAGCCTCCTCTGCCAAGACACCTAAGGAGGAAGCCAGTAGCTGCTCCAATTTACAAACTGGTGCTTGAGCTGCTGGGAGCAGGTTGGGTTGGACAACTTAGGGTGCTTCTATGATAACCACTTATGCAATTGGCACCGTTAACTCCCACACCTTTGACTATACGTACTCCCTCTGTTTTATATTAATAGCTTTAAAGGTTGATGAACAGTGCGGATAGTGAAGCGGCGGCCGAGCAAGTAAGGTCTCCATTTATTGATGGCAATGACTATCGCTAGCATCTCCTTCTTGAGAAGCTCGGTGAGAGGACAGGCGATCACTCTATATTGGCTGATGAAATGCCGGTAATATCCAGTGAGGCCCAAGAAAGCCCTAAGTGCTCGAACATAGGTGGTCATCGGCTAAGAGAGCATTGCGGACACTTTAGAAGGGTCGGTGGTGACCCTGTCTTGAGAGATAATGTGGCCAAGATAGTCGACCTGTGGGCTACCAAAAGAGCACTTCGAATTTAGAATAGAGAAGACAGACTTGAGGTGCTTCAAATGATTAGCCAACGATTTGCTGTAGACAAGTATGTCATCAAAGAAGACCAGAATGAAGTAGTGAAGAAATGACTTGAATAGATCGTTCATAAGGCTTTGGAATGTGGACAGAGCATTGGTGAGCCCAAACGGCATAACTAAGAACTCGAAATGGCCGTCGTGAGTGTGGAAGGCAGTCTTATGGACGTCGGTTGGCTGCACTTGGATTTGATGATACCCCGATTGGAGATCGAGTTTGCTGAAAATTGTCACTTTGACCAACTCGTTAAGGAGCTCCTCAATCACCAGGATATGTGTCACGCCCCGGCACTGCCCGACCTGAGCCGAACCCGGTCCAAGGGCCGAACCAATGCATGGGGGCAACAGATTGAAATGATTGAGGAAAAATAGCGGAAGACTTGTGCCCCAACTATGGGCAATCTAATTTACGGAGTCCACGCACTACTTTGAGCAATAGTAAATAGGTAGAACCAAAGAGTTAAACTCTAATTAAACCATGATCTCAAACCCACATACTAATAATTTATGGCCACACACTTGGCTCCAAAACAAGTCTCAAAGAAACTAAAAATATAGTATCTCACAAATCTAAGACAAGGATCATCCACAAGGTTTTAACATCAAAATAAGATAAACGAAGAAACATGCAAAACTAGGAGCCTCCATGACTACTCCCAAGCTCTCTCTGACCTTTCATCATATAGAGGATCCTGTCCATTTGCGTGTCATGCCACGCAGCCCTAAAACAAAACAAGAAAGTGGGGTGAGTATAAAAACTCAATAATTATTTTGAATATAACTATAATCACCAGAAAACACAACGGCATGACGATGAAGAAAATCAAATCTATGATTAACATGCTATACCACTTTCTGATCTTACATTCATATCACGTAAACCTGCATAATAGTGTCTCAAACACACCATTTTTTATCATATATTCGTATCACATAAACCTGCATAATAGTGTCTCAAACACACCATTTCTGATCATGCAATCATATCACGTAAACCTGCATAATTGTGTCTCAAACACACCATTTCTAATCATGCATTCATATCACATAAACCCGCATAATAGTGTCTCAAACACACTATTTCTGATCATGTATTCATACCATTTGTGATCATGCATTCGTATCACATAAACCTGCATAATAGTGTCTCAAACACACCATTTCTGATCATGCATTCATATCACATAAACCTGCATAATAGTGTCTCAAACACACCATTTCTGAACATGCATTCATATAACATAAACCACATTCACCCTACACGACAAACATGTCAACCACATGATACACAATCATGCATAGCATTCATAATAGACATGCATCAATACAAATGGTGAATGCCTCCATCAAGGAGTAAACACAAGCATTGCCACATAGGCAAGAACACGGTCAAGGCCACGAAGGCGATAACATGGTCAAATTTCCACACAGGAAATGAAAAAGAGTCGGGGTTGTCAATCCCTAAAGCTGCTCACCCTCGACGATCCTGGCCAAAAATGTCCCATTCTCATACAGAGAATCTAGAGCAGGGGTGTTCGCCCAGGGACATCTCCTGCGGAGGGGAGAGCCCGAATTCCCACATAGGGAACCCTAGAACACGTGGTAGCGGGTGCACACGACATACCAAACTGGATTCTCAGGGTCCAGATGACAGTCATAATAGTAATCTCAAATCCACAAAACAAGTACACAACTCGTCCCCACATAATTCCATTTCTCTAGACTCAACCCGGGGAGTATACATGTTCCACACAGGAACTTAAATCGAAAACATGTCCTTTCGGACCAACCAAGTTTCGATTAATTCACCAAGCGATTAATCCGGCATGCAATCTCAACCATTACATACAATCGATTAATTCCGGTTAAACATCGGTAAAATTCCGTCCATGAATACCGATCCATGATACATGATAACATGATACATCCGTGAGCAAGACCTACGTGGGTTCCAACACATGGAACGTGCTCCCAATCAATCCCCTCATGCATCATAATCAAGGCATAATTAACTACAATGTCATAGTAAATTCCCCATACGTGTGTGTTCATGCATATCTAACCACATATCCAATGCTTGACATAAACTCATAAGACAATATATGCATGCTTAAACACATTCAAAACAATGATTCCTAATTGAAATCACACCAAAATCCATCATAAAGCGTAAATCCATCCATGTGAAATCGAACATTCACTCCCACGACAAGATTCTTTCACACATTAAGCCACAACATGATCACATCCATTACCCATAAACTATTCTCATTATAAGAGAACACATCTCACCATTTTCCACATAATATCCTTACTGAAAACATATTCTATTCATAAGAATTCCAACATTCAAAAGTTCAAGGTACTTCAATATCAATAAGCATAATTATCAACCTAATATCATGCCACAAGACTATACTTAAACACATTCCATAAATTTTTCATCATCAATTCTACACCTCGAGTAGCTTAATATCATCATAGAATGCCTCTCATAACCATTAGAATCATCAAATGGAGTAAAACATTAAAATGTGCATAAGTTTCAAAAATAGCAAAAACTGTCGTGTAGCCGTTCGAACGCCCTGCAGGGCCGTTCGATCGGATATACTGCAAATTAGTCAAAAATGTATTGTTGCTGTTCTAACGCCCTGGCAGGCCGTTCTAATGCCAACACAACAGTTTTGACCTTCTTCTTCATTTCAAATTTCAAAACCGAAACACCATGAAAACACCTTCAAATCTTCATCCGTGGTACCAAACATTATCAAAAACTCATAAAACCTTCCAGAACACTAATCTATACCATTCTAAAACAAAGCCCTAAGAAATTGGATCAAGAAATTAACATTTATTAATCCCACCATTAAAACACTAAATCAAACAAATCCATTCCAAATAAACCATAAAAATTGAGATTTTACTATAAGAACACTGAGATTTGAAGACCCATTACCTTGTCACTTGTTTAGATTTGGATTTGACCTTCAACCTTCTTAAAAACCTTCCAAAAACATAGTGCCTAAGTTAAACTCCATTAAAATTGATTTAACATTGAAAACCTTGAAGAAAATCTTAGATCTAGGGTTTATTAAGCATAAAAATGAATTTTGATAAGTAGGGTTTGAAGTAAGGGAGTAAATCAATGACTTTAATGCTTGAAATCGAATCAAATCAAAGGGAAAATATTGGATTAAGAAAGGATTAGGAGAAAATCTAGGGTTTAAGCTTAATTAAGGAAGAACATACCTTAATCTCCTCTAATCCGGGCCTAATTGGGGAACTAGGCCTTAATCACCTCCTCTCAGCCTATTCCCAAAATGCAAATGGCTCAGCCCTTTCCCTTTTATAGTAGGGCTTAGGGTACACTTAATGAACTAATGGGGTGTAAATAGAATTTTGGGCTAAAAATGGGTATTTTACAAATTTGAGCACTAATTAAATCTGAGAAAATTCTAAAATTTTTTATATGAGCTTAAGTTGATGTCTAGGGCATTTTGGTCTAAAAATCTTAATTTTGTCGGTGGGGCCCACGGGGGTCCAGCCAAACCCTAATTTTTGGAAATTTAGTGAAAAATCAGAAAAATCCCAAAAATTCAGAATTGACTAAAAATCACTTTAAACTCATAAATGTAGAGTTAGTTTTGCTTAAAACCTTTAGACATCCCATTTATCTTAGAAAACCACAGAATTTAGATCAGAAAATGCGTAAACCACACATTAACCGATAAATAACATTAAAATAAAACCGGTTAAAAAATGAGAGTCCTTACATCCTTCCCCTCTTAGAAATTTTGGTCCCTCAAAATTCGCTAGAGGTCAGCGACGAAAAGATGAGGATACTTCTTTCTGATCTCGTCCTCTACTTCCCACGTGGCTTCCTCGACTCCATGATTCCTCCACAACACCTTCACGAATGGGATAGCCTTTTGCCGAAGTACCTTCTCCTTACAGTCAAAAATTTGAATAGGTACCTCATCGTAGGAAAGATTCTCTTGGAGCTCCAATGGCTTGAAATCCAAGACATGAGAAGCATCCAGCTCATACTTCTGAAGAAGTGAGATGTGGAATACATTATGGATATCGGCCAGTCGGGGTGGAAGTGCTACCCGATATGCTGTAGCACCTATCTGCTCCAAGATCTAAAATGGCCCAATAAAATGAGGTGACAACTTCCCCTGTTGCCTGAATCGAACAACACCGCGAGTCGGAGAGATCTTAAGGAACATATGGTCACCAACACTGAACTCTAACTCCTGCCGTCTCCTATTAGCATAACTCTTCTGATGGCTCTGAGTTGTTTGCAACCTCTCCCGAATGAGGCGTATCTTCTCCACTGACTGCTGGATAAGATCTGGGCCAGTGAGAAGGTGCTCCCCAACCTCACTCCAACACAGAGGTGATCGGTAAGGACGCCCATAAAGCGCCTCGAAGGGTGCCATCCGGATGCTCGCTTGGTAACTATTGTTATAGGAAAACTCAACCAACAGAAAATGCTATTCCCAACTACCCTTCCACTCCAGAATGCATGCACGGAGCATGTCCTCAAGCGTCTGGATGGTCCTTTCGGATTGTCCGTCCATATGAGGGTGATAGGCTGAGTTGAGATGTAGAGATGTGCCCAAAGCACCCTGAAAGCCCTGCCAAAACCTCGAAGTGAACCGTGGGTCACGGTCAAAGACTGTAGATATAGGAATCCCGTGTAACCGCACGATCTCCCTCATATATAGAGCAACTAATGCATCCAAAGGAGTAGTCATCCTAATCGCAAGGATATGAGCGGATTTCGTAAGTCGGTAAACAATCACCCAAACTACATCATTACCACTCGGCGACTGTGGCAGTCCAGAAACAAATCCATGGTGACGTGCTCCCACTTCCACTCCGAAATCGGAAGTGGTTGTAGTAAGCCGCCCGGATGCCGGTGCTCTGCCTTGACTTGCTGGCACACAAGGCATCTGGACACGTAGACCACAATGTCCTTCTTCATCCCCTTCCACCAAAATGTCCTCTTCACGTCGTGGTACATCTTCGTTCCTCCAGGGTGGATAGAGAACTTAGAATGGTATGCCTCCGATAGGATACACTCTCTCAACTCAATGAAGTTCGGCACACACCACTGACCCTTATACACCAAACTCCCATCGGCTTTTCCTCGAAGCCCAACACTGCCTTCTCCTTTAGCTTGGCCTTAAGAGCTAGAGTCTCTTCATCGCTTTTCTGAGCCTCGACCATGTCATCCACTACACTAGAGCTGATAGAGAGGTTAGCAAACCAACTCCATGTGTCATCCAAAGTTAACTCTGGCCTTAACTCAATGGCGTCCTCATAAAGGAGCCACTCACGAACTCGCATGCAAGCAATCGTAGTGGCTGATTTCCGACTCAAAGCATCCGCCACCACGTTCGCTTTACCCGGATGATAATATATCGTGAAGTCATAATGCTTCAAAAATTTTAGCCACCTCCTTTGCCTCAAATTAAGATCCCTTTGAGTGAATAAGTAGTTCAAGCTCTTGTGATCAGTGAAAACCTCAAACTTTTCACCATAGAGATAGTGCCGCCAAATCTTCAATGCAAAAACTATGGCCGCTAACTCCAAGTCATGAGTGAGGTAATTCTGCTTGTGCACTCTAAGCTATTGAGATGCATAAGCCACCACTCTCCCATGCTGCAGAGTACACAACCCAAGCCTCGAAGTGAAGCATCACTATAGACCACAAATCCACCACTCCCAGAAGGCAAAGTCAAAACTGGAGCTGAAGTTAGCCTCTTCTTCAACTCTTGGAAACTCTCTTCACAAGCTGAGTTCTACTCAAACTTCTCATTCTTCCTTGTCAACTTGGTCATAGAGCTTGCAATGCTAGAGAAACCCTCAATGAAACGGCGGTAGTACTCGACAAGTCCTAGGAAACTACAAACCTCCCATGCACTCTTCGGTTGCTCCCAATTCAACATGGCTTCGACTTTCGAGGGATCATCCGCCACACCGTCTCTCGATATCACATGACCAAGGAATTGCACCTTCTTGAGCCAAAATTCACACTTGTCGAACTTCACAAAGAGTTGATGCTCCCGTAACGTTCGCAAGACAATCCTCAAATGTGCTTCATGCTCCTCCTCATTGGCCGAATAGATCAGAATATCATCCACGAATATAGAGTCAAACTGATCAAGATAAGGCAGAAAGACTCGGTTCATCAAGTCCATAAATGAGGCTGGTGCATTAGTAAGACCAAAAGGCATCACTAAGAACTCATAATGCCCATATCGGGTACGGAAAGCCGTCTTTACCACATCATTAGGATGGATCGGAAGTTGATGATAACCTGATCTCAAATCACTAGGGAAGACATCAGAAAATTCTGCCACAACACGAACGGAATCCAAAGAAGGTAACTCCATGTTCAACCCCATAACACTAGCAAGGAAAGCCTCGCATCCCCTATCGATCCACTTCTTGGCCTTGAAGGATGAGACCAAGAACTTGCCATTAGAATGCTTCACCCCTTGAAAGATAAAAGGCTTAGCTCCTGGCAACTTGAACTTCACACTCCTCCTGCGACAGTCTACATGCACATGGAACTTGGACATCATATCCATGCCTAGGATCACATCAAAGTCAATCATCGGCAATATAATCAGATCTATATGTAGAACATGCCCATCAATCTCCATAGGAATCATCTCAATATACTTCTCCGCTCAAAGAGAAGATGAAGGTGTAGACACACGCAAAGGAACATGCAACAACTTATGACAAGCATCCAACTCTTTAGCAAAATGAGGAGAGACAAAAGAATGAGAGGAACTGGTATCAAATAGCACTCTAGCATAGTGGGAGGCAATGAGAGTCATACCTTCCACCACGCTGGAAGAGTTAGCCGCCTCCTGCGCCAAAATAACAAAGACTCTCCCATCATTAGCCGGCTTCTTCCCCTTGCCATCTTGCTGCCCGGTAGGTGGTCTAGCATGTGGCCTCGCCTGAGATGCTCCCGGCTGCCTGGGACCGGAGTTGGGTGTCACCGGAGGATGTCTCTGAGCACGGCTAGCCCTCTGGGGACACTCATTAGCATAGTGCTCCTTCTGCCGGCAATCAAAACAAGTCACACTAGCACGGTGGTCATGAGGGTCCTGCTGCACCTGCTGAGTGTTATGCCTCGCATGACGGGCATCTCGCCGTTTAAAGTCTTGGCAGTTACGGTTATCCTCCATCCTCGGCCTCTTAGGCTGCTGCTGCTGCCCTCTCTTCCGCATATAGTCATTCGAGTCCCGTTCCACAACAATGGCCGTCTCAAGCACCTCAGCAAAGGTCTTGTGCCGGAAGGGCACAACTCGGCCTTTGATGAAAGGCTTCAGACCATCCTCAAACTTACATGCCCGCTCATACTCATCGCTGAAGAAGCGAGGAGCAAAGTGCTCAAGCTCCACAAATCGGGTCTCATAAGCCAAGACCGTCATCGAACCCTGCTGAAGGTTGAAAAACTCCTTCTCCTCTCAGACATGAAGAGGGAAGTACTTGTCATTAAAGGCAGACAAGAACTCCTCCCATGGGATGTCCACGCGGCCATGGAATCTCTGACGCTCCATTGACAACCACCACCTCTGAGCCTCTCCCTCGAACGTGAAGACTGCAAGTCGAGTCTTCTCCTCGTCCGAGCAACGTCGAGCACTGAAAATCTTCTCCATATGAAGCCTCCAATTATCCGCCTCCGAAGTATCCAACCCACCCTTAAAGCTAGGAGGGTTAAGCTTCTTGAATTCCTCGAGTGAGAAAGACTCAAAACCACTACCACTCACGTGCTTAGCCTGAACCACCTGTGTCAACCCCTCAATAGCAGTAAACACATCATCCACTCTCGGGTCTCTAGCACCGTGATGGTTATTAGCACTTGCATGATTAGGGCCAGCCATCTACACGACAACCAGACATTAATAATACAGCCTAATAACCCGAAGCCACACAACCAAATAACTAGAAAACACACAAACAAGCAAGCAAGCAAGACTTGCCACTCAAACCTCATTTACTCTTGGACAAAGAGGCGCTCCGATGCCAAAAACTTTGTCACGCCCCGGCACTGCCCGACCTGAGCCGAACCCGGTCCAAGGGCCGAACCAATGCATGGGGGCAACAGATTGAAATGATTGAGGAAAAATAGCGGAAGACTTGTGCCCCAACTACGGGCAATCTAATTTACGGAGTCCACGCACTACTTTGAGCAAGAGTAAATAGGTAAAACCAAAGAGTTAAACTCTAATTAAACCATAATCTCAAACCCACATACTAATAATTAATAGCCACACACTTGGCTCCAAAACAAGTCTCAAAGAAACTAAAAATATAGTATCTCACAAATCTAAGACAAGGATCATCCACAAGGTTTTAACATCAAAATAAGATAAACGAAGAAACATGCAAAACTAGGAGCTTCCATGACTACTCCCAAGCTCTCTCTGACCTTTCATCATATAGAGGATCCTGTCCATTTGCGTGTCTGCCATGCAGCCCCAAAACAAAACAAGAAAGTGGGGTGAGTATAAAAACTCAATAATGATTTTGAATATAACTATAATCACCAGAAAACACAACGACATGGCGATGAAGAAAATCAAATCTATGATTAACATGCTATACCACTTTCTGATCTTACATTCATATCACGTAAACCTGCATAATAGTGTCTCAAACACACCATTTTTTATCATACATTTGTATCACATAAACCTGCATAATAGTGTCTCAAACACACCATTTCTGATCATGCAATCATATCACGTAAACCTGCATCATAGTGTCTCAAACACACCATTTCTGATCATGCATTCATATCACATAAACCTGTATAATAGTGTCTCAAACACACCATTTTTTATCATACATTCATATCATATCACATAAACCTGCATAATAGTGTCTCAAACACACCATTTCTGATCATGCATTCATATCACAGAAACCACATTCACCCTACACTACAAACGTGTCAACTACATGATACACAATCATGCATAGCATTTATAATAGACATGCATCAATACAAATGGTGAATGCCTCCATCAAGGAGTAAACACAAGCATTGCCACACAGGCAAGAACACGGTCAAGGCCACGAAGGCGATAACACAGTCAAATTTCCACACAGGAAACGAAAAAGAGTCGGGATTGTCAATCCTTAAAGCTACTCGCCCTGGACGATCCTGGCCAAGGATGTCCCATTCTCACACAGAGAATCTAGAGCATGGGTGTTCGCCTAGGGACATCTCCTGCGGAGGGGAGAGCCCGAATTCCCATACAGGGAACCCTAGAACATGTGGTAGGGGGTGCACACGGCATACCACACTGGATTCTCAAGGTCCAGATGACACTCATAATAGTAATCTCAAATCCGGAAGACAAGTACACAACTCGTCCCCACATAATTCCATTTCTCTAGACTAAACCCAGGGAGTATACATGTTCTACACAGGAACTTAAATCGAAAACATGTCCTTTCGGACCAACCAAGTTTCGATTAATTCACCAAGCGATTAATCCGGCACGCAATCTCAACCATTGCATACAATCGATTAATTCCGGTTAAACATTGGTAAAACTCCGTCCATGAATACTGATCCATGATGCATGATAACATGATACATCCGTGAGCAAGACCTACGTGGGTTCCAACACATGGAACGTGCTCCCAATCAGTCCCCTCATGCATCATAATTAAGGCATAATTAACTACAATGTCATAGTAAATTCCCCATACTTGTGTGTTCAATCATATCTAAGCACATGCCCAATGCTTGACATAAACTCATAAGACAATATATGCATGCTTAAACACGTTCAAAACAATGATTCCTAACTGAAATCACACCAAAATCCATCATAAAGCTTAAATCCATCCATGTGAAATCGAACATTCACTCCCACGACATGATTCTTCCACACATTAAGCCACAACATGATCACATCCATTACCCATAAACCATTCTCATTATAAGAGAACACATCTCACCATTTTCCACATAATATCCTTGCTGGAAACATATTCTATTTATAAGAATTCCAACATTCAAAAGTTCAAGGTACTTTAATATCAATAAGCACAATTATCAACCTAATATCATGCCACAAGACTATACTTAAAATTGCAAGACAGTAAGCGAAAACTTTAAATTTTTTGTAGGTCAAAATTTTGATCAATGCAATTAATAAACCTGCCTCATGATACCAATTGATAGAACTTAATACAAGGTTTAGGCATACTTGTAGCCATTAGAATCTTCAATAAAGCTTAATCCTCTGCTAATCCTCTTCAGAATCACAATGGGTTTCTGGTTTAGAACTTGACTGAGAGTAATCTCGCTTAAGGCACCAAATTAGGATGGCTAGTGATGTATTTGTAACTAAACCAGGACACCAATTTTAAGAAGCCTAGAATCCTAACCATCCATCCATAGGTCATCCAATAGTTTAGATCTGCTACTTAAAACCACTGCTTAATGGGTATTCTGACATAGGCTCATTACTTAGACAGTTTTAAAAGCCCAAAACAGTGTAAATTTAGACAGTTGGGCCACTTAATATTTTATTACAAAAACAAGCCCAACAAATTGTGTAAGGACCCTCATCTCTAAACCGGTTTTGTTTTCTTTTAATTATCGGTTATCGTGAGGTTAACACATTTTCTGATTTATTCGATGGTTTCATAAATAAATAGTGTTTATAATGGTTTTAATCAAAATCAACTTTAAGATTAGTAGTTTTAAGTGATTTTGAATCAAATGTGAATTTTTAAGATTTTTTGAATTTTTACTATTCTTTCAAAATTTAGGGTTTTGGCGAGACCCCTGTGGGCCCCACCGTTGAAAATTTTGGTTTTTGTGTCAAATGAACCTAGATATCTACTTAAGGTCATACAAAATTTTTTAGAATTTTCTTAGACTTAATTAGTGCTCAAATTTGTAAAATATTCATTTTTAGCCTACTTTTTCTATTTACACCTCATAACTTACCCATACACACCCCAAAGCTTACTATAAAAGGCAAAACCTGAGCCATTCCCATTTTGGGAATAGGCTGAGGAGGAGAGGTCAGGCCTAATCCCCAATTAGGCCCGGATTAGAAGGTGTTTAAGGTAAGCCTATTCTAATTCAGCACTAAATCCTAGCTTTCTTCTTAATCTCCTCTAAATCTATCATTTCCCCTTTGTTTCAATTCGTTTTGAAACATCAAAGCTATTGATTTGCATTTTTACTACAAACCCTAGCTTTCAAAATCCGATTTTTATGTTCAACAAGCCCTAGATCTAAGTTTTTAATTAGGGTTTTCTTTGGTAAATTGATTTTAATGGAGTTTAATTCAAACTCTATGTCTTTGTAAGGTTTTCAAGAAGGGTGACCATCAAATCCAAGCTTAATCAAGGGATGAGGTAATGGACTTTCAAAATTTTAGTTTGTCTATGGTAAAACTCTTGATTTTGTGGTTTATTTTGAATGGAGTTATTTGATTTAGTGTGCTAATGGCATGATTAGAAAATGGTAATTTTTAATCCGGATTTTATAGGGTTTTATCTTGTTATGATCTGGTTTAGCATTCTGGAAGTCATGGTAGACTTTTGATGGCATTTAGGTTGTTAGATGTTGTTTTGAAGTGTTATCAATGAAGTTTCGGTTTGAAATTGCGAAAGGAAGAAGAAGGTCAAATCTGCCTTATTGGCGTTCGAACGGCCTGTAAGGCGTTCGAATGGCAACACTGCAGTTTTGGCATTTTTCCAGTTCAGCCGATCGAACGGCCTACTGAGCGTTCGAACGGCCAAACTATGAATTTGAATTTTTCCTGTTTAGCCGATCGAACGGACTGAAGGGCATTCGAACGACTACATAGCAGAATTGTGTTCTAATGCATGATGTTTATTTCGATGATTCTACTTTAGCTTGCCAATTTTATATGAATGTGGAGTGTTTTGAGCTATATTATGCTACTAGAAAGGCATGCTATTGAGGTTATGAAGTTGAGATATATGATTAGAGATTAGTGGAATGACTTATGGTTTGTGGCATGATGTTGGAATTGTCATCTTAAAATTATGAATGGTTGATTTCCTATGGGTAAGCATGTTTTCAGTAGGACTACAACCTATTAATGAACTGATTTGTCATGATAGAATGTGGATGGTTGATGTGTGGATGTTGGTGAATTTCATGGCTTAAGGATGAAATGAATGATCTTATATGTATTTAGCCTTTGTGGTTGAGTTTGATTTGAGTTATGATTTCAATGATTCTTCTCCTATGACTTCCACTGGAATTCATGTTTAGATGGAAATTCACATGTGTAGTGTGGTAGTGAGTTTAATTTCAAGCATGTTGATATGCATTGTGTGAAGTGCTTCTACTAGGTACACACACACATATGGGGTTTAATGATGATGTTGAAGCTTGATATTATGATTATAAATGATGCATTAGGGGCTGATGAGAGCACTTATCATGGATTAGGATTCATGTATGCCATGCCCACGTATGTATCATGCTGCATGCATCATGAAAATGAATTTCCAATTGAGGCTTCATCGAGGTTAATCGAATTTGACCGATTGGATGCAATGTGGTGAAATTGTGTACCAGATTGATCGGTCGTGGATTAATCATAAGTTGATTGGTCCAAAAGGACATGTTTTGATTTGAGTTCCTGTGTGGAACAAGTGCACTCCCCGGGTTGAGTCTAGAGAAATGGAAGTATGTGGGGATGAGTTGTGTACTTGTCTTGCGGATTATGAGATTGTTATTATGAGTGTCATCTGGACCCTGAGAATCCAGTGTGGTATGCCGTGTGCACCCGCTACCACGTGTTCTAGGGTTTCCTGTGTGGGAACTCGGGCTCTCCCCTCTGCAGGAGATGTCCCTGGGCGAACACCCCTGCTCTAGATTCTCTGTGTGAGAATGGGACATCCTTAGCCAGGATCGTCCAGGGCGAGCAGTCTTTAGGGATTGACAACCCCGAACTTTTTTTAATTCTTGTGTAGAATTTTGGACCATGACACGCATTCATGGCCTTGTCTATGTTCCCGTCTGTGTGACACTAAATTGTGATTACTCCTTGATGGAGGTTGTTATGATATGATGCATGATGGAATATGTATGTTAGAGATACATTCATGTAGGTTGTTATGATATGATGCATGATGAAATATGTATGTTAGAGATACATCCATGCAGGTTGATTATGATATAATGCATGATGGAATATGTATGTTAGAGATACATTCATGCAGGTTGTTATGATGTGATGCATGAGGAAATATGTATGTTAGAGATACATCCATGCAAGATGATTATGATATGATGCATGATGGAATATGTATGTTAAAGATACATTCATGCAGGTTGTTATGATGTGATGCATGATGGAATATGTATGTTAGAGATACATTTCATGCAGGATGATATGATGTTAATGACATTATGTGGATTATGCACTATGATGTAGTTTTAGGTGATGTGTATGTGTGATCAGAAAAAGATGCACCTTGCCAATCTTTGATCTGAATGATTATATTGCTATGCTATCATATTTTCGATGTTGATAGTGATATTAAAAACCATTGCTGAGTTTGTTAAACTCACCCCTCTTTCTTGTGTTTTATTTTGGAGTTGCGTGGTGCAACACACAGATGGACAGGATCTCCTCTTTGAAGAAAGGTCGGAGATGACTTGGATGTGATCGTGGAGATCTTTGTGTGACTTATTTTCCTTAGCTTTATGCTTTTTGTTTAGAACCTTTGTGTAGGGTTCTATGTTGGATTATGCTACTTTATACAATTGTGTTTGCTTAAGACTTATTTTGAGTTGGTGTGGGCTATAGTTAACTAAGCATGTGGGTTTGAGATTAGTTGTTTACTTTGTATTAAGCAACTCTCTTTCTATTATTCTTATTTACTCTTGCTCAAAGTGGAATGTGCATACTCCGTAATTCTGTTAGGTCGCCCATATTGGGGTTAAGTCTTCTGCTAAATTGTTTCTCAATTTCCCTTCATCACCCCCGCGCGCTTAACCGGTCCTTGGACCGGGTTCGGCTCGGGTCGGGCATCGCCGGGGAGTGACAAATTGTATATACGGCCGTAAAATGCTGAATTTGTCTTTTCAAGCATGTTACAGACATGGTCCCCTGCAAGGCAAGAAACTCTGCAACACCTAAAGCTAAGACACAAAAACTTGTCGTATACAGGTGTTTGTTTTGTGTGTCCAAGGGATTTTCTCTAAACGAAATGAAAAGTCATAACTTGGATATGCATGGGCAATGGGAGTGGGAGTGCAAAGTTTGCTTTAACCAGTTCAGGTATAAGGGCAAATACGAAGAGCATTTCAACGATGGGAATTTCCCAATGAAGGCATGAAGAGAAAAGTAGGATGAAGATACACTGTATGATAGGAGTCGTCCAAGTTTTGCCTTCATTCTTTGCCTTCTCGTTTCACTTTGCCTCTTTCTCATGGTTTTGTACTTCTCCCCGCTCTGTCCTCTTTCTATCTTCATTGTGCCATGTTTCTCCAGTAACTATGTTGAAAAGAAGTTCGTATTCCTCCTCTGCAATGGTATTATCCTCAGTGTGTCTGTGCTGCCTAGTACAAGGAGCTTCTTAGCTAAAAAAATCTACAAGTGGAAGCAGTCAGGCTCTCTGGAGATGTCTATTTTAGAAGTTGAAGAATAACAAATTCAAGAATAAGAAAATGAAGAAGAAATAAGTGAAATTGATTGTGTCTTTGTTCCTGAACAAGAATCAGATTAGCAGTTTGAGGATGAGAATGTGGGAAACAACATACTGTCCCCATGTCAATCTGCTTGTTGTAAGTTGTGTTTTTTTCTTTTCCCATCAGATTTGTATAAGATTGGAGAGACATCCACAATGCATGTAGGCACTGTTGAAAATGGAGGATATCGAAAAGTTTAATGGGATTGGAGCTGTGTTGGAATTGGGGCTTAGTAGTTGATTTTTGCCTGTTGTGGGATTTGTTTATGTTTTATTTATTCGTTATGTTTACTTTGAACAGAGCTTTAATTTGAGTAATTTGAGGGCATTGTTTTATTAATGGGTGGAGCGCCAAATATACCTAAAGGTGCATCGATGGAGTTCCAGTGCTTCATAAGATGGTGTTTAGAGAGAAATTGGAGTAGGCGGCCTGGAGCTGAGGATCTATTGAGGCACCCTTTTATCACTAAGTTTTCTTATGCCACTGGGTTTCTGGTTTTGTTTATTTGAAACGTAGATTATTGTTCTTCTTCTTCTTCGCTTTCTTTTTTTTGATTTGTTTTGTTTCTTATGATTAATTGATACAAGTTACAACAGTTAGAGTTAGAATAATTTTCGTTTTTTTCTTTTTGTCTTCCATTTTTAAATCGAATACTTGCTTGAGTGGAGTGGATTTAAGGAATGAAGAACAACCTTTTTGATCATTTTTTTGGTTTCACTCCTAAATTCCTTTGCTGCTTACTAGTAGATTCAATTCGACATAAGCACAAAAGGGTGAAGAGGAAAAAACTTTAATTTGTGGAACAATGAGAGTAGAGTCTTGAGACAGCTACTTCTGAAGCATGCCATGGTTGTGGACTTGTTGCCCAATGGAGAGGCCTTTTATCCCAAACTCAAAACTCAACAACGGATCTTGTAGGGATGCATCATAATAACAAAACGCGCCTATCTATCTCAAATCAGATCCGCGATCTCAAAACCAAGTCATAGCACATCCACAATTTCAAATCTGGATCAAATCATTTTCATAAATTCAAATCCAAAACACATAACAAGCCGTGATACCCAATGGCCTACCCTCGGCACTCATGGGGCAAACAAGGGCCACTTAGGGAAGGAGTTTTCCTATGATACTCCATCCTGTGCACACGCCACATGATGACTATTTTTCTCGACAGGCATCCAGATCAATGCACGTAACCATACACTCAAGGGTATGCACAAGGATCAACTCAAATCACATTACTATACAAAGCCAAAACACTAAGTGGCTTGTACAAAATCAAATCATATCATTGTACGAAACCAAAACACTCAGTGGCTCATTCAAAATCAAATCACATCACTGCACATAACCAAAGCTCTAAGAGGCTCTTATGAAATCAAATCATGTCACTGCCCATACCCAAAACACACGAAGGCTTGTATGAAATCAAATCAGAACACTATGCATAACCAAAGCACCAAAAGGCTCATACGAAATTAAATCAGTTCAATACACATAATATATTTATCCAAAATAAGCTTCATAAACATAGCCATGCCAAAACATTCATAAAAACTACCATAAGCATGCATTTAGAGTTTAAAACCCGGACCTTGCTTTTTGTGCAAGAAAGAAAATGATGTGCAAAATACCCTGAACATAGACATCACATTTTTGGGCTATAGAAGCCTCAAATAAAAAAATAAACCAACTACAACATCCGGCATGCTCAATTTAGGTAAGAATGCCTCAAGAATGACTTGAATTGGGCTTTAAATGAGGGAGAAACGGAGAAATGGAGTTTGAAGAACGTAGGAGAGAAGAAAACTGGAAAAATGGGCGAAATTTGAAGCCCCCGCACAATTTAAATAGTGTCGTGTGCTTGGGGCCCATGTGGGACATGTGTGTCATGCAACAGCGATGCATGTCACACACACATCGCTTATGTTATTAGGCCCTAGTGCCTGCACGTTACAGGGCACGATTTTTTTATTTTTTTCAAAAAATCCAAAATCTTCAAATGCACATAACTTCCTATCCTAAACTCTGGTTCATGCGTTCTTGGTACCATTGGGCTTGTATCGATGAGCCTACAAAACTAGATCTCACAAAGGGGGTTTTCCATACTTTCCAAGTGGGTCCTGCCAATGTTGCACATTTCTCGAGGCTATAACTTTTGGCCTCGGTGTCCAATTTGAGCAGTTCAAGGCCTATTATGCTAGTCTTTCAACGCTCTAACCCATCATTATCAAAACTCATTGAGTAAAAATGTTTAATTAATCACAAATTGATAAAAACTTGAGTATAAACAATATTAAAGTCATAAAATTGCATTCGAAAATAAGGGTCATTACAAGAGGAGAATCGCCATGGGCCACTGCTTGTATGGGTGCACCACAAAGTCCATGACGGTGTCCTTATCTTCATTCTTCTAAATCTCAATGTGGAACACCAACTCCGTGTCAAGATAGTCGTGTGGCCCCATACGAATCTCCTCCTTATTCGTCCGTTGCACAATGTGCTCTTTAACTAAATCACCTTGCTGATACTGTGTAGTACTTCCTCATCAACTGGAGGTGTATCCAATACAGTGCTACTACTGGCGGCAATATTTGAGCCCACCGCTTCCGAGGTGGGAGACTTTGGCTGTGCTAGAGGGATAATGTTTGGGCCAGGGACAAATAGCATAGAAACTTCTGCACCTAGCTTTGCCTTCTGTTCCACACTTTTCATGTGTCCAAACTTGTCTAACTTCTCCTCCATGTAGCTACTAAAATCTTCATCTTCTTCGAGCCTTGAGCAGCCACCCCCTTGGTTGGCTTCTTGTAATGACCTAATTTTTAGGATTTTAATTATTTAATTTCTTTATGTGTGCTACTTAAATTATTAGTTGCAATTGACATGGTTTGAGAGGGTAGAATGAGTTTTGAGTTGAAGGGCAAGCCTGTCAAGGATTGGACGTAGCTAATTGCAAGGACACAATTCTTTTTAGGAGGGAAGAATGTAATATCCCAGATTTTTCTTATGTTTCAAAAATTAAATATGTGAAAAATAGGGTGTTTGACCCATTGATTTTCATAGTATAATAATTTCTTCCCTAAATATAATTTTGGCCGAGACTAATGTGACTATAAAGTAAATAGAAAGAGCTTCAAAATACCACCAAGAATGCGCAGATTGGAGTTCGATGAGGAAGATACAATTGTTCGAAGTTGAACTTAACGCACAGGGCCCGTTTACCCCAATTGGATGCTCGAATCGTCCATTTAAGTTACTATACGGGGCCGATTAATTAATGTTACTAAATTAAGTTTTAGAATCCCAATTAAGTGGCCTAAGTGAGGAGGTTAGCTTTGGTTGTTAATGTAATGCCCTGACCCAGACTGGGGGCTAGTTCGAAAAACAAAATCGGAGTGAATTAAATAATGATAGAAAGATTAAAACAGACTGACCAAGAGCTGCAGACTCTATATGTGAGAATCGAAATGTTCTTCTACACACTACGAGCTTTAGTGCTTCATTGCGCATAGGTCAGAACAAACCTAATTTTATAACTAATTTGGATCGGGCTAACGTTGCCTTACCATTGGTTGCCTACGTATGTATTGGATAACATTAATAATATTATACCAATACGATTGGATCGGAACGTTGTTCTACCTAATGGCTAATACATGCATTAGGCATCACAAAATCATATACGTTAAAATACGTATATCTTTATATCCGAATAATCATTCGGAATCAAACGAAAATCTTATAAATCATTGGAGTGAAATGGAAGCCAATAAATTAGCAAAATACACATCTCACATAGGTGAGAAGAACACTAACAAAATCACACGTCCCACTCTATCATAGAGCGGAGCAAAACACACTACAGAGCATGTTGGATCATATCAAATTATATATCATAATTAGTATATTACTAATTAAGATGTGCATGCATATAAATCATATTAAATTGAAGGTCAGAAAGGCGTACTCCCTTGCAGTTTCTGAAGTGGAGATGTTGGAGTTGCTTGTTTCCTCAGGGCGTCCTCCCTTTCAAGTCCAAAAATGGTGGGTAGAACCTCCTCTAACTCCGGAATGCTTTTCTTTTTTCGTGCTAGTAGGGTACGGACAGAATCTCCCCTTGACCTAGGATACTTTTCTCACAACATGCTCGTAGGCGGCGGACATAATCTCCCTTTACCCGAGACACTTTTCACTTTCCGCGCTTGCAGGTGGCAGACAGAACCTCCCCTTTATCCAGTGACAATTCACCCTTCATGCGCCCGTAGGTGGTGGACAGAACCTCCCCTTACCCAGAGACACTTTACCCTTCACGCGCCCGTAGGCGGCGGACAGAACCTCCCCTTGGCCCGGGGTGTTCATCTCATATAGGGTCGCTAACTCAAGAAATTAACACTTCCATTATGTAGAACACCCTCAAATTAGCTAAGAATGCTTTTTGTTAAGTTTCTAGTTTTGCAATGGCTTGAGTGTTTATTTGACTAGAATCTTTTAGTTCTAAAATGGACTGGTTAGTAGACTGCATGAATGCTTCGTGAAACTCCTCAAGTGAGGACTAATGACCAGCTGGTGTAACACCTTTAGGAGCTAATCGGTGAACAAAGGTGTAGGAGGCATTTGGCTACCTAAATTGAATGGACATTTGTTGCAATGGTGGCCCTAGTCCATTCATGGGAGGCTGGTTGTGCCTCCAAGAGAAATTTATATGATTCCACCAATTTGGATTGTATGTCTCGGAGATGGGACTACCAAACAGTTCCCCAAAATTATTTAGTATGGCGGTGTTGATGGCAGAATAGGTGGCCAAAAGCATCGCACTGAGATAGTTGCTGTCCTGAGGATTTTCAGAGATGTTGGAATTAATCTCGGTAAGGTTAGACTAAATTCACTCGAAGCAAAGGTTGGGCGAACTAAGGCCGCTCGACATAAGGTCGCGCCACTAGAAATGGCAAAAGCGACCACATAATGGGGGTGACTGATTGGAGGTCGGCCAACAGTTTAAAACACTTATTGGCCACAAAATGTTAAAATAGACCGCATACTACATCCAACGGCAACAATTCCGCATTGCTGAAGCCTCACAACATGGCAGAGGGCTTGGTTGCACACTTACGAACATAGGAGAGATAGAGGGCTTTAACGGCCATATTGCCTAGTGGTGGAGTCGTTCCATAAACACACATTGAGGCACTAAGGCTAGGCATAGGTGACCAACAAGGGCGACATCATTTCTAAACGCTACCCACAACCAAATCATCGTACAGACAGTCATACATCAAGCACGGCTTGCAATGGAGGATATGGGCCTAACATCGGTCGAGCCTTCAATGGACTGAGTCTAATGGCTAACAATTTTACTTCCGCTTGGAAAAATCGGAATTCAGGAACTCTTTCCTATAAGTTTTGGATCATGCGTAACAAAAGTGGGGGTGTAGAGTTAGAATCGGGCCAGAAGTGCTGGCCCTTGCTGTCACTGGGCCGGGGCAAAGCCCATGTTGGTCAAACCTGCAACCCAAATCCGTGCAATATCAAGCTGGACATGTTGGCTTTGGTTAGAGCGGGGTCCATCAGTGGTAGTCAGAGACGTACCCCAGAGTTTAGGGGTGTCTAGTTTGTGTAGAAGACGTACAAAGGAGGCCGGGAGCAACGGCCCCTTGCCTATTTTGGGTTAAGCCGACATCCGTAGCTATCCACTAGCCAATGCCGGGCGGCAGAACAACCAATCAAAGAAATGAAGATACCCAATTTAGCCGAAGCGATAGTGTGCCAAGTTGGGGCGAAAAACACGCATCACCGGGCCATGAACGGCCATACTAGGCCAGGGGACGAGCTTGGAATATGGTGGTTACCCAGCAATTGCAAACCACGGTGAGCTAGACGGGCACCGATTGGAGTTCTTCTAGAGTCTAGCAGTGGCTAATCAACACATCGAGACCAAAACAGGGGAAAGTCTGTGTTTTGGGCTAAGCGGAGCAATGGAGCCTGGAGGAGAAGAGAATAGACATGAGAGTGGTGGTGACTTGCCATCGTCAGCCTGAGACGGAGCTAGTGACGATTAGCTAAAGCTCCTCTGACCACTCAACCACAGAAAGATAGAAAAATTACCAAAAGGGGGACACATGCTCTACTAGAACCGGAAAAGGGGCAATAGGAGGGGTGAAGGGCCGAGGAGGCAACGGCTCAAGCTAGGATGGCAGCTTGGACGGCAGCCTTGATGTCACCAGGCTGGGGGAAGGCCAAAGGCCAATCAATGGTGGCCAGCGACCGGCGGCACAGCCGCAGGTCACACTAGATAGAAAACCAAAACAAAAAACAAAAAGGGATGGAGCCAATCTTACCTCAGGCTAGCGGAGGAGAGCGGTGAGGCCGGGGTGGAGGTGTGAGGAGGTGGTCGTGGTCGGGGCAGAGCTGTAGCGGCGGGCTGGTGGCCATGCAACCATTGGCGGCGGCGAATCCAATGGAAGATTTTTGAATGGGGGTCATGGGCCGAAACCGAAGAGAGGGAGGAAGAGGCGGTGGTGGCTGGTGGGGCCAGGCCAGACCAAGGAGGCAGCAGTGGCGTTGCTAGACTGAGGCCGGCCAGGCGAAAGCTGGCAGTCGATGGCATCGCCCCTTCGGCCTCTCAGAGAGTGAATGGGGCTTCCCCTTCACTATCCAACCCACGGTTGGGCACGCTAAGATCTGATTTTAGTATTTATTTTTATTATTTATTATTTTTTATTTTTTCTCCTCTTTCTTTCTTCCCGTTTCTATTCTCCCGTGTCTCGTCCTATTTTCCGCACTGAGAAATTTGTGTGGTGCGTCAAGGCCCTTGACCTACGACTAAACACCACTATCGATTCTTATGGTTATGAATATCGAGATCAATTAAAAATATGGATATGCCAAAGCATCAAATTTCTTTATCAGTAATACGAGCAGAAAATATCAGAACATTGCAGAAAAATTGTAAAAAAAAAGCATAAATATGTAGAAAAATTATAGAAAAATCGGGGATGTTACAAAAGGAGTGAGCATCAAGAAAGAAGAAAAGAATTGAAGGAGTAGAGAATAGAAAGTAGCTGCAAGGAAGGTTAGAATTGAAGCATAAACAAGAATAAGTTTTGTCCATAACTCATAAAAGCATAGGAAAGAAATTTAAAAAAAGAGAAGAGAAAGATGAACCAAGAGAATTCAATCGATCCCATCCTCCAAAATTATTCATAAAACAGTTTGATAGCCATAGAATTCAATTCTAATTCAGAAGATTGAAGCAAGGCATAAAAAAATTAGTCCATTTGTATTGTTCACACAATGTTCATGCTAGAGGTTGATGATGAGGTTACTGCTCATCAATACTATAGCAACAGTATAAATTGATTTTTTTTTTCTTTTTCACCTCTTGTAAGTCACTTTTTAATTTATTTATGGACATTATGGTTTTAGTTCTTAGGTTAGTGAGTAGCTAATTTTTTCAACTAAGGCTTGGATAAAGCCTTGTTAATTTGTATAGTTTAATGATCATGAGAGTTGAATGATTTCTTTGACATATGCTTTAATGTTTGATTGTTCTACTTATTTTCAATTGATAAACTCTATCTTAGATATAAGATTAATCATGTTCTTTTTATGATTTGAGGTAGTTTTTATCAGTTAGTTACATGAATTTTTAACTCTTGAATTAGAGTTGGGTATTAATTGTGATTTGCATCTTGTTGATGCAAATATTAACTTAATCTTAATCTTATTAAGCAAAGGGGAACACAATTTTTACTCTTGAATTATGCTTAATGATGATATATTCTATAATATATAGGACTGAATTCTAATGTGTTATGAGATATGTTGGAAATTGAATCAATAGTCATGGACATGATTCTCTACAAATTAATTCGTGCGGATTCCCATGATTTAGTAGTTTGGTTATTTAGATATTTAAATCGTTTGATGTTTCTTTCTTAGTTTAAATTGATTCTCAGAGTTTTGATTCTTGATAGTTCTTATATTTAACTTTAAATTCTATTATAATTTTTTATTTACTTTGATTTTTATTTTTACTTGTTTTAGGGTTTTTAATGTAGGCTATTACTTAATAATTTGTTAACTAGATTATGGATTACTTGAGTGAGAATAAATTTAGTTTTCCAATTTCAAGTCTCTATGGGATCGACACTCAATTTAGCCGCTTGTCTACTATAGATTCATGTGCTTGAGAATAAACAATTAAAATTTAACA
Organism: Saururus chinensis; assembly: GCA_035235625.1. Classification (NCBI taxonomy): domain Eukaryota; kingdom Viridiplantae; phylum Streptophyta; class Magnoliopsida; order Piperales; family Saururaceae; genus Saururus; species Saururus chinensis. The sequence goes on from CP141140.1 coordinate 27,157,420, forward strand.
AGTTTTTTGCGCCACTGTTGGGGACTGAAAAGAAAATTAAGTATAAACTAAGTTTACCATTCTTCTAGTTTTAGCTTAGGGTTCCAAAAAACAAAAACAAAAGAGAGAAAAAAGGGTTAAAACAAGGGTGCATGAGAGAGTGACGATCATGTATGACCTTGTGGATACATGATCAAACACACAAGTTATTTCGAGTTGATTTCAATCCCCTAGAGAGTTGTGAAATTGAATTTGATTTTCCATTCACAATGGAAAAAATAATGTAGAAGTCAAACCCCTTGGGGAGTTATTTTCACTAATCTCCATCAATCCTCCCTCATGCATAGTGTTGCCTGACACCATTGTCACATACTTTAAGTTGAAAGCTCAAGTCACTCAACTTATCCCCACCTTCCATGGTCTTGACAGAGAAGATCCTTATATGTATATAAAGGATTTTTTTGACATTTATGCTACATTTAAATTTTAAAACTTTCTAATGAGTCAATCTATCTGTGCTTCTTTCCCTTTTCATTGAAGGACAAGGCAAAGGCATGGTTGAATTCTCTTCCAGCAGGGTATATCAATTCATGGAATGGACTTGTGAGCAAGCTTTTGGCAAATTTTTCCCAATGTCTAAAACCAATGCCTAAAGGAGAGAGATTAGCCTGCTTTTGTCAAGAGGAGCATGAAAAATTTTGAGAGTTGGAAGAGATATAAGGACTTGATTTTGAAGTGTCCCCGCCATGGTTTTGAAACATGGTGGCTTGTGCAATACCTTTACAATGATTTGACTCAAACACATTGTAATATGATTGAATCTATGAATGGTGGGTACTTTATCCTCATTAGATTGGGAGGGGGCTTAGGAGGTCACCCACTTGCTGTCAAACTTCCTGGTGCATTGCCTCTTAACAAGAGGTACTTCAAGAGGGGATTGAGATGCTGCATCCTCCTCTTTCTCAGCCAAGTCACATTCTGCCTCAATCTCTTCTTGGATTGAGATGTTAGGACGATGCCAATTCTGACAACTTCAGTCGTTTCTTCTTCATTTGTCATTTGGGCCTCTTCAATCTGTTGGTCAGTGATGGGGCAAAGTAGATTGACCACTCTCGAATTTAAGGTATTTCATCATAAATCCTTTCAAGCCATCCCAAAGAAGGAATCAAACTAAAATACCAGTACTGTAAAACAAAATATACAATTCAAGGCTAGTCAAATAATCAACACATATTTTCTATGACATGTTGCAATGGTATTACTATGTATAATGTGATGGTCTGAATATAGTTGCAATGGAATTGCAATGGTCTATAGATAGTTTCCATGGAATTTTGATGGTTTGTAGTTAGTTGCGATGGAATTGCGGTGTGTGTTGTGATGCCTATTGTGTAGTTTCCAACATTGTCATTGCAAAATGTATTGCAAATCCATCACAACATCCACTAACCAATCGCATAAAACCATCTCAATACCATTGTAACTAACAATAACAATTATCACTGTAAATATGCATTGTCATATCAATCCCAACATACAAATATACTATCAAAATACTATAGCATGATTAACAAGATAGTCATTGAGCCTATACCTATTAACACTGCTTGTAATAACCCTAATTTCTAACACGATCTTCTTATATATTTTGTTATTTATAATTTTCCTAAGTATTGGTTAGAGCTCATGGAGACGAGCGAACAAGTCTTAAAACGCGAAGATCGGAGGTCGGGAGCAAAAGTTATGACCTCGGGAAATGTGTTCAACCGGCGGGACCCACTTTCAAAATTTAGGTGGAACAGTTCTTAAATGGTCTAGTATTGTAGGGCTCATGAATACGAACTCAACGGTACCAAGAACGCGCACATCGGAGTTTGGGATAGGAAGTTACGATTTTTGGAATTTTTAGGAATTAAAATAAATAATAAAATAAAATATTTTTTCGGCGCGGCACACGCCGAACGTGCGACGGCCACGTGTTCGCTATGACAAACGCGGTTTCGCCAGCGCTAGTGGGCGCCGACCGGCTTTCACGGCGGCGCCGGTGGGCGCCCACCGGAATATTCCCTTTCCTTCCCTATAAATACCCATTCCGGCCAGATTTCTCACCCACATCCGATTTTCAACCCCTTTCACTGTTTTCACCATTCCCGACCTGTTTTAAGTCCGATTTTCATGTTTCAAGACCCGTTTCCTACTAATTCAAGGGTGCTCTACGTACTGGAAGTGTTATTTTCTCGAGACAACCCCTCTAAGACCTTGAAAAATGTGCCCCTTCCCTAATCTTCCCTTTTCATCTTTTTACTGTTTCTGGGCCATTCCTAACCCTTTTTAACCCATTCCAAAGCCCTACCCTACTTAATCAAGGGCATTCTATGCGTTGGAGTGGTTATTCTGCCGAAATTCTCGCTCGAAGGCTGATATATTAAGGTGGGACTCTCTTTACTCTACGAGGAGATTTCGCACGTGTTATAGGTAGGTAGCTTTAAATTCTAATCGTATGCCGAGATTTTTACTCGCTAAAGTTTTGCTAAACGTTTTCGGTTACTTTATGAAAACAAAAGCTCTGATTTTAAAATCATCTCCTCTTTTCGAAAAATTCTCCAAGTTTTGGGCAATTGTGCCGTCTGGATAGTTCTCGGTTCCTCGGAGTTAAGAATTATTATGATTTTGGATACCGCCAAATTTGGCATCTGGCGCACACAGGATTGGGATGTCATGGGTAAATCCCTTCCTTTATGTCTTGCGTTGCCCCATGGGCGCGGGTGTAAGTCGTCTGGTATCGCGACATTCTGTGATTGTGTTTTCAGGTTTTTCGGATGATTTCCAAAAAGAAAAATAGCATGTGCACGAAGCATATTCTTAGAACGTAATTCGACCTACTGAGTATGAATTTACTCACCTACCCTCAGACTCTGCAGGTGTTTCACTCGAATCTGAAGGAGTCGATGAAGGGTTTCCTTAAATTACAGTTTGGTACTGTTGTTTTTATACTTTATGTAAATTATTGTACTGACTGATGTATAAAGGCATGTGATGCCCAATTTTGACAATCTTTGTATAATACACAGTGTGTTGTAATTACTGTTTTAGTACACGGTGATCCTTGGCAATTGTAATTAAATTTTGTTACATTTTCAAAAATTGTTTTCTTTTATTCGAAAATACGAGGGACGTTACACTGCTGCACAACCAAACATGCTGAATCTCTTCTTGTATATGTTATCGGTCGCATTCTTCGCATTGTGTCTGAGTTGAGTGTACACCAACTTGCCCTAAGGTACATTGTAGAATGATGTAAGTTTTGGGTCATCTATCATAACTAGAACTTGTTTCCCACTATACTCTCCTGTCATGGCTTTGTTTTCTTCAAGGCTATGACATTCCATGTCTTGACGTCATGGGCTGCTTGATTGTAACATCCTTGGTTTTTTTGCAATTTTTTTGTAATTTTTGCTATTTTCTGTAATTTTTTTGCAATGTTCTATAATTTTCTCCTTGTATTTTAAATGAAGAAATTTGACGCTTTGGCATATCTGTATTTGTAATATTAGTAACCGTAAGAGTCGGTAGTGGTGCTTAGTCGTAGGTCATGGACCTTGACGCGCCACAATAACTTTCGGCGTGAAAACGGGAAAGATAAGACAGTCACAAATGAGAAAAGAAAGGAGAAACTATAAAATAATAATAATAAAAAAAGCTCAAATTGGGTGCATTGAAGGGGGCGGAGGGGCCACCATCGCCGACCACTAGCTTTTGCCCGGCCTGCCTCAGCTTGGGGATGCCTTCACCATCTCCCGACCTGGCCCCTCTTCCTCCTTTCCCATTCCAGAGCGGTGAGCCACACCTTCGGTTTTTCGCCCGATCCGCCACCACCACCACCTACATAGCCTTCAGCCCACTGCCCTGGCTTCGCCCCGACAAGAGATACCTCCGGCCACTGGCGTCCCTGCTCCTCCTTCACTGGCGTGAGTTAAAAATCCGTCTGCCTTTTCTGTTTTTCCTGTTCCTGTCTGTTGCAAACCATGGTCGTGCCACCAGTCTCCAGCCACTGCCGACCAGTGGTTGGCCTTCACCTGGCCCGGCGATGGAAGGCCGCCATCCTGGCTTGAACCACTGCCTTCCTCGGCCCTTCACCCCTCCTTCTATCCCTTTTCCCGATCCTAACAGATCATTTTTCCCCGTTTTGTTTCTTTGTGATTGTGAATAGCCGGAGGAGCTCCAGCTCACTATCACGGGCTCTGCCTCGGGCCGACCAAGGCAGGTAGCCACCACTCTTGTGCCCATTCTCCTCTCCATCCCATTGTTCCGCCTAGTCCGAAACACAAAGACATTTTCCTATTTCGGTTTAGTGGTGTCGATTTGCCACCGCTAGACTCCAGATGAACTTTGATTGGTGTCCGTCCAGCTCACTCTGGTTTGTGATTGTTGGGTCACCACTGTATCCCAAGTTTCTCCCCCAGCCCCATCTGGCCAGGCTCTACGATACGTGTATTTCACCCTATCAGCACATTGTCAGGCTAAATCGAGTGCAATTGTTTCATCTAACTGGCGATTTTGCCGCTGCCAACATCAGCCAGTGGATAGCCGTGACGTCGGCTTGTCCCAATGATGATAAGGGGCCACCGTTCTTGGCCTCCCCTGCAAGCCTTCTGCTCAAAACAGACACCCCTAGCTTTGGCGTATGCCTTTGATCGTTGTCGAGTGACCCACCCTAGCCGAGGGCCAACCTATCCTGCCTGGCATCGTTGTTGAGTGACATCACGTGGACTTGGCCCAGTGACATCAAGGGCCAACAATTTTGGCCCGATTCTACCTCTACACCCCTACTTTTGTTACGCATGACCCAAAACCTAAAGGAAAGAGTTCTCATATTCCGATTCTTCCAAGGGGAAGTAATATTGTCAAGTCATTAGACTCAGCCCATCAAAGGCTCGAACGATGTTGTGCCCATATCCTCCACCGTAAGCTATGCTTAATGCATGACCATCCGTACACTGATTTGGTTGTAGGTAGCATTTAGAAATGTCACCACCCTTGTCAGCCACTCTCTCTGACGCTTAATGCTCTCAAGTTTGTTTAGGGGACCGCTACTGGTGAACCTCATCCCTTCCGTGACCTACCACCCTAACCCTTTAAAAGACCACTTTTGTTTTAGGGTTTGGCCGTGATAGCACGTGCTTATGGTGTTCGATAGCCGATCCTACCTAAGAGTGGTTGGATCTGGCTTCCACCAACATGAGAAGCTTCGGGACACACCGACAACCTATTCCCCCCTAGGGTTTCCCTTTTACCAAGCACGCTTGTGTTGCACGCGCAATTTAGGCTAAAGGCACCGCCTTTATGGCATATGACGATTGAATGACACTACTACTAGGCAATATGTCACGCCCCGGCGATGCCCGACCCGAGCCAAACCCGGTCCAGGGGCCGGTCAAGCGCGCGGGGGCGACGAAGTGAAAATTGAGAAATGATCTAGCGGAAGACTTAATCCCTAACCACGGGCGATTAATAGAAACACGGAGTGCGCACAATCCTTTGAGCAAGAGTAAATGAAAGGGAAGAAAATGTGTTGCTTATCACAAAGTAAACAACAATCTCAAACCCACAAGCTTAGTTAAATAAAGCCCACACCGGCTCAATATAAGTCATAAGCATCACAACTGCAAAATACGACATAAATCCAAAACAAGAACCCTACACAAAGGTTCGAACATAAAGCATGAAACAAACGCAGGTAAGTCACGCAACGATCTCCATCATCACACCCAAGCTACCTCTGACCTTTCCTCATAGAGGCAATCCTGTCCGTCTGCGTGTCGCACCACGCAGCCCCAAATCAAAACACAAAAGAGGGGTGAGTTTTAACACTCAGCAATGGTTTTAATATCACTGTCAACGTAGAAAAATACGATAGCTTAGCAATGAGATCCTTCAGATCAAAGATTTACATGGTGCATCACTTTCTGATCACACATTCATATCACCTAACACTGCATCATAATGCATAATTCAACCTGCATGGATGTATCTCTAGCATACATATTCCCACATGCATTCACATCATAACCAATCCCGCATGGATGTATCTCTAACATACATATTCCACATGCATAACATCAAAATCAACATGCATGGATGTATCTCTAACATACATATTCCACATGCATAACATCAACACCAACATGCATGGATGTATCTCTAACATACATATTCCACATGCATAACATCAACACCAACATGCATGGATGTATCTCTAACATACATATTCCCACATGCATAATATCATCACAACCTGCATGGATGTATCTCTAACATACATATTCCACATGCATAACATCATCCCAATCAACCTCCATCAAGGAGTAATCACACATTAATGTCACACAGACGGGAGCATTGACAAGGCCACGAAGGCGTGTCATGGTCCAAATTTTCTAGACAAGAATTCAAGAAAGATCGGGGTTGTCAATCCCTAATACTGCTCGACCTGGACAATCCTGGCCAAAGATGTCTCATTCTCACACAGAGAATCTAGAGTAGGGGTGTTCGCCCAGGGACATCTCCCGCGGAGGGAAGAGCCCGAGTTCTCACATAGAGAACCCTAGAACACGTGGTAGCGGGGTGCACATGGCATACCACACTGGATTCTCAGGGTCTAGATGACACACATAATAATATTCTCACATATCCGCAAAACAAGTACACAACTCGTCCCCACATCATTCCATTAAACAAGACTCAACCCGGGGAGTGCACTCGTTCCACACAGGAACTTCAAATCGTTCCACACAGGAACTTCAAATCAAAATATGTCCTTTCGGACCAATCAACTTGCGATTAATCCACGACCGATCAATCCGGCACACAATTCCATCACATTGCATCCAATCGGTCAAATTCGATTAATCACGATGAAGCCTCAATTGGAAATCCATTTTCATGATGCGTGCAGCATGGTACATGCGTGGGCAAAGCATACATGAATCCTAATCATGATAAGTGCTCTCACCAGCCCCTAATGCATCATTCATAATCACAATGTCAAGCTTCAACATCATCATTTAACCCCCACATGTGTGTGTGTAACTAGTAGAAGCATTTCACATAATGCATATCAACATGCTTGAAAATCAACTCACTACCACACTACACATGTGAATTTCTATCTAAACATGAATTCCAGCGGAATCATAGTAGAAGAATCGTTGAAATCATAGCTAAATTCAAAACTCAACCACAAAGGCTAAACACATATAACATCACTCATTTCATCATTGAGTCATGACATTCACCAACATTCACACACCACTAACCACAATCTATCATGACAAATCAGTCCAACGATGATTGTAGTCCTACTGAAAATATATGCTTAACCAAAGAGAAACAACCATTCATAATTTCAAGATAATGATTCCAACATCATGCCACAAAGCATAAGTCATTCCACCATCTCTAAGCATATATCTCAACTCCATAAACTGAATAGCATGCATTTCCAGTAGCCTAACATAGCTTAAAACACTCCACATTCATATAAAATTAGCAAGCTAAAGTGGAATCATCAAAATAGACATCATATGCACAACACACAATTTCCTGTGTAGCCGATCGATTGCCCTTCAGGCCGTTCGATCGGTTACACGCAAAAATTTGAAATTTACAGTTTAGCCGATCGATTGTCCTGCAAGGCCGATCGATCGCTAACACGGCAGAACAGTCATCTTCTTCCTTTCGCAAAATCAAACCAAAACACCATAGATAACACTTCAAATCCACATCTAACACCCTAAACATCATCAAAAGTCCTCCTTGACTTCCAGAATATCAAACCAAACCATAATAATGCAAAACCCTAAGAAATCAGGATTAAATAATTCCATTTTCTAATCTTACCATTAACACACTAAATCAAGCAAACCATTTCGAAATAAGCCAAAAATGGAGAGTTTTACCATGGATAAACAGAGATTTTGAAGACCCATTACCTCAACACTTGATTAAGCTCGGATTGAAGAGTCACCCTTCTTGAAATCCTTGAAAACACAATGAGTTTGAATTAAACTCTAATAGAAATCGATTTACTCAAGAAATCCCTAATCAAATCTTAGATCTAGGGCTTGTTGGTAGTAAAAATTGAATTTTGAATGTTAGGGTTTGTAGTAAAACACAAATCAGTAGCTTTTGATGGTCAAAAAACGAATTGAATCAAGGGGAAAATGGTAGATTTGGAAGAAATTAAGAGAAAAGCCATGGATTAGTGCTTAATTAGAGCAAGCTTACCTTAATCGGCTTCTAATTCGGGCCTAAGTGGGGATTAGGCCAGCCCTCCTTCCTTAGCATATTCCCAAAAATAGAAATGGCTCTGGTTTGCCCTTTTATAGTAAGGGTTGGGGTAGGAATAGGTAAGTTTTAGGGTGTAAATATGAAAAGTAGGTTAAAAGTGGGTATTTTGAAAATTTAAGCACAATTTAAGCCTAATAAAATTCTGAAAATTTTTGTGGGACCTTAAGTATATGTCTAGGTTCATTTGACACAAAAATAAAATTTTCGACGGTGGGGCCCACACGGGTCCAGCCAAAACCCTAATTTTTGGGAAAATAGTGAAAATTCCGAAAAATTCACATTTGGTTTAAAATCACTTAAAACCACTAATGTTGAAGTTAATTTTGGTTGAAACCATCACAATCTCTATTTATTTTACGAAGTCACCGAATAAGGTCAGAAAACACGTAAATCTCACAATAACCAATAATTAAAGAAAACCAAAACCGGTTTAAAGATGAGGGTCCTTACACAATATGGTCATTAAAGCTCTCCTCTGTCTCTCCTATGTCCGTGAGTACGCAACCAAGCACTCCGTCATGTTGTGAGGCTTCAACAATGTGGAATTATTGCCGCAGGATGTAGTCCGCGGTCTATTTTAATGTTTGTGGCCAACAAGTGTTTAAAACCGTTGGCCGACCTCCAATTAGTCACCTTCTATTTTATGGTCGCTCTTGCCATCCCTAGTAGCACGACCTTGTGTCCGGCAGCTCTAGTGCGCCTAGTCTTATGCAACTCTCTCAGTGAGATGCTTTTGGCCTCTTATTCCGCCATCGATGCAGCCACCGTTGTTTGCTCTCCGTCAAACTCTTGTGGATTACGAGGTAGGGGACCTTGAACTCGTAATTTCATTATAGAATGCTTTGATTGTGTAGTAGCATGCTAGGAGTTTAAAACTTAATGTTTTGTATGATAAATGCTGATTAAATGAGCATGTTTTATGTATGTGAATTGGGCGTACGTTACTAAGGGTACAGTAGTAAGTTGTTATGAACTATGTGTCACGCCCCGGCGATGCCCGACCCGAGCCGAACCCGGTCCAGGGGCCGGTCAAGCGCGCGGGGGCGACGAAGTGAACATTTAGAAAACGATCTAGCGGAAGACTTAACCCTAACCACGGGCGATTAACAGCAACACAGAGTGCACACAATCCTTTGAGCAAGAGTAACTAAAAGGGAAGAAAAAGGTGTTGCTTAACACAAAGTCAACAACAAATCTCAAACCCACAAGCTTAGTTTAAGTAAAGCCCACACCGGCTCAAAATAAGTCATAAGCATCACAACTGTAGTATACGACATAAATCCAAAACAAGAACCCTACACAAAGGTTCGAACATAAAGCATGAAATAAACGATGATAAGTCACGCAACGATCTCCATCATCACACCCAAGCTACCTCTGACCTTTCCTCAAAAAGACAATCCTGTCCGTCTGCGTGTCGCACCACGCAGCCCCAAATCAAAACACAAAAGAGGGTGAGTTTTAACACTCAGCAATGGTTTTTAATATCACTGTCAACGTAGAAAATACGATAGCTTAGAAATGAGATCGTTCAGATCAAAGATTTACATGGTGCATCACTTTCTGATCACACATTCATATCACCTAACACTACATCATCATGCATAATTCAACCTGCATGGATGTATCTCTAGCATACATATTCCCACATGCATTCACATCATAACCAATCCCGCATGGGTATATCTCTAACATACATATTCCACATGCATAACATCAAAATCAACATGCATGGATGTATCTCTAACATACATATTCCCACATGCATAATATCATCACAACCTGCATGGATGTATCTCTAACATACATATTCCACATGCATAACATCATCACAACATGCATGGATGTATCTCTAACATACATATTCCACATGCATAACATCAAAATCAACATGCATGGATGTATCTCTAACATACATATTCCCACATGCATAATGTCATCACAATCCACCTCCATCAAGGAGTAATCACACGTTAACGTCACACAGACGGGAGCATAGACAAGGCCACGAAGGCGTGTCAGGGTACAAAATTCTACACAAGAATTCAAGAAAGATCGGGGTTGTCAATCCCTAATACTGCTCGCCCTGGACGATCCTGGCCAAGGATGTCCCATTCTCACATAGAGAATCTAGAGCAGTGGTGTTCGCCCAGGGACATCTCCTGCGGAGGGAAGAGCCCGAGTTCTCACACAGAGAACCCTAGAACACGTGGTAGCGGGGTGCACATGGCATACCATACTGGATTCTCAGGGTCCAGATGATACACATAATAACATTCTCACATATCCGCAAGATAAGTACACAACTCGTCCCCACATCATTCCATTAAACAAGACTCAACCCGGGGAGTGCACTCGTTCCACACAGGAACTTCAAATCAAAATATGTCCTTTCGGACCAATCAACTTGCGATTAATCCACGACCGATAAACCCGGCACACAATTCCATCACATTGCATCCAATCGGTCAAATTCGATTAATCACGATGAAGCCTCAATTGGAAATTCCATTTTTATGATGCGTGCAGCATGGTACATGCGTGGGCAAAACATACATGAATCCTAATCATGATAAGTGCTCTCACCAGCCCCTAATGCATCATTCATAATCACGATATTAAGCTTCAACATCATCATTTAACCCCCACATGTGTGTGTGTGTAACTAGTAGAAGTCTTTCACATAATGCACATTAACATGCTTGCAAAATCAACTCACTACCACACTACGCATGTGAATTTCTACCTAAACATGAATTCCAGTGGAAATCATAGTAGAAGAATCGTTGAAATCATAGTTACATGCAAAACTCAACCACAAAGGCTAAACACCTATAACATCACTCATTTCATCATTGAGTCATGGCAATCACCAACATTCACACACCATTAATTACAATTCATCATGACAAATCAGTCCAACAATGATTGTAGTCCTACTGAAAATATATGCTTATCCAAAGGGAAACAACCGTTCATAATTTCAAGATAACGATTCCAACATCATGCCACAAACATAAGTCATCCCACCATCTCTAAGCATATGTCTCAACTCTATAAACTCAATAGCATGCATTTCCAGTAGCCTAACATAGCTTAAAACACTCCACATTCATATAAAATTGGCAAGCCAAAGTGGAATCATCAAAATAGGCATCATACACACAACATAAAATTTTCTGTGTAGCCGATCGATCGCCCTTCAGGCCGTTCGATCGGTTACACGCAAAAATTTGAAATTTTCAGTTCAGCCGATCGATCGCCCTGCAAGGCCGATCGATCGCCAACACGGCAGAACAGTCATCTTCTTCCTTTCGCAAATCCAAACCGAAACACCATAGAATACACTTCAAATCCACATCTAACACCCTAAACATCATCAAAAGTCCTCCTTGACTTCCAGAATATCAAACCAAACCATAATAATGCAAAACCCTAAGAAATCGGGATTAAATAATTCTATTTTCTAATCTTACCATTAACACACTAAATCAAGCAAACCATTTCGAAATAAGCCAAAAATGATGAGTTTTACCATGGATAAACAGAGATTTTGAAGACCCATTACCTCAGCACTTGATTAAGCTCGGATTGAAGAGTCACCCTTCTTGAAATCCTTGAAAACACAATGAGTTTGAATTAAACTCTAATAGAAATCGATTTACCCAAGAAATCCCTAATTAAACCTTAGATCTAGGGCTTATTGGTAGTAAAAATCGAATTTTGAATGTTAGGGTTTGTAGTAAAACACAAATCAGTAGCTTTTGATGGTCAAAAACGAATTGAATCAAGGGGAAAATGGTAGATTTGGAAGAAATTAAGAGAAAAGTCATGGATTAGTGCTTAATTAGAGTAAGCTTACCTTAATCGGCTTCTAATTTGGGCCTAAGTGGGGATTAGGCCAGCCCTCCTTCCTTAGCCTATTCCCAAAAATGGAAATGGCTCAGGTTTGCCCTTTTATAGTAAGGGTTGGGGTAGGCATAGGTAAGTTTTGGGGTGTAAATATGAAAAGTAGGCTAAAAGTGGGTATTTTGCGAATTTAAGCACAATTTAAGCCTAATAAAATTCTGAAAATTTTTGTGGGACCTTAAATATATGTCTAGGTTCATTTGACACAAAAATAAAATTTTCAACGGTGGGGCCCACAGGGGTCCCGCCGAAACCCTAATTTTCGGAAAAATAGTGAAAATTCCAAAAATTCTCAAAATTTCACATTTGGTTTAAAATCACTCAAAACCACTAATATTGAAGTTAATTTTGGTTAAAACTATCACAAACACTATTTATTTACGAAATCACCGAATAAGATCAGAAAACGTGTAAATCTCACGATAACCCATAATTAAAGAAAACCAAAACCGGTTTAAAGATGAGGGTCCTTACATCCTCCCCCTCTTAGGAATTTTGGTCCCCCAAAATTTGCTAGAAGTCAGCGACAAAAAGATGAGGATACTTCTTTCTGATCTCGTCCTCCGTTTCCCACTTGGCTTCCTCGACTCCATGATTCCTCCACAACACCTTCACGAGTGGGATTGCCTTTTGCCGAAGTACCTTCTCCTTACCGTTAAGAATCTGGATAGGTACCTCCTCGTAGGAAAGATTCTCCTGGAGCTCCAACGGCTCAAAATCCAAGACATGAGTAGGATCCGGCTCATACTTCCGAAGAAGTGAGACGTGGAAAACATTATGGATATCGGCCAGTCGGGGTGGAAGTGCAACCCGATAAGCTGTGGCGCCAATCCGCTCCAAGATCTCGAATGGACCAATAAAACGAGGTGACAACTTCCCCCGTTGTCCAAATCGAACAACACCACGAGTCGGAGAGATCTTAAGGAAAACATGATTACCAACACCAAACTCCAACTCCCGTCGTCGCCTATCGGCATAACTCTTCTGACGGCTCTGAGCTGCCTGCAACCTCTCCCGGATAAGGCGTATCTTCTCCACTGACTGCTGAATAAGGTCTGGGCCAGTGAGAAGGTGATCTCCAACCTCACTCCAACACAACGGTGATCGGCAAGGACGCCCATAAAGTGCCTCAAAAGGTGCCATCCGGATGCTCGCTTGGTAGCTATTATTATAAGAAAACTCAACCAGCGGCAAATGTTGCTCCCAACTTCCTTTCCACTCAAGGATACAAGCCCGAAGCATGTCCTCAAGGATACAAGCCCGAAGCATGTGATAGATCTTCATTTGTGGGCTAGTGGACTGTGGTTGATGGGAACGATTATGGGCATTTGATTGTAAGTTTTTCAAAGGGGTATTTCAAGGATTATGATGTGAAAATTGCAATGGGTGAGGAAAGACTTATGAATGACGGGCAAAGGTTGGACTTTATGAGATTGGAGGATCAGTTCGGATTGAGTTGGAGGGTATGATGGAGCTAAGAGCAAGAGACTTAGGGGATGTAGGAATTTTAAAGACTTAAGATTCAGAATGCTTTTGGGGGGGGGGGGGTGCTGTGAGTTACTAAGTGATAAAAATATAATTGGGCTGTGAGTTACTAAGTGATAAAAATATAATTGTACAAGTATACTACAAGAGTAAGTGTAAGTTCAGCCAGTACGATCGTATGCGTGTAACACTATTTATGTTTCATATTTTCTTGCTTCATGTGTGGTTGCATGCATGCATCTATGTATGAACTTACAAAGTTCATTGATTTATTTTCCCTACTAGGTATTTTCCTATTGAGTATGAAAATACTTACTTACCCTACTTTTAGCCCCTTCAACTAGAGGCTTTTGCAGGTCGATCGATAACTTTTTGGACTGGACTTTTCCCCATGGTGGACTATTTTTACTCGACCTTGAGTACAACGGACTTGTGTGAAGCTGTGTGGATTTTAGTGCCACGATCTCATGTATTGTTTAAGGTGAGCGTTAGATATATTATCCTTCTGAATTTGTGCATATATGTATAAATCAGAACATAGACTGTTGAAGAACTTGTACTCAAAAAGGCCTAGGATGTGTTTGTTTTTAAAGACCATGGCCATGGCAGGTTTTACTTTTATGTTTTCGTTTTGGGTCATGCCTGAGAATGTTGGTTTGTTTGTAAAATGGATTAATTTATAAAATAAATTTTCACATGTTTTGAATTTTCTTGTTTAATTTGATTTATATCCATATTTCAAAATAAAATATTAACAAAATTTTTAATTAAATGTAAGGAAAAACCTCGGGCATGACATTGATCGTTTGGAAACATCTTGGCCTTGAACTTGCTTGTGGTTGTTTTAGGTATATCCTCCTCCCTTTTACTTATGAGTGGAAATCTCAATATGAGTCAGACATCTACTCGCCTTAGGGTTGCCAACTTACCACAAAATGAGAATGACCTAATTGTCTAACTGATAACATACTAGCAATCAATTGGTGGTACATCATCATTTATGATATATTAATCATGTGTTTTAAATATTGTCATTTTAAACTCATCCCTCACATCCCTAGTCAAAAATGTATCCAAGTCTTTCAACTTGGATGCCATGCATTGGCAATCTACCTTTCCAATTTGTCCAAAAAATACAAATTTAGCCTTATTATTTTATTAATAAATATATAATTACATATGTTGTTATGTTGTACTGATTGAGCTGTAATGCACATTGCTATGACCATTGTGATGCTATGATGATGCACATTGCGATGCCATTGTAATGCACATTAAACTGCAATTGTGATGCAAATACAATGTAATTGTGTTGGCCATTGTAATTGAGATGGCCCATATAATTAATTGCAATGCCCATTTTAATGATAGCACAGATCTATCATCGCAAGCCCATTGCAAGTACATCCATATAGTTGCAAACATTTATGACACTATATTTACAACATATATAACTGCAAAAATATTGCATATCGCAAAATGATAACATACAAAATAATAAAAATACTTGAAAGGGTTTAGTGGCCTTACTTTACTAACTCCTCACATTTTTTTATGTGAGATGAGTCTCCGCTGCTAAACTTCTGAATGTGTTTCCCTACTCCCTCATAGAACTATGTAGAATCACAAATGGCTGCTTAACTTATGGCTGGCTTTTCCAAGAGGCAAATTTTCCTTTTCTCCACCTACTTATAGAGATATTACAAAAGGGTGTGTTTTCCTTTTCTTCGGCTAGAATGAGATTGTCTGTAACTATTGATGAAGGAAAACAGGAGACGAATAAGTTACGACTAGCGCATCTCTTCACTTCAGTTGCATCTCTAATGCGTCTCTTCCTCTTCTAGTTGGGGGCGAAGGTCCATCTCTTCCTCTTCCTATTATTTCCTTTTTGCCTTTTCCTCTTATTGTTGAGGTGAGAGTATAATATTCACCTTACGGTGGGTTTGAGTATGTGCTATGGTGCTGATTCCCGAGGTGGGAAGAGAGCACATGATATTTTTTCAGGAGAGGGTGTCATATCAAAATAAAATTTTCTAATGACACCTATACCTTAATTTAGGATTAATTCACACATAATAGATTATTCAAGTAAAATTTTCCCTCTCCTTTATTAAATTTTTTTTTCCCGAAATACTAAACCTATTCTACCGTCAACACCCACCTACTACACTCAATAGTGAGGGGGGCCTATGCTGGCTCCATTCGTAGGCCCACATAGGGCCATGTCTTCAATTTGAGTGCTACGAACACATAGCTGGCTGAACCTGGGACTGTCCCCTGACTGTACATGCCAGCGATGCCCACTATCCATAAAATACCTAAATAAATAGCTGTTCTGGTCAATCACGTATCTGGTCATTTTGCATGTCAGATTTCAATATGGATTGGGTATCTATAAGCCCAAAATCTGTTCACACCTATTCCATGTTCTCACTTCTGTTGCATGGCCTAAGCACCAGTTCACGTACCCTATTCCACTTCTTTTCCTGTTTCCAAATTTGCAGCCATAATCTCCAATTCATCACTTTTCAAACACATTTTCCTTGCTAGACGCACTTTCCATTCCTTTCCTCAAACACAAATCCCTAGCCGTTGATGGCGGCCCTCCATCGATGATATACAAAAAGCATATAAAATTTGGGGAAAAAAATAGTATGTGCACCAAATTTGTGTGCGTCCATATATCCGGGTCGTCATCGACTGGTAATATGTGGCCGTGGATTGTGATTCATTGTTAATTTGAAAACCGTGCCCTTAAATGTGAGTTTAATGCATGCTTAGGGGTATAAGCTGTCCGATTAAACCTTGCCCCACATGATCTCACGGCTCCCACCGGTTCATATGACTCTTGCCCTAAGCACGTACTAAACACGTAATATTTGGATACGACCAGCAACGCACGGAGACACGTAATATTTGAGCATGATATTTATCATTATAATTTTTACTGGCGTTTTATTTACGGATTTGCCCCTACAATGGCTACAGAGATCCTAACATACGTACCCCCAAAACACATCACTGTTTGGGAGGCACAACCGTGATTTCGAGCAAAACGGCGCCCAAACAACTTATACAAAAATCCCTGATGGCTTATAAGTCCCGGTTTCTGCGTTCGTCTTCTCCACGCGCCACTTCCACTCCCTCCCCTGCCTCTGCGCCAGGACCAGCAGCACGAGACGGAGGAGAAGCAAGAGCCCAAGTCGAGAATCCCTGGGAGCCAACTGTACCCGCGTGACTTTTTTTGTGTTTGGTGTTCGGAAATCATGGGCGAGAACGGGAGCGGCCGGGGAGGGGGGCTGGAGGCGGGGCGGCCGCTGCTGCACGGCCACGCTGAGAAGCACTTCACGGCGGGGGAGGTTGTCAGGGACATCATCATCGGCGTCTCCGACGGCCTCACCGTCCCCTTCGCCCTCGCCGCCGGTCTCTCCGGTGCCAGCGTCTCCTCATCCATCATCCTCACCGCCGGCCTCGCGGAAGTCGCCGCCGGAGCCATCTCTATGGGCCTCGGCGGGTGAGAAACTCAACCCCAATCTCGGAACGCCGTTTCCGTTCTGACTGAATTTTCTCCATGAATCAGAATCCAATCTGTTTGGATTTGGGATCCCTCTTTCCCCTGTACTTTGCATGGCGAAAATGGCCTCATTACGGCGGTGGTGCAGGTACCTGGCGGCTAAGAGCGAGGCGGACCACTACATGAGAGAGCTCAAGAGGGAGCAGGAGGAGATCGTCGCCGTCCCTGACACCGGTTCCCTTCCTTCTCCTAAATCACTCTTCTTTTTTTTTAAATTCACAATCGATCGTCCCTAACAGTATGAAATGCTTCTGAACGAAAAAATCTTGAAAATGACAGAGGCGGCGGAGGTGGCGGAGATACTGGCGGAGTTCGGCCTGCAGCCGCACGAGTACGGCCCCATAGTCGCCTCCCTCCGGAAGAACCCCAAGGCCTGGCTGGACTTCATGATGAAGTAAGCAGCCCTTTTTTTCCTACTACATTTTTTATTTTATACTTTCAGAAATTGGTTTTCTTCGGTAATCAAAATGATTTTCTTCGTTCCCCTCCAATTAACGAAAAAGCTCATTTCATTCACTCCTTGCATGTAAGTTTTAATTTTCATATTGTAATTTTAATTTTTCATGAAAGCTCATTTCGTTCCCCTCCGAAAATAGCTTTCATCTTTCTTTTAAGCAATTTGATTTCTTCTATAAACGGCTTTCTTCCTAAATTAATTCCCCTCATCTCAGTGGGGGCAGGCGCGTGGCCGAAGGGGAGCCCATTTGTGGACTTTTCTTGCTGTCTTAAATTGGATTCTTTAGTGGGCTTTTCTTTGTCTTTTTGCTCTTTCCCAAGGGAGCCCCAGTTTTGCTGGCTGACCCCTTTCTCTCTGGTCAGTCATGTTTCAGGTAGGACCCCCGAAAGGAAAATATTAAGCACTGTGCCTTTATATGCCTATCACAAATTAAAAATTGACTTATTCACGTATTTTTTATATATTTTCTGATTAAAATTTTAAAATTAACCTACTTAATAAGAAATATAGTAATATCTTAAAATTTAATAGATGATAGGCATGTCATATTGGTACCGGTACTTAATATTTTTCCCACCGAAAAATTATACTTTGACTTGGATGGTGGTTTGTTTAGTGTGTGGGTAGGCAACCTTAACTATCTCCGCTTAATTTGGGCCTCAGTCACTAATGGGTCCTGGCCAGAAGTGAAGTAATCCAATCCAATGACTTAAAAAAATTGATTAAGATAAAATCCTATCCAATTTCTTTAAAAAGATTACTAAGACATTGTACATGTGTATGTCAGCTTTCATATTTTTATTGCATGTGCATTAGATGGTATTATATATGAAAAAGTTATTAGTCTTACACCATCAATCTTAATGTTGGACAACTCTGGTAAAATTAAATATATCTTATAAAATATATTCCCTCCTTATTATATTACTAGTTATATATAAAAAATAATTATTTTTATTAAATGATGAAACCTACATACTTTCTCTTTCTTAAATTAATAGCTCTATTTAGTAAAAAAATTAGTTCTATATTAATGACTTCATTTTGTTCAATTTAAGTGGTTGTGTACTTAAAAAAGAGTATTATAAGTTTATTTTTCCTTGTCATAAATGTGGGTTTTACTATTTAATAAAAATTATTATTTTTTAAATATAGCTATTAATATAAAATGGAGTGAATATGAAAGAAAGAAAAATAAATTTATAATATTTTTATAAGTACCTAATCATATAAATTTAACAAAATAAAGTTATTATTAAGGAACAAATTTTTTTGCGGTATTAAATTAGGACAGAGGGAGTAAGTGCAAGGACAAATATTATTTCTATATACTACATAAAATATTGATATGCTTGATGTACGATATTGTTGGAAGGTACATTGGTCTTTAAATCTGGTTAATGGTAATGATTAAAGAAACATTTTAGATTCCATGGACCCTACCAAAAAACAGGTTTTATTTGGTGATTACAAGAAACCAGATTGGTGGGGTTACCCTTATGCATGTGCCGGTTGAGTGAATGTGAGGCACGTGCCTACTGTGATGTTCTTCAGTTTTCAACTGGCTGCTATAGTGTGGCCAATATTTGTTCATGCCAACACCATATATTAGAAGGGTTCAGCTTTTTAAGCCCTGCTAAGCAAACGGAATTAATCTAATAAAGTGATTTCTCACGTGTGAAATTTGACGTGGTTGGACTAGTTTTTTAATGAATTGATTGTTATTATGTGCTTTCCGAGGCCAACAACTATCTTTTTAATTAATCTTCTATTATCATTTTCGCCATGTTAATGAATTGATGTTGTTTTTTGTTTTTTGTTTTTGATGAGGCCTACACTGACAAACACCGTTCATTAGTGTGGTTCAGTTTCTTAATCCCTACTAATCAATGATATTTACTAATAAAGTGACTTCCTCACGTGTGAAGTTTGATGTGGCTGGAGCTTTTTTGTAATAAATTGATTGATATTATGTTCTTTTCAAGGGCAACCACTTTATCCTTTTACTTAATCTTTTATTATCATCGTTGCCATGCATCTCCCTAACATGCTCTTAGTGGAGGAATGATAAGGGATGCTAATAGGGAGAGATGTAGAGCAACCCTCTATCAGATTATGCTTAGTGAATCCTAGTCCTTGTTTAAAAATCTCAAACCCTTTGTAATATTTCTCTACAAGAGAGAAACTTTGTTGACATGTTGATTGTGTG
Organism: Saururus chinensis; assembly: GCA_035235625.1. NCBI lineage: Eukaryota > Viridiplantae > Streptophyta > Magnoliopsida > Piperales > Saururaceae > Saururus > Saururus chinensis. Next base: position 27,177,382 of record CP141140.1, read on the forward strand.
TGGTTGACATGCTTTGGATTTAAACGTCGTTTAATATTGTTTTTTTGTCTAAATGAGTTTTGAATTATTTAGCAGTGTCAATGTGTACTGGACATAGTGAGATTGAAAGGGTGGAGTGGTTGCAGGTTTGAGCTTGGACTGGAGAAGCCACGGCCAAGGAGGGCTCTAGAGAGCGCCTTCACCATTGCCATAGCCTATGTGGTGGGTGGCCTTGTCCCCCTCTTGCCCTACATGTTTATCTCGACCGCCCAGGATGCGATGCTCACCTCAGTGGTTGTCACCCTCATTGCCCTCCTCAGCTTCGGCTTTGCCAAGGGCCACTTCACCGGCAACAAGCCCTTCCGCAGCGCCATCCAAACGGCCTTCATTGGCGCATTGGCCTCTGCTGCTGCCTTTGCCATAGCCAAGGCTGTCAGCTAGAGCTTGTTTGATTGCTATGTTTAAATCATTTTTGAAGAAGTAGTCATTTTGTACTCAAAGGTTATGTGAAAGTGTTTAAACATAAGGATTAGGTTAACCGAAGAGTCAAAGGGTGACGCCGTTGTTAAATGCCCAGAAATAAAGTGACATAGTTTTGTTTGTTTGCACCCTATCATTTGTATGGTTTTGCTCCTTTCAGCTGTTTCTATCAACTGCTTGTGAATATTTTTAAGAGTTTTTTTTCATATTTCTTGGCCTAAGATACAAATATTTTATATTTTTTGGTTTTATAAAAAATATTATGTAGAACTTGGGTTTACACGATATTTAGAAAAAATTAGACTAAAATACCCCTACAACAAGGGTTAGGGTTTAAAATTGTACAAATTAGTTATGACGACGCATAAACAAAGAGGAGATCAGAGTTCAGTGACAATTTGTGATTCTTATCTGGCTATTTTCATCAACAACAAATTTTAATTTCTATTCAGCGATTGTCGGCCTCTCTCACTTCATCGGCGATCGCTCTTCTCTTATTTTTTGTCTAAAAATTTCAAACCACATAAATTATTTATCCTTACAAAAGGAGATCAAGATGATGTTGCAACTCAAAAAATGAATCTTGAAGGATTATCCAAGGATAATATAGCTATATAAGAATAGAGAAGGATGTAGATGCTAAAGAAGGATATTGTAGAATAGTCATGATAGCCTCCTACACTATTGTGCAAAAATGGACTCTAGTATGGTTTTTTATATGTAAGTTTTATTATGTAGAACATCTTGTGTAAGCATGTACGCGCACTACAACAAAAAGGACTTTTAGCGACGTATTTTATGCATTGTTAATAGTCCCATAAGCGTCACTAATGATTATTAGTGACACATAAAAAACGTCACTACATGTGTTGCAAAAAGTACCGTCGCTATTGCCTATTAGCGACGTATAACAAAAAGCGTTGCTAATAGTTCATAGTAGCGACATATAATTATACGTCGCTAATAATAAATTATTAGTGACGTATAATATAAGTCACTATTAATCAATTATTAGCAACACTTATTTTCTAGCGTCACTAATGATTAGTTATTAACAACGTTATTGTATATGTCGCTACTAATAAAACTATTTTAAAAAAATTAAAATTAGTTTTTAGCAACATATAAATCTATGCGTCGCTAATAAGTAATTATTAGCAACGTTTATCTATACATTGCTAATAAAAAGCTATTTAAAAAAAATTTAAAAAACTTATTAGCGACGTATAACTCTATGCGTCATTTGTGTATATGTCGCTAATAAAATAAAAAATTTAAAATAAACTTATTTAATGTGTCGCTAATAATATAATATTAGCAAAGCAATAAGTGACCTTTATAGACACTTTTATATGCGTCGCTAAAGACATAATTTTTTTAAAAAAAGATCCCAGTGCCGCCGCCGGAGGAGGGGAGGGAAGAGGGGGTGGGGTGCCTGAATCCGGTAGGGGAACTGGATTTCAGCAACCGGAGCCCCCTCCTCCGGCGGAAGCAGTGAGAGAGGGGGGGGGAGGAAGGGGTCCCCCACTGGATTCCGGAAACCCCTCCTCTGGCGGCGGCGAATGGGGGGCGAGGGGAATGGAAATAAGGGGAGGGGAGGAAGGGAGGGTGGCGGCGAGGGAGGAGGGGGTGGGGTGCTAGAATCCGGCTAGCGATTTCATCCGTGCGGGCGAATGAAAATTCCCCGTGTGAGCATATGTTTCTTCAAAAACGTCGCTAAAACTCTCATATATTGCAACGTTTCTTCGTAAACGTCGCTAAAATTTTCACATATTGAGACATTTCTTCAAAAACGTTACAATTGGTAAATATTTGCGACGCATATAATGCACCGCAAATGATATGGTGTTTTCTCTCTCCCTCCCCTCCTCTCTACCCCTTCCCCTCTCTCCCCCCCCCCCCCGCTCTTTCCTCTCTCTCTCTCTCCTCCACCTCTCTCTCCTCTCTCTCTCCCCCTCCCCTCCACTCTTTCTCTCTTCCCTCTCCTCTCTCTCTCTCCCCCTCCTCTCTATCCCCTCTCTCTCTCTTCCCTATCTCCTCTCTCCTCACTCTTTATATCTATTTTAATTTAAATTTTTTTAAATTTTAAAAAAGCCATTACCGACGTATAGCTACATACGTCGCTAATACTATAGTGTATTAGCGACTTATACACTATACTCTTCCCTCTCTCTCCTCTCTCTCTCTTCCCCCCTCTCCTCTCTCTCTCTCTCTTCCCCCTTCTCCTCTCTCTCTTCCCTCCCCTCTCTCTTTCTTCCCTCCTCTCTCACTCTCTTCCCACCCATCTCTCTATCTATTTAAATTTTAATTTTTTTTAAATTTTAAAAAACCAATAGCGACATATAGCTGCATAAATCGCTAATACTATAGTGTATTAGCGATGTATAGTATTAGCTATGTATGTAGATATACGTCACTAATACACTAGTGAATTAGCAAAGTATAAATGTATATGCTGCTAATACTCTTCCCTCTCTCTCTTTCCCCCCTCCTCTCTCTCTGTTCCCTCTCCTCTCCTCTCTCTCTCTCTTCCCTATCCTCTCCCTTCCCTCCCCTCCCTCTCTCTTCCCTCTCCTTTCTCTCTCTTCCCTTGCTTCTCTCTTCCCTCCCATCTCTCTCTTCCCTCCCCTCTCTGTCTATCTTCCCTATCTTGTCTCTCTATCTATTTTAATTTTAATTTTTTCAAAATTTTAAAAAGCCATTAGCGACGTATAGCTACATACATAGCTAATACTATAGTGTATTAGCGATGTATACACCTATATGTTGCTAATACACCATAGTATTAGCGATGTATACATGTATACATAGCTAATACACCGTAGAATTAGCGATGTATACATCGCCAATACTCTTCCCTCTCTCTTCCCTATCCTCTCTCTCCTCACTCTCTATCTATTTGAATTTTAAATTTAAAAAAGCTAATTGCGATGTATAGCTGCATACATCGCTAATACTCTTCCCTCTCCTCTCTCTTCCCTCCCCTCTCTCCTCACTCTCTCTATCTATTTTAATTTTAATTTTTTTTAAATTTAAAAATACCACTAGCGACATATAGTTGCATACATCGCCAATACTATAGTGTATTAGCGATGCATGCAACTATACGTCGCTAATACAATGTATTAGTGAGGTATACATGTATATGTCACTAATATTCTTCCCTATCCTCTCTCTCTTCCCTCCCCTCTCTCTCTCTATTGTCTCCTCTCTCTTTCTCTTCCCTATCCCCTCTCTCTTCCCTCTCCCCCCTCTCTTTCCCTTCTCTCTCTTCCCTCTCTCACTCTCTCCCCTCTCCTCTCTCTCTTCCCTCCCATCCCTCTCTCTATCTTCCCTACCCTCTTTCTCCTCACTCTCTCTATCTATTTTAATTTTAATTTTTTAAAAATTTAAAAAAGCCATTAGCGATATATAGCTACATAGGTCGTTAATACTATAGTGTATTAGCGACGTATACACCTATACGTCGCTAATACTTTATACATTGCTAACACACCATAGTATTAGCGATGTATACATGTATACATCGCTAATATTATGGTGTATTGGCAATGTATACGTCGCTAATACTCTTCCCTCCCCTCTCTCTTCCCTATCCTCTCTTTCTCTCCCCTCTCTCTCTATCTCTTCCCTCTCTCTCCCCTCCTCTCTCTCTTCCCTCCCCTCTCTGTCTCTTCCCTCCCCTCTCTCTCCCCTCTTTCTCTTCCCTCCACTCTCTCTCCCTTCCCTCTCCTCTCTCCCTCTCTTCCCTCTCCTCTCCTCTCCTCTCTCTCTCTTCCCTATCCTCTCTCTCCTCACTCACTCTCACTCCATTTTATTTTAAATTTTATTAAAATTTAAAAAAGCCATTAGCGACGTATAGTTGCATATGTTGCTAATACTATAGTGTATTAGCTACGTATAAAGCTATACGTTACTAATACATTATTGTATTAGCGATATATACACGTAGTATTAGTGATGTATAAATATACGCATCACTAATACTCTTTTTTTAAAAAAATTAAAAAATATCCCCCCTCCCCTCTCTCTTTCCTCCCCCCTCTCTCTTCCCTCCCCTCTCTCCCTCTCTTTCTCTCTCTTCCCTATCCTCTCTCTCCCTCTCCCTAGCTCTCTCTGTCTCTCCCTCCCTCCTTTCTCTCTCTCCTCTCACTCACTCTCATTTATTATAAATTATATCTTAAAGTTAATAAGAAAATTTTTAAAATAAAATATATTATATTTAAAAATTTTAATCTATTATTAACATTGCCTTTTATTAAAAATTTAATATTTATTTATAATTTATATAAATAGTCAATATATAAGAAAATATATTATATTTTAAAAAAGTATTCTAAATGTTTTTAATTTTTTTAAAATAATTTTTTATTAATTAGCGATGCTTTCTGACAAGCATCACTATTGTTAAATCTATTAGCGACACTTAAGAAAAAGCATTGCTAATAGGTTTGATTTTTAAAAAAAAATTTATAACATAATTATTAGTGACACATAATATAAAGCGTTGCTAAAAGTCATATATCAGCAATGTTTAATATTAAGCGTCGCTAATAGTGAATTTTTTTGCGACACTTTTTTATATGTTGCTATTATTAGTTTCTAGTGAGGTTTATTGTTGTGTCGCTAATAAAAGCGTTGCTAATAGTACATTTTGTTGTAGTGACGATCTTAGAGGTTTTTATCCCTGACTTGATGAACAATTGTATTAGTAACAAATATTGACGAATATCATGTTATTAATAACACGCTATGACTAATATTGTGTTATCGACAACACACAATGGCGAATATCCTATTATAGTATATGCAATAATCGTATTATCATTAGCACGTATTATTGGCATATTGTGTTATCAATAAAACACTATAGCGAATACCGTGTTATTAATAACACACTATGGCAAATATCGTGTTATCAATAACACACTTTGGGGAATATCATATTATCGTATATGCAATATAGAGGATATCATATTGTATTGTATTATCAATATCACGTATTGTTGGCATAATTGTGTTATCGATAACACGCTATGGCGAATATTGTGTTATCGATAACACGCTATGGCAAATATTGTGTTATCGATAACACGCTATGGCGAATATCGCATATGTGATATAGAGGATATCATATTGTATTGTATTATCAATATCACGTATTGTTGGCATATGGTGTTATCGATAACACGCTATGGCGAATATGGTGTTATCAATAACACGCTATGACGAATATTGTGCTATCGATAACACGCTATGGCGAATATCATGTTATTGATAACACATTATGACGAATATCATGTTATATTGTATGTGATATAGAGGAAAATAAATAACACGTATTGTTGGCATATCGTGTTATTGATAATACGCTATAGTGAATATCGTGTTATTGATAACATGCTTTGACAAATATTGTATTATCGTATGTGCGATATAGAGGATATCATAGCATATTGTATTATCCATAACACATATTGTTGGCATATCGTGTTATCAATAACACGCTATAACGTATATCATGTTATAGTATATGCGATATAGAGCGAAATAAATAACACGTCTTGTTGGCATATCGTGTTATCGATAACACGCTATGCCAAATATCGTGTTATAAATAACATGCTATGACAAATATCGTGTTATTGATAATACGCTATTGATAACATGCTTTGGCGAATATCGTATTATCATATATGCGATATAGAGGATATCGTGTTATCGATAACACGTATTGTTGGCATATCGTGTTATCGATAACACGCTATGGAGCATATCGTGTTATCGTATATGCGATATAGAGGATATCATATTATGGGTTGTCGACTCAAAGAATACATATCGTATTATCAAAATTATATTTTATTGATATATCGTGTTATCGTATATGCGATATGGATTAAGTGTTGGACACAGGCAATGCAGAGCGAGAGATCTTTGGTATGTTTAGTGGGAGCCATCCTCTTGTTCTTGCATTCTCGGAAGTCTCATGAGTTATGCAAAGTGGATGTGCTCTACCCGATTTCCTTCGGATTTTCTATACTATCAAAAATCCTTTCTTTTTGTCGCGCCCAATCCCCATTTGTGGCAAGTCTCCGGAGTCCTTCAATTCGTTATAAACGCAACCTAGTTTTTCAGATTGCTGAAATATTATATTTGTTACAATTCAGCAAGCACTAAAGTGGCTTCTTTTTATTCTCTGTTTTGAATTTTGTTATTTTTATATTTTTTAATCAGGAACCAGTTTTTAGATTAAAACCGGGAGGTGGCTCAATTTTAGTTTGTTCTCTGGAACACAGGATTAAAAAAGGAAAAAAATTTTACTTTCTACCGATCATCTTTAAGTGGGTGTTTTATTTCTGTATGTTAAGTATTTTGATTTTGTTCATACAAATTTGTGCCATCGTCAGTCATTTGTCACCAATAATGAGATAAAAAATTAAATATAAATTTAATTATGACCTAATGATATATTTGTCCTAAACTAGATTACATAAGATTAAGTGTTAAAATTTGAAAAATATAAAATATTTATATATTGAGCTAAATAATATGAAAAAAATTTATTTAAAAAAAATAAACAGAGAAGAGGGTAGAGTGAGATTCTCTGACCCAATTCTTGCCATCATTATTTACAAAATAATCACGGGGACCAACTAAAAGTGCCATCATTATTCACAGAAGAATCATGGGGACCAACCAAAAGTGGAGCTGCTTTGGACAAGATCTGGTTGGATGCATCCATGACTCCTTGCAAAAATGGATGTCTATTGGACTTCATACATAGCTGGCAGACAACCACGTGCAGCAGCCCATGCCTGCTTCTGCAGGGAGAGAAAAGGTTGTCGATACTAAGCCAATTTATCTAACTTTTGCTAACTGGGATGACTCATTATCCAATCATAACCCGTGTGTTTTTCATAAAGTTAAAATCTTTGCGATAGTATGAGGAGCGGGGCCAAGATTAATAATTTCACAAGGGAAGTTGATATTTTTATTTTATATTTTCACAAGGGAAGTTGATATTTTTATTTTATATTTTTACATTTGAAAACAGGTAAAAGTAAATTTCAAAATTTTCTTTAGCAATATTTAAATAGAGGGCGCGTTTGGGAGGTGATTCCCAAAAAATAATTTATTTAGGGTAATAATTGCTTTCTAGGACGAAAACCGTATAATATAACGATTTAAAGATAAAATGAAAATCTTGTAAGAAGCCATTTCCCACCTTAGGAAAGACTATTTTTCCATTCTACTAGGGAGGAGAGTTCCCGTAGAAATTGCTTTCTACGAGAGGTAGAAATTATGTTGGTCATACTTGTGACCAAATTGCCCCCGACTCTCCTCTTTCCCCCATCTCTCGCCCCACCTTTATCTATTTGCCCTAATCCCGCCGCAGGTAGTCCCCCGGCCCTGCCTCCGTCCCTCCGATAGCTACCATACTGACCTGACTCTCACCCTGCCCCCATCTCTTTGCCCTATTCCTACCGCAGGCAGTCCCCTGACCCTCCCTTCATCCTCCGTCCCTCCGACCGCAGATCTCCTTTCGTCCCCTAGTCACTTGATCATCCACAGATCGCCCTCTGCCTTGTTCATTCGTCAGCAATGAGAAAAGGAGGTTATTTGTCAGCCCCCCTGTAAGGTAATAGCGATCTGCCATTGTTCTACTTGTTTGATTGTCGATTTGACATTGTCTTGCATATGTTATCCTTGATGTCAAAGTCAGCTTGCATATATTTGTATTGGGTTGTTTCCTTTTCTATCTAGATTTAATAATTATTTTTTTCTAGTTTAAGTTTGACATTTTTAGAGATGCTGGCGAGTTCTGTTAGTTGGGTTTGTTAAAATTTGCACTTTCATTGTATTACAATATGATCTGCCACATGTTCTGCTTGCAAATTATTGGGTTGTTTCCTTTTCTTTATGGGTTCTTTTTGCTTGATTTTTTTAGCATGTCAGACGAGATCTGTGTTGGGTTCGTGAATTGTACTGCTTGTCATTGCACTTATTGTTTGATTGCCAATGTGTTGTTTCATTTTCTTTCTGGGTTATTTCTTCATAAGCTTCATTGTCAGAGCATTTCTCTTATATATCTTTGTGACATGTTATGAATTGGTAGTCTCTGTTGTATGTGAATTATTATCGTTTACAAAATTGAATAGATTGCTCAATTCAAATTTCATTGAATAGAATAAATTTGCACATATTTTTGGTTGTTTGTTGATTATGGCTTAGAACATCTTTTTGGTTGCCTAATTCCTATCTAACATCTTTTTCTTTCTGGGTTCATTTGTAAGCTTCACTGTTAGAGCATTTCTTTTACATATCTTTGTGACATGGTATATATGTAGCTAATATGATTTCTTTTAATTATTTTTTTAGCTTTTAAAATTAATTTTAAAGAATAAAAAATCTTAAAAAATTGAAATTAGAGAAGACATAGTGTGTAGGGAGAGAGGAGAGGGAGAGGGAGAGGGAGAGGGAGAGGGAGAGGGAGAGGGAGAGGGAGAGAGAGGACAGGTGAGGGAGAGAGAGAGGAGGGAAGAGAGAGGAGAGGGATAAGAGGGAGAGAGGAAGAGGAGAGAGATAGAGAGAGGGGTGAGAGGAGAGTGAAAGTGAGGAGAGAGAGGAGGGAAGAGAGAGAGGGGAGGGAAAGAGAGAGGGGAGAGGGAGACTAATTTTATTTTAATTTTTTTTTAAATTATTTTATCAATTTTTATATTTTTAAAATAAAAAATACAACATAAAATAAATACTAATAGCGACGTATATACATATACGTTGCTATTAGTATATCTATTAGCGACATATAAAATTATACATCGCTAATACGTGACATATTAGCGACGTATAAGTATATACATTGCTAATATGATTTCTTTTAATTGTTTTTAAAATTTTAAAATTAATTTTAAAGAATAAAAAATCTTAAAAAATTAAAATTAGAGGAGACATAGTGTATAGGGAGAGAGGAGAGAGGGAGGAGAGAGAGGAGGAGAAGGAGAGAGAAAGGGAGGAGAGAGAAGAGAGGAGAGGAGAGGGAGAGAGAAAGAGAGAGGAGAGGGAAGAGAGAGAGGGGAGGGAAGAGAGAGAGGGAGAGAGAGGAGGAGAGGGAAAGTGAGAGAGAGAGGGGAGAGAGGAGGAGAGGGAAAGTGAGAGAGAGAGGGGAGAGAAGAGAGAGCACGAGAGAGGGAAGAGAGAGAGAGAGAGGAGAGGAGAGGGAGAGAGAGAGGAGAGAGATGAGAGGAGAGGGAGAGAGAGGAGAGAGAAAGAGAGAGGGGAGAGACAGAGGATTGGGAGAGGGGGGAGGGAGGAGGGAGAGAGGGGTGAAAGAGAGGGTGAGGAGAGAGAGGGAAGAGAGAGAAGGAGAGAGAGAGGGAGGAGAGAGGAGAGAGAGATAGGGAGGAGAGGGTAGAGAGAAGGGTTAGGAGAGAGAGGAATTTTTTATTTTTTTTATTTTTTATTCTATATTTAAAAATTAATTAATAAATAAATAAGCATGTATTAGGTATATACGTCGCTAATACCACTGACTATAGCGACGTATAGTCCTATGCATCACTAATATATTTTTATTTATTTTTTAAATTAATTTTTAAACAAAAAATATAAAATAGAGAGGATATAGAGAAAGGAGAGAGAGAAGAGGGTGGAGAGAGGGAGGAGAGAGAGAGGAGGGAGGAGAGAGAGAGAGGAGAGAGGGGTGAGAGAGAGGGTGAGGAGAGAGAGGGAAGAGCGAGAGAGGGTGAGGAGAGAGAGAGAAGAGAGACAGGGAGGACAGAGGGAGAGAGAGATGAGAGAGGGAGGAGAGAGAGAGGAGAGGGAGAGAGGGTAGAGAGAGAGGAGAGAGGAAAGGGAGAGAGAGGAGAGGAGAGGGAGAGTGGGTAAAGAGAGAGGAGAGAGGAAAGGGAGAGAGAGGAGAGGAGAGGGAGAGTGGGTAAAGAGAGAGGAGAGAGGAAAGGGAGAGAGAGGAGAGGAGAGGGAGAGTGGGTAAAGAGAGAGGAGAGAGGAAAGGGAGAGAGAGGAGAGGAGAGGGAGAGCGAGAGAGAAGAGAGGGAGAGAGAGAGATGAGAGGAGAGAGAAGAGGGTGGAGAGGGAGATTAATATATATTTTTTATTTTTTTAAAAAAAACTTATTAACGATGTAAGTTACTATACGTCACTAATACATAAAATATTAGCGACATATAGAACTATACGTCGCTAACAATGATATTATTAGCGACATAGAAGCTATATGCCGTTGATAAATGTTCTAATAGTGACGCTCCTAAAAAAAATAATTTATGTGGGCAAAATCCTACCCGCGCGGGCAAATTTTCTCTGTGCTCGCTCTCTCCTTATAAAGGCCCCCCTAACCCCTTTCCTCTTTCCAATTTTTTCTTGCTACCCGCCACCTCCCCTCGACCACCCCCTCCGGTTCCCCCTCCCTCTTCTCCGCCCCCCACCGCCTCTGGTCCTCCCTCCCCATCTCCCCCTGCTCTACCCCCCCCCCCTCCTCTGATTTTGGGGGGAGTAAGGAGGGGGCGGAGCCGGGGAGAGGGGGGCCAGAGGACGGCGATGCCCCGCCCTGCCCTCCCCCTGTCCGACTTCCCCCCTCCTCTGATTTTCAGAGGAGGGAGGAGGGGGCAGAGCCAGGTAGATGGGGGACTAGCGGTGGGGTGGGGGCCAAAAGGCGGCACTGCTGCGACCATCCTCCTACTCCCCCTTTGTTTGGACACCCCCGCCCCCCTTTCCCCCTCCTCCCCCTTGCTTCGGACCCCCCTCTCCCTCGCATCCCCCTCCTCTCCCCTGCACCCCCCTCTTCAATCCCTACTCGCCCCCCCCCTCTCCCTCCTCTGATTTTTTAGAGGAGAGGGGCAGAGCCGGGGGTCCAGATTCCAACGCCCCGCTGTCCTCTGGTCCCTTCTCCCTTCCCCGGTGGCCCACCGGGGATTTTTTTTAAAAAATCATTATTAGCGATGCTTTTTAATTTTAAAAAACATTCATTATTAGTGACGCTTAAAAATCGTCGCTATTTAATTTCAATGTTTTTAATATTATAATATTTGCGGCACTTTGAATTTTATTTTTAAATTTTTTACTCTTTAGCGACGATTTAATTATACATCGCTAATAAGTTATGTTTTAAAAATGTGTTTTCTCTTAGCAACATATACATAAGCTATTAGCGACGCTTATAGATATACGTTGCTAATACTTTATTTTTTTAAAACTATTTTTCTATTAGTGACGTATGCAAAAGTCTCATTAGCGACACTATAAAATATACGTTGATAATAAGTTATTATTAGCGACGCATAGCTATATGTCGCTAATATGCCTTATTAGCAACGCTTTTTGTTATACGTCACAAATTGGTAGTAGCGACAACACTTTTTGCAACGCTTATAGCGATGTTTATTATACATCGCTAATATGCATTAGCAATGCTTATAGGACTATTAGCGACACACTAATAGTCCTTTTTGTTATAGTGATAGCATGAAGAACTCCTCCCTACATCCAATCTGGTCTTGTCTATAACAGCTCGAACAACTCTTCCCTAAAGCAATATTGTCTTTTCTAGTCTAGTCTCTACGAGACCACATGAAGAAGTCCTCCCTATTGCAATATTGTCTCTGTGACAGCTCAAACAACTCCTCCCGAAAGCAATCTGGTCCAATCTGGTTTTGTCTCTACGAGACCACGTAGAACTCCTCACTGAAGACAATATTGCCCTCTATCTACAACAACAACAAGAAATGCGAGATCCTTTGCAAACCAATGCATTTGGGCGGCCGGTCAAAGAGCATATTGTTGGACATCCTTCATCGCCACCATCAATGGATCACGGGAGTTGATGTCCATCTCTGCCGTGGCTGGTCGCCGGGAGATGTTCGCAGTCTTCATTACCGCTAAGAGACTTTGGAGCTACGCGAGATTGGGAGGCTAGGGTTAAGGGAAGCCGGTGTTTAGGAATCAACGACTGCGAACGTTTCCTTCAATTTTACATGAATGATTGCAATGAATTTATTAGGGTTATAATGGTCAATACTGTAAGATCGTAGAACTTGAACCGATTTTAATTTATTGTGTTTAATTGCATTTGTGTGGTTTAATGCTAATTCTGATTGATTCTAGACTATTTTCGAAATTTGAGTATTTTCCAAAGGTTTTATCCTAAACCAACTTCACATTTATGGGTTTTAACCAAATTTTAGTCAATTATGAATTTTTGGGAATTTTCATGAATTTTTTAAAAATTAGGGTTTCGCACCTATGGACCCCACAGTAGAATTTTGGATTTTTAGTCCAAAATGTCCCGACATCAAAGCAAGTTATTACAAAAATTTTTAGAAGTTTTCTGGTCCTAATTAAAGTTTAAATAGCCAAAATACCTACTTTTAGTTAAAGATTCTATTCAAACCTCAAGTTTTAATTAGGTATAGCTCATTCCTTCCTATAGGGCTGACCCTTTCCTATTTGGGAAAGGGCTGAGCCAGAGAATCAGGAGCCTAATCCCCAATTAGGCCAAAAAAGGAGGTGATTATAGGTAAGATTTCCTTAATCCTTGCTTAATTATTAGGGTTTTCTTAAACTCCTCTTAATCTTATCTTCCTCCATTGATTCAATCCGTTTTGAAACCATTAAATCACTATTTTACTCCTCTTCTTCAAACCCTAACCTTCAAAAATTTGATTTTATGCCTCCTAAGCTATAGATCTATGATTTGTTTAATGATTTTCAAATTTAAATTGGGTTTAGATTAGTATTAACATAAAAATCATACTTTTCGAAGGTTTCAGAGGTGATTGAAGAGTAAATCCGACTCAAACAAGTTAAGAGGTAATGTTTCTAAAGCATAATATGTATGCAAATCTCAATTTTTATGTGTTTTGATTGAATGAGTTTCATATTTAGGGCTTTAATGGTAGATTTGCAAAAAAATAATCTTTTGCCTTGATTACTTAGGGTTTTGATTTGAAATGAGTTGATTTAACATTCTGAAATATTTAATTCAACTTCTATGGTGTATGAGGCTTAGAATGAAGATTTTAAGCTCGATTAATAGTGTTTCGGTTTTGAATTTTGAAAGGAAGAAGAAGACTTCGATCTGCCTTGTTGGCGATCAATCGGGTCTAGTGGCCGATCGATCGGCTACATAGCAGATTTTGCCCTTTTTAGTTTTTTATGCTTATTTCGGTGTTTTTGCTTCCAACTGATGTTTCTAATGTTGATATAGAGTGTTTTGAGCTAGAATAAGCTACTGGAAGGGTATGCTATTTATGTTGGAATTTATAAAGCATGCTTAAGTACTATGTGGAATTACATGATTATGATTAGACATGTTAGCAAGATCATCTTGAACTTATGATTGATGAAATTCTCATGTTTGACATGATTTTCAGCAAGGTTATTGTATGACAATGATATGATATGTCATCTTATAGTATGAATGAATTATGGGTGAAAGGTGATATCATGTTCTAACTTCATGTGTAGAATAATTATGCTTGTAAGAGTTGAGCATTTGATTTTACATGAATAAAATGATGGTTTACGATAGATTTCTCCCATGATTTCAGTTGGTAACTATGATTAGATTTTATCAAAGCATGTGTGTATTGCCTTATGAGATATTGTCAAAGCATGACCATGTGCTTAAAGATCTATTAACACACACATGGGGGGTATTTATTATGAAATCGTGGTTGTTTATGATTTAAATATGATGCATGTGAGGACTGATAGGAGTACATTCCATGTGTGGGAATTCACTTAGATCTTGCTCACGTATGTATCATGAATTCATGCATCATGAAACTGACTTCATGAATGTGTATTTATCGATGATTAGCCGTGGTTGATCGATTGTATGCAATGATGTGAGATTGCATGCCAGATTAATCAATCGTTGGTTGGATCGGAATTTGGTTGGTCCAAAAGGACATAATTTTGATTTGAGTTCCTGATTGGAACATGGATCCTCCCCGGGTTGAGTTGAATGATTTTGGTGCGGTTAAGATTTATTTGATGTAGTCACATCTGGACCCTGAGAATCCAGAGTGGTACGCCATCGTACACCAGTTGCCACATGTTCTAGGTTTCCCTTGAGGAAATCGGACTCTCCCTGCAGCTGAGATGTCCACAGTGAACACACTGCTCTAGGTCTTCGTGAGGAGATTAGACATCCTTGCCCAGACTGTCTAGGATGAGCAGACCTACTCTAGGTTTCTAAAAGGAAATTGGACTTCCTTTGAGGAATGTCTTGGGCAAGCAGTGGGGCTGACTATCCCAAACATCCTAGGTTTCCATTTGGAAATCGGATTGATGTCCAGGTTGGGTTAAGGCCCTAGGTTTCCATGCAGGAAATCGGACGATATCTAGAGTGGGTAATATGATTGTATTCCTCTCCATGATAGAGACATTCACCATTTAATGATAATACATGTGTATGAGATAATATTATGCCTCTCCATGATTGTATGATTTATATTTATATGATCTGAATTATGTTAGAGATACTTATGATGCAGGTTTATGTGATATGAATGCATGATCTAAATTGTGTGATTGAGGCATTATCATGTAGGTTTATGTAATATGGTTGCATGATAAAAAAATGTCTGAGAGACACTTCTCATGCGGTTTATTGGTGATGTTATACTTAATATGATTGGATAAGGATCATTACTTATGCAGGATGGATGTTAAGTCATGACATGATTATTTATTCCCTTACGTGATATATGCATGCTAGATCTTTTTCTTATGGATAAGTAGGGGTTTAGTAAAGAGATGATCAAAAAATGGTGTGCCATGTCAATTATGGATCTGAATTACCATGATGTTGTGTCGTGATGATTTTCTGATTGATGTTATCGCTTTTAAACCATTGTTGAGTTTTGTACTCACCCCTCTTTGTGATTTGCTTTGGGGCTGCATGGTGCGACTTGCAGATGCACAGGATGCCTTATACGAGGGACGACATGGTTACTTGTGGGATTAGCCTTCTAGGCATTCTAATGATGTTTTATTTTCTAATCTTCTACTCTCTCATATTAGAGAATACTATATGGTGGATTATGTATAGTGATGCCACCGGGTCGGTTTTGGGTCGGCTTTTGCCAAACCCGAACCCGAACCCACATCACAAAGCTATGACCCGAACCCGACCTGACCCAACTCGACCCGAACCCAACCCGTTTGACCCGAATAGATTAAAAAAATAATTTTTCTATATTTTTATTATTTTTTTAAAATTTTTTTTAAAAAATAATATTAAAAAATATATAAAATATATAAATTTTATATTTATATTTATATTCGGGTCGGGTCGGGTTGGATCACTAAAACCCGATCCGACCCATTAGGGTTAGTTTTAAAAACCAAATCCGTCCCATTAGGGTCGGGTCGGGTTTACCATTTACCCGACCCGAGTGGCATCCCTAATTATGTATTATGCTCGAGTTTATCTCTTGTCTTTAGACGTGTCTAAACGTCTCTGATTTTGAGCCATGTGTGGGCTCGTTGACTATTATGTGGGTTTTGTGTGAGGATTATGATAATTTATTATCCTCTTTATTCTCCTTAATTACTATTGCTCAAAGGGCAATATGTGTGTTACTCTGTTATGTAAATTGCCCGTTCGAGGGGCTAAGTTTTCCACTATACGTTAATCCTTTAATTTTCGTCGCCCCCGCACACTTGACTGGCCCTTGGACCAGGTTCGGCTCAGCTAGAGCGGTAGGACATGACAAATACAAATTATAAAAATCACTTTACCCATTGGCCCATCCATATGGCTTTTTTTCACTATCCATCCAAACGTCATTGGATTTTGATTTTCTTTCCTAGAATGCATTCAATGAAAAAACAATTTTCTTTCCACTACAAAGTAGTACCCAAACGGGCCCATAGCTGATCAGTGCTGATCCTTTCCCTTTTGAAGTAACATCGCCATGTAGCTTCTACCAAAAAGAAGGAAAAAATGTGGCTATGATGATCTTCATTTTACTATCCTATTATTAAAGTGAGAAATGGATATTATTACCATCAAAGTAAGGACTGGGGGTAAAAAAAATTTGTCATAAAAATCTTAAATTACCGTTAATATGTTTAAGATATTATTTTTAAACACTTATTTATAAATTAATTAAAATTTTTAAACTTGAAGCACAATTTATATATACTAACAAGAGTTTAAACTTATGAAGTGCAACATGACATTTTGCACGTACAGTTCTAAAACGTGGAGGGGACTTGTCAGAAGTTCCCAAATTGTTGCGTGTGTAGTGTATGGCCAAAACCCAACGGGTGCCTTAAATGTATGGCTCTTCATCACCTTAATTTGGCCCCTTCAAGGAACCACTCCTTGTTCCGCCCTGGGTACACGTGAACTTTGACATCAGACACAATTTTTGTAGTTAATTGGTTACCAGAATATATGTGCATCACTTCTTTCAAGTTTCTCCCACTCCTCAGTACATAAATACAGCAGTATGCAGTCATTAACTTGATGCGAGGGAAGGGATCAGATGCTCCCTACGCCTTCTCAAGCGGGGCGCGCTTGGAAGACAATGGATGTGCTTGACTCTTCCTATATATTTCCATCATGTTAACCGCGAAGGAAATGGGGTGGCTCATGCTCTTGCTCGGGAGTCTTGGATGGGGAAGGGACCCTGTGCCGTAGTCAATTGGCTGTTATCTAAAAAAAATTACAGCAACAATATACAGTAGAGACCACATCATCGAAATGACATACTCCATTCTTGTGTGCACTATCGTGAATCAAAACCATCTTCTGTGCGTATTATAACAAGCCTTAGATCTCTACAAGAACAAAGTAAGCTTTGATCCAGTGATGAGCAGAGCACTGAAGGGCAGCTCACTCACTCTCTCTCTCTCTTTATATATATATATATATATGGAAAAAGTTTATATGAGCCTATGTTTATTTACATTAGTGTGAGTCAAGATATCATAAACAAATTTGACGGAAAAGGGGGCAGAAACCAATCTACCCCCTTAGTTATGTACACTGTCAAATCGAAACTTGACAAAATACAATGCCTAGGCTCATGCAATCGTGAATGAGCCCGGGCTCATATAAACGGGTCTATATATATATGTAGTAGGTGGCACAGAGGAGGAAGAAGAAGAGAAGAAGGAGGTGGAGGAGGTATGGTTATCATCGCTTGAGTGGATGAGACTAGCTTAGAATAACTCAAATAGGTTTCTAAGTCACACTATACATATACATACACTACAATTAATAAGATAGTAGCATACCAGTGCCCATCACCCATCATATCCATAGTCCTATACCCTAGAGAACTAAATGTGTGGTACTACTACATACTAAGTGTCATCTATAAATACTTCCTCTGTTCTATAATAAATGTATTGATTAAAAAATTAAAAGAAACTAATTTTAGGTTTTTTTGTAATTCAAACATGTATTACTGGACGATGGGAGTACTTACCAGCACTTGGCAATGCAAGAGAACACAAAAACATAAGAAACTATTTTCTACTAAGGGGAGTCAATTAGTTTACTTCCTAATAGCTTCTTCCTAAGAGCTTGAGCTGCTAAGGAAGACAATAATTATATGTAGAGGAGAGTTATCTTTTTTTAATGTTATTGTGTAATTATTTTTTTGTAAATGTTAGTTATACACCTTGACTTTTGGCAAAATAATTCTTACACCTCTTGATGTTTCAAAAACTGTACATACACCCCATATCATTAATAAACTATTGGTAGTTATTTTTAAATAACATAAATATCATTATCTACTTAATCATTAAGGGCCCACAATTGATAAGAACATGGTGGGGGCACGGGTGAAAGTAGGGATGTCACTTGGGCCAGGTTTATTGTAAAACCAGACCCTAATGGGTCGGGTTTAGTTTTTAAAATTCAACCCGAATCACTATTCGGGTTGGGTTTTAAGTTATCCAACCCGACCTTAATAATGTTATAAATATAAACTTTATATTTTTATATGTATTTTAATATATTTTTTTGAAAAATTAAAAATTATTAGGGTCAGGTTTAGTTTTTAAAATTCAACCCTCACTATTCGGGTTGGGTTTTAAGTTATCCAACTTGACCCGAATAATGTTATAAATATAAACTTTATATTTTAAATATATTTTAATATTTTTTTAAAAATTTAAAAAATTATTTTAAATATTTTTAATACTAAACAGGTCAAATGGGTTGGGTTTATTCGGGTCAAGTCGGGTTGGGGTACTATTTCATAAATGGTATTGGGTTCGGGTTTGATAAAACCCGACATGATAGCATCACTAGGTAGAAGATGGGGTGTATTTGTCAAGCTCCTCATTGAACGTTGTCTCTTACAACCCTCTTAGTGGTTAAGGGAATAAATGTATTTTTATCATTTAAAAATAATTACTAATGGTTTTGTGAACAATAGCAGTTGCATGTGTAGTTGTTAAAACTTTGGAGCGTGTAAGTACCATTTTACCAATGGTTAAGGGGTATAAGTGTAATTTAATTTTTTTAATTTATTAAAGAGGTTTGTCTAAGTTTATAACATTGGAGGCAGGGTTACTAGCCTCCTAAAGCCTTGTATCTGCTCCCCATTCACCTTGGGCACCTATTACCTACACTGGTTCAGGAGATTTGCATGTACAAACACCTACTTAAGTCAAAAGAGGAATTGACTAAAGTAGACTTCTACTTTAGTGGAATAACCAAAGTGTGAGCAAGTATCTTCTATTTACTAAAGTAGACTTGCTCACGTGGGAACCAAAGTGTGAAGGCTTTTGACTGAACTACCCCCTCCATCATATGACAACCTGACAGGAAAAATCATCTACATCGGTCACTCAGTCCAGGAAAGTGTCTTCTTCTCTGGTACGACTTCATCCTGCGGTGGTTTTATCTCCAGTAAGGCTTCCTACCTAGGTTGGTTCATCTTTCAAGCTACTTTTGTTTGCCCAATTGTTTCCTTCTTCACGACTTTTCTCTTGCATGTCTCAACATCTAGCTCCATATATTCCTTCGATGAAGAAGATTGATTCATGTTATTTGGGATGATGAGAAATGTGTTACTAGATGAAAAAAGGTATTTTGGGTTGGTTATATATTAGTCATTACGTAGTTTCTACTAATAAGATTTCTGGGTAACTAGAAAACTGCAAACGGGAAACTGGAATGTTGGTAGACTGGATAACTGAAAAACTGGAAAAGTAGAAAATTGGATTGCCGATACAATACGAGAAGACCATGGAAAGGGACACACAAAGTTTGTTTGTGTTTGGGACGTACATTGGGATGCAAGTTGTAGGAAATATATTTACGACAATGTACAATCAAAACTAATTGAAGTTCCATGCAAGCACTACAATAAAATGGAGTAATAGCGACGCTTAGCTAAACGTTGCTAAAAACAAGTATTTGCGACATATAAAAAAATGTCGCAAAAAATTGAACTATTAGCGAGGTATTTTCATATATGTTGCTAATAGTTATATATTAGCGACATTTATCTTAGAGCGTCGCTAATACTAATCCTATTAGTGACGCTTTATTATAAGTGTCATTAATAATTCCTCTATTTGCGACGCTTCATATAACCGTCACTAAAAGATACATATTTTAAATAAAATAAGAAAAAATATAACTATTAGAGATGCTTTTCATAAGCGTCACTAATAGCTTTCTCAATAGCGACACATATATACAAGCGTCGCTAATAGTGCTACTATTAGCGACGCTTAGAAAAGCATCCCTAATAGTATTAAATTACAAATAAAAAATATAAATTTTAAATTAGTAGCGACGCTTGTTAATAAGCATCGCAAATACTATTTCTAATAGTGACGTTTGTTAACAAGCGTTGCTAATATCTTTATTAAATTATTTTATTTAATAAATAAATATTAAAAAATTATAATAAACTTTTTAAATATAATATATTTTATTCAATATTTACTATTTATATATACAATAAATAAATATTAAATTTTCAATAAAAACTAGTGTTAATAATTTACTATTTATATATATTATATTTTATTTGTTAAATTTTATTATTGTTGACATAAAAAAAATTAAATCAAAATTCAATTGCAAAGATCTCGGAGCTTGACTAGCTCTAGATAACTCTAAATTTTCAAAACAAAGTCTCCACAGTTGGCAAAGTCAAAAAAAAAAAAAATGGAAATGAAATAAATTCTAAAGTTACACACATGGTAATGCATTTTTTTTTAAAAAAATCTAAATTCAAAGGCAAGAGTTCAGAGCTTGACTAGCTCTGGATGATACTAAAATTTTCAAAATGGACAAAGTCTCAAATTCAGATAAAGTCCAAAAGAAAAAAAATTATAAAAATCCAAAGGCCAAAATTTCTAAGCTTGACTAGCTCTGAGTGAGACCAAATTTTTAAATAGACAAAGTTCAAAAAAAAAAGTAAGGAAACAAAATCTAATCCTACACACGTAGGAATGGACTAAGGCTTTCAACAAAAAAGTTTATTATGAGAAGACATCATGGAGCTTCTTTAAATCTAAACTTAAACGGTTGAGGGGGGCTTTGCAAGCCTCACATGGCTACATTAATTTTTTTTTTCAAAGGGCTGTGTGAGACCCCATAAGTCTCACAACAAAAAAGCTATAAAACAGAAATAAATGAAAAGGCCAGGTAAGACTCGTGGGTCCCATGCTAAGTCTTGTTTTGTTAAAAAAAGAAACGTATTCAGCCATGAAAGGCTAAAATGGCTAAAAATACAAAAAAGTTAAATTCCAAAAGAACTCAAAGTTTAAAGAAGAAAAAAAGAAGGTTGTGTGAAAAATTTCATGGGCCCCACATAAGGAATGAGAAGATTAAATCAAAGCCCCGATGCTCGTGATCCCCTACTATAAAAATATTGATGAAATAAAGAAATATAATAAAAATAATAATAAAGAAAAAAATGATAATGTGTAAAAGTGGAGAGGACTAAGTCAAAGTATAATGCCCGGTTTTCTCTCAAACTTCCCACTTCCTCCATTAATTAAGTTGTTCTCACCAACCCTCCCACTAACCTATTTCCCATCTCCCACTATTCTACTCTCCATTTCTCACAAACTACCTTTCCAACTCACCACACTACTTTGCTTAATCGTGCAACTCCCATCCTATAAATATGCCTTCGTTTCCATAAGAATGGGCTTTTGGCTTTCAAGTCTAGAAAACCTCCAAAAGAGAAATCCAGAAGTCCATCACACACCAATTCCTAAAAAACCTTGACTTTCAAAAAGTTGAAGAAGATTGAGGAATTGGAAGACAAGCAGAAGCACTCAAGAAGGAAGAAGAACCTGTACAAGGGGAGCTCTCATCTTTAAGAAGAATTTTTCTTGTTTTCTTGTCTTCTTTTCCTTTTTAAACTTAAAAGTTGTAGCCACTTCTCCTGACAATTCTCTCTTTTTATTATAATAAAATTCTAGTTGTTTCTTTTATTTTTGCCAACTAATTGAAGGGTTTTGAAAATTGAATAATCACCACTACTCACTTTAAAGTGTAAAGAGTAGTCTTGATTATTCAAGGGAAGGTCATCCCACATAAAAAAAAAGGTTCTTCTCTACCCTTTGCAAGGAAGGATCACTTGATCCATTCACTTGTCTTGAGCATAGAGAACTACCGAAATCCCCCAATAATTATTAATATTAAAATATAATTTATAATAAAATAAAGAGTGAAAAGAGTGCATTGAGAGAGTGTGTGAGAGTGAGGGGAGAGAGAATATGAGGAGAGAGAGGGATCGAAGAGAGAGGAGAGAGAGAGGGGAGGAGAGATCAGAGGGAGGGAGGAGAGACAGAGAGGGAGGAGAGAGAGATGAGAGAGAGAGGGAGGGAGGAGAGAGAGAAAAAGAGAGGAGATAGAGATAGGGAGAGAGATGAGAGACAGAGAGGAAGGAGAAAGAGAGATGAGAGAAAGAGAGAGGGTGGGAGGAGAGAGAGATGAGAGAGAGAGGGAGGGAAGAGAGAGAGATGAGAGGGAGAGGGAGGGAGGAAAGAGAGAGATGAGAGAGAGAGGGACAGAGGAGAGGGAAGGAGAGAGATAGAGAGAAAGAGACGAGAGAGGCGGAGAGTGAGAGGGTGGAGAGAGGGTGGAGAGAGGGAGGAGAGAGGAGAGAGAGGGAGGAGAGAGGGAGAGGGAGAGAGGGTAGAGAGAGAGATAGGAGAGAGAGAGGGAGGAGAGAGAGATAAGAGAAAGAAAGGAGAGAGACATAGGAGAGAGAGAGAGAGAGGAGAGAGATAGGGAGGAGAGAGGGAGAGGGAGAGGGAGAGGGAGAGGGAGAGGGAGAGGGAGAGAGGGTGGAGAGAGAGAAGAAGGTGGAGAGAGGGAGGAGAGAGAGAGAGAGGAGGGAGGAAAGAGATAGGGAGGAGAGAGTGGGAGGGAGAAAAAATATTAATTAAAAATTATTTTTTAAAAAAATAATTTTTTTTTAAAAAATAGGTAGTAGCAACATATAGAACTATGCATTGCTACTATTAAGGGTAATAGCGACGCATATGAACATGCGTCGCTACTACCTATTTTTTTAAAATTTTAAATTTAAATGAAAGAGAGTGTGGCAGGGGCGAGCGGGGGAGGGAAGAGAGGGGGGTGAGAGAGAGAGAGAGAGGAGAGAGGGAAGAGAGAGAGAGATGATGGAGGAGAGAGATAGGGAGGAGAGAGGGAGAGAGGGTAGAGAAAGAGAGATGGTGGAGAGAGGGAGGAGAGAGAGATAGAGTGGGAGAGAGAAAAAACATTAATTAAAAATTATTTTTTAAAAAAATAAATTTTTTTAAAAAATAGATAGTAGCGACGTATAGAAACCTAACAGTAGTAGTGATGCATGTTGAACATGCGTCGCTACTACCTATTTTTTTTATTTTAAATTTAAATGAAAGAGAGGGGGGAGGGGGGGGGGGAGGGGGAGGGAAGAGAGAGGGCAGAGGGAGAGGAGAGAGAGGGAAGAGAGAGAGTAGAGGGAGGAGAGAGAGAGAGTAGAGGGAGGGGAGAGAGAGGAGAGAGAGGGGAGGGAAGAGAGAGGGAGAGAGAGTAGAGAGAGGGGAGGGAAGAGAGAGAGATAGAGAGAGAGAGAGAGATAGGGAGGAGAGAGAGGGAGAGGGAGAGGAGAGAGAGGAGGGTGTCGAGAGAGAGGGGGGAAGAGAGAGAGGGGAGGGAGGAGAGAGAGGGAGAGAGGAGAGAGAGAGGGGAGGGGGGAGGAGAGAGATAGAGAGAGGAGAAAAAAATAGAAAAAAGTTATCTTTAGCGAAATAAGGTTATAAGTAGCGACATATATAGCTATACGTCGCTACAGCTCGTTAATAGTGACACTCTTTAAGAGCCTCGATAAATTGTTTTTGTTTTTTTAAAAAACAATGGCCGTGGGCGATTGGCGAAAGTTCGCCCGAGCCTTATAAAAACACCCCCCCTTATTTTACGCCGCCTTGCTGCCCGCCTCCTCTCCTCCTCGAACCCCTCTCTCCCCGGTTCTCCTTATGTTGTCATGCCGCCCTGTTGCCTACTGCCGTGCCGCCCCTCCCCTAGCCGGCCTCCCTCTCCCCCTAGCCCCCCCTCTCCCCCAGCGGCCCCACTCTCCCCAGCCAGCCCCCTCTCCCCCAGCCGGCCTCCCTCCCCAGCCATCCCCTCCCCCAGTTGCACCCCCTCTCCCCCAACATCCCCCTCTCCCCCAGCCGACCCCCCGCCCCCGGCCACACCCCTCCCCCAGCCCAGCCTCCCTCTCCTTCCGTCCCCCTCCCCAGCGCCCCCTCTCCCCAGCCAGCCCCTCCCCCCAGCCGCACCCCCTCTCCTCAGCCGCCCCCTCCCCCAGCCGGCTCCCCTCTCCTCCTAGCATCCCCCGAGCGCCCCCTTCCCCCCAACCGCACCCCCTTTCCCCCGCCTGCCCTCCCTCCACCAACCGGCCCCCCTCTCCCCCATCATCCCCACTCGCCCCAGCTGCCCCCTCTCCCCAGCCATCCCTCCTCCCCCGGTGCCCCCTTTCCCCTAGCGCCCCCTTCCCCTAGCCGGCCCCCTCCCCCCCAAAGACCGCCCCTGTCCCCAAGTGCCCCCCTCCTTCCTTGGTACAAGAGTTCGCCGAGGATTTTTTAAAAATAAAATATAATATTAGCGATGCTTAAACAGCATTGCTATTTGTTAGTAGCGACACTTTTTAAGCGTCGCTAACAATAATTATTATAAATTTGATTTAATTTTATTTTTTTTAATTTTTTTTATTTTATTAGCAACATATAGAGAGTGTTGCTAATAAATTTGTTTTAATTTTTTTTTCTATTAGTGACGTATACATAAACGTCGCTAATAATTCCTTATTAGCGACGCTTATGTATATCTGTCGCTAATAATTTTTTTTTTAATTTTTTTTTAAAAGTTAGTTTTCTTTTAGCGATGTAAGGAAAGCGTCGTTAATAGATTAGCATTAGTGACGCTAGATAATATATGTCGCTAATAAGTTATTATTAGCGACGTATATTATATGTCGCTAATACATGTTATTAGCGACGCTTTTTGGTATACGTCGCTAATAGGTAATAGCGACGGCACTTGTTTCGACGCTTTTAGTGACATTTATTATACGTCCTAATAGTCAGTAGCGACGCTTATGAGACTATTAGCGACACATAATTGTGTTGCTTATAGTCCTTTTTGTTGTAGTGAAGGTCACTTATGATGCTCTCTTGGATAAGTTGTATTAAGTGTGTAAATGGTCAAAGAAAGAGTACTTATTAAAGTTAAGTTTTATATATTTGATTGCAATGCCTATTGACCTTCCACCACCTCAAATAAATAATACTGGAACTCTCTATTGCTTCCTTCGAGAGAATAAGCTAAGATCGAATGGAATACCATTGATGATAGATAAAGTAAGAAAAAGAGAATATTACTGAAGGGAATATTAGTGTCAAAGTGCTGAAATGGCATGAGGAGATGAGAAGAAAAAATGCAAAGTGAGAGGAGAATATAGGAAGAACAGAAGCCATCTAGATGGAGAAGGGCACACTTTTTAGAGAACCATACAACACAACTGTCAATCTCAGTTGTGATGAAGATAAACTCCAATTAGATGAAATATTTCATTTAGAGGAGAGTAGGATGAAGAAAACACAAACATCCCGAATTGATATTGATTCAAAAGTAACACATGCTGACCTAGCAAGTGTAAAAGAAGAGTTTGATATCTATTCAAGCATTAATTAGTATGTTCCAAACACAAATATAGATGACTTTGAATTTGGGCAGGATCCTTATTGTGCTTCACCATCAGCATATGAAGATGATCCTATGGGAGAGGAGAATAATGGTACAAAAGGACATGATACACCCAAAGATCAGCCTTGTCCTAATGATGAAAGGTACAATAAATATTGTGAATATATTTTGTAAGTTTGTATTTTATATATATATATATATGAGACTATTGATATAAAATATATTGTGTAGATCAAATGGAAGCAACTGTAGTCAACCTCCGCTTGTTGACGAAGAAGTGGAAAACATGGATAGTCCAAAAATTTAGTTCCAGTTACATCAGTTAAAAGAAGGTAAGTAATCTTGTTTTTTAGTTTGGAAGTTTATTAGTTCCACAATTTTTCAGTGTGGCAGTTTTTCAGTTTGGCAGTGTTCCAGTTTGGTAGTTATTCTGTTTGGCAGTTTTAACTTTTGACAATTTTTAAGTTTGGCAGTGTTTTAGTTTGGTAGTTTCTAGTTTAATAACTTACACTTGCAATTTTCAAGAAGAATGAAGGTGGTGGTAAGAAAAAGAGATTGAGAGTTAATGAAGAACCCCCAAGTTTGACCTACAAAATGGACATTATTGGGAGGGTCCCTATGTAAATAATGACTTTCGTGTTCAATTGGGGAAAGTTTATGATCGAGAATCGATAGGAATTGGTCAATAGTTTAAGGACAAAGTCATGCTTCAACTTCATCTTCACAACATGGTCATGTACACCAAGTTTTAGTTCAAGGTTATATATTGAAATAAATCAAGGTATACAATCAGATGTGTTGTTGAGGACTACCTGTGGAGACTACATGCCTTGAGAATTAATGGATGTTTCTTGTTCAAAGTGAAGGAAATGAATTTAGTACATACATATTTGAAGGCATTACTTGGTGAAGGTCATTGTCAAGCAAAAAGTGGGATTATCATTGATGCTATATAGTCATATGGAGGGACGTGGATCTTACACATCAGACGATATAAAAAAAGATATTAATGTAAAGTATGGAGTTTCCATAAGTTACCGTAAGACTTGGAAGGCTAAAGAGGCCATTGTGGAGAAGTTGAAGGGAACATTTGAGGAGTATTATGTGGGCCTTCCAGCATATCTACACCAATTGGAAAGGATGAATCCAGGGACTGCCAACGATATCCAATACAACATTAGAGAAAAATCATTCCAAAGGTGTTTTGTATCATTTGGTGTGTGGTTGAGAATTTCAAGAGGCACATGCATAAGGTAATTGCCATAGATGACACACATTTAAAAGGACGGTACAAAGGAATCTTATTTGTGGCATTAACTTTGGATGGTGATAATCACTTGTACCCCATTGCATTGGGGATAGGAGAATAAGATAATAATGAATCATGAGAGTGGGTCCTTAAACTCCTGAAGCATGTCTTGGGCCACATTGAAGGGCTGGTTATCATATTTGATAGAAACCGTTCAATTATTTCACAGGTTCAAAAAGTATTTCCAGATTGTGTAGATGTAGATGGGTATTGTGCTTATCATGTGTGGTCTAATATGCATGTAAAATTCAAAGATCCAGGCCTCTCCCCCCACTTCTGCATTGTAGCAAAGACAAACCGTCCACAAGAATTTGACGAACAAATAACCATGATACAACATATTAATCCAGATGCACACAAGTGGTCAATCAATGTAGATGTAGCAAAATGGGAAAATGTACACTTTCCGGGGAAGAGGTATAATATTGTGACTTCTAATGGGTGCAAGAGTTTTAACTTCATGATTAAAGAGCATCAGGAATATCCAATTTTAGCCATATTAGAGGGTATACGCTTAAAGATGCAAGATATGTGGTATCAACATATCACATGTGCAGGGAAGTGAACTTGTGAATTAACCTTGTGGGGAAAAAATGAGATTGAGGCAATGGCTAAGGAAGCACGTGTGTCACGCCCCGGCGATGCCCGACCCGAGCCGAACCCGGTCCAGGGGCCGGTCAAGCGCGCGGGGGCGACGAAGTGAAAATTGAGAAATGATCTAGCGGAAGACTTAACCCTAACCACGGGCGATTAACAGCAACACAGAGTGCGCACAATCCTTTGAGCAAGAGTAAATAAAAGGGGAGAAAAAGGTGTTGCTTATCACAAAGTAAACAACAATCTCAAACCCACAAACTTAGTTAAGTAAAGCCCACACCGGCTCAAAATAAGTCATAATCATCACAACTGTAGTATATGACAAATCCAAAACAAGAACCCTACACAAAGGTTCGAACATAAAGCATGAAAGAAACGATGATAAGTCACTCAACGATCTCCATCATCACACCCAAGCTACCTCTGACCTTTCCTCAAAGAGGCAATCCTGTCCGTCTGCGTGTCGCACCACGCAGCCCCAAATCAAAACACAAAAGAGGGGTGAGTTTTAACATTCAGCAATGGTTTTAATATCACTGTCAATGTAGAAAATACGATAGCTTAGAAATTAGATCGTTCAGATCAAAGATTTATATGGTGCATCACTTTCTGATCACACATTCATATCACCTAACACTACATCATAATGCATAATTCAACCTGCATGGATGTATCTCTAGCATACATATTCCCACATGCATTCACATCATACCAATCCCGCATGGATGTATCTCTAACATACATATTCCCACATGCATAATATCATCACAACCTGCATGGATGTATCTCTAACATACATATTCCCACATGCATAATAGCATCACAACCTGCATGGATGTATCTCTAACATACATATTCCACATGCATAATATCATCACAACCTGCATGGATGTATCTCTAACATACATATTCCCACATGCATAATAGTATCACAACCTGCATGGATGTATCTCTAACATACATATTCCACATGCATTTTATCATCAAAGTCAACATGCATTGATGTATCTCTAACATACATATTCCACATGCATAACATCAAAATCAACATGCATGGATGTATCTCTAACATACATATTCCCACATGCATAATGTCATCACAATCAACCTCCATCAAGGAGTAATCACACATTAACGTCACACAGACGGGAGCATAGACAAGGCCACGAAGGCGTGTCATGGTACAAAATTCTACACAAGAATTTAAGAAAGATCGGGGTTGTCAATCCCTAATACTGCTCGCCCTGGACGATCCTGGCCAAGGACGTCCCATTCTCACACAGAGAATCTGGAGCAGGGGTGTTCGCCCAGGGACATCTCCTGCGGAGGGAAGAGCCCGAATTCTCACACAGAGAACCCTAGAACACGTGGTAGCGGGGTGCACACGGCATACCACACTAGATTCTCAGGGTCCAGATGACACACATAATAACATTCTCACATATCCGCAAGACAAGTACACAACTCGTCCCCACATCATTCCATTAAACAAGACTCAACCCGGGGAGTGCACTCGTTCCACACAGGAACTTCAAATCGTTCCACACAGGAACTTCAAATCGTCCCACACAGGAACTTCAAATCAAAATATGTCCTTTCGGACCAATCAACTTGCGATTAATCCACGATCGATAAACCCGGCACACAATTCCATCACATTGCATCCAATCGGTCAAATTCGATTAATCACGATAAGGCCGTACTTGGAAATCCATTTTCATGATGCATGCAGCATAGTACATGCGTGGGCAAAGCATACATGAATCCTAATCATGATAAGTGCTCTCACCAGCCCCTAATGCATCATTCATAATCACAATATTAAGCTTCAACATCATCATTTAACCCCCACATGTGTGTGTGTAACTAGTAGAAGCCTTTCACATAATGCATATCAACATGCTTGAAAATCAACTCACTACCACACTACACATGTGAATTTCTATCTAAACATGAATTCCAGTGGAAATCATAGTAGAAGAATTGTTGAAATCATAGCTAGATTCAAAACTCAACCACAAAGGATAAACGCATATAACATCACTCATTTCATCATTGAGTCATGGCATTCACCAACATTCACACATCATTAATCGCAATCTATCATGACAAATCAGTCCAACAATGATTGTAGTCCTACTGAAAATATATGCTTAATCAAAGGGAAACAACCATTCATAATTTCAAGATAACGATTCCAACATCATGCCACAAAGCATGTCATTCCACCATCTCTAAGCATATATCTCAACTCCATAAACTCAATAGCATGCATTTCCAGTAGCCTAACATAGTTTAAAACACTCCACATTCATATAAAATTGACAAGCTAAAGTGGAATCATCAAAATAGGCATCATACACACAACATTCAATTTTCTGTGTAGCTGATCGATCGCCCTTCAGGCCGTTCGATCGGTTACACGCAAAAATTTAAAATTTTCAGTTCAGCTGATCGATCGCCCTGCAAGGCCGATCGATCGCCAACACGGCAGAACAGTCATCTTCTTCCTTTGGCAAAATCAAACCGAAACACCATAGATAACACTTCAAATCCACATCTAACACCCTAATCATCATCAAAAGTCCTCCTTGACTTCCAGAATATCAAACCAAACCATAATAATGCAAAACCCTAAGAAATCGGGATTAAATAATTCCATTGTCTAATCTTACCATTAACACACTAAATCAAGCAAACCATTTCGAAATAAGCCAAAAATGAAGAGTTTTACCATGGATAAACAGAGATTTCGAAGACCCATTACCTCAGCACTTGATTAAGCTCGGATTGAAGAGTCACCCTTCTTGAAATCCTTGAAAACACAATGAGTTTGAATTAAACTCTAATAGAAATCGATTTACCCAAGAAATCCCTAATTAAACCTTAGATCTAGGGCTTGTTGGTAGTAAAAATCGAATTTTGAATGTTAGGGTTTGTAGTAAAACACAAATTAGTAGCTTTTGATGGTCAAAAACGGATTGAATCAAGGGGAAAATGGTAGATTTGGAAGAAATTAAGAGAGAAGCCATGGATTAGTGCTTAATTAGAGTAAGCTTACCTTAATCGGCTTCTAATTAGGGCCTAAGTGGGGATTAGGCCAGCCTTCCTTCCTTAGCCTATTCCCAAAAATGGAAATGGCTCAGGTTTGCCCTTTTATAGTAAGGGTTGGGGTAGGCATAGGTAAGTTTTGGGGTGTAAATATGAAAAGTAGGCTAAAAGTGGGTATTTTACAAATTTAAGCACAATTTAAGCCTAATAAAATTCTGAAAATTTTTGTGGGACCTTAAGTATATGTCTAGGTTCATTTGACAGAAAAATAAAATTTTCGACGGTGGGGCCCACAGGGGTCCCGCCAAAACCCTAATTTTTGGGAAAATATTAAAAATTCCGAAAAATCTCAAAAATTCACATTTGGTTTAAAATCACTCAAAACCACTAATATTGAAGTTAATTTTTGTTAAAATTATCACAAACACTATTTATTTACGAAATCACCGAATAAGATCAGAAAACGCGTAAATCTCACGATAACCCATAATTAAAGAAAACCAAAACCGGTTCAAAGATGAGGGTCCTTACAACGTGCACTTGCATGCTATCCTATCAGTGCACATGAGTTTCATATGAAGTTGTATCCATATGATGATAAGATTGATTTGGAAGCTAGGACATGCACCTTTGGGAAATTCCACGCCATGGGTCTACCATGTGAACATGCACTGGCTGCATGCTCAATAAGGCGCATTGATTATCATTCATATTGTTCACCATTTTACAAGGTTGATACATAAAAGGAGGTTTACAAGTGCAGCATATACCCTGTTCTATATAAAGGTCAATGGGAAACACCAGATTTTATAAGTGTAACTTAATTAAAGCCTCCACATTTAAGGATTCCGGCCGGACGACCAAAGATGAAGCAAATACTCTAGCACGGCGAAGAAAAGAGAACAATGAAGTGCAATAAATGTAAGGGGTTTGGCCATAACAGGGTTACTTGTCAGTTCCTAGTTAGGTATAATGAGCATAAAGACAATGAAGACAGTAGTAGAATAGATATAGGAGAACCTCAAGGAGTTAGAAATCATACAAGAAAGAGACAAGTCCCTTCAGCAAAGAAGAAAAAGACAAGAACTCTTTGAAATATGATACATGTTCGGAGAAAAATGTATTTTTGTGAATATAAAAGGTATATAAGGACAATTTTTTGTTGATATTACGTTTTTGCAAGAGGTTATCATGTTTCTGTTCAGGTTTCAAGTTTGCCAATTTTCTAGCTTGCAGTTTTCCAGTTGCCCATTGTCAATTTTCCAATTCCCAGCTTTCAGTTTTCGAGTTGCCAGTTTTCTAGATCCGATGTATACTAGGTCCTGGTTGCATCCCATTATGTTAGTATGGTTTTCTCTAAATTGCTCATTTGTGTGATAGAAAATGAAAAGAACTGAATTTGTTGTATTAGTATTTTAATACAACATAAAATAACCATCTGAAGACAATATCCATCTGAACATAATTAAAAAATATTGAACCAAGTTTTATGACAAAGAATAATTCAAAAAATTAAGTTCTGTTTATAGCGAAGATAAATTTCATAATTCTACATTGGGCATCAAAAAGGGTGGGTAGGATACAATCTAACTTGGGATCATCAGGAAGCTTAGACATTAGCTCAGCTCAGCTATCATGCGATTAATTGAGGATTATAGTAGGCAGGGCACATCTCAACTAGGGATCTTCCTCACTGACATCAGTGAGAATGGCCTATGCCAATTCTTGTCAGTGCACCATAATTTTATGTTGTACTGAGAGAAATTGTCATAGACCAATTGGCTGTTGTCTGTGAGGAAGATCCTCAGTTGAGCTGAGATGAGTTGATGTCTAGGCTTCCTGGTGCTCCCAAGTTAGACTGCATCCTACCCACCCTTCAACACAAGGCATGCTTGGTTTTTTATGCTTTCTTCTCTGTCTCCGGAAGGGCGTTGTCATCCTCTAAAAAATAAGGTTCAACAGCTGCATTAGTAAAACCTTCAATTAAATGTTATGAAAAGAAACCATTCAATGAGTGACTAAATTCATATTGTAACCCTTTTTTTGTCCATAACTGGTAAGCAAGTAACTTTCTTAGCCAGGGCACGTCCTCACCAGTGAAGTCAAAAGCATACTGATGTGACAAATACCACATGTATAAGGATATAAGAACCCAACAGTTATCACAGTTAAGCTGTTTGGGATGACTTACTACCTCCACAATATCCATCATCCACCATCTAGCACACTCTAACCACCAAACTTATAAAGGAGTAGAGGTATAAGGACTTGTAGCTTGCCCACCTCAGTGTTATACTTTTCCAACACCTGCCGGGAGTAAAGAGGGTAAAAAATTTGAATATCAACTTCCCATATATAGAGCACCACCAAAATCCAATGATTGTTGTTAACATGGAGTGGGAAGTAATGATGTGAATATTCTGAAAATGGTTTTCCTTTTGACACTCAACAAGCTCTTTAAAGAGGCTGGGTCTAATGTCCACATGGCTGCCCATTCCTCTAACTCTGGTAGCTTGTCATGTGCATCTTTGAATTTTATCCACTTATCTAATGCATCCTTTCAGTTACGCACAAGCAATCTCTGCAAACACATTACAATTAACTTTCAGCTTGACAATTATCCGCTATCATATTGACAGTTATCCACTATCCTATTCATAGTTATATATTTCATAGTTCATAGTTTAGTGTATTAAAAAAATGATAAGACTTACCAGGCCAAGAAATGCACTGAGTAGAATGTTTGGTCCCTCACCTATCGAGGCCTATTGTTGTGCATGAGTGTCACATAAGTATCAATGTACTATATAAAAACAAAACAAAAAGATTAAAACATATTCCTCCCTTAGCTCTTACAAACATAGATTAAAATGAAATAAATAAATACACATACTTCATCTCCTAGCCAACTCCGAGGGTTTGTAAGACCCTTCAATAATGCTGGGGTTATAAGAGTGCCCCGAATGTCTGCATATCTGCTTATTACAAATACACACCCTCAAATCAAATACAATGTCAAGTAAATAGTATTAAAATTAAAAGTTCTTGATTGTTTATAATTAAACTCTTTGCAATTGTACGAGGTAATTGTACTAGAATAAATATTTAAGGGTTGTCGAACCTCAAGGATGGATGAATTATTACTAAATCAAAAGAGGAATTTATTGATTAAAAACTAAAACAAACTTAAACTTTAAGTAAGCAAAAGAAGTTATCAATTGGTTTAAAAGCAAGAGATCAATATGAGGAAAATTACTTAGGAAATGAAATTCACTATAGAACCATAACAATTTCTTAACTTTTAATCCAAATCTAGTGTGAATATGAACAAGTATTCTCAGCTACAAGCTAAAATTACTTCAGAAAGAATCATTAATTAATTTC
The DNA here is from genome assembly GCA_035235625.1 of Saururus chinensis. Classification (NCBI taxonomy): domain Eukaryota; kingdom Viridiplantae; phylum Streptophyta; class Magnoliopsida; order Piperales; family Saururaceae; genus Saururus; species Saururus chinensis. The sequence goes on from CP141140.1 coordinate 27,211,398, forward strand.
ATGGCATGAACTATCTTCGACAATAGCACAAATCATCTACATTAAACTAAATTGTAGGCATGACTTGTCTTAACTTAGTATAACTCATCCAATTCATTAATTATCTAAACATTAAAACTATTGCATAACAGTCTCATCTAAATCACAGAAATTAGAATCAATGTAAATCTCAAAACCACATCAATCTATCATCTATAAGACAATAAATCAACATAGAGTTTAATAAACATGAAAAGTTCTTCCATTAAAAAAGAAATCCTTGTCATACAATTGTCATTATTCACAACTGAGATGTAAATTAAAAAAAAAAGAAACTGAAACTTATCTATAGTTTCATCAACTCCTAAGTAAAAGAAAAATCTAGCCTTTCATTGTAGAAGAAAGAACTTGAATCTCCATTAAAAGCTTTGAGTTCTCTTCCATCTTCTTCTTCATTATTCTCTTTAGAAAATATACTTGAATCCTTCAATTTTGAGCCAAATATGTCTTTATATAGGCATAAGAATCGTAGGAAGAAGTTTAACATGAAAAAGATTCAAATTTGGCTTAAATTAGGAAACCGCGAGTTATCCCGATCGATCGCCCTGCATGCCAGTTCAATCGCCTATACTATATTTGTCTTCCAAATCACGTTCGGCCATTTGATCCTCAAAATTCCCTATTCGATCAAATATACTGTTTCTTCAATCTGGACTATTTTGTTTAGTTTCGTGTCTAATTTATGTTCATTAAGCTCTTCCTTTAATGTCTATATTAGTTTCCAACTTGTTATAACTTTGAAAAGTTGTCCAAATCATTTTAAAGTGTGTAAGGAGTATTCTAAATTATTCCAAACATCGTCCAAGTACCTCAATAAGCACACTTTACCTACAAAACACCAAACTTCATATTTTATACATGTAGAATATAATTAAGATCCCAACTTGATTCAAATACATGCCTAAACTACTAATAACTCCAAAATTAATTAATAATTATACTAAAATATTAATATCTATCTTAACATAAATAAACTTTAACTAACTCTAAATTAACCTAATCTATACTAGCAAGTAAAGTAAAAAAGCATATCAAATAGATATATATTTCATACTTATCAGTTCTCCATTTGGAATAATAACAAATGAACTCACTTCTTCGCACCCTTCTCTAGAAACTTATTTAACTTGTCTTCCTCTGTTGCCCCAAATGAAACTGAGTTAGTAAAATCCCATTGGCCAGCCTCATTTAGCATGAGTAATTTATTGGTCTTCACCTTTTTCATGGAAGAGGTATCAACCTTTAGGGGTTCAGGGTACATATCCATATCCTTTTTAGTGACCTTTCTTTTTTTCCCTTTTTCTATGGGTCTGTATAGGGGTTTTTTCGATATTTACTCTTAGCCCTCACCCTTCCCGCTGGTGTAATTTCCAATTTATGCTTACTCAAAGGCTTATTGTCCTCTTCTTCATCCTACATAAGAAAATATGAAAAATATTATTTCTTGTTATATGTAGGTATATTAAATAAATAAAAAATATCTATACCTCAATGGCAATAATATCCCAAACGACACCCCCCTCCTCCTCCTTTACATCCTCCCCCTTCTCCTCCTTCTCCTACTTAGCCTCCTCCTTCTCGGCCTCCTCCTCCTTCTCGGCCTCCTCCTTAGCCTCCTCCTCCTTCTCGGCCTCCTCCTTAGCCTCCTCCTTCTCGACCTCCTCCTTCTTAGCCTCCTCCTCCTTCTCGGCCTCCTCCTCCTCCTCCCCCTTCTCCTCCTTCTCTTCCTCCTCCTCCATCTCTTCCTCCTCCACCTCCTTACTCTCTTCCTCCTCCTTGTCTTCCTCCTCCTCCTCCTCCTTCACTGCAACAAAATGTAGTACTAGCGGCGCATATTTAAGCATCGCTACAAATAACAATTTGCGACATATATAGAAACATCGCAAAAAAATGAACTATTAGCGACGCATACCAAAATGTGTCGCTAATACTACAATATTAGCAACGCTTTACTATAAGTTTCGCTAATAGTTCATGTATTTGCAACGTTTAATATAACCGTCACTAAAATAAATATACTTTAAATAAAAAATATATATATGACTATTAGCGACGCTTTTTGTAAGCGTCGCTAATAGCTTTTACAATAGCAACACTTATTTCACAATGTCGCTAATAATGTGCTATTAGTTATTAATTTAAAATAAAAATTAAATTTAAATTTATTAGTGACGCTTTTAAATAAGCGTCGCAAATACCATTTCTAATAAGCTTTATTAATTAATTTTATTTAATAAATAAATATTAAAAAATTATAATAAACTTCCTAAATATAATATATTTTATTTAATATTTACTATTTATATATACAATAAATAAATATTAATTTTCAATAAAAACTAGTGTTAAGAATATATTAAACTTTCACTATATTATATATAATATATTTTATTTGTTCAATTTTATTATTATTTTTAAAATATAATTTATAATAAAGGAGAGAAAGGGAGGAGAGCGAGAGAGAGAGAGCAGGGAGAGGGGGAGAGAGACGGAGGAGAGAGAGGGAGAGGGAGGAGAGAGAGAGGGGAGGGAGGAAAGAGAGAGGAGGGTTTAGAGAGAGAGGGAGGAGAGAGAAGAGGGTGAAGTGAGGGAGGAGGAAGAGAGAGAGGGGAGGGAGGAGAGAGAGAGAGAGAGAGGAGAGAGAAGAGGGTAGAGTGAGGGAGGGGGAAGAGAGAGAGGAGGGTTTAGAGAGAGAGGAGAGAGAGGGAGAGAGAAGAGGGTGGAGTGAGAGGAATTTTATTTTGATATTTTTCTATTTTTTATTACTTTTGATATTTTTAAAATACAAAAATCAAATAAAAATAAATACTAATAGCGACGCATAAGATTATACATTGCTAATATGTATACGTTGCTAATACATGACATATTAGCAACGTATAATCTTATATGTCGCTAATATGATTTCCTATATTAATTTTTTATTTTTAAAATTTAATTTTAAAAAATAAAAAACTTAAAAAATTTAAATTAGAGGAGAGAGAAGACAGAGGAGAGATAGAGGTAGAGAGAGGGGAGGGAGGAGAGAGAGAGGAAGGTTTAGAGAGAGAGGGAGGAGAGAGAAGAGGGTGAAGTGAGGGAGGGGGAAGAGAGAAAGGGGAGGGAGGAGAGAGAGAGAGGAGAGAGAAGAGGGTGGAGTGAGTGAGAGGAATTTTATTTTGATTTTTTGATTACTTTTTATATTTTTAAATACAAAAATAAAATTAAAATAAATACTAATAGCGAAGTATAGGATTGTACGTCGCTATTATGTGACATATTAGCGACGTATAAGATTATACTTGACTAATATGATTTCTTTATTATTTTTTATTTTTAAAAATTAATTTTAAAAAATAAAAAATCTTAAAAAATTTAAATTAAAGGAGAGGAGAGAGAGGGGGAGGGAGGAGAGAGAAGAGGGTGGAGTGGGGAGGGGGAAGAGAGAGGGGAGAGGAGAGAGAGGAGGGTTTAGAGAGAGAGGGGAGGAGAGAGAAGAGGGTGGAATGAGTGAGAGGAATTTTATTTTGATTTTTATATTTTTTATATTTTTAAATATAAAAATAAAATTAAAATAAATATTAATAGTGATGTATAAGATTATACGTCGCTATGAGTACATGTATTAGCGACTTATAAACTTATACGTCGCTATTACGTGATAGATTAGCGACGTATAATCATATACGTCGCTAATATGATTTGTTTATTATTTTTTATTTTTAAAAATTAATTTTAAAAAATAAAAAATCTTAAATGATTTAAATTAAAGGAGAGAGGAGAGAGAGGGGAGGGAGGAGAGAGGGGTGGGAGGAGAGAGAGGAGGGTGGAGTGGGGAGGGGGAAGAGAGAGAGAGGGGGAGAGGAGAGAGAGAGAGGAGGGTTTAGAGTGAGAGGGGAGGAGAAAGAAGAGGGTGGAGTGAGTGAGAGGAATTTTATTTTTATTTTTTTATTACTTTTGATATTTTTAAAATATAAAAAAAAAATTAAAATAAATAGTAATAGTGATGTAAAAGATTATACGTCACTATTAGTACATATATTAGCGACTTATAAGTTATACGTCGCTATTACGTGACATATTAGTGACGTATAATATTATACGTTGCTAATATGATTTCTTTATTATTTTTTTATTTTTAAAAGTTAATTTTAAAAAATAAAAAATCTTAAAAAATTTAAATTAGAGGAGAGAGAGGGGAGGGAGGAGAGAGAAGAGGGTGGAGTGAGGGAGGGGGAAGAGTGAGAAGGGAGAGAGGAGAGAGAAGAGGGTGGAGTGAGTGAGGAATTTTATTTTGATTTTTTTTATTTTTTTATTACTTTTTATATTTTGAAAATATAAAAATAAAATTAAAATAAATACTAATAGCAATGTATAAGATTATACGTCGCTTTTAGTATATGTATTAACGATGTATAAGGTTATACGTCGCTATTACGTGACATATTAGCGACATATAATCTTATATGTCGCTAATATGATTTTCTTTTGTTATTTTTTAATTTTAAAAAATAAAAAATCTTAAAATTTTTGAATTAGAGAAGAGAGAGGGAAGAGAGGGGAGAAGGAAGAGAGAGAGAGAAGAGAGGGAAGAGAGAGGGCGAGGAGAGGGAAGAGAGAGAGGGGAGGGAGGAGAGAGAGGGCAGAGAGAAACTGAGGGATAGAGGGAGAGAGAGAAGGTAGAGAGGGGGAGAGAGAAGGTAGAGAGAGTGGAGAGGGAAGGGGAGAGGGAAGAGAGAGAGAGGAGAGGGGGAGGGAAGAGAGAGAGGAAAGATAAAGGGTGGAGAGAGAGAGGGAGGAGAGAGGGGGAAGAGAAGGAGGAGAGGGAAGAGAAAGAGAGGAGAGAGAAAGAGAGGATAGGGGAGGGAAGAGAGAGAGGGAATATATTTTTAAATAATAAAAAAATTGTTTTAGAGACGTACTGTAGTGAACGTCACTAAATGTTTTGCTTATAGCGACGTACCAATGCATACGTCGCTATAAATGGTGTATTTAGCGACGTATTAATCAATATGTCGCTAAAAGTAATGTATTTAGCGACATATTGATTAATACGTTGCTAAATACTTATTTTTAGCGACGTATTAATCAATACGTCGCTGAATTCAAATAGTGATAGTCTTAAGGACTGTTGATAAGTATGAAATATATATCTATTTTATATGCCTTTTTACCTTATTTGCTAGTATAGATTAGGTTAATTTAGAGTTAGTTATGGTTTATTTAGATTAAGATAGATATTATTATTTTAGTTTAATTATTAATAATTTTGTAGTTATTAGTAGTTTAGATGTGTATTTAAACAAAGTTAGAATTTTAATTATATTCTACATGTCTAAAATATGGTATTTTATATTTTGTAGGTAAAGTGCACTTATCGAAGTACTTGGACGATGTTTGAAATGATTAAAAATAGTCTTCACATGCTTTAAAGTGATTTGGACAACTTTTCGGAGTTATAAACAAGTTAGAAATTAATATGGACACGAAGGAAAGCTTAATGAACAGAATATGAACTGTCCAGGAAAACTGTCCAGATTGCAAAAACATTGTAGCCGATTGAATGGGCTGCAGGGCGATCGATCGGGATAACGTGAATTCAGACAAAAATACAGTTTAAGCGATCGATCGGGCATGCAGGGCGATCAAACGGCATAACGTGCAGTTTCCTAGTTTGACCCAAATTTCAATCCTTTTCATATTGGACTTCTTCCTACAGAACTTATGCCTATAAAAAGACATATTTGGCTTAAAATTGAGTAATTCCAGTAGATTTTAGGAAGAGAAAAAGGAAAAAGAAGATAGAAGAGAATTCAAAGCTTCTAATGGAGATTCAAGTGTTTTCTTCTACCATGGAAGGCTAGACTTTTCTTTTACTTAGGAGTTGATGAAGCTATAGATAAGTTTCAGTTTCTTTTCTTTTTAATTTAGATCTCAGTTGTGAATGATGACAATTGTATGATATGGATTTCCTTTTTAATGGAAGAGTTTTTCATGTTTATTCAAATCTATGTTGATTTATTGTCTTGTAGATGATAGATTGATATGGTTTTGATATTTGTATCGATTCTAATTTCTGTGATTTAGATGAGATGGTCATACAATAGTTTTAATGTTCAGATAATTAATGACTTGGATGAGTTATACTAAGATTAGACGGGTCATGCCTATAGCTAGTTTAGTGTAAATGATCCGTGCTATTGTCGAAGATAGTTCATGCCATGGAAGTTAATTAATAATTCTTTTTAAAGTAATTCTAGCTTGTAGCTGAGAATACTTGTTTATATTCACACTAGATTTAGATTAAAAGTTAAGAAATTGTTATGGTTTTATAGTGGATTCAATTTCCTAAGTAAATTCCATCGAATTAATCTCTTGCTTTTAAACTAGTTGATTCCTTTATTTTGCTTAATTAAAGTTTAAGTTTGTTTTAGTTTTCAATCAGTAAATTCCTCTTTAGATTTAGTAATAATCCATCCGTCTCTGAGGTTCGACAACCCTTAAATACTTATCCTAGTACAATTACCTTGTACACTTGTAAAGGGTTTAATTATAAACGATCACTCACCCCTCCACAGGGACTGCCCCATCGGCCTCTGCCGCAGCGCAGCTGTGCCGCCCTGACGCTCCGTCGCCTTTGCATCTCCAGCCGCCCTCTGCCCATGTCCTGCTGTTCTCCGTGCCCCCCCACCCTCTCCCGATCCCCCTTCTCCCCTCTTCTCCTCCCCCCTCCACATGTACACCCCGCCGGGTTCTACCGCAGCATAGCTGTGCCACCCCGCCGCCCCGTCCCAACTGCCGTCCTCCGCCTCCTTCCGCTCCCCCTCTCCCCCTGCCCGAGTTCCCCTGCTCCCTGCCCCCCCTCCCCCTTTCTCTAGACCCCACTCCCCCCCTCCGCCCGCCGACCTCCTTCGCCTCTCGCCCTGGTCGCCATCCGCCCTGGCCAGTTGCCCTCCCACCCCATCCAATCCCCCATCCACCTTCTCCCCCACCGCCCCCCTAGCCAAGCTGCCCCCACCCCTAGTTGGCTCTCCTCCCCTTGCTGGCCACCTTGCCCCCTCCCCCATCCCCTTGCTGGCCCCCCACGCCCAGCTGCACCCCCTCTCCCATCTAGCCCTCCCTCCCCCCCGGTGGCCCCCACCCCTTCCCCAGTGGGCCATCGGGCCCAGCAGGGAATTTTTTTTAAAATTTTTATATTTAGCGACGCTTTTTAAGTGTCACTATTTATTTTTTTAAAAAAACTAACAATATTTTTTATTTAATTTTAATATAATTTTATTTTTTAAAAAACAATTTATTTTATTAGTGACGTATAAAAAGCGTCGCTAATGGGTTATTTTTTTATTTTTTTATATTAACGATGTATATATTTATGTCACTAATAATAAATTATTAGTGACATTTAGGTATATACGTCGCTAATAATTTATTTTTTTAATTTTTTCAAAAACTATTTTTCTATTAGCGAAGTAAATAAAGCATCGCTAATAGCTTATCATTAGCGACGCTATAGAATATACGTCACTAATAAGTTATCATTAGTTATACATTGCTAATACGCTTTATTAGCGAAGCTTGTTTTATACGTCGCTAATGGGCAATAGCGACAACACTTTTTTCGACTCTTATAGCGACATTTATTATACGTCACCATAGTCATTAATGACATTTACAGGACTATTAGCGATGATGCATCGCTAATAGTCTTTTTTGTTGTAGTGCTTGTCTTCCTCCTCCTCCCCCTCCCCCTCCTCCTCATCCTCTACTTCATTGTCCTCCTCTTCATCCTCTTCCCCATCATCTCCCTTAACATTATTCTCTTCCATTTCCACATCCACCTCCTTGTCCTCCTCTCCATCAACCATCTCAACCACATTCTACTACATAAACACAATGTAGAAGTGAATTAGAACAATTTTATAGTTTCACAATTTTACAGTTATCCAGTTTTACGGTTTCACAGTTTTACAGTTATCCAGTTTTATAGTTTCACAGTTTTACAGCTTTACAGTTTTATAGCTCTACAATGTACTTCCTTCACCAACAGCAGGCAAATTACAATCCATTTGACTTGATACTTTTTCTTCAACAACATGCACCTACAAAAACAACATTCCATCTCATTTTATTTCAAATATAAAAATTGGCAAATTTTCAATGAAAAATTATCTACATTTTCCTTAGAAGCCTTGTTCATAACCTCTGACTCCAATCTATCTACTTTAGTTTCAATCCTTCTTAAGGAAGATAGTATATCATGCAGAGTGGCATGCAAACCCCCATCCCCCACCCTATGTTTCCCCTTTCTATCCTCCTACCAATTAGAAGTCTCAACCTGCGGTTGTACACCACAAGGAGTCTCCCCAACCACTCTGCATTTAACTACAAAATTCTCATATACTTCTTCCTCTAAGGAATGAGCCACCTCTTGCGAACTTCATCTCTTTGTGGAGTCATCATCAGATGTAGACTTCCCATCAACATCCTCAACATCAGCAGGTGTTTGAAGACTGACAAATGATGTAAATGTTACTCTCTCATTCCGCAAGAAGGACTTCAAATTTGCAACTTCATTAATAAGCGCCTTCGACTCTTTGTCCTTTGCATCCACATTTATGGCCTTTACAACATTTACCTACATATCACAAGGTAAATGTACATTGTATGTTCATAGCATAGTTAATTATAAATGAAGGAAAAGTTAGTATATACCTTCCCACTAAAAATCACCTCTTCAAGATAACCAAATTTAGGCTTCTTATAAGATGCCCAACTAGAAATAAGAGGAAAATTGTTCCTCATGTTTCTTGCACAACAATCCCCCAACAACGAAATCCTCTCCATTGCCTACACATGAAACAAAACTCTTCATCAGTTAATTACTAAAATATTTTAACAAATTCAATAAATAAGTAAAACTTACCATTATTGCATGCACAAAACCATAGATATTGTAATTGACATTACCCATAGACCTCGCAACTTGCTCTAAACCCTGCAATGTGTCCCAGCAGTAGATGTTTCCCCAAGGATACTCATCAAATGCATCCAGGTCATCCACAAGCTGCAAATATCTTCTATCGACCTTATTGTTTCATCCTCTACCTACCAATAAACGTTTCAACACAAGAACTACCGCCAACTTGACGGCATCTTTGTCATTTTTACATACTTTAATCTTTTGGAGCAACTTCTCCTTCCTTATTAATAACTTGAACCTCCCAAATATTCGCAGTAGGAGGTTACATTTCTTCAAGAATTTGGCAACTAATGGCAGAGGAGGGATAGAATCAGCAAATCTCAGGGCAGTACCATACAGAATTTCTTTGGTGAAAGCTTAATGCTCAGCCTCTCATTCACTTGAAATAAGTAATCCCCCATATGCCTCTTCAAGAGATGGTGAAAGGCCTGGGTAGGGAACATATTTCGCATAACCTCACATTCCAAAAACTTACTGAAACATGTTCTCTTAAACAACTTCTTCTGCACTTTGTACTTGCCAAAGTGCTCTTTTAATTTTCCAATGTAATAATAACTTGATTTCGACTAGGGTCCCCTTCATATAGCTTATTCAACAATTTCCCTTTTTTGATTATTTTTCCAGTAGCCTTTGACATTTCCTATACAAAGATGTTAAATTTAAAATCAATCAAAAGGGAATATACATATATTGTATAATCAAGCTATTCATATTTGAAAAAGAGAATGCCTAAACAAATAAATTATTGCTCACAAATCAAGCTCTTTATTATCCATTTTTCCAATTTAATAGTTTTCCAGTCGTAGGTGGAATTCCTATTATATAGTTTTCCAGTTTTATATTTTTCCAGTTATTCAGATTCATACTTTTCCACATATTTTATGCCAAATAACCAACTTATTTACTTTCAATTTCTAATTTTTCAGTTCTATAGTTTTCCAGTTTTGTAGTTATTCAGTTCACAGTTTCATAGTAATATTTTACAGACAATTTCATCACAACAGTAAATTTGAGACTAATTCACGCTTAATCATCCAAAAAATATAAAAATTAATTATGACATACTAATCATAGGAAGCAATTTGTAACTAATTAATGATTTATTATCAATAAAATCTATTTTTTTGTTTTTATGTGACAATCACACTAATATGGGAACTACAAGCAAAAACCAAATAGACCAAAGGATGAAATTTGTTCAACATTCATATAAACAATCATGTATGACAAATGCAGGCAAAATCCAATGAATATAATTAAAAAATATATCAAATTTATAAAAAAACCTTCAGATAAGGGCAGTGACGGCGAGGGCGAGGGCGAGGGCGAGGGCGAGATGAGGCAGTGCAGTCGAGAGCAAGGCCAAGATGAGGGCAGTAAGGGCAAGGGTGAAATGACAGCTCTGAAAGGGAATGAGGCCAGGAGACTAAAAGCGAGAGAGGAACGAATAGGCAGATGAAGGCGGAAATAGTAAAGAGGATGCTCTCCGAGAGTTGAAGGTGGCGAAGTAAATGAATAGACACTATCGTTCAACGATGGTGACGACCGAGTGGGAGGAGACATGAACAAGCGGGAAGAGGCATTTGGGGAGGGTATTTCATTAAAAAATGCTCTCATGTATCCATGTTCTCATGTGAGCAAGTCTTCTTTGGTAAATAGTAGATAGTTACAATTTGGTTATTTGACCAACGTAGAAGTCTACTTTGGTCACTTCTCAAGTCAAAATGGAAGTGACCCTAGACATTATGCGATCAAACAACAAAGGGGTAGAAAACTAATCTACCCCTGAATAATGTCACCTGCCATAATATAATCTGATGGTCGACGATGCCATGCCATTCAAATAGACTCAATAAAAAATATAAAAGAGAAAACTAGCAAGCGTTGCAAATGCATACATGTTAGAAAAGTTGTAACTTTGGAAGGCATTTTGAAAGTACATACACAAGAAGTGGATTAACTTTTATAAAAAAAATTTATTTTGGGTTGGAATTTTTTGCCCTCCAAGTAACCCTATTATGCTTGTTCCTCATTTTATAATTTATTTTTTGTTTTTGAAGCTTTTCTAAACATGCTCTTTCCTTATTCTCGAACTTGAATTATTTTAGTCCCTCCGTCCAGTATTAATAGCTCCAATAAAAATTTTTTTGTTTCCGTATTAATTGTTCCATTTGGCTAATTTAAGCCATTAGATAAGTCTTTCGTGCTTCTTACATAAAGTTCACTCGAGCTTCTTACACAAAACAAAGTTCGTCTTGCTCCTTCTCCATATGTGTTCTCATCCCTGTCACTCTCCTCCTCTTTGCTTTCTCCACCTTCGATCCATCTCCTTCCTCCATCCCCAAACCCCACCGGATTGACTTCTCAAGAAGATGGCTTGCAGAGAAGCCGCCGCACAAAGTGCCCGCTAACTCTTTCGCTCTGTAGGGGATGAGCGCTCTGCTCCGAAGAAGAAATAGGGCGATGAACGGTCTGTTGGTGGCGCACCTGATAGAAGAAGTTCAACCCCACAATTTACGCCTGTTCCTGAGGACCCTTCATAGGTCTATTAGACTTTAATATAGGGATTAGGCATACCTGTAGCCATTGTAATTGAGAACCTCTTCAAGTAAGCTTGATCTTCAGCTAATCCACTTCAGAATCAACTAATCTTCTTCAGAATCACAATAGTATTTCTAGTTTAGAACTTGGCTGAGAGCAATCTCACTTAAGACACCGAATTAGGATGGCTAATGATGTATTTATAACTAAACCATGACACCACTGTTAAGAACCCTAGAATCATGACCGTCCATCCATAGGTCATCGAACAGTTCAGATTTGCCACTTAAAACCACAGCTTAATGGGTATTCTGACTCAGGCCCATTACCCAGACAGTTTTATAAAAGCCCAAAACAGTGTCAATTGAGATAGTTGGGCCACTGTATGTTTTATTACAAAACAAAGCCCAACATTCTCCCACTTGGCACAACTTCTCAATTGAGCCATAGAAAGAATAAAATCTCCCACTTGGCTCAATTAAACTAAATTTGAGAAAAACATTTTAGTTAAAAAATAACCAAGTGGGTAATGGGAAACTTTAAAATGACTTTTGTATGCGCATACAATGTTTGAAAAAACAATACCCTTCGAATTGTATGTGGTATCTTTATACTCTTACAAAATGTCATAATCGCATGAATCAAGGCGGTTATGCCCTCAAAGGAGAACATTCCCTTCCATGTATCACAATGCAACTAATTCATTCTGTTTGAGTGCTATATGTGGCAAAATATATTTATGAGTAAAGGCATGCTCCCACTCATTTTGCAAATATTGTCTCATACTGAAGTGCACTGAAAAAAATGAGACACCACGAGAAAAGAAACTGGAACTGCTATGATAAATGAATAAAGTCCAGAAGTACATAAGCAAAATCAAATGCACGATGAGCTAATAAGACCCATACGATCCACATGACTATTAAACAGAGAAGGGGGTAAGCTCTTAGTCATGGGATCAGCAACCATAAGCTCAGTACCTATATGCTCAATAACAATTGTCGCTTCTTTAACACGATCCTGAACAACAAGATACTTGATGTCGATATGCTTACTTTGACTACCACTCTTGTTGTTCTTCGTGAAAAACACAACATCACTATTATCGCAGAACATCTTTAACGGCCTAGATATGGAATCCATAATAGCAAGTCCTGTGACAAAGTTCATCAGCCAAGTAGCATGTGACGTGCCCTCATAACAAGCAACAAACTCTGCCTCCATAGTCGTCGACGCTGTAAGGGTTTGCTTAATACTTTTCCAAGAGACAGCACTGTAACGTCCCTCGTATTTTCGAATAAAAGAAAACAATTTTTTTGAAAACGTAACAAAATTTAATTACAATTGCCAAGGATCACCGTGTACTAAAACAGTAATTACAACATACTTTGTATTATACAAAGATTGTCAAAATTAGGCATCACGTGCCTTTGTACATTGGTCAATACAATAATTTACATAAGTACAAAAACCGTAGTACAAAACTTGTAATTTAAGGAAACCCTTCGTCGACTCCTTCAGAATCGAGTGAAACACCTGCAGAGTCTGAAGGTAGGTGAGTAAATTTATACTCAGTAGGTCGAATTAAGTTCTAAGAATATGCTTTGTGCACATGCCATTTTTCTTTTTGGAAATCATTCGGAAAACCTGAAAACACGATCACAGAACGTCGCGATACCAGACGACTTACACCCGCGCCCATGGGGCGACGCGAGACTGAAAGGAAGGGATTTACCCATGACATCCCAATCCTGTGTGCGCCAGATGCCAAATTTGGTGGTATCCAAAATCATAATAATTCTTAGCTCCGAAGAACCGAGAACTATCTAGACGGCACGATTGCCCAAAACTCGGAGAAATTTTTGAAAGGAGGAGATGATTTTGAAGTCAGAGCTTTTGTTTTTATAAAAGTAACAGAAAACTTTTAGTAAAACTTTAGCGAGTCAAAATATCGGCATACGATTAGAATTTAAAACTACCTACCTATAACACGTGCGAAATCTCCTCGTAGCGTAAAGAGAGTCCCGCCTTAATATATCAGCCTTCGAGCGAGAATTTCGGCAAAATAACCACTCCAACGTGTAGAATGTCCTTGATTTAGTAGGGTAGGGCTTTGGAACGGGGTTAAAAGGTTTAGGAATGGCCCAGAAACAGTAAAAAGATGAAAAGGGAAGATTAAGGAAGGGGCATGTTTTTCAAGGTCTTAGAGGGGTTGTCTCGAGAAAATAACGCTTCCAGTGCGTAGAGCACCCTTGAATTAGTAGGAAACAGGTCTTGAAACATGAAAATCGGACTTAAAACGGGTCAGGAATGGTGAAAATAGTGAAAGGGGCTGAAAATTGGATGTGGGTGAAGAAGTGGCCGGAAAGGGAATTTATAGGGGAGACGGAGGCATATTCCGGTGGGCGCCACCGCCGGAACAGGTGGGCGCCCACCGGCGCCGCCAAAAAAATCCGGCCGGTCGAATAAAAATATTATTTTATAATTTTTTTTAATTCCAAAATTTCTAAAAATCGTAACTTCCTATCCCGAACTCTGATTTGCACGTTCTTGGTACCGTTGAGTTTGTATTCATGAGCCCTACGATACTAGACTATTTAAGAACCGTTCCACCTAAATTTTGAGAGTGGGTCCCGCCAGTCAAATACATTTCCCGAGGTCATGACTTTTGTTCCCGACCTCCGATCTTTGCTTTTTAAGACTTGTTACGCTCGTCTCCACGAGCTCTAACCAATACTTAGGAAAATTAAAAATAACAAAACATGTAAGAAAATCGTGTTAGAAATTAGGGTCATTACAATCTACCCCCCTTAAAGAAATTTCGTCCTCGAAATTTGAATTATCCACTAAATGAATAACTCAGGGTACTTCTTTTGCATTTCGCTCTCCAGCTCCCAAGTAGCTTCTTCCGAGGAATGATATTGCCATAGCACTTTGACTAAGGGGATCCTTTTAGTCCTCAAGATTTGTTCCTTGTGATCTAGAATTTTAAGTGGCTTTTCTTCGAATGATAGGTCGGGCTTGAGAGTAATTAAACTCTGATCAAGAACATGAGAGGAGTCTTGGACGTATTTCCTAAGCATAGACACGTGAAATACATCGTGGACATTGCTGAGTTGTGGAGGCAAGGCTAATCTGTAAGCCACAGCTCCTATTTTGTCCAAAATTTCAAACGGTCCTACAAAGCGAGGACTTAGTTTGCCTTTAATTCCAAATCTCATGACTCCTCGGGTTGGCGAAACTTTTAGTAATACATGATCTCCCACGCTAAAGTCGATATCCTTCCGTCTTTGATCTGCATAGCTCTTTTGACGACTATGGGATGCCATTAGACGATGCTTAACAAGTTTCACCTTATCTGCACACTGTTGCAGAAGTTCAGACTTAATCAATCTTTGTTCGCCCACTTCATTCCAACACGTCGGTGATCGACAAGGTCATCCGTATAATGCCTCATAAGGTGCCATACCTATGCTGCTATGGTAGCTGTTGTTGTAGGCAAACTCGACCAATGGTAAATGTTCGTCCCAGTTACCCTTCCAATCCATGGTGCAAGCGCGCAACATATCCTCCAAAGTTTGGATAGTTCTTTCTGATTGACCATCCGTTTGTGGGTGGAAAGCAGTGCTGAACTTGAGAGTTGTACCCAATTCTTCTTGAAATCCTTGCCAAAATTTGGAGGTAAATCGACTATCCCGATCCGAGATGATCGATAGCGGTATCCCATGCCGACTCACAATTTCCTTCACGTACAATTTTGCCAAAGAACTTAAAGATTGCTTCTTGCTTAATGGCAGAAAGTGTGCACTCTTTGTGAGTTGATCCACGATCACCCAAATGGATTCATGGCCTTGTGAAGTTCTGGGTAGTGCTGAGACGAAATCCATAGTAATGTGTTCCCACTTTCACTCGGGGATTTCAATCGTTTGCAGGTACCCTGAAGGTTTTTGGTGTTCGGCTTTAACTTGCTGACAAGTTAAGCATCTCGAAATATATTCTCCTATATCCTTCTTCATCCCGTTCCACCAAAAACTTCTCTTTAAATCTTGATACATCTTCGTTCCTCCTGGGTGGATGGTATAACGAGAACGATGTGCTTCATGTAATAGGTCTTCCCTTAGCTCCGGAATTTTGGGTATTACCAACCGTCCTCGAAATCGAATACCTCCATCAGAGCCTTGGGTAAAGTCAGGTCTTCCGAGCAAAGTTTGCATTAATTCGTCACTTTTCTGACCTTCAAGAATACGCTAGACTAGTATTGATTTTACTTTTAGGGTGGCAATGAAAGATTTCTTGTTTCCAGCTTGTAGCTCGGGTTGTAAAGTTATTGTTTCTTCCAATAATTTCCATTCCTTAACAAGCATGGAAGTTAATCCTCCGGATTTGCGACTTAAAGCATCAGCCACCACGTTGGCTTTTCCGGGATGATACTTGATGGAAAAGTCATAATCCTTAAGATATTCGATCCACCGTCTTTGCCTCATATTAAGATCACTTTGGGAAAAGATGTATTTTAAACTTTGGTGATCGGTGAAAACTTCAAACATCTCCCCGTATAGATGGTGTCTCCAAATTTTTAAAGCAAAAACTACCGCTGCTAACTCCAAATCGTGAGCACGGTAGTTACCTTCATGTTTCTTTAATTGTCGTGAAGCGTATGCTATCACTTTTCCGTCTTGCATTAATACGCATCCTAATCCTCTTTTAGAAGCATCGTTGTACACGACAAAACCTCCACTGCCAGTTGGCAATGCCAGAATGGGTGCAGTTGTTAATTTCTCCTTTAGCTCTTGGAAACTTCGTTCACAAGTTTCATCCCAAACAAATTTAACTCCTTTCCTTGTTAATTTTGTCAGGGGTAGGGCAATACTTGAAAATCCATGGATGAATCTTCGGTAATAACCCGCAAGGCCTAAGAAGCTCCGAATTTCCGTTACTGTTTTTGGCCTTTCCCATTTGATGACAGCTTCAATCTTGGTTGGGTCCACTGATACTCCGTTCTTTGAAATGACGTGTCCTAAGAACACCACTTGTTCCATCCAGAATTCGCACTTGTTAAACTTGGCGTATAGCTTATGATCCCTTAATGTCTGCAGAACAACTTGTAAAAGCACTCGGTGATCTTCTAAACTACTAGAGTAGATGAGGATGTCATCGACGAACACGATTACAAACTTGTCTAAAAAGGGCCGAAAACTTTTATTCATGAGATCCATGAAAGCGGTCGGGGCATTTGTTAAACCAAATGGCATCACTAAAAACTCATAGTGGCCATATCGGGTACGAAAAGCTGTCTTAGAGATATCTACATCTCGTATCCTTAGCTGATGATAACCTGACCGTAGATCTATTTTGGAGAAAACTTTAGCCGTCTGCAATTGATCAAATAGGTCATCTATACGAGGCAAGGGGTACTTGTTCTTTATAGTGATGGCGTTGAGAAGTCGGTAGTCAATGCACAACCTTAACGACCCGTCTTTCTTTCTCACAAATAAGACCGGTGCTCCCCAAGGTGAGACACTGGGTCGAATGAATCCTTTCTCAAGCAATTCCTGCAATTGACTTTTTAACTCTTTTAACTCTGCAGGAGCCATGCGGTAAGGTGCTTTAGAGATAGGGCTTGCTCCTGGCATCAACTCGATAGTGAAATCTATCTCTCTTTTTGGTGGCAGACCAGAGAGATCATCAGGAAAAACATTAGAGAAATCTTGTACTACGTCAATGCTCTTCAAGTTATAGTAGTAGTCTCATTAGTTTCCACACTAGAAAGATAAGCCCGACATCCTTTACTTAAAAGTCGATGAGCTTTGACTGCTGAGATGACACATGGTTTAGAATGATCCTTAAGCCCACAAAAAGTGAAACTCCTATCGCCTCGTTCAAAGATCACCTTCTTCTGTTTACAGTCCACTAATGCCCCATTATTGGCTAACCAATCCATACCTAATATGACGTCAAAGTCTGTCATATTTAGGAGAATAAGGTTGGCCTCCCACTGGCATTTCTCTAAGGAAATAGGTACCCTTCGAAGAAATTTACGGGCTAGAAACATTTTTCCCATAGGGGTGGACACTTCTAAGACATATCCTAAATTTAAAATCAGATAGCCGAGACTTGAAGCAAAATCGAACGATATGAAAGAATGCGTCGACCCTGGATCTATCAAGATTTTTGCTAATTTATCCAAGACCAGAAGTGTACCTTGAATGACTGCGGTCGACGCCTGAGCTTCCTCAGCAGTAATTGCAAAGACCCGCCCTTGAGTTCTTGGTTTCTGCTCCGATTTTGATTCTTCTTGCATTTTCCTCTTTGGGCAGTCTTTAATCTGATGGCCTTGTTCACCACAGAAAAAGCATTTTCTTTCAGTACGATAACACGATCCAAGTGGATGGATTTTACTGCACTGTGGACATTTTTCTAGCTTCCTTTCTCCCCTTGGCTGTGAAGGTGATTCTGAGGGTTTTTGAAACTTGCGATTATTCTGATTGTTAAACGTCAGTCTCCTTTTCCTCTCATCGGGTCAAAAACCATTATTTTGTCCTCGGTCCTTACGTCCGACCACAAATTCCATATAATCTTGTTCTAGGATGGAGGCTAGTTCAAC
This sequence comes from Saururus chinensis, assembly GCA_035235625.1. Classification (NCBI taxonomy): domain Eukaryota; kingdom Viridiplantae; phylum Streptophyta; class Magnoliopsida; order Piperales; family Saururaceae; genus Saururus; species Saururus chinensis. Next base: position 27,229,541 of record CP141140.1, read on the forward strand.
CGCTTTGGCAAAAGTCGTGGGTTGATGGCCAATAATTCTTCCTCTTAATCCATTGTTTAGGCCCCTCACGAACTTCCGAGCTTTCTTTAATTCCGTCGTACAATAATCTGGAGTAAAACGTTGTAATTGTACGAATTTATTCTCGTACTGAGTCACCGTTAACCCTCCTTGTTGTAGATCTAAAAACTCCTTTTCTTTTCTTTCTTGGACGTGAGGAGGAAAATATTTATCGTATAAAACTTCCTTAAATTCTTCCCACTTAATATGATCACCAACCGTGAAGAAATTTCTTTCTGCTGTAGGCCACCAAAAAGCAGCTTCGCCAGTCATAGAGAAAGTGGCTAGCGGCACCTTACGATCATCGGGGATCTTCATTGCTTTAAAGATCCGTTCAACTTCAAAGGTCCACCTTTCAGCGGCCTCAGGGCCGTCTTCTCCCGTAAATGCTGGCGCAAGCTTCTTAAAACGCTCCAACAGATTATTCTTTTCACTGTGGATAAAATCTCCCGAACTAGTCGAATGATTGGAATGATTCGATTGGAAACCTTGAGTCATTCTTTGCATTAATAAGTCCACGAAATGCATCATAGGATCTCTCGTTGTCAAAGTGACCGGCGTAGTAACATCGGGTGGAGTTGAGCTACTTGCCGGTTGAGCATCATTACCACTAACGTTCGTCATCTAAACATGGATTAGTAACATCAAGATCTATAGAAACAACTTACTTTATAACAACCTTGAAGTGTCATTACATCACTCAAAAGTTACGTTAGCTATTTACATAATAAAACTACTCTTAGTACACATCAAAATTGTTCCCACGGAACTATTTACTCGGAATTTTTACAAACTTTCTTCTCTAAGTAGTCAAAACTTTAGAGAGGAAAGGTTCTAGCTTTAGGGCATTCAAAGAAAAAGTGGGTTAAAAGTCCACAAAACATGCATTGCTCGGGCATTCCATGCCTTCCAGTTTCCTTCCCCTTGAGGAGACGATGGACGTCTGGCTCTTCCACCCATTCGACCTCAGGTGGGGGCAGTTCGTTCAGGTCAAAATCCATTTTATACTCAAGGTTATCCTCATTAGAATTTTCACTTTCTTCCACTTCCAAGGAGGGATCTTCTTCAGACTCTTCTCTTGGAATAGGCGAGTCCGGGATAACTATTATTTCGTTCACGTCACTATTCGTGGGTGAACCAGGGGTGTAAAAGATCTCAGAATCTTCTGAGTCTGAAATTTCGATGGGTGTCTTATCTTCATTGTACATACTCTTGCTACAGCTTCCTTTTATTGGAAGTGGCAATTTGCGAGCAGTAGAATGATAAAGATTGCTTGACAGATATGTCTTATGCCCGAGCATCAACATTTGTTTTAGCTTCACATAAAAATTCATTAAGAAATTTCAAATAGGAAAACGTACGATAAAATATAAATAATTGTATTGACTGATTTAATTAATTTTTAGTAGACAGTAGAACCTTGGCTCCGATACCAACTGTAACGTCCCTCGTATTTTCGAATAAAAGAAAACAATTTTTTTGAAAACGTAACAAAATTTAATTACAATTGCCAAGGATCACCGTGTACTAAAACAGTAATTACAACATACTTTGTATCATACAAAAATTGTCAAAATTAGGCATCACGTGCCTTTGTACATTGGTCAATACAATAATTTACATAAGTACAAAAACCGTAGTACAAAACTTGTAATTTAAGGAAACCCTTCGTCGACTCCTTCAGAATCGAGTGAAACACCTGCAGAGTCTGAGGGTAAGTGAGTAAATTTATACTTAGTAGGTCGAATTAAGTTCTAAGAATATGCTTCGTGCACATGCCATTTTTCTTTTTGGAAATCATTCAGAAAACCTGAAAACATGATCACAGAACGTCGCGATACCAGACGACTTACACCCGCGCCCATGGGGCGACGCGAGACTAAAAGGAAGGGATTTACCCATTACATCCCAATCCTGTGCGCGCCAGATGCCAAATTTGGCGGTATCCAAAATCATAATAATTCTTAGCTCCGAAGAACCGAGAACTATCCAGACGGCACGATTGCCCAAAACTCGGAGAAATTTTCGAAAGGAGGAGATGATTTTGAAGTTAGAGCTTTTGTTTTTATAAAGTAACAGAAAACTTTTAGTAAAACTTTAGCGAGTCAAAATCTCGGCATACGATTAGAATTTAAAACTACCTACCTATAACACGTGCGAAATCTCCTCGTAGCGTAAAGAGAGTCCCGCCTTAATATATCAACCTTCGAGCAAGAATTTTGGCAGAATAACCACTCCAATGCATAGAATGTCCTTGATTTAGTAGGGTAGGGCTTTGGAACGGGTTAAAAAGGTTTAGGAATGGCCCAGAAACAGTAAAAAGATGAAAAGGGAAGATTAAGGAAGGGGCACGTTTTTCGAGGTCTTAGAGGGGTTGTCTCGAGAAAATAACACTTCCGGTGCGTAGAGCACCCTTGAATTAGTAGGAAACGGGTCTTGAAACGTGAAAATCGGACTTAAAACGGGTCGGGAATGGTGAAAACAGTGAAAGGAGCTGAAAATCGGATGTGGGTGAAGAAGTGGCCGGAAAGGGAATTTATAGGGGAGGCGGAGGCATATTCCGGTGGGCGCCCACCGGTGCCGCCAAAAAAATCCGGCCGGCGCCTACTGGCGCCGGCGAAACAGCGTTCGCGCGTGACGAACGCGCGTTCGTCACCGCGAACGCGCAGTTCGTCGCGCGTTTGGTGTGCACCGCGCGGCACACGCCGCGCGTTTGGCGTGCACCGCGCGGCACATGCTGCGCATTTGGAGTGCACCGCGCAGCACACGCCACGCGTTGCGCTGCGCCGTGCCGTGCCGCGCCGAATAAAAATATTATTTTATAATTTTTTTTAATTCCAAAATTTCCAAAAATTGTAACTTTCTATCCCGAACTCCGATTTGCGCGTTCTTGGTACCGTTGAGTTCGTATTCATGAGCCCTACGATACTAGACTATTTAAGAACCATTCCACCTAAATTTAGAGAGTGGGTCCCGCCGGTCGAACACATTTCCAGAGGTCGTGACTTTTGTTCCCGACCTCCGATCTTTGCGTTTTAAGACTTGTTACGCTCGTCTCCACGAGCTCTAACCAATACTTAGGAAAATTAAAAATAACAAAACATGTAAGAAAATCGTGTTAGAAATTAGGGTCATTACAATCCGCCTGCCAAAAGGAAAATATAGCCCGATGTCGACTTTTTTGAGTCAACACAACCAGCAAAGTCTGCATCTGTGTATCCAACGAGTTCCAAATGATCAGAACGTTTGTATGTAAGCATGTAATCCTTCGGTCCTTGCAGATACCTCATAACCTTCTTTGCAGCTCTCCAATGATCCATCCCTGGATTTTTCTGGTATTGACCCAGCATTCCCATAGCAAAGGCAATATCAAGTCTTGTACAGACCTCTAAGTACATCATACTGCCAACTACCGATGCATAAGGAATGTCCTTCATGCTGTCCAACTCCAAAGAATTCTTTGGACACTGGAACAAGCCAAATTTGTCACCCTTCCCAATAGGAGCTACACTAGGTGAGCAGTTTTCCATGTTAAACCGTTTCAGAACTTTATTGATATAAGCCTGTTGAGACAACCCAAGGATCCTTCTGAATATATCACGATAGATCTCAATCCCTATGACACAGGATGCCTCTCCTAAATCTTTCATGTCAAAGTTCTGAGAAAGAAACTGCTTAGTCTAGTGCAACATCTCCAAGTCACTACTTGCAAGTAGAATGTCATCAACATACAAGACCAGAAACGTGTAGCGACTCCCACTAACCTTAAGGTATATGCATTGATCAACAATGTTCTCCTTAAAACCAAATGAAGTAATAACATCGTTGAACTTCAAATACCACTGTCGGGAAGCTTGTTTTAGTCCGTATATTGACTTCTTGAGTCTACAAACCAGATGACTTCCTTTATTTGAGGTGAATCCTTCAGGCTGAATCATATACACTTCCTCCTCAAGATCCCCATTCAAGAATGCCGTCTTGACATCCATTTGATGTAACTCAGTCAAAATGAGCTACAAGGGCCAAAATAACTCTCAATGAATCCTTCGTAGAAACTGGAGAGAAGGTTTCATTATAGTCAACACCATCTTTCTGAAGAAAACCTTTGGCTACAAGTCGAGCCTTATATCTGCTAATGTTACCAGATGGATCTAATTTAGTCTTATAGACCCATTTGCAGCGAAGAGTCCTAGTGCCCTGCAGTAACTCTACGAGATCCCAGACTTGATTATCAGCCATATATTTCATTTCATTCTGCATGGCATCATACCATTTACTAGAGTTATCTTCTGACATGGCCTTTGAATATGTAATAGGATCTTGAATGAGTCCAACATTCTCGTCAGACTCCTGGAGGTATACAACATAGTCAGAAGGGAGTGCAGGTTTCCTTACTCTTGAGGACCTTCGAAGTCCTATGTCAACAACAGGCAGAGGTGCCTGTGCAATAGGAACTTCAGCAACTTGTTCCTGAGGGGATGGTGAAGGAAGGAGAGGCTGCTCTGGAATCACCATTGGTGATGCAGCATATGTTCCTCCATGGGATGTGGGTATAACAACTAGAACCCGTATTTCCTCAAACACAATGTGTTTGGGGGAAATACTCCCACTGAAGTTGCTTTGCACAAGAAAACGTGCATTTCGTGCTTCGACTACTATTGGGGTGTGAGATGGACAATAAAACCTATAACCCTTAGACCTTTCTGCATAGCCAATGAAAAATCCACTGACAGTCTTAGGGTCAAGCTTCTTCTCAAGTGGATTGTACACCCTAACCTCAACTGGACAACCCCAAATGTGTACATGATCTAAACTAGGTTTCCATCCATTCCATAGCTCAAAAGGTGTTTTAGGAACGGCTTTAGATGGAACTCGATTTAAAATGTACACGGCTGTCTTTAAGGCTTCACTCCATATATTAAGAGGAAGAGAGGAGTTACTGATCATACTCCTCACCATATCCATCAAAGTGCGGTTCCTCCTTTTAGCAACACCATTTTGTTGTGGTGTGGCTGGTACTGTGTATTGTGCTGCAATACCATTTTCCTTTAGGAATTGCGCAAATGGTCCAAGTTTTTGTCCACTCTCTGTGTACCTGCCATAGTATTCCCCTCCTCTGTCTGATCTAACAATTTTGATACTCAATCCAGATTATTTCTCTACCTCTGCCTTATAAGTCTTGAAAGCATCAAATGCTTCAGACTTTTCATTTAAGAGATAAAGATACATGTATCGGGTATGATCATTTATAAAGGTAATGAAATACCTTTGACCATTCAGACATGGAGTACTAAACGGTCCACAGATATCAGTGTGTATGGTGCCTAATTTCTCATCATGCCTCTTAGCACCCTTAGAAGACTTGAAAATCTGCTTTCCCTTTATGCAGTCTATACATGTTTCTAGATCAGTAAAATCAAGAGTTTTTAAAACTCCTTCTCTTACTAATCTCTTTAAGCGGTCAGTGGAGATATGCCCCAACCGCCTGTGCCATAACATAGAGGAGTTCTTTTTAATAACACTTCCTTGCACAGACATCGTAGATTGTTCAAAGGAAACATGTAAAGAGATACAATATAATCCATCAATCAAAGAACCAGAACCAATGGTGACTGAATCTTTAATAATCAGAAATGAAGAATTCATAAACTGAAAATTAAAGCCATGAGGCACTAGTCTTGATACAGAAACTAAGTTTTTAGAAAAACTTGAAATATAGAAAGCTCTCTCTAAATCTAAGGTGTATCCTGTATGGAGAACAAGTCTATATGTCCCCACACCTTCAACCTTCGAACACATCTTATAGCCAGAATAGATGTTGTGCTCCCCATCATTTGGTTTCCTTAGATTGAGAAATCCCTGCATGACAGTAGAAACATGGATTATAGAACCAGAGTCAATCCACCATGTGTTATTATGATGAGAATCAACATAGTTAGATTCAACACACTAAAGACATGAAATTACCTCCTTTCTTTGCAAGCCACTTCTGATACTTAGGGCAATCTTTCTTCATGTGTCCTTTCTTCTTGCAGAAAAAGCATTTGGTTTCCTTGGTGACACCAGTAGACTTCATTGGTACACCTTTACCAGCTTTTTTCTTTGAAGCACCATGATTACCCTTCTTTTGTCCATTATGAGAAACTAGATGGGCACTCTCTAGCTTCTCTTGCTTAAGTCTCCCCTCTTCCTGCACACACATACTCAGAAGGTCATTGACTGACCACTGAGTGTTATGTGTGTTATAAGAGATCTTGAATGGCCCATATTGTGCAGGTAGGGAGTTTAGAATAAAGTGGACCAAATAGGTATCATCAATCTTTATTTTCATGTTATTTAACTGATTAGCAATATCACGCATTTGCATGATATGCTCTCTCACCCCTTTGTTATCTGTTAGCCTCATGGATGACAACTTGGACATTAAGGTGCTAGCCAAGGCTTTATCAAAACTCTTGAATTGAGCTTCAATAGCTTTCAAAAGTTCTTGGACTGTAGCGCATTATGGGATGGATCCCTTAATGCTTTTATTGATGTGAGACCTCATGAGCATAATGCTTAAGCGGTTAGACCGCTCCCACTTTTCAAAAGATGCTACCTCACTAGGCGTACTTTTTTCCGTAGGAGTGGTGGGTGCATCCATACGAAACGCCAAGTCCAAGTCCATGCACCCTAACAGTAAAAGAACTTTTTCCTTCCAATCTGTAAAATTGTCCCTAGACAATAATGGAAGGTGCTGATTAGGGTCAGAAATAAAAGACGGATAAGCTGCAATAAAAGAATACATACATGCAAACATTAAAGAGGGCAAGAAACATTAACATAAGTATGAAATAGCCAATGCTAAAATCATTTAGTAAAATTGTAAACCTCCCTTTGGGCAAAGGTTGCAATATGCATCAAAATTACTAAGCCATATAGAAACAAATATTTATTTTATCTCATGATAAGGCTAGTGGGTTGTACATAAAACATTACAGGAAAATCTCACACCTTTGGGCATAGAGATTCACCAATGTTAAAATGTATAACCCTCCACCCTATCCTAATTATGTTACACTGACTACCACCTCCCTTTGGGGCCGGATGACAATCTTTGTCACATAATCAAAATTTGATGACAGCACAATATTTTTATGTATGTGAATCTATGCACCCCATGGTAGCATTCTATATGATTCACACATTGACAAATAACTTAGGATGCTTTGGCCACTCCTAAATCATCTCAATGGATGTGGGAACTGAATATGTGCTAATCACCTTTTCAAATAATAAAATGAATGTAATTAATTATCAAACAATCATAAGAATATCCATATACAAAATTGACAAGGGCATTAACGTCAATTTTGTCATCAGGCTTTTGGGACTCGGCCAGGGGTTCCATCACCACACACACCACAAATAAAAATTACAGTCCAAAGTCCTTATACAGTCCCTTTAAAAAGAGAAAATAGTACAAGTTAGAAGCTATAAGCCCCTGAAAAAATATACATTAATTCTCCATGACTGCATCCGCCTCTAGACGTGGTCCTTGAATTCTGAGGTCGCTTATAATAGGTATAATGTACATTCTCTCTCTTAAAATTACATAAGTGGTGCGCTTAGCAATTTTTAAAAAAATTGATAAAACATACGATTGCAATATAATTCCCCTGGCCGACCCTTAACATTAATAAAACCTTAAACATGATAATTAACTAACATATCCATAACATACATGCAATCACAACTGTATATATATACAAAAAATGTATTCCAGGAAAGGAAAAGGAAATAATTAAAAAAAATTCCTTTTTTTAACAGCCGAAATGGACCAAACCGGGTCTGAAAACCTGGTTTGGTCCAGGTCAGCCACCGCGGGTTAGTGAAAACCCGCCCGGGCGCAGGTCAGCTACGACCCGTGCGGTCGGGTCCGAAGACGACCCGGGGTCGTCTTCAACCTCTCGCCACGGGCGAGAGGTCTCAGACCTGTGGGTGAGGAGGCCGCCGCACGCCCGCTGCCGAAGCCCGCCGACAGACCGGATGTCTGGAAAAAAGGTCCGTCCAGCGACAGAGAAGTTAGATCCGGCCACAAAACTTGAGTGCGGCAGCCACTAACGGCGATTCAAAAAAATATATACAGTGAGATAAAAAATCCCAACGACTGCGAGCAAAAACCTGACGGCAGCTCAGGGGGCCAAAGAAAGTTCCGCCCAATGGTGGAGGTTCCAAATCCAGCCCCGATTCCTTTCAGCAACGGGCGGCGGAGGGCCTTCCAACTTGAAATCGGCGGCGACAAACAACAGAGGAAACACCGGCTCTGTGCGCAGCGGTGGCGCCCGAAAACACGGGGAGGAGGCGGCGCTGGCCAACGCTGGGCAGGATTGAAAGCGGGGCGACGGCTGGAAAAAATGAAATTTTTTTTATGCCGCCACCAGACTATGCGTTCGAAAACAAACAACCGGCGTAGCAGCAGCGGCGGTTTTGGCTGGCACGTCTGCTCCGGCATGCAGTTCGACGGCTATCCGGCAGCCGCCCGGTAAATAGTGAACAGAAAATTGCAACAAAACGAACAGAAAATTTTTTTACTGTAGTAAACATAAAGTTTAAAAAAAAAATTTCTATCCAGCAACTCAACGTGCAATTTAAAAAAAAAACCCGCTCCGATACCAATTGATAGAACTTAATGCAGGGATTAGGCATACTTGTAGCCATTGTAATTGAGAACCTCTTCAAGTAAGCTTGATCTTCAGCTAATCCACTTCAGAATCAACTAATCTTCTTCAGAATCACAATAGTATTTCTGGTTTAGAACTTGGTTGAGAGCAATCTCACTTAAGACACCGAATTAGGATGGCTAATGGTGTATTTATAACTAAACCAGGACACCACTATTAAGAACCCTAGAATCATGACCGTCCATCCATAGGTCATCCAACGGTTCAGATTTGCCACTTAAAACCACAGCTTAATGGGTATTCTAACTCAGGCCCATTACCCATATAATTTTATAAAAGCCCAAAACAGTGTCAATTGAGATAGTTGGGCCACTGTATGTTTTATTACAAAACAAAGCCCAACATGGTCGAGTCTCACTGCCAGAGCCGAAGTCGACTTCATCTATCCTCGCCTATCATCCGAATTAAAAAGCATAATTAAGGAGGAAAACGAGTCATTTGCCAATCTCCTAGGACTCAACAAGTCATCTCATGCTCAGGGCTCGCACAGTCTATCTCCTTTCAACGCGACTCTTTTCAGGATGAGAACCAACGGGAGCAAGCCGCTATGGGGCCGCGGTGGCGGGAAGAAGAGTGAGGAGGGCAACAGTTGGTAAAGAATGGTGAGAGCGAGAGTCTCGATTCAACGGAAGAACAGAAAGCCACAACCAGAGTCACACATTCTGGCCCATATGGTGAAGAATGGTATTTCAGTGTTGAGCTGAAAGGTGAAGGTAGCTAGCGATGATTACAAAGTTCCTAATAAGGTAGATTTTATTTACTATTAGATGCATGTAATTACCATCTTAATAAAAAATAATAAAAATAAAAAATAGAGCTATTAATACATGTCAGAGGAGTATTTTACATTAATATATAATTATTATTATTTTATAAAAATACTAAAACCTCTTCCAGCCATATAGACACCCACCCACTAATACAGTGGGCTCACGTAGGGCCATGTCATCAATTTAAGTGCGATGTATACATAGCTGGCTGACCCTGGCCGTACTGACTATCCATAAAATAACTAAATAAATAGCTGTTCTGGTCAATCACGTATCTAGACATTTTGCATGGAAGATTTCATTATGGATTGGGTGTGTCTATAAGCCCATATTCTGTTCACACCTATTCCTTATTCTCACTCCTTCCTCTTGTTTCCAATTTTAGGTTGCATGGCTGACGCACCAGTTCACGTACCCTACTCCATTTCTTTCCAAATTTGCAGCCATCATCTGCAATTTTCCACTCCTTCCCTAAAACTCAAATCCCTAGCCGTTGATGGCCCTCGATCGATGATATACAAACAAGCGTACAGAATTTGTGAAAAACATAGTATGTGCACTAAATTTGTGTGCGTCCATATGATATCGATCAGGGTCATCATCGACTGGTAAAATTTCACTAGCAGATTTGAATTCTTCTTCTCTCTTATGGTTTTATAATGGATTTCAGCCACCAACTCGGTTTAATAGCTAGGTCAAGTGGTCAACACGATTCTAGCCCAGGAACAGTTGGGTTAGGTTTTAAAAGCCTTGTTAGCTTGCTCTCTCACCTTCTCTCTACCGGTTAGGATTGGCTCTCAAAGACACTTTTAGCTAATGTTTCGCATGTGCTCAATCAATATTACGAAAAAAGGATAATAATATATATACCCCCAAAAAATCTATCTAACATAATTTTTTAATTAGGTTTTTATATACTCTTTCCATCTTAAATTTAATAGCTCCATTCGAAATAAAAATATGTTTCATATTATTTATTTTATTTTGTTAAATTGAACTAGTTAGGTACTTAAAAGAGTCCTAAATTCATTTTTCTTTATTTTAAATATAAATTTTACTATTTTATAAAAACTCAAATATAAGAAAGAAAGAGTAACTAACCAAACCAAATCCGAATTGAAAGATTTCTTGATAAAATCGTTGAATAAATGTCATTTTTCACACGTTCACTTGAAACTCTTGTTTTTTTAGGTGGATAGGGCACTCACATGTGATTCTTTGTGCATTTGAAAACCGTGACCTTAAATGCGTGTTTAATGCGTGCTTAGGGATATAAGCTATCAGATTAAACCGAGCCCCACATGATCTAACGGCTCCCGCCCATACATATGACTCTTGCGTAAGCACGTACTAAACACGTACGGCCTGAGTGCAACTCTGGGCACGTACCATTTTTTATTGCCTGTTTATTACGGATTTACCCCTACATTTGGCAATAGTGTTCCAAACATGGCCCCAAAGCGCATCACTGTTTGGAAGGCACAACCGTGATTTTGAGCAAAAAGGCGCCCAAACAATTTGCATGACGAGAAGGCACGAGAACCCTGATGGCTTATAAATCCCGGTTTCTCCGTTAGTCTTCTCCACACGCCACTCCCACTCCCACTCCCACTCCCTCCCCAGCCTCTGCGTCAAGAACCAGGAGCACGAGACGAGACGGAGGAGAAGCAAGAACCTAGTCCAGAATCCCTGAGAGCCAACAGGACCCGCGTTCCTGTTTTCGTGTTTGGTGGTCGGAGATCATGGGCGAGAACGGGAGCCGATGGAGAGGGGGGCTGGAGGCGGGGAGGCCGCTGCTGCAAGACCACACGGAGAAGCACTTCACGGCGAGGGAGGTGGTAAGGGACGTCATTATCGGTGTCTCCGACGGCCTCACTGTTCCCTTCGCCCTCGCCGCCGGCCTCTCCGGTGCCAGCGTCTCGTCATCCATCATCCTCACCGCCGGCCTCGAGGAAGTAGCCGCCGGAGCCATCTCCATGGGCCTCGGCGGGTGAGCAACTCAACCCCAACTCTCGAAACGCCGATTCGGTTCCGACTGAATTTCCTCCATGAATCAGAATCCAATCTGTTTGGGTTTCGGATCCCTCTTTCCCCTCTACTTTGCATGGCGAAAAAGGCCTCATTACGGCGGTGGTGCAGGTACCTGGCGGCCAAGAGCGAGGTGGACCACTACATGAGAGAGCTCAAGAGGGAGCAGGAGGAGATCATCGACGTCCCCGACACCGGTTCCCCCCCTTCTCCTAAATCACTCTTTTTTATTTCTTTTATTCACACTCGATCGTCCTTAACAGTATGGAATGCTTCTGAACGAACAAATCTTGAAAATGTCAGAGGCGGCGGAGGTGGCGGAGCTACTGGCGGAGTTCGGCCTGCAGCCGCACGAGTATGACCCCGTGGTCGCCTCCCTCCGGAAGAACCCCAAGGCCTGGCTCGACTTCATGATGAAGTAAGCAGCCCTTTTTTATCTACTTGCAGAAAATGGTTTTCTTCGGTAATCAAAATGATTTCCTTCGTTCCCTCCGGTTAACGAAAAAGCTCTTTTCATTCACTTCTTGCATGAAAATTTTAATTCTCATAATAATCAAAATAGCTTTCATTTATTTTATGTAATTGATTTCTTCTACAGAGGACTTTCTTCCTAAATTAATTCCCCGCATCACAGTGGGGGCAGGCGCGTGGCCAGCGCGTGGCTGGAGGGGAGCCCATTTGTGGACTTCTCTTTGCTGTTTTAATTTGGATTCTTCAGTGGACTTTTCTTCTGTCTTTTTCCTCTTTCCCAATGGGGCCCAGCTTTTGGCTCTTTGCTGGCCCCACTCTCTCTGAACCGGTTTTCTGGGGAACAGCCGTGGGTCCGAGTCCCGACGAGCCGGGCCAATCATACTTCAGGTGGGCCCACCAAAAGACTCTGCTTTCTTTGATTGGCATGGTGGATTGTGGGCAGGCAGGCGGCCCCAATCACTAATGGGTCCCCGCCAGTAGTGAGTAATCCAATCCAATTACTTAAAAAAGCTGATTAAGATAAAATCCATTTCAATTACTTAAAAAAGCTTATTAAGATAAAATCCGTTTCAATTACTTTAAAAAGGTTATTAAGATAAAATCCATTTCAATTATTTTAAAAAGCTTATTAAGATGTTGTACATGTGTATGTCTCCTTTCATGTTTTTTTATTGCATGTGGATTAGATGGTATTATATATGAATTTTTTTTGTCTTTCTACCAATATCTTCTCCGTTATTGGAGCTGTCTATTGACGCAAACGTTAACGCAATTCAATGTTACAAAGACGTATATTAACGTGTGCACAGTCAATCAATCCAAAACTATTGTAAAATTGAAGATATCTTATAAATTATATTCCTTCGTCATATATTAATAATTATATTTAAAATAATAATAATTTTTATTGAATAGTGAAATTTATATCTAAGAGAAAGAAAAATAAATATAAATTTATAATACGTTTTGTTAAATACCTAACTATTTAAATTTAATAAAATAAAATTATTAATAAAGAATAAATTTTTTTGTCAAATAAAGCTATTAATTTAGTAATTTAGGACAGAAGGAGTAAGTGTGTACGACATTGTTGGAATGTACATGAGCGATCGTGGTCAGTAAATCTGATTAAAGAAAAATTTTAGATTCCATGAACACTAAAAGAAGTTGGATCTGGTGATTACAAGAAACCAAATTGGTGGGGTTACCCACTTACCCTTAAGCATTTGCCAGTTGTTGAGTGAATGTGGGGTGCGTGGCTACTGTGGTGGTCTTCAGTTTCCAACAGGCTGCTATAGTATGGCCAAAACTTGTACTACGCCTATAATGAAATCGATTTTTTTACTAGACCTACACTGACGTCAAGGTTGATGCAAACACCATATATTAGAAGGGTTCAGCCTTTTAAGCACTACTAAGCAAACGGTATTTATCTAATAAAATGATTTCCTCACGTGTGGACCAGTTTTTTAATGAATTGATTGATATTATGTGCTTTCCAAGGCTAACAACTTTATCTTTTTAATTAATCTTCTACTATCATTGTCGCCATGTTAATGAATAGTTATTTTTTTTGTTTTTTGATGAGGCCTTTAATGAATGAGTAATACTATACTGTCATCAAGGTTTATGCAAACACCATTCATTAGTGGGTTTAATTTTTTAAGCCCTACTAATCAATAATATTTACCTAATAAAGTGACTTCCTCACGTGTGAAGTTTGATGTGGCTGAAGTATATTTGCAATAAATTGACAAGGCCAATAACTAGGGCTGTGTTGGAAACCGAGACATGATGTAGATAGACTTGACCTAAAATTGACTTGAATTTGGTTGGGTCCGGTGTTATCTCAGATCTCCGGTCGGTCGGGTCTGAGAATAAATTATTAGGGTAAATCTTAGGTCAGGTCGGGTCTTACATATGAAAAATTCAAAAATTGACTTGACCCGAGCTCTTAATTAATTAATAAAATTATATTTAACTTTAATTATATAATTAATTTTTGTAATTTTTTATAGATAAAATAAATTTAAAATAGTGACTATTTAGTTTTAATTATTGGAACCGACACGACCTAAGATAGAATCTCCATTCTTATTTTGGGTTCTTTGGTTTTTCGATACTTATTTCAAGTTTGATCGGGTCTAAGAAATTCAAATATTATCTTGAATAGGGTCGGGTCTAAAGAACTTTGTTCCTATTTCGGGTCAAGTCGGGTCTTGCAAAACCCAACCCGAGATGCAGCCCTAACATCTCCCTAACATGCTTGGTGGAGGAATGATAAATGATGGTAATAGGGAGAGATGTAGAGCAACCCTCTATCAGATTATACTTAGTGAATCATAGTCCTTGTTTAAAAATTTCAATCCCTTTGTAATATTTGTCTACAAGAGTGAAACTTTGTTGACATGTGGATTGTGGGTGGTTGGCATGCATTAGATTTAAACGTCTTTTAATATTGTTTTGTTGTCTAAATGAGCTTGAAATTATTTAGCAGTGTCAATGTGTATTGGACATAGTGAGATTGAAAGGGTGGAGTGGTTGCAGATTTGAGCTTGGACTGCAGAAGCCACAGCCAAGGAGGGCTCTAGAGAGCGCCTTCACCATTGCCACGGCCTATGTGGTGGGTGGCCTTGTCCCACTCTTGCCCTACATGTTTATCTCGACTGCCCAAGACGCGATGCTCACCTCAGTGGCTGTCACCCTCGTTGCCCTCCTCATCTTTGGCTACGCCAAAGGCCACTTCACCGGCAACAAGCCCTTTCGTAGCGCCATACAGACGGCCTTCATTGGCGCATTGGCCTCTGCTGCTGCCTTTGGCATCGCCAAGGCTGTCGCCTAGAGCTTGTTTGATTGCTATGTTTAAATCATTTTTGAAGAAACAGTCTTTTGTACTCAATGGTTATGAGAAAGTGTTTAAATACAGGTATGAGGTTAACTGAAGAGTCAAAGGGTGACGCGTTTGTTAAATGCCCAGTAATAAAGTATCATAGTTTTGTTTGTTTGCACCCCATCATTTGTATGGTTTTGGTTTTGCTCCTTCCAGTTGTTTCTATCAACTGCTTGTGACTCATATAGTTTTTTTTTTTGTTAAATCATAGATATAAGAGGAGTGAGATTCTCTCAATCTTTCTACCTGACCCAATTCTTGCATCATTATTCACAGAATAATCACAGGGACCAACCAAAAGTGGAGCGCTTTGACAAGATTTGGTTAGATGCATCATGATTCCTTGTAAAAAGGGCAACTTGGTCTTCATACATAACTGGCAGACAACCACATGCAGCAGCCCATGCCCAGATAGGGGAAAAAGTTGTGGATGACTCATTATCCAATCATAGCCCGTGTGCTTTTCATAAATTCAAAATCTTTGCGATCCCCAGTGGACAGCGGGCCAAGACTAATAATTTCACAACCGAAGTTGATATTTTTATTCTTTTACATTTGAAAACAGGTAAAAGTAAATCTCAAAATTTCTTTTAGCAACATTCAAATACAGCTGATCAGTGTTGATCCTTTCTCTTTTGAAGTAACATCGCCATAAAGTGTGGCTATCGTGATCTTCATCTAACTATCTTATTATTAAAGTAAAAAATAGATATTATTACTAACAAAGTAAGGAGTGTGGGCAAAAAAATTTTGTTTTAAAAATCTTAAATTACCCTTAATATGTTGAAGATATTATTTATGAATACTTATTTATAAATTAATTAAAATTATTAAACTTGAAACTCAATTTATATATAGTAACAAGAGTTTAAATTTATGAAGTGCAACATGACATTTTGCACGTACACTTCTAACACATGGAGGGGACTAGTCAAAAGTTCCCAGATTGTTGCATGTGTACTGTATGGCCAAAACCCAACGGGTGCCTTAAACGTACGTATGGCCCTTCATCACCTTAATTTGGCCCCTTCAAGGAGCCACTCCTTGTTCCGCCCCGGGTACACGTGAACTTTGACATCAGACACATTTTTTGCAGTTAATTGGTTAGCAGAATATATGTGCATCACTTTGAAGTTTCTCCAACTCCTCAATACATAAATACAGCAGTATGCAGTCATTAACCGTGAAGGAAATGGGGTGGCTCATGCTCTTGCTAGGGAGTCTTGGATGGGGAAGGGACCCTGTGCCGTAGTCTGTTGGCTGTTATCTAAAACAAAATCACAGCAGCAATGTACAGTAGAGACCACATCATCGAAATGACATACTCCATTCTTGTGTGCAGTATCGTGAATCAAAACCATCTTAGCGAGTATTATAACGAGCCTTAGATCTCTACAAGAACAAAGTAAGCTTTGATCTAAGGATGAGTAGTAAGGGCAGCTTACTCTCTCTCTATATATATATGGAAAAAGTTTATATGAACCTAGGATCGTGCACATTAGTATAAGTTTTGATATCATGAGCATATCTGATAGAGAAGGGGGCATAAACCAATCTGCCTCCTTAGTTATGTACACCGTCAAATTGAAACTTGACAAAATACAATGCCTAGGCTCATGCAATCGCGTATGAGCCCGGGCTCATATAAACGGGTCTATGTGTGTGTGTGTCCTAAAAAAAGTAATCTTTCTCAATTGGATCCATTTTTCAAGTACATCCATTGAAAGAGACCCCTACTCTATAGCTTATATTCAATTTATTAACTCATTAGTTAAGTTACTTTTTTATTGGCATAAACCCAATTATTATACAGATCCTCTTGAGATCCCTTTTCTGTCGTGTATACATACATTTTTTTTTGTAATATTTCCCCAAAAGTCGATAGACTAGGTGGATATATAGAGATATGATTTTTTTTCCATCACTTGGACATGTATAAAAGAAATATGATGAAGTCAGTTGACTAGGACAAAATTTTATCCCTTAAGAATTGTGTACGCACTTTTAGATGCATACGGTTAAAAAAAATTGTAAAATAGAAAGGAATCAATGTGTTGATTCCAACACTCTTTTTATTAGTAGCATAGGCTTTTTCCACATTAACTAGTTATAAGGTAAAACAAGCCCACAATGTCTTACCAAGTCTAAGCCAATAATGGCTAACAAAGTGTGAAGTAGAGTCAAATGTATATATCTCAACATAACATTGAATTAAACTAACATAAAACCAAGCATCTATAAACCCCTTTCAATGATTAGCACCGTTCTCATGTTCAATATAGAGCCCATCCGAAGCACCTGCATGGCATGATATGCAGTCCTAAAACAAAACTACAAAACAAAGAGGGGTGAGCCATTGATAAGAAAATATTTTAATACGGAAAGTAAACTCCTAATGACATCACAAGCATTATCAACATAACATTCATCATATAATCATTCACAGCGCCTATTCATCATGGGACAAAATACATATATCCATGCCACCTGTGCATAATGTCAAATATATTCCATATATACATAATTATGTCACCTGCATGCTATGATGTATAACATATTCCATAAACACATAGTTATACCTCCTACATATCATGCTATAACCTACATTCCATAATTACACATATCATACCACCTGTGCATCATGGGTTCTTCTATAGCTCATAAAACATATACACATTATGTGTAAACATATGAATCTCATTATAACAATCACATCATACATGAATCAATTCTCAACATTCATATCATGCATAATCATTTCTCACTATAAACATTCACCTTGCAAAATCAAGTGTATCCACTGCACACTATCCTGCATATCTATGCAAATCCATATATACTATAATCACATATGTAACATAAGCTTCATTGTTCTTACATAACCTGTGTCAATAAGCATTATCTCTCATACACATGCAGCAAATCAATGGTGCATATCTCACAATTGAGAAAAATAATCAAACCCTGCTTGCTAAGGATAATCTATGGCGGGGAAGGTCCGAATTCCTATAGAAAGAAAAATTAGAGCAATTTGGGTAGGTTCCCGCATTGGGAAGGTACCCCCTCCTCTCTAAGGACAATTCTTAGAAAGGAAGGTCCAAATTCTAACAAGGAAAACTAGAGCAGCCTGCTCGCTAAGGACAAACTTTGTGGAGAAAGTCTGAATTCCTAGAAAGGAAAACTAGAGCAGTGTGGTAAGCCAGTGCACATGGCCATACCATCCTATATTCTTAGGGTCTAGATAACTTATCAAATAAACTCTTATAGCAATCTGCTCATCTCAACCTGGGGAGGCACCACGTTCTCGAAGGAATGCAAAATGAAACCATGTCCTTTTGGATGCAAAACCAATTTGATAAGCCTCCGAATAATTAATCTGACATCCAATTACTTCTAATTGATTAACCATGGCTAATCATGATTAATCTTATTTATAAACCATTTTGATGATGCATGCGACATGGTACATACATGAGCAAATAATAAATGAGTCCAAGTATAAGTAAACATGTTCAAATTAATCCATATGTGCATGAAACATGGTTCATTTGTATCAAATAAAATCATAATATATATATATATATATATATATATATATATATATATATATATATATATATATATATATATATATATAAGTGATAGTGTTCAAACCTAAGCTAAAACATGAGAAACATGAACAAACTATAATCAATGTTATATATGCAAACATCTATAATTTTATCATAGTCCTTTTCAACTATAATCATAAAGTAAATATGAAGAAAATATTGAAATATGAGTTCAAGACAACTATAACATCATGTTAGACCTAGACAAGTATAAACATATTCATACTTAAGCTAAGACATGTGGAATATAATTCACCTAAAATTAATATAACATGTACAAACATACATGCATGATCATAGTTAAGAACTACTAAAATCATCAATTAATTATGAAAAAGTCATCAAACATGGATTTGAAGCAAGTAGGATATCATATTAAAACTAAACAAGTATAGTCCTAATAATGCTTAAGCTAAATTATAATTCAAATATGGTTCTCATGCAATCATAGTAGCATTTATAGGTAATCATAAGTCATTATAATCATAAAGAATTAGATTAATGAGAAAAAAATAAGAAATGACCAAAAATACCCAAAAATGGCAAAAAATCACCAAACTATCGTTTGACCATTCGAATGCCCTATCGGACCATTTGATTAGCCAGACAGGACATTCGAACAACAGGCAATTTGAACGCTCTTAATAGTTTACTTTTTCCTTTTTCCTGGTTTGTCTTCAACCTTCCAAAATTCAAACCGAAAACATTCCAAAATTTGAGATAAATTCTAAAATCACTATAGAACATCATAAAATCAAAATCTAACCCTATAATATGATAGATCTAACCATTTTTATGCTTAATCATAAGAAAATAACTAAAAACAACTTATTTTTAATGAATCACCATTAAACCTTAAAATGAAGTAAGAACCCACATAAATCTACAATCATGCATTCTAATGGATAAAACCACACAAGGAAAAACTCTCTTACCTCTATGAAGCCTTTGGATCCACAAAAAAGCTTTAATCCTAAAGAAATCCTTCCAAAAAATTAGGATTTTTGTTAAGACTTAATTAAAATCAACTAATAGGCTCAAATCAACTTGAAAATAGGTAGATCTAGAATATCTTTTAATTAAAAACGAAAATCACCTATTTAGGGTTTTAAATCAAAATTAAAAGTAAGATTTTTGAAAAAATCAAGAATCAAATTGGGAGAAATGAAGATAAGAGGGATTAAGACCAAAATTAAAAGATTAGGGTGATTAGGGCAAGAAAACGGGTGTAGATCACCTCTTTTCTCCTAGCACAGCTCTTCCCCATTTGGGCAAATGTCTAGGGTTTTCTTTAAATAGTAAGGGTTCTGAACTGGATAAATAAACTGTTAGGTTGTAAAATATATATAAGTGATAATGTTCAAACCTTGCTGAGTTTTATACTCACTCCATTTTTCTCTGTGTTTTATGTTTTGGGGCTGCATGGTGTGACATGTTGACGATCAAGTCCCTCTTTATGAGGTGCGTGTGGATGATGGTCGGGAGTAGGCATGGGAGCCTAGAGATCTTACTATATTTACCTGTTTATTCTACCAGTGTGCAAGAATTTCTTGTTTGGTTGACTTTGTCTCATACTTTATTAGTTGTTGTGGCTTTAGACTTATTTCAGATATTATGACTTGGGTCATGTTTAACGGCTTAGTGTTGTAAGATTGTGGGTTCGAGAGTTGATGACTAATTCAGATTTGATGTCCTTTATATTTTACTTATATCCTCTTGCACAAAGATAATGTGGTGCACTACTCCGTGTGTGTTATACCCGTTTAACGGGTCAAGTCTTCCGCAAGTCTATACTTAGTCGCCCCTGTGTGCTTCTGTAATGTCCCAAATTTTTCTACGATTTTTTGTGATTTTTCTACTATTTTTCTGGTATTTTTGGCAGAAAAATGTATATATTTACCCCGTATTTATACCCATAGAGTCGGGTGTGGGGTTCAGTCGTAAGCCATAGGCCTCACTGTGCATTTACGGCGCAAATTTTGGAGGTATGACGCGTAAGCAGTGAGTTAACGCGTGTTGGGGATATGAATGGAAAAAATAAAAAAGATATATAAGTTCTGGATCCAAATACCAGATTCCAGAACTCGACGTCCAAAAACATTCCAGACGTCCAGAGAGATGGAGTGAAAACTTGAGTGAGTTTCCGGTTACTCCGTTCTCCCTCCTCCATCATCAGATTCTGCCAATTCTTGCCAGGATCCTCTTTGCCTCACCGCCACGAGTTTGTAGGTACTGGTTATGACCGTTGCCATGGCCTCTTTGCTCCTCCACGAGGTATCGGACTTTTCTTCAGTTTTTCTCCCCTCTTATTCTCGTTTGGCCGCTAGGAACCCATAGGCATAGGCTAGAGCCGCTGCCATGCTTTCTTTGCTCCGCTGTTACCTACTGGTACTTTAGTCGGGTTTTGTTCCTATTTTCATCTCACTGTCCGATGCATATTTTTTTGACGCTGCTGTTTCCGGTCGTCATTTGGCCACCAGACGGACTCTGTCCAGCCTACCTCGACCCAGTGTCGGTAGGGGGTTGTTGTTTTCAACCCCGCTTTGCCCCTATTGTCTTGCTACGCCCAATTAGACACTTTGGGTGAGTCTTGGGTCGTTTGGCCATCGTGGGCTCAGCCCCGACTCGGTAATAGTGAGGGTCAACTCCACTTGGCCAATTACACCTCCACCTGGAATGGGCCTCTTGCCCTTGCCCTATACCGTGCGAGATGCATAGCTGCCCGCACCAAATGTGTTGGTTGTGGGTGGCGATTGGCAATGTCGCCACTTGGTTCTGCCACCACTTCCTGACCCTAGCTTTGTTGCCCTTTTGTGGGCTTTGGGCCGCCACCGTCCGACCCATCTCCCCCTAGAGTGGCCTTTTTGGCCGCGCGTGCATGTGGCCACACATGCATTTCAGGGCTTAGGCGCCGCTTTTGCATCGCCTGACCATCGGATGGTTTTGCCACCAAATGGAGTTGACATCGGAGTCCTCCACCACCTTTCATTTGTCCTTGAGTATCACCCTATGCCCTCCTCCCTTATTTGGGCCCTAGTTGACGCGAAATCGACGCCGTTGGGTGCTGTCTGCGGCCGATTTCAACGTCATGCGAACAGACAAGTACTTCTCATCAGTTGGCCGACCTTCAGTGAGTACACCCTTGACTCTTGGTCACACCGCCACTTATGTTGGCACGACCTTTCTCCTGGCTTCCTAGTGTGCCGCTGTGGATCACAGATTTTGCCGCATTGATCCGTGTCACCCCATTTGGCTGTGATTGCTTTTAGCACTTCTGAAACCCTTAGGATAGCAGCTCTCTCAACTTGGCAAAGTTTTTGGCCGCCAATTCCGCCGCCGATGCCACCACTGTCATGTGCTTGTCATCAAACATCATGATTACGAGGTAGGGGGGCTTTGAACTCGTAATTTTATGATAGCATGCTTTGAATGAGTAGCAGCATGCTAGGATTGTATGATTCTATGCTTTTGATGCTAAATAATGATCCGATTGCATGATGTGCATGTAAGCATGATTATATGGTATGTTCAAATGCATATGACATGCATGTGGGTTGTAAGTATGCTTGAGGTATGTGTGTGCTAGTGATGGCTAGCGTGTATGTTTGTAAGCTACGTATGCGGAAATATATGTGCTAGTGATGGCTAGTGTGTATGTTTGTAAGCTACGTATGCGGAAATATATGTGCTAGTGATGGCTAGCAAGTATGTTGGTAAGCTCTGTGTATGTATGTGCTAGTGATGGCTAGCAAGTATGTTGGTAAGCTCTGTGTATGTATGTGCTAGTGATGGCTAGCGAGTATGTTGGTAAGCTATGTATGGAATAGTATGTGTATGTTATACATATGTGTGATGGACATACATATGTATGATGGCTATATGCCTATTTGATGGATATGTGTATCCGTGTGGGGGCAAATGTATGGTCGATGGACAGTAAGAAGTGACAGAGGTTTCGTCTAGATTTTTTGTGGATGCGTAAGCGTATGACGGAAGACAGAGGATGTGAGTTTGATGGGCGAGGATTGGAGCAGTTTGTTCGGTTTGGATCAGAGTGTATGTGAGGGGATTGTCAGACAGTAAGAGTGTGCATAATTGTATAAGTATAGCGTACAGATTATGAAGTGAAAAGTAAGCATAATAAGTGAGGTATTAGTGAGAGGGTGATAACTGGGTTTGGCGCTAAGGAGCTTAGTTTGATGACATTTGTGTAAGATGTTTTGGCCATAAGGTAGATGGCAGAGATTGTATGAATACGTAAGATTTTGGTGTACGGTGTGTTATGTTGTAAGATGGACGGGTTAAGTGAAGTCTGCTACCCTGACGAACTAGGGTTTTGGATTGGGCTCAGCTTTGGTTTGATTAGTGGAGCATAGTATGTTTGAGAGTTTGTGTGGTATAATTATACCGCGTAACTTACTTAATTCAAACTTGAATTATAAGTAAAGCTAATGATAGCGTTGTGAGTTTGAGACCTGAGGGTTTCGATGGATTAAGTTTTGTGTTTGAGCTAGCTGATAATGAATCGGCTGAGCATTTCTCATGTCTTGCCATGATGTTTATTCTACGGGATATTGTTTATGTGCTGTATAGAGCACTGGACGTCTGATGCTCTGTTGAGAGCGTTGTATGTTTCTGATTTAGTCTGTGTGCTATATGAAGCCCAGACGTCTAATGCTCTGTTGAGAGCGATATATGTTTTCGATTTGGTCTGTGTGTTGTATTAAGCCCAGACGTTTGATGCTCTATTGAGAGCATTGTATGATTCTGCCCAAGAGTGGCATTGTATGATTTTGCCCAAGAGTGGCATTGTATGATTCCGCCCAAGAGTGGCATTGCATGATTTTTGCCCAAGAGTGGTACTGACACTATAAGACCCATAATTGTCACGCCCCGGTGATGCCCGACCCGAACCGAACCCGGTCCAAGGGCCGGTCAAGTGCGCGGGGGCGACGAAGTGAAGATTGAGAAACGATCTAGTGGAAGACTTAACCCTAACCACGGGCGATTAACAGACATACGGAGTACGCACATTCCACTTTGAGCAAGAGTAAATAAAAGGTAAAGAAAAAGTGTTCCTTATCACAAAGTAAACAACAATCTCAAACCCACAAGCTTAGTTTAAGTAAAGCCCACACCGGCTCAAAATAAGTCATAAGCATCACAACTGTAAAGTATGACATAAATCCAAAACAAGAACCCTACACAAAGGTTCTAACATAAAACATAAAACCCAAGAAGATAAGTCACACAACGATCTCCATCATCACACCCAAGCCATCTCCAACTTTTCCTCAAAGAGGAGATCCTATCTGTCTGCGTATCGCACCACGCAACCCCAAATCAAAACACAAAAAGAGGGGTGAGTTTAACAAACTCAGCAATGGTTTTAATATCACTATCAACATCGAAAGCACGATAGCATAGTAATAAGATCATTCAGATCAAAGATTTACATGGTGCATCATTTTTCTGATCACACATACATATCACCTAACACAACATCATAGTGCATAATCAACTTGCATGGATGTATCTCTAACATACATATTCCCACATGCATTATACCATCACAATCTGCATGAATGTATCTCTAACATACATATTCCCACATGCATCATATCAAAATCAAACTGCATGGATGTATCTCTAACATACATATTCCCACATGCATCAACATTCTCATTCATCATGCATGTATAAGTGTCACACACGCACACTAGTCTAACATGCAAGTCCGTACCCATAGAGAATAAACCTGCTCTTCAAGGCCGGAGCCCTCGAGCAAATACTTATCAAACAGACATGCTCCTCAAGGCAAAGCCTTTGAGCAAACACTTATCAAATAGACACTTATCAAATAGACATGCTCTTCAAGGCCAAAGCCTTCGAGCAACCCCTGCTTACCAAGACACGAAGTCTCAAGCAACTCCTGCTCCTCAAGGCCAACGCCTTCGAGCAACTCCTGCTCCTCAAGGCCAACGCCTTCGAGCAACGCCTGCCCATCAAGTCTAAACTCCCGGGCAACCCTGCTTGTCAAAACTAAAGTTCCAAGCAACAACACCTAGCAAGCCGGTGCACTCAAGCAAACCAGCTGGATTCTTAGGGTCCAACGAATCATACATAATCTAAATCCACAAGACAAGTGCACAACTCATCCCTACTTAACTCCATTGAACTAGACTCAACCCGGGGAGTGCACTCGTTCCACACAGGAACACAAATCAAAACATGTCCTTTCGGACCAATCAACTTACAATTAATCCACGACCGATCAATCCGACACACAATTTCACCACATTGCATCCAATCGGTCAGATTCGATTAACCTCGATAAAGCCTCAATTGGAAATCCATTTTCATGATGCATGCAGCATGGTACATACGTGGGCAAGGCATACATGAATCCTAATCCATGATATGTGCTCTCATCAGCCCCTAATGCATCATTCATAATCACAATGTCAAACTTCAACATCATCATTTAACCCCCACATGTGTGTGTGTAACTAGTAGAAGCATTTCACATAATGCATGTCAACATGCTTGAAATTAGACTCACTACCATACTACACATGTGAATTTCCATCTAAACATGAATTCCAGTGGAAATCATAGAAGAAGAATCGTTGAAATCGTATCTCAATTCAAAACTCAACCACAAAGGCTAATCACATATAACATCACTCATTTCATTCATTGAGTCATGGCATTCACCAACATCCACACACAACTAACCACAATCTATCATGACAAATCAGTCCAATAATAGGTTGTAGTCCTACTGAAAATATGCTTAACCAAAGGAAATCAACCATTCATAATTCCAAGATAACGATTTCAACATCATGCCACAAAACATAAGTCATTCCACAAATTTCTAAGCATATATCTCAATTCCATAACCTCAATAACATGCCTTTCCAGTAGCATAACATAGCTTAAAACACACCACATTCATATGAAATTGGCAAGCTAAAGTGGATTCATCAAAATAAACATCATGCATTAGAAAACCAATCTGCTGTGTAGTCGTTCGAACGGCCTTCAGGCCGTTCGATCGGTTAAACGCAAAATTTTGAAATTCACAATTATGCCGTTCGAACGCCCAGCAGGCCGTTCGATCGGCTGAACTGGAAAATTGTCGTTCCGACAGTGTTGCCGTTCGAACGCCCTGCAGGGCCGTTCGAATGCCAACACGGCAGAACAGTCCATCTTCTTCCTTTCGCAAATCCAAACCGAAACACCATTGATAACACTTCAAATCCACATCTAACACCCTAATCATCATCAAAAGTCCTTCTTGACTTCCAGAACATCAAACCATATCATAATAATGCAAAACCCTAAGAAATCGGGATTAAATAATTCCATTTTCTAATCTTACCATTAACACACCAAATCAAGCAACTCATTTCGAAATAAGCCAAAAATGAAGAGTTTTACCATGGATAAACAGAGATTTTGAAGACCCATTACTTCATCACTTGATTAAGCTCGGATTGAAGAGTCACCCTTCTTGAAATCCTTGAAAACACAATGAGTTTGAATTAAACACCAATAGAAATCAATTTACCCAAGAAATCCCTAATTAAATCTTAGATCTAGGGCTTGTTGGTAGTAAAAATCGAATTTTGAATGTTAGGGTTTGTAGTAAAACACAAATCAGTAGCTTTTGATGCCCAAAAACGAATTGAAACAAGGGGGAAAGGGTAGATTTAGAAGAAATTAAGAAGAAAGCCATGAATTAGTGCTTAATTAGAGTAAGCTTACCTTAATCGGCTTCTAATTCGGGCCTAAGTGGGGATTAGGCCAGCCCTCCTTCCTTAGCCTATTCCTAAAAATGGAAATGGCTCAGGTCTGCCCTTTTATAGTAAGGGTTGGGGTATGCATAGGTAAGTTTTGGGGTGTTAATAGGAAAAGTAGGCTAAAAATGGGTATTTTGTAAATTTAAACACTAATTAAGTCTAGAAAAATTCTGAAAATTTTTGTGTGACCTTAAGTATATTTTTAGGTTCGTTTGACACGAAAATAAATTTTTCGACGGTGGGGCCCACAGGGGTCCCGCCAAAACCCTACTTTTGGGAAAATAGTAAAAATTCCGAAAAATCCCAAAAATTCACATTTGGTTTAAAATCACTTAAAACCACTAATATTGAAGTTGATTTTGGTTAAAACCATCACAAACACTATTTATTTTACGAAATCACTGAACAAGATAAGAAAAATACGTTAATCTCATGATAACCAATAATTAAAGAAAACCATAAACCGGTTTAAGATTAGGGATCTTACAATAATGGTGAGAAATTGTATGATACTATAAGACCCCTAAAGTGTGGGCAATTGTATGACCCCTTATGTGTGAGTGTTTATGTTTGCGCGCTTAGGTAAGTAATATAATAGACTTGCTCTTACCTGTTTGATCCTGTGCCCCATGAGCATTGGTGTGCCTTACCTTCGGAAAATTCTATGGCATCTAGTCACTCCTCGGAGGTTAAGGTAATGCCCCAGTGACATTCTTTTCCATTTCAATGCTTGAGCTTATTAGTTGTAATAAGCTTCAGTGGTCGATAACATGTGTAACTATAAGAGTATGAGTATAAACATGAGCATGACTATAAGGATATCAGTATGAGTACGACTGTAATAATATGAGTATGAGTATGACTGTAAGAGTATGAGTATGAGCACGACTATAAGAGTATGAGTATGAGAACGACTGTAAGAGTATGAGTATGAGCACGACTGTAAAAGTATGAGTATGAGTACTATTGTAAGAGAATGATTCTGAGTAAGATTATACGAGTAAGGTCGTACAGTATGTGTAAGTTATATGAGTAAGTAGTGTATGACTGTATGAGTACGGTCATACAAGTAAGTGTAAGATTGTACAAGTAAGGTTGTGTAAGTATGCGTAAGTTATATGAGTAAGCGTATGACTGTACGAGTAAGTGATACGAGTAAGGTCGTACAAGTATGTGTAAGTTATATGAGTAAGTATATGATTGTACGAGTAAGGTCATAAAAGTATGTGTATGTTATATGAGTAAGTGTACGATGGTATGAGTAAGTTTGTAAGACCCTGAATAAGGGTGTTTGTGTAAGTTTGATTCGATGGTATGATTTTGGCATGATGATATGCATAATTGTATGCGTATGAGCATGATTATGATATGCATGTTTGCATGATGTTTGAGTTGCATGAATGCATCTATGTATGAACTTATTGAGTTCACTATTTAGAACTCCCCTACTGGGTATATTCCTACTGAGTATGAAAATACTCATTACCTTATTTTTTTTAGCCCCGTTGTTTGAGAGGCTTTTGCAGGTTTGTGTCGAAGAGCTCTTTGAGACGAATGCTCAATTCTACGGTGGATTGATTCCCTTTGACTCAGGTATAACTTTGACTCACTACGAGTATTATTTGTGCCACGATATCTTGTATTGGGTGAGATGAGAATTAAGTTGTTTATGCTTTCTGGACTTGTAATTTGGATTAGAGTGTGGTCTATTATAGGACTTGCACTCAGGGATGCCTATGAGGGATTTGTATTTAAATTCTATGATCATAACAATTTATTCGTACGTTTGATTTCGAGTAGCGCCTGATGATGTTTGGTTTGGTTGTATGATGTTTGATCGAATGAGAAAATTTTGTATGGGAAAAACTGATGTGTGATGTTTTAAATTATAAAACTGCTTTTACAAGTTTTGAATTTGTCATTTTTCCCGATTTACAGCTAACTATTGCAAAAAATTTCCTTGAATTTTAAGGAAAATGTATGAAAATCCTTGAGTGTTACAGCTTCGACCATCCCTTAGACCGGGTTAAGCTCTGGTCAGGCGAGTGCCGAGGCGTGACACGGAGCCTCCTCTCATTCCGAATCATTTCTCTCTCTTTGGGGCTTGAGGGTGACGAGTAGAGTCTTCTCTTGCCCCAGGGCGTTTCTCCTTTATAGAGTTGCTAACTCGAGGAATGTACACTTCCATTGTGTATAACACTATCGAATTAGCTAAGAACGCCTTTTGAATAACTGGAATCATACTTAAAATGCGTAAGAAACGAAAAAATGAAGTTTCTAAATGTGGGAGAGAATGAAGAAACGTAGGAGAAAATGAAGAACTTCCAAAATTGGACGCTCTAGATGCTATTTATAGAGAAAATGGATATACATGAGGCTCACACATGCTACATAAGATTGACACGTGTCAATCTTATCTGCTACATCATTAGTCCTATCCGCTACGTCATCAATCCTATCTGATATGATATTATTTTATTCAAATAATATCTTAATCTCAAAACGCGATAACTTCCTACCCCGAAGTCAAAATCACGCGTTCTTTGTACTGATGGACTCGTATCGACAAGTCTAGTAGGTTATTCTGTAGATTTTATATTATTTTATTCAAATAATATCTTAACCTCAAAACGCGATAACTTCCTACCTCGAAGTCAAAATCACGCATTCTTTGTACTGATGGACTCATATCGACAAGTCTTGTAGGTTATTCTGTACTTTATACATGGGTCCCGCCCATATGTGCGCTTCACTAGGTCATAACCTTCATTCATGACCTCCGTTTCACGTGTTCTTTCATTCGTTACGCTCGTTTCTTCGAACTCTACTCATATACCAGGATTCTATCTCTTGAAAACCCTTAAAATTTAACTAAAATTATATAATTACCTATAACCCTCTAGATTAAGCATAATTGGAACACAGGGTATCACACTTAGAGAGAGGCAAGTCGAGGATGGGTTAAAACTTGGGTTGGGGCATATGACTTGGGGTAGGAATGAAATCCGTCTAATGATGTTCTACCAATGTGTAAGTTACTCATTTGGATGAAATCGAAATCCAAATGGTTAGACGGTATGTTTTTCCACTCTCTTAATATATATATATATATATATATATATATATATATATATATATATATATATATATATATATATATATATGTATGTATATATATATGGTAAAGTTTTGTAAAAGCCCGAGCTCACGATCACCAGGAGGGGAGAAAGAAGGAAGCATATCCCTCTAGCAACTAGTAGTGACACACTTTAAAAAAGAAAACATGCATTATTATTGCTAATTGCTTACACGTTAAATTATCCTTGGAACTTGGTATGCGTACTAAGCAATTTTGAAAAAAGAGCCTGCATCAAATCATCTGTCATTAAAGTCAAACCATGTACAACAAATAATAAAAAACCATGCAGTCAGCCAAAACCAATAATAAGTTGGTTTTACTAAGTTGTTTGGAGTAAGAAAATGCTAAAACTTTTCAAGCATTACAAACTTATATCTAATTCTCTTTATACGGAATATCAGCACTTAACTTAAAATAATCCAGTCACAACCCTATAAAAGTGGAAGTAAGACAAAACAATAAATCTACCTACAAAATTGAATATGAAAAAGAGATTACAAATGTTGCAACAAAAAAGTGAGAGCAGTTGAGACAAGAGACAATCTAGGCCACGATCAAGGTCGTGACATGTCAATACAGAAAGATATATATATATATATATATATATATATATAGTGCACAATTGCCCAAGCAAACACAACTTAAGTGACAAAAAGCCCGTATATAGATTCCATTGCATTGCATACAGTGCACAATTGCCCAAGCAAACACAGCTTAAGTGACAAAAAGCCCGTATATAGATTCCATTGCATTGCTTAAACCCCTTTAATGGAGAAAAACCCAGAATGACTTTTGCCTAAGGCTAAAACAATAAAAGGCCAAATCTCATAAAAGGCTTTTGTTATATTTGAAAGCAATTATTAATCATAAAATAATTGGATCAATCAAGACAAAAGGCCAAAAGGGAGAGAGGCAGAGAGTGTAGCAGAGAAAAATGTGAAAAACAAAACCTTATGACAGAGAGGCAGACACAGAGAGAAATTCATGTGATTCAATCAAGCCCCTACCCCAGTCCTTTCCTTCTCTTCCAGCGTCTAGATGACTTGCAAGGATAGAGGCAGTCAAAATATGAAAAATAACAAGCTACAACCAGATTGGAAAACTAGAGTAATGGGAAAGGACGACGTGGTTATTTTGAATGACAATTTGGCTGCTGAATACAAGAACTTTATCCTCTCAATAGTGTTGATTCCCTCCTAAGTGAGAAGATAAATCATAAGAACCTAACTAAAAATGTAATACATAAAAATAATCCTAACTAAAAATATAAATTTTCCTAAAAAAAATTACTAATCACACAATGCCAATGCATAGAGGTGTTGATAAAGCCGACCATACAAACTAGTCCATGCCGGAGGGAAGGGTGTGGTCGGTCAGGGCAGCAAGAGGCACTACTGGGGCAGAGAGAAGGCCAAGGGTTTGTGCACAATAGGGTTCTACAAGCCGCTTGGAAAAATTTAGTGAAAATAAGTAGCAACGCTGGAGGGTTGTTTATGGCAGAGAAAAAATTTAGTGAAAATAAGTAGCAATGCTGGAGGGTTGTTTATGGCAGAGAAATGACATCAACAGGTCAGGGAAGATGGCAGAGGGAGGACCTTTGGAGGCTGGCCGCTGGAGCTTGTTGATGGCGAAAGTAGGCCACGGTGGGGTATCTCACATGGAACTTGTCGATCGAATACCCCAAGACGCCACAGCGAGAGGACTTTAGGCTGGAGATCTCCCTTTACCTCCCTCAGAAGGCCACAGGTGAAGGACGATGGGGCACCTATCCGCTACCTCAAGACGTTATGGTGAGAAGACTCTAGGCTGGGGATAACTCTCCTCCTGGGAAGGCCGTTGGTAATGGATTGATGGAGGGGAAACTGATGTAACAGAGGAGTTTAGGTGTTTCGGGTTTGAAAGAGTCGTAGAATCATCTGATGGATATACACTACCTCACCTGCATAGAAATGGCTTGCGGGCTTGTGTGGTTAGTAATTTTTTTTAGGATAAATAAATATATGTATATATATATATATATATATATATATATATATATATATATATATATATATATATATATATATATATATATATATATATATATATTTATATATTTATATATATACATATATTTATTTATTTATTTTCTTACACTCAATTAGGGGACTGAGTAGTCGCACCTGAGGTATCAAATTGAACAGATTTGTGCCGCCACTGTGTCCTCAAAAATCAATACAGGCGGAAAACGTTTCATTACACCTTTTGCTTCCTCATCTGTTCATACATGTTCAAAAGTAATATTGATTTCACATAAAGCCAAAAATTTCTACCTGTCGGCTCAGACAGGATCCAACTTCTCAGCTTCTCTCAACAAGATGCGTTTTTTTGCTGAGTTGAGCTGGTCATCAGTCTCACCGAGCATTCGGATATTTTAAACCTTTTCCTCTCTGTTTTCTGCAATTGCAGTGTCCAAAAGAAGTTGATTTAAATAGTCATGGCCATTTCCTTCATTATTTTCCACCAAAGAAGTGTCCAAAAGAAGTTGTTCCAAATAATCACTAGATAAATCAGAGAACATTATGGCTCCATCAGTATCTACAGGGAGCAAATCCCCTTCCATTGGCATTGAAAAGTCAATCCCGAGTGACTTCAAATCAACATTGAGGAAAACTTCCTTCGCTCCATCTGATGAGAGAGCTGCTGCTTGCAGAGGAGACGAGGGGCTGGAATTTGGCATCAGTAAAGGCATCTGGCTTTCATTTGTGGGAGGCTGGGGTTGATACTTAATTACCTGCCCAGCAGATACATCCTTGTGTCCGCCCTGACCAGATTTGATGGTGGATATCTGCCTTTCTTTGTTCGTTTTGACAATGCGCCTACTTGGATTATGTTGCACGAATTGTGCAAGAAAGCCTGGTTTTTGCAAGGCCATCGCAAAAAAGGACAACATTTTTTGTTGGCTTAGTTCCATTCCCTGAATTCGTTGTCTTACCAGGTCTACTTGGCCATCTATACTACGTTGATG
Organism: Saururus chinensis; assembly: GCA_035235625.1. NCBI lineage: Eukaryota > Viridiplantae > Streptophyta > Magnoliopsida > Piperales > Saururaceae > Saururus > Saururus chinensis. Next base: position 27,262,045 of record CP141140.1, read on the forward strand.
CTGACTGACTTTTACTAACTCTTGCGTAAGCACATTCTTATCCAGCCTAAGCCTTTCAATTTCCTCCTCGAGCCCCAATTTCTCAATTTCAATAAATGATGCAACTGATGCATCTTTTGGTTGACACTGTGGATGTTGGGTAAGAGACTTGGTGTTCTTTCTGCGGCTGATAGTCTTCAGTAGATGCCTTTGACCTCTCTGAAACCCTTCATTGGCAAACTCCCAGCGGTCCGAATCAATTTTTCTAAAACCCTGCAAAAAAAAGGTTGGTCATTATTAATTTTTTACTATTTTGACTTCACTACAGCATTATTTCACAAAGAAATCAACATTCAGACTAGAGTGTTTTACTAGCACAAAGGCTAGTGTCAGATACTCCAATGTATGACCAGAGGAATTTTTAGTATAAAAAAGGCAGTAAAGTTCTAATTCTGAGATAGACAGAAGAGGTCTTTTGATTAAAGATATCTTATGGAACACATTATGTCAAATTTATCTGAATAATATGTAACACGAATGAATGTCTCAAAAAACAATTTGTAGGCTGAATGTCAAAACTAGCAGGTGATGGACAATTCAGGTACAACAGACAATTTAAATCCAGTTTTCCAGTTGGACTGGGTTTTCAGGTTACAGATCCATGCAGCTCCAGATGAATCCCATTTGACTAGATATCCAATGTGACTACATATGCATTTGTCTGAACAATGTCAAGCGTCATAATTTAAGTTTCTCCTTCCCACGATTGCCTTGGGTACATAAAAATGGAATTTCATCCTAACATCATATGATAAAAATTCATGAATAACTACTTCATAGGTTCCATCTCTAAATTTTCTCAAATTTAAGGATTTTATTTATCTTTAACCACTCAATAGCTCCAATAACTTTCAGATGCAAAAATAAGAGAATAAACATAGTGATCAACTGAAAAACCAATAAGAGCAAATTGAAAATCTTTATCAAGGTAATTACCATTTAAAAAAAACTAAGATATGTGCAGTTAAAAAAAATAGCATAACAAATAGAAATAAATTAGACTTACAATTTTTTCAAATATATTTATTTTGTTGCACAAAGAGAAATCTCACTGACATGAAAACTTATAGTGCTCTTTATGCTATCCCAAGATCATAATTCATAACTAACTATGCTTGATAGCATCCGCACACTTTTTACAAGAGCCCACACTAAAAGTTCCATATTACTTCCAAACCAGGCTATAAACAAATGATCGATGTATTTGCGGGGACAGGACAGGGCCACAAAATTGGCCCACTGGTAGCAAATGTCTTTTGGCATGTAATGGACATGGATGTTAGAGGAGTAAATTTTGCTTGTATCTCTATACTTTTGGTGAAGTATTTAGTAGCATAGTTTATGGGTCATTTAGTCTTTCATGATTATTCTTATTTTATGATTGGTCAGTCCTTCACTTAAGTGAGGGCAGTGGTGTCTTTTCTTTTAATTGGCAACCCTAAGCTTACTTCGAGGCTGATCGAGTCTTGTAATAGAATTCTTGTTCATTAATTCTATTCAAGGGAAGCTCCTTCTTCTCTCCAAAAACCCTAGTCTTCAATGATTCTATCAATGGACAAATAATAGATTTATCAATCAGCATACATTGTTGCTAATAGGTATTTTGCAAATTATGTTTCTTCTTTCCCTTGATGATCTTAAATTCAGCTTAGCCATAAACTTTCCCAGGTTATACACTACCTAATATCTGGTTTTTGAATCACATCTCCTATTCATTATTTCTCTCTTAAATATTTACTTCAGCTGATTAATAGTTCTAATTATTTCTCATGAAGTAATGCTAAAAAAAAAGTGGCCACTTGTTGCACTTCAATTGATATACAGCAAAATTTAGTGAAAAACAGAGGAGAAACAAAAAAGAGGAAAAACATGAAAAGTTTCAAGCAGGAGTTTCCCCTTTCATACATCAGCATCTCTGCGCCTTAACAGCAGTGCATAAATTGTGCTAGCTATATAACTCAGTTTAATTAAATGTTCATGTCCTAATAGCCTAGATTTTAGGAATTATGTATGATTTGACAGTTTAATAACAGTAATAATACTCATAGCATTGTATTATGGACAAATGTGATCTTATTATCTCCATACATAGCATGGTCTCAAAAGAGTTACAATGACACAAGTCTCTATTAGTGTAGTACAACTTTCATATATGTAAATAGGATTTTCAACTCATATAGATCCTGAACTCAGATGTCATTTATACTGACACAAATTTTGTTTTTTCAGTTGAAGCAATGATCATTATATTTTCTTATCGGATAAACTAACTTTAAATATTTGTCTTGAGTTACTCCAAATGTGAGAGCTTTCATCAGCCTCCTGTTAACCTAATATCTGCACATACATTTCATTGATTGAATATGCTTTTGAAACAAACTAAATCTCAATAAACAAGAAAAGTTAGTAGCCTTTAACATTGCCATTTAGTTTATTAGTTGTGAATTAATATCACTTATAACAATTCAATCTAATTTACATTGAATCCTATTCAACTCAAGGTATTCTAATACTCCTCTGTCCAATATTAATAGCTTCCTTTAGTTTTTCAAAATGAAATACACTAAGTTTAGTTCATTTTGACAAAACCAAATGGAGCTATTAATGTAGGACGGAGTATATAATTACAGCTTCTATGACATTGAATAACGAGTCATAATGTATAAATCTAAAGATTTCTACAATCGTCTATACCTCGGGAGCAAACCTTAGTTCTTTGACCACAATGAACTATTTCAGAGGAACTAAATTATTTTTTTAGAGCATTCCATACCGCAAGAATCAAAATATTTCTCCACATTTTGTCACATATGAACTGCACTGCAAAATATACAAAGTTGATGATAAGACAACAGAAATTGGAAAGTCGTTCCATAACCCAAAAACGGCGAGTACATAATCACATGATCAATGCCATAGAACACGAAGTAAGAAGCTTGTGCCAAAACAACCAAATTACAGCATGATCAGAGCAGATAAGCAGAAACAAACACCAACCCATCACATAAACCCAAAATTCACGCCAAAACCATGTCTAAATCAAAGGGAAATTCACTGAATTTCAGAATCCTTAACAGGAAAGAATTAAGTGAAAAAAAAAAAACTTACGTAAGTGTTGAGCTGGCGGACGAAGCTGGAGAAGTTGTTGTGCTTGAAGTAGTTGCGGAGGAGATCGGCGGCGAAGACGGCAGGGTCCCACACGACGAAGCTGCCGCCGGTGGGGCCCCAAGAGATGACGGAGTCGGTGGTGGGGTCGTCAACCACCTGGTAGCACTTGCTAAGAAACGGCGTTGCTGAGATCCCCGGCCCGGCGCTCCGTCCTTCGCCCATTCGTTCAAAATATCTTTGAATTAAAATTTTTGAAGTTGCAACTTCGACAGTTGTGAGCGCTCCCGCGAAATCAAAATAAAAGAAAAGAGAAAGTTTTTTTAAAATGGGACAAAACCCTGATTCTATCTTTCTTTCTTTTTTTGGAATCAAGAAAACCCTAATTCTTCTGAGGAAAAAAAAGAGAGATAAAGTTGGCCTTGTCTTCTCTGAACCAAGTCAGTTTATACTATTATGGATTAGTGACTTGAAGACCAAGCTTAATTTTTTCTTTTAAAATATGAAAATGAGCAAAGAAATATTTAAAAAATAAAATAATAAAAAAAGTAGTGGAGTAGGCAATGGCCAAGTGTTGGGGAAAATATGTGTCTTATTGGGAAGATATTTTGTATGGATTAGTGGCTGAGGGTAAAGCTTAAATTTTTTAAAAGATAACATTAAGCAAAAATTTAAAAAATAAACTTGAAAAGGTTATTTGATGGGAAAATATGCATCTGAGTGGCATATTATATAAAAAAAATGTTTAAGTGGCAAATCCTAAATGTGGTTTAGCGAACTAATTTAAGAGGTGTGACTTGGTATGCTTATCAAGTCTAGTTTGCCTACTTACCAAATGAAAAAAGTGAAGAGTTTGTGCATAAACTTAATCAGCTTGTTGGTTTTGTATTTTTATACTCCGTATAAGAAAGGATATAATTATGATATATGATGTTTGAGCTTTATTTTGAGCCGAGTTAAATTGAACAGTAAGCTGAGTAGCAATTTAGCACCCCTAAGTGTATCTTGATTAAATTAGGCTGATTAAGTTTAAAACTCCTTTGGGGATAAGAAGAAGATGGAGGAGGAATGAATTTTGCAGGGGTTAACTTCGAGTTTTAAGACCAGTTAGGGATGGTGTTGAGGACTTCAGGTTAAGATTAGGTTTGATTCGGGTTAAGATTGACACCAGGGAATTCAAGTCACGGGTTTATGTGACACCAATCCAGTCAACCGACCCAAACTGCGCTCCCACTGGCCCCGAACCTCTTTTGTCACCTTTGAGTGCCTTGAGGTTTTCAGTTTTGGGAAGGTATGTTTCATCTTGATACCACGAGCTCTCTAGGAGATGCAGGTACATTCATTCGGCCAGATTTCAGACCATACACTAGAAACAAACTGTTGCATTTTCAAAGGATTCAGATTAAAGCCACACATAGCCACACCACCAAGCAGGCAAAATACTTTGATGTGAGAGAAAAACTAATGCCGTAAGCTCAGATAAATTACAACTACCAAAAAAACACAATTTACTTCAGAATGCCAACCAGTTTGGTTGACACATTCAAGGCTACGACAAAATATAGAAATCAATTTGAAAAAATGACATATCCATTAATACGATCCTTGGCTGACAGTCGAATTACAAGTTATAAACGTCAGGGAACCAAACGTCCAAAAATGGAGAACATTAATAAAAGCATCCCAAGTTCGACCCCAGGAACTCTAGTAAATGGATGAACCTTTCAGCTTGGTCTTCCTGTCACCGAGGCAGAGCGTAGTCTATGCAATTAAAAGAAAAAGAAGGGAAAAAGGAAGTGAAAACAAAAGGATGGTATCACAGTCAAATACTAACATTCCTAAACAAATGCAAGTTTTGACTAACATTCCTAAACAAATGCAAGATCAGTGTGCATCGGAAAGCGGTAACAAGAAAAGCAACTCATCCTTCAGAGAATTTCAGTAGAATCCATATAAGGTGTTTATGTCTAGTTTAGCAACTTTGGAAAGGCGGTCTTGTAGTAGGCACGACTCACGCACTCTCGCACTCTTGTACACTATATGACAACTTCTCTCCTGCCACCCATAAAGATCCAACCCACACAGCTAAACCGGGATCGGCAAAGGCATTTCTAATACTGCAATGAGTAGAGGAAATTTGCATGGACAATCTAAAACTAGAGTGAACACAACAAATGGCAAAACAATGAAGTAACTGAGGATTCAAATATACAAGAAACCATTATGGAGATTAACATTTTATGTTAGTTAAAAAAACAACTGTTGGTTCTCTCTCAGAACAATTTGATCCATATGTTTGTAGGAATCATCTCAAGTTCCATAATAAATGTATTTTTCTTGCAGTAAGCAATGTGCAGGTAAAACTCAGAATTGACTAAGGGTGGGGTGAAAACCTCATTGATTTTGCATTTATGATCAATTCATTTATATGATTTGATATTATATATAATCAGGGTTTCAATCAACAGAAAAAATTCAAAAAAAGTGATGTAATTCAATGGAATGCTTTCACTATTAAGGCAACATGCTATATAAGACATTCAATAATCAATTTATGGAAAATACTAGAGACTATCAAGCATGCAACCTTCAGAATTTAAGCAGATTTCCCCAGAAAACATGTGATAAATGGAAACACCCGCTAGCACTTGTCTGTGCTATTTGTTTAATACATACAATAAATTATTCAGATATGAAAAATTACAGTCACTGAATCTGGTAAGATAAAAGAACAAAAAGTCTTATGCATGATTTCCTCGTCTACAGCCAGCAGCCTTGGTCACAATGGTAATGCAAATCCTATTTATTGAGATAGAGATGAAGTCAGAAACATACTACAATAAAATATTACAAAATAAATTTCTAGAAAAAAAAATCATATGAAAACATGAAGGTATTGACAACTTCAGTATGCGCTGCAACTAAAAAGTTACAGTGACTAAAAGTACAACTTTCATCACGTCCAACCTATGGAATTTTGTTGGGAACAACATATCTAATAGATTTTGAGGAGGATGCACCAAGTTATTCCACATTAAAATACAGAATATATGACCTAGAAACCAAAAGGCAGCTGCTATTAGACAAAAATAGCATCTCTCATCTTTTATTAGTCAAGTATATTGTCACACATAACTTTAAAGTTATGCCTCGCAATGCTAGTCCCATGCCCAGATAAAGGAAGGAGTATTGCTTCAGGTTCACAGGTAGCTATAAAAACTTTTGTCAAACTTGACAAATCTTATACCATACATTCTAGCTAGAGCTAAGGCGTTCTCCAAAAGTGACATGTTGTGCCAAAACCAAGGTGCAACAACAAGTGAGTAAGGATTGGCTAGGACATCCCCTACAAGTAACGCGCTGCAAAAAAGCCTAGTTGCAATGAGAAGAGAGCAAAAATTCTTAGGTCAAACTAAACGGACGCAAGTAAAGAAGCTAGCGCAGGAGTGTAGGATTAGACTAGCAACTTGGAACATTTGGACCTTGAAGGGTATGGACATGGAATTAGCAAAGATTTTTAAGACAAAGAAAAGTTAACATAGCTTGCTTACAAGAGACAAAGTAGGGAGGTAAATGAGGGCTTTACATCATTTTATGTAGTTAAAGAGTCAAATAAGCATAGGATATGTATAGTGGTAGACAAGGACTTGAGGGAAAACCTTGTTGGTATCAAGAGATTTAGTGATAGAACTATATTGGTAAAACTAGTGTTACGGGTATTTGTAATTAATGTTATTAGTGTTGATGCACCTCAAGTAGGATTAGGAGAGAACCTTAATAAGTAATTTTGGGAGGCAATGGACATACTAATGGAAGGGATACCTGATGGGGAAAAGGTGATTATATAGGGATATTTAAATGGGCATGTAGGGGAGAAGAGAATAAGATTTAAGAGGGTACATGGAGGGTTTGATGCCAACAGAGGGAGAGGGAGACATAAGTGAATTTGGATGGAGTTGATAAGAAATCATGAGTTTGATATCTCTTACCAAAGAGTTGGCACAAAATAGTCTAGAGTGGAGGCGCAAGATCCATGTTGCCGACCTCAAATTATTGGGAAAAGGTGCTACTCGATTATAATTATTATATTGTCACACATGAAGATGGAACACACTAAAATCTTCAGTGGATCATGGAACAGATAAATGTTTGTAAACTACAAAACCAGATGAATAAGTGGAGGAAAAGGTGGAAGAAACATAACAAGAGAATGGTGGGGATAGTGATGACCAGATGGCATCAACAACATCAAGGACCAGGAAGTTTTATTTACTAAAGAGATTATAGATGTCTAAGAAACTACCAAGGAAACCATGTCTTTCTCAGAACCAAAGAAGCACTTAAAAAAGTGCAACCATAACCATTTTTACATATATCTCAGTTTATAGTAATGCAATTACGTGAACTTTTAGTTTACAAACTACAACACACTCTACTTCACCTATATGCCATCCAAGAACAAGATGCTGAACCCAAGCTTTTAAATCCCAGATGCAGTATTCCTTTCATCTAAAACCAAGGAAGCACAGATACGGATATGGGACATGGGTACGATACAATATGGGTATGGAGATGCAGCAATTTTTTTTTAAAAATCAAGGTAATATATGGGGGGTACATTTATTAAAATATTATATTTCATATGTTTTTAGGTATATTGTAAGTTAGTTCTTGTATGAAAAGCTTAACTATAATGAGAATGTAGCTATATGTCTAAATTGCTATTACATATACCTCATTTTTGCAGAGAAAGTTATCCCACAAAGAGTAATATATTGCTTTGGAACAATTTTACTTAGATCTTTTGAGCAGAAAACACATAGTTCTAAGTCATATAGAATTTGTTTAATGTTTACCTTATTTAGAAATGATTTAATGAAGAAATTTATAGTTGATGTGTGATATCAAAGGTAGGGCCAGCATGGAGTTGCATCCATTACGGAAAGGGTGCATGTTTGAAGTATCCATGCTTCCTAGTCTAAAACAAATATATGACAGTTTGTTCCAATAACTAAAGTATTCATCCACCTTGCAAGGTGTTTAATCATAGCACAAGAACATTACCATAATCTATGCTAAGCTTTTGGTATTCCTAATTCGAACAAGATCCCTACTGACCCCATTTAAATTCCCAAATTTCGTGTGCAGATTCTAAATCCATCAACCAATATTCTCAAAAACTCTTACCTGCTCCACAACAACTTCTTCTTAACACAATCATATGACAGTTCGTTCCAGTAATAAAAGTATTCATCCACCTTGCAAGGTGTTCAATCATAGCACAAGAACATTACCATAATCTACGCAAAGCTGCTGGTATAACTAACTCAAACAAGATCCCTACTGACCCCATTTAAATTCCCAAATTTCGCGCGCAGATTCTAAATCCATCTACAAATATTCTTAAAAACTCACACCTGCTCCACAACAGCTTCTTCTTTACACAAAACACTACTTCATCACTGTGAAAGATTTGAGTTTCAGAAACCATCAAACACCATAAAATCATTATTTTTACCCCAACGGGCTAATGAAGAACTAGCAGTACAGAAACCATAGTCACAGGAACCATACACCAACGGCAATTTTTATGCACAAAGAACGAGGTAAACAGCAGAGATGCAACACGAAAAAGGGGGGACCTTGGGAGAGGCAGCTCCAGTAGGCAGAGTTAACACCAATATTGGACTTGAGACGGGACGAAGCAATGGCGCTGTGCAGAGGCATTAGAGACTCTGTACACCCAAAAGCGATAGAAATCCTGAAATGTGCGCAGAAAAGAATGAATTTTCAAGATAAAAAATAAGGAGACTATAAGTAGAAGCAATAAGAAACATAGATGAATCTGCACTGGTACCTGGCTACGGAGCGAACGGTTCGATCAGAACTTGGGAGGGAATGTAGCGGAGCCTTGGAAGCAAGGCTTTGAGGAATTAGGGTCCTGGAGCGGGAGGCTACGGACCTAAGCTTGCAGAGGAGGGAAGCCATTAAACCGGAGGCAAGAACTTAGAAGAGAGAAATGAGCTTGTGGAGGAGGCTTAGGGCAGCAGAGAAAAACCTCTGAAACAGAGCATAAACCCTTCGGTTTTCGGAGAGAACCAGTGAGTTGGGCCTGTTATTGATTGAGGCCCAATAGTGTATAAGCATGAGGCCCATTTGTTATGTCCAACGATTTCTCTGTCTACAAAATGATTTTATTGGACGGATTCTGCTCATCACACTAGCTAAATAATTTTGTTGAGCAGATTTCACCAATGATTTTGCTAAACAAATTGGTTGGACGTGTTTCAGCTTCCTTTCACATATGCGGATGCCAATGCCAAAGAGGCTGACATTCAATAGAAGTGGGGTAGTGATATACACACAATGAATCTACCCAATAAATCTTCTTAATTAAGATTTAATCGAATAGTGTGTATGAGCCATATGTGCTATCCAATCAAATTCTAGTTAGGAGGATTTGTTCGGGTTAATATCATCTACCATAGAAGGGGATACATTGTCCTGCCATGTCAAATTCAATTGCAATAAAGGCACTGGTTAGCCCCTTGAAAGCAAAAGCTCATGACGCATACTAGCTCATGCTACTATTTTTTAGCACAATGATGCTCACCCAACAAATATATCCAATAAAAAAATTTAACTAAGTTTTAGTCGGACAAATATGTAAGCACCACACAAAGTTCACTTGGGATCGAATCATATGTTTTATTCAACCAAAACCCAATTAAGAATTTTTGCTGGGTAAATTTATTGAGTGAGTATAGTTTTCCTTTTTTTTCCCTAAGAAAAAGTTATAAGTATTGCAAAGCCAATATCAGCGGGGAAGAGGAAATGGAAATGATTTTAAACATCAAATCTACTAAGGTGTAGGGTTTTGTTGGACAAATTTGGTGTAAGGTTATTATATCTAAGGGAAAAACAACTAAGTGATACTATATATTGTAGTATTGTGCGAATTGATTGTGGGGTGTTTCTAGATGGAGAAATTTTATTAATTGTGTGTAATTATTGATGTAATGAAATTGGAAAATGATCCCCTGCTAGCATTGGCCCTAGTGATCATATGTGAACTCTTTATTATAGGCCCCACAAAGGATTTGCAAAGTTTAGACCAATTATCGGTATGATCACCAACTGCAAATGGTGGTTGTGTCATGGTTTTTCTTGTCATTGTTCCAACTAAATAGCCTGGCCTAAAAAAATTGATCAGCCCCAGTTGATCGATAGACGGGACCGGGCTGAGCAAGGTTTTTAAATATTGCATGTGACATGGTCCATCTAGGCAACAAGAAAAATGCGGGCCTCATTGATCAACAGTTATAAAACAGGACTCATGGAGTGGATGTGTTAAGAGTAGGATTACTTATGAAGCCAAAAAGTTAGATGTATTTTTATATTTTAGAAATATTATAGTCATAATGGATTTAATTTTTCTACTAGGTAAGTCATCGATGCCATCACTGACATGTTGGTGTATGCGTTCGTGAGTGACTATTACTGACATGTAGGCAATGATGTGCAGGCAAAAACACGAGTTAATTATCTAATTTTATCCATAGAACCAATAATCCATTGGTGCCGATGGGGATAAAATTGCATGAAATGGACACTTATGTACCAGATTTTGCTATTTTTTTCTCGTTTAAATACCCTTTTGATGCCATAAGACCCTTATCTCTTACAAAACTAATTTCTAGTCAAGAAGGGAGATCAAGGGTGCATCAAAAACCAGAGAAAAGGGATAAAAAGATCAAATTCCAGGAACTCAGTGAGTAACATGCAAAGGACAAAACTTGGATTGCTAATCTTGAATCAATTGTACTTTTAAGTCTTAAAAATGAGCATGATTTAGGAATTATGAGTTGTTTTAATATTTGAACCTATGATCTTGTGTAGGAATATGTTATTTGGGACGATGTTATGTCCATTATGGTAAAATGATGGAATAAAATCATGATTTTAGGTTGTTATGTTAGTTTTAAATACATTTGAAAATTGAAGTCTTATGTATACATAAGTTTTAATTGAATGTTCTTTCAAAAGGGGAATGACTAAAGCACAAGAATAGGAACTTTCATTATTCTGCCATGATTGATGATAGTGTTGATGGTTAAAAGAAGACGAATAGTTATTAACATCGGCACCTAAGCATGTGTCAGTGTTAAATTGGGCATTGGCAGAGTGTTAGTGATGACATCAGCAAACCTGACTTATCATAGTCTAGTAATTGTCAATAGGTAATTGACATGTTGATGGGACAACTAATAACATTTCAGTTCATGTTTTCAAAGTGAAGTTTTTACTTATGCTCTTACTACTAATTAGGTTATATCTTAATATAATTTATTTGCATAATAAACATAAGTAAATATCAAAACATATGATAGAAATGTGTAAATAAATAAGGGGGTGTCAAGACCTAGATTTTCAAAGCCCTTTTTTAAAATACTACAAGGTAATTCACATAGATTTTTTTATTATGTTCTTAAATACAAAACAAATCATCATATTAAATATCCAGGTCATGATAGCTAGGGTTCACAAATACGAATATCAAAATATATGATATTACTATACATCTTAAAAATTCATAAATAATATGTTATCCATCTAAGTACATGTCTATCATCCATGTGAAAATAAATAATTAAGTAAAGCTACTTCTTATACCAATAAATACAACTACTTACAAAATTATAGAATAAACTAGATCTCACTAGTACGATGTTGTCGTCAATTCCCCCAATGATGATCTGGTCTCGTAAGTCCTCACCTGAAGAACATGCAACTAACAGGACCAAACAACAAGAAAATATATTCACCTGTAGGAGGAGAGTTTCTAAAAGAACAAAAGGATTAATTAATATATTTTGGGACGAGCCAATAGTGTCACAATGTTAGTTGCCTACATACTTACTAGATAACATATCCAATGTTACTTCTAACAAGATGGGATTTAAATGTAGTTATTTTTAGAAACTAATAATATCTCAAGAAGCATAACATCAAACCTGCAATGCTCAAGTGTTTTCAATTAACATATATTTTATACAAGTCCTTTAATTGTTTTAATTATTTTAGTTAAATAATTAATATCAAGTATTCCATTAAGTATCTCATAAATTATTATTTAATAATTAATAACCCCGTCTAATGCCAATAAAATAAACTCATCAAATGTCCTTACGTGACAAATGATACAATCACCATAGAACATCCATTGAGGGGTTCCATTCATCATGAGGCCCTAGAATCTACCAAGAAGTATCATAACCCCACCTAGCCCCATTAGGACCTTGGCAAAATGGAAGAGTCAGGCCTATAGCTGCACTTAAATAGAATTGATGGGAAATGCCAAGCATGATGTCAGTGAACTTCAACTGTGTGTATGTAAAAAGATCTTGTGAAGATTTGTTGTATGATTGGCTCAGTAGACAACCAAATCAAACATTCAAAATAACCATCTCGACCTATATCATTACCAATCAAATGAGCAATGATTCAAAATAACTATTGTGAAACCTAGGTTTTTGTGGAATATTTTGTGGTTTTAATTATTATGAATATAATGTGTTTAGTATTTTAATTTTATGTGTTTTGATTTCTTCAGCATCGACTCTAACGTATTGACGAACTTGTTGATGAAGAGTATGCTACTGAGTAATAAATGCAAGAAAATAGTAGCGGTGATAAATTTAAAACAGGAAAAGTGAAGTTGTTTCTTTGAATGCACTAATTTTTTGAAACTAAAAGTTTTTTGTCGATAAGCGTTGATATGCCGATGCTCATGTCAGTGGAATTCTGAGACATTGTCGGCAGGGTAGGCTTAGACACATAGCTCTCACATCAACAAAGTGCTAATTTCACTATTCGTAGACCACTAACGCATCGCTGATTTTGGTGTAGCTTGCCAATAGGTGTGAAATTGTTGTGTTGGCAATTGTGTGCGGTTTTTTTATGTAGCTACGCACCAAAATTTAGCAATTTTCTCTTTTATATAAATACCTTTGATGCATCTTGTCGCTAATATTTTGGAATCTCTGACTTTGAATATGTAAGGTCCCTGATTTTTCTACGATTTTCTAGGATTTTTCTGCCATTTTTCTAGTCATTTTCGACAGGAAAATGTGACGTTTCAGCGTATGTATATTTGTATTTTTCCCCGTATTTATACTCGTAGAGCCGGGTGTGGGGCTTAGTCGCGGGCCACGGGCCTCGCCGCACTTACAGCGCGAATTTTGGAGGTTTGACACGTAACCAGTGGGTTAACGTGCGTTGGGGATACGTTTGGAAAAAGAAAAAAGAAAAAAAATAAAAAGAAAATTTGGATCGGGATCGGGATCGCCCAATCCAAAAGCTCCTGGACGGTGAACAGTACGCCGCCCCCCCTTCCCGTCTGTTCTCTGTCCCCGCCGGCCACCGGCTGCCGGTGGGCCAGTGGTCCGCCGCACCGGCTTCGCCCCGGCCATGCGACGGCAGGGGAGCCGCCGTCCCGGCCCCACGGCCGCTCCGCTGCTCCGCCCCTGTTTTTCCCTGTTAGCCGCCCTCTCTCCCGTTTTCTAACTGGAACTTCACCGACGGTGGGCTATAGGCTCCGGCCAGCCTCCGTTTGACTGGCCTTGGGTCGACAACGGAAAGGCCGCCGTCTCTGGCCAGCCTCGCGGGCGTCCCCTTCCGATTTTGGTGCTGCCCTGTTTTCCGCCCCCTCTGTGTCGTGCCGTTCCGCCGCCGCCACGGGTTGGCACGGCCCGACCGGCCGGCCACGGCTCCACCATGGGCCGACGACGACGAGGAGCCACTCCTCCTGGCCCGGTGGGCCTCGGCACCGCCGCCCCATCTCATTTCCCCCTCTCTGCACTGTTCCGGTGACGCACTATTTTGGGCAAACAGTGGCCGCCGGCGGTAATTCGTGGCCTATTCGGCCTTCCCCCAGCCTCGCCTTGCTCCGGCGAAGGCAATGGACTACACTCCCATGCCCGGTTCCGCCTCCGCCCTCCCTCTTTTCCTCGGCCAGTACGTTTTATCGTACAATTTTTCGGTGGGTTGTCGCCGCCATCGTTGGCGGGTGAGGGTAACTTGACCACCGTGGCCCGGTGATGCCAATGGGCCACCCCTCCGGGTCTTGTTCAGCCTTGCAGCCCGTAGCCACAGCTAGTTCCGCCTTACCGGCACGTTTGCCCGTTGACCCCTCTTGCCCATTTTACGCCGTCGGTACCGAACGGCCTCGGGCAAGAGTTTATATGTCTTACCTTGACAGAAGGTGGACGAGTTCACCTGCTTAGGCCTTGGCCAGTGACGGCCTCATAGCCTTTGCTCGACCGTGACCCTCCCCTTGCTCTCTGTCGTGCGAGATGCACAGCCGCCCACACCATGAGTATTGGTTGTGGGTGGCGATCGGCGATGTCGCCACTTAGATTGGCCACCGTTAGGGCCTTAGCCCTGTTGGCTTTTGGGGGCCTTGGGTCGTCTCCGTTCAGCCCTCTTCCCCCGCCCTTTTGGGTCGCGTGTGCATGTGGCCACGCGTGTACTTCTGGGTTTAGGCGCCGCATTCGTGCCGCCTAACCATCGGTTGGCTTTGCCATCGAGTGGAGTTGACCGCTAGATCCTCCACCACCTCTCCTTTGTTCTCGAGCGTTGCCCCACGCTCTCCGCCCTTATGTGGGCCTTTGTGGACCGAAATCGTCGCCGTTGGGTGCTGTCCACGGCCGATTTCGATGTCCTGTGGCCGGCTGAGCATGTCTTAGCCACTGACCGATCTTCAGTGAGTACACCCTCGACATCTGGTCACACCGCCACTTATGTTGGCACGACTTTTCTCCCGGCCACCCTAGTGTGCCGCCGTGGATCGCGGGTTTTACCGCATTGATTTCTGATACCCTGTTTGGCCGTGACTAGTTATGGCGCTTCCTAAAACCCTCGGGACAGCAGCTCTCTCAGCCAGGCAACGATTTTGACCGCCAACTCCACCACCGACGCCGCCACCGTCGTGTGCTTGCCATCGAACGTCATGATTACGAGGTAGGGGAGCTTTGAACTCGTAAATTCATGAAGCATGCTTTGAATGAGTAGCAGCATGCTAGGATTGTATGATTCCATGCTTGGATGTTAAGTAATGATCCGATTGCATGATGTGCGTGTAAGCATGATTGTATGGTATGATTGATATGCATGAGATGTATGCACATTTTATGGATGTGGATTATGTATGCGCTAGCGATGGCTAGCAAATATATCAGTATGCTACGTATGTGTTATGCATGTGCTAGTGATGGCTAGCGTGCATGTTTGGAGTATGTATGAATGTCTGTGCATGTGCTAGTGACGGCTAGCGTGTATATTTGATGTATGTATGCATGTGCTAGTGATGGCTAGCGTGCATGTTTGTAAGTTGCGTATGTATGACCATATGTGTATGTTATACGTATGTGTGAGACATACGTATGTATGATGACTATGTGGGTAGAGGTATGGGCAATGGACAGTAAGAGGTAACAGAGACTTTGTCTGGATTTGGATACGGTTGTGTAAGTATGACAGAGGATATGAGTATGACGGGCAAGGATTAGAATGGATCAGTTTGGGATGGATTGTATGTTGGGTGATTGTCAGACAGTAAGAGTGTTCATAATTGTACAAGCATAACGTACAGATTATGAAGTGAAAAATAAGTATAATAAGTGAGATATAAGTAAGAGGGCGACAACTGGGTTGGCTCTGAGGAGCGTTATTTGAGGATGTCAGTGTATGATGTTTTGGCCATAAGATGGATGGCGAAGTATGTAAGACTGTAAGGGTATGGTGTACGATGAGTTTTGTCCATGATGTGGACGGGTAAGTGAAGTCTGCTGCCTTGACGAACTGGGGTTTCGATCGGGCTCAGCTTCGGTTTGATCAGTCAAGGACTGTGAGTTTGTGTGGCATAATTGTACCGCATAATATACTTAATTCAAACTTGAATTATAAGCACAGCTAATGATAGCGTTGTGAGTTTGAGACCTGAGGGTTCGACGGATTAAGTTCCGTGTTTGAGTTGGCCGCTAATGAGTCGGTCGAGCATTTATCATGTCTTGCCATGGTGTTTATCCTGCGGGATGTTGTCTGTGTGCTGTGTAGAGCACCGGACATCTGATGCTCTGCTGAGAGCGACGTTGTTTCTGATTTGGTCTGCGTGCTGTATAAGCCCAGACGTTTGATGCTTTGTTGAGAGCGATGTACGTTTCTGACTTTGTCTGTGAGCTGTATGAAGCCCAGACGTCTGATGCTCTGTTGAGAGCGAAGTATGTTTTCGATTTGGTCTGTGTACTGTATAAGCCCAGACATTTGATGCTTTGTTGAGAGCGTTGTATGTTTCCGCCCAAGAGTGGCACTGTACGTTTCTGCCCAAGTGGCACTGTATGTTTTCTGCCCAAGAGTGGCATTGGCACTATAAGACCCATTATGGTGAGAGATTTTCTGGCACTGTAAGACCCATTATGGTGGGCAATTCAATGGCACTATAAGACCCATTATGGTGGGCAATTCTCTGGCACTATAAGACCCATTATGGTGGGCAACTGTATGACCCCTTATGTGTGGGTGTTTATGTTTGCGCGCTCAGGTAAGTAGTATCATGGATCTACTCTTACCTGTTTGATCTAGTACCCCATGAGCATTGGTGTGCCTTACCTTCGGAAAAGTCCATGGCGTCTAGTCACTCCCCGGAGGTTAAGGTGTTGCCCCAGTGACATTCTTTTCCATTTCGATGCTGGAGCTTATTAGTTGTAATGAGCTTCAGTGGTCATTGATATGTGTACGATTATGTGTATGAGTACGACTGTATGAGTGTGAATACGACTGTATGTGTATGAGCAGGACTGTAAGAGTATGTATGAGCAGGACTGTAAGAGTGTGTATGAGCAGGACTATAAGAGTATGTATGAGCAGGACTGTAAGTGTATGAGTATGAGTAAGACTGTAAGCGTATGAGTATGAGCACGACTGTAAGAGTTTGTGTACGAGTATGATTGTACGAGTAAGGTCGTACAAGTATGTGTAAGCTATATGAGTAAGCATACGGCGGTACGAGTAAGTTTGTATGACCCTGGATAAGGGTATTTGTGTAAGTTTGTATGACCCTGGATAAGGGTGTTTGTGTAAGTTGATTGGACAGTATGATTCTGGCACGATGGTGCCTTCGGTATGATTTTGGCACGATAGTGCCTTTGGTATGATTTTGGCACGATGGTGCATTTGGTATGCTTGCATGCATATGAGCATGTTTATGATTATATTATGTGGACTGCTTCATGTTTGAGTTGCATGAACGCATGTGTTTTTGAACTTGTGAGTTCACCGTTTAGGATTTCCCCTACTGGGTATTTTCCTACTGAGTATGAAAATACTCACCCTACTATTTTTAGCCCCGTTGCACTGGAGGTTTTGCAGGTTGTGCGGAGAGCTCCTGGAGATGGACGCTCGTTTCAGCGGTGGATTGATTCCCGTTGACTCAGGTATCTGCTTGACTCATTGCGAGTTTATTTGTGCCACGATCTCCTGTATTAGGTGAGACAAGAAGTTAGATGTTTATCTGGACTTTCATTTGGATTAGTCGGTGGACTGTTATGGGACTTGTACTCAGGGATGCCTGGGAGTGATTTGTATTTAAAATTCTATGATCATAGCAATTTATTCGTACGTGTGTTTTCGAGTAGCGCCTAAGGATATTTGATTTGGCAGTATGATGTTTAACCGTATGATGTTTTAAATTATAAACTGTTTATACAGGTTTTGATTTTGTCGTCTTGACTCCGATCGTAGAAAAAAAAATTCTATGAGTTTTAAGAAAAATGGATGAAAAATCTCGGGAGTTACAGAATCGAAGAGGAAAGATTATGGCACATCGAAGTCTGGAGAAGAGAAGAGGTTGGATTATGGAGACCTTGCATTTCGGTGGCATAAAAGGTTGTATTGCTTGGCTCGTTACTATATTGATGACTATGAATAGATTATTTGAAGTACCCAACCACTTAAATTTAATAACAAGATACTTATGTAAGTACCCAACCATTTGATGCTTATGTAAGTGTAATTTTCCGGTTTTTCTAACAATTTTATGTAATTTTCTACTATTTTTTTATTATTTTTTGGTGGGAAAATAGGATGTTTCGGTGTATTTGACCTCGGTATCGGTACCCATAGATTTGTGTGTGGGGTTCAGTCATAGGCCATAGGCCTGGATGCGCGCTTATGGCATGAAAAATTGAGAGAGAATGAGAGAGTGGAGGATAAGGGAGAGAAAAGGAAAAGAAAATAATGACCAATCAGGCAAGTCCGTTCTGGAATGAGTCAGAACCTTTTCCCCCGGCGCTCATCTTTCTCTTCCTTTCTCTCAATTGAGATGGAATCGGCAATGGCCAATGGGCTTTGCCTGGCCTACGTCCAGTCAGCCATGGGCCGGCACCCCTGGCCAGCCCCGATGGCTACCCAACCCGACTCTTTTTTTCCCGGTTAGCTCCTCTCCCCTTTGTGTTTTTGATAGACCGCCGCCGGTGATGGCCGACAGTGGTTGGACAGCCACCGTGGGCTTCGCCCCGACCTGCTGAGGGCCAGGAACAGCCCCACCCAGCCCAACTCCACCTGCTTTAGCTTCCCCACGGCTCCATCCTCTATTCCCATCTCCTCCCATGTTTGCTGCCAGTTAACTATTTTGATTAAATAGTGACCGGCGGCGGTGAGCCACGGCTGGCCGGACCTCCTTTCGGCTCCGCCTTGGTCCAGCAAAGTCAAGGGGCTGCCCCATCTGACCTAGTTCCCCCTCCTCTCCCTCGGTCTCTCCTTTGCTCAGGACCAGATGCCCCTCCCCAGCTTTGTTTCTCATTGTTCCAGGCTACTAGAGGGTTGCCACTGTCGTATGTTGTTGTCCTCCATCAAACCCATCTCCGACCGGCTGCTAGGGTCACGATGGAGCCAGCTAGAGCCGCTGGAACCTCGTGCTCCTCCCTGTGGCCCATAGCCCTAGCTAGGTCCGCACACCAGTATCTCCGGCCATTGATCCCTCTTTTGCCCATTTTATGCCGTTGATACCGAATAGCCTCTGGCAAGATTTTGTCTAGCTTACTTTGGCCGAAGATGAAGGAGTTCACTTGTGATGGCCTTGTGGCCTTTGTTCAACCCCAAACCTTTCCCTACCACTACCTGCTAGATGCCTCGCCACCGCACCAATTGTTTTGGTTGTGGGTGATGATCGGTGACGTTGCCGCTTTGATTGATCACTACTAGGGACTTAGCCTTGTCAGCCCCTTATGAGTGTTGGGCCACCTCTATCCATCCCTCTCTCCTGCCCCTTTTGATAGCTTGTGTGTGTAGCCAGGTGTGCAGTTTAGGGTTTAGGTGCTGCTTTTACGCCGCCTAACCATCAGATGGCTTTGCCATCAAATGGAGTTGACATCAAAGCCATCCACCACCTCTCCTCTGTCCTCAAACGTTGCTGCATGCCCTCCACCCTTATGTGGGCCCTTGTTGATGTGAAATTGATACTGTTGAGTGCTGTCCATGGCTGATTTCAATGTCATGCAGCCGACCGAGTAATTCTCAGCTGTGGCGACCTTCAGTGAGTACACCCTTGACTTTTGGTTGCACTTACCATTTCTGTTGGCACGACCTTTCTCCCAGCCGCCCCTAGTGTGCCCTGTAGATTTCAAATATTCTTGCATTGACTTCTAACACCCTGTTTGGCCTGAGTGCTTCTGGCACTTCCTAAACCATAGGGACAACAAC
Source organism: Saururus chinensis (assembly GCA_035235625.1). Classification (NCBI taxonomy): domain Eukaryota; kingdom Viridiplantae; phylum Streptophyta; class Magnoliopsida; order Piperales; family Saururaceae; genus Saururus; species Saururus chinensis. The sequence goes on from CP141140.1 coordinate 27,281,947, forward strand.
TCTCTCAACTTGACAACGGTTTTGGCCACCAACTCCGCCACCGTTGTGTGCTCACCATCAAACATCATGATTACGAGGTAGGGGAGCTTTGAACTTATAATTTTATGATAGCATGCTTTGAATGAGTAGCAACATGCTAGGATTGTATGATTCAATGCTTTGGATGTTAAATTATGATCCATTTGCATGATGTAAGAGAATAAATTATGCCACGTTGAAATGCATATGATATGTATGTGAGTTTTAAGTATGTTTTATGTATGTGGAATATATATGTACTAATGATGGCTAGTGAGTATGTTAGTATGCTATGTATGTGTATTATGTATGTGCTAGTGACAGCCAGTGAGTATGTTAGTAAGTTACATATGTGGTCTATGTGTGTGGGCAAAAGTTTGGGCGATGATCAATAAGAGGTGATAAAGGGTTTGGTATGGAGTTGGATGTTGATGTGGATGTGCAAGCGTTTAACAAAAGAAGACATACGTAAGTTGATGGACAAGGATTTGAGCGGATTGGTTTGGTTTGGATCAAAGCATATGTTGGGGGATTATCAGACAGTAAGATTGTGCATAATTGTACAAGCATAACATACAAATTATGAAGTGAAAAGTAAGCATAATAAGTGTGGTATTAAGTAAGTGGGGGATAACGAGGATCTACTATGAGGAGCTCAATTTGACGATGTCAAGTAAGTTGTTTTGGTCATAAGGTGGATGACGGAGATTATATGAATACGTAAGGATTTGTGTACGGTGAACTACGTTGTGGGTTGGATAAGTTAAATGAAGTTTGCTGCCCTGATGAACTAGGGATTCAGATCTGCCTCAACTTCGGTTTGATCAGTTGAGCACTGTGAGTTTTTATGGAATAATTGTACTACATAACTTACTTAATTCAAACTTCAATTATAAGAAAAGCTAATGATAGCATTGTGAGTTTAAGACTTGAGGGTTCGACGGATTAAGTTTCGTGTTTGAGCTTGCCGATAATGAGTCGGCTAAGCATTTCTCATGTTTTACCATGGTGTTTATCTTGCGGGATGTTGTTTGTGTATTGTATAGAGCACCAGACGTCTGATGCTATGTTGAGAGTGATGTATATTTTTTATTTGGTCTGTGTGCTAAATTAAGCCTAGACATTTGATGCTCTATTGAGAGAGCTATATGATTCTGCCCAAGAGTGGCACTGTATGATTTTTGCCCAATAGTGACATTGGCACTATAAGACCTCTAGAGTGTGGGCAATTGTATGACCCCTTTTGTGTGGGTGTTTATGCTTGTAAGCTCAGGTAAATAGTATCATGGACATTTTCTTACCTATTTGATCATGTACCTCATGAGCATTGATGTGCCTTGCCTTTGAAAAAGTTTATGACATCTAATCACTCCCCGAAGATTAAGGTGATGCCCCAGTGACATTCTTTTCTATTTCGACGCTAGAGCTTATTAATAGTAATGAGCTTCAGTGGTTGATAGTATGTACACGATTATATGAGTGAGTACGTATGTTTTTGAGTAAGTGTAAGTTTCTGAGCACGACTGTATGAGTATGAGTATTAGCACGACTGTATGAGTATGAGTATGATCATGGCTGTAAGAGTATGAGTATGAGCATGATTGTGAGAGTATGAATATTAGCGCGACAGCAAGAGTATGAGTATAAGCACGATTGTAAGAGTATGTTTCTGAGCAAAATTGTAAGCATATATGTTTGAGTAAGACTGTAAGAGTATGATTCTGAGTAAGCTTGTATGAGTAAGGCCGTACGAGTTTGTGTAAGTTGTATAAGTAAGTTTACCATTGTACGAGTAAGTTTGTAAGACTTCGATTAAGAGTATTTGTATAAGATTAGTTTGATGGTGTTTTGGCATAATTATATGCATATGTGCATAATTATTATATGCATGCTTGCTTCATGTTTGAGTTGTATGAACACATCTATGTATGGACTTACTGAGTTCACTGTTTAGAACTCCCCTGCTGAGAATTTTTCTACTGAGTATGAAAATGCTCATTACCATATTTTTTTAGCCCCGTTGTTCGGGAGGCTTTTGTAGGTTTGTGTCGGAGAGCTCTTGAAGATGGACGCTTACTTCCTTGAGTGGATTGATTCCTTTAACTCAGGTATATTTGACTCACTACGAGTATCATTTGTGCCACGATCTAATTTATTGGGTGAGATGAGAATTGATGTGTTTATGTATTCTAGACTTTTAATTTGGATCAAATAGTAGACTATTTATGGGACTTGCACTCGAGGATGCCTGGGATATATTTGTATTTAAAATCCATGATCATGGTAATTTATTTGTACGTGTATTTTCAAGTAGCGCTTGAGGATGTTTGGTTTGGCCATACCATGTTTGATCGAATAAGGAAAAATTTGGATGGAAAAATCGATGTGTGATGTTGTAAATTATAAACAATTTTTACAAGTTTTGTATTTCGTCATTTTTTCTCAATTTACAGTTGTTATATTGCAAAACATTTCCGTAAATTTTAAGAAAATGTGATGAAAAATCTTGGACTTTACAGTAACCAACCACTTAAATTCAACAAAATGGAGCTATTAATATAGAACAAACTTTTTCCCCAAATGGAGCTATTAATTTAGGACGAAGGGAGCATTATAATAACATGATTTTCTTTACATTTGGATGCATAGTAAACCCTAATGCATATGTGAATCATTGTGATGGATTGTTCCCCTGATCGGTGCATTTTGACACTTCAAGGACAAAGGATCCTAGTGTCTAGTTAGCTCTTCAAATGAGTCACTTTAGCTATGTAGACAAAAAATTATGGTATGAAACAGGATCATAGTCTTCCAGCTTTCCAAATGTGGGAGTTGTATATAGAGCCGCCTCCTAGCCTAGGAGTTAGGTTTGAACATATCAGAGCATAAAAAGATGACTGGTTCGGAACAACATAATATATGGGGTTTCAATTATCATAGAAGTCGAGATCTTGACAACTTTGGTCCATGAGCCCTTATGGGCCTTAGTTTCATGGCATGGATAGGGCAGACATGCTTCAAAAAAATTGAGGCTGAGTTTGTGAGTAGTCCATGATCTAGTGAGGTAGATTGGCCTCCTAGACATAGTTGTTGTGTCATAGAGACCCTTTGTGGTTTTTACTTAGTGAGAGAGATGGACTCCTAAGTGTTGTCATGGTGTTAAAATGATCATACTCTTATTTTGTTGCTTATTTATGCAGTGTTTTAAAACCCGGCCCGGCCATCGACCCAGATTGGTCGCCGGGCCGGGTTGACTCGGTTCAACCGCGGGTCAACCCGGGTTGACCCAGTTTCCTTATATACTAGCTTAAATATAATATTAAGTACAACCTTGTCACAAAAGAGCATCGTATCTCAGTGGGTAAAACGGATATGTCCTTTATGACGCAGTCTGGGTTTGAATCCCGCCGTGGAACAACTTTTTCCTTGCATTCTAAAGTAAATGAACGTTTAAATAAACCCAACGTGGTTAAGTGTATAACAAAATTGCTATAGCCAAGTGGAGAAAGCTCTGTGGTGAGCTGTATCTTGCCGTGAGTTCGAGTCTCGCCTAGCCTCGTCTTGAATGGAACATTTTGTTAATTCTCAGAGAATTAAACCAGACCGACCCAGTCAACCGGGTCAGCAGTTCAACCGGATGGTTTATACTGACCCGCCCGGGTTAACTTAACCCGGAAAATCAAGTGACCCGGCCCATTTTATCGACCGGGTCCGGTTGAACCGGTCCGGGCTTTAAAACAGTGTATTTTTGGCTTTACAATTACTTGATGAAATGCTTGTATTGCATGATTTTGTTATCATATTATTCTTAAATTGTTATTATGCTGTCATTGCATATGGTTCTTGTTTAGCCATCTCACTGCGTATATTCATATACTCAGCATCCACGTGGTGCAAGTTCGTAGGAAGAGTGAACGGGTAGGAAATGTTGTGTTTAGGAGAAATAATGGCAAGTGACTTCATAGCTAATGTGGGTTTTTTTTACTTTTATTAACTAAGCTTTTAGCTTGTCTATGTATCACTATAAGCTCGTGAGTGACAATTTATTTATATTTGTTGTGTATTGTGTGCCCAGAGCATGTACTCATTTGAGACCTTGTTTGGTTTGTGATGTGATTTGACCTTGAATATTATGGTACTCTAATTTCAATATGAGTATGTTTGAAAAATGAGTGAGTCACGCCCTAAGATATCTTGTCAAAGATTTGACAAAAGTTTTGAAACATTTATTTCCGCTACGTGATTTATAGAAAAAAGAGTTTGAAAATCTCGGGGCATGACAACTATCCCAAACCCGATTACTCTCTTCTAGACTAGGGTCAAAACTTGCAACTACTATTAGTTCATTAACCAAGACAAATGGCTAGGTCAATGGTACTATTCACTCCATGGACTAGTCTCAAGCTCGTATGAGGGAATTTTAGTCTTTATCTTGATTAGGTGTTTTCATCCAATCTAAAGCTATCTAACCCTGTTGAATATTCTTAGCCTAGTGATAAATTACTATCACAACAACAATTATAAAGCATTAACATGAATAAAAACATAATTAATATAGGCACATACAGGTTCCAATAGATTACATTACAAAGGCCTAAACTCAACTAATGCATTAGAAAGCTCCATGCTCCCGTGCCATAACCTCCTTAGGTAAGGGGTATCATCCTTAAAAAAATAAGTTAGTCTTCTCCTAAAGGCATTAAGGTATTTTTTTCATATGGAATACAGTCCTTTCCTTTCTTGGGTTTCAAGTCCTTTACCTCTCTAGAGGTTTTGCTCTCAAAATGGTTCATGATTCCATTCACGTGCATATAGGATTTCTATTATTTTGTTTTGGGTCTTTTTAAAATCCAATGGGTTCAAAACTAATATCAATGGTACTCCTTGATGTCATGAACCCTTGGTTATATTTGTGACATTTTATGGGGTTTTAAACCCCTTGAAATTGTAACATTTGGGAATTTTCTAAATTCCCGAAGTTGACCACAGGAAATTAGGGTGTTAGACCCCTTGACCTTCTCATTGGAATAACTTAATCAATGTTTAGAATTGGTGATTGAAATCTATATGTATAGAAAGTAGACAGAAATAGCTTCGAAACACCACCAAGAATGCGCAAATCGAAGTTTGGATGAGGGAGATACGACCGTTCGAAGTAAAACATATCATGCAGGGCCCGTTTACCCAAATTAGATGCACGAATTGTCCGTTTAAGTCACTATACGGGCCCGATCAATTAATATTTCGAAATTGTGTTTTTGGGCCCAATTTGGTTGCTGAATTGAAAAGATTTTAACCCAATTTTTCATGGTATTAGGAGCCCTAATCTCATGCATATAAAAATAAAGAATTAGGGCTTTTTGGGGGAGCTTTTGGACGGTGAAGGAAAGGAGAGAATTTTTCGGCGAGACTCCGGCGAAGCATTGGCAATGGTGGATCGACGACAACTCATCCTTCAAGGTAGCATTTTGAATCGAGATTAGAGATATTTCATTATTAAAATATAAATCATTTTTTGTAAATGATGTGAATAGTAATTTTTGCAATCACTATTTACTTTCATTGTATTGTGTTTGTTTTCTTACTGCCAGCCAGTCACCGGCCGACCGTTGGTGGTTGGACCCATTGTGGGAGGGGCGCACTAGCCCTGGCCATGGAGGCCTTGGATTCGGCGTCCTTGGCGATGGCAGCTCGGCTACCGCCGGGTCGTCACAGTAGGTTATAAAAAAAGGGAACAGTCGAGGGCATGCTTCCCGGCTGTCTACGGCCTATGACGGGATTTGAGCATCCGGACACGCTGTGCAACGGTGGTCCAGTTGATCCAGTCCCTCACCAGGCTGTGACGGATGGCCAACTGTCATTTTCATTGATTTGCAGCAGAACAATAAAAAAGGGGTGGCGCTTTACCGCCACGGCTTGCCACCAGGCAGCGGCTAGACCAGGGGTGTTGGAATCGCCATGTGATGGTGATCCCGTAGGCCCTGGCTGCTGCCTTGCCGTGGCGGCACCACCAGAGGTGGAAACGCCTCTAGCCAGATGCAGGGAAGATGACCCGCATTGCGGGTCGTCTGGGACGGTTTGGATCGGGTGACCCGAACCAATTAATTCTAGACCCGGATGGGTTTAAAAAAAAAGAGAAGGGAAGTGAACTGGGTCCGGTTTAGGGGGATAAATATGTCAAATCAATTATAGAAAAATACTCAATGACCCCAAGAGGTGTGGAAGTATTCTGACAATGTTTCAGCTCTTGGAAAAATCCCAGAGACTATAAAATAACCCTTTTACCCCTTTTAGTTAAATTACCATGGGTAAACCACTTACTCGACTTTGGGGATACGGTTCAGGGGCCTATGAGTTGATCTAAAAATTGATAAAACTCTTAGTGATAGTTTAGTGTGTAACCTAATTATAAGCCAAACCACTTAGTGGGCAAAAATCCCAATGAGTGGTTAATTGACCCTTTTGTCTTTAGGGTTTATAGTAAACCGTTAGTCAAAACTTGGGTTGGTTCAAGGGATTCACGACCCTGTCATATGCCAGGAAAATTACACAGAGTCCATGAAGTCAAGTAGTATACTTGAGTTCAATTTTAGACCTGTCAGATGTCAATAAGGCTTTAAACCAAATGACAAAAATACCCTTTAAGTGAACAACGGACATTCGTATGAATGGAAGCGTGAGTCGATTGGAAAGTGGAGCCTTCTGAAAGGCTAATGACTTAAAATAAATAGAAGGGTTGTGAGATGAACAAATCATACAAAGGAGGGTAGCATACCCTAAGTGGTAGAATTACCCTAATGCCCTTAGGGGGCAGTATGTTCTATTTTCGTTGAAATGGATAACCTAGCAACCAAGTGTTAGGGTGTTCTAGAATGACGTTAAATAGCTTCAAAGGAAGGGGTGTGACTAGTAAGAGGCATGAAGACCTTGACAGGTCACAGTGTCATGGGAAACAAGGGGAAGAACCCTAATTCTCAAGGTTTAAGGTAACATATTACACGTGTCTGTAATCAAGTACATCGATCGACTAGAGTGTTATATATGTAACTTGCAAGAGGTGTTAGAGTTGTTTACACTCTTGGTCTTAAATTCGCTGAGCCCTAGCCTTGCAAATGAGTGTAATGGGCCTCTATTTATAATTATGAACTTATATGACTGAATGTTATTTATGTTGCTTACCTTGGCGTATGTTTTTATTATTGATGCTTTGATTTATATCGATAACTTAATATTATTGAAGTTTAATCAAGAGGCATGGGTTGCCGTCGGATTGCGGGGAGAACACCTAATCAAGATAATGACTAAAATACTCTATTTAGGGTTAGGACTAATTTATGGAGTGAACGGGGCCCTAACATAGAATTTTACCTTAGTTAATGAACCGAGGATGGTTACGAGATGTTCTTTAAGTCATAGCTCAGTGGATGAGCTATTTAGTAAGCTGATTCACAAGGTGAAGAGCACCCAAATAGTTGAGTGGATACTTAAATGGATAGAAATAATCTAGTCTAAATTTCGGATGTTTGGGGGAGTCAATGGTCATAAGGACCTGAGGCTTCTATGGATACATTAGTAATGTCTTATAAGACATTTTCTCCCAGAGTTGGGATGGTGGAGATTGCAATATGCTTCTTCATCGCCACGACAGTTTGGGTATTGACCAGAGGGTCTTTACTGCGGGTCTCCCGCAAGTCTTCCTAGGATTATTTAGTAGGTACAAAAAGCGGAGTTGTATGAGCATCATGGAAGGCTTGTACTTCTTGCCAATTTGTGTTCATGAGCACAGTTAGGATCCTCTTTTCCAGATTCGTGGCAAGCTATTAAGAGCCCTGAGGATTTGGGTCAAGCTGTTGTTAAGCAATCTACTCCAAGGTTGGAGTACTATGTCTGAAGATTTCTCAAGGGGCGAGTCATATCTGAGTTACAGATTTGATAGTATTAATTATCGAACAAGGGATGTGAGATAATTAATAACATTTTTTGATATTACTTGTTAATTAGACAAGTTGAATGATTAAAGGACTTACTAAAATGTAGGTTGGTTAAAAATACCTAAGCATTGCATGTGTGATGCTATGCTTCGTAGGATATAGTAGTTTCTATGCAGAACTACATTTGGATCCAATCTTGTTGGAAACGTTGGAGATGTTGTCTGATGAGTACGTAGGCAACTAACATCGAGTGATGTTGGCCCAATCCGAAAAATATTAATAAAACCTTTTGTCCTTTGGAAGCTCTTCTCTTAAAGGCAGAGAGATTCCATTGTTGCTGTTGTGGTTGTTTCGTTTGGTTGGGTGTAGATTCTCCAGGCGACGACAAGTGAGACCAAGAAAGGTGAGCACAAGAAGAAGATTTTGCATTTCTACAACTCCGATACGTTAGTGTACCTTTAGCATGAGAGTCAACTTGTTATTTATTTTCAAACAGGTGACAGACTTGTACTTAACTTAGATGGATGAGCTGTTGTTAAAATTTTGATGTGTATAAATATCATATGATTTGATATCCGTATTTGTGAACCCCAATTATTATGGTTTGGATATTTAATCGAATGATTTGTTTTCTATTCAAGAAAGAAAGAAAATTCTCGCTACTTACTATTTGTGCTATTTAAAAATATTTTTAAAAAATCGGGTTGTAATAGAAATGACCTTGGTTTAGTCACTGGTAAACCCTCAACCCTAGGGGGGAAATGGTTATTTAATTAAATATGGAGATTTTTTCCATCAAGTGATTTGGTCCAAAATTAGGGAACAACCTCACTTCTCACTAGGATTTTTTCCAATTTTTAATTCAACAAGAAAGCTTCTGAATTGGAGCCTATTTTGAATATTAAACTATGTTGAACTATAAGGGTAATGGATGAATTCAGATCACCAACATATTCATTTTTCATTGCTAAAATGCATCATTTTGATAAATACATCAATTCTAAGCTTGAATGGGATAAGTTTGGAAATATGGTCAATATTAATTTTTATTTGCCAACTTCGAAATCATCATTGTCAACCATCATTTCTGGTAGTATTTTACAAAAATTATCATTGTTGAAGACTCTTCACCATTTCCTATTCGTAACAAGTAGTTAAAGCAATCCACATATATTCTTGCTCTCATGTTATTGACCAGTTGCAATTTTTCAACAAAACTCCATAATTTAGATCATCAAGACTTACATTAACAATGTCCTCTTGAGTTCCATGAGGCACAACAGGCAGGACTTGTCTAAAGTCACCACCCAAAACAACTACCTTACCCCCAAAATTTTCATTGTTATCTAAAATATCTTGAAGAGATCTATCTAATGCTTCAAATGCAAATCTCTTTGTCATTGGTGCCTCATCCCATATTATAATTGAAGTTTCTCGCAATAACGACGCTAATCCCCTTTGCTTTGATATACGACATAAATTGTTTTGATTAATCTCTATTGAAATTTTAAACCTTAAATGCGCAGTATGACCACTTAGTATGATGGAAGCAGCAACTCTAGATGTTGTTGTGGTGATTGCGAATGTTTTGTCAGTCCCTCCATGGCCATCAATAAAGAAAAACCATTTTCTTTTGTTTCCACTTAGTTTATGATGACATCAAATGCATATTTCTGCTCTTGATTTAACAAAGTTATATTTTTTATTTCTAATTCTACTATTGTGATAGACATTTCTTTAACAATCTCTCTCAATGGGAAAAAGAATATATCTTCCATACTTTTCAAACATTCATACAAATCACTCAACATGTAAGGTGCAAGAATTTCATTTGAAGCAATCTTTTTATGTATATAATCTTGAGCCATATCCTCAAATATGGAATCTCACAGTTGTCTAACATTGTTAAGTTCACAAAATGCCAAGATTGTGGCAAATATGTGGTGTAAGGCTCATGAAATTGAATAGGTTGCTGTCTCATGTAAAGATGATAATATGTCACCGTCATCATCTAGGAGTCCCTTCTTTTGACATGCTTCTCGAAATATTCTACATTAAAATCCATGAATAATTAACAATTATTCAAATGACCTTACCCCTCGAGTGTGATATAACAATAATATCAACAATACCTTTCACCTTCTTTTGGATTAGCCACATTGATTCTACTAATGACTTTCATATTTTTCTATCATGTCCAAGATTTGCCTTTCTTGTTCTAGAAATTCTCGGTACAACAATTTTCTTGCATTCAAATCAATTACATTCATTGTGAAATATTCATTAAGCATAGTTTGTGAAGTCCTTTCTTATGCTAGAAGTTGTTTCAAGCTTTGTCCTCCCTTGAATGATACCACATGTTTATTAGGCAGATGTAATTGTAAATTAACAACCACCGGATAATTGATAGACAAACTGAATCCGAAAATTCTCTATGTTGCTGTTAGTTGAGATACCCATATTCCATTTTGGTAGTTTTCTATTTCATTGACAACATCATCTTCTGTTTGTTTTGCTAATTTTATGGATAAATGGTCATGACCCTTGTATATGTATTTATATAAATACTTAATTGCCTTAACACTTGAACATACTTTAACATTTATATGGCAATCATAACACTTAAGTAGAAATAGGTTGTAGGGCATTACCCATGTGTTGTCCAAATCATGGTTTCAAGCACGTACAAATCGACCATTTATTTTGCTTTATGTATATAGGATATGAATCTTTTCTGTCCATGGTAGTCTTGGAGATTTTTTTGGGGTAATGAAAGCTACATATGTTTTCACCCATACAAGGTGATGATTGGTGAAAAATCATCACATGAGTCGTGAAGAATATGCTTTGCAACCCATTTATACAAAATTGGATCTTCTTTAATGTCTGAAATTTTTGCAAAAACATAACTATCATATACATATGCGTCAATTATCTTATCTTGTTTGTTCATTATCAAAAGTAAATGAGCATGAGGCAAGCCTCACTTCTAGAATTCTATTACATCAACATATGCGACAACTTTTCATAGGAAACTTGTTCTTATAGTTAGCTCTTTCATGTCATCAAGTTTATCTTTAAAAACACGAGCACAAAGGTCTAGTCTACTAAAAGCTTTTTTTCCATGTATGAGGTTGCAAACAATTTCTGGCCACTCGAGATTACATGTCATTGTAATGAAAATGTCAGACTTTCCATATCTTTGGACTAATATCATTACATCTAAATATTTGTACTTCATATTGCATAGTTTGCCAATAAAAGAAGCAGGTAGCACAATTCTTTTGTCAATTTTACAGCTATTGGTTTCACTAAGTTCTATTTATAAATAATTCCTTGGTGTAATTCTGCTCGAATAGTATGTTGACTGTGATAGATGAAATTTAACCTATTTCTTTTCAATTTTGAAGTACATATTCACAATAAATTGCTAAAATAAACATCCAGCTTGCAAGATACTCCAATGACAAGAAGATCTAATTTGGAAGATATAAGCATAGTACTATACTGCCAGCATGTTACATCATTTTTTTGCTTTCATGAATGTCGTTGTTGTTATAATTCTTCTGCGAACTTATCTTCGTGTAAATGGGTAGGAGGTAAGTCAAGAATGTGTATGGATTTTTTAATGCCTATATGTCATCCAGTTTCTCCTCTTGGAAATAAAAGTGGGTGTTGTAATGGATCATAACATCCATAATATGATTGCACTTGATAAGAACTGGTTGTCTTCCCATGGACTATAATATCCCTATGTTGAATACTATTTTCATAATTTCCTTCGATCCAGATTGTGGCTACTTGTGATGAAGGGGCATTGTATACTCTTTGGCCTTGAATACAATTTTCACGGATAATGATTCAATAATTGTCTAAAATTTTAAGATCCTTCAACATCCAAAGAAATTTAACATATGGATTTATCTCAAAAATGGTTGTTATGTTTCCAATTAGAGTCCGACATAAGTTATTTATTTATCACATCCTATTATCCAACTCATGATTTGTATCATAAAAATATAATTGGAGAAATCAGGGACCTTCGTAAGTTGGTCGAAGGGAATGCAAACAATGGTAAACTTGTCCATGAATCTTATAAGTACATATGCCAGAGTTCATGTTTGCAACTTTCTCATTCACTTCTGCACTCATAGATGTAAAGGCAAATATATTATTGTATGCTTTGATAGATTTTTGAAACTTGTTTGATTCCTCCAATGAGCCTGAATACAAACTTTCCAAATCATCTGGTAGGGGATTTATATGTATTCACACATTACCATTTTGGCAACAAAATGTGGGTGATTCATTTTAAAACTTTTTTGCACCACAATATGCACAATCATTATGCATCATCAATTGATGTACTTTTGTTTTCCATGGCCACCCTTTTGTCATTGGAGAAATTTTGAAAACATTGGTATCCTCCTCTATATGGTTGTTGTATAATTCTATTGTATATTCATCTTGTGATTTGCAGTTAAGTTCATTAGCAACACATTTCCTTAATCGATCTTGTCTACGAGCTCCTCCTTTCTCTTTAGCAAAAGGAAAATCCTCAAGCATAAAGCATTTTTTCTCTCAGAAACTTTACTTCCTTTTTTCTCAATTTGTCCAAAATTAGCCCTTAAAAAGTATCTTAAATTGGCTAGGGGTTTAATCTCTTAGTTGAAAAGAAATTCATTCCAGATTAGCTTAAACTCAGTAGCTAGTCACATACTGATTGATTATTCCATAGGGCGATCGACCATTTCCAAATTTTTTTTAATTTAGGCACTTAATTAATCGATCCTTCACATCAAACGATCTATCGATAAAGATACTAGAATCCATCTGTTAGGCACTTATTGATTCTGCTAAGCTTATAATCGATTATTCAAATTACTGTGATCAACGAATTACACAACCAATCAATCTCTCATCCACATAGACAATCAATAGGGCGATCTATTCTCAAGTTCAATCAATCGCTTATAAATAATAATTACAATTTTTATCTTTTTTGACAAAAAATTCTCAAAAATATTTTTTAAAGGTTTTTCAAGATAAATCTAAGTATTTATGCATGTAAGTGTATGTAAAATTTACCTTTGAAGCTTATCACTTTGTTAAATCTTTCACCTTGAATATCTGACATTGATCACATTACTAATCTCTATCAGACTCCCAAAACTTAAATTAACACCCTTTTAAATATAGTTTTGATTATTAAAATAAAGCAAATTACAAGACATATCGCAATATGTTCTAATAAATCCCTATCACCAATTGAAAATATTTGCACAACTCTCATCACTTAATTTTCATCAAACCTCAACAATTTAGTGAATAAAGATATTATCATTTAAATATAGTCATTAACAATTTTGTTGACAACAAAGGGCATATGTACACTTTTTTAAACTTCATAAGTTCAAGTACAATTTTGCCAAAGATCAAAAGGTGTAAGTATAGTTTACCCTTAACAAAATACCAAGTCATTCGTCTTAGCTTCCCTCTCCTAAATGTTAAGGAGTTGTTTGGGTGTTAGACTTTTTAGAAATGTAAGTGAGATTTTTTAGAATTAATTCTAAATATTCACCGCCGAATGTGAATTACGGTTAGTAATAAATTTTTTTAAAATAAATTTAGATATCACATCAAACCCAATTTTAAAACTTTAAACTAATATAATTTTATTTCCCGAACTTAAATATACACGTTCTCCGTACTATTATGCTCCTAAATTCGAGCCCTAGCAAACAAGATCACACAAAGGTAGGTAATTTTAAAATTTTAAAGTAGGCCTCACCTTATATACATGTTTCTTAAGGCTCAAATCAATATGAGAAATAACTATTAACAATTAATAAAATTTGTAATTTTAAAACGAGGGTTGAGAGCTAAAATTGATATAATCACCTCATGAAGTGATTTAATAATTTCAGCTTAAAATAGCTTGAAATCAACTTCTGGACATAACTTTTAATTTAGACGACCATTTACACACAAATATAATTATAATAATTTAAGCCCAAATTTGGGTAAATTGATGAAATCTTATAAAAAAATTCAACCACAAATAACCCCTAAGACTTTGACTAACTCATTCAAGTTATGGAAAATTATAATAATCGAATTAGATAGACTTGGCAGGCCACTTGCAGCCAGGTAGCTCATGCACAGTCAATGCGAGCATCACGTGGGCATTGCATGCTCCGAGTGGCATTAGCATTGTCAATATGCTTCATTTTCTTCAATTTCAAGTTAGCTCACATTCAAATAAGGGGTCATTTGAAAACACCTTTCCACGTCATTTAAAGTGGTTAAAATGGGCTTTCATATATTAGTAGGTTTGGAAGGCCATTTAAAAACTATTTTTTAAAAAAGAAGCATAAAAACGCCAAACAGGGAATCTTTTCCTCTACAATATCAATTCTTATTTCTTGCACTTTTACAAGAAAGGTAATTTTCCTTTCCCATTTACCAAACATCCTCCCCTTATGACTTTTGATTTTCTTTCCGGCAAGGAAAAAAGAAAAAAGACCTATTTTCCTTTCTATATCTCACCCATCCCTAAATAACGGGTCAAGTTCAGCTCTGCTAGAAATCACCCCTACCGCCAGGAACGTTAACACTTCCAGTGACCTGTTTGTCTTATAAGAACTTCACATTTCAAGTATGTGGGATGAACTACCTCTTATTGATAAGCTGGGCCAAAAAAATATAAAAAAAATACTCTTGGATACCCCCTCTACCTCCCCTTTTTTTCATCTCTTTCCTCTTCACCGCCAACTAATAGGGGGGTGGCCATACAAACCTCATGCTAAATGCAAGCCAGCCCTCGTAGCCTAGCCTAGCCAGAAGGCTGGCTAGGGATCCTGCTGGCCTTGGCTTTAACCAAGGCAAGCACCTTGGCCCCAACTCTAAGAACAATTAAGTTTTGGCTGGAAGAAAGACAAAATAAAAATAAAAAAGCCAGTTGTCGAACACTTACCCTGGAGAAGAAGGGGCAGGGAAGACATGGGTATTGGGTTAGCCAGTAGAAAAATAGTGGGTGACCATGGGGGGGTACCCAGCAGGAGGGTTCCTAACTTTAATATCCCGGCTACTTGCACTGCCAAGGCAAGTCAACTCTAGTGTCTTGGTGCCCCCTCGAGCAATAAATTCAGTCAACACTTAGATTGAATTTCTAGTCCTCGGGGTTTCACTTCAAGTTCTTCTCATAGGCGTGCTTTGTGCAAAGCAAATTACCTTTTTTTTTTCTGGAAAAGAACCAAGGAAAGACGTTGGAGCCAACCCCATACTTGCTTTGAGAAATCTCACTCTTTGTTCTTTATTATTGACCAACAACCATTTACTTGTCCCAAAAGTAGTTAATACCTGACATAAACTCCATCATATAAAGGTGGCGACGGCAACCAAACCAACTATCCAAAGAGGATTAAAGCTCGTATCTAGACCACAAGCACAACAAATTTCTCCGAACATCACAACTGTACACATCAAATAAATATGTTCATGTCTTTCTCACAACTTGCCTTATCAATAATTAAGTTTGTACGTAGACTAAGGAAAAAGCAAGGATATTAGCATAAACTGAAAAAGAGAACAAACCAGCTAGTAAAACTTCTCAGCTAAGAGTAAGCAGCAGTAAGTGAAAGAAAAGGCTCAACTTCTAATGTTCATGGAGAACCTCATCGAAGTTCCAATCTCTGACAAGGTCCCTTCTCACTGCTCGGCTTCGAACTAACCGTGGAGTCCCTGTAATTCCTTGTGTAGTTGCCATAATGGGTTGTGGAGACACCTTGGAATTCATGCTGGCACTGTTACCATCATGCAAAGCCGAAGCCTTTCTCAAGCAGCTAACTAGCGCCCCACACCGACCCTCACTGTCAGAACTTGAAACGGAGTAGCTTCTAAACGACTGTGATGGGCTGTCTACACTGTAACAAACAAGACATGATAAACTCATAGTTCCTCCGTGACACTGTCCCACTTTGGTAACTGATGCAATATATAAAACACACAATTAAAACTTCAAAATTAACACAAGTGGAGAAACAAATAGATATTATCATTAACGGAATTCATTTAACCAAATCACGGCAGAAACAAGTGTTTAGCAATGAACATACTTCCCGTGGGAAAAACTAGGCTGAAATCATCCTTCATTTGGGCAAACAACAACTCACAGAAAATTGAAATTCAGAACACCTTTCTTACACGCCTTAAAGTCTTCAACAAAAATACATTGCACTTCCTTATACCAATCAGAAAAAGGTGTTTAAACCAATCTATCTATTCACTCAACCTAAAGAAACTACTTACATCACGTTTCCCACAAATTAGCCAAAATAATCTACATATGAAGAGGCCTGAAGTTCAAATCTCATCATTTTCTGTCAAACTTATGGACAAGTTCTCTCAACTATCAAACAATCTAATTTAGCACATTGCCAAAAAAAATTGTGTCAGATTTATTCTCACAATCTCATCAAGCATAGCAACAATAGCTGTTGGATTGAGACAATATTAAAATCCTTCACGCCTAAACAAAGATTTCCCGGAACACATGAAGGCAAATGAACAACTATCGGCTCCAACCAAAACTATATACACAATATCTCTTCTTCTGAAATCGCGTCTATGTTATCGAAAACAACTGCAGATGATTACCCAAAGGTATACAAATACTATCTACATTTACGATTGTAAACGAATAGAAAACGTCGTGAACATACACAAATTCGCATGCAATTCGACCAACAAAAATTTAGGAAAAAAACGGCTCACAGAAAGTTCTACTTCTACTGATCTACTCTCCTTTCGTTGAAAGAAGTCCTTTCAACTTGTACGGATCAGGGAGCAGTACCGTCAACTGAAGCTCAAAAAATTAGGTTAGATCCCCAATTCTTTCCTGAATCAGTCAGTTCCCAATGTTGGTCTGCTTAATTAATGCGCCCCAACGGAGTTCACAACAACAAAAGTAGATGAAACCGTAAAAAGTTTTGATCTTTCCAACACGCTTACAGTTCATGGGCATCAACAATTAGGCGTTGGAAACAAAAGAAAAAATCGAAAGGTAAAATTGTAATCAAGACTGGAGACTGAAGTGACGTACCCAGATGATGAAGACGGCGAAGAAGGGTTGGCTGTCCTTGACGGCGACCCCTGGGTAAGTGCTGATAAAAAGGGGGCGGCCGGGTGCGTCGAGCACAACGGCGAATGGCGATGGCGGCAGGCTGCTTGCCTCCGACGGCGCCGGAAGGCGACCTCCCCGGTGTCGGTGGCGGAGACGGAGAGGGCTGGTAGCAGCGATACTACTAGGGCCGAGGCAGTGGTGGACTTTGAGAGGCCGAAGAAGCGACAGCAAAAAGGGCCGGGCTTTTAGATCCCCCTGGTGGTGGGAGGCTAATCGTCTCGGTAGTGGAGGCTTTGAGGGATCTTTAGCGTAAGTATTGGGCAGTGGCCATTCTACTTCTCTTCACAAGTGGAGACGGGAGAGTTAATCCGTCCTAACATCAGCGAGTGGTATTTGTAAAAAGGAGAAAGTTAAAATTCCCCCCGAGTGTTTCAAAACTCGGACCGGCGTGGCCGATTCGAGCCAAGTCGATCGGGTTACCGAACAGGTCGGTCACTAGGCCTGACCGGTTGAATTCTCATGACTATCAATTAGAATTAACAAACAAGGATTCTCTCCTCACGTCATAAAGAAGTATTCTCTCTTCACAAGGATTTTTGTAACGCCCCATGTTTTTTAAAGCCTTTTTCAAATGTGATGGAGAAAATGTGGTGTTATTTTTTTAGAGCAAACAGTTCAAAATACCCAAGGTATTACCATTGCTTTTTTGCAAGTCTTTCAAATTTTGTTACAACTTAGGATTTGTTTAAAAAAAAATAGAATTTATTAGAGTATGGAAAATAGAATAAATATTTTCATATTTTAAATACAAAATAAAATATTAATTATGTTAATACCCAAGGTGAGACTAATGTTTTTTACGCATACATATAACAAACATATATATAATTTGACACAATTATACTATTAAATAGACCAAAATCGACCTTGCAATCCATCCCATAGTTTTAAAAACTCAACTGGCAACTGGCATGGCTGGTCAACCAGGTTCAATCGGATCATTTGGTTTGTTTGGGTTAGTTGACCATGCTAAGCTCAATTGGTTGTAACGCTAATAAGCAGGTTAGTCTAGTTAGATTTATAAACAAACAAAAAGAAACTAAATCATGATTACATGGACATCATGAGATAAAAAATTACAAAAGCAAACCTCACATTAGGCGAAAATAGAAAGAGTTTTTTCTATATTACTTGGTCAAAGATACAAATATTTCATATTTCCTGATTTGGTAAAAAATATTCCATAGAACTTGGGTTTACATGATATTTAGAAAAAATTAGACCAAAATACCCTTTTAACAAGGTTAGGGTCTAAAGTCGTGCAAACTAGTTGTGACGACGCATAAACAAAGAGGAGATCGGAGCTCAATGACAATTTATGATTTTTATCAGACAATTTTCATCAACAACAAATTCCGATTTCTATTCAGTAATTGTCGGCCTCCTTCACTTCATCGGTGATTTTTGTCCAAAAATTTCTAACTATATAAACTATTTATCCTTACAAAAGGAGTTCAAGATATCACTGCAACTCAAAAAATGAATCTTGAGGGACTATTCAGGGAGAACATGGTTATATAAGAATAAATAAGGATGTAGATGCGAAGGAATGACACTGTAGAATAGCCATGATAACCTCCTACCCTATTATGCAAAGAGGGACTCTAGTATGATTTTTTATATGTAAGTTTTACTATGTAGAACATCTTATGTAAGCAAGTACACAATCTCAGAGGGTTTTATCCCTGACTTGATGAACAATTGTATAAATAATAAATATTGGCGAATATCGTGTTATTGATAACACACTATGACAAATAACCTATTATAGTATATGCAATATATTGTATTATCATCAACATGTATTATTGGTATATCGTGTTATCAATAACACGCTATGTCAAATATCGTATTATCAATAACACGCTTTGGCGAATATTATATTATCGTATATGCGATATGGAAGGTATCATATCGTATTGTATTATCGATAACACGTATTGTTGGCATATCGTGTTATCGATAACACGCTATGCCAAATATCGTATTATCGATAATACCCTATGGCGAATATTGTGTTATCGATGACACGCTATGACAAATATCATGTTATAGTAATGCGATATAGAGGAAAATAAATAACATGTCTTGTTAGCATATCGTGTTATCGATAACACACTATGGCGAATCTCATGTTATTAATAATACGCTTTGACGAATATCATATTATCGTATATGTGATATAGTGGATATCATAGCATATTGTATTATCAATAACACGTATTGTTGACATATCATGTTATCGATAACGCGTTATGCCACAATATAGTGTTATCGATAGCACGCTATGGGCGAATCTCATGTTATTGATAATAAGCTATAGCAAATATCGTGTTATTGATAATAGGCTTTGGCGAATATCGTATTATCGTATATGCGATATAGAGGATATCGTAGTATATTGTATTATCAATAACACACATTGTTGGCATATCGTGTTATCGATAACACGCTATGACGAATATCATGTTATTGTATATGCAATATAGAGGATATCATATTATGGGTTGTTGGCTCAAAGAATACATATCGTATTATCAAAAATATGTTTTATTGGCATATCGAGTTATCGTATATACGATATGGATTAAATGTTGGACACAAGCCATGCGGAGTGTGAGATCTTTGGTCCATTTAGTGGGAGCCATTTTCTCGTTCTCACATTCTTGGAAGTCTCGTGAGTCATGCAAAGTGGATGTACTCTACCCGATTTCATTCGAATTTGTTGTACTTCTAAGATCCTTTCTTTTTGCAGCATACAATCCCCATTTGGGGTAAGTCTCTGGAGTCCTTCAATCCATTTTAAACGCAACCCAATTTTTCATATTGTTAGAACATTCTGTTTGTTGCAATTTAGTAAGCACTAAAGTGGCTTCCTTTAATTCCTTGTTTTGAATTTTGTTATTTTCGTCTTTTTTTTACCTAGGAACCAACTTTCAGATTGAAACTGAGAGGTGGCTCTATTCTGGTTTGTTCTCTGGAACACAAGATTGAGAAGGAGAAATTTTTTACTTTCTATCGATCATCTATAAGTGGGTGATTTATTTTCTGTATGCTAAGTATTTTGATTTTTCTCATACAAATTTGTGTCATCGTTGATAATTTTTCACCAATAACTAGCTAAGAGCTTAGGTATAGGTTTAGCTGTGACCTAAGGGTATATTTATCCTAAACCAGGTCATTTGGGATTAAGTGTTAAAATCCAAGGAATATGGAATAGTTGTATATCGAGCTAGGTAATATGAAAAAAACTCAATACAAAAATAGGTGGGGAAATCTAGAATTGCACTATTAGATTCATGGACATGCAAGAGGACACATGTGTATAATGAAAGCCCCAAAATGCCCTTAGGGCATATTAAACCCTAATGGGCCAAATTGGCCCCTCAGTCGGCTTCCCATCTAGCAAACTTTCCTCCTCCTCCTCCTTCTCCTCCTCCGCACATAAATAGTCCCCTCTCCTCTAGCGATCAATAGGATGTACATCATTCCAACTCTCCCTGCCGGCATCCTTCTCTAGCTTTTGCCTCATATTTGTCCTTGGCGAAACAGCGAGGTAAGATCCAAGCGCCAATTGTTTGATAATTGAGAATAGGGTTAGAATTTTTTTGTTTACAAACATTATAGGTTTTTTGTTTTGAGTTGGTTAATTTGATAGATCGTAATAGTAAGAAGCATGCTTTTAGGTTTGTTTGTTAAATTGATTTGTGTTTTCCGGGTTTAAGAATGGATTTATGTGTTTTACAATTATACATTATTACCTGATCATATTTGTTTTGGTTTGATAAATTTGATGTTTTCCTAGGATTGATTTGTGTTATCATCTCATGGTTTTGCTTAAGGGTGAATGTCATGCATAGGTTTGTGCCAGTGTCTCCCCATAATAGGTTAATTGAAAAGTGTCTCCCCATAATAGGTTAACTAAAAATTGGCTACTTCAATTATCATATGTCCAACTGTTACTATTAAGTTGGAAATTAGAAGGGACCAGTAGGTTTTGTGTTTTTGTTGTACCAGTGGAGCAACAAAAAAGGGGTAGATTGTCACGCCCTGGCGATGCCCGACCCGAGCCAAACCCGGTCCAGGGGCCGGTCAAGCGCGCGGGGGTGACGAAGTGAAAATTGAGAAATGATCTAGCGGAAGACTTAACCCTAACCACGGGCGATTAACAGCAACACGGAGTGCGCACAATCCTTTGAGCAAAAGTAAATAAAAGGGAAGAAAAAGGTGTTGCTTATCACAAAGTAAACAACAATCTCAAACCCACAAACTTAGTTAAGTAAAGCCCACACCGGCTCAAAATAAGTCATAATCATCACAACTGTAGTATATGACAAATCCAAAACAAGAACCCTACACAAAGGTTCGAACATAAAGCATGAAACAAACGAAGGTAAGTCACACAACGATCTCCATCATCACACCCAAGCTACCTCTGACCTTTCCTCAAAGAGGCAATCCTGTCCGTCTGCGTGTCGCACCACGCAGCCCCAAATCAAAACACAAAAGAGGGGCGAGTTTTAACACTCAGTAATGGTTTTAATATCACTGTCAACGTAGAAAATACGATAGCTTAGAAATAAGATCGTTCAGATCAAAGATTTACATGGTGCATCACTTTCTGATCACACATTCATATCACCTAACACTGCATCATAATGCATAATTCAACCTGCATGGATGTATCTCTAGCATACATATTCCCACATGCATTCACATCATACCAATCCCGCATGGATGTATCTCTAACATACATATTCCCACATGCATAATATCATCACAACCTGCATGGATGTATCTCTAACATACATATTCCCACATGCATAATAGCATCACAACCTGCATGGATGTATCTCTAACATACATATTCCACATGCATAATATCATCACAACCTGCATGGATGTATCTCTAACATACATAATTCCCACATGCATAATAGCATCACAACCTGCATGAATGTATCTCTAACATACATATTCCACATGCATTTTATCATCAAAGTCAACATGCATGGATGTATCTCTAACATACATATTCTACATGCATAACATCAAAATCAACATGCATGGATGTATCTCTAACATACATATTCCCACATGCATAATGTCATCACAATCAACCTCCATCAAGGAGTAATCACACATTAACGTCACACAGACGGGAGCATAGACAAGGCCACAAAGGCGTGTCGTGGTACAAAATTCTACACAAGAATTCAAGAAAGATCGGGGTTGTCAATCCCTAATACTGCTCGCCCTGGACGATCCTGGCCAAGGCTGTCCCATTCTCACACAGAGAATCTAGAGCAGGGGTGTTCGCCCAGGGCATCTCCTGCGGAGGGAAGAGCCCGAGTTCTCACACAGAGAACCCTAGAACACGTGGTAGCGGGGTGCACACGGCATACCACACTGGATTCTCAGGGTCCAGATGACACACATAATAACATTCTCACATATCCGCAAGACAAGTACACAACTCGTCCCCACATCATTCCATTAAACAAGACTCAACCCGGGGAGTGCACTCGTTCCACACAGGAACTCCAAATCGTTCCACACAGGAACTTCAAATCGTTCCACACAGGAACTTCAAATCAAAATATGTCCTTTCGGACCAATCAACTTGCGATTAATCCACGACCGATAAACCCGGCACACAATTCCATCACATTGCATCCAATCGGTCAAATTCGATTAATCACGATAAGGCCTCACTTGGAAATCCATTTTCATGATGCGTGCAGCATGGTACATGCGTGGGCAAAGCATACATGAATCCTAATCATGATAAGTCCTCTCACCAGCCCCTAATGCATCATTCATAATCACGATATTAAGCTTCAACATCATCATTTAACCCCCACATGTGTGTGTGTAACTAGTAGAAGCCTTTCACATAATGCATATTAACATGCTTGAAAATCAACTCACTACCACACTACACATGTGAATTTCTACCTAAACATGAATTCCAGCAGAAATCATAGTAGAAGAATCGTTGAAATCATAGTTAAATTCAAAACTCAACCACCGAGGCTAAACACCTATAACATCACTCATTTCATCATTGAGTCATGGCAATCACCAACATCCACACACCACTAACCACAATCTATCATGACGAATCAGTCCAACCATGATTGTAGTCCTACTGAAAGTATATGCTTATCCAAAGGGAAACAACCGTTCATAATTTCAAGATAACGATTCCAACATCATGCCACAAAATATAAGTCATCTCACCATTTCTAAGCATATGTCTCAACTCTATAAACTCAATAGCATGTATTTCCAGTAGCCTAACATAGCTTAAATCACTCCACATTCATATAAAATTGGCAAGCTAAAGTGGAATCATCAAAATAGACATCATACACACAACACACAATTTTCTATGTAGCTGATCGATCGCCCTTCAGGCCGTTCGATCGGTTACACGCAAAATTTTGAAATTTTCAGTTCAGTCGATCGATCGCCCTGCAAGGCCGATCGATCGCCAACACGGCAAAACAGTCATCTTCTTCCTTTCGCAAAATCAAACCGAAACACCATAGATAACACTTCAAATCCACATCTAGCACCCTAATCATCATCAAAAGTCCTCCTTGACTTCCAGAATATCAAACCAAACCATAATAATGCAAAACCCTAAGAAATCGGGATTAAATAATTCCATTTTCTAATCTTACCATTAACACACTAAATCAAGCAAACCATTTCGAAATAAGCCAAAAATGAAGAGTTTTACCATGGATAAACAGAGATTTTGAAGACCCATTACCTCAGCACTTGATTAAGCTCGGATTGAAGAGTCACCCTTCTTGAAATCCTTGAAAACACAATGAGTTTGAATTAAACTCTAATAGAAATCGATTTACCCAAGAAATCCCTAATTAAACCTTAGATCTAGGGCTTGTTGGTAGTAAAACACAAATCAGTAGCTTTTGATGGTCAAAAACGAATTGAATCAAGGGGAAAATGGTAGATTTGGAAGAAATTAAGAGAAAAGCCATGGATTAGTGCTTAATTAGAGTAAGCTTACCTTAATCGGCTTCTAATTTGGGCCTAAGTGGGGATTAGGCCAGCCCTCCTTCCTTAGCCTATTCCCAAAATGGAAATGGCTCAGGTTTGCCCTTTTATAGTAAGGGTTGGGGTAGGCATAGATAAATTTTGGGGTGTAAATATGAAAAGTAGGCTAAAAGTGGGTATTTTGCAAATTTAAGCATAATTTAAGCTTAATAAAATTCTGAAAATTTTTGTGGGACCTTAAGTATATGTCTAGGTTCATTTGACATAAAAATAAATTTTTCGACGGTGGGGCCCACAGGGGTCCCGCCAAAACCCTAATTTTTGGGAAAATAGTGAAAATTCTGAAAAATCTCAAAAATTCACATTTGGTTTAAAATCACTTAAAACCACTAATATTGAAGTTAATTTTGGTTAAAACCATCACAAATACTATTTATTTCATGAAATCACCGAATAAGATCAGAAAACACGTAAACCTCACGATAACCCGTAATTAAAGAAAACCAAAACCGGTTTAAAGATGAGGATCCTTACATAGATCCACCAGGAAACACGTAAACCTCACGATAACTCGTTGGAATCAGACGACAATTCTGGCTTCGGGTTGTCTACTGGTTGGGAGTTAAGATAAACTTCAACTCTAAGAATATCATGTATAGTGAATCCATCTGTGTTGTAAATTACGGAGAGAGGGTTAGAAGGTAGGTGGTAACAGGGGGCAGAAATGGCCCTCAGCTACCAATGGTGTAGACCGATGGTTTACACAAGCTAAATTAAAGATAAAAACAACTAAAAATAATTAAACAATAAAATTAAAATAAAATAATGTGATTCTAATCTCTGTAATATTCAAAATAGTCATAGCCTCTATATATTTATAGGCAATCAATAAACCTAATCCTAATGCTAATGAAACTCCTAATTAAAATAGACTTCTAATATTATCTAAGCCTAATAAAATCCTAATTACTCCAAAATATAGTCACTAATAATTAAATCCTAATTATACTACGAATCTTAAAGGTGGACCCAACCCTTGGGTGGGTCATAACTGGTACATGTGCAACATACACCCAATTCATCATCAAATATATGCATTCATCAAAATACACATGTATAGCATGAACCATATAATTTTAAACATAGACTCTATGTAACATGAAATATCCTCTATGTAACTTCTATCAAGCATATTCCTATGTATGCAACATATAAAACCACTATCAACTATATAAGTTTAGCATGATATGTGAGCTTATATTTATAAGGATCCAATGCTAAACAATCCAATTCCACATGTACATAAGAGCCAAGTCATTAACAAAACTTAAGCATAACAATTAGTATTTAAAGACTAACCTTAGTTCCCAAAGATCTTGTGCCCTCGAGCCCTAACACCATGTGTATGAAAACTAAAATCCTCTTAGTTTGCTTAGTTTTCTTTCTACTTAAATTATTAGATAGTAATAGTTTAACACGCGTCCAAAGGTTACAAGTTTTAATACAAGTACCATTAATTTCTTATTAAGGGTATTTTGGTAAATCTATATTCTTAAAGCCTCTTAGTGCTAAGAATTCACAATATAG
Source organism: Saururus chinensis (assembly GCA_035235625.1). Classification (NCBI taxonomy): domain Eukaryota; kingdom Viridiplantae; phylum Streptophyta; class Magnoliopsida; order Piperales; family Saururaceae; genus Saururus; species Saururus chinensis. Next base: position 27,307,696 of record CP141140.1, read on the forward strand.
ACAAGGATTCCTAAGTATATTAATACCAATAGTCCTAGTTTATCACTTAAGTAGTAAGCCAAAATTATAAGTATAATTGGATCTGTCCAAACCCAATGGTACTCTCATAATTTTAATAATTTATTGGAAACTCTATTATGCCTAAATAATTTAATCATAAATTAAGTAATAGTCATAATACTATAGTAAAATTGATAAATATTTATACTCATAATGTCCCCTTAAACCAAGACCAATACAATAAGTTTACCGCAAATTACTCATATGGGTAAAATCATGATTTTACACTTATGCAAATTTTATTTTGACTCGATCCATGGTAGGGATGGGACATCACTTAAACTTCTAGGAGACTTCCATAATGTTCTAAATTTTTTATAAAAATTCTAAGATGCTGAACCGTGTTACCTAGTTCTTCTTCTATCTTTCCTTTAAATGGATTTAATAGCCTAGATCGAACAAGGTCCAAACATCACCTTCAACCTCCGATTGCTTCATTTTCTCCTCCCGCACATAAAAAGGAAAGTGCTTATCATTAAAGACTTACAAGAACTCCTCCTATGAGATGTCAACCCAGCCTACGAATCTCTGTTGGTCTATGGAAAGCCACCACCTTTATGCCTCTCCCTTGAAGGTGAAGATTGTCAGGCAGTGTGAAAGCCCTTACATAATAGTCATATAATTACAGAATTTAGCGAAATAACATTTAAGAAATTATACAAAAAACTATTCTGCCTTCACATCTAGTTTAATTGCATTACCTACAGAGTCTAGAGGTGGGTGAATATTTTTATTCTCAATAGGCAGAATTAAAATCTAAATTAATGCTAAATAGAAAACCTATTAAAAGTAGCAATTATTTGCTAGAAAAAAATTTACTTTAGAATGAATTCAGAAAACATTGGTTTGTTTGATTCAAAAACAATCTCAGAATACATCGATTCGTCCGATGACAATAAATCTAGAGCCGTGATACTGAATAGCGTTCATCCCAACACTTAAGGGGCAACTGGAAGCTTAGAAGGCCCAGAGCTTACCCATGATGCTCCACACCTATGTGTGCTCACCAGATATTGATTATTTTCTCGGTAAGTATCCAGGTAAAATATGATAATTCTAGGTTTTACCCTAGAACTATCCTAAAAATGCACATACCATAACACAATTCACTGTATGTAAAACATAGCAAATGCATGATATTTTTCAAAAACTAAAGTAAATAAGCATAATTGAGTAAAAATAGTACATAAAAATTTAACTATACAAGCAGAGCATAAGTTAGAGTTTAAGACCCCCTTACCTTGGTTTTTGGTAAAAAATTCATGGTTGTAGAGACCTCAAATAGAAAAATTGACCTCGCCATAGCATTCGACACAGTCGATTTAGTTGATAGCACCTTTAAATGGCTTGATTTGGACTTAGAATGACTTGGAATGGAGGACGGAAGTTTGAAAAGTGGTAGAATAGGAAATGACTGGAGTACAGAAATACAGGGTAGAATTTATAGAACAAACGGGTCGTGCGGCGTGTGACGCGTGCGCCAAGTGCTTCGTGCACCATACCGCGCGTGTTGCGCGGTGTAGTTGTGACCCGGCGGGACCGACATGTGGGTCCTATGTGTTGTGCACAGACAACCTGCAAGGCGCAATTGTACCATGCAACAACGCATTGGCTGACATGGCTGATGCAACTCATGTATCAGCTTACGTCAACCACAGTAAAAAAAATTTTAAAAAAAACTTTAAAATGTCATAACTTTTCAACCATAAATCAGAATTACGCGTTCTTGGTACCGATAGACTCGTATCGACGAGCCCTTCGAAACAAGACTACTCATGCATAGGTTTTACTGTAGTTTGATCGTGGGACCCACCAATGCAGTATGCTTCCCGCAATCATTACCTATGGCCTTGATGTCCAATTTAAATGACTCAAAAGCCGTTATGTCCGTTTTTTAGAGTTCTCCCACAACTCTTTAGATACTGAACCCAAAACAATACTCTATTAATAAAAATATATTAAAATTCTATTATTGGTTTTTAAGAAATGTTCCAAAAATCAAGGTTGTCACAATCTTCCCCCCTTAAAGAAATTTTGTCCTCGAAATTGAACTCGCTTATCTTCAAATAGTTTTGGATATTTCTTCAAAATTTCACTCTCTAATTCCCATGTTGCTTCCTCAGAAGAATAATGTTGCCATAATACTTTTACTAACGGAATCGATTTTGTCATCAATATTTGTTCCTTACAATAAAAAATTTTGACTGGTTTTTCTTTAAAGGTCAATATGGCACACAAACAACATTCTACAAGATAAAAAACCTTCGCAAGATATGAGAAATGCTTAGCCGACTCATTATTGGCTAGCTCAAACACAAAACTTAATCTATCGAACCTGCAGGTCTCAAACTCACAACGCTATCATTTGCTTTGCTTATATTTCAAGTTTGAATTAATTAAGTTATGCGGTAAAATTATGCCACAAAAAATCTCAAGCATATAGTGCTCCACTAATCAAACTGAAGTTGAACCCGATCCAAAACCCTAGTTCATCATGGCAGTAGACTTCCTTAATCCATTCATCTCATAACATAACTCACCGTACCATAAATCCTTATGGTCTTACATACTCTGCCATCCACCTTATGGCCAAAACATCTTACACAAATGTCATCAAACTAAGCTCCTTAGAACCAAGCCTAGTTATACCTTTTTACTTATACCTCACTTATTATGCTTATATTTCACTTCATGAATTGTACGTTATGCTTGTACAATTATGATACACTCTTACTGTCTAACAAGTCTCAAACATACGCTCCAATCCAAACTAATTCATTCCAATCCTCACTCGTCAAACTTACCTTCTTTGTCTATTTTCATACGCTTACACATCCACAACAAATCTAGATAAAACCCTCTATCACCTCTTACTGTCCATCGCCCATCCTTTTGCCCCCACACACATACACACATATCCATTGCACAAGTGTATGGCCATCATACGTACATATATCCATCACACATACATATAACACACACATACTATTCCATACATAGTTTACCAACATACTGCTAGCCATCACTAACACACACATATTCCACATAGTAGCTTACAAACATACATACTAGCCATCACTAGCACATACATATTCCACATACATAGCTTACAAATATACACGCTAGCCATCATTAGCACATACATATTCCACACACATCAAACATACTTACAACTCACATGCATGTCATATGCATTTCACATGACATAATTTATCCTCATACACCATGCAAATAGATCATGATTTAACATACAGAGCATTGAATCATACAATCCTAGCATGCTGCTACTCATTCAAAGCATGCTATCATAAAATTACAAGTTCAACGCTCCCCTACCTCGTAATCCATGACGTTTGATGATGAGCACACGATGGTGGCGGCATTGGCGGTAGAGTTGGCGGCCAAAAGCATTGCCAAGATGAGAGAGCTACTGTCCCGAGGTTTAGGAAGCGCCGGAAGTACTCACAGCCAAATGGGGTGACATGGATCAACGCGGTAAAATATGAAATCCACAGCGGCACACTAGGGTGGCTGGGAGAAAGGTCATGCCAACATAAGTGGTGGTGCGACCAAGAGTCGAGGGTGTACTCACTGATGGTTGGCTGGCTGCTGAGAAGTACTCGGCTGGCCGCAAGACATCGAAGTCGGCTGTGGATAGCACCCAATGGCGTCAATTTTAAGTTTATAAGAGCCCACATAAGGGTAGAGGGCATGGGGCGACTCTCAAGGAAAGAGGAGAGGTGGAGGAGGGCTCTAATGGTCAACTCCATTTGGTGACATAACCATCTGATGGTTAGGCGGCACAAATACAACGCCTATGCCCAAAATGCACTCATGGCCACATGCACATGCTGCCAAAAAAGACCACTCTAGGGGGAGATGGGTCAGATGGTGGTGGCCCAAGGCCCACAAAAGGACAACGGAGCTGGGATCAGGAGGTGGTGGTCAACCGAAGCGGCGACATTGTCGATCGCCACCCACACCCAAAACTAATGGTGTGGGCAGATGTGTATCTCATACGTAAAAGGGGGAAGGGTGACTCAAGGTCGAGTAGTGGCTGGGCAAAGGCCACGGTGAAACAAGGCTAACACCAAGGCCATTCCGAGGCCAATTGGTGACTGGAGGCGTCATAGTGGCAAAACGGCCATGAAGGGTCGTATCGGTAAGATCCAAATCGAGGCATATGGGCGGAGCATGACAATTGTAGAGAAGCGGGGTTAGAAATGGCAATCCCCAATTGACACTAGGTCGAGGTAAGCTAGATGGAGTCCGTCCAGTAGTCGGACAATGACCGGAAACATCGGTGTCTAAAAATATATCACGGACAGTGAAGTGAAAAAAAGAATAAAAACCAAACAAAGTACCGGCAGCTCATAGAGGAGCAAGGAGAGCATAGTAGTGGCTCTAGCCAGCACTTATGGGTTCCAAGCAGCCAAGCGAAGATAAGTCTAGTTAAAGGAAGCCGCAAATGGCATCAAAATTGCCCTCTTATGGCCAAAAAATGAATTTAAGAAGTGAGAAAAATCGAAGAAAAGACCGGTACCTCGTGGAGGAGCGAAGAGGACATGGTGATGGTCATAGTTGGTACCGTTAGACTTGTGGCAGTAAGTCGAAGTGGATCACGGCAAGAACCGGTGGAATTCGACATTTGAGGAGGGACAACGGAGCGACCGGAATCTCACTCGGGTTCTCACAAAACTTACTGAATGTGAAAATAGTTTCAGGGCATCTTTAAGTTTCTGGAATGTGTCGATGGATTTCTTATTTGTACTCTTTTTAATTTTTTCATCTATGTCCCCATCACACATTAGCCTTTCATTTACACATTATACCTTAAAAACTTTGTGCCAAAAGCACATCGTGAAGCCGGCGGCTTGCGACTAAGCTCTACAGCTGACTCTACTGGTATAAATATGAGGGTAAATATACAAATATGAATATGCCCAAGCATCATATTTTCCTACCAAAAATGACCACAAAAATAGTAGTAAAATCACATAAAATCATAGAAAATTAGGAACATTACAATAATAGAGACATCCCCAAGCTAAGGGGAGGCTCCGTCCACAATTCACAAGCACGAAAGGAAAAACACATCTCCGAAAGGGGATGTTTGGTCCGTCACCTCCAAGCACGAAAAGCAAGGAGCATTTACAGGTGAAAGGATGCTACATCCACCACTTCCATTGTCTTCTATGAGTAAGTATTTTTGACCTTCTATTTTAATATGGCTTTAAGAATACATATGTATCCTAAGTAGTTAACTTATGATGTTAAATGACTTATATGCTTGCACATTTTAATTAGTGATAATAATATACTAATTATGATGTATGATTTGCTCTGATCTGATGTATGCCAAGATGTTCTATTTTGAATTACTTTGTTATGCATTATCCGATATAATTTGAGGTGTCTTGATATGCTTTGATATGATATGCTCTGTTATGATCTGATAGGATTCGATGTAATCCAATCTACTTTATTGTCCTATGCTCTGATATGTGACAGAGCGAGAAGTGTAATTCCGTTAATGTGTTATATTCCATTTAACTCGAATGATTTATTAGATTTTCATATGATTATGATGATCTCTATGATTTATGAGATTTCTATCTGACTTCTATGATTTATGAGACTCATGATTTACGAGATTTCAGTCTAACTCCGAATGATATATTTGAATACAAAGATATACATATTTTAACATATATAATTTTGTGATGCTTGATATATGTAATAGCCGTTAGGCAGAACTACGTTTGGATCCGATTGTATTGGAATAATATGGTAAATGTTATCCAATACGAACATAGGCAACCAACAGCAAAGCAACATTGCCTCAATCCAAATTAATTATGATTATAAGTTTTGTTCTTATTTACACACGACGAACTCTGAAGCTTTGTCGTGTGTATGTGAATGTTACAACTTGAGTCTATGTATGGGGAAGCTTTGAAGCTCCGTAGTGTGTAGATGAATGTTGTACTTCTCAATCATAATCTAATGAAATCATAACAAGAAAAATTTCTAAACTCTTTCTTGTAAAATGTACTAAAAGATGTGTACTAGTAGTGGCATAGACATGAATAACATAGTACTCCACTAATCACTTCTCTCCTTGACCTCTACACATTTTACGGTTTGAAAACTTTGCAAACATTTAGCACTCAACATTTAACATGCAATAATCAATATTCAACATACAAATTGGTGGGAAGACGCCAATGACAATGGCAAGAGGGGTCAGTTGAAATTGCCCACTCCTTTCCATAACCTTAACACATTCCTAGCAGACAACAAACATACAATCAACTTCAACAATTTATACAATCATGCAATATCAAATACCAAAACCATCTTAATTCCTACTTATTCTCAGATAATTCAATCCTAACCTTAAGCTCTGATATCATTTTGTAATGGCCTTACTTTCTTGAGGAATGTTGTTTATTGAGAATATACAAATATAAGTTCTATTTTATTTCAATATGGAAAGACATTTTGTTTATGAAAAAAAAGCCTCTAGAAAATTGGGTCGTTACAACACTTTATCTTGGAAAGTCATTTTTATCTTTTTTAAATTATGGCCTAGCTTCCCAAGAGGTCAGAAAATGTCAAAATCGAGTTTCAATTGCAAGTTAAAATTTCTGCAAGGTGATCGATCGACTGGCACTTAGTAGTTCTTTCTAAGTTCTTGCCCAATTGATATGCTATTTACTTCATCAATAAACTAGTGTAGATCTATCCCTAATTGATCCACATAAGGAGAAATTTCCCAAAATACTCTAATTCAATCCCTAAGTGGCCTAAACTTGTGCCTTGACACTTCCACCTATAAATAAGTGTATTTAACGAGAACCCTGGTTGAGAAGGCCTTGCATTGTCATTATGTTATGCCCGTCCACAACCCCCTTGACCTAAACCCGGTCTAGGGTGGTGGGACATGACACGATGAAGCAAAAGACTAATCCATCCTAAGTTCTTATTGAAGCACACAACATGTGTCTTTTGTACAAAAACAATAACGGAAGGTAAAATAAATTAATTAACAATCTTAGTCCAACACAACACCCACAACATTAATAATGAATATAGTCCCAAGTCCTAAGTCTACAACAAGTCTAAAGTCATCACAGGCTATCCAGATTATGAAATAAAATCAAGTCTAACATTAACATAGCACATGATATGTCTAAAATAACCGAAGCATCTAGCCCCCTCTTATGGCACATGTCCATCCTCAGTCTTGACATATAAACCATCTAGATTACTTGCATGATACAACACACAACCCCAAAATAAAACCACAAACAAAGAGGGGTGAGCTTAGCTCACTAAGGATTTTAAAATGAAACATAAACTCATAATAACACCACATCAATTCTTCCCATAGAAATCAATTTAAACATACATCACATTTTCATTTTCTACACCTGTGCATCATAGGCTCAGTCATAATTCATCACACATGCACAACTTGTTGAATCATTTAAATTTCATGGTTTATTTACATCTTGCATGAATCAAGTACTAACATTCACATTCACCCTGGCTAATCAAAAGTATCAAACTACATTCTATCATTTATGTTCAAGTGTAATCATTCCATATGCATCTTGTGTAAACATAAGTATCATTGTCCATATACAACCGATGTCAATAAGCATTATAATCCATATACATGCACAAATAATCTGGTGAATGTCTCACAATAGAGAAAATAACCCAACTTATCCTGGCTAATGCACAAACAAACTTGCTCACCCTGAAAATTCTAAAACGAAGTCCGAATTCTTGGAAAGGAAAACTAGAGCAGTTTGGGTAAATCCCTAATGGTGAAATTACCACTTGGTAAGCCAGCACACACATACATACCAACCTGGATTCTCAAGTCGAGAAGGTCACAATAGTTATCACATTATAGCAAATCTGCTCTTTTCACCTGGTGATGAAACTCAACCTCATAGGGATGTAAAACCCTGTCTAATGCACGTAAAACATGTCCTTTTGGACTTAAAATCGATTTGATAAACCTCCAATGTGGCTAATCTGGAAAACTATAGCATCCAATTGACTAAACTTGGTTCAACATGATTAATCCTCGTTTTCACATCGTTCTCAGATGCATGCAATATGATACAACCTGAGCAATGTTTAATGGATGGCAACATAGGTAAACATACCCTAATCAGTCTTAAATGTATGAAACATGGTCCATTTGTGTCAAATAAAAATCATATAAGCATGGGTATGAGATACATTCATGGATATATTCTTAATTGAACTAAAACATGTATAACATGGCTCATTTGTGATTAATTTGACATGTGCAAGCATTTATATCCTCTCATGATTATAAGTTATTGATGTCATGGATTAAACATGAAGAAATAATTGAAATATGGATTTAAATCAAGTAGAGCATCATACTAAGCTTAAACATGCATAATCTTCTCTTTAATTAAGCTAATATATATAACATGCTCCATATTAAATTAAGGAGACATGTGTAAGTATTCATAGCTCATCCTATCATAATATATTGGAATCATGAGAAAGAATGAATAAACGATCAAAATTTACTAAAATACACATGTAGTAGAATTACTGTGTAGCCATTCGAACGCGTTTGCAGGCCGTTTGATCGGCAACACACAAAATCAGATTTCTTGCATGGCTGTTTGAATAGCCAAACAACCTGTTCGAACGACCTGTTAGCCTGTTCAAGCTGTGAAGACAGTTCACTCTCGTTCGTCTTCTACCTCTCAAAATTTGAACTAAAATCATTCTAAAGTTCCATATAAATTCTCAAGTCATCATAAAACATCTTATAATCAATATTTAAGCTTAAAACATGATAAATCCAAAACTTTTCATCCTTAAACACACAAAAATAATAATATACCTCAAGGTTTTAGTAAATCAAAATTAACCACCAAGATGCTTTAAAAGCTCAAATAAATCGACAATCATGACATTACAAGTTAAAAAACCACTCAAGATAAAAACCTCTTACCTCTATTCTACATGTGAATCCTTTGAACGAGTTTCAACCTCAAAAAATCCACCAAAAAATTAGGGCTTTTGGTTAGTCCAAATTGATGCACTGAAATAATGTTTAATAAAATGTTTTCAAATTTCTATTTGCAATCCTATTTTGTGTTAATTCATTACTGATTTGGGCTATTTATGTTTTGAATAAGTTAGTTGGACCTTAATTGAGTTTACATGTCTAAACAGGCTTCAACAAGATACAACTGGAAGAGGAAGTTGAGCCCAACTATCCAAAGCTATTTAAAAGTCAAGAATGGGCTCATAATGGTCTAACATGCATGGAATGGTCGAACACAACCTTGTGGACCCATTTGATTTGAGATTTGTATGAATAGAACTAAATTATGAAAGAAGTTAATTCGGATAGATTGACACAGCCTTAGTATTTTGATCATATCTTTTTATGTATAATTCGGATTGATACGATTCTGGTGGCAATGGAAAGAAGACTTCCGTGGCGACAAGTGTTATTTCAGGAAGAAATTCCAAATTTCAAAGATATAGGGGTCGAATCAGACAATCAATCAGGATAAAATCTGGAGATATGATTTGATTTTACCCTTTGAAGCAACCCTTTCTTTTCCTATAAATAGAGGGGTGGATGTGATAGATGGGGCATTCTCTCCTCTTTGGAGCTCTCTTCTCCTATTTTATTCTTTCATTTTATAATTTTATTTTTAGTTTTATTGTAATGGCTTTCTAAGCTCTCAAGCTAAGGCTAGAGGTGATTTGTAACAATCTAATGGAGTTCAATTCATGTTTCATTAATGGTTTCAAGTAAGTATTGTTTATTTGAAGTGATGTTTATTTAATATTGTTCTTCTTCTTATTTCTTTGTGATTTGGATACATAAGATGCTTGAAGGTTATCCTTCTTGATCTTTTGTGATTTGGATACATAGAAAACTTGAAGAGACAATTATTTTTATCCTTCATCTATCCAAAGCATTTTCTATCTTTAGTTTTAATTTTAATGTTCATATCTTCCGGTTAGATAGAATCTTCATTCAATTCTAACTGAGATAACATGATACATGAAGAACATCATTAGATGTTACAATGATCTTTAATGCCTTAGTGTTTTCTTATCTTGATTTCTTAACGTGTTATTCCCTCAATACTCTTCTACTCTTTCTTTCTTAATTTTTCTTCCTCTATTTCTTCGTAACTATTTTCTTTGTTGCACAAGGCTTTCCCTGTGGATCGACCTTGTCTACTACAATTAGCAAGTAAAATAAATCTGAATTTGACTTCTTCATAGTCTTGTTTCAGACGTAACAACACAAATCAAAACCTAGCTAATAGACTCAAATCAACATGGGAATGATAGATTTGAGACCTCATTTGGTTACAAATAAAAATTACTTAGATTAAGGTTTTAAAATGGAATTAAAAAGATAACCTTAATGGAAAGAAAAGAAGAATCAAAATAGGAGAAGTGAAGAATGAGATGATTAAGACTAAAATAAAAAAGATTAAGGTGTGATTAGGGAAAATCTTACCTTAAGAAGGATTTCTCCGTTGGGAAATGGGGTAGAGCCTAACCTCCCTCCTAATCTCAACCCTTCCCCATTTAGCAAATGGGTTAGGGTTTTTCCTTTTATAGTAAGGGCTTGTGGGCTTGGAATTGAATTGTTGTGCTGAAAAATAGGTGAATGGACCCTAAGTTACCATTTGAATTCACATTTGACTCAAAAATAAATTTGATCATACCCAAGCCCACTTAGGTAAATCAATATAAAATTGGCGGCCAAAAAGAGTAGCATGCCAACCGACATACATGTGGCCCGCTTCTTTGATTAAGGAAATTAGAAAAAATGCCCTTGAATAGGTAGAAATTTTTGTGAATCAAGCATTACGTTAATATTCTAAACTAAAATTAAATTAAATCTTAAGAAATTTTATAACTAAACTAACCGAGTACCCCAAGAAAAATAATATCAAATGGAAACAAACAATTTTACAAAAATAAATAAAATAATAAATAGAAGATCATACATCTTTCTCACCTTATAGGAATTTTGTTCTCATAATTCACTATTAGACAGTGGTGAATAAGTGAGGGTACTTCTCCTTGACTTCATCCTAGTTCTCCCATGTTGCATCATCCACGTTGTGGTTCTATCAAAGGACTTTTCACCAATAGAATTGCCTTGTTTCTAAGAGTCTTCTCCTTCTTGTCCTGATCCAAGATTTGCACTCGGATTTTGACATATGAAAGGTCACTCAGCTCTAACCGCTCAGAATCAAGAGAATTAGACGGTTTTGGCTCATACTTCCGTAGAAGAGAAACATGGAATACATCGTAGATGTTAGCTAGCTATGGAGGTAAAACAACTTGATATGTCATTGTCTTAATCTGCTCAAGAACTTCAAAAGGTCCAATGAACCTATAAAATAACTTCCCTCTTTTCCAATTTGTACAACATCTCGAGAAGGGGAGATCTTCAAGAAAATATGGTTGCCAACTTGGAATTCTAGATCTCTTCATCGCTTATCTGCATAGCTCTTTTGCCGACTTTGAGCTATCTGCAACTACTTGTGAATAAGTCAAAACTTCTCCACTAACTACTACATAATCTCTAGCCCAGTTAGTAGATGCTCTCCAACCTCACTCCAACGAAGAGGAGATTGGCAAGGGAACCATACCCTCAAATGGAGTCATCTGGATGTTAACTTGGTAACTGTTGTTATAGGCAAACACCAACAATGACAAGTGTTTATCCTAACTACCCTTCAACTCAAGGATGCATGCTCAAAGCACATCCTCTAAGGTATGGATAGTCATTTTGGATGGCCAATCGGTTTGAGGATGATAAGCTGAGGTGAGTCATTGTTCCCAAAGCCTTATGAAAACTTTGCCAAAACTTGAATATAAATCGAGGATCTCTATCGAAAACTATGGATACAAGAACTCATGTAACCGAATGATCTCTCTCACATAAAGCACTGTCAACACATCAAAGAAGTAGTCATCCTCATAGCAATGAAGTGTGTAGACTTAGTAAGTCAATCAATGATAACCCACAACGTATCATTTCTACTTTGCGATCTAGGAAGCCCTAAAACAAAGTCCATAACTACATTTTCCCACTTTCACTCTAAAATAGGTAGAGGTTGTAGAATGCCTCCTAGATGATGATGCTCCACTTTTTACTTGCTAACACACCAAGCACTTGGACACAAATGAGGCATTGTCCCTCTTCATTTTGCTCCACCAAAAAGTCAGTTTTACATCATGACACATCTTGGTTCCTCTTAGATGGATGGAGAACCTAAAGTGATGTGCCTCCAAAAGAATGAGCTGCTTTAACTCCAAGGAGTTTGGCACACAAATGCCCTCAAAAAGTTAAGCTTCTATCGACCCTTTCTTCAAAATCAATCACTACTTTCCCTTGCAACTTGGCCTTCATAGCTTGAATTTCCTCATCTTCCTTTTGTGCTTCAACTACCTTATCAACCAAATCAGAGCTTATAGAAATATTAGCAAATCCTTGCTTATCTCTTCCAAAGCTAACTCTGGTTAGAGCTCAATGGCCTTATTTCAAAAAGTCATTCTTGCACAAGAACACAAGCTACCGAAGTGGTTGATTTTCTACTCAAGGCATCAACCACCACATTAGATTTTTATGGATGATAAGAAATGGTGGTCATAATCATTAAGAAATTCCAACCATTTTCTTTTTCTCATGTTCAAGTCCTTTTTAGTGAAGAAATACTTTAAACTCTTGTAGGCTATGAACACCTCAAACTTCTTACCATAAAAGTAGTACCTCCAAATCTTCAGTCATGCTCCACCATACATGAAACCTATTCATGAATCGTGCTCATATCAGCCCCTCATGCATCATTCACAATCATATTATTAAGCCTAATCATAATCATCCCCCACATATGTGTGTACATGGTAGAAACATGTAACTCTAAGCATATGAACATGCCTTGTAATTTAACTCCTCATTATACAACACATGCACATTAAAAATCCAATCATGGATACCAGTGGAAATCATGGGTAAAATCCATCGAAAACCCTCAATCAAGTCAAGTGTAACCACATGTTAAATATATGCAAGCATATCTACACCACACTTGAATTTAGACATAGCACTATCATTCACCCATAATTTAACGGCCTTATATGAAGACATATTAGTTCATTAGCATGTCATAATCCTACTAGAATCATGTTTAAAACTTAAGAAATCATCCAATCATAGATTTAAGATAAACAATCCTAACATGTTAGCCAACAACATGCAATTTCACATAAGACTTAAATACTCTTCATAATTTCCAACATCAATAACATGCCTTCCAGTGGCTCATTCTAGCTCAAATTACTCCACATGAACATTAAAAATGGTATTTAAGAGTAAAAGATGAAAAGAAGCAAAAGAATCAAAATGGCCAAAAACTGCAATATAGTCATTCGATCAGCCTGCATGGCCGTTCAAACGCCATAACAGCTGTTCTGGTTCGTCTTCCCCACTTCGAATTCAAAATTAAAACTTTACATACAGTTCATAAATCATCAAATAACATCCCCAAACTTTATTATAATCTAATCCATGCTTCTAGAACATCAAATCTAGCCATTACCAACCGTAAACCCTAAGAAATTTCATTAAAAATCAAATCTTTCTCAAATCACCATTAAAGCTCATAATCATTGAACTAATTTCAAAACCACAGCCAAACTTAAATCCTGATCACAACAATGTTTGAGACTAAAACACTTACCTTCTAGCAAGTTCTTGATTCGAAATGGTTCCTTACCTACCCAAAAACATTATTTTTATTACTACTTCATAAATCCGATTTTAAAACACCTAAAACCTTCAAGAAAAAATAGATCTAGGGTTCAAGAGACTCAAAAACGAAAATCTAAATATTAGGTTTTGAAATAGAAACCCAAATCTGTAGTTTTTGATTGAAAACCGAGATTAATCTAAAGCAAATGAAGAGATTTGAAAGATTTAAGCAAAACCCTAATGGATTAATGGAATACTAAACAAAATCATACTTTAATCTCTTTTCTCCTTTAAAAAAATAGGGATTAGGCTCTTAAGCTTCAGGTCTCAGACCTTTCCCAATTGGGAAAGTTGCTAGTCCTTTCCTTTTATAGTAAAGGGTGGGGTAGACCTAGTTAATTAGTGAGGTACAAATAGTTTTATACTAAAAATAGTAAAACTTACTTATTTGAAACCCATTTTGATGTCTAAATTTTTTGAAATAATTACCCAGGGTCTTTGGTTGATATTAGGGTTGTTTAGGGCTAAAAATCTTAATTTCGCCTTTGGGGCCCATGGTGGGTCCCACCAACCTTAATTTTCCAGGAAAATAGTAAAAATTTAAAATAACTTAAATTAACTTAAAAACCATAAATATGAAGAAATTTTTGGTTAAAACCTTTGTTAACCACTTAAAATTTGAAAATAGTCTAAAACTGATCACAATTAGCGTTAAACTACACAAAATCAATTAAATAGGAAAAAATAGACCGGTTCAAGTTCAAGAATCTTACAGTTGGCCCTCTTTGATCAGAGAGTGGCCCTGCTTGAAGTTGCACCTCACCTTGATGAGTCTCAGGAAGGCAGTACGGCTGAAGGGGTAGCCATCTCACCACATTAGTGGCTGATGTGGCTGCGACGATGGATTTCCTCAGGCAGCGTGTGCAAAAAGTTGAGGATGTAGCAGCATCAAAGATCAATGCATTGGTGGATGAAGTGGCGGTGCTGAAGAGGGTGGTCATCAACACTCCATCCCGAGATGGGGGCGAGTCCTCATCTTAGCCAATGACAAAAAAGGGTAAGGTGCCTAAACTGAAGGTGTATGCGGGGACGGGAGGCGCCTAGGAGATTGTTAACTTCCTTGGGACGTGGAGAGTTATTTCTCACTGGTTCATGCCCTAGATGAGGAGAAGATCATGGTGGCAGTGATATATCTTGAGGGGGATGCAAAGCTATGGTGGCGGGCACAGTTGGAGGATGATACAATTGTGGGTCGGCCAAGAATAGGGATGTGGTACATGTTCAAGGAGTTGCAGGTGCAGTTCTTTCCCAAAAATGTGTTTAGGATAGCCTGGGAAGCGTTGAGGAACCTCAAACATACGGGGGCAGTCCAAGACTATGTTAAGGAGTTTCAGTTACTTATTTTGGGAGTAACGAACATGATGGAGGATGACAAGCTCTTCTACTTCATGTCGGGCTTGCAAATGCGGGCTTTCAATGAGCCGAGACAAAGGGAAGTGGAGGATTTCCAATAGCTATTGTAGCGGTAGACAACTTAGCAGATTTCAAACAAACTTCTATTGTGCAAGGGAAGGACATGAAAGAGAAGTCATCCAGCAAGGAGGAGAGCAAGGATGGCAATGGTGGCAAGGACAAGGGCAAAGAACAGTCTGGTCAGCCCAATAGAGGCAGTGCTATTTCATATGCAATGGGTCATACCGTACAAAGGTCTATCCAAAACGGGAAAGGCTGAATGCACTTGTCGTTGAGGAGGATAAGGAGGAATTCGATCATGAGGAGCAAGCATGGATGAATCCTTTGCAGCAAATTGGGAGCCTTCAGTTGGTGAACTCCCCATCCAAGGGAGCAGCATCGGGTCATTGAGGACTCGAGTACAGGAGGGTAGCGGACTCCCCAAACCTTGGCTGATCGAAGCAGCCAAGGCAGCAGACTGATGGAGCGGTTTGCAGGATGCAGGGGCTGTTGGAGTCGCCCAAACCTGGCCAAAGGCAAACTTAGGCTGGGTGGAGCATGACTTGGTTGAGTAGTCAGCTGAGTGGGTACCTTGTTGGCGCAAGGTGTAGCGAAAATGGAGGCAGTTGATGCTACCAGAAAATAACTAAGGCTGAAGCAGACTTTGGCTGAAGAAGATTTTGACTTAGCCGTGGTGTGATGAGAAGTGTTGGCTACTTGCTTGATGGGTTCGGCAAGGCGGAAGGCTTAAGAGCTTCAATCGGTGTACCTGGGAAGTTGGGGCTTTGACGAGAGCATCGAAGGAGTTAAGTGGGGGAGACTTGTTAGACCCCTAGTTGCAGAATAGGCTAAGGGGCAAATGAGTTTCAACTTGGCAAGCGGACAACTAAGGGAAAGCTGAGAAACAATAACGTTTCTATGTTGGTGGACTAATATACAAGTCCTACTTAGAGTAGGAGTCGATGGCGGGCTAGGCGCCATCACCTAAGACGGTTCTTAGGAAGGCTAGGACTCTAATGGACAACTCCTACTTGAAGTAGGAGATACGCTAGATATGGTTGCTGATTTGTTCCCATGTTTCTATGTTTCTTAGTGCGACTAGGAGTTGCCTAGGTAGCCTAATGCAATAGGAAGCTTGGACAAGGAGTTGTGCGCAAGTCAGATTGTGCAAGGCGGCCTAATCCTAGTGGGACAAGGACTCCATATCATAAGTGGACGCAACCAAAACACTGCTGAGATGACAATGCAAGCGAGTAAAGGACTTCTAGCCGGAGTAAGAGTCCTAAAGAATGCTAGGAGAGGCAGGACACTTGATGGAGGGCTCAGCTGGATTACTAGTTGGGTTAAGACTCTTTTGGGACTATTTTGAGCATGTGTATGAGCTAGTTTCGTATTTGTAATGGGCCATGTATGTTGGATTTCGAATTTGTAACCAAAAGGACAGACAAGTCCAAGCAGGACTTGGCTTCCCAACCCACTCCTACACAAAGGAGTGTCATGGCAGGTTGGAGAGAGATTCAAGTATTCAACGAACTCATAATTCTTCAAGGGGCATATTGGGAGCTTTGGCAACAGTTCTGGAGGATTGTTGGGTAGCAAACACTTTGTTGATGACTTGGAGGAGCTACTAGGAATGCAATCAATCGAGGAGCAAACCATATTTAGACACTCAACAAGGATTGAGGTAGATTTCAGCCAAAGGGTAGACTAATATGCAAGATAGCTGCATCAATGTTGGGTTTGAGAGAAAAGTAGGAGCCTTGTTAGTATAAACTGTTATGCTGAATCAAATATTTTGGAGGTGATACTCCTTTTTCCTTTATTTTGGACATGCATAAATTAGTGTGGATAAGCTGTTAGTTGCACAGTGCAGCCAAATCATCATGTGTGCGAACACTAGACTCAACTTCACGCTTGTGATAGTTACCTACATGTCATTTATTATTTTCTCCCTCTTTTAAAAAATGTATCATGTTGGGCGTCATTCAGTGAACTCTCAGCAAACAAAAGATGTAAATAGCTTCCAATCTAAATGGATTACAGTCTAAAGGACAGAAATATTTCCAACAAATCAGAGAAGTGTATATTTACTCAAGCACTTAACACTATAAACAAATCCATTGATATTCACCTAGCCATGTAATTATTTATATAACTAGTTAACTATATCTTTATCAAAAAAACAAAGAAATCTAGAGAAAATGTATGAACCTCAGTAGCTGAATTAAGTGGGATATAGTCTAGAATCAGGCAATAATTACATTTACACTGAAATAGCACACAAGATACTGTATTATTGAGCATTCCATACCAGAAAAAATATTTACTAACACACAATGTTGGAAGGACATAACGAGGAATTTAGAATATGTGGGTAGAAATGCTCTTAAGTGTTACATTCGGAAGGTAAATGATTTTTAACTTCACTGACACAAAAGCCTTTAAACGATTTAGAACATGTGGGTAGAAATGCTCTTAAGTTGGTAAGGCCGAGTGGAGATTACAAAATTACTAGATAAGGACAACGGACTCTACCAGTGAAAGATATACCTTCACCAAGCATCTTTTAGTTCTTGAAGGCCTTCAGGACCGCATATTCACTAGATATGCACTTAAAGCCAACTTAAAAAAGAAACAACTTCAGCAATAAAATTACGTGAGAAACATTAAGATGTATTACCACCGTCAATCATATGCATAGGAAGGATATCAGTGGCAATGCATCATATGAAGAAGATTGTGTCAATGTCTACCCTAATAATCCCTTTACTACCCCAATAACCCTATAAACCCCCCCATAAATTTCTAAGTAACATAGGGTACTGAGGAGATTATTAGGGTACATATAAACGCATTCTATAAAGAAATTTGGGATTATAATCTAAAGCTTTCTAGAAAATTTAGAAAAGATAATTGCCAACCTAGTAATTGCAAAACAAATTCAGGGAGAGGTTCCTTGGCAGCCTTTTGTTTGTTAAATAAAAACGTAGAAGTAGAAAATCATTTCCCCATACATTATATAAACATGATTAACTACTATACGAAATTGCAAGGATCTCGTGCGCTTCCATAAACAGTTGTGAACTTGAAGTTCGGTCACCTGACTCAAAAAGCTCATTGTCCTTAACCACCTCTATGAATCTGTCATCATCAAACCATCCAAACTTTGTCACTCGGAAAAGAAGTTGAATCAGTGACCCAGTTATAAGAGGCTGCAATTCTCGTTCTCTAGAGGAGGCTAGAGAGTTTATCGGGTAGTTTCCTTCATAGATAAGGCCACATAAGTCAATCTTATGGAAGCAAAAGACTAGTGTGTGATAGGTTCTAATTTCTGAAAAAAAATTCATCCTCCACAACGTGTTTTACCACCAATATTAGCATGAAAATTTATCATCAACGTGTATTGTTTATTTGGCCTTATATTTGAAAGCGCCCGTAGATGATCTTGTATGGAACTTAGCATAAGTGCAGCTTGATTTCTTTAGTTCAATATTGCTCGATCAAGGAAAGTGGTTTTAGGGGACCACTTAGGGGTGTTAACAAGTTAAGTATCGTCGAGCTTTTGAGTGTTCGAGATTGAGCTAAAACTTCAATTTCAAGCTCGTGTCAAGCTCAAATCGAGTTTAAGTCGAGTTTGAGCCAAGTCAAGTTACTATGCTTTGTGATCATTGCTTAGCTTTACAATTGGTAACTTGAGGTATTTATAAAAAAATCATTAAAATGAACTTAGTTAGTAAGTGGTCCAATATGTTAAATTAGAAAATCAAATGAACTCATCTTTGTTGATTTTGATTTTCTAATTTAGACTATTAATACATGATAGAGGAGTAAAGTTTTATAAAAAAATGGTTCTAGATCTCACAATACATAATATAAAATTCCTTTAACAAAAAGCCTCATGTAGTTGTACATGAAAAAAATAAAAATAATATATTAAATAGAAAGAGTTAAAACTTGGGAGACATGTAATCTATATATAATGTGTAATATATGCATGCATATATTTGAAAAAATAATGAACTTAATGTGAGTTTAAGTTTTTATCGAGCTTTGAGCCGAGCCGAGCATAACATGTATGTTTGAGCTTGGATTGACCCACTTCACCAGCAATCCACTAACACATCAGAACTTTATCGGTGAACAGTGTATTCTACTATCGGTAAGCATCGATGCATCAATAGTTGCATCAGTGAAAATTGCAAGCATCAGTTATTTCAAAAAATGAAGTAGTTTTGGACTCTGGAAATGGTTACTCCCTATTTAAGGCAAGTGAAACTCAGCATTTAGGGTGTGGGTGCAGTCTCCAAGGAGTCTTAGTGAAAGTGGAGAGTTTGGGGGCAAAATTGTGGAGGACTCGTGTTGGGAGAGAGAAGCTTTGTTCAAATTCAGGCCAGATTGCACTCTTCTCCCTTGATTGATTGAATAGTTCGAATGAGAATAATTTTCTTCAAGTTCTTGATGCATTTGAACATGTGCATGTTGATCGTTTAAAATATTTTGTACTTCAAAGTGTAATAATGGCAATTCAAATTGGGATGATTTCATCACCCATTTTTGTAGATAAATCATGTAGAATTTTTAAATTGAAGAAGATTTACCCGTTTTGATCAAAAAAAGTTTTCAGAGAACCAATGAGGTCTCTGTTCATTTTCTCCCCGATCATTGGTAGGGTTAACTACATGTTGGAATCCTTGTTGATGAAAGGAGGAAGATAAATAGTACTTTTGCATGCATGCATGTTTTGCATATTCATTAGTCACCAGCACTAAGACTGACATGTCGATGTAACATTGAAGAGGTAGGTTGTTCTAGCCAACCCACTATCGATAGGAGTTCGACACGTAAGCATAATATCGAAGGTTATCAACATTCTTGCTAGCACATCATTGTGCCTCGAGCTATGAGATATCATAATTTGCATAAGTGATTATTCTATTTAGTAATTATGTGGTAGCATGGTTTTCGTGGGATTTGAATGCATAAATGGATTTTGTTATGCATGTATTATGTAGGAGGGTAAATAAACCTAATACATGCATATGAAACCTTGTGATAAATAGTCACCTAAATCGATGCATTATACATGGACAAAGGAACATAGTGTTGGATTGGCTCTTCAAGTGAGTGATTTAGCTACATATAATAGAAAAATATAGTATAAAATAGGATCATAGTCTTTTGACTTTCTAAAAGCAGGAGTTGTATGTAGACCCCGCTCTTCTAGCCTAGGAGTTAGGTTCAAATAAATTAGAGCATAAAAAGATGATTGGTCCAAAACAACGCAATATAGAAGGTTTTAATGATCATAGAAGTCAGAATTTCAACTACTGATGTCTATAAGATTTAGTTGGCCATTTCTTTATGGTGTATATGGAGTGGTGCAAGGATTAGGCAGAGACTGAAGTTAAATAGTCAGGCCCAAAGCCAAATTTCCCAAATCCAACGAATGAAAACCTCTTTAGACAAAAAAATCAGCCAGCTCACTACGGTGGCTTTTCTCCATCACCAAGAAAGATAGTGCACCTGGCAGCCTACAATTGGCTTGCAAAATCTGATTTCTCACCATTCAAAATTAGGTGATGGTTTGAATAGATGCACAAGAAGATAACTACATGTTTGTTTCCAATTTTCATTAAGTGGGCTTTTCTCATTTCATGAGTCCTGAATGAACAAAGTGCTAACAGACTTGTCTTTACAAATTATACTGAACGAAAAAGAAAGAACAATAACTGTCTGATTCAACAAATTTGGCACGGTATACCGCGTCGGAATGTCCCTCCGCAGTAAAAATCTGTGAATCTGCCACCACCAGCATAGAAAAAAACCAATTGATAAAAGGAGGAAAGGAGGAAAGATAAATAGTACTTTTACATATAACAGAAAAATATGGTATAAAATAGGATCATAGTCTTTCGACTTTCTAAAAGCAGGAGTTGTATGTAAACCCCGCTCCTCTAGCCTAAGAGTTAGGTTCAAATAAATTAGAGCATAAAAAGATGATTGGTCCAAAATAACGCAATATAGAAGGTTTTAATGATCATAGAAGTCAGAATTTCAACTACTAATGTCTATAAGATTTAGTTGGCCATTTCTTTATGGTGTATATGGAGTGGTGCAAGGAGTAAGCAGAGACTGAAGTTAAGTTTGTGATAGTCCAATATTTAATTTGAATTGTGAACTCCTAGATAAGGCTATTATATCTAAAGAACATGTAAAGTTAGGTTCCTTGATTGTAAATATGTTTGTGGCATTGAAAGGTATGTTTACTTGGATTTAACTTTTATCAAAACATTTACTTGAATAATTTTTTCACGACATACTTTTGTCAAGACTATTGTTTTTGGCTTTTATTTGCAATCACACTATACATATATAGTCAGCATCCTCTGTAATGCAGGCTTCCCTAAAAAGAAAAAGAAGAGTTTGCATCAGGGGTTTGGGAAGGTAATAACCTTAGTAAGGAGTTTCCCTTTTTAGCTACTCATTCATTTTCTCTTTCATATGTTTATCTTTAGGCATACAAGTGTATGATTTATTGTTTATACCATAAACTACAATTTGGGAAAAGTGTTGATATCATTTCCCTAATTTGGTTATTGAGAAACTTTTATGCTCATGAAAATGAATTTTTTTCATTGCATATTATTCATTATGTTATGACATGACATTTAAAAAAAAAAGATTTATGAAATGGAAAAATTAGGGGCGTAACAAGGGATGACAAAAACAGAAGTCGAATAACATTTGTAGCGAAGTCTGTGGTGGATCGAGAAGCCTACCAATTCTAAGGGTGATTGGGTCAGGCAAAAGGGATGTGATATAGTTTAACCATGGTTATCTAAGTAGGTTACCTACAAGTCCTTTGGAAGATATGCGCGCTAGGTCACTCATTGGGCCAATAATGATAAGCCCCATGCTGAGAGCTTACCTACAGCTCACAAGGCATTTTACGTGACCCACCCTTTTCCTTTGGTTCTACCCCTCAAAAGCACTTTTGGCTTCCACTGGTATGACCGCATTGGTTCACACTCCTTATAACAATCAAATTCGATTTATTTTTTGCTTAATTTTTCTATTTAATAGCTTTGAGAAAGGCTAGCGTTTTGGTCTAAGAGGATTAGTTAAAAGGACCGGGGTGGGCCGAGATGTGCAAGTGACCCTACAAGAAAGCCCACAAGGGAGGAAAAGTTGGCTAGTCGAGATTTGATTTCCTAATTTACTTGAAATTAAATGCCAAATTCTGATTTGAGGATAAAAAAGGAAACCCTAAATCTTGGGAAGAAGTTTTCTGAGTGGTTCTTTTCCCACCACGACACCTCTCCTTTCCCTCTTGCCGATCAAGTCAAACTCCTTTATCCCTTATTTGATTTCTTGGGTTAATCATCTTCAAAGAAAGGCCTCATCTCTCCTCATTAGATGCATGCGCCAAGGGATCAAACTCAATTGTGAGAGCACTTCAAAGGACTGTTCTAATACATATTGGGCATCTAACCATGTTTGAAGTGGATCCTTTTGTTTAAAATAATGACATATATATTTATAATTTTTATGTAATTTATATCTAAATTTATGCTATTTTTAAAATGAAATAATACTATTACATAAAGCAACTTATGTGACCATAAAAATTTCATTTTTGGACTATTTTACTTATATTTTTTACCCTTAATTCTTACTTTACTCATTTTTTATATTTTTAAAAATATAAATTTAAATTAGTATGCAATTTAAAGATATTTTAGTAAATTATTTATTTAGATTTTTTTAAACATTTTACCACGTATAATGCCATGGACCTTATTTTTTAAGCTATGTTAATTTTAACTTTGTAATGTTATATCATTTCCTAGACAACCATCTGCCAATAAAACCAACATGATCGTGGCCAGCTTTTCAATTTTCCTCTGAAGGTAACACGTAACTACTGTAGTCATAAAGAAAATGGTTTTTTTTTTATAATTACAAAAAAGCTCTTTAGTAAGATAAGAAACAAACAAATAGATAGATGTATGTTGTACTTTGCTGGCAGAATTAGTATGCCACCTAAACATGTCCGAATTTTTGGAATTGATAAGATTTCAACATTTGAGCGGGGGAGGTCAATGTAAGATACGTTCCTATTTAAATTTCTGCTCATTATTAATAACTGCTAACAATACCCTCTACGTTGCAGGGCAACTATTAAAATTTCTTTCCTTTTAAAGGTAGCTAGATGAAACACAGATTTAGCAAAGTAAAAAGACAAAAATTTCACACAATGTAAGATACTCAGCCTTTTAAGCTAAAATCACAACCAATTTTCTATTTTATCATAAGAAATACCACATAATGTTATACTCAAGAAGTTGTGACCCCAACTTTAAAAGTATGAATAAAAACGTTTTAAAATGGTCATGTTAAAGCCATATCAAGGTAGGTATAGAAAACATTTCCATTGTTAACCATTAAATTGAATTGGTTCATTGATACGCAGCTTTACATGTTAACATTTTGCACTATGCATTGGGTATTGTAGCACATGATGTCTCAACTCTACAATATTTGAAATTCTAACATAATGGAAAAAATAGACACATTATTTCAAATTTTTTTACATACAAGATAGGATTGAACCTGGATAAATCCTGTTTCCCGCAATCTGGATACTGTTTTTATAACTAATGGAACAAAATACAATTTTCAGAATGGAGCAAAACTTTGCCTGCTACATGTGAACAATTGGGTAAAAGCAAAGGGTACAAAGCATCAGTACAGGTTACCGGAGGCAATTTCAAGTAGCAGGGAGAGGCCACTGTCCAAGACTTCTTTGGCCAGTTATTCATCCCAGTTTGAAGTATCTGAGGCCATTGGCATGGATCCAAATTTAAAACATGAACCAGTTACATAATAGACGAGGATTGACTCCATATTGATGAGAATGAAGCTAGTTGAAAAAAAAAAGGACAGTGAGAACCTCAAATACAATTTCAGCAAATCAAGAAGCTCTTTATTTTATCTACCGCTTAATTTTAATGAGAGGTCAGTCCAACTTTTAGTCTTGTCTGTTACTTTTGAATCATGTCTTCTTTTCATACTAGACTAAAGTTAACCAATAGCTGGAAATAGCTAGTGATTGCATATGCACATACTGGCATGAGAGTCAGGACGCATAAAACTATCAGCCTGTCACGAATTTGGAATAGTGTTTGAGATTCCAAATTTACTAAAGAAAAGTCTCCACATTGAATTCACTACTAATCAACTTATCCAATCTATATGCCACCTCTAACTGATGGCATAAAGAACATCATTTATCAATTCAAACTTTATATAACGTTCCAAACAGAAACTAACACCAAGCAAACATATTTGTCATTTTTATATTAGTTGCTGATGAATGTTTGTTTCAAGTAGTTGCCCACTCATAGCTTTCTAAGAGGCCTTCTGCTCATTCATATGACTGAAAAAAGACAGCCGCTGATTTGATTGGATTCAGCAGTGCTATAATACATCCTCTTCATACAGATATTTGAGAACATGAACTTCCTCTTCCATGTTTCAGGAAAAAGAAACTAAAAATTCTAGAAGTGCTGGCTGTGCAACTAAAGAACAAGGACAAATTCAAGTCAAATGGAAGAAATACAGACAAAACAGTAAGATCAAGCATCAAGATACAACAGAAGGCCATCTCCCAGTGACCAAAGCAAAATGCCATTGTGAAAATATGAGCACTCTAGTGGCATTTCCTGATACAAACTTATTTCAGATTAACCGGTTACTGTGCATAACAACACATGCTCTGTATATTCATATCTTATATACAGAATTTGGGAAATTTTGCAATCCTCACTTCTTTTACTTTTGGCACAATGAGTTACATTCCGCATGTCAGATAAAGGAAAAGGACAATTCAAATACAAATTAATAAATTGGTGAACATCTTGTCAATCTCTAGATAGTCGGTTTGGGCTTAGGCTAAACCCTTTCAACAATTTTGTGTTTACCTGAGTAGTTGGAGTATGTATTGGGAGAGTAACCACTAGCACTTTACAGTTAGAAGTATCTTGATTGATGCATTAAACTACTACCCCAGAAATAACGAAAATCCCGAATTCCATTATGCCAACGTATCCCCTTGCCCTACAGCTTTATTTGGGTTTTACCTCCTCAACCATAAACTCATAACACGGTCAAATAAGTCTGAGTATTGGACTCCATTTCCAGTTCCACCAGAGCTAGATGCCAACATTATGTTGGTTTAAACCTCAATATTCAGTATGAAAAATATCATCAATTGAACTGTTTCAAATGATAAAGAAATATACTAAAACGTACTAGAATAGAAAGATACAAATCAATAAAGAAAACAAAAGAGATGTAATTGATTTGTTTTTTTTTATCAAATACACAATCATTTCATCCAAAGACCCCAAAATCTCCTCAATTAGAGAAGCATAATGAAAATTCTATGTCTAATTTACCAATATTGCCATCTATTACAACAGCCCATCACGCATTTCCAAAACTCCATCCACTTCCAGTCCAAACTTCGAAGTAGAAAGGAAAAAGAAAGATCAAAACCTGATTAATTAGCTCTAAACCTCTACTTCTTGGTCGATCCATCCACCGACTTCTCTGCGGCTGAGGAAGAGGATGAGCTGGAGATGGAACCCCCTGCCGTGGCCGACTCCTCGGCTGCAACCAGCTTCCGGAGCCGCTCCTGGAGCACCCGGACCCGGTCCTCCGTCCTGCGTAACTTTCTCCACCTGTACGTCGTGTAGACGGCCAGCCCGCCGTAAACAACAACATATGACGCCCAGACGTACGGATAAGTCTCGGCGTGCTCCTTCGTCTTCCGCCATTGCTCCCTGAGCTTCTCGCCCAACCCCTCCACCACCGCCGGCCTCGGGTCCTCCTCTCCTCCCTCCGCCCCCGCCATTCTTTCACTAGTTTCGCAGACCCTTTCAGGGTTTGATGGAGTGGCTGGACAAATGATTTTAACTTGTTACTAGCTGACATTCATTTATCTAACTTTTCATCAAAAACAAATATTTTCATCAGAAAATCATTACCTGAGAGCAAGATCCAATTAGCAGCCACAATTTACTGATTTGGGATTCCGTGAACAAGATCAATGCTTCGATCTGGAACCACAATTCACAAATCAGCTCGGCAGCCCATACCAAAATGGAAAAGCAGGACGACAAACCAGCCCTATTCGGCTATTCCCGGGCTGGGTAGGTAATGTGATTCCGAGTTATTTCGACTTGACCCGAATCACACAGGTGATTGTTTCGATTCTGATTTCTAGCTTTTTATTAAAATTATAGAGTTTATTATTTTTTAATTATTATTTTTTATATTAATTTGAGCCTAAAAAATGTGTCATATATGTGTTTCATATTTTAAAAGTTTAAAATTACATACCTTTAAATTTAGAAATAAAATAATATAAAAAACATACATATCCAAGTTTGAGAGAGATATTATTTTAAAGTTTTAAAATTGGGTTTGATACAATATCTAAATTTATTCTAAAAATTTTATTACAAAATGTAATTCAAATTAAGTACAAAATTTTTAGAATTTAATTCTAAAAAATTTTACTTTTATTTTTAAAATATTCAACACCCAAATAGCCCATAAATTGGAAAAAGATGACTTATAAGGTTGGATAATTAATGAATTAATAATCTGCCTATACCAACTTTTCTAAACGTACTAAACTGAGACAATTAATTTGAAACAGAACGAACCAGGGACCGAACAATGAAAACTTTTAAACAAATAGGGCTTGTCTAGCATGATTGGTCAAGTTCCATGGGGTGCGAAGTTGATCCTAATATTCGCACACGTGATGGCCTGGCTGCGCCACGCAACCAGCAGCCTATCCGCCCTTTTCACCCAAGTTTATGCAAATTCAAACAAAGTACAATGCAAGGAAAAATAAGAAAAAAGGAGGACCGCCTCCAAAACATTCTTATTCATCACATAGTTTACACTAACAAGGCTCATACCTTGCTCCCAAACCCAACATCGTCTCAGCTATCATGCAAACCAGTCCGCTCCTTGGCTAAAATCTGCCTCAAGCCTCGCTGAGTTGTTTAGTATGGTTCACCCCTTGGTTGAATTCACTCCCAGCAGCACCTCCAAGTCGTCAACGAAGTGTTTACTGCCCAACAGTCCTCCAGAACCATGTCTAAAGCTCTCAGCCTACCCCTTGCAGAATTTCTTAGTTTTGAATGATTGAACAAGTCTTTAGCGACAAGTGCATTTAGCCTTTCCTGTTTTGGACATACTTTCACACAGTGCTGCCCATTGCATATGAAACAACCACCACCTCTCTATGGCTGGCCAAACTGCTCGCCCTTGTCCTTGCCACCGGTGCTACCCTTGCTGGATGACTTCTCTTTCCCATCCTTCTTCCCTTGCTTAGCAAAAGTTTGTTTGAAATCCGCTAAGTTGTCCACTGCTGCAATCGCTATGGGAAGGTCCTCCACTTCTCTCCATCTCAACTCATTTTGCGCCCACGTTTGCAAGCCCAACATGAAGTAGAAGAGCTTGTCATCCTCCGTCATGCTCATCACTCCCAAAATAAGCGACTGAAACTCCTTAACGTAGTCCCAGATTGCCCCCATTTGTTTGAGGTCTATCAACACCTCCCAAGCTATCCAAGACACGTTTTTAGGAAGGAACTGCGTCTGCAACTCCTTCTTGAATGTATGTCATGTCCCTATCCTTGGTTGACCCGCAGTTGTATCATCCTCCAACTGCATCTGCCTGTATAGCTTTGCATCTCACTCAAGATACATCGTTGCCACCATAACCTTCTCTTCCTCTAGGGTATGAACCAATGAGAAATAACTCTCCATATCCCCAAGTCCGTATAGAGCTTTCACCTCCTTCGGATATCCCGGCAATGGAACCAACTATCACGGGTGAGAAGTAGATCCTAATGTTTGTACACATGATGGCTTGGCTGTGCAGTGCAACCAGCAACCTATTTGCCCCTTTCACCCAATGTAGTGCACCGACTTTTTAAATTACTTTAAAGGTTAGAGTGCCGACAATTCGTAATTATAAAATATGAGCCAAGATCAATCTTGCATAGAAGAGTAAATATTCATTAATTTAGGTAATTACAAAAAATTTACAAAATAAGGCCTATCGTGCCTTAACAAAATCAAAGTCACGCACATCCAAAATTAATACATAACAAAAGAACGTGATAAAGCATAGATCTTTCGAAGTTCTACAGGCAATCTTCATTGACATCAACTTCTTCATTTGGACCTGCATTGTTAGGGGTGGGTGAGTATAAATATACTCAGTAGATAGAATTAAATTCTATTAGCATGCTAAAACTTAAAGCATAATATCTCATAGTAACTTACATTCAAAAGTTGACTTAAATAATATTATCGACTAACCAAATCTAATGCACTTCTTATATGAAAAGTCAGACAAATAGTTCTATTAGCATGCTAAAACTTAGAGTCAGACAAACTATTAATTCGTTCATAGTTAGAATCTGATAAATAATTCAAAATCGGATAAAACATCATTCACAGAATGTCGCTGATACTCGAGCGAATACACCCATGCTCGTGGGGCAACGGGATCAAAATGAAGAGGATCTTCTCATGATATTTAACTTTATGGGCATGACATATGCCATAATAGGCGGTACCTAAGAGTCATAACTTCGATAGCTTTTGGGCTTTATACCAAATAGCTATCCTTCAAAACTGATCGTAGTTTTTAGACTTTATACCAAATAATTACCCTTAAATTCTAGTCAAATTATTTGTAAATGTAATTCAAATACTAATAATAATATCTTAAAGTTTGTATCATGATAAAGTCCATCTTAGAGGTGTACGATACACTATTATCTTAGCATTCACCCGACCGCTAATAAATATCATCCTTTTTCGAAATAATATTTTATTTAAGAGTCAAATAAATTACAAAATAGCACTCATAATCATAACATGAAATTAGAGCATAAAACCACTTACACTTCAAAATCATACTGTATAGTTGTAGCATGGAATTAGAGTTTAAGGCCACCTACACTTCGAAATCATACAGTCTAGTCATAGCATAAAATTAGAAGTTAAATCCACCTACACTTTGAAATCATACGGTCTAGTTATAGTACAAAATTAGAAGTTAAAGCCACCAACCCTTCATTATTAAAATTGACCAAAGTAACAGCCAGCAGTAGGTGTCTTGTCTTGTTCATGGGCTTAAGAGCGGCGGGTGGAACCTCCCCTCGTGTCAGGACAAGATCTCCTTTTGGGTTCAAACGCGGCAGATAAAGTCTCCCTTTTTGTTGGGACGATTCCTCCTTTCGGCTTGAAAGCGATGGACAGAGCCTCCCCTTACTCTGGGTCATTTCCCCCCTTTAGAGTAGCTAACTCAAAAAATAGACCCCTCTACGATGTAAAGCGCCCTCGAATTAGCTAAGAAAGGTTTTTGAACGGAAGAAACTAGACAAGAAATGGCTTAGGAATGGGGAACAAAAACTTTGACAACGGGTAGAGAAGAGAAGAGAAAAAAATGTGAAATGAACCTCCCCCCTCATCCCTTTTATAAAGGACCAGAACCGTCGGATGTGCGCCACATGGCATGCATCTGACGGCCTAAAAAGGCCATCGTGTGTCATGGCTAACACACTCTAGCGCATGCGTTAGCCATGACGTATGTGCTGCAGGCCATGGGTCTACAGCAACCCATCAGTGCTACTGCTGACGCAAAGTTTTTTAAAATTTTTCGTTTTTAAATCCAAAACGAAAATTAAAGTTTCAAACGGGTGTAACTCCCTACCCCGAACTCGAAATAGTGCGTTCTTAGTACTGTTGGACTCATATTGACGAGCCCTTCAAAACAAGACCACGAAAGGGCATATTTTCTGGCAAAATTAAAGTGGGTCCTGCCTATGGCACGATTCCCGATGTCATAGCTTACTATCCCGGTGTCCATTTGACACATTCTTTGGCTCCGTATATTTGTCTCACCGAGTCCTATTAAATGTCTTAAGGCTCCTTCGAATGAATCAAGCTGAAAAATGGTCAAATTTTAAGAAAAAATTATTATTGGTCCTTAAAACTCATTAATGAGCCCAAACTTTCGAATTTCAAAACATTGAAATTTCGGGGCGTTACACCCAAGTTTACGCAAATCCAAACAAAGCACAACACAGGGAGAACAAGGAAAAAGGAGGGCTGCCTACAAAACCTTCTTATTCAACACATAGTTTACACTAACAATGCCCCCACCTTACTCCCAAACCCAACACCATCTCAGCTATCTTGCAAACTAGTCTGCCCCTCGACTAAAATCTGCCTCAAGCTTAACTAAGTTGTTGAGTATGGTCTGTCCCTTGGTTGAGTGCACTCCCAGCAGCTCCTCCAAGTTGCCAACGAAGTGTTTGCTACCCAACAGTCCTTCAGAACTGTAATGTCCTTGATTTTTTCTATGATTTTATGTGATTTTTTTGTTATTTTTCTTATAATTTTCAGTAAGAAAATGTGACACTTCGATGTATTTGGCCTCAGTATTTGTAACCGTAGATTCGAGCGTGGGGTTCAGTCATAGGCCACAGGCCTCAATGCCCGATTACAGCGTGAAAAGTTGAAAGAGAATGAAAGTGCAGAGGATAAGGGAGAGAAAAGAAAAAAAAGAAAAGAAAAAGGCTCGGGCTCGGCCGAGCTTCATCCAGAACTTTCTAGAAGAGACGACCCCCCCCCATTTGCTATCTCCTCTCCGGCGACTGGCGGCCACCAGTGGGACGGCAGGCCACCATCGCCGGTTTTGCCTTTGCCCCCATGGCCGCGCCGCCCTCCTCCCTGGTTTGCCCTCTCCTCTCTCTTTTGATTGTGTCGCCGCCGCCGTGGGCTGGAAAGGGCTGGCCGGCCAGCCATGGCTCTGCCTTGGGCCGGAGACGGCAAGAGGATGTCCCTCCCGGCCCTAGTGGGCCTCTCCTTCGCTGCTCTATCCTCTTTTCCCCCTCTGCCCTATTTTTCGCCTGAGCTATGTTTTGGATGAATTGGTGGCTGCTGGCGGTCAGCCACGGCTGACCTGACCTCCCACCAGCCCCGCCTTGGTCTGGCGAAGGCTATGGACCACCCCACCTAGCCTGGTTCCATCTCCTCCGCCCACCTCTCCTTCGCCTAGTTCGTTTTGCCCCTTACTGTGTTTTGATTCTTCAGTGAGTTGTCGCCGTTGTCGTTGGCTGGTGAGGGCGACCAGGCCACCGTGGGCTCTGCCCCGGCCTGGCGATGGCACGGGGATGACCCCACCCAGACCAGTTCAGCCTCCATCCCCTCCATCTCTCCTCTGCTGAGGTTTTGCCCCTCCCCTTGATTTGTGTTTATCACTGTGTTGTGCCACTGGAGGGATGTCGCCATTGGGAGCCTTCACCCTCCACCGGACCCAACTCCAACCGACCGACAGGGTCATGACAGAGCTGGCGAGAGCCACTGGTAACCCTTTGCTACTCCCTATGACCCAGGGTTTTTTGCCCGTTTTGGGCCATTATAGCATCGTTGGATGCCAAACACTCTCTAGACCACTGTAGATTGGCGGGTCTCAGCCCAGAGATGGCTAGCCGGTCTAGTGCGGCACCACCCCTCTTTTTTTTGGCATGAGCTAGGCTTCCCCTCCACCGATATGTGTTTGACCGCTCTATTCAAAGCGCCACCATCTTACCCCCGCCAGACACCGATTGGCCTCTAGTCGGCCTACCTCGGCATGGAAACGGCAAAGGCCATCTTTGTTGGTCACTACCCTTGGGCTGACACTATCCAGCTCTCTCCCCCTCCCCTTTAGCCGCGTGTGCAAGTAGCTACGCATGCAATTTAGGGTTTAGGCACCATATTTGTGCCGCCTGACCGTTGGATGGCTATGCCACCGAATGGAGTCGACATCAGAGCCCTCCACCTCTCATCCATCCTTGAGCGTCGCCCCATGCCCTCTAGCCTTATGTGGGCCCTTGTTGACGCAAAATTGCCACCGTTGAGTGTTGTCTGTGACCAATTTTGACTTCTTGCGGCTGGCCAGTATATTCTCCGCTGTTGGTCGACCTTCATTTAGTATACCCTTGACTTTTGGCCGCACCGTCACTTATGTTGGCATCTCCCGGCCGCCCAAGTGTGCCGCTGTGGATCACAGATTTTGACATGTTGATCCGTGTCATCCCATTTGGCCATGATTGGTTCTAGCACTTCCTAAACCCTCAGGACAACATCTCTCTCAACTTGGCAATGCTTTTGGCTGCCAACTCTGCCTCCACCATCATGGGTTCGCCATCAAACGTCATGATTACGAGGTAGGGGAACTTTGAACTCGTAATTTCATGATAGCATGCTTTGAATGAGTAGCAGCATGCTAGGATTGTATAATTTAAAGCTTTGGATGTTAAATCATGATCTATTTGCATGATGTAAGAGGATAAATTAAAATGCATGTGACATGCATGTGGGCTATAAGTATGCTTAAAGTATGAGTGTGCTAGCGATGGCTAGCGTGTATGTTTGTTAGCTACGTATGTAGAATATGTATGTGCTAGTGATGACTAGTGTGTATGTTTATGAGCTATGTATGTGGAATATGTATGTGCTAGTGATGGCTAGTGTGTATGTTTGTAAGCTATGTATGTGGAATATGTATGTACTAGTGATGGCTAGCGAGTATGTTGGTAAGCTATGTGTATGAATGTGCTAGTGATGGCTAGCGAGTATTTTTCTACGTATGTGGATTGTGGTTGTGGTAGTGATGGCTAGCGAGTATGTTGATAAGCTATGTATGGAATAGTATTTGTTGTTATACATATGTGTGATGGACATACGTATGTATGATGGCTATATGCCTATTTGATGGATATGTGTATGCTTGTGGGGGCAGCAATATAGGCTATGGATAGTAAGAGGTGACAAAGGGTTTCATTTGGATTTGTTGTGGATGTGTAAGCGTATGACGGAAGATAGAGGATATAAGTTTGATGGGCAAGGATTGGAGCGGTTTGTTTGGTTTGGATTAGAGCATATGTTCGGGGATTGTCAGGCAGTAAGAGTGTTGCATTATTGTATAAGCATAACATACAAATTATGAAGTGAAAAGTAAGCTCAATAAGTGAGGTATTAATAAGAGGGTGATAACTAGGTTTGGCTCTATGGAGCTTAGTTTGATGACGTTTGTGTAAGATGTTTTGGCCATAAGGTGGATGGCGGAGTATGTAAGGCCGTAAGGATTTGTAGTACGGTGAGTTATGTTGTGAGTTGGATGGGTTAAGTGAAGTTTGCTGCCCTGACAAACTAGGGTTTCGGATCGGGATTAGCTTCGGTTTGATCAGTGGAGCACTGTATGTTTGAAAGTTTGTGTAGCATAATTGTACCCGCATAAATTACTTAATTCAAACTTGAATTATAAGCAAAGCCAATAACATTGTGAGTTTGAGACCTGAGGATTCGACAGATTAAGTTCCGTATTTGAGCTAGCCGATAATGAGTTGGCTTCTCATATCTTGCCATAGTGTTTATCCTATGGGATGTTGTCTGTGTGTTGTATAGAGAACCAGACGTCTGATGCTCTATTAAGAGCAATGCATGTTTTCGATTTGGTCTGTGTGCTGTATAAGCCTAGACGTTTGATGCTCTATTGAGAGTGTTGTATGATTTATGCCTAAGAGTTGCATTGTATGATTCCACCTAAGAGTGGCACTGTATGATTTCTGCCCAAGAGTGGCACTGGCACTATAAGACCCATAATGGTGGGCAATTGTATGACACTATAAGACCCCTAAAGTGTGGGCAATTGTATGACTCCTTATGTGTGAGTGTTTATGTTTGCGCGCTCATGTAAGTAGTATCATGGACCTGCTCTTACCTGTTTGATCTTGTGCCCCATTAGCATTGGTGTGCCTTGCCTTCTAAAAAGTCCATGGTGTCTAGTCACTTCCCAGAGGTTAAGGTGATTCCCTAGTGACATTCTTTTCCATTTCGATGTTGG
The DNA here is from genome assembly GCA_035235625.1 of Saururus chinensis. Lineage (NCBI taxonomy): Eukaryota > Viridiplantae > Streptophyta > Magnoliopsida > Piperales > Saururaceae > Saururus > Saururus chinensis. The sequence continues at coordinate 27,342,011 of CP141140.1, forward strand.
AGCTTATTAGTTGTAATGAACATCAATGGTCGATAGTATGTGTACAACTATGTGAGTTTGTATGCATGATTATGAGCACGACTAAAGGGTATGAGTATGAGCACGACTGTAAAAGTATGAGTATGAGTAAGACTGTAAGCGTATGATTCTGAGTAAGACTATAAGTGTAAGAATGTACGAGTAAGGTCGTACTAGTATGTGTAAGTTATATGAGTAAGTGTATGATTGTACGAGTAAGGTCATACAAGTATGTATAAGTTATTTGAGTAAGCGTACGGTTGTACGAGTAAGTTTGTAAGACTCTAATTAAGAGTGTATGTGTAAGATTAGTTTGATGATACGTATTTGGCATGATGGTATGTGTGATTGCATACATATGTGCATGATTATTTTATGTTGTCTACTTCATGTTTAAGTTGCATGAACGCATCTATGTATGGACTTACAGAGTTCACTGTTTAGAACCCTCCTACTAGGTATTTTCCTACTGAGTATGAAAATACTCATTACCTTATTTTTTAGCCCCGTTGTTTGGAAGGCTTTTACAGGTTTGTGACGGAAAGCTCCTCAAGATGGATCTTTGTTTCCGCAGTGGATTGATTCCCTTTGATTCAAGTATATCTTTGACTCACTGCGAGTGTTATTTTGTGCCACGATCTCTTGTATTAGGTGAGATGAGAATTCACATGGTTATGCTTTCTGAACCTGTAATTTGGATTAGACTGTGGACTGTTATGAGACTTGCACTCAGGGATGCCTGGGAGGGATTTGTATTTAAAGTCTATGATCATAGCAATTTATTCGTACATTTGTTTTCGAGTAGTGCCTGAAGATGTTTGGTTTGGCCATATGATGTTTGATTGAAATGAGTAAAAATTTATATGGGAAAAATTGATGTGTGATGTTTTAAATTAGAAAACTATTTTTACAGTTTTTGTATTTATCATTTTTCCCGATTTACAACAGTTGTATTGCAAAAAAAATTTGTGAATTTTAAAAAAAATGTGAGGAAAAATCTCGGGCTTTACAGGAACCATGGCAACGCTTTCAGTTTGCACTTTGCAGAATTTCTGAGTTTTGAATGCTTGAACAAGTCACCTTCAACCAGCCATGATGCCCCATTTATATAGAGGATTGGTTGGGAAGCCTAGTACCACTAGGACTCGCCCAACCTTAGTTACAAATTCAGAATCCCAATCCCTGCCCCATTACAACTAGGAAACCAGCCCATATGCATGCTCAAAACAGTCCCAAAAGAGTCCTAACCCAACTAGAAGTATAGCTGAGCCCTCCTTCAGGTGTCCCACATCTCCTAGCACTCCTACTCTAGCTAAACGTCTTTTGCTCGTCTGCCATCTTGTCTCAACAAAGTCTTGGTTGCACAAAAATTTTATTTTTATGTCAAATGAACCTAGACATATACTTAAGGTCACACAAAAATTTTCAGAATTTTATTAGGCTTAATTCGTGCTTAAATTTGCAAAATAACCACTTTTAGCCTACTTTTCATATTTATACCCCAAAACTTACCTTTGCCTACCCCAACCCTTACTATAAAAGGGCAAACCTGAGCCATTTCCATTTTTGGGAATAGGCTAAGGAAGGAGGTCTGGCCTAATCCCCACTTAGGCCCGAATTAGAAGCCGGTTAAGGTAAGCTTGCTCTAACTAAGCACTAATCCATGGCTTTTCTCTTAATTTCTTCTAAATCTACCATTTTCCCCTTGATTCAATTCGTTTTTGACCATCAAAAGCTACTGATTTGTGTTTTACTACAAACCCTAACTTTCAAAATTCGATTTTTACTACCAACAAGCCCTAGATCTAAGATTCAATTAAGGATTTCTTAAGTAAATCGATTTCTATTGGTGTTTGATTCAAACTCATTGTGTTTTCAAGGATTTCAAGAAGGGTGACTCTTCAATCCGAGCTTAATCAAGTGCTGAGGTAATGGGTCTTCAAAATCTCTGTTTATCCATGGTAAAACTCTTCATTTTTGGCTTATTTCGAAATGGTTTGCTTGATTTAGTGTGTTAATGGTAAGGTTAGAAAATGGAATTATTTAATCCCGATTTCTTAGGGTTTTGCATTATTATGGTTTGGTTTGATATTCTGGAAGTCAAGGAGGACTTTTGATGATGATTAGGGTGCTAGATGTGGATTTGAAGTGTTATCTATGGTATTTCGGTTTGATTTTGCGAAAGGAAGAAGATGACTGTTCTGCCGTGTTGGCGATCGATCGGCCTTGCAAGGCGATCGATCGGCTGAACTGAAAATTTCAAAATTTTGCGTGTAACCGATCGAACGGCCTGAAGGGCGATCGATCGGCTACACAGGAAATTTGCATGTTGTGTGTATGATGCCTATTTTGATGATTCCACTTTGGCTTGCCAATTTTATATGAATGTGGAGTGTTTTGAGCTATGTTAGGCTACTGGAAATGCATGCTATTGAGTTTATGGAGTTGAGATATATGCTTAGTGATGGTGGGATGACTTATGTTTTGTGGCATGATGTTGGAATCGTTATTTTGAAATTATGAATAGTTGTTTCCCTTTGGTTAAGCATATTTCAGTAGGACTACAATCATTGTTGGACAGATTTGTCATGATAAATTGTGATTAATGGTGTGTGAATGTTGGTGAATACCATGACTCAATGATGGAATGAGTGATGTTATAGGTGTTTAGCCTTTGTGGTTGAGTTTTGAATCTAGCTAAGATTTCAACGATTCTTCTACTATGATTTCCACTGAAATTCATGTTTAGGTAGAAATTCACATGTGTAGTGTGGTAGTGAGTTGATTTTCAAGCATGTTAATATGCATCATGTGAAAGGCTTCTACTAGTTACACACACATGTGGGGGTTAAATGATGATGTTGAAGCTTAATATCGTGATTATGAATGATGCATTAGGGGCTGGTGAGAGCACTTATCATGATTAGGGTTCATGTATGCTTTGCCCACGCATGTACCATGCTGCACGCATCATGAAAATGGATTTCCAATTGAGGCTTCATCGTGATTAATCGAATTTGACCAATTGGATGCAATGTGATGGAATTGCGTGCCGGGTTTATCGGTCGTGGATTAATCGCAAGTTGATTGGTCCGAAAGGACATATTTTGATTTGAAGTTCCTGTGTGGAACGATTTGGAGTTCCTGTGTGGAACGAGTGCACTCCCCGGGTTGAGTCTTGTTTAATGGAATAATGTGGGGACGAGTTGTGTACTTGTCTTGCGGATATGTGAGAATATCATTATGTGTGTCATCTGGACCATGAGAATCCAGTGTGGTATGCCGTGTGCACCCCGCTACCACGTGTTCTAGGGTTCTCTGTGTGAGAACTCGGGTTCTTCCCTCCGCAGAGATGTCCACTGGCGAACACCCCTGCTCTAGATTCTCTGTGTGAGAATGGGACATCCTTGGCCAGGATCGTCCAGGGCGAGCAGTATTAGGGATTGACAACCCCGATCTTTCTTGAATTCTTGTGTAGAATTTTGTACCATGACACGCCTTCGTGGCCTTGTCTATGCTCCCGTCTGTGTGACGTCAATGTGTGATTACTCCTTGATGGAGGTTGATTGTGATAACATTATGCATGTGGGAATATGTATGTTAGAGATACATCCATGCATGTTGATATTGATGTTATGCATGTGGAATATGTATGTTAGAGATACATCCATGCATGTTGATGTTGATGTTATGCATGTGGGAATATGTATGTTAGAGATACATCCATGCATGTTGATATTGATGTTATGCATGTGGAATATGTATGTTAGAGATACATCCATGCATGCTGGTTTTGATGTTATGCATGTGGAATATGTATGTTAGAGATACATCCATGCGGGATTGGTTATGATGTGAATGCATGTGGGAATATGTATGCTAGAGATACATCCATGCAGGTTGAATTATGCATTTTTATGCAGTGTTAAGTGATATGAATGTGTGATCAGAAAGTGATGCACCATGTAAATCTTTGATCTGAAACGATCTCATTTCTAAGCTATCATATTTTCTACGTTGACAGTGATATTAAAACCATTGCTGAGTGTTAAAACTCACCCCTCTTTTGTGTTTTGATTTGGGGCTGCGTGGTGCGACACGCAGACGGACAGGATTGCCTTTTTGAGGAAAGGTCAGAGGTAGCTTGGGTGTGATGATGGAGATCGTTGCGTGACTTTCCTTCATTTTGTTTCATGTTTTATGTTAGAACCTATGTGTAGGGTTCTTTGTTGCGGATTTATGTCACATGTTACAGTTATGTTTGCTTATGACTTATTTTGAGCCGGTGAGGGCTTTACTTAAAACTAAGCTTGTGGGTTTGAGATTGTTGTTTACTTTGTGTTAAGCAACACTTTTTTTTTTCCCTTTTATTTACTCTTGCTCAAAGGATTGTGCGCACTCCGTGTTGCTGTTAATTGCCCGTGGTTAGGGATTAAGTCTTCCGCTAGAATCGTTTCTCAATTTCACTTCGTCGCCCCCGCGCACTTGACCGGCCCTTGGACCGGGTTCGGCTCGGGTCGGGCATGGCCGGGGCGTGACAGAGTTTTTGGTATCGGAGCACATCTTTGTCCAAGAGTAAATAGGGTTGTGTGATAAGTCTTGCTTGTTTGCTTGCTTGCTTGTTTGTGTGCTTTCTGCTTGTTTGGCTGTGTGCTTTCGGGTTGTTAGGCTGTACGATTAACGTCTGGTCGTTGTGTAGATGGCTGGTCCTAATCATGCAGGCGCTAATAACCATCGCGGTGCTCGTGACCCAAGGGTGGACGATGTGTTGACCGCCATTGAAGGGTTGACACAGGTGTTCCAGGCTAAGCACGCGAGTGGTAGCAGTTCTGAGTCTCTTTCTCTCGAGGGATTCAAGAAGCTTAATCCCCCTAGCTTCAAGGGTGGATTTGATACCTCTGTGGCGGATAATTGGAGGCTTCATATGGAGAAGATTTTTAGTGCTCGACGTTGCTCGGACGAGGAGAAGACTAGACTTGCAGTCTTCACGTTCGAGGGCGAAGCTCAGAGGTGGTGGTTATCGATGGAGCGTCAGAGGTTCCATGGTAAAGAGGACATTCCATGGGAGGAGTTCTTGTCAGCCTTTAACGACAAGTACTTCCCTCTTCATGTCCGAGAGGAGAAGAAGAAGCAGTTTCTCAGTCTGCAGCAGGGTTCTATGACGGTCTTGGCTTATGAGACCCGTTTCGTGGAGCTTGAGCGCTTTGCTCCTCGCTTCTTCAGCGATGAGTATGAGCGAGCACGTAAGTTTGAGGACGGTCTTAAGCCTTTCATCAAAGGCCGAGTCGTGCCATTCAGGCACAAGACCCTTGCTGAGGTACTTGAGACGGCCATCGCTGTGGAGCGTGATTCTGATGAGTATATCCGGAGGAGAGGGCAGCAGCAGCAGCCTAAGAGGTCGAGGGCGGAGGATAGCCATAACCGCCGGGACTTTAAGCGGCGTGATACCCGTCATGTGAGGCATAACACCCAGCATGTGCAGCAGGATCCTCAGGACCGCCGTGCTAGTGTGACTTGCTATGATTGTCGGCAGAAGGGGCACTATGCCAACGAGTGTCCGCAGAGGGCTGGTCGTGCTCAGAGACGTGCACCGATGACACCTAATACCAGTCCCAGGCAGCCGGGTGTACCACCGGCGAGAGCACCTACCGGGCAGCCCGATGGCAAGGGGAAGAAGCCGGCTCATGATGGGAGAGTCTTTGCTATTTCAGCGCAGGAGGCGGCTAACTCTTCGGGCGTGGTAGAAGGTATGATTCTCATCGCCTCCCACTATGCTAGAGTGTTATTTGATACCGGTTCCTCTCATTCTTTTGTGTCTCCTCATTTTGCTCATGAGTTGGATGCTTGTTATAAGTTGTTGCATGTTCCTTTGCGTGTTTCTACACCTTCATCCTCTCTTCGAGCGGAAAAGTATGTTGAGATGATTCCTATGGAGATCGGTGGACATGTGCTACATATGGATCTTATTATATTGCCGATGATTGACTTTGATGTGATCCTAGGCATGGATATGATGTTCAAGTTCCATGCATATGTAGACCGGCCGCAGAGGTGTGTGAAGTTCGAGTTGCCGGGAGCTAAGCCTTTTTATCTTTCAAGGGGTGAAGCGTTCTAATGGCAAATTCTTGGTCTCTTCCTTCAAAGCCAAGAAGTGGATCGATAGTGGATGCGAAGCTTTCCTTGCTAGTGTTACGGGGTTGAACATGGAGTTACCTTCTTTGGATTCCGTTCGTGTTGTGGCGGAATTTCCCGATGTCTTCCCTAGTGACTTGGCGAGTTTACCACCGGAGAGGGAGATAGAGTTTTGCATTGACCTTATTCCAGGCACTACTCCTATCTCTAAGGCTCCCTATCGTATGGCTCCAGCCGAACTTAAAGAGCTTAAGGCTCAGCTGCAGGATCTTATGGATAAGGGGTATATTAGGCCGAGTGTATCTCCTTGGGGTGCGCCGGTCTTATTTGTTCGGAAGAAGGATGGTTCTCTACGGTTGTGTATCGACTACCGAATGCTTAATCAGGTAACCATCAAGAACAAGTACCCTTTACCTAGAATTGATGATTTGTTTGATCAGTTGCAGCGAGCACAGGTTTTCTCTAAGATCGATTTGAGATCGGGTTATCACCAACTTCGGATCTGTCCTGATGATGTTGCTAAGACGGCTTTCCGTACCCGATATGGGCATTATGAGTTCTTAGTTATGCCTTTTGGTCTTACTAATGCACCTGCCTCATTTATGGACTTGATGAACCGAGTCTTTCGGCCTTATCTTGATCGGTTTGTAATTATATTCGTGGATGATATTCTGATCTATTCGGCCAATGAGGAAGAGCATGAAGCACATTTGAGGATTGTCTTGCGAACTTTGCGGGAGCATATGCTCTTTGCGAAGTTTGACAAGTGTGAATTTTGGCTCAAGAAAGTGCATTTCCTTGGTCATGTTATATCGAGAGACGGTGTGGCGGTTGATCCCTCGAAAGTTGAAGCCGTGTTGAATTGGGAGCAACCGAAGAGTGCATCGGAGGTCCGCAGCTTCCTAGGACTTGCCGGGTACTATCGCCGTTTCATTGAGGGTTTTTCTAGCCTTGCGAGCCCTATGACTAAGTTGACAAGGAAGAATGAGAAGTTCGAGTGGAACTCAGCTTGTGAAGAGAGTTTCCAAGAGTTGAAGAAGAGGCTAACTTCAGCTCCAGTTCTAACTTTGCCTTCCGGGAGTGGCGGATTCGTGGTCTATAGTGATGCTTCTCTTCGCGGCTTGGGTTGTGTACTCATGCAGCATGGGAGAGTGGTGGCTTATGCATCTCGACAGCTTAGAGTGCACGAGCGGAATTACCCCACTCATGACTTGGAGTTAGCGGCCGTAGTCTTTGCATTGAAGATTTGGCGGCACTATCTCTATGGTGAGAAGTTTGAGGTATTCACTGATCACAAGAGCTTGAAGTACTTATTCACGCAGCGAGATCTTAATTTGAGGCAAAGGAGGTGGCTTGAATTCTTGAAGGATTATGACTTCACGATATCGTATCATCCGGGCAAATCGAACGTGGTGGCGGATGCTTTGAGTCGGAAATCAGCCACTACGGTTGCTTGCATGCGAGTTCTTGAGTGGCTTCTTTATGAGGATGCCATTGAGCTAAGGCCAGAGTTGACTTTGGAGGACACACAGAGCTGGTTTGCTGATCTCTCTATTAGCTCTAGTGTGGTGGATGACGTGGTCGAAGCTCAGAAGGGTGATGAAGAGATTCTAGCTCTTAAGACTAAGCTAAGGGAGAAGGCAGTGTTGGGTTTTGAGGAAAGATCCGATGGAAGCCTGATGTATAAGGGTCGTTGGTGTGTGCCGAACACCGTTGAGCTGAGGGAGCGTATCCTATCGGAGGCACACCATTCTAAGTTCTCTATCCATCCTGGAGGAACGAAGATGTACCACGACGTGAAGAGGACATTTTGGTGGAATGGGATGAAGAAGGACATTGCGGTCTACGTGTCCAAATGCCTGGTATGTCAGCAAGTCAAGGCAGAGCATCGGCATCCAGGCGGTTTACTACAACCACTTCCGATTTCGGAGTGGAAGTGGGAGCACGTTACTATGGATTTCGTTTCCGGACTGCCACGGTCGCCGAGTGGTAATGATGCGGTTTGGGTGATTGTTGATCGACTTACTAAGTCCGCTCATTTCCTCGCGATTAGAATGACTACTCCTTTGGATGTCTTGGCTGCTCTATATTTGAGGGAGATCGTGCGGTTACATGGGATTCCAGTATCTATTGTCTCTGATCGTGACCCGCGGTTCACTTCGAGGTTTTGGCAGAGCTTTCAGGGTGCTTTGGGCACATCTTTGCATCTTAGCTCCGCTTACCATCCTGAGACGGACGGACAGTCCGAAAGGACCATTCAGACGCTTGAGGACATGCTTCGGGCTTGTATCCTTGAGTGGAAAGGAAGTTGGGAGCAACATTTGCCGCTGGTTGAGTTTTCTTATAATAATAGCTACCAAGCGAGCATCCGGATGGCACCTTTCGAGGCGCTTTATGGGCGTCCTTGCCGATCACCGTTGTGTTGGAGTGAGGTTGGAGATCACCTTCTCACTGGCCCAGACCTTATTCTGCAGTCAGTGGAGAAGATACGCCTTATCCGGGAGAGGTTGCAGGCAGCTCAGAGCCGTCAGAAGAGTTATGCCGATAGGCGACGGCGGGAGTTGGAGTTTGGTGTTGGTGATCATGTTTTCTTTAAGATCTCTCCGACTCGTGGTGTTGTTCGATTTGGACAACGGGGGAAGTTGTCACCTCGTTTTATTGGTCCATTCGAGATCTTGGAGCGGATTGGCGCCACAGCTTATCGGGTTGCACTTCCACCCCGACTGGCCGATATCCATAATGTTTTCCACGTCTCACTTCTTCGGAAGTATGAGCCGAATCCCACTCATGTCTTGGATTTTGAGCCGTTGGAGCTCCAGGAGAATCTTTCCTACGAGGAGGTACCTATTCAGATTCTTGATCGTAAGGAGAAGGTACTTCGGCAAAAGGCAATCCCACTCGTGAAGGTGTTGTGGAGGAATCATGGAGTCGAGGAAGCCACGTGGGAAACGGAGGACGAGATCAGAAAGAAGTATCCTCACCTTTTTGTCGCTGACCTCTAGCGAATTTTGGGGGACCAAAATTCCTAAGAGGGGGAGGATGTAAGGACCCTCATCTTTAAACCGGTTTTGGTTTTCTTTAATTATTGATTATCGTGAGATTTACGTGTTTTCTGATCTTATTCGATGATTTTGTAAATAAATAGAGTTTGTGATGGTTTTAACCAAAATTAACTTCAATATTAGTGGTTTTAAGTGATTTTAAACCAAATGTGAATTTTTGAGATTTTTCGGAATTTTCACTATTTTCCCAAAAATTAGGGTTTTGGCGGGACCCCAGTGGGCCCCACGGTCAAAAATTTTATTTTTATGTCAAATGAACCTAGACATATACTTAAGGTCACACAAAAATTTTCAGAATTTTATTAGGCTTAATTCGTGCTTAAATTTGCAAAATAACCACTTTTAGCCTACTTTTCATATTTATACCCCAAAACTTACCTTTGCCTACCCCAACCCTTACTATAAAAGGGCAAACCTGAGCCATTTCCATTTTTGGGAATAGGCTAAGGAAGGAGGTCTGGCCTAATCCCCACTTAGGCCCGAATTAGAAGCCGGTTAAGGTAAGCTTGCTCTAACTAAGCACTAATCCATGGCTTTTCTCTTAATTTCTTCTAAATCTACCATTTTCCCCTTGATTCAATTCGTTTTTGACCATCAAAAGCTACTGATTTGTGTTTTACTACAAACCCTAACTTTCAAAATTCGATTTTTACTACCAACAAGCCCTAGATCTAAGATTCAATTAAGGATTTCTTAAGTAAATCGATTTCTATTGGTGTTTGATTCAAACTCATTGTGTTTTCAAGGATTTCAAGAAGGGTGACTCTTCAATCCGAGCTTAATCAAGTGCTGAGGTAATGGGTCTTCAAAATCTCTGTTTATCCATGGTAAAACTCTTCATTTTTGGCTTATTTCGAAATGGTTTGCTTGATTTAGTGTGTTAATGGTAAGGTTAGAAAATGGAATTATTTAATCCCGATTTCTTAGGGTTTTGCATTATTATGGTTTGGTTTGATATTCTGGAAGTCAAGGAGGACTTTTGATGATGATTAGGGTGCTAGATGTGGATTTGAAGTGTTATCTATGGTATTTCGGTTTGATTTTGCGAAAGGAAGAAGATGACTGTTTCGTGTTGGCGATCGATCGGCCTTGCAAGGCGATCGATCGGCTGAACTGAAAATTTCAAAATTTTGCGTGTAACCGATCGAACGGCCTGAAGGGCGATCGATCGGCTACACAGGAAATTTGCATGTTGTGTGTATGATGCCTATTTTGATGATTCCACTTTGGCTTGCCAATTTTATATGAATGTGGAGTGTTTTGAGCTATGTTAGGCTACTGGAAATGCATGCTATTGAGTTTATGGAGTTGAGATATATGCTTAGTGATGGTGGGATGACTTATGTTTTGTGGCATGATGTTGGAATCGTTATTTTGAAATTATGAATAGTTGTTTCCCTTTGGTTAAGCATATTTCAGTAGGACTACAATCATTGTTGGACAGATTTGTCATGATAAATTGTGATTAATGGTGTGTGAATGTTGGTGAATACCATGACTCAATGATGGAATGAGTGATGTTATAGGTGTTTAGCCTTTGTGGTTGAGTTTTGAATCTAGCTAAGATTTCAACGATTCTTCTACTATGATTTCCACTGAAATTCATGTTTAGGTAGAAATTCACATGTGTAGTGTGGTAGTGAGTTGATTTTCAAGCATGTTAATATGCATCATGTGAAAGGCTTCTACTAGTTACACACACATGTGGGGGTTAAATGATGATGTTGAAGCTTAATATCGTGATTATGAATGATGCATTAGGGGCTGGTGAGAGCACTTATCATGATTAGGGTTCATGTATGCTTTGCCCACGCATGTACCATGCTGCACGCATCATGAAAATGGATTTCCAATTGAGGCTTCATCGTGATTAATCGAATTTGACCAATTGGATGCAATGTGATGGAATTGCGTGCCGGGTTTATCGGTCGTGGATTAATCGCAAGTTGATTGGTCCGAAAGGACATATTTTGATTTGAAGTTCCTGTGTGGAACGATTTGGAGTTCCTGTGTGGAACGAGTGCACTCCCCGGGTTGAGTCTTGTTTAATGGAATAATGTGGGGACGAGTTGTGTACTTGTCTTGCGGATATGTGAGAATATCATTATGTGTGTCATCTGGACCCTGAGAATCCAGTGTGGTATGCCGTGTGCACCCCGCTACCACGTGTTCTAGGGTTCTCTGTGTGAGAACTCGGGCTCTTCCCTCCGCAGGAGATGTCCCTGGGCGAACACCCCTGCTCTAGATTCTCTGTGTGAGAATGGGACATCCTTGGCCAGGATCGTCCAGGGCGAGCAGTATTAGGGATTGACAACCCCGATCTTTCTTGAATTCTTGTGTAGAATTTTGTACTATGACACGCCTTCGTGGCCTTGTCTATGCTCCCGTACGTGTGACGTCAATGTGTGATTACTCCTTGATGGAGGTTGATTGTGATAACATTATGCATGTGGGAATATGTATGTTAGAGATACATCCATGCATGTTGATATTGATGTTATGCATTTGGAATATGTATGTTAGAGATACATCCATGCATGTTGATGTTGATGTTATGCATGTGGGAATATGTATGTTAGAGATACATCCATGCATGTTGATATTGATGTTATGCATGTGGAATATGTATGTTAGAGATACATCCATGCGGGATTGGTTATGATGTGAATGCATGTGGGAATATGTATGCTAGAGATACATCCATGCAGGTTGAATTATGCATTTTTATGCAGTGTTAAGTGATATGAATGTGTGATCGAAAGTGATGCACCATGTAAATCTTTGATCTGAAACGATCTCATTTCTAAGCTATCGTATTTTCTACGTTGACAGTGATATTAAAACCATTGCTGAGTGTTAAAACTCACCCCTCTTTTGTGTTTTGATTTGGGGCTGCGTGGTGCGACACGCAGACGGACAGGATTGCCTTTTGAGGAAAGGTCAGAGGTAGCTTGGGTGTGATGATGGAGATCGTTGCGTGACTTTCCTTCATTTTGTTTCATGTTTTATGTTAGAACCTATGTGTAGGGTTCTTTGTTGTGGATTTATGTCACATGTTACAGTTATGTTTGCTTATGACTTATTTTGAGCCGGTGAGGGCTTTACTTAAAACTAAGCTTGTGGGTTTGAGATTGTTGTTTACTTTGTGTTAAGCAACACCTTTTTTTTTCCCTTTTATTTACTTTTGCTCAAAGGATTGTGCGCACTCCGTGTTGCTGTTAATTGCCCGTGGTTAGGGATTAAGTCTTCCGCTAGAATCGTTTCTCAATTTCACTTCGTCGCCCCCGCGCACTTGACCGGCCCTTGGACCGGGTTCGGCTCGGGTCGGGCATGGCCGGGGCGTGACACGCCCAGCCCGCCATCAAATCCTACTCCGAGTAGGACCTGGATATGAGTCCGCCAATGCACTAACACCATCGTTTCTCAGCTTTCCCTTAGCTGTCCGCTCGCCAAGTTGAGATTCCTCTGCCCCTTAGCCTATTCCGAAGCTAGGGGTCTAATAGTTGGTCATAATGGTATTGGTATCGATAATATGTAAGAAGATAAGTATCTTTATATTAGGTATTGACTTATTTTTGTTATAAAAATAATATTATTAATGTATAATTTAGAGCTAGTTTAAGTCTAATTTCTGAAGATATAATGAGAAAAAGACTCAAATCCTTGTTTCGTCAAGGAAAAATATGCACATATATTACATTCATACACTTTAGGATAAAATAAATTTTAGATAAAATAATAATAAAAATTAGAGGTTTTTTTATTATAATATAAAAATTTAGTTACAACGATCAACCGCTAGATTGGGATAATCGATCAATGATGACAACAGAATCTCCAAAATATGGATAATCAATTGATAGCTTCAGTAAATGATCAATTTGCACCCAAAAACACTCTGTATTAAATGAATCCGAGTGTTTATTGATCGATTGCTAGGTATGGAAGAGTTGTAAGCTCACTACAACAGAATGTATCATTAGCGACGCTTTTATTATTGACTCAAATAAAAGCGTCACTACAAACCACTACTTGCGACATATAGCTAAATGTTGCAAAAAAATTATATATTAGCGATGCTTTTTATTAAGCGTTGCTAGTAGTCATATATTAGCGAGACTTACTATAAAGCATCGCTAATACTAGAATTATTAGCGATGCATTACAATAAGAGTCGCTAATTATACGACTATTAGCGACACTTAAAACAAGCATTGCTAAAAGATATTTCTTTTATAAAAAAGAAAAAATGTATAACTATTAGTGATGTTTTTTCTAAAGCGTCGCTAATAGTTTTAATAATAGCGACACTTTTTAGAAAGCGTCGCTAATAGTAATGAATTTAAAATAAATAATTAGAACTATTTGCTATGCTTTATTAATTGAATTTATTTAATAAATACTTATATAATAAATAAATATTAAAAAATTAAAATAAACTTTTTAAATATAATATATTTTATTCAATATTTACTATATGTATATATAATAAATAAATATTAAATTTTCAATAAAAGGCAGTGTCAATAATAGATTAAACTTTCACTATTTATATATAATATATTTTATTTTTAAAATTTTATTATTAATTTTAAAATATAATTTATAATAAAAGAGAGAGTGAAAAGAGCAAGAGAAAGGAGAGAGAAGAGAGGGGGTGAGGAGAGAGAGAAGAGAGAGAGAGGGTGAGGAGAGAGGGGTGAGGAATGAGAGAGAAGAGAGGGGGTTAGGAGTGAGAGAAGAGAGAGAAAGAGAGGAGAGAGGGTAGATAGAGGGGGTGAGGAGAGAGAGAAGATATAGTGAAAGAGGGGAGAGAGGGTGAGGAGAGAGGAGGGAGAGAGAAAGAAAGGAGAGAGGGTAGAGAGAGAGGATGAGGAGAGAAAGAAAGGAGAGAGGGTAAAGAGAGAGGATGAGGAGAGAGAGAAGAGAGAGGGTGAGGAGAGAGAGAGAAAGAGGGGAGAGAGAAAGAGAGGAGAGAGATAATAGAGAGGGTAGAGAGAGAAGAGAGGGGGTGAGGAGAGAGAGAAGAGAGAGAGAGAGAAAGAGGGGAGAGAGAGAAGAGAGAGAGAGAAAGAGAGGAGAGAGATAATAGAGAGGGAAGAGAGAGAAGAGAGGGGAGAGGAGAGAGAGGGTGAGGAGAGAGAGAGGGAGAGGAGAGGAGGGAGGAGATAGGGTAGAGAGAGATGATGAGGAGAGAGAGAAGAGAGAGGGTGAGGAGAGAGAGAGAAGAGATAGGGTGAGGAGAGAGAGAAGAGAGGGGGTGAGAAGAAAGAGAAAGAGGGGACAGAGGGTAGATATACCAAAAATTGTGCATACGAATATAGAATGTAGATTTTGGGAAAGACCTTACCACGAAACTGATCAAAGCCGGATTAACCCTTCGATCGGCCTGTGATTTTCTCCAAAGTTCACTCCTTTACTGGGATCGCGTTAGTCGGAACCTCGCTACACGGCCAAAACTTGTTTTGGGGTAGAGATTTTCATAATCACCTTCCAAAAATAAGATGAAATGAAACTAATGCGGGAGTTTTTGGTAATCTTCTTCTAGAAAAAACCCTAACCTTCGGAAAACTAACTAGAGTTTTTCGCAATCACCAGTCAGAAGGGTCAGAAAACCTACACTCATGCCGTGTGAATGCTTCTCACTACTCCAAATGATGCAATCGACGGTGAGATGGGTCAAAGATCGGAACGAAGGCCTCTCACGGAGGAATTTCCAGTCTGTGAAGTCGTTTGCGACTTCGTGAGGGTTTAACATGATATAAAACCCTAACCCCTGCCCAGGGGTATTTTTGTCCAAAATATGCCTTCTATTGTATTAGTTCGAGTGTTATGGCATTTTTTTGTGAAAACCAGGGAATATGGAATTTTGTATTTTTTGGCCAGGCAATATGAAAAAAACTATAAAATTTTGAATGATAATTGGGTTTAAATGATAAAAAAATATAAGGGCTATCATAAAAAAGAAAAATAGAAAGTTTTTTTTTGTTATAGGCTTATGGTCTAAGCCTGAGCGAGGTGGATCAAGTCATCATGGCAAGAGTGCATGCTTGTTAGGGGTAGGGCTGGTTGTGGACATCCGACATTCAACGTTTGTGCTGTTTGACGTGTCTATGACCATATTTGACTAAATTTTTTGTCCTCAAATTCTGAACATGGTCATGGACAAGGACCTCATCCAACCTTTTGTCCGTAGCCCAATTAATTTTTAAATGCAGTTTGCATTCTTATTTAAAAGACTTTTTTTTAACTTCTCAATAACTAATCTTGAGTATCATTAAACTTATACTTAAATTCTTCATTAATGCTAATTTCTAAATATTTTTTTTGTCCCACATTGATAGCTTTATTTGGTTCTTTAAAATGAACTAATTTATTCAATAGTAATACTACAAATAAAGAAGATGACATATATAAGTCAAAACTATTATCATATACTAAATTACTTAATCTAGAAATCGGCACCTAGCTTCCCTACTTAGTCAAAGTCTTTGACACCTCTCTTGTTCTCTTTAACTGCTTCAGCCTTCATCCAACAGCCCAAGAGGCTATGTCTGCAAACAATGGTTATGTTCGCCGAATAAGAGGCTTCATCCACAGACAAATTATTAGCAGACAAGCCTTGTACTCTAAATATTTGGTTGGTAGCCCTTGCGCAAGTGTGCATCCATCAACTCTCTCTTTTTCACTATGGCACCATAGCACAACTTACACCAATATGAACACTATCCATGCCAATTTTAGTGCGCTTTTGCCAAGGCCTTTTCTATTTTCTTCACTAGATATATACTTCCTTTATCCCATATTAGTTGTCTAGATTAGAAAAAGTCTTATCCAATAATAATTGTCTTATTTCATGTTTTCTCTCATAGTAATGGAATAAATAGGGTTAGGATATGGAGTAAAAAGGTTGGTGGATTGACTTACTTAAATACTCCCTATGCTCTATTTGACAAAAAAATCGTTCCATATTAACAGCTCCATTTTGTTGAATTTAAGTTGTTAAGTACTTAAAAAAAAGTATCATAAGCTTATTTCCCCTTCTCTTATATGCTAGTTTCACCATTCAATAAAAGCTACTATTTTTCAAAATTAGCTATTAATATGGGATAGAGGGATGGGGCTGCACCAAAAAATAGAACCGCATTGAATCGGGTAGAACCAAACCAAAATTAGTTAGTTCAGTTCGGTTCCCAATTCAGTTCCTTAAGTTAAGGAACCGATGTATTTTCGGTTTAGTTTGATTCCAGATTATAAAAACCCAAAAACGGAACCGAATTGAATCAATTTTTTTTCTTTTTTTTTCTACTCTAATCTCGATCATTTATTTGAAAGAATGGCCGAGATTAAAATCCTTCTCATATATTATCTTAATACTAATCCTACCCATCCCATTCCTACCCACTGTGCATCCTCCCTCCCCATCTCCCCTCTAGTTGGCCACTCTATACTCCGCTGCTCTGCTCCCGTCAGCAGCCTCTGGCCTCCCCGATGTTGCCACCGCCCTCCCCTTTGCCCCCGCCACCTCCGGCCTCCCCTCCACCTCCTTCCCCCTACGCTTCCCTCTCCCCAATGTGGGCTAAGCTGAGGGGGTGGAAAACTTGGTTCTCGGTTCGGTTTTCGTTCCATGCATGTTGGTTTTGGTTTAGTTCCAATATAATTGGTTTCTTACTTGATTCCGGTTTGGATCCGAGATTTCGGTTCCAGATTCATTTCCGGTTCGGTTCGATTCCTACATAAACTAACCAGAACCAAACCGAGCCCTACGGAGGGAATACCATACTTTTCAAATGTGGACAATTAATATAAGATGTAAGGCTTATATACATATACCAATATACACCGAGGGGAAAATAATACTATGAGGCTAATTTAAAGAAAAAAAAAATTACATATGATATTGTTTTCTAATAATCTGGTAGGGTCCTTGCATAACTTCCACTCACTAAGGTGGTTTTCAGGGAAAAAAAAAGAAAAAGAAAAAAAGTTTACATATGATATCCATATGTCAACTAATTCCGTTTGTAGTTGATGCTACTCTATTATGGATATTCATGTGAGCTGTAACTTGACAGAGCACCCCAAAGAACATGGAGTAAGACAGAAGTCCTGCTCGACTGGCAACTTATCATCTTTAGCTGCCCGTTGATCAATTTCTTCCTTAAGAGAGGCATAGGGAGCCTTGCTTATGATCCTGCAGATCACACAAGAAGTCTTATTCTCAGGATTTTATCTCATTCGTAGCCATAGATTAGTGTGAAGTTTCTCCCTAAAAACTTATTACAATTAAACTTCTTTTTCATCATTCCATTCTTCTTCTAGCAATACTATTTCCGTACTAGAAGGTCATATGTCAAACGGGGTGAAAAAGGAAGCGATATATCCCTCCGTTTCACATTAATAGCTCCATTTAATTTTTCAACTTAAATAAACTAAATGTGTTGAAAAAACAAAGGATTTATTAACGTGGACAAAGGAGTATTATTGAAGGACCTTAGTGATGATGAAGAATGGTGCTCGAAGGAAATATTTACCTGTCTCGACGTTTCTCAAGAAATCGCTGGAGAGAATGCTTTCTTGCTACTGGCAGGTTCCCTACACAGTTAAAGTTGGATCCCCGTAATTCAATGAAATTTTATTCCTTCCAATTTGACTGAAAATCTAATAGTTTCACTCAAATCAAATGTAGTACTAGATAGTTCACCTGCTTCAATCTTGTAGGCTGATGCTACTTTTCTCTGAGAAGGAGAAGCATTTGTGGGTGGAGATCTTGGCAATATTGGGCTGGTTGGACTTGACTTACAACTTTCACCGGCTAAAAGCATGATTGCATGGGTCTACATTGAAAAGAGAAAACGTTTAATACGAGAGAAAATGCAAAATTTTCTTTTTCTCAGTTAATCAACACTTTTTTCCCCTTGGTTTCTAGTACAAAAGCAAATATTAACTGGATCATATTTGTCCTTCACTAAATCAGGTAGATAACCTTAATTTCCTAAAAAAAAACGCACAGTAGATAACTTTACACATGCACTTCAGTTTTCGAACACGTCTTTACATGAACTTCAAGCCCATACATCAGAGTTGTATTGTTTCCTAACCTTCTCAGCAGGAACATTGTCATAGACATTGATGGCTCCTGAGTAGAAAATTGTCAATTGGTCCCCTTGGGACTGACCCTCCGATGCTGGCCCCTTTCCATTCCTGAAAATAAGATATATATTGCATTCAACCACCACATTGTTCTTTAGGCCAGATTGTAACTAATTCAAGAAGTGTACCTGATTTCCGGGAATAGTTCTTGTTCTAGAAAAGAAGGCCTCCTTGCAGTGTTTTGGTATGGAAGTAGACCTCGACATGTTGGTTTGGGCCTAATGGCTTCAACTTGTACAAAGTTGTTGTCTCTATACTGCATATACTGATGTGCCTTATCAAGAAGGTACTTCCTGAACAATCCAATTGTCTGAGTTTGAGACATGTTTCTGATCTTTGCCCTTTGGCTCATGACTATTGGTTGAGCTTTTCCAGCTTCCTTCACAAACGAACCAATCTTTAAAAAATCCTGGCCATTGGCCATGTCTCCTGAAATGGTACATCTGCCATTGTTGGTTCCAATTGTCGGAAAAAAGAAAACGAGATAAAAGATCAGACTTGTCTCAACAACATTAAACTAGTGGCCAGACTACACATTCCATTTACATGGTCTCCAAATAGCTGCCTTGCAAAAGCTTCATATCCAGATTCATTAGCATTTATAGTAAAACGGGAGGAAAAGCCCTTGCACCTACCAAAGAACAATAAATACACTGAGCCTGGATCAACAGTGAGTACTGGTGCGAGTCCTGGACAATGTAGAGAGACTTACTAACGGGATGACTACATATACTAAGAGAGAGAGAGGGCCTTCCTCGTAGGGAACGTCCAAAAACAACAAAAGGTGAACTCTTTCCTGTTAGGCTGTTGTGGCTGACGATGTGACCAAACAATTAAATTGGAGGCTACCTTTTGTTCTCTGAGTTGAATAATAACAGGCGGCCATAATTCTTCACGTGGAAGTGCGTGCTCTATATACATCACGCAATACAGATGATGGAGGGAAAGGAGATCACGGTCATCATGTGCTATGGTAGGGAAGGCACACGAGAAATAATTCGAAAAGAAAATGATGACAGATTGGCTGTGATTCAAGGATATACACGACGATTGTGTTATGGACTGGTCTGCTTGAGCTGAGAGATGGAGACAAGAAAGTGGGACAGAATTAGTTTTGAGTGTTATGTAAATGGCAAAGTTACGGAATATGCTGAGGTAGATGGGTGCTAAATGAGAGAAGACCAAGTACCATAGCAGGGCAAAGGTGTAAAAGTTGTAAAGTTGGCAAAGTTGTATAGGTCTAAAAATATTTGATCAAGATATGTAAGTTGTCTGTTTATTTAAAAGTATATGTGATCATGAATGCCCCCCAAGCGCTGTGGAAGAAGTATACTCATTATATAGATGACCATTTTTCTAGTCTTTTTTGGTGTTGTACATATTGTAGCCATATAAGTAATGTAAATGAATAAGTGAATGGATTTAATGCCTTACTTTGCACTATTGAACTGATTAATACAAAAAAGGCATATTTGATTTCTAGTATCTTTCATTGCCATATATATATATATATATACAAAAAGGCTTATCGTAAGGTCAACTTCATGCAAGCTTTCGTGAGATTGATACTCGTAAGGTTATTTTTATATAACTACTATCAAAGGTAATTATGCGACCAAGGGGAATGAGTAGTAAATCATAAGGTTAAGCTCCGCGTGAATTTTTGGTCGATTTCAATAAGTGAGACCCGCTCATCAAGGTCAGTCAAATTTTCAACCCTAAATTAATGGTCCCACTAATTTTTGTAGCCTCTATAAATCAAATGTAATCTTAACTGTTTATTTGAAGACAAAATTAAATGGTGTGATGAAGGGGCCCCACACATCCAAATGGGCCTAAATTGTGATGACCATGATTTTTTATGATGCTATTTCAATTTACCTTGGTCATGTCCTCTACAAATATTGGTAAGACCCACATCTAAAAAATAAACTTTACAAAAGATTGCATGAGGTTTACCCCATCCTCTACAAATGTTGGCAATACCCATACTAGAAAATCAATTTTACAAAAGCTTGCATGGCTTTAACCTTATGTTAATATATATATATATATATATATAGAGAGAGAGAGAGAGAGAGAGAGAGAGAGAAATATTATAGTGAGCAGTTATATCTACGAGGCAGGTGAACAACACGAATCTTGGCCGCCCAAATCCCATATGAGGATATAAATATATACCCTCATATGGGAATTGGGCTTATATACCTTTATATGTGAATTGGACAGCTAGGATTCATGCGGTTCACCTAGCTCATGGATATAACCACTCCCTATATATATATAATATAGGAAAAATATATAAATAATGTTAAAAAATATTTACCAAAATAGTAAAGAAAAAAATAATTACCAAAATGGTGTTTGTTTTCACCACGTAGACACGAGCCAAGTGCTGACTCCTGCGTTGCTTTTTAAAAAAAATTATGATTTCATCCTTGAGAATGACGAAATCTACTTTAAGTTGATTTCATCTCCCTTAAACATAGATTTCGTCCTTCAGAAGGACAAAATCGACTTAAACTAGATTTTGTCCTCCACGCTGGACACTTCCCCAACTCCCAACCCTGTTTTATTTTTCCCATTTGCCCTCATCTTCTCTAGTGCCAACATCTGTGATTTCGCCCAGCTCTGCCATCGTCATCATCTATGAGAAAGCCTAGCTCTGTCATCTTCCTATTGCATTTCAATTCCCCAATTCCTGACCCTATTTCATTTTTCCCATTTACCTTCATCTCCTCCGGTGCCAGCAGTTGTGATTTCATCCAGCTCCACCATTGCTGTCTTATATGAGAAATTGATGATCGCACTTCTGCCGTCATCTGTGAGAAAGCCCAGCTCCACTGTCTTCCCTTTGCATTTTTTAGGCTCGAAGAAGCTGGCCTGGCCCTTGGTCAAAAGGACCAGCCCCAAGTATTGACAGTCTTCAAAGCCTTCAGGCCTGAATCGACAAGTACTCCCCACCCTTTGCTTTCTTGTGTATATCCTATTTCTTAAGCCTGGCAATCATTGTCATGTTTGTACTTAATTTTGATTTGGACTTAGGAGTACATATAATGAGATGAGCAAATTGGTTTTTGCATAGATGGATTTTGTGACATCTAGTTAATTCAATTGGATAACACAAGCTACATTGAATTATGTAGTCATCTAGTCTATCTTTTTTAATATTGTGGCACAAGCTATCTGTTGTTGAATACGGTGACATGAAATATGGAATAGCTTAGCACATTTGGTGTTCTGCATCAAATGACTTGTCTTGCTTCATTGCACATACTTGTAATATGGATAGAACTGATAACAGGTCTCAAAAAACAAGTAATTTCTGCTAGACCTGTACCCTTTTTCTAGGCTTGCTAGGATTCTTATTGGTTGGAATTTCCAGTTATCTTGGTCAGAATATCATATCCCTATTCCCATCTCAATAAATCAAATTTCCCCCAAGGGATCGTGACGTCTTTCTTTGGGATTGCGAGCTAGTCTGTTCATTAGTTCTTATTTGTGGTCCACAATTTTGTGGAATGTAGGTAGTGGTTATGATCGATTCGATAGAAAAGATAGAATTGTGTGTATTTTTGGTTGGGGATTCTGTGGAATAAATTGTCGCATCTTCCTACGAGTCTTTATGAGAGATATTCAATCCATCGAAATGGAAGTTAGGGGGTATTTATCCTTGTCGTGTCCTTTATATGGACATTAGATGCAAGGGGACCATTCCCTTGACTCGTACTAATGAGAATTTAACTCCATGAGAAATTGAACAAAAATTTGTAGAATCGGCCTACTTTTTGCACGTATTGATTGAAGTATTTTGAAATGAACCATATGCTGAATATTTTTTCAGTACGAGAGAAGGAACTCATAAATCCTCCCTTAAGAGTCGAAGCTTCTTTATTTATTTGAACAAACCATGTTAGATTCTATTTCCCCCATTTTGACAAATACTAGAAAAGTATTCCATGTTGAAAACTAACAGAGTTTAATTTAAGGAACAATATTTATACACGGTCCAATCGCAAGTGTGGGAAATTAGCAGGTACTTTTAGTTCCAATAGTAGAAGTAACCAAAAATTCCGAAAATGCAGGAGCTAGTGTCTCTTCTAATATGGGTGTGTCTTAGTTGATGTAGTTTATTTTCAATAATCTAAAATTCAAATATCTAAGTGAATAACTCTTGATGGCTTATTGTGATGTATCTAAGATTTATTTATTTGTTATGAATTAAGTGAATAGAGATGGCAGGAGAAATTGTTAGTTTTATGTTTCACCATGAAGGGGTATCAGAGAGATTGTTCATCAAGAAACCTTCTAATTATGAGGAACTTGAGATGCAAGTAGCTAGCAAAGTTGGGTGGGATTGAAGGAGATGGAAAATTATTCTAAAGTGTCACCTTCCAATATTTGGATGAAGATCAACTCTACTACATGTAGAGGATGAGGCTTCATCTAGACAAATGTTTCACCATTCGTCTCAAGTATGCATGTTCGAGCAATATCTCAAAAAAGAGGCCCAAGTGCCTAGTGAACAGCACAATGTAAGTAGGAGCTCACACAGAAGCTATTAAAGAAATGTGAGTAGTAGAAAACACATGCAAATGCTAATTGGTAACAATAAAGATGATAATTTATCCATGACAATAGCATCAAACAAACGTCATAGGTCATTTGCACATATTGACAATGGAAGTGGACCTACTTGGAGGTAAGGTTTCTTAAGATTTTTCCATTTGAATCTTTTAATTGTCGATGAAAATTATGATATTGAATTATGAATTTTGTGTGTAATATGTAAGGTACACACTGCATGTACATAAGACATTTAGCCTTAGAATGTCACAAGGCGGTGCATGGTTTGGAACTCAAAGCTCAATGGGCATTCATTACCCCTGCACAGTTGTTGGCTTTACTGATGTTAGACCATCCAATCCAAGGTGAAATATATATTTATAAATAAATCTAACAATTTTAGTTATTAAACAAGTGTTTAGATAATATAAAATTCAATACGTGTGGTATTTATGTGTAGGGGAGTCCATGTCCATGATGATGAGTAATATAAATGAGGCCAATGAAGGTGAAGATAATATTGGCGAAGCTAGTGAGGATGAGTATGGTATGAATGCAGAAGGTGTTAGAAGTGAGGAAAGTACCAACAGATGGTTGATGGTGGGTGGATGATGCAGTAGACAATGCAATTGCCTCAAATGACATGAATGTTGATGATGATGAGCCACTGTACTATGACGAGGAGGAGCCAATCTATGCACATAACACAGATGAGCAAATAGATGAGGTAGTTAATTGGATATGGAGCAATAGAACGAAGAAGAGTTATATGTTGGACATATATTTGAGGATATAGAAGCATTTATCATAGCTTTGAGGGAGTTTTCAATTAGGAATCATGTCTACTACAAGGTTCTACGTGCAGATATGTTAGAATATATAATTAAGTGCATTGATAGTGTTTGCTCTTGGAGAGTTCATAGATCCATGAAGAGGGGTGTATGGTACATTAAATTTAAGACATACAGAGGTGATCACACTTGTAGGAATGCTCATCGTAGCCCTAATCATAAACATGGAGTACATCGTTTGTTTGCAAGGTCATATTGCCTGCCATCCAAGCTAAATTAACTCTCACATCATGTGATATTATTCAAAAAATGAGGAGAGGTTCCACGTTGACATTTCTTATAAAAAAGCGCGTGTGGCAAGGAGTATGCCAATAAAAGCTATTTATGGAAATTAAGCTAAATCATAGAAATTGTTGCCAATGTATCTCAAGGCAATACAAAATGTGAATCCGGGACATTGCATCCCGATGATTAGTATCAATGTCACTCATTTGTACGACAGGTATCCTGGAGTTCTTATAGTTGTAATGACTATAAACGGGAACAATGGGTTATTTGCTCTAGCATTTGGGATAGTATCAAAGGAAGATTATAAAAATTGAAAATGGTTCTTAAGTCAATTGTGGGAGAAAATACTTATGGATATGACGCATGTCATAATCATCTCAGATTGGCATAAGGGGCTTCAAAAGGTGGTGCCTAAAAATTTCCCTCTTCCATTATTCTATCATCGATATTGCATCCATCACATAAAGGTAAATTTTATGGAGTTTGAAAATGATACGCTGACAGACTTGATTGGGGCAACTGCTTGTGTATTGACAATTGAACAATTTGATGCTAAAATGAACTTGATTGGTAAGGAAAGTCAAAGAGCAAAATAACTCCTCACAGGAGAAGGATTATACCCTGAACAGTGGTCTCTTGCTGATGAAGGTTTTAGAAGATTTGGTATGATGATTGCAAATCTGGCAAAAAGTTTAAATAACATCTTGAAAGAGATACTGGAATTAGCCATGGAGACCTTAATATCAACTATTTTTTATCAGGTAGTAAATTCTTTGTGAAATGATCTTGTGCTTCAGAGGACATGATCAGCCCGTATACTCCCAGAGGAGTGGAAGAGATAATAAGGGAACAAACACATATAATTGGGAGTATATAATTAGCAGGATCAACCACACTGATTACGAAGTGATGACTATGAGTGGAAGGAAGTTAGTGGTGAATGCGGTTTATCAAATTTGTACATGTAAGTATCCTCAAGTCTACTAATATCCTTGCTCTCATCTTCTTGTTGTATAGGGAAAGCAATGGTAGCCTATACAAGCAAGACTATGTTATACATCTACTACTTATAGAAATGTGTACTCCACACAATTCTACTCTCCTCATGGTTGGGAGTTTAGAGAAAAAGATATTCCTTATGTGTTATTACCCCTAAAGGCAACAAGACAACCCGATCGCCCACGATCTTAAAAAAAAATTAATTTAATTTTATCATTTAAAAGGACAAAATTGGTGTAAACTACAGCCTTAGCTGAAAAATATGTTAAGGGAGGTTATTTCATCCTTGGGAAGGATGAAATCTACTTTAAAATAGAATTCATCCTTTAGAAGGATAAGGAGAATTCGTCCTTTAGAAGGACGAAATCTCGCTATAAGGAAAATTCCATCCTTCTGAAGGTTGAAATATAGACAAAATCAACTTAAAGCATATTTCATAAATTTTTTTTAAAAAAAGTCATGCAGGCAATAGCTCTTGGTTGGCGCCTATGTGGCAAAAATAAACACCATTTTGGTAATTATTTTTCTCTCTCCACTATTTTGGTAAATAATTGTTAACATTATTTATATAATTTTCCCTATATGTGTGTGTGTACTAAAGCAAAGCATTATAAGGTGGACTAATGCCACCAATCAACATAAAAGGGAATCGATGTGAAAGTGTTCCTTTTACATTCTTGTGACTTAGCAAAACATTCTAGAAGGGCACGGTATAAAATGTAGAACATGTGTGCATGTCATGAATAAATCAAAGGATAAACACATGTTTTATTTTGTCAATTTGTCCTACAATTAGTGGTGGAGGCATAAAATGTTGGTTAGGAGATGCAAGCATGATAACACCAACTAGTATATCACTATGTAGCTTTCATTTGACAACATGGTATATGAGAAAGCTTTAGTTTAATTAAAAATGTAATCCAAGCAAGGCTACAAACTTGAAGAGCACAAATTATGACAAAAGTATTGGAATTGAATGGAAACTATGTAAAAGAGTTAATGAAAATAAAGAAGCTTTGTGGAGGGCTGATTGCTCCCTAACTCTGCCCTTGCCTACAACACTACTATCATGATTTGCAACAAGTCAAATTCCCATGTTAGGTAATGCTAACAGTGGAGTTACCCTATAATTGTTTTTAAAATGTTCCAAAAGATAAAGAATTGCATATACCAAGTGCATCTAGAATTTTATCTTTTATCATTTCTTTAAATGTCATGACCAGGATTATTAGAACCTTTTTCAAATAACACAAATGGTAAATTACAAGAATTTTTTCTTAAATACAAGGCAAATTTTCTTAATAAGTATCCAAGTTATGATAATTTGGGTTTACAAATACGAATATCAAAGCATATGATATTATTATGAGCCTCTAAAATCCATAAATAGTAGATTATTCATCTAAGTATATGTATATCATCAATTGAAAAATAAATAACTCAATTAGCTTTCATGTTATTAATACAATTACTTACTAGAATTGTAGAGACATCAAACTAATTCACACATGGCCCAATCCAATGTTTTGAAAACTAGCCCAACCATTGACCCTATTTGGTTGTCGGGCCTGGTCAATTGGGTTCAACTATGGATCAACCATTTTTCGTTAAGTTGGATTAAAAATAATAGTTATGTACACCGTTTACACAAAATTAATGTAACTTAGTGGTTAGAGTATGAACGTCATGTTTGCTTTGACCTGAGTTTGAATCTCGATACCTAGGAATTTTTATAAACTAGTTGAGCATCATGTGTACAACAAAATTGGCCTAGCCCAATGCAAAGTCAAATCACATATATTGATATGATTTTTTTCTAAAGATCCTCCACAATGGCTATTAAACTGGAGTGGCCCAATTCAACGAGTTGGTGGCTCAACCGACCAGGTCATGTTGACCCATTAAACTAGATTAACTGGACTGCTTTATCAATCGGGTCCGGTTATAACCAATCCGACCTGCTAGGCCGATCTAGGTTATAAAATAGTGGCTAGGTCCTAAACTCACTAGTCCTTGCCTAAAGAACCTACAACTAACAAGATCCAATCAACAATTGAGCATCTCCTCCCACAAGAAAAGAATTTCCAAATATAACAAAAAAATAATTAATATTTTTATATGGCCAATATAGCTAGAATGTTAGTGGTCTACATACTTATTGGACAACATCTCTAATGTTACTACCAACTAGATTAGATATGGAAATAGTTCTGCATAGCAACTAATACCATCTCATAAAGTACAATATCGTACATGCAATGTTTAAGTATTTTTAATGTACCTATGTTTTATGCAAATCATTTAATTGTTCTAATTAACAACCAATATGAAGCACTGTCATTGATTGTCTCACAAACTCCTATGCAATAATTAATAACCCCGAATAATCCTTTGGACAAACAAACATATTATATGTCAATTAAAGTGATATATGATACAAACCATCATTCATTGTTCAGACCTAAAACTCTATGTTTAACAAAACATAACTCATAACTCTATCAATGATAAAGGCCAAAATATTACAATGACAGTATAAAAAAGTTAGAACATAATGTAAGTACTTACCAACTCAAAGATAACTCAATTATCAAAGAAATCTCTAAATATTCATTTCTACATTTGGAGGTATGAGTGCTCTTGCAGTAGTTTGACACAAGTCCCTAGGGCTCTCAAGATCCTGCCACCAATCTAGAGATAGGGATCCCAACTATAGTCATTGACATAGATGGAGAGAAACACAATCTTTTCATGATTCTCATGCAACTTCAGTTTTCGTATGTACAAGATTTTGTGAAGACCTGCAGGAAACCTATAGTAAAGACTCTATAGGATGATATCCAAACTTTCATAGTTGTGAAAAAGTGTACAAATATCACAATCTCCACCTTCCCCGACATTGGGGGAAAAGTCCTAAATGATAATAAAGATTGCAACTCAAAAAAGCCTAATGTCCATATTATTGACTCCCAAAGACTCGGAACTTAGACTCAATCAATTTTATCCAATCAAATAAGAGTCCTCTTCATACTGTGAATCGGCACAATAAATAACTCATCCAATGAATTATGACTAAAACATTTTCTTAAACACTATTAGTCTCTCTAAGACTAGGGAACAATCACATAACTACCTTTGGTTCATTAACCAAGGTAAGTTTCTAGGTCAGCGTCCATGTTTACTCTATGAACCAGTCCTAAACCCCATTGATGGTATTTTAATCTTTATATTGATCAGGTATTCTCCCCTAATTCAAAGCTACCAAAACCCTCTTGATTAGTTTTTCATTAATCTCAAACTAGTGTTTGGTTACTAACATAACAACAATTGCAAATATTCAAGTAAATGAGCATAACATATAATTTGAGTCACACAAGTCCCAACAGACAATGCTTTGAAGCCCAATAGAAATAAACGAATGCTCATTATCCTTATTTACAAGTCTAGGGCTAGACAAATTCAAGTCCAAGTAATAAACATCTCTTATGTACCATGCAATAGGGTATATGTCTATGTAAAAATAGGCTAGATTACCCTTAAGTGCATTGAGGTAATTCTTCTACATAGGATACAATACTTTTCTTTGGCTCATACTAGTCACCTCAGTCTCCTTCATTTGGCTTCAAGTCATTTCCCCCTTAAGAGGTTCCACTTTGTTTGTGCTTCCATTCACGCAAATGTGTATTAGTCCACTTATAGGGTTATTTTGTCCTGTGTTAAAAGGCTTCTTGAACTCTAATGGTCCAAAATTGGGCTCAATGGTACTCCTCGATGTTAATGACTTTGTAATTTTCTTGATGTTTCATGGGGTTTCATGAACCCTTAAAGAGACCTTGGTTCACTTAATGAATCACCCTTTAACCTTAGGAGAAAATGATTAATTTTCTACTTACTAAGATTTTTTAGATTATGTGGCTTAATCCAAGTCTAGGATACACCCTCACCTAGTTTTAAGATCTTACCCAAATTTTAACTTCACTTATAGGCCATTGAACCGGAGCCTAAATCAGGTAATTGAACAATGGTTCATATAAAAAAGTAAAATAGTCAATTTATAGGAACCAAGAATTTTCCCAGGCACAAACTTGGTCAAAATACTAATAACCCTCCCGAGGTCATTCTATAATTTTTATAAATTTTTAAGACAATTATATCCTCATGAAAAGATCCATTCAATTACTCCCTTTCTTCTTCATCTTTTTTTTAAAATTTTTAGAGAACCAGCCTAGCTTGGGCCGGCCAGCACTATTGGGTCCTAACCCAACTCCGGCTTAAACCCAATCCCTGTGGTTGTCTCCTTCCAAGAAATGCCTAGAACACCCTATGCCAATTGGACCTGGCGTTCAATCACCACTAGCTCAGCCCTTCCCACTAGTGGGGGTCTCTCCCCCAAGGTCGGCCAAGGCAAAAGTCTAGGCCCTAGCTTTACCAACCCATACCACCCAAATCTGTTGTGCAGATCTCTTCCCTCGCAAGGCCATTGCTTGTAGGCTTCTGGATGGTGTGGTGACCATAGTGTTTAGCAAATTAGATCGCCTCCGAGTGGCCTGCCACCGTCTGATGGCAAAGTTAGAACTGGAGCTGAAGTTAGCCTCTTCTTCAACTCTTGGAAACTCTCTTCACAAGCTGAGTTCCACTCAAACTTCTGATTCTTCCTTGTCAACTTAGTCATAGGGCTCGCAAGGCTAGAAAAACCCTCGATGAAACGGCGATAGTACCCAGCAAGTCCTAGGAAGCTACGGACCTCCGATGCACTCTTCGGTTGCTCCCAATTCAACACGGCTTCAACTTTCAAGGGATCAACCGCCGCACCGTCTCTCGATATCACATGACCAAGGAAATGCACTTTCTTGAGCCAAAATTCACACTTGTCAAACTTCGCAAAGAGCGTATGCTCCAGTAAAGTTCGCAAGACAATCCTCAAATGTGCTTCATGCTCTTCCTCATTGGCCGAATAGATCAGAATATCATCCACGAATATAATCACAAACCGATCAAGATAAGGCCGAAAGACTCGGTTCATCAAGTCCATAAATGAGGCAGGTGCGTTAGTAAGACCAAAAGGCATAACTAAGAACTCATAATGCCCATATCGGGTACAGAAAGCCGTCTTGGCAACATCATCAGGACGGATCCGAAGTTGGTGATAACCCGATCTCAAATCGATCTTAGAGAAAACCTTCGCCTGCTACAACTGATCAAACAAATCATCAATTCTAGGTAAAGGGTACTTGTTCTTGATGGTTACCTGATTAAGCATTCGGTAGTTGATACACAACCGTAGAGAACCATCCTTCTTCCGAACAAATAAGACCGGCGCACCCCAAGGAGATACACTCGGCCTAATATACCCCTTATCCATAAGATCCTGCAGCTGAGCCTTAAGCTCTTTAAGTTCAGCTGGAGCCATACGATAGGGAGCCTTAGAAATAGGAGTAGTGCCTGGAATAAGATCAATGCAAAACTCTATCTCCCTCTCCGGTGGTAAACTCGCCAAGTCACTAGGGAAGACATAGGGAAATTCCGCCACAACACGAACGGAATCCAAAGAAGGTAACTCCAAGTTCAACCCTGTAACACTAGCAAGGAAAGCTTCACATCCACTATCGATCCACTTCTTGGCCTTGAAGGAAGAGACCAAGAATTTTCCATTAGAACGCTTCACCCCTTGAAAGATAAAAGGCTTAGCTCCTGGCAACTTGAACTTCATACACCTCCTGCGACAGTCTACATGCACATGGAACTTAAACATCATATCCATGCCTAGGATCACATCAAAGTCAATCATCGGCAATATAATAAGATCCATATGTAGCACATGCCCACTGATCTCCATAGGAATCATCTCAACATACTTTTCCGCTCGAAGAGAGGATGAAGGTGTAGAAACAGGCAAAGGAACATGCAACAACTTATAACAAGCATCCAACTCATGAGCAAAATGAGGAGACACAAAAAAATGAGAGGAACCGGTATCAAATAACACTCTAGCATAGTGGGAGGCAATGAGAATCATACCTTCCACCACGCCCGAAGAGTTAGCCGCCTCCTGTGCTGAAATAGCAAAGACTCTCCCATCATGAGCCGGCTTCTTCCCCTTGCCATCGGGCTGCCCGGTAGGTGCTCTCGCCGGTGGTACACCTGGCTGCCTGGGACCGGTATTAGGTGTCATCGGTGCACGTCTCTGAGCACGACCAGCCTTCTGCGGACACTCATTGGCATAGTGCCCCTTCTGCCAACAATCATAGCAAGTCACACTAGCACGGCGGTCCTGAGGATCCTGCTGCACATGCTGAGTGTTATGCCTCACATGACGGGTATCACACCGCTTAAAGTCCCGGCGGTTATGGCTATCCTCCGCCCTCGACCTCTTAGGTTGCTGCTGCCCTCTCCTCCGGATATACTCATCAGAATCACGCTCCACAGCGATGGCTGTCTCAAGTACCTCAGCAAGGGTCTTGTGCCTGAATGGCACAACTCGGCCTTTGATGAAAGGCTTAAGACCGTCCTCAAACTTACGTGCTCGCTCATACTCATCGCCGAAGAAGCGAGGAGCAAAGCGCTCAAGCTCCACGAAACGGGTTTCATAAGCCAAGACCGTCATAGAACCCTGCTGCAGACTGAGAAACTGCTTCTTCTTCTCCTCTCGGACATGAAGAGGGAAGTACTTGTCGTTAAAGGCTGACAAGAACTCCTCCCAAGGAATGTCCTCTCGGCCATGGAACCTCTGACGCTCCATCGATAACCACCACCTCTGAGCTTCGCCCTCGAATGTGAAGACTACAAGTCTAGTCTTCTCCTCGTCCGAGCAACGTCGAGTACTAAAAATCTTCTCCATATGAAGCCTCCAATTATCCGCCACAGAGGTATCCAATCCACCCTTGAAGCTAGGGGGATTAAGCTTATTGAATCCCTCGAGTGAAAGAGACTCAGAACTGCTACCGCTCACGTGCTTAGCCTGGAACACTTGTGTCAACCTTTCAATGGCGGTCAACACATCGTCCACCCTTGGGTCACGAGTACCGCGATGGTTATTAGCGCCTGCATGATTAAGACCAGCCATCTACACACCGACCAGATGTTAATCGTACAGCCTAACAACCCGAAAGCACATAGCCAAACAAGCAGAAAGCACACAAACAAGCAAGCAAGCAAACAAGCAAGACTTGTCACACAAACCCTATTTACTCTTGGACAAAGATGTGCTCCGATACCAAAAACTCTGTCACACCCCGGCGATGCCCGACCCGAGCCGAACCCGGTCCAAGGGCCGGTCAAACGCACGGGGGCGACGAAGTGAAAATTGAGAAAAACAATCTAGCGGAAGACTTAACCATAACCACGGGCGATTAACAGAAACATGGAGTACGCACAATCCTTTGAGCAAGAGTAAATAAAAAGGGAAAAAAAGGTGTTGCTTATCACAAAGTAAACAACAATCTCAAACCCACAAGCTTAGTTAAGTAAAGCCCACACCGGCTCAAAATAAGTCATAAGCATCACAACTGTAAAATATGACATAAATCCAAAACAAGAACCCTACACAAAGGTCCTGAACAACAGCATAACTAAGGAAAATAAACCACACAAAGAACTCCACGATCATATTCAAGCCACCTCCGACCTTTCCTCGAAGAGGCAATCCTGTCCGTCTGCGTGTCGCACCACGCAGCCCCAAATCAAAACACCAAAGAGGGGTGAGTTTAACAAACTCAGCAATGGTTTTAATATCACTGTCAACGTTGAAAATACGATAGCATAGTAATGAGATCGTTCAGATCAAAGATTTACATGGTGCATCACTTTCTGATCACACATTCATATCACCTAACACTGCATCATAATGCATAATTCAACCTGCATGGATGTATCTCTAACGTACATATTCCCACATGCATAGTATCAAATCAAACTACATGGAATGTATCTCTAACATACATATTCCCACATGCATTATTTCATAATTCAACCTGCATGGATGTATCTCTAAGATACATATTCCACATGCATAACATCAAAATCAACATGCATGGATGTATCTCTAGCATACATATTCCACATGCATTATATCAAAATCAACATGCATGGATGTATCTCTAACATACATATTCCACATGCATAGTATCAAATCAAACTGCATGGAATGTATCTCTAACATACATATTCCCACATGCATAACATCAACATCAACCTGCATGGATGTATCTCTAACATACATATTCCCACATGCATTATATCATCACAATCAACCTCCATCAAGGAGTAATCACACATTAATGTCTCACATACGGGAGCATAAACAAGGCCACAAAGGCGTGTCATGATCCAAAATTCTACACAAGAATTAAAGAAAAATCGGGGTTGTCAATCCCTAATACTGCTCGCCCTGGATGATCCTGGCCAAGGATGTCCCATTCTCACACAGAGAATCTAGAGCAGGGGTGTTCGCCCAGGGACATCTCCTGCGGAGGGAAGAGCCCGAGTTCTCACACAGAGAACCCTAGAACACGTGGTAGCGGGGTGCACACGGCATACCACACTAGATTCTCAGGGTCCAGATGACACTTATAATAACATTCTCACAATCCGCAAGACAAGTACACAACTCGTCCCCACATCATTCCATTTAACAAGACTCAACCCGGGGAGTGCACTCGTTCCACACAGGAACTTCAAATCGTTCCACACAGGAACTCCAAATCAAAATATGTCCTTTCGGACCAATCAACTTGCGATTAATCCACGACCGATCAACCCGGCACACAATTTCATCACAATGTATCCAATCGGTCAAATTCGATTAATTACGATGAAGCCTCAATTGGAAATCCATTTTTATGATGCATGCAGCATGGTACATACGTAGGCAAAACATACATGAATCCTAATCCATGATAAGTGTTCTCATCAGCCCCTAATGCATCATTCATAATCACAATATCAAGCTTCAACATCATCATTTAACCCTCACATGTGTGTGTGTGTATCTAATAGAAACATTTCACATAATGCATGCCAACATGCTTGAAATTAAACTCACTACCACACTACGCATGTGAATTTCCATCTAAACATGAATTTCAGTGAAAATCGTAGGTGAAGAATCGTTGAAATCATATTTAAATTCAAAACTCAACCACAATGGCTAAACACATATAACTTCACTCATTTCATCATTGAGTCATGACATTCACCAACATCCACACACCACTAACCACAATCTATCATGACAAATAAGTCCAACAATAGGTTGTAGTCCTACTGAAAATATGCTTAACCAAAGGGAAACAACCATTCATAATTTCAAGATAACGATTCCAACATCATGCCACAAAACATAAGTCATTCCACCATCTCTAAGCATAT
Source organism: Saururus chinensis (assembly GCA_035235625.1). Lineage (NCBI taxonomy): Eukaryota > Viridiplantae > Streptophyta > Magnoliopsida > Piperales > Saururaceae > Saururus > Saururus chinensis. The sequence continues at coordinate 27,376,386 of CP141140.1, forward strand.
ATCTCAACTCCATAAACTTAATAGCATGCATTTCCAGTAGCCTAACATAGCTTAAAACACTCCACATACATATAAAATTGGCAAGCTAAAGTGGAATCATCAAAATAGACATCATATACACAACATACAATTTTCTGTGTAGCCGATCAATCGCCCTTCAGGCCGTTCGATCGGTTAAACGTGAAATTTTGAAATTTACAGTTCGGCCATTCGATCGCCCAGCAGGCCATTCGATCGGCTAAACTGGAAAAGTGTCGTTCTGGCAGTGTTGCCGATCGAACGCCCTGCAGGGCCGATCGATCGCCAACACGGCAGAATAGTCATCTTCTTCCTTTCGCAAATCCAAACCGAAACACCATAGATAACACTTCAAATCCACATCTAACACCCTAATCATCATCAAAAGTCCTTCTTGACTTCCAGAACATCAAACCATACCATAATAATGCAAAACCCTAAGAAATCGGGATTAAATAATTCCATTTTCTAATCTTACCATTAACACACCAAATCAAGCAAACCATTTCGAAATAAGCCAAAAATGAAGAGTTTTACCATGGATAAACAAAGATTTCGAAGACCCATACCTCAGCACTTGATTAAGCTCGGATTGAAGAGTCACCATTCTTGAAATCCTTGAAAACACAATGAGTTTGAATTAAACTCTAATAGAAATCGATTTACCCAAGAAATCCCTAATTAAACCTTAGATCTAGGGCTTATTGGTAGTAAAAATCGAATTTTGAATGTTAGGGTTTGTAGTAAAACACAAATCAGTAGCTTTTGATGGTCAAAAACGAATTGAATCAAGGGGAAAATGGTAGATTTGGAAGAAATTAAGAAGAAAGCCAAGAATTAGTGCTTAATTAGAGTAAGCTTACCTTAATCGGCTTCTAATTCGGGCCTAAGTGGGGATTAGGCCAGCCCTCCTTCCTTAGCCTATTCCCAAAAATAAAAATGACTCTGGTTTTCCCTTTTATAGTAAGGGTTGGGGTATGCATAGGTAAATTTTGGGGTGTAAATATGAAAAGTAGGCTAAAAGTGGGTATTTTACAAATTTAAGCACAAATTATGCCTAATAAAATTCTGAAAATTTTTTGTGTGACCTTAAGTATATGTCTAGGTTCATTTGACATAAAAATAAAATTTTTGACGGATGGGGCCCACAGGGGTCCTGCCAAAACCCTAATTTTTGGGAAAAATAGTGAAAATTCTGAAAAATTCCAAAAATTCACATTTGGTTTAAAATCACTTAAAACTACTAATATTGAAGTTAATTTTGGTTAAAACCATCACAAACTCTATTTATTTACGAAATCACCGAATAAGATCAGAAAATACGTAAATCTCACGATAACCAATAATTAAAGAAAACCAAAACCGGTTTAAAGATGAGGGTCCTTACAGTAGTGCTGTTCACCACATCAGCTAGGTTTTGATGAAGCACTCCTGCTAGTTTCCCCCTAATAGCCGGCTATAGACCCCACATGAAGTCTCTTTCACGTTCTGCTGTTGTAGAATGTGAATTGGCAAACCACTCCAGCTCAAAAAACATTGCTTGATACTCTGCCACTGTCATGTTCCCCTGACTAAGGTTGAGAAATTGCTTTTTCAGGTCATGTCGCACTAGTTCAAAGAAAATTTTCTCATTGAAATCAACCAGAAATTCTTCCCAATTGATGTATTCCCGATTTGCAAACTTTAGTTGCCTAGTGGAGTCCCACTAGACTTCAGCTTCCCCCTCCAACATGAATGTCACAAACTGTGTCTTTTGCTACTCAATGCATCCCATGACCCTGAAAATTTTCTCCATCTGACATCGCCACATGTTTGCTTCCAAGGGCTTTGGCTCTCCCTTGAAGCTAGGAGGACTATACTTCTTGAATTTCTCCATGGTAGGTGTTGCATCATTTGCTCCCCGCCTTTCAGGTTATGCACTTGATTGTCCTTGCTGTTGTTGGACTTGAGCCTAGACTATATTCACTAGTCCTTCTACTGTGGCTCTCATCTGGTCCATCTGATGGCTCATCGTGGCAATCCTAGTACCATGAGGTCTCCCGTCGTCTGCCATCACTAATCTACAACAAGGTAACCTTATCTAATTTCACATAAATTCAACACATCACAAAAATTCATCACATCATAAAAATCACACAGCAACATTCTAATCATCCCACACGTTCCTAAATTATGTTCTAACATTATTGTCATTAATCCCCTTACCCTTTTTTTCTAAATTTTAGGACTATGCTATCTTATTTATTTTTCATTCTTAATCCCTTAGGCTCCGATACCATTTTGTCATGACCTGAGCCTTGAGAAGGGTCCAAAGACCGCCAACACCATCGGAGTGCACCTGAGCTCAAGCTGTGACAATACAATAACATATATTTTGCAAGGGATAAAGAATTAAGTCTGAAACATAGACAACCTTCTTACTAAACTTTTATTGAATCAAATAACATGAGTTTCACCCAAGGGGTGTTCATCTGCAACTATAAAATAGCTACTAATGCTTCAAAGAAATCAAACTAATCCTAATTCCCTTCATTAACCCTGTGATCATTATCTCTAACCTTTCTCGACATTCCTACGCATCCAAATCTGTAAACAAACATGCACGCAAAAATACGCCTGATGGAACGGACGTTCCACCCGTGAGCTAAAAGCTCTGTGAGCCTCAGATAAACATACATTATAATCTCAACAATCATCGCTCACACAATCAACAACAAATGATCAATCAATCTTTAGAATAATACACCTAACATGATTTCTAAATATATTTATATACATGCATCTCATTTAAACTTAACTATCCATCATTTCATACATTTACCTGATCACCATATGCTTCATCATTCATAACTTATAATCTACACAACCCATTCCCTATAACACCCAGAGAATTAGCTATGTGATCCGTGATTTGTGCCGGCACAAATGCACCGTGGTTGGTCATACGTATGCACTCGTAATGACCCATGAAACTGGGAGGGAACTGCCAAAGGCTGGGGTCCACCCTCATCCCTACGTGGCACCTGAGTAGTCTTATTAACTAGAATACTAAAATTGAGTCACCCAACCCAAATCTTAACTACCCTTGTTAACCCGTCACTCTTAGGTGGGTTCTTAATACCAAGTCTACCAATTTAGGCAATGCATTCCTCTCACATGCCCAACTCATAATCGGTCAACATATCATTCACATTAATACACTTCATCACAAATCCTTTATTCTCAGCAAGGTCTCCCCTAATAAAAAAAATTTAAGAATCACAGCAGAGTGTGTCATGTGCTCCATAAGTGCTATGTATGTATAATAAAATTCCAACAAGGTCCTGCACATACTATTCACACAATTAACTAACAATTCAGCATGGTATTATTAAAGTCGACCTATATCATGCATCAGAGTACAACTGATTCCCTTTTTACTTGCCTCTTAAATCTTGAGAGGGAATTTGTATCTTATTGCCAAGAATGTACTTGAATTAAATAATAAAAGGATACACAGTTCTGATTCATTCAATAATACTTCCCACAATGAACACAAATCCTGCAAGGTGAATCCAATAACCTGTTGTCTATGATACATACCAATCACTACAACAATACACAGCAAATCCATGGCAGCATACATCAGTACACATATATTATTTAGAGATAATTCATTCTCCATTATTTAATTATTTCCTTGTAACCCCAGCGAGTTTACACCTTCCCAATTATGATTAATTACTCCGCATACATCTTCACCTTCAATCACTCCAATCACACACAGGAGCATTCCTGTTATTAACACATGCATAACTGACATATTCTCTACTACTGAGAAAGAATTATAGGATAAAAATCTGTGTATGAGATACAAACACTAGATGGGCAATTACATCCATAATCATCAGTCCCACAGTTTTATATATATATATAGAGAGAGAGAGAGTCAGAGATTTGTTTTAAACTCATCCTAGCATATAATAGAATCATATAACTCACAGACCAAGCCCATACTTCAACCATATGAATCATGCTAGAAAACTACGAAATATTTCATGGAATAGAATTAGAGTATGGCACATCAACGTTGGAAATTATACAATTAATCAAGACATACTATACTTTGCAAAAAATCAGAATTTGAGCATAAGCATGATATTAGGATTTCCTTCATCACACAACAATTGTAAACAATTCATGCTGAGAGAACAATTCATGTTCTAAATGAGGGACCTCACCTTAGCCTAATTTGAAGCACAAAACGTCCCAAATATCACTGCTCTTCTCAAAATTCTAAGGAAAACTATAACCAAACTCTAATTAATAGAAGGAGACATGTAAATAACGCAAGGGAAAGAAGATTTTGTACAATCCATCTCACTGTGAACAGTGATTCCGAGAATAAGAAAAGGGAAATTTGGCCGAAAACCAAGAGGGAAAGTTGTAATATGTCAAAAGACCTCACCTTTTTGCCTTCCCCTCTACAGCCCGGTCCTCTCGCTGCCCAAATCTCGCCCTTGTCGCCGTCGTCGGACTCAAAATTTGTTCCTCGTCGAACCAGGGAGAAAAGGGGCTGATGGGGCGAGAGGGAGGGAAGAGATGAGGTTTATAAAGAGGAGGGAAGAGAGACGTCAAGGGAGAGGGGAGGAGAATCGTGGAGGGAAAAGCAAGGAGATTTCCTTCTCCCGTTCTGCTTGATGTTGGGGGAAGGAAGATTTTCCTTCCCCCGACTCTCCCAGAAACCCGACACCAGACGGGTCTGAGTTCCACTCAGACCTGAACCGGGGTCGGTTTCTTAAGTTTTAATTTCAAAAAAACCAAACACGGGGTTTACACTATAAGCATCTACTCATGTCACGTGAATGTCATACTAGTTATAACACATCTCATCAACACATATTCATACCACTTGTATATCATGTTATATGTAATATATCTCATCAACACATTTTCATGTCACTTGCATATCATGCTATATGATATATCATATCATCACATATTCATATCACCTGCATATAATGTTATATCTAATATATCTCATCATCACATAGTCATGCTACCTGCATATCATGCTATAACCCATACTATCTCATCATCACATAGCCATACTACCTGCATATCAGGTTATAACCCATATTATTTCATCATCACTTTTTCATGCCTCCTATGCATCGTGGGTTTAACATAGCTCATAACATACATATACCTCATGTTTAACATGTAAAATTTACTAACATAATTACATCCTACATGAATAACTTCTCAACATAAATATATCATTTATATCTATTTCTCAATGAAAATATTGACCCAGCAAATCAAATGTCTCAAACACACTATCCTACATATCATACAAACTAAGCCATAACCACATGTAAAATAGAAGCTCTATTAACACTACACAACTTGTATCAATAGTACTATAACCCTCCATACGCGTGCAACAACAAATGGTGAATGTCTCACAAATTGAGATAAATAAACCTACTCATTAGGGTCAAAAACCCCAAGTGCGAGTGCTCATCAAGGCCAAAGCCCTGAGTAGAACTGTTCATCAAGACAGTCCCGAGCACGATACTTGGTAAGTCGGTGCACACGGACATACCCATCAAATAACACACATATAGCATTCCGCTCATCTCAACCCAGGGAGGAAACCAAATTCTCAAAGGAACTCAAAACAAAATCATGTCCTTTTAGACCCCAAACCAATTTGATAAGTTTTCGATCGATTAATCTGACAACCAATTACATTTAATCGATCAAACAAGGCTAATCACAATTAATCTCATTTATAAATCATTTTTATGATGTATACAATATTATACATACGTGAGCAATGCTACATGAGTCCAAATACAAGAGATGTGCTCAAATCAGTCCACATGTGCATCTAACATGGTCCATTGATGTCAAATAAGATCAGAAATATCTATACAATTGTTTACATAAGTGGCAATGTTCAAGCCTAAGCTAACACATGTGCTATATGAACAATACATATTTCCATGTGTTCTATACATGCATCCATGATTTTATCATAGTCCTTCCCTATTGAAATCATGAAGTAAGTGTCGCAAAAATATTGAAATATGAGTTCAAGACAAGTATAACATTATGCTAGACTTAGGAAAGGATAAGCATCGTCATACTTAAGCTAGAACATGGAAGACATGATTCACCTAAATTTTGTATAACATGTGCAAGCACGTATACATCATCATGGTGAAACCTACTGTAATCATCAAGAAATCATGAAGTAGTCATTAAACATGAATTTAAGACAAGTAGAATATCACGCTAAAATTAAACAAACATAGCCTAAATCATGCTTGAGCTAAGTCATAAATTCCAAGATGATCTTCATGCAATCACAGTAGCATTTCTAGGTAATAATAACTCATTCTAATCATAAGAATTGGATTCATGTAGAGAGTATGAGAAATGCCCAAAATATGCAAAAATGGTAAAAACTATCATTTGGCCGTTCGAATTCCTCTTTGGGCCATTCGATTAGCCAGATAGGCCTTTCGAACAATAGGCCGTTCGAACACTTGTTGGGTTGTTCGAACACCCTTAATAGTTCACTTTATGCCCATTTCTAGTTCGTCTTCAACCTCACAAAAATCAAACTGAAAATACCTAAAAATTCAAGGAAAATTCTAAAATTTTATGATATCAAAATACAAACCTACAACATGTAGATCCAACCATTCTTAAGCTTAATCACAAGAAAATTAACATAAATGACATGCTTTTAATCATCCACCATTAAAGCACATAGATTAGCAAGAACCAACTTAAACCATTCAAACATGCAATCCAATACATAAAACCACATAAGATAAAAACCCTTTATCTCAAAGAAGTCCTTGGATTGAAAATGAAGTTCTACTCTTAAGAAACCCTACCCAAAATTAGGATTTTAGTTAATACTTATTTAAAATCGACTATTAAGCATAAATAGCCACAAAAACAAGTAGATCTATGATTTCCTTTGATTAAAAATGAAAATTACCGATTTCGGGTTTGAAATATAAATTAAAAAAGTATTTTTCAGAAAATAAATTAAGAATCCATTTGGGGAAAGTAGAGATAAGAGAGACTAAGAGTAAAACCAGAAGATTAGGGAAGATTAGTGCTAAGAACCCACTAAAATCAAATTTTTATCTTTGGGCAATGGGGTTATGGCACCACCGTGCCTCCTAGCACAACCCTTTCCAAATTGAAAAATGGGCTAGGGTTTTCCTTATATAGTAAGTTGTTGGGTTATATGTACAAATTGTTCGGCTGTAAATATGAATTATAACGCCCTGAGTAGCAAATTTGGGTCCTTTTAGGGCTAAAAATGAGTTTAATAATTCTAAAAATCATTGAAATAAAATAATTAAAGTTTAGGGTCATGTGGGTCACATTCTGTCCAATCATGGACGTGCACCCACAGTAGGGTACACACCCTTAATGAATGAAAAATCTCTATAAAATCCCTAAAAATAGGATAAATCAAGTTTGATATTAAAACTTATAAAAATATTATTATACCTCGTTGAAACCATAATTACTAACCCTTAACCCTAAAATCAAGTCAAACTGGTAAATTTAAGCAAACCACATAATAATACATAATTAAATCAAAATTAAATCGGGTTAAAGTTAGAGAACTTACATAACTCCTCTCTGAAATTTTTGTATGTAATCTTCTCTTCTTAGTTGTGTATCAACATTAATATACCATTGATATTCTCTTGAAACTTGTTTCTAAATTGTCGAGGAAAATAATATGAAAAAGACTAATCTTTCTTCTCTTATTATTTTAGGTTTTTCTCTCTTCAATTTCGTTACTTCTTATCCTTTATATAAGTCTCAAAAATGATTTAACTTTTTGACTTCAATAAAGAAATAAATTCAATCTAAAGAGGCTTTTTATAGCAACAAAAACTGCTAGTAATCGATCATTTCATACAACAATCGATCGTTTATTATTTTTTAAACACATGACTCCTTGAGTAATCGATCAGTCTACTAAGTGATGATCAATAAACTCTTGGTTTTGTTTTACAAATGATTAATTCATGTGTTGATCAATCGATTTATTAATTTGGTACAACTGTTCATTAGCGATCAATCAATTTAATCAATACATACTTCTAGCGATCAATCGATGATACTATTTGATAATAGTTTTGTCCTTTTTACCCTAAATCTTTTAAAACTTCTAAAATCACTTCTAAAACTCCTCCAAGTGATTTTGATATGAGAATGTGAACTGAATAAACTTCACAAACCATCAACATCCTTTAGTCTTCAATCTTGATACATAAGAACATTTTTACTCCCATTTCTCAAATCCATTAATTTCAAACTTGACTCGACCACATCTAATTACATCGTCAGACTAATTGCATACTCAAAATTTCTAACATAATTTTGATAAAGAAATTAGTCAATTAACCTAATATATGACACATATGTTTTAATAATCTTGACATAGTGCATAATTAAAAAATAAAATAAAATTACAACTCTTGACATAGTGCATTAATTGATCTTGAAAAGCCTTGCATCAACCTGAACTTATTCTGCAAACTTAAAACAAAATAATTTACATAGAATTATTCAATCAAATATATAAATAGGCACTTTGATTTTTATTAATCATTTCTCCCCTTTTTGACATAGACAAAAAGTTAAGGAATAATTAACAAAAATATTTATTTAAGCACAGTCAAGTTACTTATATCACAAAAAGACATGTAAATAATCCATAACATAAGCAATGTCCATAATCATATATCCATCAGATAATCAGGTTCAAAATACATTCCATAGTCAAACAATAGAATACATGAAAAAGTAATACAAAACATAAAAATTAATGAGCTCCATCAAGACCTTACAATATTGCATCCTAAAACGCAAGAAACTCTACATATGTAACAAGTCTATCCGACTAATCTATTTGGATTTGTGGTGCTAGAATATCATCTGGGGCCTAATGCTCCTCCATTTCTCCCTCCCAACTAATGTGGTGAGGCATCATACATTGAATAATAGCTGCATCTATGGAACCCATCCCAATCATAGTCGGCTCGCCTCGTAGGATCCTAACATGAACCAAAGTAAAAATCCTACACAAGATATATGAATTGGGCAACATCTCATGTGTATGGCCATAACAAAAATATCATCATCTAACCAAAAATTATAGATGGAAGTTAAAGCTTCGGTTGTGTAAAAAGGTAAAGATTCCTAACCATCGTGCAATTAACCCTTCACGAGCACTCCATATGTCATATTGTGCTATGACATACAGCAAGCAGAAATCAGCAGTCATGGAGTATGCAAGCAATGACACATCCATCCCTTGACCTCTGTAAAGACATGTAATGTCCCAGTCAACTCATGTCACACCCGAGGTTTTTCCACACATTTACTTTAAAATTTTACTAAAACTCCATTTTCAAAACATAGATGTAAATCAAATAAATTAACAAAATTCAAAACTTGTGAAAGTAACTTTCATAAATTAATCATCTTTAAACAAACAAACATTCTCAGGTGTGACCTAAAACAAAAGCGTACGATTAAAACCTACCATGGCCATGGGTTTTAAAAACATAAACCTCCCAGGCATCTTTGAGTACAAGTTCTTTCACAGTCTAAGAATAAATCGTACATACATACACAAGTCCAGTAGATAACATAATTTTCTCACCTTAGTCAAAACATGAGATCGTAGCACCAAACTCCACATAACCTCACCTCGATCTCACTGCACTCCAGGTCGAGAAAGAATTATCCACCACGGGAAAAGTCCAACCTCAACAGCTATCGATCGACCTACAAAAGCCTCTAGTCAAAGGGGCTAAAAAGATGGGGTGAGTATTTTCATACTCAGTAGAAAAATACCCAGTAGGGGAAAAATGAATCAATGAACTCCTCAAGTTTATATATAGATGCTTCTATGCAATCACACATGAAGCAAAAAGAAATATGAAGTAATAATATTGTCACACATACAAATCATCGTGCAAACCGAACTTATACTTACTCATATAACAAACTCTTACACTTACATTCTGAATCAGTCTTACTCGTACAAACGTACGCTTACACTTACAACATATGCCTACTTGTACAACCTTATTCGTATAAATTTACTTGTACGACCTTACTCGTACAATCATACACTTACACATAAATGTACTCTTACATCTTCCTTAGAAGCTTACACTTACACTTACGCTTACCGTCTGAATCAAAGTCTCACAAACTTACTCGTACAACATACTCATACTCATAAACTTACTCTTATTATCTTCCAATGAAGCTCACACTTACTCTAAATCTTACACGTATAACTTACTCAAAATCTGAAACATACACTTACTCTTACGATCGTACACATACTACCGACAACTGAAGCTCATTACAATTAATAAGCTCCAGCGTCGAAAAGGAATTGAATGCCACTGGGGCGTCACCTTAACCTTTGGGGAGCAACTAAACACCCTGGACTTTTCCGAAGGCAAGGCACACATATGCTCATTGGGCATAGGATCAAACAAGTAAGAGCAGATCCATGATACTACTTACCTGAGCGCGCAAATGCCCACTCTCTGGGGCCATACAGTGCCAACTAAGGGCAGAAAACATACAATGACACTCTTGGGCAGGAATCTTACAGTGTCACTCTTAGGCAGAACATACAGTGCCATCGGTAGGCAGAAAACATACAAAGCCCACGAAGGGCAGAAACTTACAACGCTCTCAACAGAGCATCAAACGTCTAGGCCAAATATAGCAGCAAGACTAAATCCCGCAGGAAAACACCATGGCTAGACTAGAAAGGACGCTCAGTCGATTACTTATCGACTGACACAAAATGGAACTTAATCCATCGAAACCCTCAGTCTCAGCCTCACAACGTTATAAAATTAGGGTTACTTACATTCAAGTTCATATTAGGTAACTTATGCACGTACAATTATGATCGGAACGACTTCCATCATACAAATCTCTGCAATCTTACTTTAACTCGTGATCCATACTGATAATCTTACCATCATACACTTACGACCTAACAACTTACAGCATCCGCCTTAAAACTGGATATTCTTACTCAAACTCATCAAATGAGACCCTTTTTTACCTAAGTCCTGTCATCAAACCCTTACTAATTCCTTACTCATTATTCTTTCATTACAATTCATATTACGTATATTATGCCTGTACAATTATGTCTTTCTCTCTTACTAACTCACAATCCCCCAAAATGTTCAAAACCTTAAGTCTTCTAAATCCTTACATTGCTTACGTCTTCTGCTCAATGCTCCGATGTACCACTCAACTCAATCCAAACTAATCCTTCAATCTCATCAAATCTAACCTTAACTTGTCAATTTTAGGTCTTTCCTCGCCTGACATACAATCATAGTTTCCACATCATAGTCCACGAAGTACTCCTTCACCAAACATACAATCGAACACTTTTTCTCGTATCATCAATTACTTACCACTAGTCCACAACAAAGATCACATACTTTGATCACATGCATACGATTCATAGCAACTTACTATGTGCCCTTAGTCTTTACTAATGTACGCATACAATTCACACACATACAACATGCTTTTCTAATCAGCATAAACATGCAAAATATTAAATTATAAACTCCTAGCATGCTACTACACAATCAAAGCATGCTATAATGAAATTACGAGTTCAAGGTCCCCTACCTTGTAATCCACAGGAGTTTGATGGCGAGCAAACGACGGTGGTGGCATCGATAGTGGAATAGGCGGCCAAAAGCATCGCACTAAGAGAGTTGTGTCCCGAGGATTTTCAAAGATGCTGGAATTATTCTCGATAAGGTTAGATTAATTACACTCAAAGCATAAGATTGCGCGCACTAGGGCAGCAGACACAAGGTCGTGCCACTAGAGATGGCAAGAACGACCACAGAATAGGGGCTGACTGATTGGAGGTCGGCCAACAGTTTAAAACACTTTGTTGGCGACAAAACATGAAAATGGATGGCAGACTACAACCAGCGGTAACAATTCCACATTGTCGAAGCCTCACAAGGTGGTGGAGGGCTTTAACGACCATATTGCCTAGTGGCGGAGACGTTTCCTAAACATACGTTGAGGCACTAAGGCCTGGCATAAGAAGCCGACAAAGGCGGCGTCATTTCTAAACGCTACCCACAACCAACTCATCGTACGGATAATCATGCATTAAGCACGGCTTACGGTGGAGGATATGGCACGACATCGGTCAAGCCTTCGATGGGTCGAGTTTAATGGCTGACTATGTTACTTCTACTTGGAAGGATCTAAATTCGAGGACTCTTTCCTTGTATGTTCCGGGTTGTGTGTAATAGAAAGTGGGGGTGTAAAGGTAAATTCGGGCTAGAAGTGCTGGCCCTAACTGTCACTGGGCTGGGGTAGAGCCCATGTTGATTGGATCTGCAGCATAAGTTCACGAAATCCCAAGCTAAACACGTTGGCTTGGGTTGGAGCGGGGCCCATTAGCAGCAATTAGAGATGTATCACAAAGTTTAGGGACGTCTGGTGTGTGCAGAAGACATGCAGAGGAGGTCGGGAGTGGCGGCCCCTTTCCGATATTGGGTAAAGCTGACATCTGCAGTGTCAACAGCAGAACAACACTACAGCAGAACAGCCAAACAGAAAATTTAAGAGACCCAAGACCTGATTTAGGTAGGGCGATAGGGCGCTAAATTGGAGCGGCAAACATGCCTTGCCAAGCTACGAACGGCCCGACATGGCCAGGGGCTAGACCTGGGAGAAGACAAGTCCTGGCAGTCGCCGGATTGTGGCAAGTCAAATGGATGCCGACTCGATGTTGTCCGACATCCGTTAGCAGAAAATGAATGTCACTATTGAAAACTATACTCTAATGTAGGTCGGTCAAACAAACGAATTGGAACCAATCGAGGCGAGCGGGGCCAAGCCTCGACACCTTGCCATCGTCGGCTCGAGACGGAGCAGGTGAGGTGAGTCGAATTCCTCTGATAACTCAGCATAGAAAAATAACCAAAAATAAATAAATGTTCTGTCCAAACCAAAAAAGGGCGAAAGAATAGGTAAAAGACCAAGAAGGCAGTAGTTCAATCCAAGGCGGCGGCCTTGCTGTCGCCGGTCTGGGAGGAGGCCAATGGCCGGAGATTAACAGCATAGCCGTGATACACAACACAAAGAAACGGGAAAAACAAAAAGAGGGATTTTTGATCCCGTTCGAAAAAGAGCGTAGGGGGCTGAGGGAAACGGCGGCCGATGTGGTGGCCTTGCCATTGTCGGGCTGGGGGGAGGGCCAAATGCCGGTTGCTGTGGCCAGCCACCTATGGCATAATCAGTGGCTGCAACACACAGTGACCGAAAGAACAAAAAAGAAAGCGATGCTCCATTGAAAATGGCGGAAGGGAAGGTGACTGGCCGGGAAGACGATGGTCCGGTTTGGGGGTGGTGGTCTAGTCGCCACCGGGCTGGGGGAAGGCCCAAAGCCGGACCATAGTGGCCGGCGACTGGTGGCACAGCCGCAAGTCAACCACGAACAAAAAATGAAAATAAAGAGGCAGAACTGGTTCTTACCTCACGGCGGCGAACCAGGGGGGCGGGGAGGCCGGGACGGCGGTAGTCAGAGGTCCTCCTTGCCAGGACGGAGCTGTGGCAGCGAGCTTGCGGCCATGCAATTGACGGCTGTGGTGAATCGGCAAAAATGGCAGTTCACCGTCCAAAACGGGAAGGGAGGAAAAGAGTGGTGGCAGGCGGCGGGGAGGCCGGGATGGCGGTGGCCGAAGGTTGCTCTAGCCGGGATGGAAACCTGGCGGCGACTTGGCATCCATGCAGCCGGCGGTGGTGGCGATTTTCTGGCCGAAACGGGAAAAAGAGGAAGAGCGGTGGTCGGGGCGGCGGCAGAGCCAGGTTGAGGCCGGCCGAACGGAAGCCGGCGGCCACCAGCGGCGGCGCCTCCGGCCTCACACAGTGAGGGGGGGTTCACTATTCCAAATGCGGGTCGGGCATGCCGCCTGATCCGCCTTATATATTTATTTATTTATTCTTTTTTTCCAATTGCTTCCGCTCTCACACGTCCTATCCGTTTTTCGTGCTAAAAATTTCTGTGATGCATCGAGGACCATGACCTGCGACTAAACACCACTACTAACTCTTACGGTCGCAAATAATACAAATACAGATATGCCGAAGCATAAAATTTATTTATCAAAAATACGACCAAAAACTGCAGAGCATTGCAGAAATTGCAGAAAATTGCAAAAAATTGCAGAAAAATTACAGAAAAAGTAGGGATATTACAACTCATTATCTGTGTGGATAGGTGAGTAGTTTCCTCTCACATCCAGTAACCTTGGCAATAACATTAGGCAAAATTCTCACCTGTGTGCCTCCTGCTACTCCAACCAACAAGTCATCATTCTCCAAGTGGATGATGAGTACCACTATCTGCCTCGGCTTGGGTAAACAGAAGAATGTAGAAATGGTACTGAAGTACTCTATCTAATATGGTTGTGCCTCAATTCAGTCCATGGTAGACTCAAGTAGAACACGAACTAAACTGCATTCACACCTAATTAGTCTGACCCTCTCTACTTCGCTAGTTAAAGCCCCTAGATCCCCTGACCTAGACTCAATGGTGACCATCTGTTTCTATGCTCTTTCCATCTAAATTTATTGCAAAGAAACAATCACAGGGCTAAGCATAACTGAAAAAAATAAATAGACAATAAAAAAAGTCCTAGAATTTTAAAAATCAATGAAATGCATGTTAAAAATCAAAATTTTGAAATTAAATAAAACTAAAAAAAATTATATCTGATTGAATTCAAATGTTGATACAATGTAGATATCAATGATTAGAACAAAAGTTATAACTAGATCTATTGCTAATTTTGATAAGAAACATCCAATTTTAAAAAATTCCCAATTTGATGTGAAATTTTGAAACCGCAATGATTATTTTGTGAAATCTCACAATCTGACTGATCAAATTACATGAAACTTTGAAAAAATATAGATCAAGTTATTCCTAACAATCCGTGCAGTTCAAAAATCATTGAAATAAGTTAAAAATCACTAAAAATTAAAATTTTTGGTTTGGTACATACCTTTGTTGCGACGAAAATCAGAAGTTTGACAGTGAAATCCAATTTTGTTTCATGTAAAATCAACCCTAATTATCTCTAATCTCATTAATGCACCTTTTGGAAGAGTTTGGAGTGAAATGGGAGCAAAATGAGTCTCGGTCAAATTCAAAATAGTACTTCAGTGTGAAAACCCAACTAGCAATCAATCACTCTGGGGGATTGATTGATCGATCTTGAAAAAATTCAAATTTATGCAACGAATGTTACTAGTTCCCACCTATGCACATGCAATGGTTATGCTTTTAAAAGGACATTGTTTCTCATTTTTTCTCTAATTTTTTTTAAGATTGTAAGTTAATGTCAAAGAGCATGAAGTTACTCAGTAATGATTGCCAAGTGAGTATAAGAGTTTGCTAGTCTCCTATCGGTATCTGGTCTAGCCTGCTTTTAATTCAAATAACTCTAAGGGTCTGTTTGGATTGGTAGAAATTAGGGGAAAGGAAATGAATCTTCTTAAAATCCCCCAGTTTTTACTGTTTGTGCAATGGGGAAAGAGAAACTAGAGTTAAAAGTGAGAGAAAATAAATAAAAATTTGGCCTAAAAACTTTCCACCCATGAACCCATGGATTTTGGGAGAAAATCATCATACTAAATATTTATGTCTTACTACTTCTACCACCATGATTATTGTCACCGTCTTCACCACCACCGCTACCGCTGCTGCCACCGCCACCATCTCCATTGTGGCCACCACCACTGTTGCTACCGTCACCACTGTCATCACCACCACTGCTACTACCACCACTACCACAGCCACCACTGTTACCATCACCGCCACCACCTTTGCCACCACCACCCCCGCCACCACTGTCATCGCTACTTTTACTACCATTACTACCACCACTATCACTACCCTCACTGCCACTGCCACCTCCATCACTACTACCCCTGCCACCACCGCTACCGTCACTGTCACCGTTGCTACCACAACCGCCGCCGCCACCACTGCTGCCACCATCGCCTCTGCCACCACCACCACTACCATCGCCGCCACCACCACTGCCTCTACTACAACCACTGCCACCACTACTGTCATCGCCACCACTACCACCACCACCACCATCATCACCATTAATTTTCTCTAGCATCATTTATGTAACCAGATAATAAAAAATTTTTAGGAATCTCCTAGTTTCTCTTTCACCTAGATTCACTTTCACTTTCTCTTTCTCTTTCTCCCGGTCTCCATCAATCCAAACTGATCCTAATGGTTCTATTTGAGCCCTATTTGTTGGCTACCTGACCCAAAGTGGCTTCAAAATCAACTGAAGAACGTAAAGGCTACTAAGCCCCACTCCTAGCTTCTCCCGGACAATCTTGTTATGAGAGCTATACTACATCAGCTGATTGAATGTGTACAGTTCAAGAAATGTCCAATAGAATTAACTCTCTTGTCCTTCAATTTTTTAGAACTCATAAGAGCTTTTTTACTCTCAGAATTGTTATTCTCTTGTCTGTAAGTTCCAATGAGATGTGAAATTGGTGAAGTAGATTTCAGCCTTTGATATATCTTTTTTGTCTGTTATACAGGCCTTTGAGAAATCTGACAGAGTATGAAGGGTAGCGGGGAAAATATTCACAGTTTGGAAAGAAAGGAAGTTGTGTTCATAATGACTACACAATTACACAGTTCAAGCAGAAATAGACTATTTAAGAGCCAATGACCAAATTACAGTGACGTTGGCACTTGGTAACTGCTACTTCATGAAAGAGCCAGTAATCTATTTTTTATCAACAAATTCATGCAAAAGACCCATTTTAGAAAGAGCAAGAATGAAACTAATATTAACTTGGAAGAGGAATATAACAATAACTAAGAACAAATTAAAAGTAAAACTAGTAACAGTAAAGACTTATCTCTCTCACGTCTCAACCCAGGAAAATTATTGCATCGCATCACCTGGTCCTGAAGCCTAAAGCGGTATTGCCATGAAGATGCTTTTATGCTTTTTTACTAGTTCTAAATCCTCCATTAAACTACAAATTTAATCCAACTAAATAAAAGACAGATCATGAAAGCTAAAAACAAGATATAAAAGACTTGAGACCAAGCAACATAGGCCAATAAATTGTTCTCAAATTAGGATAGCAAAAGAGACTGTAATCCATGCAATTTAATTGATCCAAAAGTTGATTGCAGATTTAAAGAATGACAGATCACCGAGATACCTTATCCAATTTTATTTCTAATTCTTGTAGAGAAGAGCTAGAAGAAAAAAGAATTGAACAGCAATTCACGAAGGCCATCATAAATTAATTCTTAAGTTGTGAATTCAGGGAAAAGACGATCACTCAGTTACGGACTGCTCTGCTATTTTAATGCAAGATACCATTAATTTGTGCATTATGGTAACTAGTTCATGCAAAGAATCATATATTCAGATATGGACCCATCTGCCTCTACGTTCCAAATAGAAACCGAAGATAAATAATCTAAGGCAAGAGATAAACTGAAGGGAACAGAACCATACTAGGACAAACAAAAGATCATGTAATAGGTCAGACCCTTATTGGCACATAACACATTATTAGCGTCAATAAGCTTAAGTTTATTTGATTCATGAGAATGGGAATATGTTCCCCAGCATAAAAAAAACATTCAGCTCTTCAAAGATCATAAGTTACGCTCTTATAAATTAATGCAAAGACAAAATAAACAATGAACTGCATGGACCAGCCTAAGCTGTAAAAGAAGGAAAAAAAAATGAAACAGAGCTCGATGTCCACCATGAAGACCATCATCAGTCAGTTCATGCATATTATTTCATGCAAGAAATATCTACTGAGTCAGTGGTATTTCATGCAAAAGCCAATAATCTATGCATATCAACGAATTCATACAAAAGAGCACTACAAAAGAACAATATGATAGGAGATCAACGACTAAAAGCTAGTATAAACTGGAAATAGAACAACAGATAGAGCAAGTAAAAGCTTCAGGCTGCTCAAGAAGAAGAAAAAACATCAACGTAGGCGTTCAGATTAAATAGGCTTCTTAAATAAGCTATTCGTGACAATGGGCTGCTTGGCTGAGTGCCCTAAACCGGTTGAGAGGTTTCCTATTCTGACTTCCTCAGTAAGTGCGTGATGCCCGATATAGGAAGGCTGTAACGGAGGAAAAACCAAGTGAATTCGAGCATGACAATGAAGCAAATACGCATTGGGCTGATGATTTATGGGCCCCTGCTTCAACGAATTAACAAAAGCAAAATGATACCGGTGGCCGGCCCCTTTCCTCACCTGCCTCCTCCTCTCCCGATTTTCCTCTCTTGTTCACCTCGTTTCACTTCTCCTCGGCAAATACATCTTGCCAATGATGCCAGTAGTCGTCCACACGAGAAATATTAACCAGAGCTGCCATAAGCAAAGGAAGGAACACAATACAAAGCTTTGCAACATGCCCGCTTCGATCAAACACTCTCATTTTCCCTCACAAGTACCAAGCAATAAAGCCTATGTTGGACCATGGTATAAGCTCGGGCCCAGTTTGGTCCAATGTGTCATGGTCCTCGTGAACTGGAATGGGCTACAAGGTCCAAGGGTGGTAGGGACGGTCGTGCCCACCCTACATGTACCTTCGTTACACTAATTCGATTAGGACCCGCATATGTCACACACATACACTAGGCATACACCTAGTTGTACATTAACACGTTTTGGGACCTAGGCGCGCAACTTAGGTGTCGAGGGTAAGACCGATGATTAGCAAGGAGTCAACCCTGTCGTGGTCTTGGCTGTTTGCAGGGGCTCCAAGTCTCCGCGGGCTCTGAGAAACAAAGTCCGCTCCCATTATGTTTGAACCTTAAGAGAAACCGGAAGGAATTAAGCATTTAAGCCCATTAAATAAAGCCTAAAATTAGACCCGCCCAAATAAGGAAATGAGGGAGTATATAAAGAGAAAAAGAGAGGAGGAATGCACTATTGCTGGCCGCCCCACTCCTCTCCTCCTCTCTCCCAATTTCTGCCCCTCCCTCTTCTCTTTGGTGCAGCTTGCACAAGAAAGGGGAATCCTTGCTGTTGGCCGCTCCTTTGCTCCCCTCTCCTTGGTATATTTGGCGGGCTGAATGAGGGAGAAGACTCTCTTCCTTAGCTGGATTATGGAGGCTGATTCAAGGGCTGGTTCTTGCTGTGATTTTCCTTCATCCAAGTGGTGGTTTGTGAGGGATCAACACATAGGTAATCTCCTTTCTCCATTGCTTGATTAGATCTTGTGTTTGCCGTGAAAGGATTGCATCTTGGAGAGCGTGCAAGGGCTGGAACACCCAGGTCAGTTCTTCTTTGATCCAATTTGGTTTTCTTATTTGCATGTTTCATTGATTAGAATATGATTATATCTAACTGATGTTAGATCTATGCATGCTTTCTTTGTAGATTAATTAAAGTATTGATTTTTGATTGGTGCGCCAACCCTCCCATTGTGCTTCCACTGGTCTGGCTACTCTACAGTGGTATAGGAGCCAATTTGGGGTTGTTTGGTCACTGGTTCAATCAAAAATCAATCTTGATTACCCAATCTAGGTTAAGATTACTAGAATTGGGGATTTTTGTGAAAATTGATTAATCTACCTATTCCAATCATGGGGTTTTTGGTTTAGGATTCAAATTGGATATAAATTGACTATTATTGACTAATTTACTTCCTGGTTGGACGTGATTTGGAGTTTTAATTAAAAGAGATTGCACGTTTATATGCTTGTAGGGGCATTATGGTCATTTCGACCTTATAAAATTGTGCATATTTAATTCTCTGGTCATAATCTCGGCACACACACTCTTGCTAGTCAGCAAGTTTTAATTAAATTATGTGTTGTTCTAATAAATTAATTTGATAGATTGTAAGGGTGTAAATTGACAGTTTTAGCCCTAGGGGCATTTTAGTCAATTTGCATGTGCCTTGTGTGTGTTGAATTTTTTTCTGTTCAGAATTTTTAATCTCTATGATATAAAGTTTGTAATGTTTATGTGATAAAATTAAATTTTGGTGTGCCCTTAAGGGTGGAAAAGACCAAAATCGCCCTAGGGGCATTTTGATAAATTTGCACCAAAATTTTTTTGGACAGAAATTTAAAAATCCAACAGCCTCTAAATTGTTTATTTGATGTGTTTAAGTTCTGAGTAGGGTGTTTTGGGGATTTTAAAATTATAAAAAACCTAGATAATCTAATTATGGTAACTTCCCCAGTTAAGGGGTAGTTAGGGTTATTTTTTAGAAAGTGACACAAACCCTAATTTAGGTGATTCTAAATAAGAAAATTTATCATAATATACTCAATTTGTCCCTTAGGCTTATTTTTAAATTAAGAGTTCTCTAAGCACTTACCTTTCTTAGAAACGGTCAGCCTTCCATAAATAGTACTTATTTCCTAGTCTCTGCCTGTTTCCTTGTAGATACTCAATGACTTCCAAAATGGTCACTTCTGAATTAGGAAAAATTGAGAAGCTGAATGCTGACAATAATCTGGTGTGGAAGAGGAGGATACACCATATCCTTACTCTTTCTAATCTTGCTTATGTACTTGAGCAGATCATTGAGCCATTGTCAGATGGTGCATCAGCTGCTCAGAAGAAAGTACTTGAGAAATTGAGGAATGATGACAACAAGGCAAGGTCCACTATTCTGACTTTAATGGAGCCTAAGATAGAAAGGCTTTTTGAGAAGTACAAGACTGTCAGAGAGATACTAGAAGCAGTGTCTGTGAGGTATGGGGAGTAGATTAAAGCTCATAAAAGGATGTTATACTCTAAGTACCAAAGTTTCAAGATGAGGGAGGGAGATGATGTGAATGAGCACCTGAGTACCATGTCTATCACTATTGATGACCTAAAGACATTGGAGGACCCCATCTCTAAGGGAATCTAAGTATCTACAGTGTTGAACAGCCTTTCCAAATCTTGGGATCTATCTGAATATGAGTAACTAGAAGATCACACTAGAGGCTTTGATTGCCAAGCTAAGGTTTGAGCAAGAAAGAAGGAACCACGTGAAGGCTTCTGGGGGTGCTACTACTGCCAACCTGGCACATAACTCTGGCGGGGGCAAGAAAGGTGGACAGGGGCCTGGTCCCTCTAAGAAAGCTTTCAAGAAGAAGGGGAAGAAGTCTCAAAACAAGGGCACTAGAAAAGGGAATGGCAAACCCAAAGATACATATTTCAAGTGTGGCCAAGTAGGCCACTTCAAGGCTAACTATCCCTAGAAGGATAATCATTCAAGCAATGACAAGGGAAAGAGCAAGGAGATCGTCTGTGTTGTCTTTGAAATGATGACCGCTCACATCAAAGAGAAGACTTGGTGGCTAAACTTAGGAGCTACAGTGCATGTTTCCCACTCTAGGGGAACTATGGACGAGATGGTCAACCTGATGCCTGGTCAGAACAAAGTCTTCATGGGAAACAACACACACTGTGAGGTGGAGGCTATGGGGAGCTACAGGATTCCCCTGAAGGATGGGTCTACTCTTGTCTTGACTTATGTACTCTTTGCTCCCTCTATTAGGAGGAACCTGATTTCAATTCCTATTTTGGCTAAGAAGGGGTTTGAAGTTAGGTTCAAGGGGAGTAAGGCTATTGTAGGCAAAGGTGGGATTGTTTTATTTACTGCTTCTTTACTTGATGGGTTGTACTGCTTAGATGTAATGAACTCAATTGAATCTAATGAAATAAGCACTTCTGAGTATTTTGTTTTGTCTGTGGATGATGCCCTGCTGTGGCATATGTGTTTGTATCATGTAAATGTAGATAAGCTACATAAGATATCGAGCACTGGGTTGTTACCTAAAATATTTAAAGACCTTCGTATGTGTAAGGATTATTTATCATGAAAGATGAGCAGACAATTCTTCCAAAAGGGACAAAGGGCAAATGAATTCTTAGGGGTGGGGGGTAGTGCATTCTGATATATGTGGACCCCTGAACTTTTAGATCCATAGAGGGACGTGTTATTTCATCATTTTCATACATGACTATTCAAGATAAAGGTACATGTATTTAATAAATAGGAAATCTGATGCCTTAGATAAATTCAAAGAATTTAAAGTTGAGGTAGAGACTCAGTTAGGCAGGAAAGTAAAAATCCTGAGGACTGACAGGGGTGGCGAGTACACCTTTGACTTGTTTAAAGACTACTATACTGATTAAGGACTAGTTCATCAATACACCCTACCATACACTCCACAGCAAAATAGAGTGGCAAAAAAGCGTAACAAGATGCTTATGGACATGGTAAGGTCTATGTTAAATCACTTTGAGTTAGGAACAAATTTATGGGGTGAGGCTTTAGACATCGCCGGGTACATCCTAAATCGTGTACCAACAAAGGTAGTCCAACGGACATCTTATGAGTTATGAACGGGTCGACATCCAAACTTAGGGCATCTTAGAATGTGGGGGTCTAGGGCACATGTAAAGGTGCCTAACCAGCATAGGTCAAAGCTAGACCCCAAGACCATAAAGTGCAACTTTATTGGTTACTGTGAACACTCTAAGGGGTACCAATTCATAGTTCACCACACGGATGGAACAATGGGGCAAATTGAGTCTAGAGACGCTTATTTCTTGGAAGAAGAATTAAACCCTAGAATACCTAACAAAAGAGTTGATTTATTTGAGGGGTTATAGAGGCTAGTCCTAGTACTTCCCCCGAGGAAGTAATTGGATCAGATCAAAACCAAACCGAACTAGAACCCAAGGAATTGAGGGAAAGAAGACATTCAATACTGTTGAGGGATTTCTATACAATGCTAGGGGAGGACAACATCACGTTAAATGAACCCATTCTAGATGACCCGATTACCTTTGAGTAAGCTTTAAGTCTTCCAAATGCTCAAGAATGGCAGGTTGCTATTCAGAAAGAGATGAACTCTATCCTAAAGAACAAGGTTTGGGAAATAGTGGATCTACCTAAAGGTGAAAGTCTATTGGGTGTAAATGGATATTCAAAAAGAAGCTTAAGGCTAATGGGCCCATATATAAGTACAAGGCGAGATTAGTGGCCAAGGGGTTCACCTAAATGTATGGGATGGACTTTAAAGAGACATACATATTATGTCAATATTTGAGTCGATTAGATGTCTCTTAGCATGTGTTGCTTATTATGATTTAGAGCTATACCATATGGATGTAAAGACTACCTTCCTAAATGAAAATTTAGAGGAAGAAATATATATGGAACAACCTAAGGGTTTCATAGTTCCTATAGAGGAACACAAGGTATGTAAGCTCATAAAATCATTGTATGGCCTTAAACAATCTCCGAGGTAATGGTACTTCACATTTCACAAGGTGATTAGTGAGTATAGGTTCATAGTGAACAAACACGATCACTGTGTCTATACCTTCTAGGATGGGAATAGGTATATGATATTATCACTATATATATATGACATACTCTTGATGGGGAATGACCTAAGTATGATAGTCAGTTTAAAAAAATGGCTCAAAACCCAGTTTGAGATGAAAGACATGGGTGAGACATCTACATCCTCGGAATGAAGATTGACAGAGATAGAAAGACTAGGAAGCTTAGTATATCTCAAGAGTCATATATAGAAAACATCCTCAAATGCTTCAATGTCATTGGTTGGAAAACCATTGAGTCCCCTATTTACAAGGGTATGGTGTTGTCTAAGAGTATAACTCCTCGAACAGAGGAACACTGACTCCGGATGGAGTTAGTGTCATATGCACAGGATATTAGCAGCTTGATTGCTATGACTTGTACTCGACCTTATTTGAGTTTTGTGGTAAACTTGTTAATCCATTACCAAGTAGACCTAGTCTTCAACACTGGCAAATAGTGTATATGGTATTTTGGTGCCTATTAGGGTTTAAGAGTAAACTCACCTATTAGGCTGAAAGTCTGTCATTGGCTAGATATAATGATTCAAACTATGTGGGGGATCCAAATGACAAGAAATCCACTGCCGAATATGTCTTCATGTTTAGAGGCAAGGCCATATCATGGGCAAGTAAGAAACAGAAAAGTGTTTCTAAGTCTACGATGGAAGCTGAATTTTATGTATGTAATATTGCAACTTCCCAGGCAGTTTGGATAAAGAAGTTTCTAGCAAGATTAGGGCTAGAAGACTGAATTGATGCTCCTGTCTAAATGTATTGTGATAATCTGGGTGCAGTGTTGACACTTAAGAATAAAGAGATCAGTGCCAGAGGTAAGCACATTGAGATGCATTACTATTACATCTCCGACATACTACATAGAGGAAAATGAATGTGAGTCATTTTCCTACTACTGAGATGCTAACAGATCCATTCACTAAGGCCTTAACGATGGATTTATTTTCTAAGCACGCTCATAGCATTGGTCTACGACAGGACTAGCACAAGTCACTGTTAGACCATATGAGCCCTTTACTCATAGTGGGGGATGTTGGACCATAGTATGAGCTCGGGCCCAATTTGGTCCAATGTGTCACTGCCTGGGTGAACCAAAACAGGCCACGGGGTCTAAGGGTGGTGGGGGCGGTCTCACCGACCCCACATGTCAATGTTTTAAAACCTGGCTCAGACCTCGGCCCGGATTAGTGGTTGAGCTAAATCGACCTGGGTTGACCCGAGTGATGATGTTATTATTAAAAAATTACAAGAGTTTCTTGTAACACTAAAAAAAAATTAGTTAAACCTGCTTTAAAATCTTATGCCTCCTCTCCTGCAATAAGATAAGCACGACTCGCTTGATACTCCCATCATTCTTAATAAGCAGCTTCTTCTTCCTTTGTCGGTCAAAAAATCCCTGAAATATAAAGCCAAAGTTACAATTTAGCATCACAATAAACAGTGGCTTTTGCTGCATCACAGCCATATGTCACCAATCGTCTGACGAAATGATCCTAATACTCCAATGTATGCATAAAAGAAAAGGCAAAAATATTTACCATTTCCTGCGGCTCTTCAAGCAGCGGGTCCCATTCACCAACGGGGCATAAGTCATCCACGGAATTCTCCGGATCGTACTCGTTCTTCCTCAGAACCTCCTTGTTCAAATCAATCTACTTAAAGCCCATCTCTTCCTGTTCTTTAAGAAGAGTATCCTCCACTGAATCACCAACCACATACGGTTGTGGGGCCAGTTCAGCAGGGAATAAATCAGATAGTTCAATGAACGGATATGACACCAAATCAAGGAATTATCATCACCACCTAACTCGTATTCACTCTCCTGACTATCATTAAAATGCTAATTAAGTAAAGGTTTAGCTTGCTCTACAACTGCATCAAACTGCGCCAATTTGATGCCACTGTCCACGGGCTCGATATTTACATCGATGCTCTCTTTTCCCTTCTGTGTATTACTACTTTCAGGAGGAAGGTTCAGGTTCAGACTCAGAGAATGGATGAGAAGAAAAATAAGGGCTTTTTACCGAAAATAAGTTTTCAATGGAGAGAGATTTTCGCCAGAGATGGATTTTAGCTGGAGAGGAAGCCGCTAGCCCAAATCGCTCAAATTTCCCCATCGAGCGCAACTATGAGATCACCGGACAACCAAAGAATAGGAGATCACCTCTATCAATGGCAGCGACGCCCCAAGGCCCCCAACTATGAGATCACCAAACCAAACAACACAAAGTCGCGAATAGAAGATGAACAGTAAAACCACTGTGCACAGTTCACCCGACTCCGCGACTCGCCCCATATTCGGTTTTTTTTTTTGGAAAACCGGACTGGACTGGAAGGCCGGGTTTACGGTTTAACCGGCCGGGTCACTCTGACCTAGCCGTTAAACCAACCCAAATTTTTACTTGAACCGGACCATTTTATACACCGGGTCCAGTCAAACCCGGTCAGACTAGCCGGTCCGGTCCAGTTTTTAAAACATTACCACAAGTACCTTCATTACACTAAATCGATTGGGGCCCGCATATGTCACACACGTACACTATGCATACACCTAGGTTATGCATTAACACGTTTTGGGGCCCAAACGAATGAATTAGGTGTCGAGGGTGGGACCCGTGGCTAACGAGGGGTTGACCTTGTCATCGGCTTGGCCGTGTACAGGGGCTCCAGGCCTCCGTGGGCTTTGAGAAACAGAGCCCGCTCTCGTTCTGTTTGAACCTCAAGAGAAACCGGAAAGAATTAAGCATTTAAGCCCATTAAGAAAGCCCAAAATTAGACCCGCCTAAATAAGGAAATGAGGGATTATATAAAGAGAGAAAGAGAGGAGGAGTGCCCTAATGCTGGCTGCCCCACTCCTCTCCTCCTCTCTCCCAATTTCCGCCCCTCCCTCTTGTCTTTGGTGCGGCTTGCACAAGCAAGTGGAATCCTTGCTACTGGCCGCTCCTTTGCTCCCCTCTCCTTGGTCTATTTGGCGGGCTGAACGAGGGAGAAGACTCTCTTCCTTGGCTGGATCGTGGAGGCTGATTCAAGGGCTGGTTCTTGCTGTGATTTTCGTTCATCCAAGTGATGGTTTGTAGGGGATCAACACATAGGTAATATCTTTTCTCTATTGCTTAAATAGATCTTGTGTTTGGCATGAAAGGATTGCACTTAGAGAGCGTGCAAGGGCTGAAACGCCCAGGTCAATTCGTCTTTGAACCAATTTGGTTTTCTTAGTTGCATGTTTCATTGATTAGAATATGATTATTGGTAATTGATGTTAGATATATGCATACTTTCTTTATAGATTAATTAAAATATTAATTTTTGATTGGTGTGTCAACCCCCTCCTAGCTTCTACTGGTCCGGCCACTCTATAGCCTAAGCCTACAAAAGACCCTGCAAATTGATCCTTACAACTTAAGCCAATTGTTGAAGAATACAATTAACTCTATTATGTTTAAAGATAACACAAGCAAAGAAGCTGCCAAAGTGCAACAAGGACATAAAAGATCAAGAGGAGAGCAATAACACCAACTGAAGGAGGTATCTATACATGAAGTATGCCCGATTGGAAAACTCTTGTGCCATTCTTCGATGACACTCTTGTCACCATGGAATATAACATTTCTTGTGACAGCTTCATATTGTTGCATGAGTGTCACTCATGTGAATTACCATCGCATGAAAACAAGAAGAAGAGAAATAAACACTTACTTGGATCAATAGTTCCAGGTGGAAAGTTAACAATAAAGCCCATGGAAAAAGTAAAAACAGCGTGATTTTTCTACTTGTAGGACACATGGCATTTTTCATCTTGATCAAAACACAACAGCGTCATTACCAGAATGTAATGGAAGCAATTTCCCAAATCGTCAAGAAATTATGTGTAATTAAAAACAAATAAAATCTATTGAAAGGAGAAGCTGAAAATATAGAGGGAGATCGAGATGATAAAGGGGAGGATTAGATGTTGGAATAACCTACTTGCAATTAGGAGCGTCCTTTGGCCAGGGGCACTGGCTTTGATTGTAATGGGAAGATGAATGTAAAGTAAATTGAAGACAGCCAATTTCAAGATCTGTTTTGGTATTCGTCCAAAGCACAGAATCGGCAGGTTGTGTGTGTTTTCCTCTTTCTCAATGACACAAAGCTTTAAGCTTTGCTTTGATTATGCAGCAGAATGAGCCCAATAACTGAGGAAAAAAGGCAGTACCGTGACTAAAATAAATGGGATGTGGTTGAAACAGACTCAGTAATAATGTGATCTATGGCAATCATCCGATTAATGACACAGAATCAACAACATGCCTCTATTCATAGCATTGATTCGTAAAGGCTAGATGTTACTACCAACAATCATATGCAACAGCCTATATATATAGAGTCAATTAGTTACAGGGAGAGATAGATCCAACATATGCATTCATACTTTTATTTAGGGAATAGCAGAATTGAGGAGATTCTCGCTCCACATTACTTATGAGTTCGCATTAACTCTCTCGCCATTTTATTGAGATGGATTGGGGGGGACGATTGACAGGAATTGATCGCGGTGGAGAGCCCTGATGGTTGGAAGGAGGATACGTGACCGATTGTAGTGGAGCTGATGCCAAGAATGGAAGGAGGAAGCAGGCGGCCAGGTAGGTAACTGCAATTGCAGCGGGGAGACACCGTGGACGGAAGGCGGCGGCCAGGAGGAGGGGAGCCCGATTGGTTCTCTGTGGAGAGACCCGATGGTTCGCTGCGGAGGTAAAGAGGATGCTAGCTGAGCCGACACATTGGACGGAAGGCGGTGGGTAGGAGGTGCAATTGCAGTGGAGGCCGTGGAACCAAAGGAGAGGGTTTTTCCCTGGCCGAGTGTAACGTCCAGATTTAAAAAAAAAATTAAAGTTGGGCACGTGTAAAATTTATTCCTAACTATTTTTGGAAGAATTAGAATATATAGAATAGAAAGTAGATAAAAATAATTTTAAAACTCTATTATGAATGTATAAATTGGAGTTCAGATAAGAAATTATTTATGATTATTAAAAATTAAATATGATGTATATGACCCATTTACTCGAATTAGATATGTATTTAGGTTGTTTATGTTGCTTTTTGGGCCCGATTAAAAGTGATGATAAAAAAGAGGTTTAGTTAGCCGAAACCTCTTAGCAGATTAGGAACCTTAATCCATTTTATTATAAAAAACTTATTTAAAGCTTCTCTCGGGAACTAGGGCTTGGTGAGAGGGGAGTCATCAGGAGAAGACGGTGGTTTCTGGCTACCGGAGCAATAGCATAGCCTACAATGGATGCAAAAGAGAAGCATGTTCGAAGACGGGAGATTGGAGAGGTAGGTTCACAATTTATGTTTTCCTTATGTGTATATTAATGGTGGTTAAAGTTTAATTGCATGGAAGCTACTAACGATGCTGGCATACACCACGGCATCGCCATGGCAGAGGTAGAATCACTCGGCACATAAAACTATTTTAACACTTCGTCCATTATTTATATCAGAGAAGGCCAACCTCACATTGGTCTTCCTTTGAGCTATGTCTAGTTATGTATCTGTGCCGACTTGCCTACGGCAAACCAACCAGTGAGTTGGAAAGTAGGACTATGGGCCTTGGCTGCCGGTAAAGCAAGGCAACAGTTCTCTTCTGCAACAGACCTTCGCTGGCCATCGTCACCACCTAATGTAGGCGACACTATGTCTATTCTAGCCTAGCACCTGCAAAAGTGATAAATTTAGGCAAAATCACCACCAATAGCACTCAGCCACTGGCGAGGCTATGGAGCCAATGTTAATTCTACTATCGCAAGCAGCAAACCTGATTGGGGAGGGCTTTGAGGAGATTCCCGGCTCAGGGTTATGACACCTCCGTCAGATTTGGCTCTAGAACCATGGAGGCGGGGTTTGCCCAGCAAAAAATAGTAAGAGGAGTAAGAGAGAGAGGGGAGGGATGGATGCGCAGTGGGCTTTTGTCGCCACCACCCAATGGCTTCCAAAGGCATCCATAGCCACCGGAAGTGTGTTTTTTACGATTGGGGGCCTAGCAGGCTTTGTTGGAGGCAGAGCTCTCGCCATGTCCATGTTTTGGGTTGTCTTTGGGAAGGAGACGACCGGTCCAGTTCAGCCTAAAAAATGATGAAATATAGGGAGGTATCGAACTGGGTTCGGTTCCTAGGGTTATAAATATAAAAAAAAATATATAATTTAAATATAGACTTTCAGAGGGGAATAAGTGTCATGATCAAGTTTCAGACCGAAAAAATCCCAAAAGCCATGAAATAATTATTTTACCCTTATAGTTGAATTGTAGTATAATATTTAATTATTCGACTTAAGGGCTCCGGTTCAAAGGCCTATGAGAGGTGCATGTATATCTTAAATATAGACTAAATCACATGGTTGGAAAATCTTAGTAAATAGTAATTGACTATTTTGCCTCTAGGGTTGAAAGTGAACTGTTAAGTGAACCAAGGTCGATTCAAGGGGCTTATGACCCCATGAAATGCCAAGAAAAACTATCTGGGTCCATGATATCAAGGATTATCCTTGAGCTTAGTTATGGACATATTAGAGCTCAAGAAAGTCCTAAACAAACTTATATGAATACCCCTAAGAGCGGACTGCCTACATTCGTGTGAATGCAAGCATAGGCAAATTTGAGAGTAAAGCCTATGGAGTGATTAATAACTTGAAGTTAATGGAAGGAGAGTAAGATGACCAGAATGACTAAAGGTGAGGTCCATACCCTATGTAGGAAGATTACCTCAATGCCCTTGGGGTCAATCTACCCCATTTTCACTGAAATGGATACCCTAGCCAAAGGTGAGTTAGGGCACCTTATAATAATAATAGTAGTAAATCCTTCAAATGTAAGGAGTATAACCATAGGTGACATGAAAACCTTTACAGGTGACAATATCACGGGCAACAAAGGGAAGAACTCTCATTCCCAATGTTTAAGCCAATGTAATATATGTGTATACAATACATTACATCGAATGTTAGGGTAGTATACACGTAACTTGCATGATACGTAGGAGTTATTTACATTCATGGGCTTAAATTCTCTAGCCCTAGCCCTGCCAATGAGTGCAATGGGCCTCCAATTACTGCTATTGTACTTGAGTCTTAGTAGACTTACCTATTAGGACTTATGTGAGCCCATTTTACTTTGATGAGTGCTTTTGATGATAATGTGTTAGTAATATAATAATAACTTGATATTAATGAGGATTAATCAAGAGGGATTGGTTAGCTATGGATTGGTGAGAGAACGCATAATCAAGATAAAGACTAAAATACCTTCAATGGGGTTTGGGACCGGTTTATAGAGTAAACAAGGCCCTAACATAGAAACTTACCTTGGTTAATGAATCGAGGATAGTCTTAGAAGCTTACCCTAGTCTCCTTGAGAGCAATAGTATTTAGGATGATTTCTAAGTCACAACTCATTGAATAAATTATTTATTGGGCTAATTCACGATGTGAAGGGGACCCAATGGTTTGGATTAGTACTTGACATGATAAAATTAATTGAGTTTAAGTTTTGAATGTTTTGGGAGTTAGTGGTCATATAGACCTTAAGTTTTTATGAGTTACATTATTTATTGTCATTGATGACATTTGTCCCAGAGTTGGGGATAGTGGAGATTGTGATACTTGTACACTTTCTTCTCAGCCACAACGGTTTGG
Source organism: Saururus chinensis (assembly GCA_035235625.1). Lineage (NCBI taxonomy): Eukaryota > Viridiplantae > Streptophyta > Magnoliopsida > Piperales > Saururaceae > Saururus > Saururus chinensis. The sequence goes on from CP141140.1 coordinate 27,407,595, forward strand.
GTATTGGCCTAGAAAGGTCTTAACTACGGTTTCCCGCAGGTCTTCACAGAACTATATAATACATACGAAAAGAGGAGTTAAATGAGCATCATGGAAGGCTTATGTTTCTTACCAATATTTGTTTATGAGCACAATTCGAATTCACGTCTCCATATTCATGACACGCTTATAAGGGCCTAGGGGATTTGGGTCAAGCTACTGTCTAAGCAGTCTTACTCCAATGTTGGAGTTGGATATTCGGGGATTTCTTCAAGAGTCAAGTCATCTCTGGGGTTATACATATTTATATTATGTTCCTATTTCCTTACACTAGATTGTAGTGTATTAACCTTCATCTAGTTTATATTCTGTTAAACCAAGAGTTGGATTAGAACAATGAAGGGTGGTTCGTATCATTTGTCATTTTAGTTGACATATGATGTGTCTATCTATCCATAAGATTAGACAGAGTTATTAATTATTGAATAAGGGTTTTGAGATAATTAATTATATTGATTGATACTAATTATTAATTAGAATAAGTGGAATAATTAAAGATTTGCATAAAATATATATTGGTTGAATATACTTAAGGATTGCATTTATGATGCTATGCTTCATGAGATAGTGTTAGTTGTTAGGCAAAACTACGTCTAGATCGATATTATCATAAGTAATATTAGAGATGTTGTCTAATAAGTACGTAGGCAACTAACATCTTAACGATGTTGGCCCGATCCAAAAAATATTAATTAATCCTTTTGTTCTTTTGGAAACTCTTCTCCTAAGGATTTAGAGATTCCGTTGTTGTTTGGTTTGGTTGGTTGCAGGTTTTTCAAGTGAGGACTAGTAGGACCAAGACTAAAGAGCATGAGAGTTAGGTCTTTGTTTCTATAATTCTAGTAAGTAATTGTATCTTTAGTGTGAGAGCTAAATGGTGATGTATTTTCATATTGATGACAGACTTGTACTTAAATGGATATCATATTCTTTATGGATTTTTGAGACATGTAATAATATCATATATTTTGATATTCATACTTGTGAACCCCAGCTATTATGACCTAAATATTTAAGCAAATAGTTTGTTTTTCATTAAGAAAAAAATAAGTTCCTTTTGATTTACTGCTTGTGCTATTTAAAAAGAGTTTTAAAAATTTAGGTCGTGACATGGAGATCGTGGGTACTTATGCAATAGCTCCATAGATAGCAGGAAAATGGGCATTTTGTACTCAAAGGGGCCTTGAAATATGAAGCCTTTTTGTACTCAAGTGGGATCATATAATATATGGGACCCATTTATATGAGCTCGAGCATCATACGTGATCAAATTTTGATCCAATGTACATAACTCAAGGGCGTATGGGTTTTATGCCCCCTTGCATCATCATATCTCGATTGGATGGCTCATGATGTTTGAGCTCACGTGAATGCGTGGAAGCCCAAGCTTATATAAACTTATTCCTTTGTAATACACAATGGAAAAAGTTTTTAAGAGCCTAGGCCGCGTGAGCCCAAGCCCTTAGAATCATTGGATCTAAAATTGACAACCCACAGTACTTAAGGAGTAAATGCCCCTTGAGTAACATGGGCTATTGTATTTAAATCCAGCAGCACTAAGAGCATAGGCTCACTCTATCAGGTGTGAGCCCAAGCTCTTATAAATGGGCCTCATATGCAATCTAATATCTAAAGCACTATACATTATGAAAAAAATTGAGTCTGGGTTCACGTGCATCTGCATGAGCCATGCATCGTGAGGCATCAAATCGAGATCCGATGATGTATAAGAGCATAAAAACAATATCCCCCTGTTATGTGCACCGTCGTATCAAAATCTAACAGTGTGTGATGCCCAAGCTCACACAGTCATGCATGAGCTCGGGCTCATATAAACGAGTATGTATTACAAATTCAAAATTTTTTATAATTTTAAATTTAAATATTTAATATGCATAGGGTCCCACACGTCCTTCTACTTGTGTGTGGGGCACATCACATGTCCTTGAATAAGATGTGTAACATGGAATAAAATTATTTGCCACAAATTACTTATATGTGGCAAAAAGATCATTATTATACATTTTTTAATTTTAAAATAAATATGTTTTCTACTATTTGTGACAATTTAGTTAGATTGTCACAAATAATATCTATTTGCAACAAATAGAGGACATTGTGGCAAACAAAGCTATAGTTTTGCCACAAAATATGGTTTTCGTTGCAAATGAGGTCATCATTCTTAAAATCTTGACCTATTGCGACAACTTCATAAATTTGTCACAAAACATAACTTTTAGGGACAATTCAGATTTATGGCAAAATTTTGCATTGCAAAAAATCTGCATTGTTGTAGTGGGACATTAATAAAGAAAATTTATAATAAATGAGCACAATCACAATTCCAAAAGACAAAAGTTTATAATTGCTTTCAAATAACAATGAGAACAATCTCAACATAAATGACATAATTGGGAAGATTGACAAGTGAAAAAGTTATTATTGTATCAAGTGGCAATGTTGCTAATCCTTCAACCTTTATTGTTGCAAGAGCAAGCATGACTTTTTTCGTATTGGCTATTTGATTAACTTCACGTGAGGAATATAAATGGATGCTTTATTCTCTTGTCATATAGGGTTGAGGAGATGATAGGATGATAAATATAAAACATGTAACGCAACATTCTCGTCTATAAAAAAACTATAAATATTGTCAAAATTTGGGAGTCTCTTGTCATCTAAAAAATATGAAAACTCATAGGATTTTAACTCTATTGAGGGAACATGTTTAATCATAATAATAATCAAGTAACAACTTTTTCTAACAATCTAGGATCAACAACATGGATCTTATACCTTCATTCTAGCTTATTTTGTGTCAACTCTTTTGTAAGAGATAACATAGTTGTATCCTTTCTTATAAACTCTATCTAAGTTCTCTTAGGTTTGCTTCTCCCTCTTTTGACATCATTTATATAATTCCTTTCGAACCTTTTTATTGTGGCATTGATTAGTCTTATATATGCACATACCAACACAACCTACACTCCCTGAGTTTCTCCTCTGAAGGTGCTACCCTTAAGTTCTTGTGTACATACTCATTTTTAATTATATCCTTCCTGATTATTCCACATATCCATCTCAGCGTCCTTATTTTTACCTACATTCAATTTATCTATATGACTTTTTTTTGTGCCCAACATTATGCTCTATAGAGTATTGCATGACTAATAGCTGGACTATAGAACTTATAAGCCTATTTGGGACATGCCTATCACACAAAGCTCTGCCCCGCATTAATCCTATGCACCACATTACTATTGATATTTCCCTCTTTATAGATAATGGAGCTTAAATATCATATTTACTTACATCTTGGCACTCTTACCTATCTATTTCGACTAAAGTTCTTTAAAGTTAAATTCCATGTAGGCTATCTTAGTTCTACTTATTTTAAAATTTTTTGATTCTAGAGCTTCCCCCGACAATTCCAGTTTTACATTTAACCCTATTATAGTTTCATCAACTAAAACTACATCATCTATAAAAAGCAAGCACCAAGGAATCCTATCTTGTATATGTACAATTAGTTCAACCATAACTAAAGAAAAAAGATAAGGTCTTAGGCTGATCCTTCATGTAGACCTATTATGATCGGGAACTCCTTGGTTTCTCCCCAGTTATCTGTACACTAGTTACTACTCCATTGTACATATCTTTAATAATATTAATATAACCTCTTCTAACTCCGTTTTTCTTCAAAACACTCTAAATGAGCTCTTAAGGCACTTTATCATATGTTTTCTTAAATCAATAAAGGTCATATAGAGATTTTGTCTCCTATCCTTATATTTCTCTATTAATTGTAGTAACAAGAATATAGCTTCAATTGCCGACTTCTCTACCATGAACGAAACTAGTTTTTAGTTACTTTAGTTACTTTTTGCAAGTGTACTTCTACCACTCTCTCCTATAACTTTATAATATGAGTCATAAGTTTTATACCTCTATAGTTTGTACAACTTTGGGTATCCTCTTTATTTTTATATAAAGATATAAGGGTACTTCTCCTCCACTCCTCTAGCATCCTTTTTGACTTTCAAATATTGCTAAACAACTTAGTCAACTAAGTGAAGGCAACACCTCCAAGACACTTCTATACTTCAATAAAAATTCCATAAGGTCCTAATGTTTTATCTTTCTTCATCTTCTTTAAGGCGACTCCTACCTCCTCTATTGTAAATCTCCTAAAATAGGTTATATCCTTAATATGACTAGACTCAATATCATGACAACCACCATAAACTTTAGTCAATAAATGATAAATGCTTGAAATACCCACTCCATCTCTCCTTAATTTCTACATTTTTTACTAAAACCCTTTGATTGTCACTCTCAACGTACCTAACTTGATCTAAGCCCCTATTTATCTTCTCTTTAACTTAGCTATCTTATATATGTCTCTGTCCCCATCCTTTGATCCTAATATATTATACAAGTCATCAAACATTTTAAATATAGCTTCACTAAGTACTTTTTTATCCTCTCTTCTAACCTTAATATATATGTCACAACTCTCTCTACTTTTACATATTTTCCACTCCTTGAAGGAACATTTCTTTTCCTTGAGAGCTCTTTGACTTCCTCACACTACCACAATGTTTGCTTCTTTAAATCCTTTCTTCTAATTTTCCAAAGAACTTCTTTTCTCAACTTTTCAATACAATTAACCATGTTACTCCACATTGTTGTTGGTTCTTCATCCAACTTCTAGTTTCCTTCCACTGTCATTCTTTCAAGAAAGGTATTGAGTAATTCACCCTTCAAGTTCCACCACTTGATCCAAGGCACAACTTTATCATTCATTCCTCCATTCCTTCATGCGAACATCTAACACAACTAATCTATGTTGTAGTACTAATAATTCACTAGGAGTAACTTTACAATCCTCTCAATTCCTTCTATCCTTGCTTCTAATTAAGAAAAAGTCTATTTGGCTCTTGTTAAGTTCACTCTTGAAGGTTACTAAATGTTCCTCCTTCTTAAAGTAAGTTTTTGCAATGCCTAGGCTATTTGCTGTTAAAACTTAAGGATAACCCCTCTCATCTTATTTATCTCTCTAAAATCATACCCTCCATGTACCCTCTCATATCCTATGCTCTTCTCATCTACATGCCCATTTAAATCTCCCCTTATAATAACCTTTTCACCATTAGGTATCCCTTGTATTATTATGTCCATTTTTACCCAAAATTTCTTTTAAAAGTTCTCTCCTAATCCTACTTGCAATGCATAAGAAATAATAAAATTAACTACATATTCCTTTAATACTAGTTTCATTATTATAATCCTATCACTAAATCTTTTGATACCTACTAAGTTTTCCCTGATGTTCTTGTCTACCACTATACCTACCCAGTTCCTATTTGACTATACCAATAAACAATAATTTAAACACCTCACCTAGCTCCCTAATCTTCTTTCCTAGAAACTTGTTTCATGCAAGCAAGCTATATTGACTCTCCCATGCCTAAGTACCTCCACTAACTTCAAACCCTTAACCTTCAAGGTCCAAATGTTTCAGGTTGCCACTCTAATCCTACACTCTTGGACTAGCTTCTTTGCACGCAACTATCTAGTCCAACATGAGAACCCTTGCTCACTTCTCATTTCAACCGAGTGTTGTTGCAATGCATCGATTCTAAGGGACGCCTTAGCCAACCCTTGCCCACTTATCATTACACATGGATTTTGACGCAATGCATCCCTTTTAGGGAATGCCCTAGCTCCAGCTAGAATATATGGCGTAAGATCCATAAAGATGGACAAGAGTTTTTGTCACGATTTGAGATTTTTAAACTCATTTTTATGAATGAAATAATGAACATAAATTTTTTGTCAAACATCTAACAAGTTATCTAGGGGTATGAGCCAATCTTTTTCGAATATATGAATACTAAATCAGAGTACAACAATAATTCAAGTCAAATTACATCTTAAATTGAACAGGGTCTTACCCGAGTACATGTTTGAATATCTTGATATGCACAAATACAAACAGATTGACACTCATGTTGTAAAAATTATAGCTTTTAAGCTATTTTTAAAAAAATTCATATGATAAAAATTTAGTGTGCTAATAGATCACTAAAAGATGAGCATAATGAGCCCAAGAACGATTAAATCGGATATCAGAGTCATAAATTATGACTTCAAGAAGCGTGTCATATGGGTAGGCCCAACTTAAAAAGTGCAAATTAATCTACCCATGAGCAATATAATTTCATATGGCTCATCAATACGAGCTTAATGGTACCAAGAACACATGAATCCAAGTTCGGGGTAGATAGATACAGGCATTTGAAGATAAGAATTAAAAAAAATTATGCCGACATAAGCCACACTCACAACACATACATGATACTAGCTCAATCAACGCGCGGTAGGCCCAAGCATGGTGTGACACACCCATGCTCTACTTCCACATGAGCGTATGCCATGCACTGTGCCCTCTCCCTATATATAGGGGGAGGGTAGTTTTTCTGATCCCAAACCGCTTTCCCCTATGTATGTTCTTGTTTTACCTATTTCTAAGTCAATTTTAGTCTTATTTGGGTCATTCAAGAGGTGTTTCTATATAATTCAAGCATGCTTTATGCAATGAAAAAGTTATTTTGAGAAGTCGAAGAATCCATAAGGGTGAAAATCATTATCTAATTGATGAGAGTTCTACTCATCATCTTGGAGCTCGTATGAAGAGTTAAGTAGGAATTTTTATCCTTCTCTAAAGTATAAATGCTTGAATAGGATATGTTTTTGAAAGTAAGATATATGACTTTATTATATTAAGTGGTTAAGTTAATTTCAAATATTTTTTTATGATTGCCTCATGTATTTGTTTTATCGAATGATTTTCTTGTTAATTAAGTTATGAATTATGCATTGTGAGTCATGTGATATAGAGAAAATCTAGCTTCCTCATTATTTTTTTTATAAATAAATCTATTTCCTTGTCAAAATGATGATTTCAGGAATATTTTTAAAAGTGCGTACAAGCATGCCGATCGAGTTATTGAGATGAGATAAATGAAGGGTAATTGTCTTATTGGAACAAGCGACCAACCCTCTCTTTATGGTCCTTATTTGTAACGTGCCCATGGCTTGTAAAGGCAAGGCTAGGGTTTTTGAAAAGCTAAACTATCATGTCTCGGCACCCACCAACCCCGAGCCGAACCTAGTTCAAGGGGAGGACGAAGCACGGCATGACGAAGTAACGTACAATTACGGAAGACTTAACCCCTAAATTGAGTAATTCATAACGGAGTGGAGCACATTAAGCTTTGTACAAGAGAGAATGAGAAAATAAAGGACCATAAATTAAGTATTAGTCCACGCAAAACCCACACGCTTAGTCCAACATTGTCCTCACATGGCTTAAGTAATAGAGTCTAAACCCATATAGGCTAACAAAAGTCTAAGCCGATCTCGACAAGTAGAGTATGAAGCATTATTAAGCAGACATAAGTCTCAATACAACAATCTATGTAAACAATCATAGGGCACAAGATCTCTAAATAGCCCCTCCTATGCAAGATCATCACCCACATGCTTCTCATAAAGTCCATCCTGACCACTTGCATGGCACGTCATGCAGCCCCAAAATAAAACACGAGAAAGAGGTGTGGGCTACAAGCTCAACAATGGTTTTTAAATTATGGAAAGTAAATTTAAAAGACATCACAGGTAAATCACATAATGTTCATCATATCATCAACCATCATACTCATTCATTATGGGATATCCACATAACCTGTGCATTCATGTCATAATCTACCATCTATAAGCTCTACTCATGATAACATTCTCATATCACCTGCATACCATACTATATGGCATATCATAACATCACATCATTCAAGTCATCTGCATATCATGCTATAACCCATCACATCTCATCATAAATGTTATATACCTCCTATGCATCATGGGTTCAACATAACATCACATTCATCATACACCTCATGTGTGACTTTCCAACATAAACATATCATACATATCTATTCTCAATGAAAATATTCACCTTGCACGAAAAGTTTCTCAAACGTACTATCTTGCATAACATGCAAATCAATCCATACCTACATGTGTAACATAAGCTCCCTCATCCCTACACAACAACTATGTAATTGAGCATAATATTATATACACATGCAACAACAACAAGTGGTGAATGTCTCATACATAGAGAGAAATAAACCTGCTCATCAAGGCCAATGCCCCATGAGCAACCCAATATAAAATAAACTTGTTCATCAAGGCCAAAGCCCCATGAGCAACCCAATATAAAATAAACTTGTTCATCAAGGCCAAAGCCCCTTGAGCAACCCAATATAAAACAAACCTGCTCATCAAGGCTGAAACCCCCAAGCAACCCAATATCAAATAAACCAGCTCATTAAGGCTGAAACCCCCGAGTAACCCTATATCATATAAACTTGCTCATCAAGGCCGAAGCCCCCAAGTAACCCTGCCCATCAAGACTGAAATCTCAAGCATCCCTGCTTATCAAAACCAAAGTCCCATGCAGCCCTGCTTGTTAAGACCGAAATCTCAAGCAGCTATACATGGTAAGCCTGTGCACTCGGACAAACCAGCTAGATTCTCAGCGACCAGATAACTCATCAAATAGCTCATATAACGATTAACTCATCTCAATAAATAACACATAGAGCATTAGCTCTTCTCAACCCGAGGAAGTACCAAGTCTCGAGCAATACTGCTCATCAAGATTGAATTCAAAATGAAATCATGTCCTTTCTGACCCAACAAATTCAATAAGCCTTCGTCCGATTAATCTGGCAAGCAATGACATCCAATTGCATCCAATCGATCAACCACAGCTAATCACGATAAATCTCATTCATAAATCGTTTTCATGATGCATGCAACATAGTACATATGTGAACAACGCTACATGAGTCCTAACACAAGGGATATGCTCAAATCAGTCCATATGTGCATCATTCCTAGTCCATTTGTGTCAAGTAATCACCACAAATACCTTCACAAGTATGTACATAGTGGTAGTGCTCAAGTCTAAGTAAAGACATGTGCAACATGAACAACCATCATCTATACTATACATATGCATTCATGATTTTATCATAGTTCCTTCTTACTGAAATCACAAATAAAATATGGTGAAAACCTCGAAATACAAGTCAAAGACAAATATATCATCATGTTAGACTTAGGCAAAGATAAACATAGTCATACTTAAGTTAAAACATGGGAAAAAGAATTCTCCTAAAATTAATATAACATTTGCAAACATATATTTACATCATCATAGTCAAACCTAATGGAATCATGGAGTAATTATGAAAAATCATCAAAATCTCACTTAGAATTACGCATATACTCATTTATCCCATACTAGCATAAGTGGACATTGTAGCATAATCACAACATGTAATTTGTACATTTTAGGAAAAATAGCAAATAAACCCCAATCAATGTGAAAATTTACAAAGACCTATATCATAGGCTTAATTAACATATAAATAAATGTTATATGAAAATAAGTACAAAAAAATTATTTTTGTGATTTAATTACTATGACTAAGCAGTTCTGCTAGAATAGTCAAACTAAAAATTTATGACTGCCACTGACTTATCGTACTCTAAACAATTTAAATTTTTTACAGAATACTCATAACACATATATCAATCCATCACAAAATGAATGAACCAAAAATCATATGTTTTCATCCCTAAACATGCTTCTAAACACAAAATAGAGAGTTTATTTTTACTGTACAACAAGCATTCTAAAAAATATAATAAATACATATTATTCTAAAAAAATATGAATAATTAGGAATATAATCTAGACATGTTAATATATTCTCAAAAAAATTTGAGAGAAAAACTCAAACTAAAAGTATCTAAAACGTAGTCATAATTCTAAAATAGAGAACTATTATGGCTGTTTGAATGATTTGGTGAAGATCTGGCTATTAGAACAATGATCTAATTGTTACGATATAACGGTCCCGAAAGTCATCTTTTACCTCCAGAAATTGAACTAAAATTCTTCTAAAAAAATTTCTAAAAATTGCTAAAAGTTCATGAAACTTTATATAATCATTACCCAAGTCTAAAATATGATAAATCTAACAATTTTCATGCTTAAACATACAAAAATAATAATAAATTCTGTGTTTTTAATAAATCACCATGACAGCACAAAAATGAGAAATAACCTACTTGAAGAATTCTAAACTTGAAATCTGAATTATCAATCCACTTAGAAGGAAAACCGTTTACCTTCAACGAGCTTTTGGGTCCAAATTGAAGCTTTATCCTTCAAAAGTCCCTACCCAAAGTTAAGGTTTAGTTAATACTTAATTAAATTCGAATATTAAGCTTAAACTACTTTGAAAACATGTAGATCTAGGGTTTCCTTTACTTAAAAATAAAAATCCCTATTTTATGGTTTGAAATAGAGATTAAAAACAATTTTTTTATTAGGGTAAATCAAGAATCAACTTTGGGTGAAGATGAGATTAAGAGAGATTAAAGGAAATCCCAAAGATGAGTGAAAATTAAGGCTTAAACATACCTACATAAATCTCCTCCTTTGATAATGGGGATTAGGGTACTTCTCAGCCTCCAATCTCAGCCCTTTCCCAATTGGGAATGGGGATGGGACTTTCCTTTCATAGTAAGTCATTGGGGTGTAAATACTAAAAGTTGGGCTATAAATAAAATTTAGTTTTTTTTTGCTCATTTTAAGGCTAAAATGAATTTAAAAATTCTAAAATTATTTAATCATAAAATAAGTGAAGTTTAAGGTCTTGTGGGACCTTTACCATATAAACATGAATGTGGGGCCTACACCCTAAATTTTAATAAAATTCTCATAAAATCCAAAAAATTCTCTAAAAAAGATAAATTGAGTTTAATATTGAAACTTATAAAAATGAGAGAAAACCTTATTAAAACCATCATTATCGACCTTTAACCCCAAAATAAGTTAAATCGGAAAATTAAAACAAAACCACACAATAACATGTAATTAAACCAAAATTAAACATGGTTAGAATTAGAGATCTTACATAAATAGTGGGATGGGATATTTGGAAAAGAAAACTTCCCTTCATGAGTCAGGGAATTCAAGACTAATTTATTATCACGGGCTTAGTAGATGCATCAACAAAGCTATGTGAATAGAGAAGTTCACAACTTTTATCTGAAGGGAAATCGGATGCACGGTACACATATTAGCCCGATTAGTCCTAACGAAGGGCGGGAACCCTAGTTAGCCCCAAACGAAGGGCAGAAACATTTAAGAAGGCTACACATATTAGAGTAGACAATATCATGGGAAGACTATGTACTCTCTTGATCTTGGGGCTCATGAGCCTAGGTGTCTCTTCTCACCACAAGTAGGAGCATTTCAAAATACTCACCACTCCCAAACCTTGTAGGACCCGGTGAGGAATAAGTTGTGGGTGGAAGAAACTCTTAGGGAGGGACTTTTTGGAAGCTTCAAGAAAAGACTAAAGATCTACAATTGTACCAGTAGGTCTTAAGTACTTTTCTTACTTTTGTTTACCTCCAGAAGACTTGTTTATTTTTTGCCTTGTGTGTTTGCAATAGTATATTTCTTGGGGAACGAACTTTATTATGTTATAGTTTTAGTAAAATTCCTCCAAGTCGCAACTTGGGAGAACCCTAATTTTAATTTTAAGTTTCTATATATTTTTTTAAAAAAACTCAGGTTGTGACACATGTGCCTAAAGTTATCTACCTTAAAATAAGAAACATTAAACATGCTAAGTGGCTTAGCAACATCGTCTTTACATCACATCTAGAGTTCTAAAATCACTTTCCCTGTAAGGAACATGCATTATATAGATACTAAGTATACGAATATACTTAGTGGGACGGCTAAACAAGAACTAAGTAATGACAACATTCATAATTCAATAACAACATATAATTATACCAAGATCATCATTTCATGTACATAAACATTCTATTACCATGACTACACTTATGAGTCACTTGCTCCCTAAATAAATCATACAAGGTTTTCTGTGACATGGTAGCTATATCTAGGAGTTCAATCATACCTCATTAGATTATGAACTACTCACAATCTAACCTCATTTCTTTTGAAGTCTGCTTGCTCCATCCACGTCATGAAGCTAAAGCCCATAAGGGCTCATGTACCAAAGAGGTCGATATCTCAACTACCATGATTGTCGAAACCTCCTATATTGTGTCGCACAAGACCAATCATCCTTTAATATTCAAGTCATCCGAACCTGACTCTTGGGCCAAGGGAGTGGTTCTATACAACTTCCATCCCTAGAGAGTCAGAAGACTATGATCCAATTTCATATCAAACCCTTTCATTGATGGCTAAATGACTCACTTTTGGAGCCAGCTAGACATTAGGATTGTCTATCCTTATGTATCCTTAAACATTAGTCTGGGGGTGTGGGCCATTACAAGGATTCATGCACACAAAAAGAGTACATATACCCATACATCAACAATCATATCATAACTTACACATGCCTTTTATGCATATAATTTTATGCTATAATATTACTTAATCATATCATATAAAAAATCATGTTAAAAATACACATTACCAGCTTCTTGTCGGTAGACTCACCGACGTGTTGGCGAGGTTACTGATGCCCATCACATACATCAACAATCATATCATCACATATAATGCATATTATATATTAAATATCATTTATTATATCTCATAATAATAACTTCACATATAGTATTTCATGCTAAAAATTACTCAAACCTGACTTACTATCAGCAGACTCACCGACGTGTCAGCTAGGTCACTGATGCCCATCGGTGACACACTGACGTGTTGAATAGGTTACTGATACCCATCAGCGACCCATCGATGTGTTGAACCCTCACCGATAGTGGGTTGATATGGAACAACCTACCTCATCGATGCCACACATCGACCTTATTACTGATGATTGATTGGTTGTTTCACCAGCTCGCCTATTCGTGTCAGTGTTATGTCAGTGTCAGTAGTATCATCTCTCTCCTTTCACTAATGTTGTCACCTATGTGCCGGTGGTCGTGCCAATAATTGGGAATAAACAATAGAGACTATTCGTGGTTAATCTATCCCATGATTAGTAAAAATAAAATTGGGATAAACATGATCACATTCATATTTATGACAAAAATTTCAAAAATCATACTCTACAAGCTTTCATACCAATAAATAATCTTGAATCCCCACACACATTCACTTCAACAACTCAATCATAGTAACAAGGTCAGCAAATATACCTATTCTATGATATAAAAATCCTCCCATATGTATACTGTTAACCAATTCCCACAGAAATTTACTCCCTCACTTGATTCATCTTTATTTGGAGAGCCTTTGATCTTCTCTCTCTTTATTTGTAGAGGTTTTTCTAAGAGAAGTCGAGGGGACTCAAAAGTCACTTATAAAGGAAAGGGGACAAAATTTTGGTGGCATAAAATTGTCAAACTAGGTATTTTTGAGCAAAACTGCTTGCAACCATTGGCATCCCATCGACACGTCTATGGCTGCCGATGATAACTATTCATAGTACCTCTTCCCAACTTTGGGTAGAGATAACTTCCTCATGCAAACTCCGATTAACGAGTTCTTAGTGGTGTTATAAAGATATTTACGTATACTTTCTAGCCTCAATTTTTTTTTAAAAAAAATATCTATATAAAAGGTTATGCTATTAAGGGTGTCCAAAAGTTAGATCGGCATATGTTTGCAAGTCATTTATAACACTTTAGGTTCAACTTTAGATGATCATAGCTCCTTTATCCAAACTCTGATTTGTGCATTCTTAGAGGCATTTCAAAGCTATATATATCTAGTTTCTATATTCGATGTTTCACACTGAAATCTAAACTAGGCAAATTATTCCATTGATAAAACTCAAAGGTCAAATTTATTATTTTCTTTATGTACTCCGAAACTTCCTTGATGTTACATCTATCATAACTTCCTCATCTGAGTTTTGATTTGCCCACTCTTAGTAGTTCTACTAAGCTCTTTATGTCTAATATTTAATAATAAAGATTTATATCCAAACTCTATATATAAATAAAGTTGTTATATCAAGAAACCTAAGGGTTAAACTCATTTATATTTACATGGCCAAGTATAGGAAATTTAAAACAATTATTGGGTGTTGCAATTTTTAGAGCAGGTTGTCAACCTAATGTAACCCTCCTTTAATTCTTTATCCAGGCTTGGGACTAACATTGCAACATGTATGCAACTGCAAAAATAAAATTCAATATATTTAATTCAAAATTAAAATGGACTTAACAAATAGCACATCGAATTCACAAGGACCTCAATTCTTTTAAGAATTAAAACGATTTCAAATCAAAGCTTTCTTCATTAATAATTCAAGGCTAAAATAAACTGTTAGAAGTGGGCATAATATTTACATGGGTTAAGCCCATATTATTTATGTGGGTCAAGCTCGTATTGCTTATGTGGGTCAAGCCCATAAGGGTAGAGAGCTCAAGCCTAATTTATAGTGAATGAGAATCATACATATGAATTGGTTGAAGGAGTGAATAGTCCCACGTCGCCTAGAGAAAGATGATAGTGTTGGTCTTTTAAGTTAGGCCCTTGGGCCAACCTACTTTTGTGGGGGAGTTACATGTTGGACCCATGCACCTAGGTGGGCTAACCCATGCGCACACCACCACCACCGCTGTCAGTCCGGCCGGCTCGGTTCGCATGCATGGTTGGCCGGGTAGGGTTGGGTTGGCTCAACAAGATAATTATTTTTACAAATTAATTTGGTTTGGTTTTCACTTAACCCAAATTAATTTGGTTTGGTTTTATCTTATCCCAAAATGGGTCCGGTTTTATTCTTACCAAATTGTGTCTGTTAACAGACGGACGCATCTATTTGAAGGGGACAGGTTGTCTTCAACAGGATTTCTTATAAATTTAAGAAAAATGTTTTCTATATCATCCTTTTACTAGATTTTTATCTTTATCCTTTCTGTGAGAGCATTCCATATCATCGTTCACTGCATGTACTGTGTAAAGGTGCTTTTATAGTACATGTTTGATCGTCTTATCATGGGAAGCAGACGCCTAAGTGTATCCTCAGTACCAGTAAGGAGGGCAAATTTTGTCTTAAGCACATAGCGCAATTTGCTTGATTCGATCATAATTCTTTCAGTAAGATTTCTCATCACAATACTTGCAGAGGTACGAAATTAACATAAACTACTCTCCAAAATCCTAAAAGAACACGAAAAATTTTGGGTGGTTGGAGTTAAATTTAGCACTAAATTTTCAATTTAAGTCCTTATGATGACAACATTATATAATGATAGATTTCTTCTGCCAACAGGTCATTGTCTTTTGTTTCCACTTTATATTGTAATGGATTTTTGAAAGGTATTTTAAACATGAAATATGATCTCACCAAGATACTAATATGTATTAGTGTATAAGAGAATATTTTTAACTTTATTGTAATGTTAATTAGAACGCGGCTATTTCCCCCCCAATCTCATACTTTACACACCCTAAAAAAATTAAACAAATTACTAAATACCCCCCAATCCCCCACTATTTATTTTAATTTTATTTCTTCTCTTTTATTGCTCTATTCCAAATCTTCTCTTTCATGCGTGAGCTCTTCTATCTCCCCCTGTCGCTTGTGGCTCCTCCTCCCCAACTATTTTCCTTTCCCCCCCTCGCTTGTGGCTCATCTTCTATGATTTTTTTCCTCTCCCCTTGCCTTGCTGCTTATTTGGAAAACTTTTGAATGATTTTTGGCGGGGGGGTGGTCACCGCCAAAATACGTAGAATTTGACGAGGAACAATAGTCCCCATACAAATAAGTTTTATTTGACAGATGATATCCCCTGCTAAGAAACCTCCATAAATTTTTTAAACTTTTAGATAGTTTCTAATAGGGAGAGGTCACCATGACAATATGCAAAAATTGACAAGGACCTTTGTTCTCCGTATAATGTAGTTTCCACGCCACGAAACTTAAAAAATTTTGAAAAACTTTTGGCGGGAAGTGGTCACCATCACAATATGTAAAATTTGATGAAGACTTAAGCCTTCCGTCTAAATCAATTTTATTTGAGGTATTGGGTTGGCATGAGTAAAATTATAAGGGGTGTAGGAGGTACTTGAGTTGTAAAAAATATGTGTAATTTTTATGTTGTGGGGGCCTCTAAGCAGGAAATAGACACGTTCTATTAATTATTACTATTCTTGGTGTCATAATTGAAATGCCTTTCTAATTCACGTGAAGTATATACACAAAATCCAATAGCCCTATGTTAAATAAGTGGAGGTACCCCCAAATATGCACCTCTCTACTTGAAAACGATTGGCAAAACGTGAATGTCAATTGAGATTGTTGTTGTCACTTGTTACAACGGCTCTTTGTTAGTTCACCAAACATAATCTCGGAATATGCTCCGATGCTACTACCGCTGTCAACCAGAAAACTCACCGCACGCGAGCCACGATCCCTGCCTCCGCCCAAACGCCGGTCCCATGCCTTCATAGTCGTGAGCGTGGGGCGCGCCTAACTAGGTGGGGCCCGCACCTGAGAGGCATCTACCCCTGGGCGACAATGAGATCTCTCCCTTGTCCTACTTGTCCCTCGCCACCCACTTCGGAGCTCCCCGTACGGCTTCTGCGGCCATGGCGGAGTCGGAGGAGCTCGGCCCGGTACACTGCCTCCTCCGGTCGCTCTCCGCCGCTCCCGCGTCCCACGTACTCCTCGCCGCCCTCGCGCTCCTCCTCGCCTTCCTCTACAACTTCTTCGAGATCCACTTCCTTCGCGACCTCCGCCGTGGCTTCCGCGGCGACCCCGTCTCTCTCACCTTTCACTCCTCCTCCGACCTCTTCCGCGCCGTCGCTTCCCGCTGCACCTTCCTCCGCTCCAGGTTTTTGTCCACGCCATGGCTCTCGAGCCCCCACCTTCAGACTGCCTTCTTGACTCTGTTTGGGAGGCCGCCCGATTTCGAGTACACCAGGTCTGAATATTGTAAACTTCGACATTTTAGATCTTTCTTCTTGTGGGTTTATTGAATTGCGAATTGGTTCAGCTGGAATGCTGTTGTGTTTCAGACAAATATTTCGGGTGCCTGATGGCGGGACCATCGCCCTTGACTGGCTATCCTTTTCAGATGGTAAAGCTTGAGCTTTGAAAGCATTTTTCTTGTGTTCGCTATCCAAGTTGCTTGGATTGCATTGGCTTTTGACATTTCCCTGTCTCCCATTTCCCCATAGTCTCACGATCGTCTCAGCTAGCTAGAACTTTCGGACGTTAAATTTTTTTACTTATAGTAATCCCTCCCTCTCGTATTAATAGCTCAATTTGAAAAAAGAAACGTTTGCTCCATATTAATAGCTTCATTTGGATCAGTTTAATTGATTGGGCACTTGAAAAACATTTCAGAAACTTAATTTCCAATCTCTTAGCTGTAGGTCTCACTATCTAATAAAAATCACTATTTTTCTAAATGGAGCTATTAATATGGGACGGAGGGAGTACTAATTATATGACTAATTTATGTGGACTATATATCATGAATGCTTGATTTCTTTTTCTGACCTTCTTTAGAAGTATCATGAGGCTGTTATTATAATCTTTCTTTCGTTGATGGGATATATTGATTCACCACGAGTGCTAGTGGGCTGTTTACTTGGCATTTTGGATAATGAGAAAATAAAAAAGATTATGCTGGTGTACATGCTATATGTCATCAGCTTTCTTTAGAAGTTATCTGCTCTTAATGTTGCTATCTCTATCTGTTATTGGGTTCATATGTCGACTTTTGTTTTGTTACTAGTAAGTATTGCATAATTACTATGAATGCTATATTCTTTATTTGCTTGCAGATTCACTACCTCCAAATGGTTTCTGTCAGCCAGAACATGAATCAACTCCCATTGTGGTTGTCATCCCTGGGCTGACAAGTGATTCTGTTGCTTCGGTTAGTATTTAGGTTGATTTTTACTCGAGATTGTAGATTTGTCTGCATCTTCTATGATGTAGAGGCAATGTTTTTTTTAATCTGCAGAGGTCTGCTTATACTTATTTCAACATTCTGTACATAAAAATTTCACTTTTCTCTACACTATTTAGAAGGCTAATTCAAAAGTGGAGAATGAAAAAGAATCACTTGTTGAACACATTTATTTTCAAATTTTTGTTATTGGGTTCTGGCAAGCTCGCTACTTGTCACGACATAACCTAACATTTTTGTGGATGTTGTTGCAGTATATAAAGCATCTTGCCTTCAAGTTAGCCAAACGAGGCTGGAATGTTGTTGTTAGCAATCATCGTGGCTTGGGTGGTGTTTCAGTAACTGTAAGCTTCACTATTTACAAGTTCTTATACCAAGTGGATATTTGGTAAAATGTTATGTTATGTATTTTATCTATAGGTAAAATACAGTATAAGGCATTTGATGTATAACATGTCTTTATAATTGTTAATGTTTTCTACAAGTGTTTATACTTCAAGAATTGATGCCTGGATCAATATGTGTTCATTACAATCTGGTTGCCTGGCTAGAACCATCTGTAGTTAGTACCAATATGTGTAAACCAAATACCCTATACGTCTATCTTTATTTACCTGAGTGTAATCTTTTATGGTCACTTACTTGGGCATAATTTTGTAGTGGAGTTCGAAAATTTGGCTCCAAAATGTAAAATTTCTTTTATGCCTTAAAGTGTGTACTAAATTGGATCTTTCATATAAGATACATGCTTGTATGAGGGAAGCTCCCATTTTTACAAACATGTGCATTTTATCAGGATGGAACTTGTATTTCTTTCTCCATGGCTGCCTGCATTTGTTTGACTTTCTGCTTTCTTTGTCCGTACAATTGCATAGATGAGTATTTTTTTGATATTTTGTGATTACAACTCTGTTGTAATTATGCCTATCTACCTTAAAGGGGCTTCGCTCCAACTGATCGGTATTCATTTCTTTTTTTAATCTAAATATTGAAATTCTTCTCCTGTCCAATGGCAGTCTGATCGTTTCTATAACGCCGGGTGGACAGAAGATTTACGGAATGTTATTAAGTATCTTCATCAAGAGCGTCCAAAGGCTCCTTTGTTTGTTGTTGGGACAAGTATTGGTGCTAATATTGTGGTATGTATTTCATTTGCATATACATCTGAGTCTACACAGCATGTAGATACTTGCTGTTAGATGAGTATTTACTCTTGTGCTTATGTATTTTTTTACGTCCTTAGTATACAATTTGTATTATAACAGGTAGTTTAGTCATTATTATGAAATCTTATTTATTTATTGGTCATCCCTTCACTTAAACAAGGGCATTATTGTATTTTCTTGCAATTGGCGACCTAGGCCTTTTAGAGGCTGGTTGAACCCCCTTTTGTATTATCTTCTCTTTCATAATTGCAGTATTGAAAGTTCTTCCCCCTTTTGTATTGCAATAATAAAGGGGTACCCCTTTATTACTGTTGTATCCGGTAATATGAGCCCTGGCTCATGTGTGACTGCTGAGTTGAGGCATTGCAGGTGCTTTTGAGTAACATGCACTGTCAGATCTTGATTTGACTGCCCACTATGCCCCGGATCACAGTCATGCATGCATGAGCCAGGGCTCATATTAACTTTTTCCTTATTGCAATAATAAAGGTTATTATTGCAATAATAATATTCCTTTCCTTAAGTGAGGGTATTATTGTACATTTTTGTAACTGGTGACCTAGGCATACTATAGGCTGGTCGCACCCCCTTTTGTATTATCTTCTCTTTCATTGTTGCAATTTTTCAACACGGAGAGTTCTTCCCCTTTCTCTTAAACCCTAGGTCTTTTAATTCTTTCACTTGCCACTTGTATAAACATGCTCATGCAAATATGTATTGAAAACTCCATATCCGTCTTTTGAAATTAAAAAAATTACATTGAATAATTGAATAACAAAGATTGTGCTGGCCTTTTGGGCCTACATAACTAAACATTCTGGTTATAAAGGCCGGGTGTGATCATACAAACACTAATGCCCTGGCCTATATAACAAAAGATTCTGGTTACCAATCCTTTTTTGGGTCCTGTATTCTATCATATGTTGAGAAAACTGTATTTCTTCATAGACTAAATTTTTAGCATACCATGTGTTCTTCACTTTTTTTTTTATATTCAACATGAGAACCATGTGTGCATGATTCAATAATCTTGATACATAGTTATGCATGTATACATGGAAAGTTAGTCTTGTGTTCTTTACTTTCTAACAATAGGATTGATATTTCAGGTTAAATACCTTGGAGAAGAAGGTGAGAATACTCCAGTTGCTGGTGCTGCATCAATTTGCTCTCCTTGGGATCTTCTAGTGAGTTAGTATGGTTGCTGAAACGGCTGAGATAATTTTGAAACATGTGCTAGATTTTCATTGATTTTGAGTCATTGTAATGTTTTTACCCTGCAGTCATGAAATTTTTTGTTCTCCGTTATGGCAAACGTGTTCAAGTTTCAACTATGATTTTGACCATTCTTTTGCTTGGGGGTTTCATTGCAGATTTGTGACAGGTTTATAAACCGTAGACTTGTGCAAAGGATTTACAACAGAATTATTGCACTGGGTCTTCTAGGTTATGCAGAATTGTAGGTCTTTCCTTTTTTCTTACCTGAACTCATTTGCTTCCTTTGTACAAGTTACAGAATTTTTCATTGCTTTCTATTTTATAGATCTCCTTACTAATTTAGTAACTGCTGTAATAATTATACCTGTATTTCTTGCAGACATCAACCTATTTATTCTAGACTTGCTGACTGGGAAGGTATTAAAAAGGTTTGCTTCCTAGTCATTCTTGCCTAATTACACTATGATTTATCTGTTTACAATGTACTGGTGGCTCCGAGACCAGATGCCGTAAACTGCTACTCTTCCTGATTGCAAGTCTGAAATTTTGTTAATTTGTTTATGAATCCTAGATGAGAACTTCATACATGCTTGCTGAAGTGCCCCCTTCATTTTTTTGGGTTGACTTGTGATAGTTATGATTTTGTTGCTAATAGTAGCTTGCAAAAGGTTTTTTTCATACAAATTAGCTTGCAAAAGAATACACTATGCTGTATTGTAAAAAAATTGGATGCCTCATAAATAACTAAATTACCATGTTTTTGCAGTTTTGCAGCTAAAGTTACCGAAAAATTAATTATTGAGACATGAACAAAGGTTAAAGTAGTAAATCTTGATTCTGTGTATTAGTTCTCACTTAATATATTTGCATCTTTGTGGACATGTTGTGTCTGGAAACTGTAAGAGTTTAAATTATTGAGCTTTGTGTTTATATTTTGCATATTTCTAAAATGATTATTCTGATATTGTTCCTGATTGTTGTTTGTTCAACCCCATGGCAGTCACGTTCTGTTAGGGATTTTGACCTTTACGCTACTTGCCTTGTTGCAAAGTATGAGGTATGGCTTGTCAATCTTTTTTTGAATTCTTCTTTTTTCTTTTTTCTTTCTGATTTTTGGGTTTCTGTAAATTCTAAGTTCAATATGTGGTAACTTAATGACAGCCTTGCATATTGAAGGTTCTCTTTGTCGGGTGCATTCCTGAATTTCTTTACTGGGTTGGACAATTTTAGGCCTAGTCATGTTGTTTATGTTCTAGATTTGCTGCAAAAAAGGCAGTGTTTTAAATTCCGTGATGTTGAAATTAATATCAAAATAAGTATTTCTTGGATAGCCAAGGCTATGGATACTCTTATAATGTAGGGTCCATTAGTTGTGGCTTAGTTTGATAATTTTTTTTTCTTTGAGTCCTGGTCTGGTGTACCCCAGACTGCGATCATGGGGATGGGGCCATCTGATTTTCACTGGGTAGTCCAATTCAACTCAGGGGACAGACAGGTTCTAAGGGTCCCACCTGCCCCCTCTTTTTCAAGTGCATTGTCAATTTACATCTCATGGCACACACACTGCCTTTTGTCATCAGAATTTTTTTTTTCTCTTTTTGTTAAGTTACTAACAGGATCTTTCTGTTGACAGACTGTTGATTCATACTACCGGCATTGTTGTAGTGCTAGTTTTGTTTCAAATGTATCAGTCCCACTTCTCTGCATTAGTGCTTTGGATGATCCACTCTGCACACAGGAAGCCATTCCTTGGGATGAGTGCAGGCATGTTGCCAACTACTATATACTTTTTAAGATTATTCTGCAGATTTTAAATTAATTTTTTAAATTGTTCTTAATTAGGGAAAATAAAAATGTGGTTTTGGCTACTACCGTGCATGGAGGACATTTAGCATTTTTTGAAGGATTAACTGCAAGAAGTTTATGGTAATATAAGATTCAATTTTCTTTTAGAAATTGTATTTGCTTAATTGTATTTACTGTATGATCATATTAGTGTAATTCATAATCTTTCGGTCCCAAAGCAACAGAAAAGAAGATGTTAGTTCTTTCCCTATTGTTGCAGGTGGGTAAGAGCTCTAGATGAATTTCTGGGTATTCTTCACTCCAGCCCCTTAATACATAGGCGAAAGAAGGTGAGAAATACCTGCAGCTTTGTTTACTTAGCTTATTATTGCAAAACTCAACTTTTGTGCTACCTTTTTTTTTTGTCTTTTTATATCATGCACCCAACCTTGGTTTATTAGATGGAAAAACAAACATCAACCTATAAGAAACAACTAGTATTTTAACTGTTGACTACGATAGAGGTAGCTGGTGTAGAGGTAGAAAACCCAAATTCCTATCTGAAAAGTACGTCTTTCTTAGCTAGTGTTCATGATCTAGGGCCACCTTGATAAATGATGTACTAAACGTATCCTTTCATGTGTTGTTTAACTACTTCTATTGTATTAATAGGAGTAACATAGAAATATTCCCTCGGGTATAAACGGGCATCATTTAAGCAATTCAATCTTATTGTCTCCTGAGACCAACTTGAGTACATTTCTTCACCAAGCTAATGTAGACTTGACTGTTGAAGTACCCACTTTAACTGCTTTCTGGAAACCAATATGAGATTCTTGCAGCTTGCTGACTATGAAATACTGTACCCTATCTTCAGGTTTCAGGCCACTTCTCTCCTCTAGAGTCTCAGATTGATAAGGGTCCATACGTAAACCTGACGGGAGATGGCATGGTAGTGGCCTCGGGCAATGATCAGAGAAATGAAGGCATGAATCATGAACAGCTACTTGACCCTTCCAAAGCTCCCAATGGATCTGTTGGCCTTGATCATGAAGAGGAGAAAGAAGAAGAAATAGCTGGCAACACAAGTTCGGCTGGTGAGGTAGGACCATCTTCAGAACAGCCACAAAGAAATGAGGAAGACCTCCTCGACTTAGCGACCGTCAAGAGATGTTTGAAGCAGCTTTCAAGACAGAACAGGGGATCTATATGGCTACTTGCATATATTGCCATAGTGACAACTTGGCCATTGGTGGGTTCTGTACTTCTCGTTGCCCTTAGACGGAAGTTCTTGAATGTTCTGCCGGCAGCATGGCTCAGAAAGAGATAAAATGATCTTGATTAATACATGTGATGTCTTAAGAATTTACTGTAATTGCAGTTGTAGTAACCAATAACGGGGTGAAATTTACTGCCCTTCTATACAAGAAAGAGTCAAGATTAATGCTAATTTTATAATACCTTTGAATACTGGAAAGATGGTATTGGCAGCTAAAAGATGGCAATGTGTTTTAAGAAAAAAAATTTAAGTATGTGCGCTTGCGGATTGGAAAGCACTCAGCTCACTGGTAGATGCAGGGGCACCAAGAGTGAACCCTGAGCCTAGCCTTTGTGGGCTCATTGGAAGAGTTTTCTTGCCCGGTAAGTTGCACATGTGAGTCTTTCGTCCGTGAGATCATGATGTATATGCTAGTATACCTTAACGTCAATGATATTTATGTTAATATATGTTAGTGTATGTGTCATCGATTTTAAATATTGTCGTCTCCCATATATAACTTATGTTAGGCTCTTTGTAGTGGGAAATTAGTAAAACTCTTCTGTATTCCAGACAGATTACTCAACGAGGAAAAAATTAGTAGTTTATATTTTAAAACCAAAACTAATGTGGACTATTATAGGATGGAGAGACTACATACATGAATATTACTTATTGTTATGTTTTTCTTAATTAAAATTAATAGTTCATATTATAAAACCAAATGACCTAATATGGACCGTTAAAGTATGATGGAGGGATTACATTCTCTCATGAATCATGAGGTTTTTCTTTAAATAAATTTATAATTTTGTTGTCAACCTAATATTCTTTCATATCAAACAATGTTCAATAGACATCAAACTTCTATCAATATATCGGAATCATGTTTTGCAAAGACACATTTATCATGATTTACCTATTGAACATTACATGATGTTATTGAAGTAGGCAAAGGTGTTTTCCCTTTTATGTTTTATTTACATGATCAAATTCACACTAGATTTGGTATGAGGTACACATATTTTTCTTTAGAGAACAATGGGAGAAAAATATCTCCACTTACTTCCTATGTCCTATATTAATAACCCCATTTGTAGGGGTATTAACAAGCCAAGCTGAGTCGAGCTTTACGTTGATTCAGCTTAAGCTTAAAATTTCAACTTCGAGTTCAAATAGAGTCAAGTTGATTTACTTTAGCTTGCGAGCTTACTTGATTTGTAATCAGTATATGCAATATCATTATATAATTATATTATATTAATAGAAAGATGTAAATATTGTGACTTCTAACATATCACACTAATATATACCTTACTCATATTCAAGGTATGGATTAAAAATCAAGTGAACTAATTTTAGTTGATTTTGATTTCTAATCCAACACTATTAACACATGATGAAAAGATTATATATATGTTTTAATTAGTTTAAATTTATAGAAGTCAAAAAATGGTTCTAATTCTAATGTGATATGTTTTACTTATTTTATACGTAAAAAGTGAAAAATGATAAATATTATGAATGAAGTCAAAATGTGGAAGACATGAAATCTATATATAAATACTATGAATACAAGTTTTTTTTAATCTTTGAGCCGAGTCGAACAAACCAAGCATAAGTATGATTGAGTTGGCTTGACTAATTTTGAGTTTAAGCTCGAACGTGAGCTAAGCTGAGCTAAACACAAGTTGAGTTGAGCTTATTTCAGCACCCTTGGCCATTTGGAACAAAAGTTTATCTCATATTAATAGTTCCACTTGACTCAATTTAAGTAGCTAGGTACTAAAATGAACATTGGATAAACATATTTTCCATTCTCTTAGTTGTGGGTCCTACTATTAAATAAAAATTATTATTTTTCAAATGAAGCTAATAATATGGGAAAGACGGAATAATACTATTATATAAAGAAAATTGGGTAACTAGAGAATTTTATTTTTTGGACTATTTTATTTATATTTTTACCTTTAATTTTTATTTTACCCATGTCTTATATTCTTATATTTTATTAATATAATTTTGAATTTGTATGCGATTTGAGGATATTTTAATAAAATTATTTACTTAAATTCTTTTAAATGTATTGTCACACATCAACATAATACTAAGAGTTGACATGTCATAGACTTTATTTTTTAGATTATGTTGATTTTAATTTTGTAATGTCATATCTTGTACTCCCTAACTCGGATTTGTGTATTCTTGGTATCTATAAAAAGTTTTCTCAACGAGCTCTATCAAATAATATCTCACACGACTATTCTTTTTCAACTTTTTTTCACCCGATGTTTGCAACACACTGCTTAATGATAATTTCTTTCATTTTTATCTATATTATATATTTTCGGTTTGACATATTTTTGACAACCTTCAAATTTTTTTGAAAAGCTCTATTAAAAGAGACAATGCCAAAGTGGTCCCTAATATGAATAATGTGCTCTATAACACAAAGTTCTTCAAACATTATTTTTTTTGCTAACCTATAACATAATATTTAGTCTATAGGATTTAAACTTGCATTTGTTTACTACGAGTGTATTTGGGCCAATATAGAGTTTATATATATAATTTATAGTCATTAGGATCCTAAAAGCATATATTGCAACTAACATGCAAGGGAAACCTTTGTTAAATACATATTTTATTTTTAATTTAATTTATTTTATCTTTTCTAATATATATTTAGCTGCAATATGCATGTAGATTCTTCTTAAAAGATAATAAATACAAAAGTACATGTTAAATGTAAAAGGATAGCCCATAATTGAATGAGAAAAGGGAAAAACATGTTCTTTAGCTTAAATTACATTGAAAATATCCATGAGGAATCACATATTGTTTCAAATTAATCCCAAAGTAAACAATTTCAGCTAATTGATCCATAAGCCTTTAATTACCAAACTCCAGTCTGTCATCAATAACATATGATCTTGATGGATATACTTGGTTACCAAGTTCTGGAATTTTCAGTTTCGTAGAATCCGTAAATGCCATTACTTTTGCTTTCTAATTTATTTAAAATATAGGATGAACACAGAGTTCACTCATTGATCCAAATGCATTCAAATCCAAAAATCAAATTTGACAACATGATGTTCCAATGTTCCAAATTACAGAGTTAAGTTACAAGTATGTGAGAGTTTTTTTCATCATTCTTCAATTCTAAACATGTTCAGTAAAATGGAATGAAATAACGTGAATCATTAATTCTCTAATCCAACCAGCTTTGAAGATTCCCTTTCCAGAAAATCTTCCACTAATTGTCCTACTTTATGTAATAACTTCCAGTCTCTATGCAGATCAACGAATTTATTTAATTGCAAACATATCACGTAGCATGAAAATTAGAGATCAATCCGTTTGCATGGTTCCGAGCATTTGCTTCATAATCTACCGGTATCAATGGCAAATCTGAATTTGCTGTTTCACTTAAATGTGTAGCAAGCAGATTGTCCAACGACTGCCAGTCAGCAAGTTGTGATTCATATCCATATCTCTTCCTCTTGAGCTCCTCAATAGTACTGCTTGCAGTAATACTCAGCTCATATGTGTCTCTTGTGCTGAAGCTCGAGGTCAGTGAAGGGCTCTGCAGCTGTGGGAGGTCTACGAGTTGATTGACATGAATCTGCTTTGATTCATAACTGATTACTTGGTCGGAACTAATGGATTGGTCATAGAGATTTTGATGGGGTGATTGATATGAGTCCAGAAGCCTAGATGGGTCTACTGCTTCCGCTAGCATCCTGCTCCCGGCGTTGTCGTGGGGGTTGGCGTAGAAATGTGGCTGATCCCAAGGCTCTGGCCCTCGCCGTTGGTTGGGACTTGGCTTCTTGAATGCACGGCAGACCACCCATCCTTCTTCCTGCTGTGAAAGAAGCTATCAGTCGTGTTGAATGTAATCGAGGGGTAACTGATGTTTTGATTGTTATCCCATCTTAGTGAAGCCACTGCTGGCTTTTTCACATAACGCACGAGTTGTGTTGATTATAAAACGCAGTCCTGAAACTTGAAAGCAACAGATGTTTTCTTTTTCTTTTGCTCCTCAAGGCTTTTTCATGTACCATAAGAGGTTTACCGATTATAGCCGGTAAAAAAACAGGTTGACTGATTACAAAATGCAGTCGTGAAACTCAAAAGCAACAGTTCTTTCCCACCCTTTTTCTTTTGCTACTCAATGGCCTTTTCGTGTACCATAAGTGGTGTAATTTGCAGTCTTGTATTGCCAAAAAAAACAAAAAAACATTGCAGTCTTGAAACTTGAAATCATCATGTTTTTTCTTTTTCTTTTGCTTAAAAAGATATTGAGTGCTTCCCGCCCAAACAGTTCTAGTTCTTAAATTGTGTTACGTTTCGAACTAAATGTTATCTTGTAATATGTGTGCTCAATTAAGGACTAAACATGCAGTTGCTCCTTTGCCAAGAAAATAGCAAGGAACCAATTGTTGCTGAATTAAATCAATGTCTCAAGACAATTGTTGAAGTCCTCATAATGAAAAGTTACAAAGACTACAATTTCTACTTCAGGCATATTTCTTAGCTACGCAGTTGCATACTCCCTCTGTCTTATATTGTCTTATATTAATAGTTTCATTTAAACAATAAATTAATTTTAGTTTATTTCAAAAAACTAAATAGAGCTATTAATGTAGGACCGAGGTTGCATTACTTAATGCTTCAATCGAAAATCTTTTTATACGTTTACAATGCAGACATTCTTTTTTGTTTTAATAACTAAGAGAAAAGGAACAGTATTGTTGACTTCGGAAATACTATCAAAAAGTTCTAGTGCTTTTCTTTTAAAGCAGCTCCTAGTATGTTTTAAAAAATCTTTCAAAAACAATCTAACTGAATGCATACTTTAGAAGTTGGACCATACCTCCTTGAAGATCAATATACTCCCTCCATCCTATACTAATAATTCCATTTGGTTTTTTAAAAGGAACCAAAAAATTAGTATATTTTGAAAAACCAAATCAAGCTATTAATATGGACATAGGGGGTACATTTTAATGCAAGTAGTAATAGAAAATAAAACTCGAATCGCATTATCATTATAGCTAGCTAGTTAATTTCATGGGGAGCATATTTGATTATCTATATGCAAATTGCACTGATATATCTCATAGGAACTAAAACTTCAAAATATTATGGATATTTATTCCTTGAGTTAATGCTTTCACACACAGAGGGAGAGAGAACTAATCCCAAGTGTTTTTGTGTTCTACTTTTAGCACTGATACTTTTTTTATAATTAAAAAATTGCATCAACTCAGGAAGAGGAATAGACTTGCCTGGGGTGGTCCATGTTCACTTGTTTGTAGCCGGTACTCATGCATGATCCAGTCGGTTTTCCTTCCATTGGGAGCACGGCCCTTGTAGAATACCAAAGTCTTCCTCATTCCTATGATCTTCTCCTTTGATAGCACAATTTTGTCCCTCCCTGTGGCCTTCCAGAATCCGGCAGTTGTTGCCCGATTCGTCCGAGTTCCCGTCGGATACTTCTTATCCTTGTGGCTAAAGAAGTACCATTCATTTTGCTCCTCATAGCCAAGCTTGCATCTGTCTACATGTTACCATATATATTGAAAACCATCAGATTTTCCCCTTCTCATTCTCACTTCATGAGAGACAATGTGATTTTGATCCTACAGCATTGCTCAGAACCTTACCTTGGAGGTCCCATGGCTCAATTCTGTATAGATCTACGTCTACAATGACCCCCAGGTCAATGTTTTGGGAATCAACCTTCCTTGCGAGATAATAGCCCACTAGCTCCTCTTCTGTTGGATGAAATCTAAAGCCAGGTGGTATACATGACTCCTCCATTAGCTATTCACACCTGACAACAGCATTAGAGATGGATGAGAAAGATTGTTCAGAATCTAATGTCATAGAAGCAAAAAAGGAAAATAACAAAATCAACCATTCAATATCCTTGTTTATGTAAATCATCCAATATATTTAGTTCTTATATAATTCTCCTAATGTGGTACCATGCCCATCAATGTGGAGTTGTGGACATGAAGACGACCTCCAAACTTGTGCCAAGATGATAACTTGCCTTGTAATCATGTTTTAAATGGAAAGATTTGAATATGGAAGAACACAATAGTTACCAATCCGGCCAGCATGTAGTACACTGGTTAGATCTCCATGTGGCATTTGTGTTTTTGGGGCTGGGTCCCGGGAATCCAACCAATGCACCACATGCTTGGCCAGCTAGCTCACGGAATGCTTGAGTTGTTACTATCAAAATAAATAGAGAAAAGAAGAAAGAAACATCACAGGTTTGTGGAGAAAAGAAGCCGATAATATTGACTTTTCAGCAAAAGACATGGGTCTATGTTTCTTGGAGTGCAATACGGGGTAGAAGACTGCTTTCATTACCCACTACACCCTGAAGACCCCACAGGAATATTTCAAACAAAGACACCATCATTCTCTTAGAGATATCAAACATGAAACTTGGGCTCTACTTCCAAACTAAAATGTCCTCACCTTCCAATTAACACAAAAACACAAAGCATTTCAATACTGCATGTATCTACACTCTTAATTAGATGCAAGATTCATCTGTTGGCACACCAAGTTCATGCAAGTTGGCTAAAGCTAACTGTCATGCAATTACTCCTCAGCAATTCGAACTTAATTCTATCCATACCATCTGAAGTTTTTGAGAACCATTGAATTACTACTGCCAACATATCAGTATCTTTGGTTTCATAACTATCTACAAAGCAAAAATATCATTGATATTAGTTTTAAAAAACCATCTACATTATACCATGAACTGAATACTCACCCACAACAGAGAAATGGCTTTCTGAGTGTCGAGATGTGTTGTAGAGCTGTAACGAAAGGAGAATTGAACTAATGAGACATAGCTGAAGGGACACCGAATAAGATATATAAGAAGAAAAGGAGAAGATATGCAGTAGTGCTAGAAGTACTCATGCATGGGAGAAAAATCTGATAAGCAAAGAAGATATAAGGAGGTCGGGGAAGAAGGGAAGGGAGGGGGGGTGGTCATAGGTATTGAGTGCGCGTGGGTTGGCAGAAATGAAAGAGAAAAGGGTTTTGGACGGCGTGAGTGACAACAAATCTTGCACACGCCAACCCCCTCCCACCGATTTTTTGCACCTCACTCCAAAACTAACAACATAATTTTTAACAAGAAAACACTAAACTAACAACTATCTGCTATCAATCTGCAGGAGAGCCAGGTCTGCAGCAAGTTTGGTGCGCCGACCATTCAGATGTGGCAGCTGCTGTGCTTGACAAGTAGGAAGATCTTGCTGGTTGCCCCCACCAGTCATCATCATGTAACCAATCATATATTGTGATGCACACACTCCCCTCCCTGCTGATCAAATGAGTCTCCCAGAAGCCAGTGTTTGATGATAGAGACGAGCTAGTTGGCTGGTTAATCATTTGGGTGCGGCTCATGACTCTGTTCATGTGCTGAGTTTGCTTGACTCGGAAGTCGGACCCATGTAGAGTTTAGACCAGTAATGTCTTCTTCTTTTCTTGTTTCTTGTATAATTGTCATGGCTCATGAATATGGAGCCTTGGGTTCTCCAATGAAATATCTTTTGATCCCTCATAACTGGAGGTATTGCCTTGTACTTGGTTCACATTACATTTAACTGTATGCCAATCATTTCAATAAAAAAAAAGTTATGTTTTGATCATAACGCTTTAGCAAGCGAATGTGGGTGCAGCAGTTCTGATCATAAATTTGAATGTGTAATGCATGAAATGCTCTATGAATGTGTGACATGTCCTATGTAGTCCAATTATTTACAAAATGACAAGACCACGTCTCCTTCTGCCTTTCTTTGGCCTGGTGATCAGGATGGTGACACTGAGCTAGCTAACAAAAAACAACTGAAAGTGCTAGACATATTCATGAAAGAAGATTAGTTAATCACCATAACGTTACCCTCATTGCCATCTTGATTAAATAACGACCAACAACTTAAGACTTGATCACTGCTTCCTATTGCATATCTATCTATCTATCTATCTATCTATATATATATATATATATATATATATATATATATATATATATATATATATATATATATATATATATAGATTGGACAAATTCCAAAACGAGTCAATGGACATCTGAGTTCAAAAAGATCAACCGAGTCCATGAATCGTCCTATGGACGAGTTCAAAGAGAGAGTCCTTCGAATAAGAACAAGGTGGTATTCCGACATTGACGTGCAATCTATCTTTGATATATATGTTTCCATATTTTATGATCTTTTATATTGAGATTGCTTGCTTTTGTATGGTGCAGTAAGATTGTGGAAAGCCAAAAAGTAGTCTAAAATAATAACTGGAAAGTGTTAAGAAATATCTTGGGGGAAAGGGGCCGGTCCGAGTTAGTTAGTGGGGTTCACGAGTCGGTTGGTGGGCCCCCTCTGCTTCTCCCCACTTAAATTTTTAAAAATATCTTTAGCCACATCTTCATAATTGTCCTTCTACTGTCTCTGCTGCTTGAGCTTTATGGGAGGCACAAGCTTAGCTTCTGGAGGGCTTAACCGAGTTTTGATAATGACTAGCTTCTTGTTGAAACCATATGTTGTCTCCTATGTGGACCCCACTTATCCCAATGGCCATTAGCCAGTTTGGCTTCTAGATGAACAGGCTGGTTATCATCTAGTTGGTGTGCATATGTTGAAGGGGAGAGATTGGTGGATTGATTAGGATTTTTTGATTTGTGACTCTTTTCTCTGGAGGTAGGCACTTTTAGGTAACAATTTATTTAAGGTTGGTGGTTCAACTATGCATGCAATTACGATGCTAATCTTATGTTCATGAAAATAGTGCTACTTTGAGATATCAAAATTTAGATAGTATTCATATATTTTCTGTCTGCTATATTTGGATTGTCTTTTTAATTATATTAAAGCTCCCCGGAGGGGATATTTGGATTGGGGTATCATATATGTGTATATAATGTTTTAAAAGGTACAAATGGACAGATTATTCAAGAGTTGGGTATCACTGTATCAGGATATATGTTTATAAAAATTGTATAAGATCAAAATGGACAGATAAATCAACAGTTCTCCATACAATTTTTAAGAATGTTGTTTCAATTATGTGCATTTGACAAAGTTCATTTTTAGCATGAGTACTATATCCCAAGTACTTAACTAATAAAATTGGAGAGTATTATGCATTTTTAAAACTCCATTTTGAGAATACAAATTCTAGTTGGTCTATAATATTTTCTTTTAGAACTCACTTTTAAGTAAGAAAACTTCCTAAGTTGACTCACTTATCAGCCTTTTGAGTCCAACTCCATACTTACTCAAAATTAACATGAATCCATGATTAACTCCAATGATTCCAATTTTAACTTCAAGAACTCATAAAACTCCAATAGCTAAAGGATGTTGCTAACCTTATATAATTTTCTTTCCAACAATATCTTATACTAGGTTTTGATTAGATAGAGAAAAGTAGGTCTTTTTATCAAAACGTAGTATAAAGTTTTGCTATACATAAAGTGGTAAAGAAAAATTATTATGCTTAACTAAAATGACTCAATAGTATTTACAAATATTTTCTTTTCAAAATTTATAGAATATAATCATACAAATTGTTCAACTATAATCTTAATTACTTTTTAAGGAAGAAAAATAAGAAAAGTAATACAACAGAGCAATGAACGCGCCCTAGCTCTAAGATGAAACTACCCAAAATACAAATAAACTGCCTTAAGAACAATATAGAAAAAGAGGGCGAAAAACCACACTGAGGAGCAAAAGATGACTAAAAGGAACACCAAAATTTATTCTTTCAATGACCACCCTATTTATTCCGATTTTTCCCTAACCTAGCCATGAACTCGTTAAGTGTAGCATTAAACTCTCCATCAACTATTACTTTTAGGACTGTCACATACATATTCAATGGATGGCAGTGTCAAAAGGCATTCAAAGAGAGCATTGGGCTTGGCTGGAAAAGATCTATAAGGTCATTGTGTCATGAAGTAAACCAAGCGGATCTTCTAGGCTGAGACTCCAGAGCAAGTAGTTCCCAGTCGCTCTTTTGCACCCTTGTCAGGTAGGCTAAGACAAGCCAACGCAAGTTTCTTGGGCCTCATCTTCATGGCCCAAAATTAACATATCAAAATCATAATTTCTATTTTCAGGGTATGTTAATTTTAATTTTAAAATATTAATCTTTTAAATATCGTATGAAATCCCATAGGACTATATTTTTTCAACCTTTCTTTTAGGACCTATGTATATAACATACTTCTTAATAATAATTTTTTATATTTTTATATATAGTATATATATTTGGATTTGTGTCCGTTGAAAACCCCCCGAAGAGCTCTATCAAATGGAACCTAGCGTCGAATTGGTTATGCGATTTAGATTCACATATACCTATTATGTATAGATGGGTTAATATAGAGCTCATGTATATAACTAATGATCATTGTAATCTTTAAAGCAATGTATTGTAAACACACATAATGCGTGTTCATTCTTGCTAGTATGTTTTTAATACACCATAACAACCATCGCTAATATAGAATTTCTTTTAATAAAAATTAGTAGCGACATTTTTCTTTCGTTGCTAATAAAAAATATTTTTTTATTAGTGACTCTTTTTAAAGTGTCGCTAATAATAATTTTTTTCTTAAAAATATCTTGCCTCTCCCCTCATCTCCTCTTCCTTCGGCAATTGGGAGGTGGGAGAGCTAGGTACAAGAGGGGCTGGGGCAAGAGGCAGCGAAAAAAGGGGCAAGGGGGAGTAATCGGGGTAGGGGGATAGAGGTGAAGTAGAGTAGGTGCGTAGCTGGGCAGCGGGGGGGGCTAGAGCAGGGAGAGGCAGAGAAAAAACAGGGGAGAGGGGTGAGCCGCAGCTGCGGTGGGGGGGGGGAGTAGCTGGTGCAGATGTGCAGTGGGGGTAGTCGAGACGGTGGCAGAGCATAGCAGGCGGTAAAACTAGGCTACAGTGAAGGCGTGGCTGCTGGAGGGGCCAAGGGTAAGAGCTAGGCTGGAGTAGGGGGATGCATAGAAAAAATAGAGGAGAGGGATGAGCCGGGTCGGCTGGTCGGCGGGGGATGCCTTGGTGGCTTAAATGCGGGGGAAGCGAGGGGCAGTAGAGTCTGACAGAGGTTGATCCATGGCAGTGGGCTATGCCGTAGAAGGGGAACAACATGGGAGAGAATGGGAGGGGGGTTAATGGGCGGCGAATGAGAGTAAGCAATTTTAATTTTTCAAGATATTTTATTATATATTATATTTTAAAAATAAGAAAAATAAAATAAAATATAAGATATTAGTGACGCATAGGAATGTGTCGCTAATTCCCTAGGTCTTTGCGATGCATACTCATATGCATCGTAAATACCTTGATTATTTGCAACCATAGTCTTATGCATTGCTAATGCCTTCTATTTTATTTTATTATTATTTTTAAAATATAATATATAATAAAAAATTCCAAAAAATTAAATTTAAGTTCTCATGCTATCTCCTCTATCCTCCTCCCGTCGAAGTCCAACAACCCTCCGGCTTGCCCTATTTTGGTTAGTGTCGAATTTCTTATATTCACATCTATTATATCTCTCTTTCTCTCCATCTCTCTTGTCTCTTCTCTCCTCCCTCTTTTCTCCTCTCTTTCTCTCACACACATCAGCAAGAGCCTCGGCTCTGAGGAGGAAAGGTAAGATACCATGATAATTTAAATTATATTTTTAAATTTTTTTATTATATATTTTATTTTATAAATAATAAAAATAAAATAAAATATATTAGTGACTCATAGGATATTGATGCATACTCATGTGTCGCAAATACCTTGATTATTATTGATGCATATTCTTAAGTATCGATGATACCTTTTATTTTATTTTTTATTATTTTAAAATATAATATTTAATAAATAATTACCAAAACTTAAAATTAAATTCTCATGCTCTCTCCCCTCTCCTCTTCCTTCTATAGAGTTCGGTGACCTCCCGCTTGCCCTAGTTTGTTCTATATCGAATTTCTTATTTTCACATCTATTCTATGTCTATCTTCTCTTTCTTTCTTTATCTCTCTCTCCCTCCCTCTCTCTCTCTTTATCTTATCTCTCTTTTCTCTCCTCTCTTCTCTATATCTCCCCTCTTCTTTCTATCTCCTCTCACTCTCTCTATCTTTTCTCCCTCCTCTTTTCTCCCCCCTCTCTCCTCTCCTCTTATTTCTCTTCCGCTCTCTCTCATTCTCTCCCTCTCTCTCTCACGCATGTCAGCGTGAGCTACGACACTGAGGAAGAGAGGTGAGAGAGTAGGGGAATGTAATTTTAATTTTTTAGGATTTTTTTAAAACATACTATATTTTAAAAATAATAAATAAAATAAAATATGTTAGTGACGCATAGGACTATGCTTGACAAGTACTCAAAAATATTTGTGACACATATCAGTATGCATCATAAATACCTAAGGTTTTTGCAATGCATATTCCTAAGCGTCGCTAGTATTTTTTATTTTATTATTTTATTATTTTAAAAATATTATATATAGTAAAAAATCTCAAAAAAATAAAATAAAATTCCTATGCTTGCCCTATTTTGGTTCATGTCAAATTTCTTATATTTACATCTACTCTGTAACTCTCCCTCTCTCTTCGTCTCTTTTCTCTTTCTCTCCTCTCTCACTCTCTCTATCTCATATGCACTCTCTTCTCTCTCTTCTCTTATTTCTCTCTCTCTCCGTCTCTCTCTCCTCTCTCTCTCACGTGCGTCAACGTGAGCCCCAACAATGAGGAGGAGAGATGAGAGAGTAGGGAAATTTTATTTTATTTTATTGATATTTTATTGATATATTATATTTTAAAAATAATAAAAGTGAAATAAGATAAAATGTATTAGCAATGCATAGGACTATGCGTCGCAAATACTCAAGGTATGTTTGATGCATATGAATATGCTCGCAAATACCTAGGGTATTAGTGATGTATATTCCTATGCTCGTAAATAGCTAGGGTATTAGCTACACATATTAAATTCATATGTGTGGCTAATATATTTTATTTTATTTTTTATTTTTAACATATAATATATAATAAAAATCTCAAAAAATTAAAATTAAATACCCATGTTGTCTCCCTTCTCCTCCTCCAGCTCAAAGCCGGCGAGCCTCCCACTTCCCCTATTTTGGTAAGTGTCAAATTTCTTATAATCGCGTCTACTCTATCTCTTCACTTTCTTTCATATACCTCTATCCCTCTCTCTCTCTTTTATTTATCTCTCTTATTTCTCTCCTCTCTCTTACACATGTCAGCGTGAGCCCCAACTCTTGGGAGGAGAGGGGAGAAAGTAGGGAAAATTAATTAAATTTTTTTGTGTTTATTTATTATATATTATATATTAAAAAATAAATACATTATAAAATATAAAGTAAATGCTTGATAAGAAGCATCACAAATAAAATAAGTTTTTTTAAAAAATTTTAAGTGTCACAAATAGTTAATTTTTAAAAAAAACTTATTTTATTTGTGACGCTTATTATTAAACATCGCACATAGTGCTATTATTTGTGACACTTTAAACAAAATGTCGCAAATAGTTATTTTTTTACGACACTTATTTAAGCATCTCAAAAAGTAATTTTTGCATGTTGCTAGAGTGGCAGCTAAAGTAGTTTCGTAAGATCAAACTTGATTTAATTTTATTTAATTATATGATATTGTGTGGTTTTGCTTAAATTGTTGGTTTGACTTGATTTTGGGGTTAAGGGTTAATAACAAGGTTTAATTGTATTTTTACAATTCTTAATATCAAACTTGATTTATCTTATTTTTATGGATTTTATGGGTTTTTATTATAATTTTTCCTAAATTAAGGGTGTGGACCCTGTCATGGGCCTCACGTCTAATTGGACGGCATGTGACCTACATGACCCTAAACTTCAATTATTTTATATCAGTGAGTTTTGGAATGAATAAATTCATTTTCAGACCCAAAATAACCCTAATTAGCCACTTAGGGCATTTTACCATATTTTACAGTCGAACAGTTTGTAAACATAGCCAAAACACTTACAATGTAAGAAAAAACCGTAGCCACTTGCCCATTTGGGGAAGGGCTATGCAAGGGAGAAGGAGGTTCTCTACCCTCGTTTCCCAAAGAGGGAAACCAGATTAAAGTGTATTTTCTAGCTCTAATCACCCCTAATCTTTCAATCTTCTTTTCACCCAATTTGATTCTTGATTTCTTCCATTAAAAATCTTACATTTAATTTCAATTTCAAACCCTAAAAGGGTAATTTTTATTTTTAACGAAAGAAAATCATAGATCTACCTATTTTCAAGTTGATTAGAGCTTATTAGTGATTTTTAATTAAGTTTTAACAGAACTCTTAACTTTTGGGTAGGATTTCTTGAGGATTAAAGCTTCTTCATATATCCAAATGCATCATAGAAGTATAGGGTTTCCTTTCTAAGAGGTTTTATTCTTTGAAATGCCAATATTGTGGGTTTCTTTGAGCTTTTGATTTATCTTGATTGGTAATGGTAATTTATTAAAAACACATGATTTATGGTTGTTTTTATATGTCTAAGCATGAAAAATATTAGATCTATCAAATTTTAGGCTTGGGTAATGATTATATGAGGTTTCATGAAGTGCTAGCAATTTTGATTAATTTTTAAAAGGATTTTGGTTCAATTTCTTCAGGAAGAAGATGAATTTGTGTATAGTTCTATCTTAACCGTTTGATTGCTAGTGGGCTGATCTAATGGCTAGCTATTCAAACTGCCCAAATAGCTCTCTATTTTGGATTCAAGACTATGTTTCAAGTACTTTTATTATGAGTTTTTTTTCTCAATTTTTTTGTGGGAATATTAATATGTCTAGATTATATTCCTAATTATTCATATTTTTTAGAATAATATGTATCTATTATATTTTTGGAATATGTGTTGTACAGAAAAAACAACTCTCTGTTTCCATGTTTAGAAGCATGCTTAGGGATGAAAATATATGATTTTTGGTTCCTTCTTTGTTTGATGGATTGATATGTGTTATGTGTATTCTGCAAAAAATTCAAGTGGTTAGAGCACGATAAGTCAATGGCATAAGCCATAAATTTGAAGGTCGACGATTCTGGCATAACTGCATAGTCTCTTTAATTAAATCAAAAAAATTATATTTTGTATTATTTTCATATGATATTTATTTATATGTTAGCTAAGCTTACGATGTAGGTCTATGTAAATTTTTACAATGATTGGAGTTTATTTGCTAATTTTCCTAAAATGTACAAATTATAAGT
The DNA here is from genome assembly GCA_035235625.1 of Saururus chinensis. Lineage (NCBI taxonomy): Eukaryota > Viridiplantae > Streptophyta > Magnoliopsida > Piperales > Saururaceae > Saururus > Saururus chinensis. The sequence goes on from CP141140.1 coordinate 27,446,389, forward strand.
TGTGATTTTGCTAAGACATCTACATAAGTTAGTATGGGATAAATAAGTATATGTGCAATTCTAAGTGAGATTTTGATGATTTCTTCATACTTACTCCATAATTCGAGTAAGTTTGACCAGGATGATGTAAATATATGCTTGCACATGTTATATTAATTTTAGGTTAATAATGTATTCCATGTTTTAGCTGAAGTATGACTATGTTTATTCTTGTCTTGAACTCATCTTTAAATGTTTTCATTGCATTTATTCCATGATTCCAATAGGGGGAAGAACTATGATAAAATTATGATGCACCCATCTATGACATTGATTATAGTTTGTTCATATTTCACATGTCTTGGCTTAGGTTTGCACACTATCACTTATGTACACTATTGCGTAGATATTTATGATGTTATTAGACACAAATGGATCATGTTTCATGCACATGTGAACTAATTGGAGAATGTTTATTTATGCTGGACTCGTTTAGTATTTACTCACATATGTACCATGTGCATGCATCATGAAAATAATTTATAAGCAAGGATTAATTGTGATTATCTATGATTGATCGATTGGATAAAATTGGATAACATTGGATGTCAGATCAAATCATTTGAAAGCTTATCAAATCGGTTTTGGGTCTAAAAGGACATGATTTTGTTTTGAGTTCCTTTGAGAACATGGTTCCTCCCCAAGTTGAGATGAGCTAATTGCATATATGAGTTTATTTGTTAAGTTATCATGACCCTAAGAATCTAGGATGATATGTTTGAGTGCACCGGCTTACCATGTGTCTCTAGTTTTCCTTTGAAAAATTTGGAATCTCCCTGCACGATATTGTCCTTAGCAAGCACACTGCTCTAGTTTTCCTTTATAGAATTCAGACTCATCTGCAAGGACTGTCTTTAGCAAGCAAGCTCCTCTAGTTTTCCTTTGTAGATTCGGACTTGACCGCTAGGTTTATCCTTAGTGAGCAGAGGGGGTACCTTCCCAATACGGGAACCTAACCAAAACGCTCTAGTTTTGTAACGACTCATTTTTCGATTACGTCTAACCTAAAAGGTTAGGCCTAATTGGATAATTTTGGGATAAATTTTAGAGGTTTTTAATGGTTTAAACCTCAATAATTGAGTAGAGCTCGAAGAAACGAGTGTAATGAATCAAAGAACGGGCGAAATAGAGGTCGGGACCGAAAGTTACGATATTTGAGAAACATGCAATATAGGTGGGGCCCACATAGAAAGAGCATGATTTATTACTTTAAGTGGGTTGGTATCGAAAGGCTCGTCGATACGAGTCCAAAGGTACCAAGAACGCGCGAATCCGAATCCGGGGTAAGAAGTTACGCGCGTTCGAAGGATTTCTTTAAAAAAAAAGGAAAATAAAAAGAAATGTGCGGCGCACGCGACACGCGCGATCGCGGCGCGCGTAACGCATTGTCACGACGTGCAGTCGCCGTGCGCGTCATGCGCAGGCGACGCGCCGTGAGAAAATGGCGAGCGCTACCGTTTCTGGCGGCGCCGCGTTTTCGTGTGGTGTGGCGCTGCAGTTTTTGCGGCGCTGCTGTTTGAATTTGCGGCGTGCTGCAGTTTTTGGCGCGCCGGGGCTTATATAAACCCCATTTGAGCTCTTTTTTCATGCAGAACTTCATTTCCTCCGTTTTTGACCGTTCTGAGGCCGATTAAGGCCGTTCAAGACCCGTTTCCTACTAAATCAAGTATGCTCTACGCAATGGAGCTGTCCGTTCTTTGAGTTGGAGACCGTATGATGAAGAAACATCCCAAGACAAGAGGAGGTCCTGCCCGTTATCTTCATGCACCGACGAACTTCGTTTTCTCTGTTTCTGGCCATCCCAACTCCGATTTAGTTGGTACAAGAGGCGTTCTTGACTAAATCGAGTATGTTCTACACGATAGAGAGGTCCGTTCTCTGATTCGGCAACTGTATAAGGAGGAAATGCCCCGAGACAAGGAGAGGCTCTACCTGTCATCCTCGAGCAACGAACAAGAAATATGGGCCCAGAGCAAGACGGGATTTTGTCCGAAGTTGCCAAGCTACATCAAGAGAAGTAATCCAGACTAAGGGAGGTTCTGTCCGCCGCTCACGGGCACAGAAAACGAGAGGAGTCTCCGGTAAGGAGAACATTTATACATAGTCTTTCGGTACAATACGAGGAACGTATGAAGGCTAGAGGAAGCTCCGTCTAATATCTTCAGATCTAAAGGGGAGGATGCTCATGTGAGCAACTCCGTATACCGCTACTATACGAGACATGAGGGCAGTAAGCTTTTCTGATCTCCCGTTTTTATTATAGAACAGCGTGTATACTATGCTATGTGCCTATATGCCATGCTATGTGCCTATATACTATGCTACGTGCCTATATACTATGCTATGTGCCTATATACTATGCTATGTGCCTATATACTATGCTGTGTGCCTATATGTCATGCTATGTGCCTATATACTATGCTATGTGCCTATATGCCATGCTATGTGCCTATATACTATGCTATGTGCCTATATGCCATGCTATGTGCCTATATACTATGCTATGTGCCTATATGCCATGCTATGTGCCTATATACTATGCTATGTGCCTGTATGTTATGCTATGTGCATATATACTATGCTACGTGCCTATATACTATGCTATGTGCCTATATGTCATGCTATGTGCCTATATGTCATGCTATGTGTCTATATACTATGCTATGTGCCTATATGCCATGATGTGTGCTTATATGCCGTGATGTGTACTTATATGCCATGATGGATGTTGTCTCACTCTAGGGTAGAGCGAGACACGCGATGTGTGTGTCCGGTCTCGGCTCAGTGATAGAGCGAGCCGGGTGATGTGCTCAGTCTCGATTCAGTAATGGAGCGAGATATGTGTATGAGATTTTGATCCCGCTCTGTGGTAGAGCGAGATATACGATTACTTTAATTTATTAACTTCCGCTTGACTCCGATATATGATGAGTGTTTGTATACTCCGATTAAATATTCGGAGATATGTATTTTATACGTATGATTTTGTGATGTTTGTTGTATGTAGTAGCCATTAGGCAAAACTACGTTCGGATCCGATCGTATTGGAATGATATCCAATACGTACGTAGGCAACCAACGGCAAGGCAACGTTGGCCCGATCCAAATCATTATAATACTATGTTTTATTCTATTTTACACGCGACGAACTATGAAGCTTCATTGTGTGTACGTGTTCGTTACAACCTAAGTCTACGTACGAGGAAGCCTTAAAGCTCCGTAGTGCGTAGATAAATGTTGTACCTCTCGCACTCAGACAATGATTCCTGGCTCAAGGAAAGAGAAAATTTCCTATTAGTGATTTTGTGGGCCCGGCTCGGGTCGGGTCGTCACAAGTTTTCCTTTGTGGAATTCGAACCTTCCTCTCAAGGGATTGTCCTTATCAAGCAGGTTGATGGTTTTCTCAATTGTGAGATATTCAACCTTGATTGTTACATGTGTATAGAAGACAATACTCATTTACACAGGTTGTGTAGGAAGCATAAAGCTTATTTTACATATGTGATTATGGTATGATTTGCATCTATATAGAGGATGGTGTAATTGATACACTTATGTTGTAGGGTGAATGTTTTTATTAAGAAATAATTATGCTTGAGCTTATATTGAGAATGATTCATGCAGGACATGATTATTATAATGAGTTTCATATATTTACATATGAGGTGTATATATGTTATGAGCTATATTTGAACCCATGATTTATAGGTGGCATGAAATGTACTTATGGAATGTGGGTTATAGCGTGATATTCAGGTGGCATGGATATGTGTTGATGAAATTATTATATATATAGCATGATATGCTGGTAGCATGACTATGTGTTGATAAGATATATTATAAATAACATGACATGTAGGTGGCATGAGTAGATACTTATGGAATGTAAATTATGACATGATGCACAGGTGGCTTAGGCTTATATAATGAATGGGCATGGTGAATGCTTAAGTGATGAATGTTATGCTGATTATGCCTGTGATGTAACTATGAATTTATCTTTTATATTAAAACCCTTGTTGAGATATGACGCACCCTTCTTTGTTTGTGTTTTTATTTTGGGGCTACATATCGTGTCATGCAGATTGTTCAAACAGGCTCTATGTTGAGCTTCATGAAGACGGTGGCACTCATTGAGGGAATGGGTTTATAGAGGACTTGATGATGTTAGTTTCGTTTTATGAGATGTTGAGATTATACTTTAGACTCTACTTCACACTTTATTAGCCATGGATGGCTTAGACTTATGTTAGACATTGAGGGCTTGTTTATGTTAAGACTATGGTATGTGGGTATGAGTGGACTAATACTTTGATTAAGTAGTCCTTTATTTTGATCATTTTGCTTTTGTACAAAGTTTTTATGCACAACAATGTAGTGTGCATACCCAAGGATGGATTAAGTCTTCAGCAATCCAACTCTACTTCGTCGTGCCGCATGCCGCTTCCTCCTTGGATTGGGTTCAGCTCGGGGGTAGCATGTGTCAGGGTGTGATAGGTTGTATGGGCATGCCCAAACTAAAGTTTTTCAAATGGCCCCATAAAGGCTCTCCAATGCTATCTTGGGAGGGGACATTTAAAATTCCAAACAAGAAGTTGGCCGACTGAGTATCTCAACATGGCCAACAATGTGTGAGCAACATTGTCTACATTTTGCGCCATGATGAGCAACATTGCATACACATGTTGCGCAATGTTTCACATGCTTGTTGTACAACATACATTGCACACGTTGTAGGCAATCCCTGCAATGCATGCTCACTAAGTGTGCAATGTGCCAACAAATGTGTCTTACTAGGGGGTCCATGACAATCTCTGCCCTCAATTTGTCAATGATTTCTAGGGGTGTCTTACTCTCATCTTTTGCTATGGAACTCAATTGCAGCAAATGTCTGACTTCTTTCTATGGCACTTGAAACTTGTTCACACTATAGATTGGATAATTCCATTATTGCATGCTATGGCTCAACTAACTTCCATCCATTGGGCCGTTGCTACGGTTAAAGATGAAGTTTTTCTTCTCATTGAGCCATGCCCACACCAGAAATGGTGAAAGTATATCGTTGTAAAGGTTGCTCAGATAAGAGAATGTGCCTAATTGCTCCATTTGAGATGGTGATGCATATCAATCAGGAAAGGATAAACCAAATGATGTCCAGCTTCTTTTAAAGTCAGTCCTACACTTGAAACACTACCAAGTTGCCTACACTTTGGATGATTTTTTGCTACACTTCGGCCACACTTTGCAGTTCTTACCGCCAAGTTTATACCATGACATTGGGCTTCGACACTCTTGTCTACTCCTATTGATGTCACCCAACAATCTAATGTCTCCCTGCTTACACCAAAGCTCTTTTATGTATTGGAATGCTAACCTTCGATTGAGCCTCCCCCATCTAAAAGTCTAGCAATCCTCGTCATTTCCAACGAATTTTGGGTCAACATTGCTTACAAATTTTTGGCCTTCCAATTTAATTAGGTTTCCTCTCGTAATTTGCTCCAATGTTCGAGCCTAGGAGTAGCAAATTTGCCCAAGATTTATATAACCAACATAGTCACAAAACTACTACAACACTCTTAATGCAACACTCTTTTTATGGTTATTGCCTTGCTCCTTTTAACACCAAAGAACTGCATTCCCTCATTCTGCAACAGCTCCTAAGCCAAGGCATGACTTTCCATAGCCATCATGTGCCAACTTTTCCTTTTCTTTTTTTTTTTCCACACAACTTCAGATCCACACTTACATGCTCAATGGGTTGTTTTTGCCCATTACAATTTCTATTTTTAGCACTTGGACTAGTTATGTTCCACTCTTGTTGTGTTCAACATTCCCCTGTTCATTGGCCCAAGAAGTTAAGTTTCAAGAGCCTAATGTTTCTAGCACGCCTTTTCACTTTGCAGTGATTTTAGCATGAAACTGCTCTCCAATGAGTCCCATACCTCGCTAGCAAGAAGAAATCAGCCACCCTTCCATTCGTAAATCTCCTTTCTCCTACAGCCTGTGCATTATCTCACACACAACCGTTAGACATGATTTACAACTTTAGCACATCCTCTCATTGGTGAATCCCGCATTTCGTTCCCAATAATAATTGGTTGCATACCCGTCAGCTTGGTTTTGATATATTGTCCTTTCCAAACATTGCTAGGTAAATAGATTTGAAGATCTACAAGGCTTCCTATGGCAAGAGCTTGTTGTAATTTGCATAAGTTTTGAGTCCAAACATGATTCAACATTGGTTCAACAACATTACAACACCATGTCAGTCAACACAAACACTACTACCACTCAGTTCTTGCACACTACACCCATGATGAGCAAATTTTCTTTGCTTCCACCAAAACAAGGGATCCCAATGAACCATTGTTCATTCCCATAGGTTTCAGTCAACATTATCATCATTTGGTAGTTTGTGTCTTCATCTTCATCAATTTGCTTAGCACAACCAAGATCAAAGAATCCAACATTTAGTTCTTTCTCATGCTTAACCCAATTTTTTACCTTGGTTGCCTAATAAGAAAGAACCTTGGCTCTGATACCACATGTCATGGAGGCACATGGGAGATGACCATTTGAGCGGCACTCACAAGCCAAATCAGCCTAGCAAGTCAGCCTTATTCATCACAGTCCTGACCTTGGGCCATGTTACCATGCATCTAGCCCACGATCCCAAGCGATGAACCTGCCCCTAGGCAAACATTCAAATGTGTGGGGATATTTCCCAAGTGAGCTAGTTGGCGGAGGATGCAGCCATGCGATGCACACATTAAACTTAGGCAACTCAAGCAGCGTAACATTTCATTTCAACATTATGCATGCAAAGTCTATGAAGATTTACTTTTCAATAAGGCCATAAGACAGGATGGCCAACACTTGGATCGGGGAGCCCCATCCCCCAGCCATCAAAGATCCTAGCATGAAGGCTAGACAACCACCAGTTGCAAGGCTAGGAATCAGACCAACAACATAACATTTAGCTCAACCAGACTCTCCTATATAGCATAAGAGATTTATTGCATGTTGCTGGAGTGGCAGCCAAAGTGGCATTACACCCATTCCCAAACCAAAGTTTTCCAAACAGCCCCAAAATGCTCTACAAGACTCTCCAACACTATCCAAGAGGAGTGGACATGTTAAATGTCTAAACAACAAACTGGTCAACCAAGTATCCCAACATGGCCAACCATGTGTGTGCAACATTTTCTTTATTAAATAAAATGTTTGTTGTAGGCCTTCCCTACAATGCATTCACACCAAGTGTGCAACGCACTAGCACATGTGTGTGCCCTAGAGTGTCACTAGGACTATGCTTTACTGATCCATAACAATTGATGCAAAGTGCTGATGGGTAGCTTACATGGCATTTTGGATTATGTGACATTCAAGAGGATTATGCTTCTCTACACATTATATTTGTTTTATAATCTTGTTGACTTCTTGAATATTTAGTTAGAAGATATATTAGTTCTTAATGATCTCATCTCTATCTGGTTATTGCAATTCTATTGCAATTTCAAGCGATTACATTAAAAGACATTGGGCATCAGATTCTCAGTGCATGGCTGGCCATTGGCCTTTCACGTCTTTCCTTCCCTTATCTTCAATCTATTTCCCTAATCATGCTTCCCTCTGCCAAGATTTGACTGTCCTCCTTCACCTTAGGTAATACTCTCTTTTTTCTATGTGGTCTTCAAGCCTTCTCAACTCTTCCTTTGATCTTACTCACCTACACTTTTTAGTAGGTAGTCTTTCCCTCAGTAATCTTCTCCTCCATCTTCCTCCTGGTTTTGGCATTTCATGTCCCATTCTCTTGATGAGCGATTGAGAAATGAGTTAAGGGTAATAACTTTCTTGCACTAGTGGTCCATGGTTGGTTTGGGCATGCCCCAATTTTCCTCTTGGGTTTTTTACTAGAGGTCCTTGCCTTGGCTTAATGGGCATGCCCCATCCTTTCTCGGAAAGAATTGATAGATGTCTATGATGACTATAGTTCTCCATCTTCACTGTGGAAAGTATAGACTTCAGGTGGTGTCCGTCTCTAGTTTATCTTTTTGAGTCTAGATATGGTCATCTTGTCAGTTCATGGAGGCACTTATCTACTGTTAATCGGCACCTGGCTAAACATATGGAGATAAGCTTTGCAAATTGCACTAACAATTCTAATGTAACGTGAGTAATTCATGTAGTTGTTTTCATCTTCATCATTTTCCTCTTAAGTTTGTGGTTGGATTTGGGACCCTCAATGTCTCTCCATCCTAAAATAAGTGTCCTATTTGGTCTTTTGAAATGAACTAAAATTAGTTCATTTTAAAAATTAAATAGGACACTTATTTTGGAAGGGAGTATGTGTTTATGTTTGTATCTCTATTATATGTGTTGTTAGCATGTTTGTTTTGCTTTATGGTTTGTGGCTCCCCACAACCTTTATCTTGTAGTATGCTATTATGTAAATATTTGCTACAATGGAAAAAACAACCATGTAGTTTTCTACCCAAAAAAAGATTAGCAGATATTGAACATATTGCACATTTACATATGAGATTAGCACATATTTTATTTGGATTTTCTATGATATAGTAGGAACAAGGGTATCTGCAAAAGGCTCCTCATACTAATTTCAAAATTAAGTACGTGGAAATTTTACTTTTCTATATGTTAGAAGGCAAATTGAAAAGTGGTCAACAAAAATGAATAATTCATGTTTGAAGAAATAAAACTTAAACTGATTTTCAAAATATTCACTTTTGCCATAAAATCTGAATTATATGATAAGTTCATTCAATTTAAATGCATAAATTGTTAATATAAACCTAAGCTAACAAGCACTAGTGTGAGCTCGGGCATCATAAGTAGTCCGATTGAGATCCAACGGTGTGCATTAACAAAGGAGGTAGGCTAGTGATTCAAACCTACCTAGCCTTAGATCAAAATCCAATGGCACACAGTACCTAGGGTCACACTAGCATGCATGATGCCCAAACTCACCTTGGTGAGAATGAACACAGGCTCATACTAACATGATAGCTTAAACATATGGTTGAGAGTCTACTTAGAACCGAGAATATCATATACTTTAAATATAATGGACAAGGTGAATTCGTAGCAACCATTTCATGTGTCATTTTCTCTAAACAAGGATCAATTCATTTTTGCTCACCATTTTTGAGTTAGCCTTCTAACCAATTTAGTATGAGCAGCCTTACGCTAATGAAAACCATGTTCTTTCTACATCATAAAAAATCTAGACAAAACTACATTTTTAGTCAAAAAGTTGACATAAACATGGTCTTACCAAGGGTAAGCTGTTTCACATTGGTCCTTGTTTTACTTGTGCGAGGGAGCTGAAAGTATTGACTTTGTGAGCCAAAATTGATGTAGCTACATGCTCTAAACATCATAAAATTTCTACAAGTCATGAATCTTAAGTTAATCCAATTTAAAATTGGACTTTTGAATATGCAAATAAACATTTTCCAAAATCATCTACATAGCAACCTTGTATTCTTCTACAAAATTATGAGCGCAAAGTTCTCATCTAGTGCTCAATCCTAACCATCTACATGAGTGTAATAATTAATTGTGTTTCATCTCCCTTATCTTATAAATTTTCTTTGAAGTAGCAAATACCTTATTATAGCTTGCCACATACACGTTAATATTGTAAAGTAGCCAAAATTGACACGACTTTTTTCAATAGCAAAATGAAAAAAAATAGTTCCATTGTAAAAATTATTCAGAACAAATAGAACAAGATTTCAATTGAGACATTGAGAACATAAGCAAATAGCATTCCAGTTCAATAAAAAAAATCCTCCCATAAACTTTAATCACTATAAGATATCCCAAAAACTTAAAATTTTGTACATGAAATCTCAGTTCACTTGAAACATAATTGAGTAAGCCCAAAATATATGCTTTCATGTATCAAATTCTCCTCTTCAATTATGGGATATTGTTGTAATGACAGTCCTGGTTTATATTTTCTACAAGATTTAGTTATAAATTTGGAGTTCGTTCTCTACATTTTAATTTAATATTTCAACTCGACTTACACCTCCACGGTTGGGTCCAAACTAACAAATGCGTCAATATAAGCAATCTACATCAGTGTTTTAAAACTTAGCCCGGCCCGACCTGTCGGACCCATTAGATAAACCAAGCCAATTCATTCTATTTACCGGGTTATACTAACCCGGCCTAAACAACATAACCTAATCAAATGAACAACCAAGTCAGACCGGTGCCACCTTACAGCCATTAATAAGCCTTACCCACTTGAACCCAGGCCATGATAAATATAGCACATGCAATCTACCCACTAAGTTATGATGATTTTGTGCAAATGTTATACCTGACATTTTATTTAATTTAATAAATGAGAAAAATAGGTCAACCCAAGTTGACCCATAGTTGAACCCAATCAACCTAGCCCGGCAACCAATCCGGGTCAATGGCCAGACCAGTTTTTAAAACACTGATCTACATTACTAAAAAATGAATACAAAAAATTTAAATTTACTTAGTCAGAAGAAAACCGTATATGATAACTTTCATTCACCAATCCACTCATGTCAAGAATCATTTAGAACAAATAGAACAAGGTTTCATTCGAGAAACATTGAAAACATAAGAAAATAGCATTATAGTTCAATACAAAAATTCACCAATGAACTTTAATCACTACAAGAAATCATGAAAATCTCTTGAAATAGAATTGAGTAAGCCCTAACATATGCTTGCAAGTTTCAAATTCTCTTCTCTTTAGTCATGAATTATTGTAGTAGTGAAAGTGTGGTAGTTTATATTTTCTTTAAGATTAAGTTATAAATTTGGACTTCATTCTCTACCTTTGAGTTTATTATTCCAAGACAACTTAGACCTCCATGGTTGGGGCTAAACTAAGAAATGTGTCAATACAAGCAATCTAAGTTACTTAAAAAATGAATACAATAAATTAAATTGTACTTGGTCGAAAGAAACCCATATGCAATAGCCTTCATTCACAGATCCACTCATGTCAAGGATCACTTAGAACAAATAGAATAAGGTTTTTTTCGAGAAACATTGGGACATAGGCAAATAGCATTACGGTTCAATACAAAAATCCTCCCATGAACTTTAATCACTACAAGGAATCTCGAAACTTTAATTATCTATATGAAATCTCAGTTCACTTAAAATAGAATTGAGTAAGCCCTAAACATATGCTTGCAAGTTTCAAATTCTCAAAGTCTAGTAGTTTATATTTTATGCAAGATTTAGTTATAAATTTGGACTTTATTCTCTACCTTTGAGTTTATTATTTCAAGTCAACTTAGACTTCCATGGTTGGTTCCAAACTAACAAAAGTGTCAATACAAGCAATCTAAGTTACTAAAAAAATGGATACAAGAAATTTAATTGTCCTTAGTTGGAAGAAAACCCATATGCAATAGCTTTCATTCACCAATCCACTTATGTTGATCACAAAAACATTTAATATTTTAGCCAATATTCCAAAATCAACATTGAGGAAACTTGAATTGCCCCAAAACCTGAAAAGAAGAGAAAAATATGGACATTAATTTTGGAAAAAAATTGCAAAATGCACTTCTTTATATCTAGTAATGCAAAAGAATTACCTAATGTCTATAAATTGTTGAAACATACAATTTTCTTTCAAAACCTGACTTCAAGAATTGAAAATTAGCATTGCTGCAAAAGCCATAAGAGAAAAGAAAGATTAAATAGTCAAGATTATGAAAGAACTTAAGTCATCTTAGAGGATCTCGTATTCTCTAATTATTGCTATAATATGATGTTTGGTTTGATACCACTAGCACTTTTAATAGATTCCAACAGCATTGAATAAGCAAGATTATGTTAAGGGATATACCTTCCTTATGCATAAAAAGATAAGAATTTTAATAAAGAAAATTAAATTAAAAATTTCAGTGATGATTATTCCATTAAAGCATATACAAACCTTCATTTACGAGTGCTAATTGCAAGAACATGTTCCATCAACTTGTCTATTGTAATAGGTTTGACTATATGAGCATCAACTCCAGCTTCAAAACATTTTTGCACTTCTTCACCTGATGTGTGAGCTGTTGCAACAAGAATAGGAATGTAATGGCCAAATGACTTCTCTTCCCTCCTAATTCTTCTTGTCGCTTCAATTCCATCCATTACTGGCATCTATTTTTTAATAAATTGCACCAGACAGAACTCTTTAAAGAAAACCAAAAAGTGGGTAATAAATATAGTCATAATATCATGAAAAAAAAGTAGATAACCTTACTTTATAACTACCAAACAAAGAACAATTGAAAAATGCTCAAATAGTCATATTGTGAAAAAACTTGAAATTCAAAAGATAAATAACCAAAGAAAGAATATGTACATGAAGACTATTTAAATGTGTCCAATTTTAACAAAAAAATATAAGTTTTAATTATCTAATAAAATAATTTTAAAAATGAATCCTAATGGCATTACCATGATGCATATAAATTACATGTTCCTAGTCTGTTTTAAGTATAAACAACATGTTTTAAGAAGCTTATAATTTACAAATATCATGGCTTAGTAGTTAAGTTTTATTCATTATTATAAGCAACATAACCATGAAAATAAAATGCATTACCTGACAATCCATTAGTATGACATCATAAAGAAAATCTTTAGAATCTCTTTCAATACTCTTGTGCAAAGCCGAGACTACAAGTTGTAGAGCCTCTTCCCCATTTTGGACACTTTCAACAATTGCACCTTGGCTTGTCAAAATACGCATATGAAACATGCGCAACACTGGATCATCATCAACAACCAAAACTTTAATACCATGCAAGGGCTTTGTAAAACTTATACTCTCCAAAGTTGTTTCCTCACAATGAAGGCTCCCATGTTGAACAACAATATCATGTGAAGAAACATTAGTAGCTAAAGCTAAAGGATGAGAATGTTGATGCCCGTCCTCCATCATATCAAAACATGTTTTATGTGAGTGAGAACAAGAAATCCCACCAAACTCTTGCAACATCCTTAAAACTTTGATCAACCGAGATCCATGGAGTGGCTTCGGAAGCATGAGGTTGCATGGAGCTTGCTTATGAAAGCTGTTATAAGATAATCCACCCCTATTTTGATCAACCAACCAAACTACTTTATACCTTGAATCTTCCATGCCTTTGCTAAAATTCACCAAAAGCTTGCATGTTTCTATTAAAGGTACCCAAGTCATATCAATGAGAACTAATATATAGCTGGGTAAATACTTAGAGCTTGTGATTCTACGAAACTCTCTTGCTACAAAGGACAAGGAATTATCTAGTTGATCTTTTGCACTTAGTTCTCCCTCCTGTTCTTCCCCATTGAATGCAAAGGGTGGTGAATTACTCAACTCACTTACTATAGTTGAATCAGATTTTTCAGAAGCACTATATTGAGATATCAACAACTTCTTTAGCTTTTCAAGTTTGAATCTAAGATCTGATAACTGAGTAATGGCCCAAACTTTAATTCCTTTATCTTCCAACCACTTTTGCACAATTCTTCTTTCTTCTTCACCTTGAATCCAAATGATTGCATGAATGCTCTCCTGTTTTGGTCCCTTAGAAGTTCCACATCTAAAACTTGATGGAGTGCTTGGGTGTTGGCTATGGGTTCGAAAAGCATGCAAATCAACATCAACTTCAACAGGCATGACCATTCCTTCAACAATATTTTGGTTTGTAAGAAAAAAATTGAAGCGAAAACAAGTCCCACGCTCACCATATTCTTTATCAATGATGTCGATTTCTCCACCCATTAGTCGAACCTACATTATAAAATTGATTAGACATAAATTCTCAAAGCAATTACTAGAAGGACCAAATATGACAGTGAGAGGAGAAATAATAAGTAATAATGATAATATATTAGAATTTAAAATTTATAAGGAGTCAAAAATATAATAGGTATTTTAGTAAAACACACAAGTATGTATATGAAGTGAACAAAAATAGTTACAAAAGCCTAGTAAATTTTAATCAATGTAAAAAAATATAACAATAATCATGAGGTAGGATATAAGCTGAAAATAGCATATAATTGGATCACTTACCAAAGATTGAACAATGCCAAGTCCCAATCCAGTGCCTTCATGTGCAACATTGTTTGTTTCCTTTACTTGAACAAAATTTTCAAACACAAAATTTCTCTTCTCCTTAGAAATTCCCATACCCGTATCATCTACCTCCACGACAATCTCTATGCACTTTGGATCTTCTTGAATCTTTTGAAGTGAATTCATATCATATTTGCTAATATGGCCCAAACAAGGTACACCAATAATCCAATCTAAACATTTTCCACTACGAACAGAGACGAGATCATAAGTTCTTGCACTTGGTTTTTTTGACCAAGCCCTTACTACAACATGTCCCTCTGTAGTGAACTTCACTGCATTGCTCAATAAATTAATCATAATTTGTTTGATCTTCTTACAGTCCCCCTTGACAAAAGGTTGTTTAAAAATAGAGTTATCACAAGGGTCCCATATGACCTCTAAACCTTTTTTCATTCCAACAATGTAAAACATATCAACAGTTTCCTCAAACACTTGTGTCAAGTTAAACTCTTCCTCTTCCAATTGCATTTTTCCAGCTTCTATTTTACTTGTATCAAGAACTGTATTTAAAATCCCTAGAAAAATGGTAACTCCATTAGCAAATTACATAACATGTTATAAAGTATATATAACAAAAGATAAAGTATTTATTTATTGCATATATAAACTTACCCAATAGATTTTGTGCATATGTATTCATTTGAAGAAGGTTTATCTTTAAATCTGATCTTGATGGAACTTTATTATGACAAAGCTCAATAAGGGCAATTATTGATGCCAAAGAGGCACGAATGTCATGAGTGGCACTAGAAAATGCATTACTTTTATTCATACTCTTTCTCTCTGCTTGATGAGTTGCCTCTTTTTGCTTAATTAGTGCTGCTTGAAGGTAAATCTCCTTCTTTCTAGCTTCATGAATTAAGAATACAAAAATAATGGTTGAAGCTCCAAGGCCAGTGATAGATAAGATTGTCAATGCAATGAACACTTTGTTCTGTTGTTGATGTCCATCTCGATGAAAAAGAAAAATAGAAACCTACATAAAAAAATATATACAATTAAATTAAACAAAATGCTAAAAGATGTAATATATATACATACTAAGAAAGGGAAAATACTAAAGCAATAAAAACTAGCACATACCAATGAAATATCAATAATATCAAGAGAAACACAATAGACTTGATACTTTGTACTTCCCATAGTCAAGTTTGTACTTCCCACGGTTAAGTTGTTAAAAAGTTCTCCTGGCTTGCAAGAAATATTAATTGAAGACCACGAGCTTGTCATATTCTCATCCTCAGTCAAGTGAATAGAGATTGTCCCATCAATGAAAGTGGCATTGGTGTATGGAATTCCAAATTGTGCAATTGAAATCCCATCTTCACTGAATATGTAGTAATATGCATTATGGACGTCAATCTTTTTCATACAATCCATCATATCCTCAAGTGAAAAACCCAATGACAAAACTCCTCTTTGCCCTTGCTTATGAGAATGACCTAAAGGAGTAGAATACATAAATAAAGGGTCGTGATCATTACTCCAACCTGATCCCCATGAAGCATATCCATTATTACTTTTTAAAGTCTCATAAAACCATGTCGAGTTTACAAGATTTAGAGGAGCTAGAGAAATTGTTTCTCCGTACTTCAACCCTGTATCACTTACTTGATGACTATACCAGTGATGCATTGTAGGAACATTTAAAGTGAATCCGTAAGATGCAATAGAAGTATTAGAGAAGATAACAAATGTTTGATTTCCTCTTGAATAATATGAATATATGAAACCATTTTCTCCCACGTAAGAAATTTGTGACAACTTATGGACTGATGTGAATATAAGAAACAACTTACTTGCAACCTGCAAAAGACAAACAAATTATTATAACTCTTGTATGCTACTATATATAGGTTAGAAAATAATTAGACTCAAAGTAACAAACCTCATTCTCGATAGTAGAAAACATACTCAAGTTTCCACTGAAGGATGAACTTACAACTTTAGATACCCTTAACATTGATGAATTTGTTGGAAATAGTGATTGAGTAGTCCTTTTCACATTTGATAACAAACTCAATTGAGATTCACGAGTTACCATTGAATTGACATTGACAATTTCATTAAATAGGGATATTGTAAGAGCATTCTGCACAAATACTAAACTTGATATCAACAATATAATCAATACCTGCATTGAATTTTAGAATACAAGTTAGTTGAAGTTTAATAAATTAATAAATAAAATTAAAATATAAAAAAAAGTTATGGGCCATGTGTTCATTTTGAGCCCATGTATTAGCTTTACAAATATAATTGGCCCCATACATCTTACTCATTTAACTCAAAGTTATTTAATATAATATTTACATACGATGTGAAAATTAATGATACTTAAGACAATGGGGGCTTTCCCATTCATTATTTTCTTTTACCTATGTCTCACACCCTCTGACTTCATACCTTGTGGGGCACAAACACTAATGTCCTCTACCAACATTTCTATCATTACATTTATTTAAATATATAGAATAACATAAAATTATTCTTTAATAATACATGATAAATAGAATAATATCATTTATTAATGAAGATATATTTAGTTTATTTCATTAAAAAATAAAAAACAAAATTACCTAACCAACGTACATCACATGGGTGTGGATTTGTATTGCATTCCATATACACATTGGATAACCAAACCATGTCAGCAATAGGTTGAGCAATTTCTCTTCTTAGTAAGAACCTCATATGCCTTTTATTTTACTCTCACTTTGCCTAAACAAAGAGTGTCTATGAGAATAACTTTTAAAGCTTTGTCAGTGATGCCACAAATGCTTTTCAACTAGAAACTTAGCATGTCCCACATTCTAATCACAATCAATGTCTAATAATTCATCTTATCTTCTTCCATATTTTATATAACTCAAGATACTTACTATTGTTTGTCACTTTGGATTAAGAGACAAGGTTTATGGATTCAAAACTTGCTCGATCTTATGGATTCAGGATCCTCAATTGAATAAATTCTACTTCTCCATTCTTCTCTTAATCTCTCCTCTATCGTTTGCAACACACTTTGAATTAGGAGCTTCCATCTTGTGTCATCAAGAATAATTTAAATTGTTCTTCAATAATACAGGGTATAATTAAGAAGTCAAGATAATCACCAATGAGACGAGCAACAATGTTTTGTACTGACTGGTCATTGTGCATATGTTACTTGTGTGATTTTTGATGTAATTAACTCCTGCATGATCACAATGATAGAATTAATTCAATAAATAAATGAAGAAAATCATGTTATAATAATAACAAATTTAACAAATCATACATGAGAGGACTCTAAATCCCAATAAAAGGATGCATAAAAATAATGTAATTAGGTCATTTACTTTTTATGCAATTTATGGGCAATCTTATTCCATAGCATAGTTCATCTAGATCAATTTCCAATAGTTTTGATGAATCTAGACTTTTTAACCTATAAATTTGACAAATTAGTTAGAACATCTAGTTAAGAAAAAAACTACTCGTGCTCTTGTATAAAAGTAACACGATTTAACTTAAAACAAAAATTGTGAATCTTAAAGGAGATGTCATTTCCTCAAGAAGAATCAAGATGGTACATGCATGCAAGTGATCCTTGTCTATTTGGACCAACACATTAGATCTATTTATATAGAACAAACAAGAATTTCTTTCTCACAAATTGAGAAATTCTCACATTCTTCCATTATTTAGTCTAGCAAATGTTGTCATTCCCTAGGGTTTTAAAACTTATGTTTTAATAATTCACATAAGTAAAAAATATTTTTTTTCACCAAATCAACAACATAAAACCCAGAAAGCATGTAACAACTTTTCCAACATGCGGAGATACTTAAACAATTAATATTCATAATATCTAATTAAAAAATGAATTAATCACTAAGCTAAGAAGCATCCATGTGCAAGTTGAATAACATTTTCAATCTATTAGTTTAAAATTAGGCCAACATCATTTAACGTTGGTTGCCTATATACTAGTTGAATAGCATTAGTTTACTACTTTAACTGGATCAAATCCATACATAGTTCTTCGTACATTTAAATCATTTCTACAATAGTATAACACAATTAACATTGTTACCATAGCATCATGATCACTCCAAAAAAGGTAGTCATCAAATCATTTCATAGTAACTCTAATCATTCATCTTTTAAGCAAGTAAATTTTAATTCCATCAAATGTATGATCCTAAATCACTGGAAAGGTGAATTTGTATCTTCTTTGAAAGTATTAGAAGTTTGTCCTTAATAGTAAGGTGAATCGATACCACCCTTATAATTTTGAGAGCTTTGCTCTTCCTCATCAATAAGGTGAATCTACATCCTCGATCTTTTTATGGGAGGTTTGCTCTTACACGGCAGCAAGGAAAATCTATATGCAATGCCTTTATATTTTAGTGAGGTTTACCTTACATAATTGCAAGGTGAATCTATATCTTCTTTAAAATTTTTGAGAGGTTTGCCATTACTCAACAATAAGGCAAATTGTATCCTCTTTTAAATTTTGAGAGGTTTGAATTTATATCCTCAACTTTTATAGTTTAGTGAGGTTTTCCATTACACAACTCTAAGGCGAATATGTATCCTTCAATCTCTATAATTTTACATGTACCCAAACAATAGACACTAAAAGGTAAGGTATTTTTTTATTATCTAGGCTTTTCTTCTAAATGTGAATCAAATTTAGTTCATTCATTGTTCTTTCATTATGATCATTTCTTCATTCAATTGACTTCAATTCCATATCGGAGTTCAAAAAATATTCATGACACATCTTTAGATACATTCTTGAAATAAAATTAGTAATACCTATAAAGCCAAAAAGAAATTCAAAACATCACTTAGGGGTGTAAAACAAGCTCAAAAGCTCAACTTGGACCACACCTGACTACACTCAACTTGACTTGACTTGCTTTTGAGCTCGAACTCAAAGTTGATCAAGCTAAGCTCAAAAAAATTTGTGTTTGGCAGGGCTCGAATCACAAAAAAAAAAGCTTAAAGTTTGTATATTGCATATTTAATGCTCTATCTAGATTTCATGTCTCCAAAGTTTCAATTCCTTCCATCAAATATAAAATTTTCACTATCTTCAAACCAAGACTTTTTGTTAGAGGAAATAGATGAAAGTTCTCATGAGAACTAGGACCATTTTTCATAGAACTCTACTCCTATTATCTTGTACTATAGACCATATTAGAAAAATCAAAAACAACTAAAACTAGTTTATTTGATTTTCTAATTCTAACATATTAAACCACTTTTTTACCATGTTTGTATTAGTAATTACTTCTCTAAATACCTCTGGGCTGTCAATCACATAACTAATATTACAAAAAATTTGACTAGCAATGACCGTTTTAAGCAGCAATAATACTCTTAAAACCATCTCTAATACTCTAAAAAGCATCACAAATAACTATTAAGCATCACAAAAGTACTATCTCAACCACTAAAGTACAACGTTAATGAAAAAGCATAGCTAATAAATATTATTAACAACGCTTTTTTCACATCGCAAATAGCATATTAGCGATATTTATTAAATGTCACTAATATCTTAATTTTCAACAACATTTATTTATTTATGTTGCTAAAAGTATAGTTTTTAGCGACATTTTACAAAAAATGTCATTAATACTTAAGGTTTTGGTAAATGTTAACAAGTGTCCCTAATTCATAATCTTAGAGATGCTTTGCTAAATGCATCACTAATAAATATAATATTAGCAACCCTTTAATAAAGCATGGCCAACAAATATATAATTAAAAAAATAAAAAAAATGGCTTAGGGTTTAGGGTATTAATTGCTACATTCTAAAAGTGTAGCTAATAAAAATCTTATTTAAAAAAAAATGAAAAAAGCATAATTAAGAAAACTCCTAAGCAACTTCATTTTTCAAAAACTAAATAGGACAATGAAAACTTTAAAAACTACTAAATAGGACAAATAAAACTTTGAAAACTACTAAATAGGACAATTAAAACTTTAAAAACTAAATAGCCAAATCAGTTTAACATTGTATGCACAAACCCCAAGAGTTTCAAGCATATTTATATGACATCAATGCATCTACGTACTTCCAACATCAATGCTTTCAATTCATTTTCTTATTTATCCTTAGGCACATCCATACCAACACGGACAACAATTAGGATCATAAGTTAACAGATGAAAAAGCTATTCTTAAAAGGAAAAAAATGATAATAAAACAACCTTTAATTTTCTCTTCTTTTCAGCATATGCTTTAGCATCTTGCTCAGATTGGCTTTCTCAATGCTCCATGAATAGCTTCTATAAAGTCGAGGTCAAGTTTTCCATCACTGGAAAGGTGAGCATCCTTGGATTCCTCGCTTGCAATAGCTAAGCCCTTCAATTTCACGGGACAAGTATTAAAGAATTGCTAGAATGTGTAAAGATATTGTAATACTGACATCAACTTAAATAGGACCATTTATTAAATACATGTACACAGCATTAACAAGTAAAGAATGCATAGAACATGGTCAAAGTTATTGCCATAAAATAACCTCTTTTCCTTTAGAATTAGTAGCCCAAGAAGCATCAGTGGCACCTTCATTTATTACATTCTTGGCAAAAACATTATTCTCTTTTAGGAGATGCACATCAGAAAGGGAGATTGGTATCTCTACTTTAGCAATGGCATTATCTTGCAGAAAAAAGTCATTGAAGATGCTATAGCTGATTTAAGACAAGCATGAATATAAGTCGTAGAAATAGGAAGATCATTGTCATCAATAGCGGGGAAAAGGTCACCTAGATCCAGAGCATCTAGGTGACAAAATGTGTTCAGATACCGCAGGTGTTTTCCTCTCCAAGTATTTTCATTTTCTTGAACCTTTTGAGGAGCTCTGTTTCGTTCATCTCATGTACCTTCATCTTTGATGCTTACGGAGATACATGTGTTGCTTGCTAGATAATTAATCACCTTGAAGCATAAGCGAAACACAGCTTCAAATGGATCTGTTGGGAAATTATTACTATATAAAAAAATGCACCCAATGCTGACCAGAAACCTAAGAGTATATAGAATTATAATGAAGATGCATATGCCAAAGAACACAGCCAATACATCCTCAGGGCCAAGGAACTTAGGTAGCTTTAATTATAGACTCAATACCCTTTCCCACCTTAGCTATTTTTACTTCCTTTGAAGCTTTTGCTGTTGTTGCAATGCCCTTAACATCAAAATCTATAGCTTTCGTCTTCACTAAACCATCAAGCATCTGTCAAATACTTAAATCAAGGACCACAAAAATATACTAAATAATATCTGAAGCAACGTAAAAATAACACAAATCAGGAGAGTTCAATTGCTGGATGCGTACAGACTTTCAGAGACAAAATTAGTCTAAAAATTCCACTTATCCATAAGTCTTTTGACATAAGGAGCAGTCAAAAGCAAATTGAAGAACATAGTTTCAGTTAGCGAGCACCTACATGTTGAAGAACATGCTCAGCGTTCTATGTAGGCTGAGCCATCTGAGTAGTAGGGGAGAGCATGGTGTAGTTTTTGCAGGTTAAAACTTGTTCAGATTTGCTGGGTTTTTTAGGGAAACAACAAGAGCTGTGGCAGCACCAATGATCCTCGATGACCCCACTAGATATGCAGATCACTCCGTCTTTTCTGTAACAGCTTTTTAAACTCTTTCCTCCTTCGTTATCACTTCAACTTGACTTCCTGCTGGGGCTCTCGATGTTTTGGCCGTAAGCAGGAAATGTGGAGTCCTTCCTAGCAAACACTTGTCAGAGGACAGAGGGAAGTACTTGCTTCTGCTTCCAAAACAAGAATGCCTGCGAAAATTGAGAGGGAAGGCAATGTTACATGCTATGTGAGAGGGAGAGAACTTGGCCAAACTAGAGAAGGAGAAGCTACATGACCATCAGATGATGTCCAAGCTAACCTTCATGGTGTCCACCAAATAATGAACAGCTAGCTTTAAAAAGACTCCTCTTACGCAGGTGCCACACCACACAGATATTTAGGGAAGAAATACTTTATCTGTTCTTAGCAAGTGTGATGCTTTGTGGAAACAAGTTCTATTAAGAGAAACCATTAACAGTCTTAGGAATGCTCCAAATGACCAACTAACAACGCATGAATGCAAAAGGAAAATTCCAATTACCTAATTTGCAATTTCTATATACTTGTTTCATGTGGCAAGAGCTATATTTTAATCATGTCACCGAGTCATGACCTCCTTCCTGTGTCAAAGCAAGAAAGAAATAGGCATTTGCAGATATCAAAACAAATAAAAAGGTGAAAAACCAGAAAACCAAGAGGATTGATCCCTACTGATATGGGGTGACTTTGGAGAATGGAATGATGTGCCCAGGAGAGATACTGTTTATGTATCCACATTCACCACCAATAGGATACAAATGAGAACAAAATTCAAAATATATTAAAACTATCAGACAACCTGTAAACCAGAATTTCAGATCACAAAAAAGATGAACTTATTCATCTTAAGTTTAATTACTAGCCAAACATCTCCAAAAATGAGCAAACCCAAAAGAAGCCAGATTAAAAAAGCATAGAACAAGTTTCAGGACCAAGATTTAGACCACGAGAAGACCCAAAAATGGAGAAGAAACAACACCCAATAGAAGTAGTGGCGAATGTTATAACTAGATCAAATTTTGGCCTCTTTGCTTTTCCAGCAGTGTCACTTTCAATTGAAGACATATGCCCCTTGTTAAGATTAGCAACTGGTCTATTCATTGCTCCATTAAAGCACACGACCTTATAAACATTTAAATTTTAAAATATAGAAAACGATAGCATAATTTAATTCAAAAGAAAAATCTGTTCATTATGGACAGTGCAGAAGTGCTTCGTAATGTAAGGCTATAGCTGTGATGAAAATGCAAACTGAAGTTAAGAAGTTGAGTACAAAAATGAACTTGAAGAACTCCTAGGAACCCCAAATTGGTTCTAATAATTTCACAATGAAGAGGAGACCAATAACACTGACAACCACCTGAAGATGGGCAGACACAATATATAAATCTGCACTCTAATTTATTGCTAGGAAGAAGCAATTCTAAACTGTCCAGAGCCTACCATCATAAATTTTAGACCAAAAAAGACTCCCTACTTCCCAAATCCAAGATAAAAATCAAAATTTTATGAAAACCGATGACGATTACTTGCCAATGACGACTACTTGCCCTCCTGTTTTCTGGCCGAAGTGAAGAAAATTATGGCCAAGGTGTCATGTTGCGGCGTCTGGTTCGAGGGTTCTACCAGTTCGATCGCCTTCTATATAACGAAGACGCTCCCTTAGAGATCGTATCTCATTCCTGATTCTACTGACGCGAAACGCGGGAGGGTGCAAAGTAGTGTTTTTTTAAAATGAGCCGTTGGTGGTCGGGCCGGGCCAACCGGGTTCAACCGGCGGGTCAGCCCGGGTTGGTATAAAAAACCTACCCCCTCCCCCCTTTCAACTCCTCAAATAATATTCATTTATACTCAAAATACATACATATAAACCTATTCCATACCCTCAAATAATACTATATTATACTAATTTCAGACACATAAACTCACCTCAAAAGAAATAAAATAATACAAAACATCATTAACTAAACATCATTAAAAAATTAAAAAAAATAACAAAGTTACAGAACAACTTCATTTAAAAATGCATCTAAGTACAAAACCACATTTCACAGAAACTAATACAATAAACCAAGCAACTAATATTTGCACCTCTATAAAAAAGAAAGAATTTAAAAACTGGAAAAGAAAATACTTTAATCACATATTTTATTCATATATGTCATAAATAATGATATATTTTATTTAAATTATATAATATATAAATATATAATATATAATTATGTAAAAAATTTAAATTAATTTCCTTAGTCTTATTTATGTGAGCCTAGACATTAAGAGCTATCCGATCGGGGCATGCAACCTACTTGCCCATTGACATGCTTCTTCATATAAAAAACCGTCATTCATAGAGCTAGTGCTCATGTAAACACACATGAACTCATTCTTAGTGATGCCACCAAACTCGAACCCGATACCACATAACAACGCTGTAACCCGAACCCAAACCCGACCCGTTTGACCCGAATAGAATAAACAAATATTTTTAAATAATTTTTTTTCAATTTTTTTAAAATAATATAAAAAAATATAAATTTATATTCATATTTATATTTGGGTCAGGTCAAGTTGGATCAACTAAACCCGACCCGACCCATTAGGGTTATTTTTAGAAACCAAACCCAACCCATTAGGGTCGGGTAGGGTCGGGTTTACCATTTACCCGACCCGAGTGGCATCCCTACTCATTCTCACTCAAACAACACTAAAGTCTTTAATTTAATTTTTTTAAATTTGATGGCACAAGGGGGCATACAACTGCCTGCCCCCTAAGTTATATGCACCGTCAAATTGAAATTTGAAAGCCCACAAGGACGAGACTTATATGGATGCGCTTGAGCCCAATCTCAAACAAATGAGACTAAAAAAATTAATTTAATTTTTTTGTTTAATTATTTATTATATATTTATATATTAAATAATTTATTTTATAATTTAAATAACATATATGAAATAAAATGTATGTTATTTTCTACACAATTTATATTATTTGCGATGTTTATTAATATACGCTACAAATAATAATATTTTTTATGTAAATTTTATATATTATTTAATATATAAATACATAACATATAACTACACAAAAAAATTAAATTAACTTCTTTAATCCCATTTTCATTAGCCCGAGCTTTCACAGTCGTCAAATCGAGAGCCTAAGTTATGTGCATCATCGGATCGAACTCCGATGACCACAAAGTTAGGCCTTACATTGACATGCACATCCCCTCACACAAAAGGTATTGAATAATTTAATTTTATTTTTATCTATTAAATAAATTGATAAAAATAAGTAATTTATAATTTAAATACTATATACGAAATAAAACATATATAAGTATATGTTATATTATTTGAGATGTATTCTCTTAAATGTATGATGTTATTTGCTACATTTACTTATTATCTACAACGTTTATTTATATAAATCACAAATAATATATTTTGTAATTTAAATAACATATAGGAAATAAAACATATACAAGTATATGCTATATTATTTGTGACGTATTCTCTTAAATGTAGGATGTTATTTGCTACATTTACTGATTGTTTGCAATGTTTATTTATATACATTGTAAATAATATATTTTACTTAAATCAAATACTACATTATTTAATATACAAATACATGATATATAATCACGTGAAGGGAAAATTCGAATTAATTTTATTAATCCTATTTGTGTAAGCCCAATCTTTGAGAGCCGTCGGATCAAGATTTGACGATGCAAGGTAGCATGCAACCTACTTGCCCCTTGAAATGTGTCATTGGAATGAAATTTGATGGCCCACTAATGCATGTGACCCAATTCTCTCAAATGTAGGCTGTTATTTGCTACATTTATTTAGAATTTTTTAGACCGATGGCCCAATGGGGCATGCAACCCGCTTCCCGCCTCAAATATATGATATCTCACAAGTAGGAATAAAGAAATTAAGTTAACTTTTTTAATTATTTATTATATATTTATATATTAAATAATATATTTGATAATTTAAATAAGAAAATTTATGTTATTTATGACATATAATTATTGTAATACCCCTCATATTCATCATGATTTTTGAAAAACATAACGAATATTAAATACAATTGCCAAGGATCACCGTGTACCAAAAGAGTAATTACATTTACTTTGTATTATACAAAGATTTCCAAAATTTGGCATAACATGCCCTTATACATCAGTCAGTACAAAATTTACAAAAAAATACATGAAAAGTACAAAAACTATAATTTTACAAAGAAAAGCTCTTCGTCGACTTCTTCGTATTCAAATCACACACCTGCAGAATCTAAGGGTGAGTGAGTAAATTTATACTCAGTAGGTTGAGTTAAGTTCTAAAAATATGCACGTAGAAATATTGTGTCATCTTTCTTTTAAAATTTGAAAACATTGATCGTCACAGAATGTCGCGATACCAGATGACTTACACCCGCGCTCATGGGGCAACGGGAGACGGAAGGAAAGGGAATTCCCCATGATATCCCAGTCCTGTGCGCGCCGGAAGCCAAATTTGGCGGTATCCAAAATCATAATAGCCCTTAGTTTCAAGAAACCAAGGACTATCCAGAGGGTACGATTACCCAAAACTCGGAGAATTTTTCGAAAAGATGAGAGGCTTTTAAAGACAAAATTTTCATTTATCTTTAGCAAAGCTTTGGGAGTCAAAATATCGGCATACGATTAGAATTTAAAGCTGCCTACCTATAGCGCGCGCGAAGTATAAGAGAATCCCCTTATCGAAGATCCTTCCTTCGAACAGAAAATTAGGCAGAATAACAGTCCCAACACGTAGAGCACCCTTGATTTAGTGGG
This sequence comes from Saururus chinensis, assembly GCA_035235625.1. Classification (NCBI taxonomy): domain Eukaryota; kingdom Viridiplantae; phylum Streptophyta; class Magnoliopsida; order Piperales; family Saururaceae; genus Saururus; species Saururus chinensis. The sequence continues at coordinate 27,473,043 of CP141140.1, forward strand.
GTACGGCTTTTGAACGAGCTGAAACGGGTATAAAATGGTCCAGAAATAGTAAAAAGGTGAAAGGGAAAGATTAGAGAAGGGGCACATTTTTCGAGGTCTTAGAGGGGTCACCTTGAGAAAATTACCCTTCCAGTGCGTAGAGCACCCTTAATTTAGTAGGTAGCTGGTCTTGGATTACGTAATTCGGCCTTAAAATGGGTCGGGAATGAAGAAAACAATGAAAGGGGTGAAAAATCGGAAGTCTGAAGAAAAACTGGCCGGAATGGCCTTAAATAGGCGAGGGAGGCGGTGGTTTCCGTCAGGCGCCCGCCGGAGCTGCTGCGGAAAATGGGTTCCGCCCGCTAGCACCGCCGTTTGTGGCGGGAGGGCGTGATGAACGAGCGCCCATCACACGTGTTCGTCGTGCATAACGCGCATGTCCGGGGCGCGCCGCGCGGCTTAAGCCGCACGCTGCGCCACGCCGCGCCGCACCGAGCCGAGTTGATTTGATTTTTTTTTCAAAACTTTCAAAAAATCGTTACTTTCTATCCCAAACTCCGATTTGTGCGTTCTCGATATAGTTGGGCTCGTATTCACCAGCCCTAAAAGACTAGACCATTTATGGACTAGTTTATCCCTACATACGAAGTGGGTCCTGCCGTTTTTTAGAGCACATTTCCTGAGGCCATAACTTTTGTTTCTGGTCTCAAATTTTCGCATTTTTGCTTGTCTTAATGGATTATAATTAGACATAGGAAATAATAAAATTTATAAAATATCAAAAAAATAGGGTTATTACAATTACATACATAAAAAAATAATTAGAGTATTTGCGACGTTTAAGAATATACATCGTAAATAGCCTTGAGCATCTATGAGATATATAACTAAATGATGTTTAAACATATACGTTGCAAATATTTAGATTTTTTATTTTATATAATTTATTTAAATAAAATAATATATTATTTAATATATAAATCTATAATTTATAATCACATAAAAAATTAAAATTAAATTTATTAGTCTTATTTTTATGAGCCCCGGCTTTAAGAACTATTAAATTGACATCTAATGGCACAAGGGGGTACAGGACTTGCTTGCCCCGTGAGTTATGTGCATCGCCGGATAGAAATTCAACTGCGAGCAAGGCCAAGGCTCACACTGATGCGCGTGAGCCAAGTCTCACACAAATAAGACTAAAAAATAATTTTTTTGAAATTTATTATATATTAAATAATATATTTTGTAATCTAAATAATATAAATTATATATTATGTGCGGTGTATAGATCATCTATACACCACAAAGAACACTACCTATTTGCAATGTATATAATTATAGGGAAAATTATATAAATAATAATAATAATAAAATATTTACCAAAATAAACCACTTTGGGAAATATTTCCCAAAGTGGTGTTCTTTTTTGCCACGCAGGCACTAGCCAAGCAGCTAACGCCTATGTGGTTTTAAAAAAAAAAATTAAGTTAATTTCATCATTTAGAAAGACAAAATTGGTTTTAAGCCGATTTCGTCCTTCTAAATGATTAAACCATTTTAACTTGACCCGGTTTCATCGTTCTAGACGACGAAATCAACTTAAGCTAATTTCGTCATTCTGAATGATACTACTGCCACACATGTCCCATTTCGTCCTTGTGTCTCGGCAACAATGTTGATTTCATAGTTCTAAACGATGAAATCAAAATAATTTTTTTTCAAAAAACTATTTAAAACTAATTTTATCACCTGTCCCTATTCATTCATTCAAAACATACACAATACATACACAATTGCATTCATTCCACCCATTTCATGCATAACAAATATAATATTAAAGTACATCATAGACGAGTATCAAATATATTACATCACAAGTCGAAAAAATGTTTAGTTTAAATAAACATATAAAAAAAGTAATGTCATAATCTCCTACGTCCTCGACCTCGTCCTCGATGGTGGTGTACGAGCTCCTCATGATCTGCCTTTAGCTCTAGCTTCGGCTTGGGCTGCGACTCTAGGTCCAGCTCCAGCTCCGGCTCTGGCTCAGCATAAGTAATAGATGGTACAACACGAGCTGGCCAATGCCGTCTATAATATAAAATCGGATCTGGCTTAGCTACATGTGCAGTGTCTGGAAATGATGAACCTGGAGGAGAGTTATACGTTGCTGATGATGATGGAATATCAAGGCATGAAGAGTGCATCGGCTGCGTCTAAGTGACCTCGTCGATAGGATAATCTCGATGAACATCCGTGATCACCGAATGAAGCAGTGGCAAGCTACGAAGGACATCATCAGACTCTCTAATCACCGACTGACATGTTGCTGACAAGTCCTCGTGCAAAGTATAGGTGATAAGTGCATCGGTCAAATGCGCATGCGTACGTCAAACTAGACGAAGCTATAAAAAAATAAATTAAATATTAGATAAATAATTAAAATGAAATAAGAAAATAATATATGCCTTAATTAACAAAGTTGTACATACTAGAGCTGCCTTAGATGCTCCCCTAGGTTGATATGTCATCTCCTCTACATCATCGCACGATAAAATATATTGTCATGTAATTGGTAAATACTACTGCATATAAGCACTACGAACATCTCGCAAGGTCGTAGCCATCTCCCCTCTAATAATAGTGGCTCTCCTATCTTCCCATCGAGCAATATACGACGCATGATGTATAGCCCAGTCGGTAATATGGCGGCCCTATTGAGTGATGCAATGGACAAACTCGACCATAGAAGGTGGGACCCCTTGCTCCAGGTTAAATTAGAGCATTACACAATTCATCACATACATCTCTATAATCTCGTAACATATTAATGGAGTTCGAGAGAGCCACACCTCTCGACTGTCCGTGCATAGGGGGGGTAACGCAGCCAACACGTCTTCTGAGTACGATTGCCAAATAATCTATATAACATATAAAGATAATTTAGTTTAAATAACGACAAAATTTTTATAATCATTACAAAAAAAGTTCAACATGTCAATAAAATTACCTGATATGCTCACTGGTGGTCTAACTCCCCTCTATATAGTCGGAGTACTCCTTGTGGATTTTTGGTTCTCTTTTTCTGAACATTCCACTTTAAGGAGTTAAATGAAAAAAATAAGTTCAACATATGTATATAAAACGGAACACCACTTTGGGAAATATTTCCCAAAGTGGTTTATTTTGGTAATTTTTATTATTATTTATATAATTTTTCCATAATTATATCACAAATAACACATATTATTTGTGACGTATATATCTAAACTTCACAAATAACCTATGTTATTTTCAACATTTGATACTTGATAAAATGTATTTTTGACACTTGATTGATAAGCGTCTTAAATACTAATATTAATAGTGCCACTTGTATAAAAGCATATATAAAAGTTTACATTTTTAACGATGCTTAGCGTCAATATTAGTGACTTTTAGCGATGCTTTTATATACGTTGTTAATAAAAGCATTGCTAAAAGCCATTTTTGATGTAGTATTGATATCTCAATGTGGATTAACTTAATATAGCTAACATCACAATTCATTATCAATAAAAATATAGCAAGTGTTCTATGCAAATATCTATATACTAGGCGTGGAAATTTGCATTCTTTTTCTGTAGAATTTGGTTTTCTTACACCTTACAAAAGGGTAAATTTGTTATTTTTTACATTAATGGACTTAACATATCTATTATAAAACTCCCTAATTTCACATGTTTTTAGTTTTTTATTTTTATTGTTTTATATGTATACTGATATCGGCAAGATGTCTAACACAGTATTTTTCCTAATAGTCGTGCCAACAAAGGACTTTATAAACTGATTTCGTTATTCTTCATAACGCTGGCCCTAAAAGCTTTGCTAAAAACATTGGACTTCCTAAAGCCGACTTTTTATCTGCATATTTCTAGGCTCGAAATAAGTTTTCTTTTGTTAAGGTTGAGCTTGAGTGAAAGATCCAGAAAAACAAGTCGTCCCATTAAACTGGGCTGCTAGTGATATCAACCTAAATCACCCTTCTTTACTTATCTAAAAACAATTACCCTTCAATTCTATCTAATTGGGCTTAAAGATTGTTTCTAGGGTGAGTTTTTGTTTGTTTTTTCACTCATTATTTATTTGGCCTTAAGTACAGTTTGATCGCTTTTATAAGAAGAAAATGAATGCATTACGCGGGAGGGTGCAAAGTAGTGTTTTTGAAAGTGAGCCGTTGGTGGTCAGGCCGGGCTAACCGGGTTCAACTGGCGAGACAGCCCGGGTTGGTATAGAAAACCTACCCCTCCCCCCTTTCAACTCCTCAAATAATATCCATATATACTCAAGCTAAATACATATAAACCATTCCACGCCCTCAAATAATACTATAGTATACTAATTTCAAACACTCACCTGAAAAGAAATAAATAATACAAAAATGATTACCTAAACATTAATAAAAAAAATTAAAAACATAACAAAGTTAGAGAACAACTTGATTTAATAATGCATCTAAGTACAAAACCACATTTCATAGAAACTAATACAATAAACCAAGCAACTAATATTTGCAGCTCTATAAAAAAAGGAAGAATTTAAAAAATGGAAAAGAAAATATTTATTCACATATTTTATTCATATATGTTATAAATAATAATATTTTTTAATATATTTTATTTAAATTATATAATATATAATTATGTACAAAATTTAAATTAATTTCCTTAGTCTTATTTGTGTGAGCCTAGGCATTAAGAGCTATCATATCTACTTACCCATTCTTCATATCAAAGTCTGTCATCTATAGAGTCATGGCGAACGATAACACGCATTAGGCATGCTTCTTGGGTAGGGTTAGGTTGGGTTTTGCAGGATCCGACCCGACCCGAGATAGGAACTGAGTTCCTTGGACCCGACCCAAGATAAGAACCGAAAATTTTTGGACCCAACTCGACCCGAAATAAAACCCGAAACACTCAAGAACCGAAATAGGAACTGAGATTGTATCTGGGGTCGGGTTGGTTCTAATATTTTAATCTAATTTGACCATACAATAAATTAATTTTATCCATAAAAAATTATAAAAATTTATATAATTTATATAATTAAGGTTAAATATGATTTTATAAGTTAAATAAGAACTTGGGTCGGTTCTTGGGTTTTTACATATTGGACCCGACCCGACCCTAGATTTACCCGGGTTTTTTTTTCTTGGACCCAACTAGACATAGGACCTGACCCGACCCAATCCGGGTCAATTTTGGGTTGATTCCATCCGAATCGGTTCAAGTCCGGGTCTTCAAAGCAGCCCTAACACGCATGCCCCATTCTCACTCAAACAAGACTAAAGACTTTAATTTAAATTTTTTTAAGATTCGATGGCACAAGGGGGAATACAACTTCCCTACCCCCTAAGTTATATGCACTGTCAAATCAAAATTTGAAGGTCCACAAGGACAGGACTTATATGGATGTGCTTGAGCCCAGTCTCAAACAAATAAGACTAAAGAAATTAATTTAAATTTTTTGTTTAATTATATATTATATATTTATATATTAAATAATTTATTTTTTAATTTAAATCAAATATATGAAATAAAATGTATTTTTTTTGCTACACAATCTATGTTATTTGCGATGTTTATTTATATACAGCACAAATAATAATATTTTTATGTAAATTTTAGATATTATTTAATATATAAATACATAGCATATTACTACAAAAAAAATCCTTAATCTAATTTTTATCAATCCGAGCTTTCATAGCCATAAAATCAAGAGCCTAAATGATGTGCATCATTAGATCGAACTTCGATGACCATAAAGTTAGGCCTTACGTTGACATGCGCGGCCCCATTCTCACACAAAAGGTATTGAAGAATTTTAATTTTTTAAAATTTATTTTGTCTATTAAATAATATATGTTGTAATTTAAATAATATATACAAAATAAAACATATATAAGTACATGTTATATTATTTGTGATGTATTCTCTTAAATGTAGGATGCTATTTGCTACATTTACTAATTATTTGCAATGTTTATTTATATACATCGCAAATAATATATTTTATTTAAATCAAATAGTACATTATTTAATATACAAATACATGATATATAATCATGTGAAGGAAAAAGTTTAATTAATTTTATTAGTCCCATTTGTGTAGCCCAAGTTTTGATGGCCATCAGATCAAGATTTGATAATGCAAGGCGGCATGCAACCTACCTGCATCTGGAAATGTGTGTCATTGGAACGAAATTCGATGGCCCACAAGCCCGAGGCTCATGCTAATGCATGTGACCCAATAATCCCTCAAACAAGACTGAAGAAGTTTATTTAAATTTTTTTAGACCGATGGCCCAAGGGGGCATGCAAGCCATTCACCCCCTAAAATATATGCAATCTCACAAATAGGAATGAAGAAATTAAGTTAATTTTCAAATTATTTATTATATATTTATATATTAAATAATAGGTTTTATAATTTAAATAATGAAATTCGTGTTATTTATGACATATAATTATATACATAAAAAAATAATTAGAGTATTTGCGATGTTTAGGAATATACATCGTAAATAACCTTGAGCATCTTTGAGATATATAACTAAATGATATTTAAACATATACGTTGTAAACATTTAGATTTTTTATTTTATATAATTTATTTAAATCAAATAATATATTATTTAATATATAAATATATAATTTATAATCACATAAAATTAAAATTAATTTTATTAATCTTATTTTTGTGAGCTTCGGCTTTAAGAACTATTTTTGTGAGACTGGGCTTTAAGAGCAATTGAATTGACATTTAATGGCACAAGGGGGTATAGAACTTGCCTGACCCATGAGTTATGTGCATCGTCAGATAGAAATTTAATTGCCAACAAGGTCGGGCCTCACATTGACACGTGTGAGCCAAGTCTCACACAAATAAGACTAAAAAAATAATTATTTTTTAAAAAAAATTTATTATATATTTATATATTTAATAATATATTTTGCAATCTAAATAATATAAAATATATATATTATGTGCGATGTATAGATCTATACGCCACAAATAACACTACCTATTTGCAACGTATATAATTATATCACAAATAACAAATTATTTGCATCATATATATCTAAACATCACAAATAACCTATGTTATTTGCAATGTTTGCATATATAATATTTTGGCAGGCCGCAAAGTATTTTTGACACTTTATTGATAAGTGTCTTAAATTAATACTAATATTAATAGTGACACTTGTATAAAAATGTCTTTAACAGTCTACTTTTTTAACGATGCTTAGAGTCAATATTAGTGACTTTTAGCAATTCTTTTATATACGTTGCTAATAAAAGCATTGCTAAAAGCCCTTTTTGTTGTAGTGTCGAAAACTCAATGTGGCTATACATGACATAAAGACACTTATGTTCTTACACTTGTATGCTACAAATGCACACATTAATGAAAAGATATATTGCATGCCATCTCATGCCTAAAATCAAAACTATAGGGGAAATAAATCATCAAATTAAAGGTAGGCTCCACTCTACATCTACAACCTTCTTATTACCTTAAAAGTCTTCATCCTAGGAAACTTGTAGTATAAAGGATGATGACTGAGTATATTGGTATACTCAGTGGAATTGCAATATAAAAGAAAACAAATAATTGGATAAATATAGAAATAGAGAATTTGTGGTTAAAATCAATCAAATGACATAGAGGTCAAAATTCACACATATGTTTTAGTATCAAGTAAACTTACAATGAGAAACTCTACATTAGGGTTCTCTAGACACGTTAGTTTCATTTAGGAGTTCCCACTCAACTAGATATTAGACTACCACGAATTCGACCTGAGTCTTTACTTGAAACCTACCCCATCTCATCCACAACATGAAATAAGGGCTCATGGATCCTACTGTCGAGACCTTGACTACCATGATTATCGAAATTTCTTGTATTGTGCTACAAGGGACCATTAATTTTTTTATGCTTTAGTCTATTCAAATATGATTCCCAAACCAGGGGAGAGGCTCTACATATTTTTCTATCTTTAGAGATTTGAAAGACTATGATCCAATTTCATATCATACCCTTATATTCTTCATGGCTAAATGATTCACTTGAGGAGCCAATTAGGCACTAAGAATCTCATACCTTTTTGTGCCACATGTATCAATTCGTGGTGACTAAATCATCTTATTACATGGTTTTTTTCATATGCATTAGGTTTTACTAATCCCTAGTACATGCATAGCATTCCATATACATTACAAAATCCTTGAAAATTATGCAATTATGTGTAATTGCTATGTAGCTTCTTCCTTGCTATAAACATATTAAAAATCTTACCTTGAGGGACCATTGGAACCTCACTGATAGGTCGGTCAAATCATCGATAACCATCAGCCGACTGTGAGATGGCTAGATAAGTCCACCCCATCGATAAGTCAGCTAGGTCATTGATGACTATTGGTAGATCCGTTGATGTGTCAAATCCTCATTGATAGTGGGTTGGCTGTGTAAGCCCACCTCACAGATGCATCGGCCTCATTGTCGATGACTAGTCAATTATACATAGTACAACATGCATGCATAGGGCATAGTTCATAGTTCATCTTCTTCCTAATTCTGATTTTCACTCTATCTATATTATAATAACTACTTACAGAGTCTCATATTTGCAAATTTACTCATTTCCTGAGATAACTGATGTATGCAGTTATCATTGGTAGACCATCAACACGTCGATGCCTACTAACAGTAACATTTTGTTATATCATCGGTAGCCCACCGACATGTTGGTGGTTTGTCAATGATTAAAATAATTAAAATTTAAGGTAAATAAAAAGAAATAGCTTTCCCCTTGAAAACATAGGGTGTCACACTAGGTTCATCTTATATAGATGGATGAGATTCCAATTTCCATGGTACAAATAAGTTTAAGGCTGAACCTCCTATGTTTTGTTGTTACAATGCAGAGATCCATGTGCACATTAATTGCCTTGCAATTGAGTTAGAAATTTCATTTAATGACCTGTCCCAAGAATCCAAAAAATTACATGAATTTGTTAGAGGGTATAATAGTATCTTTTCTTTCATATCATTTCGGCATAAATAGTCATGCGGTTGAAAACTAAATGCTTTATATGGATAACCTGTGTTCAACTTCGATATGCAAAATAATCTCTATCCTCATCATGAATTAATTATCAGATATTTTAATATCTAGACTTGGAAACTATTAAAGACTATGACATAGCTATTCGTAGAAGTTGTGATTAAGATTGTGCATGTATAATGCACCTTATGCATCTCATATTGTTGCACCTTGGATTAAAGGAAACCATGAATTAGATGTATGTGAAAGAGATAATTGTACACAAGAAGGTTGATTGTCATTATTTAGTTCAACCATATTATGGGTGTTATGACCCTTTCCAATATCCATGGAGCAATATCTACATAAACTAAAGTACATTTGAGCATATGTTGGATATTGATCGCTCTGTGCATAAACAAAAGAATGATGTCACATGCAGGGAACATTATGCATATTTGCTCCAAATACCATCTTCCCAAAACTAGAGCATAATACATGTTGGATGCTTGTTTCAATAGCTCATTGTGGACATGTAGGTTAAAATAGTGACAAATATAATTAAGTTTTTTGTACCAAAACCAACACACAGTACATTCAAAACTCTATAAAAAATTAATGATAGTATTGTTGTGGGAGAAACAGGTTGGTGTCAGATTGGAAAGAGAATTATGTTGACTCCATCTTGCATTGGCTACCCATAAGATGTGAGACGGTGCTTTTTGGATGCAATGACTTTATTTCAAACATATAACATGCAATCCTAAGTAGCTATAAATGTCAACAACCTTAAACCAGGGGCAAATGCTTCTGACAGACCAAGGCAAATATGCCAAGAGTATTCAAAGTAAAGGTAGATAACCTAAAAGGTTTGATTCTCACTACAAACCTTTAAGGTAAAGTCATTGCCCACATTGATGTCATTGAATTAAATAAACTAGCAATTTCCCATGTGCATTTGTTATTATTAATAGCCTTTTGTCAAGAGTATATAATCTTTATTGCAAAATACTTCCACTTGGTTTGCAATGAAATGCCATATGCAATTTTGATTGTAAAATATTTTCATTTGGTGTTCATCCTTACAAAATTAGTTTACATTTTCTCCATTCCATATTAATAACTCCATTTGGGAAAAAAATATCTATTATATTAATAAGAGGATGTCTAGCCAGAGTTGTAACTTCAATGTGCTATAGTTCTCTAAGTAAAAAATGCAGTTCTCTGGATAGTTTTTTCCTATTAATAACCATATGACTCAATTTGTCATGCCCCGGCGATGCCCGACCCGAGCCGAACCCGGTCCAGGGGCCGGTCAAGCGCGCGGGGGTGACGAAGTGAAAATTGAGAAAAGATCTAGCGGAAGACTTAACCCTAACCACGGGCAATTAACAGCAACACGGAGTGCGCACAATCCTTTGAGCAAGAGTAAATAAAAGGGAAGAAAAAGGTGTTGCTTATCACGAAGTAAACAACAATCTCAAACCCACAAGCTTAGTTAAGTAAAGCCCACATTGGCTCAATATAAGTCATAAGCATCACAACTGTAGTATATGACATAAATCCAAAACAAGAACCCTACACAAAGGTTCGAACATAAAGCATGAAACAAACATAGGTAAGTCACTCAACGATCTCCATCATCACACCCAAGCTACCTCTGACCTTTCCTCAAAGAGGCAATCCTGTCCGTCTGCGTGTCGCACCACGCAGCCCCAAATCAAAACACAAAAGAGGGGTGAGTTTTAACACTCAGCAATGGTTTTAATATCACTGTCAACGTAGAAAATACGATAGCTTAGAAATGAGATCGTTCAGATCAAAGGTTTACATGGTGCATCACTTTCTGATCACACATTCATATCACCTAACACTGCATCATAATGCATAATATCATCACAACCTGCATGGATGTATCTCTAACATACATATTCCCACATGCATTCACATCATAACCAATCCCGCATGGATGTATCTCTAACATACATATTCCACATGCATAACATCAAAATCAACATGCATGGATGTATCTCTAACATACATATTCCACATGCATAATATCAAAATCAGCATGCATGGATGTATCTCTAACATACATATTCCCACATGCATTATATCATCACAAACAACCTCCATCAAGGAGTAATCACACACTAATGTCACACAGACGGGAGCATAGACAAGGCCACGAAGGCGTGTCATGGTACAAAATTCTACACAAGAATTCAAGAAAGATCGGGGTTGTCAATTCCTAATACTGCTCGCCCTGGACGATCCTGGCCAAGGATGTCCCATTCTCACACAGAGAATCTAGAGCAGGGGTGTTCGCCCAGGGACATCTCCTGCGAAGGGAAGAGCCCGAGTTCTCACACAGAGAACCCTAGAACACGTGGTAGCGGGGTGCACACGGCATACCACACTGGATTCTTAGGGTCCAGATGACACACATAATAACATTCTCACATATCCGCAAGACAAGTACACAACCCGTCCTCACATCATTCCATTTAATTAGACTCAACTTGGGGAGTGCACTCGTTCCACACAGGAACTTCAAATAATTCCACACAGGAACTTCAAATCAAAATATGTCCTTTCGGACCAATCAACTTGCGATTAATCCACGACCAATAAACCCGGCACACAATTTTATCACATTGCATCCAATCGGTCAAATTCGATTAATCACGATGAAGCCTCACTTGGAAATCCATTTTCATGATGCGTGCAGCATGGTACATGCGTGGGCAAAGCATACATGAATCATAATCATGATAAGTGCTCTCACCAGCCCCTAATGCATCATTCATAATCACAATATTAAGCTTCAACATCATCATTTAACCCCCACATGTGTGTGTAACTAGTAGAAGCCTTTCACATAATGCATATCAACATGCTTGAAAATCAACTCACTACCACACTACACATGTGAATTTCTATCTAAACATGAATTCCAAGATGAAATCATAGTAGAAGAATCATTGAAATCATAGCTAGATTCAAAACTCAACCACAAAGGCTAAACACATATAACATCACTCATTTCATCATTGAGTCATGGCATTCACCAACATCCACACACCACTAACCACAATCTATCATGACAAATCAGTCCAACAATGATTGTAGTCCTACTGAAAATATATGTTTAACCAAAGGGAAACAACCATTCATAATTTCAAGATAACGATTCCAACATCATGCCACAAAGCATGTCATTCCACCATCTCTAAGCATATATCTCAACTCCATAAACTCAATAGCATGCATTTCCAGTAGCCTAACATAGCTTAAAACACTCCACATTCATATAAAATTGGCAAGCTAAAGTGGAATCATCAAAATAGACATCATATGCACAACACACAATTTCCTGTGTAGCCGATCGATCGCCCTTCAGGCTGTTCGATCGGTTACACGCAAAAATTTGAAATTTACAGTTCAGCCGATCGATCGCCCTGCAAGGCCGATCGATCGCCAACACGGCAGAACAGTCATCTTCTTCCTTTCGCAAAATCAAACCGAAACACCATAGATAACACTTCAAATCCACATCTAACACCCTAATCATCATCAAAAGTCTTCCTTGACTTCCAGAATATCAAACCAAACCATAATAATGCAAAACCCTAAGAAATCGGGATTAAATAATTCCATTTTCTAATCTTACCATTAACACACTAAATCAAGTAAACCATTTCGAAATAAGCCAAAAATGAAGAGTTTTACCATAGATAAACAGAGATTTCGAAGACCCATTACCTCAGCACTTGATTAAGCTCAGATTGAAGAGTCACCCTTCTTGAAATCCTTGAAAACACAATGAGTTTGAATTAAACTCTAATAGAAATTGATTTACCCAAGAAATCCCTAATTAAACCTTAGATCTAGGGCTTGTTGGTAGTAAAAATCGAATTTTGAATGTTAGGGTTTGTAGTAAAACACAAATCAGTAGCTTTTGATGGTCAAAAACGAATTGAATCAAGGGGAAAATGGTAGATTTGGAAGAAATTAAGAGAAAAGCCATGGATTAGTGCTTAATTAGAGCAAGCTTACCTTAATCGGCTTCTAATTCGGGCCTAAGTGGGGATTAGGCCAGCCCTCCTTCCTTACCCTATTCCCAAAAATGGAAATGGCTCTGGTTTACCCTTTTATAGTAAGGGTTGGGGTAGGCATAGGTAAGTTTTGGGGTGTAAATATGAAAAGTAGGCTAAAAGTGGGTATTTTGCAAATTTAAGCACAATTTAAGCCTAATAAAATTCTGAAAATTTTTGTGGGACCTTAAGTATATGTCTAGGTTCATTTGACATAAAAATAAATTTTTCGACGGTGGGGCTCACAGGGGTCCCGCCAAAACCTTAATTTTTGGGAAAATAGTAAAAATTCCGAAAAATCTCAAAAATTCACATTTGGTTTAAAATCACTCAAAACCACTAATATTGAAGTTAATTTTGGTTAAAACTATCACAAACACTATTTATTTACGAAATCACCGAATAAGATCAGAAAACGCGTAAATCTCACGATAACCCATAATTAAAGAAAACCAAAACCGGTTCAAAGATGAGGGTCCTTACACAATTTATGTGGCTCAATACTTTAAAAGAACATCTTAGAAGCTTATTTTCTATTCTATTTATTATGAGTTCCACTATTCAATAAATTACTATTTTTAAAATAAAATTATTAGTATAAGAAAGAGTGAATAAATTTTATTTAGTATTAAGTATGCTTTTCTTATTAAATAAAAAAGCGAACATGAAGTGGGTTGTAGCATCTTAGACCACATATTAAAAAACAACACCGCAATAAGACTAGACACTCCTGCTTCAAGATCTAGGACAGGTAGTGTAACACCCTGAGCCTTGGGAGCCTAAAAATCCGACGCGGGGGTCCAAAAAAATTGTAATAAATTTTTTCCATCTTTTTTCTTTAGGAGCATCCTTTTGTGTGTGTGAGCTGTAACATTCTTTTTGCACTATAAAGCTTCAGCACTTCACTACACTTTCACTAGAATAAAATCAGAATTTATTATTAATAGGATCGGGCCAACATTGCTTTAATGTTAGCTGACTATGTACTTATTGAATAACATCTCTATGTTATTCTCATCAGATTGAATCCTAATGTAGTTCTGCCTAGCAAGTAATACTTCATCATACATTATAAAATCAAAATTTTCATTTACTTATAATCCAATAAATCATTCCTTTACAAAATTAGGTAAATCATCTATTCAAAGATAATCATTTGGTATAGAGTACGATATATTGGTTATTCAAAGGGTATGATAAATCCTTCCTATATAAAATCTAACAAATCTATCATTTAGAGAATTTGATAAATCAAATAGAATAAGACATATCATTCTTTCACATAGTTTAATAAATAGATCATTAAGAGAATCTAATAAATTATTCAGAATCAAACACATCATTCTTTCATAGAATATAGCATAGCACATCATAGCAGAGCAAATCATATCAAAGCATAACAAAGTAGAGAAGAACATAGTAGAGTCTAATAAATCATTTATGATTAGACATATCATTTTTTTCACAAAGTAAGGTTGTGATATCTAACGACTTATTCCTGCAGTCATGGGGCTACAAAAGCTAGAAAAATAGGAATTACCCATTATATTCCAAATCCTATGCGTACCACAACCAAATGTGGTAGGTATCCATAATTGAAGTCGTCATACCTAATGACCTACTCCCGTACTCATGGGGCCACAAAAGCCAGAAGGATAAGAATTGCCCGTGATATTCCACATCTTATGTCAACCAGAGCTATATATGATAGGTATTCAAAGAGTCTGCAAACTCAAAACATCAAGAATGTCATAAATAAGTAATTCATAAATCAAGTAAAGCATTCTTTATCGAACATAAAGTCTTTTCAAAGTAATATATAATATATCATAAAATGTGTAATTAGGAATCCTCCTAATGATATTGCTTTTAAAGACATAATTGTGGGCATAGCCTAAGAAGAATTCCTTAAAATTCGATCGATACGAGCATTAATTTAGAAATTAAGACTTCTTATCCTCTTCCATTAGAGTTTTAGATGGAGTGGTTAGAGTTTTTTCCTTATTCAGAATGTAGTCAAGTAGAGTCTCTTCTCATTCACAGTCCAATCAAGTGGAGTCTTCCCTCGTCCAAGGTCTAGTCAAGTAGAGTTTCTCCTAGTCCAGTGTCAAGGCAAGCGGAGCCTCTCCTCATTCTAGATCTTTCCCTTCATAACTTTTTCTCTTTCCTTCAAAGTTCTCTCTCTTTCTCTAAAGTTTTTCCATTTTTAGGATGCTTAACTCATAAAATTGACCCTCTTATTGCATAGAACACACTCAAATCAGCTAAAAATATCTCTTGAATGAACAAAATTAGACTTAAAATATCTCAAAAAGGAAGAAAACTACCCCTAGAACTGCCTACCTCCTCCCCTTTAAATAAGGAAGGTCGTAGGCCATCCATGCACCAACTGGCATGGCTACCATTATGCCGACCTTTCCCTTTTTTTGTTATTTTAATTATTTTTAATTAAAGTCAAAAATTTAAACTTCAAAACACGATAACTTTCTACCATGAAGTTAAAATCATGTGCTCATACCGTTGAGCGATGATCACGACGAAACTAAATTGTACATAAGTAAGTTATCTCACACTTTTAAAATAAGATTTACTCGTATATAATACTTCATAAGGCTGTAATTTTTATTCCTAACCTTCATTTTTTGTATTCTTTGATGTACGTCTCATTGAACTCTATCATTGGAGAATTTTACCCCTCTATTTTAACTAATTTTCTATTAAAAATTAATAACTATTATTAATGTCTTATGTTAGACATAATAAAAAAAAAAATGAGACGTTATAGGCAGTCTGAGTGGGCCTTGAAACTTATGTGCAAGCCAATAGGTGCATATGTCTACTCACTCTTTTAACTCTTTCTATATGTCCAAACGTAAATAATTTTATATACTTTGACTGTAATTTACACTATATAAACCTATTTAGATGAGTACTTCCGCAAAATATTTTTTCTCCTTTATATAAAGTATTTTGTATATTTTATATTGGCACTGAACTTAGTTTAAGAAATACGGCTTAAAAGAATGGACCCCAAACACACTAACACA
Source organism: Saururus chinensis (assembly GCA_035235625.1). Taxonomy (NCBI): domain Eukaryota; kingdom Viridiplantae; phylum Streptophyta; class Magnoliopsida; order Piperales; family Saururaceae; genus Saururus; species Saururus chinensis. The sequence goes on from CP141140.1 coordinate 27,489,267, forward strand.
AGTTACCATCAGGTTAATAATGTAATTATCAATGTACGCCAACATATCGACCGGTCTCACAGAAAAGCATTAAATGCTTCCGAAGCCCCTTAAATAAGGCCTCTTCTTTCTTTAGGTTATGTTGAAAATAAGGGCCTCTTCTTACAACCCCTTTAAATATAGGCTTTAGCTGAGCCAAGGCCTTTTAGCCATCTGGCTCGGACTCCATATAAGATGAAGAAAAGTCTCAGTCGGCGTCAACGCCTTTGCTTTCACACTCGGAGGCTGCGTGATCGGGAGATCTGAAATGGTAAGAAGTCTTCTTGCAATCGGTTTTCTTCTTCTTCGTTTAATCCCTTTGCCTTGTCTTTGAGGCGTGGCTCTAATATGATTTTGATGCTATGACGCCGCTTACACTGTTTGGTGATTAGGCTGGATTTAGGTTTGCGGGTTATTGTTCTGCCGGGAAATTCTTCTTTTTGTTTAGAATACTAGATGCCATCCCGGTGCGGCCGACGGAAATCCCCGCTGGCGTTGAGTGGGCGGGGGCGGTCTCTGACAGCCGGTGATTTCGGGGCGTTTGAGGATGATTTTAGGTTTTACGGGGTCCCAGTTGACGACTCACAGCTTGAAAAAGAGCAAATCACGTCTGTGAGAATTGCTGAGCAAATTATGCGTGAGAATCATAGAGATATCCGCTAGGTTAGGAGGCACAAATTATGCGTCACTCACTTGCACTCGTTAATTTGTTTAATCTGAAGCGTACCTCAAATTTTGATCCCACAACACCGCTAAGTCTATGCAAATTAGGCTGGATTATACTGCCAGAAAAGCTGATTTAACTGATTGTTGTTTAGAATACTAGAGGTCATCCCAGTGCCGCCGACAGAAACCCCGTCCGGAGTGAGTCGGTTGGGGAGGAGTGGGGCGTGTGTTTTTGTATGATTTGCTAAGCTATATACTAAGGGTCTGTCTGGGAAGCGCTTTGGAAGATAAATTGATTTCCCTTTGAGTGCAATATATCACATAAATGGGGGAAAATAATTTTTTCAGGAGGAAAGTTGGAGGGGAAAGTGATTTTTCAAACCCCTGATCCTTCCCAAACAGCACGAAACAATAGCCCGTGATGAATTTTGTGGAACATCTATGAAACAAAGGTGATGGTGAGTACAGAGTTATCCTATCTATATGATGTATCTCTGTGTGGGGTGTTAACGAGCTGATCTGAGTATTGGGTTTACAGGGCTTGAGTTTGAAGTGTTCAAGTTCAGCTTTAAGCACGAAAGTTCTAGCTCGAATTTGGCTTGAACTAAAATATGAAGCCGACTCGAACTCGAACTTCAATATGTAAATGATGATCCCAAGCTAGGGGTGGCAGTAGAGTGGCCCACTGCCCGTTTTGGCTGGCTAGCTTGGGCCCATTGCTGTCTAACCTTGGAGTGGGTCAGGCCTGCCAAGCCTGTATGGCCCAAACTTGGAGCTTGCCTGGCCTGGCCCGCCAAGCCCGCTTCGGCAACTTTGCTCCATGCCTCTGCCCTTTTTTTTTTTTTTTTTAAATACTGCTCGCGCCTTGGAGAGGCTACGACCAAGAGAGCCTGGCCCCAACATTAGCTGGGGCGGATCTTTGGTCAGGCCTCTTTGGCCAAGGCAAAGCTAGGGCGGGGCTGAAAGGTTGGGATGGTCATGGACCCGAGCAAGCCTGTGGGCCAATCCAGGCCTTGAAGGGAGTGGGCCTCTTGACCCAAGGGCATGGAAGCCCAGGCCCAGCCTAGCCGCTTCACCCGGGTAGGGTTAGGCTAGAACAAAAAAAAAAAAAAAAAAAATTACATCTAAAATATATAAGTATCTCACATAATAGGGTGGATCTTTGGCCAAGTTTCTCTAGTTGCAGCATCAGGTCGGGCGGTGCTGCGGGGTAGGGGTAGTCTGGACCCGGGCTGACCTGCGGGCCAACCAGTGCCTTAAAGGGAGCGGACCTCCCCGCTTGGGGGTATGGAAAGTTGGAAACTTAGGCCCGGCCTGGCTGCTACCCTTGTGGAGCGGGCCGGGCCAGAACCAAAAAAATTTATATAAAAATTATATAAAGTGTCCCACATAATAAGATATTTTTAGTATTAAATAGCAAAATCATTCTACAAGTATTACATTTGTACCTTGAACAACTGAGTATAGTCACTAGTTGAGAAGAAAAGTATAACTAATGAGTTTTAGTTCATATATATTCCAAATAGGTAGCATTACCATTTTTCTCACTTTATGTACCTATAAATCACAGAAATATATAAAAAGGAACCCAATTCAAGACCCTTGGTATGTCTCCAAAAAATTTCAAAGTGCATACACAATGAGAAACAGTAAACTAGGGTAGGTGGAATGAAGATGATAATAACCTTTTAAGTGTGGATTTTTAGAATAAAGCCTAAAGTGGAGGAGTAGTCAATTGTGCCACAGGGAATGTACGGCCAATTATGTCCCTTTTTTATAAATCTTGTTTGTGGATTAAGACTTAAGAGGTAAGACATTATATTATCTCCTTACTTTTTTTTTTCAAACTTTAGAAGTGTTCTTGGGTATTTTAGTGTAATATTACAATGAAATTAATATATTTAGATATGTTTATATATTTTATTAGTTATATTTTTATGATATATATGAATTTTAAAACACAACACTTTTGAGTGTATGCGTTTATATGCTCCCTCTGTAGTTCATGTTGAAAAATCAAATGGAGCTATTAGTGTGGGACAAACATAGTATAATAGTGTTTGTGTCTCTAAAATTTTTATTTTAAAAAATATATATCATATAGAAATTTTATATTCATTATAATTTAATGTATATGTATATAATATATTATACATATATGATAGATAGTATTCATACATATGTCTGATTTTATAAATATCTCATAAATGCATGTTTAAATTAATAATTATATTTATATAATATATATGTATGCATGTATTATTTATTAGGTGTAGTTAAGACTCGCCCAGGTGCAAGTGCGCCAACTGCGGGATGTAAATCATGTGCCTGGCGCAGATTAACAACCATTTTATTTATTTTATATATACACTATTTATATACAAATTAAAAATTTTATTCGAGTTTGAGTTTCATTCGAGCTGAACCAAGCAGATCGAGCAAAGTTCTAGGTTCATTCTAATTGTTGCATTTAACCCCTTCTACTGCATCAAAAATTTGGTCTTTCTACTGCACTGTTCCCAGCCCCCCATTTTACTGTAGAATTTTGAATTGTATATGTATACAAGGTGGCTTATGCTTATAAGTTGGAAAAGCTAGTGCAGCTGTCGGACCATGATCTGACTGCCAGAGCTCTAGACATGCTTATAAAAGAAACAGGGGATTATGGAAATTTGGGTCAATGGTTCCATTTGTAGATGGTAATGAATCATGCATATTCGTTGATGGAATAACTCATTTGTGTATCCGTTGTGAATAATCAAGCTACTATATAAAATGTCGAGGGTGAAGATGGATTTTTGTCAAACTCCCTATACTGCCCTCAAATTTTCTATAACAAGGTGAGAGGCTACGTTCTTAAGCATTATATATCTTTTAATGTCATGAGTAAATTTTTATCTTAGCTAAGATCAAAATCATAAAGTTTTTCTCTTAAACATAAATAAAATGTCACACTATGCATGCTTTTTTGCTAGTAGTAATAAATTATAGAGGATTTATGAAATTTTGGGTGAATTATACACTTGTACTATCTGTTGTTGGTAATGAATCATGCATATCTGATGTTTGGTGTCATAACTAAAGGTCTCCTCTTCATTTTTCTTTTTAGCCCAAAGGGCTGGGTTCGTGGAACATGTCTTGTAATTCAACTATGTTAGGCCAGTTGTAAGATTTAACTGGTTTTTGGTGGAGTTCATCTCCTAATAAGCTTTTGCTGGAGTCATTTGTGTGCTTGATCCTTTTTTTTTAAGTGGTGGCCGTGATTGCTATCTTCTTAATTCAACATCTGATCCACGGTCTGAGCTTTTCTTTTTTTTATGCGTATGCTTTCCTCATTGGAGCTACATGATCATTTTCCTATCAGGTAAATTCCAAGGAGACTTCTTGGTTTTTGCTGTTCGATGTGCAAAGCTTTTTCTTTTTTCTCTTCTATTTTGAACCTGTTGATGCTGGGCACATATTTCCTAAGTTTATATCTGTCTTTGTTGCTTTTGCTTGGGCTACTGGGTTGGCTTCATGGAAGCCACTAACCATTGATGGCGTTTATCTGTCACTTCGTGAAGGGCCAACAAGAACAACAGATTGCACGAGGAACAATCAGTTTGGTCGTTCAACCTGCTCCTGCAACAACGCTGGGAACAGCAGGGTCAGCTGGGGATCATATTGACATGTTGAAGTCTACAGCAAATATTGCGATATGGTTGACTTGGATATCTGCGGCTGTGATTTTGGCCATTTTCGTTTCTCTTCAGCATATCCAGCCAACAAGCCTGTGGGATAGGAGTCTCCTAGTGGTTTCCACACTGTTGATGTTAGCGTCTTTCATTTTCGGAGCATTCCTGCTGTGGTTCTCATTCGTTCAGCTTATCTCCCCACCAGATGCACCTCGGTACATAAGGAAGATCAATGTTATCAGGGGCATCGCAATAGGGTCTTTAGCCCTTGGGGTTATCACCCTAGTCATTAGTATTGTTGTTGCCCTAGTTGAAGCGAGTTAGACTTTCTGAGTGCTGTGCTAAAACATGTTGCATTTAGATGGTCATGTTATTTTATATTTTAGTATATGCTTGATAAAGGTATGTAATGATGTAACGTAAAACCTATCTTAAACGAATGGTATAAGTAGTGTGGTAAGAGTGAATTCCCAAAGACACTTTTTTTTTTTGGTTTAATAACTAGTTCAAGAATGGGAGGTTCTTGGATTGTAAATAAAATTTCCTATGGAACTGAACTTCTTGTAAGAAAGTGTCGAAAGTCCTACCAATGTATCATACACATCCCCCTGCTCCTTGCCTTAGGTACAGCGATTAAGTGAAAATAATGGACGACCAGCTACAGTTCCTTCTGTTGTCTTCCAAAACCAGACTGGATGGGCAGTCGCACTGGGATTGGACGGTCGTCTTCTTCGTCGAACACTGCTACTGTTCTCAGCAGTAGAAGATTGGCCGGCTGGTACAAAGCAATCAGCTGGCAAGTCGTGGATGTCGTCATTAATCACACACAACATCCACGAAATCTTATTAGCAATGTAATCAATTCCAAGTAGCATAAAAGTCATGAACTTCAACACACAATGCAGCAATTTCTTATTGATCCCAACAGGGCAACAAAATTAGGACCCATCTCTTGGACCCTCATGCCCATGTCCCTCCCTAGGACCATAGCTTGGGGTGCTAATGAGCTGAGGTTAGTCAACTCGTCGAGCAAGGGTGTCTTGACTCGACTCAACTTGAATATGGCTTGACTTGAAGTGGTTCGGATCTAACTTAACTCGAATTCAAACATATTTGAGTTGAGCTTGAGTATACCTTGACTCAATGCGACTTGACTCGAATAAAACTCAAACTCGAGTCATTCTTAACTCGAACTCGAATGAAGGTTATAAAGATATTTTATAATATACATAAAAACATATTAACTTATTTGTAAATATGCATAATTATCAATCCCATAATATATATAACAAATTTATATTTTATATGTTATAATACATATACTGTCATGTATTGGGTGTGTATATTTGTATAGAGAGAGAGAGATATATTGACAAGTTAAATTTTTAAAGACACATAATACATATATGTCCACATGTGATATATGTTGAAATTTAGATGTATTATAGAAATTTTATTTAATAAAATATATACAGATATAGTACAATCAATAAAAAATTGGATATACTATATACTATACTACATATCAAACTATATGTCAATCATTAGACAAAAATGTATTGGTAATATTATCTATCATCTTTACATGTAAAAAAAATTATGATATATATTTTCAAATTTTATATAGAGACTAATGTTAGATAGGGATGGGAAATTCCAACTCGACCGGTTTACCTGACCCAAACCCAACCTGCATAACCCTGCACCTTTCCGACTTTAAGTAGGGTAAGAGTGTGGGTTTAGGCCCTTGACCCATTTTGAATTTAGACTTAACCCGCACAACCCGGCCAACCTGATTTTACCTAACTATAAATAATAATAAAAAAATCCTACAAGCTGGTAACTGCAACTTATAACTTTTACCCGACTTCTCATCTTCTCCTTCAGATGCGATAGTGGGGTCTTCTCCTCTTCTCCATTGGATCTAGATGCACCTTCAGCCTGTTCAACCAAGCCACGAAGCAAAAGCACCTTCAGCAGTTCAGCCTTCAACCTATTCAACCAAGCCACGAAGTAGAAGCATCTTCAGCCTTTAGGGGTTTTCTCCATTGGATGTTGCTATCGTTATGCAGCTTGTGCCTCCACCTTTGGCCTTCAGGGGTCTGCTCATGATCAAGCAAGACAAGAAGCACGTGAGACTCTAAAATGGTTTCATCTACTCCCCTTTGTGTCTTCTGAAAACTACGTCTGGTAGTCTATTGTCAACATCTGGTAACTAACTGGTAAGTCATTCTTCTAAAATCTAAGACGCTTAAGTTCTTCTCTTCCCCCTTGCGGGCTTGCTAGATGGTGAAGCCTGAATGATGACTGTTGTAACGTTGTTCACTTAATCACTTGTTCTGTCATGATGGCTTTTATTGTTTTACATTCTTCTCAATTATGAGTTCCTTCTCTTGAATCTCCTCCCCCTTGTTGTAAGTTGTAACATTGTTCAGTCATAAATTATGACTTACATTTTACTTGAATACATGATACAAGCTAAGTTGATAGAAGTCGTTGCACGACTTCATTAGTTCATTGTTATTTGTTCGCACGTTTCCTTCTTACACTTCATGTTCAAGCAAAAGTAGAGAGGAAATGACGTCAGGTTCTTATACTTCATTTATGTCATGTTTTGTAACTTCAGTTATATTCTTTGCCTCTATGTCCTTACATAAATGAAGTGTAACCAATAAGAAGCTTTGTTTAAAAAGATGTGTTGTGATAGACTTCTTTTTTAACTATATATGAGGATGTTAAAGTTGCATTGATGTGTTACAATAAATGGTTAAGTGTAGCAGACCCTCTATGAGAAATATCCACAAAGCACAAGATTTTATGAAGAAAATGCTAGAAACAAATCTTCTGTCAAGTGTATGAATATTGGTGTAGTGCAATTAAAATATTGGTTCAAAAAATATATTTTTACTTTTTATTGCCATGAAATTTTCTAGTTCAACTGTATGAATATGTATGATTTTTTTTGTTAAGGATATTAATTTTCATATATTTTTTTATTGTAGAAAAATATGTCTAATTCAATAGACCATTATGATGAAATAAGTGAGAATGATGTAATGCCCATAGACCCACAAGATGAGAAGTTAATTGAACCTAGAAAATGATAAAGAAATCGAAGTGCACATCTGATTTTTGGGAGCACTTTGATACGGAGACTAACCAAAAAGGAGAAAAGGTAGCCATGTGTAAACATTGCTCAACAACATACCCAAATGATTCAAGGAGATGCGGATGTTCGAATTTGAAGCGTCGTACCATTACTTGTTTGAAGAAGAAGAATAAAGACGTGGGTGAAATGATTATGCAAGGAAATAAGACTAGGATTTTGAAAATCCGGCCTATACAATTAGATCAAGACATATTTCGAGAAAAAATTGTAGCTGCTAGTATTAAACATGATTTGTCATTTAATTTTGTGGAATATAAGGGTATAAGGGATCTTGTTAGTTACCTAAACCCATATGTGAAAAATATTTGCCGAAAAATTTCAAAGGGTGATATTATTAAGTTGCACAAAAAGGTGAAAGGAGAAATAAATTGGTATCAAGTCCTGGTAAGATATACTTGACATCATACTTGTGGTCCTCAATCACAATAGATGGCTATATTTGTCTCACAGTCATTACATAGATCAAAATTAGGTGTTGCAAAAAAAGTTCTCAATTTTAGCTCCATGTCATCACCATACAATAGTGTAGCTATTGCAAAGAAAGTATTTTCACTTTTGAAGGTATGAGAAATTGAGAAAAAAATGTTTTCCATCACATACGATAATGCATCTGCAAATGATGTGTTTGTGTAAAACCTCAAGAACCAACTTTCAATGAGCAATTCTCTGATAGGCAAAGGTAAGTTTTTCCATATTAGATGTTGTGCACATATTATAAACCTTATTGTGTAGGATGGGCTGAAATTGTTAAAAGGTGCTTTGGAAAAGGTACGATAAAGTGTGAAATATATTAAAAGTTCACAAGCCTGAAAAAAAAAATTCTTAGAGTGTATTGAGCATACAAGGATGACATATAAGAAGGGCGTTTCTCAAGATGTTCCTACAAGGTGGAACTCCACTTATTTAATGCTTGAGAGTTGTTTTTAGGGATGTGGGATATATCTTATATGAATTGTCCAACCCTAGATGAGTTAAATCAAATTGATGAAATACCCAAATACTTGAAGGCTTTCTATGATTTCAAAAATATATTTTCAAGAATAAAGTGTTCAATATCTAATCTTTATTTTCATGGGGTTTGGAAAATTCAAATGAAGTTAAAGAAAGCTTTTCTAAATGATAGTTCTTTACATAAGGTGGACAAAAAGATGCAAGAAAAATTTGACAAATATTGGCAAAGTTACAGTCTAATTTTGGCCATAGCTATGGTCCTAGATCCACAATATAAGCTTGAGTTTGTTGAGTTTTATTATAAAAAATTGTACCCTACTAATTAGGAAGATGAAGTTTCAAAAGTCCGCCTTGCAATGGAATATCTATTTAAGGAGTATTCTCACATTACTACCAATATGCTTGCACAAAATGATCTATTATCAAATAATACATGTCAACTAATTGGTAGCCAATAGTTTTCATTGGATGAAGACAATGGAGATGATCTACTAGTAAGTTAGAATACTCTCATTATAATATTTTATTTATTGTAAAATTTTTATAATGCATTAAGTTCCTTGTAGGACTTTCAAAACTATCAAAGTGCAAGAGCTCTATGCCAATTAGCACATTTACAGATGTATCTTCAAGAGTCAAAATGGGCACTCACTCAGCCTTTACACATCTTTGATTATTAGAAATCTCAACAGTACCAATATCCTGATCTCTCTTGCATGGCTCACGATATTTTGCCAATCCCAGTATCAACTGCTACTTCAGAGGCAACATTTAGTGTTGGAGGAAGAATTTTAGATCAATACCGAAGTTCTCTTAAACCTAAAAGTATTGAAGCATTAGTCACAACTCGAGATTGGATTTTTGATGGAGGTATATGTTTTTATTTAATTATTATTTTTTATATTGTTATGTAATCTATATTTTATTCTAGTTACTTATTTTTTGTCTTACATTGTAGTAGACTATATGGAGATGCTGATAGAGACTAAAGATCTAGTTAATGATGTCATGGCCAAATGCGGAAAAGATTAGAAAGAAATTTTCTTAGAATTCTATTGCTCTTAGATTTTATTTTATTTGACACTTAATTAGTAACTTTTGTGAGATTATTATGGTGTTGGTCTATTGAACTTATTTATACTATTATTATGATGTTTGTTTAGTGTATACTATATTAAACCAAATGTGCTTAAACACAAATTTGGGCATAAATAAGATATTTGAAGCATAGGTATGATTACATATATTTTTCTTTGTGGTAGGCATCTATTTTGGGATAACAAAGGATGATATCTTCAAGGTGGTTAATTTCTATGTAGTTTTATTTTTTTCTGTTATTAATTTGGGTGTGGTGATTGAGATGAAAATATGTCATATTTTGTTGTATTCATTGTTCATCTTCTCTCTCTTTCTGTAGGACACATCACACACTAGACTTAGCTCTACATTTGCATGTGAGTTATCGAAAGCCAAGTGGACTAATCTTGAGTAAACAAATATTGAAGGTCTGCTTTGTTATCCTTCTCTCAGAATGGAAGAAAGGCAACACTAGTACACTACACCTCTAAGGTCTTTGGTGATGGCTATTGGCTACTACAAGAACATGTCAACTACAAACCAGCCAAAGAAACAAACATTACAAATTATTGTTCCAAAGAGAAGGTATATAATATGAGTTTAACAAAAAATATTGAGGAAAAAAAGTAGAGTTACCTACATACCTGACCCAACTCAAGTAGGGTTAGGGTTTGGATTTTTGACCCGATTTAAAAATAGGGTTGGGTCATGACCTGACCCGATTTTAGTGTGGGTCAAGGTCAACCTAACCCGATTTTAGTGTGGGTTAAGGTCAACCTAACCCGATTTAACCCGATCCAATTCCCAGCCCTAAATGTTAGAATCCTCAAAAATTAAAATTTTACAACAATTTTCTAAAGGTTATTTAACAATGACTCGTGGAGTCTCTTTTTATTTCATAAGATAAAAGACAAGTTATATTTATTTAGGATGGGTCAAAGATGGCAAGACTCCAAGTTTCTTGTTGCTAATACAATCTGATTTGCTTAATAATTATTATTCAAAGAATGAGATGCAAATATACCCAAGATATTTCGCCACATATTAAGAGCAAAATTGAGGATAGCTATAACTTGAAAATAAAATCTTAAAGAAAGGACAACATTGATTATACAATTACCTATTATATTTTTTAACATGCTCAATCAATAATGACATTTTGATATTATATATACTAGAGAGTTGAGAGCAACTAAAACTTGAGTGCAACCTAGATTGAGGCTTTGAGCAAGTTTGCTATGAGCACATATTAACTTTTATTTATAACTTTTCATATAATTTTAAAGTAATAAATTCATTCTATGTAATTGATTTATTTATTAAATGTTGGTTTGAAAATTTGAATTCAAAATTAAGTTTATTTTTATATACAGATCGAGCTCAATTTGAGCTGGGCTTGCCATTGTAATAGAATAAGTTTTGAGTTCAACTTTTTTTGTTTGACTTGAGTTCAAGTTAGTAAGCTTGAGCTCGTTTGAGCCTCAAATCAAGTTTGAGCCAAGTATTTTGACTTCGAGTTTGAGCTATATAAGACAAAAACTCAACTCAACTCGGCTCATTAACACCCGTAACTAAAACCCCCATAAGTTACCCCACACCCCATATGAGATCATGGGGACCATCTTAATATTTTTTGTTTTGTTTACCCTTACATACCATATATCAATATAAAATTTGACCTTAGGACCTTTCTCACAACGGAAGAGATCCAATCAGCCCCACTAAGGCTTAGATTGTAATCTACCAGTTAATATTAACAGCCCACCTTCTTTCCGATTTGCAAAAGTAATGCTGGTATTAGCAAGATGTTCGTAATGTCTATTTTACCAGCTTTTGACAAGATGCCAAAGTATCATGTTTTCATTTGTTCGCTTAACAAAATGTTATAGTATTTCGTTATTTCCATCATTATCATCAAAGCCCCATTTATGTACAATAACCCAAGTGTAAGGCGAAGCATGAGGTTAATGTAGATTAGTCTTCAACAAAGTAACAAATGCTAATTATACATTTCCAATCTCTCTTTTTTACAACCCGGTAAAGTTGTTCTGACACCTTGGTCCTTGCTGCTCTTTAACGCCTGATCTCCCATCAGTCCGTTCTCTGATCTGCATGCACTGTCTGCCGCTGGGCTGAGCTCAATTTTATAGATGGCCTTGCTTTACTCCTAGCATCATCATACCAAGGCCCACGAGAGCCGAGTTCGTGATCAATATACTGCCAAAAGAAAATGTAGCTGTCAGAACCTCCATTGCCACCAGTTCAGTATGTCATTTGGTGCTACTTGGAAGTTGGATTCGAAGTGCGAACACAGCAATCTACTTCATAGAAATAGAAATCAGTGGCTTTGATATCTCTCTGAAATCAAAGAAAAACATCTGGGTCTTCTCTTCACAGGGGGGATGTCTCTCTCTTCCCTGCTTGTACTTCCTACTCCTTGCCCCCACGCGAAACCCCCCATCCGATTTGATGGGTTCAGACACCAGAAAGGGCCCATCTTCACCACCACCAATGCAAATCCTGTTCCCAGGCGCTTCGCCATTGCCAAATCTGTCCAAAACGACCAAGAACTGCCACTCCCGGAGGAACCCAGATGGGAGACGGTCTTGAGTGCTGCAGCAAGCATGTACCCTCTCTATGTGACGCTTGGAGGGGCCATTGCGTGCATAAAGCCATCTGTTTTTTCATGGTTTGTGAGTAGGGGGCCCGCCTCGTATAGTTGGTCTCTTGGGCTTATAATGCTGGCCATGGGGTTGACTCTGGAGTTTAAGGATCTGATTGGACTGTTTGTTCAGAGGCCTTTCTCTGTAAGTTGCCTATATGCTCGTATGTAGTAGCTAAGTTATTGGTTATAGATGTTGGGTTGACAGCCTCATGTTCTGATTTGCTGTTTTATAATTTCACTTGCATTGAAACTAGTGACGCTGATAGAAAGCGTTTTTTATCAAGTGGAATGCGACCATGGTTTGTGGGCAAATTGTTCTATAAAATCTCCAAATGCACGGGAATGGTTGCTTAATTTTTTTGCTTATTTTTAAGCATACTCTCAATATTATATTTTGATATCCCTGGAGTGAATTGTGTGAAAGTTGTGAATTTGTCAATAACTCTTGTCTAATCAATTTACTGGAACTATATCCTTTAGTATGATAATTTTTATCAACTGTAAAAAGAAAAAGAAATTTGAGTATAATATGGATGAATAAGAGGAATTCTGCTCTGTCATGAGCTATTTCTTCAATTCTATGAGCAAATTATATCCATTTTAGTCATCCTCCCATTCTATTGTTCCTTGAATTGAATCTGTATTCAATTTAGATAGAAATTGTAGAGATTTTGCTAAAGAGATTTCACTTGGGCGCTTGATTGATAAATAACAAATGTTTCTTGTGGGATGCTGGTGTTTTGAACAGATACTATTTGGATGTCTTGCTCAGTATACAATTATGCCAGCTTCTGGTGCAATTGTCAGCAAATGCTTTGGCCTTTCTCCACATGTTTCGGTTGGTTTGATTTTGCTTTCATGTTGCCCTGGTGGTACAGCATCCAATGTGGTACGATCTGTCATTATTAATGCTTATACGTCACCAAAACACTACTTCCATTGGAACTTGTAACTCATAACGATGATATCAAATTATAAATTGAAAAATAGTGCATTGATTGGATGTACATCCTGATGCAGCCCTCTTATGAGGGACAAATTTGGAAAAAGGATCATCACGGCCGTCATCTTCATGTTTCTCCCTGATTATTAAGGGTTGGCTATATGGGATGTGATTGTAATGGAAATATAGACATATTGTTGCCTATGATACTTTGTAGCAAAGAAAAAAAAGGATCAGGTGAAGATATTTTTCCCATATAATTATATGTCCGTGTGAAGTAGTCTTGCAGGTTACACTGATTGCTCAAGGTGATGTGCCACTCTCAATTGTGATGACTGTATGCACCACTCTAAGTGCAGTACTTCTGACTCCACTCTTGACTAAAGTTTTGGCTGGTGCATACATACCGGTTGATGCATTCCAGCTTTCAGTCAGCACATTACAAGTAAGCAATCCTACTAAGTTTCTATTTGCCTTCCTGTTAAATGTTGAATGCTGAACTCCTAATGAACAATGGGCTGGTCCATTATCTATTTAGCTGAATAAAGCCTGAATTTAGTTTAATTTACCCTGGAATTGACAGATGAATTAATTTGGCCCACACATGGTTTATATCAATGAGGCAACAAATTATTCTATGGATCATTCCAACTGGCAAGATATTGTAATCATTTTAATTGTAGACCAGGCTAGTGTTAGCAAAAAAAAAAGTCTTAAAGACCAGATCCTTTTGTAAATTTAATCAAATTTATGTTCTCAGAGTACCGTAATATGTTGTGGTGTATATAAAAAATTACTTTACTCAAGATTAAAGTACAAAACTGTCTCCCACAGGTCGTTGTTGCACCAATTCTCGTTGGCTCTTATCTTCAAAGTGCATTTCCAGCATATGTTAAACTGATAACGCCCTTTGCTCCTTTGTTTGCCGTGTTGACTTCTTCATTCCTTGCGAGCAGGTTTGTCTTTGCTCATATTTAAAACGTTCTTTTTAATCAATTCTATTTCTGCTTTCATTAAGTTCTTACCTAACACATTTTACTTTCTCAGTGTATTTTCAGAAAATGTTGTTCTCTTCAAATCATCAATTGTTGGAGAATCAGTAGGTCTTATGAAAGGAGCTCAGGACGGTTTATTTGGAGACTGGGGAGCAATATTACTTTCTGTGCTGGTGTTGCATTTTCTAGGCTTCTTTGTGGGGTTTGTATTTCTACATTATGGTGGATCTTTTTTTTTTCACTTGTTTTTTCATGTCAGAGAGGATTTGGATATAACTTGGTCAATTCTAACTTTCAATGTGGGCGTGACTGCAATCTCTGGACCATTTTAAAGGATCTATATGCCTTATTTGATAATCTGTTTGTCTGTTATGTTAGAACTTAGCTTTTTTCTGGACAGCTATCCGCATATGTTTTTATATAATAAAAAAACTGAAAAGAATAGAATACATTGACTCATTTTTTAAGAAATGACCTATGTATAAGTTGCAACTGAGGGTGGCAGCGGGCCGGGCCCGGGGTGGAAGGGGCAAGCTCAGCACAACCTGTGAGGCCCACTCCACCCTTTCTTTAAAAAAAAATGCTGGCTGCCGCCCTGGCTGTGTGGAGCTGCGCACCCCCCTCTGTGGCTATGCTTGGCCACAAGGAGGTCGAGTGGCGCCCTCCACGGCTCCACCTGACTGAAGGGAGGCAGCGCAGCCCCCTCCACCCTGTCCCAGTGGGCCTTCGGGCCAGCCTGCGCCCCTACGTCCATATGAAGAGGGCCTGCAGGTGGCCCGCATTTTTGCAATCCCTAGTTGCAACAACACACCAGGGATAAAAATGTAAAGCATGGTACCTGATTATGTTGGAGAACATTGATTGCAACGGCCAAATCCTCCCAATTGATGCAAAATCTATTTTAAATATGGTTGAATAGTAAAGATAACACACACTCTGCCTGTGCATAATTTTTTACTCATAAAGTGAACAGCAAGCATTCACAAGAAGTCACAAGTAGTTGTACCTATAGATAGTTAAGATCAGATGAGGATGGTGATGACAACCAAGGTTGCGGCTACATAGAGAAATTGGACCAGTATATTTGTTTTGCTGGATCCACCGATTACCAGATAGTTGAATCCGAAAAATGTGCAAGGAATATGTATATGCACCACTAACATTAACAACTTGCTGAAGAATTGAAAAGGAGGTCAAGAAAGCCAGAGCAGACATGAACTGTGTTTATAAAGCTGGAACCTCACCAGATATCATAATGGCTAATGACGTTGCAGAATGGCAGAAGAGAGTTCTTTTGGTGATGCCAATTTGTTGGGATAATGTAATTATAGATGCTGCTGGGTTTTTATTGCTTATCTTCTCCTGTTGGAGTACGTATGTCCTTTTTTTTCGCTTTTTAATAACTCCCTCCGTCCCATAAAGAGTGTATGGATTGTAAAATAAGTTAAATTTGAGGAAAGTGGGCCCACAGCTAAAACTTGGAAAGAAGCAAGTTATACTTCCTGAAGTCTGCTCATTAAGAGCAATTCATTGTACAAATTGGACAAAGGAGACATTCTTTATGGGACAAAGGCTTTTCCAAATCCAGACACTTTTTATGGGACAAAGGGAGTATTTGTTTTTGGAACTGCTCGCTTAAATTGATTTTTTTATCTCTCCCTCAATAGTAATTTAAATGTACATTGATAACTAGGTACTCTAGGCTTCAGTTTGTCCAATTTCAAGGGAACAGATGGAGTATTAACCTTTCATGTTTTTTCCTCTTTTCACTTCTTTAATATTAAGAAAAAGTTCTACGCATATGAAGAAAAGCAGCAGATCAGCTGCTGTCTTGTAGATTTAGGCATAACAATAAACCGGTCTATGTCTATCTGAAAAGAGAAAGTAATAAACAAAAATAGTATAAATTTACATATTAACTGGTGAATTTGCTGTTAGTTGCTACAGAATGAAATAATGGAATCTTAAAATTAAGAAGGCTCATGCCATCATCTGGGCTGCTGGATAATCACTTCAGTTTTCTAGCCAAATGTGCTGTTTGTCTTGTGAAATGTCTTAGCATAATTAAATCATTGGTATGACGAATCAGTACATGTGAAAGGGTCTAGTTTAACACCATGTAGTTGCACTTGTCAGAAATCCTTGACTTGCAAAGGACCTATTTGAAGCACTCAGGCTCTGCATTTTTACTTGTCCCAGTCAATCTAATTGAAATTCTATGATCTATGCTTTTATGTATGCTTCGTGTGAGAATTAAGATATGGATATCAGTTTCCTTGGTATGTTTATCAACGTGGACTTATAAAATATTTCTGACTTAATTGAAAAAACTTTGTCTTCCAAGAGAAGGTAGTTGATTTTCGTGCATTGACTATTGTCAAAACAATTTACCACCATGTTATATAAATATTTTCCTGGTGTATTTTTTGTGTTTTGACTTTATGTCCTTTTATGTCGTGCAAGATAAGATGGGCTTTAGTAGTCTCTTCATATAAACTTTTGTAACTGTAACTAGTTTCAATAAGATTCTTTTACTTCTTTTTTAGATATTTATCTGCAGCAATTTGTGGATTTAAAGAATCACAGCGGAGGGCAATTTCCATTGAGGTACTTATCTTGTATCTGGCATCTGCTGTCTTCCTGCGATTGTTTATGCAAGTTAGCTATGTAATCATTGTTATATATCACAACTTAGATTGTAGAACATATTCATAACATAGTGCACAAATTTTTTTAACTTGCAGTTATAGCCAACTTTCTTGGATGTTAATATCTACCTGCATTAATTCCAAAATGTCATTTTCCCTTAGATCGACATGCTTCTGCCCAATTATGAAATATGGAAAGCATAAGATTCGTCACTTATCCATGTAATATGGGACAGCAGTACTTATGTTAGCTTCTGTGCAATCCTGGGAACAATTTTTGTAAACTATCTAGAAGCCATAGTCCATAGAGCGCTTTGCATAACTATGCAAATCTATATCCAGAATATCTATTGTTTGGTTTTACACAAACGCTGAATTTTTTTGTCCAATCTGTATTTGTAGAATGCCTGTATTGTACTATGAAAGATGTGTGGAGTTCTGAAACTCTTACTGCAACTAAATTTCTCTTATGAGCAGGTTGGGATGCAGAACTCTTCCTTGGGGGTCGTTTTAGCAACCTCTCATTTTACCTCTCCCCTGGTTGCATTGCCACCTGCCATGTCAGCAGTGATTATGAATATAATGGGCAGCAGTTTGGGTTTTATCTGGAGACATGTGAAACCTTCTGATTCTAAGAAGGGGCTTCATTCTGAGACCAAGTGAAACAGTGGGGAAACAAGAATTTTGACAAGTGTTCATGTCTGTTTTGCCCAAATCGGCCGTGCAATTGATTTGATCGCAAATTAAGTTATAGAACAGGCAATTGATTCAATCACAAATTAAGTTATGTAAACTCCAGTTCTTAGATTTTATCTGTTTACTTGTTTGCTCATGGTATGTATGGTGATCGCAAATGTACTTCTATTTGGGGCAATAGATGTGAAAGGAATTTACAGCAGTTTGTTGGAATGGCAATGAATAAGGATTTGTTGTGCAGTAACTCGATCATGATTCATGGCACAGTTCACTATAAAAAGTAAAAAATGATCATGGCCACAATTTAGGGTACTTGAATTCCTTTCCTTGGTAAATTTGGGCCAATCTATAGTAGGAAGATATATTAATTCATTACCTTGCAAGGTACTAACTGATATATGTGTGCCAATATCTTTTTATTCATTGAGCTAAAAAAATTGTCAGTATGTATTAATTACTTATTTAATATAGTAACTGTTTAGTTTACTCATGCTTAAGTTTTCAATTCGAATTCATAAAGTCTCCAAGTGAACCGGGTTTTAAATGGCTTCCAGTCTGAGTGCAAGTCTCAAGTTTAAGAACGTTGGTCTGAATTTGAAAACAAAAGAGAACTAAAATCAGTTGCTATTAGCATTCTTACGTAAACACTTATTATGGGATCGGAGTATCATATTTTAGTCAATTGGAATATTATATTCTATTAAAAAAATAAAGAAAACTCAAATGACAGCTCGCATTGATTCATACATGATAAGACAATATAATTTCTACATTGCAGCCACAATCAAATTAAATAAAGAGCTTGTTGGCTTGAGAGGAGTCAGATCATGATCCGATGCCTCTCTAGCCAGCAGAGCTGTAGCTAACCTTTTCCTTAAATAACATCCTAAGAGGGAATTTTTTTTTTTTTGTGTCAACAAGCCCCCGTAGGCATTGAACCAAATCTAACCTAAACACTATCCTTAACCACCACGTTACAAATGGGGCTCGTGAGGGAACAACTGATTCAATAGAACTTTGTCAATTGTCAATAAATACATTTAGCAAATTCTTATATTCTTAACCGTGGCCACAAGTCAAGAAAGATCATGAAGAATGGTAATGATGCTGGTTAACATGGAACAATTACCGTATTTTATTCGCTATATCATATATTTTAATACTAGTAAGAACAAGTTCCTTTAGTCCATGTGCCCCTATTAATTCGAAAAACTATCCTGTGGAACTGATGCACAAGCCATTTGGTGCATATATAGGTCCACATAATGTATACCACGTTTTAATACTTTTTATGTTGCTGAATGGTGAATAATTTCACATTCTGACTTCAGTTTATGCGTCAGATAAATAAATGGACCTGTCTACAGCTACGTAGTAGATTAGTTAGCCCGATACTTTTGCCTATTAATTCATTCATGTTTTTTGCATAATTCAAAATTTATATGTGGAATGGCGACATGAGGAGTCCCACGTTGCAAATGCTAAGTTAGTATTGACACATCACCTCAACTCTTGATGAACTTTGATATATATATACATAACATTCTTTCATTTCCATTTTGTTATACTTATAGGAAAGACCCCTTTATTTCAAAATGCAAAATATGTAACTTCATCTTCAACTTCATGTTTCTTTCCTAAGTTCCCTAACTTTTGAAAATAAAAGGATGCAACAAGGATGCTAATTTGTTTAGTAATAAATTTTTTTTATAGTACTCATACTGTTTTGTTTTAATAGCTATATTTGATAAAACAGTTACTTTTATTAAATAGTGAAACTCATATCTAAGAGAAGAGGAAGTAAGCCTATAATACTCTTTTTTAAGTATTCAATTACTTAAATTACATAAAATAAAGTTATTAATATAGAATAAATTTTTTTGTCCAATGAAGTTATTAATATAGGACAGACGGAGTATTTGGAAAAAACAACCAAACTCACAAAGTGCAAACAATCATATCTTAGGAGATAAAAAAGATAATTTAATGTCTTAAAATTGACTATAGTTTCCAAGCCCCAAACATCAAACAGAGCACTGAGTTATTTATTAACATTCTAACTTAATTTATCTGAGTATGGCTGCTCACACAAAATTATGTACTTTTTTATAACAAAATTATGTACCACTTCTCGTAATAACTTTTTTTTTCCGTTATTCCACACCTGCTAGTACCGACTTGATGCACCTAACCATGCATCAATCCTAGTTAGGAACGGGGAAAAATTAAGGATAAATTATATACTAAAAAATTTGTGAGACCAACGTTATTGGGATAATGTTATAGATGTTGCTTATTTTTTTAATGAAAAATGATAATTATCCAATGAATCTACCGAACACACTCTCCAAATTGAGTTTTATTTGGACAAAACATGTGGGCCTAAGTGAACTTTGTATGAAGCTCACATCTTTTGTCCAACCAAAACCCAATTGAAAGGGTTTGTTAAGTTAATTCATAAATTAATTATCATTATCTTGTTTTAATCCTTATTTTCTCGGGTTGGACTACGCCTTGGTTTTATGTACATACTATATATTGGATCTGCATGAGTCTTTTCCATATATATTTTTGTATTTGTTACTGGAATTGCATGCTTAAATTCATTGTTTTAGCCGCCCACAATAATAATTTACAGGTACATAAATACCTGGGTAGTGTTGGCTTCATTTTGGTTCAAGATTTTTTCTTTTTGTTTTCCACTTTTTTATATTAAGTAAAAATTATAAAAAATAAATAAAAAGGGAGCAGAACAACAACTGTTTTGGACAATTGGGCATAACAATAAACCCATCTATGATTATCTAGAAAGAGAAAGTAATAAATGAGAATGATAAAAATTTGCAGATTGAGTGGTGAGTTTGCTGTTCATTTCTTATTAAAGAATCAAATATAGGGATCTTCACAATTAAGAAGGATTGTGCCATCTACTAGACGATGTATAAACACTTCTGTTTTTTAGACGTGTTATTTATCCTGTGAAATGTCAGTATAACAAATCATTGGTATAACGAATCGGCATCAGTGAAATGGTCTAGTTTATCGATATATAGATGCACTTGTCTAAAATCATTTACATGAAAAGGTTCTACTTGCATTACTCAGGCTCTGTAGGTACTAGGTAGACCTGTCCCCTTCAATCGACATATAATGCCTTGATTCATGGTTTTGTGTGTGTGTGTTTTTATATATATAACGAAGGGTGTTAGAACTTAGAAGGGGCAACTGACCTCTTAGAGCACCTATCCCTCCACCAATCCCCTTCAGCAGCTGCAAGGCCCTCATTATACGAACAGGGTGAATCAAGATATATTCAGCGTGTGCGGCAATGGAGTGGTTTTATATATTTATTGATACCAATTGACTAATACTGCCAACCATATATGGATGGCTTTTGGGTGAGTATTAGACTATGCATATTAGTTGTAATTTATATTTTTAACAATGTGAACACATAAAATATTGAGGATTTAATAGAAGAAAACTTTTTTACAACAAAAAATAGTTGATTTTGGTGCATTGACAATTGTGAGACCAAATAGCACCATCTTGAGAAAGACCCTTTTATGTTGAAACGTAATTTTTTTATTTTTAAAAAAACTCTTATTTCTTTTGAAATTCCCCAACTTTTGAAAACGAGGGGATATTGCAAGAATGTATATATATACATGTACTGCTGCTCACACAAACTTATATTATTATATATGTACCACTTCTCTCCTAGAAACAAGGCCTTTCTTCACTCTAAAATGGAGAGATAAAGAGACAAGGAAGCTCACTTTGTAAGATGATTGACCTCTAGACCCAACCAGACAACACTTAACACTTGACCTATTTTCAAATGCAACTCTCTGGCATCTTCACATTGGAACATTTGAATATATCATGAAATTTTGGTGTCTCCTCCATAATTACAGTCACACAGTTTCTTAATAGCTTCTGGGTAGTGTTTGGACTACATGTTTCGGAAGACCTTGTTGACTCCACTGACGACCTTCACAATCCTACGAAATTGTTGCCATGTGAATAAGAAGCATTGCGCAACATCTCAACCAAGTATAGGCGCAGAAGGGAGCTATGAATAAGCCATTTCTCAGAGAAGGAAGAATATTGGACTTGGTTGGGCAGTTAAATCAAGGGACTGGTCAGTCTCATTTATATGTAAACTTGAAAAGGAAATAATCATTTATTAATTGTCATTTAAATTATGATTCCATGTTTGAGATACTTTACAATTTAAGGTTAACTCATTGTTTCATGCTTTGGAATTAATATGGATATGAGTGTAATAATTGAGTTGAATAATTGCTTACATAAACCATGTGTCTATCCTGCATTTTATAATTGAGGAAAAATATATTAATCACATCATCATGCTACATCGACTACATTATGTTATTTTCGTACCTTTGCCAGTGTTGTGAAAAAATAATGTTATTGAAAGAATATGATTGAATCAAGTAAAATGCTCTATCTTTAAGATAAAATTCACCCATCCTACTGGTGCTTAGGATACACTTGGGCGTCTGCCTCCCAGTATAAGATTATTAACTACATATTACATTGTAGAAGCACCTTCACACAATGCATGCAGCGAACCATGTTATAAAATGCTCTCACAGAAAGGATGTAGATGGAAATCCAATAAAGGATGATGCAAAAAACATTTTTCAGGACGCATCTATCCATTAATAAACACATTTTTGTGAGAATAAAACTGGACCCATTTTATGTTAAGATAAAACCAAACCAAATGAATTTATCCTAAAAATAATTATCTTGTTAACCCAACCCAACCAAGCCTAGTCAGCCACGCATGTGAACTGAACTGAGCCGGACAGACGGCAGCACGCGAGTGGGTTAGCCTACCTAGGTGTATGAGTCTAACATATAACCCCTTCACAAAAGTAGGGTGGCCCAATGACCTAACTTAAAAGACCAAATTATGCCTTATATACCAACACCATTACTTTTCTCTAGGTGATGTGGGAGTATTCACTCATTCAACTAATCTACATGTGTGATTCTTATTCAATACAAAGTGAGCTTGGGCTTTTTACCCATATGGGTTTGACCTATATAAACCATATGGGCTTAACCCATATATATTATACCCACTTCTAGCACATTCATTATGCTTAGTACTGAGAAAATATGACATCTATATTGACCGGCCTGATGCAATCCAATCTAATTATACCTTGAGCCTATAGTCCTAAACTTTAGCTATTACATCCAACATCCTATGAATTCTATGTAGGATCTTGCTTTCTTATGGAAACTATTAGTAATATGAATGTGTGGCCTAGTTAAAATTTTTGGGTCCATATAAGTACTACATTTCGATTGATTGAATAACATAACATGTTAGTCTAAAGGTGTAACACCCGAGATTTTTTAATATATTTTCTTAAAAATTCACGAAATTTTTTTGCAATATAACAACTATTAATTAGGGAAAATGACGAATACAAAACCTATGAAAGTAGTTTTATAATAAAAAAATCATGCACCAATTTTTCCCAAACAAATTTTAGCTCATTCAATCAAACATCATACGGCTAAACCAAACATCCTCAAGTGCTACTGAAAAATAAACGTACAAAGTAAATTGCTATGATCTATGCTCTTATCCAAACCAATCCACTTCAATCCTTGCCCGTCAAGCTCATATCCTATGTCTTGTGTCATATGCTTACATATCCACATTCAACTCCATACTAAACCCTCTGTCACCTCTTACCGTCCATCGCCCATACTTCTGGCCACACACACATACACATATCCATTACACAGGCATATAGCCATCATACATACATATTTCCAACACACTTATGTATAACATATACATACTTCCATACATAACTTACTAACATACTCGCTAGCCATCACTAGCACATACATAATCTACAAACATTAGCTTACCAATGTAGTCGCTAGTCATCATTAACACATACATACACCTAGCTTACCAACATACTCGCTAGTCATCACTAGCACATACATAATCCACATACATTAGCTTACTAACATACTCGCTAGTCATTATAGCACATACATAAACCACATACATAGTTTACCAATAAACACACTAGCCATCACTAGCACACGCATACTTCAAACATACATACAATCAACATGCATGTCATATGCATTTCAATATGGTATAATTTGTCCTCTTACATCATGCAAATAGATCATAATTTAACATCCAAAACATTGAATCATACAATCCTAGCATGCTTCTACTCATTTAGCATGCTATCATGAAATTATGAGTTCAAAGCTCCCCTACCACGTAATCATGACGTTTGATGGTGAGCACACGATGGTAGCGGCAGCGGTGGTATAGTTGGCGGCCAAAAGCATTGCCAAGTTGAGAGAGCTGCTATCCCGAGGGTTTAGGAAGTGTTGAAAGTACTCATAGCCAAATGGGGTGTCAGATGTCAATGCGGCAAAATTTGTGATCCACGGCAACACACTAGGGGTGCCCAGGAGAAAGGCCATGCCAACGAGTGGCAGGTGCGACTAGAAGTCGAGGGTGTACTCACTGAAGGGCGTTCGGCAGCTGAGAAGTACTTAGCCGACTACAAGACATCGAAATTGGCTGTAGATAGCACCCAACAACATTGATTTTGTGTCTACAAGGACCCACATAAGGGTGGAGGGCATGGGGCGATACTCAAGGATATAGGAGAGGTAGAGGAGGGCTCTGATGTCCACTCCAATGGTGACGGAGCCATCCGATGATCAGGTGGCACAAAAATGGTGCATATACCCTAAACTGCATGTGCAGTGACAAGGAGGGGACGGTCAGTGGGTCCGGAAGTGGCTCTAGGCCCACAAGGGTGACAAAGCTAAGTCCACAATGTGGTGGCTGACTGAAGCTGCGACATTGTCAATTGCCACCCACAACCAACACATTGGTGTGGGGAGCTATGCATCTCGCATGTAAAAGGGTGAAGGGGTGTCTCAAGGTCGAGCCGAGGCAGAATGAAGGCCACAAGGCCAAGGTTGTGCCAAGGTTGATGGAGATAACCTCCATTATCACAGGGTTGAGACAAACCGAACCAAATATGGTCGAAGGCCATTCTACAGCTGATGCACTGAAATAATGTTCAATAAAATATTTTTAAATTTCAAATTGCAATCCTATTTTATATTAATTCATTGCTTATGTGGGCTATTTATGTTTTGAATAGGTTAGTTGGACCTTAATTGAGTTTACATGTCTAAACAGACTTCAACAAGATCTAACTGGAATATGAAGTGAAGCCCAACTACCCAAAGATATTTAAAAGTCAAGAATGGGCTCCTAATGGTCGAAACATACATGGAAAGGTCGAACATAACCTTGTGGACCTGTTTGATTTGATATTTGCATCAAGAGAACTAAATTAGGAAAGAAGCTGATTCGGATAGATTGACACATCCATAGTATTTTGACCATATCTTTCTCTATATAATTCGGATTGATACGATTCTAATGGCATTGGAAAGAAGACTTCCATGTCTATAAGTCTTATTTCAGGAACAAATTCTAAATTCCGAAGATATATGGGTCGAATCTGGTATGAAATCAGACAGCTAGTAAACTAACCCGAGGCCAGCACATAAAGAATATTTTCATTGATTTTGATTGATACACATAAGGAAAGACAATGAGGTTGATTGGATATCTAAAGAAAGAATCAAAGATACATATTTGATAAATAAATCATTGATTTATTTGATTTATTTAGTATCTAATCATTGCCAAAGAAGTAACCAATCAAGCAATCAATCAGGATGCAATCTAGAGATTTGATTTCACTTTCCTCTTTGAAGCAACCCCTTCTATTCCTATAAATAGAGGGTGGACGTGATAGAAGGGGCAACCCCTCCTCTTTGGAGCTCTCTTCTCCTATTTTCTTCTTTTATTTTGTAATTTTGTTTTTAATTTTATTGTAATGGCTTTCTAAGCTCTCAAGCTAAGGCTAGAGGTGATTTGTAACATTTTAATGGAGTTCAATTCATGTTTCATCAATGGTTTCAAGTAAGTATTGTTTATTTGAAGTGATGTTTATTTAATATTGTTCTTTTTTTGTTTCTTTGTGATTTGGATACATAAGATGCTTGAAGGCTCTCCTTCTTGATCTTTTGTGATTTGGATACGTAGAAAACTTGAAGAGACAATTATTTTTATCCTTTATCTATCCAAAACATTTTCTATCTTTAGTTTTAATTTTAATGTTCATATCATTCTATCTTTAGTTTTAATTTTAATATTCATATCTTCCAGTTAGATAGAATCTTCATTCGATTCTAATTGAGATAACATGATACATGAAGAACATCATTAGATGTTACAATGATCCTTAATGCCTTAGTGTTTTCTCATCTTGATTTCTTAACTTGTTATTTTCTCAATACTCTTCTACTCTTTCTTTCTTAATTTTTCTTCCTCTATTTCTTCGTAACTATTTTCTTTGTTGCACAAGGCTTTCCCTGTGGATCGACCTTGTCTACTACAATTGGCAAGTAAAATAAATCTGAATTTGACTTCTTCATAGTCTTGTTTCAGACGTAACAACAACAGCCAATGAGGGGCTGGGAACAACGGCCTCCCCTTATTGTCACCAAGCCGTAGCATAGCCCAGGGCAGTTCCATACCGTCACTAGTCAACCGCAGGGCCAATGAAGGCAAATCGGTGACTGATTGGCTACAAGTAGAAAAAAGACAAACAAACAGATTAAAAAGGGTAGTTTTTTTAACTATGCCATGTGGAATAAGGCAGACAAGATGAACTGTGCTAGGGCTGGCGAACCTGAGCTGGGATGGTGGCTCAGCTGTCACCAGGCTGGGGCAGAGCTGGACGAAGGTCCATCGGTCGTGGCTCACCACCGGCGGCCACTGACTCATCCAAAATAAAGCTCAGGCAAAAAATAGGCCAAAGGGGGAAAAGAAGATGGGGTGGCAGAGGAGAGGCCCACTCGGGCCAAGAGGGGCGGCCCCCTGCCGTTGGCGGGGTGGGGCAGAGCTCATTGCGGCTGGCCAGCCTAGGACGGCAGTGGAAAACAAGGAATAGGGATAGGGGAAGGCTAACCAGGAGAGACGGGGTGGAGGGCGGAGTGACTGTGGGGGCCACCCCTTGCCGTCTCATCGCCGAGGCGAAACCAATGGTGACGTCCCGCTGGTGGCTACTGGTTGCCAGAGAGTAGACAACAGAAGGGGGCTATTCTATTTTTTTGGTCTCTTCTGGATCAGGCTTGATCGAGCCTGATCTATTTTCTTTCATTTTTTTTCTCACTTATCTCTTCTCTAGTTGTTTCCCTTTTCTTTATCCCTCTTTCACACCACAAGCGCGCGCCCAGGCCCATGGCCTATGACCGAACCCCACACCCAACTCTACGGTTACAAATACTGAGGACAAATATGTTGAAGTATCACATTTTTCTGCTGAAAATGATCAGAAAAATAGGAGAAAAATCATAGAAAATCTTAAAAAAATCAGAGACATTACAAAAGGACTACCACACTCACCTTCAACCTCTATGTATCTTGATCTATCCACTTTTTATATGATTTGGGTCCTGCATGATTATGGCCAATGTTTAGGAATTGAGGCAATTGATCAATCAGTTCCAAGTAGAGCATGTTATTTTCTCTTTTCTTTGTCAAATGAACAATCTCTTTGTTTATTTTTTCTAATTAACATAAAATTGCAATAAGTTGGATCATGTCATCTAGAGCTTGAGTAAACATTTTTTTGGAAACTTGTAATTAGATGAATACTTAAAATTAGAATTGCTAGCTACCATCTCGACTGAATTGTAATTTAACATTTTCTAACATATTTTGAGAGTTGAATTTGAATTTAGAGTGCCTACCAAGATTAGACAATATAATCAATTAGGTAATTTAAATGTTGGTTACTATGGAATTGTAATGCCCAAGATTTTTTATTACATTTTCTTTAAAATTCACTGAAAATTTTTGCAATATAACGGCTATAAATCTGGAAAAATGATGAATACAAAACTTGTGAAAGCAGTTTTATAATTGAAAACATCACACATTAGTTTTTCTCATTCATTTTTTTTACTCATTCAAACATTGTATGGATAAACCAAATATCCTCAGGTGCTACTCGAAAATAAACGTACAAAGTAAATTGCTATAATCATAGACTTTAAATACAAATCTCTCCCAGGCATCCTAGAGTGCATGTCCCATAACAGTCCATGGTCTAATCCAAATTACATGTCCCGAAAGCAAAAATACTTTAATTCTCATCTCACCCAATACAAGAGATCATGACACAAATAATACTCACAGTGAGTCAAAGATATACCTGAGTCAAAGGGAATCAAACCATCACGGAAATGAACATCCATCTCTAGGAGCTCTCTGTCAGAAACCGGTAAAAGCCTCCCGAACAACAGGGATAAAAAATAGGCTAATGAGTATTTTCATATTTAGCAAAAAAATACCCAGTAAGGGAGTTCTAAACATTGAACTCAGTAAGCCCACACATAGATGCATTCATGCAACTCAAACATGAAGCAAGCAAGCATATAATAATCATGCACATACGCATACAATCATATTAAATACATACCATCAAACCAATCTTACACATGCACTCTTAATCAGAGTCTTACAAACTTACTTGTACAATCGTACACTTACTCATACAACTTACACATGCTTTTACGATCTTACTCATACAATCTTAGTCATAAATATATGCTTACAATCTTGCTTAGAATCATACTCTTACGGTCTTGTTCAGAATCATACTCTTACAGTCATACTCAGAATCATATTCTTATAATCTTACTTAGAATTATACTCTTACAGTCTTACTCAGAAACATACTCTTGCAATCTTACTCAGAATCATACTCTTACAATCTTGCTCAGAAACATATGCTTACTCAGAAACATACATACTCACTCATACACATACTATCGACCATTAAAGCTCATTACAACTAATAAGCTCCGACATCGAAATGAAAAGGAATGCTCAGCCAACTCATTATCGACTAGCTCAAACACAAAACTTAATCCGTCGAAACCCACAAGTCTCAAACTCACAACGCTATCATTAGCTTTACTTATAATTCAAGTTTGAATTAAGTAAGTTATTCGGTACAATTATGCCACACAAACTCTCAAACATACAGTGCTCCACTAATCAAACCAAAGCTGAACCCGATCCGAAACCCTAGTTTGTCACGACAGTAGACTTTACTTCACCCATCGATGTCAGGATCATAACTCACCATACATCAAATCCTTACATATTTATACAATCTCTGCCATTCACCATATGGCCAAAACATCTTACTCCGAAGTCATCAAACTGAGTTCCTCAGAGCCAAATCCGGTTATACCCTCTTACTTATACCTTACTTGTTATGCTTACTTTTCACTTCATAATTTGTATGTTATGCTTGTACCATTATGAAACACTCTTACTGTTGACAATCCCCCAACATACACTCTAATCTAAACCAATCTACTTCAAGCTCATATCCTCTGTCTTGTGTCATACACTTATATATCCATATTCAACTCCATACTAAACCCTCTGTCACCTCTTACCGTCCATCGCCCATACTTTTGCCCACACACACATACACATATCCATTACACATGCGTATAGCCATCATGCATATGTATGTCCATCACACATGTATAGCATGCACATACTTCCATATATAGCTTACTAACATACTCGCTAGCCATCACTAGCACACACATAATCTACATACATTAGCTTACCAACGTACTCGCTAGCCATCACTTGCACATATATTACACATCCATATATGTAGCTTACCAACATACTCGCTAGTTATCACTTCCACGTACATTAGCTTACTAACATAATTGATAGCCATCACTAGCATATACATAATCCACATACATAGCTTACTAAACATGACTCGCTAGCCATTATAGCACATACATAAACCACATACATAGCTTACCAACAAACACGTTAGCCATCACTAGCACATACATACTTCAAACATGCGTACAATCAACATGCAGGACATATGCATTTCAATATGGCATAATTTATCCTTTTACATCATGCAAATGGATCATAATTTAACATCCAAAGTATTGAATCATACAATCCTAGCATGCTGCTACTCATTCAAAGCATGCTATCATGAAATTACGAGTTCAAAGATCCTCTACCTCGTAATCCATGATGTTTGATGACAAGCACACGATGGTGGCGGTGTCTGTAGTAGAGTTGGTGGCCAAAAGCATTGCCAATTGAGAGAGCTACTATTTTGATGGTTTAGGAAGAGCCGGAAGTACTCACGGCCAAACGGGGTGACACAAGTCAATGCAACAAAATCCGGGATCTATTGCAGCATTCTAGGGGCATCTGGGATAAAGGTCGTGATAATGTGTGGCAAGTATGACAAGAAGTCAAGGGTGTACTCACTGAAGGTTGGCCAGCGGCTGAGAAGTACTCAACAGGCGACAAGACGTCAAAATTAGTCATGGACAGCACCCAACGATATCGATTTTGCATCTACAAGGGCCCACATATGGGTGAAGGGCATGCACGATGCTCAAAGACAGAGGAGAGGTGGATGAAGGCTCTAATGGTCAAATCCATTTGGTGGTAGAGACATCTGATGGTTAGGTGGCGCAAAAGCGGTACCTAAGCCCTAAATCACATGTACAGTTACATGCACACACGGCCAAAAAGAGCCACTCTAGGAGGATATGGGTCTGATGGTGGTAGCCCAAGGCCCACAAAAGGGTGGCAGAGCTAAGGCCAAGATGTGGTGGCTGATCAAAGGGGCGACGTCGCC
This sequence comes from Saururus chinensis, assembly GCA_035235625.1. Lineage (NCBI taxonomy): Eukaryota > Viridiplantae > Streptophyta > Magnoliopsida > Piperales > Saururaceae > Saururus > Saururus chinensis. The sequence goes on from CP141140.1 coordinate 27,519,599, forward strand.
AATCGCCACCCACAACCAACACATTTGGTGTGGGTAGTTGTGAATCTCGCACGAAATAGGGCAAGGGCAAGCGGCCCATTATGAGTGGAGGTGTAATTAGGCCAAGTTGGGCTAGCCCTTTGTTGTGCACGATGACCAGACTCGACCAGTTAGCGAAGGATTAGTGCTTAGCCTTTACTTTATTATTTCCATAGTTGCTTTGGACGATTTGCTATTGTAATAGTTAGTATTATGGATATTTAGATGTATTTTGGGTTGGTTCAATCAGTGGCCCGGGTTAGCTGAACCACTGACTGGCATGCGTCCCTAGGGAAGTGGGCTGGCCCTGGGTTGGGTTGGCGCGACTCCCTAGGGGATGGGTCATCCCCTATATGGGGCGATCTCCTTTCTTTTCAGAGTTATGCAAGTATTGAATTCTTATTTCTCCCCTTTCTTCTCTATTTCTTCCCTTTCATTGCGTAGTACTCCGAGGTATCGATTGTGCCTGCATCGGGCACATCATTGGTATTGGAGCATTACGATTCGCGGACATGGCTCGAGGTAAGCAATCTGTTGTTGTTCTTGAGGTTTAGCCGGAGAAGGAGGTTCCAGCATCAACGCCTGCTTCTCCGGACAGCCCGAAGGCCGACCCTCCTGCAACAGCCAGCGATGTTAAACTCGACAAAATCATGGCAGCGCTGGAGGTTCTAACATTGTATATGGCGAGCACGATCATGGGCGAAGCTCTAGGGCGCACAGCACCCATCCTGCCAGGGCCGCATCCTGTTGTCTTGGAGAAGGGCAGCCCGTCCTAGGCAGCTGAGCCGGCCTTCTCTTGCCCTTTGATGCCCGTGGATGTCGACACATGAGTCTTCCCTGGCCCAGCGTGGTTCGTCCCTGGCATTCCAGCGCCAGAGGGGCGACGCCAGGCCTGGGACATGCGAGGCACACCAGGTGTTCGAGAGAATGCCCCTATGGGGCCGCCCCCCCAGAATTAGTTCCTGGACATAGAGGATGAGTGGGACGAGTATCCAGAGCATCGCGGCAGGGCCCAAGGGGGGCTGAACCTCGTCTTGCTCGTTTACAGTTTCCCCACTATAATGGTGATGATGACCCGGTAGAATGGCTGTACAAAGCGGAGAAATTCTTCTCCTATCAGGGAACACACTCTGAGACAGAGCGTCTGCGCATCACGGCCTTTCACTTGGATGGCGATGCATCGGTTTGGTTCTAGAACTTTGAGAAGGAAGTGCGCTATCCTACCTGGGCAGCATTCTCTGACGAGATCTGCATACAATTCGACCTGAATGAATTTCAAGACTTCAATGAGATGTTGTTCGCCCTGCGCCAGACCACTACTATGCGCGCCTACTATACAAAATTCATGAAGATCGCCAACAAACCCCCTGAATGGCCGATGGCCGCCCTGGTGGGCACGTTCAAGCGGGGGTTAAAACCAGAAATTTTAGAGATGCGCCAATTCCCTTGCACAAGTATGCGGGATGTGGTGCGTCATGCACATATTGAGGAGGAAAAGTTGACCCGGCAGCGCAGGGGCAGATGCTTGGGACCTCCACCCCGGTCTATACTGAGCTCTAATCCTATGGCGGCTTCTTCTAGCAGTCCGGCCACTGGCCGCCCTGGCCAACCGGCCGCAGCACCCACTCCAATTGTTCGTTGCCTCACTCCTGCCCAGATGGACAAATGCTGGGCCAAGGGGTTGTGCTTTCGTTGTGATGAAAAATTTATGCCCAGACATCGCTGCGCTGTTAAGGGCAGCTTGCTCGTGGAGGAGGTAGACGACGACGTGGATAGCAAGGCCAATGCTAAATCCTTGGTATCAGAGGACGTGCTGCCTAAAATTTCAGTTCATGCATTCTCTAGCGCTTTCACCCCATGCACTATGCGGGTGCAGAGATTCCTGAAGTGGGAACAGGTAGCTATCTTGATCGACAGTGGTTCCAGTCATAATTTTATTAATGATAAGGTAGCTCATCACCTTGGGTGTTTGGTGTCAGACTCGAAACCATTTAATGTGTTGATTGGCTATGGCAAGCATCTTAAGAGTGCCGATGTGTGCACTCAGATTACCCTTTCGATTCAGGGTAACACATTTGTCACTGACCTTTTCTTGTTGCCCACAAAAGGGGCGGATGTCGTCTTGGGAGTACAGTGGCTGTAGGAATTGGGTGATGTGGTGTGGAATTTTTGGGATACGGTGATGGAATTCGAGCATCATGGACAACAGGTTTGGTTGGAGGGGTCACGGCCTGACACTCTTCTTTCGGCCCAGGACATGAGCTCCTTCTTCCGATTTGCCCCTCAGGGACTTTTTTTGCAGTATTGGGCTATTATGGGCGTCCCACAGGATTGGATTCCATCTGATTTGTAGGTGCTACTGACAAAACATGAGGATTTATTTGCAGAGCCGCAGGGGCTGCCTCCCGTCTGGCCTCATGACCACCGAATTTCCATTATTCTAGAGGTGGCACTAGCTAATGTCCGCCCATACCATTACCCTCACATCCAGAAATCCGAGATAGAACGGCTGGTGGCAGACATGCTACAATCCGGCATCATTCGTCCTAGTACGAGCTCTTATTCATCTCCTGTGTTGTTGGTTCGCAAGAAAGATGGCTCGTGGCGGTTTTGTGTGGATTACCATGCTTTGAACGCTATCACCGTCAAAGATAAGTATCCCATCCCTGTGATTGAAGAGCTGTTGGATGAATTTACATGTGCCAGCGTCTTTAGTAAGCTCGATCTTCGTTCCGGGTATCACCAGATTCGTGTGCAGCCTCCTGATGTACACAAGAAAGCATTCCGGACTCACGATGGCCATTTCGAGTTTTTGGTCATGCCTTTTGGTTTGACCAATGCTCCCTCCACATTCCAGTCTCTTATGAATGATATTTTTCGGCCCTTTCTTCATCGCCACATATTGGTCTTCTTCGACGATATCCTGGTGTACAGTCGGTCGTGGGAAGAACACTTGACACATCTCAGGTCAGTTTTCTCTATATTGCATGCTAATTCCTTATTTCTAAAGCGTTCAAAGTGTTCATTTGGCAGCCCGCAGGTTGAGTATTTGGGTCACATTATCTCCTAGAACGGTGTTGCTACTATCCGACCAAAGTGGCCGCTATGCTCTCCTGGCTAACTCCATCCTATGTCCGAGCACTTTGTGGTTTTCTTGGCCTTACAGGTTATTATCGTCGATTTATCCCTCGGTACGGTGAGTTGGCTCGTCCTCTTACAGAACTATTGAAGAAGGGGGCATTCGTATGGTCGCCAGTGGCCCAAACAGCCTTCGAAGAGCTCAAGCAGGCCATGGCGTCTGCCCCGGTCTTGCTCTTACCAGATTTTAGTCGGCCGTTTGTGGTGGAGACGGATGCATCAGAGAAAGGCTTGGGCACTGTCCTCTTCCAGGATGACCGCCCTCTAGTTTATTTCAGCAAAGCTCTCGCTGGTCGTTCCTTGTCTATGTCAGTGTATGAGAAGAAAATGTTGGTTATCATCCTTGCCGTTGCCAAATGGCGTCCGTATTTATTGGGTCGTCACTTTCAGATTCGCACCGACCACCAACCGCTGAAATATTTTTTGGATTAGTGAGTGTCTACTCCGGCTCAGTAGCGGTGGGTGAGTAAGTTGCTCGGCTATGACTACGAGTTAGTGTACAAAAAGGGGTCCAAAAATATCGTTGCTGATGCGCTCTCTCGTAGTTTAGTCCCGGGCTCCTGCTTCACCATCTCCACCCCTTCTTGCCCATTTATTGAGGAGCTACAGCGGGCTTATGGTATGGATTCATGGACACAGGAGGTTATTACCACCGTTCAGGCCGACCCAGCAGCCTGGCCTTTCTTTGTGTGGCGGGATGGTCTTCTCTTCTGGAAAGACCGTTTGTGGGTTCCAGAGGTTTCTGATATGCACAGCTCTATCATTTCGCATTTCTATGATACTCCTGTGGCTGGTCACGAGGGGTCCTTCCGTACGTATAGGCGGGGCGTCCATCGTGCAGTCCATGATTACGTCGTTGCTTGTGATGTTTGTCAGCGGGCTAAAGCCACAACCACCTCCCCAGCCGGATTGCTACAACCCTTGCCTATTCCAGAGAAGGTTTGAGATGACATTTCGATGGATTTTTTGGAGGCTTTACCGGTGGTGCAGGGTAAGTCCATCATCATGGTTGTGGTGGATAGATTGTCGAAGTATGCTCATTTTTGCGCGCTAGGCCATCCCTTCACTGCGAAGACTGTTGCTGAGCTCTTTGTTTGCGAGGTGGCGCGCCTGCATGGTATGCCACACACGATTGTCTCTGACCGGGACCGGGTATTTCTCTCACAGTTTTGGCAGGTGTTTTTCATATTGCAGGGATCTTCTTTACATATGAGCACCACTTATCATCCTCAGACGGAGGTGGTTAACCGTTGCCTGGAACAGTACCTCTGCTGCTTCACCATGATGCAGCCCTGCAAATGGCTTCAGCTCCTTCCTTGGGCGGAGTGGTCTTATAATACGGCCTATCATACGCGCGCTGGTTTCACCCCGTTTGAGGTGCTTTATGGGCGGCCGCCGTCGACTGTTTTATCTTATGTGCCGAGTCGCTCCTCTGTTGCCGAGGTGGATTATATGTTGTAGATGCGTGATGAGGTCTTATGCCAGCTTAAAGAGAATCTTTCGGTTGCTCAAAACCGGATGAAGCAGGTTTATGACCGTCGTCATACGGATAGGGAATTTGCTGTTGGTGATTTGGTCTATGTCTCAGTTCTTCCTCAGCGCCAGACCTCTCTATTTCAGCCGGTGCACTCCAAGCTTGCGCCCCGCTTCCATGGTCTGTATGTTATTGAGGAGCGTGTTGGACCGGTGGCCTACCGCCTGACTCTTCCTCCTGATTCTTTAGTTCATCCGGTGTTTCATGTCTCTCGTCTGCGACGCTTTGTGGGTGATGCTACTTTGGTGTGGGACGCTCCTCCTCCTCCCTTGATGGGGCCGCTTGTGCCCGATGATCCTGTCCCTGCTGCTGTTCTGCAGAAGCATCGGGTTCGACGCTCTAGCCGTATCATCACTGAGGTCTTGCTTTCTTGGTAGGGTCAGTCTCTTGAGGATGCCACGTGGATGCTTGAAGATGATTTTTTGGCCCGTTTTCCAGATTGGTCGCCTTGAGGACAAGGTGAATAGCGGAAGCATGGTGGAGTGTTGTGCATGATGACGAAACTCGACCAATTAGCGAAGGATTAGTGCTTAGCCTTTACTTTATTATTTCCATAGTTGCTTTGGACGATTTGATATTGTAATAGTTAGTATTATGGATATTTAGATGTATTTTGGGTTAGTTCAGTCAGTGACCCGGGTTAGCCGAACCACTGACTGGCATGCGTCCCTAGGGAAGTGGGCCGGCCCTGGGTTGGTTTGGTGCGACTCCCTAGGGGACGGGTCATCCCCTATATGGGGTGATCTCCTTTCTTTTCAGAGTTATGCAAGTATTGAATTCCAGTTTCTCCCCTTTCTTCTCTATTTCTTCCCTTTCACTGCATAGTATTCCTAGGTATCGATTGTGCCTACATCGGGCACATCACCCTCACTGTCACCGTGCCGAGGTAGAGCCCACGATGGCTAAATGGCCCACAGCTCACCGATGGCAACAACCTGAGACGCACTCAAAGCGTCTAATCGGGCGGAACAATAGAGGAATAGTGAGGCGGAGGTGGAACTAGGTAGAGGAGATGAGTGGAGGGGGCATAGACGGTAGATCCGGCCACACATGGGATGGAGGAGTGGTGGCCAATCGGAAATGGCTGGCAGAGGCGACAAAATAGTCATCCTGGCCAAAATAGTTTTTGCACAGTGAGAAGGAAACAAAACTAAGGAAAGTATCAGTAGCTCGTGGAGGAGCAAGGAAAGCATGGTGGCAGCCTTGGATGGTGCCTATGGGTTCTTGGTGGCCAAACGAAGATAAGTCTAGTTGAGGGCAGCCGCAAACGACAGCAAAATTGCCCTCCTATGACCCAAAAACTAATTTAAGAAGTGAGAATAACCAAAGAAAAGACCGGTACCTAGTAGAGGAGTGAAGAGGACATGGAGGCGGTCATAGCTGGTACCTATCGACTCGTGACGATAAGGCAAAGTGGATCTCGACAAGAACCGACAATATCTGATGACAAAGGAGGGACAACGGAGTGACCAAAAACTCACTCGGGATTTCTCACAAAGTTACTGGACGTAAAAAATCTTCTAGACGTCAAAAGTTTCTAAAATCCTACCATCGGGTTTTAGGTACTTATACTCTTTTTTTTTTATTTATGTCCCAACACGTGTTAACCTCCTATTTACGCATTGTACCTCCAAAATTTATGCCAAAAGCGCATGTCAAGGCCCGTGGCTTGCAACTAAGTCCTACACCCGACTCTATGAGTTTAATACTGAGGTCAAATACGTAAATACAAATACACCGAAACGTCACAGTTTTTAGCTGAAAATGATAAGAAAAATAGCAGAAAAAACGTAGAAAAATCAGGGACATTACATGAATACATAATCCCAATCAAGTATTGGGTTGGGCATGAACACATCCTTGATAGATATCTAATCAAATATCTTCTCACCCATTAAAACAATGCACTTTAAGAGACCAATGTGCCACTCCATCTAAATTTTTTGTAACATAGAATTGAAGAAGAAAAAGAGAAAAACTTTAGTCATCTATGGTAATTCTACCATATGAGTTAACTCTTTAAGAGTTGGGGTGAAGCCAATTCTACGTCATTTTTGAATCCTAGACATGATCTGCCTATAGAGCTGCAACATCTACAATACCGAACACTAACGTGTTGTAGTCTAAAGATAATCAACTATAGACACTAGAAAAATGTGTACTTTGAAAGGGCTACATCTTGATGTATTGCATATTTGGTTGTAGATGTTGCCTTATTTGGTCCAAACTCAATAAATTATTTTTATGTATTCACCAACATGTTCTAATAAAAAGATTTATTGGTGGATTTCGGTAGTTCTCTATGCACAAGTCAAGAGAATGGATCGGATGATCCTTCCTTATAAGAGGTAGAGAATAACCTTTTTTTTTGTGGGACGACCTTCTCTTGATTAATCAAGACTACTCTTTATACTTTAGAGTGAGTAGTGGTGATTAATTAATTTTTAAAACCCTTCGATTAGATGGAAAAAATGAGAGAAACAACTTAGAATTTATTAAAATAAGAAAAGAGAATTGTCAGGAGAAATGACTACAACTTTCAAGTTAAGAAAAGAGAAAAGAAAAGAAAATAAGGAAAATTCTTCTTGAAGATGAGAGCTCCCCTTGCACAAGTTCTTCTTCCTTCTTGTGTACTTCTATTTGTCTTTCGATTCCTTGAACTTCTTCAACTTTAAAAATGTCAAGGTTTTTTAGGATTTGGATTCTTTTTGGTGTGTGATGGACTTTTGGATTTCTTTTTGGAGGTTCCATAGACTTAAATACCAAAAGCCCCTCCTTATGAAAACAAAGGGGTATTTATAAGATAGGGGTTGTACAGTTAAGCAAGTGTGAGGGTGAGTTGGAAGGGTAGTTCATGAGAAGTGGAGAGTAGGTTAGTGGGATGTGAGAAAGTGGGTTAGTGGGAGATGGAGAATGAGTTAGTGGGATGGTTGGTAAGAACCGAATTGATTAACAGGGAGTGAGTTAGTGGGAAGTGGGGAGTGTGAGAGAAGTCCGGGTATCATACCTTTGACTTGGTCTTCTCATTCTCCATATGGGGCCCATGAGATTTTCCACATAAAATTTTTTTTCTTCGAACTTTGAGTTCTTTGAAACTTAACTTTTTGAGTCTTCAACCATTTTGGTCTTTTATGGTTATATTTTTTTTTACAAAACTTATCGTGGGATCCACGAGTGTCACTTAGCCTTTTGGTTTTATGACTATTTTAGTGTGAAATTTTTGGGATCTCACACAGCCCTTTGCAATTTGAATTTTTTTTTATTTTGATGTGGTTACGTGAGACTTACAAAGCCTCTTTTAGCCATTTAATTTTGAGTGTAAGGAGGTCTCATTAGGTCCTCACCTAACTTTTTTTTTGTTAAAAGCCTCAGTCCATTCCTACAAATGTAGGATTAGATTTTGCTTCTTTATTTCTTTTTTTTCTTTGGACTTTGTCCACTTCGAAGACTTTGTTCATTCAAAAATTAGGTCTTACTCGGAGCTAGTTAAGCTCCAAAATCTTAGCTTTTGACTTTTGACTTTGATTTTTTTGTCAACAAGATTAAACAAGTTTTTTTTTAAATAAGAAAGTTGTTATTTGCTCTATATCTCAAATTTTGTTCTATTTTTACTTGTTCTTTTTTACTTTTTTATAAGTTTTTTAAAAAAGTGCTTGTCTCAAAATTTTCTCCATGGTTGAATCCTTTTTCAATATTTTTGAGTTTAGTGCCAAATCATACAAAAAAAATCAAACAATTGCAGAGAAAGTTTGAATAAAACAATTTCAAATATTATGGATCAATTAAGGCAAATAAAAAAATTAAATAAAAATGCCTCTCGCTTTATTTTTTAAGGTCATATTCATTTTTGTTGTAAAGCAATACCATAGAGAAATTACATGTAACGTAGGTTTCCATCGGCCATGATTAATGCAGCTTTTTGATTGACTATCGTAGGAAAGGCCTTAGTTAAGACATTATATTGGTATTTAAACCCTATTTGATGAAAGTAGTAATTTTTGAAATGTTTTGAAATAATTTTCTGAATATACGAACTTCTAATTTAACTTTAATATACTCAATGGTAAATACTTAATTTTACAAGCCTTTGGAATTATATTTATATTTTATTATTATTATTATCATCATCATCATTAATTTTATAATTTCAATTGGATGTCGTTTAACATGTTAGGACTTAATTTTACCAAAATTTCCCTTTTTTAAATTATAGTACTATTGCAATATTTTTTATCCATAAGAAAAATATCCTCCATCCTTGCCACTTTAATAGTCCAACTTATTTAAACTAATTCATTATTAAAAACCAAATCAAACTCTTAATGTGAGATGGACTTAATATTTTTTATCCGTATGTAAGTGCATCTAAGCCCCATATATCATTCCATTGCAGTCAACTTTTTGTTATCTTTTCCAGTTTATTACCATAAAATATTCTATATATCCCACCTACAATTTATGTAGATAGGCAAGCTCCATAAGTCATTCATATTAGAGTCATGTTTATGTGAGTCCAGGCTCTCACGCGCCTGCATGAGCCCAAGCAGATTTTGATCCACAATGCACATAACTTAAGCGGTAGATTGGTTTCTGCCCCATTAAAATCCGACAGCACATGATGCCACATCTCACATTGACATGGCAGAGCCCAAGTTCATATAAACTTTTTCCTTCGTAGTATATGTCATGCTATAGGCCTTCATGTATATCACAAAGTGGCCTCCGTTTTCAGTTTTCTTTGAAGCTAATTCTAATCAATTTTCTTATATCGGGCTTCTCCCGTTAACTTTTCTTTTCCTTTCGAAAGTTAAGACACACATCAACGTAGTAATATATTTTCTTGGAGACATTTTCTATGCTCCCTACTAATAATGTGCCTAGCATAAGGAATGCATGAGAGCCTTTCATCCATGAGATTGACAATGAACACTTTAGTGTCAATGTTATTGACGCTAATGTGCACTAACAACGTGTTTGTTGTCAATCTCAAATATCAAAGGCTCTCATGTATTCTTTACACTGGGCACATTGTTGGTGCGGAGCTTTAAAAATATTTCCCCCTATATGGTGGGTATTAGGCCTAGCAATTTCTCTTTTTTGCTCTTTGCTTGTCTTCCCCACCCAGTACATTGCAAGTTGTATCCATTTACTACAACAAATACAACCTTTTGTGATGAATTATTTTCCAACAAAAATAATTTTATCACATAAGATCGAATATAAGGACAAGAAGCTGTTTAAAGTGATTTTTGGTTGCATAAAAACATAAGGACAAGAAGATGATGAAAGTGATTTTTGGTTGCATAAAAACATATCGACAAGAAGTTGATAAGAGATAGATATTACAAAAGATATATTTTAGAATGGTTGTAAGCAAGAAATAATGGTTAATGAGTTTACTTGTCCGAGATATTGTTTTGTAAATATTATGTGAGTATATATATAGGGCTGAAACTAGGATAGGTTAGTTTAGGTCCGAGCCGGGCCCTCGCCCTAGCTAATCAGATTATTTTTAGGCTATAGTCAGCCCTCTATACAAGCCTTAAAAATTTTGGCCCTAGCACAGTCTTAAGTAGGTTGGGCCGGGTTGCCAGTCTTTTCCCCTTTCATTGTTTTGCATAATTTGTATTTAAAAAAAATTATTTTGATAAAAATTTATATTTTTTGGTTAGGTCTTACTATAAGACACAATATTGTATGTCTTTATGTGAGTCTCTCATAACTAACTATAATGACATAAAGAATCTCCTAAATTTCTAGAAAATATATACATTTTTATTTTCACCCTCCCTTTCTACTTACGCAAAATTATAAAGGAAAAAGTAAAAATAATATTTTTTATACTTAGGGCTAAACTAAACAAACATTTTGCCCCTCAGCCATAGCCCGACCCTATTTAAGGAATGGCTAAATATTTTAGACCGGGCCTAAACATTTTTAACCTTATCCCGCATTTTTACAAGCCAAGTCACTCTCAAAAGTTTTGCCCCTTAGTATATGAAGGGTATAGTTATATTGTCATGAATGTAGGGCTTCTAACTATGAACAACGTACATGTTTTTCTTAAATTTAATAAGCTTTAAGCGCAAAAAAGTTTAAAATTTTAAAAATACTTTTTACCACAAATTTATAATATTCCAAAAAGTTAAATATATTCTTTTATTTTAAAAATTCATTTGAGATCACTCTATTTTGTCAAAAATAGTGAATAAAAAAATATTCTACAGTATGTTTTTACGACCAGTACTAAATTTTGTCCCAAAAAATAAAGAAGTTTATTTTTATTTTAAGAAATATTTTTTGTGACAAGTTTATTTTGTTACAAATTTTAAATAATATTTTTTATTGCGTACTATTATTTGCAACAACCTGCAATTGTGGCAAATAGCACATTATAATTTTTTTTTTAAATATTAATATTTGAGAAAATTATTTAAATAATAATTAACAAAAATATTTACCAATTTGGACCACTTTAGAAAATATTTCCTGAGGGTGCTAACGTGCCGAGTTGAACTGAGTTTTCAGGTTTTTTGACTCGAGCTCCATTTCTAAAAGCTCGGCTTGTGCTCAATCGAATAGCGTGATGCCTGACTTGAGCTCGGTTCGGTTAAGAAACTCGAAACTCTACTTAAGCTCGAGCTCAAAAACATACTATAGCAACTCGAACCTATGTTCGAATTGAGCTTGAATCCCATTTTCAACCCAAACTATTTTTTCTATAAAAATCCATATCAATCTAGAGAATCACACCAACATTACAAAAATAAAAAAAATTATAACAAACATAATTTTATTCTATTAAAGTTGTAAATATTATTTCAAAATCTATAGTTAGAATAAGAGTCAATAAATACCCTACAAAAAAAATCCATTTGTCACCAAAAATTTAACTAATGTTATTCAAATATCTCATATAATAAATATAATTATATAAATAATATTAAAAAAATAATAATTATGAAAATAACATAGAGAAAAAATATTTACCAATATGGTGTTCCTTTTTTCCAGCGTCTGCATGACTTTTTTTTATTTTTTTAATAATTTCATTCTTATATAGGAAAAATTCAATATAATGTACTGATTTTGTCATTTAAAAAACAAAATCAATATAATGTATTAATTTCGTCCTTTTAAAACATGAAATCAGTGCAATGTACTGATTTCGTCATTTAGAAGGACGAAATCAATAATAAAATAATTTTGTCCTCTCTACTCTCTCTTCATTCTCACTCTCTCTCTCCTCTCTCTCTTCACTCACTCCTCTCTTTCTCTCTCTTCACACACTCTCTCTCCTCTTTCTCTCTCTTCACACACACTCTCTATTTACTCTCTCCTCTCTATATTTCTATTCAATCTATCTGCTCTCTCTCTCTTTTGGCTATCTCTCTTATTCTCTCTCTTCACTCTCTCTCTACACTTTCTCTTCTCTTCGTCTACTCTTCTCTCTCTTTCTCTCTCCCTATCTCTCTCTCATGTGCGTAACATGAGCCCTAGCACTGAGAAGTGGGGAGAAAGTAGAAATTTCTAATTTAATTTTTTATTTATATATTATATATTAAAATATTAAATTTAAAATAAAATATAATGTATTTGTGAATGACGAAATCAATATTTTTTAAAAAAATTTCATCATTTTGTCCTTTAGAAGAGAAAGAAAATAGAAAGAAAGAGGAGAGAGAGAGAAGAGAGATAACCGAAAGAGAGAGAACAGAGAGAGGAGAGAGAGTGAATAGAGAGGGGAGAGAGGAGAGAGAAGAAAGAGGAGAGAGTAAATAGAAGATAGAAGAGAGGAGAGAGAAAAGAGAGAGAAAATCAGTTCATTATTGATTTCGTCATTTGGAAGGATAAAGTTAGTACATTGTATTAATTTAAGTATACTCATTTCGTCCTTCTAAAGGATGAAATTATGAAACAAAATTAAAAAAAACCACACATGTGTCAACGCCTAGTCAGAGAAAAGGAATACCATATTGTTAAATTATTTTTTTCTCCGTTATTTTGATAGTTATATAAAATTTCTCATATAATAAGCCACAAAAAACTGAACTAGTCACCAAAGTTATGACGACTCTTATTCACATATTTCATATCTATTTATTCTAGTGACTACAAAAAAGTTCATGATAAGATAATTATTTGGATCTTAGCAATAGCATATTTCATGGTTGTGGATTGCCTGTAAAAAGAAAAATCAATATAATTGGAATTCAATAGTAAAATCTAGACTTGGTTCACTAAATATATTTATAGGCAAAATCTAGATATAGTTCACTAAATCTCTAATTCTAAACTAATATGATTGATTGAATTAAGAATGTTTATTTACAAGTAGAATTACATATTTATATTTGTTAGGATTAGAATGATTAAAGTTAGTATTTGTATTTATATCATACCTACATTCTAAATTTTATTAATAGTAGGATTTATATTTATTTGAAATATAATAGTATAATATAGGTATTATATATCATATTACATAGTATATTATATATCATATATTAATGTATATATATTTTATAAAATGATATAAAATATTATGGGTACATGAAAGGTAAAAGTTAAGAAATTTATATAATATGGGTATAATATGTAAAAAGTGATATATAACAAATCGATTTTGAGCTGAGCTTCGAGTTGATTTCGAGTCGAACCGATTAGGTGTCGAGTCAAGTCGATTCAAGTTGGCCTATGTTCAAGATCGGCTTATTTTCTTTTAAGTTCAAACCGAGCCAAATTCGAATTAAACCAAGCTGAGCCTGTTCAGCTCGACGAGCTGGCTCGGCTCGTTAGTAGCCTTAATATTTCCCAAAGTGGTGTTATTTTTTGCCACATATGCATCAGCCACGCATGTTTGGCTTTTTTTATATGAATTTTTATAAAGGACAAAATCAGCTTAAGTTGATTTCGTCCTTTAAAAGGACAAAATCGTCATCGTCTTAACCCACTCCTCCACTCCAGATCGCGTTGTGCATTTTCTATCTCTTGTGCTTGATCTGCCCCGCCGTTGTGGTTCATGTTTGAGCACCACCGCCCAGATCTTGTCCTCCGGCCGTCGTGGTTCATGTTTGAGCACTACCGCCCAAATCCCGTCTGCATTTTGTTTCTGAAGGTCGTCCTCCGCCTCTGGTTCCCGTCGTCCATCCCGCCTCTGGTACCCACTATTCATCCCACCGCCAGCATGTCGGTCGTCGGATTTAAATGCCGCCCCGCCGCCACCGTGTCGGTCGTCGGATTTGAATGCCGCCCCGCTGCCACCATGTCGGCCGATCCTGTCCTCCACCCTAATTTCAGTTTAGGTATTTGGTTAATTGGGAATTTAGATGTGTTAAAGGTATAATTTTTTGTTATTTTCTAATAAATTATTTGTGCATTTAGATATGTTGGTCAATTGTCTAAGTGTGTTTACTATAATGAGATACATTAGCCAATTATTTGTGCATTTAGGGATGTATCGTATGTCTTTGTCTGAAATTGAACTAAAATTGAACTAGTCGTATGTTAGTAATAGTTTAATATTTTTATCAATAAGGTAGATGTAATATTTGAAGAAGTGTATGAGAATATTTGTTGTCTTCATTAGATAAGACAAGAAATATGTGAAGAAGTGTATGATTATTGATCGTTGATATATGAGGCAATTGCTTAATCTAGTATTAATTGCTTTATCTAATTGTAACCTCTTTGTTTTGAGACAATTGCTTAATCTAATATTAATTGCTTCATCTAATTTTAGCGTCTTAGTTTTGAGATAATTACTCAATCCAATATTAATTTAATCTATGGTTTATGAATTAAGTGAATAGAGATGGCAGAATAAGTGGTTAGATTTTCACTTAACTATGACGGATATACAAAAAGATTATTAATAAAGAAACCGTCTACGTATGATGAATTTGAGATGCAAGTAGCTAGTAAGGCTGGGTGGGATCGAAGATGGAAAGTCACTATAAAATGTGCTATTCCAACATATGAATCGAATTCGAGACAAATATGTATAAATAATGATGCAACAATGAGTTTTATGTTTGACCTCTTGTATCACATAATTTGTTTCGATATATTTCTTAAAAAAGATGCTTGCGTACCTAGTGAAAGGCGAAGTAGTTCACATAGGAGCTCTCACAAGAGCTCACATAGGAGCTCTGAAAGAAATGTGATCAATGAAAGGCATATGCGAATGCCGGTTGACGATGAAGAAGAAGGAAATTTATCTATGACAGTAGCTTCAAATGAATGTCATAGATCGTCTACTCCTATTTACGAAGGAGGAGGACCTAATTGGACGTAAGGTTTATTAAGTTGGCAATCCTTTTTTAATCTTATAATTACCAATGAAAATTAGGATGCTACATTTTGAATTTTGTGCGTAATATGGAAGGCACACATCGCATGTACATGAGCCATTTAGCTTTCAAAAGTCTTAAGGCGGTGCATGGTATGGAACTCAAAGTTCAATGGCCATTCATTACCCCTACACAGGTGTTGGTCATACCGATGGTGGACCATCTAATCAAAGATGAAATATATATTCATAAATAAAGATATTTTATATTTAGGCATATAAAATTTAATACATATATGATGTCCATATGTAGGGGTGCATATGTCCAAGATGACGATATTGATGGAAATAAGGCTAATGAAGGTGAAGATAATATTGGTGAAGTAAGTGGAGAAGATTCTGACATGAATGAAGAAGGGGTCAAAGGTGAAGAAAGCGCTCAATAGATGGTTGATGGCAAGGGGGATGATGAGGTAGACAATGCTATTGCCACAAATGATATGAATGTGGATGATGAAGAGCCACCATACTATGAAATGGAGCCAATCTATTCACACATCACAGATGAGGAGATAGATGTGGCAATTAATTCTGCCATGGATATGGACCAAAAAAATGAAGATGAGTTATATGTTGGCCGCATCTTTGAGAATAAAGAAGCATTTGTTATAGCATTCTAGGAGTTTTCCATTCAAAATTATGTTGAATACAAGGTTGTACCAACAAATTTGTCAGAGTACATAGTAAAGTGCATTGATAGTACTTGTACTTGGAGAGTTCATGGCTCAATAAAAAGGGGTGAAGGGTACTTTAAATTGAAGACATAAAAAGGTGACCACACATGTCAGAATGCCTAGCTTAGCACAGATCATAGGCAGTGCAGTGCCTCCTTTATTTTGAAGGTTATAATGCCCGCTATCTAAGCCGAATTAACTCTCACACCAGGGGATATTATTCAAAGAATGAAGGAGAAGTATCATGTTGACATATCTTATAAGAAACCATGGGCAGCAAGGAATATGACGATTAAGGCTATTTATGGGGATTGGGTGGAATCATATAAATTATTGCCAATGTACCTAAGGGCGATGCAAGAAGCGAATCTTGACACCTACTACCGCTTAGAGGATGATGTACTTTGTGCAAATGGTAGCATATATAGGAGATTTAAGCGGTTATTTTGGGTATTTGGGCCATCTATAATAGGGTTTCAACATTGCATCCATGTGATTAGTGTTGATGTCACTCACTTGTATGGCAGATATCCTGGTGCTCTTATGGTTGCAACGGCTACAGATGAAAACAATGGGCTATTTCCTCTAGCATTCAGGCTTGTCAGGAAGGAAGATGGAGACAATTGGAAATGATTCTTAATGGAATTAAGGGATCATGTACTGATGGCCATGACGAACATCGTCGTTATTTCAGATCGACATAAGGAGCTTCAGAAGGTCGTGCCTGAGGTTCTTCCTGAGCCTCTGTACCACCATTGTTATTGTATCTATTGCATTAAAGCAAATTTTAAGGAGTTCAAAAATGATACACCAACAGACTTGATTGGGGCAGCAGCTTGTGCACTTACAGTAGAAAAGTTTGATGATAAAATAGACTTGATTGGTCAGGAGAGTCCTAGGGCAAAACATCTCCTCTTAGGAGGAGAATTGCATCCTACACAGTAGTCTCTTGCCCATGATGGTTTTAGGACATTTGGCATGACGACTATAAATATCGATGAAAGTTTAAATAGTGTCTTGAAGGGGGCACGAGGATTACCCATGCAGGCTTTAGTGTAAGCTATTTTTTTACTGGGTCCTAAATTTTTTCGTTAAATGATCTTCTGCCGCATCTGCCATGGCCACCCCATATACTCACAGAGTGGAAGCGATAATGAGAGAACAAACAAGAAAAATTGGGGAGTATATAGTTAATAGGACCAACAACGGTCAGTATGAAGTGACGTCAATTCATGGTCGGAAGATTATGGTAAATGCGGCGATGCATACTTGTACATGCACATCCCTCAGGTTTATAATTATCCTTACTTGTACCTTATCATCGTGTGGGCAAAGCGGCAGGAGCCGATATAGGCATCACTATTTTACACATCTTCCACTTATAAAAATGTGTACTCGGCAGAATTTTATTCTCCTCGTGGTTGGGAATATTGGGAGAGGGATATACCTTTTGTATTATACCCTCCAAGAGCAACAAGGCAACCTGGTCACCCACGGTCTGTTCGCATTAGGAATACAATGGACCGTAGAACTATGGAGAGAGATGGTAGAGGAGGATATAAATGCGGGAGGTGTAAACAAAGTGGGCACAATAGTAAATCATGTAGAAACCCTCTTGTTGATTGGTAAATATATAATCAATTTATTTATTTATTCTCTATTTTAGGTATGATTATATGTTCCTAACGAGCGATGATATGCTCTTAATTCTCCGCATATCATATTTATCATGCAGAGCCTTCGTACAAGCCAGGTCCAATTGATGACAGTGTATCGTACAACAGGAGTCAGATAGGTCGGCTTCTATTTGGAGAGGAGGGGTATGATAACTCTTTTTAAATTTTGTTTTATTTTTTAAGGTTATAAATTATGTTGGGTTATAATTTTAAAATTTATTATAGGACCCCGGGTGCCTTGAGTGCACCGAACATTTTAGATATCTCCACCATTGGCCTATGTTGCCGTATATTGAGCGGGCCCGATTTAGACATTTCATTCATCTATAGTATGTCCGTCTTGATCGGCTTTTATTGACAGCTTTCATTGAGAGATGGAGGAGGACAACATAGACGTTTCACCTGCCCTATGGAGAGATGATGTAATGTCCGGGAATTTTCTAAATTCCCAAAGTTAACCACGGGAAATTAGGGTGTTGGACCCCTTGATCTTCTTGTTGGAATGACTTAATCAATGCTTATATGGATGGAAAGTAGATAGAAAGAGCTTCGAAATGCCACCAAGAATGCGCGAATCAGAGTTCGGATGAGGGAGATATGAGCGCTTGAAGTTGAACATATCGTGCAGGGCCCGTTTACCCGAATTGGACGTGCGAATTGTCCGTTTTAGTCACTATACAAGCCCGATCAATTAGTATTTCAAAATTGTATTTTTAGGCCCAATTTGGTTGTTGAATTGAAGAGTCTTTAGCCCAATTTCTCATGGGATTAGGAGCCCTAATCCCATGCCTATAAAAAAAAGTAATTAGGGCTTTTGGGGGGGATTTTTTATCGCTAAGCGAATGGGAAAGAGGCGATGATGGAATTTTCTGGCAAAACTCTGGCGAAGAGTTGGCGGAGATGGATCAATGACAACTCAGCCATTTGAGGTAGGATTTCGAGTCAAAATTAGCAGAGATTTGTAAATTATAATATAAGTCATATTCGTAATTTAGATGAACAGTGCTTGCAGAAATCACTGTTCATGCAGTTTTGTTTTGAGCTGTTTTTTTTTATTATTTTATTGTTCAACTACCAGCGGCTGGCCGACTGCTGGTGGCTAGATACATTACGGGAGAAGTACGCCGGCCCTAGCTCTAGCTGCAGTGACCCTTGCTCCGGTGAGGCCTTGGCAGTAGCGGCTTCGGTTGCCACTCTACAGGCCACCGGGTCTATTAAAAAAATAATTAAAATAAAATGAGAACCTGTGGTGGCGCAGTGCAGCCACCCGCAAGAGGATGGATCAGGGCTGCCGGAATCGCCAGACAATGGCGATCCGGTCAAGCTCAGCCCATCGGCCAGCCATGGTGGCTTGCTGTCACAATGCCACCACTGGTTTTTTTTTTTAAAAAAAAGGATGAAGAAAGAAAGGGTTGCCTTTTGGCTACCGGCTAGCCACCAGGCGGCGACGGAGCTGATGTCGTCTGTTCCGTCGGGCGTCGGCGTTCCTAGAACATTGGGGCCACCCCCTCCTCCAATGTAGTGCTGGCGACCAGTTTCATAAAGATTTATTAAGATAACCCAAGGAGGGTTAGGGCACAAGAGCTCGAATAATTCTTATATCATTAATGAATTTTATTATTGATATTATGATCTGTTTGGACCTTTGTGGTTCTAATTGTTGATGTTATTCTTTGTTTCGATTTTTTATGTTGATGTTGTGATAGTAATTTATCACTATCTTAAGAGTATTGAAAGATTAATTAATGGGGTTTGATAGCTTTGGATTGGGCGAGAACACCTAATCAAGATAAATACTAAAATACCTCATAGGGGTTTGGGACTAGTTCATACAGTAAATAAAGCCTTTGACCTGACAATTAGCATTGGTTGATGAACCAATGGTAGTTTCGAGTGTTAGACCCTACTCTAGAAAGGACTAATATGGTTTGAGATAGTCAGTCGGAATCTTGGCTTATAGATGAGCAAGATAGGGTTCAGAATGGTTTCCTAAGTTTTAGCTCTATTGAGGAGTTGCTGATTTGACCATGTAGTTGCACCTCCCCATTGGAGGGAGTTCTATGTGAGTTGGGCTCACACTGATCTATTGAGGATCACTTAGTGTACACACATTTAGGGTCGCTGACATCCTGCTTGGTTGGCATCTCTGACCACTTCTGTTCAGGTGCAGTTGTGGGTCATGCCCTTCCACTCCGGTCAGGTCCTTATGGGCTAGGGTGGGAGATGGCACTTCCTGGTGGATTCCAGGGTGTTCCGTTATCATTTGTCACTTAGGTTGACATCTGATGAGTCTGTCTGTTATTGGGATTAGACGAGGATATTAATTATAGAACATTGGTTCAAGAGATAATTAATAACATTAATTGATATTTCTTGTTTAATTAGAACAAGTGGAACGATTAAAAGACTTGCATAAAATGTAGGTTGCTTGAAAATACTTAAGCATTGCATGTGTGATGCTATGCTTCTTAGTACAGTGTAGTATTACGCAGAACTACGTCTGAATCCGATCTTATTGGAAACATTGGAGATTTGTCTAATGAGTATGTAGGCAACTAACATCGGGTGATGTTGGTCCGATCCAAAAAATATCAATAAAACCTTTTGTCATTTGGAAGCTCTTCTCCAGAAGGCGGAGATGCTCCATTGTGGTTGTGGTTGTTGTTTGGTTTGCTTTGTTGCAGATTCTCCAGGCAACGACAAGTAAGACCAAGGCAGATGAGCACAAGAGGTTTCTGCGTTTCTACAACTCCAGTACGTAAGTGTACCTTAACCGTGAGAGTCAACTTGTTATTAATTTTCAGACGGGTGACAAACTTGTACTTAGATGGATGAGTTGGTCTTTATGAATTTTCAGACGTTAAATAATATCATATGATTTGATATTCGTATTTGTGAACCCCAGTTATCATGACTTAGATATTTAATTGAAGGGTTTGTTTTGTATTTAAAGAAAAAAAATTTTCTCACTACTTACCATTCGTGCTATTTAAAAATGCTTTTAAAAATCTAGGTCGTGACAGATGACCATCACACTTATGGATGTGGCGATTCTCTTAGGACTTCGCATCGATGGACCTCCTGTGACGGGCATGACAGGAGGAGGTTATTTAGACTTATTACGTAGACTCCTTGGTAGAGTTCCTCCTGTTACATCCATGCGTGGTAGCCAAGTTAGCCTTCAATGGCTCTTAGGCGAGTTTCGTGAGCTCTCAGCCGATGCTTTAGAGATAGTTATCGAATAGCATGCACGGGCGTATTTATTATATTTACTTAGAACCATGATATTTGCAGATACCACGAGTAGCCATGTACACGTGGCATATCTCTCCCTCCTTGTGGACTTCAACATGGTGGGTGCTTATTCATGGGGTAGTGCTACTCTTACATACTAAGAGTTAGGGAAAGTATATCAGGTCATGACCTCGGGGATTGCAAGATGTTTGACACTTCTTCAGGTAAATAAATTCATAACTTTATATATTTTTTTACACGTATAATTATTTTATTTTATTTAATAATTGTTATCATATTTTCTGACATAGCTATGGTCATGGGAGCATTTACACGTCGGATGACCAAGTGTTGAGGTGGGTCACTTAGTCGAGGGTGCTCCATTAGGAGTGTGGTAGGCTGTATTTATGTTTAATACTTTATTTTTTTAGCAAGGTTTTATGACATATGCTAAACTCATTTTTTAAATTTAACTCCTTAAGGTGGAATGTTCAGAAAAAGAAAACCAAAAATCCACAAGGAATCTTCCGATTATATAGAGGGGAGTTAGACCACCAGCGGTCATATCAAGTAATTTTATTGCGTGTTTAAAACCAAAAATCCACAAGGAATCTTTTGATTGTATAGAGGGGAGTTAGACCACCAGCGGTCATATTAGGTAATTTTATTGCTTGTTTAACTTTTTTTATAGTGATTATAAAAAATTTTATTTTTATTTACATTAAATTATCTTTATATATTGTATAGGTTATTTGGCAGCCGTACTCACCAGAAGTATTGCCTGTGTTACCTTCTCTATGCAGCGACGGTTGAGAGGTGTGGCTATCTCGAACTCCACTGATATGTTATGAGATTATATAGATGTATGAGTCAGATCGTGTAATGCTCCAATTTAACCTGGAGTAAGGGGCCCCACCTTCTACCGTTGAGTTAGTTCATCACATCACTTGACAGGGCCGCCATCTTACCGATTGGGCTTTACATCATGCTTCATATATTGCTCGATGGGAGGATAGGATAGCCCATTGTTATTAGAAGGGAGATGGCTACAACATCGCAGGATGTTCATAGTGCTTATATGTAGTGGTATTTATCGATTACACGATAATATATTTTACCGAGTGCTAATGTAGACGAGATGACATATCAGCCTTAGGGAGCGTCTGAGACAGCTTTGGTAAGTACAACTTTATTAATTAATGCACATATTATTTTCTTATTTCTGATTAATTATTTATCTAATATTTAATTTATTTTTTATAGTTTCGTCTAGTTCGACGTACACATGCGCATTTGACTAACACAATTAACACTTATACTTCGGGCGAGGTCTTATTAGCAATATGTCAGTCGGTGATTAGGGAGTCTAATGATGTCATTTGTAGCTTGCCATTGCTTCAATCAGTGACTACGGATGTTCATAGAGATTATCATATCGACGAGGATACTCAGACAAAGCCGATACACGATTCATTCCCTGATATTTCATCTTCATCAGCAGTGCATAGCTCTCCTCCCCATTCATCATTTCCGGTCACTGCACATGTAGCTCAGCCAAATCTTATTTTATATTATAGACAACATCAGTTAGCTCGTGTTGAACTATCTATTACTTATGTGGAGTTAGAGCCAAAGGCAGAGCCGCATTAAGAGCCAGAGCTAGAGATAGAGCTAGAGCAAGCAGATCATGCGAAGGAGCTTGTACAACATTGTTGAGGTCGAGGATGTAAGAGATTGTAACATTAGCTTTGTTATATTTTTTTTTTAAAACTAAACATTTTTTCAACATGTGATATAATATATTTGATAAGCATTTCTATTTTATGTATGGTTTCATTAGTTGATGTCAATATGCATAAAACGTGTGAAATGAATGAAATTGTAAGTTGAATGAATGAACAGAGACATGTATTAA
Organism: Saururus chinensis; assembly: GCA_035235625.1. Classification (NCBI taxonomy): domain Eukaryota; kingdom Viridiplantae; phylum Streptophyta; class Magnoliopsida; order Piperales; family Saururaceae; genus Saururus; species Saururus chinensis. The sequence goes on from CP141140.1 coordinate 27,542,139, forward strand.
AGTTAGTATAAAATAATTTTTTAAAAACATTCTAATTTGATTTCGTCAGACAAAATCAGTACGTGAGGGTTGGAGGGGCCAAGTTAAATGAAGGACGAAATCAACTTCTTATGTAAAAGGACGAAATCGCCTTAAAGTGATTTTATACTTCTAAAGGACAAAAACAGGGTAAGTTTATACATCTTTAATCTGATTTTGTCCTTTGAAAAGGCGAAATCAACTTAAATTTAATTTCGTCATTTTAAAATATATAGTCATATAAAAATTATAAAAAAAACTACGCAAGCACCAGCATGGCAACAAGCACTACTTAAAAAATATTTTCTAAAGTAGTCCAAATCAGTAAATATTTTTATAATTATTATTTAAATAATTTTTCCTTAATATTTTTAAGGCACATTTTTTCATACTTTGCGATCATCCCAAAATCCAAAGCTTTTGAGACATTGTGTGTCATTGCAAAATAGTTTTCGAGACAAGCTTTTCCAAAAAACTTTGATAAATCTAATTTTTTCACGAAAAACATTGTGCAACTCTTTTTGAATTTTTCCCACAAATTTGATCGTTCCATAACAGCAAAATTGTTATAGTCATCTACCATTTTTTGGTCTCTGTTCCATCCCATTAATATCTATTTCGGTGTCTTCTTCTACACCTCTTTGCCCAGTGTTTCGTGCCCTTGTCCCCTCCATTGATATCTACTGGATCCACCAAAAGCAACTGTCATGTCCATGTGTACTTGGCTCCATTCAGCTAATTAAATTGAAAATATACAGCCCAAAAAAGAAAGAAAAAAATTTAATCAAGAAAATATTATGTGCTTCATCATGAAGAACTTCTGCCGTAGAGTAGAGACATCAAATGCAGAGATGGGTGCAGCGACTCAATAGAAGGCAGTGAGCCGAATGACCCCATCAACCCTGGAAGCCAAACATTATCCCTCACTTGTTTTAATGTTTGTGACTGCAAAAGCTTCTTGCCCATGCACGACATGTCAATCTGCAGCCAAAATACGTAATTAACAATCTTATTTTTATATATAAAAAATAATTTTTTATATAAGTTTATCAATCAATAATCTGAAGGGTTGTTTGACAACCCCTTTGAAAGAGAAAAGGCTTCCCCCATAGCAGCAAAAATTCTCCTTAGGGTTAAAGGGGAAATACACTTGTAGTGTTTTTTTTTCAAATGTGTTATCAAACAACCTCTAACTCTAAGTTGCACATGCCAAGGGACAACTGCATTAAATATTTATTTTTTATGAATAAATGCTTATTTTTGTAACCCCTATATCAAAGATTATGTATGTCCCAAAATGTGTCCTACTTGGTTTTTCAAAATAAATTAATTTTAATTTATTTTAAAAAACTAAATAAGATACTTATTTTAGGAAAGGAGTATATAATTAAACACTCCGGAGGCATATAAAATTTTAATTGTTTGATTAATATGTTTGTTCATGTTAATTAAAGTCTTATGAACAAATAAGATTCGTATAAACTATCGTAATCCTTTGTTGGTTAGATATATTGAACTAGTTTGTGGGAAGAAAGGAAGATATTTAAATGCACCTATATGCAATGAGCCCTTATTGGCTATTGTAGGTGGGCGAGTGGCTACCAAAGCCGGTTGTAATCTGTCGACCTGTGAAGGCAATCAACTCCAACTGGTTTTGTGTCTTTTGACCTGCACGTACCCGCCTATAATAGGGAACTCATTTTGGGCTCATTACAAATGGACACATCTAAATATCTTCCCGGAACATGATAGTCATACAGACGAAGTTAGATACAACTCTCAAGTCCTATCCAAAAACAACCAATATTAACCGGCATTTATATCGGTTGGAACATACTCCCCTCTAACTATCTCACGTTCATCTCTCTCAAGCTATTCATTCTCTCTCACTAACAAACTCTCTTCCTCTCTCCATGGCCTTTTCCCTTGATTCTTTGCTAAAAATTTCATCTTCAAGCCTTCAAAAGCACCGTCTCAAATGGTTGTAGCCGGAGAGAAAGAGGAAGGAAAGAGAAGAAGGGCAGCGCCCCTTGCTACTACATGCTCAGGCTATAAGAAGAGAGAAGAGGAGCAACTGCAAGGATTTTCTAATTCAAATGATTTGCTTCAACCTAACTCCAAGATTATTGGCATTCCTGGTTATAGACTACTTCTAAACAGGTATTTTCCCCAACCTATTGTTTAAATTGCATAGAGGGTTCTTCAGTATTGGATTATGAAACAACTCCATGAAGGTTAGTACGTTATTTCCATCTCTCTCTGAGGCTATTCAATCTCTCTCACTTCAAACTCTCTTCCTCTATCCATGGCCTCAAGCCATCTCTTTCCTTTCTTGATTCTTTGCTAAAAACTTCATCTTCAAGCCTTCAAAAGCACCCTCTCAAACCGTTGTCACTGGAGAGAAAGAAAAAGGAAAGAGAAGAAAGAGGCTGCAACCCCTTGCTACTACGTGCTCAGGTTATAAGAAGAGAGAAGAGGAGGAACTACTAGGTTTTTCTCCCACGGATTTGCTTCAACCTAACTCCAAACTTATTCCCTGTTATAAACTACTTCTAAACATTGTATTTCTCCCAACCTATTGTTTAAGTTGCATAGAGGAGCGTTCTTAGGTATTAGATCACAAGACAACTCCAATAAGGCTAATACGTTATTGTTCTATATTAATTAATTACTTTTTTTTTAAAATTGAATCGATGGCATATATTATTTACAAATATGTTGTGTTTTCATGCATGATATATGAAGTAAATTTAAAAAACGTTAAAATTTGGCGTCATCGTGAGCTTATGCTGCGCCGCCTACCTTCATCCTTTGTATGGAAATGCTGTTAAAAATTTATGTTCAAATATTACGAACGCAATTTAACTTCCACGAATTTCTTTATGCTGTTTTAAGGTACAATAATGGCGTTAATGATTCGTAACATCCCATACACTTAGATCCGCATTTCTTTACGAAATCCCTGTCAATCACAAGTACTCACAATTTTCTCCATGCATACCCGCTGTGTTTTCCATGTATTCATTAATTCTTCACCCACAATCAATAAAGATTTCCGGTTTCCAAGAAATAGGATTGAATAAAAAAAGGGACATTCAGCGGCTCCAAATGATGATTGAATGCCTAGATAAGATGGAGTGGACAGGCCAGTGGAGGCATCGCTTGAATACTCACCAGTCAAAAGTAGCATGTGGGTCTAGGGTTTGCGGGCTCATGCATGCTCTTGAAATGCTAATAATAACTACGTCGACTTCAGTTGACAATCTGTTCAATGCAAACTTCATTATGTAACACGCCCACATGCAAGGCTCAGCCTAATGACCAAAGGTTACTCTAATGATCATGTCCTCCTCTCGGCCGCCTGATCAAAACCAAATCAGGACACTGCTATTAATTTGAACTAAAAACTACATGGCCGGGTGGCTTGCATCTCCCATCTGTTGACTGTCTGTAGGTTCCATTGCGTATTGTTAGCCAGAAAAAAATTCTTTGGCTCACATATATGCCTACTCTAAGGGTCTAATTAATAAGATTTCAGTTTCCAAATAAATCTTGTTCATGTAGTTGAACATGTCCAGACTCAAAATACCCAAATGTGCAGGTACATCAATTAAGATGTTTTCGAAAGAGGACTTGCAACACTAAGCTGGACATTATCTAATCGCGACACTTTGATTAAGAAACCTCATAGATGCAAAATATTCATGATATTTGTTTTTGTGTATTTCTCAAAATTTTCCTCTTCTTGGTTACAAAATTGAAGTAGTTCTCGAATTGATAATACCAGCTTCAATAGAAAATAAATATTCCCTCCATCCTAATAGGTTTATTTGAATTTTTAAAATAAAATAAATTTATTTATTTATTTTAAAAAAATTAAATAGAGCTATTAACGCGAGACAGAGGAAATATATTCTACTAAAATATTCTTCTTGAGGCTTGACAAAGGAAAACGAAATCTCCTGGTCATTTCATAAGACATCAAGCATTAAAGGCCTTATCTGTACTATCCATACGTTCTTACCCATGTTAGTATGTTCATAAGCCATTTTATTTTGGTGAGATTTTTTCACAGCTTACAAATGAATAACTACCAAAATAAATTTAGCAAAAAAAAAAACAACTACCAAAACAAAGGTGAACGTGAATATATAGGTACAGTTATCATTGAAATCATGGTGAACTTATTCTAGCCACAATCATGGTGCCTTTTTTAGGTATACAACCACTGATGCATGGTTTTTTTATCTTTTTAATACATGTGTTTTCGTGAATTTGATCTTCCAATCAATCTTTGCACGTCCGCCGGGACTAATACTATTACCTGGGCTCCAACACCAGATAACCGCTCTTCTAAAAAATTTGAGCTGTTACATTATCAATAGGTTTATTTTGGATTCCAGCATACATATCCCTACAAATTTGAACAAATGTCTTCTCTCAAATAGGTTCCAAAGTAACCAGCAATATACTCCCCCGGCTCAATTTGGAAAAAATGTGTCCCATAAAAATTATTATTTGTCTAAATGAAGTTATTAATTAATATAAGAGGGAGAGAGTATATAATACAGTTAGGATTTATTTATAAAAAAAAAGAGTCTAACCTATCTAACAACCATGCTCGTTGAAAATTACTAGTCATTAGCTAGCCTATATATATAATTCTTTAAGTCTTCACATTAATTCATTTTAAAAAACCAAATAGAGCTATTAATTTAAAGGAGGGAGTAACTATGCCACCGACCTCTCTCCACAACAAAATAAATAAAATAAATGAAAATACTACTGATCAGAGGAAAGTATACTCTGAGACAGTTGTAGATATTGGGTCTGCAGGTGCAATTATGCTGATTATTTAGGGACTCCCGTTAGAAAAAGAACTGAAAATCTGTTTTATTGGATCAGAATTTAGAGACATTTGTGCCCATGATAAGAGCTTTGTCACGATGATTATCATTGCAGCTTTAAATGGCAGAAGGCATGCAGATATATATAGATAATAAAAGAAGGGTTGCTTAACGAAATAGAAAAAAGAAAAACACAAAGGATAAGTGATAGGAATCTAAATCAACGACCAAGAGAAACCATTTGATCGAAATAAGTGAAAATCCACTCGAATTTTTAATTAAATTATTGAAGGAACAGGTAATTTAAATGGAGTTAATTTAATAAAGCTTGAAACAGAAAAAAAAAACTCATAAACAGAAAGAAAAAAACAGAAGAAAGCTTCTACTGAAGCTTTCCTTTGCCAGCTAATTTTCCACCTTGTGCAGGATCATTGGCGAAGATCGTTTTGCAGCAGACTTATAGTATTAATACGTATAAATCTGCAGGAAGCCGAACTATTTCTTGTTTCGCTGAGGCTGTTTTAACCATTCTCAGTCCAATATTATAACTGAATCTTTGATTTTTAGATATGTAATTTCATGGCTGTTCCATACTCAAATAAGATAAATTAAAAAGGAAAGTTAGAACCTCATATTCGCTGGCCAGCCCAAGCTTTCTGACCAGGTACTTCTTTACCATCAAGATCGTGACATTTTCGTCTCTACACACATGCAAATGAAGATTTAAAACAGTCAAAACCGCAGTCCAATTTTTTTTTTGGTACTTAAAATTTCATTGATAGCCATAAGAAAGGATACAAGGATTAAAAAACGCAGTCCATTTATTCCACTCAAAGTAACAGGTTAATTGATGTGAGATGCAGAGCAGAAACTATGCAGTTAAGATGTTTATAAATCTGTTGGTAATAAAACTTTAACTGCATTAAACATTTGATGAAACCCAATAAATTTCTTATGGTCATTAGATGGGAAAACAGGAGAAACAGTGGAATTGTGTAGACTCACTTCACTCTAATATACGCCTTTGGTATCTGTGGAAGTGCTTCACTTTCTCTACTCCTGAAAAGAACTTCATTTAGTTAACACTGGTTCAGCACCCAACACAACAAGCAGGCCCAAGATCTGAGGTTATAATGCAGGAAAACAACGAAAGCAAACAGATTCTTGTGAGAAAATTTACCAGCCAGAGACGGCTACAAGGCTGAACCAGACGCCAACCTCCGGTCTGACTGCAGGTAGCAACATCCCACATGGGAATTGCGATGATGAGGAGGACGACGAAGGGTCGCAGTGATGCCAGCCCCCGTAATAATGCAAGGCAGCTGCTGGTCGTCTGACACCGCCATCATCACCAAACCCTAACCCTAATGGGCCCTGGTGAGCCCGAGGAAGGGAGGAGGACAAGGCAAGCTGCTGGTCATGAGTGGCCGAAGTGCAATGAGGTAGGCCAAGTCCGAGGCCCAGGTCCAGCCAGCTGCTATCCTCCTCGTCTTGGTGGTGGGTGCCAGAACCAGAGGCCATGCTGAATATGGCAAGAAGAGAAGCAGTAGGAGATGTTGTGTGGGTACTTGTACATTTCTAGAGGGGAAGGGAGAAGGGTAGGGAGGCAGAGACTGCAAAAGGAACATTGCAACGCACAGAAAGACACAGTGAGGGGGGTGGTTAGCCGTATACCATTTGTGTTGGGAAAGTCCCACAAACTTGAGCAGCCTTTTGTGGTTGTAGACGGACAGACGTTGTCTCTCAGAGAGTGTACGAATTGTTTAAACTTTGAAGCAGAGTTAGAGAGACAGAGAGGTACGAATTGTTTAAACTTGTGAAGCAGAGTTAGGGAGAGAGAGTGAGAGCACTTGAGTAGGGAGTGCATGGGAGCACGTCGTGGTGGGAGAGGTGACAAGATGGGAGGAGAAGCCAAGCAGTGTATAATGGCTATGTGTCACAGAAGATGGGGTGGTGGGGAAGAGGGAGAGGGAGTAGGGCTGCAGAGTGGGAAGGGGCTGGTCGTAGCGGTAATCATAGCATTAGATCCCTTTGTCCATGCAAAACAAACAAAGTCTTCATGATTGCTCATGCTCGTCCTCCCTCCTCTTTGTTGTCCATGCCCCGTCTAAGCCATACATCTCCTACTTAATCGTCGGTAACTCTCTGGGATTCCCTTTGTTACGAAGAATAGCCTTTTGGGGGCTTATTTGCAAGCCGTATCTCGACAGATAGGTAGAGGCGTACTGGCCTATATCCCGACATCAATATGGTGCGGGGAGCTCAACGCCCCTACATGATTTTTTATATGCGTCGGCCATAATTTAAAAAAATATTAAAAATTAAAATATAATTTAAAATCAATATTTTCGAAATTTTAAAAATAATAATATTTTTATTATATTAAAAAAATTATATAAAATCAATACAAATGAGTCTATATAATTTATATAATTATTTTTTAAAATATAATATTTTATATTTATGTATTTACTTAAATATTTAACATATATGTTTTTTCACAATATTTATGTAATTCATATTAAATATTTTATTTAGTTTTAAATAAATTAAGTTTAAAACACTTAATATAGGATGGAAGGAATAATAATTTACACAAAATAAAAGAAGTAATAGTATATAGTTTTAAAATGAGCTAATATTATAGCACTTGTATCAGTTGATACAGTCTTTTATGATTTTATTATGTTTTAAAAATTATATTATAATAATATATTATTAGTTATAATATTTTTTATATATATCAAATAGTTTATAATTATTTCGGTGCATACCAAATGTATCATCGGTATATACTTATATCTATAATCATTAATATTATTATCCATATCAATACTACATTCTATAGTTATAACTCTTTGGTTATAAATAAATTAATAATTTTATTTGAGAAGTATTTTTTATGTTCCTTATTAATAATAAGCCCAACGAAAATTTTATATAAGGGCCTATGAGATTGAAGGTGCATACTCCAAGCTAATGTATGCTAAAGTGTACATCATTGATATTAAAAATCTAACAACTTATACTTATTATTAGTAAGGAGTATAAAATATGCTTTAATTTGGTAAGTATTTGTATTTTATATATGTCGGTCATAATTTTAAAAAAATTAAAATATAATTGAAACTCAATATTTTTGAAGGTTTAAAAATAATAATATTTTTATTATATTAAAAATATTTTAAAAAATATATATAAAATCAATATAGATGAGTCTATATAATTTATATTATAATTATGCATTTACTTAAATATTTAATGTATAAGTTTCTTCACAATATTTATATAATTCATATTAAATATCTTATTTAGTTTTAAAATAAATTAATTTTAGAACACTTAATATGAGACGGAGAGAATAATAATTTACACATGACAAAGAGAGTAATAGTATATGGTTTTAAAATGAGCTAATATTATAGCGCTCGTATCAGTTGATACGGCCTTTTATGATTTTATTATACTTTAAAAAAGTCTTATAATAATATATTATTAGTTATAATATTTTTTATAAATATCAAAAGGTTTACATATCAAACGTATGAGTTACTAACTTCCATAGTTATAACTCTTTGGTTATAAATAAATTAATATTTTTATTTTAAAAGTAATTTTTATGTTCCTTATTAATAATAAGCCCAGCATAAGTTGTATATAGGAGCCCTTTATTAATGAGATCGATTGTGCATACTCTAAGCAAATGTATGCGAAAGTGCACATCATTGATATTAAAAATCTAACAACTTATACTTATTATTAGTAAGGAGTATAAAATATACTTTAATTTGGTATGTATTTATATTTTACATTAATAACTTTATTTTATTTAATTTAAATAATAGGGTAGTTAAAAAAGAATATCATAAGATTACTTTGCCTTCTCTTATATATAGTTTTCACCGTTAAATAAAATCACTATTTTTTTAAATATAAATATTAATATAAGACAGAGAAAATATTATATTAAATTTAAACTTAGAGATCCATTTATATAACTTCGGGTTCGCATGGGCTTCATGTAGCCCTCAAGCTTTAATCCAAAAGGGCATATAACTTAAAAGATACACAAATTTTAATCACTGCCCTCCAATTTTCAATGTCAGATCTCGAGATACTTACTAATTTGGTACATTTTTGCGCTTTTTCCATGTGAGAAATTTAGTTATCAGTGACCTTTTTTGGAGGGGCTTACCTTTGTGCATGGAAGGCCGTATCGATCGATACGGCCCCATATCGACTGATATGTACCCATATCGGTGGAGACCGATACAGGTACGGGGGGTGGTACGCCCCCCACAGTGAATCGCGATATGTATCAGCCGTATCACCCGTACCATATCGATACGGCCGATATGTATCGATACTATATTAAAAATTTATTTTTAAATTTTAAAAATTATTTTTTTTCAAAAAAAAAATTTATTTTTTGATTTTTTTTTCTTAAAAATGAAAACACAATTTGAACCCAAATTTTTTAAAATTTAAAGTTTTTTATATTAAAAATAATATTTTTAAAGTTATATGCGATCAATACTGTAGGTTCATGCAATTTAGATAATTATTTTTTTTACATATAGTGCTCCACAAATATACATTTATTTGAACGACTCATATTAAGTATATTATTTATTTTTAAAATAAATTAATTTTAAAGCACTTAATATGGGAAAGAATGACAAAAAATTTGTATAAGACGAAGAACATAATAGTGTATGGTTCTGAATGAACTAATTTTATAATACCCGTATCGATTGATACGGCATTATACAGTTTTATTATGCTCTAAAAGAAATATTATAATGATATATCATTCATTATAATATTTTTTTTATATTTATAAAAGGGTTTATATCCGTTTCGGTACGTACAAAGCGTATCATCGGCGCGTACCCATATCCATAGTCATCGATACTTTTGTGCATATCGATACAACCTTCCATGCCTTTGTGCTAGAGGGTACGCAGGTACAAAAATTACTTGACCTATAGTTTGGGGGAATCGAAGTGACTGAATTATGAAATTTTAATATACGTTATGGATCTTGTTAAAGAGAATCCAATGCACTAAAGAACACCAGAATCATTTTTTCGTCACTTGAGTTCGTATTGATAGCTTTATTTGAAAAAAAAATATTTTCACATTATGGCGAGACCCACAGCTGAAAGACTGAAAAATATGCTCCGAGTCATTTTTTTAAGGACCTAGCCTTTTAAATTGACTCAATTAATGAAACTATATATTAGTGTAATTAAGAAATATTTTTTTACCAAATAAAGTTATTAATATAGAATGTTGTAGTATTGGTCCAATGTATATATGAATCTTAACATTGATCAAAATACATTTTAATCCACTGCTATATGTGTAAATCCCAAAATTAAAAATTTTCGAGCAATATGTGAGACGTGTAAGGGAACGAATGGACACTGCACACATATTCCACATTATTAATGGAAATGGAGTGGGACACTTGTTTTGAGTTTGGTTTAGACATCACCCTAGCCGAATTATATATTTTGAAATTATAAGACAGCTCTTCAAAAGCAATGAATTTAGAGTGCTTTTAAATATCTTAGGTGCTTATTTATTTTAAGGAAGAAGTTAATGCGAGTCATGGCTTATGTGGAACTGTATAAACCGAGATATCTCAAACCATCATATTGATATGCAATTGAGCCTGTTACTCAAAAGTTGTTTGTCTCTTGAGTAATAAGCACTGCCTGAATCGAAATCTAACGGCCTGTAATGCCTGGCACACACAATTGCACGTAAACCTCTTATTAAAGGGACTTCTTTTTAATTTTAAATTAATTTATATTTTTATAAGCTAAAAAGATAGTAACTTAATTTTGTTTTTTTCTTTTAATCTCACTTGTACCATTGATGCCCTTTTTGTGCTTAATGGATAGGGATCTTCCTCCTAAAGCTTACAAGTACAAATGTGGAAGCTCACACACACACTGAAGCAAAAAATGAAATGCATCCCAAAAAAACAAGTTTGTGAGCTTTTCCATATGCCCCTGATCATCCTGACGCCAGGAATAAAATGAAACAGAACCATCAGAATGAAGTCCTTGAACCTATATCGTCTCCTGGTTTAGATCTTGTGTCTAGCTTTTCAGTCTTCACAACTGGGTTGGCTTCTGCACTCTCATCACGAGCAGCTGTCCGATAGTGAAACGTTCATTGAATCGAAGAAAATCAGAACTGACTTTCTTTGTTAAGACGTTGGCTTTGATTTCTTTCTATATTGTCATCCTTTTCCGTGTGAACATGTCTATTATCCTCCAACATATGCTCAGTACCCCTAAAAATAAACGTGGTTGAATAAGGAAAATTATTATAATTAAAAATATTAAGTTTTAGCGATCTAACTTCAATTAAGAGGCCCAGATAAAATGCTTTATCAACTTTACCCCATTTACATAATCCACTTATTAAGATTCAAGGTCTTGCAGCTAACACCATCACACAACCATTATCTTTCATTTGGCGGAAGTGTTCATAAGCATCGCTAGATGATTAGCTTGGCAGTGCTGGAATGCACAATGATGTAAATCATCGCGTTTAGGGATATACCTTTTTTGGGGTCATTTCATCAAATAGACGTAAAACGTAACGGTCATTTTTAGCTTTGCACTGCCCATCAATCAAAATACCATTCGAAGCCCAATTCCCTCGATTTGGGGATAAACTACCATTGCTAATTAGATAACTAAATCTAAAATAAAAAATAATATTTTTACTTTATTTTCTCTATACCATAGCACCTTATACTACAGATAGAGAAGGTAAGTCTTACTTAACAACATAATTGGATAAGGTTGATGAGCCCCACGTGATAATATAAGATTCACTTTTCTCTATCTATAAATCGTGTAATACTTATGAGTGTAAGAAAGTGAGTGTTGGAATATCACTATCTTTCCTCCATCAATATCCAAATTAGAGCATTGTACGTAAAAGTGGTAAGTCATAATAAAAATCTTGCATTAGACCAAAAGTCTCGTGGTTTTTCTTGGTCTTGAGATAGTAGGCATACACCCATACAAAGACCACAAGAAATGTCAGGCTTTCTCACCACCACTGCTGGTAACACTAACAACATAGGCAATTTTTATTATAAAATATTATTACAGAGGATAGGGGATGTATAAGTAAGGTTTTAAGTTTTATTGGGGTGTAAAAAGAATAGGGTCTCTGAGTATGCAACGGGGGGAAAATAGCTACCTTCTTTCTGTTTTTCTTTGAGAGTGAGAAAACTTCTTTATGGGGGCAACTTGCCATGTCCTTATTCTATTTCTGAACATTTTATAATTATGAATTTATGCTTTAGAGTATTACTTCCTCTATACCAAATTAATAGCTTCATTTGGCAAAAAAAAAAATCTCTGTCAATAGCTCTATTTTGTTCAATTTAAGTAATTGATTACTTAAAAAAATATATCATAACCTCATTTTCTTTTTTTCATAGATGTTAGTTTCATCATTTAATAAAAAATTATTATTTTTTAAATATAGATATTAATATAGGACAAAGAGAGTATATTAATTTAAAAACTAATATTTCTGTTAGACTAGTTTTATTCTTTTTTAGAATGATTGGCTATTGACACAAAATGCATATTAACTCAAAAATTTGTTGCACACAATTTTATTCTATTAAAAATTACAAGAATGTAAAGTCTAGTATACAGCATATTCAATGAAATGGAATCACTCGTAGTAATTTTATAGTGTAACTAGAATTGCAAATAAATTTAGATATATGTAATGGCATTAGTACTAGGGCAATGCCAGATAAGGAAAACTAATTTACTTAAAATAACCAAAAGCAAGACTCTCAAAGGACTTTTCAAAACAAGAATAAATTGGCCTCACAGACATAAATACATTTTCTTTCAAATTAAAATTTCAAATGTCATCCCATTCATATATTTTGCAAATTAAAACCCAAGCAAAGATAGCGATGACCATTAAGAGGAGGAAAGGCAAAAAAAATATTTACTCATAAACTAGAGCACATATATTGGTGAACCTTAAGAGTTTTTTAAATTATTTTTAAATAATAAATACTAAAAACCTGAAAACTAGGTTTCTTTTACCTTATTTAATTAAAAAAATTAAAATTTATTATTTGAATTACATGAAAGTAAAAGGGGAGGAATGTATTTTGTGTAAATAGGTTCACACGAAGAGATGTTTATGAACTTTTTTTCCTTTTCATTTGGGAAATATATATTGGCATCACTTATGTTTGGTGTAAGCGAGTAAAAAAGCTTCTTTACCTCACAATTGTAAGAAAAAAGTAAAAGTAATTTGTTTCTTATGTGAGCTATGCTAGCTGGCTGAAAATATCAGACGCTATGCAGCGTGAAAATTGATTACAGAATGAGAGAAAAAAACAACAAAGATGGATCATTACCATATGGTTTGGTCCTGGAGGTTCCTTAACTCATCACAAGTTGCTCATAGGGACAAACTGGGGAAGGCAATGGAAGCCATTCCTGTTGTTGTGCTAGCCTGCCAGCCATCACGGTGGGGCATTCATCACCTAGAGAATGGAGACGACATACTAAGAAACATAAAATAAAATTCAGCTTTCTCTACTTCCAAAGGTTGTTTACCAAAAGATCATTGTGATGGTGGAGACTAGTCTTAGACATGTCTCTCTCTCAAACAAACCGAGAGAAAGCCTAATGTGACAAGGAAGGAGGTGCTGGGCCTCAGGCCAGGCCCGTGCCTAGGCCGGGCTTGCCTTTTTGAGGCCCGTGGGCAGCAAATCACGGCCGGTACTGCATGGCACGGGCTGCAATGTGAACGGGCCGACATTAAGTTCGGCCCATTGTCACCTTTAACGCCACTAACGCTCGCCTCAAAGTGTAGACCCTATGCCATCCTTACCCACATGTGGGCTTTAAGAGTCAACCCAGCAAGTGTGCGGCAATCAGATGATGTGCATAGATGGGCCTATCTTCTATTTAGCATTGCTCTCAAGGACCGCATTTTTTTTGCGTTGGGCTTGAGGCCCATTAAATGCTTGCTTCAAGTGACTCGTTCATGTTCTGGTGAGCAAAACATTACCCCCCAGTCAATTGGATCTGCTCTAGTTACCGTGCCTTACTTTGCCTTCGCCGGTGGAAGGTGTCATGCATGAGAATCAAAGATTTGTTGGGCTAATAGCTCACGAGGCAAATGATAATAAATAGGGGTGCTAATGAGCCGAGTTAACTCATCAAGCAAAGCAAAGGTGCATTGACTCGACTCGACTCGACTCAAATATAGTTCGATTTGAAGCGGCTTGGCTTAAACTCGATTCGAACTTAAATATTTTTGAGTTGAATTTGAATATACCCTTGTTCGACTCAGCTTGAAGAGATTTCGAAGTAGGTTCGAACTCAACTTGACCTCAAACTCAAATAAAATTCGTAAATATATTTTATAATATACATAAATACATATTGATATCTACAAATACATATGCACAATTATCAATCTCAAATTACATTTATAACATGTACATATATACAACAAATTTATATATTATTAATAAATGCATAATGTCTATGTATTAGCCTATATCACATGTGATATATAATTTTGAGAAATAAATATTTAACGACACATTATACACATATGTCCACATGTGATATGTATTGAAATTTAGACATACCATAGAAATAGATTTAATAGATTATATATATATATATATATATATATGTATATTGTACAACTAAGTAAAAAAATAGGATAAATTGTACTACATATCAAACAATATGTTAGTCATTAGACATTATGTTATGGTAATATTATTTAATATCTCTACATGTCAAACAAATTACAATATATATCTTTTCAAATTTTCTATAAAAACTACTCTTGGAATCCTTAGATATTAGAATTTTATAATAATTTTTTATATATTTTTTTAACATTGACTCATGAAGTCTCTTTTTTCTTTATAAGATTAGGGTAAGTTATATTTATTTAAGATGAGTCCAAGATGGTAAGATATCTAGTTTTATGTTCCCACTATGCTAAAACTTAACTCGACTCTACTCCTTATCACCCCTACACAGTACACATGATATATATTATTTGGAAGTAAATTATTTTAAATAAACATAATAAATATGTGTTATATATGTCATATTTACTAAAATTTATATTTATCTATAATAGAAATAAATGATATACATTCATATATGATATATCATATTCACAAATGTAGTTAATGACAAAGACACTAATTTTTTCTTTTTGGTGGTTATAAGATGACACTTTAAGTAAGAAGTGAATATAAAGATTTAGAAAATTTAGGTTATCAAATAATCAATATATTTCATAAACCAAAAGAAGGTTGGAAGTATGCAGAAGAGGTTGTGGTGTCACATATACATATAATATATATGTGCTAATAATAATGACATGTTTATACAAAATTACTAAAAAATGCATATAAAACAAATATATGAACATAGAAGACTATTAAAAGATGCATATACACCTAAACATACAAACACAAGATATAGCATAACAACAAATGGAAATATTAGAAAAGAAAACTAATAAATAAGTAAATAATATTATTTATACTTTAGTTGTCTATTTATAAATTTGTGAGCTTTTAGTAAATGATGACAATTTTGTATAAGATTATACCCACTACCCATAGAGCCTAAGCTCATGTAAGCGCGCGTGAGCCCTGACTTATATAAACTTTTTCCTATTTACAAATACTCTATTTGTCCTACATTAATAGCTCCAGTTAGTTTTTAAAAATAAATTAAAATTAATTCATTTTAAAAAACCAAATGGAGTTAGTAATTCAAGATGGAGGGAGTATTTGCTAATATTATTTTTTTACCAAGAAATTAGTATATATTGGTATAATGAGATAGAAATATTAATTAAAAATTTGCACTCATTTTCATGCGTTAAAATATAAGATCAATATTAAGAAATATAAATATTATTTAAAATAACATGGGCCAAACATACAACTTTAATGACGAAGTGATGAAATTCTATTTGGTAAAAAAAAATATTTTAAAAAATGTAAAAAAATGTATTTAAATGATGAGACTTGTATTTAAAAAAATGTATTATTTGTGATGAAATTCTATTTGACAATTGTGCACGTGTGAACTGTGTCAATGTTAAAATTTGCCCAAAGCATATTGGCTCTCTTAGATGCTTAGCTTGGCTTAGGTTAAAAGAATGCAGTATATGCATGGAAGGCTGTATCGATATGGATAACAATATCGATGATTATGGATATGGGTACGTGCCGATGATACGCTTGGTACGCATAGAAACGGGTGCAAACCCTTTGACACACATAAAAAAAGATTGTAACTAATAATATATCATTATAATACTTCTTTTAGAGTATAGTAAGACACACAAATATATGATTAAATATAGAGCCACAATCAATGAGTAATAACACCATAAAAATATTATAATATCAACACAATAACTATAAATATTTAAAATACTTAAAAGGTAGAATCCATAAACCATTGTGTTTTCATCCAAACCTGCAAAAGTAAATATACTTGATAATAAAAATTTGTAGAGCTATGGTAATATAAAATTCTTAAAGCCTTTTGAAAATTAGTATACCTCTCAAATCCAAAAAGAGTTATGAGGATGTCATAACCATTTTTGTCATCATTTACTGAGTCTTAATAATTTAATTAATTCACATTGTTACAATATTGAGCCGAACTCATATAATTATGATAATGTTGAATATATTGACCATTATAAAACTGATAAAGTTGAGGACTCTATCCAAAGTGTATTGTTGAATAACTGCGCACCAATATTGGGTAGTTTGAAATTTGAGATTGAGAATCATAGTGAGAATCAGAACCATAACTATTGGATGAATAAGATTGTGCATTATATCCATTATGTCCATATCCATATGCAAGTTGGCTCACCCCCAACACTTATATTTTGAATCCCTTGTGCAATGTTATCCAAAGGTGAAGGGTGGTTGCAACTAGCATCATGTTGAGTTGAAACAATTTGGTCATATCACTCATGGTGATGCCTTTGTGATTGAATTCCATGTCTATCTCTATAAGAGTTCAAATTCTGATAAGCCCTACTGCCATGGTCTTGATCTTGGGTGCCATGATCAAAATATTGTTCTTCAATAAAAACTATATAACTTGATAATCCACCACCATCCCCTTAACTCCCACCACCACCCCCTTGACCATCACCATCCACTTCACAATCACCACCACCCACTTGACCACCGCCATCATTAGTACTAGAAGAATTAAATTTTGATTATACTGTTGTTCACCTTGTAGGGGTCTTCATCATGTCATAAAAATTATTATCATCATCATCATCTTCTACCATTGTCCTTGCTATTGTACTAGAATAATTCTTCAATTATTCTTGAACATCAACACCCATTTGTGCACCTATCAATTGAGTAGGAGCCTGTGGTGGTTCCCTTGCCTCATCCAAAATAGTTTCCCCATTTTCTGCTAGCCATGAATTGAATGGGTCATTTTCTTCAAATATATGACAAATCAATTGGATCATAATAACCCTCTTCTCTCTTGTAATCTATCTTAAGATTTTTTACTCTTATGTGCATCTTGTAATGAATGAATACTAATTGTTCCAATCTATTGTATGTTAGTCGATTCCTTTGTTTTGTATGGATGCGAGCAAAAGTACTCTAATTTCTTTCACATCTAGACTATGAAGTTGTCTGTAAAAGGATCCTAATTGCAATCTTCCTTAAATTAGGGGCATCCATCCCATAACCAAGTCACCACTCAGCTAAAATTATAAGATTAAAATTCAGAGGTCAATTAATTTCTTATTTTAGAGATAAAAATAACAATATAATAATCTAAGAATCACAAACAATGTACAACTTATTTGATTTTGTGGTTTCCCAAGATTTCATGGCCACAACAGAACCAAAGCTGCATTCTCTTTGTTCCATACAAAATGAAATTTACACACTAATATGAAATACTATTTAATATTTTATAAATATTAAAACATCATAATCTACCTGTCGGAAAGCTTTGATAGCTAGATCGATATTTGGTTCTAGTGTCTCAATTACTCTTTGTAAACATTGCAACAATCTATCATTAGTCACAATATCTTTGCTATATTGAAATTCAGGGTTAAGGTAGAAAGTTGAAACAAGGTTAAAAAGATAAATAAGAGATAAAGTTAAATATGAATATTTATTAATTAAAAAATGCAATATACACCAACTCCATGTACAACATGCACAAGTTGTTTGTTCCATCTATCTTCAATAATATCACAATATTGCTTATGATCTCTAGTAGTTTTTTCTATAGTTTTCCTAGAAAGCCTCGTAGCCTCATATATATATATATATATATATATATATATATATATATATATATATATATATATACAATGGGCTCTAAGATGATAACCATCTTTTTGACAACATAGCAAAAACTGTTAACTCAACACAACATCTTCAACCTCTTTTGCTTATTTTGTCCCATTCAACTTGTAATTAAACTATTTTTCTTATACAAACATGACTTCATAACCTTGTTTCTGTTAGTATAAAATTGCACCTGGTCCTAAACAATAAAAAGTATATTGTTTACCATCTGAAATAATTGGAATCCTTGTTCAGTGTAGAAGGTGGGCGGAATTCATTAAAAAATTCACCGAAAAGTTGACTTTATTCTATTTCCCACCAGAATTGGCAAGAATCACCAAATCACCTCTCTAGGCGATTCCATCAATTCTAGCTTCCAATTCCCCATTTTGGAATTAAAGATTCTGTTATTTTTTAATTGTTATCCCTCATATCAATTCGAGCCTCAAGAAGCGTGTCATATAGGTGGAGCCCACTTTAAAAGTTTAAAATTACCTACCCATGTGAGATCTTGTTTGATAAGGCTCGTAAATACAAATGCAACAGTATCAATAATGTGCATATATAAATTTTGGAGAGAGAGTTATGTTAATTAAAAGTTTTAGAAAAGGGCTTGACGCGACATCCGAATTTATTCAAAATATTTCATTACCCACCTTAATTCTCATTCGACGGCAAATCAATGGAACTAATTCCAAAACATTCTATTTCCATTTCTAAAAAAAATTCACACCCAAATAGCCCATAGTGTTGTACTATCTAATTCATTGATCCTAGGCTGAGTAGTTGTTGTGGTTTTTTACCCTATTTTGGGTTTTTCATGTTAAATCCTTGTGTGTTCATGTGTGCTTTACTAGTTTTGTAGATTGAATGGTTGATAGATTGATATTGAATACGTAGATACTAAGTTTTCATTGCATAATTAGAAATTCTTATGCATAGATGCCATAACTCTTGATTCTTACTTCTATGAAGTATAAGTTTTAAGAACAATCTAGTGATCTTCTATTGTCATCTAGATGGATATTAAACTCTCAATTGGTAGCTGAGGATTTTTGTTCAAAATTTGTTTTTAATTCACGTTATATACCAATTTTTATATGCATATCTCAAGTTGGTTGTGTTAATGGTGCTCAATTCTTCTTAACTTGCTTAATTATAAAAAAATGTGTGTTTTGTTGATTTTATGTGTTTACTAGAACTTGAATACTTGTGTTTATTTAATTCATCATGTCTAATTATTCTTCTAGTGATAATGAGAATTTAGATGTTGAAAAGCTTT
Organism: Saururus chinensis; assembly: GCA_035235625.1. NCBI lineage: Eukaryota > Viridiplantae > Streptophyta > Magnoliopsida > Piperales > Saururaceae > Saururus > Saururus chinensis. Next base: position 27,561,706 of record CP141140.1, read on the forward strand.
TTAGAAACCATTAAAAGAAGTAAAAAGTGCAAAAAATTAGAGAAATTTGTCAAATTAAATGAGGAAACAATTGAATCAATTTCTATTGAAAAATTTCAATTGTTTTGAAGATAAAAAATCACTTGGGAAAGAAGTGAAAACCTTAAGGAGTGAACTTAAAAAAGAGTATAGAAAATTGAGGTCTTTAGAAAATGAACTTAAGTCTACTAATGAGAAGTTTGATATTTTCAACTATGAAAAAAGTAATCTTCTAAGTAAGATAAAAAATTCTTAGAGAATAAAGTTAATGAGAAATTAGAAAAAAATAAATCATGTTTGAAAAAAATTAAAGATTTAGGTAATGATTTAATGGTTTTTCAAGAAAAATTGAAAACCTTCACCACAAGGCAAACAAAATTGGACAAGAAATTGAACATGAGAAATGATTGTAGTGATAAAATAGGACTCCGATATAATAAGACTAATTTTATAAAGTCTAATGGTATTACTAAGTTTGTCAAAGCTAAAGACCTATACACCATAGGAAAGATGATCACATGATAAAACCAAAAGAAATTTCTAGGAATCAAAGTCCAAAGTCTAAATATAGGAAGAGACATCACAAGATAGAAAGTCACGAGTCTTTATTAATTAGACAAATTTAAGCTATGAAGTACAACCTAAAATACCTTAGTAAACAAGTTATGTATAAAGCCAACACTAAGTAAAATTGAGTATCTTCTAACTTGAATAGATTGTATAAGAAGTCAATAGGAACCGACAATAATTCTTAAGATAATGAAGAATTCTCCACACACTTCCACACTTAAGAAAGGTACTTAGGACAATGAAAAGAAAAACCTTGCAAATTTAGATTATAAAAGATATCTTAGAGGACCTTAGTTCCCAAGTTGATAGAGTGAGCTAGTCTACCTTGGTTGTTTAGAATTGGTTGGATGGACAAGGCTAAGGGATTTCAAATTTCTAAGTAAGATTTTTCTTATCTATGAATTAATTCTTTTGATCTTTTGGACACACATCTTTTTATTTTCGTTTCATTTTGCCTTGTTTTCATGTTACTTTTGTTCACATGATTTGAATAAAAAAATAAAAAACCTCAAAAACATAAAAAAAGTAAGGTTGCCTTTACTTCAAGTGTAAGGTTTTTTTTTGTAGTTTTTGAATTAAAGATCACTAATTTACTCTTAAGCTGAAAATACTATGATGTGTAGTTAATGTACCTTAACTAAGATAGGGATGCACCAAAGGGAGCAAAGATCGATTCAATTTTTTCCCCCAATGTTGCAATTCTCTAATTTTTAAAAGAATGCACACATCCCTCAAGTCAATTTTATGAATGAAGATCAAGAGATAATTCTTAGACATGAGTTGATTTATGCGTTTAGACTCTAGTGGAGACTTAGGCCTCGTTTGGGAGACACTTTTTTTAGCTTAAAAGTGATTTTTATACATTAGAAAGCATTTTCCCGACTTAAAACTGATTGGAAGGGTCATTTTTTAAAAAAGTTAGATTTTAATTAGAAAGCCATTTCCTACTTGGGAAAGGCTGTTTTTCCTTTCTATTGAAATTCCAGTAGAAATTGATTTTTACAGAAGGTAGAAATTATGTGGCGCAGACTTATGATAAAACTGCCCTTGCCTATCTCTTTGCCCTATCTCCCCACCCCCATCTCTTTGCCCTAACCTCCAGCAGTGTTGCAATCATGGCAACGGACAAGACCCATCCAAAACTCCACGAAATCCGCCATCGCCACTTGGCATGACGATGTTCCCTAGCTTTGATTGCACTGGCAATGATGTTGCCTCTCGATCAGCCACAACTTCGTGAAGTAGTTTCTCCAACTGCCTCTTTCTTTCCATCAAAATATCCAACAAACAGTCCTCGTTCTTCTCCCTCGCCTTCACGTCCTTGCCCTGGAACTTATCAATGGTTTGACAGCATCCCGAGCATCATCCAACCATGATGAGATGGTCTCCAATGAAAGAGCTGAAAGAGCTCTGACAAAGAATATCTTCAGCCTCAAGCCTTCCACACACTTTTTGCTCCCTCTCCTGGTTAGAGTTTGGCATCGAGATAGTGCCCAACCTAGGGTTCCTGCTTTGGCTGTGTGAAAACAAGGGAGCGAGCATGGTCTTCGACAATTGGCTTCTAGCTTGCTTCTTTTGTTGATTTTTTAATCCTCCATTTATGACCAGATCCTCCCCTGCCTGCTCGTTGGGTTGCTCTACAGGCTTTGCTCCCAGCTCCAAAGTTTGTGTCTTGAGTTCTAGTGGGTGAGATGGGGGTGCTACTGAGCTCTGGCTTGGTGGGTTGAATGACTGGGGTTGTCAGTTGAGGTGTTGGTGGTGATGTTTTTTTGTTTTTTTTACTATTTCATCCTTTGCTTTGGTTTTGAGATTGGGAAACATTGATTCACCTGGGTTTGACCGTTGGCCTAATGAATTCAGTGGTTACCAGTGATGTGCAATGAATCAGTGTTATGACTGAATTGCTGGATGGTCGGATCTTGTGTAAACTACTTAAATATTAAAGTGTTTATTTTCATGCTTATTTGGATAGTACTATGTAAATATTTTGTTTGTAAGTGTGCATGATAAGTACAAGTTTTCATAAGGCTTTTTAATATCAATTCCAAATTGTCTGTGTTAAGTCTTAGTGTTGTCAAGTCATATGTACAAGTAAAAGTCAATGCATTATGTCAAGAGTTATAAATTTATTTTATTTTAAATCTTAGAGTGTTTTGTCAGTAAATAGCCAAAGAGGGAGATTGAAAAAACACACGAGATATATGTATTGTAATTGACTAATTTTGATGATTAAGACCATGTCTGTAACATCTGAGAATTTTTTAAATTTCCGAAGTTGACCACGGGAAATTAGGGTGTTGGACCCCTTAACTTTCTCGTTAGAATAACTTAATCAATGCTTAGAAACACCACCAAGAATGTGCGAATCGGAGTTCGGATGAGGGAGATACGACCGTTCGAAGTTAAACATAACATGCAGGGCCCATTTACCCAAATTGGATGCGCTAATTGTCCGTTTAAGTCACTGTACGGGCCCGATCAATTAGTATTTCAAAATTGTGTTTTTGGGCCCAATTTGGTTGTTGAATTAAAGAGAATTTGGCCCAATTTCTCATGGGATTAGAAGCCCTAATCTCATGCCTATAAAAATAATGAATTAGGGCTTTTTGGAGGAGCTTTTGGACGGTGAAGGAAAAGAGGGAATTTTTCGACGAGACTCTGGCGAAGCGTTGGCGACGGTGGATCGACGACAACTAAGCCTTCGAGGTAGGATTTTGAATCGAGATTAGATGTATTTTATTATTAAAATATAAATCATTTTTGTATATGATATGAATAGTGATTTCTGCAATCATTGTTCACTTTCATTGTTCTGTGTTTGTTTTCTAACAGCCGGCCAGTCATCGGCTGACCGCTGGTGATTGGACCCATTGCAGGAGGGGCACGCCGGCCTTGGCCACAGAGAGGCCTTGGATCTGGCGGCCTTGGCAGCACCAGATTGGCTGCTGCCGGGTCATCATAGTTGGTTATAAGCAAAAAGGGGAACAGTTGGAGGCATGCTTCCTGGCCGTCGGCAGCCTGCGACAGGATTTGGGCATCCGGACACGCCATGCGACGGCGGTCTGGTTGATCCAGTCCCTCGCCAGGCCGTAACGAGTGGCCGACAGTCATTTTCATTGATTTGCAGCAAAATGAAAAAAAAAGGTGGCGCTTTACTGCCGTGGCCGGTCACTAGGCGACGGCTAGACCAGGGGTGTCAGAATCGCCACGTGATGGCAATCCCGTAGGCCCTGGCCGCCTCCTTGCCGTGGTGGCAAGGGGCTGCGCCGCCAGAGGCATAAATGACTCTGGCCGGACGTGGGGAAGACGACCTGCATCACGGGTCGTCTGGGACAGTTTGGGTCAGGTGACCTGAACCAATTAATTCTAGACCTAGACCGGTTTAAAAAAAAGAAGAGAAGGAAAGTGAAGTGAACCGGGTCCGGTTTAGGAGGATAAATACGTCAAAACAATTATAAAAAAATACTCAATGACCCCAAGAGGTGTGGGAGTATTCTGACAAAGTTTTAGCTCATGGAAAAATCGCAGAGACTGTAAAATGATCATTTTACCCCTTATAATTAAATTACCATGGGTAAACCACTTACCCGAATTCGGGGCTCTGGTTCAGGGGCCTATGAGTTGATCTAAAAATTGATAAAATTCTCAGTGAGAGTTTAATGTGTAACCTAACTATAGGTTAAATCACTTAGTGAGGAAAAATCTCAATGAGTGGTTAACTGACCTTTTTCCCTTAGGGTTTATAGTAAACCGTTAGTCAAAACATGGGTCAGTTCAAGGGGTTCACGACCCCGTCATATGCCAGAAAACTTACACAGAGTCCATGAAGTCAAGTAGTACACTTGAGTTCAATTCTGGATCCGTTAGATGTCAATAAGGCTTTAAACCAAATGACATAAATACCCTTTGAGTGAACAACTGACATTCATGTGAATGGAAAAGTGAGTCAGTTGGAAAGTGAAACCTTTTGAAAGGCTAATGACTTAAAATAAATAGAAGGGTTGTGAGATGACCAAATGACCCAAGGGAGGGTAGCATACCCTAAGTGGTAGAATTACCCTAATGCCCTTAGGGGGCAATATGTTCTATTTCCGTTGAAACGGATAACCTAGCAACCAAGTGTTAGGGTGTCTTAGAATGACGTTAAATAGCTTCAAAGGAAGGGGTGTGACTAGTAAGAGGCACGAAGACCTTGACCGGTCATAGTGTCATGGGAAACAAAGGGAAGAACCCTAATTCTAAAGGTTTAAGGCAACATATTACAAGTGTCTGCAATCGAGTACATCGATCGACTAGAGTGTTATATATGTAACTCGCGGGAGGTGTTAGAGTTGTTTACACTCTCGAACTTGAATTCGTTGAGCCCTAGCCTTGCAAATGAGTGCAATGGGCTTCTGTTTATTGTTATGAACTTGTATGACTTAATGTTATTTATGTTGCTGACCTTGACGTATGCTTTTACTATTGATGCTTTGATTTGTATCAGTAACTTAAGATTAATGAAGTTTAATCAAGAGACATGGGTTGCCATCGGATTGTGGGGAGAACACCTAATCAAGAAAATGACTAAAATACTCTCTTTAGGGTTATGACCAGTTCATGGAGTGAACGGGGCCCTGATATGGAATTTTACCTTGGTTAATGAACCGAGGATGGTTACGGGATGTTCTTCGAGTCATAGCTCAGTGGATGAACTATTTAGTGGGCCGTTTCACAAGGTGAAAAGGACCCCAAATGGTTGAGTGAATACTTTGACTTAATAAAAATAATCTAGTCTAAGTTTCAGATGTTTGGGGGAGTTAATGGTCATAAGGACCTAAGGCTTCTATGGATACATTAGTAATGTCTTATAAAACATTTTCTCCCAGAGTTGGGATGGTGGAGATTGCAATATGCTTCTTCATCGCCACGACGGTTTGGGTATTGACCAGAGGGTCTTTACCGCGGGTCTCCCGCAGGTCTTCCCAGGACTATTTAGTACGTACAAAAAGTGGAGTTGTATGAGCATCATGGAAGGCTTGTACTTCTTACCAATCTATGTCCATGAGCACAGTTAGGATCCTCTTCTCCAGATTTGTGGCAAGCTATTGAGAGCCCTAGAGATTTAGGTCAAGCTGTTGTTAAGCAGTCTTCTCCAAGGTTGGAGTACTATGTCTGGAGATTTCTCGAGGGGCGAGTCATCTCTGAGTTACAGATTTGATAGTATTAATTATCAAAATAGGGGATGTGAGATAATTAATAACATTGTTTGATATTGCTTGTTAATTAAACAAGTGGAATGGTTAAAGGACTTACTAAAATGTTGGTTGGTTGAAAATACCTAAGCATTGCATGTGTGATGCTATACTTCTTAGTATAGTGTAGTTTCTAGGCAAAACTACGTCTAGATCCGATCTTGTTGGAAACATTGGAGATGTTGTCTGATAAGTACATAGGCAACTAACATCAGGTAATGTTGGCCCAATCCGAAAAATATTAATAAAACTTTTTGTCATTTGGAAGCTCTTCTCTTGAAGGCGGAGAGATTCCATTGTTGTTGTTGTAGTTGTTTCGTTTGGTTGGGTGTAAATTCTCCATGCGACAACAAGTGAGACCATGAAAGGTGAGCACAAGAAGAAGATTTTGCGTTTCTACAACTCCGGATGTTAGTGTACCTTTAGCGTGAGAGTCAACTTATTATTTATTTTTAGATGGGTGATAGACTTGTACTTAGATGGATGATTTGTTGTTGAAATTTTAAGACATGTAAATATCATATGATTTGATATTTGTATTTGTGAACCCCAGTTATCTTAGTCTGGATATTTAATCGAATAATTTGTTTTGTATTTAAGAAAGAAAAATTATCACTACTTACTGCTCGTGCTATTTAAAAATAATTTTAAAAATCCAGGTCGTGACTATGTCGAGACTTCATGTATATTATTAGTCATAGGAATTTGACTAGATGTAATTGTAGTCGAGTCGGGTTTGGAATTGATTGATTTGAAAATAAGAGTAGATGTATTCTTATCGATCAAGGATGAAGATTAAGAGTATTGAAGGTAAAAAGAGGTTAATTTGCACACACTCACACAATTCATTTAGATTAGCTTAGAATAAGTGAATTAAGTGACTATAGGAGTTTCTGTCTGAATTAGAGTAAAATAGTCAAAGCATTGTTCAATTGATCAATTGTTGCAAAATACGAAGGACCAATTAGTCAATCCACATATGAAACAAACCTTTGTAAAAATAAGCCTAGAGTTTATCGATTAATTGCCAAATCGAACTATCAATCGATAGTAGTTTCATACCCTAATGAAACAACAAACACTCGATTGTTATATCAAACGATTAATCACTGTCTGTATTGGTTTCCTAGTTTAAGCTTTTCCGAAAGAGATTTTATTCCTAATTGGAATCAAACACTTAAACAACTTAGTGTGCTATTTGACGACTAGGGAATCACTAATTAGGAAAGAGAAAAACCAAGAAAATCATAGAGAAGATAGGAGTGTTCATTTTTTTATTATTTTTCTAAAGGAGATCATCCTTGAGCTTCATTCTTATGTTAATAGTAATTTCATAAAGACATACAACTGAAAGAGAAAAGTCTTACACACAAATTCAAATAAGAGTTGCAACAAAATATTTAAAGGAGTTGAAGATGATCGAGACTAAAGTCAAAGGACAAGAGGAGCTTATTATTGTGACCAGAAGGAGACCGAGATAAAGTAAGTAGAGGAAAAGTTTCAAGTGCTTGGAGGAGAAGACTTGATTGTCAACAACGAAAAGAATTTGTTGAAGATCTAAGGAGAAAAGAGTTTTTGAGTTATAGTTAAACAACAAAGGTTGGTAGTTTTATTATGTCTATGTAGTGTTATACTATCTAGTGCATTGATTTTAGGCTAAGAGTGGATGTCTTGGTTTTTTACTTGTAGTAGGGTTTTTTATTTTAAATAATTATGTGCTCATGTGTGATTTACATGCTTTGTGAATTCTTGATTCTTACTTCTACGAAGTACAACTTTGAAGAAAAATTTAGTGATTTGCCACTATCATCTAGATGGATATTAAACTCTCACCATAGACCCCTGCATCTCGTAGGAGGAGGAGACCATGCCCACCCTCCTCCTCCTTACAAACGTGAACTAGAGACGCTTTCTCCCTCATCACTCATTAGTCAACAATACCCTGCAGAAACGTCACCAAACCTTTTTCTTCCTAGCATGGCAAAAACAAAAAAATGGCCATTTGTCTCCGCCTTTTCTTTGTTTGAGTCTCCGATTCTTCTACTAACCATTATTTCAAACAAAATGACCCTACCGCCTCCCCTTCCCCGCCTCTTCTTACTCACCTCTCCTCCCCCTTTCCCCTGTTCTCCCCGCCATTTTATCCTGTCACCCTCCTGGTATCTCCTTCCCCTTCTCTCCCGCCTCCTTGTGCTCTCCCAGCCTCTATCTTTGTCACCCCTCTCCCCTCCCTCCTTGTCTCTAATCACCGAAAAGAAAATCATGACTTAACATTAAACTTATAAAGCAATTCCAGATGTAAAGAGAAGAATCAGATCGCAACTCCCAAGTGTTTGTCCTTCTTAGCCTCCCCTTTCACCTTACGTTTAGCCCCCTCTTTAGCAAGCTTCTCAGCTATGAGCTTCCTGTCGTGACAAAATGAGACTCTGCAAAATAAGCATTATCAGCAATACTTTTATAAGCAAAAGTTGTAACAGATAAAGCATACACAACAACAGTAAAAGAGATCATATAAAAACTGACCACTGCATCATGTGGAACCTTGGTACTCATGATTTTCATGAACGCCACCTTAAATGCCCTGACTCCTTCATCATCAGACCCACCCATCTCTTCTTCCATCTCAAGTCATTCAGTCCTTCATCGTCGTGATAGACAGGGTCGGCTCTTCTCATCATCAGAATTGTTTTATCTGGCCTTTTTCTTGAAAAGTTTTTTTTTTTATTTTGAATATATTTATTTGTACCCCACTAATCCTTTTAATACCCTAATTTAATAAAAATCAGAGTAAATTTTTTTTTTACTTTTTTCACTCCCCAAAACCCCAATTTTTTTCTTACATGTTACTCCAACCTAAATTAACCTCACCCCTTCTTTTTTAACTCTAACTAAGGCCATATCTCCACTTGTGGTGGCGGGCTACGACTAGATTTTAGGCCGCGGCCAACCAAAAAAGTTGGTTGTAGCTAGCCAAATCTAGGGTTAGAAGTGGCCACGACTAAAAATGCTGGCTATGACCAAAAAAATTAGTTTTGGCCTTAACCAAAAGTCCTAGTTGTAGCTAGCTTTTTGGCCGTGATTGAGGTTTTCTGCGTGTTGTTGGTGTCGGCAATGGTGCCAAAGGTCGTCGGCGCTTGTACCTAAGAAGAAAAGGAAGGACATAAAATGAAGTAAAAAAAAATTACATATTTAGGGTACCTAATAAAACTTTTAAAGATTTTATAAGTAATATATAAAAAATAAGGTATTCAAGAGATTATTGGGGTGCAGATAGACACGTTTTTTTAATTTCAGGCTGTTCGTAATTTTAGTTCATTCTCTTCTTCCCCACACCACCCCTCTTCTTGCCTATTTTCCGCTTCCTAAAGTTCTTCCCAATTTCAATACTATATATTCAACTTAACAGACCTCAGCTCTCTTTTCTCTTCTTTCGAATTCAGGAAAATTAAGAGACAATAAAGTCAGCGTAAGTTACATATGAAAATCGTTCATCAATAAAATAGGCACACGAAAAAGCCAGCCACCGTCGCTGCCTGGAAGAGAGGTGAGTAAGAGGAGGTGGGGAGCTGTCGTCGCTTCTGGGGAGGGAACGGAAGTCTGAGATTTACTCCCTCAGCACCCATTAGCTACCAGCAATTAGCCACCAATTATTTTTTGCCCATTAATTAGCTACCGGCAATTAGCTACCAATTATTTTTCATAAATAATTGGCGGCTAAACCTCCGTTTCCGTCTCCCTCCGTTTCCACTAACCATCAACTCTCTTCCCAGCATGCCATTTGTTTTAACAAAACAACCGCACCCCATCAACATCACCGCCTCCAAGATTCCTCACCTCTCTTCATTCCAGCGGTAGTCTGCGTCATCCTAATGACATTTGCTGCCCCAATCGCAAATTAAGAAAAGAACCCGTGGAAGGAAAGTCCTCTCCACACCTCCTCATGAAGAGGGTCGGGAAGGTCGGGCGGTCATTCCAGATTCCCAACCTAGCTCCTCGTCAGGATGGTCAGGAAGAACCGGAGGTCATCCCAACCTCCTCATGAGGAGGGTCGGGAAGGTCGGACGGTCATCCCAAATATGCTAATGACGAGGACCGGTAAGGTCGAGAGGTCATCCCAACCTCAGGGTCGTGAACGTGACTACATTTGCCTCCTCGCGAGGGTTGTGTGTGTGACCGGTGGCCAAACGCAAGAATTTTAAACAAGGACGTCAAAAAAATATATGTAAATAAAATAAAATTTCTTTTAAATAAATTATTAAAATTTATAATAAAGATATTATTAAAAAAAATAAAAAACATAAGTATACTTATCTCACAAGCCATGGGGGTCAGCTGACCCCCTTGGCTTTAATGTAGATCCACCCTAGTGTGACTACATTTTCCCTTTTTATTTCACAGCATATATACTGCTTCATTGACATCTGCTTCCATCCGGCCATTCATTCTTACCGTGCAACAGGTTTGTTGCTTTGATCCTTTCAAACAACTTGGTACGTATTAGCGATTCTTCTCCTCCATAATATCTCTCGTATGTATCCTTAAATAGATGCCGGGAGGAGGATTGTTGCCCAACTCAACTCTTGCTAGAACAGAGTAGGAGGCATGTCCTTTTATATTTACATTAGTACAAAGGAGCCTAAGTGAAAGAGATTGGTGGTGCTGACATGCCCAGAGAATTGACCAAAGGGGTTGCCAGCGAGCACTCAATGGCCAAGACATCGGTGTGGTGGGACATCAAAAACTGCAATGTGCCCAGAGGGTGTGATCCACACTTGATCACCCAGAATATTAGTATGTCCTTGGAGAGGATGGATTACCGTGGCCCTATCACTATAAAGGCTTCGGGCGACATTAGGAGAATGAAGCAACTAGACGGTCCACATATTTTATTGTATCCATCATGTATCTTAAGACGGTATGAACAAAAAAAGTTCAAATTAACTTCATGGAATAATGTCTACATATAGAGAAATAAATTTGGAGTTGAGCTGGGACACAAGTTCTAACAAATAAAATACAATTTGGTATACATATGTTGATCACACTCAAACAATGAGTCACCTACTGTATTTTTTTATTTACAATGTGCTTCTTTATACTCTCTATGTCCCATTTTAATAGTTTTATTTAGAAAAATAATGGTTTTTATTGAATGGTGTTTTTTCTTTTCATTTTGTATCATATAATGTGTAATGTATTAGTGCCATGAATACGTGAGCAAGAGAAATATCTACACTAGTCAAATAACAATTCTTGTGTGCATTTTCAAATAGCAATTGATCTTGAAGGAATGGATCCTTTTGTCGGAGAATCATTGTCATTTATATCATTGATGGCCTCTATTATACATAGTAGTGGTATTCTGGAATCAAATGATGAGATAAATAGAGGGTTCAATGTTCATTAAAAGAAATGGAAACAAATGAATCATCCGATGATGAAGCAAACATGGAACTTGAAGAGGTACATTTTACTTTGTATGCATGATATAGTTGCAATTTAAATACTTGTACAATATGGTTAGTAACATGTGGGCAATGTAAATGATTGTGGAATTTTATAACATGCACATTCATAATAGGATAATATAGAAAGCCAAATCCATGGGGACATTCTTAACACCGATATTTCTTTTGCACTTAATGAAGATAAGGTAAATTTTAATTAATTATTATACAGGAAGTTAACAAGTAGTAATTGTTATGGTTTGGAATAAATGACAAAAACCATGTATGGTGCTTATGTTGTAGGTATTCCAAAACACAAGAAGATTTGGAAAAATGGGCAAGAGAAACTTGTTTGCGTTATGACACTGTGCTCATAATACTAAAATAAGATGCTCAAAAGAGAAGGCCACGAGTTACACTAGGTTGTAAAAGAGCAAGTCATTATAGAAAGTTTTCCATAACCATGTTGAATACCAATGAAAAAAATATAGAGAAACTAGCACAAAGAAATGTAGTTGTCCATTCACGCTGCAAGGAAGAGAAATGACTATTAATGGATGGATGGAAGCTTCGTGTTATTTGTGGTAGACACAATCACCCCCAAGTCAATTTGGAGAAGGTCACACACATGTAGGCTGTCTAAAAGATAGATCGAAAGAAGTTTCAAAAAGCCTGTCAAAGATAGGGCTAAAATCTCGTCAAAAATTGCTATCATTGAAGGAAGCAAACCCTTCAATCTACACAACTATGAATACAATCTAAAATATTTGTAGTCGATTGAATTTGACTCGACATGAAGGTAAAACTATGTTGCAAGAGATCATGAAGCGAATTGATGAATCAGGGTATGTTTACTATCATAAGAAAACGAGCACACAAATAAAGTAACAACTTTATTTTTTGCTCATCCAATATCGGTGCATCTAGCCAATTTCTTTCCCCATATTTTTGTGATAGACTACACATATAAAACTAATAGATACGGTCTTTCAGTTTTATCGATCATTGGAATAACATGCACATATAAATCTTTCTTCACTTGTTTATCATTTATCTCATAAAAAAGATTTAAGTCTTTGTTGGATGGAAGTGACCTACCAACAGTCTTTGTGACAGATAGAGAACAAACAATAATGAATGCAATTGATGTGGTCTTTCCTAGTTTGGAGAACATACTTTTCTTATGCCACATTTCTATAGGGGTACTGAGGAATTTTTGTAAAGCTTTTGATACGGAGACAACTTGGGTTGATTTTATGCATAGTTGGAATGTGGTTGTATATTTAGCAACTGAGAGTGAATATGAAGAATCAATTAATAGGTTGTGCATGGAGTTCAAACATTACCCGGATGTCTAAAAATATCTTCATTCGACTTGGTTAGAGCCATACAAAAAATAATTTATTAGAGCTTGGACGAACAACTACATGCATTTTGGCAATAAGACTACCAATAGAGCTGAGAGTATGCACGCTAAAATAAAGATGGGACTGCAATCTTCAATGGTTAACATTCTTCAAGCACGGAGAAGTATTGATGAGTCATCGATCTTCAACATATTGAAGTGAGAAAATTTTTTGAGGAAAGTAGATTTAAGAGGTGTCATCACTTTGGAGATCCATTTTATAAAGATGTTGTTGGATTAGTGTCACGGGCAACATTGAATTTGATAGATTAAGAAAAGAAAAAAAGTGGAGAACTATCCTATTTGGGAAGAGAATTGCTGAGAAATACATATGGTCTACCATGCAAACACCAACTATCCAATTGGTTTCTTAAAGGAATTAGCTCAGTTCCACTATGGGAAATACATGACCATTGGAAGAAATTATATGTTGTAAACCCAAAAACTTCTTTAATGGGACATGTACTAATAGAAAGCTTTGATAACATCATTCGTCTATTTGAGATGGCTAGTGACGTTAAAACTCAGATATTAGTGCAATGCAAGCAAATTGCAGATCTTAAGGCAACATGGATGAAAATGCCTACAACAGCCTCAAGGTCATGTGGTACCAAAAGGGAGTAAAAATAAGCATGATAATTCTACATAAAGAGATCCTTCTATTTTTTATTATGTAATTGCTAATATTAAAGCTCAACATAGTACTGGTACGAAGAAGTTGAAGATCACAAAGAAGTGACAAGAGAATAAAGTCAAAGAAAAATATTTGCACTACATTCCTAAAATCATTACCCCATATGTGAAGGATATTGTTGACGTCCCTGTAGGTGGCCACTGTCGTTCCACATAATCTCATTGTTGTTAGGAATGGATGCAGGTAAATGGAGGAAGGTACATACCAATTTGATTTATGAATTGTCAATTCATAAGGCTGAGTAAGAAAATATTTTTAACAGAACCGAAAGGGTTGAGGAACTATTAAGCAATTTGGCTTGCTTCAATAATGTGGCTCCAAGGGATAAATGGATGATAATACCAGACATGGGATATGCAATTGGATTGTGCCACAATGTTTGGTTGTTGATATTTTCTAAGATATTGTGCATGACTATATTCCCTTTGAGGACAACTGCTACTACAAACCACAACATGATATGCATGGCACATGTTGATGAATGTCATTTTGTGGCAATCTACGTAAAGAAAGATGCATTTGTTCCTCCAATTTCAGCTGCTTGGAGGAGATATCACTTATCATATGCTGATGCATGGGATACATCACACAAGGATAGAGTGATTGATATGCGTCCATGTGGTAGTTTCCCATCGTCGGGAATTTCTATTGTAGACATAACAGAGTAGTTGATGACCATTGAGGGTTTTCTTTATTCAGATTTTAATGTTTGTGATGAGATACATTCTTAATTTTTCATGAACATGTACATGCATTTCTATTGGTGAAGATAGGTTAGGGTGAAGATGCATATGACAAAGTTAATTTTATCACTTGACAATTTCAAACTCCAGCTCAATGTTTTAATTAGATTAAACGAAGTTTTTTAATTGTGGATAAGTTTAGATATTGTGCATATTATAACTTCTTTTTATGATAGATTAATATTGTTTAGAAGCATGTTTAGGAATAAAGACATATGATTTTTGGTTCCTTCTTCTAATGATGGATTGATATATGTGTTATGAACATGCTGTAAAAATTTCAAGTTATTTAGTGCACGATAAGTCAATAGCATAGTCATAAGTTTGAAGGTTGATGATTCTTGCAAAACTGCATAGTCTCATTAATTAAATTAAGAAAATTATTTTCATATTTATTTTCACATGATATTTTTTTATATGTTAATTAAGCCTATGACGTAGTCTCTATAAATCTTCACATTGATTGGAGTTTGTTTTCTATTTTTTCCTAAAATGTATAAATTACATGTTGTAATTATTCTAAAATATCTACTTAAGCTAGTATGGGATAAATGAGTATGTGTGTGATTTTAAGTGAGATTTTGATGTGATCTTCATATTTATTTCATGATTGTAGTAGATTATGACCATGATAAATCATGAATTCTTGAACATGTCACATTAATTATAGATGAACCATGTTCCACATGTTTTAGTTTAAATATGAACACAACCATATATGTATATATTTATGTATGTTTATATGATTTTATCGGTCACAAATGGAACATGTTTCATGTATATTAGGACGGATTAGAGTATGTTTACCTATGTTTGTATTCAATAAACATTGCTCATGTATGTACCACGTCTCATGCATCATAAAAATGACTTGTAAGTGAAGATTATTTATGTTTAACTATGATTAATCGATTGGATGCCGTAGTTTTCTTGATTAGACGCACTAGAGGTTTATCGAATCAATTTTACGTCCAATTGGATGGGGTTTTATGCCCAGTAGAGGGGGTTTTGCATTCCTTTGAGGACGGGTTTCCTCCCCGGATGAGAAGAGAAAAATGCTATTATGAGTTAAATTGATGAGTAATCTTTCTGGACATGAGAATCTAAGCTGGTTTGTTTGAGTGCACTGGTTGACCAGGTGGTACTTCCCCATTGGGGATTTACCCAAGCTGCTCTAGTTTTCTTTTCTAAGAATTCAGACTTCCTTGTTAGGATTTTCAAGGTGAGTAGGTCTGTTTGTGCTTCGGCCAGGATAAGCAAGGTTAGTTTCTCTATTGTGAGACATTCACTGTATTGCTTTTGCATATGTATGGATTATAATGATCATTGACACAGTTGTGTAGGGACAATGATGCTTATGTTATATATGATGCGTATGGAATGATTACACTAAAACATGTAGGATGAAATGTAGTTTGATACACTTGATTATGTAGGGTGAATGTGAATCTTGATACTTGCTTCATGTAGGATGTGAATGAACCATGAAACTTAAATGTTTGTACATGGTGTGCATATGTGTTATGAATTATGAATAAACCAATGATGCATTGGTGGTGTAAATGTAAATATAGAATGTGATTTATCTCATGATGCACAGGTGTAGAGAATGGATATGTGATGCATGTTAAAATTGAGAATGTATGCGGTGTTATCATGAGCTTATATTTCGTTTTAAAACCTTTACTGAGCTAAGCTCACCTATCTTTTGTTTGTGGTTTTATTTTGAGGATGCATGTTGGTCATGCAGGTGCTCCAAATGGTCTTTATGTGGAGCTTGATCAAGATGAACATGCTTTATGAGAGGGGGTTAGATGTTTGGGTTGTTTTAGACTTGTCATATGGTATGATGATCTTAGACTTAGACTTTATTTCATACTTTGGATATCATATGATGGCTTTAGATATGTTGTAGCCTTAGGGCTAGAGGCTATGTTCATTATTGATTTTTTTGTTATTATGTTGGACTAAGATGGTTAATTAATCTCTTTTACCTTCCATTATTTGCTTTTACACAAAGGGCATATGTTGTATGCTTCGATGAGAACCCAGGATGGGTAAGTCTTCTGCTTTGTTGCTCCACTTCCCACCTTCTTAGACTGGGTTTGGGTCAAGGGGGGTGTGGTGCGACATGATACACAATTTACTTAGATCAGCTTAGAATGAGTGAATTAAGTGAATATGGGAGTTTCTAACTGAATTAAAGTAAAATAATCAAAACATCATTCCATTGATCCATCATTGCAAAATACGAAGGACCAATCAATCGATCTACATATGAAACAAACCTTTGTAAAAATAAGCCTAGATTTTATTGATTGATCTCCATATAGAATGATAGTAGTGTCATACCATAATGAAATAGTGAACACTCGATTGCTATATCAAACTATTAATCATTGTCTATGTTGGATGCCTAGTTTAAGCCTTTCTGAAAGAGATTTTATTCCTAATTGAAATCAAACACTTAAACCAATAGTGTACTATTTGAAGGCTACGGAATCACGAATTAGAGAGAAAAACCTAGAAAATCATAGAGAAGATAAGATAATTCATTTTTTATTATCTTCCTATAGGAGACCGTCCTTGAGCCCCATTCTTATGTTAATGGTAATTTCATGAAGATATATAACTGAAAGAGAAGCGTCTCACACACAAATTCAAAGAGGAGTTGTAGCAAAATATTGAAAGGAGTTGAAGAGGATCGAGGCTATAGTCAAAGGACAAGAGGAGCTTGTTATTATGGCTAGGAGACTAAGACAAAGTAAGTAGAGGAAAAGTTTCAAGTGCTTGAAGGAGAAGACTTGAAGGTCAGTAACGAAAAGAATTTATTGAAGATCTAAGGAAAAAGGAGTTTTTGAGTTATAGTTAAACAACAAAAGTTGGTAGTTTTCTTATGTCCACTACAACAAAAGGGACTATTAGCGAAGCATTTATACGTTGCTAATAGTCCACTAAACGTCACTAATGACTATTAGTGACGTATAATAAACGTTGCTATAAACGTCAAAAAAAGTGTCGTCGCTATTGTATATTTGCGACGTATAAACAAAAACGTCGCTAATATGACACTTTGGCTATGTACAAAAAAGCGTCACTAATAATTTATTATTAGCGATGCATAAATAAGCGCCGCTAATACTTAATTATTAGAGACACTTATTTTTAAGCGTCGCTAATGATAACTATTAGCGACGCTTTTAGAATAACCATTTTTTTAAAAAATAAAAATAATTTATTAACGACGTATACAAAAGCGTCGCTAAAAAAATATTTATTAGTGACGCTTTTTTATATGTCGCTAATGGATTAAGGTTTTTTTTAAAAAATTAAAGCGTCACTAATATTATAATATTAAAAAAACTTAAATGTAATAACTGTGCTTTTAAAACATCGCTAATTCATTTTAATATATTTAAAAAAAATTAGCAACTCATATGGATGCGTCGCTAAAGGAATTTTTTTAAAAAAATTCATCTCTCTCTCTCTCCCTCTCACCCTCTCTCTCCTCTCTCTCTCTCTCTCCTGTCTCTCTCTCTATCTCTTCTCTCTCTCTCCTCTAATTTAAATTTTTTAAGATTTTTTATTCTTTAAAATTAATTTTTAAAAATAAAAAAAGAATTAAAGGAAATCATATTAGCGACATATAAAATTATATGTCACGTATTAGCGACGTATAAATTTATACGTTGCTAATACATGTACTAATAGCAACATATAAAATTATACGTATCTAGTAATATTTATTTTATTTTAAAAATAAAAAAAATTGAAAATAAAATTCCTCTCTCTCACTCCACCCTCCTCTCTCTCCTCCCTCTCCTCTCTCTCTCTTCCCTCCTCTCTCTCTCTTCCCTGCCCTCTCCTCTCTCTCTCTTCCCACTCCTCTCTCTCTCTCTCACTTCCCTCTTCTCCTCTTTCTCCCTTCTCCCTCTCCTCTCTCTCTCTCTCTCTCTCTCTCTCTCTCTCTCCTCTCTTTCTCTCTCTCTCCTCTCTCTCTCTTCCCTCCCTCGCTCTCCTCTCTCTTCCTTCCCTCTCTCTTCTCTCTCTCTCCTCCCTTTCCTCTCTCTCCTCTATTTTAAAGTTTTTAAAATTTTTTATTCTTTAAAATTAATTTTTAAAAATAAAAAAGAATTAAAGGAAATCATATTGACGACGTATAAAGTTATACGTCGCTAATACGTCACATATAAATTTATACGTCGCTAATACATATACTAATAGCGACGTATAAAATTATACGTAGCTATTAGTATTTACTTTATTTTAATTTTTTTATTTTAAGAATAAAAAATTTTAAAAAAATTGAAAATAAAATTCCACTCCTCACTCCACCCTCCTCTCTCCTCTCTCTCTCTCTCTCTTCCCTCTCCTCTCTCTCTCACTTCTCTCTTCTCCTCTCTCTCCCTTCTTCCTCTCCTCTCTCTCTCTCTCTCTCTCTCTCTCTCTCTCTCTCTCTCTCTCTCTCCTCTCTTTCTCTCTCTCCTCTCTCTCTTTCTTCCCTCCCTCTCTTCCTTCCCTCTCTCTTTCTTCCCTCTCTCTCCTCCCTCTTCTCTCTCTCTCTCCTCCCTCCCTCTCTCTCTTTCCTCTCTCTCTCTCCTCCCTCTCTCTCACCACCCTCTCTCTCCACCCTCTCTCTCTCCTCCCTTTCCTCTCTCTGTCCTCATTTAAATTTTTTAAGATTTTTTATTCTTTTAAAATTAATTTTTAAAAATAAAAATATTTAAAGGAAATCATATTAGCAACGTATAAATTTATACATCACTAATACGTCGTATTAGCAATATATAAATTTATACTTTGTTAATACATACATGTACTAATAGCGACGTACAAAATTATATGTCGCTATTAGTATCTATTTTAATTTTATTTTTTTATTTTAAAAATATAAAAATTAATAAAATATCAAAATAAAATTCCTCTCTATCTCATCACCCTCTATCTCCTTTCTCTCTTCTCTCTCCTCTCCCTCTCCCTCTCCCCTCTCCCCTCTCTTCTCTCTCTCTCTATCTCCTCTCTCTTCTCTCTCCTCCCTCTCCTCTCTCTCCTATAATTTAAATTTTTTAAGATTTTTTATTCTTTAAAATTAATTTTTAAAAATAAAAAAATAATTAAAAGAAATCATATTAGCGATGTTTAAAATTATACGTCGCTATTAGTATTTATTTTAATTTTATTTTTTTATTTTAAAAATATAAAATTTAATAAAAAAATTTAAAAAAAGTCAAAATAAAATTTCTCTCTCACTCCATCCTCTCTCTCTCACCCTCCTCTCTCTCTCTCCTCCCTCCTCTCCTCTCTCCCTCTCACCCTCTCTCTCTCCACCCTTCTCTCTCTCTCTCCTCCCTCCCTCTCTTTGCTCTCTCTCTCCTCCCTCTCCCTCTTTCTCTTCCCTCCCTTCTCTCTCTCCCCTCCCCTCTCTTCCCTCTCCTCTCTCTCTCCTCCCTCACTCTCTCACCTCCCCCTCTCTCCTGCCTCTCTCTCTCTCTTCGATCCCTCTCTCCTCACTCTCACTCTCTCTCTCCATGCACTCTCTTCACTCTTTTTTATTATAAATTATATTTTAAAATTAATAATAAAATTTTACAAATAAAATATAGTATATATAATATGGTGAAAGTTTAATCTATTCTTAACACTAGTTTTTATTGAAAATTTAATATTTATTAATTGTATATACAAATAGTAAATATTGAATAAAATATATTATATTTAGGATGTTTATTATAATTTTTTAATATTTATTTATTAAATAAAATTAATTAATAAAGCTTATTAGAAATGATATTTGCAACGCTTATTTAAAAGTGTCACTAATAATTTAAATTTTTTTTATTTTTAATTAATAACTATTAGTGACACTTTTGTAACGTCGCTAATAGCAACACTATTAGTGATGCTTTTGTATAAGCGTTGCTATTGCAAAAGATATTAGCGACGCTTAAGAAAAGCGTCGCTAATAGTTATATTTTTTTATTTTTTAATAAAATATATATTTTAGCGACGGTTGTATAAAGCGTCGCAAATAAAGGAACTATTAGCGATGCTTATAATAAAGTGTCACTAATATGATTAGTATTAGCGACACTTTAAACTAAGCGTCGCTAATATATGAGTATTAGCGACACATATGAAGATGCGTCGCTAATTGTTCATTTTTTTGTGACGTTTCTTTATATGTCGCAAATAGTTATTTCACTAATACATGCGTTGCCAATACTACATTTTGTTGTAGTGGTCTATGTAGTGTTATACTATCTAGTGCATTGATTTTATGAGAAGAATGGTTGTTTGGTTTTTTACCCTTGGTAGGGGTTTTTCACATAAAATCCTTTTTTGTTCATGCGTAAATTGCATGCTTTGTAGATTGAATGGTTGATAGATTGATAATTAATGAGTAGATACATAGTTTCTGTTGCCTAATAGAAATTGGTGCGCATAGAGGCTAGAAATTTTGATTCTTACTTCTATAAAATACAACTTTGAAGAGAAATCTAGTGATCTACTACTGCTATCTAATAGGATATTAAACTCTCACCATTGATCCCTGCATCTCGTAGGAGGAGAAGACCATGCTACTGGATGTGGATTTTGGGTGCTGGAAGAGAGGGGGCCTTCTGGAGGCGAGTGATTAGGAGGCCGGATTAGGGGAGAGGACGAAGGGCATAGTTCGGAGAAAATGGGAAGTGGGTTGACGCAGGAGAAATGGGGGAAAAGGCAGAGGCTGGAGAAAAGGGGAAGAGGGCAAAGGTCGAAGAAAAGGGGGAGAGGCTAGAGAGAAGCAGAGTCGAAGCGGAGATGGGGGAGGAGCATGGGAATGCATAGTTGGAGGAAATCGGGAGATCGGAGGAAAGGGAGAGGGAGGAGACCGGAGAAAGTTAGGCCTTTGGGGGTAGGTAAAAAAATTTAAATTTTTACCCTCATTTTTTACATATTTATCATTTTACCGACATCTCAAGCAACCAGGTGAGCATGTTCTCCATTTCCCTACTTCCAATTATCACCCCCTGTCCATGAAACCTAGTCATGGTCATTGGTCAGGAGAATATTTTCGGGAGATATTTACAAGGGCGTGAGTGTGTTGATGATAAGTATATAGTGATGTGCGGCTGAGGTGGTGGGTTGCCTTAATAGTTATGTGATGTAAGCTCTTAAGTAAGAATAATAATTTATGAAAAATGATATTTACACACCTCTCGACCATGTCATCCCAATCACATTTGTTACCCACCCTCCTCCCTACAAACGTGAATCTGCTAGAGCGGTTTACCCCCTCAACACCATTAGAAACCAATACCCTGCAGATACGTCACCAAACCTCTTTCTTGCAAAAACCAAAAAAAGGCCATTTGTCTCACTTTTTCTTTGTTTGAGTCTCCATTTCTTCTACTAACCATTATTTCAAACAAAATGACCCCACCGCGTCTCTAATCGCCGGAAAGAAAATCATGACTTAACATTAAACTAAAGAAATTCCAAATGTAAAGAGCAGAATCAGATTGCAACTACTAAGTGTTTCTCCTTCTTAGCCTCCCCTTTCACCTTATGTTTAGCCCCCTCTTCAGCAAGCTTCTCAGTTATGAGCTTCCTGCAATGACAAAATGAGACTGCAAAATAAGCATTATCAGCAATACTTTTATAAGCAAAAGTCGTAACTGATTAAACTTACACAGCAATAATAGAAGAGATCATATCAAAACTGACCACTACATCATGTGGAACCTTGGTACTTATACAACAATGAAAATGACTATTAGCGATACTTTTAAGCGTTGCTAATAGTACTGAAGCATCACTAATGGTTATTAGTGATGCATAAAATGCATCACTATATGCATCGAAAAAACTGCAATCGCTACTACTCATTAGTGATGCTTAACACAAAGCATCGCTAATAGTGTGACATTAGCAATGTTTATTTATGTGTTGCTAATTATTTTACTTTTGTGACACATATTAAAGCATCGATAATATTAAATTAGTAGTGATGAATGATTAAAAGCGTCGCTAATAATCGGTTACTAGCAACTCTGAATTAAGCGTCGCTAATATAAAAAATATTTAAAAAAAAAAAAATAGCTTATTAGTGACACTTAATTATAAGCATCGCTAATAATTGGTTATTAGCGATGCTAAATTATGCGTCGGTAATATAAAAAATAGATTATTAGTGATGCATAATGACAAGTGTCGCCAATAAGTTCTTATTAGCGATGCTTTAAAAGCATCGCTACTATAAAAAATATTTTAAAAAAAAACAACAAATGCTTATTAGCGATGATTATTTAAGGGTTGCTAAAAAAATTTGAAAAAATAATAAAATTAGTTTTAAGCGACGCTAATGTTAAAATATATCAAAAAAAGAATTTCGTGTATTAGTGGAAAGTGTCACTAATATGTCAAAAAATAAAAATAGGGTTTAGCAACGCTTTTAGAAGGGTCACTAAAAACTTAAAAAAAATTTAAAAAATCCTGCAGGTGGCTGGCCCGGTAGGGAACGGGGAGAGGACCGGATTCCGGGGAGGGGGGACTGGGTAGAGGGACCGGATTATGGCAGGGCGTTAGAATCCGCCCCCTTCCTCCCCTGTCTTTCCTAGGGTCACCCCCTCTTCCCCTCCTTTGTTGGGGAGAGGGGGGATCGGGGAGAGGCGACGAAATCCGGATCCCTCTCTCTCCCCAGGTCCCCCCTTCCCCCTCATCAGTTGTGGAGGAGGGCGGTGTGAATGGGGAGTGGGGACTGGGGAGAGGGGCCGAATTCTGGCGAGGTGCTAGAATCCGACACCCTCCTCCCCTCTCTCTCCCCGTGTCCCCCCTCCTTCCCCTCTATTTTTCAGAGAAGGGTAAGGGGGGGGGACCCGGGGAGAGAGGGGGGTGGGGGGTGGATTATGGCCTTAGAAGCCACCATCTCCCTCCCGCTCTCCCCCTCTTTTCCCGGGCACCCCCTCCTTCCCCTATGTTTTTTAGAGGAGGGGAAGGAGATGGGGGGACCGAAAGAGAGAAGGGGGAGTGGGAGGGAGGAGGGGATGGGGCCCAGATTCTGGCGAGGAGCCAGAATTAGACTATTGTGGGAGTCTCAGAGAGAGAGGGGGAGCGAGAGGGAGGAGGGGAAGGAATGGGGGGACCGGGGGAGCGAAAGGAGGTCGCTGGGGGGAGAGGGGTCGGGGCTGTCTTGGTTGATGAGGGAGGAGATTGGGGGAGGGGTTTATAATGGGAGGCGGGCGAATTTGTGATGCTTCCAGTGGAAGCGACGCAAAAAGTCCAAAAGAGAGAGAAGCTTAGGGAGAGAGGAGAGAAAAAAGGAGAGAGAGAAGGGAAGAGAGAGAGAGAGAAGATAGAGATAGAGAGATGAGAGGAGAGTAGAGAGGAGAAAGAGGGTAGAGAGAGATGGGAAGAGAAGAGAGAGAGGAGAGAGATAGGGGAGGAGAGATAAAAGAGGAGAGAGAGATATATTGGGAGAGGGAGAGAGAGAGAGAGAGATAGAGGAGAGGAGAGAGAGAGAGATAGAGAGGAGAGGAGAGGAGAGAGAGAAGACACATAGAGAGGGGGTAGAGAGAGAGGGTATCTATCTCCTCTCTCTCTCCCTCCCTTCTTTTAGGGACACTTCGATAAAAGTGTCGATATTATTAATACTATTTGTGATTCTTAAAAGCGTAGCAAATAATTTTAACTTTTTAATTTTTTTAAAATTATAACTATTTGTGATGTTTTTATTAGAGACGCTTTGTTAAAAGTGTTCTTACTAGTACATTAATTAGTAAATTTATTTTACTTTTTTAACCCCTAGAACCTCAATTTTTTTCTCACATGTTACCCCAACCCAAATTAACCTCGTCCCTTATTCTTTAACAACCACAAAGGTTGCATTTCCACCAGTGGTGGCAGGCTACGACTAGATTTTAGGCCGCAACCAACTAGAAAAGTTGGTTGCAACCAAATCTAGGGTTTGCGGCTGGCCTTGGCTAAAAATGTTGGCTACGATTTAAAAAGCTAGTCTTGGCCATAACCAAAAGACTTGGTCGCAGCTAGAGCTCTAGTCGTAGCTAGCTTTGTGGCCGAGGCCAAGGTTCTCTACGTGTTGCTGGTGCCGGCAATGGTGCCAGAGGTCGCCGGTGAGGGTACCTGAGAAGAAAGACGTAAAATAATGTAAAAATAAAAATATATGTTTGGGGTACCTCATAAAAATTTTAAAGAATTTATAAGTGGTATATAAAAATTGGGGTATTGAAGAGATTAGTAGGGTGCAAATAGACATGTTTTTTTCATTTCAGGCTATCAGTAATTTTTGGTGATTCAGTTATTCACATGTAGGGGTGCTCATGGACGTCCATTGTATGCATGTCCATTAGTGTGTGTGCCTGTTTTTATATAGAATGAGCAATTTTTTTGGGCCGAGGTAGACGCGGACATGGACCAAGTTTTTTATCCGAACTAATAGGGAGTTACGGATGCGAGCATACCATTGTCCGTGTTTGCGGATGTCCACGTCTGCCACCTTTACCTAATACTCCCTTAAATATAGTAATATTATTACTAATTATTAGAAAAAAATAGAATTTAGTTCCTATTTAGCCTCTTAAGATAGTACTAACATGCTACATAGGCACTTGACAACTTAAAATCTTGAATCTAGTACTTGTGTAGCATGTTAGAATAGTCCTAACATATTACATAGGTACTAGATAGCTTGAAAATATTGATCTAAAATTTATGTAGCATGTTAAGACAATTTTAACATGCTACATTGATATTAGACAGCTTGAAAATATGAATATAGTACATATATAACATGTTATGACTATTTTAACATACTCAAAATATACTAAAAATTTTGTATTGGGATAAAAATTTAGGTGATGAAATATTTATCCAGGTTCGTCTATGTCCACCTGTATTTGTAGTGAAGAACTTAGACGAAATATAATACGGACTAGGGCAGACACTAACGAACACGAATAAGGGATATTCAAATGGCAGACAAATATGGACAATCCTCAGTGTTAATTTTTATCACTAAGCACCCCTATTCACATGACCTTCCATTGTCTTCTTCCCCACACCACCCCTCTTCTTGCCTGGTTTCCGCTTCCTAAAGTTCTTCCCAATTTCAAAAGACTGCATTTCCCTATCCATATCATCCAAAACTATATATACAACTTAACAGATCTTAGCTGTCTTCTCTCTTCTTTTAAACTTTAAAAGGTTATATATTCTCGGAAGAGTTTCTCCTTGTCTTTATAGAAAATAAGCTCAGTGTAAATTGCATATGAAAGTCGTTCATCAATGAAATAGTGAGCACACGAAAAAGCCAGCCGTTCGTGGCTCGTCGCTGCCTAGAAGTGGAAGAGAGGTGAGTAAGAGGAGGTGGGGAAGCCGTCGTCTCTCGGAACTAAGTGTTAGAGGTTTACTTCCTCAACACCCATTAGCTAAAGAACGTGGCTATTTGAACCCCATTTTTTTTCCTTGTGTCCCCCATTACTTTTTTACCCCACTATTTTTTATTAAAATCTCTCATGTCCCCCATTTTTACCCAGTTTCCTTTCATTCCCCCTAATTTTCTTCTTCTTCTTCCCTCTTCTTCTCCGGCGCCGGCAACTTCTTCTCCGGTGCCGGCAACTTCTTCTCCGGTGCCGGCAACTTCTTCTCCGGTGCCGGCATTTTTTTTACCACCATTGCTGGTCGCGGCCTGCAGTGGCCGGCTGCGGGACGCGGGTCTCGTCCCGCGGCCGGCCAGATCTAGCTGGCCGCGACCAGTGGTTGCGGCCGGTGACTGCCCCAGGCCGCGTGCCGCGGCCATACACTGGCCGCGACTGTGTGCGGCCGCGCAGGCTAAGCACTGGCTGCGGCCACATGCTAGCTGCGCGCGGCCACGCAAGCCGCACATTGGCCGCAGCCACGGGTTGGCGGGTCGCGGCCGGTGTGGCCGGCCAGATCTGGCCAGTTTGGCGGCCATGGCCAGATCTTGCTAGTCCAGTGGCCATAGCCAGAGGCCTCTGGAGCCATCAGCCAGATCTGGCCGCGAGAGACACCGGCTAGCTGCCAGGCCGGCAGCTACGGCCAGATATGGCCATGGCCTCAAGTTGCAGGCCGCCGGAGGTGTGCCGCCAGTGTCAAAGTTGCTGGAGGAAATGGGGGAAGATGGAAGAAAAAAATAGAGGGAGAAACATGAGAAAGAAAGAGAAAAAATGAAGGAAAAACAATATGGATAAAGCAAAAAAATAAAACTTACTTTTTTACACTTTTTAGGGGATACTAGAAAAAAAACCAGGGTCTAAATAGCATCGTTCTGGGCTAAAAACCATTATCCACCAATCGCTGTGAACACGTCAATAAACCTCCTTTTCCCCGGCAGAAACAACCAAAAAAAAGGCTGTCGTCTCCTTCCGTTTCCGTCTCCGTCTCCGTCTCCGTCTCCGTTTCCAATAACCATTATTTTAAAAGGTTGCTCACCTTCCCACACCCTGCGCACCACAATCAGTAGATTACTCACCTCTCTTCCCGGCGTACCATTATTTTAAACAAAACGACCCCACCCCATCAACATCCTGATTATTTTCTGTGCATCTTCAATCCTGGCAGCGGTCGTCTGCGTCATCCTAATCGCATTTGCTGCCCCAATCGCAAATTAAGAAAAGAACGCATGGAAGGAAAGTTGAAGAAACGGCGGTCATCCCCACATATACTAATGAGGAGGTATCGAATGCGCAGTAGCACACACGGGTGACTTTTTTGTTTGTCTTTACCGGGCACGCATATATACTTATATCCTATATATATCCGGCGTCATTGACATCTGCTTCCATCGGTCCATCCATTCTTTCCCTGCAACAGGTTTGTTGTTTCGATCCTTTCCTCCGGAGCTGGGCATCCTCCGTTCAACGTACCTTGGCCCTCGCCACGTGGGTTCCGACCTCCCGTCCCTTCTTCTCGGATGGCCTACACCTCCGAAACTGGTTGTCAGCTCTCCGCGCCGGGATTCCGCATCCCGTCTTAGTCGGAGCCCCCTACCTTTCCTCCCCTCAGGTCTCACTCCGACTATAGGTCCAGCGGCCGTCCCAGGCTCTGCCTAGACCCGTAGGTGTTGCCATTGTGCTGGCTTGCTTAGATGCCATAGGGTCTCGGAGAAGCACTTCGGCTGCGACGTGGTCGTGAGGTCGGAAGAGCTGCGGCCGGTCTGTGACGGCCTAGGGGTGTAAACGGAACCGCCGGGACGCGGAGCTCAGAAAAAAATCACTAATGGCAAGGGGCCCATTTTGCTGCACCTGTTTTTATCGTAATAGAAATTTTTATAGGTTTGGGGTCATTTTGTTTAGAACGTGGCTGTTTGAACCCTTTTTTTATTTTTATTTTTTATTTTTATTTTATCCTACTATTTTTTTTTAATTTCTTATATCTCTCATTTTTATCCAATTTTTTTACCCCTTAAATTTTTTTTCTTTCCCTTTTTTGTTTGACATCGGTATCTTCTTTTTTGGTGTCGGTATTTTCTTTTTGTAGTCGGCCAAATTGGACTGGTCGCGGCCAACTACCACATGCAGGTCGCAGCCACGCGCAAGCCACGATTGTGCGCTGGCCACGTAGGCCGCGACTGCCTACTGTGCATGGCCACGGCCGCGCACAGGCCACTGCCACGTGCAGGCTATGGTCGAGCAGCAAGTTGCGGCCTTGCGCCAGCCGCGGCCTTGTAGCAGGCTGCGACCGGCCAGATCTGGCCGGCTGCGACCTATGCTGGTTTGGTCATGGCAGCTGCGACTTTGCATTGCCTAGAATTGGTGCTGACGGGCACCGACACTGGAGAAGAAGAAATGGGGAAGATGGAGGGGAGTATATATTGGAGGGAGGATGGGTAAAAGGAATGGGGGAGAATGAGGGAAAAGAAGTAAAAAAAAAATATAATTTTTTCTTTGTTGGGGGACATAGAGAAAAAAACGGGGTTCAAATAGCCCCGTTCTTTTGTTTATTCAGTGTTTATTCATATCTGCGTTTGCACACGTTAAAATAAATAAAATTACTTTTTGTCTATTTTTAATACAGATGAATATGAATAAGAGTTGACTGTATCCACAGTCGTTCGTATTTGTTAACTATATATTTTATTATTATTAATTTTTATTTTATACTAAATTACTAACTTATGTTACATAGTTAATTTTTATAAAAAGATTATAAAAAATACATATTATACTCTCACATGTCTTTTATAATATTATTATTTATTTTTTTAAATTAGATTATCTTATTATTAAAATTTATTTTTTCATTAATTTTTTACTAATTACTCTTAATTTGATAATAAAGTAGTATATGTTAAACTTCCACTTTTATTTCGTCTTTTTTATTTATGCCCGTCATGGACAAATGAAGACGGACAAGTACATAATCTGCATAAAAATAGACAACTGTAAACATACATTTTCTACGTTTGTATCCGTATTCGTCCGTTTACACCCTATGACCGCCTCTCTGTCTTTCCACATAAAAATCTTGTGAGAGTAAAAGTACTTTTCATAGGTTAAATTTTTCAATAAACTAGAGGGGAAGAGAGACAAGATGTGGGAGTATGATCAAAGCTTAGCGAGAGAGAAGCACAGAGTGATGATGGTTAAACTTAAAGAGGATAGGGTGTCAAAGAAGGGGGGAGCTAGTCCCTCTAGCTAGTCTCTTTGCATGTATTCATTCACATGGTTTGGTTTGTTGACACATTTGAGCAGGGAATAAACAAGGCTTAACGGTTGTCCACGTCCCTTTCATAATGGACACTAAAGAGGTAAGTGGGCCTATTTAAGCACATTTTAAGAAATTGGTTGCGACATCAATTCTGGTCGTCTTCCAGGTGAATGGCTATTACGACACGGTGGCCGGATTGCAGGGCAAGAGATCTCAACCGCCTGCTCATCCAACACAAAATGAAGGTGGAGAAATTGGACCCAATAAAAACATGGAAAGACGGGTATACAAAAGCTAGCTTAGCCCAGTTAGTAGACTTATTTAGATAATGTAGATGGATCCATCTCACAGTAACCTCAATTACTTTCTAATTGAAAGGGCCAAGAAGGACAACAAATTGAACCGCCACTAGATTCGGTTGTTCGTGATAAAGTGCTGGTCTTCGCAATAACGATTTGGATTGGGATAGCAGCAGTCTCTGTGGCTCTGTTGGGTGCGGGTATAAATATGCTTGGTAAGAAAAAAAGCCTGATTGCAAAAATTCTTCTATGTGCTTCTGCACTATCCGAGTTGCTTGCTCTCATCCTTAGTTTAGGCATGCTGGTGTACATGTTCTTTAGTGCTGAAATCTTCACAATAGGTCATCCCCCTCAATCAGCAAGAAATATCAAGATTAGCACGTGCTTTATAGTGGTGAATGTGGTGCGAGGCGCCATCTTTCTAGTTGCTGTCTTCATACTAAAAGCTATTTCTTAGTCACTGTCAACAATTGGCTCTTTTTTTTGTCATGAATGTTTCTAGATACCAGCCAGAGAAATGCTACGACCCCTTGCGGGAGGTAGTAACTGTTGTGTTCCTTTTTTATTAAAATAATGGGATTCCTAGCTTTATTATACGTTACATGTAGATTATTTCAAGTAGTGCTTATATGTGTTCTTTATAATTAAATTTTAAGATGATTATTAGTGAATGAAAATTTCTTATATTTCCTTCATCTTATATTAATAATTCTATTAAGAAAAATATTAATTTTTATTAAATAGTAAAACCCACTATTAAGAGAGAAGAGAAGGGAAATAAATAGATGATACTCTTTTTTACATACCCAGTTACTTAAATTTAATAAAATAAAGTTATTAATATGAAACAAATTTTTTTACCTAATAAAACTATTAATTTACGATAAAGGGAGCATGTGCTTTGGCAATTTTTTTTTTATTTTCTTTGGTGGATAAGTTTTTTTCTTTATATAATTTTATATATATATATATATATATATATATATATATATATATATATATATATGAAAAAAGTTAATTACGTGTGTCCGTGTGTGCCTCCGCACCACAAGTTGTTTTATTGTCCACAGGCAAAGGATTCAAATTTGCTAGCCCTCTAGCTACCATGAATTCAATGGTAAGAAGCCGACATGTGTAAGCCAAAACTCATCGGAAGCAAAAATTAGTCACTATGATTTCCTGGCGTCTAAGATGTGTTTTATATTTTCTAAAGTTTGATGTTTAATTTTTTTGACAAAAGTGTACTATTAATTGAAATAAGAAAGGCATGTGAATTTAGTTGGCAAAGATAAGAGCTTTTGAAGCTCCTTATTTTGATGTTTAATTTCTTTATTTTTAGAAAATGAAAAACCAAACAAAAAACAAGCTGGGGAGGATTTACAGCTCGACCTTCTGCTCAAACCCAGGATGATCCACTTCACCAGTTGGAATAGGCGCAAAAGTAGGCTACATCTTCTTTTTCACCCTCCTCTGAATTAACATCGCTTGTATACCATTCATCATCACAATTCAGATTCCCCACACTCAAATTCATGAGATGAGTCTAGAGTGCAGTCCGTACCTGAAACACAAGGCAACGATCCTGTACAAAGTTCACAAGCCTCCCTGTCCTCCAACGATCTCTACAGCCCAGACATGAGTACGCTCTGGTATAGTGGCATGCCCGTCGTGGCCGGTGCTATGCTGCGTTTCTCCCGTCGCCGGGAATACCTCAAACTTAGAGCATGGATTGAGAACTGCGGATTACCTCCTCCAATGCCTCCCCTACTACCATCTTCCTCAGCAGTACACTATCAGTTAGTCAGCCTTTTTCATTCTTGTTGGTTGCAACACACTTACGAGCAATTTAGTGAAGATTTTGGAAGCCTGACGAGGGATCTGAGAAAGTCAATGGGTGTCAATACAGAGAGATGAAGTGGATACACGAAGCTCCTGATCAACAAGGAAGCTGGGGAATCCACCAACTCTAGCTCGCGTCAACGTTAAGCTAATCAAGGGTGAGAGATGCTGGGGAATCCACCAACTCTAGCTTGCGTCAACGTTAAGCTAATCAAGGGTGAGAGATGAGAGCTGGTTGTTGACGATCTTCATCTCTCTTGACTTCTTCCACTCACGTTCAGACCGTACTGGACAAGAAGACGTGGAAAGACTAAGGATAAATTTTTACTGTGCGTCACACAGCCGGTTGCCTGTGTATTTTACCATTTAGAAAACGACTCATCACCATAATTGTGGGACATCAAGCGGTTATAAATATTAATATATTACGCATTGAATAGTAAAATACAGGATGTGCAACGCACACTGAAAATATTTTCCTAAGCCACAATAATGTGTACCTCCCGCTAGTGTGAAGTAAAGGCTCGGAGGAAAGGCCACACAATAGTATGTGTCTATTTCATATGTTGGACCAGGGTATGGGCTCGGGCCCATTTTGGTCAATTTTGTTCGTAATTTAGGCAAGTTGGTATGGGCTACAGGGTCTAAGGATAGTGGCGGCGGTTGCGCTGACCTTACATGAACCATCGTGATACGAATTCAATTAGGACCCACTTTCGTCACACACACACTCTACATGTGACTAGGGTGTGCATATTCATATTGTGGATCCTGACTCATGAATTAATGTTTTGGTCGGATTTGTGGTTAGCGAGGGGTCGACCTTATTGCGGGCTTAGTTGTGTGCAGAGGGTTATAAGGACCTTAGGCTTATTTGAGCTATATATTATTTATGTCTTAGCAGATATTATTTCTAGAGTTAGGAGGGTAGAGATTATTATATTTGTATACTTTCTTCACTGCCACAACGGTTTAGGTATTGGTCAGCGAGGTCTTTACCGTGGGTTTCCCGCAGGTCTTCATATAATCATATAGTTCATACGAAAAGCAGAGTTACATGAGCATTATGTAATGTTTGTGTTTCTCGTCAATGTGTGTCTATGAGCACAGTTGAGATCATTTTCTCAAAATTCGTGATAGAATATTGAGAGACTTGGGGATTTGGGTCAAGATATTGTTATGCAATCTACTCCAATGTTTGAGTTCTATGTCTGGGGATTTTTTCAAGAGTTAAGTTATATTTGAGTGAACATAAATTTATCCTATGTCTGGGGATTTCTTTAAGAGTCAAGTTATACCTGAATGAATATATATTTAAATTATGTTAAACCTAGAGTTGAGTTAAAACAATGAAGGATGATTAGTTTCATATGTCATTTTAGTTGGCATATGATGTGTCTGTCTATCTAAGATATTGGACATGATTATTAATTATTGAACAATGGTTGTGAGATAATTAAGGATATTGTTTGATATTGCATGTTTAATTAGCACAAGTGGAACAATTAAAGAACTTGCATAAAATATACGTTAACTAAAAATACTTAAGCATTGCGTTTTAGATGTTATGCTTTTTAAGATATAATAATGTCTAGGCAAAACTACGTCTAGATCCTTATCTTTTTTAAAATATTGGAGATGTTGTCTGATAAGTACGTAGACAATTAACATCGGGCAATGTTGGCCTGATCTGAAAAATATTAATAAATCTTTTTGTTCTTTTGGAAACTCTTCTTCTAAGGGTGGAGAGGTTCCATTGTTGTTTGGTTGTTTGGCTTGGTGGCAGGTTTTCTAGGTGATGACAAGTGAGACTAGGACTAATGAACACGAAATATAATTCTTCACTTCTCCAATTCTGGTAAGTGTATCTTTGGCGGGAGAGTCAACTTGGATATTTATTTTTGAACAGATGACAAACTTATACTTAGATGGATAGGCTGATTTTTATAGATTTTTGAGATATGTAATAATATCTTATGATTTGATATTCGTATTTTTGTAAACCTCAATTATCATGACTTGGATATTTAATTGAATAATTTGTTTTGCATTAAGAAAGAAAAAAATTATTGTGACTTACCGTTCATGTTATTTAAAAAAGGCTTTTAAAAATATAAGTCGTGACAGTAGCTAGCTACAACTAAAAAAACTTGTTGCAACTAGAAAATCTGGTTTTGGCCGCAACCAAGTCCTGGCTGCAACTAGAGCTCTGGTCATGACTAGCTCTATGGCTGCGGTCAAGGTTCTCTGTGTGTTGCTAGTGTCGATAGTGGTGCCAAAGGTCGCCGACCCCGGTACCTATGAAGAAATAGGAAAGGCGTAAAATAAAGTAAAAATAAAAATTATATATTTGGAGTACTTGATAATTTTTAAATTTTTTTATAAATAATATATAAAAAATAGGGTATTAAAGAAATTAGTAGGGTGCAAATAGATATATTTTTTTCATTTGAGGATCTTCGTAAGTTTAGGTGGTCTAGTTATTAACATGGCCTTTCATTCTCTTCTTCCCCGCACCACCCATCTTCTTGTGTATTTTCCGCTTCCTTAAAGTTCTTCCCAATTTCAGAAGACAGTATTTCCATATCCATATCTTCAGAAACTATATATACAACTTAACTGACCTCAACTTCCTTCTCTCTTGTTTTAAACTTTGGAAGGTTATATATTCTTAGAAGAATGACCTCAACTGTCTTCTCTCTTCTTTTAAACTCTAGAACGTTATATATCCTTAGAAGAGTTTTTTTTTCTCTTTACAGGCAATAAACTCAGCATAAATTTCATATGAAAATCAGTACACGAAAAAGCCTATGATTGTCGCTTCCTACTACTGCCTAAAAGATGAGAAGGTATCCAGTGGGATTGCGTTACCATGTGGCCGTGCATATGTCCATTAATATTTAAATATATAAATTAAATTTATATTTTAATTTACTCACTTTAAAATATCTATAAATAAATTAAGCATGTTAAATATTAGATGGATATGTCAACCACGTGTTCATAGAATGGTATCACCAAATAATTTTTACTGAAAAAACCGTTGAGAGGAGGCGGGGAAGCCGTCGTCGCTGCTGGGGAGGGAACACAAGTATGAGGTTTATTACCTCAGCACCCATGAGCAACCAGCCATTAGTCACCAATTCGCTATAAACACGTCACTAAACCTCCTTTTCCCCAGCAGAAACAACAAAAAAAGGCCTCGTCTCCATCTCCATTTCCATTAACCATTATTTTAACAAGAAGAAGCCACATTCCGTGCCTCCAAAATTACTAACAATTATTTTAAACAAAACGACCCCACCCCATCCCACCCCACCCCATCACCATCCCTGCCTCTAAAGATTCCTCACCCCTCTTCTTGGGAGCAGTCGTCTACGTGGTAGCCTGGGTCATCCTAATCACATTTGATGCCCCATAAGTCCTCTCCAAACCTCCTCGAGAAGAGGTTCAGGAAGGTCGGGGGGTCAATGTTCGACTAGGGTATGGGCTTGAGCCCATTGCGGTCCAATGTTATTGTGGTCCGGGTCAGTTGGTATGAGCAATGGGGTCCAAGGGTGGTGGAGGTGGACGCGCCAACCCCACATGAGCCATCATTACACTAATTTAATTGAGACCTGCCTACATTACACACGTATACTAGACATGTGACTAGGATGTACATTAACACGTTATGGGGCCCAGACGCGCAAATTATGTGTCAAGGTGGGACCCGTGGTTAGTGAGAGGTCGACCCTATTGTGGGCTTGGCCGTGTGTAGGGGGTCTAGGCCTTCGCAGGCTATGAGAGACAGAGACCGCTACTGTTGTGTATGACCCTCTTAATTTAAGCATGTAAACTCAGTAGGAAAGGCCCGTTTTAGGAAAGCCCAAAAGCCCGATTTAAGCCTAGCTTAATTGGAGAAAGGTGGAGGAATATTTAAAGGGAAAGAAGAGGGAGAAGAGCCCTAATTCAGTCCACCCCCTCTCCTCTCTCTTCTCCCAATCCGCCCCCCTCTCTCCCTTGTGGTTCGGCCTTCCCTATAGGGTTTCTTGGTGAAACCCTTGCTGGCCACCCCCTATCTCCTCCTCTCCTCGTTCTTGGACGTGGTGCAAGAGAGGGATTTGATCCCTTGCTGGTTGGTGCTTGAAGAAGAGGTATTTGGGATGCCATCTTGCTGAGTTTTCCATCCAAGAGTGAAGGCTTTGAGGGATCAACACATACTAGGTATTTCTCCTCTCCCTACTTGATTCCTTTGTGATTGGAAGGGTGAATCGAAGGATTCAATGGCATGCCAAGGGCTGGAGGTTTTTAGCTTCCAATTTGATTTCCTTTATGCATGCTTTATATTGAATGGTTTATATTGCTCATTGATTTGAGATAATTTGCATGATTGTGTAGATTAATTGAAAAGATTGATTTTGATTAGTGAGCCACCCCCTACCCGCCATGCTTTTGCTGGGTCGACCACTCTACAGTCAACCTAGATTCCCAACCTAGCTCCTTGTGAGGATGGTCGGGAAGGTCAAGAGGTCTTCCCAACCTCCATGGGAGGGTCGTGAACGTGACTATATCTTGCATCATTGACATCTGCTTCTATCCGCCCATTCATTCTTTGCCTGCAACAAGTTTGCTGTTTTGATCCTTCTCTGTGCACTTTCTCTAGTAGGTATCCTTGAATAGAGGGTGGGAGGTGGACTGTTACCCAACTGGACTCTTCCCTGGCCAGCTGCTCCACCGCTTGTCCGGCCTAGCTCGTCATGGTACGTAGTTGATGCCCGGGAGGAGATGCAGTGGGCTGATAACTATGAAGGGTGGGATGCATAGAGTCAGAAGGCAATATCAGTATGGGCATATTATCTCCCTTCTCACTTCCTGATCCTGTCGGCAATCCCTCCACCACTCTTGCCTCACCCTCCAGCCACCGTCGTTGTCTCCAATTCCCTCCCCGGCTCGCTCGGTCAACTGCCCATCACCCCCACCTCCCTACCCCCCTCCTTTGGTGCTGAGCATCCTCCGCACGTTCAACCTCCCATGGTCACCTCTCCTGCATGTTCCACCTCCCCTCCTACCTTGCCCCCAACAAATCAGGAGGCAGGCTTCATGGTTCTTCCCTGGCTCCCACCTCGTCCTGTTGGCCCCGGATCAGCCCCCAAAACTGTGGAGTGGCCGGCCAGCAGCGGAAGACTTGGTGGAAGAGGTGGCGCACATAAAATTTAAAACTTTATATGAGATCTACACAATACATGCAATAAACTAATGACAATTAGCAATATCAACATGTATATAATCAAATCATGTATATGAATATAAATTTTGGAAAGATACACACTAACCTGGGCTTGATCCAGCCCTAGCACGCCCTCCAAATCAGTTTGTGTACGCCAAAACACTAGATCAAGAGGAGGAGATCAAGGACTACCTTTCTTATATGCAGATCCCTCAATACCGTGCTTGGATTGATGAAGAAACTCAGCAAGATCAGCCCTTCACTTTAGCCTACATAGCCCAACCTAGGAAGAGATCCTTCTTCCTCTTTCAGCCCGCCAAACACACCTTGAAGGAGGGAGAACCAGGGCGGCCAGCGGCTTTTCTCCAAGAAAGAGCAGGCCGAACCAATGGAAGATCAAGGGAGAGAAAGAGAGGGTGAGAAGAATCAAAATCAATTGGGAAGAAGATCCAATTCAAGGGGGTGGGGCACCCCAAGCAAATATGGCATGAAATAAAATCCATTTCATTCTCTTTAATTCACTCCCTTAATAACCCCCCCTTCCTTATTTAGGCGGTGTTTGAAATTGGCTCTCAAATGGGCTTTTGAGTGGTCTGAATCTAATGGGCTAAGCTAACAACATCATTCCGGTTTAACAAGAGGGTCTAACACAACGGGAGCGGGCTCTGTCACACAGAGCCCGCGGAGGCCTAGACCCCCTACACAAGGGCAAGCCCACGACAGGGTCGACCCCTCGCTAATCACGTAGGTCCCACCCTCATCACACAATTCGCATATCAAGGCCCCACAATGTGTAAATGCACACCTAGATGTATGTCTAGTGTACGTGTGTGACATGTGTGAGTCCCACTCGAATTATGTGTAATGAAGGTGCATGTGGGGTTGGCGCAACTGCCCCCACCACCCTTGGACCCCATGGCCCGTACTGGCTCACCCAGACCACAACACCGTTGGACCAAACCGGACCCGAGCCCATACCATGGTCCAACATCCCTCACTATGGGTGGAGGGCTTATATGGTCCAATAGCGACCAGCGCTAGTCCTGTCGAAGACCAATACTATGAGCGTGCTTAGAAAATAGATCCGTTGTTAAGGCCTTAGTGAAGGGATCTGCTAACATCTTAGAAGTAGGAAGATCACTCACAGTCACTTTTCCTCTCTATAACATGTCGAAGATGTAATAGTAATGCACCTCGATGTGCCTGGCACTAATCTCCCCATTCTTAAGTGTCGACACTATAGCCAGATTATCGCAATACATCTGGACAGGAGCATCAGTCTAGTTCTCTAGTCCCAATTTTGCTAGAAACTCCTTAATCCAAACTGCCTGGGAAGCTGCAATATTGCATGCATAAAACTCAGCTTCCATCGTAGACTTAGAAACTCTCTTTTGTTTCTTGCTTGCCCACGATATAGCACCGCCTCCAAACATGAAGACATATCCAGCAGTGGATTTCCTGTCATCTGGATCCCCTGCATAGTCTGAATCACTATATCCAGCCAGTGACAAACTTTCTGCCTGATAGGTGAGTTTTAAACTCTTAGACCCTAAAAGGTACCAAAATACCCTCTTCATTGCTTGCCAGTGTTGAAGACCAGGGTCTGCTTGGTAACGACTTAACAAGCTTACCACAAAACTCAGATCAGGTCGAGTACAGGTCATGGCATACATCAAGCTGCCAATAGCCTGTGCATATGGCACTGACTCCATCCAGAGTCGGTCTTCCTCTGCCCGAGGAGCCATACCCTTAGACAACACATTACCCTTGTATATGGGGGATTCAATGGTTTTCCAACCAATGACATTGAATCGTTTAAGAATGCTCTCTATGTATGACTCTTGAGATATACTAAGCTTCCTAGCTTTTCTATCTCTGTCAATTTTCATCCTTAAGATGTAGGATGCCTCACCCATGTCTTTCATCTCAAACTGGGTTTTGAGCCATTCCTTTAAACTAACTATCATACTAAGGTCATTCCCCATCAAGAGTATGTCATCTACATATAATGATAGCATCATATACCTAGTCCCATCCCAGAAGGTATAGACACAATGATCGTGTTCGTTCACTATGAACCCATACTCACTAATCACCTTGTGAAAAGTGAAGTATCATTGCCCGAGAGATTGTTTTTGGCCATACAATAATTTTATGAGTTTGCACACCTTGTTTCCTCTCTAGGAATCACATAACCCTCAGGTTGTTTCATGTAAATCTCCTCCTCTAAATCTCCATTTAAGAAGGCAGTCTTTACATCCATTTGGTGCAACTCTAAATCAAAGTAAGCAACACATGCTAAGAGACATCTAATCGAGTCAAATCTTGACACCGGTGAGTATGTCTCCTTAAAGTCCATCTCATACACTTGGTTGAACCCCTTGGCCACTAATCTCACCTCGTACTTATCTATAGACCCATAAGCCTTAAGCTTCTTTTTGAAGATCCATTTACACCCAATGGGCTTTCGCCCTTCTGGTGGATCCACTATCTCCCAGACCTTGTTCTTTAGGATATATTCCATCTCTTCTTGAATAGCCACCTGCCATTCTAGAGCGTCTGGAAGACTTAAAGCTTGCTCAAGGGTAATAGGGTCATCTAGAATAGGTTCATCTAACGTGACGTTGTCTTCCCCTAGCATTGTATAGAAGTCCCTCAACATAATTGAAGGTCTTCTTTCCTTCAATGCCCTGGGTTCAGGTTCGGTTTGGTTTTGATCTGATCCTATTACTTCCTCTAGGGAAGTGCTAGACCAGCCTCTTTAACCACCTCGAATAAATCAACTTTTTTTTTAGGAATTCTAGGGTTTAATTCTTCTTCCAATAAATAAGCATCTCTAGACTCAACAACCCCTACTGTCTCAACCATGTGGTGAACCACGAATCGGTACCCCTTAGAGTGATCACAGTAACCAATAAAGTTGCACTTTATGGTCTTGGGATCTAGCTTTGCCCTATGTTGGTCAGACAACTTTATGTGTGCCTTAGACCCCCACACTCTAAGATGCCCTAAGTTTGGATATTGACCCATCCATAACTCATAAGGTATCCGTTGGACTACTTTTTTTGGTACACGATTAAGGATGTACACGGCGGTGTCTAAAGCCTCACCCCAAAAGTTAGTTCCTAACTCAGAGTGATTTAACATGGACCTTACCATGTCCATAAGCGTCCTATTACGCCTTTCTGCCACTCCATTTTGTTGTGGAGTGTACGGTAGGGTGTAATGGTGAACTATTCCCTGATCGGTACAAAAACCTTTAAACAGGTCAGAGGTGTACTCTCCACCCCTATCAGTCCTCAGGATTTTTACTTTCCTACCTAACTGAGTCTCTACCTCAGATTTAAATTCCTTGAATTTATCTAAGGCATCAAACTTCTTGCTTATTAAATACATGTACTCGTACCTTGGATAGTTATCAATGAACGTAATAAAATACATCATACCTCTATGGGTCTGAACATTCAGGGGCCCACAGATGTCAGAATGTACCACCCCTAACAGTTCATTTGCCCTTTGTCCCTTTTGAAAAGATTGCCTGCTCATCTTACCCGATAAGCAATCCTCACACACACGTAGGTCTTTGGATATTTTGGGTAACAACTCAGCGCTCGACATCCTATGTAGTTTATCTACATTTATATGGCACAAACGCATATGCCAAAGCAAGGCATCATCCACAGACAAAACAATATACCCAGAAGCGCTTATTTCATTAGATTCAATAGAGTTCATTACATCTAAGCAGTACAATCCATTAATTAAAGAAGTAGTAAATAAAACGGTCCCACCCTTACCCACAGTTGCTTTACTCCCCTTGAACCTAACCTCAAACCCTTCTTGGTCAGAACAGGGATTGAAATCAGGTTCCTCCTGATGGAGGGAGCAAAAAGCACATCTGTCAGGACAAGGTTAGACCCACTCTTCAGAGAAATCTTGTAGCTCCCCATAGCCTCCACCTCGTAGTATGTGTTGTTCCCCCATGAAGGCTTTGTTCTGGCCTAGAATCAGATTGACCATCTCACCCCTTGTTCCCCTAGAGTGGGAAACATGCACAGTAGCTCCTAAATCCAGTCACCAAGTCTTCTCCATGATGTCAGCAAACATCACTTCAAAGACAACACAGATAATATCC
This sequence comes from Saururus chinensis, assembly GCA_035235625.1. Classification (NCBI taxonomy): domain Eukaryota; kingdom Viridiplantae; phylum Streptophyta; class Magnoliopsida; order Piperales; family Saururaceae; genus Saururus; species Saururus chinensis. Next base: position 27,601,966 of record CP141140.1, read on the forward strand.
TCGCTCTTGCCCTTGTCCTTGCTTGAATGGCTATCCTTCTGAGGACAGTTAGCCTTGAAGTGACCCATCTGACCACACTTGAAACGTGCACTTTTGGGTTTGTCATTTCCTTTTCCAGTGCCCTTGTTTTGAGGCTTCTTCTCCTTCTTCTTGAAAGCTTTCTTAGAGGGACCAGGCCCCTGACCACCTTTCTTGCCCCCACCAGAGTTGTGTACCAGGTTAGCAGTAGCAGCACCCCCAGAAGCCTTCACATGGTTCCTCCTTTCTTGCTCAAGCCTAAGCTTGGCAGTCAGAGCCTCCATTGTGATTTTCTCGTCACTCATGTTCAGATAGATTACTACACTCTCCCAAGATTTGGGAAGGCTGTTCAACGCTATTGACACTTGGATTCCCTCAGAGATGGGGTCCTCCAGTGTCTCCAGGTCATTAGCAATGATGACCATGACACTCAAGTGCTCATTCACATCATCTCCCTCCCTCATCCTGGAATTTTGGTATTTAGAGTATAGCATCCTCTTATGAGCCTCAGTCTGCTCCCCATACCTCACAGACATTGCATCCAGCATCTCTTTGGCAGTCTTATACTTCTCAAAGAGCCTATCTATCTTAGGCTCCATGAAAGTGAGAATGGCGGACCTAGCCTTATTATCATCATCCCTCATCTTCTCAAGAGCTTTAAACTGATTAGCTGATGTACCCTTTGGTGGTGGCTCAATAACATGCTCAAGTACATAAGCAAGATCAGAAAGAGTCAGAATGTGGCGAATCCTTCTCTTCCACACTAGATAATTATTAGCATTAAGTTTTTCAGTTTTTCCTAACTCAGTAGTTACTATTTTGGAAGTCATTGTAATCTACAAGGAAAAGAGGCAGTGAACAGGAAATTAGTACTATTTAAGGTAGGTTGACTGCTTCAAGATAGGTACTTACTTAGACAAACTCTAAAAATTAAGTATAAGTATAGAGACAAAAGAGTATATTATGCTGAGTTACCTTATTTAGAATATCCTAATTAGGGTTTGGGTTACTTTCCAGATTTAACCCTAACTACCCCTTAACCCCTTAAATGAAGTTAATCTAAGTGTTTTTATAAATTTTAAAATTTCTAAAACATCTAACCTAGCAAAACAAAATGGAAAATAAACTTAATTAGAAGCTATTGGAATTTTTCAAAAAATTCAGTCCAGAAAATTTTGGTGTATATTTACTAAAATGCCCCTAGGGCTATTTGGGTCATTTCCACCCTTAAGGCCACACCAAAATTAATCACAGAAACTTTTCAAAGTTATATTCTAGAAAATAACAATTCTGATCACTGCTGGAAATTAAGATTTTGTCCAGAAAAATTTTTGATGTAAAATTACCAAAATGCCCCTAGGGCTATTTTGGTCTTTTCTGCCCTCAAAGGCAGACCAAAAAATTATTACAGTAAGTAAAGCATGTTATCAACACAGAGAATAAAAGATCTGGACATAACTATATTAAACACACACAGAATGCACATGTGAATTGTCCAAAATGCCCTAACCAATTAAATTAAATTTATTATCACAATAAAATAATTCAGAAGACCCTTACTGTCCAGCAGGGACGTGTGTGCCTCAATGTGATGAAAGAACAAGAATTTGCACAAAAATAAGTGGCAAATTACCACTATACCCTCAAGCAAACAAACGTGCACCAAAAACTCAAATTATCTCTAATCACATACATCCAACAGTCATAATCTTATGTAAACATGCATAGATCAGTTAAATCAAACCAACATATACAACTCTTTGATTAGATTGGGTAGATCATACGATTTAGGCTAAACTCCCCAATTTTACCAATCTAAACCTAGATCGGGTAAAGTGGATTGGATCTCAACCAAATCAGTGACCAAACCTCCTCCAAATGGCTCTGATACCACTATAGAGTGTTCGGCCAGCAGCGAAAGACTTGGTGGAGGAGGTGGAGCACATAAAATTCAAAACTTTATATGAGATCTACACAATACATGCAATAAACTAATGACAATTAGCGATATCAACTTGTATATAATCAAATCATGTATATAAATATAAATATTGAAAAGATACACACTGACCTGGGCTTGATCCAGCCCTAGCACGCCCTCCAAATCAGTTTTTGTATGCCAAAACACTAGATCAAGAGGAGGAGATTAAGGATTGCCTTTCTTATGTGCAGATCCCTCAATACTGTGCTTGGATTGATGAAGAAACTCAACAAGATCAGCCCTTCACTTCAGCCTACACTGCCCAACCTAGGAAGAGATCCTTCTTCCTCTTTCAGCCCGCCAAACACACCTTGAAGGAGGGAGAACCAGGGTGGCCAGTAGCTTTTCTCCAAGAAAGAGCAGGCCGCACCAATGGAAGATCAAGGGAGAGAAAGAGAGGGTGAGGAAAATCAAAACCAATTGGGAAGAAGATCCAATTCAAGGGGGTGGGGCGCCCCAAGCAAATATGGCATGAAATAAAATCCATTTAATTCTCTTTAATTCACTCCCTTAATAACCCCCCCTTCCTTATTTAGGCGGTGTTTGAAATTGGCTCTCAAATGGGCTTTTGAGTAGGCTGAATCTAATGGGCCAAGCTGACAACATCATTCCGGTTTAACAAGAGGGTCTAACACAACGGGAGCGGGCTCTGTCACATAGAGCCCGTGGAGGCCTGGACCCCCTGCACACGGCCAAGCCTATGACAGGGTTGACCCCTCGCTAATCATGCGGGTCCCACCCTCATCACACAATTCGCGTGTCAAGGCCCCACAATGTGTAAATGCACACCTAGATGTATGTCTAGTGTACGTGTGTGACATGTGTGGGTCCCACTCGAATTATGTGTAATGAAGGTGCATGTGGGGTCAGCGCAACCGCCCCCACCACCCTTGGACCCCGTGGCCCATACTGGCTCACCTGGACTGCGACACCGTTGGACCAAATTGGGCCCGAGCCCATACCATGGTGCAACGAAAACCAGTACTAGGCCCTCCCCATGTGGGTTCCGACCTCCTGTCCCTACTTCTTCTCGGTTTGGGATCTTCTCGCCGGGATTCCGCTATGACAGCCTTGTTGGGTAGTGGGTGATGTGCCCACATAAACCGGTTTGAGAGAGACATGAGAAGGGAGGAGATGAGAATGGGACACACAAAGAGTCCATAGGAATAGAACTTGGTCATGTCCTATTCCAAAATGGACGTGGGTAGTTACATTAAAAGGGGACAACAGATTGAAGTGATAAAAACCTATCATCTTTCTCAATTAAGATGGGCTGTTGTTGAAAGAAAAGAAGAGACAACCCAGAAATTATCTTATCTCCTCTCTCTCTCTCTCATGGGTGTTGAGTTGCAAGAGACAAAATCAGGAAAAAATTAGAAGCTTTATTCCTCATTATTGTGCAACGACCTAAGGTTGAAGGGTGTTCTTCATCAAGTCTCTCTTATCTCTTTTTGTGTTTCCTTCAAGCCCTATTTAAGCTAATTATTCCCAGCAATTTGGAAAGAGAAGGAAGGGTTTCCTCTCTTGGTTTTAAGAGAAGGAATTCATTAAAAGAGGTAATTCTAATTCCCCATATTTATACTTAAAATAAAAAGAGATCATGTGTGCTTTTGGGTGATTGGCCATGTCCTTGGGGCTTAGCCCCTAAAGGTAAGTAGTAATTAATTCTTTCTTTAATTCATGCAAATTTAAAGTTATTTGAATTTGTTCTACTTCTTATATGTGTGTTTATGTCTAAATAATACATGTAAATTGTTTGAGAGGGACATAAAGGAGGAATTTTTTGCACATCCACAACCCAAGCTCACCACCAAGCTTCCACTGCACCACCCAACAGTGGTATCAGAACTCTGGTTCGTGGATTGGGTGATGGAAATTACCTTTTTCCCCTTGCCTTCCCTAAGAAGGCTACAATAGGGTTTGCTATATCTCTCTCATAAAGATAGTAACTGAAATTATGTTTAAATAGGATTTTAAGTTACTAACTAATGTAGGCCTGGCCTCTACCAAAATTTGAGCATAATCGGATCTTGAGAAGTGTACCAAATGTTGTCCCCAATATCAGGGATATTTTGGTTAATTTAGACCAAATTGACCAGAATTTGAATTGAAAAGTTTAGCATTTTTCCAAAGTTCTTTAGGACCCTAATTGACTAAAATTAACATTGATTTGGTGAATTTAGACTATAGATTTATTCTATAATTAGATTTTACCCTAAAAGAGACTTGTTTTGTAAGACTTGATTTCAAGGGCATCATAGTAAATTCACCTTACTGAATTCAATTGTTGAGGCTTATTCATATACTGTTTAGAAGTGATTACATGCTTAATCCCATGTGTGAAGTAATTGATGCATGATATAAAGTGCACAATTGTTCTATGTGATTGTTTGTGCTTAACAAGCCTAAGGGTAGTTTAGTAACTTCACACAATTCACACTTTTATTTTCTGAACAAAAGTGTATATTATATTTATTTATAAAGTTCACTCCTTTTTATTGCTTGTTTAGAATAGTATATTGCTTACTTGATTGTTTGAGTGAATTATTGTTATACATAATCCTATATAAGGTGAAATAGTAAATTCACTCCATTTGCACCTACGCACACCAACATTATTGCTGGGAGTGAATTGCTTGCTGCTGAGATTAAATAGTCCTACTCTTTTTATATCCATCTGAATTAGTGAGCAATGTTATTTACTTGCCTACTTATTACCTTGTTGACCTCTATAAATTGTAGACATATTTTCTTTTATGTCATGGCGTCCCGTATGGTAGCAAGTGAGCTGAGTAAAACTGAAAAGCTCAACTCTACCAACTATCTCACCTAGAAGAGGAGGATCAGATACTCTTTTCCTAGATAACTTGGCCGATGTTTTGGACCAGTGTGTGGACCTGCTTACAAACTCCTCCACTCAGGCTTCAAAGAGAGCTTATGAAAAGTTTAAGGAGGAAGATGTCAAAGCAAGGACTACCATCCGTACATTCATGGAGCCAAACATTGAAATACTTTTTGAAAAGCATAAGACAACCAAGGAAATAATGGAGGCAGAAGCAAGGTGGTATGGAGAGCACACAACGGCTCATATCAGAATGTTGCATACCCATTATCAGAACAATGACATCATGGAAGAAGATAATGTGCTTGAGCACATTAACTCCATGCCCATCATTGCAAGTGATCTGGAGATTCTTGAGAACCCCATAAATGAGGGTATCCAAGTTTCAAATGTTCTGAATAGCCTCCCTAAGTCTTAGGAGAGTGTGGTTTGGTTATATATACTTCCAAAAGCAGGAGTCCGAAGCCTTTGAGAAATTCAAAGAATTTAAGGCTGAAGTAGAGACTCAATTAGGTTGGTTAATTAAAGTCTTAAGAATGGACAGAGGTGGAGAATACACCTCTGATAAGTTTAAGGATTATTTTACCAACATAGGAATAATACACCAATACACCCTGCCCTATACTCCTCAGCAAAATGAAGTTGCTGAAAGGAGAAACAAAACCCTCTTAGATATGGTCAGATCCATGTTAAACCATTCAAAACTAGGAATAAATTTTTGGGGTGAGGCATTAGACACAGTTGTGTATGTGGTTAACCGTGTACCCTCTAAGGCTGTTAATAGAATACCTTATGAGTTATAGACACGTAGATGTCCAGACTTAGGTCATCTTAGAGTGTGGGGGTCTAAGGCACATGTAAAAGTGTCTTACCAACATAAAAATAAATTGGACCCTAAAATAATAAAGTATAACTTTATAGGGTACAATGAACACTCTAAGAGGTACATGTTTGTAGTGCACCATACTAATGGGACAGTTGGGGTCATTGAATCTAGGGATGCTTATTTCCTAGAAGAAGACTTAGATCCTAAAATTCCTAGTAAAAGAATGGAACTGTTTGAAGTAGAGAAAGAGAAAAACTCTACTACTTCTACAAAAGTGGTTATAAGATCTAAACCCAGGGGAGTGATTGAAGTAAGGGAGATGATAGATAGAAGACCCTCAACCTTGTTGCAGGACTTCTATGCTATGTTAGAAGAGGATGAAGTAACAATAGATGAACCTTTATCTGATGATCCTTTGACCTATGAACATGCAATGGACAGTCCAGATTCCAAAGAATGACAATCAGCTATTCAAGAGGAAATGGATTCTATTATGAAGAAACATGTTTGGGAAGTTGTTGACTTGCCCAGTGAAAGAAAGCCTATTAGCTGCAAGTTGATCTTTAAGAAAAAGCTCAAGGCAGACGGGTTTATAGATAAATCTAAGGGAAAACTGGTAGCTAAAGGTTTCAACCAAGTTAGGGGAATTGACTTTAAGGAAACTTATTCACCTGTGAATAGATTTACATATATTAGGTGTTTATTAGCTATAGTGGCACAATTAGACTTAGAGTTGCACTATATAGATGTAAAGACTATCTTCCTAAATGGTGATTTAGAGAAGGAGATTTACATAGAACAACCTCACAGTTTTGTTGTTCCTAGAGAGGAACACAAGGTATGCAAACTCATAATGTCTTTATATGGCCTTAAACAGTCTCCTAGGCTATAGTATTTCACTTTTCATAACATGATTAGTGAGTATAGGTTCACAACAAATGATTATGATCATTGTGTCTACTCCATTAAGGATGAAAGCTAACATATATTACTCTCTCTCTATGTAGATGATTTCTTTTATGGGAAATGACTTGAACTTAATAGTCAGTCTAAATGAGTACCTCAAGACCCAGTTTGAAATGAAAGTTATGGGTGGGGCACTACAACAAAATGTAGTATTAGTGACACATTTATTAGCCACGCAAATGTAAGTGTTGCTAAAAATAACTATTTGCAATGCAAATAAAAGTGTCGCAAAAAAGTGAACTATTAGCGACACATTTTATTATGCGTCGCTAATAGTCATATATTAGCGACGCTTAGTTTAAAGCATCGTTAAAACTAATCATATTAGCGATGCTTTATAATAGACCTTGCTAATAGTTCCTCTATTTGCGACGCTTTACACAAACGTCACTAAAAGATATATATTTTAACTAAAAATAAAAAAAATCATAACTATTAGCGACACTTGTAACCAGCGTCGCTAATAGGCCTAGTATTAGCAACACTTATGCACAAGCGTCGCTAATAGTACTATATTAGCGATGTTTGTAACAAGCGTCACTATATTAGTGACGCTTTTTGAAAAGCATTGCTAATAGTTCTAATATTAGTTATGAATTTGAAAGAAAAAGATAAAAATTTTGAATTATTAGCGAGGATTTTAAATAAGCGTCACAAATAGCATTTGTAATAGCGATGCTTGGTGAATAGCTTTATTAATTAATTTTATTTAATAAATAATAAAAAACTTAAAAAACTTCCTAAATATAATATATATTTTATTCAATATTAACTATTTGTATATATAATTAATAAATATTATTTTTTTTATTAAAAAGCAGTGCTAATAATATATTAAACTTTCACTATTTATATATAATATATTTTATTTATTAAATTTTCTTATTAATTTTAAAATATAATTTATAATAAAAAAGAGAGGAAAGAGAGAGAAGAGAGGGATCGGAGAGAGAGGAGAGAGAGTCTAGAGAGAGGGGGAGGTGAGAGAAAGAGGAGAGAGAGGGAGGAGAGAGAGGGAGAGAGAGAGGAGAGAGATGGGTGAGGAAAGAGAGAGGGAGGGAGGAGAGAGGGAGAGAGGAGAGAAGGAGGAAAGAGAGGAGAGAGGGGGAGGGAGAGAGAGAGGAGAGAGAGGAGAGAAAGGGAGAGTGAGGATAGAGAGAGGGAGGAGAGAGAGTGAGAAGAGAGAGTGGAGAGAGAGGGGTGTGAGGAGAGAGAAGAGAGAGAGTGGTGAGAAAGGGAGAGTGAGGATAGAGAGAGAGAGGGAGGAGAGAGAGTGAGAAGAGAGAGTGGAGAGAGAGAGGGGTGTGAGGAGAGAGAAGAGAGAGTGGTGAGGAGAGAGAGTGGATAGAGGGAGGAGAGAGAGGAGAGAGAGAGGGAGAGTAGAGAAAGAAGGGGAGAGAGAGTGAGGAGAGAGAGAGGGAGGAGAGAAAGAGAGGGAGGAGAGAGTGAGGAGAGAGAGAGGGAGGAGAGAGGAGAGAGAGGAGAGAAGGAGGGTAAAGAGAGGAGAGAGAGAAGGGAGATTTTTTTTTTATGTTTACAAAAGAATTAGCGACTCATATCGTATGAGTCGCTAATAACTCTAGGTATTAGCCACGCATACGCGTATACGTCGCTAATAGTCAAGTGTAGTAGCGACGTATAGGTATATACGTCGCTAATATACTATACTATTAGCGATGCATACATGTATGCGTCGCTAATAGCATTTTCTATTTTAAATAAAATTAAAATTAAATTTAAAACTAATAGAGAGAGAGGAAAGAGGGGGGAGAGAGGAAAAGAGAGAGGAAGGAAAGAGAGAGAATGAGGAGAGAGAGAGGGAGAGAGGAAGGGAAAGAGAGAGGAGGGAGGAGAGAGATGGAGGAGAGGGAGGAGAGAAAGAGGATAGAGAGATATAGAGGGAGGGTAGAGAGAGGAGAGAGAGAAGGGACATATTTTTTTATTTTTTATTTTAAAAAAGTATTAGCGACGCATACATGTATGTGTTGCTAATAGTAAAGTGTATTAGCGACGTATAGGGATATACGTCGCTAATACACTATACTATTAGTAACGGATACATGTATGCATCTCTAATAGCATTTTTTATATAAAAAAAATTAAAATTAAAATAGAGAGAGAGAGAGAGGAGAGAGGGGAAGAGAGAGGAAAAAAGAGAGAGGGCGAGAGAGAGGAGAGAGAGTGAGGAGAGGGGGGTAGAAAGAGGGGAGAGAGACAGAGAGAGGGAGGAGATAGAGGAAGAGTAGAGAGAGGGGAGAGAGAGGGAGGAGAGAGAGAGGGAGGAGAGTGTAATAACCCTATTTTTCTGATATTTTATAAATTTTATTATTTTCCTAAGTCTAATTATAATTCGTTAAGACAAGCAAAAATACGAAAATTTGAGACCGAGAACAAAAGTTACGGCTTCGGGAAACATGCTCTAAAAACGGCTGGACCCACTTTATATATTGGGGTAAACTAGTCCATAAATGGTCTAGTCTTGTAGGGCTTGTGCATACGAGCTCAACATTACCAAGAACGTGCAAAAGGGAGTTTGGGATAGGAAGTTATGATTTTTTTTAAAATTTAAAAAAAAAAAATAATTTTTCGGATCGGTTCGGCATGAACACGCGTTTGTCATGCGCGCCCACCACAAATGGAGGTGCCAGTGGGCGCAGGTGGGTGCCCGCCGGAATCCACCGCCCTCCGCCTCTATAAAAGGCCATTCCGACCAGTTTCTTTTCATACTTCCGATTTTTAAACCTCTTTCACTGTTTTCTTCATTCCCGACCCATTTTAAGCCTGAATTATGTGATCCAAGACCCGTTTCCTACTAAATCAAGGGTGCTCTACGCATCGGAAGGGTTATTTTCTCAAGGTGACCCTTCTGAGATCTCAAAAAATGTGCCCCTTCTCTAATCTTTCCCTTTCACCTTTTTACTGTTTCTAGACCATTTTAAACTCGTTTCAGCCCGTTCAAAAGCCGTACCCCACTAAATCAAGGGTGCTCTACGCGTTGGGACCGTTATTCTGCCAAAAATTTTGCTTGAAGGAAGGATCTTCTACAAGGGGATTTTCTTATACTTCGCATGCATTATAGGTAGGCAGCTTTAAATTCTAATCGTATGCCAAGATTTTGACTCGCCAAAGCTTTACTAAAGATATTTTCTCAAAGAAAATTCTGCTTTTAAAAGCCTCTCCTCTTTTTGAAAAATTCTCCAAGTTTTGGGTAATCGTACCCTCTGAATAGTCCTTGGTTTCTCGAAACTAAGGGTTATTATGATTTTGGATACCGCCAGATTTGGCTTTCGGAGCGCACAGGACTGGGATATCATGAGGAATTCCCTTTCCTTCCGTCTCCCATTGCCCCATGAGCACTGGTGTAAGTCGTCTGGTATTGCGACATTCTGTGACGATGTTTTTAAATTTTGAAAGAAAGATGGCACGATATTTCTACGTGCATATTTTTAGAACTTAACTCAGCCTACTGAGTATAAATTTACTCACCCACCCTTAGATTTTGCAGGTGTGTGATTTGAATACGAAGAAGTCGATGAAGAGCTTTTCTTTGTAAAATTATAGTTTTTGTACTTTTCATGTATCTTTTTGTAAATTTTGTACTGACTGATGTATAAAGGCATGTTATGCCAAATTTTGGAAATCTTTGTATAATACAAAGTATGTGTAATTACTCTTTTGGTACACGGTGATCCTTGGCAATTGTATTTAATATTTGTTATGTTTTCAAAAATCATGATGAATATGAGGGGTATTACAGTTAGTATCGGGGCCAAGGTTCTACTGTCTACCAAAAAGTACTTAAGTTAGTCAATACAATTATTATTTTCCCATTTTAATATTACTACCGTATGTTTTCTTATTTAATATGACTTAAATGAATTAATTTTTTTAATGTAAAGTTTAAATAGATGTCTTTGCTCAAGCACAAGACATCTCTGTCAAATAATTTATATCATTCTACTGCTCGTAAATTGCCGCTTCCAATGGAAGGAAGTTGTAGCAAGAGTAAGTGCTATAAGGGTAAAACACTCATGGAAATATCGGACTCAGAAGATTCTGAAGTCTCCTACGTCCCTGGTTCACCTGCAAATAGTGACATGGACGAAATTATAGTTATCTCGGACTCGCCTACTCCAGGAGAAGAGTATGAGGAAGACCCCTCTATGGAAGAGGAAGAAGGTGAAAATGCTGACCTTAAAAGGGATTTTGACCTGAATGAACTGCCCCCACCTGAAGTTGAATGGGTAGAGGAGCAAGACATCCAGCGTCGCCTCAAAGAGAAGGAGACCGGAAGGCATGGAATGCCTGAGCGGTGCATCTTTTGTGGACTTATGACCCACTTTTTCTTTGAGTGTCCAGAAGCGAAACCTTTCCTCTCTAAAGTCTTAGTACTTAGAGAAAAAAGGTTGTAAAAATCTCGAGTAAATAGTTTTGATGTGTATAACAGTTTGATGTGAGTTGTTTTGTTTTGTAATTAGCTAACTTAGTTTTTGGGTAATGTAAATAACTACAAGGTTGTTATAAAGTACGTTTTTTTCTTAAAATCTTGATGGTATTAATCCATGTTTAGATGACGCATATTAATGGTAACGATGCCCAACTGGCAAGTAGTTCAACCCCACTGGAAGGGAATGCGCCGGTTACTTTGACAATAGGAGATCTTATGACACACTTTTTGGATTTACTAATGCAAAGAATGACTTGACAACTTCAAGCCGAAGGATTCCAGTCGAATCATTCTAGTCGCTCAACCAGTTCAGGTGAAAATAGCCACAATGGAAAGAATAATCTATTGGAGCATTTTAAGAAACTTGCACCTGCGTTTACAGGAGAGGACGGCCCTGAGGCCGTTGAAAAATGGACCTTTGAGGTCAGGCAAATTTTTAAAGCAATGAAGATCCCAGATGATTGTTAAGTACCACTTGCCACTTTCTCAATGCCGGGACATTTCCCAAGCGAGCTGGCTGGAGGGGGACACCTCCTTGCTATGCACGGATCCTACTCAGGCAACCCGGACATCCGGAACATCTATCTCAGCCAAGTGCATGCAAGGGTCTTTGTATCCAACAAGGCCATAAGGCCGAACGGCCACCCGATGGGTCGAGAGCCCCATCCCCTAGTGGACGAGGCTCCTGGCATGATAGCTAGCAAGGCAACAAGCCTTCATTGCCATTCGGGACAGCCTATTGCAAGGCCAGGCATCATACCGACAGCTTATTATCCAAGTGAGGATTTATTTTAGTTATTATCCTCTTCTATTTTTCCTTATTTTTCTTGTACAAAGGATTAAAGATGCACGACTCTGTGTATGTAAATCACCCACTAGAGGGGTTAAGACTTCCGCAACATGTTAAACCAACAATCTTGTCGCCCCCGTGTGCTTCAACTGACCCTAGGACCGGGTTTAGCTTGGGTCAGGCGGGCGTCAAGGCATGAGAACTACCACTGCTATTGCCACCAACATTGTTGTCGTCATCACCAGTACTGCTGTCACTGCCACTGCTACTCTCACTGCTACCACCACCGTTAATTCCACTACCACCACCACCCCTGTTACTACCCTTGCCATCACCACTACTACTGCCATCGATACCCCGCCACCACTGTTACTACCACCACCACTGCCCCCGCCACCACTGCCATTATCACTACCACTGTCACTACTGCCGCCACCACCACCACCATTACCACTCTTGTCACCACCACCACCACCACTATGCCCACTACCGCCGCCGCTGCTGCCACCACTACCCCCACCCCTACTGCCACCATTGCTACCACCACCACCACCCTCTCCACTGCCACCCCTATCACCATCACCATCGCCACTGCCACCCCCGTCATCATCGCCGTCACCACCACTACTACCACTGTCACTACCACCTCCACTAGCATGGCTAACTCCACCACCACTACCATAATTTTTGGATTTAAGTTTTAATTTTCTCTAACATCATTTGTGCAACCAAACAGTGAATTTTTTTTAGTAATCTCCTAGTTTCTCTTTCACCTAAATTCACTTTCTCTTTCTCTTTCCCTTTCTTTTAGTTTCCACCAATCTATACATTACATGTAATTGAACTTAAGATTATTTCATGCAGTGCTTATATGTGTTCTTTATAATTAAATTTTAAGATGAGTATTAGTGAATGAAATTTTTGTTGGACCTCTAGTTTTCCCTTTGTATATTGCAACTGCCTCAAATCAATCCTTCTATGTATACCTACACGCACAGGATGAGCAAGAAATTAGAAGAAAAGATCGAATCTAGCTAGGCTATCTCTTTAAGATAGATATGTCCTCCCCACAAGTGTTTTGGGACAAATGGATGTCTATCTCCCACGATGAAAAGATTTGTTGCTGCTTATTAGAAGCACTCCAATAGTAACCCACTGTGAAAGAACTCTGTTTTACTCTCTGGACACAAACACAACTTTTGCAAAAATTCCGTAAATCCCTTTTGAGTGCATGTAAAAGACCATCTTATATAAACTATGAAAAGGTGTAACCAAACTTAAAGGAGACACCTTCACATACACCGAAAGGACACAAAAAGAGCCAATGAGACACATGCACACACAATGAAAAGATATCTTCGAAAGACCTTCCAGATAGGATCCTTTGACCCATTAAGATCATATTTATCCAGTTCCAGAAAGGATAATAATGACATTAACCATTCCAACACTACAACCAATGTTCATTTACTCTATTTTGACTTTGAGCTTAATTGAACTAAATTCACTTAACCCAAACTAACAAGGATTATTGTGTAGGCTCAAACCATATTTTGCAACAATCCCCCAAATGAATGAAATTTGATTGAATATACAATGCAAATAACAATGCAGATACTAGAGAGTAAGTAAAAAATCACTGCATGGGGATAGGTAGCTTTTGGCCTTGAATCTTCCCTTTTGAAAGACTATTAGATTTACTAGCCAATCAATGAACACAATATCCTAAACTACTCGGCAGTTTGTGTAAACCAAGACAATAATCTTGAAACATATAATTTCTTGAGAGAGTTAATTGCTCATAGTTTTGTTCATTTTGGCCCTGAAGTATCTTGGTATTCATGAGCGCTATAGTTGATTCAGCCTTAAGACCCACATAGAAGTGGCCTACTTCACACTCATATAGGTGATTCTTATTAAGAGTATCCTGTTATAGCCCACTTGATAATACAAGTCATAAGAATCATTAAAAACAAAACTTACCCTAAAAACGTTGTAAGTATCACTTCTTTTTTAATCATAGGATTGGGTAGGGTTGAAGATGAAATCTCCTCAGTGATCTCTAGGAGCCCCCACAATTCGGTTATCTCTTTAAACCTAGTTCCTAGGATCTCTAGTCTGCATAAGTTGGGTTGCTATTATGACGGCTCTTAATTGTTAGGCTTTAAACCCATTTCTCTCAATGAAGTCTCTACTTGCTCTCTAGTCAAACCTTTGGTAAATGGATCCCCAATGTTCTCTTTTGAAATTATATAATCGATGGAAATGATTTCATGTGAAAGCAAGTGTTTAATGGTATTATGTCGTCGATGAACATGTCGAGACTTACTATTATACAAAGCATTTTGTGTTGAAGCTACTCTGCTTCTTCACTTATAAGATCTAGAACAATGAATTTTGATTCCATTGTAGATCTAGCTGTACATGTTTGCTTTGAGGATTTTCAACACATTGGTGTACCTCCAATGGTAAAGATATATCCACTAATAAATTTTGAGTCTTTTGTATCATATATCTAATTTGAATTACAATATCCTTTTAGAACTGTTGGATATTTAGTATAATACATCCCATAGTTTTGTGTGTATCTTAGATATTTAGGGACTATAACTATTGCTTTTTAGTGGTTCAACCCTAGATTATTGTTGAATCTACTCAACTTGCTCACAAAGTAGGTTATGTCTTGTCTTGTACAATTCATTAAGTACATGAGCTTTCCTATTAATTAGGATAATGATATCATTACCGCGACCAAGAAAATGTTAAACAATAAGTTTGACATGAAATATTTAGGTGTAATAGATGTTAACCTTGGAATGAGGGTTACGAGTACATCTAACGACTATGTTTTGTCTCAAAAACATTACATGGAAAAAATACTTGATAAGTATAACAAGTATGATAATTGTCCTTCTCAAACACTTGTTGATGTAAATTTACATCTTACAAAAACATGAGAAGGTACATATCCCAATTAGAGTACTCTGAATTAGTAGGCAATGTCATATACATAATGAATTATACATGACCAGACATAGCCTACTTTGTGAGCAAGTTGAGTAGATTTAACAATAATCCAGAGGTGAACCATTGGAAAGTAATAGTTTGACTTCTTAGATATGTAAGACACACTCTAAACTATGGGATACATTATACTAGATATCCAACAAGTCACAATGTTGGTGGTGTCATGCCCTGGCACCCGGCAACCTTGAGCCGAACCCAGTCAAAGGGGAAGATGAAGCGCGACGTGACAAAGTAATGTTCAATTGCGGAAAACTTAACCCCTACTTAGGTGAATCACTACAGAGTTGGGCACATCAACTTTGTACTAGAGTGAAATGAGAAATAAAGGACTACAAATTAAGTATTAGTCCACAAAATAACCCACACACTTAGTCCAACATAGCCTACACATGGCTCATGTATAAGAGTCTAAGCCCACATATGCTAATAAAAGTCTAAGCCGACCTCGACTAATAGAGTGTGAAGTATAATCAAGTAGATATAAGTCTTAATACAACAAACCATAAAAACAACCATAAAATTCAAGTTCTCCAAATGACCATTACCCATACGCTCCTCATAAAGTCAATCCAGATCACCGGTATGACACGACATGCAGCCCTAAAATAAAATACAAAAAAGAGGGGTGAGCGACAAGCTCAGCAAGAGTTTTTAAATTACGAAAAGTAAATAAAAAATGACATGACAAGTAAATCACATAATATTCATCACATAATCAACCATCATATCTATTTATCATGGGATAACCACATAAACCTATGCATTCATGTTATAATATAAGAATATGTTCATGAACACATTTTCATACACTATTTCTAACATATCTCATGAGCACATTCTTAAGTTACTTGCATATCTTACTATATGACATATCATATCATATCATCACATATTTAAATCACCTGCATATCATGATATATAACATATCATATCAAATTATATATGCCTCATGCACATCATAAGTTTAACATAACTCACATCAATCATGTACCTCATGTGCAACATAATCAGATTCTACATGAGTGACATCTCAATATAAACATATTGTGCATGTCTATTCTCAATGAAAACATTCACCCTACATATCAAGTGTCTCAAACACACTATTTTTCATATCATGTGAATTAAGCCATAACTACATGTGCAACATAGCTTCATTATCCATACACAATCTGTATAAATGAGCATAACAATCCATACACATGAAATCATCGATGGTGAATGTCTCATAATTGAGAAAAATAACTATCCCACTCACCCTGGCTGAAGCCTAAGCGGATCTGCTGCTCACCTTGGTCAAAGCCTAAGCAGACTCATTGCTCATCCTAGCCAAAGCCTAAGTGGATATATTGCTCACTTTGGCTGTAGCCTAAGTAGACTCACTGCTCACCGTGGCTATAGCCTAAGCAAACTCACTACTCACCTTGGCCGTAGCCTAAGCAAATTCACTGCTCACCTTGACCGTAGCCTAAGAAAACCTACTCACCCTGGTAGTATAGCCTAAGTAGACTCACTGCTCACCCTGGCAGTTGCCTAAGCAGACCTACCCACCCTAGCTAAAGCCTAAATAGTCCTACTCACCCTGGTAGTAGCCTAAGCAAACCTGCTCACCCTCGTTGTCACCTAAGTAGACCATACCCTTGCTAAAGCCTAAGTAGTTTCTGGTTAGCCGGTGCACACGAACATACATTGTTGGATTCTCAGGGTCCAAATAACCTAACAATTAACTTACATATCATTCAGCTCATCTAAACACACAATTAACTCATCTCATCTCGGGGTACCATATTCCCAAGGGAACTCAAAATGAAATCATGTCCTTTCAGACCCAAAGCAGATCCGACAAGCCTTTGATCAATTAATCCAACAATCAAGGACATCCAAAATCCAATCGTTCAAACATGGCTAATCACGATTAATCTCATTTATAAATTATTTCTATGATGCATATAACATAATACATACGTGAGCAATGCTACATAAGTCTAAATAGAAGAGACAAGCTCAAATCAGTCCACATGTGCATCAATCATGGTCTATTTGTATCAAATAATCATCACAAATACTTACACAAGTGTGTACATAAATGGTAGTGTTCAAGTCTAAGCGAAGACATGTGGAAAAGGAACAAATCATCATAATACTATGTACAAGCATCCATGATTTTATCATAGTTCCTCCTTATTGAAATCATGATTCAAGTATGGTGATAACATTGAAATACGAGTCCAAGATAAGTATAACATTATGCTAGACTTAGGCAAGGATAAACATCACTATACTTAAGCTATAACATTAAAACATGATTCACGATAAACTAACATAACATGTGCAACCCTATATGCACATCCTCATGATTAAACCTACTGGAATCATAAGGAAATCATGAGGGGTTGTCAAATGTGTATTTGGGACAAGGAGAATGTCATACTAAAATCCAACAAATGGAACCTAAATCATGCTTGAGCTAAATCACAAATTTCAAAGTGGTCTTCATGCACTAACAGTAGCATTTATAGGTGAAAATAATTCATACTAAGCATAAGAAATGAACAAAATATATAAGAATGTCAAAATCACCATTTGAACATTCGATCGGCCAAATAGCCATTCGAACGCTAGGCCTTTCGATCGGCCAAACAGGTCATTTGAACGATACCCAAAAAATGCTAATAAAATTCTAAAAAATCACTCAAAAATTTCATGATATCAAAATACAAACCTAAGACATTATGGATCTCATCATTCTTAAGCTTAATCACAAGAAAACCAACATAAATGACATGTTTTTACTAATCCGCCATTAAAGCACATACATGAGAATTAACCCACTTGAAACATTCCAAACATGAAATACAAAGCATTAGTCCACTTAAAATGAAAACCCCTTACCTTCAACAAGCTCTTGGGTCAAAATCAAGCTCTACTCTTCAAGAATCCTTACCCAAAGTTAGGATTTTGATTATTACTTAATCAAAATTGAATATTAAGCTTAAATAACCTTGAAAAGATGTAAATCTATGGTTCCCTTTGATTAACAACACAAATCCCTCTTTTATGGTTTGAAATAGACATTAAAAATAGTATTTTTAATGGGCTAAATCAAGAATTTGTTTAGAAAAAAGTGGGAATACGAAATATTATGAGAAAATCTTGAAGATTAATAAAGATTAGGGTTTAAAACATACCTAAATTGGTTTCCCTATTTAGCAATGGGGATTAGGGTACCTCTATGCCCTTTTCTAATTAGAAAATGGGCTAGGGCTTTCCTTATATATTAAGCTATTGAGTATAAATGCAAATTGTTGGGCTCTAAATACAATTTATTGCCATAAGTGGCTAATTTGGCTTATTTTAATGTTAAAAATGAATGTAAAAATTCTTTAACTCTTTAGAATGAAATAAGGGAAGTTTAGGCTCATGTGGGACACTTACCGCCCAAACGTGGATGTGGGGACATGGTGGGCTCCACACCCTAAATTTATTAAAAAACCCTATAAAATCTCAAAATTTTTCTAAAAATAGAATAAATTAAGTTTGATAATTAAAACCCATAGAAATGAAATTAAACCTTTTTAAAACTATCGTTATAGATCCTTAACCCAAAATCAAGTCAAACTGGTGAATTAAAGCAAAACTATACAATAACACATAATTAAATCAAAATTAAACTTGTTTAGAGTTAGAGATCTTACAGGTAGTACCTTCGATGTTTGCAACCATCATTGCATGCACACATCAATTAGTCCAGAAAAAAAGAAAAATAATAGGATAAACAAAAGGAAAAATACATTGGTTAGGATATATGTCTTAAGCTTGTTGGACTGCTAGTTTCACCTTTGTATATTACAACTGCCTTGAACCAATCCTTTGATGTATATTTGTATGCATAGATAAGTAGGAAATTGGAAGAGAAGATTGAGTCTAGCTAGGCACTCTTTAAGACAGATACATCCTCGCCATAGGTGCTTTGGGACAAATAGACGTCTATATTCCAGGATAAAACAATTTGTTGTTGCTTATTAATTGGAAGCACTCCAACAGTAACCCACAGTGAAAAGAACTTTGTTTTACTCTCAATACACATACACAACTTATGCAAAAAATCCATAAATTCTTATTGAGTGCATGTAAAAGACCATCTTATATATACTATAAAAGGGTGTGACCAAACTTCAAGAAGACACCTTCACATACACTGAAAGGACACAAACAGAGCCCAGTGAGACACATACACACACAACAAAAAGATATCTTGGGAAATACCTTTCGGATATGATCCTTTGACCCATTAAGGATCACCCTAATCCAATTCTGGAAAGGATAAGAATGACATTAACCATTCCAATACTACAACTAATGTTCATCACTCTCTTTTGACTTTGAACTTAAGTGGGACTAAATTCACTTAACCTAAACTAACAAGGATTATTTAGGCTCAAAACATATTTTTTAATAAATTTCACTACAACAAAATTGACTATTAGTCGCTAATAGTACTGTAAATATCACTAATAGTTATTAGCGACGTATTTGCGACGTCTAAAATACGTCACTAAATGTGTCGATAAAACTGTCGTCCCTACTACATTTAGCGATGCTTACTTCAAACGTCGCAAAAAGGTACTATTAGCGACGTTTATAAATATCGCTATTAGTACAATATTAACAACACTTTTTCTTAAGCATCACTAATATTATAGTTTAGCGACCTTTATAAGCGTCGCTAAAAAAACAAAATTTAAAATTTTTTATTTTAAATTTTTTTTTAAAAATTAAATAAATAATTATTAGCAACGCTTATTAGTAAACATAAGTGTAGCTAATTGATTTAATTATTTTAAAAAATATTAAAAAAATTGATTTATAAATAAAAAATTAAAAAATAAACTTTTAGCAACGCATTTGACAAGTGTCGCTAAAAAAATAAAAAAGAAAAATCGCGGCTTAAAAAATATTAAAATTTTTTTTTTAAAAAAATTTCCCGGTTTGGGTCAAGTTTAATACATGACTCTTGCGCGGCCTGGTCAGAAGCGACTAGCGGCCACGGCCTGGTCAGAAGCGACCAGCGGCGCGGGTCAATAACGACCCGCGCAGGCCGGTATAGGCCGACCAGCGCGGGCCATTCTGAGATGACCCACCTGCGTGGGTCGTCTTCAACCTCTGGCTGTGACAAGAGGTTTCAAAACCGCCGCGCCGTCAACCAACCACAACCGCCCAAGCTGCCGGAAAAAGCTTTGTCTGTCGGCGGAGGCTCCAGATCAAGCCCCGATTACAGACAGACAGCAGACGACTGCGAGACAATTGCGGACAGCGGCGAGACAATAGCGGACGGGGGCGAAACGACTGAACTCTCCTCGCACGGAGATGCACAGATGACCATGCATGGAGCAGCTGGATGACAACACACGGGCAGCTGGACGACCATGGACAGGCGACTAGTCCGGTCTGGTTTGTCGAAGATGCCAGATAACCCAATGCGATGCCTTTTTGTCCCTGCCTGGTTCCGAAGTCTTGCTCAAGGTGCAGATTATAAAACACGGGGGGAAATTCGCCCGAGCACAAAGTTTCGCACCTAAGGAAATTCACCCCGGCATGAAACTTCGCCAGGGTAAAACCTATAGCGACACTTCATTGAAGCGTCACAACAATTTCTCATTTGCAATGCAGTAAAGCGTCGCAGTTGACTTCACTTGCGATGTGCGGAAAAAAATGTCGCAAATTGTGAATATATGTAGTGAAAGAAGATTCAGCGTCGCTAATACAAGTATGATTAGCGACACGTAATTCTCACTGTCACTAAATGCCTTAAATTTTTTTATAAAAAAACTATTCCCTCTACCCTCTCTCTCCATTCTCTCTCTCTACCCTCCCTCTCTTCCTTCTTTCTCTACCTCCCTTCTCTCTCCTCCCTCTCCTCCTCTCTCTCCTCCCTCTCTCTCTCCTCCCTCTCTCCCCTCTCTCTCCTCCCTCTCCCTCTCTCTCTCCCTCTCCCTCTCTCTCCTCCCTCTCTCTCTCTCTCTCCCTCTCTCTCCTCTCTCTCTCTCCTCCCTCTCTCTCCCTCTCTCCCTCTCCTCCCTCTCTCTCTCTCCCTCTCCTCCCTCTCTCTCTCCCCTCTCCTCCCTCTCTCTCTCCCCTCTCCTCCCTCTCTCTCTCTCTCTCTCTCTCCCTCTCCCTCTCTCTCTCCCTCTCCCTCTCTCTCTCCCCTCCCCTCCTCCCTCCCTCCTCTTCCTCCTCTCTCTCTCTCCCTCCCTCTCCTCTCTCTCTCTCTCTCCCTCTCCTCTCTCTCCCTCTCTCTCTCTCCCTCTCCTCCCTCTCTCTCTCTCTCTCTCCTCTCTCTCTCCCTCTCTCCTCCCTCTCTCTCTCCCCTTCTATCCCCTCTCTCTCTCTCTCTCTCTCCCTTCTCTACCCTCTCTCTCTCCTCCCTCTCTCTCTCCCTCCCCTCTCTATCCCCTCTCTCTCTCTCCTCTCTCTCTTCCCCCTCTCTCTTCCCTATCCTCTCTCTCTCTCCTCCCTTTCCCTCTCTCTCTCTCCTCCCTCTCTCTCCCTCTCCTCCCTCTCTCTCTCTCTCCTCCCTCTCTCGTCCCTCTCTCTCTCTCTCCTCCCTCTCCCCTCCTCCCTCTCTCTCTCCTCCCTCTCTCTCTCTCTCCTCTCTCTCTCCTCCCTCTCTCGTCCCTCTCTCTCTCGTCCCTCTCCCCTCCCTCTCTCTCTCCTCCCTCTCTCTCTCCTCCCTCTCCCCTCTCTCTCCTCTCTCTCTCCCTCTCCCTTCTCTCCCCTCTCTCCCTCCCCTCTCTCACCCTCTCCTCTCTTTCTCCCCCTCTCTCTTCTCCCCCTATCCTCTCTCTCTCCTCCCTCTCCCCTCCCTCTCTCTCTCTCTCTCTCCTCTCCTCTCTCTCCTCCCTCTCTCTCCCCTCTCTCTCTCTCTCTCTCTCTCCTCCCTCTCTCTCTCTCTCCTCTCTCTCTCCCTCTCTCTCTCTCCTCCCTCTCCCTCTCTCTCCTCCCTCTCTCTCTCCCTCTCCTCCCTCTCTCTCCTCCCTCTCCCTCTCTCTCTCCCTCTCCTCTCTCCTCTCTCTCCCCTCTCCTCCCTCTCTCTCCCTCTCCTCTCTCCCCTCTCCTCCCTCTCTCTCTCCCTCTCCTCTCTCCCCTCTCCTCCCTCTCTCTCTCTCTCCCTCTCTCCCTCTCTCTCTCTCCTCCCTCTCCTGTCTCCCTCTCCTCTCTCTCTCCCCTCTCCTCCCTCTCTCTCTCTCCCTGCTCTCCCTCTCTCCTCCCTCTCTCTTTCCCTCCCCCTCTCCTCTCTCTCCTCCCTCTCTCTTTCCCTCCCCTCTCGCTCCCCTCTCCTCTCTCTCTCCCCTCTCTCGTCTCACTCTCTCTTCCCTCCCCCTCTCTCCTCTAATTTCAAAATTTTAAGATATTTTATTCTTTAAAATTAATTTTAAAAAATAAAATAAAAATAATAATAGAGATGTATAGTTCCATGCGTCGCTATTAGCACAGGTATTAGCAATGTATAGTGATATACGTCGCTAATACAAATACTAATAGCGACACATATAGTTATCCGTCGCTATTAATATTTTATTTTACTTTAAAAAATAAAAAAATAAATAAAAATTTTAAAAATTCAAAATAAAATTCCTCTCACCCTCCCTCTCTTCCCTCCCCTATCCCCTCTCTCATCCCTCCCTCTCCTCTCTCTCTCCTCCCTCTTCTTTATCTCTCCCCTCTCCTCTCTCTCTCTATCTCTCTCCCTCTCCTCTCTCTCTCTCCCTCTCCTCTCTCTTCTATCCCCTCTCTCTTTCCTCTCCCTTTCCTCTCTCTTCTATCCCCTCTCCCTCTCCTCTCTCTCTCCCCTCTCCTCTCTTTCCCTCTCCTCTCTCTCTCTCGATCTCCTCTTTCTCCCCTTTCTCTACTCTTCCTCTCTCCTCCCTCTATCCTCTCTCTCTCCTCCCTCCTTCTCTCTCTCTCGTCACCCTTTCTGTCCTCCATATCACTCTTCCCTTTCTCTCTCTCTCTTCGATCCCTCTCTTCTTTCTCTCTTTTATTATAAATTATATTTTAAAAATAATAAGAAAATTTAAGAAATAAAATTTATTATATCTAAATAGTGAAAGTTTAATCTATTATTAACACTACTTTTTATTAAAAAATTAATATTTATTTATTATATATACAAATAGTGAATATTGAATAAAATATATATTATATTTATGAAATTTTTTAAAAAATTATTTATTAAATAAAATTAATTAATCAATCTATTCGCGACGCTTATAATTGACCGTTGCTATTACAAATACTATTTACAATGCTTATTTAAAGAGGATAAAGAGGAGAGGAGAAAGAGAGGGAGAGGGAGAGGGAGGGGGAGGGGAGAGGGACATTAAATAATTATAAATTTTATAAGATTTTTTTATAAATTATTTTATTTTAAAAATAAAAAATAAAATAAATACTATTAGCAACGTATAACATATACGTCTCTAGTAATTTTATTTTTTTGTTTTAAAATAATAACTAATATCAGAACAATTAGCAATGCTTGGTCCAAACGTCGCTAATAGTTGGACTATTAGCAACGCTTGAATTAAGCGTCACTAATATTTATAATTTTTTTTCTTTTTTAATTAAAATATATATATTTTAGCGACGTTTGTATAAAGCGTCATTAATATCATTAGTATTACCTATGTTTTATACTAAGCGTCGCTAATACATAACTATTAGCGACGCATAATAATATGTGTCACTAATAGTTTTTTTTTGCGACGATTTTGTATGCGTCGCAAGTATGGGTTTTTAGTGACGCTTATAGTTACGTCGCTAATACTACATTTTGTTGTAGTGTTTTATGCTCCCTTGTCTCATATTAATAGCTCTATTTAAAAAAATAGTGATTTTTATTAAATGGCGAAACCCACAACTAAGAGAAGGAGAAATAATCTTCTACCCAATAACTTAATTAATTGAACAAGCGAATTATTAAAAAAAAACAAATTTTTTTGCCAAATGAAGCTACTAATTTAGGCCGGAAGATGTGTTTTGGCACCATTCTTTTATTTTCCTTGATGGATTAGAATGACTCCTCCTCTTGAAGGGTAGGTTATGTTTTGTTGTATATTTAAGGGTTTTATTTCAAGGATGAGTTTTCTTATTTCTCCATAGCTTTTGCTAAGTTTCTTTTACCACAATTAAGTTGTATTGTGGTGTGTGTGTGTGTGTGTATATATATATATATATATATATATATATATATATATATATATATATATATATATATATATATATATATATATATTTATATATATATATATATATATATATATTTATATATATATATATGAAAAGAAAAAGTTACTATGAAATATGAACATGGGGTGAGTTTGTGCATGGGCACCGCAAGTTGTTTGATAGTATGTTAATAGAAGGAGTGGGCGGAGGATCCAAATATGCTAGCCCCCTAAGTAACATGAATTGGTAGATTAAAATTTAACAGCCTGTAATGCTTGGACTCACACTAACATGTATAAGCCCACGAGTAGAAGCAAAAATTAGTCACTATGATTTCTTCGAATCTAAGATGTTTTTTATTTTGTCCGAAGTTTGATGTTTAATTTATTTGACAAAAGTGTACTATTAATTGAAATAAGAAAGGTATGTGAATTTATTTAGCAAACCCAGGAGGTTTTGAAGCTCCTTATTTTGATGTTTAATTTCTTTATTTTTAGAAAATTAAAAAAACACAAGCTGGGGAGGATGTAGAGCTAAACCATCTGCTCAAACCCAGGGCGCCCATGGGCCTAAAAGTTGGCTCCGTTGATGTTTTAACCCTCCTCTGAAATAACATCGCTTGTATTCAAATAAAATGGTAGTGATGAGTCTAAAGTGCTCTCCAACGATGTCTACAGCCCAGACATGAGTACGATCTGGTATGGCTGTCGTGGCCGGTGCTATGCTTCATTTCTCCCGTCGCCGGTAATACCTCAAGCTTAGAGAATGAATTGAGAATTGCGGATTACCACCTCCAATGCCTCCCCCTACTACCATCTTTCTCGGCAGTACATTCTTGTTGGTTGCAACACCCTTAAGAGCAATTTAGTGAAGATTTTGGAAGCCTGACGAGGGATCTGAGAAAGTCAATGGGTGTCAATACAGAGAGATGAAGTTCGATGAACGAAGTTCCTGATCAAGAAGGAAGCTGAGGAATCCACCAACTCTAGCTCGCGTCAACGTGGAACCCACGCCATTTTCAAAGAAGACGTCTAGACTCTAGGCCACAATAGTGCGTGCCTCCCGCTGGTGCGAAGTAAAGGCACGGAGGAGAGGCCAGACAATAGTCTTTGTCCGTCTCATATAGCGCTGGCAAACGGGACTTGAGCCTGCTTGACTCACCTGGCCCAAGCCCGTTTAAATGGTTGTGAACGGCTTAACGGGGCTTTGGTGAAGTAAATCGGGCTTGGGCTCCACCATAAGGGCCCATAAGTCTTATATTCAATTTTCATATTTTCCTTCTCGCTTTTCTCGTTCCATCTCAAGAATATCTTGTCTTCCTCTTTGATGCTTCTTTAGCACAAAGCTCCAAGGGATAACAGATTTTCATTGCAAATTCAGTCCAACTTCCTAATGAAGGGTGTACAAGAAGCTCAATACTTACAGCTACCTTCTTTCAAAAGTTGTAAAGCAATGGTTTTCTCATTGAAAAGCTTCACTTTATAAACAGTCCCATAGCTTGTCTTCTCCACATCTTTATCAAGATTTGAGAAAATATTCACTTTTTAACTATCAGTTTATGTCTTTGAAATTGTTATCTGATCATAATTATTAGATTCAGTTTTCGAATATTTTTATCTGAGTGACGATCGAATTGTGTTCTTGAAGATTTTCTCCGATATTCAAATTATCGGAATTATGTTTATTAATGCTATTTGAATAAACACCGGACTTTTGTTGTATTGGAAGAGTGGCTTGGGTGAATTGCGAGGACACAATTCATTTAAGGAGGAGAGAATGTAATGGCTTATTTTTTAGTTACATATAAACTGAGGGGTTAGGGATAGTTCGGTAATTTTAGATAAATGTTAGGTAACTTCAAGGGATGAAATCTCCATATTTAGGTAGAGCTCGAAGTAACGAATGTAACAAATCAAAGAACATGTGAAACGAAGGTCGGGAGTGAAAGTTACGACAACGGGAAGCATGCCATATAGGCAGGACTCACTTAAAAAAAGTAGGATAACCTACCCATGTATAGTCTTGTTTCGAAGGGCTCATCGATACAAGTTCATCGGTACTAAGAACACGCAATTCAAACTTCTAGGTAGGAAGTTATCACATGTTAAAGTTTTGATATTTTTGGAATAATATAATATGGAAAATATATTTTTGAGAAAATGATGAAATGTATGACATCATCACTGACACAAGCAACTGCGCCGCCCTCAACTTGGTGTGGAGCCGCATGGTGGCAGGGACTGCACTATCGCTGGCCGTCCTGTGTGACCTATGGCGGGCTGCCCGTCGGCCCGTTTGTTTGCAAGACGGGGTCCGCATGATGTGGGCCGGCTCCCGCACGATGCAAGGGTGCCATGCGTTTCAACTGCACATATACTGCGGCATACACAACCAGTGTATCGCATATCCATAGGTGCGCAAGCGTGCCTAGGGTCGTTTCGTATGCCCACGGTCTTTCCTTTGTAAATTAAAAATCCTGTTCAACTTTCGGGAGAGTTTTTCGACTTGTTTTAAGTCTATTTTTTTTTGTTCTTGAGGCGTTCCTAGCTAATTAGAGGGTGATTTGCACAATGGAGGGGCTGTTTTGTCAGCTATCCATGGGCGCTGAAAATGAGGAGCATCTCTGGGAAAGGGGAGGGTTTTGTCTGTGACTTTCTAGAGCAATGGGGAAAACGTGCTAGAGCTAGATGGGGGTTCATCCATTGTCTCCAGATATGAAGGGGAAGACACCCAGAAGGAATGAGCAACCCTGAACGCTGCTACTTCTCAGGACATAAGGATTGTAAGCATTTCTAACCCTCCGTTTTAATTATAAGAATGAATTTGCTAATTAGGATGTATGTTATGCTATGATCCGTTGTGTTCGATATGATATGCTTTGATGTGACTAAACGTGTTTTATCTCGCTCCCGGGCAGAGTGAGACTTGTGATGTGCTCAGTCTCACTCTTGGGTAGCGAGATGTGTGAATGTGATTGGATTCACTCTGGGGGAGAGCAAGACATGTGATGGTTACTCAGCTCTGTGATAGAGCGAGATATGTGTTTCTGGTGATTTATCGGTTTCCATGTAACTCCGATTAAATATTCTAGTATATATATTTTAGCGTATGTACTTTTGTATGTCCTAATATATGTAATAGCCATTAGGCAAAACTATATGTGGATTTGATCATAACAGAGTAACATCGTAGATGTTATTTGATATGTACATAGGCAGCCAATGGCAAAGCAACGTTGGCCCGATCTGAGTTAGGTATTAAAATAGGCCTGTTCTGGCCTATGCACAATGGAGTGTGAAAGTTCTGTAGTGTGTAGAGGAGAGTGAAGACTCTCGCACTTAGAGTCTATTGTTCCTGGTTTTGTTTTTAATTTTGGGATAACTCGGTGTGCGGGTTATCCCCTGTGAATCCCCAGCTCGGGTCAAGGCATTACAGAAGGTCAGTCAACAACCACCGATGAAATGTATACATTAGTGTGTTGTTCAAATTTACGAGTAGCAAGATATACATGGTGCATTGTGATTGGGATGAGGTTTCATACGAAAGAGCGTGAAAAAAACCATCGTAAACAAAATAGTGATGTCATTGTTAGCGGGGAGTACCAAACAAAACCTATGGATTTCTATGGTGTCTTGACAAACATTATTGACTTACAATACTTGTTGTTTGAATTTCGGGGTTTTCTATTTAAGTGTGAATGGTGGAATAATGGAAAAAAGTCGGGTATTCAAACAAATGCCCACTTTACAACTATTAATACATTTGACACATGATACAAGGACGATCCATTTATTTTGGTAAATCAGGCTAGGAATGTTTTTTATGTCAAGGACATTAAATTGTAGGGCAGTTGGAAAATTGTGCAAGTGTTGAAGCCAAAAAACATATTTGATGTGATGGAAGTAGAGGAAGGAGAGAGGACCTACCAACATTGAAGCAGCATATCAAGAAGAGGAGCACGATGCACACATTGAGATTGTCAATCCCAACAATGAAAATGAAGAAGATGAAGTTGCATTACTCCTATTAAATAGATCAGATATAGGCCCAATTGGTATTGATGCCCCCGCAGTTATTGCCATTATGAGATTAGATGATAGAGATGTGACTTTAACTAATGACAATGTGACTGATCAAGAAGATGATAGTTTGAACGAGTATTGTAGGGAGGAGGAAACACTTTTGTCAAGTGATGACGATTCTGACTTAGCTATTATATAATTATCCATGCTTGTAAGTAAATTATTATTATCACTCAATGATTTATGGTAATCTTTAGTTGAACATAAGAGAGGTCTGCTTTATTTAAAATGTTCATTAGTCACATCTACATGTTACAAAGTTGAGTTGTTAACCATAGTTGTAAGAAATTTGCATTATCATTCAATGATAAATGGTTAATGCCTAAACACAATATTAGGTTGTTTTATGTTCTCATTCACTTATTCCATGGCATCTACTTGTAATTTTGTTATATCATATCCACTTACGTAATGTTACTTAAATATGTTTGTAGATATGGCTCCAAGAGGGAGGCAAAACTTACATAATGAATCTGAGGATGAAGAGTCCCCACATACACCAGAACCTCCTTCTACTGATGCAGGTACCATGCGTCTAGGTATATTATGTTATTTTTCATTTACATTGCTTATGCATATTAGATGTCTGTCTTTATAGGATCTTCTAAAAAAAGGGGCCAAGGTAAGGTGGTCAACAAACCTTTACATGAATTGGTCAGAAAGAAGGGGAAAGTAAGTGTAGAAATTCTCATTACAAAATAGAGGCCAATTACAACTGAATGTGCAAAACTGACACGCAAGGCCGGGATCATCTGTCGATATAATGTGCAACTAATAAATGATACTGGGGAAGTCATCTCATATTGAAGACTTGTGCTAGGGCCTAGCAGAGAGGTACTCCACAATAAGTTGATGGTAAATTTCTTGTGTTAATTTATTTATCACTTTATTTCCTTATTTTATTATTGTACATATTGTTTCACTATTTGTTTACAAACAATTTCATAGGAAAATTTTGAGGTTCAAGGAGACCCAAATCATGTTACAAAGGCATTGAATAGGATTTTTGCAGAGAGGTTTAAAGACTTTAGATATAATATGCACAAGCACTACCAAAAATATCCGAATTGTGCTACTGCCAAAGCCGATCCCTACGATACAACTCCATCCAAAATATGGGATAAATTTTGTGTAGGTTTGATTCTCACAAATTTGAGGTATGAAATTTATTACACCTATATGTGCATTTTTTTGTTTATCTTTCACCAATATGAAATTACATTGTACTAAGATTGATGTTTGCTTTGAATATAGGAAATTAGTAATGTGGGAAAGAAGGGTAGAACTGTGTTGAAAGTCCAACATACCAGCGGGTCAAAACTGTTTGTTTGTTATTTGGAGGAGAAGATAATATTTGTAACATATTATTTCATATGTGTTTGTTTCACATAATGTAAGGACCCTCATCTTTAAACCGGGTTTTGGTTTTCTTTAATTATGAGTTATCGTGAGGTTTACGTGTTTTCTGATCTTATTCGGTGATTTCGTGAAATAAATAGTATTTGTGATGGTTTTAACCAAAATTAACTTCAATATTAGTGGTTTTAAGTGATTTTAAACCAAATGTGAATTTTTGGGATTTTTTGGAATTTTCACTATTTTCCCAAAAATTAGGGTTTTGGCGGGACCCCTGTGGGCCCCACCGCAGAAAATTTTATTTTTGTGTCAAATGAACCTAGACATATACTTAAGGTCACACAAAAATTTTCAAATTTTTATTAGGCTTAATTTATGCTTAAATTTACAAAATACCCACTTTTAGCCTACTTTTCCTATTTACACCCCAAAACTTACCTATGCATACCCCAACCCTTACTATAAAAGGGCAAACCTGAGCCATTTCCATTTTTGGGAATAGGCTAAGGAAGGAGGGCTGGCCTAATCCCCACTTAGGCCCAAATTAGAAGCCGATTAAGGTAAGCTTACTCTAATTAAGCACTAATCCATGACTTTTCTCTTTATTTCTTCCAAATCTACAATTTCCCCCTTGATTCAATTCGTTTTTGACCATCAAAAGCTATTGATTTGTGTTTTACTACAAACCCTAACATTCAAAATTAGATTTTTGCTACCAACAAGCCCTAGATCTAAGGTTTAATTAGGGATTTCTTGAGTAAATCGATTTTTATTAGAGTTTAATTCAAACTCATTGTGTTTTCAAGGATTTCAAGAAGGGTGACTCTTCAATCCGAGCTAAATCAAGTGCTGAGGTAATGGGTCTTCAAAATCTCTGTTTATCCATGGTAAAACTCTCCATTTTTGGCTTATTTCGAAATGGTTTGCTTGATTTAGTGTGTTAATGGTAAGATTAGAAAATGGAGTTATTTAATCCCGATTTCTTAGGGTTTTGCATTATTATGGTTTGGTTTGATATTCTGGAAGTCAAGGAGGACTTTTGATGATGATTAGGGTGTTAGATGTGGATTTGAAGTGTTATCTATGGTGTTTCGGTTTGGATTTGCGAAAGGAAGAAGATGATTGTTCTGCCGTGTTGGCGATCGATCGGCCCTGAAGGGCGATCGATCGGCTGAACTGTAAATTTCAAATCTTTGCGTGTAACCAATCGAACGGCCTAAAGGGCAATCGATCGGCTACACAGAAAATTTGCATGTTGTGCATATGATGTCTATTTTGATGATTCCACTTTAGCTTGCTAATTTTACATGAATGTGAAGTGTTTTAAGCTATATTAGGCTACTGGAAATGCATGCTATTAAGTTTATGAAGTTGAGATATATGCTTAGAGATGGTGGAATGACTTATGTTTTATGACATGATGTTGGAATCGTTATCTTGAAATTATGAATGGTTGTTTCCCTTTGGTTAAGCATATTTTTAGTAGGACTACAACCATTGTTGAACTGATTTGTCATGATGGATGGTGGTTAGTGGTGTGTGGATGTTAGTGATTGCCATGACTCAATGATGAAATGAGTGATGTTATAGGTGTTTAGCCTTTGTGGTTGAGTTTTGAATTTAGCTATGATTTCAACGATTCTTCTACTATGATTTCTGCTGGAATTCATGTTTAGATAGAAATTCACATGTGTAGTGTGGTAGTGAGTTGATTTTCAAGCATGTTGATATGCATTATGTGAAATGCTTCTACTAGTTACACACACACATGTGGGGGTTAAATGATGATGTTGAAGCTTGACATTGTGAGTAGGAATGATGCATTAGGGGCTGATGAGAGCACTTATCATGGATTAGGATTCATGTATGCTTTGCCCACGTATGTACCATGCTGCATGCATCATGAAAATGGATTTTCAAGTGAGGCTTCATCATGATTAATCGAATTTGACCGATTGGATGCAATGTGATGGAATTGTGTGCCGGATTGATCGGTTGTGGATTAATCGCAAGTTGATTGGTCCGAAAGGACATATTTTGATTTGAAGTTCCTGTGTGGGACGATTTGAAGTTCTTGTGTGGAACGATTTGAAGTTCCTGTGTGGAACGAGTGCACTCCCCGGGTTGAGTCTTGTTAAATGGAAGGATGTGGGGACAAGTTGTGTACTTGTCTTGCGGATATGTGAGAATGTTATTATGTGTGTCATCTGGACCCTGAGAATCCAGTGTGGTATGCCGTGTGCACCCCGCTACCACATGTTCTAGGGTTATCTGTGTGAGAACTCGGGCTCTTCCCTCCGCAGGAGATGTCCCTGGGCGAACACCCCTGCTCTAGATTCTCTGTGTGAGAATGGGACATCCTTGGCCAGGATCGTCCAGGGCGAGCAGTATTAGGGATTGACAACCCCGATCTTTCTTTAATTCTTGTGTAGAATTTTGGACCATGACACACCTTCGTGGCCTTGTCTATGCTCCAATCTGTGTGACATTGGTGTGTGATTACTCCTTGATGGAGGTTGTTTGTGATGATGTAATGCATGTGAGAATATGTATGTTAGAGATACATCCATGCATGCTGATTTTGATGTTATGCATGTGGAATATGTATGTTAGAGATACATCCATGCGGGATTGGTTATGATGTGAATGCATGTGGGAATATGTATGTTAGAGATACATCCATACAGGTTGTGATGATATTATGCATTATGATGCAGTGTTAGGTGATCTGAATGTGTGATCAGAAAGTGATGTACCATGTAAATCTTTGATCTAAACGATCTCATTGCTAAGCTATCGTATTTTCTACATTGACAGTGATATTTAAAACCATTGCTGAGTGTTAAAACTCACCCCTCTTTTGTGTTTTGATTTGGGGCTGCGTGGTGCGACACGCAGACGGACAGGATTGCCTCTTTGAGGAAAGGTCAGAGGTAGCTTGGGTGTGATGATGGAGATCGTTGCGTGACTTACCTGTGTTTGTTTCATGCTTTATGTTCGAACCTTTGTGTAGGGTTCTTGTTTGGATTTATGTCATATTTTGCAGTTGTGATGCTTATGACTTATTTTGAGCCGGTGTGGGCTTTACTTAACTAAGCTTGTGGGTTTGAGATTGTTGTTTACCTTGTGATAAGCAACACATTTTCTCCCTTTTTGTTTACTCTTGCTCAAAGGATTGTGCACACTCCGTGTTTCTGTTAATCGCCCGTGGTTAGGGATTAAGTCTTCCACTAAATCATTTCTCAATTTTTACTTCGTCGCCCCCGCGCGCTTGACCAGCCCTTGGACCGGGTTCGGCTCGGGTCGGGCATCGCCGGGGCGTGACACATAACATTTTGCATCTGCCATTGAATGATACAACAAAAAGACATTGAGAGTACGAAAGAACAATATTTAATGATTCATTTGTATAAAAAAACTCACTGCTCAAGAAAGAAAGGTGACTTTGTGAGCAATGAGGCTAGGGTGCTGCACGTAAGACTTAAATTGAGTTTATTATGAGATCCATGTATTAAACTCAAAATCATAATATATTTCTTTTTCTCTAATGACCTCATGGCGCACATATGTACTTGCAGGATCACATGATTAAGGAAGTGGACGAAGTCACTTTAAGTGAAGATGGTACTCCTTTAGAAACTTGGGACCAGATAGCATTTAGGCTTATAGGGGAGCGAAAACATTACACCTATGAACTTGGAAAAGGTGAGGTGGCCCTATTGCTCTCATCAAGGTAGGACGTGGCTTCACAACTTGAAGATGCTACACAAAGAGCCCAAATGGCAGAAATGACAGCCTCTCAAGCAAGTGAGATGGTGAAAGAATATCAAGAAAGGCTAGAATGTCAAGAAGCTTTATGTGCAGAACAACAAAGTCAAACTTATGGGCAACAAAGTCAGATATATGAGCAATGAAGTCAACTTTCCAAGCTTCAAAGTCAAATTGACATGTTGATGACATTCATGAAGGAGCATCAAAGCAAGCATCGATAATGGTAATTAGCTCTCTCGTTGTGTTATCATTTGCTCTTTCTTAGTTATTTGAATCTAATATGTTATAATTTATAGTGGGAATTGGTTTCCTATGAATTTTGTAGTAATACCGCGCAAAATAATTCTTTAATCAGAGTTATGTGTAAATGTACTATACTAGAAATTATGTATATTCTTTTAGGGTGAATCCATCATCCAAGATGTCATGCCATATACCTTCTCTCTAGGTACCAATTATGTATGCTTTACTGGCTCCTAGCATGTAGGGAAATTTATATGGTAACATGTTAAGCAACAATAGTTAATTTTGTTTGTTTATGATCTCTTGTCAATTTTCTAGATTCTTCTCTCCAAATGTTGACTCTAGAACAGCACAAGGCTGATAGAACTTTCTTGAGATTTCCAAAAAAAATTTCAAACATTTCCATGTTCTTCTTAATATAGCGCATCTTATCATGCTCAAAAAAATTTGTTTAGGGTGGGGGAAATTGGGTTTGTTTAAATTTTTGAGCAGCATATTTCGCCAAGTGTGCAAAGCAAAACATAGCATTTTTTTGGAAAGATAAGTTTACCTTCAAAGAAGGCATCCAGAGAAGCATGATGACATCCGGAGAAGAAAAAGTAGTACACAAACTAGAGAAAATATATTGGTACAAACCAAAAC
Source organism: Saururus chinensis (assembly GCA_035235625.1). NCBI lineage: Eukaryota > Viridiplantae > Streptophyta > Magnoliopsida > Piperales > Saururaceae > Saururus > Saururus chinensis. Next base: position 27,636,185 of record CP141140.1, read on the forward strand.
ATCATTGATATAATTCTCAGCATTAGATTTCTCAACATTTGTTTCAGAAATAAAAAAGAACCATTATGAAGTGAATGTACCAATTGATACATGGGAGAAATTCGAGTGAGGTAAAAGTGATTGAGATGTAGTTATCTCATAACAAAGTGGCATTTTGAATGTAATAAGGTCAACTGAGTATGATAACAATATTCTTTAGCAAAAAAGAAAAGAGTACGACTACAACATATTTTTAATTCATTCTTTATGGAGTTATTACACTGGTGTTCAATATGTTTGCTACATGCTGTTCTGGTCCACTTGTAGGTGAATGTGTTTGATCCTTCAAGGTACTACAGGACAGGTCATGTTGTAAACCTGATACACCTATTATTAATGGTGTTCAGATAAGAAAATTGTACTTTTATTGACATGGTTTTTACTTTTCCCAGATTGTATTACTCACAACTAGAGAAGATCTATCTATGTTCAAGATGATCCTCACTTACATTCTTGAACTGGCAAAATGTGATTCACATTATACAAAGAGAGTAAAGATCGGACAAAAAACTGTGGATTATGTGTTCATTGGTTATGCACATTATAGTAGTGAATATCAATTTCTCGACCACAAATCAGGCATTTTGGATGTGCATGTCAATACCGTTATTGAATCTAGAAATGCTTCGTTTTTTTAAGACATTTTTCCTGCAAATCACAATCAAGGGAAAGTTCCATTAAGAAAACTTATGATGTTATAAGTGATAACAACAATGAACAAGAAGAGAAGGATGATGAACCTAGACGTAGTAAACGTCCTAGAATGTCAAAATCCTTTGGCCTTGATTTTTTGACATACCTGTTAGAAAATGAGTCTCAAAGTTTTGAGAAAGTCATGTCCACTCGTGATGCACTTCTTTAGAAAGAAGCTATGAATAGTGAAGTTGACTCCATTTTGCAAAATCATACGTGGAGCTGGTGGATCTTCCACCAAGATGTAAACCTCTTGAATACAAGTGGATAGTTAAGAAGAAGATGAAAGCTGATTGATCAATTGAAAAATACAAAGCTAGGCTCTTAGTCAAGGGCTACAACAAAAGCATGGACAGGACTATTGTGATACTTATTCGTCAATATCATGAATAACATCCATTCGAATGTTAATTGACATTGTTGCATTATATAATTTAGAGTATATCAAATGGATGTCAAGACAACATTATTGAATGGCGAATTAGAGGAGAAAATATATATATGTAACAACCCGAAGGGTGTGTGGTTCCATGGCAAGAACACAAAGTGTGTAAGCTTGTAAAATCTCTCTATGGATTAAAACAAGCACCTAAGCAATGGCATGAGAAGTTTAACAAATTCATACTGTCTAGTGGATTAAAAATCAATGAATGTGACAAGTGCATTTACGTCAAACAAAGTGAGAAAGACTATGACATAGTATGCCTATATGTGGATGATACGCTTATACTTGGTAGCAATAATGAAATCATTACCACAACCAAGAAAATGTTAAACAATAAGTTTGACATGAAAGATTTAGGTGTAGCAGTTTTTATCCTCGGAATGAGGGAACATTTGACAATTATGTTTTGTCTAAAAAACATTACATAGAGAAAATACTTGATAAGTTTAACAAGTATGATAATTGTCTTGCTCAAACACCTATTAACGTGAATTTGCATCTTAGCAAAAACACGGGAAGGAGCATCTCTCAATTAATAGGCAGTCTCATGTAGATTCAAAAATAATCCAGGGGTTAACCACTAGAAAGTAATAGTTAGAGTCCTTAGATAACTAAGACACGCTCTAAACTATGGGCTACATTATACTAAATATCTAATAGTTCTAAAAGGATATTGTGATGTGAATTGGATATTTGATACGAAAGACTCGAAATTCTCTAGTGGATATGTCTTTACCATTGGAGGTGCAACAGTGTGTTGAAAATCCTTAAAGCAAATATGAATAGCTAGATCTAGAATGGAATCAGAATTCATTGTTCTAGACCTTGCAGGTGAAAAAGCAGAGTAGCTTCATCATTTCTTAGAGGGTATTTCAATGTGGGGGAAACCTGTGCCACTTATCTACATACATTATGATAGCAATTCTGTTCTTGGTAGGGTACAAAATACTTTATATAATGGTAAGTCTCAACATACTTGTTGACAACATAACACCATTAAATATTTGTTTTTACATAGAATCATTTCCATCAAGTATATATAAGGTCAAAAGAGAATATTGCGGATTTGTTTACTAAAGGTTTGACTAGAGAGCACGTAGACGCTTCACTGAGGGGAATGGGTTTAAAGCCTATTAATTAAGATCCACCATAATGGCAACCCAACCTATGTAGACTAGAGATCCCAAGAACTAGGTTCAAAGGGACAATCGAATTGTGGAGGCTCCCAAAGATCACTAAGGAGATTTCATCTCCAACCCAACCCAATCCTATGATGAAAAAGAAGAGGTGATACCTACAGCAATTCAAGGGTAAGCTTTGCTTTTAATGATTCTTATGACTCATAATATCAAGTGGGGTATAGCAAGATACTCATAAGAATCACCTATATGAGTGTGAAGTGAGCCTCTTCTATATGGATTTTAAGGCTATCCACTATAACACTTATGGATACCAGACAGGTCAAGGCCAAAATGAACAAAACCATGCGAAATTAATTCTCTTAAGAATAGATCTGTGTAAAGATTATTGTTTTGGTTTACACAGCGTTCACTGATTAGCTAGTAAATCCAATAGTCATCCATAAGGAATAGTTCAAGGCCAAAAGCTACCTATCTCCATCCAGTGATTTTCTGCTTACTCTCTGGTATCTACATTGTTATTTTCATTGTACATTCAACCAAATTTCATTCATGTGGGGGATTGTTGGAAAATATGATTTGAGTCCATATAATAATCCTTGTTAGTTTGGGTTAAGTAAATCTAGTCTACTTAAGCTCAAAGTCAAAAGAGAGTGAATGAACATTGGTTGAAGTGTGGGAATGTTTAATGTCATTCTTATCCTTTCCGGAATTCGATAAGGATGATACTTAATGATTCAAAGGATCTTATCCGAAAGGTCTTTCCCAAGACACCTTTTCATTGTGTGTGCATGTGTCTCATCAGGTTCTGCTTGTGTCCTTTTGATGTATGTGAAGGTGTCTCCTTGAAGTTTGGTCTCACCCTTTTAGAGCCTAAATAAGAGGGTCTTTTGCATGCACTCTAGAAGGAATTTACAGTTTTTACGGATTGTCAGCATAAGTTGTGTCTGTGTCCAGAGAGTGAAACAAAGTTCTTTTCACCGTGGGTTGTTGTTGGTGTGCTTCCAATAAGGAACAATAGATCGTTTCATCCTGGGAGATAGACGTCCATTTGTTCCAAAGCATCTATGGGGAGGACGTATCTGTCTTGAGAAGATAGCCTAGCTAGACTCAATCTACTCTTCCAATTTCCTACTCATCCTATGTGTATAGGTATATATTGAAAGATTAATTTAAGGCAGTTGCAAGATACAAAGGGGAAATCAGTGGTCCAACATTTTTTAAATTGGTCTGGCCAAGCGGCGACCTTTCTAAATTATGTCATGAGAGCCTAAATTCAGGCTCCTCACACTGCTTAATTTTGTTGCACTGTTATTTAAAACCCCAAAATTGATTAAGATTGTGTGCAACCTATTTACAATTGTCACTAAGGAGAACCTTAATTGTTTAAATAGTGTGAATGAGGTTGCAAATATAACGTCCATAGATGCTTTCCATGTATTTCATATCAAATGTCTAAAAAATTATCGAAGTTTGTTCTCATTATCTCAATTGATTGAAGTGATTTATGTTGATTTATTTAGCAGCTGGGAAACTACTCAAGATGTACCCACTTTGATTCCCGTGGAAAAGATTAAATCTCTAGAACCGGGTCATCAAACCATAAAACCACTTCAAGCCCATTTCCATCACCATCTATTACCTATAAAGATAATTGTAACTTGTGATGGAAACAAATAACTGTGAAGTTGTGGCCAGACATTGGATACTTCATTCGGCCCCTGTCTATGGATTTGGATACTTTTACAAAGAAGGAATCTCAACTACATGGGATGTTTGCGTATTCTAGAAGGTCAGCTAGCTATTGCTTAAGACAGATTATCTTCTCACTCTCAATGTTCAACACTGCCTCATTCGCATTATTGATATACAGTTTTAAATATTATGTAACTTTGTCAAGTGGGTCTTTGATAGAGGTGAATGGCATAGCAGAATGTGTCACCAATTCCATACACTATAGATATGGTGTTGAGTATGATTATAATAATTTTGCAACTTCTTTAAGTCCTGGATGAACTTTGTCCTTTTCTGAAATGAGAAACTTAACTAAAGTTTGCAAAAGTCTTATATTACTCCAAATGTGATTGATTAGCTGGGCAGTCCGACAGTTTAGACTAATTAAAAAACTCCCAATACACCTTCTTCAACAAATGTTGATATCAATCATTCCTTGACCTTGAGATATAAACAGCCAAGCTAAAACTTTTTTGTGTCTGCTGTTATGTTTGGTTGTGACAAAGCGTTCACTTTTTTCATTAGGAAATTTCGTGCTCATGTTGAAACAAGCGTGATTGCCAAACAGGCGAGATTTTTAGATACTAGATGGTTTGATGCTCAAAGATGGGTATTTGTACAAAACAAGTGTTACTTAAATCATTAAGCTACTGGGATATACAGCCTTCCATGAATGAGATACATAAATTTGAAGTAGCCGAAGATGGAGCAGAGAGTTTAGACTGGTTTCCATCAGTTTATGGTGGGGGGAAGCAAAATGGTTGTGTGAAGGATGGCAACGTGTTAGATGAAACGTCTGAAACCCCATCAGGATCTAAAGGAGGGCAGAATTTTCCAGTTTTAGACTTTATCTTAATCAAGTACGTTATGTATTCCTGAATACTACATAATGGATATCTAGCTTCTCTCTCTCCATTACATGTATTCTTTTATGCAGCAAAATTTTTTTTGGGGTGATCATATCTATCAAGGATGACTTATTGAAGGTAATTTATGTGGTTGGTGCTTTGTCTTACTATCAAAACAAAGAGAGTTTTAGTAATTAATTGGTAATCTTCAAGGATTTTGTCTGTTGTTTTTTTATTATTATTTGAGTGCAATTCATAAGTTGTTTTGTTTGAATTATGTGTTGAAGGGCTTCATATATGGAAAAAGTTTAAAACTGCCCGGGCTCACATGTGACTACGTGAGCCTAGGCTATGCGAGTAGTTGGATTTAGATCTAATAGCTCGTATTACTCAAGGCTTAAATGCCCCATGAGTAACATGTATACTAACCACTGAAGGTGTATGGGCTCATGCAGCACATTAGCCTGGGTGCTTCTAAATGGGACTTAATATATATAGATAATAATGTCTTTTCCTGAGGTTCTAAAGTCAACTATGGTATGTGATGCAGTGCTGTGAATTGAGACATGAGAAAACTGTAATGAAAGAGGTTCACTGAAGCATTTGTTCAAACACCCGCCGTTGCAAGGTATTAACATGAAGGGTTATTTTTGATAATCAATAATGTTTCAATGCTGGTGGTGTTGGTTTAATGGGTAAATATGTGACACAGTGAAGGAGTATTTGTGACATATTAGTTTACTAAAACGACCAGTACTGTCGTTAGTTATCTTCTCGAGTGGGGGATGTAAAGAGTACCAGGCAAAGAAGAATTTGGTTTTTGGCAGGGATTTTTGAATTTGCTCCAGATCAACCGGAACCAAAAGACTACAACTAATTAGTATAAATAAGTTTGACAAGCTGAATTGGGGATCCTTTTATGAACTTTCAAATTTTCTTTCTCGAAACTTCTGGAGCTGAAGTTAGAGGCCTCTGTTCTCATGGAGTTGAGAATTTCTCGTTGTGGATTCAGCAAGGGTTTTCCTGTTGCTTGTGGATTCAAGTAGCTTAGGTGGATTCCTGCAAGTATTTTAGTTCATTTGGCATTTGATAGTATTTGATCAAACTTCAGTTCAGAATTGATGTAACTTGTTGACCTGCTGAATGAGTTGAGCTGTAAAAGAATTTGCTTGTAAATTCTGACAAGTACATCTTCTTCTTTAGTTTTCTGAATTCAATTCAGTATTGCCACATTGAATTTTACATCTCAAAGTACTACCATTGTTGTTGTAGAATTGTGACTGCGTCAGTACGGAGGAGATTGTATGTGTTAAGCTAGAAGAAATCAAGTCATGATAAAATGTTCACTGCATTGTACAGCCAGAAGACTACCATATCTATTGGTGATCATGTCAGAATTTTATTAGGTCGACATGAGCTACGTTTTCATTTGATGAGAGCTTTATCTTTCTTAATGTATTTGTGGAAGTGGTCTTAATATAGTTTTTCTTTTATTCTTTTTCCTTTGAATTGCCAGTTTTCTTAATTTTCTGGGGCATTCATTGCAGGGTAAAGAAGGATTGGTTAAGCTTATGTGTAGTGGAGCAATATTTGTTTATGATGCAAACCAATCAGACAAGTCTTCTTCTCACAAAGTCGGAGTTTGTTGAGAAAACAAGTACAAAAGCTACTAGCCATGAAGACACAGTTTGTCATTTGTCCCCACCATTTGTTGTTGTGACTTGTGATCGGTAATAATGGGTGTGTATCTAGTTTCCAGGTGGTTAAACTTTAGGAATTCTTGTGTTCAACAGGATCATGCTTTATATCCTCTAGGCCTTAACGACTCAATAAGTTCAAATCCTGAATCTTCGAAGCAAGCTATGCGACTTGACAATTATATCTGTGTAGGTCTTTATTATGTCTTTTCTAATTCCCAGTTGATAAATGTGTTCTTTATGAAGATACAGTGACAAGGGAGGAACATAGTGGAAAGCTAGTGGAAAAACAATCACTGAAGAATTTATCTGGTGTTGTATGTTGCTGATGCATCTGACTCTATTACAAATTGAAATATTTCTTTTAGGGATAATGTTACTGACTTCTAGCCATAACCTACACAATTTTGTTTACTTTTGCTGTCAAATGAAATATGAGGTTTCTTTATTTTGCTCTTGAATGCAGTTAGTAGTAAGCAAGTAGATGGTGATCAGTTCTGCATTGGGCAAATATTAAGAATTCGAGTGGATCCTCTAAAAGGATTGTCAAGTGGTGACCTTGTACAGGTCTGATGTCATATCTAATACTTTGCTAATTTTTGTACTTATGGCTTTTGGTAGTAAATTGTGACCATCTTTCTGAGTTGAAAAGCTGAAGAAGCTCATTCAGGTATGTATTACATTTTTCATTTTTAAGCTGCATTTGAAGAATATTTCTTGATAGTGACTAAGAAACAGCTCTTAGTACGAAGACATCAACTAGAAAGATGGCACCCCACACCACAATCACCAATATAAAGCACGTGCTAATCTTGATATTTCTTGTTGATTGAGGGGTAAGACCTCTTGTGAAGATTTCAGCATTAAAGAACATGTACACAGAACGCCTAAACTAAAGATGTTCTATTGGGTCCAATTTCTCCACCTTCATTTTGTGTTGGATCAGCAGTTCTCTCGCGCCCTGCACTCGGGCCTCAGTGTTGTAATAGCGATTCACCTGGAAGACCATTAGAATTGAGCTTGCAAGCAATTTCCTATCCGAATTAACGAATTAAATATGCTTAAATAGGCCCACTTACCTCTTTAATCTCTAGACATTATGAAAGGGAAGTTGACAAACGTGGAACCCTTCTTTATTATTTGCTTAAATATGTCAGGAAAGCATATGAGTGATAGTTAAAGTATTGAGTCGAAGCGTTGTATGGAATGTGGTAGATATGTTTTCTTACAAGTGATAAGTTTAATGAACTAGGAATAGTGCAAGTGCAAAATGCACGTAAAAACTTTTACTGTAAACAATAGTGTACACAATGTTTTTTGTTGCATAATTATAATATAATTTACCACATAAAATATAAAATAAGTTCAACAAATTCGATGTACCTTTGAATTAAACTAAATATATAGAATACAATGGCATATGTTTTATCTATAATTGGTATAATAAAAAATATTGCATAGCAAGTGTGGCAAATAGAACATTTAAAATAAGTGTAATTTACTTTTTGTGTTACTATTACAATGATGATTAAACTATTAGTTTGACCAACCAAAGTTATAAATAATTTTTTTAGCGAAAGTGTGTAGAAAACATGTCTTAAATATAAGGGATTATAACTATTGTACGACTAAAATCGAAAACTAATTACTTATATTTTTTTTTACTTTTTGTATTTTATAACAAAGTTGAACAATGTAGTGTCCCTTAACTGAACACATAGATAGGGCCTAACAAAAAATAATGAGAATAAGCATGTCAGGGTCGTCGTTTTTAGTACATTTAAAATGAAAACCATTGCATAAGTAAAGATATAATCATTTTTTTCCTTGTATAAAAAAGTAAATATTCTCACATGTTGGACAAACATAAAAGATATTATTGTGGTAAAATCTATATACTTTTCTAAATAACACATATATATTGCATTTGTTATTCTGCCTAATAAGTTTATTTAAAAATGAAGTTAGAAATTACGTAGACCGATCATAAATTATAACAATCTCAAGTCTTACAATCTAATTCATCCAAATTAGTCAGAAGAGATAGATAAGACAAGCCAATATTTTATAAAAGTAAAAAAAAAAAGAAATTAAATAGTAAAGAAAAAGAAGGTGCAATTTATTTTGCTGGGGAATCATTGTCATCTTCATGTTCAATTGTACCTAGAAATAAAAACCAAACAAACATTAAAATTAAGAATAACCTCAACATAAATTGTTAAACAAATGTGGGTTATAAACATTTGGGAAAACAAAAAGCACCCTTTTCAGTTGTTGTAACCAAGACACAGGTGGTCGACCTAACGACTTCGTCTGCAATAATCTTCTGATCTATTTTGAGGACAAACATAAACGATTTCCAAATGATATCATCTATAATTGTTTTGAATTCACGCTCATTAGATACCTTCATAATGTAATGAATGCATATATTAACTTTTATATTGATATGTATAAACATGAATTAAGTATATTATTAAATATTATAACATATCATAGAGTTTACCTTTAAATTATGCATTTTATTGGCTGAGTATCCAAACATTTTTTCTGCTTGTGCATTGAAAACAGTTATCCACATGTTACCAGTATTATCTCCTATATTTGCTCGAAAATAAAACCTATATATGAATAATATTAACAAAACAGTTATGAACATTGTGAAATAATTTTAAATATATAAGATAAATATAAAATATACCTGTGGACTTTCACTATTGGAGTAACATGACATTTATCACACGCATCAACATTATGATGATTGTTAACTTTTTTGTTGCATTTTGAGCATGCAATGTACCAAATATCTTGATCCAAACTAATCTTTAAAACCCACGCATCAATGACAACAAATTCAAGCTAAACAAGGGCATCAAAGTAAAGTTAAATATTACAAACAACTTTCTCTCTGATTTTGTCTATATATATATACATATATATATATACATATATACATATATAATGAAAAAATGATAATTATATATACGTTATTGAAATAACAAGTAAAATAACTTGTAGTAAGCCTTCTTTAATGTTCATGATATCCATAATTTGTTTCGCAGGTCTTTGCAAACTGTTTCGATGTGACATCTCTGTGTCCACCATATTTGAAACTTCTGACATATTCTTAAAGTACCTAACATGTTTTTTACACAAAAAATAATTAAATTGAACAATTTAGTTTAAAGCAAACAACTTTTTTTTACAATGAGAAATATTTACGTAAAAATTACCAACTTTTAAGTTCTACAACCGCTTCAAACATTGGCTTCATGGTTATTTTGGTCTCAGTTGTCGATGATAATGTTAGTCGCTCTACAAATATAATAGTGAAATAATATTATATATAAAAGTTGTTCACGCAATACCTTAGATTATCAACAAAATAAATATACCTCAAAATTCTTAGACTCGCACAGCTGTTAAATAATTGGGTAATCGCCACGACATTCCTCAAGAATGGGTACATCAGTTTCTATGATATCTCCTTATAAGGTTATTGAAATTGGCATTGTACACCTAGAAAGAAAAATATTTAGAAAACCAACATTTAATAAACTACGAAATTAGGTTGTGAATTTACTTTTTATCAATCAACTCAAGTGACTGACGATTTACTTCAGTTCCATTACATCTGCGCACAATGGTTTGATTACCAATGCTAATTACAACTCCAAGTACATCTGCCAAAAGAAAGGACCAAAACGCTTACTCAATGCATATATGTAAAAAATTTACTTTTCAAGTATGTTTTCTTACTGATTATTTTTTGTATATTTTTTGGGACTTGAAGTGCATCAAGACAAGTTATTCCACAATCGTCATAACTCATTATAGCAAATTCATTTGGTACAAGAACAATTGTTGTACGCTTCTGAACAATTATCTCATACTCGGTTGTACCCCACCAAAATTTTGGATTTGAACATTTGATCAACCCATTTGATATGCAGTACGTTTTACCTTCTAAGGTAGTAGTCTTCAATGATTCAACTAACTCATTAAAAACCGACAATTGAATTCTAGAACCCTATAAAAATAGACAATCAAGTAAGACTAATATCCATCATTTTTTTTTAATAATTTATTCAAATTTGGATAAACATAAATGAAAATTATTGCAAACAAGAAAAACAACAACTATATATAAGGAAGTTCTTAGGGACTAACCTCTTTATCAATAACACGTATGTTCACAATGATTCCAGAACCCTTTGAGTTGTCAAACGAGTGTATTTTGGTTTTTTCCAATATTAGACATTTTATTGTCCATTGAACCTTACTTGTTGATAGTTTAGATATTGGAATGCAGGTCATTGCCATTATAAACCTATGAAAATAGTAAACAATGTAAATGCTATCACCAAACAATAATCTATACAAATTATTATACAACTCACAAGTTATTTGGTAAGCACTTCTTTAAATACAAGATTTCATGTCACTCCATGTGGCATAGTCTTATCTAAAGAATGTTTGATCAAGATTTTTGTTTTCGACATAGAAGTACCTCTTGACAAAGCAACATATAATTGGCCATGCAAAAAAATAGGGTCTAGTAAATACAATCCTACATTTTCAATGATCTGACCTTGAGCTTTATTGATAGTCATTGCAAATGCAAGCCTTATCGAAAATTGTTTACATTTGAATCTAAATGGGCACTTTTTATTATCTGCTAGCATGAGTGGAATCCTTGGCAAAAAAATATTTCTTCCCTTATATTCCCTTATTGCAATTTGAGCGTGTATAACATTACGATCAAACTTGATACAAATCAACCTGGTGTCATTACACAAACTATTCCTTCGATAGAGGTTTCACAATAACATAATTGAGCAATTTTGCTTGAGTACCAATTTATGTGGAGGCAAACCATTCGAAGTAAGTGTGTCAAGGAACTCATGTGGATAAAAATTATTTGTATCGTCAATTATCATGTCATAACTGTAGTATGTTACTGCATTGCCACTGCACATTGAAATAATTCTTGAATTTATTTGATCAACATATTCATTTTTTGTTGTCAATATGCACCTCTCTGCCGAGTAACTTGATTCCAAAACTCGTGCTTCTAAAGATGGGAATATTTCCACAATCAGTTTGCAAGTTCCATTTTTGAAATTTGTGCCTTCAATCAACATATCGGATGACATTTTGATATAATCGTTTGAACACACATTTCATCTCCATAGCCAATCCGAAGTAAATATGAACAAAAATCTGGATCATTCCTTACTCGCATATTCTTAGTGAGAGTATATCTCAAAAGTTTGCCAAATCTTTAAGCGCACCAAACATGCATCAACTATCTCTTCTCTTGTACCTTTGGGAACCACCGGCAATACTTGCTGAAAATCTCCACCAAACACAATTACCTTTCCCCCAAAAGGTTTCAAACAATCTAGTATATCTTGAAGCGTGCGATCCAATGCCTCAATTGCATACCTCTTCGTCATTGGTGCTTTGTCCCATATAATCGAAGCTGCTTATGTAAATAATTGTGCCATCCCACTTTGTTTTGAAATATTGCATGAGCTATTAATGCCAATTTCAATTGGTATCTTAAATCTAGAATGAGCAGTACGTCTTCCAGGCAAGATTGATGCAGCAACCCCATAGGTTGTTGCAAGTGCAATCATCCCTCGTTGCCTAATTATTGCAAGAATAGCTCTATACAAGAAAGTCTTATGCATCCCACCAGGACCATCAACAAAGAAAACACCTGTAGACCTAGCTAGCTTCCACTCATGCAATAATTATGTCATATGCTTTTTGTTGATCTTCATTTAAATAATTAACTACTTCCAAATCTTAATAGGATATTGGAACTAATCCCTCCTCGATGACATCCCTTTCTCAGCTATATCTAAAAGAATCAATTTCAATTCTTGGTAGTCAAAATCTTCTAAAGAACGACCTAAATTTGCAATACACTCACCAATTTCTTTCAGAACATAAGCAACATGTACAGTGTCAGAAACTCCTTTCGCGAGAACACAATCATCAAACATATCCAAAAACATTGTATCCCATAATTTTCTTACATCAACGGGTTCATAGAATACTAAAATTGTTGCAAACAATGTTCTATAAGAAGCCGGCATTGAAAACATTGATGTCTCTTCCAAACATAATAATATATCATTGTCATCAACTAATAATCCCATCATATGTGCTGCCTCACGAAATGTCTTACATTTCATGTTGTTAACACATAGCAAATGATCAAACAATTCTGCGCCACGAACATGATTCAACAAAAGCCTTAAATAATATCTCTCTCCTTCAACTGGATTTGCAGCATTTATTCTACCAATTGCAAAACCAGATTTTCGAGGATCCCATGAACGACCTTGACAACTATACACATAAAAGGTTGGAAATTTTCGGTAGAGTAACGTTCGAGCATGTGGATCAACCTTATTTCTATCAAAGTAAGCTGTCAACATTGTCTGGTAACTCACCTCTTTATCAAGAAAATCAGCTAAATTTTGTCCATCATAAAAAGAGACTATATGCTTATTTGGTAAGTGAAGTTGCAAATTGACAATAGCTAGACGATTATCACTAAGGCTAATTGCAAAAATTCGCCAAGCTACTTTAGGTGGAGATACCCACCGTGCATTCTGATAACTCTTAATTTCATCAACATCATCAACATGTAAGTTGTTCATCAATTGCACAGAGATACGATATGACCCTTATATATATATATATATATATATATATATATATATATATATTTGTAAAGGTACTTTACTGCCTTAATACTTGAACATACCTCAACATTCATGTGATAATCATAACGCTTCAACAAAAAAGGATTGTAAGGAACAACCCATAGATTATCCAATGTGTGACCACGTACATATACACATGAACCATTGTTTCGTCTCCTATATACTGGGTATGAATCATCACCTTCTATAGTGACATCTGTAAATCTTCTTGGATATCTAAAATGACAACCTCCTTGTGTCATACATAATGAGTTCATTCTAAAAATCCCACAAGGTCCATGCATCATGTGTTTCATGACACGGCTTTGTAATAATGCGTCTTCTTCAACTTTTGGAATTTTTGCACAAACAAACTTGTCACATGTATTAGCGCCCATTATCTTGTCTTCTTTTGCCATTATAACCAATAAGTACATATGTGGCAACCCTCATTTTTTGAACTCTATAGCATCCATGTGGGCAATAACTTTACCCATGAAACCTGATTTTATAATAAGGTCCTTCAAATCATCTATCTTGGCCTTAAAAACTCGGGAGACAATATCAAGTCTTTTAGATGCAACTTCTCCAGGTTTCAAATGAGTGGTAATCTCAGGCCATTATGGGTTGCATGTCATTGTAATAAACAAGTCCGGTTTACCATATGTTTGAACAAGAGCCATTGCATCCAAATATCTTCGTCTCATGTCACGTGGTCCACCAATGAATGACGCAGGTAACACAACTTGTTTACCTATTCTTCTTCCTTCTAATTCTCCAGCAGCAATACTATCAACTACACCTTGGTAAAATTCTGCCCTTGAAGCACATTGATTATGTTGTATAAAGTTCAATCTATTTGTCTCGATTTTCACATACATGTCAACTATATATTGTTGAAATAAACGCCCACCATTGATAATACTCCATGACAGGTTATATCTCATCTGGAATAAATAGGCATAATATTCTCTACAAGTCACATCAGTGCGATGCCTCTGAAGTTGGCCTTCAACCTATAATTCTTGCTCAAATTGCTCAATGCTATTGGATACACTGAATTTGCCAAACAACAACGTTTAATCCCAGCATGCCAACCAGTCTCTCCACTTGGAAACAACAATGGGTATTGCAAAGGGTCATAGCACCTATAATAAGGTTGAACTTTATATGATTCACCTTGTTTTCCATGAACAATAATATGTTGTTCTCGTTCACCTGTTACCTCATCTCCTTCGATCCAAATAGTAGCTACTTGAGATGAAGATGGTGCATTGTAGACACGTTGATCATGACCACAACTCTTTTGAACACCAATTCTCAGTTCACGAACATCCCCCATATGTCTAAACTGCCGCAGAAACTGTGCATAAGGATTCATATTGAGAATATCAATAATCTTTTGTACCAATAGTGGGGACAAGTTCGACATTAAGCGCATGCGATTTTCTACCTCATGATCTGTATCATAAAAATACAGCTAGTAGAAGAGGGGACCCAAATCCGTTGGTTCTAGAGAGTGAAGGGAATGATAAATTTGACCATGGATTCGATATGTATATGTCCCAACTCTCATATCATTGACACTCTCATCGATCTTAGCACAAATTGATGTGAAAGAAAAGCGGCTATTATAACCTCTAACACAATCACAGAAAGCCCTACACTCATCTAAGGTTCCAAGATAAAGTTCCTCCAACTCTGGTGGAATTCCATTAAGATGAATCATAACGCCCCCATTTTGACAGCGAAAAGCCGTCCTAAATTTTTTTGCTCCACAATATATGCAGTCAGCAGCTAGGTCTATATGATGGACCTTAGCCTTCTTTCTTATACTCTTTGTCATTGACGACAATTCAAATGATTCTGTATCCAATAGATTGGGTCTAGTGTTAGTCAACTCCTCATTGGAAGGAAGACGATCATGAGTAGAACAATTTGATCACCCGCTCGGTCTACCAATGAGGAAGATCCAAAAAATGTTATTCCCAAAATCAATTGATAAAAATTATATTGGGAAGCTATCAAATATATAGTCAAGTTACCATTATTTATATATATATAACTTGATCATCATGGCTTGTTAAAGCACCGATTGGATTGGAATCCACCAGCGAACTTGATGAAGTCCTGTTTTCTAGATTCAATTGATCCTTTTCAGCAGCCTTATTTAAAGCCCTCTTCTTGCGTATTCGATCTTTTTTTGCAACCGAGAGTTGGGCATACCATGCGCGTTTTCTAGCATTGTTTGCTTCTTTATATGATGTCGATTTATCTAACACCATCTAACACATTCGAAATCCCAAATAAAAAATAACCAAATAATATACCAATCACACATGTTCTATGTAAATATCATTTCAAAAATAAATACACCATTTATATATGAAAGAGCAACTATTTACTTCATTTATAATCAAGTTTTTGTTTATTCAATATGGGAATAATAGACGATTTGATTTTCCATATGAATATAATAGAAAAAGATGTATACAAATGTGTGCATATATAAGTGGATGTAACCATCAAGACTTCAAATTTTAAAGAAGAACAACGTGGAACCTAATATAAAAAACAAAGGAACATATAATCTATGATAACAAGTAGGACAACCATATAGCTACAAACAACTTAACAAAAAATAAATCAGTTTTGGGAGAAGGAGGAAAGGCTTAGTTAATTTTCATATACTACTGATTAATCTACATGTAATTATGAGCAATTTCTATTACCATACGAACATCAAAAAAATAGTTATAAGTTTAGGAGAAAGAATAACTATATGAAGGCAGCATCGGTTTTGAAGAAGTGATAACATAAGGGTTAAAAGAGAAATATTGCACCACCGTATTACACGTTTATATAATAAGTATGTCGATCATGCAAGGAAAAACTTTGGAAATTTCAAGAAGTTTAAAACCTATACAATAGATTTATTTCGAGTTTGAGTACAATACCTCTTACAAGACACCAAAAGAAGCAAAGAAATCTAATCCAACAAATGTGTAGGGGTGAAACTTGTAAGTTGTTAAGACATGTACCAAATGAAGAGCACATAGATATGACAATGAAGAGTTTTACCCTATTCAATTACCATAAATTTTGCATTTATTGTATATCATAACTTATAACATTAATTGATGAGCAATTGATTGACATTGGATCATGGTGAAACTTTCCATGTTCCGTAATTAATAGCATGTGTGGTTTAGAAACTATAATTACTATCATTTAATTATTATTCATCAAATTAAATGATACACTAATTGTATCATTATCCAAAAGCTATTTAAAATAGTAATTAAAACTTACTTATAAATATTACCAAATATTGGAAACTATTAGTTAAATAAGAGCATTACTATGATGAATTCTTTTGTAATGTTTCATCCATTAAATCCAATGTGTAACTATAACATGTATTTTAGTCCCATGCACATATATTAATTTCCCACCTTGAAACGTTCATAATAAAGATCATTTTTTAATTCAATATAACTTATTGCAACGCCAATTATGGTTCTATTGTTTATGCAACATTTATTGGTATTTAAATACATATAGTAGTGGGCATTTAGAAAATTTTAATCATCAGTAACAGAAATGTTTGTTCATTTCCTTTATCTTTCCTCCTGAACGTAGCTATGATTAGACCTTGATTAAAGTAAAAATTGTTAAAATTTACAATAAAAGGGCACACTATACTCATGAAATGAACAGTATATACGTAGAACAATTGAGATTGAATGAACTTAGACAACACTGAAAGGGGAAAATGCACAGTGTGCTAATCAAGAAAGTCACTTACATGAGGTGACACTTTTTCAGGGTGCAATTTTACCTAAATGATCTTTTAGATGAAATAAGATAGTATTCTAATTGGGTAATTATTGCATACATAATTTGTATTTTCTAATTAGTTTTTTTAAAAATTATTGTTGTCTTGCAGTCACTTATATATATATATATAACTGCTTTTGAATTAAATCATATTTTCTTTAATAGTCTATTGGTAATATATTATGTTGAACATATATTGAGTATTGACGTCTGATATTTGTCATGAAAAGAACCTTTTATACATGAATCTTTTTTTCCTTTAGTTTCATACCTTGAAGGTATATGTTTGTCGGTCTAGTCTATTGCTCTTTGATTATGCTTATTTTGTCTTAGGTGGGTTGGTTTAATGTGTTATTACTTAATGGCATACATAGAGTTGGATAGTTCATATTTGGAAGGATGCAACTACGTGACTGCCACAGTTTCTAGTTATCTAAATTTTTAGCACATGGATATTGTATATATAACTAATAAATATAAAAAATGACATATACAATTGTTTATTCCATAATAGAAACCATTAATTTCAAATAATGGCAATCTAGTCTTTATCAAACTCAATATAAACTGGCATCTTTCGATTGGTTTAAATTAGAATAGTAAATAAGAAAATGCAAATGATATTGTTCCATCTACCATCAATTTAAAAAGTAGCACATGCATACATGGTCTACAATAGGAACACAAAATAATAATTTGCTATATCAAATGGGTAACAACTCACACAATTAGACACATAAGTAACAAAAATAATAAAAGACAAAGTATCATATATTATACCAGTCTTTTTTAGAACAAAATAATTGTAAAGTACTTGCATAGTATTCAACATACATGGAAAAATAAACATACGTTGTGCAAAGAAACTAAATACTCATAACAAACACTAAAATAACTTGGGCCACCACACAAATTTCAAGTCCGCTCATCGTCTTGCAAACGAACAAGGACTCAATTTTCAACAATCCACATGCCATTGTAGCTTGTCGGATCTTCACCACTATGAGGAATTGGATGGACATCGTAATCACTCATGAAAAGCATAATACCAGGCTCGCGGAAAGAATACTCTAGTTTCACAATTCTGATGCTTCTATTAATTACATCACAAAAGAAGGCCTCCTTTTTTGTAACCAAAATGAATACATCAAACGAGTGGTATAGAATACTGTTTATTTCAACATTCTTGGTGACTAAATCTGATATATGAAAGCTTAGAAGTTTGGCCCAAACCGATTTTTCCCGACAATCCAATGTATAAACATTCATGACCCCTCCAATAAGAGAGACAAGGTCAAGACGTCCCTCACGGCTCGCTAATAATTTGTACATGTGATCATATTTTATTCTACAAATGAAGCATATGTAGATCCAATAGAAATGTAATAGTATATGATTTAGCCTACGTATATTAAGCCACATAGTCACCGCATAAGAATGTTGCAGTAATAAAAGACAATAAAAAAAAGTACTTTGATTCTATAAATGGTTTTATTTAATATCCTTGAATCTATACTAAAACGATTAATATGATACAGTATAATCAAACCAATAACTCATTAAAAATATGTTAAGACCAACATCAATACACTACACCAATTTCAGAAATATTGTGGATATGTTAAATTATGATGTGTGTGTGTATATATATATATATACATACTTAACGGATGACACTGCTTTATTCCATCTACCAAAAGCATTATGCTCGCTTTGTCCGGAATTAGTAGCTTCATTTAGTTTTATAAATAAATAATTTTAATTTATTCTCAAAAACTAAATGGAGCTACTAATCTCAGATGGGAGGGAGTATCATATAAGCATGAGCTATATGTCTCATAAAATCTTACCTCTTAGCACACAATCTTATTTGCCTCACTTATTTGAACCAAATTTCACAAAAAAAAGGGCGACAAATCTTTCAGTTACATAATATATTCGCATAAAATGTTGTAGTTAATAAAAAAACTATAAATAAAAAAATTATTCTAAAAATGGTTTTAACGTACAAATGACTAAGGATCAACTTAATTGTACAAGCCTAAAATAATTTTCATATATAGAAAATCTGAAAAAAAGAATATTCCATCAATCATCAACACTCTTAATATTGAGGGGAAATTTTATTGTTTTCCTTTTTGTTGTTAATATATGTTCTTAAGATATTAGTATGAAAGTACATAACATATAAACACATATAAGTGGTCACTATATTATTATGTGCAAGCTGATAAAAGACTTCAATGAAAAGTATCCATTCTTTAACATAAGTGGTCTTTCTCTTGATCATATTTATGCGTATGGGAGCCGTGTAACATATCACATATAAAGCAACTCCATATGAGCCCCATCCACAGTAATCCACATCGAACAAGAGCCTCAAGTTTGTTTATTGCCATCCATCTTCCTCCTCTCTTCCAATCTAATATTGTACAGTGCCATCCAAAAAGCTCACACAATAGTGTACTATACGATACGCACAAAAACAGTAAGTAAGATAACATAAATGCCTGAATACGAAAAAAGCAACAAAAGACATAAGCAAAACCACTAACTGTTTTACATTAAACAATACGGGGAGTAACTTCTGATATAGCAATAAACAAAGATGTGTCGGTGGATTGCCTCATCAAGTTCCCATTGAGCAAGTAACAAAGTACAATAGATACAAATTATCCACTGCCCATAAATTAGCAATCATAGAAGGAACACAATTGTTGCAACGTAACTCCCACCCGGTTAAAGCGGAAACAAACATGACAATGGGTGAACAACAAACACATACAAACTAAACATGTTCATAATAAGGATATGGTAACCACAAATATTTAACACCATTTCAAACTAGGAGCAAAGAATACCAGTATTATGGTATTTGAAGGTAAGTCTAAGTAACGATAAAAAAGGGAGGATAATAAAAAAACTAAAATGAATTCACCAATAACAAATTATATCTATATCACAGAAACAACAAAATAAATTTTCAAACTTCTAAAGAGAGAATAATCAGCTATCTAAAACAACTACTGAAATTAATAGAGAATGAATCGCACTCACTCATTCGCGACCGAAACTTTCAATGGGGTCTTCGGCAACTTAGGTTAAGGAAAAATATTCACTCTACAAAATTAGATACAATATTCATGTTTCTATACTATTGAATCCATCGGAGTATTAAAATTATAGTGCACAAGTGACTGTGATTCTATAGTCAAGTTAAGGATAACCATGCACTGGTCTCACCCTTTTTCGCCGTAGTAGCTAAGTCTCTGATCTAGGGATGACCAACAAACACTTCCAACCATCCATTCACATCATCCTGGAGCCCCAAACACCCAACCTAGGATTATAAAAAAAAAGCAATAATCATGAATAAAGGGCAAACCAATCAAATTCTTGTGCACACATTAATCAAAATTTTCAATAATTGCAATAATACCACGGCCATTTTTAGGGCTCAATATTTAAAAAACAGGGAGCATTCATGACAAAAGAAGAAACGTGAATGACAAAATTTTGATGCAAGACACTTCTAATCACACTAGGCACTCAAGCTATCAAAAATAATAACGAAACAAAACCAAAGCTCCAATCCATCAATGAGCTTCGTTATCATCAAGTACTTTTCATTGTAGAATTTATACTTCACAACGCCATTTTCTTCCAACTGCAACCCAAACTCTATGCAAATAAATTGATAATATTGACATGAGTTATCTAGCAACAAACAACACTTTCCCGCCGTAGTCTTCTAAGAATCCACATACAACATGGCATAACAAATCAACATAACAGAAAAAAAGCAAAAGTATAAAGGATAACATGCACCGGTCTCTTTCTCCAGGACCGTGGAAACTAGGTCTCCGATCTAGAGACGAGTAGCAAACACTTCCAACCATCCTTTCACATCAACCTGCATCCCCAAACACCTAACTTTAGCATTAAAACAGCGGTAATCATGAATAATGGACACATCAATCAAATACTCGTAGACACATTAAACATGCATCATGGTTAATAGCGAGTTGGATGTGTGTGCCTGAGAAACTGAGAGATATAGAAAGAAAGAGAGAGAGAGAATCCATGTTGATACAGGATCATGACTAAGTTAAACCATTCAAACATTAGCACACCCAGTTACACACACTCTTCCTCTCTTCATTTGAAGAGCAATTCCATAATTTACAAATCAAACTTCCACTATATACAGCTTACAAATCAAACTTCCACTATATACAAACGGCTCGTCAAAAACAAAAAATTCAAATAAGCATCAAGTTCATGGATAACGAAGCACACCTTCTTATCGAGGAAAGCATCTAAAGCCTAACAAAACCCAACAGTTGTAGTAAACTTTCCTTCACCAAGAGGTGTGGAAGTAATGCCTCCAACAACCACATAGTATCCATCTCCCGACTCTTTAAGCTCGCCAATCACAGATAGCAGAGTCTATAGCATCGTGCACACCAATTTCCGAGAGGCCAAAATCTATACGAGCAGTGGATAAGAAGATAGTAACTCCAAATAACCAATTCTCAGAACTTTAGATCACCATCATTTACCGACCCAAACAATGAAGGCGAAGTAGATGACAGATCAAGAGGCAAACAGAAAATCAAGAGAACCAAGTTTTTAGTTT
The DNA here is from genome assembly GCA_035235625.1 of Saururus chinensis. Taxonomy (NCBI): domain Eukaryota; kingdom Viridiplantae; phylum Streptophyta; class Magnoliopsida; order Piperales; family Saururaceae; genus Saururus; species Saururus chinensis. The sequence goes on from CP141140.1 coordinate 27,657,981, forward strand.
TCACCCAACTTGGAGAGCAATGGGGTGGACACCAATTTCCGTCAAGCCACAACCTATACAAGCTGTGTATAAGAAGATAAAAACTCCAAATAACCAATTCCCAGAACTTTAGATCACTGTCATTTACTGATCACCCAACTTGGAGAGCAATGGGGTGGATTGGACGGAAAAGAGTTAGGCGATTGCCATACTTGCAGTCTTCGAAATCAGGAAAAATAAATTCTTACGTAGGAATCGCCCTAATCAAAATGCAGGGCCAAAAAATTCAGCCAAGTATGCGATGAAGAAGAGAAGATGAAATCAAACAAGAAGAGAAGAAAAGCATAGAAGAAAATGGTGCTACCTGGTTCATAGAAGTAGATCAGTTCGGAGGCAACGGTCAATGATGATTTGATTCGCAGAAGCGCCGCAATCTCAAGCCTGAGAACATGCTACTTGATGAGCATGGCAACTTCAAGGTATCTGACTTTGGTCTACATGCTATCGCTGCTGCTCATCTGATGAACTGGGAGAGGGTACAGGTGTCCATTGGTCCTAAACACCCAAACGCCGAACCATGAGAGTAATGCATCTCGCTGGATCTCACCAAGAGGTGTGGAAGTAGGGGTGTTAACGAGCCGAGCTCCGAGTATTAGGCTGTTTTGGCTCGAGCTCGAACTACTAAAGCTCGGCTCGAAGCTCGAATAAACTCGAACCTTTCAGCTCGAGCTCGGCTCGAAGTAGAAATCCAAAGCTTGACTCAAGCTCAAGCTCGAACTTGAATAAGTGAATCATAAGTCTTGGCTCGAACTGGGCTCGAACTAAAAAAATAAAAATAATTTATATATAAATATAAAGTATATGAAGTATCACATATACTATTATACTTTTAGTATTAAATATTAATAAATATACTTCAACAAGTATTACGACTACACCGTAAACATTTGTTTATAGTCACTATGAAAGAAGAAAACTATGACAAATAAGTTTTAGTTACATATGCTAAAAAACTGCAACATTATTATTTTTCTCTTTATGTACATATAATCACTAAAAAAGATAAAAAATAAAAAATTATTTAGGCAACATTGTCATCTGCTTTTTTTGTGTTTTCTTTTCCTTACATGCTTATAAATCACTAATAAAAAAGTTATTCTATAATCTTAGTGTGCCTCTAAAAAATTCTGAAGTACATGTAAAAAGAAATATATTTTGTAAGATGAGGATGGTCTCAATGTCATGCTTCAACTTTTAAAAGAATATCTAATCATTTTTTTCTAAACTAAGGTTGGTCCACAAATGTCATTCTTCTTTTAGAATTATTTTTAAGTATATTAGTGTGATATCTTGTTGACCATATGTCATATACTTATAGCTTTATTTGGTTTTTCAATTGAACTAATTTTAGTTCATCTTCAAGAATCAAATAGCCCTATTAATTTGGGACAAAAGGAGTATATTAGTGTTTGTGTCTCCAATATTTTTATTTTTATAAAATATATATCATATATAAAAATTATATATCCGTTATAATTTAACAAGGATATATATCATGAAATTTTTTTATATGAGTTTAGACTCTCGTATGTCAGTATGAACAAAGACATCATAGGCCATCAGATCGAGATCCAAATGCGCAAGAAGACATAAACTAATCTACCTCCCGAGTTATATGTGTTCTTATATCGTAATATGATGATGTATGACATCTATACTCATATAGTCATGAGTGAGCCTTGAGTCATATAAACAGGTCTCATATATCAATATGATACATAGTATTAGTATATAAATATGTGATTATATGTTGTTTTATATATTCCATTCGTCTTAGAATAATAACTCAATTAAATTTTTTAAAATGAACTAATCAAATAGAGCTATTAATCTAAGAATGGAGGGAGTATGTTATAAATATATATTTAAATTAACAGTTATGCTTATATAAAATATGCATATATATACATTATTTATTATATATATATATATTATTTATATATAATTTTAAAATTATATTCGAGCTCAAGGTCGAGCCGAGTAGCATTGAGTTCGAGTTTTATTCGAGCCGAGCCAAGTCGAGCAGGGGTCGACTCAAACTTATTCAAGCTCGAATCGAGTTCGAGTCGAGCTTGATTAGAGTCGAGTTTAATTCGAGCCGAGCCTAACCGAGCTGAGTTTGCTTATGAGCCAACTCGGCTTGTTTACAGCCCTATGTGGAAGTAATGCCCCCAATCACCACATAGTATCCATATCCCAACTCCTTAATATCATCAATCACAAATAGCAAAACCTACAACATCGTGCACACCAATTTTTGTCATGCCAAAAACTATACGAGCAGTGGATAAGAATATAATAACTTCAAATAATCAATTATTAGAAGTTTATATCACCGTCATTTACAGATCCAATCAAAGAAGGTGAAATAGAAAATAGATCAAGAGGCCAAAATAAAACCAAGAGAACCAAGTTTCCAATTTTCACCCAACTTGGAGAGCAATGGGGTGGATTGGACGAAAAAGAGTTGCGTGATTGTCATGCTTACAATCTGCAAAATCATAAAAAAATCTTTTTTTACATAGGAATCGACTTAATCAATAGATACTGCTATAAAATTCAACAAAGTATGCAATGAAGAAGAGAAGACGAAATCAATAGAACAAAATCATGTACCTAGTTCACATAAGTAGATCTATTTGGAGGCGGCGGTTAATGATGTTTTGATTCGCAGAAGGGCCACAACCTCAAGCTCGAGAACCTGCCATTCGATGAGCATGGCGACCTCAAGGTCTCCGACTTCGGCCTGTCGGCCATTATTGCCACCCCATCTGATGAACTAGGAGAGAGGTACAAGCGTCCATTGGTCCTAAACACCTAAATGCCAAGCCATGAGAGCAATGCATCTCGCTGGTATATCAAACTGGAAGGAGTTCAAAAGGCACGCACAACCGGGTATATGAACAAAAGGAATTTGAAAAGGCAATAAACGTTCACCAGTCTTAAATGCTCACCATTCTTAATGGCATCTCGCTGGTGTATCAAACTGGAAGGAGTTCAAAAGGCATACACAATCGGGTATATGAACAACAGGAATTTGAAAAGGCAAGTTCACCATTCTTAAACACTGACCATTCATAAATTAAACCCAACGGCCCACCTAGGCCAAATTGGAATCTATTAATTTGCTACTAATTAGACGAACTTACCAAATTAATCAAAGCCCATATAAATCCCATTAATTTTTGACAGCCAATAATGGCATCAACGCCAAAACTACCCAAAAAAAACTTTCTAATTTCAAACACTATTATACTAAACCAAAACATATGTATCAAGGTTAGTTTTATCATTCTCATTAATCAGCATTAAATATTTATGTCTCATCCAGATATGCCCCTGGAATTCACAAAATCAACATCAAAACTAGTACGAAATAGAAGCCAATGAATGAAGGGCATTTTCATCTAAATAGAGGCCAATAATAGAGGGCATTTTCATCCGGATATGGCAAAATGATTCGAACGCCATTAATTTTGCCCCTAAATTAATTAGACAAACCTACCAAATTAATCAAAGCCCATAAATATCCCATTAATTTTTAATAACCAATAATGGCGTCAATGCCAAAACTATACAAAAAAACTTTATAATTACGAACACCATTATATTAAACCAAAACATATGTATCAAGGTTAGTTTTGTTATTCTCATTAATCAACATTAAATATTTACATCTCATGCTGATATGCCCCTTGAATTCACAAAATTAACATCAAAACGAGTACGGAATAGAGGCCAATGAATAGAGCCCATTTCCGTTAAAATAGAGGCAAGAAATGGAGGGCATTTTTATCGAGATATGGCAGAAGGACTCGGACACCATTAATATTGCCCCTAAATTCCTAAAATATCCCTACAAATTACATAATTTTTCATAGAAAGTACAGTACATGAGTACGTAATTAGTCGCTTATTTGTGACTAAAACTGTTATTCGTCCGTTAAAAAAGTCAAACTTCGCCGCGGCTCGTTCAATAGGAAGGATTTGTACGTGTTTTAACCGCTTCGGATCGGCTGTGCCACACTCCCACCGGGGTGGGTGGGAGTGCCCAATCAAAGCTCTACACGTCACCTGGTGGGTTTAGAAGACCGGGTTACTCGATGACCCGGGTTAAGAATGGGATTCGTGAACAGGCGACCGGCTGAGAAATTCATCAGAGCCGGTCCAAAGCCAGTGGAGTGCTCTTCACGGAACCTGTTCGCTCAGAATTCCCGCTCTCACCCACTGACCAGAGAAGAGGCGATCGGAGGAGCCGGTGTACAACTCACCCAGCCCGGTGCTCCCGCTCCCACCCGGTGACCAGAGAAGCGGTGATCGACGCCGGAGAATAGTTCTCAGGCAGCAATATTCTCAGAGGCACGACCGACGCACTCAGAACTCCCACTCTCACCCACTGACCAGAGAAGAGGCGATTGGAGGAGCCGGTGCCCGATGCTCCCGCTCCCACCCGGTGACCAGAGAAGCGGGGATTGACGCCGGAGAAGAGTTCTTAGGCAAAAAAATCGCTTCCATCGTCTTTTTGTTTCCACCGGTCGAAACTTCATATCGTAGAGGTACAACAAACAAACTTCATTTGCAGATGTGCGTATGTATTTTTTTTTTGTCTCTATCCATCATTCCAGTGGGAAAAAAAAGGAACTTTGACTGTTTTTCTGTTCCATTTTCTTTCACGGACAACTTTTGGGTTTTCATTGTTCCACATTGTGTTTACTGCGCCACTGCTCCATCCCAGATTCTGCATGTTTCATTTTCTTTCACAGACAATTTCTGGGTTTTGATTTTTCCGCATTGTGTTTACTGCAAGCTTCAGTTTCTTTCACAGACAATTTCTAGGTTTTGATTTTTGCACATTGTGTTTACTGCAAGCTTCGGTTTCTTTCACAGACAATTTCTGGGTTTTGATTTTTCCGCATTGTGTTTACTGCAAGCTTCGGTTTCTTTCACAGACAATTTTTGGGTTTTGATTTTTCCGCATTGTGTTTATTGCAAGCTTCGGTAAACAATTGCATCCCAGATTCTTTAAAGAATAGAAAACTGGATTTTTTACTTTTTACCACATTTCTCTCCACCTGCATTTTGTTTGTTCGCATATTTTGATCAGCTTTCTTTCAGCTTACCACGCTTCTATATGTCGGAGAGAAGAAACTGCATATGCTCTGTGTTTATTTTTATTTTTGAATTTGAAGTCCTAGATTGCCAAAGTGAGGCCTTTTCGTCTCCTGCAAATCAAAATTATGTTGTCCAAAGCCTCTTCTCTGTTTTGATTTTTCCAGGAAAAATAGTGTCTTTTCCACTTGGAATTTTTTGTTGCCTGTCTATTGATGATTGTGAACACCTAATGGTTTCATTTCTCATGTTCACGAAACCTGCCATGCATAAAAGCATTTTAGACTGTCCCTTTTGTCTTCTCTTCATATCAACTAAATGCTTACCGATGATTTTGATGCCTTCAATTTATATAAGCCTTGGAGCAATATTATTGTAGGGTTGGAGTAATATTGTTCCAACTTGGAGCAAAATTGCATCAACATTGGAGCAATATTGCTGTAGGGTTGGAGCAATATTGCTCCAACTTGGAGCAATATTGCATCAACTTTGGAGCAATATTGCTGTAACCTTGGAGCAATATTGCTGTAACCTTGGAGCAATATTGCTCCAACATTATAACATTGAAATCAAGCCACCTGAAGATGAGACCCACCTTGTCAATTGGAAGTCCCAAATAGAAGAAGACATGAAACTGATTCGATAACAGAAACGACATAATGGAAGTCCTTGCAGCAAATGATCTAGACTGTGTTGACTTGGGTTTAATCTGTCTAGCTGATGCAACAGTTCTCATCAATTACATTGAAGAGATTGTAGTGTCTGCAATTTCTTATCATTTGATGAACAGAAAAGATCCTGAATACCGAAATCGAAAGCTTGTCATTTCGTCAAAAAGGTCAATTGCTTACAATTTATAGTGATATACATCTTTTTTGTCTCGTAGTTATAAGTCTATTCTAACTATGTCTGTATTGAACAGTTTGTCTCGTGGATTGAGTATATTTCAGCAAAGTAAATTTGATTCAAAAGATACTAGGCAGTTGGAGGGAACCGCGGGTGCAGGATCTGAGAGAATTCGGCTCAAGCTTGAAACACCAATAGCAATTGCTGACCGGTTGCTTACTGCCTCTCAAACTCTTGTTCAAGACGAATGTGAACGTGCTAAAAAAGACTTAGTCTTAGTTAATGAAATAGTCGGTAGCATCAAAGATTATGCTAAGAAGATGGAGCATGAGAGCAGCTACTGGATGAAAGGACTTTGTCACTGGTATTCCTTGGTCTTGTTCCAGCCATTAACGCTCTGTCTTATTTTTTGTGTGGTTTGAAGTTCATTCCATTGGCAGTTGATTGGCTCCCTTCATGCACTTGTCCTGTAGGAAAGTGCATCCCTTTTGCCTCTTTAGTGAGAGTCTTATGGTTGGGGTCCAAGGCTGCCACTGTGGATGAATGATGGTTTAAAATTTTCCACTTTTGTACTTCCACTTTAGGATATTGATCGGTTCTTTGAAAGCGATATTTCCTATTATTTGAATGGCTTGGCTCACTGATGAGCAAGGTTGCGAATCTTGAGCCATTCAATCCATGGGTCTCAACTTACGTGTTCTAGATGTCTTTCAGACAGGCTGTTTTATGCACTGAAATGTAGCTGTTAATTCATGCTGATCTGGGTTCCCCTGGTGGCAATATACCACACTTTAGACTTCTTTCCTTTGTAGTGATAATATATAATCATATTATGTCACATACTTTTTATGAGAAAATCATCTTTATCTGTCACTTGCAGATTGAAACAGCAAAGGACCGTTCAGTGAAGCTGACTGACTTGACTCTTCAATTGTCGAATCTTGACCTTGTTACGAATTACTTCTTCCAAGGACAACAATATGTATCTGAGTCGCTTGCCTCTAAAATTCAAGACGAGATTATTAATCTTGCACTATCTGATGGCCGTGTAAGTTTTCCATATCACTGCAATTTCCAGACACTATTAATTGAATTCTTTTGCTTCTTCTGGGGCAAAGATAGCATTTTTTTTAAACTTTACTTATTATTGGGATATGTTCTGGACATAACAATGGGGACAGATTTCCCATTGTTTCCAACATTGTGAATTCCAATTTCATCCACATTGCAAATGTTGTGTTCACTGATGATTTGGCTGATTCTGTTTTGGTCGGATTAGTTTGTTTCTTTTACTGAGTCCCATATTGATGGTTTACTCAAATTGTGCACTCGTCAGATTTTATTGATGAGAAGTTGGTCTTATATGGTGAAAGTGGCTATATTGAACAACGTTATCCTTTGCAAATGAGGACAATTATGGAAGTGTCTTGAGGCAGGAGGCTATTTTCTTGTAATTTTCAGAGCTATCTACATAAAGGACTCTATCCTTGACACATGGGCATTACTAATGAGACTTGGAAATCACCTCAACATGTGATTTACTTAGTCCTTATTCCTGATGCAAATGAGGCATTATTGACATGGGCCTGCCTCAAGGATGGTTGTATCAGAAATCTTCCAAGGTTTTGTGTATATGTTTAAATCAATGTTTCATTTTCTCTTTTACTGTCTGCTTGTGCATTTTAAGATTTCGTAAATAGGCCTATAGCATTTTAGTTGTGATTCTTGTGAAACGCCGAAATGCAGGAGTTAATCTAATTGAAGAATTTAAGGTCCATAAAGATTCATATTTAAATCCTTATTTGCTTTGTGCTGACCAACCTGGTTTCTAATTCATACATGGGTATTCATGTGACCATCAAAAAGGAAAATGAAACAGAATGTTTCTCACTATCATCAACTGCATTATGCTAACTCCTAGGGAAGTCTACCCAGCTGCACACATCTCTACTGTAGCCTATAATATGCCACTGAGTTTAGATCCTCACAGAACTTGAATTGAAAACTTGATAGCGTTCATGATGCTCTCACTTTATAAACTGCATGTGAAGTGTGCCCTGTTTCATGTAATATCGTTGCCATTACTATCATCTTTATATACTGCATATAGATATCTAGAATTTGTGTCCTCAATTCTGGTGTTTTGAATAGGCATTGCTATTACTTATAGTGTGTTTGTTCTAATTTGATGTTCAGAGACTTGTTGGAGAATATTTATCATGGTTGAAGTCTACCAGTAGTGACGAAGGAAGACATTACAAATAAATTTTTACCAAAAGATGGTCCTCCTTTGTAAACGCCCAAGAAATTGTCCATTCAGAATTCTATGAATTGTTGAGAAGAGCAGCCCTGAGAATGAGCTTGCAAGTACTGGAGAATTTCAGTGCTGGTGCTGCAGGAAAAGTTTTTGAACAAGAAATCCGCGAAGTTGTGAGTCCAATATGAATTATTGTGCTGATATATTTTTCTTTCTTATTTTCTTTCTGAATATGGATTATTGTGCTGATATATTTTTCACTGGTAATTGGAAGTTGCAAAGGACGCTATTACCAGTGCGAGCACTGATGGAAAGGGTGAAGCTCCAATGCCGGATAATAAAAGTGAAACAGAGAAACCTGTTACTGTGTCCAAGAAAGGCGGTGATTCTGATGCTCCAACAAAAGTGCTTGTAAGTACATTGACTTCTACAAAGGCTGCTTGAATTTCGTTATCTTTGCTCTCATTAAACTACTTGTCTTGGTTTCACAACTGATGTGGACAGACAGAAGTTCAATACCTCAATCAACTTCACTATCCAAATCTAGTTAAGCTCATTGGTTATTGCTCTGAGGGTGACTACCGACATCGGGTCTATGAGTACTTGCCAAAAGGTAGTCTAGAGAACCACCTATTTAAACGTAAATTATCCTACTTTGTTTTATGTTACTTGGAAATGAAATCATGCTCCTTGTGCATCTTCGGGAGAAACGTTTGTCATAAGTAAAAAAAATCCCACACTTTCAACATTTAAAGACGTAGATTTCATATAATTCATGTATGATGAAGTGCCTTTGTTTGTGGTGTACGGACATGAATGTGTACTTGTTGTGACTCCTATTAAAATGTAAAGATATCTATTTAGTAGTTGTTGATTTCTTTTTAGTTATATTGCATCTCATAGAAAATGGACCTCATTTTCAGGAGGAGCTCAGCCACTTTCTTGGGATATAAGAATCAAAGTTGCAATTGGTGCTGCACGAGAACTCACATTATTGCACGATGCAGAATGTCAAGTGATATATCGAGATGTTAAAGCTTCAAACATCCTCCTTGATGCAGTATGTCTAAAGCTGCACATATTACATGATCCCAAATAGAATGTATTGACCTCATTCTTATTGTTTGGATAGGTGGGGCTTGCCTAAGATGGGACTGCCAGTGTTTCTTATTTGTACACAATATTGCATACTCTGTTTTCCTTTATCACAATATTGCATACTCTGAGAATTTCTTTACGGCCAACAAGCTTGGAGAGGGTGGATGTGGACATGTTTATATGGTTTTTCCCCACTTCATTGTAGGGATTTTAAGAACCGTAACTCCACAGAAACATAAGAAAAGAAATTGGAGGATCTTTTCAATAGATATTTTATAAAATAGCTCACTGAGCATTAATCATAAGCATCGGGGTATTAAAGGAGCTTAATGGCAATCTTGCAGGGAAAAATTAGTACAGGGTCAAGAAATAGCTGTGAAAAGGCTCTCTCAAAGTTCAGGACAGGGATTTGAAGGGTTCAAGAATGAGGTGGAACTAATTGCAAAGCTCTAGCACTGAAACCTTGTTAGGCTTTTGGGATGGTGCATCCGCTAAGAATAAAAATTACTGATCTATGATTTCATGCCCAACGAAAGTGTAGAGAAATTTTTGTTTGGTTCGTTCTTATCTTTGATCATTTTATTACTTGATATGTTTGTTAGAGGGAATGAATATGAAGTAAATACTAAAAGAGTAGTTGGCACCTAGTAAGTTTCATATGCATTAATATATTAAGCGTGATCATCAAAGCATTAACGAACTCAGGTTTTGAAATGTAATTTAAAATTTCCCTTAGTAAATTATCACTTGGAAACACTTAATATGAAACAAATTTATAGTGAATAACATCAATGTTCATCCAATATTATTCTAAACTTGCCGCAATATCGTTCCAACATTGGAGCAATATCGCTCCAACATTGGTGCAATATCGCTCCAATGTTGGAGCAATATCGCTCCAACATTGGTGCAATATTGCTCCAATGTTGGAGCAATATCACTCCAACATTGGTGCAATATCGCTCCATATTGCTCCAACATTGCTACTGTTGGAGCAATATCGCTCCAACATTGAACATTAGAGCAATATCGCTCCAATGTTGGAGCGATATTGCTCCAATATTGGTGTGATATTGCTCTAATGTTGGAGCGATATCGCTACAACAGTAGCAATGTTGGAGCGATATTGCTCCAACATTGGAGCGATATTGCTCTAATGTTCAATGTTGGAGCGATATTGCTCCAACAGTAGCAATGTTGGAGCAATATTGCTCCAACATTGGAGCGATATTGCACCAATATTGGAGCGATATTACTCCAACATTTAAGCAATATGGTAGCAATTTTGGAGCGATATTGCTCTAATGTTCAATGTTGGAGCGATATTGCTCCAACAGTAGCATTGTTGGAGCGATATTGCTCCAATGTTGAGTTTAGTTTGCTCTAACATTGGAGCGATATTGCTCTAATGTTGGAGCGATAATACACTATAACAGTAGCAATGTTGGAGCGATATTGCTCTAACAGTAGCAATGTAAAAGCAATGGTATGACAAAACCGGCACGTTGTTGCTGCAATGTTGGAGCAATATTGCTCCAACATTGGAGCGATATTGCACCAATATTGGAGCGATATTACTCCAACATTTAAGCGATATGGTAGCAATTTTGGAGCGATATTGCTCTAATGTTCAATGTTGGAGCGATATTGCTCCAACAGTAGCATTGTTGGAGCGATATTGCTCCAATGTTGGAGCGAGTTTGCTCTAACATTGGAGCGATATTGCTCTAATGTTGGAGCGATAATACACTATAACAGTAGCAATGTTGGAGCGATATTGCTCTAACAGTAGCAATGTAAAAGCAATGGTATGACAAAACTGGCACGTTGTTGCTGCAATGTTGGAGCAATATTGCTCCAACATTGGAGCGATATTGCTCCAACAAACGTGACATGAAGCTGACGTCACACGATTCAACCACCCCAATGAAGGATATTGAACATGAAATAAGCTACCTATTGGAAACGGTGCGTGACACAAGAAATCTGGCTTACCCAGTTACCTTCCAACCTTTTTAATGGAGAACCGGGGCATGTCTCTCTATGCAATAAGCGGGTCGTTCTGGGCTCATTGCAATGTGGCGCATTTCAAAATCTAATCAGCATAATGGACTAGCTCTGATTTTTACCCATATAATGATCCCATTACCAAGATGGTATGGGTTATTTTACATCCTTGTCCACCATTTCTCGGTCAGTTTATCAGTTACCCATTACCCATTACCCTTTTATAAGGGTTCATTATTCAACATATTGCTCCAATTTTTTTAACACCCCTAAACCTAAACATCAAACTAGGCAACAAAAAAAGTGAGCCACGTAGAGGCTACCAGCGAAAATATGCTAGGCAAAAAGAAGGTATGAGATATAGTATATTTACACATGCCACATATGGATAACAGATGATATGGAACACCTTTTTCATAACCATTCTATTTAGAAAAATATTGTATCTTAGTATCATCTTAGTTATTTACCCCTCAAATAAATTTAATTGTACTATTTAACATTTTAAATATACAACTGCAGACCGAATACCATCTGCAGATCACAAAGCCCACAGATCAGAGCATTCCCCCCTAGTGAATGCAAGTTGATAGCATCCCCTACCAATCTCTAGCTGCACAGCTTCCCCTAGAACATTTGACACACTACGTACTAGTGTGGCTGCACCCAAGGCATTTGATCGTGAATCTCCATTGTAAAGACGGAGAGTAAAGCGATAGCAGTATAGGACATCCACCGAGTGAATAGCCAAGAGTGGTGATTGATTTCCACGGACCAACTTTCTAAGGGGGGTTAGTGGAGCTTCAGGGCCTGGTGGCACTTCACTTAATTCTACTTCTGAATCATCATTAAGTGAAAGAGTTGATGTTTCTTGGTCATTTTGGACTGCTCCAACAAGCTAAGCTATTTCCCGACTAAGTGAAATTGTCCTTGCAGACAGTGTCATCCACCATGGGATCCATGGCTTTATCATCTTGCTGAGCTCTCCTGTTGTAATTGCTATTTGGAACCTTTTCATTTCCTCTGGAGACAAGTCTTCTAATCTGACTTGTTTTCCTAAAAATAAATCATTGATTTGAGTGATGGTAACAAAAAGAAAAATGACGCAGAAGAATGATTGAACATATTATCCTTACCATATTCAAATCATATTATCCTCACCATATTCAAGAAGGAAAGAATTATTGTACAATATAATCTTTATAGTATTATCCATAGACACTCGTATTTTCACCAACTTTTAAATTCCTATTGCCGACATTTGTACCACATCCTACAATGCTAACAATTTCTTAAAAATATTTACTAAGCAGATTTTGCACATTAAGTTGTTAATACTAATGTGCAGTATAGTATTACCGATAACATTATATGTGTTATATAGTATTAATACTAATGTAAATTGTGGCATATAGTGTTAATAAAAATACAATATGTGCCATATAATGTTATTGTGAACACGATATATGCGTCATATCGTGTTAAACAAGAAATCCTTATTAACACATATACCCATAGAGAAAAATTCTCCTAATAAAGGTCATACCAAACTTGAGAAAAGGGAAGGGATACGAGCATCCTCACTTGTATCTGGACACTACCCATTAAGAGAAATTCAGAATGCCTTAAGAGGTGGTTAGCACAGTCAGCCTGAGGCTTACACATTGTGTGTGCATTACCTTCCGATAAGCATGCAATAATGTCCTCTCTAACTTTTTGTCAAGTTTCTTCAGGGTGAAACCACTGTAAAAATTTAAACAAGAAAGATAATATCTAAGAACATGGCAGATGCTTTACATGAAAATTATAGAATCATAAAATAATACTACCTTTCTTCAACAACTGCTCTTAGTGCACTCATGAATATATCTACCTGCTAGTAGAGACAAACAAATAAATGTGAGTATATAGAAGTGATCGATTTAAATTTTAAAAGCTAGATGCTTGACATGACTAGTAGATTTAACTTCTTTTTCCTGAGAGATGGATAGACAAGTGGTTGGTGATTGGAATTGGGATGTTGGGTTATAATCCCTCCATTGGAGGGAATCAAACCTGGATCTTGTAAGTGAAACAATGTCCCCTGCTTTTACCAACATGGTAAAGGGCAAGGAACTCAAGACTTGAGATATTTTATTTGACATATAATAGAACAAAATTATATACCCAACAACCAGAAGACTACCGCCCCCCCCCCCCGTGTTTTTATAGGAAACGTGTAAGAGACCACTTCCAGTGTATAAATTATTGATTTCAAAATTCCTAGAGTACAACTAATTGCTTATGCTATAATTTAAATAGGAACTTACCTTTCCGTCCAAAGCTTCAACAAGTGTCATAGCCTTAACAAAAAGAGAGCCAGAAAGGCTCTTTACCTATTATAAAAAACAAAATAATATATAAAATTAAATAATTAGCCCACTTAATATTCATTTATAAACTAAGCTCAATGATTTAAATTGGAACTATTATATATCCAATTCTTAAAAGTAACCATAGTGGCTTCAAAAGGTAAAAGGTTAATCTAGAGATTAAGTAATACAAGAGAAACTCTTTCTGAAGAAGTGAGTGAGGTAAGCTCCACAACTTCAGAGACATCAAGTTGAACACCATTCTTCAATTTGTTGTCCAAGTCCTTCAAAATAAATATGTGCTCTAAGAAAAGAGAACTTTTAACAGATAATTTCAGCATAATAAATCAAAAGGTTATTGTCATGATTATCATTGTACAGAATCAGTCGATTCAGTGGGTGAAGTAAATTTTACCAAATTTGATAAAAGAAAATCCACCATAGATGAATATGTCGTCCTTAGCAAATGCCTAAGGAGAACTACCTAAAATTTAAAGAAGAAAATCTTAGCATCATCATTCTACAAATATTAAATATCCATATTAAATACAAAACACTATAGCATAAGATCAACAATGAAAAACATACTGAGGTTGATGGATCATCTTTAAATAAATCGAGGGCTTTCTCATAAAGTTGAATATCCAAAAAGGCCTGGAAGGAGATATGAAAAAGATGTTATAAAAATATATAAATCGAGGGCTTTATTTCACATAAAAGAAATAAACTAGAATAAAAATCCTCATTCACAAATAGTCATGCCATTAGAAGGTAAAGACCAAACTAAGATGCCATACAAAAGACTACCTTAGATTAAAAGGGTGGGCTTCTAATTTTTCTTTTTATTTCACATAAAAGAAAGAAACTAGAAGAAAATTTTTCATTCACAAATAATCATGCCATTAGAAGGTAAATACCAAACTAAGATGCCAAAGGAGGTATGGAGTTTATACAAAAATTATACCGTACATCAACGTAGAAGAACAAAACTATTAAAGATGCACATCAAGAAAGGAACCTCATCTAGTTTCTTTTGCAAATTATCAACCAAGCGCCTCCTTTTATCTGTGTTCTCTGCAAACAAAGCATTTCTTCTTTCTATCCAAGAGGCAAGAAGCATTGGCCTCAAATGCACCGTCAAGGCTCTAATCATAGTTTCTGGTCCATCGTCGCCTAAAGAACCAATAACACAACACGCTTTAAAAGCTAAACAGGCTAGCTTAGAAAAGAGGAGAAATTGAAAATATTAAACCATCGACAATGTTAACCCATGTCAAATATACCTCCTGCCCCTTCAAAATCCGGAAATAGGAAAATAATCTTCTCAGTGATCCATTTTTCAATGATTAGACTCAGACTCAGATCTTTTATTTTGTCTGAATCTATCTTAGCATTTTGGTTTTGCCTCAGATAAATGTAAAGAACTGGAATCTTTTTGTTTTCGCAAAGTTTTCTTTGTTTTTGTGGGAAGAATTTCCTGAAAATCAGTATCTTCAACAGCTCCCACCTTTGTGGGTCCAGATGTTTTTCCCTTTTTCCTCTTTGATCCCCTTTCTGGAGCCTGTTTGCTACTGCTTTGAAGGTCAACAGTCTCATTCAATTCAGAGCGCCATCCACTGTCACTTCCATCTTCAGGTTCATTAACAAATTGAACAGTGTCATGAGAAGCCCTTATATGAGTAAGAGTTTCTATTTCTTTGTCCAGGAGACCGAACACATCCTGCACATTAAAGAAAGGGAGAATGACATAACCTCATAATAAACAAACAAATAAAAAGAGACTAAAGGAAAGGGAAAAAAATATATTTGCAGAAATCTTAAATACCAAGGGACTAGGATCTATAGACTGACCTTGATGAAATTGGTACTCAACACACAAGACTCCCCTAGGATAGTTGCTTTAGCTGACTGGGGAAGTGATGTGTGAGAAATAATTCAAAATCAAAGTACATGTCCAAGAAGTGTCTTAAACATTAAAAAGGTTCACCTTAAGTGCCCTCTTAACGGATGGACAAAGAGACAAAAGCTTAGAAGCATCTTGACGCCCATAAACTGCAGGTAGAATTGAAAGGCAATCAATCTTGTAATCCACAAGAGGAATTATATCAGAAAAGGCAACAAGGATGATGTATGCAATAATTTTTCTTAAAAATAAAATTTTGTTCCAAGCTGGAATGCTAGTATGCACTCCTACCTAAGTGAAAAAAGATTCTATGCTTTCTCTTTGAGCATGGGCAAAAACCTGCAGCACAAAACCGACAACAGCATTTAAAAATAAATGTCCCACAACAACCTTCATCAAATTACTAACAGTCTAATTTGCTCACATTTTTACATTCTTAATCCTGGTAAATTTTTTATCATAAAAGTTCAAGTAAATTTAAGCAAATCAAGCCAGAAAACTGGAGATTTTGAAAGCCACTACATAATTAAGAACAACAAATGATAATAAGATGTTTCATACAGCAGGTGTCCATTGAACTCCAGCACAAAGTGATCCAAGTATCTCACCTTCCTTAACTAGACCATTACATAAAGATTGGAAGAAAACACCTTCAACAGATACACCACTCGATCCATCTGTCTCAATTAATAATTGTTGTAGAGAGCTCCAAACTGTTGATAAATTAGTGGGAACAATGATACCCCTTGAAGCTCCACACACCATAGCATTAATATGTGCAACATATGCAGGTGTATACAGCTGTCCTCCCTCAAGTCTTCCTTGCACCTAGAAAGAATAAAAAGGTAATGTTGGTACTGCTTTGACAATTGGAGACATGATAAATACAAACAGTTATTGATGAAGCATATTTTTGAGTAGTAAAGAATATCTCAGAGAACAAAAATAAAGAAAAAAGTTGTAAAAGTCATGGAGATCCTTTTCTTCATAGGCCAGTGACATGGCTACAAGTGATTGCCTGGTATTTCTTTCAGCTCTCAGAAGTATAAAATCCCATTATGACTAGAACTCAGAGGATTATATTCAGATCTAAGTTTCTATGAGTAGCACCTCATATTTTTTGGCTCCACATATCCCTGTAGAAGAACACACTAACTTATAAACAGTAGTTAACCTAATCTTCTGTTCATCTTTATTTTCTTGGAATAGTTAAGTTCATATGATATTGTGCTATTCACATAAATGATATTCCTAGCTACTGCTCCACTTGACAATGAGGTTTTTGGCATACACAAAAATATTACATGATAAAAAGTTTCATTGAATTTAACGTGGAAGAATTTGAATGCATGTTAATGTAGGATGAAGAAAATAAAAATAAACAAGAGAAAGATAATAAGTATCCACTAGTCAATTAGTAGCAGCAGATGATCCACACTTTGTGGGTGCCATAATCTCAATCAAGGTTGGAGCAATATTGCTCCAAGGTTGATGCAATATTGCTCCAAGTTGGAACAATATTGCTCCAAGGTTGATGCAATATTGCTCCAAGGTTGGAGCAATATTGCTCCAATGCTGATGCAATATTGCTCAAGGTTGGAGCAATATTTCTCCAACCCTACAGCAATATTGCTGCAAGGCTTATATAAATTGAAGGCATCAAAATAATCGAACATTTAAAGGCATCAAAATCATCGGTAAGCATTTAGTTAATATGAAGAGAAGAAAAAGGGACAGTCTGAAATGCTTTTATGCGTGGCAGGTTTCATGAACATGAGAAATGAAACCATTAGGTGTTCACAATCATCAGTAGACAGGCAACAAAAAATTCCAAGTGGAAAAGACACTATTTTTCCTGGAAAAATCAAAACAGAGAAGAGGCTTTGGACAACATAATTTTGATTTGCAAGAGACGAAAAGGCCTCACTTTGGCGATCTAGGACTTCAAATTCAAAAATAAAAATAAACACAGAGCATATGCAGTTTCTTCTCTCCGACATATAGAAGCGTGGTAAGCTGAAAGAAAGCTGATCAAAATATGCGAACAAACGAAATGCAGGTGGAGAGAAATGTGGTAAAAAGTAAAAAATCCAGTTTTCTATTCTTTAAAGAATTTGGGATGCAGTTGTTTACCGAAGCTTGCAATAAACACAATTCGGAAAAATCAAAACCCAAAAATTGTCTGTGAAAGAAACCGAAGCTTGCAGTAAACACAATGCAGAAAAATCAAAACCCAGAAATTGTCTGTGAAAGAAACCGAAGCTTGCAGTAAACACAATGCGCAAAAATCAAAACCCAGAAATTGTCTGTGAAAGAAACCGAAGTTTGCAGTAAACACAATGCGAAAAAATCAAAACCCAGAAATTGTCTGTGAAAGAAAATGAAACATGCAGAATCTGGGATGGAGCAGTGGCGCAGTAAACACAATGTGGAACAATGAAAACCCAAAAGTTGTCCGTGAAAGAAAATGGAACAGAAAAATAGTCAAAGTTCCTTTTTTTCCACTGGAATGATGGATAGAGACAAAATAAAAAATACATACGCACATCTGCAAATGAAGTTTGTTTGTTGTACCTCTACGATATGAAGTTTCAACCGTCGAACGGGAATCAGAAATCAGGAGCGAGCACCAACAAAAAGACGGTGGTTGCGATTTTTCTGCCTGAGAACTCTTCTCCGGCGTCGATCGCCGCTTCTCTGGTCACCGGGTGGGAGCGGGAGCACCGGGCACCGGCTCCTCCGATCGCCTCTTCTCTGGTCAGTGGGTGAGAGCGGGAATTCTGAGTGCGTCGGTCGTGCCTCTGAGAATATTGCTGCCTGAGAACTCTTCTCCGGCGTCGATCACCGCTTCTCTGGTCACCAGGTAGGAGCGGGAGCACCGGGCTGGGTGAGTTGTACACCGGCTCCTCCGATCGCCTCTTCTCTGGTTAGTGGGTGAGAGCGGGAATTATGAACGAACAGGTTCCGTGAAGAGCACTCCACTGGCTTCGGACCGGCTCTGATGAATATCTCAGCCGGTCGCCTGTTCACGAATCCCGTTTTTCACCCGGGTCATCGAATAACCCGGTCTTCTAAACCCACCAGGTGACGTGTATAGCTTTGATTGGGCACTCCCACCCACCCCGGTGGGAGTGTGGCACAGCCGATCCGAAGCCTGTTTTAACTGAGTAAGATGAGGCATGATTTTCAGTTAAATGTTTAAATATGGAGGGAACTCACGTATCCGAGGTGGCAAGAAAAAGAAAAGTTCTTCTTCCTTCCCGCCCACCTGCAAAAACGAAACCAGCAACATCTGCTTCATCTCCGCCCTGAACTCGCCCAACCTCTCTCGGCTGCAGTTGTGGCCTAACTGGGCATAGAGGCCGTCCTAGCGGAATCGCAGCGGGGAGAGCCTGGACCAAGAAGAAGGGACGGGAGGTCGGAACTCACGCAGGGAGGGCCTGGTACTGGTTTTGGGGGCTGATCCGGGGCCGACGGGAAGGGGTGGGAGCCGGGGAAGAACCACGAAACCCGCCTCCTGATTTGTCGGGGACGGTGTAGGAGGTGCGGCGGAACACGCAGGGGAGGTGACCAAGGTTGAACGCGCGGAGGATACTCAGAACCGGAAGAGGGGGATAGGGAGGTGGGGTTGATGGGCAGTTGACCGAGCGAGCCGGCGAGGGAAATAGAGACGACGAGGGAGGCCGGAGGCTGAGGCAAGAGTGGTGGAGGGATTGCCGGCGGGATCAGGAAGAAAGAAGGGAGATAATATGACCATACTGATATTGCCTTCTGACTCTCTATGCATCCTACTCTTCGCAGTTCTCAGCCCACCGCAGCTCCTCCCGGGCGTCAACTTCGTAACCTGACTAGCCAGGCCGGACCCGCGGCGGTGTAACCTGACGAGGGAGCCGGGACGTGGGTTTAGTCCGTTCTAGCAAGAGTCCAGATGGCGCAACAGTCAGATCCCGGCCTCTATTAAAGGATGCATACGAGAGAAAGTGCACAGAGCAGAAGGATCACAACAACAAACCTGTTGCAGGGCAAGAATGAGAGGGCGGAGAGAAGCAGATGTCAATGACGCAGGATATATGCACGCTGTGAGAATAAAAGGGCACATGTAGTCACCTTCACGACCCTCACGTGGAGGTTGGGAATCGCCTGACCTTCCCGATCCTCATCTTCACGAGGAGGTTAGGAGAGGACTTTGATTTTGGCAGCAAATGTGATAAAGACAGACGAACTCTGCCAGGAAGAGAGGTGAGAAATTTTGGAGGTGGGATGGTGTTGGGGTGGGGTCGTTTTGTTGAAAATAATGGCATGCCGGGAAGAGAGGTGAGTAATCTTCACCCCATGAACCACTTTTTTGCCGCAGCCAGTGTTTTTAGCCATGGCCAGCCGCAGTCCTAGATTTGGCTACAACCAACTTTTCTGGCTGGCTGCGGCCTAAAATCTGTTCGAAGACAACCACCACCGCAGCCTTAGTCGGAGTTTCAGAGGAAGGGGTGAGGTAAATTTTAGTTGGGGTTAAAAACGTAAAATATGAGTTGGGCTAGAAATAAATATGTTCAAATAAAAAAACTTTTCAAGAAAAAAGGTTCTGATGAAGAGGACACTAGCCCTAAAGCCGCAGAGCCGACCCTGTGCATCACTAGTGAGGATGAAGGACTGAATGACTTGGAGATGGAAGAAGAGAAGGGTGGATCTGATGATGTGGGAGAGGAGATTCAAGAGGGGATTACGTTTATTGAAGGAGTCAGGGCATATAAGGTGGCTTTCATGAAAATCATGAGTACCAGTTTCTCCATGATGCAGTGGTCAGTTTTGATATGATCTCTTCTGTTGTTGCTGTGTATGTTTTATCTGTTAATAGTGCTTATTTTGTAGAGTCTCATTTTGTCAAGGCAGGAAGCTCATAGCTGAGAAGCTTGCTGAAGAGGGGCCTAAACGTAAGGTGAAAGGGGAGGCTATGAAGGAGAAACACTTGGTAGTTGCAATCTCATTCTGCTATTTGCATTTGGAATTGCTTTAGTTTATTGTTAAGTCACGATTTTCCTTCCGGCGATTAGAGACAAGGAGGGAGGGGGAGAGGGGTGATAAAGATAGAGGCGGGGAGAGCGAGGGAGGTGGGAGAGAAGGGGATTGAGATACCAGGAGGGAGGCTGGAAGGGTGACAAGATTAAATGGCGGGGACAGCAGGGGAAAGGGGGAAGAGAGGTGAGAAAGAGGAGGCGGGGAAGGGGAGCCGGTGGGGTCATTTTGTTTGAAATAATGGTAAGTAGAAGAAACGGAGACTCAAACAAAGAAAAAGAGGAAACAAATGGCCATTTTTTTGGTGATATATCTGCACGGTATTGGTGACTAAATGAGTGCTGGGGGAGTAAACCTCTAGCATATTCACGTTCATAGGGAGGAGGTGGGCGGGCAACAAATGTGATTGGGATGACATGGTGGAGAGCTGTGTAAATATCATTTTCCCTAAATTAATATTCTTACTTAAGAGCTGACATTGACATAACTATTAAGGCACCCCACTATATACTTGGCATTAACACACTCACTCCCTTGTAAATATATCCCTGAAAGTATTTTCTCAACCATGACTAGGTTTGCGATAACTAGAAGTAGGGAAATGGAGAACCATCTCACCTGTTGCTTGAGATCATGGTAAAATAGTAAATATGTACAAAATGAGAGTAAGAATTAAATTTTTTTCACCTACCCACATAGGCCTAACTTTCTCTTGTCTCTTCCATCTCCCTTTCTTCCAATCTCCCCCTTTTCTCCAACTATGCGTTCCCATGCTCCTCCACCATCTCCGCTTTGGCTCTACTCCACTGTGGCCTCTTCCCCTTTTCTTCGACCTCTACCATCTTCCAATTTCTTCAACATCAACCCACTCTCCATTTTCTCCGAACTTTGCGCTTTACCCTCTCCCCTGATTTGGCCCCTAATCACTCACCTCAAGAAGGGCCCCTCTCTTCTAGCACCTAAAATCCTCATCTAGCAACATGATCTCCTCCTATGAGATACAAGGGTCTATGGTAAGAGTTTAATATCCGTCTAGATATATGGCGATAGCAGATTATTAGATTTCTCTTTAAAGTTGTAAGAATCAAGAATTTTAGCTTCTGTGTACAAGAATTTCTATTAGATAATAGAAACTAAGTATCTACTCATTCATTATCCATCTATCAATCATTCAATCCACAAAGTATGTAAATCATGCATAAATACACAAGGATTTAATGAGAAAAACCCCTACTAATTAATAGTAGAAAACCAAACCGGCCACTCTTAACTTAGAATCAATGCACTAGATAGTATAACACTACATAGACATAAGAAACTACCAACCTTTGTTATTTAACTCTAACTCAAAAACTCTTTTTTCCTTAACAAATTCTTTTCGTTATTAACCTTCGAGTCTTCTCCTTTAAGCACTTAAATTTTGTTCTCTATTTACCCTGCCTTAGTCTCTTTCTAGCCACAACAACAAGATCCTATTATCCTTTGAGTTTAGCCTCGATTCTCTTTAACTCCTTTGAAGATTTTGCTGCAACTCCTCTTTGAATTTGTGTGTGAGACTCTTCTCTTTCAGTTATATGTCTTCATGAAATTACCATTAATATAAGAATGAAACTCAAGGATGATCTCCTATAGGAAAACAATAAAAAATAAAAGCTCCTATGTTCTCTATGATTTTCTTGGTTTTCCTCTCATCTAATTTGTGATTCCCTAGTAGTCGGTTTAAGTATTTGATTCTAATTAAGAATAAAATCTCTTTTAGAAAGTCTAAAACTAGGCAACCAACACAGACACTGATCAATCATTTGATATAGCAATCGAGTATTTGTTATTTCATTAGGGTACGATACTACTATCGATTGTTTGATTTGGCAATCGGTTGATAAACTCTAGGCTCATTGATACAAAGGAATGTTTTGTATGCGGATCAATTGATTGGTCCTTCGTATTTTGCAACGATCAATCAATTAAACAATGTTTTTACTATTTTACTCTAATTCAGTCAAAAACTTCTATATTTACTTAATTCACTCATTCTAAACTAATCTACGTGAATTATGTGAGTGTGTGCAAATTACCCTCTTTTCACCTTCAATACTCTTAGTCTTCAACCCTGATCGATAATAAGATGTTTGCTCTTATTTTCAAGTTAATCAATTCTAAACTCAACTCGACCATAATTACATCTAGTCAAATTCCTAAGACTAATAAAATATATTAAGCTTCAATATAGTTTTAATCATCGAAATTAGTCAATTATAATACATATGTATCATCTTTTCTTTCAATCTCTCCTTTCGGCTATTTAGTGACAAAATACTCCAAGATTGAAAACAAAATAAAAATTACAACTCTTAACATAGTGCATTGACTTTTACTTATAAATATAACTTGACAACACTAAGACTTAACACAAATAATTTAAAATTGATCCTGAAAAGCCTCGTGAAAACCTGTACTTATCCTAAACACTTACAAACAAAATATTTACATAGTACTATCCAAATAAGCATGAAAATAAACACTTTAATTTTTATCAATTATTTTCCCCCTTTTTGACACAAATGGATAAAGGTAAGTACAAAAAAATTATTGAAAAAATATAGGTTAAGCAACCACATCATAAATTTAGATTAAGAAGAAATATGTTAATATAACTCTTAGAAATATATATATATATATATATATATATATATATATATATATAAATAATCAAATCTATGTCTAATCGAAATCATAAGTTTGAAGATACATGTAATGTTCATATTTCAAATTGAATCAAACTTTAATAAACTCATCATGTACCATTTTCTCTATCTTTTTCATTTAAGACATTATAAGATCAGTTAACAATCTAGAAACATGTACAAGTATGTAGAAACATCCTATAATTTGTTAAAATATTATCTAATCCTAAAATTATAAAATCAACAAAGTGTCATTAGATAACAACAATCTTAGACTTGTCTTAATTTATAAATGTTATTTAAAATCAAGTTTTGAAAAATAACATTCTTATAATCATTCAAAATCTATGTTACCTTTAAAAATTCATTTAGTTCACCAAGCTTCAAATCAAACAAAAATTTCTTAATGTATTAAACTCAAAGTATAATTAATAGAAATTCATAGAACCACAAGGAAATGCAAATCGAGGCTCATCTAGCAACTTAAAGTAAAAATAAATAAAGAAAATAATCTAGAATTAACTAAAATTCAAAGACATAGTGAAATAAAAAACATGTTGAACTCTTTTGTCAAATTACATTAATTAGACTCCTAACCTAAGTGCATTAACAGATTATGGACAATTATACCTTCCCTTAGATTAGTACGCTCCATTGGTTTGTAATTCTTAATATTATTTCTTATTTTTAATATTTTAACTCTCTTTTATTAATTTTTGAAGAAACCACCAACGTATGACTTTTGTCTCTTTCACTCATAAATATCTCGAAGTCCTTACTCAAAAGATACAAATTTATTTAGACTATAGTAAAGACATAGTTCTCATTTTTTGACTCCCTTAAGCTAGAATCTATGCACCTTGTCTTCTAAAAAGATAGAAAAATAAAAACTAAATAAAGAATATGCCCATATCTTTTTATGAGTTATGATATTTTTCTTTAATTTATTTTTTTAGGGCTTAGTTTTTTCTAAATCCTCTAACCTTGCATTATTATTTTATTTTTTTATTTTTATTTATTTTTCTTGATGTCAAGTGGGTAAGTACTTCACACTAACCTAGGCAGGCCTAAGCAAATAGCCCTTCCCTATAATCTCTGCAAGGACAATTCCTTTTAATATAAGATTTTTACGTACATAAAACTTACAACAATTAAAGAATATTACAAGGAATTTTTTAATTTAAATTTTAAATAAAAATCTAGATTCAAATCCTATAATTTAATCACTAAGATTCTACAAAAATCCAAACGCCTGAATCAACTCATGTCTAAGAATTATCTCTTGATCTTCATTCATAAAATTGACTTGAGTGATGTGTGAATTCTTTAAAAATAGAGAATTGTAACATCGGTCAAAAACAAAATTGAATCGATCACCACTCCCTTTGGTGCATCCCTTTCTTAGTTAAGGTAATTTTTTACGGTTTTCTTTTCATCGTCTTAAGTACCTTTATTAAGTGTGGAAGTGTGTAGAGACTTCTTCTTGGCCAAAATTTTCTTAATTCTTGGTTCATTATCTTGAGAATTCTTGTTGGTTCCTATTGACTTCTTAGACAATCAATTCAAGTTAAAAGACACTCAATTTTCCTTAATATTGGCTTTGTTCATTACTTGTTTACTAAGTATTTTAGATTATGCTTCATAGCTTAAATTTGTCTAGGTTATGCTTCATAGCTTAAATTTGTCTAACTATAGAAGACTCGTGAGTTTCTATCTTGTGATGTCTCTTCCTATATTTAGACTTTTGATTTTGATTCTTAGTATTTTCTTTTGGTTTTATCATGTGATCATCTTTCCTATGGTGCATGGGTCTTTTAGCTTTGACAAACTTAGTAACATCATTAGACTTTATACAATTAGTCTTATTAAATCATAGTCATATTTTATTACTACAATATTTTCTCATGTTCACCTTCTTGTCTAATTTTTTTTGCCTTATGGTAAAGGTTTTCAATTTTTCTTGAAAAAAATTTAAATCATTACCTAAATCTTTAATCTTTTTCAAACATGATTTATTTGTCTATAATTTCTCATGAACATTATTCTCTAAGAATTTTATGTTGCCTAGAATATTACTTTTCTCATATTTGAACTTCTAATTAGTAGACTTAAGTTCATTTTCTAAAGACTTAGATTTTCTCCACTCTTTTTCAAGTTCACTCCTCAAGGTTTTCACCTATTCCTCTAGTGATTTTTTATCTACAACCAATTAAATTTTTTTAATATAAATTGATTCAATTGTTTCCGCATTCAATTCAACAATTTTCTCTAACTTCTTGCACTTTTGACTACATTTAATGGCTTGTCTAAAATGTTTTTTAACATTTAAATTATCATCATCACTAAAAGAATAATTAGACATGTTGAATCAAATAAGCACAAGTATTCAAGTTCTAGAAAACACATGAAATCAAGAAAAGCACACATTTTAGATAATTGAGCAAGTTAAGAGGAATTGAGCAACAATAACACAACCAACTTGAGATATGCATACAAAATTGATATATAAAATAAATTAAACAAAAAATTAAACAAAAATCCTTAGCTACCAATAGAGAGTTTAATATTCATCTAGACGGTAGTAGTAGATCACTAGATTACTCTTCAAACTTGTACTTCGTAGAAATAAGAATCAAGAGTCCTAAACTATATGTACATGAATTTCTCTTAGGCAATGAAAATTTAGTATTTACCCATTCATTATCAATCTATCATCTATTCAATCCACAAAACATGTAAATCACACATAAATACACAAGGATTTAATATAGAAAACCCCAACTAGGTTAACAAACCATGACAACTACTTGGCCTAAAATCAATGAATTAGATACTATGACTCTATGGGCTATTTGGGTGTGAAATTTTTTAGAATCAGAAGTAGTCTTTTTTGGAATAATTCCATTAATCTACCATCAAATGAGAATTAAGTTTGGCAATGAAATTTTTAAAATAAATTTGGATGTCAGGTCAAGCCCATTTCTAAAACTTTTAATTATCATAGCTCTCTCTCCAAAATTTGGACATGCATATTCTTGATATTGTTGCGCTCATATTGACAAGCCCTATCAAACAAGATCCTACATAGGTAGGTAATTTTAAACTTTTAAAGTGGGCACTACCTCTATGACACGCTTCATAAGACTTGAATCGATATGAGGGGTAACAATTGAAAAATAACAGAATCTTTAATTCTGAAATGGGGAATTGGGAGCTAGAATTGACAGAATAGCCTTGAGAGGTGATTTGGTGATTCTTGCCAATTTCGACGGGAAATGGCATAAAATCAACTTTTGGGCAGGATTTTCAATTTTGCTCACCTTCTACACCTAACATGGATTCTAATTATTTCAAATAAATTTGGGGTGGAATTGATAGAATCTTACCAATTTTCTACACCCAAATAGAGACACAAGCAAACTACAAACCATTGTTGTTTAACTCTAACCTAAAAATTCCTTTTACTTAGATCTTCAACAAATTCTTTTTGTTAGTGGTCTTCAAGTCTTCTCCTCTAAGCACTTAAAACTTTTCTTCTACTTGCTTTGTCTTGGTGTCCTTCAAGCCACAACAAGTTTCTCTTATCCTTTGACTTTAGCCTCGATCCTTTTCAACTCCTTTGAATATTTTGCTGCAACTCCACTTTAAATTTGTGTGTGAGAATCTTCTCTTTTAGTTGTATGTCTTCATGAAATCACTATTAACATAAGCATGAAGATGAAGGATGATCTCCTCTAGGAAAATAATTGAAAAGAAACTCTCATCCCTTCTCTATGATTTTTTAGGTTTTCGTTTTTTCTATTCATGATTCCCCCCTTTAATGATTGATTGTTCATTGTTTCATTAGGGTATGACACTCCTAGAGATTGGCTGTTCGATTTGGTGATTGGTCGATAAATTATTGGTATGTTTTTACAATGGCATGTTTCATATGCTAATCAATCAATTGGCCCCTTATATTTTGCAACAATAGATTGATTAAACAATATTTTGACTATTTGACCTTAATTTCGTCATAAACTCCCAAATTCACTTAATTTATTCATTCTAAGTTAATCTAAGTGAATTATGGATGTGAGTGTGTGCAACTTAACTTCTTTTTACCTTCAACACTTTTAGTCTTCAGCCTTGATCGATAAGAGCGCATTTGCTCTTATTTTTCAAGTTGATCAATTTCAAATCCAACTCAACCAATACTACATTTAGTCAGATTCCAAAGACTAATAGTGTATATAAGGTTTTGATATAGTTTTGATCATTGAAATTAGCCAATTACATTACATATGCTTCAAATGTTCTTTCTTATGAGCCTCCTCCTTTTTGCCACCTCTAGTATGAAAGTCCTAAATGGATATAGGACATTGCTGGTGGTGGCCTTTCTAGTCTAGGTCAGCTCTAGACCCATGTATTCAAGTATCCCCACTATGCATATTGTCCTTGGGTGGGCGCCATTATCATGCAACCTCGTCTGACCGAAGTCCCTAAGATAGTCATTGAGCTCATTGTCCAATAAGAATAGTTGGCTTTGATATCTCTATGGAGGACAATATGCTCCCATTCCTCATAGAGGTAGAGCGGCATGGAGGCCACCCCTTTGATGACCCAAAATCTCTGACCTCAGTCCAGTGTCAACTTCTCACAAAAAAAAAAAGAGATTGTCCAAACTAGTGTTGGGCATGTAGTAATACACCAGCAGGAGCACCCCCTTGAACCAATAGTAGTCAAGAAGCTACACTAGGATCCTATGCCATAGCCTGCCTAGGATGTCGATCTTGGCGATGAACTCCATCCCTTACCTGGGCACTCTTTTTACTCTTGACTAGTAGGAGCTTCACATTGTTGCGGTGGGTAAGAGAGCAGGCATCATTTGCTTCACTTAGTTGGGGAGGGTAAGAGAACAAGCATAAAAACACAGTGGGTTGCATGCATTGGGTGGATATAAGCTATTGGCGGGAAAATAAGAAAAAACCCAGTGGGTTGCACAAGTTACCTAGTTGGGTTGCACAAGTTACCTAGTTGCATTCCTATGGGGTGTAAAAGTCTTATTGTTGCTCACCTTACACTAGCCACGCTCACTAGTCAGGCTATAGATGGATTCATATCTCCCTGATGTACTCTAGGGTTTAGTGATTCAAGAACCTCCCATTATGAGGTTGTAAATATTGTTATTTATACACAGCTGATTGTATCTATTCTCATTTATCCCTTTCTACACTATCTCTCCTCTCACTCTCTATCTCCTCTTTCTCTCTCTTCTATCTCTCCTCACTCACTCACTTTACTCTCTCTCTACACTCTCTCTTCTCTATCTCTCTCTTCCCTTTCTCTCTCTCTCGTTACTCAATCTCCTCCCATCTCTACACTCTCTCCTCCCTCTCCCTCTCCTCTCTCTATCTCCGCTCTCCTCTCTCTCCTTTCTCTCTCCTCTCTCTCCGATCTCCCACATGCACCAACGTGAGCCTTGGCTCCAAGGACTAGAGGGGAGAGAGCATGAGAATTTTATTTTCTTTTTTTTAATTTTTTAATTATACATCATATTTAAAAAATAATATTATATTAAATAAAATAAATTTAGTAGTGATGCTTTATTCCAAAGTGTTGCTACTAAATTTATTTTATTTATTTTTAAAACATAAGATATAATTGAAAAATATACATATCCCTCTATCTACCTTCTCTCTCTCCTATCTCTCCTCCCTCTCTCTCCTCACCCTCTCTCTCCCCTCTTTCTCCATCTTCTCTCTCCTCTCCTTCTCTCTCTCCTCTATCTTTCTCTTCCCTCTTTCTCTCCTCACTTTCTCTACCTCTCTCTCCTCTCTCTCTCCCATGTACGTCAATGTGAGGAGAGTAGGGGAAATTAATTTTAATTTTTTTGGATTTGTTACTTGTAATACCCTGCTTTTCCGATTACGTCTAACCAAGGGGTTAAAGGTAAGTAGTTATTTTTCTAATAAATTATAGATGGTTTTAAAGGTTAAAACCTCTGTATATGAGTAGAGCTCGAAGAAACGAGCATAATGAATCAAAGAATGCGCAAAACAGAGGTCGGGAAAGGAAGTTATGGCCTCATAGAAAATAGGTGGGACCCACTTTAAAAGAGTATGATATAGTACTTTAAGTGGGTTAACCTGCCCCAGCACAGACCTCTGCAGCACCATCTTTAAGGGAAAAACAACCCGAATCGAAGGTCCTGCGCCACTTTAACTCAAATCTGACCCACCAGCTCATAACAAATTGAAGGGCTTGTTGATACGAATCTAACAATACCAAGAACGCGTGAATCCGAATCCAAGGTAGGGAGATACGCGTGTTTAAAGAAAGAAGAAAAAAAAAATTAAGCTGGAGCGCGCCACAGCGCAACGCGTGCCCGCGTTACCGTGGGTACCATGGAAAAGCGGCGTGGCAGGCATCGCGGTTCCACGTGAGGGCTAGACCCACGCGTTACCACGGCTCTGCCGCCATAAAAATGTGGTGCCACCGAAATTGGCAGTGCAGTGCCGCGGTTTCGGCGGCTTGGGGGCCTATTTATACCCCATTTCATTCTGTTTTTCAATCATAACTTCCTTCTCCCCATTTCTGAGCGTTCTGAGTTCGATTAAGGCAGTTCAAGAGGCGTTCTTAAGTAAATCGAGTGTGCTCTACACAATAGAGTTCTTCGAGTTGGAGACTGTATAAGGAGGAAACGCCCCAAGAGAATGAGAGGTCCTGCCTGTTGTCCTCGAGCACCGACAATCCTTTTTTTTCTCTATTTCTAAGCATCTTAATTCCGATTTAGTCTATCCAAGAGGCATTCTGGACTAAATCAAGTATTCTCTTCGCGATAGAGGGGTCTATTTTCTGAGTTAACATTTTGTATGAGCAAAATGCCCCAAGACAAGGAGAAGCCTTGCCCATTATCCTCAAGCACCGGAGAAACAAAAAGGAGTCAGAAGTAAGATGGGGTTTCGTCTGAAGTTGCCGGGCCACAACAAGAGAAGCAATCCAAAGTAGGGGAGGCTCTATCTTCCACTGAAGAACCACGATGTGTGAGGAACATCCCCGAGTAGGGGAGGTTCTGTCTGCCACCCACTGGCGCAAAAAACAAGAAGAATCTCCACAAGGAGAACGTTTATACGTAGTCTTTCAATGCAGGATGAGGAACGTATGGAGGCTAGAGGAAGCTCTGTTTTTGCCTTTGAATCCTAAGGGGAGGACGCTAAGAAGGAACGTGCAATTGCGAATACCGTTATCTTACAAGACATGAGGGGAGTAAGTATTTCTGACATCCTGTTTAAGTAATAGAGCTGCATGTGCTAAATTAGGATGTATATTATGTCATGATCCTTTGTGCTCTAACCTGCTATGCTTGGACGTCACATGTTTATGTTCCGTCTTGCTCTAGGGTAGAGCAAGACGTGGTGTGTGTGTGTGTGTTCGGTCTCGACTCAATGATAGAGCGAGACGTGTGTATGCGGTTTTGATCCCGCTCTGTGGTAGAGCGAGATGTATGATTTCATTGACTTATTAATTTCCGCTTGACTCAGATATATGACGAGTTTTTGTGTAACTCTGTAATAACCCTAATTTCTAACACGATCTTCTTATATATTTTGTTATTTATAATTTTCTTAAGTTTTGGTTAGAGCTCGTGGAGACGAGCGTAACAAGTCTTAAAATGCGAAGATCGGAGGTCGGGAGCAAAAGTTACGACCTCGGGGAACGTGGTCGACTGGCGGGACCCACTTTCAAAATTTAGGTGGAATGTTTCTTAAATAGTCTAGTATTGTAGGGCTCATGAATACGAACTCAACGGTACCAAGAATACGCAAATCGGAGTTCGGGATAGGAAGTTACGATTTTTGGAATTTTTGGAATTAAAAATTATAAAATAATGTTTTTTTTCGGCGTGGCGCAACTCGGCGCGGCGCGGCGCAGCGCAACACGCAGTGTGTGCCGCACGGCGCGTACCAAATGCGCTCATCGCGTGTGTCGAATGCTCGAGGAACCGCGCGTTCTCGGTGACGAACGCGCATTCGTCACGTGCAAACCTTGTTTCGCCTGCGCCAGTGGGCGCCGGCCGGTTTTTCTGGCGGCGCCGGTGGGCACCCACCTGTTCCGGCAGCGGCGCCCACTGGAATATTCCCCTCCCTCACCTATATATACCCTTTCCGGCCATATTTTTCACCCACATCCGATTTTCAACCCCTTCACTGTTTTCACCATTCCCGACCCGTTTTAAGTCCGGTTTTCACGTTTCAAGACCCGTTTCCTACTAATTCAAGGGTGCTCTACGCACCGGAAGTGTTATTTTCCTGAGGTGACCCCTCTAAGACCTCAAAAAATGTGTCCCTTCCCTAATCTTCCCTTTTCATCTTTTTACTGTTTCTGGGCCATTCCTAAACCTTTTTAACCCGTTCCAAAGCCCTACCTTACTTAATCAAGGGCATTCTACGCGTTGGAGTGGTTATTCTGCCGAAATTCTCGCTCGAAGGCTGATATATTAAGGCGGGACTCTCTTTACTCTACAAGGAGATTTCGCACGTATTATAGGTAGGTAGTTTTAAATTCTAATCGTATGCCGAGATTTTGACTCGCTAAAGTTTTACTAAAAGTTTTCTGTTACTTTATAAAAACAAAAGCTCTGACTTCAAAATCATCTCCTCTTTTTAAAAATTTCTCCGAGTTTTGGGCAATCGTGCCGTCTGGATAATTCTCGGTTCTTCGGAGCTAAGAATTATTATGATTTTGGATACCACCAAATTTGACATCTGGCGCGCACAGGATTGGGATGTCATGGGTAAATCACTTCCTTTCAGTCTCGCATCGCCCCATGGGCGCAAGTGTAAGTCGTCTGGTATCGCGACGTTCTGTGATCGTATTTTCAGGTTTTTCAGATGATTTCCAAAAAGAAAAATGGCATGTGCACGAAGCATATTATTAGAACTTAATTCAACCTACTGAGTATGAAATTACTCACCTACCCTCAGACTCTGCAGGTGTTTCACTCGATTCTGAAGGAGTCGACGAAGGATTTCCTTAAATTACAGTTTTGTACTACTGTTTTTGTACTTATGTAAATTATTGTATTGACCAATGTACAAAGGCATGTGATGCCTAATTTTGACAATCTTTGTATAATACAAAGTATGTTGTAATTACTGTTTTAGTACACGGTGATCCTTGGCAATTGTAATAAAATTTTGTTACGTTTTTCAAAAATTATTTTCTTTTATTTGAGAATACGAGGGACGTTACAGTTGGTATCGGAGCCAAGGTTCTACTGTCTACTAAAAAGTAATTAAATCAGTCAATACAATTATTTATATTTTATCGTATGTTTTCCTATTTGAAATTTCTTAATGAATTTTTATGTGAAGCTAAAACAGATGTCGATGCTCAGGCATAAGACATATCTGTCAAGCAATCTTTATCATTCTACTGCTCGCAAATTGCCGCTTCCAATGGAAGGAAGTTGTAGCAAGAGCATGTACAATGAAGATAAGACACCCATCGAAATTTCAGACTCAGAAGATTCTGAGATCTTTTACACCCCTGGTTCACCCACAAATAGTGACGTGAACAAAATAATAGTTATCCCGGACTCGCCTACTCCAGGAGAAGAGTCTGAAGAAGATCCCTCCTTGGAAGTGGAAGAAAGTGAAAATTCTAACGAGGATAACCCCGAGTATAAAATGGATTTTGACCTGAACGAACTGCCCCCACCTGAGGTCGAATGGGTGGAAGAGCCAGGCGTCCAACGCCTCCTCAAGGGGAAGGAAACCGGAAGGCATGGAATGCCCGAGCGGTGCACGTTTTGTGGACTTTTAACCCACTTTTTCTTTGAATGCCCTAAAGCTAGAACCTTTCCTCTCTAAAGTCTTGACTACTTAGAGAAGAAAGTCTGTAAAAATCCCGAGTAAATAGTTTCGTGGGAACAATTTTGATGTGTACTAAGAGTAGTTTTATTATGTAAATAGCTAATGTAACTTTTGAGTGATGTAATGACACTTCAAGGTTGTAATGAAGTAAGTTTGTTTTCTAAAGATCTTGATGTTACTAATCCATGTTTAGATGACGAACGTTAGTAGTAGCGATGCTCAACCGGCAAGTAGCCCAACTCCACCAGATGTTACTACGCCGGTCACTTTGACAATGGGAGATCCTATGATGCACTTCGTGGACTTATTAATGCAAAGAATGACTCAAGGTTTCCAATCGAATCATTCCAATCATTCGACTAGTTCGGGAGATTTTATCCACAGTGAAAAGGATAATTTGTTGGAGTGTTTTAAGAAGCTTGCGCCAACATTTACTGGAGAAGACGGCCCTGGGGCCGCTGAAAGGTGGACCTTTGAAGTTGAACGGATCTTTAAAGCAACGAAGAGTCCCCGATGATCGTAAGGTGCCGCTAGCCACTTTCTCTATGACTGGCGAAGCTACTTTCTGGTGGCCTACAGCAGAAAGAAATTTCTTCACGGTTGGTGATCATATTAAGTGGGAAGAATTTAAGGAAGTTTTATATGATAAATATTTTCCTCCTCACGTCCAAGAAAGAAAAGAAAAGGAGTTTTTAGATCTACAACAAGGAGGGTTAACGGTGACTCAATACGAGAATAAATTCGTACAATTACAACGTTTCGCTCCAGATTATTGTACAACAGAATTAAAGAAAGTTGGGAAGTTCGTGAGGGGCCTAAACAATGGATTAAGAGGAAGAATTATTGGCCATCAACCCACGACTTTTGCCAAAGCGGTTGAACTAGCCTCCATCCTAGAACAAGATTATATGGAATCTGTGGTCGGACGTAAAGACCAAGGACAAAATAATAGTTTCTGACCCGATGAGAGGAAAAGGTGACTTACATTTAACAATCAGAATAATCGTAAGTTTCAAAAGCCCTCAGAATCACCTTCACAGCCAAGGGGAGAAAGGAAGCTAGAAAAATGTCCGCAGTGCAATAAAATCCATCCTCTTGGATCGTGTTATCGTACCGAAA
Organism: Saururus chinensis; assembly: GCA_035235625.1. Classification (NCBI taxonomy): domain Eukaryota; kingdom Viridiplantae; phylum Streptophyta; class Magnoliopsida; order Piperales; family Saururaceae; genus Saururus; species Saururus chinensis. Next base: position 27,692,261 of record CP141140.1, read on the forward strand.
GAAAATGCTTTTTCTGTGATGAACAAGGCCATTAGATTAAAGACTGCCCAAAGAGGAAAATGCAAGAAGAATCAAAATTGGAGCAGAAACCAAAAGCTCAAGGGCGGGTCTTCGCAATTACTGCTGAGGAAGCTCAAGCGTCGACCGCAATCATTCAAGGTACACTTCTAGTCTTGGATAAATTAGCAAAAATTTTGATAGATCCAGGGTCGACGCATTCTTTCGTATCGTTAAATTTTGCTTCAAGTCTCGGCTATCCGATTTTAAATTTAGGATATGTCTTAGAAGTGTCCACCCCAATGGGAAAAACGTTTCTAGCCCATAAATTTCTTCAAAGGGTACCTATTTCCTTAGAAAAATGCCAGTGGGAGGCCGACCTCATTCTCCTAAATATGATCGACTTTGACGTCATACTAGGTATGGATTGGTTAGCCAATAACGGGGCATTAGTGGACTGTAAACAGAAGAAGGTGATCTTTGAACGAGGTGAAAGGAGTTTCACTTTTTATGGGCTTAAGGATCATTCTAAACCATGTGTCATCTCAGCAGTCAAAGCTCGTCGGCTTTTAAGTAAAGGATGTCGGGCTTATATTGCTAGTGTGGAAACTAATGAGACTATTACGTTTAACTTGAAGAACATTGACGTAGTAAAAGATTTCTCTGATGTTTTTCCTGATGATCTCTCTGGTCTGCCACCAAAAAGAGAGATAGATTTTACTATCGAGTTGATGCCAAGAGCAAGCCCTATCTCTAAAGCACCTTATCGCATGGCTCCTGCGGAGTTAAAAGAATTAAAAAGTCAATTACAAGAATTGCTTGAGAAAGGATTCATACGACCCAGTGTCTCACCTTGGGGAGCACCGGTCTTATTTGTGAGAAAGAAAGACGGGTCGTTAAGGTTGTGCATTGACTACCGACTTCTCAACGCCATCACTATAAAGAACAAGTACCCCTTGCCTCGTATAGATGACCTATTCGATCAATTGCAGACGGCCAAAGTTTTCTCCAAAATAGATCTACGGTCAGGTTATCATCAGCTAAGGATACGAGATGAGGATATCTCTAAGGCAGCTTTCCGTACCCGGTATGGCCACTATGAGTTTTTAGTGATGCCATTTGGTTTAACAAATGCCCCGACCGCTTTCATGGATCTCATGAATAGAATTTTTCGGCCCTTTTTAGACAAATTTGTAATCGTGTTCGTCGATGACATCCTCATCTACTCTAGTAGTTTAGAAGATCACCGAGTGCATTTACAAGTTGTTCTGCAGACATTAAGGGATCATAAGCTATACACCAAGTTTAGCAAGTGCGAATTCTGGATGGAACAAGTGGTGTTCTTAGGACACGTCGTTTCAAAGAACGGAGTATCGGTGGACCCAACCAAGATTGAAGCTATCATCAAATGGGAAAGGCCAAAAATAGTAACGGAAATTCGGAGCTTCTTAGGCCTTGCAGGTTATTACCGAAGATTCATCCATGGATTTTCAAGCATTGCCCTACCCCTGACAAAATTAACAAGGAAAGGAGTTAAATTTGTTTGGGATGAAACTTGTGAACGAAGTTTCCAAGAACTAAAGGAAAAATTAACAACTGCACCCGTTCTGGCATTGCCAACTGGCAGTGGGGGTTTTGTCGTGTACAGCGATGCTTCTAAAAGAGGATTAGGATGCGTATTAATGCAAGACGGAAAAGTGATAGCATACGCTTCACGACAATTAAAGAAACATGAAGGTAACTAACTACCCTGCTCATGATTTGGAGTTAGCAGCAGTAGTTTTTGCTTTAAAAATTTGGAGACACTATCTATACGGGGAGATATTTGAAGTTTTCACCGATCACCAAAGTTTGAAATACATATTTTCCCAAAGTAATCTTAATATGAGGCAAAGACGGTGGATCGAATATCTTAAGGATTATGACTTTTCCATCAAGTAACATCCTGGAAAAGCCAACGTGGTGGCTGATGCTTTAAGTCGCAAATCCGGAGGATTAACTTCCATGCTTGTTAAGGAATGGAAATTATTGGAAGAAACTATAAGTTTACGACCCGAGCTACAAGCTGGAAACAAGAAATCTTTCATTGCCACCCTAAAAGTAAAATCAATACTAGTCGAGCGTATTCTTGAAGGTCAAAAAGGTGACGAATTAATGCAAACTTTGCTCGGAAGACCTGACTTTACCCAAGGCTCCGATGGAGGTATTCGATTTCGAGGACAGTTGGTAATACCCGAAATTCCGGAGCTAAGGGAAGACCTATTACATGAAGCGCATCGTTCTCGATATACCATCCACCCAGGAGGAACGAAGATGTATCAAGATTTAAAGAGAAGTTTTTGGTGGAATGGGATGAAGAAGGATATAGGAGAATATATTTCGAGATGCTTAACTTGTCAGCAAGTTAAAGCCGAACACCAAAAACCTTCAGGGTACCTGCAAACAATTGAAATCCCCGAGTGGAAGTGGGAACACATTACTATGGATTTTGTCTCAGCACTACCCAGAACTTCACAAGGCCATGAATCCATTTGGGTGATCGTGGATCGGCTCACAAAGAGTGCACACTTTCTACCATTAAGCAAGAAGCAATCTTTAAGTTCCTTGGCAAAATTATATGTGAAGGAAATTGTAAGTCGGCATGGAATACCGCTATCGATCATCTCGGATTGGGATAGTCGATTTACCTCCAAGTTTTGGCAAGGATTTCAAGAAGAATTGGGTACAACTCTCAAGTTCAGCACTGCTTTCCACCCACAGACAGATGGTCAATCAGAAATAACTATCCAAACTTTGGAGGATATGTTGCGCGCTTGCACCATGGATTGGAAGGGTAACTGGGACGAACATTTACCATTGGTCGAGTTCGCCTACAACAACAGCTACCATAGTAGCATAGGTATGGCACCTTATGAGGCATTATACGGACGACCTTGTCGATCACCGACGTGTTGGAATGAAGTGGGGGAACGAAGATTGATTAAGTCTGAACTTTTGCAACAGTGTGCAGATAAGGTGAAACTTGTTAAGCACCGTCTAATGGCATCCCATAGTCGTCAAAAGAGCTACGCAGATCAAAGACGGAAGGATATCAACTTTAGTGTGGGCGATCTTGTATTACTAAAAATTTTGCCAACCCAAGGAGTCATGAGATTTGGAATTAAAGGCAAACTAAGTCCTCGCTTTGTAGGACCGTTTGAAATTTTGGACAAAATAGGAGCTGTGGCTTACAGATTAGCCTTGCCTCCACAACTCAGCAACGTACACGATGTATTTCACGTGTCTATGCTTAGGAAATACGTCCGAGACTCCTCTCATGTTCTTGATCAGAGTTTAATTACTCTCAAGCCCGACCTATCATTCGAAGAAAAGCCACTTAAAATTCTGGATCACAAGGAACAAATCTTGAGGACTAAAAGGATCCCCTTAGTCAAAGTGCTATGGCAATATCATTCCTCGGAAGAAGCTACTTGGGAGCTGAAGAACGAAATGCAAAAGAAGTACCCTGAGTTATTCATTTAGTGGATAATTCAAATTTCGAGGACGAAATTTCTTTAAGGGGGGTAGATTGTAATAACCCTAATTTCTAACACGATCTTCTTATATATTTTATTATTTATAATTTTCTTAAATTTTGGTTAGAGCTCGTGGAGACGAGAGTAACAAGTCTTAAAACGCGAAGATCGGAGGTCGGGATCAAAAGTTACGACCTCGGGGAACGTGGTCGACCGGCGGGACCCACTTTCAAAATTTAGGTGGAACGGTTCTTAAATAGTCTAGTATCGTAGTTCTCGTGAATACGAACTCAACGGTACCAAGAATGCGTAAATCGGAGTTCGGGATAGGAAGTTACGATTTTTGGAATTTTTGGAATTAAAAATTATAAAATAATGTTTTTTTCGGCGCGTCGCGACTCGGCGCGGCGCGCACTGAACGCGCGCGTTGCGTGCATTGAACGCGCGATGAACCGCACATTTGCGGTGACAAACACGCGTTCGTCACGCGCGTTCATCACCGCGCATTCGTCACGTGCGAACCTTGTTTCGCCGGCGCCAGTGGGCGCCGGCCGGTTTTTCTGGCGGCGCCGGTGGGCGCCCACCTGTTCCGGCAGCGGTGCCCACCAGAATATTCCCCTCCCTCACCTATATATACCCTTTCCGGCCATATTTTTCACCCACATCCGATTTTCAACCCCTTCACTGTTTTCACCATTCCCGACCCGTTTTAAGTTCGATTTTCACGTTTCAAGACCCGTTTCCTACTAATTCAAGGGTGCTCTACGTACTGGAAGCATTATTTTCCTAAGGTGACCCCTCTAAGACCTCGAAAAATATGCCCCTTCCCTAATCTTCCCTTTTCATCTTTTTACTGTTTCTGGGCCATTCCTAAACCTTTTTAACCCATTCCAAAGCCCTACCTTACTTAATCAAGGGCACTCTACGCGTTGGAGTGGTTATTCTGCCGAAATTCTCGCTCGAAGGCTGATATATTAAGGCGGGACTCTCTTTACTCTACAAGGAGATTTCGCACGTATTATAGGTAGGTAGTTTTAAATTCTAATCGTATGCCGAGATTTTGACTCGCTAAAGTTTTACTAAAAGTTTTCTGTTACTTTATAAAAACAAAAGCTCTGACTTCAAAATCATCTCCTCTTTTCGAAAATTTCTCCGAGTTTTGGGCAATCGTGCTGTCTGGATAGTTCTCGGTTCTTCGGAGCTAAGAATTATTATGATTTTGGATACCGCCAAATTTGGCATCTGGCGCGCACAGGATTGGGATGTCATGGGTAAATCCCTTCCTTTTAGTCTCGCGTCGCCCCATGGGCGTGAGTGTAAGTCGTCTGGTATCGCGACGTTCTGTGATCGTATTTTCAGGTTTTTCAGATGATTTCCAAAAAGAAAAATGGCATGTGCACGAAGCATATTATTAGAACTTAATTCAACCTACTGAGTATGAAATTACTCACCTACCCTTAGACTCTGCAAGTGTTTCACTCGATTCTGAAGGAGTCGACGAAGGATTTCCTTAAATTACAGTTTTGTACTACTGTTCTTGTACTTATGTAAATTATTGTATTGACTAATGTACAAAGGCATGTGATGCCTAATTTTGACAATCTTTGTATAATACAAAGTATGTTGTAATTACTGTTTTAGTACACGGTGATCCTTGGCAATTGTAATAAAATTTTGTTACGTTGGCCCGATCCAAATCAATTATAAGAATATGTTTTATTTTGTTTTATACGCGACGAACTATGAAGCTTCATTGTGTGTATGTGTCTGTTGCAACCTAAGTCTACATATGGGGAAACCTTAAAGCTCCGTAGTGAGTAGACGAATGGGGTACCTCTTGCACACAGACGATGATTCCTGGCTTAAAGAAAAATTAAATTTTCTATTAGTGATTTTGTGGGCCCGGCTCGGGTCGGGTCGTTACATTACTAACATATCATATCTAAAATAAAAGCATCGCTACTACCCTAGTTATAGCAACACTGAAGCGAATTTAGTAGCGACGCTTAGAATAAAGTGTCACTACTACACTAAGTATTAGCGACGCTTAAGCGTAAGCGTCGCTAATACCTAGGGTAGTAGTGACACTTTATCCTAATCATCGCTACTAAATTTATTTTATTTATTTTTAAAACTAAGATATAATTAAAAAATATACTTACCCCTATCTCTATCCTCTCACTCATCTTTCTCTATCTTTTCTCTCTCCTCACCCTCTCTCTTCTCTCTCTCCTCTATCTCTCTTTCTCCTTACTCTCTTTGCCCTCTCTTTCTCCTCATTCTCTCTCACGTGCATCAATGTGAGCGCTAGCTCCGAGGACAAGAGGGGAGAGAGTAAGGGAATATAATTTTTAATTTTTTTATTTTTAATTACATATTATATTTAAAAAATTATAATATATTAAATAAAATAAATGTAGTAGTGATACTTAAAACATAAGATATAATTAAAAAATACACTTATCACTCTTCACCTTCTCTCTCCTCTCTCCCTCCTCACCCTCTCTTCTCTCTCTCTCCTCACCATCTCTTTCTACACACACACTCTCTCTCTCTTCTCTACTCCTCTCCTTCTCTATCTCTCTCTACCCTCTCTCTCCTATATCTCTCCTCTCTCTCTTCTCTCTCTCTTTCTCCTCACTCTCTCTACTCTCTCTCTCTCTCTCTCTTCTCTCTCTCCCTACACTCTCTCCCCTTATTTTCTCTTCTCTCTCTCCCTACACTCTCTCCCCTTATTCTCTCTTCTCTCTCTCCCTACACTCTCTCCCCTTACTCTCTCTTCTCTCTCCCCTCACTCTCTCTTCTCTCTCCCCTCACTTTCTCTCTTCTTTTTCTGTCTCTACACTCTCTCTCCTCACTCTCTCTCCTCACTCTCTCTCCTCATTCTCTCTCCCTCTCCCCTCTCTCTCCTCTCTCTCTATGCACTCTCTCTTCTTGCTTCCTCTCTTCTCTCTCTTCACTCTCTTTTTTATTGTAATTTATATTTTTAAATTAATAAAAATAAATTTAAAAATAAATTAACAATGCAATTACACCTGTGTTAATATTTTTTTATTTTAATTTTTTATTATTTTTAAAATATAATAATATAATAAAATTTTAAAAAAATATAAATTAATTTCTTCTCCCCTCTTTCTTTCTCCTCTCTCTTCTTTCATATTCATAAAATTAATTAATGATACTCTTAGCAAGCATCGTTAATAATATAACTATTAGTGGCGCTTGTAGGAAAGCTTCGCTATTATTAATACTATTTGCGATACTTTTTATAAATATTATTAATTTTAAAACTATTAACGATGCTTAAAAAAATATCGCTAATAATTATATTTTTTTAATTTAAAATATATAACTTTTAGTAATGTTTTTATAAAATATTATTAATAATATAACTATTAGTAATGTTTATTATAAAGCGTCGCTCATTAGGAAACGGTACTAATAAATAATGATTAGTGATGCCTTTTAAAAAGTATCATTAACAATTATTTTTTAAAAATATTTTTTTTAACATTATAAGTAGTTGTTTTTAATAGCACTTCTCCTTGTATTGCTAATTAAAATGTCGCTAATAATAAGTTTTATTGTAGTGGTTTGTGAGTATATAATTTGTCCCCTCGCCGGTCGTGGGACTGAGAGTTTAGAGAAGCTTGCCTCTAGTCGCAGCCTCGCCGTCGCAACCGTATGGACCCGGGAGTAAGAGACTCAGGCAAAAACCCCTATGAAGACCAATAGTAACCCAACAATATGCGAGTGACGAGTTCAGAATGGGATGGGAAGAAAAGATGGCGAATAGGCGTGACTAGTACGAAATATAAGCTATCCACGGGAGAGGAACGAAGGATTAGGGAGTCTCTCGACAATGACGGTGAGGAAATGGGGAGGCGAGAATGAAAATTAAAAGCGGGATTTATCAGCTCCATGGCGGAGCCCGACCCCAGTTTATTTTGTGATAGCCCGATGGTAACCCGTTTGTTAACAATTTAAGCGAAGTCTAATTATGAAAATTTACCTTCCCCTCTACCCCGGATCAGCCCCCCAAAACCAGTACCCAGCCCTCCCCGCGTGGGTTCCGACCTCCCGTCCCTTCTTCTTCTTCTTGGTCTAGGCTCCACCACCGAAACTGGTTGTCAGCTCTCCCCGCCGGGATTCCGCATCCCCTCTTGTTTCAAGAGTCAGAGCCCCGGGTTGTTCCGCGGCCAAGCTCCTACCTTTCCTCCCCTCAGCTCTCACTCCGACTATAGATCCAGCGGCCGTCCCAGGCTCTGCCCAGACCCGTAGGTGTTGCCATTGTGCTTGCTTGCTTAGATGCCATAGGGTCTCGGAGAAGCACTTCGGCTGCGACGTGGTAGTGAGGTCGGATGACGGCCTCTTTGTCCAGTAAGATCACGACTGCAGCGGAGAGGCGGATGTTGAGGAGTTCAGGGAGGAGATAAAGCAGATGTTGGCGCGGGTGGGCGTGGAGGAAGAAGAACTTTTCAAAACTAAAAAAACAGAATGGGGGGCTCTTGCCACCTCGTTTACGTGAGTTCCCGCGTGAAAATCTTGCGGGTGTAAAAGCATTTTTCATAAGATAAATTTTTCGATAAAGAGGGGGAGAGATACAAGATGAAGTTTAGGAGCGTGATCAAAGCCTGGTGAGAGAGAGGCAGAGAGTGATGATGCTTACATTTAAAGAGGATAGGGTGTCAAAGAAGCGAGGGGAGCTAGTCCCTCTAGCTAGTCTACGTGTTCATTCACTCGCATGGTTTCTTGACATAAGCAGAGAATAAACAAGGCGACATACTTGAGCAGGGAATAATCAAGGCGACACGGTTGTCCACGTCCCTTCCAGAATGTCTACTATGTCTGATGTTGAGACTTATTGACTTAAGAGCTAAGTAGTCTATTTAAGCACATTTAATTAGGATAGGAAATTGCTTGCAAGTTCAATTCTGGTGGTCTTCCCAGGTGAATGGCTATTACGACGCGGATGCCTAGTGCAAGCGAGAAAACTCAACCACCTGCTGAGCCAACACAAAATGAAGGTGGAGAAATTGGACCCAATAGAAACATGGAAATACAGGTATAGAGGAGCTTAGCCTGGACTCATTTAACCTATTAGTAAATATGTATAATTATTAATCTCAAAAAATATATATATAATAAATTTATATATTCTTTATTATAATATATATTGTCATGTATTGGGTATATATATTTATATAGAGAGATTGATAAGTTAAATTTTTAAAGACACATAATATATACATATATGCCCACATGTAATATATGTTAAAATTTAAATATATCATAAAAATTTAATTTAATAAAGTATATATATATATATATATAGTATAATTAATAAAAACATATCAAATTATATAACAATCATCAAATAAAATGTAGTGATAATATTATCTACCATATCTATTTGTCAAATAAATTATAATATATATTTTTTTAAATTTATATATTGAGTAATGTTGGAATCCTTAGAAATTAAAATTTTATAATAATTGTTAAAAGTTTTTTATCATTTACTCATAGGGTCTGTTTTTATTTCACAAGATAAATGCATGTTATATTTATTTAGGATTGATCAAAGACAATAAGACTCTAAATTTTTTATTATTAATATAATATAATTTATTTGATAATTATTATTCCAATGATGAGATGTAAATATACTCAAAATGTCTCGCCATATATTGAGACTAAAATTTAGGGTCATAACTTGATAATAAAACCCAAAAAAATGGACAACATTGATCATTCAATTAGTTATTATATTTTTATGCTTAATTAAAAATAATATTTTAATACTATATATATTAGAAAGTTTGGAATAGCTAAGGCTCGAGTGCAACTTAATTTGAGACTTTGAGAAAGTTTTCTCTAGGCATGTATTAACTTTTGCTTATAACTTTTTACATCATTTTAATTGATCAACTCATTTTATGTAATTAATTTATTTATTAAATATTAATTCAAAATTAAATATATTTTGTTATATAAATTGAGCTCAATTTGAGCTAGGTTTTCTATTGTAATAAAATGAGTTCGAGCTTTGAGTTTGAATTGGAGTCATACTTTTAGGTTGAGTTTGAGTTCGAGCTAAAAACACTCATGCTTGTTTAAGCCTCGAGTCCAATTCAAACTAAATATTCCAATTTTGAGTTCGATCTAGTAGGCAAAAATTGGACTTTTGACTTCTTATCGGAACCCTAGGAAATAGCTCCAACATACTGTCAAGCACAAAGATTTGTCGTCGACAATCTACCATCTTTCCAAGGGATCTACCCAAGATAATAGAAAGATTTGTCGTCGACTATCTACCATCTTTCTTTTTTGGGGGACCCACCAAATATAACCCATATTCCCAACGGGCATATATATATATATATATATATATCCTTATCTGCGTCATTGTTATCACTGCTTCCATCCGGCCATTCCTTCTTTCCCTGCAACAAGTTTGTTGTTTTGATCCTTTCAAACAACTTGGTATTAGCGATTCTTCTTCTTGAATTGAGGCCGGGAGGTGGACTGTTGCCGAACTGGAATCTTGCTAGAACGGACCAAATCCACGTCCAGGCTCCCTAGCCAGCTGCTCCACGGCGCGTCCGGCCTGAATCGTCAGGGTAGTTGACGCCCAGGAGGAGCTGCGGTGGGTTGCATAGAGAATCAGAAGGCAACATCACTATGGTCCTGCGATGGCACCTTCTCTTCCACCTTACCTCTCTGCCCGTGATACTCCATGACTTCTCTACCCCTCGCAATGAGCGACTGACTCTCCATCGCCATTCAGTCCGATATTCAACTGAGATTTGAGTCAATCCAACAACAGCCGTCGCTGTCGTATCACCAGCTTTCGTGAAACCCCTTGAGAAAGAGACACGGTCGTACACATAACAATCACTTGATTTTGTTGTGTATGCGTAAATACGATAGGATAAACTGATAAACGGCGGAAGAGATACACGAGAGAGGGAGAGTGATGATGCTTAAAGCTAAAATAGGGTGTCAATGGAGCGGGGGAGCTAGTCCTTCTAGTCTCTTAATTTGCATGTATTCATTCACATGATTTCTTTACATATTTGAGCAGGCGATTAAACATTCATAATGTCTACCATGCCTGATGTTGAGACTACAGAGGTAAGTGGGCCTATTTAAGCACATTCAATTCGGATAGGAAATTGCTTGTAATCACAATTCTGGTGGTCTTCCAGGTGAATGGCTATTACGACACGGAGATCAGAGTGCAAGGCGAGAGAACTCAACCACCTGCTGATCCAAGACAAAATGAAGGTGGAGAAATTGGACCCAATAGAAACCTGGAAAGACAGGTATACAGGAGCTTAGCCCAGTTATTGGACTCATTTAGATAATTTAAATGATCCATCTCATTGGCTTTTATGTTAACCTCAATTACTGTCAAATTGAAAGGGCCAACAAGGACAACAAACTGAACTGCAACTAGATTCGGTTGTTCGTGATAAAGTGCTGGTCTTCGCAATAACGATTTGGATTGGGATAGCAGCAGTCTCTGTGGCTCTGCTGGGTGCCGGTATAAATATTCTCGGTAAGAATAAAAGCCTGATTGCAAAAATTCTTCTATGTGCTTCTGCACTATCCGAGTTGCTTGGTCTCATCTTTAGTTTAGGCATGCTGGTATACATGTTCTTTAATGCTGAAATCTTCACAAGAGGTCATCCCACTCAATCAACAAGAAATATCAAGATTAGCACGTGCTTTATAGTGGTGATTGTGGTGCGGGGCGCCATCTTTCTAGTTGTTGTCTTCGTACTAAGAGCTGTTTCTTAGTCACTATTAACAATTGGCCCATTTTTTTGTTATGAATGTTTCGAGATAGCAGTCAGAGGAATGCTACGAGCCCTTGTGGGAGTTATTAACGGTTGTACTAGTGGTATGATAAGGACACGAGAGTATTTTTCCTTTTAAGATAAGGGATTCCTAGCTTTATTATACGTTACATGTAATTGAACTTTAAGATTATTTCAAGTAGTGCTTATATGTGTTCTTTATAATTAAGTTTGAAGATGATTATTAGTGAATGAAATTTTTTTCTACACCCACTGTCTCATAGTAATAGCTCTATTTGACAAAATAGTAATTTTTACTAAAGGTTAAAACCCACAATTAAGAGAAAAAGAAATAAGCTTCTGATACTTTTTTTAAAGTACTTAATAACTTAATTAATTGAACAATCAAATAAAGCTATTAATTTAGACAAAGATGTGTTTTGGCACCATCCTTTAATTTTTTTTTATGGATTAGAAGGACTGCTTTTATAGATTCAAGGGTAGGTTATGTTTGGTTGTATATTGAAGGGTTTTATTTTAAGGATAAGTTTTCTTCTTTTTATGGAGCTTTTGCTAAATTATTGTACAGGCTCTATTGTGATATATACATTTGAAAGGAAAAAGTTACTATGAAGTACGAATATGAGTTCACACATGTCAGTGCCTGGGCAACATAAGTTGTTTGATTGTCCAGAGGGAGCTGGCAAAGGATTAAAATATGCTACACCCTAAGTAATGTGGATTGGTAGATTAAAATTTAATGGCCCCGTGATATACTACAATAAATAGTATTATTAGCGACACTTTTAAATATCGCTAATAGCATTATAAGTGTTACTAATGATTATTAGCGATGCTTAAAAAGTGTCATTAAATACGTGGATAAAATTACAGTCACTATTACTCATTAGTTATGCAAAACACAAAGTGTCGCTATTAGTTTGAAATTAGTTATGTTTATTTGTGTGTTACTTATTATTTTACTTTAGTGACACATAGAAAAGTGTTGTTAGTAGTAAATTATTAGCGACACATAATTATAAGTGTCACTAACGATCGGTTATTAGCGACATTATTCTATGCATCACTAATATGAAAAAAAATTAAAAACAACTTATTAGTGATGCATAATTATATGCGTTGCTAATAAGTCGTTATTAGCAATGCTTTTATATGCGTCACTAATATAAAAAAATATTTTTAAAAAATAATAAAAATATAATTTTTAAGTACGCTTATGGAAAGTGCCACTAATAACAAAATATATTTAAAAAATAAAATTTAATGTATTAAAAAAGCATAATTAATAAGTATGAAAATAAAAAAATAAAAATGAGCTTCAGCGACACTTTTGAAAGTGCAGCTAAAATCCTTAAAAAGAGAGAGAAAGAAAGAAAAGAGGAAAGAGAGAGGAGGAGAGAGAGGGTAGAGAGAGAGTAAAGAGAAAAAGAGGGTACAAAGAAAGAGAGGGTAGAGAGAGAGATAGAGGGTAGAGATAAAGGAGAGAGAGGGTAGAGAGATAAAGGAGGAGAGAGGGAGGGTAGAGAGAGAATGAAGAGCGAGGGTAGAGAGAGAAAGGAGGAGAGAGAGGGTAAAGAGAGGAGAAGATGAGAGAGAGAGGGTAGAGAAATTGAGGAGAGGATGAGGGAGAGGGAGAGGAGACGATGAGAGAAAGAGAGGGTAGAGAGAGAGGAGAGGATGAGAGAAAATGTAGAAAGAGAGGGAAAAAATAAAATTCTTTAAAAAATTAAGCCTATTAACAATACTCTTTAAGGAGCGTTGCTATTAGTTACAGTAGTAGCAACGCTATATTCCAAGTGTTGCTACTTGTACCTCATTTAGCGACGATCACTTATGTGCATCACTAAATGAGTGTCATTTAAAAAAAATTAATCTATTAGCGATGCTCAGTAGTACAGTTTATTGCAACAAAAAGAATTTAGCATCGCTATTCTTCACACAATTTGCGACGCACTTTACATAGTGTTGCAAATAGTTTTAATTTTTTTACTACATATACTTTTAGTGACACTCATAAATGAGCATCACTAATAGTGTCAATAGTAACAACGCTTGAAAATCAGCATCACTACTAGTATAACTAATAGCAACGCTTGTTAGAGAGCATTGCTAATAGTTTAATTATTATTTTTTACTATAACAATCCTTTAACGTCGCTAATATGCTTAATTTTTGAAAAAAAATTCCCTCTCTCACCCCCCTCTCTCTGTCCTCCCTCTCTTATCTCTCTCCTCACCCTCTTTCTCTCTCTTCCCTATCTCGCTCTCCTCACCATCTCTCTCTACACTCTCTCTGCTCTTTCTCTCTGCTCACCCCCTCTCTTCTCTCTCTTCCCTAACTCTCTCTCCTCACCATCTCTCTCTACCCCATCTCTCCCCTCTTTCTCTCTCTTCTTTCTCTCCTCACCCTCTCTCTCTCCCCTCTCTCTCCTCTCTCCTCCCACTCTCTCCTCACTATCTCTCCTCCCTCTCTCCCACTCTCTCCTCACTATCCCTCCTCTCTCTTCTTTCTCTCTCATCACCCTCTCTCACTTCTTTCTCTCTCTTCTCACTCTTTCTCCTCACTCTTTCTCTCTCTTCTCTCTCTTTCTCCTCACTCTTTCTCTCCTCACCCTTTCTCTCTCTACCCTCTCTCTCCTCGCTATCCCTTTTATCTTAATTTAAATAAAAACTATTAGCGATGCATAATTATACGCATCGCTAATACCCTTTGGTAATAGCAACACATACACATATGTGCCGTTATTATACATTTTTTTATTTTTAAAAATATTTTATAATTAAAATTTTCATTCCTCTCCCTCTCTCTCTCTTTCCATTCTCTCTACTCTCTCTCCTCTCACTCTCTCTCTCCCTATCTCTCACTCTATCCCCTCTCCATCTATCTTCTCTCTCTCCCTCTCTCTGCTCATTCTCTCTCCTCCCTCTCTCTCATCAATCTCTCTCTCCTCTCTCTCCCCCCTCTCTCCCCCCTCTCTCTGTTATTTCTCTCTCTGCTCTCTCTCTTCCTCAATCTCTTTCCCCCCTCTCCTCACCTTCTCTCTCCCTCTCTCTCCTCAACCCCTCTCTTTTCTCTCTCTCTCTCCTCACCCTCTCTCTTTTCTCTCTCTCCTCACCCTCTCTCCCTTTTATCTTAATTTATTTAAAAAAAATTATTAGTGATGCATAAGTATTGTACGCTTCACTAATACACTATGTAAGGACCCTCATCTTTAAACCGGTTTTGGTTTTCTTTAATTATGGGTTATCGTGAGATTTACGTGTTTTCTGATCTTATTCGGTGATTTTGTAAATAAATAGAGTTTGTGATGGTTTTAACCAAAATTAACTTCAATATTAGTGGTTTTAAGTGATTTTAAACCAAATGTGAATTTTTGGAATTTTTTGGATTTTTCACTATTTTCCCAAAAATTAGGGTTTTGGCGGGACCCCTGTGGGCCCCACGGTCGAAAATTTTATTTTTGTGTCAAATGACCCTAGACATATACTTAAGGTCACACAAAAATTTTCAGAATTTTATTAGGCTTAATTCGTGCTTAAATTTGCAAAATAACCACTTTTAGCCTACTTTTCATATTTACACCCCAAAACTTACCTATGCCTACCCCAACCCTTACTATAAAAGGGCAAACCAGAGCCATTTCCATTTTTGGGAATAGGCTAAGGAAGGAGGGCTGGCCTAATCCCCACTTAGGCCCGAATTAGAAGCCGATTAAGGTAAGCTTGCTCTAATTAAGCACTAATCCATGGATTTTCTCTTAATTTCTTCCAAATCTACCATTTTCCCCTTGATTCAATTCGTTTTTGACCATCAAAAGCTACTGATTTGTGTTTTACTACAAACCCTAACTTTCAAAATTCGATTTTTACTACCAACAAGCCCTAGATCTAAGATTTAATTAGGGATTTCTTAAGTAAATCGATTTCTATTGGTGTTTGATTCAAACTCACTGTGTTTTCAAGGATTTCAAGAAGGGTGACTCTTCAATCCGAGCTTAATCAAGTGCTGAGGTAATGGGTCTTCGAAATCTCTGTTTATCCATGGTAAAATTCTTCATTTTTGGCTTATTTCGAAATGGTTTGCTTGATTTAGTGTGTTAATGGTAAGATTAGAAAATGGAATTATTTAATCCCGATTTCTTAGGGTTTTGCATTATTATGGTTTGGTTTGATATTCTGGAAGTCAAGGAGGACTTTTGATGATGATTAGGGTGTTAGATGTGGATTTGAAGTGCTATCTATGGTGTTTCGGTTTGGATTTGCGAAAGGAAGAAGATGACTGTTCTGCCGTGTTGGCGATCGATCGGCCTTGCAGGGCGATTGATCGGCTGAACTGAAAATTTCAAAATTTTGCGTGTAACCGATCGAACGGCCTGAAGGGCGATCGATCGGCTACACAGAAAATTGTATGTTGTGTGTATGATGCCTATTTTGATGATTCCACTTTAGCTTGCCAATTTTATATGAATGTGGAGTGTTTTAAGCTATGTTAGGCTATTGGAAATGCATGTTATTGAGTTTATAGAGTTGAGACATATGCTTAGAGATGGTGGGATGACTTATGTTTTGTGGCATGATCTTGGAATCGTTATCTTGAAATTATGAACGGTTGGTTCCCTTTTTATAAGCATATATTTTCAGTAGGACTACAATCATTGTTGGACTGATTTGTCATGATAAATTGTGATTAATGGTGTGTGAATGTTGGTGATTGCCATGACTCAATGATTAAATGAGTGATGTTATAGGTGTTTAGCCTTTGTGGTTGAGTTTTGAATTTAACTATGATTTCAACGATTCTTCTACTATGATTTCCGCTGGAATTCATGTTTAGGTAGAAATTCACATGTGTGGTGTGGTAGTGAGTTGATTTTCAAGCATGTTAATATGCATTATGTGAAAGGCTTCTACTAGTTACACACACACATGTGGGGGTTAAATGATGATGTTGAAGCTTAATATCGTGATTATGAATGATGCATTAGGGGCTGGTGAGACCACTTATCATGATTAGGGTTCATGTATGCTTTGCCCACGCATGTACCATGCTGCACGCATCATGAAAATGGATTTCCAATTGAGGCTTCATCGTGATTAATCGAATTTGACCGATTGGATGCAATGTGATGGAATTGCGTGCCGGGTTTATCGGTCGTGGATTAATCGCAAGTTGATTGGTCCGAAAGGACATATTTTGATTTGAAGTTCCTGTGTGGAACGATTTGAAGTTCCTGTGTGGAACGATTTGGAGTTCCTGTGTGGAACGAGTGCACTCCCCGGGTTGAGTCTTGTTTAATGGAATGATGTGGGGACGAGTTGTGTACTTGTCTTGCGGACACGTGAGAATATTTTTATGTGTGTCATCTGGACCCTGAGAATCCAGTGTGGTATGCCGTGTGCACCCCGCTACCACGTGTTCTAGGGTTCTCTGTGTGAGAACTCGGGCTCTTCCCTCCGCAGGAGATGTCCCTGGGCGAACACCCCTGCTCTAGATTCTCTGTGTGAGAATGGGACATCCTTGGCCAGGATCGTCCAGGGCGAGCAGTATTAGGGATTGACAACCCCGATCTTTCTTGAATTCTTATATAGAATTTTGTACCATGACACGCCTTCGTGGCCTTGTCTATGCTCCCGTCTGTGTGACGTCAATGTGTGATTACTCCTTGATGGAGGTTGATTGTGATAACATTATGCATGTGGGAATATGTATGTTAGAGATACATCCATGCATGTTGATGTTGATGTTATGCATGTGGAATATGTATGTTAGAGATACATCCATGCATGTTGATGTTGATGTTATGCATGTGGAATATATATGTTAGAGATACATCCATGCATGTTGATTTTGATGTTATGCATGTGGAATATGTATGTTAGAGATACATCCATGCATGTTGATGTTGATGTTATGCATGTGGAATATGTATGTTAGAGATACATCCATGCGGGATTGGTTATGATGTGAATGCATGTGGGAATATGTATGCTAGAGATACATCCATGCAGGTTGAATTATGCATTTTTATGCAGTATTAAGTTATATGAATGTGTGATCAGAAAGTGATGCACCATGTAAATCTTTGATCTGAAACGATCTCATTTCTAAGCTATCGTATTTTCTACGTTGACAGTGATATTAAAACCATTGCTGAGTGTTAAAACTCACCCCTCTTTTGTGTTTTGATTTGGGGCTGCGTGGTGCGACACGCAGACGGACAGGATTGCCTTTTTGAGGAAAGGTCAGAGGTAGCTTGGGTGTGATGATGGAGATCGTTGCATGACTTTCCTTCATTTTGTTTCATGTTTTATGTTAGAACCTATGTGTAGGGTTCTTTGTTGTGGATTTATGTCACATGTTACAGTTATGTTTGCTTATGACTTATTTTGAGCCGGTGTGGGCTTTACTTAAACTAAGCTTGTGGGTTTGAGATTGTTGTTTACTTTGTGTTAAGCAACACCTTTTCTTTCCCTTTTATTTACTCTTGCTCAAAGGATTGTGCGCACTCCGTGTTGCTGTTAATCGCCCGTGGTTAGGGATTAAGTCTTCCGCTAGAATCGTTTCTCAATTTCACTTCGTCGCCCCCGCGCGCTTGACCGGCCCTTGGACCGGGTTCGGCTCGGGTCGGGCATGGCCGGGGCGTGACACACTAGGTAGTAGCAACACCTACACTTACGCGTTACTAATACCTTAAAGTATTACCGATGCATATCTATATACGTCGCTAATATAAATTTTTTTATATTTTAATTTTTTTAAATAAATTATAATTTAAAATTTCTTTCCTCTCCCTCTCTCTACCCTCTCTCCTCTCACTCTCTCTCCCTATCCCTCACTCTCTCCTCTCCCCTTTCCATCTCTCTCCTCAATATCTCTCTCCTCTCACTCTTCTTTCTCTCTCCTCTCTCTCTCCTCCTCCTCCTTCCTCACCATCTCTCTTCTCTCTCTCTCTCCTCTCTCTACACTCTCACTCCTCAATATCTCTCTCCTCTCTTTCTTTCTTTCTCTCTCCTCTCTCTCCTCTCTCTCCTCCCCCTCTTTCCTCACCATCTCTCTTTACCCTCTCTTTCTCCTCTTTCTCTCTTTCTCTCTTTCTCTCTTTTCTATCTCTCTCTCCTCACCTCTCTCTAGCTACACTCTCTCTCCTCTTTCTCTCTTCTCTCCTCTGTCTCCTCTATCACTCTCTTCCCTCTCTATCTTCTCATTCTCTCTCTCTCTCTCATATCCTCTCTCTCCTCTCTCTTCACTCTCTCACTCTTTTGTTATAAATTATATTTTAAAATTAATAAGAAAATTTAAGAAATAAACTATATTATATATAAATATTGAAAGTTTAATCTATTATTGGCACTACCTTTATTGAAAATTTAATATTTATTTATTATATATACAAATAAATTATTGAATAAAATATATTATATTTAAGAAGTTTATTTTAAAAAAATTTAAAAATTATTTATTAACTAATATTTATTAATAAAGCTATTAGAGACTCTAATAATATACATATTAGTGACACTTAGCCTCATAGACACTTAGACTCATACTAATATTCATTAATAAGCGTCGCTAATAGTTATAATTTTTTTATTTAAAATATAAATCTTTTAGTGATGCTTGCTTAAGGCGTCGCTAATAGCATAACTATTAGCGACATTTATTATAAAGTGTCACTAATATATAACTATGCTTAATAAAAAAACATTGTTAATAGTTAATTTTTTTGTAATTTTTTTGTATGCGTCCTAAATAGTAGCTTTTAGCGACGCTTGTAGATGCGTCGTTAATTATACATTTTGTTGTAGTGATACTTAGACTCACGCTAACATGTGTGTGCCCAAACTCATAAGAAGCAAAGATTAGTCACTAGGATTTCCTCGCATTTAAGAAATTTTTTTATTTTTTCCAAAGTTTGATGTTAATTTGTTTGACAAAAATGTCCTTTTAATTGAAATAAGAAAATTGTGTTTAGCTGGCAAACCCGGGGAGGTTTTGAAGCTCCATATTCGATGCATAAGTTCATTATTTGTAGAAAATAAAAAACAAAAAAAAACAAGCTGGGGAGTATTTAAAGCTCGACCTTATGCTAAAACCTAGGATTATCCACTTCACCGGTTAGAATGGGCCCATGGACCTAAACGTGAGCTCCATCCTCTTTTCACCCCCGGAACTGCTCTTGAATACCATCATTAAGATTTACGTCATTATCACAATTCAGATCCCCCAATCTCAAATTCAAATGAAAATATGGTAGTGATGAGTCTAGAGTGCAGTCCGTACTAGAGATGAGCTTATACCACTTAAAACTATAACTTGAATTGAACTTAGCTAGAGTTCAACCCGACTCGTTTAGAATAAATAAATATTTTTTAATTATTTTTAAATATTATTAAAAAATATATAAAATTTAATATTTTATATTTATAATTTCATTCGCCAAATAATTATTTAAGTTAAATTTTTAAAACTAAATTTGACCTATTAAGGTTGAGTCAAATTCTACCACAAGTGGTATCCCTAGTCCGTACATGAAACACAAGGCAACGATCCCATACGATCACAAGCCTCCCTGTCCTCCAACCATTTCCATAGCCTAAACACATGTATGATCTGGTATACCTATCGTGGCCGGTGGTATGCTGCATTTCTCCCGCCGCCGGTAATACCTCAAGCTTAAAGCATGGATTGAGAACCACGGATTACCTCCCCTACTACCATCTTCCTCGGCAGTACACTATCAGTTACTCAGCCTTTTTCCTTCTTGTTGGTTGCAACACCCTTAAGAGCAATTTAGTGAAGATTTTGAAAGCCTGACGAGGGATATGAGAAAGTCAATGGGTGTCAATACAGAGTGATGAAGTGGATGAATGAAGCTCCTGATCAAGAAGGAAGCTGAGGAATCCACCAACTCTAGCTCGCTTCAACGTTAAGCTAATCAAGGGTGAGAGATGAGAGCGGATTGTTGACGATCCTCATCTCTCTTGACTTCTTCCACTCATGTTCAGCCCATGCTGGGGTCCACTCGCCAAAGTGGAGCCCACGCCATTTTGAAACAAGACGTCTAGACTCTCGGGCACATTAGTGCGTACCTCCCGGCGGAAAAATTATTTTGTGTAACTGTTTTATGGACTACGTAGTAGCCATTTCTTTCTAATATTTGATATATTTAATAAATTTATATATATTTAAAAGTGAACAAATTGAGGCATGAGTTCACTTCACAGGTTAAAATAAAACATCATGTATGCACGGCCACATGTAAAACGGTTCTACTACATACCTTCTCTGCCCGCTGGCGAAGTAAAGACACAGCCCTTGATCCCGCTTGACCGACCTGCCCGAGCCCATCTAAATAATCGATTGTGAATGGGCTAATCGGGCTTTGGTGAAGTAAATCAGGTTTGGGCTCCACCATGAGGGCCCATAAGTCTTATATTGGATTTTCATATTTTCTTTCTCGCCTTTCTCATTCCTTCTCAAGAATATATCATCTTCCTCTTTGATGCTTCACCCTACCAGAAAGCTCGAAGGGATAACATATTTTCATGGTGAATTCCGCCCAGCTGCCTAGTGAAGAGTCCACAAGAAGCTCAATGCTTACAACTACCTCCTCTCAAAAGCTGTAAAGCAATGGTCCCTCGTCTAGAAGCTTCGCTTTATAAACAGACCCATGGCTTGTCTTCACCACAACTTATAAAGATCCGAGAAAATATTACTAAAATTACTTGCTCGGATTTGAACTACGAAGGACTGCTAGAGCCCCAGTTCTCCCAGTCAGTCATGCATGCCAAAGTGTTTGAAAGGTGGGGCAATGCTCTCTGTGATTCTATATTGCTCGAGATGCATACATTCTATTGTGCTTACAAGGACTACCGGGCACTATTCGCGAATGATGGTAAGTGTCATAGGCACAGAGCTTTACCTAGCGTCCACACCCGTGATGACCTGACTGCAGCGCGCAGCCAACAACCTACTCTCACGACCTTCCCTCTCATATGCGCAAGGGAAACAAGCAATCAGCCAACACAGCCGTCTTTGGTACAAAGGGGCTCCACCCAATGCTATGTAATTGCAGTCTGTCGGTTACAAAGGCAGAGAGAGGGCCGGGGCTAACAAGCTAAGTTGCTGCGCAGAGTACTCTCTGATTTGTCCTCAACAATTCTCTGTCAGCCATGGCCGCCCCCATCCTCTCCCTTTAAACAGACTCAGCACTGCTAGTCCTTATCACACTAGGAATACAACCCAACCTATGTATACAGAGTCCCTCCCTGTCCCAACTCAAATCAGGAAGTCTATGAAGGAATCTGTCTTCGGCTAGGAGTCCAGCGCCCTGTTGCTTCTAGAGTCCATCCGTCAAGGGAAACCTGTGCATCATCTCCTATCCATGCCAGGAGTCTTGCTGAGCTGCCTCCTTGCATCCTAGCGCCCCTAGGAACCCTTCCCAGAGGGGTTGTGGCACCCAGCACGCCACTTAGAGTCCTGCCCGCGCAGGGACATTGTCTCAGCCTGCTCTGCAAGTCAAGTGCGCATCCAGAACTGCTCCCACGCTGCTCCAAGCATCCATCCGTGCCCAAGGGGCTGCCTAGGCTGTCCGTCGCCCAAGCTAACTTGGCTGTCCGCTGCCAAGTATAGGGGGTAGCCGCCCCCTTGTCTATGCAAAAAGTGGAGGGGCTAACAGGCCTCCCCCAACCAATCTGCTCGACGCCCTCATCGAGGTTAAGTAGTCACGAACCTTGTCTTCAAACTGCCATAATGTGACATCTCGTAGAAGATCTTACTATTCTTCTTGCTCATCCCTTCGACCCTTCTGTCAAGGATAGCATCAACCTCCTTTTTAAAAGAGGTTCTTATCATAGGCGGGGCTCTCTTCGAAGTACCTCTACTGGAATCTTCAAGTCTGAATGAAAAGGCTTAAGGACACTAACATGGAAAACGGGGTGAAGCTTGAAGCGTTTAGGCAACTCGAGTTGGTATGCTAGCTGACCAACTCGCTACTTCACCTCAAAGGGGCCATCATACTTCTATATCAGCCCTTTATGCACGTCTTTCCTTCGCAACTTCTTCCAAAGTTGGGGAGTAAGTTTCAGCATAACTTTGTCCCCAACCTGAAACTCAAGAGGTCTCCGATCTCTATCCGCATACTTCTTCATCCGCTTGACTGCCTTGGCCAAGCAGTCACGCGCCTCCTCCATTCTCTCAGTCCGCCCTCTTGCCAAGCGATAGGCAGCGGGACACCTGCCTTCTGTCCGCTGCAAGGCCACATCCGCTGGCATAAGAGGTTGCTAACCCGTGGCCAACTCAAAAGGACTGCTACATGTGGCTGAGCTCATGTGTAGGATATAGCAAAATTGAGCGACCTCCAGCAAGTCGACCCAATTTTTTTGGTTTGCTATAACAAAGTGGCGTAGATACTCCTCCAAGATAGCATTCACCCGCTCCGTCTGCCCGTGAAACGAGTGTCTCTATCGCTTACGATGTCTGCTGGCAGTCCCCGATACTTGACAACGTTCTAGAAGAACAAGTCCGCGGCCGTCTCAACGCTACAAGTTTTTGGGGCTGCTATGAAAGTCCCATACTTGGAGAAGCAGTCTACTACCACCATAATTGATCCAAATCCCTGCACAATCGGCAAACCAGTTATGAAATCCATAGACAAGCTAACCCATGGTCGGTCTGGGATGGGAAGGGGCTGCAACATGCCCACTTCCTTCTACCTCTCCGTCTTGTCCTGCTGGCAAACCATACATGTTTTTACATAGTGCTCAACATCTTCTAGCATCTGTGGCCAAAAGTAATTTCAGGACAAGTGTGCATGAGTCCTCTCTTGCCTGCGGTGACCTGCCCACGCAAAATCATGGGTCTCTCTCAACAACCGGCGCCTCAAACCGCCAGGCAAGGGGATGTAAGGTCGTCCTCCCTTCGGATACAACACCCCCTCCTCCAACTAGAATCTCCGTGTAGACCCATCCTTCACGGATTTGATAAGCCTTAGGCAGACTTGATCTTTCTCCGTGGCCTCCCGTATCTGCTCCAACATATCCCCTGCAATCTGCACCAATGTCGCCATCATTGCCTCTGGGTCTGTTCGTCGGCTGAGGGCATCAGCCACAACGTTAGCCTTGCCCGGCTTATACTCCAACACGAAATCGAACTCAGCCAAGAATTCCTACCAACGTGCCTACTTGGGAGA
Source organism: Saururus chinensis (assembly GCA_035235625.1). Taxonomy (NCBI): domain Eukaryota; kingdom Viridiplantae; phylum Streptophyta; class Magnoliopsida; order Piperales; family Saururaceae; genus Saururus; species Saururus chinensis. The sequence goes on from CP141140.1 coordinate 27,715,789, forward strand.
AAGTTTCTTTTGCATAGTAAATCTGTTCGGACAAGGAACTTCGCTCCCAGCAAGTAATGCCTCCAAGTTCTAAGGCAGTGGACGACCGCAATCATCTCCTTCTCGTGGACTAAATACCTCTATTCGGTTTTGTTGAGCTTGCGGCTCTCATATGCAACAGGGTGATTGGATTGGATCAGCACACCTCCAATCGCCCGATCGGAAGCGTCAATTTGCACCTCAAAGGGCGCATCAAACTCAGGAAGTTTGAGCACGGGCTCAGAGGATATTGCCTCCTTCAGCCGCTCAAATGTTGTTTGGCACACCTCAGCCCAACACCAAGGCCTATCTTTCTTAAGAAGGTCGGTCAGCGCTGCTACCTTCTTCGAGTAGTTCCTGATGAATCTCCGGTAGTAGTTTGCGAGTCCTTAGAAAGATCTCATCTCTGTCACCTTAGTTGGGACTGGCCACTCTGCAATGGCCCTGACCTTCTGCCCATCCATCCTTACTCTTCCCTCTGCTATGCAATGCCCAAGGAACTCAATCTCTATTTGTGCAAAGCGGCACTTCTCGAGCTTCACAAACAGCTTGTGCTCCCTTAGCCTTTCCAGCACAATCCTGAGATGACCAATGTGTTCATCCAAGTTGTATATCACAATGTCGTCAAGGTAGACGACCACAAACCGGTCCAAGTAGGGACTAAAAACATCATTCATCAGCATGCAAAAGGTGGCTGGTGCGTTCATCAATCCAAAGTGCATGACTAGAAACTCAAACAGCCCATAGCGTGTCACCATCATTGTCTTGGCCTCATCGCCCACAACAATGCGCACCTGTCAATAACCCTACCTGAGATCTAGCTTGGTGAAATAGGAAGTCTTCACCAAGCGGTCGAACAAGTCAGCCACTAGAGGGACTGGATACTTGTTCTTCACAGTGATTTGATTCAGCGCTTGATAATCCACACATAAACGTAAGGAACCATCTTGCTTTCGCTGAGAAAGGATCGGGGCTCCGAAGGGAGCCTTAGATGGTCTGATAAAGCCCGCCTTCAATAGCTCGTCAAGCTGCTTCCTGAGTTCCGCTAACTCTAGTGGAGCCATGCGATAGGGGGCTCGGGCTGTAGGATGAGCCCCTAGCATTAACTCAATAGCATGATCCACAACACGTCGTGGTGGGAGGGTTTGTGGCAACTCGGGTGGCGTCACATCTGCACACTCACTCAGCAACTTCTCCACCTTCTCTGGAATGTCCATGGCTGTGTTCTCTGCTTCCACCACCGTGACCAAGTAGGTCTTATGGCCCCGTTCAAGGCCTTTCTTCAGCTGAAGTGCAGACACAACCTGCACCTCTGTCTCACCTTTGTTCTCAGTAACAAAGCAAGGGATCTTCTCGTCGCCGATTAGAATGCCCCTAAGGTGTGGCATCACGGACACCCTAGCCACCCTCATGAAGTCCAGCCCAAGGATCAACTCGAACACATCCAAAGGAACAACGGTGAAGTTAACTCTGCCCATCCAATCACCAATCCGCACTGGCAAGTCATGGACAACTCCTAGGACAGGGGCTGCCTCTGAGTTCACTGCCTTAATCTGGGCTTGAGCCTTCTCCGTCTTCATAACCCAAGCTTTCACGCACTTCTCTGCTAGGAAATTGTGAGAATCACCTGTGTCAACCAGCGCTTGCACTAGCTACTTGTCCAAAACGGCCTCAACGTATATCAGCCCACCGTGATCTGATTTCTCCTTTCGGATAGCACTCACAATCTGCATGGGATTCATACGGGCAGTGACCTCCTCTTTCGAAGAAGAGTCGTTCTCAACAACAACAGCTTTCAGCTTCTCCCTCTTCGGGCACTCCTTGGTGTGGTGAGGGCCTTGGCAAATGAAGTAAGCTATCCCCTTGGATTTGTTGGGTTCAGCCTGCTCATTGTGCTTCCCCTTAAACTCGTTCCTGCATGCCTCACCATTCCGCGACTGCCCCTAGAGGAAGAAGGCCCTTTATCACTTTTATGCGTGGTTGGTTCTGACTTGTAGTCAACCAACCTTTCAACCGCTGTGATGGCTAAGGGGAGGTCTCATACGTTCTGCCTTCTCAACTTGTTCTACGCCCATTTCTGGAGACCAGTTAGGAAGTTGAACAACTTGTCCTCCTCTATCATATGCTTGATGTCCAAGAGAAGGGACTGAAATTCTTTCACATACTCCCTGACCATCCCTGTCTGCCTCAATTTCCTAAGAGAGTCTCGTGCAACCCACGCCGTGTTCCTGGGGAGGAACTGTTCCCTGAGTTCCTTCATCATCATCACCTAGGTCTGGATAGGGGGACGCCCAGCAGCAGCGTCGTCTTCCAGCCTGGTTCGCCACCAAAGCTTGGCATCTCCTGAGAGATACAAGCTCATCACCATAACCTTCTCTTCGTCCGGGGTATGGGTGATCGTGAAGAACTGCTCCATATCCAAACGAAGTTTTCGATATCCTTAGCACTCCGTGAGCTAGAGTAGGATTTTGGTTCAGGCACCTTTGCTTTCTTCATGACTGCATCGTCTTGGATCTAGGTTCTGCCTCTGTCGCTGCAGGGGCCGAGTTCAAACAGCCCGCTCAAGCAACACTATTTTGTCCATCAACTCTTGAACCTTCCCTTCAGTTTCAGCCCTCAAATCCTGCAACTTATCCTTCAAGTAGTCCGTAGTGGCTGCCATGTCCGCAGCCAGCACACTGAATCGGGTACCACCTCCTGCGAAAGTGCCTTCACCAGACTCATCGGCAAAGGCACTGATCTCTAGAAGAGAGAGACACTGGTCGAAGGCACCAATGCAAGCTTGGATAGATTGCAGAGAGGCCTGGACTTCGGCCAGCATCCCATTGGCCATCCACAAAGCATTGTACTTCGCCTCAACATCCGTAAGGTGCTACAACATGGAGCCTGTCATGGTGATACGTCGTCTGTCCGCAATCAGCAAGGAATATCCAAGTCCTTGCTCGCCAAATTCCCTTCAAATGTACCTGGTTCGTTGGGATCCCGGCAATGGAACCAACTATCACAGGCACAAAGCTTTGCCTAGCGTCCACACCCGTGATGGCCTGACTGCAGCATGCAGCCAGCAGCCAACAGCCTACTCTCGCGACCTTCCCTCTCGTATGCGCAAGGGAAACAGGCAATCAGCCAACACAGCCGTCTCTGGTGCAAAGGGGCTCCGCCCAATGCTATGTAATTACAGTCCATTGATTACAAAGGCAGGGAGAGGGCTGGGGCTGACAAGCCAAGTCGTTGTAGAGAGCACTCTCTTTTTCGTCCTCAACAATTCTCTGTTAGCCATATCTGCCCCATCCTCTCCCTTTACATAGACTCAGCACTACTGGTCCTTATCGCACTAAGTATACAACCCATCCCATGTATAAAGAGTCCCTCCATGTCCCAACTCTCCCAGCCCAATGGGGCATCCCAACACAAATCAAGAAACCTGTGAAGGAATTCGTCTTCGGCTAGAAGTCTAGTGCCCTGCTGCTTCTACAGTCCATCCGTCCAGGGAAACCTGTGCATCATCTCCTATCTGCGCTAGGAGTCTAGCTGAGCTGCCTCCTTGTGTCCTAATGCCCCAGTTGTGGCGCCCAGCACACCACTTAGAGTCCTACCCACGCAGGGACTTTGCCTCAACCTGCTTCACAAGGCGAGTGCACATCCGGAACAACTCCCACGATGCTCCAAACATCCATCTGTGCCCAAGGGGCTGCCTAGGTTGTCCGTCGCCCAAGCTAACTTGGCTGTCCGCTGCCAAGTATAGGGGGTAGCCGCCCCCTTGTCTATGCAAAAAGCGGAGGGGCTAACAGTAAGGAACTTGTGAGGGAATCCGAGTGCCCTTGCTATTGGAGATTGTTCTATGCTCAGAGCAAGGTGCCCTGGCATCCAGGAATCTGCTGCAGTGAGTTTTCAAAGCGTGAATGAGAACATGAGGGGAAGGTAGGATTTGTTGTTGGTGGAGCTATCGAAAAAAATGAAATGGAAAAGATGCCCAAGATGTAAGTTCTTCGTGTTAGAAAGACATGTAGTCAGGAGTTGGAGGGAGAGCAGCCTTAGGCGTGGGGTCCCTTGCGAGGGTGAGGCAAGTTCTCAGGGACAAAGAAGACGAGTCCTTGCAGCAAAGAAGCGACCCATCCAAGAAGCCTCATAGTATGAGGTTGCTCCATAGTCTACACACTAGTCTCATGGTTGCCACTTCCGCTACCTTATTTCCCCCTTGAGCCGCTCTCCCTCTAGAGGCTTGACCGTACAATGGCTACCCACATCTCTAGTCTTGGCCTACCCACATCTCTAGTCTTGGCACAAATTTCATCATCAACTACACGTTCTCTTCGGCATAAATTGATATATAGTTAAAAATGTGGCTATATACACCCCGCCGAAAAACCCCTTAGTAGTGTTGACCAGTGAAACATAAATAGGGGGTTTATTAAGTGAAGGACAGTTTGGGCTTTTGTCTCTTATAATTTAAGTTATAAATAGCACTACGAAAAAATGGAGTAACAGCCGCACTTAATCAGCGGCTCTTTTACAAAAGCGCTACTAATGATTAACTATCCGTAGCGCTTTTATAAAAGCGCCGTTAATAATCAATATTACAATGGCGCTTTTAAAAAGCGCCGCTACTAAAATATTATCTGTGGCGCTTGATATGCTATCATTTGCGGCGCTTTATCAAAAAGCGCCACTAAATAATTTAAGCACTATTTACTTAAATAATAATAAAAAATATCATTAGCTATGCTTTGCTAGAAAGCACCGCTAATATAATATAATCACTGACACTTTATTGAAAAGTGCCACTAAATAATTTAAAGCAACGCTAATTTTTAAACGATAATAAATACTTTAGAGACGTTTGTTGGAAAAATGCTAGTAATATATTTAATATATAAAATAAATATAAACTTAAATTAAGAAAAAATAACAAAAAAGCATGTGAATGTATAACAGAGGCATTGTTATCAACACTCGATGTTAGCTGAGAAAGTCGGGTAGTCGAGCTCGGGTTAGGTTATTTGAAGCCCGAATATGTTTCTATTTTAGAAATAGTAATTTTTCGACCTAATCCATGCATACATAAGCATGGCCCAATTTAAATATTTAGAAAACTTAAAAAATAACCTTATTATGAAAAATAAATACAAAAAAATTTAAATAATTATATAATTTTATCTATTAACTTATAAAAATTTTGAGAGCTAGTAATTATCAAAATAAAAAATAATTATAAAAATTACAAATTTAGATACAAATGACTTTTTACTCAATCACATATAACTATAACAACCGTAAACTTTCCTCGAAGGGTTATCTCTTGAGTGTGGTATACGATAAACCCCGAATAGCTATTCAGTTTGGGTTTTAGGTAATCAACCCGACCAGACCCAAATAATGTTATGTATAAATATTTTTTTGTATTATGATATATAATAAATATTAATATTCTTTGATGGGTAAGATATACAAATCAATAAATAATTATTTTAATTTTTTATATATTTTTTATATGCCATTAGTGATTTTTTAAAAATAATTAAAAAAATTATTATAAATGAGTCAACTATAATTAGATCAGGTGAGAGTTTGGTATAAGCAGCTCATGTCGAGTTTGTTTAGCATTTTTTAATAGGTATCGGGTTACTTTTAGATAAAACAAGACCCAACTACATTTTCACTTCCTTGAACGATCAAAATATATTTTTTTAATTTAAAATAACAAAAAAAGATTTCTTAGATGTGAATGACAATTGGGGGGTTTGCTTAAAATAGTTAATTAATTGTTAAATATAAAATATAACAGTGTGTTATGCATGCATGCATGCAGTTATGATCCCTTGTGTTGTCAGACGTGGATCAAATGACCCAGAAAGAAAGCATGAGTTCATACATGCAGTTCACTTGTGTCATGAGATTAATTTGATGTGACAATTTATGATACATGGGCCCATATGCGACTAAATATAAATTGGATGAATGACAATTGGGTGGTTATATATATAAAGCATGCCCACATTTGTTTATAGAGAGTATGTATAGGTGATGAACCACGTTCCAGGTCTGGGTCAGGTATTATTTTTTTTAAATATTTTAAAAAAGTAATTGACTAATTACCAAAATAAATACAAAATTTATTACCCATAAAACATTTATAAGATAAAATTTTAAACTAAAAATATAAAATTTTGAAAGAAAATTTTAGGTGAGTGCCATAGGCTATGTGAGCTATTGCATGGATTTATTGTTTCTCAAGTATTAAAGTAACGTGTGTTGCTCATCTAAATTCGACGAGCTACATAGCTTGGGCTCAAGCAACTACACATTGGCCCAAAATCACCTAAATATATTTAGTTGATTAGTGGCATATTAAAAACCTTTAACTTACCTTAGTTAAATATCGATCTGATTACACATAAAGATAGTGATGCCACCAGGTCGGGTTCGGGTCAGATTTGGCTAGTTAAGAAAACTGTAACCCGAACCCGACCCAAACCCAACTTGTTTGACCCGAATAGAATAAAAAAATATTATTTATTTATTTATTTATAAATTTTATAAAAATAATAGTAAAAAATTTAAAATTTATATTTATAATTATATTCGGGTCGAGTAAGGTTGATCACCTAAAATCCTAACCCGACCCGAATAGCTATTCGGGTCAATTTTCAAAAACTAAACCCAACCCATTAGGGTTGGGACGGGTTAGGTTTTACCATTTACCCAACCCGAATGACATCCCTACATAAAGACCGGGCTTAGACATAACTTCGGTATGAGATGACCCATGGCTCACTTATATTAAATTAAGCTCAGCAACGTAAGCCGTTGAATTTGATCAAAAGGTAAATTTTTATATGATGATGTATGGGCAGGCTATAATACATGCAGTTGCTCGTGCAACATTTTCTTAATAAATCCCAAAATAAACAGGCCATGCCTCCCACCAAAAGACCAGCTCTCCCGCTCCCGCGTTTTGTGTCTCACGTCTTCGGCTGCTTAAAAAAGATACGATATATCGTGCAGCCAATGGAATCGCAACCTTGCTAGTAATCTTTAACCTAACTAGACAAGGAATCGCACAGACAAAGAGGAACCGCATGACAGAAGGAGAGGGATTTCTTCGGATCGACTAGAAAACGGGGCAAGTAGACTTTAGAAAACAGGGCAAGCCGACTGTGCTTTTTGCATTGGTAATTTTTTTATTTTTATCTAGAATTTGATATTTTTTATTAATTTTTGTCTTCAATCTTCATTCTTCTACGTAGTAAAATCTAAATATTCATTCTATATGCAACATTGGCCAGAAAAATAGCCAAGTCGTTGATCCTTTCAGAGTCGAAATTTTCTCAGAATCTAGATTTCTTCAAGGTCAGATATTCTTCCCACTTTTTTGTGTAATGTGTGTATCGATCTTAATTTGAGAAGTTTCCAATAACAAATTGCTTTATGTCTCTGAACACACATCTAGAGAATATAATAGGAGTCCTTGCGTGTCTAGAGGAGAAGGGAAAATAAACATCGAGGGAATATTGGCTAAGCTTACTCCTCTTATGGGTATTGATGTCTAGAGGAGAAGGGAAAATCAAAATCAAAATATGGGAGCCGAGGGTACTTATACACAATAGACCAGGTCTAACTTAATTGATAAACAACGAGCATCTCTCAAATTTATTTTCGGTTATTGTACATATCATATCTGGCTTTTTTTAATGTACAAATACTAGAAACCAGTAACTCTTCCAAGGTAACAAACAAGCTAACAAAATCCAAATTTTGGGCACTTTTTCCGGTTATCAATGTTGGACCAATTGTCAATGATACCCACTGATAATATGATGAATAATATATGCAAGGAATGAAAGCTTTTAAACAGTTCCTCTTTTGTTAATCCTCTTAATTATATTTCTCATCTTCAATTCTGGTATTTAGTTTACTTCTCTTTTCTTGGTTCTGAAGCAATTTAAAAGAGAAACAAGTAAAACTGAGTGGGCGTACACAGTAGCTACAAGCAAAATAGGAACAACTGTAAGCCCGCAATCTGTAGAAGGTATAGGAGAGACCCCCCTTTTGCAGAGTGTTTTATAACACTCAGGAGATGGTGCTTGGAAAAGTAATCTTTCAGAGCCTCAACCAAGAAATAGTTAATGTTGGTTTTTGGGAAATTTCTAACCTGACCACTGAGAATGAGTAGAAGGAATAAAAAATGATACAACTGAAGTAACCTGCTAATTTGGAATTTAAACAAAATTAAACCAACTTGAGCTTTATCCTATCCTTTCTGTTTGGACAGTTTTGTAGGTATACTTCCTATCTTCTTAATGTAATACACTTGTGTATTATTTTCCATGTATTGCCAGTCATGTTCTAATTTTGTCTAATGGTTTCAGGAAGATATTGGCAGAAAGTTGTTGATGAACATAAAAAGAAACCATATGCAATAACTTTAGCTGATAAAAATGCACAAAATGAGGAAGTGTGGAGACAGGTAATACATGGGAGTTGTCTCATTTTTTATTGCTAAAAGTAATTTTTCTGCTATCCTTACTGTTAATCCGTTTTACTGCTAAATGTCTCTTGCTTGTTCGAGTAGTTAACAGAAAATAAATTTTTGCTGTGTACTGCATGTTTAAGTGGGGACTTAGTAAATGGGAACTAATTTCTGTTGCAGATGGAAGATATGTGTCGGAGCACAAGGGCTTCTGCAGTTCCTGTTATTCCTGATTTTGAAGGTTGTATTAGTTCCTTTGACGTACCACAATATTGATTTCTAAAAGTTTACTCAGTAATTCTTATTAGAGACCTGTTTATATGTGCCTGTGTGTGCGCTGGGCACGTCTTAAATATTTCCTTCAACGATTTCCTGCTAACGATAGTGATTGGCTATTTGTTCAATTGGTTGAAATTAACACTGCCATTTCCGCTTCTTCTGTTCTTTTATTTTACCTGTGTTTTAACAACTTCTATAAAGGACAACAATTGGCTATTGTTTTATCATTTACTATAATAATGGAATCTCCCCCCTAAAAGTTTGTTATATTTTTTTGTTTTGTTCAATTGTTCGTTAAGGTTGGCTCTTTCGTTGGTTCAATGTATTATTGCTTTCTTTGTGCAGAAGGATTGCTTTTAAGCATACTATTCTATGAGCATGTACAGATTTTTCTTCATATATCCGTTTGTAGTCCCATTGCATGTACGCTAGAGGTACTTGCTGCTCAACTTTTAGAATTCAATTTATTACAATGCTTGTTATTTAGTGGAATAGATCTAGCCTGAAATTTGTATTGTATGCATTAATGCCTATTTGATATTTTGTTAACCTTTGGGAGGAAATAATGAAAACAACCACTTTGTCCTCAACCCACCCCATTCCTTCCTCTCTGCCTTTTGTCACTCAAATGTCTTTCTAATATCCAGACCTTCGTTCACCCTAGAAAATTACCAATTACAAGAACTTGACCAACACCATTGTCAAGGCCCTTGAGCTTAGAAACCTGTAAATGAGCCTTGTGTGTTCTATGATCAACCTTGTATGTTCTCTAATTCAAAATTTGGGCACTTTTTCCATCTTTTCCATCTATACACTAATAGGATTAAGCTTAGCCAATATTGTATACAATTAATATGGTCTCAAGTGACAATAGGAAAATTGAAGGAAACTGTGAAGACTGCAAATTGATTAAAGATTTGGAGAGTCTAGACTTATTTTTTGTATGACATATATTGATAGTAATAGTGTAGTGTACAAAATATCTAATTGTTTGAATCATGCTGAAAACATGTAAATCTTGTATCTATCCTCATGTAAATCTTGTATCTATCCTCAGCTTAATTACAACCAAGTGAAAACTTTGTTTGCACCTAGATTGGAGCTAATTTGTTGCGCACTAAATGAAATTTTTACATTTGAAGAAGATTAATTACATACTGAAAAGCCCTATATTGGGTGACCTGTCTTCTCCAAATCAAAATGAATAAGCTATCTTTTACTTTTGTTTCTGACCGAGTCGATTGAAGTGAAATCTCAGGACAGATTAACTGCTTATATTGATTTTTTTGTAGATCATTAATATTCACTAAGCTTTTTGACTCAAGTTCAAGTGATTTGACTCGAGGTGATTAGCGTGGGGGATAGAACACCAAGAATGGTGACCAAGTTTGCATAAAGTCCTTGATTAGTATTTTCCTTTTAATGCCAAAATTAAGTTATTATATTTTTCATCGCTTTATAGTTTTGATATTTTGTTGGATGTCCATCAAGTGCAGTTATTTGTCCCTATTAGCCCTATTCATCCTTTATTTCATGTCGTACATGCTAGTTGTGTGCATTATTCACAAATACTTTATGTACATGCTAACATATTATTATAGGTTGATACGTTGCATACAAAATTTAATGTTATGGACAAGAGTTGGATTAATATGTCTAGGTATGCTAGTGTTTTTGCAACTAATTATTTTAAGTTTTGGTAGTTCGTGTGTTAATAAAATTATTTGTACAATAGGCTTTCTCTAGAGTACATTCAAGGGGCAAAACAGTTCATAGAGCTAGCTATAGAACATGGAGCAACTATTGAGGGAAAGCTGAAGTGCCCTTGTATAAAATGCAATAGTTCATTGTATCATGATACAGTTACCACCTATGAACACATGATATGTAATGGATTTACACAAGGGTATACTAGATGGTTTTATCATGGGGAGCTGACATCTCAATCAAGGTCAGAACAAAGAAATATGGCAAATTTCGCAACAGATGCAAATGATATAATCAACATGATGTCCATGTTGCATGATGCATTTGGAATTCAACGTGTAGATGAAGTTACCGGCATTTTTGGTCAAAATACAAATGAACCACCTGATGCTAGATTCTAAAAATTGGCTAGCGATGTTGAAGTCATGTGCACACAAAGTTGTCATTAATTGTAAAGTTTTGGCATGTCAAAATCCTTTCTGGATGGAGCAACAAGTCATTCACCATGCTACTAGATGTGCTGAGAGGGGCACTGCCTGAGGGGCACACATTACCGGAGACTTTTGGCCAAACTAAGAAACTAATTACAGAATTAGGACTCAGTTACAACAAAATCCATGCATGCCCCAATGGTTGTATGCTATATTGAAAAGATAATATTGATAAGCAATCATGTGATCATTGTAAGTTGTCAAGATGGAAGGTGGTTGGTGATAATTTAGAAGGGAGTGAAAAGAAGATTCCAGCAAAGATTCTTCGTCACTTTCCATTAATTCCTAGGCTGAAAAGGTTATATAATTCATCTAGAACTACAAATAATATGAGATGGCATGATGAGGAGTGTAAAAGAGATGGGATAATGCGTCATCTAGCAGATTCTAGGCATGGAAACATTTTGATTGTATCCAACTTTTGCCGCAGACCCACGAAATGTTAGACTTGGGTTAGCAAGTGATGGTTTCAGTGCATTTAAAACAACAAGTACTACACATAGCACATGGCCAGTGATATTGATTCCGAATAACTTGTCGCCATGGTTATGCATGAAGCAATCAAGCTTCATATTGTCATTTATTATTGCAGGGACAAATGGGCCAAGGAAAAACATCAATGTATACTTGCAACCACTGATAGAAGAGCTACAAAAATTGTGGGAATTTGGGGTTGATACATATGATGCCTCAAGGAAAGAAACCTTCAAATTACATGCAGCTTTGCTTTGGACAATCAGTGACTTTCCAGGATATGCTATATTGTCTGGTTGGAGTACTAAAGGAAAGTTGGCATGTCCTTCATGTCATAAGGACACATGTAGTCAATATTTGCGCCATAGTAGGAAGTGTTGTTATATGGATCATCGTCAATTTTTACATACTGATCATAAGTTTCATAAGCAAAACATTCTTTTGATGGTACTATAGAGTGTAGATTAGCTCCAATTCCACTAACTGGGTCAAACATTTTACAGAAAAATAAGTATTTCTCATCCTTTAAATATGGGATAAAACCTGGGAACCCATTTAGCATGAGACGAATAGATGAACACATCCAATTGAATTGGAGGAAGAAGAGTGTGTTTTTTGAATTGCCATATTGGGAGCATAATCTCCTTAGACACAACTTGGATGTTATGCACATAGAGAAAAATGTGTGTGATAATATAATTGGGACTTTATTGAATGATGCAAAAAAGACGAAGGACACTTTAAATGCACGCCTTGATTTACATGAATTGGGGATGAGGAAAGAACTTCATCCACAATGGCATGAAGATGAAAGATCAGCTTATCTACCACTTGCATGGTATTCTATGAGCAAGATTGAGAAAGAGATGTTTTGTAGAGTATTAAAGAACTTGAAGGTCCCATATGGTTACTCATCTAACATAGGGAGGTGTGTTAATATAAAAGAACGCAAAATATTTGGGCTTAAGAGTCATGATTCACATGTTTTAATGCAACAATTCCTCCCTCTAGCTAATCGAAGGACGTTGCCAAAAAATGTAGTATATGTGTTGATCGAACTGAGTAACTTCTTTCGTGACTTATGCTCTAAGGAATGTAAAGATGAGGATTTAAAATGGCTCCACGATCACATTCCCATAATCCTTTGTCATTCAGAGCGCATTTTTTCACCTACATTTTTTGATGTTATGGTGCACTTACCCATACATTTGGCCTATGAGGCAATTCTTGGTGGATCAGTTCATTATCGATGGATGTATCCCATTGAAAGGTATGTTTTATATAATGATATTTTTAAAAGAATATTAAAAATTACTTATACAAGCACTATAATATATATGTATATACAATTGTGGATATTACATGTACTTGTATACTTTAAAATCATATATCCATAATAGAGCTCAACTAGAAGGGTTCATTGCTGAAGGATACATTGTTGAAGAGTGTCTCACATTTTGTTCAAGATATTTTGAAGATAAAAATGACGAAATAAGGAATCAAGATGGGATTGATGATGTGGGTGGTATTGTATTCTGCCTAAGCCATATTGAGTGGGAGCAGGTACATCGTTATGTGTTGTTCAATAGCGAGATAGTTGCACCATTTATAATGTAAGAACTTCTTAGCTTCTAAATTGATTTTACATGTACTCAATTTCTGGTTTCATCAATGACACCATTCATTAATTGTAGACAACATGAACAAACCCTTCAGCTGCTACATCGTAGGGTAACACCCCGTGAAATACAAAAAATGCACAATAAACAATTCATCAATTGGTTCAAGGATGAGGTAATATATGGAAATATCTTATTCTAAAAAATTATTTATATAAATTTATGTTATTAATTTTTTTTATAATTGTTTGTTTTGTATAGGTTGAAGATCAAGTAAAATCAAATATTGTAATTTTGAAAGAAATTGAGTTACTTGCACTGGGCCCAAGTTATATGGCAAAGCGAATAACTACGTACACCACTACATCAAAATATAAGTTTCTTATCTTTAATAGACATAGGAGGGTTAAGACCCAAAATAGTGGTGTGGCAGTCACAACAAAGACAACAAGTTATGCACGTTCTAGGGACAAATCCCCGATTTCAACTTTTATAACTTATTATGGTCGCTTAACTGATATAATTGAGTTAAATTATGCTAATAACCTAAAGTTTGTGTTGTTCAGGTGTAATTGTGTGATTGGGTAGATATAAGAGCACAAGGTAGAGGAATTAAGACTAATATTCATGGCTTTACTCTTGTAAATTTTACAAGATTGATGTTTAGTGGCCATGGAGAGATTAAGGAACCCTATGTGTTGGCTTCTAAGGCAAAGCAAGTTTTCTATGCGCAAGATCCATGTGACCCAGAGTGGCATGTTGTTGTAAAGACTAAGCCAAAAGATAAACTAATTATGAATAGCGATGAAGGGTTAGAAGTGCCTTTAGATGAGACATATGGCCGACTAGAACCAAGTAATGCCAATGTTGATGATGATGTTGTGAATTAGTTGAGGTTAAATTCAAAAGGATCAACTGTACATTCAAATTTGGACATGTTAGGAATTCAACCTGCTCCTCCATCCATTTTGACTGATGAAGAAGATGAAAGCGATTCTGATTCAAGTGCAGAAGAGGGTGATTAGCATTGTTTGTTTAATTGCACCATGGGAACACTATTGAATTAGAATTATTTGAGTTAAGATAGTGTTTGCTTTGTGACAATTTTTTTTATTTGAATGCAAAAGAGGGGGATTAGCATTGTTTGTTTCGTTGCATAATGGGAACACCAATTAACTATTAATATTGTTTTGCTTTGAGACAATTATTATTTTTTTGCCTTTTTCAATTTGTTCCTTAGATTTTGGTGTTGGTAATTTATGTTGTGTGTTTAGTGTTATGTATTACGTTTTAAATTAATTTCTTTACCATTGTAATTAACTTTATGTTATTACTCTCGTATAGATATTTTTAAATTTTTTTAAAAGATGGATGTCCAACAAGAACCAACACATGACAATGTTGCAAAGGTAGCAAGGAAAAAAGGAAGAGGTAAAAGAAGGTGCAAAAAAGTATCACGACCTAAAGCACCAAAGTTAGATGTCTTGTTTTATGGACAAATATATAGAGAAAATGCCTATATATTCAACAATTATCTAGGGAAACTAGCTAGAGATGGGTGAATATTCCCATTACATGTGGAAGATTGGCGGTATATGTGCCAAAAAAAAAGACAGGAGGCATGGAACCATGTTAAGGTAATTAACCAAACTTTGGGATATTGTTATTTATTACATTTTCTTTATGCTATAATGAAATTTATTTGTGAACCATTTTCAGGAAACATTTAATATTGATTTGGCAACAAAAAGTGTAGCACTAAAATCAATTAGGAAGAAATGGAGAGATTTCAAATGTGAATTAAAAAAAATATTTTGATGTATGCACCGAAGAAGAACAAAATCACATACCACCTCCTGAAGGTGAAGGTGTTTTTATTGCATAGTGGAGATCGCTAATTACTTTATGGAAAAATCAAAATAATAAGGTATATATATTAGAATGTTTTATTTTTTACATAACTTTTTATATTTACACAAATTTATTATGATAATTTCATGCAGGATTTGTGTGCAAATAATAAGAGACACCGTTCTAAGCAAAAAATAGTCCATACGGCTGGGACTAAAAGCTTTCGACAAATTTCACTATAAGGAGGTATATATATTCGATACATTTAGTAAATTTTAGTTTATTTATGTTTTGTGGAAATTATGAGTTCTTTACTCATTTTTTAGCAAAAGAAAAGTGAAACGGGTGTTGAACCATCTCAATTAGAGCTATTTTTGAAGACTCATAAACATAAAGATGGTTCATGTGGGAATGAAGAGACAGAGAATGCTATGGTAAGTTAGCCATTTTGCTTAAGTACTTTTAATCAATTATGCCTACATAAAGTTTAATTATTTGAGTTCTCTATATATATGTCATATCTTATTAAAGAAAAATTGTATGGATTATAGGCAAGTATGATTGCCCTTATGTCACAACCCAATTTTGAGGATACCCCATTTCCATCACCAAATGATGCATATTCTAAGGTAATGGGACTAGAGAGTGTTGGCCCTACTCCCTCTATTTTGTGGGGTCAGAGAGATCCTCAAGTGCTGAGTATAATACAATGAAGGATAAGATTGTAGAACTTGAGGAAGAGGCTACCCGGTGCCAAAATCAAGTCCAACAATTACAAGAAGAGTCGTTGGAGAACAAAGAAAGATTTAAACAATTAGAGGCAAGAACGGAACAAATGATGGAGTTTATGCAATCTTACATACGACAGGTATAAACATCCTACTTTGTAATTGAGAATTTTATTTCCAACTTAGATGATTAAAATTTTAATGCTTCATTTTAAGTTGGAACCATATGACAATTAAATTATTTTTTCTTATTATAGGGTGGCGACAACTGAGGCAAACTTCTAAATGGAAAAGTGATGACAAGTTGATTTTAGTTGTTAAAATGTCAACAATATTCTATTTAGTAATATTCTGTTTTGTTCAGCTCTAGACACCGTTGTCTTTGCGATGATGTACATGCAACTTAAATTTGTTTCTTCTAAATGCTCGGGCTAATCAGTTGAAGTCTGCAACAATACCACAACTGCCCAACATAAAGAATTACTTTCTTCTCTGAGTCCATATCATGCAAGAATTGTTGGAGAAAGCTATTTGGCTAAAAAAATACCAGTCCATGAATGTACAGATGTTCAGGTACACTATCCTCTGCTGAGTCTAGATTACAAACATTCACTTCTCTTTATCTTTGAATTTTGGAATTGAAGCCTTTAGTTCACATTTAGGTGATAGAAATAAAGAAGTGAGATAAATTTAGAATATAGATTGTATGTTATGAGAGCCTGACATAATTTTTACCTCACCTGATTTTTAGTTATCATTAAATGTGTCAGATTCATCACCTGAATTCTCAATTATCTGTTTTTCCTTCTTCTGAAATTTCAAATTGTGACTTGATTTTAGCAAAGCATTAAATGTTCATGAGAATTCATTTCATCTAGTCACAAGTGTATGACCCTGATGTAAGTTGTAACTTGTATTTTTTTTTTGTCATTTTATTTTACATGTGCATGTGCATATTTTGGATCTATGGTGTTTCTTTTTCACATAAATATTATGATTATTTATCCTTGTAATTATAAGTACAAAATACTTTGGAGAAGAGATTTTCTTGATGCATAGTCCCTTCTATTAGAAGCTCACTCTTATGAAATTCATTACCACTTCAATGAATAGGTTGAGGCGGCCAAAGGCTTTCTAGCAGTCTTAAGGTCATACTTGGATTCTGTGTTCTCAAACCTGCGTTCTCACACAATCACAAATGTACAATCCAATAATGACAAGGTCTGCATCTTTTAAGACTTTCTTTATTTTTTTCTTCCATATTTAAAGTTCATTTGTGTCTTTGGATTTTTCTCAATAACAATTTGCTACTTTTTAATGCTTTTTAGCATACAACATGTGATAAGATTTTGGTTTTATTTGCTTGTAATCCATCACAGCTGTAGATTATTGTTATTCAAGTTTTTTATAGGTTTGCTAGACAACCATATTAAAATGCATCCTAAGAAAAAAAAATTCTCTACATGTGGTTGTGGCAGGAATAAATTCTTTTTGTCTACACTCTTGGCTTTTTTGTTCAAGCAATACTCTTAGTAACAGTTAACACTTAACAGGTGAACACAATTTTTAGCCGAACAATTGATCAAATTCAAGATTGTAATGCAGTTTAGTTGGATATAAATTCTGAGATTGGTATCATGTATTTGTTATTTTTGTTATTATCGTCTTTTTAAGTCATGGTCATTCTTATCATCAGCTGGCTTACTTTTACTAATTGTGTCATTTGCTTTAATTTAGCTACCTTTACTTTTAAAAGAGAGTTTCATTGATTCATTCCTAAGTCGTGACAGGCCATTTATGAAGGTAAGCTAGATTCATACTCAACACTTCTTCCTATTATTACCTATTGTCATAGTGGCTCATTTTGCGTCAACATTGCTTCCTATATATAAAGAAAAAGTGCTCTTTGATATTTGAAAACAAATTTCCCCTGTTAAGGCGTCTTATTGTACCTTTCTGTTAAAGGTTGTTCGTTTATCAAAATAGAGGAATTTAGGGCTGCATCTGACCCAACCTGAATTGTTGGGATGGAACCAAACCAAGAATCAAACAATAGACCAGAACCGAGTCACTCTCATGTTGTTCCATACATTTTGGCTCAGATCCAGGTTTTACAGTGCAGCCATAGGAGGATGAGCAGCCATCGCATATGATTTTCCACCTCGTAAAGGTTTTGGCAGGCGTCAAAGAAGCTGACACTAATTTCTTTTGCTTTTTTCTTTCTTTCAGTCTACAATTTGGGTTCTTCATCTATTTCCATAGTTCCTATGTTGTACATATCTTTGTCCTCTTTTCATGTATGTCACCTTTTCCCATTCTTATTTGCAATGGAAGTGATCACACCTACAGCCATCTGCTCAATTAATGATACAGCTTTGACCGAGATTACTTTCTCACTAAACAATTCCAAAAACTGATACAAGTGCACCATTAATTGGTTATACTTTGTATGGAATATTTGACTTGCCAACTCTTTGTTAAACAGCTCTTCATGGACACCCAACTCTTTTCTGTACATACGGATCTGGTCCTCTCCTTTTATCAAAAAGAGTAATGCTCTCCCATATTTCTTAGCACAGGTAAAATACATATTTAAAGATGTAAATTTTGAGGGGTTTTTTTATATTCATTAATTGTAACATAAAATATAATGCTCTATTTTCTCATAAAATTGAAGCATCCTGATTCGAATGTGCCGGTTGTATTCTAACAGGTGAGTAACCCTCACAAGGGAAAGTGAAGTCATTGAAATTGAGGGATGATAGATGGTACGCTCTGGGCTTGTAACATTTGCTGGTTGTAGCCAACAAATTAAAAGAACCCAGAATAACATTGTAAATGGTGGGCTAGTTTGCTTGATCATTTAATTCTTGGTGTGTTCCCAGATTCTCTCTCTCTCTCTTTCTCATTTAATTCTTGGTGTGTTTTGAATAGGCTAGTTTGCTTGATCAAGTACCTTTTCACTTGTCTTATCACAAATTTTTTTTAGCAAATGCTTAGTATTTTTGAGTGAACAAGTCATCTCACAATGAGATCAGGTATGGTGGGTGTTGTGGATGATGGGAGGGGGAAGAAAGGGTTTGTGGTCTCTGCAGCAGATGGCTTGTTAGGAGCATTTCTAATTAAACAAGATAATTGTAGTTGCAAAATTAAGGTCTTGTAACATGCTATAATATTTCATAAGGAGAAATAAGAATTGATTCTTTTAGTTGGCATAGCAATATCAGTGAGATGCCACTTGTTAGATTTTTTGAATTCCCTGATAAAAGTGGGTAACACAGTCTTTTCTATATGTAAATATCTTAATTAATTGATCATCAAAATACTTTTTTTTGTCTAGAATTGTGGTGAACATTTTAAAGCTGAGGATAGTGATTATTCAAATGTTGCAGATACAATCTTTTCTGGGAGGAGTTTCATACATTGTCATTGGATTTAGGTAATTCTGGCTATTCAATATGTTGTACAGATCCCTTCGGTTTGGATTAAAGTTTATCCTATCTAGTCTAGTTGATAAAAATTTGGTCCGGCCTGATTATAACTGTACTTTGTACCCCTAGTTTAACTGCCATAAATGTCCTAATGTGCAAACCACACTACCTAGGCTTTTACTGAGGCATGAGCTTTAATTTTGATTTCTGCTTATACTAATTCTATTAACAGGCTTGTAGAGGGTAATTCTATTCTTGTATTTTTTTATAGTAAAGAATTAACAGCGCTTCTTAGAAGCGCCGCTATTAGTATATTTTTTTAAATTTTAAAAAGCATTAGTGGCGCTTCTATAAACTATAAAGCGCTCCTAATGCTGTATATTTTTATTTTTTTTTCCTTTTTTAAAAAAACTATTAGCGGCGCGTTCATGAAGCATCGCTGATAATCTATATTTATTATTTTTAATTATTTTATAAAACTATTTAGTGGCGCTAAATGATCTCAAACATTGCCGCAAAAAATGCTGCTGCTAATGCTTTTTTCCGTCACTTTTTCCCGGGGCGCTATTAAAAGCGCTGCTAATTGTTATAGCGGCACTTTATGGACTTTTAGCGGCGTTTATAAAACGCCGCTAATAATCAATTTTTTGGTAGTGTAGGCTTCACAAAGGAGTTTTATGTCATTGACTTGAGAAGAATTCCAGAGAAGATATTTCAGAGCTGCCACAGCCCGAAACCAAGAGGTCGATGCAGAGCAACGCAAAGAAGGAAAACAGAAATTTTTGGGAGGAAGAAGTTGGAGTTTTCTTCCCTCTCAATTGCAAAACGATCAAACATGGCATGCTAATTATAACCTTGATGCAATGTGATTTGAAACAATAAAAGCCTAGTTCTAATAACACAGTTTGATTTACATAGGCTGAAAACTCTCATTGCTCAAAATCAGGGCCCATGAAGTACCAATATATAGGGGAGTTTTTTCCATATTACCTAGCCTAAGATACAAATATTCTACATTCCTTGGTTTTGTAAAAAATATTCCATAGAACCTGGGTTTACACGATATTTGAAAATTTTTGGACCAAAATACCTTTACAATAAGGGTTAGGGTTTAAAGTCATGTAAACCAGTTCTGACGATGCATAAACAAAGAGGAGATCGGAGCTCAGTGACGATTTGTGATTTTTGCCCGATGGTTTTCATCAATAATGAATTCTGATTTCTATTCAGTGATTGTCGACCTCCCTCACTTCATTGGCGATCATTCTTCTCTAATTTTTGTCCAAAAATTTCTAACCATATAAACTATTCATCTCTACAAAGGAGATCAAGATGACACTGTAACTCCAAAAAATGAATCTTTAGGGACTATGGAGGAAGAACAAGGCTATATAAGAATGACGAAGGATGTAGATGCTAAGGAAGGACACTGTAGAATAGGATCTTAGAGGTTTTCATCCCTAACTTGATGAACAATTGTATCAATAACAAATATTGGGGAATATCATGTTATCGATAGCACACTATGACAAATATCGTATTATAGTGTATGCGATATATTGTATTATCATTAATAAGTATTATTGGCATATTGTGTTATCAATAACACACTATGTCAAATATCATGTATCGATAACGTGCTATGGCGAATATCGTGTTATCGATAACACGCTATGTCAAATATTGTGTTATCCATAACACACTATGTGCGAATTTCGTGTTATTGATAATACGCTATAGCAAATATCGTGTTATTAATAACACGCTATGACGAATATCTGGTTATAGTATATGCGATATAGAGGAAAATGAATAACACGTCTTGTTGGCATATCGTATTATCGATAACATGCTATGGTGAATATCGTGTTATTGATAATACACTATAGCGAATATCGTGTTATCGATGATACACTTTGGTGAATATCGTATTATCATATATACGATAGAGGATATTGTAGCATATTGTATTATCAATAACACGCATTGTTGGCATATAGTGTTATCAATAACACGCTATGGTGAATATCGTGTTATCGATAATATGCTTTGGCTAATATCGTGTTATCAATAACACACTTTGGAGAATATCGCATTACCGTATATGCGATATAGAGGATATCGTAGCATATTGTATTATCAATAACACACATTATTGGCACATCGTGTTATCAATAACACGCATTGTTGGCATATCCTGTTATTGATAACACGCAATGGCGAATATTGTGTTATCGATAATATGTTATGGCGAATATCATGTTATCGTATATGGGATATAGAGGATATCATATTATGGGTTGTTAGCTCAAAGAATACATATTGTATTATCAATAATACGTTTGATTGACATATCGTGTTATCATATATGTGATATGGATTAAGTGTTGGACACGAGCCATGTGGAGAGTGAGATCTTTGGTCAATTTGATGGGAGCTATCCTCTCATTCTCGCATTCTTGGAAGTCTTGCGAGTCATGCAGAATGCATGTATTCCACCCAATTTCCTTCAGATTCGTTGTACTCCCAAAAAACCTTTCTTTTTGTTGCGTCCAATCCCCATTTGTGGTAGGTCTCCGGGTGTCCTTCATTCCGTTCTAAACGAAACCCAGTTTTCCAAATTCTCGGAACAATGTGTTTGTTATAATTTAGGAAGCACTAAAGTGACTTCCTTTGAATTCTGCTATTTTCATGTTTTTTTAACTAGGAACCAGTTTTTGGATTGAAACCGGGAGGTGGCTCGATTCTGGTTTGTTCTCTGGAACACAAGATTGAGAAGGAGAATTTTTTTACTTTCTATTGATCATATTTAAGTGGGTGTTTTGTTTTCTGTATGTTGTATGTTTTGATTTTGTCCATACAAATCTGTACCATCATCGGCAATTTGTCACCAATAATGAGATAAGAACTTGGGTATGGGTTTATTTGTGACCTAAGGGTATATTTGTCTTAAACCAAGTCATATGAGACTAAGTGTTAAAATCCAGAGAATATGGAATATTTGCATATCTAGCCAGGTTGTAAGGACTCTCATCTTGAACTAGTTTAGTTTTAATATTATTTATCGGTTATCGTGTGGTTTAAGCGTTTTCTAATTAAATTTGGTAGTTTTCGAAAATAAATAGAGTTTCTAAAGGTTTTAATCAAAACTAACTTCACATTTATGAGTTTTAAGTAATTTTGGGTCAAATCTGAGTTTTTATTTTTTTATTTTTAACCAATTTTCTAAAAATTAGGATTGGCTGGACCCCATGTGGGCCCCACCGACGAAATTAAAGTTTTTGGTTCAAAATGCCCCAAACATCAATGGAAGACACTATAAAACTTTTTTAAAAAAATTTGGACCTAATTTTGGGTTAAATTGCTAAATTTCCTAATTTTAGTTAAAAACTCTATTTCTACCCCATATTTCTATTAGGTTTAGCCCAACCCCTCCTATAAAAGGAAATGGTTGTGTCATTCCCGATTAGACTCAAAAGGGAAACGATTAGAGGTGAGCTTAGCTTAATCTTTGAGGTTTTCTTAATATGTTCTTAATCTTGTCTTTCCTCATCGTTTCAATCCATTTTGAAAGCACTAAATCAATGTTTTACTCTTCTTTTCTAAGCCCTAATCTTTAAAACCTCATTTTTAGGCTACCAAAGCTCTAGATCTAAGGTTTTATTTTGATTTTTAAAGCCAAATCGAGATCAGTTGTGTATTAACTTAAAATCGTATTTTTGGAAGGTGTTGGAGGATATTGAAGGTTCAATCCGACCCAAAACAACAAGGAAAGGTAATGGGTCTTTCAAATCTCAGTTTTGGGTGGTAAAAATCTTGATTTTATGATGTTATTTGAATGGGTTTTTACTTGATTTGAGCTCTAATGGTGGGTTTATCATATGTTAATCTCTTATTTCGATTTCTTAGGGTTTTATCTTAGAATGTGTTAAATTAGTGTTCTAGAAGGTTTGATGGGATTTTGCTGGTGTTTGAAAATATAGATATAGATTTTAAGTTGCTTCAATGGAGCCTCGGTTTTGAATTTCGAAATGGGGAAGAAGGTTTCAAATCTACCTTGTCGGCAATCGATCGGGCCTTGTATAGAATAGACTACCAGGCCGATCAATCCGCTATACAGCAGTTTGGCTATTTTGGAGAATCTATGTTTATTTCAATGTTTTTACTCCATTTAATAGTTATAATGGTTATGGGAGGTGTGTTATGTTGAAATTAGGCTACTGGAGCTATGAAATTGATGATGGAGGTTTATAGATTTGGCTTAAGTGTTGTTATGTGGTATTATATTATATGTTGATATGGAATTACCTTGAACCTTTGAATGTTGAAATTCTTGTGATTAAAGTATGTTTCCAACAGGGATATTATATGGAAAATGATGAGATGTGTTCTCTTATAATGAGAATGGTTTATGGGTAATTGATGTGATCATGTAATGGCTTAATGTGGAGAAATATCATGCTTGTGGGAGTGAGTGTACGATTTCACATGGATAGATTTAAGCTTTATGGTAGATTTTGCTTTGATTTTAGTTAGGAATCATTGTTTTGAATGTGTTTAAGCATGCGTATATCTCATTATAAGTTTATGTCAAAGTATTGGTCATGTGCTTAGAATATGTATGAATACAAACACGTATGGGGAATCACTATGAAATTCTTGTTATTTATGTTTGATTATTATGCATGAGGGGACTGATTGGGAGTACGTTCCATGTGTTGGAACCCACGTAGGTCTTGCTCACGGATGTGCCATGATATCATGCATCATAGATCAGTGTTTATTAACAAAGTTTTACCGATGTTTAACCAAAATTAATTGATTGTATGCAATGATTGAGATTGCATGCCGAATTAATCGCTCGGAGAATTAATCTGAACTTGGTAGGTCCACAAGGACATGTTTTCGATTTAAGTTCCTATGTGGAACATGTACAATCCCCTAGTTGAGTCTAGTTAAATTGAGTTATGTGGGGACGAGTTGTGTACTTGTCTTGCGGAGGAGATTATCATGATTGTCATCTGGACCCTGAGAATCCAGAGTGGTATACCTCGTGCACCAGCTACCACATGTTCTAGGGTTCCCTGTGTGGGAATTCAGGCTCTCACCTACCGCAGGAGATGTCCCTGAGCGAACACACCTACTCTAGGTTCTGTGTGTGAGAATTGGACATCCTTGGCCATGATCATCCAGAGCAAGCAGCTTTAGGGGTTCACAAACCCTCTTACAATTCCTGTGTGGAAATTTGATCACGTCTCGCCTTCATAGCCTTGACTGTGTTGCGCCTTTGTGGCAATACTTGTGTTTACTCCTTGATGGAGGCATTTACCTTTTGTATTGTTGCATGTGTATTATCAATGTTATGCATGATTGTGTATCATGTGTTTGACATGTTTGTCATGCAGGATGGATGAGGGTGTGATATGAATGCATAATTAGAAATTGTGTGGTTGAGATACTATTATGCAGGTTTATGTAATATGAATGCATAATTAGGAATTGTGTGATTGAGACACTATTATGCAAGTTTATGTGATATAATTGCATGATCAAAAAGGGGTATGGCATATAAATTTTGGATCGGAATTGTTACATTGTCATATTGTCGTGTTTTTTAATTTTTATAGTTATATATTCAAACCATTATTAAATTTTTATATTCACCCTACATTTTCTGTGTTTTCCGTTTTGGGGCTGCATGGCATGACATGCAATCAGACATGATCCTCTGTATGTGAAACAGATGGGGAGAGCTTGGGACTAGGCGTGGAGGCCTATAGACTTTTTATGTTTTTCTGATTATTTTGTTATGATGTTAGAATACCTTGTGGAGTGTTCCTCATTTCATACTTGTGATATATTATGTCTTTAGATTTGTTTGAGACCCTATTTGAGCTAAGTGTGTTGGCTCTGGATTATTAGTATGTGGGTTTAAGACTTATGGTTTAATTTAGAGTTAAACTCCTCTTTTGATTCCACTTATTTACTCTTGCTCAAAGTAGTACGTAACTTCATTAATTTAGACTGCCCGTAGGTAGGGCATAAGTCTTCCGCTATTTCTTCAACCATTTTCAATTTCGTCGCCGTCGTGCGCTAGACCAGCCCTTAGGCTGGGTTCAGCTCAGGCAAGGCAGTGCCGGGGCATGACATAGGTAATATGGAAAAAAACTCTATATAGGGCATAAATAGTTTGTAAAAAGTAATAAGTTCCACAAAAAATAACTGTAACACCCCGCTTTTCTAATCACATTTAACCTATGGGGTTAGAGGTAATTAGATAACCTTTCTTTGAGTCTTAGAGGGTTTCAAAGGTTAAAACCTCTGTATATGAGTAGAGCTCGAACAAACGAGCGTAAAGAATCAAAGAACGGGTGAAATGGAGGTCGAAACTAGAATTTACGACCTTGAAAAGAGTAGAAATAGGCAAGACTCACTTGGAAAGAGCACGATATATTTCTTTTAAGTGGGTTACTATCGAAGGGCTCATCGATATGAGTCCAACGATACTAAGAACGCGCGAATCCGAATCTGGGGTAGGAAGTTACGCATGTTTGAAGATTGAAATATATATAAAAAAGGAAATAAATAAAAGAAAAGGTGCGGTGTGCGACGAAACTGCACATGACGAAACCTCGCACGTTACACGCGCTTGTCATGCCAATTTTGGTGGGCACCTTAGGCTCGCCATGTTACCGCAGGTGCCACGTTTCGATGGGCACTACCGGCACGCCACTGTTTCTGGCAGCGCACCTTCACTAGGCCTATTTAAACTCCATTTCATTGGTTTTTTAGTTAGATATTCTTCTCCCCCGTTTCTTATCATTTTGAGTTCGATTAAGGCTGTTCAAGAGGCGTTCTTAAGTAAATCGAGTATGCTCTATGCAATGGAGTTGTCCTTTCTTTGAGTTGGAGATCATAGGAAGAGGAAACGGCCCAAGAGAAGGAGAGGTCCTGCCCGTTGTCCTCGAGCACCAGCAATCTTCTTTTTCTTTGTTTCTGAGCATCCTAGTCCTGATCTAGTCCATCCAAGAGGCATTCTTGACTAAATTGAGCATGCTCTTCACGATGGAGGGGTCCATTTTCTGAGTTGGTTATTTGTACGATGAGGAAATGCCCCAAGACAAGGAAAGGCCCTGCCCGTCGTCCTCAAGCACTGGAGTAAGAAAAAGGGGCCAGGAGCAAGACGGGGTTATGTCCGAAGTTGTCGGGCCACAACCAGAGAAGCAATCCAGAGTAGGGGAGGTTCTGTCTTCCACTAAAAAGCCATGATGTGTGAGGAACATCCCCGAGTAGGGGAGGTTTTTTCTGTTGCCCACGAGCACAAAAAACGAGAAGAGTCTCCGGCAAGGAAAACGTTTGTACATAGTCTTTCAGTGCAAGATAAGGAACACATGGAGGCTAGAGGAAGCTCCGTCTACTACCTTTGGATTATAAGGGGAGGACGCCAAGAAGGAACGAGCAATTCTGAATACGATTACCTTACGAGACATGAGGGGAGTAAATATTTCTGACATCCCGTTTAAATTATAGAGCTACATGTGCTAAATTAGGATGTATGTTATGTCATGATCCTTTGTGCTCTAATCTGCTATGCTTTGATGTGACATGTTTATGTTCCATTTTGCTCTAGGGTAGAGCAAGACATGTGGTATGTGTGTGTGTTCGGTCTCAGCTCAGTGATAGAGCGAGACGTGTGGATGTGGTTTTGATCTCATTCTGTGGTAGAGCGAGATGTATAATTTCGTTGACTTATTAACTTCCGCTTGACTTCGATATATGATTAGTTTTTGTATAACTCTGATTAAATATTAGTATATATGTATTTTATCGTATATAATTTTGTGTCACTTGTTGTATGTATTAGCCGTTAGGCAAAACTACGTTTAGATCTAATCGTATTAGAATAATATCCAATACGTACGTAGGCAACCAACGGCAAGGCAACGTTGGCCCGATCCAAATTAATTTTAATAATAAATTTTATTTTGTTTTACACGTGACGAACTATGAAACTTCATTGTGTGTATGTGATCGTACAACTGGAGTCTACATATAAGGAAGCCTTGAAGCACAGTAGTGCATGATGAACGTTGTACCTCTCGCACACAAATGATGATTCCTAATATAAGGAAAAATCATATTTTTTATTAGTGATTTTGTGGGCCCAGCTAGGGTCAGGTCATTACAATAATTGTGATAAATAAGATTCAAACAAAACCAACATTTCATACAACGTAGAGAGCAACCTTCTATCTTTCACAAATATACAACCTTTTTTTATGATATATGGTTAACAAAAGAAAATATAAACTCTAGAAGCACAATGTGCCCTGAGTACTTGCTAATCTTTAGCATATATCATTTGCAACTAGTGAGACAGAGAGAGGGGGAGGCTGACCATCATCCTTATATTGGAGGTTGTGGATAAGCTTACTTCAACAATGAAAAACAACATTGAAAAAAATAAAATCATACTTTATATATCACAATTCTATATTAAGAAATAAATATGAAACCCAAGTTCACAAATCTTCAATGATTTTTCTTTGAGAACACACAACACGTCTCTAGATGTTTCTTCATATGCATCTACATATTATAGAAATCAAACAAGACTTCTATCATCTTATGCAAAAATCTTAAACACCCATAAGACATCTACTAAAAAAGGGTGAGCATTTGAATTGGCACAAATGTGATGATCACTCCAACAACTGCAAATGGGTATATTCCCACATGGAGCAGTAGTAAACAAATTTGTGGGATAAAGCTATCCATAAATAAACCAACTACTGGGGTACAAGAATCAAGTCCACTAGGAAAATGGACTTTTTAGCCATTGCAAGCACCTACAATCTATCTAGTGAGAAACTCATTTCAATAAAACTAAAAAGAACCATCAAACACACAGAAATATGCCCATGAGTGTGAGAGTGACGTCTAAAGGAGATGCTAGATTCCATATAGATTTTGAACACCCAGTAGAGAGAAGGTCGAACAAAAACATTTCTTAAAGCATGTGTATGATGAATACCAGAGCAAAATCCAAAAAAATGGATTGAGACATACATAGAAGCTAATCCATTTGCACAAGGCCATATCAATAAAAAAGTGAAAAACCCCATTACCAGTATAGAGAAAAAAAATCCAGCCATGTGTAACAAAACTCGGAAGAAGAAAAAATAACAAAATCAAAGAAACTCATGTCAAGACTCACTGATCCAAACAGATGAAGAGCCCAAGACCCATCTACATTTAATCATCATTTTTTGAATAAAAGGAAATAACTTGCATTTAACTCTGTACTGTACTAAGAACAGAGAGTTAACATAGAACAACCGCAAACAACTTGCTTTCAAGTCAAGTTTGTTCTGAGCTTTTTCACTTGAAGGGACATTTACAGTAGAGAGAGAGAGAGAGAGAGAGAGAGTAGAGCATGGTTTTACCAGCGGGGAAGCAATAAGCTCATGGGGATGGCCCTAGAAGGAAGGGGCTAGGCAGCAAAGCAAGCAATTTGATTTCTCCACCAATCTGCCGCCTACGCACCCTGCCCTGGACAAAAGGAACTTGATTTTGTGATGTGATTGGCCGCCGATGTGCCCCATCCCATCCCACCCCTCAACGAACAGAGATAGTGTAGAGCAGTTAGGAGAGACAGGAAATCTTTTCTGTTGGGCTATTTTGGTTATGGCTGACTTGTGGTTAAGTGTAGCTCTAGTTAGGTGTGATGAATTCGAAGCTTTGATTTTATCGAACAGCTATTCTTCACCTTCACCTTCACCTTCACCTGGGCGCTTGTAGCTTAGATAAGCTAGGGCACTTATAAACATGATATATATATATATATATATATATATATATATATATATATATATATATATATATATATATATATATATATATATATATATATATATATATATATATATATATATATATATATATATATATATATATATATATATATATATATTAACATCATGGTTAAACCCATTAAAATCATCAAGTAATCGTGAAGAAGCCATCAAACATGAATTTAAAACAAGTAGAATATCATGTTAAAATTAAACAACTATAGTCATAATCATGCTTGAACTAAATCATAATTCAAAGATGGTCCTCATGAAATCACAACAGCATTTATAGATAAACCATAAGTCATTTTAATCGTAGAGGATTAGATTTATGAGAAGAGAACAAAAAATGGTTAAAAATACTCAAAAATAGAGCAAGGCACAAAATTGACGTTTGGCCATTTAAACACCCCATCGGGCCGTTCGAACTCCTAGCCGTTCAAACAGCCAGACAGCCCATTCAAATGGCTAACCATTCGAACACCTGTTCAGCCCATTCGATCGGCCTTCACAATCCACTTTTTCCCTTTTTCCTGGTTCGTCTTCAACCTTCTAAAATTCAAACTAAAAACATTCGAAATTGCAAAATAAGTTCCAAAATCACCATCGAATATCATAATATCAAAGTCTAACCCTAGAACATGATAGATCTAATCATTTTCATCCTTAATAAAAAAAATAGTCATAAATAATATTTTTAACAAAATTACTATTAAAGCACAAAATAAAGTAAAAACCCACAGAAACCTATAAACATGCAATCCAATGGATAAAACCACACAAAATAAAATCTCCTTACCTCTATGAAGTCTTTGGTTCTATGAAGAAACTTTAATCCTCAAGAAATCTTACCCTAAAATTAGGATTTTTTTAAGATTTTATTAAAATCAACTAATAAGCTCAAATCAACTTGAAGATAGATATATCTATAATTTTATTTGGTTAAAAAGGAAAATCATCCATTTAGGGTTTGAAATCAAAATTAAAAACAAGACTTTTTATAGAAGAAATTAAGAATCTATTTGGAGGAAATGAAGATGAGAAGAATTAAGACCAAAATCAAAATATTAAGGGTGATTAGAGCAAGAAAATACAACTTAATCTATTTTTCCTCTTTGGAAAATAGGGGTAGAATAGCTCTTTCCCCTTTGCGCATCTCTTCTACAAATAGGCAACTAACTAGGGTTTTTTTTTAATTAGTAAGGTTTTGAGCTATGTTTACAAACTGTTGGGCTGTAAAGTAAGGTAAAAATGCCTTAAATGGTTAATTATGGTTATTTTGGGGTTAAAAATGAGTTTAATCATTCCAAAACTTACTCATAAAATAATTGAAGTCTAAGGGTTATGTGGGTCGTATGCCGTCTAAATGTGGATGTAGGGCCTGCGGTAGGGTCTACACCCTTAATTTACAAAAAATTACAATAAAATCTCATAAAGTCCATAAAAATTAGATAAATTAATTTGATATTAAAACTTATAAAAATTTAATTTAAACCTTGTTAAAACTATAATTCTTAACCCTTCACCTCAAAATTAAGTCAAATTAGCAATTCACACAATATCACATAATTAAATAAAAATTAAATTAAATTAAAGTTAGAGATCTTATACATCATCGAGTGATAGCATAGTTGCAAACAAAATTCATCTTTCTCTACTTCTAAAGGTTGTTTATGAAAAGATCATATGATTGCCACCTCCATATACGACTAACTCTTGCCTTCTTGCTTGCAGCAAAGTGTAAACCCGATGTCATCCGTAACCACATGTGGGCCCAGCAGTCAACATAGCAAGCGTGCGGCAATCAAATGATGGGCGTAGATGGGCCTATCTTCTATTTAGCATTGCTCTCAAGGACAGAAAATGATATTTTCACATCAAAAATATACAACAAAAATTTACACATAAATTTTAATTAGTTTAAATAAATAAACCATATAAATTTAGTGTAGAGCCCACTTGTGTATGCTGTGAGTTTTCATGGGTATTTTTATTGTGGGGAATATCACTATCCCTAAGGGACCGCATGATTTTAGCGTTGGGCTTGAGGCCCATTAAAAGCGCGTGTTGTCAACACTTCTCTCGCTCGGCACAAGTCAAAGCCCAACAGTGTAGTCAAAGTCAAGAAAGCGAACTCCCAATAGGACCCGGAGTTTCGGACCCTCCACATCACACCTCCGGCCCGGCCTGGCCCATCCGATGTCCGTTAACGCTCCCCACTTCCAGAGTCCTTTCCCCGTCCCGTTGTCTCCCTGACTCGCACGGTCGCACCTGCTCCCTTCTTCCCTCCGATTCCCGCCTTCCTCCGATTTCCATCTGGTTTCGATCTTTCCGTGGTGATTTCGTTTTCTGATCCCCTTCTGAGTTCTCGATTGTCGGAATCAGAGGAAAGTTTCAGCCTTTGCTCTGCGGAAGAATTGGTGCAGAATCGTTGGTGCAGAATCGAGGTGATTCATGTGACGGGAGGGGCATGGTTGCTGTTATGGGATGCGCGATCCGGACGGGTTGAATTGGGAATCTGGGTTTTTCCCATCTGGGTTTTGGTTTCGTCGCAGTCTCTGATGCGGGAGGCCTTGTGGTGATTGCCCGGTTGTCCGAGGGGAGTGGAGCTGGTTCGGATTGAGCAATGGGGAGGCTCAGGGACGAGGAGAGCGGGTTGCCGGCGGAGGACGACTCCCCGACGACCAAGAAACCTTCCGGGGCTAAACTCGACGGGAGGTTCCCGCTGACGCAGTGGGAATTGGCCGCCGCGCTGGGTGTGTTTTTCCTCTTCGCCGCCGGGCTCTTCTGCATCTATGTGACCATGCCGCGGGCTGATTACCGGAGGATCAGGGTCCCTCGCACAATCTCCGATATTCGGATCTTAAAGTAAGTCTTTTTCTTTTAGCATGAGTAAAATTGTTTGCATGGAATGCTTTATGCTTGTCTGCGTTGTGATGGGTTGGTAGCTTACCTGACTGACACTTGTGTGTTAAAATCAGATTTTGAGATCGGCAAGAGGGAAATCTATTAGGAATTGTTGAGTTGTGTTTTTGTAGGGTTATATTATGGTTAATAATTGCGGATTGGTACTTTCTCTCTTAAATGGTTGCACCCTAGAGGGATATTTGGTATGGAAGTTCGTCAATCTATTGAACATGCATTCTTTGTTGATATTCAGAGCATTACATAGTTGAATTAGAAAATACAGACGTAGCTGAAATGAGGCCTATTCTTATGATTATGATGTTATGGTGTGTGTGCTGCTGCTTCCGTCGGTGTAATTATTATTGGCTAACTATTCCTGGTGGAATTTGATGTGGCTAAGTAGTGTGGTCCGTGTGGAGACAAATCCCCTGTTGCAGATTGTTTGTGATCGATGGAGTATGTATGAGCATTAATCCATATTTCACTAAATTATTTGAACTCTATGCGACACAAGTATTTTTGATTTTTATTTTATTTTCTTTCTTTTGTTTTTTCTGGTGAGCAAAGCATTATCCACCTGTTAATTGGATCTGCTCTAGTTGCCATACCTCACCTTGTCTTCATCAGTGGAAGGTGTCAGTAAGAATCAAAGATCTGTGTGGCTAATAGTTAAAGCTGAGGCAAATGATAATGAGCATATGTCTTGCAAAAGATTATTCTGCTGATCTCCACAAAACTATTTACAGTTAAGAAAAATGTCATTATACACACTACTTGTGAGTAAATAGGGTGCTTTGCCCGCTTTCCTTATACAAGCTTCCCATTTGGTTGGGCTTCCCTGTAACACTTGAGATGGATAGGTGATAAAATTACAAGGGACTAAATCAGAAAATCTCTTTTGTGAAAGAAGTAGAACACAACCCTAATTGGTGATGAAGGTTTGGAGTTACTCACTCACATGCACTACAAGCCGTTGACAATTGTGTGTATGTGAACTGTGTCAATGTTAGCATTTGCCCAAAGCAGATTGGCTCTTTTAGACTGAGGTCAAGGTTTACTTCATATGCCTAGCTTGGCTCGGTTAATAGAATGTGGTATATTTTTGTAATTCACTTTTTTTATGTGTGTGTGTAATACATACAAAACATGTGGTGCTTTCTTTTTTGGCTACAACATACCGAAGGCAATGCCTACCACTGAGCCATGCAGAACTGGTCTGATCCTGAATTTTACTCTCAAGCTGAGTTGTGTCAAGTTTTCACTTTGCTATGGCAGACCAATTATTTGAAGGAAAAAGCAGGAAATAAGCTTTAGCCATGCCCTTATTGAGTTGATGGAGCTTGCAGACTAGCTGAGTTTGTTGATGGGCAAACAGAGTCAGTGAGAAGATAGAAGTTTCATTTCATGCCACTATAGCCTTGCTGACACCTTAGCATTTGTAGAGGACAACATGTGGTCAAAATCCTAGAAAGATAGAACAGAAGGCTAAAGTGGACCTGGATTCGGTTGGTGAAAAAGTAATTTGTGAAGGCTTATCATAGATTATATATTATGATTATCATGATGATAATGATGAAGTATAATCATGGAAGGCCATACCCATCAATACAGGTGCGTATCGGTCAATACATACCCATATTTGGGGATGGTTCACAGGATCATTGATATGTATAGTCATATTGATGATTTATCTCGATACACAATCATTTGGCTTTTGTGTAGCACAAAAAAAAATAAGAGAATTTGTCGGGACTCAACCCAACCCACTTATACAGGCTTGAGCTATATACTGAGATTTTGGCAATGTTTTTTTATTTCTTAAATTTTTATTTTTAACTATTTAAAGATAAGCATTTAATATACAAGGTCAAATGGGTCTGGTCTCTATAATTTAAAGTATAATTGACTATAATAGTGCTAATTTTATAGTATGAGTTTCATATAACCATTAGTTTCTGGTGCCCGTATTTTCAAAGCAAAATTGTGACTTTATAATAAGCCTAGAGGGTTAGCAATTTTTTTCGAATAATATTTGAGTTCATTTCACAAAATGTTGGCCCTCTTATGGCAACATGCTAATAAATGATTTTCACATATCAAAATTGATACAATTATATCATCCAATTATAAAACGTTTTTAGCATATTACTCCATTTTTTAGTACTCCCTCTATCCGAAATTAATAGCTCCATTTGACAAAAAAATTGTTTAAATTAATACCTTCACTTTGTTCCATTTAAGTTATTGAGTACTTAAAAAAGAATATCATAAGTTTATTTTTCCTTCTCATAGTTGTGGGTTTCACTATTCTATAAAAACCATTATTTTTCCAAATGTAGTCATTAGTATAAGATGGAGTATTGTTGTTTAATTCTTTTATAATGTTAGGATATTATTATTAGTAACTAAAACGTGTCAGTTACTCATTGATGTCATAATGTATGCCATATCTTAAAAGTGATATGATAATATTTATTAGTTTTCATATTTTTAATATACAAGATTATTCCATGCCCATCTCAATGTGTACTTGGTGTATCACCGGCACATACCCCCATCAGCAGTAATTGATAGGAAAAACAATAATGATACAACCTTCCATGAGTAGAATAAAGCTCTTTCAGATGTTATTGTACAATAAAGAATCCAAATTGTTGGATAGGTAGTTATCCATTGCTGATATTTCTAAAGTAGTGCTTTTTTAAACTGTAGACTGGCCTGGTGTGTTTATTAGATTCTTACAAAGTTCACATGATTAGTTGCCAGTCTCAACTGACTTCCATTATGGTTATGGCTTTTATTTATTTTTTAAATATTTTTAGTTATAATCTTGTTGATTGCAGACTGTAAATTTCTCATTTCTGATTTTCATGTTTTTCCATGTACATTCTGTAGGGATCAGCTTGCAACATATGCAAGAGACTACCAAGCACAGTTTATGCTAGGTTATTGTGCGACTTACATCTTTATGCAGACCTTCATGATCCCTGGTACCATATTTATGTCATTGTTGGCTGGAGCTCTATTTGGTGTAATCAGGGGTGTTATGTTAGTTGTTTTCACTGCAACTACTGGGGCGTCCTCATGTTATTTTCTTTCTAAGTTGATTGGCCGGCCTTTGATTCTGTGGTTATGGCCCGAAAAGTTGAGGTTTTTCCAATCAGAGGTATGTTACCTGAATTTTCTCTTACTTGGAAATTGTTATTTGCAGAAGTAATGGTTCTTGTTTTGATCACTTTCCATGTCAACAGATTGCAAAGCGAAGAGACAAGCTGCTCAATTACATGCTCTTCTTGAGAATAACTCCGTCATTGCCTAACACATTTATTAACGTAGCGTCGCCAATAGTTGATATACCATTTCACGTTTTCTTCCTTGCAACATTAGTTGGTCTTATTCCAGCATCATATATTACAGTTAGGGTATGTGCTTAGCATCCCATTTGCATTCCTCAATATTATGCAACTATCTAGACTTAAGCTATGGTTAGACATAGCGATTTTTTGTTTCCTTGTGCTCTAATTATGATTACCTGTTGTCTAATCTTTTAGGCTGGCCTAGCGTTGGGAGACCTAAAGTCTGTCAGAGACTTGTATGATTTCAAGACTCTGTCAGTTCTTTTTCTCATTGGCTTTGTCTCCATATCCCCTACTATCTTCAAGAGGAAGCGGATCTACGAATGAATTAATAATGCCGTTACTTCTGGAAAAGTCAGCTCACAGAGAGAGTCGAGAGAATTGGAGCTATTGCGTTTCCCTTCTGGACTGGCAAGATGCTGCTACAGGACAACAGTATGTAGCGAAGTTTTTCTTTATAAATATTTTTGGTCACCTTTTGTAGAAGTAAAGGGCGAAGGTGGAATGTGCCCAATTTATACTATTACAG
This sequence comes from Saururus chinensis, assembly GCA_035235625.1. NCBI lineage: Eukaryota > Viridiplantae > Streptophyta > Magnoliopsida > Piperales > Saururaceae > Saururus > Saururus chinensis. Next base: position 27,751,503 of record CP141140.1, read on the forward strand.
TGATTTACGGGCAGTGACAGCTATTTACGTTTTGGGAGATCAAATGAGAATATTCCGTTCTGGTCATTATTGTGGACTAAAATTGTCTCGCTAATTTTCTCTGAAGGCGAAGCTTGGGGCTTGCATGTCGCATTGCCTGTTCGCACACTTAGTTTATCTACATCTACACTTCGGCCTGAGGGCTGTCAGATCAGGATGAAATCCATCTGGCCCTCACCTCCTGCCTCGTGTTACCTTCGCGGACGAACTGTTGGGTAAAGATTTTAAAACAGGGAGAGGTCCGGCCAGCCCAAGAAATCTTCGCTCTTCACACCGGCGGGCTAGCCGCAGCATTCCACCCCCGCCTTTGGTCAGCATGGCATTGTGCACCGAGATGCTGCTCAGAGAATTAATTTTTTCTTTAAATATACATACAAACGTGAGCTTTAAATGGAAAGTTTCATTTCTTGATTATTCCACCAACGTAGCCATGGGCGCAGAAAAACTACTCGTAGCACAGCTATGAGCTATAAGCTCAGAGAAGTTTTTTCCAAGTAAATATCAAGTCTTAGAGAGATTGAATAATTATTCTATCCAAAGGATTCCTTCTGCGTAACATCTCGCCTGAGTCAACTTTCAAGTCAGTTTCAGTTACATGCAAGCCCAAAAATCAATGGCAAATATCTCTCTTTCGGGGTCAAGCCTACCAAATACGGGTGTGGTCACCAGCCAGAGTGTACATAATGCATGGGGTCGATTGTTGATGTCTACCCCTCGAGTATATGGGTGTCCGGATCCATGTTTGATCCCAAGATTGCCCAATTGTCTGCTCTAGCCTATATAGAAAAATCTTTCTAATACTATTAATAGAGACAAATTGTATCAAAATGAGATTCAGCCTTCACTGCTTCTAAAACCAAGTCACAGAGGAAATGTAGCTTCGATTCATAAATTTGATTAATTGCAAAGTTCTCATGGTTGTTTATCTGCCAATCGCAATGCATCACCTAAATTGAAATTCAGACTGGTCCTCATGGTCCTCCTCCCAATTCCCCCATTTCCTTTTCGCATCATCGCAGCAAACTCATTGTAATCAATCTGACCATCCTGCAGAAGATTCAAATTTATACGTGAATCTGAATCGTTTGACTCTTTGCTCAAGGAATTAATTCATGAAATAATGATCATTAATTAAACCAGATGTTTATTCTCAGAGCATCATTGAGACAGTGAGCTTACTACGTTCATCCATGCTATTCAAAAAAGAAAAACATGAGATGAAGAAGGCCTGAATCGGGGTAAACCAGAGATACTCACAAGCAGTAGAGTAAATGAGGAACTTACATTATCCTGATCAATTTCTTTTATCATTTCATCAAGATGGACATCACTTAGTCCAAATTTGCGGCATGCTTCTTGGAGCTCATCAATGGTTATGTAGCCACTGCCATCTTTATCAAAGAAAGTGAAAGCTGACACCAAGTTCTCTTCCCTTTCCATCTTGTTTAAATGCATAGTAGCAGCAAGAAATTCTCCATAATCCAAGGTTCCACTATTGTCAATGTCAGCCTGTGAAATTCCAATAGATGATTTGTAACTAAGAGAGATATTTTAAAACTACATTTGCAGAGGCATATAGCTACAGCAAACCGTCCGTGATTACTCACAAATTTAAGTAACTTACTTTTTCCAAATAATTGTAGAAAGAGTTGGGTGTCCACCAAGTTGGACTAATTGACCAAATTAAATCAGATATCATATTAATAACTAGCAGCAAGGAACGACTTCAGATTGATACCAAAAAATCCAAATGTTAGATGTTGCATCATTTAACTCAAAATATTATGGGTCATACTGATATCTTACCGCATCCATAAGTGCCTTGATCTCAGACTCCATTAATTCTGAACCTACTCTTTTTAGACCATTTTTAAGCTCATCAAATGTTATTGTTCCACTGTTGTCTGTATCAATCATTTTGAACAGTTCCTTCAGGCCCCCAATCTCTTCCTCTGACAGGCTTTCTGCGATGACCTGCAAAATTAACAATTTATTTGAAGACTACATCCAAGATACCATGCAATTCTCATAAGATGAAGCTTACTTTCCAGACACTACGGACTGGAATGATCCGAAATAGATAGAGAAAAGGGAATGATGAAGCATACTTTCTAGATACTACAGACTGAAATGATCCAAAATAGACAAGAAAAGGAATGATGTCAAATAGAATGATTTATCGAATCGCAAGTGTTGAAAACATTTGAAATAATATGGTTAAGACCCCCTCACTCGGCACAGAAATGGAAATTCGAAATGGAGAACACACCAGAGATGGTGGGATCTGTTTCGACAGAAAAAGTCAGAAAAATTGATCCAATTTCAAGCAACTCTCTCTCTCACTGATCTCCCTCCCTCCTGGAATAGAGGAAGCTCATGTTTAGTCCTCTCATCAGCCCTTTGTCGAAAAAAGACAAAACGAAATAAAGAAATATTTAGTTTCTTTTGTTTAATTGTCAACCTCATAAAGGCAATCTAAAAACAAGAAAAAGGACTAAAAATTACAAATGTATTTTATGATCACTGACAATTAGGAGAGTGGCTCAAAATAAGTAAAGTAATTAAAGTGGTAAATAAATTACAGGGAAATATCACTTCCTCAGAAAACCAGGAAAACATGAAACTCACCCGCAAGGCCATTTTTTTTAGTTTGTTCATAGCAGAGAATTGCTTCAAACGTGACAGAACTGCAGAGTCCAGAGGTCTATCAGGTGCAACTTTGTCATCTACAATCCACGGGTGGCCTGAAGCAAAAATACATTTTCATCAAGAAATCCCTCTCTGTTAGCATGGGTCTGCGTGTGTACATATATCACACATGGGTAGGGGTGTTAACGAGTCGAGCTGGCTCGTCGAGTACACATCGCTCAGCTCAGATTGACTCAGCTCGAGCTGAGCACAACTTGAATCAAGCTTGAATTGAACTTGACTTGAGTTCGAATTAACTCGAGCCAAGTCCGAACACACCCCAGCTCAACTCGTACTGAGTTCAAACTAGGCTCATGATAGCACTCGAATGTAATTCAAATTGTAGTACATAAACTATATTAATTAGGTTAGATTATAGTAAAAATTATATTTTGGGCTGGATTCGAATCTCTGTTGAGCCTAGATTCAAGTTTCTTATAAAGGACATTTGAGCTTGAGTTTGAGTCAGGCCTCAATTTTCTGATCCAGTAGATTTCGAACTGAACAGCTCAAGACCTGTTCAAGCTTTAGTCAAGCTCAAGCCAGCAGTTCAAATTTCAAGCTTGAGCCAAGTCAAGCCAATACTCAGCTCGGCTTGGCCCGTTAACACCCCTACACATGGGTATTTCTGAAAAGTAGTTACAAGTTACATTTTGGCAAGTCCTAACATTCTGCAAAAATAAGTTAAAAACTTACAAAGGACCTCGTGAGCTGTCAATCTTTTTTTTGGATCCCTATTTAGCATCTTCTTTATAAGATCTTTGGCACTGTCAGAAATGCACGGCCATGGATCAGAGTCAAAATCTAATTTTCCCTGTAAAATCTGCCTGAAAATTCCTGCTTCAGTTTCTGAAAAGCAACAAATGATGCAAGGACAACGTCAGTTCTTCATGATTATTAGCATCTTTCCAAGTAAGTTGGAATATGCTAGATACAATCTCCATCGGTAATGAGTAAACACAGAAGATCACTTGGTTGTTTCCATAACTATCTCTAAGCATACCTGCCCAAAAGGGTGGGACTCCGCTCAGTAAGATGTACAAGATAACTCCAGCACTCCATACGTCTGATTCAGGACCATAGAGCTTGCGTAGTACCTCAGGTGCAACATAATAGGGACTCCCTACAACCTCACTGAATGTATCTCCTGAAAAAGAAAACATCAGATGTAGCAGCTATCCGCATAAAAGGAGGAAAAAGGAGTGTATATCATCATCAAGTTGCATAAATGGTATCCAAAACACCTCAGGACATGTATTGTCAATGCGACGACATACATTGAAGGTGACATCCATAGCAAGCCCACCAAGTTTCTTCTTTCAAGTGTCTTGCCTTCTGGTCTAATCACTTGGAAATCACATGTCACTTTAGTAGCTGAAATTTAAGTGACTTTCAAATGATTAAATACAACGAACAACACAGTGGGCGAGGATGAAACTTGGTGGGCTCCCCTTCCACACAGTCCCTGAAATCACAATGACTAATGTACATTTTTCACAAACAAATAAGACTTATTGAATTTCATTGTTTTAGTAATATATTCTCTAAACTACAAATATGCAATTTCCATAACAGGATTAATGTATAACTCAGAATACCTTCCAAACAAAAAGAAAAATAAAGCAAGAAAAATTAAGTAAAATTTTTTTTGGCATAATCCGCATCTCATTTCACAATTTAATAATGCTCCCACTTAAGATTCCAGAATGGCCAGAATATGACTTTAACCACCCCAACATTCCTTCAGTCCTTGAATTTCACAACAAGATGACATTGTTAAAAGGAAATTTGTACTCCATCAAGGTTTTTAAGCAGAAGAGAAAATTCAAAATGTAGAAGTAAAAGCTTAATGTTCAAGGAAGAATATAAGCATAGTAGTAACCATACACACAAGAATTAGAACCAGATTTCATTGTTTTCTTCAATATTATTTCTCCTTGATATACTTCAAACCTTTTTTAGTTAACTCTGTTGGATAGTCTGGCTGTCTGTTTAGGCCGGCTTGATACACATTGCCGGGCCATTCCTTAACAGATCAAGCTTTTGAGGCAACTTAGTTTCAAACAAACTCAACATATATTGATAACAAGTCATTTGGATTCTTCCAAACCAAAGGGAACTGAAAATAATAGCCTCTCTTTTGTGAACCGCCACATATTGCTTAAGTTTTTTTTTAAATTTCCAGGGTCTCTGCTTCCTATGTCTAACATAAGAACCAACAAGCACATTTGCTTGGGTAAATGGAAATACAGTCACCAAACAAAGAGCGCATAAAATATAACGAAAATCATTTTATTTTAAGATGATGACAAATTCTGATCTCACATTATTTTGAAAAAAAAAACTCTTAACTCACATGACATGGTCAATTAAAAGAGAAAAACACCAACCATGAGCTTCCTCAAGTTTAAGATGCAATGCGGAGGAAGAATTTATGGCCATTGATGCTTATAGTACTTAAAACTAAACAAGACGTCAATGTCACATGCCATTTCAAAAGCATGATCTGGATGAGGATAATAAAAAAAACAAGACAGTTATACTGATGGATGGACTAGTTTACCCTACAAGATGTATGCCACCTCATATATTGTAGAACTTTGTACAAAGGATCAGATGCGTACTGGTTCTACCAAGTCATACTCAGATTTGAAATCTCAACTTTAATTGTCAAATATCCTCCACATGGCTGTCATTGCCCATTGTGCAATGTCGTCTCAAACAACTATCCCTTACTTCAATGCCAACTGGACCAATAATGAGCTTGACTTCGTGCAATCACTCTAACTAGTACATCATGCATTGCTTCTTCTGTAATTCCAACAAAGAATGATGACTCTCAAACTAGAGCTGAAAGTCCCAGGATCCATGGAAGCCTTGGCAAATGGCAACTGTATTATAGCTTTAATTTTTGCAACAACTATTAATAACCATGAAGATGGAATCAATCCACATATGCACAAAAAAATCAAAGAGATTGAAATTCGTAACGCATTTTAGCTTTATAAAGCAAACCAGAGCTTAACAAACAACATTTTTGGATCCTTCTGGACAGCAGTATAAATACTTCTATCATTTTTTAGCAAAAATAAATCTTTAACAAGCCTAAGAAATACTCTGAAAATTGCAGCATTCTAGAAAAACAAATCCATCTCTAATGCAACTAATGCTAATCTTCTCAGGTGACCTCATCGACAAATTTAGTCCAGCAAAAAAAATTAGCATGGGACAAGGAATGCCTAATCAGTAACCAAAGCACATAATGTTTCTATGAAGAAAAAAAAAATCTCCCTGCCTCATCCCAGTATTCCCAAATTGTAATGATTTAACCAACCAACAATTTAGTTAAATAGATGCGAGTGATATCATATTTATCCAACGAAACGTCACAAGTGCTTTATAATGCAAACCAGAGCTTAACAAACAACATTTTTGGATCCTTCTGGACAGCAGTATAAATACTTCTACCATTTTTTAGCAAAAATAAATCTTTAACAAGCCTAAGAAATACTCTGAAAATTGCAGCATTCTAGAAAAACAAAATCCATCTCTAATGCAACTAATGCTAACCTTCTCGGGTGACCTCATCGACAAATTTAGTCCAGCAAAAAAAATTAGCATGGGACAAGGAATGCCTAATCAGTAACCAAAGCACATAATGTTTCTATGAAGAAAAAAAATCTCCCTGCCTCATCCCAGTATTCCCAACTTGTAATGTTTTAACCAACCAACAATTTAGTTAAATAGATGCGAGTGATATCATATTTATCCAACGAAACGTCACAAGTGTCAAACCAACTAGAAACCAAAAATGAAATAACAAAAGCAAAGTAGCAAACCATAATACCCAAAATAGATCAAAACAGTTCCAGTAAATCATGTACCCACCTGGCTTGTAGAAAACAGAGAGCCCAAAATCCGTGGCCTTCATAGCAGCATCTTCATCCTTACTGGAGAACAAGAAATTCTCCGGCTTGAGGTCCCTGTGCATGACACCCAGAGAGTGACAAGCCTCCACCACCCCAACAATGGTCTTTATTAGCTTCGCTGCCTCCTTCTCACTGTACTGACCCTTCTGCACGATCCTATCAAACAGCTCCCCCCCGGCGCAGAGCTCCATCACCAAATGGACAAAGATGCTGTCTTCATAGGCCCCTTTGATCCTCACCACATTAGGGTGCTCAGACAGATGGTGCATTATCTGAATCTCCCTCCACACGTCCTCATAGTCTTCTCTGCAGATAAGCTTGCGCTTGGGAATGGTCTTGCAGGCGTACTGGGCGCCCGTAGACTTCTCCGTACAGAGGTAGGTGGTGCCGAACTGCCCCTGCCCCAGTTTCTTTCCGATGATGTAGAGCTGTTTGAGGTTTTGGGTTTGGTAGGGGAGAACCGAGGTGGGCTTGGGAGGGTGGGAGGAGGGGGTGGTGGTAGTCTCGACCTTGCTCATGGAGTCCAGCTGGGTCTATGTGCTTCTTACAAGAGTTCCTCTATCCTCTTGCCTATACAAATGAAGAGCTGATATTTTTGCACGGGACAGATATGGGTATGCTTCTTCTTGTTCTATTTCAATTCCTCTTGCCTTCCTAGCTCCTACTTTCTACTTGTCTATGGGAACGGAAAAGTGAGATTTTCAGAGAAGAAAGATTTGGGTGTTTGAGGATAAAAAGGAGAAAATGGCCAAAAGGTTCTCCCTTTTTCCCTTAAACTTTGTCCAAGAGATTGAAATGTTGAGATCTTGCAGGAAAAAGAGATTTGGAACTGATGATAAAAGAGGAGATGAACCTGCTTCTTCTTCTTTAGCTTATCTCCCATCCACCTTATATTGGGATGGGAAGCTGATTGTGCTCCAAAGAGGAGATAGACATCTGACTGTATTGAAAGTCAAGAAGAAGAGAAGAAGATGGTTATTTTTTCTCAGTTTTTTTTCATGGCTTTTTTTCTAAGTTACCAGGTCAGAGTCCTTTAATGTTCACAACCCCTGGTCATTGGTGGAACGAAACTTCAAGGAAACTTTTCTCAGTTCTCAGGTTTTTCTTACAGAATCCAGTGTGCTACCTCTATCTACTTTCTATTAAAAAAAAAAACTCTTACCACTTTCACCAAAACTGATAATAATTAAACAAACAAACAATAGTAATCATAGCAAAAGAATGAGACCAGTTAACACTTTGTCCGGAGAATCTTTTAATTTTTCCTGGTCCTTATCCTATGTCTATTGACAAATTAGCCCCCATACGTACTTTTCATACAGAACAACTAGTACTTTTTTAATAAAACCGATTTTTTTATGCTAAAAACTATTCTTTTATAATTAACCACGCTATATCGCCGACTTCAATTTGTTGGGTAAATAGGCCTTCTAATTATAATTATGATTAATCAACCAATTTAAATATGGGTCTCTTTCACTATATTAATAACTATATTTAAAAAATAATATTTTTTTATTAAATAGTAAAACTTACAAGCTTATGATAATCTTTTTTAAGTAATCAACCACTTAAATTAAACAAAATATAGTTATTAATATAAAATAAATTTTTTTGTTAAATAGAGCTATTAATTTAAGATGAAAGGAGTGATTTATTTTCCATTAAGAATACGATTTGTTAGATCATTTAGTTTGAGACTTTTAGTTATTTTTTAGATCATTTAGTTTTAAATCACCACTTGGGATTCATCGTATTTTTTTATTATTTTTAAAGCTGATTTGAGACATGCTTTTTAGATACAAGTTTCATTAATAAGTTATTTTTAAGCCTTACAATACTAATTGAATCTCCTTTCAAGCTTCGGCCACCCGTAAAGATTCGGCCTCTCCTACTCTCCTTGCATCTCCTCAATTAAATATCTTTTAATTGTTTTCTAAATCGAACTGAAATTACTCTTAGCTGAATCAAAGTCGAATACATGAGCATATGCTTAGATTGTTATCAAGCGTTGTCTCTTGTTAATTCAACCTGATATAAACTCTTTTTAATTAAATGTTATCTTACCTTACCTCTTCACAAAAAATATAGTTACTCACTAAAGCTATGTTACATTTTCCCAAAAAATTACAATTATGAGAAATGCAACTTTATTCTCCTTATCCCTTTGAGTGAGGACAATGGTATGTACCCTTCTTAATTCTCAAGGAGACCATGGTTTTAGGTGATTAGTTAGACTATTTTTTTAGGTGCTTAAGTGAGTCAAGCGTAAATCGTGTGGCTTGTAAAATGGGGGCAGGTGAGTTTTTTATTATAAAAATAATATTCTTACATTTTATTTTTTTATACTATAGATTTTTTTACATTGTAGTGGGCATTATACCATATTTAATAAGGGAAGACATAAAAACTACTTTTTTCAATCCAATCATAAGTGGGTGTAAGACTTATATGGTAGAGAAATAAGGCATAGAAATATTTCTATCTTTTTTATCAACTATCTGCCACATTTAAAATATGTGCATTATCATGGGATGACGCGTATTGTCTTTCTCCGTCATATGAAGCAGGGGGACAGAACATTTTTCTCTTTAGTGTTGATGTGATTACAGGTTTAAATCAAAGAAGGGCATTACAATTTGTCCAACATGGCCCATTCAACACATGCTTTAAAGTTCAGAGTTGTGGTGTGTGCCGTGTAGATTGACATGGGTTATAGACAAGTTGTGGGCGTATGATACATGAAAAGTCATAGACGATTCGGTGGAGTATGCTATTCAATTGATGTTTGCTCGTTCTACGTAAGTTTCTCGTTTTGCACTCCACTAGAATCTAGACAGACTCGTTCAATCAATCCAGTCATCCTTGCCTGTCATGGATCACTTTACATCCCCCTTCCCCACTTTCTACTGTTGAAATAAATATTCAGACAGCTAAAACGACACTCTCTTTCCATCGTGTGATAAAGAAATAAAATAACAGCCTGTACTCGGGCATATACCCTCTGTACTCGGACAGTTTGGTCCATACCACCCTCCTCCATTCCATCGGTCTTTTTTTGACTCCCCATTCTAAGTAACCATGTCTGATGCAAAGATCATTTACAAAGATGAAAATGCTCCCATATGTATTCGCAATTTGTGAAGGTATGTTTTCCCAAGATGTATATATTTCATATTACATGGTTTTATAAAAAATATTCTATAAAATTAGAATTTATAGAAAAAATTTATAAAATTTGACCAAAATACTCCTATAGCAAGGGTTAAAGGTTAAAATCATATAAACTTGTCAGCGCCGATGTATAAGCAAAGAGGCAATTGAAGCTTAATGTTGATTTGTGATTTCTAACTTTTAAGCGGTGATTCCCATTAGTAGCTAGTACAATCATACACCTCATCATGAAATTGGACAACTTTCATGTACTCGGAGGAACTCATCTTCCTTCTCATCTCCACCTCCTCTTCTCCACCCAATCACCTTCACTACCTTCTTCACCCTCATCATCATCAAGTAGAGGCTCACCCCTTACTCCATTAATGAAGTGGTGTTTGTGACCCCGGGCATAGTTCTTCTCGACATCCATAAGAGAGGGGACCATCCTTCCAACGTCTCCAATGCAAGTACTTGTTGGGCTTCATCATCACCCTTAGCGCAACCAGTTTATTTAGGCTCATGTTGTCATGCATCAAGCTAGCCTATACTAAGGCTACAAAAGCCTTGACCTATAGCGTGATCTTGTAGTTCAATTTGATGTGAACTTATAACACCCGAGACTTTTCATCATATTTTCTTTAAAATTTACAAAAAAAAATTGCAACATAACGGTTGTAAATCAAGAAAAAATGACAAAATATAGAACATGTGAAATTAGTTTTATAATTTAAAACATCATATATCAATTTTTCCTATATAATTTTTTTTCAAACAAACATCATACGGGCAAACCAAACATTCCTAGGCGCTACTCAAAATAAACATACAAAAGAAATTACCATGATCATGGACTTTAGATACAAATCTCTTCTAGGCATCCCTAAGTACAAGTCACATAAATAGTCCACAGTCTAATCCAAATAACAAGTCTAGAAAGGATAAACATCTTAATTTTTACATATTCATATAGTCTCTGTCATCCACTTCATGACCAAAACATTTTACTCAAACGTCATCAAACTAAGCTCCTCATAGCCAATTCTAGTTATTACCCTCTTACTTATACCTCATTTATTATACTTACTTTCTACTTTATAATATGTATATTATATTTGTACAATTATGCATCATTGTTATTGCCTAACAATCCCTCGTAAAGCTCTAAGCCTAAGTCCTCTTACTTACTGAACCCTCAACGTATGCTCCAAACCAAACCAATTCATTCTAATATTTGCCTATTAAACTTATATCCTCCGTCTTCTATCATACAGTTGTCAAACCACAACAAATTCATACCAAACCCTCTGTCACCTCTTACCATCCATCTCCCTCCCACACACATACACATATCCTTCATACATGCATATAGTCATCATACATGCGTATGTCTGTTACACATACATATAACACACACATAATTTTATACATACTTACCAATATACTCGCTAGCCATCACTAGCACACACATAGTCCACATATATCAAACATGTGTTTAGCTCACATGCATGTCATATGCATTTTTAAACATACCATATAATGATGCTTATGTGCACATCATGCAATCGGATTGTTATTTAGCATCCAAAGCATCGAATTATACAATCCGAGCATGTTGTTAAATATTTAAAGCATGCTATCATGAAATTACGAGTTCAAAGCTCCCCTACTTTATAATCTAAGATGTTTGATGGCAAGCACACAACGGTAGCAGAGTCGGTGGTAGAATATGTGGCCAAAAGCATCGCCTAGCTGAGATAGATGTTGAACTGAGGTTTTGAAGCCTCGAAAGTAATCACAGCAAGATGGGGGTAACCCAAGTCTGTGGGGCAAAATTCATGATCTACGGCAGCACACTAAGGGCGGCTAGGAGAAAGGTCATGCCAAAGAAATGACAAGTGATTCTAAAGTTGAGGGTGGACTAAATAGAAGTTGGCCGGCATCTAAGAAGCACTCAACTGACTGTAAGACACCAAAATCGGCCATGGAAAACACCCAAAGGCAGCAATTTCATGTCGACTATGGACCACATAAGGGGAGGAGAGCATGGGGTGACGCTCAAGGATGGAGGAGATGTAAGGTCCCTGATTTTTCTACAATTTTTTGGGATTTTCTTGCCATTTTTTTGGTCATTTTCGGTAGGAAAATGTGATGTTTCAGCGTATATATATTTGTATATTTTTCCCAGCATTTATACCCATAGAGTCAGGTGTGGGGCTTAGTTGCAGGCCGCGGGCCTCGCTGCGCGCTTACGACGCGAATTTTGGAGGTTTGACACGTAACCAGTGGGTTAACGCGCGTTGGGGATACGTTTGGAAAAATAATAATAATAAAAAGGAAAAAAAAGGGATCGGGATCGCGATCCCGATCCAGAACCCGGATGGTGAATAGTGCGCCGCCCCCCTTCTTGTGCCTGTTCCCTGTGCCCGGCCGCCGCTGGCCGCCGATGGGCCACAGGACTGCCGCCACCGGCTCCGCCCCGGCCGTGCGACGGCAGGGGGCCACCGTCCAAGCCGCCCAGGGCCGCTCCACCCTCCGCCCCGACTTTTCCCAGCTAGCTGCCCTTTTTGTTTTGATCTGATTCCACCGCTGCTGTGAGTCGGCAAGGGCCGGCCGGCCGCCCACGGCTCCGCCATGGGCCGGCGATGGCGGGAGGACACTCCTCCCGGCCCTAGACGGCCTCTGCTCCGCCATCCCGCCCCCTTTCTCTCCACTGCCCTGTTTTCGCCAGACGTCTATTTGGATGAATTGGGGGCCGCCGGCGGCGAGCCACGGCCAGCTATGCTCTGTCCGGCCCCTCCTTGCTCCAGCGACGGCGGGAGGCCATCCCTCTCGGCCGGTGGGCCTCTGCACCACCGCCCCATTCCATTTCCCCTCTCTTCACTGTTCCACCGACGCACTATTTTGGGCAAACAGTGGCCGCCGGTGATGATTCATGGCCGATTCGGCCTTCCTCCAGCCTCGCCTTGCTCCAGCGAAGGCAATGGACTACACCTCCATGCCCGGTTCTGCCTCCACCCTCCCTCTTTTCTCCGGCCAGTACATTTTATCGTACAATTTTCCGGTGGGTTGTCGCCGCCATCGTTGGCGGGTGAGGATGACTTGACCACCGTGGGCTCCGCCCCGGCCTGGCAATGGCCCAGGGACGGCCCCACCCACGTGGACCGATTCAGCCTCTGACCCCATGGCCGCTCCGCCCTTATGGGTTTTCCCCAGTCGTCCCCTATTTTTGGTCTACGTCCATTTTGGACGTTGTGACTGACGTTATCAGTCGGACGCCGGATTTGATTTAGAGGACCTTAGTTTGGCTCCGCCCCAGCCCGGTGATGCCAATGGGCCACCCCTCCGGGCCTTGTTCAGCCTTGCGGCCCGTAGCTGCAGCTAGTTCCGCCTTACCAGCATGTGTGTTGTTGACCCCTCTTGCCCATTTTACGCCATCGATACCGGACGGCCTCTGGCAAGAATTTATATGTCTTACCTTGACAGAAGGTGGACGAGGTCATCTGCACAGGCCTTGGCCAGTGACGGCCTCATGGCCTTTGCTCGACTGTGAACCCTCCCCTTGCCCTATATCGTGCGAGATGCACAGCTACCCGCACCATTAGTTTTGGTTGTGGGTGGCGATCAGCGATGTCGCCGCTTAGATTGGCCACTGCTAGGGCCTTAGCCCTGTTGGCTTTTGTGGGCCTTGGGTCATCTCCATTCAGCCCTCTCCCCCGCCCTTTGGGTCGCGTGTGCATATGGCCATGCGTGTGCTTTTGGGCTTAGGCGCCGCTTTTGCGCCGCCCGATCATTGAATGGCTTGGCCACTGATTGGAGTTGACACAGAGCCGTCCTCCACCTCTCCTTTGTTCTTGAGCGTTGCCCCACACTCTCCGCCCTTATGTGGGCCTTTGTGGACCGAAATCGTCGCCATTGGGTGATGTCCACAGCCGATTTCGACATCTTGTGGCCGGTTGTGCACGTCTTAGCCACAGGCTGATCTTCAGTGTACACCATCGACATCTGGTCGCACCGCCACATATGTTGGCACGATATTTCTCCCGGCCGCCCTAGTGTGCCGCCGTGGTTCGTGGGTTTTATCGCATTGATTTTTGACACCCTGTTTGGCCGTGACCAATTTCGGCGCATCCTAAAACCCTCGGGACAGCAGCTCTCTCAGCCAGGCAACAGTTTTGACCGCCAACTCCGCCACCGTCGAGTGCTCACCATCGAACGTCATGATTACGAGGTAGGGGAGCTTTGAACTCGTAAATTCATGAAGCATGCTTTGAATGAGTAGCAGCATGCTAGGATTGTATGATTCCATGCTTGGATGTTAAGTAACGATCCAATTGCATGATGTGCGTGTAAGCATGATTGTATGGTATGATTGATATGCATGAGATGTATGCATGTTGTATGGATGTGGATTATGTATGCGCTAGCGATGGCTAGCAAATATATTAGTATGCTACGTATGTGTTATGCATGCGCTAGTGCTGGCTAGCGTGCATGTTTGAAGTATGTATGTATGAATGTGTGTGCATGTGCTAGTGATGGCTAGCGTGTATGTTTGATGTATGTATGCACTACTGATGGCTAGTGAGCATGTTTGTAAGTTACATATGCATGACCATATGTGTATGTTATACGTATGTGTGAGACATACGTATGTATAATGGCTTCTTGCCTATGGTATGGTTATATGTAAGTGTATGTAGGCAGAGGTATGGGCGATGGACAGTAAGAGGTGACAGAGGCTTTGTCTGAATTTGGATACAGTTGTGTAAGCGTATGACAAAGGATAAGAGTATGACGGGCAAGGATTAGAATGGATCGGTTTGGGTTGGATTGTATGTTGGGCGATTGTCAGACAGCAAGAGCGTGCATAATTGTACAAGCATAACATACATATTATAAAGTGAAAAGTAAGTATAATAAGTGAGATATAAGTAAGAGGGCGACAACTGGGTTGGCTCTGAGGAGCGTTATTTGAGGATGTCAGTGTAAGATGATTTGGCCATAAGATGGATGGCGAAGTATGTAAGATTGTAAGGGTTTGATGTACGATGAGTTTTGTCCATGATGTGAATGGGTAAGTGAAGTCTGCTGCCCTGACGAACTTGGGTTTCAGATCTAGCTCAGCTTCGGTTTGACCAGTCGAGGACTGTGAGTTTGTGTGGCATAATTGTACCGCATAATATACTTAATTCAAACTTGAATTATAAGCACAACTAATGATAGCGTTGTGAGTTTGAGACCTGAGGGTTCGACGGATTAAGTTCCGTGTTTGTGCTGGCCGCTAATGAGTCGGCCGATCATTTATCATGTCTTGTCATGGTGTTTATCCTGCGGGATGTTATCTGTGTGCTGTGTAGAGCACAGGATGTCTGATGCTCTGCTGAGAGCAACGTTGTTTCTGATTTGGTCTACGTGTTGTATAAGCCCAGACGTTTGATGCTCTGTTGAGAGCGATGTACGTTTCTGATTTTGTCTGTGTGCTGTATGAAGCCCAGACGTCTGATGCTCTGTTGAGAGCGAAGTATATTTTCGGTTTGGTCTATGTGCTATATAAGCCCGGACGTTTGATGCTCTGTTGAGAGCGTTGTATGATTCCACCCAAGAGTGGCACTGTACATTTCTGCCCAAGTGGCACTGTATATTTTCTGCCCAAGAGTGGCAATGGCACTATTAAGACCCATTATGGTGGGCAACTGTATGACCCTTTATGTGTGGGTGTTTATGTTTGCGCGTCAGGTAAGTAATATCATGGATCTACTCTTACCTGTTTGATCCAGTGCCCCATGAGCATTAGTGTGCCTTACCTTCGGAAAAGTCCATGGCGTCTAGTCACTCCCCGGAGGTTAAGGTGTTGCCCCAGTGGCATTCTTTTCCTTTTCGATGCTAGAGCTTATTAGTTGTAATGAGCTTCAGTGGTCGTTGATATGTGTACGACTGTATGTGTATTGAGCAGGACTGTAAGAGTGTGTATGAGCAGGACTGTAAGCGTATGAGTATGAGCACGACTGTAAGAGTATGTGGAGGAGCACGACTGTAAGAGTATGAGTACGATTGTGAGAATATGTTTCTGAGTAAGACAGTAAGTATGATTTTGTGCAGACTATACGAGTGAGGTCGTACAAGTCTGATTGTACAAATAAGGTCGTACATGTATGGGTAAGCTGTATGAGTGAGCATACGATTTTACAAGTAAGGTCGTACAAGTATGCATATGTTGTATGAGTATGCGTACGGTGGTACTAGTAAGTTGTATGACCCTGGATAAGGGTGTTTGTGTAAGTTGATTGGATAGTATGATTTTGGCACGATGGTGCATTTGATATGTTTTTGGCACGATGGTGCCTTTGGTA
Source organism: Saururus chinensis (assembly GCA_035235625.1). Lineage (NCBI taxonomy): Eukaryota > Viridiplantae > Streptophyta > Magnoliopsida > Piperales > Saururaceae > Saururus > Saururus chinensis. The sequence goes on from CP141140.1 coordinate 27,767,665, forward strand.
TGATCTTGGCACGGTAGTGCATTTGGTATGTTTGTATGACTTTGAGCATGTTTATGATTATGATATGCTTCTGCTTCATGTTTGAGTTGCATGACGCATGTATTTATGAACTTGTGAGTTCACCGTTTGGGATTTTCCCTACTAGGTATTTTCCTACTGAGTATGAAAATACTCACCACCCTACTTTTTAGCCCCGTTGTACGGGAGGTTTTGCAGGTTGTGCGGAGAGCTCCTGGAGATGGATGCTCATTTCAGCAGTGAATTGATTCCCGTTGACTCAGGTATTTGCTTCACTCACTGCGAGTTTGTTTATGCCACGATCTCCTGTATTGGGTGAGACAAGAAGTTAGATGTTTATTCTGGACTTTCATTTGGATGAGTCTGTGGATTGTTATGGGACTTGCACTCAGGGATGCCTGGGAGTGATTTGTATTTAAAAGTCTATGATCATAGCAATTTATTCGTACGTGTGTTTTCGAGTAGCGCCTGATGATATTTGCTTTGGTCGTACGATGTTTAACCATATGATGTTTTAAATTATAAAATGTTTATACAGGTTTTGATTTTGTCATTTTGACTCTGATTCGTATAAAAAAAAATTGTCTATGAGTTTTAAGAAAAAAGGATGAAAAATCTCGGGCGTTATAGGAGATGTGGAGGGCTGTGGTGGTGAAATCAATCAATGGCAGATACATCCAATGGTCAAGCGGCACAAAAATGATGCTTATACCCTAAATCACATGATGAACTACTTGCATAAGCGGCCACATGGGAGGGGAAAGATTGGACGGAGGCGGCCCAAGGCCCACAAAAGAGCAAGTGAGCTAAGGCCCTAGTGGTGCCCAACGGAGATTGCAACATTGCCAATTGTCATCCACAACCCAAACCAATGGCGCGTGCAGCTATGCATCTTGCACTATCGAGGACTGAGGGGTAGGAGCATGGCAGAATAATGCCAACAAGGCAAAAAGAAGTGGTATCAGGCTAGATGGGTGTAGCCCTCATTGTCAATGGGTTGGGGCAGAGCCCGAATGACCATGGCAATGGCCAAACGCACCCAGACCATCTAGTCAAGCGAAATGGAAAAGAGAGACACATGGGGACAGATTGGTGAGGTGGGCAGCATGGTCATAGAGGCAGCGGGCTGGGCTAGGGTGGTAGTCATGCCTTCAGCAACCCATAAACGACCGAAAGAATGTGGTTGGGAGGCTAGCCGATAGCCTATAGAACACCGGCAGCTCAAAAACGAACTTGACATTGAGAAAAAAATGAGAAAAAGACTAATACCTCATGGAGGATCAAGGAGAGGGTGGTGGTAGCTCTAGCCGGTGCCTCTGAACTCCTAATAGCTGGACAAGGCTAAGTCCAGTGGAGAGCGATGACAAATGAACAAAAAATTCTCCTACAGTCCAACACCAATAAAATATGGTAAAAACCAAGGGAAAACACTAGTAGCTCATGGAGGAGCAAGAAGGGCATGATGACGGCCGTAGTTGGTATCATCGAGCTCGTGTCGGCAAGATGAAGTGGATTCCGATAAGAAGATGTGGAATCCGATGATGGAGGAGCACGACAAAGTGTCCGGAATCACTAGGGTTTCTTCTCCATCTCAAAACTTATGGACATTCTCAGAAGAAAATGATTGGACTCGGCAAGCACCAACCTTCTATTTACGCGTCGAATATCCAAAATTCGCACCAAAAATATCTATGATGCATCGAAGCTTAATGGCCGCAATTAAGCCCCACACCCAACTATATGTATAAATACCAGAGTCAAATATAGAAAGACAAATACACTGAAGCGTCATATTTTTTTACTAAAAATAATTACAAAAATTACAAAAAAATCAGGGACATTACAAAACTTTATTGTGATGGTTTTTTGCTATGTGGGTATGTGCGTCAATAAGGATTTCTCAACTATTTCCAAGGAGGCAACAAAGTATGGGCTTGAAGAAACATGATATGACACATATCGTGTTATCATTAACACGATATGACTCATATATTATGTTAACATTAACACAATATGACTTGTATATTGTGTTAATGTTAACACGATATGGCATATATTGCGTTGTTGTTAACACTACATGTCATATATTGTGTTATTATTAATACTATATGGTACATATTATATTATTGTTAACTTGATATGACATATATTATATTATCAATAATACACATTGTTAACATATTATATTATTATTGATGCGATATGAGTCACATCCTATTAACGATAATACAATATGGTGCATGTCATATTTTTGAATACATATAGAGTATATATGTCTTGTTATCATTAATACAATATAATGCATGTTATAAATGCCGACAATTACTCTCTCTATTATGTCGGAGAATGGGTCATTGACACAAGAGAAATGATGGGTTTTTTTTATTGGAAAAGCTTTGGCGAGGGAAAAAAAGAAAAGAGGGGTTGCACTGCCTCTTTTCTTATGCTCATTGTTAAAGCATAATATGAAAAACGCTTCCCACATCACCTGCCTCTATGGCGAAGAAGGAATCTTAATTCTAATTTAGCTTGCTCATATACCATTCTGGCTAGGAATACACAAAGTCCGAAGGATCACATTGCTGTCTTGATATTGGTAGTCACGCAATCTAAACAAATTTCTTGTGATGTAAACCAAACACAATCTACGAGAAGACCAACGTAGACAGGAGCAGCAGAATTTAGTGTTGTGCTCCATAAATTGATCCGCGTGAAATTCTATCTGAAAGTGTTTTGATTCCTAGTCTGGTACTCTTTGTAGCGAGAATTTACCATCTAGCAGATCGTATTTATACACTACCATGAAAATGCTTTATGAGCGTGAATGAGACCGAACTCACAGGATCAGGCAAACATGATCATGTGTACAGATTCTTTTTACTCCAGAGATGTCCCCCAATTTCAGAAACGCTCACGTGCATCTGCCATTATAGGGTTATTTACTTGTATATTATTACCAGAGTTTTTACCCGGCTAGCTAATGTTTCATCCATCGAAATTCATTAATTAAAACATGAGGTGAAATCAAGAATATGATTAATGAAACACATGCAGCACATCGAAAGAAGGTAGGCGCTGTTACAGCAAGGGGAAGTTTGAGAGGGGTAAACATTCCAATCTATTTTAGTGTCTAAAGGTTTCTTGCAGCAAATTCTTCTTAACACAAATCAATTTGCATCCATGTAAAACTTTCACATGAAGCACAGATTCAATTAAAATGCTTAGAAGCACTTATTGTTGGGTAATTGATATAGGGCAAGTTTGGGAGGCGCTCCCGGGAAATGACTTTCTAGAGTATGGAAATTGCATTCACAAACAGAAGTCATTTGCTATAAAATATGTCCTTTCAAGGGCGGGAAAGGAGGATCTTCCTTTCTGAATCAACTCACCTCCCCAAAAGAGTTAAACATATCACTTTCTACTTCTCTTTCCCAGTTTTTATTTTTCTTTCCCCAAAGGATTTCCAGTAAAAAGTCATTTTCTTTCTACTTAGAATCGTCAGCCAAACAACCCCATAATCACTTTCACATGACATAGAGGTTTAATTGATGTACTATGTTTGCAGAATGAGAGCAACCAATGCGGAGAATAGTTAAAAGCAGTTGAGGTGTTCTTTTTTTAAAATTGTACACCCAGGTCTATAACAGTAAAATGGCGTACTCTCTGCATCCCACATTAATAGTCCACATGAAAATTATAATTTTTAAAGAAGCCAATTTATTAACCTTTTTACTCCATCCACTAACCCTTTTCACTCTATCCACTAATTACTATGAAAAATATCAAATGAAATTTGGCCATTAATATGGGATAATTTTTTTTTTAAATTCAGGCACCGACTATGGGACAGAGGGAGTATAATAGAAACTTAGAAGGGTTGGCCATTCACAAAAAGATCACGTAGGTTATGTGCAAGACAGCAAGATTTCGCACCCAAAGATATACATCATTTGCAGTGCCCCTTTATGCAAAAAGGAAATTTGCAAGCACCCAATTAATTATACAATAGGTCATGATGCCAACTTTTGGCTTTTAAAAATCACCCTAAAGCATATTAAATATGCAAGATACGAGTGTATTGATTTACTTACCAGCTACAAAGTTCCACGATTGTGGCTTTGCTAAAGTTTCAGTCTATAAATACATATGCAGGCAGACGCAATGCCAGTCATGTTTACTTCTCAAGAGCCTTGGTGCCTACTGAGGACCAGGCCGGGAATGCAGCTGGAGGGTCCTGTTTGGCACCACCTGTAGGACACCTGGTTGCTCTACAAAAACACAAAAGAAAGAAATAACATGAAATGCAAGCATTTCAACAATATAATTAATTCAACAGCTAAAAAGGTGTCATTTATCCAGAGTGAACCATTACATTATTTGTATAAAAATATTAAATTATTTACAGACTCATCTTCATTGGTCGATAGATTATCATGATACAAGACAACTTCAGGCGCACGTGTTGCTATTAGTAATGCTTATGTGGCTGAATAAAAAAAAAGTAATGCTTATGTGGTCGATTCATATCTCACCCATGCAATTCTAGGATCGAGAAAAATAAGTATGCCATGCAAGGACGACCCTATAGAGCCTTAAGCATGCCGTAGGATGTATAAAACCACCAGAAGTATTGGTCAAGAAGCAAGAGAAGAAGTGCTGATTGATTGTTACCAAACAACCACCACTAATTTCCTAATTACATCAGGACATACATTTTACCAACAACTAATGTGACGATGCTCTGGTTTTTGGACATGCAATCAAGCACAAAGAGAACACTAAATTTAAAATTTTCAGCATTAAGTTCTCAGTTTATGGTCAACCAAAGCAACAAGCAAATTCAGTAACTCAACAATTGTCACCATTTGACCCACAATTCAGCAATTACAAGTAGACACAGCAGAAGGTGCTTTTAGGCTACACCATGTTCATAGAAACATATTTCATCCAATAACCCCAGAAGGATGTGGCCTTCAATACAGGACAAATCTTGCATTATCATGGTAACATTCAATTGGCTGCATATGGAAATCTGGCATTTTAGATCTTCAAACCTCACAAAGTTTGTGACTCTGCTCGCTTTGGTCATCAATAATGTAAACATCATTTTTCTTATTTAATGTTTGCCTTGATGGGTAACATCAGGAAGGCCATCTATCAGACCTTGCCACTCTATGCCCCATTAATTCTACTTTGTCCTTTTAAGTATAACAGCATAAAAATGAAATGAGTGTACATCGCCTGCTAGCATAGTAGTGAAATTACAAGGTATGTGTCTTAGTATAATTTAAAGGGTAGTTTCACAAATCATGTAAGAATTTAATTGTCCCTACTAAAGTAACAAAGGATATTGTCTTTTAGTATAGTTGGTGCCTTGGCGACCTGTACGTTATCATTAGGGTTGCAAACATTTAGTAATCAATACAAGTACAACGTTCTCATAATAACCATAGCATTCTTCAGATACATATTTACATGAGTTATTTATGTTATCTAAATTAGTTATCATTGCCAACCCAGATACCTGAGTAAGACAATGATTTTTCAAAAGCCTTAGTACTTTTTTCTTGAGATAATTCCTGCTAAGACCTAAAGGTTCTCTATATTTACCAATAGGTCCACAACGAAATTATATTGTACATAATAGTATAATTCGACTATTGTCCGCTTGCAACAATAGTAAAATATAAATAACCAATGGGTCTTAGCGAGAGATCGAGTCGTATAACTTCTCATTTATTATAGCTCTTATGGTGGATATCGGTACACAAACTCGTTTTTTCTACATTTTTAAAGAGAGGGAATTACTTTATGATCGCTCCGGGGGTTTTGGGAGGTCCTTGGGCTATCTTACCGGTCACGATTGGCTTCACAAGAGAATTCATCGTAAGCGGACAATAGTAAAATTATACTGTTGTGCACGGTATAATTTTACTGTGGACCTATTGGTAAATTAATTAGGTTGCTTGTCCTTCTTGGGAAGAACCCCTTTTTTCTTTGCTTGTATGTAGAACATCAGGTATACAAGTTCTATCCTTCTACAATCTCTAAAAAACGATTAAAGCATTCTCACTATAAAATTCTAATAAAATAAAACTAATTAAATTACAAAAAGTGCATGAGTAATAAGATCATATCACAGTCTCTCATGTTGCAACGGCTAAAATTGATAGATGTAACTAAAGCAGAAAAACTGTAATGATTGTAGCCAAAAAATAATGGATCGCAATGTTATTTCAAAATTTCAAGTACTGCACTTTATCTAACTTTTCAAACTCTCTGATTTCCAAAAGTATCATCCTAGTATGCATTTTATATGCTAACTTGGTACCGTCAAACACATTTTTATGGTACATTTATCATAGAACTACCCTAAGGTAATTAGCTTCATGGGTTTTGTTTGCAAATTCACCTAGAACTTCCTATGCATATGTAAACCCAAAAAGGAAGCTTGTAATGTAAGTTAAACTTTGTTAAACTATTCGGCAAGGGGTGACATAACTAGCACTCCCCCGCACGTGCAAGCACCACCACACATTGCGTGTGAACATACAGAAATGGCCAGGCAAACATGCAGCATGGAACACTGATCTTGCAGGAATTGAACCCAGAATCTTTGCTAATGATACCAAGTAGGTTAATTATATTCTAAAAGCTTATACTGCTACGGGAAAGGTAACTTTTACATTTCACACATTAACTTGTAGAAAGAAGAAGTATGGGTCCTCCAAACTAGTCCTCATTTGGATCCTCCATCTATGTGGAATTGACATGATGTGATTTAATAGGCCCTTTGAAACAAGTGATTAAAAGTTATATGACACAAGGAGGATAGGAAGAACCATAGCATCACTCCTGAAGAGAATTGCCAACACGGAACTGGAAAATCCCTTATCTTCAGTAAAGTTTCCAACCAAAAAATTGTGAAGATTGGGTAATAAAAATGTTGAGCATAGAAATGCATAGCATATAATTCACCATTTGATACAATGCCACCGATCGGATGACAAAAATCATGTACTAGTTACTTCAATAATGCATAAATCATACTCCCTCCGTACTCGATTAATAGCTCCATTTGATTTTTCAAAATGAACTAATTTTAGTTCATTTTGAAAAATCAAAAGGAGCTATTAATCTAGGACCGAGGGAGTAATACATTTACACTTATAGTAAGGAAAATAACAAAATAACTCCTCCACTTTATATACACTGGTGAAAATTCATCACCTCTACTCAATTGGAGCACACATTACGCATTACACTCAGCAGCAAACATAAACCCAAAAGCCAAGGAGTACGATGAATTTTTGGATTTATCCCTATATTACCCATATATTTTTACATTTATTATGATATTACCTTCAAGGGACAACATATATGGCTATCTGACCTCAATCAGATCCTTTTACATGGATGTGTCGGCAAGGCACTTCCTAGTTTTGTTTCCCATTTTGAAAGGTCATATCTTGCACTCCCGACCTAGAGACTTGCTTTCTTGGTACCATAGGAAAGCTCTAGACGAGCTTTATGGAAAGAGACCTCACATGGGGATATACATATGACATGCTTCCCAATGATAGATTTTTTTATTTTTTGTATTTTTCTTATATTACAGATTTTTTTTGCTTTTATTTCAATTACCCTCAACATCAAATAGACAAACTCCCACAATCAACTACTCAATCTTTGCCAATCATTTCTAAAAATTGACTTAGACAGTTTGGTGAGGATATTGACATTAACAAGTGGATAGACTACATACAGTGAAATTTTATTTTATACACCTGGAGGGCAAACAGGCAAGAAGACAAGCTTGAGGGAGGTGTTCCCACAATTCAAAACCAATTAAGGTGGCCTTGAACAAAGGGACCCACCCTCAAACCTATCTTCCCGCCTGTCTGCTGGCTAAATGTATACCTTTTTTCAAAAAAAAATTGATAAGAATTAGATCTTTTACATCAATTAATTTGATTTCATCCAACAGCAATCGCGTGAATGAAGATGAAGATAAAGTACCCACGAAAAATTTTCTATGTATTTTGCTTACTACGACTGTCTTTGCTAGAAAAAGATTTATTTCAACAGTCATAATACGAGTGCCTTTGTCCTTATGTAGAGGCATTGTAGATGCATAGCATAGCATAAGCAGAAGCAACATGATCATCTAATGCATTCACCTATACCTAACTTTTGGTTTCTTTTGCTGCTAATAACCCCAACTACATGCAAAACATGATGAGGTATGTATATTTAGGCATTAAAATTTGCAGGGACTATCTTACTAGGATTGAGCTTGGTTAACAGATAATATATAATAGTGTACACAACAATCTAATCTTTGGTTAGCTGGTTGTACATATACTGTATACTTGGGGAGAATTTTTTTTTTGCTTATGCCTCCAAGTAGGAAATATGTTGCACAACTATCTAGAAAAAGGGGAACGCATACTGCACCAAACTAGTTCAGAATTCGAAGAAGGATGTGCTGTGTGGTGCAAAGTTCCTTGGCACTGTCGTCTTCTTCTCTAACCTGCAACCTAATATTAAGTCCGTGAGATTTGGACTCACATTTGCATACTACGAGTGTATTTGGGCACGTATAGTGCTTATAATTATATGTGCAAGTAGTTTATGTTCATTACAATGCGGGAAAACGTGTATTGTACCTAGAACATGTAAGGGAAACCTTTGTTTGATACACACTTTAAATCTAATTTATTTAAATTTTATTAATTAATCTGAATTTAAACACCCAATGTGAGTGCATTCTTGCTTTCCTATAATTCACAAAACTTAATAGCAAATTACTCCAGTAGTTGTGTGACCGTATGCATAAAGACTCACTAAACCAAAACGGCAGTCCAAGCATACGCGCACACTAAAGATATTGAAATGTCACAATAACTTTACATATGAAAACAAGCCCCGCTCATAACACATTATATATAATCTAATCCCTTGTATTGTTCACAGGATCATCTAGATCAGCTGTACTGATTCATCGAGTTCAAGGTATAAGAAATAATACATAAAAAGAAGTCAATTCATTAACAAAAGGAACAAAGAAGTGGAGAAAATTGATCAGGAAGCTTACTGGAGATTTCCGAGACCTGCTGGGGAGTCAGCTTGGCCGAGAATCCGCTGGCAGCCGCCTTGTAACTGTACACCAAAGCTTCCCGCGCCGCCGCCTCACTGTCAGCATCGACACAAAAATTCTTCTTTAACGAAAAAAAAACAATAAAAAACTGAAGATTCAAAAGACAATGAGCAGCCGGATTTCTCCTAGAAAAAATCTGAAAGAAATAAAGAAAAAAAATCGAATGAAGAAAAAGACCTGCCGAGGACGGAAGCTAGGGTTCGAATGTGGTAGGCCTCGGCCTCCTCGCCCTCCTGGGGCTGTTCCGTGTACACGATGTGGACGGCGGCGCAGTCCGCTGCCTTCGCTCCCTCCGCCATCACCCTCGCCTCGGACGAAATTACCACCACCAAAGCCGCCACTAACGCCGCTACCACCGCCGACGACGAGATTCTCGGCATGCCAAATCCCCCACTGAAAGAAAAATGGCCGGGGGCGCGACGGGTATGTACTATGTAATACTTACGACTGAGCTTTCGAAGCGTCTTGTTTGGACAAAGCTGTGCGCATACGGGGAAGCATTTTCAATTTGCTATAATCCCTGTTGACAATGCGCTCAGTAACATGTTGACAATGAGCTCATGCCCTTTGTCGATAATATTAACTACGTGCTTACTAGTGCTGCTAACGCTAACATGCATTAGGATTAGGATGCGTTTCGTCAATTTCAATTTCTCGTATGCTTTCTTTGCATTAGGCGTATTAATTATAAAAATATATATTTTTCACATACGGAGGTGTATAAAATTAGGCTAAACCTAGTTTGGTTTAGTACAAGGTTTTAAACTTTATATGAAAAGAAAGAAATTAGCTAACTCAAAGGAAAATATGATGATAAGACTCATTTTTTTAAAGAAAAAAGTTAGCATAAACTTAAGCTCACACTCACCAACGTAAGCTTAGGCTTCAAGAGTAATCGGATCTTGATTCTATAATGCAAAGGTGCATGTCTCTTGAGTTATGTACATCATTTAAATGGGCCATAGATGCCTATGAGCTTGGGCATATTAAAAACAAGACTCTATTCCAAAATATTCTATTGGCATAAATAGCATTTATAATCACACTAATAATCAAGTAACTCATACTCCCGATAAATTAACTTGAGACTCTTCTCATATTGTATATGTTATATATATGTAGCTATTAATAAGTTCTCATAATTATGTAACCATATGGAAATGATTGGTGTATTTTGTAACAAAAGCAAAGTTAGTCAATTGAATAAACATCTTGATGACTTTTATCTTAAATATTAGACTTTGTTCTTTGAGAGTTACGTTTTTTATGTTTTTTGTTCTTATTTCATGCCTTAGAAAAAGAATCATGACAAACTTATTTTTCCTTTTTTACTCTCTCCATCTAATATTAATAGTTATATTTGAAGAAATAATAATTTTTTTTTAGGGGCAAAACCCACATTTAAGAAAAGGGAAAATAAACTTATAATACCTTTTTTTTAAGTACTTAATCACTTAAATGGTACAAAATAAAGCTATTAATATATAATCTTTTTTTTCAAATGAAACTATTAATTTAAGATAGAGAGAGTATTAAATAAGGTTACGGGTCCTCAAAAAGCTAGCCCATCCCTATGTCCTCGGTGGCTCCACCTAGGTAGATTTTTTTTTATTGAGCCGACGTAAAAATCAAATCCTTGTCTTACACACACCATGAAATGAGTTTTTAGGTCAAGTAAACCTAGAAGCGCATGAGGTCCCCATGTAATTTTTTGTCTCTTTGGCACTAAAAGGAGTTCAGGGGTAACACCTTTGTGACAAAAGCTCAAAAACTATAGGCTACATTAGTAATAGGCATATGTTATAGAGAAGAGCAAAAAAAGTTACACTAAGAAGGTGGGAGAGGATTCAACTTGAAGAGACCGAAAAAGGGAGACAATAACAAAGATGACATAGATAAAGTTAATATGATAGGTATGAATGTTATTTCTTATAGTGTTGACACAGGACAAACTAGAGTAGAGTTACAAGACGTGAGTTGTCAATCCTGAATTGTCATTAAATGGCACTTCTTGATTCTGGCAGGGTTATGCTCACCACTAGAGGACTCACGGCAGTTAGATCACAATATTTCTTCGGAAAATGCTTTTCAACAGTAAAATAAATTGTAAAAAATAATTAAAATGATACCCTCCGTTCTAAAATAAGTGTCCCATTTGAAAATTTAATTTGTTTTAAAATAAGTGCCCTATTTACTTAATTGTCACCCATTCTATGCACTTTTATATATATTTTTCTTAAAATACCCTTTGTCAACTTTTTGTGTTTATAAAGAGAGGGTAATTTCGAAAAAAAAGTAGTGCTATGAGGTAACTTAAATATTTGACTTTTATAATAAGACACTTATTTCTAGTCAGACGGAGTATATTTACTTTCAATTGGATAAAATGCTCAACCTTACTATTGAAGAAGGATGAATTGACTTCAGTCAAACCAAGTCAGGCCAATTCACCCCAACTTTTCGGCTAATTATGGATCAAACGATTAACATACCGGATGGATTTGATGAGCACCAATTTCAAGTTGAATTGGCCTATTCAACCTGTTCAAACCTATTCCAAGAAAATAATTTATATCACAACATGGTATTGTGACTCTGTAATTTCATTCAACATTACATAAAACTCTGGGATGAAACGGATTTAACTTACCCAAAAGATTTAAAAAAGGTAGGTTCATTGAGTAAAAATGGCTGACCAGTAAGGCAGAAGCATGAAACGAATGCCAATCTCTAATATTGTCCAATACCATAGGGTCACGACCGGAGTAACACCATATTACATCAAAACCTGCTTGGAGACCTTAATTGGATATTGCACCTTGTTTATAGATCTAAGTTAACCATAAGATGACGCAAGACCATAAATGTAATAGTTTTGCATTTTGATGATTAACACAAATCAAACAAGTACCATAAATGCATATTGTAAAATACCAACGGAGAAAATAATAAGTTAAAACTTATTCCACATCCGAAATTGTTTGGTTGCTGCAGCGAAACAACAATAGCAGCCCAAGCAAAAAAGATTCTAGCAGTAGCCACAACCGAGTACCCATGGGAGCAGTTGGCAGTAAAAATTAGTTCTGAATTCCTGACCAGTGGTAATGACGATGGATGTCTGAGCTTTATTGCATTTGATTTTCATGATGCCATCCGGCCCGCTCGGGTTTAAAATAGGGCTCATGAAGTAAGCAGGAAGGAAAACAACTCTTACAGATTGATTGCAAACATAAATTGCCAACAACATCTGGCCACATAGACTCCCACAATTAGCTTTGCCTATTTTAGAGCATTCATCTGGTCCCTCAGGTAATACAACTTCGCTCTTCTTACTTTCTTCTTCTCCAGAATTTTCACTTCCTTAATGTTTGGGGAATACCTGTTTAAAGCCAGAAATTACAAATGCAGTACTCAAGAAAAAGCAACAAGAGAATAAGTGCAGAATGCAGAGATAAAAAAATCCAAGCAACCAAGAGAAAGAATGAGTCAGGAGCCACTTTCTCCAAATAATTGTGAAAGATCTTTTTACGAAATAAAGAATGTGGTCATTGAGAAGGGTGACAACTGTATTTCGTAAGAGAATATTACCAAAAAAATAAGTGCACATGCTATCAACGTGATCTGACTTGCCTAAGTGAGATGGTGCAACTTCCTAAAAAATTATTTCTTTCATGCTTAAGTGCGCTTAAGATAGAACTCATAATATTTTCATGCACCAGAAGAAATTCATAAGGAAAATCCACCAAAAATAGGAAAATCTCTGTTGACATCTTCCCATTAGTCTTTGCAACTCAAGAATAGCACAGATTAGGATTACACATTTAAGCTGAAGTTATTTAATATATAACTAACATGTATACTTACAAAGGAAAAACAGATTCAATCCCCACGCCTGCAACCATTCTCCTTAATCTGAAAGTGGAATTTAACCCAGCATTTCGCCTGGCTATGACAATGCCTTTCATAGTTGAAACCCGTCGCTTGTTTTCAGGTACTTCCTGTTCATATTGAAATAAGAAGATATGAACTTACAAAAAAGATGACTCATTATACAAGTAAAAGAAAAACAAGTATAATGAAAAGGAAGGGAAAGGACTAGGGGTCCCAATATTAGATGTGTCATGCTAACAATCTCAAGATACTTATATAAGAATGTTCCAAGTATCACAATAGAGGCAATTATTGGTAGACATGAAAGCATGCACAGGCATATATTGTACAAGTGACAAACTTAGATGGGCAACTAAACTGCAGAAAGTAAGGAGCTTACCACTTTAAGCTGAATGATATACCCAGGTTTTATGTCAAGTATCTCTCTCTCTGTCCTCACTTTTTCCACGGCTTCCTTATCTAAAATCTGCAAATCATATAATAACCAGACATAATTAAATTAGGGGGTGACGGAACTACATAAAAGTTAATTAAATAAGTCATATAAATTGTAATGACCTGCATTATGTGCCCCGCTGTTTTATCAAGCCTTTTAAATTTGATGCGTGGAGTTGCTTCAGGGGTAGAAGCAGATGAGTCGCCTATAACTGATTCTTTGGGTTGAGCAACAGTTGATAAGTACCTTATTGGGAGAATCGGCCGTATGTGGCCAGATAGCAATTTCTCTAACATATTCCTCATGTTGTGGTTAATCACTGTATTGTTGTGTGATGCTACAAATTGTGTCTGCAAAGAGGAGAGCTCCTTCAGGGGATATGAAGCCAAAAACCAAAAAAATCTTGACCACAATATCCAAGTTACTAAGCTATAAAATTTGATAAACTATCGTTTAAATTTTAAAACAAAAAAAGGTTCTTTTTGCAACAGTAACAACAGAAACTTTAATGGTTTTTAAACACAACTGCCAGATCGTAAACTACCATTGGGGCGAAATTTGTGGTTTGTTTTTTGGTTAAGAGCTAATCACGAAGTCAACTTCAACAATATAAATATGAAACTATAGCAAACACATGATAGTGCAATAGACAGAGATTGCCATTGGTACTTGGAAGTAATAACAGCTGACAATTGATGAGACTGAGTAATACGGAAGAGAAATGCTACGATTGCCCATGCAGCAGCCCATTTGCCAACGCAAAATGCCTGCTGGGCCATGCCCTCCTGTGGGGCCCAATGCTGACGTGATGGCATGCAGCCAGCGAGCAGGCTGATGACCAAGCCAACCTAGCATTTCTCTATATGAATACTGACATTACACTGTACACAATATGCATACATATAAATTTCAAAACAGCTACCACCCACAGGTCACACTTTTCCTTACGACAAGAATAAGCAATCCTCCCTGGCAACCGCCATGACATTAAAACTTTAGTAGGATTTACCACTAATGAAATAAAATACAATAAGGATCCAAAAAATGCCTTCTAATGCCACCAATATGGAAGTCAAAGCAGACCACACATGAGGTGATTACAAAAACAAGGAGAAAGAAGAGCATACCAATAGATATAACGGGACGACAACCGGAAGCAAAATTTACAGTAACAGGAAAGAAATGAGACAACCCAGATGGCTTACTGGTGCTGCAGAGGATTGGAACGGTGAGAGATCGGATGTGACAAAGCGCCTCCTTATCCTGCGCAAGCCTCTAGAGAGAGACTGCATGCTTCAAGTGTTTGGTTTCTTCACGAAAAAAGGAAAAAAAATCATCACCTCCCATATACTCGATTCAAGCTTACATTAAACATTACATTGCTTGTCACCAACCATCAAGACAACAAAAACATAGCTTAGAGCATCACATTCCGGTCATAGTTTTCTATAATCTACAAAATCTAATAGCAAATCGCTCCAGTAATTGCATGACAGTACTTTTACAGACTCGCAAAGGACTCGTGAACTAAATATATCAAAATTCCATATCAACACTAATGATGAAAACAAAATCCGCCTAACTCAGCTGTAGAGTCGGGAGAAAGAATCGAACTTGAGGAAAAAATTTCTGGAAGCTCGGCTTACAGGGGAGGAGGCACAGAAATCAGACGCTTTCAAATTTTCTATCTTCCACATTAACTAATCAGAATCAATCTCAGTTCCAAATATCGTTGCACATCTTCATATCTATCTCACAAGCCACTTTCTATTCTTTGGCGTTTCAAAAACACAGTTCAACAAAAAAGACAACTGAAATTCCCTACTGCATACTGAACCCAACTGTTCAGATTTATATTAATCTTATCCTAATCTGCGAATTTCATCATTTCTTTATCACATAGAATAAAAATCCACAAATCAAACGTCTTCAAATTTCCATCTTCCACATTAAATGATTAGAATCAAGTTCAGTTCAAAATTTGTATGCATATGTGCCACTTCTATTCTTTAGTGACTAATAAAACAAAGGCCTAACATACTCTACTTGATGAAAATCACGGTATCTCTAAAAGTCGCTGTGACTGACATTATTCTTCCGAAAAAAGCCCAGAGACAACCCAGCAAGCAAAAGCGAGGAGCAAGAGCAAGTAGAACAGAAACAGACATCGAGAAGCAGAGACAGAAGAATCGCCTTCGCCTTTCTTGTATTTTTTATGCTAGGGCGAGAGCTTTTATAGAAGCGGGCACATATATCATAAATCACGAATCTTTGCGAACAATGCGCAAATACAGCATCAACGGGATAAACAGAAAAGGAGATAAAAAAAAAAGCAAAGGACTGACGGTAAAGCCGAAGTTCCGACCGGCGGCGGCGAGTTGGGAGGAGAGAGAGAGAGATGGGGGAGGCGACCTCTTCGCGCGGCTTCTCGGAGCAGGGGAAGATGGCCTCGAATCCCTACTTTTCCACGCCCTTCCCCCGTTTTCCACCCTACTTTCTTTTTCTACGTTTTACCAAACGAAGGAAACGTAGGGATTTATGATAGAATCCTTCTTTTTTCCTTCACTTTCCCTTTCCTTTCCTTTACTTTCCCTCAATCCGGAGCCTATGGTGTGAAGCCACTAGCCCACGGCTCAAAATGGGCCTCCAAGAGCCCACGGCTGCTGCAAACGGGATTTTTTTTTGTACTCCCTACTAATGGACTTTAGTTATGATGCTTAGTAATTAGTTATAATCCATCCCACTTTTATAATTATAGTTAGTTTTTTTAAAATAAATTAATTTTTTTAAATAAAATTATTAATATAGAATGGATGGAATACATAAATGTACATAATCATATCTCTTAGCCTAATCCCGTTAAATGAATCGTACAAAAATGACCAACATTTTCGGATGTAAATAGTTGTTGGAAACAAATAGATAGAAAATCCGGCAACTAACCAGAATCATTGGGACAGCCACATTGAAATTAAAAAAAAAAGACCTTTCAACACATGATCGGAACAAATAGTTAACAAGAGCAAAAAAAAAAAGTGACCATCATTTTCTCTTAGTAGGTGTGTTTGCCAAGTTTGGGAAAAGGAGCTACCTAAAGTAAGAGTTTGTTTGGATTGGGTAAAGAAAAAGATTCCAAGTTTTTATTATTTGGTATAACGGGGAAAGGAAAACTAGAGTGAAAACTGAGAAAAAATAGATAAAAATTTGGCCCTAAAATTTTTCACCAATCCACCCAATAGATTTAAGGAGAAAATCAACGTACCAAAGACTTATATCTCGTCACTATTACCACTGCTACCACTCCCACCACCATTATTGTCGCTACCACCGTCATTGCTGCCACCGCCATCACCACCACCCCTATTACCGCCACCACCTTCATCACCACTATTATCATCACCACTATTACTATCACCTCCACCATCATGGCTAACTATACCACTATTAGTACAATTTGTGGATTTAAGTTTCAATTTTCTCTAACATCATTTGTGCAACCAAATAGTAAATTTTTTTAAAGAATCTCCTAGTTTCTCTTTTACCTAAATTTACTTTCTCTTTCTCCCTATTTCTACCAATCTAAACAGTCCCTAAGAGGCATATATGAATAAAGTCAACTTTTGGGATATTCGAAGAGGTTGATAGATGTAGAGCTAGAGCTATCCAAGGATTTAGGGGTTAGGGTTTAGTGGAAAAGATCATATAAGGGAGATGGTAGGAGGAGGAGGTTGGTTGCAGCTCGCTTCCATGGAATGAGGGGGGAAGGGTTGTCGAAGGAGAGGAAGTGGGGAGGCACATATGTGAGGTTTTGGGAAGTAATAAGGAAAGTGAAGTGGAACAAAGAGGGCCTCGGCCTTAACATTGGTAAATGGGTGTCTCCATAATCCATATCTAGTTAAGGGGGTTTCCTGCCTTCTTGATGTGGCACTTCTTGATTCATAGCTCATGTTAAAATTCATATAATGAGGGAAAATATTATGTGTTAGGGTGCAAGTTACTCACTTGCTAGTATTTTGTTAGTAGGAATTTAATCCCTAACTTAGTAATTTTTTTAAATAATCTCAATTAGGAGTGGTGGGGCAACAGCCTCTTAAAGGACCATATCCCATTGTTAAACCCTTCGGGCATGTACAACACTCATACATGAAAATAAAGTACTCCCTCTATTCTATAGTAATAGCTATATTTAAAAAAAAATAGTGGTTTTCATTGAACGATGAAGCCCAAATCTAAGAAAATAAACATATAATATTACTTTTTAAGTGCCCAACTATTTAAATTGAACAAATAGAGTTATTAATATGGAATAATTTTTTTGCTAAATGCAGCTATTAATATAAGACGCAGGGAGTATAATCCTTATTACTAGCTAATAAAATGGGAAATATTCATATATGTGGGTGCCCCATAAAGAAGGGGTTAAACTATAGAAGTTAGAAATTAGTCTTAGGGTGCTCTTTGGGTGTTGGATTTTTTTGGAAACAGAAGTGGAATTATTTAGAATTAATTTTTAAAATTCTCTGCCAAATGTGAATTACGGTTGGTAACATAATTTTTTAGAATAAATTTAGATGTCATGCTAAACCAAATTTTAAAACTTTAAACTAATACAACTCTCTCCTGAACTCGGATATGCATATTTTTAGTACTATTGTGTTCTTAAACTCAAACTCTATCAAACAAGATCCCACAAGGTTAGGTAATTTTAAACTTTTAAAGTGAGTCCCACTATATGACATATTTTTTGAGGCTCAAATTGATATAAGAGGTAACCGTTGAAAAATAATAGAATCTGTAATTTTTAAAACGGGGATGAGAGTTGAAATTGATAGAATCACATCACGAAGTGATTTGGTGATTCTGGTTAGAAACGGCTTGGAATCAACTTTCGGACAAAAATTTTAATTTCTCCCACCTTCTACAAACAAACATAATTACGATAACTTAAGCCGAAATTAGGATGGAATTAACAAAATTTTATAAAAATTTAGTACACAAACATCCCTTTACTTTAGTTTACCAAAAAAATAAAATTATACCCACATGGCTTGGTCCAATTGGCCCAACTTGATATCAAACTTTGGAGTAGATGATAATTTTTTATCAGCAACTGAGATGATAAATTAGAGACTCTTAATATGTGTTGGGCTCATATATAGGCCATGTAATCTAGATTGTGCAGCCTGTGGTACCAGGCCATGGATGTGAACTATTCTACGGTAAATTATTGTACATACCCAGCCCGAGTCCGCCCTGTAGCAAGTACTCTGGTATAATCACATAGCAATATCTTACACCGTAAATAACTTTTATTACACATAAAGAACATAATGATCAATGGAACAGAAAAAGGAAATACACATATGGACAATGGTCTTACTTTAAAGATACTTTTATAGTACAAAAAGTAAAAGCATGCCTCGTTCACGTGTTTCTCATGCAGTGTGTGCATTACCGATTATGGTCTAAGCTGTCACGCATTATATGACCATATGTTACTCTCTTTTTTTTCAGCTTTAATCTTAATTAATGAACTTTTGTTTATGTGAGTTGTTCTTTTGCAAGCAAAAAACCTAAGAAGATGGGTTGTTGGTGAGCACTGATTTGTATTTTTTACTACTTTTATACTTGACCTGACTTGCATACCTGACTCGAGATCTGCCCGATTAATATGTGGGTTATAGTGTGGGTTTGGCAAATGGACCCAATTAATAAAAAGATTAAATCGGGCAATTACCCCCATAACCCGCCTAAACCAGTTTCCCAGTTGCAGACTTGCAGTCTTTCCAATTTCTAGTTTCCGATTTGTGAAGATCTGTTTTCTGTCTTGTGGATTGGTCTTTAATTTTCAAATTCAATAACTATAATCTCATCTCCACAATCTGTCTAGAGTTCACAAACCAAAAGACTCCAAAGTCCAATCCTTTCAACCTTCGTTGATGCAAATATGTTTTCTTCTACAGTTGTCAAGGCTCACACAACGTGAAGGTGGTAGCAACGTCGCATCGACCACTAGAAAGACCAATTACACAATTTCTTTCAACATTCTAATTTCTAAGTACTTGTCATACAAAGGCCACTATGATTTTGATAAAAATGACATGCATTCCATAGTTCTAACTTCTAAGTAGACAGTCATCTTTTATATCAGTTTAATTTCATGGCAAGTTATATATATTCCCTTTGTCATATATTAATAGCTTCATTATGTAAAAAAGTTTATTCTATATTAATAGTTATGTTTTGTTCAATTTAAGTAGTTGGGTACTTAATTATAAAAGAGTATCATAGGTATTTTTCCCTTCTCTTAGATGTGGGTATTACTATAAAAATAACTATTTTTTCCAAATATAGCTTTTAATATAGGATGGAGGGAGTATATTTTAATAAAAAAAAGTTGATTATATTCTGATAAAAAAAAAGAGTTGATTGTATATAAAGAGGGAAAGTTATCTAACATGCACTGATATTCTAGAATGGTCTTTGCTAATCCTTATGTGTAGGGAACCATTAACTACAAAAAAAATCAATTGAGGGAACCCAAGTTAGATTATGTAAGGTTTAATTTTTTCAGGGTTAATTTGATCAGCCATTAGTTTAGCCCCTTCCTACGAAAACGAAGGGATATTTATAGTATTGGGATTGTATGATTAAGTAAGGTAGTGAACGGTGAGTTGGAGGGGTAGTTCGTGGGAAGTGAAAAATAAATTAGTGGAATGAGTTGAAGGGGTAGTTTATAGGAAGTGGAGAGTGTGGTGAAGGAATGGTTAGTGAGAATAAATTAGTTAGTGGGGAGTAAGTTAGTGGAAAGTGGGGAGTGTGTGAAGGCAGTTTGGAAAGTAATGGGAGAAGTTACAACATTATTCCTCTGACTTGGTCCTCCCCCCACTTCATCACTCTCTTTACACATTTTTTTATCTTTATTTTTTTATTTTATCATTTCATTCATTTTTTTATATTTAGAGTAAGGGATCTCGAGCCTCGGGGCTCTAACTTAGTTTCCCACTCTTTATGTAAGGGTTTTCCACATAATCTCTTTCCAATTTTTCTTTAAACTTTGAGTTTTTTAATATTTAATATTTTTTATTTTTTTAGCCATTTTAGTCTTTTATGGCTAAACAATTTTTTTTAAAGCAAGACTTACTGTGGGACCTATGAGTCTCACTTAGCCTTTTACTTGTTTTGGTTTTATGGCTATTTTGATATAAGATTCATGAGGTCTGATAAGTATAATTTGTATGTTATTTTACCTATAATTATTTTATTGCCTAGTCTTATTTAAGAGTTATTATAGCTTAAATAATTAAGAATTAAAGTTAATTAGGTTAGAAAAAACTTGTATGATGTTTTGAAGTAAATTGACTTACATGTATTAATTATGTGCAGATTCTTCATTGCTGTTCGAATGGGATACTCTGGCAATCAATTAGTTACACATAATTTTGAAAAGAGAAACAATATAGCCATTTGAACTGGTATGCAAGGAGATCGAACGGGAAAATGTGCAGTTTTATATTTTGAGTCGATTTTGATTTCTTTTCTTATTAGATTTCCTCCTACAATTCTTATTCCTATATAAAGTTATATAAGGCTCAAAATTGAAGGATTCTAGTAGATTTTCTGAAGAGAAAAAAGGAGAAGAAGATGAAAAATTATTTAAAATTTTTAATGGAGATTCAAGAGCTTTTTTTTACCATGCAAGGCTAAAGTTTCTTTTACTTAAGAGTTGATAAAATTATATATAAATTTCAGTTTATTTTTATTTTAATTTAGATCTCAATAATGAATAATGATAATTGTATGACAAGGATTTTATTTTTAATAGAAGAGTTTTTCATATTTATTCAAATCTATGTTGATTTAGTGTCTTGTAGATGATAGATTAATGTGGTTTTAATATTTATATCGATTCTAATTTCTATGATTTAGATGAGATGGTTATGTAATAGTTTTAATGTTCATATAATTAATGAATTGGATGAGTTATACTAAGATTAGACGAGTCATGTCTATAATTTAGTTTAGTGTAAATGATTCATGCTATTGTCGAAAATAGTTCATGCCATGAATTTAATTAATGATTCTTTCTGAAATAATTCTAACTTGTAGCTAAGAATACTTGTTCCTATTCACACTAGATTTAAATTAAAAGTTAAGAAATTGTTATGGTTCTATAGTGGATTGGATTTCTTAAGTAATTTTCATCATGTTAATCTTTTCCTTTTAATTTAGTTGATTACTTCATTTGCTTAATTTAAGTGTAAGTTCTTGTTAGTTTTTAATCAACAAATTTATCTCTTAGATTTAATAATTAATTAATCCGTCTTTGAGGCTCAACAACCCTTAAATACTTATATTAATACAATTACCTTGTAAACTTGCAAATGGTTTAATTATAAACGATCAGGGTCTTACATAGCTTTTTGTAATTTTAATTCTTTTATTTTTATTTGATAATTATTTTGATGTGGCTACGTGAGGCTTACAAAGCTTCTCTTAACAAATTTAACTTTTATGGCTAACTTTGAGTGTAAGGGGCCTCATGAGGTCCTCAATTATTTTTTTTTGTTAGAAGCCTTAGCCTATTCTTACGTGTGTAGGATTAGATTTTACTTCCTATTTTTCTCTTCTTTGGACTTTGCCCACTTTGGTAACTTTGTCTATTTTAGAAAATTTAGTCTCATTGAGAGCTGGTTAAGCTTCAAATTTTTGGCCTTTAAATTTGTTTTTTTTTAAAAAAATTATGTCAACAATTCATTTACCAATTGCGGGAGACAAAAATTACAAACAATTCCAAAAATCAAAGAAGGAAGAATTGAAATGGAGAATAGCCCGATCATGTCTTGATAGGTCTCAAGGTAAACATTAGAAATTGGCATATAAACACTCTAAATGAAGATCATCATAGTATAATGTGACGTGAAGAATGAGATGAACTAAAATACCCACTTTATATCCTCCTTAAATCTCATGCTATTCATTACACTTCCTTGCATCTACTTCTTAAACCAATTTATTCACAACTCAAATTATAAAGGTAGTACTATTGATTCATCACATCAATCAACGCCAATACTTTAAAATAAATGAAGAATAAGATTAATAGTTACACATAGATATGCATCAACAAAAATTAGTAACTTTTTATCAACAAAAACCAGAACAAAGTCAAACATCCAGTATTTTCTTACAACAAAGCATCAAACAACCCGTTCAGAATCATGTTATATGCTCCTCCTATCCTCACTCAAATAAAAAAAAGCTTCTCCTCCAATAAGCTTGCAAAGGTGTGCCTCAGCCATGGCCTCAAATTGGTGGTGGAAGAAGTCGATACCTCCCTATCTAGGCTATTTGTGTAGCATGTGTTGCGCCTCGGGATTTTAGAAGTATTTAAAAAATATTTAAATAAAAATATCAGAGTTTACCCATGCCTGCGACTTGAGCTACTCACCATAAGCATGGTTTAAAATAGAAATTTTCCTAGGAATATACCATCCGTGTATAAACACACAAGCTAAAAAATATTAAGAGTTCTTACTAGGTTTTCAATGCAGTTGAAATCCTTAAAATCACATAAAAATTCTCCAGTAGGCCCTTCTACCCGCACACTATGCTTCAACAAGTCTTATAAGGTCTGAGGGGTGGTTAGTATTTTAAAATACTTAGTAAGAGAGTTTATGCTATTAGGCATGAAGTAACACATGAAAGTTTCAAAGCACATAATATAGATATTACTTTCATAAATATAAGGTGTGTCTCTCACCCAAAACCACCCATATAGCTTCTTCCTATGTATTGAAGATGCTCATAGGGTTTATAAATTCTCATGTCTTACTACAAGTATCCTAGACACCTACTTTATCCTATGGTCTTTGCCCCGGGTACAAAGCAGCAACCTCTTACTCCTCCATAGATCATCACAAAATACCTTGTGCTTATGAAGAGAAGAGCTACCCCTGCTCATAGGGCATAGGGATTAAGAGAATAGAAAGTATTTTGATGATACTATTTACCCTAGAGTACGTAGCCTTGATAGGTGCAATTTGTTAAAGGCTAATAAGGGGTTTTGCCCTTCAGTAGAGGCTCACTAGGCTAAAATGGGTACCGTATATCCGATTCTAAATCGGATTAAAACTGTACCTTCATCTAATCCACGGAACTCTATCAGGGCGCTAAGTTGGCTTTTGCGAGGAAAGCAAAAACAAGAGAGTGGCCATCCATGACCATGCCCTCCTCCAAATGATCTAATCCAAGTGTGTTTCTATGTTGGATGAGTACATGAAGCTCAAGTATGACCCAAGTGCTCAGCTTTTGGATATCAGAAAGAAGCATAGTCTGATTCCTGGTGATCCTAATTTGAAGAATTTGAATGTGGTGATGGAGTTCTGATGGGGGATGGAGGTGATAGGGTTTATGCTGAGGTTACGGTGGACGTGTGGTTGATGATTCCCGTGTCTATGATGGGCAATGCGGATGGACAATTGCTATGTTTTGTAAGGATAACGGACAGGGCTTTAATCTTAACTGAAAGAATCTTGACTGCTAGACTGGTACACTTTGATCCTATAACAAAATATGAACATATGTAAAGATGCAGATGAACATGTGCAAAGATACATTAGATTCCATAATTATATTTGCTACGTAAGCTGGAAACGCTTTATAAGCGTGAATGAGATTGAGGCCACTGAGGTGTAATAAGCAAAGTATGAATTGTGAGAGGCCCCCACAATTTACAAAATCCTCACAGGCTGAAACAGACAAGGACAAGAACATCTGCAATTATTTTTTAGGACAATAAATATTAAAAAATAAAAGAAAATTAGGAAGGGTCATCTACCACAAAGGCCTGCCACTCTTTAGCCCATTAATTTTAATTTGTGAAGGTCATGCGTGTATATGTTATTTTCTCTTTGTCCTGAAACAGTATTTTTTAAAAGTAAATTTTTTTAAGTTATTTGATATCCCTAAAAGCTTTTAAAATTATTTTTTAAAGAAAAATTATACTATATTAAAAAGTGCCAAAGGTGTAAAATAAAACTTTCTATTTTAGACTATTTTACCCATATTTTTTTATAAATATTCCTAAATTACCTTAATGAGTTGTGCACATCTCTAATCAGATTCTACGTCATCAGTTCTCTTCTTATCAGCAATTAAATATATGATTATGGTCATCTCTCCTTATCAGTTGTGCACATCTCTAATCAGATCCTACGTTATCAGTTCTATTTTCCTAAAAATGAGTCTTATAGAGAGTTTGAAGTCCTCCTGAGTCGGGTCGGGTCAAATTCAAACCCAACCTATTAAGGTAGGGTCGGGTCAAATCTTATTTAAATATAAAAATAATATATCGGGGCGAGTTTTTACTAAGAACACGATATTTAGGGAAGGTAGATTCTAATTATGTAATTAATTACAACTATTTTATTGGACAGATGATTAGCCGCTCGAGTAAAAAAAATTAGAAGCCATTCCGGCTAGGTACGGTGGCTAATCGCCTACACGTCAGCATCCCCATCCGGGCAAATTAAACGGAATAAACGGAATCCTTCCGACTTCAAAGGATCGGGAAATAAGCGAAGCTTCACTGTCCGATTCACAGCTCGGCCACCCCCGATCGTCTTCACCGGCAGATCGCCCGGGCCGGGTGGGTCCAGCTCTGAGTCCGACCAACCAGTCCATGAACCCGGACCTCTGCTGCAGCCCGGCTTCTTCTCCAGCTCAGGCCTCAGCAGCATGCCCGGCAGCCACTGCAGAAGTGGCGCCGGCGGTTCCGGCGGGGCGGAAGACTTTGGCCCTTTTTGCACATCACCTCCTTACAGCGTCCTCCCCGAGTACGGCGGCGCGCCATGGGGCCCACACTTGGCGGCGCCGACTCGCCTCTGGGGCCCGAGTCCGGTCACTATATTCCTCGTCCTTGTTGTCTCTATTATCTCCCTGCTCCTCCTCCTCCGCCTTTTCCGCTTGCTGAAGAGTGATCAGAGCCGGAGAGAAGCTCGGCCAGTTGGTTCGACGTGCGACGCTTCAACTGCCCGGAGAGGGGTTGGTGTATTTGGAGGTTCACTGATGCTACTGCTGGTGATTTGTTTGCTTGTAATTTTCTTTGTTTAATTTTTGTGAAAACATGTATAGATTATTGAGTTGTATGATTTGATTACTGTTTTTGGCTGAAAGATCCGATTACTTTTCTTGTTTACCCATGTCGTCATTCACCATTTTTTTTTTGTATTATATATTTTAAGGCTTCTGATCCTTTTTTTTAATGTTGCAGACGGTTATAACTTCTGTATGCTCACTATCATTTGCAGTTGTTAAGCATATGGAGGTTGTACATCTCAAGGTATACGCACTGTATTGCTTCTAATTTTACTGCTACACACTACATTTTGGGTTTTTTTTTCGTCTTTTCTCCTCTTTATTTTTTGACATGTATGTGTGCGCACGCATGAAATTATTTTTTTCATATGTATGATGACAAAATGATATTTGTAGATCATGTTCATTATGCGGAAAATCATTCTGCCATATATGGTTTTTTATCCCATGGCTTGCGTAACTCAGTAGTGGAAAGGGTATCTGAAGAGAAAATCCTTTCATAGTACTCGTTTTGTGGTCTTGCGAAATTTCCTTTATGACTAATGTCTGAGATGTAGATATGTTATCTCAGGAAGGCAGGAAGCCCTCTGACTTAAGTTTTCTTTATCATGTGGTTCACTTCTTGATGTTAGTAATGTGTGGCATCTTATTTGTAACGTAGACCCCCTTTAATTATTGTCCTGTTGATAAAGAATATTATTCCTTTTCGTGCATATTAGAAAAAGAATTTCAATTCAGATGCCTTTTATTTTCTTTTTGTGCAGGAAGAGAATATCAACCTTCACAGATATTGCAATGGAAAACATTTGGGCAGTAATCATAGTGGGATAGGAGTCTTACTGGTTGAAGATAAAAATACTTTTTTATCTTCTGGAAATTTGGATAGAAGAACAGTTGCATTGTATTTTGTGGTGCTCATGCTTCTTCTCCCATTTGTGTTGTTTAAGTTTATTGACAATATAGTGAAAATAAGGATTCCCTTTAAGAGATCAAAAACCAGACAGGAGGTTCCTATGAGAAAGAGGATTGCATATAGGGCAGATGTCTTCTTTTCTGCTTATCCCTATGCAAAGTTATTGGCACTTCTATTGGCTACTATACTGATTATCGTGTTTGGTGGGTTGGCACTGTATGCAGTAAGTGACGATAGCTTGTCTGAGGCACTGTGGCTTTCATGGACTTTTTTGGCAGACTCAGGAACTCATGCTAGCCAGGTTGGCCTTGGTCCACGAATAGTGTCAATCTGTATTAGTTCAGGGGGGATGATGACATTTGCATTGATGCTTGGGCTTGTTTCTGATGCTATCTCGGAGAAGGTGGACTCCTTAAGGAAAGGGAAGAGTGAGGTCATTGAGATGGACCATATTCTGGTACTTGGATGGAGTGATAAATTGGTAATTAACAAGCTAATTCTGTTTTTTTCCATTGTTTATGGAGTGATCTGTAAGCTCTATTTGTGATTTACATTTGTTTGTTTTCTTCTGAATATCCCTCGGGCAAAATTCTATTTGTTGTTCAGAGAAAAATGAATATTTTTTCTACATTTTCTTTGATAGGGACCACTTCTGAAGCAGCTATCTAAAGCTAATAAAAGCCTTGGTGGTGGTGTAGTGGTGGTTCTCGCAGAAAGAGAAAAGGAAGAAATGGAGATGGACATAGCAAAGCTAGAATTGGACTATTTGGGAACATCGGTTATATGTCGTAGTGGCAGTCCCCTTATAATGGCCGACTTGAAGAAGGTAGATCGAGCTGTTTTCTTTCTCATTTTATGTCCTTTTCTATCTTTTTGTATATATTATACTGCTTAAAATAGTTGTTATGGAAACAAATTTAAACATTCTGAAATTGGTATGGATGTGCAGCCTTCTCCCATAAGCAGTGGCTCATTCCAAATTCTTTCAGTTGATAAGGGATGGTTAAGAAATAATCATCAACATTTTCTTTCTATATGTCCTCCTTGAGTTGTCAATAATAACAGCCACATCTATTCTTATAACTATACAGGTTTCAGTGTCCAAGGCACGGGCAATCATCGTATTAGCAACAGATGAAGGTGCAGACCAGGTTAGTAGTCAACTCTCTTTCTAAAATATTGGCTGTACATTTTCCATAATTAATATAGTAATTTGAAAGACATGAAAAAATTAATACTGCTGCCTAGATGGTTTCTTAAGGTCACATCTACAGAACCAGGAGATTGCATAGAGATAATTGAACAAGGTTTGCCAACATTAGCTGTACCCTGCTTGTAGTATGCATCTTTTGATTCGAAGTTTGCAATAGGAAGCTATGTACTGTGACGAACAGAGAGCATTAGCTCTATATTCTTATTCATTCATTCATAAAAACAATACCTCCAAACCTAGAAGGATTGGAAGAGTTTTTTATGCTCCCTTCTAACAATGAGCCCAACGTAAGGAATGCATGGGAGCCCTTCATCCATGATATCTACAGTGCACTCGCTAGCGCACGCTAGCACACATTAGCACCAGTGGCGCTAATGTGTACTAGCGTGTGCACTGTCAATCTCATGGATGAAGGGCTCCCATTCGTTCCTTATGCTAGGCTCATTGGCAGAGTGGAGCATGAAAAACGCTTCCAAAAGGATCAGCTTTACAAGTAAACGGGAAAGAGGAAGAAATATCCTGATTGAATATTTATATGTTAAGCTTATGGCATTGAATTATCCTAGCTTGTTTAATCCTTTCTTACATAATATTTTCACCAAATGATTGGATCAAATCAGACAATCTTACTACAAATAAGGACAGTTCCTATGAAGTGAAATCCAATCAACAAATCATTATTGTAGAGAAAACTATCATGGTAATTTCTTTTATGTTTATGAATATATGTTCTAGGTAGTCTGCAATTGGAGCAGAGAAAGGGACAAGATCATGAAAGAATGTTGTTGAGGGAGTATACTATGTATAATTCGTTCTACAACTAGCTGTAACTTTTATTTAGTAATGAAGTTTACAAACATGAAGTTACCATAAGTAGGACTCTAAATATGACAAGCAACCTACTCTACTATGTAAAAAACTTAATGATTTGTGAAGCATGTGATTACATACAACTTAAGTAACAGAGCCTGGACAGCTCTTAAGAGGATGGATACTCAACTTGTCCTTTTTTAATTATTTCTTCTCCACTTTTTTGTTTCTCATGGAGGACATACAGAAAATAGACTTTAATTATCCGGAAATTTCCTCTACATGTTAAGCAAAATGTATTTCCTTGTTTACATAAGATGTGTGTGGGCGACTGGGTATATATAGGTAGATATACTTTTTAAAGAACTCTAAGCTATTTATATTTAGTTGCTGATAGGACTAATTGTCAATGCTACGACCTAAATGAGGTCCTGGGTGATGGACACCAACTACATTTGTCACTGGACCAAGTAAACTAGACAGATTTTCCTAGCGCCATAGCTCTTGTCACCGAAGCTACTTCACCGTAAGATCTAAGGCATACTACTTTATGATTTCTTCTACGTTTTGCAGAGCGATGCCCGTGCATTGAGAGTAGTTCTCAGTCTTGCTGGAGTGAAAGAGGCTATGAGGGGTCACGTTGTTGTGGAGGTGAGTGATCTTGATAATGAGCATTTGTTGAAGCTTGTTGGTGGCGAACTCATCGAGACAATTGTTTCTCATGATGTGATTGGGCGTTTGATGATACAATGCTCTCTCCAGCCTGGTCTTGCACAAGTAAGTTCATTGAGTGTTTTAGTGGCTGTTTACATGTTTTCCCATCGATTTTGACTCATATTTTATGCAATTGTGGCATTGATTGCATTTCAAGTAATAAGTTAATGGTGGGATAGTTAGAGTCTTAGGATTCTTTATTGATGATTGTATATTCTGTTGTAGTGGCATACTTGTTATCATCATTTTTGCAGATAGTTGAGACATCGTATATGTCATTTAAGAAATCATGCGTGAAACATGTCTGAACCTTGTAAGTTTTTTATTGGAAGGCCTGAAGTCATAAGTTATTTTTTTCCTTTTCTTGATACAGATATGGGAAGATTTTTTGGGGTTTGAGAATGATGAGTTTTATCTTAAAAGGTGGCCTCAGTTGGATGGAATGTGTTTTAAGGATGTACTGATATCATTTCCTGATGCTGTACCATGTGGAGTAAAGGTATCTGCACTTAATGGAAAAATTGTCCTAAATCCAGATGATGATTATGTTATAAAAGAAGGTGATGAGATCCTTGTTATAGCAGAAGATGATTATACCTATGATCCAGGCCCTCTGCCAAAGGTACCATTTTTTGGGAATGGCTGCTTAACCATACGATGAATTCTTATGTTTTTGTTCCTGCAACTCTCACTCTATAATATGCTACTGGTCAAGTCAAATAATATTGCCTAAAGAACAAGTTGCACAAATTTGTATTTCTGGTCTACTAATATCGAAATTTAGAAAAAATGAAGCTACTATTCCATATATTTACATTATTCAGACATGTGGAAATGCTGCACATAAATATGAAAATGAATAGCACTAGAAACGCCTCAGTAACGTGTTTCACCTATTACCTTCTTTAGCGTTGAATATTGGTTGGAAACTTGAAACTATATATAGTTTCTTTCTACTATATTTCTCTCTTTTAATAATTAAATTATTTTCTTGTATACAAATGTAGTTGTAAAGTTGGAGTGAGTGGGGTGCTAGCAATATACTTTGGGTGTAATGAAATAGTACTGAATGGCCATATTTCTCTCTTTTAATTATTTAAGATGGCTTTCTTTTTTACCTATTTATTTGGAAAGTTGGGATTGAGTGTCTTTGGATTCTAGCCACCTATTTCGTGTGTAATAATATTGAATGGCCATACCTGTCAAACCTCATTAATATACCCTTTACAATAGCTGTTAAAAGTTAGCCTGTTTTCAGGTGAGAACCAGCAACATTCTGTGGTAGTCATAAAATATGAACTCGAGATGAATACTTACATGGATCAACGGGCAGATTAGACTTTTATAGGTGCACTTCCAGTCTTTTTCTCGTTAGATTCTGCTATACATGCTACTGTGTCTTGCTTCTTTGCCGCATGTGGTATTGGCTGGTTAAAGCCATTGATGAACATCTGATATTGTTTCAAATGTCTTATTCACATTTTGTTTCTAAGCCCTCCAATGCACGTGCATTTCCAATTTTATTGTCTGTACATGATCATTGTACATTCATGTGCAGGTACTCCAAGGTTCTCCCCGGAATGTTTCAACCCCTCCTAAGTTTCCACAAAAAATCCTCTTTTGCGGTTGGCGCCGAGATATTGATGATATGGTCATGGTAATTTGATCAGACATTCCCTATGCTCTATAATTTGACGAAGTGAATTATTGGACAAACATCTTGCTTCATTTAAATTTTGGAACATTTAGGGTGAATCCTTAAATATAATATAAGATGATAAAAATAAGGAGTGTGACTGTGTGTGCAGATAATATTGAACCTGAGAGAGAGAGAGAGAGTAAAAAAATGAGACCTTAAAATAAACTTATCATGATCATTGTCAACAACAAAACAACACCTTATCCCATATGTATAGGGTCCGGGGATCCTTCTTTTTTGTTTGGTCCTAATATATACTATTTGTTCATGCAAGTCATACAGCGCCAAATCTTTTCTAGTTCATTTTGGTCATATTGGGTTGTCTTTTTTTTTCTTTTAGGTCCTCTATAAATCGTTGATCATATCTCTTTAGAAAAGCTATTGTGGCCTCCTTTGAACATGGCTAAGCCATCTCAATCACCTCCCTCTATTTTTATCAATAATTGGGGCTACCCTCAAGTTCTACACGAGTGTCAATAGCTTCATCTATCTTAACGTTCTCATCTCTACAACACTCATCTTATCTATGTGTCTTCTTTGTTACCCAATGACATGTTTGCTTTTGGAACTTAGTCGATTTCCTCTGATTATCCTGACAATGTTTATAATCAATCCTAAGATGTAAGCCATAAAGGTTTGTTTATCTTTAGGAGCCTCCATTTCCTCATTTATTGTTTTAGTTGTTATATTCAGTTATAATTGCTAAATTCTATGTTCAGTATTTCTGTGGATGTAAATTGTTGTGGCTGTTGGCAGATATTGCATTCCTTATCTTGAATTATGAATCAGTATTTATATCTAATTTTTCAGGTCTTAGAAACATTTTTGGCTCCAGAATCAGAATTGTGGATATTTAGTGAACTTCCAGAGAAAGTAAGAGAAAAAAAGCTAATTGATGGCGGCCTTGTTCTTGCGGAATTGAATAACATAAAGCTTGTTCATAGACAGGGAAATTCTGTTCTTCGCCGCCACTTGGAGGATCTTCCGCTAGAGACATTTGATTCTGTGAGATTCTATCTTTCTTAACTATCTTGTCAACATTAAATGTAGATATAGTGTCATTCACTGTTTAGACCTATGTGCATGAAGACATGTGATGAAGCGGATGCTCAAGAGAAATAAACTCTGGGTTCACTGATGTAGAGGGTCGCATAGAAAAGATAAAATGTCTTCATCAATACATAATAATGAACACAAATCCACGAGGAAGATGAAACCACTTGAATCCACAAAGTCAATTCCTTGAATTCATAAGGAAGAAGAAGATACGTTGCTGTGCATATGTGCTGAAAAAGTTGTACTCATTCAATAATCTGAACTGCAAAGCTTGGGCATCCAACTTATAACAAAATTCTAAAGAAAGTGAACTCCTACAAGGTAAACTAAGAAATCCCAATATTACTCAAAACTTCTAACTCCAACTAGGAAAATATCAAATAAAACCGAAGCTAAATAAGGAAATGTATTCTTGTCATTCTCTTCCTGTGATTATCCTTCCTACATCAAAATGTAGTCCTTTTTCATTTGGCCTTTGGTCTTGTGTATCTGTAGAGTGCTGTCTTTGTATATGTTTCAGGATGACTGTGGTAATATTCGATTCAAAGGAAGATAGTATTTATTGCACCATTCTACAGTTTTTATGACCGTATCAAGCATAATTTTATTTGTCGTGTATGCAAGCATGACATTTATGGAAATTGGGACGATGATTAGTAGGGTTGTGTGTCTTTTTATCTTTGTAGTTACCATGATGTTGTTTTATGTTTGGTTTTTTTACTAAATTAGTTAAAGAGGCAGGTGTTATTCATGATGAAAAAATTCGAGGAATTGACAAAAGTAGACTCCTAGATTAGTGATATGCCCATTATGTAACATAGTTTTCACTATTTACCCAAATAAACTCCAGCGCATGCCAACTTTCAAATGTGTGACATGAAGCTACCCTTTACACTTATAAACCTTCATTGACCTCCAGCAGGAAATGCAGGCAGGAATTTATCCATCCACAGCCAGTGGAAAAATCTCCTGCCTAATATCCTCCTCTGTGTTGCCTCTCCCTCCCCGTAGGCATCTTTCTCCTGGTGGCATCCTCCTCCCCGGCGGCATTCTAGGGTGAAAATTCTGCAACTCTTGTTTACATGGATTAAGGAGCACATTGTTCTTGTTTTGAGGAGCACATTGTTCTTGTTTTGAGGAGCATATTGTTCACCATGGTTTGAAGGTTATGTGACTTCTCGGATGTAATTTCCCAACTGCAGAAATAGGAAAACTAGAAACGTGTGACAGCTAACTTGAAGCCATTCAAAAATCTCATTTTTTTATTTATAAGTTCCAATCTTAAAAACTAAACCCATAAACATCATCAGCTACTGAAAAAGTAGTTTTGTTTTTACTTGATTTTGAGCTGTGAAACTGCAAAACTGAAAAATTGCAAAATTGAAACCTCAAAACTGTAAAATTTCAAAAGTGAAAATTGCAAAACTCGGGCTCTTCCTCTCCTCCTCCTATTCTTTTTTTTTTCTTTCACCTCCTCCTCCTACCTCTTACAAAAACTAAAGAAGTTGGAAAAATAAAAACTGAAAAATTGGAAGTGGAAAACTAAACAGAAAATTAAAAAAATGGACCTTTATGAACTACATACTAACTATTTAAGGTTTTTTATGCAGGCAGTGACTTTTGACGGTGGGCCTCAATTAGAAGCTTTATTTTTTTCTTGGTGATGTGGATCTAAAATAATTAAGGGAAAAAGGAGGTACATACTATTCAGCCTAAAAACATCCAAGATAAAAATATGAGGATGTCGGCAGGTATTTAGGTTTCCATGGCATGGAATATGAATATTATTTACAAACCAAGACCAATTGTCATGCTATTCCCGTGTGGACTAGGAATCCCTTAGCTAAATAGGCATAAGGTGTGAGGCGAGTCATTAGAGTGTCTAGGTTCACTCTAACAAACTCAACGGACTGAGTCAAAGAGTCAATGATCAGTTGAGTTTGTTAGAGTTGAGTCAAAGCTCAGTTGTAACAAATTCCTCCACTGTAGGAGGTTGTTGTAAACTAATTACGAGCTCACAGGGATTGACTCCCTATGACTTGATAACCCTTGTATCATATATAATGTATGCATATGAATGAAAAATTAAGGACTGCAATCTTCACATGGTATCGGAGCTCAGAAAACCTTGACTATTTTCCTCCTGCGTCCATTCTCTTTTCCAATCATGTCTTCGGCCAACAATTCTGAAACAACTCTTCCCTACATGGAGTCACCCATTGCTCCTCTTCCTATAGTCAAGTGTATTTCTCAGGAAATCTCTGTAAAACTTGCCTCCACAAATTACTACATGTGGAAGATGCAGGTTTTACCAGTTCTTCGTTCACATGGACTCATTGGGCTGATTCATGGTGATCTGTCTCGCCCTTCTGGTGATGATAATGATCCCACTGTGCGTGCATGGTTTCGCCTTGACCAAATGGTCTTGGCTTGGCTGGCCACCTCTGTTTCTGAAGATGTTCTTCCTCAAGTTGCCCACTGCGATTCCGCCCACTCCTTCTGGACTACAATGGAGGTGCTCTATGGAAAACTGACTCGATCACGCATCCAGGGCCTCAAAGGAGAGCTTCACAGCCTCTCGAAGGGGTCTCTCTCTATTAGTGACTATATTAACAAAGCTCGGTCTCTTTCTCACACTCTTGCCATGGCCGGCAAGCCAGTTGATGATGACGACTTCATCATACTTTTACTGAAGGGTCTTGGACCTGAATTTGACACAGCTTGTGCCGCCATTCATGTTGCTCGTGAATTTCCAACAGTTGATGAAGTTGCTGCTCTTCTCATGGACTTCGAGCTACGTCTACTGGGACAGCAAAGTGTTCCTTCCTCCCTGGCACTCTTCACCTCCAAGTCCTCTTCGTCTCCTCGACCTACAGTCCCTCGAGGTGGTTTTGGTGGAGGTGGATGCTCTGGTGGAAATCGTTCTACCTCTCATTCACATGGACGAATTGCTTCTCCTTCCTCTCTGCCAGCTGGCCGTGGTCGTGATGGGTCACGCCGTGGTCGTCCTCGTGCTGCTCCTGTTAATGGTGACTATTCAGCCATCTGTTGCTATCGTTGTGGTCATCCGAATCATAAGGCTGATGCATGCCAGGCGACTTCCATTGAACCCATACGATCCTTTTTTGCACTTCAGTTGGCTGATCAAGCAGACAACGGGTGGTACCCTGATACTGGTGCAACACACCATATGACCTCTGATTCAGCCCAAGTGGATGGTATGTCTCCTTACTCTGGTTCTGACAAAGTATTTGTGGGAAATGGTAACTCTCTTCCAATCTCCCATACTGGTTCAGTCGCTTTATCATCTACATCTCCTAAGTTGGAGAAAGTTTTATTAGTTCCTGGCCTCACTAAAAATCTTCTAAGTGTCTCGCAATTCACCAGAGACAATAATTGTTGCTTTTTGTTTTATAAATGGGGTTTTACTATGAAGGACATGCAGACCGGGCAGATCCTCTTGGCCGGACCTAGGACGGAAGGGCTCTATCGAGTTGCTACTGCTTCTACTCCTTGCAAGTCCCCTGTTGGTCTTCTCTGCACTAAAGTTAGTTCTGAAGTATGGCATGCTCGCTTGGGTCACCCCTCTGCATCAACAATGCGTACTTTGGCGTCGTCTCTGCATTTTCCCTTGTCTTTGAATAATTTTTCATGTGATAGTTGTAAACTTGGCAAAGTATCAAAATTGCCTTTTGATAGACGTGTCACTTATTCTACAACTTGCTTTAGTACTCTGCATTCTGATGTATGGGGCCCTGCTCCTGTTTCTTCACTTGATGGCTTTCGGTTTTATTTATTGATTATGGATGAATATTCTCGTTTTACTTGGTTGTTCCCCATGAAACGAAAGTCTGAAGTTTCTGGCATTTTTATTGATTTTCTTCATTACCTTAAGCGTCAATTTGCTGCCTCGGTGAAGGTAATTCAATTAGATGGCGGAGGAGAATATGTTAGTCATACTCTTCAAACCTTTCTCCGGCAACAAGGCATAATTCATCTTCTCTCCTGCCCTGGCACTCCTGAACAAAATGGCTTGGCTGAGAGGAAACATCGTCATGTGGTAGAGACCGGTCTTACTCTTATGGCTCATGCTCACCTTCCTAAAGCACTTTGGCCTTATTGCTTCTCTACTGCAGTTTACTTAATTAATCGTCTTCCCTCCAAAGCTCTTGATAGAAAATCACCATATGAGCTTCTCTTTCGAAAGAAGCCTATCTATGATCACCTTTGGGCCTTTGGTTGAAGGGGCAAGCTTGATTACAAAACAGTACAATGCATCTTCTTGGGGTACAGTGGCCATCACAAGGGATATCGCTGCCTTGACCCTCTCACAGGGCGTCTATACATCTCACGACATGTTTCCTTTGTTGAGCAGGTTTTTCCTTACCCAACTATTGGCAATCATGGACGTCCCTCTGCTCATCGCTTCAGAATTCGGCCACTCCCACTCAAACATCTAGCAGATGAATCAGTGGACTCTTGGCAGGCTATGCTTGGTCCCTCTGCAGTCCCTACTGGACCTGGTTCCTTATCATCCTCTCCTGGGGCTTCCTCTGATCCTCTACCACGCTCAGCATCTGCTGTTCCTCCTATACCACCCATACCTCCTGTGTCTGGGCAGCCACCATTACTAGTCTTCCGCCGCCGCCCAAAGCAGTTGGTTCCTGCTGCTGTGCATTCTGCTTCTCCACAGCCTCCAGCACCTGTGCCGCCACCATTGCAAGTGTTTCGCCGCCATCAAAAGCAGTTGGTCCCTGCTTTGCCATCTTCACAGTCTGTCTCCTCCCTCCCAGTGTGTGACAGGAACTTATCAACTACTGCTCCACCCTCTATGATGCCGGCCCTCTCTCCCTCCATGCGACAGCCATCTTCCTCTCCCCCTGCGGACTATCCTTTGGCTGCTGGTGTACCTATGGATGTCCCTACGGTCTCCATTGCTCCTGCTGCAATCTCTGATTCTTCTGGGGCTGTCTCTACGGTGTCCAGGGATCTGCCTTCACATCCTGCTGACGAGCCTCCGCTGCCACTGCCCACGGTTGTCTCCTCTTCAGGTGCTCTTCCAGACTTACCTCAATCTACTGCTATTACTGCACCACCACTTAATCCTCCTGCAGAATTCTCCTCGGGGTCAACTTCCAGCAGTTCCCATCCCATGGTGACTCGCTCCAAGGCACATCAGTCCAAGGCTCTCCTTGCAACTCGCTATCCCCTCCCTGCCGCACTACTTGCAGCTTCTGAGTCTCTGCCCATAGAGCCCAGCACCTATCGCCAAGCTGCCAAAGAACCCAAGTGGGTCGAAGCTATGCAGGAGGAAATCACAGCTCTTAACCATAATAGAACATGGACTCTTGTACCCTATAAGCCTTGTATGAATGTGGTAGGATGCAAATGGGTATTCAGGGTTAAACTCCATGCCAATGGATCTGTTGAACGCTACAAGGCTTGTCTAGTAGCAAAAGGCTATAATCAACGTGCAGGTTTTGACTTTGATGAAACATTCAGCCCAGTCGTAAAAGCTACTACAATTCGTCTTGTGCTTGCTTTGGCTACTTCATATGCATGGCCTCTTCACCAACTTGATGTTAAAAATGTCTTTCTTCACGGGGATCTTAATGAGGAAGTCTACCTCCAACAGCCTCCTGGTTTTATTGATTCTGCACATCCATCCTATGTATGTCGTTTGCACAAAGCTTTGTATGGACTTAAGCAAGCCCCAAGGGCGTGGTACACTAAGTTCACAACCTTTCTACTGCACCTTGGTTTTGTTGGATGTCCTTTTGACACCTCTTTGTTTCTCTGGCAGCATGATTCTCACATGCTTCTGCTCTTGCTGTATGTTGATGATATTATCCTCACCGGTTCCTCTGCTCCACTCCTGCATATGCTAACCAGAAAATTATCTGCAGCCTTTGATATGAAAGATCTTGGACCTTTAAATCTTTTTCTTGGTATGCAGGTTAAGCGGACTGACTCTGCTTTAATGCTCTCCCAAAGCCATTATGCCCTTCAACTCTTGGAAAGGTTTGAACTGTCCGGAGTTAAACCTGTCACCAGCCCTCTACAAGCTAGTACACATCTCTCTGCATATGGCTCCTCACCTCTAAAAGACTCCTCTCTCTATCGGCAAATGGTGGGCAGTCTACAATATCTCACTCTCAGTCGGCCTGACATTGCTTTTGCTGTCAACCATGTCTGCCAATTTATGCACTCACCCTGTCAGATCCATCTTGAAGCTGTCAAGCGCATTTTCCGCTATATAAAAGGGACTATATCCTTGGGACTTCAGTTTCATCAATCTATGGATCTCTCCCTCCGTGCCTACACTGATGCAGATTGGGCAGGGTGCCCTGATACTCGCCGCCGCTCAGTTACTGGCTATGCCATTTATCTTGGCCCTAACTTGATTTCCTGGGCAGCCAAGAAGCAACCAACCGTCTCTCGCTCTAGCTCTGAAGCTGAATATCGTGCTTTAGCTGCCACCACTGCTGAAGTATTGTGGTTGACTCATCTTCTTCGCCGGCTTCGGGTTTCCATCTCCTCCCCTCCCTCCATTTTATGTGATAATGTTAGCGCCCTCTACATGGCCCGGAATCCGGTCTTCCATAACCGTACGAAGCACATCGACATTGATGTCCATTTTGTTCGCGAACATGTTCTGAGTGGCGTTATCCGTGTGGCACACATACCAGGGTTCCAACAAATTGCAGATCTCTTCACCAAATCCTTACCAAGCCCTCGGTTTTTTATGCTTCGCCACAAGCTCATGCTTCGTGAACCTCCACATGAGCTTGAGGGGGGCTGTGAGGCGAGCCATTAGAGTGTCTAGGTTCACTCTAACAAACTCAACGGACTGAGTCAAAGAGTCAATGATCAGTTGAGTTTGTTAGAGTTGAGTCAAAGCTCAGTTGTAACAAATTCCTCCACTGTAGGAGGTTGTTGTAAACTAATTACGAGTTCACAGGGATTGACTCCCTATGACTTGATAACCCCTGTATCATATATAATGTATGCATATGAATGAAAAATTAAGGACTGCAATCTTCACATAAGGCTCCATTGGCCTTGTTGTCAAAGGGTTTCATATGCAATGGATGTCCATGGGACAAATGTGTAGATAGTTTTGATAGTATTTGTGCCACATGAGTAATACTTGTCTGAACCTTTTTTTTGGGGGTTACAACTTGACTGATCTTTGAAACAATTTCTGACATCCATGGGTAATAGTTGACTGAAAATAAAAGTTCAATAAGGCAAATACTGTCAAAACTATTTAGACATTTGTCCCATAGACCAGCCATTGCATATGAAACCCTTTGACTGCATGACCAAGGGAGCCTCATGCCTATTTAGCTGAGGGATTCCTAGTCCACATGGGAAGAGCATGACAATTGATGTTGGTTTGTAAATAGTATTCATATTCTATGCCATGGAAACCTAAACACTTGCCCACATCCTCGTATTCTTATCTTGAATGTTTTTAGGCTACATAGTATGTATCTCCTTTTTCATTTAATTATTTTAGGTCCACATCGGCAAGAAAAAAATAAAGCTTCTAACTGAGGTCCACCATCAAAAGTCACTGCCTGCATAAAAAACCTTAAATAGTTAGTATGTAATTCATAAATTTCCAGATTTTTGGGTTTTAGTTTTTTAATTTTCTAGTCTTCCAATTTCAATTTTTCAATTCTTTATTTTTCAAAATTTCCAATTTTTGTAAGAGGGAGGAGAAGGTGGAAGAAGAGGTAATGAATAAGGAGGATAAAGAACTTAAGGAGGGGGGGAGGAGATGGCAGACTTTTGCGACTTAGAACCAAATAAAAATAAAACTCAAAATTTCTTTTTAAGTAGCTGATAATGTTTATGGGTTTATTTTTTAAGATTGGAGTTTATAAATAAAAAATCAAGATTTTTTAAATGACTTCTAGTTTATTGTCACACGTTTCCAATTTTCCTGTTTTTACGATAAGGAAGTTACACCATAGCAACCACTCAATCTTTAAACGTTGGGGAACAATATGCTCTTCAAAACAAGAATACTATGCTCCTCCTCAATCCATGCAAACAAGAGTTGCAGAACTTTCACCATAGAATACCACCGGGGAGGGGGATGCCACTGGGGAAGCAGAGGTGGCATAGAAGAGGAGATTGGGGCAAAGATTTTTTCTCTAGTTATGGATGGATAAACTCCCGCTTACATTTCTGGCTGGAGGTCGATGAAGATTTATAAGTGTAGAGGGTAGCCTCGTCCTTTCATGTCACACGTTTGGAAGTTGGCATGCACTAGAGTCTATCTGGGTAAATAGTAAAAAAGTAGGTTACAAAATGGGTAGATCGCTAAACTAGGAGTCTACTTTGGTCAATTCCTCATAAAATTGTTTAAGTACCTAAGGTGATGTATTTTCTCTACACATGTACAGAACGCTATCTACTGTAGCATGATCTGATATATAATATAAGAACAAATTAGTTTGGTAAGTGCTATTAGCTTATATTCTTATACTGAGTTTGTTCATTCTCATTCTCATTATGTTTTACAATAAAAACATCCATATACTTGTGAATGCAATGATTTTTCTTCTCCAAAAATAACGGGGTTCACTTTTTGGTCAAACAGATCTTGATTCTAGCTGATGAGTCTTTTGAGGACTCCATTT
The DNA here is from genome assembly GCA_035235625.1 of Saururus chinensis. Taxonomy (NCBI): domain Eukaryota; kingdom Viridiplantae; phylum Streptophyta; class Magnoliopsida; order Piperales; family Saururaceae; genus Saururus; species Saururus chinensis. Next base: position 27,808,328 of record CP141140.1, read on the forward strand.
TGCATTCAGATTCAAGGTCACTAACCACACTTCTCCTCATCCGTGATATTCAGGTACTTGGCCATCCATGATGTTTTTTCTTGCATTTCTGACTGTCACACATTTCTATCCCTTCCATTTTCGTACTTACTAATATTTTATCATACCCTTGGTCTAGATGATAAGGCAAACTTTTATAAATACAAGATAGCATAATTCCTGGAAAAACCTTCTCCTGAAGGTGAAACATGAATCTAAATTGTTGATATTGGCTGCGGGTGCTTCAGCAGACAAAAATATGAGTATCCTTGAAATTCGACTTTGACCCAGTAGTTTACTCGAACAAATATGTTAAAATTGTGTCTACAACCTGCCCAAACGTTACTTTATCCATTTAAAAGCAAAACCTTCAACTGGTTGAAGTTCAAGCAGTTACATGTGCACAATCTGGATGGGCACTCATGCTTGAGTTGGAAGTTACTGTGAAACAATTTCTACACAATAATTTAGTTTTCTGAAAACTGAACGAATTTGCTTACAAATGTGTCATCAATCAGTTTGGATCTTTGTCTATACCAATATTAAGGAATCTCTGCCAAATAGTGGTGGCTACTGGGTACACTGCAATTTTGTCTACACCATCATGTGACTTAGTGTGATTTCATTTTGATTTTCCGAATAAATTATGCTCTTATTTGGCACATGAAGAAGCAAATTTTTCTCATAAGGGAAGGAGCCATGTACCTTCTCTGATCCATTCGACATGTGCAATTTCTTTTCCATTCATACTCCCGGCTAGGGCAAGACCTAATTGAAAATGAAACGAATTATTGATTGTGTCATTAAGACCCTTATACCCACGCCCCAATTGACCCCCCCCCCTCCCCCTGGAGGAGTATGTGCTTCTAAGGGGGGAAATTGTACCTCCCAACATTTTGTAATCCCTTTAATAGTGTATCATTTAATATCCACACCCTGAAAAAAAACATGGCCATATTGGCAAAGCCTTATATAAAGTTACATTTGGCTAAGCTACATTGTTCTTGCCCATATTTCTTGGCACGTAGTAAATATGGCTTATTTAATAGCTTTGGCGTTCAAAATCTGTAGTTTTCTTAATAATGGACTTCTCATATCCTTGAAGTAATGAAAATTATTTATTTATTCATGAATTTATGACTTAATTTTTCTCTCATTATTTGAAATCCTTATTCAATTCTTTTCTTAGGATTATGCATTATGAATGGCAATTCATATGGTTCTCATTACTCTAACTTTTTACAACTTAACTTTGTATTTTTATTTTGAATGTTATTTATCTTTAAGCCTAGAGTGCAAATATATTGAAAAAGATGTATTTAGTGAAGTTGACAATGAAACTATTATACAATGCTTCTCAAATATGAGTGCTTGACAATTGTAAACTATTACTTTCTATAGTAATATTTTTTTTAACTATTTTGGTTGGTAAAATTTTAGAGCAAGATTCTTTGCCTCCCCTAGGTGAAATTCCTAGCTCCGCCCCTATTTTTGATGCATAGCTCATCTAGAAATTATAAATGTCAACCTAAGTTTCTATGATATTGTGGTAGTTTTGCCATCAATCCTATTTTATCATTTTCTTTTGGTAAGCTAGTGCAAAAAATAGGAATTGAATAGCAAATATTTATTTTTTTGGTAAATAAATTTATATCACCAAAAACCAAGGGGAATACAAAAGAGATGAAAGTACAATTAAAAGAAGGCTAAAAGCCAAACACGCCAAAGGCCTCAAAATCTAAAGTCTTTCTTAATATGAGAAAACAAAGAGTCACAATTTTGTCTTCTAAATTTGAGGAGAGCACTTTATACTTTGCATGTTGACTAATGCAATGAGTGAGTCGAAGAGGAGACGAATAGAAATCCTAAAATATTCTAGAGTTTTTTTCTTTCTAAATATACCTTATGAAAGAGTTGAATAGGATTCTCGTAACAATACATAATCATAATAAAGTAGCATCTTTCCCCAACAATTTGGCATCGGCAACATGGATCTTACGCCTCCATTCTAGCCTACCTTTTGTCAACTCTTTCATAAGAGATAGCATAGTCACACCCTTTCTTACTAACTCTATTCAAGTTCTCTTATTATCCCTCTCCTTCTTTTGGCATTGTTTACATGGATCCCTTCTCATACCAAAGCAACATAAATTCCCTAAGCTTCTCCCCTAAAAAGAGCTACCCCTAAGTTCTCGCGTATATACTCATTTATAATCCTATCTTTCCTGGTTATCCCACACATCCACCTTAGCATCCTCATTTCAGCTGCGCTCAATTTATCTATATGGCTTTTCTTTGGTGTCCATCATTCTTCTCCATAGAACATTGTGAGCATAGTTGTCCTATAAAACTTACCTTTAAGCCTATTTGGGACGTGCCTATTACATAATACTCCTTGAGTTGCCTTCCATTTTACCCGCCCTGTATTTATCCTATGTACCACATGACATGACTATCAATATTTCCCTCTTAATAAACAACAACCCCAACCCCCAAAAAAAACACACTATGTTTCTTGTTCTCTAATTGTTCTATTTTGTTACTATTCTGATACTTCCATTTGTTTGTCTCTTCTGACTTCTTTTCTTATCTTTTCCAATTTGCAATACTCGTGTTCTGTTTCTTCTCAAACTTCACTTGGTTAAACTATCAGTAGCTAAATTCTCTTTTTAATTTCTAACAGTCCAAGCGTCTGCCAAGTGGAGGGAAGAAACGGGCTTTAGTACGACGTGCAGGTTTTTCCCATAGCTCTTGGATCCGGGAGATGCAAAAGGCTTCGAATAAGTCAATAATTATAAGTGAGATATTGGACTCCAGGACTCGACATCTGGTCTCATTATCCAGGATTAGTGATTATGTGCTCTCAAACGAGCTTGTTAGCATGGCATTGGCAATGGTCGCCGAAGATAGGCAAATCAACCAGGTCCTGGAGGAACTATTCTCAGAAGAGGTATCTTGTCATTGTCTGAATCTTGTGTTACATTTTCTTTTTCCTTCCCATATAAAAGGACCAGGAGTTGCTTTCCCTTTGAAAGAGATCGTGTATGTTTTTTCTAGCTGGGAAAAGGGGGGTTAGGGGAGGATGAAATCTAAGATAGCTTCACAAACTTCAATAACAGAAATCAGTTTTAAAATTTTAGATTACTGGGAAAATAGTCACAGAAAGGTCTTTCTAGAATACTTTGGACAGGATTGGTTTGTTTACTGGTCAAAGAAAAAGGAAAATCTCTCTTGCAGCTAAAGGCCACAATTTCTCCTATCAGTGATGACCTCTTTCTTGCTTCTGATGACCTCTCTAAGGAGAAGAAAAAATTCACTCTTTGTTGACATCTGCCTCTCTCTTTTGGCATTTTCAACCATTCTGCCTCAAAGAAGTTTCTCAAAGGAAGAGGTCAAAGCCATCAGCAATGAGATGAGAGAAGGCAAGTTATATCTCTTAAAGTAAATGAAGGTTTCTGGCAGTGTTGGAGAAATAGGTTTTGTTTCTTGTGGAGAAAGATTGCTGCAAGAGCAACTTCGTGCTAATGGCCCTGTCCAATGTATTTTGAAGATCAGTTCCTTTTGTGGTCCGTTTTACTCAAACAATCTTTTCTAAGCTGTTAAAGCTCTATTCAAAGGACTATTGATCTTACTTTTATTGAATATTAGATGTTAAAATTAAAAATGGTAGCATACTAGCATTAAATACAATATATCTATGTATAAAATCGACATTATTTTGTAAGAGGTAAATCTTAAGGTGTCATCTCATGACTCTGGTTGTTCAAGCCAAATGTGAAAAGGCCTAGCCGCATCATCGTCAGGCATGCAGGTCATTCCTATAGAAGAGCCTGAAGAACATGCAAAGAAATCCATGCCTTTTATCATTAGAGAAGTTTTCCACCTATTTGATGACACCAATGGAAACTACAATTCCATCTAATTCCCCATGTTTTTTTTGCCTTCATTTTAGCATACATAGGCATTATCTTGGGATGATCCGTTAAGTAAGGCTTATGTTGCTATATACAGGGAAATGAGATGTACATCCGGCCGGCAGAGTATTATCTGGATGATCAGGAAGAGTTGTGTTTTTATGATATAATGGTTAAGGGTAGGGAAAGACATGAAATTGTGATTGGATATCGGCTTGCCACTGCAGACAGAGCCATAATCAATCCTTCAAACAAGATGGAATACAGAAAGTGGTCCTCTAATGATGTTTTTGTGGCAATTGCCCGTGATGAATGATATGAGCTGTAGGGAACTGCATCCGAGTTTCTGTCTTAATTATTGTTAGTAGCAATGATTCCGATATTTTGAATACCCAATCCTCACATAGTTGGAGTCTCATCTTTATAATGTACATAGTTAAATATGGTGGAAGATTAAGCATGGAGGAATTAAAGAATTGATCACGAAAATTTTGGAACTTACAACATTTAAAATGAACAATCAGGTGAAAATGTGAGCTACCCTAATATTTTTGGATTTGTTGAGATATTTGTGTATAATGCAAATGTCTGCTTGTATGATATTGATTGGGAAGGAAGATAAGTTTTTTTTTCCAAATGTGTGCCATCAACAGAATAAAAGCAGTTGACATGGTTCATAGCCTGTAAATACTTGAAATCCCAATATACAAATTTAAATGCTATACATAATTGTTCATCTAATCAAAGTAGATTATGTAAAACAGGTATTATTTAGCTTTATCTTATAATTAGTATCTTGGCATCTGAATCGGATGTTATACCATAAAGAGTTTTTTTCATATTCTCTAGCCAAAGAATGGAAATTTTCATATTCCCTAGATTTTAAATGGAAATATGCCATATGGACTAAATTGTCATTAGGTTTCTACTATATCATGTTTTAATGTAAAGAGTAATAAATGAACACAGGAATAGTGTTGCGCGTTCCGGTGTGTTGAGAGTCATCGGCGGCGAATGGAACTTGCCAATGGGAGCTGACCGGCGGCAATTCACCGGTGAGAGTCGATGAACAAGAAAAAAATATTTTTTGACACCACAGACACTGTGTGAGTGTTCCAAAGGTTGCATTTCGCAGAAATGATCATTCTTTTACACCGATCATAGATAGGATCAATATTTATATCTATTATAACGGAGAGGTAGACAATGACATCGTGTATATTAGTTGAATGACACGGTTCATGAACATTCATCTATTGGTGAGCTTCAGCAAGCTGCTAGGGCAAGTCAAGGCATGACTTTTCATCAATGGTAATGTCAGTTTGAAGTATTTAATTACATCATCCCAATCATCCATAATATATGAATTACAAGATGATAAGGGCCTCCAATCAATGTTTTCCATTCATAAGAAAGCGAATAAGGAGGTGTTATCATTGTATGACGAGATGAAACAACCCGACAACGGTGATAAATCACCATCACCCTTCGTAGAAAGGAACTAGACAGTTAATAGAGCTGAATCACCCATCGTAATAGCTCATCCCAGCTCTAATATTGGATTTCATACTGGATTCAATGAAACTCAGTTCACCTTTAAAACTGTCAGGTAATAATGAATATTTAGATTATACACAATTAGAATATTTCGTGTACTCGAGACCACTATATTGAACATATCATGTTAAGGGTAAATCATATCGTGTGAAGTAATAAACAGACGTGTAATATATCGCATTAGTAATTTACACGATATATACATGTAATATAGCAATTATGAGTTGCAATGTAGATATAATAACATGACATGCATTCATGTCGTAGTTTTGATAACACGTTTTGAAATGTAAGCGTGTTAATAGAATACATGATGTTAACTGATGTCACATTTTTTTAACACGATAATGTGCAATGCAGATTGGGAGAACAGGAAAACTTGCCCTCAACAAATCCATGCCAATCTTCTTTCACCAATCCAACGAGTACAAAACCTAAAATAGAAGTCAAACAGAATAGATCAGAGGAATTGTCGCCAATGATGGGTGGGACAAGGACTTCATTTAATAACTACGAATCTCCATACAGGCCTTGTAATTATGACGGTGGAGAAGGCAAAGAAGTTGAAAATATGTGGGGTGAGGATCAGTGGTATAATAATGGTATAGTTGACATGGAAAGTATGTCTGACCACGAATAATTTGGAAACAACGGGGTTCCCAGTAACGTCGACGTTGAGGCGGAGGCAGATTGGGATACAATCAATGATTTAAACATGTTGGAACCAAATATTGGTGAAGGCCACCTAATGACGGGTAGTTTGCAAGCTAAAGATTACCAGAAGCTCCTCGAATTGGGTGCACATTTTCTAAGTCCGTTGCATTTCAAGAGGGTCTTGATCGACTTAGCAATAAAGACGAATTTCACATATCATGTTGTGGATGAAAACCGGAATACGTATGCAGCAAAGTGCTCTAATGATTCTTGTAACTGGTACATAATGACTTCAAATATAGGAGATCATACGGCTGTCATGAGGCTAGTGCTGACTCATTCATGTGGAACCCAAAGGATCAACTGACCATCCCCTAGCATCGCACCTTTGGATAACGAGAAAATGTTATGGCTTGTTTAAAGACTTGGTAGACATTACACATAAGAGCATAACAAGTTATATTTCGAAGCACGGGGGCATAACTGCGAACTACAAGAAATGCTGGCGCGTAGGTAATGCATGAGAATAATTGAAGTGTTGATTTAGTATCACAATATGTTAGTCTAGCGTGTTATCATTTACACGCTTAAACTATAGTCGGAATTTGCACTCACGTGACATACATCAATATCATGTTACCATAAACACGACCAGTCATCATGTATGGATTTTGATCACACGAAAACATAAAATATCGTGCGATCGGGAACATGATGTAAGTCGCTATCGTATAACCTTTACTAAATTATATTTGGTCGTGCAAGTAATGCTTCGACTGATTTAATAGATGGTGACCTGGACGAATCCTACGCTTACGGGAGACAGATAGAATATATGAATCCGGGAAGTGTAGTTGTGCCAGTGAGATCATGTGATATTCTCGGACCTATGGGTGGGTACAATTTCAAAAGAGTATTCTAGAAGTTTGGCCCCATTGCAAGAGCTTTCAAAACAACACTAAGGCCATTGCTAATAACTGATGCAACTTTCTTGAAAGGAAAATATCCTGGACAACTATTGATTACAACTGTACTAGACAGGAACAATAATATGTTGTGCATTGCATTTGCAGTGGTTAAGAACGAGTGCAAGAAAACTTGGTGCTGGTTTTTTGAGTTGCTTAGAAATCATCTATTCTTCGATCTTCCAGCCGAGTTGGATACAATTGTTTCTGATAGATAGAAGGGATTGACAAATGTTGTGAAGAAGTTTTTCCCATCTACACACCACGGATATTGCATCCGTCATATAACAGCAAATATGTTGGATAAATTTAAGGACAATAACTAAAGAATCAGCTCCATGTTGCCGCTGAAACATTCAGACAGAATGTGTACGATGAAATAATGAACAACATTAAAGAACATAATCCGAAAGTATATACTTGGATAAATAAGATAGGTTCAGAGCACTGGGCCAATGTATCATTTTCAGGGAAAAGATATGAGACACTTAGCTCAAATAGGTCAGAAAGTGCAAATGCAATGTTCAAAAAAGCTAGATTCATGCCTATAACTCATTTAATTGAGCACACGAGGGAGCACATGATGACATTATTTGAAAAACATTGGACGAACATAATATGATGGAAGAGTTAACCCCATTTGCCCAAAAATACATCGAAAATAGGTGAGAAGAAGCAAGGAATGTAATTGTATTGCCTGTGTCAATGTATGAATTCTAGGTTAACTCGCTATATCACCATATACATTGCATTCATAGAGCGATGTACATAGCGTGTGTTCGTTTATGCGTGAGGGCTTCATATCGTGTTAGTTTAAACACATTATTTTCATTTATCGTGTAAGTAGATACGCTTTACATAACGATCGTATGATACGTTGTGTAATCGAGAACACGAGAAAGTCGTTTATCGTACGCTTATACTCACAATATTTTCTTCACAGGATGTGGTAAACCTAGTTGATTGTACTTGCACAAGTGGAAAGTTTCAACATTTGGGTCTACCATGTAAACATGCAATCGCAGCAATCGATAATAGACACTTCTATATGTCTGAGTACTATGAAAGATGGTACTCTACTGAAATGTATAAACTGATCTATCAAGAGCCCTTACACCCAACAAAGGATCGACACCAGTGAGCATTGGCTAGAGTTATGCCTGCATTCAGCCCACCTATCCATCAGAAGTTGAAGGGGCATCCACGAAAAAATTGGATAGAGTCACAACCGCCTCTCAAAGCCCCACAAAAATGTGGAACATGCGGTTGTTGGGTCACAACCGCAAACGATGTACCAGCGCACAACCCAATGTGGCAGATGTCCCAACGACAAGCTGAAGGAGGTTGAATAATAGCGTACATAAACGGCGTAAGGAAGGGGAGCATCGATCAGGCTTACCTTTTCCACCCCCATTTTTCAGCTAAAATTTTTGTATATGCATCGTGTTATCGACAACACGTAATATGTAATTTATGTGTTCCTAAAAACATGAAATGTTGTACATAGGGTAGATTGTATATTTGTATCATGTAATTGACAACACGCCCAAAAGGGATTACATGTTACTAATTACACGATAATATCAATCAATTATTAATTCTTTTGTCAAGAGTGTCCATTGCTTACACGATATTGGTCATATCATGTGTTCGAACCCACGACAATTCCATGATCGTAATGACCCAATTCCTGAAGCATTATTCCCAAAGCAGCACCGCAATGTCTACTACATCAATACCTTCCATAACCTGGTAGTTTGTAACCGTCTCACCCTGCCTATATATATATAGAGAGAGAGAGAGAGAAGTTAATATGAGCCCGGGCGCATGTCGGCCCGCGTGAGCCTGGGCTCATATAAACGGGACTCATATATATATATATTAGGGTTAGGGCTTGTAGAACGCTCACTCACTGATGGCTGGCGCCTAGACAGATTATTCCGGAGATTGCTTTTGTGCCGATGGTGTATCTTCCACCTGTTAGATATGGACCTCACCTGCATCTAGGGGGGGGGGAAGAACGCGACCAGGCATTATTGCAATGTCTCGAATGGTTTGTCCCATTACATCTGACTGAAACACAGTGAGATCCCATTGTATTGCAGTATATCAAAGGAGCTTGTAGGGGAATCGCTCGAACAATGATATTATTTGCGGAGACGGGTCATTCGGGAGATTGCTTTAGCAACGGTTGGTGAATCGGCCCTCCATCGAATACGGTCCTCACCTATATCCGATGGCGGGCATGATTCACTAGATATCGATATATCAATGTCTCCAACGATCTGTTGCATTTGCGCCCTATTCGCTAGACAACAATATATCAATGACGGCGATGGTGGGCATAACTGTGAACTACAAGAAATGATGGCGTGTAGGTAATATAAATTTATGATACTTGTTGAATCGTGTATGCCGTAACACGATATGTTTGTAATTATCGAATACACGCTAATAATACATTCACATTTTGTTTTCACACAACTTACATCAATATTGTGTTAACATGAACACGATGAGTTATCAGTCTCGTTTTACGATCTCACGACTACGATAATCAATATTTTTGCTAGATGTGTAATAAATTACACGATATTGGTCATGTCGTGCGATCAAATACACGACAATTGCATTGATTTAACCCCCCAATTCTTGAAGAATCACCACAATTTTTGGCATTTCAATTAAATTAGAATTACCAATTTGTGAGGAGTCATTTCCAATTTCCAATGTGTCAAATTCGGATAATACAATATGGTAACCCTCACCTACACTATATATGGAATAATTTCCATAACCCAGACTTACACGATATATGGAAACCCGAACCTACACTCCGAACCTTCTAGTTTGGTCTGCTGATCCCGACGGTTCATATCCCTCGCATCTTGTCTATATATATAACGGTGACCTCTGGGCTTACCAAATTCATGAGGAGGACAAGACAGAGACGAGACGGAGCCTTTGAGATAGTCATATAGCGCGAGATGGTAATTTGTCCCATCTTCAGACGTGGTCCTCACTAGCCTTCGAAGGGGGACGATTTACTACCTGGCATTATATGAATGTCGCGAATGTTTTGTCACAATTGAACTGATGGGTCTTAGAGTCTACAAGGAGATCGCATGCCCACTAATTGTTGGCACCGAGACGGAGGCTTTGGGACATTGCTATAGCGCAGGATGGCCTCTGAAGTAGTCTTCATATTGTTATTTTCTTTGTATTTTTAAAGTTATGTAAAGATTAGTTATTGGATGTAATGAATTAATGATATGTAAAGGAAAATATTAATAACAATTATGTCTTTTTTCCCATTGAAAGTTGTCTTCCTGTATATTACAATAGGATGAATTTTTGTTTGTTATCGCATTTTCTAGGACACGATGGTGGTACATATCGTTTGATCGAATACATGACATCATCAATGGGAGTCTGCTTACTTATTTGTCTTCGAGTAATAAAGCGATGATTGTATGCTTACTAACATGATCTCAATATTGGTCATACATTCAAACACACGACGGAACATGGCTTTGTGTAAAAACAAACACGATACATTAAATGTAGCTCAATATTTCTGATAACACGACCTAAACTATTATCGTAAGATCAATGATACGATGACCACCAAGTTATTTGAAATAATATGTCGGTGGTCCGAATACACGACATTGGTACATGTCATATTCTTGATTACACGACAGAATAACCAGCCATACGTGTCGATTACACAATAGATACATTCAGTGTATGCTCGGTCAAACCGTTGTGTTCGCTCTTGTCTCACTATATATTAGGGTTAGGGTTTAGGGACGATAGAACATTCTTGTGCGGCCAAACCATCATGTTCACTCCTGTCTCACTATATATTAGGGTTAGGGTTCATGCTCCGCCAGCATGTGTTTGGCAAAGAGACGAATCATTTAGGAGATTGCTGTATCGACGGTTGGTGAATCGACCCTCCCTTGGATGCAGTCCTCGCATATATCCGATGGTGGGGAAGATTCGTTAGACGGCAATATATCAATGCCTCGAATGATCCATCACATATTGTTGGGGTTGTTCCATGTTCTTCGTGGGGACGGATCATACAAGAGATTACTTTACCGGCGGCTGGTGAATCGGCCCTCCATCGGATACTGTATTCATCCATATCCGGCGGAGGACTTGGTTCACTAGATGGCGATATATCAATGTCTCAAATGATCCATCACTTTCGCGACATATAGGTCATCAACATCGTCTGAAGTGGTCGTCCAGAACTTTATTTGATTTGGTTTAATGTTTGAAACTTTCCTATGACCATCCTCATTTGCGAGAACGTTTGGTTGTCGGTTATGATCAACAACATGCATCAATATCATTTGTTTGATTACACGACATTAAAGAGGTCCAAATAGGAGATGCCTTATAAATGATAACACGACCTAATACGAGGTGGCATGTATGCGATAACAATACCTAATAGGTGATCATGAGAACTATCATACGATCGGATATATGTGTACTTCCGTTTTGCGCAATCAAAGATGCGACATTAGTACAAATCGTTTGATCGAATATATGCCATCTGACATTGGTACATGTATTTATATTCCAGTAGTTAATTACAAAATAATTGGTTGAACATTGAATTTGTCAGTTAATAGAAGCGTGAAAGAAGTCTATTTTCTTTTTACAATTCATCTGTACCTAGATCAAATTCTTCGTTGATTCGGGCCCAATGTATAGCAGTGCAGATCATTGGCCTGACCAAGCTTGTTATCTCGAGTTGTCTAAAATCTAGCTGAATGACGCCCCCTGCCAGTTTGGCTATGTGGTACATGACGAACAAACCACAATCTTCATTTGTATCTTGGTATGGGCATTTGTTGATCTTAGTCATTGGCCACTGCCGAGTACCCTTTATCTTAAGTGCCTTCTCCATTCCATTAACAACATGTTTCATGACACTGTCCACCTCAGCGAAGTGGTGACCATGTTCACCCTTTAGAGAATTGTACCATCTAAATTGCTTCTCCCTATAATGGACAATAAGCAAGAGAAAGTGGCCCTTGACATAGACAGGAATGATCTCCGTGTTAACATTTAGACCTCTCAACAATATGCCAGAGCTTACCCTCCTTCTCCACCAACCCTTTCACCTTGCCAACATTAAAATAGTACCGAATAGCGAACTTGCCGAAAAAATAGTTGGGGTACCTGCCTGGATTTCTCAAATTTCGTTCATCAAGAAGTTGGAAGAAGACGTCAATGACCTACACAAAACCATACATGTTAGTAATGACACGATAATCGACCGATCGTGACATCTTTTACATGATAAGTGATTATATCATATGAATGATAACACGACGCATTTACAAGTTGTGTATTAATTAACACGCTAGTTTTACTTCAGCCATTACAGTCGAAATTTAGTGTATAAGGAAAACAATGATATGATCATAGATCGTGTAATCGATAAAACGATAATTAATTGTATATCTTTGTTAGTTATTCAATCATTTGATTTATAACATGATAAAGGTTAAAACGTATGAGCAATGAAACGATATTACCTCATTCGTTATGCACTCCTGCTTTAATAGAGATAGGTAGTCGGTGTAGAGGAGTGTTTTCATGGGCCACGCCTTGTATGGGTTCGACAGAAATTCCATGATAATGTCCTTATCTGCCTCTGTAAGGACCCTCATCTCTAAACCGGTTTTGGTTTTCTTTAATTATTGGTTATCGTGAGATTAATGTGTTTTCTGATCTTATTCGGTGATTTCATAAATAAATAGTGTTTGTGATGATTTTAACCAAAATCAACTTCAATATTAGTGGTGTTAAGTGATTTTAAACCAAATATGAATTTTTGGGATTTTTTGAAATTTTTACTATTTTTCCAAAAATTAGGGTTTTGGCGGGACCCCTGTGGGGCCCACCGTTAAAAATTTTATTTTTGTATCAAATAAACCTAGAAATCTACCTAAGGTTATAAAAAAAATTTTAGAATTTTCCTAGACTTAATTAGTGCTTAAATTTACAAAATATCTATTTTTAGCCTACTTTTCATATTTATACCCCAAAACCTAACTATGCATACCCCAACCTTTACTATAAAAGGGCAGACCTGAGCCATTTCCATTTTTGGGAATAGGCTAAGGAGGGAGGGCTGGCCTAATCCCCACTTAGGCCCGAATTAGAAGCCGATTAAGGTAAGCTTACTCTAATTAAGCACTAATCCATGATTTTCTTCTTAAGCTCTTTTAAATCTACCCTTTTCCCCTTGATTCAATTTATTTTTGGGCATCAAAAGCTACTGATTTGTGTTTTACTACAAACCCTAACATTCAAAATTCGATTTTTACTACCAACAAGCCCTAGATCTAAGATTTAATTAGGGATTTCTTGGGTAAATCGATTTCTATTAGGGTTTAATTCAAACTCATTGTGTTTTCAAGGATTTCAAGAAGGGTGACTCTTCAATCCGAGCTTAATCAAGTGCTGAGGTAATGGGTCTTCAAAATCTCTGTTTATCCATGGTAAAACTCTTCATTTTTGGCTTATTTCGAAATGAGTTGCTTGATTTGGTGTGTTAATGGTAAGATTAAAAAATAGAATTATTTAATCCCGATTTCTTAGGGCTTTGCATTATTATGATATAGTTTGATGTTCTGGAAGTCAAGAAGGACTTTTGATGATAATTAGGGTGTTAGATGTGGATTTAAAGTGTTATCAATGGTGTTTCGGTTTGGATTTGCGAAAGGAAGAAGATGGACTGTTCTGCCTTGTTGGCGTTCCAACGGCCCTTCTGGGCGTTCGAACGGCAACACTGCCGGAACGACAATTTTCTAGTTCAGCCGATCGAATGGCCTGCTGGGCGTTCGAACGGCAAAACTGTGAAATTCAAATTTTTACATTTAACCGATCGAACTGCCTGAAGGGCGTTCGAACGGCTACACAGTAGATTAATTTTCTAATGCATGATGTGTATTTTGATGATTCCACTTTAGCTTGCCAATTTCATATAAATGTGGTGTGTTTTAAGCTATGTTATGCTACTGGAAATGCATGCTATTGAGGTTATGGAATTGAGACATATGCTTAGAAAATTGTGGAATGACTTATGTTTTGTGGCATGGTGTTAGAATCATTATCTTGAAATTATGAATGGTTGATTCCCTTTGGTTAAGCATATTTTCAGTAGGACTACAACCTATTATTGGACTGATTTGTCATGATAGATTGTGGTTAGTTGTGTGTAAATGTCGGTGAATGCCATGACTCAAGGATGAAATGAGTTATGTTATATGTGTTTAGCCTTTGTGGTTGAGTTTTGAATTGAGATATGATTTCAACAATTTTTCTTCTATGATTTACGCTGGAATTCATGTTTAGATGGTAATTCACATGTGTAGTGTGGTAGTGAGTTTAATTTCAAGCGTGTTGACATGCATTATATGAAATGCTTCTACTAGTTACACACACATGTGGGGGTTAAATGATGATGTTGAAGCTTGATATTGTGATTATGAATGATGCATTAGGGGCTAATGAGAGCACTTATCATGGATTAGGATTCATGTATGCCTTGCCCACGTATGTACCATGCTGCATGCATCATGGAAATGGATTTCCAATTGAGGCTTCATCGAGGTTAATCAAATTTGACCGATTGGATGCAATGTGGTGAAATTGTGTGCCGGATTGATCGGTCGTGGATTAATCGCAAGTTGATTGGTCCGAAAGGACATTTTGATTTGAGTTCCTTTGTGGAACGAGTGCACTCCCCGGGTTGAGTCTAATTAAATGGGATTACGTGGGGACGAGTTATGTACTTGTCTTGCGGATTGTGAGAATGTTATTATGAGTGTCATCTGGACCCTGAGAATCCATTGTGGTATGCCGTGTGCACCCCGCTACCACATGTTCTAGGGTTCTCTGTGTGAGAACTCGGGCTCTTCCCTCCGCAGGAAATGTCCCTGGGCGAACACCCTTGCTCTAGATTCTCTGTGTGAGAATGAGACATCCTTGGCCAGGATTGTCCAGGGCGAGCAGCATTAGGGATTGACAACCCCAATCTTTCGTTAATTCTTGTGTAGAATTTTGGATCATGACATGCCTTCGTGTCCTTGTCTATGCTCCCGTCTGTGTGACATTAATGTGTGATCACTCCTTGATAGAGGTTGTGATGATATGATGCATGTGGGAATATGTATGTTAGAGATACATCCATGCAGGTTGATTTTGATATAATGCATGTGGGAATATGTATGTTAGAGATACATCCATGCAAGTTGATTTTGATATAATGCATGTGGGAATATGTATGTTAGAGATACATCCATGCAGGTTGATTATGCACCATGATGCAGTGTTAAGTGAGATGTATGTGTGATCAAAAAATGATGCACTATGTAAATCTTTGAGATGAATGATCTTATTACTATGCTATTGTATTTTCGACGTTGATAGTGATACTAAAATCATTGCTGAGTTTGTTAAACTCACCCCTCTTTCTTGTGTTTTGATTTGGGGCTGCGTGGTGCGACACGCAGACGGACAGGATCTCCTCTTTGAGGAAAGGTCGGAGATGGCTTGGATATGATCATGGAGATCGTTGTGTGACTTATCTTCTTTGGTTTTATGCTTATGTTCAGAACCTTTGTGTAGGGTTCTTTGTTGTTTTGGTTTTTTGTCACATTTTACAGTTGTGATGCTTATGACTTATTTTGAGCCGGTGTGGGCTTTACTTAACTAAGCTTGTGGGTTTGAGATTGTTGTTTACTTTGTGATAAGCAATACTCTTTCTTCCCTTTTATTTACTCTTGCTCAAAGGATTGTGCGTACTCCGTATTTCTGTTAATCGCCCGTGGTTAGGGTTAAGTCTTCCGCTAGATCGTTTCTCAATCTTCCTTCGTCGCCCCCGCGTGCTTGACCGGCCCTTGGACCGGGTTTGGCTCGGGTCGGGCATCGCCGGGGCGTGACAGCCTCCTTCTAAAGCTCCATGTGGAACATCAACTGTGTGTCAAGATAGTCCTTTGGCCACAAAGTGAGCTCCTCCTTATTCGCAGTATCCTCCTTATTCATTTTAGTTGTAGTATCATCTTCGACATCTATCACATTGCCGATACTCTCCATTACTTTCGCATCTATTGGACGAGTATCTGATAAAGTGCTACCATTGGAGCCAACATTTGAGGTTGCTGGTTCTAGGGTGGGAGACTTTGGATATGCCGGACAGATAATGCATGGGCCAGGGACTGATGTCAGAGGTACTTTGCCACTAGGCTTTGTAGGCTAGGCAATGTGTCCAAACTTGGCTAACTTCTCATCAATGTATCTGCTGAAATGCTTCGGCTTCTTCGAGCCCTGAGCAGAGACTTTCTTCACAGCCTCCTCACCTTGAGCAGGTGGTTCAACTGCGGTGGACCTCAACTTCCGTGGCATAGGAGGTAAGAAGGGAGCATGAGGAGCAACTTTTTGCTTCAATCTGAGTTTTATTGCTTGTTTTGGAATTGCTCCTTTATTTGCTTCTTGGGGTGCTGCCGGTCCCTCCAAGGGTTGTTCCAGTATCTCTAGTTCTGCCGGTCCCTCACGGAGTTGTTCCGGCCCATCGCGGACTTGAGCCACAACCTCCTGGGGAAGGTCCAGTTCCTCTACCTCCCGGGGTTGTTCTTTGACCTCCTAAGGTGGATCCATGACATCCCATGGTTGTTTCACGACCTCCCATAGTTGTTCCATGAATTCTGCATTTATTTTCATTAAAAGTCTAGTTATTACGATCCTTTGCAACATCGGACCAGTCTTCTTCTTTGGTTTGGTTGTAGCTTGCGGTTGCCATTTCTATGTATTTAAGAAGTAAGCAATCATATTAGTAAACAAACGATATGCACGCCAATCGTCTTTTACTAAACACAATGAAACTGCATATTGTATTGTTGGAAAAACAAAAAAGAGGACTAATCATGTGCACGATCACGTGACCACAACAAGATTGTTTTCAGAAGTAATGGCTACTTCAATTATTGTGTGATCGATGACACAACAATAACGAAATTGTCTTTCTTAATACATGACTGTTTAGTCTATCATGTACTCGACTACACGAAGATTGCCCAACGAAACACAATACATTAAAATGTCGTACTTACTCAAAATGAATCCCTCGTCCACCGGCTAAGGGACCATGTACTAGTTGATCTTTGGGGGCAAATGGTTGGCAAGCTTCTCTGGATTTTGAAGCTCTTGCCTTTAAACGAACTGATGGTGATCCTTCGGTTCTTGGAAGAGGGGCTGATGCTTGGGCGACATCCGGTTGAGGGGGTTCAGATAGCTGTTCTGTCTCCGGTTCCTCAGGGGATTGCATATGTTCTATGAGGCTAGTTGCCACCTTGAGATCGTTCTTAACACGCTGTAGTGCAGTTTCAACTCACTCTGTGTTCCGTCCCCACGCACCATAGAGAAAAGCCTTATCCAAAACAACATCACAAATCCCCGTCATGACATCAACTGGCACGACGAATGATTTAATGACATCTTGACCAGAATGAACATGCCCTGACATCTCACCGTGGAGGGCATGGGCCGGTCTCATTTGCCGGAAAGTCTGTGTACCTGCCTTCTTAGCCTTCGGGGTTGCCCTTTATTCATCCATCAAGTGCGCCTTTTCGGCAATTAGTGTGATGCGCATAATAATTTACGAGTCTGGCTTCAGCCTCGTGAAGACATCATCTGGTGATGAGCTAGAATCTTCTTCCTCCCCTTTTCATCGGCCGGGTCAAGTTTATCGGCCTTCTCCATGTTGCTCAAAAGTTGGGTAAATTCAGGCCACCTCTTGCATCTCGGGCTACATGGAGGATCACTGGGAGCCCATATGGACATATGCTCATAAAACCATACCTCGCGGACCATACAAAAGAATATAGTCATTAGTGTAAATGGTTAGTATCTTCACTATGACAAATTAGTCATGTTACTGATAACACGCTTTGAGCCACATCGTGTTGCTGGTAACACGACAACACGATGTGTACCGATCATCTAATGTCCTATCCACGATATTATACTTATTCGTGTTACTGAGAACACTATATGTCTATGTGCATGTTATATGTTGTATGTCCGATAACACGATTTAGATCGTATTGTGTGACCGATACGGCGATATTTATCTGTCTATAAACATATTGTGGCATTAGCGAGATGATATTAGATTTCCATGGTATAACACATACGAACGTTACCTAGAGCACTAATGAAGCCCCAACGAGAATTTCGGTTGTGGCAGATGCTCATCCTGTCTGCTCATGATGTTCTGGTGGGCTGCTGATATGCCTCTCATCAGCATATCATGTACAACGCCAGCCCAATTGTAGCCCCCCACTACCAACATGTTATCTAAGTAATCACACAGAGCTGGGGATATGACTCCGTTGCTCTATGTGAATAACACAGGGACACCCATGTGCACAATCGTCTAATGTCGTATGTCTTCATCTGAAACAATCCTTGTTTCCGTAGCTACTTCTTACAACATTTCTTCAAGTCTTGCCTTCTCCAGCTGCTTCCCTTAAAAGAACTTCATATAGAATTACCCCTTGCCTTGGGCAACCTTCCCCTCGCTACTTTCTAATTTACACGGGTTCCCTTTTCCACTCAAACCCGTGATCATAACCACTTCAGCCACAGTAAGGGGTAGTCTTTTGCCCCTTATGTTGAAGACCTCTAGTGAGTCGTCCCAACAATCACCAATGAGTACATCCAACAACGGCCTGGAGATGATGGGCTCGTAATCATATACTAGGTAGAACCCAGTCTCCACCAATATGGCCTTGCATCCCGGACGTGAATCTACAAGGTCTTTTGATATAAGCAGTCCAGTGGAGAAACTATTCATTCCCAGACCCGATTTTCTTCCATATATTTTCTTCTTCTTCTCTTCTGCAACCTTCACTGACTTCAGTATTTGATGTAATACTCTAACTTTATGTGTGCAAAATTGGATAAATATATATCAATCAACAGTAGGTCGTGACCATAATCAATAGCCGCGTCGATTCACATTATCTAACTAACTTCTATTTATACGATAAGTATATTTATTGTGTGATTGAACACACACTATGAGGAATTCTCATACACGATATTATAATGGTTGAACATTGTGTTTCCAGTGTCTTATTAAACACACGATATATGACTCATCGTCTTTCTGACCCAACAATAGTCTGCTTCAAGTGCCTATGTCGTGTGCTCTCATACACGCTAAATAAAAAATCGTGCATAAAAATATTTGAAATGTCTTACCACAAAACCACCGCTATTGTTCTCCGAGCTGGATTAACTACTTGTTCGGCTGCTGCTTTTTTAAAAATTGTACTCCTTTACCGGGATAGCTGCAAACCCGAACCGCGCTACAAAGAAGAACCACCTTTAGGGTGTATGTTTCAAATCTCAACTTACGAGACAAACTCATTCCAAAACTTGTTCTTCGCAAACTTGTTCTAGAACAAAACAACCCTAATCTTCCATGTCTGGTATGATAGGTCACAAAATCTTCTCCCACGCTATGTGAACAGTGCTCAATTAAATGACTTTCCAATTGGAACGGAGTTTTAAATCAGAATAGAGTTTTAAATTGGAAGAATTGCCGGCGTCTAAAGTCGTATGCCAATGAATGCGACTTTGTGAGGGTTTTACACGATATAAAGTGTTACCTCCAGTAAAGGGTATTTTAGTCAAAAATTTACCTTATATCGTGTTATTCTAAGTTTTATGGCATTTTTGTTTACAATCTAGGAAATGTGGAATTTTTTATTATTTGACTAGATAATATAGAAAAAACTCTACGATAAAAGCTTGAACTAGTTTTTTGGCATGCTCCTAGACTATTAGTAGTTCATGCCCAATATTTTGGTTATTTTTTCTCATATATTGTGTTTTTCCGCTCATCCCACAATCTACTTCAGTTGCTCTTTATTTTAAGCTAGAAAACTAGAAATTACCAATTCTGCTTCCAAGACTGAGCTAGTAGCGACTTCTTCAAAATTTCAACTTAAGATTTCTTACAAGCTCTCATCTTATAGTGGAGACTTCAGTGGTTCATGTCACACCTCCGTGTGTTAGCTTTGTAATTTGTGAGTGTAATTCACATAAATGAGTTAGTCCCTTCTCTTACAACTTAAAGCTTTTATGTGAAGGATATCTGCTTTGCCACCCCCCATATACAGAAGGTATCCACCCTCTGTGCATGGGGTGCGTGGGAAGTGGGAACCAGCCATCCTTACGTGAAATGGTAGTATATAGAGGCTGGGGGGTTCAAGTCCCAAGGAAAGGCTGAAAGGCATTGTTTGTGTGTGTCACGTGCAATAACCAGGTACTTGCACATGGGAGGGGTCAGCAGGATTCTATTTATAAGAGAAAGAAGGGTGATACAGGCAACTCATGCTTTAATATTATCAAGAATAAATTTATCCTTATCCTTTCGGAAGGTATCGAAAGATAAAAGAAAATTATCGCGTAACAATGCCATTTTCCAGTGCAAAATCAATCTGCACTGCCCCTGGTCTGAGAACGTTCAATAAGATGTTGATGTCACATATCCTGAAGGGTGTATGGGAAGAGTCAAAAGCATGAAATGCTAGATTGGTAACTGGACGAAGTTATTGTGGCATCATTACTTCTTTAGACCTTCACCACAGCTATTTGAAATCAGTGGCAGCAGTTGAATTGCTCCGTTTGATTGCAGAATGCGGAATGTTGACTAACTCCATAGCTGTTGACACTGTTGTCTTTCGATGTGTTCACCCACCAAGGCTTGTGGCCTGTTATCCACATGATAGTTGAAAATATTGGCTTCACAAAGCAAATGATTATTCAGAAGCCAGAAGGTCATCGCTTGGGGGGTGTTTAGTCTAGATTCTAGAAAGGTTTTGGAATTGCATAACTTGTGGTGAAGAGTGGAGGGTCGGGTGGGCCAAGTAGCTGTAGTTTGCATAGGGGAAGACAACCTCTCTGCAGACTGCAAGCAATCAGGCATTCAGGCTAGAGTGCAGTCCGTCTACTTTGCGCGGCTAAGCGCGGACTGCATTTATCCGCATACTTGAAATATTTACTGGAGGTACATGCTCCCGCTCCCTCTGCGTGTCTTATTTATTTTTTTAAAATAATAACCTTAATTAAAGTTTTTATTATGAAAATTTAAATAGGATATTTATTAACGTGACTCTGTGCATTATTGGTTGTCAAATCAAAATATTACTTAAAGAGTAGATTGTTTTTTTCCCTTTGCCATTAGATCTTGATATGATAGATTTGTTGCCTAGGTTTACATTGACGTACATGAGCCTCGGCTCATACAAATTTTTTTCTTTTTATTATAAGATAAAGTAAAATATTTCAAAATAAAGTTTATATGAAAAAAATTAAAAGATACTTATTATAAGAAAAATATAGTATATTAAAATAAATGTGAAAAAGGATAAAAAATTAATATGTGCCCCACACATTTCCATCAGATCTTGATCTAATGATACATGTTAAAACAAGGACTGTTGGGTAAGAATTAGATTCTTCTAAAGTATTAATTTTTGGGTTTTTTTATATGATAAAAGTGACACCTAAGTAACACAGAAAAAAATCCTCATTCTTTGAGAAATTGTATATGATTATTTTTTCCATAAAAATTTTATTTTGCATAAAAAATATTAGCAAAAAAGCACATGCATTATGCATGTAATAATAAATTAAAAAGATAAAATAAATTAAATTTAAATAAAAAATATATATTTAACAAAATTTTCCCTTATATGTTATAGTTATAATATATTACTTTGAGGATTGCAATGATTATTAATTATATGCATAAGCTCTATATTAACCCTTATGTACTTGTAGTAGGTAATTGTAAATTCAAATATCATAAGTTAAATATTATGTCAAAGGTCAGCGAATACAATAGTATCGAAGGACTTTGTGTCATAGAGTGCGCTATTCATATTCAAGATCAAATTGGTAGGATATCTTATTTAATAGAGCTCTTTGAGTGTTTTCCAATGACATTAAAAATATGTAAATCCGAATATATATAATTTATATAAAAATATAAAAAAATATTATTAAAAAGTGTATTACATTTGTGGGGCCTAAAAAAAAGTTTGATAACAAATCCTCAAGAAGTTGGAGAATTATTTCCCACTCAACGCTGGGAATAAAATTCTTCCAACTAAGATCCCAACTAAGGACATATTTTTCTTGACTCAGGCCCATGTATGTTTCCAAGGTACACATATGTAATAGAAGGGGCAGGCAGGGCATCTATTTGCTTGCAATGCGACTTAATACATATTTAATAATAATAATAATAATAATAATAATAATAATAATAATAATAATAATAATAATAATAATAATAATAATCACCCAACCAATCTACCTACTAAATAAACTCTTAATTGTTTAGCCTTATACCCAAGAAAAGCATCATTTTAAAGAGGGAAAAACCAATACATTTAATGACATTATTTCATTGGTGAATCTCTTCCGCCCGCTTCATCTTCTGAATACACAGCTTGATCACCCCCATTCCCCTCCCTCCTTCGTATCCCAATTCTCTACTTATTCCTTCCATTTTGTGGTTGCTGGAAATATATCTGACTCCCGCTTCTTACACGACTATCTCATCTTCAATCTCCTTAACAACACAATCAAGGCTCTCACCTCTGCAATGTCGTCTGCTAATGCCAACTCAATTGTAGCCTTCCAACAATAGGGCCAAATTGTAGCCTCAGCCCTTGCTTAGGCATCAACAGTCAAAATTTCTATATAAAGTTTTTTCCATATTACCTGGCCTGATATACAAATATTCCACATTCCCTAGATTTTAATACTCAATCTCATATGACCTAGTTTAGGACAAATATACCCTTAAGTCAAAAATGAACCCATACCCAAATTCTTATCTCATTATTGGTGACGAATTACCGATGATGGCACAAATTTGTATGAGCAAAATCAAAACATACAACATACAGAAAACAAAACACCCACTTAATGATGATAGATAGAAAGTACAAAAAATTTCCTTCTCAATCCCGTGTTCCAGAGAACGAACCAGAACCAACCCACCTCCTAGTTTCAATCCAAAATCTGGTTCCTAGTTTAAAAAAATATAAAATAACAGAATTCAAAAAGGGGAATCAAAGGAAACCACTTTAGTGCTTGCTGAATTGCAACAAACAGATTGTTCCGATAGTCTGGAAAACTGGGTTGCGTTCATAACGGATTGAAAGACTCTAGAGACTTGTCGCAAATGGGCATTGGACGCTACAAAAAGAAAGGATTTTTAGTAGTACAACGAATCTGAATGAAATCGGGTGGAGTTTATCCACTCTGCATTACTAGCGAAACTTCTGAGAAGGTGAGAACGAGAGGATTGCTCCCACTAAATGGACTCAAGATCTCAGCTCTGCCTGGCCCGTGTCCAACACTTAATCCGGACAAAATGATCCACATTTAGATCAAGGAAGAATAGGGTTAGTGACTCATAATACGATAACATGATATGTGTCATTGGAATCAGTGACCCATAGTACGATATGCTCCATATCGCTTATACGATAACACAATATGTCAATGAAGTGTATCATTGATAATACGATATGCTTCATATTGCATATACGATAACACAATACATCAATAACGCGTATCATTGATAATATGATATGCTTCATATCGTATATATGATAATATGATGTCCAAAAAACGTATTATTGATAATATGATATGCAATATGATGTCAAAAAAATGTATTATTGATAGTACAATATGCTCCATATCGCATATATGATAACACGATATGTCAATAAAACATATCATTGATAATACGATATGTTTCATATTACATATACGATAACACGATACGTCAATAAAGTTTATCATTGATAATACGATATGCTTCATATCACATATACGATAACGTGATACGTCAATAAAGAGTATCATTAATAATACAATATGCTTCATATCGCATATACGATAAGACAATATGTCAATAAAATGTATTATTAATAATACAATATGCTCCGTATCGCATATACGATAACATGATACGCCAATAAAGTGTATAATTGATAATACAATATGTTTCATATCGCATATACAATAACATGATATGTCAATAAAACGTATTATTGATAATACGATATGCTTCATATCGCATATACAATAACACGACATGTCAATAAAATATATTATTGATAATACAGTATGCTTCATATCGCATATACGATAACACAATATATCAATAAAACATATTATTGATAATACGGTATGCTACATATCTCATATACGATAACACGATATGCCAATAAAATATATTATTGATAATATGATATGCTTCATATCACATATACGATAACATGATATGTCAATAAAGCGTATAATTGATAATACAATATACTCCTTAACATCCACATCCTTCTCCATTCTTATATAGTCTTGTTCTCCCTAGATAGTCTCCCAAGATTCATTTTTTGAGTTGTGGGTGTCATCCTAATCTCTTTTGTAGGGATAAGTAGTTAATGTAGTTAGAAATTTTTAGACAAAAATCAAAGAAGAGCGATCGCCAATGAAGTGAGGGAGGCTGGCAATCATGAGATAGAAATCGGAATTCATTATAGATAGGAATAGTTGGGCAAAAATAGCAAATCACCACTGAGCCACGATCTCCTCTTTGCTTATGCGTTGTTCAACTAGTTTACACGATTTTAAACTCTAACCCTTATTATAGGGGTATTTTGGTCTAATTTTTTAAAATATCGTGTAATCCTAGATTCTATGGAATGTTTTTTACCAAACCAGGGAATATGAAATATTTATATCTTTGTCTAGGTAATATGGAAAAAACTCTTCTGTATATTACTACCTTGCGTATTCTGGGCAGGCTGTTAGAGGGTTTGTGTCATTTCTACAAAGTAATGACAGCTACCTCGTCATCAAATTTTCATGGTGGTTGAGACTGAGCTACCTCGAGCTCGGGATTTTTATCAGTTAAAGCCAAGCCAATGTAAGATTCAATCTAGCAAATTGAAAGGTTCCATCTTCGGTAAGATGACCTTGTGGCACTTGTACTGAAACTTGATATTGAATCTCATACAACAAAAAAATAGGTATTAGGGGCCCTGCAAACAAGTTATAATAAACTAGCCATCCACCTCTTACTCAAAATCTACAACACACATATTTGCACACAAGTCTTACATAAAATTTAATTTTTGTAGCAAGTTTGTGTGTTAATACACGTGATGTCGATTTGGGTTGATGAACAACTAGCAAACCTTCACCAGCTGATCACATGATGTGCCCGATGCAGGCACAATCGATATCTAGGAGTATTACGCAGTGAAAGAGAAGAAGTAGAGAAGAAAGGGGAGAAACTGGACTTCAATACTTGCATAACACTGAAAAGAAAGGAGATCGCCCCATATAGGGGACGATCAGTCCCCTAGGGAGTCCCGCCAACCCAACCCAGGGCCGGCCCAATTCCCTAGGAATGCATGCTAGTCAATGGTTCAGCTAACCCGGGCCACTGACTGAACCAACCCAAATTACATCTAAATATCCATAATACTAACTATTACAATAGCAAATCGTCCAAAGCAACTATGGAAATAATAAAGTAAAGGCTAAGCACTAATCCTTCGCTAACTGGTCGAGTCTGGTCATTGTGCACAACACTCCACCATGCTTCCACTATTCGCCTTCTCCTCAAAGCGACAAATCTGGAAAACGGGCCAGAAAATCATCTTCAGGCATCCACGTGGCATCCTCAAGAGACTGACCTTGCCAAGAAAGCAAGACCTCAGTGATAATACGGCCAGAGCGACGAACCCGACGCTTTTGCAGGATAGCAACATGGACAGGATCATCGGGCACAGGCGGCCCCATCAAGGGAGGAGGAGGAGAGTCCCTCGCCAAAGCAGCATCACCCACAAAGCATTGCAAACGAGAGACATGAAACACTGGATGAACTAAAGAATTAGGAGGAAGAGTCAGGCGGTAGGCCACCGGTCCAACATGCTCCTCAATAACATACGGACCATGGAAGCAGGGCGCAAGCTTGGAGTGCACCGGCTGAAACAAAGAGGTCTGGCGCTGAGAAGAACCGAGACATAGAACAAATTACCAACAGCAAATTCCTGATCCGTATGACGACGATCATAAACCTGCTTCATCTGGTTTTGAGTAGCTGACAAATTCTCTTTAAGCTAGCGTAAGACCTCATCACGCATCTGCAACATATAATCCACCTAGGCAACGGAGGAGCGATTGGGCACATAAGATAAAACAGTCGGCGGCGGCCGCCCATAGAGCACCTCAAATGGGGTGAAACCAGCGCGCATATGATATGCCGTATTATAAGACCACTTAGCCCAGGGAAGGAGCTGAAGCCACCTGCGGGGCTACATCATGGTGAAGCAGCGGAGATACTGCTCCAAGCAACGGTTAACCACCTCTATCTGGCCATCCGTCTAAGGATGATAAGCAGTGCTCATGTGTAAAGAGGATCCCTGCAACATGAAAAACTCCTGCCAGAACTGTGAGAGAAATATCCGGTCCCGGTCAGAGACAATCGTGTGCGGCATACCATGCAGGTGCGTCACCTCGCGAACAAAGAGCTCAGCAATAGCTTAGCGGTGAAGGGATGACCTAGCGCGCAAAAATGAGCATACTTCGACAATCTGTCCACCACAACCATGATGACAGACTTACCCTGCACCACCGGTAAAGCCTCCACAAAATCCATCGAAATGTCGTCCCAAACCTTCTCTGGAATAGGCAAGGGTTGGAGCAACCCAGCTGGGGAGGTGGTCGTGGCTTTAGCCCGCTGACAAACATCACAAGCAGCGACGTAATCAAGGACTGCACGACGGACGCCCTGCCATAAGAAACTCTGGCTAACCCTCTTATACGTACGGAAGGACCCCTCGTGACCAGCCATAGGAGTGTCATGGAAATGCGAAATGATATGGCTGCGCAGATCAGAAACATCTGGAACCCACAAACGGTCTTTCCAAAAGAGAAGACCATCCCGCCACACAAAGAAAGGCAATATGCATCTTCATCGCCACGATGGTTTAGGTATTGACCAGAGGGTCTTTACTGCGGGTCTCCCACAAGTCTTCCAAGGACTATTTAGTACGTACAAAAAGCAGAGTTACATGAGCATCATGGAAAGCTTGTGTTTCTTGCCAATCTGTGTCCATGAGCACAGTTGGGATCCTCTTCCCCAGATTTGTGACAGGCTATTGAGAGCCCTGGGGATTTGGGTCAAGCTGCTGTTAAGCAGTCCACTCTAAAGCTGGAGTACTTTGTTTGGAGATTTCTCGAGGGGCGAGTCATCTCCGAGTTGCAGATTTGATAGTATTAATTATCGAACAAGGGATGTGAGATAATTAATAATAATGTTTGATATTGCTTGTTAATTAGACAAGTGGAAGGGTTAAAAGACTTACTAAAATGTAGGTTGAAAATATATAAGCATTGCATGTGTGATGCTATGCTTCTTAGGATAGAGTAGTTTCTAGGCAGAACTATGTTTGGATCCGATCTTGTTGGAAACATTGGATATGTTGTCTGATGAGTACGTAGGCAACTAACATCGGGTGATGTTGGCCCAATCCGAAAAATATTAATAAAACCTTTTGTCCTTTGGAAGCTCTTCTCCTGTAGGTGGAGATGTTCCATTGTGGTTGTGGTTGTTGTTTGGTTTGCTTTGTTGCAAATTCTCCAGACGACAACAAGTGAGACCAAGGCAGGCAAGCACAGGAAGTTTTCGCGTTTCTGTAACTCCAGTACGTAAGTGTACCTTAAGCGTGATAGTCAACTTATTATTTATTTTCAGATGGACGATGGACTTGTACTTAGATGGATGAACTAGTCTTTATGAATTTTTAGATGTTAAATAATATCATATGATTTGATATTCGTATTTGTGAACCCCAGTTATCATGACCTGGATATTTAATCGAAGGGTTTATTTTGTATTTAAAGAAAAAAAAATTATCGCTACTTACCGTTTGTGCTATTTAAAAATGCTTTTAAAAATCCGGGTCGTGACATAGGTTGACATTTTTTTTAAAAAGAGAGAGTAAAAAAAAACTTAGTCCAAAATTTTGGAGCTTGACTAGCTCCAAAGTGGAGAAAGTCTTTCTTGACTAAGTAAAAAAAAGAGAGAAAAAAAGAGAAAGAAGAAATTGTCATATTCTACACATGTAGAAATAAGACAAAACTTATAACTTTTTTTTTAAATTAAGTAAACCCCTACGGGTTTTACATCAAATCAAAATAATAAAGGGCTAAGTGAGACCCCACTGGCCCCACATCAAATTAGTCATTAAATTAAAAGGTTAAATGAAACCTTTGTAAGTCTCACATCAGATTAGCCATTAAATTAAAATCACAAGAGGTTATGTGAGACCCCAATGGGTCCCACATCAAATTAGCCATCAAATCAAAGTTACAAAAGGCTAAGTGAGACCCACATCAAATTAACTATTAAATTTAAATCACAAAAGGCTGAGTGAGACCCCCCATGGGTCCCACATCAAATTAGCCATCAAATCAAAGTTACAAAAGACTAAGTGAGATCCACATGAGTCCCAGACTAAATTAGCCATTAAATTAAAAATACAAGAGGTTAAGTGAGACCCCAATGGGTCCCACATGAAATTAGCCATCAAATCAAAGTTACAAAAGGCTAAGTGAAACCCACATGAGTCCCACATCAAATTAGCTATTAAATTTAAATCACAAAAGGCTGAGTGATACCTCCCATGGGTCCTTCATCAAATTAGTTATCAAATCAAAAATCAAAAGACTAAATGAAACCCACATGGGTCCCATATCAAATTAGCCAAACTGAAAAATGAGACCTCATCCAAGTCTCATACAAATAATAGACTTTAAAATAAATCCTAAAGTCTAAAAGATGATATTTAAACCCACTTCCTAAATGCTAGTTATGTAATTGAGAAAAGACAAAAAGAAATAATAACAAAAAATACATGGTGCACTAGAGAAATTAAGAAAGAAAAATTAGTTAAGTCCCCATGTATGGTGGGCCCCTACACTTTTAAAGAATCTCCATTTAACTAATTAAATTAATTTTTTGAGAAGACTAAGTTAAAACTTCTTTGGCTAGTGACTCATGTTAAAAAAAATGAATGAAATGAAAGGGTAGGAAAAAGACCAAGTCAAACCACTACTACATGCCAAGTGATCTTCCCCACTACCCCACTAACTCACTTCCCACCAATTACTTTACTAACTCACTCCCAACTTCCCACAAACTACCCCACTAACTGACCACCATCTCCCACTACTTTATCTCATGATGCAACCCTAATATTATAAATACCCTCTTTTTTTCATAGAGAGGGGCTTTTGGCAGTCAAGTCGAAGAAGCCTTCACAAACTCTAAAGCTCTCTATCCCAAAGGAAAATATTCCACCAAGAAGAGAAGAAGACTCTAAGAAGAAAGCTCATCCACCAAGTTCTTCAAGTGTCTCTTTCTTAAAGCATCATTTTAATTCCAAGGATTCAGTCTCAAGGAATTTGCAAGGAGTTTGAAGTAGGAGAAGTTGCACAAAGCAAAGAAAAGAGGATTCTCAAGCTTAAAGACAAGAAGGCATAAAAATGATGAGTTCTTACATGTGATCTTCTTCATTTTTGTTGTGTTATTTCTTTTTAATACTTGTAATGATCTTTTGATAACTTCAATATTCTCATCCTTTCTCTACTTCTAATTTATCTTTATTTTTTGCTATTTAATCGAAGAGTTTAAAAATTGGTTAATTACTACTACTATATTCAAAATTTTAAAGAGTAGTAGTAATTAACCAAGAGAGGGTCATCCTACAAAAGAAAAAGTTTCTTCTCTATCTTTTGCAAAGAAGGGATTTTCATATCTCTTCTCTTGTCTTGTGCATAGGGAACCAATCGAAATCCCCCAACATCTTACACGTGAGAAATTGGGGCCCTTGTAAGTTCTTTAGGTGATAAGCAGCTTAAACTTATTTAACTAAATTTTTGTTAGAAAAAATATGTAGGCCCATGTGTGTTCAAAATATGCAGCTGGCACTCGCTAACTTTTTACATCTCATGTAAATACGAAAAATGATGCATCCACATGGAAATGATATTTTTATATCATAAACACATATGAGTTTAGTCTAGATAAGTGAGCCTATGTGAACTATGTGTAGGGGCCTATGTGTAAAATCTAATCGAAAGTCTTGTTATGGGTATTTTTGTGGTGAGAATATAATTTCTAAAACCCGCCACACATAGTGCTTGCGACAACTAGTAGGCCCATATACAAACATGTGTCCACATGCGTTTAGAATTTCTCTAATCTCTCTTAAGCTTAGGGTTGTTAATGAGCCGAACTAGCTCATCGGGTAGGCCTAGCTCGGCTCAAATTAGGCTTGACTCAGATTGAACTCAGCTTGAACCTGATTTGAGCTTGAATAGGTTCAAGCTGAGTTTGAGCATACCCATGTTCGGCTCAGCTCGAATATAACTTGAACTCAAATATAATTTTAAAATTATATATATATATATATATATAATAAGATATATATATATATATTTATATAAATATAATTATTAATTTAAATGTATATTTATGCCATACTCCCTCTATTCTAGATAAATAGCTCTATTTAATTAGTTTATTTTGAAAAATTAAATTGAGTTATTAATCTAGGACGGATGGAGTATATAAAACGACATATAATCACATATGTATACCATTACCATGTATCATATATAAAAGATGAGACTTGTTCATACGAGCCAAGGCTCACTCATGATTGTGTGAGCCCCGATGTCGAGCGTCTTAAGATTTTGATCCAACAACACACATAACTCAGGAGGCAAATTAGTTTATATTTTCTTAAGCCCTCTGATCTCAATCTGATGGTACATGATGCCCCAAACTCATATAATTTTTTTTAATGATATATATTCTTGTTAAATTATAATAGATATATAATTTCTATATATAATATATATATTTTAATAATAAAAATATTGGAGACACAAACACTAATATACTTCTTCTGTCCTAAATTAATAGTTTCATTTAGTTTTTGAAGATGAACCAAAATTAGTTCAATTGAAAAATCAAATAGAGCTATAAATATATGGAGGGTGAAAATGATATCACACTAATATACTCAAAAATTCTTTTAAAAGAAGTATGAGATTAGGAGAAGTAACCTTAGTTTACAAGAGAATAATTATATATATTTTTAAAAGTTTAAGTATAACACTCAAATTGTCCTCAACTTACAGAATGTATTTATTTTTACATGTACATAAGCATTTTTAGAGGTATACTAAGGCTAAAGAATAATTCTTTTATACGTAATTTATAAGTTTATAAAAAAAATACAAAGAAGTAGATGATAATGTTGCTTACGTAAGTTTTTATTTTCTGCATCTTTTTTAGTAATTATATATACATAAATAGAGAAAAATATTATTTTTGAGTATATATAACTAAAACTCATTTATCATAATTTTATTATTTTCTAATAAGTATAGTCAGATCTCCGGGGTATAGTCAAAATATTTGTTTAAGTATATTTATTAATATTTAATATTAAAAATATATTAATATATGTGATATTTTATATACCTTAAATTCATATATATATATATATATATATATATATTATTTTTTTAATTCAAACTTAGGCTCATGATAAACTTATTAGAGTTTGAACGAGCCAAACTTTAAATTTCTAATTCAATCCAAAGTCAGAGCTAAAGATTTTGAGCTTCTAATCGAACTTTAGTAGTTTGAGCTCAAACCATACAAGCCGAGGCTCATTAATACCCCTACTTAGCCCATTCATGCTCTTAAACGAATTCCTTTTAAAACTTTGTGGAGGGTGGGCCATAAAATTCATGTAGATTTCACTCTCGTTGAGGCACAGTAGCCATCCAACTCAGCAACCACTAATCGTCGAGCGGGCCCCGCATCCATTATGACAAGCTTTCTCGTCGTTAAGCTGATAAGCACAACTTTTAGATCGATGGGGTCTACTGGATACCACGTTCTTTTTCCACGCACCAATCACGCGCTTCGGACAAAAAACTGAATAAACTGACATTTTAACTCCCAGCTCTTCCCTACTTGTCCCCCGCCGCCCCCGGATCGGATTTATAGGACTCCGAAGTCCCGCCTGGCCCGAACCGCCGCTCCTGATCGCCGATCGGCCTGACGGGATCGGAGCGGTCCGACCTGGTTCCCGGTCCATGAACCTCCGGCAGAATGCCAGACATCCCCACCCCCACTGGTACCAACGGCGCCGGCGACGGCGGTCGGAGCTCTAGCCAGCAGGACCCCGGCCCGCTGACCAAGCCCCGGCTGAAGAAGTCACGCACCATCTCCGGAGGTTTCTCTCCGGCGGCGGTGGCACCGGCTGTCCGTCGCATCTCCACCACGCCGCCTTCGTCCTCCTCCTCCTCGTCGTCTTACAGCACGTTTACGGACTTCTCCTCCGACGCCGGGACGGGCGGGCTCGGTTACCGGGACTGGAACTACCCCTCTTTCCTCGGGGCCGGGCCGCATGCCTCCCGGGCGCGGAGCGGCACCAAGGCCCCAAGGCCGCCTAAGCTGGGATCGCCGCCCCAGCCTGCTCCTCGGCAGCCGCGGACTCCGCCGAGGTCTGACTACTCCAACCACGCAGCTCCAGTGCCGCCGCAGCTTCTGGGTGCGGCCGCGTCGGCTGTGACGGCTGGTTCTCGGCTCGCTGGGGAGAAACCGAAAGTGGAACAGGTGGTGAAGCTGGCAAGGTCAACTTCCGGTGGGCCCCCGGGTTCAGTTGCCGGAAAGAAGATTAGGCGACTTGATGGTTCATTGGTGTCTTTGGTGGTAAATTTTGTTACTTTTCTTCCTTTCTCCATTGTTTTTCTTTAGTTTATGGAATAATAATTAATTTGCTTCTGATTGCAGTTGATTATTGCTTGTCTGTACTCATTTTGGCTTGCAGCCTTCAAGCAGATGAAGATAGCAGATCTCCAGGTATATTTACTAAAGACTTCTCATTTTTGCTGACGCTTCTTTCTAAATGCCGCGCTTATGTAAGTGTAAGCTTAGGAAGAGGATCTGAAGTTCGAAAAGATTTAAGGGATGTATTATAATTTGGATATATGGTTGAGCAAATTAACAATGGGGAGTGGGGGCTATTGAAATCACGAAGTTGACCCCTAACGGAATACAAAACTAAGCTTTTGGAATATTCAGGTAATCTGAATGCAATTTATTGAGGTTGCACTCAATTTAGTGTGAATTACGAGTGACAAAAAACCTTCATCTGAATCGTATTTTGGAAGCTAATACTCCAAGGAACTTGAACCAGCTGCTGGTCTGACTTCCTGACATTAGAATGGAAATTCTGCAGTCACATAAGGGCTAAATGCGTGAAGGAGAACTTCTTCCACCACCATACAATTATATTCTGATGTTCTTATTTCTGAAGCAGTGAGTCAAAGTATCTGAGTGTGGCACTAAAGAAACTTTATAGTGCAACCTCTTTTTGAAGAAATGTCTTTTCAAACTCTGTATCCTCCCCTTCCCTCAAAAACACCCTCATCAAATTTGGACTTTGAATTGTACACTGCACTATGAATCAGCTCCTAGAATTTCTTTGCTGAAAACATAGAATGCTATTTTTGGCGATTTATCAAAAGAAAGCTTATTCTATCTTCGGTTTCACTTTTGTAACAGGATGAGATCTTTAACCTTCATAGGTCATGTTATGGAAAAGATTCCAGCATGCAAGTTGGGATTGAAATTTTGCGGATTGAAGATGCTAATTCTGTTTCATCTTCAAGAAATTTTAACAGTAGAACAGTTGCTCTGTACAGTGTGGTGCTCATGCTTGTGATCCCATTTGTGCTATTTAAGTATCTTGACAACGTTCCAAAAATAAATACTCCTCCTAAAAATTCAGGAAATAAGGATGAAGAGGCTCCATTGAAAAAGAGGATTGCATACCGGGTGGACGTTTTCTTCTCTGTATACCCCTATGCAAAGTTACTAGCACTTCTGTTTGCCACTATAGTGCTTATCGGGTTTGGTGGTTTGGCATTGTATGCAGTGAGTGACAGTAGCTTATCTGAGGCGTTGTGGCTTTCCTGGACTTTTGTGGCAGATTCAGGAAATCATGCAGACCAGATTGGAGTGGGTCCAAGGATAGTGTCTGTCTCCATTAGTTCAGGGGGGATGTTGGTGTTTGCCATGATGCTTGGACTTGTTTCAGATGCTATCTCAGAAAAGGTGGATTCTCTGAGGAAAGGGAAGAGTGAGGTCATTGAGATGAATCACATACTAATACTTGGATGGAGTGACAAGTTGGTAATTAATCTCCTTGTCTCTTTGTTTGCTGCAATGTAACTGCTACATTAATGGACTTCATATAAGTTTGGGTTTTTTGTACTTGGTTTAATACTTTTAAATGCAACATAAGTTTTTACTACTATGTTTTTCTGTAAGTTAGGTTGATATATCTTTCTTGTCTGAAAAGAAATCTTGTGTTATGCTATCATTAATTGATAGGGATCACTTCTCAAGCAGCTGGCTATAGCTAATAAGAGCCTTGGTGGTGGAGTGGTAGTGGTTCTTGCGGAAAGAGACAAGGAGGAAATGGAAATGGATATAGCAAAACTAGAATTTGACTTTATGGGAACGTCTGTTATATGTAGAAGCGGCAGTCCGCTCATACTGGCTGACTTGAAAAAGGTAGCTCAATGTCATTTTTCATTTTTCATGATCAGCCTTTTGTTTATGTTTGCTTCTCATCTTAGTGGGAACTTGTTTACAGTCTATCATTGCTGAAGTTTGTTTACAATGGAAGTTAAACTAGCAAGTTCTCGTGGATTAACTTTTATTTTGGATTATTTTATTCTATAAGTTGGCTATAATACCCTTGCTTCAGTGAACTACAGGGGATGTAAATAGACTTATCAGATGTTGATTGTTTTCACATGCTATTTACTATGAACCATGATAACATCCACAACAGTGTTTCTGATATACAGGTTTCAGTGTCCAAGGCACGAGCAATCATCGTGTTGGCAACTGATGAAAATGCTGACCAGGTTAGCATTACATCTCTTGTTTGATGGACTCAAAATCACTGGTAACTAACTATAATTCTCCTTCAATTATGAAGATAATAAGAAGACAGAAAATATAGTGAGAACAAAAGTCACAAGCTTTTGCAGCTGTTGCTTTGTTACCTGAGACAACATCAGGATTCTTAGGTGGTCTTCAGGGCGATCTAGGATCCAGAGTATAGCCTAAATATGAACTTACAGATTTTTCCTGAATCATCGTGACCCTACTTAAAGAAAAATGCAAGCTTATACCTGTTGCTTGCCCTAAGTCTTTTAACAAATACAACTTTGTATTTGTTGAATAGGTCCCCGACCTTCTCTGCTTCCTCAACATGGCTTGAAATCGGTCCCCCCCCCCCTGGTGCGGCTGTTACTTAAAATCCCCACTATTGGCCTTCTCACCATTAGTTTCAGCGGATTCTCATGCTTCAGCCTCTTCGTACTTTAGATTTAGAAAATATCTTTCTAGTGAACCTCCCTTGATCTTAGGATTGTGGGTGATCAGGTGAGTCTCACTGGGTTTCCAAACCATTCTAAGAAGAGCATTTGCTTGCTGATGCAGCTGATTCAGCATCTGCTAATGCTTTTGTCTCAGCCTGATTAAGCAGATGGCACTTCTTTCTACCCCTGCTGGGAAACCTTATCTTGACATCATTCTTTCAACTAGGAATCATTCATTCTCTTTCAACTTTTCAGCTTTAGTTATCATTTCTAGCATCTTAGCTTGAAGAACTAAGTTTTTTTTAGGAACCTTGTTATCTTGTTATTTAAAGAAAAACAATTGGAACACAGTCTCATCTTTATCCCACACAGCAGCTTCTGATTAAGCAGGCAAACCATCGAGCCCTTGTGCATTGCTTTGTACAAGAGGGAGCCTTACGTGATAGGGGCTTCAGCTCGTCCTTAACTTGACCTTTTGTTTGAAGTGTACCTGCTTGATGTTGTCAAGGACGAGTGATGGACTTTGGTTCCGTTTGGATTATCTTGACTTTTCCTGGATATGAGTTGTAGTTTCTCTGTTGAAGGTGTATCTTTCCCCATAGTCAAAGTATGATTTGTCAATATCCATTCATTAGTGAAACTTGCAAAAGGGAGGAACCCAAGGCTGAAGCATGACTCGATCAGTAAAAAAAGTGTGAGTGTATGGCCAAGGGTATGAGCGGTTTCTTTAGCATCATAGATACAAGTGGCAGCACTTAATTGATCAAGTAGGTTGAGCACCTGAATGAGCTTCTTAGTCGAGCATAAAGGCGGGCGCTTGACTGAATGGGGCACAAAGTAGGAGCTCTTTAATTGCTTGAGTAAAGGGTAGGAGAGCTTCTTCCCTCTTTGGATCGTGAAAAGTGTACGAGCCTGGTGTACTGTGAGCCCAAAATGAGGGCATCCAATCACTCGATCACTGAATGGTACGAACACACGATTGAAAGCGAGCATGTGGACTTTTAAATTCCAAGTGCATAGCCAGAAGCAAGTGTATGCGCAGGTCATCAAGAGCATAGGCATGAGTGAGCATATAGGCTTTAAACCAATAATAAAGGAGATCAGGTTGGGGGAGGAGACCTGTGCTTAATTAGAGACTGGAACTTCTATGCAATACTAAGGTCGAGTGGCTTGCCAACAAGAAGTAGAACCCCTCATTCCAATAATCCATGAGGCCAACTAAGCGCTGGGGAATCAAGATCTTTATTTGTCTTTCATCATCACCCTGAAACAAGCATGAACTGGCTGGTAGGTAGGCGGGAAATGCTTATTGAGTAAAGGCCAAGGGAACCAATTAGTGAGGGGGAGGTGAGACAGGACCAAGTACCACCATTAATGCTACTCACATTTCAAAATCCCTTCCATTAGCTAAGGTTGTATAGACCATTTTTCTGGGTACAGTTTCTATTGCTGAACCGCGTGATCTGGCTTACGGCACTAGCCAGAAATGCTTTAGTTATGATCCACTTGAGCAAGAGTTTTCCAGAACTAGATTAGGTGTCCCCATGGGTTGTAAGTGTATGTCATCATCTATTGACCAGGAGATAGCCTAAAACATAACTGTTCTTGGCTTTCCATGTTCATGTTGATCCTATGTAAAGATGCTTATGTTGCTTACCTCCCATTATTGAACATTTGAGCCCACTTAGCCTGACTTAAAAGCACATTTGATGTTCCAATTTATCTAAAATTAATCAAAAGATATTGGAATTGATGCGAATTCTAACTATTAAAAATTTGTAAATATTTACTGAACCATATATGTCACTCTTGAGTTTGAAACGTTTAATATTACTTATATGTTTTTTCATCATTTTTTTCATCTTTTTTCCCTTTGTATAGTATCTAAATTGTTGTAGCTTTCAAGGTATATGTTTTTCTAAATATATCATAATTTCTCAGAGTGATGCACGTGCGTTGAGGGTTGTTCTGAGTCTCACCGGAGTGAAAGAAGGTTTAAAGGGCCATGTCGTGGTGGAGATGAGTGATCTTGATAATGAACCATTAGTGAAGCTTGTTGGTGGAGATCTCATTGAGACTGTTGTTGCTCATGATGTGATTGGGCGCTTGATGATACAGTGTGCTCTCCAACCTGGACTTGCACAGGTAAGATTCATTTGTATTTTCATAAAAGTTATTGTGGAAGACACGTTTATATCTTCAACTGCCATATTTCTTCAGTGTAAATGATTTATCGATTTACATCATTTCTGAATTAGCACTCACCTTATAGGCTTTGATACCACGTAAATTTCAAACGCATAAAAGCTTTAAAAAAGTGATCTCGGATTGGAGAAAAGATATTATAAGAATAGAATGAACTATACGACAAAGCTTATGGTTGGAAAAGCGATAAACTTCGCCCCTTACATTAGAATGACTAAACTGCCCTCCACTTAAGTGAATAAGGTGACTACAATTATATTAGACAATAATTAATTCAATTTCCTCTGTACTATACTAGGCTAGTACACATTAAAATATCATCCCTAACAGATGGGACAGCCAAACAAACTGAGTGATGGATAAAAAGTGGGCAAAGTCTATGAAGGTGAGAGATAAAACGGCTTTCGAAAATGTAAGCAGGTACCAGTATCCTGAAAACATCTTGAAGATTTTTTTTTCCTTTTTCCATCATAATGTCCTATGCTCCTGTCAAGCTGATGGACATGGAATTTTATGACTGCTTTCAATTTCCCATCATACATTACTCACAGAGCTTGAGGAACGTTTAGCTACACCCAGGAGCCCTCTGTGCCCTCAGAGTACACCTTAATGGTTGAGGTGTATTTGAATTCTTAAGTTTTTGAATGAGGCCGTTCTTTCCAATATTGCTGAGTTTCTTGTTAGAACTCCCTACTGTGTGAACTTAATTACCCCATTAAGTCACGTTTACTAACACAACTTGGATTCACTTATTGTTTGGTTTGTTTGATATCCATTGTCGGTCTTTTTCTTAACCACTTACACTTTTAGAAGACTTGGTTTTAACTAATAACAGAGCCTAAAATCTACAATACCGATCCCTTTGTATGTATGCTCCATGTAGCATCTCCATATGTTTGATCGCACTTGCATGTGCAGGGAGTGTTGGTTTGCTTTGGTTTGATTGATATCCATTCTTAAACTTTTAGGACACTTGTTTTTAACATCCCTAATAAAAGAACCTAACCATGTTGAATACTCATGTCTAGTTTAGAAGCTAATCGGGATCATAGGAGTCAACCAAATCATTCGTCATCTAAGACTAATATTCCCCTAGCTTAGCTCCCAGTCTACGCATACTTTCTCACATAAGGAATTGTAGTACACCAACTCATAATCAATTTTGACTGTACTACCCTTCATACGTAAGTGTGATACTTGGATTCTGACTGGAAGAATGAAGAATTAGAGTTCTAATAATACAACTAATCCTTGATTGTTTAGGAATTGAAAAAGGTTAGTTATAAAGAGCGCTCTAGGTCCCTCCCTTTATACATATTGTATGAGACTTCGACTCAGCACCTAGTCTCTCACATAAGGATTTGTAGAAGAGGAAGAAGGCCTAGCTCTAATTGGTAGTTGAAGAGCATTGAGGATAAT
Source organism: Saururus chinensis (assembly GCA_035235625.1). NCBI lineage: Eukaryota > Viridiplantae > Streptophyta > Magnoliopsida > Piperales > Saururaceae > Saururus > Saururus chinensis. Next base: position 27,847,683 of record CP141140.1, read on the forward strand.
TCGTACAGATCAAGGTATGCATTTTTTCAATCAACTTTCCCCTTATGAAAGTAACATAAACTAGTTTATGTATCTATGAATTCATTGGCTGATTATCAGACATATCTCGACTTATACAATCCTTTCAACTGTGAGGAAAAGTCTAGTTTCCAAAACATGCTTCTGTTTGAGTATTACACTTTTAATGTTAATTCTTGTGTTCAGATATTATTATAACATTGATATATCCTACATTTTTTTCTTTGGTTTATTTTTTTTGCTTTGTATAGTAAAACACTACAATGATTTTTTTTGTTGGGTGCAGATATGGGAAGATATTTTAGGTTTTGAGAATGCTGAATTTTATATTAAAAGGTGGCCTCAACTGGATGGGATGCGGTTTGAAGATGTATTAATTGCATTTCCTGATGCAGTACCATGTGGAGTTAAGGTTGCTGAACGTGGTGGGAGAATACTCCTAAATCCAGAAGATGATTATCTTATTAAAGAAGGCGACGAAATCCTTGTTATAGCAGAGGATGATGACAGTTATGCCCCGGGTTCTTTGCCACAGGTGCTGGATTTAGAAAAGGAAATGCAAAGATGTTATGATGTATTTCCATGTGTTTTATACTTGCAAAGATGCTATCTATCATAACTGTAAGATATCTTCAATTCATATAATGTTGCCTAATAATTAGAATGCTATAAAATGGTAAATGGGACTAAAGTTGAAGTTGAATGCAGTTAGTTCAATGTACTAATACAAAAATTTGTTATCTGAAACACCTCCATGTCCATAACACAGATTTGAGTCAAGGTTTCAGAGCCTGATTTTTGTGTAGCTGCCATCTGAGAGGGTCACTATTAGGTTCTGTATCGGTAATTATATATACAATGTTCTGTAGTCATGCTATTCAACAATGCAAAAACTGATTACTATTTGATGTACATTGCTTTATTTACTATCGGATATATCGTGTCTTCTTATCCATTTACTTTCATGAAGACTTTTGTCAGTTATCTGGACATTCTTTTAAAAGATTAATATTTTGGTACTGCTTCTTCAAACAGCCAACTTAGCTGTTACACACAGAAGGCAACAGGCATGGGACCTGAGGCCCTGAGATAAGATGGTTGGTGGTCCTCACAATTTTGGGGCCAATAAGTTTTGTGGGGACGTCCATCTCACTCCGGGAAATTTCAGCTGTTGAATTAAGCTAAAACTTCATATTTCTTGATGAATGAGGTCTACATATTAGCTGGGGCACAAACTTCACATGTCTAGCCTGCTTTTTTTTCCGCTAATCCCCCTTTGTCCCACCTCCATCTAACACCATGAAGATCACTTTTCCACGTGGGAGCAACCTTGTTAGCTATTGCTATGAACAGCCTAGGCACCATCTACTATGTATAATAAACATTGGCATTTGGCTGTCTTCAAATATTACATCATTTCTAGTGTAGCTTTCACAAGTTGAGAAAATTTTGTGTATTATGAATACAAAATTTAGATCAGTATTTTGACATGGATGAAAGGACTTGGTAGCTCAGGTTGATACTAATCACTGTTGCTTTTGTGCTAATGTGCAATTGAATGTTATTTGTCTGAATTAATCAGCTGAAGATGTACACACTTTTTGTTTGGTATGTTAATGGGGGCATCTATGACACTTTCATCTTTTAATTTTATTATTTTAAACTAATTTAATTCATGCATGCTTTGGTCATGCTATGTTTGTACTGCAGATATGCCGGGGCCTTCTTCTGAATGTTTTGAGTCCTCCAAAATTCCCCGAGAAAATACTATTCTGTGGTTGGCGTCGAGACATTGATGACATGATCATGGTAAACTGATGATCAAGTCATCACTTTTTCAATTTAATAAGCAAAAAAGCATGAAAAAATCAACTCCGTTTTTCATTACGTTGGTCTCAGCATCCTGACGTCATGCCCATAAACGTTTTTATATACTGTGTTCCAGAGTTCAACTCTCTCCCAGTCTGGCTCTTATACAGAATATGTATTTTTTATAGTGTCAGCATGATCTAGTCATATAATGATACATATTGTAAATATCTTAGTTTTTTTCTTATTTTCTTCTTGCTATTATTATATCTTATAAATGTCATGATTCACTATGAAGCAAGCTATTTTCCTTAATGCCAGCTCTCTTCACTGGAAGATAAATATAGTAATTTTTTCTCCAGCAACTGCCATATTTTGACGCTGACTCCAGTTTTCTAGACCTACAAAATGATGGTAGTAATGGATCTCCGTCTCATGTTATGCTTGCTTAAAGATTTATTATATATAAAGTTATCCAACATAAAACCATAGCACTCTATTTTCATGGATTCTTTTCATTGTTGAGCTGACAGAATAGAATTCATGTTCCCTTTCCAGTTTACTTTAGGTCAGGTGTATGATGATGATGAAGACTCTTCAACCTAATATTTTGGAGTGCGTTTTACTAATTTCAAATTTCTTCCAAATTTTCCTTCTTCAAAATGCAGGTCTTAGAGGCATTCTTGGCTCCAGGTTCAGAATTGTGGATGTTTAGCGAAGTTCCAGAGAAAGAAAGAGAGAAAAAACTAACTGATGGTGGACTTGATCTTGCCGGATTATCAAATATAAGGCTTGTCCATAGAGAGGGAAATGCAGTCATTCGTCGCCATCTAGAGAGTCTTCCCTTGGAGACTTTTGATTCGGTTAGTCTACCATACTGTTTAACTCTCCTGTTTACTTAAAAATGCCACCACCTTGTGTTCTAATTTTCAAAGCCGTGAGCATCTCTCTCTCTCTCTCTCTCTCTAGCACATGTGCCTAATATGCAATTGTACTACTATGCTTCTACGCATTCTTGCCTGTTACTGGGGAAGAATATGACCTCCAAATGAGATGCATTGGTTATTTATTGTACTATATTCTTAATATCTTTCTGCAGTATATGTCCCTAGTCATTTGAGATACCCCAACAAACAACTGCACAAATTGTACAGTGATGAGAGAGTAATTGGGAGTAGGCTTTGATGCTGTTGAACAGGATGCAGCATCTTTGTGTGTTTTCAACGTGCAGATGGCGTTATCTATTGGTGCTTTCTTATCTTTCCATCTTTAGCAATACCAAGGAAATAGTCAAATTTGATGATGACATTTAGGGTTCAAGTATAGTATGTGTTAGCTGGTAGTGTCTTGATCTTTCTTACATAAGGTAGATCATCTACAAATTTAAAGGTAGCATGATACCCTTTCATATGACCTAATTGCTACAAAAAATTTAGCATACTATGAAGGGACTTACTTTACAATTTGCCCTGATTATTGTTGGATGTCCGTTCATTTCAAGTGCAGAATTATGTTCAATTGAGCCAAAAAAGGGGATTATCGAATACTAGTTGTTTGTCCTTTTCCTCAGTGGCTTAAACTTTGGGGTCCATTAGTTATCTATGCTACCAGGGCAGAAAGTCCTTGGAGGTCCTAAATTCAATACTTAGAAGAGGCAGTTATTCTGTTTTTTTAGTACCTATGAAGGGCCCATAAAAGCCAGGGAAGTGTATCCATTGTTAATCTTGTACCTGTTAGCTTAAATTTTAAGATCCAAAATTACTTTGTTTTGTGAGGAAAACTTTCTCATCATACATGAACTGTTTGTGTTATCAAACATATATCCAGCCAGCTTTCTCTTAGTATAGGAAGAGTGGATTTTTATTTCATGTATGATTGTTGAACAAGTGGAAACCTAGGGCGTCCAAAGTAGCCACTAATGACTGAGAAATGATAACTGAAGTGTCGTTAAAATGTTGGATAGCAAAGCTGGGTATGGAAAAGCCCAACAATTATGCTGGATTAAAACCCTAATAATTTCCATGTATGTATGTATGCATGAATATGTATGTGTGTGTATATATATATATATAGTCCCGTTTATATGAGCCCGGGTTCATACGTGCTTGCGTAAGCCTGGGCTTTATGGGCTATTGGATTTACATCCGATGGCCCATAATACTCAGGGGCATTTAAACCCTTTAATATTATAGGCCATCATATGTAAATCCGATGGCCCATAGAGCCCGGGCTCGTGCAAACACGCGTGAGCCAGGGCTCATAAAAACTTTTTTCATATATATATATATATGGAGAATTTGTCTCCTAAAAGCTTAAGCTCTTTGAAAAGGGTGCGTATAGCAAGACCAGATTTGGTAACCAACAATGAGAAGCTGTCACATCAGCAGGAAGTGGTGAGAGAGAAACTTGGGATTTGATCGAAGGGTTCCCACATTTCCCCCCCACCCCACACTGCACTGCACCACATATCCACTGGTCGTGCAATCTGGTCATGGTAAGTGATTAGAAAAACAATTTTCCTTTGAAAAAGGACTAAAAATATATTGACCAAAACAATCTAAACTTAAACCCACTTTTATCACTCCACAGGGGTCATTGATGCAGTCATCATGTGGACCCTTTGAAGAAGGACCTGACAAATGTGGGGCCCTACTTAGAGGATTGCAGAAATCAGGCCCAAACCATTTGGGAACAAGCTCAAGGCCCATACAGCCTAAAGTCTGATGGTGAATGATTGGGTTCAAAAAATTCTTTGTTTACGTTAAATGTGGATATACGTGATGCATCACAACAGTATTTTGAAAAATGGGCCCCATGTTCCCCAAAATCTGTGCTTTTAGTATGATGAAATAACTTCTTCACATAAAAATTTGACACCTCTGTAGCATTACTCATTGGGTTCTAGGTCCATGACTTTTGAGTTCCTAGCCTTGCTTTTCTGGCCTTGATTTCTTGTGTTAATTTATTTTATGCCATTGGTAGTTGGCCTTTATTATTAAGTCTTGACTTAGTAGTCAGGAAGTTGTGTTAGCTTTTAATTGGTTATTAGGAAGTTGTTTTACATTTATTATATCTGTGGAAAGTGCTTTTTTGAATTTTCTAGGAGCTGCATTCCAATGTAACTTTAACTTCTCATCTCCATGTAAGCCTATATAAAGCCCCCCCATGAATGAATGAGTAGACAATGTTTTGAGAAAAAAACTTTAAAAAGCTTGAAGGCTTCTCCCCTTAGTTAACGTTGCCCCCAGTTCCAACTTTGGTAGTCCTGTGGTGCTGAGCTTGAAGGCTTCTCCTCTAGATGCGGACTCATAGAGTTTTATCTCCTCCTACATACTCCCCTATCCACTCACAGCCTCACCCATTTTCTTCTTCCTGCTACTCCTAAGCTTCTTCTCATAAACCCAATTTCAGTTTTTTCCCCCAAGTTCCCTCCTAGCCAACTTGGATCTCTCAACTCCCAGCGATCTTCACACACTCCGTGCTGCATCAACTTGTGCCAATTCGTTAACAAGTATCCCACATCTCTGTATCTATCCCCATCCCACACATTTGTTTCCCGTCTTCCTGCCACCATCATTCCCTGTCCTGCATCAGTCATGAAAAGAGAAATCCTCTTAAACTTATTTATTCATCCATCCGCTAAAAATTTCACAAGGCTGCTTAAAATAACTTGTACTGTGGTGTACACTAAATTCAACAAACATTAGACTCTTCTTGATCAGAAGGCATAATGTGATGTTAACTACGACTGCAAACTGCACTTAGCAAACTTTCATATTGAAGTGTCTACTAGCTAATCAAATAAAGCGAAAGATTGAGCTGTCGGTTAGTTCATGACATTACAAATAATTATAGTAAATTTTAGACCCAAATTTTACCATTAAAGCATCAAAGGCTGGATAAGGAAAATATGATAATCACTACAGGTCCCTGAATTTTGCAGTGTCAGTTGGGCCGCTGAAAAAAAAAAAAGATATCTTGGAGAGATTTTGAAGAGATCGGGAAAATGACCTTGATATTAGGGAGCAAAGAAATCCTATATTTTTTCAGGTCATAATCCCGTAAGTTAATGTTAGGAGCAAATTAATTGTAATCTAATAAGGATGTAACCCTAACACATCCTTTGTTATATTGAATGGATTAGAATGTTCCAGCTACTTAAACTTCTTGTACCTATTGTATAACAGGGAGCAAAAATTAGCCCGAATTGATTTAGTGAGAGGAAATTACGTTATTTTTAGAAATTAAACCACAAAAGATGTTTTTTTGAATGGAAATGTGTATGCTCAAGGGTGGAAAACATCATGAGATGCTAATAAAATGAGTCTAATTTATTGGTGTCTAGGGCCAGTGTTTATTGCGTCATCAATTTGATTAGTCATAACCTTTTATGGTATCTATTGCTGACATAGACAACTTATTAAGAAATTAGAATTGATGACCCAGGAACACTCCTTTTTTATTTGGTATAATTGCCAGCAGGAACCCTACTTTACGGCAGAAATGCTACTGTCAGCAGGATTCCTGCGGTTCATGTAGCATGATTTTTTTCTTAATCGGGCAGGATCATCCCACCAATAAGGCAGGAACAGGAATACTCTGTCAGGGTTGTATTATTTAGGAAGGAATACATGTTAGCATTGTAACTTATGAAGGATGGAATGAGAAATTATTAGGTACGCTTAAGCGTGCTCATCAAAAATGGGTGATGAACAAGCATACGTCTTTTTTTATTTTGTGCCCACCTGTTACTGCATGCGTCCATCACCCATTGGTGATGAGCACAATTATCACGTACGCTGATGCATGGCTACTAATTCTCGTGATAAAATACGTTGAGGAGTATAGGGTGTAAAAGGCAAGTAATAAATGTGGATCTTTAGTTTTATATTTTTATCTCATTTGAGTGTTACATTTCTCAGATGAAAGGACATTTAAAATTTGGGCAACAAAGAAAATCTTGCTGCTGCAGTTTCCTTCTAAATAGATCTCGGTAATGGGCCTAGATACAAGGCAAGATTGCAACCCTTGCCCGGAATGAACTTGTTTGCATATATAATGGCTTCTGAATTGATGTATGGGTGAAGAGATATGTATTGTACCTTTTACGCAGATCTACTTAATATTAAGTTTGGTTGCATCTACCTCTTCATGGTTTCACGGGAATTTATATGTCCATGCATTGTCCAATGAAATCAGTCTTCAGTAAATTTTGTCAATAGGTGACGCTTTAAGCTGGGTTTATGAGTTTGGTGTGGGGTCCCATGTTCAATAAACAGTCCTGCATGTGCTTCAAGTCGTGTGATTTTTTTTTGGCTCTCAACCGATGCTGTCTCCAAATTTTACGATGTTGATTTTGTACAAGCAGATATTAATTCTTGCCGACGAGTCTTTAGAGGATTCCATTGTGCATTCAGACTCAAGATCTCTTGCTACTCTTCTCCTTATCCGAGACATTCAGGTATCGGAGAGTTTATGATGGTATTCTTGCATTAGTAATCTTTACAATACTATGCTTCTGGTTGTCATTCTATCCAAGTATTGCTAGGTTAAAAACAGTATAAGTCTTTCACCCACTAAGTTTATAAAGAAAGTGATTAGAAAATGATCAGGGTTAATGATGAAATGCAACTCCAGGGTTGTGTGTCAAGTCTCATATGACTCTAGCTTCCTGGAAATCGAAAGTGACAACAATTTATTTCGCAGGCGCCAGATTAAACCAAAGTTAGGACCCAAATTCTATAAACAACCTGCAAAACCGCAAAGACCATGACGTTACCAATGTTTGAGTATAACATTTCTAGGAAATGATCTGAAAAAACAAGAATAACTGGTTAGGGTTTAAAACCTAACGACATGTAAATTTGATTTAGGTTAATTTTTTTTTCTCAGAACACAAAGTTTATCTAATATTAGGTTTTCAAAACTGAACGCACAGATTTGAGCTTAACTTATTGCTCGTTATTACCTTAGTTTTCATCTTTCCCAGCACTATTTTGTTGTACCGTTCATGTCATTGCAAAAAATTTCATGTTACAAGTTAATCTTTAATTTTGTGTTGTCCGTAAATTTTTTATTTAAGCCTTCTATTGAGTTTCAATTTTGGACAATGTGTAAAAGGATTCCTTGAATTGAAGTCCAATTAGAAACTGTGATGCATATTTCTCTACATATTTTGCTGAATGGAACCTGTATATGTCAATCCGACCATTAAGTCTTCTAATTGACAATAATCTTGTCTTATGTTAGATGGAAAGAATTAGGTGCTACACTTCTTACTTTACCCTCAAAATTATTGAAAAATAAAAGTAACGAAAGTTTTGAATTTATGATGCAGTCCAAACGCCTTCCCTGCAGAGAAAAGGAATCACAGCCAGTAAGAAACATAGCTTTTTCTCATAGCTCTTGGATCCGGGAGATGCAGCAAGCTTCCAATAAGTCGATAATTATTAGTGAGATACTGGATTCCAGGACCCGAAATCTTGTTTCAGTGTCCAGAATAAGTGATTATGTGCTATCAAATGAGCTCGTTAGCATGGCTTTGGCAATGGTGGCAGAAGACAAGCAAATCAATCGGGTTCTTGAAGAGCTGTTTGCAGAAGAGGTACATAGTTCAGTTATTTCTTCTTTCTAGAATAAAGTTTAGCATGCACAACGGCTGGAGCTAGTGGGATGAGGAAGCAGTCATTCACCTGAACGTTTTACTTTCTACATAGTATAATACTCATGCTTTATTCATTTGTGACCCATGTTTACATGCACTTCGCAATCTTGCGAATTTGCTTACAACTCACCTATAGTTTGGCAACCCCTTTAGTCCCATTAAATTTCATGTTAAAAGTAAAATTTTAAATGCAACCCCTATTTCTCATTTAATGGGAGGATGGATCCGGTGGGTTGATACCTTTATTATATGTTGCCATTCTGGGCGGTGGGGAAATAGGGTGGCATTGGTTGCATTCTTTATTTGATAACGTCCCCTATATTTTTTTTTTGCTAGATACAAATGCCCCCTAGATTTAGTTCAGTTTGTTTTTCAATCCTGTGAATCTCCCTCTGCAGGGGATTTCTCTTAAAGAAACTAAAAGTACTCTTGAGGGTGCAGGTTGTCATAAGCATCATAAATATATAACTAAAATGCTGTTTTATGTTTTATGTAATTTAAATTATCTCAGCACTATTTCCTATAAGATTAAGCAATTTATTGTTAGCTCTTCCCCTCTCCTTCCCAGTGAAGATCCTCAGTTTGACCCACAAGGGCATGTAGTAATCACTGTATTCCCTAGGGTGATCTACCAATCGTAATATAAACTGAAATGGCATACTATTGATTCAGACCTCTGTTTCCTCGTGTTTTATTGCATTAATTTGTTAAATTATGTCATTGCTATGATTCCAATTTTACAGGGAAATGAGATGCATATTCGACCGGCAGAGTTTTATCTGTATGATCAGGAAGAGTTGTGTTTCTTTGATATAATGGTTAGGGCGAGGCAAAGACAGGAGATAGTGATAGGATATCGGCTTGCCACTGATGAACGGGCAATTATCAATCCTATAAACAAGTTAGAACCCAGAAAGTGGTCCCTTGATGATGTCTTTGTAGTCATTGCTATAGATGAGTAAACAGTGTTTGGGACAAAGATGTGGGCAATCTCTGTTTCATTAACGCTAACTGTTGCCACCTGTAACGTTTACTCAATTTTTGTAATTTGGTAACGTAGTTTAAGGCTCATCAGATGAAATGCAGAAAATCTTTTTTTGGACATGTTGATCATAGCTTGTAGGTTTAATGTAGCAGTTTCTTACGCCAAACTTCTCAATTTTTCTGTGGGCTGCCGGTTTGTTCTTATTGTCTATGAAGATTTCAATCAATGCATTAGTGCGCAACACTAAAGCATTTTTAACCTACTCATCTTTCGAATTATAGTCTCCAAAATCTTTTAAAAAGATAATGCCATATTGTTGTGTAATAGAGTAATCCCACAATTGCTTGTTCCAAAAACGTTGATAGCAAGCCTGCTGTTAGACCCCTAATTTGTCAGATGGGAAAAGGGGGCGGCTACCCCCTTACTTGGCAATGGACAATTAAATTTGCTTGGGCGACGGATAGCCTAGGCAGCCCTTTGGGTACGGGCGGATGCTAGAACAACGTTGGAGGTGTTCCGAACGGACTACTCACCTTGTAGAGCAGGTGGAGGAGTCCTTATGCGGGCGGGATTCTAGCAGCGGAGTTAGGCGCTACTTGGACTTAGGGATAGACTATTAAGGTGGATAAGATTCACTTATGCAGGATTGCTGTGCTTCTAGCTCGAGTAGGAGTTGAAGCAGCAAGTTCTCTGGACGGATAAGACTCTTGGAGGCAGCATGACGCTGAACTTCTAGCTGAAGACAGACTCCGCTTGGTTTCTTGATTTAGGCTGGGGATGGATTGCTTGTTGGGCTGAAAGTTGGTCAAGGTGAGAACTCTTGTATGAGTGGGTTTTGTAACTCCTAGTAGCATAAGGACTGGCTTTTGGGCTGAAGTCTATATAAGGGAGAGAGCAAAGGCAGCCATGGGTGATCAGAGGATAACTTTGTTTATGTACAGTAAACTAGGTTGTTGAGAGGGAGCTTTCAGCCTGGTGGATCAGCTTTTTCCCTTTTTCTGCCATTGTATTTCGACGGATTGAAATATAGCTTGGGCAGAGGTCTTTGCACCAAGATGGACTTGTGCTATATTTGTGCTGTTTGCTTGTGTTTCCCTTGCGCATACGAGTGGGAAGGGAAGAGAGTGGTTGCGGGTAGTGTGGTGCAGCTAGGCCATCACATGTACAAATGCTAGGCAAAGCTGAGTGCCTGTGACAATTGGTTCTATTGTCGGGATTCTAAAGGAAGTGAAAGCTTTGTACATTCTCTGAGAAGGAATTGGCTGAAGGTTGCTGAGTCATTGGGATACCTGGAAGAGGCGAATTCCTTGACGGGTTGTTGCTGAACAGATTGAAGACCCTTGCTACGTGCTTACCTTACCTTGATGAGTTGCTAGAAAACAAAGAGCATTGATGGTAGGCTCGATGTTGGCTCGAATTATTGGGATTGAGGCGAAGATGGATGCGATGGCCGTAGTGAATGGGACGTTGGCTAAAGTCCAAACCTCTTTGCCCAATATCAATGAGTGTTTGGCCCTCTTCGACCAACGAGTGTCCTTGCTTGAAGTTACACCGCACCTTGACGAGTTTCAGGAAGATGGCAGTACAGTTGAAGGGGCAGCCTTTCTCACCACATTAGTGGCTGATGTGGCTGTGACAACGGACTATCTTAGGCAGCAAGTGCAAATGGTTGAGGAGGCAGCGACAACAAAGATTAGCGAGCTGGTGGATGAAGTGGCAGTGCTAAAGAAGGCAGTCATCAACACTCCATCACGAGATGGGGGCGAGTCCTCATTTCAGCAAGTTGCAAAGAAGGCAAAGGTGCATGAACTGAAGGTGTATGCGGGGATGCGAGGCACCAAGGAGATCGGGAACTTCCTTGGGGATATGGAAAACTACTTCACTCTAGTCCATACTTAAGAGGGGGAGAAGGTTACTGTGGTGGTGATGTACCTTGAAGGGGATGCAAAGCTGTGGTGGCAGATGCAGTTAGAGGATGATGTAGCTATGGGTCGGCCAAAGATAGGGACGTGGGATACATTCAAGAGCGAGTTGCAGGCGCAGTTCCTTCCCAAAAATGTGTCTTGGATGGCTCGAGAGGCGTTGAGGAACCTCAGGCATATGGGGGCAGTCCAGGACTACGTTAAAGAGTTTCAGTCACTAAATTTGGCGTGACAAACATGACGGAGGCTTGCAAATGTGGGCTCAGAATGAGTTGAGATGGAGGGAAGTGGAGGACCTTCCGACAGCAATTGTAGCAGTCGATAGCTTGGCGGACTTCAAACAAACTCCCGCTGAGCGATCGAAGAAGAAAGGGGAAGCAAAGTCATTTACCAAGGTGGGCAGCAAGGGTGGCAAAGCGAAGGGCAGCGAACAGTCTGGCCGGCCAAACAAAGGTAGTGGCTATTTCATATGTGATGGGCCGAACCTTGCTAAAGTCTGTCCAAAACGAGAAACGCTGAATGCATTTGTCGCTGAAGAAGAGAAGGAGGAATCTGAGCACAAGGAGATAGATTTGCAGCAAATGAGATGTGTTCGGTTGTTGGATTCCCCACTTGAGGGGGCAACTTTGGGTCATTGAGAATTCAAAGGAAGGAGGGGAGTGGACTCCCCAAGCCTTAGTTGATCGAAGCAGCCAAAGAGTGGACTAATGGAGAGGTTCGCAGGATTCGGGGGCAAAGGGTGTTGCCCAAACCTGGCTGAAGGATGACTTAGGCTGGGAGGATGACTTGGTTGTGGTGTGATGGGAAGTGTTGGCTGCTTGCTTGACGGGTTCAGCGAGGCGGAAGGCTTAAGAGCTTCAATTGGTGTACTTGGGAAGTTAAGGGCTTTGACAAGGGCGTCGAAGGATTCAAGTGGGGGAGGCCTATTAGACCCCTGACTTGTCGGATGGCAAAAGGGGGCGGTTGCCCTCTTACTTGGCAACAGACTGCCAAGTTTGCTTGGGCGACGAACAGCCTAGGCAACCCTTTGGGCATAGACGGATGTTGGAGCAGTGTTTGAGGTGTTCCAGACGGACTACTCACTTTGCAGAGCAGGTTGAGGAGGAGTCTTTGCGCGGATGAGACTCTAGCAGCGAAGCTGAGAACTACTTGGACTTAGGGACGGACTCCTAAGGAGGACAAGATTCACTTATGCAGGATTGCTGTGCTCCTAGCTCGAGTAGGAGTTGAGGTAGCAAGTTCCCTGGACGGATAAGACTCTTGGAGGCGGCATGGCACTGGACTTCTTGCTGAAGACAGACTCCACTTGGTTTCCTGATTTAGGGTGGGAGTAGACTGCTTGTTAGGCTAAGAGTTGGTCAGGGTGAGAACTCTTGTATGGGTGGGTTTTGTAACTCCTAGTAGCATAAGGACCGGCTTTTGGGCTGAAGTCTATATAAGGGAGAGAGCAAGGGCGGCCATGGATGATCAGAGGATAGCTTTGTTTATGTACAGCAAACCAGGGTGTTGAGTGGGAGCTTTCAGCCTGGTGGATCAACCTTTGCCCTCTCCCTGCCATTGTATTTCAACGGACTGAAATATAGCTTGGGCGGAGACCTTTGCACTAGGACGGACTTGTGCTGTGTTTGTGCTGTTTGCTTGTGTTTCCTTTGCGCATACAAGTGGGAAAGGAAGAGAGTGGCTGCTGGTTGCGCGACGTAGCTAGGCCATCACGTGTATGAATGCTAGGCAAAGCATCACGCCCGTGACACCTGCCATAATATGAGCACACACCTAATGTTAAAAGTGGGACTTATGTGGCTATGCCTTCATTATGTTGTGGTGTACGTGTGGTGAACCATACTCAAGCACAAGTGGCCTTAAAATTTTAATAAAATTTTCGTATGCCACCATTAGTTCATCACTACGCCCCTTTTCTCTTATTTTTACAACCTTTCATCCTACCACATTGGAGTAGTGATGCATCCGGGTTAGGTTTTGCCAAACCCGAGCTTATTATCATTTGAGAAATAGTAACTTAAACCCAACATGTCCCATTTAGAATAGAAAAATTGAATAAATAATATTAATTTTTTTTCCAAACTAGTAGAGAAAAAAATATTTTCCATTATGGTGTTCGTTCCAGCCATGCAGGTGTGATTTTTCTAAATTTTTCCTAATTTTTATCCTTTTAAAGGACGAAACTCATTTTCAATAGGTTTTGTCCTTTAAAAGGATGAAACTTAAAGAACGAAATACATATACTCAAGGCTAATTTATTACTAATTTTGTTTGATTTCGTTCTTTGAAAGGACAAAACTTAACTTTCGTCCTTTTAAAGGATGGAACTCATTAAAGGATGAAACCTATTATAAATGAGTTTCGTCCTTTAAAAGGCCAAAAATCAAGAAAAAGTTTTAAAAAAATTGGGCCAAGAGATGGGCAAGGGATGAATTTCGTCCTTTAAGAGGACCAATTTTAAGTTTCATCCTTCTAAAAGACAAAACTTGTGGAAAATGGATTTCGTCATTTTAAAGGATGCAACTCCGGAAAAAGTTAAAAAAAATAACCATGTAGGTGCTAGCGCATCAATGGTGCCTACGTGGTGGAAACTAACACTATAACGAGAATTATTTTTCTCACTTAACTATTTTAGTAAATATTTTTTAAACATTATTTATTAAAATTTCCCTTTAGAATAAAAATATAATTTTTTTATATTTTTTAACACCTACTTAATTATGAAAAAATATAATATTTTAAATAATTATTTTGTTTTATGTCTTACCCATGAAAATATTTTAAGAGTTATTATCAAAATATGAAGAAAAATATAAAAAATTATTATGGGAAAATTATTTAAATAATAATTTAAAAATAAATAATTACCGAACTAACCCACTTTGGGAAATATTTCCCAAAGTGGTGTTGGTTTTGGCCACGCGGGCGCCAGCGCTGACGCCTGCTTGGCTTTTTTTAAATTTTTTTAGATTTCATCCTTCTAAAGGACGAAATAAGTGAAATGTCATAATTTCGTCATTCTAAAGGATAAAATCAGTATTGTACATCTAAACAGAGGCAGAGCATTGCCATGGCCAAAGCTCTAGTCGGAAGACAAAAAAAACCCACAAGATTTTGGTTTCCAATGGTGTGGATTTCAGTTTTTGGCAGTGCGGAGGCTGCTAGGGATGGGCTGCAGAGCGTGGGTCTCCAGAATTGCCAAATCCCGATGATTTGATCGGTCCCAAGGCATAGCCCGGCCATGGCAGCTGGCCTCCACTTTGATCAGCCGAACAATAAAAAAAGGGCTTTGGCCCCGGTTGGCTGCAGTGAGACCAAGCCCATCAGAATAGGCTCCATGCGGCGATCCGGTGAGGCCTAGCATTTGCTCTGCTGTGGCAGCCGACGGCGGTGTCGCTAGAGGCTCTTTTTCCTTTGGCTAGACGCGGGAAGATGACCCACGTTGCATGTCGTCTGGGATGGGTTTGGATCGGGTGACTTGGATCAAGTAATTCAAGACCTAGTGCTGGTCTATAATTTAAAAAAAGGGGAATCATTGAACCGGGTCCGGTGCAAGAGGCTTTAGGTATTCACAAAATTTAGAAAAATTACCAGTGGACTTTGAGAGGGAGACAAGTGTCTTGACTAAGTTTCAAATCGGGGAGATGTGATAAATAAATGACAAAAATAGCCTTTGTATGGACCTACATAGACACCAAAACACATCAAAAAGTACCAAAATATATTCCATTGCACATTGAAAGACATCCACTGCACTATGAAACACATCCCGTTGTACAACAAAAGATCCTATTGTACACAGAAACACATCCTGCTTTACTCCAAAACACATCCTGTAGTACACTGTACACTAAAATGTATCCCTGCATAGACACTTAAAACACATCTTGTTTACTGCAAAACATATCCAGTTGTACCTCAAAGCACATCCCGATGTACATTGAAACACATCTCGCTATGTACTAAAACAAATTTCAATGTGAATAAATGATGATAGGAATAAGATGGGGGAGGAAAAGTGATTTAGGGCCGGGATTGATGGGACCTATGTAACTCAATGATTCCGGCTATAGACGTACACAACTTTCCTCTCTCGTGATTTGCATTAGTTAATGCACAAAATAGAGGGCAAAGTAATGGAGGGGGAATCTCTCTTCTTCAGCAATATTTTTAGAAAAATTCCATAATAATGGCTTCAATGAAAGAGCCAAGTTTTTATACAAGTCCTAATGGGATAAAATATAAATAAAGAAGTCCAAACTATAACAAATTGAACACTAGACAATAAAAAATAGAGAAAATATACTAGAAAAAGCCTAAATAAATTAAAGATGAAGGAATCGAGACTCCTAGCAAAGAAAATGACTCAAAAGAAAACAATCCAAAACAAGAATCCCAATCCAAAATAGAATCCAAGCTTATCCCGGAATTATCTAATCGATTGCTTGTGCAAGCCGATCGATTGTTGGTGTTACTATTCGAATAAATCGCTAGATTGATTGATATGGGTATTGGAACTAAATGGTAAGGCAAGCAATTGATCAACCATAGCCTTCGATCGATCTATTGGGACTGTCCGATGCTCAATTGTTGGATCCTATAACCCTGATTGATTGCTCAAGGTAATGGACTTGTGACACGGAATAACAATAGACGATTGATCGCTCAACAATCTGTTGTAGACTCCACTCTTCTGGTCCCATTTCTCCATGTACTTCATAGCCAACTTGTTTACATCATCCTCCCGTAGTTCGAAAAAATTTGTATAACAACCTGATTTTTGGGCATATATTGAGATTTTAGGCCAAACAACCATTTTATCAATTTTAGGTCACTTTGAGCATTAATCAATGAAAGGAACTTTTAGATCATTGATAGGGATAAGAGAGACGAATGTATCGAGATCATGTACGCATAAATGGGACATCGAGAAAGTAGGCAATGACATCAAGAAACATTACCTAGGTGGGTCTCACTTTAATTTTATGACATAACATACCTTAGTTGGGTCTTGTTTCCTAGGGCTTGTTGGTAGGAGCCCAATGGTATGAACAACGCACAAATCCAAGTTTGAGGTAGAGAGTTATTGCTGTTTAAAATTTAGGATTTAATAAATAATAATAATAAATAAATTTATTGCATCAGCAGTGCTGACGCAAAGTGGTGGTCTGGTGCTGCAGGCTAGGCCATGGTTTGTGCGGCAATAGGCCATGGCATGCTGCACAGGCTTGCATCAATAGTGCTGATGAACTACGCAATAATTTTTTAGCCCTTGGATGCATGCCACATGGCACACTTCCATCGACCGCATTTTTGTATTTAATGAGAAGGCAGGGGGTTTCAATTTGCCCCATACCCTTCTCTCCTCCTCTCTTCTTAACTTCTCGTCCTTTGTTCCAAAGCCATTTCTCACCCAAATTAGACTGTTTAAAGAGCGATCTGATCTAATTCGAGGGCGCTCTACATAATGGAAGGGTTCACTCTAGAAGAGGGAAATGGCACGGGGCAAGAGGAGGCTTTGTGCATCACTTACGAGCTGAAAGGAGAAATTGTCCCAGCTTGAAGGGAGGCTATGCCTATCGCATTCGAGCCCAAAAGTAGAGACTGTCGCAACATAAGCGAAGGTTCTGCTCCCCGCTCTCAAGCCTGGGAATAAGTGAAGGCTTCGCCCACCATCCACTTTCCAAAAGAAGTTGAAAAGTGAGGGTAGATGGTTAAATTCTAATTTCTTGTTAGAATTAGGCCCTGCTTTCAAAAAAAATTCCTTTCATAAATGAGGTATACTTTGAATAAGAAATTTTAAAGTACCGTTAGGGGTCATACAGATGTCTAGCTCTTAACGAGATTATTTCAAAAGATGAATATTTGAATATCGTCTAATTGTTCCTATGTTTTAAATTTTAGAATTTGAAGGTAGTTTTTCAGCATGTAAACCAAAAACTATCAAAGTTATTACTCATAGATATTGCCTAATGAGGCTTGTAGCGCTCTCAAAAGTTGGGGTATTATGGAAAAACCTTTCCTTTTGTTCCCATCACCCCTTGAGCATGGGTGTATATAGTTTTAGTATCGACGACATTCTGTGTATGATATGTTTTACTTTTGAGTTATGCAAAAGACCTAACTTTAATTTATAAGGCAACCATTTGAAATATGATTTATTCGTACATCTAATTTGTTAAAATTTTTCTACAACATGTTAGCAAAATTTAACACTATCTACTAGGGATAAACTTTAAAGTCACCCACCCCAGATGTTGCAGGGTTAGTGGAACATTTTGTAGAAAAACTAAGGGCCTTTGCATGGAATTTTGTTTAATGTCTTTTTGTTTAAACTATATAATGATGTACCTAATGTCTTTCCTCCTTGTTTTTTTTGAAATTTAGTACATATGTAAATTAATTTTAAGAATTACTTATTTATACCTGGTTGATCTTGACCCCATTTTTATTACGAATTAACGAGATTCTAACTTTTAAGTTTATATTGAAGTTGGGTAGTCACAATTGGTATCAAAGCCTAAGGTATGACTCTCTATAGATGCATAACTAAATCGGTCAGTAGTATTGCATTTATCTTATGTTACTTAAATAACTTTATGTGTTCTATTGAAAATAAAGCAGAGGCCTAAATCACGGGTGAAACATATAGCAAGCTCCCTCTTTAACATTTTATTGTATGCAAGTTTCCTTTACCGATAATGGCAAGTTGTAGCAAGGACCCTCTACTGATCAAGATCTCAGACTCAAATGAATTTGCATTCTCCTACACTTCTGCTACACCTCCTGGTTGAGGCAGAGCCTTTATTGACAATGGCAAGTTGTAGCAAGGACCCTCTAGTGATCGAGATCTCAGACTCAAATGAATTAGCATTCTCCTACACTTCTGCTACACCTCCCAATTGTGGCAAGGAGGACCTTGGAGCCAACATGCTGAACGAGATCTCAGACGATTCCGATGTTACCTACACTCCGGCTTCACATAGCAATGTAGTGGAGGTGTATGTCTCCTATAATTTGGCTAGACCCTACGATGTATTAATGGACACGTTTCCTACACCCCCGGTAGTGACTTAGTGGAGGTATACGTCATTTTTGACTCACCCCTTTAGGGTGGAATCGTCGGAAGAGGAGTCTTTTGAAGACGATGAGATGGAAAGTCCGGTTGTCACGCCCTACCATGCCCCTTGACCTGAACCCAGTCCAAGGAGAGATGGCAATGGCAATATGAAGCTGTGACGCCCTGACCCAGAAATCGACCCGGGCCGGGGGTCCGAAAATGACAAAAACCAAAGCCAGAACCAAGAGCGGCGAACTCTGAGTGCAAGAGTCTTCTTGTTCCTCTACGTGCTTCAAAACTTTAGTGCTCCGTTACGCATAGGCCAGAACAAACCTAATTATATAGCTAATTCGGATCGAGCTAACGTTGCCTTGCCGTTGGTTGCCTACGTACGTATCGGATAACATCCGTGATGTTACTATGATACAATTGGATCCATACATAGTTCTGCCTACTAGCTACTACATACATCAAACCATACGAAAATACATACATATACCCGAATATTTAATCGGGGTTATACGAAAACCCGTAAAACATTGGCAACACATATCTCGCTCTATCATAGAGATGAGCACCACACGACCACTACAACATGGCTTACTCTATCCCAGAGCAAGACCATCACTTTCACATGTCTCGCTCCATCACTGAGCCGAGACCACATGCAACACACGTCTCGCTCTATCACTGAACCGAGACCGAACACACACACAACACGTTACCCAGAGCGAGACGACACACATCATGGCATATAAGCATAGCATATCATAATATAAATACATGCACAACATGTCTCTCTCTAACCCATAGTGAGACAGATCACTTAGCCGAGACCGAACACACACACAACACGTCTCTCTCTAACCCAGAGCGAGACATCACACATTATGACATATAAGCATACCATATCATAATATAAACACATGCACAACCCGACTCTCTCTAACCCAGAGCGAGACGACACACATCATAGCATATAAGCATAGCATATCATAATATAAACATATGCACAACCTATCTCTCTCTAACCCAGAGGGAGACGACACACATCATGACATATAAGCATAGCATATCATAATATAAAAGATCATAGCATATCAAGGCATAGCATATACCCTATCTAGCACATGCATTCTATAATTAAAATAGGATGTCAAAATTGCTTACTCCCCTAATGTCTCGCAAGGTAGCGGTATTCAAGGTACTCGTTTCTGGGCGTCCTCCCCTTCGGATTCGGAGATAGCGAACAAAGCCTCATCTAACCTCTGCACGTTCCTTACCTTGCGCCAAAAGATGACTGACCAACTGTCCCCTTTCTTGGAGACTTCTCATTTTTTGCACCCGTAAGTGGCGGATAGAATGTCCCTTTCCCCGGGATGTTTCCCACACTGTGTGGCCCTTCGGTGAAGGATAGATCCTTCCCTACTTCGGCCGACAACCCACGATGCAGCCCATAATGGAGGACGGAGTCCCCCTTTCTCTCCGGGCCATTGCTCTCTCTTCTGGGCATGAGGGTGGCAGATAGAGCTTCCTCTTGCCCCAGGCTATTTCCCCCTTCTAGGGATGCCAACTTGAGAGATGTACCATGCCATTGCGTAGATCACCCTCGAATTAGCTAGGAACGCCTTAAGAACGACTCAAATCGAACTTAAAATGAGTGAGAAATGAAGAACAAAAGTTTCTGAACGTGGGAGAGAAATGAGAAAACGTGGGAGAGTCTCCCCCCTTTTCCTCTGGATGCCGTGAATGCTATTTATAGAAAAACTGGATAGACATGAGGCTGACACATGTCAATCCTATCCGTTTTGTCAGCAATCCTATCTGCTTTGTCAGTAACCTTATCTGCTTGCGTCATCAATCCTATCGGCTTCGTCAGCTATCCTATCCGCTTTATCGTCAGTCTTATCCACTGCATTGTCGATCCTATCCAGAATGATATTATTTTATTTAAATAATATCCTGACCTCAAAATGCGATAACTTCCAACCTTGACGTTGGAATCGCACGTTCTTGATCCCGATGGACTCGTGTCGATGAGCCCTTCGAAATAAGACCACATATGGGTAGGTTATCTCGCACTTTTGTGTAGGTCTCGCCCATATGGCACGCTTCCCGGGGCCGTAGCTTTCACTCTCGGCCTCCGTTTCGTGCGTTCTTCAATTTGTTACACTTGTTACTACGAGCTCTACCCAGATATAGGGATTTCACCTAATGAAACCCCCTAACACTGACCTCAAATTATCAAATTACCCTTAACCCCTCCGGGTTAAGCATAACCAAAAAACGGGTCGTTACAGAAGCGGAAAGATAACCCAAAACTAGGCTAGATCGAAGCATTCAATACTTCCCTTTATGAAAAAATAATTCACGGAGGATAAGAAAATAATTGAAGTCTCTTAGTCAATCACATACCCACATAATCTCATAAAAATATATTATGTCTCAAGCCTTAAAATGTAACAACATGTCTAAGCCATTAGCAAGGCTCTCAGTAACATGTAAAGTATCATTTCACAAGTTACATATAAAGAAATCAACATAGGCTATCCCATCATATATGAGCTATCCCACATTCCATGTGCATCTACTAGCTTCCATGTTCATAAATAACTCATTTTGAGCACATGCATGATACAACCATACAACCCCAAAACAAAACCACACAAACGGGGTGAGCTTAGCTCAGTAAGAGTTTAAAAACATAAAGCTCATATTAATACCAAAACATAATTCATAAGAAGCATCACATAAGCCTCATGTAAACTGGTGTTGATAACATAAGAACGTATCAATTCTCTCACGCATACAACCTGTGAAAATATCTCATTCATGCATTACATATTCATAATCAACACTTGTGCATCATGTCTTAATTATATCTCATAATCTACATACACAACCTATGCATTAGAGTATCATAATCTATACACATCCTGCATGATCAAGTATCATAATTTATACACATTCTGTATGTCAAGTATCACAATTCATATACATCCTACATGATCTAGTATCATAATCCATACATGACATGTGTAAACATAAACATCACTATCCCAACACAAACTTAGGTAAATAATCATTGCATTTCATACAAAAACATGTGTAAATAGCACGATAAATGTCTCATAATAGAGAAATCCTGATACCCAAAGATATTGGTTTTGCTCACCGTGGCATAAGCCGAAGGAGTCCTTCTTACCTTGAAAATCCTAAGAAGGAAGATCTAAACAATTTGGCAAATCCTAACTGGAAGTGCCCCTGGTTAGCCGATGCACACAGACAAATGAGTTTGGATTTTCAGTCCAGAAGTATCTTAATAGTTTTCTCATTATAGCATTATTTCTCACCTAGGAAGCAAACCTCCCCCTTTATAATAGAAAACCTTGTCCATAGGACAAAACCCCCAGCCATTGGAGGAAAAACCCATTCAATTAATCTCCAATACGACTAATTTGAAAAACTATGATGCACAATGGGTTAATCACTTTTAAACATAGTTAATTATGTCTTAACAAATCATTTTCATGATATATGCAATATGATACATAAGTGAATAATGCTAGGCACATGCAAGCATAAGTAATCATACACTAATTAGTCTCATCATTAATGATATATGGTCCATACATAGCAAATGAGATCATGTAAGTATAAATAAATATAAACATGCATGGTCATGTTCATAAATAAGCTAAAGCATGTGGAGCATGGTTGATCCATAATTAATTTAGTATGTGTACAAGCATTCATACTTCAACATAGTCATACTCTTTTGGTGCCATGTGATAGACATGAAGTAATGGTCAAAACCCGACTAAAAATAATTATGAAGTCCATTTTAGTATAGCTAATCGATCGGGAACAAAGAATCCCGAATTCACCATTTGGCCAATTGATCGGCTTGCCCAGTTGATTGATTAGCTTGACAGGGTGATTGATCGGTCGGCCCAAAACTATTAAACAACTCTTTTTCTTGCTTGAAATAGTTTCAAATTTGTTCCATAATTTCATAAAAAATCTTAAAACTTCATGAAAATTTATATAATCATTAACTAAGTCTAAAACATGATAGATCTACATTTCTCATAAATATTCATATGAAAACACTATTAAAGCATCCATTCAAGAAGAATCAAATTATAGAGACTCAAAACCACTGATAGATTATAGATCTAACATCTTCTTGTGCCCTAAACAAAAATCACAAGAGTAGAAGCTAGAAATTCGAACCTAGGGTTTGAAAACATGGGTAAAAGAATGAAATTGAGAAGAAAAATATAGAATCCCATTTGTGAAGTGAAGAACATGGGATGTAGGGAAAAAATTAAAAGAAATATGATAGAGATTGAGTAATTATATCTTAGATTGAGTTTTTCCTTTAGATAGGGGTAGATCTATCCAAAGCCTCAGTGATCTCATCCCATCTCAAATAGGGAAATGGCTAAGGTTTTTGTTTATAGCTAGGGCTAGTAAATGGGTTTTAGAATGAGCTTAATAAGGAAATAAGTGAAACCACTTGTATGGAATGGACCAAAAAATAAATTTGTTATGGCCCAAACCCTTGTAAGATGTCTAGTGGGGGTTGGCGGCCCAAAAAGTTGGCACATTGCCCGAGATGGATGCGGGTCCTAGGTGTGGCCCACTTACTTAATAAAAGAAATTATATGAAAATTGACACAATTCGTGTGGCAACATGGTGGATTAAGCTAGACACTAATTTTTTTCAACTAAAAATCAAACTAAACCTAATAAAATTTGTAATTAAACCAACCCATCATACAAAAATCAAAACAAAATGAAATAAAAAACTTTACACTAATTATAAAATAATAAAACTTATAGATCTTACATTGTACCCACTTTATAGGAATTTTGTCTTCAAAATTCGCTATGATCGGCAATGAATAGGTGAGGATGCTTCACTTTGATTTCATCCTCATGCTTCCATGTTCTTTCTTCACGTTGTGGTTTAGCCAAAGGACTTTCATTAACAAAATCAACTTGTCCTTCAACATCTTCTCCTTATTGTACAAGATTTGCACTGTTGTTTCGATATAAGTGAGATTACTCTTAAGCTCCAATGGCTTGAAGTCTAGAAGAATCAAGAGGAGCCAAGACTGAGCAAAAACCCTAGGTCGAGTCTTTGCCATCATCACTAAAGAAATGCGAATGTCTAATGCCTTCATTCAAGGTACACTTCTAGTCCTAGATAAATTTGCTAGAGTACTTAAATATCCAGGGTCAACTCATTCCTTTATTTCGAGGGATTTTTATTTAAGTACTGGTTATTCTATCTTAGAATTAGAATTTTGTCTAGAAGTATCTACCCCTATTGGAAAGATTCTAGTTGCCCAAAAATTTCTACAAGGCATACCTATTACCATAGAAAATAAAAGTTTGATGACCTAATTCTCTCAAGCACGACAGACCTTGACGTCATATTAGAAATGAATTGGTTAACGGCCAATGTGGCCTTCGTTAACTGTTTAAAAAAGAAAGTTATTTTCAATAAACTAGGAGAGAAAGACTTTACTTTTCATGGGTTGATGGACCATTCAGGATCTTAACATATCTCGGCTATTAAAGCTTATCAAATGATGGCTAAAGGATGTAAGTCTTACCTTGCTAGTGTTTTAATGGGAGAGACCTTGGAGGCCAAGTTAGAAGAAATAGATACAATCCAAATTTTTCCTGATGATCTAGTTGGATTATCACCAAAAGAGAAATAGATTTTACCATTGACCTAGTGGTAGGGACAACATCTATTTCTAAGGCCCCCTCTTGGATGGATCCGGTAGAATTGAAATAATAAGGGTCAATTGTATAAATTATTGGATAAAGGATTCCATCAACCCAGCAACTCACCTTGGGGACTACTAGCCCTCTTCGTAAAAAAGAAGGACGAGTCTTTAAGACTTTGTATAAAATATTGGATGTTGAATAACCTCACCATTGAAAATAAATGCCCCTTATACTGTATTGATGACCTATTTGAGCAGCTTTAAGCTACAAAGTCTTCTAAAAAATAGATCTACGGTGTGGTTGCCACCAACTACGAATTTGAGGCAAAGATATTTCCATGACAACTTTTCATACCCAATACAGACACTATGAATTCTTAGTGATGCTATTCAGATTAACAAATGCCCCAACTGCTTTGATGGACTTCATGCATATAATATTTCATGCCTTTTTGGACAAATTTGTATTCGTGTTCATTAATGACATTTTAGTTTACTTTTCTTGTCTTGACAAACACTAAAACACTTATAAATAGTTTTGCAGACCTTGCAAAACCATCAACTATATGCTAAACTAAGTGTGAGTTTTGGTTGGAGCAAGTCATCCTTTTGGGTCATGTCATTTTGGATGGAGTCTCTGTCGACTCAACCAAAATAGAAGTTGTGCTGAAATGGCAAAGACCTAAGCCCGCCATGGAAATTTGATGCTTTCAAGGTCTTGCAGGGTATTTCTAGAGGTTCATCAACAGATTATCTACTATTTCCCTACCCATGACCAAGTTGACTAGAAAATGAATAAAGTTCATTTGGGATGAGACATGTAAGAGGAGTTCTAAAGAGCTAAAAGTAAAGCTAACAACCACACTAGTTTTAGCCTTCCATCAGAAATTGGGGGTTTGTCGTATATAGTGATGCTTCTGGTAAAGATCTTGGATGTGTGCTGATGCAACATGGATAGGTCTACTACCACACTCATGTTTTGGAATTGATAGTTGTAGTCTTTGTACTAAAAATTTAGAGGCATTACTTGTAAGAGAAATTAGAAATTTTTACTGACCACCAAAGTTTAAAGTACATATTTTCTCCTAGTGACCTCAATATGAGACGAAGGTTGTGGATCAAGTACATTGAGGACTATGACTTATCCATCCGGTATTATTCAGGGAAAGCCAATGTAGTGGCTGATGCTTTGAGCCACAAAGTGGAGGGAAGGATTGTGTATCTCTTGTGAAGGAATAGAGGCTATTAGAGGAAACAATAAGCTTTCAGCTCGAGTTACACCTTGGAAATAAGAAATCTTTCATTGCATACTTAATCATTCTATCTATAATGATTGAACGCATCCTTAAGGCTAAAAAATGAAGTGAAAATGTACAAGCAATATCGGAGAAACCAAATTTTGTTAGAAGCTCTAATGATGGTGTATGATTTTGGGGAAGGTTGTTGGTCCCATCCATACAAGAGTTAAGGAATGGCCTTCTGCTTGAATCACACCGATCTCAATATACCATCCATCTAGGAGGGACAAAATTTGATTTGAAGAGAAATTTCTGGTAGAATGGAATGAAAAGAGACATAAGAGATTACGTGTGTAGGTGTGTAACATACCGGCAGGTTAAGGCTAAACAATAGAAACCTTAAGGATCTTTCCAATCTACAGAAATTTGTAGTGGAATCAGGAACATATTACCATGGATTTCATCTTAGGTCTACCTAGGAAGACTCAAAGGCTTGAGTCTATCCAGGTAATCGTTGACTAGCTCACAAAGTGTGCACATTTTCTCCCTTTTAGAAAGAATCACTCCTTGGATTCTTTGCTAAGTTGGACATGAAGGAGACTATGAGTTGGCATGGAGTATCTCTATCCATTATCTCAGATAAGGATAGTTGATTTACCTCTAACTTTTATCAAGGACTCCAACTGGAAGTAGGCACCAGTCTCAAGTTCAGTACTGCATTCCACACATAAACTAATGGTCAAAGAGAATTATCCAAACTCTAGAAGACATGTTGCAGGTATGCCCGGTTGACTGGAAGCACAATTGGTACAATCATCTGCCACTTGTCAAGTTTTCTTACAGCAATAGCTTTCACTCAAGCATTGGCATGTCTCCCCTATGAGGCACTGTATGGGTGACCTTGTAGATCTATGACTTTCTAGTGCAAGGTTGGAGATCGTAAGCATCTAAAATTAGAGTTCCTACAATGGCGTGTACAAGTGAAGCTCATCAAGGAACGACTAGTGACAACTCAAAGTCATTAAAAGAGTTATGCAGACCAAAGACAGAAGGATGTCAAATTTAGTGTAGGCGACCATGTAGTTTTGAAAATCTAGACAATCTAAGGGGTCATGAGGTTTGGCATCGAAGGCAAGTTAAGCCAACATTTCACATAGCCATTTGAGATCCTTGAGAGGATAGGCCCGATGGCTTACACATTAGCCTTGCCCTAGCAACTTGGCAGTGTCCATACTGTCTTCCACATAAATAATTCAAGTACATTTGGGATCCTTCTCATGTCCTCGACCAAATTTTTGTTACCCAAAGGCCAGATTTATCCTTAGACAAAAAGCCAATATTTTGGATCAAAAATAATAAATCCTTAGGGGATGAAAATAATTTCGTTGGTGAAAGTTCTACAGCAACATCATTCCTTGGAGGGAGCAACTTGGGAAGTAGAGAGTGAAATGATAAAGAAATATCCTGAGTTGTTAAGTGTTTGAATTCAAATTTCAAGGACAATTTTTTTTATGGGGAGTAGAATGTAAAAATTTGATTTTTGAAAATATAAACTTTGGGCCTATATTGAGTTTTCGGGCCCAACAAGCATTTTAGAAATTTTAGGTCACTTTGAGCTTAATCTATTGAAGGACCTTTTAGATCTTTGATAGGGCTAAGAGAGACGAAGGTATAGAGCACATGTATGCATAAATTAATCATCGAGAACATAGGCTATGACTTCGAGAAATGTGTTATAGATGGACCTCACTTTAATTTGATGAGATAGAATACCCTTGTGGGGTCTTGTTTCATAAAACTTGTCAATGTGATCCCAACAATACCAAGAACATATGAATCTAAGTTTGAGGTAGAGAGTTTTCGCTATTTAAAATTTGGGATTTCATAAAAAATATAAAATAAATAAATTTATTGCAGCAGCATGCTGGCATTACTAGTGCTGATGCAAAGCGCTGGTCTGATGTTGCAGGCCAAAGCATGGTCTACACAGTAGCAAGCTAGGCTACGTCTTGTGTAGTGAACAGGCTGTAACTATTGCATAGGCTTGTGTCAATAGCTGATGCTCCTGCACAATAGTTTTTCAGCCCTTGAATGTGTGCCACATCCAATGACACTATTTTCCTTTTTTAAGAGAATGGGGGGTTTCAATTTGCCCCACACACTTCTCTCCTCTCTTTTGATTTTCATGCATCATCCTAATTTTGATCCCTCATTCTAAAGTTGTTTCTTGCCTGAATTCAACCATTATAAGAGTGTTCCTAACTAATTTGAGGGCCTTCTATGTTGAGGAAGGGTTCATTTTTTGAGTTAGCCACTCTAGAGGGGGAACGATCAGGGGCAAGAGAAGGCTTTGTCCGCCACTTACAAGCCCAAAGGAGAAAATGTCTCAGCTGGAGAGTAGGCTCTACCCATCACATTTGAGCCTGAAAGAAGAGATTGTCCCAGCACGAGGGGAGGTTTTGCCCACCACTCTTAAGCCTGGGAACAGGTGAAGGTTTCACCCACCATCTGCTTTTCAAAAGAAGTTCAAAAGCAAGGGTACGTGGTTATAAATTCTAATTTCATGCTAGATCTAGGCCTCTTTTTCAAAATTCTTTCAAGTCATAAATAAGGTTTACTTTGAAGGTAATGAATTTTAAAGTACCGTTAAGGGTCATCCGAATGTGTAGCACTTAATGAGATTATTTCAAAATACGAATATTTGAATATAGTTTGATTGTTTAGTTATTTTAAATTTTAAGATTTAAAGGGTAGTTTT
Organism: Saururus chinensis; assembly: GCA_035235625.1. Lineage (NCBI taxonomy): Eukaryota > Viridiplantae > Streptophyta > Magnoliopsida > Piperales > Saururaceae > Saururus > Saururus chinensis. Next base: position 27,875,884 of record CP141140.1, read on the forward strand.
TTGACAGGCAAACTAAGAACTATCAGAGTTATTACTCCTAGATACTGCCTAATGTGGCTTATAGTGCCCTCAAGAGTTGGGGTATCATGGGAAAACCGCTCTCCTTATGATTTTGTCACCCCATTAGCATGGGTGTATGTTGTTTTAATATCGGCAGCTTTATGTGAATTTTATATTTTATTTTGAGTTCTACAAAAGACCAGACTTTAATTTCCAAGTCGACTTTATATTTTAATTAAAGATTGGATGAGGAAGTTATGATAGATTTAACATAAAGAAAGTTTAGGAGTACATGTGGGAAATAGTGAATACAACTTTTGAACATTCTCAATGAAATAACTTATCTTTGAATTTCAGTATAAAACTTTGGAGAGAAATTGAACAACATAGCTTTGAAAAGGCACTAGGAATGCACAAATCTGAGTTTGGATGGAGTTATGATCATATGAAGTTGGATCTAAGGTGTTGTCAATGACTTACTAATGCTTACCAATTTGACCCTTAGATGCTCTTAATAGGATAACTTTTTCTACATATAGATTTTTTATCTGAAAGTTTGAGTCTAGAAAGTGGATAGAAATATATTTGTAGTACCACAAAGAATGCATTCGTTGGAGTTTGTATAAGGAAGTTATAGCCACCCGAATTTGAGACTTGCTACTATCAATAGTCATAGACATGTCGATCAGTTGCCGATGGTTATGGGCAGTTTTGTGGTTTTGCAAAAAGACTACCTAGTTTGATAGTTTTATACTATAATTTAATCTCCTTCCCCTTATAAGTGGTTTTTAGGCCCCTGGACTCTATTTTTCTTGAAAAAACCTCTCCAAATGAAGAGGGAGAAGATAAAAGATTTCCAAATTAAGAAAAATTAAGCGAGGGAGTAAATTTTTACTCGGATTAGTCAGCATCGCAAGGAGGGAAGATTTTTATACCATGAAATAGGTTAGATTGCTAACCTTGTAACCCTGGTTTGGTTTTGAAGTGAATGTATGATGATTCATGATGCTTGGTATGAGAGGATGTAGATTATAATTTCTAATATTTCCATCATGAATGTGCATGAGATCATGTTTATCCTACTTTTTACTAATCATGAGATAGATTAATCATCATTAGTTATTGTGGGAAGGGTGTATGTGAAAGAATTGCATTATAGCATGTTTTCAAGTGAATTTGGGAACCGGGAATAGCCTCTATTGTTTCTTTACAATCATTGGCACAATGATTGACTTGTCAATTAAATGAGAGAGATGATAGTACTAGCATTGACATGCATCGACGTGTTGGTGTGGTCAATCATCGGTAGAGATCGAATAATCGGTGTGGCGTTGATGAGGTAAATTGTTTCATACTGTTAGTGAGGGTTCAACATGCCGATTGGTCACTGATGGACATTGGTAACATGATCAATGCATCGATGAGTCACCGATGGGCATCAATAACCTAGTTGACACATCGGTGAGTCTACTAACAATTAGCTAGTATTGAGTTTTTTTTTTCAGCATGAGAGTTTATGATATAAGATATTATTAAGTAAATTAATAACATGAAATTCTTTGTATAAGAATGAATGTCTATGTGATTATATGATTGGTGATGCATATAATGAGCATCGATAGCCTTGCCTACATGTCAATGAGTGTGTCAACAATAAGTTAATTTTTGACAATTTTTTGTATGAAATGCTATATGTATTAAGCTATTATTATGTGATATAATAACATAGTATTTAATGCATGATATGCATGTGTATGTGAGTGTGATTAATGATATTTTGGGATACATAGTTTTGTGTGTGAAAATCCTTGTAATGGATTGCACCCCCTAACTGATGTATAAGGAAAAAGTATCCCAGTGTCTGGTGTCATGCCCGAGGTTTTTTCATACATTATTTTAAATTTTCACTAATTTTTATTCAAAATATGGATGTAAATCAAGGGAATCAACAAAATTCAGAACATGTGAAAATGATTTTTTTATAAATTAATCCATTGTACAACCAAACCAACATTCTCAGGCGTGACCCAAAACGAAAATATAAAAGTTAAACCAACCATTGCCATGCTCTTTAAAAACAAATACATCCCATCTCTGAGTATAAGTTGTTCAACAGTTTGAGTTGTAAATCAAACATTCATTCACATGTCCAAAAAAAAATCACATTTAACTCTCACCTTACTCAATACATGATATCGTGGCAACAAAAATAATAGAGCCTTGCTACAAGTTCACAACACATCAGAGCCGAGGAAGAACAATCCATAATAGGGAACAAGGTCTATACCAAAAAGCTCTCAGTCAGACCTGCAAAAGCCTCTTGACCAAGGGGCTAAAAAATAGAGAAAATGATTATTTTCCATAAGGGGAAATCAAATCAATAAACTTTGTAAGTCCATACATAGATGCGTTCATACAACTTCACATGAAGTAAGAAATACATACAACATAAATAGAGGCCTCACACACAAACCATCACACTAGCTGAACCTACACTTACTTTTATGCTTACTCTTATGACATACTCTTACACTTACACTATGAATGAGAGTCTTATCAACTTACTCGTACAATCGTATGCTTATCCATACAAATTACACATACTTGTATGACCTTACTCGTACAATCTTACTTGTACAACTTTACTTGTATAATCTTACTCTTACTCAGAACCTTATTCTTACCATTTTCCTTAGAAGCTTACACTTACTATATGTAAGACCTTGCTTGTACGACCTTACTTGTACAATCTTACTCTTACTCTTACTTAGAAGCTTATTCTTACCATTTTCCTTAGAAGCTTACATTTACACTCTCAGAATCTTACACATACAGCTTACTCAGAATCTGATACATACAAATTACTCTTACTGTCGTACATACTATCAACAACTAAATCTCATTACAATTAATAAACTATAGCATGGAAAAGGAAATGAATGTCACTAGGGCATCACCTTAACCTTCGGGGTGCAACTAGAAGCCATGAACTTTTTCAAAGGAAAGACACACCTATGCACATGGCGCACATAATCAAACAGATAAAAGTAGATATATGATACTACTTACTTGAGTGTGCAAATGCCCACTCTTTGGGGCCATACAGTGCCAACAAAGGGTGGGAATCTCATAATGCCACTATTGGGCAGAAATCTTATAATGTCACTTTTGGGCAAAACATAGAGTGTCATGCAATGCCAACAAAGGGTAGAAACTTACAACACTCTCAATAGATCATCAATCGTTTGGTCTTAAATATAGCACCAAGACAAGACTGATAAATCATATAATGCTCTCAATAGAGCATCAAATGTCTGGCTTGAGATACAATCCAAGAAAAACCCTGCAAGATAACACCATGACTAGACATGGAAGGTGCTCAGTCCATTACTTAATAGGCTGGTTCAAACACAAAACTAAATCCATCAAAGCCTTTAGTCTCAAACTCACAATGTTATTGTATTAGGGTTACTTACAATTCAAGTTCATATTATGTAACTTATGCATCTATAATTATGCTCGAAACTACTTCATTCTTACATTCTTAAACCAACCAAGCTAGAACCATGCCCATTCTGAAGATCTAATCTGCAAGGGAAATATACTTCACTTAACTTATTCCATCCATTTTTATAACTCACCCTTACCCTTATAGTCTTATCGATCTCTACCTATAGCCTTTCATCCCACCCATCTGCCTTAAAACCAAATAATCTTACTCGAACTCCTCAAATGAAACCCCTCATATCTAAATCCAGTCATCAAACCCTTACTAATTCCCTACTCATTGTTCTTCCATTACAATTCATATTATGTACATTATGCATGTATAATTATGTTGTCAACTCTTACTACTAATTCACAGTCCACTTGTAGATGCTTTGAACCTTAAGTATTCATAATCCCCAAATCCCCTAAGTTTCATGTTCATTGCTACAATATACCATCCGATTCAATCCAAACCAATCCGCCAATCTCATCAAGTTCGACCTTCGCTTGTCAATCTTACGCCTTCCATCACTTGACACATTATTGTAATTTTGCATCATAGTCCATGAAATACCCTCCAGCAAACTTACAATCAAATGCACATACTCGTGCCCATCAACCACAAATAGCCAGCCCACATACGAAGATCTATCACATGCTCTGATCATAATCATAACTCATCAAACAACTTACTATTATACTCCTTAGTCTTCTCTAACATATGCATAGTTCACATACATAGAGCATGCTCATAGTTTGCATGCATTGCATACACATAATCTAACTTACCATAATTTCCCATTTCTCCTGCATACATCATGCCATTGAATCAGCATTTATCATGCAAAGCATTAAGTTATAAACTCCTAACATGCTACTAAATAGTCAAATTATGTTATCATGAAATTATGAGTTCAAGGTTCCCTACCTCATAATCCATGTGACTTGGATGACGAGCACACAATGGTGGCAGCATCGATGGCAGAGTCGGAGGCCAAAAGCATTGCATTGAGAGAGCTACTGTCTCGAGGATTTTCAGAGATGTCCAAATTAATCTCGACAAGGCACGGCTAATTTTTCTCAGAGCAATTGATTTGGCGACTAGGGTGGCTAGGCACAAGGTCATGCCAGTAGAAATGACAAATGCAACCACACAATGGGGGGTGGCTAATTGGAGGTCGGCCAACTGCTAAAAACACTTTGTTGGACACAAGACGCTAAAATCGGCCACATACCACAACTAGTGGCAATGATTTTGCATTGTTGAAGTCTCACAAAAAGGGCGGAGCACTTGGTTGTGTACTCACAGACATAGGAAAGGCACTGGAGGGCTTTGATGGTCATGTATGTCTAGTGGTGGTGTTGGTCAATCATCAAATGCCGCAAAGGTGGTGCCTTTAACCTAAAATGCACATGCGCCACAAGCACGTGCGACAAAAGGGAAACCATAGGGGTGAATAGGTTGTTGGTGCATCCCAATGCAACTTAGGCTGGTGGGAGTAGGATTTAGCTGCTCCCAGATGAGATCGCCTATCGATCGACATACACAAATGCTATCACAAGCAAACCCTAAAAAAAGGCGGTTTTTTAAGGGTTTGGGGTGGTCGGACATGGAAGAGGTAGGGTTTGCAAGTGGCGATTCCCCAAACAAAAGTTGAAGGAACTAAGGTCGAAAGAAGGTGGCTGACAAAGGCAGTGACATTTCCAATCACCAACTACAACCAAAAATCATTGGTGAAGGTAGCTATCATCAAGCACAACTTAGGGAGGAGGATCTGGGCTTGGCAACAGCAAAGCCTTCGCTGGCCCGAGGCCAATGGCCATAAATGCTGCTTCCCCTTGGAAGGACTAGGAACCGGGGACTCTTTCCCACAAGTTCTGGGTCATTCTTAAGGGGAAGTAAGTGGGGGTGTGGAGGTGAAATCAGCCTAGAAATGCTAGCTCTTGTTGTTGTTGGGATGAGGTAGAGTCCATGGCAATCAAACAAGTGGTCCAAGTTCGAAAGGTGCTAGGCTGGGCAGGTTTGCCCTGGGCTGGGATAGGTCTCACAACAACAGTCATAGGTCTACCCAGAAGTTTGGGGAATCTAGTTTGGGTAGAAGATCTATAGGGGAGACTGGGAACATCGGCCTCTTGTCATCATTGGCTCGAACTGGCAACCACGGTTGTCCTCTGGCTGGCGCTGTGGTAGCAAAATTGCCAGTCAGAAGGAACAAAGAAGGGGATTCTATCTGGCTAGGGTCAACAATGTGCCAGACTTAGGTAGCAAACACATTGTCGCTAGGCCACAAATTGCTGGATGGGACCAAGGCTAGACCTGGAAGACCATGGTGATCCAGTATTCATCGAAACACAGTGAGCCGAATGGACATCGGCCCGATGTTTGACAGTGGGGAATGTACACCTCAAAGAAACAAGGGGAGTGCGGAGATCCTTCCAGGATCTAGATAGGGCATAAGGAGGTGAGGGACAAGGGGAGGCAGTGATCCGGGCTGGGGTGCTGGCCTTGCCATCACCAGGCCAAAAGCCAGCAGGAAATGACCAGAGATTGGTGGCAGAAAATAGAAACAAAGGGGAGGAGCCGATTCTTACCTCGCATTGGCAGAAGTGGGGTGGGGGGCTGGAATGGTAGTGCCAGACGTAGTCCAAACCGATGTAGAGCCATGGCTACGGGTTAGAGGTCATCCAGTCGGTGGCGGCTCTAATTGGTCTAAGGAAAGGGGAGGTGGGTTTGTAGGGCTGAAACGGGAAAAGAGTAGAGAAAGAGGCGAACAGATGATGCAGTGAGGTAGGGGTGGCAGTGGTGATGTCACGAGGCCATGTCCAGCCGGTTGAAAGCTAGCAACTAGCAGTGGCACTGCCTTGCCTCACAGAGGAAAGGGGCTCCCCCCAATTCCACTCTCTAGCGCGCCCAATCAAGTTTTTTTTTTATTTTATTTTTTTCCACACTTCTTTTCTTCTCTTTCATTTTTCTTTTCTCTCTCATTTTCACACCAAAAGTTTCTGTGGCATGTCGCGGCCAATGGCATTCAATTAAGCACCACTCCGACTATAGTTACAAGAGGTCAAATATGAAAATAAATATGCTGAAGCGTCAAATTTCTCTATTGAAAATATGAGCAGAAAAATAGCAAAAAATTATTAAAAAATGAGGGACATTACATCCTTAACCCCTTAGAAAAATTTCAACCCCAAAATTTTATAATCAAATTACAAGGTAGAGCTGAAACATGACATACTGTGAAATACAATTCTCTCAAATTCGCAAATATATGATACTTTTCCATCACAGGAAAAATTGCATTGCCATAAGGCCTCCTGCATAGGAATGGTCTAAATCTTCAAAACTTCCTTCTGCCTGCCAAAGATCTAATCCAAGCTCTCCTCAACTTTTAAGTTAGGAGAAGCTCTATTGGAGTGCATCCTAGTACAAGGGATCATTGATCACTTCGTTGAGTTGAGTTATCAAGGAAAGTCCATGGCCACGGGTCCAATCCACTCGAGGATCTTGAAAAGACCTACTCATGTAGGTTTCAACTTTCCTCTCACTCAAAACGAAATAACTCCCTTCATTGAAAAGATGCGTAAAAACACAAAATAGTCAACCTCAAACTCAAGATCCATTCACTTTCGATCAGTATGACTCTTTCATCAGCCTTAAGACGTCTGAAGCCCTTCTCTAGCTAACTTCAGGTTCTCCGCATAGTACCAAACGAATTCAGATTGGGGCGTCCAACGCTCACTTCATCAACAAGTTGGTGACAACGATTTCTTTCAGAAAAGCCTCACCGAGACCATTCCAATACCAAAATGAGCTGTCATAATAAACAAACTCAAATAAATGGCAAGTGCTACTCCAAAGAGCCTTTCCTATCGAAGGCACAGCCACATGTCAAGTTCTTTGATGTCAGAATCCTTATTTCTGAATAGGCCATTGACCAAAAGGTGGAAAGGACAACAACAAACTTCATCAACGGGTCCACAATGACCTCTTTCAGAGCTTGTTATCCTCCTGTCGAGTCTGTGAGGTTGTCTTAGAAATATCCTCATCCCAAACCTTAGACCAATCATAATTTGAGCTTAAGTCAATCCTAAAAAATCATTGGCTTATCGTTACCTGTGATAGAGGTCATCATGTCTGGGCAAGAGAATTATTATTAAAAGTCACCCAATTTAACATTTGGTAGTCAATGCATACACACAAGGACTTTCTTTATAGACAAAACCAACATACTCCACAAGGAGATGCGCTCAATCAAGTACCTATTAACCATAAGCTCTGCCAACTCAGCTTTGAGTTCAATCCATTCTAACCGGTCCTCCTCAATGATGCCCTATAGATAGGGAGTGCACTAGGCACTCACTCCCAAAATGAACTCCACCTCTCTTTCTTAGGCAAAAACCTCAATAAGTCATCAATGAACATGTCGGGAATATCCTTGACAATACCAAGCTGCTCTAGTTTGGATCCTTGAGATGGCTTATAAAATAGACTCACCAAAAGACTTTGCAACCTTCAGCAATGTGTTGCCTCGCCTCAATAGCTGATTGTTCTTGAATACCTTGGATACAATCAATCAGACCACCAGGGCAGTCAAATATCACTTATTTCTTATGGAGGCCTAAAACCTTTTGCTGCGCGACCAACCAAACACCAATCCAAAACAAGTCAACACTATCTTTCCAGAATTCTTTAGATGGTAGCCACAACACCATCAAGTGTCGAAACAATTTACTCCAAACCATTCACTATCATAGAGGCTTGGAACTCTTCCAAAAATACACTTACATTCACAAAAAAACTTGAAAGGAATGAAGCAAATTTCAAATTCCATTCCTTACCTTCTCCCTTGCAAACAAAAAAGAAACTTCATTCCTTACAACAATGAAGGTCACATTAAAATATTCCCCAAATAACCGTCATGACTCTCTTTTTAGGTCATAGACTGACCAATTTGAAAGTAGGTATGTTGGATAGATTTTCACTGATCACTTTTGTCCTCTAATAGAGTGTAGGTGGCCTTAACCACACTCCAGGAATCTGCAAAACCTCAACACTACTTCATATTCTCAAATCGCTCCTTTACTGCCTTTGGATCTCTCCGCAGGCAATGAAAGTGAGAGTTAACCCTCCAAAACTCTCCATGGTTACCAAAATCCAACTTGGCTCTTCTTATGTGCAAAAAGTAGCATAATCAGGGGAAAGTCTTCACTTGGATTCCCTCTGAACCAAGCTCAAACTTACTCTTACATGCCACAACTTTGGACTTGTGACTGTTATGAACTTGTAGTCAAACTGCTTTGGCTTTGATACCAATTGTCACACCTTAGGTTTTTCTATCCATTTACTTTAAAATTTTGCTAAAATTTTATTTCAAAAATACAAATGTAAATCAAAGGAATCAACAAAATTCAAAACATATGAAAATAATTTTTTTATAAATTAATCCATCGTACAACCAAACCAACATTCTCAGGCTTGACATCTGGTTGGCTCTTCAAGTGAGTCTCTAGCCAGATAATAGAAGGGTTTGGCATGAAAAAGGATTACGGTGTTCAGGCTCTCGAGGAGTAGAAGTTATGTAGAGCTGGTTGCTTCCTTGGCTCGAGAGTCAGGTTTAAATGGATTAGAGTATTAAAAGATGGTGGGTCCTAAGCAGCTCAATACAGGAGGTTTTGACGATCATGATAGTTGAGATCTCAACTACTTGGGTCCATGAGCCCTTGTGGGCCTTAGCTTCATGGTGTGGATGGAGTGGGTAGGCTTCAGAAAAACTAAGGTCAGATTGTGAGTAGTTCATGGTATAGTAAGGCATGGTTGAACTCCTGGACAAGATTATTGTGTCATAGAGAGCATTTTATAACTTACACTTAGGGAGAAAGTGACTCATAAGTGTCATGTTAATGGAATGTTTATGTGCTTTTGAGTAAGGTTGCTAACGAGTTGAGCCAGGACAAGCTAAATAGGTTTGGCCCAAATTTAGTTCAGCTTGGAGGGGGCTCGACTTGGTCTTTGTTTAAACTCGAAAGTAATTGAGCCAAGCTCGAACAAGGATCTGATGGAATCAACTCAAAGCTCGGGTCGAACTTGGTTCAATTTGTTATACATCACTTCTTACATATTATAGTGTATGAATTTCTTAACTGTCAGCATTCATGTATTCATAATATTCTATGTTGTTTTAGAAAAATATATACTACATATACATTAATGCATAGTATAATATACTAGTGAACCACATCTAAATTTTGCCTACAAACATACCTAGTGAACCAAGTCTAGTATTTTATCTATTAATTTAAAATTTTCACATCCTTTTTGCCTACAAATATATCAAGTGAATCAAGTCTAGATTGATCTTATTTTAACCCTAGATTTTAAAGTAATGCTAACAACTTTAATAGAGTAGAATTGTGGTTGTTATAAATTTTTTATTTTTGTAAAGTTGATGTGATTCTCTAAATTAATATGGTTTTTTATGGGGAAATGTATTTGGATCATAAATGGGATTCGAGCCAAATTTGAACGTAGGTTTGAACTCTTGTACTATATTTTCGAGGTTAAGCTTAAGTTGAGTTTCGAGTTCCTTGGGCATGCTTATATAAGTTATGGTTTGATTCTATTCTTATGTTTTACTTGATTTACTTCATGAAAAGAGGATTATGGTATATTTATAGGGTGTTGAATTATGGATGTGTTGTCATTACTTCGTTCTTGTTTAGCCATCCCACTTGGTATATTTGTATACTCAACATCCATATGAAGTAAGTTCCTTATAGGGTTAAAATTATTTTAGGACTCTAAATGTGCGACAAGGACAATATTCCTATGCCACTTTATTTTCTTACTTTAAGGTAGATAAGTTTAGGCACATGAGTGCCAATCTATTTATATTCGTATATATGAAGATATTTATATATGTACACGAGCAAAACCCTATTTAATTTAAGATGTAATTTAACTTGGATTACCATTGTACTTTGATTTAGTACTCGTATGCTCAAAAAATGGTTTGTTTGTACCCCAAGATAACTTGTGAAATATTTGACAAAAAGTTTTGAAATTTTTGTTTCTATTGTTTTATTTATAATGAGTTTAAACATCTTAGAGCGTGACATATATGACACCTCCCAATAAATCTATACACCTTCATGCACATATTGCCAAAAGTAAGAACAAGAAATAAGTTGGCTTGTCTTATATCTTTCCATATAACTTTCATCATGTAACTCCTTAATGATCTTCATGTGCAAGCTTCATATAAGAACAAATAATTTATTATCTTTGAAGAGAAATTTATCATGCATCAAATAATCTGATCTCTTCCCTGCCTCAATGTGAGTTAAAACTTTAGAAAAGAAAGGGTTAATAAACAATAACTCCCTAAATATCCCTAAATAAATCAAAACCTAATACCTGAGTATCCAAATTAGTAAGTATGCATGCATGATGACTCAAGGCATTTGTAACCATGTTTTGAACCACAAACTTATGATTAAGCACAAAAATAAATTCTTTTAAATATGCCCATTGTGCATGCCTAACGAATAATTTCTCTCAGTTATTAATATGCTTAAGAGAACAATGATCAGAATAAAGAATAAACTTTGCATGAATCAAATAATGACTCTAATATTGAAGTGCTTTAACAACATAATAGAAAACATCATAAGCACTATATCTTCTTCTTGCACCTGACAATGTTTTACTAAAATAAGCAACTCGACAGTCCTCTTCACTTAGGACAACACTAATACCAACCTTAGAAGCATCATAATGCAACTCAAAAGGCTTGACAAAGTTAGGCAAAGCCAAACAGGTGCTGAAATCAATTTTTCTTTAATAAGATTAAAAGAAAGTTCAACTTTAACATTCCAGGTAAATATCCTAACTTTACATAATTAGTAATGGGAGCCATAATGGTATTGAAGTGTGGAATAAATTTATGATAAAAAGAAGCTAATCCATAGAAATTCCACACCTCATGTAATTTAGTAGGTCTTAGCCACTGCATAACTACATCGACGTTACTCACATCCACAACTATTCTATCTTTTGAGACAACATACCCAAGGAAAAGTATTGAATCCCACATGAAAAAGTGTTTCTTGATAGCTACAAAAGTCTCTCCCTATAAAAAATAGCTAACATATCCTAAAGATGTTGCAAGTGAGAATCAAAATTAGAACTGTAGATAAGTAAATTATTAAAATTTACCGCTACAAATCTACCAATGAATGGTCTAAGGGCCTGGTTCATCACTTTTTTGAATATGTTTGGGGCGTTCGACAACCCAAAGGGCATGACTAGCCACTCATGTAACTCTTCCCTTGTCATGTAATTTGTCTTCCATTCATCACCCATTCTTATTCTAATTTGATGATACCCACTCTTCAAATCCAACTTGTTGAATATAATAGCATCATTCATTTGATCAAGTAAATTGTCAAGACGTAGAATAGGAAAACTATATTAAACAGTAACTTTGTTAATAGCATGACTATTTATGTACATGTGTCAACTATCATCCTTCTTGTGCATAAGCAAAGTTGATATGACACTCAAACTCAAACTCTTTCTAATATGTTATTTGCTTAGCAACTCAAGGACTTGTCATTGAAGTTCCTCATTATCCTTAGAATTCATCCTATAATGTGGACCATTAGGAACTTTATATATTGACACTAGGTTAATCTGATGTTAAATGTTTTTAAGGAGTGACAATCTATTGGGTGGGGACTCCATAAAAACATCCTGAAACTTCTCCACCAAAGGCTAAACCTTTTCAGAAATTTCGTCACATTCATTAACCACCTTAGACACCAAAGGAATTTTGTCACATTCATTAATCACCTTAGACACCAAAGCATATACAAAATTCTCCTCCTTCATTTCCTCAAATTTTTTTTCTAAGACAAAAGAATCACTTCTTTGTTATTTTGGGGCTTAACCAGTTAACTTTTATGGGTCACAACAACAATTTTTGTATTATTCAAAACAAAATTATAGGTATTCGAATGACCATGAAGCATCACACATCTATCATAGTGCCAAGGGTGTCCAAGTAACAAATGAAAAACATCCACATCAATGATGTTACACAATATATTGTCCTTTTATGTAAAACTAATAGAGAAAGGAACTAAGCATCGTTTAGAAACTTGAACCTTACTTCCTTTCTTTAGTGAATAAAGTTTAGAAGAATGTGGATAAGGTGTAGTGCTTAGCTAAAGCCTTTGAATAACATCTTCAACCACCACATTGTAACACCTCCTTGAGTCAATCACAAGTTGGTAGACTTTGTTTCCAATAGTGTAAGTGGTATGAAATATATTATTTCTTAGCCAACGATCACCCTCAATGGTAAGATCTCTAATTTTATTATGATTCAATTCCTTTTGAAGTGTGTGAATTTGTGTAGATTTGCTTGTTTGCTGATTTAATTTGATTTTGGCATTATGAGTTAGTTAATTTTGACTTTATTAAGGTTTAATTTTATTTTTAAGAGTCTTAGTATAAAGCTTGATTTGCCCAATTTTTACCGATTTAATGATATTTTCTCCTAATTTTTCCTTAATTAAGGGTACGGACCCCATGTCCATGTTAGATGGCGTGTGACCCATTTGACCCTATAACTTCTATTATTTTATTTCAGTAGGTGTGGGTGTGATTAAATTCATTTTTAAGTAAAAAATAACCTTAATTAGCAACTTAGGGCATTTTGAGCTATTTTCTAGCCCAATAGTTTGTTTGCCCAGCCTAATACCCTTATTATTTAAGGAAAACCTTAGCCTATTTGCCAAATGGGGAAGGGCTGTGTTAGAAGAGAGGAAGTGCTCTACCCCCATATCACATAGGAGAAACCTAGATAAAGTTGTGTTTTCTTCCCCTAATCATCCCTAATCATTCAATTTTTGTCTTAATTACTTCTATCTTCATTTTCCCCATCTTAATTCTTGATTTTTTCTATTAAAAATATTATTTTTAATTTTGATTTAGAACCCTAATTAGGTTATTTTTCTTTTTAACCTAAGGATATCCTAGATCTATCTATTTTCAAGTTGATTTGAGTATATTAGTTAATTTTAATTGGGTTTTTACTAAAACCCTAATTTTAGGATTTTTTGAGGATTAAAGCTCTTTTATAGATTCAAAGCTTGCTAGAGGTAAGAGATTTTCATCTTGTGTAGTTTTCTTCATTGGAATGCATGATTATAGGTTTATTTGAGTTATTGCTTCATTTTGAGGTTTAATGGTGATTTGTTAAAACCATGCGATTTATGATTATTTTCTAGTAATTAAGCATGAAAATGATTAGATCCATCATGTTCTAGGCTTAGATTTTGATTATATGATGTTCTATGGTGATATTTGAATTTATATAGAATTTTGGAATATTTTTTGTTTGAATTTCAGAAGGTTGAAGACGAACCCGAAAAGTGAACTATTCTGACCAATCGAATGGGCTCACAACCATTCTAATGGTCAGTCATCCGAATGGTCAGCCATTCAAATGGGGTGTTTGGCCGTTCAAACAACCTACTAGGGCATTTAAACGTGTGTGCTGCAGTTTTGTGATTTTGGCCTATTTTTGTGAATTTTTGGTCATTTCTTGTTCTTTTCTCTTGATTCTATTTTCTTATTATTATGATGAATTATGATTACTTATATATGTCATTTAATTACACGTGAACCTTCTTTGAATTAAGATTTAGCTTAAGCATGATGATGCCTATACTTGTCTAGGTTAGACATGATTTTATACTTGTCTTGAATCTATATTTCGATGATTTCTTCGCATTTACTACATGAATCCAGTAGGATATAACCACGATAAATTATAGATGCTTGCACATATAAAATTGATTATAGGTGATTCATGATCCACATGTTTTATCCTCAGTATAAATAGTACTATGTATGTACACTCTTGCATATGCTTTTATGATTTTATTTGTCACAAATAGACCATATTTTATGGACATATGGATTGATTAAAGTATGTTTACCTATACTTGTACTCATTGAACATATGCGCACATATGTATCATGTTGCATACATCATTAAATAATTTATAAATGAAGGTTAATCGTGATTAGCTGTGATTAATTGATTGGATGTCATTGTTTACCGAATTAATCGCTTGAAGGATTATCGAATCAGATTTATGTAAAAAAGGACAGGTTTTTATTTTACATTCCTTTGAGGACGTGTTGCCTCCGTGGGGTGAGATGAGTTGATTTGTTATGAGTTAAACTGATATGTTATCACCCTAAGAATCCAGGATGGTATGTCCATATGTACCAACTTACCGGGCTGCTCTAGTTTTCCTTTCTAGGAATTTAGACCTTCCCTATAAGGATTGTCCTAGGTGAGTAGGAATTGCTCTAGCTTTCATTTCTAGGAATTCAGACTTTCCCCGCAGGGATTGTCTTGGGTGAGCAGGGGGTACCTTCCCAGTTAGGGAACCTACCCAAACCACTCTAATTTTTCTTCTTAGGAATTTAGACCTTCACTGCAAGGGATTGTCCTGGGCAAGAATGTTTGATTATTTTTTTCAATTGTGAAACATTCACCTAATAATTGTTACATGAGTATGGAATATAATGCTCATTGACAAAAGTTGTGTAGGATGCTTATGTTACACATGGTGATTATGGAATTGTTATGCATGAACATGCAGGGTGAATGTGTATATTGTGATATAATTATGCAGTCTATGAACATTGAAATTTGATTTATGAAGGATGTAAATGCTATAATGAGATTCGTATGATTACACGTGATGTGTATATGTTATGAACTATGGGTAACCCATGATGCACATGTAGCATGATGATGTGTTTATAGAATATGAGTTCCATCATGATGTGCATGTGCCATGATTATATGTTTATAGAATGTGTTTTACATCATGATGCACAGGCGGCATGAATGTGTTTATGGAATGCGAGTTATATCATTATGTACAGGTGGCATGATTATATGTTTATGGAATGTGAGTTATATGCATTTATGGAATGTGATCAATCTCATGATGCACTTGTTTAGAGAATGGATATATGATGCATGTTTAGATTGAGAATTTATGCGGTGTTTAGATTGGATATAAGCTCACGCTCTCTGTTTGTGGTTTTGTTTGGGGGCTACATGTTGTGCCATGTAGGTGCTTCAGATGAGCTCTACATTGAGTATGAGATGGCCACGTTCATTGAGAAGGGCTATAGTTGCTTTGGGTTACATTAGTTTAGATCTATATTATGTTAAACTTATACATTTGACTCTTGCTTCACTTTATGTTTAGCCATTGTTGGCTTAGACTTGTTTAGACTTGAGGCTTGTTATTATGTGTTAACTAGACAATGTGGGTATGTGTGGACTAAGATTGTTAAGTAGTCCTTAATAATTCTCTATTTGCTTTTGCACAAAAGGGTCGTGCGCTCACTTCGATATGTGTTTCACCAAAGGATGGGTTAAGTCTTTTGCATTTCCACTTCACTTCTTCACACCATGTACCGTTTCCTCCTTAGACCAGGTTTGGGTCAGGGGTAGCATGTGCTGGGGCATGACATTCAAGTTCCTTAGGAGCAAAGTAGAGGCAATGTGTCACAAGAGCTTCCCCAATATCACATTCCAAAACTTCTTCATCCTGATCATATATGAGGTTAGTGTAATCAAAATCATTATCATAAAAATCAACATTCTCATCTTATTCAGTAAATAATTCATTAGCAGTCTGGTTATTTGAGGAAAATATGTTGCTCTATGACCCATTCCTCCATATTTAAATTACTTTTGGATATCACTAGTAAAGGCTTTGGTGATTTTCTGAGTGCCATATTGTGACACCCATAATTTCTATCAGGAATTTCTATGCTATTATTTATGATTTATCCTCATATTTTGTTTGTAACTTTGTGTTGATGACCTCGTGTTTTTAAATCAACAATCCTCTTTGATAAATATGAAATGATTGAGTGATAAACTCAGGAAAGTAGTAACGATGATAAGCATGAAATTTGTTTTATTTTAATTTAGAGGAAAAAGTTTTGTTCATATGCACTCACATGTCAGTGAATCTACCAATGAAACTGAAATTCACTATTCGTGAGGTTTGACATGTTAGTCAACTCATTGATGAAATGCTTAAGACACTATCAACATCCTTTGATGTGTCGATGATAATAAATCAATTGCATTGATGGGTTATGAAATTAAACAAAAAAGTGGTTCAAAGCGGTTTCATGGGCAATTATGCACAAGAATTTGGTTATTTGATTCTCATATAAATACTTTTGATAAAACCTTCACCCTCATCCTACAAATTCTCTGACTTTGGGGAAAAAGTGGTGGACTAAGGGTGTGTCAAAGTTCATTCGAAGGGAAGAAGAGTTGGATTCATGGAGGCTTCGTTTGATTGTGGAAAAGAGGTCAAATTGCTAACCTCGTACTTTGATTTAACTGTCATATGTATGCATGATGAATTTGAATTTCAATGTTATTGTGATTGAATGCATGAGGTCATGACTTTTTATGATATTTTGTTATGATCATGATCTTTGTGTTAAATGAGTATTTAACTCCTTGAAATTATTCTTTTGCCTTGTTAAGGAATAGTATAAGTGAATATAATGTTACATCATCTTTTTTGATCAACCTTAATCAAGTGTGATAGTTATATTACTTTTCCCGACCATCAACAAGTCTACCGACAAGTCGATGGCATTACCGATGCAACAGAGAAGATGATGGTACCGGGTATTGATATGCACGACACGTCGGTATGCTACTAAAGGGTCACCAATAGTGAGGTCGATGCATTAGTGAAGCGTTGATGAGGATGGTTGTCCTCTTCATCCCACTATTGGCACGAGTTTGATGCATTTATGAGCTACAGATGGGCATCTATGACTTGGTTGACACGTCAATGAGTCTATTGACATTAAGTTGGTTTTATGATAAATGTTACAAATAAATTCTATAACTGTTAAGCTTTATTATGATATTTAATAACATGATATTGAATTCATGAAATGTAACTATACATAATGTTGTAATTGATGATTGTATGGGTTTATGTGCCCTTGTGTATGTGGAAATACTTTAATGGAACACACTCGAGACTATTGGATAAAGGTACTTAAGAATAGAGGATCCTTGTACTGGTATGGCTCCTCAAGAGTCTTTAGCCGCGTAGACAAAACGGATTTGATATGAAATAAGACTAAGGTCTTTTTGTAAGATCTCTAATTTTTTTTTTTAATTGTGTGAATTTTTTGTTTGTTGATTTGATTTGATTTTCTTGGGGTAATGACTTAGGTTATTTATAAATTTGTAAGGTTCAATTTTACTTTAGTTTAGAGTATTAGTGTTAAACTTGATTCACCCAAGTTTTTACCTACTTAAAGGCATTTTTTTATTTTTCCTTGGTTAAAGGAGTGGGCCCTACCATGGGACCCACGTCCGTGTGGGATGGCGTGCTACCCATTTTGGCCTCCAACCTTCTATTAAATTTTTTAAGTGGGTTTGGGTGTGATTAAATTCATTTTTGAGTCTAAAGTGCACTTCAATGGTCACTTGGGGCATTTTTACCTATTATTTAGCCCAACAATTTAATTTTTAGCCCATAAGCCTTACTATAAAAAGAGAAACTCTAGTCATTTGCCAAATGGGGAAGGGCTGAGAATAGGAGGGAGGCTATGCTCTACCCCCTATTTCCCAAAGGAGAAACCCTTTTTAATGTAAGGTTTTCCCCTTAATCTTCCGATTTTTGTCTTAATTATCGCTATCTTCACTTCTCCTATTTGGATTCTTAGTTTTCTTGCATCAAAATCATATTTTTAATTCAAATTTAGAACCCTAATTAGATTATTTTTGTTTTTAACATAATGAGGTTTTGAATCTATCATTTCCTAGGTTGATTTGACTCTATTAGTTAGTTATTATTAGTATCAACTAAAAGCTCTAATTTTTAGGTAGGATTTCTTGATGTTAAAGCTCTTTCAAGGGATTCACAAGCTTGATAGAGGTAAGGGGCTTTCTTTCTAAGAGGTTTCCTTCCTTTAAACTCCATTATTGTGGGTTTCTTGGAACTTTTGATCCATTTTGATGTGTAACGGTGATTCATTAAAAATATGCAATTTATGGTTGTTTTTGTATGTTTAAGCATGAAAAATGTTAGATATATTATATTTTAGGCTTGGGTAATGATTATATAAAATTTTATTAAGTTTTGGGAATTTTTATTGATGTTTAGAAGAATTCTGGTACAATTTCATGAGGAAGAAGATTACTATTTTGACAGTTATATCATGATCGTTCGATTTCCAATGGGCCGATCAAACATCCAACTATTTGAATGGGATGATAGGACGTTCGAATGTCCAGCCATTCGAATGAGCCACCATGCCATGCAAACAGGCCAAACAGCTGTCTGTTTTGGATTCATGACTATGTTTCATATACTTTTACTTTGTGTTTTGCTCTCAATTATTTTTTGGGAATATATTATCATGTCTAGATTATATTCCTATTGTTTTAAATTTTTTCAGAATAATATGTATTTATTAGATTTTTTTGGAATACATGCTGCACAGTAAAACAACTTTATGTTTTCATGTTTAGAAACATGTTTAGGGATGCAAAAATATGATTTTTGGTTCCTTCTTTTTACAATGGATTGATATATGTGTTATGAGAATACTGTAAAAATTTCAAGTTGTTTAGAACACGATAAGTGAATGGAATAGTCATAAATTTTGTAGGTCGACGATTCTTGTAGAACTATATAGTCTCATTAAGACTATGATGTAGTTCTCTGTAAATTTTCACTTTGATTGGAGTTTATTTGCTATTTTCCCTCAAATGTGCAAGTTACATATTGTGATTATGCTAAAATATATACTTAAGCTAGTTTGGGATAAATGAGTATATACGTGATTTTAAGTGAGATTTTGATGATTTCTTAATATTTACTCATGATTCTAGTAGATTATAACTATGATGAATTATGAATGATTGCAAATATCACTTTAAATATAGATGAACCATGTTCCACACGTTTTAGCTCAAATACGAACACGACCATGTATGTATATTTTTACTTATTCTTATATGATTTTATTTGTCACAAATGGGCAATGGTTCATGCATATTAGGACTGATTAGAGTATGTTTGGTTATGTTTGCATTCATTAAATATTGCTCATGTGTATATCATGTTGTATGCATCATGAAAATGATTTGGAAGCAAAGATTATTCATGTTTAACTATGATTAATTGATTGGATGTCATAGTTTTTTAGATTAAACGCATCGTAGGTTTATCAAATTGGTTTTACGTCCAATTGGATAAGGTTTTAAGTCCATTGGATAGGGTTTTACATTCCTTTGAGGACGAGTTTCCTCCCCAGGTGAGAAGAGCGGAATGCTTAATGAGTTAAATTGATGAGTCAGTTTGGACATGAAAATTCAAGCTAATTTTTCCATGTGCACTGGCTTACTAGGGGGTACTTTCCTCATAAGAGATTTACCCAAATTGCTATAGTTTTCCCTTCTAGGAATTCAGACTTGTTAGGACTTTTAGGGTGAGCAGGTCTGCCTATGTTTCGGCCAGGATAAGCAGGGTTGTTTTCTCTATCGTGAAACATTCACCGGATTGTTTATGCATGTGTACAGATTATAATACTCATTGACATAGTTTGTGTACAGACAGTAATGATTATGTTACACATGATGTATATGGGATGATTACACTTGAACGTGCAGGATAAAATGTGGTTCGATACACTTCATTAGCAAGGTGAATGTAAATATTGATACTTGCTTCATGTAGGATGTGAAAGAACTATAAAACTTAAACAATTGCCCAGGGTGTGTGTGTGTTATAAATTATGAATGAACCTATGATGCATAGGTGGTGTGAATGGATATATAGAATGTGATTTATTTAATGATGCACATGTATAGAGAATTAATATGTGATGCATGTTTAAATTGAAAATGTATGTGGTGTTATCATCAGCTTATGTTTTGTTTTAAAACCCTTACTAAGTTATGCTCACCCCTTTTTCGTTTGTGGTTTTAGTATTCTTATTAGAACCTATGATGCCTATAATTGCTTTAGATATGTTGCAGCCTTAGAGCTTGAGACGATGTTCATTATAGATTTTGTGGGTGTTAAGTTGGACTCAAATGGTTAATTATCTATTTTACCTTATATTATTTGCTTTTGCACAAAGGGCATGCGATGTGTACTTCGATGAGAACCTAGGATGGGTTAGTCTTCCGCTACGTCACATCTTATCCCATCATCTTAGACTAGGTTCGGGTCAAGGGGGTGGGCTGGGTGTGACACTTTTGACTCTCTAAAGATGAGAGTCATGTAAGACCGCTTCCTAGGCTTGGGAGATGTGTTCTAATAGACTAGAGAACTAAAAGATGACTGGTCCTGCACAGGATAATACAGAAGGCTCCAATGATCATGGAAGTTAGGATTTCAACTACTTGGGTTCATGAGCCCTTGTGAGCCTTAGCTTAATGGTGTGGATGGATCAGGCAAGCCTCAAAATACTTGAGGTCCGTGGTGAGTAGTTCATGGTCTAGTGGGCAAGGTTGTATTCCTATATATGGCTACCATGTCATAGAGAACCTTATGGTGCAAGATACTCCTAAGTAAAGTCATGTTATGATGTTGAAATTATGAGAAAGAAATTATAAATATTTTACTTATTTCATTCATGTGTGGTGACGATGTTGATGATTGTTGGATATGATAGTATTGTTGTTGTGATGATGTAGTGAAATCATGTATAACATTATTACATAGTACACATTTAGCCATCCCATTAGGTGTATTCGTATACTCAGCATCCTCATGATGGAGGTGCACTAGAAGAGTAGCCGGGTTAGGATCGGTGAGCACAGGATGGACGACAATCTCTAAAGGAAATGTAGGTTTTCTTATCTTTATTGGCAAGACTTTAATAGGTTGTGTAATTTGAACATAAATACATGGGTGCCAATTATTCATGGTTGTATGTGTGTGTTAGATTCTTAGTATGTACTCGGACAAGACCCTCTGTGATTTATGTGTGATTTTACCTTGTCCTAATTATGGATATGATGGTTTTAGTATTCTTATTAGAAAATAAGCAAGTCACCCCAAGGAAAATTTTGTAAAATGATTGACAAAAAGAGGTTTTGAAAAAGAAATTTGTTCCTACTAATTTTATTATTATAAATGAGTTTTTTTAGATCCTAGGGCATGACACTTGTGGTGCAACCTTTAAAGTGGTATGCACATTTCTAGAATTGGTAGAGGCTTGTGTGGCTAGAGAGCTGCCCCTGGCAGTCACAAATTGGTGGCCAATAGGGCCTTGTTGCTTCTCTAAATAAAGCTATCTAGGCCTCCGATAAAGAGAAAGTATGAAACAAATTTAGGGTCTCTTTAAAATTTTGACGCATACTTTCAATATAACGAGATACAAGTTGTTCCTCTGATCTAGCTAAGTTGTTTCAATGTATCAATTGGAAGAATTGTTTTGTATACTCATCCATAGTCTTTGATCCTTGTCATAGATCTTGTAATCACTAACACATCACTCAAGTAAAGTTGTATGGTAAAAAGACTTGCCTCATGTGTTTCTTCAACTTTTCACATTTAACAATCTTTGGTTTGCCTTGGTACACACGAGTGGATTTAATTTGTTGCCACCAACTGCTGCTCGATCTAAAAAATGAGTCATCGCCAAGGGAATATGTTTGTCTTCTAGAACCTCCTCAAAATCGAGAATGTCCTCTACATTGGCAACTCAATCTAGCAACTCCTTGGGCTGCATTGCCCCATAAAATTTAATGATGTCAATCTTCAAGACTGCCTCCTTACACCTATTCACCATTTCATCTCATCTTGGGTTGGGTAAGCCTTCTGCCTCCTTGTCTCTCACAGTGGGAATCACCCATGTGGATCGGCCTTGTGGCGAGGCTATTGGTCTACCTCCTCATCACCATACTGAGTAGCATTGGCAAAAAGGTTTTCTCCTATGACATCAACCTCCAATTTGTCATCTTCAATTTGGTCATTGGCATAACCTAAGTGGGGGCTTTGACGAGCAATGACATCCATCAAATTATTCAAGCATCAGTTGTTAAACCTGTCGTTATAACCTTGCTACACGTCATTAAGTCCTACAACACATCCTCTACAGCAATGAGGCAGCATGTTAGACCTATGTTGGGCCACCAACTGATGCAAGGATGAGATTGATGGGACTGATGTCGCTCAATGAATCCAAGTACATGTTTACACAACTTTCTGCTCTTGCGATTTACACTAGTAAATGCACAAAATAGAGGGCTAATGCAAAAGAGTTAGGAATTGATCCAAGTATTCTAGAAGTTAAATGAAAAATTAAGGTAAAACAAGAAAAATTAGTGTTCATTGATCGATCTCTTAGATTTGTCTAGATGCATCAATCGATCAGTCCTTAAATCAGAATATGTAGACATATGCGAGAGATTGATCACTATAAGAGTTTTACCTTAGTTAAAACAGTGACCAATTGATCGTTGTTTGTGTAACTTATCTAGTTTAAGCATTCCGAGAAAGAATTCATTCCTAATTGAAGTTTATGACCTAAACCGACTTAATAGAGTATAGAAGGGCTAGGTAAACACAAAATTAAAGAAATGACAACCTAGAATTTAAGAGAGAAAATGTGATAAGTCCTTTTGTCTTTGTTTTCCCTCATGATCATCATTGTGCTTAAGAGTTTAGTTTTAATTGTGATTGATTGAGTGACACAAACTAAAAGAAAGCTCCTTTACACACAAAAACCTGAGGAGAGTGTTAGTTAAGTTCAATGGGAGATTGAATACTCAAGGCTAGAGTCATAATCACGAGGAGCTTGATTGTAGAGGCTAGAAAGAAGACAAAAAAAGTAAGGGGGAAAAAACCTTAAAAACTTGAGAAGAGAAGACATGAAGGCTAACAATAAAAGAAGAGAGAGATCTAAATAAAGAGTTGTGTTAGAGTTTTTATGAGAAGTTTCCTTGTGCCATGTAAGGTGTTACTTGATAGTGCATTTATTCTAGGCAAATAGTAGTTGCTGTAGTTTTTTTACCCTGGTTGGGGCTTTCCACTTAAAAAGCTTATGTGTTATTGCATGATTTGTTGTTTGATTGATAATGAATGAATATATAGGTTGATCATGAATGCTCATAGAGATTAGGTGCTTGTCTTTTCCACTTCATAAATAAATTCTTGCACTTAAAGACTAGAACACTTAATCCTTACTTGTTGAAGAGTTTTAGGTATAATCTAGTGATCTGCTAGGTTGATTAGACAGATATTAAACTCTTAAAAAATGTATAAGATAACCTACCAATGTGTAATTTTATTTCATAAGGATTTTCGATACGAGTCCAACGGTAACAAGAATGTAAGAATCCAAGTTCAGGGTACAGAGTTATGGAGGCTTGAAATTCAAAAATCAGATTTGATTTTTTTTAAAATATATAAAAAAGGGGACGTTAGGTTGGTGTGCTTGCACCAGCCAATGAATGTGACATGCAGTGGCACCATGCAAGGCAACACACCACCACACTGCGCGTAGGCACCATATCACATAGCACACGCCAGCAGTGCAATGAGAGTATTTAAGGGGGGATTAGGGCCCACTCCACTCCCTTCTCTCTCTCTCTCTCTCCTTTACTCATCATCAAATCTCTTTTCATTATTTCTAAGTCATTTTAAACCTGATTTTGCCTATTCAAAGTGCAATTCTACCTACTTCGAACGTAGTGTACAAACTGAGAGGGTCAGTTTTGTAAGTTGAGTATCCTAGAGGGAAAAATCTTAAGGAAAAAGAGAGAAATCTGAAAGATAAAAAGAGACCTCTAAAGGGAAGATCCCAAGAGGAGGGCTCTAACCGTTAGGTCCAGAACCCCAAGAGAGTTGGGTAAGAAATTTTTAATATCTAAATCAATGTCAATATTAATCAATGTCCAAATGATTCTTCTGGGGCTATGCCCAAAGTTCCGTTATGAAAAGCTATGTCATTAGGGATCATAGTGATGTATTTGATTACTTTGTATTGAGATATTAAATTCTATTTTGAAAAGACCGTTGAATGGAAGCTTTGGGTTTTCGGACTCTTTCGGTGGTTATTTGGTATGAAGAAAAAAACTATCCATTCTCTCTATAGTTATTTGGTATAAAGTCTAAAAACTATTAATTTTGGATAGCATCATATTAGAATTCCAACTAGAAGTTTCTGCAATCTGCTACTTGCATAGATTGATTATCCTGCCCACGAAACAAAGACAAGCACCACACAAGGGCTCATGGACGCAAGTGAAAAGGAATTCCAGCCTACCATGATTGCTGAAACCCTTAGTTTTGCGTTGTGCTGTGGTCCTATGAAGATCGACTCTTGAGTATTCCATCCCATGTTTAAGATAACTATACCCAAAGAGCAACTCCCAAGCGTTACCGTCAAGGGAGGCAAAAGTCATGATCCTATGTAGACCATATACTCCCTCGTCGTGGTACTCATGGTCCTATGTAGACCTCCCGCTTCCTAGCACTCAGTCTCACCCTTGAAGACTATGCATCGGAAGATGACTCTCTCTTTGAAGTCTATCTAGTAGTCTCTCTCTTCTAGACCACTATACATGGACACTTTGGTCACCTGCCATACTTGGCTCTTGTATGCGTAGGAATTGCGATATCATGAGAAATTTTCTTTTATTCTATCTCATGTTGCCCATGAGTATGGGTGTAAGTTAATGAATAGATTATCAGATTATGTGAACGAATAATTTATTTGATTTTATGAATGAACAATTTATTAGATTATATAAATAAAATATTTATTTTATTTTGAAGAATGATTTATTTGAGTTTGTGTTCTATAAAATAGTATTAGCTACTAGTAGGGTGCACATGAACAAAAACAGACGGGACAAAGAGTTGTTTTTGTTTTTCCGCTATATGCATATCTTTTGTCCGTATTCATCTGTGTCCCCCAAGTTTGTATTATGTTTAGTCCAAGTCCATCCACCATGGACATGGACAGATATAGACATACACTATAAAACCCAATTTTTATTGTCTAATAGTTATGTAATATGTTAGGCCAAGTCCTAACTTGCTACATAGCTACTAGATCCTTAATTTTTTTACCTTTTACCATTGATAAAAAATTATGTCCCATGTTAGGATAAGTCCTAACATAGTACATAACCATTGATCCTTTTTTTCCTTACTATGGTCCCTATTTTTATTGAAAATGGGTGGACAAAGACGTTTGCAGACACAACAATTATTTGTATGTATCTGTAGCCACCTATTAGGGAAGAAAAAATTAACTAGTTTGTGTCTATATTTATGCCTGTCGCAGACATAAAAAAAATATTTGTCTTATATAAATATAGATGTGGACATGGACAAACAACCAGACAATGGACGTCTATGAACACTCCTACTAATTAAGTTTTGATATGCTCTTATTGAAATAATATTGGAAATATTATAAGATAAGTACGCAAACAACCAATATCTTAACAATGTTGGACCAATGAGATTAATAGTTAAAATATTATTTTATTCTTTAAAAATTCTTAGTGAAAGGGATGAGATGTCAAAACATTATTACAACTCTTACACACAGATGAGGGTTTTGGAGGGCAAAAAAAGAAATTTTTTATTATGATATGTTTGATCCCCGAGTCAGGTTTTGCCCTTAAATTTAAGGTGCCCAATGGCCTGAGGCATTACATACTCACTAATAAAACATAGCTTATGAGGGAAAGGGATTTTCCTAAATTCAAAATAACAAGGAAATAGATACCTTTGTGGAGCACCAACCCATCAACTGCTCTCTCTATGTCAGGGTCCTGTACACTGACTAGTTGAGACATAAAAATGGTGGCCCTGCGTTTGTCCCTGCATATTTTGAAATGAAAAGATGTGGCTGGACCCACAGATCAGGCTAAATTAT
Organism: Saururus chinensis; assembly: GCA_035235625.1. NCBI lineage: Eukaryota > Viridiplantae > Streptophyta > Magnoliopsida > Piperales > Saururaceae > Saururus > Saururus chinensis. The sequence goes on from CP141140.1 coordinate 27,902,378, forward strand.
AATTGTAACATAAATAACAAGCTGATGAAAAACACAATAGGGTATGTGTGGCGCAAGATCAACCACTTCTTCGGTTCTTCTCCATCTTGTCAAGAATTGAAGATGCCTATTCTAACAGAAAAAGCCACCTAATAACACAGCGAAAGCCAGCTATTTAACTTCTCTTAATGTTGCTAACCAATGTCACTAGATAAATAAGAAATTGGGTAATGATTAATTTTCTTGGCTTTGGTAGCCAGAGTTATTGACTCAGTCCCCATTTATTTGGACTTGTAGAGATGAGCATATTCATGTACCGTGTTGGTTTTTTCCAAATGAGGCAATTTCACCTATATAGAGCTATGTCCAATATACATGTAGTCTCTAAGTTTCAGCCATTAAAACTAAACCTTAAATTTATGTTTATTCATACCCTGAATAAAACTCGAAACCGCGGCTAAAAATGTCACCAAACCGCCACTGAACTTATTTATAGTGGCTGTAGTGGGTTAAGCTCGGTTAAAACGAAGGCATGAACAGACATACCCCTTAAATTATGCCTTAGACTTTGATGCCCAGGATGAAGGGCCCACAATTGAAAATGAGGCTGATTTTGTGGGCACCAATATCGAGTGGGGTTCTCTTTGCATTGCTGGTGCTCTTCATGTTGTGTTATTTACTGATAAGACGCGTTTAGCCTGACCTGTTCATAAGGGGGCCTACAAAGGAATTATAACTCCCTTATGTACAATATCTGGAGCTTTATTTGTGTTGGTCATGGGACTGGTGATAGAAAATTAGTGAAGAAAACATTTTCTTACTTAGATTTTGTGCCGGTGTAGCAAATTACATGTTTTTTTCACCTTTATGTTCAGGAAAAAGAAGGATAAGAAGGCTGACTAGGTGGTGAGTGGGCTAGTTTTTTCATCCCAGTGGACCACCCTATACGAGATTCATTCTCATATGACATCAACCCGTGTGACCTTTTCTATATATACTGAGGGGGAGGACTCAAATTTATTGCACAAGTGCAGTTGATAGGCCTCAGAGCTATCAGAGGGATAGAGTGAGAGAGGGAGGCAGAGAGAAGAAAAGGGGAAAGGATGGGAATTGAAATTGAGAGGGTACCAGAAGAGGAGATCTCCTCCCTTCCCCTTCTTTCTCTGAATCATGTATCATTTGTCTGCAAATCTGTGATGCAGTCAGTGAAATTCTACACAGAAGTGCTGGGATTTGTGCTCATCAAGAGGCCCTCCTCCTTCAAATTTGAAGGAGCATGGTAAGTTCTACGCTTCTAACTGTTAATTAGACCCTCTATAGTCTGAACCCAGAATATTTTTTTACCTGTGTCTTTAAAGGGTTTTTCTTGTTCAGCTGCTTACAATTTCGTAATGTTCAGGTTGTTCAATTATGGGATTGGAATCCATCTTCTTGAGTGCAACAAGCCAGAAGACATGCCAAAAAAGAAAGACTTCATAAATCCCAAGGATAACCACATATCCTTCCAGTGCTCTGACATGAGACTGGTCATGAGGAAGTTGGAGGAGATGGGCATTGAGTATGTCACAGCTGTGGTTGAGGAGGGAGGTGTCATGGTGGATCAGCTGTTTTTCCATGACCCAGATGGGTACATGGTAGAAATTTGCAACTGTGACAATCTCCCAGTCCTTCCCCTCTCTGCCTGCCCACTCAAGAAGCTCCCTTACCCTAAGGAGATTAACTATGCTTTACCAGACCTCCACAGTAAAATTCCCTTATCCTCTATGGAATTGTCTTCTTTTCTAGTTTCAAGTCTCTAAATCATTTCTTCGGTGCACCCCAACTTCTATTCAGATTAGTTAGTTTTGGTACAGAAAAAAGATAGAAGCATATTGGAATTTTGCACCAGGAACAGAAATGTCTAATTAGTGGTTGTACAATTCAGTATATTGCACTCTCAACTTAGTGGGATTGGCTAATCCCCATGTGCAGCATAATGGACCGAAAGGCTATAATTCTCAGTGGGAACCATGACTGGTGGCGATTGTGACTTCTTGTCAGTTGTCACTTCTTTAGCGAATGCCACAAGACATGGACTGTACAAGAAGTGACTTCCAAGTCAATGCCTAATTGGCAAACTATCTCACTAATTGAGTAGAGTTTTTTATCGTTTTCCTGAAAGGTATATATAGGAGCCGTTCATCGAACGGTTGTAATCATTTATGCTAATTGCGTAAGTGCGCGGGATATTTATTAGGAGAATTTTTTTCTCTTTAATTAAAAAAATATTTTGAATATTGTATACTTATAATGTGCCTAATATAAAAAGTATATTAGAACCTTTAATATTTGAAGTCGACTGACATTAGAGAAGTAAGATAACCATTTAGTTCCCAAAAGGTTAAGGACCTTGATAGGCTTCTTAGTAATCAATACTGACATAATTAGGGTTTTGAAATTTGTTCTTGATACTGTGACTGACCCACCTGTAATGGTGAACAATTCAGGCAAAGATCTGTACAAAGTCCGCTGTGCTGCAAATGTTGAGAGACTGATGTTGGAGAGCTTGGTCACAGACATTATGGACATCTCCTTCTGAGAGATATCTGCTATAATATTATCCTAGAAATTTTGCATAGTCATCTTCTTTTGACTTTGTTATTATTCTTATACTTGGTGTGGAAGCCTTTGTGAGGGAAATAACTTTGAGTGCAGTCAGTTTGGCGTGTTAGTATATGGTTATACAAGGCATGTTCTACATTTTGGAGCATTTCGCAGAAGTTGTAAAGATGTAATACTGTTTTTATCACAAATGAACATGATCAATAATAAGCATTTTATTCTCAATCCCTCTCTGTCATTATTAGAGTTGAGTGTTTCCTCACCGTTCCAGACGGCAACTATAAGTTAATGACAATTTATTAGTTGAATGAATCAGGTTTAAATGATGGCATGCAGAACATGGATCACTAGTTTAACGTTTTGATACATTAATTAGTGCGCTTGATTGATACTTCTACTCATATTATGCCAGGCCCGCATGTACTTGTTTATGTGTAACTTGTAAGGCCTTGGACTTTTCAGGTAATCACTCTAAATAATCTTAATCAATAAAATAAAATAAATAATAATAATAATTGCAATCATAATAATGAAGCAAGATCTTGCCCAATCGAAGCCCACGTGAGATGAGAAGCTTCATTCCGTAGGCCAACAAGAGCCCTTTCATTTTTATATATTTTATACATCCTAAATTTATAACCATATTTTAATCTTTTAAAATAAATTAGAATAAATTTATTTTAAAAAATTAAATAAAACTATTAATGAAAAATGGAGGGAGTACATTTTTTAAAGTGAAAACATCTTTTTGAAAAAAGAACAAAGAGACTCAGTGGGCTTTGCCTTATCTAGGAGAAATTATTAAACTTCATCACGGGTCTTATATATGCTAGCACACGTTAACAAAAGTAGAAAATTTCCCATTTCTACTAGCATACGCTAATACGTGTACGGTCAAAACTTATGTAAAGTGGGAATAAATCCAAGTGGCACTCATGAAGTAGCTAACAATTTCTGTCTTCATCCAGAATCTTCTTTCCTAGTCAAGACGTTCATTGCTTCCACACACAAGAAAAGCCCCAACTTTCCGCTGAGTATGGTTAGTCCAGCACTCGAACTCATATAAATATACGTACAAGCTCTACAAGTCTTTCTTGAACTGTAAGAAAACATTTTCTTTTGTGACAGAAGGGTATGAACATAACTTGATTGGAGCAGTCAATTGGCTTACCTCTACATTCAGAACTTTTAAGTTGAGAGCTCCCAATGGTTTGCTCAATCCGTTGTATCTATAAAACCCAAATTAAACTAACCCTTGAATTAAATAATTTGAAAGAGTGGATTTTTAGATCTTTAAATTTGGTGAATTTGTTGGGATTCTGGCCCCACTCACAAGTCACACCTATGTTTGGCTGTTGTTCAGAATTAAAGATGGCACCGGGTGGGTTTAGGTTAAGTTTTATTAAATGGGTAGTTTGGATGTTGAATTTTCATTGATTTCATCCTAGTTCCAGGTCGAATTATCATAATAATGTTTGTGTATTAAAGATGGGTGGAATTAGAAATTTTGTATAAAAATTGATTTTAAGCCATTTTGAGTCAAAATCGGTTGGAATCACTGAATCACCTTGTGAGGCAATTATGTTGATTCTAACTCCAATCCCCTTGTTTTGAAATTATAACTTTTGTTATTTTCAGCGGTTACCTTTTATATCGATTTGAGCTTTAAGAAGTGTGCTATATAGGTAGGGCCTAATTTAAAAGTTTAAAATTACCTACCCTTATGGGATCTTGTTTGATAGGGCTCGAATTTAGAACGACAATAATACGGAGAATGTGTGTGTGTGTATATATATATATATATATATATATATATATATATATATATATATATATATATATATATATATATATATATATATATATATATATATATATATATATATATATATATAAGTTTGGGAGAGAGAGTTATATTAGTTTATAGTTTTAAAAATGAGTTTGATGCAATATCTGAATTTATTCTAAAAACTTTCATTAGTAAACATAATTTTGATTCAACAGCGAATTATTAAAATATTCTGTTTCTATTTCGATTTTTATTTCTAAAAAAATTAACACACAAACAGCCCCTAAATTTGAACCCTAAATTATTTAAGAAATAAGAACTAAAACTTGACTCGAATAGCTATTCAAGTTGAATATAAAAACCCAACATTAGGTAACTATTCAAGTGGAATATAGAAACCCAAACTTGGGTTATATATATATATATATATATATATATATAGTTGAGTTGAGTCGAGTTGGACCACCTAGAACCCAAACCTAGGTTGAATTTAGAAACCCAAACTACCTATTAGGGTTGGGTCAGGTTTTATCATGTATTCGACTTGAGTGTCATCCCTATTCAACCTTAATAAATACTCACTTGGTCCTACATTAATAGTTCAAATTAGTTTTTTTAAAATAAAATATAATTAATTTATTTAGGGAAAATCATAGAAATAATATTTAAAAAATTTCTAAAATAGCGGAGAGATTAAAATATTTACCAAAATAGTGTTGCTTTTTGCCATGTAGACACTAGTGCCTATGCGGCTTTTATTTAAAAAAAATTGGTGATTTCATGCTTGATCGTCCTCATCAAAAAAATCAAAATTCGTACTTTAAAATGATAAAATTATCATTAAATAATAATTTTGTCCTTCTCACCATTACTTTACCAAGAAGATGGTGATTTTATCCTATGTAAAGACCAAATTAAATTTCATCTTTTTAGAAGATAAAATTATTATATATATTTTAAAAAAATCATGCAGACACCAGTACCCGGCTGGTGCTTGTGTGCCAAAAACCAATACTATTTTTATAAATATTTTCATCCCTTTACTATTTTGGTAATTAATTTAAAAAATATTATTTATATAAAATTTCCAACTATTAATACAAGAGGGAAGGAGGCGTTATCATCGTTTTCCTGATTCTGGTAGTTAAAATCCGAGGTCACCGAAGGCGAAACCTTTGTTTTTGCGACATGATGTATGAAATTTCCTGCAAATTACCTACAAAGAGGATTATTTAATATTACGAACCCAATGAATCAACTTCACAAGATAGCCAAAGTCTAAAACCATATTTTTTCTTGTACTGAGGGCGTTAGTCATTCTGTTATTTTAAATTACAATCCACCGATTTCGAGATGTGATGTTATTTGTTTAAGATTTAAAGTGCACATTTAACAATGTAGCGTAAGTCGTTTGATATTTTATGCACACATTTTACATTACCTTGTTGGTCAATGCACTGGCAATTTTTGAAACTCATGCACCCCAAACCCCAGCCTGCAATGGTCGTACATTTCTAATTCCAGACCCAACCCATACGATTTAAAAATGTACGTGTTGGGCTAATTAATCATCGAGACTTTTTACTGACTCTCTCCCTCCCTCCTCATTCATGGCATATGCCTGGAAATGGGACAAGCCCCACTCCCTCCTCCACTCACTCCCCCTCCTCTTCTTTTGAACCCCTCAAAGGCAAAAAGTTGCACCGGCCTGACATCTCCGCTTCCATCCAAGATGCCCTTCATAAGCAGCTCCAGGCCTGGCGTGGCCAGCACCGTGGCCTCGTCATTGACGTTGGTTCCAATGTTGGCACGACGGCCACCAGCTCCATGGGATTCCGTGTGCTGGCCTTCAAGCTTGTTCTCGAGAAATTGTTGCAGATCTACGATGACATCTTTCTCAACCTGGCCGCCCACCTAGTCACACCATCTTCGATGTCGACGCATCCTATCAAGCTGGGAACATTACTTTCCACAAGGTGAATTGATTTTTTGGGGAATGGGTCTTCTTTACAGCTGATTCGGTTAGGATTTTTTTGTGCTTGATCTAATTACATGGAAATAAATTTAATATTTATGTTGGATGCGGCAAAGTAAGGAATTGGGATTGAGCTTTGTTCTCTTGGCAGAGATTTCTGAGTTTGATTTAAAACCCTTTCTTTTCTTTCCTGAAAGATGATTAATTTATGTATGGACATTGCATATGTAAGGAATGTGTAGCTGGATGGTGATCAAGAACTAATTGCTGTGGATATATCAACTTTTTGCTGTTTGAACTTGGTCATTTGAAGCATATTTTTGAGTAGATAATTGTCAAGCCTGAAGTTTTTCCATATCTTAAAATTTTATTTTAAAATATGGATGTAAATATAAAGGATTCACAAAATACAACACATGTGAAAATTATTTTTACAAATTAAACCTATAAGGTCCCTGATTTTACAAATTAAGCCAGAGGGACGCTGGGCCACCACCTCCAGTTCCGCCACGGTGGTGTGATGCCAAGGGGCCACTGCCCCGGCCACGCCTCCTCCTCCCTGGTTCGCCCTCACTTACACCATTTCTCCCGTTTTTTGACTGGAACATCACCGGCGGTGGGCGATAGGCTCCAGCCAGCCTCCGTTTGACCGGCCTTGGGCCGGTGATGGAAAGGCCGGCGTCCCCTTCCAATTTTGGTTATGCCCCTATTTTTCCGCCCCCCTCTGTTTTGTGATTCCACCGCCACCGTGGGCCGGCAAGGGCCGTCCGGCCGGCCACGGCTCTGCCTTGGGCCGGCGACGGTGGGAGGCTATCCCTCTTGGCCCCAGAGGGCCTCCCCTCCGCTGCTACTCTTCTTCTCCCCTCTGTTTTGTTTTCTGCCCCCTTCGGTTGAGCTCACCACCCAGCTTCGGCCACCATTGGACGGCCCGGCCGTGCTCAGCCTGACTTGCCTTGGTCTGGCGACGAGGATGGGCCACTCTTCCTAGCCCCAAGGGACCTCCGCTCCGCCGTCCTCTACTCTGTCTAGTGCATTTTGCCCTTACTGGGATTCAATTTCCAGTAAGTTGGCACTGCCATCGTTGGTGGGTGAGGGTGACTTGACCACCGTGGGCTCCGCCCAGGTTCGAGGACATCCCCACCTGGACCAGTTTAGCCTCCTTCTCTCCCTTGCTCAGTCCGGGCATCCCTTATTTTTGGTCTACGTCTGTTTTGGACCGTGACTGACACTATCAGTCGGACGCCGAATTTGATTTAGCGGATCTTTCCCCAGCTCCGCCCTGGCCCGGTGACACCAGTGGGTCACCCTAGCCTGGCCCCACCTAACCCGGTGTTATTGCCTCTGACCTATGCCCTTCCTTGTGGTCGTAGCCGCAATTAGTTCCGCTCACCGGCATGTTTGCCTGTTGACCCCTCTTGCCCATTTTACGTCGTCGGTACTGGACGGCCTCTAGCAAGAATTTGTATGACTTACCTTGATAGAAGGTGGACGAGTTCACTTGCACAGGCCTTGGCCAGTGATGGCCTCGTGGCCTTTGCTCGACCCTGAACCCTCCCCTTGCCCTATACCGTGCAAGATGCACAGCCGCCTGCACCATGGGTATTGGTTGTGGGTGGCGATCGGCGATGTCGCCGCTTTGATTGGCCACAGCTAGGGCTTAGCCCTGTTGGCCTTTTGTGGGCCTTGGGTTGCCCCCTTTCAGCCCTCTCCCCCGCCCCTTTGGGTCGTGTGTGCATGTGGCCATGCATATGCTTTTGGGTTTAGGCGTCACATTTGCGCTGCCTGACCATCGGTTAGCTTTGTCACCGAGTGGAGTTGACTACTAGAGCCTCCACTACCTCTCCTTTGTTCTCGAACGTTGCCCCACGCTCTCCGCCCATATGTGGGCCCTTGTTGATACGAAATCGTCGCAGTTGGGTGTTGTCCATGGCCAATTTTGATATCTTGTGGCCGGCCAAGTATGTCTTAGCCACCGGCCGATCTTTAGTGAGTACACCATTGACTTCTGGTCGCTCCGCCACATATGTTGGCACGACATTTCTTCCGGCCGCCTTAGTGTGCCGCCTTGGATCGCGGGTTTTGCCGCATTGACTTCTGACACCCTGTTTGTCCGTGATTGTTTCCGGTACTTCTTAAAATCCTCGGAATAGCCAGGTAATGGTTTTGACCGCTAACTCCGCCGCCGACGCCACCACCATCGTGTGCTCGCCATCAAACGTCATGATTATGAGGTAGGGGAGCTTTGAACTCGTAAATTCATGATAGCATGCTTTGAATGAGTAGTAGCATGCTAGGATTGTATGATTCCATGCTTTGGATGTTAAGTAACGATCCAATTGCATGATGTGCATGTAAGCATGATTGTATGGTATGTTGAAATGCATATGACATGCATGTTGGCTGTAAGTATGTTGGATGTAAGTATGTACTAGTGATGACTAGCGCATTTGTTGGTAAGTTTCGTATGTTGATTGAGTATGTGCTAGTGATGGCTAGCGTGTATGTTGGCGTATGTATGCATGTGCTAGTGATGGCTAGCGTGCATGTTTGAAGTATGTTTGGATTATGCATGTGCTAGTGATGGCTAGCGTGCATATTTGGAGTATGTATGGATTATGCATGTGCTAGTGATGGCTAGCGTGTATGTTTGACGTATGTATAAATGTATATGTATGCACTAGTGATGGCTAGTGAGCATGTTAGTAAGTTACGTATGTATGACCGTATATGTATGTTATACATATGTGTGATAGACATACGTATGTGTGATGGTTTTTTGCCTATGATATGGATATGTGTAAGTGTATGTGGGCAGAGGTATGGGCGATGGACAGTAAGAGGTGACAAAGGTTTGGTCTAGATTTGGATATGGATGTGTAAGCGTATGACGGATGACAGAGGATATGAGTATGACGGGCAGGGATTAGAATGGATCGGTTTGGGTTGGATTGTATGTTGGGCGATTGTCAGACAGTAAGAGTGTGCATAATTGTACAAGCATAACGTATAGATTATGAAGTGAAAAGTAAGCATAATAAGTGAGATATAAGTAAGAGGGCGACAACTGGGTTGGGTCTAAGGAGCTTCATTTGATGATGTCAGTGTAAGATGATTTGGCCATAAGGTGGATGGCGAAGTATGTAAGACTGTAAGGATTTGATGTACAATGTGTTATGATCATGATGTGGACGGATTAAATGAAGTCTGTTGCCTTGATGAACTTGGGTTTTGGATCGGGCTCAGCTTCGGTTTGATCAGTCGAGGACTGTGAGTTTGTGTGGCATAATTGTACCGCATAATTTACTTAATTCAAACTTGAATTATAAGCACAACTAATGATAGCGTTGTGAGTTTGAGACCTGAGGGTTCGACGGATTAAGTTCCGTGTTTGAGCTAGCCAATAATGAGTCGGCTGAGCTTTTCTTGTGTCTTGCCATGGTGTTTATCCTGTGGGATGTTGTCTGTGTGTTGTATAGAGCACCGGACGTCTGATGCTCTGTTGAGAGCGACATATATTTCCGATTTGGTCTACGTGCTATATAAGCCCAGACGTTTGATGCTCTGTTGAGAGCGATATACGTTTCTGACTTTGTCTGTGTGTTGTATGAAGCCCAGACGTCTAATGCTCTTTTGAGAGCGAAGTAAGTTTTCGATTTGGTTTGTGTGTTGTGTAAGCCCAGACGTTTGATGCTCTGTTGAGAGCGTTGTATGATTCCCCCCAAGAGTGACACTATATGTTTCTGCCCAAGTGGCACTGTATGTTTTCTGCCCAAGAGTGGCAATGGCACTATAAGACCCATTATGGTGGGCAATTCGATGGCACTATAAGACCTATGGTGGGCAATTCGATGGCACTATAAGACCCATTATGGTGGGCAATTGTATGACCCCTTATGTGTGGGTGTTTATGTTTGCGCGCTCAGGTAAGTAGTATCATGGATCTACTCTTACCTGTTTGATCTAGTGCCCCATGAGCATTGGTGTGCTTTACCTTCGGAAAAGCCCATGGCGTCTAGTCACTCCCCGGAGGTTAAGGTGTTGCCCCAGTGGCATTCTTTTCCATTTTGACGCTGGAGCTTATTAGTTGTAATGAGCTTCAGTGGTCGTTGATATGTGTACGATTATGAGTATGAGTATGACGGTATGAGTATGAGCACGACTGTAAGAGTATGTGTATGAGTATGATTGTGAGAGTATGTATCTGAGTAAGACAGTATGTGTGATTTTGTGTAAGTTGTACGAGTAAGGTCGTACGAGTATGATTATACGAGTAAGGTTGTATAAGTATGTGTATGTTTTACGAGTATGCGTACGATGGTACGAGTAAGTTTGTAAGACCCTGGATAGGGATGTTTGTGTAAGTTTAATTTGATAGTTCATTTGGTATGATTTTGGCACGATAGTGCATTTGGTATGACTTTGGCACGTTGGTGGATATGGTATGACTTTGGCACGATGGTGCATTCGGTATGTTTGTATGCATATGAGCATGATATTGATATGCCTATCTACTTCATGTTTGAGTTGCATGAACGCATGTATTTATGAACTTAGTGAGTTCACTATTTTGGATTTTCCTACTGGGTATTTTCCTACTGAGTATGAAAATACTCACCCTACTTTTTTAGCCCCGTTGTACGGGAGGTTTTGCAAGTTTGTGAGGAGAGCTCCTGGAGATGGATGTTTATTTCAGCGGTGGATTGATTCCCATTAACTCAGGTATATGCTTCACTCATTGCGAGTTTATTTGTGCCACGATCCGATGTATTGGGTGAGATGAAAAAACAAGATGTTTATATTCTAGACTTTCGGTTGGATTAGTTAGTGGATTGTTATGGGACTTGCACTCAGGGATGCCTGGGAGGGATTTGTATTTAAAGTCATGATCATAGCAATTTATTTGTACGCGTATTTTTGAGTAGCGCCTAATGATATTTGCTTTGGCCGTACAATGTTTGACCGTATGATGAAAATATTTAGATGGAAAATGGATGTTTAGTGTTTTAAATTATAAACTGTTTTATCAGGTTTTGATTTCGTCATTTTCCTCCGATTTACATATGTTATATTGCAAAAATTTCCCGTGAATTTTAAGGAAAATGGGTGAAAAATCTCGGGCGTTACAGTTGGTATCGGAGCCTAGGCAGTCTGACTACAAGTCCATAACAATCGCAAGTCCAGAGTCGTGGCATGTAAGAGTAAGCTGAGATTTGGTTTTGGGAACTGGTCAAGGTAAACTTACTTGTACAATTATACACTTATACTTATAGCATACACATACTCGTACAACCTTATTCATATGAACTTACTTGTATGACCTTACTTGTGCAATCTTACTCTTACTCATAAACTTACTCTTACTGTCTTCCCTATAAGCTTACACTTACACTTACTATGGATCTTACACGTACAACTTACTGAAAATTGAATACATATAACTTACTCTTACTATTGTACACATATTACCGACAATTGAAGCTCATTACAATTAATAAGTTCCAGCATCGGAAAGGAAATGAATGTCATTGGGGCGTCACCTTAACCTTCAGGGAGCAATTAGATGTCATGGACTTTTCCGAAAGCAAGGTACACCTATGCTCATGGGGCACAAAATCAAATATGCAAGAGCAGTTTCATGATACTACTTACTTGAGTGCACAAATGGCCACTCTCTGGGGCCATATAGTGCCAAGTAAGGGTGAAAAACATATGGTGCTACTCTTGGGTAGGAATCTTACAATGCCACTCTAGGGCATAACATTAAGTGTCATCTGTAGGCAGAAAGACATATAGTGCTCACGAATGGCGAAAACTTACAACACTCTCAACAGAGCATCAAACATCTGGGCCAAAATACAGCACCAAGACAAAATCCCACAAGATAACACCATGACTAGACCAGGAAAGATGCTCAGTCAATTACTTATCAACTGGCTAAAAAATGGAACTTAATCCGTCGAAACCCTCAATCTTAAACTCACAACGTTATCAAATTAGGGTTACTTACCATTCAAGTTCATATTAGGTAACTTATGCATGTACAATTATGTTTGGAATTACTTCTATCTTACATTCTTCAGTCGACCAAGCTAGAACCACACCGTTTCTAAAGCCTTGGTCCACAAGGGTTACATACTTCAGCTTAACTCATCCAATCATACTTAGAACTCACTCTTACCCTTACAGTCTTACAAATCTCTACTTAACCTTACTTGTCAAACTCAAATTCCATGTCAACATACGCTTACCATTATATACTTACAACCTTACATCTTGCAACGTCAGCCTTAAAACCAAAACATCTTACTTGAACTCATCAAATGAAATCCTTTAGACTTAAGTCCCTTCATCAAACCCTTACTAATTCCTTACTCATTATTCTTTCATTACAATTCATATTACGTACATTATGCGTCTACAATTATGTTGTTATCTCTTACTAACTCACAATCCCCCAAAAGGCGCTCTAAAACTTAAGTCTTTAAAATTCCTGAATCCCCTATGTCTCTTGCTCATTGCTCCACCATACCCTCCAACTCAATCCAAACCGATCCTCCAATCAAACCATAATTATGAGTTCAACTCTGAACATGCTACTACACAATCAAACCATGCTATCATGAAATTATGAGTTCAAGGTCCCCTACATCGTAATCCATGTGAGTTTGATGGTGAGCATATGACGGTGATGATGTCCATGGCGGAATAGGTGGCCAAAAGCATCGCACTGAGAGAGTTGATATCCCAAGGATTTTTCAGAGATGCTAGAAATTAATCTCAATAAGGTTAAACTAATTTTACTCAAAGCAAAAGATTAGGAGCACTAGGGTGGCCGGACAGAAGGTTGTGCCACTAGAAATGATAAAAGCGACCACAGAATGGGGTTGACTAATTAGAGGTCGGCCAACGGTTAAAAACACTTTGTTGGCCACAAGACACTAAAATCGGCCGCGTACCACACCTAGGGGCAACGATTTTGGATTGTCAAAGCCTCACAAAAGGGTAGAGGGCTTAGTTGTGTAGACATGAATGTAGATAAACTACATAGGATGTCAAACGCTAGGTTGTTAACCAAAATATCTAAAGACCTACATGTGTGTGAGGATTGCTTATCGGGAAAGATGAGCAAGCAATTCTTCCAAAAGGGACAAAGGGTAAATAAACTATTAGGGGTAGTTCATTTTGACATCTGTGGGCCCCTGAATATTCAAACCCACAGAGGGATGACTTACTTCATCACTTTTATAGATGACTATTCAAGATACGAGTACATGTATCTAATAAAGAGGAAGTCTAAGGCCTTAGATAAATTCAAGGAATTTAAAGCTAAGGTAGGGACCCAGTTAGGCAGGAAAGTAAAAATTCTGAGAACTCATAGAGGTAGTGAGTACACCTCTGACCTGTTTAAGGATTATTGTATCGATTAAGGAATAGTTCATCAGTACACCCTACTGTACACTCCACAGCAAAATGGAATGGCAAAAAGGCATAATAGGACGCTATTGGATATGGTAAGGTCCATGTTAAATCACTCTGAGTTAAGAACTAACTTCTGAGGTGAGGCTTTAGACACCGTCATGTACATCCTATATCGTGTACCCACAAAGGTAGTCCAATAGACACCTTATGAGTTATGGACAAGTCAACATCCAAACTTAGGGCATCTTAGAATGTGGGGGTCCAGGGCACACGTAAAGGTATCTAACCAGTATAGGTCAAAGTTAGAACCCAATACCATAAAGTGTAACTTTATTGGTTATTGTGACCACTCTAAAGGGTACAGATTTGTGGCTCACCACATGGATGGGACAATGGGGGTAATTGAGTATAGAGACGCTTATTTCTTGGAGGAAGAATTAATAACAAAAGAATCGATTTGTTTGAAGTTGTAAAAGAGACTAGTCTTAGCACTTCCCCAGAGGAAGTAATTGGATCAGGTCAAAACCAAACCAAACAGGAATCCAGGGAATTAAGGGAAAGAAGACCTTCAACACAGTTGAGGGAATTCTATACAATGCTAGGGGAGGACAAGGTCACGTTAGATGAACCCATTCTAGACGACCCCGTTATCCTTGAGCAAGCTTCGAGTCTTTCAGATGCTCAAGAATGGCAAAATACTATTCAGGAAGAGATGGACTCTGTCTTAAAGAACAAGGTCTGGGAGATAGTAGATCAACCTGAAGAGCGGAAGCCTAGCGGGTGTAAATGGATCTTAAAAAATAAGCTTAAGGTTGATGGGTCTATAGATAAGTACAAAGAAAGATTAATAGCCAAAAGGTTCACCCAGGTATATGGGATGGACTTTAAAGAGACATACTCTCCTGTGTCAACATTTGACTCAATTAGATGTCTCTTGGCATGCATTGTTTACTTTGATTTAGAGCTACAATAGATGGATGTAAAAATTGTCTTCCTAAATGGAGATTTAGAAGAGGAGATTTACCTGGAACAATGTGAGGGTTTTGTAGTTCCTAGAGAGGAACATAAGGTGTGCAAGTTGGTAAAATCATTGTATAGCCTAAACTAATTTCCAAGGCAATGATACTTCACTTTTCACAAGGTGATTAGTGAGTATGGGTTCATAGTGAACGAACATGGTCATTGAGGTATATGATGTTGTCATTGTATGTAGACGACATACTCTTGATGAGGAATGACCTAAGTATAATTGTTAATTTAAAGAAATGGCTCAAAACCCAATTTCAGATGAAAGACATGGGTGAGGCATCTTACATCCTTCGGATGAAAATTGACAGAAACAGAAAGGCTAGAAAGCTTAGTATATCTCAAGAGTCACACATAGAAAGCGTTTTCAAATGCTTCAATGTCATTGGTTGGAAAACTATTGAGTCCCCTATTTACAAGGGTACAATGTTGTCTAAGAGTATGGCTTCTCAGACTGAGGAAGATAGACTTCGGATGGAATCAGTGTCATATGCACAGGATATTGGCAACTTGATGTATGTCATAACCTATAGGAGGCTTGATTTGAGTTTTGTGGTAGGCTTGCTAAGCTATTGCCAAGCAGACCCTGGACTTCAACACTGGCAAACAATGAAGATGGTATTTTGGTACCTTTTAGGGTCTAAAAGTTTAAATCTCACTTATCAGGCAGAGAGTCTGTCATTAGCTAGATATAGTGATTCAAACTATGCAAGGGATCTAGATGACAAGAAATCTATTGCCAGATTTGTCTTCATGTTTGGAGGCTGGGCTATATCGTGGGCAAGTAAGAAATAGAAAAGTGTTTCTAAGTCTACGATGGAAACTGAGTTTTATGCATGTAGTATTGCAGCTTCCTAGGCAATATGGATAAAAGAGTCTCTAGCAAGATTGGGGCTAGAAAACTGGGCTGATGCTCTTGTCCAGATTTATTGTGATAATCTGGCAACGGTGTCAACACTTAAGAATGGGGAGATGTGCATTACTATTACATCTTCGACATGCTACAGAGGGGAAAAGTGACTGTGAGGCATAGTCCTACTACTGAGATGTTGGCAGATCCATTCACTAAGGCCTTGACGATGGATATATTTTCTAAGCACACTCATAGCATTAGTCTTTGACAGGACTAGCGCAAGTCACTATTGGACCATATGAGCCATTCACCTATACTATGGGATGTTGGACCAAGGTATGGGCTCGGACCCATTTTGGTCCACACTGATTGCGGTCTAGGTGAGCCGGTACAGGCTACGGGGTCCAAGGGTGGTGGGGGCGGTCGCGCCAACCTCACATGAGCCATCATGACACTAATTTGATTGGGACCTGTATTCGTCACATACGCACACTAGGCATGTGACTAGGAAGTGCATTAACACATTGTGGGGCTCAGATGTGCAAATTATGTGTCGATGGCCAAACCCGTGGTTAGCGTGGGGTCGACCTTGTTGCGGACTTGCCTTGTATAGGGGGTACAGGCCCTCGCGGGCTTTGACTCTCAGAGCCTGCTCCCATTGTGTATGACCCTCTTTAATTAAATGAAAAAAGTCAGCATAAGTTCATTAAGAAAAGCCCATCTTTAAGCCCAATAAGAGAGGGATTAGTGAGGGGTATTTAAGGGAGAATAAGAGAGGAAAAGCCCAAGCTTTGGGCCGCCCCCCTCTCTTTCTCTCTCCTCTCCCAATTCCGCCCCCCGTATCTCCCTTGGTGTGGCTTCTCTTGCTTTGGGAAGACAAGCTGCTGGCCACCCCTCTCTATACCTCTCACACGCTCTCTTGGTGAGGCTATTGAAGGAGAAGACTCTCCTTACTGTTTGGGATGTAAAAGTGGGCTTTGGGGATACCACTTGCTATGTTTTGTATCCAAGAATAAGGTTGTAGAGGGATCAACACATACTAGGGTAAATCCCCTACTTTCTTGATTCTCTTGTAATCAATTGCATCTGATTGGTGTTGTGAAGGATTTGTGGGTGTGCTAGGGGCTGATCAGCCCAAGGTCAGTACATCCTTTCTCCTTAATTCAATTTTATCTTATACACGCTCAATAGGAGATAGTTTATTGCTCATTAATTGACAATTATATGCATTTTGCTTTTAGGTTGTTGTTAAAGTTTTAATTTTTAATTAGTGCGCCAACCCCACGGGCTCGTGACTACCATGCTTCCTCCGGCCAACCATTCTATAATGTCTTTTTTATTTTTTAGTGATTGAAAAGGATGTCGTCAACTTCACCTTCAATCATGCTAAAACTTTGTATGCCAAATAGTTGTGGTCCCCACTAAGGTGGACCTTACGTTGTACTCAACATTGACATAAATGGAGCACGAGGGAAATTATTTTGAGAAATTTTTAAAAATAGAAAAACTTAATTGTTTGCCCATTGTTGTATGTATTTAGAATGATTTTGACTTTGTTATTAACTAGATAGCAATAAGTTAGAAACAACAGTAAGGATAACAGTGATGTCATAACAATATACCATAAATAAATCAATGATAATTTGGCTGGATGTCCAAGACTACGCCGCATAAAACGAAGGTACGTAATGCATTTGAACTCCCACTATATTAGCCGCCCATAAAGATTATATCCCAACTTACTTGATCCTTGTAACGTGTGACATTGCACATGCCTAAAAGACAGGTGGTGGGATGTGGTGCTGAGAAACCGACGTATCAACCGTTCTAAAGGGGGGAAAAGAACAACATAAAAAGAAATTATATGAACACAATCTTTATGTAGATAGAAGTATAGAACTAATAGCATATCTTTGATAAAATGACCTAATCAATAAGTAACGCTCAAATGGCAACTCATTCACGCTTTTTTTATTTTACAAAAAAAACACTCATTTGTACTTGTGATTGCAACTGATGTATACAAAATATTTAAGATCAAAATAAAAATATCAGTTGGTAACAGAAGTTGTGTCTGTTTCTCCCCACGTTGTGGGATACGATTGGGTGCCCATAAATAGATGAGGCCACCCAACGTCTTGACATTTGTTTTTAATGGCAATGTATTTATTATAATGTTAAAATTATTAAACCTATAACCATATAATACCTCCTTTTTCCCTCTTCTTTAGGTGCTTTTAAAGATAAAATATTAAGAGTGAGAGTTGAGTAATTTTAATACTGCTGTTATTCAAGGGCACCTGGGTTTAAATCTAATCGCAAGCACGAGGCACATAATAACCTTTTTTTTAAAATAATACTTATCAACAAAATGACTCTAAACTCTACTCATGATTCAACATTCTCAAAAGATACCCAATAAGAATACAAGGATTTCATATCATTTTGCTACAAGTCCATTCAACATTATTTTAATTTTTACATTACTAATTTTTTATGCAAGTCCTGTTTTTAGGAGCTCATGCTCATGCAGTCAAACATTAATTAGGGCAATATGTGGTGTTATATTTTAATGAAACGGCACACATAACTCATTGGACACATTAGTTTTTACCCCTTTGCCCATGATGCTTGGGCTCAAGGTAACATGCATGACCCCAATCACATTCAAACTTTTTTCTTTTGCCAAAAAAATTTATACAAAGTAATGAGACTAATTTTTAGCATTTCAATTTTAATATAAAAGTCAAGCCCAAATAATGTACTCCTTCTGTTTTATATTAATAATTATATTAAAAAATAATAATTTTTTATAAAAGAAAAAATAAGCCTATAATACTTTTTTTTAAGTACCCAATCAGTTAAATTACGTAAAAGAAAATATAAAATAAACTTTTGGACTAAATAAAGCTACTATTTTAATATGGATGGAGTGTATATTTTTAAACAGACTTGCCCAAATAATATTAATGAGCTAAAATAATTAAAGGGAAGAAATAATATATTTGACATGAATCCTAAAGATCTTTGAATATCCCAGTCGGTACAGCAGATACTGGCCTAGGTCCAGCTAAGCTCCAAGCTAAATTCCGTACTACTGTTCCCACGTAATGGGCCCAATGGCCCATGTTCCGACGTACACTGCCTATCACTTTATCATTCACATTTTACATAAATAACTTGCCTTCTTCGAGATAACTACTAGGACTTGCCAAGCAGGCAATTTTAAAAAAAATTGGTAAAACAATATAACACATTAGCACATGCAATTCTCCTCTCTTTCTTCTTTATTTTCTACTTTTAAAAAAAAATAATTATTCTAAGGATTTGTTGAAAAACATATTTTAACTAGATTTTAATTGGATGAAAAATATATGCCTAAATGAGCCCTTTTTGGGCTAATTTGTTTTGTCTAACCAAAACCCTGCTACATATTGAACGTTCAACAGAGCTAACTATAACTTTTAGGTACATGTACCCTTATCAAGTTTCTTAATAAACGTTTCTTTACATGGGAATTGTAGCATGATACATAAAGAACATATGCATACACACCAACGCATCTTATCTATTCGATAATATCTCCTAGCAAGTACGTTGAGACCAAGTTAGCTATATATCATATTTCTATGAACCATGTTACAAACTCTATGCATGTTAGTTCCCAGAATGCTGAATAATATCTTCTTATTGCTATGTTGGTCATAAACCCCAATCATGGAGCCTGATGAGAAAAACGTTTTCTGTGACTTCTTTTCACAGTTGCTAAGTAGGACTTGTGCTTAAAAAAAAAAGTAACAATATTTTAGGCCAAACGGAAAGACCGAAGGCGCGCACTAAGTTTGGAGCTAGCCTAAACAGAGATGTGAGGTATATGAATCACTTAGCCAAAAAAATAAGAGACAATGAGTGTTAAGTCTAAAAAGAACATATAAAAATCTTATGGGTTACTTAGTCTATATTTCTCATCAAATAATCGGAGTGGCTACTCCATGTCTTGACTATTACTCCCTCTCTTTCATATTAATAGCTCTATTTAGTATAAAAACTATTACATATTAATAATTCCATTTGCCTCCATTTCAATAGTTGCGTACTTAAAAATTTAAGTTTTTTTTCATTCTGTTTGTTGAGGTCTCATCATTATATAAAAAACTTTATTTTACCAGATGAAATTATTAATATGAAATAGAGAGAGTATTTTCTAATGCCAATGTCTTAATTATGGAAGATGAAGTTATTAAGCATCTAACTACAACATTGGTGATCCAATCCACTTTCTCATGAAGACCGCCGTAGTTTATTCTGTTTTTGTTAAATACCATGTCAAATAGCATTGGTTCAGCTGATGCATGAAAAGTAAATTGATCTGCATCATAGCTTGATTTCTTCCATAGATTTGGTCTATCTTCTTTAGACCCTTTCACAAATTTTTAGATGTAACCCCTAATGTTAAGCATTCTGTTAACTTCTGCAGGTTTGTTTGCATTCAAATCTGGTGCAGAGTTCAGTGCCTTCCACGAGTTACCATCATCACTACTGGTTTCAGTTGCTAAATCATAACGATCATGAGTAAAGGAGTCTTGTGATATGTTATCAGAACCCTGCAATGGTTAACATTTAATTTACTTAAACATAAAACAAAATTTACACTAAAAAAGATGTAAAACTTACGTCCTAGTTGTTTATAATGAGTAAATGACAGGAAGTTGTTTAAAAATATAAAGCCAGTCCACAACTCTAAATATAGGAATGGCAGAATATCAAACCCCAGAATAAATTCTTCAAAAACATTATAGCTATCCATGCCTAGCTCCTCCAACTATATGTAAACTAAAAAAAATGAAAAAAGGATAAAGATGCAAAAAGAGAAAGCCATTGAAGAAAGCTAACCATGCTCAAAAGTATCTCAGTAAATTACAAAAAAAATAGATCAGTAAGCAAAGTAATACGCTTAATCTCTAGGATCACTTAACTGACTCAGGAACAGAATTATAGTGATTAATAAGGAGTTGCATTCCAAAACCAAACCAGCAGCATTTTGTCAATATACAGATGCCTTTAGTGAATTTTTCCAAAATATAACGACTTCAAATGTTTTTAGTGACTAAAAACCAAACTATAAATGCACACGAGGTAGTTTTTGCATTACAAGCACTTGTATCAATTTTTTGTCTTTCCGTAGCCAACTCCAAACCTGCATCACTCTTTACAGTAGCCTGCGAAAAATTGAAACCATTTGTCAAGAATCAAACCCAACATTGTTCTCGTACTTATCATCTTTAAGTATCAATATTTTTTACATCTTCGACATGCTACAGAGGGGAAAAGTGACTGTGAGGCATAGTCCTACTACTAAGATGTTGGCAGATCCATTCACTAAGGCCTTGACGATGGATATATTTTCTAAGCACACTCGTAACATTAGTCTTCGACAGGACTAGCACAAGTCACTATTGGACCATATGAGCCATTCACCTATACTAGGGGATGTTGGACCAAGGTATGGGCTCGGACCCATTTTGGTCCACACTGATTGCGGTCTAGGTGAGCCGGTACAGGCTACGGGGTCCAAGGGTGGTGGGGGCAGTCGCGCCAACCTCACATGAACCATCATGACACTAATTTGATTGGGACCTGTATTCGTCACATACGCACACTAGGCATGTGACTAGGATGTGCATTAACACATTGTGGGGCCCAGATGTGCAAATTATGTGTCGATGGCCAAACCCGTGGTTAGCGTGGGGTCGACCTTGTTGCGGACTTGCCGTGTATAGGGGGTACAGGCCCCGGCGGGCTCTGACTCTCAGAGCCTGCTCCCATTGTGTATGACCCTCTTTAATTAAATGGAAAAAGTCAGCATAGGTTCATTAAGAAAAGCCCATCTTTAAGCCCAATAAGAGAGGGATTAGTGAGGGGTATTTAAGGGAGAATAAGAGAGGAAAAGCCCAAGCTTTGGGCCGCCCCCCTCTCTTTCTCTCTCCTCTCCCAATTCCGCCCCCTGTATCTCCCTTGGTGCGGCTTCTCTTGCTTTGGGAAGACAAGCTGCTGGCCGCCCCTCTCTATACCTCTCACACGCTCTCTTGGTGAGGCTATTAAAGGAGAAGACTCTCCTTACTGTTTGGGATGTAAAAGTGGGCTTTGGGGACACCACTTGCTGTGTTTTGTATCCAAGAATAAGGTTGTAGAGGGATCAACACATACTAAGGTAAATCCCCTACTTTCTTGATTCTCTTGCAATCAATTGTATCTGATTGGTGTTGTGAAGGATTTGTGGGTGTGCTAGGGGCTGATCAGCCCAAGGTCAGTACATCCTTTCTCCTTAATTCAATTTTATCTTATACACGCTCAATAGTAGATAGTTTATTGCTCATTAATTGACAATTATATGCATTTTGCTTTTAGTTTGTTGTTGAAGTTTTAATTTTTAATTAGTGCGCCAACCCCACGGGCTCGTGACTGCCATGCTTCCTCCGGCCAGCCACTCTATAATGTCTTTTTTATTTTTTAGTGATTGAAAAGGATGTCGTCAACTTCACCTTCAATCATGCTAAAACTTTGCATGCCAAATAGCTGTGGTCCCCACTAAGGTGGACCTTACATTGTACTCAACATTGACATAAATGGAGCACGAGGGAAATTATTTTGAGAAATTTTTAAAAATAGAAAAACTTAATTGTTTGCCTGTTGTTGCATGTATTTAGAATGATTTTGACTTTGTTATTAACTAGATAGCAATAAGTTAGAAACAACAGTAAGGATAACAGTGATGTCATAACAATATACCATAAATAAATCAATGATAATTTGGCCGGATGTCCAAGACTACGCCGCATAAAACCAAGGTACGTAATGCATTTGAACTCCCACTATATTAGCCGCCCATAAAGATTATATCCCAACTTACTTGATCCTTGTAACGTGTGACATTGCACATGCCTAAAAGACAGGTGGTGGGATGTGGTGCTATGAGAAACCGGCGTATCAACCGTTCTAAAGGGGGGAAAAGAACAACATAAAAAGAAGTTATATGAACACAATCTTTATGTAGATAGAAGTATAGAACTAATAGCATATCTTTGATAAAATGACCTAATCAATAAGTAACGCTCAAATGGCAACTCATTCACGTTTTTTTTATTTTACAAAAAAAACACTCATTTGTACTTGTGATTGCAACTGATGTATATAAAATATTTAAGATCAAAATAAAAATATCAGTTGGTAACAGAAGTTGTGTCTGTTTCTCCCCACGTTGTGGGATACGATTGGGTGCCCATAAATTGATGAGGCCACCCAACGTCTGGACATTTGTTTTTAATGGCAATGTATTTATTATAATGTTAAAATTATTAAACCTATAACCATATAATACCTCCTTTTTCCCTCTTCTTTAGGTGCTTTTAAAGATAAAATATTAAGAGTGAGAGTTGAGTAATTTTAATACTGCTGTTATTCAGGGGCACCTGGGTTTGAATCTAATCGCAAGCACGAGGCACATAATAACCTTTTTTTTAAAATAATACTTATCAACAAAATGACTCTAAACTCTATGCATGATTCAACATTCTCAAAAGATACCCGATGAGAATACAAGGATTTCATATCATTTTGCTACAAGTCCATTCAACATTATTTTAATTTTTACATTACTAATTTTTTATACAAGTCCTGTTTTTAGGAGCTCATGCTCATGCAGTCAAACGTTAATTAGGGCAATATGTGGTGTTATATTTTAAAGAAATGGCACACATAACTCATTGGACACATTAGTTTTTACCCCTTTGCCCATGATGCTTGGGCTCACGGTAACATGCATGACCCCAATCACATTCAAACTTTTTTCTTTTGCCAAAAAAATTTATACAAAGTAATGAGACTAATTTTTAGCATTTCAATTTTAATATAAAAGTTAAGCCCAAATAATGTACTCCTTCTGTTTTATATTAATAATTATATTAAAAAATAATAACTTTTTATAAAAAAAAATAAGCCTATAATACTCTTTTTTAAGTACCCAATCAGTTAAATTACATAAAATAAAATATAAAATAAATTTTTGGACTAAATAAAGTTACTATTTTAAGATGGATGGAGTGTATATTTTTAAACAGACTTGCCCAAATAATAATAATGAGCTAAAATAATTGAAAGGAAGAAATAATATATTTAACATGAATCCAAAAGATTTTGAATATCCCAGTCGGTACAGCAGATACTGGCCTAGGTCCAGCTAAGCTCTAAGCTAAATTCCGTACTACTGTTCCCACGTGATGGGCCCAATGGCCCATGTTCCCACGTACACTGCCTATCACTTTATCATTCACATTTTACATAAATAACTTGCCTTCTTCGAGATAACTACTAGGACAGTATTGACTATTGAGAGGGTAAGTTCTAACTTGCCAAGCAGGCAATTTTAAAAAAAATTGGTAAAACAATATAACACAGTAGCACATGCAATTCTCCTCTCTTCCTTCTTTATTTTTTACTTTTAAAAAAAAATAATTATTCTAAGGATTTGTTGAAAAACATATTTTAACTAGATTTTAATTGGATGAAAAATATATGCCTACATGAGCCCTTTTTGGGCTAATTTGTTTTGTCTAACCAAAACCCTGCTACATATTGAACGTTCAACAGAGCTAACTATAACTTTTAGGTACATGTACCCTTATCAAGTTTCTTAATACACGTTTCTTTACATAGCATGATACATAAAGAACATATGCATACACACCAACGCATCTTATCTATTCGATAATATCTCCTAGCAAGTACGTTGAGACCAAGTTAGCTATATATCATATTTCTATGTACCATGTTACAAACTCTATGCATGTTAATTCCCAGAATGCTGAATAATATCTTCTTATTTGCTAAAAGGTGACCCTTAATAGCTATGTAGTATGTTAGGACTTTATATATAATGCTATTGCCCTTATGTATGTTGGTCATAAACCCCAATCATGGACCCTGATGAGAAAAACGTTTTCTGTGACTTCTTTTCACAATTGCTAAGTAGGACTTGTGCTTAAAAAAAAAAGTAACAATATTTTAGGCCAAACGGAAAGACCGAAGGAGCGCACTAAGTTTGGAGCTAGCCTAAACAAAGATGTGAGGTATATGAATCACTTAGCCAAAAAAAATAAGAGACAATGAGTGTTAAGTCTAAAACGAACATATAAAAATCGTATGGGTTACTTAGTCTATATTTCTCATCAAATAATCGGAGTGGCTACTCCATGTCTTGACTATTACTCCCTCTCTTTCATATTAATAGCTCTATTTAGTATAAAAGTTATTACATATTAATAATTCCATTTGCCTCCATTTAAATAGCTGCGTACTTAAAAATCTAAGTTTTTTTTCATTCTGTTTGTTGAGGTCTCATCATTATATAAAAAACTTTATTTTACCAAATAAAATTATTAATATAAAATAGAGAGAGTATTTTCTAATGTCAATGTCTTAATTATGGAAGATGAAGTTATTAAGCATCTAACATCGGTGATCCAATCCACTTTCTCATGAAGACCGCCATAGTTTATTCTGTTTTTATTAAATACCATGTCAAATAGCATTGGTTCAGCTTATACATGAAAAGTAAATTGATCTGCATCATAGCTTGATTTCTTCCATAGATTTGGTCTATCTTCTTTAGACCCTTTCACAAATTTTTGGATGTAACCCCTAATGTTAAGCATTCTATTAACTTCTGTAGGTTTGTTTGCATTCAAATCTGGTGCAGAGTCTTCCACGAGTTACCATCATCATTACTGGTTCCAGTTGCTAAATCATAACGATCATGAGTAAAGGAGTCTTGCGATATGTTATCAGAACCCTGCAATGGTTAACATTTAATTTACTTAAACATAAAACAAAATTTACACTAAAAAAGATGTAAAACTTACGTCCTAGTTGTTTATAATGAGTAAATGACAGGAAGTTGTTTAAAGATATAAAGCCAGTCCACAACTCTAAATATAGGAATGGCAGAATATCAAACCCCAGAATAAATTCTTCAAAAACATTATAGCTATCCATGCCTAGCTCCTCCAACTATATGTAAACTAAAAAAAATGAAAAAAGGATAAAGATGCAAAAAGAGAAAGCCATTGAAGAAAGCTAACCATGCTCAAAAGTATCTCAGTAAATTACAAAAAAAATAGATCAGTAAGCAAAGTAATACGCTTAATCTCTAGGATCACTTAACTGACTCAAGAACAGAATTATAGTGATTAATAAGGAGTTGCATTCCAAAACCAAACCAACAGCATTTTGTCAATATACAGATGCCTTTAGTGAATTTTTCCAAAATATAACGACTTCAAATGCCTTTAGTGACTAAAAACCAAACTATAAATGCACACGAGGTAGTTTTTGCATTACAAGCACCTGTATCAATTTTTTGTCTTTCCACAGCCAACTCCAAACCTGCATCACTCTTTACAGTAGCCTGCGAAAAATTGAAACCATTTGTCAAGGATCAAACCCAACATTGTTCTCGTACTTATCATCTTCAAGTATCAATATTTTTTACCTATCAAATTTAGGATAAATTTGTAATATATAGAAAAGAATAAGTGTGAAAATTGCAGGTACATAAAGGCACAACAAAGTGATCAACATTGGCAGCTCTTGGGAGAATAGAAAGAATTATTTGAATGACTCCCACCAAGTTTCACCACTAACCTAGGTAGTTTTCTTTGTTTTATAAAAAAGTACACTTAGACTTCAGTCCTAAAAAATAAAACAAGAAAAGGAAACCAGGTTAGTAACTAATTAATGTTGTTATGACTAAACCTACTTTGAAAGAAAGTACAGTACTAAGGCTAAAACTCTTTAGTCACTACCAAAATGAAAGTAACAAATGGCTCGCTCGCGTTTTTAAAAGGCTATATACAAACATTAAGCAATGAACCATTATGACAATATCAATCAAAAACCCAGAATTTGTTTCGTCGTCTCTGTCATTAATGAATGGAATATCATTCATATCTATCACTCATGAATGAAAACAATTGAATGCGAGAACAATTTAATTCTTAAAGATGAAAAAACCCACTGCAGACGGCAGCTCCTGAAAGAAAATATGAATTTTTAACCATAAAATCCCCTCTAAATTTACATGATACAAACACTCATCTATGAATTCCACGCTGACACCAACTAATGAAAGCATGCACGAATCTTTAACCAATAATTCCCCATTAATTTGATGCCGTAAAAAAACCATAATCATTTTGACATCCTTGTCGCATTTAAGGAAGTATCACGCCAATCAAACATTCTAAGAAGAACAAACAAGACCTGAAAAAAATCTCAGCTTTCTACTGCAGAAACTTTGCACAAGGATACCTATTAGTTCAAAAGAACCAAAAGGACGGAAATTTTATGCAGGAATGGTACCCGAAAGGCTGGTACCTTAGGAACAAAAAAACACTAGACTTCAGCCAAAAATATAACAGAAAAACAAATTAACCTTCATATCAATGGCTTCAAAAATCACAGATCAAGTTGATAGATAAGTGAACGGAAAGGAAATACAAAAGGCAGCCAGTTTCCCGTAGAGAAAGAAACACACAACAATCAATGCAGCAGCAAAGGGAACTCACCCCATTTATCAAGCTGGTCGAATTCGGCTCTGAGGAGGAGGAGGAGGTGAACCGCCGGTACAACCTAGATTAGGGTTTGAGGAGAAAGGCCACAGAGAGGAGCCAATTCCGATTCCGGCAACCAGGGTGTGGTCACTGCGGTGCAGAGCTCGATCAGAGAGAGAGAGATCGAGAGAATACTGGAGAGAAGTTTGCGAGGGGGGCACCAGAGAAGTCTGAGTGCGGAAGGACCAATTTGCCAAACCTGGCGCTTGGAAATAAAGAAATAAATCCCACTTTTCCACCCAAGGGTCGGAAAATAAAATTTTCCCATGCTTAATTTTTCTATAACCCCTAACGATGTGCTGTATCATTTTCGTATTACTTTCTAGGAAATTTTACTTTCCGATTTTTTAGAACCTCTAAGCGGCCTTAAATTTAAAAAAGAAAAAAAATAAAAGATAGAAAGATAGGAAGGAAAAGTTGGGCACATGCAGCTGCTTGGCTCAAACACAAAAGAGGAAGTTATGTGCTTTTGTGTTTTAGATTAGTTGAGAAGGAAGAAAAAGAGAAGCCATTTACTAGAAGCAAAGTTCTTAAATTGTAGTATTGAATTTCAATACAAGGGATGTGGTCTTGAATTATCTCATCATAAATTGTAAGTTTTTCTCTGCGCAGACCTTATAGGTCTACACCGTTGATAGCTGAGGAAGTTTTGATCTTTGTTACCTACCCTTTTCCGCTATGACCCAATCATGATAGAAGAGCCCCCTATGTCGGCCAAGCCTGATGCCTAGGCCATCGGCCACCAGCAGGGAGTCGTCATCTCTCTGTGATGTGCCTGTTACGGATTCTTCCAACGCTCACCTTCACACTCGCACACAGCAATTAGAAACACAAATCAACACCGTGATTTTGGAACTTACCGATGTGAAAACGGTGATTTCGGAACTAACCGATGTGTAGGTTGCTATCACGGTGCTCGTCGATGCCATATGATCACTCCAAGTTCAGTTGTCAGGTCCATCCCACATATCCACGTCATCAGCACTGGACTCCGCCCCAGCTGTCCGTCCGCCGGTCACTACTCCATCAGTCGCCTCTGCCTCGCCATCAAACCCCACTGCCCCACGCATCCTACAGTTTCTATTGTCCCAGATCCAACTGCCGAGCCACCGCTACCCTATGATACTGACAAAGCCACTGCCTTTCCGCTTCCCTTTCTTTCACCGGCATCCATTGTGGCCGATCTTGCCATCACACTTGGGCCTTCTGCTAGATTTGCCTTCTTTGTGCCCGATCCCACCACCGCACATGGGCCATTGGCCC
Source organism: Saururus chinensis (assembly GCA_035235625.1). Lineage (NCBI taxonomy): Eukaryota > Viridiplantae > Streptophyta > Magnoliopsida > Piperales > Saururaceae > Saururus > Saururus chinensis. The sequence goes on from CP141140.1 coordinate 27,930,949, forward strand.
GGTCCATCTCCTCTGTGGCCGATGCTCCCGCCTCGGCCATTGTCGCCTCCCGATTGGCCCTTCCGCTCCTCATCTCCTAGCCGCCAGTCGCCTCAGTCACACCCCTGGATCGCTCCGTTGCCCTGATGCCATTTAGTCCAAACACCAAGGGTCCGTCGGCAGCCCCTGCATCATCGTCTAATGCTTCATACCCCCCGACCCCCATTCCTCTTTTCCCCCTGTCGAACCGTTGCTCCTCCACCATTCTGCACCTTCAGTTCAGGATGGACATATACAGCCCCTTTCGGTCCGACCCAGGACTAATATTATGGACAATCACCTCTTTGAGCACCAATTTGCCTTGGTGGGCCCACATATGCCTCCACTCGCACACACAGCTCAGTTGCCACATCCTCCCATGTACGCTTGGGGGCACTCTCATCCAACACCAGCTCCTACTCCACTTATTGATCATCTCGACAATGAGACACGTTTTCTAGAGGAGACCGCTTACCGTGACCATATCAACTACCCTTGTGGTCATGGACATGGGAGCATTAACTACACCCAGGGAGCTGCTCATCCTGACCAAAACCCTGCTATTTAGGCTCGGCCCATTTCTATCACTTTTCCAGTCTTCAAGGGTGACGATCCAGATGAATGGGTTTCTCGGGTGAAGCATTTCTTCCACTTCCATCACACCCCAGCTCACGAACAATGCATATTAGCCTCATTTCATATGGAGGGTCGTTCTATGAATTGGGTCGACCAGTTCCTTACTCAGCATCTGGACGCTACTTGGCCTGAATTTGAGCATGCTCTTCTCCTTCGTTTTGGCCAGACTTTTTATCAAAATTTTAACAGTTTGTTGCCTCAGGTTCACCAACGGGGATCAGTACAAGACTATTAGGATGAGTTTGAGCGCTTGGTTAACCGCATTCATGGATGGCCAGAACACGCCCTAATCGGAGTCTTCGAAGTAGGTCTTAAGCCTAAGATTAAAAAAGAATTACAACTTTTTCTGCGGCCTTCTTTGACAGAAACCATGCGTATGGCTCACATCTGTGAGGAGAAAGTAGCACAACACGGGCATATTTCCTCTTTCCGTTCGTCCTCTACCTCCACTACTGCATCCCTTGTTTCTTCCTCTTCATCTCCCACAATTCCGATCAAGAGGCTTACGCAAGCTAAAATGGATGCCCGCCAAAAAAAAGGGATTATGCTACAATTGTGATGAGAAATATGCTCATGGGCATCAATGCAAGTCTCTTTATATGTACATTGTTGATGCCCCATTTGGACCCATCGCCGAATTTGATGCCGATCTGGCTATGCTCGTTAATGACATTCATCTCATGTTTCAAGACTTGGGAAAGTAGTCGCCTTGAGGACAAGGCGATGCGGAAGCAATGGTGGAATATTATATTCCTAATTAGACTAGAATTAGAGTACTGTATTGATTTTACTTTCTTAGATTAGCCTAATTCCCACTTTGGTTAGGATTAGTCTTGTTTACCTTCTTCTAGTAGGATTGTTAGTTGATTTCTCTATAAATTGTAAGCTTCAACTCATTATAAGCAGAAAATACAGAAATCAATAATTTTATTTTAATTTTTCTCCTTTAATCTACTTCTTCTCTCCTCTTTCTGCTTATTTTCTCTGTGCAGACCTTATAGGTCTACACCAGAACGTGGTACCTCTCACACATAGATGATGATTCCTTGTTTAATGAAGAAAAAAAATTTATTAGAGAATTCTGGACCTCGGCTCGGGTCAGGCCGTTACAAATGGTATCGAAGCATTGATCTGTCTGCGAGAGTATAATATTTTATTTATTAATTTAATAAGAATTTTTATTTAAATTTTAAAATAATTAGAAATTTCTATTTGAAATGTGTGGTAGTTGTCTTGAAATGAATTTTGATTTTAAGTTTGAAATAATATGATATTTCTATTCTGAATATATTGTCATTAATTTGAAATGAATTTTGATTTTAAATTTGAAATAAATTTATGTTCTCGATGTGGTTATACGTGTGTGTTATCAAATTTAACAAAAACAGTTTAAAATTTAAATGATCAAAGAGACCCTATGGTTGATTTAATGATTGTCTTGACCTGCATTTAACTTTTAACTTTGGTAAATTTCTTCATTGTATTTCTAAGAAGTTGTTGAATATTTGGCACATGTGAGTTCAACCCATGATGAATGAACAATTACGTAATGATGCTAGTTGATTTTATTTTTCCTTTAATGGGCTTTATTACTCACCCTTTTGGCGTGGATGTCATTGCACAGGTGGGAAATTCTCTTAGAGGATTGATTTGCACATGACAATCCTTGGCAAAAAATGGGTGACTCCTCGTGAAAACTCACACTCCGACTATTTCATTTTGGTATGTTTTATGGGGTGTGATAAGAGTAGGGGTGCTAACAAGTCGAGTTGAGTCAAGTTTTGGGTTAGTTCGGCTCAAACTCAAAGTTTAGAGTATTGGCTCGAGCTCGGCTCAAACTCGATCGAGCCACCAATCATCTAACTCGAGCTCGGCTCAATAAGGAAATCAAAAACTCGACTCATGCTTGAGCTCGAATCAATATACAGTGACCATAGAAGTTAGCTCGAATTTGGCTCAGTTGTGACAATGCCAAAAAGAACAATCTCCTTACAACACCTTTTGTGTTAAGCATTTCATCAAATAAATATGATGTTTTCATCATTTAAATATATTTTTTATCAAATATAATTTTATCACTCCGTCATTAAAGTTATACGCTTGGCCCTTGTTATTTTAAATAACATTTATACTTTTTTATATTAAAGTTATAATGAGTAAAAATGAGTGCAAAAACTTAATTAATATTTCTACCTCATTATACCAATACATATTGATTGCTTGGTAAAAAATAATATTATCAAATACTCCCTCCATCTTAAATTAATATCTCTATTTGGTTTTTTTAAAACTAAATGGAGCTATAAATGTAGGACAAATGGAGTATTTCTAGATACAATATTGTACAAAATTGTCATCATTTACTAAAAGCTCATAAATTTCTAAAGAGACAACTAAAGTATAAATAATATTATTTACTTATTTATTAATTTTTTTTCTAATATTTTTATTTTTTGTTATGCTATATCTTGTGTTTGTATGTTTAACCATATATGCATCCTTTAGTAGTCTTCTATAAACATGTCACTATTATTAGCACATATATACTCCCTCCATACTATTAAAGTATTCATATGTTTGTATTATTTGTATTTTTTAGTAATTTTATATGAACATGTTAACACACACACATTTATATGAACATGTTAACACACACAATGTGTGTGTGTTAACATGTTCATATAAAATTACTAAAAAGTACAAATAATACAAACATATGAATACTTTAATGGTATGGAGGGAGTATATATATATATATAGATATATATATATATATATATATATATATATATATATATATATATATATATATATATATATATATATATATATATATGGCATCATAACCTCTTCTGCATACTCTAACCTTATTTTGGTTGTATGATATATTTTATTATTTGATAACTTAAATTTTCTAAATCTTTGTATTAACTTCTTATAACCACCAAAAAGAAAAAAATAGTGTCTTTATGGTTAACTACATTTGTGTATATGAGATATCATATATCAATGTATATCATTTATTTCTATTATACATAAATATAAATTTTAAAAAATATCCCATATATAATATATGTATATTGTCTTTTTAAAATATTTACTTTAAAATAATTTATATCATGTGTAATATGTACGGGTGCTAAGGAGTCAGGTCAAGTTGAGTTTTGGTATGTGGGAACAAGAAACTTAGATGTCTTGTTGTCTTGGACCCATCCCAAATAAGTATAAATTAACCTAATTTTATGAAGAAGAAAAAAAGATACTATATGACTTAATGTTAAAAAATATTTATAAAATTATTATAAAATTCAAATTTCTAAGGATTCCAACACTAGTCTTCATAGAAAATTTGAAAAGATATATCATAATTTATTTGACATGTAAAGATAGTAAATAATATTACCATAACATATTGTCTAATAATTGACATATTGTTTGATATGTAGTACTCGGTTGTACTAAATATGTATATATTTTATTAAATCTTATTTCTATGATATATCTAAATTTCAATACATATCACATATGGACATATGTGTATAATGTGTCTTTAAATGTTTACTTATCAAAAATATATATCATGTGTGATATAAATCAATACTCAATACATAGATATTATACATTCATTAATAACATATAAATATAATATATATATGTGTGTGTGTGTGTGTGTGTGTTATAAATGTAAATTGAGATTGATAATTGTGCATATGTATACATAAGTGTCAATATGTATTTATATATATTACAAAATATATTTACAAATTTCATTTGAGTTCGAGTTGAGTATGAGTCGAGTTCGAGTATTATTGGAGCCGAGTCAAGTCAAGCCAGGGTATGCTTGAACTCAACTAAAAAATATTCGAATTTGAATCAAGTTCGAGATGAGCCACTTCGAGTCGAACCATATTCAAATCGAGTCGAAACACCTTTGCTTGACGAGCTAGCTCAGCTCATTAGCACCCTTAGATAAGAGGTGTCTTGAAGGCAATGATAGCATCAAGAGAGGTAGAAGTGGGAGGTAGTTCTCTCAAAAAGAGAAGTTGAAGGAAGTAAATAACCCAACCCGAGATGCCCAATAAATTTCTACAAAAATGAATCAGTTGTGAAGGTGTTTTATTTTTGTAGGGATTTTACACTGGGTTTTCACAACTTTGTAGTTGTAGAATGTGCCACTAAACACTATTTAGGTGCTTCGACTTCCACAACTACAAAGCTATGATAAAATAATGTAGAAAGGGGAGAACCAAAACTCTATAAGACTTTCATCATGGCAATTTGACATAACACCCATTTTAATTTTTTTCTAATTATACTTTAATCTTTTCTTCAGTATTACTCCCAAACCCTTTACCCACCCCATCACTTCCATTCCCCTTCTTCCCTAGCCGTGGCTGTAGTAGTAGCCCTACTCCTTCAATCCCCTATTTCGCACCCCCTCTCCATCATGTCCTAGGCCAAGTCTTGACATTCTAGCCATAGAAGCTAAAGCTTGTGATACAGCCCATCGAGTAAATCCTAGCCAACTAATGAGTCCCGTATGCTAAATTAATTAGTGTGATTATATTATTAATTAATTAATTAATTAAATTATAAGATTAATTAGAATTAATAGTACTTATTTTTTATTATCAATTACGCAATGAATTATTGAGTCCTAATCTCCACCATTCCCATGTGCATCTGAGGTCACATCACTATAAAAACAGCCAATTCCTAGAGTCGACATGCGCTCACCTCTCGTGCATCATTTCCTTGAGGATGAGTTCTATGTAATGCAGCAAAGCCGGGAGAAAATGAGGTCTATGTGGCATGGAGAGAAGTTAGATGCCAGAGAACTCCATGACTTTAGGTGACGACAGGGAACTTAGAGGCGTCTTCAATCAACACCAGACCTTAGAGTTTCCATCATGCAGCAGAAATTTCAATGTTGTTTCTATGGAAAATGTCCACTTTCCACCAGGTTCTGTTGAATCTCCACTTAGACTTGTCCGACACCACTCTTCAATTGAAGGAGAAGAAAAACCGTTCAGGCAGACAAGGTTGCAGAGAAGGTATGCGGTAGTTGGCAGCACTCGTTGGGTAATTGAATTTAAGAGAGGAAGAGAAGTAGCGGCAACGGCAGCACTCAGGCATAAAGGCTGTTGTCATCGGATGAAAAGGCTATCGCTTTAGAATCAGTTGGCTGCGTAGGCGACCATTGGGAGGGAAGGAGGACGGGGAGGGGCCGGATCTACAGGCCATTGGAGGTAGATGAGAGAAGGAGGACAGGAGGTGAGGGAGGAGAGAAGGGGAAGGGATTGAAAACACTGAGTAGCAAATATTCATGTAATCATTTAACTAAAAATTGAATTTCTCTGTGTCTTTCAAGTGAACATATGAAACTGCCATGCATGAATTAGAAATTGAGTTTAATAGAAACGGTGCTCCCTGAGCTTATACAATGTGCAATCATTCAAACACTTACAACAACCTGAGCATTAACAAATAAGATAAGACTTCATCTGCGATAGCATTAACAGTTTTGTAGTTTTTCAACATTTATACGAATATACCTTTATTATCAACAGCTCCACACTAATAGAACCACAACATACTTATGCTAGCATGATAAATCACCATGAGAACCATTCAGTCATAAGAATAAATGCTTGTCATTAGTCACACGAAGTTTCCCTCGTAATCTTGCAATTGCCATGGCTTCTTGCCTCAACCTCCTCGACATGAGCTGAAATTCCAAATTGTTTGCCAAGTAAGCTTCATAATTTTCCCTTTGAGCTTGGGATCCTTTGTGTTAGTTTCTCATAATAAAACAATAATGAGCTTGAATCTTTTATATATACATAAAACAAAAGACCTCAATTCTTTTGGAACCTATATTAACAACAATGAAAATAAATGTGTGGAATTATCGGTAAAAAAAAATTCAGATGTTTAAGCTTTCTGAAAAGGAGGCAGTGATAAGGACTTATACCAGAACAAGCTTGGGTTGTAAAATCTGCAATGCAGTTTCCTGCAAATGTTAAAAATAATTTGTGAGGTTCTATAAATCCCAAGTAGGCATAGCAATGCTCCAAACGAGTAAGAGAAGCTGTATACAAATCAGATTAGAAACATCACACGATTTCAAACTTTTCTGAAATCTTAAACCACAAATCACTCAAGTTTTAATCAATAACAACTATATCTCTCGGGGGACTACTTCTAGAGACATAAACTAAAGCTAGTCATGGAAATTCAAAGGGAATCTACTCACGTCACAACAGCACGAATAGCAGCCTCTGAAAGCATCAAATATTTGGGATTAACGTTGAACCAAGAAGATTGGCCAGATGTTCAACAACATTAAAAATATATTTAACTAAATCTTAGTTTGTAATTGATAGTGAGTTGGATAAGCAACTATATTAGAGCCTTAACACAGAACTTCTATTTAAAAGAAGAGAAGAATAAATAGAGCATAATAATAGAGATGTATATGACTCTCACACAAACTAGTAATTTCCTAAATTATCTAATTCTGCTAAACTAAAAAATGAAAAAAAAAATAGAAAAGTGAGAAAGAAACAGAAAGGAAAAAGTGGGCACATGCAGCTGCTTGGCTCAAACACAAAAGAGGAAGTAAATTCTGTGGTTTTATGCTTTTAGATGAGTTGAAAAAGAAGAAAAGGAGAAGCCACTTACATGATGCAAAGTTCTTCAATCGTTGTATTGAATTGAACCTTCAATTTCAATGCAAGGGATGTGGGCAATCTTGGACCACTGCTCCCCTCCCCTCTTGCAACTCTCTTTTAGATTGGGACAATCAGAGATTTCCAGATTCCGCAGTTTCTTCAAGGACCTCATCTCCTCCGGAAACGACCTCAAATTTCCACACTTCTTAATTGTCAGATTCTGCAGCTCAGTGAATCTAATTAGATTGTTGGAGAGCTCCATCACCTCATCATCGCCTGCAATTTCCAAACGGTTAAGCATCGGGAGGCTGGGTAATTTACTGAGAAACTTTGCCGGAAGACGCATGATCTCAGTGCTCGGGGGGATGGATCCCACCTCACTCAGGTTCGGGCAGTACAGAATCGAAACCTCTTTCAAGGCTTCTGAAGCAATGCTGGGTAGCACTTGTAGATTTTCACAATCATAAATGTAGAGTTTCTGTAGTCCCTTCAAGGAGTTCATGAATTCCTCTGGAAGAGACTTCAATCCTGAGCAAAGCCTAATTTTCAGAGTTTTCAACCCAGTGAATCGAAGTAGATCGCAGGAGAGCTCCGTCGTCACCAGTAAAAATTCCAAACGTTCAAGCTTTGGGAGGCTGGGTAATTTACTGATGATCTCACCTGGACAACGTGATATTACAATATCCTCCACGCTTGGCGGGATCCATTCCCACCCACTCAACCCAACGTGAATCTCTACTCTTCTGAGTTCTTCGGAAAAAATGGGGGGTAATGCTTTTAACTTGGCACAATCGTAGATCCGGAGTTGGCGGAGACAGGGCATCCGTCCCACTCCTCCTCCTCCTGTAGTAGTAGTCAGCAATGACGAGTCCCACTCCTCCCACTTCGGCAAATGCTCTATAGTCAAGGACTCCAGTTTAGGAAACCCATTCTTGGACCCGAAGAACTCGCTGCCCACTCTTCTCACCTCTAGCATACGACTTATAGCAAGTTCTCGAAGCTGTGGCAAGTTGCCAAAAGCCGGTAGTTCCGTACTGTTTTGACCTCCCTGTAAGTAGACTCCCACCAGACTAGAGAAAGACGACTCTCCCATCCAGCTCGGAAATTTTGAACCTGGATAGTCTCTAATTATAAGCTCTCGGAGACTAGGATGGGGTCGGAGAGCTTCCAGTACACCCTCTGCTATGCCCGGCTCGACACTCCACGACCACGACCACGACCACGTTAGTTGTAGTATTTGGAGACAACTTTTATCCTTGAGTCTAGCATTGACAGCCTCGTCTATGCTTCCTGCCTCCTCCAAGTTTACTATAGAAAGACTCATTCGGAGGTGGTTGAGTTCTTTCAACTCACTCAACATGCATTCTCCTTCTGTCACAATGAATCTCTCCAACTCTTCAAGGGAAGTTAATTTCCCTATTCCCGCCGGTAATGCCTTCAATGCATCAGTTTCCTTAATTCTAAGTCGTTTCAAGCTGGTCAATTTTTGGATTCCACCTGGTAATTTATGGAGTTTTTCACAACCTTTCAAATCTAAGAGTTGCAGATGACGTAGATCAGTTATAAATTCGGGTAATTCCTCCACTTGTGTCGACGCCAAATTGAGGTATCTCAGCTGGCCTAATTTCCCAATTGATTCTGGAATCTCTTTTAAAGATTTTGTACCCTTCAAGTTAAGATATCTCAGCTGGCCTAACTTCCCAATTGATTTTGGAATCTCTTTTAAAGATTTTGTACCCTTCAAGTTAAGATATCTCAGCTGACCTAACTTCCCAATTGATTCTGGAATCTCTTTTAAAGATTCTGTACCCTCCAAGTTAAGATCTCTCAGCTGGCCTAACTTCCCAATTGATTCTGGAATCTCTTCTAAATGTGCATGACTCAAGTTGAGATATCTCATATTCCACAATTTCCCAATAGACTCTGGCAATTTCTCTATTTTTAAATATTGCAAGCTGAGATATCTTAGATGCACTAATTTACCAATTGATTTGAGAAATTTCAAATTATACATGCAATTTAAGATCAACACTCTGGTACATTGTAGTTGTTCAAATGGTAGAGTAGAGACATGAAAAGTTAAAAAACCATTATATAATACAAGTGTGTGTAGGTTTTTAAAAGTAGTTGAATTTTTTTGGTCAAATATTGGGCCATTCCATCCGAATGCGCAGTGACGAAGTTTTCTACTATTAAACACTGAATTATCTTTTGAGTCATCAATAAAAGTGGATTCTCCACATTGGCCACAAATTGTGCAAGATCATGGACCAAATCATGCATCTTGCATGTAGTTATATTTCCAAAATCATCTATTTGTGGCTCTTGAAGGAGTGACCGCCTGAGTAGTTCCACAAAATACTCTTCGCCGGTGCCCTCCATTTCCTTGTTTTTATGATGTGGAATATAACCTTGAGCCACCCACATATGTACTAGTTCTTCCTTTTCTATATCATAATCTTTTGGAAATATAAAGCAGTATCGGAAGCATTTCTTTAGCGGTGGGGACAAATGATAATAGCTGAGCAATAAAGCAGGTAGAATGCCTACTTTAGGCCAATCCCATATTTCGGTTTTAAGGACATTCTCCCAATCTTTTTCTATCCTTGTAGTCCTTAAGGTAGCCGCTAAAGTTTTAATAGCTAAAGGTGTGCCTTTGCATTTTTCTACAATTTCCTTCCCTATTATTACCAATCCTGGATACTCATTTTCATCCATGTCTGCAACTTTTTTAAAAATTGACCAGCAATCTTCATCAAATAAACGCCCCAATGGGTACACCTTGCTACGCATAAGACGTGCAACATTTTCAAGGCGAGTAGTGACTACTATCTTACTCCCTTTTGTCCCACATTTCTTGAGAATATTATTCAATTTTTCCCATTTTTCATAGTCCTCATTCCACACATCATCTAAAATGAGTAGAAATCACCTATTTGTTAGGTTATCCCATAAAAGTGTTTGTAAGGCATCTAACCCTGTTGCCTTAGGAGGTTCCTTTTTAATGGCCTCAATAATCTTCTTAACTATTTTTGCCACGTCAAATTCATCAGCAACACACACCCAAACAAGTTCTTCAAACTTATGTTTTACTTCATCATCATTAAACACAAATTGAGTGAGAGTTGTCTTTCCATATCCCCCCATACCCACTATGGATATGATTGCAATGTTTGATGACTCAGAATCATCTTCACTTATGAGCATATGTTTTATCTCCTCTTTTGCACCTTCCCTCCCAAATACCTCCGTGGTATCTACACAAGATGACGTGATTCGAGAATCATCCATCTCAACTCCCTTAAGATTTTGGTGGAAGTTAAAGATACTTTTCTCATTTGCAATCTGATCCAACTTTTGATTTATTTTCTGTATTTTTTTCCCAACATCATGGTGCAAAATAAGGTGTTGAAAACAAGTGCATTGGGTGAAGAAGTTCCATACCGGACTGCCAGAACCATCATTGTTGCTACTCAACTGCTCAAGTTTGACATTCCACTCCTCAAGCGCATCATCCACTTCATAGGCAACATCTTGGAGATTACTGAGCCACTCCTTCACAGCTGCCTCTTTAAACTGCCTCATCTCAGCATCTTGCAAAGAGGCTTGAATTCCTCTAAGTGTACGAGAAAGCCTGTCAACCTCTTCCTTGGTGCCACACACCAATTTTGCCTCATCAGTAGCAAAACGAGCAAGGCTTTCAAGTGCAAAGGAAGTAAGAGCATCCACCATTTTTAAGAAAAAAGACGAACAAGCAGGGCGGTTTGGCACAAGGACTTGTATGCAGCTAAAGCCAATGGCAACAAACCCCTTAAAATAGGGTCTTGCCAGCGAGCATTGGATTGTATCGATTGACAAGGGAGCAGGCCAGAAGAGAAGAAGAGTAACCTGACAAAAAGTTTGGAGGGCTTATATCCACTGCTTTATTCTTTCACAGATGGGTCCATTCACATAGAAAAGAAATGGCCAATTATTATACTCATTGTCTGCGCTCTTATCCGATAGTGCCGGCAGCTGTGTGAATGATTTTTGTTTTGAAAGCGTCACATTATCCTTTTTAAGTATATCTACTTTGCATATAATTTTGGTTTTCTAAGTTTCAAATTACTTTTAAATTATATCTAATCTTTTTGGTAACATGCAATATATCACTTAAGTATATTTACTGTTATAATACTTAATTTATATATTAAATTTAAATAATATTTTTACAAATGGTACACAAGATTAATGAATTAAGATCATAAAATATATATATATATATATATACATACAAATAACACTGACAGCCCCAGCACCATGTCACTGTCGAGCCCAATTGGCAATATGCAATGAGTGACATGACTGAACTCTATTTGGTAAGACTAGTCTTTTCTTAGTCTTAGGCATGTGAGCCCTACCACTTATTTATTATTTTTTCTTCCAAGAGATTATTGCTTAAAAAAATGCTTACTTTTGAAGTGGGTTTTTGTAGGCGGACTATTGGATTTGGGGGTTAATGTTTTTTAGGCATGTTATTCGCCAAAGTAAAGTAGGGGGATGAGTGTTTCAAGGTTGGTTTTTTACTTTACGTAGTTATAAATAGAAGCATACGACTCTCACATAAATTAGGAATTTCCTAAATTTTCTAAAATAACTAAAAATAAAATATATCTTTCACACAATCTACGAATTTCCTAAATTTTTTAAAATAACTAAGAATGGAAATTGAAATGCAAGACATCATTTGGAGAGCAAACCTAATTCTGCTAAACTAAAAAAGAAAAAAAAAATGGAAAGATAGGAAGGAAGAGTTGGGCAAACACAAAAGAGGAAGTTATGTGCTTTTATGCTTTTAGATTAGTTGAGAAAGAAGAAAAAGGAGAAGGCATTTACAAGATGCAAAGTTCTTAAATTGCAGTATTGAATTTCAATGCTGTAAGGGATGTGGTCTTGAATTATCTTATCATAAATTGTAATGCGAGGGATGCGGACAATCTTGGACCACATCTTATCTTAGATAAGACTTCCAATCTTGCAACTCTTATCTAGATTGAGTAATTTACTTATTGGCTCACCCGGACAACATGCCATAACAATTTTCTGCACTGTCGATGAGATCGATTCCAACGCACTCAACTTCTCCAAACCCCAAATCTTTACTTTTCTACAGTGAATGTAACCGACCTGCGTTTCCAATGAACCGCCCTCCAATTTACCGGGAATCACGGAAATGCCATCAAAAGGCCCCCGTGTCTGTGGGCTTCCAACTTCCAACAACGTGTACATTTTCTCGTACGCAGGCCCAATAGTTTGTGTTTGGGCAAAAGTCTGGAACTCGGTATCTTCATGCCCGTTTTCAGGGCTATTTAATGTATGGCCCATGTACATGAAGTTCATATATTAGCTCAACCTCTTATGCTGCTACCATTTTAACGGTGTAAATCACTACTAACACTGTTAGAAAAAGAAAAATGTTTATCTTACCAACTCTGATTAAAGCCTAGTTATATAAAAGGGTAATTAAATAGCAACCTGCCTTCCATATACCCTAATAAGAGTCCTATGTAGGCTAGTCACAAAGCCCAATCAAGCTAGACACATTCTAAAAAAAATAAAAGGTTTAAAATATAGCACTTCATTTGCTAATAACTAAGCATTAAATAATTACTCATTTTGTCCTAAATTAATATATTCATTTAGCAAAAAAACTTATTATATTATTTTGTTAAATTTAAGTCGTTGGATACTTTAAAAGGAGTATCGTACGTTAATTTTTCCTTCTTTTAGATGTGGATTTTACAATTTAATAAAAATTACTATTTTTTAGATGTAACTAAAGATGTAGATAGTATATTTTTTAATAATAAAAACATCCACACAAGAATTAGAGATTGATGACATCATGTGCGAAAAGCCATGCTCACCAAAGGAGGAGATTCTTTGGTAGACAATGTGGAGCATCCTATAAATGTGGCAGAATTGCTGAATGAGACCTGCTTGAAACTTTCTTACTCTTCACAAGCTTGATCAATTAGGTGATTAAGTTTGGAGACATTCCGTCGAGTATATATCCTGCAATGTGTACTATAATTATCGAATCTCCTTTGAAGATAACATCCTATGAATGCAAATTGGCATTCTCAAGAGCTGCAAATAGATCAACATCTGCAGTCTCCTGAACTTGTTTTCCAATGCCCACTCCTCTTATAGTAGTCAGCAATGACAATTCCCACTGCTCCCAGTTCTCCAACTTCGATATCTCAAGGACTCCAGCTTAGGAAACTCATTCTTCAACCCAAAGAACTCGCTGCCCACTCTTCTCACCTTCGGCGCAGACAGCTTCAAATCACTCCCCCGTACAACTTCACAAAAAGGACTATCTCAAAGAAAAGACTACCAGAATTGCAAACATGCCCACAACTTCTAAACTCGAATGCAGGAGAAAAGACTAATGTTGATGAAATGTTAACATTCTTGAAATCGCTCAAAAATTTCTTTTGAATCATATATAATTTAAACATTTGAAGCTAAGCCCAAAATGTATTTCATACCCCTCCGCCTCTGTAGACTGCATATCAGCTATGACTGACAACATAAGCAAGATCGAATTGTATACTCAATTAGATAAAGAATATTTTGCGTTATGTATGTACATAAGTAAGACTACATCTGCATTCTCAATCAGATAAGCCGTCACGACGGCTAAGCATTGAGGCACTAAACTCTGCATCCAGCAAGGTTTGCTTCTCGTAGATAAGCAGCTTAAAGAACAACGACCTGTAGTCTAACGTAGCACTAGATTCCCAGTGTGCATACATGATTTCCCTTGTATAATCTATTCCAAGAGCAACAACAGCTACAAAATAATCTTCTAACCCATGTTCCACATTGGCCACTTCAATCTTTCATTTGAATACATGAAAGGGAAACATATTAAAAAATAACGTTACTATTTAAACCCCTCTTTTCCCCCTGTGTCCCCTCAGAAAAAGCAAAAGCAAAAAGTTAAATTTTTTTTTTACTTTGATACCCTACTTTTCCCCCACTAACTTGCTCTTTTGTCCCTCATTTATCTTATTTTTCCCCCCCATAAGTTAACCTATAGAATGGGAGTTCTATTCTTACATACTTTCTTCTCCTACTCCAGGCTAAGATAGAGCTGCAGGTGAGCACTATAGCCACTAATAAATACTGTAGCCACCGGTAAGTATTGTAGCTACTTGCGCTCTGGTGACTATTAAAAAGCACCGGTGGTGGCTAAAAAGCTCTTGCAACCAAAAAGTTGAACCTTTTTTGTAAGTTTATCTTCCCTTATTGTAGTATTTGTTGGCACCTTTACACTTTGAAAGACATGCTTATCACATTTTATGCCAGAACATTGTCAGAGGTAAGAAAGCTTCTGTTAATTTTTTAGCGAGGGGTCGCCCCTGCCACATTTGCTCTTCACTTCATGGGGATGACCCCTTGCCACATATAGATTGGTAACTAGCTAAAAGTTTCTGTCAGTGTACTTGTGGGGGGTTAAACCCCGCCACAATGTGATTATCTTCACGGGGAATACCCACTGCTAAGTACACAAATACACGGGCTGAAAACTTTTGTTAGTTCTATGGCAGGGGGGAGGGGGGTGGGGGTATAACCTGACACAATATACTTAGGTTCACGGGGACTAACGCTTGCCAAATATTATTAGTCTATTTGTGATCATCCTAGGTTTTCATTGCATTTATTTTGTGTCATCTTAGGTGACTATAACTTATTGATTAAGTCAATCAAGAATAGATCATCTTGCTGGGGAATCTTCGTCATTTATGTATTTGATGTCATCTATTATCCAAATAGTAGGTGTACGACTTCAAATGAGGAAATAGAAGAGATTGTTCCATGTTCATTGAAACAAATAGAGGCGAATCAACCATACAGTGAGGTAGAAACCAGTTTTCTAAAGAGGTATAGACCATTTTTCTATCTAAAAGAGAAATGAAGAGAAATGCAAAGCATTTTCATATTTTCAAATGTTGTCAAATGAAAATTTTATGATGCAACTCATTGTTGACATGATGTATATAAAAGAGAAGGCCAAAACCAGGGCGACATCTTAAATATTGATATTTCTTTTGCATTTTTTGATGATAAGCTAAATTCATTAATTGTAAATGTTGTGAGGAATATGTCATATTAATTGGAGAAATGTTAATATTAATATATTTTTATCAACTTGCAGGTATTCCCAATACAAAAGGCTTTATTAAAGAGAAAATTTTACATAGCGTCGTATCTGTCCTTTTAATTTTATATAACTTAAAGTGGTAAGTTTTAAATTAAATAATATTTATAACAAATTTTGTATTTTTAGATAAAGACAACTACATAAGTTTTTTTAATACCTAAATTACCCTTCTCCTTCTTTGTGTGTTATACGTTTCCCGTCGGGAACAGGAAACGGTGCTCCTCGCGTCGAAATAGGGAAGCACTGCTCCTCTTCAGCCTTTTCCAGCCTGAATTGGCGGGCAAGTCTCATGATTGGTCAAGGCGCCGTTGAGCCAGGTCCTGAGGTCATCCACCTTCTCCGGCGACAAGATCTTCCCGTCACGGCCCAGATATTTCATCGCCTCAATCGACTGGTTCATCAACTCGGCTGCCTGGTCGAATAGCTCTCCATAGCTCTGTAGTGCTTCTCAGACTAGTTTGTAGTTGTTGGCGTGGGAGAAGAGGGCAGAGGGCACAGAGGAGATCCGGCAAAGCTCCTCCCCGGCAGCTTTGAGGGAGAGACGAAAAAGCTCTGAGGAATAGATTTTGGAGGACGATGGGCGAGATCTACTCAGAGACATCGTTTCCAAAATCTAAGCCTTTTTGTTCTCTCAGAGACGAATTTTCGCATCTTTTGTGAAGTCCCACTCAAACCTTATGGTGAGTAACAATTTGTATCTGTAAATTTTTTATTTCTTTGTGCGGACATCTGTGTTATATTTTTTGGATTTTTATGTGAAAATGTTGTAAATAGTTTCTCCATGCCGTTTCTTTGGATACTGAAATTTGGGTTTTGAACGTAGACAGTAAAGTTGTTTTAGATGCATTTTTCTTAGGAAGGGCCTTTGGATTAGTAGTTCTGATGTTTTATGTGTTCAATTTGTATGCTAAGGTCATCTATTTTGGGCCTGCAAATGGGATAGTTTTGTATGATGATATAGACGTTCATGAGCTTCGTTGTTTTTGTGAATAAATTCTTTCTAGGCTCTAAAATCCCTTTAGGTAATGAGCTCAGTATTTAGGCTTGCAAGTGACTTGTGATTTGTTTGAGAGGAAATGATCTTATTGAAGTTGAACTTTAGAGTCAACATATTTTTGTCATGTTCAAGAAATCCTGAATTTCTCTGCTTTATTTGTTCTTTAAATTCAAGTTGTAAACTGGCACAATTTGTTAAATAATAAAGTTTACGCAATAAAAGCGTTAGTATTACACTATTGAAAAAATTGATAGTTTATGTAAACCTTTTTTTTACTATAAAAGATGAGGTTCTCAACTATGACAGTAAATGAAGATTGGTCAAAAATCAGTATATCCAATTAGTATAAAGACTTTCAAGAAAATTGTGGTAAACAAACAGTTGGAAATAACTGAAATGGGTAAGAAATTTGTGAATGTAGGAATAACAGCAAGTCACTACGACCCTTCCTCTATTTGCCAAGATGATTAAACGCAGTCAAAGAAACCCAAGCTGTTAATATCAATCCATCACATGATACACATATATAACTAGTTTTTATTATAACCCATTTTTAATGGAATACTGCAGATGAGCAAGGCCTAAAGCAGACAATCACCCTGGTACCTCACTGCAACTATCACATATTCAGACTTTTTAGCATGTAGTAATTAATGAGGCAATCATAGTAACAATACTAGCAAGTTTCTAAAAATTAGATGGAAAAAGAAGACATTATGTGCAACCTTGTTTTAAAAATTAGATGGAAAATTAGATTGATTTTTTTGTATTACACTATTGAAAAATTTGGTGATTTATATCCTTTTTCTTCAGTTTAGAAGTGTAAGAAGATTATAGGTCTTTGATTCTTAAAGTTCTGTTTCCAATATTTAATTTTAAAATTTTGAAATGAACTTCTGGAATGAGTCTAGTAAAAACCACTTTCTGAAGCTTTGCAACATTTAGTCAAGTCAATAGATTCTTTTGCATAGATCATGAAGTATTAATGAACCCTATATGAAGCCAGATTATCTACAGTTAGCAATGAAGTTGAAATAGAACCTCAAATACATTAAACTGCGCTTCAATTGAACTTTGAAAATATTGTGCATTTATGGCATTCTACTATTTAAAAATAATATTCCCTTCTTAGCTTCATCAGGTACTGAAAAATAGCTGAATGAAATATTGAACATTACAATGTTAATAAGTGTTATGAATTTTTTGATATGTGGTTATTGCAAGAATGTATGTATGATGTGTGTCACATTTAAATTTAAATTTCACGGAATACACTCCACTATGAGAGTGTAAGATATAACATTAGAAAGATGGCAGAGATGATTTCTGAGTCATTTGTGAAATGTTGTAATTTTTGAATCTCCTAATTTATGGTCAACAAGTTATAATTTTTGAAATGTTGTGTACTAGTTTTTTTTATTTGTAACGATGTATTGATGGATCATGCCACTATTGTAATAAATGTTAGATGAGTTGTTATCCTAGAGCCTGTTGTTTTCTAGAAATGCTGAAACATATTAATATCCTTTATCTTAATATTTTTGGTACTAAATTAGGAGTTTGGACCTAGAGATTTTTTATGTAGAAAGTAAATTTTGTTGTAATTGTGAGTTTTTAAATTGTATTCTCTTTTTTGTAGGTCAATAGATGATTTCCTTCTTTTCTGTTGCAATTACGACAAGCGTAATGTTGCCATACAACTTCTACATTCTTCCACCTATAAGGACTTCATTCAATTGATTTGCAATAGATGGAAATAATTAAATGTTGAATCTCTTACTTTATCTTTCTCCTTTCCTGATTATTCGGATTATATGCTTGAGAATGATGATGATTTGCAAAATTGCTTCTTCCTTGCTTCTGAATTGGGCAAAAAAAGTGTTTGTGTCTATTATTGATACTTTAAAGATTCTTCTTCAGCATGGTGAGAGCAGTTTGCAAGGTGTTAATTCGTTATCCACTAGTATGCAAAGTAGTAATGATACAATATTTTTTGAGTCGATTATTAATGAAGAGCATGATATGATTTCTATTACTTCCTCAAGTAAAGGTAAATCAGTTTTTACTCAGAAGTAGTGTGAAGAAATTAAATATGTTGGACAAAAGTTTGAAAGAGGTGTTCAAGAATTTAGGCATTCTCTATGTCATTATGCTGTTGAAGTTAGTTTTGAATTTAAGTATGTGTATAATGGGCCTAATAGGGTTACAACTGAATGCAAATATAAGGACATCAATGGTTGTCAGTGGTATGTTCATGCTACAAAAGATTATGTCAATAACTTTTTCTACATACGTATTTTAAACAATGTTCACACTTGTGGTATGATTATGCGTAAGAAGAAGAATTCGAGAATGTCTGCTGACGTTGTGTCTAAGGAATTATTGGATCAAGTTAAAAGTAACCCTCTTATTCATCCGATTGATGTGGTGAAGCATTTTGACACAAATTATGGAATTGATATTTCTTATCAACTCACATTTAGGAGTGTTCAGAAAGCTCGAAGTGAGTTATTTAGAGATAGTTCTAAGTCTTATGAACAACTTTCTCTATATATTGAGTTAGCAATGAAGAGTAATCCTGGTAGTGACATGTCATTAGAGGTTGACAATGAAAGTAATCGTTTTAAAAGGGTTTTCATTTCATTCTACGCATGTATATGTGGGTTTCAATATTGTCGTCTTATTTTGTATTTAGATGGAACTCATTTGAAAAGTCATTATAAAGGAACGATGTTGGCAGCTACTGGAAGAAATAGGAACCAAGGTAAAATAAATGTAATTTTTTTAGCTATACTATATGTTAGTTTGATTTTTAATTATGTTTTTATTAGTTTTGTAGTTTGTTGGCATTGTAGCATGCCTTGTTTATGTAAAATTAAACTTGCTAAGTGATGTTTTATGATAGTAGATTTGTTGTGCAATAGAAAGGACTTGTTCTTGCTTTTGTTGCATTATTATTATTTTAATAGTCTCAGTTTCTTTTTATTTCAGGTATATTTCCTTTTGCTTTTGCTGTTGTTGATGTTGAGAATGAGGATAATTGGGAATGGTTTTTGTTTCAATTGAAGTTAATTTTGGATCCTGCATGTGAGTTTACAATTATATCAGATTGTAACAATGACCTTATTTCTGCCTTACCCAAGGTTTTCCCTTATTTTCATTATTCATTTTGTTTGCATCATCTGAAGAACAATTTGAAAGACAAGCTGAAAGGACGACCAAAAAAATTCCTTGAGAAGATGGTAAAATTATTCAAGGATTGTGCTTGTGCTACAAAACCATCACACTTCAATAGGTTGTTGGATGATTTGAAAAAAAAGGATGGACAACAAGTCAAAGATTTCTTAGATGATTTGCCTAACGATAATTAGACAAATGTTTATTTTAAAGGTAAACACTATGGTGAGATGTTTTCTAATGTTGCAGAGAGTTTTAATGGATGGATTGAAAAATAAAGGCACCTTCCTATTACTCAAATGATCGATGAAATAAAGGGGAAAATGATGAACATGATGCATTATCGTAGGATGGAAGCAAGGAGATGGATTGGTTTTTTCTGTCCAGAAATTGAGAAAAGGTTGAATGAAGATATAAAGTATGGCTCAGTTTGGAGAGTATCATGTTGTAGTGAGGATGTTTATGAAGTAATGTCTCCTTATCCTTCTACAGTTTTTATTAACAGTCGTTCTTGCTCTTGTCATCAGTGGCAGATAAATGGTTTTCCTTATGTACATGCTTTAGCAACATTGATGAAGAGCGGTAAGGATATTCATTCTTATTTTGAAAAATATTTTACAAAAGAGTGGTTTGAAAAGTCTTACATGATGACAATTAACCCTGATCTTGCCATTGAAAGTGAGGTACAAACTACTAATAACATTTCTCTATTACCACCACTATCTAAGAGACCACTTAGGAGGCCAAAAAAAAAATGAATACGTTCTCGTGTAGAGCATATACCAAGGAAGATGACTTGTAGAAGATGTGGAAAAATTAGACATCATAACAAAAAAAGTTGTAAATAACCAATTTAAATACATTGATTCAATTTTTAATTGAATTTTATGTTGACATTTACTTTTAGTTTAAATTGATTACTGATTATCAATACATACATAGCTTTTATATTATTTCTTTTGATTAATAATGAATTATTTGAAATTTATTTTTATAATTTAATATATCAGGTGTAGAAATTTGAAATTTTAGAAGTGTTGTTTAAAGTTCATTTTTTAGCCACAACACTATCATGTTGTCCAATGAAAATACACTATTAAAAATTCTATAACATTTAATGTGGTTCATGCCTTACACCTTTATCATAATTTAGACAATAGAATTGAATCAAAGTTTTCAAATTTTGCTCTTTAATGAATTTTTTTTGCCTTTTTCTGCAACAACACTATCATGTTGTACTAAGAAAATATAATATTAAATATTTAAAATTCTATAAACTTTAATGTGGTTTATGCCTTACACTTTTATGATAATTCAGACAATATAATTCAATTATAGTTTTCAAATTTCTTGCTTGTATGATTTTTTTACCTTTTTGTGCCATAGCACTATCATGCTATCCCATGAAAATACGTTATTAAATATTTTAAATATTATAAATTTTAATGCGGTCAATTTCTTACTATTTTTACACCTCCCATACCTACATTTAACCTTTTATGCCTCACCTTTTTAAGGTAAGGCATAAGTGTCGCGCCCCGGGATTTTAAAAGCATATAAAATTTTCTTTTCATAAAGATATCGGAGTTTACCCGGGCCCGCGATTGGAGCCGATCACCATATGCGATATTAAAATAGTAGTATCCCCAGGAACCACAGTTCGTGTACAAACACACAAGATAAAAATAATGAATTCTTACTCGTTTCGGTGCGGTTGAAATCTTTAAAATCAATCGATAAAACTTCGGAGTAGTCCCGTCTACCCGCACATTAAGCTTTGTTGAATCCTGTAAAGTTTGGGGGGTGGTGAGTATTTTAAAATACTCAGTAGGGGAGTTTATACTATCAGGCATGAATAAATACATGGCAGTTTCACAACACACACACACACACACACACACACACACACACACACACACACACACACACACACACACACACACACACACACACACACAAACACACACACACACACACACACACACACACACACACACACACACACACACACATATATATATATATATATATATATATAGTATTTTCCATGAAAATGGGGTGTGCCTCTCACCCAAAACCACCCCTAGACCTTCTTCCTATGTATCGAAGATGCTACTAGGATTTGCAAGCTCTCACGGCTCGCTACAAATGTCCCAAACATATATATATATATATATATATATATATATATATATATATATATAAATATAAAAGAATCTTGCTGCGGGTACAAAGCAGCGACCTCTTACTTCTCCACAGATCATCTCAAAATATTTCGTGCTTGTGGATAGAAGAGCCACCCGTGCTCATGGGGCGCTGGGATCTAGAGAGTAGAGAGTCTTCCCATGATACTCTCTACCCTAGCGTGCATAGCCTTGATAGTTACCCTTCGTTAGGGGCGAATCAGGGATCTTGCCCTTCGTTAGGGGCTCACCAGGCTAAATTAGGTACCATGCATCCGATTCTGAACCGGATTAATTGTACTCTCATCTAGTCAACGGAGCTCTATCAGGGCGCCCAACAATAGCTCCGGACAACCAAAACACTTATGAGTCCCAGACTCATAGTCTTTAGTCCCAGACTCATAATCTTGAGTCCCAGAGTCAATTGAAATATCCTAGAGTTCCCAAACTCCAAAAAGAGCTATGTTCTTTTAAAACATTCTATCCCAATGTTTATCCTTTTGAAAATCCTAGCTTCGCCTCTACAAGACATGGGAGCGTCACTATCAACAAATACAAAGGCAAAGTTGGTCGCTCATTCCAATGAGACAGTTACCCCTTCTTTATCCCGCTTCAGTGACTTGATCACCATGCTTATACGTCTTTTCAAAAATAATCTTGAGTATCCTCCTTTCAAAAAGGACAAGTCCTCTAAAACCGTCATTTAAACTTACTGTTTTCATTCGTAATGAAAACAGTGGCGAAGCTAGTTTGTTTCTATCTCACACGCTTCACCGTGTATAATTTATATCAAAATCCACGAATAAATATTCGATCAAACTATTACGTATGAGGCAATCATAATGCATGTAGTATAAAACATATCCGCTTCCAGTGGCAAATCATTCGACTATTCAAATATAATAACATTATAAATATACGCTATATAAATCATATTCTATCTCAATAATTAACCATTCAACAAATCGGATATATGTGAAGAAACCATAAATCATATCTTGAAAATAATCTTTAGCGCATAACATGCGAGAGTCATAAAAATAATAAGTTAAAAACACAACCAAATATTATAATCATGCCATAAGAAAGGATAAAAGCCCCTACCTCGCTTTTCGCACAAGTTCGAAACCGATAAATCGGACACCACGAAATTGGATGTCCACTTCTGGGGTTTTGGAGGTCTCCAACTAGAAAAATAACCCCGCCATGACGTCCGGCACGCTCGATTTAGGTAGAAACGCCTCTTAAACGACTTAAATCGGACTTAAAACGAGTAAGAAATGAAAAACAGAAGTTTCTAAACGTGGGAGAGAAATGAGAAAACATGGGAGAGACTGGATGCTGAGGATGCTATTTATAGAAAAACTGGATAGATGTAAGGCTGACACATGTCAATCATATCCGCTTTATCAGCAATCCTATCTGCTTCGTCAGCAATTCTATCTGCTTTGTCAGCAATCCTATCCACTTTATCATCAACCCTATCCACTTGCATCATCAATCCTATCCGCTTCGTTGTCAGTCTTATCCACTGTGTCATCGATCCTATACAGAATGATATTATTCAAATAATATCCTGACCTCAAAAAGCGATAACTTCCAACCTTGACATTGGAATTGCACGTTCTTGTTACCGATGGACTCGTGTCGACGAGCCCTTCGAAATAAGACCACACATGGGTAGGTCATCCCGCACTTTCAAAGTGGGTCCCGCCCATATGACATTTTCCCGAGGTCGTAACTTTTGCTCCCGACCTCCGTTTTATACGTTCTTTGGTTCGTTACGCTCGTCTCACTGAGCTCTATCATATCCCAATAAAAACTCTCTAAATATCTGTCTCTAAATAATTTAAAATAATTAAAAACTCATAAAATAATTTTATTAGAGGCAAGAAATCATACCAAAAATTCGTGGTCGTTACAATAAGAGTGGTGAAAGAGAAATTTTGGAATAGATCAAATAGTTCATAGTATTTTTTCCTCCCTATGTCCATGGCCAATGGTTTGGATAATATTTTTCATGTTCAATAGGTCTGAGCGACATATGAATTGCGTATGCAATCGGACGCTATGTAAAATTTTCTCTAAAAATTTTTGTAATGTCCATTCAGCTCCATTTTGATGCATTTTAGGTCCTGCTAATTATTCTAAATCAGTTCACGTATGTCTAGTTTATCTAACACAATGTTAGTATCGGCCAAAATTAGTTGTATTAATCTAAGTAAACTCCATATTTGGGATATAGACGAAATTCCACACACCAAGACAGTTCTCCCACTTCACGGAACTTGGCATATGGGTGCCGGTTATCTCAATAGAGACAACTGGCACCCAAAAGCCTTCCAACTTTGCATCCCTCGCTTACCATCTTTTATGGGTTTTTCTATAACCCTTTGTCATTGGACAACTTAATATATTTATAAGATTTTACAGCTAGGGCATCTTACATCTAAATAGCATCTTCATAGCTTCTATATCATGTATAATTAGCAGTCCTTTAAAAGGATGTATATAGGTAAGAAAAGGATGTATATAGGTAAGAGCACTATGGTCACATGGGTGGGACATGTAAAGTAGAGTCTGAAACCGTCTCTTGAAACAGGATGTTTCTCATCAAGCCAGTAAAAGATGATGAGATGGGTAGCTCTTCTAGTTCGTCAAAGAAATCATTTTCTTCTGATTTGGGTGAAGAGTAATTCCTAAGATCTAGGAAGAAATCTTGAGTCTTCTTTGAAGTTGCCATTAAAAGGTGATCACTTGTATTTAGGAGTATCATTTCTTGTACATTAGCAGTGGGGTATTGGGTATCAGCAAAGGCAATTTCTTCCTTGGGGGCATGCATTGGTGGGGTGGGTGAAATTGGGAGCTCTTGCATGTTCAGTTGGACTTTGGGGAGTGGCATGATTTGGTCTTTCCCACTGAGAGGTAGAGCAGGGCCGGGATAAGCATCAGTTGGGCATCTTTCTACTTGCTTTTTAGCTAAACAACCTATTGAGGTGTTGCACCTATAATAGCCCCTGAAGAAGTAGAATGCCACAAAGATCAAAAGTAAAAATCAGGTACACAATACTAGAGATCACCGAGAAAGTTAACAACAAAATAATAAGGCTGAAGCTAAATATTATTACATGAAGATTTCTAGTAGTTGTAGCTCCTTGATTTTTACCAAACAGTGAGCCACACTCTTGACTTGTCTTCTGATAGCAATAAACTTAACTTCCACAAAATTTTCAAGCAGGAAACAACGTGGTGCACAAAGTGCCCCACCTTAGATCAGTTCTTCCCTCTTTTGATGAAGTCTTACACCATTGCAGCAGAATCGCCCTCAAATATGGCCTGATTAACCCCCAAGTCAGCAGCCACCTGAATAGCTGTAGCCGCACCCAAATAATCTCTTCTAGTTTAAGACAAGAGGGCACCCCCCAGTCCCTCAAACAAATGCCAACACCCCCATCCTCAGCCTGCAAAACCCAAAATTTTATCAAACAACCAGTTAATGGGCTGTTTTTGCTTTCAAACAGTCATTTCAGTTCAATGAAAATTGGAACAGCATTTTGGATTAAATTCTTTTTAGCTGCCTGCGTGACCAGCCTCCCCTTGGCAGCTGCCACAACTCCCCCACTGTTCTCACCTTCCTCATCTATATCTGCAGTCTCTGCAGCAGCAGGCCCGCGGCTAGATTGGATTCGCATCTCTTTGCAAGCAAGTATTTGTAGCGCATCCTGCCAATTCAAAGTCAGTTGTCAGATGCTCGAGGAAATATTTACATGTGAGCTCTAATTTCTTGGACAAGATGAAAATAGTGCATAAACAGTGGACTTTCAACAAATTGTTATAGCAGAAACGAAAGTTGCAAAGAGCATTTCTTTTAGGAGCACAGCATTCCATGTACCAAAAAAAAAAAGAGAGAGAACCACAGCATTGCAACAATATTCCAATTCAGCAGAACACATTTCTCTTCCCCCCGAATATTTCTCTGTTCTGAGAGCAAATTACTCTGCTATAAAGCAGATTTCCGTAGTGGCTTCCACTTGAAAGATTGTACAAACGCACTATGCCTTTCAGTTGTAAATAAAAGCATCAAAATTTTGAAGGCATATTTAAAATTTCAATGCAAAATGGAACATGGAAAATTATAAAAAGCACAGCTCCTTTTTGTCTATTTAAATTCACATTTGAAATGGAAAAGACCATCAAGGCGGTTGCAAAAATGCAGACGTGAAAGCCAAATTGAAAGAAACACGGAAACAATGACAGACACATTCGGCTTATTGTGTCTATAGGCAAATAACACTTTCTTCTCTGATTCAACAAAGGCAGACTTGTTCTACGAAAGCAACAGCAACATTTTTTAAAAAAAAAAAAGAGTCACCTATAGGTCCCTGAGAAGAAAGGGATGAGGAAACAAAGTATACAAACCAAGAAAAAAAAAACAAGTAAAAAATAATTCGGAAATGGCCAAGTTGGCAGCTTACCCTGGCCAATTCTAGAGATACGATTGTAGCAATCTTGTTTCTGGAAAGATCAAGGGTGTGAAGACCCTTTGGCAGCGAACCTGGACTGATATAAACTACAAGAAACACCCAGAGTGATAAATAAGAAAAACTTTGATGCAAACTGAACTTGATGTATAGTATACTAGGCTGCATTTGTTGGGATGAAATAGTTACCTAACAAATTGCCTGATAGATTGACAGACCGAAGACTGGCAAATGGGAAAATGTTTGGGATCACCTTTAAGCCCATTCCAGCTATATAATTAAATATGAAGTAGCCAATAATCAAAAAATTATAAAGAAGTAGGACGTTTTACCTTTAAAGCATGAGGATCTTGACATTTGTCCTTACCTTGTCAGCATCTACCCCCCTTTTTTCATATATGTGGCCCAAGTTAAAATACATGCATTTAACAAAAAGAAAAAACAAAAAAAGGTACAAATTAATGCAATTTTTTTTTTTGAATATGGGTCCAAGGTTTGAATCTTTATACTTGAGCCTCCTTATGTTCACTATATTTGTATAGAAATCCCTCAAGTTTATCACCAAATTGCATTTTACTCCACTTAGTTCATGACTTTAAACAACATAAACATTAACAATTTGATATCTTCTAAAATAATTTCACTATATTTGTACAGAAATCCCTCAAGTTTATCACCGAATTGCAATTTACTCCACTTAGTTCATGACTTTAAACAACAGAAACATTAACAATTTGATATCTTCTAAAATAATGCACTTTTGTTGAATGATTCAAATCTGGAGCAGTAAGGCTCTTTAGTGTAGCATAAAAATATTCTTGGTACAAAGTGTACAACCTTGTACATGTAAGCTACAAATTAAAATTAAAGCCACAAAATTCCCCATAATTTCTAGATGGTTGTGAATATTTTGGAGGAAAACAAGAAAAATCTGATCGTTTTCTATTGGATCTATGTTGCATCTATTAATCCATGAAACTTTGATTGTAATCTAAACTTGGCTTACCATTTCTAATGAGCTTGAGGAGCAAGTTGGCCTTCTTCTTTAGAATCAAAGTCTTTTTGAAATACTCTGCTTCAGTGAAGCCTGAGCAGACTCCATAATCGTCCCATATGCTTTCTTAGTCTCTAATTCCCGAGTTGCTAGGGCAGTCAAGGCTAGGCTAGAACTTATAAAGGTCTCTACGAAGGGACTTGATCTGCACACCCCGAGATAAGTCAAAACAACTGAGGCAAAGTTAAAGTGAGAGGAAGGAGAAAAATTTGAGAGAGGAAGGGTGTACTACCTGGGCATACTCGAAGGGGGTGAAATTGCAAACGGAAGAAGAACTGCCTAGACACTGCACCAAGAAGATGTTCTTTTTTGGGAATGTGGAGGGGAAGCAACACACTTGGTTGTAGCAATGTCCTCTTGGCCACTACAAAGAAAAATTTGTGATCATCAAAACCTAGTATACTAATGTAAGTTATTATTGATGCTATTAATTTTAACTAGCTCTTCAATTTCAATAAGAATAAAGTCATAGTATACCTAAATAACCTTTATTTTTTTGCAGAATCTAATGTGAGAAAAAAAATATTACGACAGTCATGGAGAAAGTTAGCAGTCCAAATATTATTGTAAAATGTTAACAAAACAACAATATTTAAACGTCCAAATATTATGCAAGCAGCAAAACTGACCTTAAAAGATTTTAAGGTTCCCTCTGTATAAATGATACCAAATAGCAGTCCTTTGCTGTCAAGATCTCCATTTTGCATTGGCACAATGAACTTGTGAAGGGAATTGGATTGTTAGAAACAAAAAATAAAATGTGTAGCAAAAAAATCTGTAGTACTCCATAGGTGACATACAATTATCTTACCAAAATTTTATACGTCTTGTCAAGAAAAACTCCAGGCTTAACTCTGGATAAACTGTTTGTTGTACTCGCGGTGTCGTCTCTCTCGGGCTTAGATGACCCAAAATACCAATGAAAGCATGACTCCAGAGGAGACCATAACCAAACCAACATAAATGTGTTTTGTACTTGTGAAGCCCAGGACAATTATTCTCGGAAATTGACTTAAACGTGTCGCGCACAAATGTGCAATCTTCTAAATTGATAAGAAATGGAATATATTGGTACAAGCCATTGCTCACAGTTGCAACAGCAGTCATCTGGTTGTAAATGTCAGGAGTAGCCCTTCCCACCGTGGTACATACACCTGCTGAAGAAACATTACATTCATAATTCTTCCACACCTGCACAAGTCACAATAGATTGTAAAGGTAGTAGATTTCCAATGGTTGAAGAACAATTTCTCAAAATAGAAAATCTACAAGTACGGTTTGATGATGCTGACTATAGGCAAAATAACTACATAATGGATTGAGGGATGCCAAACATTCATATTTTGAAATTCTGCTTTCAGGGATGTTGACAGTACATGATTACACTCTCCCAAATCATGGTAAACATGATGTTCTGTTATGAACTCTTGAGGTTTATAGACAGATGAATGGACAAATCGACAAAAACAAATATCACTCTACAGAAGTCCTATCTTTATTCTTTTTCTTTGTATGGTCACACATTGCTTAGTTAATATGAACTTTCCAATTACCTGTGATGCATTGTTAAAGCCAACTTCTCCAGTCTTGCATTCCCAATCTGTCATGTCAGCATTAAATGGATTGCATAGGACTGGCATCAATGGACCGGATTGGTTGAAATAAAGAGGGAGGCCTATGAATGGAGGGATGTTGCCACTTGACACGTTATTGATGACTTGATTAATAACATTCACAAGAGAGAACGTGGATTCTTTGTTTTGATACAAAGAGGCATTGGCAGTTGTCACATCTACACAGGGGAGTATGTCATCCAGAGCAGTATGTGAGGTACGATTACTAACCCATTCATTCGTAGCAACATGTGTCTGCAGAAACATTAGAGTAGAAATAGAGGTAAAATTATAATATCATGACATAAATTTTAAAAAAATAATAAAAATAATAGAATTCTCATGGTTGGTTTGGTGGGTGAAACTGCATAATGATTCATAATTTTTGTAAGATAATAGACCAAAAATTGCATCTAAAGACCAGTAGAATGAATGATAAAACGCCAAATTACACTTCAGAGCATGGGATAAAAAAGAACCATTTTAGGAACCACATTTTTGAAATTTTGTGTCGGGTAAAGTCAAATTTTGGAAAATACAATCAAAGCAAAAATCCCAAAATTACCCTTCTCACCCATTTTTTACTTAAAATAATTCTTGAAATTCCTTGCCCTGAATTTCTAAATCACAAAAACCCTCAAGATGATACTCACTTGGATATTTACCTTTAAAGCTTGAGTAACCATAACTAAACTTTTAATTCCTACTATTTTTGTTGTATGATATTTACCTGACCATGAAAATTTATAGCAAAAATTAGGATGGTGATTTTAACGAAATAAACTGAGTTTGGCTCATTTATTATAATTCGCTGAAATGATTGACCTTTTCATATCTTCATGTGTAATATCCTCACGTGCTTGTAGTGTTTAGAGTGTTTCAGACAGTCCAAGATCTAACACAAATTCCTCTATCATTCTAGCTCTGAACTGCCTTACTTCTTCCTTGTACATTTTATGCATAAATCTTTCATGATTGTTGACAATTTCATCTATATAATGACAAATAAAAATCCCGCAATCTAACCTGCAATTAATAATTTAACAGTATTATCATGCTATTTTATGCATTTAAGAAAATGTGTGGAACTTAATGAGAAGTTATTTTTAACTTACGAATTTGGGTATTGTTGTGGGATATTTTCCACTTCTGTAAAAGATGATTGCAGCTCTTGGGATGAAAATCGTCCTTTTAATGCTTCAAGCTCATATGATTTAATGTGTTCCATTTGTACAAACATAATCATTTGTAATATAAGTAGATAAACAACGCTAGGTTTGTCAAACTTTAATATAAATAATACTTACAAAAGTCAACGCATCTGCTTCAAAGGGATCATACATTCCATGTTTTATCCTCATAGAGTTGTAACGTTTCCATTGGCCTTCATGGGTATCATAAACAAGCAAATGCCAATGACCCATGCATGAACCATACTTCTATTGTATATTTGAATGTATAGGAAACATATGATATCGTGCAAGTTGGTTGACTTTATAATGCTTGAACAAAAACATCTCTTGCAATTCTTTTTGTTTATTTATAATAAAATCCTGTATCAATTGGATGAAATAGTAGCTAGTAAGTTAAAGATTTTAAAAAAATAATAAAAATTATTATAAAATTATTATCAACTTCTGACATGAATTTGTAGCAGTGCAGGTTCATGGCTGCTTAAAAGTATAATGAATATTTATTAACTTACAAAAACAATTTTAAACAACATGATCATTCAAATCAATAACACCTTCCAAAAAATAAAAAAAATAAGATTAAATAAATAAATACTCACAAAACAAAATGAGCTATAGAAGACAAATTCGTCAGTCGATTCTTCTGTTTCCTTTTTTCTCCTTAATATTTCAGTAAAAGAATCAATGACTTGTTATTTATTTTTCAAAATTTTAATTGTCATAACTTTTACTATAAATATAAATAAAAGAAATCAATTTTCAACTTATGTTACTACCAATTTCTTGATCATCTGCAAGTTGATTAATGTCACCTAAAGTGACATTTACTCCTTCTTTGTCACAACTCCAAATGATTGATCTACAATTCATTGAAAAAGATAAGTAACACAATTAAATTCATAATCATTGATCTTAAAACTTAAGTTCACTATTGATTTACTCACGTTGTGTCTCCAATTTTATTCATTTCATCAATTTTCATTTTTTCTTCCATTTTTACATACTTCCAGACCTTTCCTTTAGATCCCTTCTTATTTTGCCCTGCTAGTTGATCTTCATCCATCTTTCTTCTTTTAGCTATCTTTAGGTAAACATGGACTATGTCTTCTTTTGATTCTTTGTTTGACCTCCTTGTCCTATTCTTTACTCTATCAACCATTGAGCTAGGTGTCGCATGTGGTTCAACTAGTTGAGGTCTAGAAGTTGGCTTTTTTGGGGGGTTAGCCTCTTGCTTCCTAGTTGTTGTTCCTCATAAATATTTGTGAAGGCAATGATATCTATAGAAGCTTGTAGTATATCTATCTTTTCTTCATACTTCTTGTTTTCTTCTGTCCTCATTGCCAATTGCCTCTGAACCAATTCTTTTTCTATCACCATTTGATTGAATACATCTTGAATTTGTCATTGATACCTTGTTTCTCTTTCTTCCATTTTCTTCATCTTCGTTCTCAAATGATATACTTCAATTTCAAGTTTTTCCTTTGCTTCTTCTACCAATTGTTTCTCAGCAGCCAGTTTGTTCATCTCAGAAGCCATTTTTCCTTTGTCATTGAACAACTTTTCATTGTCCTCCTCTAGAAAAGCAATTTCAGCCATGTTGCAATATTGATCATTGCTTTTCAAACCATCTTCCATTTTTTTCAAACTTTCTTTTAATCTTTTAATTTCAACTTCAGCTTCTTTTCTTACTTCTTCACTTTTCTTCTTCTCAGAAGCAAGTTGTTCCTTTTCTTCCTCAAGAATTAATATTTCTACTCTACTACTTTCCAGTTCTTGCTAAAGTTTCTTTTTCTCTTCATTCAATACATTTATCTCAATCATATTTTCACATTCAATAGGAGCAGTATCTGCAAAAAGAATAAACAAACTTTAGAAGAAATATAAGACATATAATACAATGTATTTCTATAAATAAGATATAACTAGATGGTCCTTTTACATGCTTATAACATAGAAAATCAACAAACTAAATACATCATTTAAAACAATGTGTAAAAATTATAAGATTAAAATTAGAGACAACGCAATAATGCTGCTTATAATTTAAAATAGTGTAAAAATTATATGATCATGGCAACATGATCATGCTGCCCTTTGAAATCCACTAGTAAATTCATTGTAGCATGATCACACTGCCCATTTTTCAAATACAATTAATTGTCATCTCAACCAGCTAACAATTGTCCCTTTACAGACTAACGTAAAAAACACTAAGAACAATTAACACAGTAGCTTTAATCAAGTTCCTGTAAACACTAATAGTACAATGCAGAAAGAAAAAAAAGAAAATTATTATAAAAATACGAATGCTATGCGTGTCTGTGTGGGAATTTAACCACACCCAAACATAAAACAGGAATC
Source organism: Saururus chinensis (assembly GCA_035235625.1). Classification (NCBI taxonomy): domain Eukaryota; kingdom Viridiplantae; phylum Streptophyta; class Magnoliopsida; order Piperales; family Saururaceae; genus Saururus; species Saururus chinensis. The sequence continues at coordinate 27,963,548 of CP141140.1, forward strand.
ACTTAAGACACTAATGACTCAAAGTCAAACCAGCAAGCTCAAATAATCCGAACCTCATACCCAAACATAAAATAGCTCTAATATAGCCAAACGTCAACATAGAACTAAAATCCCTCAAATGAAAGCTAAAATTAGTAGCTTAGTACAAGCTCCCAACTGACAACCATCTCGAATGCCAAAAGAAATAAACAATATTGAACAAGAAATTGGAGCTTTCCCAATAATTTCACACTGAAAAACAAGCACTCAATACATGAGAAAATTAAATAAATAAAAAAAGAAACATTACCTGCATTTTGAAGCCATCCAATTTAGAGAACTTCATCTTTTATTGAAGCTTCATCTTCACTATCTTCTATATTTACAAAAGAAATTTCTTCATCTTGATTTACTTCTTCTGAAGCTTCATCTTCACTATCTTCTATATTTACAAAAGAAATTTCTTCATCTTGATCTACTTCTTCTGAATCTTCTTCTTCACTACCTTCTTCTCTTCTTAGAGAATCAAAAGAAGAATCATCTTCTTCTATTCCTACAACTGAAGAATCATTTGGCTCTCCTTCTTCTTCCTCTTATTCAATTCCTATAGAATAGGAAGATGAATCTGCTCACAGTCTTTCTTCTTCTTCCTCTTGTTCAATTTCCACATAATCAGAAGATGAATACTCTGGCTGACTTTCTTCTTCTTCATCTTCTTCATCATCATCATCATCATCATCTTCTTCTTCTTCTTCATCTTCATCATCATCATCATCATCTTCTTCTTCTTCTTCTTCATCTTCCTCGGTTTGAGAAAAAAATTGAATTTCAAGGTCAATTCTTTGTAACCGACCATTCAACACCTACATTTAAAAATAATATGTTATATCTTTAATCCATAAATATTATCATCTAAAAAAATTTATTCAATATCATGTCAACTTTTTTTTATACCTCATGATCTTCTATGCTTTGAAGATCAATTCTTCCAAGTTTTCTGTTCATACTAGAAAGTCTCCAGTTAACTTTTCAAGGTACATAATCATCTTCTTGTACCTCATCGTCTGGGACTAGTTTATCCTTTTCTTGAATGAGCATTGTATGCTCACAAAACCAGTACTGCAAAAATATGTTAACATTGTTAGTTTCTCATACAAATAATAATGTATAAATAAATGTTTCAAATAATTAATTTTTCTTACCATTAAAGATATCTGACATCCTCCAATGTTTTTCTTGGCTTCAAAATTTGTTGCAATGGAAGAAATCAATTTGTTGGCAATAATTGTTGGCCATTTGTAATTAGCCATGTCTTCTATATCTTCAATGGCTCTTATATATGACCAATTAACTTGAGTTCCTCTTGTAGGAAAAAAAACTGTAACTAATATGTACAAACATAAAAGCCGAACTGAATCCTCCTTTTCTTGTTGACTTAATCCAAATAAATTTTCTCGAAGAACATCACATACTATTTTCACTGTGAGAGAATCATTTCCATATATGTCTTCTGGGAAAACCCTCTGTACAAATGGTGTGTGTGGTTTTCCTTTACTATCTATATGGAAAAGCTTTCCCCTTCCCATTGGAATTCCAAATATAATAGACATGTCATCTTCTGTGAATTCAACCAATCTTCTTCCAATTTTAAATTTTCTTGATATAGGTTAAAATGTGTCTATTATTTTCTCCAAAATCTGATCAGACTTTTTACAATCACCACTTGTAATTTTTCCATGTAAGAAAGCTCTAATGATTCCCCAGAAAGGAGTTCTTAATATCTCTATTTGGTCATTATCAAAGCAACTGGTAGTTTCTTCTAAAACTGTGCACAGTGCTTGTAGGTTACTTTTAAACTGCACCATGTCTGTAATAAAAGACACAAATTAATATAAATATATAAGTAAAATAGTACAAAAGAAATAAACAGGCTGCCCATTTTGTAAAATCAAATGGAAAATGGAGAGCAGCATGATTATGTTGCCCCTTTGAAGTGTATTAGAAAATTTCACGGTAGCATGTTCAGCATGAACATGCTACCCATTTTCGAAATCAAATGGAAAATGGAGAGCAACATGATCATGTTGCCCATTTTTGAAATCAAATGGAAAATTGAGAGCAACATGATCATGCTGCCCCTTTGAAGTGTATTAGAAATTTCAGGGCAGCATGAACATGCTGCCCATTTTCGAAATCAAATGGAAAATTCAGAGCAACATGATCATGCTACCCCTTTGAAGTGTATTAGAAATTTCAGGGCAGCATGAACATGCTACCCATTTTCGAAATCAAATAGAAAATTCAGAGCAACATGATCATGCTGCCCCTTTGAAGTGTATTAGAAATTTCAGGGCAACATGAACATGCTGCCCATTTTTTAAAATCAAATGGAAAATGGAGAGCAGCATGATCATGCTACTGCCGCTTTGAAGTGTATCATAAATTTTAGGTAAAAAAAACTAACATGAAACCCAAATTTTAGATAAAAACTAGACCTCGCAAAATTTTTTTTACAGACCAGCTAAAACTGTCGACTAGCTGCATATTCAAATCACACATTTTCTTATCACTGTAAAAGAGTAAACATTCACAGTAAGCATTGTGTTGCGTGTAGAACAAGGTCGAGTGATTAAAAAATATTAGAACTTAAGCAACAATCACTATCTACCAAAAAATAGTGCAAATAAAACACATCAATCACAGTAGGAAGAAAATAAGTAAAGTGAAGCATGGGAAAAAATGTGAAACGAGTCAAGATTGTCGAAAACCAGAAAGCCCTAAGTGAACATGATAGAAAAATTTTAAGAGTATTCTCGATAAAGTTAGACCAAAAAGCTGTGAATAGAAAAAAATAGAAAATTTTAAAAATCGATTTAAAGTAAACATTAACCTAAAATGAAAGAAAAGTGAAAAAAATATGTGTAACATACTTGAAATAATAGTTTGAAGATGAAATTTGCTAGAGGATTGAAGAGCAAGTCGCCAAAGGATTGAACACAAAGACGCCTTAGGATTGAAGAGAAAGTTGTCGGAGGATCGCCGATGGACGGATGAGCAAATCACCGAAGAATGGACAATATTATCGCCGGAGAATGGAAGAAATTGCCGGAAGACGGAGGACAAAATTGCCGGAAGATGGAGGACTAAATCGCCGGAGGACGGAGAAGACGATCGCCGAAGAGCAGAAGACAAAATCGCAGGAAGAGGGAGGAGAAAATTGCCCACAGTAGGAGAAAATTTTGGGATATCTGATTTGAAATCAACGGACGAGTAGAGCAAAGACGATTTAGAAGGGTGGGTATTTTCGTCTATTTACACAACCACCACCATTAATAATGTTTTAAGTTAGGTAAATTTATTAATAGAGGTTTCTGTAATTAATAAATTTTCATTGTCTCTATGTGTTAATGCCCCTTTATTAAAATGGGCCAAAGAAATTTGTATGAGGCATGGTACAATGCTTATAATCCTACAATCAGATGCCCAAAAACGGAGACCACATGTTATTCTAGTGTGTGAAAGGGCAGGCTACTACAAAAGAAGTATTAATAAAAAATCCAAGTCGAATATTCATAGTAGACAAACAACCACAAAGAAATGTGGATGCTACAAACAAAGAAAATGTATATTGACCATGTTGTTGGGTAGAAATTGAAAATAATTTGTGGTAGTCACAATCACCCCTTGGGCAATTTGGAGAGTGGCACGCATATGTTGGTCATCTGAAAGAAGGAGAATTAGAAATTGTCAAAAATTTATCACAGATAGGGTTGAAACCTCGACAAATTTTGTTATCCTTGAAGGAAACAGACCATACAAACTATACAACTATGAAAATAATTTATAATATTCGTAGTTGTTTGTTTTTAACTCAAACAAAGGGTAAAACTATGTTGCAATAGTTAATATTATCCTTTAAGTATATCTACTCTGTAAATGATTTTGGTTTTCTAAATTTCAAATTACCATTAAATTAGATCTAGTAGATAGTAGTTTTTTTGGTAACATGTGATATATTACTTAAGTGTGTTTACTTTTGTAGTACTTAATTTATATATTAAATTTAAATAATATTAAAACAAATATGGTACACAAGATTAATGAATTAAGATCAAAATTATAGAATACAATATACATCCAAATGACACTGACACCAACAACATCAACACCATGTCACTGTCGAGCCCAGTTGGCAATATGCAATGAGTGACATGACTTGAACTTTGTTTGGTAAGACTAGTATTTTAAGAGGCCCACTTGCACTTTTTTTTCCACTTTCTTTTTCTTAGTCTAGGCACGTGAGTGCTACCACTTATTTACCTTTTTTCTTCCAAGAGATTATTGCTTTTGCAGTAGGTTTTTGTAGGCCCACTTTTGTGGGACCATGTCATTCATCAAAGTAGATTATATCTAGGGGATGAGTATTTTCAAGGTTGATTTTTTAAGAATAGTGATATTCCCACAACAAAAGTACCCACAAAAACTCATATAAGAGTTTTGATTGGCTTACACAAGTGGGCTCCACACTAAATTCATATGGGCTTACTCATCTTAACCATCAAAAGTCATGTGTGAGTTTTTATTGTGTACTTTTGATGTAAAATTATCATTTTCTATTTTTTATCAACCTACAGTTGTGGGCAAATTACGTAGTTACAACCTTTATGAGAAGAATAAATAGAGCAGAATAATAGAGATGCATACGACTCTCACATAAACTAGGAATTTCTTAAATTTTCTAAAATAACTAAGAATAGAATAATCGAGATGTATATGTCTTTCACACAATCTACGAATTTCTTAAAATTTCTAAAATAACTAAGAATGAAAATTGAAACCCAAGACATCATTTGGAGAGCAAACCTAATTCTGCCAAACAAACAAAAAATAAAAGATAGAAAGATAGGAAGGGAAAGTTGGGCACATGCAGCTGCTTGGCTCAAACACAAAAGAGTTCTGTGCTTTTATGCTTTTAGATTAGTTGAGAAAGAAGAAAAAGGAGAAGCCATTTACAAGATGCAAAGTTCCTAAATTGTAGTATTGAATTTCAATGCAAGGGATGTGGTCTTGAATTATCTCATCATCAGTAATGCAAGGGATGTGGACAATCTTGGACCACTGACCCCCTCCCATCTTGCAACTCTTATCTAGATTGGGACAATATCTAATTTCCAGCTCCCGCGGTTTCTTCAAGGTGCCCATCTCCTCTGGAAACGATCTCAATTTTGGGCAGCGCAAAAATTTCAGTCTGCAGCTTAGTGAACCAAATTAGAATGTTGGAGAACTCCATCACCTCTTCATCGTCTTCAATTTCCAAATGGTTAAGCATTGGGAGGCTGGGTAATTTACTTATCGGCTCACCTGGACAACGTCCCATAACATATTTCGGCATGATGTTACTGTGCATTTTTACCCCGTGCACGGCCTACCAAATGCATCGGGTGCGTACCATCGAAACTTACTGCTATTTCTAAGCTTTATGCAGAAAATTTACGGCAAAAAACAGATAGGTAGCCAAGGGTTTTATCAGTTTTCACTGCTTGTTTTACCCCTTTACTCATGAACTTGCCATAATGATTGATGGGTAGAGGACAAAAGGTTTAACTTCTCAGTTCTCATCAATATTATTACTGTTTTCTTCCTTTTTTGGTTTAAAAAATTTAGTACTGTCAAATACTGGCATATTTACAAGTCATATTGCTCTAGCAGATTAATATTTTATATAGAGCTCTTGGAACTTTAGATACTTATAGCTTAAAGAAATCTTTTTTAAAATTTCTATGAATTCAATTTGTATTTTCTTGGAGTTCACCAGATGACCACGGGGGGAGGAAGGAGGGAGGGAGGGATTGTCTACGACATGCACTCATAGGGAAGTATTTTCTATCTTCCGCTCTTATAAAAAACGCTAGGGAGCTGTCGAATTTCAAGATGGGTAGCGTGTGACCCATCCTATAGCTCTCTAGCAATCCTTACGCTTGGCTCATATTAAAAAGGAGCATAACAAACGCTTCCCAACTTATAGATACGAGAACTCCAGCTTTTCTCATCAATCAAGTTTATGCACAGTAACTTCCATTATTGATGCAACCAACCTTTCTGAACCCTGATCCAAGTCGCTCCAGACGCAATTATTTTTCGAAAGCTAGTGCTAAGTCTTTTGGGTTGCACTTACTGAGAACTAAATCTAACGTAAGATTTTGAGTTCTTTAGTCTTGTATTTTTCCTAAAAGTTAAAAATACTCTAAGGGTTCACCTTGCCCTCCTGATCTATTTTTAGGGTTAAAAAAATGCTTTTAGGCTGGGGAATTTACTTACGGGCTCACCTGGCCAGCTTCAAATCACTCCCCGATACAACTTCACAACAACGACTATCTCAAAGAAAAGACCAGTAATATCCAAAACTGCAAACATGCCCTCAACTTCTGAACTCGAATGCAGGAGAAAAGACTAATGTCGATGAAATGTTTAACATACTTGAAACCGCTCAAAAACTTCTTTTGAATCATATTTAATTTAAACATTTGAAGCTAAGCGTAAAATGTATTTCGTACCCCTGCGCCTCTGTAGACTGCATATCAGCTATGACTAACTACATAAGCAAGATCGATTTGTATTACTCATTTAGATAAAAGAATATCTTGTGATATGTATGTACATAAGCAAGACCACATCTGCATTCTCAATCAGATAAGCTGTCTTGACGGCAAAGCAGAAGCACTAAACTCTGCATCCAGCAAGGTTTGCTTCCTGTAAATAAGCACCTTAAAGAACAATGATCTGTAGTCTAACGTAGCACTAGATTCCCAATATGCATACATGATTTCCCCTTTATAATCTATTCCAACAGCAACAACAACTACAAAATAATCTTCTGACCCATGTTCCACAGTGACCATGTTCAATCCTTCATTTGAATACATGAAAGGGAAACATATTAAAAAAATGTTGGAATATGCCTCCACTGGAAGAAATGGAAAAAATTATACAACTGTTGTCCACATGAAGATCAAAGTTCCCAGTCCTTCTAAACTGCACGTGATGCAAATAAAACTGCAAAAGACATTTGTGGTTGTTACACACAAAATTTCAGAGCCGTGCAACTCAAAACATGAGCGACTTGTAGTAATTCTGTTAGTAAAGTTTTCATTTGCAGTTAAATCTACACAATCAGCACCGAGCTTCTAGAACACGAACGCGACAAACAATAAAAGAAGTAGCTACAAGCTATTCATGTAGCAGACCTGTTTACTGTATTTTTATCATTTGATTAATAGTTCCAGTGCAGAATTTAGTAGCATCGCTACACTACTTATCATTGAAATGAAGGATTTTACACTCAATCCTGTGTTACGATAGATGCCTAGGAAACTCTTTTTGTAAATTCCTTGACGACAAAAATGAAAGACATGCTAACTCAGGAAATTATAATCCCAGCAGGAGTTTTGGTTTCGCAGCAGAAATTGTTTGGCTTTATTTTAATTAATTTCTTATTTATAACTTTCATATCACATCTAATTTCTTTTATATTGTTATTAATTTAATCTCTACACCTGTTGTTGCACAATATACAAGTTTTTGCTGGTCTCCATAAGCTTCTGGGAAATCGAATCTAACTGCCATAACGGGCTTAACATGGACCATACTGAAATTATATAGACACGACATGACTGAGCAGCATAGTAAGCTCCGGCTCAAGTAAATATGTACAAAAATATTTAGATTTCTTTCTTGGAATTGACAATCAAATTTATTTTGATATGAAATTGAAGCAGCAGCTCTTCTATTTGAGATTGCATTTGCATTTACGGATGTGACTTGAAGAGGCTGGATTTCAAGAAATTCTACACCGTGCTTCTAGAAATGAAGGAAGAGTAAAAAGTGTCATACACGATCTCTCTTATGTGCATGTTAATCTCCTTTTGACAGCCATTAAAATAGTATTTTGTCACAAGCAAATTCATTTTCTATGATATTTGGGGTTAATCTTGCAGAAAAATGCCATTAGTAGGCACAAAATCAGGGATGTGCCACATTCTTATAACAGAGTTAGAGAAGGGATGAGAGGAAGAAGACAAAATATCTACTAGCAACTCTTTGAGTGGACATGGAAGGGCTTCCACCAATGACTATTTGGACCCTTCTATTTGAGGTAGGTACAATGACAGCGCTGCCAACTTTGAGATCAAAGACTCAGGATCTTATAAGGCCAATGTAAAGTTATGGTATGTTATTTCCTTTTGCATATTTTGGCTGATTTTTTTACTCTGTGTTCAGCATGTGCGAATACACCTGCACTTTGACTAGTGTAGACAAAAGTAAGATACCCTATGCCAACAAAGAATATGATCAGCTAAGTGTGCAAATCATGCATCTTGATCTCTTCAAGTTATTTTACACATCAAAGTGCAACAATGGTGATGTCAAATTGGGATGGTTTCACCACCTATTTTTTGTAATTAAAGTGTGTAGAACTTTAAATTTATGGGAGTTTTATCCCATTTTGATAGAAAAAAGTGTTCAAAGAACCACTATGGTCTATGTTCATGTTCTTCCCGATCATCGGCATGGCCATCCTAGTATATGGTTGGCTCCTGAAGTGAGCATTTTAGCTACATAGTCGAAAGGGTATGGTATGAAACGGGTTCATGGTCTTCCGCCTCTTCAAACATAGAAGTTGTATGTAGAGCTCCCCTCGCCCAGGAGTTAGGTTCAGGATCAAAACATAAAAAGATAATTGATCTAGTGCAATGCAATACAGAAGTTTCGATGTCATGGAAGTTAGAATCTCGACCGCTAGGGTCCATGAGCCCTATTGGGCCTTTGGTTAACTACGTGGATGGAGCGGGGTAAGCTTCAAGCAGAAGCTAAAGTTGAGTTTAAAGTAGTCCAATATCTAATATGAGTCATGAACTTCTAGATGAGGCTATCGTATCTAGCAAACTTTCTTATGTTGGCTTCTTTTTGCTTGTAAGTACGATTGTGACATTGAAATGAATGTTTGTTTCACTTTAACTTTTGTCAAATTATTAACTTGAATGATTCTTTTTTTACATACTTTTGTAGGAATCTTTGTGGTGGTTTTGGCAATCCCACTGAGTATACTTGCATACTCAACATCCTCTATCGTGCAGGTATTCTAGGAAGAAGAGGTTTTGTAAAGGCTTTAAGAAGGCCGTAGAAGTAGTGAGCAGTCTTCCCTTTCAGTAGTTGATTCATTTTCTCTTTCATAGGTTTGTCTTTAGGTACTTGAAATTGTCATTTATTGTTTATATCAACCAAAGTTTAGGTAAGAGACAAGTGCCCAATTTTAGATCCTACAACTATTTTAATGTCATAGATATTGTAGAGGTGTAAGATCCTACAACTATTTTAATGTCATAGATACTATAGAGGTGCAATTTATGATATTATCACAAAACTGGATTTATAAAAAATGTTGATATCATGTCCCCAAACCATGTTATTTTTATACTTATGACAAATGGTTTTCTCCACTGCATATTATTCAAAATATTATGACATATCTTTTTGAAAGGAAAATATTTGGAAAAATGCATGTATGGCAGCCCTAAGCGTGAGGGGCCGAGGGCGATGACAATATGGCAAGTCGAAGCAGCAAAAGGTAGGCCGCGAGTGGCATCGACAGCAAAAACAAAATGGGGTGATGGGGAATTGGGGATGGCCACCACCAAATGGGGTTAGAGTTTTAAAGTGTATTTTTGGTTGGACAAAACTATCAGTACATGCAGTCATTGGATGGAGATGATTAAATATGGGAAGACTTATTTACATAATGCCTGCCAAAGGGCCATAGGCTGGGAAATGGAAATGGGATGGGTATAAAAAAGTTAGCGGGCTGACAAGATCTGTCCAATAGGTGATTGTTCAGTTATGATACTGGATAATCTTGCAAACATCATTTAAGGCCGATCAATTATTCTATCCTTAGCAATTGATTGCTTTTGAACAAAAACATAATTTTTATTTAAAATATCCTCAATACTCTACTACACTATCGAATAAGGTCCCTTTACTCCAAAGTGTATAAGTGTGATGTGTGTGTGTGTGTGTTTACCTATTAAAACACTAATTGAGTCTACATCTCTGCTTCATCTTCAACATCCAATCTTCAGATACACTTGGACTGAAAATGTAACACTCGAGAATTTTTTAAACGCCCTATACTTGGCCATGTGGATATAAGTGTGTTTGACCTTTGATTATCTAAGTATAATAACTTATTTTGTGGGTTGAATTTAAGTATGAAACTTTAAAAATAGAAACTAGATAGTCATAACTTCGAAACACATCTAAGAATGTATAAATCAGAGTTTGGATGAAAGAGTTATGATTGTTTGAAGTTGGACTTGAAATGCAGTCATGACTTATTGATGCCAGCCAATCTAACCCTTAGTCATTCTTAAGGTTATAGCTTTTTATACGAGATGATTTTTATCTAAAATTTTGGGGTTAAAAAATAAATAGAAATATATTCATAATACTATTAAGAATGCATTAATCGGAGTTTGTATGAGGAAATTATGGCCGTTCGACATTGGGACTTTGTGCAACCAAAAGTTACTATCAGTGAGTCATAGAAATGTCGATGACCTGCAATGGTTCGAGCAGTTTTTTTTTGTTTCGCTCAAAAACCACCTAGATTGATGGTTTTAAACTAGAATTTTGTCCATTTTTCTCATATAAGTGACTTTCAAGGATTTTAGACATGATTTTATGTTGGATTGCAAACATTGATTACATGATTTGGTTTTGAAGTGATTGCATAAGATATATTTTGATTACTTGTATGATATGAAAGCATGTGATGGATAATTATGAGATTTTGTCATGATTATAATATATTTTACCATGCTTAATGATCAATTGATAGTAAGAATCATCATTTGTCATTATGAAAAAGATTATGATGTCATGATATAGAGTGATTTTGGGAAGTTGGAATAGTTTCTATTTTTTCTTTACAACCATTGGCATGTCCATGAACACATCGGTGATGTTGCCAATGTAACAGAGGAGATGATAGTGTTGATATTGATGAGCATCGACACGTCAGTATGTTACGAACAAGTTACCGATAGTAAGGTCGACCCATTGGTGAGGTGTCGATGAGGATGGTTGTCCTTGCATCCCATTGTCGATAAGGGTTCTACGCATCAATGAGTTATTGATGGTTATCAATGACTTAGCCAACACATCAATGAGTACACCGATATCAAGTTGGTTTTGGGAGATGAACATCTATACGTTGGTATGTTACTGACATATCGCCGACAGTGAGGTCAAAGCATCAATGAGATGTCGATGAGGATGATTATCTTTGTCATCCCACTGTCAGCAAGGGGTATGCGTCGATGAGTTCACCAATAGTAAGTCGGTTTTTGGTATTTTTAATAGGAATTTTCTATGAATGTTAGGCTATTATTATAAGAATTAATAAGATGTTATTCTATGCATGAACTTGCAAATATATGTGATGATGTTATGTGCTATTAGAAGAACCCTCAGTGCCTTATCTCCTTAAGTGAGTCTTTAGCCACTTCCGCGAAAAGGGGTTAGTATGAAAAATGACCAAAGTCTTCCGGTTCTCTAAAAATGGAAGTTATGTAAACCCGCTTCTATGGTCTAGGAATCGTGTTTTGATATACTAAAGCATTAAAAGATGACTAGTCTCACGCGATGCAATATAGGAGGTTTTGATGATTATGGAAGTCGAAACTTCAACCATTTGGGTCCATGAGCCGCTATGGAGCTTAGCCTCATAGTGTGGATAGGACGGGAAAACTTTAAAATACGTGAAGTCCGAATGTGAGTAGTTTATGGTCTACTAAGGCAAATTTGTTCTCATAGACGTGGCTACTATGTCATAGAAAACTTTAACTTGCACTTATGAAGTTGGAGACTTCTGAATGAGAGCGACTTTATGATTGTGAAATCGTGTGAATTGCATTTGTAAATATTATGCTTATTCCAATTACGTGTGATGATGATGATATTGTTATTGAATATAATAATTGATGATTTTGTGATGATGTAGTGTAGTTATGTGCAAGGTTATTATATTGTACTTGTTTAGCCATCCTACTAGGTATATTCATATAATTAGCATCCGTGTGAAGTAGGTTCCTTACAGAGTTAAAGTAACATTATGACTTCTAATTAAACAAATCAGAATTTATCAGATTTAGAGTTTGATGTAATTTAAATATCACAACAGTAAAACAGAATTACAAGTTAAAACTGATACGGCTTATTCATAACAACGTATTCGAATCATGTTCGATTTAAGATCGATATTCATAAAATTGATCTTTTTATCAAATTCATTGCAAAGCATGCAAACAAAATATCAATTTTTGAATTCGCGTGAGAATCAAAATTCTTAAAATAGAAGTCCATATTAAATTAAAAATTATGGATGTAAAACAAAAATTCAAAATTAGAGTTTGTGTTAAATTCGATAACACATGGGCATAACCAAAAGTTGAAAATTGGAATTTATTTGAAATCCACTACAACACGTCTAGAAGATAAATTTACTTCAAATCAAAAATCAAAATTCATTTCAAAATAATCAAAACACATTCAAAAAAACAATTTCTAATTATTTCAAAATTAAAATCAAAATTCTTATTAATAAAATATTGCATACAGATCAATGCTCCGGTACCAATTGTAACGCCCCGACCCAAGCGGGCCCACAAAATCTCTTAATAAATTTTTTTTTCTTTTCTTAAGCCAGGAATCATCGTCTGTATGTAAGAGGTACAACGTTCATTTACGCAGTACAAAGCACCAAGGCTTCCCCGTACGTAAACTTAGGTTGCAACTATCATTTACACACAACAAAGCTTCATAGTTCGTCGAGTATAAAACAAAATAAAACATATATTTATAATTAATTTGAATAGAGCCAACATTGCCTTGCTATTGGTTGCCTACATACGTATTGGATATTATTCCAATGCAATCGGATCTGAATGTAGTTCTGCCTAACGGCTAATACATACACAAGCATCACAAAATTATATATGTTAAAATATGTATATTCTAATATTCAATCGGAGGTATACAAAAACTCATCATAAATTGGAGTCAAATGAAAGTTAATAAATCAATGAAATCGTATATCTCGCTTTACCATAGAGAAGGATTAATTACATTCACACGTCTCGCTCTATCACTGAGCTGAGACTGAACATAACATATGTCTCTCTCTATCACTGAGCTGAGACTGAGCACATCACCCGTCTCACTCTATCATTGAGCTGAGACCGTACACACACACACACACCACACATCTTAGTCTACTCTAGAGCAAGACGAAACATAAACCGATCACATCTAAGCATAGCAGATTAAAACACAAAGGAACAAAGCATAGCAGGACACTTCAGGTCATATCAGATAAAGCATAACAAAGTAATTCAAATCAGAACATATTAAATCATAACAATTCATACATCTTAATTAGTACATTATTATCACTAATTAAGATGTGTAAGCGTATAAATAATTTAACATCCTAAGTTAACTACTTAGGATGTATACATATCCTCATACAGGAGATCAGGTATACTTACCTATAGGAGACATTGAAAGCGGCAGCGTTTAGAGTTGTTCATTTCTTCATAACGTCAACCTTGCAGGTTTAGATATGGAAGACAGATTATCCTTTGAAATAGGTGGATGTAGTATCCCTTCGCTTGAAGACGCTCCATACTTTCTGTGCTTGGAGGTGACAATTATAATATCCTCTTCTTAGAGACGTTTTTCTCCTTCAGCGTTTGTGAACTATAGACGAAGCCTCCCCTTAGCTTGGGAATATCTTTCTTACTGGATAGCTCTTTGGTAGAGGACAGCCTCCTCTACTCTAGATTGCTTCTTTTGTTGTGGCCCGGTAATTGTGGACAAAACCCCGTCTTATTCATGACCCATTTTTCTTTCTCCGGTGCTTGAGGATAACAGGTAGGGTCTCTCCTAATATCAAGGTGTTTCCTCCTTATATGATTGCTAACTCAAAGAACAAACCCTTCCATTGTCTAGAGCACACTCGATTTAGTCAAGAATGCCTTTTGAATCAACTAAATCAGAGTTAAGATGGTCAGAAACAAAGAAAACAAAGTTTGTTGGTGCTCGGGAACAACGGGAAAAACCTCTCCTTGTCTTAGGGTGTTTCCTCCTTATACAATTTCCAACACGAAGAAAAGATCCCTCCATAGCATAGAGGACACTCGATTTACTTAAGAACGTCTCTTGAATGGCCTTAATCGGACTCAGAATGCTTAAGAACAGAGAAAACAAAGTTCTTGGTGAAAAACTATTTGAAATGGGGGTTTAAATAGGCCGAGCCGAGCTGAAAACCCGCCGCACCGCGCCATGTCATACCATGGCGCCGCTAGAAATGGTGGAACCCACCATTACACACCGCGTGCAGGGCATAATGCCCTTGCAGAACGTGCACGGTGACAACGCATCGCAGTCGCACCGGCCTTTTTTTAATATATATCTTTAAATGCGCGTATCTTTCTACCCCGGATTCTGATTCGCGCGTTCTTGGTACCATTGGACTCGTATCGACGAACCTTTTGATACTAACCCACTTAAAGTAGTATAACATGCTCTTTCTAAGTAGGTTCTGCCTATATTACATGTTTCCCGAGGTCATAATTTTCTGTCCCGACCTCCGTTTTGCGCATTCTTTGAATCATTACACTCGTTATTTCGAGCTCTACTCATATACGGAGGTTTTAACCTTTAAAACCCTCTAAAATTTATCAAAAAATTAACTAATTACCTCTAACACCTTTGGTTAGACGGAATCGAAAAGGCAAGGTATTACTCCGGCTCAACTAAGCCTGTGTTTTCCTTGAGGGAAGAAGAAGTTGGGCATTGACTTCCTTCTAAACGCAACCTAGTTTTCCAAATTGTCGGAACCATCTATTTGTTGCAATTCAGCAAGGACTAAAGGAAGCATTTGATTCCCCATTTTGAATTTTGTTATTTTTTTAACTAGGAACCAGTTTTTGGATTGAAATTGGGAGGTGGCTCAGTTCTGGTTCGTTCTCTGGAACATAAGATTGAGAAGGAGAAATTTTTTACTTTCGATCAATCATCTTTTAAGTAGGTGTTTTGTTTTCTGTATGTTGTACATTTTGATTTTGCTCATACAAATCTGTGTCATCATTGGTAATTTGTCACCAATAACAAGATAAGACCTTGGGTATGAGTTTATTTGTGACCTAAGGATATATTTGTCCTAAATCAGGTCATATAGAATTAAGTGTTAAAATCTAGGAAATATGAAATATTTGTATATCAAGCCAGGTAATATAGAAAAAAGGAAAAAGTTTATATGAGCCCGAGCTCATGTAAATCTACGTGAGCCCGGGCTCTATGAGCCATTGGATTTACATATGGTGGCCCATAATACTCATGGGTTTAACTAATGAGTATAACCCATGAATATTATGAGCCGCCGGATGTAAATCCAGCGGCCCATAGAGCCTTGGCTCACGTAGGTTTATAGGAGCCCAGGCTCATATAAACGGGTCTCTATATATATATATATTGTATTAACTTATTTATGTAATTAAAATAATATTATATTTATTTATATTTTGTGTTACATCATGAAATTTTAAAACTTATTTTTATAAATAAAATAGTAAAATATTTTTTTTAAAATTTTTTTGTCTAACATTCGAGTTATCTTGGGGTATGCATTAGCCATTTTTTAAACATACGTGTATGAAATCATAGTGCATTAATAATTTAAATTAAATCATATCATAAATGACATAGGGCCTTACCCAAGTACATATCTGAATTTTTTGATGAGTTTTTTTCTAGAGACCCGTTTATATGAGCCTAAGCTCAGATAAACTTACGTGAGCCTGGGCTTTATGGGTCATCGGATTTACATCTGGTGGTTCATAATACTTATGGGTTATACTCATTGGTTAAACCCATGAATATTATGGGCCGCCAAATATAAATCCCACGGCGCATAGAGTTCGAGCTCATATAAATTTATATAAGCCCGGGCTCATATAAATTTTTTTCATATATAGACCTATTTATATGAGCCTCGGCTCATATAAGCTTACGTGAGCCTAGGCTCTATGAGCCATCGGATTTATATCCAATTACTCGTAATACTCATGGGTTATACTTATTGATTAAACCCATGAATATTATAGGCTGCAAGATGTAAATCCGACGATTTATAGAGCCCGAGTTCATATATATATATATATATATATATATATATATATATATATATATATATATATATATATATTAAATAACACATTACGAGTCTTCCGACACACCCATCCTGGCAGAAGCGGCGGCTATATCGAACGTCCGCGTCTCTGAGCTTCGGACCCCGCCGTCGTCGCCGGTGCTTGACGTCTTGTCAGGTTCTGGGTTCGAGCTCTGCACCGCGGTTTAAGCCGAGTCCATCCCGGAGCTGCTGGGCTTTGAGGACGTTGCCGTTGACGCGGCCACTGGCCCTGGCAAGACCCTCGCTTTCGTCATCCCCGTCGTCGAGAACCTGCGCCTCTTGACCCAATGTCCCAAACTCCTCTAGGTCTCTCTCTCTAGAACTTTCTTGGTTTTCTTAATAAATTGGGAGGATTGGCAGAAACAATTAATGAAATGAAAAATAAGATGAGTAAGCTGAGAACTTGGACGAGTGGTTGAAATTGAATGACGTAAAACTTCTAATTGATGAATACGAACCATGATCACTGATGATTTTTTTCCCAATAAATTGCAGATATAATTATTACACATCTCGGACACAACTGATTTCACCAATGTCTTTGTCTGTCTGAACTGTGAACTCTTGAACAAAAAAAGACGTAATCTGTCGCCACTTTAGTATGCGCACCTTTGAGCATAACAAGGTTGTTTCACCCACTGGCGAGTACCATATTTCCTCCAGAGGCTGCCTCTATTTTGTGTTAGATTTGACCACACACCAGGTCACTTTCTATGTAGGTTGAATGGCTCAAAGTGCAATTTCGAATCTGCCTTTGTATTCTGCATAGAAAAATAAGTAGCAAATAATAGAGTTTTAGTTGTGTGTTCTAACTTTTGTTTATATTATAGAGTGCTTCAGTGGGGTACTATATGAGTAGACATAGATTTTCAGAAACATGCTTATTCTATATTCTGTGTTCAGGTACTGGGGATTATTATTTCACCAACGAGAGAATTGTCATCCCACATATACTAGGTCCCTGAGCCGTTCATTGCAACTCTTCGAAATATAAAATCTGTGCTTCTTGAGGTGAATTTCCTGATCTCAGTCTACGCTCATTAATAGCTTCTGAATAAAACAATCTGTATGTTGTCTTTGCATTTAAAGATGAAACTCTATTACTTTAAGATGGGTTGTTGGAACTTCTGTTATACTTTGTGCAGAGATTTAGGGCAGATTTTCAATTAAAAATGAAGCTATATTACTTTAAAATGGGTTATTTGAACTTCTGTTATATTTTGTGCAGAGATTTTTATTTTCATGGCATGACGTGCTGTGAATTAATTGATACTGGCGGCAATTCTTCAATATGGATTGCAGGTCATGAATGTATAATGCCTCTCATTTATGTTGATATCATGAATGCTGCAATCTCTCCTGCATATGATTTTATACGGTTTGTGTTTTTACTCATTTATCATGTGGTTTAAACATATTTTGATATTGGATGAGGCTGATAGACTCTTAAATATGGGTTTCCAAAAGCAAATAACACCGATCATATCACACTTGCCTAAGCAAGAGGACTGGGCTGTTCTCTGCTACTCAAACTGAAGCAGTTGAGGAGCTCGCTAAAGCAGGACTTAGAAATCCTAAAAGGATATTAGTTCAGATTCAAATAAAAAGGTGGAATGAGTCGGTGCCCTCTGAAGGATTTGTGTCTTTAAAGACACCATTAGGGCTTCACAATGAGGTGATTAATATACTTTCCTCAACATCTTATCATGCATCAGGATTTGTTTGTTTCTTTCGATTTCATTTACAATTTTGCACTTTGCTGCAGTATATGGAATGCAAACCTGAAAAGAAATCATCACAACTTGTTGACTTCTTATCAAGGAACATGCCAAAGAAGATAATTGTGTAGGCATCTCCATAATTACGTTACTGCATGATACAATATTACAAAAGGACACTATTTGAGAAAGTCATCACTTGTATAGTCACTTTCTTGGCCGTCTCTAAGGCGTCGTGATGAGTTTTATATGATCTAACCATAGACAGGTCCCTTTCCAACTGAAATTTAATAAATTTGTAACTCGGTTCTGGTTAGATGGATACATGCGTATATCACTGATTCTGAATTTAGGATATTAAGTCACAAAGAATTCTAGGCCATAGTTCAAGTTCCCAGTATGTAAAGTTAGTTCACTTAGCAGGCATGCTAACACTGTATTATCCTTGTCATAGTTATTATACATGTTGATGGTCGCTGTATGTCTATTTCAACTGAACTGGTTTATTCAAATACATTATCCTTTTTTGTTACAGCTTCTTTGTGATTTGTGCATGTGTTAATTACTGGGGAGTTGTTCTTCCCCAGATACCTCTTATTAAAGGGTGTCCCATATTCTCTCTTCATGGCCGAATGAAAGCTGTATGCTTCAATATAATTGTAGCTTCTTACTTAGGAATAATCATGCAATTCATCAATCAACTTTATTTTTTTGTTAAACTGCTCAGGATTGATTATTATTTATTTATTTTTTATTAGTGATTGATTATTAATTTTATAATGTGTTTTGTTCTTTCCATAATCTGCAAGGCAAAAAACCATGGTTTCTTTCAAAATTTTGTCAAATGGTGTTCTTCTCTGTACTGATGTTGCCGCTCGGGGACTTGACATTGCCGAGGTTGATTGGATTGTGCAGGTGAAGATAAATTTCGATTTTCTACTTATAAAATTATGTACGTAGACAAATATTTTGTTTAGGGTGCTCAAGGAATTGTTACCTGCCTCTGATATGCAGTATGACCCCCCGGTTGATCCAAAGGATTTCATACATAGAGTAGAGGCCAAACTGCAAGATTGAGCAGACAGGGAAGTGCACTTGTTTTCTTGTTACCAAAGGTTTGACTTAAAGCTTCTTCACAAAGTCTGCAATTTCTTTTTATTAATAATTTTGACTTCTAATTCCAATTTTTGTTCCTGATAATCAAATTAACTTTGGTTCCCTTTCCTTTTGGAAGTTGCTTATGTGGAATTTCTCAGTTGAAGAAATGTCCCGCTTCAAGCTTCAGATGATCTAGTTGATATTGTTCCTCAGGTTGTCTTTCTCTTCTCTATAATCGTATTTGGTTGGTCCATTGTGATCTTCTGTTTTTTATTGTAAGCATACACAAGAAAAGGTTTACTTGACTTTAATAGGAACCCAAATAAGAAATGCCCTTTCCTTGAGAAAGAAGTCCTAGTTGTTAGGACGGAGCCTATGCACTTTTTTTCATCATTTCTTTTCACTGTAGTATGACATGTTTTATATGATATTTGGCCAAAATCATAATAAAATATGAAGATTCAACCATTCTGACTGATTTTGATGTTTTTATTTTTTGGTACAAGATGTATGTTGTATTGGATATATTGGAAGTATGTGTACAACAAGTATGTAACAAAAAGATTTGGAAGGTTGATAATTTGGCTTAGATCAATCAGCTGTGCACTGCTTAAATGTTTTCATTCCAAGTGTTGCAGATCTGATGTGCTGCCAAAAGTGATCGAGATGTCATGGAGAAGGGACTTGGAGCTTTTGTTTCATATGTCCGTGCATATGAAGAGCATCACTGTTCTTACATCTTCAGGTTGTTGTTTTGAGAAATCTTTGTACATATGTTCTGGAAATATTTTCTTAATGTTTTGACATACAGATGGAAAGATTTGGACGCTAGAAAATTGGGAATGGGGTATGGGTTACTCCAACTGCCTTCAATGCCTGAGGTGAAACATAGGTTGCTTTCAGTTGAAGTATTTACAGCAGCAGAAGACATTGACATTGCTGCAATCAAATGCAAGTAATGTATATTCTTTTTCATTCTTTCTCTTATTCAAAAATTTCTGCCCTCCGATTTTAGCACAATGCTTACCAAATTTTCTCTTAGCATGGTTGTGACCACTTTTTTTTTTTTGTAGAAATAAATCTCGTGAAAGCAAAGACAAAAGAACTTGAAAGCTACGGAAGCTAAGGAAGCAATAACAGATGAAGAGTCAAAACTGGAGATATCAAAGCAGAGACCAAATGGAAAAAACTGGTCGACAGCGTCGAGCCATGCAGACATTGGAAGATGAGAGGAACTGGAGCATGAGTATAGATTATTAAAGAAACTAAAGAAAGGGACGATTGATGAACGGGAGTTTGACAAGCTTATGGGTCTCAAAAAGGACTCTCTTGAATCTGATATTGACAATGCAGGGGCTGGAGATCAAGCTTCTAGTACACAGGCTACAGGTGTTAAACAAGTCAAATTAACAAAACCAAGCAGAAAATGTGGCAAACAGAAACGAAATAATAATGGCTTGAAAGGTTTACAAAGGACTTGGGCAATACAATCCAGAATGGTGCTAGGATTGCCAATTACTGGAGAAAGGAGGTATGTTTCCAATGGACTTTCTTCGATTGTGCATGAGAATGGGTAGCTGCACAATAGTTGGCGGGGACGCTAAGTAAAATTTGAACCGGCCTGAGCTTTTAGCCTTCTCTGAGTCTCTCAACCAATTTTGTAATGGTGAACCTGTTTTAGGATAAGTCCGGCTTATTAATTGTTTGTATGTGTAACTTAAAATGAGTAGAAGTAACTTAGGATTTAACCAACAAATCATATTGTAACTGTGCCATCACCTGTCTTCTTTGCTGTTGTTTTGTTTTTCTATAGCGCAATAGTCATTGTTTGGTTGGATATTTTTTAGGCCCTGTGCTATGGATGTGTGCACTGATGGTAAGCGAGCTGATTAGTGGGAGTGCGTAGCATTCCTCATTATGTGTACTTCCTGCTTATTAGTACTCCCTCTATCCCATATTAATAGCTCTATTTGGTTTTTAAAAATGAGTTCATCTTAGTTTATTTTCAAAAAATAAATGGAATTATTAATGTGGGACAGAGTATATGTTAATGAGAGATTCTAGGTAAGAAGTGAAATGGGAAAATTATTTAATAATATTAAAAAATAATTATCAAAATAGCGGAGAGAGAAAAATATTTACTAAAGTGTCCGTTTTGGCCATGTAGGCACAAGGCAAGCATGGGCACATGCGTTGTATGTTTTTCAATTTTTATCAATTTCATTTGCTAGAAGGATGAAATTAGTTTTAAGTTGATTTTGTCTTTTTGAATGACGAAATCCCCACACTTAGGCTTTGCAACTGAAATCAAGAAGACAAAATCTACTTAATATAAGATTTTTTTTCTTAAAAAAAAAATAGATAACTTAAAATTGGAAGCAACCCCTATCCTTGTCCCTGTGTAACATCGCATATGTTCTGCACAGTCAACATATAAATTTGCCCCAGTATAACATTGCATATGTTCCATGTAAATAACATATAAATTACAATAATATCAGCACTTGATTTAAAACGTCTAGGTAATATATAAATTAAATACGATGTTCTCAAAATATTTTGGTTTACAAAACTAACATATAATGACTCTTAAGTCGCTCTACCTCTCCTACTGTTATGACCCCGACCCGATGGTGCTGTATTGGCTCTTCCTACTCCTGCTTCCCGTATTCCGCATAAGTAATAGAAGGCTCTGCATAAGATAATGGGATAAGATTTGCACAAGCTACCCACTGTCGTCTATGATACACTATAGGATCTGACTAGGGGGTAGGCTAGATGTAGAACAATAAGAGATAATGAATGTAGAGAAGAACCAAGTGATGTAGATGAAGATGGAATATCCAGGAATAGAGCGTGCCTTTGCAGTGTCTGAGTTGCCTCGTCGGTAGGATAATGTCCATGAATATCTGTAATAACTGACTGAAGTAGTGGCAAACTACAAAGGACATCCTCATGGTGCCTCGTTGACATAATGCTATTAAGCCCTTAATCGAAGTAAGGTGTTAAGTGCATCAGTAAAATGGATATATGTTCGTCGCGCTAAACTAAGCTATAAAAAAATTAAAATAAAATTTATATAAATAATAAACGAGAAATAAGAAAATATTATTATATAATTAATTAAGATATACTTACCAAAGCTGCCTCAAACACACCCCTAAGCTGATATGTCATCTCCTCTACATCATTGCGTGGTAAAATATATCTACACGCAATAGGTAAATATCATTCCATATGCAGGCTATGAACATCTCGCAATATTGTAGCCATCTCCCCTCGGATAATAGTGGCTCTTCTATTATCCCATCGAGCGATATATGTTGTATGATGTAGAGCCCAATCGGTAATATGGCAGCTTTGTCGAGTGATTGGATGGACAAAGTCTATAGTATGAGGAAGGACCTCTTGTTTTAAGTTATATTAGAGTATCACACGATCAAGTACGTACAGCTCGACAATCTCAAAACAAATGAGCGGCGTTCGAGAGAGCTACACATCTCTTCCCTCTGTACAAAGAGGAGGAAACTCAGCCAAGGCCTCAAGCGAGTATGGCTGCCAAATGGCCCATACAATTTATAATCATATTTAGTTTTTAATGACCTTACATAGCTTATAATTATTATATTAAATGTGATAATGAAATGAAATTACATGATACAGACTAACTTTCCTCTCTACAAACAAAAGGCTCCTTGTGGATTTTCAATTTTTCTCCTCCGAACATTCCACCTTAATGAGTCAAATTTAAAACATAAATTTAGCACATCCAAATAAAATTATGCTAAAAATATAAGTGTAAAAAAATACCCTAACTGGCTCCTAATAGAGCACCCTCAACTACGTGACCCATCTCAATAGTTGGTTGACCGACATGTAAATGCTCCCATGGCCATAGCTGTGTCACAAAATATTATGAAAGTTATTAAAAAACGCAAAGTAATTGTATGTGTAAAAAATATTAACTTCAACGAATTCATTTACCTAAAGAAGGGTCAAACAACATGTAATCCTTGAGGTCATAGCCTGACAATCTTTCCCTAACTCTTGGCATAAAAACGCATGGGTGGCACTGCCTCATGCGTAAGTGCCCGCTCTATCAAAATCCACCAAGAGGGAGAGATAGGCAACATGAACATGGTTACAAGGAAAGAAGATGAGAGCAAAGATACAAGTAGACTTGAGGAAAATTGCATGTACAAGTTCAATGAACCGCATTCACCACAACCCTCCTGCCACACATGGACATCACTTCGTACTAGTGTTTTAAAAACCAAACCGCACCAGCCAGTTTGACCGGATTCAACCGGACCCATTATAAAAGATGGGCCGGTTCACTCAAATTTTTGGGTTGATTTAACCCAGCTGGGTCGGTGTAACCCGAGCAGTTAAACCAGTTAACCAGTATTCTGGTCTGGCCCGGGTTCTGAAAAAAAATGTTACGCGGAGCAGTGATTTAGGAGCTGGGGCAGGGCAAAGCGGCTGTGATTTGGGAGATGGGGCAAGGTGAAGCAGCGATGATTTGGGATGGGCCGGTGAGTTGAAGCAATGATGTGGGGATGGGGGCAAAGAGGAGATTTGGGGGCGGTGCGAATGGCGATTTGGGAGTGGAGTGACCGTGAGCGGCGTTTGGGGGCGGGGCAACTAAGGAGTGAGGACGGAGAAAGGGGGAAGAGGGGAGGTAAGCGTCGGGGCTAGGTTGCTAGGGAGGAGAGGGAGGGGAAGTCGGGCCGGGGGGGATGCCGTCTGGTTCGAGCCACCGGGAGGAGAGGGAGAGGGAGAGGAAGGGGGAAGAGGGGGGATGAAGGAGAACGGGAGGAGCTCAACAGTCGGGAGAGGATCACCAGTTGGGGTGGGGAGGATCGTTTTGGCTGTCGTTGCTGCGTTGGAGATGTGAAATAATTTAGGGTTTGAGGGGTGGGGAGGAATCAGGGGAATTAAGATTGTTATTTTATATGGGTTGGCCCCCGGTTGACCCCAGTTGAACTAGCCCGAACACCAATATGGGTCGGTGTCTGGGCCGGTTCTTAAAACACTGCTTCATACTCAGTACGATTGATCCTATTAACTATATACTCCCCAATTTTACTTGTTTATTCTCTAATTATCCCTTCCACTATGGGACTATATGGGGTGACAATGGCATTCAAAGCGTAAGATCATTTCACGAAGAATTTTACTATCCGATAAAAAATAGCTGACATTAAAGCCTGAATGGGTAATCCTCGTGCCCCCTTCAATATAATATTTAAACTTTCTGCCATATTTTTAATCATGTCAAATCTTTTAAAACCATCGTGAGCAAGAGACCACTATTCAGGGTGCAATCCTTCTCCTAAGAGGAGTAGTTTAGCCCTGGGACTTTCTTGACGAATCAAGTCTATTTTAGCATCAAATTGTTCTACTGTCAATACACATGTCGTTGCCCCAATCAAGTCCATCAGTGTATCATTTTTGAACTCCTTCAAATTTGCCTTTATGTGACAGAGACAATATCAATGGTAGAAGAATGGAGGGTAAAAATCCCAGGCACGGCCTTCTTAAGCCCCTTACATTGATATAAAATGATTGCAACATTTGTCATATCTATAAATACGTTCTCCCCCAATTGACTTAAGAACCATTTCCAATTACCATAATCTTCCTAGCTACTTGTAACATCCCCGATTTTTCTGTAATTTTTTCTACATGTTTCTGTGATTTTCTGCAATGTTTTGCTATTTTTTTCTAGGATTTTTTTATGGAGAAATCTAACGCTTTTAACATATCTGTTTGCGTAATTGATCTTAATATTCGTAATTGTAAGAGTCGGGAGTGGTGCTTAGTCGCAGGTCAAGGGCCTCGACGTGCCACAGAAATGTTCGGTGCAAAAATGGGAGAGAAATGAAAGTAGTGCAAAGCAAAAGAGAAAGGAAAAAAACTAATATAAATCGGATTGGCTGCGCCTCAGCACGCCCGACCTAGGAGGAACAGTGAAGGGGAAGCCCCCCTTCACTCTTTGAGGCAGGAGGTGGCGCCGCCTCTGGCTTCCGCCCTGCCAGCCTTGACCTAGCGACACAACCACCGCCTCCCTGACTTGGCCCCATTGGCCGCCACCCTCTTTCTCCCTCTTTCCTATATTTTTTCGTTTCAACCCAACAAAACTCCTTGCTTCACCTCAATTCGCCACCGCCGCCAGCTACATGGCATCCAACTCATCGCCACATCTCCGCCCTGCCCATGACCACCTCCTAACACCATTGTCCTGGTCTCCCCACCCCTCCTTCGCCACCGTGACATAGAATTCCATCTAGCCTTCTCTATTTTCCCGTTTCTGTGTGTTGTGAGTTGCAGGTGTGCCACCGGTTGCCGGCCACCATTGATCGGCCTTTGGCCCTCCCCCAGCCGGGTGATAGCAAGGCTGCCAACCTAGCCACCGCCTCACTCAACCTCCACTGCCCAATTCCAATTCAGATAGAGCATTTCCCCTGTTTTTAGTTCTGTTTTGTTTCTGTGTGTTGCGGCTGTCGGTTGTGCCACTGGTGTCCGGTCTATGGACCTACATTGGCATGGCGATGGAAATACCCCCTCCTTCAGCCACCCCTTGGCCTGAATCGTCATTTCTCCCTGACCCCCTTCCTCTACCCAATTTCAATCCAGACAAAAATTCCGTCGTGGTCTTCTACCTTTTGTTTCCGCTATCGTCCGCAAACCACCGATGCACCTTCGGTATGCCACCTCAAGCCAGCAACGACAAGGTGACCATGTCTGGCCTCCCTTACCCCAATCAGTTCCGTTTTGCTTGACTGGCCAACCCGTTCTAGAGAAAGATCTGCCCTTTTCTCTAGTGGTGTCCATTCTCCACTGTCAGACATCGGATGTCATCGCACCGATGTCCATTTGACTTGCTGCAATCCAGTGACTGCCAGGTCCTGTCTTCTCCTAGGTCTAGCCCCCAATCCCGTCTGGCCGTTCATGACCCAGTGATGCGTGTTTTCTGCCCCAACTTGGCACACTGTCACTCCGGCTAAATTGGGTCTCTTCAATTCTCTGATCGGTTGTTCTGCCACGGATAGCTGCAAATACCAGCTTGACCCAATAACGGCAAGGGGCCACCACTCCTGACCTCCTCTGCACATCTTCTGCACACACCAGACACCCCTAAACTTTAGGGAACGTCTCTGACTGCCACTTATGGGCTGCGCTCCAACCCAAGCCAACATGTTCAGCTTGATATTGTGCTAACTTAGGCTGCATGTCCGATTGACATGGGCTCTGCCCCACTTCTAGCCCGATTCTACCTCTACACCTCCTCCACTTTTTGTTATGCATGACCCAGAACCCATGGGAAAGAGTCCCAGGTTCCCTGTTCTTCTAAAGGAAAGTAGCATTGTTGGCCACTGGCCTAGGGCCAATGAAGGCTCAACTGTTGTTGCGCCCATATCTTCCACCGTAAGCTGTGTTTGATGCACGACCTCCCCAACAATGATTTAGTTGTGGGTAATGATTAGAAATGTTGTCGCCCTTTTCGGTCGCCTACGTCGTGCCTTAGTGCCTCAACTTGTGTTTAGGGAACAACCACTGGCGAACCCCACCTTTTCCATGACAAACCGCCTTTTTTAGGGTTTGGCCGTAACAACACATGCATATGTTGTTCGACAATCGATCCCGCCCGTGAGTGGTTGGATCCGGCTTCCACCAGCCTGAGTCACTTCGGGAGCCACCGACAACCTACACTTCTCTAGGGTTTCCCCTTTACCACGCACGCTTGTGTTGCGCGTTCAGTTTAGGTTAAAGGCATCGCCTTTGCGGCATATGACTATGGAACAACTCCACCACTAGGCAATATGGCCGTTAAAGCCCTCCTCTGCCTCTCCTATGTCCATGAGTATGCAACCAAGCCCTCTGCCATGTTGTGAGGATTCAACAATGTGGAATTGTTGCCTCTGGATGTAGTCCACAATCTATTTTAACATTTTGTGGCCAACAAAGTTTTTAAAATTGTTGCCCGACCACCAATCAATCACTCCCCATTATGTGGTTACTTTTGCCATTTCTAGTGGCGCGACCTTATGTTTGGCCGCCTTAGTGCGCCCAACTTTTGCTTCGAGTAAAATTAGTCTAACCTTATCGAGATTAATTCCAACATCACTAAAAATCTTCTGGACAACAACTCTCTCAGTGTAATGCTTTTGGCTACTGATTTTGCCATCAACATTGCCACCATCGTGTGCTCACCATCAAACTCACACAAATTAGGAGGTAGGGGACCTTGTACTTGTAATTTCATGATAGCATGCTTTGATTGTATAGTAGCATATTAGGAGGTTGTAGCATAATGCTTTACATGTTAAATGCTAATTAAATGAGTATGCTTTATACCTGTGAATCATGCATACGTTAGCAAGGACTAAATGTAAGGACCCTCATCTCTAAACCGGTTTTGGTTTTATTTAATTATTGGTTATCGTGAGATTAACGTGTTTTCTGATCTTATTCGGTGATTTCGTAAATAAATAGTGTTTGTGATGGTTTTAACCAAAATTAACTTTAATATTAGTGGTTTTAAGAGATTTTAAAACAAATGTGAATTTTTGGGATTTTTTGGATTTTTCACTATTTTTCCCAAAAATTAGGGTTTTGGCGGGACCCCTGTGGGCCCCACCGTCAAAATTTTTATTTTTGGGTCAAATGAACTTAAACATTTACCTAGGGTTATACAAAAATTTTCAGAATTTTCCTAGATTTAATTAGTGCTTAAATTTGTAAAATACTCGCTTTTAGCCTATTTTTCCTATTTACACCCCAAAACTTACCTATGCATACCCCAACCCTTACTATAAAAGGGCAGACCTGAGCCATTTCCATTTTTGGGAATAGGCTAAGGAAGGAGGTAGGCCTAATCCCCAGTTAAGCCCGAATTAGAAGCCGATTAAGTTAAGTTTACTCTAATTAAGCACTAAACCATGACTTTCTTCTTAATCTCTTCTAAATCTACCCTTTCCCCCTTGATTCAATTCGTTTTTGGGCATCAAAAACTACTGATTTGTGTTTTACTATAAACCCTAACATTCAAAATTCAATTTTTACTACCAACAAGCCCTAGATCTAAGATTTAATTAGGGATTTCTTGGGTAAATCGATTTCTATTAGAGTTTAATTCAAACTCATTGTGTTTTCAAGGATTTCAAGAAGGGTGACTCTTCAATCCGAGCTTAATCAAGTGCTGAGGTAATGGGTCTTCAAAATATCTGTTTATCCATGGTAAAACTCTTCATTTTTGGCTTATTTCGTATGGAGTTGCTTAATTTGGTGTGTTAATGGTAAGATTAGAAAATGGAATTATTTAATCCCGATTCCTTAGGGTTTTGCATTATTATGATATGGTTTGATATTCTGGAAGTCAAGAAGAACTTTTGATGATGATTAAGGTGTTAGATGTGGATTTGAAGTGTTATCAATGGTGTTTCGGTTTGGATTTGCGAAAGGAAGAAGATGGACTGTTCTGCCTTGTTGGCATTTGAACGGCCCTTCTGGGCGTTCGAACGGCAACACCGTCGGAACGATAGTTTTCCAGTTTAGCCGATCGAACGGCCTGCTAGGCGTTCGAACGGCCAAACTGTGAATTTCAAATTTTTACGTTTAACCGATCGAACGGCCTGAAGGGCGTTCGAACGGCTACACAGCAGATTGGTTTTCTAATGCATGATGTTTATTTTGATGATTCCACTTTAGCTTGCCAATTTCATATGAATGTGGTGTATTTTAAGCTATGTTATGCTACTGGAAAGGCATGCTATTGAGGTTATGGAATTGAGATATATGCTTAGAAATTTGTGGAATGACTTATGTTTTGTGGCATGATGTTGGAATCATTATCTTGCAATTATGAATGATTGATTCCCCTTGGTTAAGCATATTTTCAGTAGGACTACAACCTATTATTGGACTGATTTGTCATGGTTGAGTGTGGTTAGTTGATGTGTGGATGGATGTTGGTGAATGCTATGACTCAAGGATGAAATGAATGATCTTATATGTGTTTAGCCATTGTGGTTAAGATTTGAATTGAGATACGATTTCAACGACTTTTCTTCTATGATTTCCGCTGGAATTCATGTCTAGATGGAAATTCACATGTGTAGTGTGGTAGTGAGTTTAATTTCAAGCATGTTGACATGCATTATATGAAATGCCTCTACTAGTTACACACACACATGTGGGGGTTAAATGATGATGTTGAAGCTTGATATTGTGATTATGAATGATGCATTAGGGGCTGATGAGAGCACTTGTCATGGATTATGATTCATGTATGCCTTGCCCACGTATGTACCATGCTGCATGCATCATGAAAATGGATTTCTAAGTGAGGCTTCATCGAGGTTAATCGAATTTGACCGATTGGATGCAATGTGGTGAAATTCTGTGCCGGATTGATAGGTCGTGGATTCATCAAAAGTTGATTGGTCCGAAAGGACATGTTTTGATTTGAAGTTCCTGTGTACAACGAGTGCACTCCCCGGGTTGAGTCTAATTAAATGTAATGAAGTGGGGACGAGTTGTATACTTGTCTTGCGGATTGTGAGAATGTTATTATGAGTGTCATCTGGACCCTAAGAATCCAGTATAGTATGCCATGTGCACCCTGCTACCACGTGTTCTAGGGTTCTCCGTGTGAGAACTCGGGCTCTTCCCTCCGCAGGAGATGTCCCTGGGCGAACACCCCTGCTCTAGATTCTCTGTATGAGAATGGGACATCCTTGGCCAGGATCATCTAGGGCGAGCAGCATTAGGGATTGACAACCCCGATCTTTCTTTAATTCTTGTGTAGAATTTTGGATCATGACACGCCTTCGTGGCCTTGTCTATGCTCCCGTCTGTGTGACATTAATGTGTGATTACTCCTTGATGGAGGTTGTGATGATATAATGCATGATGAAATATGTATGTTAAAGATACATCCATGCAGGTTGATTTTGATTTAATGCATGTGGGAATATGTATGTTAGAGATACATCCATGCAGGTTGGTTATAATATAATGCATGATGAAATATGTATGTTAGAGATACATATATGCAGGTTGATTTTGATGTGATGCATGTGGGAATATGTATGTTAGAGATACATCCATGCAGGTTGATTATGCACCATGATGCAGTGTTAAGTGAGATGTATGTGTGATCAGAAAATGATGCACTATGTAAATCTTTGAACTGAATGATCTTATTACTATGCTATCGTATTTTTGACGTTGATAGTGATATTAAAACAATTGCTGAGTTTGTTAAACTCACCCCTCTTTCTTGTGTTTTGATTTGGGGCTGCGTGGTGCGACACGCAGTTGGACAGGATCTCCTCTTTGAGGAAAGGTCGGAGATGGCTTGGATGTGATCTTGGAGATCGTTGTGTGACTTATCTTCTTTGGTTTTATGCTTATGTTTAGAACCTTTCTGTAGGGTTCTTTGTTGTTTTGGATTTATGTCACATTTTACAGTTGTGATTCTTATGACTTATTTGAGCCGGTGTGGGCTTCAGTTAACTAAGCTTGTGGGTTTGAGATTAATTGTTTACTTTGTGATAAGCAACACTCTTTCTTCCCTGTTTATTTACTCTTGCTCAAAGGATTGTGCGTACTCCATATTTCTGTTAATCGCCCATGGTTAGGGTTAAGTCTTCCGCTAGATCGTTTCTCAATTTCACTTCGTCGCTCCTGCGCGCTTGACCGGCCCCTGGACTGGGTTCGGCTCGGGTCAGGCATCGCTGGGGCGTGACACTAAAGGTATCATAGTAAGTAGTTGGTGAATTATATGTATGTGATTTGAGTATGTGATAAATCTGTGTGGTCGATGAGCACAAGTACGTGTGTTTGATTATAAGTTGGTCGAAGGGGGTATTTAAGGGATTATGTCACGCCCCGGCAATGCCTGACCCGAGCCGAACCTGGTCCAAGGGCTGGTCAAGCGCTCGGGGGCGACGAAGGGAAATTGAAAAATGATTTAGTGGAAGACTTAACCCTAACCACGGGCGACTTAACAGAATTACGGAGTACACACATTCCACTTTGAGCAAGAGTAAATAAGAAGAAAAGAAAGAGAGTTGCTTATCACAAAGTAAACAACTAATCTCAAACCCACATGCTTAGTCAACTATAACCCACACCGGCTCAAAATAAGTCTTAAGCAACACAACTATAAAATGTGACATAATCCAACAGAGAACCCTACACAAAGGTTCTAAACATAAAGCATAGAACCAAAGGAAACTAAGTCACACAACGATCTCCACAATCACATCCAAGTCATCTCCTACCTTTCCTCAAAGAGGAGATCTTGTTCGTCTGCATGTCGCACCACGCAGCCCCAAAGTAAAACACAAGAAAGAGGGGTGAGTTTAACAAACTCAACAATGGTTTTTAATATAACTATCATCATCAAAAATACAATATCATAGCAATATAATCATTCAGATCAAAGATTGGTAAGGTGCATCATTTTTTGATTACACATACACATCACCTAAACTTGCATCATAGTGCATGATCCACATAGTGTCATTCACATCATAACAACATGTATGAATGTATCTCTAACATATATATTCCCTCATGCATCACATCATAATAACCTGCATAAATGTATCTCTAACATACATATTCCCTCATGCATCACATTATAACAACCTGCATGAATGTATCTCTAACATACATATTCCATCATGCATCACATCATAACATCCTGCATGAATGTATCTCTAATATACATATTCATGCATCACATCATAACATCCTCCATCAAGGAGTAATCACAATTTGGTGTCTGATCGTTTATAATTAAACCTTTTGCAAGTGTACAAGGTAATTGTACTAGGATAAGTATTTAAGGGTTGTCGAACCTCAGGGACGGATGGATTATCACTAAATCTAAAGAAGAATTCGCTGATTAAAAACTAAAACAAACTTAAACTTTAATTAAGTAGAGAAAAGAAATCAACTAGTTTAAAATAAGAGATTAATATGATAGAAATTACTTAAGAAATTGAATCCACTATAAAACCATAACAATTCCTTAACTTTTAATCTAAATTTAGTGTGAATATGAACAAGTATTCTCAGCTACAAGCTAGAATTACTTCAAAAAGAATCATTAATTAACTTTCATGGCATGAACTATCTTCGACAATAGCACGAATCATCTACACTAAACTAGCTATAGGCAAGACCCATCTAATCTTAGTATAACTCATCCAAGTTATTAATTATCTGAACATTAAAACTATTGTATGACCATCTCATCTAAATCACAGAAATTAGAATCGATGCAAATATCAAAACCATATCAATCTATCATCTACAAGACAATAAATCAACATAGACTTGAATAAACATGAATAGCTCTTCCATTAAAAAGGAAATCCATATCATACAATTGTCATCATTCACAACTGAGATCAAAATTAAAAAGAAAAGAAACTGAAACTTATCTATAGCTTCATCAACTCTTAAGTAAAAGAAAAGTCTAGCCTTCCATGGTAAAAGAAAGCATTGAATCTCCATTAAAAGCTTTGAATTCTCTTCCATCTTCTTCTTCATTTTTCTCTTCATAAAATCTACTGGAATCCCCCAATTTTAAGCCAAATATGTCTTTTTATAGGCATAAGTTATGTAGGAAGAAGTCCAATATGAAAAGGATTGGAATTTGGGTCAAACAAGGAAACTACACGTTATGTCGTTCGATCGCCCTGCATGCCCGATCGATCGCTTGAACTGTATTTTTGTCTGAATTCACGTTATCCCGATTGATCGGTAAGTGACCCCGTTCGATCGGCTACAGTGTTTCTGCAATCTGGACAGTTTTCCTGGACAGTTCATATTCTGTTCATTAAGTTTTTCTTCGTGTCCATATTAATTTCTAACTTGTTTATGACTCCGAAAAGTTGTCCAAATCACTTTAAAGCATGTGAAGACTACTTTGAACTATTTAAAACATCGTCCAAGTACTTTGATAAGCGCACTTTTCCTACAAAATATAAAATATCATACTTTAGACATGTAGAAAGTAACTAAAATTCCATCTTAATTTAAATACATGTCTAAATAACTAATAACTACAAAATCATTAATAATTAAACTAAAATATTAATATCTATCTTAATCTAAATAAACCATAATTAACTCTAAATTAACCTAATCTATACTAGGAAATAAGGTAAAAAGGCATATAAAATAGATATAGATTTCATACTTATCAGTGTCACACAGACGGGACATAGACAGTGCCACGAAGGCGTGTCATGGTCCAAAATTTTACACAAGAATTAAAGAAAGTTTGGGGTTGTCAATCCCTAAAGCTGATCGCCCTGGACGATCCTAGCCAAGGATGTCCTATTCTTACACAGAGAATCTAGAGCAGGGGTGTTCGCCCAGGGACATCTCCTTAGGAGGGGAGAGCCCGAATTCCCATACAGGGAACCCTAGAACACGTGGTAGCGGGTGCACACGATATACCACACTGGATTCTTAAGGTCCAAATGACACTCAAAATAACAATCTCACAATCCACAAGACAAGTACACAACTCGTCCCCACATACTTCCATTTCTCTAGACTCAACCCGGGGAGTGCACTTGTTCCACACAAGAACCCAAATCAAAACATGTCCTTTCGGACCAATCAAGTTTCGATTACGCCATGACCGATCAATCCGGCACACAATTTCCCACATTACATCTAATCAGTCAAATTCGATTAACCTCGATAAAGCCTCAATTGGAAATCCATTTTCATGATGCATGCAGCATGGTACATATGTGGGCAAAGCATACATGAATCCTAACCCATGATAAGTGCTCTCATCAGCCCCTAATGCATCATTCATGATCATAATATCAAGCTTCAACATCATCATTAAACCCCACATGTGTGTGTATCTAGTAGAAGCATTTCACTTAATGCATTTCAACATGCTTGAAATTAACTCACTACCACACTACACATGTGAATTAACATCTAATCATGAATTCCAGCGGAAATCATAGAAGAAGAATCATTGAAATCATAACTCAAATAAAAACTCAACCACAAAGGCTAAAAACATATAAGATCATTCATTTCATCCTTAAGCCATAACATTCACCAACATCCACACATCAACTAACCACATTCTATCATGACAAAGCAGTCCATTAATAGGTTGTAGTCCTACTGAAAAATGTGCTTAACCATAGAGAATCACCCGTTCATAATTTCAAGATGACAATTCCAACATCATGCCACAAACCATAAGTCATTCCACAAATCTCTAATTATATATCTCAACTTCATATCCTTAATAGTGTGCCTATCCAGTAGCATAATATAGTTCAAAACACTCCACATTCATATGAAATTGGCAAGCTAAAGTGGAATCATCAAAATAAACATCATGCAAATAGAATACAAATCTGCTTTGTAGCCGTTCGAACGCCCAGAAGACCGTTCGATCGGCTAAACTGGAAATTTTTAAATTCACAGTTTGGCCGTTCGAACGCCTAGCAAGCCATTCGATCGGCTGAACTAGAAATCTGTCGATCCGACAGTGTTGCCGTTTGAACGCCTAGAAGGGCCGTTCAAACGCCAACAAGGCAGAACCGACCATCTTCTCCCTTTCGCATTTTCAAACCGAAACTCCATTGATAATGCTTCAAATCACCATCTAACAACCTAAATGCCATCAAAAGTCCACCATGACTTCCAGAATGCTAAACCACATCATAACAAGATAAAACCCTATGAAATTAGGATTAAAGATTATCATTTTCTAATCATGCCATTAGCACACTAAAATAAGTAACTCCTTTCAAAATAAACCACAAAATCAAAAGTTTTACCATAGAAAGACTAAAATTTCGAAAGTCCATTACCTTATCCCTTGATTAAGCTTAGATTTAATGGTCACCCTTCTTGAAAACCTTACAAAGACATAGAGTTTGAATTAAACTCCATTAAAATCGATTTAACAAAGAAAACCCTAATTAAAACTTAGATCTAGGGCTTATTGATCATAAAAATCAAATTTTGAGAGCTAGGGTTTGTAGTAAAAATACAAATCAGTAGTTTTGGTGTTTAAAAATGAATTAAAACAAAGGGGAAATGGTAGATTTAGAAGGGATTAAGAAGAAATCTAGGATTTAGTGCTTAATTAGAATAGGCTTACCTTAAACACCTTCTAATCCGGGCCTAATTGGGGATTAGGCCTGACCTCTCCTCCTCAGCCTATTCCCAAAATGGGAATGGCTCAAGTTTGGCCTTTTATAGTAGGCTTTGGGATGTGTATGGGTAAGTTATGTGGTGTAAATAGAAAAAGTAGGCTAAAAATGTGTATTTTACAAATTTGAGCACTAATTAAGTCTAAGAAAATTCTAAAAATTTTTGTTTAAGCTTAAGTTGATGTCTGGGTTCATTTGCTCTAAAAACCCAAATTTCGACAGTGGGGCCCACAGGGGTGCCAAAACCCTAATTTTTGGAAAAATAGTAAAAATTCAAAAAAATCTCAAAAATTCATATTTGATTCAAAATCACTTAAAACCACTAATCTTAAAGTTGATTTTGATTAAAACCATCATAAACACCATTTATTTATGAAACCACCGAATAAATCAGAAAAAGCGTTAACCTTACGATAACCGACAATTAAAAGAAAACAAAAACCGGTTTAGAGATGAGAGTCCTTACAGATTATGATGTGAAAATTACAACTGTATGCCAGGTAAGGGAAGACTTATGAATGACGGGCAAAGATTGGACTTGATGAGATTGGGGGATTGATTTGGATTGAGTCTGATGGTATGTTGGAGCAATGAATTGGAAACTTCGAGGATGCAGGAATTTAGAAGACTTAAGGTTCAGAGCGTCTTGGGGGATTGTGAATTAGTGAGCATTAATAACATAATTGTACACGCATAATATATATAATATGAATTATAACTAAAGAATAATGAGTAAGAAATTAGTAAGGGTTTGACGACTTGATTTAGGTCTAAAGGGTTTCATTTAAGGAGTTCATGGAAGACAATTTGATTTTAAGGCGGATGGTGTAAGATGTAAGGCCGTAAGTATTTGATGGTAAGAGTGTGAGTATGGAATTCGAGTTTGACAAGTAAGGCTATGCTGAGATTCATAAAACTGTAAATGTAAGGGTGTGGGATGAGCTAAGTAAAGAATGTTACTTTTATGGATTAGAGCTTCAGAACGGGCTCAGTTCTAGTTTTATTGGCTGAAGATTGTAAGACGAAAGTAGTTCCGAACATAATTATACATGCATAAGTTACCTAATACGAACTTGAATGATAAGTAACCCTAATTTGATAACATTGTGAGTTGAGACTGAGGGTTTTGACGGATTAAGTTTCATGTTTGAGCCATTCGATAAGTAATTGACTAAGTGTCCTTCCTGGTTTAATCATGGTGTTATCCTGCGGGATTTTGTCTTGGTGCTATATTTCGGCCTAGATGTTTGATGTTCTATTAAGAGCACTGTAAGTTTTCGCCCTTCGTCAGTACTGTATGTATTTCTACCTACAGATGACACTGTATGTTCTGCCTAAGAGTGGCATTATAAGATTCCTGCCCAAGAGTGGCACTGTATATTTTTCGCCCTTAGTTGGCACTGTATGGTCCTTGTTGACATTGTATGGCTCCAGAGAGTGGGCATTTGCGCGCTCAGGTAAGTAGTATCATGAATTTACTCTTACCTGTTTAATTATGTGCCCCATGAGCATAGGTGTACCTTACCTTCAGAAAAGTCCATGACGTCTAGTTGCACCCCGAAGGTTAAGGTGATGCCCCAGTGGCATTCCCTTCTTTTTCGATGCTGGAGCTTATTAATTGTAATGAGCTTCAGTTGTCGTTAGTACATGTACAGTAGTAAGAGTAAGTTTTATGCATCAGATTTTGAGTAAGCAGTATGTGTCAAAGTAAGTATAAGTGTGAGCTTTTAAGGAAGACGTAAGTGTATGTTTGTGAGTAAGAGTAAGATTGTACGAGTAAAGTTGTACAAGTAAGTTCATACAAATAAGGTTATACGAGTATGTATATGTTGTAAGTGTAAGTGTACGATTGTACGAGTAAGTTGGTAAGACTTTGATTCAGAATGTAAGTGTAAGAGTATGACATAAGAGTAAGTGTAAGTTCAGCTAGTACGATAATTTGTGTATGAGACCATATTTATGTTTCATATTTCGTTTGCTTCATGTGTGGTTGCATGAATACATCTATGTATGAACTTACGAAGTTCATTAATTTATTTTTCCTACTGGGTATTTTTCTACTGAGTATGAAAATATTCGCTTACCCTATTTTTAGCCCCTTCGTCTAGAGGCTTTTGAAGGTCGATCGATAGCTTTTTGGACTGGACTATTCCCCATGGTGGATTGTTTTTACTCGACCTTGAGTACAACGAACTTGTGTGAAGCTATGTGGATTTTGGTGCTACGATCTCACTTATTGATTAAGGTGAGAGTTAAATATGTTATTCTCCTAAACTTGTGCATATATGTATGAATTAGAATACATACTATTGAAGAACTTGTGCTCAGAGAGGCCTAGGATGTGTTTATTTTTAAAGATCATGGTCATGGTAGGTTTCACTATTATGTTTTTGTTTTGGGTCACGCCTGAGAATGTTGGTTTGTTGTAAGATGAATTAATTTATGAAAATTATATTCTCACGCTGTGAATTTTATTGGTTCTTTTGATTTATATTTGTATTTTGAAATAAAATATTTGTAAATTTTTTAATTAAATATAAGAAAAAACCTCGGGCGTGACACTATTATCCTGAATGCTAGAGGAAATAGCCCATTATTCCCGTCTATAGTCGTTGCAGCCATAAGAGCTCCGGGATACTTGCCGTACAAGTGAGTGGCATCGACACCAATTACCGGGATGTAATGTCGAAACCCCAGTACAAACGGCCCAAATGCCCAAAACATCCACGTAAATCTCCGCCATGGGCCACCATCTACTAGATCAAACTCTAACTTGTAGTAGGTACCGAGATTCGTATCTTGCACTGCATTGAGATACATTGACAATAATTTGTACAATTGAGCCCAATCCCCATAAATGATTTTTATGGTCATATTTCTTGCCACCAATACTTTTTTATAAGAAATGTCAATGTGGAACATCTCCTTCATTCTTTGAATATTATCACATGGTATAAGAGTTAATTCGGCTTAGAAATTATTATGAACCAAAATATTTTGAGAACATTGTATCTAATTTATATATTACTCATTGACTTTCTAATCACTTGATGTGTTGATATTGTTGTGATTTATATGTTGTTTGTGTAGAACATATGTGATATTATACAAGGACAAATTTATATGTTAGTTGTGTGAAACATATGTGATGTTATACAGGGTCAGGGGTTGCTTCCAATTTTAAGTTATCTAAAAAAATTTAAAAATTGTTAAGTTGATTTTGGTCTTTTTGAATGACAAAATCAAATTAAAACTAATTTCGTCCTTCTAAGGGTTGCTTCTAATTTTAAGTTATCTAAAAAAAATTTAAGAAGATTTCATAATTTCAAATGACAAAATCTACTCTTTAAGTGGATTTCATTTATCTGATGGACAAAATCAACTTATAAGGTGATTTCGTCCTTTTGAAAGACAAAATTAGTTTTAAATTGATTTCATCCTTTGCAAAGACGAAATCTACTTAAACGCTAAAACCTTTAGTCGGAAAGCCAAAGTGTGAGGATTTTGTCCTTCAGAAAGATGAAACCAACTTAAAACTTATTTCATCCTTCGTAAGGACAAAATTGATATATATTTTTATCTCTCCACAATTTTGGTAATTATTTTTTTAATATTATTTATATAATTTTCCCAATTAAAATCTACAACAAACCAGGGACCAGCCAATGGATCCAACGAGGCGGCTGTATATGGAGGCATCCTCATGTTAATGATTTTGAATTTTGTTCGAGTTCACGACAGGGTGGGGTGCCTTGGTGGGACAATATCGAAATGAAAATCCACTTCGTTGGCTTCGAATAGCTAAAGCACTTCAAGTTTGGACAATGACCAAACTTCCCACCTTACATAACTGCCATTTATATTTCGGTGGCTTTTATGCAGGAGGCTTCCGGCACCTCTCACGGCTCCGGGGAAGATGAGGGTCGCCAGGAGTGGGACGGGGGGAAGAAGAAGCAAATGGAGAGGGCAATAAGAAGAAGAAAAGGCACCAGTCATCTTGCGTTCACATAGCATGCGCTGAGCGTAGTTTGGGTTGCCTTTTACAGCCCCTTGATAGGCGACAGGGCAACGAAGATGGCGAAGATCAGAAAAGGAAAGAAACCCAGTTGCCTTCTGTAAGCATTTTCACTACTACTAAATTTGCACCCACATAGAAGCTTAGGTTGCCTTTCCAAACTGATCTTTGCATGCAATAAATAAGCAGGAAAATCCCTCATAGTATGTTCTTCCCTCCTTCCTAGCCCATTGTCTTCAACACCCAATACAAGAATGCCTTGTTCTTTTACTCCTCCAAACGCTAGTGATAGCATCCAGTCCTACGACATCAAGTACGATGTCTCCACTGACAGTTGGGTGATCTCCATGGCCCCCCCAGTGGGGTCTCCTGTTCATGTCACCACACCAACAGCCAAAGCAGGTTCTGTATCTAAAACTCGAATTATTTCTAGAAGAGTTTCGTTGTATAAGAGGTTGTGGGGATTGACAAAGAGAAGCTTGAGGTGGTATGGTATGTGTTGCATTGGGGTGGACGCGAAGCCCTCAGTGATGGATGGATCTGCCCTTCCTGAAAGGGCTGAGGACGGATGTTACAGTGACATGAGTGAGAAGGAACGTGAGGCGGTGCTCAACGCGATGATCAACCACTGCAAAAAAGGATGGGTATGAAAGAGTAAATTTGTTTGCTTATGCTTAGCCTTTTCTTTTCCTTTTCCTTTTTGGTTTGCAAAAAGGGAAACGAGATATTGATGAACGATGATTCATGTTACTGTGTGCAGAAACCAGATGAGACAAGAGTTGAAGCAACCACGTGAAAGTTTTTCTTCATTAATTTTCCTTTTGAATGGTGTAAACTTCTTATCAAACCATACAGTGCCAATGTAATTAAGGTGTAACATTATCGGAGTGCAAATTAGGGCGTTGCTCTTCCAATCCAATCATCTCAGGAAGTAAGCAGACACAATGTTCGCATGACGAGTTTTTGGCATCTTTCTTTGTAATCTGTACTATTTTTTACAATAGGGATCCGCTCAAGCATGCTACTTTTGCAAACACAATTTTTTATATGACAGTTCCCTTCTTCGAATATGGATAATGCCAACTGAGGATAAATTGGCCCATGTTATAAATAGAGCTTAATTTTTTCAGTCTTTCACTTCAAGATCAGATGGTGGTATAGGTACCTGGATTGCATGCTAAATTGATAAAAGAACACGTCCAGTTTCTGAAAGATGAGATTCGGTCTTCTCCATTTGATGCTTCAACTTGATCCAAGACAACACTGCTAGTCCACTTAGTTATAGGCCTAAATGAAGAATGATTGAATATAAAGCTTAATGTCTACTTCTAAGGTTGTAAAGGAGTAGAGTCGAGTCGAGTTTTGCTCAGCTCATGCATCAACAACCTAGTTGAGCCTTGATTTTTTTTTCTCAATTTTAGTAAAATTAAT
This sequence comes from Saururus chinensis, assembly GCA_035235625.1. Lineage (NCBI taxonomy): Eukaryota > Viridiplantae > Streptophyta > Magnoliopsida > Piperales > Saururaceae > Saururus > Saururus chinensis. The sequence goes on from CP141140.1 coordinate 28,004,324, forward strand.
GTATAAAGAATATTAGTCTCAAATAAGATACACACCTAATTATATGAGGGCAAAAACATGTTTAGGATTAAGATATCAAGCTTCATGTAACTCAAGCAGAGCCGGCTCAATTCCCCAAAATTCAAGGTTTAGTGGAACTAAATTAAGCTGAACCATGAGCTGAATCAAGTGTGGCACCATGGTTAACCATCCATTGAGAAGTCAAACGATGGTTTAACAAGGCTAGAGCGGCCATGCGCCTTGGGAATCAAATCTTACCCACAGTTTCGAGATAAGCATCAAAACTGTAGCAACTTCCTTGCTTCAATTAACGAAGGCATGTTGGATGAGAAGACAAAATTCACAGCATCAGCATCAGCACCATTCCCATATTGACATCCAAGTTTCAACCTCTTTGAGCACGTACGCTTTTTAATTATAATTCAGGAAAGAGAGGAAAAGAGAATTTAACCTTCTTCGATGACTTATCCATGACTGCCTTAAAAAGTGTTTTAAGGTAAAAAGGCAAAAGACCAAAGCTAATTGTTGTATGGCAAAGAAGTTTCACAGGCCTCATTACCAAAGACAATTGGGTTTTAGGTGTCTGCTTTATTCATAAAAGCACTAAAACATTTGGCAGAAGCATGGACAATAATCCAATATGAACATAAAGCCTTCATTCCACGAAATAAAATAAGCTATAAATGTCAAGTAAAAGAGAACAGTCCCGCCATAAAGTTCACAATCTCGACCAACACTAAACAAGAAAAAAAGGTACATTTTACACATACATGCACACCCATTTGATTTATTAACAAAAACATTCTACAGAAAAAATAAATAATATATTAAAAATACTTCATATTAGTAAATGTACTAGCTGACATGATATTCGCCACTGGCATGCACAGCTTTCACTTGCTTATCATAGAACTCTTCTTCCTCCTCTTCAGGTTCCTCCTCTTCTTTCTCTTCTTCCTCTTCCTCCGCACCCCAGCCAAAGCCTGCCACAGATTTGGACGCTGGAGGTGGAGTCCTAGCCTCCTCAACAATTTTCATTATTTCTTCCACGCTTTGGAGGAGGGAGAAACTTGGGTTATTCCTCTGATAATACATAGCCTGTGCTGCCTCAGTTAATTCTCTTGGCAGGTTCTTCAAAAACCACGGATGGCTCTTAATTTCTCTAAGAGTAATCCTCTGCATTCAATTTAACACAGTTAAATATAAGCAATATACAAGAATCCTTTCATGCTTAAGTCAAGCAAATTTCTTTGTTAGAGAAATTAAAACAAAATAGAAAAAAGATAGCAACTAGGGTCAACATAACGAGTAACAAGCAATATGACCATATTACTGATCTCATCACTTGAAATGACACCATTTGACTTGACTTCTATATATATGTGCCAGCTTTTAAATGGCTTCAATAAATAAATACCTTGGCTGGATTTGCAACAAAAATACGGGAAAGAAGATGCCGACAATCCTGAGATATGTGAACGTAATCGGGAATTTTGTATTGAACAGCCATAATTCGCTGCAATGTAAAAACATGAAGCATTGAATGAATCATGGGTAAAAACACATTACACAAGTACAGAGAGAAAGAGGGAGAGAGCTCTACCCCAATTGTTTTTCTGAAATTTTTAGGGTCTTCTTGGTCTTCAAAAGGATAAGCTCCAACAAGCATGACATAAAGAGTTACTCCACACGACCACACATCCGCCAACTTCATGCAAAGAAAGTTCATAAACATAAGAAATTTAGTTCCAATAAATAGACCTTCTATCATAGAATTTCGAACACACAACATGCATTTCAATGGTTGGTTTTTTATCTTGGGGCATATACAAAGATGAGCCATATTGTTCCTATATCCTTGGGCATAATAGTTAGTAAAAAATTGCTAACTAACTTTCCTTTTCCCTATTTTCAAAAATAGTATATAAAAATTGAACTTTGAGCTAGCAATCAATGATTTCAATGGCTTTTAAATTTATTGGAGGCAGCAGTCTCAATTAAAGATCTTTGGAATAACTAAAATATAATGGAGAATGGATGCAAAACTGGAAGGATATATGCATGAATTACGCTTACAAACCAATTACAGGGTGTTTATAAAGCCAACCCTTGTCAACTGAACTCAAAGACAAAGAAAAGCACAACAATAGCCTAGCCACGGACTGAACCTAGACCAAGCATGAGCTTGTTGCTGCATAGTGGCTGAAAAGCAACTCTAGGACATTCTATTATCACCCTGTGTTTAAGAATCAGCACAAAAAACCTGACATCACATAGACCAAGCACGAGCTTGTTGCTGCATAGTGGCTGAAAAGCAACTCTAGGACATTCTATTATCACCCTGTGTTTAAAAATCAGCATAAAAAACCTGACATCACATAGACCAAAGGCTGAGTACTCCAGGAGCATTGTTCCTCATAAAAACACTATCCTTATTAAATATAATTTAGGGGGAAAATAAAAAGCTGATGAAGATACAAATGATTTCTTTCACACCGAGAAATAGAAGTTGTAAAAATTTCAAATTTTGTGACTCCACTGCTCATGAAAGGAAGCTTAATCTAACTTCCATCCCATCAATAGCCAGGAATTTCAATCTGTCATCTTTCCACGTCTAAACAGGGGAGTCCAGGTATTTGCATTTGCACATGTAAAAATTTGTATTATACCAAAAATGACGTCACATTCCCTGCCAAATAAATCTAAATCAGACGAGTCCTTGCCACTGGAAAAGGAAGAGAGCCAGCCACAGTGGCCCCACATGATTTATTGGGTTATATGCAGCAGGCCAAGACAATGTGTGGGAAGAGTTTTTAATGCTCCACACTCACCATGAGCCCAGCACAAGGAATACATGAGGGCCAAGAGTCTCATCGATCGTAAAAATGAATGGTCCCCTGGAGTTCCTTACGTTGGGCACGTTGGGCTCATGGTGAACTGGGAGTGTGAAAAACTCTTCCCTATGTGTGCCATAGCAAAGGTGAAAGCACTTTCTGTCTAAAGACCAACAGAATCCATCAATGCACATGACCAGATCAGCTTTATTGACAGCTCCTATACACGAAGCATATGAAAAGCCAGTTTCACGTGAAAAACAAACAGGCCTTTTCATTCTTTCAAGGTGTCTCGTACGACCAAGACCCGCCTACAGAATTCCTAAAAGAGCCACGAGTGATACTACCTTGCCATCATACTCTCGCCGGGAGAGGACCTCAGGTGCAATATATGCTGGAGTCCCAACAGTCGATTTGGGTCTCGAGTGTAGCAATGATGACTGAAAAGTTTATGCAGACAAAAGTCAGACGTGAACTACTTAACTTGAAGTCCATACTATACAGAAACGAACCACTGGTTTTCTCAGCCTACCTTGGAGTAGCCAAAATCACAGATTTTCAAGCGAGGAGCAGGGCTTCCATCCAATAACGTGTTCTCCAGCTTCAAATCTCGGTGGCAAATTTGCTGTAGGTAATCATCAAACCAAAGAAATTAAAATGGTTCCAAATCTATTATGCTAAAAAGAAGACTTTCAGTAATCTGGTGATGAATACCATTGAATGACAGAAATTCACGCCCGAAATGAGCTGCTGGAAGAAATATCTCGCCTGCGAATAAACAATACAGAAACAAATTCAATACTTGGGAATTTCGACAAAATTCAACGCAGTAATCAGTTGCAGGAAAAACAAAGCAGTTCTGAACCTCGTCTTCGCTGAATCTTCCTGCGTTGCAAATCCGCTCAAAAAGCTCTCCTCCTGCAGCGTATTCCATGACAATCGCCAGATGGGTGGGCGTCAAAACCACCTAAAATTTTGAAAATTACAAATAATGGATTTTAAAATTCCGCCGCCGGACGAAATCAATTGAAAGTGATAGAAGTATATAGGAACCACTAATGCAAACAAAAAACTTACCTCCTTGAATCGAATAATGTTCGGATGTCGGAGCGATCTGTGGTTTATTATCTCCCTCGCCACATTCTCGTCAATCTAAACACCAAAAAGGAAAAGATTAAGCTCCTCCAACCAAAATATAGCTTCATAGAAATGAACCCATAAACAAAAAGGATGCAGAAAATTGAGACCTTGTGTCCACGTTCGATGTATTTCATAGCGACCAGCTCCTTGGTCTCCTTGTTGCGCATGAGCCTCGCCACGCCGAAATTACCAGACCCAATATCTTTCACAAGCTCGTACTTCTCCATCTTCCCTTCTTCTCCCTTGCCTTCCAACCCAGCAACCCAATTCACCAAATCAATAACTCTGCTCGACCCAAGTACCCTCCTTCACGTACTTCGCAAGCAGCCCAAATGGGAGCTTCGGAACAAACCGATCTGGATCTCAAACACGACGAACCCAGATTCCAAAACTGCAGAAAACGACGAAAGATCGAAGCTTTAAGAGCGTTCGAGGGCTATCAGATGGAGAAGGAAGCGTAGAGTGAGCGGGGGAGCTTGCTCGAGTAGAATAAGGACCACAGCACGTGGAGGGGTGGCCAAAAGCCGCGTCTTTCCCTCTTCAGCACTTCGTCCTCTCCTGCTTCGATCCCAGCAATCGGCGCTTTATAAGGACGGACCCCAGAGAGATTGAGAGAAGAGAGAGAAACAGAGGTATGGGGGAGGTTGTTGACCTTTTGGGGAACGGATTTCAGTTCTGTGATGATGCAAGGGGAGGGGAAGGCTTGTGGGTGTTTGGGAGGTGAGGCGAGGAAGGCAAACAGTGACAAGGAGAAAAGCTGCAGAAATTTATTTTTGCAGGGTGGGGTGGGGCGTGGTGATGAAGGTGGGCAGACGAAGCTTCTCACCTTCTGTGCCCTGTCTTGGCATGAAAGGGAGAGGCAAAGGTGGAGGGAAGAGAAAGAGAAAGAAAGATTATCTTGTATTCTTTTAATGTTATGTTTTTTAATTATTCAGTTAATGTAAGGCTAATGCTCTTTATTTTAATAAGATTTTTTTTAGCTCTTTTTATTCTTGGCCACCGCTTATGGGAAATACCTGTTTCAATGTAAAATTTTAAATTTTAAGAAATAAATTAACCTTCTTAGTTATTAACTAAATTACTATATTAAGATTTTATAATTAAGTTAAGTATTTTTAATAATTAAATACTCTTTTTTATTTTATTTTATTAAATTTTTAAAATAAATAATATTAATTTTTATATAGAAATTAAATAAAATAATTAATATGAGACAGAAAAATACTAAAAAAGGGATGGAATGATGGGTCACGGGGGTTGGTACATGAGGCATGGCACACTAGCGGCAGCGGGTGCCCATTTAGCATATTCCCTGACACAAAGACACATTACGATGGCGCCATTGTGGGCGCTAGTTATATCTCGTGGGACCCACATAAATTGCTTTGTGTCCTTATTCTGTAGGAACCTGTATTTCGTATTAATTATATTATACTCCTTCCTGCATGTACAGCTCCATCAGAGTTTTGCCAATTTCGAATCCATTCAATTTGGGAAATCAACTCAAAATTGACCCGGCATTGACATTTGTAAATATGAACCCGACTTTACCTCGTATAATCTTTTTATCAAATATAAAAATATTTCATTATTAAAAGTATACATTATAAAATTACTACTTAATCTTATTTTTTACTTATAATTTCTTTTAAAAATTATTATATAAATAAAAATATAAAAATTAATATTTATAACTTTAGTTGTGTAAGGGCCAATCGGATAACCTAAAACACGAATCTAATTTAAATAATTATTTAAGTTTAAGACACCGCTCACCTTGGCTTGGAATGCTATAGCACAATCTGTAGATCCAAAGCTTCAACTTCAATAGGGACTCAATAAAAGTAAAAGAAAAGAATTTCAGTGGGGAGAAGGTTTTAAATAGAGATGGATGAGGAAAGAAAACATATGACTTGTGAGATATTTTGAAAATGCCCACATGTAGGAGATTGACTTGAGCATGTGCCAAATTTTATTTTCATTGTCCAATAAAAAAATCTAATTTGATTGGCCATGGCAGTGATGGGAAAATTGGCGTTTATGTATGTAATTTAAACTTAAAAACAATAGTTTTTCACATGAATATCTAATATGTTCATGAAATTAGTTCACAACAATCTAATTTGGTTCAAAATCCATGAAAATATAACTTTATCCCAGGTAAACTATATTTTAAATCAACCAAACATAGCATTTTTTTTTCAAATAGAGTAATGTTTTATCAATATTTGTGTTTTACAACAAGCTACTTTGGTTCTGTTCATAATTCACTAACTTATATTTTAGATATTTTTTTATATTATCTGACATAAAATACAAATATTTTATATTTTTGGATTTTAACACTTAATCCTGTATGATTAGTTTAGGACAAAAATATTTTGGTCACAAATGAATTTATAGTCAAGTTCTTATCTCATTAATGAAAAGTAGACAAACATGGGGGATATCGTTCTGGTAGGGAGATGTCATCATCGACAAGTTATTGACAATGGCTCACTGAGGCAAATCATCGGTAGAGACTGACTGGCAGATTGTAAAACCCCTTATTTCTTTGTTTTTTCTTACATGGAAATTTCCCCGATTGAAAAAACTATCATTTCTTTGACACCGACAACCCATTCTCTCACATAATGGATAGAGTGGCATACAATACAATGTGGCTCATATTACATCAATGATAACATGACCTATTAATAATACATATTTTTTATAATAAGATATGTCATATTGTGTTAACAACACACTACATGTTCTTTTTACCAGCAACCTATAGTATAATGTGGCTCGTATCATATATATGAAATATGACATGCAAACAATATGTATTATTGATAATATGATGTACATTAAATCACATATAAGATAGCACAATATTGTTATATCACATATACGATAACACTATATTCACCATATTGCATATAACGATAACATGATATGTGTTCTTTGAGTTGGCTACCTATAATATGATATATTCCATATCGCATATATGATAATATGATATTCACCGTATCGTGTTAACGATAACACGATAAGTGTTCGTTGAGCCAACGATCCATAATACAATGCAGGCTCATATCGCATGTACAATAACATAACATCTCAACAATATATATATGTTATTGATAATATGATATGCTTCATATTGCCTATACGATAACTTGATATTTGTTATTTCATGTTAAAGATAACATGATGTGTGTTCTTTGAACCAATTTTTAGAATATGATACTCTCCATATCACTTATATGATAACACGATATTCATCATATCGTGTTAACAATAACACAATATGTGTTCTAACTCATATTTCATATACGATAACATGACAACAATATATGTTATTGATAATACGATATGCTTCATATATCATATACAATAATACGATATGTGATCTTTACATGTATTCGAAAAGACAACATTCACAACATGCACTAATACGTGTTATTGATATAAGTGTTCGTCATGTCTAGATGAAATCTTCATAGATCATGTACATGTTTTTCTAAGATGTTCTATACAATAAAGCTTGCATATGGAAAATTATGTTAAAATTCCTCTTTACACAATAGTATAGGAGGACATCATGGCTATTCTACAAAGTCCTTCATTAACATCCACATCCTTCTCCATTCTCATATAGCCATGTTCTCCCAAGCTAGTCCCACATAGTTCCTTTTTAAAGTTGTAGGTGTCATCCGCTCTTTTGTTAGGATAAGTGGCTTATGTGGCTAGAAATTTTTGGACAAGAATTGGAGAAGCACAATTGCTTATGAAGTGATGAAGGCCAACAATCACCGGATGAAAATAAGAATTTGTTGCTAATGGGAATCTACTAGTGGAAATTGTAAATCATCGCTAAGCTAATTGCCTCTTCGCTTATGCAACATCACCGATGAATTTAATATGATTTTAACCCTAACACCTGCTAGAAGGGTATTTTGGTTTGATTTTTAAAAAATTTTGTGTAAACCCCGATTTTATGGAATATTTTTTTACAAAACCAAAGAGTATGGAATATTTGTATCTTAACCAGGTAATATTGAAAAAATTCTATATTTTATATTTCAACATAAAGTTAATAATATGAATGCTCTAAACTTAATTAAAAGAAATACCAACAAATTGTAAGGAGGCTAAGATTGTGCCATTAGTAGTATGTTAAAATGACAAACTCGTCAAAATATGGTGATAACTACGCAATTAAACAGACCCAAGTGGCATCCCTGATCGGATACGTCTTCCATTTTGGTAACTGACTTACCCGATGAAATCCAATAAAAGTTCCGCTGAAACCTTTCTTTCGAGGCCCATTTGGATGCACACTTTGCATCATCGGGGATCGAAATTTGATAACAAATATTATTAGGGGTAGACTGATTTTCCGCCCTTTTTGTTGTTAAATCAAGATCTAAAGGCTCGCATATAAACTTTTTTCTTAAAAACTTCTCTTGTTGAGGTGAATCAGGTGATGCACAAAGTTGCAAAGTCCTAACATTGGTGACTGCATAGGAAGAAGGTCAAGGTGTGAACAGAAGACTTCCCCCTAGCACCGTCATATGTGCGTTCATAACGGATCTTGAACTATAAAAATAGAACATGATAGAAAAGGCTTTTCTTACAAAAAAGAAATCTGACATATGATGGCAGTTTGATGAGGTTGACTGGAGAGTCCACACGCCAAGTCATTTCGTCACGAAAACGGGGGTGTCGGCTGTCCTTGGTTTATAGTTGTTCGTAAACATCGGCTTTGATTTGTTTTGATCATAAATGCAAGGAAGCTCGCCCACTACTACCATGCAGATTGCAGGGTCAGCATTCCCCAGGTGGTGTCTTGCTCCATCCCCTTCTCCTGAGTCACAAGATCACACTCTCCTAGGCGGTCTGAAGTCTGAACCATGTCAAGATGCTCCATGTTTGCACATGCGGGAGTATGCATGCATTTTCAGTTTTGCAAGGAACAAACATAAGCACGTGAAAGAAACCTGGCCCAGATGGGCACTCAAGGAATGATAGTTAAAGGGCTGAAGACTGAAGAGGATCATATTTGAATATGAAAAAAATAAAGGAATAAAGAGGATGCATATATCTGTTGGGTGAGGAAAAGGAAGAAGCAAGGCATGCTTTGTGGCGAAGAGATGGAAAGGCCACTTGCGAGCTGTTGCTTTTCAAGGCACTGCTGTTAGCCTAAAGTTAGTCCAGCTAGGCCCCAGAGAATTAATGGACACTATAGGTTAGGCCAGGAGTTAGGCTGTAAGGTAGCTTCCATATTCCTTTCATACAAGGTGATATCTTGTAGATGTGTGTGCATATTTTGTGGTACAACGCACAAGATGTTGCCAAAGAAAATAAAGAACACATTAGGGCTGTGTTTAAAGAACACAAGAAATAGTGTAAACATAGAAGAAAATAGCTATTGTGGTGGTGGCACTTGTTCCAATTAATGTGATCAAGTTTCTTCTGCCTCTTATTCTACTTATGAACAAATAAATACCCTTAGTCTTCATTCGGCGTGGAACCCTTCGAATGTTAAAGAACATTATATATTCTCCCCTCTCATAAGAATTATTTGGATCTAAAAAAAGCTTATCCCTTATAAATTGTCTTATTTTGAATTATCCTTTTTATAATAATCAACGGATGGACTAAAAAAGTTAATTAATTAGCTTTCTTAAATATTACTTCCTTCATCCTACATTATTAACTCTATTTGGCAAAAAAATTATTTTATATTAATAACTTCATTTTGTTCAATTTAAGTGGTTAAGTACTTAAAAAAAAGTATCAAAAATTTATTTTCCCTTCTTTTAGAAGTGGGTATCATCATTCAATAAAAGCTACTATTTTTTTAAATATAACTATTAATATATGATAGATGAAACATTTTTTTTTAATATACATAATTAATATAGGGAAAGAGGGAGCATATTTCAAAGGCCTAGGATAATTAATGGAGTATAAGTACTTTTCCTTGTATATATATGTTTGAATTTGTGGATACATCCATGTTCAATTTTTTAGCTTCATAAGCCTTAAGAGTACCATATAAGAAAAATTATAGAACTGAAAACAAAAGCATATAGCATGTCGTAAGTAATACCATTCTATGACGCTTGTATATGACAAAAACTATGCTCTTCTCAACTTTGTTTCAAAGGCAAACTTTTGTATATTTTAATACCTACGCAATATATTCTCTCTCTTATATTAATAATTATATTTATTTTTTTTAAATAAATTATTTAAAAATATATATAATTATTAATGTGGGATGAAAGAGTTACTTGAAACATCCTATTTTGTCCTTTAAGGAATGCCAATTTATAATATTTTTTCTATCCTATAATAATAATTTTATTTAATTTTTAAAATAAATTTATTTAAAAAAATTAAATATAACTATTAATAATATAGAAGAAATATAAACTAAAATACCTACTTTATTAATACTCCTTTTGTAAATTAATAACTCAATTTAACAAAAAATATATATTTAATATTAATAGTTTTATTTTGTTTAATTTAAGCGATTGGGCTCTTAAAAAAGAATATCACATATTTATTTTTTCTTCTCTTGAAAAGGGGTTTTATTATTTAATAATATTTTTTTTAAAATATAACTATTAATATAAGATAAAACAATATTTTTAATTTAAATAAATATATTTGATACAAACTTACGCTTGCACCAACCCAATTCGTGTACACATGGGTCAGCATAGAGTAGCCGTCAAAGACGGTTCACACGAGTCTCCATCATGTGGTTAGGGCGGCTTGTCACATGACCTGCAAACCCCATCACCAGCTAATAAGATCTTAACAAGATAAACTACAGTATTACGGGTAAAGTTAGTCAATACAAGAGATTTATAATGGGATTAGCACTTAAATACATGGGTGTGTGCCGTAGACTTTGTTACTCAATTTGGTTCCTAGCATTACGCTCACCGCCAAGATTGTGGCAGCTATATCAAATTATGAATAATGTGACCAATGCATCCCAAGAATGGTGGACCTTGTTACAAGAGAACATAGTCACGTGCCACGTTTAATTAGACATGCATGGCGTGGGTACGGTGTGACGTCGCACAATATTTATTTTTTGTTTTTTTAGAACTTGGATTTAAAGAAAGTATTTATTTTTAAGATGGACGGTGTATTAAATTATTTATATGTTAACATAAATATTATTTATATTAACATACACTAATATATGTATTATTTATTTTAAAATAAACATTTTACCCACGTTCTTATGTTCGCTCCCGGCGAGCAGAGCATACAAATATGGTTATGAATTTAAAGCTTAAGCCCAGTTTCCGTAGAAGCCCATAAAACATGTTAATAAGGACACAAAAGGTCAAAAATAATGTCTACGACCAGGGAGAGGCCTGATCGAACACAGCCTCGTCAAGGCTAAGGCAAAGGGCGGCTATGGCCGGTCCGCCTAATCATAATTAGAGAAGTGTTGGCCAGCGACAACGTAGCCGAGGCCAGGCAAGTGCAAGATTTGGCAGCAAGAGGGTTAGCTGCAGCCAATATTATAATCTATGATATGATAAAAGGGCCATGGATTGGAAAAGAAATCAAATACATGTACCTAAAGTCCACGAGTGAGGATCTCAAATGAACCCTAGGGCTAGTGTTATCATTGGAATTAATATTAATAAGAATGTATATGCATTACACACGGCAAAAAAAAAAAACTCTCAGTGACGTACACAAAAATGTTGCTAAAAGTAAATAATTACTAAATTTACAAAAAAGTCATTTAAAAATAACTTTTAGCGACACTTATAAAAGCCTCACTAAAAGTTTTATTATTTATGATGCTTTAAAATAAACTGTCGCAAATACTCTTTGCGTCCCCACCGTGAACATTATTTGTGACGTTTTTATGTTAAACATTGTAAATATTTAGGGTTATTTGCAATGCTTACATAAACGCAAATAACATGGTTATTTTTGACATTTGTATTGAAATGTGGCAAATAACCAATGTTATTTGTAACGTATAACCAATAATCTTTTACGTGAATATCTAATAAGTACATCAATTGGTTCACAACAATCTAATTTGGTTTAAATTCCATGAAAATATAATTTTATCTCACATAAACTATATTTTATTTTGGCCATACATAGCATTTTAAGGTTGAGTAATAGTTTATTAATATTTATGGTATACAACAAGATACTTTGGTTCGATCCATAATTCACTCCACACAATTTTGATTGTCTGGCTGCACCTCTTACTCACAGGGTAGGCAGGTTTGGATATGCCCGCCGCACCATAGTTCAACGAACACTATTAAATCTCTATCCAACTACATACAAGCTACCATAAAAATAGTTATAGCATGCAGGCTAGGGTCAATGAGTGTCACAACCCTAACCTTGAGGGCCCTGAGCCGTGACAAGGAGAGAGTACGAGTACGCAGTGTGGCCACTAGGGAATGATAAATATTTACTATAAATTATAATTAACAAGAATAATCCAACTATGGGAAAATAAAAATTGATTACAAGATCCATGTCGAGAGAAATTATTACAATGCCTCAAAATTAAATGATAACTAGCTTAATATTTCTGAAGTCCTAATAGCAATTATTCTTCTACCCTTGTCTTAGAAGGTAATTATTGATTCACTAACTCTTGACAAATCCTCACTAAGTGTCTACAAAGTCAAACAAATCTATGTGTGTACAAGTACACATAGTGGACAAGTTCATGCAAAACAAAACCCACCCATGAGCTTACGCCCAATAACTAACTCACACACACTAAGTCATAGCATCATGCTTTGAAAATCATACATATGTATGTATAAAACAATCAACTTATAACAAAATAAATGTGAAACAATCCGCTTCTCTCAAGTATTTAAGTAAAACACATACCACAATTTACAAAAATATAAACTTTGTTGCCACTTGTATGTCAGCAACCCCCGCCGAAGGGGGTTGAAATGGACTGCTTGTCTGTAGCTAGACTCATCTTAATGACATTACATACAACGCCACCATAAAATTCACGGGACCCACTTGGAAGAAAAGATGGGAAGATTTGTGAAAGAGAAGGGAGAGCGTTTTGGTTCGGCCACCACAAGAAGGGGAGAGGGATATAGGGGGGTTGGCCAAGAGGAGGGGAATATGAGAGAGAGAGAGAGTGTGTGTGTAACACCCAAGAATTTTTTATATTTCCTATGTGAGTTTGACCCTTAGGTCTCTTCGTATAATAATGTCCTCCATATATTGAGTTTGGATGTGAAACATCATTCTTAACTAGTAAACAACAAGAGCTTCATAGATCTTTCAAAAGTGTTACAAATTAAAGCTTGGATGAGGAAGTTATGATAGATAAATCATCAAGGTGCAGAAAATAATGATTTTGACCTTTGGTCATTTTAAGTATAATAAACAGTTTTATGGGTTGAATTTAGTGTGAAACTATAAAGATAAAAGCTAGACAGACAGCTTCAAAACGCATCTAAGAATGCATAAATTGGAGTTTGGATGAAAAAATTGTGATTATTTGAAGTTGGACCTGAGGTGGCCTGCCGATCTAACCCTTAGTCATTTTTAAGGTTACAACTTTTTATACAAGATGACTTTTTATATGAAACTTAGTAATTAGAAAGTAGACATAAATATATGGGTAAATCCACTAAGAATGCGCTAATTGGAGTTCTATGAGAAAATCATGGTTGTTCGAAGTTAGGACTTAGTGCAATAAGTAGTTACTATTGGTGGGTTCATAGATATGTCATGCCTGCTTGTAAGTTTTGCGGTTTAACACAAAAACTACCCAATTTGACAGTTTTAAACTAGAATTTTGTTCCCTTTTCCTTATAAGTTACTTTTAAGGCCTTTAGATTTTATTTATTTTAGAAAAACCTCCCCAAAATGAAGAAGGAGAAGATCAAGGGCTCTTTCAATCAAGAGGAATCAAAGGAATGAGTATATTTTTGCAGGGATTAATGACATCGTACATGAGAAATGATTTTAGGTTGTAAAATAGGTTGAATTGCTAATCTTGTAATGTGATTTAATATAGAATATACATGTATGATTTGAATGATGAAAACATTAGATATAAAAGCATGAAAATATGATTATTTGTGAATTCATGTCATGGTAATGTTGAGGAATCATGATTTTATGTTGGATTGCAAACCTCAATTCTATGCTTTGGTTTTGAAGTGATTGTATGAGATATGTTTTGATTACTTGCATGATATGAAAGTATGTAAATGATACTTATGAGATTTTGTCATGATTATGTTAAGATAATATATTTTCTCATGCTCAATGATCAATTGATAGGAAGAATCATTATTTGTCATTATGGGAATGTTATGTGTGGGAAAGACTATGATATGTCATGATATGGAGTAATTTTGGGAAGTTGAGATAATTTCTATTATTTCTTCTAGCCATTGGCATGTCCATTGACACGTTGATGACTTTATCGATGTGACAGAGGAGATGCTATCGATGTGACAGAGGAGATGATAGTGTTGATATTGATGAGCATTGACATATCAATATTTTACTCACATTGAGGTCAACGCGTCATGAGGCATTGATGAGGATAGTTGTCTTTGCCATCCCATTGTCGACAAGGGTTTGACATGCTGATGTGTTACTGATGATCATCGGTGACTTGACCGATAAGTCAATGAGTCCACTAACAACAAGTTGGTTTTGGGCGATAAGCATTGATATGCCAATGTGTAACAACGGGACATTAGCAGTAAGGTTGACACGCCGGTGGGGCATTGATGAGGATGGTTATCCTTGTCATCCCACTGTTGGCAATGCTTTGATGCGTCAATGCGTTATCGATGACCATCTGTGACTTGACCGATATATCGATGAGTCCACCAACAACAAGATGGTTTTGGGTGATGAGCATCGACACGTTAGTGTATAACGGACAGGTCACTAGTAGTGAGGTTGGCGCATCGGTGAGGCGTCAATGAGGATGATTGCCTTGTCATCCCAATGTCGGCAAAAGGTTTGACATGTTGATGAGTTGCTAATTATCATCGGTGACTTAATCGACATGTTGATAAGCCCACCGACAGTAAGTTAATTTTGGGCATTTTTAGTAGGAATTGTTATGAATGCTAGGCTATTATTAGAAGTAACAACATCTTATTTGATGCATGATTTGCAATTATTTGTGATGATGTAATATATTATAATCAGGTGTATGTACCCTTGTGTGTGAATATCCTTATAATGGATCACACCCCCAAGATTGATGTCTTTTGGCATATGAGGTTGGAGGAACCCTCAATGCCATGGCTCCTCAAGTGTCTTAGTCACGTAGATGAAAAGGCTTTGGTATGACAAGTTGACCAAGATTTTTCGGCTCTCTAAGGATGGGATTTTTGTAGAACTACTTCCTTGGACTGAGAGTTTTGTTTGAATGGGCTATAATATTTAAAGATGATTGGTCTTGTACAATGCAATACTAGAGGTTCTGATGATCATGAAAGTCGGGATTTCAACCACTTGAGTCTATAAGCCCCTGCGTGCCTTAGCTTCATGGAGTGGATGGAGTGAGCAGGCTTCAAAATACTTGAGGTCATTGGTGAGTAGTTCATAGTCTAGTGAGGCGAGGTTGTACTCTTAGACGTGGCTACCATGTCATAGAGAACCTTATTACTTACTCTTACGAGCAATAGACTCCTAAGTGAGGTCACATTATCATTGTTAAATAATGTAAAATGCATTTATGAATGTTATGCTTATTCGACTTATGTGTGATGATGATGATGTTTGTTATTGGTTATGATAGTTGTTGATTTTGTGATGAAGTAGTGTAATCATGTACATTGTTAGTACATAAAACTTGTTTAGCCATCCCATTGGGTATATTCGTGTGCTCAACATCCATGTGATGCAAGTTTGTTGTAGGGTTAAAGTAACTTTAGGACCTTAGATACATGGCAAGGACGATGTTGTTAGGCAACTTGGCATGTTTAATATTTTCTTACTTTAAAGTAAATGAATTAAGTCACATGAGTGTCAATCTATTTGTATTTATGCATATCAAGATATTCAAATATGTACTCAAGCAAGTCTTTGTGTGATTTAATATATGATTTGACTTGGATTATTATTGTACTTTAATTTAGTACTCATATGTTCGAAAAATGGTTGACTCATACCTTGAGATAACTTGTGAATGTATGACAAAAAGTTTTAAAATTTTTGTTTCTATTGTTTTATTTATAAAAATGAGTTTAATCTTGGGTTGTGACCATTTGGTATCATAAAACAAAGTTAATCTATTTACTTTTTTGAGATCATGGTTATGCATTTATGTGATTTGATTGAATATAGGTAGAATAGTATCTTATAAAGTCTTCACACTTGATGCAAATGCTGTTGAGTCCAAGTGTCTTAAAATTGAATGAGACAATATATAGTTGAATGGAATGAGGCTAAAGATATTTCAGCTACCAATATTGTTTTGATGTTTCAACCTTTGTTTTAAATACAGGAGTTTGACTTGTGAATTGAATGGGTAGTCTAAGGGTGCTAACGAGCCGAGTCGAACCGAGTTTTCAGATTTTTGACTCGAGCTCGATTTTTGAAAGCTCGGTTCGAGCTCGGCTTGAGCTCGATCGAATAGCTCGATTCCTGGCTCAAGCTCGGTTAGGCAAAAAACTCGAAACTCGACTCGAGCTCTGTAACACCCCGACCCGCACCACCTGACCCGAACCGGGGGTTAGATCGGAAGACACAATCGGAGTGTCAAAAATTAGCGGAAAAATTAAAACCGATTGACCAGGAGCTGCAGACTCTGAGTGCGAGAGTCGTAACGTTCATATGCGCACTATGGAGCTTTAACGTTCCATTGTGCGTAGATCAGAATAAACCTAATTTTATAACTAATTTGGATCGGGCCAACGTTATTTTATCGTTGGTTGCCTACGTACATATTGGATACCATCTCTGACGTTATTCCAATACGATCGGATCCGAACGTAGTTCTGCCTAATGGCTAATACATTTACCAAACATTAGAAAATCATATACAATAAAATACGTATACGTTATATCTGAATGATTCGTTCGGAATCCAACGGAAATCTTATCAGTCATCGGAGTTAAATGAAAGCCAATATATCAGAAAACACACATCTCACGTAGGTGAGAAGAATACTAACAAAACACACATCCCATTCTATCATAGAGCAGAGCAGAACACACTACAGAACCTGTTGGATCATATCAGATTTTATCCGACCACACTGGTCATATCAGATCAGAGTATGTTACGTCATAGTAGAGAGCATTTAAGATCACAACAGAATAAATCAAGATGTGCAGTCATATAAAGCATACTAAACTAGAAGGTCAAGAAAGCGTACTCCCCTCCAATTTCGAAAGTGGCAATGTTCGGAGTTGCTTGTTTCCTCGGAGCGTCTGCCCTTTTTGATCCAGAAACTGCGGCCAGAACCTTCTGTAACTTTGGATTACTTTACCCTCACAGCGCCCGTAGGCAGCGGACAGAACCTCCCCTTACACGGAGACATTTTACCCTCACAGTGCCCGTAGGCAGCGGACAGAACCTCCCCTTGTCTGAAGACATTTTTCCCTTCCTGTGCCCGTAGGTAACGGGCAGAACCTCCCCTTACCCTTGGGATGTTTCTCTCACCTAACATTGATAATTCGAGGAGTGGATACTTTCATTGCGTTGCTCACCCTCGAATTAGCTAGGGAGGCCTCTTGAATGACTCTAATCGGACTTAAAATGAGTAAGAAACGAAGAACGGAAGATTAGAAAACGTGGGAGAATTTCCCCTTACCCGGAGATATTTTACCCTTTTCGCGCCCATAGGTGGCGGACATAACCTCCCCTTGGCCCGGGACGTTTCCCCTATATAGAGTTGCTAACATGAAAAATTGACGCTTCCATTGCGTAGAGCACCCTCGATTTAGCTAGGAACGCATTTTGAACGGAAGAAAACGGACGCAGAATGACTCCCGAAACTTCCCCGAAAAACTGAACGGAATGAACTATTTATAAGAGATGGGCGTGCGAGCGGACGGAAGAAAGGGAATACACGCGCACAGACGCGTGCCACGTGTCACACGGTGAGTGGACCGAAAAAGTGGTTGGCGCACGTGACGCGCGCGTCACGCGCGCGCCGTCACGGCGGGCGCGGCGAGCGCTGCCGCGCCGCGCGTCTGACGCGCGATGCGCGCGTTTGCCGCGCGTCCCGCGCGCGTCGCGCGATCGGCCCGCGCAATCGCGCGGGACTCGCGTCGCGCGGACGGGCGCGATCGCGCGGCGCCGCGCGACCCGCGGCTCTGCGGCTCGGCTCTGACGCGGCTCGGCTCGACTCGGCTGGATGATGTCAGCTATTCTGTCTTTTTCTGAATATTTTATTATTATTTTAATTAAACGCAATTCCAACTTCAAAACGCGATAACTTTTTATCCCGAAGTCGGAATCGTACGTTCTTAGTACCGATGGACTCGTATTGACGAGCCCTTCAAAACTAGACCCCACATGGGTACGTTATCTCGCACTTTTAAAGTAGGTCCCGCCCATGTGGCACATTTCCCGAGGTTGTAACTTTCGTTCCCGACCTCCGTTTTGAGTGTTCTTGGGTGCGTTGTGCTCGTTACTTCGAGCTCTACCCAGATACAGAGATTTCACCTAATGAAACCCCGTAACCCTGATATTAAATTACCAAATTACCCTTAACCCCCCCGGGTTAAGCATAACCGGAAGACGGGTTGTTACAAGCTCGAGCTCGAAAACATATTATAGTAACTCGAACTTGTGTTCGAATTGAGCTCAAATCCCATTTACAACCAAAATTAATTTTTTCTATAAAAATCTATATTAATTTAGAGAATCACACCAACATTACAAAAATAAAAAAAATTATAATAAACATAATTTTATTGTATAAAAGTTGTAAATATTATTTCAAAATCCATGGTTAAGATAAGAGTCAATAAATACCCAACAAAAAAATTTCATTTGTCACCATAAAATTAACTAATGTTATTCAAATATCCCATATAATAAATATAATTATATAAGAGTCTCATTAATATCAGCCCAGGCTCACGCGCACCGGCGTGCGCCCGGGCTTATTGGACCGTCGGATTTACATCCAATGGCCCATCAAACTCACGGGTTTAAATAATATTAACTTTTCCCGTTATATAAATATATTAAAAATAATAATTACTAAAATAACATAAAGAAAAAAACATTTACTAATATCGAAATCATGTGCGGTAGCAATACCAAACCAAATATGACGAGTAGCGGGGTCCTGAGCTAAGCCTTGACTAAACCTTAGAAATCATAATGCCATAATGCCTTTCAAATCCTCCTAGCCATTATCCTATTGCAATAATTCTTGCTAAGAAGAATGCCCATGTTGTGGCAATTCCACCCAAAAGGTAATGGGTTACTCCTACAGCACGTCCACGTACAATGCTCAAGGCTCTTGGCTGAGTAGCAGGAGCAACTTTTAATTTGTTATGAGCCCAAACGATGGATTCAATTATGGCGTTTCTTTTCGCGAGCGCCTCCATGACTTTTTTTAATTTATTTTTTAATTTCATTCTTAAAGAGGAAAAATTCAATATAATGTACTAATTTGTGATTTAAAGGATGAAATCAATATAATTTTGTGCTTTTAAAAGATGAAATCAATGCAATGTACTGATTTCGTCATTTAGAAGGATAAAATCAATAATGAAATAAATTTGTCCTCTAATCTCTCTACTATATCTTCATTCTCTCTCTCTCTCCTCTTTCTCCTCTCTCTATTCACACACTCTCTGTCCTCTCTCTATTTGCTCTCTCTTCTCTCTCTATTCATTCTCTCTTTCTTTCGGCTATCTCTCTCTCCTCTTTCTCTCTCTTTGCACACTCTCTATTCACTCTCTCCTCTCTATATTTCTATTCAATCTCTCTCATCTCTCTTTTGGCTATCTCTCTTATTCTCTCTCTTCACTCTCTCTCTACACTTTCTCTTTTCTTTGTCCTTTCTTCTTTCTCTTTCTCTCTCTCTATCTCTCTCTCATGTGCGTGACGTGAGCCCTAGCTCTGAGAAGTGGGGAGAAAGTAGAAAATTTTAATTTAATTTTTTTCTTATTTATATATTATATATTAAAATATTAAATTTAAAATAAAATATAATGTATTTGTGAATGACGAGAATAATATTTTTTAAAATTTTTCATGATTTTGTCTTTTAGAAGAGAGGAGAGAGAAAATAGAAAGAGGAGAGAGAGAAGAGAGATAACCGAAAGGGAGTGGAGAGAGAGAATAGAGAGAGGAGAGAGAGAGTGAATAGAGAGTGGAGCGAGAGAGGAGAGAAAGAGTGGAAGGACAAAGTTAGTACATTGTATTAATTTAAGTGTAAAGCTAATACAGTGGTAGATGCATTGAGTAGCAAGACGAAAATAGTAATGATTAGTTTATTATTAATTGATCGGGGTTTAATTGAGGAGTTAGCTACCTTGCACATTAGGGAATTACTAAGTAAATGGAAACTAATTATAGCTAATTTCAAAATTAAGTCCAAAGTTGTACAAAAGATTTTAGAATCATAATTGTTGGACAAGGAGACACAAGAGTTAAATAAGAAGAAAGACTTTATAAAAGGAGTGGATGATGGTATAAGGTTTAGGAAAAGTTTGGTGGTTTCTACTATTAAAAACTTAAAAAGGGAATTATTGGAAACAACCCATCATTTAGAACATACAATTCATCCTCAAGGAACTAAAATGTATAGAGACTCAAAAGAAGGATTTTGGTGGAATAAGATGACAAGAGATATTTGGAGATTTCATGTTTTAATGTATAACATGTTAACAAGTAAATGCTGAATATCAAAGACCGGAAGGGACCTTTGATCTTTTGGACATACCTCAATGGACATGAGAAGACATTATAATGAATTTTGTTGTAGGATTACCTAAGACGCAAAGAAAAAAATAATGTTATTTGGGTTGTGGTAGATAAATTGATCAAATCTACCCATTATATAGACACAATCATCCAAAAGTTTGGCAAAGTTGCACATTTAAGGGATAGATATTGCATAGAACTCCATTATCAATAGTGTTGAATGGAGATCCCAAGTTTACATCTAAGTATTGGAAAAGCACCCAAGATGCCTTGGGAATTAAGCTACAATTCAACACAAATTTTCACCCTCAAAAGGATGGATAATCGGAAAGGACAATTCAAATCGTAGAAGATATGTTTGCGTGTTGGAATGGAAAAGAAATTGAGACGGATTCTTACCACTCATAGAATTCTCTTACAATAATAATTTTCATTACAACCATTGGAATGACACCATATGAAACCTTATTCATAAGACGATGTTAATCACTCACAAGTTGGAGAAAGGCAACTAATGAAAGAAGAGTTGATGTTTCTTTGCATTGAGAAGATTAAACAGAGCAGGGAGAAACTCCTCATGATTTGAAATTGTTGCGAAAAGTATATGGATTTGTAATTAAGTGTGTGGGGAAAAACAAGTCAATACTTTAGTAGGTTATTTAAAATGTTAGATAAATTTGATGAACTTTTGGTAGACTTTAAGCATTTAATGCTCTTAGGTGAATATGTCATGAAGGGTTGTGGTGCTACTGAGAAGAAACCATCATACACATATGGTATATGATGCAGTGTGTCGATGGATGACTCCAAGATTGATTGCACTAGTGCATAGTAGAGCGTGCTTTTATGACTTCATAAAATACTCATGGTATAGGATGTGAGTAACCCGAAGGTATCTTCACTATCACAAACTGAGATATGTTACTTGGTAGTGATTTTTTTTAAGTAGAATTGCATAGCATAATATGATGTTCGAGTGAGATTAGAACTTAAATCTTCCAAAAGACTGAGTTGAGTTTGAAGAGTGGAGATCGAAGTTTGTTTAAGGTTGGCCATGATGAAAGGCAAAAACGCAATTCCTTAAAGGAGAGAAGAATGTAACATGAGAGAATTTTATAAACTTTCCATGCTTGGCCGTGTGAAAATACAAGAATGTAAAATGGTAATTTATATAATTGAATGCCAAAACCCACATCTAAGATAAGAAAAAATAAGCATATGATACTCCTTTTTAAGAACCCAACCACTTAAATTTAACAAAATAGAGCTATTAAATTTCGGACAGAGGGAATATTTGATATCTCAACATAAAAGTTAATAACATGAACCTTCCAAACTTAAAAGAAATACAAAAAATTCATAGTCCTATATTGTAAGGAGGCTAAAATTGTGCCATTAATTAATATCAAATTAAAATGACAAACTCATCAAAATATTGTGACAAGTACACAATCAAACGGACCCAAGGGGCATCCCTTTTCGGATAGATCTTCCATTCTGGTACATGATTTACCCTTTGCAATAGGATAAAGTTCCGCTCAATATATAGTTGGCTGCCCTTAGATATTGCATCTCCCCTTTTTTCTTTTGAGGCCAATTTGGATTTGGCCGTTGGATAAAAATTCGACGTTAGGCATTACTTAGGGGGCAATTTAGTTTTTTGCCCCCTCGAGCATGCGATCAAGATTTGACGACTTATGATAGGGTTCACACCAAAGCAAGTTAGCCCGAGCTTATACAAATATTTTTCTTCAAAACTTCTCTTACATAATAGATGCTCAAAGTTCCAAGTCCAAAACTGAAATTGTAACATGTATGACTGCATGGGATGGGAAGAAGGTCCTGGTGATAACAGAAGGATCCCCCCGAGTCAAAAGTTTGGTCAAATGTGCATTAATAATTCATAATTCATAATGGATCTTGAACTATAAGAGCTTTTCTTATAAAAAAGAATTCTCCAGTTTGATGGCCATTTTACTGGAGAGTCCACCGACTCTACACCAAGTAATTTCGTCATGAAAATCGGGGCTAACGAGATAACTAGATAAGGTGTCGGCTGTCCTTGGTTTCTAGGTACTAGTAAACATTGGCTTTGATGTATTTTAATCATAAATGCAAGGAAGCTCGCCCACTACCATGCAGATCGCAGGGTCTGCATTCTCCAGGTGGTGTCTTGCTCCATCCCCTTCCCCAGGCACTACATGCAGGAGGCTCAGGCCATTCCATGTTTACATTGCAGTTGCATGGGGAATGTAGGATCAGTACTAGGCACATGCATGGGGAGGCACAAGATCACACTTTTCTAGGCGGTGCATCTATATAAACAATTCGAAGTTTGAACCATATTATGGAAGATTTTTATGTTTCATGTTGATAATGTGTCTAGCACGTAAGAATCTTATAAGGAGCCGTGTATCTCAAAAATTGATAACACATACTAATATATATTAGTATTACAGTTAATATTATTAATATGTGCTAGAATATGCATGGTTGATTCTCTCGTATATTCTTTACTTTAGGCTCATTATTAGTAGAAAATATAAAAAATCTTCCTTTAAAAAAAGTTTCATATTTACACATGCGGCAATCAGCATTTTCAATTTTGCGAAGTATAAAAATAAGCACATGCAAGAAAGAAAAATATTTCTATGATCAGTTTTCAAAACTAGATTGGATGAGTAGTGACCATTAGGGGTGCTAATGAGCTAGGCCAACTCATCGAGCAAAGGTGCCTTAACTCGACTCGACTCGAATATGGCTTGACTTGAAGTAGCTCAGCTCGAACTCAACTCGAATATTTTTTAGTTGAGTTCGAACATACCTTGGCTCGACTTGATTCGGCTCAACTCGACTCAGCTCGAATAAAACTCAAACTCGAATAAAATTTATAAATATATTTTATAACATATATAAATACATATTGACACTTATGCATACATGTACACAATTATCAATCCCAATTTACATTTATAACATATACATATGTATTATATATTTATATGTTATTAATGAATGTATAATGTCTATGTATTGAGTATTGGTTTATATCACACATGATATATATTTTTAAGAAGTAAACATTTAAAGACACATTATACACATATGTCCACATGTGATATATATTAAAATTTAGATATATCATAGAAATAAGATTTAATAAAGTATATACATATATAGTACAACCGAGTAAAAAATAGTATATATTGTACTACATATCAAATAATATGTCAATAATTAGACAATATGCTATGGTAGTATTATTTACCATCTTTACATGTCAAATAAATTATGATATATCTTCAAATTTTCTATAAAGACTATTGTTAGAATCCTTAGAAATTCAAAATTTACAATAATTTTATAAATATTTATTAGTATTGAATCATGGAGTCTTTTTTTTGTCTTAATAAAATTAAGGTAATTTATATTTATTTAGGTTGGGTCGAAGACATCAAGTTTCATGTTTCCACATACTAAAACTCTACTCAACCTAGCTCCTTAGCACCCCTACATATTACACATGATATAAATTATTTGGAAGTAAATGTTTTAAAGAGACATAATATACATATATTATATATGAAATATTTTTTAAAATTTATATTTATGTATAATAAAAATAAATGTTATACATTCATATATAAACTCATATACACAAATGTAGCCAACCATAAAGGCACTATTTTTTTCTTTTTGGTGGGTATAAGATGACACTTGAAGTAAGAAGTGAATACAAAGATTTAGAAAATTTAGATTATCAAATAATAAATATATTTCGTATAACCAAAAGAAGGTTAGAGTATACAGAAGAAGTTGTGGTGCCACATATACATATAGTATATATGTACTAATAATAATGACATGTTCATATAAAATTACTAAAATATATATATATATAATACAAACATATGAATACTTTAATGGTACAGAGTGAGTACATATGTGTTAATAATAGTGACTACTAAAAGATGCATATGTTGTTAAACATACAAATACAAGATATAACATAACAAAAAATAAAATAATATTAGAAAAGAAAACTAATAAATAAGTAAATAATATTATTTATACTTTAGTTTCTATTTACAAATTTATGAGCTTTTAGTAAATGATGGAAACTTTGTAAAATATTGTATCTATAAATATTCCATTTGTCTTACATTTATAGCTCCATTTATTTTTAAAAATAAATAAAATTAATTTATTTTAAAAAATCAAATGGAGCTATTAATTTAAGATGGAGAGAATAATTGATAATATAATTTTTTACCAAGCAATTAATATATATTGGTATAATAAGGTAGAAATATCAATTAAGTTTTTGCATTCATTTTTATGCATTCAATATATGATTAATATAAAAAAAATATAAATATTATTTAAAATAACATGGGCCAAGTGTACAACTTTAATGAAGTAATAAAATTATATTTGATAAAAACTATATTTAAATAATAAGAACATCATATTAATTTGATGGAATGCTTAACACAAAAGATGTTGTAGGTGAAGTGGTAAAGGAGATTGTTCTTTTTGGCAACGTTACAACCAAGCCAAATTTGAGCTAAGTTTTGTTGTCACTATATATTGATTCGAGCTAGTCATGTTTCTGATTTTCTTCTTGAGCTGAGCTTGAGCTAGATGATTGACAGCTCAATCGAGTTTAGGCCGAGCTTGAGCCAATATCCAAAACTTTAACTTTTAGCCGAGCTAACCCAAAAGTTAACTTAGCTCGGCTTGTTAGTACTCCTAGTTGCCATGTAGAGGGAGGAATATTGGAACCATTGAATCTTATTTTTAAGTTTCTCTCTCACCATTTATAGGTGATGTGGCAGCCTCTTATTGTTAGTTATCTATGAGAACCATTGGATCCTGTTATCAAGTTTTTCTCTCAATATTTATGGGTGATGTAACAGTCTCTCATTGAGAGTCAATTAATCTGGATTATGGAAACTAATGAGACTAGAAAGTCCTAAAAGAAACATGACCCAGATAGGCACTCAAGGAATGATAGACGATGGCCTGAAGAGTATCATATTGAATATAAAAAAGTAAAGGAAAAAAGGGGATGCAT
Organism: Saururus chinensis; assembly: GCA_035235625.1. Classification (NCBI taxonomy): domain Eukaryota; kingdom Viridiplantae; phylum Streptophyta; class Magnoliopsida; order Piperales; family Saururaceae; genus Saururus; species Saururus chinensis. The sequence goes on from CP141140.1 coordinate 28,030,281, forward strand.
ATCTGTTGGGTGAGGAAGAGGAAGATGCAAGGCATGCTTGTCGGCCTGGGGTAGCTTTTAAAGGCACTGCTGTTGGCCTAAAGTCAGTCCAGGGCCCAGAAATTAATGGACACTATAGGTTAGGCTAGGAGTTAAGGCTGTAAGGCAGTTTGCATATTGCTTTATTACAAGGTGATCTCTTGGCTGTATAATGTGTGGGAGTTTTTTGGTTCGACGGTATAATATGGCTTTGTAAACACATACATACTTTTACACATGAGAGCACAATAGATGCTGCCAAAGAAAATAAAAGAACACATTAGAGTTGTGTTTAAAGAACACAATAGAGATGGTGAAATTGTGGTGTAAACTTAGGAAAAAGTAGATATTGTGGTGGTGGCACATGTCCCAATTAATGTGATCAAGTCTCTTCCGCCTCGTTCTTATTCCACTTATGAACAAATCAATTCCTTAGTCATCAATCGCGTGGAACCCTTTAAATTTTTACATTATATACTCCCTCTATCTCATAATAATTATTTAGATATAAAAAAACTTATCCTTTATTAATAATCTTATTTTGAATTATCCTTCTTATAATATGTGGATGGAGTAAAAAGGTTAGTTGATTGACTTTCTTATATATTGCATATTTTAAAAACCTGAATAATTAATATTGGTATAGAGAGAATATATTTCAAAGGCCTACGATAACGGAGTATAAATACTTTTATTTGTATATAACATTTATGTTTGAATTTGTGAATACATGTTAAATTTTATATTTTTTTAGCTTAAGGCTTAAAGTACCATATAATAAAAATAATAAAGCTAAAAAAAATACTCCATCTGTCCTATATTAATAGTTATATTTAAAAAATAATAATTTATATTAAATAGTAAAATTTACATTTAAGAGAAGAAAAAATAAGCTTATGATACTTTTTTTAAATATCTAACCACTTAAATTTAATAATGAAGCTATTAGTATGGAAGATTTTTTTAACCAAATAAAGCTATTAATTAAATATGGAGAAAATATTTGTTGTCACAAGCAATACGATTTTATGATGCTCATATATGACAAAAACTATGTTCTTCTTAACTTCGTTTCACAGCAAGCCTTCATATATTTCCATGCATATGCCATATTCTCCCTATGTCTTAATATATGCTATGTTTAATTTTTTAAATTTAATTATTTTTAAAAATTAAATATAACTATTAATATGAAATAAAAATAATATTATTTAAAACACCTTAATTATCACTTAAAGGTATAATTAACATCTTTGTTTTAAAATAATTATCTTATTTAATTTTTTAAAATAAATTAATTTTATTTTATTTTAAAAAATTGAATAAGACACTTATTTTAGAACAAAGTGAATATAAACTTACATATTTAAGTATGTTATTGATATCTTTAATCTTATTAAACACGTGCCTTCTATTGATACAAACTTGCAGTGGCAGCGCATGCGTGTTTATTAGATGGGTCAGCATGGATTATTAGCCCGTCAAAGATGGTTCACACGAGTCTCTCTATCATGTGGTTAGGGCGACTTGTCACATGATCTAGCATTACACTCCCCGTCAACAATATTGCGGCAGCTATGTGATCCAAAAAGTGGGGGACCTTGTTCCAAAAGAACACAAACACATGCCACGTTTAATCAGACATGCATGACATGTGGCATGAAGAGTATGGTAGTGACGTTGGATGATATTTTTCCAGGTGGGTCACACTGATTTTTTTAACATAATTTTCAAAAAAGCCATGTAGGCACCAGCGTATTGCCGGTGCCTACGTGGAAAAAACCAACATTACTTTGAGAAATATTTCTTAAAGTGGGTTAGTTTGATAATTATTATTTTTAATTATAATTTAAATAATTTTTCCAATTTTTAACGCATAGGCCTAGTTTTTGTATAAGCGTAACAAGCCCACACAACATATTGTAAGGTGTTAGCGTTTCCACCCAAATAAAAAAAAGACCACTACTAGGAAGTAGGGTTGTAAAAATCCAACACGACCCAAATTCGACCCACCTAACCTAGCACTGACCCGACCTGAATACAGTTAGGGTCAGGGTTAGGGTTTGAAAATTTTTTCGGTTTTAAAGGAGGATGTTACCCACATAGTATTTAATAATGTAATGACGTAAACCGGAGGGATTAAAAAGAAGTTTTATTTTAATTCTATTTTTTATTTTTTAATAAATATTTATTAATTTCTATAGAACTTTTTATAGTTTTAGATGTGTATCTAATGACCTCAGTAAAGTTGTAAAATTACAACTTTGAAGGAAAACATTGAACCTTTAATATGCACATTAGTCAAATTTAGGGGTATTATTGAAAAACTAAAAACTCATCATACTTATTAACTAGGGAGAGTGACCAATAAGTGCTAAAAATAAAAAAAAAACTAAAAATTTAAATAAATATCAAAAGGCTTCACACAAAAAAGAAAAAAACCACGTCTCATTTTATTTCAAAATGTAAAATAGATGACACCTCTCCTACCTCCCGACCTTTCCATTTCTCAATGGTAGCAGATCATGGCAGTGTGCATGCCTGTCATCGGCTAGGCTATGATTCCATTGTGGCTGGCCAGGCTATCTTGTGTTGGAACCACTTTTTGCCGTGGCCAGACATGCTAGATCTAGTTGTGGCCAGGACAATGGCCAACTAACGACCACAACCACTATATTATTTTTAACTAAATATAGGGAGGATGAATCTTGGGGGCTATGTTGTTGGCGTTGTAGCGATGACTTGGTTTTTTGTATGAAAAATAAAAATCTAAATTCAATTTTGGATAGATGAACCCAAGGAGTAGTGTTATCATTCTATTAAGAGCAATTGACCAAAGTAGACTCCTACTTTGGTCAATTAACCAAAATATGAGCAACTATCCACTATTTACCAAAGTAGACTTACTCCCATGGGAGATTACACATGTGTGATGCAAATTAACATAAATATCTTGAATACTATAAACCTCCCTAAACCCTTTCCCCTGCTCATTCCCATTCGTTCCTCTATCTCTGTGTTTTTCTTCTAGGCTACTCACCGCCTTCACCACCTCCCGAAGACCTCAAAAGAAGCTCAACACCTCTCCACCGTTTCTCTCGTTGATACTCTACCATATGCCCTAGCCATCATGCAAGGGTCATCGTGCATGATCTCTGTCCCCTAATCCTGTTGTTGCCGTCAAGGTTACAACCACCTTCTTCACCATCGTCAAGGCAATCCACTTCAATATACAACCTTTAAACAAGCATGGACATGGTATGTAATACCCCTCATATACATAATAATTTTTGAAAACATAACGAATTTTAAATACAATTGCCAAGGATCACTGTGTACCAAAAGAGTAATTACAACATACTTTGTATTATACAAAGATTTCTAAAATTGGGCATAACATGCCTTTATACATCAGTCAGTACAAAATTTACAAAATAATACAAGAAAAGTACAAAAATTGTAATTTTACAAAGAAAAGTTCTTAGTCGACTTCTTCATATTTAAATCACACACCTGCAAAATCTGAGTGCGGGTGAGTAAATTTATACTCAGTAGGTTGAGTTAAGTTCTAAAAATATGCACATAGAAATATCGTGTCATCTTTCTTTCAAAATCTAAAAACATCGTAACAGAATGTCGCGATACCAGATGACTTACACCCACGCTCATGGGGCAACGGGAGATGGAAGGAAAGGGAATTTCCCATGATATCCCAGTCCTGTGCGCGTCGGAAGCCAAATTTGGCGCTATCCAGAATCATCATAATAATCCTTAGTTTCGAGAAACCAAGGACTATCCAGAGGGTACAATTACCCAAAACATGGAGAATTTTTTGAAAGGAGGAGAAGCTTTTAAAGACATAATTTTCTTTCTAAAAATCTTTAGTAAAGCTTTGGTGAATCAAAATTTTGGCATACGATTAGAATTTAAAGGCGCCTACCTATAATGCGTGTGGAGTATAAGAAATCCCCTCGTAGAAGATCCTTCCTTTGAGCGGGAAATTTGGCATAATAACGGTCCCAACGCGTAGAACGCCCTCGATTTGGTGGGGTACAGCTTTTGAACGGGCTGGAAAGGGTTTGAAACGGTTCGGAAACAGTAAAAAGGAGAAAGGAGAGCATTAGGGACGTAGTTGGGTTTTTTGGATTTTAGAGAGGTCACCTTGAGAAAATAACCCTTCCGGTGCGTAGAGCACCCTCGATTTAGTAGGAAACGGGTCTTGGTTCGTGAAATTCGGACTTAAAATGGGTCAGGAATGGTGATTAGGGACATAGTTGGGTTTTTTGGATTTTAGAGAGGTCACCTCAAGAAAATAACCCTTCTGGTGCGTAGAGCACCCTCGATTTTGTAGGAAACGGGTCTTGGTTCGTGAAATTCGGACTTAAAATGGGTCAGGAATGGTGAAAATAGTGAGAGGGTAGGAAATTTGGTTATGGGTGAAGAAATGGCCGGAGAAGAGGTATTTATAGGGAGGGAGGTGTTTTCCGGCGGGCGCCGCAGTCGGAAGAGGTGGGCGCCGCAGTCGGAAGAGGTGGGCGCCGCAGTCGGAAGAGGTGGGCGCCGCCGTCGAAACCACGGGTGCACGTGACAAATGCGCGTTCATCACGCGTGTGATGCGCGCGTTTGCGCGCCGAGTTGGATTTTTATATTATTATTATTTTTTTAAAATTTTAAATAAACGTAATATCCTATCCTGAACTCTGTTTTACGTGTTCTAGGTACCATTGAGCTCATATTCATGAGCCCTACGAGACTAGACTACTTATGGACTGGTTTACCCACATTTAAGAAGTGGGTCCCGCTGGTTAGAACACGTTTCCTGAGGCCATAACTTTTGTTCCTAGTCTCAAATTTCCATATTTTTAACTCATTACGCTTGTCTCAACGAGTTATAACCAGACTTAAGAAATAATAAAATTTATAAAATAACATGTCAGAAAATTAGGGTTATTACATGGTAGGGTTTTGGAATTGGAGCAATTGTAGTCCTAACCAACTTCTAGCTTGTTTGTCGTCCTAACCGTGAATGCTCTTTGTCCCCCTCTCGTGGCACTAGGAAGTTATTGTGATAAGTAAAGGCAACTTGCTCTTGATATTTTGTCTGTTTATGGATCTTCTTGTTGATTCCTGATTTGCTTTTTGCTGGTGTTGCTTGGGTAGTGGTGCTCATTTCCTCGATTAGGGCATTTGGATGATCAGTTAATCGATGTTGCATTTTTATTCTATTTTTTCTTTTTCATTTTTGTTGCTTATCAGTGATAACTTATGGCTCTTGTTTCATCTTCTGTGTTGAGCTTGATTTGATTGGAGGCAATTTTTATGAATAATGGACAAAAGGAAATTTGTGAACTAGATAACTATAAACCTGGGAAACTATAAAACTGGAAAAGTGGAAATTTAAAAGGCTCAGATGACATAAATTATTTTTCTTTGTAAGGTCATTTGCATGTTACACATTTTAAAACCTAAAGTAAATTTTGGTGCTTCATGTTGCAAGACTCCTAGTTTGGTCATATAACCAAAATGTGGGCAAGTTTGTTAGATTTACCTAACTAAACTTACCCACGTGAGAATTGAATCTTATGCTTGCTTGTTTGTATTCTGATGGATTATCTACTACGATTGTTTGTGAGGATCTCACATTAGGTTTGGTGGGTTGTTTTGTGAATTAGGGCCAGTGATTAGATTGGTAATTTGTGATAGCTTATGGCTCTTGTTTCATCTCCAAGAGAGGTAACATTTCTAAAAAACTGGAGAACAAAAAATCTCGAACACTAGGAAATTACAAAACTAGATAACTATAAAACTGAACAACTAAAAACTAGAAAACTAGATAATAAAAAACTTATAATTTTGTGTGTTGTATATTAAAAAACCTCCTTAATTAGTGAGCAATGATTAGTTGTTTTAGGCATGATTTCTCTTTTTCATATATACTTGAACTAATAGCTAGATTTTACATTTTCACTGATTTCTCTTTAGACTGATTTTAATCTGACATCTTTCTGCAACCTTAAATTTTGTCACTGATTTTAATATGATATCTTTCTATAGGAAATGTCAAAGGTGGCAGGAAAAATACAAATGAAGGGGAAATAAGTCCCCAGTAAGCTCTATGAAGGTGATTCACAATGTAAGTCCACTTATTACAATATTGGACAATTGAAAATGCACTTCAAGAAGCACAAAGGGCAGAAAAGGTTATTTGACAAAATATGTTTTGGGAAGTATCTGTAGTGTGAGGTGACTCGAAACATGTTTCTTGCTCAGGCCTTCCACCATTTGCCAAGGAGGCATAAGGGTGACTTCCTATTCGAAGTTAGTGAGAGGCTTCACATCAAGTTTTCCCCAAAGGAATTCCATATGGTTATAGGCCTTCGATTTGCTGACTCTACCCCTCCTCTCCCAACAGTTCCCAAATTCCTAAAGAAAGGTAGCCTCCTTCCAAGTTGTTAATAAGGAAGGAAGATCTGCTTTAAAAAATTAAAGTATGTCAAAGTGACAAGGATGTCATTAAGTTGGCAATAGTTCTTGTTTTAGAAAGTTTTTTAGTGGGGTGAGGATGAAACAACAAGGTGGATAGGAGATATCTACAACTAGTAGATGACCTTGATGCATTTCATGAGTATCTTTAGGAAAACCTTTGCTATTGGGACACATTGTGGGGTTTAGATCAAGTTGCGAGGTCTATAGGCAATGTGAATTACAACATGTATGGTTTTGTTCATGCAGTAACGATAGCTTTTACTTATTTATTTTATTTGTTAAATTATTTTAGTACTTAACTGATAAAGACTTATGTTTTAGGTATGGGCAATGAATAGGATTTCATTGCTGGGAGATGCATGTGCAAGCAAAACAAGGACCATGTTTTTTCTTATTTTTAGGTGATCATCTTACAAGAAGCCCAAATTTGATTAGATTCTTGAGGTTGTTTTTAATGGGAAGGTATATACTAGCTTTTGCTTCTATACAATGAACTATGCTCTTAGCATGTATGGTACATTTACGTTGCAATATATATTTATGTGTAGGTGAAGGTGCTAAAGGGCATAAATGTGTACACAGAGGACAAAGATTTCATAGAACTTATTCATGAAGCTTTAAATTTGAAGTCCTTTTGGAGTAGTGAGAGAGTGATCATTTCATCAATTGTCAATCTCACCACACCTTCCAATATTGATGATGTAGCAGCGATTTCGTCTACTGATGAGGCCTCTACAAAGGAAGTGGGAGAGGCAGAGGTTGATGATTCCATAGAGGAAGAGGTAGAGGAGATTTTGGAAAAATGCAATGGATTGGGAGTTTCCTTGTGGTGCACAACTGCAGGTTAACACTTCCCATAGGGAGGAGGATAGAAGGGGAAATATAAGGTGGGGGATGGGGGTTTTCATAACACTTTGTTGGATATCATATCTTCCATTAGAAATATTGAAAATAAAGTTGATAGAATGTCCATCGACATGAAGGAACTTCCTGGGAGGGTAGATAGTATGGAGTTAGTTTTTTTGAACAGGGTAGCGAGGGAAAAGGTAAACTCTAATTTTATGGGTATTTTTAATTGCAAATTAACCAACAATGATACATGAATTAAATTGAGTTGTAATGTTATGTTTGTAGGTGCCTGTTGTGGAAGAACAATATACAAATGAAATGGATTTGATGTGCCTGTTATTGATGAAGTATACATGAATATGCTTACTTCTTAACTACACATTAGCTTCATTTGTTTGTATGATATGATATACTATTAACTTCATTTGGTATGTTTAGATATTCAATTCCTTTTTTATGCTTGTACTCAGATAAAACTGGAATGCTTGAAAACTGGATCACATGAAAACTTGAACACTGGAAATTTGGAGCACTGAAAAACTAGAACATTGAAAAACTGGAACACTTGAAAACTAGATTATATACTAATGATTTACTGTGTTTGTGTAGAATGTGGCTAAGTAGGAAAAGGTTGAAGGAGAGGAGGTGGACGATGAAAAGGTTGAATAAGGTGAGGAGGAAAAGGAGGTGGAGGTGGAAAAGGAGGAGGAAACGTTTGAGGCAGTGGAGGAGGAAAAGGTTGAGGAAGAGGAGGAAAGGGAGGAGGATGTAAGGGAGGCAGAGGAGGACGAAAAAAAGATGGAGGAGGAGGAACAGGTGGAGGAGGAGGATGAGGATGAAAATGTTGAGTTATAGGAGTAGGAAAGGGAGGCGGAGGAGGAAAAGAAGGTGGAGGAGGAGGATCCAAAGGTTGAGGCAGAGGAGGAGGATCCAAAGGTTGAGGCAGAGGAGGAGGAAAAGGTTAAGGAAGAGGAGGTAGATGATAAGGAAAAGGAGGGAGAGGAGGATGAAAAGGAGGCGGAGGAGGAGGAAAAGCAGGATGAAAATGATGGGGGAGGGGAGGAGGAAAAGGAGGCAGATAAGGATGGGGGAAGGGTGGAGAAAAAAGAGGATGGAAAAGGGGAGGGGGTGGGGTGGGGGATAAAGATAAGAAGAAGGAGGAGGAAAAAGCAGTTGTTGCACTTGTTACTCAAATGGAGGCTAATGATGGTGGAAAGAAAGTTGTTGACGATGAGGAACTTGTCTTTTTTCTTTAGTTAATATATTTGCATATAACCTAAATTAATATTTTTCATATTTTCTTATGATCATATAAGATGAAGAAGAGGACAATAAGCCATTGAGTATGTGTAAAATAGAAATTAAACCAGTGGGAAGGGTGATGAATAAGAGTAAATATCGAAAGACCCCCTACACAGACCCATACAAAAAAGAAAAAAAATCTACTAAGGAGGATTATGATATTCAAGCTAACTGAGGTTGATACCTCTTCCATGAAGAAGTTAAAGATCAATAAATTGTTCATTCTAACTAAGGTTGCCCACATGGATTTTACTAATCCCATTTCATTTGGGGTTGCAGAGGAAAAAAAGTTAAATAAGTTTATGGAGAAGGGTACGAAGAAGCGAGTTTATTTATTACTAGTCCCAATGGTGTACTATTAATAATATTACTTATTTAATTGTCCTTGTATGGGTGGTGGTATTTGTAATAAGCATATATGTAGACCTTTGGGGCACCCTAATAACCCCAACATTTTTGAAGGGTTTTACAAATCCTCGGAGTTGGCTTGGAGATGATGTATATTGATTAAATTCATTTTAATATATGACTATAAGAGCTAAATGAGGAATCTGATTTAATCTATTGATTTCATTTTCTTATAGCACATTAACGCATACGTGACACTCCTATGCAACCATAGGCCTCGTTGGACATTTTTTATGGACCATACATTCCACTCTATTTATTTCCTGGTAAGTGCTATTTTTTTCCAAACAAAAAACTATGAACTCTCAACTAAATAACTATCAATTAGATAACTATGAAGTGGATTAACGTCAATTGAATCTTCTTATGCTGAGGTACATGGTAATGTGTTTGCAGCGACTAGTGCGAGACAGGAGGCATTGGATAAATGGATTGCATTCAAACTTAAACATGGAAAGTTGCCAAAGTTAGAGAAAGTAGTAGCCATGTGGACAAGAGTCTCAGGGTCATTGAAGAGCTTGTTGAGTGTGCATGGAACACAATTTTATGAATTTTTAGCTCATCACTTCCCACTCTATGTCAATGATAATCATTAGATTTTAATTGTGCTATGTGTATGGGAACAACATAGTTTGATTTTTGACCCTCTTTACTTGGGGGACACATTGGAAGGGAATTATGCTCAATTGAATAAACTACATGTTCTTATCTCGCTAATCCTCTATAAGTTTGGATGGTTACCAATTGCTGCATGGTGGAACCTAGAGATTGTTGAGGTAGTTGGTCACCCTAGACAGGTTAACTGTGATGACTGTGGGGATTGTGTGTGCTTATACATGTGGTATATGTCACACTGCTTTGCTTTTGACTTCACTGGTCAGGATGTGCCCAGGCTAAAGAACTTTTATGTTGACATAATCTTAGAGGTAATTTGTGGTTCCCCATTTTTGCATGAGCTAGATAAGTGATTTTTGCTAGTTCTAATTACTCATGCAATTTTCATCGATATACCGTCAGAGTGACCTGAGATTCATGGTTTGAATTCTATTTGATTTCTAAGTGCTTGTCTTCTTCTTTGCACTATGTTCTGCATGATATTTCTTATGAAACTGCAAATAGGGGTATAGGCAGACATTACTTATTTAGTGGGATTTCAGTTTTCTCTTATTATGATATGAAACTTAGTCACTCATCCTATCTTATTTAGTGGGATTTCAGTTTTCTCTTATTGTGATATGAAACTTAGTCACTCATCCTATCTTCTCTTTTGATATCACATAATTGGAGTCATACTTATTATCTAATTTAACCCATTTTTTTTCACAGGATGACATTGGCGATAAATTTGTGTTCATATTCAACGCCCTCGTAGAACAGGAGAAGAGAGCCTTAATTTAGAAACTTGAGCAGTAGAGTTAGAAGCTTTGATATGAAACCATCATTAATAATTCTATCCATGTAAATTGGCCATGTGAACTTCATCGGAAATCTAAAGTTCCTGAACCAAATATCTCATAAATGACTTGAGGCATTTCATGCTTCCATTTTTTATATTAACTGTGGTATTTGTTAGGCCTATCCAATCAGTAAAGAACTACTACGCTTGGGGGCGTGTCCCGATCCTCAATATTCTCCCTCATGTGGTGATCTCCCTTTCATCAAAGAGGTTTAGTGTAGAAAAACTAAATAAAAAACAAAAATGAAACATGAGGCATTGCACATACATTTGAAAACTATTCGGTTTTTTAATTACCAAATTGTCAGTTCTTATAATGATAAAAAAACCTATTATTATGACGATTTAAAAAAAAGTTATATTGTTTTTAACCCCTATCAATTGTGGTGATATGACAATCCGTAGGCGTAACACTCACATTTCGCATTGTTGCACCGTGCATAGGTGAACTTGCTAGTATCTAAAGCTTTACGATGTTCACGGTTAACAATTGGATAGCTGGCAATTTGCCCTTAATTTGAAACATTGACTAGAATAGAGTCCCCATGTCAAATTGGAAAACTAGCAAATTGGAAAATTCGAAAACTGTGAACATGATAAATAATATCCATACTATTACATAAACTCAAGTAACTTAAACTTCTACAACATTATTGATTTGTATGCAACTGATGTCCACAAATATACATTTGCGTATAAAAATATATATTTGTGGACATAAAATTATACTCATTTTGTATATAGAGAAAATGGGATTTGTATACAATTGATGTTTGCAAATCCTTTGGTGCATGTGAGATACACAAAAAAGAAACTATGGATCGTTGCATACAAATAATGTCAACAAAAAATTGCTTTTGTCTACAAAAAATTACTTTTGCAAATTATGTATACTTGTCATATCCACAAAATTACTTTTGTCTCTAATAATGCCTCATATTTCAAACTCTTAATTGAAATATTGGAAACTTTCACCTCAAACATCCATTTTGTTTGGTTGTGGCATATCTCCTGCACTATGACTGCCTGAGATCATCAACTTTGCTTATTTAGGTGTAGGCCTATGTAACGCCCGAGATTTTTCATCCCTTTTTCTCAAAACTCATAGAAATTTTTTTCCCCCATAAATCGGAGTCAAAACGATAAAATCAAAACCTGTTTATGATTTAAAACATCATACGGTTAAACATCGTACTGCCAAATCAAATATCCTCAGGCGCTACTCGAAAACACATGTACGAATAAATTCTGCTATGATCATAGACTTTTAAATACAAATCACTCCCGGGCATCCCTGAGTACAAGTCCCCTAACAGTCCACAGACTAATCCAATCGAAAGTCCAGAATAAAACATCTTAAGGTCTCATCTCACTCAATACAGGAGATCGTGGCACAAATGAACTCGCAGAGAGTCAAGCTGATACCTGAGTCAACGGGAATCAATCCACCGCTGAAACGAGCGTCCATCTCCAGGAGCTCTCCGCATAACCTGCAAAACCTCCCGTACAACGGGGCTAAAAATAGTAGGGTGAGTATTTTTATACTCAGTAGGAAAATACCCAGTAGGGGAAATCCCAAACGGTGAACTCACAAGTTCAGAAACACATGCGTCATGCAACTCAAACATGAAGCAGAAGCATATCAATATCATGCTCAAATTCATATAAACATGCCAAATGCACCAACGTGCCACAGACATACCGAAGGCACCATCGTGCCAAAATCATACCGAAGGCACCATCGTGCCAGAATCATATAATCCAATCAACTTACATAAACACCCTTATCTAGGGTCATACAACTTACTCGTACCACCGTACGCATACTCATACAACATACGCATACTTGTATGACCTTACTCATACAATCGTATGCTCACTCATACAGCTTACTCATACATGTACGACCTTACTCGTACAATCAGACTCGTACGACCTCACTCGTACAGTCTGCACAAAATCATACTTACTGTCTTACTCAGAACCATATTCATACGGTCATCCATATGTAACTTACAAACATGCACGCTAGCCATCACTAGCACATGCATCCACACGTCAAACATGCACGCTAGCCATCACTAGCATATGCATACATCCAACGTACACGCTAGTCATCTCTAGCATGTGCACACACACATTCATACATACTTCAAACATGCACGCTAGCCATCACTAGCACGTGCATAACCCATACATAGCATACTGACATATTTGCTAGCCATCGCCAGCGCATACATAATCCACATCCATAAAACATGCATACATCTCATGCATATCAATCATACCATACAATCATGCTTACACGCACATTATGCAATCGGATCGTTACTTAACATCCAAGCATGGAATCATACAATCCTAGCATGCTGCTACTCATTCAAAGCATGCTTCATGAATTTACGAGTTCAAAGCTCCCCTACCTCGTAATCATGACGTTCGATGGCGAGCACACGACGGTGGCGGCGTCGGCGGCGGAGTTGGCAGTCAAAACCGTTGCCTGGCTGAGAGAGCTGCTGTCCCGAGGATTTTAGGATGCGCCGGAACTATCACGGCCAAACAGAGTGTCAGAACTCAATGCGGTAAAACCCGCAATCCACGGCGACACACTAGGGCGGCTGGGAGAAAAGTCGTGCCAACATATGTGGCGGTGCGACCAGATATCGAGGATGTACACTGAAGATCAGCCGGTGGCTAAGACGTGCACAGCCGGCCACAAGACGTCGAAATCGGCCGTGGACAGCACCCAACGGCGACGATTTTGGTCAACAAAGGCCCACATAAGGGCGGAGAGCGTGGGGCAACGCTCGAGAATCAAAGTAGAGGTGGAGGACGGCTCTAGTGGTCAACTCCACTCGGTGGCAAAGCCAACCGATGGTTAGGCGGCACGAATGCGGCGCCTAAACCCAGAAGTACACGCGTGGCCACATGCACACGCGGCCCAAAGGGCGGGGGAGAGGGTTGAACGGAGACGACTCAAGGCCCACAAAAGTCAACAGGGCTAAGGCCCTTAGCTGTGGCCAATCTAAGCGGCAACATCGCCGATCGCCACCCACAACCAATACCCATGGTGCGGGCGGCTGTGCATCTCGCACGACAGAGAGCAGGGGGAGGGTTCACGGTCGAGCAAAGGCTATGAGGCCGTCACTGGCCAAGGCCTGAGCAGGTGAACTCATCCACCTTCTGTCAAGGTAAGACATACAAATTCTTGCCCGAGGCCGTCCGGTACCGACGGCGTAAAATGGGCAAGAAGGGTCAACGGCACACATGCCAGTAAGGCAGACTAGCTGCGGCTACGGGCCGCAAGGCTGAACAAGACCCAGAGGGTGGCCCACTGGTGTCACCAGGCTGGGGCGGAGCCGAACTACGGTCCGCTAAATCAAATCCGGCGTCCGACTGATAACGTCAGTCACAACGTCCAAAACGGACATAGGCCAAAAATAAGGGACGACCGGGGAAAACCCATAAGGGCGGAGCGGCCATGGGGGCGGCGGCTGAATCGGGCACGGAGATGTAGTCCACTGCCTTCGCCGGAGCAAGGCGGGGCTGGGGGAAGGCCGAATCGGCCGCAGATCACCGCCGGCGGCCACTGTTTGCCCAAAACAGTTCGTCGGCGGAACAGTGCACAGAGGGAGGAAGAGGGTGGGGCGGCGGTGCCGAGGCCCACCGGGCCGGGAGGAGGGGCTCCTCGCCGTCGCCGGCCCAGGGCGAAGCCGTTGCCGGCCGGTCGGGCCGTGCCGGCCCGTGGCGGCGGCGGAACGGCGTGAAACAGTGGGGGCGGAAAACAGGGCAGCAGAGAGAGGGAGCGGGACGGCGGAGCTGAGGCCGTCCGGGGCCGGGGGGAGTGGCCTCCCGCCATCGCTGGCCCATGGCGGAGCCGTGGGCGGCCGGCCGGCCCTCGCCGGTCCACGACGGTGGCAGAATCAAAATACACAGTCAAGGGTGGCTAACCGGGAAAAGCAGGGGCGGACGGCGGAGCGGCCGTGGGGCTGGGACGGCGGCTCCCCTGCCGTCGCACGGCCAGGGCGGAGCCGGCGCGGCAGTGCGCGGCGGTCCAGCGGCCTGCGGGCGGCTGGTGGCGGCCGGGCACAGTGAAAAGGCGAAAAGGGGGGGGCGGCGGTACTGTTCATCGCGCAGGAGGTTCTGGATCGGGCGATCCCGATCCAATTTTTCTGTTTTATTTTTTTTTCTTTTTCTTTTTCTAAACGTACGTTCAACGCGCGTTAACCCACTGGTTACGCATCGAACCTCCAAAATTCGCACCATAAGCGCGCAGCGAGGCCCGTGGCCCGCGACTAAGCCCCACACCTGACTCTACGGGTATAAATACGGGGAAAAATACACAAATACCCATATGCTGAAGTGTCACATTTTCCTGCCGAAAATGACCAGAAAAATGGCAAAAAAATCCCAGAAAATCGTAGAAAAATCAGGGACCTTACAGCCTATACTTTTTAAGTGTACTTGTCTTTTTCTTCTTTGATGAAGGCACTTGTCTCTTTCCTTTATGATTTGTGACTGATGGAACCTCTTCTATATCTATTTTACTCCTGTCTTCATTGTCATTGCCATCATGATGCCTTACTCGGAACTGACAAGTAGCCCTGTTATGTCCATACCCCTTACATTTACTGCACTTGACCATTCTCTTTTCTTTGCCATGCGAGAGTACTTGCTTCTTCTTTGGTCATCATGCAGGAATCCTTGAGTGTGGAGGCTTCAATTGAATTACCCTTTCAAAATCAGGTGTATCCCATTGACTTTTATGTAGAATAGAGTATATGCGACACTTGTAAAGCTCCTTATATGTATCATCTATGTAAAATGGGGAGCAATATGTAAGATAATCAATATGTCCTTTTGAGCACGCATCTAGAGCATGTTCACGTGGTAGGCCCATGGCCTAGAAATTCCTACAAGTGCATGTCCTAACTTTTAAATCAACCTTATCATCATATAGATACGACTTCATATAAAACTCATGTGCACTGATAGGATATCATGCAAATGCATATGCTTCCTTAGCCATGACCTCAATCTCCTTTTTATCACACAAAGTTAATTCACTGGTCTAATTTCTTGTGCATGTGATATGTTGATACCACATATCTTTCATCTTTAAGCTTATACCCTCTAATATGGCTATAATTGGATATTCCCGATGCTCTTTAATCATAAAGTTAAAACTCTCTCACTCATTAGAAGTTACAATGTTATACCTCTTCTCGGGGAAGTGCACATTTGCCCATTTGGCTACATTTACATCAATTAGCCACTTGTGCACATCTAGATTAATCCGTTATATGATGGACATATGTTCATCAAATTCCTGCACATGGTTTGTCTTTACTTCAATGTAGAAGTGGGGGGAGAGGCCTAGATCTTTGAATCTTGCATGCATATTGAACCACACATGATAAACACAACACTCATGTACACAATCCGGAAATACTTGTGAAACCTATGAAATGATTGAACAATTTTTGTCAGATAAGATAACAAGCCCTTCAATATGGCCTAGGACATGCTTTAGATGTGCAAGTACCCAATTGTAATGTCCCTGATTTTTCTATGATTTTTTGTGATTTTCCAGTAATTTTTTAGATCATTTTCGGCGAGAAAATGTGACGCTTCGATATATTTGGCCTCCGTATTTGTACTCGTAGAGTTGGTTGTGGGGGTTCAATCGTAGGCCACTGGCCTTGACACATGCTTTTGGCGCGAAAAAGAGAGAGAAAATAAGAAAGAGTAAGTGAAGAGATAAGGAAAAAAAAGAAAATAATAATAATAAAGGATTGGAGAGTGCATTGTGCTTTCGGCCGAGCCCCATCCAAAAACTTTTGGAGAGTGCACTGTGCAACCCCCTCCAGCTTCTCTGTTCCTAGCCGCTGGTGGGTCCCAGGGCCACTTCTACCAGCTCTGCCTTGGCAGTGCGACAGCAAGGGGCCCCCGCCCCTGGCCCCCACAGCTGCTCTACCCTCTGTCCGGATCAGCGCCGGTTAGCCCTCACCTCTGTATTTTTTATTTAGCACCGCCACTGCTGGCTGGCAGTGGCTGGACAGTCGTCATGGGCTCCACCCCTGCCCGGTGACGGCGATGGGACATTCCTCCATGCCTCTTGGGCCTCTCCTCCACCAGCCCACCCTGTTTTTCCCCTCTGCCCCTGTTGTTCCGCCCACTTCGGTCGAGCTTGCCGGCTGCTTCGGACATTGTTGGACGGCCTGGCTAGATGCAGTCTAGTCCTCCTTGGTCCGGTAAAGGTTTGGACCACCCCACCCAGCCTGGTTCCATCTCCTCCGCCGTCCTCTTCTCCGCCCAGTTCGTTTTGCCCCTTAGTGTTTTTTGATTCTCCAGTGAGTTGTCGCCACCATCATTGGCTGGTGAGGGCGGCTTGGCCACCGTGGGCTCCATCTTGGCCAAGTAATGGCCCAGGGATAGCCCCACCTAGACCCTCCATTCCCTCTATCTCTCCTTTGCTGAGGATCTGCCCCTCCCCTTGATTTGTGTTTTCTCACTATGTTGGGTCACCGGAGGTCTGTCGCCACCGGGAGCCTTCGCCCTCATCCGGACATAGCTCCGACTGATCGATAGGATGACAGAGCTAGCTAGAGTGCCGGTAACCCTTTGCTTCTCATTTTGTCCCCTGGCCCCTCTATGTTTTATGCCTGTTTGGCTATTTTGGGACACCATAGCATCGTTGGATGTCGAACACCCTTTGGACCATCTTAGTTTGGCGGGTCTCAGCCTGAAGATGGTTGGCCGCCCTAGCGCGGCACCGCCCCTTTTCTTTCGGCATGAGCCAGGCTCCCCCTCTACCGATTATGTGTCTGATCGCACTATAGAGAGCACCATGTTTTGCCCTCTTACCATCTTACCCTTGCCCGACATCTATTGGCCTCTAGTCGGCCTACCTCGACACGACATTGGCAAAGGCCATTTTGTTGGTCACCGCCCTTGGGCATGGCCCTACTAACCCTTCTGAGCCATGGGCTGACACTATTCAGCCCTCTCCCCCTCCCCTTGGGCCGCGTGTGCAGTTTAGGTTTTAGGTGCTGCATTCACACCGCCTGACCATCGCATGACTTTGCCACTGAATGGAGTTGACACTAGAGTCATCCACCACCTCTCCTCTGTCCTTGAGTGTTGCCGCATGCCCTCTACCCTTATGTGGGCCCTTGGTGATGCGAAATCACCGCCGTTGGGTGGTGTCCATGGCTGATTTTGACGCCTTGTAGCTGGTGGAGTACTTCTCAGCCACCGGCCGACCTTGAATGAGTACACCCTCGACTTATAGTCGAACCACCACTTATGTTGGTACAACATTTATCCCGGTTTCCCCTAGTGTGCCACCGTGGATCATAGTTTTTACCACATTGACTTCTAACACCCTATTTGGCCGTGAGTACTTCTGGCGCTTCCTAAAACCTCAGGACAATAACTCTCTCTAATTGACAATGCTTTTGGCCGCCAACTCTGCCACCGACGCTGCCACCATTGTGTGCTCACCATCAAACATCATGATTATGAGGTAGGGGAGCTTTGAACTCGTAATTTCATGACAACATGCTTTGAATGAGTAGCAACATGCTAGGATTGTATGATTTAATGCTTTGAATGTTAAATCATGATCCGTTTGCAGGATGTAAGAAGATGAATTATGCCATGTTGAAATGCATACAACATGCATGTGAGCTGTAAGTATGTTTGATGCGTGTGGAATATGTATGTGCTAGTGATGGCTAGCGTGTATGTTTGTAAGCTACATATGTAGAATATGTATGTGCTAGTGATGGCTAGCGTGTATGCTTGTAAGCTACGTATGTAGAATATGTATGTGCTAGTGATGGCTAGCGTGTATGTTTGCAAGCTACATATGTGGAATATATATGTGCTAGTGATGTCTAGTGTGTATGTTTGTAATTTACGTATGTGCTAGTGATGGCTAGCACATATATTCGTAAGCTATATATGTGGAATATGTATGTGCTAGTGATGGCTAGCGAGCTTGTTGGTAAGCTATGTGTATGGATGTGTATGTATGTGCTAGTGATGGCTAGCGAGTATGTTGGTACGCAACGTGTATGGATGTGTATGTGTGTGCTAGTGCTACCTAGCAAGTATGTTGGTAAGCAATGTATGAAAGTATGTGTATGTTATACTTATGTGTGATGGACATAAGTACGTATGATGGCTATATGCCTATCTAATGGATGTGTATGCGTTTGGGGGCAAAAGTATGATCAATGGACAGTAAGAGGTGACATAGGATTTCATTTGGATTTGTTGTGGATGTGTAAGCGTATGACGGAAGATGGAGGGTGTAAGTTTTATGGGCGAGGATTGGAGTGGTTTGTTTGGTTTGGCTCAGAGCATATGTTGGGGATTGTCAGACAATAAAAGTGTTTCATAATTGTACAAGTATAACATACAATTTATGAAGTGAAAAGTAAGTAAATAAGTGAGGTTTCAAGTAAGAGGGTGATAACTAGGTTTGTCTCTAAGGAGCTTAGTTTAATGATGTTTGTGTAAGATGTTTTGGCGATAAGGTGGATGGCAGAGTATGTAAGACTGTAAGGATTTGGGTACGGTGAGTTATGTTGTGAGATGGATGGGTTAAGGAAGTTGTTGCCCTGACGAACTAGGGTTTCAAACCTGGCTCAGCTTCGGTTTGATTAGTGGAGCACTGTATGTTTGAGAGTTTGTGTTGTATAATTGTACCACATAACTTACTTAATTCAAACTTGAATTATAAGAAAGCTAATGACAGCGTTGTCAGTTTGAGACTTGAGGGTTCGATGGATTAATTTTTGTGTTTGAGCTAGCTGATAATGAGTCGGCAGAGCATTCCTCATGTCTTGCCATGATGTTTATCCTGCGGGATGTTGTCTGTGTGTTGTATTGAGCACATAGACGTCTGATGCTTTATTGAGAGTGATGTATGTTTTCAATTTGGTTTGTGTTGTATGAAGCCCAGACATTTGATGCTCTATTGAGAGCGTTGTATGATTCAGCTCAAGAGTGGCACTATATGATTCCGCCCAAAAGTGGCATTGTATGATTCTGCCCAAGAGTCGCACTGGCACTATAAGACCCATAATGGTGGGCAATTGTATGACACTATAAGATCCCTAAAGTGTGGGCAAATGTATGACGCCTTATGTGTGGGTGTTTATGTTTGCGCGCTCAGGTAAGTAGTATCATAGACTTACTCTTACTTGTTTGATCATGTGCCCCATGAGCATTGGTGTGCCTTGCCTTCAAAAAAGTTCATGGCATATAGTCACTCCCCGAACGTTAAGGTGATGCCCCATTGACATTCTTTTCCATTTTGACGTTGGAGCTTATTAGTTGTAATGAGCTTTAGTGGTCGATAGTATGTGCACGACTGTAAGAGTATGTTTCTGTGTAAGACTGTAAGAGTATGAGTATGAGCACGATTGTAAGAGTATGTTTCTGTCTAAGACTGTAAGAGTATGTTTTTGTCTAAGACTATAAGAGTATGTTTTTGTCTAAGACTGTAAGAGTATGAGCACGACTGTAAAACTATGAGTATGAGCATGACTGTAAAAGTATGTTTCTGTGTAAGACTATAATAGTATAATTTTAAGCAAGACTGTAAGAGTATGCTTATGAATAATTATGTACGAGTAAGGTCGTACAAGTATGTGTAAGTTGTATGAGTAAGTGTACGATTGTACGAGTAAGTTTGTGAGACTCTTATTAAGAGTATATGTGTAAGATTGATGCAATGATATGATTTTGGCATGATTGTATGTGTATGTGCATGTTCATTATATGTCTGCCTACTTTATGTTTGAGTTGCATGAACGCATCTATGTATGGACTTACTGAGTTCACTGTTTAAAAATCCCCTACTAGGTATTTTTTTACTAAGTATGAAAGTACTCATTACCCTATTTTTAGCCCTGTTATTCAGGAGGCTTTTGCAGGTTTGTAATAGAGAGCTCATGGAGATGGATGCTCGTTTCGGTGATGGTTTGACTCCTTTTGATTCAGGTATATGCTTGACTTACTACGGTTATTATTTGTGCCATGATCTAATGTATTCGGTGAGATGAGGAGTAAGGTGTTTATATATTTTGGACTTTTCATTTGGATTAGATTGTGGACTATTCTAGGACTTGCACTCAGGGATACCTAAGAGGGATTTGTATTTAAAGTCTATGATCATAGTAATTTATTTATACAAAAATTTGCATGGGAAAAACTGATGTGTTATGTTTTAAATTATAAAACTACTTTCACAAGTTTTGTATTTGTCATTTTTCCCAATTTATAGATGTTATATTGTAAAAAAATTTTGTGAATTTTAAGGAAAATGTATGAAAAATCTCGGGCGTTACACCAATTTCATGCTTCGTTGTTTTATGATTCTTCGATGACTAATGCAATGTGGTACAAATGATTGTCACCATCCAAAGTTAATGCCACAAATAAGATGCCTCTGTACCATCCTTTCAAATGTGTGCCGTCTGTGACAATGACTTTGCTCATGCGCTTCTTGAAATTCTCAACACACATGTCAAAGGATACAAAACACCTTTGGAATGATTTGTCTCTAATGCTGCATTTGATCTCTATGGTAGTCCTTGGATTTATCCTTTCTAATTGGTGTAGATAAGCTAAAAGGTATAAGACTCCTCCAATGTTCCCCTCGGCTTCTTCACAATGGACTCTTTAGTCTTCAAAAGCCTTACGGTGACTTTTGGAAACTTTATACATTACATTGATGTTCATTTTTATATTGGATGGTGTATAAGACCTACGTTCCTCCAAATGACAATATACAACATCAGCGATGATCGCACTATTTGCTTAACAATTATCTTCACCAAGTAATGCCTTCAAACATGTATGCACCAAATTCATTTCCTTAACTTTGAATATGACACATCCACTAATTCTTTAGGCATGTAATCTCCAGGGACAGTTCTCAACAATACATCTGACTATATATCTTGATTTATTTTAATATATAACCTTGAATTGGAACTTAGTATACATGACCATGTTGTGAAGGTGAAGTTGAAGCATGACTTTGTCCTAGAATTGTTGACCAATTTCTATCACTTGTCGATCACAAACCTTCCCTAACTGCACCCAAAGTTGTTGTTTACATAGGGATGCTCCCTAGTAATATCCATTTTGTTGGTCAAATTCATGGGTTCTTCATCATGTCTCAATCTCTTTCTCTTACCACCTTCATTGTTCCTAGAAATTAAAAGTGTCAATTATTGAACTAGAAACTGCCAAACTGAAAAACTACCAAATTTATAATGTTTCTATTACTTATACCCTTTTAACTGATGTTTGTGAAACTAATATTTGTGGACAATCCATGGTTTTCACTTTTTAATCTAAAGGCATAGGGTGACTACAATTGCTTCCATTTTTTCTACACATTCTAACACAATATATTTTGTATCAATAGTATCATACATACAAATATATAATACTAAAATACAAACTATATTCACAACATTTTCTATACCTTTCATCATTAGGACAAGGTTGATCTTGAGGTTTTGGAGAACTCATAATATGTTATTCTACACCATGATTCACCCCTTCTATTGGATCATCTTCATTTGTAGATGGCGAGGCATAATAAATATCTTGCCCACAATTATTTTTCCAATCTTCTTCAACTCTTCCCATGTCAAATTCAAAGTAATCTACAAGCGTGTTTGGGACATACTCATTAATATTTGAATCGATCTCACACTCTTTCTTTAGACTTGCTAGGTCATCATGAGTTACTTTTGAATCAATGCCAATGCGAGATGTATGCGTTTTCTTCATCATACTCTTCTCCTCTAAATGAAATAACTCATCTAATTGGAGTTTATCTTCGTCACAACTAAGATTGATAGTTGTGCTGTATGGAACACTATAACATGTGCCCTTCTCCTCCCACATTGCTCCCATTCTTCCTATTATCTCCTCCCACTTCAGAAAATTAACGCTAATATTCCCATAAATAATATTTTATTTTCTTGATTTAGTTATCATCAATGGTATTCCATTCAATCTTAACTTATTCTCTCAAAGTAAGTAATAGAGAGTTCTGGTATCATGTATTCCAGAAGATGGAAGGTCAATAAGAACTGCAATAGGATATATAAAATTTAACTTTAATGAGTATTCTTTCTTCAACCATTTACAAACTTCATACAACATGTCCAAAATAGCATCATAAGTGACTTTGCATGGAACTTCAATTAGTTTTGTTACTGCATTGTCATAATTATATTTCCTACCACTTGCATCCCAATGGACATTCCAATAACACAACAAACCTAGTGTGTCCCTTTCGATGCTCTTCTTATATCATATTAGTAATCCATTTTTCTACTTTTTGAGTGATCCAATGTATCAATTTTCCAGTGTTCCACTTTTCCAGCTACCCAAAAAATCATATTTGTAGAAACTACATAATCTTTGAGAGATAACCAAATGAAAATAACAATTTTCACCCGATAACACCAAAATAACCTGAATTAATTTACTAGGTGGAAGGGAAATAAACAACTATATATTTGGAGCTAAAAGATATGAAGTACCAGAGAAAGGAAGCATGAAAGAGGAAGCAACTAGGCAAACGAAATCACGAGAAAAAAGAACCTACCCAGGAGGAGGAAGCCATATGGAAGATAAAACCACCAAGATGAAGTCATACAGGAGAAGAAGACATCTTTTTCCCTAGAGTGAGCGACCTATCATCTCGAGTTTTTTTCTCGCATGGGTAAGTCTACTCTGGTAAATAGTGTATAGTTACTCACATTTTGGTTAATTGACCAAAGTAGGAGTCTACTTTGGTCAATTTCTCTTCTATTAATACGAACAATATTGCACATGCATTATGTGTTTAAGTACAAATTATATAAGAAAACAAAAACAAATTAAAAATAAAATTTGTATTAAAAAAAAGTAATTCTACCTTATTTGTGGGGGGTCTCTGGAGGAGAAGAGACGCATGGGGAAAGAGAGATAAATACCGCGCAGGCGAATTTTTGCCCGCGCAGGTGGCTAAAATTATCATGCGGGGGTGAAATTTTGCTCTCGCGGCTGGCTAAAATTAACTGGAGCATGCCAAATTAATTTGCACACGGGATTTTTAGTGACATTTCTATTAGTTTCGTCGTTACAAATGTTATTTTTTGCGACGTTTCTATAGAAGTGTCGCTACAAGTGTTCATTTTTACGACACTCCTCCCATAGCGATGCTAAAAATAACGTTTGTTTCACCGTTTGTTATGTATTTACGTTATTGGCAACGCTTATGACTATGCGTCGCTAATAACAAGAGTATTAGTGACACATAGTCACATACGTCACTAATACGTTTTTTAATTATACTTTTTATTTATTAAAAAAACTATAATAAAAAATATTAAAAAATTAAAATTAAAATTTCGCCCCTCTCTCCTCCCTCATCCTCTCTCTTTCCCTTCCCCTCTCTCTCTTTTCCTCTCTCTACCCCTCTCTCCTCTCTCTCTGTTTTAATTTTAATTTTTTCAAAATAAAAAAGTTTATTACACATGACGATTAGCAATGCATGCACATTTGTGTCGCTAATACCTAGTGTTATTAGCGACACATACGCATATGTGTTAAAAATACTTTTTTTTTAAAAAAATCTCTCTTCTCTCTCTCTCTCTCCCCTCTCTCTCTACCCACCCACTCTCTCCTCTCTCTCTACCCTCCCTCCCTCTCCCTCTCCTTTCTCTCTCCTCTCTCCTCTCTCTACCCTCCCTCCTCTTTGTCCTCTCTCTACTCTCTCTTCCCTTCTCTCTATCCTCTCTCTCTTGACTCTCTCTCTCCTCACTCTCTATCTCTCCTCCATCTCTCTATCCTCACTCACTCTCTCTCCTCCCTCTCTCCTCTAATTCAATTTTTATGATTTTTTATTTTTTAAAATTAATTTTAAAAATAAAAAAAATCAAATTAAATAAAAACTATTAGCAACGTATAATATTATACATCACTAATACCTACACTATTAGCGACGTATATCACTATACATCGTTCATAGTAATTATTTTTTTATTTTTTATTTTTAAAATATAATAAATTATACAAAAAATCTTAAAAATTAATTAAACCACAACTCCCTCTCTCTCTCCTCCCTCTCCCTCTCTCATCTCTCTCTCCCTCTCCTCTCTCTCTACATACTATCTCTCATCTAATTTCAATTTGTTATGATTTTTTATTTTTAAAAATTAATTTTTAAAATAAAAAAATAAAACTATATAAATACTATTAGTGATATATATAACTATACATCGCTAATAGAGTAGGTATTAGCGACGCATAATATTATACATCACTAATAATAATTAATTATTTTTTATTTTAAAAATACAGTAAATTATAAAAAAATCTTAAAAAATTAAAAATTAATTAAACAACCTCTCCCTCTCTCTCTCCCTCCCTCTCCTCTCTCTCTCCCTCTCCTGTCTATCCTGTCTCTTTCTCCCTCCCTCTCCTCTCTCTCTCTCTCCCTCTCTTGTCTCTCCTCTATTTCTCCCTCTCCTCTCTCCTCTCTCTCTACACACTCTCTCCTCTAATTTCAATTTTTTATGATTTTTATTTTGAAAAATTAATTTTTAAAATAAAAAATAAAAATAAATAAATACTATTAGCAACGTATATAACTATACATCACTAATAGGGTAGGTATTAGCGACGTATAATATTATACGTCGCTAATCCCTACACTATTAGCGACGTATAGTAATTATTTTATTTTTTATTTTTAAAATATAAAAAAATCCTAAAAATTAAAAATTAATTAAACCACCTCTCCCTCTCCTCCCTCCTCCTCTCTCTTTCCCTTCCTCTCTCTCTTTTTCTCTCTCTCTCCTCACTCTCTCTCCTCTCTCTCCCTCTCTGTCTCTATCCTCACTCTCCCTCTCCTTCTCTCCTCCCTCTCTCTCTCTCTCTCTCTCCTCTCTCTCTCTTTGATCCCTTTCTCTCCTCATCTTCTCTCTCTCTCCTCACTCTCACTCTCTCTCTCCATGCACTCTCTTCACTCTCTTTTTTATTATAAATTATATTTTAAAATTAATAATAAAATTTAAGGAATAAAATATATTATATATAAATAGTGAAAGTTTAATCTATTATTAACACTAGTTTTTATTAAAAATTTAATATTTATTTATTATATATACAAATAGTAAATATTGAATAAAATATATTATATTTAGGAAGTTTATTATAATTTTTTAATATTTATTTATTAAATAAAATTAATTAATAAAGCTATCAGCTAGAAATGGTATTTGCGACACTTATTTAAAAGTGTCGCTAATGATTAAATTTTTTTATTTTTAATTTATAACTATTAGTGACATTTTTGTAAGCATCGTTAATAGCAGCACTATTAGCAATGCTTTTCAATAAGCATCGCTATTGCTAAAGTCATTAGCGATGCTTAAAACAAGTGTCGTTAATAGTTAATTTTTTTTTATTTAAAATATATATTTTTTAGTGACGGTTGTGTAAAGCGTCGTAAATAGAGAAACTATTAGCGACGCTTATAATAAAGCTTTGCTAATATGATTAGTATTTGTGACGCTTTAAATTAAGTATCGTTAATATATGACTATTAGTGACGCATACAAAAATACATTGCTAATAGTTCATTTTGGTATCAACGCTTTTTCATTCATCGTAAATAGTGAAGGACGCAATTCCTTCAAGGAAGGAAGAACGTAATATATGAGGAGTTTCTAAATTTCTTATGCTTGGCCAAATGGAAATATGAGAATGGAAATGATAGTTTTTATAATTGAATACCATGACCCACATCTAAGATAAAGAAAAATAAGCTTATCATACTCTTTTTTAAGTACCCAACCACTTAAATTTAACAAAATGGAGCTATTTATTTATGATGAAGGGAGTATTTGATATCTCAACATAAAAGTTAATAATATGAACCTTCTGAACTTAAAAGAAATACAAAAAAAATCATAGTCCTATATTGTAAGGAGGCTAAAATTGTACCATTAATTAATAGCAAATTAAAATGAAAAACTTGTCAAAATATTGTGACAAGTACATAATTAAACGGACCCAAGTGGCATCCCTTATCAGATAGATCTTCCATTCCGCTAAATCTTTAGTTGGTTACCCTTTGATATTGCAATTTTCCCTTTTTCTTTGAGGCAGTTTGGATGCACGATCGATCCCTCATCATTGGCCATCAGATTAAAATTTGATGTTAGACATTACTTTGGGGGGTAATTAGTTTTTTGCCCCTTCTAACATCCAATCAAGATCCTACGACTCATGATGTTTGGTTTCACACCAACGCAAGTTAGCCTGAGCTTTTGCAAATATTTTTCTTCAAAACTTCTCTTACATAAGAGATGCTCAAAGTTCTAAGTCGAAAACTGAATTGTAACATGGGTGACTGCATGCGATGGGAAGAAGGTCCTGGTGTGAACTGAAGGCTCCCCCGGAGTCAAAAGAATGTGCATTCATAAATCATAACGGATATTGAACTTTAAAAGCTTTTCTTATAAAAAAGAAATATCCAGTTTGGTGGCCATTTGACTGGAGAGTCCACAGACTCCACACCAAGTCATTTCGCCATGAAAATGGGGGCTAACGAGATAAGTTTAGTAATTGATATATCTAATCTTAGTAAACCCGTGCCTTCTTTTTGGTACAAACTTGCAGTGACACCGCATGCTTGTATATCACATGAATCAGCATGGATTATTAGCCCGTCAAAGGCGGTTCACACGAGTCTCCACCATGTGTTAAGGGCGACTTGTCACATGGCCAGCTAACATGATCTTAACGAGATAAAATATAGTATTAGAGGTTGAATTTAGTCAACACCAAGAATTCACGATGGGATAAGCACTTAATTACATGGGCGTGTGCCGTAGACGACTTTGTTAGTCAATATCGTTAGAAGGACGTGATCTAGCATTACACTCACCGTCAACAATATTGCGGCAGCTATGTGGTCCAAAGAGTGGTGGACAACATAGTCACATGCCACGTTTAATCAGACAAGCATGGCATGAGGAGTATGATAATGACGTCGAACGAGATAAATGGATAAGGTGTCGGCTGTCCTTGGTTTTTAGTTGCTGGTAAACATTGGCTTTTATGTATTTTAATCATTAATGCAAGGAAGCTCGCCTATTATTAGGGGTGCTAATGAATTCAGCTAGTTTGTATTAATACTTATAAATATATATTAATAATTATATATATATATATATATATATATATATATATATATATATATATATATATTAAAAAATATGATATATTATGAACGATAATACATATCAAACTATATGCCAATCATTAGAGAAAAATGTGATTATGTCAAAATAAATTATAATATATTTTTTCAAAATTTGTGTAGAAACTAATGTTAGAATCCTTAAAAAAAATAAATTTTATAATAATTTTCTAAAAGTTATTTAGCATTGACTTGTGGAGTCTCTTTTGATTTCATAAGGTAAAAGCAAATTATATTCATGAAGGATAGGTCAGACGACAAGACTCCAAGTTTCATATTACCAATACAATATGGTTTGCTTAATAATAATTATTTATTAAGAAGGATGAGATATAAACATACTCAAAACGTCTCATCATTTGTTGATACCAAAATTGAGGGGAGTTATAACTTAAAAATAAAGGCCCATAGAAGGAACAACATTGACTATATAATTAGCTGCCATATTTTTATACATGTTCAATCAATAATGACATTTTGATATCATATATACTTGCTAGTTGGGAGTAACTAAGGCTTGAGTGGAGACTAGTTTGAGGCTTTGAGTCAGTTTTCTATGAGTACATATTAAATTTTTTTGTGAACATATAATTTAAAAGAAAAAAAATTATTATGGATCAAAATATGTGTTTGGCTCATGTAAGATCACATAAAGGGCAAACAAATTTAGCTCTCTTGTATGGTTAAAAGTTACTACACTACCAAAATTGTGCGATAATGATGGGATAATCTCATCCAGATGGGTTTGTACAAAAAAAATAGAATCAAACCAAATGGGGTAGAACTGAACTGAAATTTGTTGATCGGTTCCTTATTCAATTTCGGTTCAGTTAAAAAAAACGAGAGTATATTTTGGTTTAATTTTACCAAAAAAAAACCTATAATCAGAACTGAACCGAACCCCATCTTCATATATAACCCTATGTCCCCTCTGTTTCCCAAACCCTAGATCTTCTCTTTTCTCCCAAACTCCCAGCCGCCGCAATGGCTCCCGATCCCCTCTCCAGCTCTCCCTTTTTGCGACAATGCCTCACCTATTTAGCTCTCCTCTTCTCTAACAACCTCCCTCCCCTCCCCTCTCCCCTTCAACAACCTCCCATCTGCTCTTTGGCACTCCATGTTGTAGGCTCACAGGCTCCCCTCTCCCCCCTCCCTTTATGCCAACAGTCTTTCTCCTACCCCCCAAATCCATTCCACATTTGGCCTAGGGTTTTTCGTTCTTCTCCCCCAATCTGGCCTAGGGTTTATCCGATCGGGATTTTGATAATATTGTGGGGGTTTTCTGTAACGTCCCGACCTGAGCCGGGCCCACAAAATCACTAATAGGAAATTTTATCTTTCCTTGAGCCAGGAATCATCGTCTGAGTGCGAGAGGTACAACGTTCGTCTATGCACTACGGAGCTTTAAGGCTTCCTCGTACGTAGACTTAGGTTGTAACGAACACGTACACACGACGAAGCTTCATAGTTCGTCGCGTGTAAAACAAAATAACACATATTATTATAATGATTTAGATCGGGCCAACGTTGCCTTGCCGTTGGTTGCCTACATACGTATTGGATATTATCCCAATACGATCGGATCCGAACGTAGTTCTGCCTAATGGCTACTACATACTACAAATATCACAAAATCATACGTATAAAATACATATCTCCGAATATTTAATCAGAGTATACAAACACTCATCATATATCGGAGTCAAGCGGAAGTTAATAAATTAACGGAATCATACATCTCGCTCTACCACAGAGAAGGATCAAAATCTCATACACATCTCGCTCCATTACTGAATCGAGATTGAGCACATCACCTGGCTCGCTCTATCACTGAGCCGAGACCAGACACACACACATCACATGTCTTGCTCTACCCTAGAGCGAGACAACACACATCATGGTATATAAGTACACATCACGGCATATAAGCACATAGCATGACATATAGGCACATAGCATAGTATATAGGCACATAGCATGACATATAGGCACATAGCATAGTATATAGGCACATAGTATGACATATAGGCACATAGCATAGTATATAGGCACATAGCATGACATATATGCACCTAGCATGGCATATTGGTACATAGCATAGTATATAGGCACATAGAATGACATATAGGCACATAGCATAGTATATAGGCACATAGCATGGCATATAGGCACCTAGCATGGCATATAGGCACATAGCATGATATATAGGTACATAGCATACTATATAGGTACATAGCATAGTATATAGGTACATAGCATAGTATATAGGCACCTAGCATGGCATATAGGCACCTAGCATGGCATATAGGCACATAGCATGACATATAGGTACATAGCATACTATATAGGTACATAGCATAGTATATAGGTACATAGCATAGTATATAGGCACATAGCATGACATATATAAATCGTAGCATAACACACATCATAACTTAGCACATGTTGTACAGAAGATCAGAAATGCTTACTTCTATCATAACTCATACAGTATCGGTATCTACGGATAGTACCCCGTCTTACTTCGGGTGTCTTTTTCTTGTTTCAGTGTTCGGGCAGGGCCTTTCTTAATCTCGGGGCATTTCCTCCTTATAAGATTGTCAGTTCAGAAAATGGAACCCACCATCGCGTAGAACACCTTCGATTTAGTCAAGAACGGCTCTTGAATCGACTAAATCGGAGTTGGGATGGCCAGAAACATAGAAAACAAAGTTGGTCGGTGTGGGTAGAACCTCTCCTTGTCTTGGGGCGTTTCCTTTTCATACGATTGCTAACTCAGCAAATGGAACCCTCCACCACGTAGAACATACTTGATTTAGTCAAGAACGCCTCTTGGACCGACTAAATCAGAGTTGGGATGGCCAGAAACAGAGAAAACGAAGTTCGTCAGAGCATGAAGATAACGGGCAAGACCTCCTCTTGTCTTGGGACGTTTCCTCATCATACGGTTTCCAACTCGAAGAACGGACAGCTCCATTACATAGAGCATACTCGATTTAGTAGGAAACGGGTCTTGAACGGCCTTAATCGGCCTCAGAACGGTCAGAAACGGGGGTAGAGAAGTTCTGCGTCCAGAATGGGGTATTTATAGCCTGAGCCGAGTCGAAATCAATGGCGCCGCCCCGTTAAACCCGCGGTGCCGCCAGAAATGGCGGCGCCCGCCGATACGTGCTGCACGTGTGACGACCACACATCGCGGCCGCGCGCTACGCGCACCGTGATCGCGCGTACCACACGCGGTTCCGATTTTTCTTTTTCTTTTTCTTTTTATTCATAAAATTTCAACGCGCGTAACTTTTTACCCTGGACTCTGATTCGCGTGTTCTAAGTACCGTTAGACTCGTATCGACGACCCCTTCGATACAAACCCACTTAAAGTAGCAAATCACACTATTTTCAAGTGGGTCCCGCCTATTTTTTACGCTTATCGAGGTCGTAACTTCCGGTCCCAACCTCCGTTTTGCACGTTTTACGAATCGTTATGCTCGTTATGCCAAGCTCTACCTGGCTAAGGGTATTTCACCTAATGAAAACCCTTAACATTAATCTTAAATTACCAAATTACCCTTAACCCTCCCGGGTTAAGCGTAACCGAAAAACAGGTCGTTACATTCTTCCCCCCTTAATAGAATTGCGTCCCCGCAATTCGCCCAAACTACTCTTCTAAACACAATAAAATTCAGTCATTATTCAAGCACAAATCACAGATAAAATTCCGATAATCTAATATCGGAGGAAATCTTCACAAAGAAAATTTAATAGTTCACAAACGTATGAAATACTTTATACAAAATTTGATAATTTAGATTAGATAAAATCGTCACAACATAATCCGATAATTTATGACCGGATAAAACACTTTAAAACACAATCTGATGCTTATGTCAAGATCAGATAGATTGAAATTCAAACTCAAAACACAAACGGCAATTCCAGATTAATCAAATCCCGTCAAACACAATTCAAAACACTTCCGGATTCCCTTTCACAATTCGACAATTTGGTCGAAAAATCATTTCACAAAATAAATCTGATATGTCGTTCAAAATCAGACATATCATTCTTTCAAAGTTCAATAATTCGATCGTTCACAAAATCTGATAAATTGTTCATAAACGAAATCCGATATTAAATTCAAAATCGGATAAATCATTATTCAGAAATCTGAAAACACAATCACATAATGTCGCGATACCAGACGACTTACACCCGCGCCCATGGGGCGACGCGAGACAAAAAGGAAGGGATTTACCCATGACATCCCAATCCTGTGTGCGCCAGATGCCAAATTTGGCGGTATCTAAAATCATAATAATTCTTAGCTCCGAGGAACCGAGAACTATCGAGATGGCACGATTGCCCAAAACTCGGAGAAATTTGTTTTTGAAAAGAGGAGATGATTTTAAAGTCAGAGCTTTGTTTTCATAAAAGTAGTAGAAAACTTTGGCAAGTCAAAATCTTGGTATAAATTTTTACTTAGTAGGTCGAACTAAGTTCTAAGTATATGTTTTGTGCACATAAGAAAATATTGTGTCAACTTTCTTTTGAAATCATTTGAAAAATCTGAAAACACGATCACAGAATGTTGCGATACCAGACGACTTACACCCGCGCCCATGGGGCGACGCGAGACAGAAAGGAAGGGATTTACCCATGACATCCCAATCCTGTGCGCGCCAGATGCCAAAATTTGGCGGTATCCAGAATTGATAGCTTTTGGGCTTTATACCAAATAACTATCCAGACGGTCCAAAGACCCAAATCATCGAAAACTTCATTGTCAAATCAAATCCTGAATAAACATTTTTGATTAAATCGGATTTGTAATCGAAATTTATTTCAATATACTAGCAGAATCAACCTTGGAGCAGTCCACTAACACCTCATGTCATATACCACGAGTGTTTGATGGTTTCTTCTTAGTAATTCCGCAGGCAATTGAGATAAATTTACTAAATTTCAAATCTAATTTCAAATAACAAAGGATTTGAAATTAAAATTCCATATCAAATCCACCAGTAGATTCAACCTTAGATTAATCCACTAACGCCTGATATTTCATATCACAGGTGTTTAGTGATTTCTCTTCGGGATTTCTACTGTTTTTCAAAACAGATTTTAAACAAACTTTCAAAATACTCATATTTCGGAAATGAGATTCGTATAAATATATCGGTAGAATTTACTGCAGAGTTGTCCACTAACACTTCACCTTCTATACCGTGGGTGTTTGCTGGTTACTCTGAGATGGTTCTACCACCTTTGAAAATAATCAAAAATATTTTCTAAAACAGATAATTTGAAATCAAATTTCAATACCCGAGTAGAATTAACCGTAGGGTTTTCCACTAGCGCTTCATGTCCCATACCATGAGCAGTTAGCGATTACCTTGTGGAAATTCTACCGTCTTCAAAAACATATTTC
Organism: Saururus chinensis; assembly: GCA_035235625.1. Taxonomy (NCBI): domain Eukaryota; kingdom Viridiplantae; phylum Streptophyta; class Magnoliopsida; order Piperales; family Saururaceae; genus Saururus; species Saururus chinensis. Next base: position 28,063,521 of record CP141140.1, read on the forward strand.
AAATCATATTTTGTTTAAATACCTGAGTAGAATTAACCGTTGAGTCTTCCACTAGCGCTACATGTCTTATACCATGAGCGGTTAGCAGTTACCTCTTGGTAATTCTATCGTCTTTGAAAACATATTTCAAATCATATCTTGTTTAAATACCTGAGTAGAATTAACCGTTGAGTCTTCTACTAGCGCTACATGTCTCATACCATGAGCGGTTAGCGGTTACCTCTTGGTAATTCTATCGTCTTTGAAAACATATTTCAAATCATATTTTGTTTAAATACCCGAGTAGAATTAACCATTGAGTCTTCCACTAGCGCTACATGTCTCATACCATGAGCAGTTAGTGGTTACGCTATGGTAATTCTACCGCGGTTTAAAATACATTAAAATCGAAGTCGTTGAAAATATTTAAAAAGAATTATGTAATGAATTCAAAACAAAATTTTCGATCGAGTCAAATTCAAAATCACAATTTATAAAAATAAAGGTTTCCGATTAAATCCAAAGTCATATGAGAAAACAAAATTTCAATTTGTTGTCGATTGAAAATTTGAAGTTTAGAAAGATCAAAATCTGTTTAGAGTTCAATGTAATACATGTAAAATGGAATTCTAAATGAATTCTAAATCAAATTATTCAGAAAGAATTTTCATATAACTTACGATTAAAATTATAATTCATAAAAATCATACTTCATATAAAATTAAATGTTACACAATGAAAGGTCCAAAAGCAAAGTTCATATTAAATCAAAAAAAAAAATTAAACATAATGCAACATATGTAGAATGAAATTCTAAATTAAATCTAAATCAACTTATTTAGAAAGAATTTTCATATAACTCACAATAAAAAAATAAAATTTCATAAAATCGAGCTTCGTATAAATCACATATACAAAATGAAAAGTTCAAAAGTAAAATTCATATGAAATCCAATTTCCAAATTGATTGAAATAAAAAAAATAAACAAGATGCAATAAATTCAGACTTAAGCTATAAATTTCAATTGAAAAATCAAAATAATCAAATTGATGTTTACATCAAATTTTCATGCAATACATGGCAATAAAAATCTCAAATAATTATACGATTAAATTTCATAATAAATTAGATGCACCATACTCAAAGCAAAATTCTAATTCTAATTTAAAATTGACATCTATAAAGTATAAGCTTGTCATCAATCAAATACACATACATAGCATAAAACTTTAAAATTACTTCTAATAAAGTAATTTAAAATTTGTCAGAATTAAAGTTCGAACTAATTTAGAATCAAATCTGATATGACTTGTTCATAACAACATATTCAAAACATTCTTTATTTAAGATCGAAATTTATAAAATAAAAGTCTATCTTAAATTAAAAATTATCGATGAAACAAAAATTCAAAATTAGAGTTTGTGTTAGATTCGATAACACATGGGCATAACCACAAGAAGAAAATCAGATTTTATTTGAAATCCACGACAACACATCCAGAAGAGAAATTTTTTTTAAAAAAATCACAATTCATTTCAAAAAGAATCAAAACGCATTCAAAATAGAAATTCTACTTATTTCAAAATTCAAATCAAAATACTTATTAAATTAATAAAAAATTACGCTCTCGCAGACAGATTGATGCTCCGATACCAATTGTAACGTCCCGACCCGAGCCGGGCCTAGAAAATCACTAACAGGAAATTTTCTCTTTCCTTGAGCCAGGAATCATCGTCTGAGTGCGAGAGGTACAACGTTTGTCTACGCACTACGGAGCTTTAAGGCTTCCTTGTACGTAGACTTAGGTTGTAATGAACACGTACACACAACGAAGCTTCATAGTTCGTCGCATGTAAAACAAAATAAAACATATTATTATAATGATTTAGATCGGGCCAACGTTGCCTTACCGTTGGTTGCCTACGTATGTATTTGATATTATCCCAATACGATCGGATCCGAATGTAGTTCTGCCTAATGGCTACTACATACTACAAATATCACAAAATTATACGTATAAAATATATATCTCCGAATATTTAATCGGAGTATACAAACACTCATCATATATCGGAGTCAAGCGGAAGTTAATAAATTAACGGAATTGTACATCTCGCTCTACCACAGAGCGGGATCAAAATCTCATACACATATCTCGCTCTATCACTGAGCCGAGACCGAGAACACAAATTACACGTCTCGCTCCACCCTAGAGCGAGACCCCACACGTCATGTAAGTATACATCATGGCATCTAGGCACGTAGCATAGTATATAGGCACATAGCATGACATATAGGCACATAGCATAGTATATAGGCACATAACATGGCATATAGGCACATAGCATAGTATATAGGCACATAGCATGACATATAGGCACATAGCATAGTTTATAGGCACATAGCATTGCATATAGGCACATAGCATGGCATATAGGCACATAGCATAGTATATAGGCAGAACCTCCTCTTGTCTTGGGACGTTTCCTCATCATACGGTTTCCAACTCGAAGAACGGACAGCTCCATTGCGTAGAGCATACTTGATTTAGTAGGAAACGGGTCTTGAACGGCCTTAATCGGCCTCAGAATGGTCAGAAACGGGGGTAGAGAAGTTCTGCGTCCAGAATGGGGTATTTATAGCCTTAGCCGAGCCAAAATCAACGGCGCCGCCCCGTTAAACCCGCGGCGCCGCGTTATACCGCGGCGCCGCCAGAAACGGCGGCGCCCGCCGATACGTGCCGCGTGCGCATAATGCGCGCGACGACCGTACATCACGGCCGTGTGCTACGCGCGCCATGATCGCGCATACCGCGCGCGATGGACGCGCGCGGTTCCGATTTTTCTTTTTCTTTTTATTTTTATTCATAAAACTTCAAACACGCATAACTTTTTACACCGGACTCGGATTTGCGCGTTCTAAGTACCGTTAGACTTGTATTGATGAGCCCTTCTATACAAACCCACTTAAAGTAGCAAATCACACTATTTTCAAGTGGGTCCCGCCTATTTTCTAAGTTTATCGAGGTCGTAACTTCCGGTCCCGACCTCTGTTTCGCACGTTCTACGAATCGTTATGCTCGTTATGCCAAGCTCTACCTGGCTAAGGGTATTTCACCTAATGAAAACCCATAACATTAATCTCAAATTACCAAATTACCCTTAACACTCCCGGGTTAAGCGTAACCGAAAACAGGTCGTTACATTTTCTTTGCTTTCTGAAGCCAATTTTTGACCTTTTTTGGTTTGATGAAATGCTGCTTATGGCTGGGGATGCCACTTAGGCCGGGTTTTTTGATAAACCCGATCCAACCCGATTGTAATGGGTCGGGTTTGAAATTACTAAATGGTAAAATTGATCGGATTCGCGTTAAATTTTGACCCAAACTATTCAGTTTGGGTCGGATTTGGGTTTCCGTTGACCCGACCCGACTTGACCTGGTATATACCTAAAACTTCATATCCATACCCTAATCTGTCTCCGAGTAACTTGTTTCAAATTCACGCTTCGGACCATCGCTCCTCGAGTCCGCCTCTACAACTCTTTGATTCCAAACGATGCAAGAGGCTCCTCTCCATCTCGCTAGCGCCTACTCTCCATCTCGCTGACTTTAGACTCCAGTGAAGACCCCTCTTAGTAATGCCACCGGGTCGGGTTCGGGTCGGGTTTTGATAAACCCAACTCCAATATCATTTAAAATATTAAAACCCAAACCTATACCAAACCCGTCACGGGTTAAAAAAATTATGCCAAACCGGACCCGACCCGACCCGAATAACATATAAACTCATGAACACTATAACCCGACCCGACTAGACCGGACTTGAATCTGAAAAAAAAAATCAAATTAATACAAACTGACCTCCTAACTTTGAGGATTAAAATACATCCTAACCTCCTATAGTTTAATATAAATCTCTAAATCTTTGAGGATCAAAATACATCCCAACCTGATATAATCTAATACATATCCCTAAAACTTTGTGGATCAAAATACACCCCAACCTGCTATACTCCAATTCATATCCCTGCAAAAATCACTTGAATCAACCTCTAATCTCTTTATTATTCAAGGCATGCCAACATATTATAATACTATTCTAAGATGTAAACAACACACACATCACTACTCACTTCACAATCAACAATTTTGAACAAAAGCAGTTCCCCTAATCCCGAGACTCCTTGCCAGCCTAATTTCACTCAAAGATTCATTATTTTATAACACACATGAACAAACAAAAATTTAAAATTATGTTTAAAATTTTGAAAGAAAAAAAATCCTGAACCAGGCAAGTTATTAATTAACATGTAGACCTTACACCAAGGGACCCTGCTGCCATATGCATAATATTTTTTGCCCCGGTCACTCAGATAAAACCTCTGCACACACCAACACACCATTGAAAACAATTCACAAATTCCACACTACCAACTATCCATAATCATCCAGAACAGTACAAAAACAACAAAAAACACAAAATAATAGAGTATCGAAAAATCTACTAAATTTTTTTTGCTTCCTTTAACCGAAACACAGTTGCAGCACTTCAAATCCACAATCCAGCCAAACTAGAATTATATCTTGAGTAAATCACAGAATGGAGAACTCACGGAGCGGGTTTCATAGAGTAGGTGCAGAGCTTTTGGACTACAGTGAAATGAAGAGCTTTTGGGCGACTGCGAAATGGAGAGGAGGCGCCGAAGAGGAGATGCCAGCGAGATGGAGAAGAGGCACCAGTGAAAATGTAGAAGAGGCACCGGAAAATGGAGAAGACATTTCGACGAACTCTGGAGGTAGTGGACTGGTGAAATGGAGAAGACATCAGACGAGCTCTGGAGGCCGTGAACTGACGAAATGGAGAAGACGTCCTGACGAGCTCTGTAGGCGGCGAATAGGCTGATTCGTCAACTATGAAGTGAAACGGGAATGGGATTAGGGAAAAAATTAGGGCACGGCGGCGGATTGGTCGACTGTGAAGTGAAATGGGAATGGCCGAATGGGATTGCCGGATTGGGGAAAAATTAGGGCACGACAGCGGGCTGGTCGATTGTGAAGTGAAACGGTGGCCGAATGGGATCGCTGGATTAGGGAAAAAATTAGAGCATGACGACAGACTGGTCGACTGTGAAGTGAAACGAGAATGGCCAAATGGGATCACCAAATCGGGGAAAAAAGTTGGGCAAGGTGACCGAATGGGATCGCTGGATCGGGGGAAATTTTAGGGCAGTCAAGTGATGAGTAGTAGATACCGGGTCGGGTCAAATCGGGTTAGGCAAAACCCAAAGCTGACCTGACCCAAATAGTTCAGGTTAATATTTAAACTTAAACCTAATTTATTTTACTATTAAGGATATTCAAACCCGACCCATTAAGGTCAAGTTGGGTTGAATTTATCAATAAACCCAACCCGAATAGCATTCCTAACCCCTCCTCTCCATCTCATCGGTGTCTAGTTGCATTTGCTGGCTCCTTGTATCCTTAGTCGGCGGCAAAAGAACTTTTTCCCGCACTGAATCTGCTTCAATCTGACCCCCTCTTCTGCGATCCGACACTCAGTCATGTCTAGATCAGTGTCTCGATATGCCTTTCGCCGCGTGCCTCTTTGGGGTCTCTTTTACTCAGTCGTGTCTGGGGCTTTTTCTAGGGAAAATCGCTATGCTTGTATGGTGGATCTCCTCGGCAAAGTTGGTTGGATCAAAGAAGTGGAGGCTTGATCATGAGCATGCCTCTTCGCCCTGGTCCTCTGGTCCGGCAGAACTGTCGGTGCCATTTAGAGAAAACCCCAAGTTACTGGGAGTTCTTTGTTCTCGTTTGAGTGCTTTGATTTGATGATTTGATCTATAATACTTCTGCGAATAGGGCTTATGATGCTCATTCCATTGCGTGCCCTTTCTGTTTAATCTAACTTTTCGTTCAATTACATACTTTATATGATTTATTGGCTTTTATTTCGGTTTGCTTGTGTTGTACCGTTTCTCTTGTTAGTGGTTGGTTTGCATTGTGAAGTGGGGGGCACGCCACTGTGGAAAAGAAGCTATCAATTAATTAAATTTTGTATTTTTTATCTCATTTTAATTAATTAAAAAAATTTAATTAAAATTTTTGGTTCTTATTTTATTTTGGTTGTTATATTGGTTTGCTTCCAAAAATTTTGGTTTCCTGAAACCGAATTGAGATGCATAGATTGAGCCCATTTCGAGCTAGTTCTCTTGGGTAATGGAATGAGTTCGAGCTTGTATTTTTAGTTTGAGTTGAGCTCAAGCCGGTACATTTAAGCCTAGAGTCGAGTTCGAGTTAAGTACTCAAACTTCAAGTTCGAGCTGCAAGAGGCTCAAACTTGGATTGTTAGCACCCCTATCCACTACTATGCAGATTGCAGGGTCAGCATTCTCCAGGTGGTGTCTTGCTCCATTCCCTTCCCCATCCTCAGGCACTACAAGCAGGAGGCTCAGGCCATTCCATGTTCACACTGCAGTTGCGTGAGAATGTAAGATCAATACTAGGCACATGTATGGGAGGCACAAGAACACACTTTCAATCAAACTTTCTTAGGCGGAGCATATATATAAACAATTCGAAGTCCGAACCATACTATAGAAGTATTTTTCATGTTTCGTGTTGATAGTGAGTTTAGCACATACTAATGTAGGTTGGTGTCGGGGCCAATAATATTGATATGTGTTAATATATATACCGTTAATTTTAAATATTAATGTCTCTTATATATTTTTTATTTCTGTCGAAAAGAAGTTCCATGTTTGCACATGTAGCAGTCAACACTTTCAGTTTTACGAAGTATAAACATAAGCACAACCAAGAAAGAAAAATATTTTCATAGCCGGTTTTCAAATCAAGATTGCATGACAAATAACCATGTAGAGGGAGGGAATATAAACTCATTGGATCCTGTTCTTTAAGTTTTTCTCTCACTATTTATTGGTGATGTGTATAACCTCCTATTGTTAGTTACTTGTAGGAACCATTGGATCATGTTATGAAGTTTTTCTCTCACCATTTTATAGGTAATATGGAAACATTATATTATTAGTCAGTTAGCCTTTATGAAAATTAGTGAGATTAGATAAGTCCTAAAAGTCTAGATAGGCAATCGAAGGAATGATAGACTATGGGCTGACAAGGATCATATTGAATATAAAAAATATAAAGGAAAAAAAAAAGGATGCATATCTGTTGGGCGAGGAAGAGGAAAGAAGCAATTCCCGCTTGCCGGCTTGGTGGCGGGCCTAAAGTCACTGCTGTTGGCCTAAAGTCAGTCCAGGCCCAGGAAATTAACTAGGTTAGGCTAGGAGTTAGGCCGTAGGCAGTTTGCAAATTGCTTTCATACAAGGTGTTTGAATTTGTGAATACATGTTAATTTTTTTATTTTTTTAGCTTAAGCCTTAAAGTACCATATAAGAAAAATAATAAAATTAAAAATAAAAATACTCATTATGTCTTATATTAATAGTTACATTTTAAAAAATAAAATTTATTGAATAGTAAAATTTATATTTAAGAAAAGAAAAAGTAAACTTATATTACTCCTTTTACATATTCAACCCCTTAAATTTAACAAAATAAATTTATTGATATATAATAAATTTTTTACCAAATAGAGTTATTAATTTAAGACTGAGAAAATATATAGTCACAAACAGATTATTTTATGGTGCTTATATATACAAAATCTACGTTCTTCTTAATTTCGTTTCAAAGCAAACTTTTATATATTTCCACGCCAATGCCAAATTCTCCCTTTGTCTCGCGTTAATAGATGTTATATTTAATTCTTCAAATTATATTATTTTTAAAAACTAAATATAACTATTACTATGCGATATGAGTAATATTACTTAAAGTACCCTAATTTGTGAGATGCCAATACATAATAATATCATTGTTCTAAGATAATCATCTTATTTAGTTTTTTAAAATAAATTAATTTTTTATTCTAGAAAATTGAATAAGACACTTATTTTAGAATTAAGCGAATATAAACTTGAAACAATTAATGCTAGCTCCTGTGAGTAGTGATGCCACTGGGTAGGGTTTGGGTTAGTTTTTACTAAACCCGAACCCAATACCACATAAGAAAACTGTGACCCGACCCGTTTGACCCGAATAGAATAAAAAAATATTTTTTAAAAAAATTAAAATTTATATTCATATTAATCTTCGGGTCGGGTCAGATTGGATCACCTAAAACCCGAACCCGCTATTCGGGTTAATTTTTGAAAACCAAACCGACCCATTAAGGTCGGGTCGGGTTTACCATTTATTCGACCCGAGTGACATCCCTACGAGTGAGCAGGTTTTATCTGACGAGAAGTCTGACAAGTGCGTGAATTATCTAGAAAGGTTGCATAATTTATATTTTTTGAAAAATTTACCCCTCTATTCTTTTTTTCCTTTTTTTCTCCCTTTTTTCTCTATTTCTTTTTTTTTTCTTTCCTGGTCCTTATCTCCTTTTCTTTTTTTCTTTTTCTTCCACTCTCCAAATCACTACTATCTTTTTCCCTTCATTCAGATCTTAACTTTATGCTCTATGCCTACTTCTCTTCTATCTCCCTCTTCGTCTATAGTAGCTTGACACCTCCTCCACTGTGTGTCCTCTTCCATTAGGCCCTCCTCTCTTTCTTTTTCTTCTTTTTTTCCCTTCCCTGTCCATATCGCTTCTTCTGTCCAAATCACTTCTCCCTTTCTTCCTTCATCCAGATCTTTACTCCATGACTCCTCCTTCATCTCCTCTCTGTCCACAACAGATATTTACTCCATGCCTCCTTATCCTTCATCTCCCTCCCTGTCCACAACAACTTCGGCACCTCCTCTACTGCCTGCCCTCCTCCACCACACCTTCCTCCGTTTCTTTTTCTTCTTCTGTCCAGATCACTTCTTCCTCCATCCAAATCGTTGCTCCATTTCTTCTTTAACATCTTTACTCTATGCTCCATTTCTCCTTAGTCTCCCTCTCCATCCACAACATCTCTAGCGTCTCTCTCTTAATAAAGATAGTAAATATTTACTCTATTTGTATATAACAAGAGAGTAAATTACTCTCTTTGTATATAACAAACTGAGAAATATTTACGGTTTCCAACCAATAGACCATAACTAGAACAACAAATAAAATACATAACATTTGAAAGAAATAAAGAAGGGTAGAAAGACGAATGAGGTACTAGATGACTACTTTCTGTGCTTTCTTTGACTCTATCACAAGCTTAAATGTTTATTGAAACCTCAAGAGCACAAATGTGCTGGGTAAGTTCTTTAGCTAGAATGATGGTAGACTTGTATACCTATTCAATCGTCCTGGTCTCATTATCCAGAGGACAAGAGGAAAGTCAAGAATGAGGACAAAATCCAACATAAAGGAGGGGAGTGACTCACTGATACGCAGTTTATTAATTTCAGTAAAAAAAAATAATTAATTTGGGCTCAATCTTTGGGGTGAGGAGGAGGGTGGCTGGGGATATTTTTATTTAAATATAAATTTTAAAATTAATATTAAATTAATAAATATTTTATAGTTAGCGCCTAAAACCCCTATAAACTCATATATTTAAGTACGTTATTGACATCTTTAATCTTAGTAAACCCGTGCTTTTTATTTGGTACAAACTTGCAGTGACACCGCGAGCGTGTGTATCACATGGGCCAGCATGGATTATTTGCCCGTCAAAGACAGTTCCCACGAGTCTCCATCGTGTGGTTAGGGGGACCTGCCACATGACCAGCAACCTCCCATTACCAGCAAACACGATCTTAACAAGATAAAATATAGTATTGAAGGATGAATTTAGTCAATACCAAGAATTCACGATGGGATTAGCACTTTATTACATGGGTGTGTGCAGGTCAATTTAGTTCGAGGTGATCTAGCATTATACTCATAGTCAACAATACTGCGGCAGCTATGTGGCCCGAGTAGTGGGCGACCTTGTTGCAAAAGAACACTGTTACATGCCACGTTTAATCAGACATACATGGCATGAGGAGTATGGTAGTGAGTCGAATGATATTTTTTTTTCAGGTGGGCCACACTGATTTTCTTAACTTTTTTAGAATTTTTAACGCATATGCCGAGTTTTTGGATAAGCGTATCAAGCCCACACAACCCCTTGTAAGGCGTTAGCGTTTCCACCCAAACCAAAAAAAAACTATTAGGGAATATGTGTCATGCTCCGGCACCCGCTTAATTTGAGTCGAAGCTGGTCTAAGAGAAGGTGGGAGTGCACAAGGGTAATGAAGTATCAATTTACGGAAGGCATAATCCCTTAAACAGGTAAAATAATTCGGAGTAGCACACCACATTATTTATAATAAGAGAAAATAAAAGACAATTAAATCATCATTAGTTCTCAACCAAGCCCAAGCCCGGTTTCTATATAAGTGGAACAAGCACACACAATATGTTGTAAGATGTTAGCATTTCTACCCAAAGAAAAACAAATGACCACTACTAGGGAGAGGCCTGACAGATTGCTACCATGCCAAGGTTGGGCTTAGGAGTGGCCATGGGGCCGCCCATGGGAAGTAAGTGTAATATCCCTAATTTTTTACGATTTTTATAATTTTTTTAATTATTTTTGGCAGGAAAATATAATGCTTCGACATATTTGTATATTTACCTTTATATTTATACTAATAGAGTTAGGTGTTGGGCTTAGTTATAGGCCTCAGGCCTCGTTGTATGCTTTTGGCATGAATTTTAGATTAACGTATAAATAATAGGGTAACGCGCATTGGAGACATAAATGGAAAAAAGTATAAGTATATGGAACCTGATGATTGAGTTCCAGAAACTTATAGATGTCTGAAAAAAATTTCACGTCCAGTAACTTTATGAGAAAACACGAGTGAGTTTTTGGTCACTTTGTTGTCCCTCCTCCATCATCGGATTCCACTAGTTCTTACTGGGATCCAGTTCGCCTTGCCACCACAGGTCCATGGTACCGGCTATGATCGCCGCCCTGTCCTCTTCACTCTCCACAAGGTACCGGTCTTTTCTTTAATTTTTCCTACCTCTTAAATTGGTTTTTGGGCCATAGGAGGGCGATTTTACTGTTGTTTGTGGCTTCCCTTAACTAGACTTATCTTCGTTTGGCCTCTAGGAACCCATAGGCGATGGAAAGAACCTCTGCCATTCTCTCCTTGCTCCTCGGTGAGCTACCAGTATATTTTTTGGGTTTTTGTTCTTCTCACTATCTATTATATTTTTGAGATGCTGGTGTTTCCAGTCGTCGTCCAACCATCGGACTGACTCCTTCTAGCCTACATTGACTCGGTGTCAGTTGGGGGTTGCCATTTCCTACTTTGCTTCACTCCTATTGTCTTGCTCTGCATTTATGCCTCAATTTGGGTCTTACTTGTACGATCCTTTGTGGCCGTTTTTCCATTATGACACCTTCATTCACCGATTAGCCTCCGGTTGGCCTTATTTCACCGTGGCCTTTGCCCTGCCACTGCTCGACATTAAGTCACCCTGCGCTCTTTTACTTGTGAGATGCACAGCCGCCTGCACCATTGGTTTTGGGTGTGGGTGATGATTGACGATGTCATTACCGTTTTGGTAGGCCACCGCCCCAAGACCCTTGCTCGGTTGTCCTTTTGTGGGCCTTGGACCGCCCCTGTCTTACCCATCTCCCCTTAGAGCAGCCCTTTTTGGCCATGTGTGCATGTGGCCACACGTGCGTTTTTGGGTATAGGCGCCGTATTTATGCTGCCTGACTGTTAGATGGCTTTACCGCCGAATGGGGTTGACATCAGAGCCCTCCTTCACCTCTCCTCCACCCTCAAGTGTCGCCCCATACCCTCCTCCCTTATGTGGGCCCTTGTAATGTGAAATCAACACCATTGGGTGTTGTCCACAGCTGATTCCGATGTTTTGTAGCCGATCGAGTACTTCTCAGCCGTCGGCCAAACTTCAGGGAGTACACCCTTGACTTCTGGTTGCACCGCCACTTATGTTGGCATGACCTTTCTCCCGACTGCCCCTATTGTGCTACCGGGGATCGAGGATTTTGCAGCGTTGATTTGTGTCATCCCCGTTTGGCCGTGAGTACTTTCTGCATTTCCTAAACCCTTGGGACAATAGTTCTCTCAACTTGGCAAAGATTTTGACTGCCAACTCCGCCGCTGACGCCACCATCATTGTGGGCTTGCCAACAAATGTTATGATTATGAGGTAGGGGAGCTTTGAACTCATATTTTTATGATAGCATGCTTTGAATGAGTAGCAACATGCTAGGATTGTATGATTCAATGCTTTGAATGTTAAATTATGATCCATTTGCATGATGTAAGAGGATAAATTATGCCATGTTGAAATGCATATGACATGCATGTGGGCTATAAGTATGTTTGAAGTATGTGTGTGCTAGTGATGACTAGAGAACATGTTGGTAAGCTATGTGTATAAATGTGTATGTATGTGATAGTAATGACTAGCAAGTATGTTGGTTAGCTATGTGTATGGATGTGTATGTATGTGCTAGTGATGGCTAGTGAATATATTTTTACGTATGTGGATTATGTATGTGCTAGTGATAGTTAGCGAGTATGTTTCTATGTATGTGGATTATGTGTATGCTAGTGATGGTTAGCGAGTGTGTTGGTAAGCTATGTATGAAAGTATGTGTATGTTATACGTGTATGTGATGGGCATATGTATGTATGATGGCTATACGCCTGTGCGATGGATACGTGTGTATGTGTTTGGAGCATATGTATGGATGATGAACAGTAAGAGGTGACAAAGGGTTTAATATGGATTCATTGTGGATGCATAAGTATGACAGAAAATGACAAATGTAAGTTTGACAGGCTAAGGATGGGAGTGGATTGGTTTGGATTAGAATGTATATTTGGGGGATTGTTAGATAGTAAGAGTGTTGCATAATTGTACAAGCATAACATACAAATTATAAAGTGAAAAATAAGCATAATAAGTGAGGTATGAGTAAGAGGGTATAATTGGGTTTGGCTCTAAGGAGCTCAGTTTGATGACTTATGAGTAAGATGTTTTAGCCGTAAGTTGGGTGGCTGAGATTATATGAATATGTAAGATTTTGGTGTATGGTGAGCTATGTTGTGACTTGGATGGATTAAGTGAAGTCGGATGCCCTAACGAACTAGGGTTTCGAATTGGGCACAACTTCTGTTTGATCAGTGGAGCACTGTATGTTTGAGAGATTGTGTGACATAATTGTACCGCACAACTTACTTAATTCAAACTTTACTTAAAAGAAAAGCTAATGACAGTGTGTGAGTTTGAGACCTGAGGGTTCGACGAATTAAGTTCCGTGTTTGAGTAAGACGATAATGAGTTGGCTAAACATTTCTTATGTCTTGCGATGATGTTTATCTTGTGGGATGTTGTATGTGTGCTATATTGAGCCACAGACATCTCATGCTCTGTTGAGAGCGATGTATGTTTTCGATTTGGTCTATGTGCTATGTTAAGCCAAGATGTTTGATGCTCTATTGAGAGCATTGTATGATTATGCGCAAGAGTGACATTGTATGATTTTTGCCCAGAAGTGGCACTGTATGATTCTGTCCAAGATTAGCATTGTATGATTTCTGCCCAAGAGTGGCATTGGCACTATAAGACCCTAGAATGTGGAAAACTGTATGGCCCCTAAAGTGTGGTATGTTTATGTGTGCGCGCTGAGGTAAGTAGTATAATGGAACTGCTCTTACCTATTTGATCTTGTGCGCCCTGAGCATTCGTGTACCTTCCCTTCGGAAAAGTCCATGACTTCTAGTCAATTTACAGAGCTTAAGGTGATGCCCCAGTGACATTCCTTTCCATTTTGACACTGGAGCTTATTAGTTGTAATGAGCTTTAGTTGTCAATAGTATGTGTTTGACTGTATGAGTATGTTTTTGAGTAAGTGTATGTTTTTGAGTACGACTATAAGAGTATATTCTGAGTAAGACTGAAAGTATATGTTTCTGAGTAGGACTGTAAGCGTATGTTTCTGAGCAAGATTGTAAGTGTAAGGTTGTACGAGTACAGTCGTATGAGTAAGGCTGTATAAGTAAGGTTGTACAAGTAAGATTGTATGAGTAAGGTCGTACAAGTGTGTGTAAGTTGTATGAGTAAACGTGTAAGTTTGTAAGACTCTGATTAAGAGTGTATGTGCATGATTATTATATGCCTTCTTGCTTCATGTTTGAGTTGCATGAACATATCTATGTATGGATTTATTGAGTCCACTGTTTAGAACTCCCTTACTAGGTATTTTTCTACTAAGTATGAAAATACTAATTATCTTATTTTTTAGCCCCATTGTTCTGGAGGCTTTTGCACGTTTGTGGCAGAGAGCTCCTAGAGATGGATGCTTGTTTTTGCGGTGGATTGATTCCCTTTAACTCATGCATATCCTTGACTCACTGTGAGTATTATTTTGTGCCACGATCTAATATATTAGGTGAGATGAGAATTAAAGTGTTTATGATTTCTAGACTTATAAATTGGATTAGACTGTGGACTGTTATGGGACTTGTACTCAAGGATGCCTGAGAGAGATTTGTATTTACAGTCTATGATTATAGAAATTTATTTGGATGTTTGTTTTTAAGTACCACCTGAGGATGTTTGATTTGGCCGAATGATGTTTGAATGAGCAAAAACTTGTATGAAAAAAAAATTGATGTGTGATGTTTTAAATTATAAAAATTGCTTTTACAGGTTTCATATTCGTCACTTTCCCGCTTTACAGTCGTTATATTGAATTTTTTTTTTGTGAATTTTAAAAAAATGTGATGAAAAATCTCGGGCATTACAATAAAGGTTAGGCCGTAGGCCAGGCCAACATGACATTGCAGCGGGGCAATAGTGGTGTAAATAGACAGACCTGGATGTAGATAAGGATGCCCGCATTCATCCATTTTTATGCAGACCATGTGCTTGTCTGTCCCTATTTGTCCATGATGGACACAAACAGAAATGGACGGACATGGATGGAATGAAGGTGAAAGTTTAATATATATTACTTTGTTCTCAAATTAAGGGTGGTTAGCAAAAAAATTAATTAAAAAATAAGTTATAATAATAGTAAGATAGTTTAATCTTAAAAATAAATAAACAATAATGTTATAGAAAACATTTAATAATATAATATATATTATTTATAATTTTTTATAAAGATTAACTATAGTATAAATTAAAAATAATAAAAATAAAATATATAGTTAGCAAATGCGGACAACTGTAGACACGGCCAACCCTTGTCCATATCTGTCCATATTAGGGACAAACAAATATTAATATTGTCTATTTTAGTGCGGACGGATGGCCACTGGACAACATATGCTGTTTACACCCCTACAAGGCAATGACCACTCTAATCCTACAGCTCGGAAAGCACCTGGTCACGGCCAATATTTTTTGTTGTTAAAAAAACTAGGGGCTAGGGTGGTGCCGGGCATTGGAGCGAGTCAACCCACAGACCGTGCTCCCCCTCACCATTGGGTTGGTCTGGGCCGTGAGAGGATGCAACGGGCCGCAGGCCGGGCAAGGCCATTGCCGCCCCTAGTCGGGGCAAAGGGTGGCTATGCCAGTCCGCCTAGCCATGACCAGAGAATTATTTGCCGGCAACAATCTAGCCAAAGCCCACACAATAGGCAGCTAGCGCCTAGCCAATCTAGGCACAATCGACTATTGCCTGGCAAGATTTAGCAGCGAGAGTGCTAGCTGTGGCCACTCATGTCAAATTTGGTCATAAAGCCTTCTCCGAGCTGGAGTTGGCCAGGCAAGCCTTCTCCGAGCCGGAGTTGGCCAGGCAGCCATCTTTATGATTCATGAGCCAAAGCCCACTATTGAGGATCTCATATGTCATACCCATGTTTGGTCACACTGTAGTTTTAATTCCTAACAAACATATTAAATTTAAATAATCTCAATAAATTTGCAAAATTACAACTTTGGAGGAAAACATGGAACCATTAAATATTCACTTAGTAAAATTGAGGGGCATTATTGAAAAAATAAAAAATATCATACTTATTAACTAAGGAGAGTGGCCAAAAGAGCAAAAAGTAAAAAAAAAACTAAATAGTTAAATAAATATCAAAAGCCTTCACACAAAAAAAGAAAAAAACACCTCTTATTTTATTTCAAAATTTAAAATAGATGACATCTCCCCTACGTCCCTATCTTTCTATTTCTCAATGGTAGCAGACTCATGGCAGGGGGCATGTCTGTTGTTGGCTAGGCTGCATTTCCGTTGTGGCTAGCCAGGCTATCTTGTGGCAGAACCTCTTTTCACCGTGGCCAGACATGCTAGAACTGGTTGTGGCCAGGACTGTGGCCAACCAACGACCACAACCACCGTATTATTTTTAACTAAATCTAGGGAGGGATGAATCTTGTTGGCATTCTAGCTACGACTTGGTTTTTTGTATGAAAAATAAAAGACTGAATTCAATTTTGGATAGATGAACCCAAGGGGTAGTTTATCATTCTATTAATACTAACATGAATGCACATACATTATGTGGATAAATACAAATTATATAAGAAAAAATAAAATATATTAAAAATAAAACATGGATTGAAAAAATAATTCTACCTTATTTGTGGCGGGTCTCATTTGATAGAGCTTGTCAATAATTTTCCAATAGAGATTTTCCCATATTACATGGCTAAAGAATCCAATATTCTATATTTACTAGTTTTTAAATAAAAATACAACATTACATATTTTAGGATGAAATTGCCCTTAGGTTTTAAATAAACCTAATATCGGAATAGTGTAGTGCCGTTGCGGTGGGGAGGATTGATTGGCTGCAGGAAAAAGTCACCGATGGGGGATGACCAGCATTGACTCACAGGTGAGTTGCTGGAGACAATACAAACCCATTTTTTACATGCCAAAATCTGTTCAGAGTAAAAAAGGCTACATTTTGGTACATCTGATCACCCTTTAACCCTCATAATGGATAAGATTGGTATTTGCATACATTACAATGTAGAGGTAGGCAATTGACATGCCCAAGCACTTGCTTGACTCGAGCTGAACTCAGTCCAAAGGCCGATCGAAGCACACGAGGGCGACAAGATTGTTGGTTTAACATGTTGCAGAAGTCTTAACTCCTCTAGAAGGTGAATAACTAACACAAAGTCGCGCACCTTAAGTCCTTTGTGAAAGAGAAATAAGGAAAAATAAAAGAGGATAACATCTCTGAAATAAACCCTCAAACTTAACCCACATACTTTATCATTATGAGCTTAAACACGAGTCTAAAACAAAATGATCCATACAAAGTGTTCTATAATCATGATAGCATAAATCAAAAGATAAAATAAGGTCCGAAGACATCCACGCCTATGTTGTGCATGATGACAAGTCTCTCAGAGGACTCCCCAGACTCTACTTTATTGCTTTTGCTTTGTGGCATTGAACTATTTATTATTGTAATAGTTTAGTATTTGCTTTAGTTTGGTATTCGAATGTAAAACTATATTTGTTCAGTTAGTGGCCCGGGCTAGCTGAACCACTAACTGGCATGTTTACCTAGGGAACCGGATTGGCCTGGTTGGGGTTGGGCATGACTCCCTAGGGGACTGGTAGTCCCCTATGTGGGGTGATCCTCTTGTTTTGTGGTGATGCTATTGGAATTACTAAGACTTCTCCCTTTTCTTCCTTGGTTCTCCCCTTTCACTATGTGAATACTCTTTGATATTGATTGTGCCTTCGCCGGGCAAATCATTGGTATCAGAGTATTTACGATCCCCGGCCATGGCTAGAGGCAAGCAAGCTGCCACTGTTCTCGAGATTCCTCTGGAGAAGGAGGTTCTTGCCTCAACGCCCGCGGACAGCCCAAAGGTCATTCTTGTGGCAATCGAAGCCACACTATCAGAAATTATGGCTGAGTTGAAGGCCATGAACATGTGTCTGGCAAGCATGGAGGCAAAGAACAAGGCGACTGTACAGCCTCAGGCTGAGCACGCAGTGCCCATTCTACTTGTTCTGGCCCCTGCTGTCCTAGAGAGGGGAGGGGCGGGCTGTCGCAGCCCCCCAAATCGACCATCCTAGCCCCCCCGGCACCGGCAGACATCGACACGAGAGTTTTCCCAGGTCCAGTGCAATTTGGCACTGGCAATCATGCATTGGAGGGGAGACGCTAGGCCTAGGACTTGTGAGGCACACCAGGTGTTCGAGAAATGCCCCTATGATGCCCCCCCTCCAAATCAATTCCAGGACGCAAAGGAGGAGTGGGACAAGTATCCCGGGCATTGTGGTGGACCACGGGGAGGGGCTGGACCCCATTTGGCTCGCTTACAATTTCCTTGCTATATTGGTGATGACGATCCTGTAGAATGGCTGTACAAGGCAGAAAAGTTTTTTGCCTACCAAGGGATGCATTCTGAGGCTAAATGCCTATGCATCGCTGCCTTCCACCTTGGTGGGGACGCTTTGATTTGGTTTCAGAGTTTCAAAAAAGAGGTCAGCTACCCCACCTGGTCTGCCTTCTCCGACGAGCTCTACATTCAGTTCTGGCCAAATGAATTCCAGGACTTCAACGAGATGCTCTCCACCCTGTGCCAGACCACCACCATCCGTACATACTATACAGAGTTTATGAAGGTGGCCAACCAACTCCCTAACTTGCCGGTGGCCACCTTGGTGGGCACATTCAAGCGTGGTCTAAAGCCTGAAATTTCTGAGGAAATGTGCCACTTCCCTTGCTCCATCATGAGGGACGTCATGCGCCATGCCCGCATCGAGGAAGAGAAGCTGGCTAGGCAGCGTAGAGGTAGGCGGCTTGGACCTATGCTCCAGCCTGTCCTGAGCACCAACCCACTAGCGGCGACCACCAGCAGCCCAACAGCAGGCCGCCCTATCCAGCAGGTTGTGCCACCCAGCTAGATTGTCCAGTGCCTCACCCTGGCCCAGATGGAAGAACGCCGGTCAAAAGGCTGTACTTTCACTGTGACGAGAAGTTTGTTCTTAGGCACCGCTGTTCTGTTAAGGGCAGCCTTCTTGTGGATGTAGAAGATGACAGCGAAGGAGGAGCCGGAGTTGATTCGTTTTCCCCAGAGAACGTGCTGCCCCAAATTTCAGTCCATGCACTTTCGGGGGCATTCACTCCACGCACAATGCGAGTACAGGGTTACCTTAAGCGGGAGCAAGTGGCTATCTTGATCGATAGTGGGTCTACTCATAACTTTATTAATGACAAGGTAGCCCATCGGCTGGGTTGTTTTGTCTCAGACTCTAAGTCATTTGATGTGTTGATTGGCGATGGAAAGCATCTTCGGAGTTCCAAGGTGTGTGCTCAGTCTGTCCAGGGCCACATGTTTGTTACTGACCTATTCTTGCTGCCTATGAAAGGGGTGGATGTGGTGTTGGGCGTGCAGTGGCTGCAGGAGCTTGGTGATGTGGTTGGGAACTTCCGGGACATGGTGATGGATTTCGAGCTCAACGGGCAATAGGTCAGGATCGAAGGCTCGCGGCCGGGCACCCTCCTCTCAGCCCAGTCCATGAGCTCCTTCTTTCGGTTCTCTCCCCAAGGGCTTCTCTTGCAGTAGTGTGCAACTATCGGGGTGACTCAGGACAGATGCCTTCAAATCTCCAGAAGTTGTTGACTGACCATTTGGACTTGCTCGTAGAGCCTCAGGGTCTTCCTCCGGTCTGGTCTCGTGACCATTAGATTCCTATCATTCCAGGGGCGGCCCCGGCCAATGTCCGTCCTTACCATTATCCTCACACACAGAAATATGAGATTACGAGGCTTGTGGCAGACATGCTCCAGTCCGGGATCATTCGTCCTAGTATGAGTTCATACTCATCTCCAGTGCTACTGGTTCGCAAGGATGGTTCGTGGTGGTTATGGGTTGACTATCATGCCTTGAATGCAATCATCGTCAAAGACAAATACCCCATTCCGGTGATTGAGGAGTTGTTGGATGAGTTGACAGGTGCCATGGTCTTTAGTAAGCTCGATCTACATTCAGGATATCACTAGATTTGGGTGTAGCCAGCGGATGTGCACAAGACCGCATTCCGGACTCATGACGGCCATTTCGAGTTCCTCGTGATGCCATTTATGTTGTCCAATGCCCTCTCCACCTTCCAGTGCCTTATGAATGATATTTTCAGGCCGTTCCTGTGTCGCTATATATTGGTCTTCTTTGATGATATCTTGGTGCACAACAAATCTTGAGCGGAGCACTTGACGCACCTCAGGTCGGTCTTCTCTATCTTGTGAGCTAACTCCTTATTCCTGAAGCGTTCGAAGTGTTCCTTTGGCAGCCCGCATGTTGATTATTTGGGCCATATTATCTCAAGGAGCAATGTTGCTACTGACCTGGCCAATGTGGCCACCATGCTCTCTTCGCCACCACCCACATGCGTATGGGCACTCAGGGGTTTTCTGGGCCTTACAGGTTATTAACGGAAGTTTATCAATCGTTATAGCGAGTTGGCTCGCCCCCTTACGGAGCTGCTTAAGAAGGGGGCTTTTGTTTGGTTTGAGGAGGCCCAAACGACATTTGAGGGGCTTAAGTAGGCTATGGCTTCCGCCCCGGTTCTACTATTACAGGACTTCATCCGACTGTTTGTGGTGGAGACAGATGCTTCAGAGGCGGGCTTGGGGGCTATTTTTTTGTAGGATGAGCACCTTATTGCTTATTTCAGTAAAGCCTTGGTTGGCTGCTTCTTGTCCCTGTCAGTGTATGAGAAGGAGATGTTGGCTATCGTCCTCGCAGTTGACAAGTGGCGTCCTTACTTACTTGGTCACCGGTTACTGATTCGTACTGATCCTGAAATACTTCTTGGAACAGTGGGTGTCTACTCCCTCTCAGCAGCGGTGGGTAAGCAAGTTGTTGGGTTATGACTACGAGGTCGTGTACAAGAAAGGGTTTGAGAACATCGTGGCCGACGCGCTCTCTCGCTGTTCGGCACCGGGCTCTTACTTGGCTTTCTCTACTCTATGTTGCCCCTTTATTGAGGAGTTACGATAGGCCTATAGTGTGGATTCTTGGACACAGGATGTGATTGCGGCCCTCCAGACAGACCATGCTGCCCGGCCCTTCTTTGTGTGGCGGGATGACCTCCTCTTCTGGAAGGACTGCCTGTGGGTTCCCGATGTTGCTGACCTCCGCCGCCGCATTCTTTCGCACTTCCATGACACTCCTATGGCTGGTCACGAGGGCACCTTCCGCACCTACAAACTGGTCAACCAGAGTTTCTTGTGGTAGGGCATACGTCAGACTATCCATGACTACGTGGCCGCTTGTGATGTGTGACAACGGGCTAAAGCGGGCACGACTTCTCCCATTGGGTTGTTGTAGCCCTTGCCTATTCTAGATAAGGTTTGGGAGGACGTTTCGATGGACTTTGTGCAGGCTTTGCTTGTGGTATAGGGTAAGTCAGTTATTATGGTTGTGGTGGACAGGCTGTCCAAGTATGCTCATTTCTGTGCGCTGGGCCATCCCTTTACTGCCAAGACTGTAGCTGAGCTTTATGTTCACGAGGTGGCCCGACTTCACGGTATGCCCCGCACGATTATTTCTGACTGTGATCGGATCTTCCTTTCGCAGTTCTGACAGGAATTTTTCACTTTACAGGGGTCGTCTCTTCATATGAGCACTTCTTGTCACCCCCATACAGATGGGCAAACTGAGGTGGTTAACCTTTACATGGAGCAATATCTTCAATGCTTTACTATGCCATGGGCAGAGTGGTCTTATAATACTACCTATCATACGTGCACCGGGTGCACTTCGTTTGAGGTGCTGTATGGCCGCCCACCACTGACAGTCCACCTCTGATGGTCCCAATTCCGCGGTCTGACCCTATCCCTGCTTTGGTGCTTGAGAAGCATCGGGTTCGTTGCTTTGGTCGCATTATTACTGAGGTCTTGATATCTTGGCAGGGGCAGCCGCTTGAGGACTCTACGTGGATGCCTAAGGATGAGTTTATGACTCGATTTTCAGCTTGGTCGCCTTGAGGACAAGGCGAATAGCGGAAGCATGGTGGAGTGTTGTGCATGATGACCAATCTCTCAGAGGACTCCCCAGACTCTACTTTATTGCTTTTACTTCGTGGTATTGAACTATTTATTATTGTAATAGTTTAGTATTTGCTTTCGTTTGGTATTCAGATGTAAAACTATATTGGTTCAGTTAGTGGCCCGGGCTAGCAGAACCACTAACTGGCATGTTCACTTAGGGAACCGGACTAGCCTAGTTGGGGTTGGGCACGACTTCCCTAGGGGACTAGTCGTCCCCTATATGGGGTGATCCTCTTCTTGTTTTACGATGATGCTATTGGAATTACTCAAACTTTTCCCCTTTCTTCCATGCTTCTCCCCTTTCATTGCATGAATACTCCTTGATATCGATTGTGCCTTTGCCGGCCACATTAGCCTACTCCAACGCATATCCCGATCGTCCCTCATACAGGGGATCCTGATCAACTGCATGTCACACCATGTAGCCCCAAACAAAACACAGAAAGAGGGGTGAGCAAAAATCAGTAATGTTTGAAATACGGTAACGTTAATCAGAAAACAACCATGACACATCAACATGGTAATTCAGATCCATATTTCACATAATGTCCTAATTTTTGATTAATTCCCTTACCATACCCCTTTTACCTATAAGTAATTATCCTGCATGCATGTACCTCATACATACTATCATGGCATGAATAATCACATTATGACAATGACATAACATTCATCCTGCATAATAAGTGATTCTCACACAATCACATCATGCATAATCATCACATATCACTTGCATGAGATGTGTCTCTACCGCACGTTGAGATCATGCATAAACATCATATATAACCTGCATGAGAAGTGTCTCTACCACACAATCAGATCATGCATAAACATCATTTAAACCTACATGAGAAGTGTCTCTAGCACACATTTCAGATCTGCATATTTATCACATCAACCTGCATGAGAAGTGTCTCTAACACACATTTCTGATCATGTATAAACTTCACATATATCAACCTACATATAAAGTATCTCTAGCACACATCCATAACTATGCAAGTCAATAAAAATAACTTTGTTTAATCGGCTGAAGCATAAGGAGTCCCTACGCGCTCTAAACGATCCCTAACAAGAAAGTCCAAAGAAATTACGCAGTTTGGGTGAATTCCCTAATGGGGAAGAATACCCCCTAGTAAGCCGGTGCACTCGGCTACACTAGCCTAAATTTTCAGGGTCCAGATGGTCTCAAACAGTTTATCTCCTTATAGCATTGTCGCTCTTCTCAACCCGAAGAGGAAACCTGTCCTCAAGGGATGTAAATCCCCGTCTTTTTAGATGTAAAACTGAATTGATAAGCCTCCAATAGATTAATCCGGCAAATAATTCTCACGCAATTGCATCCAATCAACCAACATCGGTTAAGCTTGGTAAAGTCTCATTCATAAATCTGTTCCATGATGCATGCAACATGATACATACATGAGCAATCTCTACATGAATTCTATAACGTACTCCCATCATCCCCACATGCATCGTATTTAACCATGAATATCAATAATTACCATTATTACTCCCCACATATGTGTGTGTATTCAAGATAGAAACCTTCATTTTGAAGCATACAACCATGCACTGTAGATAACCCACAAGACACTACACACATGCCCTTTAACATCTGATCATGGTTCTTGACTGAAATCATAAGTGAAAACTATTGGAAAACATCAATTAAGTCAAGTGTAACCTCATGCTAAATCTATGTAAGCATATTCACACCACACTTAAATCTAGACATGACACCATCATTCACCCATAATTTAATCACATTATATGAAGACATACCAGTTCATTCTCATGCTATAATCTTGCTGGAATCATGCTTAAAACATAAAGAATCATTCTATCATAGATTCAAGATAAGCAATTCTAACATGTAGCTAACAACATGCAATTTCACATAATACTTAAATATTCTTCACAATTTCCAACATCAATATTATGCCATTCCAGTAGCTCATCATAGCATATATTACACATCAAAGTCATCAGAAATGATACTAAAGAGTAAAAACACTAGAATGAGCTAAATACACAAAATTAGCTAAACTGCAGTGTTGGCGTTTGAACATCCTACAGGGCCGTTCGAACGCTTGGCCGTTCGACTCTAGTTCGTCTTCCCCACATCGAAATCAAAACCAAAACTTTACTTACACTTCATAAATCATTAAACATCATGCCCAAACTCATGATAATCAAATCCATGCTTAGAGAACATTAAATCTAGCCATTACTAAAAAAAAACCTAAGAAATCTCATCAATGATTTATCCTTTCTCAAATCACCATTAAAGCTCATAACCATGGAACCCACTTCAAAATCAACCAAAACATAAATTTGAAATCACAACCATGTTTAGGACCAAAACACTTACCTTTAGCAAGCTTTCTAACTTTAAATAGTTCATCCAACACCTTCAAAACCTACCCAACATAGGGTTTTTATTAATACCTTCATAAATTCGATTTAAAATACCTAAGTCTCTTGAAAAACCTTAGATCTGGGGTTCAAGAAGCTCAAAATCGAAATTGCCT
This sequence comes from Saururus chinensis, assembly GCA_035235625.1. Classification (NCBI taxonomy): domain Eukaryota; kingdom Viridiplantae; phylum Streptophyta; class Magnoliopsida; order Piperales; family Saururaceae; genus Saururus; species Saururus chinensis. The sequence goes on from CP141140.1 coordinate 28,088,069, forward strand.
TCATTAGGGATTGAAATAGAAATTTAAATCAATAGCTTTTTGAGGAGAAATCGAGATTGAACCATAACAAAAGAAGAGATTTGAAAGATTTAAGAAAAACCCTAAGAGATTAATGAAATATTAAGCAAATCCATACCTTAATCTCTTTCTCTTTTTAGAAAATGAGGATTAGGCTCCTAAGTTCCTAGTCTCAGCCCTTTCCCAATTGTGAAAGTGGCTGGGTTATTTCTTTTATAGTAAAGGGTGGGGTAAACCTAATAAATTTGTGGGGTACAAATAGGATTTACTAATGGAAAAACTTGCTTCTTTAAACATAAATTGAAGTATGAAAATATTTAAATAATTATTTTATGTCATAGGTTGATATTAGGGTCGTTTAAGGATAATAAACCCAATTTCGTATATGGGGCCCATGGTGAACCTGCCCCCTAACTTTTTGGGAAAATTACTAGAAATTCAAAGAATTCCAAAAACTTCTAAATGACTTAAATTAACCAAAAAACCATAATTTTTAAGAAAGTTTTGGCTAAAACTTTTGTTAACAACTTTAATTTCAAAAATAGTCAAAACTGACCAGAATTAGCATTAAACCACACATTCACAATTAAATAGAATAAAATAAGTTGGTTCAAGTTTGGGGATCTTACAACAATGATACCATATATATAGGTGTAAAGGTGCAATTGATAAACATTGATCCGTCAGTGAGGTTTGGGGAGTTGCTGCTTCAAGTCAAAGAACAACTTGCTATCAATGATAATGTGACTTTGAAGTATTTAATTCAATCTTCGCAATTGTCTATTATATATAAATTAAAAGACGATGGGGACCTACAATGAGTGCTTCTCATTCATAACAAAGCAAATAAAGAGATGTTATCATTGTATGCCAAGATGAAATAGCCTGACAACAACGACAAATCACCATCATTAGAAATGAACCATACATTCAATAAAGCTAAATCACGGTGGTATCGGCTCACCCCACCTTTAGCTTTGGACTGCAGACAGGAGATGTAAGGACCCTCATCTTTAAACCGGTTTTGGTTTTCTTTAATTATTGGTTATCGTGAGATTTACGTGTTTTCTGATCTTATTCGGTGATTTCGTAAAATAATTAGTGTTTGTGATGGTTTTAACCAAAATTAACTTCAATATTTGTAGTTTTAAGTGATTTTAAACCAAATGTGAATTTTTGGAATTTTCACTATTTTCCCAAAAATTAGGGTTTTGGCGGGACCCCTGTGGGCCCCACCGTCGAAAATTTTATTTTTGTGTCAAATGAACCTAGACATATACTTAAGGTCACACAAAAATTTTCAGAATTTTATTAGGCTTAATTCGTGCTTAAATTTGCAAAATAACCACTTTTAGCCTACTTTTCCTATTTATACCCCAAAACTTAACTATGCATACCCCATCCCTTACTATAAAAGGGCAGACCAGAGCCATTTCCATTTTTGGGTATAGGCTAAGGAAGGAGGGCTGGCCTAATCCCCACTTAGGCCTGAATTAGAAGCCGATTAAGGTAAGCTTACTCTAATTAAGCACTAATCCATGACTTTCTTCTTAGTTTCTTCCAAATCTACCATTTTCCCCTTGATTTAATTTGTATTTGACCATCAAAAGCTACTGATTTGTGCTTTACTACAAACCCTAACATTCAATTTTTACTACCAACAAGCCCTAGATCTAAGATTTAATTAGGGATTTCTTGAGTAAATCGATTTCTATTAGAGTTTAATTCAAACTCATTGTGTTTTCAAGGATTTCAAGAAGGGTGACTCTTCAATCCGAGCTTAATCAAGTGCTGAGGTAATGGGTCTAAAAAATCTCTGTTTATCCATGGTAAAACTCTTCATTTTTGGCTTATTTCGGATGGAGTTTACTTGATTTAGTGTGTTAATAGTAAGATTAGAAAATAGAATTATTTAATCCCGATTTCTTTTTTGTATTATTATGGTATGGTTTGATGTTCTGGAAGTCAAGAAGGACTTTTGATGATGATTAGGGTGTTAGATGTGGATTTGAAGTGTTATCAATGATGTTTCGGTTTGGATTTGCGAAAGGAAGAAGATGACTGTTCTGCCGTGTTGGCAATCGATCGGCCCTGCATGGCGTTCGATCGGCAACACTGCCGAAACGTCGGTTTTCCAGTTCAGCCGATCGATCCGCCTACTGGGCGTTCGAACGGCCGAACTGTAAATTTTAAAATTTTGCGTGTAACCGATCGAACGGCCTGAAGGGCGATCGATCGGCTACACAGTAAATTGTATGATGTGTATATGATGTTTATTTTGATGATTCCACTTTAGCTTGCCAATTTTATATGAATGTGGAGTGTTTTGAGCCATATTATGCTACTGGAAATGCATGCTATTGAGATTATGGAATTGAGATATATGCTTAGAGATGGTGAAATGACTTATGTTTTGTGGTATGATGTTGGAATCGTTATCTTGAAATTATGAATGGTTGTTTCCCTTTGGTTAAGCATATTTTCAGTAGGACTACAACCTATGGTTGGACTAATTTGTCATGATAGATTTGGTTAGTGGTGTGTGGATGTTGGTGAATGCCATGACTCAATGATGAAATGAGTGAAGTTATATGTGTTTAGCCATTGTGGTTGAGTTTTGAATTTAGATATGATTTCAACAATTCTTCTTCTATGATTTCCGCTAGAATTCATGTTTAGAAAGAAATTCACATGTGTAGTGTGGTAGTGAGTTGATTTTGAAGCATGTTGGTATGCATTATATGAAATACTTCTACTAGTTACACACACACATGAGAGGGTTAAATGATGATGTTGAAGCTTGATATTGTGATTATGAATGATGCATTAGGGGCCGATGAAAACACTTATCATAGATTAGGATTCATGTATGCTTTGCCCACGTATGTACCATGCTGCATGCATCATAAAAATGGATTTCCAATTGAGGCTTCATCGTGATTAATCGAATTTGACCGATTGGATGCAATGTGATGAAATTGTGTGCTGGATTAATCGGTCGTGGATTAATCGCAAATTGATTGGTCTGAAAGGACATATTTTGATTTGAGTTCCTGTGTAGAACGAGTGCACTCCCCGGGTTGAGTCTTGTTAAATGGAATGATGTGGGGACGAGTTGTGTACTTGTCTTGCGGAAATGTGAGAATATTATTATGTGTGTCATCTAGACCCTGAAATCCAGTGTGGTATGCCGTGTGCACCCCGCTACCACGTGTTCTAGGGTTCTCTGTGTGAGAACTCGGGCTCTTCCCTCCGCAGGAGATGTCCCTGGGCGAACACCCCTGTTCTAGATTCTATGTGTGAGAATGGTACATCCTTGGCCAGGATCGTCCAGGGCGAGCAGCATTAGGGTTTGACAACCCCGATTTTTCTTTAGTTCTTGTGTAGAACTTTGGACCATGACACGCCTTCGTGGCCTTGTCTATGCTCCCGTCTGTGTGACATTAATGTGTGAATTACTCCTTGATGGAGGTTGATTGTGATGATATAATGCATGTGGGAATATGTATGTTAGAGATACATCCATGCAGGTTGATGTTATGCATGTGGAATATGTATGTTAGAGATACATCCATGCAGGTTGATGTTGATGTTATGCATGTAGAATATGTATGTTAGAGATACATCCATGCAGGTTGATGTTGATGTTATGCATGTGGAATATGTATGTTAAAGATACATCCATGCAGGTTGATTATGCACTATGATGCAGTGTTGGTGATATGTATATGTGATCAGAAAATGATGCACCATGTAATTCGTTGATTTGAATAATTATATCGCTATGCTATTGTATTTTTGATGTTGTTAGTGATATTAAAAGCATTGCTGAGTTTGTTAAACTCACCCCTCTTTGCATGTTTTGATTTGGGGCTGCGTGGTGTGACACGCAGACGGACAGAATCGCCTCTTCGAGGAAAGGTCGGAGGTGGCTTGGATGTGATCGTGGAGTTCTTTGTGTGGTTTATTTTCCTTAGTTATGCTGTTGTTAAAGACCTTTGTGTAGGGTTCTTGTTTTGGATTTATGTCATATTTTACAGTTGTGATGCTTATGACTTATTTTGAGCCGGTGTGGGCTTTACTTAACTAAGCTTGTGGGTGTGAGATTGTTGTTTACTTTGTGATAAGCAACACCTTTTCTTCCCTTTTTATTTATTCTTGCTCAAAGGATTGTGCGCACTCCGTATTTTTGTTAATCACCCGTGGTTAGGGTTAAGTCTTCCGCTAGATCTTTTCTCAATTTTTCACTTCGTCGCCCCCGCGCGCTTGACCGTCCCTTGGACCGGGTTCGGCTCGGGTCGGGCATCGCCGGGGAGTGACAGGAGTCAATGCTACACAATTCACTTATGAAACTATTAGGTAAAAATAAATTTTAGATTACATGATAGTGTACTTTATCGTGTACTCGAGCACACAATATATTACCTATTGTGTTTTAGTACAAAGACTATTGCAAAAATACGATATTTATAATATCGCATAACAAATGATGTGAAATACAAAAGCGATATTACACTAGTTCTTTTTAGTGTAGATTGAATAACACAAGTTGTATTAATATTGTGTTCTCGATAACATGATATAATTTGTAAGTGTGTAACCGAATACACGATGCCAAGTTATATCGCATATTGATTAAATGTTAATATCTATTGTAGATTGGAAGGACCATAAAATTTCAACTCAACAAATCCATGTCACACTTCATACAACAATTCAATGCCTACAGAACATGTGATTAGAAGAAATGTCGCCAACCATGGGTGCGATAAGGACTTCATTTGATAACTATAAATCCCCATATAACTATGGTAATTACGATGGCCAAGAATTTTAAGAAGTGTGGGGTGATGGTCAATGAAATGAGAATGATATAATTAGCATGTAAAGTATGTCAGACCAAGAAGAATTGGGACACAACGAGGTACCCAATAATTTTGATGTTGAGGTTGATGCAGAGTGGGAGATAGGCGTTGATCTCAACATGTTGAAACCAAATATTGGTAAGGGTGAGCTAATGATTGGATGTTTATAAGCAAAAGACTACCAAATTGTGGCTCTGAGGGAGGGGAAGGAGATACAAACTCCTTTTCATGTGGTGCACTCACTTCTACTTCAGGCTCATTAGGGGCTTCCCTCTCTAACTCCTCACTCCTATCATTTGTCACTGGTGTCCCCCCAACATTATTGTCAACAATCTTCCCACTCCTAAGGGTCATTATGGAATGAACTTGTTTATTAGAAGGAGGAGCTCCCACTACCTGAAATTTACCCTTACGGTTTTGTAGAGGTTGACTTGGCAACGTCCCCATCTCTCTCTTGTTAATAGCATTAGCTAGTTGTCCAATTTGGGCTTCTATCTTTGCTATAGATTATGTGTGGGAGTAAAGGATTTGTATATGAGATTGTAGCTCTTGTAATGCAGTTAATACCTTCACTTCAAAACTCAAACTCCTACTAGGTTGGACATATGGGGGTTGCACTTGAGGTTGACGGATAGGGACTTGTGGAACTTGGAATGGTTTCCTAGGGGGTTGGTTGCCCACAACCCCTTAGTTTTGTGCCCGCCAAGAAAAGTTAGGATGATTCCTCCACCCAAGGTTATATGTGTTTGAAAAAGGATTATTCTCAGCCGTAGGGAAGGATTGGGTGGCATTTACATGGTCTTGGATAAGCTCAGAAAATTGAGATGCAGAGGGACACTCCATGATAGTATGGGTTGGGCTAAGGCATATTGCGCACGCATCTTGAGTGAAGGGAGTGGGCTGATGGGTTGAAGTCATAAGAAGGTCCAGCTTCATACTCAAAGTATTGACTTTAGAGGAAAGGTTTAATGGGTTTTTAACTTCATACAAGCCACCCCTAGAGGGGGCATTATTCAAGGTAGATAGTCCACTCTCATTTCTATTCAATGTAGCATGTTGAAGAGAATTTTCACTTAAGTCCTCAAAAAGTTTCCATGCATCTACTAACTGATGTTCAGCCATGATGAGGGTATAAGTAGTGTGGGTGGAGGAATTGGTGGGAGAGTTTGGGGGTGTAGGGATGTAGGTCGAGGGGAACTCAGCTCTCCTAAATGTCTGCTTAGGCTTAGGGTCAAATGATACTAATGGGGGGAGCAAGGAGCGACGACCACGCACACACCACACAATTTTAAGTGTAAAAAAAAGGAAGAATAAGCAAAAAATAACTAAAGAAAAATAAAAAAACTATAAATAAAGAGAAAAGGATTTTGCAAACCGAAGAGAAGCATTATGCTTGTCAATGTCCAATTGTGGCCATGTGTAGAGAGCACGGTCTTCAACTCAACCTACAAGATCGAATTTAAAAAAAGTAAAAAACTAAGAATTAACCTAAAAGCTCAAGTAAACTGAAACAAAAGTAGCTAGAATTATCCTAATACTATTTTAGTAACAAATCAACACCGTCCCCGGCAACGTCGCCATAAAACTTGATAATTTATAATTAAACCCTTTGCAAGTGTACAAGGTAATTGTACTAGGATAAGTATTTGAGGGTTTTCAAACCTCATGGATAGATGAATTATTACTAAATTTAAAAAGGAATTTGTTGATTAAAAACTAAAAAGAACTTAAAACTAAAATTAAGTAAAGAAAGTAATCAATTAATTTAAAAGTAAGAGATTAATATGATGGAAATTACTTAGGAAATTGAATCCACTATTGAACCATAACAATTCCTTCACTCTTAATCTAAATCTAGTGTGAATATGAACAAGTATTCTCAGCTACAAGCTAGAATTACTTCAGAAAGAATCATTAATTAAATTCATGACATGAACTATCTTCGACAATAACACGAATCATCTACACTAAACTAAACTATAGGCATGAATTATCTCATCTTAGTATAACTCATCCAATTCATTAATCATATGAACATTAAAACTATTGCATGACCATCTCATATAAATCATAAAAATTAGAATTGATATAAATATCAGAACTACATCAATCTATCATCTACAAGATAATAAATTAACATAGATTTAAATAAACATGAAAAGCTCTTCCATTATAAAGGAAATCTTTGTCATACATTTGTCATTATTTACAACTGAGATCTAAATTAAAAAGAAAAGAAACTGAAACTTATCTATAGCTTCATCAACTCCTAAGTAAAAGAAAAGTCTAGCCTTCCATTGTAGAACAAAGCTCTTGAATCTCCATTGAAAGCTTTGAGTTCTCCTCCATCTTCTTCCTTTTTCAAAAAATCTCCTAGAATCCTTCAATTTCGAGTCAAATATGTCTTTACATAGGCATAAGAACCGTATGAAGAAGTCTAATATGAAAAGGATTCAAAATTGGCTTAAACTAAGAAACTACGCGTTATCCCGATTGATCACCCTATATGCCCAATCGATCGGTTGTATTGTATTTTACTTCAAAATAACATTTACCCGATTGAACACTGTAAGATCCCGATTGAACGCCAATGAAGAATCTGCACAAAATTAATATAAGTAAGCCAATTTACATCAAAACATCATACAAGCTTTTTCCAACCTAATTAAATTTAATTGCTAATTATTTAAAATATATTAACTCATAAATAAGACTAGACAATAGAATAATTAAAGGTAAAATAACATATAAATTATACTTATCAATTCCTTGAATCATGTTTTAGAAACACGACATTTGAATATGACGTTATCGGGCACATGAGTCTATTCCAGTTGCATTTTCTTACAACATGACCTATTTACCTATCGGGTTAACTTGAACACGATGATTACATAATTCAGGCTTATGAAAACATAACTATGAATCATGTCATGTTGTCGAGAACATGACATATTAGCTTATCATATAATCTACATTAGAATGTTAACAACTTAATATCCGGTCATGCTGGTAAAGCCCTAAGTGGTTCAATAGACGAGAACCTAGATGAATCCTATCACATACTTCCTACATACTGAATTCAGACATAAATGATTAAACTAGGAAGTGTAGTAGTTCCAATCAGATTATGTGATATTCCCGGACCTATAGGGGGATACAGTTTTAAAAGAGTCTTTTGGATATTTGGGCTGGTTGTAAGAGCCTTTAGAACAACATTGAGGCTATTGCGAATGGTATATGTGACTTTCATGAAGGAAAAATATCCTGGTAAGCTATTGATAGCAACTACACTAGAGAGGAAAACATAGAGCTGATTTCTTGAATTGCTTAGAAACTATCTATTTTAGGATCCTCTAGCTGAGTTGGATACAATTATTTGCGATAGAATGAAGGGCTTGGCAAATGTGGTTTAACAATATTTTCCCTCTAAACACTACAAATATTGCTTTGTCACATGACAAGGATTGTGGTCTACTAATGTAATTTTTTATTTTCTTTTATGTAATGAATATATACTTGCTAGAGATTGAGGTCGTTTTGTTTATGTAATGGACTCATCAAGTAATATTAATGGAAAAAAAGTATTTTTTGATGACAAATTTGTCTTTCTACTTTCTTATTTTGCAACACATGAAATTGTTTCAAACCATAGCAAGTAGCACTTTATTGGTAACACAATCTATAACATATTATACATGACCTACTTGTAATTTTTGTTATCGGTGACATGATCAACATATGGTCGTGTTTTTGGTGACACGATTAGCAAATAATATTTTATGACCTAACTATACTTCATGTAATTGTTACACGGCCAACTAGATGATCGTCTTTTTGCTAACACGATCTGCAAAATATAATACACGATCTAACAAATAGTCATATGATCGATGACATGACATACGTCTTGGTGTATTGTTGCTTACACAATCTGTAACCTAATTTAGACGACTTAACATGTCTTTGTGTTATTAGTGACACAACTTACGTATGTGCATCTTGTTGATTACACAACATGTGTCGTATATTAGATGACCTAACATGAGTTTTTGTTAGCAGTCACATGACGAATGTAAAGTCACATTGTTGATTACAAGATATGCTACCATAGATTACACGATCTACTGCCATAGATGACATGATATTATATGAAATTAAAATAGTTGGGAGAACTTCATAAATTGTGTATTTTAAGAGAAGCCCCACCCAAAAAAAAACTAGTACTAAATTCTAACTCTGCATAGAATTCCTAATCGATTTGCCCACGAAGGATTGCCACACATATGTAAGGCATGGCCAAATTGTGATCTCCGAATGGGTAAAATCTGGTTGACTCCTCCGGCCAGCTTCACTACATAATACATCTGGAATAACCAACATTCTTTGTTTGTCTCTTGATATGGACATTTGTTGATCTTCGTCATTGGCCACTTTGTTGCACCCTTTATGTGAAGGACCCTCTCCATTTCTATGGCAACTCATTTTCTATTATGGTCGACCTCTACAAAGTGATGATTATGTTCACCCATAAGTGGGTTATACCACCTAAACCTCTTCTCCTTGCATCGGGCAATGGGCAAAAGAAAATGGCCAGTGACGTAGATCGGAATGAAACTACTCTTGGTTTTAATATTCAGCCAATCCCTAAAGGTTTTTGATCTTTAGCTTTCACTTGTTAACAAGTAAAACATCTTAAAACATATTCTCCAATATCCTTCTTCATTCCATTCTACCAAAACTTCCTTTTTAGATCTTGGTACATCTTTGTTCCTCCAGGATGAATAGTGTATTGTGACCTATGTGCTTCATCTAACAGATCTTTCCTTAGTTTGGGTATGATCGAAAGTGAACACCTCCATTGGAGTCCTTACAGGCTTCTCAAGCAAAGTTTGCACATATGCATTTCCTTTTGTGCCTCAAGAATGGCTCAACTAATGTAGACTTCACTTCTACATTGGCAATTAAAGAGTTCTTACTTCTAGGCTAGAACTCAGGTTGAAAATTTATGGTTTATTCCATCGATTTTGACTTTTTTGCAATCATTTGTGCACTCTTCCTTTGGCTTTGCAGCTCAGGGCATCAACTCCCACATTTGCTTTTCCTAAGTGGTACTAAATAGAAAAGTCATAATCTTTAATATCTTTAATCTACCGCCTTTGCCTCATATTAAGATCACTGAGAAAATATGCACTTCAAACTATGGTGATCTGTTCAAACTTCAAATTTTTCTCCATACAAATAATGTCTCCAAAATTTTAAGGCAAAAGTTACCACTGCTAACTCCAAATCATGAGTAGGGTAATTACTTTCATGTCTCTTCAATTGTCTTGCAGCATAGGCTATTACCTTTTTGTTTTGTATCAACACACATCCAAGTCCTTTTTCAGAAGCATCATTGTACAATACAAATCCTCCATTTCCGGATGGTAAAGCTAAGATTGGTGCAGTTGTCAGCTTCCTTTTCAATTCTTGAAAACCTTTTTCACATGCTTCATCCCAAATGAATCTTACTCATTTCCTTATCAGTTTTGTTAAAGGTAAAGCAATGTTTGAAAATCCATGGATGAATCTTCTGTAATATCCTGCAAGACTAAGAAAACTTCAAATTTTTGTGATTGTTCTAGGCCTTTGCCATCTCGTTACTGTTTCTATCTTGGTGGGATCTATAGATATTTAGTCTTTCAAAGCAACATGCCTAGAAAAACAACTTTTTCTAGACAAAACTCACACTTATTGAATTTGGCATAAAGTTGATGAGCTCTTAAAGTTTGGAGAACAATCTACAAATGTTCTCAATGTTCCTCATGATAAGTAGAGTACACTAGAATATCATCATAAAAAATAATAACAAATTTATCGAGGTAGGCTCAGAAAACTTCATTCATCACATCTATAGAAATTGGAGAAGCATTCGTCAAACCAAATGACATTATTAAAAATTCATAATGGCCATATCAGGTACAAAAGGCTGTCTTTGAGATGTCTTCGTCCCGTATTCTCACTTGGTGGTATCCTAATCTTAAATCTATTTTAGAGAATACCTTGGCCTCTTGCAATTGATCAAATAGATCATCTATGCATTGTAAATGATATTTATTCTTTATGGGAACAAAGTTAAGCATCTGATAATCTATGCATAATCTTAAGTATCTGTCCTTCTTTCTTACAAACATGACAGGAGCTCCCCAGGATAACACATTGGGTCAGATAAATCCTTTGTCCAACAATTCTTGCTATTGTTTCTTTAATTCTTTCAACTTTGTAGGATCCATTTGATAGCATGCCCTAGAGATAGGACTTGTTCATGAAATTAAATCAATGTTAAAGTCTATCTCTCTCCTTGTTGGTACCCCAATAAGATCATCAGGAAAAACATCAGGGAAGTTTCTTATTACTTCAATATCTTCGAACTTAATAGTTGATGGCTCTTGAGTGTTTACACTGGCTAGATAGGCTTGACATCCTATATAAATTAATTGTTGGGTCGTAAGTGCTGAAGTGAAACATGATCCTAAATGGTCCTTGTTTCCAAGAAAAGTAAAATTCTTCTTTGCTTGATTACTGAATATCACTTTCTTATTCTCATAGTTTATTAATGCTTCATTATTAGCTAACCAATTCATTCCTAATATGACATCAAAGTATGCCATGCTTAAGAGTATAAGATTAGCTTCCCATCTTTGGTTCTCTACCGACATATATAGACATATCTTAGAGAAACTTTTGAGCTAGAAAAATTTTCCCCATAGCAGTTGACACTTCTAATAGATATCCTAGTTCTGAAATAGGATAACTAGTAAATGCAAAATCATATGATATAAAGGAATGAGTCAATCTATTAAAGCTTTAGTAATCTTGTCCAAGATTGGAAGTGTACCTTGTATAACTCCATTTGATGTTTGAGCCTCTTTAGCAGTTATTGCAGAAACTCTCCCTTGAGCCTTAGGCATCTCTTTTGTCTTGATATCATTCGTGCTCTTCTTCTTAGGGCAATCCTTAATCTGATGTCCCCATTCACCGCAAAAGAAACATCGTCCTTCTGTGAAATAACATATTCTTGGAAGATGGAATTGGCTGCACTTGGGGCATTTCTCTAATTTCTTTCCCCTTGAACTTGTGGCTGAGGTTTTGTAGGTTTTTGTAATTTCCTATTGAAGTTCAGATTCAATGCACATTTGCTCTTTCTATCTGCAACCTTAAACCCATTGCTCTGCCATTGTTCCTCATTTTCTTCCAAGAATTCTTGATATTCTTGTTTAAAAAGAGAAGCCAATTCTGTATCTTTGGCAAAATTAGTAGGTTGAAAATCCTACTATTTTGTTGCAGAGTCCATTGCTTAGTCCTCTGACAAACTTGCAAGCCTTCTTTAACTCAGTATCATAGTGATCAGGAGCAAGGCTCTTCAACTGTACAAATCTATTTTCATGTTGAACTACTGTCAGAGATAGAAATTTTTTTTCTTTCTTTTCCTAAACATGGGGAGGAAAATATTTATCATACAATACCTCCCTGAATTATTCCCACTCAATGTTCTGATTGTTGGAAAAGAAATTCCTTTTTACTGATGGCCACAAGAAAGTTGCTTCCCCAATCATAGTAAAAGTGGGTACATCCACTTTTCTATCTTTCAGAATTTTCATTGCTTTGAAAATTCTCTCTACTTCGAATGCCCACTTCTCAGCCGCCTTAGGGCCATCCTCACCTTTGAAAACTAGAGCAATTTTCTTGAATCAGTCTAACAAGTTATCCTTCTTGTTTGAATTATTTCCCACTAAACTACTAGAATTACTTGGCCGATTGGGGCTAGGTTGGAACCCCTGAGCCTAAAAATGTTGCACTATTTTCTACATCATCAAATCAAAACAATTCTCCATAGGGTCCTTTGACCCCACAAATTTATGAGCTGACGTTTTAGCTGGGATTGAATCATCAGATTGCTGTCCTTCTTTCCCACTATTAGAAGTCATCTTTTTGGGGTGCTAATAGATTGTAGCATCTTAAATTCAAGAATAATTTTTAAGTAGATAAGAAGACATTTATTTATAAATAGGTTAGCAAACATTAGTACAATCTTCCTATTTCTGCTTGTCCACCAAAAGAGGTGTGTCCAACACACCTCACCCCTATTTACAAAACACACTGAACTGCATAATTAAACATCAGTGCAACAAAACTAAACATCATTCAAGCATCAGTCACACAAAATAGACTTTACAAACTTGATGGGCTTCACCCAGGTTGGCATAGCAGATCAGGGAGGTCCTTATGTGATGGGCATTTGAAGAAATAATGCCCTTGTGACTTGCAAATGATGCATGCCTCCTCTTGGCTTGTAGTGTACCATTCAAGCTATTTCTCCTCATAGTATTGCCTAACCTCTTTGATGTTATCCACCCACACAACCTCAAATGATGGTATTTTGGTTAAATTCAGCCCTCCTTCACTTGACAGGAGTTGTTCATCATCACTGCATATTTCCTCTTCCATAGATAGGTCTTCCTCTAATTCCTCGGTCAAAATAGGAGAGTGGGATGTTTATTATTTCAGGTGAGTAGGATATTAATCAATTCATACACTTCATTGGACACCTCACCGGTAGGAGTAGAGGAAGGCACTAGAACAAACTTGGGATCACATGAGGAATCTTATGTCTTTCACAATTGCCTCAGGCTCACACGGGGAATCTGATACGTCTATCACAACTGCCTCCTTAGGTAGCTTCCCCCTAACACCTATTGCTTGCCTTGGTAAGGGTAATTTTTGAGCTATTAAATGGTACAAGGACTGAGAGATATGTATCATGCGAGGCTTTTTATCCATATGCTTTAGTTTTTCAATCACAAAAAATTATTCAAATCATAAAAAAATATGAGAAATGATTGTAATTATTTATATTAACAATATTAAATTACCTCTTTATGAATAGTATAATCCTAGGCTCTGATACCAACTATGACACCCCTCACGTGTCATAAGTTATTTTCACTATTTAATATTCAAATTATAATCGTTGGAATCTTATGTCTTTTACAACTGCCTCAGGCTCACACGGGGAATCTGATATGTCTATCACAACTGCCTCCTCAGGTAGCTCCCCCCTAACACCTACTGCTTGCCTTGGTAAGGGTAATTTTCAAGCTATTAAATGGTACAAGGATTGAGAGATATGTATCATGCGAGGCTTTTTATCCATATGCTTTAGTTTTTCAATCACAAAAAATTATTCAGATCATAAAACAATAACTTATGAGAAATAATTGTAATTATTTATATTAACTATATTAAATTACCTCTATATGAATAGTACAATTCTGGGCTCTGATACCAACTGTGACACCCCTCACGTGCCATAAGTTCTTTTCACTATTTAATATTTAAATTATAATCGTTGGAACCAAGATAATTTATACAAATCATTGTCTAGGCATTACTTACCTTAAAACATAGTCAAAATATTTACAAAAGTTCATTGCAAAAGACAACAAATAATTTCATTCAGAAACTTTTCTCTCTTCCTTCACCTCTACCTTAGTTATAGTCCTTGTAGAATCTGGGGGTAGGTGAGTATATTTATACTCAGTAGGTTGTCCTAATTCTATAGACATGCTATTCCAGAGTCTTTGAAAAACACTCATAATCATAGCATAAAAATTTTCTTAAAATAAATCATTTGACAAAAAACAAATCATATCTGAACATATAGAAATCAGATCTTTGAACCGTGATACCTAATGGCCTACTTTCATACTCATGGGGTCACAAAAGCAAGAAAGATTAGAATTTTTCAATAATACTCCTCACCTGCACATGCCAGAGCCATTATATTATAGGTATCATGATTACAATTCATCATGGAACTATATAGAGGGTTAAGTATCAAAAACAGAGTGGTCAACACTTAAATCAATTCACAAATAGTATTTTTGTCTAGAAATTTGTACCATAAGTTTTATACTAATACTAGATTTCAAAATTATAAGAAACTCTTAATTCAACATCAACTTAGAAGTTAAAACTCCTACCTTGACTTTTGAAGTTGATTTTCTTGACTTCAGAGGATTCAAACAAAGAAAATAACCTTGTCACTGTGTTCAACATGCTTGATTTAGTTAGAAATGCCTCATAAATTGTCTTAATTGAGATAATTTTTGTTTATTTTTATATTTAAACTAGACCCACATCAGCAGGTTATCCTGTTATTTTGAAGCGGGTCACGCCCATGTGGTATGTTTCTTAAAGTCATAACTTTTAACCCTCTTGTCCGATTTACACAATTCAAATACTATTGCATTCATTTTTGAAGCTCTAATATAAACTCTAGACAAATCTCGAAAAAAGATAATCTAAAATTATTAAAAGAGATAAACCTCTAAAAAAATGTAATATTACTAAAATTTGATATAGAATCTTGCCGAAAATTCAGGGACGTGAGCCTCAATGAACTTTATGTTAGGCCCACATATTTAGTCTAACTAAAACAAGTATAAATTTTTAGTTTATGAATATCACTATCCCTAATTAAACGATCTCCAATAGTGCTAATCCAGTGGACAGTTAAGCATCTAATGGGAAAGGTACGTGATAATTGAGAAATGATTTAGGCCGGCCATCAAAACAGTTGAACAAACGTGACCATGCTGCTTAGGAGTCCCATGTATTCCAATTTCTATTTGAACCGCCTTTTCTATTTCTATTTGAAGTCCCACGGGATGAAGTCCTAAGTTGGAATATATCTGAGATCTCCTCCTCTTTGACTCTCGTGGTCAACAGCAGGCACAGGCAGAAGACGCTCATAGATTGTTCACCGCTTCAAGAAGTCGCTGCTCGTCGTTCCCCATACAACCTGGACATCCATGTCTTCTGTAGGCGGAGTCTGGAGCCAGGCACCGGATGACATCCTGGCCCTCGTCGGTAAGCGACTCTCCATCTTGTCTGACATGATTCGTTTCTGCACCGTGTGCCGAAGATGGAGAAAGGTGTCACTGGAACGGGGGTTTTCCCCTTCCATACTTCCGTCCCTCGTGCTACCCTCTTTCTGCTTCAAATCGCCGGCGCACGCATATCACTTCTACTATCCCTTTTCCAACTTGAGTTTGAAAGAGATCCATGCGCTAGATAAGGACCAGTGGGCTATGAAATATGGAGGCTCCCCTGATGGCTGGCTTTTAGAGCAGCGCCGGTTAGTGGACGATTTCGACAACGTTTCCAACCTTGTGATTGATCTCGTCAACCCACTGCTCCAAAGGCGAATCCGGATGCCCTTGCTTCCCTACGACCCCTGCCATTATATGTACATACACAAAGCCGCCCTCTCATGTGGTCAGCCTAGAGGAGGCAATGATATGGCCGTCATGGTGATTACTTGCTCCTCTCAGGCGCTTCTTGCCCGACCAGGGGACGAGCAGTGGAGACAGGCCTCCCTCCGCCGATACGATTGCTACATCTTAAACGTCATCTACCATAAACGGCAATTCCATGCGATCACCGATGACGGGAAACTGGTCGTCTTCAAAGAATCCAAGGATGGGGGATCAGGTGGCTTAGACCTTTCTTTCATCGTTAAGCATCCGATCCAACACCCCTGTCCAAGAAATTCGTCCTCTGCTACTGGTGTCATCCATTATTTCCTGGCCGAATCGTCAAGAGGGGAACTTCGGTTAGTTGTGATGCATCATCTACTTGATACAGCACCGACAGAAGATGAAGCATATAAGTTCCAGGTCTTCAAGCTAGAAGACGAAAACCAGGTTCCCACATCGTGGTCGGAGGTTGAAAGCTTGGGCAAGGACGCCATTTTCCTATCAAACGACCTGTCTCTTTCGGTTTCCACTGCATCGTCTTCCTCCTCCGGTTGTAAAGAGAATTGCATCTACTTCCTCACGGGTCGTTTCAGGGAGACTCGCAGGAATTGTATCAATGTATACAGCATGGATAGGAGACGCATTATTCACAACTACCCTTTGGACGAGCTTCTTGGTCATAAGATGTTTGATTATTGGGGCGTACGACACTGTCATTGGGCATGGGAGCGCAAAATTTGATGTTTAATTATGCAATCTTATGTATTAGGTTTTACACTGCATATTGTACAACGAGGGATAAGATAAATATATGTTAACTTCGAGCAGGCTACAAATAAGACCACTATACTTATATTTCTTGTGATGTTTTTTACGGAACTGTTCTATTGAGGCCCCAATTTTTCCTTTGTCCCCCGAGTAAAGGTAAAAACTTTTTTTTTATTTCATTCCCCCATAATTGCACTAGCTCTTTGGCTCATACTTCCCCCAATATGTGAACCCCACCCCATTTTCCTGTGCGATGGCTCCGATTACAGCTCCTGTGATGGCTCCAACCCATCTCACAAGCCCGTCATGGCCAACAACCAAAAACTCTAGGCCGGAGAAGGAAGGGTAAGTGGGATATTACTTGCCTTTTAAAATTATTTTGTTTAAGGAAGGGTAAGTGGGATAAGGACTTTTTAAATATAGGGGATGAGGGAGATCTTAATAAAGGATAGTGGAGTAAAAAAGAAAACACTGGGGTCTAAATAGCCACGTTCTTTTTTAGAATGCATCTAGCATTGATTAGGATTGTATGGCCACAAACCCTAACCATGTTAAAAGTTCTAACCTATTACATAGGCATGAGCAAGTCTCTATATACTAGGTTAGGACTACACTTAGAGGCGAGCACACCTCTATGTACTAGGTTAGGAGTCATATGCAACATGATGAGAGTTTTTATTCATGGAATGCGGTGAAGAAAATATTTTTAAATCATAAAATAAGTTTAAATTTTGTCCCATTTTAATAACTTCATTTGGATCAATTTAAGTGGTTAAACACTTAAAAAGCATCTCGAAAGGTTATCCTCCATTCTTTTAGGTGTGGGTCTTACTATCCAATAAAAATTAATATATTTCTAAATGGAGCTATTAATATGGAATAGAGGGCGTATATGATTTGAGTGTATGTATTTCAATTAAACCCTTTAGTTAGATTCTTTTCAATAGCTTCAACATGTACACCTAATTCAAGATGTTAACACAACATATGCCCTACTATTTATATTATTTTGATTTTTACTTTGCGGGGTTATATATTGACTCTGAAAGTTAGATTTGTGTGTTATTGAGATTGTGGAAAATTTCTCAATAAGTTCTATAAAATGAGATCCCACTTGAATATATTTGGCAATAGATGGGCTGAAGGTAGAGGGGCTGACTAGTAGAAAGACAAGCTGCGAAGGAGACACAAGCCAAATTGACTACCACACAAGGGTGAGAGCTTTGGCCCCTCATGGCTTGAGCTCATTGGGTTGAGGTTCAGGAGGCATGTGGTGGGACTAGAAACCTAGAGGAAGAGGCACTGCCCTTTTCTCTCTTAGGAGGGGCACCTCGTGGAATGACAAGGGACTTTTATTTTTTCAGAGGCTAAGCATATCCCCTCTACACACAAGGTTGGGAGGTTGAGAAGATCCCCTCTCTATAAGGGGATGGAAGCTTGATTCAAACTTTGCGGAGGCACTAGCAGAGGGGTGGGGTCCAGACACTCAAAGAACTAAACCCACACGAGGATCGGAGGAATAGCCATAGGTGTGGGTTGAGGAGTCCGAGGGTCAAGGGGAGGTAGAAGAAGCATCCCTCTTGGTCCTAGGCATCTACAAACAAAGATAATTGAAGGTGTTTGTAAATGCCCCCACTAGGAATCCCTACCTGGGCCAAGGGTTATTCAGAAAATAAAATTAGTCTAAATTAAATTTTGATAAAAATTAAAAGAAGATTAACCAACCAGAAGTGGCGAACGTCCGGGAATTTTTTAAAATCCCGAAGTTGACCACGAGAAATTAGGGTGTTGGCCCCCTTGACCTTCTTGTGATAATAACTTGTTCATTGTTTGAAATTGTTAATTGATACCTATATGGATGGAAAATATACGGATTGAGCTTTGAAACGCCACTAAGAACGTGTGAATCAAAGTTTGGATGAGAGAAATACGACTATTTGAAGTTGAACACATGGCGCATGACCTCTTTACCATGATTTGATGCGCGAATTGTCCTCATAAGTTACTATACGGTCTAGATAAAATTAAGTTTTGAGGCCCAATTAGGTAGCTGAAGTGAGGAGGTTTTGACCCAACTTCTAAGGGGATTAGGAGCCTTAATCCCTGTGCATTTAAAAAGGATTGATTACGGCTTTTAAGGGGGCTCTTAACTATTGGCCCAAAGAGAAGGAGGGAGGAAAGGGAAAGCTGCCAAGGAAGTTTTCCGATGATGGAGTCAAATAGGAGCATGCTCAAAGATCGGCAGTAGATCAACAATAACCCAGTGTTTGAGGTAAGATAGCTAATTCGTCCTTGAGTCAAGACAAAGTGGTGTTGAATTAACTTTAAGTAAGATTGTTATTGATTAGGTGCTTTAATTATGCGATATGTGATTTATTTCCATGATGTACTCCTCAATCATTACTAGCTTGCTGGCCAATCAGGTCATTGTGTCGGTGTGCAACTTGTCTGTTGTCCATCCATTGGTGATATTTAGGCCATCGCCCTATAGGTCGGTGGGAAGGGGCTGGTTGATGGCCGTCCTTCAGATTTCCTCTTTCCGCCAATAGGTTTTGTCGGGTGGTCAGCAAGAGGGGGGGAGATGGTCACAAAGCCTTTTGCTCCCCTTTTCAGTGAGAGAGAGAGGGGGGCTAGGCAGCCTCAAGCCGCTGGCTTTTCTTCATCGTTCAGTTCGGATATTTCTGCCGACTCAGTGTGGAGATGGTTGGCTATACTACGGCAGCCCATGACTCCAGTAGCTTGACTCCAAAGGATTTAAGATTCGTAGGAGCTTCCACTACCCACTTCGGCAACCAGAGCTTGCTAGCACTGTCGGGTTCCATCTTTGTAGCCGAAGAAAGGTGGACAATGGCTGCTCTTGTAGGCTGTGTGACGAGTGAGGGACACGACGCCGCCACCCAGCATCTATCGGAGGAAACCCTTTCCACCACCAGGGGGCATCTGATAAGTATGAAATATATATCTATTTTATATGCCTTTTTACCTTATTTGCTATTATAGATTAGGTTAATTAAGAGTTAGTTATAGTTTATTTAGATTAAGATAGAAATTAATATTTTAGTTTAATTATTAATGATTTTGTAGTTATTAGTAGTTTAGACATGTATTTAAATCAAGTTGGAATTTTAGTTACTTTCTACATGTCTAAAGTATGATATTTTATGTTTTGTAAGTAAAGTGCACTTATCGAGGTACTTAGACGATGTTTGGAATAATTCAAAATAGTCTTGACATGCTTTAAAGTGATTTGGATAATTTTTTGGAGTTATAAACAAGTTAAAAATTAATATGGACATGAAGAAAAGCTTAATGAACAGAATATGGACTGTCCAGCTTGCAGAAACACTGTAGCCGTTCGAACGGGGTCACTTACCATTCGATCGGGATAATGTGATTTTGAAGCAAATATCAGTTCAAGCGTTCGAATGGGCATGCAGGGCGTTCGAACGGCATAACGTGCAGTTTCCTAGTTTTAGCCAATTTTCAATCCTTTTCATATTGGACTTCTTCCTATGGATCTTATGCTTATAAAAAGACATATTTGGCTTGAAACCAGGGATATCCAGGAGATTTTATGAAGAGAAAAAGGAAGAAAAAGATGGAAGAGAATTCAAAGCTTTTAATGGCGATTCAAGTGCCTTCTTCTACAATGGAAGGCTAAACTTCTCTTTTACTTAGGAGTTGATGAAGCTATAGATAAGTTTTAGTTTCTTTTCTTTTTAATTTAGATCTCAGTTGTGAATGATGACAATTGTATGATATGGATTTCCTTTTTAATGGAAGATCTTTTAATGTTTATTCAAGTCTATGTTGATTTATTGTCTTGTAGATGATAGATTGATGTAGTTTTGATATTTGCATCGATTCTAATTTCTGTGATTTAGATGAGATGTTCATACAATAGTTTTAATGTTCAGTTAATTAATGACTTGGATGAGTTATACTAAGATTAGATGGGTTATGCCTATAGCTAGTTTAGTGTAGATGATTCGTGCTATTGTCGAAGATAGTTCATGCCATAGAATTTAATTAATGATTCTTTCTAAAGTAATTCTAGTTTGTAGCTGAGAATACTTGTTCATATTCACACTAGATTTAGATTAAAAACTAAGGAATTGTTATGGTTCTATAGTGGATTCGAGTTCCTAAGTAATTTCCATTATATTAATCTCTTATTTTTTAAACTAGTTGATTCCTTTCTTTACTTAATTTAAGTTTAAGTTGTTTTTAGTTTGTAATTAGCAAATTCCTCTTTAGATTTAGTGATAATTCATCCATCCCTGAGGTTCGACAACCCTTAAATACTTATCCTAGTACAATTACCTTATACATTTGCAAAGGGTTTAATTATAAACAATCAGCATCTGAGCATCAGAGAGCAAGACAGGGCTCTACCGGAGGCAGAGCACCTACCCAAGCCTTAGATTTGCATTGTCTCTGCGTTGTCTCTGTGAAGGAGTCAACTCCTGAACCCTTTGTCTGGCTCAGAAAAAAATCTAATTTCAGCGTGCCACTGAACTGGGCCCGATTCAGTGGGGTTTATTTATAAAAAAATTAAGAAAATTAAAAATGGACCTTGAGAGATGTATGAGTATCTTGACCAAGTTCAAGATTAGGAAAAAATCTCAAATTTGGTAAAATAATTGTTTTACCCCTTTTAGTTAAATTGCTGTGTAATATTCACTTACCCGTTTTAGGGGCTCTGGTTCAAGGTCCTATGAGTGAACTTACCTATGAGTGAACTTAAAAATTGAAAAAATTACTAGTGAATTTTTAATGTGTACACTAAATATAAATCAAATCTCAAAGTGAGAAAAAATCCCAGCAAGTGTATTGATCATTTTACCCCTAGGGTTAAGAGTAAACTATTAAGTCAGCCAAGGTCGGTTGAAGGGGCACACAACCCCAATAAACGCCAGAAAAAATCCCTAAATCTATGACATCAAGTAGTACCCTTCAGTCCAATTTTGGATCCACTAGATGTCTAGAAGGCTTTAAACAAAATAACAAAAATACTCTTATGAGTAGACCGCTCACATTCATGTGAATGGAAGCATGAGTCGATTTGAGAGAAGAAATTTTGGAAGATGTCAATGACTTAAAATCAATAAAAGGGTTGTGAGATTACTAGAATGACCCATGCTCATATTAACTCCAATACAACACTTGCCGAAATGAAACTTCAGATCGACTCAACCCTCACAGAACATAACTTCAAATCAAATCAAAATTCTAAATAAAAATTTTAGGTCAAAATGACCCTCACGGAACGGAACGTTAAATCAATTAGGAATTCAAATCAAAATAATATCTATTTGAAATAATATTTTTCTCTCACAGCCAAAGCAAAACTCCGATACCATTTGTAACACCTGACATCAAAACCGACCCAGCTAGGGGTCCACTTGGGATAGCCCGCACTCTGGATTATCTCAAAAATGAATAAAACATATACTAGATCAGGAGACCAGGAGCAACGGAATCTAAGTGCGAGAGTCTTCACTTTCCTCAACGTGCTTTAGAACTTTAGTGCCTGTTGTGTGTAGGCCAAAACATACCTATTTTAGTATCTAATTCGGATCAGGCCAATGTTGCCTTGCTGTTAGTTTCCTACGTACATACGGATAACATCCACGATGTTACTCTGATACGATTGGATCCATACATAGTTTTGCCTATCGGCTACTACACATATCAAACCATACGATAATACATACGTATACCCGAATATTTAATCGGAGTTATACGAAAACCCATAAAACACCGACAACACACATCTCTCTCTATCATAGAGTTGAGTACTACACAACCACCATAACATGCCTCACTCTACCCCAGAGTGGATTTATCACATTCACACGTTGATCGTTTATAATTAAACCCTTTGCAAGTGTACAAGGTAATTGTACTAGGATAAGTATTTAAGGGTTGTCGAACCTCAGGAACAGATGAATTATTACTAAATCTAAAGAGGAATTTGCTGATTGAAAACTAAAATAAACTTAAACTTTAATTAAGCAAAAGAAAGGAATCAACTAGTTTAAAAATAAGAGATTAATTTGATGGAATTTACTTAGGAAATCGAATCCACTATAGAACCATAACAATTCCTTAACTTTTAATCTAAATCTAGTGTGAACATAAACAAGTATTCTCAGCTACAAGCTAGAATTACTTCAAAAAGAATTATTAATTAACTTCCACGGCATGAACTATCTTCGACAATAGCACGAATCATCTACACTAAACTAGCTATAGGCATGACCCGTCTAATCTTAGTATAACTCATCCAAGTCATTAATTATCTGAACATTAAAACTATTGTATGACCATCTCATCTAAATCACAGAAATTAGAATCGATGCAAATATCAAAACTACATCAATCTATCATCTACAAGACAATAAATCAACATAGATTTGAATAAATATTAAAAGCTCTTCCATTAAAAAGGAAATCCATATCATACAATTGTCATCATTCACAACTGAGATCTAAATTAAAAGGAAAAGAAATTGAAACTTATCTATAGCTTCATCAACTCCTAAGTAAGAGAAAAGTCTAGCCTTCCATTGTAAAAGAAAGCACTTGAATCTCCATTAAAAGCTTTGAATTCTCTTCCATCTTCTTCTTCCTTTTTCTTTTCCTAAAATCTACTGGAATGCACCAATTTTAAGCCAAATATGTCTTTTTATAGGCATAAGTTCCATAGGAAGAAGTCCAATATGAAAAGGATTGAAATTTGGGTCAAACAAGGAAACTGCACGTTATGCTGATCAATCGCCCTGCATGCCCGATCGATCGCTTGAACTGTATTTTTGTCTAAATTCACGTTATCCCGATCGATCGGTAAGTGACCCCGTTCGATCGGCTACAGTGTTTCTGCAATCTGGACAGTTTTCCTGGACAGTTCATATTCTATTCATTAAGTTTTCCTTCGTGTCCATATTAATTTCTAACTTGTTTATAACTCCGAAAAGTTGTCCAAATCACTTTAAAACATGTGAAGACTATTTTTAATCATTTCAAACATCGTCCAAGTACCTCGATAAGCGCACTTTACCTACAAAACATAAAATACCATATTTTAGACATGTAGAAAGTAACTAAAATTCCATCTTGATTTAAATACATGTCTAAACAACTAATAACTACAAAATTATTAATAATTAAATTAAAATACTAATATCTATCTTAATCTAAATAAACCATAACTAACTCTAAATTAACCTAATCTATACTAGCAAATAAGGTAAAAAGGCATATAAAATAGATATAGATTTCATACTTATCACACGTCTTGCTCTATCAATGAGTCGGGACCACATGCATCACATGTCTTGCTCTATCACTGAGCTGAGACTGAACATAACATACATCTCGCTTCATCACTGAGCGAAGACCGGGCACACACCACACGTCTTGCTCTACCTAGGGTGAGATGGAACACATATCATATCCACCCATATTAAAACACTTCATATTAAGGCATAACATAACAAAACATGACGGATCATAACATAGCACACATCCTAATTTAACACATACATTCTATAATGTAATTGGGAGGTTAGAAAAGCTTACTCCCCTAAAGTCTCACGGGGTGGCAGCATTCAAGGTTGTTTGTTTCTAGGCATCCTCCCATTTTGGATCCAACGACAGTGGATGGAGCCTCCTCTAGCCTCCTCACGTTCCTCACCTTGCACCGGAAGACGACTCACAAATGCTCCCCTTCAAGGAGACTCTTCTCTATTTCTGTGCCCTTGGGCGGCAGACATAACCTCCCCTACTCGGGGATGTTCCTCACACTATGTGGCCCTTCGGTGGAGGGCAGAGCCTCCCCTATTCTGGGCCACCTTACTTGATTCTGCCCAATGATGGAGGGCGAAGCCTCCTCTCTCTCCGGGCCGCTTATCTCTCTCTTCAAGGCACGAGTCGGCAGACAAAGCATGCCCTTGCCCCGATCCTATCCTCCTAGGCAGTTTCTCTCTCTCTCTTGGGGTAGGAGGGTGGAAGACAGAGCCTCCTCTTGCCCCTGGTCATTCCCCCCTTCCAGGAGCACCAACTTGAGGAATGGACCATGCCATTACATAGATCACCCTCAAATTAGCTAGAAATGCCTCAAGCATGGAAGAAAATGGACTCAGAACAAGTCAGAAAACTCCTTAGGAAGTTTGAAACAAAAATCAATTTATAGAAGAGGAGGTGTGGGCGTATAAAATGCCCTGAAAGGCGTGCGTCCCGTCCCACAAACGGGCAAGCTGATGCGCGGCTCGAAGCCTTTTCTTTCATTCCCAACCTCCATTTTGCACATTTTTTGATTTGTTACGCTCATTACTCTGAGCTCTACCTGGCTACGGAGATTTCATCCCTTGAAACTCCCTAACACTTATTCAAATTACCAAATTACCCTTAACCCCTCGGGTTAGGCGTAATCGGAAAAAGGGTCGTTACACCTACTTGCCATCAACCTAGATATAAAGAAAGGAGAAAAGGTAAGAAGATTCCTCGGATGGTCCTTAGGCACTTTCCATTGAAACCAAGATTGCAAAGACTATTTATGTCAAGAAAGACGACAATGATATGAGATGGCACAAAGATAAGTGAGTTAGTGAAAAAGATGTATCTAGGCATCCAGCAAATTCTCAAACTTGGGAGAAATTTGACAAGGAACATGAGTGGTTTACCTGTGATCCTCGCAATGTTTGACTTGGTCTTTTAACAGATGGATTTAATCCCTTTGGCAACATGAGCATTACGTATAGCATGTGGCCAGTAATGCTCATGCCATATAATTTGCCTCCATGGAAATGTATGAAAGATCCTTTCATTTTCATGTCATTACTTATTCTTGGGCCTAAAGCACCGGGAAATGACATTGACGTATATTTGCGGCCCCTAGTAGACAAGTTGCAAGAGTTGTGGTAAGTTGGGGATGAGACATATGATGCTAAGGCAAAGCAAAAGTTCCAAATTCATGCAGCTGTGATGTAGACTATAAATGACTTCCCTGCTTATGGAAACTTGTCCGGATGGAGCAGAAAAAGGCTTTTTGTCATGTCCAACTTGCAATAAAGACGGTAGCTATCAAAGATTGAAGCATGGTCGAAAGACATCTTACATGGGATATTGTCATTTTTTGCCATGCAAGCACTATGTGCGATTCTGGTGTAAGGAGTGATTCAGGTCGCGGACAAGTTAGATCAGCTATCGGACAACACGTTTTTGTGTGACCTAGTTGATTTTTAATGGAGTAAGTGTGGGGAGGCCTAAAATGACAAGGAAGCAGGGAAATGGGGCCAAGGGTGGGTGGCGGAGTTGTGGCCGGCTGGAAATGGCTCATGGAAGTGGCATTTGTTGATTCTAGCGGCGGTTTGGCAAAAAACAGAGAGAATAGGGGGAGGTGTCCAGCTGCAATGAAATCGGGGGAGAGGGTAGCACGACGACTGCCAAGGTTGTGCAACACCATCATGGCGAGTAGGTGGCTGGGTTTTGGCGGTGGTGCCACGATGGCGCATTGCTTACTGTCACAAATCAGAGAAGAAAAGGGGAGGGCTGACGGCCCGGGGTGGCACCACCACCCAAATCATAGTGGCTGGGTGGCTGAATTACAGCAGGGGAGACGGCAGTGGCACTCTAGATAGACGATCGGGGTGGGGGACTTCTCTTTCTTTGGGTAGAAATTGTCATGACCCGGATTTTTAAAAGTATTTTTAAATAGCACGAATGGTAAGTAGCGAGAATTTTTTTCTTTAAATACAAAACAAACCCTTCGATTAAATATCCAAGTCATGATAACTGGGGTTCACAAATATGAATATCAAATCATATGATATTATTTAATGTCTAAAAATTAATAAAGACCAGCTCATCCATTTAAGTACAAGTCTGTCACCCGTCTGAAAATAAATAACAAGTTGACTCTCACGCTTAAAGTACACTTACGTACCGGAGTTGCAGAAATGCGGAAACCTCTTGTGCTCGCCTGCCTTGGTCTCACTTATCATCGCCTAGAGAATCTGTAACAAAGTAAACCAAACAACAACCACAACCACAATGGAGAATCTCCACCTTCAGGAGAAGAGCTTCCAAAGGACAAAAGGTTTTATTAATATTTTTCGGATCGGGCCAACATCACCCAATGTTAGTTGCCTACGTACTCATTAGACAACATCTCCAATGTTTCCAACAAGATCGGATCCAAACATAGTTCCACCAAATACTACACTATACTAAGAAGCATAGCATCACACATGCAATGCTTAAGTATTTTCAAGCAACCTGCATTTTATGCAAGTCCTTTAATCGTTCCACTTGTTCTAATTAAACAAGCAATATCAATCAATGTTATTAATTAACTCTTGAACCATTGTTTGATAATTAATATCCCCA
Organism: Saururus chinensis; assembly: GCA_035235625.1. Lineage (NCBI taxonomy): Eukaryota > Viridiplantae > Streptophyta > Magnoliopsida > Piperales > Saururaceae > Saururus > Saururus chinensis. Next base: position 28,115,415 of record CP141140.1, read on the forward strand.
TCTAATCCCAATGACAGATAGACTCATTAGATGTCAACCTAAGTGACAAATGACAACGAAACACCCTGGAATCCACCAGTAAGTGTCATCTCCCAACCTAGCCCATAAGGACCTGGCCAGAGTGGAAGGGCATAGCCCACAACTGCACCTGGACAGAAGTGGTCAGAGACGCCAACCAAGCAGGATGTCAGTGACCCTAACTGCATGTACACTAAAAGATCCTCAATAGATCTGTGGTGAGCCCAGCTCACAAGGAACTCCCTCTAATGGGCAGGTGCAACTACACGGTCAAATCAACTGCTCCTCAATAGAGCTAAAACTCAGAAAACCATTCTGAACCCTATCTTGCTCATTTATAAGCCAGGATTCCGAATGACTATCCCAAACCCTATTAGTCCCTTCTAGACTAAGGTTTACAACTCGCGACATCCATCAGTTCATCAACCAAAGAAAATCGTCAGGTCAAAGGCTTGTTCATTGTATAAACTAGTCCCAGACCCCTCTGAGGTATTTTAGTCTTTATCTTGATTAGGTGTTCTCGCCCAATCCAAAGCTATCAAACCCCATTAGTTAATCTTTCAATAATCTTAAGATAGTGATAAATTACTATCACAACATCAATATCAAAAATCGAAACAAAGAACAACATAAACCATCAGAACTACACAGGTCCAAGCATATCATAATATCAATAATAAAATTCATTAATGATATAAGAATTATTCGAGCTCTCATGCCCTAACCCTCCTTGGGTTATCTTATTATTATCTTTATGAAACTGGTCGTAATGCACCTAAGGGCATTAGAGTAATTATCCAACATTGGATACAGTCCTCTTTGCACTCTGGCAAGTCTTTAACCTCTCCAAAGGTTTTAATATCACATTGGCTCATTAACAACATTCACACGAATGCGGCCGATTTGCATAGGGGTATTTCTATCATTTGGTTTAAAGTCTTAATGAGATTTGATAGGTCCAAAATTGAAATCAAGCATACTACTTGACTTCATGGACTCTGTGTAATTTTCTTGGCATGTGGCGGGGTTGTGAACCCCTCGAACTGACCCTGGTTGACTTAACAGTTTATGATTAATCCTAGGGGCAAGAAGGTTAATTACCCATTCACTGGGATTTTTTCTCACCAAAAGGTTTGGCCTATAATTATTTTACCCATTACTCTATCACTGAGAATTTTCCCAATTTTTAGATCCACTCATATGCCCTTGAACCAGAGCCTCGAACTCGGGTAAGTTAATATTATATGATAATTAACTAACAGGGGTAAAAAGGTCATTTCATATTCTCTGGGATTTTTCCCCAAGAAGAAAATTAGTCAAAATAATCCCAAACCTCTACAGGTACATGAGTATTTTTCTAGAATTTGTTTGACACTTTTAGCCCCATGAACCGGACCCGGTTCACTCCATTCTTTTTCTTATTTTTAAAACCAAACCGGTTTGGTTCAAGTCAACGACCCGCAACGCGGGTCATCTTCCCCGCATCCGGCTAGAGCCAGAAACACTTCTGGTGGTGCTTCCCTAGCCATCAAGGCAGGGCGGTGGCTTGGGCTCCGCCAGATCACCTCTAGGCGGCGATCCTAGTGAGGCTGGCCCCTACCGCTGCCCGGTGGCCGGCTAAGGTCAAAGACGCCTTTTTCTTTTCCGCCGGAGAAGCTGCAATGGCAAGGTGCCACAGCCGGCCGATGGGCTGGGCTTGACCGAATCATCATCGTACGGTGATTCTGGTAGCCCTAGTCCATCCTCCGGCCGGCGGCTGTGCATCGCCACCGTAGGTTCTCCTTTCCCCTTCCTTTTTTTTTCTGTTGAGATCCGGCGATTGTGGCAGCCAATCTGCCGCCACCAAGGCTGCTGGATACAAGCCGCTGTGGCCAAGGTCAGGACTGCAACAGCTAGGGCCACCATGGCCAATGCGGCCCTTTCCGACGGCTACACCGACGACTAAAAATTTTAAAATATTGTTCACGTAATTATGTGAACAATATTTGCAGAAAACGCAATTATCTGCAGAAACCACTATAAGTTCCATTTAATCAGTTAACAAAATCAATAATAATCTAAACTTGAAATCCTACCTCCATGGCCAAGTTGACGTCGATCCACCGCCGCTGAAGCGTCGCCGGAAACATGGGGATTAAGATTCCTAACCCCCCTAGAATTTGGGTAATCCTCCCCAATTAGGCCACCTAATTGGAACCTTAAAAATTAATTTCGGAATTATAAGCAACCGGGCCTGCAAAATGACTTAAACGGGCCAAATACGCGTCTAAATCGGGTAAACGGGCCCTATACGATATGTTCAACTTTGAATAGTCGTATCTCCCTCATCCGAACTCCGATTTACACGTTCTTGGTGGCGTTTGGAAGCTCTATCTGTCTACTTTCTAATAGAAGTTTCAGTCACAAATTCCATCTAGGGAGGAAGTTATTCTATTAAGAATGTTAGTGGATCAAACACCATATTTTCCATGTATTTAATTTTTGAAACTCAGGAAAATTCGGGATATAATAGAAATAGGACACAACATGCTTTAAACTTTCTCTTTTTTTTTCTTTTAAAAATGGCCTCTTCTGTATTGTCATTTCTCTGTGCAAGAGCCACCCACAATGTGTTCACAATTTTTTATGTTCAGTGACCACAAGATAGAGTTAATATGCCGCCATTCTCATAATTGGCAACAATGGCAAGAAAATCAATTTAGTGATTGGTTTGCCAAACGTGTAAGCGGCCATACCAATTTATGTGATAAAATTTCTTATGATAATATATGAAGACTATATTGGGTTAATATGTTGTTTATCTAATGTTTTCTCAACAGTTAGAACACTTACGCCATGAAGGTCATTCGACAACCACCAATGAAGAGTATGCATTAGCATGTGATCCAAATTTACGAGTAACAAGACATACAAGGTGCATCGTGAATGGGATAGTGGTGTCATTGTTAGTGGAGATCACCAATCAAACCCTATGGATTTCTATGGTGTATTGACAGACATTATTGAGTTACAATACTTATTTGGATTTCGGGTTTTTCTATTTAAGTGTGAATGGTAGAATATTGGAGGAAAGGTGGGTATTCACACATATGCCCTCTTTTCAACTATTAATACATCTAACACATGGTACAAGGATGATCTATTTATTCTAGCAAATCAGGCTCTTAAAATTTTTTATGTCAAGGACATTAAACTATAGGGCAATTGGCAAATTGTGCAAGTGTTGAAGCCAAGGAACATATTTGATGTGATGAAAGTAGAGGAAGGAGAGGGGCCTACCAACATTGAATTGGCATATCAAGAAGAGGAGCATGATGCACACATTGAATATGTCAATCCCAACAATGAAAATGGTGAAGATGAAGTTGCATTACTCCCATTAAATAGATTAGACATAGGCTTGATTGATATTGATGCCCGTGAAGTTATTACTACTATGAGATTAGATGATAGAGATGTGACTTTAATTGATGACAATGTGACTGATGAAGAAGATGATACTTTGAATGAGTATTGTAGTGAGGAGGAAGCACTTTTGTTGAGTGATGCTGATTCTAACTAAGCTTTACATGTTATATAAGTATCCATGTTTGTAATGTAATTTGTTATTATCACTCAATGATATTGGTAATCTTTAGTTGAACCCAAGACAGATCTATTTTTTTTAATATTTTCATCAGTCACTTGTACATGTTCTATAGTTGAGTGGTTAACCATAGTTGTGAGAAATTTGCATTATCATTTAATGATAAATTGTTAATGCCTAAACACAGTATAGGCTGCTTTAATGTTTTAAATTTGCATTATTCCATGTCATTTACTTTTAATGTAGTGATATCGTATTCACTTACGTACTATTGCTTAAATATGTTTGTAGGTATAGCTCCAGGAGGGAAGCAAAACTTACGTAATGAATCTTAGGACGAGTAGTGCACACATACACCAGAACCTTCTTCTATTGTGCAGGCAATATGTGTATTCGTATATTATGTTATTGTCCATCTACATAACTTATATATATTAGATGCTTGTCTTTATAGGATCTTCTTAGGAAAGGCGCCATGGTAAGGTAGTCAACAAAGCTTTATATGATTTGGTAAGAAAGAAGGGGAAAGTGAGTGTCGAAATTCCCATTACCAAATGGAGGCCAGGTACAACTGAATGTGCATAATAGACACACGAGGTGGGGATCATATGCCGATATAAGGTGCCGCTAATAATTGAAAATGGGGAAGTCATCTCAAATTGGAGACTTGTGCCAGGGACTAGCAGAGAGATAGTCATAATAAGCTGAAGGTAAATTTCCTGCATTACTTTATTTATGCTTTTATTTCCTTATTTTGTTATCATGAATATTGTCTCATTATTTGTTTACACACAATTGTACAGGAACACTTTGAGGTCCAAGGAGACTCATATCATGTTACAAAGTCATTGAATCGGATTTTTGCTGAGAGGTTTAAAGACTTTAGATATAAAATGCACAAACATTACTAAAAATATCTGAATTGTGCTGCTACCAAAGCTGATCCCTAGGATGCAATTCCATCCAAAACATGGGATAAAATTTATGATAGGTTTGATTCTCACAAATTTGAGGTATGAAATTGTTGTGCACGATTGCACACGATGCTCAGACTCCTTTTTACTACTTTACTGCTTTGACTATTTAGTTGAATTGTAGTCTTTTACTTATTGGTTCAATTGGTCTTAGATTAAACTGTATGAACTGGGCGGGCTGGGTTGGTTCAGCTGGTCCGGTTCCCTAGGGGGGTCGTCTCCCATAAGGGGTGGCCTGAACTCTTGTTTTGGTTATGCAATTGGTGATTCAGGCTTCTCCCCTTTCTTCTACAATTCTCCCCTTTCCCTGCGCAATCCTCTTAGATACTGATTGTGCCTGCATCGGGCACATCATTGGTATCGGAGCTTGTGCGATCCTCGACCATGGTGCGTGGCAAACAGGCTATGGTGCAAGAGGCGGCGTCAGAGAAGGAGGCACCAGCGCCAACTTCAATAGACAGTCCGCAGGCCAGTTCCGCTATCAACGATGCCCGGTTGTCAGAGATCCTCACAACGGTGCAAGCTCTTGCGGCCGACCTCGCCAGCGTGAAGGTACAGCAGGATGCCATGGCAGTGCGCTTCATGCCTGTTCTGCCTGCACCGACCGCTGTTAACCTGGAGAAGGGTGAGCCCTCGTAGGCCCCGGAACCGACCCTGACAGCCACCCCAGTGCCTGCCGGTGTCAACTTGGGAGGTGAAGCCTATCTTGCAGGCTATGACGTTGGCCATACAGCGCTGGGAGGGAGGCACCAGGCTTGGGACACGCGAGGCACACCAGGTATTCGTGAAAATGCCCCTATGATGCCGCCCCATCCTAACCACTTCCAAGACGCTGAGGACGAGTGGGACGAGTTCCCTTAGCATGGTGGGGGTCACAGAGCGGGCGCTGAACCCCGTCTGGCCTGACTACAGTTCCCGCGCTACAACGGGGATGACGACCCGGTTGAATGGTTGTATAAGGCTGACAAATTTTTCTCCTACCAAGGCACTCATTCAAAGGCAGAGCGCTTGCGCATTGCAGCCTTCCACCTTGATGGAGATGCATCCGTGTGGTTCCAGAGTTTTGAGAAAGAGGTACGATACCCCACATGGGCGGCCTTTTCCGATGTCCTCCATGCGCCAGACTACCACCGTCCGTGCATACTACACCGAGTTTATGAAGGTGGCCAACCGGCTGCCTGACTGGCCGGTCGCCGCCTTGGTGGGTACCTTCAAGCGTGGCCTCAAGCCCGAAATTTCAGAGGAGATGTGGTACGCCATGCTCGCATCGAAGAGGAGAAACTGACCAGGCAGCGCAGAGGGGGTCGACTTGGACCATTGGGCCGTTCTGCCCCTAGCGCCACTCTTACTCAACCGCTGGCCAGAAGTGCTATTCCTGGCCGACCCAATCCGCTCCCTTCCGCTGCGGGTCCGATTGTCCGGCGTTTAACTCCAGCTCAAATGGAGGAACGCCGTTCAAAGGGGTTATGCTTCCGCTGCAACGAGAAATTTGTGCCTGGGCACCGCTGTTCTATTAAGGGCAGTCTTCTAGTGGAAGAAGTGGACGATGGCGACGCAGTTTGTGATGGTTTGGCCTTGTCCGCCAGTGACGAGCTCTTGCCAGAGATCTCAGTGCATGCGTTCTCTGGGGCTTTTACACCCCGCACAATGAGCGTCGAGGGGCTTCTCAAGCACCAACAGGTAGCTATCCTGATCGACAGTGGTTCTACTCACAATTTTATTAATGAAAGGGTCGCCAACCGTCTTGGGTGTTTCGTATCGGACTCCAAGCCTTTTGATGTACTGATCGGTGACGGCAAGCACCTCCAGAGCAAGGGGGTGTGTGCGCAGGTTACTTTATCTATACAGGGCCATGCATTCGTCACTGATCTCTTCCTGTTGCCGACAAAAGGGGCGGATGTTGTATTGGGTGTCCAGTGGCTCCAGGAGCTCGGCGATGTCGTGTGGAACTTTAGGGAAATGTGGATGGATTTTGAACTCCAGGGGCAGCGCATCCGGTTGGAAGGTTCTAGGCCGGGCACTCTTCTCTCCGGCCATTCGTCGAGCAACTTGTACCGGTACGCCCCCCAAGGGCACCTCTTACAGCAGCGTGCAGTTATTGAAGTTCCTCAAGCTATAGTGCCGGCCGACCTTAGTGAGTTGTTGACAGATTACCAAGACCTATTCACTGAACCACAGGGCCTCCCGCCTAGCCGCTCCCATGATCATCAAATTCCGATTACACCGGGTAACGCCCCAACCATTGTACGGCCATTCCGCTACCCCCATATTCAGAAGGCTGAGATCGAGCGGCTGGTGGCCGATATGCTTCAGGTAGGAATTATCCGGCCCAGCACAAGCTCTTATTCTTCGCTGGTGTTGCTTGTGCGCAAGAAGGACGACACCTGGCGCTTCTGTGTGGACTACCGCGCCCTCAATGCTGTGAATGTGAAAGACAAGTACCCGATTCCAGTGATTGAGGAGTTACTCGATGAATTGACAGGCGCAATGGTGTTTAGTAAGCTCGACTTGCGTTCGAGCTATCATCAAATTTGCATGAGTGCTGCTGATGTGCACAAGACAGCTTTTCGGACTCACAACGGTCACTTTGAGTTCCTCGTGATGCCATTTGGTTTGACTAATGCTCCATCCACCTTCCAGTGCCTTATGAACGACCTCTTCTGCCCCTTCCTATGTCGTTATATATTGGTTTTCTTTGATGACATTCTGGTATACAGTAGATCGTGGGCCAAGCATTTGTCCCACCTTAGGTCGGTTTTCTCAATTTTGCGTGATAACTCTTTATGTCTGAAACATTCAAAGTGCTCCTTTGGCAGTCGACGGTGGATTACTTGGGCCACATTATATCAGAGAAGGGTGTCGCCACCGACCCAGCCAAGGTCACTGCCATGCTGTCTTGGCCTATTCCCACCAGCGTTCGAGCAATTTGTGGTTTCCTAGGCCTCACTGGGTACTACGGGTGCTTCATCAGTCGCTATGGGGAAATGGCTAGGCCGTTGACAGCGCTGCTCAAACGGGGCGCTTTTGCTTGGACTCCAGAGGCGCAGGCAGCATTTGACGGGCTGAAGCACGCCATGGCTTCCGCCCCCGTCTTGATCTTGCCTGACTTCGGATGCCCGTTTGTGGTCGAGACGGATGCTTTGGACACTGGCTTAGGGGCAGTTTTGTTACAGGATGAGCGTCCCATAGCATATTTCAGCAAGGCATTGGCGGGCAAATCCTTGTCCCTGTCTGTCTATGCAAAGGAGATGCTGGCTATCATCCATGCCGTCACCAAATGGCGGCCATATCTCTTGGGTCAGCAGTTCCTGTTTCGTACTGACCATCAACCATTGAAGTATTTCCTCGAACAGCGGGTGTCCACCCCATCTCAGCAGCGTTGGGTCAGTAAACTTCTGGGTTATAATTATGAAGTGGTTTATAAGAAGGGGTCCGACAACACAGTGGCTGACGCTCTTTCCTGTATACCGACATCAGGGTCATGCCTCACATTCTCCATGCTCTCTTGTCCTTTTATCGATGAGCTAAAGCAGACCTACTGTTCTGATGCTTCGACACAGACGTTGATCGCTGCCCTTCAGCAGGACCCGGCTGGTCGCCCGTTTTACAACTAGCAGGATGATTTACTATTCTGGAAGGACCGTTTGTGGGTTCCTAATGTCACTGATCTGTCTCGCCGTATCATATCTCATTTCCATGACTCTCCGGTTGCTGGCCACGAGGGGGTTTTCCACACTTACAAATGGGTCAGCCAGAGTTTCTTATTGTTGGGAGTTCGTCGGGCTGTGCATGAGTATGTGATGGCTTGTGATATTTGTCAACGCGCCAAGGCGGCCACCACTTCTCCCGCTGGGCTGCTCCAACCCCTACCGATTCCGGACAAAGTATGGGAGGATGTATCGATGGATTTTGTGGAAGCCTTGCCGCTGGTGCAAGGTAAGTCGGTGATCATGGTGGTGGTTGACCACCTCTCTAAGTATGCTCATTTTTGTGCGTTGGGTCACCCCTTTACTGCTAAAACGGTGGCTGACTTGTATGTTCGGGAGGTGGCGAAGCTTCATGGTATGCCTCGTACCATTGTGTTTGATCGTGATCATATCTTCCTTTCTCAGTTCTGGCAGGAGTTCTTTACCTTACAGGGTACATCCCTTCATATGAGCACTGCATATCACCCTCAGACGGATGGGCAGATGGAGGTCGTCAACCGCTGTTTGGAGCAGTACTTACGGTGCTTCACGATGTCACAGCCCCATCGATGGTTGCAGCTTCTTCCATGGGCAGAGTGGTCCTATAATACTACTTATCACACGCGTGTGGGTTTCACTCCATTCGAGGTGTTGTATGGCCGTCCTCCCCCTACTATTTTGTCGTATGTGCCGCATCGATCTTCGGTGGCTGAGGTGGATTATACGCTACAAACTCATGATGAGGTCTTGCGCCAGTTGAAGATGAATCTGGCTGAGGCTCAGAATCGGATGAAACAGCTCTATGATGGCCGCCGAACTGATCGGGAGTTCCAAGTTGGTGACTTGGTCTATGTTTCTGTCTTTCCGCAGCGCCAGTCTTCTTTATTCCAGCCCGAGCACTTCAAGCTTGCTCCCAGGTTTCATGGTCCATACCCGGTAGGGGCTCGTGTTGGACCGGTCGCTTACCGTCTGTCCTTGCCGCCTACTTCCTTGGTTCATCCAGTGTTCCATGTGTCCCGCCTTCGCAGGTTTGTGGGTGATCGTAGCTTGGCTGTGGATGCGTCCCCTCCGCCACTGATGGGTCTTGTTCCGCCCTCTGATCCTGCCCCTGCGTTTGTGATTGAGAAGAGGTGGGTGCGCCGTTTGGGTCGCATTGTTACTGAGGTTTTGGTTTCATGGCAGGGTCAGCCTTTGGAGGATGCGACGTGGATGCTTGAGGATGATTTCTTGACTCGTTATCCAGCTTGGTCGCCTTGAGGACAAGTCGACTAGCGGAAGCATGGTGGAGTGTTGTGCACGATTGCACACGATGCTCAGACTCCTTTTTACTACTTTACTGCTTTGACTATTTAGTTGAATTGTAGTCTTTTACTTATTGGTTCAATTGGTCTTAGATTAAACTATATGAACCGGGCGGGCTGGGTTGGTTCAGCTGGTCCAGTTCCCTAGGGGGGTCGTCTCCCATAAGGGGCGGCCTGAACTCTTGTTTTGGTTATGCAATTGGTGATTCAGGCTTCTCCCCTTTCTTCTACAATTCTCCCCTTTCCCTGCGCAATCCTCTTAGATACTGATCGTGCCTGCATCAGGCACATCAGAAATTTATTACATCTTTATATGCATATTTTTTGTTTATCATTTGCCAATATGATATGGAAATGCACTAAGATTGATGTTTGCTTTCAATGTAGGAAAGAAGTAATGCAGGAAAGCAGGGTAGAACTACGTTGAAAGTCCAACATATAGGGGGTCAAAACGGTGTGTTTGTTATTTGGAGGAGATGGTAATTTTTGTCACGTATTGTGTAATTGTGTTTGAAATATTATATATTTGTTGCACAATCATTGAATATTGTTCTTCCCTACTCTCATTGTTTTTTCGTTGTATCATTCATTGGGAGATGCAAAATTTTATAAACACATCATTTTGACTTTACAAGAAATTCATATCAGGATGAAATTTTCCAATTTTGGTAGACATAATTCATACCAGGAGTGAACACATTTTGTGTATCAAGAGCTACTTCACCATATAAATTCAGCTTACAGATTCAAGGCAAAGATTATGCAGCACATATTTTTTACCATATGATACAACTATAACAAAACATTTAAGATACACTTAATTGGTTTTTATAATACTCTCCATGTCCCATGTTAAAAGTTCTATTTGGTTTTTTAAAATAAACTAATTTTAGTTCACTTAGAAAAATTAATTTATTTTGAAAAACCAAATTGAGCTATTAATGCAGGAAATGACACATATGACCATGACCATGAACATGATAGGAAAGTGACATCAATGGAATAGATAACTGAAAATAGCAAACCCCCCAATTGCCATCCAGGTCCAAGGAATCTTTTTTTATTATTATTTTAAATTTTAAAAATAAATTTTGATCGTATAAGGAAGCAAAGATGTTGTTGGTCTTGTTTTATCAAAAAGTAACCCGATACCTATTAAAAAATGTTACAAAAGCTCGACATGAACTGCTTATACTAAACCCTCACCTAATCCAATTATATTTGACTCATTTATAATAATTTTATTTTTTTATTTTAAAAAAAATCACTAATGACATATAAAAAATATATTAAAATTTAAAATAATTATTTATTAATTTGTATATCTTACCCATCAAAGAATATTAAGATTTATTATATATCATAGTACAAAAAAATAAAAGAAAATATTTGTAAATAATTTTATTTGGGTCGGGTCGGGTTGCGTCACTTAAAACCCAAATTGAATAGCTATTTGGGTTTTACCGTATACCACACTCAAGAAATAACCCTTTGAGGAAGGTTTACGGTTGTTATAGTATGTGATTGAGTAAAAATGTAACTTGTATCTAAATTTGTAATTTTTATAATTACTTTTTATTTTGATAATTACTAGCTCTTAGAATTTTTATAAGTTAATAGATAAAATTAAATAATTATTTAAACTTTTTTGTATTTATTTTTCATAATAAGGTTATTTTTTAAGTTTTCTAAATATTTGAATTGGGTCATTTTTAGGTATGCATGGATTAGGTCAACAAATTACTATTACTAAAATACAAACATATTCGGGCTTCAAATAACCTAACCCAAGCTTGACTACCCGACTTTCTTCTCACTAACATCCAGTGTTGATAGCAATGCCTTTGATTTAGTGTAATTGGCATTTAAATTTTATTGCACCATTAAGAAACATAAGCACCATGCCATAGATGAACCAGAACCGACCCAACCCTAATAATTGGCTCGAGTTTTATGTGTGATGCAACTCAACCCAATTAAACTTATCAAATATAGTTTTATATTTTCATTTTGAAATTAACCTAATAAATTTTTATTATGTAAGTAATTTTTTTACAAAGCTAAAAAATATGTTCCAAAAAATTTAAAATTAGTAATTCAGGTCGGGTTCACATTAAGCCTATTTAGGTCGTGATTAGGCTTAATTAATTGGCCTATTCATAAGGTTGAGTTGGAATTACTATTTCTTAAATGGTATTGGGTTTACCAAAACCTAATGACATCCATAATTAATTCATTTCATTTAAATATATAAAACACATCACACAATTGTACCCAATATTATTCTTTTAGTTTGCTTAAAGCCTAAAATGATATATATATATATATATATATATATATATATATATATATATATATATATATTGGGTCATGTCAGGTTTGAGTTTTACCGTATACCCGACTCGAGAGACAACCCTTCGAGGAAGGTTTGTTGTTGTAGTTATATATATGTGATCGAGTAAAAATGTCACTTGTATAAGTAATCAACTAAAGTTATATACAAATTTGTAATTTTTATAATGTACTTTTTATTTAGATAATTATATTAGCTCTCAAAATTTTTACAAGTTAATAGATAAAACTAAATAATTATTTAAACTTTTTATTTATTTATTTTCATAATAAGGTTATTTTTTAAGTTTTATAAATATTTGAATTGGGTCATGTTTAAGTATGCATGGATTATGTCGATAACCCAGCTAAAGCTCGACAACCTGACTTTCTCACTAACGTCTGCTGTTAATAACAATGCATCTAATTTAGTGTCATATGCATTTCAATTTTATTGTGCCATTTAGGGAAAAAACATCACATCATAGATGAACTAGGCCTGGGATTGGGTTAATTTAGTTTTCTAAATTCAACCTAATTCAAATCGAGTTCATGATTTATGTGTGATCCCACTCAACCCAATTAAAGTTATCAAATATAGTTTTATATTTTCATTTTGAAATTAACCCATTAAATTTTTTACAAAGATAAAAAATATGTTTTAAAAAATTAAAAATTCTAAAATAGTAATTTAGGTCGGTTTCATGTTATGCCTATTTAGGTCGGGATCAAGCTTAATTAATTGGCGCAGGTAGAGTTGGAATTACTATTTCTTAAATAGTATCAGGTTTACTAAAATTTGACTATATCTATGACTAAGTCATTTCATTTAAATATATAAAACACCACATAATTGTACCCATTCTTTTAATTAACTTAACCTAAAATGATCTATATATATACATATACAAAGGTAAGCATTAAGTGTAACCCTCATCTTTGATCGATTCAATATTTGTCTCAATTAATATTGTTAGTATCATAAAATTAATGTGCACACAACACGCGTAAATTTTATATTTGTTGTGACTCAAACTAAAATATTATTAATGCATAAATTTTATAGAAAAATTGAAAATAGTTATTCACTGATATTCATTCACATATTTTTTTGTCATTTTTTCTTAATTTAAGTTTAGATTTAATTTGTATATTAAATATATTACTGGCATTTTTCCAACAAATGCCTCTAAAGTATTTATTATTGTTTAAAAATTAGTGTTGCTTAAATTATTTAGTGGCGCTTTGCAATAAAGCATCGATGATTGTATTATATTAGCGGTGCTTTATGGCAAAGCGCCACTGATGATATTGTTTAAGAAATAGTGCTTAAATTATTTAGCGGCGCTTTGAAATAAAGTGCCGGTGAATGTATTAAATTAGTGGCGCTTTATGGTAAAGTGCCGTTGATGATAGCATTTGCGCCGTTGATAGTTAATCATTAGTGGCACTTTTACGAAAGTGCCGCCAATTATGTATCGTTGTTGCTCCGCTTTCTCGTAGTGAATGTACATAATCTGAAATTGAGAAAACTATGGTTAGTTAGATTACCACCTTCGACGCTTGCTTTGATGCTATTTCATGAATGTAGAAAGGTGACCTAGATTACTACAACAATACTATGCAACAAATTCTCAGTACATATTACAACATAATAGATTCAAATAACTAAGAAAGAGCAAATGAGAAAACTGCGAGAGAGCTACTTACCATAATCAACGCTTGCTTTGTTGTTCTTTCATGAATGTCATCAACATGTAAATTTGACTTTGAAGCTTAGAAAGTTGACTTCGTTGCTCAGATATCTGACTTTGTTGCTCAGCTATTTGACTATGTTGTTCCGCACACAATGCTTCTTGATGTTCTAGCCTTTCTTGATATTCTTCTACCATCTCACATGCTTGAGAGGCTGTCATTTCCGTCATCTCAGCTCTTTGTGTAGCAGCCTCAAGTCATGATGCCACATCCTGCCTTGATGAGGGCAATAGGGCCACCTCAACCTTTAAAAGAGCAACTTGCATCTGTGACTATGGAGTGGCCGGCCAGCAGCGGAAGCTATGGTGGGAGAGGTTGGTGCACATCAAAATCCAAACTTTAACAGATCTACACCATAATCATGTATAACTAAAACAAATTAGCAATAAACATGCAACTTAAAATAATTAATCAAAGGAAGATAATCAAAATAGGAGAGATGACGAATTGACCCAGGCCAAACCAGCCCTAGCACGCCCTCCTCACACAAATCTAGCACGCCAATGGATAGATCTAATCATATAAAGTGTTAGAGAGAGTTACCTATATGTTGATCCCTCTACACCTTGCTTGGATGAAGAAAATGTTGCAAGATCTCAGCCCAATCAATCCTGAAAGTGAATCAGCGATGAAGAAGAGTCCTTTCCTTCCTTTCAGCCCACCTACAAAGCCTTGGATAGGGAAGAGAAAGAGCGGCCAACAGCTTCTCCAATGGAAAAGCAAAACACCAAGAGAGGGGGGTGGCCTTGAGAGAGAGAGAGAGAGAGAGAGAGAGGATCAATTGGAATTCCCTAGATCCAAAATAAGGGGGGGCGTCCCATTTAATTGGGAATGGGAATAAGAGAGAATATTCTCTCTTATTCTCTCCCTCTATTCAATTCTCTTACTTTCCAAATATAGAACGGGCCTAATTTGGGCTTTGATTAAATTGGGCCTGCAATCTAAAATTCTTTCGGTTTCTAATAGAGGTTCAAACACAATGGGCACGGGCTCTATCACACAAACCCAGCGGAGGCCTAGACCACTGCACATGGCTAAGCCCGCAATAGGGTCGACCCCTCGTTAAACACGGGTCCCACCCTCGACACCTAATTCGTGCGACTAGGCCCCACAATGTGTAAATACATACCTAGATGTATGTCTAGTGTACGTGTGTGACATATGTGGGTCCCATTTGAATTATGTGTAAACGAGAGAACATGTGGTGTTCGTGCGTCCGCTCCCACCACCCTTGGACCTCGTAACCCATACTGGTTCACTCGGACAGCAACATGTTGGACCAAACTGGGCCCGAGCCCATACCATGGTCCAACATCCCCCACTATGGGTGAAGGGCTCACCAACAACGACCAACACTAGTCTTGTCGAAGACCAATGCTATGAGCATGCTTAGAAAATGGATCCGTTGTTAAGGCCTTAGTGAACGGATCTGCTAACATCTCAGAAGTAGGAAGATGACTCACAATCACTTTTCCCCTCTGTAGAATGTTGAAGATGTAATAGTAATGCACCTCAATGTGCTTACCCCTGGCACTGATCTCCCCATTCTTAAGTGTCGACACTGTAGCCAGATTATCGCAATACATCTGGACATGAGCATCAGTTCAGTTTTCTATCCCTAATTTTGCTAGAAACTCCATATTGCCTGGGAAGCTGCAATACTGCATGCATAAAACTCAACTTCCATTGTAGACTTAGAAACACTCTTTTGTTTCTTGCTTGCCCACGATATAGCACCGCCTCCAAACATGAAGACATATCCAGCAGTGGATTCCCTGTCATCTAGATCCCCCGCATAGTCTGAATCACTATATCTAGCCAATGACAGACTTTTCGCCTGATAGGTGAGTTTTAAACTCGTAGATCCTAATAGGTACCGAAATACCCTCTTCATTGCTTGCCAGTGTTGATGACTAGGGTGTGCTTGGTAACGGCTTAACAAGCTTACTACAAAACTCAGATCAAGTAAAGTACAGGTCATGGCATACATCAAGCTACCAATAGCCTGTGCATATGGCACTGACTCCATCCGGAGTCGGTCTTCTTTTGTCCGAGGAGCCATACTCTTTGACAACACAGTACCCTTGTATATAGGGGATTCAATGGTTTTCCAATCTATGACATTCAAGCATTTGAGAACACTCTCTATGTATGATTCTTGAGATATACTAAGCTTCCTAGCTTTTCTATCTCTGTCAATTTTCATCCCAAGGATGTAGGATGCCTCACTCATGTCTTTCATCTCAAACTGGGTTTTGAGCCACTCCTTTAAACTAACTATCATACTATGGTCATTCCCCATCAAGAGTATGTCATCTACATACAATGAGAACATCATATACCTAGTCCCATCTCGGAAGGTATAGACACAATGATTATGTTCATTCACTATGAACCCATACTCACTAATCACCTTGTGAAAAGTGAAGTACCATTGCCTGGGAGATTGTTTTTGGCCATACAATGATTTTATGAGCTTGCACACATTGTGTTCCTCTCTAGGAATCACATAACCCTCAAGTTGTTCCATATAAATCTCCTCCTCTAAATCTCCATTTAGGAAGGCAATCTTTACATCCATTTGGTGCAACTCTAAATCAAAGTAAGCAACGCATGCTAAGAGACATCTAATCGAGTCAAATCTTGACACCGGTGAGTATGTCTCCTTAAAGTCAATCCCATACACTTGGGTGAACCCCTTGGTCTCTAATCTCGCCTTGTACTTATCTATAGACCCATCAGCCTTAAGCTTCTTTTTAAAGATCCATTTATACCGAATGGGCTTTCGCCCTTTAGGTGGATCCACTATCTCCTAGACCTTGTTCTTTAGGATAGAATCCATCTCTTCTTAAATAGCAACCTGTCATTCTTGAGCGTCTAGAAGACTTAAAGCATGCTTTAGGGTAATAGGCTCATCTAGAATAGGTTCATCTAATGTGACATTGTCTTCCCCTAGCATTATATAGAAGTCCCTCAACAGAATTGAAGGTCTTCTTTCCCTCAATGCCCTGGGTTCAAGTTTAATTTGGTTTTGATCTGATCCAATTACTTCTTTTGGGGAAGTGCTAGGACCAGCCTCTTTAACTACCTCAAATAAATCAACTTTCTTGTTAAGAGTTCTATGGTTTAGTTCTTCTTCCAAGAAATAAGTGTCTCTAGACTCAACAACCACACTGTCCCATCCGTGTGGTGAACCACGAATCGGTACCCCTTAGAGTGATCACAGTAACCAATAAAGTTACACTTTATGGTCTTGGGGTCTAGCTTTGACCTATGATGGTCAGGCACCTTTATGTGTGCCCTAGATCCCCACACTCTAAGATGCCCTAAGTTTGGACGTCAACCCGTCCATAACTCATAAGGTGTCTGTTGGACTACTTTTGTTGGTACACGATTAAGGATGTACACGGCGGTGTCTAAAGCCTCACCCCATAACTTAGTTCCTAACTCAGAGTGATTTAACATGGACCTTATCATGTCCATAAGCGTCCTACTAAGCCTTTCTGCCACTCCATTTTGCTGTGGAGTGTATGGTAGGGTGTACTAGTGAACTATTCTCTGATCGGTACAGAAATCTTTAAACAGGTCAGAAGTGTACTCGCCACCCTTGTCAGTCCTCAGGATTTTTACTTTCCTGCCTAATTGAGTCTCTACCTCAGCTTTAAATTCCTTAAATTTATCTAAGACATCAGACTTCTTCCTTATTAAATACATGTACTCGTATCTTAAATAGTCATCAATGAACGTAATAAAATATGTCATCCCTCTGTGGGTCTAAACATTCAGGGGCCCATAGATATCTGAATGTACCACCCCTAATAGTTCATTTGCCCTTTGTCACTTTTGCCTGCTTATCTTACCTGATAAACAATCCTCACAGACACGTAGGTCTTTGGATATTTTGGGTAACAACCCAGTGCTCAACATCCTATGTAGTTCATCTACATTTACATGACACAAATGCATATGCCAAAGCAAAGCATCATCCACAGACAAAATAATATACTCAAAAGCGCTTATTTCATTAGATTCAATAGAGTTCATTACATCTAAGTAGTACAATCCATTAATTAAAGAAGCAGTAAATAAAACGGTCCACCCTTGCCCACAATTGCCTTACTCCCCTTGAACCTAACCTCAAACCCCTTCTTGGTTAGAACAGGGATTGAAATCAGGTTCCTCCTGATGGAGGGAGCAAAGAGCACATCTGTCAGGATTAGGTTAGACCCACTCTTTAGAGGAATCTTGTAGCTCCCCATAGCCTCCACCTCGCAGTATGTGTTGTTCCCCATGAAGACTTTGTTCTGGCCTGGAATCAGATTGACCATCTCGCCCCTTGTTCCCCTAGAGTGGGAAACATGCACAGTAGTTCATGAATCCAGCCACCAAGTCTTCTCCTTGATTTCAGCAAGCATCACTTCAGAGACAACACAGACGATATCCTCGTTCTTGCCCTTGTCCTTGCTTGAATGGTTATCCTTCTGGGGACAGTTAGCCTTGAAGTGACCCATTTGGCCACACTTGAAACATGCACCTTTGGGTTTGTCATTCCCTTTTCCAATGCCCTTGTTCTGAGGCTTCTTCCCCTTCTTCTTGAAAGCTTTCTTAGAGGGACCAGGCCCCTATCCACCTTTCTTGCCCCCACCAGAGTTGTGTAACAGGTTGGCAGTAGTAGCACCCCCAGAAGCCTTCACATGGTTCCTCCTTTCTTACTCAAGCCTATGTTTGGTAGTCAGAGCCTCCATTGTGATCTTCTAGTCACTCATGTTCAGATAGATCACTACACTCTCCCAAGATTTGGGAAGGCTGTTCAACATTGTTAACACTTGGATTCCCTCATAGATGGGGTCCTCCAGTGTCTCTATGTCATCAGCAATGATGGACATGGCACTCAGGTACTCATTCACATCATCTCCCTCCCTCATCTTGGAATTTTGGTATTTAGAGTATAGCATCCTCTTATGAGCCTCAGTCTGCTCCTCATACCTCACAGACACTACATCCAACATCTCTCCAGCAGTTTTGTATTTCTCAAAGAGCATTTCTATCTTAGGCTCCATAAAAGTAAGAATGGTGGACCTAGCCTTATTATCATCATCCCTTAGCTTCTCAAGTGCTTTAAACTGATCAGCTGATGTACCCTCCGGTGGTGGCTCAATGACCTGCTCAAGTACATGAGCAAGATCGAAAAGAGTAAGGATGTGGTAAATCCTTCTCTTCCACACCAGATAGTTATTAGCATTAAGTTTCTCAATTTTTCCTAACTCAGTAGTTACCATTTTGGATGTCATTGATAATCTACAAGGAAAACAGGTAGTGAACAGGAAATTATTACTATTTATGGTAGGCTGACTGCTTTAAAGATAAGTACTTACTTAAACAAACTCTAAATCTAAAATTAAGCTTAGGGGCAAAAGAGTATATTATACTGAATTATTTTATATAGAATATCCTAATTAGGGTTTGGGTTACTTTCCAGAAAATAACCCTAACTACCCCTTAAAAGGAAGTTACCCTAATTAAGTATCTATGTGTTTTATGAAATTAGAATTCCCAAAACACCTAACCCAGCACACAAATTAACAAATAAACACAATTAGAGGCTACTGGAATTTTAAAATTCTGTTCAGAAAAATTTTAGTATATATTTACCAAAATGCCCCTAAGGCTATTTTGGTCATTTCCACCCTTAAGGGCACACCAAAATTAATCACAGAAAATTTTACAAAGTTGTATTCCACAAAATAAAAATTCTAAACACTGCTGAAAATTTAGATTCTGTCCAGAAAATTTTTGGTGTAAAATTACAAAAATGCCCCTAGGGTTGTTTTGGTCTTTTCCACCCTCAAAGGCACACCAAAAAATTACCATAGCAACTAAAGCATGCTATCAACACAATGAATAAAAAAATCTGGACAGAACAACATTAAGAACACACAATGCACATGTGAATTGTCCAAAATGCCCCTAGGGCTATTTTGGTCAATTTACACCCTTAATCAATTAAATTAAATTTATTATCACAATAAATAATTCAAAAGATACTTACTGTCCAGCAAGGAGTGTGTGCCTAATTGTGATTAGAGAAAAAGAATTTGCACAAAATTATATGTGGTAAAATTACCACTATGCCCTTATGCATACAAACGTGCACTAAAACGTAATTTCAACTCTAATCACGTGCATCCAGAAATCATAAACTTATGAAAACATGCATAAAACAGTTAACTCCAATTTAATATCAAAACCCTTTGATTAGAACAGGTAGATCAAACGATTTAAGCTAAAATCCCCAATTTTACCAATCTAAACCTAGATCGGTAAATTGGATTGGATCTTGATCAAACCAGCGACCAAACCTCCCCCAAATGACTCCTATACCACTGTGGAGTGACCGGCCCCGGCCAGCAGCGGAAGCTATGGTGGGAAAGGTTGGCGCACATCAAAATCCAAACTTTAACAAATCTACACCATAAGCATGTATAACTAAAACAAATTAGCAATAAACATGCAACTTAAAATAATTAATCGAAGGAAGATAATCAAAATAGGAGCGATGACAAACTGACCTAGGCCAAACTAGCCCTAGCACGCCCTCCTCACACAGATCTAGCATGCCAATGGATAGATCTAAACATATAAAGTGTTAGAGAGAGTTACCTATGTGTTGATCCTTCTACACCTTGCTTGGATGAAGAAAACGTTGCAAGATCTCAGCCCAATCAATCCTCAAAGTGAATCAGCAATGAAGAAGAGTCTTCTCCTTCCTTTCACCCTACCTACAAAGCCTTGGATAGGGCAGAGAAGGAGCGGCCAGCAACTTCTCCAATGTAAAAGCAAAACACCAAGAGAGCGGGGCGGCCTTGAGAGAGAGGATCAATTGGAATTCCCTAGATCCAACATAAGGGGGGGCGTCCCATTTAATTGAGAATGGGAATAAGAGAGAATATTCTCTCTTATTCTCTCCCTCTATTCAATTCTCTTACTTTCCAAATATAGAACGGGCCTAATTTGGGCTTTGATTAAATTGGGCTTGCAATCTAGAATTCTTCCGGTTTCTAATAGAGGTTCAAACACAACGGGCACTAGCTCTGTCACACAAAGCCTGTGGAGGCCTGGACTCCTGCACACGACCAAGCCCGCGACAGGGTCGACCCCTCGTTAAACATGGGTCCCACCCTCGACACCTAATTCACGTAATTGAGCCCCACAATGTGTAAATGTACACCTAGATGCATGTCTAGTGTATGTGTGTGACATGTGTGGGTCTCATTCGAATTATGTGTAAATGAGAGAATATGTGGTGTTGGCACGTCCACCCCCACCATCTTTGGACCTCATAACCCGTACCAGTTCACACAGACCACGATATGTTGGACCAAACTGGGCCCGAGCCCATACCATGGTCCAATAGTAACCCCTCTAGTGGAAGACCTAAAACTAAAGAAAGAAGAGCGCATAAAATAGTTTTTAGATGTAAAAGCACAAATAGAGAAGATAAATGGAGAAATTTCCGGCTACCCTCATCTGGGTGATTCTTTTGTAGCAAGTTCTGCTAATGTGATGAAGCTGATATATCGCTAAGAAAGCTGAATGACTACCGAGTGCATCTTTGTAATCTTCATAAAGAAAAGGTGTGATTAGTTTGTTGTCAATTTCATTATAGTGCAGAAATTTGTCAGTTCTGTCATGAACCATTAATTTGCTGTTGCATGTGTATATGCCATTCTCTCCCACTGTTTCTATGCCACCTGATTGTGGATGTCTCATTGAATTTATGGCTATGTAAAACTTGGGAATTCAATTCATTAGTGTTAACAGGTAAGGTACTTGTTTAGCATTTATGAAAATTAGACCCCATTAAGTTCGGATGGGTGTGGGTTTGGAAGGGACTTGGCGATTGCTACAAAATTGTTCCAAGGTGCTCAATTTGGGCCAATGAATGACACATTGGCCCCCTTCATCTGAACTAGTGAAATTTTAGCTGTTGAATTGAAGCTGAAACATTATAAGTTACAATCACAGTGCCCCACATTCTAAATAGATCCAGACTTCATTTAGTCATGATCCCTGTGATTTGCTGCCAATCCTACTTATTCCCAATCCCACCTCCTATGGTGAGGCCCACATTCAAAACATGGACTGCTATCAACAGATTAACCAAACAGTGGTATATACTAATTACTTAAATATTATTTAATGTTGGGATATATAAGTATATATATAATGCTTTATGCTGACATGTGGGTGCTGATTTGTTTCTGCTGCTTTCAGTCTAATTGCATTCACAAAGTTCTTAAATGCATAAATGAAATACATCGCCTTCGTGCCATTCTTGGGATGGATTTTGGGAAGATTGTGAGTGAAGTGCATCCAAGCTTGCATGAAACTGGCCTGGGGCAAGCAACAAACATTAGCAATGATACATTAAATGGCCAATCATCAATTGACAGTGGAAAAAAAAAGATCGACAATAAAAGGTAAATTATTGGTTTTGGCATACTTTCAGTGGAGATGACGGAAGAGGTTCGCTTTGATTCATTTATTCCTTTTTTCTACTCTTAAGGTTCAAGAAATTACTTAAGTTTTCGGTGTTCCCTTAAAAACATGTTGACAGGTGTCAGCTGAGGTTGAAAGATTGCCAAAATTGAAAGCCAGCAATATGAAGGAATTGGTTCTGATGAGAAGATCAGAACTCGAAGAAATATGTAGAAAAGGCACTCATTGACTCGGGGGTGAATTTATGGTTCATAAGCTTCAAAATTAACAACGAGATGCTTGTTTTCTGAAATGTCTTGATTTTAGGTATAGTGGAACCTTCTGAAATTCTCACCAAAATTGAGACACGGATAGTGAAAGCAAAAGAATAATTATTTAGCAGGAAAGATATATTGGACAGGATTGTGAAATGGCTCGCTGCATGTGAGGAAGAAAGTGGGCTTGAAGAGTATAACCAAGTAAGTCAGCTGTCTGTACGCACTAAGAATTATGCTTTAAAAGGCAGAAGATTTATATAATTAAAGAAAATTACCTTCCATGGATGTATTTTTAGAAAAACATAATTAGATATTTTGTTTCATTATAATTTCTAACTCATCAGTCCTTACAGGTCTCGTAAATATGCAAGATGAGAACCGCTCTAATGCTGGACGTGGGGGCCATGTTAACCTCAAGCCTGCAGAACGAGCCCTAGTAACTATCACAAAGATTCCATGTATTTTATTTCCTTGTGACTTAACATTTATCTTCTAATGCTCATTTCTTGAGTGTTATGGCAAACTATTTTAATCCTCTGTTTGGAACTGAATCCTCTATCTAACTATTATTACCTTCTGAATTTTGTGCAGAATTTGCTACTTAGGGAGAAGGAAGCATTGTATGGCTCTAAGCATTGTACGGATTTTGGAAGCCAAATGGAATCCAATCGAATGGTAATGGGTCCATGACGCCAACTGTTCGTCGGGTGTCGGTTGGGAGTGCCACTCCTGAAGGGGCATCCATACTTCTATACTTCTACTTATTTTTATGACATTTTTTTATTTTCTATACTTCTACTTATGCAGGATCATGGCGAGGAAATTTCTTTGCATCTTTGTGCAGATGACCTAAAAGAATTCAGGAAATATGAGAGGATAAAAATAACTTTGCTGCATGAACTGTAAGTTTGCAAATAAAGTAACCTTTCTATAAATGTTTTATTAGTTTGTTTCTTTTTTGAAAAAAATTCTTTCCTTTTTTTTTACAGACACATATGGTGTACTCTGAACACGATTCAAATATTTTTACGGGCATTGTTGGTATTTTCTTTCTTTCTTATTCATACATTGCACTGATCTCATCACCAGCATTCCCTAATTATTGTTCTTAAATATTGGGTTTTGTCTCCCATATAACTTTAGATCTTCACTTCTGTTTTTACCTACTAATTCTATACTCCTGCATTCTCCCTCGTATGATTCTTAGGGCACTTCAACATCTCCATTATATCTGGTCGAAGTTCCTATTATATTCTTTGCTATCCAAGACGACTATCTAATACTTCATTATCAAATAGGTTTTTCCTGGATTTAGTATAATGCATGTTCTGATGTTTTTCTTATTATCCATCTAAAGTAGTTATTCTTTGGAATGCGATAACAAATTGGTTAATCAAGTATCTTCTACTATTTGATTGACCAGGTATAAACCAACTTTCCTTGAGGTAAACTTTCGGCTTTAACCTTAGTCATAGTTGTAAACTGATATGCATTAGAATATTACTAGGAGTTGATGAATATATATAGCACTTAGATGAGTTTCCCACTAAAATGCCCAAATATTACTGTACCTGAGCTGTACATTGGAAAATTGAGGACATGCAATATGACCCTTATCAAGCCTGGTGTGAGCATTATAAGAGGAGAATAAGTGTATAATCGAAGAAAACAGTTTACTGGACACAATCTAGTGTGCTGAAGTAAAACTTATAAAAGAGTTCACTGGACACAATATAATATGAATAAAAGACTTCGGATTGCACTGTCAGACTTGGACTCAATCTACTATGCTAAAGTAAAACTTATAAAATTATTAAAATGCCCTCAACTTTTTCATCTTTAAGTGAAAGAACTTTACAACCATTGTCATACCACCAAAACATTGAATCCAGAACTCTCCTTCCCCCTGTCCTCCTTCTATGTGCATGTGTGCACATTTGTTATTTGTATAATTAAAATGCTGATTTGTTTTAATAACATGTTTCATTTCTAATGCAAGGCAATATTTTGTATTGCTTTCATTTTCTGCAACGATCAACAATATCTAAAAGAAGTTGGAGAAAAGAATATGTTGGGAAAAGATGGACTGATTGGGTGGGTGGTGTGAATAAGTTTATTAAGGAAAGAACTTGGCAATTCAGGTTTATTTTCAAAAGGTTTATATGCAGGATCATTTTCATGCGCTACTCTGAACTTTCTGGCTTTATATTCTAATGCATGTTTTATTTGAAATAAATACTTGGTTGATGTGTATTTTTGATAAGCTTGGACACTTTTCTATAGTGAATTGTTAATGTGTTACAACACATTATTGTTCGCATCCATAATTAATGCATGTGAAATTTCGGGCAGTTTTTTTTTGTTTTTCATGGGTTACAGTGACTGATATTGACAGTCAGAAAGAGACCTTTACCCGTACTACCTCCAATAACAGATATTATATGAACTTTTTAGGAGTAGGAATTTTCTTTAGTTTGTGAGATTAACAAAATACCATGTATATAAGAAAAAGTTCTTGTGTTTCGATTAGGATCTTCAGTGTGAGCTTGCTCCTCTGCTTTTTCTCTTGGTAAAATTATTTTAAGTAGATAAATATTCTTGAAAGTTGACAGGATTTTCAAATCAGAGGGTTTGAAAAAAAAACTATGATTATCCTAGTACAAATGAATTGTGACAGAGATCAAATAAAAAAAAATTGATTGAGTAAAATGGATATTATTGGCATATGAAATCCAATTTAAGCTCGGTTAGATGCATGTCTGAGTGCCTGCATGAAACAGTAAGCATCCTAGATACCCAAAACCGTTTTCCTTTAATCACAGGTAATTAGTGTTAAAAATTGGTCAATGGTCCAATGGCATTATTTTGTAATTTTCATCATCTCTTTGAGTAGTTAAGTATGTAATGTGTTTAGAGTTTTACCCATTGTCATCTCTGTATTCCGGCTGTGTGAATGAAAAAAAAAAAAACCGCCATTGCTACAGGAAACAGAACAGTAAACCAGAGACATGTTCGTTGTCTTCTTATCTACACCTCTCTTTGATCTTTCTCATTAACAACTATACACATCTTCTATTTTCTTATTCTTTCTTTGATTCTCTCCAACAAATTTGGTAGCCGAAGGCAAAAATCAAATTCCTTGAGTTTTCTAAAACCACTATGGCTTCATGTTCAAGTTCATCAGAGAAGTTTCCGTTGTCGATATTCAATGGAGAAAGCTACGATTTTTGGAGCATATAAAGAAGGATCATTTTCATCTCCCTAGCCACTTGGGATGAAGAGAAGAAGAAAACATACAAAGAGAATAAGAAGCAAGATGCAAAAGCCCTATTCTACATACAACAAGCGGTGAGTAAGACAATTTTTTCAAGAATCATGACTTCCACAAAATCTAAAGAAGCAGGGGAAATTTTAAGGAATGAATTTCAATGGACCGAAAAGGTAATTACTATCAAGCTTTAAATTTTATGGAGAGATTTTGATAATTTGGCAATGAAAGATAGTGAGAATGTTCAATATTTTAATTCTAGAGTTGCTACTATTGTTAATCAAATTAGAAGCTATGGAGATAGTATTCCGGATAAGAAAATTGTGGAAAGAGTGTTAAGAAGTATGCCGGCCAAATTTGAGCATGTTGTAGCCGCTATTAAAGAGGCAAGAGATTTGTCAAAATTGAGCATGCATGAGTTGATAAGTTTTCTTGAAACTCATGAAGTAAGAATGAAGAAATTTACTCTTTCCTCCATGGAGCAAGCTTTCCAATCCAAATTGACTTTTAAAGAAAAGAAGGAAGATGGAGGAAAGAAAAAATTTTAAAATAATTCATTTCAAGGTAGAGGAAAGGGAAATCAAGGAAATAAAAGAAGCTATGGAAAAGGGAATTCAAATGGAAGAGGTAAATATGAGAAGCAAAGCAATTGTTGTTTTATTTGTAAGAAGAAAAATCTTGCTACTGGTGATTGTTATTTTAGATGCAATAGATGCAAGCACCACACTCATACTTCAAAGGATTGCAAATTTCAAAATAAGGACCAAGCACATTTCACCGAAAAGAATGAACATAAACAAAGTCATTTATTCTACTCTTGCAAGAATACACAAGAAGAAAGGAAAGAAGTTTGGTACTTGGATAGTGGTTGTAGTAACCACATGACGGGCAACTGATAAGTATGAAATCTATATCTATTTTATATGCCTTTTTACCTTATTTGCTAGTATAGATTAGGTTAATTTAGAGTTAATTATGGTTTATTTAGATTAAGATAGATATTAGTATTTTAGTTTAATTATTAATGATTTTGTAGTTATTAGTTGTTTAGACATATATTTAAATCAAGATGAAATTTTAGTTACTTTCTACATGTCTAAAGTATGATATTTTATATTTTGTAGGAAAAGTGCGCTTATCGAAGTACTTGGACGATGTTTGAAATGATTAAAAATAGTCTTGACATGCTTTAAAGTGATTTGGACAACTTTTCGGAGTTATAAACAAGTTAGAAATTAATATGGACATGAAGAAAAGCTTAATGAACAGAATATGGAATGTCCAAAAAAATTGTCCAGGAAAACTGTCCATATTGCAAAAACAGTGTAGCCGTTGGAACGGGCATACAGGGCGTTCGAACGGCATAACGTGCAGTTTCCTAGTTTGACCCAAATTTCAATCCTTTTCATATTAGACTTCTTCCTACGGAACTTATGCCTATAAAAAGACATATTTGGCTTAAAATTGGAGGATTATAGGAGATTTTATGAAGAGAAAAAGGAAGAAGAAGATGGAAAAGAAGTCAAAGCTTTCAATAGAGATTTAAGTGCTTTCTTCTACAATGGAAGGCTAGACTTTTCTTTTACTTAGGAGTTGATGAAGCTATAGATAAGTTTCAGTTTTTTTTCTTTTTAATTTAGGTCTCAGTTGTGAATGATGACAATTGTATGATATAGATTTCCTTTTTAATGGAAGAGCTTTTAATGTTTATTCAAGTCTATGTTGATTTATTGTCTTGTAGATGATAGATTGATATAGTTTTGATATTTACATCGATTCTAATTTCTGTGATTTAGATGAGATGGTCATACAATAGTTTTAATGTTCAGTTAATTAATGACTTGGATGAGTTATACTAAGATTAGACGGGTCATGCCTATAGCTAGTTTAGTGTAGATGATTTGTGCTATTGTCGAAGATAGTTCATGCCATGGAAGTTAATTAATGATTCTTTTTGAAGTAATTCTAGCTTGTAGCTGAGAATACTTGTTCATATTCACACTAGATTTAGATTAAAAGTTAAGGAATTGTTATGGTTCTATAGTGGATTCAATTTTCTTAGTAATTTTTATCATATTAATCTCTTGCTTTTAATATAGTTGATTCATTTCCTTTACCTAATTAAAGTTTATGTTTGATTTAGTTTTTAATCAGCAAATTTCTCTTTAGATTTAGTGATAATCCATCCATCCCTAAGGTTTGACTACCGTTAAATACTTATCCTAGTATAATTACCTTGTACACTTGCAAATGGTTTAATTATAAACGATCAAGTTTTTGGCGCCGTTGCCGGGGACGGTGTTGATTTGTTACTAAATTAGTATTAGGATAATTTTATTCAGTTTACTTTAGTTTTTAGGTTAATTCTTAGTTTCTTACCTTATTTTAATTTGATCTTGTAAGCTGAGTTGAAGATCGTGCTCTCTACACTTGTGGCCACAAGTGGACATCGACAAGCATAGTGCTTCTCTTCGGTTTGCATGATCCTTTTATCTCTTTATTTTTAGTTCTTTTCTTAGTTATTTTTTTTCTTATTTTTTGCCTTTTTACACTTAAAATTGTGTGGTGTGTTTGTGGTGTATGCGTGGTCGTCGCTCCTTACTCCCCCGATTAGTACCATTTGACCTTGAGCCTGAACGGACGTCTAGGAGAGCTGAGTTGCCCTCGACCTACATCCCTACACCCCCAAACTCTCCCACCAATTCCTCCACCTACACTACTTCTAGCCCAATAATGGCTGAACATCAGTTAGTAAATGCACCACTTAAAGCTCTAAGGGAGTATTACACTCCCAATGAGTACACATCTCCTTCATGCATTAGGTTGCCAGCGGTTGCTGCTCAAAAATATGAGATTAAGCCCAATGTTATTCAAATGCTTCCATCCTTTTATGGGCTTAATAATGAAAACCTGTATAGGCACCTAGATGATTTCTTAGAACTATACACAACTTTTAAGCTCTCAAATTTAACTGATGAAGCTGTTAAACTTCGCCTTTTTCCTTTCACATTGAAAGATAAGGCTAAGGAATGGCTTCACTCATTAGAGCCAAACACTATCACAACATGGGCCCAAATGCAACAAGAGTTCCTTAAAAAGTACTTCCCCATAGGTAAGACCAACCAAATGAGAAAGGCCATAACCACTTTTGCCCAACTTCCCACTGAACAGTTCCATGAGAGTTGGGATAGACTTAAGGACCTTCTTAGGAGGTGTCCTCATCATGTTGTCCCTAAGTGGCAATTAGTTTAACGTTTTTATGAGGGTCTTACTGAACAAAACCATCATCTTGTTGATGCAAGTTGTGGGGGTACCTTTTTGCTAAAAAATGAAAATGAGGCATGAAAACTTTTTGAGGACTTGAGTGAAATTCTCTTCAACATGCTGCGTTGAATAAAAATGAGAGTGGATTATCTACCTTGAACAATGCCCCCTCTAGGAGTGGCTTATATGAAGTCAAAAACCCATTAGACCTCTCCTCCAAAGTTGATACTTTGAGTAGGAAACTGGACCTCCTTATGACTTCAACCCATCAGCCCACTCCCTTCACTCAAGATACATACACAATATGCCTTAGCCCAGCCCATACTATCATTGAGTGCCCCTCTATCTCTCAATTTCCTGAGCTTGTCTAAGACCATGTGAATGCCACTCAATCCTTCCCTAGGGCTGAGAATAATCCATTTTCAAATACATATAACCCTGGGTGGAGGAATCATCCTAACTTTTCTTGGCGGACACAAAACCAAGGGGTTATGGGTAACCAACTCCCTAGGCCCCCATTCCAAGTCCCACCAGCCCATATCCACCAACCTCAAGTGCAACCTCCGTATGTCCAATCCAATAGGAGTCCAAGTTTTGAAGAAAAGGTTTTGAGTGCCCTGCAAGACATTCAATCTCAATCCCAACTCCTCCACTCTCACACACAATCTATAGCAAAGTTAGAAGCCTAAATTGGACAACTAGCCAATGCTATCAATAAGCGAGAGATGGGAACATTGCTGAGTCAGCCCCAACAAAACCCTAAAGGTCAATGTGGAGTAGAGATAGTCAATTCCTCTAATGAACAAGTTCAGTCCATAACTACCCTTAGGAGTGGTCGACACATTGATAATCAGGTTGGAGAGGAGTCCTTGGGTACCACAAATGAAGGGTTAGACAATTCAGCCCCTAATGAGCCTTATCAGTTAGAGAGTGAACCAAATTCAAAGGAGGCAATCTCTCCTTCCCCTTCCTTAGAGCCACAGTCCAAGACCTCTTTTGATGGATCTTATATCCCTAGGGCACCCTTTCCTCAGTGTCTTGACATGGCCCCACCATTTAGAAAAAGCACATCTAAGATGGATGATATTCTTGAGACTTTTAAACAAGTCAAAATTAATCTCCCCCTCTTAGATGTCATTAAGCAAGTCCCTGCTTATGCTAAGTTCCTCAAAGACCTATGCACTCAAAAGCGTAAATCTAAGACCCATGTGTCTAAGAAGGTCTTTCTCACCGAGCAAGTTAGCTCTCTTTTGAAGTTTGACACCCCACCTAAGTATAAGGACCCTGGAGTACCCACTATTTCTTGTGTCATAGGTGATCACTCCATCCATAGAGCCCTCCTTGACCTTGGTGCGAGTGTCAATCTACTCCCTTACTCAGTGTATGAGCAACTAGGGTTAGGAGAATTGCAGCCTACATCAGTTACCTTGCAGCTAGCCGACCGTTCTGTGCGTAAGCCTCGAGGAGTCATTGAGGATGTCTTAGTAAAAGTTGATCGGTTCTTCTTCCATGTTGACTTTCTTGTCTTAGATATGGAACCTGTCTGCAATACCACACACCAAATCCCCGTCATTCTAGGTCGCCCTTTCCTTGCCACTGCTAATGCTTGTATCAATTGTCGAACGGGAGTGATGGAGATATCATTTGGGAATATGAATGTGAGACTTAATGTGTTCCATGCATCTAATCAGCCACCTATTGAGTGTGACTTTGAGTGCTTAATGGTTGACCATTTAGATGACCTAGTCAACGAAGCCCTCCCCCTTACCCTAATGAGAGATGCTCTTGAAATGACTTTACTATACCCAAGGTTAGAGGAGTCCACTATTGACCCATCTTTGGAGGAGGTTCATAGCCAACTAGCGGCTGCTAGTGTTCCTGAGTCTTCCTCTTGGAAGCTCCAGGTAGAGCCCTTACCTATATCAGCCTCCACACCTCTTAAGCCCTCCATAGAGTCACCACCTAAGCTTGAATTGAAAATTTTACCCAGCTCTCTCAAGTATGCTTTCTTGGGACCCAAGGACACTCTCCCAATCATTATTTCCTCTAGTTTGACTAGTGACCAAGAGAGTAGATTACTTACCGTCCTTGTCACACATAGGAGAGCCATAGGATGGACGGTAGCTGACCTTAGGGGGATTGACCCATCCATTTGTATGCACAGGATTCACTTAGAGGACACGGTCAAACCCTCGAGAGAAGGACAACGGAGGTTGAACCCTAACATGCGGGAGGTAGTCATGAAGGAGGTGGTTAAGCTTTTAGATGCCGGTATCATATACCCTATCTCTGATAGTGAGTGGGTGAGTCCTACCCAGGTTGTTCCCAAGAAGTCCGGATTCACTATTAAATCCAATTCATCAGGAGAGTTAGTCCCTACTAGGGAAACCACAGGGTGGAGAGTGTGTATAGACTATCGGAAGTTGAATTCCATGACCCGAAAGGACCATTTTCCCTTGCCATTCATTGACCAGATCTTAGAAAAATTAGCAGGTCAGGACTTCTATTGCTTTCTAAATGGCTACTCAGGGTATAATCAGGTACCTGTGTTTCCGGGGGATCAAGAGAAGACCACCTTCACTTGTCCGTTTGGTACATTTGCTTATAGACGTATGCCATTTGGTTTGTGTAATGCTCCTGCTACATTTCAGCGTTGTATGATGTCCATATTTTCTGATATGATTGATAAATTTTTGGAAGTTTTTATGGATGATTTTTCTGTTTTTGGTGCTTCATTTGATGAGTGTCTCCATAATTTATCTCTTGTGCTTAAACGTTGTGAGGAGACTAATTTGGTTTTGAGTTGGGAAAAAAGTCATTTTATGGTTCAAGAGGGCATTGTTTTAGGTCATGTTGTTTCCAAACGTGGTATTGAAGTAAACAAGGCCAAAGTTGACCTAATAGCTAACTTGCCTCCACCCACTACGGTAAGACAAGTTCATTCTTTTCTTGGCCATGCCGGTTTTTATAGGCGATTCATCAAGGACTTTAGTAAGATTTCCCGGCCCTTGTGTCATTTGTTGGCTCAGGATGTTCCTTTTGAGTTTGATGATGCCTGTATGAAAGCTTTCACCAAGCTTCGTACACTCCTCTCTACCACCCCTATCATTCAGCCCCCTGATTACTCCCTACCCTTTGAGATTATGTATGATGCCTCTGACTATGCTGTGGGCGCAGTCCTTGGCCAAAGAGTGAACAAAGTCCCCCATGTCATTTATTACGCTAGTAAGACCCTTTCTGATGCCCAATTGAACTATACCACTACAGAAAAGGAATTGCTAGCTATTGTCTATGCCCTTGATAAATTCCGATCATACCTTTTAGGGTCAAAAATCATTATCTTTTCTGACCATGCAGTTTTACGCTACCTTCTTTCTAAGAAGGATACCAAGCCTAGGCTCATCCGATGGATTTTGCTCCTTCAAGAGTTCAATTATGAGATTAAAGACAAAAAGGGTGTTGAGAATGTTGTGGCTGATCATTTGTCTAGGATCTTACTTGAGGAACCTTCCAACCCTGAACCACTTGATGATTCTTTCCCCGATGAGCAATTCTTTGTTGTCTCTACCAATTCACCCCCCTGGTTTGCCCATATTGTTAATTATCTTGTTGTGGGTCGCATTCCCTCTAATTGGACTAAAGAGGACAAAGATCTTAAGCACTATTATTGGGATGACCCCAATCTTTTTAAGTTTTGTTCTGACCAGATTATTCGTTGATGTGTGCCTGATAGTGAATTCCATAGTATTCTCAAATTTTGTCATTCTTATGCTTATGGCGGTCATTTTGGGGGAAATAAAACTGCTGCTAAGGTTCTTCAAAGTGGATTCTACTGGCCCACCTTGTTTAGAGATGTTCATGAGTTTTGTAAGTCTTGTGATAGATGTCAGCGACTAGGGGCCCTTTCTCGGAGAGACATGATGCCTCTCCAACCCATCCTCATTGTTGAGATTTTTGATGCTTGGTGAATCGATTTTATGAGACCATTTCCACCCTCCTTTGGCTACACTTATATTTTGGTCGTTGTTGATTATGTTTCCAAATGGATTGAAGCCATAGCGACGAAAACCAATGACCATAAGGTTGTGGTGGCATTTCTCAAGGAACATATTTTTTGTCGATTTGGTACACCTAGGGCAATCATTAGTGATGGGGGTAGCCACTTTTGTAACCGTTCCTTTGAAGCTCTTCTTCGAAGATATTCCGTCACACATAAAGTTGCAACCCCCTACCATCCTCAGACCAGTGGTCAAGTAGAGGTGTCTAATCGTGAGATTAAGAAAATCCTTGAGAAAAACAGTGCGTCCTGATCGAAAAGATTGGTCCATGCGTCTTAATGATGCCTTATGGGCATATCGGACCGCTTATAAAGCCCCCATTGGCATGTCCCCTTACTGTCTTGTTTACGGTAAGGCGTGTCACTTACCCGTTGAGTTGGAGCACCGTGCTTTTTGGGCCATTAAATCATTTAATTTCGACATGGACAAAGCTGGTTCCCACCGCAAACTCCAACTTAATGAATTGGAAGAAATGCGTCATGAAGCTTACGAGAGTGCCAAATTATATAAACAAAGGACTAAGACTCTACATGACTGTTTAATCCATCAAAAGTCCTTTGCACCTAACCAGAAAGTTTGGCTCTTTAATTCTAAATTACGTCTCTTCCCAGGTAAGCTTAGATCTCGCTGGGATGGCCCCTATGTCATTACTCAGGTTTTCCCTCATGGAGCAATTGAAATCTCTGACCCACAAGATAATCGGGTTTTTAAAGTTAATGGTCAGAGACTTAAGCCTGTCATCAAGAGAGATATTGAGAGGGATGATTGATTTGATTGATCCATTAATACATTAAGGGAGTGCACACTGTCTGGCTGAAGACACTAAACTTAGCGCTTCTAGGGAGGCAACCCTTGTTTTATTCGATGTGTTTTTTTGTGTATTTTCTCTCTTTTTCTTTTAGTTTTAATTAACTTTCCTTTTTTAATCCATTTAGTGATTTTTTTTATTTATTTATTTAGTAGTTTAGTTAATTAATTGGATTTTTTTTATTTATTCAAAAAAAAAATATTTGTGTTTTCCCGTTCGATCGGGACTATTCCCGATCGATAGGTAAGTGCCGTTCGACTAGCCGAGTCATCATTTTCATCGCGCGCGCCGGCCAGTTCGGTTCCGCAGATTATTTTTTCCTCCGCCGTCTTCCGTACCCTATCCAGCGAGATTTTTGGTCAAAAATTGTCTCTTCCCTCCGAATTTTCGCGTAGAATCCATTTCCGGAGTCAATTTGAGCTGAATCGGCCTCTATTTCATGTTATCCCTCTGTTTCATCGGTAAGCCCCAAATTCAATTTTTGCATTTTTCTTTTAATTTTTGACTAAATCCGGTGCAATTTTTTGTGGAAATTTGTTAGAAACGTCTTGTATACTTTAGACTGATTGTTTGGTACAATTTGATTGACTGATTAATGCATTATGTTCGGTAGATTTCGGATTTTTCAGTCCGCACTATTTTTGTCAAAAATTTCAATTTTTGAGGCTTTAATGAATCAGTTTATATGTACTTGCTTTACGAAAGATGCTCAATTTTCACTTGTACATATTATACTTTAATTTGGGACATTTCTGCTCAATTTTTTTTCTCGGGGTATTTTCGTAATTTGACATTATTGGGCGTGTATAAAATTTTTCTGCTTTCTAGTCACTTCCATATCACTTTTAGCACTTGTTTTTGAGCTTTTTACAGATCTATGGCGCACGGTTCTCGTCCTAAAGCTCCGAAGAAGAGAAAGGGAGCCTCTTCTACTTCGCGTGCTTCATCGTCTACTACCGCCGCTGCCGATCTACCTCTTCGTGCTATTGTTTACGAGCGACAGGTGGAGTTTGTCCCCACCATTACTGCTGCCCAGTCATGGCTTATGGAGCGAGAGGATTGGTACTCCTTTTTCTCCCAGATTGCAACCCCTGATGCTCGCGTCCATCATGAGCAGGTCCGATCTTTTTATGCATCCGCCATTCTTAATGAGATGGGATATAGTGTCAGCACCGTTGGAGATATTACGATCACTGTCACACCAGATCTTATAGCTGCAGTGATGGGTCTCGTGCACTCCAGCTTCACTTATCCCTCTTTTGCTGATTTTGCTTTTCCTGATGAGTATACTATCACGGGGACTCTTATGGGACAGGAGCGAGGCCCATCCCTCACATATGGATTGCCAGCTTCTCTCATGACACGGGACTATCATTTTGCACATCTGATATTGGAGTATGACATATGGTTCCACCGTCATGAGAAGGTTGACTTCACCTTAGCTCGCCTTCTTTATGTTCTAGGTCGTGCGGAGAGGATTCACATCGACTTGCCCTCCTTTGTCTTCGCACTGATGGCAAATATAGTTTCTGGACCAGTGGATGCTCGATTAGCTTTTCTTTTTCTTTTGGAGCAAATTTTTGTTCATTTTCAGTTGAATTTTCCTTCATATGCACCCACGAGCCGAGGTTTAGGGGTCATTTCCCAGGTGACCCTAAACCGGATGATCACACATCATCCGCCTCGACCAACATTCGACGAGGTGAACGAGGAGGAGCCAGCCACAGAGGGTGTACCAGAGGTTACAGCTGAGCAGCACATTCCCGCACATGCTAACGACTTTTTCCTTGAGATGGAGCATCGTCTTCGCGGACATATTGATTCTTCTCTGGCACAGTTTCAGATGAGGCTTACTGCCCTGTACAGGGACTGGCTGATTTGATTCGTAGCCAGTCAGCTCGGCAGATGCAGATGATAGTGACTAGAGTTATACTGATGCCGATGATTCTGATGATGCTGATATTTAGCTGTGCAGGGGCTACTTTTATCTTCTTTTCTTTATTATTTTTATTTTTATTTTTATTTTATTTTTATTTTTTTTTTGTTATCTCTTTTCTGGTAGATTGGTATTTTAGGTTTGGGAAATTGCTCTTTACCTGTATGTTTCTCATGTTTTCTCCAATCCTATGTACTTCATTTTCATATTAGTGGATTAGTTCTGCTCTCAGGTGATATTTTTTTCCCCTCTCTTACTTATTCTTGTCATTGTAGTATATATTTTCTTTAACATTGAGGACAATGTTCAGTTTAGGTTTGGGGGTGTAGAAAGATATTTTTCTTTATTATTTTTTTCTTTTAGGATGTTTTAGAGTGTTTTTTTTTATTTTTTTTGTTTTTTTTAAGTGGGTTTTATCGCTAATTCTCTTTTAAAAGTATATGTCTGTTTTTAAAGAGATCAATTTCATGAAGAAAGTTCAAGTAATTAATTAAGTGATGAAAATAATTGAGTAATTTCTATTTTATTTTCTTTATCTTGGATAATTGTGCTTATAATTTTAAATCACATTTCACACACACGAAACTTGTAGGAATATAATTTTATGATTTATTACTTGTAATCTTAGTGGGATATCTTTAACTGAGCATATATTTTTGAAAACTTGGCAATTGAGTAATTTTTAATATTTTATGATAGATCTTTATGCTTAGCTTTTATTTGAAAAAAAAATGGGATAAGTGTGTATAAAAAAAGAATAAAAAAAATTGAAAAAAAAAGTTGAAAAAAATAGATTGAATGAAAAAAATGATGAAAAAAAAAGAGTAAAGGTTTGTTTCTCTTTTTACTGAGTAACTGGACCTTGTGCCTAGGCAAGTATAAGGGATCGCGTCAAAAGGTGAAAAGTTGAGATAAATCCTTTTATGACTTGTTTCGTTCTGTAGCCTTTATAGTTCGAGTTATTAAGCCTGAGGGGTGTTTCAACACCTAGTGCCTTGAGCCAACTGGATTAGGGACACTGGCCTAACGTTTGTTACATGGACTATTTACAAAGCTTAATAGAACTAAGTATTGCACAAGTCATATTTTGAAGTATATTATGTTCTTATTCCCTGAATTTAATTGAAATTTGAAGGCTATTACATGAGGGTTTATTATGAGATATTAAGGATGAAAGATTGTTATTGTTATATTTTTGAGTTAGTGAACTTTAATGAGCTTGGTTAATGGGTCACATAAGATATGCTTGTTAATAAAGAATGAAATCATATGACTATAAAGTTTCTACACTTTATGTTTTTGAAATGTATATATGTAGTTGCACAATTATTTCTAAGATAGGGTTATAGAATAGATTATTCCTTACTTGAAAGTGATCAGATCTTAATTGTTTACTTGTTTCAAGTATTTGTGGTTGGTTCTTTTTAAAAATAGTTATATATTTTTAAGAGAAGATTATTTTTCAAAATTTTGTTTTCTTGTTTATTTGTTTTATTTTTCTTAGGTTTAAATGTTTGTGGGTATCATTTAAAGCACATTGAGTTGAGACATTATTACATTAGAGAAATAGTAGAGAAATGTGAAGTTGAATTGAAGTTCATCAAGAATAATGATCAATTAACCGATGTGTTCACCAAAGCGGTAACAATTGAGGAGTTTATAGATTTTTGAAACCATATGAAAATTACAAATTAAAAATTAAAAATAGGTCAATGGTCCAATGACATTATTTTATAATTTTTATCATCTCTTTGGGTAGTTAAGTATGTAATGTGTTAAGGGTTTTACCCATTGTCATCACTGTATTCCGGCAGTGTGAATGAAAAAAAAAAGCCGCCATTGCTACAGGAA
This sequence comes from Saururus chinensis, assembly GCA_035235625.1. NCBI lineage: Eukaryota > Viridiplantae > Streptophyta > Magnoliopsida > Piperales > Saururaceae > Saururus > Saururus chinensis. Next base: position 28,153,007 of record CP141140.1, read on the forward strand.
ATAGAACAGTAAAACAGAGACTTGTTCGTTGTCTTCTTATCTACACCTCCCTTTGATCTTTCTCATTAACAACTATACACATATTCTATTTTCTGTTTCTTTCTTTGATCGTCTCCAACAATTAGTACCTTTCTCCTTCCATCATTATGAGCTCCCCAAAATCTGCCAAAACCGACAAGAATCTGTTAGGCTTTAGGTGCTAGTTGGCACCCTGCCATTGATTTTTTCAGCTGTAGTGCATGTGATAATGTCCGGTGAAAAAGTAGGTCTTGATTTTATGACTAGGGCTGTAAGCGGGCCGGGCTTTGGTGGGCTAGGGTTTGTCTGAGCTTGAACCTAAACAAAAATAGCAAAAAAAAAACCCAGCCCAGCCCGATGTTCATTATTAAAAAGCCGGCCTGGCCTGGCCTTAAATTCGGGCTCAGGTCAAGCTACGGGCTTTTTATATAATAATATTTATTTATTTTGGTCATTAAAAAAATTACCTTTAGTGCATTCACTAATTCAAAGTAGAAAAAATTAAGAATTCAAAGTGGAACAAAATTGCTAAGGATTGCTGAATCCTTATGTTTTCCCTCTTCCTTTCTCATCTGGGCTTGGGACCGGCAATGGCAGAGTTAAAAAAAAAAATTTGTACATATAAACAAAAAGAAAAGAATAAGTAAACATACCTAATACCTCAGTTATGGACTTCAATTATCTCATTAATGTTGTTGAGCTCATCATCCATATCACAAAAAGACCCAACCACCTTCTTACCACGCAACCAATCTTGTGTACAAATTAACCACTCAATTGTCTCAGGTAGAAGAGAACTCCTATATTGAGATAGAACTCGTCCACTAGTACTAAAGGCTGACTTTAAAGCAATTGTAGTAACCGGAACTGCTAGAATATCCTGAGCCATTGCTGCCAAGATTGGGTACTTGGCTGAGTTGGCCTTCTACCAACAAAGGATGTCCAAGTCAGCATCCCTATTTTCTAAGTTCGCTTCAAAGTACAACTCTAACTCAGTTTTGCCAATGTCATTGTCTTCAGCACATCCTTGTGCTTCCATCTATTGTTTGATTTCTTCTTCCTCATTCGAAGGATTTAATGTCTCACTAGAAAGTGTAACCACATCCGGAACCAGCTTGGACTTGTATTGATCAAATAACAACTACATCACAGCCAAACTCCTTTCAAAACGTAGATCCCCCAACTCTTTCCCATGTAGTTGGCTCAAATAGAACTTCAATAACTTCCTATTATACCTAGGATCCAAAATCAAAGCAATGTCATACGTAACACGTACATTACCCCAATATTCGTCATACATTTTGTTCGCCATTGTTCTAAGAAAGTAGTCTGCAGAACTTGCACTTCAAAGTAGTAGCTTTCTGATTGTTGATATTTCTTTCAGAAATAAATGAATTGTAGGATAACTAACTCCACAAAACAAATTAGTTGCATCATAAAAACGCTTCAAAAAATTACACACATTGGTAGCATTTTCCCATTCATCATCAGAAGGCTTGTGTTTAAAACTTGGATCTTCTTCTTCTAATCTTCTAATAATATCACGATAGGGCAACATAGAATCTATCATTAGATAAGTAGAAATCCATCGAGTGCTAACATCTAAAATCAAACCCTTCTCTATAGTAATTCCCAACTCAATTACTAACTCAATAAACTTTTGATGACGGGAAGGCAAAGCCTTCACATATTTCACAAACCCACGAACATGATGAAATATATCTACAATATCTTTTAATCCAACCTGTACAATAAGGTATAGCACATGGGCAGCACAACGTACATGGACAAGGGCACCTTCCAACAGAAGAGACCCCTTTTCAACAAGGTCCCTTACAAGATTTCTTTGAGCAACATCATTACTCGATGAATTATCTAAAGTAATGCTACATACTTTGCTATCAATTTTCCACTTCACTAAAGTGGCTTTGATAGCATTATATATTGCCAATCCAGTATGTGGCAATGGAAGTCAAGAAAAACTAATAATCTTTTTTCTTAAATGCCAATTAGACCGATATAATGTGCAGTCACACAAATATATCCAAAATTTTGATTTGAAGTCCATAAATTAGAAGTAATACTAATCCTAGAGAGAAGATTTTGAAAAACATCCATCAATGCAGCCTTCTCATTTGTGTAAAGCTTTTGGTAATCATTCCTAATTGTAGTCATTGAAACCATTTAAAAAAGAGGCTGCAAGGTGTTTATAAAATTAATAAAATCATCGTGACTAACAATATTAAATGGGTACTCATGTACTATTATTGCTCGTGCAAGAGCTTCCCTACTACGCTGTTGATCAAATTTAAAAGCAGATATATTACCAAAAGCAGTACTTAAGAGTGGTTGTCTACAATCTCTATTTGGTGTCATCTTACAAGAACCATTATTAATGTGTCTTACTAGATGAGTCGTACCATCTTTACCTTCTGAAACAAACCTATGCTTACAATAATTGAATATTGCTGCTTCCTGTGCTCCATTTTCATCAAAAACTTTCTCAAAATGCAGCCACACTTGTGATGAACCTCGAACCCTTTTTTTCCTACCGTGGCTACTACTTGCTCCTAAATCTAGACTAGGAGGGGGAGGGGGACATGTAGAGCTAAGGGGAACAGTAGGTGTGGGAGTGGAAGAACTAGCTAGTGCCGAAGAATTAGTTGGGAGGGAAGAACTAGCTGGGGTGGAAGAACTAATTAGTGTGGAAGAACCAGTTGGTGTGGAAGAACTAATCATCTCCATTAGCAGATACAAAATGAAAAATTAATACAATAATAAAGAGTCAGACAAGTCGAAATTATACAGAACAAACACAAGAATAAATTAGATTATAGAATAAAGACAAGTAAATATTAGACAAGAATAGACAAGTAGATATTAAAGTCTAAAGAGCAAAGACAAGAAGAACAAGTACAAATTAAATAACAAACAAGTAGAAATTAGACATGAATAGAACAAATTAAAGAACAAAATGGACAAAATAAAAAATTAGTGCAACAGAATAGAGAGTCAGACAAGTCAAAATTATACAGAACAAACACAAGAACAAATTAGATTATAAAATAAAGACAAGTAAATATTAGACAAGGACAGACAAGTAAATATTAAAGTCTAAAGAGCAGAGACAAGAACAAGTACAAATTAAATAACAAACAAGTAGAAATTAGACATGAATAGAACAAATTATAGAACAAAATGGACAAAAATGAAAATTTAGCACAATAGAATAGAGAGTCAGAAGTCGAAATTATACAAAACAAACATAGACAATAACCAATAAGACAATAATAAAAAAGATGAGGATCAATAAGACAATAACAGAATAAATGACCAATAACAAAGCATGGACATTAGACAATAACCAAATTAATAAAAAAATTATAAATCTAACAGAGGATGAGGATCAATAACAAAATAGATGATGTATAACAAAACACAGATAAAAATAGAATGGATTAAAAATTATTAATTATAACAGAGGATGAGGAGCAGTAATTGAACAAAGGATCAACAAAATTAAGAAGTATAACAATGAATTAATGATGAAGGATAAAAAATCTTATTTTTATCGTGGTCCGGCGGAGCTTGAAGTCCACAGCAAGTGTGCATCCAGTGGATTTTGTTGGGAGGCTTGGTCGCCAATGGCGATTGAGAGGTAGAGAACAAATGTAGATGGTTCGGCGACTGTATGATGGGAGATTCACGCATGCTGTGCCGCAGCGGTGGTCCGAGTCATCCGACAGAATGAGGAGGGCAAGGAATGAGGAATGGCAAGTGGTCAAAGGATTTGGGTTTTTGGAGCAATGAATTAAGCGATCAGAGGATTAGGATTTTTTGAGCAGTGAAGAAAACAGTCAGAGGAATGAGAAATGTTGTCAGCGATTTCGGCGAGATCTTGAATCTTGTAGAAGAGGGAAGAGAAGCGAAAGCACCGGCAATGGCGAGAGGGCTTGCGAGGCAGCAAGCAAAGATAGAAGAGATGGAGAGGGGAGGGTGGAGCCGGAGGGCGAACTGGCGGAAGAGAATGAGGACTGAGGAGGGTGAACTAAAGCAGTGGCAAATGGCGATTCGGCAAAGAGTGAAGAACGGTGTAGAGTGAGGACTGAGGAGCCGGAGGGTGAACTAGCAGAAGGGATTTAGGGTTAACCACTTAACTTGTGATTGCCGAATCGAATTGATGAAGGGCTCGAACAATGAGAGACATTAACGGGCCGGGCTTTCTCCTTTTTTTGGCCCAGGCCCGAGCCTGGCCTGTTATTACTCGGGCTTTCGAATTACAAGCCCGGCCCAGCCCATTTCCTTCATTTTTCTGCCCAAGCCCGAAATTTGACGGGCCAGGCCAGGCTAATTATATGCAGCCCTATTCATGACTGAGAGAGAGAGAGAGAAGTTTATTTGAGACTAGGGCAAGTATCCATTTTTGCATTTTCCTTTCTCTTCTTCCGCCAATGGTTCTGGGGTTGATCCTGCAGTTGTCTTTTTCTCCATGTTTTTTCCTATTTATGGGTGCTTCCTTGTTTTTGGTCAAGGTTGGAGCAGGGAAACTGCTATTGAAACGATTGGCTCTTAGTCTCGTTACCACTTTGTTTTTACAACCCACGTTCCCATAATTCTCATTGCTTTAAGAACCCTTGTCCTTGAAGTGACGGGTTCTTTTGGTTTTTAAAACGAGACCCGATTCGTCTCTGGTCTGCTCCTCCCCAGGCTGCTTCAGCACAATGATAGGAGCGATCAACATTACAGCCTTAAGTTTGACTGAATGAGGTAATCTTCTCCGACTATTTGTTCTCTTTGCGATGGATATTGGGATTTCTCCATACAGAGAATTATCTGAGAATATAAAAGGGAATATTTAGTGTAAAGATTCGATTATTTTGGCTACTGGGAGGTGAAGTAAAGAGAGTTGCATAGGTTCATAGTCAGTGGGAAGATTGGAATTTTTAGTTCGCGACGAAGGATTTCCCTTCCTGCTTTGGTGAGAATGGAGTCCAAATTGCAGATTCTTCATCTTCTTTTAATGGAATAGTGTATCTAAAGTTGAATCAGGAAGTTGTATATATAATTTTATGACAATATTATTGCATTATACCACAGATTACAAATGAAGGACTTGGTAAACTTGATTAATTGATTGTTCAATATTGCTGATTCTTGTGCCAGATCAGTGGACTCTATAGATTATTTGAAAAATCTTTTTTAATAGAAATAACTTTTTTATGGTTATAAATTTATTGTTTTTGTTATTTGTTCTTTTTTCTTGATATGTGGGAGATTATCTCCCTTGTTTCTAACATAATTTGAATGATTTATTGAAGTTTGAGCAGATGCTTTATTGATGATATATATCTGAAAAATGCTGAATATAATAGAGAGCCCTTATATTCCAAATTTCCTCTCTGGGAGCCTTTTCGAATGCCCATTCTAAGTTTTGAACCCTCAATTTATGTGCACCGCCTTAAGCCACATAATCAGTTTGTGATTTTTGTATCTGATGGGTTATGTGAACATTTGAGCAATCAAAATGCAGTTGACATAATGAAGGATGTATTGCCAATTATTATTCTTGGAGTAAAGCAACTAAACATAGAGGAAAAGAAGCTACGATTGAAGAGATACATAGAAATCTGTTCATTTCATTCTTACACAAACACAAGTATTACTTGTGACAATTTTAGTGGTGTTGTATTAATTTGATCATGTGAACATTGGTTATTCAAATGTAACATCCAATATTGTAACCATGAAAGTAAAAGCAGTAATTTTTAAATTAATTCTTTTCACTTAACTAAGCAAAATCTGTCAAACCATTAGTGGCAGCAGCAATGCTTGAAAAGTACATGGGTGTAGTCAATACATAGGTTTGAGGCCTAGGAATAGGAGAAGGGGTGTAAGGTGATTAATATTGTTGCATTAGCGGGAGTTTCGGTATAATTGATCTAATTTATTTTTTATTTTAAATTAAATGTTTAGCAACACATTTATAATGTCGCAATAAATAATTAAATCAGCAAGTAAAATTTATTTAATATTTTTTAGTACTTTTAGCAACACATGTATTATTTGTCGCTATAACTTTCCTATTAGCGACGTTTGTTTACGTTGCTAAAGGTCTTCAAAATAGATATGCATAATTTCGCCTAAGATTTATTCTATACCTATTAACGATGCTAAATACTTATTAATGACGTATATGTACATCACTATTAAACAGCCTATTAGCGACATAAATTTATCTGTCATTAATTATATGCCTAATTGTGATGTAAAGTTATACGTTGCTAGTAGAGAGACTATTCGCGACATATATATATATATATATATATATATATATATATATATATATATATATATATATATATATATATATATATATATATATATATATATATATATATATATATATATATATATATATATATATATATATATATGTCGTAAATGCATATTAGCGATGTATATTTATAGGTCACTAGTAATGCTATTAGCGATAGATATGTATTCATCGCTAATAGTATGTATTAGCGACGTCTACATCTACATTGCTAATTGTCACGACCTGGGATTTTTAAAACATATAGAGTTAAAAACTATAATAATAGTTTGTTCGAGTCGCAACATGGAAACATATGACCATAAACATAATATACTTCATTTCCCTAGAAATATACTATTTGTGTACAAATATACAAGTAAAGATATAAACAAGTCTTCTCAAGCTAAAAGAATGAAAATGTGCTTTGGAACTACTAGTACAATTGTAGACCACTTAGTCACCACTTGAAACTCCCAAAAAGTGCCTTTACTGGCTTCTTCTACCCACGTCTATTCCACACCGGTCCCTACAAGGTCTAGGGGGTGGTGAGTAGGAGTACTTATCTGATTAGACATAAATATAATATCTGGCAATTTTAAAATCACATGATTAAGTAAATAGATAATATTATTCAAAAGAAGCAGTAAGGGTATGCCTCTCACCCAAAAACTTCCCAAAGGCTTCTTCCTATGTATCAAAGATGCTTATAGGGTTTGTAAGCTCTCATGACTTACTACTAGTGTCCCAGACACTTATTCTATTATTATAAAGAATTTGCTGCGGTACAAAGCAGTGACCTCTTACTCCTCTATAGATTTTTCGTAAAACACTCTGTGCTTGTAGAGGGAAGAGTCACCCATGCTCATGGGGCACCGGGATATAGAGAGCAGATAATTTTCCCATGATACTTTCTATCCTAGCACACGTAGCCTTGATAGTTGTCCTTCATTAGGGGCAAATCAGGGATCTTGCCTTTTGTTAGCAGCTCACCAGGCTAATGTACATTCCGTGTATCTGATTCCAAACCGGATTATATTTGTGTACTCTCTATTATGGAACTCTATTGGTACGTCTACCAATCTGAGCTCCAGACAATTAAATCTCTTATATTCCAGACTCAAACGAAAATTTCTTTCTCTTTACTTTAAACAATTTTCCACAAAGATCAACCTTTCAAAATCCTAGCCTTGCTTCTACAAGTCATGGTCATGTTACTAATAACGATTATAAAGATCTGGTTAGTCGCTCGTTCTAACGAGATAGTTACCCCTTCTCTATCTCATCTTAGTAACTCAGTTGTCATGATTGTACACATTTCTAAAATTATTTTGATAGAGCAATAATTCCATAAAACTGTCTTTCAATCTTACTATACTCAAGTATAATTAAAATAAAAGTGAAGCTAAATTTTCTTTATATCACATATATCATAAAAGCCTAATTCATAATTAAATTCAAGAGATAAACACTCGATAAAATAAGTATATGAGGCAATCCCAAATATATATATATATATATATATATATATATATATATATATATATATATATATATATATATATATATATATATATATATATATATATATATATATATATATATATATATATATATATATATATATATATATATATATATACAGAAATTACTCAAGTATTTAACTAGAATTATGCATATAAACTTTCAAAGACAACCAATGAAAGTGTTTATGTCTTAAGAGATGATAAAAAGCCCTACTTTTCTTCCCGCGTGAGAAAATAAATGATATACCGGATACCCCAAAATTAGATGTCACATTTTTTAGCAATAGAGATCTCAAAATAGAAAAATAACCTTGCCACAACATCCAACATGCTCAATTTAGGTAGAAATGCTTCTTCAACGGAGAAAAATGGACTTAAAATGACTCCAGAAACTCTTCCAGAAGTTTGAACAGAAATGATTATTTATAATAGATTTTGTGTGAGTGTACGAAGAAATAGAATTACGCTTGCATGGATGCGCACCACGCATCCATTAGACCCCGCGCATGGTAGGCGCGCGTAACGTGAGCGTCGAAGCACATCATGCACTGCACCGCGCGATCACGTGACACGGACAATCATGATCACGTGGTTCGGTGCAGCGCGTTGACCTGGTAGCTCAGGTCCGACTCGGCTGGTGTCATCATTCATGATTTTATTATTTTTTATTTAAAACATAATTCCAACTTCAAAATGCGATAATTTCTTATCCTGAAGTCGGAATTGCGCGTTCTTCGTACCAATGGACTTGTATTGATGAGCCCTTCAAAACTAGACCCTACATGGGTGGGTTATTTTACACTTTGAAGTGGGTCTCACCCATATGGCACATTTCTCGATGTCGTAACTTTCACTCCCGACCTTTGTTTCATATTTTTGGGTTCATTACACTTGTCTCACCAAGCTCTATTCAATACACCTAACTTTTACCGTAAAAAAAGTCTAAAAACTATGAATATTACACTAATAGTAGTGATTAGCAATGTATTTATATTCGTCTCTAATACGTATGTATTAGTGACGTGTGTGTGTGTATATATATATATATATATATACATACACACACACATCGCTAATAGTATACATTAACGACGTTTATAAATGTGTCGCTAATAAAGAATATTTGCAACAATTTTTATTATTTATCGCCAATCAGTAATTGCAACTGCACTTTTTTCGACACTTATGGCGACGCAGCTTATGCATCGCTAATAAGTATTAGCGACGCTTATCTTAGTATTAGCGATGTTTAATTACATTGCTATTACTCTCTTTTGTTGTAGTGTCTAGATGGCATAATATTCATAGTTATATGGAGCTTCATGCTACCTGAGGCATGTCTACTGCATATTTTATATCCTCAAATGTGAGACAGAGAGCTGCAAATGAAAGAACCATTGCCTCTTCCTGTTAGGTTGTCATTCTCAATTCTGACTCCTGCCTGTTCAAAATCTTTACCTAAAAATCATAGTAAGTAGTTTCTATTCACTCTATCAGTGTGAAGTCAGATTTTAAACTCAGTCTAATCTAATCATATACACTTTTCTATTGGTAAAACCTAAAGAGTGCTTGTTATAGTCCAAGTAAACTTCAAACTTGACTGATTTCGTAGTAAGACTACAGTTCTCCATTGCAACTAACAAAATCCCATATTCACCAATGGCAAGCATTCACCCGTCATTTAAAAATTAGTATAAGAAGAACTAAAAGTACCTAGGCAAATGGGGCACTGTACTTCTTTGGGTATGTCTGATAATTTCACAAGAATAAATCGGCAAATGAATAAATGATTTGCATGTTGTATTAATAAGATGTGTCGATATTGAAACGATTCTAAGGCTTAATGAATTGAATAAGGTAATCGCAGTAGGCACGTTTGGTCAACTCATAGTTTACAACAAAAGTATAACAAGTGTGGGCACACTCTGAAGTAGCACAGAGATTTTGAATTCCCCAAGCATAAATGCAGTTTATTCCTTGTGTTAATAGAACAGGCACAGATACCAAACATAGAAGACACAAAAAATTGACAACACTGGTTTAAAGTGGGGAAATTGTCCAAAGTAGGGATACAATACAAACAATGATAATTGATTGTTTCAGGCAGAAAAAAAATTTAAGCAGCATGAAATGCAAATTTATGTCTGTGAAGTATTTCTTCAGAAGGCATACATGGTAGGCACATCTCCTGGAAAGGGTAACATGAGGAAAGGAAGAAACACATTATAAGCGGGTGGGAAGATTTTTTGGCAATGGAACAACATAAAATTACCCAAACCATTAGCAAAAGTCTTGGTTAACATAATGGAGGTCACACTCACTTGGAAGAGGAAACCTATAGAATGGACAACTATCAGCAAAAGTAATGGCAGCTACACCACACTAATTCGACCTTTTATTTCGGTGATGTTAATTTATTAATATTTGGAAGCGAACTTGTAGCATCTAAACATAGCAAACCATGAAGCCAGGACCATATTGGATCACCAGCATCATATCTAATAAAATTCATTCAGTTCCACCTTTTTAAAAGTTATACCTACAATCATAAACATCACAGATTCAAATGAGCTTCCAAAATAAAATGAACATGAAAATCAATTGCAAAATGCCACAAACAAAGTAGTAACTTAAAATAGATGACATCTGCGAGACCTGCGGACAAAAAGTGATGAGATAACACGAACCTGAAAACTGCGAATGAGATTGAAGGAAGTAAATAATATCAGATAAATTCCACAGAAAGTGAAAACAAAAGAAGAGAAAACACAGGCTTCCGTTAGACCACGTTGTAACTAATCAAGATCACATCCACGCAGAGAGCGTACCTATCACATTTTGCCCCAGAGATAACAGCAAACTAGCAATTAAGAGGTACCCTAAAAAATTACCCTACGTAGAAAATTGCTATTAAAACTTATTCTATGCCAATACATGCAAAAGTTAATTCTAATACAGGGATGAGATAATAAGTACAATGAATCATATGTTTACCTCATGGAGGTGGTGCAAAAAGGCCTCTAATTTCTTCAGCAAACAACACACGCCTCTGCAAACAACTTAGGCCCTCTATCAAATTATAGAAAACAAAATTCTCTAATGCAAACATATTTTCGGGCATATAAACATAAATTAAAATCAAATGTACACGAATACATTCACCATCAGAAGATATTGTAAGGCATCACAGCCTTCTGTGGTCTAAAAAAAGAAAATGCAAGAATTTTCATCTCTTACCTCTTAAATCTGCATTTGGAATTTTTTTAGAATTAGACCTCACAATTGGCCGAAATACACATTTAGTCCAGGTAAATCGATTTTGCACAATTAGACTTACGCATGTTAGACTTTCCCACACGCACTCTTGAATTGCCGATAATACCCGTAGGGTAATCGAAATGAAAAGTTACAACCCTACTTCACTGGTTGCATCCCAAATTCAAATTTTGTTTTCCCTCCTACGCTCTCGACCATTCCCAGATTTCCCTTCCCTTCAGGCAACCCCTCATCCAGCGGTATTTTCCCTCTGTCGCCTTCTTCTCCTCTGGTATTGCTTCTCCAGTCACATTTTTTGCATTTGAAAGTTCCAATTTGTCCATTCTTCGCTCTCAACCCATCCAGGCTTTTATCTATCCTACGGCGATCACTCATCCAGCCAAATTCCTCCTCTCACACCCTAGCAACAACAACATTCTCCTCCTATGATATTTGTCATCTAGTGGAACTCTTGACATAGAGAAAGTTCTATTTTTTTCCATCCTTCGCTTTCCACTCCGGCAATTTCACTCTGACACTCATTTCCCAACCGGATACATATATTGCAGCCATCTTGTCCCCTCCGAAAAGCAAAAATACTAACTAGGCGTCTACCTTCCATCCCTCTCATCCAGCCGGCCACATCTTGAATTTTGGTGTTTGGCCCTATTCTCCATCCCCCTCTTCCCATGGCCATCTGACCAATCTCCCCAGCAGTTGATCAATAGTATATGATATAAATGGCAAGGTAATAATATCCTACATCACTGGTTGGTTAATTTAAGAATTGAATATCTTGTTTTGGTGCATTATATGGTTTGGTTTGAAATTTAATGAGATTGTGTGATGAAATGCTCTGTAGATCTTAATGGAAGTTAAATGAGCAATTTCATAATAGGTGTGTAAATTGGACATATGTACTGCTATGATTGGTTAATTTGATGTTGTAAGATAAATTTGATTTAAATATTTGAAGGATGTGATCTGATTATAAAAGATGAATAGGAAATCTTTGATGATATAAATATTGTAGGTAGGGTAAGAAAGAAGAATATGGCTGATTAGTTTAGTTAAACCAGTGCTCTGTTATATGAGATATGATGAATACCAAGGGGGAGACCATAGAAGAAATTTTGTATGCTTTAGACGAAGCTAACTAATAGGGTCTAACTATTAGCCGGTACAGTATATGTTGGTATTAAAAGTACAGTGTGTGGTCAGTAAACTTGAAGTCTGGTATATATATGAGTAGATTGATCTTGTCACATGTAAATTGTGTGTTTGGTACTTAGTTTGCAGTCATGGCTTTGAAGGACTATATAATCATGGGTCGTAATTCTTTGAGGATCAAAATTTAGTTACTAGGCTAAGTCTGAAAAATAATGCTCATTAGTTTATTTTTAACCATTCTCTGTAATATGTGATATGATGAATATCAAGGGTAGACTATTTAAGCAAGTATATATGCAATAGACCAAGTTAACTGATAGTGCCTAACTGTCGATTCGTAGATTTTAAGTTACTTTTTTATGCAAAGTACATTATGTGGGCATCAGATTTGATATAGTTAGGTCTATATATGGGTAGAATAGTAGGAGTGTATGGCAATGATCTTGTTAAACGTAGATTGTGTGTTTAGTTCTTAGTTTGCATGCAGGACTTTAAAGGAATGCAAAAGCATGGGCCGTAATTCTTTGAGGATCGAAATTTAGTTGCTAGGCTAAGTTTGGAAAATAATGCTCATTAGTTTATTTTTAACCATTCTCTTTAGTATGTGATATGATGAATACCATGGGGGAGCTCATTTAAGCAAGTATATATGTTATAGACCAAGTTAACTGATAGGGCCTAATTGTTGACTGGTAGATTTTAGGTTGCATTTTTATGCAAAGAACATTGTGTGGGCATATGACTTGATATTGTTAGGTCTATATATGGGTAGATTAATAGGAGTGTATGGTAGTGATTTTGTCGAACCTAAATTGTGTGTTTGGTAATAAGTTTGCATGGAGGACTTTAAAAGAATGCAAAAGCATGGGCCATAATTCTTTGAGTATCGAAATTTAGTTGCTAGGCTAAGTCTAGAAAATAATGCTCATTAGTTTATTTTTAACCATTCTCTGTGATATGCAATATGATGAATACCAAGGGGGAGCCCATTTAAGAAAGTATATATGTTATAGACCAAGTTAACTGATAGGGCCTAACTGTTGACTAATAGATTTTAGGTTGCTTTTTTATGCAAAGTACATTGTGCGGGCATTAGACTTGATATTGTTAGGTCTATATATGGGTAGATTAATAGGAGTGTATGGCAGTGATCTTGTCAAACGTAGATTGCGTGTTTGGTGCTTAGTTTACATGCAGGACTTTAAAGGAATGCAAAAGCATGGGTTGTAATTCTTTGAGGATCAAAATTTAGTTGTTAGGCTAAGTCTAGAAAATAATGTTCATTAGTTTATTTTTAACCATTTTCTATGATATGTGATATGATGAATACCAAGGGGGAGCCCATTTAATTTGATAGGGCCTAACTGTTGATTGGTATATTTTAGGTTGCATTTTTGTGCAAAGTACATTTTGTGGGCATTAGACTTGATATTGTTAAGTCTATATGTGGGTAGATTAATAGGAGCATATGGCAGTGATCTTGTCAAATGTAGATTGTGTGTTTGGTGCTTAGTTTGCATGCAAGACTTTTAAGGAATGTAAAAGCATGGGTTGTAATTCTTTTAGGATCAAAATTTAGTTGATAGGATAAGTCTGGAAAATAATGCTCATTAGTTTATTTTTAACCATTCTCTGTGATATGCGATATGATGAATACTAAGGGGGGCCCATTTAAGCAAGCATATATGCTATAGACCAAGTTAACTGATAGGGTCTAACTGTTAACTGGTAAATTTTAGGTTATTTTTTATATAAAGTACATTGTGTGGGCATTAGACTTGATATTGTTAGGTCTATATATGGGTAGATGAACTGATAATAGGCTACTCTATGACCTAGTATATAAGGTTATTACAAAGTTAACCGATAGGGCATTAGACTTGATATATTTTTTTGTTGACTAATAGTAGATTGTGTGGTATGTAGATTTAATCAAGTGAGGTTTACATATAGGTAGATAAAGATTGTTTTAAGAGTGTATGTAACTTATATTGTGTGTTTGGTGCTTAGTGTGCATGCATTTGATATACATCAAATTCTGTTTGTGTGATGCAAAATATGTGTTGGTTACATAAATATTAGCCTATAGGTATGTGGTATTGGAAGGTTACATGCCAAATTCTGACCATGCTCAGCTTGATGTGAAAAATACCTCCTCTGATTGGTATGAACATGTTGTGTGTATTATGTATATTACCATATATTTGCATAGATGGTTATTATAAAGTATAACACATTTGCAAAATAGAATTGTCAAACATTGTAGGGTGAAGATGCCAAGTAATGCCTCAGCGATCTTTAAGCCAGTAGAAGCTAATAAGGGTAGAGCCCATGAGGGCGACCCTCAACCCAAATCAACCTATGCTTATATATATATAAGGAGGCTGAAAGACCATTTCAATAAGCATAGATGTCAGGCAGCCTTGTTTGAAGGATCATGTTTTGGCAAATACTTACAGTTGGACATAGAGAAGTTCCTATTCCCCCTTCAAGCCTTGCACCACATAATAAAAATGCATCAGGGAGTGTATAGCTTTCAAGTGACGGAAGCCTATTTTATGAAGTTGTCTCCCACCGAATTTGCCCAAGTAACCGGTCTACGAGATGGCATATGTGCTCCCATGCCTCCCAACAATGCCCAAAGTTTTGAGAAAGGACTCCCTACTTTGTAGGGTGTTCGGCAAGGAGAAGCTGCACTTAACAAAGGAGTAGATATACCAAAAGATCATCATAAGAAAAAGTGATGATGACGTGGTGAAGTTGGCCCGTGTACTGGTTTTGGCTTGTTTCATTGTGGGTAAAGGTGGGAGCATAAGGTTGACAGGTGGTTTTTTTGTTGGTTGATGATGTGGAGGAGCTCGATTCCTATCCTTAGGGTAACATTGCATATTGGGACACCCTCCATAGTTTGGAGGAAGCAAGGAAGGCCCTATCCAAAACCACTTACATTGTGCATGAATTTGTACCGACATTGTTGGTACATTATTTGGGTAGTCTGATTGAGGATTTAATGTAATATGCTACCTATGATATTATGACATTTATTTTATCATTTGAAAATTTTGGTTTGGGCTATGGAAAGGATTCCTCCTCTGGGAGACTTATGTGCGAGACATGTACATGATGTTTATCCTAAATTGCTGAATTGGGCTAACTATAAGAAACTCAATTATGATACAATTGACAAAGCTATTTTTGGAGGGGAGAAGATAATATATTGTCATTTGTCGTCTTACTATGACTTCAAATTTGTGAACCACATATATGATGATATTAAAAGCATTTTAGCTTTTAGGTGTTGGTGTACATGCGCTTGGAGTTGACCCAAGCTAAGTCTGATGAGGAGATTGTGCAATCAGCCAAAGGGCTGAAGAATTTTGTTAAGGGGGACTGGACAATTTTTGATAAATTTGAGGTCCCCCTTGGTGGTGCCCTGCAAGGAGCAGAGGAACATGTTGAAGTAAATATGGTGGAGGAGGATCGGAGAGCTCATGAAACAATCGTTTCTTTTGTTGATGAGGTACCACAACAAGGAAGTAGGCACCCAGATGCTACAATAGGACAAAATGTGCAGTGCCAATTGGAATGGATGAAGGACACATTAGTTGAGCTTGTTGGCACAATTGACCTCATTCAGCTAAAGGTGGTTGCATTCGACCGTTTGGAGGCCAAGGTAGACAAATTGTCTCAAGATATTTAAGCTTTGTTGTTAATGAGTGGGAGGTCAGCAGGCCCATTTGAGGTTAGCTACATTATAATAATGATTATGACTTCTTACTACTGTTAAGTTTTATTATTCTTGTAATTCTACAATAATCATACTAATATTTACAATAATTAATATTGACCAGGAAGGGATGGATGCTAGAGATTCTTGCTGGCAGGTTAGGGTATGCAAACTTTTGTAATATGAAGGACATGTATTTCTTGCCCCAATGTTATGCAATTGAAAATGACATGCTTCATACTTTGCTATCTTAATTGTCCCACTGTCCTAATATTATCATATTTTGATTTACACTTCTACTCATATGTGCAAGTCTTCATAGGAAATTGTTGCAAATGAAGTTTACCCATTTGATAGTGCAAATAGTGTGGACATTGGGGAGGTAGGGGTCGACATTGGGAGTGATGCCACAAAAGTCAAAGAGGTTGTGCCCCCCGATGTCCATGGTAGGAAGAGGACTGTCAAAAAATATGTAAGGACCCCTTATATGACACCAAGGAGAAGCAAGAGGAGAATGGTGAGGGGCCCAAGTGATGTTCAAGAGCAAGGGACTACTGGCAAGCCTTAAATGACAATGATGTTCACTGCGAGGGAGAAGAATATGGGCAGGCTAACATTGAAATGGTGAACCATATACTGGATAAAATTGAAGATGGAGGAGATTCAATTACTGCCAACCCACCTATGGGACAAACTCAAGCTGGGCAAGAAGTCCACATAAACAAGATATGTGGACTCGTTGCACTCTTAGAGATAGCCTTGCTGGATGGCATGTCCTAAACCCCATGCCCTAACAATGAAAGAAGATAAAACCCTTCGAAAGAGCCTCAAGACGGGTTAGAAATTTGAGTGAGTTCATATTATAGTTTTAGGTTTGATACACATTTCATTTCATATTGATCAATTTCATTTACAATAATATGTGTTGACATTCATGGCATTCATAATTCATCAACCGCTTAGCAATTGGTGGAATCCAGCTGACATTAGAGTTTATACGGTCTATTATGCAGCAACATAGGTGGCTTTGGGATAATGTATGTGTGAATTTGAGTTGTATTAGTAGTTGGTTATGTTGTACACAATTATAGTTATTCAATTTTTATAGATATGAAATACGATATTCATTCAGTGTTTGCTTACCTTGGTCTAGCATATTGATGCGTATGTGCTAGCATTGTAGAAGAAGGCACTTGGTAACCCAACTACTAAGTAAGCCTTCCATCTTGTCCATTTTATGGTATGGCGTAATTTATTTTTAAGTTTATATTTAACTAAAAACTGCCAACTACTTGACTAACATATGTTTCTAATTCAACAAGAGCTTATGAGGATGGATGCATCTCCGCTCCTCAGCCTATACGCATTGATGAAGGAAAAGAAAGCAAATGTCTCTAGGGCCGCCTTTGCAGAAGCATGGCGAGAGGTTCTAACAAACATTGTGAAGTTGTTGAAGGTGAATGAAAAAGACTTCTGGGAATATGACATCCACCACTTCCCTCTTCATGTAAATGGTAACCATTGGACTCTCATTATTCTTGACTTGAGGAAGGATGTCATATATATAATAGACCCATATTACTCTGGCATTGAGGTAGAGCAGTACTACAAGAAATTGGCGATACTCAAACATGTTTTGCCAATAGTTCAGTTGAAATTGGGATATGAAGCAGCTGCTACCTTGCGTCTCCCAGTGAGAGAGATAACCGGACACCCACAACAAATCAATAACAATGATTGTGGTGATTGCCTATGCATTTATATATGGTACTGATAAGTATGAAATCTATATCTATTTTATATGCCTTTTTACCTTATTTGCTAGTATAGATTAGGTTAATTTAGAGTTAATTATGGTTTATTTAGATTAAGATAGATATTAGTATTTTAGTTTAATTATTAATGATTTTGTAGTTATTAGTTGTTTAGACATGTATTTAAATCAAGATGGAATTTTAGTTACTTTCTACATGTCTAAAGTATGATATTTTATGTTTTGTAGGTAAAGTGCGCTTATCGAAGTACTTGGACAATGTTTGAAATGATTAAAAATAGTCTTCACATGCTTTAAAGTGATTTGGACAACTTTTTGGAGTTATAAACAAGTTAGAAATTAATATGGACACGAAGGAAAGCTTAATGAACAGAATATGAACTGTCTAGGAAAACTGTCCAGATTGCAGAAACACTGTAGCCGATTGAACGGGGTCACTTACCGATCGATCGGGATAACATGAATTCAGACAAAAATACAATTCAAGCGTTCGAACGGGCATGCAGGGCGATCGAACGGCATAACGTGCAGTTTCCTTGTTTGACCCAAATTCTAATCCTTTTCATATTGGACTTCTTCCTATGGAACTTATGCCTATAAAAAGATATATTTGGCTTAAAATTGGGGGATTCCAGTAGATTTTAGGAAGAGAAAAAGGAAGAAGAAGATGGAAGAGAACTCAAAGCTTTCAATGGAAATTCAAGTGCTTTCTTCTACAATGGAAGGCTAGACTTTTCTTTTACTTAGGAGTTGGTGAAGCTATAGATAAGTTTCAATTTCTTTTCTTTTTAATTTAGATCTCAGTTGTGAATGATGACAATTGTATGATATAGATTTCCTTTTTAATGGAAGAGCTTTTAATGTTTATTCAAGTCTATGTTGATTTATTGTCTTGTAGATGATAGATTGATATAGTTTTGATATTTACATCGATTCTAATTTCTGTGATTTAGATGAGATGGTCATACAATAGTTTTAATGTTTAGTTAATTAATGACTTGGATTAGTTATACTAAGATTAGACGGGTCATGCCTATAGCTAGTTTAGTGTAGATGATTTGTGTTATTGTCGAAGATAGTTCATGCCATTGAAGTTAATTAATGATTCTTTTTGAAGTAATTCTAACTTGTAGCTGAGAATACTTGTTCATATTCACACTAGATTTAGATTAAAAGTTAAGGAATTATTATGGTTTTATAGTGGATTCAATTTCCTAAGTAATTTCCATCATATTAATCTCTTATTTTAAACTAGTTGATTCCTTTATTTTGCTTAATTTAAGTTTAAGTTTGTTTTAGTTTTTAATCAGCAAATTCCTTTTTAGATTTAGTAATAATCTATCCATCCCTGAGGTTCGATAACCCTTAAATACTTATCCTAGTACAATTACCTTGTACACTTGCAAAGGGTTTAATTATAAACGATCAGGTACCTATCACACAGATACCGATTTAGCTTTACTGGGGAGGACATACGCATCACGATGTATCGGGTTGCTTACCAAATTCTACAAAATTCGATATGAAGGTGAGATCTTATCAGTAGATGTGGCTTCACTTTATGGTGTTGGTCCTTGACTATGTGATTCGATGTGTGTTTGACTGTTGGTTTATAGGAATAATTTAATGGGGAATATTAGTTTGTTTAATGGTGATTGAATCTTGAATATCTTTGTGTTGGTCATTGACTATATTAATTTAATGGTGTATATAAGTTTTTTTTATGATGTTGAATGATGAGATCTCAACATGCGAATGTAGCTACATGTTTTGAATGAAGTTGGTCTGATAAGGACCGAAATTGTTGATGATATTGGCTAGGGATCATTGCGGTATTTGATGATACAATAGTATTGAGATATTGTTCTTCGTCCAACATGAGTTATCTAATTGTTCCTCATTGGTTAGATTTGGTTGAAATTTAGCATGGCCTGGAATGAAGTACGTTGAGCAATTAAAGATTTGTCATGGCTATTATGTTACAAATTTTGGTATTGATCTAGTGCATTCTAGAAAAGCACATATTTCACCACCTTATTTTATTTTAATAATTTGCACAACACATATGAACAGATGTTGAAGGGATTCAATTCATTTGTTTTAATCATTTGCACTCAAAAGGCTTAATCAAATATATTGAAGTCAAGTAGTAAATATAGATAAAGAATGTAGATGTGAAAGTTGGGATTGGATATGCAACCACTTCATCAAAGCTACCTACAAAACACCCTTTTCCAGCTAACCGGGACTAAATACAAATGGAATTGATGAATTTGACAAGAATCCTACTTCCCAGGCACACCATAACTAATTACATATTATGGTTCCGTGCTACCATTGCCCACATTACCAAATTATTTGATGCAAACATAAGCTATGTAAGTAATACATACATAGAAACATTGAAATCTAGTGGCAAAACATGAAATACTTAAATCCAAATATAAATGATAATGTTAGAAAGTTGAAAGCCTTCTATAAGTACATTGTACCGAGAAGACTACATGACAATATAAACTCATCACTGGCGGCTTCAAGACATATCCTTGAAAAGCACGACAGCTATAAGCAACTTTGAACCCACATACACTACCACACCAAGTCCATTACAAGAGCTCAAAAATTATTTTATACCTGGCTTCACATAGAAATCCACATCCTTACATATGCTAACTAATTTCGTCAACTGTACTTAAATCATCGATTTGCATATGGTTGTTAAGTCTATTCATATCAGAAATATGTTATGCTTGATTGCATAATTACACAACATTGCACTATTAGACTCTTCCTCTCTGTGCATTAAATTACATGTTAAGAACAAAACACTAATTTGCAAAATTAGCAAATGATAACAACATAGACAACAAAAAGATGTTGAGAAATGAAGTATGTGCACTTGAAATTTCCAGTTCATTTGCCAAAAGATTGTGGTCTAATACAAAATAAAGTTTTCTAAAATGAAGGCCTAGAATATTACAATGGTAAGACTTTGTATGTGGTATTGTAATGAACAAGCAATAACTTACTATACATAATTTGTGTGTATCATAAAATATATATCCCATATGTCATTCCTCTTTGTATCCAAGAAAGTGTAACATCGTGACTCCCTCTTAGTTAGGAGTTGTCCATAAGGCCGAAATTTTGCTCACAATGGCGAATTCCCAACTAAAATTTGTCCACTAGGATTGTTCGCTTGCACATTTTGTCCTCAAGTGTACATACATTGAGCTTAGCCACATGTCTCATTTTCTTCTTTCTCTTCCCCTTTGGAGTTAGAGGGCTGAGATTCGACTGGATTGGACATGTCTTAGTTTCTTCCTCATTTCTTTAACTCCCACCTTTTCTACTAGATGCGGGACTTTTGTAGATGTTGACAATTGTTGGTTAGTATGAGTTGGTGATGGGTGTGAGCTAGGAGGAGGAGGGGTGGAGTTATGGATGGATGAATAGTAGGGCCCCCAACCGGGTTCTCTCCAATTACCGTGGTACAAGTATTGCGATAGTGACCAAATTGTTTGCACTTACGACATTGTACTCTCATTTTTTCTTCACCTTGAGAGAGAATCCGCTTCTTCTTTATTTGTCCCGGTTGTGCCTTCTCTTTTGGAGGCCTTAACTTAAGGCTCTTCACATCTTCAGGAGTCTCCCATCTTTTATATTTGAGGACCGTATATACTCCCTTGCTATAGATTTGCCTATAAGTTTCTATTGTGTAGAATGGGGAGCAATAGTCAACATAATTTAGTCTTCGGTGGCCACATGTTGCCAATGCATGTTCACAAGGTAACTCTATTTGCTGAAACTTTCCACATGCAAGTCTTTGTAATAAGGTCAACCTGATCATCCCCTCTTTCGGACCTAGTTAAGACCTCATGACCACTTATGGGATAACACATCATACCTCTAGCTACTTCATTACACTTATGAATCTTGCTTTCCACATATTTAGTTAAGTAGCCCTTCCAAATCCACGCTTGTACCACATCTCTTGAGCCTTTAAATGGATGACCTCAATGATCATGACAATGGGGAAATGTTGTTGCTCCCTAATCATTCCATTGAAGATTTCGCATGGGTTGGATGTGACAATGTTATACCTGGGCGATGGAAAGTAAGCACTAACCCACCGTGCCTTATCAATTTCTGTTAACCATTAGTAGGCCTTAGGGTTTTTCTCCTCAATGATAGTTATTTCTTCAATATATGTCTCCGGCCTAAAAGATTTTACTGCCCTGTAGAAGTTATTGTTCAAACCTCTGTCTTTGAAATGTGAAAACATGTTTTGAGATATATAAAATGCACAATATCCATATATGACAAATGAAAACATTTGAGCTACTTGTGATGTGATTAATCTATGCCGATCAAAAAGTATCATTAGGCCCTCTAAATAACAAAGGCAAATTTCCAAATGTGCAAGGACCTAGCCCCATGCATCATTATTCTCTCCTTCTCTGATAGAACAAGCAATTGGGTATATATGGTTCTCACTGTCTAAAGTAGATATCACAAACAAAGTCCCTTTGTACATTCCTTTCAAGAATGTTTCATCTTTACATATAACCCTTCGCATGTGCTTCTTGATGTTCTCCATGGCTACTCCAAAGGAAACAAAGCATCTCTCAAAGGTCATATCTATTGAGTCATAATGAAGAGTAGTTGAGGTGCCCGGATTTGCCTTCTTCAACTCATATAAGTAGGCAGCCAACTCGGCATATGACGACTCATAAGATCCTCTTAACTTGTTAAATGCTGTAATCTTTGACCTATATGCCTTTGAATAATTCATCTTCACTCCATATTCCAAATTGACATCAACTTGAATTTCCTTTGGAGTATAAGCAACATGTTGCCTAAGTTGTTTCACGACTGAGTCAGCAATAATACCTATTTTTGCATGTTTGTGATCTCCTCTAAAGATTAGTTTTCCACATGTATGAAAATTGTTCATAGCTTCACTTTGAAAATGCTACACCCATTGGTTATCATAGCATGTAACTTCCATGGACATCCCGACACATTGCACACAACTATGAACAGAGATTTATTTGAATATTTTACCTTGAACTCAAAGTTGTTGTGCATAGCATACTTGTGCATAGCCAACTCAGCATATGATGACTCATAGGATCCTCTTAACTTGTTAACGACCTATATGTTTTCAAATAATTCATCTTCACTCCATATTCCAAATCGATATCAACTTGAATATCCTTTGGAGTATAAGCAACACATTGCCTAAGTCGTTTCATGACTGAGTCAGCAATAATACCCACTTTTGCTTGTTTGTGATCTCCACAAAAGATTGGTTTCCCACATGTATGAACATTGCTCATAGCCTTCACTTTGAAGATACTACACCCATTGGTTATCGCAGCATGTAACCTCTATAGACATCCCGACACATTGCACACAACTATACATGAATCAAGATTTATTTGAATACTTTACCTTGAACTCAAAGTTGTTGTGCATAGGATACTTGTGTACATGTAGCTTCAGAGATTCCTTATCCCTAATCTCTTGGCCATGTAAACTACTTTCGGATCCTTGCCATATTCACACAAATCAACCTCCTCAGCCATGTTATGCTCTTCATTCACACACACCCCCACATCTAATCTGCTCAAGGATTATATTTATACCGGTATTAGAATGAGACAAACAATTATAAGTTAGGTGTAATCAATTAACTAACAACGTAAGATATGATATGACCTTGGAATATGTTTTGGTACCGAAGTTTTCCAAAAAAATGCTACTTGATGATGGTGCTTTCCTCCTCCCACCACCATCTCCATCATTTATGAGTGACAGTGGCATTTGCTCTTGTTGGAACTTCATCGTCCCTACATTTAACACCACTACAAAGTTACTACAGATTGATAAATTAGCAAACACACAAATTATAATAATGATTTCATAATTCTTACCACTTTCTTTCAGTCATTTCAATGTTCATCACTTTAGTTAAGTTCAGAGGCGTTCCTCTTCCACCTTACGTACTTACGGCAGTCACATTTGTACCAAATGTCAGCATCTCATCCTACAATGTTGACATCCTCATCATAATCATGCAATTCAAATTTATCTCATTTAATGTCTTCCTCATGATGCTCCTGCCATCCATCATAGACAACATCTTCTTCATCAATGTTATTCAATGTGTTGGGTACACATTCTTCATCATTAGCTCCTCCGGCATCATTACCCTTATTTGAGTTGGCCCCAATCTCTTCAATTTTTGTTATGTTCACATCATCAACTTCAACCCTTGTAATGGGGACCTCTGCTAGTTCTTCATCTAAATTGCATTACAAATATAAGTAAACATGTCGTGCCATGGGATTTTTGAAGCATATAAAATTCTTTTCACAAAAATATATCAGAGTTAACCCGGGCCCGTGATGGGAGCTACTCGCCTTATACGATAATATAATAATAATTTCCCAGGGAACCATGGTCGGTGTACAAACATACAAGAGAAAAATAATAAAGAGAGTTCTTACTTCTTTCGATGCTTTTGAAATCCTCGCAATCACATCGATAAAACTCGGAGTAGGCCCTTCTACCTACACACTAAGCTTCATCGAGTCTTGCAAATTCTGGGGGGTGGTGAGTATTTTAAAATACTCAGTAGGGGAGTTTATACAATCAGGCATGAATAAACACATGGCAATTTTACAACACATATCATACATAATATTTTTCATGAAAACAGGTGTGCCTCTTACCCAAAACCACCCCTAGTGCTTCTTCCTACATATCAAAGATACTTCTAGGGTTTGTAAGCTCTCATGGCTTACTACTAATGTCCCAGACATACATAATTAATAGGAAATTGTTGCGGGTACAAAGCAACAACCTCTTAGTCCTCCACAAATCATCTCAAAATATTTTGTGCTTGTGGATAGAAGAGCCACCTGTGCTCATGGGGTGCCTGGATCTAGAGAACAGAGAGTCTTCCCATGATACTCTCTACCTTAGCGCACATAGCCTTGATATGTGCCCTTCGTTGGGGGCTAATCAGGGGTCTTGCCCTTCGTTAGGGGCTCACTAGGCTAAAAAAGGTATCGGGCATCCAATTCCGAACCGAATTAAAATTGTGCCCTTATCTAGTCAACGAAGCTCTATTGGGGACAACCAAAACACTCTTGACTCCCAAATTCAAAATCTTGAGTCCCAAACTCATAATCTTGAGTCCCAGATTTATCATCAAAATCTTCTAGAGTTCCTAGACTCCAAAAAGGGTTGTTTTCTTTTAAAATATTTCATCCCAATGTTTACCCATCCAAAAACCCTAGCTTTGGCTCTACAAGCCATGGGAGCATCACTATCAATGACTACAAAGGCAAGGTTGGTCACTCATTCCAATGAGACAGTTACCCCCTCTTTATCTCTAGCACCATGCTTATACGTCTTTTCAAAAATAATCTTGAGAATCCTCCTTTCAACAAGGACGAGTCCTCTAAAACCATCTTTCAAACATATTGTGTTCATTTGCAATGAAAACAGTGGCGAAGCTAGTTTGTCTCTATCTCACACGCTCAAACATGTATAATTTATATCAAAATCCGTGGATAAACATTCGATCAAATTATTATATAAGTGGCAATAGCAAAGCATGCAATATTTATAACATATCCAGTTCCAACGGAATCATATATATGAGGAAATCATAAAGCATACAATATATAAACATATCCGCTTCGAGCGGCTAATCAAATATACATAATAGAATTATAAACATACGATATATAATTCATACTATCTCAGTGATTAATCGTTCGACAAATCGAATATATGTGCAAAAATCATAAAGCATAACTTGAAAGTAACTTTAACGCATATCATGCAAGAGTCATATAAATATTAAGTTAAAAAAATAACTAAAGTTCATAATCATGCCTTAAGAAATAATAAAGGCCCCTACCTCGCTCTCTGCGCAAGTTCGAAGCTGATACACAAGACACCACGAAATTGGATGTCCACTACTAGGATTCTGGAGGTCTGAAACCAGAAAAATAACCCCACCATAATGTCTAGCATGCTCAATTTAGGTAAGAACACCTCAAAAATGACTCGAATCGGACTTAAAATGAGTGAGAAACGAAGAAATAAAGTTTGAAGAACGTAGGAGAAAATGCAGAAATGGCGAGAGAAAGAAGAACTTGAAAACTAGATGCTATATTTATAAAAAAAAAAAAGTGGATAGACGATAGGCTGACACATCAATCCTAACCAAACGTAACCGATCTATTCCACTTCGTCGTCAGTCTTATCCGTTGCGTCATTGATCCTATCCATAATGATATTATTTTATTCAAATAATATCCTAACCTCAAACCACGATAACTTCCTACCTCAAAGTTAAAATCACGTGCACGTATTACCAATGGACTCATGTTGATGAGCCCTTCGAAACAAGACCACATTTGGGTAGGTTATCCCTCACTTTTTATGTGGGTCCCACCCATGTGGCACACTTCCCGAGGCCTAACTTTCGACCTCAGTGTCCGATTTAGGCGTTCTTGGGTTCAATACGCTCGTCTCTTTGAGCTCTAACACATCTATATGAAATTCAGATAAATGTATGCCACTAAATAATTTAAAATAATCAAAAACTCATAAATTAGCTTTATCAAAGGCAAAAAATCATACCGAAAATTCACAGTCGTTAGAAAACAGGAGGAGCTGTCTTTGCCTCCAACACCTTGGCCTCACGCAATAAGTCATCTACTTATACGCCATCACTCAAATCCATTGTGCTCTTATACAAAATGTCCCCATCCGCTGCACCACTTGACAATTGCTCATTGCTTTCTTTTGCATCCCTCACTCCTACATCCTTCATTTCCACCTTGGGGTTAACTTCATCCGCATGACTACTAGTGACTTCCGCAGCATTCAACATAATCGACTAGTTAATCATCCACTTGGATACATCAAAATTTGGGTCACATTCATGGAACACAAGTATATTTTGCACTTTGGTTATTATCAACGGGAGACCATTGTCCCTGGTCTTAGCATAGTACAGAAAACAATGGAGAATCCTAGTATCATTGATTTCCGTTGGAGGTAGGTCCAAGGGGATCACCAAAGGATATGTAAAAATCATTTTCAATGAGTATTCCTTCCTACAACATCTTATTACTTCGTTTACTATGGTCACCAATGATTCATACGACAATGAGCTTCTAATAAATATGACATCTGACTTGGCAGTGAAGCTATCATACTTGTGTCGACTTACATCCTACTCTCCCCCCACACACACATAACACATGCTGCTCATTTGTATCCATATCATCTAAACATGCTTCGAACGCTCATTCGTCCATCCAATAGGAAATCATTAAATATACTCAAGAGTTATGTCAGTTGGGCACTACCAGTTATCAGTTGAGACATATTAGTCAATGCTTTCGGTCTCAATTTTTCCACCGTTTCTGTTGATGTTCTTCAATTTGATTATTAACCCCACTTGTTCCTTCCTGTCTTACAACTCTACATGCAACACACCCACCCTATAAGTGCTTTCAAAAGTAGACTAAATGTACCCAAGAGTAACCTCAATCAGGCACTACCAGTTATCAGTTTAGCCGTACGTGATAACGCTTTCGCAACTGTCTCCACACCCATAAATGTGTTGCCTTTCTTGTTTCATCTTCGGATCATACCAGGTATCAACTTGTGCATCTACAAGTAAAAACCTTAACCTATCCTCCATATCCAACCTCACCATAGTTCCGGTATGGCCACCATTGGGTATAAACACAATGACCCATGTCTTGCCTTCATGAGTTAGGGTACATATGGGGAGGAGGCTCTTAGACATCCACCCTTCACCAACCTACAGTCCTATGATCTGCTCCTTAAAATATTCTACTTGCAATCAACACACAGATCCACTTTGTCGGGATAGTCCGCCGGCTAAGAGGTGATGGAGGTGGCCTAGGAGACAAAGGTCGAGAAGATGAGGAACGAGGAGATGAGGAAGCAAATGGGGGAACATATGGGGGACGAGAAGATGAAGCCAAAAGAGAATAGTTTGGAAGATTGTCTAGGAAGAAACCTTTGGTTGTTAAGAAAATGCAAAGATTTTCACCTTTATGACAATATGATGATGGTTGGGCTAATTCTGTTTATATGCAACGTGAGTGTGGACAACTCCAACATGCCAAAGTCTCTTGCTTCCCGTGATACACAATGGAAATATATAGCCAAATCTATATAAAGGGAGAATATCCAATCATAAAAAATAACATATGTGAGAATCCTGAATATGTGAATCTTAAGTTGAGGGCTCCCAAGGAGAATGCACAACCTAAAAGATGTCTTATTTCATGTCAACGAACATAACAGATGCCTGATTTCATTCGCAAGAGGTATTGGTGACACCTAAGCTTGGCAGTCTCTATTTACATTATGATATTCTGACGGTCTCTTCAGCATTGATATCATTCGATTTTTGTGTGGCAAGAGTTATCAGTGACGGATACTCCTCCCTCGTGATTTAGGTTACTTTCACAAACGGTATATTGACCGTCAATGAAGACTTTACATTCAAGGCTTCACTCTGTTGAAATATCTATTTTTCATGGTGAATTGTAACCATCAATGTTGACTTTATTTAACTCTATCTGTGTTTTCAACGATGTCTATGAGAAACCAAACACACAAGATAAAGTTGAAATTATTACTTACTTACACTCTTATTTATCCACCCATATTTAAACCTAACTTGCACAAATCTAATGACCACCCAATCTACTTTGAAAAATATAAGCCTCCTACCATTTACTAGTCAACAATTAGGATGTACCAATTAACTTTGTTTTCTTCCATCTACTAGGTCATATGGTCTACTCCTTACTAGATATCAGATCACATCATTCAAACCTACCTTGTAAACCCATCTATGCAAATCTAAAGGCCACATAATGTACTTCGAAAAATAAAAAAGCCTCCTACCATCTACCAGATAATAGTTCGGTTGTATCAGTTAACTTTGTTTTAACCATATATTCCAGGTCATATGGTCTCCTCGTCGCTAGATATCAAATCATATCATTTAAACCTACCTTCTACACCTATCTTCCTCAAATCTAATTACCTCAAAATGTGCTTGGCCAAAGTTTAGCATCCTACTATCTACTAGTCAACATCTAGGCTATATCAGTTAACTTTGTTTTACCCATAAAAAATAGGTCATATGGTTTCCTCCTTGCTAGATATCTAATCACATCATTAAAACCTACCTTGTCAACTTTTCTTTCTCAAATCTAATGACCACGCAATGTACTTCAACAAATAATGGCCTCCTACCATCTACCAGTCCATAGTTAGGATATATCAATTA
This sequence comes from Saururus chinensis, assembly GCA_035235625.1. NCBI lineage: Eukaryota > Viridiplantae > Streptophyta > Magnoliopsida > Piperales > Saururaceae > Saururus > Saururus chinensis. The sequence continues at coordinate 28,182,161 of CP141140.1, forward strand.
ACTATGTTCTACCCATGTAAACTAGGTTCAATTGTCTCTTCCTCACTAGATATCATATCAAATCATGAGTTAAACTAAACATACAAGAAAAATACATAATATATTACTTTTACCCTGAATTTGTTTATTATATAACCCCAAAAGAACATAATTCATCATAAACTATCAAAATACAACCATACATTACAAACCCAAGTGATACAATCTGACCGCACATTTGATGGGAAATTGTAGCAAAAAACCAGACACAAAGAAAACAAATATTGAAGCCCTTTTCTCTCAAATATTTTTCAACGCAAACTATATAACCATAAATCATCAGATGACATTGAACTAACATTGCACATCCATGTCACCAGACACTAGATCTGCACCCCTATGTCAGTGAAAATCAAACCAAACACAAAGCGCTATGCTTTTAACTAAACATTGCACAATCACGAACTGCATATTACATATACTCAATATCAAGAAATATCTCCATAACCTATATGCGGACTCTAAAAATGCAAGATTTCAAGAAATACAAACCTCAAACCCGCCATGCATCTTCCCTTTGCCCCCATTTTCCGGTCACCCTACCACGACATACGAACTAGGTTCGATCGTGCCAGTGCATGACCTAAGCGGATGAGGACCTTCTTCGACTAGATGTAGAGGATGTGAAAACGTGGAGGAGCTAAGGGTTGAAGAGATCTAGGAGAAGATGATGGAGAAGACTAGGGAGGAGGAGAGGAGGATGACAGCTCCTCTATGGGAGCCGCCGCCGTGTCTTTTTGTCTCCCGTGAGGGCTTCCTGTCTTTTTATATTACCTAAGGGTATTATCGGTAATTTAAGCACACATGTGGGAAAGTCGAACATGCGTAAGTCTAATTGTGTAAAATCAATTTACCTGGCCTAAATTTGCATTTCGGCTGATTGTGAGGTCTAATTCTATAAATTTTTCCTGCATTCTCCATTGGATTGAACTGAATAATTGAAACACCAATTTAGCCAATTAGGGGTTCTTCCCCCTTCGTAATCCAATTCCATGCAAGACCTGGCAGAGGAATACTCTACTACTGGCAAAAAAAAACATCAGCTTTATAGAATCAAAGAAAAGCTTAATGGAACATAAGGGATGCATAAAGGTGGGATTTTCCCAAGTGTGATTGGGGAGAAATGGTGTGCGAGGATATTCAGTCATGAACCTTCTCAATCCTCCTCTCGCCTCCACCTCCGCTTCTTTGGCCTTGGCCTTCCCTACCCTTGCAACGGCCTCTTCGGTGACCCCGACTGTGGCGAATGCCTCCAGCATCTCATCGTCCACGGCCAAGATCTCTGCCTTGCAGTGGTTGGTGAAGTCTAGGTCACCCTTCGATGCCAACTAGGAACCCTAGGAGGCTGAGGTTAAATTGCTTTCTCATGTGGACAACGATGGTAGTGGTGACGAGCCCTACGAGCAGCTAACAAGGAGGGAGAAGTGGTCCTCGTGCAGGGGGGGGGGGGGGGGGAGAGGGACAAAAGCGGAGGTGGAAACAGGGGCTTTGCATGTGAGGGGAAAATGGGAGGGGAAAAGGTAACAAGGGAGAGGGTAGGGGAGGGAAAATGTAGCGCGGAAGAAAGGAGGGGGAGGGAAATGGGCAAGGGAAGGATATTGGGAAAATGAAAAAGGGGAGGGAAGAGGCGAAGAAAATTGGGGTGAGGGAGGGAAATTGGAGTGGGGAAGAGGGGGGGGAGGAAAATCATAAGGATGGTTGCATTCCGTCGCGAATGTTGATCATCAGCGATGGCTTGAGCCATCGCAGATAACTTAATGTTGACTGTGATGGTCATCAACCATGGCTATTGGTGTCAAGACCATCCGCGATGGTCTTCAGCCATCACTATTAGTTTTGAGACCATCATCGATAGTTTGATGAAAGTTTTTAACTTGATGGAATCACCCTGCTAATTATTCAGCAAAAGCTAGGTAATCTGTAGTATTACCAAATGTGACATTAATAACATGAGCTATTGATCAAAAAGAAAAGTAAAGAACTTTAATCATGTATAAAATAATTATTTAATTTTTTTAATATAAAGTTTTGATGTTTTTTAAATGCCACCAACGATGCATTTGGAAACTCATTGAAAATAAGCATAATAAATTCTTAAAAAATATATGCATACAAAATATTTTTATATTTTGTTAATTTAGTGAAAAACCTATTTGAAAAAATAATTACTGACATGAACTATTTTTCATTTCCACTAAAAAAGTTTAAAATTTATCTGTGATGAGTTTTAAAATTTGTTGTAAAAAAATCCTATTTGCCACAAACTAGCCAACTTGTTGCAAAAGGTGTACATTTTTTGCTAGAAATTTCTTAAATTCTCTCAAATAGATAGTTAGGTTTTTTTACCTTTTTTAAAATAAATAAAATGGAGCCCGTTTGGGACACATTTTGAATTTCATTGCAAAAATTAATACTATTTGCCACAAAACTACTCGCTCATCTCAAATAATCAGAATGTATTTGTAATGATTTAAACTTGTTGCAAATACTCTATTATTTCTTAAAAGTACGTCCTTTTGGGATGATTTTATAATTTGTCCCAAAATGTAACTTTTAGTGACAAATATATATTTGTAGTAAAACGTATGGTTGTAGTGCTTTTGCAATGTCTACTTAAAGTTGTCGCAAAAGTATTTTGAAAAAAAAAATTATTACTATAAAAATAGTAACGAAAAATTATAAACCTACAACAATTGCGACACTCCATCGTTTGCAACGAAATCTCATTTGTCGCAAACAGTGGGTTGTATTTGCTACAAAGTGAAAAGTGTTTCGCAAAATAACTAAGTTTTAGCAACAAAAAATCATATTTTTCGCAAAAAAACTCACATTTTGTAATATAGAGTTTTTGCAACAAGTTCCTGCAAAAGGTAGACTATTAGTGACAAATTCTTGATTGTTGCAAAAAAAATTGTTGCGAAAGGGTCTTTTTGTTGTAGTGCATCTCGAGGCCCTACATGCAGGAGGATTAGGCCATTCCATGTTCACATTGGAGTTGCGTGGGAATGTAGGATTAGTACTAGGAACATGCATAATCAAGTGATTGATCATTTTGAACTTCTCATTTTGCAGTGATTGATTGTTTAAGATTAAGAAGTGATTACAGAGGTTTCGAAAGGATTTAGACTAAAAAAGAAAAAATTGTTAAAGATAAGTAATTTATGTATGCCAATGTGATCTAGATATGCTTCAAAACCATCACATTTTTCAGTATTTTATCTTGATTAACAAGAACACATCTGCTCCAATTTTTCAAGTATGTCAATTTCAAATCTGACGTTACTACAACAACCTTAAATCAAACTCTAAGACCTCTAATACACATATGGTGTCTTCACATAACTTTGACAAAGTAATTAGTTGAGAAACTAGGCATACGACTCATATGTTCTTATAGGGATGGTGGGTGTATCCACGTAAAACGCTAAATCCAAGTCCATGTTCCCTCATAACAAATATTATTTTCTTCAAGTTAGAAATATTGTTACAAGACAATAATGAAAGATTTTGATTAGGGTTAGAAATCAAGGATGGAAAAGCCATAAAAAGAACAAACTGGGGCAAGAAAATTTTTAAATATGAAAATAGTCAATGTTAAAATCATCTAGTAAAATTGTGAATTTTCCTTTGGGCAAAGGTTACATTTTGCACCAAAATTACTAGAATTTTACATAAAAAAGTAATTATATTTATTATTTTATGATAAGGCTAGTAGATTGTATAATAATACAAAACAAGAAAATTTTATACCTTTGGGCATAAGAATTAACCCATGTTACAATGTACAACCCTCTACCCTATCTTAATCATATGATAATAACTACCACCTTCTTGTGGGGCTGGGTGATGATCATTATTACATTATAAAAAAAATTGTGATAACACAATGATTCTTTATGTAAGTCAATGTGGTCTATACAATATCATATGAATGATGTACACATTGAAATGACCTAGAGTGCTTTGGCCTTTTTTAAGTTAACCCAACAGATGAAGTAAATTATATTGTGCATATCAATAACTCCTGTAATGGCTTATATTCTAAAGTCGGATTAGGATGAACCCAAATAATGTAAATAATCATCAAGCCATCAAAATGACGAGTAAACAAAATTGACAGAGGTCTTTTTGTTAATTTCATCAATGGCCTTTGGGATTTAGCTAGGGTATCCCACTAATAATTAAAAAATATAGTTCATAGTCTATTTACAGTCCATGAAAAAAGAAAAAATACAAGTTGGAAGTACAGTGGCATTAAGATTATAAAGTTCATTTTTCCTCGAGGGTTGAATATTGAGGCTTGGTCATGCTTATAAAAAATATAATACACTATCTCTCACAAAAATTACAAAAAGTAGCGCAGTCAACAATTTAAAAGAAAATTGATAACATTATAGGTTGCAATTTGGTCTTTGGCAGGACCATATCGTTAATAAAGCCTATTTAATGGCAATCAGTATACATCTTCATGAAATTATAATAGCAATAAAAAATTATCCTAAGAAGGAAAACCCATTAAGTTGGAAAATAGGAAAAAAATAACTTTTTTAAAAAAATGGACCCGGATGGGCTGGACCAGATCTACTGTACATAGTCCACTTCAGAAGAACTGAAACTAGACTGGGCTAGCAGACTTGGTCATGGGTATGCCCTAAACCTGTTGACATGGGTGAATGGAGGCCCTCTTCCACGGGTTGATATGAACTGACTGGTGTGCAGGTTGTCTTCAACCACTCTCCAGAACAAGATGGCATGGGTTCATACTGCTCATGGCGAATAATCTAGCATACAACAAACGTTACAGTGGAAGCCATGATTGTTCGGCGTAGTGGCAGCGCCAAACAGTGTCCTATGTATTCCAGACACCAATCACCATGGCCAGAACTAAAAATGCACAAAAAATTGCTCCTTTTGATATGTTTCTTGGTGACGCATTGTGCCTTTCATTACCATAACACCATCAGCATCTTGCACCTAGTACTGGAGCCACAACACTGACCAGTGCCATCACCACTCAAGTGGTTGTGCCGGTTAGTGCCTCGCGACGACGATGCGGTCAAGGTGCACAACACTTGCATTCTTAACTGTCTAACCTTAAACATTATACAGTCTTTAACCATGAAAAAGAGCATAATTTAAGGATTATGAGTATCCTACATTATCTGAATCCATGTTTTCGTGTAGGCATAGTATGTTAGAAATGACATTACGATCATAACTATGAAAGTGTTGGTTAAAGATTATGATTATGAACTTTCATATGTTATTTGTGTTTAAAAGCATTAGGAAATTAAAGCTTCATGCTTGTACAAGTCATTACTCAACATTCTTTCCAAAAGGAAATTTCTATAGCACTAGTGCAAAGATATTTATTCTTCTATTCTAGTTATTAACACATTCACCAACATGTCAATGATGGGTCGATGGTTAGGAGAAGATGAACAAATACTAGAATTGATACATAAGTGTGCGTTGGTGTTATAATAGGCATCGACAACAAGACCAATGTGTCAATAATGATGTCGGTGAACCTCACTTATCACAAGCTATTCATTGTGGGCAAGGTATCTATAACGCCCCAACCCAAACCGGGGTCCAGAAAATCACAAATAAAAAATTTTCTTCCTTAAATAAGAAATCATCATCTGTGAGTAAGATATATAACGTTCATCTACGCACTACAGAGCTTCAAAGCTTCCTTGTATGTAGACTCGAGTTGTAACATTCAGATACACATAACGAAGCTTCAAAGTTTGTCGCGTATAAATTAAAATAAAACTTATAATTATAATTAATTTAGATCGGGTCAATGTTGTTTTGTCATTGATTGTCTATGTACATATTGGATAACATTCATAATATTATTCCAATATGATCGGATCCAAACGTAGTTATGCCTAACAACTATTACATACATCAGGCATCACAAAATCATATACGTTAAAATACATATTTCATTATATCCCAATATATCATTCGGAGTCAGACTAAAATCACGTAAAGCATAGGAGTCAGACGAAAATCTCATAATTTATCAGAGTCGGATGAAAATATCATAAATTATTGGAATCAAATAGAATTCTCATAAATCATTAGGTTCAAACAGAAATCTCATAAATCATGGGAGTTAAATAAAAATTAACAAATTAACAGAATTACATCTCGCTCTATCACATAGCGGAGTAGAACATAATAAAGTAGATTAGATCACATTGGATCCCATCAAATCATATTAGATTATATTAGAGCATATCAGATCATAGCAGAGCATATCATATTAAAGCACATGAGGACACCTCAAATCATATCGGATAAAGCATAACAAAACAATTCAGATCAAAATATATCAGGCTATATCAGATCATAACAAATCATATATCTTAATTAGTATATTAATATCATTGATTAAGATGTGCATGCATATAAGTCATTTAATATCCTAAGTTAACTACTTATGATGCCTACGTATTCTTATAAGTCATATATCTTAATTAGTATATTAATATCATTAATTAAGATGTGCATGCATATAAGTCATTTAATATCCCAAGTTAACTACTTACGATGCCTACGTATTCTTATACTTATATTAAAATAGAATATCAAAAATATATACTCCTATGAGATACTAGAAGTGGCAGCGTCCAGAGTTGTTCATTTCTTCAGGGCGTCCTCCTTCCAGGTTCAGAGATGATAGATAAAATCTCTCTTTAACTCGGAACACTTTACGCTTCCTACGGCCATAGGTGGCAGACAAACATCCCCTCACCTATAGAAACCGAAACACTTTATGCTTCCCGCAGCCATAGGTGGTGGACAGAACACCCCCTTATCCAGAGATGTTTTTCTCCTTTCGTGCCTGTAAGCTACTAACAATGTAACGATTTTCTTTCCACTTACATATAACTCGAGGGCTTAGGCCTAATTAGATAATTTTTAGATAAAATTTAGATATTTTTAAAGGTTAAAACCTTTGTATTTGGGTAAAGCTTGAAAAAATGAGCGCAACGAATCAAAGAACAAGCGAAAATGGAGGTCGGGATAGAGGTCAGGATAGAAAGTTATGACCTTTGGAAGCGTACAATATAGGTGGGACCCACTTAAAAAGAGTGGGATATACTACTTTAAATAAGTTAGAATCAAAGGGCTCATCAATACGAGTCCAACAATACGAAGAACGCACAAATCCGAATCGGGAGTAGAAAGATACAGGCATTTAAAGATATATATTAAAAAAAGGAAAAAGAAAAAGAAAATATGCCACATGTGCCCGTGTAACACGAGGCTGTGCACTCAATCGTCATGCATGCCATGTGTAAATGGCGAGCGCTGCCATTTCTTGTGGCGATGTAGTTTTGAATCGGCAGCTCAGGGTCTATAAATACCCCATTTTGATCCATTTTGAAATAAAAACTTCGTTTTCTCTGTTTCTAAGCATTTTGAGTCCGATTTAGCCCATCCAAGAGGCGTTCTTGACTAAATCGAGCATGCTCCACGCAATGGAGGGGCCTTTCTATGAGTTGGAGACTGTATGAAGAGGAAACATTTGAGATAAGGAGAGGCTCTGCCCGTCGTGCTCGAGCACGAGAGAACTTCTCCTTCTTTATTTCTAATTGTTCTGACTCTGATTGACCCGTTTAAGAGGTGTTGTTGAGTGAATCGAGTTTGTTCTACACAATGGAGGGGTCTGTTCTCTGTGTTGGCAACTATATGAGGAGGAAACACCCCAAGATAAGGAGAGACCTTGCCCGTCATCCTCAAGCACCGGAGAAAGAAAAAAGGACCAAGAGCAAGGCGGGGTATTGTCCGCAATTGCAGAGCCACAATGAGAAAAGCGATCCGGGGAAGGGTAGGCTCTGTCCTCCACCGAAGAGCCGCCCAATAAGAAAGGTATCTCCAAGCTAAGGGGAGGCCCCGTCCATAGTTCACAAGCGAGGAAGGAGAAAAATGTCTTTGAAAAAATGATGTTCTATCTGTCACCTCCGAGAAAGGAAAGTAAGGAGCATCTCTAGGCAAAGGGATTCTACGTCCACCTACTTCAAAAGAGATTCTATCCGCCATATCCGGATCTAAAAGGAGGATGCTTTGAAGACATGAACAGCTTTAAATGTTGCCGCTTCCAATGTCTCCTATAGGTAAGTATACCTGATCTTTTGTGTAAGAATAAGTATGCATCCTAAGTAGTTAACTTAGGATGCTAAATGACTTATATGCTTGCACATCTTAATTAGTGATAATAATATACTAACTCAGAGGTATGATTTTCTATGATCTGAAGTATCCTGCTATGTGTTTAGATGTGACTAAATGTAACTTGTCTTGCTCTGGGATGGAATGAGATGTGTGATGTGTTCAGTCTCGCTCTGGGGTAGAGCAAGACATGTAAATGTGTGATTTCATTGATTTATTAATTTTGCTTAACTCTGATAGATTATGAGTTTCAGTTTGACTCTGATAGAATATTAGTATATACATATTTTAACATATATAATTTTGTGATGCCTGATTTATGTATAGTCATTTGGCAGAACTACATTTGGATATGATCGCATTAGAATAATATTGTGAAGGTTATCCAATACGTATGCAGGCAACCAACAGCAAGGCAACATTGGCCATTTCCAAATTAATTATAATTATAAGTTTTATTCTGACCTACATGAGACAAACTTCGAAGCTTCGTCGCATGTATGTGAACATTACAACATGAGTCTACGTACGGGGAAGCTTTTAAGCTCTATAGTGCGTTGATGAAGGTTGCACTTCTCGCACACAGATGATGATTCTTTGCTTAAGAGAGATTTTGTGGACCTTGGCTCAGGTCGGGGCGTTACAAACAAAACCTCCCCTCTACCCGAGGATACATCTTTCACCGTGTAGCCTTTTAGGGAAGGACAAAAACTCCTCTACTCTGGGTCACTTCTCTCATTGTTGTCTAACAACTACAGACAAAACTCCCTCTTGCTCTAGGTCTCTTTTCTTTCTCTGGTGCTCTAGGATGACAAGCAGGGTCTCTTCTTGTCTTGAGGTGTTTCCTCCTCATATGGTCTCCAACTCAAAGAATGCGTAGACCACGCTCAATTTAGTTAAGATGCCTCTTGAACGGACTAAATCAGACTCATAATGATCAGAAATGGACAAAACAAAGTTATCGGTTAAAAATGATCAGAAACGATGTTGTCCACATCCACCTGAGCACACCTTCCGTCCTGATCACCCTTCCATACATTCCTACTAGTTCATTATTTTATGCTTCTAGTAGAATTGTAATAAATCGTAGTTAAGAGGATGATCCCACTGATTAATCGAGCCCACTAGCTGGCATGACCCCCAAGGAGAGGCGTGGCTTCCCTATAAGGGGTCGTCTTCTTCCTTGCTTATTTTTTATGCAATTAAGAATTCAGTCCCCTCTCTCTTCTTCTCTCCCAAAACTACTTTCTTCCCTATTCTTTATCGTGAACCATGCGAGGTACCGTTCGTGCTCGAGTTGGGCACAACAAATGGCTATTTATATCCTCCAGACGCGCCAAAACTGCAGTGCCACGCCGCCATTTTCGGTGGTGCCGCTGGTTTTTGCGATGGTGCCTGCCATAACGCACCTCGCATGTGGCCTGACCTAGCACGTAATATGTGCGGCATCTGCTCATCGTGATGCATGTTATGCACGTCACCTTAACGCGAACCGCACATGGGTTCATCGCGTGCGACACATTTTTTTTAATACTTATCTTCAAACGTGTGTATCTTCCTACCTCAGACTCAAGTTTGCACGTTCTTGGTACCATTGAGCTTGTATCGATGAGCCCTACAAAACTAGACTACTTAAATAAGTTTATCCTACTCTTTTCAAGTGAGTCCCGTCTATATTACATGCTTTTGGAGGCTATAACTTTTTTCTCTTGACCTCCTTTTCATGTGTTCCTCAATTTGCTACACCCTTTTCTTTGAGCTCTACTCATATACAAAGGTTTCAACCTTTGAAACCCTCTTAGACTTATTAAAAAATTGTCTAATTACCTCTAACCCCTTAAATTAGACGTAATAAAAAAGTGGGTTGTTACAGTATCGACAAGTCAATGTTGATTTTGATGGCCATCGGTGCCGACACCGTTGTGTTGATGGGATAACCAATGAAACTTTGGTTTGTGTTATCATTGTGATATTTCCACATGTTCTTTTTCCACTAATGAGAAGCATTTGGGTATGTTTTACTTGTATAATGAACATAAGTAAATACAAAAATACATAATGAAGATGAGTGTGAATTGAAAGATCCCTAAACTCTAACTAGTTTAATTAATTATATTTAATTGTTATTATGTGGTTTATTGTTAAATTTGGCCGGTTTGACTTATTATTGAATTTAAGGTTGTTAACAATGGTTTTAATCAAATTTTCTTCACTCTTATGGTTTTTTATGTTAAAATAAATCATTACAAGTTTTTCTGAAATTTTTGACTATTTTCCCAAAAGTTAAGGGGCGGGACTCACCGTAAGCCCCACGTGCAAAATTAGGATGATAGGTCCCAAATGACCCTATAAACATCTTACGATAGTAAATAAATATTTTAAAATTTTTAGACATCAATTTGGGCTTAAAATAAGCATATTTTCCATTTTTAGTGTTAAATTTTATTTATACCCCACCTATTCTAATTGGGAAGGGCAGAGATCTAGAGCATAGGAGGCCCTAATCCCCGTTTCCAAAGAAAGAAAGGTGGTTAAGGTAAAGATTAGTTTGATTTTCCATTAATTACCTAGGGTTTCTCCTAAACTTTATAAATATTTTCTTTAACAAGGTTTAATATTGATTTCTACCCATAAAGCTATTGAATATTGTAACCTCTATTTCAAATCTTTATGAAAGGAATTTCATTTTGAACTCAATAAACCCGATATCTATAAGTTTTTTAGAGATTTAGGTATTTTTAAGTGGATTTATGCAAATATTAACAAAAACCTTATTGTGGGTAGGATTTGAAGGAGTTGGAGCATCGATTTCAAGTCAAGAAGCTCACTAAAGGTAAGGGATTTCATCCCAAATAGGTTTGTGATTTCAGATTTGAAATGTGGTTGAGATTTATGTGCATTTGCATGGAGTTGAGCTTTAATTGTGGATTTAGAAAAGCTCAATCTTTATTGTGATTTCTTAGTATTTTTGTTTAGAAATGGCTAGATTTATAGTTTCCAAAGCATGAATTTCATTATTATGATGTTTGAGAGTGAGATTTGAAGGTTTATGATGTTTATGTGCATTTTCGGTTTTGGGTTTGAAAGGAAGAAAATGAACTAGAACTTATGTTCTGGCGTTCGAACAGCCATGTAGGCCGATTGAACCATTCGAACGCCAACACAACAGTTTGGCTATTTTGGTTCTTTTGCTCATTTTTATGCTTTTTCTCTTAAGTACTATTTTCTATGATTGTCATGAGTGATTCATGCTAGGATGAGCTACTAGAAGGGTAAGAATTTGATGTTGGAAGCTATGACAAATATTTAATTATTATGTGAATTACATGGTATTCGGTTAAACATGCTATGATTTTTTATCTTGAATCCATGTTGAGTGATTCCTCATATTTTTAGTATGATTCCAGTAAAGTTATAGCATGAGAATGAATTTGTGTGCCTTCACATATTATGATTAAATTATGCGTGAATGATGGTGCCATATCTAGCTTTGAATATGATAATGAATATGTTTACCTAAGTCTAGCTTGAGGTTGCACTTGATTCGAATTATGTTTTTCAATAATTTTCACTCATAATTTCAGTAAGGAGCCTTGTTTAAACATTAAAGAGTATGTGTGTAGTATGTTGATGGGTTATTTATAATGCATGTCCATATTCTTAGAGTTAAATATTTCTACTATGTACACACACATGTGGGGGTAATCATGGTGATTGTTGATACTTATGATTAGATATGATGCATGTATGGCTGATGGGAGCACGTTTTATAAATTAGGGTTCATGTAAGTATTACCCATGTAGGTATCATGTTGCATGTAGCATGAAACAGATTTATAAATGAGACTTAATTGAGATTAGCCATTGTTGATCGATTAGATGCGATTGTGTGATATTGTTGGCCGGGTTAATCGATCAAAGGCTTATCAATTCGGTTTTACATCCAAAAGGATGGGGTTTTGTCCCTCGAGGATGAGTTTCCTCCGTGGGTCGACTGTCCCTTGGATCTGGTTAGGATGGAATTGGGAGGTTGCCAAGGCATGACATGAATAATAGGTAAATAAATCCTATGTTTGAGCATTGCAAAAGGGTAGAAACCTTATCCTATTATGTATGGCACTTAAGGACATAGGTGTCTAGTGTCAGTCTCAGCTCGAAAAGTGAGTGTTTAGCTAGGTTTTCTTCTCCCCAAGGCTTTGGAGATCTTGTTTGTAAAACCTTTCCCCTAGGTTTTGGAGATTATTTGAATGGGTTATAGCTGGAAAAAAATGCGACTCCAGAAAAATAAACTAAAAAAGTTCTCTATATTTAAGTCAAGCTAAGAATTTTAACCACTTGGGTTCATAAATCCATATGAGCCTTAACTTTTTGGCATGAATGCAATATGCTATAATCTTCAACAAGAGTCTAAAGCTACTTTTTATAGTAAAATACATTTTGAGGAGTCACAAAGATCTCCTTGATGTTGTCACAACTTTAGTGAACCTCTTTACTTTATATTAAAGGTTGGCCTTGAGTTGTATTTATTAGTTTGGTTATTTTTCATAATATTTTTGGTGGTTATTGTTTAGTCATACCACTAAGTATATATATACTTACCATCCTAGTGATGCAGGTACTCAAGATAAGCTTCTAAGAGTATGATGAGGACGTTTGTTTCAAGTCACATAGTAAGTATGATTTCCTTTATGTTTTATGCTAATCTCACGTAAACTTATATGAATGACTATAGGCATGTGAATGCTAATTTATTTACATTAGTGTATATTACGGTCTCCAAAATTTATACATGCAAGAATAGTTTCATTTTACGCTTTGGTTTGATGATGGTTAAGATGTACTATCAATTGATATTCATATGTTTGAAAAGCAAGCGGCATGCACCAACACCCTAACGCTTCTTAATGAATGTTTTGGACAAATGATGTTGATATTGTTTATGCTGTTATGTTTTGTAAAAATTGAATTTGGAAAATCTCGGGGTGTGACATAATAGATGGTAAATGCTAATGTTTATCTTTGTAAATCCTTACTTAATGCAATGGATTTCTTGCTTAGGCTTTGGTTAAGATTAATTTTCTCGCTTAACACCATATTAGGATGACTATATGTCTATTATAGTTAAACCAAGACACCATGGTAAAAATATCATAGAATTTTGCCCCTCCATCTAAGAGGCAAGCTACTGGCCAGGATTTGCCACTTAAACCATAGGTCTACATCTTAACTTATATTCAGAACTGAAGCCCAATATCCTAGAAAGTTTGCAAACCCTAAAAATAATAGAAAAAAATTAATATATGCATGAGCTCATGCACAATAGCATGTTCCTCAAACGCTACGTGCCCCATGAGTAACACACGTCATAGGATTTTTTTATCCGACAACTCCTGATGCCTCGCTCACACAATTGTCTTGGAGCCGGGGCTTATATTAACCGGGCTGAAAATAACATGTTTGCTCTGAGTTTGACCACTTTAATCCAAAAGGAAATCAAGCCACATGATAACTAGTTAAGAAAAACACAAGTTCTAACAATTGAAGTAGACAAAATAAAGACTAAATTAACAACTACTTAATGGAGAATGATATTTACCCACAAAAAACTCACACATGAGTGTTAATTGGACAATATAAGTGTGATGCCCCTTAAGCATCATAAATTATTTTAACTACTTAATATTCAAATTATAATATTCAAACAAAGATGGTCCCATAAAACTCACTCATACATATAACTTTAATATAACAAAAGTTTACTGCATCAAATATTTACTATAACAAGTCCCCGGGATGATTTTGTATAGAGTTGATAATTTGTACAGATCATTTTATAGGCATTACTTGCCTTGAAACATAGTCAAAATATTAATAAAAGTTCATTGTAGTAGACAATAGATAATTTCATTCAGAAACTTTTCTCTCTTCCTTCTCCTCCACCTTGGCTGTAGTCCCTACAAAATCTGGGGGGTGGGTGAGTATATTTATACTCAATAGGTTGTGCAAAATTCTTCAAACATGATATTCCATAGTCTTTGAAAAATACTCATAATCATAGCATAAAATTTTTCTTGAAATAAATCATTTGACGAAAAACAAATCATCTCAAAACATACAGACATTAGAAATATATAAGATCTTTGAGCCGTGATACCTAATGGCCTACTTCCGTACTCATGGGGTCATGGAAGCCAGATGGATTAGATTTTTCCAATGATAATCCTCCCCTGTGCATGCTAGAGCCTTTATACTACATGTATTCCTCATGGAACTATACAAAGGGTTTCATGTAATGTCCCTGATATTTCTACAACTTTTTGTGATTTTCCACTTATTTTTATGATCATTTTTTGTGGAAAAATATGATGCTTCAGCATATTTGTAATTGTGTATCTAACTTCAGTATTATACTCAGAGTTAGGTGTGGGGTTAGTCGCATGATGCGAGCCTCAACATGTGCTTTGTGCTCAAATTTTGGAGATACAACGCATAAAGAAGTGAACAATGCAAAAAAGGTGTTAATGGAAAAAAAAATGTATGTGGATCACGGATCAAAAGAGCCGTCTCCAGTGAGTTACGACAAGAAAGTTCCATTAAGACCAAAACATTAGACAGAAACCCGAAAGAGTTTCCAGTTGCTCCATCGTGCCTCCTCCATCATCGGATTGTGCCGGTTCTTACCGGGATCCACTTCATCTTGCTGCCACAAGTATGTTGGTACCGGCTAGGGCCACCACTACCATCTCTTCACTCCTCCACAAGGTATTGGTTATTTCCTTAATTTCCTCACCTTCTAAATTTGTTTTTGGGCTGCCGAAGGGCTATTTTGCCATCATTTGCCGCCACCCTCCATAGAGACTTGTCTTCATATGGCTGCCAAGAACCCATAGGCGCTAGCCACGGTTGCTGCCATGCTTTCCTTGCTCCTCCGCTAGCTACCAGTACTTTTCCACGTTTTTCTTCTTCTTGCTGTCTGGTTTATTTTTGGAGCCACCGGAGCTCTACTAGCCATCAACCGACCTCCAGCTCACCTCCATTCAATTTGTCATGGCCTAGAAGTAGTGGTGGGCCACACCTCCTAGCTCTTTCTAGGCCCAGTTGAACCTCCTCCACCCTCCCCCGTTGTTTGCTTCTTTGGCACGACCCAAACCGCCCCATTTTTCTCAATTTTAGAGCTAGAGACTCTGTTGGCCATTCGATGCCACTATTTGTAGCTGACTAGGGCCAATTGACTTTCGTTTGGCCCACCTCGGCATGGCTAGGGCTAGCCCCATCTAGCCCGATTCCATATCTAGTGCCCTTCCTGGTGTTAGTCTGCCATGCTCCTACCCTTCTACCCTATATCGTACCAGATGCACAGCCATCCATACCATTGGTTTTTGTTATGGGTGGCGATTGGCATTGTTGTCATCTACATTGGTCACCACTAGGTCCTTAGCTCTGTCACCCTTTTTGGGCCTTGAGCTGCCACCATTTAGCCCTCTCCCCCTCCACTTTAGCTATGTGTGCATGTAGCCGCGCATGCAATATAGGGTTTAGGTGTTGCATTCATGCCGCCTAACCATCGGATGACCCCGTCGCCATTTGAGTTGACCACCAGAGCCCTCCACCACCTATCCTTTGTCTTTGAGTGTAGCCCCATGCCCTCCACCCTTATGTGAACCCTTGTAGACCCAAAATTGATGCCATTGGGTGTTGTCTGTGGCTTATTTTGACGTCTTATGGCCGGCCAAGTACTTCTCAGCCACCGGCTAACCATCAATTAGTGCACCCTCGACTTCTTGTTGCACAACCACTTCTTTTGGCATGATCTTTCTACCGCCCACCCTAGTATGCCGCTGTGAATTGCAGATTTTTTTGCATTGATTTGTGTCACCCCATTTGACTATAAGTACTTCTGGCACTTTCTAAACCCTCGAGACAACATCTCTCTCAACTTGGCAATACTTTTGGCAACAACTCTACTGTCGACTCCGCCACCGTCATGTGCTCACCATCAAACGACATGGATTACGTGGTAGGGGAGCATTGAACTCGTAATTTGATGATAGCATATTTTGAATGTGTAGCAGCATGCTAGGATTGTATTATTCAATGCTTTAGATGTTAAATCATGATTCGTTTGCATAATGTAAGAGGATAAATTATTCTATAGTGAAATACATGTGGGCTGTAAGTATATTTGAAGTATGTGTATGCTAGTGATGGCTAGTGTGTTTGTTGGTAAGCTACGTATGTAGATTATGTATGTGCTTGTGATGCCTAGCGAGTATGTTGGTAAGCTTTGTATGGGATCGTGTGTATGAAAGTATGTGTGATGGACATACTTATGTGTTATGGCCATGCGCCTTTGTGATGGATATGAGGTGACAGAGGGTTTGGTATGGAGTTGGATGTGGATGTGTAAGCGTATGACGGAAGACGGCAGATGTAGGTTTCATGGGTGAGGATTGGAGTAGATTGGTGTGGTTTGGACTAGAGCATATGTTGGGGGATTGTTAGACAATGAGCATTTCTCATGTCTTACCATAGTGTTTATCCTGCAAGATGTTGTTTGTTGTTGTGCCCGATGTGGGCACAAGCGGTACACATGAGTAAGGTCTTAGAGAAAGATTGTATGAGTAAGGTCGTACGAGTATGTGTAAGATTGGTTTGATAGTATGTATATAATATGACTATATGCCTGACTTCTTCATGTTTGAGTTGCATGAACACATTTATGTATGGACTTACTGAGTTCACTACTTAGAACTCCCCTACTGGGTATTTTCCTACTGAGTATGAAAATACTCCTTTTCCCTATTATATTAGCCTCGATGGTCAGGAGGCTTTTGCAAGTTTATGTTGGAGAGCTCCTCGTGATGGATGCTTGTTTCCTTGGTGGTTTGATTCTCTTTGACTCAAGTATATCCTTGACTCATTGTGAGTATTATTTAGTGTCACGATCTAATGTATTAGGTGAGATGAGATTTAAGGTGTTCATGTTTTATGGACTTGAAATTTGGATTAGATTGTGGATTGTTTATGGGCTTGCACTCAGGGATGCCTGGGATAGATTTGTATTTAAAACCCATGATCATGGTAATTTATTCGTATGTATATTTTTTAGTAGTGTTGTAGGATGTTTGGTTTGGTTGTATAATGTTTGATTGAATGAGAAAAAAATTGGAATGGAAAATCGATGTGTGATGTTTTAAATTATAAACTGCTTTCGTAGGATTTGTAAAATTTGAGAAAATATGATGAAAAATCTCAGGCATACAACATCAATTTAGAAGTTAAAACTCCCTACCTCGACCTTTGAAGGTGCTTTTCTCAACTTCAGATGATTCAAATGAAGAAAATAACCTTGCCGTTATATTTAGCATGCTTAATTTAGTTAGAAATGCCTCTAGAATCACCTAAATTGGACTCCGAACTAGAAAGGAATGAGAAAGAGAATTTTCTGAGGTGTGCAGAAGAATATCTGATGTGCTAGCCTTTTTATAGGCTTGGCGAGGCAGTTGGCTCTTGACGCACATTGGACACGTGTTGCGCAACCGATAGTTGTGTGTCACATGCACCACGATATGTAGCAAAATGCAATGGCCATTGCGATGCAGACGCACGTCCCATGCTCGTTCAAGCGCAGGTCGTGGCTGCTTTTATTCAATTTTTTTATTTTATTCAAATATATCTAGAACTTAAAAACCCTATATCTTTTTACCCCAATGTCTTCAAGCCCAATTGGGTTTATATAGACCCAAAGATCAGTGGAAGAGTTTTGCCTTACCAAGGTGATCAATCTAAAATAGTTCTACAATCTATTTTCACTATAACTGATCTACGAGCCCGGTTTGCCTAATCAATCAACTAATCAATTTGTAACAACCCATTTTCTGATTATGCCTAACTCGAGGGGTTAGGGGTAGTTTATAATTTTAGGTAAGTGTTAGGGGTTTCAAGGGATGTAATCCCTTCATATGGGTAGAGCTAGACATAACGATCATAACGAATCAAAGAACATGTGAAACATAGGTCAAGAACAAAAATTATGACCTTAGGAAGCATGCCACATAGGTGGGACTCACTTGAAAAGTGCAGGATAAACTACCCATGTTGTTTCAAGGGCTCGTCAATACAAGTCCATCGGTACTAAGAACGCACTATTCTAACTTAGGGATAAGAAGTTATCGAGTGTTGAAGTTGGGATATTATTTAAATAAAAAAATTATAAAAAATGGGAATAATGACAAAATAGTTGGTGACAGTGCTGACGCCAACAATTGGCGTCAACCTCTCTGCTTGAAGCGTGGCACAACACAACACAACATGGCGTGGAGGGCCAATGGGCCCTCGTTATCGCGAGCCATAATGCGTGACCTGCAGTGGTCAACATGTTCTCATGACATAGCCGATGTTAGCTGCCCGTTCTTGCGTGACACACGGGAGCAGCACATTATGTAGTTGCACGTGTTACTCATGTAGCCAGTGCATTGTGCTCTTCATAGGCACACAACGCATGGTAGCACATGCCTACTTCCATTTTGCGCTCTCAGACATTTCCACTATAAATTGGAATCCTATGCAACTTGCAAGAGAGTCTTTTAGCTCGTTAAGAGTCCATTTTTATCCGTTCAAAAGGCGTTCCTAACTAAGTTGAGGGTGATCTACATAATGACATAGTCTATTCCTTAATTTGGCATCCCTGGAAGGGGGAATGGCCTAGGCCAAGAGGAGGCTCCGTCAACCACCCTCATGCCCCGAAGAGGGGGAAGTGGCCTTGAGAAAAAGGAGGCTTCGTCCTCTGTCATCAGGCTGCATTGAGAGAAGTGGCCCAGAGTAGGGGAGGCTCCGTCCTCCACCAAAGAGCCACGTAGTGTGAGAAATGTCCCCGGGTAAGGGAATGTTTTGTCCTTAGCTTATGAGAGAGGAAAAAGAAAGTCTCCGGGTAAGGGGAGGTTCTATCCACTGCCTATGGGCACAGGTAGTGAGAAGTGTCTTTGGGTATGGGGAGGATCAGCTTGGGGAAGAGGAGGCTTCATCTGCCACCCTTGTGCCCCAACAAGAGAGAAGCAGCCAAGAGAAAAGGTAGGCTCTGTCCTCGTCATCGAGCTGCATCGAGAGAAGTGGTCTAGAGTAGGGGAGGCCACGTAGTAGGGGAGGCCACATAGTATGAGAAATGTCTCCGAGTAAGGGGAGGTTCTATCCATAGCCTACAAGCATGAGAAGTGTGGAGTGTCTCCAGGTAAGGGAGGTTTGGCCTATCGCCTTTGGCCATAAAAGAGTTAGAAAAGCCCTGGGAAAAGGGAGTGTTTGTCGTTCACCTTCAAGGGAAATGAGAGAATGTGCTAGAGCTAGAGGAGGCTCCATTTGCCATCTCTAGACTTGAAGGGGAAGATGCATTGAAGGAAGGAGTAACTCCAAACATAGCTACTTCTTGGGATATTATGGGAGTAAGCATATCTGACCTTTCAATTTAATATAATTATATTAATGCATGTGCTATTTAAGTTATTCATTATGCTATGATCCTATGTGTTTTTAAATAATGTGTTGTGATCTGATATGTGTCGACCTGATCTGATATGGTCAGATGAGATCTGATGTGATCTCATGTGTTTCACCCTGATATGTTTTATTCTGCTCTATGGTAGAGCGAGTTGCGTGATTGTGTTAGTATTATGCTATGCTTTGTGATAGAGCGGGATGTGTGATTCTACTAATTTATTAGCTTCCGTTTGACTCTGATCATTTATGAGATTTTCGTATGAGTTCAATTAATTATTCAAATATATGTATTTTAACATATGTGATTTTGTAATGCCTAATGCATGTAATAGCCATTAGGCACAACTACATTTGGATCTAATCATATTATATTAACAACGTAAATGTTATCCAATACATACATAGGCAACCAACGATAAGGCAACGTTGGCCTGATCCAAATTATATATAAAAATAGTTTATCCTGGCCTACGTGCAACAATGTGCTAAAGTTCTATAGTGCGTAGAAAAACGTTATGACTCTCGCACTCAAACTTCACCGCTTCTGGAATAGTTTTGATTTTATTGTTTGGGAACTCAGAGTTTGGGTTCCCTGTGAACCCCTAGCCTAAGTTGGTTTTCAGGTGGGGGTGTTACACAATCGCCTTAAATTTTTATACATTAAAATTCTGAAAGTTAGCCAATTTAATCCAAAATTAATATGTCTTTCTAACACTATTAAACCTAATTTATAATGATCTAAGCTATATTAACTCCTAATCAAGACTAAAAAATAATGTAAATAGGGATAAAATAACATATATATTATACTGATCATTCACCCATTAAAGGAGTAATAAGGTTTGGAAAGAAAGGAAAGTTGAACCCAAGGTATATTGGACCATTTGAAATTTTGCAAAGAGAATGACTAGCAACCTACAAACTTGCTTTGCCTCTTAATCTTGTTGAGGTACATGGCATTTTTCATGTATCCATGTTGAGGAAGTACATACCCAATCCTACTCATGTAATTGATATAACAAGTGTTGAAGTTCAACCTGATCTTACATACAAAGAAGATTCAGTATTGATTTTGGATAGAAATATAAGAACTTTTAGAAACAAGGAAATTTCTATGGTGAAATTTTCTTGAAGAAGTTGGACTTGGGAAGTAATGACTTGTGCAGAAACTAAGTATAAGAAAGCTTACCCCCACCTATTTACCTGTAAGTGACCGAATTTTGGGGAAAAATTATCTTCCAAGGAGGGAAGGATGTGACACCTGTGATATTTTTTAGATATTGTTGTGTAATTAATTAATTACTAAAATAATATTAGTTTACTGAAGTGTTTTGTTTTGAGTCTGTCGGCATCACTTCCGGCATATCTATGAACTCTTTTGATAATGATAGTGCTATTGAGTAATTGTAACGACTCTAAAATTCTTGGTAAAATTTTGTCTTTAATAAAGATAATTTTAGAGTTTTTAACAATCTTTAATTAGTTAAAGATTGTATGTGGTAATATTTTATAAGATTATTGTAGAACTTGAAGAAACGAGCATAACGAGTCAAAAACTGCGTAAAACGGAGGTCGGGAATGAAAGTTACTACCTCGAGAAGCGGAACTTATGAGCAGGACCCACTTGTAAAGTATGGGCAAACTTCATAAGTGAATTTCTTTTGTAGGGCTCATCAATATGAATCAAACGGTACCATGAACGCGCAAAACGGAGATCGGGATAAAAAATATGAAGGTTTGAAGCTTAAAGCTTTAATATATATATATATAACTCGCACATATGGTGCGTGACGAAATTGCTGACACACGTTCGACATGTGACGAACATGCTGATGCACATTCACACTGCCATTTTTGGCAGCACGGCAAAAATGGTGGCGCGCAGCCAATTGTTGCGATGTGGCACCGCTCGCAGGGTGTAAATGGGGGGAGGGTGAAATTTAATTTTCACCCCAAATTCTTCATCCTTTTCTTGTTTTCCACATATCCAAGTCATTTTAAGTCCGTTTTAACCCATTTAAAAACTATTTCCTACTAAATCGATGGTGTTCTACATACTAGAAGGGTTATTTTCTTGAATCGACCTCTCTAAGATAGAAAAAACCTTATCTTCCTCCTCATTTTCTCCATATCTTATTTATACTCTTTTTGGGTCGTTTAAAGTCCAATTGTGCCTATTCAAAAGGCGTTCTCTACTAAAGCGAACATGCTGAATGCTATGGTGGGGTTATTTTTATCTTCTGGAGCCTCTATATTTATGAATCTTATATTTAAGATTAAGGTAGGGTGTTTTAAACTCTAAATACCTGCTTTACTGATCAAAGTGAATTTCTTTGAAGTATTTCATTCAGTTATATGTATGACGCTTTGTTTTAATTGATAACAGCTTTTTGCTTGAAGTATGTGATAGTTTTTCTATATGTATATGTGAATTGATTTTTGTATGTAACACTTCGTGTTTTGGTTACGTACACTATTTTGATGCCCACCGAGAAAAATAATCGGCAAGTGGCGCACACAGGGTGGAGCATCATAGGGAAACTCCTTCCCTTAATGACCTTTGTTGTCCCATGAGAGCGGGGGTAGGCCATTAGGTATCACGGCTTGTGGATCTAATTGGATTCGTGAATTTGATTTGATTTGATTTTAAAGGCATTCTGCTTAGCAAAGTTTTTTTAGATTTTAAACCAACTTTTTGAGTATGAATAGACTCACACATTCCTAGACTGTGTAGGTGATGCAATGATGGCCAAAGGGATAGAAGAAAAGATTTTTAAATAGTTGGGTGTTCCCTATGTCAGAAAAACTATATGACCGATGTATAAAGGCACAGTGTGCCCGAATAATTATATTTTTGTATAACTACTAGCTCTATGTACAGTAAGCCTTACTTAGTATGTGTATTAAACTTATGTTATAAACTTTTATGTTTTAATATTTTTGGTTGTGCAATCACTCCGACATATTCTACAATGAGCATATGAACATGATAAAGAAAATTTTGATTGTTTTACATTAACGGTCGCCATGTCTGATTACGTGCATACTAGTTACGCATGACGGACAAGATTATTAATATTATATTATCCTAAAATGGGTGGACGTTATAGTAATATACTCAAGAAAGTAGATGCAATGACAAAGTAAAAAAATTGAATGTTTTAACTTTACGTAACGAGTGTCAATATGCATCAACACGTCAAGTTTGCACCGACAAGAAGCGAATTTCACTATCGGTGGACCATCAACGCATCAATGTTTTGAGTTTGACTTACTAACGGGTTTGAAATTGCACAAGGAAGTGGGTTCATGCAGTTTTTATGACAGTTATGCACTAGAATTCAGATATTTTCCCTCACATAAATACCCTTGATATCCTTTGACTGAAATCTTTCTGAATCCTTGACTTTGGTTGAAGTTGAAGGTTTAGGGCATGTCAAAGTCTAAAGGAAGAGGGAAGATGCCCGGGTTGTAGGGACCTTTGTGTTCGGTGGAGGAAAAAGGTTGAATTGCCTTGTTACCATTATTTGGTATTCAAGTGAATGTATGAGAAGATTAATGTTATTAATTAGCATGAAAACATGTTGAAGATGATTTCAAAGATTTTTATCATGAATATGGTATGTGGTCATATTTACTCATGTTTAATGATCATTTGATAGTATGAATAGTTAATTGTCATGTGGGAACATTTTGTGTTGGAAGGATTGATTTATGACATGATTTATAGAGATTTTGGGGCTTGAGATCAATTTTGGCCATTTCTTTTTGAGACCACGGTGAAAGAAGAGATATGACAATACTGTCATTGGCAAAATTGATGTGCCAGTGTACAACTAGTTTGTCATCGACAATGAGATTGACGCATTAATGTGGTATTGGCATTGATAAGATAGGTTATCCTAGCCAACCCACTGTCAGTAAGGGTTTGACATGTTGATGGGCATTGGCAATAACAATCTGGCCAATATGTCAATGAGTCTACCAACAGTAAGCCAGTGTTGAGTATTTTTTATTATGAGTTAAAATATTATATATGATATTATTAACTATTGTAATGAAACATGTATAAATCCGATTAATAAAGCCTAAATCACTTGAAAACTTATAGATCTTGGGCTTGTTTAGTTCCAGAACAAAAATCCCTCATTAGAAGTTTGAAATAGAGGTCAAAATCAGAAACTTTAGTAGTAAAAATCAAGATTTAACCTCAGAAAA
Organism: Saururus chinensis; assembly: GCA_035235625.1. Taxonomy (NCBI): domain Eukaryota; kingdom Viridiplantae; phylum Streptophyta; class Magnoliopsida; order Piperales; family Saururaceae; genus Saururus; species Saururus chinensis. Next base: position 28,206,098 of record CP141140.1, read on the forward strand.
GATGAGATTTCAAAAGATTAGGCAAAACCCTAGGTGATTAATGAAGAAATCAAGCTAATCTTACATTAATCAAACTTTCCTCTTATGGAATGAGGATTAGGGCCTCCTAACCTCTAAATTCTAGCCCTTCCCAAATGGGAATAAAGTTGTGTCTTTCTATTTATAGTAAGTTATGGGGTAAACTTAATAGGAAATTAGGGTAGAAATAAAATTTAACACTAAAAATGGGTAATTTGTTAATTTTGATCCAAAATTAAGTTTAAAAATTTTGAAACACTTAATTATTGAAATAAGATATTTTTAGGGTCTTATGGAACCCATCATCTAAATTTACGAACGTAGGGCCTATGGCGGGATCTGCCCCCTAACTTTTTGAAAAAAATAGTAAAAAATTCTAAAATTTTCAGAAAAAATTGAATTGACTTATTTTAACATAAAAATCTTCAAAGTGAAGAAAATTTTAATTAAAACCATAGTTAACTACCTTAAATCCCAAACAAGGCAAAATCGGCCAAATTTAACACTAAACCACATAATAATAACTAAATAAATTAAATAAATTGGCTTAGGATTTAGGGATCTTAGAAATGACATTCAATCGATCAATCACAGATAATCATGATTAATCATTGCTTATAAAACATTTTTATGATGCATGATCCATGATATATACGTGATAAATTTTCTAAGCATGATTAAACATTGCTCAAATCAGTCCAAATTCTAATGAATGTAAGCATGATCAAACATACTTAAATCAGTCCCTAAGAGCATGCAACATAGTCCATTTGTGATAAATAAACTCATGTATTCATAAGCAAGAATATACATATACATGGTAGTTCCATACTTATGTTAACATATATGAAACATGAATCACCTAAAATCAATGTAATATATACAAACATACATAAGTTATCATGGTCAAGATATACTGGAATAATAAAGTAATTATGGTGAAAACATCAAACATGGATTTAAAACAAGTAGAATATCATATTAAAACTAAAAGAGTGTAGTCATATTCATGCTTGAGATAAATCATAATTCAAAGATGATTCTCATGCAATCACAGTAGTATTTATTGGTAACTACAATTCATCATAGTAATAAAGAATTAAATTTATGAAAAAAAAATAAAAAATAACCAAAAATCTACAAAAATAGGGCAAGAACAGAAAATTGTAGTGTTGTCGTTTGAACACCCTCGCAGGCCGAACTAATGGTCAAACATGCCATTTGAATGGCTTGCTGTTCGAACACCCTATTTGTCTTTTCGAATGTACATAACATTTTACTTTTATAAATAACATATTTTTAACAAATTACCATTAAACCTCAAAATGAAGCAATGACTTATATAAATCCACAATCATGTATTCCAATGGATAAAACCAAATAAGAAAAAACTCTATTACCTCTACGAAGCCTTTGAATCCATGACAAAACTTCAATCCTCAAGAAATCCTACCCAAAATTAGGGTTTTTGTTTAGCTTAATTAAAATAAACTAATAGACCCAAATTAACTTAAAAATCGGTAGATCTAGGACATTCTTTCATTAAAAACAAAAATCACATATTTAGGGTTTTAAATTAAAATTTAAAATAAAATTTTTAATAAAAGAAATCAAGAATCAAGATGGGGAAAATGAAGATAAGAGGGATTAAGACTAAAATAGAATGATTATGGGTGATTAGGTCAAGAAAACACACCTTAATCCGATTTTCTTCTTTGGAAAATGGGGGTAGGAGCACCTCTTTTATCCTAATACAATTCTTCCCTGTTTGGGCAAATGGGCTAGGTTTATTTAAATAGCAAGGATTTTGGGTTGGGTAAATAATCTATTGGACTATAAAATAAGTTAAAATGCCCTAAGCAACTAATTAGGGTTATTTTTTATCTAAAAATAAATTTAATCACTCCAAAACCCATTGAAATAAAATAGTAGAGGATTAGAAGATTAGTGGGTTGCACATCATCCAACATGGACGTAGGGCCTACAATGGGGCCACACCCATAATTAAAGAAAAATTAAGATAAAATCCGTAAAAATTGGATAAATCAAGTTTGACACTAATACTTATAAAAAGTAAAATTAAACCTTATTTAAGTCATAATTACTAACTCATAACCCCAAAATTAAATCAAACTAATAAATAAGCAAAACAACATAAATTTACATATTTAAAAAGAAATTAAACTGAGTTAAAATTAGATATCATGTACTATAACTCATGTCTGACTAGATAGAAGAAACTCAAAATTTCTTCTAGGAAATTTTATTGACATATATATTATTGATAACAGTAAAAAGGTTCTCCTACTCAACCCAAAAAAAATTTCCACACAAAATAGTTGATATCATAAACCACGATGCAACCTTAGAATTTGAAAGGGAATAGCTACATGATATCCTTGTTATGATCTATAATGAAAGCAATGAGAGATCATGCATATGAGTGATTAAGCCACTTCTAGAAAGGCATACACAAGAATTTGTTATGTTGTAGAGTATATTAAAAAAGACAATGCAAACAACTATATTAATAAAAAAGAAAGTAAATGATACAAAAGTACATCTATGAAAAAATTGGATGCAAGGGATCATGAATGGCCAAAGATAATTGGGTCCAATTGGGTTTAATTAAAAGAGAAAGATAAAAAGGAGTTAGGTCAAAAGTGGTCAGGTGTTATTTTAAGAGTGGTTAATAAATGATTTAAGAGTTTTTAATTGACCTAATTTAAAAATAAATAGGAGGGTAGTTCAAAAAAATCCAAAGCTTGGGTGGTCATTTGACAACCGTAGCAGCAACATCGATCTGCCACTACTAAACCCGTTGTTCTGCCTATATGTGAATGTGAATCTGGCATCGCATCCTAAGCTACTAAGTGAGTCGTGACCCATCCTTTCGGCCCAATAGATCAAATAAAATAATTTGAAATCAAATTCAAAATTTACAATTAAATTAATCTTTCCCCCCTAATTCCCCTTTCAAACAGTAAAAAAAAATCAATGGGCCTATTCAATAAGCCCACGGTTTCCAGCTTACAAAAAAGAGCCCACCGGAAACCCAATTTCAAATCATCCGTTTCCGACGGGATCACGCGCACGCGCATCCCTCCCAGGTCAACAGCACCTTACACTTCATACTAAACACGTGAAACAAAAACTCGTGCTTCATGCCAGACCGCACTACGGGACCCACAATTGCCAGTTACACACAACAAGCCTCTAACTTTCGTACGACGTATACGCATTGCGCGTGACGTTATTCATTGTCATTTCATCAGGAAATAAAAGCTTGCGTCCGACGCCCGGTCCGAGCGTGGGGAGGGCGGAGAAGAAGAAGGGCCTTTTGTTTCGCACATTTCCTTCTTCTCGTTGAGCTCTCCCCAATCGGAAGGCGGCAGCGCAAGCCCTAAGTTCCTCTCCACGCCATGAGCGCCCACGCCGCCCCGCCGCCGAGGCGCCACGGCCGCCGCGCGGCCCCCGCTGCCAAGAAGACCGCCGCCGGAGCTCCCGCGGAGAACGGCGTGCCCAACGGCAAGCCCTCCTCCCCCCCGCAGGCGTCGTAAGTCTTCTGTGCCTCGCGTGCTGCTTCGCTGGGTTTTGTAGCTTTCGTTCGCCTGCGGCTGATTGTCTTGTTTGGATTTTTTTGGGTGATGGATTAGGTCGGTGGGAGGGGAGCGGACGGTGAAGAAGCTGAGGCTGTCGAAGGCGCTGACCATCCCCGAGGGGACGACTGTGTCGGAGGCCTGCCGCCGTATGGCGGCGCGGAGGGTCGACGCCGTTTTGCTCACTGACGCCAATGCTTTACTCTCTGGAATTGTCACTGATAAGGTTTTTGCATGCTTCTTTTCAAATAAGATTAGGCAAGTTTGCTGTTGATTGTGAAATGTGGTTGTGAGGGAATGAATGTGGGTTCTTGTTGCGATAATAGGATATTGCGACGAGGGTGATAGCAGAAGGTTTGAGGCCGGAGCAGACAACAATGTCAAAGATAATGACGCGAAATCCAGTTTTTGTCACGGCGGATTCCTTGGCTATTGAGGCACTTCAGAAGATGGTCCAAGGTTAGCTTTATTTTTTGTCGCTTTATTTACAGCCGACCAAGGAAATTGTAAATGCGGATTTGTTCGCTGTTGAGATTTTAATGTCCGTTGTATATGGTCGTGTTATATTTTGTTTTTATGTTGGAATGGATGAACTGGTGTTTTTTTTATAGAAAACGAGAAATTGAAAAAAGTAATAGACGAGAATGTTGTCACTTGGATGCTAATACACTTTTACAGTTTGAAACAGGCGAATTATTTGCTTTGTTAGAATGACACAATGGATGTGGATGTTGTTAGCTGATCAGCTTGATGAGATTTTTAATCATCCAGACTAATAAGGGTATAATTGAGAATAGTTTTTGTTTTTGCAGACACAAGCATTTGAAAATATAATAGAACATGTAATTTATTTTTCGTAATTAAAGGAAGTCTGGTCCATTATTGCCATTGTGAGAAAGTCATGCAATTTTTCAGTTGTAAGGCTTTATCTTGTTGAAGTGATCTTCTGCTGAATTCTTTTAGTGCTTCTAGCAAGACTATCAAATGATAATAACTCTGTTATTCTATGCCTTTGTTGCTAAGAACTTAATGCTGGTCTAGTTTATTTCCTCTTGTTGTTATATATTTAATAGGTTTGTTGGGGTTTTTTTGGTTAGCTTGTACATATGAAGCACTTATCATCGATCTTTTCTGCAGGAAAATTTAGACATCTCCCTGTTGTGGAGAATGGTGAAGTTATTGCCATGCTTGATATTACAAAATGCCTCTATGATGCTATCTCAAGAATGGAGAGGGCTGCTGAGCAAGGCAGTGCTATTGCGGCTGCTGTGGAGGGTGTAGAACGTCAGTGGGGAAGCACCTTTTCTGGTTAGTTTATGATTTATATGTGAATATTTTTGGGGAGGACTTTATGCATGGGGATTACAAAGTCTGCTGTTTGTTATTACTTTTTTGACAAAAAATTGCACAACACTTTATTTATGCAAAAGAACATAAAATAATGTGTGTTATTTTATAATGAGTTTAGGGAGTTGAATTTACGGATCCAGGTGTGCTTGTTTATGTAGTTTTTTTGGTCCTTTGTGTTTTTAGTGGGTGGAGGAGACCTAACTTTATTGAAATTTGCCTTTCATGATGGCTACAAAAAGAGAAAAGGATAATGTAGTTTTTTGACACATTCATCTATCTGTTAAGAGGTCTTGTGTAGGAGCTCTTAACAAGATTAAGTGACATTAGTTAGAATCATTTGCTGCTTATCAGCATTTAAATTTCTATCCATTTGCTGCAGCAATTAGTAGTTTTCATTGAGATGTAGAGACAACTGTTTTGATGGTGGAAAATTTGAAGACTCTTTAATTAAGCCCCTGCCTTTTGGATGCTGATTGGACTTTCACTGTAGCTGTTTCCATTCATGAGTAGTGATATATTCTATTTTAGGAAGGAAGTGATATTAGACCTCTATATTGAATGCTTGAGTCAGATGTCATTTTAAACCCATTTTTGATATATCTCTAAATTATATTAAATTCTTATGGCTTCTAATTGAGAATTCTGAGACATAAAGAAGCATAAGTCATTGCAAGATATGCTTGTGCATTGGTATAAATTGGGTAGGTGACCTTTCATCAACTTGCAAAATTGCAAGTTGTCAACATCTTCCAATATGGAAATAGAGAGGAAATTCACTGGATGGATACATCTTGGAGAAAAATATTATGATGGGTGATCTGTTATATGTTTCTTTGAACTACACATGGGAGCATGTTGGCCCTTGTAATTAGTTCAGTCATCTTTGGTTTTTGATGGGTTTTATTGGCTTGAAAGTGTAGGTCCTTATGCTTTTATTGAAACACTGAGGGAGAGGATGTTTAAGCCATCATTGTCAACAATCATATCTGAAAGTACAAAGTATGTTAGTTTTACCTCGTAACTGGTTGCTAACTAATTATATTTGAATTGGTTTTTCACCATTTATGCATCATTACCTTTTTCTTTTTAATTTCAGAATCGCTGTGGTGTTACCATCTGATCCAGTATATCTTGCTGCAAGAAGGATGAGGGAAGTGCGGGTAAATTCAGTGGTTGTTGTGACTGGAAACAAGCCTTTGGGCATTCTTACGTATAACCCTTAGCTGCTTTTCTTTATTTATTATCTTACATTATTTCATGATCACGCAAAATTCATTCCCAGTTATACTATTTTGCAGTTCAAAAGATATCCTTATGCGAGTTGTCGCTCAAAATCTATCACCAGAATTAACTTTGGTCGAAAAGGTTTGTTCTTGAGGAACCTGCATCTGAATATATTATCTCTAGGAATCAATGTTTCCTATATTTCTTTAGTTTAGCTGTACATGCCATATCTGTACATCTTCCTCATTCTCCCTTTGCCATAAATGTATATGGTGCATACTTTGTCCAAGCGAGTAGAGACTATGGGCAGTTTGTGGTTTTCCTGGTTTCTGGAGCAGGATTTTGGTTGTCCCATGTTAAAAGCCAGTTTTTCATCTTTCGGCAAATAATTAAATTTTTAAATATAGATGTAGCCACCATAATTATAATAATATTGGGAGAAAGAGACAATTGGGCATATTATTTATTTCTCTCTGGATGGACATCTCTGGCGGAGGGATACTTTGTATAGTCCTCCCTATGACGTAACAAAATATATATGCTATCCAGAATTTTATGAAAACCGTTGTCAATTGCTATTACACTGAGGAACAGGAGAGAGTAGTAACTGGGTTGGTTTTTTGTGGATCTGAGTGGCATTTGGTATTGTACCATATGTTCTTGTCGGATATTCATAGTAGAAATGACATTAGAGTTTTTATTACTTCTCATGTATTATATTTCCTGAGACATAAATTGTCTGTTTGACAGGTAATGACATCTAACCCTGAATGTGCATCGCTTGACACTACAATTCTTGATGCTTTGCATATAATGCATGATGGGAAATTTTTGCATCTTCCTGTGCTAGATAAAGGTACTATTAAGCTCTGAATCTGCATTCTTTTTACTTGTTTTGTGTTTTCCTTTGCTATGCTTATCCAACTGTCTTTTCTACAACCAATAATATATTGTTTTTTTTTCTAGATGGATGTGTTGCTGCTTGTGTGGATGTTCTGCAAATAACTCATGCAGCTCTATCAATGGTAAAATTCCATTTGGTTTTACTTCTCATGTTTTGTTTATTTTTTTGCTTGCAATGGAAGATACAAGAAATATTATTTAAACTGTTAACTTGTAGATAATTTTATAAAAAGTCGTTAATAGGATGAACTTCTCTTTTATCTCCTTCAAATATATTTTTCGACCATATCTAGTTCATTTATTTAGTTGATTAAAGTTGCAACCATCTTTGGCTTGAGATGACTGTAGAGGCTAAAAGGCTAGGAAGCATGGATACGGATATGGGACACAGGTACATATGATACAGAAACAGGGATACAGAAATTTCCAAAAAACTAGGATAGAATATAGCGAGGATACAGCTATTAAAAATTTATTATATATGTATATATATGATATATTTTAAGTTAGTTCTTGTATTATAAGTTTAATTGTAATGAAAAATGTAGTTATATGTCAATGGTAGGACACGTAGGCAGCTGTATTTGACTTGGATATGGGTACAATACGTATCTGACATAGATACGGCACCTGTTTTGAAGTATCCGTGCTTCTTAGCTAAAGGCAAATTTATGTTCTTTTATGACCTTCCAATTGAAATTATTACCCTTGTCTAATTCTAATTTTTAGGTTTCCATCTCAGGCTCTTTTGCATATGACACTTGTCATCATGGTTTCTTTTATTTTCTTCTTTTTGCTTATTTTTCTTGGTATAAGTACATTTTTCAATTAAGTTCTAGGTAAAATGCAACTTTTAGTTTAAGTCAACATTGATTTCTGTTTTTTTGCTTAATATGGAATCGAAACAAATCATATGTTTTATAAATTACTTCAAAAATTCACACACATTACACGTGGGAAGCATTGATGCTCGTAATTTATTTATTCGTATTGATGGATACTAAAACTAAGGTAGCCTTATTAGGAATTTAGAAAGAGGGCCCCCACAGATAGTTATGTATGATAAACAAATGCTATACATCAAAAAGATGTATGTTATTCAATTTGAAAAAAGGATGTACTGATATACATCCAAAATATCATTCATTCAGGGATCATTTATAAACATCAGTGCTCCAATGAGAGCTGAATCTTCAAGACAGAGTAATTGTGTAATTAATTACTTTAGATTGTAAATTACAGAGGACATTAGAGTTCCGTACCTGAACTTTAGAAAATGTGTATAACATGGCAAACCCAAAAAATTATAATTCTCCTTTACATCTTGAAGCGAACAATTGACATCATCCATTGTGAAAAAACAAAGGGCCCGTGGAGTGTAACTTATCGGTACTCACAAAAATTGAAGTCACCTGGGCTTACAAGCATCTTTGCCAACCTCAATAACAATTCAATTAGGAATGATTGAACAACAATAATAAAAATTCACTTTAATTGGAATTATTTGGAGGACCTAAGGGTAGTGGATTCGGAATGAGTTATGTATTTCGTTGTTGGGTATTATGGGGGACCAAGGGTAGTGGAGTAGTTGTCAGATAGTTAATTGGAGGATGACAACTGGAATGAATTACCGAATTTTTTATTGGGTACAATGGAAATTGACAAAAACCTATTGTGTCGAGCCTTCCTGACTTCATCTATTGTGAAAGGACATGGGGCCGATAGAGTGTAACTTAATGGTACTCACAAAAGTTGAAGATTCGCCGGGGCTTACAAGCATCTCTGCCATCCTCAATAACAATTCAATTAGGAATGATTGAACAACATTAATAACAATTTGGTTCAATTTGAATTATTTGGAGGACCATGGGTAGCTGAGTCGGAACGAATTACCTATTTTGTTGGGGTATTACGGGGGACCAAGGGTAGTGGAATAATTGTAGTTAATTAGAGGATAACAACTGGAATGAGTTACCTACTTTTTCATGGGGTATTATGATAATTAACAAAAGCATATTGTCCTTGCCTTCCCGACTTCGTCCATTGTGAAAAGACATGGGCCCCATAGAGTGTAACTGAGGGGCTGTTTGGGTATTGAATTTTTTAGAAACAGAAGTGAAATTTTTTGGAATTAATTCCAAAAATTCAGTCAAATGTGAATTACAGGTGGTAATGAAATTTTTAAGAATAAATTCGGATGTTGCGTCAAACCCAATTTTAAAACTTTAAATTAACATAACTTTCTCTCCTGAGCTTGGATATACGCATTCTTTGTATTATTACGCTCCTAAATTCGAGCTCCATCAAACAACATTTCACAATAATAGGCAATTTTAAACTTTTAAAGTGGGTCTCATCTATGTAGCACATTTCTCGAGGCTCAAATGATATGAGAGTTAATTGTTGAAAACTAATGAAATTTGAAATTTTTAAAATGGGGGTTGGGTGTCGGAATCGATGGAATCACCTCGTGAGGTAAGTCCGTGATTCCAGCCAATTCCACCTTGAAATGGTTTGGAATCAACGAAATCTTATAAAAATTTCATACACAAACAGCCCCTTAATGGTTCTCATAAAAGTTGAAGATTCACCCAGGCTTACGAGCATCTTCATGAACAACATAGGTAACAATTTAATTCAATGAGAATTATTTGGAGGACCAAGGGTAATGGAGTCATAATGTGTTCTGTTACCTATTCTGTTATTGGGGTATTACAGGGGTTCAAGGGTGGTAGAGTAATTGTCAGATAATTAGAGGGTAACAACCAAAATGAGTTAGTTTTTTTATAAGATGTCACGGGAATTAACAAAAATCTATCATCCTATCCTTCCCGACTTCATCCATTGTGCAAAGACATGGGGCCCATAGAATGGAACTTAAAGGTAATCACAAAAGTCGAAGATTCACCTGGGTTTACAACCATCTTTGACACCCTCAATAACAATTTAACTGGGAATGATTGATCGACATCTATAACAATTTAATACAATTAGAATTATTTGGTGGACAGAGGGTAGTAGAATTGGAATGAGTTATGTAGTCTGTTGTTGGGGTATTATGGGGGACCAAAGTATGTTATGTTCCTAATTAGACTAGGATCTTAATTAGAATACTTATATTACTTTCTTATATTAGTCTATTTTTCAATTTGGCTAAGATTAGTCTTGCTTACCTTCTTTCAATAGGATTACTATATTTTTCTAAAAATTGTATTGTTCAGCCTATTGTAAGACAGACAATAGAAATCAAATTATTTTTTATTTAATTTTCTGCTCTAATCCTTCTCTTCTCTCCCCTTTCTCTTCATTATCCCGGTGTAGACCCTCTTGGTCTACACCATTGGTAGCTAAGGGTGGGTTCTGCTCCCTCTTACCCACCTTCCTACCCTCTTTTTGCCATAAGCCAGTCGCTTTACAAAAGTTTGCTGCCCAGTACTAAGCCACCCCATGTGGCGATGGATTCTTTTGTCCTTCATGATGTGCCAATTGGGACTCTTCCCCCGCTCGCATTCACGCCTGCACACAACAATTGAAAACTTAAATAAAATCAGTAATTTCAGAGTTTACTGATGTGAGGACTGTTGTTACTGCCACCAATGACAAGCACAACTGCCGTTTTGATGCGCACAGTGCAGATGCTGCTTGGTTCTTTGAGATGTTTTTAGTTGGATTTCTTTGCTCGCGGATGTCATTTGTGCTCTTCATACGTGTTTACCAACACCATCCAACGCTTCATCTTCAGCGGTGGTCGCCACCCCCATGCATCTTCGCCTTTGCCAGTCACCTCCATGTTGTTGCCGGTCGATTCCGCATCCCTCAATAGCCAGATCAGCCCCTTTTTGCAGTCGGCGGCTTACCCTTTCCTTTGAATTTCATCGGCTAGCCAAGTCATTGCCTTTCTACCATCTTCTCTTTTTCCAGCGTCGTTCCTGGCCCCAATCGCCCCCAGTTCCTCTCCAGCCAGTCTAGATCGGTGGGTGCGCCCTTGTCCTAGCAAGACATGCACCATCTGCTCCAAATGCGGCAGTTGCGCCATCATTGCAGACCAGATTTGCCCCATCGCACCACATCCAGTGGCTGCACCATCATTCCTTACCAAAACCGACTGTTCCGCACCTGATCCAGCCGCTGCACTATCCTTATTGACCCAATCTGCCCTTGAGGCAGCTCATTCCGTCCCGGATCTAGTCGCTGGATAGTCATCCCTGGCCAGTTTCTCCCAAGCCGCTGCCTTTCCTCTTCCATACCTTCCACCGGACTCGTCCACAGTTTCGGCCGCCGCCATATTGTCTGCTGCGCTGTGATTTCTGCTGCCGAAGGCCTCTTCCGCCCCTGTCAATGCCTTTGAACGACTCTGAGATCGTCTCCCTGCCCTGCTGCCCACCTCTGTTGTTGGTCCATTCAATGGTAGAAACGCCCGCAACCTCTCCTAGCCATCCTTGGCCCATTGACCGCCGATCCATCCGCCCCTACCCCCCTTCCTTTACCTCTCGGTGCTTTCTTCTCAAATTTATTTTCCCTCTCAATGAGCTGGTGCAGGATACACTGTTCACTTAAATGCCAGTTTGATTCAAGTTTTGCCAAATCTCATGAACCTGTTCCTCACAGCCACTTGCCCATGTGGCCCCACCTGCACCTCATCTCGTGCTGCTAGATCTACTACAATGACAAGTGGCGCATGCTCATGGGCCCTATAATGCAACACCCACCCCTTTTCCCCTGGGGTATGCCCCCCTTGAAGACCAACTTGCTTTTCTTGAGGAAATGGACTATCATGACTGCACCAATTGTCCTCATGGCCATGTTTGGGTTTGTGTCAACTACCCTTATGTCGGTGCACTTCGAGATTAGAATCCGGCTATCCAAGCTCGCCTAGTTCATGCCACTTTTCTGGTCTTCAAAGGCGACGACCCAAACAAATGGGTTTCTCGGGCAAAGTGTTTATTCCACTTTCATTGTACTCCGGCTCATGAACAGTATGAATTAGCATTTTTTCATATGGAGGGTCGTGCTATGCATTGGGTCAACCAGTCCTTTGCTCAGGACCCGGTTCCTACTTGGTCTGAGTTCGAGCATGCTCTTCTCTGTTTTGGTCAGACAGCATATCATAATTTTAATAGTTTATTGCCTCAGGTTTGCCAACATGGATCAGTCCATGACTACCAAGATAAATTCAAGCGCTTGGTGAACTGCATGTAAGGATAGCCAGAGCATGTCTAAAGCCTCATATTAAGGCTGAATTGCAAACTTTCCCGTGCATCTCTTTGACAGAAACGATGCGTATGGCTCATGTATGTGAGAAGTTTACCCAGCTTGGTCGTTCTACTTTCGCCCGCCCATTGGCTTCTTCCCTTCCGTCCTGCCCTGCTCCATCTTTTGACCCACCACGTGGTGGCTGTCTTGTGGGTACTTTTGCATCTACTCTTCTTACTCGTCTTACTCCTCAAATGGCCGATCGTGGTTCTAAGGGTTTATGTTATAATTGTGATGAGAAATACACCCCAAAACGTCATTATACGACTCAAATTATTTATGATTGATGAGTGTTTTGAAGAGGATTTCATGGAGGATAATGGTGATGCTTTTAACGAGCTTGCCTCTAATATTGTTGAAGCATGTGATATGGAGATTACCCTCCAAGTATTTGCGGGTACTTATATTTCATGTACTATGCGTGTTTAGGGCTTGATTAGGAAATAACCAGTCTTTGTTCTGATTGATAGTGAGAGTACTCATTGATAGCAAAATTAGAACTAGGGTTCTGGGTTGTGGACAATTGAAAAATGAAGAGCACTATATTTCTCAGGATGAAATCATACACAAATTAGGGAATGATCTTCACATTAAGAGAGATTGATCCAGAAAACTAAAGAAAGAAAAGTTTTAATTGCCCTTTACTTATGTGAGGGTTTACATAGAAGAAAATGGAAACTAATCTAGAATAACCAAGTTACCCTCTATAGTATGAAGACTAATATAAACACTTGAGACAAAAATAAAGAGCAAATATTCTCTAACACCCCCTCTCAAACTCTAGATGTAGTAATGATCATTGAGTTTGTTCAACAAAAACTGAAAGTGGGCCTTGGTGAAGAAGTTGGCCAACTTGAGAGAGGACTGAATATAGGGAGGGAAATAAGTCCAGCACGTAAATGACGACGCACAAAGTGGCAATCAATCTCTAAATGCTTGGTGCGTTGGTGGAACACAAAATTGTGAGCAATTTGAATGGTGCTCTTATTATCACAGTACATGGGAGTGGAAGCAATGATAGACACCCATATCAGCCAACAACCAACGAAGCCACACAATCTCAACAGTGTCGGACATAGCCCGATACTCAGCCTCACCAGTAGATTGAGCAATGACATTCTCCATCTTGCTCTTCCAGGAGATGAGAGAATCACCGAGAAAGGCACAATAACTAGTAATAGATTTGCGATCAACATCACCAACCCTATTAGCATCGGAGTAGGCATGAAGAGCAAGATCAGACAAAGAGGAAAGAAGCACACTATAATATAAAGTGTTTTGCACATAGCGAAGTATATGAAGAACTACTGCCCAATGTGTAGAGCATGGAGCCAAGGAAAAATTGACTAACAATATGTACAACGTGCTGAATATCATGGCAAGTGACAGTGAGGTTAACTAAAGAACCAATAATTTCTCGATACCGAGTAGGATCATCAAGGGAAGTACCATCCAAGAAATCTAATTTCAAGTTAAGTTCCTTAGGAGTAGCCACAACACAAGAATCAAATAGCCTAGAACGAGCAATAACATCAAAGTCATACTTGGACTGAGACAAAAGATAGCCCCGATAAGAGTAAGCAACCTCAATTCCCAAGAAATAATAAAGGAACCCAAGATCTTTCATTTCAAACAACTCCATTAATTATCGTTTGAGAGAAGAGATACCGGCAGTATCACTGCTACTGAGAATTATATCATCAACATACAAAAGGGGAACAATACGCCTAGATGGAGTGTTTATGGGGAATAAAGCTGAATCATGAGCACTAAACAGTGAAACCCAAATATAGTAATGTCGCACTAAACTTCTTGAACCAAGCATGTGGAGCTTGGCTGAGACCATACAAGGTACGTCAAAGACGACAAACTTGCCCTTGCATATGTGGAAGACCCAGAGGAGGTTTCATATAAACTTCCTCAGACAAATCATCATTGAGAAATGTATTTTTGATATCCATTTGATAAAGGGGCCACTGATGAACTGAGGCAACAAATATAACCGTCCAAATATAAGTCATTTTGGCAACAAGAGCAAATGTCTCATAATAAATCCCATATTCCTAAGTAAATCTTTTGGCAACCAACCGGGCCTGTACCTTTTAAGAGAACCATCGGACTTGGTTTTGATCTTGGAAACCCACTTACACCCATTGGCGTGCTTACCAGGCGGAAAAGAAACCAACTCCCATGTTCCAATCTTGTGCAAAGTAGATAACATGTCTTACATAGCCTTCTGCCAATTGGGATCACCAGAAGCCTCTTTGTAGGACTAAGGCTCATGAAAAGAGTGAATGACAAACAAAAAATTAAAAAAATGAGAAGTATAGAAAAAAGAGGAATATACGTACCAAGCATTAGAAGATACAAGGGGACCAACAAAATCCGAAGGTAGAGAGCCAGCAAAGGGAGTAGGCAAAGCTGGAGGAAGCCCAACCAAACATTGACTATGTCTAGGCTCTTGAACAAGTACAAGGGCACTATTTTGATCTGCATTAGGAGGAGGCAACACCAAGGGGGCTGTGGAGCTTTGTATTCTACATTGATAAACTTGCGTAATAGATGGACGAGAAGGCACAAGAGCAGACACATCAGTAGGCGTATTGCAATCATCACGAATACAAGGAGGAAAAGGATCAATATAAAGCAAATTCAAGCGATCAACAAGAGAATCACGATAAGAGATTGCATAATAAAATAGATGTTCAACAAACACATGCTAAGAAATATACAACTTGTTTCACAACAGATTATAACATCGATACCCTTTCTGACCAACACCATATCCTAAAAATGCGCATAACCTAGATCATGCAGACAGTTTTGGACATTCAATAGGAGGAAGTAAAACATAATAAGCACAACTAAACACACGCATAGACTGAAAATCGGTTGTATAAGCATTCGAAAGGGGACTTACCAACCGTTAAGGATGAAGGAATGCGGTTGATCAAGTAAGCAACAATAAGAACAACTTTACCACAAAAAAATAGAAGAAACAGAAGTAGAGTAACAATGAGCGCGCAGTCTCCAAAATGTGGCGATACTTCCTTTCAACAACACCATTCTATTGTGGCGTGTGAGGGCAAGATAGTTGATGTGTTGTCCCTTTATTTATTAGAAGAGCCTTAAACTCAAAAGATAAATACTCACTACCCGAGTTAGAGCCGAAGCACTTAACAACTGCATTGAACTGAGTTCGCACCATAGTAATAAACTCATGATAAATCAAAAGAAAATCAAATCTACAACGCATAAGATAAACTCTAGAAAAGTGAGTACAATCATCTACAAACACAACATAATATTTGGAACCACCCTTGGTAGCAACCAAGGCAAGTCCCCACACATCATAATGAACAAGATCAAATGGATTAGCAAAAAGAGAATCACTTAGGCACATCATAATGAACAAGATCAAATGGATTAGCAAAAAGAGAATCACTTAAGGTGAATAGAAGTGCAGGTAATTTAGGAAGATTACAACCACTATAAAAGGAAATATCACTAATTGGCAAAGTTCTAGAGCACCTGAAGAAACTAAATATTATAGCCTAGACTTAGAAACATGTCCCAACCACGAGTACCACAAATAAAACAAAGAATAAGAATGAAGATGCAAGTTGCCCAAAGTTGAATGAGTAGCAACAGAGAGGCTGATGCATGCAATTGATCCAATGTGTGGAGACCCCAGCACTATGGCCTGTCCTAATCTGCCTGCCTGTATTTGGGTCCTGCACAATACAACCAAAAGAGGAAAGAAAACAATGCAACTAAGCTTTGTAAGTTGACTGACAGATAAAAGACTAACTGCTAATTGTGGAACATGTAAGACATCAGAAACTGAAAGTGACGGAGATTGAATAGAGCCCAAGCTAGTCAATGGCATGGTTGTGTCATTGGCTACACGGACAGTACTAAAGTGAGATGAATCTCTATACTCGACAAAAAAGAAATTATTTGGCGTCATATGATGTGTAGCGCCAAAGTTAAATATCCAATCGGAATGGGTAAGACAAATAGTCATAGGGAAGAGACAAACCTGAGTATGAGACAAACAAAGCAGAGAGAGTGGCAGAAGTACCAAGTAGATGAGTTAAATTTGCTAAGAGAGACTGGAGTTTAGGAGTGGAGGCAACCAATGGTGAGGATGTACAAGAGGCTTTAGTTGGTATATTAGATAATGTATTAGTAGCGGTGGGCCCCAATGAATAATTGTCCATGATTATGCTGAAAGGTACGAGCTCGCTGAGAAGTTGTAGACTATCGACGAAATGGATGACCAGTTTGTTGTGGGTGTTGTGGACAATCTTTTTTCCAATGACCTTTTTTATGACAATAATTGCATTCATCTATAGCACTATGAGGTTTAGGCTTACCGGATAACTGAATAGGTGCATTATATGAAGCAGCCAAAATAGTTGGACTAGGGGAGGACTAGCAATTGAAAATTTTCAATTTGGTTTCCTCTATAATTAATTCATTAACTATAGTAGCAACAGTAGGCTATGGTGATCAATGTACAATAGAACCACGAATGACCTCATATTTATCTCATAAAGCCATGAGAAGCTAAACAACATGTTGGTCATCACGATACCGAAGTTAGGTAGCAAAAGCAAAAACTTTAACCGGTTCCGACAATAGATAGTTCCTACAATGGGAAAAAAAGGAACAATACCAATGAACTCGCAAAAAGTGATGAACAGTATGGTGAACAGTGCGCAACAAAACAGTACCAGTGAACAGTTTGCGGCAAAACAGTATTGGTGAACGGTGCAATGAACAGTACCTCCGAAAAACAGGTTCAGGTTACAGACAGGGGGATTCAAACCTATGCTCTGATGTCATGGCAAAATCAGAATTACGGTTTTGGGTTTTGGATAATAGAAAAATGAAGAGCACTATATTTTGAGGATGAAATCATACACAAATAGGGGAACAGTCCTCTCATTAAGAGAGATTGATCCCAAAAACTTAAAAAAAAGTCCTAATTGCCCTTCACTTATGTGAGGGTTTACAAAGAAGAAAATAAAAACTAATTGAGAAAGACTAATATAAACACTTAAAGACAAACAGAGAGAAAATATTTTCATAGACAATTTTTTGAATGATTGAGTTCATCGCCTTGGCTATCTTATTAAAGACTGAGACTTTTGATGTGTTAATTGGCAATGGAACCCGTCTCAAGAGTTATAGTGTTTGCTCTAAGGTCGAATTATTATTTTAGGGTCAGACATACACTATGGATTTATTTTAGCTTCTTACTAAAGTGGTTGATGTTGTTCTTGGTGTTCAATGGCTAGAGGACGTAAGTCCTTTTTCTTAGAAATTTTGCCATGACTATGGATTTCACTTATGGGGGCAAGCCGATGCTTATCACTGCTTATTCGTCGGGCCGCTTTCAGTTTCAAGACCCTAGAGGCTCTCATTATCATTATCATTGCCTCTAGCTCTAGCATCAACCTTTAGTGGAGATTCCCCAGCCCAACAATACTCCTCTCGCTTTGGCTACTCTCTTGTATGAGCCTCAATCCATGTTTGAGGAGCCCATGGGATTACGGTCTGTTCTTATGACCATTAAATTCCTATTCAACCTTATGCTCCTCTGGCTAATCTCCACCCATACCGTTATTCTCATGTCTATAAGACATATTTAATATCTGGTTAGCAAGATGATATCCTTTGGCATTATTCGGTCTAGTTAGTCTTCTTACTCCTATCCTTATCCACAAAAATGGTTCATGGCGTTTTTGTATAGATTCTAGGGCTCTTAACCTTATTACTTGAAAGGATAAGTACCTTATTTCTGTCGTCGAGGAGTTGCTTGACGAGTTATCTGGAGCTCAATTCTTTTCAAAGTCAGACCTTTGTTCAGGTTATCATTATAATCCTTATGCATCCTGATGATATTTCTAATATAGCATTTTGTACTCACGACAGGCATTATGACTTCTTAGTCATGTAATTTGGCTTTACTAATGACCCCGCCACCTTCCAGTGTTTGATGAACAATGTCTTCCAGAGCTATCTACATTGTTTTGTTTTGTTTTGGTTTTCTTTAATGATATTTTAATTTATAGCCTTACTTCAAAGAACCACCTACAATATCTGCGTTATGTTTTTACACTCCATGAGTACCGACTCTTCTTAAAGCGGTCTTAGTGCTCTTTTGGTTGTCAACAAGTTTGAGTATTTGGGACATACCATCTCTACCAAAAGCGTTGCCACCGACCTAAGCAAGATTTATGTTATTTGAAACTAGCCTTGCCCTTCTACTCCACGTGCACTATGTGGGTTTCTTGGCCTTACAGGCTACTATAAACATTTTCTCTTATAGCATTATTGTTGAACCATTGATGGCTTTGTTGAAAAAGGGTGCTTTCATATGGTCTGATTGGGCTGAATGTGTTTTTGGTACACTCAAAGTGGTCCTCATTTCTTGATCTCCCAGACTTTGCCACAACTTTTATTGTTGAAAGTGATGCTTCTGATGTTGGTCATGGTGTACCCCATTGCCTTTTATAGCAAAGCTTTGTTTGGTTATTCTTTCCTGTTATCCTCTTATTAGCGTGAGATGTTGGCTATTGTTCATGCTGTGTAGGGATGCCTCTGGTCAGGCATATGATAAAATGTGACCCGATCCGACCTTAATAGATCGGGTTTGGGTTTTTGAATTCAACTCGAATAGCTATTCGGGTCGGATTCGGGTTTACCATTTTTTAAATGATATCGGGTTTAGGTTTGGCAAAACCCGACCTGAATAAGGTTATAAATATAATTTTTGTTTTAATTTTTTTTGTATTTTGATAAAATTCAACAAGGTTGGGTATGGGTTTCCAAATTCAGCCTAAATAGCTATTCGAGTCGGATTTGAGTTTATTATTTCTCAAATGGTATCGGGTTCAGGTTTTGGCAAAACTTAACCCGGTGGCATCCCTAATGTTGTGAGTGGCCATATATTTTAGGTCGTCACTTTATCATTTTGGATAGATTATCAGCCTCTCAAATATTTCATGGACCAGCGTATGACAACTTCCACTTAGAAATGTTGGGTTTTTAAGCTAATGGGATATGATTATGAATTAATTTATAAGCGTGGCCTCGAGAATCATGTTGTTGATGTTTTATCCTGATATATGAAGATGCCACATTCTAGGCTATTTCTACTCTAGTCTTTCCTTTTCTTAAAGACTTACAAGCATATGAGATTGGCGATGTTATGTTGCTTTTATTACATGTTTACAGGAAGATCCTTCTTCCTCACTAGATTTTATATTATATGATGGTTTTCTGCTATGACATGGTCGTCTTTGGGTACCTAATTCTGGGGATTTGCGTAGGGATATTTTTTTATCTTTGTCACTCTACGCCTACTCTCGAACATGAAGGAATATTTCAAATATATAAACGGGTCTCTCAGAACTTTGTCTGGCATGGTCTTAAACAGGCAGTCTACAAATTTGTGGTCCAATGTGACATTTGGCAGCGTGCTAAGAGTAATTCTACCACTCCTAGTCTTCTTCAGCCACTCCCAATTTTTGAAAAAATATGGGAGGATATTAGCATAGATTTTGTTGGAAAATTATTCAAGGTTCAGGGTAAATCTGTCATCTTCGTTATGATGGATAGACTATCCAAGTATGTACATTTTTTGACACTCACTCACCCTTATACTGCCATGACTATTACTGAGGTTTTCATGCCCAACATTGCTCGTCTTTATAGGATGCCTAAGACTATTGTTTGCGATTGCGATATGATATTCTCATCTATATCCTAGTAAGAGTTTTTCCACCTTCAAGGCACCACTTTTCGCATGAGATCCGCCTATCATTAAACAGATGGACAATTTGAGGTGGTAAACCATTGCGTCAAGCAATATTTATGATATTTTTTTAGGGGATTGGCCTCGTACATGACTATCATTCATTCCTTGCAGAATGGTCTTATAACACTACCTATCATGCTATCGCGGGTTATAACCCCTTTCAGTTTGTCTATAGTCTTTTACCTCCTACTTTGCTTCATTATATACCACTTCGTGCTTTGTTGATGTTATGGATATTACTCTTCAAACTCATGATGAGGTTTTGCATCAGCTTCGTTTTAACTTGACAGATTCATAAAACCGTATGTGCCAAGTTTATGATAAACATCATGTGGATTGCAAGTTTGAAGTCGGTGATTTTATTTATCTTCACAACTAGCCTTATTGATAGATTTGTTCATAAATCATCTTACGAGAAATTGGCTCATATCTTTCACAGTCCTTATCTAATTCTCAAGCTAATTGGCAATGTTGTTTATCATCTCCAGTTGCCCCTGAAGTCATAGATTCACCTGGTGTTTCATGTTTCTTGTCTTCGAAATTTTGTTGATAATCCTTCATCTATTCCACCGTCAATTCCGCTACCAATTTTATTCTGATTCGGGCTTTCCAATGCCTCATGCTATTTTGCGATGATGATGTGTTTATTGTTGTGGATGTGTTGTTTCAAAAGTTCTTATCGCTTGACTCTATAGTTTTCCATAGGATCCTACTTGGATATAGGAGGATGAGTGCCTTCAGCGATATCCCGATTAGTCGCCTTAAGGACAAGGCAATGCGGAGCGTGATGGAATGTTATGTTCCTATTTAGACTAGGATCTTAATTAGAATACTTATTTTACTTTTTTAGATTAGTCTATTTCCCAATTTGGCTAGGATTAGTCTTGCTTAGCTTCTTTAAGTAAGATTACTACTTTATGTTTTTATAAATTGTATTGTTCAGCCTATTCTAACACAGATAATGGAAATCAGATTGTTTTTTAATTTAATTTCCTGCTCTAATCCTTTTCTCTCCCCTTTTTCTTCATTATCCCTGTGTAGACCCCCTTGGTCTACACCAGGGTAGTGAAGTAATTGTCAGATAGTTAATTAGAGGATAACTAGCATAATGAGTTACCTTTTTTTTTATGGGGTATTACAGGAATTAACAAAAATTTATCTCCCTGCTTTCAATAGCAGTATGTTATGGTACGATATAATATGATTGTTATGCCTTGGAAAATAGAAATATTTTATTGTTGCATGAGGTGTGAGTGTGTTTATGTTAGTCCTAACTACCTGTAGTGAGAAACATCCTGCTTTTTATATGTATTTTTCTTCTTGTCTTTGGTTCTGCATATTAACTTGCTGATTTCTTTGTACAGGTTGAAGGAGGTTCTGAAACTGTAAATGACATAGCCAGTACCATGATGCAGAAGTTTTGGGATTCTGCCCTTGCCTTGGAGCCACCGGATGATGAGTTTGATACCCGAAGGTATGTCAATATATGCTGCTTCCCTTCATGCGGAATTCTATGCAATTTGTTTGTTTTTATAAACATTAATCTAAACTTCAACAAAGCTATTCATATCTGTTGTTGCCTAATTATTGGTGTTGTTCAGCAGTGAAGTATCTGGACTGATGAATTCAGATGGTGCTGAAACAATGAGGTCTATGTATCCATCACTGGGGCTTGGGAACTCTTTTGCATTTAAGTTTGAGGATCACAAAGGACGTGTTCATCGCTTCACCTGTGGTGAGTTTGACTTATTCAGTGAATTGTTGTTAGTATGTAACACAGGAAGCTGTATCTGTAGGTATTTCTTCCAAGATATTCTGATGATCTTAGGAGGACAAAGATGCATGTAATGGACACTAAATCCAGTTCTTTTTTTCCCATTAAGAATAAGGATTTGTATATGTGATTTGTCTATATTATATGGTTGTTTTGTTAATTTTGATGATTGTTGTTTTTTATGTCTTTCAAAGTTTTACTGAAGACATAATCTGGCAGAATGTTACATATTTTTGTATAATTTATGAATAAGGTTGATGATTATGATATGTTACGGACTAGTTGTATGTTACCTGCCAAGTTTTGTGATTTCGTGATTTACTATTGACTATCATATATTGTTTGAATCTTTTAAACCATATCCTGCCTACAAGCATTATATGGTTTTAGGGGCATTGAGCTGCCAATAGCTTGCTTGTTGAATAGAGGGATATTATTGACCATGACACAGAGCAGACTATGACTCATTTCGGATAGGGTTTCTGGCAGGGATGTTTGTTCCTAACAAAAGCCTTGTCCTTTGTCTTTATCGTTAGAGTGCAAAATTTCTCAATTTCTTCCTCCCCTTCGCCTTAAGGAACCTTGAAACACAACGTCCATTTAGCATGGGTGGGAATTTGTGCTGTCCAATGAGTACCAAATGTTCTCCCCATTTCAGTATCCAGCTTTATTTTTCTAGGATCCATAAAGATAAATAATTTTTGAGTGATTTCATTGTCTACGGTCCATGACTTATATGCTTCTACTGCATCATACAAACATCCAACTACATCTTGTTCTTGATGCAGGAGCTGAGAGTTTGGGGGAACTTCTTTCTGCTGTCAAACAGAGGCTAGGTCTGAGTAGTGATCTAGATCCTCTTCAGTTACTGGTAGGTCACTTGATTGTTATTTATGCTTAATTGATCTTAATGTGTCTTCTTAACTTTTTTTATCTTATTTTGTAGTATGAAGATGATGAAGGAGATAAAGTTTTACTTTCTTCTGATGGTGATCTTGTTGGAGCTGTGAGCCATGCAAGATCAGCTGGCTGGAAGGTAAAAGCTTCTTAGTTTATATTCTTGTAGGCGTTTCTTTTTGTGAGAAGTAATGGCTATGGTAGGACATGACACAAAGTCTTAATTTTTTTATATTGAAATGGAAGCCCAATTAGCAAATAACAATAGTTCTAAAAACCTTTTTTGAGATTTGTATTTTATTGGTTGCAATTTTTTATGTCTCTGTTGTTCCTTCCATTGGATGTTGTAGGCTTTTCTTTCTTATGAGATGTGTTGCCAATGGTAAGACATGACACAATGTCTTATTATATTAGACATTGAAATTGAAGTCCAATTAGCAAAGAACAGTAGTTCTAAAAACTTTTTTAAACCTTTGTATTCTATTAGTTGCAATTTTATAAGTCTCTATTGTTGCTCCTTCCATTGGCATTGGATGTTTATGTATGGTTTCAAGTACATTTTTCCTTCTCAATCTTTGTTATAATGTATCATTGTAATAGATTTTTTTATCATGGTTGTAATTTAATATTTTGCTTTCTGATTTATTTTTCTCATTTTTTTTGGAAGCTACTAGATAAATTGTGGTTTGGATAGTTGTCATATTTTCCATTAGTGTTTTTTTGTCAATGTCTCATTTTAGGTTTTAAGGTTGCACTTCTACGAGTTGGAATCACAGAAGAAGGCCGTAAATTCCTCATTTTACACTTCTAAGCCGCAAACAAGCCCAGGGATGTCTTTGCAAGCAGGGATTTTGATTGGTGCAGCTGCACTCACTGGCTTTGGTATATTGGTCTACTTGAAGCGGGCCCAGTAGTGTTGGTTCTTGTAGTGCGGAGTACCAATTATAACCCTCATCACATTACAGCGACTAGAAAATATAGATCTGCTAACTTAAAGATGCAAGTCAATTTATTTAAGAGGCGTCCTGAAAAAATGCATTTTGAAGTGAAAAGGTGCCACCAAAATAGCAGTTATAAATGCTGAGTGCAGGTAGAATTATTACCTGAATTTTGAAAAGTAAATGGGGCCTACTTTGCTCGCCGAAAGTTTATGATGTTCATATAAGCACATCTTTTTGAACTTTAAACAATCTGCTGAAGTTAATATGTTTTGATAACCTCAGCATAATGTATAATAAAGTTTTATTGTCACTTCATATGTAATTTTTTGTTGCAGTTTTGTTGTTGACTTGCTGTTGACCCAAAGCATCTGTTTTTATGTGATAAAAAAATCTGGTTGGGACTAGTTTTCGGGAGGTTGTTTGCCAAGAAATATAGATTTATATCTGGTTATTGGTTGCCATTTACATTTCTTATGAAGTTAAAACATCTATTTACGGCAATTGACAATTTTTTGGGTGACATTTTTTCCACTCTTGCAATTTGAGTGTTTTTTGGTATGTTCTAGATACACCAATTGTTCCATCGGCTTGTGCTGGAGCTTTTGATCAGGGTTAAAACATATCTCACTGATCAGTGAAACCAATAATTTTTGGCATTGTTGTTTACTTGTTATTTCCCTGTAGCATCACCCCTTCGATTCTTTAGCCGTAGCCATTGGACCATCACGAAGAGGGATATTAAATAAGGCGGGTTAATGAGGCTTTTCTGTTATTATTCTTTTGCAAAATAAAAAAGGCCACGCTTTATAGTGAAATAATAGGATAAATACTACCGAGTTTGGTGCTAATTTTTTCTGAAGCTAAACTGGAAATTTGGTTTGTGTTTTTTTAGTACTCCATCCATGTAAAGAATCAGATGGCGCTTTCTAGAATCAAATAAACTGTTCCTGCTTTTGGGTTGCGGCTTTTCTCAGTTTCCACATGTTTCACTAGTGAAGTGAGCCATTTCCTCCAGCTCATGCTGGACTTGGAAGCTAATCAATTTAAAGAATGCAATAATTAGTCAACCGCCCACCGCTGATTCTTTTTCTAAACTATTTGATAGCTATTTGGCATTTCTTTTTCAGAGATACAAAAGGAGCTCCTCGTCGGGGCTTCGCCAGTTTCCACTGCATGTTTCAGGGCGGCAATGTCGCTCAGCCGAGAGAAAGGCAAAATGATATCTTTGTTTGAAGGGGTTTCGTCAATTCTTCTTCAGAGGGCTTGTGGCTGCAATTTGAATTAGTGTTCAAGTGGGCCTTTTCCTTTCTATGAAAGAAACTGGCCTCCAAGGTACCACTGTGCACATGTCATGTGGGTCTTACTTGCTTGTCAGTTGATAGCACTATGTGAGGGAAAAGGGCCAGACGACCGGTGGTGGGTTCACTACCCAATAATTACTGATGTGGACTTTAAGCTGTGCCGTGTGATCCTTATAGGAGAAATTTATTCAGTACCCCATTAGGAGCCATTCATTCTTTAGATGGATGGTGTACTTGTTGGCGCACGTGTAAGTGGGACTCGGGAGTTGCTAGTGTGTTTGCCATTGATCTTGATTTCTTGGTTAGATCTTTGGTTGTGGCACATGTCCGCCATGTTACTTTGAAGCCCAAAACATCCAAATACAGAATGGATTTGGGACTCGGTTTAGACAGGCATACCCGTATATCTACAGGACCGGTTCTTTACATGTGTAACTTGATATCTGGTCTAATTTGGAACCGAACTAAGCTGATTAATTTTGGTTTAGTTCCACTAGGTTCAGTTTGGTTCCGGTTATTTGGTGCACCCTAGGTCCAAGGCTTGATTTGATATCTGGTCCAAAGGAGTACAAAGGAAGCAATAAAAGTTTCAAAGTGGATTGAGTGGACCAGCTCGGGTTGAGTCACCTAATGCAACTATGGGACTATGAACAGTTGGGGAGTGGGCCGGTCCAACCACCATTAGCATGTGCAACACTGCAATGTTAAGTCGCAAACGGGTTCCCGGAATAGTGCCTTGATTGGGGGCGTTAAATATGCTTACAGTCAATCACACACTGCTTGAATTTAGGATGAAGACACTATGGCAAGTTATCAAGCATATACTTTCTAATCAATGCTGGTGACCCCACCTTGAATTTAAGTAGTCCTCCGCAACATCTAGGGGGTGCTAACTTACAGGGTAAAATTGAGTGTTGGTGGGTTCTAGCTCAGCTTTGTTTCTTTCATTGGAGCTGAGCTCGAGCGCAAGTCACCTTCCTCATTTTAATTAGTACATAAATATTCTAGTTTGTGTTTATATTTTCCTTTATTTATTTTTTTCGGTGGCTCATTTATCTACATGCATATGTAGGGAGTGGTAAAAGATTGAGTGTATGATAGATCGTGATGAGATGATTCATGCAAGGCAATGTTAAATAGTGACCCGTAGAAAATAATATCCATTTGTCCTATATTAATAACTTTATTTGAAAAAAATACATTTGTCCCATATTAATTGTCACAACCCAAGCTTTGAGTAGGGTCCAAAGACCAACCACACTATTGAATTGCACTTAACTCGAGTTGTGACAAGACAATATAATATTTTAGGTTAGAGATTAAGAATTATAACCAAAATTTGAATAACTTTCTTACTAAACTTTTATTGAATCAAAATCAAATGATTTCACCAATAGGGTATTCATCTTCTACTATAATTTAACTACTTTAATTCTCATAAGAAAATAATTAAACTAATTATAATTCATTGACCCTCCCTGTGAACAATATCTCTCTACTATTTCTTAACATTCTTACGCATCTAAATTAGTAAATAAACTTGCGCACAAAAATACATTTGGTAAAACGGATATTTCACCTGTGAGCTAAAAGCTCTGTGATTGTGCCTCAAATAGAACATGTATTATAATCTAACAATCATCCATCATACAATAACAAGGACCTAATACTTAAATAATAATATGATATATCCAAACATGGTCATCATATATGTATTATAATTTAACCTAACATTTACATGATTATTCGATATCTATTGTGTTATAACATTTACATAATCATCATATGCATTATATAACATAATACTCATACATCTCATTCTCTATAATACTCAGAGAATTAGCTATGAGATTCGTGAGTTACGCCATGGGGGGTCATCTGCGTGTACTCAATATGATCCCATGAAAACTGGAAGGGAACTGCCAAAGACTGAGGTCCACCTTCATCCCTACATGGCACCTGGGTAATTTTATTATCTTAATCCTAAACTTAAGGTACTCTACCCAGACCTTAATTACCCTTGTCAACCTCTCACTCTTTGGTTGGTTCTTAATTCCTGATCTACAATTTATGCAAGATATTCCTCTCATGTGCCCATAACGAGATCAAAACAACATATCACTTACAATTATAAGATTCATCATAATATCACCCAGTAACTAGTCAATAAAAAGATTCAAGTAAATACACCCATTTTAAATCATACATATGCTATCAATTTCCTTCAATCGTTAACCTCGACAAGATCCATAACACTTACCGTAGTCTCAACAAAGTGTAACATCATTTATTCTCATCAAAACTTACCATATTTACAATAGCTTTGGTATAGTATAACCAAATTTATTCTCAGCATGACCCCATAACGTTTAGCATAATCTCAGCAATCCCTTGTGTGGATAAACCAGTTAGACAATAAACATTTGAGCAAGCATTAATGAAATTAGGTACATATCCAAAGTTAGTGCAAATCTTATTGAAATCCAATATATAATCAACGTTGGATGTATAGACTATGGTTAATTCAACATATATAACATCATTAGAACATAACTGGAATAAATCAAATATGTACCACGCTGCAGGAAAAAACATGTGTTCACAGCAAGTCATGTGCATATATATAACTATATCATATGTTGGAACCATGCATAAATTTAAAAAAATTATATATATATATATGGAAAAAGATTATATGAGCCCGGGCTCATATATGTCTATGTGAGCCGGGGCTCTATGGGCCATCAGATTTACATCCGATGGCCCATAATACTCATAGGTTTTATGAGTATTATAAACCCATGAGTAATATAGGCCGCCAAATGTAAATCCGACAGCCCATAGAGCTCGGGCTCACATAGAGATATATGAGCCCTGGCTCATATAAACGGGACTATATATATATATATATATATATATATATATATATATATATATATATATATATATATATATATATATATATATATATATATATATATATATATATATATATATATATATATCACCATTAGAGCAGTGTATAGTTTTAAATCCAATTATAGATAAAACATTGGGCCAAACATGTAAACCAATCAAAGTTTATAAGATAAGTTGGGTAGCATATATAATTCAAATAGAACTAATCATATATGTGTATGACATTGGAGTTGTGAACATATTTAAATCAAACATAGTTGAGATATTCAGTAGTGCTTATGGTTCACTCAATTTACATTTCAGACATTTGGCAATGAATAGGATAAACTCAAATATATCTCAGATGTTGGAGGAGTTCATACATTTAAATTATATTTGAATAAAAACATATCTCATATGCTGGAGTAGTTCATATATTTGAATCATATTTGAATCAAAACATATCTCAGTAGGACATACAAACATTCATTAGGCAACCTCGAGTAAATTTCTATTCACTCACACATGTATAAAACTTCCCACTCAGACTTACATATATAACCCAACCACGTTCACTGCTGGACGTATCAAAACATGAGCAAGACGTGCATTAGATAAATTGAATAAGAAATAAAAAAATTCTAAATAGAGCATGTATTAAACAACTTTGGACAGAACCTGCATACTCAAATCAACTTCACATGAATATATCACTAAAAGATAAATAGAATGGTTCATGGTAAGAAAACAATTCATGTTTTACATGAGGGTCTTCACCTTGACCTACTTCAATGCCTAATGCCAAAAGCTACAGCTCCCCTCTAAATCCTATTACTAAAATCAAATCACACTTTTAATTTGTGGCTGGGAAAACATAGATTTTAATAAACTAAAATATAGGAATGAAATAAATTGTTCTGGGCATTTCACTTGCCCATAAATATGCTGTGAAGAGGGTTCAAATTGAGAGAAAGAGGAGGTTGATCTAAAGCAGGGAGGGGGATATTGAAATTAAACAAAAGGGCCTACCTTTAACATTTCCCCCTTGCCGCCTGGCCCTCTCACCATCCAATCTTCACCATCAAGGTCCTTTCCAGCCGCGTCCAAAAGTTGTTGCCCGCCAGAGCAAGAGGAAGGGGAGAAAGGATGGAGCAAGAGGGGAGGATCTAAGGCCTATTTATAGAGAAGGGAGAGGGGGAACATGTTTGAGAGGGGAGGAGAGGCGAAGTGGGAGAGGAAAGCGTCATACATGGAGAGGGGAGAGTCCTCTCTTCTCCAGCCTAAAATAAGGCTGGGGAATGAAGAAATTTCTTCCCCTGTGCCTTCCTAGATTTAAGCTTACCGGGTCTGAGTTCCGGACCGGGTTTTTAAAAAGAGACAGTTTACATTAATAGTTTTATTTAGCTTAATTTAAATTGTTGGGTACTTAAAGTGGCTAAGAAGCTATTTTTCATTCTCTTAACCATGGATTTCACCATTTGATTTAAAACACTATTTTTTCAAATAAAGCTATTAATATGTGTTAGAGGAAATAATGAATTAAGAAAAGTTTATCTACATATAGTATCAATGTGGATTCGGTTGACCTCAAATTTGTTGTTCCTATTCCATCATGTTTCTTGTTTGTGAACAAACACGGCTATTTGGTTGCATTTTTATTCTTCCAATAGCTAGTTAGGTGTCTTGTCTAGATGGACAAAGTGATGGAAAAACGAGTATGCTTTTTGGAAAAGAGGACAAAAGGATGAGGGACCTATAGAGTGGAGAAAGATGGTGTGGACAAAAGCATGTCCTCACTGATGAACTCATTTGTCCCTGCTTGGACCCTAAAGCTCATCATGTCTCTTCATATTGTCCGTGCATTACTTTTCCATTTATGACACCAAAACGCCATCATGTAATTCATTACGTTTTCATCCTGATGAACAAGAGGTTTAAATGTGGATGTTTTTTTTTGTTTAACTTTTTTCTCATTTTGAGGAATCTTCCATCTTTTTGTTAGAGCTTCACTGAAGTTCTTCTTTACAGAGCACTTCCATTGGACAATATAATGTCATTAGTCAGTCAGGTAAAGAGAGTGTGTCAGCGTGTAGCTTTCATGGTTATTAAGGTCATTAAGTGTGGATGTTCAAAGAATGAGAAAGTGATTGAATCACTAAGCCAGCAAGCTTAAGTTCCGTAACTGTGGGCATGCTTGTATAAATTATAATGTACCCACATGATCCATGTGGATCAAGTGGAAACTAATTAAATTAGGTGTCTCGTTCCATTCAGCAATTTAGGTGGGTAAAACTGCGCATCTAGTAGGATAGGCAGGGGATGACCCATGATGAATCACACTATGAAATGCTTGCCAGCCCCATCAAACTTATCCAAGTTCTGTGCACTATTTGTTTCTTTAAACTGCTACAAACTCTTTTGATTGTTATTTGTATAATGATGCAACGGATCAAATATGTGAAATTACTAGAGGACATCAAAATTTTTATCAGAAACTTGCCTTGATCATTGATCAGAGACATAAAACTCATTCAGTATCTGGTCGTGCGAGTGTGAAAAGGGGAAGGCCCAGCCAAGCTGCCCGGTATTGTTGAATCCCTCATTAATATGCTTTCTCTGTATCTCTGGCAAATGTTTCCTTTTACAAAAAAATTTATGGGTCCAATGTTAAATGCACTCAATGGTCTTCCTTTGTGTTCATTACTTTATCTAAGGGCTCTTGATGCTCTCAGAATTCTGAATTCAGAGCTCAGAGTTCGGACTCCAGACTACTGGCTTGGGGTTTTTTAATTTCTCTCTTGCCGCCTTTATTATTTGAGGGTCTCCCTTAGACTTGGTGATAGATAACCTGGCAGCAGATTATCAGTCAAGGACTGTTTCTCAACTGGAGTCTAGACCTCCAATGCAGGTGTGTCGATTGCTTGATCAATTTTTCAGAGAAAGCAAACCAAAATTAGTTTCTTTTTCCTCAAAAGTGACATAACTTGCTATGCTATGGAACAAACACACCCACCTCTCACCTGCATCACATTAAGGGCATCATTTGGCACATGGCATGGTTAGGGTTGTAGGTCCCACTAAGTGTCCCTTCATTGTTGGTTTCTTCTTGGAGTTATCATGGAGTGGATGATACCTGGTAGTTGAGATGTTGCAAAATGTTCTCTTCTCAACTAGTAGTCCACTGGGCTCAGCTGGCTAGCAACATGTTCTCTCTACTCAAACATCAAACCTACGCCCACATGAATCTTGAGCATATTAACGAAGACACTGTTAAGGGCCACCAAATTCCGTCTTTGGAAGAAGAAAAGACAAAGTACCATTGAGGGTATATGTGGCTTCAAACTGTTATATCACGGGGAACGCTGATCATATGAGGGAAAGAATGAAAAAGAGTGAGTCGCTCACTGTAAGCTATAAAGACCTTAGAATATGTCTAATGGGAAATGTTAAATTGAGCTATTGGAGATGTTTAAGTAGCTCAAATTGGCATCTCTAATTGCCTATGTTGCAAGGCATATTTACAATAAGTGAACATCACCCATGGATAAACAAAAAAGCATTTGAAGTGTCTACTTGGGACTCCAGGAAATGGTGCCGGGGATGAAGTCCACCGTTGGAGATGCTCTTACTCGTTTGGCATTTCCTTGAACAGTTGTTTGCCTCTCAACCTAGTCTGGCAGAAGTTGGTGTTTAAGTTGAAAGTGGATGAACATGATCAGCAAAAATTTGTAGAACTACGTCCTTTTATTCATTGACATGCTTGTTTGAACACAGTGACGGAAGGGGAAGGGCAGGCCTATTTCATTTTGACCAAATGCGAAGGATAGGTCATCCTCCATCATTTTCTGATGTTTGATGACTATTATAGTGTAGTTTCCCTTTGATTTAGGATAGAATATTTGTCCAACAAAATTTTTTACTTCGGTCATAGTTTGGATAAAATGCGTAGGCCTCACACAGAATTTTTTACTTGGGTCTACATATTTTGTCCAATCAAAACCTAATTAAAGAATTTTGTTAAACAAATTCGTTCGGTCAGGCCTATTTCGTTTAACCACATGGGAAGGGAGAGTTTCTCTTTGGTTTAAGTTTTCTTTAGCGGATTTTTTTTTTTGAAGCTCAGTTGCCATGTACTCCCTCCTTCCCATTTTAATAGTCTCGTTAAAAAAAATTATCCCATATTAATAATCTTATTTTATGTTATTTTTCTTATATTAATTAGTAGATGGAATAAAAAGAATTTTATAGTGCCTTACAAATCCTGCTCACTAAAGAATTAAGAGGCATTTGGATTGATAATAGTAATACAAGTGATTAGATGTTAGTGTAAATTGCATTAGATGTTAGTACTAAAAAGAATTTTATAGTGCCTTAAAGATCAGAACTTTTGAAGTTGCAGTTTACAAGACCCTATGTAGGTGCCACAATTTAATGTGTAAATGACAAATTTTTACAGCTAAATTATTGATTGTCTATTTTAATTACCTGTTACCCACTTGGACAATGGCAGAGTTTCAAACACTTCTGCCTTGCCATAATAAACAACGACGCCGCTTAATGAGAATTAAGCAATTAAGATCATTTGGGCGTGGCTTTTGGAAGATTTTTGAGGAACATTATTCAAGGAGCTTCGTCAAAAGGTCAAAGCCAAAAGCCTGGATAAAAGCACAGGCTTCATATGACTGCACGAGACCTGTTCCTGATCAAGAAAAAACTGGAAATTCTGACATTGATAAGCCAAAACTTTTAGTACATCCTGAGAGGAAATTGCTTGTTGGCAATTCAATACTGCCAACCAAAACAAGATGTACGATATTTTTTTTACTAAGTTTGAGATGTGGGCCTATTTGTGATCTTAATTTCAGTAGGCAGGCCAGTACTGCCAGCAAAAAATAAGATGTACAAATTTTAAGACAACTCGCGTGGGGCCCTGTCCCATCTGTGATTTCGGCTTATAGACAGATTTCTAACATAGCATGAGAAAAAATTTCCGTGGGAAGATGTACAAAATTTCAACTCAATCTACGGCGTGGGTCCTTATATAGTATTTCCTTGCCTCCTTCTAATAACTCTATTAAATAAAAATAATATTCTATATGTCTTATATTATTAGTTACATTTAACAAAATAGAAGTTTCTTTTTAAATAGTAAAACTTACGTACGAGATGAAAGAGTTTTTCATATTCTACTCTAACAATGAGCCGAGTGTAAAGAATGCATGAGAGTCATTTATCTATAAGATTAATGGCGCATACGTTAATATATTGGCGCTAACTTGTATTAACGTGTGTACCATCAATCTTAAATATCAAGGGTTTTCCTGTATTTCTTGTGCTCGGCTCATTGTCATAATAGAACATTAAAAATACTTCTTTCTAAGAAAAGAGAAAATAAACTCATAATACTTTTTTTTTAAGTACCTGACCACTTAAATAGAACAAAATAAAGCTATTAATATGTTACAATTTTTTTTATTAAATAGTGGGACACCCAACTAATAGAAGATAGTTTTTGAAGTGCCTTTGTAGGTACACAACTACTTATATTGAGCTAAATGAATGTATTTATATAAGATAAACTTTTTTTTCAAATAGAACTGTTAAATAAGATTAAGGGTGTATTTGACATTTCAGCTTATAGCCAAAGTGCTCAAACTGTTACATGGTTCACATCGGTGGGTTAAAGGGAAGGGTGCAGGATTTGATGGACTCTAACAAGCAACTAGACCGGAAGTGGAATACCAATATGCACGGTGTTGCTAACCCTACATCGAATCTGGCCAATAAAACCCTACACTTCGATTTTGATTGGACAGGGAATAGGAGGGCCACTTTCTTCATTTAATTAAAACCTAGGTGTAAAATTTTGTTAGTCAAATTTATTATAAAAAATTATTTTATATTATTAATAAAAAGTAAAAAGTTTAAAATGATAATTACTGATTGTTTCTTCTCCTGAACTTCTCGTGATGGTGCCTATGGTAGATATACATCAGTTCATTAGAAGCACTTTCCATATTCTCCATTGATAACGAGTCTAGCTTAAAAACGAACATACATAGGAGCTTTTAGTATTAGAAATCGATGACATCTCCCATGCGTTCTTTATATCATTAAAAATCATAAAATATACTACTCACCTCATCAAATGATGGATGTTGGAAAACAATCTTCTGTGGAGCTGCACTTGGTTGATGCCTAATGCCTAATCAAAAAACATCTTCCAAATGAATGTTTTCATAAAATTGTATACTGTCAAAACTGCATGGCGCTTCAACGTCTGTGCCTACGTATCGGCCATCCTATTGTAAAACTGCATGGTGACCTGTTCAGTAGACCCCACTATATCAATGTGTACTCCTTGAATTAGTGGACTGAAGATGGTGGGATTCCTCTCCGCGTCCAAAATAGTGTACGTACCACAACTTGTCTTTAAGAAGACGACTGCCCTCTGAGAATAGACACAAAAGACTGCAGCCAGAAGAGCACACGGTTTTGGTGTCTTGGGTCTCCATCATCACAAGCTCCGGAAGCTCTAGCCGTGGACCTTGCGCGGGCCATGGGCATCCAGGAGCAGGGCTTCGTAGGCCCCCTCCATGGCCAGGCCAAGGAGGAGCAGGAGCAGGAGCAGGAGCAGGAGCAGGAGCAGCAGCAGCAGCAAACTTGGCCTAGGGACATAAATGGGCGGGAATAAGCGCAAGAGGCATTTGAAAAGGATGGCCCCTCTCCCCCCAACCCCACAGAAGCAAACCCAAAAAAGCTGAAAAGCGCTCTTCCCATCCCACCCTCCCTCCTCACATGGGTTCTCTCTTCCAGTCTCTGTTGCCATTTTCTCCAGGTAAAAAACATACTACGTGTATATATTTTTAATAAAAACCAAATCTTTGCAGCTTTTTTCTCCTCGTCTCCGCTTCTGCTCACATTCTTCGCCTTCCCGGTTCTTGATTTACCCATTTTGTTTTTAATTTTTATATTTTTGCTTACAAGTCGTGGCCGACGTGTTGAGCCTTGATTTTATTCTCTCTGTTCAATAAAGAAATGTATTGGGGAATATTGATATTTATCAATTCTTGATTTTGGGTTCTTGGAGATTCTCTGCCGTGTTTCCATTTTTGGGTTTTTCTTGTCTGGCTCTGGGGTTGATGGCTGATGGGCCAATTTTGATTTCTCTGCATAAATTAACCGCCTTTTCTTGGAAATTTTGGCGTATGCTCATTGAGCTTTAATGGGTCTTCTCCTGTTTTGATTTCTTTGTTTTTTCATTTTTGGTCCTTCTGTCTGTGAGAAATCAGCCATCGTTCATCGGGCGCTGAGGAGATAACCAATCGGTATTGCCATTATTGTTTCTCTCTCTTTTCTATTACGTTTTCAGAGCTATTTTCAGGATTTTTAAATGCTCAATAAGGTGTAGATTTATTCGGGGGTTGGGGGCGGTTTTGGGTGCGTCTGAAGCAAAAAGGGTGTAAGAGGCACGTCGTTTTCAGTACAGTTGTAGATTAGAAGAAGTAAAGAAAAAACTATGCATTGCATTTGTTGTTTCTAGGGATTTCTTTCTTTTTACTTTTTCTTTTTACCGTCCGGATCATCAGCTGCAACACCCCTCAGCAAACGGATAAGAGGGGAATATCAGATTTTCTCAGATATTTAGTTGTGATATGTAATGGAATTTATGTTGATTTATATCTTTCGTGTTTGTTTTCTTTCAGAAACCACCGTGAAGTGATTCTTAACTGATAGAATGGGGCCAATGGTTTTGGCAGATGTGGTTGTTTTGAGACGTTATTAGATTGATACGTGGCTTTGGAATGGACCGGAGAAGTTGGCTGTGGAGGCGGAAGTCATCTGAGAAGAGCCCCGGTGAGACAGAGAGTTCAGGGTCTGTTTCCTCTCATTCTGAGAGATTCTCAGATGATCAGGTACGCCGCTTTGATGACTGGCTTTGTTTACACATCTAATGAGTGGCAAAGTTTTTTGAGCCTCTGACTTCTTCTGTACCCATATTATTCCAATTTGGAGCTTGACATTACCTGTTCTGAAGAAAAATTTGAGAGTGTAGGTTTTTTTCTTGTAAAGGAGAGGAAGGAATGATGATGTCTGCATGAACTTTTATTTGTAGTATTGATTAATATTTTAGTTTCTGCTAAGCCTAGAGGAGGGCTACTTGAATTGAAGCCGAGGACGCAGGCAAATAAAGGGTAGATGAAGTGGGCTTTGTAGGTGTAGAATGAAGACAAGGATACAATGGTTAGACTTTAATTTGATTTAGAAATAGATTAGTGCATCATTGCATAAGTTTTATGCGGGTTTAAATTTTGAGTTCATTTTTTTTCCAGAAATTTTATGCTGTAAGGCAGGTTAAATGTGTTGACTTGAATAGTGAAGATGCTGGCTGATGCGGTGTTTTTCCTGTCATACAAGTAGTAATAATACAATTCAGTTTCTAGATATTTGATAATGCAAAACTCCGGTCTTGAAAACTGATCCAGGGTAGTTTGGCTGCTCTCATTCTTCAGTAGATGGCTTTCATCACTGTGTTATTAGTCAATGTGCAGTAATTATGGATGTTTTTTTATATGCCTTATAACTAATGTTTCTTCTTCAATGATAATTTTCTCACTTGATTAGACACATTAAATACTCAGATGAGGCTTGCGATCATATCTGAATTTGTATTGAATGACGGGTTAGTAGCATGGTTTGTCAACTCAAATCTCGGTCACGTCTCGATGAATGAAAGAGATGAGATCTCAGAGAGTTCATGTAAAAGAATCTTGTTTGTCTAGGTAATTAGAAGAAGTATATATTATTATTTACAATAATAAATATTAATATTAAACAATTTTAAATTCATTATATAGCATAAATTACATAACATAAATAGAGTATATGATATCTAATGATAATGTAGAATGAGAGTGAACACAATCATTTTTTATGTTGAAAACCTACTGAGATACAAGATCTAGGCAATCGTAAATTTAAAGAAATGACATCAGGAATTGATTAAATAGAAAATATAATAATATATTAATGTCTCATATGTCTCCCATCTCGTCATGTTCATCGCGATCTCGGCCTTGTCGTCGTGATCTCGGGTATCTTACATTGACTCAGAAATCTCACATAAATCTCGGTGAAATCTCGCCGAGCCATTGTAAAACTGTTTAAACACTATCTCGAGTCTTGGCAAAGGCCCTGAGATAGAGGTCTTGCAAGGTCTCACCGAGATGGCGAACCATGGTGAGTAGTCAGTAATCAAACTTATTTATGGGAGTCAAATGCCTGAGATGTGCTATGGCAACCATTAGGGGTAAACAGCTGCTGGGCAAAATTGAGTAGTCATATGTAAATATTTTTTGGGAACATATGTTTGGTTTAAGCCTAGTGTTTTTTCTTATTTTGGTTCTAAACTATTATTGAGAATTGAAAAGTACATGGTATTAAATATACAGGAGATTTGAGAGAGTTGTTACAAAATATTAAAGGATAAAATTTTTACCATATGTTTTCCACAGGATAACTAGATGCTTTGGAATTCTTCAGGATAGTGTAAAATTTCTTCTTCCTCCACGATTTTTATAAGTAGTAGGCGATAATTTATGTCAGATTTACAAATAACTGTCTTGTGTACTCTACGGTAGTGGTTGAACTTTGAGATGCTTGAACTGAAAATTGATTTTACCTTATTCTCACTAATCAATTGAATAAATCAGGAGCCATCAAGAGCATCCCCAAAAGATAGTCAATCACCGGAAGTCTCATCAAACCCTTCATCTGGTGAATCAAATGAAAACATGAAAAGTTTAACAGCAAAATTACAAGCTGCCCTCTTGAATATCAAAGCCAAAGAGGATTTAGTTAGACAGCATGCAAAAGTTGCAGAAGAAGCTGTTACAGGTAATTGCATTGCCTCCATTCCTTCCCCTACCTTCCTCCCTTGCACCGCACCCTGTTTGTGTGTGTGTTTCTCTCTATCTCTCTAAACGTGTGTAATGTAATGGGGTAATGGGCAGTTGTTAGTAAGGGCAGTTGAACCTCTGACCTCCAAGAAAGTTGGGAAACCTTGATAACATATCACATACAATCTTTAGTTCTTTATTATATTTGTTCTGTAGAAGTTATTTTTATGGAAATTTAGAAATAAAATTTGACATTTGTTTACCATTTTAATATTTTAAATGTGCTAGGGTGGGAAAAGGCGGAAAAGGATGCTTTGACATTTAAGCAGCAACTAGAAGCTGCAATCCAGAAGAACTTGGCTCTTGAAGACCGTGTTGGGCATCTAGACGGAGCCTTGAAGGAATGTCTGAGGCAGCTGAGGCAGGCAAGGGAGGAGCAGGAGCAGAAGGTTGAGGAAGCCTTGGTAAAACAGGCCAGTGAATTTGAATCTTCCAAATCTGCACTTGAAAATCAAATTTCTGAGCTCCAAAGCCAGTTTGAAAGTGCAAAAGCGGCTTCTGCATCTCTTGATCTTGATCTCCAAGCGAAGCTTGAAGCCTTAGAGAAGGAAAATTCAACTGTTAAGCAGGAGCTTGTAGCGCTAACTAAGGAGCTTGAAATTAGAACTCTGGAAAGAGATTTGAGTACCCAGTCAGCTGAAACTGCAAGTAAACAGCATTTGGATAGTATAAAGAAGGTGACAAAGCTTGAAGCTGAAAGTCGACGGCTTAGAGCAGTGACTAGGAAGGCATCTATCCTGGGTAGTGAGCATAAATCTGTGTCTTCACTGTATGTGGAATCTCTCACTGATAGCCAATCAGACAGTGGAGAACGACTTAATCTAGTAGACACTGAAATTCGGAAAATGGGCAGTGGGGATTTGAATGAGTGTGAGGCAAGCTGCTCAGAATCATGGGCTTCTGCTTTAATAGCTGAACTTGACCAGTTTAAGAGTGAAAAAGTAAGTAACAAGAGTCTGATGACCACTTCTGTAGAAATTGATCTTTTGGATGATTTTCTAGAGATGGAGAAGTTAGCAGCTTTACCTGAGACTGGAAATGCAAGCTCTCGATTTGATGAGGGACCTGTTATTGAGCAACCTCAAAGTGAAACCAATAGTAAACTAAAATTGGAACTGGAAAGCGTGATGAGAAGAATGGCTGAATTGGAAGAACAATTTGAAAGGGTTATGGAGGAAAAGGCAATAATGGAAAGTTCTCTGTTAGAGAGCCAGGATCAGCTTGAGAAGGTTAAATTGAAATTAACTGCGGCTGAGGGAAAGCTGATGGAGTTGTGGGAGGAGGTAAATTTGGCTGAGGATTCTAAACTTGCTGCGGAAGCAGCAGTGGATACTGAGAGCGCCAGAAGGAAGATGGTTGAAAAGCAGCTTCAGGCAGCAGATGCCCAGATTCATGCTCTACAAGCAAGAATTGGATCATTGGAGGTAAAAATTGAAGAAGAGAAATCGTTATCAGTGGAATTTAAAGACAAGTGTCAATATTTTCAGGTTGAGATTGTAAAAGAGAGAGAATTATCAGCAGAAGCTAAGACTAAGTGTCAACATTTGGATGTGGAAGTTGAACAATTAAGGGCATCATTGGCAGATATTGAGGAAAAGTGTAAAAATTTGGAATCAGATAATAAACAAGAGAAGGCATCCTCTGCAGAAATTATGTCTAGATATCAGGATTTGGAGGCTATGCTTGATCAGGAAAGGACATCATCAGCAAAAATCAAGAATGAGTACCAAATTTTGGAGATGGAGATTGAACAAGAGAGAGCTTCCTCTGCTGAATTTAAGGCTAGGTGTCGGACCTTGGAGGAAGAGATTACAAGAAAGAATCAGGAAACTTTAAAACAGAGATCATCTAATTCAAATGGGGAGCTCAAAATGAAGCAAGTAAGCATGTTCATTGTTATTTTTCTTGTCTGGGTCTGAAGAGTATTCTACTAATAGTCAGGCCGATATATAGAGCTAAGTGTGCTAGCAAATTTATGGGATATTTTCTGATTATTTTGTTAAGAGTTGTTTTATTTCTGTAATTTGTTATTCATGCCTTGTCTTCTGGTTATATAGAGTATGGACATATACTTTGTTTACTGAAATTGCTATTTATTTTTGTTCAGGAGAAGGAACTTGCTGTGGCTGCTGGGAAACTTTCGGAGTGTCAGAAGACAATTGCCTCCTTGGGACGCCAGTTGAAATCTTTAGCAAGTTTGGATGAGTTCTTGCTTGACCCCGAAATGACAGGGCTGAATGGAGGGTCCATGTTAACAAGAGATGGAGAAATAAGTGAATCAAATTCTAGAACTGATGCTTATTTTTCTAAATTGGATTTAACTGAAAGGAATATTGATATTGATTCTGAAAATGGGAAAGATAAGCTGCCTCCAGCGTCTTCATTGTCATCCACTGGAAGCCAAGGTCTAGATAAAAGCCGCAACAGGCTAGGAAAGCTGTTAACTCGAAGTCGGAGCAGCAGTACCCAGATAGAAAATTAGTGAGAGAGAGAGAGAGAAGGAATTTGTATTCCTTGTTCTAAGTATATACCGGGTACTTCAAGTGTATATGGTTGAAAATGACAGAATTGGCCAACCATTGGTTGATACCCAGAAAAAAAGTTGATGTTATTACCAAATTTTCAAAGGAAAAATGAAAATGAAAATGAAAATTCAAGTTTGTATGCAAGGTGCAGATGTGCAATTGTTTATGGGTTTATCATCTTGGTGGCCTTATTTTATGTTTTTCTACTAATTTTTTTGTTTTTGCTGAGTTATTAGAACTTAATTATAGTGATTTGTAGATCTTCCTGATTTCACTCACTTTTTTAGTAGCACGCTCCGAAGTTGCTTGGGCGTTTGCTTAGTTGAATACGGGCGAGGTCCTTTTGAACAGTAGTCCTACAAAAGTTCAAGCACAGGAAAACTGGCCGCGTTGCGAGCGTTTGTTCAGTTCGTATACATAATCACTTTCTTCCAGATATTAACAAAAGCCGGTTCTATGGTGTAGTGGTTAGCACTCTGGACTTTGAATCCAGCGACCTGGGTTCGAATCCCGGTAGGACCTTTTTTCCTGAGTGGAAGCTACAACAAGCCTTTAAAAGACATCAACAATTGGTTTCCGATAACCCTTTTCAATCTACTACAAATTGGGTTCCCTTCTCTTTCTTATATCATGAAATTCATCCGTTTATTAACAACGCAGAACGTTTTCATAACTGAACATATCATAGAACAAAAAAATCCTGTTAATATGTCAGAGTTATTAAAATTTATTAATTTTTAGTTTCAGCAGACCAACAAGATCATTTAAAAGTGGAAATACTGGCAAGGCAAAAAAATTCCTACCAGACTTCTCCATTTAAACAAACTGTATATAGTCACATGAATACATAACTGTTGAAGTATTCGCTAAAAAGAATTGATATATGATCCCATAAAACAAATACTCTGCATCCCCTTTCCCTTATTCATTACGCTTGTCCAAATTCTTTTCCCTCCTGTAAGCCCTGAAGAGATCCACACCAAGAAAGATATTGAGCAAATTCATTGCGGCCATCCCAAACAAGGCAAGAGGGAGCTCAACTCCCTTCCCAAATTTTGGTGCATCAATTAGCAATTTGTATGTGATGAGAATATGGCAACCAAATCTGGTAAAAAAGAAGGTGAACCAGTTCAATAACCATTCTGCTCTCACAATTTTGCTCTTACCATCACGAACTCCAGCCATTCTTCTTACTTTCCTAAGGTGCAGAAAGATGGAATGCAGCTGCAAATAACAGGGAGGTCAACATGATCTTCTATAAACAGAAAAAGGATAAAATGTATAAATAGATTCATCTGCATAATATGCCAATTCCCATTTGCAAGGATCTGATGTCCTTGATGAGGGATAAGACACCACCCGAACTAAAGAAGCCCCGAGCCCCATACTATTTTTACTTTTTAAGACTCTGATACATGCACTTCCATATAATTCACTTTTTGTTTAATTCCGTATCTTATAGTCCATGAATGTTAAGGATGAACAATTGATCAGATTCCATTTCAAATAGCTTATACTTTATTGCCACTTTGCCACACCAGAATATTTGCTTTATCTATACCGGCAATTTAACAAAAGGTGCAGCATCAAAATTGGATGTAAATTGTAAAACAACTCAGTTTAGCCGTTTATCAAGCACAAATATATTTTTTTAAACAAGTGCAAAAAATTTATATTATGCAAGATAAGCAAGTCTTAATTGAGACAGGCTACTAGTTTCTATCGGTATAAATGTTAAATCTTGCATCTGGTAGGATTTTTGCAACATTTGTTACCAAGTTCTATATAGCTCTGTTGAAACATATTGTCTGTTCCTCTCTTTTAAAGTGGTTGTTCAGAGATAGTATTAGCTAGTAGAAAGCTTTGTAAGGAAATAAGTCAAACTGAAAACTGGACATAAGATCCGGCTGTGATTAATATTGGCATTAGAAAGGGATTTAACACAATTATTTGCCCAAAAGCTTATGGAGTCTGACTTCTAATACCACCATAATTAACTATTTTTAAATAGTGCATAGCCTATTGACCCAGGAACCATAAACAGAGAAAGCAGGACAGAAATAAAAAGATAGAAAATGAGGGATACCTCACACACAAGAGTAAGAACGAGATAGTTGATAGTCACATTCCGGAATAGGGCAAGAGTGAAGCAGACCAGTAATATTAAATGGTGTACAAGTATAGAGGGAATCCATCCACTGTACAAATGGTAACGTAGCATGTCCAATTGGTCATATGCAAAGTACCCACAAGAGAAACACAAGGCAGTGTAAGAGCCAGGCCAATTGCCATTGACCAATTGTGCGTGCTCAAAC
This sequence comes from Saururus chinensis, assembly GCA_035235625.1. Taxonomy (NCBI): domain Eukaryota; kingdom Viridiplantae; phylum Streptophyta; class Magnoliopsida; order Piperales; family Saururaceae; genus Saururus; species Saururus chinensis. The sequence goes on from CP141140.1 coordinate 28,248,886, forward strand.
ATTTCATATAAATTACTGTTCATCCATTTGTTGGCCAAAACCAGAACCACTGCATAAAATAACACGTTTAAAATGGTTAGCAAGGGAACAATGATAAAAGCCATTACCATTTAGTGATCCCGATTATGACTATTTATAAAATATCCTTTCTTTGAGGACCATACGATACCTTAACAGATGATAATTTGCATTTTACATATTTCAATCATTTAATCCTCCAATATCTTTAGGTCATACTTTGCTGTTGAAACCAAGCAAACTATTATAATCACATGGACCTTCCTTCAGGAACATGGTTTGGAGACTGCCCTATACTGACTACAGAGCAAAAAAAGAACTAGGAGTGGAAAAGTGACATTTTTTGTTGAAAACTAATACTTGTTTTCAATGAATTGCAGGTATACAAGTCGATCACAAAATAGATGTCCTAAGCATGGAGCTGACAAGAAATACGTACTTCTGAAGCCGAAGCACTAAGGAATCGGCCTAGTCATTGGGTGTTGAAAATTGCTTTAAGAACTCATTAACAGCCAGTTCAGATTGTACCAAAATTCAGATAACAAAATGACCGACAAAAATAGAGATAATCAAGCACATCAAATCAATGAAAAATGGCAACTAAGATAAGGTGTAGTTGACAACGGTAACAGCACAAATTGAATTGTCACAGCAAGGTAACATCCATTGAACACCTCCAGTTCGTAAATATAATACCCATTTTCAATACTCCCTCCGAAGCACTCAAAATAAGCTAAATACATTAAAAATAGAAAAAAATGAGCAACCAAACATAAATCTAAAATAATAAAAAAAAATGACTCATAATAAACAAACCCTGAAAGCAACCTGAAATTGAAGAAATTTTCAAGCAAAACCAAAGTGCACAACTTGGAAAAATATATGAGCATGAACGTTCAAACACATACAATATAAAACAAGAACCCCATGTATATAAACACTTGGAAACAAACTAAAATGAACATATAACAGGACCAAGAGCATATCTCAACAATACCAACAAAAAGAAGAAAAAAGACGGCGAAACCTGAAGAAGAAGTGACGATGGCGTGCACCAGAGAAACACCGGTATTGACAAAAAGAGGGTCTCTGGAAAGAGCAGAGCGGATGACCCAATTGGCCGTTTGGTAGAAGCAGCAGCCCGCTATCACGGCCAGGAGCTCCCTCCGCCGGTTGAACACGATCTCGAAGACGACGGACACAAGCCACAAGAGGAGAGTGGCCACGAAGAAGACGGCCGTGTCCTGGCTCCCCCTAGCCATTGGAGGACAAAAGATTCGGATTCGATGGGCCGCCCCTTTTGTTCTGCTTCTCCTCCTACTTCTTCTTCTTCCTCATTTTGCCCGCCGCAGCCTCCATGAAAACTCGAAATCTCTCTGTACGGGCGAAGCTTTTCGATGGAGCTTCCCCCAAGTCCCCAACTGTGAGAGCCTTTCGTTTATTGTATATTTTTTTCTTCTAATTCGAGGCCCAGTTCATGGCATGGGTGACATGGGTAATTGGGCCGTCAACCGGTAACCATTTATCCGGCCCACATGCGGCCCGTTTGCAATAGGTGACATTAATGGTAATTTGAATTCTAAGTGGTGCTCATTGTACATGTCTTCATTTTAGGGTACGTTTGGGTATAGTTTTAAAAATGAACTTAATTTATGGTTACATTACTTTGTAAAATATCATATAATTTTAAAAGAACTTATGAAACTCCTTTCTCGTCAAAATAGTCCCTTTAAGCCATTTTCTTTGCCCGTCTAATAGAATGAGGATAAATCAATCAGCTTTGTGACAGCTTGTTTTCGAATCTAATTATGTATACAACCCTTATATTCATGAAGCACTATAAAGTGGTTATCAACATAAATAAATTGGATCGTATTAAAAACTAAGTGATAAAAGTATCATTTCTTTGAAATTTTAGAATAGGAGGGGGATAGGTGGTGGGGACTGGGGAGACAATTCAGTCGAAAAATAGACATGGAGTGGAAGAACATAAGGAAGCAATTAAGTTATTTTATGTGACATGTGTAATTGACGAGTGCACAAGCCTATACATTTTGATAAATATTGAAGACTTTGTATATTTTCTGTACTTGGCTAGACCTGAAATCTATTTTGGTTGATTCTTCTTATTTTAGAAGATGTCAATTGAATACTCTTTTAGTAAATTAAATAATTTATATACCCTTATTAAATGAATATATCTTCATTTAAAATTTGAGAAAATAGTATTTTATCAACATGAAACATTAATTTTGACATATATTTTCTAGTAGGAATTAATTGAGAAATAGTATTTTATCAACATGGCACATGAATGACTCAAAGGAAATTTGGTTTTTGATACATATTTTCTATTAGGAATTAAATTTTATGTACCCTAATAGGGAAAATTATATAAAATTTTTAATTTTATTTTGAGATTTCGTCTTGCAGATGATGAATTCACTATTTACAAAGGACAAAATCACCATTAATTAGGGAGTATAAAAGTCCCGCCTTCCTTGCCTTAAATGTAATATACCTGCTGACATTTTCTCTCCTTCTTCCTTGATCGTTCTAAGTATTTTGTATGTTGCTTCTATTATCTTGTTTTCTTGATGGCAAATGAAACTTTATATTTGCATGCAGAACCTTGTATATATAAATACAAAGTTATGTTTATCATTAAGGAAACAAGATAATAGAAGCAACAAACGTAATGCTTGGGAGATGAAGGAGAAAAAAAAATAGCATGTAGATTATGTTCAAGGTAAGGAAGGTGGGACTTTTATGCTCGCTAGTGGACAAGTTGACGAGGACAAAGTCAAAAGATGTCTTTCTTGTAGAAGAGATAAAGGTGGTGTGAGGAGAAAGAAGAAACGGGGCGGATTAGTGTAAGGAGAGGGAAGAGGCGCAGATCAACCATGAGACAAGGCGGGGGTAAAAAAACTCCTTATTTAGAAGAGTGAAATAAAAAATGGTGATTTCATCCTTTTTTTGTCCTTGCAAATGGTGATTTTAAAAAAATAATTTTTTAAAAAAAGTTACTTAGGTGCCCACACAAAAAATAATATCATTTTTATAAATATTTTTATCTTTTTGCTATTTTAGAAATTATTTTTTGAAATATTATTTATATAATTTTCTTACCATAATACTTCATCTATCTTATATTAATAGTTTTATTTAATTTTTTAAAATGAAGTAATTTTAGTTAATTCTAAACAAATAGAGCTATTGATTTAGGACACAAAGAATATGTTATGACCCGCCTAAGGGGTGGAGTCCACCTTTAAGATTTATAGTATAATTAGAATTTAATTATAGTAATTATATTTTAAAGTAATTAAGATTTTATTGGACTTAGGCTTATATTAGAAGTTCATTCTAATTAGAAATTTTATTAGCAATAACATTAAGAGGCTTAATTGCCAATAAATATGTAAGAGTTATGCCCTATTTAAAAAAAATTTATAAACTTAGAAATTAGATTCAAAAGATAATTTATTTTAATTTTATTTTCTTCTATTTTTTTTAGCATGTCTTGTGTAGACATCGGCAGAGTCTTTAATTTTGGACTTTCCTCCTACTATCCAAATCTTGGACCTTCCTCCAACTGTCCCAATTATGGATACCAATCTTTATAAGTTCCAATATCAATTTGTTAAACTTGGAGATGAGACTAACCACTATTTTGACGGGGTTATGGACATCCTTAGCCTCGCTTGTACAATCTATCCTCCTAAGAATTTTTGCCTCTTTCCCCAGTGTCCATAGAATAATCGTCCGCCGTGTCTACCTCAAAGGACACCCCGCTATCAGCTGCTTCTATCGATCTGCCGCTGGCCAAACTTTCTTCCGCATATAACTACTATGTGGGAGCAAAATAGAGATAGAATTAAGGGGCTAAAAGGGGCAATGCCTAGCCCATAAATATACACTAATGGCTTTTCCTCTGATTGGAGTAACAAAGTGGCCCCCTGGTGACATTTTCCTCGCTCCGTCCCTGGAGCAGAAAACACACCGCCCGTTTCCCTTTCCTCCACCGATGTTGAGGACGCACTCCGAGCCCCTGTGTTATGTACCCCTCAAATCCTTCCCAAACATTCCAAATCCCAAGTGTTTATCCGTCCCGCCTATAGCACCAGAGCCACCACCCTTCTCTGCTGCAGTGCCTCTCATGCAGAACTCGTTGTAGCACTGGCTTCGCAAGTTGCCACACTGAACGCCTGCAAGATACAAAAGAATGAAGTCGAGCAGACAGCTACTCTTTGGCGAATTCACCAAGCACTTGGGTCTGAAGGCAGGAATTTCGCGCAATTGATGGTGGTCGTGGGCCCATGCCATGCAAGGGGACCGGATCAACGATCGGGGGAGCGTTCATGGTCAGCCTAGCATGATTCCAGCCGGGATCACAATAGCATCGGCCAGCCTTCGCTCGACGTCCTTCTCCTCCGGCCTCAACTTAGAGCAAAAAAGAGAGGGCTTTCGCTGTCATTTGGTCAGGAGAGTCGAGCGCTGGCGAACCCTCCTAGTGAAGCAATTAGCAGGCCAAAAAACCGTCGTCCGCTTCAGTTCGACCGACCTCCTCCGTGCCAAGCCCTATGTCTTCTCTGGCTCCGACCTCGGCAATGTCCTCGAGCCCTTCAGCGTAGAGCAGCTCGTCGACCTCCTCCGCTCCGCTGCCGCGTCCGATCGCCGCCTCACCACTGAATTCCACCACATCACCGATCTTGAGCCCCCCCTATCGAAAGCCATTCAACCCCGACGGAATCCATCGGTGGATCAGGCTGCCGCCGTCAGACTAGAAAGTTGCCTCCTTTTCGGCTTCGTTGATGATGCTTCCTAGTTTCACATCACCGCTTCCACCGATTTTGGTTCCGTTGACTCCAGCCCTTGTCATCACTGTGCTCCAGCTGCCACCTCCAGAGCTTCTGCTGTGACGCGATTGTCTCCAGAGCTTCTGCTGGCCATCGTCTGCTACGTTCCACCGGTGTTGTTTTGCAGGTCCATCATGACGCTACTGTCGCCCCCCACGGTCCTTGCATCAGTATCCAAGAGGCTCATGTTTCTGGTTTTCTCCCAGAATGGTGTTTTCTGTTTCCACCGCGCCTCTTTTCTATGCTTTAGCCCGGATCTGTCCCCATACCGCATTTGTTACTTTCATCTGACCCGAATCCGAATATGACCTTTGTTTGCTGATCTATAGGTCTCCTCTTTATTTGGATCACCACACTAGCACTATCTTCTTTATTTTTTAAACCTTATATAAAGTGGCATCCAAGTTCTTCCACTTTCAATGCGGAGCATTGGTGGGCCCAGATTTATATTTTCTCCTAGCCTAAGAGGTCACGTCTATTTTTAAGATTCGTAGTATAATTAAGATTTAATTATTAGTAATTATATTTTAGAGTAATTAAGAATTAATTGAGCTCGAGCTTATGTTAGAAGTCCATTCCAATTAGGAATTTTATTAGCGTTAAGATTAGGATGCTTAATTGCCTAAAATTATGTAGGGGTTATGCCCTATTTGGAGAATTTCTAGAAACTCACAAATTAGATTCAAAAGACAGTTTATTTTTAGTTATTTTCTTCTATCTCTTTCTAATCTATCTTGTGTAGACATCATAATACAGCCCAACTCTTTAGAAACTCATCACAATCATCTTATTTATATGAATAAAATTTCAACACATTAAACACCAAAAATTTCAACTGGCCCCGTGTTCCCAAGCATGGGTCCATGCGTGCTAAGTGTACTTAACACTTTTTATTTTGTCCAAAGCCTTCAGGCCTAACATATGGAATTTGTTGGTGAAGCTTCACTCGTCATTAATCACCGTGATCAACCACACATCCTAGAGTATGGACTATACATGCAGCTCATGATATTCCATGATGCTCATGCTCTCCATGATGCTCATGCTCTAACATGCGCACCATTGATATCCTATGATCAATGTCCACCAATGATCAACAACCATTGAAGCTTCACTAGCTAATTACATTTTCATACGTGGTGCTTATTATCGTTCACGTGTCTAATGCTGAGCGGTTCAAAGAGCCTCTCCTAATTAGGAAGTGAAGGTCTCGGGCTCAAACCAAAAGATCATTTAATTTATTATTATTATTATTATTATTATTATTATTATTATTATTATTATTATTATTATTATTATTTGTGTGAAATTGTGTTGTTTTGATTTGGTTTAATTTTTTTAGGGTAATGGGTTAGTTTAGTTAAAATTTTCTTAAGTTTGATTTTATTTTAGTTTAGAATATTAGTGTCAAGCTTGATCCACCAAATTTTAACTTATTTAAGGGTATTTTTCGTGATCAAAGAAGTGGGCCTCACCATGGGACTCACGTTTGTATTGGATGACATGGTACCCTTTTTGTCCGCCAACCTTCTAGTGATTTGTATAAATGTGCTTGAGTGTGATTAAATTCATTTTTTGAGTGAAATGTGTACTTAAAGTATCACTTAGGGTCTATTCACTTATTTTCCAGCTCAATAATTCAATTTCTAACTCAAAAGTCACTTATTATAAAAATAAAGCCCTAGCCCATTCCCAAATGGGGAAGGGCTGAGATTATGAGGGAGACTAGTCTCTACCCGCATTTCCTAATTGAGAAAACCATTTTAAGTTAAGATTTTCCCCTAATCACACTTTAATTCTTTCAATTTTTGTATTAATTATTTCATCGTTCACTTTTCCTATTTAGGTTCTCAGTTTCTTTCCATCAAGATTATCTTTTTAATTCTGATTTAGAAACTTAATCTATATAATTTTTTATTTTTAACCTAAAGAGGTCTTAAATTTATCATTCTCATATTAATTTGAGTTTATTAGGTAGGTTTCGATTAGGACTAACGAAAAACATTAATTTTTGGGTAGGATTTCTTGAGGTTAGAGTTCCTTCAAGGGATTTACAAACTGAATAAAGATAAGATGTTTTCATCTTGAGTGGTTTTCTTGCTTGTAATGTCATGATTGTGAGTTTATTTAAGCTTTTGAAGTATTTTGATGGCTAATACTGATTCCTTAAAAATATGTGATTTATAACAAATGTTATATCTATAATGTTTTAGGCTTAAGTATTGATTATATAATGTTTTATAATATTTTGGGAATTTATATAGAATTTTAGAATGATTTTAGTTATGTTTTTTAGAGGAAGAAGACTAACCAGGAAAGTGAATTGTTTCGACCGTGTGAATGACCTAATTGGAATAGTCAGCCATTCAAACGGTCAAACATGAAACAAAATTTGTGTGTTGCCATTCGAACAGCCTAAATGGGTGTTCAAATGGCAACATAGTAATTTTTTGGAATAAGTACATTTTAGTAAAATTTGATTATTTCTTCATTCTTTCTCATAATTCTAGCATATTATGACCATGACGAGTTATAAATATTTATACATGTTACATTAATTTCATAAGGACCATGTTATATGTGTTTTAGCTTAATTATATAAATGATTATTCATGATTAAGCTTAGTATGATGTTGTGAACGTTCTAAGGGCCTATTATTAGGTAATTAGGTAATAAGGGCATTTAGGTAATTTGGTTAATTAGGTAATTAGTGATTTATTTTAATTCTGCTAATGAGCCTTAGGTGCTTGTTAGTGAGCCCATTAGTTAGCCTATTTAAATGTAAGGGCTATGCCCTAAGTTGATTAGTGAATGATTAATTGTCTGATCTTATTCCCTTTCTATTGTGCTTCTCCCCTTTCTGTCTGGGTGCCATCTACTCTCCCCTTTTCCGGTCTCCCTGCGCCGCTCCATACTTGTGGACAACTGGGCTGGACTTCTGTCCCCACATTCTGTCGAAGATTTCAATGCACTCCCAACCTCAATCTGCTGCTCCCACATCGCATGCTATTGGGTTGTCTTTAGCAAACTATGTCTGATGGAAATGGAAGCTTGCCAACCACCCAACGATCATCCATTGTTCCGCAACAAATCCTTCCCTCATGCCTACGGGATAAGCCACAGGTTGCTCAACTCTGCCAGGAATTCTGTCCAGGCCAATTCGACGTCGACCATGGGGGGTGTTCTCTACGACCACTATCTGTTCGACGAATTGCTCTAGAGTTTTCAGGCCACCACCTATTATGATATTAATTTTGATCATCAGCAGCTGAGTTCCTCAGATGAATCTTTTGGTTTAGGGCAGCAGAAGTCCGATGAAGAAGCACCAGGTAATTAGTATCTGAATTTGGTCAATGATAATTTTGCTATTAGAAATTGGGAGCAGAAAGAGGGCATTAGCCGAGATGGGCACATGTAGCTCTCCACTAAAATCATTTTTGCTTCCATCGATCAAATGAGTGAGCAGGCTGCATGTGAAAGTGCATGCTCAGCCCTCGTTGTTGTTATAGCTGATTGGTTTCAGACTAACAGAGACAAGCTACCAATCCAGTCCCAATTTGATAGCATCATTAGAGAAGGCTTCCCGGAATGGCGAAACCTATGTGGGAATGAAGTCTATTGGGAGAGAATTCCTGATAAACATTTTTCTTTTGAAACTGTCCTGCGGGCCAAAATTTGCACTGACCATTACACCATCACTAGTGTTCTTAGTGGGTCGGCATTGACAGTTGAAAATGAAAATTAGTGCTACCATTTTCATTGTGTTGTGCTGAAATCTAGGAAGAAATATGGGCAAGAATGGACGGGAATGGCTCTAGGTGGGAAGATTGATCCAGGCATTGGCAGGGATGATGAGAAATCAGTGCCAATTGTTCTTGCTGAGATTAATAAGTGGGAGATGGGGTGCCTCTCTCTTACGAATACTACAGATACGGCTGCAAGGGATATGTTGCACCGTCAAAAGGCGGATTTTTCTCTTTTAAAAGTCAAGCAAGCACAATTGACTGAGCAGTACGAGCATGAGCAATCAGTGATGTACCGCATGCAATTCATAAAGGAAGAGCTTGACTGGCGACAGCTAGAAGTTGCAGAAACAAACTTGGATGGATATAAGAGTTCTGGCAAATCCATGCTGAGGGAAGAGGTTATTGGTGATGGTATAGCTGACATTGTTAGTAAGTGGACTGACATTCCTGTTTTTGAGTTACAACAATCTGAGAGAGAACAACTACTGCATTTAGACGATGAGCTCCATAAACATGTAGTGGGCCACGGACCTATTGTGCGAGCAGTAGATGAGGCCATCCAGCAATCCAGGGCCATTCTTTCAGATCAACATCGCCCCTTTGCAAGTCCTATGTTCATGCGTTCTACTGGAGTGGGGAAAACCGAGCTCGCGACGGCTCTGGCTGCTCACATGTTCAATACCGATCATGATGTTTTTGGACTGATAAGGGCACTTCCCGGCTATGTGGGCTATGAAGATGGTGTACAACTTACTAAAACAGTTTGAAAGTGGCCATATGCAGTGATATTCTTGCTTGATGAAATAGTGAGAGCCCACTCTGATGTGTTTAATGTATCTCTTCGGATATTAGATGATGGGAGGGTAATGGAAGCTGCTAGGGCACTTTTCCGTCATGACTTTCTGAACAGTGGGAGCAAGTATCTTGTATTTTTGCCTTTGAACTGGGAGCAGATTAATAGTACTGTGAGGCTCCAGCTGGAATGAGTGCAAACAAGGTTATGTGAGTGGATGTTCAAGGACGAAGATACTATATTCCCAGATTCTAGGTTCATGAACTTCATTCCCCTCAGTTATGGACCGGTTGTTCGCAGTGGAGCTTTGGTGGGCCCATGCTTAGAGTTTTAGGTCACCTCGAGGACGAGGTGATGCGGAAGCGGGGTGGAATGTTGTGAATGTTCTAAGGGCCTATTATTAGGTAATTAAGTAATAAGGGCATTTAGCTAATTAGTGATTTATTTTAATTTTGCTAATGGGCCTTAGGTCCTTGTTAGTGAGCCCATTAGTTAGCCTATTTAAATGTAAGGGCTACGCCCTAAGTTGATTAGTGAATGATTAATTGTCTAATCTTCTTCCCTTTCTTCTATGCTTCTCCCCTTTCTGTCTGATGGCCATGTCATCCACTCTCCCCTTTCCCGGTCTCCCTGCACCGCTCCATGCTTGTAGACAACCGTCCACATCATATGATGCTCTACTTTATTTAAATCTGTATTTTGATTATTTCTTTATCTGTACTTCATGACTCTGGTAGCTTATGATCATGAGAAAATCTAAATGCTTGCACATGTCAATTTAATTATAATTGAACCATGTTCTACATATTTTAGCTCAATTAAGAACATGCCCATGAATGTATTTCTTATCCATGTTTACATGACCTTATTTATCACAAATGGGCTATGTTTGATGCGCATTAGGACTGATTAGAGTAGGTTTATGGATGCTTGCATCCATTAAACATTGCTTATGTATGTATCATGCTACATGCATCATAAAAATAATTTGTTAAGCCATGATTAACCATGTTTAACCGTGATTAACTCTTTAGCTGTTGTTGTTTAATGGATTAGTCGTATCAAAGATTAACTGCCAATTTTATGTCCCTTGAGGGTGGGTCTTGTGGTCCTATGGCTGGTTTTACAGCTCCTTGAGGGTGTGTTTCCTCCCCGGGCGAAAAGCATAGATTTGCTAATGTGATAACTAGTATGACTTTTTGGACTTGAGAATCCAGACTAGTATGTCCATGTTCACCAGCTTACCAAGGGGTAATTTTCCCATTAAGGATTTACCCTAACTGCTCTAGTCTTCCTTTAGGAGTTCAAACTTCCTTTCTAGGATTTCTAGGGTGAGCAACTGCTCCAGTCTTCCTTTAAGAATTTAGACTTCATTTCTAGGATTTTTAGGGTGAGCATATTTGTTTTTTCTATTGTGAGACATTCATCGTGGTATTATGTATGTGTATAGATTATAATGCTCATTGACACAGGTTATGCATGGACAATAATGTTTATATTTAAATAGGATGCATATGAAATAATGATACTTGAATATGCAAGATGAATGTGAATTGTTATACTTGTATATGTAGGGTGTTAAATGGAATAATAATACTTGTTTGTCAAGAATGTGAATGAGTTATGAGATTTAAATAAATACACATATTGTGCATACATGATTATGAAATGTGACTGAGCTCATGATGCACATGTTGTTGTAAAGGATGTGTGATGCATAAATAAGATGATTCTTATAGAATGAATAATTTTGGGTGTTAGCATGAGCTTATGTTTCATTTTAAAACCTTTGTTGAGCTAAGTTCATCCTCTTTTGTTTGTTGTTTTATTTTTTGTGGTTGTATGTTGTGTCATGCAAGTGCTTAGGATGGATTGTGTCATGAGCTTAAAGCCGAGTACATACACTTATAAGAGATGGAGTTTGTCATGCCCCGACACATGCTATCCCCTGAGCCAAGCCTGGTCCAAGAGGGAAACGACACATGGTGTGACAAAGTATTATTGGATTGTGGAAGACAACCCATCTTTGGGTAAGACACTAAGAAGTTACGCACGTACCCTTTGTATAAAAGCAAGATGAGTGATAAAGAATTACTAATTAAACATTAGTCCACACACAAACACACATACTTAGTCAAAAGAAGCCTACACATGGCTCAAGTATAAGAGTCTAAGCCCATAATGGCTAATTGTAACATCCTCAATTTTTTTGCAATTTTTTATAAATTTTTTGCTATTTTCTGCTTATATTTTCAATGGGAAAATTTGATGCTTCGGCATATTTGTTTTTGTAATTGACCTCGATATTCATGACTATAGAGTCGGGAGTGGTGTTTAATTACAAGTCATGGGCCTTGACACACCAGAGAAACTTTCAGTGCGAAAATGGGAAAAAAAGAACAAGTCATGAAAGAGAATAGAAACATAAAGAAGGGTAAAGGAGGGGGAAAATGAAGGAAAAATAGAAAAAAATAGAAATTGGATCAGGTGTGCATCAGCACACCAGACCCACTCGCGGAACAGAGGAAGGGCAACACCCTTCCCTCTGTGAGGCTGGAGGTACCGCCAACGCCGGCCACTGGCTTCCACCAGGTCGGCCTCGGCTTGGAGACTCCACCGCCACCGTCCCAGCATGGCTGCCAACCATCCACCCCTTCTCCCCTTTTGTTTCTGTTTCGACCTGGTTACCTCTCCTCTTATTTTCGCCTGATCCATCATTGCCACCAACAGAGTTGCCTTCAGTCCACCACCATGGTTTCACCCCAGCCTTTATGATGTCCAAGCACCACCCCTCATTCTCCGGTGTGAGGTAAAAATTCGTTTGCCCCTTCTTTTCCCCCCTCTTTCTGTGCATTGTGACCAGAGGCTGCACTACTGGTTATCGGCCACCGCCGACTGGCCTTTGGTCCCCCCCTGACCCGATGATGGCAAGGCCGCCACCTTGGCCACTACACTGGCCTAAATCACCACCTCTCCCCCAGCCCCCTCCTCTACTCTGTTCTAGTCCGAGTGAAATTTTCCCCTTTCTTTGATTTTGTTTACTATCATTTGTTTTCGCTGCCAGTCGCCACCCACTGATTGGCCTCCAAATTGTCACTTCAAGTTGACGACTGCAAGGTGTCGAGGTCTGGCCTCCCTTGCCCCGATCGATTTCAATTCACTCAATTAGCCGACCCATGCCGGAGTAAAGTTTGCCTCCTTTTCTTTGGCAACTCCCATATTTTTTCCTCCAGATGTTGGACGACATCCATTAGACTTGCCATGATCTAGTTGTTGCTGGGTCGCCGCTATTTTCCAGGTCCAGCCCCCAGTCTCATCCAACCGTTCGTGGCCCAACGACAGCATGTCTGCTGCCCCAGCTTGGCACACAGTCGCCCTTGGCTAAATCGAATCCATTTCTTCTCACTGGCAGTTCTGTAGCCACCAACATCGGCTAGTGGATAGCGCAAGAGGCCTCACTCCGGCCCAAGGCCAACCTGTCCATCCTGGCATTGCGCAGACTTGGGCCACATGTTTGATTGACATGGGCTCTGCCGCGGCCCAGTGACGGCAAGGGCCAACACTTTTGGTCCGGTTTCACCTCTGCACCCCCACTTTCCCTTACGCGCGATCCAGAACCTACGGGAAAGAGTCCCCGAATCCCAGTCCTTCCAAAGGGAAGTAGCATTGTTAGCCACAGGCCTTAGGCCAACGAAGCTTGGCTATTGCCATGCCTAGATTCTCTGCCTTAAGTCGTGCTTGATGCACAATCGTCCATACAATGGTTTGGTTGTAGGTAGCGATTGGAAATGTCGTCACCTTTGTTGGCACCTTCTCTGGGCCTTAGTGCCTAAGCTTTTGTTTGGGGGACTACTACTGGCAAACCCCACCTCTTCCGTGACTGACCACCACAACCCCCTAAAAGACCACCTTTTTAGGGTTTGGCCATGTGTTGAACAACACATGTATATGTTGTTTGACAGCCGATCCCGCCTATGAGTGGTTAGATCCTACTCCCATCAGCCTGAATCACTTTGGGACACACCAACAACCTATCCTCCCCTGTGGTTGCCCTTTTGTTGTGCACGTTTGTGGTCGCATGTGCAGTTTAGGTTAAAGCCACTACCCTTGTGGCGTTTGATGATTGACTGACACCACCACTAGTCAAATGTGACCATCAAAACCCTTCTCTAGCTCTTCTATATCCATGAGTATGCAACCAAGCCCTCCACCCTTTTGTGAGGCTTCAACAACGCAAAATCATTGTCGCTGGGTGTGGTTTGCGGCCAATTTTAACGTCTTTGGCCAACGAAGTATTTTTAGCAGTTGGCCAACCTCCAATTAGTCACCCCCCATTCTGTGGTCGCTTTTGCATTTTCTAGTAGCATGACCTTGTGCCCGGCCACCCTAGTGCACCAAATGAATTGCTTTGAGAAAAATCAGCCCCTCCTTGCCAAGATTAATTCTGGAGTCCTTGAAAAATCCTCGGGACAACAGCTCTCTCAGTGTGATGCTTTTGGCCGCCTATCCCACCATTGTTGTCGCCACCGTCATGTTCTCACCATCATGCTCACATGGATTACAAGGTAGGGGACCTTGAACTCGTAATTTCATGATAACATGCTTTGATTGTGAAGTAGCATGTTAGGAGTTTGTAACTTAATGCTTTGCATGATAAATGCTAATTAAATGAGTATGTTTTGTGCATGTGAATTATGTGTATGTCAGTGAAGAGTAAGGGTACAATAGTAAGTGGTTGATGAATTATATGTATGTGATGGGGGCATGTGATAAATTTGTGTGGTCGATGGGCACGAGTATGTGCATGCGATCGTAAGTTTGTCGAAGGGGTATTTCATGGATTATGAAGTGGAAGCTGCAATAGTATGCAGGGTGTCGGAAGATGTAAGAGTGACGGGCATAAGTCATACTTGATGAGAATGGAGGATCTATTTGGATTGAATCAGTTGGTACGTTGGAGCCATGAACAGGGGATATAAGGGATGCAGGGATTTAGAAGACTTAAGGTTTGGAGCATCTATGGGGGATTGTGAGTTAGTAAGAGTTGACAACATAATTGTATGTACATAATGTACTAATATAAATTGTAACATAAGAATAATAAGGAATTAGTAAGGGTTTGAAGTGTTTCATTTGAAGAGTTCGAGTAAGACAGCTTGGTTCTAAGGCGAATGGTGTGGGATATAAGGTTGAAAGTAGATGATGGTAAGAGTATGTTGGTATGAAGTTCGAGTTTGACAAGTAAGGCTATGTAGAGATCCTTAAGAATGTAAGGGTAAGGGTGGGTGATGAGCTATATATTGGTATAGTGTATATTTATGTCATAATTTACAATCCATGAGCATCTACTCATGTCAATACATGTCATGCTATCTATAACACATCTCATCAACATATATTTATACCAATTGCATATCATGCTAGGTGTAATATATCTCATCAAGACACAGCTATGCTACCTCATACATATCATGCTTGACATATCACATCATCACATATTCATATCACCTGCATATCATACTATAACTCATATTATCTCATCATCACATACACATGTTTCCTCTGTATCATAGGTTCAAATAACTCCTCACACACACATACCTCATGTGTAAACATGTAAAATTTACTAACATAATCACATTCTACATGAATAACTGATCGTTTATAATTAAACCCTTTGCAAGTGTACAAGGTAATTGTACTAGGATAAGTATTTAAGGGTTGTCGAACCTCAGGGACGGATGAATTATCACTAAATCTAAAGAAGAATTTGCTGATTTAAAAACTAAAAACAACTTAAACTTAAATTAAGCAAAAGAAATAAATCAACTAGTTTAAAAGCAAGAGATTAATATGATAGAATTTACTTAGGAAATTGAATCCACTATAGAACCATAACAATTACTTAACTTTTAATCTAAATCTAGTGTGAACATGAACAAGTATTCTCAGCTACAAGCTAGAATTACTTCAAAAAGAATCATTAATTAACTTCCATGGCATGAACTATCTTCGACAATAGCACGAATCATCTACACTAAACTAGCTATAGGCATGACCCGTCTAATCTTAGTATAACTCATCCAAGTCATTAATTATCTGAACATTAAAACTATTGTATGACCATCTCATCTAAATCACAGAAATTAGAATTGATGCAAATATCAAAACCATATCAATCTATCATCTACAAGACAATAAATCAACATAGACTTGAATAAACATTAAAAGCTCTTCCATTAAAAAGGAAATCCATATCATACAATTGTCATCATTCACAACTGAGATCTAAATTAAAAAGAAAAGAAACTGAAACTTATCTATAGCTTCATCAACTTCTAAGTAAAAGAAAAGTCTAGCCTTCCATTGTAGAAGAAAGCACTTGAATCACCATTGAAAGCTTTGAGTTCTCTTCCATCTTCTTCTTCCTTTTTCTCCTCTTAAAATCTACTGGAATCCCCCAATTTTAAGCCAAATATGTCTTTTTATAGGCATAAGTTCCGTAGGAAGAAGTCCAATATGAAAAGGATTGGAATTTGGGTCAAACAAGGAAACTGCACGTTATGCCGATCGATCGCCCTGCATGCCGATCGATCGGCTACACTGTATTTTCATCTGAATTCACGTTATCCCGATCGATCGATAAGTGACCCCGATCGATCGGCTACAGTGTTTCTGTTTTACCGGACTGTTCATATTCTGTTCATTAAGCTTTCTTTCATGTCCATATTAATTTCTAACTTGTTTATAACTCCGAAAAGTTGTCCAAATCACTTTAAAGCATGTGAAGACTATTTTTAAGCATTTCAAGCATCGTCCAAGTACTTCGATAAGCGCACTTTACCTACAAAACATAAAATACCATATTTTAGACATGTAGAATATATTTAAAATTCCATCTTAATTTAAATACATTTCTAAACTACTAATAACTACAAAATCATTAATAATTAAACTAAAATACTAATATCTATCTTAATCTAAATAAACTATAAATAACACTAAATTAACCTAATCTATACTAGCAAATAAGGTAAAAAGGCATATAAAATAGTTATAGATTTCGTACTTATCAATAACTTCTCAACATAAGCATATCATAGATATCTATTTCTCAATTAAAAGCATTCACCCTGCAAATCAGGTGTCTCAAACACATTATCCATCATATCATGTAAATTAAGAAATAACCACATATGTAACATAAGCTCCATTATCCCTACACAATTTGTGTAAATAAGCATAATCTTACATACACATGCAATAACAAATGATGAATGTCTAAAAATAGAGAGAAATAAACCTGCTCATTAGGGTCAAAAACCTTAAGCACAACTCCTCATCAAGGCCAAAGCCCCGAGCTCAACTGCTCATCAAGACAATCCTGAGCACTACTACTCATCAAGACAATCTCGAGCACAACTAACTCATCAAGACCAAAGTCCCGAGCACTGTATGTGGTAAACCGGTGCACTTGGACATACCACCTGTATTCTCAGGGTCCATATAACTCATCAAATAACACACATATATCATTCTCTACTCAACCCGAGGAGTTACCAAGTCTCAAGCACAACTGCTCATCGGGACCGATATCAAAACAAGATCATGTCATTTTCGGACCCAAACTGATTCGATAAGCCTTTAATCGATTAATTCAACAACTAATGACATCCAATCGATCAAACACAGTTAATCATGATTAATCTAATTTATAAATCGTTTTCATGATGCATTCAACATAGTACATATGTGAACAATACTACATGACTCCACATACAATAGACATACTCAGACCAGTTTACATAAACATTAGTCATGGTCTATTGGTGTCAAATAATCATCACAACTAAGCAAAGACATGTGAAACTTGAATAAACCATAATCAATATTATATACATGCATCCATGATTTTTATCATAGTCTTTCCCTACTGAAATCATGAAGCAAATATGGTAAAAACATCGAAATATGAGTTTCAAGACAAGTATAACACCATGCTAGACTTAGGCAAGGATAAACATCGTCATACCTAAGCTAGAACATGGGAGACATAATTCACCTAAAATTAATATATCATAAGCAAGTATATATATACATCAACATGGTTAAACCTACCGTAATCATCAATAAATCATGAAATATTCAGCAAATATAAATTTAAGACAAGTAGAATATCATGCTAAAATTAAACAAACATAACCTAAATCATGCTTAAGCTAAGTCATAAATTCCATGATGGTCTTCATGCAATCATAGTAGCATTTACAGGTAATAAAAACTTATTCTAATAATAAGAAGTTAGATTCATGGAGATAGAACAAGAAATGACCATAATATATAAGAATGGCAAAAACTGTCATTTGGCCGTTTAAACGCGAACGACCCTTAATAGTTCACTTTATGCCCTTTTTTGGTTCGTCTTCAATCTTACGAAAATCAAACCGAAAACACACACAAACTGTAGAAAAATTCTAAAATCACTCCAAAACTTCATGATATCAAAATAACCTAAAACATGGTAGATCAAACAATTTTTAAGCTTAATAACAAAAAAATCAATATAAATGACATGCTTTTAATAATTTACCATTAAAACACATAAATAAGCAAGAACTCACTTAAACCATTTAAACATGAAATTCAAAACATAAAACCATTATAAAATGAAAATCCTTTACCTTCAAGAAGTCCTTGGATAAAAAATGGAGCTCTACTCCTCAAAAAACTCAACCCAAAATTAGGGTTTTTATTAATACTTAATAAAAAATTGACTATTAAGCTTAAATAACCTTGAAAACATATAGATTTATGATTTAGTTTGATTAAAAATAAAAACCACTCATTTAGGGTTTAAGATAGAAATTAAAAATGGTATTTTTAATGAAATAAATTAAGAATCCATTTGGGGGAAAGTGGAGATAAGAGATATTAAGAGTAAATTTGGAAGATTAGGGCTAAAAACTCACTTAAATTGGATTTTCCTCTTTGGGCACCCCCTTACCTCCTAGCACATCCCTTTCCCAATTGGAAAATGGGCTAGGCTTTTCCTTATATAGTAAGTTGTTGGGTTATGTATATAAACTGTTAGGGTGTAAATACGAATTATAATTCCCTAAGTGGCTAATTTGGGTCATTTTAGGGCAAAAAATAAGTTTTAAAAATTTTAAAACTTATTTAAATAAAATATATAAAGTTTTAGGGTCATGGGACACACACCATCCAATCTTGGACGGTGGGGTCCACACCCTTAATTTATAATTTTTTTTACAAAATCCCTAAAAATAGGATAAATTAAGTTTGATATTAAAATTTATAAAAATATAGTTAAACCTTGTTAAAACCATAATTACCAACCCTTAATCCTAAAATCAAGTCAAACCGGCAATTCTAAGCAAAACTACATAATAACACACAACTAAATCGAAATTAAACCAGGTTAAATTTAGAGATCTTACAAGGTTAGTTACTTTGCCATATTTAGATTTAAGATTATGTTGATATTGGAACATATTATTTTTTATGCTATAGATAGTCTTTGATGACTTTAAACATGACTTAGCCTTACGTCTTGTAATTATTTGCTTTATGTGTAGTTATGTATGTGATGATGAACTAAGTAAGACTTAACCTTTATTAAATTTTCTTTCTGTTATTTATTTTTACACAAATGATATATACTATATACTTCGATAAGAACCCTTTTGATTTAGTCTTCTATTTTATTGTATCATATCTCACTACTCTTAGACTGGGTTGAAGGTGTGGCGGGGCATGACATAAACCCCCACTCTATTAGCCGTCCACCGAAAATTAGATCCTCATTTACTTTGTGTTTATTATATTTTCTTCTTTGGACTCAGAAAAATTAATGGTGGTGTACAGTAGTCTAAAAGCCGGTTGCTCTATCCTCTCTTGTAAAATCTTAACTCCCTAAGGACTTAAAAAAAAAAAAAATCTGCTCCCTCGCTGTGCCCAAAAAGTATTTTTCTAACCTAAAGATCCAACATCATTTATGGGAAAGGTATAAGATTAGTAAATAAAAAAACCTGAGTTTCTCCTAGCTTTATCTGGGCTTCCACTTGAAATGCATTTCTGTCCTTCCTTTCCACAAGGCCCATAACCACAACGAAGAAAATATGTAAAGAAAATGACAGTGAAAACTGAAAAGTAAGTTTATCCTCCTGTTCTCCTAGCTCACAGACTCCAACACTACCAAAACAACCCTGTCCGTCGATGACACGGTTGAAGCCTCCATCAACGGCCCCCCGCCCCCTAAATCTAGTGGGTGTAAATCACCCACGAAGAGAACAAAAAAAAATTTAATTACAAAAGATCCAGATAGGGCGAGAGATATAGGATCCGACGTGGCAAGATATATGGGCCCAGCCAGGAAGATACATGGGGAACAGTCGCTCGAAGCGTGTGGAGAAGCGAGTTGCCACGTGAGCAGCTGACACGTCCACGTGGCCGGCAGCGGGAGGCCAGCGGAGATCGCGTCCAATTCCCGGCCTCTTATCATGGACTCCTTCGTTCTTGTCTTAGTTCCAATAAAAGCAAATTAAAAATTACCACATTTTTGCTTCTCTCTGTCTCTGTCTCTGTCTCTGTCTCTCTTCCATTTTTTGGAGCAGCAGCAGCAGCTGAAGGACTGCTGAAGCCATGACCACTGCTCCCTCTCTGTGCTTGCCAATCTCCCTCTGCAGACCCTCCAGGTTCAGATTCTGCCCCAAAAGGGTAAGTTTGGCCCATGGATTGAATCACCCATTTGCTCAATCTTGGGGTACTCTCTTACTTGTCTATAGAAAGAGAAAAAATCTTCTTATTTTACTCCTGTTTTAATGTAAAACTTCAGTTTGTTTCTTAACTCAAGGACCCATTTCATCAATCTAGTGTGTTAGATTTTGTTCTGTAACTCAAGGATCCAATTAATCAATTTAGTCTTACTGCTCCCCACAAAAAAGGAGTTAAAAACAGTATTAAGTTGTGTATTAAGCTATAGTTTGCTTAAGATCCTTTGATCAATTTTATGATATGGTTGCTAAGAAAAGTTAATTTGATTGGTGATGTTGGTTGCTGATTGCGTTTTGTGTGTTCGTTGCAGAGTATAGTAAGAGGGGGATTTGGGGTGTTTGCTATATTAGGGGATGAAGGAGGAGGAGGATTGGAGAAGAGGAGTAGCAGCGGGTGGGGGCCGTTGTTTGATGTGGAGGACCCCAGGTCAAGAGTGCCGCAGTGCAAGGGCAAGTTCTTGGATGTGAACCAGGCGATTGAGGTGGCCAGATT
This sequence comes from Saururus chinensis, assembly GCA_035235625.1. Taxonomy (NCBI): domain Eukaryota; kingdom Viridiplantae; phylum Streptophyta; class Magnoliopsida; order Piperales; family Saururaceae; genus Saururus; species Saururus chinensis. Next base: position 28,269,589 of record CP141140.1, read on the forward strand.
TGATATACAGTACTGTGACTGGAGAGCTCGGCAGGATGTGCTAACCATCATGCTCCTCCATGAGAAGGTACGGATCACTCTTTCTTCTTTGGCTTCTTTCATTTCTTCCTCCTTTAAGCCAATTTGTTAGAATTGAAAACATAGCAATATCCTTTGAAAATTGTTTGCAGATAAAAACTACTTGGGGGGAAAATTACTTATGTTTGATAATCTATGGTCAATAAGCTTCTTGTAGCACTCTAAACATTGTAGATATGAGGACAAAATTTTGCGTTGCATTTCAGAAATTTTTACTACAGCGAAAAACTTTAAATAGAAATCTGGATTCTTTGCTTGATCCCTTGATTGTTGTTTAACCTTCAGCTAAGTCCCCTTTTTTCCTATATAAATGCCCCATCTTCAACCTCCAACTTAGTATGATATAATTATGTGCGGCCAAAAAAAAAAAAAACAAGATTCAATAATGAATCTGTCACTTACCTCTTATCAAGTCAATTGTATCATAGGATGGTTTAATGAATCAGAGACAATATTGACTATTGTTTTCATGTTGGCTAATTTGAAGGTTGTGGAGGTCTTAAATCCTTTAGCACGTGAATACAAGTCAATTGGCACCATGAAGAGAGAGCTTGCAGAGTTGCAAGAGGAGCTAGCACTTGCTCACAAACAGGTCAGTCATTATATGAACTTATACCTATTCTTCATCCCAATAATCAATATTCTACATAGGGTTTCAATTTTTTACTAATGGCATCAACAATCATAAAACAGAATTTGAAAAACCGAGTTCATTTAATTTGACAAATAGGTGCATATATCTGAAGCAAGAGTTGGAACTGCCTTGGATAAGCTTGCATACATGGAAGCACTTGTAAATGATAGGCTATTACAAGACCAGAATTCAAGAGAATCGGACCCATCATCTCCAACTACATCTTCTCTTCCTTCTCTTTCTACTTCTCCTTCTTCCTCCTCTACAAATGTTGTCAAAACCAAGCCACACCGGAAAAGTTTGAATGTGTCGGGTCCTGTCCAGCCATACCATCCTAGCTTGAAGAACTTTTGGTATCCTGTGGCTTTCTCGGGCGACCTAAAATATGATACCATGGTAAGATGATAATGATAAACTGATAAATTCTGTATTATAAATAGGTAATGATTGATATATTTGTGACACCCTGAAAACCTTCTCTTTCAGGTTCCTATAGATTGCTTTGAGGAGCCATGGGTGATTTTCCGAGGAAAAGATGGCAAACCTGGCTGCGTACAAAATACTTGTGCTCATAGAGCGTGCCCACTTCACCTTGGTTCTGTAAATGAGGGCCGGATACAATGCCCCTACCATGGTGAGTTCAAAGTGTTGTGAAATTTTCTGCTTAAAGTTTACATTACTCCTATCCTATATCACTTTTGACTTAAAAGTGAAAAAATATCATGGCAACGAGAGAAGCTTACATCTTTAAATTTGATTCAACTAATACCATGGTATATATGTTATGACATGCTGACTTGCAACTTTCTGCTCAGGATGGGAATACACAACTGATGGGAAATGTGAGAAAATGCCATCAACCAGATTGCTTAATGTAAAAATACGTTCTTTACCGTGCTTTGAGCATGAAGGTTTGATCTGGATATGGCCTGGTGATGCTCCTCCAATGGCCACTCTTCCTTCACTTCAACCACCTGAGGGGTTTACAATCCATGCCGAGGTAACTAAACGTGCATCACCTTTCACCAACTGAAAAGAAAAACTGTTTCTTTCTGTCTTTCTAGCCATAATTGTTTCAGCATCAGTGTATTGCATATGTTACTTCCAAGTAATTAGGACATCAAAGTACAGTATCTCTTACTCGTATATCATTTCTTCTCTTATGATACCTGATAGCTTGTGATGGAACTGCCTGTGGAACACGGCCTTCTCTTAGACAATCTTCTGGACCTTGCTCATGCCCCCTTCACTCATACTTCAACATTCGCCAAGGGATGGACAGTACCAAGGTCAGTATTCTACTTGCAAAAAAATTGATGACCTAGTCAGTCGATCAATAAAAGGAAAATTAGTCTAATATTCCCAAGAGACACATCATTTTTACATTGGAGTCTCAACAATCATCTACCATCTTGTTATTCACCCTCCATCTTTCTATTTGCAGCTTGGTGAAGTTTTTAACCCCTGCATCAGGCCTGCAAGGGTATTGGGATCCATACCCAATAGACATGGAATTCAGGCCACCTTGTATGGTTCTGTCAACTATTGGCATTTCGAAGCCTGGAAAACTAGAAGGACAGAACACTAAGCAGTGTGCAACACATCTACACCAGCTACATGTGTGCTTGCCTTCATCAAGAAACAAAACGCGGCTACTGTACAGAATGTCCCTGGATTTTGCCCCTATATTGAAGCATATACCTTTCATCCACCTTCTATGGAGCTATTTTGCAGAAAAGGTACAAATTAATACATGTCAAGGTACTGATGCCTGCATGAAAAGTCAAACAATAAAGAAGCACGACAGCTGAACAAAAATAGCTTCTTGATCACTTGATGAAGCAGAACAAAGAGAGAATCATTTTCCTTTATTGCATAAAAAATTGCTTCAGATTGGTTGGCTAATTTTCACCTGGGTAATTATATGCAGGTTCTGAATGAGGATCTTCGGCTAGTAGTTGGCCAACAAGAGCGGATGCTAAATGGAGCAAATGTCTGGAACTGGCCAGTCTCTTATGATAAGCTAGGAATAAGGTATCGTCTATGGAGAGATGCAGTAGAACAGGGTGCGAAGCAGCTACCTTTTAGCAATTCCTCGACAAAATCCTCAACAAGTTGAGAACTTGAAAGATTCACACATAATTTCTCCCGAGAGCCTCTACTGAATAACAACCCAAGCAGACCTTTTGAGACTTACCTCTCCTTAAAGGTATCCGTCTGCTTCTTAGGTCACCACATAAATATTGATCCAAAAGGGATGAAGGTATGTCAGGAATGAATTATCCTTGTAAAGTGAGCTGTACGCCAGAGGCAGGTACCCCTTCACCCTGCGGCGGCAAGCAATTTACCCCTGCGTCTTGATTGTTTTTGTGACTTTGTGTACAGTGCTGAGTCAAAAAATTTTCCCTTCCAACTATTTTTCTTTCGATTCTTCTCAGTTCTCCACTCAGTGATGAGAACATCTAATGTACCTCTTATGTAAGAGTAACTCTCAGATCACCATGAATAACTGGTATACTTGAGGTGTTGTACAATTATTAGAGCCCTTCAATGCAGTTCAATAATTGATATTGCAGTGCATTTATAGAGCGTCTCTCTATGTCAGCATATGGATGAAGAATGATCGATCATCCCCAAAAGCACATCGTTATCCATTTTCTTGCAAGGTGTAAATGGGTAACTAGATTGAATTAAGGTTTTATAATTGCTTAATCATCACGCTTTGAAAATTTAGGACACTAAAAAAGCATGCAGTCTTTTGATACCAAATGTAATACGGCACCATCCAATCCAAGTTATCGAATCAGACATCAAATCAGAACAGTATTTACAAAGCGAATTACATAAAACACAAACCAGGAACAAAATTTTATTACCGTTACACATTTTTCAGGTACTGGAAAACAAAGTGGCAACAACAAACAATTAAAACCCACAGAACCGAAAACCCTAAGCGCTTAAAGACTGGTAATTTACAGGGAGGAGCCGCAGAAGGGGCAGAAGCGGAAAGAAGGGTCGACGGAGCGGGCGCAAGAGCAGCACCGGAGGACCCCCGAGGGCAGGAATTTATCAGTCTCGCCACTGGAAGGAGGAGGAGGGACGGAGAGGGAGGTGGGGAAGATGAAGGAACAGCTGGGGCAGTGGAGGGCGGGCTCCCTGGCCGGCCACCGCCAGACGGGGACGAAGAAGAGCTTGAGAACCTTGTCGTAGTCGACGAGGTCCGCGGCTGAGCCGCACCGGAAGCACCGGCCGGCGCTGACCTTGAGGACCTGCCGGGCCTGCTGCTCCACGCCGCCGACGAAGAAGAAGAACATCTTTGGGAGCTTGGGTTGGCTTCCGGAGCACGAATCCCCCGCTCACGGCCGTTGTGAGTCTGCTCTATATTTCCGCTGATACTCGAGAATTACGATTCTCGTGATATTGGGTAGGAATTGTGTTTCTTCCGGGACTTGCAAAGCGGAGCACGAATCCCCCGCTCACGGCCGTTGTGAGGCTGCTATCTTTTATTTCAGCTGATAATCGAGAATTACGATTTTCGTGATATTGGGTAGGAATTGTGTTTCATCCGGGACATGCAATTTTCTTTGAATTGTAGTTTAAAGGGGTAAACTATAATTGTGGTGAGTGCCAATTGCAAGAAGGGTCTTGTTTTCCTGACCAAGGACCATATGGAGAGGGGAGAAACTTAAAGAACCTTTAGATCATGTTCCCAAGTTTTTTTCTTACCACTTCCTTGTCATGTGACAATTTCCCGTTATTAGTCACTAAGACTCAATCATAAAATTTGGTCACTCTAAACATTCTCTTGGCAAAATTTTAGGTCTTTTTGGACGCAAAAGATTCGTAGTGGTTCTATTTAAGCCTCTTGTATCCCCTACTTCTTAACTATTCTAATTTATGATGTTTAAGGAAAGGAAGAGTTTTTCATATTCCTCACTAATAATGAGCCTAGCGTAAACTATGAATGAGAGTTGTTCATCTACAAGATCAATGGCACACGTGCTAGCGTATATTAGTATCAACATCACCAACATTAATTGAGAGCTTAATATTTATCTAATTGACCTAGTAAATCATTTGATTGCTCTTAAAACTAGTACTTTCAACAAATAAGAATTAAGGGTTCTAGTCTCTTTACACATAAATTTTTTATTATTAAGTAAAAATAATTAAAACTTAAAGTTCTCTCAAAATCCCACTCTCAAATTATCAATTAATTAACTATCAAGCAATCCACACATAAACATAGTAATTTACATGAAAAAACCCAATTAGAGTAAAAAATTATGGCAATTCCAAAAGAACCATATCAATGTACTAGAAATCAAACTTTTACATGGACATAAGCAAACTACCAACCTTGTCTAGGCTTTAACAAAAGCTCCTCTTGTTTAGATCGTTGTTGTTGGCATTTAAGTCTTCTTTAAACACTTAAAACTTTATCTTCCTTACCTTGTCTTTGTTCCTTTCTAGTCTTCAACAAACACATCTTATTTTCTTGACTTTAGACTTAAAGAAATCTTCAATCTTCCATTATAGACATGTTGCAACTCCTCTTTGAATACTTTGTATATTAGTTTCTTTAGTTGTGATTGTCTTCTTCAATTTACCATAGATCTTCAATATAAAGTTCATTGTCTTCTTCAATTTACCATAGATCTTCAATATAAAGTTCAAGTAAATTCTCCTTCAAAAACAATAAACAAAGGTGTAAAACCTCTTTCTCTTTTCTTTTCTAGGTTTTTTTTTCTTCAATTTTGTAATTTCATAACCCTTATATAGCTCAATAATTCGGTTTAAGATTTGTCCTTAAATAAGGAATAAAATAGAAAACAAAATGTCTTAAATTAAGTAAAATGTTCTTGAAACGATTGATCGTTCTAAATAGCTATCAATCAGTCACTATTTTTAATTTGCACTATTCTTCAATTGATTGATCGATCGATTGCGAGAGCGATTGATCAACAACTCCCAGCTTCATTTTGAATAGGATTAAATCAACAAGCAATCGATCATTTTGTCCTTCACATTTTGCAATGATCGATCATTCTATCTATTTTTTTACATTTTTGCCCTTTTTACCTTAAAACCTTTTAAACCTTCTGTAGTCACTTTTTCAAGTGATTTATGCATACTAATATGATCTGGATAAGCTTCAAAACCTTTCACATTTTTTAGTCGTTCAACTTGATCAACAAAAACACGTAACCTCAAATAAGACTAACTTATTATATACATATGGTTTCTTGAGATAATTTTGATGAAAAAATTAGCTAATAAACTAGACATATGATTCATATGTTCTTATAATCTCCCCCTTTGGCAATTTCTTGTCAAAACATTACATATTTGAAAAATTAAAATAAAATTACAACTCTTGACATAGTGCATTAATTTTTAAATTTGTACATAAGAACTTGTCACTGCAAAGACTTAACATAGACTCAATTGACTTAAACTTATTAATTTAGAATTGAGCTTGAAAAACCTTGTATAAACTTGTACTTATCATGCACACTTAAACTCAAATTGATTTGCATATCATTATCCAATCAACTATAAAGATAGGTACTTTGATTTTCATTAATCACTGTCCCCCTTATTGATATAAATAAACAAAAAGTAAAAATTACAATTAATAAAAATGCACAATACTAGATCCATCAAGTTATAGTAATCATTTAAAGATGTGAAAGTAAATTTAACCATTAATTTAACACATGTCCCATAAGAAAATCAGTTTCAAGAGTACATCTCACCATTAGAATGAAATATAAATGAACCGAACAAGTTCTAAAACATGGAATACATGAAAACATCAATCATTAGCTGCATCATCATCTCCACTATGCTCCTCCTCATTGGCTTCTCACCATTAGAATGAAATATAAATGAACCGAACAAGTTCTAAAACATGGAATACATGAAAACATCAATCATCAGCTGTATCATCATCTCCACTATGTTCCCCCTCATTGACTACACGTAGAAAGCAAGATCTAATCAAGCGATCAAGGTTTATGAATCTTTGTAATACAACATCCTGGAATACTTTGAACTCTCTCATCTTCACTAATCGATCATCATTTGTATGTGGAGGTGGATCTAAAGATGCAACTACTCTATCTGGGGCATGTTGATCTCCCTAGGGCTCATGATCATCACCGTGATGGTGAGATAGCATCCATTGAACCACTCCAAGGTCAATAGGGCACATTCCAATCATAATCGGCTCCATCCTAGGTACTTGCACATGCACTGTTGTAAACATTCGGCATAGAATATATAGATATGGCAACATCTCTTAAGTGTGGCCATGTAAGAATTCCATAATCCTCCAAAAAATAATAGAAGGTAAATTAAACACTAAATAAGGCTAGGCTAGGAGTTGTAATAATGTAGCCATCGTTCTGGTCACTCGCTCCTTCCTATCACTCCACACATCATACTAAGCAATAACATAAAGTAAACGAAAGTCCCAGGTCATTGAATGTTCAGATAATGAGACCTCAAGCTTTGGACCTAGTGATAAACCATGTAAAGTGGTAGATAGCTCATTGTCCGGAAATAAAAATTGGTTCGGAGCATACCTTTGACTGAAATGAAATATTCCATTTTGATACAGAAAATCAGTTGGTTTATGCCAAAAATTTACACACCTCCACTCTATTCTCTCATGCAAATGTTTAGAGGACGTTTGGAGAGGAGTGAAGGGGAAATGGAATGAAACCAAAATTTAAACTCAGCTCTGGTACAAAATATAGAACAACGATCAATCATTTCAGCCAATCAATCGATTGATTGGGAAAAATCCATTTTTTAAAATTTTCTAATAATAACAATAATTAAGAAAATTCAAAAGATTCTATAAAAATTTCAATAAATTCTTGAAATTATTTCAAGGCATTTCTCATTAAAATAAAAAAATTGAACATCCATAACTCAAAATAAAAATCAAATATTAAAAATTAACAAAGTTGAACTCTTTTTGACGATTTTTAATTAATTCTTTTATAATCTAAGTATATCCATAGATTATGTTCGTTAATGCATTGCCTTAGATCTGTTAACCCCATTGGTATGTAATTGTCAATTTTATTTTTTTCTTTTTGACACATTAATTATCTTTTATTAGTCTTCAAAGAAAATCACCAACATAGTCAACTCTTGTCTCTTTTAATCTTGAATCTTACTATATTACTCTTAATCAAATTTAGACTAATTTGCTCATACCCTAATAAAGACTAAGTTCATGTTTTTTTACTTTCTTTAACTAGAATCTATGTACATGATCTTTTTAAAAAAATAAAAATATTCAAAAGCTCATAATCAATATGCCCCTACCTTTTTTTGAGTTATGATATTTTTTCTAAAATTATTTTTCTAAGGCTTGATTTTTTTTTGAATCATCTCTACTTACATTATTTTTTTTTCTTTCTTTTATTTATTTTTTATTGCAAGTGGATGGGTGCTTCACATTACTTTTTTTCATTATTTTTATGGAGATAGTTCCCTTTTTTAAAGAGATATAAAAATACACCAGACTCATAAGCATTGAAGTACATTACATTGAAATATAAGTGTTTTATTTTATTCTTAAAATAAGGGTTTTATTTTATTTTTTAAAATAAATTTATTTTAATTTATTTTAAAAAATCAAATGAAACACTTATTTTGAGATGAGGGGAGTATTATTTTAGACAATTTTAGCATACTTGATTTTCAACAAAATTAAAAAAATTTCTACCATGTATTGTGAGAATCTCAACTTTTTTACATAACTCACATGAATTGAAAGCGAAGTATAACTTTGTATATATAAAAAACTAAAAGGTTAGATTCTGTGATAAATGTCTTAAACTTCTTTTTTCTTATTTTCTTCTTTTGTCTTTATCCTTTTATCTTCTTACTTTATTATTATAAATCCCTCCTCCAACATTATCTTCTTTTTTTAGAGTGTGAAGCTTCTTAACGTTGAAAACCTAATGGATAAGGGATGACGTCTTAGGAGTCATAAAAAAAAGGGAGTGACATATTTAGGGTTATCAATATATTAGAGGTGTATTAGGGATAACTTATTTCTTAGGGGTAATCTAAGAGTTAATGATAAACATTTTTGCCCTCTTTTTTACTTAAAAAATATTGTAATATAATATAATATTATTAATATATACATAAATATAGAAATGTACATTATTGATGAGAATTAAATCAATTATAAAAAAGAGGAATAATCAATACACTAAATGATTGGTAGTGTACTACAATGACTAGCCATCAATGTAGAGATCTAAAATCTGGGCATTCTATTTGTGGCTGATTATATTGATTTGTGTCTCCCTATGGTTAACCAAACGGGTTAGGGGTAACTAATTGAGAGTGGGGTTAATTTTGGCAATAAATAAAAATCTGCACCCCCCATTCTGATTTTGATAATAGTATATTAATCATAGTGCATGTACAAAGGTACGTGATAACTTTTGATGTTGAGTGAAAGCAAAAAACTTGTTGAAAATTGTAAATAAATCTGCAAAATTTTCACAATTTATAGAATAAGAACCGTGACATATTTATATTGCTTCAGAAAAAAAATTAAACCCAAGTTTACATAAGATTTCAAGACATTAGGTTCTAAGGTCATTTCAATTTTTTGAAATATGACTTGCACTGTAGATGTGTTTTTGTAATAACATCTAGCACAAATGGGCAATTTCTTTAATGGGGCAAGTACAATTTAAAAAAGCTGCAAAAATTTGATGCATCTTCACATCAATAATTCTCTTCTGCTCAAGCTTTAGATACCTAGTTCATCTAGACCACAAATAAATTTTTTACAGCTCTATACATATGTCCAAGTCCTTATTTACCCCGGACAATCACCAGCATGTTCCATTTAATCTTATGTCATCCAACTTGCAACCAACTTTTACACAAAAGTGTAAGGCTAGCGACAAGAATTTGAAGATAATATGGAGAACCAACTCACACCCACATTGATGTACCCCAAATTGAACACGATCAGGAGAGGGGCCCTCATGCACACTAAGCATAAAAGAGAAATTATAAATTGAAGTTAACTATTGCAAATATTTCCGAAAGATCAATTTTAATAACCACAGAAAGGTAACGTCTATCCTTCCTTCCTTATTTAAAAAACAGAGAGACATGAATAAATTATAGATAATAAAAGAGATCAAACTTGTAAGAATATGAAGCGTAGAAGCTCAAAGTGAGCGTGTTCCTGATACCCATAAGGTTTTGCCAATTATGCAATAAAGAAAGGAAGAAACATCGATTTAGCACTTGGCTTACCTCAACGATGAAGTTGGGGTGGCTCAAAACATCTGCCCTTTTATTTAATGATGGCTATTATGGGGCCATTAATGAAAATATCATATTAATTGCCAATTGTGTGAACTGAAGTTACCTATGAATCACTAATTACTTAGCTTTATCGATTGCCATATGTATATCTCCCTAATCAATGCATTACAGCTAACTTAAACTTTATGTTCTCTTTTTCACTTTAATAATAACTAGTAGAAGTGTATATGTAAAATACAAGTGTTGCACTTCATGGATTTAGAGCCTTATATTACCATATGCAAATTGAGTTTCAAATTTAATTATCTTACCTGATTTATAAATAAGAGTTCATAAATATTTTTTTCGGCATATTAGGGGTAATTTAAGACTTTTATGATTAAAAAGGTAACCCCCTTTTCACTTTAATAATAATATATATTAGGGGTAACTTAAGATTTTTATGACAAAAATCTCTAGTCCCTGGACTTTTACAACAAAAATCTTGGCCCCATTTTCACGATATGGGTATTTTAAGATTTATATAGCAAAAATATATACCCCCTTCTCATTGTAAATAAGTTGTAAATCAATTACGACTATGAAATTTAAGGTTGTACATATTGGAGAAATCATTGTAATATTTTAAGTCTCTTAAATTTTAATGAATTAAGTGTTTATTTGAAAAAGTAATATAGGTATAAAGTAGCAAAAATCTTTACCCCCTTTCCCACTTTAATAATACGAGTAGAAGTGTACATGCCTAACACACATGTTGCACTCCATTGATTTAGAGTCTTATATTACTATATGCAAATTAAACTTCAAGTTTAATTATCTTATCAAATCCATAAATAAGAGTTTATAACTAATATTTTTCTCCTTTCACTTTTATAATATAGATTATGGCTGATTTAGGATTTTATGACAAAAATCTTTACCCTCCTTCTCACTTTAATAAGTACTAAATTAATTAGGACTATGGAATCTATATGTGGCTACAAGGTTATATTTATTAAAGAAATTATTGTAATATTTTAGAGCTCTTAAATTTTAAATTAATTAAAATTTATAAATAAGACTCATAAATAATATTTTTGTTGTATTGGTGGCAATTTAGAACTTTTATGATAAAAATTTAGGACCCCTTTTCACTTTATAATAATATAGATTAAGGGTAATTTAGGATTTATATGACAAAATTTCTACCCTCCTTTTTATAAGCTCTAAACTAATAGATTTGAGAAATTATTGTAACATTTTAAGTCTCTTGAGTTGTAAATTAATTAAAAATTTCTTTGAAAATGCAATATAAGTATAACACGGCAAAAATCAGTTTTAAATAAATTAAGACTATGAATTTTTTTTTTGTGGGCTATAGGGTTATACTTATTGAAGAAATCATTATAATATTTTAGGTCTCTTAAATTATAAATTAACTAAGAGTTTCTTTGAAAGGATACTATACACATAACATGACAAAAATCTCTTGCAAAAATCAGTTCTAAATTGATTATATATTATTATAATATTTTATCTTTTAAATTTTTAATTAATTAAGAGTTTATTTGAAAGGGTAATAATATAGGCATAGCATGACCAAAATTTGATTTTATGCGTTTTGAATTCTAAATTTATAGCTATTGGAGAAATCATTGTAATACTTTAGGTCATTTGAATTCTAATTTTTTTTTAAAGAGCAATATTAATAGCATGGTAAAAATCTTTACCCTCCCTCTTACTTTAATAATAGGATGTGCATATATATATACATTCTGATCTTACTATCACTTCACTGTGAGACTGAGAAGAGTATTGACCTCTAATACAACACTTTGGATAGAACCCCAACAATTTGTAAGGCCGGATATATACTCCTTACAACGGCCATTTTTTTCTATAAAACTTTCAATAAATGAGGTTGAACTCTTCCTTCATATATGGGCATATTTTTTATTTTGAGTCCCTTGCCTTGAATTGAGGAGAGTGCAGACCAGAATGTGGGCCCTCCTCACCCACAAAGATGAATTTACAATACTAGGTTTTTGGTTGAAGGACGATTTGTCAACCAGTTGACAACCTTATCGATAAAATAAGCTTGATTGAAGTCTTCATGGCGATGTTGACCAATCGATCGAGCCTGAATGACCGATATGAGACCTCTCTTTCATTGTAATTCACCATGCCACTTTGAACTCCATGACACACGAGAGAACACCTCATGTGGAAAGCATTTTAGATCCTCCCACCTGAATATCAATCATGCAAATCGATGGTGCACACACCAACGTGCATTAACATATATGCACTAACACATCACTTAACCAACATGTGATAGCATTTGTACCATCGATTTTTAACATCAAGGATAGTAAATTTTCCCCTCGTCTGTTATATTTAAGCTCCCCTAAGCTCCGCAACCTGTGTTCCCCTAAACACCACTTAAACTCATCCGCTATGTGTGAAACTCCCTACTTACACTTTTGAGGGTCTTGATCTCACGCCTACCACAATGATGTTGCTCTTTCACCTTAAAGGTGCTACAAAGAATTTACATGAAAACAAGAACAATTAATTTTACATACATTATAAAAGCAATTTCCATGTTAAAGAACCCATCCCAGGAACAGCTCCTGCTAGTCCCACTTCCAATCCTCTGGATTCACCTGCCAAGAATGAAAATAAAAAACCCATTCTTTTTTTTCACAGCTCTGAAAACTCCGTACTCTTTTCAAAAGTGTGCATAATTAATCTTCAGGCGTTAAGATAGAACTGCCTCCTTACAGACACCACCAAGAGGCCTCCATAACATTGCATGCAGCAAGGTCGGCAGAGAGCGATAAAAAGAGCCTTCACTAATAACATGTACAGTGAATGCTTCTTAATCTTGGAGGAAGAATGATTATATATCAGGAACAACTAATTGCAGACTTTAAGGCCTGGCCAGGGGTTTCATTGTCGGAGTCACCACATAGCCAGGGCAACTCAACTGATTCGTGTGAATATATATATACATGTTTCATCTGTAAGATTTTGCCAAATGTGGTTTCCTGAAAGTATGAGTGATGGTGAAGTTTCAAAAGCTATCATTCATGTGCCTCCTCTCTTTTGCTTTCCCTTTCTACTGTGACTCGTTTATCTTGACACCTAGATAATCGCAAGTCAGGCTATCAGCCTCAAATCGGCCCTGTCTCACCCTTTTCCATGATATTCTCCATGTCTCCAGTAAACTTTGCCTGCATCAAATGTATAAACCTCCTTCAAACTCAAGAAGTCTACTTATAAAGGAAAAATCCATAGCCTTAGATAAGATACAGATATCAACCTAAGGACAAGGACAAAATTTACTTTTTTTTCTTCTTATAGTTAATTATCATAGTTGAATGACCACCAGCAGCATGAAACCAGAAGGCTTTCATGGAATCATGGCTGCTAAATTTGAGTTGTTGTAAGCTTGCTATGGAGATTTGAGGAGACTAAATAATATTTGGAAGATCGACTCTGCAAAACGGCCGAAAAGCTATATAATATAGTGATACACTATATACCTTTCTGGTTCGATACTCCTCTTCGCAAGCATGAGCATCAAAAACAATGGAACCATTGCAGCAGACAAGTGCTTCAGAGTGTGCCCACTGACAATGTGGTCGGTCCATTTGTAAATTGGTTTATCTGCTGCTTCTTCCACTTTAGCTAGAAGATAAAATCCTGCAATTCTTTTACATCAAATTATTGAACAACCTAACCTGCTGCACGAAGACACATAACTGAATCCCAAACAAGTTGATGCGAAAAAAGGCTAACTTGATTAAGTTATCAAAAAGTGCATATCTTATCTGAAAGGTTCAGTATTATTCCCAGGACACGAAAAGTTGGAAGCTCTACAATTTTTTCTTTTTTGGGTTCGGTTAAGCTTAAAAAAATTTAATTACAGGCATAGAGGATCATTTGTGAACCCAAAGTGTGCCTTCGTGAGATTAAGTGTGATTGAAAATGGGCCTTAAAAAGGAAGGGTCCAGCACATTATGTGCCTCCATCTGAGCAAGTAAAATAGCGCTGAAATTTTGGATGACTTGACTTACCAGGAGGGGGCAAAAATGTAAGAATGGGACCATACTTACTGTCCCCCCATGTTTTTTGCCTGTCTAGGGGACCAAAACTATGCGACTCACAAAATGATCCCCTATGTGAGTGCTCGCAGGTCATATTCCTCACTCTAATATAAGACAGCTTCATTTGGACAATAGTAAAGTATCTACTAATATAAGACAGTTTCATTTGGACAATAGTAAAGTATCTACTAATCTGGGGCCAGCTACAGAATAAAATAAGGGGTAATTGTGCTCAACCAATGACACAAAGGTAATCTGGAAACCAAAAAGTATAGTGAACTGAATTAACAAATTTCAAGGTAACAACAGCAGCAAAAAATATAAAAAATCAAGGTCAAACTTATAGCATAAAAACTGAAAGTTACAAATTACTGAAAAAGATCAAATGAAAAATAGAACCTGCTGCCCAAAGCCAGTATGAAGAATGGGTATACATTGGAGGCAATATTATAGCCATTACAGGTATAGCAATGCAAGGAACAAACTGGACAAGAGCATATGGACGGAGGTCATCAAAGAACCTGCATTATACAGCTAAATTAATTCACCAATAATATAAATCATGGTTCAAAGTGTAGGGAAAAAGAGAGAGTTCTTGCCTCCAATACAAAATGCTTATTATACCAGCCAAAACAAGAGGTATGATAGATACAGTCCCAGTCCTCTCATCAATTCTTTCAATAATAAACAGAGCTATAATTGATGTAAAAGCAACTGTCATCTGTTTGCATTACACATTCATAAAGTATGAAGAGCATCAGTATTCAGTTAAACCTTTTTAAAGGTAATCAAATAGTTACGTAATCCATAATGCAACAACAAAATGGTAAGGAGAAAACAATACCTATAAAATGATAAAAGCGTGGTGCGTGAAAAAAAAAAACACCTCCAATAGAAGGAAAGGAAGATGTTTTATGCTGCAACTCAAGAATAGAAATACGTATATATCTTGTACGACAATGGGAAACATTTATATTCCCCACTAAGCAAAGGCTGCCACATTGTCCACCTTCCATTTTGAGAGATGGAGGGCCTCAGAGATACTGACATAACTTATATCGGATGTTCACAAGCAGCTGGAATGATGTCTTTGTAAAATAAAAAAGATATCCATTCTCGGATCAAAAAACAGATATTCATTCAAAGGCCCCACAGACAAAACTAAAAACTAAATAGCAAATTGCTAGACAAACTTTTCCGTTTAACATATTCATACATTCTGAATACTTAAAATCAACTCATAGCTATGCAAACTGGACAATAAATATCCAAAAAACTATAATGGTGCAATATTTTCATTGGTAAAAAGCACCTTCATATAAATTTAATAATAATATCTACTTACATTAAACAAACTTGGACCGTATAAATGAATTGAATTCATAAAAAATAATAATGAACAGAATAAAGGAAGAACAGACTAATGATTGAAAACCTCATAAACGACCCACTAGATTCCAATTGACTACAATCCTGTGAGCTTTGTGATTCCTCACATATGTCATTATACATAATCCACATAGAGAAAGCACAAAATTCTAACACTAATGGAAGATGAAAAGCTAAAAGAAATTCGGCTACTGTAAATACTGTGATGCTAGTCAAAAGAAAAAATCATGTGTTTCACATATTCATAAGTTAAATTATACTGGAACATTAAAACAAGCAGCAGCTAAGTAAACACAATCATCCTTTTGATTCTTCTACTCCCTTAAGGGGAATGCATTAATAATGAACAAAAGAAAGAGTCCACAACAATCTGCCCACAGATAGGACGGGAGATGAGTTGCATTGAGCATAAATAACGACACACTAACAACAAAAGAAACAAAAAAAATCTTACAGGCAAACGATCCCAAACGAGTGTTGCATCATTAGGCTTCAGATGATAGTAGGACGAACCAAATGCAACAGCAGCCACTCCAACAAAAAAGCATGCCCAGCCCCAAACTTCTCCTTGTGAGCTATTAATAACAGATAAATCGAAATCATGTACAATCCAATTGGTAAGGTAAGCATTCAGACAGAAACCATAAGGAGCAATACCTCAATTTGAAATAGTTCCCATGGAAACAAAGTACAAGTCCGGTGACACCAATAATAAGAAAGGGAAAATTGGAAACCACATTCAACGTATTAGGTATTCCTGCAAATTGGAAAAACGGAAAATAAGACTACATGTAGATTTAAAAACTCATATGCATAATTGTAGACTTTCTTAATGTGTCTCGTCAATTCCTCACTTTATCATATAAGCAAAGATCAGCATATCAAAAACTAAATCTCACTTGGCTACAATGTTCCCAAATGCTGATTTCAGAGAAAGAGGGCTTCCGAAAGAAATCAGATGGAAGCATAGCTAAATAGTTCAGACCTCGTAAAGACAGATTGAATCGCAGGTATTAACTTGGAACCGTAAAGACCAGAATCTTAACACAAGATTTCGCATCAAATCACTTCAAAAATATAAAACAACTAAACCCAACCTTGACGGTTTCACTCCTAACGAGTCCACGTACTATTCAGTGATATATTTCACAGCTTAAAAGAAGGTAAAGCTAGACATCAAAGGGAGTTGATTACCCCCAAAGTCATGTACAAAGTCCATTGCACTAATTTGCAATGAAAAACAAACACTTGCAATAATTGGTCATAATCTCCAGTCCAGTCCCATGATCTAAAAAATGTTTTCATCCACGTAATCGGACCATTACACAAAAAAGGGGTGCCCAAAAATTTGAAAATTCTCATACATATGAAAATTCAGATGGAAAAATTGAGACTTTCCTTAATTCACAAGCCAACCAAACTATCACTACCAAGGATAAATGCAACAGAAATCCTCGTAGTTTTCATCATACTAGCTAAAGACCTCCTAGATTAGACCAAAACTCGAGGCAATCAACTTTCTACAAGATATTCATTATAACAAGTGTAAAATCAATGAAAAAAAAAACAATTGAAAAGGAAAATTGAATGACCAAAATATTGGCGTTTGTCAGCGAAATCGTGGTACTCCTGAGACTGGGGAATGGAAGGGGTGACGACCATCAGCACCACGAAGATGACCGCCGCCGCTCCCCATCCGTACAAAGTCCGCTTCTTCATCTTCTTCCTCTTTTGCCGCCCTGCCTCCTCTTCTTCTTCAGCAAATTTGGTCACAGCAAGTCGCTTCGCTGGTTTGAATTGAAAATTTTGCACACATGGGCTTTCTGTGATGGGACGTAGATCAGTGAGTGGGCCTAATTGTAGCCCAATCCACTAATTCGTACTCTCATGAAGGCACATTTTCAAGTGGGCTCATTTTGGGACACCAAAGCCCAGTTGGTCCATTTCATAAGAATGCCTCCCATCATAAAGTGGGCTTTTCCTTAGGCAAAATCCTAGTTAGAAGCCATATACCTCTCTCATTTTTGTCACTTACCCCATTGAAAACCTTAATTTCCCATCTTCCAAACTATCCGGCGACCAACTCCGGCATCCTTCGCCTCCCATCTTCCATATTCTCCAACGACCAACTCAGGCAACATTGGTCGACGCTTATAGGTGATCAACTCAGGCGACCTAACTATGCAAGAAAAAGGCTCTAACCAAGAGACAAGATACATTATAGGGTGATGTAGGGTACAACTGACAAAAGGAAACTTTACAATATTTCAAAATTAGTCACTTGACCTCACATTTAAATCACCAATTTTGTCCCTTAACACTCCCTCTGTCCAAAGTCTCCTAGGACTTTTTTAACATGACCAATTTTTATAACCAAAACTTAGTAAGTAACAATAAGAGGTTGCCACATCACAAAGGAAGTGGTGAGAGAAGAACTTAAGGAACCAAATCTAACGTTCTCAATATTTCCCCCTCCATATGTCTATTGGTTATGCATCTTAGTCATAGTAATTAGCCGTGGAAACATTTTTTATTCTCCTAAGTCTTGACTTGTTTTGTGCTAATCGAAGGCCTGAAAAGCACTATCATAACTTTTTCCCCCTCTAGCATAATGTTTTACATTCCTAAATTACATTAGAAAAAAGTTAATATGTGTTAAGTTGTATATTAAAAAATATGTGTCTAATGTATCATGAGTCATCAAATGATAATCCAACAACTTGAGTTTCGGGTATGGGGTAGGTAATAAAAATTCGCCTACCACCGAGTTTTGTGGGCGTCAATATCTAAATTGTTGGACCATGGTATAGCCTCGGTCCCGGTTTGGTCCAACGATATAGCAATTCAGGTGAACAAGTACGGGCCATGGGGTGGGTCCAAGGGTGGTGGGGGTGGTTGCGCTAACCTTACTTGTGCCCTCGTTACACTAATTCATTTGGGACCTGCATACATAACACACTTACACTAGGCATATACCTAGGTTGTGCATTAACACATTGTGGGGCCTAAACATACAAATTAGGTGTAGAGGGTGAGACCTATGGTTAGCGAGGGGTTGACCCTGTCGTAGACTTGGTCGTGTGCAGGGGCTCTAGACCTCCACGAGCTCTAAGAAACAGAACATGCTCCTATTGTATTTGAACCTCAAGAGAAACTGGAAGGAATTAAGCAATTAAACTTATTAAGAAAAGCTCAAAATAAAACCTGCCCAAATAAGGAAAAGAAGGAGTATATAAAGAGAGAAAAAGATGAGGAGAATAACCTAATGGCATAAGCCGAGGGCTACCCCACTCCTCTCCTCCTCTCTCCCAATTTCCGCCCCTCCCTACTCTCTTTGGTGCGGCCTACACATAGAAAGGAGATCCCTTGCTACTGGCCGCCCCTTTGCTCCCCTCTCCTTGATCTATTTGGTGGACTGAACGAGGGAGAAGACTCTCCTCTTTGGCTAGATCTCATTGGCTGATTAAAGGGCTGGTTCTTATTGTAATTTTCCTTCATCCAAGCGTTGGTTTGTAAGGGATTAACACATAGGTAATCTTTTTTCTCTATTACTTGTTTAATCTTGTAATTGGGCATGTAAAGACTGATTTTGGAGGGCGTGCAAGGGCTGGAATACCCAGGTCAGTTGGTATTTATTATTATTTAATTATCTTCTTTGCTTGATTCATGATTAGAATATGATTATTACTTATTGATGATAGATTTATGCATGTGTTTATTATAAATTAATTAAAGAATTAATTTTTAATTGGTACGTTACCTCGCTCTCACTGCACTTCTACTAATCTAGCCACTCTACATAAATTACAATGCTCTCATGTGTCTAGTACATACTCATAGGATATTACATAAATTTTTAACGTGGGAGCTGGTGCCTCGTTTTAAAAACTTTTTGGAGAAGGGGGCTGGGACCTCTCCCATCCTTCCACATCTCCTTCAGCATGTCAGGAGCTGAATTGGCACGTATTTGTCTTTCAATAATAAGTCAGACAATCTTGCTCAAACATTATTCAAGACAGTGTATATAGATAATAAATGAGCTTTTTGGACTTCAGAAATTTATGAATGTTTTTCCCACAAAAGAAAAATGGCTATAATAAGGGCAGTATTGGTGCAAAATTCCCTCTTCTTTTACTACATAGGAATCACCTATTGGAGCTAAATTTGGAAAGATATTTATTTCATTAGGGCTGCCACCAACTACGGAGGAAATAATATAACAGAGGACCACAAGAAGGGGTCCTCTTCCAGCTTGCATTTCCTTTGTAAATAAATAAATGATCACCAAAAGTTGGGCCACCCAATAGGGCTGAGACTTCGTGGGTGTTGTGGATCAGATTAGGACAATGTGGACCTCCTTAATTGGTAGAGCTCTTCTAACCCTAATGTTGATGTTCATTTCCCATCTTTAATTCCCAACCACCTATGTTGCAAGGACATCTGTCTTTGTGGTCTATATATTTTTTGAGCATTTAAAATCTCTTCCCCATTTTTCATTATCTTTGTCTAACGGCCGTTCTTTCTTCCTGTTCAATGAATTGTGGCATCTTTATTAAATTGGTGTAGCATGATGTGCTAGTTACTCTGACAGAGACATTAATGCCGTACAAGAAACCAATCAAAGACAAGTAAGAAGAATATTGTCATTCTCACCTCATCCACGCTGTCAGCATGTCCAATCCAGGGTAAAAATTAATTTGTCCCCTGAGGTAGGCTCACGCTTAATTAATTGGAGGCCCATTCTTATTTGTGTACATTATGCTTTTTAGAAGAAATAAAGAAGTATATAAAAAGCTATCTTAAGAATACTAGCGGATTAGGTTTCATTTAAAAAATATCTTGATTTGTTTGGAAGGATTTAAGTATTAAACTTCCACTCATTATATTATGACGTATGACAAAGGCCTTTGAAAGGATTAGGTTTAACAAGATTTGGATGCATTACGCTATAATGGAGTGTGATGATTAAGTCACCTCTGAGAGAATATCATTTTAAAAAAATAATTTTAGGTACTTCTATATTCAGGTACACAATGAATATAGGCTGAAACAGTCGTAAATTTTTTAATACATATAAAAAATATTATAAGAAATAATATATTATTATTATACTTTATTTAAAGTATAATTAAACCATAGAAGGTCATATTAACTTATTTGAGTACTCTAAAATTAGTTCAATTTAAAGCCATACACTATTACTTCCTTGATCCTGGACAAATTATTATTCCTCATATTAAGTTCTATAAAATTATTTTATTTTCAAACCAAATAAGATATTTAATATAAGTTGCATAAATATTATAGAGAAATTTATACGTTAGATATTTAACTAAGTGCATAATTGCAAAACATTATATTTAAAAAAAATAATATAAATTATATGGACCTACTTGTATTAATCTTATATAATTTTTTTAAAATATTTGTAATATAATGAGAATATTTTCATCTTTAAAATTTGAAGAGGTTGAGTTTGAATAGTATTTTTGTTTTTTTTAAAAAAATTAAAATTATTTTTTAATTTTTTAAAATAAAAAATAATAAAATATTAATGTGTCAATATCGATACAATATGACCAATGAGTATAAAAAATTCACATAGGGGTGTATTGCCCTTGTATCGTATCAATATCAATTAAAACGGGTACGCATCAACTAATATGCCCCTGTATCGGTCGATACAACTTTTCATGGGTGTAAGGCTGCGTGTTAGCATTATCTTATACATGAGGCCCTCACATCATGTTGAACATTAAGCAAACAATTATAAAACAGAGAATTAGTATTACTAAAAAAGAGAATTTTAGGTGTTAATTGCGCGCCAGGTTAGCTGTGTATTTCAACACTTACCAAATGACCCCTCAACATATTATATTAGATATTAGGGTAAGAATGATTATAATATACCGATGTGTCTTGAATGGTTAAATACACTGCCAAACACAAAGTGCAACGCACACTCAAAACTCTCTCCTATAAATGAAATAGATATTGATGATACCAAATCCCTTCAATAAAACCTTCTATCTAGGTTTTGATTTGATAGAAAAAGAGTAGGTCTCACGTGATGAGTATCCAGTTTTCTCTATCCATTTAAAACCCTAGTGGAGGGGTTTATTGGACAAACTCGGTATAGGTAAATCATTTCCCAAAAATAAATCAAGGGGCATGTTCTTAATTATAAGGGACGCTTCCTTCTTCACAGGGATAGAAAGAGAATTGTAAGTTTTTGGCGTGTAAAGCTAACCTGCATCATTTTATTACTTGTAAGGCGTTTTACCTAAAAAGAATAAAAGTAAACGTGTGTTGCCTCCTTTCCCCCTAACCTGTGGCCAGATGGATAATGTGCATCAGTAATTAGGTGAATTTGTTGTCACAAGCAAATTACAATGGTTCACATGTCTAGCCCGACAGGTACATTGTTATAAACATGGTCACCCATAGCCATGTACTATATTAGGCCTCTATATATCATGATATAACCAATATACAATATTCATGTAACACGGTGAGAAAAACAATTTCCAATTACTATTGCTTCCTCATGGTATTAAAGCATTTCTAACTATTCTATTATCGTTTTAGTATTACTATTCTTATGTCAGAATTTATTTTCAATATTGTTCTTGTTACTATGATTACCATTTAATTTTTAGTATTAGGACCAAATGCTTTTTTTACTGCAACATCAACTGCTGCGATGTGTAATGGTCATGTTTGTGTGCTCTCATCTATGCAAAAACGTGATGATTACTACCCTAATTTCTTAGAGAAAGCAATCGCAATTTGTGCGAAAGATGTGATTCTTTAAGGGTGCATTTGTCAACCTTGATTTGAATATAAATATATAATTTTTTAAATCATATTATTATACATCATGGGATAAGTGAAATTTTTATTTAAAGATTTGAGTCTTTGAGAATTGTGTGATTTTAGGAGTGAGATTTTGTATTTGAATCTCAATTAGGTGGGATTTACAAAAAAAGATGGTCAACCCTTTAATTTTTGTTTATCTATTTTTTAGTTATAAAATAAATCGCATGATTTGGAACAAAACTAAAGTCCACCTCAAAATATGTTGCCAAACAAGAAATTTGGGTTAAATCATGTCTAATCTTCGTTGTCAAATGCACCCTAAGTGTATAGTGATTTGATAGGTATCCAATTGAAGAATATAGAAACATTACCGGCAGAAGTTCATTCATATACAAATATATACTCCCTCTGTCCCAAATTAATCTCTCTATTTAGCAAAAAAAACTTATTTCATACTAATTATTAGCTCCATTTTATTTAATTTAAGTGATTAGATACTTTTAAAAAAAGTATTATAAGCTTATTTTCCCTTCTCATAAGTGTGAGTTTTACTATTCAATAAAAAATAATATTTTTTTAAATATAGTTATTAATATAGGACGGAGGGAGAATTAAAGTTATTATCCGGTTGGGAATTGGCACAGTTGAGATGCCCTTTCTAGTACTAATCTAAGAGCTATGCAAAAAAAACTGTATTTGAAAATCTTTATTCCATTAATTTGTGATTAACTTTGTGGCATTTAAGAACCTTTTGAGCATAATCAAATGGGCGGTTTGGAATGACCAGGGAATGGGCAACTGTAGAGAAGACCATTTTTTGTCAGTAGAAAGGGAATGCCAAAAGTTTGATTAAGGACTACGAAGAAAATGTGATACCAAGTAGGGTGCACTTTATTAAGGCTTAAATTAATTGCCACTTGAAAAGCAATATCTACCTATTAACATCTTAAACTAATATGTTCAAGGCCAATTTCCAAGTAAGGCCTAGCCTGAAGATCATATATGACCTCTGCCCTAAAATATTAGATTATTTTAAAAAATTAAATAAAATAGTTATTTTAAGATGGAGAGAGTATATGTTAAATCATGGGAGCCCTTACCGGGGAAGAGAGGAGAGAGAGAGGTTCAGAAGCTCTTCCCATTAACACACAAGTAGCTAAATTATCTAAATAGAGTATTCCCATTTTGTCTAATCTGAAAAACTTGTCAGTTAAGTATATTTTTCGTGTAAAGTGGGTCATATCCTGCCAAAGACATTAATTCCCGCCTCCAAATTAGGTCAATAGATAAGCAACCTATCCTCGTATATTGGGAACAACACATGGCCACTGAAAGAGATGTTGCTAGTAAGCTAAATTTTCAAAATCGTCTTTGTTTACTGATGCAAGATTCATACTTTAAGGCTCTTGCACACAGTGCCCATTAAAATACTGTCTCCGGTAGTGTGTCATTCGGTAGGTGGGAAGAAGGGGACCTGGCCGGTGTTTTTATAAGAGATCTAAATTAAATATTGCGCTGGTATAAAAAAGTTCAATATATTGGATGTGTTGCTGATGGTCAATCATGCAGTTGTGCAGTCCTAACTATTGCACATGAAAAGAGCTGGCCTTGAGCATTTTCACATGTTTCGATATGAAAAGTGGACACAGTTTGGGAGTTTCGCTATTACAATTAATGATGACTGACTTGGATGTTGCTTGACACATCAACTAGAGCTGGATGTGGGTCTCCACAAATGATGAATGGAATATGTAAATAAATATGATTAGTGACCACTTTAGAGTATTTAAGTGAAATAATTATGAATGGGGTGGTAATCAATGTAACTTTCATCTTTCTACTTTGCCAACTGTAAATCATGTGATATTTGTGCATGGGCTTGAAGCAAGTGGTTTCTTTTAAATATATGTCCTAAGCATTGGTTGAGCTAAGACCTCGCCACAAATATTACAAACTAAGATTTTTACTTATGGGCACAAAGTAATTGTGAGACCTAATACTTGAATTACAAATAGGTATAATGTTTGTAGGTTAAGGACATGAAAATTGCATTTTTGCATGTGCAACCCCTATTTCGGAACAAATTTTCCAAATTTCAGTATCCAGCTTTCTCAAACTATTTCAATTTCATAGTTGATTCTTTTAATTTTTGTTTTTTTATTTCATGTAAGGCCATTCAATTTTTTTTTCAATATCTAACATAATCCATATACTCCCTATGTCCCATTTAATTAGTAGACCATTTGGAAAAAAAACATGTCATATATAAATGGTCTTCATGTTATCTTTCTCATATTAATAGTGGATGGAGTAAAAATATTAATGAATTAGCTTCCTTGAATATTACTTCCTTTCTCCCATGTCGTCTTTCTCATATTGAAGGTAGATGGAGTAAAAAAGTTAATGAATTGGCTTCCTTAAATATTACTTCATTTGTCCCTTCATTTGTCCTATGTTATTTTTCTCACATTAATAGTAGATGGAATAAAAAGGTTAATAAATTGATTCTTTAAATATTACTTCCTTTGTGCCATATTAATAGTTTTATTTATAAAAATAATAATTTTATTAAATAGTAAGACCCACAGCAAAAAAAACCGGCTTCTGAGATTGTTTTTTGAGTACCCAAACACTTAAAGTGAGCCA
Organism: Saururus chinensis; assembly: GCA_035235625.1. NCBI lineage: Eukaryota > Viridiplantae > Streptophyta > Magnoliopsida > Piperales > Saururaceae > Saururus > Saururus chinensis. Next base: position 28,294,570 of record CP141140.1, read on the forward strand.
AATAGAGCTATAAATATCGGAAAAACTTTTTTTTGAATGTGCTATAATGGACGGAGGGAGCTTTTTTGGGACATGAACTAAGTAACACGGGACGGAGGGAATATTTTACAACTTGTCCACTGAATATATATATATATATATATATATATATATTTCGACTATTTAATTCTTCAATCCATTAAAAGATGGCTAACAGGTTAACGGAGTTAATTACCCGCGTCCCATAAGCCAATTTTTAATAGCAGTTTTAGGTGGGTCAGGTTCTTGAATCAAGAGATTGGTTATTAATATCATACCGAATAATGGGAAAGGAAATAAAACCGATAATTATGTTTTTTTATGAAGAACAGGGATGTATAAGAACAAGGACGACCACTTCGTCCCTCGAGAGAGACTAGGAGCTGTCTAATAAATAACGTGATGTGTATGGATGAACATCAAACATAAAATATCCTTCCAGTAATAACAAATGGGAAGACCTTTCTCAAGCCATCAGTAACGTTGAATTTACCTGAGTATTAATCAAACTGAAGGGTGAAAATTAGCTTGCAGGGCCAAGCTAGCGATAGAGTGAGCATGATATAAGGAGGAAGTTAATATATGCAGGGAACATTTTTAAAAAAAGTGTCCCTTGTTGTAGATTATAAGGCTTGTTAGAATTGATCTAGCTTATAATCTATGCAATAGTGGGATTCTTGTGGAACAAAATTAAGCAAGAGAGATAATTAAGAGAGATAGAGATATCATACCAAGTTTTACGCGGTTTGGCAATAATATCTATATCCATGGGATCACACAGTTTTTACTATTTAGAAAGGAGAACAATACAAATGATTACAAACTTTTCTAAGTTTCTTTAATGGCCAACACTTTAGTCCCAACGAAGAAGAAGAGCCTTTTATACTACTTTAGGACGTAGAAGCTCATATCTATCTATTTGGGGAATGAAATCCTAAAGTAGCAAATCAAAAAAAGTCTAAATCAAGACGGTCAGTAATCAAATTGTTGTAAACTGGCGTTTGATCGCTCTTCACCTCGGCCGATTCTGAACCAGAGAGCAATCAATTGCTCTAGATGCCGATTGATGTAACGCCCGAGATTTTTCATCCCTTTTCTTAAAACTCATAGAATTTTTTTTATACGTTAAATTGGAGTCAAAATGACAAAATCAAAACCCGTATAAACAATTTATAATTTTAAACATGATACGGTTAAACATCGTACCGTCAAATCAAATATCCTCAGGCGCTACTCGAAAACATATGTACAACTAAATCACCATGATCATGGATTTTTAAATACAAATAACTCCCAGGTGTCCCCGAGTACAAGTCCCATAGACAGTCTACTATCTGATCCAAATTAAAAGTCCAAAATACATACACTTAAATCTCATCAAATACATTAGATCGTGACACCAATATACTTGAGTCGAGGGGGAAACAATCCACAGCAGAGACGAGCATCCAACTCCAGGAGCTCTCCAACACAACCTGCAAAAGCCTCCCGAACAACGGGGCTAAAAGAAGTAGGGTGAGTATTTTCATACTCAGTAGAAAAATACCCAGTGGGGGAAATCCCAAACGGTGAACTCAATAAGTTCATAAAATATGCGTCATGCAACTCAACATGAGGCAAACAACGTATAACATAATTATGCACATACGCATATAAGCAGGCATAACACACCATCGTATCAGACGTGCACAAACACCCTTAATCAGGGTCTTACAAACTTACTCGTACAATCAAAGGCATACTCAAACCTTACGCATACTCGTACAACCTTACTCGTACAATCTTACACTTACTCGTACGACCTTACTCGTACAGTCTTACACTTACTGTCGAACTCCTATTCAAACTCTTACAGTCTTGCTCATACTCACTCTTACAGTCGTACTCATCCTCAATCTTTCAGTCGTGCACATACTCATCATCATACACTTACTCAGAACGTACAAACTCAGTCATACAGTTGTATCCATACTATCGACCACTGAAGCTCATTACAGCTAATAAGCTCCAACGTCGAAAAGGAAAAGAATGCCACTGGGGCATCACCTTAACCTCCGGGGAGTGACTAGACGCCATGGACTTTTCTGAAGGTAAGGTACACCAATGCTCATGGGGCACTGGATCAAACAGGTAAGAGTAGATCCATGATACTACTTACCTGAACGCGCAAACATACACCCACACAAAGGGTCATACAATTGCCCACACATAAGGGGTCTTATAGTGCCATAGACTTGCCCACCATAATGGGTCTTATAGTGCCATTGCCACTCTTGGGCAGAAAACATACAATGCCACTTGGGCAGAAACGTATAGTGCCACTCTTGGGCGGAAGCATACAACGCTCTCAACAGAGCATCAAACGTCTGGGTTTGTACAGCACACAGACCAAATCAAACATACATCGCTCTCAACAGAGCATCAGACGTCCGGTGCTCTATATAGCACTCAGACAAAAATCTCGCAGGATAACCACCATGGCAAGACACAAGAAGTTCTCAGCCGATTCATTATTGGCTAGCTCAAACACAGAACTTAATCCGTCGAACCCTCAGGTCTCAAACTCACAACGCTATTAATAACGTTCTCATAATTCAAGTTTGACTTAAGTATATTATGCGGTACAATTATGCCACACAAACTCAGTCCTCGACTGATCAAACTGAAGCTGAGCCCGATCCGAACCCTAGTTCATCGGGGCAACAGACTTCACTTACTCGTCCAAGCCACAACATAGCTCACCGTACACAGATCCTTACATACTCATACAACCTCTGACATCCACCTTACGGTCAGACATCTTACTTACATCTTCAAACTGAGCTCCTCACAGCAGATCCCCGTTATCATCCTCTTACTTAATACCTCACTTATTATTCTTACTTTTCACTTCATAATTTGTACGTTATGCTTGTACAATTATGCATGCTCTTACTGTCTAATAAACCCTCATAAGGCTCCAAGCCTAAGTCTTCTTACTTACCGAACCCCTGACGTACGCTCCAAACCAAACTGACCCATCTCAAATCCTCGCTCCTCAAACTTACTTTCTCTGTCTTCCGTCATGCGCTTACACATCCAACTTCATACCAAACCCTTACCAATCTTACAGTCCATCGCCCATACCTCTGCCCACACAGTCCACATACGTAACTTACTCGACATCGCTAGCCATCACTAGTGTGTCCATCATACACATACGTAGCACACTAACATATTCGCTAGCCATCACTAGCGCATACATCACACACCATACACATACAACATGCTTACAACTCACTTACATACATACATGTATCTCATAGTGGCATAATTCACTATCTTACATCATGCATACATGTCATGATTTAATATCCAAAACATAGAATCATGCAAGCCTAGCATGCTGCTACTCATTCAAAGCATGTTGTCATGAATTTACGAGTTCAAAGCTCCCCTACATCGTAATCATGACGTTTGATGGCGAGCACACGACGGTGGTGGCGTCGATGGCGGAGTCGGCGGTCAACACCATTGCCTAGCCGAGAGAGCTGCTGTCCCGAGGTTTAGGAAGCGCCGGAACTACACACGGCCAAATGAGATGTCAACATCAATGCGATAAAATTTGCGATCCACGGCGGCACACTAGGGGCGGTCGGGAGAAAGGTCGTGCCAACGAGTGGCAGGTGCGACCGAAAGGCAGGGTGTACTCACTAAAATTCGATAGGTGGTTGAACAATAACAAACCGATCACAAGACATCGAAATTGGCCGTGGACAGCACCCAACGACGTCAATTTCACGTTCACAAGGGCCCACATAAGGGCGGAGGGCGACACTCAAGGACGTAGGAGAGGTGGACTCCTATGGTCAAATACAGACGATGGCAGAGCCATCCGACGGTCAGGTGATGTCAAAATGGCACCTAAACCCTAACCCGCACGCGCGGCTACTTGCACACACGGCCAAAGGGAGGGAAGAGAGGGCTAGACTGTGTCGGCCCAAAACTCGGAAGAGTGGTAGGGCCATGCCCAAGGGTGGTGACTAACAATACAGCCATTGTCGTGCTGAGGTAGGCCGACTAGAGGCCAATCGGCATTCGGCGAGGGTAAGACGGTCAAAGGGCAACACGTGGCACTCTCTATAGAGTGGTCAGACACAATCAGCAGAGGGGAAACTGGCCCATGCCGAAAGAAGAGGGGCGGTGCCGCACTAGGGCGGCCAGCCATCCCCAGGCTGAGACCCGCCACACTAAGGTGGTCCAAGGGTGTTCGACATCCAACGATGCCCGATGGCCCATAACGGGTGGAAAACCCTAGGGGCACAACGACGAATAGGGGGTACTGGTGGCTCTGGCCGACTCCATCGTGGCCCTAGCGGCCAGAAGGATCTATCTCCGGCCAGAGGTGACAGCCAAAGTCAACGGCGACACGCCGGACAAATAGCATAGTGGGGAGCAAAGGCTCGGTTTTTTTGAGTGAGAGCACCCGAGTAAGGGATGCGGATCGGGCTCCGACAAAGCGGAGGGGACGGAGGCTAAACCGGTCTGGATGGGGCCGTCCCCGGGCCATCGCCCAGGCCGGGGCGGAGCCCACAGCGACTGGACTGGCCTCACCGGCCAACGACAGTGGCGACAACTCAACGAAGAATCTGCCCACAATAGGGTGCAAATCAAACCGGGCGGAGCGGCCAAGGGGGCGGCCGAGCTAGCTGGGGGTCGGCCTTGCAGTCACTAGACCACGGCTGGCCGGACGAAGGCCGGGCGGAGCCGTATTCGACCAAAGGCAGCAACTTTTGGCGCCGGTAGTCCCAAACACACAGGGCCAAAAACAGGGGACCGAATGGAAGTGTCTGGCCGAAGGAAAGAGGAAGGGCGGAGGTGGAAGTGAAGCTGACCGGTTGGGGGCCGTCCCTAGCTGTCGCCAGGCCGGGGCGGAACCCACGGTGGTCGGCTGGCCACTGCCGGCCATCACCGACGGCTACTGTTGAGCAAAACAATGTGCGCGGTGAAAATAGGGCAAAGGTCGATCTGAGGATGGGGCAGTGGAACGGAGGCCCACCGGGCCGGGAGGGGTGGCCTCCCGCCGTCGCTGTCCCAGGGAGGAGCCGTGACCGGCCGGTCAGGCCTTGGCGGCCCATGGTGGCGGCTTAGATCGGATCACAGTGAGAGAGGGAGAGAAACTGCTTACCGGGGAAAACCAAGGGGAGGAGCCAGCGGGACTGGCCATGGCGGCGGCCCTGCTGTCGCCGGCCTGAGACTGGCCGGACGGAAGCCAGGCGAAGCCCACCGGCCACCGCCGGTGCCGTCACAGCACGAACAGAGAGAGAACAGAGACGGACAGGGGAAAACAGGGGAGAGGCACGGGGCGGACGGCTGAGCGGCCGTGGGGCCGGGACGGTGGTCCCCCTGCCGTCGCACGGCCGGGGCGGAGGCCCTTCGGCCGACCGGCGGCCGGCGGTGGCTGGGAGAGAGAAAGGCCGGAAGGGGGTGGGCGGGGTACTGTTTACTCTCCAGAGGATTCCGGATCGGGCCGAGCCCGATCCTTTTTTTTTCTTTTCACTTACTTATCCTCTGCAGTTCCGATCTTCAACGATTTTTCGCGCCAGAATCGCGCGTCGAGGCCCGTGGCCCATGACTGACTCGAGACCCGGCTCTATGGTTATGAATATCGAGGCCACATACGCCGAAGCATCACAATATATCGCTAAAAATGATCAGATAAAAATAGCAAAAAATCGTAATAAAAATCCGGGACGTTACAATTAATCACCAAACTCTCAACATGTTTTTCAATGTAACCAAAATAGGTGACAATCAATTGCTCCAGTAGTGATCGATTGCACTAGCACTTGCTGCTTCCGTGAATAGAAGGCCAATTGATCGCTCTGGCACACCAATCGATTGCCCCTTCATAATTTGTCTTCTATAACTCATAATCTCCCACGTGGAAGAGTGATCAGACTTCACCTTTCTACAAATAATCTCCCACTTGAAGTGAACAATATGTGAAATGATGTATCCTATAAAACAATGTAACTATGTGTCACAACCTGGATTTTTAAGTCTTTTTAAAAAGCATGAGAATTTTTTTTATTTTTCTTAAGGGCAAAATAAACTATTCGATTAAATATCTAGGTCATGATAACTGGGGTTCACAAATATAAATATTAAATCATATGATATTATTATACGCCTCAACAATCTATCAAGAATAACCTATCCATATAAGTATAAGTATGTCATCAGTTTATAAATAAATAACTAAGTTGACTCTCACACCAAATATACAATTTTTACTAGAAATGTAAAAATAATGAACTCCATCCCATTCTCACCTATCTTGGTCTCACTAGTCCCTTCTTGAAGAACCTACAACCAACCAAAACAAACCAAACAAAAACAACAACAGAACCTCTCCACCATCAGGAGAAGAGTTTCTAAAAGAACAAAAGATTTTATTATATTTTTTGGATCAGGCCAACATCTCTCTCTTTAAAATAAAAATGAACCGGAACGGACCAGGCTAGGCATAGGCCGGTTGGGTTTTGGCGGTGGGTCACACAACTAGGACCCAAAACCAAACCTATGTGGAGTCATCTTCTTCGCGCACGGTCACCCACTTCTGGCACACGGCCAAAGCTAGCTTCGCACTCAGCTGCCATGACGAGTTGAGGGGCCGGGCCTCACCATATCGCCTTTGGGCGGCGAATCTAAAGGCCCCGGTCCCACGTCCATCCGGTGACCGGTCGAGCAGATATTGGTGAGCCAAGGGCTAATGACCTCTAGTGTTTGTTGAGCCCAGCCACCATGGTTGGGAGCCTTGGCTTGACTAGATCGCTTGCCAATTGCAATTCTGGGAGTGCGACTCCACTGCCAGTCAATGGATGGGTGGTTCTCCTTCAGGACCAAAAGGTGCTCATTTTCTTTCCCTCAACAACCAACACCAATGATACTATTTCGTTGATGGATTCCCGCATCTATGACCATGGAAGGCCGTATCGACCGATATAGGGGCGTATCGACCAGTACTTGTATCGGTAGATACCAATATGATGCGGGGGCGATACGCCCCCCACATAGTTTTTTGATACGTATCAGTTGTATCGTATCAGCCGTATCATATCGATATGCTAATATTTTATTATTATTTTTAAATATTTTTTTTAAAAATCAACATTTTTTTTGAAATTTTTTTCTTAAAAACAAAATTACTATTCAAACTCAACTTCTTTAAAATTTAAAGATGATAATGTTCTTATTATATTAAAAATATTTTTAAAAAAATTATATAAGATCAATACAAGTTGGTCCATACAATTTACATAATTAATTTTTTAAATATAGTGTTCTACAATTATGCATTTACAGCGCTAATTTTGGAGCTACAACGCGTAACCGGGAGGTTAACGCGCATTAGGGACATGGATGTAAAAATTAAAAAGATTATAAATATCAATATGAAGATTGGATTCCAGTAACATTTTGACGCCCAAAAACTTTTTCCTGTCCAGTGGTTTTGTGAGAAAACCTGAGGGCATATCCGGTCGCTCCATTCTCCCTCCTCCATCGTCGGATTTTGCCGATTCTTATCGGGATCCTCCTTGCCTCACCGCCACGAGTCCATAGGTACTGGCTATGACCGCCGCCACAGCCTCTTCGCTCCTCCATGAGGTACCGAATATTTTTTCGGGTTTTTCTCTCCTTTAATCCCTTTTTTGAACTGTGGGTGTACGATTTTGATGTCGTTTGCGGCCGCCCTCAACTAGACTTATGTTTAATTGGCCGCTAGGAACCCATAGGCACTGGCGAGAGCCGCCGCCATGCTTTGTTCACTCCGTGGTGAGCTACCGGCACTTTGGTCGGGTTTTGTTCTTATTTTCCATCTCACTGTCCGTGGGATTTTTTGGACGCCGGTGTGTTTCCGGTCATCGTCCAGCCACTGGTAGGACTCCGTCTAGCCTACCTCAACCCGGGATCGGTAGGGATTTGCCATTTCCGACCCCGCTTCGCCCTATTGTATTGCTCCGCCCGATTAGACGCTTTGGGTGCGTCTTGGGTCATTGGCGTCGGCAAGCTGTGGGCCATTTTGGCCATTATGGGCTCTGCCCAAACTCGGCAACAGTGAGGGCCAGCCCCGATTGGCCCGATTATACACTCCTCCCAGAATGGGCCGCTTGTCATTGCCCGATACCGTGCGAGATGCATAGCCGCCCGCACCATGGGTATTGGTTGTGGGTGGCGATCGGTGATGTTGCCGTTTAGTTTAGCCACAGCTAGGGCCTTAGCCCTGTTGGCCTTTTGTGGGCCTTGGGTCGCCTCCTTTCAGCCCTCTCCCTCGCCCCTTTGGGTCACGTGTGCATGTGGCCACGCGTGTGCTTTTGGGCTTAGGCGCCGCTTTTGCGCTGCCCGATCATCGGATGGCTTGGCCACCGAATGGAGTTGACACAGAGACGTCCTCCACCTCTCCTCTATCCTCGAGCATTGCCCCACGCCCTCTGCCCTTATGTGGGTCTTTGTTGATGCGAAATCGTCGCCGTTGGGTGCTGTCCACGGCTAATTTCGACGTCTTATGGCCGGCTGAGTACATCTTAGCCACTGGCCGATCTTCAGTGAGCACACCCTCGACATCTGGTCGCACAGCCACATATGTTGGCATGACATTTCTCTCGGCCGCCCTAGTGTGCAGCCGTGGATCGCGGATATTGCCGCATTGACTTCTGACACCCCGTTTGGCCGTGATTGTTTCGGCACATCCTAAAACCCTCGGGACAGCAGCTCTCTCAGCCAGGCAGCGGTTTTGACTGCCAACTCCGCCGCCGACGCCGCCACTGTCGTGTGCTTGCCATCAAACATCATGATTATGAGGTAGGGGAGCTTTGAACTCGTAATTTCATGATAGCGTGCTTTGAATGAGTAGCAGCATGCTAGGATTGTATGATTCCATGCTTTGGATGTTAAGTAATGATCCAATTGCATGATGTGCATGTAAGCATGATTGTATGGTATGTTGAAATGTGTATGACATGCATGTTGGCTGTAAGTATGTTGGATGTAAGAGTATGTGCTAGTGATGACTAGCATGTTTGTTGGTAAGTTTCGTATATTGATTGAGTATGTGATAGTGATGGCTAGCGTGTATGTTGATGTATGTATGCATGTGCTAGTGATGGCTAGCGTGCATGTTTGAAGTATGCATGGATTATGCATGTGCTAGTGATGGCTAGCGTGCATGTTTGAAGTATGTATGAATGTGTGTGCATGTGCTAGTGAGGGCTAGCATGTATGTTTGACGTATGTATGTGCTAGTGATGGCTAGCATGTATGTTTGAAGTATGTATAATGTGTATGTATGCACTAGTGATGGCTAGTGAGCATGTTCGTAAGCTGCATATGTATGACCGCATGTGTATGTTATACGTATGTGTGGTAGACATACATATGTATGATGACTATTTGACTATGCTTTGGATATGTGTAAGTGTATGTGGGCTGAGGTATGGGCGATGGACAGTAAGAGGTGACAGAGGTTTTGTCTGGATTTGGATATGGATGTGTAAGCATATGATGGATGACAGAGGATATGGGTATGTCGGGTAAGGTTTGTCAAACAGTAAGAGTGTTCATAATTGTACAAACATTACGTACAAATTGTGAAGTGAAAAGTAAGCATAATAAGTGAGATATAAGCAAGAGGGCGACAACTGGGTTGGCTCTAAGGAGCTTCATTTGAGGATGTCAGTGTAAGATGATTTAGCCATAAGATGGATGGCGAAGTATGTAAGACTGTAAGGGTTTGATGTACAATGAGTTTTGTCCATGATGTGGACGGGTAAGTGAAGTCTGCTGCCTTGACGGACTAGGGTTTCGATCGGGTTCAGCTTCGGTTTGATCAGTTGAGGACTATGAGTTTGTATGCCATAATTGTACCGCATAATATACTTAATTCAAACTTGAATTATAAGCACAACTAATGATAGCGTTGTGAGTTTGAGACCTGAGGGTTCGACGGATTAAGTTCCGTGTTTGAGCTGGCCGCTAATGAGTCGGCCGAGCATTTCTCATGTCTTGCCATGGTGTTTATCCCGCGGGATGTTGTCTATGTGCTGTGTAGAGCACCGAACGTCTGATGCTTTGCTGAGAGCGACATATGTTTCTGATTTTGTCTGCGTGCTGTATGAAGCCCAGACGTCTGATGCTCTATTGAGAGCGACGTATGTTTCTGATTTGGTCTGTGTGCTGTATAAGCCCAGACGTTTGATGCTCTATTGAGAGCGTTGTATGTTTCTGCCCAAGAGTGGCATTGTATGTTTCTGCCCAAGAGTGGCATTGTATGTTTCTGCCCAAGTGGCACTGTATGTTTTCTGCCCAAGAGTGGCAATGGCACTATAAGACCCATTATGGTGGGTGATCCTCTAGCACTATAAGACCCATTATGGTGGGCAATTCTCTAGCACTATAAGACCCATTATAGTGGGCAATTCTATGACACTATAAGACCCATTATGGTGGGTAACTGTATGACCCCTTATGTGTGGGTGTTTATGTTTGCGCGCTCAGGTAAGTAGTGTCATGGATCTACTCTTACCTGTTTGATCCAGTGCCCCATGAGCATTGGTGTGCCTTACCTTCGGAAAAGTCCATGGTGTCTAGTCACTCCCCGGAGGTTAAGGTGTTGCCCCAATGACATTCTTTTCCATTTTACGCTGGAGCTTATTAGTTGTAATGAGCTTCAGTGGTCGTTGATATGTGTACAATTATGAGTATGAGCACGACTGTAAGTGTATGTGTATGAGCACGACTGTAAGATTATGAGTATGAGCATGACTGTAAGCGTATGTGTATGAGCACGACTGTAAGAGTATGTGTATGAGTACGTTTGTGAGAGTATGTTTCTGAGTAAGACAGTAAGTGTGATTTTGTGTAAGTTGTACGAGTAAGGTCGTATGAGTATGATTGTACGAGTAAGGTTATACAAGTATGCGTATATTGTACGAGTATGCATACAATGGTACGAGTAAGTTTGTAAGACCCTGGATAGGGGTGTTTGTGTAAGTTTAATTTGATGGTACTTTGGCACGATGGTGCATTTGGTATGATTTTGGCACGATGGTGCCTTTGGTATGATTTTGGCACGATGGTGCCTTTGGTATGACTTTGGCACGATGGTGCATTTAGTATGTTTGTATGCGTATGAGCATGATATTGATATGCCTATCTGCTTAATGTTTGAGTTGCATGAATGCGTGTATTTATGAACTTAGTGAGTTCTCTGTGTTGGATTCCCCTATAGGGTATTTTCCTATTGAGTATGAAAATACTCATCACCCTACTTTTTAGCCCCGTTGTACTGGAGGTTTTGCAGGTTGTGCGGAGAGCTCCTAGAGATGGATGCTCATTTCAGTGGTGGATTGATTCCCGTTGACTCAGGTATATGTTTGACTCACTGCGAGTTTATTTGTGCCACGATCTCTTGTATTGGGTGAGATGAGAAGTTCGATGTTTATCATTCTGGACTTTCATTTGGATTAGTCTGTGGACTGTTATGGGACTTGCACTCAGGGATGCCTGGGAGAGATTTGTATTTAAAGTCTATGATCATAGCAATTTATTCGTACGTGTGTTTTCGAGTAGCGCTTGATGATATTTGCTTTGGCCATACGATGTTAGACCGTATGATGAAAATATTTAGATGGAAAATGGATGTTTAGTGTTTTAAATGATAAACTGTTTTATCATGATTTGATTTCGTCATTTTTCCTCCGATTTACAGATGTTAATTGCAAAAATTTTCCATGAATTTTAAGGAAAATGTGTGAAAAATCTTGGGTGTTACATTATGAGTCTTAGGAGACTACTTCTAAGAGACTGAAATGGGATGTAGGGGGCACCCACTGGCTTAGCATGTTGAATTTCGTCAGAACCTTTTTAACATAGTTTGCCTGAGACAGCCTCAATACTCTCTTCTTCCTATCTCTAGAAATCCTTATGCCAAGAATTTGCTTCAAAGGTTCTAGATCATTCATGGTAAATTTCTGAGATATTTGTTTTTTAAGATTATCAATCTCATTCAAATTAGCTTCTACAATTAACATATCATCAACATAAAGTAGCAATATAATGTATGGTTATGCTAGCTTTTTGTAATAGCAGCAGTGATCAGAGTGACATCGATAGAATCCAATATCCTACATGAAACTATCAAACTTACGGTACTACTATCTTGGAGTTTCCTTTAAGCTATACAAGCTCGTGGACAACCTGCGTACCAAGTCCTGTTTGCCTTTTACAACGTAACCTTGGGGCTGATACATGTAGATTTCTTCTTCTAAGTCACTATGTAGAAAAGTTTATTTTCACATCTAGCTGCTTTACATGAAGATCTTCCGTTGTTGCAAGAGTAACACTATTCTAATGGGAGCAATCCTGACAACTAGAGCAAAATTATCTCTATGTAAACAACTTCATACCTCTATTTAAAGCCCTTCACCACTAGTCTAGCTTTAAACCTCTTGCTTCCATATGATTTTTGTTTCAACATGTAGAGCCACTAGTTATACAAGCCCTTCTTAACCTTAGGCAATACAACCAATTCTCATATCTGATTGGACATCAATGAGTCCATCTTGTCATCCATCACACTCCCACTCAATTGAAGTATCCATCCTACATGTTTCTTCAAAGCTCTCAGGCTCATCACTATTTGTAAGCAACATATAGTTCAAGCTATACTCAAAACTCTGTTTCTACACACTTTGAGATAAATCAAAGATCTTTACCTTTCTCTGTATGGAAGAAATCCACACTAAGGGCATCTGTAGTGGGGGCATTGGGGCAAACTGTCTAATCAACATGCTCTATGTCTTGGCCATCCTAGCTAGCTGGCATACTAGACACATGGACCCCTGCGCCCTTAGCATTTGGAAGGGAGGCATTGGGCGTGTAGTCAGCATCAAGTTCAACATATTTTTTATCAAGTTTCTTCCCCTTTTGTTGAACTTGTCAGTGCTTGTAGAGGTTAGTCTCATGGAATACCACAACTAGCTTCTAACCACCTTCTTTTGGACTGAATCTCATAGCTTGTACCCAAAGCTATCACTACCATAGCCAAGAAAATAACACTTGCTAAATTTTGAATCCAACTTTCCTTTGTTCTCTTCTGAACACTCGTAAGTAGTTAAAGAAACCTCCTTCTTTGTCCATGCTTTTTAAGAAAGCTTGCAATCCAAGGCACAAGATGGGGACCTATTGATCAAATACGCTAAAACATCAATAATATAGGTCTAAAACATGGGCGGCATGCCACACGCTCTCTCTAGAAGAGTTCAGTTCATCCTCTCAACAACACCATTCTGCATGAGCTGTCTGGGTATGGTTAGAAGGCTGTGAATTCCATGTTTGTCACAAAATGACTATTGTCTACAAATTGCTCGTCACAAAATGACTTCTGTCAACACCATTCTACAATACTTGCTGCCATTGTCTGATTTATGGTATTTTAGCTTTAGTCTTGTCTCATTCTCAACAAGCAATTTCCATTTGACAAATATAGAAAATACATCAAATTTTTGTCTACAAAAATTAACCCACAACTTGTGAGAAATATCATCAATAAAAGTGACAAAATAACACACACCTCCAAGGGAGGGGACCTCGGATCCTTGTGAAAAAGAGTAAGGTGCTTGGTCATCCTGTCAGAGGCTGATTTAGACAAAGTAACATTTTTTTGTTTTCTCATGACACAATCCTCACAGAAACTCATATTAATATTTTTCAACCCCGGTAACTTCCCCTTACTTTGTAGAACCTTCAACCCTTTCTTTTGACATATGACCTAGGTGTCTATGCCACACTTGTATGTCAACATGTCTGGATGCAACTGAGATAAAACTTATAACACAACTTGCAAGCATATAAAGAGTACCATTTTTTCCGTTAGCAGTTACCATGGCATCTCAAGCTATTTTCTAACAGTCGTTTAGAAACTGGGTGGTGATGTCACACATGGCCAATTGGCCAAAGAGATAATGTTCTTGGTTAAATGGGGCACATGCCTAACATCCTACAATAAGAACATTGTGTCATTTTCCTACTTCAAGCCAATGTCACTCTTACCAATGATTTCACAAGCCATGTCGTTGCCTAAATGAACTTTACCCAAATCACCAGATACATAGTTATCAAACAAATCACTTCTATATATAGGATGAAAATATGTGCCACTATTAATTATCAAGGATTCACATTTACTTTCACAAGACAATATCATGCATTCATCACCATTGGTAACATTAACAAATTAACATTATTATTATTAATATTATTACCTCAAGCACAACTACTCATCAAGGCCGAAGCCCCAAACACAACTACTCATCAAGACTGGAGTCCCAAGCAAACTGTTCATCAAGACCGAAGTCCTAAGCACTATATGTTGTAAGCTAGTGCACGCGAACATACCATTCTAGATTCTTAGGGTCCAGATAACTTATTAAATAATAGATATATAGCATTCCGCTTTTCTCAACCCGGGGAGAAAACTCATCCTCAAGGGACATAAAACCCATCCATTGGACGTAACACCTCGTCCCATCAGACGTAAATTCAATGAGATAAGCCTCCGATCGATTAATCCAACAACCAATTGCATCAAATTTCATCCAATCGATCAAACATGGCTAATCACGATTAATCTCATTTATAAATATTTTTATGATGCATGCAACATGATACATACGTGAGCAATGTTACATGAGTCTAAATACAAAAGACACGCTAAAATCAGTCCATATAAGCATCAAACATGGTCCATTGGTGTCAAATAAACAACACAAATATCTACACAAGTGTGTATATAAGTGGTAGTGTTCAAGTCTAATCTAAGACATGTGAAACATGAATAATCCATAATCAATGTTATATATGCAAGCATCCAAAATTTTATCATAGTCCTACCCTACTGGAATCATGGAATAAATGTGATGAAAACATCAAAATACGAGTTCAAGAACAAGTATGACATCATACTAAACTTAGACAAGTATTACACATCACCATACTTAAGCTAGAACATGGGAACATGATTCACTTAAAATTAATATAACATGTGCTAGCATATATATACATCATCATGGTTAAACCCACTAGAATCTTCAAGAAATCATGAAGTAGTCATCAAACATGAATTTAAGACAAGTATATTATCATGATAAAATTAAATAAATATAACCTAAATCATGCTTGAACTACATCATAAATTCTAAGATGGTCTTCATGCAATCACAACAACATTTATAGGTAATAATAACTCATTTTAATGATAAAAAATTAGAATTAGGGAAAGAGAACAAGAAATGACAAAAATAGACAAAAAATGGCAAAAACTGTCATTTGGCCGTTCGAACGCCAGGCCATTCAATCTGCCAAATAGGTTGTTCGAACGTTTGTTGGCCCATTTGAGCACCCTTAAATATTCACTTTATGCCCATTTTTGGTTTGTCTTTAACCTCACAAAAATACCAAAAAATTCAAGGTAAATTCTAAAATCACCATAAAGCTTTATGATATCAAAATACAAACCTAAAACATGGTAAATTTAACCATTCTTAAGCTTAATAACAAGAAAATCAACATAAATTACATGCTTTTAGTAATCCACTATTAAAGCACATAAATAAGCAATAACCTACTCGAATCTTTCAAACATGCAATCCAATGCATAAAACCACATGAGATGAAATCCTCTTACCTCAAAGAAGTTCTTGATCAAAAAATGAAGTTGTACTCCTCAAGAAACCCTACACAAAATTAGGGTTTTAGCTAATACTTAATTAAAATCGACTATTAAGCTTAAATAACCTTAAAAAAAATAGATCTATAATTTCATTTGATTAAAAATGAAAATTACCCATCTAGAGTTTGAAATAAAAATTAAAAATAGTATTTTTATTGGAATAAATCAAGAATAGGGAAAATGAATATAAGAGAGATTAAGAGTAAAACCGGAAGATCAGGGATGATTATGGCTACAAACTCACTTAAATCGGATTTTCCTCTTTGGGTAGTGGGGTTAGGGCACTACCTTGCCTCCTGACATACCCCTTTCCTAATTAGGAAATAGGCTAGGGTTTTGTAACGACCCATTTTCCGGTTACGCTTAACCCGGGTGGGTTAAGGGTATTTTAGTAATTTGTGATTAGTGTTAGGGGGTTTCATTAGGTGAAATCCCTGTATCCGGGTAGAGCTCAGAGTAACGAGTGTGACGAATCAAAGAACGTGCAAAATGGAGGTCGGGAGCGAAAGCTATAGCCTCGGGAAGCGTGTCACATGGGCGGGGCCCACTCAAAAAGAGCGGGATAACCTACCCATGTGTGGTCTTATATCAAAGGGCTCGTCAATACGAGTCAATCGGTATGTAGAATGCGCGATTTTGACTTCGGGGTAAGAAGATATCGCGCGTTGAAGTTTAGATAATTTTGGATTAAAATAATATAGGAAAGTATTATTTTAATCAAATAAGGACAAAATAGCTGGCGTCAGCCATGCCGCCCAACACGCAGTGCAGCGCCGCGTGGCGGGGGGCCCGCGAGCTCGTGCAGTGATCAGCGTGACGCGTGGTCATCCGTGCGTTGTTGGCCGGCTCCCGCGCGATGCGCGGGAGCAGCGCGGTGCGGGGCCGGGCCCCATGCGATGCGCGGCCAGCGCGTCACGTGCGTATCCGAGAGCGTTTTGTATGCTCTCGGCTTTTCCACTATAAATACCGGATTTTCGTTCTATCTTCGGGAGGAGTTTTCCGACTCGTTTGGAGTCCGTTTTCTTCTGTTCTTGAGGCGTTCCTAGCTAATTCGAGGGTGATCTACGCAATGGCATGGTCCATTCCTTGAGTTGGCACTCCTATAAGGGAAGAACGACCCAGGGTAAGAGGAGGCTATTTCCGCCACCCTTCTACCCCAAGAGAATGAGAGAGATGACCCGGTGAGAGAGGAGGCTTCGTCCTCCGTTATTGGGCCAGATCAAGAGAAGTTGCCCGACGTAGGGGATGCTCCGTTCTCCACCGAAGAGCCACGACGTGTGAAGGAACACCCCGGGTAGGGGAGGTTCTGTCCGCCGCCCATGGGCGCAGAAAATGAGAAGTCTCCGGGAAAGGGGAGAGTGGGTCGGGTTGTCTTTCTGTGCAAGGCGATGAACGTATGGAGGCTAGAGGAGGCTCTGTCCGCTGTCTCTGGATCAGAAGGGGAGGATGCCCAGAAACGTGCATCCTGAATACCGCTACCTCGTGAGACATCAGGGGAGTAAGAGTTTCTTACCTCTGATTTTAATTATAACGACATGTGTTGGTTATGATGTGTGCGATGCTATGCTTTTATGCCATGATGCATGATGCATGATGTGTGCCGTCTTGCTCTGGGTTAGAGAGAGACGGGTTGTGCGTATGTTTATATTATGATATGTGCTTATATGTCATGATGTGTGCCGTTTTGCTCTGGGTTAGAGAGAGACGGGCTGTGCGTGTGTTTATATTATGATATGCTATGCTTATATGCCATGATGTGTGTTGTCTCGCTCTGGGTTAGAGAGAGACGTGTTGTGTGTGTGTTTGGTCTCTTTGGTCTCGGCTCAGTGATAGAGCGAGACCTATGATTGTGTTCCGTCTCACTCTATGATAGAGCAAGACATGTGATGCGTGCGGTCTCGGCTATGTGATATAGCTAGACGTGTGATGTATGTGGTCTTGGCTCAGTGATGGAGCAAGACGTGTGAATGTGATGGTCTTGCTCTAGGATAGAGTGAGGAATGTTGTGATGGTCTTGCTCTGGGGTAGAGTGAGGCATGTTGTGGTGGTTGTGTGGTACTCGTCTCTATGATAGAGCGAGATGTGTGTTGCCGGTGTTTTATCAGGTTTTTGTATTGGCTGTATGGTGCTCGTCTCTATGATAGAGCGAGATGTGTGTTGTTGGTGTTTTACGGGTTTTCGTATAACCCGATTAAATATTCGGGTATATGTATGTGTTTTCGTATGGTTTGATGTATGTAGTAGCCAGTAGGCAGAACTACGTCCGGATCCGATCGTATTGGAGTAACATCGTGGATGTTATCCGATATGTACGTAGGCAACCAACGGCAATGCAACGTTGGCCCGGTCCGAATTAGTTATATAATTAGGTCAGTTCTTGCCTACGCGCAACGGAGCACTAAAGTTCCATAGTGTGTAGAGGAATGAGAAGACTCTCACACTCAGAGTGTGCCGCTCCCGGTTTTGGGTTTGGTTTCATCTATTTTCGGACCCCCGGCCCAGGTCGGTTCTCGGGTCGGGGTGTCCCAGGTTTCCCTTACATAGTAAGCTATTTGGTTATGTATACAAACTATTAGGCTGTAGTACTCTAAGTTGCTATTTAGGGTAATTTTAGGCCTAAAAATGAGTCTAATTAGTCCAGAACTCATTAATACAAAATGATTGAAGTTTAGGGCCATGTGGAACACTCGCCGTCCAATCGTGGACGTGGGACCCACACCCTTAATTAATGGAAAATTTCTATAAAATTCCTAAAAATAGGATAAATCAAGTTTGATATTAAAACTTATAAAAATAAAAATAAACTTTGTTAAACCATAATTACTAACCCTTAATCCTAAAATCAAGTTAAACTAACAATTTAAGCAAAACCACACAATATCACATAATTAAATCGAAATTAAACCGGGTTACAGTTAGAGCTTTTACACATGATTTAACAAGCTTCCACCTAGAGCAGGAGGTTTGGCATTATATCAATGTCATTTTTGTTGTTGCTACGAATATTAATATATTAAAACACAATGAATATATTACAAATATAAAACCAAAACTAGTTGTTTTTTTACATGGTTAATCTACTATGTTAACTAAAAATTAATGGTAACAATTGGAAGGTTTCTTCATATAGATATGGAAGCATTTTCTAGACTCCCTAATAATAGTGAGTCCAGCGTAAGGAACATATGAGAGCTATTAATATTTGAAATCGATGGTGCACACTCTATTGCATGTTAATATCATTGGCCTTAACACTAAAGTATGTGTTTTTGATTTTTTGGATGGACAGCTCCCATACATTCCTTACATGAGTCTCATTGTCAGTATGGATTATAGAAAATATTTCCTATAAATGTAGTGTGTTTAAAAATTCTAATAAAAAATCTGTGAAAGAAACATTTTTATTCTTCATTTGTAATGTTCGGGAATTTTCTAAATTTCTAAAGTTGGCCACACAAAAAAATAGTATGTTTGACCCCTCAACCTTCTTAGAAAAATAACTTTTGAAGTAGATAGAGTTTGGGGCTCTATGTAGATAGAAAGTTGACATAAAGAGCTTCAAAATACCACCAAGATCATGCAAATAGGAGTTTGGATGAGAGAGTTATGACTGTTTGAAGTTGAACATGATGCACATGGCCCGTTTACCTGAATTAGATGTGCATTTGGGCCATTTATGTCACTTTGTAGGTCTGATTAATTGAAGTGACAAAAATTAATGAAAAATAGCCGAATTAGGTAGCTTATTTGGCCCAACTTCTAAGAGGGTTAGGAACCCTAATCTCCATGATTATAAGAGGTCATTTAGGGCTTCTTTGGGGGGACTTTGGCTTTAGGGGAAGGAAGAATGTGGTGGACAATGAAGCTTCAGTAGCAATGGATGGACATCAAACTGGTACTTATGGTAGGATCACTGAATAAACTTGATTCCTTTAAGTGATTAATATGTTTTGGCGTGTAATATCTTATATTTCTTAATTTGGGTATTAATCCATAAATGGTAAATCAAGAAGGGTGATAAAGGAAGGGAGCCACTGGCTTGCCGCTACCCTTCTAATGGTGGGTTGTTGGATGCAGACCTGATGGTGGCTAGGCCTTGCCAAGGCTGGCTGACGATGGGAGAAGAGGCCACCAAGCAGGTTTTTCCTTTCGTCTAGTTTGATTGCCAAAGTAGATTAGAGGGGAGGGGTTGAACTGGCAGGCATGCCTCTTTCTTTCTACCCTCCACCTTCCTTCATCCTAGCAAAGCCTACAGCCTCACAATGGAGGTTGGGGCCTCTGTTGTTGTCATTTTTGCAACTTCTCCTTCTTCCACTGTTGCCACTATCATAGAGAAGGAAAGGTCGGTGGGGCAGGCCAGACAATGGTTGAGTATGCCTCCATGACCACTTATCCCTTACTTCCCTTGACAATTTGGAGAGACGGCCAACCAAACACTGACATTTCCCCTTTTCTTGCTATTCTTCTTCTTCTTTCCTACTATCGGATGAAGGAGATTGTGGATAGGGCCACCAACAGTGCTGTCCAAAGAGAGAAAGGAGGAGAGAGGCTCAAGTGATAGCATGGCAGACTCCGCTGCTGCCACCCATTAACCACTGGAGTCCATCCCGGCCGTTGATAGTGGGATTTTGGTCAGGGAAGGCCAAGGCGGCTATGCCGAAGGTGGCCCTATCCATAGTCATGGCCAAAGCTCCGCAATTGTCTCCATGTGGAAGATGATTGCTAGACTGTGTTGGTCTGGTTCAACTATAAAAAGGAAGAAGAAAGAGGGGACCAACTGGGTCTGGTTCAGGGGGTGGGTCATAAATGCTATAAAAATCGTAAAAATTATTGAATGACCATGAGAGTACAACGAGAGTGATCTGACCAAGGTTTATCTTGGGGAAAACTCCTAGTGGCTATAAAATGATTATTTTACCCATATAGTTGTTGCGGTTCAATTACCTTACTTAGGCTCTAGTTCAGGGGCCTATGAGTGGAGTTAAAAATTGAAATAAATCCCAATAAGATGAGCATGTGTACCTTAAATGTAGACCAATCCACATAGTGGGGGAAAATCCCAAAAAAATATATAATTGACCATTTTACCCCTAGGATATAAGGGTGAACTAGGTTCGGTTCAAGGGGTTCATGACCTCGTGAAACGCTAGTAAAATTACCAAGGGTCCTTGACATCAAGTAATACCCTCGAGCCCAGTGTTAAATCCATTAGATGTAACACTCTGACCCATGAATGAACCCGTATTGGGGGTTCGAAACACAAAATCGAGGTTGTAAATTTTATAAAAACCAAGAGTAGCGGAGTCTAAGTGCAAGAGCCGTAACATTCCTCTATACACTATAGAGATTAAGCACTCCATTACACGTAGGTCAAAACAAACTTAATTTTAACCTTACTTTTGATTATGCCAAAGTTGTCATGTCATTGGTTACCTATGTGCATATTAGATAACATCTATGATGTTATTCCAATACGATCAAATTTGGATATATTTCTACCTAATGGCTAATACATGCATTAGGTAGTCAAAAATTATGTACGTCAAAATATATATTTTTGAATATTTATTCAGAGTCATATGAAAATCATTGGACTTAAACAAAAGTTAACAAATAAGCAGAATCACACATCTCGCTCCATCATAGAGCATAGCAAAACACATCATAGCACATTGGATCATATCAAAACATATCAAATATCTTACAACCATATTAGATTATATCAGATCATATCAGAGCATATCAGATCAAAACAGAGTATATCATAGCTTATCAAATCATATTAGATTAAAGCATATCAGAACACATCGGATCATAGCATAACATATATCTTAATTAGCACATCGAATCATAGCATAACATATATCTTAATTAGCACATGCATTCATAAAATAATATATTAAATCAGAAGATTAGATACTCCCATGTAATTCCAAAAGTAGCAACATTCAGAGTTACTCCTTCCTTCAGGGTGTCCTCTCATTCAAGTATGGAGACCGAGGGCATAGCCACTTCTTGCTCCTAAATGTTTCTCTTATTATGCCCAAAGGCGACAAACATATACTCCATTTTCTATGGGTTTTTTCTCATTCTTAACACCCTAGTCAGCGAACAGAATCTCCCCTTACCTAGAGATGTTTCACACCTTCTACACCCATAGGCGGTGGATAGAACCTTTCCTTACCCGGGGACGCTTCTCACTTTCTGCACCCGTAGGTGGCAGTTAGAACCTCCCCTTACCCAAGGATGCTTCCCACATTCCTTGCCCGGAGGTGGCAGACAGAATATCCCCTTACCTAGGGATGCTCCTCTCACTGTGTGGCATGTTGGTGAATGATGGATCCTCCCCTTACTCTAGACCACTTCTCTCATTGTGGCAGGGAGCCTCCTCTTGCTCTGGGCCACTTCTCTCTCTCTTTTGGCCCTAGGGCTTTGGACAACCTCCTCATACCCCAGACCATTTCCCCTATCTAGAGTCTCCAAATCTAGGAGTGGTTGCTTCCATTACATAGAATACCCTTGAATTAGCTAAGAATGCATCTTGAACTGGCGAAAATGGAGTCAGAACGAGCCAGAAAACTCCTCTGAAAGATCTCGCAGGCTCCCTATTTATAGAGGAAAACTGGCGAGAGAACAGAGTGATGCACGCAACACTCATCACGCACCTATGAGGCAGAGACATGGCAGGCACACACATGATGTGCATGCTTGCGTAGAGCGCACAGTGTTGCTGAGCATACATCTTGCGTTGCAAGGGTTTGCCATGGGTCCCGTTGGATGTCGCACAAATGCTCGGCTAGCACCATGTGGCGCGGCTCTCACACTGCGACTCACATGGCGTTGCTTGAGCTACTGGCGTCATCGATGATGCCACCAAATTTGTCCTTTTTCCATAATAAATTATTATTTAATTCAAAATATATTCCAACTTCAAAACACGATATCTTCTTACCTCGAAATCGAAATTGCGCGTTCTTGTTACCAATAGACTCATATCGACGAGTCCTTCAAAACTAGACCACCTATAGGTAGGTTATCCTGTACTTTTTAAGTGGGTCCCGCCCATGTGGCATGCTTCCCGAGGTCATAACTTTTGCTCCCGACCTCTGTTTCATGCGTTCTTTGATTTATTATGCTTGTACTTCAAGCTCTACCTATATACGGGGATTTTGTCCCTTAAAAACCCCAAAAAATTATCCAAAATTTTATAACTACCCCTAACCCCCTGGGTTAGATGTAATCAAAAAATGGGGCATTACATCTATCTCTATGAGCGGACCACCCACATTCGTGTGAATGATAACATGGGTCAATTTGAGCATGGTCAATGACATGAAATTAATGGAAGGAGAGTAAGATTACCAGAATGACCCAAAGGAGAGGATTATATCCTATGTGAAAGAATTACCTTAATGCCCTTAGGGCAATCTAACCATTTTTACAAAAATGAATACACTAACCGGAGGATAGTGAGGGCCCTAGCCCTACAAATGGGTGCAATGGACCTCCATTTATTACTAACGGGCTTGTTAGTTTTGTCTGTTAAGACTTGTGCAAGCCTATGCTATTTATGTTTACTTACTCTGATGCATATTTTTGATGATGTGGAAGTAATATATTGGTAACTTGTGATTGATGAAGAATAATCAAGAGAGATTAGTTAGCTTTGGATTGGGGGGAGAATACCTAATCAGGATAAAGTCTAAAATACCTTTAATGAGGTTTGAGACTGGTTCATGGAGTCAACTAGGCCTTGATATAGGAACTTACCTTGGTTAATGAACCGATGATAGTTATGCGGTTTTACTCTAGTCTCATGGAGAGCAATAGGGATTGGTATTATTTCTGAGTCACATTTGATTGTATGAGTTGTTTATTGGGACAATTCGCAGTGTGAAGAGGACCCAATGGTTTGGACAAATACTTGATTAGATAAAATTGATTAAGTTTGAAGCAATGGGGAGTAGATGGTCATATAGACCTTAGACTTCTATTTGTTACATTATTTATTTTCATTGGGGACATTTCTCCCAAAGTTGGGGAGGGTAGAGATTGTGATACTTGTACACTTTCTTCACAGTTATGACGATTTGGGTATTGGCCTAGAAAGGTCCTTACTATAGGTTTCTTGCAGGTCTTCATAGGACCATAGTATGTACGAAAAGTAGAGATGCATTAGCATCATGGAAGACTTGTGTTTCTCGCCAATCTGTATCCATGAGAATAGTTGGGATCCACATCTCTTGATTTATGGTAGGCTTATGAGGGCCTTGGGGATTTAGGTCAAATTGCTGTTTAAGCAATCTTACACTAATGTTGGAGTTGGGTATTCATGGATTTCTTGGAGAATCGAGTCATCTCTAGGTTGGTACATATTTATATTATATTCATATTTCCTTACATTGTGACTGTAGTTTATTGACTTTCATCGAGAGTTATATTATGTTAAGCTTAGAGTTGGGTCATAACAATGAAAAGTGATTGTATCATGTGTTATTTTTATTGACATATAATGTATCTATCTATGCATGGGATTAGACAGGGTTTTTAATTATTGATCAGTGGTTTGTGAAATAATTAATGACATTAATTACTATTGATTGTTAATTAGAACAAGGAGAATAATTAAAGGACTTGCATAAAATGTAGGCTGGTTGAAAATTATTAAAACATTGCATATATGATGTTATGCTTCACGAGATGGGGTTAGTTGCTAAGTAGAACAACGTTTGGATATGATCTTATTTGAAGTAACATTAGAGATATTGTCCATTAAGTACGTAGGTAACTAACATATCATGATATTGGTCCGATCCAAAAAATATTAATTAATCATTTTATTTTTTTAGAAACTCTTTTACTAAGGGTGGAGAGGTTTCGTTGTTGTTTGGTAGCTTGGATTGGTTGGTTACATGTTCTTCAAGAGGGGACTAGCAAGACCACGATAGGCGAATGTGGGATGTAGTTCCTCATTTTTGCAATTCTAGTAAGTAATTGTATTATTGGCGTGAGAGCTAACTTGGTTATTTATTTTTAGATTGATGGCAAGCTTGTACTTAGATGGATAACTTGTTATTTATAGATTTTAGATACATATAATAATATCATATATTGTGATATTCATATTTGTGAACCCAATTATCATGACCTGGATATTTAATCAAATAATTTATTTTGCATTGAGCAATTTTTTTTCCTCATGACCTACCATTTGTGACATTAAAAAAAGTTTAAAAAATTCGAGCCATGACACCAATAGTGCAATAGTTTGTTAGTTTTATTTGGGATTGCACCATGACTAAGTGTATTTCACATGCCAAATCGATTGACACACTAAGCATACCAATCTTATATATTAACTATTTCAAAAATAAGTATAAGTTATCAAGTTTGGGGGTGGTAAAAGTACAGGCTGACCATACCAACCTTATATATTAATTATTTTAAAATTAAATATAAGTTGTCAAGTTTAGGGGTGGCAAAAGTGCAAATTGGCTTGCTAAAATCTACTTAAGTGGGTGATCAATCGCCATTTTTGAGGACAATCAAATGCCCGACGACTATATTAATGGTTTTTTAATTCTTTTAAAGATTAAATTGGATGGGTGTAATTACAGAATTGTCACTCACCCCTGAAAAAGATAATTTTAACCCTCTTAAAATTTTAAAATGATCATTTTCAGGGGTAATAAGTGTAATTATCACATTTAAAAATATATAAATAGGGAGGAGGTTTAACCTTCTCTTCACCCTTTCATCTACTCTATAAGACTTTAACTCTGCTCTCCTCCATACTCTCATGCTTTCATTCTCTCAAATTTTTATTTTTAATTAAAATTTAAGATTAAGTTCTCAAACTCTCAAGCCTCAAGAACAAGATCTCAACTCTCAAGCCTCCTCCTTTCCATTTTTATTGAAGCATCAAGTGGGCAAGTTCAACTCAAGCATCAAACACGTGGTAAGTAATTTTGACTTTATAATTTAAATTTTATGCTAAGTTTATTTCTTTTTAGAAAATAGTATCTCACTCCTGTAAGAACATATGAGTCATATGTCAAGTTTATTAGCTAATTTATGTGTCAAATTTATGTTAGAAACCCTGGGTATATACTTAGTCTTAAAATCTAATTAGATGTAGTTGTGGTGGAGTTAGATTTTGAATTGATAAACTTGAAAAATAGGAGCAAACTTATTCTTATGGTTCAATACAAAAGACTAAAGAATGTCGAAGGTTTTTGAAGTTAATTAAGATCACATTCGTATACCAAAATAAATTGGAGAAGTTCCATAAGTGATTTTAAATGTTTCTATAAGTTTTAAGATAAAAAGGGCAAAACAATAATTAAATTGTCAAAATGACTGATCGCTTAACATAAAGCTAGATGGAATGATCAATTGGCACTTGATTCAGCCTTGCATAAAACAAAACCAAGAGTTATCAATCGATTTCTTTGTGAATCGATCAATCACTTGAAGTATCATGTGTTCATAAAACAATGAGTGATCAATCGCTATCTGAAACGATCGATAGTGAACAATTCTAGTTGCCCTAAATAAGCCCACAAGGACCAATAGAGGCACCAATACTTCATGATGATCTAGATCGACTAGTCACCATTGATGAGTTTCGAGCTTATTACGATGCAGTTATGAAGAGGCTTACAAAGATCACACGATTGCTCAGAGCTAGAATCTACGAGATCAATTCCAAATGAGTCTTTGTTAAGTCTTAAAATATCAAATTATTTTGTACAATTTGAAAGTCAATGCACTATGTTAAGAGTTGTATTTTTTTATTTTCAAATGTGTAGTGTTTCGACAAGAAATAGCCAAAGGGGTAGATTGTACAAACATATGAGTCATACTTCAGGTTTCTTGACTAATTTATTTATCAAAATTATTTCAAAAACCTTGGGTATATACTTAGTCTTAAAATCTAATTAGATATAGTTGTGGTCATGTCAGATTTGGAATTTATAGCCTTGAAAAATAGGAGCGGACATATTTTTATAGCTCAAGACAAAAGACTGAAGAATGTTGATGGTTTTTGAAGCTTATTTAGATCACATTTGCATACCAAAATCACTTGGAGAAGTTTAAAAAGTGATTTTAGAGGTTTCAGGGTAAAAAGAGCAAAATAGTAATTAAACTATCAAAACAGTTGATCATTGTACATAAAGTTGAATGGAATAATTGATCGACACTTAATTCAGCCTTGTGTAAAACTAAGCTAAGAGCTAGCGATAAATTGCTTCATGAATCGATTAATTGCTCCAAGTATCTTGTATTCAAAAAATAGTGAATGATCAATCGCTGACAATTCTAGTTGCCCTAAATAAGCCATTCCAAATTCAATTTATTTCCTTGTTGAATCCAAAGACCTAAATCAATTTGGAGTGCTATATAAAGGTTAAGAAGTGACAAATTTTGATAGAGGAAAACTTAGAGAAAATTGGAGAAGAAGGGTTTCTACCTTTGCATGTTGTTTTCCTTGAAGAATTCACACAAAGCTTGAGTTAAAAATAAATAGTGAATTTATAAAGCTATTCCACAACTAAGAAGAGATTTGATACAAATATTTCAAAGAGGAATTGTAGAAAATCTTTAATGAGATATTGAATTTTTTACGAGGCCAAAGTCAATACAACAAGAGGAGCTTGTTAAAAGCTAAAAGAAAACAAAAACAAAGCAAAGAGGGAGAAAAGATTTAAGTATTTGAGGGAGAAGACTGGAAGGCCAACAACAACAAGAATTTTTGGATATCTAAAAAAAGAGAGTTTGTGTTAAAGTATAAAAAATGTCTGTGGTTTGCTTGTGTCAATGTAATTATCTTGCTTGCTAGTAGTGCATTAATTTGGTTTCTTGTTGGAATTGTTATAGTTTTTTATCCCTGTTTGGGTTTTCCATGTTAAATTGTTGTATGTTCATATGTGGATTGAATGCTTGTAGTTTGATTGATTGATACACCGTGAGTGCACTTAGAGAGTAGTTTTTTTTTTCTGCTTTATAAAAAAATTATACGTAAAAAGGTCATATCTCATAGTTTTTATTGTTGTTAGATAATCGAACTAGGGGAAATGTGGTGATCCTCAAGGTTGAGTTGACAAGTACTAAACTCACAACTCCAACTATAATGCCTCTTTCTCCTCCTTTGCCCCAACTAACAATAAAGTAGTCTCCAATTTTCCAAAGGAAGTATTCCAAAAATGATGGATGAAGCATATATAAAGGAGGTATTCCACCAATGCCTTTGATGACCTACAAAAATAAAAACTGCAAACCTCCATCGTGTAAAGCTAGAAGAAAATTAAGATAGATGACTTGGACAAACCTGGAATGACTATTATAAGAGCCTAATGTAATTATTGCAAAGCAATCCTAAACATTGGAGGTAGGGGTACCAGACATCTTATCTTACATGTCCACTCATGCTCCGCTAAGCATGGCCAAAAGGAACCCAAACAATCCCATCTAGGTGCCTTGAGAGCCTCATCCACCTCTCTTAGCACTTTCACTGTCAATGAAGATATAAATTGGAGGGAGCTCATGAAGTATGTTGTGCGCGTCAAACAACCCTTCTCCTTTGCCGATGATAAATTGTTAGAGACCTATGAGAGACAAGCTCTCAACCCAGCATTCCACAAAATCTTGTGCAACACTCTAAAGAAAGGCATTTTTAAACCATACAAGGAGTACAAGGTACAACTTGTGAATATTCTATTAATAATTTTGGGTAAGATTTCTATAACTTTCGATATATGGAATAGTAGGGCCAGCCTGTCGGCCCGACCCTACTCTACCCGAAAAATAGAGGGTAAGGAACTTAAAATTTTTAGCCTGATTAAGGGCTCGACTAAAAAAATTTAGGCCGGGTCAAGGCCATGGGCAAAAAAGCCCATAAGCCCGGCCCAACCACAACCCTTTCCACTAAACCAATGTTCTTGACTAGAGTGCATGGATGTATCAATTTTTTATGGATATGCATGGGTAAGATTTTGTGGATGCTATTTGATCAGTGCATGTCTTTAGTTAATCTGCAGATATATTCTTTCTAACATTTTGTTTTCATATTCGCTAATTCTGGCTTCTTATATATTTTTTTGTAAATGATGTTTTCTACTATTGTTATGTTAACAAACATCTAGGCTGAAGAGGATATATATTGTTCTAAACTACACATGAGATGTCTCTTGTGCACTAGAGAGATACCTATTGGTAGCTGGAGCACATTGTTCTTGTGCACTAGAGAGAGATAAATGAGGTAATTTTTTTTCCTTTGGATGTTACATTTCTAATTTAATTACCATAGTCAGTTCTTTGGGAATATTTATTTCTGAAGCTCGTTGAAGCATAGTGTTGAGGCCATTTAAGCTCATTGAATCCTATATCATATTGTATTATATTAATTTATTATCTCTTTGTTTCATCTATGTTTCCCCAATAAGACGATAATTTTTTTACTTTTAAGCATGATTATAAGTTCTTTGTAAAAAAAATCTAACACAAGGAGATTTTGTTTATTAGTGAAAGCTTATTTTGAATGTTGCATTTGTATTCTTACATATAAAAAAATTTAAAAATAAAAAAGCCCGAAAAGCCCCCAGCCCAAGCCAACTTAGGGTCGACATTTTGAAAGCCCGCCTAGGACCAGAGCCAGGATATCAATGTTAAGGCTAGGGCTAGGGCCTCACGTTGGCCCAACCCTACCTGGCATGCTTGCAACCTATGGACTAGTAACCAAGATATCATATATGCATATGTTACTGTTATTTTATAGGTGAAAATGAAGATTGAATAAGATAATAATTTATTTTAATATGATAAAATATCCTCATTCTGCCTTAATTATTAAAAAATTATGGATTTTTATTTTAAATAAAATTTTAATTCAAGATAAAATTATGTTTATTACTTTAGATAATGTTTCTAATAATAATTTTGTTGTAGAAATTTTACAATCTCATTATGATCACATTGGTACACTAGAGTCTCTAACATTTTATATTAGATGTGCATGTCACATAATTAATGTATTTGTTCAAGATGGTCTAGATATAGTTAAGCCCCATATTCAATTAAATAAAAATATTTTGTTATATATCACTTCTTCACCTTTTGGAATACAAGAATTTAAAGAGTTGTGCAAATTGCATGGTAAGAAGTATAAGAAGTTTTAATTAGGTGTTCATTATAGGTAGAGTAACACTTATTTAATGTTAAAATCATGTAAAAGATTAGAAAATTTTGATCACAAGTTGGGCAACAGAAAAGTTACTAGATCTAGGTCATTTTACAATTTCTCTTTATTTGATGCATTTTCTATCTCTTTTTAATGATGTTACTAAAGAATTCTTTGGAGTTTATTATGCTACTTCTTATTCAATTATGAACCACTTGTATGAAATAACTTGTGCATTTGATAGTCATAAAAGTAATACACCTTTTGCACATCTTGTAAATAAAATAGATATAAAATTCAATAAATATTGGTCTCTTGTTTCTATAATTTATTGTTTATGGGTTTTAATGAATCTTAGGTTAGATTAGAAGGTGTATAAATTTTAATGGATGATATATGTGATAACATGAGTCTCTATGTTAATAATAATGATAATATATATAAGATGTAGAAAGTACTTTGCATTATTTTTATAATGTATAACATGAATCAACTTCTTCTTCTACTACTACTATGCCTCTTACTTCAAATAAAACTAAGACTTAAATGTTACTTCAAATGAATAAACAAAAATACACTTCTAATACTAATGAATTAACAATATATTTACAAATTGAATTTTGTTATTTTCTTACTAATGAAGATAATAGTAATTTGAATAATTTAAGTTGGTGGTAGACATATAGAAAGAACTATCTTGTGTTATTTGCCTTAGCTTATGATACAATAAATCCCCAGTGATAACAATAGTATCGAAATCTACTTTTAGGTAGGGTGTTAGATGATAGATAAAATTGACTAATTCTATGTAATGCTGATATGTATATGCTTGAAGGATTAGTTGAATGTAAAAGAAATGACACAAGCTCATAAGTTAGAAGAAGAATAAAAGAAGATTTAGAAGACATGAGAATCAATTAGTCAATAATATAATTTTTATTTAAGGTTTTAGATTATAATTGCGACTAATATATATGTAAGTGGGTGTGCTAACCTAATTGCAAATAATAGATAGGTTTTAAATTATTCAATTTATAATTGATGCAATTTTAACATTTACTTTGTAAGTTATAAAATTATAATTAAAAATTTTCATTTAGAAAAATATAGGGCGGAGTGGGCCACTGCTGATAAGTAATACAAATTATTACGAATTGATTGACAAAATACCAAAATGGTTCCATGGTCTAGTGGTGAGGACATTGGACTCTGAATCCAGTAACCCGAGTTCAAATCTCGGTGGAACCTTCGTTCAAATTTTTTATCCATTTTACTTCTTCCTTCCCCAGTCTCACGGTGGAACCTTCGACGGGTAGAAGTCGTTAAAAGGACGAAATTGGATGTCTTCTTCCCCTCCCCTCCCCATCCTCGAGTTCCTCGCCCCCGCCCCACACCATGTTTTTCCAGTTTCACGGTGAAACTTTCACCCACCCACTTCCTCTTCTACAACTCTTTGAGTGTCTTGATAATGTAGACTACTTCTAGAGACCCATTCCTCCTCTATCTCCCTCTTCTTCACTTTCTTCTCCTGCTGCTTCTCTTCATTTAATGAAGACCCAGTCCCCTCTTCCTTCCTTTTATTTGCTTTTTCCATTTTTGTCCACTCTGCTCTTGTAAACTCCGTCACCTTTTCCTTCCTTCGTCATTGTTTCTTCTTGTCTCCTTCTTCCTCCTCCTCCACCTCCTTGCTATATAATTAGCTGCTTGCATTGTATCCTGGGTCTGGTTCAGTTTTAGGAGAAGATGGGGTGGTTTAGTCGGCAGGGTAAGGTGTACAAGCGTAAGGAGGATGTCAACGTTGGTCCTGACAGTGATGAGACCTACATACATGCTAATGTGAAAGGTATAGGATGATACTGGGTATGCTTGAGTAAATATGCATTTTGTCATTTGGTGGTTTCCTAGTTTGCACATGCAAAGAAATTTGGTTTTTCAGGGTGATCATATCAGTACTGGGCTTCTAACACAGTTTTGCTGATTGGTGACAGACTTCTGTTAGTTTCTGATTGAATATCATGGTGTTTATGTTTTTCGTTCTTCATTATTTTTTCTAGAGTTTGCTATGACCTAGTACTTTATATATGTGGAAGGAGAAATTGCATGTGATCCCCTTAACTTCTTTTTACTTTTTCGGTTTTTGTCTGCCTTTTTTTATTGCTTGGCCTCTTTTCTGGTAAGCTTTGTCTGTTTAGTTCTTTTGTCATATAAGTGTTTTACTTCAGAATTTTTCAGACCAACTTGGAGAACTGTGTTGGATTGGTTCGCATTTTTATCCTGTTCATTCTTTTGACTAAGAGCTGCAAATGTAACAGATTTATTTTCTCATTTCATTATCCAAGCATTTATTGCAGGTAAGCTATACCAGAAAATAATGTTGGTACTCTGTTTTGTTTTGTTTTATTCTGTTACCTTATGTGTTTTATTGGCACCTAAAATTTCACTTTCGTCTTTTATTTTTCCCAATCTTTTACTGTGCTATAGGTACTTTCATTCTATAGGCTTAATTATCTATCCGAAACCAAACATTTGATACACCCTCTGTTTTGTAAAGTTGATTTGCATTGTAAGTGAGCTGCATAACTTTGAACATGTTCCAATTTCGGGTGTCGACAATGAAATTAACTTTAGTTTGAGTTTTCTCTCAGATTGCCATTACATATTACATTACATGCATCAATGCACATCATTAATTCAGATTTTTCACAGTTACGCCATTATACTTCAGAATGGCATCTGACTTCTGACATTTTTTTTCCTTTTAAATTAAAATATTTCAACTAGTAATTTATTACCAAGTTTCTTGAATGATTGACATCTGCTACTTCATTTGTTAAACCAATTTTAACCATACAGCAGCTATTTATACTGTGTAGAGCAAGAATTCAGAATGATTCGAAGATTGCAGTGTATCTCTGAACCTTAGTTTGCTTTTACCTTTTCTTTTTCAAATTTAGCTTGATCATTGATGCCATGATCTTTTCATTTTCTTAGCTCCACGCATGGCTGGACTTTTAATTAAGCTCTGCGTATGGATTCTGGAATCAAGAATAATAGGTTCAATAGTGGTGTATCTACTGAAAAGAGATAATCTGATCCACAAGGTAACAGACTAGTGAGGCTTTTAAGTACAGCCATGTTAAAAACTTCAACATTTTTCACTACATTGGCATGCCTTTGGAGGCATTTAGGTTTATATCAGTTCATCTTAATTAACTTTATCAGAAGTCAATTTTAATACTTCTTTCTTGCAGCTAGTCTCCTTTTCTGTGCTGAAGGAGCCACCATTATTTGTTCCTAGCCACACACACGAAGGTACAATTATTAATTGAAAAATATATAAATTATATAGTGCTCTGCATAGGGCAGCAAACCTGTAGGTATACTTAGTTTTCTGTCTGGTAACATTATAAGTAGAGCAGCTCATGTATGTTATGCTTTGACAGAGTAAAATTTTCATATTTTCTATGTCATGTGTAACACCTCTTCTAGTAAATCGTTTAAGTGGCTAAGTCATCTCAGTTCTTTCTAAAGCTACTTAGGGGTATGCATGCTTGAGTGGATGGACTAAAAAATTTGATGGAGAATAGCAAAGAAGATATATATCCAGATTTGAAGAAATTGCAACCAGACACCATATTGATGCTAGGCTACATTTGCAGATCAGAAACAACAAAATGCCATTGCTGTACAGTCTGATTTATCACCACCAGAAAGAGTTGAACAAGCTATTGCCTGCCTTCCTCCAATTACGGAAATAAGTTCATTTCCCGCATTTACATTCCAAAGGTGGACAATACGCGATTACTCAAGGGCATACCTTGCAAGAGAAATAACTCCAACCGAGGTAAATTATCTCTTGTAGCTCATTATGCGGATTGATATGCTTTACTACCATTTTTTTTTTAAGCTTTATGTATTTAGGTGTACAGGTTGCAGAACGATTCTTAGCTGCAGTTAAAAAGTCTATGGCTCCCCCCTTTGAGATGGGGTTTTTTATTAACTACAATGTTGAAGATATTTTGCAACAGGCTGCTAAATCAACTCTTAGGTTTGAGAAAGGTATTATCAAATTAACTGATAAGCTTGTATGGATAGGAAATTTAGGACTAGGACTATCTCTCTCTCTAGAAATACTTCAATAACATTGATGACTACAAAATAATAATTACTTTATGCAGCAGTCAATAGTTCTTAAAATTTTCATCTAATGAAACTCTGCTCCATTATTATTAATGGTCGAATACTTGGTGTGGCCCGTCATCTTGCACAGGCAAACACATTTCAATCTTAGATGGAATTTTAGTTGCTGTTAAAGACGAAATAGACTGCATTCCTTATCCAACCACAGGTTTAACTATCTGGCTTCTAGTTTTAGATCACTTTATCTAAATGCTATGCTTCACATGTGATTTACTGAATCATCTTTGGGCTTCCTTAGGCGGAACCAAATGGTTGCATAACTACCGACAATGCAAACAGGATGCTTGTTGTGTCCAGCACTTGAGATCCTGTGGAGCCATACTTGTTGGAAAAACCAACATGCACGAACTTGGTGCAGGGACAAGTGGGATAAACCCTCATTATGGGTAGGAATACTACATTATTCAGATGTATTTTGTGTTCTATAGTCAGTCTGTCATGGTTCAAGGTGGCCCTTTGTAGAAACTAAGCTGTTTCAAATTCATCTTGGTTTTAACAATCTAGTGTTGCAAAAAATCCTTATGACATCAACAAGGTTGCTGGTGGTTCTTCTAGTGGGTCTGCAGCTGTGGTTTCTGCTGGATTATGCCCTGTAGCCCTTGGTGTTGATGGGGGAGGTAAGCAAACTGCAAATGGATAATATATTTGATGCTCCTCTGTCTTGGATGATGTTCATCATCAAATTCATTTCATTAGTTATGATGATCTGAAGGACACCTATTATGTCTGTTCAGGTTCTGTGCGAATGCCTGCTTCCCTTTGTGGAGTTGTTGGACTCAAGCCAACTTTCGGGAGCATCTCTCATTCAGGGTTAGTTGGTTCTATCATTTTTTACAGCTGTTCTTTAACCAAAATAGTTTGTAAGTCCCCCAGCTTCATTCTTTGAGACCTCGGGGATTATGTCTAGTCACTACTCAGTACTCACTAGTCGGGACATTAAGGCTCCATACTGAAAACCATAGTCAAAAAAGGAGAAATCATTTAGACCCTTAAAGTATAAATCATGTCAATCTGAATCAAGGATAATCACATTCCCAAATCTTCACTTTGTTGAGAAATTTTTTCTGTTATTACAAACGTTGTTGAGTTTTCATTTCCAAGTATTCAAAAAAGTGATTAACCGTCTTACATGCCCTTGCCAAATTTCAGTGTTCTTCCTCTAAACTGGACTGTTGGAATGGTAGGAATATTAGCAGGAACAGTGGAAGACGCATTTATTGTGTAAGCTTTTTCACTATAAGTAGCTCCTTAAAGTCGACCTTTCTCCAATTAATTTTACTTTTGACCAACTCAAATTAGAAACAATTTACTGTTTTCAGCCATGCAGCAATAAGTGATAACATTCTACCAAGTGAGCCTACTTCTGGGCCTGTAAGTTGCTACACATGCTGAAAATTGACAACAGATTCTATTCTTAAAAGATTTCTGGTTGAATACTTACCTCAGTAGGAGACTTTGAAACACTTTTCCTGCTTACTAACTGCCATTGATTCATTCTGGTTTTTGGAGCATTTGTCAGCATAAAGTAAGTTTCCCCTTTCTCAAGTCTACAAATTCCGTTTGTGGTATCAAGCTGGCAAAATCTGCTGAGGTATGTGAGCCGCTAATTATGCTTTTATTTTCAATTTTTTTTATAGCGATCCTGAAGAGGGTTCTGATCTTGTTTTTTCCTTGTGTTGGCCGAGCAGTGGTTTAATGATTGCAGTGAAGAGATCAGAAAGTGCTGTGACCAGGCTTTAAACCAGCTGTCTGTACATTATGGTTGGAAGGTAGTCCCTTCAAATTTTGTTGTATTAGCACAATTTTTGTCCAGTATTTCTAATATTCCTTGGTATTATACTGTTGAATCCTTTTCTCAAGTCCTACTACTCTGTTCTTTATTTCTGTCTACAAGATTTACTCTTGGAGGATAAGCACCATTTACAGCTTCCTAATTTTTTATTCCTTTTGATCCATAAGACTTTAGAAGTAACTGTACCAGAGATAGAAGAGATGCGCCTGGCCCACTACTCAACAATCGGCGCAGAGTGCTCCACCTCTTTGAGTCCTTATCTTGCAGAATTGTGTGTTCTTCTGACTAAATATGTGATTTCTCTTTTGAGTTCCATTAGTTTGAGTCCTTATCTTACAAACTATACTTAGGTCTTACTTGTTTTCTACTGGCTAGGAAAAAAAAGGAATTAGGATGGGATGCCAGAGTAGCACTTTGTATATATAGCTCTTTCAGCAGCAAGGAGTATTTAAATGCCCAGCGTCTAAGGTAATTCATTAAATTTCATTTTCTTGTCACATATATAAGTTCAGAAGATATTTTTAAAAATGAATTTATACTTTACTATGCTGCTGAGAGTTGATGGTCCGTGTTATCAGCAACTTCAGTTTAATCATATTTTAATGAAACTTGCATCATATGAAGTGTGGGCATAAATTCTGAGGAAACCAAGAAAATCAATATACTTTGCATTGAGCCAATGGGTCTTATTTCATTGAAATAATAACCACCATAAAAATTAACCGTGGGGATGACTGCCAAATGAAGGTCTGAAAGTGAAAGTTATTTGGTATTATCAATTACCATGGCAGATGCTGAATAGCCTTCTGTCTATTACTAAAACTAGAAGCTGGTTTTACCATTTTTCCAAAAACCACATCTTTATGATAAGTTAAGCTGAGTAACACAATACATGTAAACTACTATTTGCATTTTTATGCTTTCCCAAATCATATCATGCCAAACTCTGTGAAAAAGAAAAGCATAAAAAAGATAATCTTTCCAGTGTGTATGAAATCTCCATATATTTATGGAAAAAGAGTGTTTGCATGGAAAATGAACATGTCAATTGATTTCTGAGTTATAAACTTATAATTTTTCTTGTTGATTATTGAACATATTGGCTTTCTTAATTTTCATTATTGTATTGTCTCTTCATAAACATGGTTTTGTGTTGCATCAGTCCTTTCCTTTCTTTTTTCTTTTTTTCTAATCTTTGTAATTTGAACTTTTAGCTAGTAGTGGCCATTGTGCAAAATACTTATCCACAATTTCACTATTTTCTATAGGAATCGACACATGCACTTTCACAAAGAGATCTTCAAGATAGCTGATGCCATTGTCACTCCAACAACTGGGTATTTCTTTATTTTCCACCATGCTAACTTCTTTTGACGGTAAATTATTTTATTGTTAAAAAAGGTCATTTGGCTCGGCTAATACCTGCTTTTTTATAGAGAACAAAAGGTAGATTGAATTTCCTCTATTCAGTACATGTCATTTTGCTGCAATTTTAATTAGTTCTAATTTAAAATTTTCAACAGTGTAACAGCTTACACAATCCATAGTGACGCTCTCAAGACAGGGGAGCTTGACTACATAAATGGAGGTAACCTAGTCTTCTGTCCATATATTAATCTAAATATTCTGGTTGATAAAATGGAATTCAAACAGGGGCATACGTCAGTTTTCTTTCCTTAGTATTTGGTATTTGTAAATCCATGTACTGAGCCAAAGAATAATAGGAAAGAAGAAAATCACCCACATTTATCAAAACACCAATGAAAAATTATTCCAAAAATCTTTATCCAAGCAGCAAATATAAATAGTCAGAAGCTTTTCCTCTTGCAGGGGTTTCATTCCACCCTAAAAACTCATTAGAACCTGCGACAGCTTCCCATGTCAAAATCTA
This sequence comes from Saururus chinensis, assembly GCA_035235625.1. Taxonomy (NCBI): domain Eukaryota; kingdom Viridiplantae; phylum Streptophyta; class Magnoliopsida; order Piperales; family Saururaceae; genus Saururus; species Saururus chinensis. The sequence goes on from CP141140.1 coordinate 28,332,419, forward strand.
GACTGGGTCGCTTGTTAACATCCTGGGATGGTCTAGAATTAAGCGTGTAGATTTCCTGTGTATTAAGTTTGCCACTGGCTGTAATAGTGATTGATCATTTCCTCATGTTTGATGTGTTTTAAAATTGTATCCAGCTGCACTTGTTCGCTACCAGATAGCTGGGAATTTTCTTGGATTACCTGCCGTGACTGTTCCGGTAGAGCATATGTTGTTTATCTTGTATTTGACATATCCATATTTGGATTGTCAATGATTCCATTTATTCTTACAGATTGGATATGATAAGCTGGGCATGCCAATTGGTCTTCAGTTCATTGGTCAACCCTGGTCTGAAGCAACCTTACTCCATCTTGCTTCGGCAGTACAGGTTGTAGTTCTACTATGATCATCTTCTCTATTGTTTTCCTTAATATTTATGATTACAGTATGATCAGTCTAGTCTTCTGAATGCAAATGATATGGGCATAAAAGATAGGGGCCCCGTTAGCTGCAATATAGAAGTAGTCCTGACTTGATAAATAACATTAGAAGGATTATTGTTCATTGATCCCGTGCTGGTTTTCAGGGTTTATGCAAGAAAAGCTGCAAAAAGCCACAAGTTTTCTATGATCTACTTAAGAAGGAATGACTACCACACCATGCAACCATGCACTTCAGTTATTTGAGTGCAAGCTGAACGTATTCCGCAGAAGTTATGAGAATTATGATTGCCTATTTGCACGATATTTATTTCATCCATTTATCTGTAGTTGGTGCAATTAATACAATACCCTTATAATCCAGTGCTTTACTCTGAGCATTTACTATTTAGACACCCTACAAACTTTATATAGAAAAGATAAAATTGAAAGAGTTGTCATCTCTCACCAAAGATTGTCCCAACAAATCATCCATTCGGCTTATGAACTGATTATAGAGTCCTACTATTGATGTCCAACTACAACTGATAGCTCAATCGAAGATTAACCAAAATTACCATCAATCTGAAACGTAAAGCTTACTCGCTCTGTGCTCAATGTCTCTTAAAACATTTGGCTTTTGAAAGCCTACTATACCATCACGTCAAGGGACTACAGTAGATAATGACGCTGGAAGCTGCTGCATTAGGACAAAAATCCAAGCCAATGGGATGAAAAGACTGCGAACAGGACATTAAACATAATGCTTGGCTTTTTTTTTGGGTAAAAGGCATTAAACATATTCTGAACCTGCTAGAGATTATGAATTTAAGCTGCATTCAGCTTGCTTGACGCATGGCACATCTAGGCTTGCCATCGACCATGTTCGTTCCATCAGGATCATCTTTTGCATGAGCAAATGCTCGAAGTTTCATTGTATTGCACTTAAAAAATGCTGGGCTACACTTTTAACCGCACATCAGCCTCATCAAACACCAATAACCAACAGTCTCATCAAACACCAATAGCCTCATTGCACTGTAAAATTATGGAACCTTGTAAAAGCCAACATCGTCCTAGCTTCAAAATTTTATCCCTTGCATACAGTTCACAATAGACTTCTAATTGACGCACTAACATATCCATCAAACGATGGCCTACTGGTACAATTTCACATCCAAAAGCCCACACACGCGACATAACATGGGGTGAATAGATATGCGACAGAAACTGAATAATAAACTAGCCCAATAGAACATGGGAATTTAACAGATTTTTCCTCTGCTCCATGGAGGAGTCCTCAAACAAATAGAATCAGTAAACATTAGGTCCTTAAGATGTAGTTTAATGAGTCTATTTGAACATAAATCAATAACACAAAAGCACATGTTCTCTTAATCAGCTCGAGATTGGCCAGCTCGCGATGAGAGGATGATTCCAACAATAAGACCATAGAGAGCAAGAGCTTCAGCAAAGATGAGGATCAGAATCATACCCACGAAAAGCTTTGGCTGTTGAGCATTAGCCCTGCAAAAGAAGAACCAAATGTTGGTATGATAGGCAGATCTCCACTATCTTTGACTTGGGTTGGGTGAGCCAGCAACCAAAATGCAAAATGTAAATTATTGAATAACAAACTATCCAACCATGTATTAGTTTTTCACCATGCATTTTTTCTTAAACATCAAACTTTGCATCATTGTACATATTTGATTTTTGTTCATTGAATTTCTTACTCATTTATATTCCAAACATATATATTTCTCCATCCTTTTCAACTTACATGTATCAAAATCTATGAACAGACAACCATTCAGATATGCAGCAATGTCTTAAAACCAAAATCGAAAGTTGTGGCACAATGCAGAAATCACACAACCTTCATTCGTATGTTCAACTTAGTCTTTCAAGTAATAAATTTACCACCTCATGACATTGTATGTCTAATACAAGGACAGTAATCTAGATCGAATCATTCTAACCCTAAAACTTATCATCAGAATTCTGGCAAACAAATGAACATATACGAAATCACACAGAAAACAGCACCCAATTACATAGCCAAAATTCACAGTTCATACTTCATACTCAATCAACTTAATAAGGAGAGCGAGAAGTCCCATTCCCCACTCAAAGCAGGTATGAATCAGGCACAAGTTATCCTAGTGACAATGTCCTAAATACAAATCAATAAATCACAGAACAATATGTCACCGGATCCAATCAATCACATGGAAGTGAGGATTGAATGCCACAAACAAATAAGTCCTTTATAGCTAAGTTCAGCTAAAACTCAAACACTTAAACTTCCATATTCCACCAAGTCCAACAATTTGCTGACAAATTTAGAGTAAAACAAAAAAGGGGGATAAGAAGTTTACCTTACGCCAGCGTCGCCAACGATCCCAATGGCCATGCCGGCGGAGAGACCGGCAAGGCCACAGGCCAGACCCGACGAAAGGTGGGCGTAGCCGTCGAAGAGGTAGTAGGACTTGGCCTTGGGGTTAATTCCAGTGCTGATGATGACGGCGATGATAAGGCCGTAGATACCCAGCACACCAGCCATGACGACGGGGACGATCGATTTCATGACCAGCTCCGGCCGCATCACTCCCATCGACGCCACCCCCACCCCGCTCTTCGCCGTCCCGTACGCCGCCCCCATACCTGCACACAAAAAATTACAAAAAAAAACACCAAAAAATAAGTAAAATTCACGAGATCCAAATCAAAACCAACAGGAGATGAAAGGCGGAAGAGCGGTTACAGGAGAAGACGAGGGCGGCGGCGGCGCCGAGGAAGCCGAAGAAGGGGGCGGTTTCGTCGCCGCTGAACGTGGAAGACATCTTCTTGATTCGAATGTCAAAACCCTAATTAGACCGTGTTCCCGGTTAAGAATGATCGCTCGATCTCTTTCTCTCTCTCTGTCTGGCCTCCGCTTCCTCTTTCGTCTTCTTCAGACCTTGAGGGGTGGTTCTGGTTTTAGATCTGCAGGAAGCAGAAGAGTGATCGGGATTTGGTACGTGTTTACGGAAATGCCCCTCGATTTGAGGGAATATACGGTTTTGGTACATCGAGTGGGCTGACGAATAAGGGCGGTTTGTTAAGCCCAAATCCCGGACACAGCCCAAATAATTAAGATGAACAGTAACACGGAGAGCGGATATGCGTCAATCAATTTTATTTCACCTGCGGCGGGGAAGATATGGTTGCGAACTGATAACCGTCCTCTATATATATATATATATATAGACTCATTTATATGAGCTTGAGCTCATATAATCTTGTATGAGCTCGGTTTTTATGGGCCATTAGATTTATATTTGGTGGCTTATAATATTTATGAATTATATTTTTTAGTTAAACCTATGAATATTATGGGTCACCGGATGTAAATCCGATGGCCTATAGAGCCCGGGCTCACATAGATTTATATGAGCCCGGGCTCATATAAACTTTTTCCATATATATATATATATATATATGAAAAAGTTTATATGAGCTCGGGCTCATATACGTTTACGTGAGCCCGGGTTCTATGGGCCATCGAATTTATATCCAACGGCTCATAATATTCATGGGTTTAAACTCATGAGTATTACTGATCGTTTATAATTAAACCCTTTGTAAGTGTACAAGGTAATTGTACTAGGATAAGTATTTAAGGGTTGTCGAACCTCAGGGACGGATGGATTATCACTAAATCTAAAGAATAATTTGCTGATTGAAAACTAAATCAAACTTAAACTTTAATTAGGTAAAAGAAAGAAATCAACTAGTTTAAAAGCAAGAGATTAATTTGATAGAGTTTACTTAGGAAATTGAATCCACTATAGAACCATAACAATTCCTTAACTTTTAATCTAAATCTAGTGTGAACATGAACAAGTATTCTCAGCTACAAGCTAGAATTACTTCAAAAAGAATCATTAATTAACTTCCATGGCATGAACTATCTTCGACAATAGCACGAATCATCTACACTAAACTAGCTATAGGCATGACCCGTCAAATCTTAGTATAACTCATCCAAGTCATTAATTATCTGAACATTAAAACTATTGTATGACCATCTCATCTAAATCACAGAAATTAGAATCGATGTAAATATCAAAACCACATCAATCTATCATCTACAAGACAATAAATCAACATAGATTTGAATAAACATGAAAAGCTCTTCCATTAAAAAGGAAATCCATATCATACAATTGTCATCATTCACAACTGAGATCTAAATTAAAAAGAAAAGAAACTGAAACTTATCTATAGCTTCATCAACTCCTAAGTAAAAGAATAGTCTAGCCTTCCATTGTAGAAGAAAGCACTTGAATCTCCATTAGAAGCTTTGAATTCTCTTCCATCTTCTTCTTCCTTTTTCTCCTCCTAAAATCTACTGGAATCCCCCCAATTTTAAGCCAAATATGTCTTTTTATAGGCATAAATTCCGTAGGAAGAAGTCCAATATGAAAAGGATTGGAATTTGGGTCAAACAAGGAAACTGCACGTTATGCCGATCGATCGCCCTACATGCCCGATCGATCGGCTACACTGTTTTTTTGTCTGAATTCACGTTATCCCGATCGATCTCCCTGCATGCCCGATCGATCGGCTACAGTGTTTCTGTTTTCCTGGACTCTGTTCATTAAGCTTTCCTTCGTGTCCATATTAATTTCTAACTTGTTTGTAACTCCGAAAAGTTGTCCAAATCACTTTAAAGCATATGAAGACTATTTTTAATCATTTCAAACATCGTCCAAGTACTTCGATAAGCGCACTTTTCCTACAAAACATAAAATACCATATTTTAGACATGTAGAATATAATTAAAATTCCATCTTGATTTAAATACATGTCTAAACAACTAATAACTACAAAAATTATTAATAATTAAACTAAAATATTAATATCTATCTTAATCTAAATAAACTATAAATAACACTAAATTAACCTAATCTATAATAGCAAATAAGGTAAAAAGGCATATAAAATAGATATAGATTTCATACTTATCAATTACCCATGAAAATTATAAATTGTCGGATATAAATCTGATGGCCCATAGAGCCGGGGCTCATGTAAGTATGTATATATGAGCCCGGGCTTATATAAACGGGACTCATATATATATATATATATGGTAAAGTTATTGTGAGCCTTAGTTTATATAGCTTATATTGTATATAAGCGCCCAGTTAAAGAAGGGTCGTCAGATGGCATCTAACGCTGTTGATTTGTTGAAATTAACTTGACCATTTATAACATTTAACCAAAGCTCGATCTGAGTCCTCACCCCAGAAAAGATTTCCCGCCTATCCTGCGGCAGTTCCCGCCCACCATGATATTTTTGCCTGCACTGTCTAGGTTTTGTGGTCCAGGGCAAGGCGCATCCATGGCCGATCGGTAGAGAAGATCGAGCTCCTTACTTCCTTGGCCCCGCCCCATTGAGTTCCTTACCCTACCCTACCCAGCTCTGCCTCATTTCTCTGAAATCCTTCTCCAAAGGGAGGAGGTGTTGGTGATGATAGCAGAGAGGGAGGCGGCAGACGAAGACCTCTGCACGAGCATGGAGCAGAGGAAGCTGTATGAGGCGTACAACGAGCTTCACAAGCTGGCGTAGTAGTTCGAGGCGCCCTTTGACGTGCCGGCGGTGATTGTGTTGGTCTATCGGACGGACGGTAAGAGCGCTCTGGTGGAGGCTCTCACGGGCTTTCAGTTCAACCACATCGGTAGTGACACCAAAGCCCACCACCCCATCACCCTCCACAAGCTCTATGACCCGACTCCCTCTTCCCCCGCTGCTGCCTTGTCTTGAATGCCGACCCTACTGTCTCCCATCCAATGTCCCTCCCCGACATCCAAAGTACTTGCCTTTTCTTCTTCTCTTTGCATTATACACTTGTTTACTCTGATTTCGTATTACACTGAAAATTATTCTCAACGTTGAGTACACATATAACATATTCTCCTCGAGCTCATCACAATCCTTTCAAAATTCTAGCACTGTTAAGGTCTTATCATCATCTAGGGTGTCTTATGTCGGTGGCCGATCTGCAAATAACACAACATTGTGCCAGTCAATACCTCGTCGAGGTTATAATGCACAATGCGAGGGACATATCTTTCCAATCCTTTCTTGGAAAGTTTCCATTGCAAATTACTGAGGTAAAATGTTGTCTTTCTTTCCTCTATCATTGCATGTTGCTATTTTTGCTTCTTTAGTTGAACTATTGAAGATACAGAGTATCCGTATTTTTGTCCTATTCATATATAGGTTCGTTTCACTTTTTGTCTTATGAATCAAATAACTAACTATGTTGACCATATTTGGTGTTTCAAGAGTTCTTGCAATGACTACAAAGTTCAGTTTTTTAGAGGACTCAGACTCTTGTATCCCGGTTCAAGTTAGTTTATTTATGTGTTTTATCCTCGAACTTTGTTTACTATTGCTTCATGCGGGAATATCCATTTGCAGTTGCTGGTGTGAACATCACATTTATGCTAATTCCAACCTTCTTTAGTAGATGTTTGATGGGTATTCAAGATTTTTTCATAAGCTAACAATAGCTTTGTTTGATTTCAATGATATATATAGATGCATATGCTCCAATTCCAATTAATTGGGTTAAGATGATAATGATGATGTTCAAGTAATTCCACTTGAAACAATGCCATTTTTTTCTGCCTCTTGCTTCTATGTTCAATCTTTTACATAACTTTCATCCATTTGCTCTGTCTTGTATACTAAATTTTTGCTTCACATTTTCTATCATACTGATTTTATCCTTTACCTTAATAAACATAGGGTATTTCTTGGAAGTTCTTATTGCTAGAAGAGAGTTGCAAGAGCATGCGTACACATAATCTATTTTCTTTCCTTTTCTGCATCTTTTTAATTTTGAGCATTTGAGAGTAGAGCCATGTTCTTGAATCAACATGCTTGACTGTCTGTGATGTATGCATTGGGTGGTGATCCTTGTCATCTCAAACTCGCAATTTTTGGACAATTTATCCGGCAAAATTTTCTTCCTTTGAATATTGGGTTCAAGTCATTAGCTGTGGCAGGTTGCTGAACTTAGTTTGTTAATCAGAATAGACATTTTTCCTTCTATGTGGCTACCTTCAGGGATGTAAATTGTTTTAATGTAGAATCTATGCAATACAAGATGTGAGTTGAGCTTTTAAGTTTTGACTCTAATTGCAATTTATTGTTTAATTCAAGGGTAAATGATCATGGCATGGCTCAATGGAGCTCTTGTACTTATCAGTGCAGCTCTAAATGATCATGATATGATTCAGCATAAGACTATGGACAAACGAAAGTTAAAGTCGAAGATAGGTGCACTAGATCATCAATGGATGGGACTGTTGTGAAATTATGCAGTCACTTGTGTTTGACAATTGCTCAGTTGATCGATGTTTCCGTGGATGATTCAAATGATTTTTTCTTTTTTTTGATGATTTTTTGCAATGATAAGTTAAGGTTGAATTTTTTTTACTCTTGATCCATGTGTGAATACCTATTGACATGAAATTGTTGGTGTGAACATCACATTTATGCTGATTCAGATGCTTGACCTTTAAGCCAGTAAATTGTTTTCCTAACTTTGTTATATGGGTTTGCAAAAATGTAATAGCTTCTACATATGTCAATCTGTTTTTTAGGATTTTGCTCTAATCTTCTTCATACATATGTTTTAATGAATGTTTGACCTTCTCTGTACTGGGTGTTCAATATCTGTATGAGAATGTAGAGTCTCCCTTAGATGCTACTCACTCATGGACATCTTTCTATGCATTGATGGTTGTTTTTAGTTTTATTGAAATGAGTTGGTGCTTTCAATGGCTACACAGTCCCTTTTTTTAGTGAACTTGTTTCTTGTATCTTAGTCCAAGTTAGTTTATTTATGGATAGTTTTATCTTGAAAATTTGTTTACTGCTGCTAGAGTCTGGACTCTTTTTGACGAGTGTTCTGCATTAATGCTGCTTAACAGGGGGCTCCATTTGGCTTCACCCATACCAAACTGCCCCTAGACTGGGTTCATTTTGGGTTTGGCTGATCCGGACTGACTGCGTTCTCCCTCTCCTTTTGTGGTCTGTGAGTCTCTCCCTTCCCTTCCTCTACCGTCAGGAATTGTTATAGGTGGGGAAGTCGCATCTCCTTGGAGTTGGCAATGCCATGTTCCTTGGAATGCCCCCTTTTGTTTTGACTAATCCAAGCTCCAGCAACTGGATCTTCTCATATAGGTTGTAAAGCTTTTGCAAATGGGAATGTGGAGCGTAATCAGGTTCTTCAAGGATATGACAAATATAGAACATATTATTTCACCGAAATTGAGTGTTTTTTTTCATATAGTTGTATTGGGTATGTGTTTATATACGGAGCTTCATTTTTTGTTTCTATGCTAATGAGTGGGGAGGTTTCAACGTTAGGAGTTTTGGATTTGTCGATAAATGCCATGTGGTGGGTAAATACACATTTTGTTTTATATTTTTGTTGTTCTTGCTTTTATTTATTCTTTAATTTTGTTTCTCTGTACGAGACTTTTAGAGTATGTTTTAAATTTCCTGTTGTGAGAACTGAGATGGATAGCTAAGCATAGTAATAAAATTTTGCTTTGTTCCCATTTCCTAGTAACTTATATACTTTGGGTTTGCAGGACTTTCTCGTGCTTTATGGTGAATTAGATGTGTGGGCTTCCTCCAAAAGTACCATGTGAATCTTCATGGGAGAGGTTTGCAATAAAAGAAATCTAGGAGCAAAATGAAGAAGAATGCCATCAAATTTTTTTCAACTGAAATGAACACACTCCATGTGTTTGCAACAATGTATCCATGTCTTCTTTTCTCATGGACGTAATAGAAAAATGTCATCCAACATAACAGAAGCCTTCTATGAGATCTAGGTTTATACTGTTCAAGCCTTAGGTCAAAACAAAGTTTTCTCTGTTAAAGGGGTTTATGTGATGTAATGGAGTCAATATTTTTGTGCACTTCTTGTATTCTAATTATTAAAAGCATGTAATTTATATCTGTGGTTTAGGTGTCACGCCCCGGCGATGCCCGACCCGAGCCGAACCCGGTCCAGGGGCCGGTCAAGCGCACGGGGGCGACAAAGTGAAAATTTAGAAATGATCTAGCGGAAGATTTAACCCTAACCATGGGCGATTAACAACAACACGGAGTGCGCACAATCCTTTGAGCAAGAGTAAATAAAAGGGAAGAAAAATGTGTTGCTTATCACAAAGTAAACAACAATCTCAAACCCACAAACTTAGTTAAGTAAAGCCCACACCGGCTCAAAATAAGTCATAATCATCACAACTGTAGTATATGACATAAATCCAAAACAAGAGCCCTACACAAAGGTTCGAACATAAAATATGAAAAAAACGATGATAAGTCACTCAACGATCTCCATCATCACACCCAAGCTACCTCTGACCTTTCCTCAAAGAGGCAATCCTGTCCGTCTACGTGTCGCACCACGCAGCCCCAAATCAAAACACAAAAGAGGGGTGAGTTTTAACACTCAGCAATGATTTTAATATCACTGTCAACGTAGAAAATACGATAGCTTAGAAATGAGATCGTTCAGATCAAAGATTTACATGGTGCATCACTTTCTGATCACACATTCATATCACCTAACACTGCATCATAATGCATAATTCAACCTGCATGGATATATCTCTAGCATACATATTCCCACATGCATTCACATCATACCAATCCTGCATGGATGTATCTCTAACATACATATTCCCACATGCATAATATCATCACAACCTGCATGGATGTATCTCTAACATACATATTCCCACATACATAATATCATCACAACTTGCATGGATGTATCTCTAACATACATATTCCACATGCATAATATCATCACAACCTGCATGGATGTATCTCTAACATACATATTCCCACATGCATAATAGCATCACAACCTACATGGATGTATCTCTAACATACATATTCCACATGCATAATAACATCACAACCTGCATGGATGTATCTCTAACATACATATTCCACATGCATAATATCATCACAACCTGCATTGATGTATCTCTAACATACATATTCCCACATGCATAATAGCATCACAATCTGCATGGATGTATCTCTAACATACATATTCCACATGCATAATAGCATCACAACTTGCATGGATGTATCTCTAACATACATATTCTACATGCATAATATCATCACAACCTGCATGGATGTATCTCTAACATACATATTTCCACATGCATTTTATCATCAAAGTCAACATGCATGGATGTATCTCTAACATACATATTCCACATGCATAACATCAAAATCAACATGCATAGATGTATCTCTAACATACATATTCCCACATGCATAATGTCATCACAATCAACCTCCATCAAGGAGTAATCACACATTAACGTCACACAGACGAGAGCATAGACAAGGCCACGAAGGCGTGTCATGGTCCAAAATTCTACACAAGAATTCAAGAAAGATCGGGGTTGTCAATCCCTAATACTGCTCGCCCTGGACAATCCTGGCCAAGGATGTCCCATTCTCACACAGAATCTAGAGCAGGTGTTCACCAGGGACATCTCCTGCGGAGGGAAGAGCCCGAAGTTCTCACACGTAGAACCCTAGAACACGTGGTAGCGGGGTGCACACGGCATACCACACTGGATTCTCAGGGTCCAGATGACACACATAATAACATTCTCACATATCCGCAAGACAAGTACACAACTCGTCCCCACATCATTCTATTAAACAAGACTCAACCCGGGGAGTGCACTCGTTCCACACAGGAACTTCAAATCGTTCCACACAGGAACTTCAAATCGTCCCACACAGGAACTTCAAAACAAAATATGTCCTTTCGGACCAATCAACTTGTGATTAATCCACGACCGATCAATCCGGCACACAATTTCATCACATTGCATCCAATCGGTCAAATTCGATTAATCACGATGAAGCCTCAATTGAAAATCCATTTTCATGATGCGTGCAGCATGGTACATGCGTGGGCAAAGCATACATGAATCTTAATCATGATAAGTGCTCTCACCAGCCCCTAATGCATCATTCATAATCACAATATTAAGCTTCAACATCATTATTTAACCCCCACATGTGTGTGTAACTAGTAGAAGCCTTTCACATAATGCATATCAACATGCTTGAAAATCAACTCACTACCACACTACACATGTGAATTTCTATCTAAACATGAATTCCAGCGAAAATCATAGTAGAAGAATCGTTGAAATCACAGCTAGATTCAAAACTCAACCACAAGGGCTAAACACCTATAACATCACTCATTTCATCATTGAGTCATGACATTCACCAACATCCACACACCACTAACCACAATCTATCATGACAAATCAGTCCAACAATGATTGTAGTCCTACTGAAAATATATGCTTATCCAAAGGGAAACAACCGTTCATAATTTCAAGATAACGATTCCAACATCATGCCACAAAACATAAGTCATCCCAGCATCTCTAAGCATATGTCTCAACTCTATAAACTCAATAGCATGTATTTTCAGTAGCCTAACATAGCTTAAAACACTCCACATTCATATAAAATTGGCAAGCTAAAGTGGAATCATCAAAATAGACATCATACACACAACACACAATTTCCTGTGTAGTTGATCGATCGCCCTTCAGGCCGTTCGATTGGTTACACGCAAAAATTTGAAATTTTCAGTTTAGCCGATCGATCGCCCTGCAAGGCCGATCGATCGCCAACACGGCAGAACAGTCATCTTCTTCCTTTCGCAAAATCAAACCGAAACACCATAGATAACACTTCAAATCCACATCTAACACCCTAATCATCATCAAAAGTCCTCCTTGACTTCCAGAATATCAAACCAAACCATAATAATGCAAAACCCTAAGAAATCAAGATTAAATAATTCTATTTTCTAATCTTACCATTAACACACTAAATCAAGCAAACCATTTCGAAATAAGCCAAAAATGAAGAGTTTTACAATGGATAAACAGAGATTTCGAAGACCTATTACCTCAGCACTTAATTAAGCTCAGATTGAAGAGTCACCCTTCTTGAAATCCTTGAAAACACAATGAGTTTGAATTAAACTCTAATAGAAATCGATTTACCCAAGAAATCCCTAATTAAACCTTAGATCTAGGGCTTGTTGGTAGGTAGTAAAAATCGAATTTTGAATGTTAGGGTTTGTAGTAAAACACAAATCAGTAGCTTTTGATGGTCAAAAACGAATTGAATCAAGGGGAAAATGGTAGATTTGGAAGAAATTAAGAGAAAAGTCATGGATTAGTGCTTAATTAGAGCAAGCTTACCTTAATCGGCTTCTAATTCGGGCCTAAATGGGGATTAGGCCAGCCCTCCTTCCTTAGCCTATTCCCAAAAATGGAAATGGCTCTGGTTTGCCCTTTTATAGTAAGGGTTGGGGTAGGCATAGGTAAGTTTTGGGGTGTATATATGAAAAGTAGGCTAAAAGTGGGTATTTTACAAATTTAAGCACATTTTAAGCCTAATAAAATTCTAAAAATTTTTGTGGGACCTTAAGTATATGTCTAGGTTCATTTGACACAAAAACAAAATTTTCGACGGTGGGGCCCACAGGGGTCCTGCCAAAACCCTAATTTTTAAGAAAATAGTGAAAATTCTAAAAAATCTCAAAAATTCACATTTGGTTTAAAATCACTCAAAACCACTAATATTGAAGTTAATTTTGGTTAAAACTATCACAAACACTATTTATTTATTAAATCACCGAATAAAATCAGAAAACGCGTAAATCTCACGATAACCTATAATTAAAGAAAACCAAAACCCAGTTTAAAGATTAGGATCCTTACATTAAGTCTTGAAAGAGAGTTTTTACCGGCCCTATGCAACCATCTTTAATCCGTTGTACATATTGCACTAGCCATCTATCATATCACCTGGGATAATTTGTAAGAAATACAAGCTAAATCTATCTCAACTCCACCAAATACATCACTATCAAGACTAAAGACTATAAAAACTTTTGCCAAGACTTCCCAATTGCTTGTGATAAATTAAATGAAATACAACTGCAAATCTTGTTCAAGTGACGAATTGTTATTCAGGGCAAAAAACAGCACAAAAATATTCAGGGAAAAAAACAGCATACATCCCCAAATCTTGTTCAAGTGCATTTACATTTTTAAGTACAATATATAAGTTGCTTTTATTTAATAACAATATCCTACACTAGCCAACCCATTTCTTAAAAGCCCTAATGTCCTCAAGCCTCGTCTACTCAGCCTCATTCCTGACTTCCGATGACTTTTGACTCCTATAAAAATTCTTGTGAAGCTTCAAAAACTCTCTTCTACACTTCCACTTATCAGAAAAAGTAAAATTACTTTTTCATGTACTCAACATTCTCCATTGCTCTCTCCAAGTAGCCACCTTTAATAAATCATACAAGTAGAATATCAAGCAAATACCAGTGTCTATAAAGTTCATGAGGTAACTAAAAGTTTGCATTGTTGGCTGAATTTATATAGTTGGTGAAAAAAAATAGAAAACAAGCTAATCTTTTGCACACATAAAGGCTAGGTTGAATAAGCTCGGTCATGCTTCCATCAACAACAATACAAAATTTTGTCCTATTTGTTTTGACACCAGTTACATGATTAACCAGACATCATGTATTAACAATAATGAGAATCAAATTTTGAAAAATAAATTGCTAGTTAGAACAACATTTATTAAATATGCAAAGGAAGCAAATTATTTTAATCCTTTAGGTAAACAAATTTCAAGAGCTCACACACCGTTGGCCATCACCATCACTGAAAGAGTCAAATCTAAAAATTGAGTCCTCACTGGGATCACAGGCCTGCACTAAAAGAGAAGGTTCAGTCATTTAGAAATTTATCTTCAAATCATGTAAAGCACAAAGGATATATAGGATGACAAACAAACAAACAAATTCAAAAAAATTATTTGCACACACTCAATTCGTTTAATGTTGTGAACATATAGTGGGTCATATAAAATGGAAAAAAATAATTCTGGCAGACGAATCAAATCTTTTCAGGTTCTGTACATTGATTTGTACATTAAAAAACATTTCATTTTATAAAACCAATAATGAAATGACACTACAATTTCTGATGTCACACAAGACTAAAATTTTGATGAATGCAAACTAAAAAGTGACATGATTTCAAGGTTTAAAGTCAAACAAGAAGAAATGAAGCCTCAAGTACCTGTACAACTGTAGCACTAGCAGTGTCACCAAAGATAATATACCTCTATCTATCCAATCTACATAACTGGAAAGTGCTTCTGCCCCAACTACTATAACATTTCTATAGCCAAGTCCTATAATCTTTAAATAAGAATTAATTACAGTACAATAAACAATTGAGGAACAGACACAGATCTGTGAGTGGAGTAGCAGCTTGGTTACCTCCAATATAACCTGCAGCAGACAGAAGACCTGCAAGGAAGCCATTACATGCTGCTCTTAGCTCAATTGACATAGGATTACTCTTACATCTTAGTGTTCTCTTAATTTGATACAACAAAACTTCCTAGAGAAAGTATTCAATGGTAGGCTCAAAATCTGCCCACAGTTTTAACCGTTAGAATTAGATTAGGTAAAAGGTCAAACTTAAGATAGCTAGGTGCCTACAATAGACCTAATATCAATTATGCATTTTCTGGTACACATTGCTAACATTTGAAACCAAACAAAAACATCATAAAATAGACACAAAAATACATACTAAAAAGAATTCTGTGATTACGAATTCAGTAATAAGTTTCAACAATTTATGCAAAGCTTTCAAGTTCTTTGAAAAGTACCTTGACCAGCAGGGTGGAGATGGGAGTCAGGAGGAGGGAGGTCTGACAGATGGGCAGGAGGTGTTGAGGCGGAGCCAGGCATCAACACAAAAAGGTGGGTAGCATCTCCCTCTCCTTGTAGTCGCTGAGGCAAATGGAGCTTACAGTATCAGAGTTTACCATGGGAAGGTCCTTGGAAGACTGGGAGCATGTGAACTTGGGTAAGAGTTGATGACCGCCTGGTCCAGCCCTTGCACGACGGGGTTGTCACCCTCATCATCTTCTTGATTAAGCATGTGAACTTCTAAATCTTAAAAAATAAATCTGGTTCATTAACTAGGTAATTTTATTAAAAACTTTTCTATAAACAAACTGTCACACTTATCACATAGAAAAGCAAGGAGAAATAGATTGAGCTCATCCAAATTATTGCCAAACCAGATTAACTCAACGCATCACGTGAACACATTGCATGAGAACAAATGATACGACAATGAAGAGATGCCTAACAAATGGTATAGGAGTGGTAGCAGTATTATCATATACGGTAGCAAATCTTAACTTTTAAGAAAAAATGGGAGTAGATTGGCTAAATCGAAAATTTCACAATGCACAAATAGCAGGATAGTTGTCTTTAGTAGCATATCCTAACTTTCAGAAAAAAAAAAATGGATGATTGTTGTCTCTGGCAGTAGATCAGCAAAATCTAAACTTTCAAAATGCACAAAAGGAAATGAAGAGGCAAAACGTCAAAATGGAACAACAAAAATACCTTATGAGAAGGGACAGGGAAGCCACTAGTCGTGTGGAGGAGAAAACAGCCAGCCGGAGCGTTGTAGCAGGAGCAAAGAACGGGCCAAATATTAGGAAGCCCTGAGCCGATTTGAAGCGGGGTAGGTTTTATGAGCGAAGGGTACGATGCAGCCGTGCAGGTCCGAGATTGGGTTAAAGACTTTAGAGATCCAAAGAAGAAGGTGATCATCCATTGCGGGATGGCAGGAAGGGGTAGCGCCACCTCTGGAGGTGGTCGTAATCGCAAGAGGGCAAGGGGTAGCTCCAAAGTGGCACAAGAGGGTTGGCGACTTGCTAGATCCGAAGGTGTTGATTGTCACGGGCTGGCTGGAAGGGGTAGCTGTGGCGGCAAGAGGTGATCGGAGATTGGGAAGCCCTTGAACCTGCCGTAGAGGAGACCGATTGCTCACTAATAGCGGACCCAACAGAGTAGAAAGCCGGAGGTCTTCTAAGCAGGGGACAACGGGGAACCCATTGGACAAGAGGTTGGTGGTGGACGGTGTAACAGAAGCTCCGGGAGGTGGGGGGATAGGCGACTAAGAGGGATCCATTGCGGGGTGGCGGGGAGGTTGTCCTGTCCGAGAAATTTTTCAGTGTGCGTCACACACCCCGCTCGCCGTGTATATTACCATTTATAAAACGATTTATCAGCATTTATAATTATTTATTACCCTCATGTCTTATAATTATGCTGATGAATCATGCGTTAAATGGTGAAATACACGGCCAGTGGGGTGTGTGACGCACATTGAAAATTTCTTCTATCCTATCCCAAGAGAAGGAGTTGAGGGCTCGAGGGATATGGTCTCGTTAACCATGGTTAAGCACCTCAACGATTGGATCTTAATTAGACGGCTATTACGATTTGGACATTTATAATTTAGATAAGCCTGGGCGTATATAAACGGGATTCATATATATATATATATATATATATATATATATATATATATATATATATATATATATATATATATATATATATATATATATATATATATATATATATATATAAAGTTTATATGAGCACGGGCTTATATATACTTATTCCTATATGAGTCCGTTTATACGAGACTGGGCTCATATATCTCTGTGAGCCCAGGCTTTATGGGCCGTCGGATTTACATCTGGCGGCCCATATTACTCATGGGTTTATAATACTCATAAAACCCATGAGTATTATGAGCCATCGGATGTAAATCCAACGGCCCATATAGCCCGGGCTCACATAAGTATATATGAGCCGGGGCTCATATATATATATAGTCACATTTATATAAACCTAGGTTTATATAGCCTATGTGAGCTTAAGCTCTATACGCCACCAAATTTATATCCAACAGTCTATAATACTTATTGATTTAAATACCCATGAGTATTATGGGCCGTCAGATATAAATTTGACAACCCATAGAACCCGTGATCATATAGACGTATATGAGCCAAGCTTTTCCTAATATAGAGTCTCATTTATATGAGCTATACGCCTATATGAGCCTAGGCTTTATGGGCTATCGAATTTATATTTGGCGGCCTATAATACTCATGAACATTTAAACCCATGAGTATTATGGGCCGCTGGATGTAAATTCGACAGCCCATAGAGCCCAGGCTCACATAGGCTATATGAGCCTGGGCTCATATAAACGAGACTATATATATATATATATATATATATATATATATATATATATATATATATATATATATATATATATATATATATATATATATATATATATATATATATATATATATAGGTTGGCTAGCCCTTGATAGTAGACAGTTATGGTAAGACCAAATGCACCTACAGGGAATAGTAGCATTGAAACATTTGTATATCATGTTGGTACATGTTGGCATAAGTCCTAATTTGAGTAGGACTTAGTAGCAAGCTAGTGGCCACCACTACATAGGGCCGAAGTTCTATGCTGACTAGATTCCATCTAAATACATTTGGCAGACTCCTACCAGAGTGGAAGAAAGAGAGGCAGACTCCTACCCCTACCAAAGTGGGAGAAGGAGAGGCAGACTCCTAGCAAACACGAACTCCCTTGGGCAATTACATGAAGACTCTTAGCGGAATTGGGAACCTAGAGTCCCCTCTTATTGGTTTGGAGTGGAAGACTTGCTAAATAAGTGACCAAGAAAGGAGGTCTAGAGGAGTCATTTCGTTGTTGCATAGGAGTCATGGAAGGCCGTATCTGTATCGGTCGATATGCACCTGTATCGATCGTTATGGGTACAAGGGGCGATAAGCCCCCCACGTATCTTTGATACGTATTGATATGGCCAATATATATAGATACTCTAATATTTTATTAATTTTTTTAATTTAAAAATTAATTTTTTTTAAAAAAATAAATTATTTTTTCTTAAAAATAAAAATATAATTCAAATTCAACCTCTTCGAAGGTTTAAAGATAACAATGTTTTTATTATATTAAAAAAAATTTAAAAATTATATGAGATCAATATAGGTGGATCTATATAGTTTACATAATTTTTTTTAAATATAGTGCTTCACAATTATGTATTTACTTAAACATCTATCGTATGAGTTTCTCCACAATATTCATGTGACTCATATTAATTATTTGGTTCTAAAATAAATTAATTTCAGAGCACTTAATATGAGACGGAGGGAATAATAGTTTGTAAATGACAAAGGGAGTAAAGTGTATAGTTCTAAAATAAAATAATTTTAGAACAATCGTATCAGTTGATACGACCTTCTGTTGTATTATCATGCTCTAAATGAAGTATTATAATGATATATTATTAGTTATAATATTTTTTTATGCTTATCAAAGAGTTTACGACCGTTTCGGCAAGTACTAAGCGTATCATCGACGCATACCTGTCACGCCCTGGCGCCCGCCTGACCCAAGCCGAACCACACGGGGGCAACTAAATTGCATTGTAGAAGACTTTAATTCCTTAATCGGGTATTTAACACATACATAGAATTGCGCACCTTTAATCCTTTGTGTAAGAGAAATAAGGTAAAATAAAATAGGATAATAACTCTAAAGTAAATCTTCGCTCTCAACCCACATACATAACAATCCTGAGCCGACACGTGGCTTGAATCATAAAATCTCATATAAATCTAAAAGAATCAAATAAACACGAGTCTGAAACATAATCATCCATTCTAGATGTTCTATAAACATAATAGCATAAATCAAAAGACAAAACAATGTTCGAAGGCGTCCACGCCTACCCCCAAGCATATCATGATCGTCACTCATACAAGGAATCTTGATCAACAGCATATCATACCAAGCATCCCCAAAACAAAACACTGAAAGAGGGGTGAGCAAAACTCAATAAGGTTTGAAATATGGTAACATTAATCATAAAACAATCATGACACATCAACATGGTAATTCAGATCTATATTTCACCTAATATCATTATTTCTGATTAAATCTCTTACCATACCCCTATTTATCTATACGTAATCATCCTGCATACAAGTATCTCATACATACTAATTATGGCATGCATAATCAAATTATGGCATAACATCCATCCTGCGTAATAAGTGATTCTCACACAATCACATCCATAATCATGCATATCAAGTCATTCTCCTTCATAACATTTAACTTGCATGACATGTATTATCAATACTTAATCACATAATGCATACTCATATCATTCATCAATAAATTATTCAACCTGCATGATAAGAGTCTTAATCACACGATATTAAATCATGTATAATAAATCATATTCACATGTGTTACATAATCTCAATTATCCCTACACAACTTGTGCAACCTGGGTATAATATTATCTCATACATATGCATCATCAACAAATGGTGAATGTCTCCATCATAGATAGAAATACAATCATATCACCCGCTCTGGATGTGGTTTAATTTCCTAACTAGAAACCTAGGGCATTGCCCTCTTTGGACACATCCGAATTCCTTACGGAAACCTAGGGTATTTGGGACAATCAGCCCTTCTGCATGCCCTAGACAATCCAAAAGGAAGGTCGGAATTCCTTACGGAAACCTAGAGCAGTCTGCTCACCCTGGACAGTCCTGGTCGGGAATGTCCGAATTCTTTATGAAAACCTAGAGCAATGTGTTCGCCCTAGACACCTTTGTGGTAGGAGAGTTCGAATCCCACATGGGGAACCTATAACATGTGGTAGCCAGTGCACAAAGGCATACCACTTTGGATTCTTAGGGTTCAAATTTGACTATCTCAAGAAAATCTCAACCACATCAAAATGACTCACTCAACCCGAGGATGATCTATATTCCAATCAGAAACTCAAATCGAAATTATGTCCTTTTGGACTAACTAATTTTTGATTAAGCCAATAATTGTTTAATCTAGTATGCAATCTCACATCATTACATCCAATCGACCAACCACAGCCAAATCTCGATAAAGTCTCATTCAAAAATTCGTTTTATCCATGCAACATGGTACATATGTGGGTAAGGTATACATGAATCCTAATTCATGATAAGTGTTCTCATCAGCCCCTCATGCATTATTTATAATCATAATACCCAACATCATCATGATCATCCCCTACATGTGTGTGTGTGTTCATGACATAAACATTCATCTCTAAGCATAATAACATGCCTTATAATTTATCATTATACCACACATGCTCTTTAACATCTAATCATGATTCTTAACTGAAATGATGAGTGAAAACCATCGAAAACCATCAATTAAATCGAGTGTAACCTCGTGCTAAACCTATGCAAGCATATTCACACTACACTTGAATCTAGTCATGACACCATCAATTACCCATAATTTAATCACATTATATGAAGACATTGCAGTTCATTTTCATGTTATAATCTTATTGAAATCATGCTTAAAACATAAGGAATCATTTAATCATAAATTCAAGATAAACAATCCTAACATGTGCGGCCAACAACATGATATTTCACATAAAACTTAAATACTTTTCATAATTTTCAACATCAATAACATGCCCTTCCAGTGGTTCATTCTAGGTCAAATTACTCCACATGAATATAAGAAATAGTTCTAAGGCATATAAATAAGAAAAAGAGCTAAAATATAAAAAACAGCCAAAATTGTTGCATTGCCATTTGATTAGCCTGCAGGGCCATTCGAACTACTGGCCATTCGATTGGCTTGCAAGGCCGTTCGAACGCCATAACGGTAGTTTTAGTTCATCTTCTCCACTTTGAATTCAAAACCGAAACTTCACTTACAATTCATAAATCATCAAATCTCATTCCCAAACTTCATTATAATCTAATCCATGCTTCCAAAACATCAAATTTAGCCATTATCAAACATAAACCTCAAGAAATCGAATTAAAAATTACACTTTTCACAATCACCATTAAAGTTCATAATCATGGAACTCATTTCAAAACTACAACAAATCACGAATATGACACTACAACGATGTTTAAGACTAAAATACTTACATTTTAACAAGTTCTTCATTCGAAATGACTCCTTAAACACCTTCAAAATCTACCCAAAAATATAATTTTTATTAATACTTCACAAATCCGATTTTAAAACACTTAAAACTTTAAAAAACAAGTAGATTTGGGGTTCAAAAGATCCAAAAATAAAATACAAACTTTAGGTTTTGAAATAGGAACCCAAATCAGTAGTTTTTTTAGTGAAAATTGAGATTAATCCAAAGCAAAGGAATGAATTTAAAAATTTTAAGCAAAACCCTAATAGATTAATGAAATATTAAGTAAAATCATATCTTAATCTTCTTTCTCCTTTAGGAAAATAGGGATTAGACTCTTAAGCTCTAGGTCTTAGCCCTTTCTTTTTATAGTAAAAGGTGGGGTAGACATAATTAACTAATGGGGTACAAATAGGGTTTATACTAAAAATAGTAAAACGTACTTATTTGAAACTCAATTTAATTTCTAAAAATTCTAAAATAATTACCCAGAGTCTTAGGTTGATGTTAAGGATACTAAGGGCTAAAAATCCTGATTTTGACCGTGGGGCCATAGTGGGTCCCACAAACCCTAATTTATCTAAAAAATAGTAAAAATTCCAAAAAAATTTAAATGACTTAAATTAATTTTAAAACCAAAATTAAGAAAAAAAATTTGGTTTGAACTTTTGTTAGCCACTTAAATTTTGAAAATAGTTTAAAATTGATCAAAATTATCATTAAACTACAAGAAAATAATTAAATAGAATAAAATAAACCGGTTCAAGCTCAAGGATCTTACAGTACCCGTATCTATGATCATTGATACTGTCATCCGTATCGATACTGCCTTCCATAATAGGGGTTATGGAAATTCATATCGGCTCATGCGAGTGTATATTAGGATGTATGTGCTTATGTTGATGTATACCGATATGATATTTAGCAGTGGCATGCATTCCATACATTTTTATCAATGTACTCTGCCCGTTTAAAACGTATTGTTTTGATACTTTTGATATGGGGTAGTAAAAGCTGCTTGCAATGTCTCTTTTTCACTTTTCATTCTACCTTCCTTGCTTCCACCAGCTCTCTCTCTAGCTGCAGGTTGAGATTCATCGTTGCACCAGTCTGTCACTCCGCCTTCTACATTGTTTCTTAGCCCATTCCAGTTGGTTCAACTAACTACATAGGCGGTCTTCCCATACTAGAACCAACATTTGGGGGCCTCTCCTTTGGCCAATTGCATATCTCATTCCAATCGGTCAGCGCAAATGGTGGGGCATCTGGCTTATTAGCATGAAGATCAACTTCATTGCTTGTTTGGTTAACACGATGGTGGGGATCTTGGGGATGAAGGGAATATCTTGCAGTTTTTTTTTGGCAACATGAATATCTTTGAGTTTATGCTTTGTGATTATGTATAAAGATTTGGTTTTTGGCATAAAAAGGGCAATTTCAAGATGGGTGCTTTGTGATTATGTGTAAACTGGCTGGGCTGATGTGAGGAAAAATTGACCAACATGGTGGTCTTTTTTATTCCAAATGACTGAAGATGAATTTCAAGCCAAATCATATAATTAACTCATAAAAGTTGTCTTGATTTTATCTCGTGTTCAAGACTTTCAAATTTAGGTCTATCTGAAATCATCTTTCTGGCTCTAACTCTCCCCATTTTCATAGAAAACGATGGCTTTTATTATTCCCTGCGGTGCCTGAATTAACTGTTACCACTTCCCTTGGTGCCATGTCCAAACTTCTCATACAAGCATCAAATGCACCCTGCTCCAGTTTCGAAGGAGTCTACTATCCTTGTGGCTTGCCTTTGCTTTAAAGCCCTGAATATGGTTTTGTGGCTCAAGATTGGCCATATGTTGAAATACTTGAAAGCTGCTGCTTCAATTTTTTCCACGAACATAAATGGGTTATCTGCTTCTTGTAGATTTGAAGATCTATGTGCATAGATTTATTAGATACATTTGATGAAAATCTTGTGTAATCCTAATTGAGAAAATAAAAATGAACTTATTATTATCAATTACTATAGTTTCATTTGATGAACATTTGTTTGTGTTGTTCGTTTGACTACTCATTGATCAGCCTTTTCTTTTTGTTGACAGATCCTATGACTTCAATGGACAGTTAAAAGACGTGAAAATAGGTAAATCACAATCTAGTGTTAACAAATTCACTTGTCACTAAGCTATATATTATTTTTAGAGGGCGCCTACTTCCACAATCTATGCTTGCAATTAGTATTTTTAATGTTGTCTCTAAGGATTTGGGTTGGTATTTGTAATTGAACTTGTCCATGTAAATAACAATATGGAGTCTATGTACACAACTACATATGTATATTAACTTTTTATAAGTAAACTCTTTTAAAATGGGGCAGGTACTTTGCGTTTTCAAGATGACATCGAAGGAGAGAGAGTATGACATTGGGTAGGCTCACGACACAAGGGTTGGGGATATTATGATTACTTATATTTTTTAGCATTTTGGAGGTATTGTATTTGCTAACAAATTATAACTTTTTATGTTTTACTATGCTATGAAAGAAGTAATATAATGATATATTATTAGTCATAATATTTTTTATGCATATCACAGGTTTTGCACCAGTTCGGCGTGTTGATAAGTATAAAATACATATATTTTATACGCACTTTTATCTTATTTAATAGCATAGTAATGCTAATTCAGGATTACTTATAGTTTATTTATATTAGGGTTACTTATATTTTTTAGCATTTTGGAGCTATTGTATTTGGTGACAAATTATAACTTTTTATGTCTTACTATGATATGAAAGAAATAATATAATAATATATTATTAGTCATAATATTTTTTATGTGTATCAAAGGTTTTGCACCCGTTCAGCGCATTGATAAGTATTAAATACATATATTTTATACGCACTTTTATCTTATTTACTAGTTTAGTATTGTTCCAAATTCCCACATAGGGAACCTAGAACAGGTCTGCCAGCGAAAGATGATTCTGGCCAAGAACGTCCAAATTCCCACATAGGGAACCTAGGCAGGGTGTTAGCCAAGGACATCTCTGCGGTGGGGAGAGTCCAAATTCCCTCATAGGGAACCTACAACATAGTAGCCAATGCATGAAGGCATACCACTTTAGGTACTCAATGTCCAGATGCGACTATCTTAATAAATCTCAACCGCAAGACAAGTATACAACTTGTCCTCATATAACTCAATTTGACTCGACTCAACCCGGGGAGTATACATGTTCCACACAGGAACTTAAATCGAAAACATGTCCTTTCAGACCAACCAAGTTTTGATTAATTTATCGAGCAATTAATCCGGCACGCAATCTCAACCATTGCATATAATCGATTAATTCCTGTTAAACATTGGTGAAACTTCATCCATGATTACCAATCCATGATGCATGATAGCATAATACATATGTGAGTAAGACCTACGTGGGTTCCAACACATGAAATGTGCTCCCAATTAGTCCCCTCATGCATCATAATCATTGCATAATTAACCACAATTTCATAGTAGATCCCCCATCTGTGTATATTCATGCATAATCTAAGTATATGACCAATGCTTGACATAAACTCATAAGAAAATATACGCATATTTAAACACATTTAAAAATAATGATTCCAAACTGAAATCAAAGCAAAATTCACCGTAAAGCTTAAATCTATCCATGTGAAATTGAACGTTCACTCCCACAAACATGATTTTTCCACACATTAAGCCACAACATGATCACATCAATTACCCATAAACCATCCTCATTAGAAGAGAACACATCTCACTGTTTTCCATATAATATCCCTATTAGAACATATTCTAATAACAAGAATTTCAACATTTAATGGTTCAAGTTACTTCAATATCAACATACATAATTATCAACATATAATATAATACCACATGACAACACCTAAACATAATCCATAAACTTCCATCATCAAATCCATACTTCTAGTAGCCTAATTTCAACATAACACACTTCTCATAACTATTATAATCATTAGATTGAGTAAAATATTGAAATGAGCATAAATTTTAAAAATAACAAAATTGCTGTGTAGCCGTTTGATCGCCCTGTAAGGCCATTCGATTGGCTAAACTGAAAAATCTGCCAAAAATATAGTGTTGTCGATCGATTAGCTTGGTAGGCTATTTGATTGCCAATAGAGCAGTTTTGATCTCCTTCTTCATTTCAAAAATCAAAATTGAGACACCATGAAATCACCTTAAAATCTTCACCCATGGTCTCAAACACTATAAAAAACTCATCAAACCTTCCAAAATACTAATCTAAACCATTTTAAGACAAAACCCTAAAAAATTGAAGTAAAAGATCAGCATTTATTAAACACACCATTAGATCCTAAATCAAGCAAATTCACTCCAAATAACATCATAAAAACTGAGATTTTTACTACCCAAAATTGAGATTGAAGAACCTACTACTTTTTTTTGTTGATTTGGTTCAGATTAAACCTTCAATCTCATCTAACACATTCAAAAAATATAATTTTAGTTAATATACAACTAATCTCGATTTAGCTTTGAAAAATCAAAAGTAAACATTAGATCTAGGGTTTTAGAAGCCTAAAAACGAGATTTTGAAGATTAAGGCTTAGAGAAGAGAGGTAAAACAATAGTTTTATGCTTTCAAAATTGATTGAAATGATGAGGAAAGTCAAGATTAAGAGGAATTTAAGAAAAACCAAGAGATTAAGCCAAGATTAAGCTAAACTCACCTCTAATCGTTTCCTTTCCGAGCCTAATCAAGGATTAGGCTCCAAATCTCCTAGCTAAGCCTATTCCCAAATAGAAAATGACACAACCCTTTCCTTTTATATGAGGGGTTGGGCCATACCTAATAGAAATGTGGGGTAGAAATAGAGTTTTTAACTAAAATTAGAAAATTTAGCAATTTAACCCAAAATTAGGTTTAGAAAAATTCTAAAATTTTTTATAATGTCTTCCATTTATGTCTGGGGCATTTTGGTCTAAAAACCTTAATTTTGTCAGTGGGGTCCACGGGGGGTTCCGCCAAACCCTAATTTTCGGTAAATTAGTAAAAAATTTAAAAAATTCTAAAAATTCAGGTTTGACCCAAAATCACTTAAAACTAATAATTGTGAAATTTTTTTGATTAAAACCTTCAGAAACCCATTTATTTTTTAAAATCACTGAATTTAATCAAAAAACGCTTAAACCACACGATAACCGATAAATAATCATTAAAATAAACCGATTCAAGATGAGGGATCTTACATCAACCCTCATCCAATTACTTAAAAGGCTATGTCCATGGATAATGGCCTTGCCCGCCAAAAAAGAAGCTTTGTCTGTGAATAAAATGCCGACAGACAAATTGTTAGCGAACTTAGACATGAACAAGCCTTGTCCCCTGACTATTTGGCCGAGGACCAGCCCTACTTGGATGATGTGCAAAATATTTGGGAATGCTCTTGATACGTTTACCAATGATTTGGTTAACTTTTTAAAGTTACAAATTTGTTAAAATTAATATAGACATTAATAAAAAAGCTTAATGAACAAAGTAGAAAATTGAACAAGAATATGGATTATCTAGTGAATAAACTTAGCTTTCTAAATAGAAACTGGATATGAAATTAAACAAAATTATCCAAATTGTAGAAATAGTGTTGTCGTTCAAATGGGTATGCATGGCTTTTGAACAAGATAATGTGCAGTTTCTTATGTTTAGCCAATTTTGAGTCATTTACCTATTAAACTTCCTCTTAGGACTTTTATACCTGTATTTACAAGTATATGAGGATCAAAATTGAGGAATTCTAGTAGATTTTCTAAATAAAAAAATGATGAAAAAGATGAAAAAATAATCAAAGCTTTAAAGGAAGATTCAAAAACCTTCTTCTACTATGTAAGGGTACGTTTTTCTTTTGCTAAGGAGTTGATAAAACTATAAATAAGTTTCAGTTTCTTTTTCTTTTTAATTTAGATCTTAGTTGTGATTAAAGACAATTGTATGACAATGATTTTTTTTTATAGAAAAACTTTTCAAGTTTATTCAAATATATGTTGATTTATTGTCTTATAGATGATAGATTGATGTAGTTTTGAGATTTACTTATGGTCATGCAATAGTTTTAATGTTCATATGATTATTAAATTTGAAGAGTGATACTAAGATTAGACGAGTTATACCTATAGCTTAGTTTAGTGTAGATAATTTGTGCTATTGTCGAAGATAGTTTATGTCATAGATGTAATTAATAATTATTTCTAAAGTAATTTTAGCTTATAGTTAAGAATACTTGTTCATATTTACACTAGATTTAGATTAGAGATTAATAAGTTGTTATGGTTCTATAGTAGATTCCATTTTCTAAGTAATTGTCATCATATTGATCTCTTCATTTTAATTTAGTTTGATTATTTTCTTTATTTAATTTAAGTTTAAATTATTTTAATTTTTAATCAATAAATTCTTCTTTTAGATTTAGTAATTAATTTATTGGTCCTTGAGATTCAACAATCCTTAATTACTTATCCAAGTACAATTACCATGGCATTTGTAAATGGTTCAATTATAAATAATCATGTATGCCAAGTGTATCATCTATGCATACCCATATCCATTATCATTGATATTAATACAACCTTCCATGAGTAAAATGCAACCAAACCCTAAAGGGTCAGGTTTGATTTTCCAAATTCAACACAAAAAACTAATCAAGGAGGATTTAGTCTTAAGGTGATCCAACTTACCCACCTCAATTAAATTTATAAATAATTATTAATATTATTTATGGGTAAGAGCTAAAATTAAATAATTATTTAGTTTTTTTATTTTGTATTCATAATAAAATATTTTAAAAAATAAAAAATAAAATTCTAAAAATTCTAAAAGGGTCATTCAGGCATGGTTCGAGTTACTATTTCTTAAATGGTCTCGAGTTCACGTGTTGGCAAAACCATACCTGATGGCATCCCTAGAAAAGCTCTATGAAGGCACATAATCTATAGGTGGTCATTATAATTTATGGAATATATGTTTCAATACTATGAACATGCTGCTATTGCCACCCAACAATGTCTCACTTTCTCTATTATTTTCCTGATTAAATATTATAAAACCTCTTGTACCCACCTCACCCTTCCTTCCCCTATTATAGAGATTAATTCACATACTTCCCCTATTACAGAGATATAATTCACATACTTTCCCTATTAGAGAGATTTAATTTACATACCCACCACAGTCCTCTTTCCCCCATGACTCTGGCATATGGCATGGCAATGGAGCAATCAATGATATTTTGTAGCACCCAGTGTTCTCTTCCCACTCCACCATCATGACCTCCTCCTCTTCCCTCTTTCTCTCCTTCTTTCATCTTCTTCTCCTCCCCATCCTATGTAGCTAGCTGGCCAAGGTGGCACAGTGCATGGCCACAGAAAAATCACGGGCCCGAGGCCTTTTTACTTTGTTACAATCACATGCAATTTGTGTTTCTCCTTCCTCACCTCCTCCTTCATCTTGGTAGTTGGTGAAATGGGGAGGCGTGAACCATTTGTGGGAGGTCAGGGTTAAGGGTGAAAGCATAACTAATGACAATGTTGTCACGGGCACTTATGTTAAAGGCATGGCCAGAGTTTCCGTTGGCAACGACCAAAGGAGGATGGGAAGAAGAATAAAAAGGGGGGAACATAGGGTTCAAAGAGAAGAAAACATACTCCTCGGCCAGTTTGGCATCTTACTATGACACCCAGCTTCACCACCTTCAACATTTTGGCTCTTAATTGCTCATAGGATCAATGGGCATCTCATTAGCCATTTTCGTCTTCTAAAATACCCACGAGTACACCCTTAGCCACAATGACAATGGAAACTAAAGTTGACAATTAAGGTCCAAAGAGAATAAAACTTACTCCCTCTAACAGTTTAGCATCTTCTTGTGGCACCCCGGCTTCACCACCTTCAACACTTAGCTCTTGACTGCTCATAGGAACAATGGACATCTTGTAGCCATTCTCATCTCCTAAAATACCCATGAACACCCTTAGCTACAATGACAATGGAAACTGAAGTTAGCAATTGAGGTTCAAAGAATTGCATATTAGTAGTATGACATCTTCTTGGTGCACCCGAGCCAAGAAGGGAAGTTGCCTTAGGGAGGGCTACTCGCTCTCATAAGAGAAGCCACTGCTCCCCACCTCTCTCCTCTATTACGTCTGCCTCTTCCCTCTCTCTTATGTGATTTAACCCCGTCTCCCCTCCCTTTCTCTCCCAATTCGTCCCCTACCCTTCTCTTCCTCTCTTCTTCTTTCTTTTTATTCCTTCTTACTTTCATATCCACTATTAAAACACCCTAGAAAACCTAGAACTTGAATTCTCTATCCTTGGAACACCTTCTTTTGAGTTTCTACTTCAACTTGGTACGTCATTAAAGGATTGCTTGGGAATGTTTAAATCAAATCAAGGTAAGAGGAATTACATTTTATTTTCTCTTGATTTTGGTGTAGATATTGTGATTTTTTGCCTTAGGGTTTTTGTGCTTGATTTAGGGTTTTACTCTTCCTTGTTTGTCCTTCAAAATTGTGTTTTTGGAATCAAATTGAGAGGGAAGTGATTTTCACTTGAAGATCTACTGACTTGTGGTTAATTTCATGCATAGATTTGTATTTTTAAGATTAGGGTCTTCTTATTACATGTTGAAGTATGTTTGATACATGATTTTATGAACTATTATCATGATTTGATGGAAAAAGCATATTTGATTGATTTTTTGTGGTTGTTTATTGGCCCATATCCATGCTCTAGAGTCTTCTATTGGATGTTTCTAATGCTATATTGGTTGTGTAATTCGGTTTCTTTGATTATAGTTTGATTCATGTTGTGTTGTTTGGTCCCATATTACATTGCGTCCATAGAAAGGATGATTTTGTTCTAGGCCTTCCCATTGTCATTTTCATCTAAAATTTCTTTGAGATGTTCTTTATTTACCCATATCATAATAAAAATTTCATGACTTTCATGGAGATCATCCTATTCAAAAGTAATCTTTTCTGGAATTTGTTGTTCATCCAATTAGTAGTACATTAGTTTTTGAACTTTGTTTCAGGGTCTTTGCTTCACATAATAGGCCCAGTAAAATTGTTCGAGATCCAAGAACGTGTCTAGTTTTATATTAGTTTTGGGGATTTTTCTCTATTAATCTAGATTTATTGAATTTTCTTGAATCCACGTTATTCGGGATTCACAATTCTGTTACTTTGTGTCCAAAATTTTTTTTGAATTCAATTTGGACCAGATTGCTCCCAAATTTCTGTTGGGAAATTGTCCATGAGTCTTATGTCTAACTGAAAAATCACTTCTTAATTTGGAGTCATTCACAAAGTTTTATGTATTTTTAAATCCAACTTTGCAGGAATTCTGGTATTGCATAGTAATTTCTAAAATTCAAAATAAAATAGTTTTAGGTGTTAATCCATACATTCAATTTAATTTGGAGTCTCTGATTGGTCAATTGATTGTGTTCCAAGTTTAATTTTCTTTGGACATCTCTAAGCATTTTCCCCAAAATTCTGAGTCAACTACAATACCAAAGTCTGGGTTTTGAACTTTCATGTGCAATTAAGTAATTTTGCTTACGCGACATTATAAAGTTGTTTTTATGTGTTTCCAATATGTTTTCCTTCATTTATTATACTACAAGGAGGGATTGTGTATATACATGTTTGGGTAACCAAATAATAAACAGAAAATATTTCTATGTCGAGTGCATGCCTAGAAAATTACTTAAATAGTCTAAGTGGGCTCATGAGGAATTATGGGGGCGCGGGGTTTTAGCATTCAGGATTGTTGCCAGCTACAAACATGAGGTCCACATACCGAACTTGGTTTTTGGGGTATGGGAAAGTGAAAACTTTATAGAATATTTTTGTAAATCATGAAGTTTGATTTACTTAAATATTATTTGAATTAGAATGCTTCACATTTACTTTATGTTGGTTTATATGTTTTACTTATATTTTTTTTTCAAAGCATAAGTTTATGGGTTAATGTGTCTAAGTTATCTTACTATGCATATGCTCACGAGCTCACGAATAGTTTTGTCTTGCATAAACCTCTCCACCACATATATTTTTTACACACAAATATGTTCGAATTTGCCATTGCTTAGTGAAGAGCTTTTGAGAGCACATAGAAAATAATTGTTCTGGTTGATAAGGGTAAAAACATTAGAAGTTTGCTAGATGATAAGATGCTAGATTTTTTTTATTTTTTATAATTGTAATAATGCTACCATGTAATGGTTCATGGGTTAGACTTATTTATTCTTGTATTATAGTTTATTTAATTAAAGCATAGTTAGTAATAAACAATTATTACCTTCAAGTGGGTCACACTGCGTTTTAATGTATCCCCTGTTGCGACCTATGGCTCTCCTGGTCGGGGTCATGACATCTAGTGTCCACATTCCTTTTAGAGTTCATATACCAAAAGACTTTCCATTAATTCCCTTTCATCCTCCATTTTTCTTCTCAAAGTCATGGCTCTACTCCATTTTAAGGTTAATATTTCATTTTTCGCACTTGAGGTTGATAATTTCTCCTAGCCTAAAAAAATTTACACAAAATATACTACTAAAAATGTGAATGATATGAGATTATCGGAGTAATCTTTTGTTACCCACATAACCCTACCCGATTAAGGCCGACTCGACCTAACCCTTTTTGACACCCGACCTGACCCTTTTAATAACCCTAACAACAAGCAATAGAGAAATCCTGCATCACTCCATATGCACAAATAGGCTCTAATGCTAGGAGCTAAAATGTTCTTAACATGGACAAAACATACATAATACATAGCACCCTTCAAATATAGGGATGCCACTAAGGTTGGGTATATAGTAAAACCCAACCTGACCCTAATGGATTGGGTTTGGGTTTTTGAATTCAACCCGAATAACTATTTGGGTCAGATTTGTGTTAACCATTTCTTAAATGGTATTAGGTTCTGGTTTGGAAAAACCCAACCCAAATAACTTTATAAATATAAAATTTTTATTTTTATTTTTTTATTTTGATAAAACCCAACCTGACCCTAATGGGTCGGGTTTAGGTTTCTAAATTTAACCCGAATAGCTATT
This sequence comes from Saururus chinensis, assembly GCA_035235625.1. Classification (NCBI taxonomy): domain Eukaryota; kingdom Viridiplantae; phylum Streptophyta; class Magnoliopsida; order Piperales; family Saururaceae; genus Saururus; species Saururus chinensis. The sequence continues at coordinate 28,365,034 of CP141140.1, forward strand.
CAGGTAGGATTCGGGTGTACCATTTCTTAAATGGTACCATGTTCGAGTTTTGACTCAAACCCGACCTAGTAGCATCCCTATTCAAATACTTAAAAACACAATAACTTGAACACTTATTTATAAACAAATAACGTTTTTATGGTTCTCACATATATAACATATTTTTTAATAATTATGTTTTATATTTTTGTTAATATTACACATATTTGGACTCAAGTTAAAAATTTATCAACAACTTTATCAAATGAGACCCCCCACCAAGCGGGTTCTGGATATGAAGAATGTGTTAAATGATAAAAAAAATCAGTTTCATTGGTGGAGATCCATCATTGGGGTTAGCCTTAACATATTTTTATATTAATAAAATTGACGGAAATGAAATTACAAGTTTGTACAGAAATGAAATTGACATAAATTGAAATGTTGATAGATATGTTGTGTACAATTTCTGAAGTAGAAAGTGAAATGCCAAGTACACTTGTGCACTCATGCTTAGGACGGCTCCTCACATGCTCACAGGTCACCACCATGATGGCGTATTTAGAATTAGGGGTGTTCATGGACAAAAATAGACACAGACATAGGGTTGTCTGTATCTGCATGCCATTTAAATATCCTTTGTCCGTGTCCGTATGTGTCAGTATCATACTTTGTCTAAGTCCGACTGCTACAAATATAGGTAGACATGGACAAACTTGGACAAATATTTAAACACCTAAATTTTTATCCTAATTAAAAAATATAGTATTTTTTTAGCATGTTAAAACTATCCTAACATGTTACATAGGAACTAGATTCATGCTTTCAAGTTGTTTAATACCTATGTAACATGTTAAGATTATCCTAACATGCTACATAGATTCTGGATTAGTTGTCCAATACCTATGTAGTATGTTAATACCTATGTAATATATTAGGGCTATTCTAACATGGTACATAAATACTAAATTTAGTTTTTCTGTCAAGCGCCTATGTAGCATATTAGGATTGTCCTAAAATACCACATAAGAACTATATTCTATTTTTTTCTAAGAATTAGTAATAATTACTATTATATTTAAAGAAACATTAGGTAAGAATAACAAACACAAGCATCTATAGACAGACAAGGGTACGTGCACGTCCATAGCTCCCCATTAGATTGGACAAAAAACTTAGTTTGTATCTACGTTGATGTCTACCCTGAAACATAAAAATTGTTTATTCTATATAAAAACACGGATGCGAACATATACCCTGAAACATAAAAATTATTTATTCTATATAAAAACACGGATGCGAACATAGACAGACATACGAACAACGGATATCCGTGAACAACACCCCCTACTATACAAACTGGGGTTGAGTGGTGAGCTTACTGCGAGAGCACAAGTGCATACTATACAAACTGATGCAACTGACTTCAGCACCACAACTTTAAAGGACGCTCTAAAAGACAATCTGCTTATATACACAATTACATACTATACACTATTGATCATGTCCTCAGCACTTAGATTACCAACAAGGCAATAAACAGCTTTAAAACATTAAGACAAGGCCCCTCTGATAGACAATTTCGCTTACTATATCCAATCACATATTATACATAGGACAGCATCTCAAACCATTCTTCTCAGGTCCAAAACGAGAGACAAGTGCACATGCCATAGCTGATACATACCTGACGCAGTGACGCTAGACATCCTAGATTACAACGATCCTTGAGGCAGGATTAGACAGGCTTCCACACAGTGAGTACCTCTTGAAACATCTCCAACATCAGTTCCCTATCAGCATGTCGGAAGAATGTGTTGATTTCGTCCCTCAAGTCATAAATCTTTCCAAAATCAAATAAATATGTCAAACACCCTTTCTTCAGTTTGTTGAGCTGGTAAAGCCAAGCCTCATGAAGCCTTTCCAACACGTTGCTGGAATTGATATCTTCCAGAAGGCTCTCTTCGCAGCACTCCTTGAGGTCATCAATGTCATACTTGTTTGCTGCTCCCAGCAAAGACAAACGATGCTTCCAAAACTCTTCTTGCTTAATGTTCCCATAGATGTAACTCAGAAGTGCCATACAAGATTCCAAGGACATGTCATCGATATCAATTGTTGAAGACTCCTTCTCCTTCAGATTGTGTATAAACATACTCGCAAAGACAGGAGAGCTTGCTGACAAGATTGCTTTGTGGGCTCTAAGAGACCCATCAGATGTGTTTATGGTCACATCGGCATGGATGCCATCTTCTAACATGCGGGAGAGAGACCTGAGAGTGCTCCTGCTTGCAAGAATTTGTGGAGCTCCATCATTTGGCCATATGGAACAGGCTTCACCACCCTGAGGTGCAGTGAAGAGAGACATATCAGAAACTTTTTAAGACAAACTCCCTCCATCCCATATTAATAGCTCCATTTGATTTTTAAAAATGAATAATCTTAGTTCATTTTGAAAAACAAAATGGAGCAATTAATATAGGACAGAGGAAGTAACAAATTACCAATCAAAAGGTTTTCAAGTATCAATATTCCCATATGCCTCATATGGATAAGACTGATATAGCTCAAGTTGCTCACGTTCAATGGGGAGATCTTAAGGTCTAAAAATTCCACATCGATGATGAACCGCCCTTGAAAAGTGGGATCAACAGGCCAGACAAAGTCATCACTGGTTCGAAGCAGCCTCTCATGAACTGCAAAGAAAACTTCAATAAATCAGTTCATTTGCAAAGATGCACATGTGATTTAGCATGTCTTGCCTTCTTGTGTAAAAAACATCAGAACACAGATTATTAAAGTTTGACATACAATGGGATTTCCTTTCCTACTTTTAGATTATTAATCTTGAAATAGCAAACCTATATCAAGTATCACAATCTTACTGATATGATCACAATAAAGTCAGATGACATGCCTAAAAAGTGGCCATAAGAAAAAACAACTGAGATGCAAACATCCAGCAAGAAGTTCATCTTTCTATGGGTAAGAATAAGCTTAAGTTTATTCATCATTCAACATCAATAACATCATAAATTTCATCATCATCATTATTGCCTCAAAATATCATCAAGTTACAAATGATATGGGGGTTCTGACAAACATTTCACCCTCAAACAAGACCTATTACTTCATGTGTAGGAACCTGTTTCCTTCGGAAAATAAAAAGCATTTAATAAAACGAATGGCTAGTTTACCATATGCTTCCTTTGCTTAATCTGTAATGCATGTGGTATGCTTATCCTGTCCACCTTATTGCCACCTAAGTGTTAGAGCTTCCTTCTGAGTATTTCTCAATAATTTTATCCCCACAACATCATAGTGAGCATGATAAAAAACGACAGTGTAGACTTTACAACAGCCAAATTTACCACATTCTTTGGCCATAAAAAAATCACACTTTTTTGCTTAATGTACAACGGTACAATTTTTTTAATCAAAAGCACGCAAAACTAGGAAATCTGTAGTGGCAGTTACAGCATGCCAGTACATTAAAAAAGTAAACAACCAAGATAAACAGCATGGCAATCCACATTCTAGAACAAGGTATCCAAAACACTTTTTCAAAACAAGGTAACATATTGTCAAAAAATGAATGTATACTTATAGTGCACATAACCATTGACACAGATCCATACATAGCTACACCCATAATGTGCAAATACAATTTTCTAAAATAGACAACCAGATGAAATGACCACTTACCAGGGGAGATATAAGGACGGCGATTTGAGCCAGTATTGGAGATGCGTAGCACAAAGCGGGCAATAGGAGGCTGCTCCTTAGATGCACGACATGACTCTGGAAACAGTCGCACATAAAGGTACCGATTCTTCTCTATTGATAAGTACCTGAATAACATTACACCACGTGTTCGGTTTGTTGGCTGAATTTTGTTGTAGGTAGCTAAAACTAATAAAAATGAATGGAGATAGTAACTGAGAATCTAATTTTCTTGGGTCACTAACTAATTATCATTTTGTTAGAAGTAATCAAAAGCTTATTAAAGAGTAGTTATAGAATGAGCAGGTATTGAATGATGGAATTATTGCGGGTAAACTTTCTAGCTCACGTTAAGGGATACTAAATAAAGGGTGACTAGAAAAAGAGACAATAATTGGAAAACGAAGAGAACGGGATTATATTTTACTTCATTTTATTTTATCTTCTTTTTTCTTTTTTACATTTGGTCTTGGTTAAGTGTGAGATACCCACTTGTTACAAGGAATCACAGCAAATTAAAGAATGTCTATAGAAAATGACAAATATTGAAGCTTTGAAACGACTAGCCAACTAAACCTTTTGGATGATCATAAAAAATACATCTAGACAAAAGTATTCTAAGCTGATTAGAGGGTTGCTAAACAAAGACACAAATATTGAAGGGCCCAATGGACGAGAACTAAATTTGTTCATTTTGAACTAGAAAGTCACCAACTTGTTACTATAAGTTACAAAATCTACTCAATGAGGTTCGAAAATCAGTGACAGAGATAAAAGCATGAAACGACAAACCATCTAAACCTTTCGGGAAAGAGAAGAACTTACTGCAAGTAATAAAATCCGATCACGAAGTTCTCATCAAGGAGACAGATAATTAAGAATCAAGCAAGTGATTACAAGTAATCAAAGCTGATCATAAAATGCTGTCAAATGTACGAAAAAGAGAGGGGGTCATTGTAGAACAATATACCAGTTCCAGATACCGATTTTGAATGCGTCAGAACGGCGGAAGGCGCAAGAGCCGAAGCTCTCGATCCTCCACTGCGCCAGCCGGGATATAGTTTCCACCTTCGACTCGCACATCTCCACTTTCCTTCTTCCACCCCCTACTCTGTCACGACTGGTAGTGGAAACATAGTCAATGGAGGGGAAGGGAGAAAGGAAGCAAAAGACAGGCGATCACGCGAGAGCTGCTGGGGTCTTCCGCTACCTGGCTAGGCGCGAGTCTCGCTCGACGGTAGCGACACGCGGTTGTCCTATGACTTTTAAGTGACACGGAAGATTGGCTATTTATACCTCAGTTTTTTCCCTAAGTAAAAGCAAAAATTCTTTATTTTTTTAATGCCCAACTTATCCTTCATTAAGTTACTCTTTCTTTCCCTATTAGCTTACTAAAAAATTCTTATTTTCTTCTTTATTTTCCTCGAGGCAAATTAAAGTTACCAGCGAGCATTGTAGCAATCGGCAAACACGATAGTTCTAGCAAGCCTCTATTTTTTGCCTTTCCTCCATCCTTTATTTGGTATTTGTCATATGACAATATAACGCTGGTGGTGGCTAGAAAAGCTCCTGTGACCAAAAAGTTCAACCCTTTATGTAAATTTATCTTCCCCTTAGCCATGAATTTTTTGGTGTAGTTAGGTTGTTTATAATTTTTTTCATGTATATTCCTATATGGATGTCTTATGGTAGTGTTTGTTCATCAATGACTTCTTTACACCACCAAGGACAAATTTATCAACACTTCCTGCCAGAACATAGCCAGACGCAAGAAAACTTTTGCTAGTTTTTTGGTGGAGCGTACCCTCAACTACATTGTACTTAGGTTCACGGGAACTATCCCAAGCTAATTATAGATTGATAACACTGGCTAAAAACTTTTGTTAGTGTATTGATGGGTACACTTTGTCACAATGTGATTAGCTTCACAGGGATTACCCCTGCCAAATATAAAATGTAATTGTATGAATCTAACTATCAATTGATGTAATTGTAGGAATCTAACTGTATTACATATAATCAATCATGGTTGCAATGTATATAATTCTCAACACAAAAATAAACTAAAAAATCATAAAAAAGGAAACTAATTAGTCATTCTTTCTTCCCATTGTTATTGTATAAAATAAGAACCCCTTGTATATAAACACTTGAAACAAATGAATTTAAATATTTTCTATTAAAAGAGTAAACAATGCATTAGATAAACTAACCAAACCCAGTTTATAAGTGAAAAGAAATAAATCCCCATCAAGTATAATAAATATTCAATTGTAGTGGATTACTACCATGGAACTTTGACTAGCTCAATATCTAGATAAACAAAAAGCACATGAAGATATCTAGTTACATCCATCAAACTATTCTTTGCAGCAAAAAATAGTTTGCAACAAAAAAATAAAAGCAAACCAATCACCAAGTGCACGAGCAGTCCTAAATCAACATCAGTTTACAACTAATTGACCAAATTATTTTGAAAATTCTACATAGTCTTTCATAAAAAACAAACTTCACTAAGAGCAACACAAGTCCAAAACCAACAAACTAGGAGCACTCAACGATCCAATTGAGTACATAGATAATCATCATCCATGGCATTCCATCAAAAAAATTTAGATTGACAATAGGCAGTTTTGCAAAATGATGATCATTGAAATATTAAAATAGTAATATGAACAATTGTAATACAAACAACGTCATACCCTTCCTTAAACATCATCAATCATTCACGTGGTTGAATTGAACTAGCTTGGAATAAGTACATACAACAAGTCATGCCACATATATGAATATATGAACGAGCAACATTAACAAACATAACAATCAAATATAGTTTATCAACAAAGCCTCAGTACCCCAATAACCCCTTAAATTTATGAATATAATAGGATACTGAGGGGTTTATTGGGGTGCATATAGATATTAGAATTTTTTAATTTTAGAACATCATATCCCCATACTAATCATTACCCAAACCCCATCATGTTTTACCCTTGAGAAATGGTGAAAGGCAAATGAGAAACTACTGCAATTACTTCCCTAAATCAAACCAGACATCAAGTAATATAACTAAATCAAATCCCTCAATATGTTATCACGTCCAAACCAAGACTATAAAGTAGTCTAATTCGGATTTATTTTTTTACTTATCAACTATAGTAAACAAGGTCGATCCATAGGGAAAGCCTTATGTGACAAAGAAAACTATTATGAAGAGAATAGAATAGAGAAGGTAGGTAAAATAGAGAATAAAAGACAATCAAAGAGAAAGTGCAAAGGCATCAAAAATCCACTTGTAATAAATCTCTAATTTATATTTGATTCAAATGATAACTCAACTAAGATCAAATAAAAATTCATCTTAATTGGAAAATTTATCTCTTAAAGAACTTTAAAATAGAATAATAGTAATTGATTATTTACTATATGAAAACATTAAGTATATAATCACAGGGAATTATAAGCATTCAGCATGCCTTTCGTCAACGCCAAATCAAATAATTATATAGATTATAAACTCCTTAAATATAAAACATCAATTTAAAATAATAAAGAACTTACTTAAATCAAAGTAGTCATTAAACATCACTACAAGCTTCATCCCTAGCCTTAGCTTAAGAGCTTAGAAAGTCATTACAATAAAACTAAAAATAGAAATAGAAAAGAAGAGAAATAGGTGAAGAGAGCTCCAAAGAGGAGGGGATGATCCCTCTATCACGTCCACCCCTCTATTTATAGGAGTAGAAGGGGTATTTTTAAATGGGAAGGTCCAATCATATCCTTTAATTGCATCCTAATTGATTACTTCTTTAGAAATGATGAGATTCTAAATAAATCAATGATTTATTTATCAAATAAGTATATTTGAGTTTTCCTTTAGTTATCCAATCAGCCTTATTGTATTTCTTTATGTGTATCAATCACAACCAATGAAAAGATTTTCCATGTGCTGGCCACGGGTTAGTTAACTAGTTGTCCCTTTGCATGCCGAATTTGACCCATAAATATTCAGAATTATGAATTTATTCATGACATAACGATTGTAGCCATAGAAGTCTTCTTGCTAATGCCACCAGAATTTTATCAATCCGAATTATACATAGAAATATATGGTCAAAATACTAAGGCTGTATCAATCTGTCCAAATCAGCATTTTTCCGAATTTAGTTCTCTTGATGCAAATCTTAAATCCAAAGGGTCCAAAAGGTTGTATTCAACCATTCCATGCATGTTTAGACCATTAGGAGCCCATTCTTAACTTTTAAATAGCTTTGGGTAGTTGGGCTTCACTTCTGCTTCTACTTTGATCCTGTTAAAGCCCATTTAAACACAACTAGGGTCCAACTAACCTATTCAAAATATAAATATCCCAAATAAGCAATGAATTAACACAAAATTGGATTGCAATTTAAAATTTAAAAATATTTAATTGAACATTATTTCAGTGCATCAAATGCCCACCAACCAACATATTGCTAGTCTCTAGCAATTTATGCAAAAATAATTAAAAAGAAAACAAGAAAACATGCCACTTTTGTAGGCCATCATGACTACATTTAGCACATGTAGCAAGCCGTTAAACCCCTAACTTGTGCTTGTATATGAGTTGTGTCTCATGAGGGTTTGCAGTGAATATACCCACAAAATTAAAAAAAACTCATCGGTTGCCTCCCAAGTAGCACTAACTTTTGTGTCTTCAGCCAGACAAAGCAAAGAAGAAAAAGAATATGAGTTACAATGCTAATAAGTTGTATTGAGGAATTAAAGACTAGATAATAATTGTAGAGCAAGACCAAGGAATCCCTTCATCCTCACTAAGCAAACAATTATCTCCAAAATATTCAAGCACTAGTTTTCATAAATTAAATATAAAAGTCTCAACCATTAAATGTCTATGTGGAGGAACTTTTGAAACAATGTGTAAGTGAGTCTAAGTAAAATTTTGATAGGATAATTAGAGGATCATCCTCCTAAAGTAGTATGCTCTTCTACTCACCAAGAGATGTTTAGATAGCCAAAAGAACAAATTTAAAGCTGAGCAACCTATCTGAGATAATAAGCGGTTTGGATGTTCACTTTAACACCTCATGGGCTTTATCTGTGATATCCCAGCATGTTTGTATTGTTACAATGATGGCTTCGCCCTATCTTACAAAATGAAACATTATTTAGCAACTTTTTATTTTTTTTATATATGATGCCCATCACTTTTTTTTTACTTCTTTTTTTTCTTTATTTTCTTTATTTTTTTTCATAGCCAGCCCTTTTTGAAGTACTCGATTTAATTCATTGGTTGCTTTCCATAATGATAATAATCCCAAAAAAAATTTCCTTCTTTCCCAGCCAACCAAGTGAACAAAGAGGTCAAAGTTCATTGGATTTAGTGTCTCTTGACATTCCATATAAGTATTAAAGCAACACCACATAATTTGACTTCAACTCTAAAATTCATCGTGAGAGTGAAATTTTGAAAACCAACATTAGTTTCAAAGATCCTCTTCATGAAAGTTAATTGTAAAGACTCATTACAAAAGGAATGTTTTGATAAAAAAAATCCAAGTGTCATCATTATTTAGAGATCAAAGTAAAGAAGAAGCATACTAAGAAGGGATGAAGGTTATCACAGTCAATACTATTAATAAAAATTATCAAAACTCATCCCCCAACCCAAATGAGACATTGCCCTTAATGTTTAAAAAAAAAAAATTTATGATTTTTTATTTTTGTTTTGGCAAAATCATGAAAAAAAAATCAACCCTCATAATTTAGATTTTCAAGAGATGTAGACTCAACTTCAGAGACAAAATGGTCTAAAAATTGTTTCAAACGTTGTCCATTAACTTTGAAAACATCACCATTATTTGGGTTTTCAATTTCAACAGTTCCATAAGGAAAAATAGTATTTACAATGAAAGGATTTGTCCAACGTGATCTTAATTTTCTTGGAAAGAGATAAAGCCTAGAGTTGTATAATAAAACTTTTTGAAATGGCTAAAAAGTTTTTCGTAAAATGTTTTTATCATGAAAAGCCTTCATTCTCTCTTACTAAAATTTTGAACTCTCATAAGCATCATGTCGAATTTCCTCTAACTCATTGATTTGCAAATTTCTATTTAAGCCAACCTTGTCAAAGTTAAAATTTAAAGTTTTGATTGCCCAATATGCCCTATGTTTCAATTCCATAGGCAAGTGACAAGCTTTTTCAAAAATTAAATGGTAAGGAGACATTCCAATTGGGGTCTTAAAAGCGGTATGGTAAGCCAAAAAACATCTGTTAGCCGTAAAGACCAATCTTTACCATTTGGATTTATCATTTTCTGTAAAGTATATTTAATTTCCCGATTAGAAATCTCAACTTGTCCACTTGTTTGTGGGCAATAGGGGGTGGCTACTTTATGGATAATCCCATACTTCCTCATCAAAGCCTTAAAAGACTTGTTGCAAAAATGGGACCCCCATCACTTATGATGGCTTGAGGTGTTCCAAACCTTGAAAATATATTTTCTTTTAAAAAATGCACAACGACTTTGTGGTCATTGATTTTGCTTGGAACCACCTCAATCCACTTGGAAACATAATCGATGACAACTAAAATGTAAACATATCCAAAAGAAGAAGGAAAAGGTCCCATGAAATCGAGGCCCCAACAATCAAAAATCTCAATAACCAATGAGGTTAAGAGGCATTATATTTTGACGAGAGATAGCTCCTAACTTTTGACACCGTTTACAAGTTTTGCAAAATCCATGAACATATTTGAAAAGAGTCGGCCAATAAAAACCACATTGCAAAATTTTAGCGGTGGTCTTTTTAGAAGAGAAGTGATCATCGCATGCTTCAGAATGACAAAAAGAGATGATACTTACTTATTAAGAATCAGACACACATCTCCTTATTATTTGATCTAGGTAATACTTAAAGAGATAGGGGTCATCCCAAAAAAAATGGTTTACTTCAGTGAAGAATCTCTTTTTATCTTGATGAGACCAATGATGGGGAACTTTACCTGTCACCAAGTAGTTGGCAATGTCGGCATACCATGGAGGATGTGATATGGAAAAAAGTTGCTCATTGGGGAATGTGTCCTAGATTAGAATGTTTTTCGAAGAATCAAAAAATTCCAATCTTGAAAGATGATTTGCCACAACATTCTCTACTCCCTTCTTGTCTTTGATCGTTAGATCAAACTCTTGGAGTGAGAGTATCCACCGGAGCAATCTGAGCTTTGTATCTTGTTTGCTCAAAAGGTACTTCAAAGCTGCATTGTCAGTAAAAATGATAATATGAGAGCCAATCAAATAGGATCTATATTTGTCAACTGTATCCATTGGAGCAATCTGGGCTTTATATCTTGTTTGCTCAAAAGGTACTTCAAAGCTGCATGGTCAGTAAAAAGGATAATTTGAGAGCCAATCAAATAGGATCTATATTTGTCAAGTGCAAATACTACAATAAGAAGTTCATTTTCAAGGGTGGAGTAGTTCATTTGAGTACTATTTAAAGTTCTACTTACATAATGAATTATGCAAGGTTTCTTATCTTTCCTTTGCCCTAAAACAGCCCCAATGGCATAATCACTTGCATCATACATAATTTCAAAAGGAAGGGTCCAATTTGGGGGCTACATAATGGGTGCGGATACTAACATGTTCTTAAGCTTTGTGAAAGCTTCTTCACATGCGTCTGACCACTCAAAACAATATTCTTTAGATAGAAGATTACACAATGGTCTAGATATCACACTAAAATTGTTGATAAATCTTCTATAAAAACAGGCATGCCCTAGAAAGGATCTAGCATCTTTTATGGACTTTGGACTAGGCAAATTAGTAATCAATTCATTTTTTGCCTTGTCAATAGTCTCATGCTTCTTCAAGTTCTTAAATAAAAAATTCTCCATTATACATCATTTCAACAAATTGCCTCATTTGAGAAGTCAAACCATTATAAAAGAAACTAATTGTACGCCATGTTCCATATCCATGATGTGGTCACAACAACAAAAGTTCTTTAAATCTTTCCCAACATTGAAAGAAAGTTTCATTTTCTTTTTGTGAAAAATTCACAACATTCTTTCTAAGTGTCTTAGTTCTATGGGTGGGGAAAAACTTTTTCAAAAATTCTCTTTGCATTTCTTGTCATGTTCCAATGGATCTTGGCTTCAAAGAATTCAATAATTTTTTTTCTTTTTCCTTTAAATGGCAAGAGTTTTAATTTAATAACATTATTTGAAACATTTTGGCTTGACAAAGTTGCACAAACCTCTTCAAACTCTTTTAAATGCAAAGATGGGCTTTTTGAATCTTGGTCATGAAATTTGGGTAGTAATTGAATTACATCCGGCTTGAGATCAAAACCACCCACATTAGTTGGAAAAATCATGCAAGAAGGAGAACTTGATCTAGTTTGTTGCAAATAATCACACAAAGTTTCAACTTTAACATTTTGTGCATTATTATCCCCATTATCACTTCTTAGTTCTACATTAGTTCTTAGATCCTCCATTATATTTAAAGAAAGAGAATTTTTAAAAGATTTGTCCACTCTTCTCAATCGTCCAGAATTATCGCGCACCCATGAAAACATGCAACAACAATTTTTTTTTGTAATAGAAAAAGTAAAAGTGCAGGTAATAAATGACAAAATATAAAAAGTTAAGGAGCTAGAAGTTAATAGATATAATTTAAATCACAAAATAAGGCCAAAGGCACTATCAAGGTACATGTTTGAACTTGAAAGATTTTCAGTAGTAACGTGGGTAGTGCCTCCGGTCTAAAAAAAATTACAAAATTTAAATACTAAAAGTAAATGACATAAAGTAAATACCTGAATTTAAAGAGTTAGTGTGCAAAAATAACAGTTAAAGAATTAGTAAAGTTAAAGTGAGTTTTTTTTGTAACGGATTTTTGTCCCACGTTGCAATCCCAACAACAGCACCAATTTATTTTTACGTCCAAACTAAGACTATGAAGTAGTCTAATTTAGATTTATTTTTTTATTTATCAACTATAGTAAATAAGGTCGATCCACAGGGAAAGCCATGTGTGACAAAGAAAATTATTATGAAGAGAATAAAATAAAGAAGAAGGTAAAATAGAGAAGAAGAAACGATCAAAGAGAAAGTGTTAAGGCATTGGAAATCCACTTGTAATAAATATCTAATTTATATTTGATTCAAATAATAACTCAATTAAGATTAAATGAAAATTCGTCTCAATCAAAAAATTTATCTCTTAAAGAACTTTAAAATAGAATAATAGTAATTGATTGTTTACTACATGAAAGCATTAAGTATATAATCACAGGGAATTATAAGAATTCGGCATGTCTTTTGTCAACGTCGAATTAAATAATTGTCTAGATTATAAACTCCTTAAACATGAAATATTAATTTAAAATGATAAAGAACTTACTCGAATCAAAGTAGTCATTAAACTTCAAGTACAAACTTCATCCTTAGTCTTAGCTTGAGAGCTTAGAAAGTCATTATAATAAAACTAAAAATAAAAATAAAAAAGAAGAGAAGAAAAATAGGAGAAGAGAGCTTCAAAGTCGGGGGGATGATCCCTCTATCACGTCTACCCCCCTATTTATAGGAGTAGAAGGGGTATCTTCAAAGGGGAAAGTTCAATCATATCCCTTGATTGCATCCTGATTGATTGCTTGATTGGTTGTTTCTTTGGAAATGATTAGATTCTAAATAAATCAAATAAATTAATTATTTATTTAGCAAATAAGTATCTTTGAGTCTTCCTTTAGTTATCCAATCAGCCTCATTGTCTTTCTTTTTGTATATAAATCACAACAAATGAAAAGATTCTCTATGTACTAGCCTTGGGTTAGTTAACTAGCTGTCCTTTTGCATGTCAAATTCAACCCATAAATCTTCAGAATTAAGAATTGCTTCATAAAATAACAATTGTAGTTACAGAAGTGTTCTTTCTAATGTCACCAGAATAGTATCAATCCGAATTGTATATAAAAATAGATGGTCAAAATACTAAGGCAGTACCAATCTGTCCAACTCAGTTTCTTCCTAAATTTAGTTTTCTTGATGAAAATCTCAAATCCAACAGGTCAAAAAGGTTGATTTCCATGCATGTTAAGACCATTAGAAGCTCATTCTTTACTTTTAAATAGCATTGGATAGTTGGGCTTCACTTCTACTTTGATCATGTTGAAGCCCATTTAAATACAACTAGGGTCCAACTAACTTATTCAAAACATAAATAGCTCAAATAAACAATGAATTAACACAAAATAGGATTGTAATTCAAAATTTGAAAACATTTAATTAAACATTATTTCAGTGCATCACAATACACAAATCAATCGTTGGAAAAAAAAATCATTAATATTATTTTATTTGACATCAAGTAACGACATCACACAAACTCCCCTTTGAACCATGACTTCTCTAGTGAAATGGGTAAATGGAAATTTATAACAACAACAAAAACCAAAACTGGAGTGGGCACACAAAACACCTGAAAATGTAACCGACAGACAAAAGAATACCCAAAATCCAAGCTTTCAATTGAAACAAAACCCCCTCCCAATCGTTCCCCGACCTCTCTCCTCCCTTTCACACATGAAGCAAAATCAACCAAAAAATTTTAAACTGAATTCCACACCACATCCCATCAAATTAGGATCAAAATATTTGACTCATGACACACGACCTAAAAAAATTTAAACATGCAAAGACAAACAAAGGAGAAGGAAATAATGCAAGATCAAATCCCCAACAAATTTCCACCTGGGAAGGACAAAGGGGTCATCATAGCCGTACTTAGAGTTGGTCAAAAAACGGGAGGAGTTGTAATGATTCGATTTACAATTGTCACTAACCTTTGAAAGAGAACCCTCACATTGCATTCGACAAGGAAGAAATCAGCAAGAACTTGGACAAATCATGTTTAGGGTAAACAATTTGTAACCAAATTAGGTGGAGGACATGCTAGGTGCTCTCAGTGATGGGCGTATGAATATGATGGAGTCAACGAACTCACTGGAGATTTGCGAGGGTAACAAGGTGAGGCTGTGGGGGAGGTGAAGAGCAACAACATGGTTAGGGTTGCGGGGTGAAGCTCTAAGAGAGGTGAATGGCGGGGGGGCGGGGGGGTACACATGAGTTAAAGAAATTAGAATTTTGATTATTTTTTAGATATTGCGGTATAAGTGAGCAATTTGGTAACTTAAGTGTGGGGTGCCTAAGTAATGGGGGACACATGGAAAAACTAGGCTCTGAATAGCCACGTTGTAGCCCAAAACTTGGAGAAATTATTTGTTACTACCCAATGCCATGCGTGATTTACTCACTTTATATGAGCTGTCAATCCTTGATGACACATGTACTAGTATACATTAGTTTCACTTGCGCTAATCCTAATGCGTTTTAGTGTATGCACTAAGAATAGAGCTGAAACATTAGCAGTGACAAGGATTTTGATGCTTCAGATGTTGGCTACAGTTGATACTTTCAGATCTATTGAGGATTAGTCTTTGTTTGTTTTTCATAGTTGTTTTTTATGAATGGTATGTACTCTTTGAAAATCTTGTATTGGGCTTAATGAAATTTTTTTATTGCTTCCTCCTTTAATGTTTGTTTAGATTGTCTTGTTTATTTTATTTCTTCCTTTGCTAATTTGTAACAAAAAGGGGAGGATAAAATTGTTTTTAATTACCATTTCACATGCTATGCTGGGTATAGTTGTTTACCTTTTATGTGCAAGTGAAATATCAATACATTAAGGGGGCATTTCAAGACAAGATTACAAATTCTTGAAGATCAGTTGTGTTACAATTTAGTTTTTTGTTAATTCAAATAATTCATGTAGAATCATTGAGTCTATAAAGCAATATTGTAAAGTTTTTTTGTCACAGTAATTGCCAAAGGGGAGATTGTAATATATAAGGGAATATCAGGTATTACATTGGCTAATTCTATAACAAAAACAAAAGATTAAGAGAGAGTGATTACGAGATCAACTTTGCATCTTAAAATTTTTAAAGCTGTCTATGTGATCAAGGTAACCACTGGAGCATGAAAACTTAAGATTAAGAGAGAGTAATTATGAGTAGGGCTGCCAACGGAACGATACGGTTACGGTATAACCTATTCCATTACCATAACCATTTCCCAAATCTTTATCCATAACCGTTCCATTAAGTAAACGGTATAAGTACTTTCATAACCGTACCTTTTACTAATAATCGGCCGGTTAATTGGATAACCATTATCTATTATATTTTTTAAAATGTGCTAAAAAAGGCTAAAATAAATATTTTTTATTCACTTAATTAAATATTACTAAGGTAAAAAACTAACATCATTACTACTCTTATTTATAGTTGTTGCAAATAGATTGTAAAGATTAAACATGAAATATAAATGGATACACACACGCACACACACACACACAGATATATATATATATATATATATATATATATATATATATATATATATATATATATATTTATATATATATATATATATATATATATATATAAACTACTTATTTCTTAATAATTATTTCCTATTATATGAGTCCAACTTCAAGACATCCATCTACTGCCTGTTTGAGAAGAATCCCAATGTGAGAATAATAATTGTCTTCTCATAGCCAGCTATCTTTAAATGTGCACTAAAAGCAAGAATGAGACACGTGTAGTGATGCAAATTATCCATTAGTGTCTTTTTGAAGCAATGTTTTAAAACCTAGCCAGGGAGCCTGACCCAAATTAGTGGTCGGGCCAATGTTTTAAAAATCGGCTCGGCCCAGCCAGTCCGACCAGGATCAATCGGGCCCTGTTGGTAAATCTGATAGGTTCATCTACTTTAATTGGTTAAGTTAACCCGACCGGGTCAACATGACCCGGCAGGTTGAACCACCGACCCGTTGCTCGGGTCAGACCAGTTTAATACTCTCGTGAAAAAAAATTATGTTGGAGACAAGTTTCCAACTCACATTTTGTGAGAGCCCATCAGCAAGCCTAACCCACTAGGCTGCAACAACTTTGTTTATACACATTTTATTTTATTTAATATTTATCTGTTTTACAATGCCCCAAAAAAAAATTCTCCACGGCAGGATTCAAACCCATGTCATGATAAAAATAACATTTACACCCTACCGACTGAGTTACAATGATTTTGTGTGAATATTGTACCTAACTTTCTATTTATTCTAATATAAGGAAAAATTGGGTCAACCCAAGTTGACTAGCGGTTGAACCCAATTAACCCAGCCCGACAACCAATCTGGGTCAAAGGCCGGGCCGATTTTTAAAACATTGGGTTGGGTTAAGTCAACCCGAGTTGATCGGATGATGACATCATTACTTAAAAATTTAAAATAGTTCCCCATATTTTAGATAAAGTTTCACTTAAATCTATTCAAAGTTTCACTTAAACTTATTTGGTCATTCAAAACTTATTGATTCCAACCTATTTCAATAACTAAATCATTTTATATTTTACAATCTCATATATAAACATGATTTATAACATAATCATGATTCCAACCAATATATACCAAATATCAAAATAAACCCACTTAAACCACTCATTCAAAGTTAAGCCAACAACCACTCAAACCAAGCTAAACAAGATGGGCAAAACAAGAGTTTCGTTCTATTAGCCCAAGTTCAAGCTTTGATTTGAGCTAACTTGAGTCTAGCCTCGAGTAGAATAGAGCTGACTCAACAATCCTACTCCAAACCCACCAATTATTTCCTTGCACAAACAAACATTTCACAAGTTTAATTATCAAAAACATAAAAAAAGACTCATGTGTTTGAGTTATTAAAATAGAATCTAAATTAACCTGAGAATTGTAAAAATATTTTGTACAAATTGACTATGTAGCTAGTTAAGATTTTATCATATATAATTTAAGATGAATTGTGACCTAATGAGACCATAAAAATTAGACAAAGCAACAAAATGGGAAACATCAAAGCGAAGTGAGTTTAAGAGAATATAAAATATAAATTATAAATAGAAATTTTTTATTAAAAAATAGAGTTAGATATGAAATGTTAGAAAAAGTAAATTATCTTTTAACTAGTAGCTTGTAACAACTATAGTAAATGGTTATAAGTAGTTAAATAAATATAATAAATATTTGGATTTGAATGATATCTTTCGTTGTGTAAATCACCGTGGTGAATCACGACATGAAAATTATTGTAAAAGATCATAAACTAATCTCTTTTGAAATTAAACTACTTAAGACTAATGAGTGTGTGTGTGTGTGTGTATATATATATATATATATATATATATTTATTTATATATATATATATATATATATATATATATATATATATATATATATATATATATATATATATATATATATATATATATATATATATATATAATTTTTAAATATGACAAACGGGTAACGGATAAACGGGTATGGAAGAACTTTTTCCATTACCTTCCATTAAGATAATGGTCAGATAAAATTATCCTCTTATTTACCCATAGAATAAATTTAACCATACTATTTAACTTCTTAATGGTACGATACAGACGGTAGAATGGTAAAACGGGTACCATTGGCAGCCCTAATTATGAGTCAAGTTCTTTATAAAAGTTCCACCTAAAGTGCACAAAACTCTAGGTATACACACTCTTGGATAGTTTTTTCTCTTCAATTTTAGTCTTTCTTTAGTCAAGACATGGACAATAGTCAACATCTCATGCTCATAAGCAGATAAAAGTAGAGAATGACTAGACAAAGCCTTGCTATAAAAGGCAATGGGGCAGTCATCTTGCATAAGGATTATGTCAAGACCAACATCAAAAGCATCACTTTCAACAATAAAAGTCTTACCAAAATTTGGGCGGGCTAGAACAAGGTCCAAAATGAGGGGCACTTTGAGTGCAGCAAAAGCACGTTCGGCCAAATTAGACCAAAGGAACGAACCCTTTTTCAACAAAGCCATCAAGGGTGCAGCAATAACACCATAATAAGAAATGAAACGTCTATAATGGCCATAGTGCACGTGTAGTAGAAGGGCGAGACCAATCCCGAATGGCAGAAATATTGCTTGGGTCTGTGGCAATGACGTGGGTAGAGATAATATGACCCAAATACTCAACCTGTTGACAATCAAAAGAGAACTTGGATCACTTCAAGAAGAGTGGGTGCTCATGGAGGAGTGTGAAAATAGAACGCAAGTGTTGTAAGTAAGTCATCCCAAGTAGGGCTATAAATCAAAATATCATCAAAGAAAACCAAAACAAAACCACGTAGGTAGCTCTAGAAGACATCGTTCATCAAGCATTGGAAGGTGGTGGGGGCATTAGTAAGGCCAAATGGCATGACTAAGAATTCACAAAGCCCATCATGAGTGCGAAAGGCTGTCTTGGAAATATTGTTGGGATGCATACATATTTGATGAAAACTTGAATGGAGGTCTAACTTCGAAAAGAATTTGGCTCCATATAACTCGTCAAGCAACTCCTCTATGACTAGAATAGGGTACAAATCCTTTAAAGTAATAAGGTTAAGTGCCTGATAAACCACAAAAAAGCACCATGAACCGTCCTTTTTGTGGACAAGGAGGACAGGAGAGGAATAAGAAGATTGACTAAGCCAAATAATGACAAGGATATCATCTCATAAACTAGACGCTCAATCTTTATCTTCTGGACATCCAAATAGTGGTATGGGCGGACATTAGTTGAAGGAGCACCAGGCAAAATAGAAATCTGATGGTCATAAGAATGGACTAAAGGCAAGCCTTTTGATTCTACGAAGATTAACTGATGCTCATCTAAGAGAGTAGCCAAAGCAGGTGGAGTATTGTTGAGCTGGGGAACCTCAAATGAAGGGAGATGTTGTAGCAAGAGGCCATGACAATGATAATAGAAAGTGTTATTTTCTAGTGTATGATTATGTTAATTAAGGGTTAACTAGAGTTTAGTTATGTTAAGATAGATATTAGTAGTGTGAATTAATTGTTAGTTAATTCGGGCGATGTTAATTGTTTAGGAGTGTACTTGAATAAAATCATTTCTGCATATGTCTTACACATTTGAAATATGATTGTTTATGTATTTTAGGTAATGCACACTTCCCGAGATTTGTGGACGATGTTTGGAAACATTTGCAATACTCTTAACATGCTTAAAAGTGATTTGGACAACTTTTTGGAGATGCAGACATGTTAAAAATATATATGGACCTGAACATAAGAGTTTATTGAATAGAGGAGTACTGAACAGTAATGCGGACTATCCAGTGAATAGAGGTCATCTTCCTGAACAAGTTCTTGGACAGGAAATTGGACATAAAAGTCCAGATTATGATTATTTGATTTTGGGTAAATTTGAGTACGAATTTGAGGAAATAAATTAGGCATTTCAAAATCCATTTAAATTTAGTTCATGAAGAACATGTTCAAAGTTTAAAATTGAAGAATGAGAGTTGATTTCTGTGGCTGCTATTGTTGAACACGAACAAGAGAGAATAAAGAAAAGAAACCAGAAATAAAGTGGGAAAGAATTGAGCAGTAAGAAAGCTTATAAAATGAATGCTTAAACATAGTAAGAAACTCTTATTTTAGGACGGAATTGGGCACTTAAACAAGGAAAGAGGTGTTGTCTAGAAAATTATTTAAACACTACAACAGAGAATTGCAGAAGAGGAGGGAGGAGAATTCAACGAACCAGAGGCAAAATCTTTCAATCCCATTCTTCAAAATTGATGAGAGAACACTTTGAAAGTAATAGAATTAAAATCCCAAGCTGGAGGAGCGAAGAAGAATCAAGAAAAAAATTTCACAGTTCAGGGGGGGGCGGTAATGTAGAAGCACTATTCACGTGTTGGAGGTTGA
Organism: Saururus chinensis; assembly: GCA_035235625.1. NCBI lineage: Eukaryota > Viridiplantae > Streptophyta > Magnoliopsida > Piperales > Saururaceae > Saururus > Saururus chinensis. The sequence continues at coordinate 28,385,593 of CP141140.1, forward strand.
AGTGGTTATTGTTCATCAGTATTGTAGCATACTACAATTTTTTATTTTTTTCTCGATTTTCATCTAAATTGTAAGTTTCTTTTCAATTGTTTTAATGGAGATTTTATTTCCTAGGCCAATGAGTATCTAAAAAATTTTGCTAGGGCATCGATGAAGCTTCGTTAAGTTATAGAATTTCATGATTATGATAATTGATTAATTTTTCTTAATGTTTGATTTAATGTTATATATTTCTACCTCTTTAATTGATGAGATTGATTGGGATATGAGTTTAGTCATGCTTCTCTCGTGATTTATATTGGTTTTCATTAGTTTCTTAATTGGTTTTGTCTTATTTCATATTGAAGTTGGGTATTAGTTGTGATTTGCAAATTGTAGATACAATTAATGACTTGATTTTACTTTTGAAGTGAGGAGGAACAATATATTTTTTATCATACATGAGAGCTTAATGATGATATTTTCCATAATAACAAAGATTGAATTCTAAATTATTATGAGGAATGTGGAAAAAAAGATTAATGATCATGTTTATGAGTTTTTATGATTTAATGAATGTGGATTCCTATGCCTTAGTGTTTTGTTTAATTCTTAATGTTTTGTTTATTTGATAGTGTTCTATTTATTTTGCATTACTTTATTATTCTTAGATTAAATATTTAGAATTTTGATTTAGATAGTTTAATTACTTTTAAATTCTTATTTGCTTTTGTTAGTTACTTTAGTCAAGTCATTCTCTTTACATTTGTTTACTAAATTAAGGTTTACTTTAGTTAGGTTAAATTTGGTTTTCCGATTTCAAGTCTCTGTGAGATCGACACTCGACTTAGCCGCTTAACTACTATAGATTCATGTGCTTATGAGTAAACAATTAAAATTTAACAACAAAAAGAGTCTCCAATATCTCAGCAGACTAGAGGTGGCCCGGTGGATGAGCAATGATATGCACTGGCTTACTCCTATAAGTGAAATCCATAATAATACCGCGGAATTCCCAAGAAATAGGACTTAAGTCTTCAAGCCATTGAACACCAAGAACAACATCAGCACCCTTAGTATGCAGGAGAAATAAATTCATAGTCTATGTCTGGCCCTGTAATAATAATTGGACCTTAGAGCAAATACCGTAACTCTTGAGATGGGTTCCATCACCATTTAACACATCAAAGGTCTCATAGTCTTTAATAGGAAAGCTAAGGGGATAAGCAACTCGATCATTAACAAAATTATGAGTACTCCCACTATCTATGAGAATATAGACCAGTTCACTACAACAAAATGCAGTATTAGCGACACAGTTATTAGCGATGCAAAACTAAGCATTGCTAAAAAAACTATTTGTGACGCATAAAAAAGCGTTGCAATAAAATAAACTATTAGCGACACATAAATATATATGTCACTAATAGTTAGATATTAGCAATGATTAGTTTACAACGTCACTAATACTAATCATATTAACAACACTTTATTATGAGCATCGCTAATAGTTACCATATTTGTGACACTTTATACAAACGTCAATAATATATATATATATATATATATATATATATATTTAAATAAAAAAATTATAACTACTAGCGATGCCTCTTTAAGGGACGCTAAGAGTCCTGTTATTAGCAACAATTAAAAAAAAGCGTCACTATTAGTTATGACTTAAAAATAAAAAAAATAAGAAATTTAAATTATTAGCGACACTTATAAACAAGCGTCGCAAATAACATTGATAATAGCGATGCTTGTTCACAAGCATCACTAATAGCTTTATTAAATAATTTTAGGTAATAAATATTAAAAAATTTAAAATAAATTTTCTAAATACAATATATTTTATTCAATATTTACTATTTGTATATATAATAAATAAATATTAAATTTTTAATAAAAAATAGTGTTAATAATATATTAAATTTTTACTATTTATATATAATATATTTTATTTTTTAAATTTTTTTAAATTTTAAAATATAATTTATAATAAAGAGAAAGTGAAGAGAGAGCGCATGGAGAGAGTATGGAGAGGGTAAGAGTGAGGGGAGAGAGAATGAGGAGAGAGAGGAGGTTAGGAGAGAGAAAGAGGAGAGAGAGTAGAGAGGGGGAGGTGAGAGAAAGAGAAAGGGAAGAGTGAGATGGAGGAGATCAGAGGGTGAGGGGAGAGAGGGAAGAGATTGAGGGTGGGGAGAGAGGGAAGAGAGGAGAGAGTGAGGGTAGAGAGAGGGAGAAGAGAGAGGGAAAGGGGAGAGAGGGAGAGGAGAGAGAGAGATGGAGAGGGTGGAGAAAAGAGAGAGAGAGGATGAAAGAGGAAAGAGAAAGTAGAGAGCGGAAAGGGAGGAGAGAGAGGAGAAGGAGATTAATTAATTTTAAATTTTTAAGATTTTTTATAAATTATTATATTTTAAAAATTAAAAATAAAATATTATTATGTCGCTAATAGGGTAGGTATTAGTGACATATATTCCTATACGTCGCTAATAGTATTTATTGTATTTATTTTTTTATTTTTAAAATTATTTTTTAAAAATAAAAAAATCATAAAAAATTAAAATTAGAGGAGATATAGTGTGTAGAGAGAGGAAAGAGAGGAGAGGGAGAGAGAGGGGAGAGAAGAGAAGAGAGGAGAGGGAGGAGAGAAAGAGAATAGGGAGAGAGGCGAGGGAGAGAGAGGAGAGAGAGGGGGGAGAGGGAGAGAGAGGAGAGGGAGATTAAATAATTTTTAATTTTTTAAGATTTTTTTTATAAATTATTATATTTTAAAAATAAATATTATTAGCAATGTATAGGAATATACGTCGCTAATAGTATATGTATTAGTGATAGATATGATTATACATCACTAAAATTTACCCTATTAGCGACACATATTCTTATGCATCGCTAATAATATTTATTTTATTTTATTTTATATTTTTAAAATTAATTTTTAAAAATAAAAAAATTATAAAAAATTAAAATTAGAGGAAAGATAGTGTGTAAAGATAGGAGAGGGAGAGAAAGAGGAGAGGGGGAGAGAGGTGAGAGAGAGAGGAGAGGGTGGGGAGAAAGAGAAGAGGGAGAGAGGAGAGAGCAAAGAGTGGAGAGAGAGGGAGAGAGAGAGAGGGGAGAGGGGAGAGAGGAGAGGGAGATTAATTAATTTTTATTTTTATAAAAAAAATTATATTATTATATTTTAAAAATAAAAAATAAAATAAATATTATTAGCGACGTATAGAAATATATGTCACTAATAGTGTAGGTATTAGTGATAAATATAATTATACGTCGCTAATACCTAGCCTATTAGCGGCACATATTCATATTCGTCGCTAATATTATTTATTTTATTTCTTTTTTATTTTTAAAATTAATTTTTTAAAATAAATGATCTTAAAAAACTAAAATTAAAGGAGAGATAGTGTGTAGAGAGAGGAAAGAGAGAGAAGAGGGAGAGAGGTGAGGGAGAGAGAAATTAATTAATTTTAATTTTTTAATTTTTTTATAAATTAGTATATTTTAAAAAATAGAATAAATATTATTAGTGACGTATAGAAATATACATCGCTAATAATGTAGGTATTAGCGAAGTATATGATTATATGTCGCTAATACCTACCCTATTAGCGATACATATTCTTATGCGTCGCTAATAGTATTTATTTTTTTAAAAAAATTATTTTTTAAAAATAGAAAATCATAAAAATTTGACTTTAGAGGAGAGAGAGGAGAGGGAGAAAGAGAAAGGAGAGGGAGAGTGGAGAGGGAGAGAGAGAGGAGAGGGAGGAGAGAGAGAGGAGAGGAGAGAGTGAAGAGAGGAGAGAGAGAGAGTGAGGATAAGAAGAAATTTATTATTAGCGTTGCTGATATAATTACTAATAGCAAAGCTCATTAGGAGCGTCGCAAATAAATAAAAATTTTTTAAAAAATAATGATCTAAGCGGGTAAAATTTCATCCACGCGGGGAAATTTTGCCTGCTTATAAAGTGGCCCTTGGTCCCCCATGTCGTCCCGTTGGTTCATGCGCTCCGCCGCCCATCCCCCTACCCCGCCCACGCCCCACCGTCCTCTGGTCCCCACCCCCTTCGGTACCCCCTCCTCCCTCCCAATCTCCTCTGCTCCCCCTCGCTCCAGTCCCCCTCTCCCCCTGCTCTACCCCCCTGCTCTCCCCCCCCCCCTCTTCTGATTTTTAGAGGAGGGGGGAAGGAAGGAGGGAGCGGAGCCGGGGAGAGAGCCCAGAGGACTGTGCCGCCGCCGTCCTCCGCTCCTGCTCCTGTTTCCCCTACTCCAATCCCCCCTCTCCCCCAGCTCTGCCCCCCTACTCTGATTTTAAGAGGAGGGGCAAAGCCAGGGAGAGGAGGGACCGGGATGAGGGGCCGAAGGATGGCATCGCCGCCACTGTCCTCCCGCTCACCCCTGCTCTCCCCTCCTCTGATTTTCATAGAAGGGGAGAGGAGGGGTGGAGCCGGGGAGAAGGGGAACCGGGAGTGGGGGGCCGGAGGACGGTGCCACCGCCGCCATCCTCTCACCCCCCTTGCTCCGGGCCCCCCTCTCCCCCTGCTCGCCCCCCCCTCCCTTTGATTTTCAAAGGAGGGGGGCAGAGTTGGGGGTTCGAATTCCGGCGCCCTACCGTTCTCTGGCCCTCTCCTTTCCCTGGTGGGCCCGGTGGACCACGAGGGATATTTTTTAAAAAAAATTCATCTTTAGCCACGCATATCAAAGCGTGCTATTTAATTTAAATTTGTTAATATTATAATATTAGAGGTGCTCTAAAATTTTTTAAAATAACTTTATTATATTAGCGACATATACAAAAGCATCGCTAATAAGGACTTATTAGTGATGCTTACAGTTATACGTCACTAATATGTTATATTTATTTATTTTTAAATAGTTTTTATATTAGCGACGTATACGAAAACATCACTAATAAGTCCTTATTAGCGACGCTTACAGTTATACGTTGCTAATAAGTTATTTTAATTTTTTTTAAAAATAGTTTTTATATTAGCGACGTATACAAAAGCATCGCTAATAACTTATCATTAGCGACGCTAAGCATCACTAATAATTTATTATTAGCGATGTAGATTTACTAATAGCGACGCATATGTATGAGTCGCTAATAGGATAGGCCCTATTAGCGACGCTTTTTGCTATGCATCGCAAATATGTAATAGCAACGACACTTTTGTGGCATTTATAAAGACATTTATTATGTGTCACTGATAGTCATTAGCGGCGCTTATGGGACTATTAGCGACGCATACATATGCGTTACTATTGGTTGTTTCTTAATCCAGCCCTTAATACGCATAGTGCATAGAGTATAAGTACCCGCAAATGCTTGGAGGACAATCTCCATATCATAAGCCTCGATAGTGTCCAAGGCAATCTCTTCAGAGTCATTACAAGTATCCTCCACAAAGTCCTCGTTAAAATACTCATCAATTATAAATAATTTTTGAGTTGTGCAATGATGTATAGGGGTGTACTTCTTATCACAATTACAACATAAACCCTTAGAATGATGATCAGCCATTTGAGAAGGAGTAAAATGAGTAAGGAGAGGAGAAAATGCAGAAGTACTTGGAGGATGACCACCACATGGCGGATCAAAAGATGGTGCAGTGCGGGATAGAAGGGAAGAAGCCGACGGGTAAGAGAAAGTAGAACAATCAAGTTAGGTAAACTTTTCCTCACATACACGAGCCATAAGCATCATTTCCGTCAAAGAAATACATGAGAAAGTCTGTAATTTAACTTTAATATGAGGCTTAAGATCAGTTTCAAAGACACAACGTGACAAGAGCATACTCAGGCCATCCTTGCATGCGGTTCACCAAATGCTCAAACTTATCCTAGTAGTACTTAGACTAATCCTCGTTGGTGAATGAGGCAACAAACTATTAAAATTATAATAAAGAGTCCGGCCAAAATATATAAAAACAGCATGCTCCACCTCAGCCAAGTAGCATCCAAAGTGCTAAGTAAGGAACTGGTCTGACTCAACAATTAGAGTAAGAAAATCAACTGAAATAAATCATCCGCTATACTGAGATATCAATTCATACACAAGAAGTACTTTAACCAGTCAAACAAACCGAGATATCAGTTCATACATAAGAAGTCTTCGACGTGAACCCGGACGCACCAGTGGAAAAGAATTCACCCTCATCAACGACGTTTTTATCGCAACTGTCCGTCGTTATCACGACTGGCGTATTGATCCAAATATTCATATACATGACAGCAAATTCTTCGACTAGATCAAAATTTTCTCCTTTCTCCCTGAATATGGAGTTGTTATCGTTGTGAACTTCCAGCTATCACGTATTGGACTAACGTGAGGTGCAAGAGCTAGGATTCATTAGGACTCTAAGAAGAAACAACTCCTTCACTTGGTGGACTCTAAACAGGTAATAACGGGTGGTTAATTAGTGCATGCATGCAATCCATTATGAGACGGCAACCTTATCTACCTACACTTAAATCCAAACTTATATCATCAATTGGCCACTTATAGTTTCACCACACTTCCTTGATCACGCCATTGGTCATCGTCTTCAGAAGGTATGAACTGATTTCATAAATTTACTCAGGCCATTGCTCATTCCTGCAATTCGTGTAGGTTCGATTAGTATGATTGTCCATGTTTTTGGTTGGATTCATGTAGGCGCGCAGACCAACTAACAGTAGTTGAAACATGTTTTTTTTCTAAGTACGCATGTTCTTCCAAAGTTGAAACTTATTTTAGTGGATTCAACGTCAAAGTTCCTTCCCTGGTTTACGACTTCAAAATAAGTTTATAGATGAGAAGACTATTATGCACTCATCTTTTTTCTTTTCTTTTTTGAGACCAGCATGTTCAAACAGCTGAATCAAATATTTGATCACGTTGTATGGCACTCATAGTAGTGATGCAATTAGTCAAGCCGTATGAGGTATTTCAAGAAAATAAATTATTTGAAGCACCCTCTTTGTTCACAGCTCACATGAAATCCTCTTCTAGTTTTTGCTAAGATTTGCTTGCCGCTGCAATCTGCTTATTAGAGGTCTATTCTGAGACCATCAGGCCTGTGTCTGCCTGTCTCTCCTTTTCAAGCCTTTCCATCTCTTCTATACGCTCCTAATTATCCCGCAGCTGCATTTTTCTTTCTGCACCATTGACTGCTTCCCGTTCATCTTTCAAATCTGGCTTTCTCTCCACCTTTGTTTTGTTCAATCTATTGACAATATCTCATTTATACGCTTCTCAACTCTCACAGTTCGAACCAATTGGGGTTGTGGAAACCAACTTGCCCAACTTCCACAGTTACTAACCTTGGGGTATAAGCGACGTCAATGCTATTAACCTTGTTGCCCCGAATTGAGTTTGCTTTTACAAGCAGAGCGCAATCCTCCAGTAAGCCTTCATCATGTCATCAACTTTCTGGCCTTTGTTGAGTCTCAGATATACATGGGCAGAAGACATTTTATCCACATGGAGCCAGATATTTCGGGAAAGCCGTACTGGATGAGCTCTTCGTTCTAGTACTTGTCCAGCCCCATGAAAATCGTGTATTAGTATCCGGCCTCCGGCCGGACCTTGGAGTAGAACACCATGGTGACGACGGTCTCCCGCCCCCTCCCCCCCACACAAGCACAAAATTTTCTACTCTCATTATGCACTCCATCAGTAACGAAAAGTATAATTAAAGTTTTACCCCTAATTTAGAACCATTGATACTACGTGAAAGTTGTTGCCATCATTATTGATGACCTTTTTATAATTTCTTGCGAGTATTTCTGTCTTCTTCGAACGCTAACTTCTGTATTGTCTTCAAATCTTGTAAAAACACAGGGAGCCCAGCCCAACATGGCCTGCAACTTGGGCCTTCTGATTCTAATTTCTCTGTGCTTCAGTGGAGCACTGACAGGAGTTCTCGGTTTGAGACAAACTCCAACAGCAATCCCTCCATTAACAGAAGGCATTTGCAAGTTGCGGGTGGAAATATACGGCTATGATTGTGAAGAACACACAGTATAAAAAATGTCCTAGTTTTTTCATACATTTTGCATGGAGTATGATCGATATATTCTGAATCAGGTTGATTTAATAATTATTACAGGTGAGAACTGAAGATGGTTACATACTTAGCATGCAAAGGATTCCAAATGGCCGTGCCATGACAGGGGGGCCCAAACAACCAGTGTTGCTCCAACATGGGGTTCTTGTGGTAAGAACTTGGAAAACTAAAATGAAATAATGTTAGTTTTTTTTTTCTAATTCAACACTTGTTATGGGAAGTATTTCATAGCTTCTCTTCCATGTCTAAATTCTACAAGAAGTTTATGAGAAATAAATTGTATTTGTAAAAGTAATGAAAAAAATGACATCTATGAACAAACAGGGAATTAATTTTAGGAATTTCCAACCCCCCCCCCCCCAAAAAAAAAGACTTAAAGCCCCTATTATAAAAAAATAAATGGTATTTTTTAATAGCTCAATACCTCCAATAATTTTACTCATACAATTATCCTAACACCCCAAAACTTTTGAAGGTTTTTTAACTGATAGTACCCTTTGTTAAATAAAATTGATTTAGATTAAGATTTTAGGTCTCCCGCCAAATTATGCATATTGTAGCAATGACCACCTCCCGCCAGAAATTTTTGAGAAGTTTTTAAAATTTCTCGAGGTTTTGTGGTAAGGAATGCCCTTTGACAAATAAAATTATATTCGGGGAATAAAGGTCTCCGACAATGTCTGCATATTATGACGGTGACCTCTCCTTATCAAAAATCATCCAAAAGTTTAAAAATCTCTTGAAGTTTCTTTACATGGGATATCATATGTCAAATAAAACTCATTTGGACAGCAACCTTAGTTCCCTGTCAAATTTTGCATATTTTGGTAGTGACCACCCCGGCCATAAACTATCGAGAATTAAGTTTTTCAGATAAGCAGCAAAGTGATGGGGAGAGGGAAAAAAATAGTTATAAGCGAGGGAGAAGTGAAAAAATGGTCGGGAAAGAGAAGCAACAAGCAATGGGTGATATGGAAGAGTTCATGCCATTGATGGAAGATTAGGAATAGGGCAATAAAAGAGAAAAAATAGAGTTAAAATAAAAATAAGATGTAGTGGGTATTTAGTAATTTGTTTAATTTTTTGGGGGTGTATGAAGTATGGGGGAAATAGCCGCATTGATTTCCATTAGTATACTTTTATCAATGTTTGCTTGTGAAGGCCACTAGAAAATGAACTTTTAAACCTCACTAGATACTCTACCCCTCCTCCCCCCCAACCTTGCTTGAAAAATATTGTCGTCATACATTAGTTTATATACAAATGTTTTTGGATAAAAGAAATTTAGATATTTGTTGTTCATGAAAAGAATTTTGACATTGTGATTATACTGTGTACCCATGATATTCTTGAATTAGCTTTTGATAAGTGTATAGAACATTTATATGGTGCTTGGAGTCTAATCATATGTTTAATTAGGCCTACCATATGGACTGTCCCTTATAAAGAGCATTTCAATTATGATTTTATGACAGTTTTAATAAGAAAATTATGATTTTGAAGAATGAGTATCTCTTTACTATGGCAGGATGGAGTGACTTGGATTTTGAACTCTCCCGAGGAATCCCTACCATTCATCTTGGCTGACAATGGTTTCGATGTATGGATCGTCAATAGTCGTGGGACTAGATGGAGTCGCAACCATATTTCACTGAGCTCCTCTGATTCGGTTTTAAATTTCTTCCCCATTTGTGTTCTAATGTCATGATTTTATAGATTCTTCAAGGTGCCTAATTGGTGAGGATTTTTCTGGTGCAGGCATATTGGAATTGGTCATGGGATGAACTCGTGGCTCATGATCTTCCAGCGACAGTGCAGTATGTTTTCAACCAGACAGAACAAAAAATAAACTACGTTGGTCATTCTCTCGTAAGTGTTCACAAATCATCATTTAAGATCTAAGGTTGCATCTTGGTTCAAATTAGGATTGGGATTATCTATGAAGTAAGGTATCAGCAACGAACAAGAACGTAGATTGGAACCAACCAAGATAAGAACCCGAACCAAACCTAGGATGAGGATAGAAACCAAAATATTATGTAATGATTTTTTTGAAGGTAAAGAACCAAAATATTTTATGTTCTTTTTGAGATGCAAACCAAATTTATCAGAATACCACATCAATATTTGCATTCTGATTATTAGTAATAATTGACATCAATAGCAAGAAGTAGGGTTTTTTAGTTATTCACTAAGTCTCAGTTCGGTTCTCAGTTTTTTACCACATAGAACCAAACCAAACTAAGATACATTCGGTTTTTTAACTCTATAGCTAAGCCAAACGAGATAGGAATCAAACCAAATCGAATTGTCATACTTGATTCGATCGGTTCAGTTCCCAATTTTTTTATGTTGGCCTAGGTCAATTAACATGTTGGACTTGCTTTTTTTTTTTATTATTAACTTGTGTCATTGAGATAGTTGCGACAATTTTCTTTTACAGGGAACTTTGATGGCATTGGCGTCTTTCTCCCAGTTGAAGCTGTTGGACAAAGTGAAAGCAGCTGCCATGCTAAGCCCAATTGCTTATTTGGGCCAGATCACATCGCCACTTGCCAGAACAATGGCACAGAACCCCTTAGTTGATGTAAGTAGAAGACTCAATAGACAGTATGACATCTTAAAGAGTACCAAGTTTTGCTAATAAGATTGCTTTGGAACAGGATTACTACTTGTTGGGCGGTGATGAGTTTGAACCCACAGGGTAAAAGAAACTAAAACAAAACACTTTTTTGTTTCAATTGGTCTAGATTTTAATTACATTATTATAGACTTCTAGCATGGTATACTTGAGGTTTGGCTATTTTCTTCAGGAACACTGTTTCTCGACTTTTGGACACTCTTTGCACCACGCTTAATTTAAATTGCTATGACTTATTGTCATCCTTCACAGGTAGACTTCCACATTTTATTTTTGGTAAATTGCACATGAGCCATGTAAATTATAACAAAAATGTACTTAATCCCTGTATATTATCAAAACTTCCACAAAACCCTTATGGCCTAACCTGTCATAAAACAGAAAACTATGATGGCATCAAGTTTAATAATTTCTTAGACAAAATTATCTTAAGCGGTTAGTGCATAGGAGTTATGTGGAGGTTTTAATACTACAGAGGTGAAGTGCATTATAATACATATGATTCATGGGATTATGTGAAATTCACTTCTTAATTTTTCTTTAATGTATATATAGTTTTATAATAAAAAAAGGTGTAGCTAAAGAAGTTCGAAAATTCCTTCATCTAACTTTTTTTTAATTGGTGCCTCAATCTATTTTGTTATTTGAACAATCAACTGAAGGGAACAACTGCTGCCTCAATTCATCTACTCTTGATACGTTTTTGCGATATGAACCTCAACCAACTTCAACAAAGAACATGGTCCACCTAATGCAGAGTAAGTCCTTCAAAGTTTCCCTGTTTCTTCTTTTTTTATTTAAATATTCTAGCCGTATCCATTAAATCTTAAAGATGAGTAGTTCACATCCTTCTTTTAGCCAGCCTACCTTTTTAATATGCTCCGTAGATATCGACCGTTCATGGACAGTAAATATTCAGGATAAGTGTTTAAGCAAGGTGGCTGACTAAAGCAAGGGCTGACGAACTACTCATCTTAACTTTAAGTGAGATATATGCCTAATCATTTTCCTTTGACAGTGATTCGAAAAGGGACCATAGCCATGTATGACTATGGAGACAATGCCCAGAATCAAAGACGTTATGGACAACCGGCTCCTCCTACGTATAACATGTCCAATATTCCAACTGATCTCCCTCTTTTCTTCAGTTATGGAGGACAAGATGAACTTTCTGACGTAGCAGACGTGAAACATCTTTTCGATAGCATGAAATTACATGCTGCAGATGAGATAGTTGAGCAATATATAGAGAATTATGCTCATGCTGATTTTATTATGGCCATTAACGCCAAGGACACTGTTTATGGCCCTCTCATCAGCTTTTTCAAGCGTGTCTAAACTTAGCTAAGTTTACGTAGTTAGACTTTCTACTGTTTGTCTTTAAAATCATCGATATTATGTTATGTATGTCTTATGAACATGCACATTTTTCACCATTCAAATAATCATTTTTGTTACTTCATACTATATTACTATAAATTAATCTGGCATAGGAAAAATTGAAGGCATCATTGAAGCATAACTTATCTTTTTGAGATTTTTTTATATTACCTAGCCTAAGATACAAATATTTCATATTCTCTGATTTTGTAAAAAGTATTCTATAGAACTTGGGTTTACATGATATTTGAAAAAAATTAGACCAAAATACTCTTTTAACAAGGTTAGGGTTTAAAATCGTGTAAACTAGTTGTGACGACGCATAAACAAAAAGGAGATTGGAGCTCAATGATGATTTATAATTTTTGCCCGACAGTTTTCATTAACAACAAATTCTGATTTCTATTTGGCGATTGTCGGCCTCCCTCACTTTATCGGCGATCGTTCTTCTCTCATTTTTGTCCAAAAATTTCTAACCATATAAATTATTTATCATTACAAAAAGAGATCAAGATGACACTGCAACTCAAAAATGAACCTTGAGGGACTATCAAGGGAGAATATAACTATATAAGAATGGAGAATGATGTAGATGTCAAAGAAGGACATTGTATAATAGCCATGATAGCTTCCTACCCTATTATGCAAAGAGGGACTCTTATGTAAGCATGTATACAATCTCAAAGGTTTTTATCCTTGACTTTATGAACAATATAAATAATAAATATTGGTGAATATCGTGTTATCAATAATATGTTATGACAAATATCGTGTTATTGATAACACGCTATGACGAATATCCTATTATAGTATATGTAATATATCGACATGTATTGTGTGGCATATCGTATTATATATCAATAACACGTATTGTGTGGCATATCATGTTATCAATAACACGCTATGTCAAATATCATATTATCAATAACACGCTTTGGCGAATATCGTATTATTGTATATGCTATATAGAGGATATGGTACCGTATTGTATTATCTATAACACATATTGTTGGCATATCATATTATCGATAACACACTATGGCAAATATTATGTTATCGATAACATGCTATGACGAATATCATATTATAATATATGAGACATAGAGGAAAATAAATAATACATCTTGTTAACATATCGTGTTATCGATAACACGCTATGCCAAAATATCATGTTATCGATAACACGCTATAGCGAATCTTATGTTATCAATAATATGTTATAGCAAATATTGTGTTATTGATAACACGCTTTGGCGAATATCGTATTATCGTATATGCGATATAGAGGATATCGTAGCATATCGTATTATCAATAGCACACATTGTTGGCATATCGTGTTATTAATAACACGCTATGGCGAATATCGTGTTATTGATAACACGCTATGGCGAATATCGTATTATTAATAACACGCTATGACAAATATCATATTATAGTATATGCGACATAGAGGAAAATAAATAACACTTCTTGTTGGCATATCGTGTTATTGATAACACGTTTTTCCACAATATCGTGTTATCGATAACACGTTATGGCAAATCTCATGTTATTAATAATAGCTATAGCAAATATCGTGTTATCGATAACATGCTTTGGCGAGTATTATATTATCGTATATGCAATATAGAGGATATCGTAGCATATTGTATTATCAATAGCACACATTGTTGGCATATCGTGTTATCGATAACACGCTATGGCAAATATCTTATTATTATATATGCAATATATAGGATATCATATTATGAGTTGTTAGCTCAAAGAATACATATTATATTATCAAAAATATGTTTTATTGACATATCAAGTTATTGTATATGCAATTTGGATTAAGTGTTGGACACAGGTCATGCAGAGTGTGAGATCTTTGGTCTGTTTAGTGGGAGTCATCCTCTTATTCTCGTATTACCAGAAGTCTCACGAGTCATTCAGAGTGGTTGTACTCTACCCAATTTCATTCGAATTCGTTATACTCCAAAAAATCATTTCTTTTTGCAGCGTTCAATCCCCATTTGCGGCAAGTCTCCGGAGTCCTTCAATCCATTCCAAACGCAACTCTATTTTTCAAATTGCCAGAACATTATGTTTGTTGCAATTCAGCAAGCACTAAAATGGCTTCATTTGATTCCCCACTTTGAATTTTGTTATTTTCATCTTTTTTTAACTAGGAACCAATTTTTGGATTGAAACAGGGAGATGGCTCAGTTCTGGTTTGTTTTCTGGAACACGCGATTGAGAAGGATAAAATTTTTACTTTCTATCGATCATCTTTAAGTGGGTGCTTTTTTTTTATGTATTCTGAGTGTTTTGATTTTGCTTATACAAATTTGTGTCAACGTCGGTCATTTTTTACCAATAATGAGATAAGAGATTGGGTATAGGTTTAGTTGTGACCTAAGGATATATTTGTCCTAAACTAGGTCATATGAGATTAAGTGTTAAAATCCAGAGAATATCGAATATTTATATATCAAGCTAGGTAATATAGAAAAAACTCTTATCTTTTTTTCTTGGGACGATATTACCTCAAAGTGTTAGTAGCCATAGAAGAAATAAATTCAGAAGTTCATCAAATTGACATATAGTTCTCATGAACACCTCATAAGATTTACAAAATCATGGTACTTCATAGAAAGTCTTCAACTTTCAAACATCTACGTCTAGTTACTAGAAATGAATGTTGGTTTAAGGTTATATGGGTGAACCACATTGAAATGTCTTTTTTTTTTGGTGGGGCCAAAAAGGAGTAGGGTTAGAGTAGGAGAGGACACTCTTATCCCCAACAAAACCCAAGATCCTATGTGGTGCATTTAAGAAAAGGGAGGAATGGACATCCCTATGCTACTTTAAGAGAAGCATTTTTAAAGCTCTACTTTAACAATAAACCTAGCATAAGGAACATATGAGAGCCTTTTCTCTTCCAGCTCTTCCTAAAAAATTCTTCCTACACTAAGCCACCCCTTTCTTTCTCACCATCTCTAAGCATTTTCAGAGCACTCAAACACCTAGACAGGGTGAAGAGAAATAAGAAGAAAGGAGAAAAAAAAGGGCAGCAACAACTTGCTATTGTGTGCATAGATTATGTGCATGCGATGAGAAGAGAGACGAGAACTGCTAAGTTTTCTTCAAGGGATTTACTCCAGCCTAACTCCAAAGTTCTTGGTGTTCCCAGTGTCGATTTTACAATTTGGGGCAGAAGATGTCTGCTCTGTCATTAGAGCATAGGGTTGTCATTGAACATCAACATGGGAAACGCCCCCATAATAATCTTATGTTATTTCTTAGTTTCAACCTCTAGACTTGCTTTGCACACACATCCTACCTGCTTTTAGGAGGTAGTGTGAAGGAGAATCCTTGCTGATTATAAACATTATCAAAGGAAACAATGTTTCCATACCTACGTTGATTATTGTAAATATGAAAACATTTGCGATATTATCACTCATGTCGGCTCAGTTACGTTTAATCATTTATATGTGAAGGGTAATCGAGCTGCCAATGCTCTGCCTTACTCTGTGTACACACAAGACATTTGTTGGTGGTTCACTCGTCCTCCATCTTTTTTGTCTAATGTCCTGAATGTGGACTTCTTGGGTGGATCTTTTTCTAGTTTGAAGACTTCATAGCCACATTTGAACTCTTAAATTAAGATAGGCTTTTGAATAGGCTATGTTTATCCTAAACCAAGCAATCCTAACTAATTTGGGACGCGGGTAAGAGAGTCATGATCATGCATATCTTTTTCTTCATGTAATGCTGATCTCACCTTTAATTAGGATTGGGCAAAGTGTGGGTGGCCCGTGGGAGGCTAGTAGGCCAGTATTGGTGGGATGGGCTAGAACCAAGAACTGTTGGGGTTGGGGTTGGGCAAACGCTCGAGCAGTGGGCTTTTGCCCCAACGTGTTGTTGGGAGCAATGCCTCCAACAATAAGTTTGGGGCAATGCCCCCAACATCTAAGAAAGGTTGAGACGTTGGGGGCATTGCCCCATCATATTTTTAAATTTTTTTATAAAAATTTGAATTAACCATTAGCTTTACAAAATTGCCAGCCTCACCATAAAGACAATTTTAACTGCAATAACAATTAAATAATAGTTATATTCAAAGGTAGGAGTTGTAATTGTTGCATTTAAAAATCCATA
This sequence comes from Saururus chinensis, assembly GCA_035235625.1. Classification (NCBI taxonomy): domain Eukaryota; kingdom Viridiplantae; phylum Streptophyta; class Magnoliopsida; order Piperales; family Saururaceae; genus Saururus; species Saururus chinensis. The sequence goes on from CP141140.1 coordinate 28,401,803, forward strand.
AATAGGGAAAATTTTAACCTTATCTTCACCTTTTCCTCTTCTAAGTCTCTCTTTCTCTTCTCTTTCCATTTTCTTAAGTTTCAAGCTCTTAATTACTTTAATTTTTAAGTTCTCACATTCTCAAGCCACAAGATTTTCAAGTTTTTAATTGTGGTGTAAACCGATAGTTTACACAAGCTAAATTAAAAATAAAATATAAAAAAAATAACTGAAATAAAATAACTAACTTGATTTTGATCTTTGAATTCTCAATTATTAATCTTCCCTAAAGTATACAATATATAGAGAAAATCTAAACTATTCTTAATAGAACTCGGAGACAATCTTTAATCTAATTGTAAGTAAATAAGGAGTATAGCTATTAGTAATTATAATAGGAATTCAATTTAACCTAAAATAGGAATCTAATCTAATCATAGCATTCCACCTTGCATCCACTCATCCTCGAGGTGGTCTTCAATTCTTGCAATAGAAGAATAAAGACACATGAAGGATTTCACATGGGCTGACCAAAGAGTTTCCATCAAGCCATAGTTCCCTTAGCCCAGTTAATTTTGTCAACTCTAAAGGAGTATTTCTAGTTAAATAGGAATCTCAATAAGCCTTTCAGTGAGATGATTGCATCAGGGGTCTAGTTTCTTAGTATGCTACCTTAAACCAATGTTTGCCCTTCTATGATAACACGATGGATATGATTCATGCGGTCGCTTCTTGGATGGGTGGGATCAACATGTAGCTAATAGGCTTCATCTTGTTCGACTCAACCATTAGAACTTTAATGTTTCATGTAGACCTTCAAAGTTTATGATGAGAAACTTCATCAACTGCATGTAAAAAATCCACCAAGTATGAATAATACAAATTCTTCTTCACTCTTCTACTCTTCTTATTAATAATAGATAGAGAAACTTAAGATTTACAAGTGAATAAAGGAACTAAGCATACATATAGCCTCATGGTGACCCTTCCCATCAAAAGAACACTAATAAATGGCCTCATACACACCCCTTAGTAGCCGACTAGGTTAATTCTGAATTTTTATTTTAAATTAATACAAAATATAACTTTTCATTTCTAAATGGGTTTCATCTTCTTCGTGGTTTTAGGTTTTCAATAAGGTCCACATGTGGGGATACACTAGCATCCATGCCATAATTCAAAAGATCTTTTGCGGATGATGTAGATGACTTTATGTAAGTTAAGCATTTTATTAAAAGGAACCAAGCTACAATCTAGTATACTTTGTTGCTTATATGCTTAAACTTTGCGTTGTCCTTTGTCTTGAGAGCCGTTGCTTAATTTCTTCATTAAATATTGGTTGCTTGAAATTGCATAAACAAGTTTGAAAGGAAGGGTCAGATTTGTCATTAATCATACCAAGTGAAGGTTCCCATTTTCATGTCAATTTAGAGCCCCATGTAACATAGCGTTGGTCATGGAGCGAGTTAGGAAAATATTTTTGCTCTATTATTCTGTCATGTGCATTATGTTTGATCCTAAAAGATTTAGATTGCCCGTCTTGCAGAGTATTATACTCTCCCAATAATATGTGAACAAGTGCAATTATGTGCCAAAAGAAGATAAATTGAATACACACACATTGAATTAAATTTGAAGCAAAAGCCTGACCAACGCCCAAAATGCTTACTGAAAGATTCAGCTAACTAAAGTGTTTTCCTATGACAACCCACATGGGGCTGCGAACATGGTACTTGAGGAGGCTCTGATTCATATTCTATCAGTGCCCCTTATGTACCATGTTTGAATCCGGCCAGGCTAGCCACATATCCACATCTTGTATTAGGAAACCGGGTAAAGCATTTGAGTTGTTAGAGTGACTGGCATTTAATAGAACTACAAAGACATGAATGAATTTTTAGATATGACAACCCTTAGCAGCTACATTAATTGTCTTTAGGAGACAATGTTAGCAATGTTTCTATGTTGATAAGCCAATAAGTAGCTAATATAATCAGCACCTGGCAAATAACATATACAGAAGAACTTGCACGTCCACAAATGGACAGGAAACGCATTTGTTTCTCCCCTTCTATCAGGCCCCTCCAAAGAGCAACTCTAGCCGAGAAACCCGCACTATCCTAGATAAGGAGCTCTCGCCCAGCGGGACATCTCCCTGCACCACTATCCTCCGGAATAACTGGTGAGGTCCTGCTCCAAACTAGCAGTCAGCATAAATGCCGGCCACAGCCAAGATGGTGCTTGCGGTCCCATTATGGCAAATCTTATGATCCCACCATGTATATAAGAACAACTATATGGTCCCAAACAGATGGTATTGTAAGCTGAAAGAGAAATATGAAGAAGGCTAGTGGTGCTGTGCTTGTCATTCTACTTCTTTTTTGTGTAGTCGCCGAGAAAGCGGCTGCCGGCGAGGAGGCCAAAGAGTGCTACTATCGCTGCCACACTGACTGCTACATGAAGTACAGGTTTGAGGGTATGTTTATCTCGCTCTCCTTTGTGTCTAGCGTGCACTGTATAATTCTCTACATAGGATTGACAGCGCACACACTAACATATATGCTCTAAACATATCACTTGCGTTAATTATACTAGTGTATACGCAGTCAAATTTTATGATCGACAGCTCCCCTTCATAGAGGATATCCTGACAAGCATCCCAACAAAAATGAGCCAAATACTAAAAGGGGCACGTTAGTACTGAAACTTGATGCAACGGGTCAATTGGTATAAAGGCTGGGAGTTAACGAGCTACCTCGGATTTCCTGTGACTAATTTTGGCTTCATTGCATAATGGTGTATCTAAGTTTTGAAGTAACATAGTTTCTAATTAGAAAATTAAGTTTGTTCCTTAACCTCCCGAACTTTTGCAATAGCATGGTCTCTAAAACCCTTTTGGGGGTGCCTACGATGAAATCATGCATGCCCTTGAACAGGACATTAAATGTATGATTTTTAATTGAAGTTTCCATCTAGATTGTGTTATGATTATAAGAGGTTCCTTCTCTTGTGTAAATCAGCTGGCAAGCGAAGTCCTTGTTACAGAGAGTGCCGCAAGAAGTGCAATTATGGTGAGTTTTTTATTCTCTCATGTTAGTCCTCTTATTTTTTTATGAGACAAATGATTTTTTGTTTTGTTTTGAGAAAAAAAGGTAGCTAAATTTTTATGAAATACCCATATCTAGATTTTTTTTGTCCAAGAAAATGGCCAAATTTAGGATGGGAGAATAATTTTTTTTACAAAATCAATTGGGGTAAGGATTGAAAGAAGATCGAAGTTCCCTATCTTATGAGTAAAAAAAACCATGGTTCCCTTTAGATATTAGGACATTCTGATAATATTTATCACTGAGTTGTGCTTTTTGGATTTTAGAAAATACTACTTCATTCCCATATTAAGTGTCTTATTTAAAATTTTAAATTAAAATAAAATTAATTTATTTTAAAAAACTAAATAGGATAATTAATATAAGACAGAAGGGATACATTTTAATATCATATAGAATAGGCCTTAGCTCCAAGAAAATTAAGTGGTTAGAGTGTTAAAATGGTAGAAACAGCTCATCATACACTGCATTAGTTGTGTTCTTATACCTTGCGAGGTAGTAGTATATGTTTGTATTGCCACAATCGAGTCCTATAAAAACTTATTTTGACGGGGATTAAGACTAAAAATCTTGAGTGATAAGTGTTTGGAGTATATGAAAGAACTATTTTCACTTTTGATGTAGAAAAATAATAGAATAAAATAAGGGGAAAAAAGATTGTGGCCCAATCACGCCGATTCAGATGAGTTGGGAGTGCCGTTATAGCTAATTGAACGTGAGTGCCCAATCAATCAATTAAGTACAATGTTTAAAGGCATGAAAATTGGGTCCCAAGTAAGCACATATTTTCACACCCATTTTTGGCTGATTGGGCACTCAACATGCAATTGGCTGTGAGTGCCCTCACAACCAATCTGAACCGTTCTTCCCCCACCCACTTTATTAATTTTCTACATAGTAAGGTGTTTTTCCACCAAGAATTTATTAGGTGCAGATAAGGCACCAACCTGACCTGCCTTGCACGAATTAAAAAGTGATATATCATTGTGATTCATAATATGTACATCTATTTTGATAAGACTAAAAAAATCAGGGTACGAGCATGCCATTTTATAATTGGTGTCAAAGGTACCACTTAAGCATACCATGTAGGCACCCTATTTGCACTTAGATATTTTCTCCTTCCTGCCCCACCCGGCCTCTAATACAATCATTTATTTATCGGCCAATAGATGCTGGAGTCTGCCATCACTATTTAAAAAAACAAGTCCTCCTATAGAAATTACTCTGTGCCAAGCCTTGTTTATTCCATTCTAATTTAACGAGACTTAATGTAAATAAAAATAAGATGTTTTATTACATTAGATACATTTATGTGTGCGAAATTGGTTGATTCATCATCACTCTAGAATGGTAATGGCATGAGGATATGGTGCAGATTTTGCTGCAAAGGGTGCAGGTCAAGACTAAATACTCTGAACAATTGTTTGGACTAGGATTGTGCCCGGAGGAGCTTAATAATAAATATGTAATTGCTTACATTTAATGTATCTTTTTCTTTTGAAAGCAAAATTACTTTCTTTTGGATGTAAAGCATCTTGATAATATCATGTAAAGCCTTCAATATATGACTTTCATTTTTAGTCCTTCTAGCCTGTGCAAGAAAAGGAATCTCATATAAGCATCGGATTGAGTCACTTACCCAACGACAGTTAACTCTGGTTTCTATTTAGTGTATGCCACTGTGGCGGGTTTGGTTTGAGTTTTATCAAACTTAAATTGGTTGCAATTTAAAAATAGGTAACCCGAATCACACTCGACCGGACTCAAAATTGGTAAATGCAAAACTGGCTCATTTTTCTTATGTACCCGGCCCCCGGGTGTAACCCTACTAGTTCCATTAATTTAATTTCTGCTTAATGTAATTTTTCTAATTGGAAGCTGATATTCCCACTCTAGTATTTTTACACTAGATGTCTTACACCACTTATGATTAGAAAAGGAAAAGTAAATCTCAATGTTATTAGGTAGGACTCACCCTTCTTATCTAATTAAAGGTGGTGTAAAGCCTATAGTGTCACGCCCCGGCGATGCCCGACCCGAGCCGAACCCAGTCAAAGGGCCGGTCAAGCACGCGGGGGCGATGAAGGGAAATTGAGGAATGATTTAGCGGAAAACTTAACCCTAACCACGGGCGATTAACAGAATTACTGAGTACACATAATCCTTTGAGCAAGAGTAAATAAAAATGAAAGAAATAGTGTTACTTATCACAAAGTAAATAACTAAACTCAAACCCACATGCTTAGTTAACTAGCCCACATTGGCTCAAATAAGTCTTAAGCAAACACAACTGCAAAATGTGACATAAATCCAAAACAAGAACCCTACACAAAGGTTCTAAATAATAAGCATAAAAACCAAAGAAGATAAGTCACACAACGATCTCCATGATTACATTCAAGCCATCTCCGACCTTTCCTCAAAGAGGAGATCCTGTCCGTCTGCATGTCGCACCACGCAGCCCCAAATCAAAACACAAGAAAGAGGGGTGAGTTTAACAAACTCAGCAATGGTTTTTAATATCACTATCAACATCGAAAATACGATAGCATAGCAATATAATCATTTGTATCAAAGATTGACAAGGTGTATCATTTTCTGATCACACATACACGTCACCTAAAACTACATCATAGTGCATAATCCACATAATGTCATTCTCATCATAACATCCTACATGAAATGTATCTCTAACATACATATTCCATCATGCATCATATCATCACAACCTGCATAAATGTATCTCTAACATACATATTCCATCATGTATCGTATCATAATCAATCTGCATGAATGTATCTCTAACATACATATTCCATCATGCATCATATCATAACAACCTGCATGAATGTATCTCTAACATACATATTCCATCATGCATCATATCATAACATCCTCCATCAAGGAGTAATCACAATTTAGTGTCACACAGACGGGAACATAGACAAGGCCACGAAGGCGTGTCAAAGTCCAAAATTCTACACAAGAATTCAAGAAAGATCGAGGTTGACAATCCCTAAAGACTGCTCGCCCTGGACGATCCTGGCTAAGGATGTCCCATTCTCACACAGAGAATCTAGAGCAGGGGTGTTCACCCAAGGATATCTCCTGCGGAGGAAAGAGCCCGAGTTCTCACACAGAGAACCCTAGAACACGTGGTAGCGGGTGCACATACCACACTGGATTCTCAAGGCCCAAATGACACACATAATAACAATCTCACAATCCGCAAGACAAGTACACAACTCGTCCCCACATAATTCCATTTAACTAGACTCAACCTGGGGAGTATACTCGTTCCACACAGGAACTCAAATCAAAACATGTCCTTTCAGACCAATCAACTTACGATTAATCCATGACCGATCAATCCGGCACACAATTTCACCACATTGCATCCAATCGGTCAAATTCGATTAACCTCGATGAAGCCTCAATTGGAAATCCATTTTTATGATGCATGCAGCATGGTACATACGTGGGCAAAATATACATGAATCCTAATCCATGATAAGTGCTCTCATCAGCCCTTAATGCATCATTTATAATCACAATATCAAGCTTCAACATCATCATTTAACCCCCACATGTGTGTGTAACTAGTAGAAATATTTCACACAATGCATGTCAACATGCTTAAGATTAAACTCACTACCACATTACACATGTGAATTACCATTTAAACATGAATTCCAGCAGAAATCATAAGAGAAGAATCGTTGAAAACATAACTTAAATCGAGACTCAACCACAAAGGCTAAACACATATAATATCATTCATTTCATCCTTGAGTCATGGCATTCACCAATATCCACACACCAACTAACCACACTCTATCATGACAAATCAGTCCAATAATAGGTTGTAGTCCTACTGAAAATATGTTTAACCATAGGGAATCAACCATTCACAATTTCAAGATGACAATCCCAACATCATGCCACAAAACATAAGTCATTTCACAAATCTCTAATCATATATTCCAACTTTATAACCTCAATAGCATGTCTTTCCAGTAGCATAACATAGCTTAAAACACTTCACATTCATATGAAATTGGCAAGTTAAAGTGGAATCATCGAAATAAATATAATGTATTAGAACACAAATGTGCTAGCGTTCGATCGGCTAAACATAAAAATTTAAAATTTACAGTTTGGTCGTTCGATCGGCTAAACTAGAAAACTGTCGTTTCGATAGTGTTATCGTTCGAACGCCTAGAAGGGCCGTTCGAATGCCAAGAAGGCAGAACTAAACCATCTTCTTCCTTTCGCAATTTCAAACCGAAACACCATTTATAACACTTCAAATCCACATCTAACACCTTAATTATCATCAAAAGTCCTTCATGACTTCGAGAATGTTAAACTATATCATATTAATACAAAACCCTAAGAAATCGGGATTAAATATTTCCATTTTCTAATATGCCATTAACACACCAAATCAAGTAATCTCCATTCGAAATAAGCCAAAAATCAAGAGTTTCACCATGGATAAACTGAAGTTTCGAAGATCCATTACCTTAGTACTTGATTAAGCTTGGATTTGAGGGTCACCCTTCTTGAAAACCCTACAAACGCATTAAGTTTGAATTAAACTACATTAAAAATTGATTTACCAAAGAAATCCCTAATTAAAACTTAGATTTAGGGCTTGTTGATTATAAAAATCGAATTTTAAAAGCTAGGGTTTGTAGTAAAATACAAATCAGTAGTTTTTGATATTCAAAAATGAATTGAAACAAAGAAAAAATGGTAGATTTAGAAGAGATAAAGAAGAAAGCTAGGGTTTAGTGCTTAATTAGAGTAGGCTTACCTTAAACACCTTCTAATCCGGGCCTGATTGGGGATTAGGCCTGACCTCTCCTCCTTAGATAATTCTTAAAAATGGAAATGGCTCAAGTTTGCCCTTTTATAGTAAGGGTTGGGGTATGTATGGGTAAGTTATGGGGTGTAAATAGGAAAAGTAGGCTAAAAATAGGTATTTTATAAATTTGAGCACTAATTAAGTCTAGAAAAATTCTAAAAATTTTTATACGACCTTAAGTAGATGTCTGGGTTCATTTGACCCAAAAACCGAAATTTCGACGGTGGGGCCCACAGGGGTCCCACCAAAACCCTAATTTTCAGAAAAAATAATATAAATTTAAAAAAATCCCAAAAATTCACATTTGTTTTAAAATCACTTAAAATCACTAATATTAAAGTTGATTTTGGTTAAAACCATCATAAACACTATTTATTCACGAAATCACCGAATAAATCAAAAAACGCGTTAATCTCATGATAACTAATAATTAAAAGAAACCAAAAACCGGTTTAAAAATGAGGGTCCTTACATATAGTATAGAGAAAATATAGTATAAAATATTATTTTTCTAATATAAATATCCTTTTTGAGAAAGGTGGAAAAGTTGAAACCTCAAGTTTTCCAAAGTAAAGCTATAGTTTATATTGGAAAGTGGGTTAAACATGGATTAAGCCTAGTTTATGAGAAGTCCATGTAAATGGGTTTGCTGGGTATTGAGAGCCCAAACTCACTTTCATGTGAATGAGAATCACACTATGAATTAGTGGAAGAAAGAATGAATAATCTCACATTGTTTGAAAGATAGAACTTGAGTTAGTATCGAAGGCCTAAGTTTTGCCTTTCATGTTATGCCATTGGGCAACCCCACTTTGTTAGGGGACATACATGTTATACTCATGCACTTATGAGGGCTAACCTGTGCATTGCTGTGGTCGGATCAACTCAGTTAAATTCGCATGCACAACCGATAAGATCAAGTGGGGTTGAGTCAATAAGATAATTATTTTTAAAAAAAATTCTTTTAGCTTTCTCTTAACCCAAAATACGTCTAATTTTCACTTAATTAAAATGTGTTCCTTAATGGCAGACATGTCCATTTGAATAGGATGGGGTGTTTTCAACGAGATTTATTATGTGTTCTATAAAACACTTTATTTTATATATTACCTTTAATTTATCTTTTCATGTCGCTTTTGTGAGAGTAATTACCTTTTCATGGTTCACTACATACACTGCTTCTACAATATGTGGCAGATCAAATTATCTTGGGAGACATATGTCTAAAAGATCTTAAACACCATAGAAAGGATGTAAATCTATCTTAAGGATCAAGTGCTCAACGCTTGATTCGAACTTTAATTTTAATAAAATTTTTTAATCACAATTATATAAGGTAAAAAACAACAGTTTATACTCTAATTACTTTTGAGCTTAGGAACGTTTTAGAATAGGTCATTTTCTCCCCAAAATTTCCATGAGCATTACCTAATGCTTCTTAAATAACACTGATCCTAAGACATATAGTAGCAAATAGCCCATATCCCTAAATTAATATCAAACTTGTAGATGTTGCATATATAAGCTTTTTCAACCATGTAAAAAAAATTGTCCCACACTTCACTACTTTAGGGTGGCCTAGAAGCTCGGGATTTTGCTTATGCAAATATCACGCATCTTTTAATACGCGAACAAATTTTGAAACTATGTAGTTAAGGTCGTAAAACTAATGGTAAAACTAATGAGCACACAAATAGCTCTAGGCAACTTGATTGATAACTTAGAATCCTGAAACAAAAAATAAGAGGATTCAGTTTGACTAGGAAGGCGCTAGATGAAAAAGATGTAAGAAACTAATAATTTTTGGAGTAATACTACATTGAGGTAAAGTTCAATACGTTAATAACCCCCTTTTATCATTCAAACACCCTTGATTAGTGATTAGTGAGGTAAAAAGGTAAAAAAGTGAACCCTACTCATCAATAATGACAACGTAAGTTATTGATGTATAAAACTTAATGTCACAAAAATATTTTTCTTATTATTATCCTGCTAATACAGCCCAAAGGTGACAAAAAATGTAAAGAACCCCCCATTCTTCATGCTCTAATAAGAGCTTAGCGAGGTCGCCAACATTAAGATGCTAATGTGACATACACACTGGTTTAAACTTGAAGCAAATGCTTGCTTAGGCACCACTGGCATGCTGCTTCATCTACCCATAATCACATCCAGTTTCTTTGTCCAAAATTTATACATCAGTTCGTCTTTTATAATAGGAAAACCAGTTTGATATTTTCACGAAAGGAAATCAATTGTTAAAACGACACTGTGTCCAAACTTTAGTCACAGACCCAACAATTAAGTAGCAGCAACTTAGAACTGCTTTTAGGATACACTCAAGCAGTTTTCTAACTCGATAAGACAATGATCAATCACTAAATTAATACTAACAGCAGCAAAAAATTTATAGAATTATGGAGTAATGAACTTCTAGATAACTCTCCATAAAACATTTAAATATGTGAGATCCCTAGAAGCTACTTAAATCTAATTTCAGTAACAATGGAAGCAATTTTTTTATATGTTATCTCGAGAAGACAATCAGTACCTAGGTAATTTAATCCTCACTGGGGCATTTTTTCTAAGACAAAGACATTTGCTCCTCACCCGCAGCTGAAACCTAGAGTCCTGTCTCCCATCTCTATCTAGACTTTGATCAACTCCATATTTGGCCGTCCATATTCAACACCGTTTTCTACTAAACAAGACAGGAAAGAAGTTGAATGTCTCCTCTTGGACTCGAAATGCGTTTGTTGGTTACCTTTTCACGTGTGATAGGATTGAATATTCAGACGAGTGCCAAGTGATAGTCAAAACAGGATTACATATATATGTAGTAGAGTCCAAGACAAGAAAAGGTCCACAAAGAAGTCTAATAATAATAGCTACATTTAAAATAATAATAATTTTTAATTAAATGGTAAAACTTAAATCTAAGAGAAGGAAAAATAAACTTATGACACTCTTTTTAAGTAGCCAGCCACTTAAAGTGAACAAATCGGAGTTATTAATATAAAACAAATTTTTTTATTAAACAGAGCTATTAATATAAGGCGGAGGGATTATAACTTTCCTTTAATCCTTATAACACACAGTCAATTGATAATAGATAATTCTCACAAACAAATTAGTTGTATAAAATTAATGAGCATCTGCATTCAATACCACAAAATATAAAATAATATAAACTTAATAAACTAGTATATTCTCTGTCTCAAATTAATAATTTTATTTAATAATAAAGCTATTAATTTGGGACGGAAGAAGTAAATAATCTTTTACATGTTCTACACCTTGTGAAAAAAAATCAAACTGAAAATAAGAAAAGCCAATAAAGTTTCTTATGACGAAAATTTCATCAACTTCATGCACAATAAGGTTCTTTTACCTAAAAAAAAATAATATTTAGCTCAGTTTTCTTCGGGCCAGCTGCTGTTTAAAATGCCCACGAGAGGACATTGATTAGACAATTAGGTAGCTAAAATAATCTGTAATATGCCAATTATTCAACAAATTAAGGCCCACTAAGACAGCAGAGTCAACTTAAAGACAGCTGAAAACTAGAGATGTGTCTTTTTCTGTCTCCTACGTGTGAGTAGACTTCTGTAATGAGGCTGAACCCAGCTGTCCATCCTTTTCAATTCCATGCACACGTGAACCGGATTGCTTATTCTAATCACCTTTTCACGTGTGATTACTGATTACAGTACAATTGTTTGACCACCAAGCATAATCAAGGGCAAGCAAGTCTGTATCCAATTAAGAACGGGAATGTGATCATCTATTCTCAACCGTATTCATTGTCCCTTCAGTAAAATTAACTTAATTCAAAAGCCCATTAACATTTTAATTATTTTTTTACTTTCTCTTAATTAAGAGAGGTGAGTAACAACCACATATGATATCTCTCTATGTTGCTTAATGATCGGCTTCCTGATTCCTCGTCTACTTGATGTTTTTTCTTTTTTCTTTTTTTAGGAAGAATATAATTACTAGCTTGCTATATTGAAAAACTTCATACTTTTGAAAGGGATTAAGATAGATTTAAGGCATACCCTATATTATATCATGGTATCTTGATTCATTGATGTTCATAACTTAAGGTGTATAATAGTTTTATGCCTCCTTACACGATGGGATCAAGATCCAATGACGGATGATGCCCGGGCTTACACAATCACCGGTGAGCCTTGGCTTACATAAATTTTTTTCTATTTTCAAATATAGTTATTATTATAAGATAAAAGGAGCATTGTATTAGATTAAAATAAGCGTATTTTAGTTCCTTTTTTTATAATTTTGTTTTAGTAACCGAAGAAAGAATAGCTTTTTTACAAAAAATAAAAATATATTGTATTACACTCTCTCCATCTTTTATTAATAAATTATATTTGAAATAATAGTAGTTTCTATTGAATGATAAAACTCATAGATTATGATATTTTTTAAGTATCTAAGTATTTAAATAAAATAAAATAAAATTATTAATATAAAATAATATTTTTTATTAAATAAAGCTATTAATTTAGGACAGAGAGAGTATTAATATAACTTAATTATATGTAAACCTTATTACAAAAAGTTTACCATTAGCGCAACATGTGTTGATGCGGCCCACCCTCTAAGTAGCATACATAATCGAATCGTGATCTTTTTGCGTTCGTACCCGCACGTGATGCGCTAAGCGCACATGGAACTTGTGCTAACACAAATCGGCCAATACGCCCCCGGGGACCCGCTGGAACCACGCATTGTGATTTGCGACATCGCCGTCCACGGGGATCTGAAAGAAACCGACCGGCATATCCGCGATCCGCCCGAATATCTCGGAGCGCGCGAAACCCAAACATCCGACCCGCCCGCGCGGGCGACTCGCAAGCAAATCAAAACACGACAAAACCTTAATTCCACCACACACCCCGGCCGGCCATGCCAGTGACTGAAATTCTCAGCTAGAAGACGACGAAGCCGACGATGACGACGAACAAACCCTAAAGCCTCGAAAACCCGGAAGGAGTCGGAGCTCCGGCAGCAGATGGACCCGCTTATCTGGAAGGCCTGCGCCGGAGGATCCGTGCGCTTCCCGCCCGTCGGCGCCAGGGTCTACTACTTCCCCCAAGGCCACGCCGAGCAGGCTTCTGCCCCTCCGGACTTCGGACCTCACCACCTCCGCCGCCCCCTTGTCCTTGCCTGTGTCCTCTCTATCCAGCTCCTCGCCGACCCCGACACTGATGAGGTCTTCGCCAGGCTCCGCCTCCAGCCCCTCCCTGATTCCTCCGCCGCTGATACCGCGGTCGGGGCGGACTCGGAGGAGGATGGAGGCGACGGAGGGGAGCTCATGGCCTTCACAAAGAGGCTGACGCCGAGCGATGCCAACAACGGCGGCGGGTTCTCCGTACCGAGGTTCTGCGCCGACGCAATCTTCCCGCGACTCGACTACGCCACTGAGCCGCCAGTGCAGATGATTCTCGTCCGCGACGTCCACGGAGGGGTCTGGCAGTTCCGGCACATCTTCCGCGGGACGCCGCGCCGGCACCTGCTGACCACTGGCTGGAGCAAATTCGTCAACAGCAAGAAGCTTGTGGCAGGGGACTCTGTCGTCTTCGTCCGCGGCGTGGGTGGCGAAATCTTCGTCGGCGTCCGTCGAGCAAACCGGCTTGGAGGGGGAGCGGGGTTTTGGAGGAGCAGTCGCGGGAGGGTGCCGGCCGAGTCGGTGGTGGAAGCGGCGGAGCTGGCGGCGGCGGGGAGGGCATTCGAGGTGGTGTACCACCCGAATGAGAGGTGGCCCGAATTCGTAGTGCTGGCGTCGGCGGTGGAGGAGGCGGTGAATGTGTGCTGGGCCGTCGGGTCAAGGGTGAAGATGGCTGTCGATAAGGATGACCCAGCCCGTGTAACTTATTTCCATGGATCGGTCCAGGCCATCTCGGGCCGGGAAGTTGGGACCTGGACCAATTCTCCTTGGCGCATGCTCCAGGTCAATTTGCTTTTGATTTGTTTTTTTTTTTCAATTGTCGATTAAACTTATGATGTGTAAATTTTTTAATATGTTGCTCTAATGCTCTTGTCAATAATGTGATGTTGGGTATGTTTAAAAGAAATGATATTAGTTTGCAATTAGTGCAAAAACAGATTACTGTAATGCTGGGTATGTTTAAAAGAAATGATGGTGCTGATTCTCAGTTGTGATTCATGATGGGTTTTGTATGAGGAAGTGAAACTATGGGTGAAGTTATAGCTCAGAACTGTTTTGACATATAATTTGACATTTTTTTGGTAGAAAACAGATTGTTGATGGGCGGTTTTGATGCTGCAAGTATTGATTGTTCAGAATAATAATTCAGTCGAAAAGCTAATTTATATCTGTAGTTGTTTGCTTTGTTGAATTAGTTTTCTGTCCTTGTTTAGTTTGGACCAAGTTTAGAGTTTAGATTGTTGTCCTGCTCGGGAAACTTGAGGCTACTGATTCAATCGGTTTGTGCGAATTTCCCCATAGAATATTTGTTTGATATCATGGTGTAGAAGAGGTTGTTGTGCACTTCGGATAATTTAAGTTGGTTGTAGCCATCTGGAAGTTGACTTTTTGCTTCTGAATTTTCTGTGTTGAGACTGCCCTTTACCTCGGATTTGTTCAGTATTGACTGCCTGAGAATATATTTTGTTGTAGTAAGGTTAGAAGTTGACTGCAATCATTTAGTATTTGTTTCTTGATATGAGTTGTACATTTTGAGACGATTTTTTTGTTTTTGTTTAGCTGTTTGGCAAATACAATCTTTCTTGTTGCCACCTTTTAAAAAAATTCTTGCTATCGTAATATTTGTGCTCATAATTGGGGGCAATACATGAAACAGAAAAATAAAAGAAAATGACAAGTTTTCCGTATTAGTCAACTCAGTAATTCTGAGTTTCTGGTTCTTTTTCTTGCATTCTATGACTTATTTCATTATGAAAAAACTTAGGAAATGCTTGTTGAAATATCTGAAATACCATCATTGCAAAACTCTATGAGCACCGTAATTTTGCTTTTTGTGGTTGCTAGTAGTAGCTGGTAAATGGAATTTTTCTTCTTTTTATCTATGTAGGGGGCACATCCTTAATATTTAAATTTGTTTCTCTTGTTTGTCCTTGCTGTTTCTCAAATTATTATGGGGCTTTCTTAAATCAATTATTTTCAGGTTAATTGGGATGAACCTGAAGTTTTACAACATCTGCATCACGTTAGTCCTTGGCAAGTTGAATTGGCATCAGCTCCACTCCATATGCAAACTGCATTTCCTGTGACCAAGAAAATGCGTCTCCATTCGGGCATGAACTTGCTTCCTGATGAAAACACTCCCATGTTCTTTGATAAGACAAACTTAGCCAACTCAACAATGGGACAACTTAATCCATCCTTTCTAAATCACAACATTTTTCCTGCTGGCATGCAGGGAGCCAGGCATAACTTATTCTGTGTATCATATCTACCCTCTTTCGAGCCCAGTATTTATCAGCTTCTGGATGCTGCTAATATACATTCAAAAAATCTGTCCTCGAAGTTGAGTGGTGTTTCCACTGAGTTGCACATTGGGAGTATATCACCATCTATAAATTCATCCCTGCAAAGCAAGGAGAGTAGTACCTGCTTTCCCCTGGCAGGGGTTTTAGGACATCAGAGGATCTCTACTGTTAAATCTGAAGGTGGCTCATTTCAGTTATTTGGTAAGATCATTGAGATGAATATGGACAAGACATATAAAGATGATGTTGGTGATGGAAAAGGGTGCAAAGACACTGAAAGTTCAGGGAAAATGATATGTTCTTCTATTTCAAATTTCCCTTGCGTTCAATTTTATAACCAGCTCAGCTCTTCATGATCCATGAAGCCCATGTGGAAGAAGAGCAGTTTCTTGTTATTGCACCTTAACAATGTAAGCAGGTACAATCAGACACTTGGTTTTTAGTCAATCCCTTTTTAGTTTAGAAGTGAAAATTTGTTTCCTCATTTTTAAAGCATTACATTTACATTCTATTGTGACTGCTTTCTCTTACCTAAGAGTTGGCAAAAAATAGGTTAGAATGGAGGCATAAGAATCATGTCGCCGTCCTCAAATTGTGTAAGGTTCTACTTGATTATGATTATTGTGACATTTACATTCTAATGTCTTGTTAGTTTTTTCCCGTCAGTATGAACATTATATTTCAATATATATTGCTAGCTGTATGGTAGGTATATATCGCTTGGCCTAAAATTTATCGTTTGCAGAATGTTGCATGTGAATTTTTTATCTCAATCTGTAGAAAAGTTGGGTTTGAAAACTGTTACAGATTGGACACATAAATAATGAAACTGTCTCATAATTCTAGTATAATATGATTGGAATGAAGCCACTGTGCTATTAACGATCTATATCTCATTTCTTGTGAGCAGGTTAGTTGGTTTGTTATGTGTATGAAGAGGTATGGCCGGTTATTAGTGATAAGCTTGGAGTTGCACAAGTAATTTTGTACTTGTAATATGACTAGGCCCTACTACGACACTGGGCCTTCTGATGGTAGATGCGCTTCTTCGGACATTCTGTTATGTCTCTCTAAAACTAGTGTTTTTAAGTATATGTTCATTTTGGCTTTTTTCTTTTTATGTCTTTCAACATCTGTAGGTCTCTCTTCTCAACCAACTGCCCAAATGGTTTCCTGTAGAATTGTTATCTTTAACTCTCATGAAATGATTTGTTATAGAACATTTAGCTTTTGTAACAA
The DNA here is from genome assembly GCA_035235625.1 of Saururus chinensis. NCBI lineage: Eukaryota > Viridiplantae > Streptophyta > Magnoliopsida > Piperales > Saururaceae > Saururus > Saururus chinensis. The sequence continues at coordinate 28,418,501 of CP141140.1, forward strand.
CTTTTCATGACATTTTTTTGTGCTTTGGTTGCACAGATGGTGCATAACTCCTAACTGCAAGTCAGTTGAGTTTATCTCTTTTTTTTTTTTTTTGAGATTATCATATTATGTACTAAAAGAGAAGGATCAATAAATACAGAAAACTAGATTTATCAGCTCGTGAGCATGACCCTGGCAATAGGAGATTGATTTTACTCAGTGTCCTCCTAAAGCCTAATGCTAGTATCTACAATATCAAGAAGACATACATAGGCAAGAATGTTCTTCTTGTCATTTTGGACGTGGCATGCCACGAGCCCACCCCTTTATCCCGGTGTTTACATGTGCGTTCCTAGGCGTGAGCTCACATTTGCATTGGTTACTAGTTGTTTGGAGAAACTATTTAGTGTGTGTTTTACTATTTACAAAATGACTCATCAATATTGTTACGGGACATCAGGGTAGCAAGCGGTTATAAATAATGATGAGTCATGTCTTCAGTAGTGAAATACACAGTTACTAGTTGTTTGGAGAAACTATTTAGTGTGTGTTTTACTATTTACAAAATGACTCATCAATATTGTTACGGGACATCAGGGTAGCAAGCGGTTATAAATAATGATGAGTCATGTCTTCAGTAGTGAAATACACAGACAGTAGGGTGTGCAACACACATTGAAAATTTTCTCGGTTGTTAGACACCCCGTGTATGGTTAAGTTATATGAGCCAGAAACTTCTGAGCCCCGGATGCAATTTAGAGAGGAGGGCTGTTGCTGTTTGTCAAGTTGAGTCGCCCCCTAGAGCAGCTGAACATTTGTGCAAAGTAACCGAAAGAATCCGACTAAGGTTTTTAAAGGGTGGAAGTTAGAGGAAGAGAAATAATGTCGGAAAAGGGGTTATATATCTGTTACTCGATTGCGAGCATTGTGGAATCTACCTCCGCATTTTCCTTCTTGATTTAACTCCCAAAGGACCCTAGAGCAATAGAACAGAAAACAAAGTACATACAGCCAAATGAATAATAACTTCTAAAAACTCCACTGTGGCATTTTTCTCTCATAAAAATCACCATTGGGGGGAAGCCCCAGTTATAAATAATTAACCAACTGACTCCCAAATGATAATATAAGGAAATACTGATAAGCCCTCCTTCCCCAATTATAATATAAGGCAAGGTATCCATAAGCCCTTAGGTGGATGATATTCCTAGGACGGTACATAACAGACAGTTGTACCATTCTTTCCAGTTCTTCACTGTTATATCTTCGTGGCCCCTCTGAAGGGTCTTCGAAAACTTCTACGTCTGATGCATACACTTCCTCGGCATTGCTTGAGATATCTACCTCTTACCCTTGAGCTACTGTTCCTCGTTCCAAGGACTGTCAGTGTCATTCTCGTCCCCTGAGATGGAATCACTAGGATCTTCTTTACTGGGCTGTTGTTCTTCTTTGCTGGGTCTTCTTCCAAAGTCTTCCTCAATTTTCTCCCCTTCAAATCCTTCTTTAGGTTCTTCTGCCTCAAATTCTCCCTCCTTGAAGTCCTCTATCTGGTTAGGAGCAATTGGACCCCTTTCTCTGGCGTCAGGCTAATTACCTTATGTGCTTCGTTCTATGTAAGTACCACCTTAACCAAGAGAAAGACAATGACTTCACAAATTTCTACCAATTAACTATGTACATGTTAACGAGGCAATCATGGGTTGCAACTGGCAATGACTTAGCTTCGATACAAACCATCACTACCCGTGTTGTCAATTGTTAATTGTCAAGTGCGAGTTGACATTAATTGAAGTTTGAGTTTTGTTTCTGCTAGAGAAAACGTAGAATCAAGTAAAAATATAATGCATAGTTATCTTTAAGTAGTTGAAGATGTTTATAGGAGTTTAATATCTGTCTGCACTTAGTGGATCACCATAGTGCCACTAGTATAAATATCTTAAAAAGGTAAAGAACTATAAGATGCAGCCTCAAATTAAGTAGACTAAGGGCTTGTTTGTTTAGCTTAATCAGATCTTATCTAATTAAATATCTAGTAAGTGAGTTAAAAGCCTACTTATAAGGCTAAGCTGGAAAGTAAGCCCATGTTATTAGAAAATCGGAGGGGCTTACCCAGCTGATTTGGCTAAAAATGCATTGCGATTTTCATCCCCAGCCTACCTTCTTCCATCGCTAAAGCCTTTCCATTTTGCCGCCACCGGCTCTCTTTGCTGTTTACTTTGAGTCCGTTTGTTTCGGCTGAATCTTAATATGAAAAGTTATCTTAATTAGCTAAAAAATTGATTATCTAATTTTGCTAAATCTAAAGCTAATTAGCTAAATCTGAAACTGAATCTAAATATGAATCTAATTAGTTTAGCATGTTAAGAACGATACATGGTACCTAATCCGTTAGCTAGGAGTTTGCTTAGGTTTCTAATGGCATAACTTCACATAGGCGCTGAATTTGATATATTTTTTTATAGAATAATTGAATCTTTTAAGCAAGGGCAGTAGATGAAGTTGGAAGTTTTCAAGTCAAAAGTTTGTATTATCAACAATTATACTAAAAAAACATCCAATGGCATCTTTATTGTGGCAGATGTCATTGAATGTTTATTTTTCAATATTCCATTGAGGCGCCATTGGATGTTTTCTTTTCAATGTAGTTGTCAATAATACAAACTTTCAACATGAAAACTTCCAACTTCATCTACCACTCTTGCTAAAAAGATTCAATTCTTCTATAAAAAAAAGAAAATATATATTCAAAATTAGTGCCTATTACTATTTGAAATATTATTGAGAACTTAATTCTTAGTATTTTAGCTTATGTTGCCAATGATTACTTAATACACGCTGATGTGTACTTCAAACATGTAGCATTTGAAATGTGTAATATTTCTTTTGATATTCATTATATGAGGTATATTTTAATATCCGTGGCATAATGCTTCTGAATTTCATTTCTGAGTTTGATGGAAATTCTTTTAGCATCTTTGATTGAGCTATCAATGGTAGTTTGATATTGAGCATTTTGAGTATATAATCAATTAATAGGTCAAAAATGATGTATTGTGCGGGGCCTCAAATATGTGAGCAAGAGGAAATTCTTGAATCATTTTTTTTGTTTATCATTTAGATATTCATATTATGTATGCATTAGAATTTCTTTTAGCTATTCATCTTTTGTAAGTATTAGAATTTTATGTTCTCTTTAGATGTGGATTATAGATAATGAAGTATTTGACAAAAGACAAGGAATCTCAAAGCTCACATGATTGTATTCAATTGGAATGTAGTGGATGGTTTACAAGGCTTTTTTGTTATTACTCTTTTATTTATTGCTCAATATAATTTTTGTGACTTCAATTAAGTTCTACACTTCAAGCTTGTTTCATGTAAAGAGATGATATTTTCAAATTTAAATGAAGGTGCTGCTTACCAATTATATGGAATACTATAATCTGTGACCTATTACAGTATTATGAAACTTGTATTTGGCTTTGTAGTGATTCGTATTCAGATCTATGCAATTCTTCATATTTTAATCTTGTCATAGAAAATGTCAAGTGGTAATGCTGAAAAATGTCAAAAGCAATATATAGAGAAGCTTGTTACAATCATTATGTCAGTATGTCACACCCCAGTATGTCCAATCAAGTGCGCGGGGGAGACGGAATTGAAAGAGATCAACGGATAGTGGAAGACAACCCCTCATATGGACGGTTTAACTAAGGGAGTTACGCACTTCACGTCCTTTGAGTAAGAGTAAAAAAAAGGTAGAACAAAAGAGGACTTTAACTCAGAACTAGTCCGCAAGACTTATACCCACATACTTAGAATCCTGAGCCAACACACATGGCTCGAATCAAAAAGTCTCAAACAGATCTAAAAACATAAGATACACAAAAGTTTAAAAGAACCACCATACATGATGTTTTATTATAATAATAGAGTAAATCATAATAACATAACAAAGTCTAGAGGCATCCACCCCTACTCCCATGTTCTCCCTGACCGTTCCTCATATAGAGGGTCCTACTCGACTGCATGTCACACCATGCAGCCCCAAAACAAAAAAAATATAGAAAGTGGGGTAAGTAAACTCAGTAAGGTTTGAATACGACGATAATAATCAAAAAACCATTACGGCATGGCAATATAGCAATTTAGATTCATAATTGACATGATATACCCTTTTCGGATCATTCCCTTACTAAACCCCTATTTATCCATAAACATAAAAGCTATCATATATATGACACATAAATCAAAATCAAGGCATAAATGATCAGGTTATAACCTAACACCATCTTGCATAGGTAATAGTTCGCATCTAATCAATTCAAGCATATCACACATAAACTGCATGAGAAGTGTCTTTCACACCATATCACATAAACCTGCATAATAATGTCTCATTCACACCATATCACATAAACCTGCATAATAATGTCTCATTCACACCATTCAGATCATGTATTTATATCTCGTAAACTTGCATAATAGTGTCTCCATCACACAATTTAGATCATGCATTCAATCTCATAAACCTGCATAATAGTGTCTCCATCACACGATTCAAATCATGCATTCATATCATAAAAATCTGCATAATAGTGTCATATTCACACTACTTAGATCATGCATTCATATCACATAAACCTGCATACTAGTGTCTCAAACACACACTTTCTAATTATAGATTCATATCACATAAACCTGCATAATGTCTACATCACACGATTCAGATCATGCATTCATATCATAAAAATCTACATAATAGTGTCTAATCACACTACTTAGATAATGCATTCATATAATTCATTCATAAATCATTTACTCTACACGATAAGTGTCTCAATCACACTATTCTAAATCATGCATAATAAATCATATCCACATGTGTCACAATCAAATATCCCTACACAACCTTTGTAATATGGGCATAATATTATTCTATACATATGCATTATCAACAAATGGTGAATGCCTCTATTAAGGAGTAAACACAATTATTGCCACAAAGGCTAATGGTAGTCCGATTTTCTAACCGGAAACCTAGGGCATTGCCCGCTCTTGACAAAGTCCAAATCCCTCACGGGAACTAAGATGTAGGGGTAGTCGGTTCCTCTACTTGTCCAGGACAATCCACACGAGAAGTCCAAATTCCCAAAGGGAACCTAAAGTAGGTTTGCTCGCCCAAGACAATTCTAGCCAATAATGTCCAAATTCTCACATAGGGAACCTAGAACATGTGGTAGCCAGTGCACAAAGGCATACCACTCTGGATGTGGAGTGTCCAAATGTGACTATCTCAAGAAATCTCAACTACAAGACGAGTCCATCCCTCATCTCTATATATCTCAAATCGACTCAACTCAACTCAGATCGACTCAACTTGGGGAGTATCCATGTTTCACACAGGAACTCAAATCGAAATCATGTTCTTTCGAACCAGCCAACAATCGATTAATCTAGCATGCAATCTCACATCATTGCATATAATTTATCAATCACAGCTAAACATCGGTAAAATCTCATTCATGAAGTCTATTCCATGATGCATGAGATTATGATACATTCGTGAGCAAGATCTACGTTAATTCCAACCCATAGAACATGCTCCCATTAGTCCCCACATGCATCATATTCGAATCATAAACAATCATAATTTCATAGCAAATACCCCACATGTGTGTGTTCATACATTTCTAAGCACATGGGCATGCTTTGACAATAGCTCATGAGGCAAAACACACATGCTATGATAAAATCAAATCATAGTTACCAAATGAAATCATGGGTGAAATATAACATAAACTATCATTCCATTCATATGAAATCAAATGCTCAACTCTTACAAGCATACTTATTCTACACATGAAGCTAGAACATGATATCACCATTCACCCACAATTCATTCATATTATAAGATAACATATCATATCATTGTCATACAATAACCTTGCTGGAAATATACTTAGAACATAAAAATTTCATCACCCATAAGCTCAAAATAATCAATGTTAACATGTCTAACCATCCATATGTAATTCTACAAAATACTTGAGCATATTTCGTAAATACCAACATAAGTAGCATACCCTTCTTAGTAGTTTACTCTAGCTCAAAACACTCTACATAGCCATTAGAAACATCACTTGGGAGCAAAAACATCGAAATAAGCATACCAAACAAAAGCAAAATGGCCAAATCTGTTTTGTAGCCGATCGATCAGCTGGCCTTAAAATCAGCCAAATTTGTTGTGTGACCGATCAAGGCTTGGTAGGCCGTTCGATCGGCCCGATCGATCGGCCACTAGTTCCGATTGATTGCCAATAAGGCAGATCGAGGCCTTCTTCTTCCTTTTGAAATTCAAAACCGAAACACCTAATGGAGCTTAAAATCTTCATTCCAAGCCTCGTCACCATCAAAATTAAATTAAACATTCCAGAACATTAAATCAACTCATTTCAAATCAAAACCCTAAGTAATCAAGTCAAAAAATTAACTTTTTACAAATCTACCATTAAAGCCCTAAATATGAAACTCATTTAATCAAAGCACATAAAAATCGAGATTTGCATACATATTGTGGCTGAGATGAAACCCATTACCTCTCCACTTTATTTGAGTTAGATTAACACTTCAATCACCTCCAAAACCTTCCAAAAGTAAGATTTTTATGTTAAAACACACCTAAACTTGATTTAAACTTAAAAATCATAAAACAAATCCTAGATCTAAAGCTTAGGAGGCATAAAATTGAATTTGTGAAGGTTAGGGTTTGAGGTAAAGGAGTAAAACAGTGATTTAGTACTTCCAAAACGGATTGAATCAATGGAAGAAGATAAGATTAAGAGGATCTTAAGAAAAACCATAAAGATTAAGCGAGGATTAAGCAAAACATACTTCTAATCACTTCCTTTTTGGGCCTAATTACGATTGGGTTATACCTAATTGAAACTTGGGTTTAAACCAAAATTAAGACCAAAAAAATTCTAAAGATTTTTATAATGATTTGCTTTGATGTCTAGGACGTTTTGGACCAAAAACCCCAAATTCGACGGTGGGGCCCACAGGGGGTCCCGCCAAACCCTAATTTTTTAAGAAATTTACAAATATTCTAAAAATTCACAAATGGTTTGGATTTACTTAAAATTCATAAATATTAAGTTATTTTTGTTTGAAACATTTGAAAATCACCTTTATTTATGAAAATTATCAAATTTGATCAGAAATAGTTTAAACCACATAAAAGCAATTAAACATAATGAATTAAAACCAGTTAAAATTTAGGGATCTTATGCAGTGTGGGCTGCATAGAACTCTCCCTTATTTTATAAATACAATTTTCTATATCCTACAAGTTATGACAGTGTCTCTACAAGCTATGGTGACCCTTATTTGGAGGGGAATAGATTTGTCCTTATCATTCTACAAGCTTTGTTCTATTTTTCAAGTTAAAAAAGATATACTACTCCCAATAGGGGGCCTTTTTTTTTAGATGCTATGCTTTTATTATTCTATCAATTTTCTTTTCACCTTGCCATTTCTTTTTCTCCATTATGGATTATGCAACCATTTTAAAAGTTTAAGTGGATGCTTATGCTTTTGCTATTTTATGTAGTCCCATTAATATGCGTCAGGTGCATTTTAGCCACATGATCTATCATCGCATGGCCCATGGCAATAGGGGGCAAAAACACACTTGCCCTTCCAAGCGCCCATGTGCTTGTTAACTATTCACTTTTATATATGTTTAATGCAAACAGTAGATGGTTGGTTTTAAAATTAATATGGCTTCCTTATTGTTGTGCTGGTTGACGATTATATCAATTGTGCCTTTTGTTTTAGCTAGCATTATAAGCATTTTGTATTGGAGTTAAGAACTCTCTCGTTCTCTCTCCACCTACTTAAGCCCTGACTTTATATTCTTCGATACTAATATTAACTATATAGTGCAAATTCATTGATGATATCTATGAGTATGCACTTGTCCAGTTTGTTCCTTTTATTTTTGAGTGAGCTATCAATGAAGTTTGATGGTAAACATTTGAAGCATGGAAACAATTGATAGCCAAAATGATATTTTTCGTGGAGGCAGAAATCTATGAGCAATATGTAGAAGAAAATTCTTGAATCAATTTTTGTTATTTTATCTTTTAGCTACTCATCTTCATTGAGTATCAAAATTTCATGCTCTCTACAGATGTGGATTATAGATAATAACATGCATATGACAAAAGACAAAGAACTTGAAAGCTTATAGGATTGTATTCAATTGGAATGTAACGAGTGGTTTATGAGGTTTTTTTGTTTTTACTCTTTCTTTCTTGCTGCTCAATATGATTTTCATGATTTTGAGTTATATGATTCATATTTGTTTCATGTAAAGGCATTATATCACTATTGTTACACCATTGTTAAATGTTAATTTACCATTTTTTTTATTGAGATACTCCTTTTGTCCCAAATTAATAGCTCCATTTGTCAAAAAAATTTGTTCTATATTAATAGCTCCATTTTGTTCAATTTAAGTGATTAAGTACTTAAAAAAGAGTATTATGAGCTTGTTTTCCCTTCTCTTAGAAGTGGGTTGCATCATTCAATAAAAACCACTATTCTTCTAAATGTTACTATTAATATAATATGAAGGGAGTATGTTTTAAGAGAATGTTTAACAATGTGACAAAATATTTTATATTCTAAGATTTCAAATTTTAAATAATAATTCTCCAATCCAACACCAAAAACCACAAAATAGATCAAATCTGATACACTAGAATGCAAATTTATTTTTCTACAATTCAAAATTTTCTCTTCATTTTATTTTGTGTTTTTATTTATTGGAGACTCATGGATATCAGCCCCCTCTTGGGATTCAATCAACTTTTCTTACACTCCTTTAAAAGCAATATTTCCTTGAACCCTACAATCACTTTTGCTTTTTCATCAATGAAGCATTTTGGAAGCCAATTACATTAATATTACATACTTCCTTTAAGACAAACTAGTATCACTCTCCCTAAGCTACTTCGATCCTAAGGAAATTTAAAATCAAATCCAATAGAAGGGGTGTGGCTGCAAATAGACAGCAAATATTGGTTTGCAATAGACATGTTATTCAAGAATTTGTCATCCATATCCAAGCTTAAGACAAAAATTCTATTTGTAGGTCAATCTTTAAACCTTGCTTTTCTATCCTATAGGTAGGGGTGCTAATGAGCTGAGCTAGCTCATCGAGTAAAGGTGCATTGACTCAACTCGAATATGGCTTGACTCGAAGTAGCTCAATTCAAACTCGACTCAAACTCAAATATTTTTTAGTTGAGTTCGAACATACCCTGACTCGAACTTGAACTCAAATGAAATTCTTAAATATATTTTATAATATATATAAATACATATTGACACTTATGTATACATGTGCTCAATTATCAATTCTAATTTACATTTATCATATATATATATATATATATATATATATATATATATATATATATATATATATATATATATATATATATATATATATATATATATATATATATTTGTGTGTGTGTGTGTGTCTCATTTATATGAGTCTGGGCTCACATGCACCTACGTGAGCCCAGGCTCTATGAGCCGTTAGATTTACATCCGATGGTCTATAATACTGGGGCCATTTAAAGCCCTTAGTATTATGGGCCGTTAGATGTAAATCCAATGGCCCATAGAGTTTGGGCTTACATAGACTCACGTGAGCCCATGCTCATATAAATTTTTTTCTATATATATTATAATTTTATATGTTATTAATGAATGTATAATGTCTATGTATTGAGTATTGGCTTATATCATGCATGATATATATTTTTTAGGTGTAAACATTTAAAGACACATTATACACATATGTCCACATGTGAAATGTATTGAAATTTAGATATATCATAAAAATAAAATTTAATAAAGTATATACATATATAGTACAACTAAGTAAAAAAATGGGATATATTGTACTAGATATCAAATAATATGTCAATAATTAGATAATATGTTATAGTAATATTACTTACTATATTTACATGTCAAACAAATTATGATATATCTTTTCAAATTTTCTATAAAAACTATTGTTGAAATCCTTAGAAATTTGAATTTTACAATAATTTTATAAATATTTTTTAGCATTGAGTCATGAAGTCTCTTTTTTTTCATAAAATTAGGGTAATTTATATTTAATTTTTATGGGTTCAAGACAACAAGACATCAAGTTTCATGTTCTCACATACTAAAACTCAACTCAACCTAGCTCCTTAGCACCCCTCCACATTACACATGATATAAATTATTTGGAAGTAAACATTTTAAAGAGACATAATATACATATATTCTATATGAGATATTTATTAAATTTTATATTTATATATAATAAAAATAAATGATATTACATTCATATATGATATTTTATATACACAAATATAGTTAACTACAAAGGCACTAATTTTTTTCTTCTTGGTGGTTATAAGATGATACTTGAAGTAAGAAGTAAATATAAAGATTTAAAAATTTTAGATTATTAAATAATAAATATATTTCATATAACCAAAAGAAGGTTGAAGTATGTAGAAGAGGTTGTGGTGCCACATATACATATAATATATGTGCTAATAATAATGACATGTTTATATAAAATTACTAAAATATACATATAGTACAAACATATGAACACTTTAATGATATGGATGGAGTACATATGTGCTAATAATAGTAACATGTTTATAAAAAAACTACTAAAAGACACATATATGGTTAAACATACAAACACAAGATATAACATAACAACAAATAAAAATATTAGAAAAGAAAGCTAATAAATAATTAAATAATATTTAATAGAATGTTTAACACAAAAGGTGTTGAACACAAAAGATATTGTAGGTAAAGTTGTCAAGGAAATTATTCTTTTTGGCAACGTCATAACCGAGTTAAATTCGAGCTAAGTTATATGGTCACTGATTCAAGCACGAGTCAAGTTTTTAATTTCCCTCTTGAACTAAACTCGAGCTAGATGATGACAACTCGATCGATTTTGAGCCAAGCTTGAGCCAATACCCAAAACTTTAAATTTGAACCTAGCTAACCCAAAACTCGACTTAATTGGCTCATTAACACCCCTACTTATAGGGGAAACTCAAACATTGACTAACAACTATATACCATCTAGACAAGCCAGGTTGGACCTTCCTATGCACCTTCCATTCAAGTAGGAAGGATCCTTTACCCCATGTCTGTATTTCCGGCCATTAGAATTCCGAATTAAATCCGGTCAACTATTTGACATGCATTAAAATATACTAGAACGTCAAACAAGCAAACGAAATTACCTTGGTGTTTCATATCCGGAAGGGAACAAATTTGTAACTCTAGATGAAAATTATTAATACCATGCAAACCGCAAAAGTGTCACGTTTACAAATTTTCCATGGTGTTTCTCATACACTTTCAATAAGCAACAGATTCGTTAAGCATAATTATGTTCATGATGCACAAAGTACAAAATAACATGTCATTCTCAATGTCAATTTCCGCTTTACTTTTCTTTGTAGAGGAAAGCTTTCTCCTGTTCTCTGATCGTCTCCTGTTCTCTAATATTCCTAAAAAATCGCTCCTGCAAGTTCAAATAATAGTCTTATGAATGAAAGGTATATTTTATGTAGAATCAAACTTCCATAGTTAATAATCCTCTTGAAAGATTATAGAAATGAAAAAGGAGCTAGAGCCAGTTCCTTAACAGAACTTCACTCGCCTATGCAACTCTATAAAAACGTGACATATCCAATGCCAACTTCTTAGTTTGTCACAACAGAAAAAGGTATACAAGTTTATACAAATGAGTCCGATACACAACATGTCCTAAATTAGCACTTAGGCAAGCAAAACTTCTATTGAACTTATTACCATTGAACTATCATGAAAAAAAATTTATATTAGAACAATGCTTTATTCATTGGGAGGAAAATGTGAAATGAAGCACAAAACAACACACAAATCAAAGTAAACATTAAAGCAAACATTTCAATAATATCCATAGACATGGAACAAAAGAGTGGAGACACATATCACAACAGTGTGAACCTCACAACTGATAGAACAGGATCTAATAGTAGAAGCCCATGATTCATTTTTGTATAATGTATAAATCATTTTTTAATTCAAAACTTCAGAGTACAATACATACTCGAAATACAGACACATGCTCCATATCTATGAGTTCTTGATCGGTTAGACTTTGGGAATTAGTTTCAGATTGAAAATAATAACACCCTCAAGCATAACCTTACAAATGAGTACGAGGGGTTGCAAAATTTGGAAATAAAACTGGCCCACTCCACTTTCAAAGAAGGCTTACAACAATTTATGATGAAAAAAATTTCATAAAGCATCCTATACAATCTGGTATAAACACAGAAATCATATGAATATTTAGTGTAAAAAAACAAAAACGGAATCACATGAATATTTCAGCCAAGGGAATCACTCCATAAAGTAAACAATTTGTCTATTGAAACCCTATACCACAACAATAACTTATCTCCTACTTCAAGAACATGCTACTCCCAAAATTCCTTTCTACTTATGGATTTAGGTCTCAAACTACTAGATGCACATTATCTTGATCTACAGCATGAATGAAAAAAATACAAAGTAGACATAAACCTGTACACAAGAGCTCTAAACCCTCAATGGATGTAATAAGTGAACACATTAATCTGATGTTACAACACTTATACCATGAGTCCAATCCATGAGTAGAACTTTTTAATTGCTAATTATTCATGCGGTTGCCCACAAAATGACTGAACATTCTCATTCTCAAGTACATGCCAAAGCCATTAAATTTTTTGCAAGTAAGAGCTCTAAAAGCTTGCCCAACACAAACACCTTCTTTAATTCAGGTGGACAGTGAAAAATGGATGGATGATTAAATTATGCAGCCTGTGAGCAGGAGGAGAACATTCACTAATGCTAAATCTTCCATTCATAGCACAACTCAGCATCAAAGCCAAAAAATTGTGATTTATGAAGAAAACGCATACACCTTTCTTCTTCCCTCCACACTGCAATATGTCTTCTTTTCCTGGGTATGTTAAACGTACCAATGTTTCCTAACGTTGTCATTCAAGTAGCAACTAACTAACTGCCCAATTATTTACCATAGTGGAATAAATTATCCATACCTTCTAGGCCTCTTTCTTTTATTGAAGTACTCCAACAAACAAATTAAGTAACGTAGCACCTATCAAGACTAGTCAAACTTTGCATATTTTTTTATCTTACTTCATTCCATGTCCCGCATGAGCAACACTTTAATGGAAATTCGAAGCCTACCCCAGAAAAGATTTCATATTTTAGCTCTTCATTACTCATTTCTTTTTCTCTTTTGTTTTGTTTTGCAGGGGCTGTCACAAATTGCACCCAAGCATCAATGGCAGGAATCGGCTCAAATTAGAACAGCCTATGTATCTACATAACCCAAATTCGAATTAACCTTATCCTCCTCACATCACGCACACAAGAATTCAACATCCCAAAGTTCTCCATCCATAATCACAGTTGAAACAAAACCAGAAGGAAAAAGACAACGAAAAAGGGGGAAGACGTACGTTGCCGCCAAGGAAGAAGTTGTAGAAAAATGTGCCGGCGACAATGGAGCCCACGATGATCGGAGGCGTGATGAGAAGACTCCATTTCCGGTATATCATCCTCCCTTCCGGCGACGATTCACGAAATCTCCGACTCGGCTCAATCAATCCGCCTTCGATCTTCTTTTCCCTTCCTAGCAGCCTCCAGCGACTTATACTGCGGTTCCACAAATAGACGGGCACTATCCGTTTAGAAGGATCCGGATACCCGCGATGGTTTCAGAAACCGCGTGGGCCAAGAACGGAGCGTCCGGAAACCCGACCCGACTTTGATAAGTACTTGACATCAGCTTGCAAGAGGGGAGACTCGGGGGAGCCCGTTTGGGGAGGCACCGATCCTCTGCCAAGGATTGAGGTAGGCTCTGTTTCATGCCGATTTTTTGATGTTCAAATTGTGGGTCATGGCGTAATTGATGTGTTTTTGACGATCTGGTTGAATTCTGTGAGTTATGGATTGAATTCAGATCAGTTCTGCCCTATGTTGGTGAATGTTTTGTGATACAGATTGCTTCCCTTTTAACGCTTTGAAAATGCTTGCTTGTTGTGGACCAGCTGCTACTAGCCCCAACTTGATGGATTTTTTTGAATATTTATAGAAAGACGAAAAACTCTTGAACTGTGTTGTAGATGATATTTCTTCTTCTTGTTCTTTCTGTAAGTTAAATCAACGTTGTATGTAAATAAACCGGTAAATTATACATGGGCAAACGCTGTAGTTAACTCTTGCATAAGTCCAGACATGGTGGTAAATTTTTATTCTTCCTGACATCGACGATACGGAATAACATATGCTAATCCACGGCTAGAAGTTGTTATTTGTGCAAGTCTGGAAGGTCTTGTACTAGTGAAAATCAATGTACTGATAGGGAGATGAGTCAGGGGAAACTTCTTGATGTTGTGATTTCTTTGCAAAGCTACCATGTGATTTTTATAAATTATTGTATTAGTCTTCTCTGGAAAGGTGTTAGCAAAAGATCATTAATGTCCAAGAATAAGTAACTACTTCTGATCAACAGATTGTAATATTTATAAAAATTAGCTGAATGGCGCTTCATAAAATTCATACTTAGAAATAGACATGGATGTTGTTTGTGGAAAGATCATCACATTCATCCTTGCTGCCCAGCCTGACCTCCGTTCAACTTCCCCAACAGTCGCCTCAGAATTGGGTCTGAATACGGGGAAATGGTATAGGTTGCCTTCAATGATGGTGATGACTGCTGTTATTACATATCAGCACATGTTGACTCATGGCATGGTTTCCAATCGTCGCCTTCTCTGTCCTTTTTTGTTCGCTCTTTGCTAATCTGGATATGGCCAGCATGCAGGGTAGCATAAGAGTGGCTCAAAATTCCCTACTCTGGGGAGACATAATATCTTTCTTTCCAGGTGTTCTTCACTTCATCTTGTTAGAACTAACTAGTTTCATGCTTTGTTTGTGCAGAGATAAAAAAGAATTAAAGAAGATGCCTTTGGCCCAAATTGGCTTGAGAGCTTGTGTTCAATTTTTGGATGAATGATGATCATAGCATTGAGGCTGAATGCAGCAAGTCGATGTAGGTCTTAAAGTTGATGCAAAAGGAAAGCAGGAACGGGCACTATTTTCCCATACACGAAATGGAGTTCCAACTAGGTCATTTGTGGTGATCATATCATCACCTCCATTTTGTGTTTGGACAGGTTATAAAGTGACTAGGACCTGTTTTTCTTCTTTTGTATTAACTTCAAGATATATCTAGATTTAAAAAAAAACTTCAAGATCCACGTTGTCTTCTTGCAATCCGGCCTCAATGTCATGATAATCGTTTACCTGAAAGACAAGACACGAGTCTTAAGCAAATTGAGACAAAGCACAATGTGCCTAATTGAGCCAAGCCTCAACGTGACGCCAGAGTCCATGACTAGGGAGTTTAAAGGCCAGGAAAGTGGAGTGATGCAAACATCACTACTGGGGGCACGGGACTTGAGTTTGAGAACCAGCAAAGCAGAAACCCTCTTCTCTTTTCTTAGTTGAGGGCGCCTATCAAATCCATCTCAGGATAAAGCTTACACTCTATAATATATTTTATTTTAGTTTATTCATTAGCGATTTATTAAGGTAATTGAAGTGATTACATGTTATGATTTATTAAGGTAATTTAAGTGATTACATGTTATGATTTATTAAGGTAATTTAAGTGATTACATATTATGATTTATTAAGGTAATTTAAGTGATTACATGTTATAATACGTATTACCAGGTCTTATAGAGTTTCTATATTGCCTTCTCCTTTTTGTCATAAATGCATTGCTCTTTAGCAAATAAGAGTTAGTTATTAAACTGATGTTGTCAGGTCCGTTTTATTGTAAAATTACAGATCCTTTTTATTATAAAACTGTGTTTTAACGGCTGTTTTTTGGGCCTGATTCTTCTTGTGATTTGCCATGCCGTAGCTTATATTGGGCTTTATTCCTTTAACTGTGTTTTCTATTCGTCTGGCCAATAAGGCATAGCTAATTTGTTATGTATTAGGCTGGTCCATAAGACCTGTTAGGATCTTTATTTAATTTATATTTAGCAGTACTTAAGGCCCAGGCCCATGTGGGGGGTGAACTATGCAAGGGACGCAGGTCTCTCTCTTTGGATTGTGGAAGAAATAATAAGTCCCTAGTCCTCTCTCTCTCCTCTGTTGTCCTCTCCTTCATCCTTTCTCTCCCCTTGAAGCTCGCACAACCTGTTCTCATTGATAGGTCTCTTAACCCCCCCCCCCCCTTCCCCAATTAAACTTCCTACTTAATCTATCCTGTGAGCCCTAGTGTTCATAACATTTTAAATACCATTACGTACCAGGTACTTGTGGTCCTCTCTTCCAAGTAAGCTGTCTAGTGTTGAAGCTATATCATAACAATAAGCTACAACAACTGCACAGAAATCTCCTAGATATGCTAACCTGCTTTTGCTTGCGTAAGAACTTGCCCCTAGTAAGGCTTAAGTAGAACATCATTCCTACAACATCCACCACAATTTCCACATTATCAGACTGGAAACGTATAAGCTGCCTAACTAGCCCCGTACTACAGCTTTTACTTCTATGAAATTGTTATTTTTTATGTTCATAGGGGAGTTAGCTTTATTCACATTGATATTCATTTATTTTTTCTTAAAGTGGTCACTTTATTTATTATCTTGTGTGTAGTTTGCTTAATATTATATTGCATGTCAAAAGAGTGGACATGGCTAAAGGAACCAGCTACTGCAGATGGAGTGATGCTCGGTATGGTTATTTTTGTTCTCATTTAATGAATTACTTCGCAGCAAACTCGTGTTTGAAACCATCAAAGTGGATGCATGGTGAAGGGCGTATTACTATGCAATTAGAATGTTGCTTAGTTCTGCACTCTGCAGTGGTACATGTTGGAATTATACTTCATTTTCCTTTTTAGTTACTGAATACGTTTTTAATCTTGGAGCAACATTTATGCTTAGCAGAGTTACTGAATTTTTGTTTCTGTATTGACAAGATAAGAATGGAAATTCTTTTCTGTATTAACAAGATAAGAATGGAAATCCCCTTAGATATTGTGCGCAATGAAGTAGACCAATTCCAGCATTATTTTAAGAACTTATAGGCCCCTGGTAAGATGACATGTTCATCCATTGACTTGTATTCCCCGCAGCTGCTTCATCAACATTTATGATAAAGGAGTTTGTGTTCCCCACGTTGTTCACCGCTACTTCCTCTGGCCATTTTGCACGGTTTCTTTTTTTTATTTATTGCTATATACTTTTTGGTTGAGCCTGAAAGTGGTCGATGCAGGGGAATTTGGTAGGTTGTAAGCTGTCTAGTGTCAGATTTGAATCATCACAATAAGCTGCAGCAAGCAAACTTGAACCCCTTATATATGTTTACATAATTTTGGCTGCTGAAAGACCACTAGACCAGCCCTTCAGTAAGGTTTAAGTAGAAGATTACTCCTACAATATCCACCTCAATTTTGCATTATGAGACTTGAAATTTGTAATGAATCCAACTAGGTCCGTACTATGACTTTTCTTCTATGAAAATTGTTATAGTTGATGCTCCTATAGGAGTTTAAAATTGTTATTGTTGATGCTCCTAGAAGAGTTTAAGATCTTATCTTGCTTGTGGTTTGGCTATTATATTGAATGGTATGAAGCGAACAACAGAACCAGCTGCTCTGTTCAGCTACCTTCAACATTATTGTATTTAATATTTGTAACTTTTCATGTTTAGTCTATAAATTTTTTAATGCTGGACGAAAAACAGCACAAACTGCTGCATATGGCAGTTATGCCTCAGTATGGCCACATGAATCTCACTGCCATTGTTATGGCAGGCTTGTTTTTGGCGCATAATCCAGATAAACCTCTTTTTTTAGGATGTTCTTGGGAGACTACGGCAGGAACCATGGCCGGCTGCCGGGCTTTAAGGCGGGGGCATTTGGCATGAATTGTTTGATTTGTTGATAGGATCAGCGGTCATTGTTGAAGGTTGTCTTTTAATCGTTTCAATTTTGACTCTATAACTGTCGTATAGAGTTTTTATTGAATCTAAATGTTCCAGTAGTCTGAGAGCATCCCATCATCTAACTAATTCTTCACTGGATGATGATAAGGATATGGCGGACATGTATATAACCAAGGAGTTCATTGATGAACAATTTGAAGAAAGTGAAAATGATGACAGTTTACTTGAATCAGATGATGCATGGTTAGACGTTCTTCATATATTATTATAGTCTTAATCAAGTAGTGTCTTTTCTATATATATATATATATATATATATATATATATATATGATCTTCATTTTCAATTATTTAGACCCAAAATGATTCTAGGGGGGTTTTATCTTAAAGCTGGTTACATTAGTTTAGATATTGCGGATACATGCTGCTTAGCGTTTGATTTTTGTATATTGAATTTGTATAAGATTTCGTTGATAGACATTTTACTTGAATCAAATGATGCAATGGTTAGATGTTCTTCATATATTATTATAGTCTTAATCAAGTAGCGTTTTTTTCAGCAATTATATATAGAGAGAGAAAGAGAGTCCTGATACAGTGCACAACTGTTCATGGTGGGCTAGAAACGCAGCTGTTGTTTTAGCCCTCCATCTCCCAATTCTCGGCCAAATTTGAGCTCTCTAGTGGCCAATCAACTCTTGAATAACTCCAGCATGAACTGTTCCAAAATTACCCTTTTTGTCTTCCCAGTCTTTTGTCTTCCTTCGTCCCCGGTGATTTTGCCCTCCTTGCTGCACCATACAATTTTCCCTTCCTCATTGCCTAGTAATGCTCTTCAGTGCTCCGCCTAAGCCTGCTCTCAAATTCTACTTGCTCCAGTTCTGAAATTTGTCTCGTCTCACCATGGAGGTCATTTCTCTTGCGATCTGCCCCTTCTCCCCTCACTATGCCCTCCATCAAGCGTAGCCCCACCACGACAACCCCCCTCTGCCTATAACTTCTTTGGATTCTCGTGCCCGATTTTGCCTTGACTCACAAACTTTGCCTAGCCCCACCTCCCTTATCTTTCTCCTCTGTAGAAGGTTCTACCCCCATCATCAGAGATCGTGTGGATCCTCCAACCCCTGAAGACCTGGATTAGGGCCAACAAGGTATCTATTTTGTGTTGTCATTATTATAAAGATATAAGTCCATCATTAGTAGTGTTCTTTGCATTGTTCCGGCTTGATGTGTTCTACAAAATCTTGGTGTCTTGCTTGATGTATTTTGTCTTCATAGGCAAAATCTTGGTGTGATTTGTGTCAGGAGTGTCATTTTATTTTATAATTTTGTTTTATTTAATTGTTTTGACCATAGTGAATTCACTCCTTCATATCTAGAAAAAAATAAAAAAAATTTCTGCGCTATGATCTCCTCAAGTCTCCCACTTAGGCTTGTCAGTAGATGTAATTACCCTCATCATCACATCCTTTCAAGTCTAAGTGAGGTCAATTTATACAAATGTCATTGGTGTTTCCTTTGTAGAGAATCAAAGTTTAAACTATATTGTGTTATTAATATTACAAGCTTTATTGAAAACGTTTTGTTTGTCAATGCATTTGGAGTCATTTTACTTACTATAGAAGTTGAAGAAATATGATAAGGCTTTCATGGTTCATTTGAAGTTGTGAAATTTCTTTTCGTTTAGAAATATATTTTCTTTTGTTTGATTTATGATTATATGTACCCATCTTGATGTTTATCTTAATTATTTTTAAATTTAGATAAGAAGAGGAGCACATCACCCAAACGGCTTTCCATCAATTCAAATGGCATTGCATCTTGTTATGGATTATTTGATGTGGATCCATGTGGCATGAAACCTGCTTATTTGTAGCCAGGTTGTTGAATTGTCACCTCCTATATAGCAATTATGGAAGTGTCTCTAATATGATGTACTGGGCTTTCACAAAAGTTAACTATGAACAAATGTGACAGTTGGGTGTTAAACATTCTCTTAGTATTTTTTACTGAATGTAGTTTTAGATAAATATGTTCTTGTGTATTTATGTATTTAAAAAATGATTACAGCTATTGAGACACCTGCATCCTTCAAATTTTTTTGCTGACTAAGATGACTCCATTTTGGCTACTTTTTTATTATGCTAAAACATCTTTATTCTACTTGATTGTCGCCTAAATATCATAGCATTTAGTGAGCCCCAAGCAGCTATGAGTTCTCATTTCTAGTATGGGCTCTAAATTATGAGATATATGCTTGCACAAGCAAAAATCTAGCCAACACAAACAGATTTTACAAATTTTACTACTTGGAGCAACAAAAGCAAAAGAAAAGGCATGGTGACCATAGAATCTCTCAGCACACGCACAATTCTGGTCACTAACTTGGGTCCTCAATAGTTTCATACTTATAACTTCTCGGATCTCGATTTCCCATCAAAATCTTATCCGCACGGAATCATAACTCAATTTGAGCCTATATATTGATCAATCCATAAATAAGTCACACATCTGATTCGAAATAAAAGTCAGATTCAACAATCACACCCTAGGCAAACCAATAGAATCACATCAGTGCCATCTTTGAACCAAATCATGCACATATAGATGCCCTTCTACCAAAATTTGTTTGAATGGGAATTTCAACAGCAAAAGCAAATTTTCATTTGATATAGAGCTCATATCCATTTCAGATAGTAGTCACTAAACCATTCTTTCAATTACGCTAATTGTACTTTCAAAACAAAATAGTTGTAATTTAACCAAATCCTATAAACAAGTATGTGATATGGATATGGCCAAAATTTACATGCCTTCTATCGAACTATCACAAGCTTTTAAGAAGACTCAACAGACAATTTCATTGTAATGAGAACATTACACAACTTTGATCATAGCATCCACATCAGCTTCTTTTGACATATCACCTCCAAAAGTAATGGCCTATTTACCAAATGCCTCAATTTGCAAGAGATCATATTAGATAATTAGGCTTTCTTCTTCAATTGCAATATTAGAGTAATATTTAGATGTAAGACAAATACATGAATTAAATAGCTCTTGGATGGAGTTTAGCATTCAAAATGAAAATTAATAATATAAAAACTATGATTTATCTAAATGAAGGGCATTAGTTACATTTACTGATGAGCCTAACTGGGAGACTTGAGGAGATCATAGGGTAGAAATTTTTATTTATTTTAAATAAAATATAATTTTAAAATAAAATGCCACTCCTTGAACAAATCACACCAAGATTTTGCATATGAAGATAAAACACATCAAGCTGAACACCTAGAATTTGCATATGAAGACATAACACATCAAGCCAGACACCAAGATTTTGCATATGAAGACACAACACATCAAGTCGGAACAATGCAAAGAACATTGCTCATGATGGACTTTTATCTTTATAATAATGACAAAACAAAGTAGATACCTTTCTTGTTGGCCTTGATCTAGGTTTGGCTGGTGTTGGAGGATCCAACGAAAAGTGGAGCATGTGGTGTTTGGAGGTCAGGGCATAGCCACATGGTCTCTGATGATGTGGGCAGAGCCTTCTGCAGAGGAGAAAGATGAGGGAGGTGGGGCTAGGCAAAGTCTGTAAGTCGGGGCAAAGCTGGGAAAAGAGAGTCTTGAGAAGTAAGGGGAGAAGGGGCAGATCGCAAGGGAAGTGACCTCCATGGTGAGACGAGGCAAGTCTCGGAGCTGGAGCAAGGAGGATTGGAGAGCAGGCGAGGGTGAAGCACTAAGGAGTGTTGCTGGGCAAGGAGGAGGGGAAAATCGCATGGTGGAACAAAGAGGGGGAAATTGTAGGGGAGAAAGGAAGATAGAAGGTGGATTTGAGGGCAGGCAAGGTAGGGCTAAGGGCGGAGCACTGAGGAGCATGGTTGGGAAAGGAGGAGGGGGAAATTGCATGGTGGAGCATGGAGGACAAAATCACTGGGGAGGAAAAGACTGGGAAGACAAAAGACTAGGAAGACAAAAAGGATAATTTTGGAATAGTTCGTGTTGGAGTTATACAAAAGTTAATTGGCCACTAGAGCACTCAAATCTAAGTTGGGAATTGGGAGATGAGGGCCAAAACAACAGGTGCGTTTCTAGACCACCATGAACAGTTACACACTGTATCAAGACTCTCTCTCTCTCTCTATATATAAAATCTTCGTTTTCAATTATTTAGACCCAAAATGAATCTAGGCAAATTTTATCTTAAAGTTGGTCACATTAGTTTAGATATTGCAGATACATGCGGCTTAGCGCTTTATTTTTGTATAAGATTTTGTTGATTTCCCCCAATTCTGGTTTGAATTATTGGAATCATGTTTGTGTATTGAAGGTGAACAAGATATAAAATTTAATCCCGAAGTTGATTTTAAGCCGTTTTGAGCTGGAATCAGCCGGAATCACCAAATCACCTCATGAGGTGATTTCGTCGATTCTGGCTCCTAACCCCCGTTTTGATATTACAAATTTTGTTATTTTTAACAATTATTTCTTATATCGGCTTACTTTAAAAGTTTAAAATTATTCACCCTTATGAGATTTTGTTTGATAGAGTTTAAATTTAGGAGCATAATAGCATAAAAAAATGTGTATATTTGAGTTCAAGGGAGAGAGTTATATTAGTTTAAAGTTTTAAAATTAAATTTGACGCGATATCCAAATTTATTCTAAAAAAAACTATTACCAATTGTAATGCACACGGTGAATTTTAAAACTAATTCTAAAAAATTTCACTTATGTTTGTAAAAAAATTAACACTCAAAGAGTCCATGGTAATTTCCTTCTCCAATGAAAGGGCAGCGCATCAAAAGCATCCCTAACAAACTTACCTGTTTTAGTGTATATAGAGAAGAATGAGCAGCATGTATGTGCCACGCCAAGACCAAACAACTGCACAACATATTAAAATGATCTGATTAATTTGCATTTACACATTGGTGATGCTTGATTTTGATTAAGGCGAACTTTTCCTCTTTATACAAAAAGGTGATCTCCGTCAAGATTTGTGTCTTGGATATCAGTCTTGTCTTGGTCAGATAATATGATTTTGGAGTCTCAGATATCCTAAAAATAAAAACTTACACATTAAACAATCTTGGTATATATTAATGTTTATAAATTTTATTTTAATTTCAAACAATTATAAGGTTACAAGAATATAATCACATTATTATTATACTTATCAAAATATCCAAACTAAAATAACTTACGAAATTGGTAACTAGTTATGGAAAAACATAATTGGGAGAGGGATGGGGAATGGTGTGAGGCGGTGTATATCCCTTAACTTGAACTTAAAGAGTCATTCCATAAGTAAAAAATGTCATTATCTTATGTTATTTTTCATATTTGAGTTGTGCATATCAGCATCATGCTAAACCTTTGGACAAACCCTTATGGTTAGCTGAAATTA
The DNA here is from genome assembly GCA_035235625.1 of Saururus chinensis. Classification (NCBI taxonomy): domain Eukaryota; kingdom Viridiplantae; phylum Streptophyta; class Magnoliopsida; order Piperales; family Saururaceae; genus Saururus; species Saururus chinensis. The sequence continues at coordinate 28,442,042 of CP141140.1, forward strand.
TCTTTTTAGTATATATTAAAAAATAGTATTGCAGATAACAATACATTTGCCAAACTAGAGCCAATTAGTAAAAAAGTTTGTTCCATATTAATAGCTCTCTTTTGTTAAATTTAAGTGGTCAAGTACTAAAAAAAAAAGTATAATAAGCTTATATTTCTTTCTAGATTTCACCATTAAATAAATATCACTAATTTTCTAAATGTAATTATTAATATGAGTTGGAGGGAGTATTATTTAGTAAATTGTAACTTAAGCCCAATTCAATACCTTAATATGTTAAACTTGGCTTTGACTTGACTTACACTATTTGAAATATATTTTTTAGAACCTCACTTAATTATTTAAAATATAATATTTTAAATAATTATTTAATTTTACCTCTAACTCATTGAATTTTTTAAAGTTATTATTAATATAAAATATATATTTTTAATATTTATTGTAGCCTTAATTGGATCAAAGCAACTACCTTTGAAAAAATAGTAATTTTTATTAAATGGTGAACCCACATCTAAGAAAAAAAAAAGGAAAAATAAACTTATGATACTCTTTTTAAGTATTAAATTATTTAAATAAAATAAATTAAATTTATTAATATAGAATAAATTTTTATGCCAAATAGAGCTATTAATGTAGGGCAAATAAATATTATTTAAGTGCCCAAAATACCTGACTCGAGTGACTTAGACTTTGAAAATAGTTTTTCATGCTCCCCTCAGTAAAGAACATATATGAGCCAAGATTGACGGTATATATATTAGCATATGTTAATTTCAATGCCATTGGTGCTAATGTACATTAACGTGTGAGATATTGATTTTGTAAATAGGGCACACTCATCTACTTCTTACATTGGGCTCATTGTGAAAGTGGAATATAAAAAATGCTTATTCGTACTCGGTGCAATATAAGTTGAGTGGAGCATAGCTTAAGTACATGTACATAAGTAGGGTTGGGTCGAATCAGGTCAGATTAGCCTTTATATACGTATAGATTAGGTTGGGTTATGACCTGACCCTATTTATTAATCGGGTTAAAAACCCAAACTTTAACCTTACTTTAGTTAGGTCAGGAATGCAGCGGGTAATCTTATTTTTTATTAATTATTTTTTTCTTATTTTAATATTTATACATTATCTTTACATGGGCCAATATAAAGAATTCTTACATGCATTGTACCATAAGTAAATGTTAAACATTTTCTACTTATTTTAGAAAGTGAGTTAAAGAGAGAGAATTATAATATTATTAAATATATATCTAAAACTATAAAATTTTTATAAAAAATTAATAAAAAATTATTAAATAAAAAAAATAAAAAATAAAAATATAAGAAAATTTAGTTTTAATCTCTTCATCTTAAGCCTATATATTATTAAATAATATAATTGAGATTAAGTTGCGTGTAAAGTCTAACTTAATACTCTGACTCTATATTTAGGTCGAGTGTAGAGTTTGATATCGGGTTTAGTTCGGTAAACGGGTCGGGTTGGATTTCCTGGCCCCGGCTGTGTTAAGTGTGAGGCTGTGTTAAGTGTGATCCCCGGCTGTGTTAAGTGTGATCAAAGCTGTTGCCCTAAGCTACTTAACGGATTCGGCCGTGAGGGCCGCGCTGTCATTTGGTTCCGGAATGGCGGCGGCCTTGTCTCCTCATCCTCACTCCCTCCAACTCTACCACTCCAAAACCCTAGTCACCCCCCACTCCCTCCGCCGCTCCGTCCGCTCCCCCACCTCTCTCTATCCGCGCCTATCGATTGCCTTCTCCCTTTATCCCGGCCGCTACGCCCGCTCCCCCATCCACCCCATCCAGGTCGCTGATTCCAATTCGCCGGTACATTTATGCTTCCCGTCTGTTGTTCCTTCCATATTTAGCTGTTTTTTTTGGAAAAAATTGGCGAATGTTTATAATGTGGTGAAAAAATGCTTCATTTTTCTTCATGTTTCAAGAATGGTTGTTTAAGTCGGTCCAGCTTCTATTCTCGATGTTTTTTTTTAAAAAATTAACGAAAGTCAAACTTTTGATTCGTCTTATAGAGGAATTTTCTTCTTTGTATCTCTTTTGCAATTTAAATTAGCTACTGAATATGTAGGCCTGCATAATAGTGCACGGTAGCAGATCTTAATTATTCATGGGTCCAACTATACGGAACAGTATATATTTTTAGGGTGATTAGTTACGGGGAACCTATCTGATAATGAATTTTCTTTGTAATGCTACTTTAAGCTTCTTTTAGATCTTGTAGTAGTCTTCTGGTGAAATGCATTAACAAATGATCATCACGTGGTGAGTAACCATCTTTTTGTAATCAAAAGATTATAATATTTCCGATGGGGATCTCTTCACAAAAAAAAGAAGCAATTTTAGGTGACACAGAGTGCTGAGAGATGACGGATCACGCTTTTTCTGCATTTTTGTTTCTTTTTGAAATTATGTGTCATTTTTGGCTGGCTTCCTCTCTCCTTGATACCTTCCAATGCCATACAGTGTTCATTGTCTTACCTATTTTCAGACAATGGCTGAGCGATTTTTTTTTCTTTCTTTGATGTAGGTGTGTGTTGTTTAGGCATCAACATAAAACTTCATCGAAGATAAACTGCATATCTTTCAGATTGTAGAGCTTTATTTTGTAAAAATTGAGATATAGGCAAACCTTTTGTTTTGCTTATATTCCGAAAATAAGGAACTGCCACAACCTTGTATTTTTGGCGTAATCAAGTGGGTGGTAACTTTGCCAAGGTGGCTAGTTCTAAGTTGGTCTTCCCTTTTTTACCTGTTGCCAACATCTTATTCATGGCTCTTCTGATGCTTTCAGTAGAGTTTTTTTTTTTTGGGTCAACGAGAAGCATCCAAGCCTACATTTGCAATGATGGTCTTTTTTTTGTAATGCAATTGCAGATGTTACTGTTACTTTTTTAAATCAAATTCTAATCATACATCCTTTTAATAGTTTTTAACCTTGTAATTTTTATTTGGGTCTGTAAATGTTTCGTTCTTTCATTTTTACATTTAAAACTTCCATTATGCATGAGGCCCATTGTCTTCATTCTTGTGAAAGTTATGATTTGTTTGATATGATCCATCTCCTGGACTATTTTCTTTTTACTCATTCCCTTATTGCTAGATGTTGTAACAATAATATCTGCATTATTTTCGCTGCAACCATTTGCCCAATTTTCCTTTCCAGAAGCAGATCTAGATTTTGATTGTGATCTTCCCCCCCTCATTTGTATATGTATGGCATTCCGCCAATTTCTTAAGCTCTTGCACAGTTCTCATCATCTTTTTGATTGTGCGTTGTCAACTGTTTGACCTCTTTGGAACTAGAATTTCAAAGAATTGGTGGCATCTAAATGAAGCTACTGTTATAGCTTTACGCTTAACTCATTATGTTGGCTTTTTTTGCTCCTAGCGATATGCTTTTAGAGCAAGATATATTAATGGAAGTAAATGATGGATAGTCTAGGCAACATGATAATAAATTACTTTGTCAAGATGCTTAGCTAGTTTTTGCATTTTTTTAATTATGGATGGTCTGCATATATTTTAATGAGTGATGGAAAATGTCAAACAGAATGTATTGTTTAGGTTTTTGTGGATCGCAAAAGCCAATTTAAATTTCATAAATTCTGATTTTTTGCGGGTCCTGTGCAAATGTTACCTAATTCTGCTAGCAGTCACCTTTGAGGTCAAGAAAACTTTGTTCCAGAAAAAAAGACAACAGTAGCAGAAGTTTTGAAGAAAAGCAAGATAATGGAGGGAATAATGTGCAGGGAAAGGAAAGATTTATTTTCTCTTTTGTCTCGTCCCTTTTTTATAAACAATTTAGATATCTGATTTATTTATTTTAATGCAACCACCTCAAAAAGAATTTTATGAACTTAGTGGCATTAAAAGCCATTGATCCAGTCCGTACAGGTGCACTTGATCAGTGGCATGGTTTTTTTATGAGAATATACAAGTTTTAAATTTTTTATTTTTAAGATAAGTAGCAACTTTGCCGAGGTGACCAGGTCATGTTGGTTTTCCCTCTTTTTCCCTGTTGCCAACAGCATGTTTTGGCTTGCTTGGTGTTGTTAGTTTGTTAAATGTCTAATTTTTTCAAAGATGAGCACCAAGGCCAATACATTATGCAGCCGTACTAGTTTCTTTTTTACAGCAAGAGGATGGACATTTTCAGTTTTTGACATACAATTTACATAGTGTATTTTATTCTTAAATCTTATGTAACAAATGAAGAATCTGTACAGGTCGAAAAGGCTTCATTCTTTAATGTTATTTTGTTCACATAATGTTCGTATTGAAGAAAGGTTGGTATTATTAGGATGTTCTTCCTGTAAAACACCAAAAACCTTATTTCTTTTATTGGCCAAAACCCCTCTTTCCAGAAATCTCAGGTTCAGATCCTCCTCTCTGACCTGTAGAGGCCAACATACTGTTTTTCTCCTTGTTCTCAACTACCTAGTAGATTTAATTATTTATATCTTATTAAAATTGGGTTAAAGGAGTCTTGCCGTTGTGTAAGTATGATAATAGTTGTTGACATGAAACTAACAGGAGGACCACAGCACTTATCTTAGACTAATTTGGATTTGAAAATGGGGTTGATTTGTGTGAAGAGCTTGAAGATAAATGCTATTATGCATATGCCTATACATAGAGATTTATAAGAGGGCAGCTTTGCCGAGGTGGCCTGTCCATATAGGTTTTCCTCTTTTTCCCTGTTGCCTAAATTATTTTCCTGGCCAGTGTGGTGCTGGTGGTTGATAAATGTTTCTTATTGTCAATGCAAGCACCCGAGCCTACATGTTGCAGCTGCATGCTTCATTCTTTGCAATGACTGTTTTTATGTTGTTTAGTTTACAAATTTTAAGCTTGTTATCTATTCAATGCATTTCAAATCACAAGTCTTAAGCTAAAAATACTTGCTATTTGCCTATATTTTTCATAAAAAGTTGATGGTGATGAGATCTGATGATGCACCAACATTGTTAGCTTTATGCTGTTTCCAACGGTTTTGACTGTCTTTTCTTATTCCTATAAATTTGGTCCTTCATCACTACATTATTGAATCAAGGTTAGTTTTGTTATAGAGTGTAGGTGAAGAAGTAAATGGGAGAGGGCAGACGGATTTGCCACCTCTTAAAGACCTCATTCGTATATATAAGGATGCTATTCAAGATGAAGATTGGCAGAGTGTTACAGAGTTAGAAGCAAAATTCTGTGCTTTGGAATATCAGAAGAATGAACTTCTCCAGCAATATACACAATTATCTATGGATATAAATTCGGAGAAGAATAAATTTCTTCGAGTGAAAGCAGACTTTGATAACTTCAGGAAGCGTACAGAGAAAGATCGGCTGACGTTGACATCTGATGTTCAAAGAGAATTGATTGAAACTCTTTTGCCTATAGTTGACAATTTTGAGAAAGCAAAGCTATTTTTAAAGCCGGAATCAGACAAAGAGATAAGAATCAATTCAAGTTATCAGGGCATTTATAAGCAGTTTGTGGAGATAATGAGAAGCTTAAAAGTTGCTGTTGTACAAACCGTGGGCAAAACCTTTGATCCTTCGGTAAGCATTTCTTCCTTGTTTAACTGTAAAGTATTACCAATGAGGATTGAGGGCAAATATTCATCAGATAGTTTGCTGTGCGTCATACCTATGCCAAGAAATACTTGTCTTTTTTTGAATGGCTCAAAGGCCTCTCTTTTTGGTCGACCAGATTTGACTTTGAGCTATGTCAATTAGCCTTTTATTTTAACCTGATCAAGCTCGCTGGAAAATCCAACTGCAAACGAGCCAATTTGGTTTACCTCGGGTTGAACTGGGTTCTGAAACATTTCATTATGGGCATTCATATTGGTAACATGCTGATTGCGAATTATCTGTTTACGTTGCTGTAAAATAGGATAAACTGGGAAATATCAATTTGGTTGACATGGAGGAATAAACTGTATTCTGAAACATTGCATTCATGGCAGTCATATTAGAAATATGCTGGTTGAGGTTTTTTTTATGCAAGTTTGAGTTCTCGATATGCTCATGTAATTTATCTTTTTTCTATGATATGCGGGTTTTCTCTGTTTATGTAAAAATAATTTACTGTTTCCATTTGTATACCCCATGAGTGGGACGTGTTTCTTTCCTGGAAACAATACTAAATTTCGCATTTCTGTTTTATGAAAGCTTCATGAAGCAGTCGCACGGGTGGAGTCGGAAGAGTTCAAAGAAGGTATTGTTGTGGAAGAATCCCGACGGGGGTTTCTACTCGGGGCACAACTTCTTAGACCTGCCAAAGTTAAAGTCTCTAAAGGCCCCGGGCCCGGCAAGGCTTTTGCCACCGCCGGCAAACCCATTCAGTCGTCAACATCAGCTGTATTACACAATGAGCCACAAACAGATAAACTTTAAGCATTTGTATATTGCAAGTTATATACCTTTTTAACACAAGCCAAATCTATACTTAGAGGCGTATGCCCATTCCCTGTAAGTTGTAATTGAAACAGAGAAATAGTGTCATTAAGTGTTACGGGTAACATACACGTTTCCATCTCAGTAGCTCACTGTGAGAACTTACCGTGCTGGCAAATTGACAATTGTTTTTAGCAGCAGAATATCTATTTTGTAGTCGACCAGTGGAGTGTTTGTCGAGCAAAAGTCAGATATGTTAAAAAAAATATGTACATGTTGAAGAAGTAAGATGAGTTTGGATGAACATGTCATATACATCACTTCTTGGTTTCCCATTCCCTAGCCTTAACCTTGGCCGGCTGCCCCTTCCCACCTGGGGCCGCCCCCTCTCATTCCTCCCTGGCTTCGACCTTAACTGTTGCCCCTCTTCTCTGCCCTTCCCCCTACTGCCAGCCCCTCTCCTCCCCAGCCTTGACCTTAGCTGCCGCCTGATCCTCACCGGCCATGACCCCACCCTCCAACACCCTTCTTACCATTTGTGCTAGCGGCCTCTTCCTCCCTGTGCATAGGTTTTTTATTTTTTATTTTTATGTTTAGCCAAAACTGGCTAGGTGCGGTTGTCCAGGTTGCTAGTTTAGCCTGCCAGGATTGAGTGACTTGCTCGGGTCATACTTGCCCAATAACCTGAACAAACTGGGCTAAATTTTTATACAGTTGGGTTGAACCCCGTTGAAATGGCCGGGCCACTACTCCAGTGTTATGATTCGTCATGTTTAGCCATGGGTGAGCCCACAATGTGACCCACCGACCCCACTGTGTAGCTTATGCTTCAACCATCATGTGGGCTCACCATGTTGTGGGCTCAGTATGTTATGAGTATATTGGGACCACATCCATATTTTATCCTGTCCCAATGTTATTAAGGTTATATTTGTTTTCTAGAAATAAAAAGATATTCTTGGGTTTTAATGTTTTAATATAATTATAAATATAAAATTCTAAAAATGGGTATGTTCGATATAACATAAATATATTAAAGAGTTTTTTCCATATTGTCTGGCCAAAGAATAAAAAATTCTATATTATTTTAAACAAAAATGCCATAAAACCTGGAATAACACGATATAAGGTAAATTTTAGACTAAAATATCCTTGATCGGAGATAGGGTTTTATATTGGGTAAAACCTTCACAAAGTTGCATTCATTGGCAATGATTCCTCCGATTGAAAAGTCCTTTCCGATTGAAAACTCCGTTATGATTGGAAAGTTCTCTGATTGAGTAGCATTCACGTGGTGTGAGAGAAATTTTTTTGACATATCTGACTAAACATTGAAGATTAGGGTTTTTTTGTTCTGGAACAATTATGCGAAGAACACTCTAGCATTAGTTTTGGAGCGAGTATTTTTTGCAAGTTGAGTTTGAAACTGTACGTCTCAAAGCTGGTTCTTCTTTGTAGCGAGGGTCCATTTATGGCGATCCCGGTAAAAGAGTAAATTTTTTGGAAAAATAGTGGCTGAATGAGTGGTTAATCCGGCTTGGAGAACATTAGCAGCGGTTTCATGGTGAGGCCTCTTGGATATTTGTATGCACGAATTTTGATTTGGCGTGTATGAGAGCACACGCCATAGGTAGTCGAAGTAGAGTGTCGTTGGGTTAGAAATACGATGAGTCATATATCGTGTGTTCGATAGGACACTGGAAACACAATGTTCAACCATTAGTGTATGAGAGTTCCTCTTAGCATATGTTTGAACACATAATCAATATACTTATCGTATAACTAGAAGTTAGTTAGATAATGTGAATTGATGCGACTATTGATGATGGTCACGACCTATTGTTGATTTACATACATTTATCTAATTTTGCAAACGTAAAGTGAGAGTATTATATCAAATGACGGAGTCAATGAAGGCAACAAAAGAGAAGAAGAAGAGAATATATGGGCAAAGATTGGGTCTGGGAATAAATAGTTTCCTTGCTGGACTGCGTCTATCAAAAGACCTTGTAGATTTACGTCTGGGATATAAGGTTATATTGGTGGAGACTGGGTTCTACCCAATATATGATTGTGAGCCCATCATCATCTCTAGGCCGCTGTTGGATGTTCTCATTGGTGAGTGTTGGGACGACTCACAGGAGGTCTTCAAAATAAGGGGCAAAAGACTACCCCTTAATGTGGATGAAGTGGCTATGATTATGGGTTTGAGTGGAAAAGAGAACTTGTGTAAACTGGAAAGTAGCGAGGAGAAGGCTTCCCAAGGAAAGGGGCAATTCTAAAAAAAGTTCTTCCAAGGGAAGCGACCAAAGAATACAGGAGTTGAAGAAATATTGAAAGAAGTGGCTGCTGAAACACGGAGTATTTTAGACGAGGATGTAGCATGGTTGGCTATCATGCACATGGGTGTCCTCGTGTTATTCACATAGAGCAACAGACCTGTATCCTTAGCTCTGTGTGATTACATGGATGACCTATCGGTTGTGGGGAGCTACAATTGGGCTGGTGTTGTACATGATATGTCGATGAGAGGCATATCAGCAGCCCACCAGAGCATCATGAGCAGACAGGATGAGTGTTCCTCCACGACCAGAATTCTTGTTGTTTATTAGTGCTCTAGGTAACGCTCGTATATTATATACCACACTAAAGACTATTAGCGTATCTCTAATGAAACTATATGTTTATACACACATGTATATCACCGTATCGCTCACACGATACCAATTCAATCGTGTTATTAGAATCACGATGTGGCTCCAAGTGTGTTATAAGTAACATGACTAATTTGCCATACTTACGATACTGTCCATTTACACTACTGACCATTTTCTTTTGTATTGTTCGCCAGGTATGGTTTTATGAGTGTACCTCCATATGGGCTCCCAGTGGTCCTCCATGCAGCCCGATGTGCAAGAGGTTGCGTGGATTTACCTAACTTTTGAGCGACGTGGAGAAGGCCGATAAACTTGACCCAATCGACGAAAAGGAGAGGAAGAAGATTCTAGCCCATCACCCAATGAGGAAGTGGTACAGGAGGTCTTTATGCGGCTGAAGCCAGACTTGAAAATTATTATGTGAGTCACACCAATTGCTGAAGAGGCGCACTTGATGGATGGCCAACGGGCCACTCCTAAGCTAAGAAGGTGGGTACACAAACTTTCCGGCCAATGAGACCCGCCCACGCTCTCCACGACAAGATGTCAGGGCATGTACATTCTGGTCATGATGTCATTGAATCATTCGTCATGCTAGTTGATGTCATGACAAGAATTTGTGAGGTTGTTTTGGAGAAGACTGTTCTCTATGGTGAACGGGGATGGAACACGGAGTGAGTTGAAGCTGCACTCCAGCGTGTTAAGAACGATCTTGAGGTGATAACTAGCCTCATATAACAGATGTAGCCCCTCGTGGAACCAGAGACTGAATAGCCGCATGACCCCCCTCAACCGGATGTCGCCCAAGCATCAACCCCTCCTCCAATAACTGAAGGATCGCTGTTGGTTCGTTTAAAGGCAAGAGCTTCAAAATCTAGAGAAGCTCGCCAACCATCTGCCCTCGAAGATCAACCAGTACCTGTCCCTCATCTGATGGATGAGGGATTCATTTTGACTAAGTACGACATTTTAATATATCGTGTTTCATTAGTGGATATTCGTGTAAAATAGTACACGATGGACTAAATAGTCATATATTAAGAAAGCCGATTTCGTTATTGTCATGTCATCGATCACATGATCATTGAAGCAACTCTTCAGAAAACAATATGGTTGTGGTTGTGTGATCGTTAGCACAATTAGTCCTCTTTTCATTTTTCCATCAATATGATATGCAATTTCATCGTGTTCGGTAAAAGACGATTGACGTGCATATCATTTGTTTACTAACACAATTGCATACTTCTTAAATACATAGAAATGGCAACCGCAAGCTGCCACCAAACCGAAGAAGAAGACTAGTCCCGAGTTGCAAAGGACTATAATAACTAAATTTTTAATGAAAATAAATGTAGAATGTGAGGGACCGGAAAAACACCTGGAGATACCAAAACAACCCCTAGAGGGGTTGGAAGCACCCTAGGAAGAAAATAAAGGAGCAATTCCGAAACAAGCAATAAAACTCATATTCAAGCGGAAAGCTGCTCCTGGCGCTCCCTTCTTACCTCCTATGCCACGGAAGTCGAGGTCCACCGCTAATAAGTGAGATATAAGTAAGAGGGCGACAACTGGGTTGGCTCTGAGGAGCGATATTTGAGGATGTCAGTGTAAGAGGATTTGGCCATAAGATGGATGGCGAAGTGTGTAAGACTGTAAGGGTTTGTTGTACGATGAGTTTTGTCCACGAGGTGGACGGGTAAGTGAAGTCTGCTGCCCTGACGAGCTTGGATTTCGGATCGGGCTCAGCTTCGGTTTGACCAGTCGAGGACTGTGAGTTTGTGTGGCATAATTGTACTGCATAATATACTTAATTCAAACTGGATTTATAAGCACAGCTAATGATAGCGTTGTGAGTTTGAGACCTGAGGGTTCGACGGATTAAGTTCCGTGTTTGAGCTGGCCGCTGATGAGTCGGCCGAGCATTTATCATGTCTTGCCATGGTGTTTATCCTGCGGGATGTTGTCTGTGTGCTATATAGGGCACCGGACGTCTGATGCTCTGCTGAGAGCGATGTACGTTTCTGATTTGGTCTGTGTGCTGTGTAAGCCCAGACATTTGATGCTCTGTTGAGAGCGTAGTATGTTTCTGCCCAAGAGTGGCACTGTACGTTTCTGCCCAAGTGGCACTGTATGTTTCTGCCCAAGAGTGACACTGTACGTTTCTGCCCAAGAGTGGCAATGGCACTATAAGACCCATTATGGTGGGCAATTCTCTGGCACTATAAGACCCATTATGGTGGGCGATTCTATGGCACTATAAGACTCATTATGGTGGGCGATTCTATGGCACTATAAGACCCATTATGGTGGGCAACTGTATGACCCCTTATGTGTGGGTGTTTATGTTTGCGCGCTCAGGTAAGTAGTATCATGGATCTACTCTTACCTGTTTGATCCAGTGCCCCATGAGCATTGGTGTGCCTTACCTTCGAAAAAGTCCATGGCGTCTAGTCACTCCCCGGAGGTTAAGGTGTTGCCCCAGTGGCATTCTTTTCCATTTCGACGTTGGAGCTTATTAGTTGTAATGAGCTTCAGTGGTCGTTGATATGTGTACGATTATGAGTACGACTGTATGAGTATGAGTAGGACTGTAAGCGTATGAGTATGAGCAAGACTGTAAGTGTATAAGTATGAGTAAGACTGTAAGCGTATGAGTATGAGTAAGATTGTAAGTGTATGTGTGAGCACGACTGTAAGAGTATGAGTACGATTGTGAGAATATGTTTCTGAGTAAGACAGTAAGTATGATTTTGTGCAGACTGTACGAGTGAGGTCGTACGGGTCTGATTGTACGAGTAAGGTCGTACATGTATGAGTAAGCTGTATGAGTGAGCATACGATTGTACGAGTAAGGTCGTACAAGTATGCGTATGTTGTATGAGTATGCGTACGGTGGTACGAGTAAGTTGTATGACCCTGGATAAGGGTGTTTGTGTAAGTTGATTGGATATTATGATTTTGGCACGATGGTGCCTGTGGTATGATTTTGGCACGATGGTGCGTTTGGTATGTTTGCATGAGTTTGAGCATGTTTATGATTATGATATGCTTCTGCTTCATGTTGAGTTGCATGACGCATGCATTTCTGAACTTATGGAGTTCACCGTTTGGGATTTCCCCTACTGAGTATTTTCCTACTGAGTATGAAAATACTCACCCTACTATTTTTAGCCCCGCTCCACGGGAGGTTTTGCAGGTTGTGCAGAGAGCTCCTGGAGATGGACGCTCGTTTTAGTGGTGGATTGATTCCCGTTGACTCAGGTATCAGCTTGACTCTCTGTGAGTTTATTTGTGCCACGATCTCCTGTATTGGGTGAGATGAGACATCATGATGTTTATTCTGGACTTTTGTTTGGATCAGTCTGTGGACTGTTATGGGACTTGTACTCAGGGATGCCCGGGAGTGATTTGTATTTAAAGTCTATGATCATAGCAGAATTTATTCGTACGTGTGTTTTCGGGTAGCGCCTGAGGATATTTGATTTGACAGTACGATGTTTAACCGTATGATGTTTTAAATTATAAACAGGTTTTGATTTTATCGTTTTGACTCCGATTTATGGAAAGAAAAAAAAATTCTATGAGTTTTGAGAAAAAGGGATGAAAAATCTCGGGCGTTACAGTACAATTCCCTAAAGGGTGACCATGGTCACCACTTTGCAGTGGCAGACAGTGTCAGGAAACATGTTTCAAATGGAATGGAGAAGGCCCTTAAGATAAAGGGTGTTCAGTAGTGGCCAATGACTAATATCAACAAATGCCTATACTAGGAAACAAATGAAGATTGTAGTTTGTACCTCATGTACTATGTAGCAAAGCTGGTAGGGGGCGTCCTTCAGCGTAATTTTAGACAACTCGAGATAACAAGCTTGGTCAGGCCGCAAATCTATACTACTATTCTTTGAGCCCAAATCGATGGGGAATTCGATCCGGATGTTGATGAATTGTATTAGACAATAGACTATTTTCACTTTGTGATTAACTGACAAATTTCTTTGTTTCAGTCCCTTATTTTGTAGATGACATGTTGTTATCATGTTTGTATTCACATGAAGTCGCGTTCAGCCAGGTGGCATCTATTCGTTTAAATAATATGTACCAATGTCATGTCCTTGAAAGCATGAAACAGAAGTACACATATATCTGATCGTATAATTGTTCTCACAATCTCCTATTTGGTCATGTTGTCGCATACACGCCATCTACTATTAGGTTGTGTTATCACATACATGCCATCTCCTATTAGGACATGTTTGATGTCGTGTAATCAAACAAACGATATTGATGGAGGTCGTTTATCCTAATCAACGACCAATTGATCTCAAGAACAAGGATGGTCACATGAAAGTTTCAAACAGAAACCAAATCAAATAATGTTCTTGACGACCACTTCAGAGCATGTTGATGACTAATATGTTGCAAAGGCAACAGATCATTGGAGACATTGATATATTGCTGTCTAGTGAACTAAGCCCCAGTCGGATATAGATGAATACCATATCCGATGGAGGACCGATTCACCAGCCGTCGCTAAAGCAATCTCTTGTATGATCTGTCTCCGCGAAGAACATGAGTGTGTCTATGATCTCCATGCACACTCCACCGATAGGGCGTGACTGTGACGGATCATTCGAGGCATTGATATATCGCCGTTTAGTGAATCATGCTGACTGTTGGATATATGTGAGGACTGTATCCGATGGAGGTTTGATTCACCAGCCGCTACTAAAGCAATCTCCCGAATGATCTGTCTTGACATCGAACACAAGCTGGCCGAGCCTAACCCTAACCCTAACTCTAACCCTAACCCTAATATATAGTGAGATAGGAGCGCGAAGGCTCATATGACACCAAACTGATAGGCTAGTTGGCCTGAACATGATGGATTGGCCGCATGAGAATGTTCTATCCTCCCCAAAACGATAGGCTTGGTGGCCCAAACGATAAGGTTCGGTGGTGAGCATGCCCTCATTTCATGTTACCGAACAGACGACCACTATATTTGTTGTGTGACTAAGCATATGCTGACTGTATCTCATGTAGTGCTAATAAGAATATGGATTACATGTATGGATGATGATTCTATCATGTAATCGAGAAAACGATATCTACCGATGTTGTGTATTCGGATTGATGACATATTATTTCGAATAACTTGGTGGTCTTCGTATCATCAATCTTATGATAGTAGTTTAGGTCGTGTTATCAAAAATACCAATATTCAGAAACCACACGAGGAAAAAAATAAATTAATTTAAGTAATATTCTGATGCGGACAAACAAATTTATATGTAATACTTTTCATTATATAACATTGGTCTAATACATCAACAAATAATTATTTTTTAACAAAAAATAAAGATAATTGTCTGGACGACAACTGCAGAGGATGTTGAAGACAGATAGGGTGCAACTTTGATGGATCATTGGAGACATTGATATATCACTGTTTAGTGAATCATGCCCACCGTCGAATATATGTGAGCACCATATCTAATGGAGGGCCAATTCACTAGCTGCCGCTAAAACAATCTCCCGAATGATCCGTCGATGCGAAGAATAGCATAGGGCAAGCAATCTCCATGTCAGATCTCCTTGCAGACTACAAGACCAAGCTATACAGATACGATGGAACATTCACAACATTGAAATTACACCACTCACCAAACACGTTCCCGTTATAAGCTGCCTCCATAGGCCAAGGACAACCGCATATAATGGGTTACGGGATCGGACAATGGTGAGATAGCAATGTCACGGAGGATCCGCCGAGGTGCTGTCGATCCTCCTCTCTTTCACGTCCTCCTCTTGAATTAAGTTTTCCCATGGGTCACCGTTATATTTATAGGCAGGGTGGGATTGTTCCAATGCATCATGTTATGGAAGTTATTGAAATCCCAAAACTTGTGATGATTCTTTGGAATTACTGCACGAGCATTAAGGGGAACTAAAAATTATGGTACTCTTTGGGAATTTATTACTTGGGACGTTAATGGTAAATTTCATCCTATCGTATTATTGGATGCACGATGGTCTCTTAGGTTGTGTTATCGTGCAAATGACATCTTCCTTAGATATCATGTTTATACACGACGATGCAACCAGTCATATGTCCTAACGTACGATCCATTCGATTATGTGTTAGTAAGCATGCAATCATTGTGTAAATACTTGGGGACACTTGGTCGGTGGTGTTGTCGTGTATTTGATAAAATGATATGTACCAAAGTCGGGTTCTAGAACATGCGATTAGAATAATACTTCAGCATATCGTCATATCGATATGACGATAGTCACTTAGGTCATTATATTATATCAAATGACAGATAAAATATCATATCAATTATCCTACCAAATGATGCACTTCAATGCGTGTTGTTACGAAGACGATTGGCACATTAGTCATGTATTAAAAAGACGATCTACATATAATTACTCCATTGGTATGTTTGGAAAAAACATGTCAATAACTACTACTTATATTTAGATTTTCATAACCTTAGATCATGACACCAAAAATACTATTATTCACAAAATGGATCATTGAGGATGTTGATGACAAATATGGCACGAATGCAACGGATCATTGGAGAAATTGATATATCGCGTTCTAGTGAATCGTCCCCTCCATCGAATATAGGTGATGATCGTTTCTGATGGAGGGGCAATTCATTAGCCGTTGCTAAAGCAATCTCCTGAATGATCCGTCTCTGCAAAGAACATCACTGTGCGAGCGATCTCCTTGCAAACTCCTCAGATATACTGCAATACAACGGGATCTCACTGTGTTTTAGTTAGATGCAATGGGATGGACCATTCAAGACATTGCAAAAATGCCTGAACACGTTCTTCCCCCACCAAATGCAGGTGAGGACGTATCTAATGGGGGAAGATACACCATCCTAACCGTAATATATATATAAGCAGGGTGAGAGGGTTACGAACTGCTGGGTTATGGAAGGTATTGATGCATAAGACATTGTAGTGCTATTTTAGGAATGATGCATCGAGAATTGGGTCATTATTAGCATACAATTGTCTCGTGTTCGAACACACGATATAACCAATATCGTGTAAGCAATGGATACTCTTGACAAAAGATTTTATCATCATTTGATTTTATTGTGTAGTAACACGCAACCCCATTTGGTCGTGTTGTCGATTACACGATACAAATGTATAGTATACCCTATTTACAACATTTCATGTTTTTAGGAACAAGCGGATTACATATTACGTGTTGTTGATTACACGATATATACACAAATTTTAGCTGAAGAATGGGGGTGGAAAAGGTAACCCTGATCGATGCTCCCCTTCATTACGCCGTTTGTGTACTCTATTATTCAACCTCCTTCAGCTTGTCGTTGGGACATCTGCTACATTGGGAGGCTCCCCTTGTGTGCTGGTACATCATTTGCGGTTGTGGCCCAACTAACCGCATGTTTCACATTTTTGTGGGGCTTTGAGAAGTGGTTGTGACTCTATCCGATTTTTTTATGGACGCCCCCACTGCTTTTGTGGGATAGGTGGGTTGAATGTAGGCATAACTCCATCCGGTGCCCATTGGTGCCTATCTTTCATTTGGTGTAAGGGCTCTCAATAGGATAGTTTATACATTGCAGTAGAGTACCATCTTTCGCAGTACTTAGACACATAGAAGTGTCTATTATCGATTGCTGCGATTGCATGCTTACATGGTAGACCCAGATGTTGAAACTTTCCACATGTGCAAGTACAATCAACTAGGTTTACCTCATCTTGTGAAGAAATTATTGTGAGTATGAGAGCACGATAAATGACTTTGTCGTGTCCTCGATTACACTATGTATCATATGATTGTTACGTATATCATATCTACTTACACGATAAATGAAAATAACATGTTTAAACAAACGCGATAGGAAGCCCTCATGCATAAACGAACACATGCTATGTACTTAGCCGTATGAATGCAATGCACCTAGTGATATAGTGAGTTAACCTGGAATTCATACATTGACACAAGCAATGAAATCATATTCCTTGCTTCTTCTCGCTAGTTTTTGATGTGTTTTTGGGCAAATGGGGTTTACTCTTCCATCATATTATGTCCGTTCGTCTGACATTTTTCAAATAATACTGTCGTGTGCTCCCTCATGTACTCAATTAAATGATTTATAGGCATCGTTCTGACTTTTTTGAACATTGCATTTGCATTTTAGACCTATTTGAGTTGATGGTCCCATATCTTTTCTTTGGAAATGATACATTGGCCCAGTGCTTCGAACCTATCTTATTTAGCCATGCATATACTTTCGGATTATGTTCTTTAATGTTGTTCATTATTTCATTGTACACATTCTGTCTGAACGTTTCGGCTGCATCATGGAGCTAATTCTTTAAGTAGTTGTCCTTGAATCTGTCCAACATATTTACTGCCATGTGACGGATGTAATATCCGTGGTGTGTAGATGGGAAAATTTTCTTCGCAGCATTTGCCAAGCACTTCTGTCTATTAGAAACAATTGTATCCAACTCGGTTGGGGATTAGAGAATATATGATTTCTAAGCAACTCAAGAAACCAACACCAAGTTTTCTCGCACTCGTTCTCAACCACTGCAAATGCAACACACAACATATTATTGTTCCCATTCAGTGCAGTTGCTATCAACAACTGTCCAGAATACTTTCTTTTCAAGAAAGTTGCATCTACCATTAGCAACGACCTTAATGTTGTTTTGAAAATTCTCACAACAGAGCCAAACATTCAGAATACTCTTTTGAAATCGTACCCACCCATAGGTCCGGGAATATTAAATGATCTTACTGGAACAACTACACTTCCTGAATTTATATATTCAATCTACCTTCAGTAAGCAGGTAGTATGCGGTAGGATTTGTCTGGGTCCCCATATATTAAATCAGTCAGTGCTCTACTTGCACAACCAAATATAATTTAGTAAAGGTTATACGACATCGGTTTACTTCGTGTTCCCAATCACATGACATGTTATGTTTTTGTGTGATCGAAATCCGTACACGATGACTGGTCGTGTTTATGTTAACACGATATTTTTGAATGTCGTGTGAGTGCAAAATCCGACTGTAGTTTAAGCGTGTAAACGATAACACGTTAGACTAACATATCATGACACTAAATCAACACTTCAATTATTCTACATTACCTGTGCGCCAACATTTCTTGTAGTTCACAGTTATGCCCCAGTGCTTTGAAATGTAACTTGCTATGCTCTTAGGTGTAATGTCTACTGAGTCTTTAAACATGCCATAACATTTTCTCGCTATCCAAAGGTATAGTGCTAGCGGATGGTCAGTTGACTTCCTTTGGGTTCCACATGAATGAGTCAGCACTAACCTCATGATAATCACATAATCTCCTATATTATTCTGGTTACAAGAATCATTGGAGAACTTTGCGGTGTACATATTCCGGTTTTCATCCACAATATGATATGTGAAATTCACCTTTATTTTTGAGTCGATCAAGACCCTCTTGAAATGCAATAGGCTTAGAAAATGTGCACCCAATTCGAGGAGCTTCTAGTAATCCTTAGCTTGCCAACTACCCGTTATTAGCTGGCCTTCACCAATATTCAATTCCAACATGTTTAAATCATCAACTGTATCCCAATCTGCCTCCGCCTCAATATCGACGTTATTGTAATACCCCGCTTTTTTGATTACGTCTAACCAAGGAGGTTAGAGGTAATTAGTAATTTTTTGATAAATTATAGATGGTTTCAAAGGTTGAAACATCTGTACATGAGTAGAGATTGAAGAAACGAGCGTAACGAATCAAAGAACAGGAGAAATGGAGGTCGGGATCAGAAGTTATGACCTCAAGAAGAATAGAAAATAGGCGGGACCCACTTGGAAAGAGCATGATATATTACTTTAAGTGGGTTAATATCAAAGGGCTTATCAATACAAGTCCAACGGTACTAAGAACGCACGAATCCGAATCCGGGGTAGGAAGATACTCATGTTTGAAGAAGAGAAGAAAAAGAAAAAAAAGAAGAAAACAACATGTGGCACATGACTAGTGTGTGCGGAGCGGTGCAACACACGCCGACGAAACTATGGGTGCACCACATCTCCACGGGCACTGCCACCCAAAAACAGCAGCATAGCCATTTCTGCCGGCGCGGCGCCTCTGTTTTGGCGCACTGGCATCCTATTTAAACCCCATTCCTCCCATATTTTAGTCAGATCTTCTTCTCCTCCATTTTTTAGCGTTCTAAGTCCAATTAAGACCGTTCAAGAGGTGTTCTGAAGTAAATTGACTATGCTTTGTGCAATGGAGTAGTCCTTTCTTTGAGTTAGAGACCGTATAAGGAGGAAATGCCCTAAGAGAAGGAGAGGTCCTGCCTGTTGTCCTCGAGAACCGATAAATTTCTTTTTCTATGTTTCTGAGCATCCTAGCTTCAATTTAGTTTGTTCAAGAGCCGTTATAGACTAAATCAAGTGTGCTCTACACAATGGAGGGGTCCATTCTCTAAGTTGGCGATCATATAAGGAGGAAATGCCCCAAGAGAAGGAGAGGTCTTGCCCATTGTCCTTGTGCACCGATAAATTTCTTTTTCTATGTTTTTAAGCATCCTAGCTCTGATTTAGTCCATTCAAGAGTCGTTCTTAAGTAAATCGAGCATGCTTTGCGTAATGGAGGGGTCCGTTCTCTAAGTTGGCAATTGTATGAGGAAGAAATGCCTTGAGACAAGGAGAAGCCCAGCCCATTGTCCTCGAGCACCGAGAAAGAAAAAGGAGTCAGAAGTAAGACAAAGTTCTATCCGAAGTTGTCAGGCCACGACGAGAGAAGTGATCCAAAGTAGGGGAGGCTCTGTCTTTAACCAAAGAGACACCCAACAAGAAAAGTATCTCCAAACTAAGGGGAGGTTCTGCCCATAGTTCACAAGTGTGGAAGGAAAAAAGCGTCTTCAAAAGAGGATGTTCTGTCCGACACCCCAAGTACGAAAATTAAACAGCATCTCAAGGAGAAGGGATGCTACGCCCACCTACTTCAAAGGAGATTCTACTCGCCATATCCACATTAGAAAGGAGGACGCTCTGAAGAAATGAATAGCTCTAAACACTGTTGCTTTCGATGTCTTCTATAAGTATACCTGATCTTCTGTATGAGAATACATTTACATCGTAGTTAACTTAGAATGTTAAATTATTTACATGCTTACACATCTTAATTAGTGATAATAATATACTAATTAAGATGTATAAATTATTTTGATTTAATATGTTTTGATTTGAATTACTTTGTTATGCTTTATTTGATATGATCTAAAGTGTCATGCCATGCTTTGATCTTTTGTGTTCTACTTTACTATGCTTTGATGTGACTTATTATGTTCCATCTCACTCTAGGGTAGAGTGAGACGTGTGGTGTGTGTTGTTCGGTCTCAGCTCAGTGATAGAGCGAGACATGTGTATGTGTTTGATCCCACTCTATGGTAGAGCGAGATGTACGATTTCGTTGATTTATTAACTTCTGCTTGACTCTGATAGATTACAAATTTCAGTATGTTTTCGATTAGATATCAGTATATACATATTTCAAATCATATATTCACCTTTTTATTTTTAGATAAATGTCTCACTACTCTCACTCTTATTCTATGAATAAGTTTGACACTTCGAAAAGTCAAATCTACAGCAAAAAGGGAATCCACTTCATCACATTTACAAGTTTGACATCTCATTCTCAGCAAATGAAGAGCAACCACTAGAACTGGAAGTGGCATCAGCAACTGGTGGTCGTGGTTGTGGGAGACAGGCAACTGTGCCACATCAAAGAAATGCAAAGTTTCTTATGTGTGGTAATTATTACTTTAATTTATTAGAATTTCCTTGTACATGAGTTGTAATTAGTAGGTCTATAATGTTGACTTTACATAACTATAATATTAATGATCCAATTTTGTCAATTACCTTAGATAATGCTTCAGATAATAGTAGTGATATTGACTTTCTTAAATCATAGCTCCTTATATGGAAATTTTTTTATATATAAAATGTTGTCATATTATTAATTTATTTAATCAAGATAGTTTAATTATTATTAAAGATCATGTAAAGAATAGTAGAGAAGCATTAGTATGCATTAGTTCTTCTCTATCTAAATATCAAGAATTTAGAGATTTATATAAACAATATAATAAAAAATATATAAAATTTATCTTATATGTTAAACATAGATAGAATAATACTTATTTAATGTTACAATCTTGTTACGATCTAAAAGAAATTAAAATATTACAATGTGCCAATAAGATGTCCAATTCTATTATGTGATAATGATTTTAAAATTGTAATAGTTATTATGAATTTTTTACATGTTTTATAAATCCACTAAACAATTATCGAGTATATATTAACCTACTTCTTCTTTAGTTCTTAATCAACTCTTTAATATTAATCTTCTATTTGTGGAATATAAAAAAATAGTGCATTAAATATGATTGTATTGCTAATAAAAATAAATTATAAAAAATATTAAAAAAACTTCCTATGATTTTTTTGTTTAGGTGCACTTATGGACCCTAAGATTGAGTTAACTAGAGTACAAATATTAGTAGAGAGTAGATATACTAATATGATTTTAGAATAAAATAATTTTATTAAAGATATTAAAAAAAATTTATATCCTTTATATGATATATACAAATCTATGTATGGTATAGAAGGACTATTGCTCAAACTCATTTAAATAAAAATGTTATTACTTTGTCGAAATAAAAAAAATAGCAGTAGTACCTCTAATTAATAATGAATTACTTATGTATTTACAAATAATTTTATTAAGTTTTTAACTGAAGGAGAAATAAATAACTTTGATGTTTTAGTTTGGTAGTGAATACATGAAAAGGGCTATTGTGTACGTGCTTGCCGCCTAAGCTTATGATTTACTAATTATTCCTGTGTCTATATTAACTTTAGAATATACTTTTAGTACAAAAAATAAGCTCTAATAAAATCAGACAATGAAGAAGTCACTTAGATCAAATGACAGTAGAGTGTTGCGTCTACATGAAGGATTGATGAGATGCATAATGTAGAGAACAAGCTCTAATATTAGAAGAGGAGCTAGAAGAAGACTTTAATGAAATTTTAATTTCTTAGAATGTTTAAATGCATTTATTTTAATCTTAGACTCTTAAAAAAGAATTGTAGAGGTGTGCTAATATTAAATTACAAGATAGGTAAATAGGTGTCAACTTAATTGGGATCTACTCATACTATAGTGATGCAATTTTTACCACCCTATTTTTTTTTAAATTCACAAGATTATATGATATTATGAATTTTTTTAAGAAATTTGTGGGCCTAGGGCCAGCCCAGCCCTATGCCCAACACACAGGCCCAAGGGCCATGTCGGGCATGTGTTCAAAGGTGAGGTCTGGACTGGGCCGAGCCCCGACCCTTTGCCACATTTGGCTTGGCTTGTCCCAACATCCCAAATTAATAATTCTATCTAGTTTTTTTAAAATGAACTAATTTTAGTTCATTTTAAAAACCCAAATGGAGCTAAATTATTTCATTTTAAAAAACTAAATAGATCTATTATTATAAGATAGAGGGAGTGTTACCTTATTATTTAATTTCTAAACCCCAAAAATATTCCATCTGTCTCACATAAATAGATCTATTTGAAAAAAAAACATTTGTAACATATTAACATCTCTATTTGGCTCAATATAATTAGTAAGTACTTAAAAAAATATTTTAGAAGCTATTATCCATTCACTTAGTTGTAGATCCCACCATTTAATAAAAATATTATTTTTCTAAATAAAACTATTAATATGGAATATAAGGAGCACACAAATGACCATTAAATTGTGTGGGTCGCGTTCAAGCTTGGCTTGTCCATCCTAACTTTAGTTAAGATTCGAGCTCAATCTAGTGGAGTCAAGCTGGCTCAGCTTACTCACACCACTACAAATGTGACATAAAAGGTCCACTAGGTCTATCTCATGTGTAAACACCATATCACCTGCAAATAAGAGGAGCCACTTTATTACTGCCAAAAAAAAGAGGGGCACCTTCATTAAGAAGAGGACACATTGTAAGTAGACCTTTGTTTTTTCGATAAGACACTGTAAGTAGACATAACATATTAAGGAAAAACAGAAAATGATAATATTCTAACAAATCTGCCCAATCAGGCTCTTCATTTGTGATGTGGTAAGCTTTGGTTGGACACAGAAAGAGTGAGCCATGTGAGGCCTACTTTCTCTGTTCCACTAAAATCGATACATCAAAATTGGAAGGTCTTATTGGACAGATTCCCGGATTATCAGCTTCTAATCAAAATGCCTCCTATTAGTATGAAGGTGTATATGCTGACATGAGCAATGCTAAAAATTGACTGCTACACGTTCACACAATGCAAGGGTCCAGGCACAGGCCCCATGCGCTCAAAAGCAGGCCATATTCCTGGTATGTATAAAATGAGCTAGGTTCATGGGTACGGCGTTGCAATCTTGCAGATATGGCAAAAGTACACCGCTTAGAGATAGGCGGACTGGTACTTCATCATCAAATATGATGAATGATCCCCAACTCAGTCTGAAAGGCGCTTAGTAAGTTCTTAACATAATCAAAATTTCTCACGGAATGAACAGTAATATCCTAACTTCCACATAATCAGGCAATTAAATTTATGATTTCTCACTTATTTGATGCAGCTGGTCTACCCACCTAACGGCCAACATGGTAGGCCTCTCTATTAGGTTAGTTGGCCAACGATGGCTACAAGTGAGGCTAATTGGAATGTATGCCCTTTAGCTTCTAGGCAACAGTCAACACCAAGAAAGTAGTATAATCAGACTGGCAGAGAAGAAATTAGATGATATACATCTAAGAAGGTTCTTTGGGCTAAAGTAGTATAGATAATTGCATCAGGTCAAATGTTTGTCAAAGGGAGGAATTTTTTATGCTCTTTTTTGACAATAAACTTAAAGAGTATATGGGAGCTAGTGATATTTGAGACTAATGACATACACATTAGCATAGTTAGTGCCATAAATACTAACGTTAATATGTGAATATGTGCTTAGCGTGTGTTCCATCAATCTCATAGGTGAAGGGTTCCATTGAGTCCCTTGTGCTAGGCTTATTGTCAATGTATAATATTAAAAACGCTTCTATGTTACAAGCTTGGTTTTATCTTTTAAAGAAAAAGAGAAGAAAAGCATAGGAGTGGGAAGAGGGAAAGATAACATCATCATAACATTTTGAATGGACAGCCATCTTCCTTGAAAGTGACAAAGAATGTGATGAAGTATCCTGACCAACTCAGGAGGGAGTAGAAGAAGGGCTTTGTTCAAGTACCAAGCCACTAGCTGTCTCCAATAGTGTGATTGAAAAAGGTCACAGTTTTCTATCCAGGGCCCTACTTGAGACTTTGCACTTATCTTCCATCCTCAGATTTGCACCCAGTTGCCTTTTAAACTAGTGATGCCACTTTCTTCCATAGGATCACTGCCTCTACAACTGATTGCTTGATTATCATTCTATCCACTGGTTATTATTTTGATTAGGGTTCAGTCTTGGTGCCCACAGGAACAAACGGAGGCCAATCTACCATTGGCAATCACTGGTCAAAATATACATGCAATCATTCACCAAAGGTGGTCCTTGTTCAAGCACCACATCATGTGCCATGAAAAAGTTTGGGCCATCCCCACATGCCCATACATAAAAAGGTCCCAATGTTAATCTTGTAGAGTCAAACTCTTTGTTTCTTTATGAATTACATTCATTTACGTAAACAAGCATTTTCTTGTTGGAGCTGTTTCTTAGTGGTGTCCTATTATCAGTGTAGTCACTGGTTGAGAAGCAATTTGCAGCACTAAGGCATAATTCTGGTCAAGGAGAGATGCCTTAGGTTCTTCACTAGAGACAGCCAGCCAGCAAATTAGGTTTGGCTTGGCATTCGGCTGAGGCCCACTTGTTTGTTGCCTGCACGTGCATGGCCCGCACGTGAGCTTTTACCACATGGCCTCCTTCCTTTTTGGCTTTGAAGAGAAGAAAATTCCATATTTGGCTTTGCTTTCAATGACAAACTCTTGGAGGTTGAAGGAAACCAACTATACATGTAGTGTACATTAGACCTCAGTGCTTCATAAGTCGGAAAACTTTGAAGCAAACCAACATTGGAAAGATGGAGACCTTTTGAATTTTACATCTCCACAAACCCTTTGCTTTTTCTATATTCCTTGCATAAGTTCATACTTTTTCTTCTTCTAAATAGAAGATATCAAATACATAGCTTTGTAGCTTTACAGTTTTTCATAAGTTCACACTAGGATGTGTAGTGGGAAAGCCACATGAGTCTTGTGTACAGTTGTTATGGTCCCTTTGAAGCTTTAGAAATGGTCCTTTTATTATTCCCTGGCCCTCTTCTTTGTAATGGCCTTCATCCAACCTTTCCTCCCTTTGACCCCCTCCACCTTGGTGCTCATGTGGACCCCGCCACCCTTGCCGGACCTCCTCCACCGCACCAGATGGAGTAGTTGGCCAAGCCGCTTTGGCCACCTCAGCGCCGCTGACCCTGTTTTTGCATGCTCCACCACACTCTTGGCCATTTTAATCTCCTTGTTTAGGCATTGATTAGATGGTAATTCAAAGGCCTCCGAAGAAGTCCATGACCTTCGACCCTTATCCCATGATACCCGGCCATTGTCCTCAAATTTGATTGATATGAAAGAATCTATAATAATGGGAAAACCAGAAGTTAAATATCTCAATGAGCCTCATTTGATTGTAGCCTTCAAATACTCGTGCAACAAGCTACACATTGAAGTGTATATCATTATATTCCACCATATATTTTACAGCAATATTTTTTTACACTGAGGGATATTTGGCTGTAAAACCCTGCATTTCTACTATAAATTGATGTTGAATGGGATACTAAATACTTAAATAGTGGGATCTATAGCTAAGAGAGTAAATGATAGCTTTTGAAACGTTTTTTTAAGTATCTAACCAATTAACTTGAGACTAATGAAGTTATTAATTTGAGGTAATCTTTTTTTCCGATTAGAGCTATTAATATAGGACAAAAAGAATATATAGAAGAAGATATTTTAATGATTCTAATTATTAGTCGTATAATTTTTTTTAAAAAGAGAAAAAGAAAAATGGATGTTTATGTAACAGGCCATAGAAATTGCTTGCCCCAATATTGGTTAAGCACTTCTGGGCTCTAATGAACTTTAAAAAGAAAAATGGAGAGAGAGAGAGATTTTCTCTCTGCTATAAAAGTAAGTTCATTGAGCCACAAATTGGGGCTAGTGATGCCCTGCAAGAGAATTAGAACTATGAAGCTCACCTTCATTGCTGGTCGAGGTGTTAGTGTCATGAGTGGAGATGTCTCGCTTCTGTGGCCGGAGTTCAAGGCGGTGAAGAAGAGAGCCGAGAGCAAAGACCTTATGGAGAGAATTTGACGGCTTTCTGCACAACAGATTCTTGTTGGTCCTGCGCTCATCCTCTGGTAAGGGGTGGCGCCTTTGCTTGGAGGCCAAGATGAGGAGCCTCTCTTTCAAACAAGGAGCACACACCCCCACAATCTTCACTTTTGGGTGGAAGTAGCAATAAGGGCTCTCTTCACCATGGTCCATTCTGGCTCAGAAGGGAGAAAGAAGACCAGACAGTTATGGTAATAGCAGAATGAAAGAAGGGACTGCCAGCAACCAAGAGCTATCTTGTTTTTAATATGTCAAAGATGTAGGTGCATATGAGAGAGAGAGAGAGAGAGATGCTGAAGGTTATGGAAAGTGTTTCCTGACCTTTGTCAGAATTATCTCAAAGTTGTTGAAAGTTTGGTATTTATTTCTTGATGTTGATTACAAATACTTCAATAATTCAAATTGGGTCATATGCTTCAAAGTTCAAGGGGAAGTAAAGGTCGGAATTGAATACATATGTACTAGAATGGACTAATTGTATGCATTGTTTCATGGTGGTGTTTGGGCTTAGGTAACCTACTGGGACCACCAGTTGAAGTCTTCTATTATGTTATGTATGGTTTTTCAAAGTTAAACTACTAATATAGCTATAAACTAATGAACTCCTGCCAGTTGAAAACATTCCTGCATGGACTACTCTCCCACTACATCGAATGCTGATAGATAAACACTCTTAAAATGTTTCATTATAATTAAATCATGACTTGTTTAATGATGCTATGTTCTTGCTATTACAGAACTCTAGATTTGATGGCGTATTGATAGACTGAACAAGTGACCCAAATAATCCCCCACAAAATCTTTGGGATTGCATCCAATTATATAAAGTGGACATCTTTTGCCGACTATGAGGAATATATATAAAATATATATGATACCAAGGGGAAAGACTATGAGGAAGAAAATGGGAAAGGAAGTTTCATGTACACATTGGCAAAGTAAAGGGAACAGACAAAGGAATCCTCACATGGGCTGATGGCCATTTATGCCCAGGGACTCCCCTTTAGGTCAGGTTCCATCACTTACAATAGTGGGGGGTCCCGCCCTCATTTTGGTCCATGATATTCCTTATACTGCTTCCCTGTTCCACGTGCCCCTTAGCCTTTGCGACTCAAGGTTGGCCTCTTGTTTTGAACTTTACATGCCATATGATTATATAATGAGAAACCCCTATGGCTCCTTCTACATGGTCCTCCACCGAGTGCACCATCCACTTGGATATGACATGACCTGATTTCGTTTCATTTCTGCCTTGGAAAGGCATATAAGGCACAAGTGATCATCAAAAGAGGGCAAGAACTAAGAAGCAATGGATGACCCCTAATGTGACTCTTGCTTGGTTTAGTAAAAAATTGCAATTTCTACGTCACCAAACTCAGGC
The DNA here is from genome assembly GCA_035235625.1 of Saururus chinensis. NCBI lineage: Eukaryota > Viridiplantae > Streptophyta > Magnoliopsida > Piperales > Saururaceae > Saururus > Saururus chinensis. The sequence goes on from CP141140.1 coordinate 28,469,984, forward strand.
AAGGTTTGATAATACTCCTCTAAACATTGTCCAGTTGCGAAGCTCATTTTGAGTAGGAATTGGCCCCACGGTAATGGTTTGTCAATTGGAGAATTTGATGTTTCTAACTGGTTAATCTCCTTTCCATAATGATCAAGGCACGAAGGAATAGAAGGCAAGAGAATCATTAAGAGGGCAATCTTAGAGAGATCCAATGGCGATCTGGACTAGGGCTAGCCTTCTTCCTCATGCCCACTGGCCCAGTGTGGAATCAGCTGCTTCTACCTTTCAGACTGGCCTCATCTCCTCTTTCGATTAAGCCATCTCTCCATGGCTGGCTCAGGTCCCACTTATCAACCTGCAAGGGCTGTGGTAGCGGGTTCCTCTGCCTCTCCTTTTTCTGGAGCGGGGATGGCTTCCATCGCCTCCCCTCTAGTGGCAGGCCAAGGGTTCAATCAGCCTCATTGCCCCAACGGCCTCTCCAATGCCTGCCATTCTTGTGGATTTTCCCTTAGTCTAAAGCAAAATTTAATAAAAATCGTCAAAAGGAGCTCTACTATGCTTATATTAAGGGTTTAATTTTTAATTTGAGTTCTAGTCGTTCGAATTTTTTATTTTGATGGGAAGTGTATTCAACTATTTTCTTGGATATTATTAGAAATTTTTTAATTTTTTAAATCTTCTCAATTTTTCTTATTTATAAAAAATAAGAAAGTTGAATTATCAATCACTGATGAGGTATTCGCACCAAAGCATTGTTTTAAATTTGGGCAAATCACATTTCTTCTCTATTTCACTCCAAACTCTCACAAAGAGTCCTTGAAAGAGATTAAGGAAATTATGAGTGTATTTTGTGTGCAAAAATATTGGATTTCCACATAAAATTCAAGCTTTTTCTTTGCAGTCAAGGTAAGTTCTAAAACCAAATTTCAATAGATTTCAACGTGTATTGAACTGAAAAGATTGTTAAAAATAGTTAGATTTACCTTATTCTAAAATTTTATGCAATTCGGTTTGTTAAATTTTGAGATTTCATGAAAATCACTTGTGGTTTCAACTTTTTACTACAAATTAGAAATTTTTAAATATTGGACATTTTGTTTATCAAAATTGGATGTGAGCCAAGTTTTAACTTTTGTTATACTCATTGAGATCTATCTTAGGTTAAAAGTTGGAGTCAATCAAACATAAATTTTTTGGGTTTATTTAAATTTCAAAATTTTTATTTTTAGCATGCATTTTAAGGATTTTTGAAATTCTAGGACATTTATTGTTGTTAATTTCTTTGTTCCTAGTTTATGCTTAGCCTTAATTTATTTATTTACAATTTAGTTAGATAGGGAGAGCGAAAAAATAGAAGACTATTGAGTATAAGTAAGGGGATCTAATAGGGGCTTCGTGTATTGGAGCAGATAAGGTTAGACCTATAAAATGTGGGTGTATCATAGTACAAAAGCCTCTAGAGACTGTCATGGGTTGGATTAAAGCATGACCCTATTGGATGGATTATTTCAAGACCATTTTCACCTTCGGCTGGTTAGTTTTTCCACATCTTGCCAGACAATGGTATGCATATTTAGTTTCTTTTATATTTATCATTTTTAAAATATAATGTCTAATATAAATTTTTTAAAAATTATAATTAAATTTCCATACTCTCTCCCCTCTCCTCCTAAGAGCTGGGGCCCATGTTGATGTGCATGAGAAAGAGAGGAGAGAAAGATTAAGAGAGAAAAGGGAGAGGAGAGAGAGTGAGAAGAGAGAGAGAATAGGATGAGAGAGAAGAGAGAAGAGGATGAGAGAGGAGGAGAGAAAAAGAGAGAGAGTGTAGGGAGTAGAGAGAGTAGAGAGGGGAATTTAATTTTAATTTTTTTAGATTTCTTTATTGTATATTTATATTTTTATGTAAAATGTATTAGTAACATATAATAATATGCACCACTAAAACCCTAGGTATTAGCAATGCATACACCTATTCATCGGTACTACCTAGTGTATTGGCAATGCATATCCTTATGCCTCACTAATACATTTATTTTATTTTTTATTTTTAATATAATATCTAATAAAAAATTCAAAAATTAAAATTAAATTCTCATACTCTCTCCCCTCTCCTCCTCAAAGTCGAGGTCGATTTTGACATGCGTGAGAAAGAGAGGAGAGAGAGATAAGAGGATGAGAGAGAAGAGAAAAAGAACGAGAGAGAAAGAGAGTGAGAGAAAATAGATAGTAGAGAGAGTGGAATTTAATTTTAATTTTTAAATTTTTTTAAATTATAGATTACATTTAAAAATAAAATGTATTAGTAACATAAAAGAATATGCGTCACTAATACCCTAGGTATTAGCAACGTATACACATATGCGTCGCTACTACCTAGTGTATTTTTGACATATATTCTAATGTGTCGCTACTATATTTATTTTATTTTGTATTTATTATTTTTAAAATATAATATTTAATAAAAAATAAAAATAAAATTGTCATACCATCTACCCTCTTCTCCTCATTGCTGGTACCCATATTGATGTACGTGAGAAAGAGGAGAGAGAGAAAGAAAGAGAAAAGAGTGTAGAGAGTAGAGAGAGGAATTTAATTTTTATTTTTTGAGTTTTTTTATTATATATTATATTTAAAAATAAAATGTATTAGTGATATATTGGAAAATGCATCACTAGTACTCTAGGTATTAGCAGCGCATAAAGCTATGTGTTGCAACTACCTAGTGTATTCATGACTCATATTTTTATGCGTAGTTACTATATTTATTTTATTTTATATTTATAATTTTTAAAATATAATATATAATAAAAAAATTAATTTAAAATTAAATTTAAATTGCCATACTCTCTTTCATCTACTCCTTAGAGCCGGGGCCCATGTTAATGTGGGTGAGAGAGAAAGGGAGAGAGAAAGAAGAGAGAAAGAGGAAAGAGAGGGGAGAGAGAGAAGAGAGAGAGAGTGAGAAGAGGATTCAAGAGGAGGAGAATGAAAGAGAGAGATGAGTGAGTCTAGAGAGTAGAGAGAGAGTAATTTTATTTTGATTTATTTAATTTTTTATAATATATTATATTTAAAATAAAATGTATTAATGACGTAGACAAATATACGTCACTAATACGCTAGGTATTAGTATGCGTCACTAGTATCTAGTGTATTCACAACACATATTCTTATGCATCACTACTATATTTATTTTATATCTATTATTTTTAAAATATAATATCTAATTAAATAATTTAAAAATTAAAATTAAATTCCCATATTCTCTATTTTTCGCCTCAAAGTTGGGGCCCATATTGACGTGCGTGAGAAAGAGAGGAGAGAGAAAGAGAGAGGGAAGAAAGAGGAGAGGAATTTAATATTGAATTTTTTAGATTTTTTTTATTTTATATTGTATTTAAAAATAAAATGTAATAGTGATGCATGAGAATATGTCTCACTAATACCCTAGGTTATATTACCGATGCATACACCTATGCATTGCTACTATTTAGTGCATTCGCAGCGCATATTCTTATACATCACTAGGGATGCCACTCGGGTCAGGTAAATGGTAAACCCAACCCGACCCGACCCTAATGGGTCGGGTTTGGTTTTTAAAAATAACCCGAATAGCTTATTCGGGTCAAGTTTTATATATTTATATATTTTTTAATATTATTTTTTTTAAAAATTATTAAAATAATATTTTTTATTCTATTCGGGTCAAACGGGTCGGGTATGGGTTACAGTTTTGTTATTTGGTATCGGGTTCGGGTTTGGCAAAACCTGACATGAACCCGACCCAGCGGCATCACTATACATCACTATTATATTATATTATATTTTTATTATTTTTAAAATATAATATCTAATAATATTTAAAAAAAATTAAATCCTCATACTCTCTCCCCTCTCCTATTTAGAGCTGGGGTTTATGTTGACATGTGTGAGAAAGAGAGGAGAGAGAGAGAAAAGGACGAAAGAGGAAAAAGAGAGGAGAGAGACACCCATGTAAAAATTTCCACGTAGGCAAAAATTTTACCCGTGTGGTATACATACCCCCTCCCTGCCCTCTCCCTTGCATCTAGTCATTGTCCCTATGTTTGGCCGCTATCTCTTGCCTTAGGCTGCACACACCCCTAGTTCAGCCCACTGCGCTAGCTCCGCTAGCCATCTCCCACCCCTTGCCCTCCTATGCCCCGCCCCCTTCTTCTTCTCCCCCGCCATCTCCCCTTCGTACAGCAGCCGTCCTTGTGTTTGGCACCATCTCCAGCCTCCAACCGCTGTTTCCCTTGGCTTAGCCACCGCCCTAGCTCCTCCAATCTCCACATGCCCCTTCCCCCCTACTGGCACCCTTTCTTCTGCTCCCCCCCCACTCTCTCCCCTACCTCCAGCCACCATATCCTACTTCTGGCCTCACTCTCCCTTGTCTCAGCCTACCCTTTCCCCAACCGACTGAAGGAGTTGGCATGAGGAGGGGATCTGCCTTCTCCGGTCGGAGACCCTTCCCCCCACCTCCCTTCCCCAATCGAAGCCCCCCTCCCCCCAAGGGGCTCTAGCCCCCTCCCCTTTCCAGCACCCTCCCCAAAATCCACAGGAGGTGGGATTTCTTTTTTTTCTTCTTCTATTAGCGATGCTTTTAAAAGCCTTGCTAATAACTATTTGGGAGCGAGAAGACAAAGTAAAGGAGAAATACCCTTATCTTTTTGCCACCGACTGATAGAGAATTTTGGGGAAAAAATTCCTATAAGGAGGGTAGGATGTAAGATCTCTAATTTTAACCCAATTTAATTTTGATTTAATTATGGGTTATTGTGTGATTTTGCTCAAATTTGCCAGTTTGACTTAATTTTCAGTTAAAGGTTGGTAATGATGGTTTTAACAAGGTTTTTTGTTATTTTTATATGTTTCTATATTAAACTTAATTTATCCTATTTTTAGGGATTTTATTAGAATTTTTCATAAATTAAGGGTTTGGACCCCACTGTGAGCCCCACATCCACGTTTAAATTTGTTTTTAGCCTTAAAAAAAAGCCTTATTAGCCACTTATGGCACTAGATTGTATTTACAACCCAACAATTCATATTTATACCCCAATAGCTGATTATATAGGGAAAGCCCTAACCCATTTACCTATTGGGAAATGGCTGTGCTAGGAGGCTAAGAGGAATCCTAGTCGCCATTGCTAAAGTGGGAAACTGATTTAGGTTTATATTAAGCCCTAAATTTAACTAAACTTCTAAATTTTCTCTTAATCTCTCTTATTCCCACTTTCTCCCAAATGGATTCTTGATTTATCCCTTTAAAAATACTATTATTAATCTCTATTTAAACCCTAAGAGAGGGATTTTAGTTTTTGATCAAAAGACACCATAGATCTACTTGTTTTCAAGGTTATTTAAGCTTAATATTCAATTTTGATTAAGTATTAATCAAAACCCTAATTTTAGGTAGGGATCCTTGAAGAGTAGATGTAACGACCCGTTTTTTGGTTACGCTTAACCCGGGTGGGTTAAGGGTAATTTAGTAATTTGAGGTTAGTGTTAGGGGGTTTTATTAGGTGAAATCCCCGTATCCAGGTAGAGCTCGGAGTAACGAGCGTGGCAAATCAAAGAACACACGAAACAGAGGTCGGGAACGAAAGTTACGACCTCAGGAAGTGTGCCACATAGGCAGGGCCTGCTCGAAAAGTGCGGGATAACCTACCCATGTGTGGTCTAGTTTCAAATGGCTAGTCGATACGAGTCTATCGGTACTAAGAACGCACGATTCCGACCTCGGGAAAAAATGTCATATGGGCGGGACCCACTTTGAAAGTGCGGGATGACCTACCCATGTTTTCGTCTTATTTCGAAGGGCTCGTTGACATGAGTCCATCGGTATCAAGAGCGTGCGATTCCAACATCAAGGTTGGAAGTTATCGCATTTTGAGGTTAAAATATTATTTAAATAAAATAATATCATTTTGGATAGGATCGACGACGCAGTGGATAGGACTGACGACAAAGCAGATAGGATTGATAGTGGATAGGATTGCTGACAAAGCGGATATGATCGATAGTGGATAGGATTACTGACAAAGCGGATAGGATCGATAGTGGATAGGATTGCTGACAAAGCGGATAGGATTGCTGACAAAGCAGATAGGGTTGACATGTGTTAACCTCACATCTATCCAATTCTTCTATAAATAGCATCCTTGACATCCAGAAGAAAGGAAGGAAGGAGAATTCTCTCCCACGTTCAGAAACTTCTATTCTTCATTTTTCACTCATTTTAAGTCCGATTCGAGTCATTCTTGAGGCGTTCCTAGCTAATTCGAGGGTGATCTACGCAATGGCATAGTCCATCCCTCAAGTTGGCATTCCTAGAAGAGAGGAACGAACCGGGGTAAGAGGAGGCTATGTTCGCTGTCTCTGGAAGGGGAGGACGCCCAGAAAGGAGCATCCCGGATACCGCTACCTCGTGAGACATCAGGGGAGTAAGAGTTTCTTACCTTCTATTTAATTATGGAATGACATGTGTTAGTTGTGGTGTGTGCTGTCTCACTCTGGATTAGAGAGAGACGGGTTGTGTGTGTGTTCGTTCTCGGCTCAGTGATGGAGCGAGACGTGTGAATGTGATGTATCCGCTCTGGAATAGAGCGAGGCATGTTGTGGTGGTCGTGTGATGCTCGTCTCTATGAAAGAGCGAGATGTGTGTTGCCAGTGTTTTATCAGGTTTTTGTATAACTCCGATTAAATATTCGGAGATACGTATTTTCTACGTATGTGTTTTTGGTATGCCAGTTGTATGTAGTAGCCAATAGGCAGAACTACGTCCGGATCCGATCGTATCGGAGTAACATCATGGATGTTATCCGATATGTACGTAGGCAACCAACGGCAAGGCAACGTTGGCCAGGTCCGAATTAGTTATATAATTAGGCCAGTTCTTGCCTACGCGCAATAGAGCGCTAAAGTTCTGTAGCGCGTAGAGGAACAAAAAGACTCTCGCACTCAGAGTGTGCCGCTCTTGGTTCTGGGTTTGGTTTTCATCGATTTCGGGACCCCCGGCCCGGGTCGGTTCTCGAGTTAGGACGTCACAGTAGAGCTCGATTTCGACCCAAGAAGGTAAGGGGTTTTCATCTTAAGTTGATTTGTGCTTCGATTTCATGTTTGGAATGTTTCAAGTGGGTTATTTCTTATGTATGCGCTTTAATAGTGGATTAATAAAACATATCATTTATGATGATTTTCTTGTGATTAAGCTTAAGAATGACTAGATCTACCATGTCTTTAGTTTGTATTTTAATATCATGAAGTTTTCAAGTGATTTTAGAATTTCCTTTACCTTTTTGGGTATTGTTGGTTCGATATTCGTGTGGTTGAAGACAAACATGATTTGGGCATAAAGTGAACTATTAAGGGCATTCGAACGGCCCAACCGGCGTTTGAATCGCCTACCATTCGAATGACCTGTCTGGCTAATCGAATGGAATGGTGATCAAATGGACCAACAGGTCGTTCGAATGGCCAAATGATAGTTTTGCCATTTTTGTATATTTAATCCATTTCATGTTCCTCTTCCATAAATTTAATTTTTGATGTTTAGTATGAGTTATTTTTACCTATAATTGCTATTGTGAGTGGATGAAGAACATGTTGAAATTTATGACTTAGCTCAAGCATGATTTAGGTTCTATTTGTTGGATTTTAGTAGAATATTCTCCTTGTCTTAAATTCATAATTGATGATTCTTTATGATTTCTTGATGATTCTAATAGGTTTAACCATGAGGATGTGTTTATGTGTTTGCACATATTATATTAATTATTGGTGAATCATGTTTCCATGATCTAGCTTAAGTATAGTGATGTTGATCCTTGCTTAAGTCTAGCATGATGTTATACTTGTCTTAAACTCGTATTTCAATATTTTCACCATACTTTCTTCATCATTTCAATAAGGAGGAACTATGGAAAAAATCATGGATGCATGTATATAGTATTGATTATGGTTTGTTCATGGTTCACATATCTTTGCTTAGACTTGAACACTACCATTTATGTACACACTTGTGTAGGTATTTGTGATGATTATTTGACACCAATGGACTGTGATTGATGTATATGTGGACTGATTTGAGCATGTCTCTTGTATTTGAGTTTAGGTAGCATTGCTAATGTATGTACCATGTTGCATGCATCATGAAAATAATTTATGAGTGAGATTAATCGTAATTATCCAGGTGTGATTGACTGGATACAAGTGGATGCTAATGGTTGCTGGATTAACCAATCTAAGGCTTATGGAATTGGTTTGGGTCCGAAAGGACAAGATTTCACTTTGAGTTCCTTGGGAATATGTACCTCCCTAGGTTGAGATGAGTTAATTGTGTGTTGAGATGAGCTGCATGCTATGTAAGTTAGTTGCTAAGTTATCTGGACACTAAGAATTCAGCATGGTATATTCGTGTGTACTGGATTACTAGAAACTACTTAGGCTTTAGCCAGGGTGAGTAGGTATGCTTAGGCTTCAGCTAGGGTGAGCAAGTATGCTTAAGCTACTGCTAGGGTGAGTAGGACTACTTAGGCTTCAGCAAGGGTGAGCAGCAGGTCTGCTTAGGCTTTGGCCAGGGTGAACAGTAGGTCTGCTTAGGCTTTGGCTAGGGTGAACAGTAGGTCTGCTTAAGCTTCAGCTTGGGTGAGCAGTTGGTCTGCTTAGGCTACGACTAGGGTGAGTAGTAGATCCACTTAGGCTTCAGCCCGGGTGATCGTTACATGTGTATGGATTATTATGCTCATTTACACAAGTAATGTAGGGATAATGGAGCTATATTGCACATGTGGTTATAACTTAATTTGCATGATATGAAGGACAATGTGTTTAAAACACTTAATATGTAGGATGAATATTTCCATTAATAAATAAATATGAATGATAAGTATTATGTGACTTACTTATGGATGCTAAATTATGACATGAATGCACAGGTTTATGTGGATACCCCATGATGAGCGAGTGAGATGGTTGATTTTGTGATAAGTATTATGTGACTTGCCTGTGATGTAATTTTGGATCTACTTTCTGGATTTAAAACCCTTGCTGAGCTTATGGCTCACCCCTCATTGTTGTGTTTTGTTTTGGGGTTGCATGTCATGACATGCAAGTGGTCCCGATAGGCTTTATGTGGAGCACGTGGTCGGTGCTAATCCTTAGGAGGGGTCACTTGGAGATCTTGAGCTTTATGATTATTTATATAACTTGTTGTATTGAGACTTATATCTACTTAATTATACTTCACACTTTATTAGTTGATGTTGGCTTAGACTCTTAGTAGCCATTGTGGGCTTAGACTCATGCTTTACGCATGTGTGGGCTACTTTGGACTAAGTATATGGGTTTCTGTGTGGATTAATACTTAATTTGTAGTCCTTTATTTCTCATTTCACTCTTGTACAAAGTTGATGTGCACAACTCCATAATGAACTACCTAAGTAGGGGTTATGTCTTTGGCAATTGAAATACTTCATCGCGCCACTTGTTATCTTCCGCTTGGACCGAGTCTGGCTCGGGGTTGGAAGGCGCCAGGGCATAACAAAAACACACACTAAATCCACATCAATGAAGTTTAATTAAGACAATAAGAAGAAAATAGGATATACAAATTGACCCTATATTTCTTTAAGGAAGGTTGGCTAAGTAATGCTAAAGAGCCTCAAATCTCTAGATAAAGAGATTCTTTTTATACATGATTTAATCCTTTTGATCTTTTGAATACACATGTTTTTGTTTACGTTTCATTTTGCCTTATTTTTATGTTATTTTGTTCTCATTTTTTGAATGCATAAAACAAACAAATAAATAAAATTAAAAACCTAAAAAAAAAAGGGTTACCATTACTTTAAGAATAAGTTTATTTGTAGTTTTTGATTTGTGTTCAGCTCTTGATTTAGATATCATTAATTTATTCTTTTGCTGAAAGCACTGTGATGTGTGGTTAATGTACTTTGTATAAGAAAGGGATGCACCAAGGAGAGTGGAGATCAATTTAATTTATTTTTGTTTAATTTGTAATTCTATTCATTTAAAAAAAAACTTTTGCACAACATGTTTAGCTTGAGTCAATTTCTTGAGTAGAAATTGAAAGAGAATTCTTTAACATAAATTGGCTTAGAAGTTTAAATATTGCTAGTCTTAGTAATCAAAATTTGAGGAACCTAATGTCAACTTCTATTTAGAATTCAATGGAACAAAAAATTCCTTGTATCATGACATCAATATTTATAATTTGTTACTTTATTTTAAACAAAAAAATTATCGTTGTAAACATGATGTGGAAGGACTACCGACTTAGATTGTCCTAGGCATCCGCTTGATGTAAAAAAGAAAAATTAATGCAAAAAAATTAAAATGGTGCAAATTGAGGGATTTAAAAAAAAGTCAAGCCATAGAAAAATGAATTAAGAGAAAATATCATAACTTGAAAAAGGCAAGGCTAAAAATTGATTATTGCCTTATTTTTTCAATAATATTTTAGAAAATGATGTACATAGATTTTAGCTAAAGTGAATTAAAAATGAGCGCTATGTCTTTACTAGAGTCTAGATGAATTTGTCTCTTTTGAGAAAGGAGGACCTTGATAAATTCAGGAGTGAAATAGACAAAGGCTAAGCATTTATGGTTTCTTCAAAAATTAATAAAAGAGAGTTAAAATATAATAATAAGAAATGAAGGTTGAGAATCATAAACCAAAAGTGCGCAGACTAATCTATGGCAATGTATCAATGACCATAATCTTTTGATGCACTTACATTAATGGTTGCATTAATGAAAATTATTAAAAGAACTCAACATGCTTTTTATTTTATAAAGTCATTGAATTTTAGTCAATTCTATGTTATTTTCTTTATTGATTTTTGCTTTAGGTTGCTAGATAAGCCTAGATTCACATTGCTTTGTGGTTTCAAGATTTTCTGTTGGAAAACATTTTGTTTTACTATTAAAAGATTTTAATTTGATTTGGAACTTGGTGAATGAAAAGAAATTTGAAGGATGATGTAAATTGACTCATTATAAAAATGTCGTTCAAAACTTGATTTTAGACAACATTTGAGACGTTGAGATAAGTCTAAGATTGTTTCTATCCAATGAGACTTTGCTAATGCTGGTGCAGATTGGAGTACTTGTTTTATTTTGTGGATGTATGACATGTTAAAAATTGGACAATTCATGATATGTTGATGCTATAAGGTTTTGTGTTTCATAAATGAGTCAACTCAACCTTTAGACTCGAACATCCTATGCTTAATAAGGCACGTTAAAGCCTAATCTACTCAATAGAGCATCTTTATTTTTTTAGCTCTTTGCAAAATTTTCATTTATTTTTTTGCACACAATATTTTTTTTCTTTTTCTTTCTTTTCTTCTTTTTTCCTTGAGTACATCTTACACTCAACCTTAATTGTGATTACAGAAAGTCTTAGAATAATCTACAAAATAAGAATAGTCAAGCACAAAACTCTATTATGATTACCTGAATACTATTAGATCATACCAAAGTTTTACTCTCATAAAAAAATTACTTAGATTAAATGATAACCACCAAGATATAAGGCCATAATAAAGGATTTGAATTTTCACTTAGACAAATGTCTTTCGAATTTTTCCAAATAAGAGCACAAGGTACCAAAACGATGTAATTAGAACTCAAAATCATTAAATATGTCAAGTTAGATAAACATGTTCTAAATAACTTGACATCATTAAACACCATTACATATTAAAAAAAAAACATCAACGTAAATAAGAAAAAATATAAAATAAGAAAAATCTAAAAAATTCTTAAAGGTTTTTTATTATATTCTCATTTTTTCACAAAAACTTAGACAGAGGCACTATCAAAAAATAAAAAAAAACTATTTTTACACCCCCAAACTTAAACTAAACATTGTCCCCCATGTAGCAAAAGAAAATAAATACAACCCTTAAGATGAGAAAAGTGGAAAAAGAAGAGAGACTACCTATGTTTACGTGCTCATGTACATTGCTATCAAAAGAAAGATGGTTGATAAATCACAAACAAAATCAAATTTGGGAAATCAATAATGAATCATATAAGTACACCAAAATAATAATTAGAACAGTCAGCAAAGATAAAAAAACTAAAACTAACTATAGAAAATAAAAAAAACTAACCATAAGACAAACAAAAATAACTCACAAAAATAGAAAATTGGGTTGTCTCCCAAGAGTATTTAGTTGTCTTCAGCCAAACACAACCGCATTTAAACTCAACCTGGGTCCTTCAAAACATTGAAATTTAATTTAATTGTTTATTCATAAGCGCATGAATTTATAGTAGACAAGTAGCTAAATTGAGTGTCGATTCCATAGAAACTTGAAATTGGAAAACTAAATTTAATCTCACTCAAGTAATCCCTAATCTAGTTAATAAATTATTAAGTAATAGCCTACATTGAAATCCATAAAACAAGTAAAAATAAAAATCAAATTAAATAAAAAAAGAATAGTTAAATCTAAGAATTATCAAAAATCATAACTTTGAGAATCAATTCAAACTATTAAAGAAGCATCAAATGATCTAAATATCAAAATAACCAAACTACTAAATCTTGGGAATATGCACAAACTAATTTGTATAGAATCAATCCTACCTCATAACACGTTTAGAATTCAATCCTATATATTTCATAAAATATCATCATTAAGCATACATTTAAGAGTAAAAATTATTTTCCCCTTTGCTTAATAAGATTAAGATTAAGTAATATTTGTATCCGCAAGATGCAAATCACAATTAATTCCTAACTCTAATTCAAGAGTTAAAAATCTACACAATTAACTGATAAAAACTACCTTAAATTATAAGAAGAACATGCTTAATCTTATATCTAACATAGAGTTTACTAATTGAAAATAGGTAGAATAATCAAACATTAAAGCATATGTAAAAGAAATCAATCAACTCTCATGATCATTAATCTATACAAATTAACAAGGATTTATCCAAGCTTTAGTTGAAAAAATTAGCTACTCATTAGCCTAAGAACTAAAATCATAATCTCCACAAATAAATTAAAAAGAAACTTATAAGAGGTGAAAAAGAAAGGGAAAAAACTCAATTTTTTCTATTGTTATAGTATTGATGAACAGTAACCTCGTCATCAACCTCCAGCATGAACATTGCATGAACAATACCAGTGGGCAGATTTTTTTTTATGCTTTGCTTCAATTTTCTGAATTGGAATTGAATTATATGGCTCTGAAATTGTTTTATGAATAATTTTGGAGGATGGGACCGATTAAATTCTCATGGTTCGTCCTTCTCCTCTTTTATTTGTTAAAGTTCTTCCCTATACTTTTATAAGTTCTGGACAAAACTTAGTTTCTTGTTTATGCTTCAATTCTGACCTTCCTTACAGCTACTACACTCCTTCCTTTTTCTTCTTCTTTCTTGATGCTCACTCCTTCCCTTTCTCTGGTTATATTCCTTTTATTTTCTCTGCTGCTGCCCATGCTCTATTTTGGACATTTTTTTCTCTATTCTGAACTGTTCTCTACTACAATTGTTTCTGGACATGGAAGGGTGATCTTTTCTTTATTTCTATTGCTGGCCCTTCTTAGTCTCTAGTTTGGTCTTGACTTAGCTTCTATCAAGCCTCTGGTCTCTTTCATTTCTTTGTTCTTTGTTTTCTCATTGGATGAATTTTAGTCCATTGAATTCTGCTCTGCCTTTTATTGGCCGTTCTTTGTCTTTCCTTATTGCTTCTTTAATAATCTATCCAATTCTGCCCAAGTGGCTTCCTCAAATCTCCAACAGCATGAGAATACTTGACTTCTATTACTTACCTACTCCCCCAGGCTCTTAGTTCATTTAATATCCTTTCTTGACTTCTTTGACTTTGAACATCTTCCCATTATTAAGTCCACGTACAGCTTCACAATGGATCAGTAGGTCAACTACATGATTTTGCAAGCTTTAATGTGGACTAAACTTTATTGAAGCCCATCAAGTTTGCAAGGTAGACTTAACCAACTAAATGCCCAGGGCCTCCGTTGTTGCACACATTCCAAAGTGTCCATGAATATGAAAATTTTCCCAAATCATTTATAATCGTGGTGGGAGTCTTATGATTATCCCACATGTAGTCTATGTTCATCAAGAAGCGCATCATACCTATAAAACATAAAAAGTCTTATTTCAAACGTGTAATATATAAATAAAATCTTGATGTGATCTAAATACATCCTTAAACTATTAAACCCTAATTAACCTTAAATTAACCTAATACTATACTTAGAAGATAAGGTAAAAATGCAAGTGAAATATAGATAATCGAGGCATATCAGAGCCATTGTGTAGGCCATACTCTAATTATATGGAAATGCTTCTTCAACAGATTAAATAAAAAATAAAACAAGTTCACAACAAGGAAAATAGGTTTTTGAGATGGAGAATAGAGTTGAAGGGATGTAAAAATATGCTGGGGGTGGATCCTATTTATAGGCAAAAGAGTAGCCACATTGTACGTGCTAGTCACGTGGTGCGGCGCATGGTGTGCTAATGCACCATGCAAGCATTAGTGCACTGAAGCCGCTTCGGATTGGCTGTGCCACACTCCCACTGGGGTGGGTGGGAGTGCCCAATCAAAGCTCTACACGTCACCTGGTGGGTTTAGAAGACCGGGTTACTCGATGACCCGGGTTAAGAACGGGATTCGTGAACAGGCGACCGGCCGAGATATTCATCAGAGCCGGTCCGAAGCCAGTGGAGTGCTCTTCACGGAACCTGTTCGCTCAGAATTCCTGCTCTCACCCACTGACCAGAGAAGAGGCGATCGGAGGAGCCGGTGTACAACTCACCTAGCCCGGTGCTCCCGCTCCCACCCGGTGACCAGAAAAGCGGTGATCAATGCCGGAGAATAGTTCTCAGGCAGCAATATTCTCAGAGGCACGACCGACGCACTCAGAACTCCCACTCTCACCCACTGACCATAGAAGAGGCGATCGGAGGAGCCGGTGCCCGGTGCTCCCGCTCCCACCCGGTGACCAGAGAAGCGGCGATCGACGCCGGAGAAGAGTTCTCAGGCAGAAAAATCGCAACCACCGTCTTTTTGTTGGTGCTCGCTCCTGATTTCTGATTCCCGTTCGACGGTCGAAACTTCATATCGTAGAGGTACAACAAACAAACTTCATTTGCAGATGTGCGTATGTATTTTTTATTTTGTCTCTATCCATCATTCCAGTGGAAAAAAAAGGAACTTTGACTGTTTTTTTGTTCCATTTTCTTTCACGGACAACTTCTGGGTTTTCATTGTTCCACATTGTGTTTACTGCACCATTGCTCCATCCCAGATTCTGCATGTTTCATTTTCTTTCACAGACAATTTCTGGGTTTTGATTTTTCCGCATTGTGTTTACTGCAAGCTTCGGTTTCTTTCACAGACAATTTCTGGGTTTTGATTTTTGCGCATTCTGTTTACTGCAAGCTTCGGTTTCTTTCACAGACAATTTCTGGGTTTTGATTTTTCCGCATTGTGTTTACTGCAAGCTTCGGTTTCTTTCACAGACAATTTCTGGGTTTTGATTTTTCCGCATTGTGTTTATTGCAAGCTTCGGTAAACAATTGCATCCCAGATTCTTTAAAGAATAGAAAACCAGATTTTTTACTTTTTACCACATTTCTCTCCACCTGCATTTCGTTTGTTCGCATATTTTGATCAGCTTTCTTTCAGCTTACCACGCTTCTATATGTCGGAGAGAAGAAACTGCATATGCTCTGTGTTTATTTTTATTTTTGAATTTGAAGTCCTAGATCGCCAAAGTGAGGCCTTTTCGTCTCCTGCAAATCAAAATTATGTTGTCCAAAGCCTCTTCTCTGTTTTGATTTTTCCAGGAAAAATAGTGTCTTTTCCACTTGGAATTTTTTGTTGCCTGTCTATTGATGATTGTGAACACCTAATGGTTTCATTTCTCATGTTCACGAAACCTGCCACGCATAAAAGCATTTCAGACTGTCCCCTTTGTCTTCTCTTCATATCAACTAAATGCTTACCGATGATTTTGATGCCTTCAATTTATATAAGCCTTGGAGCAATATTGTTGTAGGGTTGGAGTAATATTGTTCCAACTTGAAGCAAAATTGCATCAACATTGGAGCAATATTGCTGTAGGGTTGGAGCAATATTGCTCCAACTTGGAGCAATATTGCATCAACTTTGGAGCAATATTGCTGTAACCTTGGAGCAATATTGCTCCAACATTATAACATTGAGATCAAGCCACCTGAAGATGAGACCCACCTTGTCAATTGGAAGTCCCAAATAGAAGAAGACATGAAACTGATTCGATAACAGAAACGACATAATGGAAGTCCTTGCAGCAAATGATCTAGACTGTGTTGACTTGGGTTTAATCTGTCTAGCTGATGCAACAGTTCTCATCAATTACATTGAAGAGATTGTAGTGTCTGCAATTTCTTATCATTTGATGAACAGAAAAGATCCTGAATACCGAAATCGGAAGCTTGTCATTTCGTCAAAAAGGTCAATTGCTTACAATTTATAGTGATATACATCTTTTTTGTCTCGTAGTTATAAGTCTATTCTAACTATGTCTGTATTGAACAGTTTGTCTCGTGGATTGAGTATATTTCAGCAAAGTAAATTTGATTCAAAAGATACTAGGCAGTTGGAGGGAACCGCGGGTGCAGGATCTGAGAGAATTCGGCTCAAGCTTGAAACACCAATAGCAATTGCTGACCGGTTGCTTACTGCCTCTCAAACTCTTGTTCAAGACGAATGTGAACGTGCTAAAAAGGACTTAGTCTTAGTTAATGAAATAGTCGGTAGCATCAAAGATTATGCTAAGAAGATGGAGCATGAGAGCAGCTACTAGATGAAACAGACTTTGTCACTGGTATTCCTTGGTCTTGTTCCAGCCATTAACGCTCTGTCTTATTTTTTGTGTGGTTTGAAGTTCATTCCATTGGCAGTTGATTGGCTCCCTTCGTGCACTTGTCCTGTAGGAAAGTGCATCCCTTTTGCCTCTTTAGTGAGAGTCTTATGGTTGGGGTCCAAGGCTGCCACTGTGGATGAATGATGGTTTAAAATTTTCCTCTTTTGTACTTCCACTTTAGGATATTGATCGGTTCTTTGAAAGCGATATTTCCTATTATTTGAATGGCTTGGCTCACTAATGAGCAAGGTTGCGAATCTTGAGCCATTCAATCCATGGGTCTCAACTTACGTGTTCTAGATGTCTTTCAGACAGGCTGTTTTATGCACTGAAATGTAGCTGTTAATTCATGCTGATCTGGGCTCCCCTGGTGGCAATATACCACACTTTAGACTTCTTTCCTTTGTAGTGATAATATATAATCATATTATGTCACATACTTGTTATGAGAAAATCATCTTTATCTGTCACTTGCAGATTGAAACAGCAAAGGACCGTTCAGTGAAGCTGACTGACTTGACTCTTCAATTGTCGAATCTTGACCTTGTTACGAATTACTTCTTCCAAGGACAACAATCTGTATCTGAGTCTCCTGCCTCTAAAATTCCTGACGAGATTATTAATCTTGCACTATCTAATGGCCATGTAAGTTTTCCATATCACTGCAATTTCCAGACACTATTAATTGAATTCTTTTGCTTCTTCTGGGGCAAAGATAGCATTTTTTTTAAACTTTACTTATTATTGGGATATGTTCTGGACATAACAATGGGGACAGATTTCCCATTGTTTCCAACATTGTGAATTCCAATTTCATCCACATTGCAAATGTTGTGTTCACTGATGATTTGGCTGATTCTGTTTTGGTCGGATTAGTTTGTTTCTTTTACTGAGTCCCATATTGATGGTTTACTCAAATTGTGCACTCGTCAGATTTTATTGATGAGAAGTTGGTCTTATATGGTGAAAGTGGCTATATTGAACAACGTTATCCTTTGCAAATGAGGACAATTATGGAAGTGTCTTGAGGCAGGAGGCTATTTTCTTGTAATTTTCAGAGCTATCTACATAAAGGACTCTATCCTTGACACATGGGCATTACTAATGAGACTTGGAAATCACCTCAACATGTGATTTACTTAGTCCTGATTCCTGATGCAAATGAGGCATTATTGACATGGGCCTGCCTCAAGGATGGTTGTATCAGAAATCTTCCAGGGTTTTGTGTATATGTTTAAATCAATGTTTCATTTTCTCTTTTACTGTCTGCTTGTGCATTTTAAGATTTCGTAAATAGGCCTATAGCATTTTAGTTGTGGTTCTTGTGAAACGCCAAAATGCAGGAGTTAATCTAATTGAAGAATTTAAGGTCCATAAAGATTCATATTTAAATCCTTATTTGCTTTGTGCTGACCAACCTGGTTTCTAATTCATACATGGGTATTCATGTGACCGTCAAAAAGGAAAATGAAACAGAATGTTTCTCACTATCATCAACTGCATTATGCTAACTCCTAGGGAAGTCTACCCAGCTACACACATCTCTACTGTAGCCTATAATATGCCACTGAGTTTAGATCCTCACATAACTTGAATTGAAAACTTGATAGCGTTCATGATGCTCTCACTTTATAAACTGCATGTGAAGTGTGCCCTGTTTCATGTAATATCGTTGCCATTACTATCATCTTTATATACTGCATATAGATATCTAGAATTTGTGTCCTCAATTCTGGTGTTTTGAATAGGCATTGCTATTACTTATAGTGTGTTTGTTCTAATTTGATGTTCAGAGACTTGTTGGAGAATATTTATCATGGTTGAAGTCTACCAGTAGTGACGAAGGAAGACATTACAAATAAATTTTTACCAAAAGATGGTCCTCCTTTGTAAACGCCCAAGAAATTGTCCATTCAGAATCCTATGAATTGTTGAGAAGAGTAGCCCTGAGAATGAGCTTGCAAGTACTGGAGAATTTCGGTCTTTGGTCTTTACTTGAGAAAAGTTTTTGAACAAGAAATCCGCGAAGTTGTGAGTCCAATATGGATTATTGTGCTGATATATTTTTCTTTCTTATTTTCTTTCTGAATATGGATTATTGTGCTGATATATTTTTCACTGGTAATTGGAAGTTGCAGAGGACGCTATTACCAGTGCGAGCACTGATGGAAAGGGTGAAGCTCCAATGCTAGATAATAAAAGTGAAACAGAGAAACCTGTTACTGTGTCCAAGAAAGGCGGTGATTCTGATGCTCCAACAAAAGTGCTTGTAAGTACATTGACTTCTACAAAGGCTGCTTGAATTTCATTATCTTTGCTCTCATTAAACTACTTGTCTTGGTTTCACAACTGATGTGGACAGACAGAAGTTCAATACCTCAATCAACTTCACTATCCAAATCTAGTTAAGCTCATTGGTTATTGCTCTGAGGGTGACTACCGATTACTGGTCTATGAGTACTTGCCAAAAGGTAGTCTAGAGAACCACCTATTTAAACGTAAATTATCCTACTTTGTTTTATGTTACTTGGAAATGAAATCATGCTCCTTGTGCATCTTCGGGAGAAACTTTTGTCATAAGTAAAAAAAATCCCACACTTTCAACATTTAAAGACGTAGATTTCATATAATTCATGTATGATGAAGTGCCTTTGTTTGTGGTGTACGGACATGAATGTGTACTTGTTGTGACTCCTATTAAAATGTAAAGATATCTATTTAGTAGTTGTTGATTTCTTTTTAGTTATATTGCATCTCATAGAAAATGGACCTCATTTTCAGGAGGAGCTCAGCCACTTTCTTGGGATATAAGAATCAAAGTTGCAATTGGTGCTGCACGAGAACTCACATTATTGCACGATTCAGAATGTCAAGTGATATATCGCGATGTTAAAGCTTCAAACATCCTCCTTGATGCAGTATGTCTAAAGCTGCACATATTACATGATCCCAAATAGAATGTATTGACCTCATTCTTATTGTTTGGATAGGTGGGGCTTGCCTAAGATGGGACTGCCAGTGTTTCTTATTTGTACACAATATTGCATACTCTGTTTTCCTTTATCACAATATTGCATACTCTGAGAATTTCTTTACGGCCAACAAGCTTGGAGAGGGTGGATGTGGACATGTTTATATGGTTTTTCCCCACTTCATTGTAGGGATTTTAAGAACCGTAACTCCACATAAACATAAGAAAAGAAATTGGAGGATCTTTTCAATAGATATTTTATAAAATAGCTCACTGAGCATTAATCATAAGCATCGGGGTATTAAAGGAGCTTAATGGCAATCTTGCAGGGAAAAATTAGTAAAGGGTCAAGAAATAGCTGTGAAAAGGATCTCTCAAAGTTCAGGACAGGGATTTGAAGGGTTCAAGAATGAGGTGGAACTAATTGCAAAGCTCTAGCACTGAAACCTTGTTAGGCTTTTGGGATGGTGCATCCGCTAAGAATAAAAATTACTGATCTATGAGTTCATGCCCAACGAAAGTGTAGAGAAATTTTTGTTTGGTTCGTTCTTATCTTTGATCATTTTATTACTTGATATGTTTGTTAGAGGGAATGAATATGAAGTAAATACTAAAAGAGTAGTTGGCACCTAGTAAGTTTCATATGCATTAATATATTAAGCGTGATCATCAAAGCATTAACGAACTCAGGTTTTGAAATGTAATTTAAAATTTCCCTTAGTAAATTATCACTTGGAAACACTTAATATGAAACAAATTTATAGTGAATAACATCAATGTTCATCCAATATTATTCTAAACTTGCCGCAATATCGCTCCAATGTTGGAGCAATATCGCTCCAACATTGGTGCAATATCGCTCTAACATTGGTGCAATATCACTCCAATGTTGGAGCAATATCGCTCCAACATTGGTGCAATATCGCTCCAATATTGGAGCAATATTGCTCCAACATTGCTACTGTTGGAGCAATATCGCTCCAACATTGAACATTAGAGCAATATCGCTCCAATGTTGGAGCGATATTGCTCCAACATTGGAGCGATATCGCTACAACAGTAGCAATGTTGGAGCGATAAATGTTGGAGTAATATCGCTCCAATATTGGTGCAATATCGCTCCAATGTTGGAGCGATATTGCTCCAACATTGGAGTGATATTGCTCTAATGTTCAATGTTGGAGCGAAATTGCTCCAACAGTAGCAATGTTGGAGCAATATTGCTCCAACATTGGAGCGATATTGCACCAATATTGGAGCGATATTACTCCAACATTTAAGCGATATGGTAGCAATTTTGGAGCGATATTGCTCTAATGTTCAATGTTGGAGCGAGTTTGCTCTAACATTGGAGCGATATTGCTCTAATGTTGGAGCGATAATACACTATAACAGTAGCAATGTTGGAGCGATATTGCTTTAACAGTAGCAATGTAAAAGCAATGGTATGACAAAACTGGCACGTTGTTGCTGCAATGTTGGAGCAATATTGCTCCAACATTGGAGCGATATTGCTCCAACAAACGTGACATGAAGCTAACATCGCACGATTCAACCACCCCAATGAAGGATATTGAACGTGAAATAAGCTACCTATTGGAAACGGTGCGTGACACAAGAAATCTGGCTTACCTAGTTACCTTCCAACCTTTTTAATGGAGAACCGGGGCGTGTCTCTCTATGCAATAAGCAGGTCGTTCTGGGCTCATTGCAATGTGGCGCATTTCAAAATCTAATCAGCATAATGGACTAGCTCTGATTTTTACCCATATAATGATCCCATTACCAAGATGGTATGGGTTATTTTACATCCTTGTCCACCATTTCTCGGTCAGTTTATCAGTTACCCATTACCCATTACCCTTTTATAAGGGTTCATTATTCAACATATTGCTCCAATTTTTTAAACACCCCTAAACCTAAACATCAAACTAGGCAACAAAAAAAGTGAGCCACGTAGAGGCTACCAGCGAAAAAATGCTAGGCAAAAAGAAGGTATGAGATATAGTATATTTACACATGCCACATATGGATAACAGATGATATGGAACACCTTTTTCATAACCATTCTATTTAGAAAAATATTGTATCTTAGTATCATCTTAGTTATTTACCCCTCAAATAAATTTGATTGTACTATTTAACATTTTAAATATACAACTGCAGACCGAATACCATCTGCAGATCACAAAGCCCACAAATCAGAGCATTCCCCCCTAGTGAACGCAAGTTGATAGCATCCCCTACCAATCTCTGGCTGCACAGCTTCCCCTAGAACATTTGACACACTACGTACTAGTGTGGCTGCACCCAAGGCATTTGATCGTGAATCTCCATTGTAAAGACGGAGAGTAAAGCGATAGCAGTATTGGACATCCACTAAGTGAATAGCCAAGAGTGGTGATTGATTTCCACGGACCAACTTTCTAAGGGGGGTTAGTGGAGCTTCAGGGCCTGGTGGCACTTCACTTAATTCTACTTCTGAATCATTATTAAGTGAAAGAGTTGATGTTTCTTGGTCATTTTGGACTGCTCCAACAAGCTGAGCTATTTCCCGACTAAGTGAAATTGTCCTTGCAGACAGTGTCATCCACCATGGGATCCATGGCTTTATCATCTTGCTGAGCTCTCCTGTTGTAATTGCTATTTGGAACCTTTTCATTTCCTCTGGAGACAGGTCTTCTAATCTGACTTGTTTTCCTGAAAATAAATCATTGATTTGAGTGATGGTAACAAAAAGAAAAATGACGCAGAAGAATGATTGAACATATTATCCTTACCATATTCAAATCATATTATCCTCACCATATTCAAGAAGGAAAGAATTATTGTACAATATAATCTTTACAGTATTATCCATAGACACTCGTATTTTCACCAACTTTTAAATTCCTATTGCCGACATTTGTACCACATCCTACAATGCTAACAATTTCTTAAAAATATTTACTAAGCAGATTTTGCACATTAAGTTGTTAATACTAATGTGCAGTATAGTATTACCGATAACATTATATGTGTTATATAGTATTAATACTAATGTAAATTGTGGCATATAGTGTTAATAAAAATACAATATGTGCCATATAATGTTATTGTGAACACGATATATGCGTCATATCGTGTTAAACAAGAAATCCTTATTAACACATATACCCACAGAGAAAAATTCTCCTAATAAAGGTCATACCAAATTTGAGAAAAGGGAAGGGATAACGAGCGTCCTCACTTGTATCTGGACACTATCCATTAAGAGAAATTCAGAATGCCTTAAGAGGTGGTTAGCACAGTCAGCCTGAGGCTTACACATTGTGTGTACATTACCTTCCGATAAGCATGCAATAATGTCCTCTCTAACTTTTTGTCAAGTTTCTTCAGGGTGAAACCGCTGTAAAAATTTAAACAAGAAAGATAATATCTAAGAACATGGCAGATGCTTTACATGAAAATTATAGAATCATAAAATAATACTACCTTTCTTCAACAATTGCTCTTAGTGCACTCATGAATATATCTACCTGCTAGCAGAGACAAACAAATAAATGTGAGTATATAGAAGTGATCGGTTTAAATTTTAAAAGCTAGATGCTTGACATGACTAGTAGATTTAACTTCTTTTTCCCGAGAGATGGATAGATAAGTGGTTGGTGATTGGAATTGGGATGTTGGGTTATAATCCCTCCATTGGAGGGAATCAAACCTGGATCTTGTAAGTGAAACAATGTCCCCTGCTTTTACCAACATGGTAAAGGGCAAGGAACTCAAGACTTGAGATATTTTATTTGACATATAATAGAACAAAATTATATACCCAACAACCAGAAGACTACCGCCCCCTCCCTCCCCCCCCCCCTTTTATAGGAAACGTGTAAGAGACCACTTCCAGTGTATAAATTATTGATTTCAAAATTCCTAGAGTACAACTAATTGCTTATGCTATAATTTAAACAGGAACTTACCTTTCCGTCCAAAGCTTCAACAAGTGTCATAGCCTTAACAAAAGAGAGCCGTAAAGGCTCTTTACCTATTATAAAAAACAAAATAATATATAAAATTAAATAATTAGCCCACTTAATATTCATTTATAAACTAAGCTCAATGATTTAAATTGGAACTATTATATATCCAATTCTTAAAAGTAACCATAGTGGCTTCAAAAGGTAAAAGGTTAATCTAGAGATTAAGTAATACAAGAGAAACTCTTTCTGAAGAAGTGAGTGAGGTAAGCTCCACAATTTCAGAGACATCAAGTTGAACTCCATTCTTCAATTTGTTGTCCAAGTCCTTCAAAATAAATATGTGCTCTAAGAAAAGAGAACTTTTAACAGATAATTTCAGCATAATAAATCAAAAGGTTATTGTCATGATTATCATTGTACAGAATCAGTCGATTCAGTGGGTGAAGTAAATTTTACCAAATTTGATAAAAGAAAATCCACCATAGATGAATATGTCGTCCTTAGCAAATGCCTAAGGAGAACTACCTAAAATTTAAAGAAGAAAATCTTAGCATCATCATTCTACAAATATTAAATATCCATATTAAGTACAAAACACTATAGCATAAGATCAACAATGAAAAACATACTAAGGTTGATGGATCATCTTCAAATAAATCGAGGGCTTTCTCATAAAGTTGAATATCCAAAAAGGCCTGGAAGGAGATATGAAAAAGATGTTATAAAAATATATAAATCGAGGGCTTTATTTCACATAAAAGAAATAAACTAGAATAAAAATCCTCATTCACAAATAGTCATGCCATTAGAAGGTAAAGACCAAACTAAGATGCCATACAAAAGACTACCTTAGATTAAAAGGGTGGGCTTCTAATTTTTATTTTTATTTCACATAAAAGAAAGAAACTAGAAGAAAATTTTTCATTCACAAATAATCATGCCATTAGAAGGTAAATACCAAACTAAGATGCCAAAGGAGGTATGGAGTTTATACAAAAATTATACTGTACATCAACGTAGAAGAACAAAACTATTAAAGATACACATCAAGAAAGGAACCTCATCTAGTTTCTTTTGCAAATTATCAACCAAGCGCCTCCTTTTATCTGTGTTCTCTGCAAACAAAGCATTTCTTCTTTCTATCCAAGAGGCAAGAAGCATTGGCCTCAAATGCACTGTCAAGGCTCTAATCATAGTTTTTGGTCCATCGTCGCCTAAAGAACCAATAACACAACACGCTTTAAAAGCTAAACAGGCTAGCTTAGAAAAGAGGAGAAATTGAAAATATTAAACCATCGACAATGTTAACCCATGTCAAATATACCTCCTGCCGCTTCAAAATCCGGAAATAGGAAAATAATCTTCTCAGTGATCCATTTTTCAGTGATTAGACTCAGACTCAGATCTTTTATTTTGTCTGAATCTATCTTAGCATTTTGGTTTTGCCTCAGATAAATGTAAAGAATTGGAATCTTTTTGTTTTCGCAAAGTTTTCTTTGTTTTTGTGGGAAGAATTTCCTGAAAATCAGTATCTTCAACAGCTCCCACCTTTGTGGGTCCAGATGTTTTTCCCTTTTTCCTCTTTGATCCCCTTTCTGGAGCCTGTTTGCTGCTGCTTTGAAGGTCAACAATCTCATTCAATTCAGAGCGCCATCCACTGTCACTTCCATCTTCAGGTTCATTAACAAATTGAACAGTGTCATGAGAAGCCCTTATATGAGTAAGAGTTTCTGTTTCTTTGTCCAGGAGACCGAACACATCCTGCACATTAAAGAAAGGGAGAATGACATAACCTCATAATAAACAAACAAATAAAAAGAGACCAAAGGAAAGGGAAAAAAATATATTTGCAGAAATCTTAAATACCAAGGGACTAGGATCTATAGACTGACCTTGATGAAATTGGTACTCAACACACAAGACTCCCCTAGGATAGTTGCTTTAGCTGACTGGGGAAGTGATGTGTGAGAAATAATTCAAAATCAAAGTACATGTCCAAGAAGTGTCTTAAACATTAAAAAGGTTCACCTTAAGTGCCCTCTTAACGGATGGACAAAGAGACAAAAGCTTAGAAGCATCTTGAGGCCCATAAACTGCAGGTAGAATTGAAAGGCAATCAATCTTGTAATCCACAAGAGGAATTATATCAGAAAAGGCAGCAAGGATGATGTATGCATTAATTTTTCTTAAAAATAAAATTTTGTTTCAAGCTAGAATGCTAGTATGCACTCCTACCTAAGTGAAAAAAGATTCTATCCTTTCTCTTTGAGCATGGGCAAAAACCTGCAGCACAAAACCGACAACAGCATTTAAAAATAAATGTCCCACAACAACCTTCATCAAATTACTAACAGTCTAATTTGCTCCCATTTTTACATTCTTAATCCTGGTAAATTTTTTATCATAAAAGTTCAAGTAAATTTAAGCAAATCAAGCCAGAAAACTGGAGATTTTGAAAGCCACTACATAATTAAGAGCAACAAATGCTAATAAGATGTTTCATACAGCAGGTGTCCATTGAACTCCAGCACGAAGTGATCCAAGTATCTCACCTTCCTTAACTAGACCATTACATAAAGATTGGAAGAAAACACCTTCAACAGATACACCACTCGATCAATCTGTCTCAATTAATAATTATTGTAGAGAGCTCCAAACTGTTGATAAATTAGTGGGAACAATGATACCCCTTGAAGCTCCACGCACCATAGCATTAATATGTGCAACATATGCAGGTGTATACAGTTGTCCTCCCTCAAGTCTTCCTTGCACCTAGAAAGAATAAAAAGGTAATGTTGGTACTGCTTTGACAATTGGAGACATGATAAATACAAATGGTTATTGATGAAGCATATTTTTGAGTAGTAAAGAATATCTCAGAGAACAAAAATAAAGAAAAAAGTTGTAAAAGTCATGGAGATCCTTTTCTTCATAGGCCAGTGACATGGCTACAAGTGATTGCCTGGTATTTCTTTCAGCTCTCAGAAGTATAAAATCCCATTATGACTAGAACTCAGAGGATTATATTCAGATCTAAGTTTCTATGAGTAGCACCTCATATTTTTTGGCTCCACATATCCCTGTAGAAGAACACACTAACTTATAAACAGTAGTTAACCTAATCTTCTGTTCATCTTTATTTTCTTGGAATAGTTAAGTTCATATGATATTGTGCTATTCACATAAATGATATTCCTAGCTACTGCTCCACTTGACAATGAGGTTTTTGGCATACACAAAAATATTACATGATAAAAAGTTTCATTGAATTTAACGTGGAAGAATTTGAATGCATGTTAATGTAGGATGAAGAAAATAAAAATAAACAAGAGAAAGATAATAAGTATCCACTAGTCAATTAGTAGCAGCAGATGATCCACACTTTGTGGGTGCCATAATCTCAATCAAGGTTGGAGCAATATTGCTCCAAGGTTGATGCAATATTGCTCCAAGTTGGAACAATATTGCTCCAAGGTTGATGCAATATTGCTCCAAGGTTGGAGCAATATTGCTCCAATGCTGATGCAATATTGCTCCAACCCTACAACAATATTGCTGCAAGGCTTATATAAATTGAAGGCATCAAAATAATCGAACATTTAAAGGCATCAAAATCATCGGTAAGCATTTAGTTAATATGAAGAGAAGAAAAAGGGACAGTCTGAAATGCTTTTATGCGTGGCAGGTTTCATGAACATGAGAAATGAAACCATTAGGTGTTCACAATCATCAGTAGACAGGCAACAAAAAATTCCAAGTGGAAAAGACACTATTTTTCCTGGAAAAATCAAAACAGAGAAGAGGCTTTGGACAACATAATTTTGATTTGCAGGAGACGAAAAGGCCTCACTTTGGCGATCTAGGACTTCAAATTCAAAAATAAAAATAAACACAGAGCATATGCAGTTTCTTCTCTCTGACATATAGAAGCGTGGTAAGCTGAAAGAAAGCTGATCAAAATATGCGAACAATCGAAATGCAGGTGGAGAGAAATGTGGTAAAAAGTAAAAAATCCAGTTTTCTATTCTTTAAAGAATCTGGGATGCAGTTGTTTACCGAAGCTTGCAATAAACACAATGCAAAAAAATCAAAACCTAGAAATTGTCTGTGAAAGAAACCGAAGCTTGCAGTAAACACAATGCGGAAAAATCAAAACCCAGAAATTGTCTGTGAAAGAAACCGAAGCTTGCAGTAAACACAATGTGCAAAAATCAAAACCAGAAATTGTTTGTGGAAGAAACCGAAGTTTGCAGTAAACACAATGCGGAAAAATCAAAACCCAGAAATTGTCTGTGAAAGAAAATGAAACATGCAGAATCTGGGATGGAGCAGTGGCGCAGTAAACACAATGTGGAACAATGAAAACCTAGAAGTTGTCCGTGAAAGAAAATGGAACAGAAAAATAGTCAAAGTTCCTTTTTTTTCCACTGGAATGATGGATAGAGACAAAATAAAAAATACATACGCACATCTGCAAATGAAGTTTGTTTGTTGTACCTCTACGATATGAAGTTTTGACCGTCGAACGGGAATCAGAAATCAGGAGCGAGCACCAACAAAAAGACGGTGGTTGCGATTTTTCTGCCTGAGAACTCTTCTCCGGCGTCGATCGCCACTTCTCTGGTCACCGGGTGGGAGCGGGAGCACTGGGCACCGGCTCCTCCGATCGCCTCTTCTCTGGTCAGTGGGTGAGAGCGGGAGTTCTGAGTGCGTCGGTCGTGCCTCTGAGAATATTGCTGCCTGAGAACTCTTCTCTGGCGTCGATCACCGCTTCTCTGGTCACCGGGTAGGAGCGGGAGCACTGGGCTAAGTGAGTTGCACACCGGCTCCTCCGATCGCCTCTTCTCTGGTCAGTGGGTGAGAGCGGGAATTCTGAGCGAACAGGTTCCGTGAAGAGCACTCCACTGGCTTCGGACCGGCTCTGATGAATATCTCGGCCGGTCGCCTGTTCATGAATCCCGTTCTTCACCCGGGTCATCGAGTAACCCGGTCTTCTAAACCCACCAGGTGACGTGTATAGCTTTGATTGGGCACTCCCACCCACCCCGGTGGGAGTGTGGCATAGCCGATCCGAAGCCCACTGAAGCACACATGCTAGCATCAGTGAGCTGATGCACTTGTGCTAGCATCAGGCTGCTAATATCATCCTCATTCATTATTTTATTTTTTATTTAAAATTTAATTTTTAAACTTTTAATTATTTCAACATTATTTCTCACCTTTTGAGTGGGGTCCACCCATATGGTACACTTCTCAAGGACGTAGCCTTCACTATGACCTCTCCTTTTTACGTTCTAGAGCTCGTTATATTTGTTTCATGGAGCTCAATCAAGGCAATCAAGTTTCTTTTATTCATTTTAAATAATCTTCCTATAAAATTTGAATATTATATTTAGCCCATCGCGTTAAACCTTTTTTACTAAAGGGGTGTTACAATAATGCAGACGTGAATTAGAAATATTTCAAATATAGTTAGTAATCACATCTACAATATTTCCATTGACGAAGATAGAGAGGGCATTGAGTCATTTGGGAGTGGTGCAACGAAGGGCCACCTCTTCAAAGTGAGGCTCTTTAAGGGCCGATAGCAAACAAGGTGTAGAGGGAGTGTTGCATCGGATTGGAAGAGGATGTAGAAGCAGGGGAGGAGGTGGGGTAAAAGAGGAAGAGCGTAAGGAGAGAGAGGGAGAGGGAGAGGGGGAGGGAGAGGGAGAGGGAGAGGGAGAGGGGAGGGGTATGATTGAAAAGGTAAGCCAAGGAAGCATAGAGGGGTGCCACCAATTGAGGGGGTGGAGCCTAGTTACTGACTTAAACTTGTTGTGGGTGGACGGGATGCGGTCTAAATAGGCAATGACCTTCACCTACTCCATTAATAGAGATTAATTGCCAAGCTTATTAAAAGAAAAAGTTAAATCGATGCAGTGAGAAGCCTTCCCGTGATTTGCCAGGCCCATTATCATCACATTATAAGACACCAAATTCCTCTTTGCAGTGTTGTTAAACAATGTGCGAGATACCTCTATGCACCCACACCTTGCGTACATGTCTGCCAAGGCAGTACTTAAAACAACATCAACTTGACTCCCCCATGAGTCCAAATTTTGATGAATCTCTTACCCAATCTAAGGGATCCAAGATGACCACAAGCCGTAAGTGCGCATGTAATGGAAGAAACATTATGTTTAATCCTTTAACATTCATTTCATAAAAAGCCATTACTGCTTCCCTATAAAAACCATTTTGCACATATCCATTGATCAGTATTCTCCAAGATATAGAATTCTTTTCAGGACTCTGTTCAAAGAGTTTCTTTGCAAATTTCATCTTTCCCATTCTTGCATAAGCTGCGATAATAGTGTTCCAAGATACCACATTTTTGTCCGTTAGCCTATCAAACAGTTGTTGACCTTTCGTCGTACTGCCGCATTTGGCATACATGTCTATTAACGAACTAATGACGTAGGTATTATAAGCACACCCACAAGTGCGAAGCAGAACCTCCAGCTTGCAGCCCAACTCCAAGTCACCTAATTCAATTAAAACGAACAAACCACGAGATACTTGCACGACAATGGGTACAGTCACAAACTGATCTGCCTCCCTATTTGGCTAAACTGGCTGATGCTACGGTAGAATCAACTGCAATTCTATCTATACCTTTTAAATTTTTTTATAAACTATCATCCACAATGGCTTTCTTGAATTTCATATACAATCCAAATTTATAGATGTAAATGAAAGCAAACGTCGACTGATATACATACTGAAACACATAGAATACGCAGAGAATTGATTTTATAAGTCATGGGCGTACAGATAAAGATCGAATTGTTCTTACAAACTTTGATGCTACGGCAGAATCAACCAAAACTCTTATCTTTTCTTTCTGAAAAAAATTCGTAAACTATCATCAGCAATTGCTTTCTTGCATATCATAAACAGAATTGTTCTTACAAAGCTATCATATATCAACATAGACCAAAAACCCTCATCAACTACTCCTATCAATCCCCATCAAAAACCAAATCACTGAAGACAGAAATCTTTGCCACCAGTCCAAACTCTCTCTTCCCCTGCCGCAGTCCAACTCTTACCATGTTTACTACGTAAGATGTCATCTCCATGACGAGGAACTGACGCAGCGCCAGCTTCAATTCGATGCCGGAGAGAATTTCAGAGATTGCATCTCGGGCAGTTGTGGGGTACAGAAGATTGCCGATATACACTAGAAAGGCTTGTCCCGGCAGCTTGAAAACCTCGGCGTCCCCAGTAGAATGCTCCACTCTGTCGGAACTGCGAACAATGTGTCGGACGATGTCTCTGATGCAGATGCATATCATAGCGGTGTCTTCTCCTTGCACATTATCGGTATCCGAGATTTCAATGCGGGTGTTGTCTAGCAGGACTGATCGCTGAACTTCGCCCTCCATGAGATTTTGGGGGAAAGATGGTGCCCAAGCCAGCAGAGAGCTCTTTCGACTAAGGAGATGAGGAGTTGTTTTTATAGAGGTGCTAGTCAAAATTAAGATGGAAACCATTCTAGGAAACTTTCCTCGATTAAATTACGCGAGTCATCTAATGGAAGCTGGAAACCATACTACAGGAAACTTCCTCAATTAACGAAGTGCAAATTCTCTCGTTGTTTCCGTCAGTTGTTTTTTTATACGTTGTTTCCTCATTCGTAATAAGCATGAAATATACTACGAATTGAAATAATAAAATATCATCTAATATTAGAGGTACGCCATATTGAAATAAATATGGCCTACTTATTTTCTTAAAGTCTTTTTTTTATTTATATATTTACCAACACTAATTAGATTCCCCACTTAATAAAGAGTAATTTTTTAAAATGTATAAAATTTTATCAACATGCTAGAAAATGGCTCTGGGCATATTGATGCTCATGCACATGCAATAGAAATTGACTAAAATACCCTCCTTCATAAAACACCCATTTTCTGTCTTGCTACTACTCCCCACTCCCATGAGGGCCTGGCCTTTACTCACGCTACTCGACACACAACCATTGTACTATCTCGACCTTGACCTCGACCTCGACCTCGATCTCTGAAGTTTGTTGATCGAGAAAGGAGTGTAAAGAAAAATGGAAGAGAAATAAAGAAGAAAAGGAAAAAAATGATGTAAGTAGAGACGATTTAGCAAAAGTCAAGCCTTAGTTGAGGAAAAATATCATAATGCATAAAAAAGGCATATGTATAATTTTATGAGCTTTCAATTGTTTTATCTTTTTAGACAAATTATGTACATAAATTATAGTAAAAGAGATTTAAAAAATGTGAACTTAGTTGTCTAAATAAATTTTTATCAATTTAGTTAAGAGTGATCTTGCGGAATTTAAAATTAAAAGAGACAAGAGGTGACTATATTGGTGGGTTTTTTCAAAAATTAAGAAAAGATGATTAATGTATTAAAAAGATAAAAACATTGACAATCACATACCAATGGGTTTGAATATTTTGAGGCCAAGTATTAATGAACATAATTTGTAGATGCACTTTGATGAACTCAACTATGCTTATTTTAAGTGTTTAATTTTTAATTTGAGTTCTAGTTGTTAGAAGTTTTTATTTTGATGGAAAGAGTATTGAACTATTTTTTGGGAATTATTAGAAATTTTTGAATTTTTTCAATTTTTTATTTAAAATAAGAAAATTAAATTATCAATCGTTGGTGAGGTTTTGCACCGAAGCATTGTTTAAATTTGGGAAAATCTAATTTCCTCTCCATTTCACTCCAAACTCTCACAAAGAGTAACTCCTTGAGAGAGTAGGAAAATTATGAGTGTATTTTTAGTCCAAAAATACCAAATTTCTACATCAAATTCAAGCTTTTCCTTTGCGGTCAAGGTAAGTTCTGAAACCAAATTTCATAGGATTTCGACTAGATGTGAACTGATAAGATTGTTAAAATAGTTAGATTTACCTTATTCTAAAATTTTATGCAATTTGGTCCGTTGAATTTTGAGATTTCATGAAAAATCACTTGTGGTTTCAACTTTTTACCACAAATTGGGAATTTTTAAAAATTGGACTTTTTTTTATCAAAGTTGGTGTAGGTCATGTTTTAACTTTTGTTATACTCATTGAGATCTATCTTAGGTTAAAGGTTGGAGTTAATCTAACACAATTTTTCAGGTTTTATTGAAATTTAATTTTTTTTATTTTTATCATGCATTTGAAGGATTTTTTAAATTCTAGGATATTTATTACTATTAATTTCTTTGTTCCTAATTTATGCTTAGCCCTAATTTATTTATTTATAATTTATTTAGATAGGGAAAGCAAAGAAGTAGAAGACTCTTATAGGTAAGGGGATCAGGCAGGGGCTTTGAGAATTGGAGCACATAGGGTTAGACCTATAAAATGTGAGTGCATCTTAGTACAAGTTCCTCTAGAGATGGTCATGGGTTAGATTGAGGCATGACATTATTTGATGGGTTATTTCAAGACCATCTTTACTTCCAGTCAGTCAGTTTTTCCATGTCTTGCAAGACAATGGTATGCATATTTAGTTTATTTTATACTTATTATTTTTAAAAATATTAAAAAATTAAAATTAAATTCTCATACTCTCTCCTGTCTCCTCTTAAGAGATGGGGCCCATGTTGATGTGCGTGAGAAAAGCCCTCAATGAACCGACGACAATATCCTACGAGTCCTAAGAAACTGTGAACCTCAGATGCACTCTTTGGTTGCTCCCATTTCAACACGGCTTTGACTTTCGAAAGATCAACTGCCACATTATCTTTCGATATAACATGACCAAGAAAATACACCTTCTTTAGCCAAAATTCGCATTTATCAAACTTCATGAAGAGTTGATGCTTCCATTAAGTTTACAAAACGATTCTCAAATGCACCTCATGTACCTCCTCTTTGGCCCAATAGATCACGAATCGATCTAGATATGGCTTGAAGACATGGTTCATTAGATCCATGAACGAGGCTGGTGCATTGGTGAGACCAAAAGGCATCACTAGGAACTCATAGTGTCCATAATGGTACTGAATGTCATCTTTGGCATGTCATCTGGATGGATCCGAAGCTGTTTATAAGCCAATCTCATATCAATCTTAGAGAAGACTCGTGCTCGCTGTAACTAATCAAATAAGTCGTCAATTTTGGGTAAGGGGTATTTGTTTTTGATGGTTACCTGATTTAGCATTCAGTAGTCGATGCACAACTGAAGAGAACCATCCGTTTTCCGTACAAATAAGACAAGCATGCCCCAAGGAGATGCACTCGGTCAGATATATCCCTTATTCATAAGGTCTTACAGTGGAGACTTAATCTCTCAGAGTTCGGCTGGAGCCATACGATAAGGAGCTTTAGAAATAGGAGATGTACCTAGAATCAGATCAATACAAAACTCTATCTCCCTCTCCGGTGGCAAACTAAACAAGTCACTAGGGAAGACATCAGAAAATTCCACTACAACTTGAACAGAATCCAAAGAAGGTAACTCTATGTTCATTCCCAAGACACTTGCAAGGAAAGCCTCACATCCCTTATCGATCCACTTCTTGGCTTTAGATAAATATACTAAGAACTTGCCACTAGAACGCTTAACCCCTTAAAAGATGAAAGGCTTAGCTCCTGGCAAACCAAACATCACATTTCTCCCCCAACAGTCTACATGCACTTGGTACTTGGACATCATGTCCATCCCTAGGAACATCGAAGTCAATCATTGGCAATATAATCAAATCCACATGTAGCACATGTCCATCAATCATTAGAGAAACCATCTCAAGATACTTCTCAACCCGAAGTGAAGACGAAGGTGTAGACACTCGCAAAGGAACAAACAACAATTTATGACCAACACCAATCTCATGAGCAAATTGCAGGGAAATAAAAGAATGAGATGAATCGGTCGGTATCAAATAGTACTCTAGCATAGTGGGAGACAATGGTAATCATACCTTCTACTATGTTCGAAGAGTTGGCCGCCTCCTGCGCCAATATAGCGAGCACTCTCCCATCATTAGCGGGCCTCTTCCCCTTAGCATCTTGTTGTCCAGTAGATGGTCTCGCCTAGGGCCTCGCCTATGGTGCTCCCTACTACCAGGGACCAGTAGTAGGTGGCACCGACAGACATCTCTGTGCACTACCCCAGTGTTACAAGGACACTCCCGCTTATGATGCCTTTGTTGCCCGCAGAGGTAGCAAGTGACATTGGCCCTCTGGCCTTGGCCATCTGATTGCACATGGGTAGTGTGGTTCCTGGCATGATGATCACGATGCTTATGGCTCTAGCGTGCATGCGTGTCATCATGTCTCGGCCTCTTAGGCTATTGCCCCCTCTTCCGCATATACTCCTTTGAGTCCCGCTCCACAATGATAGCGGTCTCAAACACCTCTACTAAGGTCTTATGTTGGAAGGGTACTATTCGGCATTTGATGAAGAGCCTCAGTCGATCATCGAACTTCCTCGCACGCTTGTACTCATCACCAAAGAAGCGAGGTGCAAAGTGCTCAAGCTCTACAAACTTAATCTCATAAGCTAAGACTGTCATGGATCTCTGCTTAAGGTTCAAGAACTCCTTCTTCTCTTCCTGCATGTGGAGAGGAAAATACTTGTCATTGAAAGTAGACAAGAACTCTCCTAGGGAATATCCATGCGACCTTGGAACCTCTATTGCTCCATCAACAACCACCAGCTCTGAGCCTCGCCCTCGAATGTGAAGACTGCAAGTCGAGTCTTCTGCTCCTCTGAATATCGTCTGACACTAAAGATCTTCTCTATATAGAGTCTCTAGATATTTGCCATAGAAGCATCTAACCCACCCTTGAAGCTAGGAGGGTTAAGCTTCTTGAATCCCTCATGCAAAAGAGAATCAAACCCGCTACCACTCGCGTGCTTAGCCTGGATGACCTGTGTTAACCCCCTCTATGGCAGTTAACACATCATCAACTTTGGGGTCTCTAGCACCGCGATGGTTATTAGTGTTTGCATGATTAAAACTATCCATCTACACAACTACCAGACATTAATCATACAACCTAATAACTCAAAGGAACACGAGCAGCTAAACAAAAGAAACAACATAAACAAGCATCAATCATTTATGACAAACAACTAACGAAATTCTACATTGCTAGTTATGTCTAGACCTTAATCATCTCACACCCCATTAACACTTAAGACTCATCACCTAACCTTATTTACTATTGGACAAAAGGTTCTCCGATACCAAAAACGTTCTGTCACACCCTAGTGCCCACCCAACCCAAGCCGAACCCGGTCCAGGGGCTTGTCGAAGCATACGGGGGTGACCAGATTGTTGGTTTAAATACAATGTATAAGTCTTAACCCCTCTTGCGGGTGAATAACATACACAGAGTCACAAACCTTTATTCTTTTGTGTAAGAGAAAAATAAGGGAAAATAAAAGAGGATAACATCTCTAAAATAAATCCTCAACTCAACCCACATACTTAGCATCCTGAGTCGACACGACTCGAAATCAGAAAAGTCTTAAATAGGTCTAAAAACATAAGATGTACTCGAGTCTGAAACAAGAAACACCATACATAATGTTCTATAATCTAACAGCATAAATCAGAAGACATAATAAAGTCCAAAGGCATCCACACATACTCCCATGCTCTCCCCGATCATTCCTCATACAGAGGATCTTGGTTAACTGCATGTCACTCCATGTAGCCCCAAAACAAAACACAGAAAGAGGAGTGAGTAAAACTCAATATGGTTTAAAAAATTGTAACATTAATTAGAAAATAACTATGACACATCTTTATGGTAATTCAGATCCACATTTCACATAATATCCCCATTTTTTATTAATTCTCTTATCATCCCCCCACTTACCCATAAGCAATTATCCTGCATACCAGTATCTCATACAAACTAATCATGACATGAATAATCACATTATGACATAACATCTATCTTGCATAATAAGTGATTCTCACCCAATCATGTCTTGCATAATAAGTGATTCTCACCCAATCATGTCTTGCATAATAAGTGATTCTCACCCAATCATGTCTTGCATAATAAGTGATTCTCACCCAATCATATCATGCATAATTATCATATATAACCTTCATGAGGAGTGTCTCTAACGTACATTTAAATCATGCATAAACATCACATATAAATTGCATAAGAAGTGTCTCTACCACACATTCAAATCATGCATAAACATCATATATAACCTGCATGAGAAGTATCTCTACTACACATTCTGATCATGCACAAACATCACATATAACCAGCATGAGAAGTGTCTCTACCACATAATCATCTCTACCACACAATCAGATCATGCATATTTATCACATTTAAACTGCGTGAGAAGTGTCTCTACTACACAATCATATCATGCATAATCATAATCCATCAACTTGCATATCAAGTGTCTCTAACATACAATCATAACCATGCAAGTCGATAAAACAACCCTACTCAATTGGTCGAAGCATAAGTAGTCCCTGATCACTCCAAATAATCATCAATAGGAAAGTCTGAAGGAATTATGTATTTTGGATAAATTTCCTAACGGGAAAAACTACCCCCTAGTAAGCCGGTGCACTCGGCTACCCTAGCTTGGATTCTCAGGGTCCAGATGGATTCAACAATTTTATCTCCTTATAGTAGTGCCGCTCTTCTCATCCCGGGGAGGAAAATCCGTCCTCAAGGGATGTAAACCTCATTCTTTCAGACGTAGAATCATATCCATTCGGATGTAAAACCAAATTGATAAGCCTTCAATTGATTAATCTGGCAAGCAATATCACATAATTGCATCCAATTGATCAATACGGCTAATCTCGATAAAATCTCATTTTTAAATCCATCTCATAAAGCATGCAACATGATACATACGTGAGCAATCTCTACGTAAATTCTAATTCATGAAATGTGCTCCTACCAGCCCCACATGCATCATATTTCATCATGAATATCAATAATTACCATGATTACTCCCTATAGGTATGTGTGTGTGTGTTCAAGATAGAAACATTCATTTCTGAGCATATGACCATGCATTATAGACAACCCAATAAGACATTACACACATGCTCTTTAACATTTTATCATGGCTCCTAACTAAAATCATGAGTGAAAACCATCAGAAAATATTAATCAAATCAAGTGCAACCTAATGTTAGACGTATATAAGCATATGCACACCACACTTGAAGCTAGACATGTCACCCTTCTTCGCCCATAATTTATTCACATTATATGAAGACATACAAGTCCACTCTCATGCTATAACCTTACTGAAATCATATTTAAAACATAAAGAATAATTCAATCATTAATTCAAGAAAAGCAATCCTAACATGTTCAACCAACAACATGCAATTTCACATAATACTTAAATATTCATCTTAATTTCTAACATCAATTTCTTGCCCTTCCAGTAGCTCATCCTAGCATAAATTACTCAGCATGAACATAGGAAGTGATATTTAAGAGTAAAAACTCAAAAATGGACGAAATAGCAAAAATCACCAATATGTTGTGTTGGCATTCAAATGCCCTACAGGGTGGTTCGAAGGGGCCGTTCAATCAGCCTGCATGACAGTTTGATCAGCCTGCATGACCGTTTGATTGCCAGAACGGGCTTTTCTAGTTCATCTTCCCCACTTTGAAATCAAAACCAAAACTTCACATACACTTCATAGATCATCAAGTCTCACTCCTAAACTTCATGTTAATCATATCCATGCTTAGGGAATATTAAATCTTGCTATTTCTAAACCAAAACACTAATAAATCTCATCAAAGGTTAAACTTTTCTGAATTCGCCATTAAAACTCATAACCATGGAAACCCACTTCAAACTCTATCAACACTAAAATCTGAAATCACAGACACGTTTAAGACACATTACCTTCAAACAAGCTTCTTGATTAGAAAACGCTCATCCAACACCTTCAAATTCTACCCAACATATGATTTTTGTTAATACCTTTATAAATCCGATTTAAAACACCCAAATCTCTCAAAAACTAGTAGATTTAGGGTTTAAGAAGTTTAAAAACTATATTCCCTTCATTAGGGTTTGAAATAGAAGTTCAAATCAGTAATTTTTTTGTTAAAAATCAAGATTGAACTATGGGAAAAGAAGAGATTTGGAAGATTTAAGAGAAACCCTAAGAAATTAGTGAAAAATTAAGCAAATCTCTATCTTAATCTCTTTTCCATTTTTAGAAAATGAAAAAACTTGCTTATTTTAAACTAAAATTGAATTCTAAAAATTTTGAAATAATTATCTACTGTCTTAGTATTTTTTAGGGTCATTTGGGATTAATTATCCTATTTTTGTAAGTGGGGCCCATGGTGGGTCCCGCTCCCTAACTTTTCTGGAAAAATATGCAACAATTTTAAAAATTCCAGAAAAATTCCTATTGACTTATATTGACATAAAAATCATTAATGTGTAGAAAATTTTGGTTAAAACCTTTGTTAACCACTTTGATTTTTGAAAATAGTCAAAACCAATCAAAATTAACAAGGTGAAGTCTGGGAAGTTAGTGTAATATCACGATTTTCCTAGGTTTCCAAAATTATATATGTAGAAAATAGTATTTTGACCCCCTTAGCTTCTCAGTTGAATAAATTCCTAAATATATAGAATTTATAACTACGACCAATGTGATTAGAAAGTACACAGAAAGAGCTTTGAAATTCTACTAAGAATGTGCGAATCGGAGTTCGGATGAGAGAGATATGACTATTCGAAGTTGAATATATCATACATAACCCATTTATACGATTTAGATATATATTTGGGTCATTTAAGTTATTTACGGACCTGGTTACATAGAGTGAATAAAATTATTAAAATATTACCCCAATAGCTAAGGGGATTAGGGTGCTTAATCCCATGAATATAAAAGGGCTTCTTAGGGCATAATTTTTCCTACTCCTCAATGACAATGAGCCTAACATAAGCTACACATGTGAGCCTTTTATCCTTAAGATTGACAGCACACATGCTAACACATTTTAGGTTAGGCACGTTCTTACTTCTCCCCCCTTGCTAGTATATATGTTATCAATTTCATAAATGAAGCTCTTCCATGCGTTTTTTATACTAAGACACATTGTTAGTAAAGAGCATTAAAAATGCTTCATATAGGCTTACAACATGAAAAGTTATATCGATACAGATAATAATATTGATGATTGTAGATATAAATACACACTAATGATATATTTGGTACACATCGAAACGGGCTCAAACCCTTTGCTACTCGTAACAAAATATTATCATTAATAATATATTATTATTATACTATTTTTAGAATATAATAAAACCATGAAAAATTATATTAACTGATATAGCCTTTCTGTATCTTAGAGGGAGGGACAAGTATTATAGTCGCATACATCTGGGTAGACTTTAGCCGACCACCAATGCCCTCTTCGGACAAAGGAGTTAAAAGACAGCGGAAGTTTCTCTTCTATCCGACCACGATGAGAGCTCTGAATCGTCTACGTACGGGCCACCACCATCAATAGACCAAGGCAA
This sequence comes from Saururus chinensis, assembly GCA_035235625.1. Classification (NCBI taxonomy): domain Eukaryota; kingdom Viridiplantae; phylum Streptophyta; class Magnoliopsida; order Piperales; family Saururaceae; genus Saururus; species Saururus chinensis. The sequence goes on from CP141140.1 coordinate 28,510,378, forward strand.
AGATTATACCACCACAAAGACTCAACCAATGCCTTGAATAACCACAGAAGCGTACAACACTCACTTGACACCCATGATGATCAGATGGTGACATAGAGCGTGAATGGCTGTCAAACAAGAACTGTCGGCGATGTTTCGTGTTAATAGATTACAATGTAAATCTTTTGTCCTCATCAACAATCGAGTTGCTACCTCCGTAGTGTAGAGGAAGGTGGTCCTGAAGGCCTGAACTCAGCAATCCCATCCTCCCAGAAAGACTAGAACCAGATCTCCCCAAGTTCAAACAAAGGGGCGCGTGGTGGAGGCTCCTTGTAGTCCTTGTCATGGCTCTTTGCAGTTGTGCCAATGGGCTGCCTCTCAGAAAAATGCGCATTGGACATCCTCTTCGTTGCCGTCCATCTCTCCCCTTCTGCTTTGCTTCTCTCTTCGGATTATGAAAGAAAGAGGTGGAAGCAATAAAGCCCAGCGAAGAAAAGGCAGTGAAGTGCCAGAAAGATCGACCGATTTGGGTGTATCTTTCCATGGTCGAGTCTCGTTTGACCCACAAATTGGTAGATAGTGCCCCATCCGACACTGTCGCCTCCTTCATCGTGCCCAATGCGTAGTTTGAGTTCCGATACAACTACACAGAGGTCCAAGGTGAAGCCTTTATCACTGCAGGTGCAGTCTGTGACGCCGTTCAGACCAATGACGATGCTAAGGTCGTGGACAGGGCAGAAGCAGCTGCTGGGAAGCAAGAAATAGCTTCCCCAGATTAACTCATTTTGACTTCTGCCAACCCACAAGAAGGGGGTAAGGCCTGTGCAGACTCCGTGGCCATTCCTAAGTAAGATTTAGCGTAAGTACGCGTAAGGAAGAGATACTTAGGGAGGAAGGCAGGATCCGAGCTTCGAATATGGGAAGAGTTTTTTATGCTCCGTCATCAGCATGAGCTGCGCCTGATAGGCATTTATTTCTAAAATCGATGGTAACACGATAGCACATGTTAGTGCAAGTACCGTGTGCGCTAACATGCGCCACCCTGCGCACTATCGATCTTAGAAATGAATGCCTCACAAGTATTTCTTATGCTCGGCACATGCTGAGTGCGGAACATAAAAAATGTTTCCTCGAATATAATGTATCCGAAATGTGCTCTGTATGAAAAACTTACAGGGAGTGTGTGTGTCCTTTGTGTACTATACCAATCTCTATTGATATGTATATATGTTGGAAAATATGCATCGGTTCATACTAAGATGACATTTAAAATACCCCATCAAATATCACAGTTTTGAGTCCCATTCGCACCTCTCCCCACAGAAAACATGGCCCATGGGCCAATTTGATTTTCAGCCATTAGAGGGCCTCTGAAGAGAAGCTGAACTTGTGCTGCTTTGGGGTTAGGGGTGTTAATGAGTTAAGTTGCTAAGTATTGGGCTTGCTCAGTTTGAACTCGAATTACTTAACCTCAGCTCGAATCTAAAAAAAGCTCAAAATTTTTAGCTCAAGCTCAGCTTGTACTTGCAATAAGTGAATCACGAGCCTAGGCTCGAACTACGCTCAAACTAAAACAAAGTAAAATATATCTAAATCTAAAGTATATAAAGTATCACACATAGTAAGATGCTTTCAATATTAAATAATAATTAATCCACTTCAACAAATATTACAACTAGACTTTGAACAACTGACTATAGTTACTAAGAAAAAAGGAATTATGACAAATGAGTTTTAGTTTTAGATACTCAAAAAAGCGGGATTATCATTTTCCTCACTTTACGTGCATATAATCACTAAAAAAGATGTAGAAAATATAAACCCACATAGGCAGCATTATCATTACCTCTTTGTATCCTATTTTCTTTACATGAATTACTCATAAAAAAACTATTCTTCAGCCTTAGTATATACGTAAAAAGTGAAACAATCTGTTAGGTAAGGTTGATCCCCCATTGTTATATTTCAACTTTTGAAATAATATTCTAATTATTCTTTTGTAAACTAAGGTTTGTCCCCCTAGTGTCACACTTCTTTTAGAAGAGCTACTGTTATACTTCTTAGTGTGATATCACATTGACCTTCATTTCTATATTAATAGCTCTATTTGGTTTTTCAATTGAACTAATTTTAGTTCATCTTAAAAAACCAAATGGAGCTATTAATTTGAGACAAAATTAATATATTAATATTTGTGTCTTCAAAATTTTTATTTTTAAAAGATGTATCATACATATAAATTATACATCCATTACAATTTAATGAGGTTATATATCAGGGAAAGATTTTATATGAGTTTGACCTCATGTACATTAGCATTTGCCTAGACATCAGGGGCCGTCAAATTGAGATCTGATGGTACAAGGGGGCATAAACCAATTTGCCCCCAAGTTATATGCACTGTCAGTTCAAAATATGAGGGCGCACTATGCCCAAGCTCATGCAGTAGCATGTGAGCATAGATTCATATGACCGGGTCTCATATATCACATGATACATGGTATTGGTACATATATGTGATTGAGTTTTTTTAATATTACCTAGCCGAAGAACACAATATTCCATATTCCCTAGATTTCCCAAAAAAATGCCAACAAAACAAGACTTACACGACATAAAGAAAGTTTTGGACATAAATACCCATGCAGAGGGTTTAGGGTTTTATATCGTATAAACACTTTACGCAGTCACATTTACACAAAAACGACTTCACAGACTGGCGATTCCTCAGTGAGGAGCCTTTGGTTTGATTTCGTCCCATCTCACCATCATTTTCGGTAGTCGGAGTAGTGAAAAGCATACACACAACGTGAGTTCCGATTTTCGATCCATCCTAAAGGAGATTTAAAAAAAAACTCCGCTATGAGTTCCGATTTTCTTGCTTTCGAAAGGTGATTTTGAAAATTTCCTCCCCAAAGCAAGCTTTGACAATGAAGCGTGGTTCCGTCGGATTATATACTAACGCGATCTGGATAAAGCAATAAACTTTAGAGAAAATCACTGGCTGATCGAGGGGTTAATTTGGCTTAGATTAATTTCATGGTAAGACCTTTCTCAGACTCTAGATTGTATTATTGCATGCACGATTTTTGGTATTTCATGTTATAGAACACATGAAGTAGGTCTTCGCAATAGCATATTGTGTGCTCAAGTATAAGATAAGCAATATATCATGTTCGAGAATACGATAATCGATATAGAAGTCCTCCTATCATGTACACATAGCATACATAACGTGTCATTAATAACATGACAAGCAAAAGACGACATTCAAGTGTTGTGCTATCATTTCTGAGAAGGCATCATATTGTATATACGATAACACGATGTATCAACTTAGTATATATAAGCAAGTTAGTTACATAATTTAATCAACATGACTATTGATTATGGTCACGACCCATTGTTGATATACATATACATATATATCAAATTTTGCTGATGAAAAGCTAAAAGAATATAGGCAAATGGCAGAATGAGTGAAGGCATGAGAAGAGAAGAAGAGAATCTATGGGAGGAGACCAGGTGTGGGAACAAACAGTTTCCCCCCTAGACTCCAACTTTCAAAAGGCCTTACTGAATAATGGCCGGGATGTAAGGCAATCTTAGAGGAGACTGAGTTCTACCCAGTATATGATTGTGAGCCAATCATTATCTCCAGGCCACTTCTAGACATTCTAATTGGTGAGTGGTTGGATGACTCACAAGAGGTGATCAACATTAGGGGCAAAATACTACCTCTTACGGTGGATGAAGTCACACTGATCACGGGTTTGAGTGCGAAAGGGAACCCATTTGAGTTGGAGAGTGGCGAGGGGAAGGCCACCCAAGGCAAGGGGCAATTCTTCAAGAAGTTATTCCCACAGAAGTGGCAAGAGAAGAATCTAATTGAAGACATGTTGAAAGAAGTGGCTGACAACATACGGACTGCCTCTAACGAGGACTTAGCACGGTTGGTCATCGTGCACATGGGGGTCCTCATTTTATTCACACATAGCAACAAATTTGTATCCCCATCTTTGTGTAATTTCACAGATGACTTGACAGTTGTAGGGAGGTACAATTTGGCTAGAGTCATTCATGATATGTTGATTTGAGGCATATAATCAGCCCACCAAAACATTAGGAGCAAACAAGATGAGCACTTTGCCATTGCCAGAATTCTTGTTGGGGCTTCATTTGTGCTCCAGAAAAATCTTGTCTTATCAATAACACGATGTGTTCAATTAGCGTAGCATGAATAACATGATATTTTCACCACACTCAGATATATCGTTGTCCTAATCACATGATATCATGTGTATCGTGAGTATGAAAATATGATATATAACAAACAAGTATACTTCTAGTGTTATCAGTAAGACAAATTAGTACTATATCGTGTATATAGCATTACCTGATAATTGACTATCATGTGAGCGATAACACAATGACGCCGTCATGCATGTTATCCATGACAAGACATACATGACATTCATACACTTTTAACCAGTTTGTTTTGCCTTGTCCACTATTTGTGGTTTTTTAGCATACCTCTATATGAGCTCCAAGTGCTCCTCCATGTAGCCCGAGGTGCAAGTGGTGGCCCGGGTTACCCAACTGTTGACCGATGTGAAGAAGGCCACAAAACTTAACACGACTGATGAAAAGGAGAGGAAGAAGTTGGCTCATCCCTGGATGAGGAAGTGGTATGAGGAGGTGTTCATACGTCTCAAGCCATATTCACAAGTTATTATAAAAATAACTCTAATTGCCGATGAGGCCCACTTAACCGATGACTAAAGGTCAGCCCTGAAGGCAAAGAAAGCAGGCACATAGACCATGATTCATAGGACAACAATACCCATTCACGCTCACTGGGGTGAGATGTTAGGGCAATTTGAGTATGGCCAAGACATCATTAAATCCTTCATCATGCCAATAGATGTCATGACCGGGATTTGTGACGTGGTTTTGGAGAAGGCATTCTATATGGGCAGTTGGGTTGGAGCACTAACAATGTTCAACTTGCGCCCCAACAGGTTAAAATGATATGGAGGTGGCAACAAGCTTAATAGAATGGATGCAATCCCCACCTGAACCATAGAGCACCCACATGAACCCCCTTGACTGGAAGTTCGGCATGCAGCAACCCCTCTACCAAGAACCGAAGGAGATACATCATTTTGGGTCAAGTCTAGAGCTTCCAAATTGAGAGACGTTGTTCCCCAATCTGCTCTTGAAGAACAAAGAGTACCTATTCCTCAGTCTATTGATGAGGATTTTATTTTGCGTAAGTACAATTTGAAAAACATGATATTTTCCATTATCGTGTTAGTATGGGGATAATCATGTAATCGATCACACAAAAACACAAACAATCATTAGATAAGATAACAATATGGTTGTGGTCTTTTGATCCATAACATGACTGTACATATCAACGTATGTCTATCAATACAATAGGGGGACATGTCGTGTCATCCAAAACATGATTGATTCGCATATCATATATTTACTAATACAATTATTTACTTCTTTTATGCAGAGAAAAGAGAGCCAAAAGCTGCTTCCCCAATAAAGAAGAAGAAGGGTATGAAGGTTGAAAGGACCATAATAACAAGATTCCTCAAGAAAATAAATGAAGTTTTTCAATCGCGGGACATCAAGGAACAAACCAAGAGATCAAGGAACAATCCCCGGACGAAAAAGAAGAGGAAAGCAGAAAGAAGACTCAAAATAAAGAAGCAGTTCATATGAAGCAAATAAAGCTGACAATAAAGAAGTGGAAAACTTTAGATGTTGCCCCTACCACACCCCTCCTACCTTTGGTGCCCAGGAGGACGAGGTACACTGCTGTTAATCCACCAGCTCACATATCTAAGGGTGAGAAGCCAACCAAGAAGGTGGCCACTGAGGGCTGAAGGAAGCCAAAACATTTTAGCAGCTACATTGAAGAGTGGATAGCAAAGTCAGGACACACGGAAAGTGTGAAATAGAAGGCAAAGCAAAAGGATGAAGTTCCTTTGGTATCCGTCTCTGGCCATATGCTATCCCTCCACCACAGGCAAAGTCTCCCACCCCAGAAATGAGGGGCTCAAATGCTTCTGACAGTAGTGCCACTATATTGGATACCCCTCCAGTTGATCAGGAATTACTAGAGAGTATCCATAAAGTGACAGACATGGATGAACACGCTGAGCAACATAAGGAGGAGGTCGTTTTGGTGCCGCACGGCTATCTTGATATGAAGATGGTGTTCTACATGGAGATTCAACAGGTTGAAAATTAGGAGACTATTTGGGATTTTCTTACGCGCCCATACAAGGACTGGCCCATTGGGACTCTTCTCCACATCGACTATGTGTCTATGCTAAGGCAAGAGTTCATAAGGAATGTGGTACTATCATATTATTGATCATACATTTTATTAAATAGTGTGTTATACATCACATGGTATATGAAAAGAGTTAAAGGACACTTCTATTTATTGCTTTACTCGTAATATGAAATGTCCTCATATTGTTGTATGAATAACATGATAAGTTTCATATGATATTATAATGTATGACTATCATATTGGTGATTACATGACATTGAATGGAATCATGTTATCGATTATACGACATGTTCACTTATCGTATTGTGATTGACACGACTTGTTGATCATCATGTTATGACTACTACGATTGGTTTGTTGATAATTATAGGTCATGGCTGTCTTCTGCCAACTACTGGAGGAGCACAATGCGAGAAATCCCAACCTTTCCCCCAACTGTTTTATCGGGAAGTTCATAATACAACACTATTACAACGTTGGAATGCAACATTGGCTAGGAGGACACTTTCTTTTGCTAATTGTCCATTGTAGGGAGAAGAGGTTTATGTGGTATAACCCACTAAAGGGTGACCATAGCTACATCTTTGCAGAGGTGGACCACATTAGGAAACGTGTTGCCCATGAAATGGAGACGGTCCTTCAAATAAAAGGTGCAAGCAAGTGGTCAAAGATGAAATGTAGCACCCCGACTTTTTAAATTACTTTTAAGGTCGGAGTGCTGCCAATTTGTAATTAAAAGCGGGCCAAGATCAACCATGTACAGAGGAGTAACTTTTTATTAATTTATGTAATTACAAAAAAAATTACAAAACAAGGCTTATCAAGTCTTAACAATATCAAAGCAGCACAATGTATGTAGTTAATACATAACAAAAGGACTTGACAAAGTAAATAAAAAATGTAGATCTTTCTACAAGCAATCTTCATTGACATCAACTGCTTCATTTGGACCTATATCCTCTAGGGGTGGGTGAATATAATTATATTAAGCAGATAGAGTTACATTCTATTAGCATGCTAAAATATAAAGCATAAATAAAGATACATCAAATATTCTTCTCATAATTCATATTCAAAATCGAACCAAAATAATATTATCAACTAAAAGAATCAAATTCATTTCTTTTACAAAAAGTGAGATAAAATAGTTCTTCACAAAATTCGATAACTTGGATAAATCGTTCGTAAGCAGAATCCAATAAGTAATTCAAAATCGGATAAAACACCATTCAAAGAATGTCGCCAATACTAGAGCAACATACACCCGTGCTTGCAGGGAAATGGGATCAGAATGAAGAGGATCCTCCCACGATATCCAACCTCATGGGCGGGCCATATGCCATAATAAGTGGTACCTAGGAGTCATAACTCCGATAGTTTTTAGACATTATACCAAATAACTACCCTTCAAAATCGATTGTAGTTTTTGGGCTTTATACCAAATAAATACCCTTCAAATCTGGTCATAATCATTCATAAATGTAATTCAAATAATAAAAATATAAAAGTATGTATCATGATAAAATCCATCTTAGAGGTGTACGATACACTATTATCTTAGCGTTCGCCAGACCTCTAAAAAATATCATCTTTTTTCAATATAATATTTTATATAAGACATGAATAAATTATGAAATGGAACACTTAGTCGTAGCATGGAATTAGAGTTTAAAACCACCTACCCTTTGTTCTTAAAATTGACCAAAGTAATGGCCAGCGGTCGGAGCCTTGTCTTGTTCGCGGACTTAGAAGGGCGGAACCTCCCCTCGCACCAAGACAAGATCTCCTTTTGGGCTTGGAAGCGGCAGATAGAGACTCCCCTTGTGCGGGGATGATTCCTCCTTCTTGCTCGAAAGTAGTGGACAGAGCCTCCTCTTGTGCTATGACAAATTCTTCCTCCTGACCCGAAAGTGGCAGATAGAGACACCCATTAACCCGGGTTGTTTCCCCCTCTAGAATAGCTAACTCAAAAAATGAACCCCTTAACAATGTAGAGCACCCTCAAATTAGCTATGAATGGTTTTTGAACTGAAGAAATCGGACAAGAAATGGCTTAGAAGCGAGCATTTAAAGTTTAGAAACAAGAACAGGTGAAAAGAGAAGAGGAGAGAAAATTGAGTTAAAGAAAACCTAACAAACCCCTCCCTATTTATAGAAAATTGAAACCGTCAGATGCATTCCACGTGGCATGCAAGCGATGGCTAAAAAGCCGGCATGCGTTAGCAATGATGCATGCCAGGGCGTGCGTCATTGCTGGCGCAAGTGCAAAATGGCCTGCAAGGTTGCAAGCCATGGCTAGCCTATAGCAGCACGCTTGCTACTGCAGGCTCCCCTTGCATTAGTAGTGCTGATGCAATTTTTTCTTATTTTTTTATTAAAACAAAATTTATTACTTTAAACAACTATAACTCATTACCCCAAACATGGAATCGCACGTTCTTGATACCGTTGGACTCGTATTGTCAAGCCCTTTGAAACACAAGAGAATGTTTTCTTACTAATTTAAAGTGGCTCCTACCCATGATATGCTTTTGGACCATAGCTTACTATCCTGATGACTGTTTGATACGTTTTTGGGCTCAATACATTCTTTTCTTTGAGCCCTATCAAATATCTTAAGACTCTTATGAACAAATCATACTCAAAATTGTCTAATTTTTAGAAATACTATTATTTGGCCCTAAACTCGCTAATGGGCCCAACCAAACAAATTTCAAAACATTGAAATTTTGGGTGTTACAAACTACCCTCCTTACAAAAATTTTGTCCTCGAAATTTGCACAAAATAATTATTCTTAATTACTTACGAAAACAACTTTTTAAGAATAAAATAATATTTATAAAAAAATATATTTACGATAATAATATTTATTTTAAAATACTTTGTTACTCATCTGTAGACAGTGATACATCGGCTTTTATACCAATTGTAGCACCCCGACTTTTAAAATTACTTTTATGGTCGAAGTGCCACCAATTCATAATCAAAAGCAGGCCAAGATCAACCGTGTATAGAGGAATAATTTTTTATTAATTTATGTAATTACAAAAAATTTTAAAAAATAAGGCTTGTCATGCCTTAACAATATCAAAGCAGTGCAATGTACATAGTTAATACATAACAAAAGGACTTGACAAAGTAAATAAAAAGTGTAGATCTTTCTATGGGCAATCTTCATTGACATCAACTACTTCGTTCGGACCTAGAACGTTGAGGGGTGGGTGAGTATAATTATACTCAATAGATAGAGTTAAATTCTATTAACATGCTAAAACATAAAGCATAAATAAAGATGCATAAAATATTTTTCTAATAATTCATATATAAAAGTTGACTCAAAATAATATTATCGACTAACAAAATTAAACTCATTTCTTTTATGAAAAGTGAGATAAAATAGTTCTTCACAGAATCTGGTAAACTCGGATAAATCGTTCGTAAGCATAATCTAATAAGTAATTAAAAATTGGATAAAATATCAATCACAGAATGTCACTGATACCGAAGCAACATACACCTGTGTTGTGGGGCAACAGGATCATAATGAAGAAGATCTTCCCACGTTATCAAACTTTATGGGTGCGCCATATGCCATAATAGGTGGTACCCAGGAGTCATAACTCATATAGCTTTTGCACTTTATACCAAATAGCTACCCTTTAAAACTGATCATTGTTTTTGGGCTTTATACCAAATAACTACCTTTCAAATCTGGTCAAAATCATTCGTAAATGTAATTCAAATAATAATAATATCACAGAATGTCACTGATACCGAAGCAGCATACACCTGTGTTGTGGGGCAACAGGATCATAATGAAGAAGATCTTCCCACGTTATCAAACTTTATGGGTGCGCCATATGCCATAATAGGTGGTACCCAGGAGTCATAACTCATATAGCTTTTGCACTTTATACCAAATAGCTACCCTTTAAAACTGATCATTGTTTTTGGGCTTTATACCAAATAACTACCCTTCAAATCTGGTCAAAATCATTCGTAAATGTAATTCAAATAATAATAATAATATCATAAAGTACGCATCATGATAAAATCTATCTTAGAGGTGTGCGATACACTATTATCTTAGCCTTCGCCCGAATTCTAATAAATATCATCCTTTTTCAAAATAATATTTTATATAAGAGACGAATAAATTACAAAATGGAACACTTAGTCATAGCATGAATTAGAGCTTAAAACCGCCTACCCTTCGTTGTTGAAATTGATCGAAGTAGCGGCCGACAGTCGAAGCCTTGTCTCGTTCGCAGACTTAGGAGGGCGAAACCTCCCCTCGCACCAAGACAAGATCTCCTTTCGGGCTTGAAAGTGGCAGATAGAGTCTTCCCTTGTGCCGCAATTCCTCCTTATGGCTCGAAAGTAGCGGACCGAGCTTCCTTTTGCTCTAGGACAAATTCATCCTCCTGACCTAAAAGTTACAGATAGAGTCTCCCCTTACCTTGGGTCATTTTCCCACTTTAGAGTAGCTAACTTGAAAATTGGATCCCTCTACAACATAGAGCACCCTCGAATTAGCTAGGAACAGATTTTGAACAGAAGAAATCAGATGAGAAACATCTTAGAAATGGGCATTTAAAGTTTAGAAATGGGAAGAGGTCAAAAGAGAAGAGGAGAGAAAAATGAGTGAAAGAAAAGCTAACACCCCTCCCTATTTATAGAAAATCGAAACTGTCGGATGCATGCCACATCGATGCATCCAATGGCCGAAAAGACAGCATGCATCAGCAATGAATGGCCTACGTTGTTTGGCCATGCCATTGCCTTCCATGGCTTGCAACACTACAAGCCATGACTGGCTTGCTACACCATGCCTACTTCTGCAACTTACGCCCATTGCACTGACCGTAGGACTCATTTTTTTAAAAAATTCTATTTTTTATTAAAACAAAATTTATAACTTTAAACGGCCGTAACCTCTTACCTTGAACTCGAAATTGCGTGTTCTTTGTACCTTGGACTCATATCAATGAGGCCGTTCAAAACAAGACCACGCAAGGGCATGTTTGCTCACTAATTTAAAGTGGATCCTACCCACAGCATGCTTCTCAAGGCCATAGCTTACTATCCCGATGTCCATTTGATATGTTCTTGGGCTCTATACGTTTGTCTCTCTGAGGCCACTCAAATATGGTAAGACTCCTTTGAACAAATCAAGCTCAAAATGGTCTAATTTTTACAAAAACTATTATTGAACCCTAAACTCGCTAATGGGCCCAACCAATCAAATTTTAAAACATTGAAATTCCAGGGTGTTACACAAAGATCAACAAATACTCATATCAAGAAATCGACAAAGATTGTGGTGTGTTCATCATGTATTACATAGTGAAGCTGGCAAGAGGAGTCCTTCAACCTGATTTTACCCAAGCAGAAATCACTAACTTGGTCAAGCCTCAAATGTATGCGGCAATTCTTTGGGGCTGAAGTGATCTGGAATTCGATCTAGATGTGGATGAATTGTAATTAGGCAATAGATAGTTTACAATTTATACACATACTATACACAAATTGTAAATACTTAATTGTTACTGACAATACACAACTTATTAATTGACAACTATTTTTCTGGATTTCATATCATGTAATTCTCTACGTGAAATGACCTACATCATGTAACGGATAGCATGACGTACGTACATTTGTTGTTTGAACGTATCAAATCATGTAAGTAGCCCAATGACTATATGCCAGTCATGTTAGTACTTACATGAAGACACATTAAATCGTGAGTCCGAATATACGACCAATGTTGATATAGTGTTAGTATGCATACGATTGTCGCATTAGTTGCACATCCAAGCGGACACCCTATAATATTATCGGTGTGTTATTACGAGGAGTGTGTATGCCACAAAATAAATACTTGGAGACAAATAGTTATGGGAAAAGATATAATTTTTATTAATATATTCCTTTACACGACAATAGTCCATTACATTGATATTCTTTACAGATCCTACAACAATACTAGAAAAACCCTCAATCCACAATCATGCATTCCCCAACCAAGCTCGGGCTCTTGGACTTTGTCTTTGACCACATGCAAGTAAGTCATAAAAGAAAGTCAATATAATAGTGGAAAATATGGGCCAAGATTTTATAGAAGACCTTACACCATCTGTCTCTATGTCCCCATCATTGTCAGCCATCAGATAATCAGGACATTGAAATAACCCTCGATTATGAACCTCTTCTCCCTAGAGGAAAATGAGGGTTGCACGAATTTACTCATCTGCTGGCTGGGATTGATGAATTCATGATTGGATGATATTCCAATGTCTAGATCGATACGTGCTTTATCTGGATGGTAGACCATGTTGTGCACATGGAGACGGATGGTGTTCAATTTGTCCCGAGCATGATCCCGATAGTCTAACTGGAGATCTGGATTTATAATGGCCAATTCGAGTGGAATTAGGCATCAGTTATTGGAAACAGAAGCATGTTTAATTCACTCAAATTGGAAACTAAATGACTCTTTGGAAATAGAGTGATGATTCAAAAATTGAAGCGTTCACTTAATATTGCTATCATGTTATCATTATTACGATGTTGTGTATATCGTGTCATTAGAAAAATGAATTTCTTAGACAAGTAAACCAATAGATCGTGTAAGGAATAACAGGCGAGGGTTTATGTCGTTTCATTGTTCACACAACCTTCATTAACCTCATGTAAGTAAACATGCACCCGTGGTTGTTATCATGTATCCATTCACACGATCTTCATTGACATCGTGTAAGTAAACACATGCCCGGTGATGTTGTCATGTAGCCAATCAGACGATATTTACAACTGTGGTGTCCCCAAAAATTAAATAGTTAAATAAGTAAATAAATAAATCATGTAAGGAATAACATGCAAGGGTGTATGCTGTTTGATCATTCACACGATCTTCATTGACATCGTGTAAGTAACCACACGCCCATTGATGTTATGTTGCATCCCATCAAATGATATTCAAAACTGTGGTGTCCCCTAAAATGCAATAGGGATGATTTTGTCCAAAATAGTTGCAAATGGCAGTTTTGCTTGGGAAAAAAAGACTTATCATTTATTAATATATTCCTTTACAAAATAGTGCTCCATAATGTTCAAAGCCATTACAAAATATATAGTCACTGGCAATGATACATTACAAAACAAACAAAAACTAAAAAATTGCATTAGTAGACCACATTCTTATCCCCGATTGCAATTCTAAGAAACATAAGATCGTACACCATTTGTCTCTTTGACCACAACCTATTGAATCATCATGCAAAATGCGATTAGCCATTCGCAACATTGAAATAATGCAAGACTATGACTTGTCCTCCTCAGAGGCTGGTGAGGACTGCAAGGGTCTACTCATCAGCCTCGGACAGGCATGAATCATGATTCGGTGCTATTGCAATGTCTCGATGGTTCTCGCTTTTTTACTAGGATGACTCAACATGATGTGCTCATGGAGACAGATGGTGTTCAATCCGTCTCGGTGGTGAAGTTCCATGGGCGAGCATTCTCTCAGCAGACTCTCAGCAGTGGGCATCGAATGGTTCCTTCATCTAACATGAGGTGCGGATTTAAAATCGCCGATTCAGAATTGGAAACATTAGAAAATGGAGATGACTCATTGTGAATTGGTGATTTGGATTTATGATTGATACACTGGAAATTGTATTGACTCTCGACAAATGTTGACGCTATAAATTGGAGTGACTCTTCGGAAATGGGTGGTTTATTTAATGTCGTTGTCGTGTTATCAATAACACAACATTTCCGTTATCATGCAATTGGTGACACATATTGTAGGAAAATATCATATTAATTAAATTATTTTCTTATCGTGTAATTGGTAGCATGTAAACCCTTTGGGTGTGTTTTCAACTACATGATATATATATATAGTATAGATTGTTTATAGAAAAAAAATCAAACTATCACCTTCTCTACAACATGATAATTAATTAGTTCATGCTATCGTTAACACGATGCACATACAAAACCGTATAGCCTATCACAAAATGTTCTAGAAATCGTGTTTCTAAGACCATGACTGTATTTTGCCATTTCCATCCGTCAACTAAAGACCAGAGGTGGAAAAGGCAACCCTGATCGATGTTACCCTTCCTTATGTCGTTTTCCTACTCTTTTATTCACCCTCCTTCGGCTTGTAGTTGGAACATATGCCACATTTGAAGGTTCCCCATGTGTGCGGGTACATTGTTTGTGGTTGTAACCCAAGTGCCCGCATGATCCACATTTTCGTGGGGCTTGACCTTTAGTTGTGACTCTATCTGATTTTTATGTGGACGCCCCCGCTGCTTGAGTGGGATAGGTGGGTTGGATGTAGGCAGAACTCCAGTTACTACCCACTATCTATTGTTGGGTATACTAGCTCTTGATATGTCAATTTATATATATTTGTGAAGTACCATTTTTCACAATAGCCAGACACATAGAAGTGTTTGTGATCAATTGCTACGATTGCATGTTTACACTGCAGTCCTAGATGCTGAAACTTTCCACATGTGTAGCTATGTTCAACGAGATTCACAACATCTTGTTTAGTACATATTGTGTGAATGAGATCATGATAAATAAACAATGTTGTGTTATTGGTTACACGACCCATAATGCTAACCATATGATCGTGTAAGTATACAAGATACACTTACATGATATGGACAATAAACGTATACACGTACACATGATATGGACAGCAATGTATAAATGTATTGTACCTGGTGATATAATGAGTTAGCCTAGAATTCATACATTGCACAAGCAATACATGCACATTTCTTACTTCTTCTCGCCTGTTTTGATGTGTTTGCATGCAAATGGGGTTAAATTTTTTGTCATATTCTGGCCGCCTGTCCAAAGTTGATCAAATAATGTGGTTGTGTGCTCCCTTGTATGCTCAATTAACCAAGTTATAGGCATGGACCTAGCTTTTTTTAACATTGCATTGGCACTTTTAGACTTGTTTGAGCAAAGGGTTCCATATATTTTTCTTGGAAATGTAACATTGGCCTAGTGCTATGAACCTATCATACTTAGCCAAGCAAATGCTTCAGGATTATGTTCTTTAATGTTGTTTATTGTTTCTTCATACATGTTTTATTTAAAAGTTTTGGCTGTAACATGGAGCTGGTTCTTTAGGTAGTAGTCCTTGAATCTATCCAGCATATCTACTGCCATGTGATAGATGCATTATTTGTGGTGTGTAGAAGGAAAAAACTGCTTTACAACATTTGTCAAACCCTTTATTCAATCAGAAACAATTGTATTTAACTTGGCTTGAGGATCAGAAATAGATGGTTTCTAAGCAATTCAAGAAACCAGCACCATGTTTTCCCACACTTGTTCTCAACCATTGCAAATGCAATGCATAACATATTATTATTCCCATCTAGTGCAGATTCTATCAATAGCTATCAAGGAAACTTTTCCTTCAAGAAAAATGCATCTAGCATTAGCAATGGCCTCAATGTTGTTATGAATGCTTTGGCAATAGGCCCAAACATCCAAACTTGTCATGGCCTGGCCCAAGGGCCGGCCAAACGCATAGGGGCGATGTAATTGAAAGGGGTTAACAAATAGCGGAAGACTTGGTCCCTCCTATGGGCGGTTTAACTAACGGAGTTACACACCTCGAATCCTTTGAGCAAGAGTAATAAGTAGAACAAAAGATAACTCAGAACTAGTCCACAGGTCTTATACCTACATACTTAGAATCCTGAGCCAACACACTTGGCTCGAATCAAGGTCTCAAACAAATCTAAAAGCATAAGATAAACACGAGTTTGAAACAAGAACTACCATACATGATGTTCTATTATCATAACAGTGTAAATTAGAAAGACATAACAAAGTCTAGAGGCATCCACTCCTAATCCCATGCTCTCCCCAACCGTTCCTCAAACAGAGGGTCTTGCCTGATTGCATGTCACACCATGCAGCCCCAAAATAGAAACATAGAAAGTGGGGTGAGTAAAACTCAGTAAGGTTTGAATTATAGCGACAATAATCAGAAAACCATCACGACATAGCAATATAGCAATTCAAATTCATAATTGACATGGTTCCCTTTTTTATCATTCCCTTGCTAAACCCCTATTTATCCATAAACATAAAAACTAGTATGCATATGACACACCTATCAAAGTCAAGGCATAAATGATCAAGTTATAACCTAACATCCATCCTGCATAGGTGATAGTTCACATCTAATCAATTTAAGCATAATATCACACATAAACCACATGAGAAGTATCTCTAACATATTTTCTGATCATGTAACCATGTCCCATAAACCCGCATAACAGTGTCTCAATCACACCATTAGATCATTCATTCATATCACATAAACCTACATGATAGTGTCTTAATCACACGATTTAGATCATGTATTCATATCACATAAACCAGCATGTATAAGTGTCTTAAACACACTAATTTAACATGCATGAACATCACATAAGCCTGCATGAGAGTGTCTCTACCATACTTTTAGATCATGCATAAATATTACATAAACCAGCATATATAAGTGTCTCAAACACACTAATATAACATGCATGAACATCGTATAAGCCTGCATGAGAGTGTCATTACCACACTTTCAGATCATGCATAAATATCACATAAACTAGCATGTATAAGTGTCTCAAACACACTAATATAACATGCATAAACATCATATAAGCCTGCATGAGAGTGTCTCTACCACACTTCCAGATCATGCATAAACCTCACATAAGCCTGCATAGATAAGTGTCTCAATCACACTAATCTAACATGTATAACCACAAACAGAGAAAATTAAACATGCTCCTCTAGGCTGGAGCCATTGAGCAACCCCTTGTCAGATAAACCTGCTCTTCAAGGTCGAAGCCCTTGAGCAACACTTGCCCATTAAGGCCAAAGACATCGAATAACCCCTACCCTTCAAGCCTAAACTCCTGAGCAACCCCTTCCCATCAGAGCCGAAGCATTTGAGCAGCCCTGTTTGTCAAGACCGCAATCCCAAGCAACACATATGGTAAGCTGGTGCACTCGGACATACCAACTGGATTCTTAGGGTCTAGATAATCTCAATATGTTTGTCTCCTTATAGCATTTCTGCTCTTCTCAACCCGAGGAGGATCCATGTTCCAATCAGGAACTCAACTCAAAATTATGTCCTTTTGAACCAACCAAATTCTGATTAAGCCAATGATAGATTAATCCGGCACGTAATCTCACATCATTTTATACAGTCGATCAACCACGACAAATCATCGATAAAAATCTCTTTCATGAAATCCCTTCATGATGTGTGCAACATGATGCATACATTAGCATTCTCTACGTGAATTCTAACACATGGAAAGTGCTCCCATCAGTCCCCTCATACATCATTATCGAATCATAAATAACCATGATTTCATAGTAAATTCCCCATAAGTGTGTGTTCGTGCATTTCCTAAGCATATGACCAGTACTTTGACATAAGCTTATATGGCAATACACACATGCTTAAACACATTCAAATCATGATTACCAACTAAAAATCTAGGGTAAAATCTACCATGAACCATAAATCCGTTCATGTGAAATCAAATGCTTAATGCCTGCAATCATGATAATTCTAAACATGAAGCTATAACATAATAACATCATTTACCCACAATCCATTCTTATTATATGATGACATATCTTACCATTTACCATGTAATATCCCTGTTGGAAACATGCTCAAATCATAAAAATTTCATCATCCATAAATTCAAGATAATTTAATGTTAGCATGTATAACTATCAACATATAATTCTACATAACAAGTACTTAAATATATTTCATAAATCTCCATCACAAATTCTACACCCTTCCAATAGCCTAATTCCAGTATAAAGCACTCCCCATAAACATTAGAAGCATCAATTGGGAAGAAAACACCGAAATAAGCATGAAAATCAAAAGGGGCAAAAATTGTTGTGTGGCCGATCGATCAGACTAGCAGGCCGTTCGAATGGCCCGATTGATCGGCATGTTGGCCCTATCAATCGCCAACAAACAGTTCAAGCCGTCATATTCCTTTCAAAATTCAAAACCGAAACACCATTGTTGAACCATAAAACCTTCATCTCAAGCCTCATACACCATCAAAATTCAATCAAACATTCTAGAAAGCTAATTGAACCCATTCCAAGGTAAAACCCTATGAAATCAAGGCAAGAGATTAACATTTCATAAATCTACCATTAAAGCCCTAATCAAGAAAACCCATTCAAGCAAAACCTATAAAAATCAAGATTTTCATCATAACAAGGTTTGAGATTTGAAAACCCATTACCTCTCCACTTGATTTGAGTCGGATTAATCCTTCAATCACCTCTGAAACCTTCCAAAAGCAAGATTTTTATGTTAAAATAGACCTAAACTCGATTTAAACTTGAAAATTATAAAACAAATCTGAGATCTAGAGCTTAGAAGACATAAAAACGAATTTTTGAAGATTAGGGTTTGAAATAAAGAAGTAAAACAATGATTAAATGGTTTGAAATCGGATTGAATCAATGGAGGAAGATAGATTTAAGAGAGGATTAGGAAAAACCTTAATGATTAAGCATAGATTAGGGAAGAACATACCTTTAATCACTTCCTCTTTAGGCCTAATTGAGAATTAGGCTCTAAACACCCTTGCACAGCCTATTCCCAAATTGGAAATGACTCAGCCCCTTTTCTTTTATAGGAATGAATGAATGGGGTAAACCTAACTAAAACTTAGGGTAGGAATAGAATTTTTAACTAGAATTAGGAAATTTGGTCATTTAAACTCTAATTAAGGATAGAAAAATTCTAAATTTTTTTGTAATGACTTCCTTTAATGTCTGGGACGTTTTGGACCCAAAACCCCAAATTCAACTGTGAGGCCCATAGGGGTCGCGCCAAAACCCTAATTTTCAAAAAATATCTAAAAATTCTAAAAAATTCAAAAATAGTTTGGAATCACTTTAATCTCTTAAATATGAAGTTTTTTTTTTAACTTTTGAAACTCACCTTTATTTTCAAAAATCATTGAAATTGATAAAAAACGGCTTAAACCACATAAAAGTAATTAAACATAATGAATTTAAAATTGGTTCAAGTTCAGCGATCTTACAAAACTACTCTTTTGAAATCGTACCCCCCCTATAAGTCTGAGAATATCATATGATCTTATTGAAACAACTACACTTCCTGGATTTATATATTCTATATGAATTCCATAAGTAGAAAATATTCAATAGAATTCGTTTGGGACCCCATATATTAAATTAGTCAGTGCTCTACCTACACGATCGAATATTAAGTTGTTAATAGTTTAATAAAGATTATATGAAAAGTGCATTGATCATGTTCCCCATCACACAACAACATTTGTTGTCATGATATCATAAACCCGTACTAATTAAGCATCGTGTTTGTGCTACCACGATATGTAATTAAGCCATGTTATAAGAAAAAGTGACAGCATTGTTATCGTGTACTCGATTAGGTGTCATACTTAAATGTCATGTTATGGAACACACGCTTCAAGGAGTCTCCTAAGTTTATATTACCTGTCTGCCAGCATTTCTTGTAGTTCGTAGTTATGCCCCAATATTTCGAAATATAACTTCTTATGCTCTTAGGTGTAATGTCAAAAAAATATTTAAACAACCCATAATATTTTCTCACAATCCAAAGGTGCAATGCTAGAGGATGGTTAGTTGACTTCCTTTAGGTTCCACATGAATGGTTCAACACTAACCTTGTGATAATCACACATTCTCTATATTTGAAGCCCTTATGTACCAATTACAAGAATGATTGGAGCACTTTGTGGCATATGTGTTTCTGTTTTCATCCACAACGTGGTAAGTGAAATTTGTCTTTATTGCTAAGTCAATCAAAACCCTCTTGAAATGCAACAAGCTTAGAAAACATGCACCTAATTCGAAGAGCTTTTGGTAATCCTTTGCTTGCAAACTGCTAGTCATTAACTCGCCTTCACTAATATTTGGTTCTAACAGGTTGAGATCATCGACTGTCTCCCACTCAGCCTCAGCCTCAATGTCAAAGTTACTGGGGACCTTGCTATTTCTGAATTTTTCATGGTCAAACATGCTTTCTATGTCAACGATATCATTTTCATTCCACTAATCATCACACCACACTTCTTGAAATTCTTCACCATCATAATTACAAGGGTTGTATGGGGGTTCGTAGTTATTAAATAAAGTCCTTGTCATCATTAGTGACAATTTTTTTAATCCAGTCTGATTGACTTCTATCACAAATTATGTAGCCATTGGATTGATGAAAGAAGAATGACATGAATTTGTTGAGGGCAAATTTCCAAGTTCTCCCAATCTGCATTGGATATTAATGTGTTAATAAAAATGAGATACAACTCCACATCATGTGTTCCATTACATGCTTACAAACTCATATCGTGTTAATGATAACATGATAAGAATACATGTCGTGTTATTACATCTACGCTAAAAATCATTATTGGTATATCGCATGTGTATATTGCATCATTACTTATGCGATAGATTAATTATCGTGTTTTTTTTTCACATGATATGCTTTGAACTTAATTAACACGATATGTTTGATATCATGCACCCGATTCCACAATAAAGTACAATCTTGTGTATTCTAAGAATTCGTTGTTTCCTAAGAGTTTCAAAAGTGAACTATGTATCATTGGCTTCCATCTGAAATATGAAATTAGAGCTGGGATGAGCCATTACGACCGGTGATTTAGCTATATTGAATGTCTGGTTCCTTTCTACTGATGATGATTTGTCACCATTGTCAGACTCTTTTATCTCAACATACAATGATAACACCTCCTTATATGCCTTCTTATGAATGGAGAACACTGATTGCAGGC
This sequence comes from Saururus chinensis, assembly GCA_035235625.1. Taxonomy (NCBI): domain Eukaryota; kingdom Viridiplantae; phylum Streptophyta; class Magnoliopsida; order Piperales; family Saururaceae; genus Saururus; species Saururus chinensis. The sequence goes on from CP141140.1 coordinate 28,531,595, forward strand.
CCTCATCGTCTTGTAATTCATATATCATGGATGATTGGGAAGATGAAATTAAATACTTTAAATACACATCACCATTGACGACAAGTCGTGCATTGAATTGAAGCAGCAACTCCCCGAACTTTACGGACAGATCAATGTTCATTAACCGTGCCTTTCTACCTATATACATGTCATCATTACCTACCTCTTTGTTGTAATGTATGCAAATACCAATCCTATCCATAATGGTTGTAAAAGGGTGATCGACTACAAAATAAACCATTTGGAGTCCTCAAATAACTTTTGGTTTGTAAAAAAAAAAGATTTTTTAATGAACAACAAATCTTGCCGGTGAGTCACCACCGGTCATCTCCTATCGGCGACTTTCGTTGGCCGTTGATGAATCTCAGCACACTCGAACTGCACCACACAATTTTAATGTTTATTTATTATAAAATATGTTGGGTAGTGGGAAACCTAAGAGAGTTTCATCTATAAATAAGTAATATGACATTTGTGTTTAAAATCTAGAGAATATGGATATTGTGTTCTTATGCTAAGTAATATAGAAAAAACTCTACATGATTATATGTCTTGTTATATATAGATAAAATTATTAATTTAAATATATATTTATAATATATCATAAATATATAATTAAATTAATAATTATATTTATATTATTATATTTATATTCTTTCATAATTATATTTTGGGAGCTCGAGCTTGAGTCGAGTCGGAATTTGATTTTAGCCAAGCCTAGTTGAACAGGAGTATGTTCGAACCTGTTGAAGAAGAATTATGCACTAAGACTAGCGCATTAAATCATAAATTTCCCATGATTAACTAGTAAATTATTTGGTTTGGAAAATGATTACAACCTAATTTTAATGTTACACATCAAAATGATATGCACAATGTGGGTCTCGCTCATTCCGGGCCCCGCCCCTGCAACAACCTATGGAGGACCACCCAGTTTAGTGTAAAGACTAAATTGCTCAGCCCTTGCCACTACAAGAGCTCAATATGAAGGGTAGTCATCCGTAATTTTGATATCTTTTATGTTCCTCCCGGGCCTTCCCACCTCTCACCAAGAAACTCAAGAATTAGCCTTGCACCCAACAAGAAACATACTCCGCCTCTCATCGGAAAATGCCTCGCCTGAGCCACCAGCTACTCCCACTCATCCTTCTTCTGGTGGAGCTCCTGTTCCCAGACCAGACGAGCAGCCAGGCGGCTGAGGAGGGGCGGTGGCGGCTGCTGCAGGCCAACGTGGGCATCTCGGCCATGCACATGCAGCTCCTCCACACCGACCAGGTCGTCATGTTCGACCGCACAGACTTCGGCCCCTCCAAGCTCGTCCTCCCCGCCGCCCAATGCTCCTCCATTACTGATTCCTCCGCCGCCCCTGAATGTACCGCCCATTCCCTCCTCTACTCCGCTTCCGACAACTCCTTCCGCCCCCTCACCCTGCACACCGACACATGGTGCTCTTCCGGCTCCGCCCTCCCCAACGGTTCCCTCCTCCAGACGGGCGGCTTCCACGCCGGGGATCGTGCTGTTCGCCTCTTCTCCCCTGGATCCTCCACAGACTGGTCAGAACTTCCGTCCTACCTCTCCGTTCGACGATGGTACGCCTCCGACCAGCTCCTCCCCGACGGCCGCGTCATCGTTCTAGGCGGCCGCCGCCAGTTCTCCTATGAGTTTTTCCCCTCCGCTTCTTCCGCCAACATCTCTCTCGCCTTCCTACAAGAAACCAACGATGAGGCGGAGAACAACCTCTACCCCTTCTTGCACCTGTTGCCGGACGGCCACCTCTTCATCTTCGCCAATACCCGGGCCATCCTCTTCGACTACGACCTCAACCAGGTAGTCCGGGAGTATCCGCCCATCCCCGGCGGCGACCCCCGGAACTACCCCAGTTCTGGATCCTCCGCCCTCCTTCCTCTCCGTCTCGACCTCGCCGGCCCAGACTCCAGTGACCTCCGGGCGGAAGTGGTGGTCTGCGGCGGAGCTCCGCCCGGCTCATTCCTGCGGGCGAACAAGGGGGAGTTCGTCCCGGCACTCACCACCTGCGGCCGGCTGGTGCCTACCGACCCGGACCCGGTCTGGGAGATAGAGGAAATGCCGATGGGCCGGGTCATGGGCGACATGCTGCTCTTACCCACGGGCGACGTCATGATCATCAACGGGGCCGGGTCCGGGTCGGCCGGGTGGGAGATGGCTCGCGATCCGGTCCTGACTCCGGTTCTCTACCGCCCGAACAGGCTCGCCGGCGACCGGTTCCTGGTTTTACGCGGGTCCACGGTTCCGCGGATGTACCACTCGTCCGCGGTCGTCCTGTCCGACGCACGTGTGCTAGTGGGCGGCAGTAACCCGCACGTGTACTACAACTTTACCGGCGTCCTCTTCCCCACAGAGCTCAGCCTGGAGGCCTTCTCGCCGCCATACCTCTCGCCTCAGAATGCTGAGCTGAGGCCGGCGGTGCTTTCGGTGGCGCCGTCGGAAGTCGTGGGCTACCGGCAGGCAATCGCCGTGGAGTTCAAGATCCCTGTGACCTTTCCGAGGCTGCCGCTGACCGTGACCCTCCTGTTTCCGTCCTTCACCACCCACTCCCTGGCCATGAATCAGCGGCTTCTGGTTCTCCAGGAGTTGAACACGACGGCACTGTCTTCTACGACGCACCGCATATGCGCCGCTGCCCCGCCGTCCCCAGCCGTGGCACCACCGGGATACTACATGATGTTTGTGGTGCATGGGGGGGTGCCCAGCCAGGGGCAGTGGCTCAAGATCGAGTAGTGATTTGTATGTTGCAATGATCGATGAATTTGGTGGATGAAAATTTGATAGGTTTTTGGTTTTGTTGATTGTCTTTTTATACTCATCTACAATGATCATGTATTTGTATCTGAGTTACTCAATTGGACTGTATTGTATGTTTGGAACGTTGATTTGCCTTATTGTTTTAGAGCCAATTAATTTGCATCAATACTGGCATTGTGTCAATCTTTTGTTGTCTCTGTTGGCATGTTGAATGATATTTTCATGGAAATATGCCAATCTGGATCATCAATGTTCAGCTATAGAAGATTCATTTATTATGCTTCTTTCAAATGTCTGAAGCGTGTTCTTAATGTTTTTTTACAAAGGGGTCTTCTTTGACATGCTGCACTACTAATAGCATAACTGCAGTCACTTGGTCTAGGCTAAATGAAGATTTATTTCACCCGGATTCATTCCCTGTTTCACCTTTTCTTTGGCTTCAGCAGTTTCTGATGTATGTATGCAATAATGGAGAAGTGTAAATGAGGAGGGAGGGTGGTGTGTTGGATCGTGTGGAGGATTATTAAATGATGTGGTGCAAGCAAGTTATGGACTCTGGTGTTGGGTACTGCAGGCCACCAGCCTGGTAGTTGGCTTCTGCATTGCCAGAAAACTGCACTGCCACAAAAATTAGAACCTGCAGCAGCATTTACTCTTATTCAATGAATTGGCCGCTGATTCCATAGTACTTACTCTCATTGGGTCATACAGAAATTCACAGCAGTAACACTACCTCATTTCTCCTCTCCATGTCCTCTCTCTGCAACCTATCTGTTTTTTTCCCCCGTTTGCAATGGAAGACCAATGATGATCAGTGAGCCACGTCAATTGTGGTGTGAAAAGCACTGTAATGAACTACATAACTGGCATGGAGGTGTCTTTATGTCTGCCATACGGTTATGCCTTAATGAGTCTTCTAGTCCTACATCAAATCCTTGGGAAAATCAAAAGCTTCAAAGAATACACTTCTCTTGAAGAATTTGAACGAAAAGCACGTTAATCATGGGCGGTGACCAAAGAAACTAATCAGTGTTTCAGATTTAAGATGGATACAAGGGCTACAGATGGTGAGGCTTTGGACCCATTGAGTGACTCCTGTTGCACTGAGTAGGGTTGTTTCTTCACCAGAGGGGACAATCTGAAAAGGTTCTGAAGTCCAAGGAATTCCACAACTGGTTTCTGCATTCCCTTGGCTGATTCTTGTATGAACTTTATAAACTTCAACTCAAAATACACTGACTTACGGGTTTCCTTCCAACTTGCAAACTAATTGGTGTTCGCTTTTATGGTAGAAACTAGAGAGTGTAGGATTTGGAAAGCAATCCGTCTACCAGTCTGTATTGAAAGTTCCAGCATAGCAATCCGTATTCTTGAAATTTCTAAGTTGAAAAAATGAACTTATATCACCAGAAATCACAAAAGACCACCACAACCCATTCGTAAAATGATGAAATCCATTAGCATCTTTCAATATAATCTCACGACAATCAATATAATTGTCACATGACAATCCCCACAAACCCGAAGAAGCCCATATGCCAGTCAATTTCTCACTGTGGTAGCCCCAGCTATGCACTTTTTGCTTCTCGTTCACAACATGAAGCACAAAACTACACCCAGGAGAATAACTCACCCCAATCTGTCCAGCATTTCGACAATTTTCTTGTGCTCTGGATGGTCCCATGCATCTCTGCCAGTAAACATGTGGAGCTTCTTCTCCACTTCAATCCAACTACAGCCAGGAGACTTGCTCACTTTCCTCACTCTCATTACTTCCCTACGGTCCTGAACATCTTCCCATCTACCCTTCACATCATAAATATTACACAAGAAGTTATCGGGTCCAGCATTTTTTGGTTCAAGAACCACAAGCTTTTTAGCTGCAACTTCTGCCAACTACAAGTTCATATGGGTCCGACATGCACCCATCAGAAAGCCCCAAATAACTGCATCAGCTTCCATTGGCATACTCTTGATTAAACCCTAAACCATGTAGGCATATTGCTCAGCATTCGGCTCAACCTGATCATAATCAATAACAATTGACATGAAAAGTTCTTTCCACTCTTTTAGCTTACAATATAGTTACAGGCAAAGGGGACCCAGTCAAATGTAGCATTGTCGGGGATCGTACCGGCAGAACACACCCTTTCCACATGGAAAAATATTAGGTACGGATAAACAAGCCACACTATGATTGGTGATAAGCACCACTTACTTAAGCATGCCACGTTGGTACCCTATCCGTACCTAATATTTTTTCCTTACCTAACCCATGTGAGCTTATGCCCTGTAATCAAATCAAATCAAGGAGTTCCACATTACTAGATATTTTGGAAGGAAATGCTTGAAATATGTGTTTCGCTCTAACAAGGTTTCAATACTTGATTAGAGTCGAAACAACAAACACATCATAATCAAAGCCCAATTTGGCAACTACGGCATGAACCTCCCTCCCATGGTCATGAACAGCCAAAGCGGCACAGTCTTTTGAAATTCAAATCCATTCCTCTCATAGGATTTTATCATTGAACTCCAAGTTCCACCATCCCTCTTTTCCATTAAACTCCAAGTTCCACCGTTCCTCTCACCTTCCCATTCCGCCCCAACCCCAGAACCATCAAATTACAAGGGTGGGTCAGAGTCTTCTCAGGCATTTCGATACATAAATTGAGGGCATCCATTAACCTACCGCACTAAACCTTATATTATTTGCATTGCCCAGAAATCATGGTGGTCCAAGTGACCACATTCCGCCGTGGCATCTCGTCAAAGAGTTGTCGAGTATCAGCGACGCGGCCCTCCCGGCATATCCATCTGGGGCGTCTGTTCGTAGAGCAGACGAGTGTCATCGATGCGATACCGTCCACAAGACAACATTCTTTTCAGGCATTTGCCAGAAGAGACGCTCCGCTTCCGAGATCCTGCTATCCTGGACATGCCCTCTAACCATGGCCCTATAGGACACAACATTCCGATCGGGCATCGCACTGAAAACCTTCCGAGCATCATTCGCTATCACATTCTCCACAAGCACAGATATCAAGGCATCCCAAGATGACGTATTCCTCTCCGGCATTCGGTCGAACAGCTGCAGCGTCATTCTGGAATAACCAAAAATGATCGAGTTCCATGAGACGAGGCTCTTACTGGGAATTTCCTACTCACCGGGCAATCCGGATTTCCCCAAGCCGCGAGAGTGGCTGATCCAGGAATTTGTGGAGAGGATGGAATCGTTCAGATAGCACCCAGCGGGCAGACGTAGAACGACGCATCGACGGGATTCAGACTTGTAGAGATGCCCACGTGAGGAAATCGGAAGTCGGGCCACAGATCCGACGATCATCGTCCATAACGATGATCAACGGCGCATTAACGAATGTTAGTACATGTTTTATTTGTGATATTGACATTTGTTTAGCGTGCATGTAGTTTATGTTTGAAAATTGACTTGATGCTACTTAGCTTTAACAACTCTGTGAATAATTATTTTTCTCTAAATTCGTAAAAGAAGTAGGGCGAAAGAATGTAAAATAGTATGGTCAGGGAAAGTATTTTTCATGCTCTCTTCTAATAATGATAATTAAGATGCGTATATTAATATTAATATTAGTTACATTAATGTGTGTTGCAATATGTATCATTTATATTAAATTCATTGTTACTGAAGAGTACTAAAAATGCTTCTATGTTAGGATTATCACTTGGGTTAAGTATATGATAAAACTTGACCCGACCTTGCTAGGTCGGGTTTAGTTTTCAAATTTTAACTTGTCTAGCTATTTGGGTCAATTTCGGGTTTTAGGTAATTTAACCTTACTTGATTAAAATTATAAATATAAAAATTTTATTTTTTATTTATATTTAATAATAACCCTTAATATTTTTTAATAAATAATTATTTTTTAAAATAATTATTAAAGTTACATTAATGTCTGTTCTAAATTGTTTGTACAAGAGTTATTGATAATTAAGATGCATATATTAATATTAATATTAGTTACTCTAATGTGTGTTGCAATATGTATCATTTATATTAAATTCATTGTTATTGAAGAGTACTAAAAATGCTTCTATGTTAGGATTGTCACTTGGGTTAAGTATATGATAAAACTTGACCCAACATTGTTAGGTCGGGTTTAGTTTTCAAATTTTAACTTGTCTAGCTATTCGGGTTAATTTCGGGTTTTGGGTAATTCCGACCTTATTAAAGTTATAAATATAAAAAATTTATTTTTTATTTATATTTGATAATAACTCTTAATATTTTTTAATAAATAATTATTTTTTAAAATAATTTAAAAAATATCTAAAAGATATTTTTTTATTTTAAATGGGTCAATTGGGTTGTATTTGTAACGTTAGCAAATTTTTTAAATTCCTAAAGTTAACCATGGGAAATTAGGGTGTTGGACCCCTTGACTTTTTCATTGGAATAGCTTATTCAATGCTTAGAATTATTGGCTGAAACCTTTATGGATGGAAAGTAGACAAAAAGAGCTTCAAAATACCACCAAGAACGTGCAAATCAGAGTTCGGATGAAGGAGATACGACCGTTCGAAGTTGAACATATCGTGTAGGGCCCGTTTACCCGAATTGGATCTGCGAATTGTCCGTTTAAGTCACTATACAGGCCCGATCAATTAGTATTCTGAAATTGTGTTTTTTAGGCCCAATTAGGTGGCCTAAGTGGGGGGGTTTTGGCCTAAGTTTTTGGGAGATTAAGAACCCTAATCCCCATGTCTTTAAAAAGGTTAATTAGGGCTTTTTGGAGGGTTTTTTTTGGCTGGAGATGGAAGAGACAAAGTGTAAGATCCCTAATCGTAAACCGATTTGAATTTATTTTGTTTAAATGCCTTTCTATGGTTTAATATTAATTCTGATCGGTTCAGGATGATTTTCTAAATTTGAGTATTTTCTAAAAGTTTTAATCAAAACCAACTTCACATTTATTAGTTTTAAGTGATTTTGGGTCAAATCTGAATTTTTTGAATTTTTTTGAATTTTCACCAAACTTTTTAAAATTAGTGTTTGGCAGGACCGCTTGTGGGCCCCATCAATGAAATTGGGATTTTTGGATCAAAATGACCTAGACATCAACTTAAGCATATATAAAAAATTTCAGAATTTTATCGGATTTAATTAGCACTCAAATCTTCAAAATATCCATTTTTAATTAGAATTTTTATTTATACCATACTAGTTCATTATGTATACCCCAAGCCCTACTATAAATAGAAAGAGCTGAGCCATTTCCCATTTAGGAATAGGCTGGGAGAGGGCAATTAAGGCCTAATTCCCCAATTAGGCCTGAATTAGAAAGGGATTAAGGTATGTTCTCCTTTAATTAAGCCTAAACCCAAGGTTTTCTCTTAATTCATTCTTAATCTTGAATTCAATCATGATTTTAATCCATTTTGAAAGCATAAAACTACTGATTTACCTCTTTTCTCCAAACCTTAATCTTCGAAATCTCGTTTTTAAGCATCTAAAACCCTAAATCTAATGTTTACTTTTGGTTTTTCAAAGCTAAATCGAGATTAGTAGTGTGTTAACTTAAAATCGTGTTTTTGGAAGGTGTTGGAGGAGATTGAAGGTTCATTCTAGCCCAAATCAACAAGGAAAGGTAATGGGTTCTTCAATCTCAACTTTGGGTAGCAAAAATCTCAGTTTTTATGATGTTATTTGAAGTGGGTTTTACTTGATTTAGGCTCTAATGGTGGGTTTAGTAAATGTTAATCTTTCACTTCGATTTCTTAGGGTTTTGTTTTAGAATGGTTTAGATTAGTGTTTTGGAAGGTTTGATGAGTTTTTGATAATGTTTGGTACCATGGATGAAGATTTGAAGGTGTTTTCATGGTGTTTCGGTTTTGATTTTCGAAATGAAGAAGAAGGTCACAACTGCTTTATTGGTGATCTAACGGCCTAGCAGGCGATCAATCGGCAACACTACATTTCTGGCAGATTTTTAGTATAGCCGATCGAACTACATTGCAGGGCGATCGAACGGCTACACGACAGTTTTTGCTATTTTTTAAACTTATGTTCATTTCAATGTTTTACTCTATTTAATAATTCTAATGGTTATGAGAGGTGTATTATGATAAAATTAGGCTATTGGAGGTGTAGAATTGATGATGAAAGTGTATGAATTATGTTTAGGTGTTGTCTTGTGACATCATATCATGTTGATAATTACTCATGTTGATATTTAAGTACCTTAAATTTGTGAATGTTGGAATTCTTATGAATAAAATATGTTTCTAGTATGGATATTATATGGAAAATGGTGAGATGTGTTCTCTTATAATGAAGATGTTTATGGGTAATGGATGTGATCATGTTGTGGCTTAATGTGTGGAAACCATCATGTTGGTGGGAGTGAATGTTCAATTTCACATGGATGGATTTAAGCTTTATAGTGGATTTTGTTTTGATTTCAGTTGGGAATTATTGTTTTTGAATGTGTTCAAGCATACATAAATTAGCTTCTGAGTTTATGTCAAGCATTGGTCATGTGCTTAAAATATTCATGAATACACACACATACAGGGAATCTACTATGAGATTGTAGTTAATTATGTCTTGATTATGATGCATGAGGCGACTGATTAGGAGCATGTTCCATGTGTTGGAACCCACGTAGGTCTTGCTCACGGAAGTATTATGCTACCATTTATCATGGATCGATATTCATGGATGAAGTTTTACTGATGTTTAACCGAAATTAATCGATTGTATGCAATGGTTGAGATTGTGTGCCGGATTAATCACTTGGTGAATTAATCGGAACTTGGTTGGTTCGAAAGGACATGTTTTCAATTTAAGTCATGTGTAGAACATGTATACTCCCCGTGTTGAGTCGAGTCAAATTGAGTTATGTGGGAACGAGTTGTGTACTTGTCTTGCGGATGAGATTATTTAGACCCTGAGAATCTAGCTGGTTTGTCCGAGTGCACCGGCTTACCAGGTATTGTTGCTTGGGACTTCGGTCTTAACAAGTAGGGTTGCCCGGGTGTTTAGGCTTGATGGGCAAGAGTTGCTCGAAGGCTTTGGCCTTGAGGAGCAAGATTTGCTCGAAGGCTTTAGCCTTGAGGAGCAGGGGTTGCTTGAAGACGTTGGCCTTAAGGAGCAGGGGTTGCTCGAAGGCGTTGACCTTGAAGAGCAGGTTTATTCTCTCTGTGTGTCGACTTGCATATTAGACTAGTGTGTGTGAGACACTTATACGTGCATGATGAATAAGAATGTTAATGCATGATCTACAATGTATGCTAGAGATATATCTCATGTAGGTTTATATGATGTTAATGCATGATCTGAAATGTATGTTAAAGATACATCTCATGTAGGTTTATATGATGTTGATGCATGATCTGAAATATATGTTAGAGATACATCTCATGCAGTTTATGTAATATGAATGCATGATCAGAAAGTGTGTGAATGAGACACTATTATGCAGGTTTATGTGACATGAATGCATGATCAGAAAGTGTGTGAATGAGACACTATTATGCAGGTTTATGTGATATGAATGCATGATCAGAAAGTGTGTAAGTGTGACACTATTATGCGGGTTTAGGTGATATGGTTGAATGCTCAGAAAAGGGTGTGAAAGACACTTCTTATGTGATTTATGGGATTATCATGCTTGATTTGAGTAGACATGAACATATACCTATGTGGGATGCATGTTAGGTAATAACTTAAATATTTATGACTTGACTTGATAGGTATGTCTTATGCAAGCTAATTCTTATGTTTACGGTTAAATAGGGGTCTTAGCTAGTAAAAGATCAAAAAGTGGTATAGCATATTAATTTTGGATCTAAATTGCTACATTGCCATGTCGTCGTATTTTCTAATTATTATAGTTGTATTCAAACCATTATTGAATTTTTATACTCACCCCACTTTTCTTGTTTTGTTTTGGGGCTTCATGGCGTGACATGCAGTCGGACATGATCCTCTTTATGAGGAGAGGTCAGGGAGAGCTTGGGAGTAGGAGCAAAGGCTCCTAGACCTTGCATGTTTTTTCTGATTATTTTGTTTTGTTGTCAAAACCCTTGGAGTGGTTTTTGTTTTCAGACTTGTGATACTTTATATCTTTAGTGTTGTTTAAGACCTTATTTTAAGCCAAGTGTATTAGCTATGGATTATTAGTATATAGGTTTGAGATTTGTGGTTTAAATTATAGTTAAGTAACTCTTTTGGTTCTACCTATTTACTCTTACTCAAAGTAGTCCATAACTCCGTTAATTTAGACCACTTGTGGTTAGGGCATAAGTCTTCCGCTATTTCTTTAACCGTCGCCCCCATGCGTTGGACCGGCCCTTGGACCGGGTCCGGCTCCGGTCGGGCAGTGCCAGGGTGTGACACAAAGCTGTCAGATTTTTTGCAACCGGAAAAAGATCATGGCTGGTGATAGAGTCAGGGAAGGGAGAGCTCGAATCTCTGGAGGCGGTGGATCGATAGCAACTTGGCGTGTAAGGTAGAATCGGTCAAACATCCGTTTAATACAAATTAGAGGCACATATGGCGTATGAACGAATCCAATTAATAAGAGCTGGTCAGACCATTTATCCCGGTCAGCAGAGGGCAAAGTTTAAGTCTTTGTCTTCTCTGTTGATCGACCAGCAAGAGGCAGAGCCTCGCCGGAAGTTCGGACCGCCGCTTCGCCGCGCCCCTACCCATCCTCGAGTTTTCTCTGAAATCACAGAGGAAAGGAGGGTATGGACGTTACTATCGGTGGCGGACCTGTAGCTAGACTAGGGGGTTCGGAATCACCGCTGGAAAGTGAATTGAATGGCCCCAGTCCCATGGCTGGATGAGGTGGCGGCGTCGGTTCAAATCGCCGATAGAAGAAAATTTTGGCCGTGATGTAGACCGCTCGGCAGCCACCATGCACCAACGGGATAGGGTCTAATGGAACCGCCTCCCGGAGGCGATCGTATTGGCCAAGCCCGTCGGCTAACAGTGGCGGCTAGCGGTGGCTGCTGGAGGCCAGTAGGTGTTCTTGCCGGTCAGAACCGAAGAAGACAACCCCGTCTTTGCTGGTCCGGACCCGACTGGTATGGGCTTGGCCCGGATTTGGGTCTGGCCCGGATCCGGTCTGGGTCAACAAAAAAAAAGAAGAAAAATAAAAGTGGGGGTTGAACCGGGTTCGGTTCAAGGGGCTATACTTGTTCTAAAAAATTGGAAAAAAATACCGGTGGACTTTGACAGGGATACAAGTGTCTTGACCAAGTTTCAGACCTGGAAAAAATCTCAGAAATGGTAAAATGACCTTTTTACCCCTGGTAGTTAAATCATCATGTGAAAATCACTTACCCGATTTAGAGGCTCCGGTTCAGTGGCCTATGAGTTGATCTAAAAATTGAGAAACTTTTCAGTGAGAGTTTAATGTGTAACCTAATTATAACCCAAACTACTTAGTGAGGAAAAATCCCAATGAGTGGTTAATGGACCCTTTTGCCCTTAGGGTTTATAGTAAACCGTTAGTCAAAACCTGAGTTGGTTCAAGGGGTTCACGACCCCATCATATGCTAGAAAAATTACACAGAGTCCATGATGTCAAGTAGTACACTTGAGTTCAGTTTTGAACCCATCATATGTCAATAAGGCTTTAAACCAAATGACAAAAATACCCCTTTGAGTGGACCCGCCCACATTCATGTGAATGGAAGCGCGAGTCAGCTTGAGAGTGGAACCTCTGGAGAGGATTATAACTTAAAATAAATAAAAGGGTAGTGAGATGACCAAATGACCTAAGAGAGAGTACCATACCCTAGGTGGTAGAATTACCCTAATGCCCTTAAGGGCAGTATGTTCCGTTTCTGTCGAAACTATTAACTTAACCACTAAGCGTTAGGGTACACTATAGTGACGTGGAATGGATTCAAAAGGAAGGGGTGTGACTATTAAGTGACACGAAGACCTTGTCAGGTCATAGTGTCATGGGAAACAAGGGGAGGAACCCTAATTCTCAAGGTTTAAGGCAGCATATTACAAGTGTCTGCAACCGAGTACATCGAACGACTAGAGTGTTTTATATGTAACTCACGGGATGCGTTAGAGTTGTGCGTTAGAGTTGTTTACACTCATGGGCTTGAACTAACTGAGCCCTAGCCCTGCAATTGAGTGCAATGGGCCTTTATTCATTATTTATGCATTGTTGTGAATTCATATTATTTATGTTGATTATGCTGATGCATGCTTTTATTATTGATGCTTTGATTTATATCAATAACTTAAGAGTAATGAAGTTTAATCAAGAGACATGGGTTGCAGTCAAATTGTGGGGAGAACACCTAATCAAGATAATGACTAAAATACCCTCTTTAGTGTTGGGACCAGTTCATGTAGTGAACGGGGCCCTGACATAGAATCTTACCTTGGTTAATGAACCTAGGGTGATTTTGGGATGTTCTTCGAGTCATAGCTCAGTGGATGAGCTATTTAGTGGGCCGATTCACAAGGTGAAAAGGACCCAAATGGTTGAGTGAATACTTGACTGGATGGAAATAATCTAGTCTAAGTTTCAGATGTTTGGGGGAGTCAATGGTCATAAGGACCTGAGGCTTCTATGGATACATTAGTAATGTCTTATAAGACATTTTCTCCCAAAGTTGGGATGGTGGAGATTGCAATATGCTTCTTCATCGCCACGATGGTTTGGGTATTGATCAGATGGTCTTTACCACGGGTCTCCCGCAGGTCTTCCCAGGACTATTTAGTACGTACGAAAAGCGGAGTTGTATGAGCATCATGGAAGGCTTATGCTTCTCGCCAATCTGTGTCCATGAGCATAGTTGGGATCCTCTTCTCCATATTCGTGGCAGGCAATTGAGAGCCCTGGGGATTTGGATCAAGCTGCAGTTAAGCAGTCTACTCCAAGGTTGGAGTCATTTGTCTAGAGATTTCTCAAGGGGCAAGTTATCTCTGAGTTACAAATTTGATAGTTTTAATTATCGAACAAGGGATGTGAGATAATTAATAACATTGTTTGATATTGTTTGTTAATTAGACAAGTGGAACGATTAAAGGACTTACTAAAACTAGGTTGGTTAAAAATACCTAAGCATTGCATGTGTGATGCTATGCTTCGTAGGATAGAGTAGTTTCTAGGCAGAACTACGTCTGGATCCGATCTTGTTAGAAACATGGGAGATGTTGTCTGATGAGTACGTAGGCAACTAACATCGGTTGATGTTGTCCCAATCCAAAAAATATTAATAAAACCTTTTGTCCTTTAGAAGCTCTTCTCCTAAAGGTGGAGAGATTCCATTGTTGTTGTGGTTGTTTTGTTTGGTTTGTTGCAAATTCTCCAGGCAACAAGTAAGACCAAGACAGGCGAGCACAAGAAGGTTCTGTATTTCTGTAACTTCGATACGTTAGTGTACTTTTAACGTGAGAGTCAACTTGTTATTTATTTTCAAATGGATGACGGACTTGTACTTAGATGGATGAGTTGTTGTTGAAATTTTGAGATGTATAAATATCATATGATTTGATATCCATATTTGTGAACCCCAGTTATCATGGCCTAGATATTTAATCGAATGATTTATTTTGTATTGAAAGAAAAAAAAATTATCGCTACTTACCATTCGTGCTATTTTAAAATGCTTTTAAAAATCTGGTACAACATTTGAGTTTGACCCATTCGAATTGGGTCAAGTTCGAGTTATTGTTTCTTAAACAAGGTATTACACTAAAAATTTGTATAAATCATGTCACTGCTTGATATGTAAATATGATGCAGGGGTCTAAATCCAAATAAAAAGACATGTATGTCCTTACTGCCTGTCACTCGTTTCATGCCTAGTGAGAGGGGAATCTTCATATTGAGATCTACTTCCCTTATTTGTTCCCTTCTCTACCTCGCTCACTACAACAAAATGTACTATTAGAGACGCATATACAAGCGTCGATAAAAATAATTACTTACGACAAATAAATGAACTATTAGCGATGCAAAATAATATGTGTTGCTATTTTTCATGTATTAGCGACACCTACCTTAAAGCGTTGCTAATACGAATAAAATTAGCAATGCTTTCCAATAACCGAAGCTAATAGTTACACTATTAGCAACACTTTTAATAAGCATCGCTAAAAGATATATATATTTTTAAAAAAATTCATAACTATTAGCGATATTTTTTTATTAAGCGTCGCTAATAGTTTTAGCAATAGCAATGCTTAATAAAAGCATCACTAATAGTAATAAATTTTAAATAAAAAAATAAAAATTTATAACTATTAGTGACGCTTGTAAATAAGCGTCGCAAATAACATTCATAATAGCGACGCTTGTGTACAAACATCGCTATTAGCTTTATTAATTAATTTTATTTAATAAATAAATATTAAACAAAAGTAAAAATAAACTTCTTAAATATAATATATTTTATTAATTATTTACTATTTGTATATATAATAAATAAATCTTAAACTTTAAATAAAATGTAGTTTTAATAATATATTAAACTTTCACTATTTATATATAATATATTTTATTTCTTAAATTTTCATAAAAAGAGAGAGGAGAGAGGAGAGTGAGGAAGAGAGAGAGGTGAGAGAAGGAGAGAGAAATAAAGATAGAGAGAGAAAGAGGGTAGAAAGAGAGAGGAGAGAGAGGCTGAGGAGAGGGTGAGGGAGAGAGAGGAAGAGAGAGAGAAGAGAGGGAGAGAGAGTGAAGAGAGAGAGAGAAGAGGTGAGGAGAGAGAGAAGAGAGAGTGAGGAGAGTGAAGAGAGAGGGTGAGTGTAGAGAAATAGAGGAGAGAGAGAGGAATTTTTTTAATTATAAATTATTTTAAAAAAATTAAAATAATAAAAAAAA
Source organism: Saururus chinensis (assembly GCA_035235625.1). Taxonomy (NCBI): domain Eukaryota; kingdom Viridiplantae; phylum Streptophyta; class Magnoliopsida; order Piperales; family Saururaceae; genus Saururus; species Saururus chinensis. The sequence goes on from CP141140.1 coordinate 28,547,242, forward strand.
TTATTAGCGACGCATAGATTTATACGTCGCTACTACCTTAGGGTAGTAGCAACACATAGGTGTATCCGTCGCTACTACCCTAAGGTATTAGCGATGCATCAATCTACGTGTCGCTACTACCCTAAGGTATTAGCGACACATCAATCTATGCGTCGCTACTACATAGTGTAGTAGCAGCGCATAGCTTTATGCGTCACCAATAGTGTGTTTGATTTTTTAAAAAAATAATAGAAAAAAGAGAGGAAGAGAGAGAGAGGGAGGGAGGGGGAGAGAGAGAAGAGGGAGGGTAGAGAGAGGGAGAAGAGAGATCTAGAGAGAGGAGAGGGAGAGGGGAGAGAGAAGAGAGAGAAAGAGGGGAGAGGAGAGAGAGGTGGGGAGAGAGGGTAGAGAGAGAAGAGAAATATTGAGGGAGAGAAAGGAAGAGATAGAGTGAGTGTAGAGAGAGAGGAGAGAGATGAACTTTTTTAAACTATAAATTATTTTAAAAAAGTTAATAAAATAATTTAAAAAATATTAGCGGCGTATAGATTTATACATTGCTACTACCTTAGGGTGGTAGCGACGCATAGGTGTATGCAGTAGTAGTGACGTATAAATCTATGCATCGCTACTACATAGTGTAGTAGTGATGCATAGCTTTATGCGTCGTAAATAGTATTTTTTATTTTTTAAAAATTAATAGAAAAGAGAGAGGAAGAGAGAGAGAGGTGAGAGAGAGAGGAAGAGAAGGGGAGGGGGAGAGAGAGGGGAGAGGAGAGTAGAGAGAGAGAAGAGAGGGAGGGAGAGAGAGAGAGGATGAGCAGAGAAGAGAGAGAGGATGAGGAGAGAAGAGAGAGAGAGGATGAGGATGAGGAGAGGGAAGGTAGAGAGAGAGAAGAGAGGGAGAGAGGGTAGAGAGAGAGATGAGGGGAGAGAGAGAAGAGAGGAAGAGAGGGAGAGGAGAGAGAGTGACTTTAGCAATGCATAATATGTGTCACTAATAACTCGCTTATTAGCAATACATATATTATGTGTCGCTAGTAATTTTTTTTAACCCGCACGGGTGCACGTGATTTGGTTATTTAAATCCCCCCACCCCTCTCTCCTTAGGCCCCGCCCTTTGCCGCTAGCCATTGCCAGCTTTGCCGCCGTTCACCGGTCCCAGTCCCCCACCTCCACTCCCTCCTTCCCCTCCCTTTCACAGAGAGGGGTGGCCGCCCCCCCCTCCCCTGTCCCCCTCTCCCACGCCCGCCCCCTCCCCCCGGTAGCTGCCGCCCCCCTCCCCACTTCTTCCTCCCCCCGGTCCCCCCCTCCCCCTCTCTATTAGGAGGGGTGGGGGTGGGGACGAGGAGAGAGAAGAGAGAAGAGGAGCAGGAGGAAGGAGTGGGGGATGCGGCCAGATTCAGTCACCCCGCCGGAAATCAGCCACTTCTATCTTCCCTGCCGGGCATGCCACCGACGGTTTTTTTTTTAAGTTTTGGTTTTTAGCGATGCATATCATTATGCGTTGCTAATAATATTTTTTTAAAAATATTTTTTCTGGTAGCGACACTTAGCAAGCAACCCTACTAATGTTTCATTAGCGATGCATATCATTATGCATTGCTAATATTATTTTTTTATTTTTTTAAAATTTATTTTGGAACATTACCGACACATAATTTAGCGTCGTAAATAAATATGTTAGCGACGCTTATAATGATGCGTCACTAATAAGTTTTTTAAATTTTTTTTTACATATTATAAAATTATTAGCGATGCATAATTACACATTGTTAATAATAAAGTGTTAGCGACATATAGATCTATGTGTCACTAAAAAGTTAATATTATCGACGCTTAAATATGTGACGCAAAAGCAAAATCATTAATGACGTATAAAATATATGTCGCTAATGTTGACTTTTAGCGACGTATATTTAGTGACGACAGTTTTATCGACGCATTTAGCGATGCATATTTATACGTAGTAGCGATGAAAGTTTTATCGATGTATTTAGCAACGCTTTGTATGTGTTGCTAATAACTATTAGTAACGCTTACACTACTATTAGCGACGCTTAGTCAATTTTATTGTAGTGGCCTTCTTCCTCTACTCTACCCTATCTTATTCATTTTCTCTTCTCTCCCTTGCCTCATTCCTATTCTCTTTGTTGCGTCCTTCCTCTTGTCTTTGCCTTGTCCTTGTCACAACTGAAGGCTCTTTTCCTAGTCTATAGCCAGTCAGCTGCTTTGTCATATCAGAAAGCACCTAGAAGTCCCTCCAAAAGTAACACTCTTGCTTGAGCTGAAGAAGTCCTGAGACCCACCACTAATGTGGGTATATAATACTTTCAGCTCATGTCATCGTTGTATAGAGGAAAGTAACTTCTACTAAGAGGTTGATAGGACTGTTGTGGATAAATAGTTGTGAAGGTTTTTGAAATTGCAATGGTACAATACAAATAAGGTTGTGATGGCTTAGAAAAACTGTTCAAATTGTTTTGGAAATATGTTGAAATGTCTTTGCAATGAAAGAGCATCGGAATAGTGATGGGATTGTTGTGGGTCAATAGGTGTGAAGGTTTTTAAAATTGTGATGGTACAAATAGAAAAGCAATGGCTTATACTACAACAAAAAGTATTATTAGTGACGCAAAGAAAAAGTGTCACTAATAACAACTATTTGGAACACATATCAAAGTGTCGCAGAAAATTTAAGTATTAACGATTCTTTTTATAAAGCATTGCCAATAGTAGTACTAATAATGACACTTTTTATAAAGCGTCTCAAATATTAGTACTATTAGAGACGTTTTCTAAAAAGTATCACTAATAGTTATAAGTTTTAAATAAAAATAAAAATTTTAAACTATTTGTGAAGCTTTTATACATGCATTGCCAATAGTATTAATACTAGCGACATTTGAAAAAATTATGCTTATTAGTGACACTTTGTTAAAAGTGGCGCTAATAATAACATAATTAACGACGCTTTAAAAAAAGTGTCGCTAATAATTCATCTATTAACTATGCTTTTAAAAAAACATCACTAATAACTTTATTAATCTAATTTATTTAATATTTATTATTTAAATATATAATATATAATAAATACATATTAAAAAAATTCAAAGAAATTTCCCAAATATAATAAATTTTATTAAATATTCATTATTTCTATATATAATAAATAAATAATAAAAACTAAGGAAAGAGAGGGTAGAGAGAATGGAGAGAAGAGAGAAAGAGAAAGAGGGGAGGGAGAGAGAAGAGAGAGAAAGAAAAAAGAGAGAAGGAAAAATTAATTTTTATGTTTGTGATTTTTATTAAATATAATAGATTTAAAAAAAATTATATAAAATATATTAGCAATGCTTCATAAATTGCGTCATTAATATATTTTATTTTAATTTTCTTATTAATTTTAAAATATAATTTATAATAAAAGAGAGAGGGTAGAGAGAGAAAAGAAGAAGAGAGAGGTCAAGAGAGAGGAGAGGAGAGAGAGGGGGAGAGAGGAGAGGGAGAAGAGAGAGGATAGAGAGGAGAGTGGAGAGAGAGAAGAGAGAGGATAGAGAAGAGAGAGCAGAGAGAGAGAAGTGGAGGGAGAGAGAAGGGAGAGGGAGAGAGAGAAGAGAAGAGAGGGAGAGAGAAGAGACAAGAGAGAGGAGAGAGAGTACATAGAGGGAGGAATTTAATTTTAATTTTTTATGATTTTTATTAAATATTAAATTTTAAAAATAATTGAAAAGAAATAAAAATGTATGACACATAGGATTTGCGTCGCTAATACTCCAAGAATTAGTGACTCATATTAGCGACGCTTTATACTAAACATCACTAATAGATTTATTTTATTTTATATATTTATTATTTTTAAAATATAATATATAATTAAAAAATTAAAATTAAAATTAAAATTAAAATTATTGCACTGCTCTCTCCCCTCGCATCCTCAGAGTCAGGGCTCACGGTGACACACGTGGAAGAGAGAGATTAGAAAGATGAGAGGTAAAAGAGAGCTAGAAGAGAGAGAGGGGGGAGGGAGGGGGAGAGAGAGGAGATAGATATAGAAGAGAAAGAGAGGGAGAAGAGAGAGTAGAAGAGAAGAGAAGAGAAGAAGAGAGTGGAGAGGGTGTATAGAGAGGAGAGACGGGGTAGAGAGAGTAAAGAGAGAGAGATGGAAGAATTTAATTTTAATTTTTTATGATTTTTAATTAAATATTATATTTTTAAAATCATTAAAAAAGTAAAAAATGTATTAGCGACGCATAGGCATTTGCGTCGCTAATACCCTAGATATTAGCTATGCATACGCTTATGCATTGCTAATACTTAGGGTAAGCGTCGCTAATTTATTTATTTTATTTTATATTATTATTTTTAAAATTTAATATATAATTTAAAAAAATAAATTAAATTCTTATAACGACCCATTTTTCGGTTCCGCCTAACCCGAGGGGTTAGGGGTAATTCAGTAATTTTAGATAAGTGTTGGCAGTTTTAAGGGATGAAATCCCTATATATAGGTAGAGATCGAAGTAACGAGCATAATGAATCGAAGAATACGCAAAACAGAGGTCGAGAACGAAAGTTACGACTTCGACAAGCATGCCACATGGGCGGGACCCACTTTAAAAGAATTGAATAACCTACCCATGGTGCAGTGCAGCGTAGTGGGGGGCTCCCGCAATTTTGTGCAACCACCCGTCCGCGGGATGGGGCTCGCGAACGCGGGTCGGCTCCTGTGCGACCACGCATTCAAACTTCCGAAGGAGTTTTCCGACTCGTTCTGGGTCCGTTTTCTTCCATTCTTGAAGCATTCCTAGCTAATTCGAGGGTAATCTACGCAATGACATGTCATTCATTGAGTTGGCATCCCTAGAAGGGGGAATGACCTAGGGCAAGAGGAGGCTCTGTCCGCCACCCTCCCACCCTAAAGAGATAGAAACATCCTGGAGAGAGAGGGGGGCTCCATCCTCATTCATTGGGCCACATCAAGAGTAGTGGCCCGGAGTGGGGGAGGCTCCGTCCGCCACCGATGGGCTACATAGTGTGAGAAACGCCCATGGATAGGGGACGTTTTGTACGTTACTTACGAGCTCGAAAAAAGAAAAGAGCCTCCGGGTAAAGGGGGGTTCTGTCTACGGCCTACAAGTGCGCGATATGTTAAGTATTGTCAGGAAGGGGGAAGATAGGTTTGGGGCAAGGGCTGGCTCTGTCTACCGGCCTAGTGCCCCGAAGAGAGAAAAGCGGCCCGGGGAGAGAGGAGGCACTGTCCTTCATCACTGGGCCGATTCGAAAGAGGTGGCCCAGAGTAGGGGAGGCTCTGCCCTCCACCGAATGGCCATGAAGTATGAGGTACATCCCTGAGTAGGGGAGGTTCTATCTGCTGCCCACGGGTGATGAGAAGCGTCTTCAGGAATGCATGGAGGAAAGTTGGTTGGTCATCTTTCGGCGCAAGGCGAGGAATGCATGGAGGCTAGAGGAGGCTTTGTCTGCAGCCTCTGGATCAGAAGGGGAGGACACCCAAAAGGATTGAACTTCTTTGTACACCGAGAAGGATTAAATATTCGGATATACATATGTATTTTCGTATAGTTTGATGTATGCAGTAACCGATAGGCAGAACTACATATGGATCCGATTGTATCGAAGTAACATCGTGGATGTTATTCGATACGTACGTAGGCAACCAATGGCAAGGCAACGTTGGCCCAATCCAAATTAGATATTAAAATAGGCTTGTTTGGGCCTACGCGCAATGGAGGGCTAAAGCTCCGAAGTGCGTAGTGGAACGCGAGGACTCTCGCACTCAAGAGTCCTCTGCTCCTGGTTTTTGGTTTGTTTTTAATTCATTTTCGGGGTAAACTAGAGTGCGGGCTATCCCCTATGTTGTGAATCCCTGGCTCAGGTTGGTTTTTGGGTCGGGGTGTTACAATTTTGCTATTCTCTTCCCTCTTATTCTTAGAGCCGGGGCTCATAGTGACGCGTGTGGAAGAGAGAGAGATCAAAAAGAGGAGAGAGTTAGAAAAGATAGGGGGAGGCAGAGAGAGGGATAGAGAAAGAAGTGAGAAGAGAGAGAGGTTGTCACAATCCAGATTTTTAAAAGCCTTTTTAAATAGCACGAACGATAAGTCAAGAGGAATTTTTGTTTTTTCTTTCTTAAATACAAAACAAACCATTCGATTAAACATCTAGGTCATGATAACTGGTGTTCACAAATACGAATATCAAATCATATGATATTATTACACGTTTCAAAATTTAATAAGAATAGCTCATCCATCTAAGTACAAGTCCGTTATCCGTCTGAAAATAAATAACTAAGTTGACTCTCACACCAAAGATACACTTACGTACCAGAGTTGCAGAAATGAAGAACTTCATCATGTGCTCGCCTGTCTTGATCTCACTTTTTGATGCCTGGAGAATTTGCAACCAACTAAACCAAACAACAACAACAATGGAATCTCTTCGCCTTCAGGAAAAGAGCTTCCAAAGGACAAAAGGTTTTATTAATATTTTTCGAATTGGGCCAGCATCATCTGATGTTAAGTGCCTATGTACTCATTAGACAACATCTCCAATGTTTCCAACAAGATTGGATCCAGACATAGTTCTGCCTAAAACTAAACTAAACTAAGAAGCATAGCATCACATATGCAATACTTAAGTATTTTAAAGCAACCTACATTATAATCAAGTCCTTTAATCGTTCACTTGTTTAATTAACAAGCAATATCAAATAATGCTATTAATTATCTCACAACCCTTGTTCAATAATTAATACTATCAAATCTGTATTCACTCAGCAATAACTCGCCCCTCAAGAAGTTTCCAGACATAGGACTCCAACACCATGCACAAAACAATGGACACCGTTCAGAAAATAATGCACTTGCTGTTATCTGAAAGACCGATTCCCGTTCAAAGGAGTATTGCACACTAGCAGGGAATTCCTAACATCCCTAGGGATCTACTTAGATCAGTCATGGGTCTAGAGATGTAGGTACCAGCTGTGCTCATCGATACATTCGCCGGATGTAGATGAGCCTTACATGATGGTAAAAACCTAGTTTGCACATTTGCAGAGAACCAACGTCCCAAAGGAGCAGAGACCACAAAGGTCTAAAAATTTACCGCCATAACTATTGCTATGAACTAACACAATGCTGACTGAACATATGACTCAATGCATCCAAAAATTAAATACTTAACACAACCTATCTTGCATGCAACTGACTCTCATGATTGGCAAGATAATAGGCAGATTTAGGGCTAAAACATGTGAACTAAATCTATATAACAATGACTCAGACTTGTGCTGAGATGAACTGACCAATTCAACAATATATTGAATCAGATTGGGGCTGAGATGAACAACTCAAGTCATCCACCTAATATGACAATTTCAAGCTGATACAACCATCAACATTCAACATAAGATATATCACAATAAGGCTGAAATTCAGGGACAACATAGGCTGAAATTCAGAGGCATCTTAGGCTGAAATTTAGAGGCATCATAGGCTTAAATTCAAAGATTTAATAAGCATGAAGATGTCATAAACTAAGGCTAAAAAGTCAAGGATTCAATCATCAAGATTATAACATGAACCAAGGCTGAGAATCAGGTATTAAACTGACAATAATGCTACCTAAACTATGGCTGAAAGTTAGGCATTCACTCAGCATGATTATAACATAAACCAAGACTGAGAATCAAGTATTAAATAAGCAAGTTTATGGCCTAAACCAAGGCTGCAAATCAGGGATTAAATAGATAAAAGTATAGCCCAAACTAAGGCCACAAATCAAGGATTAAATAAGCAAAAATATGGCCTAAACTAAGGCCACAAATTAGAGATTAAATAGATAAAAGTATGGCTTAAACTAAGTCCACAAACCAGGGATTTAATCGGCAAAAGTATAGCCTAAACAAGGCTACAATTCAGGGATTAAATTCACTAGAGCTTGTACACGAATTAAGGATAATATACATAATTAGAATCAGAGTCATTCATGCATAAATTAGGGCTAAGGTAGATGAAAAAAAATCAGCAACATGCTTGCACGAATTAGAGCTAATATTCTTGACAGAAATCAAAATCATGTATGCACAAATCAGGCTATATATAAGAGATAAAAATCAGAATCATTCATGCACAAATTGAGGCTGATTCATGACATCAAAACCCATTAAGTAATGCTGAATTACTTCAACCAATATCTCATGCTTAAGGGTGTAAAAAGATGCACCTACCTCTACCAATTCGCCCCTAATGCTCCTAGCCCTTGCTTCTATGCTTCTTAGCCTTTAATTCAGTCCAAAGATGGTTGCTTTGTCCCCTCTAATGCTACTGGTTGTGGAGGTCCTTGAAGGGAGAAGGAAGAGGAGGGAAAGGATGGGAAAGAGAGGATGTCAAACTAGCCAAATCCCCCTTAGGGTCACCCCCCTCTTTCCTTTTTATAAGAGCCCTCACCTAATACTACTAAGAACCTCCCCTAGAATCCTAATTGAGTCCCCATATGTTCTAGGGGCGCCCCCTACTTTCTAGGAGCTACCCCAACACCACTTCCCTATCCAATTCCTAGTTCTTTTAGGAATTCTATCCAATTCCTAGTTATTTTAGGACTTCCAATTCTTAGTTCTTTTAGGACATCCAATTCCTAGTTCTTTTAGGACTTCTAATTCGGGTAAACGGGCCATGTGCAATATGTTCAACTTATAACGGTCATGTCTCCTTCATTTGAACTTCGATTCGCACGATCTTTGTGGCATTTCGAAGCTCTTTCTATCTGCTTTCCATCCATATAAGTTTCAACCACTAATCCCAACTAATGATCAAGTTATTCTCATGAGAACTTCGGTCTAATACCCTAATTTTTACGTGGTTGACTTCAGGAATTTAGAAAAATCCCGGACGTTACAAAGGCTAGTGAGATAAGAGAAAAAGAGAGAGGAGAGAGAGAAGAGGAGAGAGAGGGTAGAGAGAGTGAAGAGAGAGAGAGAGGGAGAATTTAACTTAATTTTTAATATTTTTTTATTAAATATTATATTTTTAAAATAATTAAAAGAAATAAAAAATGTATTAGCGATGGATAGGCATTTGCGTTGCTAATATTCTAGTTATTAGGGATGGATAGGCATTTGCGTCACTAATACCCTAGATATTAGCGACACATACGCTTATGTGTCGTTAATACCCTACTAAGCATCACTAATAGATTTATTTTATTTTATATTTATTATTTTTAAAATATAATATATAATTAAAAAAAAATATTAAAATTAAATTTTGCTACTTTCTCCCCTCTCATCCTCAGAGCCGGGGCTCACGGTGATGTGCGTGGAAGAGAGAGAGATTAGAAAGAGGAGAGAAAGCTAGAAGAGAGAGAGGGGGGGGAGGGAGGAGAGAGAGAGGAGATAGAGAAAGAAGTGAGAGAGGGAGAATAGTGGGAGAGAGGAGAGTGTAGAGAGCAAAGAGAAGAAGAGAGAGGAGAGAGGGTACAGAGAGTGAAGAGAGAGAAAAGAGAGAGGAGAGAGAGTATAGGGAGGGGGATTTAATTTTAAGTTTTTAAGATTTTTTAATTAAATATTATATTTTAAAAATAATTAAAGAGAAATAAAAGAAAATGTATTAGCGATGCATAAGCATTTCTGTCGCTAATACCCTAGATATTAGTGATGCATACGCATATGCGTCACTTTCTACTAAACATTGCTAATAGATTTATTTTATTTTATATTTATTATTTTTAAAATATAATATATAATTAAAAATTAAAAATTAAATTCCGCTACTCACTCCCCTCTCATCCTCAGAGCCAGGGCTCACGGTGACGTGCATGGAAAAGAGAGAGATCAAAAAGAGAAAAGAGAGCTAGAAGAGAGAGAGGAGATAGAGAAGAAATGAGAGAGAGAAGAGAGAGTATACAAGAGGGAGAATTTAATTTTAATTTTTTAAGAGTATACTTAGGGTATTAGCGACGCTTTCCACTAAGCATCACTAATGGATTTATTTTATTTTATTTTATATCTATAGACCTACAGTTGTCGGGTAAAGCAAATGTAATCAACCATAAAGACCCTACATCAACACAAAAACTTCAGTTGAGTTAACCAACACAAACACTGATGATCTAATGACAACTGGCGGCTCTCTCCCAAAAGATGGTGTATACTGAATATGCGACAACCCAGCTCAAAACCAACTCCAATTGGGTTAATCAAAGCATTCAGCACAACAATGACCAAGAACTTGTGAAAGCCGAGTTAGTCGAAGTATTCTATGCCGCCAATTCTCTAATGGGTTAAAAATCAAAATCTATTTCACTGCTAAAGCACGAATTGGAGGAGATGGAATTGAAACACAATCATGTGTAGTTGGGGATATAAATAATATCATTTTCGAACACCCCTCAAACCGCTCAACACATGCAAAGATGATGCAATCATAGAGACGGACTTAGGTAAATTAAATTTACATATATTGCTCAACTCAAGCGAAGAATCAAGTTGGATGAAGTCCCTAACTGTTAACCCCAAACAAAAGTGCTATAAAAAATAACATAATGTACCACCATAATGAAGACACCACTCTATAATATATTGTGACATCCCCAAAATACACCTCCACATGGAAGAAACAAACTTGCACTGAGAGGTTGATTTAGAGTCCACTTTAGTGAGGATAGTTCAAGCACGAGGAATGTTAGCCCATAAATGACGACCACTCATCTTTTATAATCAATGTAGATTAAAAGATGTTGATATCAACCTACTAAACACAATACAATTAGTAGGATAAAAAAACTAAACCTAACACTTGATAATGGAAATCTCTCTTACATGGATGAATCACTAATATGGTTGCACACGAACAAAACTGTTTATAAAGATAACCTAAGATTTTTCAACGATGCATGAGTAGCTAGTGAAAATAACTCAAATGATAACAAGACATTAGATTATTGAACATAGTTTCATAGAAGAAAAGTAGATGGGTTAGGCTTATAAGCTAATCAATGTAAGTATCGTATAAGGTTCACCAAAAAGAAGGAATATTTACTTTGACGTATGGGAAATTAATAGTTAGTTAAATTCATTAGAACATTCAACATGAGAGATCAGTAACTTAATATGCTAATCTACACCATGTCCTACTCTAACTATGGCTAAAAGAGATAATACGCAACCTTTCCTTATAACAGTTAGGATTCGTCGTTTCTTCGTGATATATATATATATATATATATAATCATTCTATCCTCCCATATTCCTCTCTTCCTGCAAATCTCTTCATCTTTTACTATATTTAACAATTAGAATATTATGTAGAGGCAAGAGTGTCAATGGTGCACTAACAACTAAGTGAGTTACCTGCTCAATTATATATACTACATGTGGATATAACATATATATATATATATATATATATATATATATATATATATATATATATATATATATATATATATATATATATATATATATATATAATCATTCTATCCTCCCATATTCCTCTCTTCCTGCAAATCTCTTCATCTTTTACTATATTTAACAATTAGAATATTATGTAGAGGCAAGAGTGTCAATGGTGCACTAACAACTAAGTGAGTTTACCTGCTCAATTATATATACTACATGTGGATATAACATAATCATTCACAGGGTTAATTAGGATGTTGGAAATATACAATAATCAGTAAGAATAGGTAACATTACAGATGGTTCTTGAAAGAGTTAAACATATATACATATATATAAATATATATTTGTGTTATTAAATATAAATTTTTTCTATTTTAACAATATTGGAATACCAATTTTTCTATATCAAAAACATGTTCCTATAGAAAGATACAAGATATAAGCACACTCAATTTATTGATCCGAGTAAATGAACTTAAATTGATTTCATATCAAGAAAACACACGATATTATAAAGACTTATTTCTAGATTCAAAACAAGCAGATATTTCTATATCGATAAATGATTCCCATCTTTTTACGTGCTAAATGATTTCTATATTTTTTTCTTCCCTCTAGAATTTGCACCATATAGGAACATTACCTACTGTGTTTTTGTGTGTGAATACATGGCATAAGAGCACAATAATTTGGTTCCATAATGCTACAAAATAGAAGGCTTCTACAAATTTTTTTTGGAAATTATGTATGATTCATTAATAGATGTAAACAAGCTACCAATTTGTATAGTAGAATGATAACACAATATATAACAGAAAAACCTTTTTAATAAACGACCTACACAGTGAGAAATAAAGTAATAACAATGATAAAAAAGATTAAATTACTCAACATAGTTTCACCAAAGAAATGGTATAATTTACTTCATGTAAAACGAAAAGCACAACTCTATAACATAAAATTAACTTATAGATTATACAAAAAAAATCCATTCAAAATGAACCACCGTTTTTTGAATCAAGAAAGGAAATCTCCATTTCTGAGAACGAACCACAAATAATGTGAAAAATACAATAGTCTTGAGCAAATGAATATTTCATTGTAATTGTAATAGAAGATCACTTTTCATACAATGAAAATGTTGGTTTCAAACTATTATTACACAAAACTCCTTTAAATGCTATATTTAAATCATAATTTAACATGAAGTACACAATGATACAATATTAACATATATGAATCACTACACATAACGCAAAGGATATGAAGAGTAAAACAATCTAGGGTAAAGAAACCGTGACTTTTATTAACGTATTTTCATTGATAAAAAATACAATTATTAATAATTATGATGGAGTCGAGTTATTACATACTTCCTCATTTCTTTTAACTCAAAAGTCAGTGCACAAATTGTTTTGAACCTATCCATCATTATTTTGTAGATTATAACCTAATTATTATAACTATCATTGGATCTTCATCACAAAAGGAATGAATTGCTTTGGCATAGTCTTGCGCCCATGGCAAAGTGACAAGCAAGTGGTACGGATACTAGTTTTGCATCTTTCATGTCAAACCTTTCTACTAGTTTGGAAACATACTCTTTTGCAATAACCACAGCTTTTGAACATTTCTATCTCTACATATCTCCATGCCCAATAACAACACCAAAATCCTTCATGTTAAACTTCTTTCTCAATTTGGATTTGAGCTCATCAACTATTGACATGCATTTATAAGCAATAAGCAAATCATCTAGATAAAGTAAAAACATAATTAGAGAACCTCATCAAGCACCTTGTAGTAAACACAACAATCATACTTACTCCTATAGTAGCCAATATCCAACATAAAAGAGCTAAAAGGTTTATACCATTCTCGTGGTGATTGCTTGAGTCTATAGACATATTTCTTCAACCAACAAACAAAATCCTCTTTGTTTGCTTCTTCAAACCCTTCCAGTTGTGTCATTTACATCGTTTCCTCCAAGTTATATGAAGAACCATCTTTACATCAAGTTGTTCAAGCTCCATGTTAAATTCCGCCACCATAGCCAAAAGCACCTTTATAGAAGTGTTCTTCACAACCGGGGATAATATCTCCTCATATTCTACCCCAACATTTGTGAGTGCCCCTTTAGTACTAGTCTTATCTTGAAAGTAAGTTTCTCTTTATAATTAAATGTTTCCTTCTTTTTAAAGATCCATTTGCATGCCACCTATTTACGGTCTTTTGATTTTGGGACTATGTAACATCCTGTGTTCCAATTACACCTAAACCAAGGGGTTAAGGATAATAATATGATTTTAGTTAAATTTTAAAGGGTTTTAAGGGATGGAATCCTAGTATATGAGTAAAGTACGAAGAAAAAGCATAACGAACCAAGAAACATGTGAAACATGGGTCGGAGCAAAAGTTAAAACCTCAAAAAGTGTGCAATATGGGCGGGACCCACTTAAAAAATATGGGATAACCTATCCATGTGAGATCTAGTTTTGAAGGGCTCGTCGATACAAGTCAATTGGTACTAAGAATGTGCAATTCTGACTTCAGGATAAGAAGTTATCACATTTTAAAGTTGGAATTGTATTTGAGAGAAATAATAATAAACTATTTAAAAAAAGATGGAATAGATGACATCAGCCTGAGCTGAGCCTATCCGAAGTTGAGCTGGAGCCGCACCAAGCTGCACCATACGTCCTAGCTTGCTCATGTAACCACGCAATGCACTGCGTCGCCTCACACACCACGTGTGGTGCGGTGACACACGCATCATGCGTGCGTCACGAGCATGCCGACTGCAGTGCTGTGTCGCACATGTGTGATGCATGGCGCGAGCGGCTGCACACGCATCCTGGTTCGCTTATGATACTTCCCCTATAAATTCCAATTTCTGCCTAAACTTCTGGAAGTTTCCAGGGTAGTTCTGTGTCTGTTTTTATCCGTTCAAAAGGCGTTTAAGCTAATTCGAGGGTGTTGTACGTAATGAAAGCATCTATTCCTTGAGTTGGTGTCTGTATAAGGGGAAATACCCCAAGGTAAGAAGAGACTTTGCCTATCACCCTTGAGCATCAAGGAGAGAGAAGTGGCCCAGAAAAAGTAAGGGCTTCGTCCTCTGTAGTCGGGCCACCACGAGGGAAGTGGCCCAGAGTAGGAGAGGCTTTGTCCTCCACCAAAGTGTCATGTAGATAGAGAAACATCTCCAAGCTAAGGGGAGGTCATGTCCATATCCTACATGCATAGAAAAAGGAAAGAGTCTATGGGTAAGGGTAAGGTCTGTCCGTAGCTTACAGGCGCACAAAGAGAGAAGTGTCTTTAGGTAAGGGAGATTTTGTCCGCTGCCTACAGGCACAGGAATTCTAAAGTGTCTCAGGTTAGGGGAGGTTATATCCATTGCCTTTGGACTACAAAGAAAGGAACGTTCTGGGTGTCTGTCTATTGCCTTGAAGCGCAATGAAGGAAAACATTGTAGAGCTAGAGGAGGATCTGCTGAAATCTCTAGACCTAAAAGGGGGGACGCCTTGAAGAAACGAGCAGCTCCACATGCCTCTATTTCTTGAACGATAGGGTAGTAAGCATTTCTAACCTTCTAATTTAATATGATTTATATGCATGCACATCTTAATTTATATTGCTATGCATTTATTAAGATATATGATTTGATGGATTCTGATATATTATGATTTGATCCGTTGTGATATGTTCTGATCCAATTTACTTTGAAATGCTCTTTTAATCTAATATGCTCCAAGCTGATCTGTTATAAATGAATGAAATCTGATATGATCTAATGGGATCTAATATGATCCAATCTGCTCTGTTGTATGTTCTGCTTATTTCTGTGATAGACTGAGCTGTGTGTTCTACTGATTTATTGGCTTCCATTTAACTCCTCTGATTTATAAGATTTTTGTTTGACTTCGAATGATTTATTCAAATATAAAGATATATGTATTTTATTGTATATGATTTTATAATGCCTGATGCATGTAATAGTCGTTAGGCAAAACTACGTTCGGATCTGATCATATTGGAGTAACATCATAGATGTTATCCAATACTTACGTAGGTAACTAGCGTTATAACAACATTGGCTCGATCCAAATTAGTTATAAATTTAGGTTTGTTTTGATCTACGCACAACAGAGCGCTAAAACTCTGTAGTGCATAGATGAATATTATGACTCTCGCACACAAAGTCCACTGCTCCTAGTTGGTCCTTTTTAAGTTACTATGGTCTTGATTTAGTTTTTATGAAAATTTAATTTATTCCGATTTTGTTTTTCCTGACACTTCAAGTCCGGGTCAGTTTTTCGGGTAGGGGCATTATAGGCTAACTCCCACAAGGAGTTCTAGCGGTGAGATTTCATGTCACGCCCCGGCACTGCCCGACCCGAGCCGAACTCAGTCCAAGGGCTGGACCAATGCATGGGGGCGACGGATTGAAACGATTGAGGAAAAATAGTGAAAGACTTGTGCCCTAACTACGGGCAATCTAATTTACGGAGTTTACGCACTACTTTGAGCAAGAGTAAATAGGTAGAACCAAAAGAGTTAAATTCTAAATTAAACCATAATCTCAAACCCACATACTAATAATTCATAGCCACACACTTGGCTCCAAAACAAAGTCTCAAATAAACTGAAGACATAATATATCAAAAATCTAAGACAAGGATCATCCACAAGGTTTTAACATCAAAACAAGATAACAAAGAGACATGCAAAACTAGGAGCCTCCACGACTACTCCTAAGCTCTCTCCGACCTTTCCTCATATAGAGGATCCTGTCCATCTACGTGTCATGCCACGCAGCCCCAAAACAAAACAAGAAAGTGTGGTGAGTATAAAAACTCAATAATGGTTTTGAATATAACTATAATAATTAGAAAACACGACGGCATAACAAAGTAGCATTTCATATATAAGATTAACATGCTATACCACTTTCTGATCATATAGTCATATCATATAAACCTGCATAATAGTGTCTCAATCACACCATTTCTGATCATGCATTCATATCACATAAACCTGCATAATAGTGTCTCAATCACACCATTTCTAATCATGCATTCATATCACATAAACCTGCATAATAGTGTCTCAATCACACACTTTCTTATCATGCATTCATATCACATAAACCTGCATAATAGTGTCTCAATCACACCGTTTTTTATCATGCATTCATATCACATAAACCACATTCACCCTACATGACAAACGTGTCAAACACATGATACACAATCATGCATAGCATTAAGAATAAACATGCATCAATACACATGGTGAATGCCTCCATCAAGGAGTAAACACAAGTATTGCCACACAGGCAAGAAGCGGTCAAGGCCACGAAGGCAAGACACGGTCAAATTTCCACACAGGAACTGAAAGAGGGTCGGGGTTGTCAATCCCTAAAGCTGCTCTCCCTGGACGATCCTGGCTAAGGATGTCCCATTCTTACACAAAGAATCTAGAGTATAGCTCTCATCTCCTGCGGAGGGGAGAGCCCAAATTCCCACACAGGGAACCCTAGAACACGTGGTAGTGGGTGCACACGGCATACCACTCTGGATTCTCAGGGTCCAGATAACACTCATAATAATCTCAAATCCGCAAGACAAGTACACAACTTGTCCCCACATAATTCCATTTCACTAGACTCAACCCGGGGAGTATTCATGTTCCACACAGGAACTTAAATCGAAAACATGTCCTTTCAGACCAACCAAGTTTCGATTAATTCACCGAGCAATTAATCTGGCACGCAATCTCAACCATTGCATACAATCGATTAATTCCGGTTAAACATCGGTAAAACTTCATCCATGAATACCGATCCATGATGCATGACAACATGATACATCCGTGAGCAAGACCTACGTGGGTTCCAACACATGGAACGTGCTCCCAATCAGTCCCCTCATGCATCATACTCAAGGCATAATTAACTACGATTTCATGGTAGATTCCCCATATGTGTGTGTATTCATGCATATCTAAGCACATGCCCAATGCTTGACATAAACTCATAAGACAATTTACACACTAATCTTTATATTCACCCCCATTATCCGATATCAAGCACTTTACCTTTCTTCCCATTTGGTTTTCAATTTCCACCTCCACTCCTTGAACATGTAGAAGACCTTAGACTTTTGCCTCATAAGGTAAACCCAAATCTTCATCAAGAAATCATCAATGAAAGTCACAAAGTACAGAGCTCCACCTTTTGACTTAATCAGGGATGATCCTTACACATCTCTAAATGTATATAGTCAAGAACACCTCACTTTGACATTCTTTTTTATGGAATTAAAGACACCTTTGTTTACTTGCCCGACAAACAAAACTTGTAAATATCTAACTTGAATGTTTTCATGCCCTTCAACAAATTCCTCTTGTAAAGTTCATACATTCCTTTTTCACTCATATTCCCTCATCACTTATGCCACAAATTAGACTCATCACAATCATCACTCTTCTAGATTGTGAAGACCACAACTCTACCAAACATTATATCTCTCATGAGCTTGTAAACATTATTACTCATTCTTGTACCTTCCAATACTACTAACTCCTTTAGATGCCTTGAGAATGTCATCCTTTCCATTGAAAGTGCAACCCTTAGACTCAAGTGCACTCAAAGATTTTAGGTTCTTCTTGAATGTTGGCACATGTCTAGCATCACTCAATGTGCTAACCATCCCATCATACAGTTTGATTTTTATGGTCCCCATTCCAATTGTCTTGCATAGTGCATCATTTCCCATCAACACCAAACCACCATTATAAGTCTTATAAGTATCAAATCAATCATGATTTGGACACATATGATAGAATAATTAGAATCTAAAATCCATATGTGAGATGGGTTATTACCTAAAGGGAAAGAAAGAAGTTCCCTTTCACTTTCAGAGGCCACACTAACAGAATGATCCTTCTCCGTATTTTTTCCCTCCTTTTGTGCCTTCACCTTATGGTAGTTCTTGTAGTGCCAGTTGCCCTTGCAATAATAGCACACAACATCTTTCTTACTCCTTGATTTAGACCGGTAGTTGGGTTTCTTGCATTTGCCTCTTTCACTACTCTGTCCTCCATAACTTGATTTCTCTTTAACTAGGAGACCTTCCACATTATAATCAATTTTTAGAAGACTTCTTTCTTGCAACATTATAGATTATGTCTTGGGTCACCTCTTCATTAATAAGAGTATCTTTCCCAAAACATAGTGTGGTGACAAAATGATCATACGAATCTAGAAGAGAACTCAACAACAAAAGTGATTTGTCTTCATCATCAAACCTCATTTCTAACTTCAAGAGCTCACTAATCATCTAGTTGAATGTATTCATGTGTTCTAGCACATCCTCCATCTTCAACCCTTAGAGTTGTTTTTCCAAGTATAGTTTGTTTGATAAAGACCTCCCCATGTAGAGCTTCTCAAGTTTCTCCAATAAGCCTTTTGTCTTTTCCTCTTCACTTACATTATACAACACTTCATTGAAGAGGTATAATTAGATAATGCTCACCGCCTTTTAATCTACATCAACCCATTTAGCATTCTTGTTTTTCTTCAATTTCTTGTCCTTCTCCAACAAAGAAACCTTGATCCTTTGTTGGATTATTGTTTCTAACTCTCATTTTCTATAACCCATAGTTATTTTGACAATCAAACTTCTTCACCTCAAACTTAATCCTCCGCAAATAGTTGTTCCCTTTGAAGTCATTTGTCAAATCCCTTGTGGGCACCAAAATTTTCAATCTCAAAATTGTAAAATTTCTTTATCCAAAGTGTACCAAATGAGTAGAAATAAGAATTATATAAGCCAAGTTTTGATACCAATTGTTGATGTATGGAGTGGATCTTGGAATCCTCACCATCCACCCTCTTAATATCTCCATAAATCAATCAACTACCACATATACAATCAGTAGTAAATTGAAATATGCAATAGGCTGAATATAAATGATCAAATAAAAAAAGCACACAAATCACATAAAGAGATGCAAGAGATATGTGGTCATCATTCTTGGCATCCACCTTGGAAAAGAAATCAATTGAGCTTTCACATTGTGGTTTCCAAAGCACATTACAAGAGCTCGACACCCAAACTTCTTCAACTTTGCTTCATCTCCATACAAAGCTCTTTTCTTTCCGCTTTGGTTTGCTCTCTCTTCTTCCCTTTTGGTTATTTTGTTCATCTTCTAACCTAGAAGGTAAAACAAGAGAGAATATATAGTAGTCTAAATGAGTTATAACTTATACCTTAAAATTATAAGTTTACCATTCTAAGACCCAACCCAAAGGAAATAACCCATGGCTTTAAGTTTTTAAGCTAAACCCAACATCTGGTTGGTAGCAACTTGGGCAATGGAGGCGGCAGGGATGGCAGCCAAGAATTTTTCCAACTAGTAGTGAAGGGGTGTTGACAAATTCTTTTTCCAATAGCGGCTGAGGTGGATGTGGAGGTGGAGGAAGCTAGAGTTGATTCTTCATGGCAGACGGCCTCTTCCCCTTATTGTGGGTGTGGGGCAGAAATCCAAGTTTTCGCACTCAATTACAGTAGTAGATATGGCACTTCGTTGGATTCCTATTTGGGTAGCCTATGCTCAATGACGTCACCTCCTCCTCCACGAATAGAAAGCATGAACAAATTTTAGACTGTAAAACTTAAGTTTTGAGAAAAGAAGAAGTAACAATTCACAATAACTCATTTTTTTGAGAAAAATTACAGGATCACAACCTGGAATTGCAGCTTTTTAAAAGCCCTCATACATCTTTTGAGCAGTATGGTAAAGCATACCACGATGCGCACGACATTATAGTCTCCACAATTAACTTTTATTTAGAATTCTTCCCTCGCCAAAAAAGAAGATTCATACTCCCTATGTCCTAAATTAAGATCTCATTAAAGGTTGCTAAAACAAGTTCGACTCAACTTGAGTTTGACTCGGCTTGGCTCGCATTTGAGCTCAGACTTGAAATTAGTCAAGTCAATCTCAATCATATCTATGTTCATTTGCTTGGCTTGAAGCTTGAGAAAAGCTTGCAATTATAATATTTATATATAGATTTTATGTCATTCTAGTTTCAACTCCTTTCATAATATAGATAATTTTTTACTTTTTTCTTGTATAAAATAAGTAATAGGACCATTTTTTTACTTCTATAAATTTAAACTAATTAAAACATATTTACAATACTCCTTCTTGATCTCGTGTTAATAATTTGGGATTAAAAAATTAAAATCAACTAAAATTAGTTCATTTGATGTTTTAATCCATGGGCTGATGTGTTAGGAGTCATAATATTCATATCTTTGCAAATATAATATATTATACAATGATATTATATACCCTGATTATTAAACCAAACCAACTTACAAATTAAAGCAAATCAACTTGAATCAAGATGGACTCGAACTTGAAGTTAAAATTTCAAACACAACCCGAATCAGCCAAATGCTCTAGTCAGCTTGTTCGCACCCTTAGCTCTATTTAGCAAAATAATTTATTTCATATTATTAACTCCATTTTGTTCCATTTAAATGGTTGAGTATTTAAAAAAGAGTATGATAAACTTTTTTTTCTTTTTAGATGTGGGTTTCACCATTTAATAAAAATTATTATTTTTTAAATGTAGCTGTTAATGTGGGAGACAGAGTATTTAATTTCAAAACAGTCCTTAATGCAATGTTCATTTCTCATAATTTTGCTTAAAATTTTCCAATATTTGATCATTTAAAAAAAAATCATTCTTAAAAGATGAAATCCTGAAAGTCTAAACCACTTGCTCCTATTCTTTCCTTTCCCACCTGCTCAAATTCTCCTACATCAAGATGAGAGAAAGATCTGAGGACTTGAGATCTCAACTCAGGCAGTTAAAAAAATTATGACAACTTTTTCAATCGAGGTGGGAAAAAAACCGAGCAGTACGTGTGAATGTTGTGGCCCAACTCCAGCAGCAGCTCTATTTGGGCCTCTGAAATCAATGAGACAGAGATCTAGCCAGCTGATATGTAATTTGATTTAGCAACAGAATTAATCATGGGATCAATTGTCTACATGAAAGACAATAAGAAGTTTAATAAGACATAATGGGCCATACCAACAATAAATAAGACAAGGAAGTTGATATTCTTATTACATTTGTTTAACACTATAGGCCTAACACCACTTATAATTAGATAGGGAAAAGTGAATCTCATGTTGTTAAGTGGGATCCACCTTCCCTATCAAATTAAACAGTGTAAGGCATATAATATAGAGTAAATAGACTATAAATATAATTTTTCATAAGACAAACAGGGGACCTAGCAACTTGAGGGCCATACAAATTAATTGGGTATCAAAGATAGGTGGCCCATTGTTTATTCATGATGAAGCTACCCATAATGGATTAGTTTAATGCCATAAGGCAGGCCATACCACTTTCAGGGAAGAATTTTCTACACTCTTTACTATAATGAGCTTAGTGTAAGGAACACATGGGAACCATTGATATTTGAAATTGATGGCGTACACACTAGTGTGCTGTCATGGAGCAGCAGAGTGTAGTACTTGTGACACATGTTAGGGCGCACATATGTGTTAGTGTGTATGCATTACAAGGATTGTCTACAACGTTGCGTAACATATATGCATATGCTATGGAGAAGGCATGCAACGTTCCTAGCACTTTTCAAGTGAGGCCCACTTATATGACACATTTTTCAAGGCCATAGTTTTTACTTCTAACCTCTGTTTCTTGTATTCTTT
Source organism: Saururus chinensis (assembly GCA_035235625.1). Lineage (NCBI taxonomy): Eukaryota > Viridiplantae > Streptophyta > Magnoliopsida > Piperales > Saururaceae > Saururus > Saururus chinensis. Next base: position 28,569,404 of record CP141140.1, read on the forward strand.
GTCTTGTTAGGCTCATTTTTTCAAGCTTTTTAAAACCCTAAGAGTATAAAATAAAATCTACATGGTTGAATTACTAAAAATACATATATTAGGTCTCGTTCTTTGTTTGAGCCTTATTTGAGAGCTGAATTTTTATGAGAGTACATAATCCAGAGTTATTATAATTGGAGTGTAATAAAAAAACCCTCATACTATACTTCTCTGTTCCTTGGAAATCTATCAAAAGATAATACAAACTTCACTTATCATGAGTACAAAAGGCATTGTACTTATAAGGACCATGATATATGATAGCAAGAACAACATGGTCTAACGTTATACGCTCCTTGATATTTACCAAAATGGAATGGAAAGATCAATTAGTGGAAACACAGAAACACAACAAATGGCCCCTATAGAACATGTTAAACCAATGGATGAGAAGTCTCCACCCCATGCTTCAACCAACCCACCCCACTAAACATAGTCATATCCACCGTGTGTGTATAGGTGGGGTTGGCCAGCTAAAATGGGGGGTGTCAAACTTCTCACCATTAACCAACTATGTACCTCTTCACCCCTCAAGGTTTAGTGCATTCTCAGATTCTCCCGTTGCCTTCTGCATGAAGTTAAAAAGAATAAATTTGCAGTCCACAAGGGCATCATAAGAGCAAATATCTAATTTTTACTCCTTTGAAAGTGAATTCGTTAAATGATAATTACAACATATGGTGTCATAGGGAAGATACCAACGGTCTAACTTAGTTACCTCTTTTTCTCCAGTCTCTTTCTCCAGTTTCAAAACCCATTGGTAGCTGCAATGCTACTCATCACATCCTTTGCAAAGGCTACCTCTTTAAAATTTAAAACTAATAGTGAAGTGTGATGGCATAATCTCAAATAAAGGAGGAAGAATTAGAAAAATAGGAAAACCTCCAAAGCCAACCTTCTGCCAATAACCCCCAACATTTTCCCTTTCTTAATCAGGAGGCAAACAAAATATACAAGAACTCAAGAAACAAAACAACACTGACAAAATCAAAATCAGGGTTAGAAGAGACTTGTAGATATTTTCAGTAGTAAAACATTTCAAATATCCACATTTGAATTTGGACAAGGTTCATAGACAAAAAGAAGAGAGTAGAAGTAAGAAGATTACCATTACATTTAGAGGATTCTAAAGAGTCATATCTAAAAATTTCAGAATATTCAATTATAATGACTTTTCTTTTATTAGGAATGATGATGACTAAGATGATAAAGACGCAAGGAAAAATTAAAAATAATAGAAACATAAAACTATAAAAGAAATTTAATGAACAAAAGCAGTCATTGGTCTTAATTCACCTCCCATTATGACTTACTGGCCATTTTGGGGATGATGTATGACGAATAGGAGCCCAGATCATTGGTCAGGGGTGGGAGACTCTCACAGAAGCGAAGGGGGTTGGGAAGCAGGCATGGACTACTGCTAAAGGAGGTGACGAGAAGGCTAACACCGGTGGGGAGAGGCGTGGGTGGGCCGGCCCTACAACTCCTTTGGTTCCCCTTATATCTTCTCTTCTAGTCCATCAAAAAGCAAAGACTAGCTGATAGCAAGGTGTCAACCATGGACCAGCAAGTGAGTAATGAAATAAACCTACAACCCAGCCAATACGGTAAACCAGCCTAGACAGTAACTAAAGGAAAACCCATAATCCAGTACTAGCCTAGACCAAAAGTAAAGAAGAAAATGATAAAAAATAACGAAATATCGCTAAAATTTTTGATTTTGCAAAATTTACCCAAAACATTCAAAATTTAGTCCTATTGTGCAGTTTATATTCACAACGGCAAAATTATTGGAATTTTTCAAAAATTGTGACTGGTTCTAAGGCACTGTTAAAGGGACCCGTCCACTAACCCGAATTGGTGGCATGGTTGGGCCAACGGGGTTTGAAGTAGAGTTTTAGACCCAACCTTTTCTAATTGCCCCCACCACAAACCCCACCTCCCCATCCAAATGATATAAGTATAGAATTTTATAAATTTCTTCCTTACCCCATACGATATTATTTTTGTATAGCTCTCTCCGTGACTAGTAGAGATCACAGCTCCGACTCCATATGTTCACTTGTAAGCCTTTTATTAACCTCATCATAATGACAACTCACTAGCAATTCCCCTGCCTAGATAGAACTCAAATTCCCCTGTTGTGGCTTAGGAGCTCGGTTGATGCCAAGATTGCTCAATTAAAAGGTGACTATTGATGCCTTATTTATTGCATTCTTGGGATTTTTCCCCACAAATGAAAATTTGGGTTTTTAGAGTAGTTGATGTTGAATTACAGGGTTTATGTTAGTTTAATTGGGTTTAGTTTTTGTGATATGCTGAGAAGTTTTTCTAGATCATGTGATAAAGATGGCATGGTTTTTGTTTTCACCTACTAAAAATTAGATTTTCTAAAGCAATTGATGTTGATTCATGGTGGTTGTTTGAAAATGATTTTCTGGGTTATTTGGCCATTCACATACATTTTTCAATCTAAAGTGTTTTGACTAAGACATGACTTGTCTTTCCCTAAGGATGATTATTGAATTTAAATAATCTACAAGACTATTGATCTATTCATTTTTTATCTTGACATTGCTGGTTGTATTTGAAAGAGGTTAGTTTATATCATTGTCGATTGTTTGAGCTGAAATTTTTTGGCTGTATTTGAAAGAGGCTAGTTGATATCAATATAGGTTGTTTGAGTTGGAATACTATAATAATTAATGAATAGTTGAATAATTAGGGTTTTATGAATGAATAGGATTAATTGTTTCAGTGACCATGCCTTTTCCTGTGTGACTTGATTGGTTGATTATGATTCTATGACTTGATCATTTAATTGGTAAAGAATATTTGAGTTGATTTCAAAAAATGCCTTGACAAAAAGAAAAGATTTGGGAGCATGCTGAGATGATGAGCAGGATCAAAATTGAATGCATCTCTTGTAGGAAAGAGTTCTTTTCGTTACTGACAACACTTAAGTATCATTTTGGAAGGATGGCAAGTAATGAGGAAATGTTGTGTCAAGCAGCTCTAAATTTAGTGCAAAAAATGGCACGAGGTTTATGTGCAAAAGTCAAAAAAAGGGTAAGAAGTATGTTATTGAAATGGTGATGTAATCAAGTACAAAAGAACCTTTTTCTTCACACTCCGTTGGTTCAATTATAAATGTGATGCTCTAAATGATGACAAGCTCAACTAGCAATGAAGAAGGTTTACAAGGAAGCCAAATGAAAGTTCAAAGGACACAAAGTATTATAAAATGTACTTTAGGAAAAAAGAGAAGGACAAGCTGATTATGATGTCACGAGATTTTTGTGAAGAATAATCTTGTTTTTAATGTTGCTAGATCATCGGATATTGCAACTACAATGGGGTTTATAGTTAACCATGGTCGAGGTTACTTTCCACCGAGTAGTGAAACTTTGTAGACCAAATTTATGGGAAAGTTGAAAGAAAAAGTAGGAAGTTATGCTAAAGGAGTGAAGGCTTCTTGGGTTAAAACGGGCTGCATGTATGATGGATGGATAAAAATCAGTATAAGGACAAGTAAAAGATAAAGATGCAAGATTGTTTGTTAAATTTATTTATGATGGAATTAAAGAGCATGTTGGGGAGGAAAATGTTGTCAAAATTATAATGCACAATACATCAAACTATAGTTCGGCTGGGCATTTTTAGAAGGTAGGATGCCTCATGTTTTCAAGATAAACTTTGCAACACATTGTGTGCATTTGTTACTTAAAGACATTGATTAACATAGACCGACCGTGAGGGAGACAATAAGAAAAAGGATGAGACACAATGAACTTTATTTATAGGTAAACAAAGTCATCTTCATCTAACATAGTTATTCTTATGTTATGGATCACATTTATAATCCTATTGATCTATTTTATTTGTAAATTATAAGTAAACTTACATTTTGGATTTGACGAGAATTCTCATAAAAAGGATTTAGTTATAGAGGATGGGAACACTCAATTTGCAACTAACCTTTTGATGTTGCAATCAATAATTCAAGTAGGGTAAGCTTTAAGGTTTATGGTTGGCTCAAATGAGTGGAGAGGATTATCCCAAACAAAGAGTGCTGAAGGAAAGATTTTTGAGATCATTCAATGTAGTACTTTCTAAGAAGATAAGAAAGAAGTAATTGGAGTGATTGAACCTCTTGTTAAGGTTCAATCGTATGTCCACCATATTATGACGGAGTGGTTGATAAATATCCACCATATTGGACATCATTAATGACAGATAGGTTCACAACATGCATCATCCTCTTCATGTCTTAGATGCACTCTTCAATCCATATTTCTGCTATAGCAATATTGTGAAACATGATGATGAAGTTGATAAAGGGATACAACATGCATGTTTGACACTCAAAAGGAAAGAGAAGCATTCAGCCTCCAAGTTACATATTATATTGGTACGAAACCAAGTATATTTTCATCCATTGCAAATATGATTATTAACTCCAAACATCCAAATAAGAATTCATTTTACTTCTATTTAATGCTATGTTAGTTTTGATATCATATATCTACTAATGCAAGTCATGCTAAATCATCTTAAGGAACTTTGTGGCAAATTGCAATTGCCTCAATTAAATGTGCATAACTTCAAAGAATAGCTATGAGATTATTAAGTCAACTATGTAGTGCATCAACTTGTAAGAGGAATTGGAGTGCATTTGAAGCTCCTCTTTCAAAACAAAGAAATAGATTAATGTCAAAGGTGTTAATTAATCTTTTGTATGTGATGATGAACCTCTATTTGAATGACACCAGGGAAACTCAATTAATTCTATTGAGGCCCATAATCTTAGACCATTTATATGCTTTTAAATAAGAGAAGGAGAAGAAATCGACATGGAGTGATAGATAGAAATTATGTGGGGAACTATGGCTTATTGTGGTTTGATATTTTGGTCTTCTTAAAGCTAGAAACTATAGTTGTGTTATTAATTTGATATTTTGGATGTCTTAGAATTGAGAAATACAGTTGTGATGATTATTTTGATAATTTAATATTGTTTAATTTGGTAATGTAAGACTTTCCTTTGTTTGTGTTTAATTTTGTTCTTTCTTTTTTTGAAATATGTTGGTGTTATGAGTTCTTAGCATGGTTTAAGTTTTTAGATGAATTTATGACATTTTTAGTGTGATTCTTTTGTCTTTATGCTGACTTATGTAAGAGGTAATATAGTTGGTTGAGTGATGAGCTCTTGGTGAAGTCATGTTTTAAAATATGCTAAGACTTTAAATAGAGGCTATGAGGTTGGCACATAAGGTATGTCAACCAATTTTAATTTTGTATTTCTTATTTGAATCATTTCAAGTAGGTTACTAATTTAGTTGTTTACATATGAGATATAGAATTAAAGTAAATACTTATTTTTATAACATTTTTTATACTACCAAAACTTTTCTTAAGATTTCCCTAAACAAAATGAAAGGGACCCCAAATGACCCTTCAGTGAAATGAACCAAAAGTAAAACATTGTTAATATGTTTAAAGCCCCCACTCCCTAATTCTTACTTATTCCAAAAGTTTTTCAAGTGCTCTGTGGACAACTACCTAAACCTCAAGTTGTCATGTAAAAAAGAGTTAAAATTTTGGTATGTAAGAAATTATTAGAGGTTAAATGCAGGTGAGTAAGAAATATTTTACATCATCTCTTATTTTTACCCATTGTTCCCCTAAAGTAGTTAAGTTTGGTTGTCGTCTAAAATTAATTTTAATTCTAAAAATATATTTATACATCTTATATTTTCTCGCTGCTAACTAACTTCTCTTCAATTGCATTTATAAAATCCTACTCACATTTCCACCTCATCCGGTTAAAGATGAGCATGGAATGTGTTTAGTAATGTCATTATAAAAATTCTATTAATAGATTCATTGAAATTTTATTTTAAATGTGGTTATGATCCAACACTAGCTTGCTAATTAGGGATATAAATACTTTAACACTTTCTCCTCTCTCATCCTCTAACTTTTCCTTTTTTCTTTTTTGTTTTTTTTCAGTTTCCTAAAAACTTACCATTTAAAAATGATTCATTGTGCAAGGACTAAACTCCAGTCATCTTGCTAAAGATTTAAAATTTTGATGAGTAAGAAATGTTTTATTTTTATTGGTTATTTTTTCATTGTTCCCATAACCCAATTATGAGTTGTTGTAGTTTAAAATTAGATTTATTTACAAAAAACCATTACACATTTTATGGTTTATCAATTATAAACCTTCTTTCAATTGCATTTATAGAATCTTAATCACATTTCCATTTCAAAGTAAAAATGAAGCAGTTTTCTAGATTTTGTTTAGTAATATCATAATTAAATATAAAATAGCAACTTTGCCGGATTTTTGTTTAAAATGTGGCTATGGTGGAAGACTAGTTTGGTAAGGAATGATACAAATACTATAAAACTTTCTACTTAATCACCCTCTAACTTTTCTTTTTTTCTCTCCTTTCTTTTCGATTTTAACCAAAAATTAAATTTATTTTTTAAAACATATTTATGCATTTTATGGTTTCTCCATTCTAACCTTGTTTCAATTTCATTTATAAAATCGTAGTACCATTTCTATATAAATGGTTTAAAATAAATTAATATTCTTGTTTGTGCTTAGTAATGTCATTGTTAAATATAAAATAACAACTTCGTTAAATTTTTTTTAAATGTAGCTATTGTGAAAGACTAGATTGCTAATGAATAGGATAAATAATATAATACTTTCTACTCTATCATCCCCTAGTTTTTCTTGTTTTATTTTTTTTTGTTTTGGTATTTTATTAATAACTTACCCTTTTAAAAATTATTTGTTCTACAGTTACCTAATCCTCTACTCTATACACAAAAGAGTTAAATTTTTTGTGAGTTAGAAATGTTGAAGAATTGGCATCCTCTAGTCTATACACAAAAGAGTTAAAATTTTTGTGAGTTAGAAATGTTTAAGAATTGACATGTAAGAAATGTTTTGGTCTGTCTATTTCTTTCGTCATCGTTCCCTTAACGCATTATGTGTTTTTGTAGTACAAAATTAGTTTTATTTCCAAAAACATCTTTACACATTTTATAGTTTCTTCATCATAACCTACTTTTGATTACATTTACAATATTTTAGTCACATTTCCATCTTATATGGTTCAAGATGAGGCAATTTTATATAATGTATTTAGTAATGTCATTGTAAAATATTAATTACTTTTTTAAAACAAATATAGCTAAAATAAAATATTGCATTGCTAAGTAGGGAGACAAATACTATAATACATTTTACTTTCTCACCCTCAAACTTTTCTTTTTCTTATTTTTATTTTTTGTTGTTTGATAACAACTTACCCTTCAACAATTATTCATTGTGTTGGGAGAAGTTAGGAATATTTTTAATTATTTAATCTTTAAAAATAATTTATATGTATTAAAGGGGTGGATTAGGGGAACAGGGTTCTACATTATTAAAGATTTGAAATTTGAAGGCATGGGACAATTTTTGCTTAAAGGTGGCTTTTATTAAGAGTAAAGGCTTTTATATTTTTTATAATTAAAATAAGCCTTATTTATGCAGCTTATGTGAGAAGGAGTTAAAACTTATAAAAAATTATTAATTTTGCAAGGACCTTAATCTCTAGTTGATGAGAGAAAAAAATTAAATTATAGTAAGTAAGAAGTTATTAAGAGTTTAAATTTTGGTAAGTAAGAAATTATTAAGAGTTTGAATCATTGCATGCAGGTTAGTAATTTAGTTGTTTACATAAGAGATATAGAATTGAAGTAAATACTTTTTTATATCATTTTTTATATTACCAAAACTTTTCTTAAATTTTCCCTAAACAAAATGAAAGGGGCCCGAAATAACCCTTGAGTGAAATGAGACAAAAACAAAACATTGTTAATATGTTTAGAACCCCCACTCCCTAATTCTTACTTATTCTAAAAGTTTTTTTGGTGCTCCTTGGACAACCACTTAAACCTCGAGTTGTTATGTGAAAGAGTTAAAATTTTGGTATGTAGGAAATTATTAAAAGTTAAATACTAGTGAGTAAGAAATATTTTACATCATATCTTATTTTAATTCTAAAAATTAAAATATTTTTCCCACTGTTCCTCTAACGTAGTTAAGTGTTGTTGTCGTCTACTCATATTTTTCCGTGGTAACCTCTCTTTAATTACATTTATAGAATCCTACTCACATTTCCACCTCATACAGTTAAAGATGAGGATGGAATTTGTTTAGTAATGTCATTATGAAAATTTCATTCATAGGTTCATTAGAATTTTATTTCAAATGTGGTTATGATCCAACACTATATTGCTAATTAGGGATACAAATACTTTCAGCACCTTCTACTCTCTCACCAACTATCTTTTCCTTTTTGCTAACAACTAACAATTTGAAAATTATTCATTATACAAGGACTAAACTCTAGTTGTCTAGCAAAAGATTTAAAATTTTGGCGAGTTAGAAATGTTTTATTTTATCGGTTATTTGTTGTATTGTTCCCATAAAGCAGTTATGTGTTGTTGTAGTCTAAAATTAGATTTATTTACGAAAATGCCTTTACACATTTTATGATTTATCAACTCTAACCTACTTTAAATTTCATTTATATAATCTCAATCACATTTCATTTCAAAGTAAAAATGAAGTAGTTTTCTGGATTTTGTTTAATAATGTCATCGTTAAATATAAAATATCAACTTCGTCGGATTTTTGTTTAAAATGTTGCTATGGTTAAAGACTAGCTTGGTAAGGAATGAAACAAATAGAATAAAACTTTCTACTCAATCACCCTCTAACTTTTATATTTTTGTTTTTCTTTTTTTTCGATTTTAACCTAAAATTAAATATTTATGAAAACATCTTTACGCATTTTATGGTTTCTCCATTCTACCCTACTTTAAATTTCATTCATAAAATCCTAGTTACATTTCCATATAAAGATTTAAAATAAATCAGTATTTTTTATTGTGTTTAGTAATGTCATTGTTAAATATAAAATAACAACTTCGTTAATTTTTTTTTAAAATGTAGCCATAGGGGAAGACTGGATTGCTAATGAATAGGACAAATAATATAATGCTTTCTAATCTATCACCCTTTAGTTTTTCTTGTTTTATTTATTTTTATTTTTTAATTAATAACTTACTATTTTAAAAATTATTTGTTCCACAGTTACCTAAGCCTCTAGTCTATACACAAAAGAGTTAAAATTTTAGTGAGTTAATGTTTAAGAATTAAAATATAAGAAATGTTTTAGTTTATATGTTTCTTTTGTCATTTTTCTCTTAACATGTTATGAGTTTTTGTAGAATAAAATTCGTTTTATTTCCGAAAATGTCTTTACACATTATATACTTTCTCCATTATAACCTACTTTTTATTACATTTATAATATTTTAGTCACATTTCCATCTTATATAGTTCAAGATGAGGTAGTTTTATATAATGTGTATAGTAATGTCATTGTGAAATATTAATTAAAAATATTTTAAAATTGCAGCTAAAGTAAAATATTATATTACTAAGTAGGTAGACAAATACTATAACTTTACTTCCTCACCTTGAAACATTTTTTTTAGTTGTTGTTTTTTATAACAACTTACCCTTTGGCAATTATTCATTGTGTTCGGAGAAGTTAGGAATATTATTAATTATTTAATATTTAAAAATAATTTATATGTATTAAAGGGGTGGATTAGGGGAACGAGCTTTTACATTATTAAAGATTTGAAATTCGAAGACACTGGATAATTTATGCTTAAATGTGGCTTTTATATTTTTTATAATTAATATTTGCCTTATTTATGCAGCTTAAATGCGAGGAATTAAAACTTACTAATTAAAAACTATTAATTTTGTAGGGACCTTAACCTATGCGAGAAAAAGTTTAAATTATAGTAAATAAGAAATTATTAAGATGATGTAGTATTTTATATTATGCTTAGTAATGTCATTGGGAAATATTAGTTAACAGTAAGGATTGCATTTTTAAGTAGGTAGATAAACACTATAATACTTTTTACTCTCTCACCCACAAACTTTTTAGTTTTTTTATTTGTTGTTTTGATAATAATTTACCCTTTGACAATTATTCATTGTGTACAGAGAAGTTATGAATATAATTAATTATTTAATATTTAAATATAACTTATATGTATGGAAGGGGTGGATAAGGGGAGCAGGTACTACATGATAAGAGATTTCAAATTCGAATGCATAATAAAAAAAATTTGTAAGGTTGCTTTTATTATTGGTAGTGGCTTTTATATTTGTTAAAATGAAAACAAACCTTATTTAAGTAGCTTATATGCAAATTAGTTACAACTTACCCAATAACAATTGTTCGTTGCGTATGGACCTCAACCTCTAGTCGTTGCGAGAAAAAGTTTAAATTATAGTAGCCAAGAATTGTTTAAGAGATTAAATGTTGTGATAAGAGAAATGTTTTGCTTTATCTATTTTTTTTATTGTTCCCCTAACGTAGTTATGTTTGTTGTTGTCTAAAATTAGATTTATTTATGAAAACGTTTGTACACATTTTATTATTTCTCCATTATAACATACTTTCAATTACATTTATAAAATCATAGTCACATTTCTATATCAAAGGGTTCAAAATGAATCGAAATTCTTGATTGTGTTTCGTAATGTCATTGTTAAATATAAAATGATAGGTTTGTAGTTTTTTTTTAAAATATGGCTACGATGGAAGACTGAATTGCTAAGGAATGAGACAAATAATAAAACATTTTTTACTCTCTCACCCTTTGATTTTGCTTTTTTTTTATATTCTTTTTTTTCATTGTTTTTTTAACAACTTACCCTTTGACAATGATTCATTGTTGGAGGAGAAGCTAGGAATATTGTTGATTATTTAATTTTTAAAACAAAATTATATGTATAGAAGTAGGTGGGTTAGGGAAACTAGTTTTACATGATGAGAGATATAAAATTCACATGCACGTGAGTGGAGATTACTTATGGTTGTATGGGTGCGATGGATTCTTAGTATGTACTTGGGCAAAACCTTGTGTGATTTGACCTTGTCTTAATTATAAATATGATGGTTTGATTATTCTTATATTAAAAAATGTGTGAGTCACCCAAAGGATAATTTTGTTAAACGATTGACGAAGAAGAGAAAAAAGAAATTTATATTTGCTGATTTTATTATTATAAATGAGTTTTTGAAAATCCTGCCGTGTGAGAGTTGTTGTATTGTAATTTCATTAGGGTCTGAAAAATGTTCCTATTGCTAGACATTGATAGCAATATGGAATGCATTGAATGGAAGATGTATTCCTTGGTATGTTTCAAGCTTTGTTGATTATTGAAAACAAAGCTACAATTTTAGCCTTTGCGATCATATTGTAGCTTTTGCATAAATCTTACCACATGTATGTTGCTTCATTCTCTTTCATACGATTGAACTGATCAAGTAGTTCTTTTAACTACTATATTTTGAGCATTTGCTTAATATTTATACTAGATTTTTTAACAACACAATAGTAAGCCTCTAGTTTCTTCTCAATAAAAATATGGCTATTTGTGATGAGTTAGTTTTTGTGACAAAAGGTTTTTTGTGATGTAGTTTAAGCTTTTTTTTATGTCTTTCCTTGTTGCAAAAGCTTAAGTTTGTCAGTGTGGTCTTCAACTCTGATAATGAATTAGACCATCTAACCCTTGGATTTATCAATAATAAATAACCCTCCTTAATTAATCATTGGTGAAAAAAAAATCAAAGAAAAAAAATAAGTTGACCCTTTACCTTATTGGGAAGGTAGAATTTTATGGCTTGGAGATTTGTAAGCGAGTAGTGCTTCAATCGTGAGGGGTTGATTGGATATTGAACTTGCTTGGATTTTGCTTTGATTCCACATCGATTCCACAGAATTTCTACTAATTTTGTTGTCTTGTGTTTGAGTTTTTATCATATGTTAATTTTAACTTTATAATGTTATATCTTGCACTCTTGAACTCAGATTTGCATGTGCTTAGTATTGTTGAAAACCTCATGATGGGTTCTATCCAATGAAATCCACATAAGTTTGTTTTCTCAAACTTTTTTATGGGTCCCACACTTCACAATAATATTTTTTTGTATTTTGCCTTATATTACAAATGTTTGGATTCCTGAATTTTTAATGGCATTGGAAAACTTTTGATGAGCTCTATCAAATGAGACCCATGAGCAAATTAGTCATTAATTTGAATAATGCACTCCATGGTGCAAAGTCTTTCAAAGCTATTATCTTCTCCAACTTATGTCCTAATATTAATCCTATAAGATTTGGACTCGAAGTCGCCAGTTACAAATGTATATGTTTTAGTATAGTGCTTAGAATTATATGTGCATGTAATTTATCATTATTATGATTTTCAAAGTATGTATTATAACTATAGAATACAAGGGATGTAAGAAAGACCTATGTTTGATGCAAACTTTGAATCTAATTTATTTTATTTTTATGATTTAATATGTATTTACACATATAATGCATATGTATTCTGGCTAAAATATTTAAATACTAATACAAAAGGAATATATATATATATATATATATATATATATATATATATATATATATATATATGCTTGCAACACAAAGTTTTTTTGAGCTTCAAGCCATGTCGAGCCGAATTTTGACCTTGACTTACCCAACATTGAATTGAGTTAAAACGCAGAGTTTTGGTTTAACACCTTGCCATTGGAGATGTGATATCCCCAATTTCTGTGAGGAAAATCATATGCATTTATTCATAAGTTATACTTGTGGTATTTTACTAATTCTTTTGTTGGAGGGCTTCGTGTACTTTAAATCAATGAACCCCTTTAATAAATATCATAGTATTGAGTAATAAACTCAAGAAAGTAGCAATGATGATAAACATAGAGTTTATATTAATTTTATTTAGAGTAAAAGGTTCTATCGGTAGGCACTAACACGTCGGTGAACCTACCAATGAAATTGTGATTTTACTATCGGTAAGATTCAATGCATCAGTAAATTCACTGATGAAAGTGTAGAAAATGTTGTTGACAACCTTCGACGTGTCGATTTTGGAACAGTCTTAATGATTATTGGAACAACACTTAATAGTAGTTTCAAGCAGTTACATGGGCTGGCTATGTACCCGAATTTGGTTATTTGAATACCTTTTAAATTCCTTTGAAAAACTTTGACCCAAATCCTATGAATTCTCATACTATGGGAGGAAATAGTGGACTGGGCATGTAAAAGTTCAATGGAAAAGGAAAGAAGGATCGGATTTGTAGAGACCTTGATTTTATTGGCAAAAAAGAGGTCAGATTGCTAACATTGTTATCGTGATTTAAAATAGAATATACATGCATGATTTGAATTACAAAGTTGTTGAATGCGATACCATAAAAGTATTAATCTTTGTGATGTTCCTATTGTGATGATGATGATGATGATGAATCATGATATTATGTTAATTAAGTACTTAACTTCCAGAAATCACTTTATAGCATTGTAAGATATAGTATGAGTGATGGAATACATTTCAGCATGATTTTGGGAGAATTTGAATTAGTTGTGATAGTTTCTGCTATTTTCCCAACAATCAGCATGTCTACTGATACATTGGTGAGCTGCTGATGTAATGGAGAAGATGACAATACTAGCATTGATGCATACAACACGTTAATATGCTAATGGTGGGTCATCGACAGTGAGGTCGGCACATCAGTACGCATGGATGAGGAAGGCTTTCCTTGTCATCCCACTATCGGTGAGGCTTCGACGCTTTGGTGGGTTACTGATAGGCATCGGTGGCCTAGCTGATACGTTGATGAGTCTACCAACAGCAAGTTGGTTGTAGGTAAATTTTGGTAATGGATACAATATGTGTTAAGCTATTATTATGAGACATAATAACATGATATTGAATAAATAATATGTAATTATATGTGATGTTGCAATTGACAATGTTTGGGTATATATGCCCTTGTGCATGGAAGTTTTTGTAATGGATTGGCCCCGAGACAGTTGTATAAATTCATTTAAGGACATAGGATCCTTGTGTCTAAATGACTCCTTAAGTGAGTCTCTAGCCACTAGATGAAAAAGGTTTAGTATGAAATACGACCAACGTCTTTTGGCTTCCTAAGGATGAGAGTTATATAGAATTGCTTTTCCAGTCCGAGAGATGAGTTTGAACGGAGTAAAGCATTAAAAGATGATTGGTCCTACATAGCGCAATATAGGGGGTTTTGATAATCATGAAAGTCTAAATCTCAACTGCTCGAGTCCAAGAGCCTCAATGGGTCTTAGCTTCATGGCGTGGATGGAGCAAGTAGGCCTCAAAATACTTGAAATCCAATTGTGAGTACTTTGTGGTTTAGTGAGTTGAGGTTGTACTCTTAGATGTGGCTAACATTTTCCAGTGAACCTTTTGGCTTATACTTATAGAGAAAAAGACTTCTAAGTGACATCATGTTATAGATTTGGATTCATGTGAAAGCATTTGTGAATCTTACACTTATTCTACTTATGTATGATAATGGTGATCTTTACTATTGAATATAATAGTTGTTGACCTTATGATGATGTAGTTAAATCATGTGTATTGTAATTTCATAGTACTTATTTAGCCATCCCACTAGATGAATTTGTATACTCAACATTTTCATGATGTAGGTTTTCTGGAAGAGTAGCCAGGTTGGGGTCGTTAAGCAAGGGAAGGATGTTAAGCTCTTAGATGTTATATAGGATTTATTATCTTTGGCATAATTTTTTTAGTATGGTGTGTAATTTGAACATTGGTGAATGGAAATTACTTATGGTTGTATGTGTTTTGGATCTTGATATGCATAACGAAAACCTGTGTGATTTATGTGTGATTTGACCTATCATGTATATGAATATTATGATTTGAATATTCTTATCTTCAAAAATGAGTGAGTCACTCCAAGGATAATTTTGTCGAATTGCTGGCAAAAAGATTTAAAAAAAAAATGTTTCCACTAATTTTAGTATGATTAAAAAGTTTTGAAAATCTTGGAGCATGATTGCTTGATATCAAAGATAAGATTTAATTCATCTACATGTTAGGAACCATGATACATTACAATTATAATTGATTGGATGAAGTAGAGTTAGAGACTTATTTAGTGTACATCTTTGATTTGTAGTACCCTATAGCATCCACTTTATTGAACCATGTGAGGTAGGTAGTAGCTCAGCTAAGCATAGCAGGTGGTCCATGAGCTACAAACATAGTTGTTGTTGTGGCTGCGACACCCATATTTCCTAGGGTGTACAAGAAGAGAACAAAGGGAATAACTCTATAGCTTCATCATCAGGATTTTATCAGAATGCTAAACATGTTTCATAACATGACTTAAGCCCTTCAAACCTAGACTCAGGCCATTCAAACTTACCTTCAAGGTTAGGGTAATCTAAATAACCTTAAGGAAAAGCAAAGGAGTGGAAATAAAATCATGAACTCAGCCACCTTAGAAAGGTTCAAGCAACCTTTAATGGTGAAGGTGGGCGAGATGAAGCAGAAAAGTGGATAGAGAGAATGAAAAAGGTATTTGAAGCAAAGACAATGAGGCCAAATGAAAAGATAAATATAACTACTTTCATGATGAATTGAGAAATATTTTTTGGTTGAAGATGGTGAAGAATTCTTTGTTTAAAGATAAGGAGGTGATTACTTGGGAAGAATATCTCGAAGCATTTAATAAGCAGTACTTTCCTCCTCCTCCTCATATCGGTGATCAAGTATGAGAACAAATTTCTGCAACTTCGGCTTTTTGCTCAATATGTCGTTCCTACCAAGGAGAAAAAGGATGAGCACTTAATTTTGGGTTTAAAGAGTGGGCTATGTTTAAAGGTTTTAGCATCTAGACCTACTTCATTTGCAGATGCAGTGGCACAAGCATTCATTTTAGAAGGAAATTTCAACCGATCTAGGGCATCAACTAAGAACAATGAACATAACAAGAGTTATAGAAAGGGAGAGTACAAAAGGTGCAAAGGAGGAAATGTGAATGAGAAGCAACCTTTTAATCAATTGAAAATTGTTGAACCATCCTTCAAGAATTTTGTGCCACATGAGAACAAAAAGACTAAATTGGAATATAGACAACATGGTTAAAATCATCCAGGTAAAACCTCTGAAGGAGAGATCAAGTTGTGCTACATTGTAAACAACCAGAACACATTTCTCGACAATGTCCCTAAGAAACTCATGGAGTACAAGGCAATTCAAACAAAGAGGGAATGAAAAGGACAAGAACATGAGTGTTCACTTTGTGGCTGAAGATGCGAACGATAATGCGGTACTTGAAGATACTCTTCCCATCTTTAATCAATTATCTAGAGTATTGTATGACCCTGATGCATCACATTCATTCATTTTTAAAAGTTCATGGAGGACATTAATCATACAAAAATCAAGGTAGATGTCTCTTTTGCTATTTTCATTCTACTAAGTAAAGTAATACTAATGGATGAATGTTTAAAGAATGTGATTTTGATTTGGATTGAAAGCATTTGTGCGCTAATCTACTCATCGTGGAGATGGTAGATTATAATGTAATTTTGGGTATGAATTGGCTTTGTAATTACAATATCATGTTGGATTATAAGCTAAAAATAATAGATTTGTGTGTACCAAGAGTTTAAAAATTAAAAATTTAAGGAATGATTAGAAGAGAAAACTCTTTTGTCATTTTCATGGTAAAGGCTAAAAGATTGATTGAGAAATGATGTTTTGCCTTTCTATCTAGTATAGTGGAATTGAATAAGGAAAAGGGCAGGTTTGAAGAGATAGTGGTGGGGTGAGAATTTTTGGATGTCTTTCTAGAGGAAATAACTATACTTCCCCCAAGTAGGGAAGTAAACTTTACATTATATTTAGTTATGGGCACATTACCTATTTCAAAGGCACCTTACTAGATGGCTCCAACGGAGTTGAAAGAGTTTAATACCCAACTTGAAAAGTTGTTGGAAAAGAGGTTTATCAAACCGAGTGTCTCACCTTGGGGTGCACTAGTGTTTTTTGTTAAGAAGAAACTTTAGGTCTATGAGATTGTATATTGACTGTAGAATGATCAACCTATTCAGCATCCTTGATTTTCTCCAAGTATCTTTCCCTTCCCCAACAAAGCAACTTTGATCCCTTGTTAGATTAGAATGTTACTAACACTCATTTTCTATAAACCAAAGTTATTTCGACCATCAAACTTTTCCACCTCGAACTTAATCCCTCTGCAAATAATTGTTCCCTTTGGGACCATTTATCAAATGCCTTGTGGGCACCAAATTGTTCAAACTCAAAATTGTGAAATTTCTTTACCCAAAGTGTACCAAATGAGTAGAAATAAGAATTATCTAAGCCAAGCTCTAATACCAATTGTTGGTGTATGGAGTGGGTCTTGGAATCCACACCAAACACCCTCTCAATATCTCCACAAATCAAACAATTACCACACATACAATCAGTAGTAAATTGAAATATGCAGTAGATTGAATATGAATGAACAAATAACAAAACGCACACAAATCACACAAAGAGAGGCAAGAGATATGTAGTCACCATTCTTGGCATCCACCTTGGAAAAGAAATCAACTGAGATTTCACTATGTAATTTTCGAAGCACCTTACAAGAATTTGATACCCAAACTTCTTCAATTTTGCTTCATCTCCATACAAAGCTCTCTTATTCCCCTTTGGTTATTTTGTTCATCTCCTAACCTAGAAGACAAAACAAGAAAGAATATATAGTGGTCTAAATGGGGTATAACTTATTCCTTAAAATTATGACTTTATCCCTCTAAGACCCAACCCAAAGGAAATAACCCATGATTTTAAATTTTTATGCCAACCCAACATCTGGTTGGTAGCAGCTTGGGCAATGGAGGCGGCAAAGATGGCAGAAAATGTGGAAGAATGTTGTAGTAGAAGTTGGGACAGGTGACAAGGCTGGCCAAGAATTTTTCCAGCTGGCAATGAAGGGGTGTTGACAAATGCACTTTCCAACAACGGTTGAGGTGAAGGTGGAGGCACCAAAAGTTAATTTTTCATGGCTAACGACCACATCCCCTTATTGTGGGTGTGGGGAAGAAATCCAGTTTTCACACTCAATTGCGGTAGCAAATCTGGCACTTCATTGGAATCCTGATTGGGCATCTTATGCTCAATGATGTCACCTCCTCCTCCACGAACGGAAAACATGAACAAATTTTAGATTGTAAAACTTAAGTTTTGAGAAAAAAAGAAGTAACAATTCACAATAACTCATTTTTCAAGAAAAATTAGGGGATCAGAATCTTGAATTGCAGCTTTTAAAAAGGCGTCGGACATCTTTTGAGCAGTATGGTGAAGCATACCATAATGCATGACACTCTAGTTTCCAAAATGAACTTTTATTTAGTATTCTTCCCTCACCAAAAAAAAGAAGATTCATACTCCCTACGTCATAAATTAAGAGCTCATTTAAGGTTGCTAAAGTAAGCTCGACTCTACTCGAGTTCAAGTCGGCTCAGCTCACGTTCAAGCTGGAACTCGAAATTAGTCAAGTCGAGCTCTATCATACCTATGTTCATTCACTTGGCTCGAAGCTTGAGAAAAGCTTACAATTATAATATTTATATATAGATTTTATGTATTTTTAGTTTCAACTCCTTTCGTAATATATATAATTTTATACTTTTTTCTTGTATGAAATAAGTAATAAGACCAATTTTTTACTTCTATAAATTCAAACTAATTAAAACATGTATATATATATATATATATATATATATATATATATATATATATATATATATATATATATATATATATATATATATATATATATATATATATATATTACTCCTTCCATCTCGTTTTAATAATTTGGGATTAGAAAATAAAAATAAACTAAAATTAGATCATTTGACGTTTTAATCCAAGGGCTGATGTGTTAGGAGTTATAATATTTATGTTTTTGCTAATATAATATATTATATAATGATATTATGTACCCTGATTACAAAACCAAGCTAGCTTGCAAGATAAAATGAATTGACTTAGACTCAAGATCGACTCAAACTTGAAGTTAAAATTTCAAACTCAAAACCAAATCACACTAATGCTTGTTAACACCCTCAGCTCCATTTAGCAAAAAAATTATTTCATATTAATGACTCCATTTTGTTCAATATAAGTGGTTGAGTATTTAAAAAAGAGTATGATAAGCTTATTTTCCTTTCCTTTTAGATGTGGGTTTCACCATTTAATAGAAATCACTACTTTTCAAATGTAGATGTTAATATGGGAAAGAAAGTATTTAAATTTGAAACAATTCTTAATGCAAGTTCATTTCTCATAATTTTGCTTACAATTTTCCAATATCATTTCAAGAAAATCATTCTTAAAAGATGAAATTTTGAAAGCCTTAACCCATAAACTTGTTCCTATTCTTTCCTTTTCCACCTGCTCAAATTTTCCTACTTCAAGAAGGGGGCAGGATCTTAGGACTTGAGATCTTAACTCATGCAGTTAAATAATTCTGACAACCTTTTCAATCTAGGTGGGAAAAAAACCTAGCTCCATTATAAGCACGGCTTCACCAAAATGACTTAACACATAGCAGTGCGTGTGAATGTTGTGGCCCAACTCCAGCAGCAGCTGAATTTGGGCCTACGAAATCAATGAGACAGAGATCTAGCCAGCTGACATGTAATTTGATTTAGCAGCAGAATTAATCATGTGATCAATTGTCCACAAGAAATACAATAAGCAGTTTAATAACTCATAATGGCCCTACAAACAATGAATAAGACAAGGAAGTTGATATTCTTATTCTATTTTTTTATGCTATAAGCCTAACACCACTTATAATTAGACAGGGAAAAGTGAGTCTCATGTTGTTAGGTGGACCCACCTTCCCCAACACCCTAATTTCCCGTGGTCGACTTTGAGAATTTAGAAAATTCCTGGACATTATACTGAGAGCTCATGAAATGGTCATATCTTTTGTTGATGAGGTTCCGCAATAGGGAAGTGGGCACCCAGATGCCGTAATGGGACAAAATGTGCAGAGCCAATTGGATTGGATGGACACATTAGTCAAACTTGTTAGCACAATTGATATCATTAAGCTAAAGGTGGCTACATTTGACCGTTTGGAGGCTATGGTAGACAAATTGTCTCTAGATGTTTCAGCTTTGTTGTCCATGAATGGGTGGTCAGCAAACCCATTTGAGGTTCGCTACATTATCAGAATGATTATGACTTCTTACTACTATTAAGTTTTATTATTCTTGAAATTTCACAGTAATCATACTAATATTTACAATAATTAATATTGACCAGGAAGGGATGGATGTTGGAGATGCTTGTGTTGATGACAATGAAGCCCATCATAACCCCTTCAATGAATCTTCTTGCCTGCAGGATAGGGAATGCAAACTTTTGTGATATGAAGGACATGTATTTCTTGCCCCAATGTTATACAATTAAAAATGATATGCTTCATACTTTTCTAACTTAATTGTCCCACATTGTCCTAATATTGTTATATTTTGATTTACACTTCTACTCATATGTGCATGTCTTCGTAGTAAATCGTCGCAGATGAAGTTCACCCATTTGATGGTGCAACTGGTGTGGACGTTAGGGAGGTAGGGGTCGACATTGGGAGTGATGCCTCAATAGTCAAAGAGGTTGTTACCCGATGTCCAAGGTAGGAAGAGGACTGGCAGCAAATATGTAAGGACCCCTTATACGGCGCCAAGGAGAAGCAAGAGGAGAATGGTGAGGGGCCCAAGTGATGTTCTAGAGCAAGAGACTGTTGGTGAGCCCTTAAATGACGATGATGTTCACTGCGAGGGAGAAGAATATGGGTAGGCTAACATTGAAATGACAAACTATATACTGGATCAAATTGAAGATGGAGGAGATTCAGTTACTGCAAACCCACGTACAGGACTCCACCCTTGTTGGAGTTGACATGTCCTAAACTCCATGCCCTAATAGCAGAAGAAGATAAAACCCTTTGAAAGAGCCTTGGGAAGGGTTGGAAATATGAGTGAGTTCATATTATAGTATTAGGTTTGATACACATTTCATTTCATATTGATCAATTTCATTTACAATAATATGTGTTGACATTCATGGAATTCATAATTGATTAGCCGCCCGACAATTGGTGGAATCCATCTGACATCATAGTTTATATGGTCCATTATGCAGCAGCATAGGTGGCTTTGGGATAATGTATGTGTGAATTTGAGTTGTATTAGTAGTTGATTGCGTTGTACACAATTATAGTTATTTAATTTTTATTGATATTAAATACGATACTCATTTGGTGTTTGCTTACTCTCATCTAGCATTTGATGCGTATGTGCCAACATTGCAGAAGAAGGCACTTGGTAAACCAACTATTAAGCAAGCCTTCCATCTTGTCCATTTTATGGTAAGGCGTGATTTGTTTTTAAATTTATATTTAATTGTCAACTGCCAACTACTTGACTGAAGTCTGTTTCTAATTCAATAGAAGCTTAAGAGGATGGATGCATCTCCGCTCCTTAGCTTATACACATCGATGAAGGAAAAGGAAGCAAATGTCTCCAGGCCCGCCATTGCAAAAGCATGGCCAGAGGCTCCGACAAACATTATGAAGTTGTTGAAGGTGAATGAAAAACACTTCTGGGAATATGACATCTGCCAATTCCCTCTTCATTTAAACGGTAACCATTGGACTCTCATTATTCTTAACTTGAGGAAGGATGTCATATACATAATGGACCCATATTATTTTGGCATTGACGTAGAGCAATACTACAAGAAACTGGCGACACTCATACATGTTTTGCTAATAGTTCTGTTGAAATTGGGATATGAAGTAGCTGCTACCTTGCGTCTCCCGGTGAGAGAGATAACTGGACACCCACAACAAATCAATAACAATGATCGCAGTGTCTGCGTATGCATTTATATGTGGTACTTGTCACATGGGTACCGATTTAGCTTTAACGGGGAGGACGTGCACACCATGAGGCATAGGGTTGCTTAACAAATCCTGCAAAATTCGATACAACGGTGAGATCTTGTCAGTAGATGTGGCTTAACTTTATGGTGTTGGTCCTTGACTATGTGATTCAGTGTGTGTTTGACTGTTTGTTTATAGGAATAATTTAATGGGGCATATCAGTTTGTTTAATGGTGACTGAATCTTGAATATATTTGTGTTGGTCCTTGACTATATTAATTTAATAGTGTTTGTAAGTTTTTTTTTTATGATGTTGAATGATGAGATATCAACATGCGAATGCAGCTGCAAGTTTTGAATGAAGTTGGTCTGATAAGGACAAAAATTGATGATATTGGCTAGGGGTCATTGCGGTATTTGATGGTACGATAGTATTGAGATATTGTTCTTCGTCCAGTGTTAGTTATCTTATTATTCCTCATTGGTTAGATTTGGTTTAAATTTAGCATGTGCAAGAATGAAGTATGTTGAGCAGTTAAAGATTTGTCATGGCTATTTTGTTACGAATTTTGGGGTTGATCTACTGCATTTCGGAAAAGCACTTGTTTCACCGCCTTATGTTATTTTAATCATTTGCACAACACATATGAACAAATGTCTAAGGGATTCAATTCACTTGTTTTAATCACTTGCACTCAAAAGGCTTAATCAAATATGCTAAAGTCCAGTAAATATAGATAAAGAATGCATATATGAAATTTGGGATTGGGCATGCAACCACTTCATCAAAACTACCTACAAAACACCCACTTGCAACTAACTGGAACTAAATACAAATGGAATTGACAAATTTGATAGGAATCCTACTTCCTAGGTACACCATAACTAATTACATATTGTGGTTCCGTGCTGCCATTCCCTCCATTACCAAATTATTTGATGCAAACATGGGCTATGTACGTAATACATACATAGAAACATTGAAATTTAGTGGCAAAACATGGAATGCTTAAATCCAAATATAAATGATAATGTCAGAAAGTTGAAAGCCTCCTATAAGTGCATTATATAGAGAAGACTACATGACAATATAAATTAATCACTGGCGGCTTCAAGACATATCCTTGAAAAGCACCACAACTATGAGCAACTTCGAACACACATACACCGCCACATCAAGTCCATTACATGAGCTCAAAAATCATTTTTTACCTGGCTTCACATAGAAATCCACATCCTTGCATACACTAACTAATTTCGTCAACTGTGCTTAAATAATCCATTTATGTATGGTCGTTAAGTCTATTCATATCAAAAGTCAATGCAGCCTTTACATTGAAGGCTTCACTCCGTTGAAATATCTATTTGCCATGACAAATTATAACCATTGATATTGACTTTATTTAACTCTATCTGTATTTTCAACGACATCAATGGGAAGCCGTAGATATTGATTGTAATTTTTTTATTTTCTAAATGATATATCTCTTCAATATTATAACACCACAAAATTGTATATGAATGCATTAAAAACTATAACTTCTATTTCCACAAATCCCATGTACATTATCAAGAAAACTGTATACAAATGTAGTTCTAACCATGATAAACAATCTCATGTACATTATCAACTAAACTGTATACGATGGCATTTCTAACCATTACAACAAATCCCATATACATTATCCACCATGCCCATACATGCTGAATATACAAAATATCATTAATTCTATTATGTGCGACATTTGGCAATATGATTTGACAATTTCTTTTGTTGATTATACAGAGTGATTATTTTGGATTAGAGAATGTAATTGATTTAGAGAACAATCAGTCATGCACATTATAAAGTTTAATTATTAGGAGGTACTGGTGGAAAGAGGAAGTACAAAACTATTATTAATATTGACTCACACGATGAAGATAGTGAACCTAAGGTGGGAACAAATGATATGTTATACTATCACAGACTAGGACTGCTTGCCACCTTAGTCAATGAGCATATAACATATCACTGCTTCCCACCTTAGATTCACCAACTTCATCATTTGAGTCAATATTAATAATAGTTTTGTTCTTCCGCATGCCACCACCAACTCCTAACAAAAAAACTTTGTTATGTGCAGATTGATTGCTTTCCAAATCCATTGCATCCTCTTATTTGAAGGGCAATCATTCATGCACACTACAAAGTTTAATCATTTGTAGTTTTCTACTTCCACATGCCACCACAAACGCCTAACGAAGAAACTTTGTTATGTGCAAAATGATTGCTCTCCAATTTCATCCCATCTTTTGATCTAGCATAATCACTCTATACACTGCAAAGTTGGCCAACACCTCAATGTCAGCCTCCACCGACTTGTTTTCTGCTCTGGCTTCTCCTCCACTGCCCCTTGCATGCCTCGGGGAGGTGGAGATATAAGTGTACTGTGGTGAAGTGAAGAAGCCACTAAATGTTTCCAACAAGTTGTACGTAGTATCACATCCTTGAAATCAATGATAAAATTAATGAGCCAAAATGTAATTCTAAAAATATAATCCAACTACCATCTTCCAGTCAACATTTAGTCAAATCAGTTCACTTTCTTCCAACCATAAAAACTAGGCCAATATGGTCTCGTCCTCACAAAATATCAGATCACATCATTGAAACCTACCTTGTAAACCTAACTTGCACATATCTAATGACCGCCCATTGTACTTTGAAAAATATAAGCCTCCTGCCATCTACCAGTCAATAGTTAGGATGTACCAGTTAACTTTGTTTTAACCATATATACTAGGTTATATGGTCTTCTCCTCGCTAGATATCAAATCACATCATACTCATGAGTAAAACGAATTATATATAAGGGCTATGCTCTAATTGAGTAGTGAATGAATTATTGAGTATCTTGTCTTCTCCCCTTTCCTCTCTGCCTCTCCCTCCTTCATGGCAGCCATGTCGCTCCCTCTCCCCTTTCCCGTCCATCTAGCACCGCTCCCTTCCCCTACCCTAGCTTCTAGGCTGTTGTGGACACCAGTTCACAGCATTAGTATCTAAGCCCAAAGGTCCATGGGGCAACAGGCGGAGAGACTCCTGACGGCTCCTTCCTTGGATATGACTACCATCTTGGATAGTTATGCAAAGATTATACCTACGCTCGAGGATTGTGAAAGGCTTGTAATGGCCATGGCGGCGTCCAAGCCGGCCACCTCGGGCTGAACCAATGCCTCCACTGTCATGTACCTGGAAGAAGAAGACGCGGCAAGTCAAATGAACGGCCTTTTGTTGTAATGAAAACCCATTCTCGAGGGCTCCTCTAGTCAGCCGCAATGTATCATTGCCATCCCATAGCCAACTCTTGCCATCACTGCGTCGAAAGCCTCCATTGGTGTTGCGTCGAAGGCCACCATTGGTGGCCTCCATGGCATGGGTCATGCCTCACGGCTAGTCCCAACTGCTACCAGTGATGGGTCAGCAGGAAGCCTTACTGCCACCACCCGGATCAGTGCTACTAGCATGTGATTCTGGCCACTCTAGAGAGAAGAGACCCATGTTGGAGCAGATGATAGAAGAGGTGACTGATCCTCCGCCTGAGGGAGAATGGGGTGGCAGATGAGGGCATCCTCTTTGACCAAGGCGCCCACACCGCCCTCTCCTTCGTCACCCTCTGCTTTGATGGCAAGCACGAGTTCATGTTCTGGCGCCACCCCAGCTTCGACATGCTCCTCACCCATGCCAAGCTCATCAGCTCCGCCTTGCCGGTGACTCTAGGTGGTTCCCTCATAGATAGCCATTGTTCTAACCACAACAATTCTTTGCACATTGCAAGTTTTGGCCATGGCTAGCCAACCTCATTTTTGCTAACTGGTGATCTAATTGAGAACATTCAGACTGATGTCTTACTCTATGGCAGAAATCACAGCTGGACTCTCCTGCAAATTGAGCTTCTTCCAGCAACTTTCTCTTCCAAGTGTAAAAAAGCAACATTTGCCTTCCAAGGATCATGGCCAGATCTTCCCAAGGAGGGCTCTTCCTAGATTTTTTCCAATAGCCATGACAAGTTTCTTCATGCAATATGGCAACTCGATAAAGGATATCTAAAGCTGGTTTTGTGGAGATTGCATGCAATGATTGTGGACGATTAGTTCCTCTTCCTTTATTTAGGCTAGAAAATATTGGACATTCGGGATTCTTCTTCTCTAGTAGGCAAGAAATCTCATTTAAATATTTGTGTATGCCACACAATGATTGGAATTGGGTCCATTTTCTAGCAAGAATCTTTCTAGTTAGCTTGCCTTACCCAGAAATATTGCCTCCAAATCTACAAGAGCAGCCCAAGATTTCCTTCAATATACTTTCCATGATTTGCTTTTGGGGAGGTTAGATTGACAACAAATATTTCACAAATGTTAGGAAATCTGCCTCATGGTGTCATCTTCATTGCAGCAAATATTGGTCCTTGATTTATGCACATCACTAGCTCCTCTTTACCTCTGATAGATCCGAAAAGGTGTCTTGCATCGCCATTGAACTAGATGTGTTCCCTCTCCGAATTGGGTACAAAATATTGCTAGAGAATATTTTCAAAGCATACATTTCTCAACATTGAACTAAGAAGTTGGGCCTTGCTCCATAATGGAAAAGGCTGAGCAACACGTCTCTTCTTGTGTCACAGGCTTGAATCGAGTATGGGCAAACCCAACTTTCTGCTTACCCCTCTATTTAGTTCTAACCACGTTAGCAAGTGGAAATGACTCTTTTGGGGTCTTCCTAGTTGCCGCCTAGTGCTGCCAAGTGGACCCATGCACCTTGCACCTCCCTAGATCATTCTTTTAGAGTACTTGAGCATTATTCCTTCGTTGCAAGTTCTAGATCGGCTATTCCTCACTTTCGCTACGATGGACCAATGCTATGAGTTTTTAGCCACCTCAAGGATAAGGTGATGCACAATCCAAGCATTGTGGAATGTTGTAAACATCCTAAGAGTCTACCATCGGGGCTACATGTTAGTGTAATAGGTTTTAATTACGTTATTGTTAATAAGGGGATGTAGGCCTTTGAGTTGTTTAGGGTTATTAGTCGTTTCTTAATTCTTAAGGAGTTTATTATTATTTCTAATTAATAATGTTTGGTGGGCTTTTAGGCTTTTGTTAGTGAGCCTATTATGATTTTCTATCTAAGTGTAAGAGCTATGCTCTAATTGAGTAGTGAATGAATTATTGAGTCTCTTGTCTTCTCTCATTTTCTCTCTGCCTCTCCCTCCTTCATGGCGGCCATGCCGCTCCCTCTCCCTCTCCCCTTTCCCAGCCATCTAGTACTGCTCCCTTCCCCTACCCAAACTAATTTGCCTGTAATATTTTTATCCTTTTATTTCCACACTCATAAAACAAGTGATTTATTTTTCATTCAAATGATTACTATCTACTATTTAATTTCAAAGTTTTTCTAGAACAAACATCAAACAAAGTTGGGTTTGGCCTGGGCCAAGCTCATTTTGTCAAAAAGAAATGATAACTATAAATACAACCTTTTAATTGTGAGAGGCAGACTTTGATTTGACATAGAAAAAGTAGTCTAATCATTTTATGTTTAACAAAATTTGTTATCTTATAGTGGAAGGGTTTTGCTTACAAATTCATTTGCGCCTATCATTTTTCATAAAACAAAGGGGGGACCCTACAACTTGAGGGCCATGAAAATTAACTGGGTGTCGAAGATAGGTGGCCCGTTGTTTATTCATAATGAAGCTACCCATAATGGATCAATTTAATGCCATAAGGCAGACCATACCACTTTCAGGGAAGAATTTTCTATACTCCTTACTATAATGAACATAGTGTAAGGAATGCATGTGAGCTATTGATATTTGAAATCGACTGCATACACGCTAGCATACTGTCATGGAGTAGCAAAACATAGTACTCATAACACATGTTAGGGAGTACATATGTGTTGGTGTGCATGCATTATGGGGACTCCGCAACATTGCATAACATATATGTATATGTTGTGGAGAAGGCCTGCAATGTTCCTAGTACTTTTCAAGTGAGGCCCACCTATATCACACATTTTTCGAAGCCATAGTTTTTACTTCTAACCTCTATTTTTTTGTGTTCTATGGCCCATTAGGCTCATTTTTTCGAGCTTTATTCCCTATTACATTATAAATCTACACTGTTGAATTACTAATAATACATATATTAGGTCTCGATCTTTGTCCAAGCCTTATTCAAGAGCTGAATTTTTATGAAAGTACATAATCCAGAGTTATTATGATTGGAGTGTCAAAAACCCTCAAACCGTACTTCTCTAGAAATTCCTTGGAAATCTATCAAAAGATAATACAAACTTCACTTATCATGAGTGCAAAAGACATTGTACTTATAAGGACCATGATATATGATAGCAAGAACAACATGGCCTACCGTTGTACACTCCTTGATATATTTACCAAAATGGAATGGAAAGATCAATTAGTGGAAAAACAATAACACAACAAATGGGCCCTATAGAACATGTTAAACCAATGGATGAAAAGTCTCTCACCCCATTCTTTAGCCAGCCCAAACCCCTAAACATAGTCAGTCGATATCCACCGTCTGTGTATAGGCAAGGTGGGCTAGCTAAAATAGGGGGTGTCAAACTTCTCATCATTAACCAACTGCGACCTCTTCACCCCTCAAGGTTTAATGCATTCTTGGATTCTCCTGTTGCCTTTTGCATGAAGTTAAAAAGAATAAATTTTCATTCCACAAGGGCATCATAAGTGCAAATACCTAAGTTTTACTCCTTTGAAAGTGAATTCGTTAAATGATAATTACAACATATGGTGTCATAGTGAAGAAATCAACAGACAAACTTAGTTACCTCTCTTTCTCCTGTCACAAAACCCATTGGTAGTAGTAATGCTACACCTCACATCCATTGCAAAGGCTGCCAATTGCCAATATTTCCATAAATACATTACTCTATTTTAAATTCAAAAGTAATAGTGCAGTATAATGGCATAAACCCAAATAAAGGAGGAAGAATTAGTGAAATAGGAAAACCTCCAAAACTAACCTTCTGCCAATAACCCCCAACATTTTCCTTTTCTTAATTAGGAGGCAAACAAAATATGCAGGAACGCAAGAAACAAAACAACACTGGCAAAATTAAAATTAGGGTTAGAAGAGATTTGCAGATATTTTCAGTCGTAAAACATTTCAAATATCCACATTTGAATTTTCTTAAGCTTTATAGACAAAAAGAAGAGAGCAGGAGTAAGAAGATAAACATTACATTTAGAGGATTCTAAAGAGCCATACCTAAAAATTTCATAATATTCAATTATGATGACTTTTCTTTTATTAGGAATGATGATGACTAAGATGATAAGAAAACAATGAAAAATTAAAAATAAATATAAACATAAAACTAAAGAAAGAAACTTAATGAACAAAAGCATAAAAGTGGTCTAAGATGTAGGTACCTAGGTAATGTGATTAAGAAGAAAATGAAATTGTCGACAAAAGAAGAGGATCAAGTCCATAGGGAGGCCACTATTGAGCTAGAATGCACATGAAAATTAGCGGTCATTGGTCTTAATTCACCTCCCATCCTCCCATTATGACTTACTTGCCATTTTGGGGATGATGTAAGACGAACAGGAGCCCAGAGCATTAGTTAGGAGTGGTAAGCTCCCGCATAAGGGAAGGGGTTGGGAAGTAGACATGGACCTCCCTAGTTCCTAGTGCTGCGAAAGAAGGTGATGAGAAGGCTAACACCGGTGGGGAGAGGCATGGGTGGGACAGCATTGGAGCTCTTTGGTCCCTCTTTTATCTTCTCTTCTAGTTGCATCAAAGAGCAAAGACCAGCTAACAGCGAGGCATCAACCATGGACCAGCAAGTGAGCAATGAAATAAACCTGCAACCCAGCCAATATGGTAAACCAGCCCTGACAGTAACTAAAGGAAAACCTATAACCTAGTACCAGCCTAGACCAAAAGTATTGAAGAAAATGATAAAAAATAACGAAATATCGATAAAATTTTTGATTTTGCGAAATTTACCCAAAACATTGGAATTTTTTCCCTATTGTGCAGTTCATACTCACAATGAAAAAATTAGTGGAATTTTGAAAAAAAATGTGAGTATGGTTCTAAAGCACTATTAAATGGACCTAGCCACAGACCCGAATTGGTGGCATGGTGGGGCCATCGGTGTTTAAAGTAGTGCTTTAGAGCCAACCTTTTCTAATTGCCCCCACTACCAACTGCACCTCCCCATCATGATATAAGTATAGAATTTTATAAATTTCTCTCTTACCCCGCACGATATCATTTTTGTATAGTTCTCTCCATGACCAGTAGAGATCACAACTCCAACTCCATATGTTCACTTTGTAAGCCTTTCATTAACCTCATCACAATCACAACTCACTAGCGATTCCCCTGCCTAGGTAGAACTCGAATTCCCCTGTTGTGGCTCAGGAGCACGATGGTTGATGCCAAGATTGCTCAATTAAAAGGTGATTATTGACGCTTTATTTACTATGTTCTTTGGATTTTAACGACATTTGAAATTTTGGGTTTTTAGAGTAATTGATGTTGAATTACAAGGTTTATGTCAGTTTAATGGGGTTTAGTTTTTGTGATATGCTGAGATGTTTTTGCCATATCAGGTGATGAAGATGCCATGATTTTTGTTTTCACCTACTAAAAATTAGATTTTCTAGACCAATTGATGTAGATTCATGGTGGTTGTTTGAAAATGATTTTCTGAGTATTTGGCCATTCACATGCATTTTTTATTCTAAAGTGTTTCGACTAAGATGTTACTTCTCTTTCCCTAAGGATGATTATTAAATTCAAGGAATTTAGAAGACTATTGATTTGTTCATTTTTTATTTTGACATTGTTGGTTTGTTTGAAAGAGGTTAGCTGACATCATTGTCAGTTGTTTGAGCTAGAAATTTTTAGGGTGTATTTGAAAGAGGTTAGTTGATATCAATATCGGTTGTTTGAGTTGGAATAATATAATGATTAAGGTATAGTTGAATAATTAGGGTTTTATGAATGAATAGGATTAATTATTTTTAGTGTGCATGCCTTTTCCTATGTGACTTGACTGATTGATTATGATTCTATGACTTGATAATTTAATTGGTAGAATATTTGAGTTGATTTCAAAAAATGCCTTGACAAAAAGAAAATATTTGGGAGCATGCTGAGAGGATTAGCATGATCAAAATTAAATGCATCTCTTTTAGGAAAGATTTTTTTTCGTCACTGACAACACTTAAGTATCATTTCGGAAGGTTGCCACATCATGATGTAACATTGTGTCAAGCAGCTCCAAATTTTGTGCAAGAAATGGCATGAGGTTCATGTGCAAAAGTCAAAAAAAAAGGGAAAGAAGTTTGTTATTGAAATGGTGATGTAATCAAGTAAAGAAAAGCCTTTTTCTTCACCCTCTGTTGGTTCAACTACCAATGTGATGGTCTAAATGATGACAAGCTCAACCAACAATCAAGTAGGTTTACGAGGAAGCCAAGTGCAAGTTCAAAGGACACAAAGTACTATAAAATGTACTTTAGGGGAAAAAAGGGCAAGTTGATTATGATGTTACAAGGTTTTTGTGAAGAGTAATCTTGTTTTTAATGTTGCTAGATCATCGGACTTTGTAACCCATGCATGGCCGAGGTTACTTTCCACTGAGTAGTGAAACTTTGAAGACAAAAGTTATGGGAAAGCTGAAAGAAAATGCAAGAAGTTACGTTAAAGAAGTAAAGGCTTCTTGGGCTAAAACGGGTGTACAATCGTGTCTGATGGATGGATCAAAATTAGTGCAAGGACAAGTAAAAGATGCAAGATTGTTTGTTAAATATATTCATGATGGAATTAAAGAGCATGTTGGGGAGGAAAATGTTGTCAAAATTTTACCGCATGATACATCAAACTATAGTACAATTGGGCATTTTTAGAAGGTAGGATGCCTCATGTTTTCAAGACAAACTGTGCAACACATTGTGTGGATTTGATACTTGAAGATATTGATTAACGTATACCGAAGGTGAGGAAGACAATATGAAAAAGGAAGAGACAAAAAGAACTTTATTTATAGGTAAACAAAGTCATCTTCATCTAACATAGTTATTCCCATGTTATGGATCTCATTTATAATCGTATTGATCTATCTTATTTGTAAATTATAGATATACTTACATTTTGGATTTGGTGAGAATTCTCATAAAAGGGATTGAGTTGAAAATGTTTGGAGCCACTCAAATTGCAACTGATTTTTTAATGTTGCAATCAATTATACAAGTAAGGGAGGCTTTAAGGTTTATGGTTGGCTCAAATGAGTAGAGAGAACTATCTCAAAGAAAGAGTGCTGAGGGAAAAATTATTGAGATCATTCAATGTAGTACTTTCTAAGAAGATAGGAAAGAAGTAATTGGAGTGATTGAACCTCTTGTCAAGGTTCAATCATAAGTCCACCATATTATGATGGAGTGGTTGATAAATATCCACTATATTGGGACATCATTAATGATAGATGGTTTCACAACTTGCATCATCCTCTTCATGCCCTAAATGCTCTCTTCAATCCATATTTATGATATAACAATATTGTGAAACATGATGATGAAGTTGATAAAAGGAATACAACATGCATGTTTGACACTCAAAAAGAAAGAGAAGCATTTAGCCTCCAAGTGACATATTATATTGGTATGAAACAAAGTATATTTTCATCCATTGCAGAGATGATTATTAACTCCAAACGTCCATGTAAGTATTTCTTCTACTTCTATTTAATGCTATATTAGTTTTGATATCATATATCTACTAATCCAAATCATGCTAAATCAACTGAACGAACTTTGTAGCAAACTGCAATTGCGTCAACTAAATGTGCATAACTTCGAAGAATAGCTATGAGATTATTAACTCAAGTATATAGTGTATCAACTTGTAAGAGGAATTGGAGTGTATTTGAAGCTCCTCATTCAAAAAAGAGAAATAGATTAATGTCAAAGATGCTAATTGATCTTGTGTATGTGAGGATGAACTTCCATTTGAAGGAACTAATGCAACTCAATTAATTCTATTGAGGCCCATAATCTTAGACCATATCTATGCTTTTAAATAAGAGAAGGAACATTAACTATTTGTTGAAGGAGAAGAAATTGATATGGAGTGATAGAGAAATTATGTGGGGAACTATGGTTGATTGTGTTTTGATGTTTTAGTCGTCTTCAAGTTGAGAATTATGGTTGCATTATTATTTTGATATTTTGGATGTCATAGAATTGAGAACTATGGTTGCGATGACTATTTCGATAATTTGATATTGTTTAATGTGGCATTGTAAGACTTTCCTTCGTTTGCAGTTAATTTCATTCTTGCATTTTTTGAAATATGTTGGTGTTATAAGGTCATAGCATGGTTTAGTTTTTTAGATGAATCTATGGCATTTATAGTGTGATGCTTTTGTCTTTATGCTGACTTATGTATGAAGTTCTATGATTGGTTGAGTGATGAACTCTTGGTGAAGTCTAGTTTCAAAATATGTTAAGACTTTAAATAGAGGTTTATAAGGTTAGCACATAAGGTATGTCAACAATTTTTATTTTCGTATTTCTTACTTGAATCATTGCATGCAAGTAAGTAAGTTAGTTGTTTACATATGAGATATAAATTTGAAGTAAATACTTAATTTTATATCATTTTTTATACTATCGAAACTTTTCTTAAATTTTCCCTAAACAAAATGAAAGGGACCCAAAATGACCCTTAGTGAAATGAACCAAAAACAAAACATTTTTTCTATGTTTAGAACCCCCTCTACCTAATTCTTACTCATTCCAAAAGTTTTTTTTAGTGTTTCTGTGATCAATGCTCCATCGAAAACCACCTAAACCTCAAGTTGTTGTGTGAAAGAGTTAAAATTTTAGTATATAAGAAATTATTAAAGGTTAAATGCTGGTGAGTAAGAAATATTTTGCATCATCTATTTTTTTTCACACTGTTCCCCTAATGTAGTTACATGTTGTTGTCGTCTAAAATTAATTTTAATTCTAAAAATATCTTTACACATTTTATATCTTCTCTGTGCTAGCCTCTCTTCGATTACATTTATAAAATCCTACTCACATTTCCATCTCATAGGGTTAAGATAAGGATGGAATGTGTTTAGTAATGTCATTATGAAATTTGCATTTATAAGTTCATTAGAATTTTATTTTAAATGTGGTTATGATCCAGCACTAGATTGCTAATTAGTGATGCAAATACTTTACCAGTTTCTACTCTCTCACCCTCGAACTTTTCCTTTTTTTCCTTCTTGTGTTTCTTTTCATTTTTCTAACAACTTACCATTTGTAAATTATTCACTATGCAGGGATTAAACTCTAGTTGTTTAGCGAAAGATTTGAAATTTTAGTGAGTAAGAAATGTTTTCTTTTATTGGTTATTTTTTTTATTTTTCCCATAATACAATTGTGTGTTGTTGTAATACAAAATTAGATTTATCTACGAAAACATTTTTATGCATTTTATGGTTTAAGTTCTAACCTACTTTCAATTGAATTTATAGATTCTTAATCACATTTACATCTCAAAGTCAAAATACAACAGTTTTCTAGATTGTGTTTAGTAATGTCATTGTTAAATATAAAATGACAACATCGTCGGATTTTAGTTTAAAATGTGGAAGACTAGATTGGTAAGGAATGAAACAAATAATATAACACTTTCCACTTAATCACCTTACAGCATTTCTTTTTTTTTCCTTTCCTTTTCGTTTTTTTACTAACAACATACCCTTATATAAAATTATTTATTACACAGGGACCTCAACCTCCAGTCATTACTTGAAAGAGTTGAATTTTAGTGAGTATAAATGTTTAAGGGTTGAAATGTTTTTAAGTAAGAAATGTCTTCATTTACATTTTTTGTTTCATCGTTCTCCTAATGCCTTATGTGTTTTTGTAGTATAAAACTAATTTTATTTTCGACAACATCTTTACACATTTTATAGTTTCTCAGTGCAAGCCTACTTTTAATTACTTTTATAATATTTTAGTCACATTTTCATCTCATTAAGTTCAAGATGATGTAATTTTCTAGAATGTATTTTGTAATGTTATTATAAAATACTAATTAACGTGTATGTTAGAGTTTTTTTTAAAACATAACTACAATGCAAGATTGGATTGCTAAGCTCATAGGAGAATACTACAACACTTTTTACTCTCTCACCCTCAAACTTTTTTTCTTTTTATTTTTTAGGTCAACTTACCCTTTGATAAATTATTCATTATGTTAGGAGAAGTAAGGAATATTATTTATTATTTGATTTACAAAATCCTAGTTATATTTCCATTTAAAAGGGATTAAAATAAATTAGTTTTCTAGATTTTATTTAGTAATGTCATTGTTAAATATAAAATAACAACTTCGTTAGATTTTTTTAAAATGTAGCTATAGTGGAAGATTAGATTGCTAATTAATAAGACAAATACTATAACACTTTCTACTTTATCACCCTCTAATTTTTCTTGTTTTATTTGTTTTTGTTTTTGTTTTATATTAATAACTTACCCTTTTAAAATTTATTTATTCCACAATTACCTAAGCCTTAGTATATACACAAAAAAATTAAAATTTTAATGAGTTAGAAATGGTTAAGAATTGAAATGTAAGAAATGTTTTGGTTTATCTGTTTCTTTTGTCATTGTTCCCCTAACGTGTTGTGTGTTTTTGTAGTATAAAATTAATTTTATTTTTGAAAATGTCATTACAAATTTTATAGTTTTTCTATTTTAACTTACTTTTAATTATATTTACAATATTTTAGTCACATTCCTATCTTCTATGATTCAAGATTAGGCACTTTTATATAATGTGTTTAGTAATGTCTTTGTGAAATATTAATTAAAAGTATGTTGAAAATGTAATTAAAGTAAAATATTGCATTGCTAAGTAGGTAGACAAATACTATAACACATTTTACTTTCTCACCCTCAAACATTTTTTTTAATGATTTTGATAACAACTTACCCTTTGACAATTATACATTGTGTTGGGAGAAGTTAGGAATATTATTAATCATTTAATCTTTAAAAATAATTTATATTTATTAAAGGGGTGGATTAGGGGAACAACGTTATAGATTACTAAAGATTTCAAATTCGAAGGCGTGGATATTTTTAGTATAATTAAAAACAGCCTCCTTTAAGCAGCTTATATGCAAAGGAGTTAAAACTTACTTATTAAAAAATATTAAATTTGTAGGGATCTTAACTTCTAGTAGTTGGGAGAAAAAGTTTAAATTATAGTAAGTAAGAAATGTTTTATATATATATATATATATATATATATATATATATATATATATATATATATATATATATATATTACTATTCCCTAGTACAGTTATGTGTTGTTTTATCATAAATTAAATTTATTTACAAAACTGACTTTTCACATTTTATGGGTTTTTGTTCCAACTTATTTTTAATTACATTTATAAAAGCCAAATCACATTTCCATATGAAAGGGTTTAAAATGAATCATTATTCTAGATTGTGTTTAATAATGTCATTGTTAAATATAAAATGACAAGTTAGGTTAATTTTTTTATAATATGGCTACGATGGAAGAGTACATTATTAAGGAAGAAGATAAATATTACAATACTTTTTGCTTTATCACCCTCTAGCTTTTCTTTTCTTTTTCTTTTCGGTTTTAAATTAACAACTTACCAATTTAAAATTATTTATTGCACATGGACTGTAACCTAATGTCACTGTCGGAAAGAATTAAAATTTTGGTGTTTTTTGTAATATAAAATTAGTTTTCTTTCCAAAAATGTCTTTATAATTTTTATAGTTTTTCTTTACTAATATACTTTTGATTTTATTTATAATATTTTGATTACATTTCTATCTTATATGGTTTAAGATGAGGTAGTTTTCATAATATGTTTAGTAATGTCATTCTGAAATATCAATTAATAGCGTTTTTAAAATGTAGCTAAAATATAAAATTAAATATCTAAGCAGGGAGAAATAATATAACACTTTTTACTCTCTCACCCTCAAACTTTTCTTTTTTTATATATATTTTTTTCATTGTTTTAATAATAACTTACCCTTTGATAATTATTCATTCTGTTTTGAGAAGTTATAAATATCATTAACTATTTAATCTTTAAAAGTAGTTTATATGTATTAAAGGGGTGGATTAGGGGAACGGGTACCACATGATAAGAGATTTCAAATTTGAAGGCATTAGATGAATTTTGTTATAATGTGACTTTTATTATCGATAGTGGCTTTTATATTTGTTAAAATAACAACAAGCCTTATTTAAGTAGCTTATACATGGAGGAGTTACAACTCACTTATTAACAATTATTTGTTACATATAGACCTCAACCTCTAGTCGTTGCAAAAATATGTTTAAATTATAGTAAGTAAAAAATGTTTAAGAAATTAAATGTTATGATAAGAGAAATGTTTTACTTTATTTATTTTTTTATTGTTCCCCTAACACAGTTATGTGTTGTTGTAGCCTAAAATTAGATTTATTTATGAAAACGTCTTTACACATTTTATTGTTTCTCCATTATAACATATTTTCAATTACATTTATAAAAGGGGAAATTATATAAATAATAATTTAAAAAAATATTTACCATTTTAAACCACTTTAGGAAATATTTCCCAAAGTGGTGTTCCTTTTTGCCACGCAGGCGCCAGCCAAGCGGCTGGTGCCTGCGTGGCTTTTTTGTAAAATTTTTAAGTTGATTTCGTTGTTTAGAAGGGCGAAATTGGTTTTAAACTGATTTCGTCCTTCTAAACAATGAAATCAGTTTAAGAGCACTTGACCCAATTTCATCGTTCTGAACGACAAAATTGCCATGCTTCTCCCATTTTGGCGTTCAGTGCTGATTTCGTTGTTTAGAAGGACGAAATCTGCTTAAGCTGATTTCGTCCTTCTAAATGAGGAAATCATCTTCGTTTTAACGCGACTCCGCCTCCAGTCTCATTTCCATAGGATTTTCTGCTGCCGATCCAAGGTTCTGCCCTCCTCCGGTTCCCGTCGTCTGCTCCACCACCGGTCTTGCTTCTTTCGTCCAGCCCGCCGCCGGTCCCGCCTCCTCCGCCCCGCTGCCGATCTCGACTCCGCTGCCATTCCCGTCGTCGTGGTACTCTAATTTCCCGCCATTCCCGTCTCATATTTTTACACTAAGCTGAACACAAAGAAGGTATTCAATTTTTGTTTTTCAGGATTATTGCTTTAAAGTTGTTGTGTTGTCTTACAACTATTTTAATTTCATTGATTTGGAAATTTGCTCATTAATTTAAAGTCTTCATGATATTCTTATATGCTTCGGAAAATCTATTGGCTTACATGCTTATATACTTGAAAAATATGTTGCTTACCATGCTTATATACTTAGAAAATCTCTTGGTCTCATTTAAATATTGTTGTGGTATTTTATGCCTCTACTGATTGGCATTTTTATGGGATTCAATAGCATATAAGCGGCTACTTGTCTTGTTCTTCATCTTTCATTCTTATGTGGGTCTAATGCTTTATAGTTTTTCTTTTTAATGATAAAATATAGGTGTTTTATAGGCTTGTGAGTATTGAATTTCTACTCTAGTTTATTTAAAATCAAAGCCTAATTTAATAGAGAATATGAGTTAGCAATAGTTTAGTTAGGGTAGATGTTAGTAATAGTTTAATATTTTTATCAATATGGTATATGTAATGTTTGAAGAAGTGTATGAGAATATTTGTTGTCTTGTTTGGATAAGAGAAGAAATATGTGATAAAGTGTATGATTATTACTCGTTGATATATGAGGCAATTGCTTAATCTAATTTTAGCCTCTTAGTTTTGAGACAATTGCTTAATCTAATATTAATTTAATATATTGTTTATGAATTAAGTGAATAGAGAT
This sequence comes from Saururus chinensis, assembly GCA_035235625.1. Classification (NCBI taxonomy): domain Eukaryota; kingdom Viridiplantae; phylum Streptophyta; class Magnoliopsida; order Piperales; family Saururaceae; genus Saururus; species Saururus chinensis. The sequence goes on from CP141140.1 coordinate 28,608,338, forward strand.
GGCAAAAGAAATGGTTAGTTTTTTACTTACCTATGACAGACACACAAAAGGATTATTAATTAAGAAACCGTCTACATATGATGAATTTGATATGCAAGTAGCAAGCAAGGTTGGGTGGGATTGAAGAAGATGGAAAATTACTATCAAATATAATATTCTGTCGTATAGATTGAGAATGACATTAATATGCATAAATGATGATGCATCAATGGGTTTTATGTTTCACCACTCGCGTCACGTAATTTCTTTCAAGTTATTTCTCGAAAAAAAAGCCCGAGTGCCTAATGAAAGGTGAAGTAGTTCACATAGGAGCTTACACAAAAGCTCAGATAGAAATGTAAACAATGAAAGGCATTTGCAAATGTCGGTGGACGACGAAGAAGAAGGAAATGTATCTATGACAGTAGCTTTAAATGAACGTCATAGGTCGTCTGTCCCTATTTACAATGGAAGTGGACCTAATTAGAAGTAAGGTTGATTTAGTTGTGAATACATTTTGAATCTTATAATTATTAATAAAAATATGTTTATCTAAATTTTGAATTTTGTGTGTAATATGGAAGGTCCACAATGCTTGCACACGAGCCATTTAGCGTTCAAATGTCTCAAGGCGGTGCATCGTATGAAACTCAAAGTTCGATGGGCATTCATTACCCCTACACGTATGTTGGTCATACCGATGCTAGACCATCCAATCAAGGGTGAAATATATATTCATGAATGAATATAACTTTTTTAGGCATATGAAATTTAATACATATGCAATGTATATATGTAAGGGGGGATATGTCCACGATGAAGATATTGATAAAAATGAGGCTAATGAAGGTGAAGATAATATTGACGAAGTAAATGGAGAAGATTTTGACATGAATGAAGAAGGGGTCAGAGGTGAAGAAAGCGCTCAACAGATGGTTTATGGAGAGGGGGATGATGCGGTAGACAATGCTATTGCTGCAAATGATATGAATGTGGATGATGAAGAGCCGCTGTACTATGAAGTGGAGCCACTTTATGCATACATCACATATGAGGAGATAGATGCGGCAGTTAATTCTACAATGGATATCGACCAACAAAACGAAGATGAGTTATATGTTGGTCGCATCTTTAAGAATAAGGAAGCATTTGTTACAGCCTTGCAGGAGTTTTCCATTCAAAATTATGTATAATACAAGGTTGTACGAATAAATTTGTTAGAGTATACATTGAAGTGCATTGATAGCACTTGCCCTTGGAGAGTGCATGACTCAATAAAAAGGGGTGGTGGGTACTTTAAATTGAAGACGGACAAAAGTGACCACACATGTCGGAATGTCCAGCTTAGCACAGATCATAGGCATTGCAGTGCCTCCTTTATTTCGAAGGTCATAATGCCCGCTATCCAAGCTGAATTAACTCTCACACCAGGGGATATTATTCAAAAAATGAAGGAGAAGTATCATGTTGACATATCTTATAAGAAAGCATGGGCAACAAGGAATATGGCGATCAAGGCTATTTATGGAGATTAGGTAGAATCATATAAATTGTTGCTAATGTACCTAAGGGCGGTGCAAGAAGCTAATCCTAACACCTACTACCACTTAGAGGATGATGAAGTACATCGTGCAGATGGTGGTATATGTAGGAGATTTAAGCGATTGTTTTGGGCATTTGGGTCGTCTATAGTAGGGTTTTGCATTTCCCTATGATTGGTATTGATGTCACTCACTTGAATGGCAGATACCCTGGTGCTCTTATGGCTGCAATGGCTACAAATGGAAACAATGGGCTATTTCCTCTTGCATTCGGGCTTGTCGGGAAGGAAGATGGAGACAATTAGAAATGGTTCTTAATGGAAATGAGGGATCATGTACTGATGGGAATGACGAACATCGTCATTATTTCAAATCAACATAAGGGGCTTCAAAAGGCCATGCCTGAGGTTCTTCCCAAGCCTCTGTACCACCATCGTTATTGCATCCGTCACATAAAAGCAAATTTTAAGGAGTTCAAAAATGATACACCGACAAACTTCATTGGGGCAGCAACTTGTGCACTTATAATAGAAAAGTTTGATGCTAAAATAGACTTGATTGGTCAAGAAAGTCCTAGGGCAAAACATCTCCTCTTAGGAGGAGAATTGCATCCTGCATAGTGGTCCCTTGCCCACAGTGGTTTTATGACATTTGGCATAACGACTACAAATATGGCTAAAAGTTTAAATAGCATCTTGAAGGGGCACAAGGATTACCCATGCAGGCTTTAGTGTCAGCTATCTTTTATCGGCTCATAAATTTTTTTGTTAAACGATCTTCTATCGCCTCTGCCATGGCTACCCCGTATACTCCCAAAGCGGAAGCGATATTGAGAGAGCAAACAAGAAAAATTGGGGAGTATATAGTTAATAGGATCAACAGGGGTCAGTACGAAGTGACATCAATTCGTGCTCGAAAGGTTATGGCAAATGCTGCGATGCATACTTGTACATGCAATATCTCTCAGGTTTATGGTTATCCTTGCTCGCACCTTATCGCCGTGTGGGCAAAGCAGCGGGAGCCAATCCAGGTATCACTATTTTACACATCTTCTACTTATAAAAATGTGTACTCCACAGAATTTTATTCTCCTCATGATCGGGAGTATTGGGAGAGGGATATACCTATTGTGTTCGATAGCAACAAGGTAACCTGGTCGCCCACGGTCTGCTTGCAATAGGAATAAAATGGACCATAGAACTATAGAGAGAGATGGCAGAGGAGGATATAAATGCGGGAGGTGTAAACAAAGTGGGCATAATAGTAAATCATGTAGAAACCCTCCCGTTGATTGGTAAACATATAATCGATCTCTTTATTTATTCTATATTTTAGGTATAAGCACATATGTTCCTTACGATTAATGATATGATCTTAATTTTCCACAGATCATATGGATCATGCAGAGCCTTGTTACTGGCCAGGCCCGAGTGACGCTTCTTTACTCGTACAGCAGGAGTCACATAGGTCTGCTGCTATTTGGAGAGGAGAGGTATAATAACTTTTTTTAAAATTTGTTTCATTTTTTTGGATGATATAGTACGATATGTTGTAATTTAAAATTTTATTATAGGACCCCGGGTGCCTTGAGTGCACCGAACATTTTAAATATCTCCGCCATTGGCCCATAGATGAGCGTATTTTACCTTATATCGAGCGAGCGGGTTCAGCCATTTCATTCATCTACAATATGTCCGTCTTGATCGGCCTCTATTGACAGCTCTCATTGAGAGATGGAGGAGGGAGACATAGACGTTTCATTTGTCATATGGAGAGATGTCCACCACTCTCATGGATGTGGCAGTTCTATTAGGACTTCGCATCGATGGACATCTTGTGACGGGCACGACAGGAGGAGCTCATGTGGATATATTAGTTTGATTTCTTGGTAAAGCTCCACCTACTACGGTGATGCGTGGTAGCCAACTGAGCCTACGATGGCTCTTATAGGAGTTTCGAGAGCTCCCAACCAATGCTACAGAGATAGTTATCGAGCAGCATGCACGAGCCTATCTATTACATTTACTTGGAGCCACGATATTTGTGGATACCACGAGCAACCACGTACATGTGTCATATCTCTCCCTCCTTGCGGACTTTGACATGGCTGGTACTTATTCATGGGGCAGTGCTACTCTTGCATTTTTATACCGAGAGTTAGGAAAAGCATGCCAGGCCATGACCTCGGAGATTGCAGGCTGTTTGACCCTTCTTCAGGTAAATAATTGCATAACTTTAAATGGTATTTTGGTCACGTATAATTCTTTAATTTTAATATTTGTTATTATATTTTCTGACATAGTTATGGTCGTGGGAGCACTTACATGTCGAACAACCAAGTGTTGAGATGAGTCGCTTAGTCGAGGGTGCTCCATTAGGGGCAAGGTATGTTGTATTTATGTTTAACACTTACTTTATTAGCAACGTTTTATGTACATATGCTGAACTTATTTTTTAAATTTAACTCCTTAAGGTGGAATGTTCGGAAAAAGAGAACCAAAAATCCACAAGGAGTCCTCCGATTGTACAAAGGGGAGTTAGACCACCAGCAGCCATACCAGGTAATTTTATTTCCGTGTTGAACTTTTTATGTAATGAATTTAAAAAATTTCGTCATTATTTAAACTAAATTATCTTTATATATTGTATAGGTTATTTGGCAGCCGTACTCAGAGGTTGTATTGGCTGTGTTACCTCCTCTATGCACTGACGGTCGAGAGGTGTGGCTATCTCGAACTCCACTGATATGTTACGAGATTATAGAGATGTATGTGCTAGATCATGTAATGGTCCAGTTAACCTGGAGCAAGGGGTCCCACCTTCTATAGTCGAGTTTGTCCATCGCATCACTCGACAGGGCAGCCATATTACCGACTGGACTTTACATCATGCGTCATATATCGCTCGATGGGAGGATAGGAGAGCCACTATTATCAGAAGGGAGATGGCTACAACATTGTGAGATGTTCATAGTGCTTATATGCAGTGGTATTTACCGATTAAACAACGATATATTTTACCACGCGATGATGTAGAGGAGATGACATATCAGCCTAGGGGATCGTCTAAGGCGGCTCTGGTAAGTACAACTTTGTTAATTCAGGCATATATTATTTTTTTATTTCTTATTAATTATTTATATAATATTTAATTTATTTTTTTATAGCTTCGTCTAGTTCGACGTACGCATGCGCATTTGAATGACTCACTTAACACTTGTACTTCGCACGAGGACTTTTCAACATCATGTTAGTCGATGCTTAGAGAGCATGATGATGTCCTTCGTAGCTTGCCACTGCTTCAATCGGTGATTACGGATGTTCATAGAGATTATCCTGTCGACGTGGCAGCTCAGACACAGCTGATACACTCTTCATTCCCTGATATTCCATCTTCATCAGCAGCGTATAGCTCTCCTCCAAGTTCATCATTTTTAGTCACTGCACATGTAGCTCAGCCAGATCGATTTTATATTATAGACGACATCGGCTAGCTCATGTTGTACCATCTATTACTTATGCTGAGCCGGAGCTGGAGCCAGAGCCGCAGTCGGAGCCAGAGCCACAACCAGAGCTAGAGGCAAATCATGAGGAGCTCATACAACACCATTGAGGACAAGGTCAAGGACGAGGTCGAGGACATAGGAGATTATGACATTACCTTTTTTATATGTTTATTTTAAACTAAACATTTTTTTGACTTGTGATGTAATATATTTGATACTCGTCTATGATGTACTTTAATGTTATATTTGTTATGCATGGAATGGGTGGAATGAATGAAATTGTGTATGTTTTGAATGAATGAACAGGGACAGGTTATAAAGTCAATTTCAAATTTTTTTTAAAAAAAAATTTAATTTGATTTCGTCCTTTAGAAGGATGAAATCAGCATTCTTTCCAATCGAACGCCGAATAGGAGAAGTGTGGCAATTTCGTCATTTAGAAGGATGAAATCAACTTAAAACCAATTTCATCCTTCTAAATGACGAAATCAACTTAAAACCAATTTCGTCCTTCTAAACGATGAAATCAACTTAAAAATTTAAAAAAAAGCCACTTGTGACGCCTTGACTTGTTGGCGCCTGTGTAGGAAAAAGGAACACTACTTTGGGAAATATTTCCTAAAGTGGTCTAAAATGGTAAATATTTTTTTAATTATTATTTATATAATTTTCCCTTTATAAAATCATAGTCACATTTCCATATCAAAGGGTTGAAAATGAATCAATATTCTGGATTATGTTTGGTAATGTCATTGTTAAATATAAAATGATAGGTTTGTAATTTTTATTAAAATGTAGCTACAGTGTAATACTAGATTGTTATGAGACAAATACTTCAACATTTCTTACACTCTCACCATCTGACTTTTCTTTTTCATTTATTTTTTAATTTTTTTAAAATTCTTTTTACTAACAACTTACCCTTTGAAAACTATTCATTGTGTCCACTTATGTGAAAGAGTTATAATTCTGGAGAAAGAAATTTTTAAGAGTTAAAATTCTCGTGAGTAAGAAATGCATGTTTAAGAGTTGAAATGTTGGTGAGTTACAAATGTTTTAATTTTTTTTATTGTTCGTAGTCTAAAATTAGTTTATTTACAAAAATGTCTTTATATTTTTTTTAAGTTTTTCCATGCTAATCTACTTTAGATTATATTTGTAGTATCTTCGTCATATATCCAGCTCATAGGGTTCAAGATGAGGCAGTCTTTTAAAATGTGCTTAGTGATATCAAAATGAAATATGCATTAATCATATGTTTGTTAGATTTTTTTTAATGTGGCTATGGTGCAAGAGTAGATTATTAAGTAGGAAGACAAATACTATAACAATTTCTACTCTCTCATCCCTGACTTTTTTGTTGTTGTTTTGCTAACAACTTACTCTTTAACAATATTCTTTGTGCGGGGAGAAGTTAGAAATATTATTAATTATTTAATTTTTATTTTAAAAGTATATGTATTGAAGTAGATAAATTAAGAGAACTAGTTCCACATGATGAGAAAATTGAAATTCACAGGCACTAGACAAATGTTGCTACAAGCTTACTTGTATTATTAGTTGAGGTTTTTGTAATTTTTGAAATGACAACAAGCCTTGTTGAAGTGGCATATACTAGTAGGAGTTACAACTTACTTACTAATAATTATTCATTGTGGAGGGACCTCAGCCTCTAGTCATTGCAGAAAATAGTTGAAATTAAGGTAACTAAGAAATGTTTAATAGTTTAAAATGCTTATAAGTAAGAAATGTTTTGTTTAATTTATTTTTTACATTGTCTCCCTAGTGCAGGTATGTATTGTTATAGACTAAAGTTAGTTTTATTTCTAAAATTGTCTTTACAGATTTTATAGTTTCTCCATGCTACCCTGCATTTGATTGTATTTATAGAGTCATAGCCATATTTTCATCTCATAGGGTTAAAGATGAAATAGTCTTCTAAAATGTGTGAAGTAATGTCATTGTGAAATATTCATTCATGGGTTCATCGGATTTTTTTTCTCCAAATGTGGCTACGATGCAAGACTAGATTAGTACACTTCTTACTTCCTCACCCTCTTACTTTCCTTTTTTTCTAACAACTTACCCTTTAACAATTATTTGCTGTGTAGGGATCTTAACCTCTAGTCGTTGCGCGAAAGAGTTGAAATTCTAGTGAGTAAGAAATGTTTTGCTTCATCTGTTATTTTTTTCATTGTTCCCCTAACGTACTTATGTGTTGTACTAGTAAAAAATTAGTTTTACTTGGAAAAAACATCTTTACATATTTTATGGTTTCTCCATACTAACCTACTTTCGATTTCATTTATAGTATCCTAGTCACATTTCCATCTCTAAGGGTTCAAGATGCGGCAGATCTGGAATGTGCTTATTGATATTCTTATGAAATATGCATTAATCATAGGTTCTCCATTTTTTTTTAATCTGATTATGGTGCAAGACTAGATTGTTGAGCAAAGAGACGAATACTATAACACTTTCTACTCTCTCACCCTCTGATTTTGCTTTTTTACTATCATTTTTTTGTTGTTTTGTTAACAACTTACCCTTTGATGTACAATCATTCACTGTGGAGGGAAAAGTTAGGAATATGATTAATTATTTAATCTTTAAAAAAATTATATTTGTGGAAGTAGGCGGGTTGGGGGCGCTGGTTCCACATGATAAGAGATACAAAATTCACAGGACAAATGCTACTGTCGACTTGTATTATCTGTAGTGCTTTTTGAAATTGTTGAAATGATAACAAGCCTTGTTGAAATGTCTTATACACACAGGAGTCAAAGGTTACATTGCGTTGGCCAAATGTGGTTGTTCTTTGTGTTGTTGTCTTCATTTGTTCTCTACTTAATGGAAAAACTTGTAAATGCAGGCAAATGAACTTGCTTCAGTCATGAAGAGTTGTTGTGAACGTTCTAAAGGCATATTATTGGGCTCCATGTGGGGGTCCACATGCTAGTAATTAGGTTAATTAGGACACTAGCACGCTTTCTTTTAATTATGCTAATGGGCCTTAGGTGCTTATTAGTTAGCCCACATAGTTAGTCTATTTAAATGTAAGGGTTATGCTTGGAATGAATTATTGGGGTATGCTTAGAATGTTGTGAACGTTTTAAGGGCCTATTATTGGGGTCCACGTGTTAGGGTTTTAATTATGTTGTGGTTAATAAGGGAATTTAGGTAATTAGGTTAATTATGATACTAGCATGTTTTCTTTTAATTATGCTAATGGGCCTTAGGTGCTTGTTAGTGAGCCCACATAGCTAGTCTATTTAAATATAAGCTACGCCCTAATTGGGGTATGAAATGAATTATTGTCTCTCTAATCCTCTTGTCTTCTCCCCTACCTCTCTCCCCTATCCAGCGGCCATGCCGCTCTTTCCCCCCTTTCCCGGCCTTCTTGCGCCGCTCCCCTCTCATTACCGGCTAACCAAGCCATTGTTGACATTTCGCCACAACAAGTGTTTGAAACTTTCCAATTACATTATAATTTTAATGAGTTAACTGTTATTCCCCTATTTAGTTGTTGTGCCTACCAAATATCATAATCAATAGTTTAGAATGAACCAACTCTTAAATTGGATTGTTTTGGACCAATTGGATTGGGTTGAACACAATTTTAAATGATTTTCTAGAACTAATGAAGGTAGTGTGATTTCAAATGGATATGAATTTTTAGCTTTAATTTCTTATCATTCTTGTGCATTGTGTACTTTGCAATATCATAAATGATAGATTGATCACAATTCATATTATCAGCAAAATTGGATTGAGAGGAAGACATAATTATCAAAAAGATCTTTTTCCCCTGTTTATTGGACAATGATATGGTAAAGTTTATGAGAAAAACATTTTAGGATCTTGGCTAAAGTCTGAATGCTTGTAACTAACATATTTGATATATTGCATAAAAATGTTAGTGTGTTGTAATTTCTATAGGGTTTGAAACATGTTCCTTTTGTCAGGCATTGATAGTGATATGAAATGCATTGGATGGAAGAAGCATTCCTTGGTATGTTTCCTGCTTTGTTGAGTGTTGAAAACAAAGTTATGGTTTTGGCCTTTGAGATTTAATTGTAGTTTTTACATAAATCTTCTCTAATGTTAGTTTGTTTCATTCTCCTCCGTATGATTGAGTTGATCGAGTAGTTCTTTAAACTACTATATGATGAGAATTTGCTTATTTTTTATACCTTATATCTTTTCAACATAGTAGTAAGTGTAATATTTCATCTCAATAAAAGTATGACTATATGACTATTTGCAATAGGTCAATTTTTGTCTCAAAAGGTTTTTTGTAATGAAGTTCGAGCTTTGTTTGATGACTTGCCTTGTTGCGAAAGGCTGAATATGTCATAGTGTGGTTACTTTTCCTGTTGGATTGAATCTATTTCACTTTTCTTCAATTCCAATAATGAACTATTCAACCCTTGGATGGAAAAATAATAAATAACCCCCCTTAGGGAATCATTGGTGCAAAAGAAAATCAAAGAGTAAAAATATAAGTTGACCTTTTATTTTATGTGGGAAGGTAGAATTTAATGGCTTGAAAATTTGTAAGCCAGTTATGCTTAGATCGTGAGGGGCTGATTGGATATTGAATTTGCCTTGATTCTACTTTGATTCTATTGGATTTTAGCTGATTTTGTCATCTTCTGTTTGAGTTTTTACGATATGTTGATTTTAACTTTGTAATGTTATATCTTGCACTCTTGAACTCAATTTTGCATGTGCTTAGTATTGTTGGAAACCTCATGGCTTGCTCTATTAAAGTAAATCTACATTATGTTTTCTAAATTTTTTTTATAGGTCCCACACTGACAACACACTTCACAATAATATTTTTTGTATTTTGCCTTATATTATAAATGCTTGGATTCATGAATTCTTGATGCCATTGGAAAATTCCCGATGAGCTCTATCAAATGAGACCCATGACCAAACTGGTCATGAATATGAATGACACGCTCCATGGTGCAAAGTCTTTCGAAGCTATTGTTTTCTCTAACCTATGACTTTATATTAAAGTCTATAAGATTTGGACTCGTAGTTACCTATCACAAGTGTGTATGTGTTAATATAATAATGCTTATAAGTGTATCTGCATATAATGTATGATTATGAGAGTATGTATTATAATTATAATATGCGAAGAATGCAAGGAAGACCTATGTCGATACATAATTTGAATGTAATTTATTTTATTTTTTCTTATTCAATATATATTTACATGTATAATATATATGTATTCTTGTTAATATATTTAAATAATAATACAAAAGGAATATATATGTGTTTGTTTGAAGTTTTTTGAGCTTCAAACTAAGTTGAGCTGAATTTTGAGCTTGACTTACCCAAATTTGAATTGCGTTAAAATATGGAGTTTTGGTTTAATACCCTTACCACTGAAGGTCCACCAATAAATCCCTAGCCAATATGCAAAATGGAATTGCATATCATAGGCCGCGACCCAAGATGATCAAGCGTGATGGATCACTTTGGAACATATTTTTGAGTGTTGTCCTTTTTGATCTTTTTTTCCTGCTCTTATATAACAAATATAAAACATTTTCTATAAAAATCATAAGTATTTGTGCCAATGTGTGCGTAACATTTACTTTTTTGTGTTGAAAGCTCTAATCACTTTAATTCAGTCTTTCGCTTTAAATTTTTACAACATAATACTTTAATTTTTTAAGTTAATTAATTCTAAATCTAATTTAACATATCACTAACTTAATTAAATTTCATAACTTAAATTATATATACGAATAGACATAATTTTAATCATCAAAATATAATTTATTACACTAAATAAGATGCATATATTTTAATATTTTTCAGAACGGACAATGTCCTATCTTACTCATTACACTATTCCAATTGTTCCAAACTTAAGATTTGCATCACAACTCAACTTACATTCTTCCTAATTTGAGTCACTGGAGGCCCACCAAATAAAGCCCTAGGCTACCGGCGAGAGGCCCACCTCCCTCCTTCCCCAGGACTCGGAGTCCAGAGTCTTCCAGCATTCCCAGGGTGCCAGGGGCGGGGCAAGTATCCCGTCGGCGGCCGTCAGAGCCTGCGATTCCACTCCTTCCTCTGTCTCTCCTCGCCATCTAGCAAAGAGCCAATAACGCCCCGCCATGGGCCGAGCGAATGGCGCCAGAATTGCCTACTGGGTCGCCCGGAGGTCTCTGGGCTCCAAGCTTGTAGACGAACCCTCCACCTCTTTTGTAACGATCTTCCCAATTCCCATCTCATTTTATGCTTTTCTTTTTCTGGTTTCCTTTGATTCGGTCAAGTTTTGTTGAGTTTGAATCGAGTTTTTGTTGTGGTTTTTTTTTTGGGTCTCCAGTTGCATGGGTCGGCCCGCCGTGCATTCTCCTCTGGATTCTGCAATTCGTCCTGGCCCCCTGGATGCAGTTCCTCGATTAAAGGTGTGCTTTTTTTCCATTCTTGGTGGTTGAATTGATTTGATTGGTTACTTTCTGAAAATTGTTTAGTTTTTGTTCTGTATTGAATTGTATTTATTGTCTTTGGTTTACTAGAGAGATGGAATGGCGGGGCCTGGAATGGAAGATTCTCGCTTTGGAGTTGGTGTACAACACGGTCATTTCATGCCACTGGTAAGATTTTTTCCTCATTGGGGGTGCAGTTCTTATCGATTATGAGTTCTTCAATGTTGTTTGTGGTGTGGGTTTCAGGGTCGCGGTCAATGGCCGCAAGGGATTATTACGACGTACTTGGAGTGAGTAGGAATGCGAGTGCATCAGACATAAAAAAAGCTTATTATGGGGTAAGTTTTCGTATATTTTATCTTTTTTATTTTATTTTGCTATATTCATTTCTCTACCAAAAACTTCAAAAAGGATGGATTTCAATTTGTCTTTTCTGTGCCACATATGCCATTGCAACTTTTGACTCTATAACTTAGTAAAATCTCTTTGGAATTGTATTCTCTTACGACTTACAATTTATCTGAGGTATTAATTGAAGTGTCGTATAGTTTAGTCCTTTTGCCATCAGGCTGGGATCGTTGAGTGAATTGTATAATTGCCCCAGTATGTTGATCAGGGTAGAAAATGCCCCCGTATTTTGCCAATCTGATCTTCAATATCAAGTTTTAGATTGATTGACTGATTTTCATTTAATAAGCTACTGGAAAACGGTGATGTTATAGTTTTTGAGCATGCAAGTTTTTCATATGTGATAGCTAGTGACAGGCTATGTTGTAAGACTGCTGTGTCCTTCCTATGCGCTGTCAACTGATTAGGTTGTTATTCTAGAACTTAACGGATCACTTATATATATTTAGAAAAGAATGAATAATGATAATTTATTACATTGCGTGAAGAATTTTAGCATTGTGTACTTCATAAGAAGGAATTGCTAGTGAGAAGCCAGGGAAAGACCTCAGCCATGATTTTGACAACTGAGTTTCCTTTGGTGCCTTCATATTATCAGGCTTAACAAGAACTATGATGAGGTGAAATTATAATGATGTTCTTTTAGGAAGTACGGATATGGATATGGGGATACGATATGACATGATACATATATGGCGATACAGCAATTTCCAAAAGACTGTGATACGATATGGCAAGGATACGGATATTTAAAAATTATTATATATATATATATATATATATATATCTTCATGTTGTGCTAAGAGTTCTAAGCGAACAAATAAATCATAACTAAAAGAAAAGAACGCTATATGAGGTAGGCAAAAAATAGAATGAAAAGCTAATAGAAGCCAGAATAAGGGCTGGATACACTAGAAATCAGAAATGTAAAAGCAATATGCAGTAGAGGCAAAATTTGAATTATCAAAAACTTTCCAACCTAGCAAGGATAAATAAAGTAAATTAGTAAAATTACCCAGATGCGACACTAAACTCAACAATGGGCACCTGCGATTAATGCAACACTAACTAAGAAATGCTCCTCAGAAACAAATAATTCAACCCAGATGTCAATAATTTATATCAATTTATTGTGTTGCGCAGTCTATGCATCAACCAACAAAAAGCACACAGGCCATATGAACCTTTGCAAGGAAAATCCAAACTGAGCAGCACAGTATTTTTCACAATTTTCAGATAAAAAATAACAGCAAGAAGGCCAAACATATGAACAACTGTGCACCAGAAAATACATAAAAATTCAAGACACAAAAACACAGACATTTGATTCATGCAAAACATTGTTAATATTAAAAAAAAAAACTTAAACAGGAACACCCATGCACTGAGAATCACTGATTACCAAAAAATTTTTGTTACATTTATGCACTGAGAATCACTGATTGCTTGATAACTGAAAGTTTTAAAATTGGCAATCTAGAGCAAGGAATAATTTACCTATTGCAGTATGGGGCTCTGGGCGGAGAGCCTATGGGTTGCGAATGGTGGGTCTATGGAGAATCAGAGATGGTCATTGGTGACCAGAGAGTCTCTGGAGAATTGCCGGCCAGAGATGGTCGCTGATGCTGGCCTCTGGGAGATGACTGGCTTTTGGTTTGTGGGAGAGGGGAAGAGAGGGAAACTCGAAACGGGAGATGGTTGCTGCCACCGGCCCTCTGTGTCTGGTTCATTGTAGAGGGGAGGAGAGGCCGAGAGGGGATGAGAAGGGAACTGGGAAAGCCAGAAAAGGGGGGGATTTATCTAGGGTTTTAAGTGGGATACGTATCCTAAATGTATCTGATTTTTTTTTGGGAAACGGCTTGGATACGCAGGCGTGTGTATCCGTATCCGATATGTTTCAGATACGGATACGGTGATCCGTTAGGCATATCCATGCTTCCTTGGTGTTCTTCAGTCATATAAAAATTGATTAGCTAGACAAGAGGAGATTTTATGTGTTAATATGTACAACATCTGCAATAGGATATTAATTCATATTATAATGTATTAAAAACTGATCATCTTCGTTTTGTTGATAGATGGAATGTGTTTATCAGTGTACCATTTTTTATAAATGATCGATGGTATTCAAAAAAGGAGATCAAAAAATTGGAGGGCCCAATTTATGGATATGCCAAATTGGGCCACCCAAAAAGAGAGACTTTTTATAGGTGCAAATGTGTTCTCCTGCACTGCAGTTTGTGAAGAGGATATGAGGGTATCATTAGTCCTGGGGCTTATTTTGAAAACTTTCTGTTACTATTTACCTGTCCCTTTGGTAGATGAGTTTGTCTTTGGTTATATTTAGGTTTTTGCCTCCTCTCAGTTTAACAAAACATAAATAGCTAAGTTATGGGGACTATTTAGGTTGGTACTGATGGAGAGCTAGTCCTGGCTCTGTGCTAGTCCTGGCTATGTGTTCTTCAAATTTTTTTTACTCTTTCGGGAAAAAACAGTTTTTTTGTTCCAGAAGAAGAGATGAGTGCTCTTATTTCAAGAGTTATCTGTACTATTAGATGGTGGCTTTCTATGTAACATTAAGTGGCCTTGCTTTGGTTACTATATTGATGTTTTAATGTTATAGTGCTATATATCTGAAAAGGTACTTTGTCACTTGTTTCTGACTTTCTGCAGCTGGCAAAGCAACTCCATCCTGATACAAATAAGGACGACCCAGATGCTGAAAGCAAGTTTCAAGAAGTGCAACGTGCCTATGAGGTAGTATGAATCTGCAGGATTGTTCTATGACAAAAGTACAGTTCTTGTTAAAAAGCATGTCCTAAGTGTTCTTATGTGCTATTATATTCTGCAGGTTCTAAGGGATGAGGAAAAGCGTTCCCTCTATGATCAGGTTTATTTATTTGAAACAATTCTTCTTTCTTTATAGAAAACTTAGAAACAACCTCGAAGCAAAATTTGGAAAGAATTTTTATAATGAGTAACACATGAACTCGTAACGATTGTTATTTTATATCTGTCATATTGTTCTAGTTTCTTTATGATTATGGGTAAAAATTCTTTGTCCCTTTTAAGGGTTGTTATTATCTTTCTTTATAAAATGGAATTGTTCTTTTTTAGCATTCTCTCCATCTGCATTTAGTAATCTGATTCCAAAAGATTTTTTGTATTATATTAGTTGTTCTGTTTGGCTCTCGTCACTGTACTCTTTTCCAACTAGGAAGTGTCTGATATGCTTCTTCCCATGGGTAAGAGCAGCCTATCAATCAAGGCAAAAAGGTTTAGCAGTCTGGTGTGCCTCATGCCCCATTTCAACGGGAATGTGACTGCTATTTTGGC
Source organism: Saururus chinensis (assembly GCA_035235625.1). Taxonomy (NCBI): domain Eukaryota; kingdom Viridiplantae; phylum Streptophyta; class Magnoliopsida; order Piperales; family Saururaceae; genus Saururus; species Saururus chinensis. The sequence continues at coordinate 28,623,568 of CP141140.1, forward strand.
TTAAGTAGGGTCCACAATTTTGTCCTTGTGTGCATCTCATCAAGAGGGTTAAGCTGATTCAGTTAGTGTTTTGCCTTTTTGTTGTCTAATGTGCTTCTATACTTAGCTTAAATTTTACATTTTCTCAAATTTAAGACTGGAAGGAGAGAGTATATTTTGTGTTATGATATTTATTAAGCTTTTGTTGAGCAATTTTTTTTTCTATTTCTCCGTTAGGCAATTATGACTTGGCATATTAGTTCATTTCTTTTCCACGGCTTCCAATTATGTCCATTTATTTTGATTGTAAAATCAGTACTTCCTTGGGGCTTTAGCGTGTATATGCATCTTTACTGTCAAAAACCACTTAATGCTGACTACACTCTGTTAGAAAATTGATCAGTGACAAGTTAATTATAAATTGTCAGGTTGGTCCTGATGCATTTGAACAAGGAGCTGGAGCTGGAGGTCCTGGTGGTCCATTTGGTTCTGGATTTGGTTTTGAAGACATCTTTCGCTCTGGCGGTGGAATGGATGATGTAAGAATTCCAGTTTTATTTTTTGCTAATTTGCCTCTCATATTAGTGTTTTTTTTCTTATAAAGCAGTAGGGGTTCTGTTTATTCAAGTAGTTTGCTTATATTTTCATAATTAGAAGTCGGTAAAGTATGAATTATGAAGAGGATAGATCAATCATCAAACTCATTGATACTAGATATCATGCCATGCTGTTGATATTTTTAATGCATTGCTGTCAATGAAATCAAATATGATGTAACATCTTATGAGACAGTATAGGATTATAATTTTATTGTTGTGACTGTTGTGAACATTGATTCATGTAAAACTTACAATTCTACTGGCAAAATTTTGACATCTACTATTTATTCTGGCATTTCTTTCCTAATTATGAAGGGAACGAGTTTTGTTAATTGTTTTGATTTCTACTAACCTATCAGTGCTATGGCTGACCAGTTGTTCAAGAACATGTTTGGTGGAGGCAGATTTGGTGGCCAAGATGTCAAGGTCATATTCTTATTTGGGTTAAGTGATTTTAGGGTATGGTAGTTGGTGTCTTCTTTAAAAAAAAATTGTCATTTGCATTTCTTTGTAACATGTATAGGTTGCTCTTGAACTATCGTTCATGGAAGCTGTTCAAGGCTGCACAAAAGATATCACGTTTCAGACTGCTGTAGCATGTGAAACTTGTGGTATGACTTTATTCATTTGTAATTTTCTTCTGCCTAGTTATGTTTTGGTTAAAATAATCTCACTGTAGTTCCCTTGGGTTATTATATATTTGACCTGCTACTGTGGAATTTGTTTTGCACTTAACGTTTATACTGCCAAAAGTAGGTTCTTCATCCTGTTGTACCTGACATATGTGCTATCTCTTTTGTAGGCGGAACTGGTGTCCCTCCTGGTACAAGGCCTGAGACATGCAGGCCTTGCCGTGGATCTGGAATGGTCAGATATTTTTTACATGAATTTTTTTTTATTTCAACTTTTGATGCTTGTGCAATATTTTTTTGACAGTTCTGCTATCTACCAGATATTCATGCAAAAAGGTCCTTTTAGATTGCAATCCACTTGTACTCAGTGTGGTGGAACTGGGAAAACTGTCACGGTATGTTATCTTCTGAATGTGCTCCAATAACCTCCCTTTGTGTTTATGTTATTAAGCTTCTTTCATTGGGCTTGACCGGATTTATATAAGTCTTGCTTACTTGATGTGATGCTTGGTGGTCAGGCTAGCTATAAGGTTAAACTTATAATATCAGATTTTGTTAGGGGGATGGCGAAGGAGAAAAGTTCTCTTATATTAGAGTAGTTAATAATTGGAAAAATTATAGTTATGGTCAGTTGGTATATTTAGAACATTACTTGTATCATAAATGTATTTTATCATGTCTATCACTAAATTATGGAGGATGATAAGACACAGATTAATTGTTCCTATGTGAAGGAGAATTTTTATTATCATTTTTTTGATAATGGTAGGAGTTAGTATTGTTAGTAAGGAAAGTTGAGAACCTGAGACCTGGAGAAATCTGCTTTGGGAGAGTTAGATACCTGTGCTCCCATCCAGAAACCACTTGATGGTGTACATGGTATTTGCTAGGGCAAAGCCATCTGAGCACGCATCATCTATTTAAGAAGATGGTGGTGGGCAATACATCACCAATATTTTCGCTCTTCTATATTTATTTTCTTCTTTGTTATATCTCTTCTGTCTCAGCTTCTTTACTTCTTCATTTATATGGCATGTAACAGTTTTACGAGGAGGATATTTGAGGCACACTTTGATTGGACATAATTAAAAAATTACTTTTCATGCATTTTTTATCCTGAAAGATTTATATTACCAATTATAATGGTGCCTTTAGATAGTGAAAGTAATCCATAGATGTGATTGGGGTTAATATGCACTAATAGGTCAAAAACTGCTTTTTTATAGTGTAGTGGATCTTAGACTAAGTTCAAATTATGTGACAATAGCTTCATCTAACTAAGATTGTTTTATTCTTTGTACTTTCTTCACCACTTATTAATAGCTCCATATAAAAAAATAGTGATTTTTATTGAATGGTGGGAATGGTTTGGAGTATCTTAGATATGTCTCAGATATATCTGGATATATGTCTGTACATGTCACTTGACTGATACAAGATATGGGAAGATTTGTATCTCACTATATCTGTCTCAGATTTGGGATATATCTGAGATATTTGGCAATATCTTGGATCCACCCCTACTTTCCAACACCCTTCCAAGCACCTTACTGACAGCATTTGGACACTCTAATGCCCTTTCTAGCATTTCCTCCCGCACCGGTGACCAATACACTATCATGTTCTCCATTATAAATTATTGTTTTGACTTTTAAGCTTTATTTATATGAACACCATCGGGTTCTCCACTTAATCAATGATAATACCTTCAAACTCGTTCTTTATCATTATTGATCATGTTTTCTACTTAATTAATGTGAGTTGTGGTAGTATATTGTATTCAAATGGTGTAAGATGTTAATATACGCTTAGATTAACAAGATATTTGTGAAAACATTTTTGTGTCACTGATATTTTTTAACCCAACATCTTCAATATATCCCTGATATACCCACCTTTGAATCACTGATATATGTTTGATAAAAGATATTGCAAACCATACCCATAACTAATAGAATGGAAAATAGCTTCTGAAATGCCTTTTTAAGTACCCAATGCCTTATATTGAGCCAAATGGAGCTATTAATATGGGACATTTTTTTTTATTGGAGCTATTTATATGGGACTGATTTTTTTTAAATGGAGCTAATAATATGGGACAGATTTTTTTTAAAAAATTGAGCCATTAATAAGGGATGTAGGGAGTATAAGGGATTTTGGAAAACTTCCTTGACCAATGGAACTATGGAAGGCACTAAGACTTGTTAAAAAATTTCTTAGAAATTAGTATTCATAGGAAAGTTTGTTTCTGTGTTCTGGGTTACAGAAAAAGAGCTTTCTAGAATTACAGATTGTGGTCGCAGCATTGAATGGAAGCAAAATGAAAATGGTGGTGGCAAGGTCAGTGACAGCTTGGTGGTTCCAATCTTGGATGTGGGGTTGTTGGCGAGGTCTTTGGTAATGTAGGCAGAGGGGTTTTGTTGCCAAAATTCCTAATAAAGTTAATTTCAGAGGGCATGCTTTTCTTTTTTTCGTGAAAAGTGAAAACACATTTTCACTGCACTGTTTTATCAAGGAATCTTGCTTGATAGAAAAACCATTTTCCTTGAGATTTCTCTAGGGGCTTCAGATACGAATAACCACCTATAATGTTGTGGTTGTTTCCCTTTCTTGGGCAGCTTCATTTATCTAGTGGCTATTTCATGTAGTTTTGGTAGGGTTATTGGTACCTGAAAAATAATTAATTTTTGATTGTCATCTCTATATTTGTTAATTTTTTTTTTTGTAATTTCAGAACCTTTGCAAGTCATGCAAGGGAGAAAGAGTTGTGAGAGGAACAAAGTCAGTAAAATTGGATATCATGCCAGGTATTTGTTGGAAAATTGACATGGTCCAGGTTGGACTGGATTTTTCGCTTTCTAATTTTCTGCCTCGCTTATCCATGGCAATTTTGGTGGGAACCTGTATATGCCCTGGAATAATAGCATTCGGTAGACTAAGTCATCACCACCACTATACATAAGCTTTTGTTTCTTTTCCTATATGCTCGGTCATTTTATATAGTAGCGTTTGTCATAAAGAGCAAAATCTTCACATGGTTGCCTTTTGGTTTTCTTATGAACTCTGTTTTTTCAAATAATTGCATTACCCGTGATTTTCTAAACAAATCCCTTGTGGGGGCTGAATGTTGATAGTTGATGAATGAAATTAAATACTTCCTCAGTCCACTTTAATAGTCCTAATTAGAAAACCAAAAACCAAAAACCAAAACTAGATTAGTTTATTTTTGTTTTCTAATCAGAACTATTAAAATAGGACAGAGGGAGTAACTAGATTGGATTGGGAGGATACGATAGCAAAATAAGTCATTGTTGTTGGTCATTAGTCATTATTCCTGGGAGATGCATTTTCATAGAATTATGTTGGTTTTCTCTGATGCAGGGGTAGGCGAAGATGAGACAATAAAGGTGTCTAGATGTGGTGGAGCAGATCCTGATGGTAATCAACCTGGTGATCTTTATGTTACAATCAAGGTAACTTTCACTCAGTTCATTTGCGTTAAGCAGTTGGTGCTAGAATTATTGTTAGACATGATAATTTATTTTTGGGAGTTTCTGTTGGCAAATTCTTCTAACAGGTCCGTGAAGATCCAGTTTTCCGGAGAGAAGGGCCGGACATCCATGTTGATGCAGTTATAAATGTCACTCAGGTATTTCTCAGATCTATGTTTGTGATTCATAGTTAAGCTTCCACAGAGCATAAGTAGTTTCATTCTTTGTCGAATAGAGTTGTTTTTATAATACCAAATGGTTGAACATCTACATGTAATTTGGACTATGAGACATCTGTTTTTGGTTATATGTAAATTTGTAGTTTCACCTTTTCTATAGCTGCAGTTGTTGGGTATAATTCACAGCAATGAATCTGTAATATCTGTTAATTGTTTGAAGTTTAGATTCTAAGTTTTAATCTTCATTTATTCTAAAGATTTTTGTGCATTACTGTTTCTCCCAGGCAATACTTGGAGGCACAATTCAAGTCCCAACTCTTACTGGAGATGTGGTTCTTAAGGTTTGTCTATGTCACTTCTTAATTTTGGATTTCTAATCTTATTAGAATATTTAATTTATTTTCGTAGAAGGTGATCTATATTCCTCTTTTCTTTTTTCTTTTTTTTTAAAATAGACGAGAAATATTAATTTTCACTGAGACACCTTAGCAAATATATGTGCGCATGTTTTCTGTTGCTATAGAGAGCTTGTTCACACAATAGACTGTGTTAGTATCAGTCTGTCAGAACATGGGATTGAATGTGGGTGTTAAATAATTTTGGACTCTGGTTTTCACCTAGCATACTGGAAAACGGTGGATTGTATTTTCTAATGTAGAAGAAAGTGAGTTTAAAGCTATTTTGCTAAGTCAACTACGATACATAGATCCCAAGACCATTAGGGTCTAAATTTACTATAGGAATAAACAAATGTGACCAAAAGAGCATTGACTGATAGCTCTAGCTGGTGGTTTGAAGTGTCATTATAGGAAGAATCAACAGGCAGTTATCATGCAAGAATATGATGTGTTTACTTTCTTTTATTTGTTTCTTATGCCTTTCTTTTTAACCAATGTGGTGAGAAAAAGTAGAAGACAAAATTTTCTTTGGTAGTGTGATATCAGTGGAGTATCTTCTTGTGCTTTCTCAGATAATGAGTTTGTATATTAAAAATAGAGTTAATATTTTAGAATCTACTGGTGAAATACAATTTTTTTTGCTTTAATAAAAATGAATAGTGCCATTTTTTTTTTCAGATTTTATATAATTTAAATAGTCATTGATGTTGAGTCGGTTTGCAGGTAAGGCAAGGCACTCAGCCAGGTCAGAAGGTCATCCTTAAGGGGAAAGGTGAGAATCACATGGAAGTGACCTTTATCAGTTTTTTAGTAAGAGTAAATTGCACTTAACACGTAATAGACAGAAATTGGACATTGCACATAAACCCCATTGCTTATTAAAATATGCACTCATGGCTTTACAGCTCAAGTTGACACTTAGTTTCCTTTTCTAAATCCAATATTACCCCTTTTTTCCTCCTCCCCTTCTTCTCACCCCCTCCACTTTCTCATTAGCCCACTGATATGACAAACACGCCTTTTCTCTGCGAACACACCCCTTTTGAGTTTTGAGCCTAATTAGATGCCCTCCTTCTGGGCCAAAAGTGCCAACTCAGAACAACCATACCTGGTTCTTACAGCACCTCCAGAGACCAAGTTGCTAACAAAAGCCCCCATGAAAAAAAACCTGCAAGGACTCCGAATATTAAGACTAAAGGAAAGCAGGAAATGCGAGGGATGAATGGATGCACGAATCAGGAGAGCCAAATGGCCACATTCTTCTTCTAGTGTGTAGTGTCTGCTTCTAATCCACGACCATCAATGTCAAGGAGCCCCTCCCCCCACCAACCATCTGCTAAGCCCTGCCATTAGTGCCATCTGTATTTACGCTAATCAGATGCCTGTATTTACACTTTGAAAATTGTAGGGTTCCTTGGTAATAGATTTTTTGTATGAATATCAAACTAAAGATTCAATTGTAAAAAAGAGCTTTGCTTCATTGCACATGAAGAGGGCATTGTTAATACATAGGGATTATGTGCCATTTAAGTTGCAATTTGTAGCAGTTGTCTTATTTCGCACATAAGGGTAAATTTGCCTAAAAAAAGCCTAAATACTTGATGACATCATTATTTTATGGTGGTAAAGGTTTGAACGTGGGGGTTATGTGGATGTTTTGATAATACACAGGGGTTATGTGCATGTTCACCATAATTCATGGTGGTTATGTGCAATTTACCTTTTTCTTATTCAAAATCTTGCTATGAGAACACTTCCAGTGTGGGGCTTGAGGCAAATGATAAGCAGCCAGAACTCACATTATTTGAGACTTGGCTTTGGATAATATAGTAAATTTGCAATTTATGAATTTTGTTTCTATGATACCTAGCCTTGCTAAACTAAATAAGTGAGCTCTGTTGGGAGCCAACATTTTTAGATGTCTTCTTCTGCACGAGTCCAATATTTGGTGTGTCACACTGAGTCTGTAAATTGCAAGCAGGAAGCTTATGAACTTTTAAAGTTTGAGAACTGTAACGTCGTAAAAGTGGAGATTTTGATGATACATAAGGGTTAAGTGCATTTCTCTATAATTCATGGGGGCTATGTGCAATTTACCCTTTTAGTAATTGAAAACGCTGACGGAGACCTATGGCAAAGATAAGGTGCCAATACTCACATCATTTGAAATTATGCCTTGGATAATACAATAAAAATGAGATTTCTGAAATTTTTTCCTTGACACCTGGCCTCGCTATTACTAATAAGTGAGATTTGTTGGGAGCCAACTTTTTTAGTTTTTGTCTTCTTCTGCTTGTGTCAAATATATGTTGTGCCACACATGAGCCTGTAAATTCCAAACAGGAAGTTGAAACTTTCGAAGTTTAATAGCGTAACTCTGTAATAGTTCGCTCAAATATTGAACACGACCTGTGCTGGCCAACCTGGCGGGCCAGTTAATAAATTATAACTTTTTGATGGGTTATTTGGAGGAAAAGTTATCTTTGATGGCTTAAACACATATAAAATATTGGTTTGGATAGTGTACACACTGCATTAGCAAGGCTAAACAAGTCAAGAACAAGTGGCTATTTTTTACTGAGTCCAGATTGCTTGGAACTCAACCAGGATAGGCACTTCTTGTACTGATGACTCTCAATTTTGCCCGTACAGGTTGACCAATTGTTTTATTCAAAATTAATGAAATGATGGTTCTTGTATAATTTCTTGTCGATTACGGCAATTATTTCCTTTTTAATGGATTTTGTTTCTTCTTTAAATGGTATATTGGAAGGAGCATTAACATTAGAGAGTTCTTAGGTATAGATCTAGTTGTCTTTATGGTCTATTTTGTAAATTACTAATAAATACAGAATATTTTTAATATGTTCATAGATGGCCACTGAGCTGATTGTTTAATGGATATTTTCCAGGTATTAAAACAAGGAATTCGGCCTACTACGGTAACCAGTATGTACATTTTAATGTCAGCATTCCAACGTAAGTTTCTCCCTATATTTATCTCCATCTTCTATACAAAAAAATGCTGCCAGCATGTATGTCACTTTAGTTCAAATGCTGAGGGTTTTGTTTATTTTGGGCAGTTCCTAAATAGAAAATATCTAGCAGATTATCTTCTTGGTCTTTCTCAAAATTAATTTTTTATAATGCATGAATATTGTTTTGATGGCTGTATCTATTAAGGAATGTTTTTTCAAAAAGTTATCTTGATAAAACCAAAGAAGCAGCAGTGAGAAAATGTATTATTTTCTTGTTTAAAAAAGAATGTGCTGATAAAGAAAATAAGATGCTGGTAAATGAGCATGGAGTAGTAGATGATTATTAAAGGGTGAGGAGGAAAGAATTAAACAAGATTCGAGACATTCAAATTTGAAGAGAAAAAAGAGCATGAATGGGAGACTATCTATTGTAGCATGAACTTATAGCGATAAGTCTTGGAGGCTTTACTATTGTATATGCACCTGGCAGATTAAAAGGTTGGGATAGTAGAATGTGTATAAAGAGAAGTTGAAATGAAATCAATTTGCTAAAACATACTCTAAGAGGGTTTTTACTTATCAGCCTTTCCACTGTTGTGCAAAGTGTCTATTCTTGTCATGGTGGTAGCGCTTGTCCCAGATTGCTAGTTGAGTTCTTTGAGTGACAATGATATTTTGTTTATTTCCTCTTGGTGTATTTTAAATTCTACATAAATATTCATCTTTGGTAGTCTTTTAGAAATCCTTAAATGTTTTTGTTGCAGGATTCTCTTTTAACTTTTTACATGAATTTTTTTTATCATTTATTTACTTGTTATCTGCATTCATCCTTTTTATTAATATGAAATTATCTCCGAAATGCTTGAAATTTTACTCAGTATGCTGAAAGTCATTTTTGATGGAACCATTTGGACTGCAGAAATTTGACACAGAGGCAACGGATGTTGATAGAAGAATTTGCAAAAGATGAACAGGGAGAATACGATAAGAGTGCCTCTGCTGCTGGTGCTTCTGGTTGAAAAAAGTTATCAGCTATGTAGGGTGTAATATTTATTGGTTTTATCTTAACCATCTTGGTTGGGAATTTTTGGTAGGTGAATGAAAGGTATTTCTCTCCCGCTTTTTACAGTCGGCCTATAAGACAAGTATTTATGCATTTTATTATTAATGTAAGACACCTTGCAAGATCAGGGAAGGCTGATGTAGATACTCATAATTATAAGTTTTTAACATCTCTCGACGTTGATAAGTTATTTCAGTTCAAGGCCAAATAGACTGTTGCTAGAGCCTAGATCGAATATTCTGCTTCGAAGGGGCTTATCATGATAGCACACGAGGCTGTTAGTAGTATGATATGGTATAGCGTTACCCCAAGCTTACCGAACAGAAAAAACTTGTAAGGTATATATATTATAGGAGTAATTGTTGTCAATGATTAGAGCTTGATTTTGTTAACTGAGTAGACTGAATTGCATTAAACAGTGTTAAAGTGTGCCGTTGTAATGCATGCCCAATGTGTGTATTATCACGGCCCTACTCGATGGAAAGGTTACCGTGCGGTACTTGTAAGGTTTTTCGCCCGGCAAGTCAGCCTATCGAAGGGATAAGAGTTTTTGTTGGACAAGGCGTTGCGTGGATCACGTGCGATGGGCCTTGCAAAGTAAGAGGTAGGGGGAAAGAGAGTGACACATTGCAAAGAAACAAATGAACACAAGCAAGAAAGTGGATTGTATTCACTATCAACGTATTTACAAAGCAATGACAACCATTCAAACACTACCCTCCCCTCTATATAGCATAAGGGATTTTTCGGATATTGTTGGAGTGGCAGCCAAAGTGGCCGTACGGGCATGGTTACATAAAAGTAAAGGAAAATGCATAAAAACATAAAAACATAAAGAAAGACATCAAAAGGTATTTACAATATATTTACAAAGGGGTTCGGATCAGGTCTGTAACATTCTCTCCCACTCAATTCTGTCGACGTCCTCGTTGACGTTGCTGCTGGAGGTAGGCTTTGGTTTGTTGTGCTTGTTGAATGGTGAGGTCGTCTTCGGGCTCCTAGCTGTGTGGAAGGCCCCGCCACTTGATGAGGAATTCCTGTACTTGTTCTTTTCCGCGGAGAACTTCGCGATCCGCCAAGACTTCTTCTAAGACTCGAACGTCGGAGGTGACCTTTGGGTTGCTGCGATCAATCTGGTTTCTGGAGGGGTCTTTAGCATTGGCATGATATGGCTTCAGATAACTGGCGTGGAAGGACGGATGGACCTGCATCCAGGCTGGTAACTGCACTTGATAAGAGGCTTTCCCGACCCGCTTAGTGATGGGGACGGGACCTTCATATTTACGAACAAGACCTCGATGGAGCTGCCGAAATATCTTCAATTGGGCTGGATTCAGTTTGACAAGAACCAAATCTCCCACCTGGAATGTGTAAGGCTTCCGGCCTAAGTCGGCCCACTTCTTTGCTCTTCGACGCGCTTTCTCGAGATAGGCCTTCGCAATGTCTGCGTGAAGGTGCCAATCCTTTGCTAGGTGGAAGGCAGGCGGGCTGTTCCCTTTGTATCCAGTCGCTAGAGTAAGTGGTGTTGCCGGTTGACGCCCAATGGCAAGTTCAAAGGGGCTATGGTTGGTGGCAGAACTCCGTTGGAGGTTATAGGAGAATTGGGCAATATCAAGTAGATTCGCCCAATTCTTTTGATTGACATTGATGAAGTGGCGAAGGTACTCTTTGAGGATGGCATTGATGCGTTCAGTCTGACCATCTGTATGGGGATGCATGCTAGAGGAGAAATTTAACTTTGAACCCAATAGCTTGAATAACTCTGTCCAGAAACGACCAGTGAACCGCGCATCGCGATCACTCACAATGGTTTGCAGTACTCCCCAAAGTTTGACAATATTTTTGAGGAATAAGTGTGCCGCTTCTTCAGCCGTACAGTGCTTCGACGCTAGGATGAAGGTAGCATATTTTGATAAGCGATCGACCACAACCAAGATCGATCCATAGCCGCCGACCCTTGGTAAAGCGGAGATGAAGTCTAGGGAGACACTCTCCCATGGCCCGTCTGGCACGGGTAGTGGTTCCAGAAGGCCACGAGGTTTGTCCCGTTCAACCTTATCCTGTTAGTATGTGAGGCAGGTGCGAACATACTCTTCGACATCGTCGCCCATGTGAGGCCAAAAATACCCCCTTTCCAAGAGAGCTAAGGTGCGGTGGATACCTGGATGTCCAGCCCACGGTGTGTCGTGGCATTCCATAAGGACCTCCTTCCTAAGATTGTCAGCCTTTGGCACGTAGAGGCGCTCCCCTTTTGTCATCAGTAGTCCATCTTCCACCCAAAACTTACGAGTTTTTCCCTCAGTGACTTGCTGGAGAAGAGAGGGTGCCAATGTATCTTTGTTTAGTGCAACCCGAATTCGAGTATGTAGGTCGCTTCTACACTGGTTGACACGGCCCAACTTGTTTAACTTGATAGTGGCAAGATCATTAGACTCAGTCTTCTGGCTCAATGCGTCGGCGACAGTGTTGTCTCGGCCAGGTTTGTACTCCAGGGTGAAGTCGAATTCGGCAAGGAAATCCTGCCAATGAGCTTGTTTCGGAGAGAGCTTCTTCTGAGTTTGGAAGTAGCTGACAGCAATGTTGTTAGTCTTGATAACGAATTGAGAACCTAGCAAATAATGTCGCCAAGTGTGAAGACAATGAATGATGGCTGTCATCTCCTTCTCTTGCACGGTATACCTTCGCTCGGTCTCATTCAGTTTGCGACTCTCGAAAGCTACCGGGTGTCCATCTTGAACCAAAACACCTCCGATGGCGTATTCAGAGGCATCCGTTTGCATCTCAAAGGGCTTCATGTAGTTAGGGAGGCGGAGCACAGGGTCTTCAGTCATAACCTTCTTCAGTTCAGCAAAGGCCGTTTGGCATTTCTCAGACCAGCACCATGGACGATCTTTCTTGAGTAAGTCAGTCAGAGGGGTGGCTTTTTGTGAGTACCCCTGAATGAACCGCCAATAGTAATTAGCCAGACCAAGGAAAACTCGCAACTCTCGCACCTTAGTCGGGGTAGGCCATTCATCAATTGCGTGAACTTTCGATGTATCCATATAGACTTGTCCACCTCCGATGATATGTCCTAAGAATAAGATCTCCTCCTTAGCAAAAGAACATTTTTCCAACTTGACATATAGTTGATTGTACCGGAGAACTTCCAAAACAGTCTTCAGATGATCAAGGTGCTCTTCTAAAGTCTTGCTGTAAATGACAATGTCATCTAAATAGACAACCACAAACTTGTCGAGGAACTCCCGAAAAATATCATTCATCAAGGTGCAGAATGTAGCCGGGGCGTTCGTTAGTCCAAAGGGCATGACGAGGAACTCAAAGGCCCCATAGTGGGTAACGCAAGTGGTCTTTGCTTCGTCCCCTTCGGCAATTCAAACTTGATAGTACCCCGAACATAGATCCAACTTTGAGAAGTATCGGGCATCTCCTAGTTGATCAAAAAGGTCAGCAATGAGTGGAAGGGGATATCTGTTCTTCACCGTTAACTTGTTGAGGGCACGGTAATCAATATACAAATGCAAACTTCCATCATGTTTCTTTTGGAAGAGGACTGGAGATCCAAAGGGTGCTTTAGCTGAACGGATGAAACCTGCTTCAAGAAGTTCGTCAAGTTGTCTTCGCAATTCTGCAAGCTTGGGTGGTGCCATCCAGTAGGGGGCACGAGCTGGAGGCTTGGCACCCGGTTCTAGCTCAATCTGATGATCAATAGCTCTCCTTGGTGGGAGGTGTTTGGGAAGGGCTTTTGGCATCACATCCGCATATTTCGAAAGGACCGCCTTAACTTCTGGATGAGTAGGCGCATCATCCGACGATTGATCCTCCATTCGCATGGCGACAATGTAAGTGGACTCATCCTTCCTCAAGCCCTTGTCAAGTTGTATGGCTGACAAGTGCTCAATCGCAGGCTTGTCCTTCTGAATGGCTGGGACCATGCATGGGCTGGATTTGTTGAACATGCATATCGATCCTAGGTGCAGCATCGGCACTACACTTGCACCTTGTAGAAAGTCCATCCCCAAGATAACCTGAAAATCATCCAAGCGAATAGCCATAAGATTAATTGTCCCAGACCAGTTTCCGATGGAAATGGGAACATCCTTGGCTAATCCAGTTATAGGGTGAGCTTCGGAGTTCACGGCCTTCATCCGGCTGGAGTCTTTTACTAACTGTAACCCAAGGCGCTTGATCTCATTGTTGGAGACAAAGGTGTGAGTAGCTCCAGTGTCGACCATGGCTTGAGTTGGGACTCCATTTAAACAAATCCCAATATACATCAAACCTTTAGCCTGAGAGGGTTTGGTCACATCTTGTCCCTTGAGTGAATTGATCAATCGTAATGCCCCCATCTTTGGTTCTGCCTCTTCGTCGCTAGATGCCCCTTCAGTGGCAGCTTCAGAACTTGATATTCGAGCATATAGGGCGTTGAGCTCTTTTTTCTGTGGGCAATCTCGAATGAGGTGCGAACCATTACAAAGGAAACATGCAAGCTTGCGTGGTTGAAATGCTATGTTGTCTGTCCTTTGTCCCTCGTTCCTGTAAAAAGGTCTCCTCTCGCCCATCTTGCCCTTGCCTTTATCTTGTCTCCCGGTGAACGACCCTTGATCTTTCTAGCCATATCGGGTATCCCTCTGGTTGGCGGTGTTCTTTCTCAAACCGCCTTCGTTAGTATAGTCGGTAAGGCGTTCTGCTTCTGTAACAGCAGTGGTCAAATCCCTTACACCCCCGCCTGTTTAATTCAGTCTGAACCCACGGCTTGAGTCCTTCCAAAAAGAAAAATAGCTTATCCTTCTCAGACATGTCACGAATGTCTAGCATGAGGGCGGAAAATTGCTTAACATATTCCCGAACAGTCCCTGTCTGTTGGAGACGTCGAAGGTTTCTCCGAGCAATGAACTCAACATTTTCGGGAAGAAATTGAGTCTTGAGTTGACTCTTCAGCTCCTCCCATGTCTCAATCCGGACTAGGCCTCTCGTCATCTCATTATACTTAGTCCTCCACCACAGCTTGGCATCGTCGGACAAATACATGGTGGCCATAGCCACTTTCGCCTCCTCAGTCTCTGGGTTAACAACCCGAAGGTATTGCTCCATATCGAACAAAAAGTTTTCGAGTTGCTTAGCATCTCTTGCCCCACTGTATGGAGTGGGTTCTGGCACTTTGGGGCTTCTCTGTCCGCCCATCGTACCCGGAGATTCTTGGCGAGCAGCATTGCACATGAGGAGCGACACCTGGGCTGCCAAGCCACGAATCTCTTCCTGTAAGGAAGCCACGGTCACTTGTACATCATCGCGAAGCTCATTGATCAGCTCGCGATTCACCCAACTCGAATCACGGTTCCTTTCCTCCCATGTTTCTAGGGAGTGAACCTTATCATCCAGCTTGCCGAAATTGGTTGTAAGGGAAGCAAGCTGCTCTTCCACAGCTTCCACACGCAACAACGTTTTCGACGTCCTTGATGGCATGGGGGCAGGCTCTTCCACCCCGCTTGCTTCAGCCACCGACTTTGGCATCTCTTCCGAAGATTGAATGTCCAAAACCAAAGCTTTGATACCAACTGTCATGGCCCTACTCGATGGAAAGGCTACCGTGCGGCACTTGCAAGGCTTTCCGCCTGGCAAGTTAGCCTATCGAAGGGACAAGAGTTCTTGCTGGACAAGGCGCTGCGCGGATCACGTGCGAAGGGCCTTGCAAAGCAAGAGGTAGGGGGAAAGGGAGTGACACATTGCAAAGAAACAAATAAACACAAGCAAGAAAGTGGATTGCATTCACTATCAATGTGTTTACAAAGCAATGACAACCATTCAAGCACTACCCTCCCCCCTATATAGCATAAGGGATTTTTCGGATATTGCTGGAGTGGCAGCCAAAGTGGCTGTACGGGCATGGTTACATAAAAGTAAAGGGAAATGCATAAAAACATAAAAACATAAAGAAAGACATCAAAAGGTATTTACAATGTATTTACAAAGGGGTTCGGACCAGGTCCGTAACAGTATAACGGTATGGCTTCTGGGCACGACTTTTACGACTTTTAGGTCCACCTTCGCGGCATTATCAATCAAGTACTGATCAATGTGGAAGCGGTTTCACAGTTATAATAATTGGTATAGGAGCATGCTTAAAAGACATACTATGCCCCTTTCACTGGCTACAATGCGAGGTTACCATTCAACCACAAGCAAGGGGACACGCATCACTGCTAGTGTTTTGGCATCATATCTAAACTGCAAGCGGATTTAGCATTTTCATACTCAAAATGGTGGTCAAGTCACCTTGTCTAATGATGCGTAATACTCAAGTCTCATAATAACTATCTTATTTGGTTTTAAAATGAACTAAAAAATAAGGATATTATGGGGCGGAGGGAGTATGTTTTTGTTTTTATTGAAGTATTTGTTTTATGGTTGGTTGCAATGACATTTATAAGTTATTAAAATATAGTTGACCCATTTGGGATTATGGTTCCTTTTTAGTTGTCTTATACACTAGTGTTGAGGTGGTAAAATTCAATAGGATGAGATTGCGGCTTGGATTTAGCTACCATGTTTACATCCCTTGATAAACTTGTTTTCATTGTACTTTGCAAAAATGAATATTTTCCAAATAGAAATTGCATATTTTTTGAAAAAATTAGATAGTTCTGCCAAACAAGTTAACTTTCTGAGTTGCAATAATTCTCACAGAACCAATGAAAACAAATTTAAGGGTGCGTTTGGGTATGAGGATTTGGGCCTTGTGATTTTGCCAAAATCCCATGTTTGGCAACATAATTTGGGGTGAAATTTGATATTATCCCAAATCACACCCCAAATTATGTCATTTGTCATGTAATTAAAAAGTGGATAAACTTAAAGCACAGGGTTGGTCTTTTATAAATCTCACCCATCTTGGATTTGTATATGGAGCCATTTACAATGACATGATTTAACAATCATATGTCTAAATCAAATCAAGGTTGCCAAATGCACCTTAAATGCACATTTGTTTAGATGAAATTAACTAAAAAGAAATTCTCATTGCAACACTTTCCTTGCAGCCTCCAAGAAAGGCATTATGTTTCATAACAATATTGGCAATACAATATGTCCATATGTTGGCTTAGATCATGGGAATGTGGGAATCCATTGAAGGAGGTTACAAAACTCTTCATTCCTTCAA
Organism: Saururus chinensis; assembly: GCA_035235625.1. NCBI lineage: Eukaryota > Viridiplantae > Streptophyta > Magnoliopsida > Piperales > Saururaceae > Saururus > Saururus chinensis. The sequence goes on from CP141140.1 coordinate 28,640,049, forward strand.
TGAGATCAAAGGTTCTTAGATGTTAAAGGCTATGCATTTGAAAGGTTGACCTCATGTCCAAACCCTATTTTGGATCTCTTAAATTTTACTTCATTTTTTTATTAATTGGATCCCTTAAAAGTTATCTCAATCCTTTGGACAATGTTAATATATAGATCTAGATGGGATTGTTTGCGTCTTCTCTGTTGGTTTGTAGGGATAGAAGAAAAATAAACCGGGAACGACAAAGTGTCTCTAAATCGCAGTTAAGTTATAAGATATATCTTTCTTTTTTAAATATAAACCAAACTCATTTTAATCTAAAGCTCCAAATTCTTATTTGTCTAGCGGAATCATGCAAGTTAAAACATCAATCAACACAATTTTTTTTTTGATGGAATAAACCATAGGACACTATGAGCAGACCAAATATGCACAAAGTAATTTGAGATATAGAATCATCAATTTATTAAGACAAAACCCCTTCTTTTCTTCACGCAACTTACTCTTCACATCATTCTAAACTCTGAAATCACCATCAGCTTACTTGTACTAGCTTGGTCTTCACACCTTGTTTTGCCTCCAATATATCCAGATCTTCATGGCAAGTCTCTTTAGTATGACTAATCATCTCTTTGATCTTCTCAGCAAATATCCAACAAATACTTAAATCCCTTCAAGTGTTTAGTGCTTTCTCTCAAGTCAAATCAATCTTTTGATATTGGTTGAAAGGAACAAGGTCAAGGAGGCTAATTTATTCTCAAACTTATTAGATAAGTTTCATTCTTTTCCTCTAGCTTTTCCAAGCCATACTCTATGATGTGCCTGGAGTAGGCACAATTGGCACCTAGAAGATCTACGTAGTGAAAGGGGAGAAGTTAGGAAGAAAGGGGAGAAAACACAGAGTTCTTTGATTGCATAACTTCCAACAAAAGCAAAGGCCGCCCCATATAGGAGATGACCACCTAGGGAACCGGCCACTTGACCCAGACCGGTCTAGTCCTAATAAAATAACCCAGTTAGTGGGTCGGCTAGCCTGGGCCACTAACTGAATCAACACAGTAAGAACAATAAACTATTATAATAATAAATAAATAGTTCAATGCAAATAAAATAATAAAAGAGAGTATGATCATTGTGCATAATCGTGCACAACACTCCACCACACTTCCGCTATTCGCCTTGTCTGCAAGGCGACCAGGCTGGAAAACAATCCAAAAACTCGTCCTCCGGCATCCACGTAGCATCCTCCAATGGCTGACCCTGCCACGAAATCAATAACTCAGTAATAATGAGATCAGAATGACAGACCCGCCGTTTCTCAAGCACAAACGCTGGAGTAGGGTTGGATGGCGGAACCGGACCCATCAAAGGAGGAGGAGGAGCACTCACAGCCAAAGCCCTGCCACCCACAAACCGCCGAAGACGGGACACATGAAAAACAGGATGAACCAAGGAATCAGGCGGCAACGTAAGGCGGTAAGCTACCGGACCAACGCGTGCCGCCACCGCATAGGGACCATGGAACTTGGGGGCAAGCTTGGAGTGCTCGGGCTGAAACAAAGAAGTTTGGCGCTGTGGAAAAACAGAAACATAAGCCAAGTCACCCACAAGAAACTCCTGATTAGTACAACGGCCATCATAGAGCTGTTTCATCCGGTTCTGAGCAGCAGCCAAATTCATCTTCAGCTGACGCAAGACCTCATCGCGAGTTTGGAGCATATAATCCACCTCAGCCACAGAAGAGCGATGAGGGACATAAGACAAGATCGTCGGTGGGGGGCGGCCATACAGCACCTCAAAAGGAGTGAAGCCCGCGCACGTGTGATAGGCGGTGTTATAGGACCACTCAGCCCATGGAAGAAGCTGAAGCCATCAACGAGGCTGCGTCATTGTAAAACACCTCAAACACTGCTCCAGACAACGATTAACTACTTCAGTCTGTCCATCTGTCTGCGGGTGATAAGCAGTACTCATATGAAGAGAAGTACCCTGTAAAGCAAAGAAATCCCTCAAAAACTGAGAAATGAATATACGATCATGATCAGAAACAATAGTGCGAGGCATACCATGAAACTTCGCCACCTCCCGTACATAAAGATCAGCCATGGTCTTGGCAGTGAAAGGGTGTCCCAACGCACAGAAATGAGCATACTTTGACAGATGGTCGACCACAACCATTATCACTGACTTACCTTGCACCAGAGGCAAGGCCTCGACAAAGTCCATCGAGATATCCTCCTAGACCTTATCCGGAATTGGCAAGGGTTGGAGCAGCCCGGGGGAGAGGTCGTGGCGGCCTTGGCTCGCTGACAAGTATCACAAGCGGTCACATACTCATGAACTGCCCGATGAATACCCAACCATAATAAACTCTGGCTGATCCTCTTATAGGTGCGGAAAGCCCCCTCATGTCCCGCCAAGCATAGAATGGGCGGCCAGCATGGTCGGTTTGGAGGGCAACGATCAGAGCTTGTGTCAAAGCATCATCAATGTAGGTCTTCTTCAACTCATCAATAAATGGATAGGATAATGTAGAGAAGGGTGAGCAAGAGCCAGGGGAAGGTATGCGAGAGAGAGCATTGGCCACTATATTCTCCAAACCCTTCTTATAAACGACCTCATAATCATATCCCAGAAGTTTGCTGATCCAACGCTGCTGAGATGGAGTTGACACCCGCTGTTCCAAGAAGTACTTCAGTGGCTGGTGGTCTGTGCGAATCAGGAACCGACGACCCAATAAGTAGGGACGCCACTTGATAACAGCAAGGATGATGGCCAGCATTTCCTTTTCATATACGGATAGGGACAAGGAGCAGCCAGCCAGAGCCTTGCTAAAATAGGCAATGGGATGCTCATCTTGTAAAAGAACCGCCCCAAGCCCGGCATCCAATGCATCCGTCTCGACCACAAACAGGCGGCTGAAATCAGGTAAGATCAAGACTGGGGCAGAGGCCATAGCCCGCTTTAGCCCATCGAAGGCCTCTTGAGTAGCTCATTCCACGCAAAGGCCCCCCTTTTGAGCAATGCTATCAGAGGCCGTGCCAACTCTCCATATCTACTAATGAACCATCGATAGTACTCGGTGAGGCCTAGAAAACCACGGAGCCCCCGAACACATTGAGGTGCGGGCCAAGACAGCATGGCTGGATCGGTGGCGACACCATTCCCCGAGATAATATGCCCTAATAATCCACTTGTTGACTGCCAAAATAGCACTTCAAATGTTTAAGAAAGAAAGAGTTGTCTCGTAGAATAGAGAAGACCGACCTGAGATGTGTCAAGTGCTCCATCCATGACCGACTGTACACCAATATATCATCAAAGAAAACCAAGATATAACGGCAAAGGAATGGCCTGAAGAGGTCGTTCACGAGGCACTGGAATGTGGATGGGGCATTGGTAAGCCCAAACGGCATAACAAGGAACTCAAAATGGCCATCATGAGTCCGGAAGGCGGTCTTGTGCACATCAACGGCCTTCATCCGGATCTGATGGTAACCTGAACGAAGGTCGAGCTTACTGAATACTGTGGCGCCCGTCAATTCATCTAACAACTCCTCAATCACCGGAATAGGATATTTGTCTTTGACAATAAAGGCATTCAGGGCATGGTAGTCTATGCAGAATTGCCATGTCCCGTCCTTCTTCCGCACCAGTAACACCGGCGATGAATAGGAACTCGTGCTTGGGCGGATGATGCCGGCTTGAAGCATGTTTGCTACGAGAAGCTCAATCTCTGACTTCTGTATATGTGGATACTGATATGGTTGGACATTGGTCGGGGCCGCGCCAGGCATGATAATAATCTGGTGGTCATGAGAGCGGGCAGGAGGGAGACCTTGCGGCTCAGCAAATGAATCTTGGTGGGCAGTCAGTAACTCCTGAAGATCCCGTGGCATCTCATCCTAGGCCACCTCAATGGTAGCACGCTACTGCAGAAGGAGCCCGAGGGGGGCGAACAGGAAAAAGTACTCGAAGGGAGGGCAGAGAGGAGGGTGCCCGGCCTAGAGCCTTCCAACCGGACGCGTTGCCCCTGAAGCTCGAAATCCATCCACATGTCACGAAAATTCCATATCACATCACCAAGCTCCGGTAGCCACTGTACGCCTAACACAATGTCCGCCCCTTTCGTAAGCAGCAAGAAAAGATCGGTGACGAATGCATGGCCTTGACAGACAGGGTGACCTGCGCACATACCCCATTGCTCCGGAGGTGTTTTCCATCTTCAATTAACATGTCAAATGGCTTGGAATCTGAGACAAAACAACCTAGCCGATGGGCTACTTTGTCGTTAATAAAATTGTGAGTAGAACCACTATCGATCAAGATAGCTACTTGTTGCCGCTTGAGGTAACCTTGGACGCACATTGTGCGAGGAGTAAAAGCCCCTAAAAAAGCATGAACTGAAATCTCGGGTAAGACCTCCTCAGTCACCGATGGTGCAGAGCCATCGGTACCCTCATCCACATCGTCAATCTCCTCCACTAGAAGACTGCCCTTGACAGAACAACGGTGCCCGGGAACGAATTTCTCATCACATCGAAAACACAGCCCCTTTGAACGTCGTTCCTCCATTTGGGCCGGTCTGCTGGCCGGGGTGGACAGGTGCCTAGCTACTGGCAGATGTAGCCAAGGGAGTGGGGCTGAGAGGAGCCCGAGCCAAGGGCCCCAACCGCCACCCTCTGCGCTATTTGGCTAGCTTCTCCTCTTCGATACGAGCATGGCGCACCACGTCCTGCATGTTGGCACAAGGAAAATGTCGCATCTCCTCCGAAATCTCAGGCTTGAGGCCGCGCTTGAAGGGGCCAACCAAGGCAGCTACCGGCCAATCTGGAAGTCGGTTGGCCACTTTCATGAACTCGGTATAGTATGCATGAATGATGGTGGCCTGACGCAGGGAGGAAAGCATCTCGTTGAAGTCTTGGAACTCATTCGGCCCAAACTGAATGCAAAGTTCTTCAGAGAAGGCTGCCCAGGTCAGGTAGCGCACCTCTTTCTCAAAGCTTTGGAACCAAACTGATGCGTCGCCATCCAGGTGAAAGGCTACGATGCGCAAGCATTCAGCCTCGGAGTGCGTCCCTTGATAGGCAAAGAACTTTTCTGCCTTGTACAGCCATTCCACTGGATCATCATCCCCATTGTAGCGGGGAAACTGTAGGCGGGTCAAACGGGGTTTTGCCCCATTGCATTGCCCGCCACAATGTCCAAGATACTCATCCCACTCTTCCTCAGCGTCCTGAAACTGGGTTGGAGGGGGCGGCATCCAGGGACATTTTCTCAAACACCTGGTGCGCCTTGCATGCCCCAGGCCTGGCGTCTCCCTTCCAGCGCTGGATTTCCAATGCCAAGGCGCATGGGACCTACAAAGCCTCGCGCGTCCATGTCTGCCGGCACTAGAGGACAGGGAACTACAGGCTCGAGAGGCTGAGACGGCCCACCCTGCTCTGGGGCAGCGTGGGGCGGGCCTGGTAGGATAGCTGCTGCTTGCGCAGTTTCCACACTAATCAAATGAACGTTCATGGCCTGTAGCAATGCCATGAGCTCGGACATGGTGGGTTCGCTGGCTGCTGCAGGAGATTCCTTCGGATTGTCCGTGGGCGCTGACGCCGAAACTTCTTTCTCCGAGGGAACCTCTGGAACTGCTGCAGCTTGCTTACCTCTTGCCATGGCCAAGGATCATAAATGCTCTGATACCAATGATGTGCCCAGAGTAGGCACAATCGGCACCTAGGAGATCTATGCAGTGAAAGGGGAGAAGTCAGGAAGAAAGGGGAGAAAACACATAGTTCTTTGATTGCATAACCTCCAACAAAAGCAAAGGCCACCTCATATAGGAGACGAGCACCTAGGGAACCGACCACTTGACCCATATCGGTCCGGTCCTAATAAAATAACCCAGTTAATGGGTCGGCTAGCCCGGGCCACTAACTGAACCAACACAGTACGAACAATAAACTATTACAATAATGAAGAAATAGTTCAATGCAATTAAAATAATAAAAGAGAGTATGATCATCATGCATAATCATGCACAACACTCTATTTCACTTTCATACATTTTTAGACTTCTTATATAACTCCCTAAGTTGGCTAAGCAAATCTAACTTCAATAAGAATCGAATTCCACTCAGAATATGCCTATTTCAGAAAACTACACATTGAAGTGATTGATTGTTCCACACGGGAATCGATCATTCTCTATTCTATTTGAACATTGATGCCTAATCAATCAATCCAACATTCAAAATTATCTATCGATTAAGGTAATCGAGTCTGTATGACAAAGTGTGATTGATCCTTTGCAGCAAGCGATTGTTTGTTCAAATTATTGGACTCCCATATCAACATACCAATTGATCTCACCACCTAGCGATCATTCAGTTACTGGAGAACCTTGCAAACAATATTTAAGACCGATCGATCATTAAATTATATGACATCAATCACTAATGAACAAAAACATTATTTTCATTCAAAATTTCTCTAACACTTGATGCACTGAAATAATGTTCAATTAAATATTCTCACATTTTGAATTATAATCCTATTTTGTGTTAATTAATTACTTATTTGGACTATTTATGTTTTGAATAAGTTAGTTGGACCTTAATTGAGTTTATATGTCTAAACATGCTTCAATAGGATCCAACTAGAAGAGGAAGTGAAGACTAACTACCCAAAGCTATTTAAAAATCAAGAATGGGCTCCTAATGGTCAAAACATGCATGAAATGGTCTAACACAACCTTATGGACCCATTGGATTTCATATTTGCATCAAGAGAACTAAATTTAGGAAGAAGCTAATTTGGACAAATTGACATAGCCTCAGTATTTTAACTATATCTTTCTATGTATAATTTGGATTGATATGATTTTGATGGAATTGGAAAGAAGACTTCCGTAGATACAATCTTTATTTTAGGAAGAAATTCATAATTCTGAATCTATATGGGTCAAATCCGGCATGCAAACAGATAATTAGTAAACTAACCTGAGGCCAGCACATGAAGAATATTTTCATTGGTTGTGATTGATACAGATAAGGAAAGACAATGAGGCTGGTTGGATAACTAAAGGAAGATTCAAAGGTACTTATTTTCTAAATAAATTATTGATTTATTTGATTGATTTATAATATAATCATTTTCAAAGAAGTAACTAATCAGGCAATTAATCAGGATGTAATCAAGAGATATGATTGAACTTTCCCCCTTAAAGCAGCCCCTTCTACCCTATAAATAGAGGGGTGGACGTGATAGAGGCACCATCCCCTCCTCTTTGGAGTTCTCTTCTATTTTTTTTTTCTTTTGTATTTTTATTTTTAGTTTTATTATAATGGCCTTCTAAGCTCTCAAGTTAAGGCTAGAGGCGATTTGTAACAATCTAATGTAGTTCTATTCATGTTTCATCAATGATTTCATGTAAGTATTGGTTATTTGAAATGATATTTATTTAATATTGTTATTTTTCTTGTTTCTTTGTGATTTAGATACATAAGATGCTTGAAGACTCTCCTTCTTGATCTTTTGTGATTTGGATACATAGAACTCTTGAAAAAATAATTATTGTTATCCTTCATCTATCCAAAGTATTTTCTATCTTTGTTTTTGTTTTTAATGTTCATATCTTCCGGTTAGATAGAATCTTCATTTGATTCTAACTGAGATAATATGACACATGAAGAACATCACTAGATTTACAATGACCCTTAATGCCTTAATGCTTTTTTTCTTGATTATTTAATTCTTTATTCCCTCAATACTCTTCTACTCTTTCTTTCTTAGTTTTTCTTTCCTCTATTTTTTCGTAACCATTTTTTTTTGTTGCACAAGGCTTTCCCTGTGGATCGACCTTATCTTCGTGGTCTTGTTTTAGACATAACAACAACACTCTACTACATAATTAAATAAAGTTCTTTTAATACTAAAGTGTGTGTGATGTGTGTGCAGTTTTACTTGTTAAAACACTTCTTAAGCCTATTGCTTTGCTTCATCTTCAACATGTAACTCAAATTTTACATACATTTAACATTGTATTGATGACCGAAATAAGCCAATACGATACATATGATAATATGTTCTTATAATTTTTCCCTTTGGTTATTTCATGACAAAATACTATAACACTCCAATCTCCAAACAAAAATTACAACTATGTAGTGCATAAGTTAGACTAAAATAGATTATCCAACTTCACAATGACTCTCCCCCTTAATCTATGGCTCACAAATTCTAATGTGGTGTGTAATCAATATGTACATCACCAAACAAGAATATATCCATATAATATTGTCACAAATAAATGTTCAAATAAAGTGTGATAAGTCAATCAAGTCAACCAATCCAATTTTCTCCATTCTTCTTGTTCAAGCTATTTGTAAGCTATCTCTCCTCTTAAGTCTACATAACTATTTTCTCTCCCCTTTTTGTTATGAATAGACAAAGGTAAAATGAATAAAATAAGAAGAAAAGTAATATAAAGGAGAAAACATCAAAGTTTGAAACTACATTCAAGATTCAAAAATTAAGGAAAGTTTTTCAGAAAACTAATTGTGTTGAAATTATATAACAATATCATTAATGAATACACTTATAAAAAATTCATTCCTACACTATATGTGTAACCCATATATAGCATAATCACATTAGCCACATGACTAAAAATCAAAATTTCAAGTAAGAAAATTCATCATATTAAGATATGCCAAGGTGTTTTACATAATGTGAAGAACTATCCCATTATTACTCAAAAATACTCATTTCATGATATTAATGGATAATGTAGTAAAAAATAACTATTTTTCTTCAACTACTTGGTAAATAAGTCTATCGAGAAACTCAACTCATACTTGCTCATTGTTTTATCATTGATTTATGCAGAATCAAGATGAGTAAAAACAAATAATGTGTTAATACAATGTATATTGTGCATTTGCCATTCCGCCTATTTCAATATGACCTTTTTTTGTTTTAATCAATAGGCTATCTTTGTTTTTTTTCTGAGTTCTCTTGACTTTGCACTTTTTTTATTTTTTTTAATTTATTAACTTTTCCAATGTCAAGGACTCTAGGGGATGATAGTATTTACACTAACACAAGACAACTTATGTAGGTAGTCCTCTCCATCATCTTTATGAGAACTATATTTTTGTAAATGTTTACATAATATATTTAGCAAAGCATAAACATCAAATCTCATTCAGTTTGCAAAGAAATCTAAAATGCTCAACTATCTATAATACCTTATAGTTTTAAAAGTCTAAAAGTAAATCTACAATAATATACATTTAACCTAGTAGTAGATTTGAATTCTCAAAGTGAGTACTAAGACAATTAGCAAATCAACAATGTATATATTACTATCATGAATCTTAAAGCTTTACTGAAATGATTTACAAGTAATCCTCTTGGCTTAAGATTCTTATCACTGTGCATAGCATATGTGACCCAAAATATCCAAAAAATCACAAGTCAATTATGTTTATGAATCTTGTTCTATTTATTTGAAAACACAAAGACTAAAAATAATTCAAAATAACTATAACTAAAAACAACAAAAAATGTTTTTGTGTCCCAAAGAAATTTTCAACAAAAACATGGGACGAGGTTTTTTTGAAGAGCTACTATGGGCAAGAAATCCCTATCGTTTTCCTTAGGTTAACAAACCTATTGAAATCCCAGGAATTTGTAAACAAATGAACAAGATGAAACTCTATTAACATGTGTTCTAAGATTACAATTATATCCTTAGCTAAATTTTAAATAAAGTGATGTCTAATATTAATGTGCTTAGTGAGAGAATGTTGAATGAATTTTTGAGAAATTTTAATTGAACTCAGTTTGTCACAATACAAAGTCATTAAGCCTTGATTCATTCCATAGTATATCAATATGCATTTCATCCACATCAATTTGATACACTCATTTCTAGCAGCTATATATTTAGTTTTAGTAGTAGATAATGAAACACAATTTTCCTTTTGCAATGCAAAGATATTAAATAATTTCCTACATAAAAACATCCTTTAGAAGTACTTTTCTTATCATCTATATTGTATGCCAAATCAACATCAGAGTACACTACTAATTTAGAAGTAATATCAAAGGGGTATTATAAGCCATAACCTATAGAGACACTAACATATTTAATAATTTTTAAAAAACAATAATGTGAAACCCTTTAGGATAAGCTTGGTATTTAGCACATACCCCTACACTAAGAGATATGTTTGGGTAGCTGGCAGTTAAATATAAAAGACTACCTATCATGTCTATATACATAGTTTGGTCAACAAAATTACTCGAGGTATCTTTGTTTAACTTCAATGAAGGAAACATGAGTGTCTTTGCATGTTTAACATCTTGCAGCTCAAATTTCTTCACAAAATCTTTTGCAAACTTTTAACTATAAGATGAAGATTCAAGAATCACTTTGTTGCACATGCAAACAAAATAAATACGTTAGCAAACTTCTATACTCATCTCCTTTGCAAAAGTTTTGCTTAGCTTGTCATTTATGGAGCTAAAAATAATGTCATCTACACATATATGTGCCATCACAACATGCTTTTTAAACCTCTTTTTGAAGAGAGTTTTGTCTACACCTCTTTAATTACCCTGCTTTGTTAGGTATTGAGTTAATATGTCATACTAGGCTCTTGGAGCTTGCTTCAACCCATATAAAGCTTTATTTAATTTGTACACATAGTCTAGATGATGAGGAACAACAAAACCTTTTGGTTGTTTTACATACACTTCTTCTTTTAGGTTTTCATTCAAGAAAGCACCCTTAACATCCATATGATAAACCTTGAAAAGCCATACCAAGGAGAAGTCTAATAAATTCAAGTCTTGCTACAAGAGCAAAGGTTTCATCAAAGTCAATGCCTTCTATTTGTGTGTATCTTTGTGCAACTAATCTAGCTATGTTTCCGATAATGTTTCCCTATTCACCAGTTATGTTCTTTTAAATCCACTTTGTGTCAATGGGATTGCCTTCCTCTGGTCTTGCAATATGAAATCAAACATCATTTCTTCTGAATTGACTCAGTTCTTCTTGCATTGCATCAATCTAGTTCTTATCCTAAAGTGTTTCATCAATCTTCTTTGACTCTGTTAGTGACACATAACAAACAAAAGTAACTTGTTCTTCAATTTGGTATCTAGTCCTTACGCCTTCGTTTATGTCATCAATCATATTTGTCACAGGATAGTATTTCTAAACCTAATTATGTACTTAACCTTGTTCAAACTGAGGTTCCTCCTGTTCTTTATTAGAATGTTGTGCATCTGCCTACTCTTCATGATCATTGATGTGATCACCCTTATCCTGAACCTCTTCTCCATGCACTACAACAAAAAAGACTATTAGCGACGCATTTATGCGTCGCTAATAGTCCCATAAGCATCGCTAATGCCTATTAACAACGTATAATAAACGTCACTACCAACGTCGAAAAAAGTCTCGTCGCTACCATCAATTAGCGACATATACAAAAAGCGTCGCTAATAAGGCATATTAGCGACGTATACTATACATTGCTAATAATATCTTATTAGCGATGTATATTCCCTAGCGTCGCTAGTGATAAGATATTAGCGACATTTTTTTACGTCGCTAAAAGAAAACCAATTTTTTTAAAAAATTAAAAATAATAAATTATTAGTGACGTATATACTTAAGCGTCACTAATAAGGACTTACTAGCGACGCTTATGTATACGTTGCTAATAGAAAAAAATTTCAAAAAAAATAAAAAATAACTTAATAGCGACATATAGTGAAAGCGTCACTAATAAGTCATTATTAGCGATGCTATCTATACGTCGCTAAAAAGATAATGTTTTTTAAAAAAATCAAAATTTAAACTAAATTTAGAATATTAATTAAATTAAAATTAAATAGCGACGCTTTTTAAGTGTCGATAATATTACATTTTATTTTAAAAAAATCCCCGGTGGGCCAAGCCCACCGGGGAAGGAAGAGGGGCCGGAGGACAGAATCCGGAGCCCTGGCTCCACCCCCCTCTTCTAAAAAATACGAGGAGGAGAGGGGGGGGGTAGCTGGGGAAGGGAGGGCCAGGCGGGGAGGGCGGGTGGCTTGGGGAGGGGTGGGGCGGTAGGGGGAAAGGGCCGGTAGGGGGTGGGGGAGTGGCTGGGGGAGAGGGGAGGCCGTTGGGGGAGTGGGGCGGGGGAGGGGGGTGGCTAGGGGGAGTGGGGGCTGTCACGCCCTGGCGATGCCTGACCCGAGCCGAACCCGGTTCAGGGGCGGGTTAAGCGCGCGGGGGCGATGAAGTGAAATCGAGAAACGATCTAGCGGAAGACTTAACCCTAACCACGGGCGATTAACAGAATTACGGTGTACGCACATTCCTTTGAGCAAGAGTAAATAAAAAGGAAAGAAAGAGTGTTGCTTATCACAAAGTAAACAACTAATCTCAAACCCACATGCTTAGTTAACTAGCCCACACTGGCTCAAATAAGTCTTAAGCAAACATAACTGTAAAATGTGACATAAATTCAAAACAAAGAACCCTACACAAAGGTTCTAAACATAAGCATGAAACCAAAGAAGATAAGTCACACAACGATCTCCAAGATCACATCCAAGCCATCTCCGACCTTTCCTCAAAGAGGAGATCCTGTCCATCTGCGTGTCGCACCATGCAGCCCCAAATCAAAACACAAGAAAGAGGGGTGAGTTTAACAAACTCAGCAATGGTTTTTAATATCACTATCAACATAAAAAATACGATAGCATAGCAATAAGATCATTCAGATCAAAGATTTACATGGTGCATTATTTTCTGATCACACATACACATCACCTAAAACTGCATCATAATGCATAATCCACATAATTTCATTCTCATCATAATTCCCTGCATGAATGTATCTCTAACATACACATTCCATCATGCATCTCATCAAATTCAACCTGCATGAATGTATCTCTAACATACATATTCCCACATGCATCATATCATATTCAACCTGCATGAATGTATCTTTAACATACATATTTCCACATGCATCATACCATAATCAACTTGCATGAATGTATCTCTAACATACATATTCTCACATGTATCATATCATAACAACCTACATGGATGTATCTCTAACATACATATTCCCACATGCATTATATCAAAATCAACCTGCATGAATGTATCTCTAACATACATATTCCATCATGCATCATATCACAACATCCTCCATCAAGGAGTAATCACAAGTTGGTGTCACACAGATGGGACATAGACAAGGCCACAAAGGCGTGTCATGGTCCAAAATTCTACACAAGAATTCAAGAAAGATCGGGGTTGTCAATCCCTAATGACTGCTCGCCCTGGACGATCTTGGCCAATGATGTCCCATTCTCACACAGAGAATCTAGAGCAGGCGTGTTCGCCCAGGGACATCTCCTGCGGAGGGAAGAGCCCGAGTTCTCACAAAGAGAACCCTAGAATACGTGGTAGCGGGGTGCACACGGCATACCACACTGGATTCTCGGGGTCCAAATGACACTCATAATAACATTCTCACAATTCACAAGACAAGTACACAACTCGTCCCCACATAATCCCATTTAATTAGACTCAACCCGGGGAGTGCACTCGTTCCACACAGGAACTCAAATCAAAATATGTCCTTTCAGACCAATCAACTTACGATTAATCCATGACCGATCAATCTGGCACACAATTTCACCACATTGCATCTAATCGGTCAAATTTGATTAACCTCGATGAAGCCTCAATTGGAAATCCATTTTCATGATGCATGTAGCATGGTACATACGTGGGCAAGGCATACATGAATCCTAATCCATGATAAGTGCTCTCATCAGCCCCTAATGCATCATTCATAATCACAATATTAAGCTTCAACATCATCATTTAACCCCCACATGTGTGTGTAACTAGTAGAAGCACTCCACAAAATGCATGCCAGCATGCTTGAAATTAAACTCACTACCACACTACACATGTGAATTACCATCTAAACATGAATTCCAGCGGAAATCATAGGAGAAGAAACGTTGAAATCATAACTCAACCACAAAGGTTAAACACATATAAGATCATTCATTTCATCCTCGAGTCATGACATTCACCAACATCCACATATCAACTAACTACATTCTATCATGACAAATCAGTCCATTAATAGGTTGTAGCTCTACTGAAAATATGCTAAACCAAAGGGAATCAACCATTCATAATTTCAAGATGACAATTTCAACACCATGCCACAAAACATAAGTCATTCCACAAATCTCTAAGCATATATCTCAATTCCATAACCTCAATAGCATGCCTTTCCAGTAGCATAACATAGTTTAAAATACTCCACATTCATATGAAATTGGCAAGCTAAAGTGGAATCATCAAAATAAACATCATGCATTAGAACACAAATCTGTTGTGTAGCCGTTGGAACGCCCTTTAGGCCGTTCGATCGGTTAAACGTAAAAATTTGAAATTCACAGTTTGGTCGTTCAAATGCCTAGCAGGCCGTTCGATCGGCTGAACTGGAAAACTCTCGTTCCGACAATGTTGCCGTTCGAACGCCCAGAAGGGCCGTTCGAACGCCAACAAGGCAGAACTGAATCATCTTCTTCCTTTCGCAAATCCAAACCGAAACACCATTGATAACACTTCAAATCCACATCTAACACCCTAATCATCATCAAAAGTCCTTCTTGACTTCCAGAATGATAAACCATATCATAATAATGCAAAACCCTAAGAAATCGGGATTAAATAATTCCATTTTCTAATCATGCCATTAACACACCAAATCAAGTAACTTCATTCGAAATAAGCCAAAAATTAAGAGTTTTACCATGGATAAACTGAGATTTCGAAGACCCATTACCTTAGCACTTGATTAAGCTCGGATTTGAGAGTCACCCTTCTTGAAAACCTTCCAAAAACATTGAGTTTGGATTAAACTCCATTACACTTAGATCTAGGGCTTGATGATTGTAAAAATCAAAATTTGAAAGCTAAGGTTTGTAGTAAAACACAAATTAGTAGTTTTTGATGTCCAAAAATAGATTGAAACAAAGGGGAAATGGTAGATTTAGAAAAGATTAAGAAGAAAGCTAGGGTTTAGTGCTTAATTAGAGTAGGCTTACCTTAATCGCCTTCTAATCCGGGCCTAATTGGGGATTAGGCCAGCCCTCCCTCCTTAGCCTATTCCCAAAAATGGAAATGGCTCAGGTTTGCCCTTTTATAGTAAGGGTTGGGGTATGCATGGGTAAGTCATGGGGTGTAAATAGGAAAAGTAGGCTAAAAATGGGTATTTTACAAATTTAAGCACTAATTAAGCCTAATAAAATTTTGAAATTTTTGTATGACCTTAAGTAGATATCTGGGTTCATTTGACCCAAAAATTGAAATTTCGACAGTGGGGCCCATAGGGGTCCCGCCAAAACCCTAATTTTCGGAAAAATAGTGAAAATTCAGAAAAATCCCAAAAATTCACATTTGTTTTAAAATCACTTGAAATCACTAATCTTAAAGTTGATTTTAATTAAAACCATCTTAAACACTATTTATTCAAGAAATCACCGAATAGATCAGAAAACGCACTAATCTCATGATAACCAACAATTAAAGAAAACTAAAACCAGTTTAGAGATGAGGGTCCTTACAGGGGCAGCTTGGGGAGGGGGCGGTTGGAGGAGGGGAGGACAGCTGGGGGAGGGGGTGGCCACCGGGGAGCAAGGGGGAGCCTGCGGGGGAGGGGCCGGCGGGGGAGCGTGGGGGAGGACCGGTAGGGGGTGGGGAGTGGGCTGGGGGAGAGGGGGCAGCTGGGTGAGGGGGGACTGTTGGGGGAGCGGGCCGGGCCGGGGGGCAGCTTGGGGAGGGGGCTGCTGGGTGAGGGGGCCCAGGGGAACGAGGGGGTGCTGGGGAGGGGAGGCGTTGGGGAGCGAGGGGCGCCGGGGATGCGGGGGCCAGCACCGGGCGGGGGGGGAGGGGTAGAAGCAGGAGCAGGTGCGAGGGCGGCAGAGGACAGAGGGGCGGCGCAGCGGCGAGGAGGCCATGAGGCGGGCTGCTAGACGGCGAGGAGCCAGGCGGGGGAGGGGGTGAGCACCGGGGCGGGGGGAAGGTAGAAGCAGGAGCAAGTGGGAGGGCGGCGAAGGACAGAGGGGCAACGCGGCGGTGAGGAGGCCATGAGGCGGGCAGCTAGATGGCAAGGTGCCGGCCGGGGGGCCGGCTGGGGGAGGGGAGCGAGCACTGGGCCAGGGGGCAGAAGCAGGAGCAGGTGGTTGGGGAAGAAGGCAGGAGGGCGGAGCAGCTGCAAGGAGGCCAGAAGGCCAGCGGCTAGACGGCGAGGCGGCACGGCGAGGAGCCGAGCAGTGAAATAATGGATTGGGTGGGGGGTTGCCCACGCGCGAAATTTCGACCGCGGATATTTTTTTTTAAAAAAAGTTAGCGACGCTCATAGGGAGCGTCGCTAATGCTATAGTAAATAGCGACGTTTAGCAAATAGCGTCAGAAGAACATACACTATTAGCGACACTCGTTTACAAACGTCGCTAGAAACTTTAAGCTTTTTTTTTAAAAATGAGTTATTAGCGACAATTGTGGAAAGCGTCACTAATAGTTAAAGTATGCGCAATGCTAAATCTATAGCGTCACAATTACTTTTACTATTAGCAACGCTCGCAAAGAGTCGCTAATAGGTGAGAATTTTTTTAAAAGGAAACCGATTAATATTAGCGACGCTACATACATGCATCGCTAATAGTCCATGTAATTGCGATAGATATGAAATAGCGTCACAAATACATATACTATTAGCGATGCTATACTATGTACGTCGCTAAAGGTTCAATCTTTTCTCCTCCCTCTCTCCTCTCTCTCCTCTCCTCTCCCTCTCTCTCTCTCCTCTCTCTCCTCTCCTCTCTCTCTCCACCCTCTCTCCCTCTCCTCTCTCTCTCCTCTCCTCTCTCTCCCCCTCTTCCTCTCTCTCTCCTCCCTCTCTCCTCTCTCCCCTCCCTCTCTCCTCTCTCTCTCCTCCCTCTCTCTCTTTTCTCTCTCTCCTCCCTCTCTCCCTCTCTCCTCCCTCTCCACCTCTCTCCTCTCTCTCCTCCCTCTCTCTCTACTCTCTCTCTCCGCTCCTCTCTCTTTCAACCCTCTCTCCTCCCTCTCTCCTCTCTCTCCACCCTCTCTCTCTCCTCTCCTCTCTCTTTCCTCCCTCTCTCCTCTCTCTCTCCACCCTTTCTCTCCTCTCCTCTCCTCTCTATCCTCCTTCTCTGCTCTCCCTCTCTCTCTTCACTCCCCTCCCCTTTCTCCTCTCACCCTTTCTCTCTTCCCTCCCCTCTCTCTCTCTTCTAATTTTAAATTTTTAAGATTTTTTATTCTTTAAAATTTATTTTAAAAATAAAAAAAATTAAATAAAATATACTACTAGCGATGTAACACCATATATGTCGCTATTAATAGACTTATTAGCGATGTATATTTGTATACGTCGCTAATACATGTGCCAATAGCGACGTATAAGTATTTTAATTTTAATTTTTTTATTTTAAAAATAAAAAAAATTAATAAAAATTTTTAAAAAAATGAAAATAAAATTTATCTCACCCTCCCCTATCCTCTCTCTCTCCCCACCCTCTCTCCCTCTCCTCTCTCCCCTCTCTCCTCTCTCTCTCCCTCTCTCTTCCCTCCTCCTCCTCTCTCTCTTCCCTCCCCTCTCCTCTCTCTCTCTTCCCTCCCCTCTCTCTCCTATCTATGAACACAATATCTCTCCTCTAATTTCAAAATTTTAATATTTTTTATTTTTTAAAATTAATTTTTAAAATAAAAAATAATGAAATAAAAATATTAATAGCGACGTATAAATATATACGTTTCGATATGTCACTAATACATGCACTAATAGCGATGCATATAGTTATACGTCTCTATTAGTATTTTATTTTAATTATTTTTTTATTTTAAAAATAAAAAATTAAAATAAAATTCTTCTCACCCTCCCTCTCTTCCCTATCCTCTCTCTCTCTCTCTCTCTCTTCCCTATCCTCTCCTCTCTCTCTTCCCTATCCTCTCCTCTCTCTCTCCACCCTTTCTCTCTCCTCTCTCTCCTCCCTCTCCCCCTCTCTCCCCTCTCTCTTCCCTCTCCTCTCTCTCTTCCCTCTCCTCTCTCTCCCTCTCTCTCTCTTCCCTCTCTCCTCTCTCTTCCCTCCCCTCTCTCTCTTCCCTCTCCTCTCTCTCCTATCTGCCTACACACTATCTCTCCTCTAATTTTAAATTTTTAATATTTTTTATTTTTTAAAATTAATTTTAAAAATAAAAAATAATTAAAATTTAAAAAATTTAAAATAAAATTTTAATAAAAAATTGGTAGTAGCGATGCATGTGACTATTCGTCGCTACTACCAAGCGTAATAGTGACACATTTTAGCATGCATTGCTACTACTATTAGGTAGTAGCGACGTGTCACGGCCCTACTCGATGGAAAGGCTACCGTGCGGCACTTGCAAGGCTTTCCGCCCGGCAAGTCAGCCTATCGAAGGGACAAGAGTTCTTGCTGGACAAGGCGCTGCGCGGATCACGTGCGAAGGGCCTTGCAAAGCAAGAGGTAGGGGGAAAGGGAGTGCAACATTGCAAAGAAACAAATGAACACAAGCAAGAAAGTGGATTGCATTCACTATCAACGTGTTTACAAAGCAATGGCAACCATTCAAGCACTACCCTCCCCCTATATAGCATAAGGGATTTTTCGGATATTGCTGGAGTGGCAGCCAAAGTGGCCGTACGGGCATGGTTACATAAAAGTAAAGGAAAATGCATAAAAACATAAAAACATAAAGAAAGACATCAAAAGGTATTTACAAAGTATTTACAAAGGGGTTCGGACCAAGTCCGTAACAGACGTATAGCATATGCATCGCTATTAGTTCTTATTTTTAAATTTTTTTAAAATTGAGAATTATTAGCGACACTCATTTTTAAATGTCGCTATTGTTGAAACTAGTAGCGACGTTTGTAAGCATACGTCGTTAATAGTTTTAAATTTTTTTTAAAAAATTAAAATATATATCTTTTAGTAACGGTTATAAAAGCGTTGCTAATAATGTAAGTATTAGCGATGCATAAATTAAAGCGTAGCTAAAATGTTACGTATTAGCGACATTTGGAATTATGCGTCGCTAATAGACTACCATTAGCAACGCTTAGTATTATGCGTCACTAATATTGGTATTTTTTACGATGGTTTATTATATGTCGTTATTAGCACTTTTTAGCAACGCATAGTATTGTGACTCCTATATAAGTGTCGCTAATACCGAATTTTGTTGTAGTGATGTTATGCATTATTGAAAACATAAGTTGAATCATCAATATCACCAAATAGTCATCAACCTTTTGTTTACCTTTCTCACTGTTTTGTTGTTGATTCTCAAACACATGTGCATCATTAAAAATCACATTAGAAGATTTCATAATGGTTTGAGTTATTTTGTTGTACACCTTACATGCTCTACTTGTTAAAAAGTGTCTAAGGAAAATCCATCATCACTGTTGCTATTAAATTTGCCTAAGTTTCCCTATTTCTCAAGATGTGGCTAGGATTCCCAAAAACTGTAAATTGTTTGACACTGGATTTCTATCCTCTATAACCACCCACAAAAGGCATACCCTAAGAAGGATCGGAGAGTTGAAACCCCTAAAAGAGTGAACCCTTGGTTGTCACACCAAGTGTATGAGCATAAGATGAAGAAAATGTAGATTAAAAAATTAATCTTTAATTTTTTAAGAATCAAGTTAGAAGGATCAACAATAAACCCCTAGATTGCCTAGGATAGGATTGACTAGGTATGGCTAAGGGGGAGAATGCCTCTATTTAGAGATAGTACTTCATATGTCCATGTTCCTATACTTTGGACATGATTATGCTTTTTTAGTTTTGTATCATTTACTTCGCTTTTACATGCTTGTTTTTCTTCATGGGTTTTGAATGAAAAAATTAAAAAGTCAAAAACACAAAAGAAATAGTTGATGATTTGCTTTCATAGGTTATATTTTGTTGTTTTTTAGTGTCCATCTCCATATTAAGAGTTCTTAATTCACAAATAAGTTGAAAACACCATAATGTGTGATCTATATACTTTAGCTAAGAGAGGAATGCACCAAGGAGAGTGAAGATCTTTTTGATTTTCTTTTGCTTGATTCTACAATTCTTTGCTTTTCAAAACTTGCACACATCATGATTAATTCAACTCAAATTCAAGATTAAAATTCAAGAGAGAATTATTAAACACTTGTTGACTTAAAAGTTTAGATTCTAGTAGAGTCCATGTAATCTAATAAGAGGAGCTTGCTAGACTTTTATTTAGGAAATTTGAAGGGTTAAAAATTTCTTTCAATGTGTCATGTGCTTGCCAATTATTTATTTTTTATTTTTACAAAGTGATTGTCCTCGTAAAGATGATGGGGGAAGGACTACCTACTTAGGTCATCTTAGGCTAGTGTGAAACTCTCATAAGCTTGACATCAATGAAAAATATGACATACAAAATATAAAAGAAATTAAAGATGCAAGTAGAGAAGATTCAGAAAAAGCTACAGCCCTAAAAAATGAAAATAGACATGGGCAAGAGTTTGTTTTCATTGTTTCTTATTTTTCTTTTTAAAAGAATTTGATGTACATAAAATCTAGCTAAGTGAGTCAAAAATGAAAACTTTGTCTTTGGTAGAGACTAGAGGATTTTGTGACCTCTTATGAATAAGAACCTTAAGAATTTTATGTCTGGAAGAGACTAAGGGTTAAAATTGATACTTTCTTCAAAATTGAATAAAAGAGAATTAAAATATTAAAAGGAAGAAAAAAAATTGAGATTCACAATTTAGTGGAGCTAATTAATCAAAGGAGAAGTACATTTGATCATTAATCCTTGGTTATTTTTTATAGTTTATTTGTTTGTCTTTTGAGTTCTACAGATCCGTTCAAGGTGGTTTCAATTGTTAATGATTGTTATTGAGCACCATAATTTATTTTAATTATTTTTAAAAAAATCTCAAAATCGATTGACCGTACCTGTCCGACAATCGATTGCCTTGCCTCATAGTTTCCGCCCCCTCACTCAATTTTACAATTGACGAAGCCTCATTTCACTCCGATTCACTTCAAAGCTTCCATAGAAGCTTGGGTGGTGAGACACAAGGTGATTTTTCTTTGATTGGTTTGATTACTAGTGGATTTAGCATGTCCATTTCAAGATTTACTCACATTGAAGGTAAGCGTCCCAAGATGCCAAGTTCGTTTTTTAGTGAATTTCAAATGATTATCAATGAATTCAAACTATTAGGATGCTTTTAAAGTGTTAGATTTACATTCCTTTAAAGTTTCAAGCATATTCATCTATGTAAACTGAAAATTTCAAATGGAGTTTTGAGAACCCTCAAACTTGGGGATTTTAAAATTCATGCATTTTGGGTCAAAACTGATGGATGTTGTAGTAATGAATATTGATTATCTTACTGTTGTCTACAAGATTCTAAACTTTGGGATCGTTCTGAGATGGTTTTTTTAATAAGGGTATTTTGGTAAATTTAAAAATAAAGAAAAATACTTCTAGTTTTAAAATTTCTGAAAATTTCCATGATGATTTATTGTTGTATTCTCTGGCTAGTCATAGGGTTTTGTTCAATTTACATAGCTAGAGGGAAGAAAGCAGCTGCTCCTACTTAGGCTAATACATCAGGTGTGGCATGTCTGCTTTCTAACAAAAGATTCGACCTATTAGGTTCAAGAGGTCCATTATTCTTATATATTATGAAACTAATGTATGGTTGATGGATGATGTTTATTTTTAGACATTTGATATTTAATTTTTTTTAATGTCATATGGATGTTTACTTGACATTGAGCTTTAATGCTTATTTTCTATATTTTGGTTCACTTTTTGACTATTTCAGATAAAAAGGTGGAGAAGAAATTATGAAAAAATAAAATTGTTTGTGCTTACTTCAATACTTCATTGATTAGTGTTATGCAAATAATTTGTGTTTAACTTTGCAGCTTAAGTATAGGTTCAAGGCTTTCCAAAATCAATTCCAAATGTCTTAGTGAGTCTTAGGGTGACAAATACATGTTTTTGTACAAGTTGAAATTCAATGTACTATATTGTCATGAGTTATAATTTTTTATTTTCATATATTGTAGAATATTTTTATGAAATAGCCAAAGGGGAAATTGTTGGAACATTTGGGCGTATGCCTTGTAATTGTCGTAATTTTAGTGAACAAAACTATATCCAAAGGGTGTATGCTATAAATTTATGAATCTGGAAAAGATTAGTGATGTGATTAAAGTTTGATTTGGAATTGATAAACTTGAAAAATAGGACTTGACGAGTTTTTATTTTCAAGCTGGAAGACCTAATGAATCCTCAAAGGTAAATTATACACACACTCACATGTACAAATCCTAAGATTTGCCTTAGAAAACTTTTAGTAAGTATTTTGGAGAGTTTTTGACAAAAGGACAAAAATCATAATTAATATTAAAAAAAGATCAATCGTCCTTGAGAATTGATTGATCAATCTTGAAAGATTTTTTAGATTTTTGACAATAGACCTATCGATTGTCTGAATTGACAAGAGATCAATTGGTTGTATATTTTGTCCATCATTGTAACCTAAATGATTGATCGCAGGCCTAAAGGATTAATAAGTGCTTGAATAAATGGATTCCAGTAACTTTATTAATAGATTATTTTGAGGAACGATTGATTGCCCTGTGCTTAGCTGTCTTACTTAAGTCAATTTGGAATTAGTTTCATTCCTATTAGAATAATGAAAATCCTAGAATACTTAAAAGACTATTTAAAAGCATAATTGTGACTAATTAGAGAAAGAAGGATAATTTCATAGAGAGAAAGGAGAGTAATTTTCCTAAAGTTTTTCCCTAAATCACCTTGCTTACTTGAGAGAAAATCAATGCAATTTGAGTGCTTTATTTCATAAACACTATGAATTAAAGAAGAGTGATTAGAGACACATCTCAAGCACAACACAAGTTGTTAATGAGGCTTGTTCATAAAAGGGTCTTGAAGAGGCCTTAAGAACACAATCGAAGTGGGCTTTGATTGAAGGAGTGCTATTGAAGAAGACAAAGATGAAGTTCGAAGGGAAAAACATCAAGGAGGTATCTTGGCGTCTACCAATTCAGCTATACAAGGGACTTCTAGTTTGGGTAGAGGTTGATAGTTTGAGTCTTTTAAGTTCTTAATTTATAGTGAATTGATTCTGCTAAAGGGATTGGCTAACCATAGTTTTTTCTCGATATGAGTTTTCACATAAAAATCATTGTGTGATTGTGTTTGCATGTTCTTATAAGTTTAATTTGTGCTCATAATTGTAGTTTAATTCTACTTTGTTAGTTTTATGTAATCGAAGCTACATCTTGTAGTCTTTTACCTTTACAAAGTATTTGTGCTAGAGGCACTATAGTGATCCTCTAATGTTAGACAAATATTAAACTCCCAAGTGGTTCCTCTTAGCCACATAGAGGAGACTCCTGGTTGGAATTAGAATCATGGTTTTAGATTCCCCTTGGCTTGGGTGTTTTTGTTTGTAGATTGTGTCCCAGGGCTAGGGAGATAGTTCAAATGGGTTATAGTATTAAAAGATGCACGACTCCACCGCAATACGACTTAAGGAGACCTCAATAATCATGGAATACTGGGAATCTCAACCACTTGGGTCCATGATCCCTGTTGGACCTTATCTTCATGGTGTGGAGATCTCCTTGACATTGCCAAATAAATTAGTGTCTTTTATTTTATTTGAGATGAGGGTATATCATGATATGTAATTATAAATTGTTTACATCATTGTTATTATGTTGGTGTTCTTATTTACTTATCCCATTGAGTATATTGCAAACCCTAATGATGGAAATTTCGTTTTTGAGCTTCTTGAACCCTAGATCTATTAGTTTTTGAAGGATTTATGTGTTTTTAAATTGGATTTATGAAGGTATTTATAAAAACCATATGTTGTGTAGGATTTGAATGTGTTGGAGGAGCTATTTCTAGTGAGGAAGCTTGTTGAAGGTAAATGTTTTCATCCTAAACGTGACTGCGATTTCATATTTGAGTTTTGATAGCATTTAAAGTGGGTTCCACCGTAAGCTTTAATGGTGGTTTTAGGAAAGTTGAATCTTTCTTCTAACTTCTTTGTGTTTTTTATTGATAATGGCTAAATCTACTGTTTATTAAGCATGGATTTAATTATTATAATGTTTGGGAGTGAAATTTGGTAATTTAAGAAGATTGTGTGAAGTTTCGGTTTTGGATTCGAAGTGGGGAACACAAACCAGAAATGCCATTATGGCAATCAAATGGCCATGTAGGCCGATCTAATGACCAGTTCGCATGCCCCTGCAGGGTGTTCGAATGCCAACATGGCAGATTGGTGATTTTTTGCTATTTTGTCTATTTTCAAGTTTTTACTCTTAAATACCATTTCTTATGTTTATGTTGAGTAATTTATGCCAGATGAGCTACTAGAAGGGTATGATATTGATGTTGGAAATTATGAAGAATATTTAGGTATTATGTGAAATTACGTGTTGTTGGCTAAACATGTTAAGATTGTTTATCTTAAATCCATAATTGGGTGATTCCTTATGTTTTAAGCATGATTCTAGCAAAATTATAATATGAGAATGAACTGGTATGTCTTCATAGATTATAACATGTTAGTGATATTGCTTGCTGGATAAATCCATCGAAGGTTTATCGATTCGGTTTTACATCCAAAAGGATGTAGTTTTATGTTTGAAGGGACGGGGTTTTACGTCCCTTGAGGGTGGGTTTTCTCCCCGGGTTGAAAAGAACGTCAATGCTATAAGGAGATAAACTATTGAGACCATCTAGACCTTGAAAATCTAGGCTAGTGTAGCCGAGTGCACCGACTTAATAGGGGGTATTTTTCCCCATTAGGGAATTTACCCAAACTATAGAATTCCTTAAGACTTTCCTATTGGGGATTGTTTGGAGTGCGTAGGGACTGTTTATACTTCGGCCAATTAGGCAGGGTTGTTTTTATCAACTTGCATGGTTATGATTGTGTGTTAGAGACACTTGATATGCAGCTTAATGGATTATGATTATGCATGATATGATTGTGTGGTAGAGACACTTCTCGTGCATGTTATATGTGATGTTTATGTATGATATGATTGTGTGGTAGAGACACTTCTCATGCAGATTATATGTAATCTTTATGCATGATATGATTGTGTGGTGGAGACACTTCTCATGCATGTTACATGTGATGTTTATACATGATCAGAATGTGTGGTAGAGACGCTTCTCATGCAGGTTATATGTGATGATTATGCATGATGTGGTTGGGTGAGAATCACTTATTATGCAGGATGGATGTGATGTTATAATGTGATTATTCATGCTATGATTAGTATGTATGAGGTAGTTGGACGCAAGATAATTACTTATGGGTAAATAAGGGCATGGTAAGGAAATTAATCAGAAATGAGGATATTATGTGAAATGTGGATTTGAATTACTATGTTGATATGTCGTGGTTGTTTTTTCTAATTAACATTACCGTATTTTAAACCTTATTGAGTTTTACTCACCCCTATTTCTGTATTTTGTTTTTGGGGCTGCATGGTACGACATGCAGTTGATCAAGATTTCTTGTATGAGGGACGATCAGGATATGCATGGGAGTAGGCGGGGATGCCTTTAAACTTTATTTTGTCTTCTGATTCATGTTATTATGATTATCGAACATCTTGTATGGATGATTATATTTCAAACTCATGTATATCTGATGCTTTTAGACCTGTCAAGGATTTTCTAATTTGAGCCCTATGTTTAGGCTCAGGATTATAAGTATGTGGGTTAAGTTTTATTTTCAAGTTTTGATTTGGAGTTAATATAGATTAGATATTTAGAAAATAAAAATAATAATAGTATTAGAAACTTGTATGCATTTATGGTTGAAAATGCCTAATTTTAATGTTTTTATTGTAGATTTCTTCTTATCGAATCGCTTAGGATCAACAAGGCAGTCAATTGTATGTGGCCAGTGGCATGGATTGAGGGGATCCTGCCATAATTTATGAAGGCGTAAAGTGAAGAATGAGAAGATCAACTAAGAGCTTTCATTAACATGCAAGGGTCTCCATCAACCATGCGAGACTAAAGTTTTAAAGCTTGGGAATTTAATGAACCCATAAATGAATAAAATATCCTCTCCTTAATATTTAATATTTTTGTTTTGTGTATGAAATTTCATGACAAGTGATTCTCTAAATGAAGAAGCTTTAATGTAAATAAATTTTGTCAGTTTTTGCAATTGGTTTCTTTATTCACATCAATTCTAATACTTGTAGTTTAGAAGAGATGGCCATGCAAGAAATTTATATGCTTGATTTATTGGATGAGTTATACTAAGATTAGATGAATCATGCCTATAACCCCATATTAATATAAATAATTACCAAGTCGAAGATAATTCATGCCATGTGAATAATCACAAATTTCTTGGAGATATTCTAGATTGTTGCTAAGATCATTTATGTCATACAAAAAAGTGGGCAAGATTGTTATGATTCTATCGATGGATTCACATCCTAAGCTAGTTCCCATAATATTACCTTTTCGTTCAATTTATGTTTGTGTTAGCTTTAGTTTTCAATTCTAAACTCATTTTCTTCAAATTTAGTAATAATTCAATCCTATCCCCGAGGTTTGACAACCCTTTATATTTATCCTAGTATAATTGCCTTGTACACTTGCAAAGTGTTTATTTTAAAATGATTAGTACTCTGATTTCTTAATTGTATATTCGAAAAGCAAGTAGCTCACACTAAGATATTTTTAATGCAAGTTTTAATATCATTGTTATTTTCCGGTGTAATATTCATAAAAATGAATTTAAAAATAATTGGATGTGACAACATACTTCTTCAAAACTTTTTTATCCTCATCTCAGTATTCTTTAGATAATTTGAAATGGCTTCCATATTGGATTGTAAAGAGGCACCAACTCATTTAAAACAAAAATTGTCTATCACAAACATTGATCAATATTATGATTCAAGCTTCTACAAAAGTATTGTTGGCTCTCTACAATACTTGACTAACACCATGCCAAATTCAGCATACTCTAATTGTTTATCAATTTATGCATGATCCATATGTTTCTCATTTTACTCTAGTAAAGAGGGTTCTACATCATATTAAAGGACTTTAAAATATGGTTTTCTTCTTAGATGAGGTGAAATTTCTCTTAGAGCATTTCTAATGCCTATTGACCCATCAAATCAGAGATCTATTTGAGCTTACTATGTGTTCATAGACTAAAATCTTATTGTTTGGAAAGCAAATAAACAAGAAAAGGTGACCAGGTCTTCAACTAAGGTAGAGTATAGAGCCTTAGGATCTATTGTCAGTGAACTTGCCTAGATACATATGGTTTTTCAGTTTTTTTTTTTTGCTTCTATCTTTAGTTCCTCACATTTGGTGCAATAATATATAAGCTATAGTTTTATCTTCAAATCTAGTTTATCATATTGAACACATTGAAGTTATCACAACCGAAGGTTTTTCAATTTATTTTTTTTAGAATTCAATAAAATGTAAAAAATATTTTTTATATTTTAAATACAAAATAAAACATCAACTGCACTAATATTTAGACTGAGACCATTGTTTTTCACACATAGGAATAGCAAAACATGTACATAATCAACACGGTTGATACTCTTAAATAAGTTGAAGTCAACCGTGCAAGCCAAACCATGTCTCATATATACAAGTACCATCAAGGAAATAGCACCAACGTGCCAACAAGGCTACACAATAAAACAGAGCTTTTAGTTCATTGTTGTCATTCTTACATAATCCTCCCGATGTCAGATGAGCTATAATTAAACATAAGAGCTTTATGGCAAGGTTAATTAATTATACATGCCCTTACCAAAATTTACATTATTATCCCATCTCACATAATTTGTGGCTTAGGGTTCACATCATTGTTTCTTTATGCTTTATGAAGTCAATCACATATATTGCGAATTTAAGTAGATACTCTCAATTTAGTATTCATTCTTATGTACCCATCATCAACTGCTCCATCTTTGAAACATGCCGTCAAAACTGAACTTCGCCCACTTAGACTAGTTGGTCAAGCTCTTATACCATTAATAAAGGAAAAGGCCCTACTATGTTGCTCATGGAAAGAAGTAGTGTGATATCCAAATCTATGAAGTCATTAGACACTATAAAATTTTGGCACAGAATGATCCTTTGAAGGTCAACCACCCTTGCCAAGGATTGCCGTCTTAAATATGGCTCAAGGATCCATTGAAAATCAAGACTATGTGAAAAACATTTTTGGGTAATCACCTCAATTGTCATCCGAGTAGAGCTATTACCCCTACTCCTCGTGAATAACTCATAAGGGCAACACCTCCCATGAAGACCATATCTTGATGAATACCTTTCATGAAGACTACATCTTAGTCAACACCTCGTCAACAAACTAGTGAAGGCCTTCCTCAGGTCAACACCTCTTATTCGATTTCTTAATTTGAATCACTACCCTTTTTAGTGGATTACAACTCTTTTTAGTTAAAACTAGGATTACTTGAGCATCTGAAATGGTTGGGTTATTTTCCCCTCTTCTCTCTGTTTTTAAAACTGTCATTGTTGGCATGTCAATTCCGCTATCAACCTGTCACCACCCTCAACACATCCAACCCCAAGTCGGAGATTGTCAACCCCTTGTAAACATGTCTGAGACCATGTGAAGAACTCATGACATCATCTTTTTCCTCACTATCCACATTATCCTATAGAGCTCACCATATATGTTAGGTGTACTCAGTTCTCAACTTAACATCCCTGGAAATTCCTTTAGTAAACCCTCCCTCAAAAATCTCTCTTATGCCCCATTAAAGTTACTTTAATTTTCACTATTGCTACACTCATTGGCAGGCTAAGCTCATGTCAACCCATTCTTTGATACCCTTAACATGTTCAAGTCTATGTCGATGGGTTGGTACTTACTCTTTTATGCTTTACTGATGTGCCGATCAGTTTAAATCCTCTCAAAACCATTCTAGAGTCTCCTAAAATCTCCAGTAATGATCTTTATATGTTCTTACCCAGTTTATCATCTCTTTTCCATGAATCTCGTACACCACTCTTACCACCCAGCCACAATTAAAGCACTATTGATTACCATAAAATATTATTTTGAAAGCATAAAATACTTTGTTTCTAATAATAGATATTGATCATACCTTAGAAATTTGAAAGTTAAAGCTTGAAAACTACATCCCACAAAAAACACCTTTGTTCACAACATTTTTGCCCATGAGAATATGCTTCTTCACCAAGAATCCTCTTCTCTGAGCTCAAAATGCCTCTTAGATGCTTAGGGTTAGGATTTTCCACCACCAACATCTATTTATACCAATGAAACCAACTAGTAAGTGACATTAGAGATAAGCACTACTTCTGCAAGTCAATTGCAATCATGCCAACTTTGGACACTCAAATGGTCGACAAGCCCCTAACCACATAAAACCACCAATTCTCTTTTCCACCACATTTAAAAATTGCTCCTGAATTTCTAGAATGTCAAAGATGTAGACTACCATTATATGAGAGTATGTGTTCTAGTTAGTGATGTGATTGTGAAATATATTTCTTCTGCTAAACTACTTGTAGACATTTTTATGAAGTTCTTGTCTTCTTAGTGTTTTTTTATTTTTTATAGTCAATCTCATCATATTACCCCTATCATGAGATTCAGGGAGGGTATTAGGAAATAATGTTTTAGTCATCTCTAAAATGACTCGTTTAGCTTTGTCGTTGTTCTCTTGTACAACTTATATATAGCTGACATTGTATTGTAACTTATTATTAAGAGTCTCTTTAACGTTCACTGGGTGAATTTGCGCCCGGTGCCAGTCGGCTGTATGATCTCAATCGTGCAACCAAAACAATAGGGGCAAAATACCCATCTGCCAAGCTAAGCAGACTGATCGTCATCCACCAAGTGAGAAGTGCCAAGCGCACATGTGTCTAAGTGCTTCTTAACTATTTTGTATTATTAATGTCTTCTCATGAGTTCTTTAGATTTAAGTGGTCCCCTATGTCTATTTTCCATCTTTGTCCCTACTCCTTGGGCTCATTACCCCAAGCTCAAAGTTTAACCTATTTAATTTGAGTATTAGGGGGCTTAAGATTTTGATGGCTCTTCAAGCATATTTTCAACTTATAATTAGCACCATTGTGCATTAAAGTAAAAATAAACTAAAAAAATAAAAGATCAGCAAAGTCAAGTCAATTTCAAACTAAGCCCAATAAGCTATGCTAGAGACCTCAAACCTGAAAACGAAGGGAACTTGAGCTGGGCAGATTGGTACAACTCTTAAGTACACCCCTAAATTCATTAAGTTCTTTGATCAATGAAAACTATGCAATTAGTAAACATTCAACATTGATCAAGCTCCTCCTAAGTCCTGAGTGAGGAGTCTATTCCTACAAGTGATACCCCATAACTTCCACAAAAATTTCTTTGGTAGGAAAAGAAATTAAATCAATTCCTGAGCAGCTTTTCTGCTCTATTTTAGACATGTCACTAATTGTTTTTTAACTCAATTGTACTATAAAGATCAAAAATGAATGAGGAAAAAATGCATATATTGTCGGTTAAACATGAGAGATTCTAAAGACTTTACTTAGGGCAAATGAGAAATAGAGTAGTAAGGAGTTTAGAGGGGTGGGAGATCCATTTCGATGAACTTTAGCTTAAGCTCATGTGCATTAGCTTGAGCCTGGGCATTATTGGTCGTTGAATCAAAATCCAATGGAAGACATTACTCAGGGAGTAGATTAGTTTTCTGCCTCCTCTGCCATTGAATCTTGATCCAAGGGCTCATGATGTTCTGGCTTACACTGACATGCTCATTCATTTTTGTAGAATGTCCTTAATTGTAACACCCCAGGTTTTCATTCTCATCGAACATAAAGGCAATGCGAAACTCAGGGTGTTATCAACATAGCCAAGCATCACATAACATAAAAATAAATCACCTAATTAAATATGTTAATCACAATCCAGGATCATAGCTTAGCCATGTATAAGTGCAATAACATAAGGAAATAACATGAACTAATGTTTTGGGCAAGACAATACCTTATTTCAAAATAGCAAGAAAATAAACCTATAGTCATAATAATTTAAGATGTCCACTCTACTTGCAACTGTGTATCATCCGCTGATAGAAACTAATACTCTGAGTTTGAAACTGTACCTACATCGTAGAGATGCGTGAGTATTTCCACTAATATTTAGTAAGATGCTTGAAAAACCATTCATAGTCATACCATGGAGATGAATATAGAAACAAAATGGATCTTTTAAATAATGAGCTACAAGACACAAGTTAAACGATGACCCAAGTGCACCACTGCATAAGACACTAAATGTTGATTTGACTATAACTCATAGGGTCCAACCACTAACTAATGAAGGACAAGGGCAACCCAATTAAAAGTGGACTCTGCTCAGGAAGCAATTTACTTATTCCTGCCTGAATACGGATTCCCGCTCAAAGGAGTAACTATATGCTAATAGTAAATCCTAGCATCAATAGAGATCCACTTAGATCATCCATGGGCTTAGAGATGTAGGTACCAACTGTGCTCATGGACACACTGGCTGGACGTAGATGAGCCTTCCTTGATGCTAAAAAACCTAGATGCATGCGAAGTGTTGAAAGAGCTAAGAACCAAAATCTCGAAAGTGCGGAGACCACACTAGCCTAAAGTGCTGCCATGCCTATTACAGTGAGCTTACTTAAACTCTAACTCAAACACATGATACAATTCAGCCATATGATACTATTCTCACATGGACTCATACGGATCAGCAAGTATAGGCCTAATAAACCTCACAATGGTAGTATTATAGACAAGTCACACCAAGTATAGAAAGATCTAATCAGAATAAGGATTAATCACAACATATAACACATGAAACCCTTTGGCATAATCAACATAATAACAAGATGAATTAGGGCTTAAACATGTGAACCTAATCAGCATGGTAACATGACGGAGTAGGGCTAAAATAAATTAATAAATTCAGCATGACAATGAATCAAATTGAGACTGAAATGACTTAACCTAATCAATAAGACAATGAATCAAATTGGGTCTGAGATGAAGTAAACTAATTCAGCAAGACAATAAATCAAATTGAGGCTAAGACAAAATAACCTAATTTAGCAAGACATAGATCAAATTGAGGTTGAGATAGAGTAACCTAATTCAACAAAACATATATCAATTTGAAGCTAAGATAGAATAACCTAATTAAGCAAAACATAAATCAAATTGAGGCTAAGATAGAGTAACTTAATTCAACAAGACATAAATTAAATTGAGGTTGAGATAGAATAACCTAATTCAATAAGACATAAATCAAATTGAGGCTGATATAGAATAACCTAATTCAGTAAGACATAAATCAAATTGAGGGTGAGATAACTAACAAAGTCAACATGTCAATGGATTGAATTGGGGCTAAATCAAATCCATATAATTAGCAAGAGAATGACACGATTAGGGCTAAAACTTATAATCAAATTTGGCAATATGGCACGAATTAGGGCTAAAATTTATACTCAAATTCAATAAGGTAATAGATTGAATTAGGACAGAAATATGTAATCAAAATTAGTATCATAAGAGATTGAATTAGGGCTAATATATAAAATCAAATCAACATCATGAGAGATCGAATTAGGTCTAACTTATAAAATCCAAATCAGCATCATAAGGGGTTGAAATTTAAATGAATGACCAAATCCAGCATGATAAAAGATCAAATTAGGGCTACGATAAACAATCAAAACTAGAGTATCAAGAGATTGAAGTAGGCTAAAATATGATATCAAAGTCTAGAATAATAAGGGTCGAGTTAGGGCTGAAATACATCATCCAAATTAGCATGATTATGAGTGTAAAAATTACATTCTACCTCTACCAGCCCGCCTCTAAAGCCATGCGTCTTCACTCCTATACTTCTGCTTCTAAACTGAGCCCAAAGGTGTTGAATTTTCCTCTGCACAAGCTGCTGGCCGAGGGTATTATTTTTGGATGGAAAAAAGAGAGGAAAGAAGAGGCTGAGCAAAAATTGAGCCTCTGCCTTCCCCTAAGCCTTCTTATAACCAACCTCCTATTTTTAAGGGGATTAAACCAATCAGGAGGGCCAGACTAAAGGGCTGGTGCATCCCCCCATAGTCCTTACTTAGCCCTCCCTAACTTCTAGGACCCACCCCTAATGTCATAGCCAAGCCTCCCCAACTTTCTAGGAGCTGCCCCCTACATTATAGGAGTTGCCCCAAATACAATACCCTCAGCTTATTCCCTATTCCAATGGACTCTCCCTCTCTCAAATTCTATCTTAGAGGGCTGAACCCCCTCTAGTTGGCAAAGTGATCCCCTCTAACCAAGGTTGGACTACTTAATTGTCAAGTGGCCCCCTTCACTCCAAGGCCAAACCCTTTACCCTTTATGACTATCAAAATCATGCTAATCAAACGATTTCAATCAACCAAGCAATGAAAAAATACACACAAGTAAAAAAAAAATCTACGATTGGGGATGTTACATTAACTATTTTTAAATATTTTTTGGTGAGAAATATAAATGTACATTCCAATCATTATTTCATATATGAGTTGTATCTCAATTCGACGACACATGTTACTCAAGAGGGCACATAATAGTTTGAATCACATGTCTGCCCTCTTGAGTAATATGTATTGTTTGATCTCATGATGCTCTCGATGCATGTGCAACTAGTGTGTTGAGAACACACTAACTTTTTCCATCAAAAATACATAAAACTAAAAAGTAATAAAAATATTTAGACACCTAGCTTGGCTTGGCTTGACTTGACTCAATGTTGAGCTTGAAACTTTAGGACCATTTGTAGCTCTTCTTTGCCTCACTAACTACATTTATAGAAGAAATTTTCCTTTGGATGAGTAGTCTCCTACCCCTTCTTTTAGCCAATCCACACCCTTAACATGGTTGGTGGAAATATTTGATGGGAAGCAATTTTTATGATCCCCACTAATAGTGAGCCTTGCGTAAGGAATGCATGGGAGATGTTGATATTTGAAACCGACAGCCCACATGTTGGCATCATTGGCCCTGATGCTAACATGCACTAACATATGCTCAGTCAATTTTTTAGATGGATGACTCTCATGCATTCTTTATTCTAGGCTCATAGTCAGTAGGGAGTATAGAAAATGCTTCCATTCACACGGTAGATACTTATCAATTGTGTATAGGGGAAAGGGCTAACTAGAAAAGGGGGTGGTAGATTGCTCATCCTTTTCCTTTTAGCATTCAACAATATGCTTGTCTGTAGGGGGAAAAAAACACTTCCCGACATCCCATGGTTAGGACTATCATGCGAGCCCAAAGAGGTTGGTCAACTTTGAGTGGTATGACATTCATCCTAACCCCTTCTAATAACTTTTGCAATAGAAAAAGGGAAAATTATTGGTAGGTTTAGAATTGCACCGATAATCCGAGCTTGAGATCAATCCCTTTTAGTTCTTCAAGCCATTTGACAATTATAAGAACATGGAAAGAGTTTTCAGTTTATGAATCTAATAACGCTTTGATCACCATTTCTCTCCAAGGGCTTTTGACCAGATAGGACTCATTGGTAGTGGAGCATCCATAAAATTATATCCATGTAGTAAAAATTTATCCTACAGTTATCCATAAGGAGTCTCCAAACTATTGCAATGGAGGGACATTCCAGTAGCAACATTGTGACAACTTTTTTGGCAGTTATTTGTATAGAAACACCATGGTATAGTTGTCTTGTAATATTATTAACATACTTGTGGTTAGAAGGGGCATGGGGATTGGCTCAAAGATGGTGCATTAATGTATCCGACATAGTTTTTGGTGCAGGAAAATGCACAGGATGGTATTGGTTGAAAGAAGGAATCGTTGTACAATTACTATTTTCATTTAAGTTGTTTGTATGAATATTGTTTGTGACACAAGAAAGACTATGAGATTGTATGGAAATATCAATGATGTACAATTGACACATTATTGATAAAACTTCAAATAATATCATTGCAGGAAAGACTATAGCTGTTGAATCAAGCATCTAGAATATTGTTAAAATATTAAAGAAATATTACTAAAATATTTTAGCATTATTACTAAAATATTTAAGTAATATTGCTATTTTTTAGAAGGGAAAATTATTTAAATAATAATTAAAAAAAATTATTTACCAATTTAAACCATTTTGGGAAATATTTCCCAAAATGGTGTTGGTTTTCGCCACATAGGTGCCAGCCAAGCGCTGGCGCCTGTGTGGCTTTTTTTTTTAAATTTTAGTTGATTTCGTTCTAAATGACGAAATTGTTTAAAAAAAATTAAGCGATTTTGTCCTTTAGAAGGACGAAATCATGTTAAGTTGATTTCGTCCTTCTAAAGGATGAAATAATATAATTTTTTTTTAAAAAATACAAAATTACGGGAGGGACGAATTAAAGCATCTTTTATACAAAATCCTCGTCACTTAGGCAATCGTTCACTTAAATCATACTAAATAAAAAAATCTTAGGTGCTCAATCCACTAAACATCTTGAGCACCATACTTAAATTTCGGTTGAAGTGGGCAAGAATAGGAGGGTGGATATGGATGATTTGAAAAATCTTAGGTGTTCAATCCACTAAGTGACATATATGTATTTTTCAATTACATCATCTCTATATTTGTTTTTATAATTTAATTTTCAATTATGTTATTTTTATACATGTTTTTATATTTTTTGTCATGATCATTTATACTTATACTGTAGCAGCATGCTTTTTTATTTTTTATTTACGTCATTTTTGTATGTGTTTTGTTTGACCCTAATTTTTTACTGTTTGACATAAGGAGCGCTGATTTTTTTTATTGAGTACTTTCTATGAGTGCTTTTTACTGTGTAGACTTTAGTCATGATTTTACTGTATCTTTTACTGAGTACTTTTTACTGTGTAAAGTGCTTTTTAACTTTTTATTGTACAAAGTGCTCAAAATCGGTGTAAGGACCGTGATTTCGTCGTTCAAAACGACAAAATCATGAAATCACACAAAATTTAACTATGGTGACGGGGATGCCACCCGGATGCCACTCGGGTCGGGTAAATGGTAAACCCGACCCAACCCGACCCTAATGGGTCGGGATTGGTTTTTAAAAATAACCCTAATGGGTCAGGTTCGGGTTTTAGTGATCCAATCCAACCCGACCCGAATATATATATATATATATATATATATTATTTAAAAATATTAA
This sequence comes from Saururus chinensis, assembly GCA_035235625.1. Classification (NCBI taxonomy): domain Eukaryota; kingdom Viridiplantae; phylum Streptophyta; class Magnoliopsida; order Piperales; family Saururaceae; genus Saururus; species Saururus chinensis. The sequence continues at coordinate 28,676,445 of CP141140.1, forward strand.
AAAAATTTAAAAAATATTTAAAAAATATTTTTTATTCTATTCAGGTCAAACAGGTCAGGTTCGGGTTACAGTTTTATTATGTGGTATCAGGTTCGGGTTTGGCAAAACCCGACCCGAACCAGACCCAACGACATTACTATATGGTGATCAAGATGCTTAGTGGGCTAAGCACCTAAGATTTTTTTATTTAGTATGATTTAAGTGAACGATTGCCCAAGTGACGAGGATTTTGTATAAAAGATGCTTTAATTCGTCCCTCCCGTAATTTTGTATTTTAAAAAAAATATATATATGATTTCATCCTTTAGAAGGACGAAATCAACTTAACATGATTTCGTCCTTCTAAAGGACGAAATCGCTTAATTTTTTTAAACAATTTCGTCGTTTAGAATGACAAAATCAACTTAAACTTGATTTCGTCGTTCTAAACGACGAAATCAACTAATTTTTTTAAAAAAAAAGCCACGTAGGGGCCAGCGCTTAGCGCCTACATGGCAAAAACCAACACCATTTTGAGAAATATTTTCCAAAATAGTTTAAATTGATAAATAATTTTTTTAAATTATTATTTAAATAATTTTTTCTTTTTAGAAATATTGCTAAAACATTTTAGTTAACTTGAGATTTATAAGTATAGTTGACATAATTTTAAATAAGTTATCATTTTAACTTAGGCTTTTTGTACATTAAAGTAGGAAAATAAATCAAGTTGTTAAAGCAAACTAAAATAATATTGCCAAAATATTGAAGTAATATTACTAAAATATTTTAGCGAAATTGAAGTATTACAACCTAAGTGATAAAATATGGGCATTATATGTGTTTTATATGTGTATTATCTATCCTATCATATTAAATGGCATATGAAACTCGTATTATGTAAAAAATGTGTTTTTACCTTTTAATACGCATATTGTTCATTTTAAACACGTTTTACACATTTTAAACGTGGTGAATGATGCACTATGATTTCAATGCAACCCACATAGGCAGATGTTATACTGTAAAGAAATCGGAGTTCTCATTGGGTTTTGAGCTTTCACAACTTAGAAATGAAAGGAATTCTCAGATCCATTGGATGCTAGCTTCTGGCCATGTTTTTGGAGATTTGGATAGAGTAGATAAAAGGTGGGAAAAATTTACTTTGGGTTTTGGTTTGGGTTTGCTAATTAAGGCTTGCTTGTGCACATATCTACTCAACGAGCTAGTCAGCGCTAATTGCAATTTGGCATAAATGTGCTGCCATCCAAAAGTTGGAAGTAATTAAGTCTGCCTTATCCACGACTCAAGTGGCAACTAAGACCAAAATTAAGTTTTTATTTTTCAACTTTTAAGTTATTTTATTTCATATTTTTCACTTTTTTCACATATATTCCTTTTTTGCCTTTTTTTTCTGTATGCCTCCCGTAACCATATTAATGTCGTACCCATATTTTGTCACTTGGATTACAACTTGGGAATTATAAGTATAGTTGAAATGATTTTAATTATGTAATGATTTTAAAATTTAGTTTTTGTCCAATGAAGCAGAAAAATAATTGTTGAATCAAACTTCTAGAATATTACTATTTAGTAATGTTGTTAAAATATTTTAGTAATAATGATAAAATACTTTAGCATTTTGGCATTATTGTTGAAGTCTTACACTTGAGATCTATGAGTAGGGATGAAATAATTTTAAGTATTCATTTTATCTTAGGATTCTTATAAAATGAAGCAGAAAAGTAAATTTTGTGTCGTGCCACTATCCCTTATATTATAGGTCAAATAGGCGTTTGAAGGTGCAGTATATCTTTATTTCAATCTGATTGTTTGACCATTATATGTTTATATGTTTAACAGGAATTCCATGATTAAGGGTAGTGATTGTGTAATGCGCATGGGTCACGTGCTCTATAAAGGTAGGGTCTGCCCACTTGGGGTGGACCAAGCACATTGAGGGGTGAGTATTTGTACTTGGCATTGGGCCACTTTTCCCTTTATGCAAAATTAGAGAAATCTTTTTCCTCCTCTCCTTCACTCCTTTCTTCCCCATCTGGCCCAAATACTGTGTGTTCCTCCATAGAACACATAAATTTCAATAATATTACTAGCAATATTTTTGAAGTCTTACAACTTGGGATTTAGAAGTATATCTAAAATAATTTTAATTAAGTAAATATTTTAATTTAGGTGTAGTGTAAAATGAAGTAGAAAAGTGAATATAATTGTTTAATCAAACTTCAAGATTAATGCAAAAACTTTTTGGCATTATTACAAAATTATTTTAGCAACTTGAGATTTATGAGTGGAGCTGAAATAATTTCAAGTAAGTAATCATTTTAACTTTGGATTCTTTTAAAATGAAGCAGAAAAATGAATATAATTGGTGAATCAAACTTCAAGATTATTGTTAAAATATTTTAGCAGTTATGTTGAAACATTTTAATAATATTGTTGAAACATTTTAGGAATATTCTTAAAGTCTTACAACTTAGGATTTAAGAGTATATTCGAAATAATTTTAATTAAATAATTATTTAAATTAGTTCTAATGTTAAATGAAATAGAAAAATGAATATAGTTGCTTAATCAAACTTCAAGATTAATGCTAAAATATTTTGGCATTATTGCTAAACTATTATTGCATTATTGATAAAATGTTACAACATTATCGCTAAAACATTTCAACGATAATGCTAAAATGTTTTGGCTTGTGATTTATAAGTGGAGCTAAAATAATTTAAAGTAAATAACCATTTTTAACTTAGGATTCTTTGAAAATAAAGTAGAAAAGCAAATATAGTTGGTGAATCAAGTTTCCATAATATTGTTAAAACGTTTTAGCAATATCCTTGAAGTCTTAAAACTTGAGATTTATGATTATATATGAAATAATTTTACTTAAGTATAAACTTAGGTTTATTGTAAAATGAAGCAAAAAATTCAATAGAGTTGTTGAAGCAAACTTCAAGAGTAATGTTGAAGCTAGCAGTATTTTTAGAGTCTTACAACCTGGGACTTTTGCTTATATCTAAAATAATTTAAATTAAGTTCTGAATTAGGTCTATTGTAAAATGAAGCAGAAAAATGAATATAGTTGTTAAACCAAACTTCAAGATTAACATTGAAACGTTTTAGCCTTATTGTCAAAACGTTATAGTATTATTGTTTAAGTATTACAACTTGAGATTCATGAGTGGAGATAAATTATAGTAAGAAGGGGAGGAAAATCACTTAAGAAGGTCATTTAGGTCCATATGCATGCAATGCATAATAAATACGAAAAACTAGGTGATCCAAAAATAGTCAATCTTCATCCAAGTAATCTGTCAGTCACCCAAAAATCAAACTAATTAAATTATAATTTTGGCAAAAAAAATAGAGATTCTGTACATTTGATTTGTTGAGAGTGCCCAATCAGCCAACATTGGTCATAAAAATGTATAACCAATCAGCCACTGACAACGATAAAAATGTGTGACTGTGACTTTCTTCACGAAGCCATATCGATTCAAGTGTTTGAGTACAAAATTTTACATTTTTCCAAGAAATGGTACTCAAGTTGGGTTGTTAACAAGCCAAGCCGGTTCATCAAGTGAAGTTGGATTGACTCAAACTGATTTTAACTTGAATCGAGCTTGGCTCAAGCTCGGCTTGAACTAAAATGTAATCTATGTCGAGTTCGAATATATACCTTGCCAATTTGGCTTGACTAGAATGATGCTCGAACTTGAATCATATTAGGCTCAAGTGCAAACTTGAATATAATTATAATATTAGTTCATTTTATATTCCCTCCATCCCACATTAATAGCTCCATTTGATTTTTTAAAATAAACTAAAATTAATTCATTTTGAAAAAACAAATGCAACTGTTAATATGAAAAAGACGAAGTACATACATAATGTATATAAATAATAAATAATATATATACATAATTATTAATTTAATATGTATATATATATATGTATATGAGTCCCGTTTATATGAGCCCGGGCTCATGCGCATTAGCATGCGCCCAGGCTCATTCAGCTGTCGGATTTACATCCGACGGCCCATCAAACTCACGGGGCATTTAAACCCGTGAGTTTGATGGGCCATCGGATATAAATCCAACGGCTCAATGAGCCCGGGCGCAAGCCAACGCGCGTGAGCCCGGGCTCATATTAACTTTTTCCTATGTATATATATAATCACATTTATGTACTTATAACATCTCTTTATTTTTTTAATTGAAATGGATGTGAAATTTCTATGTTTTGATGTATATCACATATAATATATGTTTTTAAAAAGTAAAAATTTTGAAGACTAATAAATATAAAAACATATAGTATACAAATGATATGTATTAGAAATTCACATATTTTGTAGAAATAAAAATAAATAAATATATAATTAAATCTAAATATATTAATTTTAATGTGATATCATATTAATATACACAAGAACTCTTCCAAAGTTTGAAACAAAAACTCAAAAGATGACCTAACCCAAGAAAAAGATTTATAAAGAAGGGATAACATTAACTATATCATCACTGTGATTATATTCTTCTCTAATTTATATAGTATTATCTATAAAGCATATACAACTATTTAGAATTAGAAGTGAAAAATTCTCTTTGATGATGATGCTCAATAATTGAAGTGTATAAGAATACCAAACAATTGCATAAACAAAATAACCAAAGTGAACCCTATTGACACCACCAGTATCATATATTCTCTTTTTGGCAGTTGTTTTGTTGTAAAATTTTATTAACCAGTTATAGCCACACCATTGGATATTGTTTTGGTTCATGAACTACATTTTTTACTATATTCATATTGACTAATTTTAGCATTCTAGATTTAGAAATATTTCAATAGGGCTTCTTCACAAGTGACAAATAGCTTCTATAGGGCTTCTTCACCCTAAAAGGTAAGAGAAAAATATGCCAGTTATTCCTGATTTTATTGTTTCGGAAATTGGAAAAAGAGGCAAAAGGACTACAACACGATAAATTTTAAGGGCTTAGCCAAACAAACTGCAAACACATAATTTACAGCACAATCGACTTTTTTTTTCTTTGACAAGCGCCTAATTTTAAAATACTAGTTTATCATAACTTAAATGAGCACAATTACCGGATGAAACGATTTTCTTTCCACCACCACAAAATTTGTATCTAAAACTAAATTGCTGTACAGATGCTTATTGCAGTTGAGATGATAGATCAAACGGGCAGATCTTATGCTGTTGATAATAGTCAAGAGTTTCCACCCAGGCTGCATGTTAGCCAAAACTGCTCCGCTGAGAACTTTGACAACAGCTCATGGCAATTTCAAATAGTTTGAGAAGACTGAGAAGATATCTGATAATGGGAGGAAAATAAACAAAACCGCATCAGCCTATTAGGATAAGAAAATGCCATACTGCACTTTGCTACATAAAACTATTTGATTACAAGTGTGGAAAAATGTAACACCCAATACTGCAGTTCTTCCCTGTAACAAACCATTTATAAAATGTCACCTCGAAAAGTAATAAAAAACCACACGTTGTGGACAATTAAGAAAAAGTATGGTAAAGATGGACTTAAATTACTTGATAATAAAGTAGATGGACCTGCCATACATTGAACAAATTCACAGTGGCGTAAACTACCAAACAAACAGTGAATTCTTTACAACAAGCAAGAAGAATCCTTTCTGTTTTCTCTAGAGTCTCTAATGATATCTAAAGAAGGCAGCAGAGTGAGAATACTAAAGGAACACTGCATCAATATAAATAAAATTAAAAGCTAGGCATTTTGGAGAACCAGAACCCACATCAAGCTGAACAATGGACACCAGATACAAATTTGTTTACTCCTTAGGCTGGGGTGGTTGCAGTAGATGCCATGAATTACTAGGCGAAACATTCTGCAAGTAAAACCTTGAAGAGTTGAAAAATCTTAAAAATAACAGAACACTTCAAAATAAAATGAACTTAATTCACTGATTATAGACCTTTAACAAATCTCCATACTGCATTTCAAGTAATGCTCTTCCATCTTGATGACCGTATATTGGTGCATTCACAATATTAGTTTGATCCTGCAAAGCACATTAATTTCTTTTTTGAAAAACTAAATTAAAGAACACTGTTATTCTAACTAAATGAACTCAAACTGAAACTCATTACAACTAAACCATTTTAAGATACATATATATGCTTCGAGCTTTTCAACATCATATTCAAAAACAAAAGTATACACATTCCAAAAGCATAGTTGACAATGCATCCAGACAGATGCTCACAAACTCAAACTAATAATTGAATTCCATGATCTGCTCTAAGAGGCCAATATGGTTGCTTATGTGCCACATGTCATTCAGTATGTATCCTTACTAACAATATGGATATCTTTGTCAGTATGAACACCTATAACGATGATTACATAACAATTCTGACCAGAAAGCTTTCTCAAATAGTTCATAATTCTGCCTGATGGCCTTTTAAACCACAGGCATTTGAAAAAATTATGTCGAATATTACAAGACAATATGAGTATATACTGATGATGAATTGAGTGTATACCTTTCTCTTCTGGTTCCTGGCTGTTTTTCCACTCGTGGGTTGTCTTCTCTTTGATGGCAGCACAACCCCAGCCTGTAGATTCATTGGACTAACCATGCACATATTTGAGGCATCATATTCATCAAAATTGGGTGTAAAATCAACAGCATTCCGACCGGCTTGGGAAGGATTGGAGTTACCCTCCTTGTCCCTACATGCCAAATCAAACTTTTCAAGCTTCAGTTTTGCCTCCATTAGAACATTCAAGGCGAACTCATATCTTTCCCGACACATGGCCCCAATCTCTACCATTCCAGGTATTACCTGAAGGTAGCGTGCATATAACTCATCATAACGCTCCATTGGCTTGTCTGGGATCACATTATTAGATGGAGAAAGCACATGACACAATCGCTTGAAATCTTTCCTCCATCTATCAATTATGTATTTAGCTGGGACTTCTTGTACTTGTTTCTGCTTAAACACTGATATGGAATGGGCACACAAAATACCTCTAAACTCAAATCCACAACATATACACCGCACATCTAATTCATCTTCATTATAGAAAACTTCATAACTAAAGCGCCTTTGTTTCACATATTCTATGACTTCATAAAATGATATAGGCCCGTCCTTTCTGATTAGCTCAATAGAGCAATCCATGCACTTCCACAACTCACTTTGAAACTTCTTAAACATTTTTAATGTAAAGATTTTAGATAAGTGCTCTTCCATATAAAGACGAGATATCATTGGCGGAACCTTGTCGAATGAATGGAAATCCTCTTGAGCTTCCTTTTCGTATTTTGCTTTCAAAGCAGCATCATATGCCATGATAAACTGTTTTAAAGAACTCTTAGATGTCACATTGCGATCAAAAAAAGAATATGCACTTTCAGACCGGTCAATACTTGACATTCCTGCCCAAAAAGATTCTTTTACATACACAGGAGCCCAACGGTGTCGTTCTTCAAACAATGATATCAGCCACTCATTATTTTCAAGTTGATATGTCTCAATCATTTCCTTCCATTGTTCCTCAAACTCACCCACTCTTAGTGAGTCATAGACTATATCTTGCAACCTCTCTTTTATTTCATTATATTTTTCTAGGCTAGACAATTTTTCACGAATCTTCTTCATTATATGAACAATACACAGCCTATGTCGGCATCCAGGAAATACCTCAGCTACAGCCGTTTCTATGGACTGGCATTGATCAGTTATTACTGCTTTTGGTGCAAGACCATCCATACATGTCAACAAAGCCTTGAACAACCAAGTATACGTCTCAATCCTCCCATCTGCAAGCAAACTAGCACCCAACAATATAGGTGAACCATGATGGTTCACTCCAACAAAAGGAGCAAAAGGCATGTCATACTTGTTCATGTGATAAGTTGTGTCAAACAAAATCACATCGCTAAAGTACGGATAAGATGCCCTTGCTCGTGTGTCAGCCCAAAACACATTTCTTAGACGACCTAGTTCATCCAAATCCATCAAATAAAAGAAACGTGGATTTTCCTTCTGCATGCGAATAAAATATTCAAGAATTGCTTGGGCATCTCCTTCTCCAAGTTTTATTCCTTGTCCCTTTCCAACGTAACTGCTACCATTTTGTTGAACAAGTGAATGTTCATATGCAACCCCCTGTGCATCAAGAGCTTCAAAAGACTTGTTTGTTTGGTGTTGGGCCTCATCACCGTATTCAAAAGGCTTTTTAATATACAAAGGCAAATTTTTGTGAGACTTAAAGAACCTCGCCTTTTGGGGACTACATGGATGATTGTGCTCTAAAACCAAATGATCCAAGTGAAATCCATCACCGCGGAACCTGATGGTAATCTTAGCTTGACAATTGGTTTTCGCAGATGTCCTCAACCGAGAAGCAGCAAGGTCAGTTATAGCTTTTGGCTTGCCTTCTTTAGAGCATGTAAAAGTATACTCATACGGCTGACCATCTTTTGTTCTTGAACCTCTTCTAGTTATACCAAAACCTGTAACCAATGCATAACGATTATAAAAATCATAGGCTTCATTACTTGTCTTGAACACCATCCCTCTCTTAGGCGTCAAGTCATCATCCTTCTTTGCATCATCATCCTTCTTTGCATCATCATCCTTCTTTGCATCTGCACCTCCCTGCCCGTCATTCTCATCCAACTTCCCAACTCCATTAGGTTCTTTAGCAGTATTTACTTCAGCCTCCTCCATTTTTATTTATATGTAGCCTATATGTATGAGAATTCCTCTGGAAAAAACCAAACCAGTTAGTTAATAAGGTAATCAGAAACAATGTGAAGAGAAGATGAAGAAAACAACTCTTACTCTTTAATAATTACAATTGTCAAACAATAAACATAAGCTGAAAACTCAAACCATCTTTTAAAATTAATTCACCTCTTGCATAAATATATATATATATATATAACTAAACAGATAATTAAATTAATAGCTCGTGCCAGTTAGAGATAAGGAAATAAGCATAACCCTAATCATCACATAATCATGTAATTAGTTAATACTCCTGCAGGTAACTCAAACAACATAAGCAGCCTAAACCCTAATCAGAGAGCTCAGTAAAAAAAAAAAGAAGCTAAATCAGACTTGTCAAAAGCTTGAGATTCTCACCACTTTCCAGGAATCCCAATACTTGAATCCCGTTTTGCCATCTAGATCGATCAACCCGAATATCGCTCTTCCTTCCCGATAGACCACCGAAAAAATCGGAGGAAGAGAGAAAATTCAATAAACAAGAGAAAAAGGTACCGAATTTTGCACACCCAAATCTATTGGTGAAGACGCCTCCCGGCGGTGAGGCCCTTCGGAGGGCGAAAGAGAACTCACAGCCGCAGGGGAAGAGAAGCGGGGAGGAGGACGACGACGGGCGTGGAGAACGCGTGGGGCGTGAAAACGCGTGGACGAACACACGCCGCTCCACCATCCAACCCCAGTAGGTGGACAAAATTACCACCATGCCCTACTCCACGCGCCGTGTCCTCCTTGGCGCAGTAATCTTAGTGGCCCGAAGCGTTCCGGGGCCCACACAAGGCAGAAAACGACAAACCGCCGCCAGAACCCCTCTTAACCACCAGTTTCTTGGGCGGGAAGAGCTTCCGAAGGAAAAATGAGAAACGTCGTGCCCTAAATATACGTGCCAGTACGTTCTCAGGTAGACCCCAGTATTCCTTACTAATCTGACTGGCTTCCAACCTTCAACACGCACTGGGATGTATTGTAAGGTCACGCACTTTATTAAGGTTTGAAGAGCGAAGAGCTTAGGATCTTGTGGCCGAAATTCTCGTTTCCAATAGGAATCCATGATCCTCTGCAAGGCCGCCAATCCCCCCGCCGCCACCGCCGTCGTATCTCTCTTCCCGGCATCACCCAAGGCCCACCGGAGCTCCTTTCACCAGGCTGCGCAGTTGGGCCGCAGCAGGTCTAGGGTTTCGGCTTACCTGCCGGTTGAGCACCGCGTGCGGGAGAGCGTCTGGAGCTGCAAGTGCGCGGGTAGCCGGAAGGAGGAGCAGGGGAAGGGGGAGGTCGGGGAGGAGCAGCAGCGGGTGCACTGCGAGGTGGAGGTGGTGTCATGGCGGGAGCGGCGGGTCCGGGCGTGGGTTTTGGTCGACGCCGACGCGGATGCCGTCTGGAGTGTGCTGACGGACTACGAGCGGCTCGCGGATTTCATCCCCAATCTCGTCTGCAGGTGAGCGTGAGTACGTGTTGGGTTGCAAAAAGGTGTTGTTTGTTTTTGTTGATTAAAGATAACTGTGTCTTTTTGTTGTTGTTTGTATAGTGGGAGGATTCCTTGCCCGCATCCTGGGCGGGTGTGGCTGGAGCAGAGGGGGTTGCAGAGGGCGTTGTACTGGCATATTGAGGCGAGGGTGGTATTGGATCTTCAAGAGTTCCCCTGTTCGGTCCGTTCAAAACTCTGAAACTTGTGACATTATATTGTAAAATTTGACCACTGCATATGCCATTTTTTTTGTTCGAAGCAAAAAAATTTGTTGTAATTGGTTGTTTACGTTCTATGAATTGATTATCTATTTTTAGCCTGGTTTTGCATACTCCGGAGCCAGGACCTCTCTGGGCCGTAGCAATATGCTAATATAGTTGTGTGGGTGGTTCAGTCAAATGGGCATGAGCTCCACTTTTCAATGGTTGATGGGGACTTCAAAAAGTTTGAGGGGAAATGGTCTTCCAGAGCTGGTCTAAGGTAGCTCTTATTTGTGATGCACTCCCTCCGTCCCATATTAATTGTCCACATTTGGAAAAATGTGATATTTAAGGAAGCCAATTTATTAACCTTTTTACTTTATCTAATAACCCTTTTTACTCCATCCACTAATTACTATGAGAAAAATAACATGAATGAGGATAATTAATATGGGACCAGTTTTTTGGCCAATCCAGACAATTAATATGGGACAGAAGGAGTATCTTTTTTTTTATTAAATTTAATCGTTTATATTTATTCTTGAGTCATTTCTTATCAAACTATGATGCTCCTAATGTTTTCGAAAATTGATGCTTAGATTCATTTAAGATGTGATTTTCACCACCCAAATTTGTTGGTAGCCTAGAATGGAGGCACAAAATAGGCTAGAATGGAGGCGTAAGTTCCATGCCACCGACCCCAAATTATTGGGAAAAGGCACTACTTAATTGTAAAATTTGTTGGTAGCCTGGTTGAGATTTTCCTTTATATGTTTGTGGAAGGACAAAATTCAATGAGAATCATTCACAAAATCAATTTTACATTGAGAGCCAATAATGTACCATGTCTAGCTGGTAGCTCAGTCTGTGTCTCTTGTGGGAAGGGAATAGTCATAGTTGTGCTTAATAACATGGCTTCAGCGATAGAAAGAACCTGGAAATAATGAAATTTTGTCTGGACACTCCTAGGTTAGCATAGGAATCTAACAACGTATTCATCTCACGCTATTCATGAATCCCAGTGATCTTTTGACCCTTGCACATATCTTAATTTTTTCTATTACCATCTAAAGGCAACACAGCCATGGTGACCCAAACTGGTTTGAACATCCTGATGTGAAGCTTAAGCAAAAAAATGAAACAGATTAGAAAATTTGAACATCTCTTTCATTAATATTTAAACTGCTTTTCAACTTGAAAATAAACTGACAGTGTAGGCCTTTCATAGAGAACTCGTGAAGTACCACATTTTCTGAAATGAAGTATGCTAATCAAAATTTGTCTAAGTTGAACCATGATATAATGCAGTTTTTTTGTTTTTTGCAGTATCAACTACATTGAACAATGTAATTATACTCATCATGCTCTTTCTCTGGCGGTTTATTTTGTGCAGGTCTTGCACGTCAGTATTATACTACGAAGTAAATGTAATTCCAAGATTCAATTTTCCAGCCATTTTCTTGGAGAGGATCATCAGATCAGATCTTCCTGTGAATCTTCTCGCTTTAGCTGGAAGAGCAGAAAGAAAGTCCAATCAGATCATACAAAAAATAGTTCCCAGAGGTCCCTCAGCTACAACTTCCAATGCTTTGCATATTAACAATATCAGTCACTTATCAGACTCCTTATCTGAGAAAGAAAAGCTCGTTTCCACTGAGTTGAAGGAAAAAACAATAAGTTCCAATATTGGAATTAACAGTAATTGGGGGGTTTTCGGCAAAGTGTGCAAACTTGATAAGCCGTGCATGGTAGATGAAGTTCATCTTCGTAGATACGATGGCCTCTTGGTAACTCATTGATCTATGCTGTTGCATTGCTGGCATTGTTAGTTCAGTGGGTGCCACTTTTTAATTTTAATTTTAATTTTTACGATTAACTTTTGGGATAAAGGAAAATGGTGGCGTCCATCGATGTGTTGTTGCTAGCATTACTGTGAAATCACCAGTTCGTGAAGTATGGAATACTTTGACAGCCTATGACACTCTGCCTGAGTAAGACTGCTACAAACATTCTTATATATTTCTTTTGAGGATTTCTTTTCTGGATTATGTTTTGGCCAAGTGCTTTGTGCGTTCATTGGTGTTGGGCAATGTAAAGTAGTAGTAGCACTTAATTTTTATCACAACTAATCATCTCCTTAGGAAGCTTGTATAATTGTGATGAAACTGATCCATTATCTTTGTTGCATTACCTTAAATACCTAGCAACTTCCAGGGGTAGAAAGGAGCATCCAATAGCGGCATCTGAAATTTAAGATCCAATTCCTCCTAACTCATTCTGATATGTTGAACTTGTAGGATACATTTATCTATATGATCTCTGAGAAATGCAGATGCTTGACATTTGAATGGAGTGTATAACAATGTTTAAGTAATTGTTAATTGCAGCTTTTACTTTTTCTCTTAACAGGATAGTTCCCAATTTGGCTATTAGCAAAGTACTATCTCGAGAAAATAACAAGGTCCGAATCCTTCAGGTATGAGGCCGTATCTGAAACTGAAAATGATGCCTCTTGGTGTTCAAAGATGTGCATAATATTATTAGTCACATACTCTCTATGTTACTCTCTTTGATCAGAATCATGAAGTGATTTTTCCACTTCTCCAACAATTCCAAGTTTGTTACTGTAATCAGCATGCACTCATGCCCTTTTCTTTTAAAATGTTGCAGGAGGGTTGCAAAGGTCTCTTGTACATGGTACTTCATGCACGTGTTGTGATGGATTTATGGGAACATTTTGAGCAGGAGATAAGGTTTGAGCAAGTTGAAGGGGACTTTGACTCATTTCAGGGAAAATGGCTCCTAGAGCAACTTGGCAATCAGCATACACTACTGAAGTATACTGTTGAATCAAAAATGCAAAAGGATTCTTTTCTTTCAGAAGCTATTTTTGAAGAGGTATGCAGATATCGCACTGTCTATATTTTGAATATGTCTATTCTTTCTTGCTCATTTTATTTTGAAAATGGTATAGATGCCTCAACTGGGTGTTATATATTCTTGTTGGATATTTTGATTGGCAATACTTGGACAATACCTAATTTGCCACGGAAGAGTTTTTCATGCTCCTTGCTCACCATGTGCCCAGTGTAAGGAATGCATAGGAACCGTTGATTTTTAAGATCGATGACGCACACACTAGTGGCAGTGATAGTCGTTGCTACACCGAACAAACTCAATTACTTGCTATAATTGTCAAAGAACTAGTTTGTCTCCATCTTTCTCTTGCCTGTGCGCATGCATACACGCTAATACATTATGTTTTTTACAATTATGTAAGACTGCATTTTGATATTGATAGAAGAAGAATTTGTTTGCTAATGTGATGAAAGTATGTGTCCTTCATTAAACATGGTTACTCACAAGCTCAATGCTTGCCACTTATGAGTCTACATGGAATTTGTCAACTCTCAGCTTGTGAACTTTCTCCATTATCAATGTATCACGAAGTACTCCCTCTGTCCTAAATTAATAGCTCCATTTAGCAAAAAAATTTGTTCCATATTAATAGCTTCATTTTGTTAAATTTTAGTGATTGGGTACTTGGAAAAGAGTACCATAAGCTTATTTTTCCTTCTCATAGATGTGGGTTTCACCATTTAATAAAAACCACTATAGGATGGAGGCAGTATCACTTATATGAATATCTGCACACACATATACAACAAAAAATCAGACTATATCTTGGTGAATTATTCCGGAGGAATAGTTTTATTTTCTTGCTATTTCAGGTCATATATGAGGATCTTCCATCAAACTTATGTGCCATTCGTGATTTTGTTGAGAGAAGAGAAGTTTTGGAGTCAAACTTTTGCATGAAATGTCCCAGTGAAGAAGCCATCACTACTGATGGGGAATTGCATGATAGGCCAAGTGAACCACCGGCTCACTTTAATCAATCTGATGGCCTTAGCGCACGAAAACAAAGACCTAGAGTCCCAGGCTTGCAAAGGGATATTGAGGTTCTTAAGGAAGAACTTTCAAAATTTATTTCACAGTATGGACAGGAGGGATTTATGCCTATGAGAAAGCAACTTCGTATGCATGGAAGAGTGGATATTGAGAAGGCAATTAATCACATGGGTGGATTTAGAAAGATTGCTTCTTTGATGAATCTGTCCCTTGCTTACAAGCACCGGAAACCCAAGGGCTATTGGGACGACTTAGATAATCTACAAGAAGAGGTTACTATCAGTCAAACTCTAGCTACTTATGTCATAGCAATTATTAGCTCTATGAAGCCTTGTATAGCACGTGGTGAACTTGGATGTGCAAAGTGTGTTTCATCTGAAAGCGGTTTCTCTTTAAATACCTAATGAGCAATAATCTACATGCAGATATGTAGGTTCCAAAGGAGCTGGGGAATGGATCCTACCTACATGCCAAGTAGAAAAACTTTTGAACGGGCAGGTATGAAAGCAATTTCCCAGGATGATTATTTAGTATGCTCACTGGATTACTGATCTTCAACAAGCGACGAATGAAATCTCATAAGGGTAGTGGTGTACATCGCCCTTGTTACCCCTCCTTATCGTCCTTTGTCACCTTTCCACGTCAAATCATGTCTGTGTGTCAGACCAGTGCCATCTCACACAGACACCATCTTGTGGAGAGGTCGGATGATAATAGGGAGTAAAGGGGGATGAAAAGCATTACCCACTTCATTTGAGAACATGATGTTGTTGGTCAGATTTTTGTGGAAAATAAATGTACTCTCGTCTCCACTTTCTATTTGTAATCATTTCTGTCTATGTTTGGCGAAGCAATTTGGCATGTGATTACACTGGGCCATGTACTAGTTCTATTTCTGCATTATCACACACTGTTGTAATTTATAGTTGAGTAGACAGACAAAAATCAAGAAATGAAGCCCTTCTTTTATTGGTTTTTTGAAGCAAATCCAGCAAGTGATGTATTTTTCCCTCTTTATTTTCCTGAAGGGCGCTATGATATTGCTCGTGCACTTGAGAAATGGGGTGGGCTTCATGAAGTGTCTCGCCTTCTTTCCCTCAAGGTCAGATACCCTAGCAGACAAGCAAATTTTGGTGGCAAAGAGAAGAGACATGATGCTATCACAAGTGGTGAAGAAGAACGAACGCCCAAAAATGGCAAATCTTATTCCTCACATGACACACAAAAATGGCTCATGGAGCTGAAACATTTGGACATTAATTGGGTAGATTAGAGATGTATATGGACTGTAGACTATAGAATATGGAAAGGCCGACAGGTTAAAGGGTCGATGATCAGGAGGATAGGTGAGGCTGGCGGCAGAGGACACTAAGCCAGCAATCATGTACATGTAATGATCTCATTCCTTCATTTTCATATCAAGAAAAAAAAAATGTACATGTAATATTTTGTAGCTAACATTTTTCATGTATAGAAATGTTACAGATTTGACTTCATCTTGTGCATAAGTAAAAGCAAAGCCCTTCAAATCAAAAGAATTGGTACATTGTAAGGGACCCAAGTTGAACTGTTGGTCCTTCAGTAAAGCTTCAAAGGGACCTCGTCAGTGATGGCTAAGTTAAAAGAGGGCATAACTGAAGTTTCCTCCTTTACTCAGAATACTTTAAAGCCTACCTCTGTTGTGATAAAAACTTCAGCCTTTGTCGCCCCGCCTGGATCCATATGGGATCCGCATTTCGTTAATTTATGTAATTACTAAAACAAGCTATGTTATGACTTGTTGTTTAATTACGGCACAACCTGCTCTTCTTTGTAGGGAAATGGCAGATTTAAACCCTGTTATTATAATTCTAGCTGGCAAAATTATAGAAAGAATTATGTCATCGTGCCTTTTTGGTTATTACAATAGGATTTGCATCAGTTCTGAAATAAACAAAGGGGATTTAACTGACAAGAAAGTAAAGGGGATTTAACTAGGTGGAAAAGGAAAAACCCTATCCTAGCTCAAAGAAGAATATTATCTAATATGCTCGATCTTCCTAATGCTCCTTGTGTGTTATATTAATTGTTTGGATATGTAAAAAAATTGCTCCATATTAATTATTCTATATGATGTTATCTTTTTTATAATAACTAATGGATGAAGTAGACAAGGTTAAGAGATGAACTAAAAGGTTAATAAATTAATTTTCTTAAATATTATATTTTTAAATATAGATAATTAAAATTCTCTTTATTTTATATTACTAATTTCATTTTTTTTGTCATATTTATCTTATGATGGGTCCGATGCAAGTAATAACTTAATAAGATTTTATATAATTAGATACATAGGAGACACTTGGTTTTTTTAGGATCCTTTTTTGGAAACACCTTCTCCAACTGCCACACTGGCGTACTCGTATTACACCATTGTTCGCGAGAACGACCCAACCCTCTTCTTGGCCCCACCCTCCGACGCACCTTCCCCTCCACCACAACCTCCCTTAAGAAGAGGATTTGTGAATGAACGGTTTGAAAAACTTTAGAAAAAGGACCTGGACAATGTGATGGTCTTTGTGGCAGTAAGAGTAAAGCAAGTTGTCGGTGCAGTCTAAGCAAAAAAAAGATTGCATTAGCAGAACTAGCTATGGTGGACCCAGCTCCTCGATCGCGAACCTACAACAACAAATTCAAAGCAGAACCTGATTTTATTAGCATTAATAATTAGCAAAAACTAAAGCTTTCAATATTTCTTTAACCCATAAGAGAAAATACCTTAGATTTTCTTCTCCTTCAGTCTTCACCACATCCACTTTGTCCTGATTCTCGGTAGCCAGCTTGTCCAGCTACATAAATACACGCGAATATCTGGAAAGCAAAAAGGAACCCGGATTAGATAACAAGTGATAGAATATATAACGGGAAAAAGAGTAGTTGTCTTTCCCTCCTATATCAAATTTTCTTCAATAGAGAACCCAAAAACCTAGCTGGAGAGCAGAAGCATGGTTCGCCGTCTTCGTCGAGATCCCTCTCGTAATCTCTAATGACCCAGGAGATTTGGTAGAGATCAAAATCCTAATTTTTATAAGATCCCAGTGAGATCTCGTGACAATAGCCGAGATCTCGTGACAATATCTGAGATCTGACGAGATCGGGCTACCAGAAGGAAGGCTAACAGCAACCGTCCACAAATCGAGAGTTGGAGATGACTAGAAAAGGGCAACAGGGCTGTCACCAACAGCTAACAACAGAGACAGACCGCGGTCGCCGTACATGAATGACACGGGTAGAGAAGCACAAGGCTTTTTTTTTACCAAGCATATTTATATTAGCAGCGACCAGAGCTACAGAAAGTCCTGCTATTTCAGTTTGTTTTCTTATTTGCCCTTAACATGAACAACAAATTTATTGTGAGACTGACTCATCTAAATTGCAGTGAGTCTGGTATCCTTTGTACATGTCTTTCCGTTGTTTATTCCCTGCTCAAATATGTCAAGAAACCATTTAAATGAATACATGGAAAGAGACTAGAGGGATTAGCTCCCTCTCCATTGACACCCTATCTTCTTTCACATAGCACTCGCACTCACTATGCATTAATATTGAACTGGATGGCGACGTTGTGTAGTCGCTCATAGTGAGGTGGTGGAATCTAGAGGTAAGTTGGAAGAGAAGGCGACCATCTCCCACCACACTCGGTCAGTTCTTGGCCAGAAATTAAGGAGAATGCTCATAATATCTGCTTTGGAAAGAAATTTCTGGATGTTACATACATTTCGAGAAGCGGCCAACGATAGTGAAGAAGGGCAAGAAGGAAATTGGTACCAGTCGGATCCCGCGCCAAATGAATAAGAACCCTAATTAAAAGCATTTAGACAGTTTGGAACTCTAGCTTTCAGATTCCTCCAATATCTCAACAAGGCGAAATACCAAATATATATTTCTTTTTCATAGATCTTGAATAGTGCGTTCTACCCTATTACGAAACTCTCCATATCCAATTTGAAAGTGCTCCCATTCTGTAGCTATGAAACTTATGCTCATGCATATTGCTAGGTTTGTCACTAGTGCATGATTGGTGTGAAGCCAATGATAAAGTAAAATGAGTGAAGTAAAAGAAATGTTGCATTCATTCAATTAACGTTTCTACCGATAATGCAGTTGTTATCATAAGTGCTTCAGGGTTTCCGTTGGGCGTTTTTCTTACACTTTGCGTGCGAAGAGTAGTTTTAGCTCCTCACGAAAACATTATAAATTATGCATTTGAGTTCATCTACGAGGTTGATGGCATACACATTAAAACACAAGTTAACATTAGTATCATTAATAACATATGAACAATCATATGCACTATTTATTATAAATATTAATAGTTTCTTGTACAGCTACACTAGCCTCGTTGTCAAAAGTAGCATAAAAAACTCTTCCGAAGGGTAGTGGTGATTTAGTTGATAATGAAGGGTTTGCTTTTGGAAGGCTGATGTTCACAACCCAGGCCGGACACGTCGTGGAGCAGCTCATCCGGATGCAGGGATATGGTTTTGATCCGTTCTAGCAAGAGTCTAGTTCGGCTAAAGCAAGCACACCTCCCAGCCTTTGTTCAGGGATGGATACGAGAAAAAGTGCACAGAGGAGAAGAATCGCTAATAATAAGTTGTTTGAAGGATCAAAACAACAACCCTGTTGCAGGGAAAGAAGGAATGGCTGGATGGAAAGAAGGGATGGCCGGATGGAAGCAGCTGACGCCAATGATAAAAGGTAGGTTTGTCCAAGGCTGTAACGACAGGTAATTTTTGACCCTAGTTATTTATTTATCCTATTTATTCTTTTACAAAGTAAATTTAAGTATAAAAGTTGTTTAAATAGAAAGTAAATTTCAAGTTCATAGTAATGATAGTAAAAACAGGAAAAATAAAACTTGGATGAGGGAGATATAATTTTTTAAATATTTATCATAACTTTATATTATATTTTAATTATATACCCATATATATATGTGGGACCCCCTTATAGTAAGAGTTTATAATTACGAATTTTTATTAATTAACCTCATTTATTTAGAAATTAACTTTTAGGAAGTTCATATCGAGAGGGCTTTCAATGACGCTAAACTTGACATAGTCCTCGTGAGGGCATATCTCCTTATACAAGGAGAGGGGGGATTAACGGCGGAACACACAACGGAGAGAGTCCACACAATCCGAGACATGACATAGTCTTTATGAGGGCATAACTCCTTATACAAGGAGAGGGGGATTAACGGCGGAACACACAACGGAGAGAGTTCACACAATCCGAGCGGCGGTGCCTTCTTCTTCCTCGATCTTCTGCACAATAGGACATGCCTTTGCTCTTCTGGACTCCATTACTCCCTCCTCCTTGTTTGCATCCCTTCGCATCACGGACGAAGTTTCACGTGGACGTCGGTTGATTAAGAGGTGCATCGGAGGAGAGGAGACAAGCAGGGGGAAGATCTAGAATAGATTTAGGTATAGATCATTCGTTGCAGTCGTCTCAGAGACAGAGGGGTAGAAATTAGCTGCAGAGTTGGAGGGTGGAACAAGACCCATCAAAGGCGGAGGCGGAGCACCCACAGCCAACGTCCGGTCACCCACAAACCTGCAAAGATGGGACACATGGAACACAGATGGACCAAGGAGTCAGGCTGCAAGGTGAGGTAGTAAGCAACCGGACCAACGCGTGCCTCTACAGGATAAGAACCATGGAACCGGGGGGCGAGCTTGGAATGCTCAGGCTGAAACAAAGAAGTCTGGCGCTGTGGTAAAACAGAGACTTAAACCAAGTCACCCACTTGGAACTCCTGATCAGTACGACAGTCATCATATAGTTGTTTCATCCGGTTTTGAGCCTCGGCCAAATTCATCTTCAACTGACGCAAGACCTCATCGCGAGTTTGTAGCATATAATCCACCTCAGCCATAGAAGAGCGATGAGGGACATAAGACAAAATTGTAGGTGGGGATCAGCCATACAGCACCTCAAAAGGAGTGAAGCCTGCATGTGTGTGATACGCAATGTTATAGGACCACTCTGCCCATGGAAGAAGCTGAAGCCAATGGCGAGGCTGCGTCATCGTAAAACACCGCAGGTACTACTCCAGACAACGATTAACCACTTCCATCTACCCATCCGTCTACAGTTGATAAGCAGTGCTCATATGAAGGGACGTACCCTGTAAAGCAAAGAACTCTTGCCAAAACTGAGAAAGGAAGATACGATCACGATCAGAAACAATGGTGCGAGGCATACCATGAAGCTTTGCCACCTCCCGGACATACAGGTCGGCCACAGTCTTAGCAGTGAAAGGATGTCCCAACGCATAGAAATGAGCATACTTAGACAGACGGTCGACCACCACCATTATCACTGACTTACCGTGCACCAGCTGCAAGGCCTCAACAAAGTCCATCGATATATCCTCCCATACTTTATTAGGAATGGGCAGGGGTTAGAGCAAACTGGCGGGAGAAGTGGTCGCTGCCTTGGCGCGCTGACAAATATCACAAGCAGTCACATACTCATGCACAGCCCGATGAACCCCCAACCATAAGAAACTCTGGCTGACCCTCTTATAGGTGCGGAAAGTCCCCTCATGACCGGCCACTGGAGAATCATGGAAATGCGATATAATGTGGCGGCGAAGATCAGCGACATCAGGAACCCACAACCGATCCTTCCAAAACAAGAGATCATCCCGCCAAGTATAAAATGGACGGATTGCAAGATCAATCTGGAGGGCAATGATCAAAGTCTGCGTCGAAGCATCACTACGGTAGGCCTGCTTCAACTCCTCAATAAACAGACATGATAACGTGGAGAGGGTCAAGCACGAACCCGGGGCAGGTATGCGAGAGAGAGCGTTAGCCACTGTGTTCTCTGACCCCTTCTTATAAACAACTTCATAATCATAACCCAAAAGTTTACTGACCCACCGCTGCTGAGATGGAGTGGGCACCCGCTGTTCGAGGAAATACTTCAGTGGTTGATGGTCAGTGCGAATCAAGAACCGACGACCCAATAGGTACGGCCGCCACTTGGTAACCGCATGGATAATGGCTAGCATTTCCTTCTCATATACGGACAGGGACAAGGATTGGCCCGCCAGAGCCTTGCTGAAATAGGCGATGGGATGCTCGTCCTGTAACAGAACCGCCCCCAGTCTAGCGTCCGAGGCATCCATCTCGACCACAAATGGACAGCTGAAATCAGGCAGAATCAAGACTGGGGCAGAAGCCATGGCCTGCTTCAGCCCCTCAAAGGCCTCCTATGCCTCCGTAGTCCAATCAAATGTGCCCTGTTTGAGCAGCGTTGTCAGAGGTCGAGCCAACTCCCCATATCGACTAATGAACCGCCGATAGTACCCGGTGAGGCCTAGAAAACCACGGAGCTCCCGAACACATTTGGGGGTAGGCCAAGACAGCATGGCGGCCACCTTGGCTGGGTCGGTGGCGACACCATTTCCCGAGATAATGTGGCCTAAGTAATCCACCTGCTGGCTGCCAAAAGAGCACTTCGAACGCTTAAGAAATAAGGAATTGTCATGTAAAATAGAGAAGACCGACCTGAGGTGTACCAAGTGCTCTGTCCAGGACCTGCTGTACACCAGAATATCGTCAAAGAATACCAATATATAACGGCGCAGGAAGGTTCGGAAGAGGTCGTTCATGAGGCATTGAAATGTGGAGGGGGCATTAGTCAATCCAAACGGCATAACCAGGAACTCAAAATGGCCGTCGTGAGTCCGGAAGGTAGTCTTGTGCACATCGGCGACATTCATTTGGATCTGATGATAGCCCGAACACAGGTCGAGCTTACTAAATACTGTGGCGCCTGTCAACTCATCAAGCAACTCCTCAATCACCGGAATTGGATACTTGTCTTTCACAGTGACGGCATTTAGGGCGTGGTAGTCAACACAGAAACGCCATGTACCATCCTTCTTCCGCACGAGTAACACCAACGAAGAATAGGAACTTGTACTGGGCCTAATGATCCCCGCCTGAAGCATATTTGCCACCAGCCGCTCGATCTCTGCTTTCTGGATATGTGGGTACCGATAAGGACGCACGTTGGTTGGGGTTGTTCCAGGTGTGATAGGAATCTGATGATCATGAGAGCGGGCAGGAGGAAGACCTTGCGGCTCAGTGAATAAGTCCTAGTGATCTGTCAATAACTCCTGGAGGTCGGCCGACATGCTGTCCTGAGACACCTCAAGGGCTGCACGCTGCTGCAACAGGAGCCCATGGGGGGCGAACCAGAACAAAGTGCTCGAAGGAAGGGTGGAGAGAAGAGTGCCCGGCCTAGAGCCTTCCAACCAGACGCGTTGCCCCTGGAGCTCAAAGTCCATCCGCATCTCCCGAAAGTTCCAAATGACATCGCCGAGCTCCTATAGCCACTGCACACCTAACACAACATCCACCCCTTTTGTAGGTAACAGGAAGAGATCGATGACGAATGAGTGGCCCTGGACAGACAAAGTGACCTGTGAACACACCCCATTGCTCCGGAGATGTTTGCCATCTCCAATTAGTACGTCAAAGGGCTTGGAATCCGATACAAAACAACCAAGCCTGTGGGCGACCCTGTCATTAATAAAATTGTGAGTAGAACCACTGTTGATCAGGATAGCTACCTATTGACTCTTGAGGAACCCCTAGATAGGCATCGTGCGAGGAGTAAATGCCCTTGAAAATGCATGCACTGATATCTCAGGTAAGAGTTCTTCAATCGCGGACGGGGCAGAGCCATCGGAACCCTCTTCCACGTCGTCAATCTCTTCCACCAGAAGACTGCCCTTAACAGAACAGTGGTACCCGGAAACAAATTTCTCGTCACATCGGAAGCATAACCCCTTCGAATGATGTTCTTCCATTTGAGCCAGTGTGAGACGTCGTACAATCGGACTAGTAGGAGCGGGCGGCTAGTTGGGGCGGCCGGTTGCAGAACTGCTAGAAGGCGTGGTCAAGGGATTGGCGCCAAGAACAGATCGAGCCAATGGTCCAATCCGCCCTCCTATGCGCTGTCTGGCCAGTTTTTCCTCTTCGATGCGAGCGTGGCGCACCACGTCCCGCATGTTGGCACACGGAAAGTGCCGCATCTCCTCCGAAATTTCAGGCTTGAGGCCGCGCTTGAAGGTGCCCACCGGCCACTCAGGCAGCCGGTTGGCCACCTTCATGAATTCAGTGTAATATTCACAGACGGTAGTAGTCTGGCGCAGGGATGATAGCATCTCATTAAAATCCTGGAACTCATTAGGCCCAAACTGAACGCAGAGTTCGTCGGAAAAGGCCACCCATGTAGGGTAGCGCACCTCCTTCTTGAAGCTCTGGAACCACACGGATGCGTCGCCATCAAGGTGGAATGCTATGATGCGCAAGCGCTCAGCCTCTGAATTTGTTCCTTGGTAGGCGAAAAATTTTTCACCCTTATACAACCACTCCACCAGATCGTCATCCCCGTTGTAGCGAGGAAATTGCAGGTGAGCAGGGCGAGGTTTAGCGCCCCCTCGTTGTCCCCCACCATGCCTAGGATACTCGTCCCACTCCTCTTCAACGTCCTAGAACTGATTGGGATGGGGCGGCATCATAGGAGCATTTTCATGAACACCTGGCATGCCTCGCATGTCCCAGGTCTGGCGTCTTCCTCCTAGAGCTGACTGGCCAGCGCCATAGCGCGCAGGGTATGGCAACACGCCCACGTTGACGCTGGCTGGAACTGGGGGGGTCGGGAAGGGTCGGCTCGGGTGACTGCGAGGGCCCGCCCTTCTCCTGAGTAGCAGCTACTGGTCCAGGAAGAATGGGAGTGACACGCGCTGCCTGCAGTTGTGCCTTCACGCTGGCCATGTCTGCAGTCATAGCCCGCATCACTAATCGGCCTTCGGGCTATCCGCAGACACTGGCTCAGGCGCCTCCTTCTCTGAGGCCGCCTCTTGCACAGCGACTTGTTTGCCACGAGCCATGGCCGGGGATCGCAAGAGCTC
The DNA here is from genome assembly GCA_035235625.1 of Saururus chinensis. Lineage (NCBI taxonomy): Eukaryota > Viridiplantae > Streptophyta > Magnoliopsida > Piperales > Saururaceae > Saururus > Saururus chinensis. The sequence goes on from CP141140.1 coordinate 28,700,807, forward strand.
TGATACCAATGATGTGCCCGATGCAGGCCCGATCGGTATCTAGGAGAATTGCGCAGGGAAACAGGAGAAGTATTGAAGAAAGGGGAGGAACTGGAAATCTCAATTTGCATAAACTCCAACCAAAAGTCAAGGCCGCCCCATATAGGAGTCGACCCTCCTAGGGAACTGAACCACCTGAACCAGACCGGTCCGGTTCTTACAATATAACCCAGTTAGTGGGTTGGCTATCATAGGCCAATAACTGAACCAACACAGTACGATAATGAAATACTACAATAACAATTAAATAGTTCAATGCAATAAAGTAATAAAAAGAGAGTTTGATCATCGTGCACAACATCCACCTAGGGCCAAGGCATAGAAATAGGCTCCAGTTCTATCCCATCCCGACACGAGGGGCAGATCTACACTATAGGGTAGGGGGTTAGATGACCCCCTTAACTTGTAAATTTTTTTAAGACCCCCCTTCTAATTTATATGTAATTTAGGTTGGTATTTATTATATGATCCATGCTAACCCCAGTTGAGTCATGTACAAATTAATTGTCATCGGGACTGGTCCTTTTTCTTACAATTTATACCATCTACAGCGACGTCATTTTCATCTTTCTTTCGTGCTTATGTAAAAGTCATATTCTTGTTTTCATCTCTTGTACCCTCGCTCCCCAGTTTATTTTTTCACAAAGCATGTTCCACACTTCTTACGGTATGATTCAACTTTGTCTTTTCTCAGTAATAATTTTTTTAGTTTTCTGGCCTCATTTCCTTCTAGAGCCATCATTTCGCCATTGCCCTCACCACCCTTATTGCCCTCATCTCGTTGTCGGCCAGCTTACCCATCGCCTTCACTGCCCTCATCTCGGCCTTGGGAAGAATTGCCCCCGCCATCACCATCCTCACTGTCCTCATCTTGGCCTCGCTCTCAACTACACACCCTCATCCCCCCCTCACCCTCACTGTCCTCATCTCGCCCTTATTTGAAGGTATATTTTTTTAACAAAATTGATATATTTGCTAATTATAGTCATTGGATCTTGCTTGCATGTCCCATATATGATTGTTTACATGAATATTGGACAAATTTCATCCTTTGATCTATTTGGTTTTTGCCTATAGTTCCCATATTATTGCGACTGTCACATAATAACAAAAAGGTAGATTTTATTGAGAATAAAGCATTAATTAGTTACAAATTTCTTGTTGTGATTAGTACGTAATGATTATTTTTTATATTTTTTGGATGATTAAGCATGACTGTTGTTACGAAATTGACTGATAATACAAAACTGGAAAACTATAGAACTGAAAAATTGGAAATTGAAAGTAAATTTTTGGTTATTTGGCCTAAACTAAGTGGAAAAGTATGAACTGAATAACTGGAAAAATATAAAACTATAAAACTACAAAACTGGAAAATAGTATACTAGGAATTCCACCTACAACTGGAAAACTATTAAACTGTAAAACTAGATAATAAAGAGCTTGATTAGTGAGCAATAATTTTTTTTAGGCATTATATTTTTTATATATTAATAGATTAATTATACAATATACATATATTCCCTTTTGATTGATTTTTAATTTAACATCTTTGTATAGGAAATGTCAAAGGCTGTAGGAAAATCAATCAAAAAGGGGAAACTAGTGAATAAGCTATATGAAGAGGATGACAACGCCCTTCCTGAGACAGAGAAGCAAACATAAACAATTAAGCATGCCATGTGTTGAAGGGTAGGCAGGATGCAGTCTAACTTGAGAGCGTCAGGAAGCCTAGACATCAGCTTAGCTCAGCTCAGCTATCATGCGATCAACTGGGGATCATAGTAGGTGGTGCACGTCTCAACTGAGGATCTTCCTCACGGACGGTAGCCAATTGGTCTATGACAATTTCTCTCCGTGTAGCATAAAATTATGGTGCATTGACAGGAATTGACATAGACCATTCTCGCTGACATCAATGAGGAAGGTCCCCAGTTCAGATATGCCCTGCCTACTGTGATCCTTAGTTGATCACATGATAGCTGAGCTGATGTCTAAGCTTCCTGGTGCTCCCAAGTTAGACTGCATCCTGCCCACCCTTCCTAGTGCCCAACGTAGAATTATGAAATTTATCTTCGTTGTAAACATAACTTAATTTTTTTTTTAATTCTTTGTCATAAAACTCGGTCCAATGTTTTTGAATTATGTTCAAATGGATATTGTCTTTAGATGGTTATTTTATGTTGTATTAAAAATACTAATACAACAAAATCAATTCTTGTTATTTTCCATTTTCTATCACATAAATGAGTAATTTAGATAAAACAATACTAACATAATGGGATGAAACCTGGACTTAGTATAAATCAAAACTGGAAAACTTGCAACTGGAACACTTAAAGCTAGGATTTGGAAAACTAAAAATGAGTAACTGGAAAACTGCAAACGGGGAAACTGACAAATTGGAAACTAGAAAAGTCTACTGGAAACCTGAACAAGTAATCTCTGTAAACACATTACAATTAACTCTGACAGCTTGCCATGTGCATCTTTTAATTCCATCTACTTATCTAGTGTATCATTGTAGTCATGCATAAGCAATCTCTACAAACACATTACAATTAACTTTTAGTTTGACAGTTATCCACTATATAGAAATAAAACAAATAGATTAATACATATTCTTTCCTTAGCTCTTACAAATATATATTAAAATAAAATAAATTAATATATATACTTCATTTCCTAGCCATCTTCGATGGTTTGTAATACCCTTAAATAATGTTGGGGTTATAAGAGTGCCCCCAAGGTCTACATATCTGCTTATTACAAATACCAACCCTCAAATCAAATACAATGCCAAGTAAATAAGATTAAAATTAAAAGTTTCCTATTTGGAATAATAACAAATGAACTAACTTCTTCGCACTTTTCTCTAAAAACTTATTTAACTTGTCTTCCTCTGTTCTCCCAAATGAAACAGGGTTAGTAAAATCTAGTTGGGTAGCCTCATTAGCATGAGCAATTTATTGATTTTTACTTTCTTCATGGAAGAGATATCAACCGTTAGGGTTTAGAGCACATATCCATATCCTTTTTAGTGACCTTTCTTTTTTTTGCCTTTTTTCTGTGGGTCTGTGTATGAGGATTTTCAATATTTACTCTTAGCCCTCACCCTTCCCGCTTGTGTAATTTCAAATTTATGCTTACTCAAAGGCTTATTGTCTTCTTCATCCTACATAAGAAGATATGAAAAATATTAGTTCTTGTTATATGTAAGTATATTCAATAAACAAAAAATATATGTACCTCAATGGCAACAATAGCCCCCACAACACCGCCCTCCTCCTCATCCTCCCTCTTCTCCTCTTCTTTTCCTCTTCCTTTTCCTTATCAGCCTCCTCCACCTCCTCCTCCTTTGCATCCTCCCCCTTCTCCTCCTTCGTCTTCTCAGCCTCCTCCTCCTCCTCCTTTGCATCCTCCCCCTTCTCAGCATCCTCCTCCTTCTCAACCTCCTCCTCCTCCGTTGCCTTCTCCTCCTCCTCCTCCTTGTCTTCCTCATCCTTCTCCTCCTCTTTCTCTTCCTCCTCCTTCTTCTCCTCCTCCATCTCCTCCTCCTCCTCCTCCTTATCCTCCTCCTCCTCCATCTTCTCTTCCTCTTCCTCATCCTTTTCTTACTCCTCCTCCTCCTCAGCCTCTGCTTCATCGTCCTCCTCTTCATCCTCCACATTCATAGCCTTTTCCGCCTCTCCATCAACCATCTCTTTAACCACATTATGCATAAACACAATGAAGAAAATTATTAGAACAGTTTTATAGTTTTTCAGATTTACAGCTTTATAGTTTTCCAATTGTACACTGTACTTACTTCATCAACAGTAGGCAAATTGCAATCTATTTGACCAAAATTTTTTTCTTCAACAACAAGAACCTACAAACACATCATTCCAGCTCATTTTAATTCAAATATAAAATTTGGCAAATTTGTAATGAAAACTTAAACCTCTGAGACTTTTTTCTTTTTTCTTAGATGCCTTGTTCATAACTTCCAACTCCAATTTATCTACTTTATTTTCAATCCTTCTTAAGGAATATAGTATCTCGAGTAATTTGGCATGAAAATCCTCATCCCCCACCCTATGTTTTCCCTTTCTATCCTCCTTTTAATTGGAAGTCTCAACCTGCAGTGGTCCACCACAAGGAGTCTCCCCAACCACTCTGCTTTTCACTATAAATTCTCATCTACATCTTCCTTTAAAGAATGAGTTGCCTCTTGAGAATTCCATTCCCGCGTAGAGTCATCATCGGAGATAGACTTCCCATAAACATCCTCACCATTAGAAGTTGTTTGAAGACTGACAAATGATGTAAATGTTACTCTCTCATTTTTCAAGAAAGACTTCAAACTTGCAGCTTCATGAATAAGTGTCTTGGACTCTTTGTACTCCGTATGTACAGTTATAGCCTTTAAAACCTTTACCTACATATTAATACATATAGCAAGGTAAATGTTCCATGTATGTTTATAGCATAATTCATTCTAAATGAAGGAAAAGTTAGTTTACACCTTCCCACTAAAACCACCTCTTCAAGATTATCGAATTTGGGCTTCTCGTAAGATGCCCAGCTACAAATAAGAGGAAAAATATTCCTCATTTTGCTTGCACAACAATCCCCCAGCAACAGAATCTTCTCCATTGCCCACAACTAAAGCATAACTCTCCATCGGTTAATTACTAAAATATTTTAACAAATTCAATAAATAAGTAAAACTTACCATTACCGCATGTACAAAACCATAGACATTATAATGTACATTTCTTATAAACCTTGCAACTTGCTCTAAACCCCACAATGTGTCCAGTAGCAGAGGTATCCCCAAGGATACTCATCAAAAGCATCCAAGTCATCTATAAGCTATAAGTATCTCCTATCCACCTTATTGTTCCACCATCTACCTACCAATAAACTTTCCAATACAAGAACTACATCTAACTTTACTGAATCATTTTCATTTTCACATACTTTAATCTTTTGAAACAACTCCTCCTTCTTTATTAATAATTTTGACCTCCCAAATATTTGCAGTAAGAGGTTGTCTTTCTTCAAGAATTTGGGTACTTATAGGAGAGGACAGGTAGAGTCAGCAAATCTCAGGCCACTAACCATACAAAATTCCTTTAGTAAAAGCTTTATGCTCATCCTCTTATTCACTTGAAATAAACAATCCCCCTTATGCCTCTTTAGGAGATGGTGGAAGGCTTGGACAGGGAATATGTTTCGCATAACCTCACATTCCATAAACTTACTGAAACATGTTCTCTCAAACAACTTCTTCTGTACTTTGTACATGTCAAAATGCTCTCTTAATTTACCAATATAATAATAAGTTGACTTGCATTGGGGGTCCCATTCATATAGCTTATTCGGCAGTTCTCATTTTTCATTATTTTTTCTGCAGCCTTTGACATATTTCCGATACAAATATGGTAGATTAAAATTCAATGAAAAGGGAATATACAAATATTATATAATCAAGATATTAATATCTGAAAAAGAGAATGCCTAAAAAAATAAAGAGAATGCTCACTATTGAAGCTCTTTATTATCTAGTTTTATAGTTTTCCAGTTTTACACTTTTTCTGTTTTATAGTTTTCCAATTATTGAGTTTTATACTTTTCTACTTAACCACATATTTTATGCCAAATAACGAGTAAATATAATTTCAATTTTGATTTCTTTCAGTTCTATTTAATTTAATTTAACCACATAAATAACCACTTAAATTTAATTTAAATTTTGATTTTTCTAGTTTTGTAGTTAATCAATTAGCAGTTTGATAGTAACATTTAATAGATTTTCTCCACAGCGGTCAATTTGAGACTAATTGATGCTTACTCATCAAAAAAATACAAAATTTAATCATTATGTATTATTCACAACAAACAATTTGTAACTAATTAATGCTTGATTCTCAATAACATCCAAATTTTAGTTTTTATGTAACAGTCACAATAATATGGGAAACACAGGCAAAAACAAAATACTCCAAATGAAGAAATTTGTTAACCAATCACGTGTGGAAAATGCAGGAAAAATCCAATGACTAAAATTAGCAAATATTTTAAATTTATAAAAAAACATACCTTCAAATAAGGGCGAGGCCGAGATGTCACAGTGTAGGCGAGGGCAAGGCTGAGATGTCACAGTGTAGGCGAGGGCGAGGCCGAGATTAGGACAGTGAGGGCAAGGGCAAGATGGCCGAGGCCGTGATGAGGGTAGTAAGGGTACTGAAGATCAGGGCGAAATGACGGCTCTAGAAGGGAATGAGGCCAAAAGACTAAAAGCGAGAGAGGAAATAATGGGCAGATGAAGGCAAAAATGGCAAAAGAGGATGCTCTCTGGGAGGTGAAGGCAGCAACGAAGATGAACAGTCACTACCGAGCGGGAGGAGACATGATGAAGCGGGAAGAGGCATTTGGAGAGGGTATATTAGTCAAAAACCCTCCCACATATACAAGTTCTCACGTGAGCAAGTCTACTTTGGTAAATAGTAGATATTTGCTCACATTTCGGTTATTTGACCTAAGTAGGAGTCTACTTTGGTCAATTCCTCCAAATTATATCTGTGTGTCAGACTAGTGCCAGCTCACACATACACCATCTTGTGGAGAGGTCAGATGATAATAGGGAGTAAAGGGAGATGAAAAGCATTACCCATTTTATTTGATAACATGATGTTGTTGGTCATATGAAAAGAATTACCCATTATATATATATATATATATATATATATATATATATATATATATATATATATATATATATATATATATATATATATATATATATATATATATATATATATATATTACGCCCATATTAATAATATGGTCTTAACCCATTAAATCTTATGCCCACTTCGAACATGAACTAGTTCTATTTCTGCATAATCACACACTGATGTAATTCATAGTTGAGTAGACAGACAAAACTCAAGAAATCAAGCCCTTCTTTTATTGTTTTTTGAATTAAATCCAATAAGTGATGTATTTTCCCCTCTTTTTATTTTTCTGAAGGGTGCTATGATATTGCTCGTGCACTAGTGAAATGGGGTGGGCTTCATGAAGTGTCTCGCCTTCTTTCCCTCAAGGTTAGACACCCTAGCAGACAAGCAAATTTTGGTGGTAAAGAGAAGAGACACGATGCTGTCACAAGTAGTGAAGAAGAACGATCGCCCAAAAATGGCAAATCTTATACCTCACATGACACACAAAAATGGCTCATGGAACTGAATTTGGACATTAACTGTGTAGATTAGAGATGTATACGAACTGTAGACTATAGAATATGGAAGGCCGATAGGTTACGAAGGGTTGATGGTCAAGAGGATAGGTAAGGCTGGCGGCAGAGGACACAAAGCCAGCAATCATGTAAATGTAATGATCTCTTTCCTTCATCATTTTCATATCAAGAAAAAAATTGCACATGTAATATTTTGTAGCTAACATTTTTCATGTATAGTAATGCTACATATTTGAATTTATCTTGTCCATGAGTAAAAGCAAAGCCTTATCTTCAAATCAAAAGAACTGGCACATTGCAAGGGACCCATGTTGAACTGTTGGTCCTTCAGCGAGGCTTCAAAGGGACCTCTTCAGTTATGGCTACGTTAAAAGAGGGCATCACTGAAGTTTCCTCCTTTTCTTGAATACTTTAAAGCCTACTTCCGATCTGGTAAAAACTTCAGCCTTTGTCACCCCGCCTTGGATCAATATGGGATCTGCATTTCAATAATTTAAGTAATTACCAAACAAGCTCTGCTGTGTTATTTTGTTGTTTGATTACGGTACAACCTGCTCTTTTTTTGTAGGGAAATGGCTGAGTGAAACCCCGTTATTATAATTCTAGCTGGCAAAATCATGGCCAGAATTATGTGAGTCAACCGTTTTTCCTTATGAAAATAGGATTTGTATCAGTTCTGAAATAAACAAAGGGGATTTAACTGACAAGAAAGTAAATGGGATTTAACTAGGAGGAAAAGGAAAAACCCTATATTATGAGGATCACATGTGAAATTAAAATTAACTTGTACAATTTTGCATATATTAGATTTAAACCTATACGTCTAATGCTTATAAATAATTTAATGTACTCTTCCATTATTTGATAAAGGTTATGAGTAAAAAAAGAAAGCAAGTGATATAAGTACATTGCAACCTCCCTCCCTAGATTGAGAAGAAAATAATAGCAAGACAAAGGCGGAAGTTAAGGTGAAGTGGAGAGGAGCGGCAGGTGGTTCCAAATTCAATCGCTAATAGAGATCCTAATCTTTCCTTCCTAATTTTGTTTTGGATGAGGCAAAAAGGAAACGGAAAGTTTATAGTGTACTATATATATTATATATAGAATATACCAAAAATATATATTTTAATTATATATAAACTCAAATGAGTATAATATATTTATAAATATAACAAATGGGTAATGGATAAATAGGTATAGAAGAACTTTTTTTATAACTGTTCCATTTAGAAAGTGTTGAATAAAATTATCCTCTTATTTACCTGTTGAATAAATTTAACCATACTGTTTAACCTCTTAGTGGTTCAATATAATAAGTATCATTGGCAACCCTAGATGAAATAAAGACCTATCAGATCAAGGGCCATACACTTTTCACGGGTAAATTTTTTGGGTTGACCTATCACATAAAAATGCAGGTGTGGGTTAGAAATTTTTAGGCCCGATCGTTGGGTCTGTCTTAAAAATTTGAACTGTACCTTAAACATGGGCGGACTAATGTTAGGCAAAAAGCCTGATGTCTATTTGGGTCATCCCCAAGTATTAATTTTCTTTTTCTTTTTTGATAATCCTACATAGGCTTAAAAAGGGAAAACAAAATGGAGATGTTGCATATATTAAAGAAGTTTGGGAGATTCTTAACTTGTGATCATAGTTACTTGTGAAAGACCACACCTAAAGGCAAAAGTTATAAATAATTTTGTGTTTTTTGAGGTTAACTAGCGAAGGCCTCACTCAAAGGTAATAGATTGTTTATTCAAAAAATATTAAAAAAATAGTAAAAAGTAAAAAAAAAATGTGGCTTGGCCTAACCCACTTAGAGCCTAACTAGTGGGCAGGCCAAGGCCAAATTCTAGCCCAACCCGACACAACTTAACTTGGTTTCAATCCTAACATTTTCATCTCATGAGAAATTGCATGCAACGGCCTAAGTTCTCATATGAAATTTAAGCATTTCTTTTTTCAGAAGTATGCGTAAGCTTGAGAGGCACAAAATTGTTTACAATAGTTTCATTAATATAAACTTGGGATCACGTAGTATGAGTATCACAAAGATCGCGCATATTACTCCTACGGTAAGCAACCCCCTCTGAATATTTCAGGCCCTGTCGCATTTAAGCTCGCCATGCCCCATCTCACGTGGGCGTTTAAGTTGTTAAGATGCCGTTGCGTGCAGCCTCGAACATATCCAACGGTCAAGTACCCGCTCTAGGCATTGACTTGAGTTTTGGCGGGGAATTTACGCGGGCCCCACCACGCCTCCAAGGGAGCCTCACCCCGGAAAATCCAAACAATCTTTGAACCAGGCGCCAACTTCACGGAGTAAACTTTTTTAAAAACCTTATATATTCATTCCTTCGTTGCAGTGCGCATCTTCCCCTTCTCTGTGATGCCCCGTTGACTTATTTCCATTTCCTCAGCCTCCAAACACCCTAGACGACCTCCCTCCATGGCCCGGAAGACCGCCTTCTCCTCCAACGCTGACCAGCCATACAAGCCCTGCATGGTGGCACCCACGCCGCCCCCTCCCGCTGTGGCAGCGCAGCCCAGACGGAAGGCAGCGTTGGGGACGCGGAAGTGGCTTGTGGTGTCGGAAAATGGGGCACCTCACCTGGCGGAGTTCGGGAAGCACGCGATCATGCGGCGTACGGGCCTCCCCGGGCGGGACCTCCGCACCCGATGCTCTCCTACCCCTCCACCATCCTCGGCCGCGAGAGGGCCATCGTCGTCAAGCTCGAGCACGTCAAGGCCATCATCAAGGCGACAGAGGCACTCGTCCTCAACCCCCACGACCGCACCGTCGAGGACTTCGCTGATGAGCTCCTACGCCGCGTCTCCAACTTATACCTTGCCGCCCCTCAACAGGTGCAGATAATCAGAAACCAAGTATCTGATATGGGACAAGACTCATCTCTTTTTTTCATCGGTTCATAAAAAAGAAAAGAAAGATAAGAGTTTTGTTCCAATATCAGATAATTAGTTCTCTGAACTGCGATTTGGTTTTTCTAATACACTTACTTATTCTGCATCTTTAATTTGCTGGAGAACAACACGTTAATTTAGGAGATTCTCACCTTTTTAGTTTTGCCATTATTAGAAAATTTTGCACTCTTTTGGTTTTCATGTCGGTTTTACAAATGCTTATTTAGCTTTTGCCTTGATGAAATTGATTAGACCATTGGAACATCGTGTTTTAAAGCCGTGATTAATATTTTTCAGTAATATATTAGTGTGAGAACTCTCCCACCTCTTATTTTAATCAGTCCATCCCTCTTAACATAGTGGTGGATATGTATTATCTTTGTATAAGCGGGGTGGGTCAGCTAAAACATGGGGTGGCAAGCTGCTAATCCAATATATTATTATTAGTTATTGATTATGGAAGATATGACCTCTCTTTTAGTTTTTATGAACCATTTTAGTTTCCTGATATTGAAGAACATTAGATTTAAACCTTTCTTTTTCAACAACTACAAATTAATTAGTATATTTGTAAATTTTATTCTTCTTATTTCCACTTTGCTCCAAGTTTCATCATCTTCATTTAGCAATAGAACAGCTCTTTCTTGAGACATGAAAAGATTCCTTGTCAAAAGTATATTTTTCTATTTGTGAGAAGATGTATAGAAACATAATATTGGAATATGATATTAGTTAATGAAGACATGGATCTGATGTGATTAGTATATACTTTTTCATTTTCTTGTTGATTATTATTTTATAACACAATATGACATTATAATGTAGGCTGCTGAAGGTAGTGACAATGAAAATGGGACCATGATCAAGGGTTTGTGGAACTCACCAGCGTCCACTTCAAGTCCACCAGGCAAAAATGTTCCCCAAGATATGATTAAAAATGCAAAGGAAGATGGGCTTCAAGATGTATCAGAATCTTCAAATGCAATGGGTCCTAAGGCCCTGCCTTTCGAATTCAGGGTGCTTGAAGTTTGTCTTGAATCTGCTTGCAGATGCCTTGAAAATGAGGTGTGTTTTTTCATATGGATAAAAGTACGAGTAATGATTTCACGCTAAGGTTTAGATGCTTTTGACAAGATTATTGTTCTGTACTTGTGACATTTTTTGTCTCTAGGAATATTGTGTGTTACAATATTGTATAATTATAAAATGGCGCGGATGTTCATCTTCTTTATTATTGATGTGAATATTCTCTTATTTTCTATTAGACCGTGGCTTTGGAGAAAGAAGCTTATCCAGCTTTGGATGAATTGACCTCTAAAATCAGCACTCTTAATCTTGAACGTGTTCGGCAAATAAAGAGTCGTCTTGTTGGTCTATCTGGTCGTGCCCAGAAGGTACACATGGTGATGAGTTAAACATAATTTTTAACTTAAACCCATGGGACTGACAATATACGGATGACTTTGAGTAACTTATGTTGTTATTAACTAAACATAGCTGTATTGGTTTTTGCATTTAGTGTTATTTAGTTTGCTTGAAATGCTATACTGATTTCCAGTTTGTTTTGATGAATGTTAGATGGTTCCCATTACACCAAAATTTTTTTCTAAAGAATATTGGGATATCCGTGTTCTCTAGTCACTTGTATCTTTGTTAGCTTAATCTGGCTGTATAACCTGGTAGATCTACTGTTGATGGAGCATGGAATTCCACTTAATGGCATCTTATTATTTTAGGTGAGGGATGAACTTGAACATCTACTGGATGATGATATGGATATGGCTGAAATGTATTTAACCGACAAGCTTGTTGATGAACGATTTGAAGTAAGTTCTTCAAAACGTGATAATAGTGACAATGAGCTTGATTCAGATGACGAAAGGTGAGGTATTTTTTGTGTGTTATTTTAATTGCGGTCTTGATCGTGTTTTTTTCTATCATCTGATCCGGATAGTTATCGTTATTGACAATAATGGTTCACTAAGAAAACTTTTTCAAAAAAAAAAAAAGGAAAAAAATTAGTTTACCATTCTGGTGTTAGGTTGTCTTAACTTCAAAAAACTTAGGTGCAAAAAGACGTTAGTTAAGTTTTGGCTTTATTTGGTCAACTAATCTAGGTATCAGCACTTACATGTGTCTTCTCTGGTTGATTGACTAGTGAAGATTACATGTGATTCCAATAAGAAGTTACCTAAGTATTTTTAACTTACTCAGATATAAGGATTAGGTGTGTAAGAGATGTTCTAAATGAGACAGTTAGAAACAAAAGCGCCTGTTTGGCTCATCTCATTAGGTTGTTGGGTCAACCTATTTGAGGGAAAAAAGAAAGTCTGGATTGTTTTGGAGTAACGTTTTTGAGGTGCATTTGGGATTGTAGAAGTAGACACTAGGTTTAAAATTGGTTGAACTGCAGTGTTCTATGGCTTCTTTCTCATGATGTGGCTTCTGAGTCCTCAAATTATGTTGTGTCTGCAGATCTGAAGACTATAGAAGCAAAAATAAAAGCATGAGTGGAAGTGTTACTGATTTTAAGCCAAATATTGAGGATCTGGAGATGCTCCTGGAAGCTTATTTTGTTCAGACAGAAGGCACCTTAAACAAGCTCTCAACTGTGTGTCCCTTATTTTCTTCTTCTACTTATATTTGCCACCTGTTGTCTTCTTGAAACAGTTCTCCAAGCTTAATGGACTGACACCTCTGGTCTCCCAAACTGCTGCTTGAGAAAGTCGTGGTTGACTTGACTTACCTCAGGAAATTGACATAGGGAATGCTGCTTCTGTTCTGTATTCCGTTTCCTTACCATCGGCCATGTCAACCTCGCTTCTCTACTGCAAACAATTTTTAGTTATTAAAATTTTAGCAGGTTTTCAAGGATAAGAGGGAAATATCTTCTCCAGCAATTAGCTCTTTTAAGATAACTGTTTGCAATGTTTCTTCTATTAGAGCTTCCATATTAATAAGTTGATGTTCTATTAATCTTTAGATGAGAGAGTATGTGGATGACACTGAAGACTACATCAACATAATGCTGGATGACAAACAGAACCAGCTGCTCCAGATGGGAGTGATGCTCAGTACGGCCACCATGATTCTCAGTGCTGGTATTGTTGTGGTGGGCGTGTTTGGGATGAACATCAAGATTGATATCTTCAATGATGTTGTTTACTCAAGGTTTTGGGAAACAGCTGCAGGAACCGTGGCTGGTTGCCTGGTATTGTTCTTAATATCTGTTCTTTGGGGCAAGAGGCGAGGTCTTCTGGCATGAATTGTCTGATGTGGAGGGTCAAGTAAGTGGTTGCCTACAACTGTTTTTTCAATCGTCTCAATTTTGAGACTGTCTGTTTTATGCAGAATTCTAATTGAACAAAATGGATCCTCCATTAGACAGTCCCATTAAATCCATTGTTGACCTAGTTTGTAACTGCATAATGAAAGGAATTAATCTTTGAAAATCCAATCTCACTCTACTGCTGGGAAGGACTAATAATATCATATTAACAGCTTGTTTGGTAACGTTTTTTGCAATATTTTATCATTAGCTTCCTCGAAATCATATTACTATTTGACTCGTAAAAAAAGGGCGGGTGATGGCTACTTCTTCCTGTATATCAAGTTTATTAGTTACTCATTGGGTTTGTTTGAGACATTTCTTGTTATGTAATACGTACGAATCTTTGATGTTCCTTTCATGGATTTTCTCCATTATTCTTATGTTCAAAATACGAATTATGGCTTCAAGTGCTATTTTTTACAAGGATATTTTTACCCTCTAAGTGTTTGAAATAGGATTTTACTTGAATAGACGTGTTCCATTAGAATTTTAATTGTCAATCTAGTATGTAACTGCATAATGTGAAATGAGTTAGCCGTAGAAAATATAATCTCTTCCTACCACTACCTGTCCAATTTGTTTGGCTTCAATGACTGCTTCATATAAAAGAATAATACTCTTTCTCTTCTACTTTTAAAAACCAAATAGGTCTATTAATGAGGAACAGATGCAGATGCAGTAATATCCTTTGACATTCGTACTTGACTACTTTGGTGAGAAAATGCTTTTGAATTGCATTTGGCAATGGCTTAATTATACTCACTTCAACTGAATCTAGAGGTTGCATTTATTTTAGAATTGTGTTTGGTTGTGGGTTAACTTAACCAAATTCATTTGTACAATTATGGATTAAATTAATTTAAATTTAAATGCACACATATTATGCATGTAAATATTGATTAAATAGGATAAAATAAAATAAATGAGAAATAAATAAATATGAATAAAGGTCTTTCTTACATGCTATAGTTACAATCCATTGTTTGTATGTTAGTATGATGACTAATGGATATGCCGGCAAGTTATGTGATAATCTAGGGCATGTGGAATGTATGTTTGGTGGACAAAAGTATGTGTGAGGAAGGAGTATGCAAGGCTTATGTATGTTGTATGGTGAATTGTATTGGATCAATTACGCATCGGTTTTGATATACATTTGTAGTGTTGTTTGATGTTGAGGGGCATATATTTGATGAACTAAGATTTGACTGGAGTAATGAAGATTGGTTTAGATTAGTGTGGATTGGATTAAAGTATATGTTAGGGGTTTAGTAAGTAAGCATACTTAGGTTTGATGTCTTATGGGGGATTGTCAGATAGTAATAGTGCACAATATAATTATACAAGCATAACATAATATTGTGAAGTGGAAATAAGAGTTTAATATCCGTCTAATTTACCTAACAGATCATTAGATTGTTCCTAAAGTGAATACTTTCAATAAGTAAGAATTAAGAGTTTTGTGTTGAATTTTTATTAAGCAAAAATAGTTAAAACCTAATTGTTTATTTAATCTCACTTTTGAATTATAAATCAAATCAATCCATACATAGATATAAAAATTTATATGGAAAACACCAAACTTAGGGTAAAAAACTACAACAATTCTAAAAGAACTAAAACACCGATTTTATATGGACACAAGCAAACCACCAACCTTATTTAGACTTTAACACAAGCTCCTCTTTTTTAGATCATTGTTGTTGGTCTTCAAGGCTTCTCAAGCACTTAAAACTTTCTCCTCCTTACTCTGTCTCTATCTGCTTCTAGTCTTCAATAATCTCCTATTGTTATCTTAACTTTGGCCTTGTGAAAATCTTGAATCTTTTATTAAAGACATATTACAACTCCTCTTTAAATGCTTTGTGTATCAGCTTCTTTACTTGTGGATTGTCTGCTTCAATTCACCATAGATCTTCAATATAAAACTTAAGTGAATTCTCCTTTCCAAAACAGTTATCCAAGGTGTAAACCTTTCTTTCTCTTTTATCTTTTCTCTTCTTGGTTTTCCTCTCTCTAATTTTATTATTTCATAACCTTATATAGTCTAATAAGTCGGTTTAAGATTTGTACTTGAATAAGGAATGAAATAGAAATTAGAATGTTTTAAATTAGGTAAAATGTTCTTGAAACGATTGAACATTTATAGTGATCAATTAATCACTATTTTTAATGTACATAATTCTTTAATCGATCAATCAATTGTGAGAGTGATCAATGGATAACTCTTAGCTTCGTTATGCACAAAGCTGAATTATCAGGTGATCAATCGTTTATCAGGGAAAACAATCAATTCATTAATTTTTGGAAATTAGATTCTAACAATCGATCATTATGTTCAATAGTAATATGCAGCGATCGATTATTCTGCATAACAATTTATATTTTTGTCCTTTTTACCTAAATAAGTTCTAAAACCTTTGTAATTACTTCTTAACCTTTTTCAAGTGATTTATGCATACCAATGTACTACGGATATGCTTTAAAACCCTTCACATTCTTTAGTATTTCACCTTGATCAACAAAAACACATTTGCTCCTATTTTTCAAGTCTTTCAATTCTAAATCTGACTTGACCACAACAACCTTAAATCATACTCTAAGACTTCTAGAATATATATTATTTCATGACATAATTTTGATAAAAAAATTGGCCAACAAACTAGTCATGATTTATATGCAATTACAATCTCTTCCTTTGGCTATTTATTATAAAAAACTATCCATTTAAAAATTAAAAAATAATACTACAACTCTTATCATTAATTTGGAATTAAATTTAAAAAGCCTTGTATAACCATGTACCAGTCCTGTATACTTAAAAATCAAATTGATTTGCATAGCACTACCCAATCAATTATAAAGGTAAACATTTTAGTCTATATTAATTACTTCCCCCCCTTTTTGACATAAATAGACTAAAAGTTAAAGACACAATTAATAAAAATAACCAATTAAAGCTCCATCTTCACGTAATCATCACATATAGACATGAAATAAAATTTAATCAATAAAGCAACACATGTCCAACACATATTCCGTATTAAACTCAGTTTTGGCAATACATCTCATCAGAATGATGAAACATAAGAAAATTGAACAAGTTTTAATATGAAGGAATACATGACAAGTAATAAAAGCAAATAAACAAGCACAATCAGTTCACAACTGCATCATTATCTCCACTATGCTCCCCCTCACTAGCATCTCGTGGAAAGCATGATCGGATCAAGTGATCATGGTATGTGAAACACTATAATACAACATCTTGGAACACTCTGAAGTCACTCATTGTCACTAGCTAATTATCATTTGTAGGTGGAGGTAGATCTGGAGTTGCAAATGCTCCCTCAACTATATCATGTGCTCTATGTGGCTCCTAATCATCACCCTTATGGTGAGATAACATCATGCGAACCATTCCAAGGTCAATAGGGTGCATCCCAGTCATAGTCCACTCCATCCTGGGTACATGAACATGAATTAAGGTAAAGATCCAGCAAAGCATATAGGGATAGGGAAGCATCTCATGAGTTTGACCATGCAAGAACTTAGGCATCTACCCAAAGATTACCAAGGGTAAATCAAGCTCAAGCTGAGGCTAGGCTAGGATGTAGTAACTTAGCCATTGTCCTATCCATGTGCTCCTAACTAGCATTCCACACATCATATTGAGCAATGACATAAAGTAAATGAAAGTCCTTGGTAAAGAACCTCTAGTTCTAGACTTCGTGGCAATCCAAGTAGAGTGGCAGATATCTCACTGTGAGGTGGAAAGGTATATCCAATAAAAGGAAATGTGAGCTCTCTCCTCTCACATCTAATAACAGGGGCAATAACATTAGGTGTCATTCTCACTTGTATGCCTCCAACAACTCCAACAAGAGCATCATCATCTTCCAAACCGAGTGATGCATACCACTATTTGACAAGCCTAGGGTAGACCAACTAGATATAAGTGGAAGTAGTAAAAAAATTGTCCATCTAATAAGGTCTAGCCTCTATCCAACCTATGGTAGTCTCTAAGGATATATGAACTAAGCTTCACTCACACCTAATCATCTAACCCGACCTTGGGTCCCTTGAACATGACTCGACATTCTTTTGCTTTTTTGCTCGCCCCATCTAAATTAATTGACACATGAAATAACCTAGAGCAAAACAATGTCTAGGAATGAAGATATTACAAGACTAAAGAGCCTAGTACTTCAAACTGCATTGAGATCCAAGCAAAAAAATTAATTTTTTATTGTTAAAATAAACCTAAAAATTGTTTATGATAGAATGACTTCAAAATTGAATCCAAGGTTGGTCATCATGAGTGGATCAACTTTGTCAACTGGAATAATAGTCAATTTTGACCTTAAAACCTCCATTTTGAAAAATCAAGAATATGGTGAAAAATCAAGAAACTGCAAGAAATTTTTCATCAAATCTTGAGTTTTAATACATCAAAATGCTTGAAAACTCAAATAAAGATTGATCATCCTATTTCTAACTATTCTACAAGTTTAAATCTCAGGAAAAATGGGTTTAAAACACATAAAAAATTAAAATTTGAATAGGAACATACATTTGCACAAAATGAAATTGTTGATTTTGATGCAGAAAATTGTGTGATTCTCACCATGAAAACACACAATTCTACTATATTCTCACCCACAAATATTTAGAGGAAGTTTGGAGAGGAATGGAGGGAAAATGAAGAGTACCCAAATTTAAACCGAGCAAATGCATGAACTTTATGACCAGCGATTGATCGTTCATGAAAAAACAAATTTTTGTTTAATTTTCTAAAAATATCAAAAATTCAAAAATTTTCAATAAATTTCTAAAATTATTTCAAGGCATTTCCCATTAAAATAAATTTATTTAACATATAGAACTCAAAATAAAATTCAAATATAAACATTCAAAATTAGCATAGTTGAGCTCTTTTCACAATTTTTTTAATCATTTCCTTTTTAATATAAGTGCATCTACTCATTATGTTCATTAATACTATGCCTTTGATCAATTGACCTCATTTGTATGTGATTGTCAATTTCATTCTTTTCTTTTTGACATATTAATCCTCTTCTATTAGTTTTTGCAGAAAACTACCAATGTAGTCAACTCTTATCTCTTTAATTTTGAATCTCACAAGATCACTCTCAACCAAAATTAGACAAATTTGTTCAGACTCTAGTAAAAACTACAAAATTTTCATCTTTCTTTAACTAGAATCTATAAATATAATTTTTAAAAAGATAAAAAATAATTAAAACCTCATAATCAACATGCCCCTACCTTTTTCTAAGTAATGATATTTTTTCTCAAATCATTTTTCTAGGGCTTGACTTTTTCTTAATCCTCTTTACTTACATCATAATATTTTTCATTTTTTTTCATTCATTTGTTGTCTCAAATTTTTTTCGATATCAAGTAGATGGGTGCTTCATATTAGCTTTTTCATCGTCTTTACAAAGACAATTCTATTATAAAAAAAAATATTAAAGTACATAAGACTTGTAAACATTAAAGTACATTATATAAAATATTCTTTTCTTTAAATTCTAAATAGAAATCTAGCCAAAGATCCTCTAATTTAATCATCTAGGCACCACTAAAATCTAAATGCCTAAGCCAACTTATATTTAAGAATTCTCTCTTTATATTTATTCTTAAAAGTGACTTGAGTCTCAACATGATATGTGCAAGTTTTAAGAATAGAGAATTGCAACATCATGCAAAAGAAAATCCAATTGATTTTGTGTATCATTCTCTTAGTTAAGGTAAATTTGACCACTAATTATGATGTTTTTCAGCTTAAAAAAAATTAATCTCAAAATATCTCAAGAGCTAAACTTTATCAAAAATAAAACTAAAGCTAATTGCACAATCAAGCAAAATCTACACTAATATTTTTTCTATTTTTTATCATATTCGTGTTTTTTATTTTTTTATTCAAAACCAATGAATAATAAAACATGAAGCAAAAGAAAAATGAGAAAAAAACTAAAAAACATGTATGTCTAAAAGATTAATAAAATTAAATCATGGACAAAACAAATTCACTTACTTACAGATACAAGACTCCTTAGCCTTGTTTAACCAACTAATCTTATGACAACTAAAGGTAGACTTCCTTCCTTTACCCAATTAATCTTTCAAGACTTGAGGATCAATTTTCTTTACCTGCACTCACTTCATCTTTTTCTTATACACTTGGTGGGGTAGCTTAGGGATAGATTGCAGTGTGCTTCTTATTCTCATGTTTCTTTAATTTAAGTTTGAAATTATAATTCTTAGGACATTATCTTTTTACATGGGCATTACTATCACAAAAATCACATACACGCAAAATGCTATAATCTATCCTTCTTTCACTTTGGACCTAGGTGGGTTGGGCACTATCTTAGGTTTTTTTACACTTGTTTTTGCCTTCACAAAGATGTTGATTTTGCTAAAGGGCAAGACAATTTTTAAAAACTAGACCCATCTTATTTGCTTGACGTATGTTAAACATAGTTTTCAACTTCTTTTTCTCACTCTTGAATCTATCTAATTTCTTTTTATAGGATACGAGTTATATATTGATAACAATAGATATTTCTTTTTCACTTTCTAGGTCTTGCTTTAGGTCATTCACTTCTTTTTTTAGTTTAATATCCAACTTCACTAACCTATTAGTCTCTTGAGTAGATATAACTATTTTTTTTCTTTAACTCTTTCTCAAGACTTTTGGTTCTCTGAGTCAAAATTTAAAGTTGTTGGAGGAATTCTTTAAACTTATTAGACTCAACTTCAGACTCTGAGTTCTCTTCTAGAGAAGTGGACTCATGAGAATTTTCTTCTAAACTATCATCCTTCACACTTGCATGGAAGGAAGTATAGTTGTACAATTCATCTTCTTTTCTAGAAGTATTCTCATCAGAATAAATTGTTTGAAGCATTTTTTCCTTTTTCTTATAATCAAATCTCTTTTCTCTGTTTTGCTTTTCATTTGAAAAATTGTTAGAATTCAAGTTAGAATAATCAGCAACAAAGTAACCTAACTTTCTACATTCAAAGCATTTCAAATTCTTCTTATCTTGTTTTGTTGGCCTCTCATCTTTCTTTTTCCCTTGTCTCTTCTTAGACTTTTGTCTGTGATTCCCAAACCTAAAGTTCTGAGTTTTCATTAATTTCTTAAAATTCTTAGTTAACAAAAAACATGAGTTCTTCATCATTTTAGATTCTCCAGATTTATCTAAAGTGTTTTATTTTTCTAGAAATTCTTTTAGATGCTTTAAGGCATTTTATTTTTTCTTAGATTTATCTATCATCTCCTTTTTATTCTCATAGGACTCTTCTTACATTTCAAAATTTTTAATGTTATCAACCACTCCTCTATGTCTAAGGTGTTAATTTTCTTTAAATTATTAATAGCTGCCACCTAAATTTTAAATTTTGCGAATAATAACCTTTAACGTTTTCTCACAATAAGGTATTCAAAAATTGATTTTCCTAGTTGATCACACATGTTAACAATGTTTAAGATTTTAGCATAATGTTCAGAAATTGATTATTCATCACTCATTATTATGTTTTCAAATTTTAGAGTCAACATTTAAAGCCTAGACACTTTCATAGCCTCAGTTTGCTCATTATCTTTCACTAATTTCACCTAAACAACTTTGGCAGACACACAATTAAATATTAACCTATATTGCAATTTTTCTACAGCATTGAATTAAGCACTTAGAGCTTTACTGTTTTAATTAGCAAAATCTTATCTGATTTTCATCCCAATCAATTTTATTTTTTAGAATTCAGTTTTCATCATCATCTTTTGTCATTGGTGGACTCCAACCTTTAACAACTATTTTCCAGGCATTCCCATTAAGCACTTATACATAAACTCTCATTTTATTCTTCCAATACGAGACATTTTGCCCATTAAACAAAGGAGGTTTGTTCATTAGATTTTTCAAGTCCTCATGTTCATTTATTGAATTTTTTACACCAACCATTGAATTCAATTTAAAAAAAATAACCCAAGCACCATGAATTAAGCACTAAGGTCAAGAAAATTTAGAGAGAATCAACTACCAACCTAGGGCACACAACTCAGCAATTTTTAATCAAGTATTTCTAACAAGTAAACTCGGTCACAAATTAAAATTCTAACTGTAAGTATAAGAAATCTAGAATTAGTAATTAAACTATGAAATTTTAAGCAAAGTTCTAAAGAAATATCATGGTAAATATGATGGATATCAACTAGCAAGCATCTTTTTCAACAAAATTTAAACCTTAGCTACTAATTGATAGTTTAATATCCATTAAATTAACCTAAAAGACCACTAGATTGCTCTTAAAACTAGTACTTTCTATAATAAGAATTAAGAGTTCTAACCTCTTTGCAAAAATTTTATTAAAAAATATTATTAAAACCTAATTGTTCACTCAATTTCACTCTCGAATTATCAATTAATTAACCATCAGTAAATCCATACATAGATACAATAATTTACACCCCAAACTCAGGGTAAAAAACAACGATAGTTCCAAAGGAACCAAATCAATGTACTAAAACACATATTTTATATGGATGCAAGCAAACCATCAGCCTTGTTTAGACTCTTACACAATCTCCACTTATTTAGGCTATTGGATCTAGCCTTCAAGTCTTCTCTAAGTATTTGAAAATTTCTCCTCCTTGCTTTATCTCTATCTACTTCTGTAATGCCCACGATTTTTCATACATTTTCCTCAAAATTTACGGAATTTTTTTGCAATATAACTGCTATAAATCGGGAAATACGAAACCTGTGAAAACAATTTATAATTTAAAACATAACACATTGGTTTTCCCATACAAACTTTTACTCATTAGATCAAACATCATATGGCCAAACCAAACATCCACAGACGCTACTCGAAAATCAACCATACGAATAAATTGCTATGATCATAGACTTTAATTATAAATCTCTCTCAGGCATCCCTAAGTGCAAGTCCCATAACAATCCACAGTCTAATCCAAACGAAAGTCCAAAATATATAAACACCTGACTTCTCATCTCACCCAATACAACAAATCATGGCACCAACAAAACTCTTAGTGAGTCAAGTATATACCTGAGTCAACGGGAATCAATCCACCGCTGAAATGAGCATGTATCTCCAAGAGCTCTCCATCACAACCTACAAAAGCCTCCTATACAACAGGGCTAAAAAGTAGGGTAATGAGTATTTTCATACTCAGTAGGAAAATATCAAGTAGGGGAGTTCTAAACAGTGAACTCAGCAAATCCATACATAGATGCGTTCATGCAACTCAAACATGAAGCATGCAGGCATATCATAATCATGCTCATACGCATACAGTCATACCAAATGCACCATTGTGCCAAAATCATACCAAATGCACCATCATGCCAAAATCATACCATCAAATTAAACTTACACAAACACCCTTATCTAGGGTCTTACAAACTTACTCGTATCATCGTACGCATACTCAAACAACTTACACATACCTGTACGACCTTACTCATACAATCATATGCTTACTCATACAGCTTACACATACTTGCACGACCTTACTCGTACAATCTTACTCATAAACATATTCTTACAATCGTGCTCATACTCTTACAGTCTTACTCATACTCACACTCTTATAGTCATACACATACTCATACAGTCATGCTCATATTCATACTCTTACAGTTGTGCTCATACTATCGACCACTGAAGCTCATTACAACTAATAAGCTCCAAAGTCGAATGGAAAAGAATGCCACTAAGGCATCACCTTAACCTCCGGGGAGTGACTAGACACCATGAACTTTTCTGAAGGTAAGGCACACCTATGCTCATGGGGTATAGGATCAAATAGGTAAGAGTAGATCCATGATAGTACTTACCTAAGAGTGCAAACATAAACACCCATATATAAGGGGTCATACAGTTGCCCACCATAATGGGTCTTATAGTGCCATAGAATCGCCCACCATAATGGGTCTTACAGTGCCATAGAATTGCCCACCATAATGGGTCTTATAGTGCCAGTGCCACTCTTGGGCATAAATCATACAGTGATACTTGGGCAGAAACATACAGTGCCACACTTGGGCAGAATCATACAACGCTCTCAACAGAGCATCAAACGTTTGGGCTTATACAACACACAGATCAAATCAGAAACATACGTCACTCTCAATAGAGCATCAAATGTCTGGGCTCAAAATAACACACAGACAACATCCCATAGGATAAACACCATGGCAAGACATGAGAAATGCTCAGCCAACTCATTATCGGCTAGCTCAAACACGGAACTTAATCCGTCGAACCCTCAAGTCTCAAACTCACAATGTTATCATTAGTTGTGCTTCTAATTCAAGTTTGAATTAAGTAAATTATGCAGTACAATTATGCCACGTAAGCACTCAATCATATCGTGCTCCATTGATCAAACCAAAGCTGAGCCCGATCCAAAACCCTAGTTCGTCAAGGCAACAGACTTCACTTAACCCGTCCATCTTACAACATAACCCACTGTACACCAAAATCCTTACGGTCTTACAACCTCCACCATCTACCTTATGGCCAAAACATCTTACTCGGAAGTCCTTAAACTGAGCTCCTTAGAGCCAACCCCAGTTATCACGCTCTTACTTAAATCTCACTTATTATGCTTAATTTTTACTTATAATGTGTACATTATGCTTGTACAATTATGCACACTCTTACTGTCTAACAATTCCCCAAACATACGATCCAACCCAAACCAATCCATTCTAATCCTTACGCATCATACTCATATCCTCTGTCATCCGTCATATGCTCACACATCCATATCTAAATCCATACCAAACACTGACACTTCTTACCATCCATAGCCCATACCTCGGCCCGCATGCACATATGCATATCCATAGCATAGGTAAATAGCCATCATATATACGTATGTCTATCACACATACGTATAACATACACATACTGTCATACATACGTAGCTTATAAACATGCTCACTAGCCATCACTAGCGCATACATACATATTTATACATACTTCAAACATGCACACTAGCCATCACTAGCACATGCATAATCCATACATACTTCAAACATACACGCTAGCCATTATTAGCACATGCATAATTCATACATACTTCTAACATACACGCTAGCCATCACTAGCACATACTCAAGCAACATATAAAGCTTACCAACAAACACGCTAGCTATCGCTAGCACATACTCAATCAACATACGAAGCTTACCAACAAACACGCTAGCCATCACTGACACATACTCAATCAACATATGAAGCTTACCAACCAACACGCTAGCCATCACTAGCACATACATACATCCAACATACTTATAGCCAACATGCATGTCATATGCATTTCAACATGGCATAATTCATCCTCTTACATCATGCAAACGGATCATAAGCTAACATCCATAGCATACAATCATATAGTCCTAGCATGT
Organism: Saururus chinensis; assembly: GCA_035235625.1. NCBI lineage: Eukaryota > Viridiplantae > Streptophyta > Magnoliopsida > Piperales > Saururaceae > Saururus > Saururus chinensis. The sequence continues at coordinate 28,725,819 of CP141140.1, forward strand.
TGCTACTCATTCAAAACATGCTATCATGAAATTACGAGTTCAAAGCTCCCCTACCTCATAATCATGACATTTGATGGCGAGCACATGACGGTGGCGGCGTCAGCACGGAGTTGGTGGTCAAAACCGTTGCCTGGCTGAGAGAGCTATTGTCCCAAGGATTTTAGGAAGTGCTGAAAATAATCACGGCCACACTGGGTGTTAAAAGTCAATGCGGTGAAATCCGCGATCCACAGTGGCACACTAGGGTTGCTGGGAGAAATGTCATGCCAGCATAAATGGCGGTGTGACCTTAAGTCGAAGGTGTACTCACTGAAGATCGGCCGTTGGCTAAGACGTACTTGGTCGGCTGCAAGACTTCAAAATCAGCTGTGGACAGCACCCAACGGTGACGATTTCACGTCAACAAGGGCCCACATAAGGGCAGAGAGCGTGGGGCAACTGAGCTAGGGCCAAGAAGTGGTGGCCAATCGAAGTGGCGACATTGCCGATCGCCACCCACAACCAATACACGTGGTGCGGGTGGCTATGCATCTCGCACGGTATAGGGAAAATACAAGCAGCCCATTCCGAGCGAAGGTATAATCGGGCCAAGTAGGTCTGAACTATCGCTAAGCCGGGGCAGAGCCCACGATGGCCAAATGGCCCACAACTCGCCGATGGTAATGACCCGAGACTCACCCAAAGCGTCTAATCGGGCGGAGCAAGTCAATAGGGCAAAGCGGGGTCGGAAATGGCAAACCCCTACTGACACTGGGTTGAGGTAGGCTGGACGGAGTCTGTCCGGTGGCCGGATGATGACCGAAAACACACCGGCGTAAAAAAATGCCACGGACTGTGAAAGGAGAATGTAAATAAAAACCCGACCAAAGTACCGGTAGCTCATAGTGGAGCGAAGAAAGCATGGCGGCGGCTCTAGCCAGCGCCTATGAGTTCCTAGCGGCCAACCAAACATAAGTCTAGTTGAGGACGGCCGCAAACGACATCAAAATTGCACCCCCATGGCTCAAAAATGGGATTTGAAGGAGAGAAAAACCGAAGAAAAGTTTGGTACCTCGTGGAGGAGCGAAGAGGCCGTGGCAGCGGTCATGGCCGGTACCTACGGACTCGTGGTGGTGAGGCAAAAAGGATCCTGACATGAACCGGTGGAATCCGACAATGGAGGAGGGAGAACAAAGCGACTGAAAATGGGCTTAGGTTTTCACTTCTCTCTGGACGTAAAATTTTTTCTTCTAGAAGTCACTCCAGAAATCCGGTCGATGGATTTCTTATATATATGTAACATCTTTTTAATTTTTACATCTATGTCCCTAATACGCGTTCCCCTATCGGTTATGTGTTGTACCTCCAAAATTTGCGTCGTAAGTGCGCAGCGAGGCCTGCGGCCTGCGGCCTGCGACTAAGCCCCACACCTGACTCTACAAGTATAAATACTGGGGAAAATACACAAATATAAATACACTAAAGCATCACATTTTTCTTTGGAAAATGACTAGAAAAATAGCAGAAAAATCCCAAAAAATGGTAGAAAAATCAGGGACTTTACAACTTCTAGTCGTCAACAATCTCCTATTGTTGTTTTGACTTGGGCCTTGTAAAAATTTTAAATCTTTCATTTAAGACATATTGCAACTCCTCTTTGAATGCTCTGTGTATTAGTTTCTTTAGTTGTGGATTATCTTTTTCAATTTACCATAGATCTTCAATACAAAGCTTAAGTGAATACTCCTTTAGCAAATATTTAATAAAGCTGTAAACACTCTTTTCTCTTTTATCTTCTAGGTTTTTTTCTCTCTAATTTTGTGATTTCATAACCCTTATATAGTCCAATAAGTCAGTTTAAGACTTGTACTTGAATAAGGAATGAAATAGAAATTGAGATATCATAAATTTTGTAAATTGTTCTTTAAACAATCAATTGTTTGAAACAACAATCAATCAGTCACTTTTTTTAATCTGCACAATTCTTTAATCAATCGATCAATTGCGAAAGAGATCGATCGATAACTCTTGGCTTCTCTTTACACATGGCTGAATCATCAGGCAATCGTTCTTTTATTAGGGTGGTCGATTGAATCATTAGTCTTTAGAAATTATGTTCAAGCGATTAATCATGTTGTTTAATAGTTATATGTAGCAATCGATTGTTCTACCTTACAATTTATATTGTTGCCCTTTTTACCTAAAAGCCTTTTGAAACCTCTATAATCACTTAACCTTTTTAAAGTAATTTATGCATGACAATGTGATCTAGATATGCTTCAAAATCCTTAACATTCTTCAATCTTTCATCTTATTCCATAAAAACATATCAACTCCTATTTTTAAGTCTGTTAATTATAAATCTAACTTGATCACAACAACCTCAAATCAGACTCTAAAACTTCTAGTATATATATGGTTTCATGACATAATTTTAACAAAGAAGTCAGCAAACAAACTAGTCATATGTTTCATATGCTCTTATATAAAGTAACAACAATAAGTGAGGTATAAGTAAGAGGGTGATAACTGGTGTTGGCTCTAAGGGGCTTAGTTTGATGACTTATAAGTAAGATGTCTTGGCCATAAGGCAGATGGTGGAGAATGTATAAATATATAAGGATTTATCATATGGTGAGTTATAGTTATGAGATAGATTGGTTAAGTGAAGTATGTTGCCCTGACGAACTAGTGTTTTGATACAGGCTCAGCTTCATATTTGTCAGTGGAAGATTGTAAGAATGAAAAATTTTATAGAATACTTATACCCTCATACATGAATTATAAGTAAAGATAATATGATAGCATTGTGAGTTTGAGACCGGAGGGTTTCAACAAATTAAGTTTCATGTTTAAGAGCTAATAATTAGTGAGCTAAGCATTTCTTATGTCTTGTCATGGACTATATCCTATGGGATTTTGTCTTTGTGCCATATATAAGCCCAGACGTTTGATGCTATGTTGAAAGTGTTGTATGTTTTTTCTCTTAGTCAACACTGTATGATTTTTCCTAAGAGTGCCACTATATGATTCTATCCTAAAGGTGGCACTGTATGATTCTACCCCAAAAGTGGCACTGTATGATATCACCCCAAAAGTGACACTATAGATTCTGCCCTTAGCTAACACTGTATAGTCCTTAGTTAACACTGTATAACATATAGAGTGTGGGCATTTGCATGGTCAGATAAGTAGTATCATAGATCTACTCCTACCTATTTGATCATGTGCCCCATAAGCATTAGTGTGTTTTACCTTCGAAAAAGTCCATGACATCTAGTTACTCCCCAAAGGTTAAGGTGATGCCCCAACGACATGCCTTTCCTTTTTGACACTAAAGTTTATTATTTGTTATGAGTTTTAGTAATCAATAGTATATATATGACTGTACAAATAAGTAAGCTTCATAGTAAATTTGTAAGATCTTGAGCATGCCTGTAAGTGTAAGTAAGATTCCGAGAAAAACTGTAAGAGTAAATTTTTTAGTAAGACTATAAGAGTAAATATTTGAACAAGACTATAAGCATATGTTTTTTAGCAAGACTGTAAGAGTAAGTTTCTGAGTAAGACTATAACAGTAGGTTTTCGAGCAAGATTGTAAGCATATATTTTTTAGCAAGACTATAAGAGTAAGAATTTGAGTTCGAAGGTATGAATAAGACTGTAAGTGCAAGGATTGTATGAATAAGGCAGTAAGTATAAGAGTAAGTGTAAGAGTAAGTCTAAGAGAGGTAAGATGGTATGTGTTTGTATATGATTGGTCACTACAACAAATTGCAGTATTAGCGATGCTTCTAAGCATTGCCAATAGTACTATAAGCGTCTTTAATGGGTATTAGCGACGCTTACAAAGCGTCGATAAAACTGTTGTCACTATTGCATATTAGCGATGCTTATCATGCTAATAGTCTTAACATTAGTGATGTATATTTATACGTCACTAATGATTTTTTTGCGACACATAATTAAGAGTCACGAATATTAACTTATTAGTGACACATAGATCTATTCGTCACTAATACTTTATTATTAGTGACGCTTAATTATGCGTCACTAATAATTTCATAATATGTAAAAAAAATTAAAAATCTTATTAGCGACGATTATAATGATGCGGCGATAATCTTCAAGAATAAAATTTTCTCTATTTCGATAATCTTCAAGAATAAATTTAAAAAAAATAAAAATTAACTACGCTTAACAATATGCGTCGCTAATGAAAAGTTATTAGCGACGCATACTAAGCGTTGCTACAAGAAAAAATATTTTTAAAAAAAATATATTATTAGCGACGCATGATGATATGTCTCTAAAAAGCAGATTTTTTAAAAAAAATTACAGTGGTAGGCCCGACAGGAAAGAAAGAGGTGGTCAGAATCTAGCCCGTCCACCCACTCCATCCACTCCTCCCTCCCCACCCCCCTCCCCCCTCTCTGTTTCAGAGAGGGGAAAAAGGGGGTGGGACGGAGGGGGGTGGCTGGTTGGGGGGAGGGGAGGCGCTGGCTGGGGGTGGGAGAGGGATATCGGGGGAGGGGGGGGGACCGGCGGACAGCGGAAGGCGGCGGAGCCAAAGGAGAGAGGGGCGCAGTTATATATACCCGCGCGGGAAAAAAAACTAGAAGCGATGCATATGATATGTGTCACTACTACCATTGATTATTAGTGACATATAAAATAATACATCACTGATAATTAATCTAGTAGTGACGCATAATATGTGTTGCTAATATTATTATTTTTTTATTTTTATCTTCTCTCTTCCTCCCTCTCTCTCTTCTCTCTCTCCACCCTCTCTCTCCTCTCTCTCTACCCTCCCTCCCTCTCTCTCCTCTCTTTCCCTATCCTCTCTCTCTCTTCCCTCTCCTCTATCTCTCCTCTCTCTCCCCCTTCTCTCCTCCTCTGTCCCCTCTCTTTCTCTCCCTCTCCTCACTCCCTCTCTCTCCTCTCCTCTCCTCTCCTCTCTCCCTCTCCCCTCTCCTCTCCTCTCATCTCTCTCTCTCCCCCTCTCCTCTCTCCTCTCATCTCTCTCTCTCCCCCTCTCTCCCTCTCCCCTCCCCTCTCCTCTCTCCTCTCCTCTCTCTCTCCCCCTCTCCCCGCTCCTCTCCCCTCTGTCCTCTCCTCTCTCTCTCCCCCTCTCTTCCTCTCTCCTCTCCTCTCTCTCTCCCCCTCTCTTCCTCTCTCCTCTCCTCTCTCTCTCCCCCTCTCTTCCTCTCTCCTCTCCTCTCTCTCTCCCCCTCTCCCCTCTCTCATCTCCTCTCTCTCTCCCCCTCTCTCCCTCTTCCCTCTCCTCTCTCCTCTCCTCTCTCTCCCTCTCTCTCCCCTCTCTCCTCTCCTCACTCTTTCTCCTCTCACTCTCCACTCTCTCCCTCTCTCTCCTCTCCTCACTCTCTCTCTCCTCTCACTCTCCCCTCTCTCCTCTCTCTCCTCTCCTCACTCTCTCTCTCCTCTCACTCTCCCCTCTCTCCTCTCTCTCCTCTCCTCACTCTCTCTCCTCTCACTCTCCCCTCTTTCCCTCTCTCACTCCCCTCTCTCTTCATGTCTCTCTCCCTCTATTTTATTTAATTTTTAAAATTTTTTTTAGTAGTGATGCAAAACAGTATGCGTCACTACTACATAAGGTTGTAGCGACGCATACAGATATGTGTCGCTACTATACATGGGTAGTAGTGATACATACTGATATGTGTCGCTACTATATGTGGGTAGTAGCGACGCATATATTTATACGTCGCTAATACCATAGTATAGTAGTGATGTATACAATTATGCATCGCTAATATCTATTTTTTTAATTTTTTAAAAATTTTAAAAATAATTTATAAATAAATTTGTTTCTCCCCTCTCTCTATCTTCTCTCTCTCCTCTCTCTCTATTCTCTCTCTATCTCTTCTCCCTCTCTCCCTCTCTCTTCACTTTCTCTCTCTCCCTCTCCCTCTCACTCTCTCTTCTCTCTCTCTCTTTCTCTCTCTCACTCTTCTCCTTCTCTCTTCTCTCTCTCTTTCTCTCTCTCCCTCTCTCTTCTCTCTCTCTCTCTCTCTTTTTCTCTCTCCCTCTCTCTCCCCTCTCCTCGTTTTCAGATGCTTCTATCGTAGTGGCGCCGTAGATGTACTCCGTCACTCAAGTGTCGACCTTTTCCCATTTCTCTCTCTCTCTTATTTCCTCCTCTCTCTCTCTCTATCTCTTCTCACTCTCTCTCCCTCTCTCCATCTTTCCCATCTCTCTCCCCTCTCCTCGTTTTCAGACACTTCTATTGTAGCGGTGATGCAATCAGACTCCATCACTCAGGTGTCTACCATTTCCCATACATCTCTCTCATATTTCCTCCTCTCTCTCTCCTACCTCCTCTCTCTCTCTCTTTAAATTTAATTTTTTTTAAATTAAAACAAAATTTTATTAGCGACGCATATAAGTATGTGTCGCTACTAACCTAGCGTAGTAGTGATGCATATACGGGATATGCGTCGCTACTACAATAAAATAGTAACAATGCATATCTATATATATATATATATATATATATATATATATATATATATATATATATATATATATATATATATATATATATATATATTTGTGTGTGTGTGTGTGTCGCTACTATATAGGTTAGTAGCGATACATAATTATATGCGTCGCTAATAGGCATTTTTAAAAAAAAATTAAAATTTAAAAAACAATTTATAGTAAAAATTTTAACTCTCTCTCTCCTCTCTCTCTCCCCCCTCTCTCTTCCTCTCTCTCCCCTCTCTCTATCTCCCTCTCCTCTCTCTCTCTTCCCTCTCTATCTCTCCTCTCTTTGTTGTCCTCTCTCTCCCTCTCCTCTCTCTATCTTCCTCTCTCTCCCTCTCCTCTCTCTATCTTCCTCTCTCTCCCTCTCCTCTCTCTATCTTCCTCTCCCTCTCCTCTCTCTATCTTCCTCTCTCTCTCTCCCTCTCCTCTCTCTCCCTCTCCTCTCCCTGTCTTCCTCTCTCTCCCTCTCCTCTCTCTATCTTCCTCTCTCTCTGTCTCTTTCCCTCTCCTCTCTCTATCTTCCTCTCTCTCCCCTCTCTCCCTCTACTCTCCTCACTCTCTCTATCGCTTTTAATTTATTTTTTAAAAAATAAAAAATTGATAGTAGCGGTGCATACCATTATGCATCGCGACTAACTTAGCGTAGTAGTGATGTATATTCATATGCGTCACAAATAAACTATGATATTAGTGACACATGCATATGTGTCGCTACTACCTAGCTTTATTTGCGATGCATATATATATACGTTGCTAATACGTATTTTTTTATTTATTTTTAAAAATTATTAAAAATAATTTGTAATTTTATTTTTAATCCTCTCACTCTCCTCTTTCTCACTACAACAAAACTTACTATTAGCAATGCTTTTAAGCATTGCTAGTGGTCCTGTAAACGGCGCTAATACTTATTAGCAATGCATACAAAGTGTCGATAAAAATGTCGTCATTACTGCATATTAGCGACGCTTACGTAAATCGTTGCTAAAAGTCACCATTAGCGATGTAGAAATATACGTCACTAATGAAATTTTTTTTGTGATAGATAATTAAGCTTCCCTAATATCAACTTATTAGCGATGCATCGATCTATCAGTCGCTAATACTTTATGATTAGCGACACATAATTATGTGTTTGTGAAACATAATTATGTGTCACTAATAATTTCATAATATGTAAAAAAAATGGCAAAAGCTTATTAGCGATGCATAATTATAAGCATCACTAATATTATTATTTTTTGCATAAGGTTCAAGAATAAATTTAGAAAAACATAAAAAAATATTATTAGCGATGTATAATATATAAGTTGCTAATAAATAGTTATGAGTGATGCATAGTTGCTACACTAATAGAAAAATTATTTTAAAAAATATATATTATTAGCGACACATGATGATATGCATCTCTAAAAACCAAAATAAAAAAAACCCGCCAATAGGGAAGAAAGACGTGACCAGATTCCGAGGGGGCGCTAGAATGCGGCCCCGCCTCCCACTCCTTCCCGCTCCCCTCCTCTCTCCCCATCCCACCCCTCCCTCTCTGTTACAGAGAGTAAAAAAGAGGGAACTTTCCCCACTCTGTAATAGAGAGGGGGAAGGGGTGGTGGGTGGAGTGGAGTGGGGGACCGGCCACGAGGGGTGGGACAAGGAGACCGGGGGTGGAGGGGTGGTTGTGGGAGACTGGGGGAGGGGGTGGGAGAGGGGACTGGGGAATGGGGGGGGGAGGGGCGGAGGTTTATATAATGAATAGCGTTGGTAATTTAAAATTTCCACCCATGCGGGTTAAAAAGAATGTATTACCGACGCATAAGCTATGCATCGCTTATGCGTCGCTGATACTCTAACTTGTAGCAACACATATGATATATGTCGCTACTACTAATGATTATTAGCGATGTATAAAGATATACATTGCTAATAAGTAACCTAATAGTAATGCATCATATAGTATGCATTGCTAAAAATATATTTTTTATCCTTTTCTCTTTCTCTTTCGCTCTCTCTCCTCCCTCTTTCTCTCCTTCCTCTCCTCTCTCTATCTTCCCTCTCCTCTCTTTCTCTTCTCTCTCTCCTCTCTCCCTGCCCTCTCTCTTCCTCTCTCTCGCTCTTCCTCTCTCTCCCTTCCTCTCTCTCCCCTACTCCTCTCTCTCCCTTCCTCTCTCTCTCTCTCTCCCCTCCTCTCTCTCCCTTCCTCTCTCTCTTCCTCTCACTCTTTTCCTCTCTCTCACTCTTTTCCCCCCTCTCTCTCCCCCTCTCTCCTCACTCTCTTTGTTTTAATTTTCATTTTTTTAAATAAAAAAATGCTATTAGAGATGCATACTATATGCATTGTTATTAAGATAGTGTATTAGCGACGTATAGCGCTATACGTCTCTAATACTAGTGACGCATAGTGATATGCGTCGCTAATACTTAGCGTTATTAGCAACGCATACATACATGCGTCACTATTACCTTTTCAAAAAAAGTTTAAAATAATCTCCCTCTCTCTCTCTACTCTCTCTCCCTTCCTCACTATCTCTCCTTCTTTCGATCTTTCTCTCTCTCCACTCTCTCCCCTCCCCTCTCTCCCTTCCTCTATCTCTCCCCTCTCCCTTCCTCTCTCTTTCCCCCCTCTCCTCACACTCTATCTGTTGTAATTTTTATTTTTTTTTCATAAAAATAATAATATTCACGACGCATACTACATGCGTCACTATTAAGATAGTGTATTAACGACGTATAGCATTATACATTGCTCATAGACTATAATATTAGCGACGCATAGTCGTATGCATCGCTAATACTTAACATTATTAGCAACACATACATATATGCGTCGCTATTCCTTTTTTAAAAAATAATAATCTCCCCCTCTCTCCTCTCTCTCCCCTCTCTTCTCCTCTCTCTCCCCTCCTCGCTCTCCCTTCCTCTCTCTCTCCCTCTCTCTCCCCCCTCTCTCCTCACACTCTATCTATTTTAATTTTTTGTTTTTTACATAAAAAAATGTTATTAGCGACACATACTATATGGGTCGCTATAAGATAGTCTATTAGCGACATATAGAGCTATATGTTGCAAATACACTATAATATTAGTGACACATAGTGGTAGCATGTGTATATGCGTTGCTAATACTTTTATTTTAAGAAAAGTTAAAAGTAATCTCCCCCTCTATCTCGCCTCACTCTCTCTTTTCCTCTCTCTCTTCCTCTCTCTCCCTCTCCTCTCTCTCCCCTCTCTCTCTCCTCCCTCCCTCTCTCCCCATCTCTCTCTCCCTCTCCCTGTCTCTCTCTTCCTCTTTCTCTTCCCCTCTCTCCCTCCCTCCTTTCTATCTCTCATCTCACTCTCTCTCTTTTATTATAAATTATATCTTAAAATTAATAAGAAAATTTTAAAAATAAAATATATTATATTTCAATAGTGATTTTTAATCTATTATTAATAATGCCTTTTATTAAAAAAATAATATTTATTTATTATTTAAACAAATAGTCAATATTGAAGAAAATATATTATATTTAAAAATTTTATTTTAAATATTTATTAATTAAAATTAATTAATAAGATATTAGTGATGCTTGTCTACAAGCATCGCTATTATCAATACTATTGGGGACGCTTGCTTACAAGCGTCGCTATTATCAATACTAGTAGCGATGCTTTCTTAAAAGCATCGCTATTAGTTCTTAATTTTAAATTTCTTATTTTTAAAATTAGAACTATTAGTAATGCTTTTTCACAAGCGTCACTATTGTTAAAACTATTAGCGACTCTTTTTCTTCAGCGTCGCTAATAGTTTTAACAATAGTGACACTTGTGAAAAAGCGTTATTAATTTTTTTTTAAAAAATAGTATATATATATATATATATATATATATATATATATATATATATTTTAGTAATGTTTTTCAAAGCGTCGCTAATAACATAACTGTTAGCGACTCATAGTATAAAGCTTCGCTAATAGGATTGTTATTAGCAATGTTTTAGATTATGTGTCGCTAATAGTTAATATTAAGTATCACTAATTGTGTTTTTTCTGACACTTTTTTATGTGTTGCCATTATTAGTTTTTAGCGACGCATAGTTTTGCATCGCTAATAGTACATTTCGTTGTAGTATCTTCCTCTCTCTCTTCTTTCTCTCTCTTACTCTCTCTCCCCTCTCTCTTCGCTCTCTCTCACTCCTCCTCTCTCGCCTCTCTCTCTCCCCCTTCCTCTCTCTCTCTTCCTCTCTCTCTTCCTCTCTCCTCTCTCTTCCTCTCTCTCTCACGACCTTTTATTGAAAATTTAATATTTATTTATTATACATACAAATAGCATATATTGAATAAAATATATTATATTTAAGATGTTTATTTTAATTTTTTAAATATTTATTTATTATATAATTATTTATTAAATATTTTTTAAAAAAAGTATTAGAGACGTGTATAATTTATATGTGTCTCTAATAGTTCTAATTTTTTATTTTATATTTATTACTATTAGGGATGCTTTTCTTAGGCGTTGCTAATAGCACAACTATTAGCGATACTTGCTAATACACGACGCTATTGTTTAACTTATTAGCTATGTTTAATCACAAGTGTCGCTAATAGTAATATTTTTTATCTTTTGTTAAAAAATAAATATCTTTTAGCGGCACTTGTTTAAAGCGTGGCTAATAGTGTAACTAATTAGTGTTGTTTATTGGGAAGCTTCACTAATATGGTTAGTATTAGCGATGTTTGATGTTAAGGCTAGAAAATAACTATTAGCGACAAATATTATTATGTGGCGCTAATATGTTATGTTTTTGCATCGCAACTGCTTTTTTTTAGTGATGATTCTGTATGTGTCGTTAATAAATGCATCACTAATAGTACATTTTGTTGTAGTGGGCATATAATGCTACTATGTGTTTGTATACTTTTATGCTTCATGTTTGAGTTGCATGAATGCATTTATATATGGACTTACATAGTTATTAGTAGAACTCCCATATTGAGTATTTTCTATTGAGTATAAAAATATTCATTTTTTTCTTTTTAGCCTCATGTTTAAGAGGTTTTTCTAGGTTTTTGACGGAGAGGTCATGGTGATGGATGCTTGTTTATGTGGGTAGATCGATTTCCATTGGCACAGGTATACCTTTTACGTAATTGCGAGTCTTTATTATTTTTGCCACGATCTGATGTATTGGGTGAGATAAAAATTAAGATGTTTGTACCTTCTATACTATGTATTGGATTATATTTTAAATTTTTAATGGGACTCGTACTCATGGATGCCTAGGATAAATTTGTATATAAAGCCCTTTATCATGGAAATTTTTTTCATACATTTGATTTTGAGTAGTGCTTAAGAATGTTTTGTTTAGTTCAACGATGTTTGATTGGAAAAAGTTTATATGGGAAAAACTAATGTACAATGTTTTAAATTATAAAACTATTTTCATAGGTTTTGTATTTTGTCATTTTCTCAATTTATAGCCATTATTTTGTAAAAAAATTATGAATTTTTAAGATAATATATTGAAAATTCTCAGGCGTTAAAGTGATCACTCTCAGGGATACATACTTTTGGTTCACCACACTGATAGAATAGTTGGGGTTATTGTTGTTAAATTTTAATTGTTTACTCGCAAAAGCACGAATATATAGTAGTTAAGTGGCTAATTCGAGTACCAATCTTATATTCGACAAATTATCTTGGGGTATGACGCAACCATTTTTCAAACATACAAGTACTAAATTAGAGTATACTAGTAATCCAAGTCAAATCACATGTTAAATTTAATAAGGTGATGCTCAAGTACATGTCAAAATATATTGATATTTGCAAATATAAATATATTGGAACTCATGTGATTAAAGTTATCCACCTTAAAGTAAGAAAATATTAAACATGCTAAGTGGTCCAGCAACATCGTCCTTTTTGCACATCCAGAGTCTTAATGTAACTTTAACCATGTAAACAACATGCATCACACGGATACTGAGTATACGAATATACCAAGGGAGATGACTAAATGAGAACTAAGTAGTAACAACACATCCATAATTCAATATAACATCATATAAGTATATTATTATTATCGTTTCACATGCACATTAAGTGAAACAAAAGGATATAAATTAACTATTATATAACAACATGCCCAAAAGCACAAGAATATAAACACTCTATTACTATGAAGACACTTATGAGTCACTTTCTCCCTAAGTGTAAGTCATAAAAGGTTCTCTATGACATGATAGCTATTTCCAAGAGTTCAACCATGCCTCACTAGACCATGAACTACTCATAACTTGACCTTAGTTATTTTGAACCCTCCCCCTCCATCACGCCATGAAGTTAAAGCCCATAAAGGCTCATGAACCTAAGTGGTCAAGATTTCAATTACATTAATCATCAAAACCTCATGTATTGCTCTGCACATGACCAATCATTTTTTAATGTTTTAGTCCATTCAAACCTAACTTCTATGTTAGGGGAGAAACTCTACATAACTCCTACTTTTCAAGAGCTGAAAAATATTAATTTTATTTCATACCAAATTCTTTTGTTACATGGCTAAAGACTCATTTAAAGAGCCAACCAGACACTAGGATCATTTATCCTTATGTTTCTTTATACAACAGTTAAGGGTGAGATCCATTACAAGGATTCTCACACACAAAGGTACTTATACCAAAACATCATTAATCACAATATTACATACACATGCATATCATACATTAAATACCGCACTATTATATCCCATAATAATAGCTTAACACATAGTATTTTATGCTAAAAATTACCCAAATTTGACTTACTATTGGTAAACTCACAGATGTATGGGTGAGGTTACCAATGACCATTATGCATAGAAATTCCTATTATTATATTATTTATTAATAACTTATATTATAACATAACATATGCTGAAAAAATATTCAATACTGACTTACTATAGGTAAACTCACAAATATGTTGGCAAGGTTGCTAATGCTCATTGGCGACCCACCAACATGTCCATAAGGTTACTGATACCCATCAGTAACCTATTGATGTGTCAAACGCTTACTGTTAGTCGGCTAACAAAGAACAACCTACCTCATCGACTCCACACCAACTTGTCGACCTTACTGTCGATGATTGGCCGCTAATATAACAATGCGAAGATGTGTGTCGGTGTTGGTATTATCATCTCTCTCTTTTCACTAATGTTGTCACCAACATGACGGTGGTCATGCTAATGATCGGGAAGAAATAATTGACTCTTCTTGCTTACCAAATTCACTCCCAATCATGCTATATCGTAATCATTTCCACAATGATAAATGATTATTCTTACTATCAAATGATCATAAATATATGGAAAAAATAAAATATCATAGCAATATGACCTATTTAACAATATGAAAATTCTCCCTCATGCGCGATGTTGACAAATCTTTACAGAAATTTACTCATTCTCATGGTTCTTATTGATTTGGAGAACATTTAATCTTCTCCCTCTTTATTTGGATAGGTTTTTCCAAGAAAATTGGTATCTAAGGGCCTTGAAAGTCACTTATCAAGGAAAAGTGATACAATTTTGGTGTAAAAATATCAAATTGGGTTCTTTTTAGCAAATTTGCAAAACTGGCAGTAATTATCGACACCCCATCGACACGTCTATGATGTTGCCGATAGTATCTAATTTTGGATACCCATAACTTTTCATATGAATTTTGATTAATGTGTTCTTAGTAGCATTATAAAGATATTTTTGTCTAATTTCTAATCTCAAAATTACAGATTAAAAATATATTTGTAAAAAAAAAGTTATGCTATTAGGATTGTCCAAGGGTTAGATTAGTATGCACATTTTTAGATGCGTTTCAAAGCCATGTTTCTCTAATTTCTATAACTAAAATTTCATAGTAAAATTTAAATCACATTATAATTTATTCTATTGGGAATGCTCAAAGGTCAAATTTATTATTTTTCATATGTACTATGAAACTTTCTTAATGTTACATTTATCACAACATCTTTATCCAAACTTTGATTTGTGCACACTTGGTGGCTCTTTGATGGTCTTTATGTCTACTATTTAATAATAGAGTTTCATATACAAACTCCATATACAGAGGATATGGATGGCTGGATCCATAAGCAGCAGCCCAAGGCCCCACCTAAAGTCAAGCCCCCCATATATTATTACATATATAGTATACATATATATATACATATATATATATATATACATTAAATTATATAAAAATTATATTTAGTTCATAAAATTTTAGAGCATTGATGGGAAATAGTAACTTCTTTATGTAACATACACATTATTCAATGTACTTTCTTATCTACCTCCTAACCTATGAAACCTAGACTTAACTAGGCTTTGGGAAATCAAAAATTCATCTACCGTACCAACAGTCACTTACTATATTTAATGACCTTTAAATATTGTACCACATGTCCCAAAAGAAACCAACTATATACCTAACATTCACTTTATTGTATGACCTCGAAATATTCAATCTTCAAGGCCCAAAGTTAACTAAGTATAATTTTTTACTTTTCCTTCTCATTTATTCCATATGAACCAACAGTTCTTTTGTGCATATTATAAATGCCTAAAGCAAACTCCTCCCACCCATTTTGATCTATCTTAATTCTCAATTGTCAAGGACAAAGACAACACTTTCATCTCTCTTGAATTTGGAGATTACTGTTCACATGAATCTTTTACTTATATTTTAATTTTAAAATTTTAATTTATATTAATTTTTAAGCTATATTGCTTTTTTTTATGATTTTATCATAGTTTTATATTTCAAGGCCTTTGTTTTGTTTTCAAATATATAATAATAAATATGTATAGCAGAAAACATGAATCGGGATATGAAAAACGAAAAAAAAGAGTAGATAAATTAATTAAATCTAAAAAAAGAGCTCTTGATAAATTTATAAAAAATAATAACAAGATTTAACGGGAAGCTTAGGCAAAAATTTAGTAATTGAACAACCAATTCTTAAAGAACTAGAAAATAATAAATTAGCAAAAGAAAATGATACTAATGAGCATAATAAACCATCAAGTTCTATTCCTAATGAAGAAAATAAAAAAATAGAAGAACTTAAAAATCTTAATGAAATAGATAAACCAAATAAAGACTTTAATAAAATTTCTACTCCTATTAATATTTAGGATCAAGGAGAATGGGTAAATATTAATATAAAGTTAAGAAAGTTATTAGTAAAAAGTGGTCCAATTAGAGAAAAAAAATATTTTTTCCTAAAGATAAAAAAACTCTATTCATTTTTCAACTACACATTATTTTCTAAAACTATAAAATGGAGACAAACATGATAAAAAATGGTTAGTGTATTTAAAATATTTAGATAAAATATTAATTCAAAAACCTAACACAAGTCAATTAGTCAATGAATAAACAAAAGATTAGAAAAATCATAGCATTAAGCTTAAAAGCCATGAGATCCAGAGAATGGAATCTTCCTTTTGCATCAGCATCACACAGTTTGTAAAAAAAATGTGAATCTGCTTTTGTAGATTCTTAAAATGCTTGCACTTAGGAAAAGGCGGTTTCTTGATTACGATGAAGAATAGCTAGAATGGCGACATGCTCAGTCGCACAAAATTGCTGTTGCCCACCTCCCAGTCTCTGATCCATGCACCATTAAATGCAGCATAGGACGCAGTTGACCTTGTTCCCGGGTGTTGTCACTAGAGAAGGTTGAACAGACACTAATTGTTACTGGTTTGAATTGTTTTTCTTCTTGGCCCTTCTAATTAGAATTTAGAAAGTAAAGAAAGTATTAATAATCAATACCGATAAGATAAAAAAACCAAGTCTAGACTACGTCATCTATCATTCAAACTTCAATAATTCTGAGAAGTAAAAAAGAGCATTAATGGCTTAAATTCCGTGCTTTTATATTTTCTGCATAATTCAGCTACTCTCCCAATTAAAATACTCCGTTAAGGCATCCATACATGTTTTAGATTAATTACGATTGATGCGTGAGCCTTTTCCAACCCCTCCCTGTGGCCATGAATCACAAAGGGGCCAATATCCTTGGCCCGATAGATGCAAACTCTTCATAAGTTTGTAGCCTAGGCCTTAGGCCATGGGATGGGAAGGTGAGGCTGGGGGAGGAAAACCAAGCGGCTAGGGCATGGAAGGGGGCGGTACAGGCAGCCGAAGGAGGAAGATGAAGGTGTGGTAATGAGATACATAGAAATGATGGGAATCATTTCTCCCGTTGTGGGCTTTGGGTAAATGACACTTCCCTCAGACTTCAATTAATGGTTTATTTAATTTTTAAATGCCAAAATACTTTTATGACCAACTCATATAGGGCTCCAAGTACAGTACATAAACAGGCTCTGAGTCAATTGATTACGACCCCTCTTATGTACTATGTTTCGAGCCCATGTGGGCTAGTTAGAGCCCGATTATGGTACACAATGCACCCTTTTAAATGAAGCTATTAATATTATATATGAGTAGATTTTAGGGGAACGAGTCTTCAAATGCCATATAAATTATGCTTGTCCTTCCACAATCATATCCCATCAAATAGATAAAAGCATTTTTAATGCTCAAACAATGAGCCTAATGTAAGAAATGCTTATAGGGATTCATTTTCAAGATTGTCGGTGCATATGATAATGATTATTAATTTAAGTAATATTAATATGCACTAATAAGTATCTTGTCAATCCTAAAAATAAATATTTCATGCATATTCTTTACACTAAACTCGTAGTAACTAGGGAATATAAAAAACTCTTCCAAAACAATAACCATAAATGAGTAGAAAAAGCTAACTAGCCAGAGCCATCTCAGGTCCTGGCTGTCACCATCTGGCCTGGCTTTACGGTCGACGGCTAGGGTATATTATATAAAAAGAAAGCTAGACGCCTGGTAAATTTTCTTTCCAGTTAAAATGGCTATGTGATATGCCTAATGCACGAAAACGCCAGACGCTGGATGTGCAACTCCACCCGTTATGGTTGGGAAATGCGAACTAACCAAGGAAAAAAATGCTTTTGACTTATCCATCCACCAATTACGGTAGAAAAAATGCTAAACCCAAGATATGCAACTGCTTTATTATTATTCTTTTAAAATAATGTTATTATAACGTTAACTTTTACACGCCAAAATATTATTTTTCTTTGTTCCGATGAGATAGGACGAGTTTCAATGAAATTGGCGGCGGGATTCAACTCCTGTCTTCCTTCCAGACCTCGTCCCAGGCATTATATATAGCGCCCGCCATCGGCTCTGCTTCCTCAAAGCGTGCCCGTTTTCTGTGTGCACTCATCCACTTCCTCCTGGGAGACTCGGTTCTCAAAGATTTAGCAGCTGCTTTGTTTGTAAGTACAAGTGTTTATTAATTTTTTACTTGAATAAATTTTGTTCGAGAAATTCTCTTTGCACTGTCTCCTACCTGTCCGTGAGGAAGTTCCGCTTGGCCTTGTCCCAGCTGATCTTCCTGTCTGCCTCTTGTGCTGCAATGTCGACGTGAGTCCCCAACCATAATCCCACCCCCTCTCAGGGTCGCCGACGTCGCCGACTACCTTACGCACCACAACCTCTACCTTACTCCTCTTACCTGCTTCTCCCCTTTTCTCACATTTAATGACAATTAGCTGATCATATAAAGAACTTAAAGGGTACGTGAAACTGATGATCAGCCTAAGGACATCATTAATTAGCTCATACTCTATTATGCACAAAACAATTATAGATGCCCAACATCTAAGAAGGTCTTCTTTTGCTTTTTCTCACAGGGGGCCAGTCATTTGGGATTTTGGAATAAAATCTTTGAATTTTAAAATATAGTAGAGTCAATTAGGATTTCTAATGACATTTAAAATCTAGCGTTAGTAAATAAAAATTTTATATGAAATTTTAAATTCTGCATTAATGAATTATGCATCACAATTACAAATTTAGAATTCAGAGGTAGTCAACATATATAAAACTTACACTGAATTGTATTTGGAGAGTTGAGTTAAAACGCAATTAGGGTATTTCACAACACCACCTCCTAAGGTGGTCTTCTTAAATCTCGTCGGGTGGGCACTCAGCCTCTCATTGGTTAAGGCAAAATTTGGGTGAGTGATAGGGTGTAACCGAAGGCCCGCTATCCTGACGGAAGCTGCCATTTTTTTCGGCAAAGTGATCTCAATATCCTCTTCAGTGTCATCTCCTCTTCTGGTAGCCTCTTATCCCTCACCTCTCCTCTCTACTTTCCTACTCCAATCGTAGCTCTTCTGGGCACCACCCCACTGTAGCCCTTGATCCCACCTGACCTAGCCCTTCCTCCAATCCGAGTTGAGTTGTAACGCCCCGAGCTGAGCTAGGGCCCAAAACATTTCTAATTTAAAATTTTTCTCTTTCCTTAAAGCCAAAAATCATCATCTATGTGCTAGATGTGAAACATTGATCTACGCACTACGGAGTTCAAAACTTCCTCGCAAGTAGACTTAGGTTGTAATGAATTACACACGATGAAGCTTCATAATTCGTCACATATAAATCAGAATAAATTTTATTATTATAATTAATTTGGACCCAGCCAACGTTGTCTTACCGTTGGTTGCCTACGTATGCATTGGATATTATTCCAATACGATTGGATCCGAACATAGTTTTGCCTAACAGCTAATACATACATCAGGCATCACAAAATCATATACGTTAAAATACATATATACTAATATTTAATCAGAGATATATAAAAACTCATCATATATCAGAGTCAAGCGGAAGTTAATAAGTCAACAAAATCGTACATCTTGCTCTACCATAGGCCGAATCAAAACTATACAAACGTCTCGTTCTATCACTGAGCCGAGACTGAACACACACACACACACACCACACGTCTTGCTCCACCCTAGAGCAAGACAGAACATAAACATGTCACATCAAAGCATAGCAAATTAGAGCACAAAGGATCATAGCATAACACACATCCTAATTTAACACATGCAACTCTATAATTTAAACAGGATGTCAAAAAAACTTACTCCCCTCATGTCTCATAAGGTATTTGAAGTTACCCGTTCCTTCTTAGCGTTCTCCCCTTAGGATCCAAAGGAAGTAGATGAAGCTTCGCTAGCCTTCATACATTCCTCGTCTTACATTGAAAGACTATGTACAAATGTTCTCCTTGCCGGAGACTCTTTTCATTTTGTGTGCCAATAGACAGCAGATAGAATCTTCCCTACTCGGGGATGTTCCTCACACATCATGGCTCTTCAGTGGGAGATAGATCCTCCTCTACTCTGGATTGTTTCTCTTGTTGTGGCCTGGCAACTTTGGACAGAACCCAATCTTGCTCCTCGCCCCTTTTTCTTTCTCTGGTGCTTGAGGACAACTAGCAGTGCTTCTCTTTGTCTTGGGATATTTCCTCCTCATACGATCGCCAACTCAGAGAATGGATGCCTCAATTTAGTCAAGAATGTCGCTTGGATAGACTAAATCAGAGCTAGGATGCTCAAAAACAGAGAAAATGATGCTTATCGGTGCTCGAGGACAACGGCTAGGACCTCTCCTTCTCTTGGGTAGTTTCTTCTCATATGGTCACCAACTCAAAGAATGGACCACTCAATTGTGTAGAGCATACTCGGTTTACTTAAGAATGCCTCTTGAACGGCCTTAATCGGACTCATAATGGTTAGAAACAGGGGAGGAGAAGATCTCCTGAAAAATTGCACAAATGGGGTATTTATAGCCCCCGAGCTGCCAAATTAAAACCGCGGCTGTAAGGACCCTCATCTTTAAACCGGTTTTTGGTTTTCTTTAATTATGGGTTATCGTGAGATGAACGCGTTTTCTGATCTTATTCGGTGATTTCGTAAAATAAATAGTGTTTGTGATGGTTTTAACCAAAATTAACTTCAATATTAGTGGCTTTAAGTGATTTTAGACCAAATGTGAATTTTTGGAATTTTTTAAAATTTTTTACTATTTTCCCAAAAATTAGGGTTTTGGCGGGACCCCTGTGGGCCCCACCGTTGAAAATTTTATTTTTTGGTCAAATGAACCTAGACATATACTTAAGGTCATACAAAAATTTTTAGAATTTTATTAAGCTTAATCAGTGCTTAAATTTACAAAATACCCACTTTTAGCCTACTTTTCCTATTTACACCCCAAAACTTACCTATGCATCCCCAACCCTTACTATAAAAGGGCAAACCTGAGCCATTTCCATTTTTGGGAATAGGCTAAGGAAGGAAGGCTGGCCTAATCCCCACTTAGGCCTGAATTAGAAGCCGATTAAGGTAAGCTTACTTTAATTAAGCACTAATCCATAGCTTTCTTCTTAATTTCTTCCAAATCTACTATTTTCCCCTTTATTCAATTCATTTTTGACCATCAAAAACTACTGATTTGTGTTTTACTATAAACCCTAACATTCAAAATTTGATTTTTACTACCAACAAGCCCTAGATCTAAGATTTAATTAGGGATTTCTTGAGTAAATCGATTTCTATTAGAGTTTAATTCAAACTCATTGTGTTTTCAAGGATTTCAAGAAGGGTGACTCTTCAATCCGAGCTTAATCAAGTGCTGAGGTAATGGGTCTTCAAAATCTCTGTTTGTCCATGGTAAAACTCTTCATTTTTGGCTTATTTCGAAATGGTTTGCTTGATTTGGTGTGTTAATGGTAAGATTAGAAAATGGAATTATTTAATCCCAATTTCTTAGGGTTTTGCATTATTATGGTTTGGTTTGATGTTCTGGAAGTCAAGGAGGACTTTTGATGATGATTAGGGTGTTAGATGTGGATTTGAAGTGTTATCTATGGTGTTTCGGTTTGGATTTGTGAAAGGAAGAAGATGACTGTTCTGCCGTGTTGGCGATCGATCGGCCCTGCAAGGCGATCGATCGGCCGAACTGTAAATTTCAAAATTTTGCGTGTAACCGATCGAACGGCCTGAAGGGCGATCGATCGGCTACACAAGAAATTGTATGTTCTGCATATGATGTCTATTTTGATTATTCTACTTTAGCTTGCCAATTTTATATGAATGTGGAGTGTTTTAAGCTATGTTAGGCTACTGGAAATGCATGCTACTAAGTTTATGGAATTGAGATATATGCTTAGAAATTTGTGAAATGACTTATGTTTTGTGGCATGATGTTGAAATCGTTATTTTGAAATTATGAATGGTTATTTCCCTTTGGTTAAGCATATTTTCAGTAGGACTACAATCATTGTTGGACTGATTTGTCATGATGAATTGTGGTTAATGGTGTGTGGATGTTGGTAAATGCCATGACTCAATGATGAAATGAGTGATGTTATATGTGTTTAGCCTTTGTGGTTGAGTTTTGAATTTAGATATGATTTCAACGATTCTTCTTCTATGATTTCCGCTGGAATTCATGTTTGGATAGAAATTCACATGTGTAGTGTGGTAGTGAGTTGATTTTCAAGCAAGTTGATATGCATTTTGTGAAATGCTTCTACTAGATACACACACATGTGTGGTTAAACGATGATGTTGAAGCTTAATATTGTGATTATGAATGATGCATTAGGGGCTGATGAGAGCACTTATCATGGATTAGGATTCATGTATGCTTTGCCCACGTATGTACCATGCTGCATGCATCATGAAAATGGATTTTCAATTGAGGCTTCATTGTGATTAATCGAATATGACCGATTGGATGCAATGTGATGGAATTGTGTGCCGGATTGATCGGTCGTGGATTAATCGCAAGTTGATTGGTCCGAAAGGACATTTTGATTTGAAGTTCCTGTGTGGAACGATCTGAAGTTCCTGTGTGGAACGAGTGCACTCCCCGGGTTGAGTCTTGTTAAATGGAATGACATGTGGGGATGAGTTGCGTACTTGTCTTGCGGATTGTGAGAATGTTATTATGTGTGTCATCTGGACCTTGAGAATCCAGTGTGGTATGCCGTGTGCACCCCGCTACCACGTGTTCTAGGGTTCTCTGTGTGAGAACTCGGGCTCTTCCCTCCGCAGGAGATGTCCCTGGGTGAACACCCCTGCTCTAGATTCTCTGTATGAGAATGGGACATCCTTGGCCAGGATCGTCCAGGGCGAGCAGTATTAGGGATTGACAACCCCGATCTTTCTTGAATTCTTGTGTAGAATTTTGGACCATGACACGCCTTCGTGGCCTTGTCCATGCTCCCGTCTGTGTGACATTAATGTGTGATTACTCCTTGATGGAGGTTGTTTTTGATACTATGCATGTGGAATATGTATGTTAGAGATACATCCATGCATGTTGATTTTGATGTTATGCATGTGGAATATGTATGCTAGAGATACATCCATGCATGTTGATTTTGATGTAATGCATGTGGAATATGTATGTTAGAGATACATCCATGCAGTTTGATTTGATACTATGCATGTGGGAATATATATGTTAGAGATACATCCATGCAGGTTGAATTGTGCATTATGATGCAGTGTTAGGTGATATGAATGTGTGATCAGAAAGTGATACACCATGTAAATCTTTGATCTGAACGATCTCATTACTATGCTATCGTATTTTCAACGTTGACAGTGATATTAAAACCATTGCTGGGTTTGTTAAACTCACCCCTCTTTTTGTGTTTTGATTTGGGGCTGCGTGGTGCGACACGCAGACGGACAGGATTGCCTCTTTGAGGAAAGGTCAGAGATAGCTTGGGTGTGATGATGGAGATCGTTGTGTGACTTACCTTCGTTTGTTTCATGCTTTATGTTAGAACCTTTGTGTAGGGTTCTTGTTTTGGATTTATGTCAGATTTTACAGTTGTGATGCTTATGACTTATTTTGAGCCGTATGGGCTTTACTTAACTAAGCTTGTGGGTTTGAGATTGTTGTTTACTTTGTGATAAGCAACACCTTTTCCTTCCCTTTTATTTACTCTTGCTCAAAGGGTTGTGCGCACTCCGTGTTGCTGTTAATCGCCCGTGGTTAGGGTTAAGTCTTCTGCTAGAATTGTTTCTCAATTTTCACTTCATCGCCCCCGCGCGCTTGACCGGCCCCTAGACTGGGTTTGGCTCGGGTCGG
The DNA here is from genome assembly GCA_035235625.1 of Saururus chinensis. Taxonomy (NCBI): domain Eukaryota; kingdom Viridiplantae; phylum Streptophyta; class Magnoliopsida; order Piperales; family Saururaceae; genus Saururus; species Saururus chinensis. The sequence goes on from CP141140.1 coordinate 28,749,350, forward strand.
GCATCGCCGGGGAGTGACACCGGGCCCCGCCGTGCCAAACTGCGGCACCACCAAGAACGGCAACACTAGCTGTTTCACTCGTTGCCTGCGTGTAATGACAGTGGTGATCGTTTGTCGTGGCAGCGTGTTACGTGCGTACCGCGCGCGTCCATCTCATGCGCACCACAAATTATTTTCTTTTCTTTTTTTATATATATCAAAATCTTCAAACACGCATAACTTCCTACCCCGGATTCGGATTCGCACGTTCTTGGTACCATTGGACTCGTATTAATGAGCCCTTTGATACTAATGTACTTAAAATAATACATCCTACTCTTTTCAAGTGGGTCTAGCCTATTTTCTACGCCTTTTAAGGTCATAACATTCGGTCCTGACCTCCGTTTTGCCCATTCTATGAATCGTTAGGCTCGTTACTTCAAGCTCTACTCAAATATAAAGGTTTCAACCTTTGAAATACTCTAAAATTTATCCTAAAATTATCCAATTAGGCCTTACCCTTCAGGTTAGATGTAATCCAAAAATGAGTCGTTACATTCTCCCCCCCCCCTTAATTGAATTGCGTCTGCGCAATTCACCTAAACCACCCTTCTACACACATCACAATCCGATCATTACTTAGATGACAATAACAAACAACATTCCAATAATTCTAAATATGGGAAAAAGCATTCAAAACACAATCCAATAGTCACCCAGATAAAGCATTCGAAAATCTAATTCCGATAATTAAGGTCGGATAACACTTTTCCACAAACACAATCCAATAATTAATAATCGGATAAAACACACACATACAAAATCTGGTAATCACAGAGTTAAAACAAAACAAAATCCGATAAATTGAAATTGGCTTAAATAGTCATGAATAGAATCCGATAGGTAACTCGGATTATACATTCATAACTAGGGTCCCATACTTTCATAATTGTATAAACCCTTCACAACATAATCCAATGACTCATGATCAGATAAAACACTTTTAATCACAATCTGATTTTTACGTCAAAATCAAACAAATTGAAATTCAAAATCAGAATGCAAGTAGTAAATCTGAATCAAGCAGATTCCGTCAAACACAAATCCAAAACACTCTCGGATTTTCATTATCTACTAATTCACAATCCGATAATTTTATCAAAAAATCATTTCACAAGATTCGATTTAAAATCAAGCACTTTCTTGTCTTTTTTTTTTAAAAAAAAAAACACAGCGGATCAAATCAGCTTGAAACATGTCAAAGCACCACTCAAATTTGGGTCACAACATAAGCCATGACACCCAACAGCCTACCCTCGGAACTCATGGGGCAAACGAGGGCCACAAAAGGAAAGAGTTTCCCCATAATGCTCCACCTTTTTAATGCCACTAGCCGATTAGTTTTCTCTGTAGGCATCCACACATACGTCCATTACACTAAGTGGTACGTGCATCACATCACAAGCCAAATACCCAACGGACTACCCTTGGCACTCATGGGGCAAATGAGGGCCGCTAAGGGAAGGAGTTTCCCCATGATGCTTCACCCTATGTGCACCACTAGCAGATTATTTTTCTCAGCGGGCATCCATTATAGATAGTTTTTGGGCTTTATACCAAATAACTATCTACAGAGTTTGAAGACCCAAATTATCGAAATACCTCATTCAAAATAAATTTGGAGCCAATAATCCAGACTTGAAATCAAAATTTATTTCAATATACTAGTGGAATCAATTTTAAAGCTATCCACTAACATCTCATGTCCTATACCATGGGTGTTTGATGGTTTCTTCTTAGCAATTCCACAAGCAATTGAGATAAATTTACTAAATTTCAAATCCATTTTCAAATAACATAGGATTTAAAATTAATTTTCATATCAAATCCATTAGCAAATTAAACCTTAGAGCAATCCACTAACACTTGATACATCACAGGTGTATAATGATTTCTCTTCGGGGTTCCCACTATTTTTCAAAACAGATTTTTAAACATAACTTTCAAAATACTGACTTTTCAAAATTGAATTTCTTATCAATATATCGGTAGGATTTACCGCAGAGGTGTCCACTAACGTCTCATGTCTCATACCATGAACGTTTTGTGCATGGTTACCCCTTAGTAATTCTACCGTTGTTTAAAACACATTTGAAATCAAACCACTGAGAAATTAGGCACTGATTTCAAGACAAAATTCTCGATTGCATCAAACTCAAAATCAAAACTTGTAAAATAAGTGCCACACATGTAAAACAAAATTTTAATTCGTTCCCGATTAAAATTCTCAAAATTAAAATCCATCATAAATACATGCAGAACAAAAATTTTAAATCAAATCCGATTCAACTTATTTGAGAATAAAAATTTCAACTTACAGAGGATTAAAATTTTGAATTCCTGAAATCAGAGTTTAAGTTAAATCTGATATCACAAATACAAAATGCAAGGTTCAAAATCAAAGTTCTAACTAAATCAGCTTTATTAGTTGCAACAACATTTTACGTCAATTCAATTTTTTAAAAAATATTAAACTTGATGCAATATATCCAAATAGAAAATTTTAAACTAACTCTAATTAAAAGAATTAAACATGATGCAACATATTCAAACATAATTAAATTGAAGTTCATATCCAATACCTTGCAATAAATGGTGAACAAAAATCCCAAATAATATATACATATATATATATATATATATATATTTATTACTACTTCAGATGCAACACATTTAAAACAAAAAATTTTAGATACATCCTAATATGAGATTAGTATCTACAAAATCTGAGTTTATCTTCAATCTGATATTACACATGAACAATTAAAATCAATTCACTTCTAATTGATAAAATCAAAATTCAAAGAAATTCCAATGACACACTAGTGTCATGGAATTACAAATCAAAATCCAACACAACTTATTCATAGAAGAAATTTGAAATCAAAATCCACTTGAGAATTGAAGTTCTCAAATCCGATCTCACACTTATATAATGAATATTTCACCGTTGGAATTTTTCTTAATTCCAATATCATATATACAGAACGGATGTTCACAATCGGAATTCATATAAAATCCAATGTCATAAATTCAAAATGAAAAGTTCAAAATCAGAATTTGTATTAAATCTAATTTCTTAGTCGAAACAAAATTACAATTTAATTTAGAAAAATAAAGCCTGAGGCAACAAATCCAAAGCAAAATTTTCAGATCAATTCTAATTTAGAATTAACATTTGCAAAGTCTAAGTTTACCTTTAATATGATACACCCATGTAGGATAAAAATTTAAAACTACTCCTAATTAAACAAATCAAACTTAGAGCTCGGTGTAATTTTAATATCACACCTGAGAACATAATTGCAAGACAAATATGATAACAATTATTCATACCCACATATTCAAATAATCCTTTATTTAAGATCAAAATTCATAAAATTGATCTTTGTATCAAATCAATGATACCACAAGCAAACAAAAATGTCAATTTCAAATAAACATGAGAATCGAAGTTCATAAAATAGGAGTCCATAAAAAAAATATGAGTGCAGAACCAAGATTCAAAATCAGAGTTTGTGTTAATTTCAATAACACACAGGTATAACCAAAAGTTAAAAATTAGAATTTAATTCAAATAAACAACACATCTAGAATAGAGATTTATTTTAGAATCAAAATTCACTTCAAAACAGTCACCACACATTTCAAGCAAAATTTTCTAATTATTTTAAACTTAAAAAAAATTAAAATTCTTATTATTAATTAAAATATTATACTCTCGCAGACAGATTAATGCTCTGATACCATTTGTAATGCCCCAACTTGTGCCGGGGCAGAAAACATTTCTAATTTAATTTTTTTTCCTTAAAACGAGAATTCATCATTTGTGTGCGAGAGGTGCAACATTGATCTATGCACTATGGAGTTCAAAACTTCCCAGTATGTAGACTTAGGTTGTAACGATAATTTACACATGACAAAGCTTCATAATTCGTCACGTATAAATCAAAATAAAACTTATTATTATAATTAATTTGGATCAGGTCAACGTTCCCTTGCCGTTGGTTGCCTACATACGTATTGGATATTATTCAAATACGATCTAATCCGAATGTAGTTCTGCCTTACGGCTAATACATACATCAGGCATCACAAAATCGTATATGTTAAACTATGTATACACTGATATTTAATCGGAGATATACAAGAACTCATCATATATTGAAGTCAAGCAGAAGTTAATAAGTCAACAAAATCGTACATCTCATTCTACCATAGAGCAGAATCAAAACTATACACACGTCTCGCTCTATCTCTGAGCCGAGACCAAACACATGCACATACACACACACCACACATCCTGCTCTACCCTAGAGCAAGACGGAACATAAACATGTCACATCAAAGCATAGTAGATTAGAGCACAAAGGATCGTGGCATAACACACATCCTAATTTAAGACATGCAGCTCTATAATTTAAACAGGATGTCAGAAATACTTACTCCCCTCATGTCTCATAAGGTATTCGAAGTTACTCGTTCCTTCTTAGCGTCCTCCCGTTAGGATCCAAAGGTAGTAGATGAAGCTTCCGCTAGCCTCCATACGTTCCTCGTCTTGCACTGAAAGACTATGTACAAACGTTCTCCTTGCTAGAGACTCTTCTCGTTTTCTGCACCAGTAGGTGGCTGAAAGAACCTCCCCTACTCGGGGATGTTCCTCACACATTGTGGCTCTTTAGTGGGAGACAAATCCTCCGCTACTCTGGATTGTTTTTCTTGTTGTGGCCTGACAACTTCGGACAAAACCCCATCTTGCTTCTGGCCCATTTTTCTTTCTCTGTTGCTTGAGGACAACTGGCAAGGCTTCTCATTGTCTCGGGACATTTCCTTCTCATATGATTGCCAACTTAGAGAATGGATCCCTCCATTACAAAGAGCATACTTGATTTAGTCAAGAACACCTCTTGGATAGACAAAATCAGAGCAAGGATGCTCAGAAATAGAGAAAACGATGTTTATCAGTGCTCGAGGACAATGACTAGGATGTCTCCTTCTCTTAGGGTGTTCCCTTCTCATACAATCACTAACTCAGAGAACGGACCACTCCATTGCATAGAGCATACTCGATTTACTTAAGAATGCCTCTTGATTGGCCTTAATCGGACTCAGAACGATCAAAAATGGGGGAGGAGAAGATCTCCTAAAAAATTGCACAAATGGGGTATTTATAGCCCCCGAGCCTGTGGCCTTGCTAGCCATTTCATGCACACGTGCGGCCACCACATGTTCCAAGTGCTGCGTACATGTCCGTCACTCACATACCACAAATTATTTTCCTTTTTTTATATATATCCAAATCTTCAAATGTGCATAACTTCCTACCCCGGATTCGGATTCGCGCATTCTTTGTACTGCTGGATTCATATTGACAAGCCCTTCGATACTAACCCACTTAAAGTAATATATTATAGTCTTTTCAAGTAGGTCCAACCTATTTTCTACACTTCTGAAGGTCGTAACTTCTGATCCCGACCTCCGTTTCGCCCGTTTAATGAATCATTATGCTCGTTACATCGACCTCTACTCAAATACGGAGGTTTTAACCTTTGAAATCCTCTAAAAGTTATCCTAAAATTATCCAATTAGGCCTAACCCTTTAGGTTAGATGTAATCGAAAAAGGAGTCGTTACACGAGTATCCCCTCTTCCCTCCTCTCTTCTCTCTCCCTCTACCTTTCCCTCTTTGTCCCCCACCCCCTACTGCTATGTTTTGATTTTTATTTTTCTCCCTTCTCCATAGATCCAATAGGTGTTTTGTCCTTTATCTTCTTTCCACTCTTACCTGCATGTTGTTTGTCCCTTCTTTCAAAAAAATTTCAATATGATTCTACTATGGCTTCTTCCTTGTTAAGAAAATTTTGAATAATTGCCTCTTGCCTTGGGCAGCCTTCTCGTCTCCATTGTCTAACTTCAACAGGCCCCCTTTTAGACTCAAACCAATGTCAATGCAACTTCTTCCACCTTAAGGGGTAGTATTTTGCCTCAAATGTTGAACACCTCTTATGAGCCATCCTAGCACTCATGTATTAGAACGTCCAGGATCGGTTTGAAGATAATGATCAGTTCACAATTGTATTTTGGGTAGAGCCCAGTCTCCTCCAAGATTACCTTTCATCTCAGCATCGATTCAATGAGGTCTTTTGATAAACTAAGTCCCGTAGGGAAACTGTTAGTTTCTGTACCCGGTCTCCTCTAGTAAATTCTCTTCTTCTTCTCTTTCGAGACCTTCACTAATTCTATCATTTAACTATATCCTTCTAGCTCTCCATCTATAAAAGACGTTATATATATGTATATCAACAATGGATCATGACCAAAACCAAAGAGACACATTGATTCACATTATGTAATTAGTATACAAATATATGCTAATTTCATGATGCCTTCTCATACACAATAGCACAATAAATGAATGTCATCTACCACCTATCATTTTCTTAATAACACGTTATGTATGCTACACATACATGATACGATGACATCTCCAAATCATATATTGTATTATGGATAACACAATACAATAAATATTGTAGCATTGATAACATGAAAATCTATTGAGTGAATAAAAGTACAAACTATTGTGTGTTCCATAACACGAAATATGAATAATCGAGCATACAAACCAACAATTTAGATCTAGAGAAAGCCGATACCACGAAATTGATTCGAGCTAGATTAACCCCACAATTGGTAGGTGATCTTTGCCAAAGTTCACTGCTTTACTAGGAGCACATAAGTATATAGTCAGATGGAACCTCACTTCACAACCAGAACTTGCTTCAACGAGGGAAATTTGAAGATTGCCTATCGAACATAACAAAAACCAAACATTGCACTATTTTTCTGTGTCTCACTAATCAACCTTCAGATTAACTGTTGATTTTTACAAATTGCCGATTGGATGTGTCGATAATTAGAAATCCCACTACATATTCCTTTCTCAGTGATCAGACTGTGGAAATCACTGGTCGGATGGGTCATTTATATGTAAATGTGCCAGTATAACTAGTTTATATGATATAAAATGCAAAACCCTAAGATAGGGTATTTCTATTTTAAATTTTTATTAATATTGTGTAAGTCAAGATTCAATGATATTTTTATTTAAAAACAAGAGAATATAGAATATTGGCTTCTTCAACCGGGTAATATAGAAAAAATTCTTTTACAAAAACTCACCCACCACAGCCTTTGAAACTGGATGCTCACTAAATGTGAAATTGCTCTCTTCTTCTCCTCCAATTTTCTTTTCGTGGCATTCAAAGTAAAGATTATTGTGCATGGATGCCTTTGCAAAACACGGTATACCAATATGGGTGCTCCAAGAATTAAAAAAAAAATGTAAACAGAACTTTCCAAAAGGAGAGATAATTTAGGGGCCCTGCAAAATGACCGGGTGTCTGGATAGCATAATACAAATTTCCACACAAGGTAGACAATTATAAGTTTAATGGTTTTGATGGAGGTCCATCTTTTGTAATGGCATCCCATAATCAAGTCATGTCTTCTAGTTTTCCTGAATCATCCTTTTGGAGACTTAAGCGAATGACCAATGCCAACTCTACCAACCGCTTTGACATATTTGAAAGTGTCAGCATTGTCTGGTTGTAGACAATAAATTTCGCGCTTCTTGGGAGCACTTTAGGTTTAGGGGAATGGTCATCACTTATATTCTATCTCTTTTCTCTTAATCATATGTACTTCACTTTTAGATTAGTAGATTAGTTATGCTTTCAAGTGATATCTTTCTTTCTCTCTCTTACTTATTATTGTCATTATAGTATATATTTTCATTAACATTGTGGACAATATTTAGTTTAAGATTGGGGCTGTTGAACAATATTTTCTTTCTCATTTTTCTTTTACGATGTTTTAGAGTATTGTTTTTATGTTTCTATCAATTTTTATCTTGTTTTCATTGCTTGTTTTCTTTTAAAAGCATATGTCTATTTTTAAAGAGATCAATTTCAAGTAGAAAGTTCCAATAATTAATTATACGATGAAAGCGATTGGGTGAGTAATATATGCTCTATTTTCTTTATCTTAGAAAGTTTTGCTTATATTTTTCAATCACATTTCATATACTTGAAACTTGTAGGAATATTATTTTATGATTTATTGCTTGTATCTTAGTAGGATATCTTTAACTAGGCATATATTTGAAAATATGGCAATTGAGTAATTTTCAAATTTTTATGATAGATCTTTATGTTTGGCTATTATTTGAAAAAAAATTGGATGTGTATGATAAAAAAATAAATGAGAAAATAGAGTTGAAAAAATAATTATTGATTAAAAAAATGATGATGAAAAAAATAAGGAAAAAGATTTGTTTCAATTTTCACCAAGTAGCCAAGCCTCATGCCCAAGCAAGCATAGGCATTCGCATCAAAAGGTGAAAAGTTGAAATAATTTTTTTTTGACTTGTTTAGTTTTGTAGCCCTTATAGTTCGAGTTATTAAGCCTGATTGGTGTCTCAATACCTAGTGTCCTATGCTAACTTGATTAGGAATACTTGCCTAATGCTTATTACATAGACTATTTAGAAAACTTAATAAAACTAAATATTGTATAAGTCATATTTTGAAATATATTATGCTCTTATTCCATAAATTTAATTAAAAATTTGAAGGTCATTACATGAGCTTTTATTATAAGATATTATTGATGAAAGATTGTTATTGTCATATTTTTGAGTTAATAAACTTTAATTAGCTTGGATGATGGGTCACATAAGATACGTTTGTTAATAAAGAATGAAATTATATGACTGCAAGTTTCTATACTTCATGTTTTTGAAATGCATAGATGTAGTTATATAATTATTTCCAAGATGAGTTCATAGAATGGATGATTCCTTACTTGATTTGGATAAGATCAAAATTATTTACTTGTGTCAAGTATTCGTGGTTGGTTCTTTTTAAAAAATTAGTTTTGTGGGCTCAGGAGAAGATTTTTTTATTTTTGTTTCTTGTTTTATTTATTTTAAGCTTAGATGTTTGCTAGTATTATTGTGGCAAACCCTCACGAGACATATTTTATCAAACAAGGATCTCCTAGGGTTTAAAAGGCTTATTGCATATGTTAAATATAATCATGATTCCCTACAAAATTGACATTTATTTATTTTTCTATATTAGTTATTTTAGTTTGTTTTGTTTTGTTTGAGGACTAACAAAGTATAGGTTTGGGGGTATTTCATAATTGTAAAATATATCTGTTTTATAAGCCTTTATACCTTATTTCCTAGTATAATATTAGTTTAATTTATGATTAATTATAGTATATTTATATTAAGATAGATATTAATATTTTAGTTTAATTATTAATTAATTTAGGAGTTAATAGTAGTTTAGTCATGTATTTGAATCAAGTTGAGATTTTATTTATATTCTACATGTCTTAAATGCAAAGTTTTTATGCTTTGTTGGTAAGATGAGCTTATGCAGGCCCTTGGGCAATATGCAAAATATTTGTAAATACTCTTGGCACAGTTTAAAATGATTTGGATTACTTTCAAAGATACAAACAAGTTGCAAATTAATATAGATGTGAAAAAAGAAGTTAGTGAATATCGTAGAAAACTAGACATGAATATGGATTGTTGAGTAAACAATTTTAGCTACCGTAATAGAAATTGGACAAGAAACTAAAAAGAATTGTCTTGATTGCAGAAATAATATAGCCATTTGAACGGGCATAACATACAGTTTCCAATTTTAGGGTCGTTTTGAGTTTTTTTTCTATTAAACTTCCTCATATGACTCTCATACGTGCATAAGTATATAGGGCTCAAAATTAATGAAATTTTAGTAGATTTTTTGAAAAGAAAAAAGGGAGAAGAAGATGGAGGATCATTTAAAGTTTTCAATGGAAATTTAAGAGTTTTCTCTACCATACAAAGCTAAATTTTCTTTTACTTAGGAGTTGATAAAGCTATAGCTATGTTTTAGAAATTTTTTTTTTTAACTTAGATCTTAGTTGTGATTGATAACAATTATATGATAAGAATTTTCCTTTTAATGGAAGAGCTTCTCAAGTTTAATTCAAATCTATGTTGATTTATTGTCTTATAGATAATAGATTGATGTAATTTTGAGATTTTCATTGATTCTACTTTTTGTGATTTAAATGAGATGGTCATATAATAGTTTTGATGTTCATATGATTAATAAATTAGATGAGTTATACTAAGATTAAATGAGTCATGCCTATAGTTTAGTTTAGTGTAGAGGATTCATGCTATTGCAGAAGATATTTCATGTCATGTACTTAATTAATGAATTTTTCTAAAATAATTCTAGCTTGTAGTTGAGAGTACTTGTTAGTATATACACTAGATTTAGAATAAAGCTTAAAGAATTATTATGGTTCTATAGTGGATTAAACTTCCTAAGTAATTTTTAATATATTGATCTTTTCCTATTAGTCCAGTTGCTTATTTTCTTTGTTAAATTTAAGGTTAAGTTCTTTTAGTTTTCAATCAGTGAATTCTTCACTTAGATTTAGTAATTAATTCATCCGTCCCTGAGGTTTGACAACCCATAACTACTTATTTTAGTACAATTACCTTATAGATTTGTAAAGAATTTAATGGTATGTCTCGACATATATGTCGTAGGCATAGTACCGTAAAAGAATTGATCTCTAGTAGAATGATTTCTATTAAGTATGTTAGGTTAAAAGAAAATATAGTGGATCTGCTTATAAAAGGTTTGGTTAAAGAACAAGCGAATGTTTTTTCGAGGAGAGTAGGCTTGAAGCCTATGGATTAAGAGTCACCATAACGGCAACCAAAACTAGTTGACGGGAGATTCCAAGATCTAGGCTCCAAGGGATAACCAAATTGTGTCATCAAACAAACAATCGAATTTGGATCACTCATCTTCTCTACTCTAATATTTTGGTGGGTTAATGATATACCTCGAAGCAACATGTCATGCATGATTTCTGCCTAGTGTACCTCCCCATAACTGTCAGGTCATTTATGAAGTCACACAAAGATGGGGAGATAGACTTATTGCTCTATGTAAATAAAATTAGGACCCTCATGTGTATGATGACCAATCGTGTTAAGTCCTCGTTGGACATAACCTGCCTGTTGTTTGCCACTTCTTTCAAAAAACTTTCAATTTGATTCTACTATGGCTACTTCCTTGTTAAGAAAATTTTGAATAATTGCCTCTTGCCTTGGGTATCCTTCTCATCTCCATTGTCCAACTTCAACATGTTCACTTTCACACTCAAACTCGTGTTAGCAACTTCTTCCACCTTAAGGGGTAGTATTTTGCCTCAAATGTTGAACACCTCTTATGAGCCATCCCAGCACTCATGTATTAGAACATCCAGGAGCAGTTTGAAGATAATGATTAGTTCACAATTGTATTTTGGGTAAAACCCATTCACCTCCAAGATTGCCTTTCATCTCAGCATCAATTTAATGAGGTCTTTTGATAAACTAAGTCCCATAGGGAAACTGTTAGTTTCTATACCTAGTCTCCTCTGGTAAATTCTCTTCTTCTTCTCTTTGGAGACCTTCACTGATTCCGTCATTTAACTATATCCTTCTAGCTCTCCGTCTATGAAAGATGTTATACATATGTATATCAACAATAGCTCGTGACCAAAATCAAAGTCGCATTGATTCACATTATGTAATTAGTTTACAAATATATGTTAATTTCATATATCATGTTGTCGATTACATGATATGATGCCTTCTCATACACAATAGTACAATAATTGAATGTCATCTACCACATATCGTTTTCTTAATAACACATTATGTATGCTACACATACATGATACGATGACATCTCTATATCATATATTATATTATCGATAACACAATACAGTAAATATTGTAGCATTGATAACATGAAAATCTATTGAGTGAATAAAAGTACAAACGATTGTGTGTTCCATAACATGAAATATGAATAATCGAGTATACAAACCTACAATTTAGATCTAGAGGAAGCCAATACCACGAAATTGATTCGATCTAGATTAACCCCACGACTGGTAGGTGATCTTTGCCAAAGTTTACTGCTTTACCAGGAGCACATAAGTATATATTCCTATGGAACCTCACTTCACAACCAGAACTCGCTTTATCGAGGAAAATTTGAAGATTGCCTATCGAACACAACAAAAACCAGACATTGCAAAGTTTTTTTGTGTTTCACTGATCAGCCTTTAGATTAACTGTCGATTTTTACAAATTGCCAATTGGATGTGTCGATAATTAGAAATCCCACTGCATATTCCTTTCTCAGTGATCGGACTATGGAAATCATCGGTCGAATGGGTCATTTATGTCTAAATGCAACGGTATAACTGGTTTATATGATATAAAACCCTAAGACATGGTATTTCTATTTTTAATTTTTATTAATATTGTGTAAGTCAAGATTCAGTGATATTTTTATTTAAAAAATAGGGAATATAGAATATTAGCTTCTTCGACTAGGTAATATAGAAAAAATTCTTTTACAAAAAATCACCCACCACAGCCTTTAAAACCGGTCTCTCACTAAATGTGAAATTGCTCTCTTCTTCTCCTCCATTTTTCTTTTCGTGGCATCCAAAGTAAACATTATTGTGCATGGACGCCCTTACAAAACACGGTATACCAGCATGGGTGCTCCAAGAGTAAAAAAATTGTAAACTAAACTTTTTGAGAACTTTCCAAAAGAGGAGATAATTTAGGGGCCCTGCAAAATGACTGGGTGTCTGGACAGCATAATACAAATTTCCACGCAAGGTTGAGGCAAGTTGACATTTAGGAATTCAACAACAAATTCCAACTTTCCTTTCAATCTATTTCTTGTTTTGTTTCATTTGTTTTTGTGGATTCTATGACATTGGTGTGTCAATGGTGTAAGGCCGGTGTAAGGCGTATGGGTAAGGAAAAAGTAGTATTATAAGGATATCATTATCCTTTTCAAATTACCTTAAAAAAATAGATATTTTCAAACTACCTTAAAAATATAGTCATTGCAGAATAATATAATCTAGTAGACTGACATTGGCAACATCGAGGTTAAAAAAACTGTTGTGTTTGAAAAGTGAGAGAGATCAATGTTGTTTGTTGTATGGAATTTGGGGCCCATTTAATTAATAAGATCTATAAAAAGATATGAAGGAGTAAGGGGCTTAGGTATGCAAATTTTAATTTTAAGGCTAAAACGTCAACTCATATGTTAAGCGGCTATTTTAATTTCAATGAAAGTAATTTATATGGTACGTGATAATATATATCTATTTCATGAAAAAGGCCCACATAATACGTAAGGGTGTTATTTGGTTTTTAAAAAAAATATATTTAACGAACGGATTTTCGATAGTATTTATTAGGGCACTAGGTAAACTGTCGAAGTCACTTAAGGCCGCCCTGCTACGCCTTGAATGGTTAGCTGTTACCTCTTATTCACAAACATGCATGGACTTGTTTACCATCATTAATTTTTACGATTAAGGCTTCCTAACGAACAATGAAAAACTACAATATTATTAAAAAATAAATAGCAAGAAAAAAAATTAAGAAAGAGATTCAACTCTTATTATACTCCCCCTTCTACATCTTCATTCGTCACGCAATTTAGTTATGAGAATTGATAATTGGTAAGTAAGAAAAATATATTTAATGAAAAACTACCACATTATTAAAGAAGCACCAACTGTACTGGCGTGCCTCCACACTGCCTGCAGGTCAAACATTTGGTCATTCTCTGTACCAAACAAATACCTCTTTATAAATTTTGTCTCTCCCACCGAACTGCACGCCATTCAAAAGCGACACAATCACATAGAAAACCTAATTGTGTCTCGGTCAATTTGTCTTTTATGCATAAAGCAAGCTGGAAGCACATTCTGCCCGAAGAGACCGAGGGTGTTACGCTGAGGTCAAGTGAAATGTGGAACTAACAACTCTTTTTATTGTATCATTTTTTATAATTGTTGCTACCTTCGATAAATATCAACGATGCCTTATAGAGCATAATAGCTCCAGTCATAGTATAAATGGAAGGCCATGTATATGGGCATATATGTACCTATATCGACTAAGACGATATAATATAAGGGGTGGTATGTCCCCCATATCGGCTATATTAGCCGTAAGATATGGTTAACGGATATCGATATTTATATAATTTATTATTTAAAAAATATTTTAAAAATAATTTATTTATTATAAAATAAAAACATGATTCAAACCTAATTTTTTAAATGCTCAAGAAGGATAATTTTTTATTATATTAAAAATAACTTTTTAAAAATTTATATATATATATGGGTTTTTTCATAATATTCAAATAAGTCATATTAAGCACCTTATTTGGTCTCAAAATGAATTAACTTTTTGGCACTTAATATAAAAATGGATGGAGAGCGTAAAAATTATTATAATTTTAAAATAAATTTATTTTAAGTTTGGTTTGTCCGTCACTTCATTTTTACTTTGATGACGCTCACTTCATTACAATGGAGGTTTTTTTTTTATGCAATTTGCAATAGAGTTGGACCAGCATCGGTATCAATCAGTAGTCTTTCCAGGGATGTCATTTAAGGATAGCAAGTTATAAATTATGTCTCAATCCCACTGAACTCCGCGTCATTATGGAAGGTTTTGACCTGAATTGACTGTCGGGATTTTTCTCGTTAACATACGATACAACCACCATTCTAGAAAACTCTGTTTCGTTATTAAGTCCACTAAGTATATTGTCCACAACATTCATTTTATATCATATGCATAAACCAACCAGCAAGCACATTATGTAGATTTAACTAAGTGTTGCTACTCATCATGTGCGGATACTACGATTCAGCCAAACCACCTACCATGCATTATGCTTATTTTTTAGAGTGGCTTATTAGTAGAAGTAAGGTGATAGTGTAAGCCCTAAAGGTAGCACCTTGAGAAAAATTTAAACTTTAACATAAAATTTCTACACAGGCATATAAAAAATTATTTATATAAACAATAAATATTATCACAATGCTATTAATTAAATCAAATATAGGAATAATGCATAGTAATCTTTGGGGCTAATCAGTCCCCCGAATACTTTGATCCTTCATTCCAATACTTCGGTGATTAATCAAATATCAATTCAATTAAAGAGAAAAGAGGATCGCCTTATGTATGTGTAGATTCCTTGAAAATTATTTGCTTTGAATTGTAAAATCTTATTGATGAAGTACCCTAGCCCTTGACTTAAAGCCCCAATGAATTTTCACACTACCTAGAGAGAAGATCGACGAGGGAAGGAAGAAAGGGGGCAGTCAGCCCCTTTTCCTCAACTTCTTTGTACAACATGCCAGGGGGGTGAGGAGGGGGACATTCCTTTGGGCTTCCCCCTCTCCTCTTATCTTATATATACTCCCCACTAATCTCTCCCTACACAAGCTTTATTGAATGGGCATCAAAACTGAATTTCACTAGATTAACCTAGAAATTTTGACACAATGGGAGTGAGCTCTATTTTTCAAAGCCAATAGAGGTCTGGGCCCCTCCATACAACTAAGCCCGCAACAGGGTCTACCCGTCACTAACCACAGGTTCAACCATTAACAATAATTTTAGAGGCAAACCCGATAAAGTGAATATGCACACCTTAGTCACATGCCTAATGTGTTTGTGTTGGATATGGGTACTAAGAGAATATGTGTTACAGTGGTTCATATAGGGTCCGCACAATAGCCCCTATTGTCCTTTGACCTAGTAGCTTGTACTGGCTCACCCGAACTATGAATAAAGATAGACCATATGAGCCAAAGCCCATACCATAGTCCAACATCCGCCACTATGGGTGAATGGCTCGAGTGGTCCAACAGTGACTTGCACTAGTGCAATCGAAGACTAATGCTATGAGCATGTTGTGTAATAGATCCATCATTAAGGCACCAATGAACCGATCTGCTAACATGTCAATAGTAAGAATATGACCCACATTCATTTTTTCTTTTTATAGCATGTAGAATATATAGTAGTAATGCACTTCAAAGTTCTTGACTCTAGCACTGATATCCTCATTAACGTTTTAAGTGTCGACATTATCGCTAGATTATCACAATAAATATGGAAAGGAGATTACTCTAGTTTTCTAGTCTCAATTTAGCTAGAAATTCCTTTATACAAATTGTCTGTGAAGATGCTACACTGCATAAGTTTTAGATTCTTAGACCCTAAAAGGTATTGAATATTCATTTTACTATTTGTTAGTGTTGAAGTCCAGGGTCCGCTTTGTAATGGCTTAGTAAACCTACTACAAAACTCAAGTCTAGTCTAGTATAAGTCATGACATACATCAAGTTGTCAATAGTTTTTGTATATGACATTGACTTTATCTGGAGTTTGTCTTTCTCTATCTAAGGAGTCATACTCATAGATAACACAATACCCTTATATATAAGGGATTTAATATCTTCCAACCAATGACTTTAAAGCATTTTAGAACACTCTCTATGTATGACTCTTAAGATATACTTAGCGTATTAGTTTTTCTAACCCTATCAATCTTCATCGTAAGGATGTAAGATAACTCGTCTATGTATTTCATCTCAAACTAGGTTTTGAGCCATTCTTTTAAACTGAAATCATACTTAAGTCATCCCCCATCAAGAGTGTGTCAACTACATAAAGTGACAATATCATAAACCTAGTCTCATCCCCAAAGGTATAAACATAGTAATGATGTTTATTAACTATGAACCCATATTTACTAATTACCTTTAGCGTAGTGAAGTATCATTGCCTTGGAGAATGTTTAAGGTCATATAATAATTTTATTAACTTACACACCCTGTGTTCTTATCCAGAAACTATAAAACCCTCATGTTGTTCCATATAAATATTTAGGAAGATGATTTAAAACTATGTTTAGGAAAACCGTCTTTACTTTCATCTAATGCAACTCTAAATTAAAGTAAGCAACGTTTACTAAGAGGTATCATCTAATTTAGTCAAATCTTGATACAATTATGTCTTCTTACAGTCCATTTCATACATCTAGGTGAACCCTTTGGCCACTAATCTCACTTTGTACTTGTTGATTGACCCTTAATTTACCTCTTCTTTTCAAATATCCATTTACACTCAATGGGTTTTTGCCCTTTGGTGGATCCCCTATCTCCCAAGCCTTATTATTTAAAATTGAATCTATCTCCTTTTAAATAGTATTCTACAATTCTTGAGCGTTTGTAAGACTTAAAGTTTGCTCAAAAGTAATTGGGTCATCTAGAACATGTTCATCTCATGTGGCGTTGTCTTCCTCTAACATTATATAGAAGTCCCTCAATTAGGTTGAAGGTCTTCTTTCACTCAATGTCATTGGTTCCTGGTTAAATTTGACTTGATTCAATTACTTTTTCAGAGGTATTACTAGGACCAATCTCTTTTAGTATCTCGAATAAATCAACTCTTTTATTAGGTATTTTGGGATTTAATTCTTCTTCTATGAAATTAGCGTCTCTAGACTCTATAACCCCCACTGTCTTATCCATATAATGCACCACAAATCTATATCCCTTAAAGTTATTATAATAACTAATAAAGTTACACTTTATGGTCTTAGTGTCCAACTTAGACCTATGTTAGTCAAATACCTTTATATGTGCCTTAGACCCCCACACTCTAAGATGTCTTAAGCTTGGACATTGACCTCTCCATAGCTCATAAGGTATATGTTGGACTATCTTTGTGGTTACACAATAAAGGATATATATAGCAATGTCTAAAGCCTCACCCCAAAAATTGGTTCTTAATTCAGAGTCATTTAACATCAATCTGACTATATCCAGAAGTATCCTATTATGCATTTCTAGTACTCCATTTTATTGTAGAGTGTAAAGGAGTATGTATTAATGTAGTATTTCTTGATCAATATAATAATCTATAAACTAATCATAGGTGTACTCGCCACCCCTGTTAGTTTTTAAAACTTTGACCTACCTACTTAAGTGGGTCTCAACCTTAAATTTAAATTCTTTAGATTTATCTATGATATTAGATTTTTTGTTTATTAAATATACGTACTTGCATTTTGAATAGTCATCTATAGAAGTTATAAAGTAGGACATGCCTCTGTGGGTCTAAACATTCATAGACCCATAAATGTCTCAATGAATTACCCCTAATAGTTAATTTACCCTTTGTCCCTTTTAGAAGGATTGTCTATTCATCTTCTTTGATATGCAATCCTTAAACACACATAAGTCATTGGATATCTTATGAAATAGCCATGAGTTCGACATTTTATATAGCTTATCTACATTAACATGACAAAATTGTATGTGTTAAAGTAATACATCATCCACAGATAAGATAAAATACTTAGAAGAGATTAATTACTTAGAAATAAATGAGTTAGAATCATTAAGCCAAGATATTTTATAAAAAAAAATAGTTGTAAATAAAATAGAGCCACACTTGCACATTGTAGCTTTGTTCCCCTTTGAATTTGACCTCAAATACCTTCTTAGTGAGAAAAGAGATGGAGATCAGATTCCTGTTAATGGAGGTAGCAAACAGTACATCAGGTAGGACTAGGGCTGACCCTTCTTTTAGAAGGATCTTATATTTCCCCAAAATTTTTACATTGCAGTAAGTATTGTTTCTCATGTGGATCTTGTTTTGTCCACGGAAGAAATTAATCATCTCACCCTTACAACCCATAAAGTGTGACACATGGACTATGGCTTCAGGGCCTAGTCACCAAGTCTTCTTCTTAACATCAATAATCCCAACCTAAAAAATAACACATTTTCTCTTTGTTCTTACCCTTATTGTTATTGATCTGGTCATCATTGTGGGGACAATTACCTGACCACACTTGAAATAGGCATCCTAAAATTTGTTATTCCCCTTGTCATTGTGTTTATTCTAAGTTTTATTTCTCATTTTCTTGAAAGTCCAGGCCCCTATCCACCTTCCTTACCACTTCTAGTGTTCTGTGTCAAGTGGCCAGTAGTAGTCCCTAAGTATTAATATGGTTCCTAGTTCTTACTCAAGTTTAAGCTTGGTAATCAGATCTTCCATTGCCAGCTTCTAGTCACTAATGTATAGGTAAACTATGACTCTCCTGGGACTTAGGGAGGTTGTTCAACACTGTTGATGTCTTAACTCCCATAGAGATGGGGTCATCAAGGGTCTCTAGGTCATCAGCTATGACGGGCATGACACTAAGTACTCATTCATATCATCTCCCTCTTTCATCTTTGAATTTTGATACTTAGAGCGTATATCCTCTTATGTGTCTCTGTCTACGCTCTATACGTCATAGAGATTACCTCCAACATCTCTTTGGCAATTTTGAACTTTTCAAAGAGCACATCCATCTTAGGTCCATGAATGTAAGAATGGAAGGTGTAGCCTTAATGTCATCATCCTTCATCTTTTCATAAGCTGTTTTTTTAGCAACAACAATGTAATTCTCACTACAACAAAACTGGGTATTAGCGATGCTTATATAAGCGTCGCAATACTTTGCGTCGCTAATATATGCGAATAACGACATATAACAAACCGTCGCAAAAAATACAACTATTCGCGACACATAATATTAAGCGTCGCTAATAATAGTCTATTAGCGACGCACAACTCCAAACGTCGTTAATATGTAATATTTTAGCGACGCTTGAATTTATGCATCGCTAAAACTTACGTTATTAGCGACGCTTATAAAAGCATCGCTAATAGATATATATTTAATTTTTTTTAAAATAAATTTCACAACTATTAACGACGTATACTTACAAACGTCGCTAATAGTGTCAACAATAGCGACATTTAAATCTGAGCGTCGCAAATAATTCTCAATTTTTTAAAAAAAATAAAAAATAAGAACTAATAGCGACGTATATGCATATACGTCGCTACTACCTATCCTAATAGCGACGCATAGTCATATACGTCGCTACTACCTATTTTTATTAAAATTTTATTATTTTTTTATTTTTAAAAATAAAAAAATTTAAAATAAAATACTAATAACGACGTATAACTATATACGTTGCTATTAGTATTTTTATTTAATTATTTTTAAAAAAAATTAATTTTAAAAAATAAAAAATATTAAAAATTTAAAATTAGAGGAAAGATAGTGTGTAGGTAGATAGGAGAGGGAAAAGAGAGAGGGGAGGAAAGAGAAAGAGGAGAGGGAAGAGATGGAGAGGGAGAGGGTGGAGAGAGAGAGGGAGGAGAGAGAGGGTGGAGAGAGAGAGAGAGAGGAGAGAGAAAGGGTGGAGAGAGAGAGAGAGAAAGGGTGGAGAGAGAGGGGAGGGAAGAGAGAGAGAGGCAGGAGAGAGAGAGGAGAGAGAAAGGGTGGAGAGAGAGGGGTGGGAGGAGAGAGAGAGGGGAGAGGGGGAGGGAAGAGAGAGAGGGGAGAGAGAGGGGGAGGGGAGGGGAGAGAGAGAGGGAGGAGAGGGAGGGTGGAGAGAGAGAGAGGAGAGAGAAATGGTGGAGAGAGATCGAGGGGGAGGGGAAGAGAGAGAGAGGAGAGGGGGAGGGAAGAGAGAGAGGGGAGGGAGAGAGAGAGAGAGAGGGAGAGAGAGAGGGGAGGGGAGAGAGAGAGGGGAGGGGAGAGAGAGAGAGAGGGAGAGAGAGGGGAGGGGAGAGAGAGAAAGGAGAGGAGAGGGGGAGGGAAGAGAGAGAGAGGGAGGAGAGAGAGGAGGGGGAAAGAGAGGAGAGGGAGAGAGACAGAGAGGGGAGGGACAGAGGAGAGAAGGAGGAGAGAGAGTGATTTTATATTGTTAGTTTTTTAAAAAAAAATTAATTTTTTTATTTAAAAAATAAAATAATTTAAAATAAAATACGTTGCTATTAGTATTTTAAATTAATTTCTTTTATTTTTAAAATTAATTTTAAAAAATAAAAAAATCTCAAAAAAATTTAAAAAAAATTTGAGAGAGAGAGGGGGGAGGGAAGGGAGAGATAGAGGAGAGAGAAAGGTGGAGAGAGAGAGAGAGGAGAGAGAGGGGTTAGAGAGAGAGGAGAGAGAGGGTAGAGAGAGAGGGGTTAGAGAGAGGAGATAGAGGGCAGGGAGAGAGGTTAGAGAGAGGGGGTAGAGAGAGAGGGTAGAGAGAGAGGTTAGAGAGAGGGGGAAAAGAGAGAAATTTGTTTTAGCGACGGATTTGAGTAAACGTCGCTAAAAGTATATATATAGCGACATACGGTCCTAGTGACGATAGCTAATAATTAAAGTTTAAAAAAAAACCAAAAAATACCTGCGCGGGGAAATTTCGCGCTTAGGCGAAATTTCCCCGCGTCGTATAAATCGCCCTCAGCCTCGTCCTTTGCATTTCACCCTTCGCCCATCTCCCGCTGCCCACCGCTGCACAACCCTTGTCGCACCACCACATCGCTGCGCTACCGCACCTTCGCCTCCGCCACACTGCCGTGCCATCGCCTTCGCCCCCCTCAGCCTTTGCCCACTGTCCTCCGCCTCTGTCCCCCTCCCGGTCACCCTTCTTCCGGCCCCTCCTCCCCCCTCCGTAGGTACTGCCCCGTTGGCCTCCGCCGCCGCACAGCCACTCCGCCCTGCCGCTCCGCCGCTTTCCGCCCCATCGCTATTAGTATAGGGGATAGGGGAGGGAAGAGAGGGAGGGTGAGAGGAAATTTATTTTGATTTTTTTAAAAAATTTATTCATTTTTTTATTTTTTAAAAAATAAAAAAAATTTATAAAATAAAATACTAATAGCGACGTATAGAAATATGCGTCGCTATTAGTACGTGTATTAGCGACATATAAATATATACGTCGCTAATAACTGTACGTCGCTATTAGTATTTACTTTTTTTATTTTCAAAATTAATTTTTAAAAATAAAAAATTGAAATTAGAGGAGAGAGGGGATAGAGAGAGGGGGGAAAGAGAGGAGAGGGAGAGAGAAAGGAGAGAGAGGAGAGAGGGAGGAGAGAGAGAAGAGAGAGGGAGGAGAGAGAGCAGAGAGGAAAGGGGGAGAGAGAGAAGAGAGAGGGAGGAGAGAGAGAGGGGAGAGGAAAGGGGGAGAGAGAAGAGAGAGGGAGGGTGGAGAGAGAGAGAGGAGAGAGAGAAGAGAGAGGGAAGGGAGAGAGAGAGGGAGAGAGAGAAGAGAGAGGGGAGGGAGGAGAGAGAAAGAGTAGAGAGAGGGGGAGAGAGAGAGGAGATCAAGAGAGAGGGAAAAAGAGGAGAGGGGAGGGAAGAGAGGAGAGAGGGAGGGAGGAGAGAGAGAGGAGAGGGAGAGAGAGACAGGGGTGAGAGAGAGAGGCGAGAGAGGGAGGGGAGAGTGAGAGAGGAGAGGGGAGGGAAGAGAGAGGGGATAGGGGAGGGAATAGAGGGAGGGTGAGAGGTATTTTATTTTAATTTTTTAAATTTTTTTATTAATTTTTGTTATTTTTTAAAAAATAACAAAATATATAAAATAAAATACTAATAGCGACGTATAGCAATATACGTCGCTATTAGTATGTGTATTAGCGACGTAGAAACATATACGTCGCTAATACCTGTACTAATTGCGACGTATATTATTATATGTCGCTATTAGTATTTACTTTTTTTATTTTTTTGTTTTCAAAATTAATTTTTAAAAATAAAAAATTATAAAAAATTGAAATTAGAGGAGAGAGGGGAGAGAGAGGGTGGAGAGAGAAGAGGAGTGGGAGGAGAGAGAGAGGAGAGGGAGGAGAGAGAGAGAGGAGAGGGAGAGAGAGACAGGGGTGAGAGAGAGAGAGGATAGGGAAGAGGGAGTGAGAAGAGAGGGGAGAGAGAGGGGAGAGAGAGGAGAAGGGAGAGAGAGATGGGAGAGAGAGGATAGGGAAGAGAGCGGAGAGAGGATAGGGAAGAGAGAGAGAGGAGAGGGGAGAGAGAGAGAAGAGAGAGAGAAGAGAGAGAGAGAGGCGAGAGGGAGGAGGGAGAGAGGGAGGAGGGAGAGAGGAGAGGTGAGAGAGGGGGGAGAGAGAAAAGAAATAGAGGTGAGTTAAGATTAATTTTATAAAAAGTATATATATTGTAACTCTTATAAGTGAAAATATGTTTTCTTGCGACGCTTACAGTTATGCGTCGCAAAAAAATTATACTATTTGCGACGCATTGTTTAACGTGTCGCAAATAATTTCTTAACATCGCGAAGAGTGTGAGCATTTTGGCCTTTTTGCGACGCTGCTGAGGAAGTGTCATAAAAGGGCTAAAGTTTCACCTGCATGCGAAATTTCGCGCGTGGCCAAAATTTCTATCGCGGGGCCGAAATTTCTCGCACGCGCGGCTGCAAAATTTCGCGCGCGTAAAATTTTGCCGGTTTTTTGTAACGCGAGCCGACCTGATTAGTTTTCCGCCGTTCCTCGTCTCCGCTCTGCCATGCCGCGCTCTTCCTCTTTGATTTCCACCATTTCTACAGCGCTGCCACCGTCCACGCTGTCGTCAGCCTCCTGTCAGGCCTCCTTCTGTCACCCAGCGTCTTCTTTCTCTGGATCCCCCTTCCCCGCCGCTCCCCTGTTCCAGTTGCAGCCTTATTCCGGTTCCGGTGGTGAAAAGGCTGGGCGGCGGCGACAGCAGCATCTTGACCCTTTTCGGATCCGAAGACGACAGATGCAGGTCGAACCCAGAGTGGATCCACGAGGACAGGATCGACCTCGCTGGCATCCTTGGCCGTGAGCGTGCTGATCTCTTCGCCCATGCCGTCTTCATCTTCGGAGTCTGCGTTGTTTTTTTTTTCCCTGGGCAGGAGCTTTTCATTCTGTATCCGCCGCCATTCTGTATCAGCCACCGTTCTGTCTCCACCGCCGTTCTTTTTTTTGCTGCATTTTTGGTTTCTGCCGCACTTGTGTTTTCTCCAGCTCTGTTTTGTTTTTCGCCGCAGTTTTGGTTTTCGCCGTCGGGCCAGTTTCTCCGCCGTGCCGGTTTTCTCCGCTGTGACAGTTTTCGCCGCCGTGCCGGTTTTCTCCGCTGTGCCGGTTTTCGCCGCCGTGCCGGTTAGCCGGGAAAGAGCTTCAACCTCTCGACGTCGAGAGGTTGAAGAAGACGACCCGCAAACTGCGGGTCGCTTCTACCCGCACCCGGCGCCGGTTTCCAAACCGGGTCTATTGACCCGATTTGGTTTTTTTTTAAAATTTTTTTTCTTTTAGCGACGCTCCTAAAGAGCGTCACTAATACAATTAATTTATTTTTTATATTATTATTTATTTATTTTTAAATAATTTTTTTATATTTTTTAAAAATAATTATATACAATAACGATGTTTAAAAAATGTCACTAATAAAATATTATTAGCGACGCTTACTCCAAAGCATCGCTAATAATTATATTTTAAATTTTTTTTTAAAAAAAAATATTTTTTTCCAAAAAAAAAAAATTATTTTTATTAGCGACGTTTTCTAAAACGTCGCTAATACTATACTATTAGCGACGCTTAATAGAAAGCGTCGCTAATAATCTTGTATTAGAGACGAATAAGAAACGTCGTTAATAGTAGACATTAGCGACGCTTAAGCGTAAGCGTCGCTAATGACTATTAACGACTCCATTTTTACCGACTTAGTTAGCGACGCTGTAAAAGCGTCGCTAATACGTTGTAGCGATGCTTAAACTATTATTAGCGACGCTTTTAAGCGTCGCTAATGGTATTTTTTGTTGTAGTGTCTTTAGGCAAGGTTAAATAATTTGTTCTATGACATGAGCTAAGTTAAAGAGAGTGAGGATATGGTATATCCTCCTCTTTCATAGCAAGTAATTATCTGTATTTAACTTTCTAGTCTTCTCCAGCTTAGAAGTGACCATTTTACTTATTGTCATGGGCACGAGCTGAGCCTAGCATTAACACACGTGGTGGCCTAGTTGTACCACACAACCAACAGCCTATCCACCCTTTCACCCAAGTATATGCACATATAAAACAAAGCAAAATGTAGATAAAAGATAGGGAAAAAGGAGGACCACCTCCAATGCCTTTAATCAATACAACAGTTTACACTAACGAGGTCCCTACCTTTCTTCCAAACCCAACACCCTCTCAGCTATCTTGCAAACCAATCCGACCCTTAGCTTAATTCTGCCTCAAGCCTTATTGAGTTGCTAAGTAAAGTTTGCCCCTTCATTAAGTGCACTACCAGCAACTCCTCCAAGTCGTCAATGAAGTGTTTCCTACCCAGCAGACCTCTAAAACTGTTGTCAAAGCTCTCAATCCACCCCTTGTAGAATTTTGCGTTCTCTTAATACTTGAATCCCCTTTCATCTTGCCATGATGCCCCTTTATATGGGGAAAGGTCGGAAGTTGAGTTCTACTATGACTTTGCCCACTCCTTTGGTTACAAATTTAGAATCTCACTTCTCTGCTCATACACAAATAGAAACCAACCCATACACATGCCTAAAATAGTATCTAAGGAGTCCTAACACGACTTGTAGTCCAGTTGAGCCCTCCTTCAAGTGTCCCACCTTATCTAGCATTCTTCAGGACTCCTACTTTAGCTAAAAGTCCTCCGCTCATATCTCTTCTCATCTCAGCAAATTCTTGGTTGCATCTACTTCTTGCATGGAATCCTTATCCCGCTAAGATTAAGCCGTCTTGAGCAATCCGACTTGTTCACAAGTCTTTTTTAGGGCTTTCTACTTGCGTTAGGCCTACGAGGCAACTCCTAGTTTCACTAGAAAATATGAATATGAATCAGTAACTATATCCGGTGTATTTCCTACTTCAAGTATGAGTTATCTTGAGAGTCTCAGCTTTCCTAAGAACTGTCCTAGGTGATGGCCTCTAGCCCAACATCGAATCCTATTCTGAGTTGAACTTGTATATGAATCCACCAATGATACTGTTTCTCAGTTTTTCCTTGGGTGTCTACTAATCAAGATGAAACTCATTCATCCCTTAGCCTACTACTTCATAGCTAGTGGTCTAACACTTACCATGATAAAAGAAAATAAACTTAAAAAATAAGACAACGCCACAAAGGAGTAACTAAAATAATATGACGAAATGCTACTTTATTAATTATGGATATCACTCACTTAATCTAAATCATAGCAATAATCAAGTGTGTTTTATACTTAGATAAACACTATAATTGCATATAACTAAAGCTTAAACTATAAGCAACAAAATTGTCTGAACTACCCTTGGCCCCTTAAGGTAAGTTTAATTTAATATGCAATTAATTATAAAAATGTGTTATGCTACCCCTTAGGCATATATTTTAACAAGAAAACACATATAAATTTTGTAGGAATATTTATTTTCTGTCCAAGCAAAAATTAGTGTTAATTTGGTCTTTTCACCCTTGTGTTCACACCAAATACAATCAATTAAGATGATTATATATATTCTAGACAAAAAATAAATATGCACAAAAATTAGCCTTACGAATTAACCAAAATGCCTATGAGCTAATTTAGTCTATCTATACCAAAATTTAATTTAAATAATCAAGTAAATATCCACAATGCAATCAATTATTTAATGTGAATCATAAATAAATCTATGCTTATAAAGTTAGTAGAAATTTTTAATTTGAACAAAAAGCACAATTGAATAATCAAAATAAAAATTTTAACAAAGTAAATATGCAAATCGGTGCTTATAACATTTAATTTCACTCCAATAATGAAATCCCCATCATGAATCAAGTATAGAGCTATTAATTTAGCATTTTCCCCATATTATACACATATAACCCTAGATCGGGTCAAAACTATCAATTTTCCTCAAATCAACAACCTATACCCCAAATTTGAGCTCTTATACCACTATAGGATAGCGTACCAATGGAAGAAATGTGATGGTGTGAACCTTAGGGATGGTACCTATAGAAAAATCAAAACTTTAATACAAATCTCTACACATGCATAAGAAAAATCATTCATATAAGTAATAAACATGATCACAAGGCTATTAATCAAATTAAATTGAATAGAGGAGCGATACATACTATCAAATTGAATTTAATAGAGGAGAAAGAGAGATGAGGTGTGTGATAGGAGAGAAGGGGAGAGGAGGAGGACGTGCCTTAGGGCTTCTTCCTCTCCTTTCATATCATATTTATACTCCCCACTAATATCTCCTTACATGGGCTTTATTAAACTTACCTCCAAACTGAATTTTACCAGATTAACCTAGATAGTCTAACACAGCATGAGTGAGCTTTGTTTCTTAGAGCATACAAAGGTTTGAGCCCCTATATGTAGCTAACCCCATGACAGGGGTTGGTTCCTCACTAATAGGGTGTTTGACCATTGAAAATAATTCTAGTCAAGCCCGACAAAGTGAATATGTACACTAGAGTCACATGCCTATTGTGCATATGTATTGGATGAGGGTTCTAAAAATATATATATTACGATGGTTTATATGGGGTTTGCGCAATTGCCCTCATCATCCTTATACTCTGTGGTAAGTACCGATTCACCCAAACTACAAACACGGATTGGCTATATATGCCTGAGGTCGTACTATGGTCCAACAATTTCATATGAATTGCCTTTCGATCACTTGGGGTTCCCTATCTCATCAACACAAATAGTGGCATGACCTTCACTTCCATCTTTGAAAAATCCATATTGTGAGGAAGATTTAGCACGAGTATTGTGCAGCTGGGAAGGTAAGGTTGAAGAAGAAGAAGATGTTATTTTCTTAATAATTTTTTTTTACAAATAGATCCACTATGAAATAGCTATTTTGACAAGAATTCAACAAGATTTGATTAATAAGATATAGAAAAAATTATTTATAAAAAAAATTATAGAAAGGGTAAAGAAATACAATCATTAAACTCTGTCACAAATCCAACTACAGAAGAGTCCAATGTAAGAGATAATATAGTTTCGCATCCCTATGGATTGCAAAAAGAATACTCTCTTCATTCTAAATTAATAGCTCTATTTAATTTTTTAAAATAAATTAAATTTATTTTATTTTGGCAAAACCAAATGGAAGGACAGAGGGAGTAATTATAACAAAACTGACGTAAAACTCAAATTATGCAGATAAACTATGTACATACCAAGCACGCCCACCAGCACAAGTCTACTCATCCTCTCACTACGCACGATTTCTCTCTCCGTGTCTGATTCTCCCTCTCTCTTGTTGTATTTTATGGTATTTGCTATTAAAGAAGTGCCAACCATTATTTAAAATTTTAAACCACCTTGGCCCGCTCTCCAAGATTTATCCATCCTCAACGCGGCTTTTCCCTCCCATCCTCACCTCTATAAATTCTCCTCTCCATCCCCAACTCTCCCCACTGCCCTCCATCCATCACAAGCCATATTACAGTAGAAGAAAAAAAATGGCAAGACCTGCTCTTGTTGCTGTTGCTCTGATCGTCCTCTTTTCTCTGGCTTCTGCTGCTCGGCAGGAGCCTGGCTTTGCCGCCTTCCCTTCTGCTCAGACCGCCCAGGTGGGTGTTTGATCCTGTTTAGTATTTTAGCCTTTGTGTTTTTTATAAATGGAAAACAAGTTAACTATATGAGGTTGGAGACATACGAGGCACTCTAGTTGTGGTTAAAGCTGGTGAAAGAGCCTCGTTCTCTCTGCATGTGTTGAACTCTTCAAGTTGTTGAAATTAATTGGTTTCATGGTTTATTTTTGCAGGGCGCCAAGAAGACTTCAATGATGATGTTTGTTATCTTTGCCCTCGTTGCTTTCACTCTGGCGGCTATATTTGATGATGAGGCCGGAGAGGTAAGTGGCCTATTTAAGCATGTTTCATTTGCTTGTTCAAAGCTCACTTTATGTCTGGTCTCTCAGGTGAAAGGTTATGTCGACGGCCTACAGGACGCTGGAACACAAAATGAAGATGAAGAATTGGTTACCACAAATGTCCCAGTCGAACTCGATAGAAACTTGGAACTACAGGTTTACATGAACTTTAGGCCACTAATTCTCTTTTTTCTACATGTTAAACTAACTGAAATTATATGACACAATTTCTTAATAAATCAAGCTTTTATGCTATTTAGTAGTGACTAATGATTTACTTTCTAATTCAAAGGGCGAAGAAGAACGACACACTGAACGACTAACAATTATGGTTGTTCAACCTGCTCCGGCCGTAGGGCCAGGAACGGGGGAAGTTGGGAGTCATGACGTAGCGCCGGAATTAGGACAAAAGATTGCTATTGGTGGAGCTGCGATCTCAGGGACTATGATTAGTGTCAGTATAATTATAATTTATACTAAACATGGGATAAGCCTGATTATTAAAGTTCTAGTAGGTGCTTCCGTACTTTCGACGCTTGCTGCTTTCTTCTCTAGTCTAGCCCTGCTGATTTACATGGTCTTTCATCCAAGAGAAGATCCTAACCAATCAACAAGGAAGATCAAAATTATCACTGGCTCTATGATGGCAACTTTAGCGCTGGGCTTCATCTTTCTAGTCGCCCTCTTCATAGCAAGAGCTGGTTCTTAGTCAATATCGAACAATTGGTCATATTTTGTGATGAATGTTACATTTATACAAATTGGAGAAATGCAACTTCTTCGTGTCCGGCTTGGACATAGTTGTCTTGTAGTACTGTACTACCCATGAGTCACTGTTGGTGTTTTCTTGGAAGTGTAAACGAGGTTTGAAGTGGTTTGCGATTATGATTTTCTTGCATCTAAGTTTTTTTTAATATATGCTCCCACTCAAGTCTGCACTGAAAAAACAAAGCAAATTAGTTTTAGTTTATTTTGCTTTTAAAATTCAGACTATTAAACTGGGATGACGGAGTATTTTCAGTGTTTTAAAACCCACTTGATTCTGCCACAAAATTTTTGTGAACAATACATGGGCCATATCTAACGTGGTAAAACAACCCCTCCTCCCTCCCGCGCCTGTTTTTAGTTTTTCTGGCGTGTTAGGAAAATTTGTGCCCCCTGTCTCCCTCCTGAAGAATCGTTGTGGGGATATCCTTCAGAACATGAACTTGGCAGGTCTGCAACAATGGCGGACGATTCGGTGGCACGGCTCCAGCTACCAGCTTCTCCGCACAAGGGACCTCGGTCATCGCCTGGGTCGACCTGCTGCACAAGCGGTTCACCTAAACCCATAATGCAAAAGAGTCGCTGCCACATCTGAAACCGGACCCTAACCCTCCCCCTCACCAACCGGGCCTTAATCGACCATGCCACAAAAATCACAGTCCAGGTCCTCTGCCACTGGCACTGCCGTCTTCGATATCCATGCCATCCAGAACGATGGTTAGGTTTTCACTCCACCGATTGAGCGGTTCCTAGCCGGCCCCGCAGGTTCGTCATCGTGTCGACCCACCTCTTCTGGAATGGCTGCGTCATTGCCATTCCTGTGGGTTTCGACTCTTCGCATACGCCGCACTTCGTGTCGAAGGCTCCATCGGAGACAACGAAGAAGGGGAACCAATAAAAGAATTTCTTCCTCTGCACCGCCACTGGGGCAATCGGTGCTTTCTTGGTGATCTGACCATCTTGATGTTTAATTCGGAGTAGAGCCTTATCTGTAAGAAGTTAGTCTCTTGGGATTGAAACAACTAACTTTTTATACTGTACTTTATGCATTTTGTTGACTTGATTGTTTTCTTCTTCGTACACACTGGTAGTGATTGATGGTCAACTCCTTTGTTTATTTTGTGTTTAGTAGAAATACAAACGACTTTGCTTCTCCAAATTGAATTAAATTGGTCAATATATCAGTTAACTAGTAAATTGAAGGATATATTTTGTAAAACTATATTAGCACGAAATTTAGACCAATCACTGTTGATTTTGATTTATATTGGATAATCTGGCAAGTGGTGAATATATTAGAACCAGTTTGAAGTAATTCCGAGTCAAGTAGTTATTGTGACTGAAAACATACAAAATCATTTTTTTCATAAGTGTTATTTACTACATTGATGAAAACAACCACAAAAATGAAGTTTTATAAGACAATGCAGTCTCTATCTGCACTCTATTTACCCTTCATTCTAGGTTGGTACGGTTTCTTGATAAGTAACAAATAGTGGGAAATTCTTCAAAATTGCCAGCCAAATTCTTGTTTTTAATTGGATAATCAAACACAAGTATTTTTTAGAATATTGCATTCATGATAAGAAATTGATTTACTGTAGTAAAATCTCACTTTCGCAAACCTATTGCTGGAGGTGGAAAGCTAGATCTTTGCTTATCAAACACTAAATTATCAGCAACAGTTACGCAATCCTCCCTTGAGAATGAAGGTGTTTTGTAAAGGAGTCTTGGTGCACTCCAACCACCACCTTCTTAGGATGCAAATCCCAAAAGCTCTACCATTTGAGCTAAAGAGTCACCAAATTTTAAGAAATAATAATTAAAAAAATAAATCTAATTAAACAATGATTTAAGCCTTCTTATTTTCAGATGCAATTTATGACAAAATCAGTGATAATATACACTCTTAGTTTCTACAACGCTCTAATCCCATACATATTAATTAATCCCTGCTTAGACTACTTTGATCAATAAGATTCATTCTTGAGAAGAAATGCAATAAATGAACAACGCTTTAATCCCATACAACTTGGTGCTTCTTCCTTTAGTTGATGAGCTTGGGCGTCAACTTTTTTTGACTCTACACGGGATTGATCACTACATAACATGTTTATTGATTGGTAGAGTAAAACCAATGAAAGGAAAATAGGAAATGAGGAAGAGCTCCTACATGGCTTTTCCCTCCACATTAAAAGGCTTATTAGAATCGTAAAAAAAAGGTCACAGCTTTAAATATGAAATCTCAGATCTTGTCATCTTATAGGATGTTACCTCAAAAGACTTACTAACAATTGCAACCTAGGACTAACAGGAAACAAAATAAGGATAAGTCATCAAGAAAGATTGCTAACATTAATAAAGACAAGAGTTACGAACAAGCAAAACAAAATAAACAAAGGGAAGAAAATGAGAGAAACCATGGATGATATTAGATGAAAGAATGAGTTTGTTTATACCTTACTAATCCCTTCAATAGCCCGTTTTACTCATAAAGTCATGAGGGGGTTTATGAGGTTATTATGGTACTGAGGGATTGGGGTGCATATAGACTCATTCTAGATGAAATTATAAATAATAACACAAAAAACCTTGCCAACTTTTCTAGAGAAGCTAAGTACAAGAAAAAAGGGCTCGCCCAATTGTGCCTTCCTTTTCTTTCCTAGTGACAATATCAAGAGCTATAGAAGCAACCGTTACCCATGCCATCTGCTCTCTACTAGTACCAGCTCCAGTAACCTCCAATATATTTGACCCCACCTTAAACAAGATTTCCAATACTGAATACTCTAAGAGTTAGCAATCAAAGGTTTATATTTGTTTGCAGAAAATGTACCTTCTTGCATGCATGACTTCTCAATAAAAGACAACATGACAACTTTTGAAATGCCGTATGGGTATTTCTAAGACTACCTTTAACATTGACATTGAGTCTCTTGGTCTTCTCCCCAACTTTCCCCATTCCATTACTGATGGGAGGTGCCAATTTGCTCTCTTTAATCGTCAATTGTTCTGTTGTAAATCGAAGGACAAAGGGGTTAGCCACCAAAGTTTTGAGAGTTGGTCAAAATTTCTTATGCTAAACTCAATCACCCACCGAACCAAAACAAATCAAAGTTACAAATTAGATTGAAACAATATGTTGGGTTTACCTGGAAGCAAAATCACATAAAGATGGATTAACAAAAAGATGTTGCTTTCCTAAAGTGTCTACTGCATCAGCACCTAGAGCAGAAAACTTGGACTCAAGAGTAAGAGTCAATCAGAGAGGGAGAGCCAAGTGCTTTTGGACAATCTTGCACACCTTCTCCTCTGTCTTAGTTTTAGCCAGTAGATTCATAATGCAATTAGCTAATCAAGGATTATTGTCACATTATGGTTCATAGATTAATCTTTCATTCAAAAGTTATGCTGAAGAAGTGCCACACAACTTATACGAAAATTTGCAGATCTCAATAAAGGGAAACTAGTCATCTTAAGCGCTCTTTGTAAGATCTCTAATTTTTTAATTTTTAATTGTGTGAATTTATTTGTTTGTCAGTTTGATTTAATTTTCTTAAGATAACAAGTTAAGTTATTTATAAATTTTTTAAGTTTTAATTTTATTTTAATTTAGAGTATTAGTGCCAAGTTTTACTCACCGAAATTTTTACCTATTTAAAGACATTTTCTTATTAATTTTCCTTAGTCAATAGAAGGGCCCCACTATAGAACCCACGTCTGTGTGGGATGGCGTGCTACCCATTTTAGCCGCATACTGTCTTTTGATTTGTCTAAGTGAGATTGAGTGTGATTAATTTTATTTTTGAGTCAAAAATGTACTTGAATTGTCAATTAGAGTATTTTATCTATTTTTTAGCCCAAAAACAATACAATTCCCAACTCATAAAATTTATTATAAAAAGAAAAACTCTACCCATTTGCCAAATGGGGAAGGGCTAAGAATAGGAGGGAGGTTAAACTCTACCCTGATTTTTAAAAAGAGAAACCCTTTTTAAGGTAAGGTTTTTCCCCTTAATTACTCCTTAATCTTCCAATTTTTGTCATAATTATCTCTATCTTCACTTCTCCAATTTGAATTTTTGGTGTTCTTCCATCAAAACTATGTTTGTAATTCCAATGTAGATTCCTAATTAGGTTGTTTTTGTATTTAACCTGAGTAGGTTTTCAATATATCATTTCTTAGGTTGATCTAAATTTATTTGTTAGTTTTGATTAGAACTAACCAAAAGCCCTAATTTTATTCACAAACTCGATATAAGCAAGGGCTTTTCTTTCAGAGAGGTTTTCTTCCTTGAAATGTTATTATTGTGGGTTTTTTTGGGCTTTTTATTCATCTTGATTTATAATAGTGATTTATTAAAAATATGTGATTTATGGGTTTTTTTATATATTTAAGCATGAAAAATATTAGATATATCGTGTTTTAGGCTTAGGTAATAATTATATAAAGTTTCATGAAGTCTTGGGAATTTTAATTGATTTTTAGAAGAATTTTAATTTAGTTTTGTGAGGTAGAAGGCGACTATTTTGATAGTTCTGTTTTAACCATTTGATTACCCTATGAGCCGATCGAATGGATAGCAATTTGAATGGGATGAAAGGCCACTCAAACTCCTAGCTGTACAATCAAACCACCAGGCAATTCAAATAGCCCAAATAGCTGTCTATTTTGGATTCATGATTATGTTTCAGATACTTTTAACTTTACATTTTACTTTCAAATTTTTTATGGGAATATATTATCTACATATATTATATTCCAAAATTTTCAAATTTTTTTAGAATAATATGTTTATTATATTTTTTAGAATTCATACTATACAATAAAATAGCACTTTGTTTCTCTGTTTATAAGCTTGTTTATGAATGAAAATATATAATTTTTGGTTCCACTTTTTATGATGGATTGATATATGTGCGATGAGCATGCAGTAAAAATTTTAAGTTATTTAGAGTACGATAAGTCAATGGCATAATAATAAATTTGAAGGACGATGATTCTGGTGGAATTGTATAGTCTCATTAATTAAATCACAAAAAATATTTTTATATTTATTTTTATATGATATTTATTTATATGTTAATTAAGCCTGTGATGTAAATCTCTGAAAATTTTCACTTTGATTGGAGTTTATTTATTATTTATTTCTAAAATGTACAAGTTACATGTTGTGATTATGCTAAAATATCTACTTAAGCTAATATGAGATAAATGAGTATATGCATAATTTAAAGTGGGATTTTGATTATTTCTTCATATTTACTCTATGATTCTAGTAGATTATAATCATGATGAATTATAAATACTTATATATATTATATTAATTATATACAAACCATGTTTCACACGTTTTAGCTCAAATATGAAGACAACCATATATGCATATTTTTAGTCATGCTTATATGGTTTTATTTGTTAAAATTTGACCATGTTTTATGCATATTATAAATGATTAGAATATGTTTACCTATACTTATATTTATTAAATATTGCTTATGTACGTATCATGTCTAGGGGTATTAATGAGCTGAGCTGAGCCAAGTACTGGGCTTGCTCAACTTAAACTTGAACTATTCCAGCTCGGCTCGAGCTACGCTCAAAGCTTAAACAAGCTCGAACTCTACTTGAATTGGAAATCCAGAGATCAACTCTAGCTTGAGCTCAAACTGCAATAAGTTAGTCATATGCTTAGGCTCAAACTGAGCTCCAACTAAAAAAAAGTAAAATGTATCTAAATCTAAAGTATCTGAAGTATTAGACATAGCTAGATGCTTTCACTATTAAATATTAATAAATGCACTTCAATAAGTATGATGACGACACCTCAAACAACTAACAATAGTCACTTGGAAAAAAGAAAACTATGACAAATGAGTTTTAATTACAAATATTCCAAAAATGCGGCATTATCATTTCTCTCTCTTTATGTGTATATAATCACTAAAAAGATACAAAAAATAGAAACTTACTTAGGTAGCATTACCATCTACTTCTACTTTTCTTCTTTTCTTTACATAACTACAACAAAATGTAGTATTAGCGACGCATTTATTAGCGGCGCAAAACTAATTATTACTAAAAATAACTATTTGCGACGCATATAAAAATGTCGCAATAAAATCAACTATTAACGACGCATAAATATATGTGTCGCTAATAGTGAGATATTAGTGACGTTTACTTATAAGCATCACTAATACTGATCATATTAGCAATACTTAATTATAAGCATCGCTAATAGTTGACCTATTTGCAACCCTTTATGAAAACATCACTAAAAGATATATATTTTAAATAAAAAAAGAAAAAAAACTATAACTATTGGCGACACTTAACAATAAACGTCGTAAATAGTTATTAATTATAATAAAAATAAAAAATAAATAAAAACTTTTAGCGACAGATACAAATATACGTCGCTAATAGTATAGGTATTAACGACATATATTTATATACGTCGCTAATAAGATTTATTTAATTTTATTTATTTAATTTTAAAATTAATTTTAAAAATAAAAAATCATAAAAAAATGAAATAAGAGGAGAGAGGAGAGGGAATGAGAAAGGGAGAGTAATTTTATTTTAATTTTTTTTAAAAATTATTAATTTTTATTTTTAAAATAAAAATTAAAATAAATACTAATAGTAACGTATATAGATATACATTGCTATTAGTATATGTATTAGCGACATATAAAATTATACGCCACTAATATATGGCATATTAGTGACAAATAATTATATACGTCGCTAATATAATTTCTTGTAATTCTTTTTTATCTTTTAAAATTAATTTTAAAGAATAAAAAATCTTAAAAAATAAAAATTAGAGGAGAGATAGTGTGTAGGGAGAGAGAGAAGAGGAGAGGGAGAGAGAAAGGAGAAGGAGGAGAGGATGAGGAGAGGGAGAGGAGAGGAGAGGAGAGGGAGAGGAGAAGGAGGAGAGAGAGGAGAAGAGGAGGAGAGAGAGAAGAGGAGAGGGAGAGAGAAAGGAGAGGAGAGGGAGAGAGAGGAGAGGAGAGGGAGGAGAGAGAGGAGAGGAGAAGAGAGGGAGAGAAAGGAGAGGGAAATTAATTTTATTTTAAATTTTTAAAATTATTTTAATTATTTTTTATATTAAAAAATTAAAATTAAATATTATTAGCGATGTATAATAATATACGTCACTAATAATACAATGTATTAGTGACGTATAATATCATACGTCGCTAATACCTTGTACTATTAGTGACGCATATGACTATGCGTCGCTAATAGTATTTATTTTATTACTTTTTTATTTTGAAAATTAATTTTAAAAAATAAATAAAATCATAAAAATTAAAATTAGAGGAGAAATAGTGTGTAGAGAGAGATGAGAGGGAGAGAGAGGGAGAGGGAGAGAGAGGAGAGAGAGAGAGGGAGAGAAAGAGAGGGAAAGGGAGAGGGAGAGAGAGAGAGGATAGTGTGGAGAGAGAGAGGAAGAGGGAGAGAGAGGTGAGAGAGGGAGAGGGAAAGGGAGAGAGAGAGAGGAGAGGGGAGAAAGAGAGGATAGGAGAGGAGAGAGAGGGAAAGAGATAAAGGAGAGAGAGGAGAGGGAGAGAGGAGAAGAGAGAGAGGAGTGAGAGAGAGGTGAAGAGAGAGGAGAGGGAGAATAATTTAATTTTAATTTTTAATTTTTTTTATTAATTTTTTTATTTTTAAAAATAAAAAGTAAAATAAATACTAATAGCGATGCATATAGATGTACGTCGCTATTAGTATATGTATTAGCAATGTAATAAATTATATGTCGCTAATACATGACATATTAGTGATTTATAATTATATACGTCGTAATATGATTTCTGGTAATTCTTTTTTTATTTTTTAAAATTAATTTTAAAGAATAAAAAATCTTAAAGAATTAAAATTAGAGGAGAAATAATTTGTAGGGAGAGAGAGAAGAGGAGAGGGAGAGAAAGGATAGGGCTGAATCTTCCCACTACGACAACGTGCTGCCTGAGATCTTAGTTCATGCCTTTTCGGGGGCATTCACTCATCGCACGATGCAAGTCCAAGGCCACCTCAAGCGGCAGCAAGTGGCCATCCTTATTGATTGTGGCTCCACCCACAACTTTATCAACGATAAGGTGCCTCGGAGACTAGGCTGCTTCGTGTTTGATTCAAAGCCATTCGATGTTTTGATTGGAGATGGAAAGCACCTAAGGAGCTCTGACACATATGCTCTAGCCGCCCTCTCTATCCAAGGCCACACCTTCATCACTGACCTCTTCTTGCTACCCACAAAAGGAGCGGACGTGGTGTTAGGGAGTGGCTACTAGAGCTTGGAGATGTGGTGTGGAACTTTAGAGAGATGATTATGGACTTTGAGGTCCAGGGACAATGGGTACGGATTCAAGGGTCTCATCTGGGCACCCTTCTTTTTGCCCAATCAGCGAGCTCCTTCTTCTAGTTCGCACCCCTGTGGTTCCTCTTGCAACGAAGAGCAGCGGTCTTGGTACGCTCAGACGAGCTGCCTCCGGATCTTCTGGACTTATAGGTAAACCATCATGATGTGTTTGATGAGCCCGAGGGCCTTCCACTAGTGCAGCCTCATGACCACCACATTCCATCATTCCTAGGGTGTCTCCAGCTAATGTCTTCCCTTACCGCTATCTGCACATCTAGAAGGCAGAGATCGAGCGCCTCATCACTGATATGCTTTAGTTTGGCATCATCTACCCTGGCACGAGTTCCTACTCCTCCCCGGTGCTGCTGGTTTGTAAGAAGGACAACACTTGGACGTTCTGTGTCAACTACCAGGCTTTGAATGCTATCACAATCAAGGACAAGTTCCCCATTCCTGCGATTGAGGAGCTCCTGGACGAGTTGGTCGGCAACACAGTCTTCAGTAAATTCGATCTTCTATCAGGTTACCATCATATTCGAGTGCAGCTAGCCGATGTGCACAAGACTGCCTTCCGCACTCATGAAGGCCATTTTGAGTTTCTCGTCATGCCGTTTGGGCTGACAAACGCCCCTTCCACCTTTCAGAGCCTTATGAATGATCTTTTTAGGCATTTCCTTTTGCTGCTTCATCTTGGTTTTCTTCAAAGACATCCTTATCTACAGCAAGTCGTGGGCGGAGAACTTGGAACATGTCCGGTCTGTCTTCTCCATTCTAAGAGATCACTCCTTATTTCTTAAGTGTTCGAAGTATTCTTTCGCAGCCCACAAGTCGACTATCTTGGTAACATCATATCTAGGGAC
This sequence comes from Saururus chinensis, assembly GCA_035235625.1. NCBI lineage: Eukaryota > Viridiplantae > Streptophyta > Magnoliopsida > Piperales > Saururaceae > Saururus > Saururus chinensis. Next base: position 28,788,069 of record CP141140.1, read on the forward strand.
GAGGTCACTACTAACCCATCTAAGGTGCCCACCATGCTCTCTTGGCTGATGTCCACCTATGTCCGTGCACTACGAGGCTTCTTGGGCCTCACTTGCTACTACTGAAGGTTTATTAGCCGCTATGGAGAGATCGCTTACCCCCTCACAAAGAACCTGAAGAAGGGGGGATTCAGTTGGACAGAGGTTGCCCAAGCTACTTTTGAGGCTCTGAAGCACTCTATGGCCTCCTCCCCTGTCCTCACATTACCATATTTCAACCGCCCTTTTGTGGTTAAAATGGATGCTTCGGGGGCGGGCTTGGGGGTGGTGCTATTGCATGGCTAGCTCCCCATTGCCTACTTCAACAATGCTTTGGCCGGCCGCTACTTGTCCCTATTCATTTATGAGAAAGCGATGCTAGCCATCGTCCTTGCCATCGACAAATGGAGACCCTACTTGCTCGGCTGTTGCTTCCTTATCCACACTGACCACCAGCCCTTGAAGTAATTCCTTGAGCAGCGCATGTCCACTCCAGCACAACAGAGGTGGGTCAGTAAATTACTAGGATATGATTATGAGGTGGTATACAAAAAAGGGTCAGATAATATTGTGGCCGATGCCCTTTTTCGCAACTCTACCTCCAGTTCTTGCATGGCCCTTTCTACTTTGTCCTGCCCCTTTATTACTGAGTTGAGACAAGCATACCGCGAGGATCCTTCGATATAGACGTTGATTGCATCTCTCCAGGCAGACCCTGCTGGCCGCCCTTTCTTTGTGTGGCAGGATAACTTTCTTTTCTGGAAGGACTGCCTTTGGGTGCACGATGTTGATGACCTTCGCCGACACATTCTCTCCCACTTTCATGACACTCCATTGGCCAGCCATGAAGCGGCATTCCGCACCTATAAGCAAGTCAGCCAGAGCTTTCTGTGGTAGGGCATTCGACAAGCTATTTAGGACTATGTTGCTACCTGCAACGTATGTTAGAGGACCAAGGCTGCCATGACATCCCCCGGTGGATTACTTCAGCCTTTACCCATTCCCAACAAGGTTTAGGAGGATATTTCGATGGACTTCGTGGAGGCCTTTCCCTTGGTGCAAGGCAAGTCGGTGATCCTTGTGGTGGTGGATCGGCTGTCCAAGTACGCGCACTTCTGTGCCCTAGCCCCTACACCGCCAAGACGGTGGCAGAGATATATGTTCGAGAGGTTTCTAAACTTCATGGCATGCCTTTCACTATTGATTCTAATTGTGATAGGGTCTTTATATCTCAGTTTTGGTGGCAGTTCTTCGCATTACAGGCCACTACCCTCCACATGAGCATAGCTTATCATCCGCAGACGGACGACTAGACTGAGGTGGTGAACTGCTATTTGGAATAGTACCTCCAATGTTTCACCATTTCTCAGCCCCGCCGGTGGCTCCAGCTTCTTCCATGGGTAGAGTGGTCATATAACACTGCCTTTCACACTTGCACAGGCTCACTCCTTTTGAGTTACTGTATGGACACCCACCTCTGACCGTGTTATCATATGTTCCTCACCGCTCCTCTGTTGCCGAGGTAGATTATATGTTACAGACATACAATGAGGTTCTTTGTCAGCTTAAGCTAAACCCCGTCACCGCTTAGAAACGGATGAAACAGACTTATGATGGACAACACATTGATCGAGAGTTCACTGTGGGCGACTTGGTTTATGTCTCAGTCCTTCCATAGCATCAGACCTTATTGTTCCAGCCAAAGCATTCCAAGCTCGCCTCCAATTTCCATGGACCGTATGTAGTGGTAGAGAGCATTGACCCGGTGGCTTATCATCTAGCTCTACCACCTGGCTTGTTGGTTCACCCAGTCTTCCATGTCTCTAGACTCCACCGCTGTGTGGGTGACACTTCCTTAGCCAATGATGCTCCACCTCCTCCTTCGATGGGACTAGCTCCACCTGCAGATCCTATTCCAGCCATATCATTACAAAGGTGCTCATTTCTTGGCAGGGTCAACCCCTTGAGGATGCTACTTGGATGTTTGAGGACGAGTTCATGGCTCGCTATTGAGCATGGTCGCCTTTAGGTCAAGGTGAATAACGAAAGCGTGGTGGAGTGTTGTGAACGTTCACCTGAACTCTCTTTCCGCTCTATTTATCTCTTATTTGATTGCATTAGTTATTTTATTTCGTATTTGCTTATGTAATAAGTGGGTAGTATGGCATTTATTTGTATTGAACTAGCTAGTGGCCCCACAGATTAGCCAAGCCCACTAGCTGGCATGACTCCCAAGGAGAAGGCACGACTCCCAATATGGGTCATCCCTCTCCTCCCTTGCATTGGTTATGCAATAGAAAACTTGGTTCTTCTCCTCTTTCTTCTTCCTTCCTTTCATGCATGATTGCGCAAGGTGCAACTTGTGCCCAAACCGGGCACAACATTGGTATCAAAGCCATCACAATCTTTGGCCATGGCACGAGGCAAACAGCTAGCTGTGGCCCTTGAAGTTCAGCCCGAGAAGGAGGCTGAGGTCGCATCGAACAGCCCAACTCCTTAGACCCTCAGCATTCCTGAGACAGCCCAAAAATCCTTGCCAAGATTGAGTCCTTGCTCCAATGGCAAGGCTGAGAGTAGAGCAAGCTGGGAATCATGGTGCAGTACTAGACTTTGGAATCCAGGATTTGGACCGGGGCAGCAGCGATCTCTATTCCTGTGATTTGTCTCATCCTAACTATACTTTATACAAAACCAGGGATAAGCCTGAGTGTTAAGATTCTCCTTGGGGGCTACCACACTATTCGTACTTGTTTAAAAAATACCCAATACCGGCTTACTGTAAGTAGACTCACCAATATGTTGCCTAGGTTACCGATGGTCATTGACAACCCACTGACAAGTCAATTAGGTTACCAATACCCAGGTGACATGGAATAACCTACCACATTGACTCCACACCGACTCGTCACACTGCAACAAAAAGACCCTTCAGGAACAAAATCTTTTGCCACAAACATGATTTTGTTGCTAATATCATCTTTTTTGCTACAATTTTAAAATTTGTTGCAAAAACACTATACATAGGTGAAATGAGAGTTTTTTTCGACAACTAGGTTAGTTTGTAGCTAAAAATAAAGTCTTTTGAGACACCTTGTTTAGTTTGTTGCAAATACAATCCCCTTCTTGCGACAAATAATATGTCATTCCCAAACATCACAGGTTTTCGCAAAAGCCTTACAACTGACCATTTTGCTACAAATTAATGTTTGTCCCTAAAAGTTATTTTTTGGGACAACTGTTAAAATTCATCCCAAAAGGGTGTAATTTGAAAATAAGAGAGCATTTGCAACAACAAACTTAAATCGTCGCAAATACCACCAAATTGTTTAAGACAAGTAAGTAGTTTTATGGCAAATTGTATCAGTTTTTGTAACCAAAATCAAAATATATCCTAAATAGACTTCATTTTATTTTATTTAAAAAAACTATATATTTGAGACAATTTAAGAAATTTCATACAAAAAATGTATACCTTTTGCAACAAGTTGGCTAGTTTGTGGCAAATAGGAATTTTTAAAACTCGACAAAAACAATATTTAAAATATTTATTATAAAAATAAAAAATAGTTTAAGTCAAAATAATTTTTTCAAATGGATTTTCCACTAAGTTAACAAACTATAAGGATATTTTGTATGCTTATATTTTTGTAGACTCTATTAATGTTTATTTTTAATGACTTTCCAAACACGTCATTGGTGGCATTTATTTAAAATCAAAACATTGATAGTTTTTTAAATTAAATAATTTTTATACATGATTAAAGTCCATTTTTAAAATAAAAAATTTCATAAATATATATGCCAGTTATGTAGTACCATATATCATATGTAGGATATAATAAATTACATGGATACATGTTTTAATGTATATATAAAAAATAAATACATAAATTGATTGATTAATATTTTCTAAATAATATTTGATATTTAAAAAATGATTAATAGGTATGAAATGATAAGTAACAAATGATTAATATTTCCAAATAAATATGGTTACTAAAAATATATCCTGCCTTCGGCGAGAAAGCTGGGCCAGGGGGAAGTAGAGAGAGGGAGGGGAGAGTAGAAGGGAGAGGGGGGGACGAGGGGAGCAAGGGATGACTAGGGAGAGGACCAAATTCTGGAGGAGAAACTGGCACCCGAGAGCCTCCCCCCTAATCGGCAAAAGGAGAGAGAGGGGGGAGACCGGGGAGAGGGGTGGGATGGTGCTAGAATATGGCGACCTAGAAGGATCCCGCACCACCCCCCTTTCTCCTCTCCTTTGAAGTTGGGGAGGGGGGGTGGTGGCAGGGGGAGGGGAGGTGGTGGCAGGGGGGAGGCGGGGTGGTGGTAGGGGGGAGGGGAAGGAAAGATGGGAGGGAGGGTGTGAGGAGGGAACTATTGTGGACGGTTGTCCATAACGGCGTGGTAGCCGGCATAGGTGACGGGAGCGGCACAGTGAAGCCGGGAAAGGAGAGAGGTAGCGGCATGGCCACTGGACAGGGAGGAGAGGCAGGGGAGAAGAAGAGACAGTTAGACAAGAGATAATTTATTTCATAATCAAATGAGGGTCTAACCCTTACACTTAAATAGATAATCCTAATAGGCTCACTAACAAGCACCTAAGGCCCATTAACATAATTAACATAAATAACTAATTACCTAATTAACCCAAATTACCTAAATACCCTTATTTTATAATAGTAATTAAAGCACTAATTACCCTAGCATGTAGCTCCAGTGGTAGCTTTAGAACGTGCACAACATTCCACTACGCTTCCGCATCACCTTGTCCTCGAGGTGACCGAAAAGGCCAAACACTAGGCCCACCATAGCGCTGGTCAGAACAGCGGTCTTGAATAGCAAATGCTGCCGAGTCACAAGCAAATGCTAGAGACCTCAAGACGAGTTCAAGGACCAGAACCCGAACCTCCAAAATCAAGGCATACTCTTCCACAACCATAACCTTGCACATAGCAGTAGGCCGAGGCTGGTGACATAAAGATGAGGCACGGTTGGATGTAACAGCCTCCTTCCTTTTTGTCCAAGGAAATCCACCAACAAAATTTCACTTCCGCGACAATGAAAGCCATTTATCTTAACTATCCTGAGGTTGCATAATATATGATCTGGAGGGAAGCCTCGTTCTTGTGTACCTTCCTCCATCCTATAACTGACATCACTGGGGTGAAGCGCTATGAAAAGTCTCGCAAGCAAAGGAAGAGCATAGTGCCGACAGAAACAGTAGAAACCAGTAAGATAGTTGTCTAGCAGCCCATCAAACAGTATCTGCAGTTCCTGCAAATTGGGAAGTGAAATTGGCATATCTTCTGGCTCCAATTCCTCAGTTGTTATGATGCCCAGGAGAGCCATGGTACATACAGTCAGAATCATGACATGGCTGAACTTTGCCAAAATTTTCGTTCGACTGTAACCAAGATTATAACAATCTATACCTACTGAACCAATGATGGCATCCGTCAAAGAAGAGAGGTTTTGTAATGAGCAATCATACAAGTCATCACTGAAATGAAATAATGTGAGATGCGGAGCGTCTATTTCAATATCAACTGCATCAACCGCAATTGTAAGGAACTTAAGCCGTAAATTTGGAGAAGAGATTTTAATGAAACCCAGGGAATTGACCTCCCTTAAATTTAATATTTCAAGAGAGGGGCACATGATGATTATTCTCTCAAACACTTCATCAGTCATGTTCATTTATTTGAGACAAAGCTCTGTGAGTGAGCTGAATCAAGTGAAGTCTGACGGGAGGCTGAAATCAAAAAGACTTATTTTGACGCGGGTTAGTGAATCACAGCCAAAAAGACAAACAGGCAGCTTGAATCGCTTTTTTTCTTCATCCACATATGCTTCTCTAGTACTTAATGGTCCATATTCATATCCACAATCAACTTCAAGCTCCTCTACTCCTTTATCCACAGCAAACTGAACCCAATTCTCAACATCATTGTTACAATTAACAGATGGGTAAAACAAAAGATGGAACCTCCTTACTCTGTTACCTCCCTGGAGGTGAAGACACAGATGGATGGAGCCCACCAACTCACCCAGGGGTTTTCCTTCAGTAAGATGTTCCAACTTCTGGAGAGGACGCCAGCTCTGACCAGAGATTTGATGGGTAACAGAGAAAGGATTTGATGTTGGACTACATCAGGGAGCTGGCTGATCCTGTCATGGGTTCCTTCCATCGTTCTTTGATTTTTGGTTATGGCCTGAAAACTCTAGTGCAATTCGTCGAACAGATGGTGATTGTAGAGAACACCCCCCATGGTCAACGTCGAATTGGCCTGGACAGAATTCCTGGCAGAGTTGAACAACTTGCGGCTTATCCCATAGGCATGAGGGAAGAATTTGTTGCAGAACAATGGATGATTGTCAGGAGGCTAGAAGGCTTCTATTTCCGTCAAACATAGTTTGCTAACGACAACCCAGTAGCATGCGAGGCGGGAGCAGCGGACTGAGGCTGAAAGTGCATTGAAATCTTTGATAGAATGCGGAGACAGAAGTCCAGCCCAGATGACTAAAGCTTGGGCCAGTGGCGGCAAACAGTGCTAGGTGGTGACCATTGGCTATCCCATGGTGGAAGTCACGGTGACCTAGAGTGGGGAAAGGTCACCTCCTCTGCTCGGACCAGAGTGGCAAATCCCCCGTACATTCCGCTGGAAATAAAAATCCTTCCACACTAGCCCCCAGTGATTGAGTTTATCACAGTCGTAAATCCAGGGATGCCGCACATCTTCTATATTGATCTAAGAAAACTGGTCCCGAAAATCAAGTGGAAGCAGGGGAGCTTCATCTCTAGTTTGGTCAAAATTCTCCAAATTGACCGAAGATCTCTCAAGCAAAATCTTTTCGGCCGGTTGGAGAAGGAAAAGATTCTCCATAGCCGAAGATCGCAGTTGTTCTGTGGGAGGAGATGCCGCTGGAGGCAGAGCACCGTGGAAGGCTGGCGAGACGGTGGAATGGAACGACAGAGAGGATGGAGACGACGGCGGTGGAGGATAATGGTGGAGGCCAGAGGTCAGTCGAGGGAGCGACCGTTGGAAAGACCCGGACTTTGGATGTGTGAGCGAGTGAGCGATGTGACTAGGGGGCCGACAGCCGGGTGCTCCAGCGACTGGGGTGCAGGTCATTCCAACGGAATAGGCCCTTGATCTCTGTTCCGATCAAATCCAGCGTCATGCATACCCTCCAGAACAGCTTGCCCTAGTTGACCCCACAGGTGGTGTACCAATGTTGTGGAATGGAACGGCGGAGAGGATAGAGACGGTGGTGGTGGCGGCCGAAGGTGTAGGCCGGTGGTTAGACGAGGGAGCGACTGCTAGATGTTTGGTTCCCTGTGTTTGACAGAGAAACAGGTTGCTCTCCTGAACTCCTGGACTGAACTTCCATCTTCACGGAAGGGACTATCAGGAACCAGAGACGAATGCCCATATGAGGCATCAGTGCAAATCGGCCCTCTCATCAGCATCTTCCCGTATTGTGCCCTACTACTCTGATTTCGCCGGTGTCGGCAGCGAGGGGCAGCTTCTTGGTCACACGCCAGAAATGGCTGGGCCATTGATCTGGACCTCCACCGCCTTCCCATCAATGGCGAAGAGGGTCTCTGCACCGAGAGGCTTGGCGAGCCCCATGGCGATGACAGTCTTGCCAATACCAAGCTGACTGGCTAGGAGGATAGCGTGTCTGGCGATACAACCCTCACGGATCATCTGAAGGATGATGCCGGCGGCCTCGCTGGCGGAAAGCTAGCCGACCATGCCCTCAGACGTGGCGCTGGGCTCCAGGGAGGACTGGTGGCGAATCTGCTGATGGTGGAGGAGGCGGGGCGGCCTGGGGCAGTATCTTGGCTGGCTGGGATGCCCTCATGGACATTAAGATCCTCATTACATTCTCGAGCCTCTCTTCAATCTTCGTGAGCAAAGCGGTCATCTCTGCCTGTGGATCCGGCGGCTCTGGTACATATGGTGGCCAAGGAGTAACGGCTCTGATGCGAATGTTGTAGATGGTTGTTCACAACAACGTGGTAGCTGGCATAGGTGACGGGAGCAGCACAGGGAAGCCGGGAAAGGGGAGAGGTAGTGGCATGGTCGCCGGACAGGGAGGAGAGGCAGGGAAGAAGAAGAGACAGTTAGATAAGAGATAATTCATTTTATAATCCAATGAGGGCCTAGCCCTTACACTTAAATAGAATATCCTAATGGGCTCACTAACAAGCACCTAAGGCCCATTAACATAATTAACATAAATAACTAATTACCTAATTAACCCAAATTACCTAAATACCCTTATTTAATAATACTAATTAAAGCACTAATTACCCTAGCATGTAGCTCTAGTGGCAGCCTTAGAACGTGCACAACAGGAACGGGGGGGAGGGAAGGGAGTGAGGGGGTGGCACCAAAATCCTGGGCAAAGCTGATTATGGGGCCGCCCCCTCTCCTCCTCCTTTTCTTGCACCGAGGGCAGGGGGATAGTGGAAAGGGGAGGGGAAAAGGGGAGAGACGCGAAGGACAAGGGGGAGAACCTGGTGGGGGGTTAGTCGGGGTCATCCGATTGAGGACTTAGGCAGGGGGCAAATTGAAGGGGGGGAAGCTAGTAATAAGGACTAGGGGGGGTGAGGGGGTATATAGCGTGAGAGACATTTCCTTGCCCTCCCTTTTTTCCACGCTTCAATTTGAAGCATCGCAAAAGGGGAAGAGAGAGAGAGGAGAGAGAGAAGGGGGAGAGGGAGGTAAATACGATGGCATAAAATTTGTACACTATTGGCGATGCTTCATAAGAAAAATCACAAGTTGTATATGTTTATTTTTGCATCGGCCACATCATGAATCTGGTTGCAACTCAGGGTTGTGTTGAAAACCAAAACCTGACCTAATATTGACCTGGGTCTCGTTGAGTCCAAGAAAAAAATATGTGAGTAAATATCGAGTCAGGTCGGATAGAGCATGTGAAAAACCCAAGAACAAATCTCACTTGAGTTCCTAATTAAATTACAAAACCATATTTACCTTGAGTTATATCTTTTTTTTTCTTCTAATTTTTCATAGATAGAATAGACCCAAAATAAGGTCAGTTTGGCTTCAATAATTAGAATCAGTGCTACTCAAGATAGGCTCTTGATTCTTATTTCGGTTTTTGGGTTTCTTTGCTCTTATCAAGGGATGTCATCGGTCGGATTCGGGTTTTGCCAAACACTTAAATACGCTACCATTTAAGAAATGGTAAAACCTGGATAGTTATTTACTTTGAAAACCCAACCCATTAGGGTTGGGTCAGGTTTTATCAAACTATAAAGAAAATTATAAAAAAAATAATATTTATAACCTTATTCGGGTTGGGTTTTGCCAAACCCAAACTTGATACTATTTTATAAATGATAATCCCAAATATGACCCGAATAGAAATTTGGGTTACATTTGAAAACCCAAACTTGACCCATTAGGGTCGGGTCAAGTCAGGTTTTATCATATACCCAACCTGAGTAGCATCCCTACTCTTATCTTAAGTTGGGTTGGGTCCAAAATATTGAGTTCCTATATTAAGTAGGTCCTAAAAATTTGTTTCCTATATTAGGTCGGGTCCAAAGAACTTAAACCCCCAATCTAAAGTTGGGCCTATGGAACCTGACCTATCCTGAGCCAAAACGTAACTCCTGACAAATATTTCACTGGTGTGCACTTGGTTACAAATAGGACTCCCGCGCAAATAAATTTTCCCTCTCCCCCACCAGTAGCCCTCTCCCGCCAGTGGCCCACTCGGCCACGAGGATCTATTCAATAGTCTCCAAGATTTCCCAAGTCTGCGAGTCCATTTTGCCTTAATAGATCTTCAACTGCTATGCTCTGCGTGATCATGCTCTGCTGTAATAGGGCTTCAATGGCATTGACATCAAAATGATTCTGGGTTCATCATGCTAGAATCGGGCCCCCACCTCCATGCCCACAACCTTCTTCCCTCCATGGCACTGCAAGCCCCAACCTTGATCATCCTCCCCATCATTGACCATCTTCATCTTTAGTTCGCAGCACTACAATTAGATTTTAGCCAATTGGTTATTTTGTGAAAGCCAAGTTATCCTCCATCTTCATATTTGTCTCCCTCGAAAGTTTTTTTGGGATATTTTATTTAACCAAAACATGTTCCTTGCTGTCTCTCTATCAATTTGTAGAGTCGAAGGCGGTATTTTTAATGTTGGATTCAAACTGAATTTCATACTTTAAAGACCTTCTATGCGCAGGCAGAGGTGAGGAAACTATCTATTTGTAGCCATGCTTGATTTATTTATTTATGGTTGCGTGATTTTTTTTTGGGTATATGTGTGACTATAGTAGTTCAGTAGTGAGAATTACACGTTGTGTGAAATCTCTGACAATTCGAAATTTCTGATGTATGTTTGATGGAACTATTTGTAACATCTAGGATTTTTCTAAATTCCCGAGGTCGATCACATGAAAATTAGGATATTAGACCGCTTAAACTTCTCTTGAGAATAACTTAATCATTAGTTGGAACTACTGGCTAGAACTTATATTGATGGAAAGAAGACAGAAAGAGGTTCGAAATGCCACCAAGATCGTGTGAATCTGAGTTTGGATGAGGGAGATACGGTCGTTCGAAGTTGAGCATATCACACAAGGCCCATTTATCCGAATTAGAAGTCATAAAAGAACTAGGAATTGGAAGTCCTAAAAGAACTAGGAATTAGAAGTCTTAAAAGAACTAGGAATATGATATCCTAAAAGAACTATGAATTGGAAGTCCTAGAAGAACTAGGAATTGGATAGAAGTCCTAAAAGAAATAAGGATTAGATAGGGAAGTTGTGTTGGGGCAGCCCTTAGAAAGTAGGGGGCACCCCTAGAAAATAGGGGGACTCAATCAGGACTCTAGCGAAGGTTCTTAGTAGCATTAGAAGAGGGCTCTTTTTAAAGCAAAAGAGGGAGGCAACCCTAAGGGCAATTTTTTGGGTGACAGATCGAGCTCCTCTCTCTCCTCCCCACTTTTCCCTTCTCTTCCTTCTCCCATCAAGGCCCTCCACAGCCAATAGCCATTAAGGGGGAAAGCTATCACCTTTTTGGAGTAAAATTAAAGGCAAAAGGCATAGGAATTAGATCTTGAAGCTTTGAAAGTGGGCTGATTGAGGTAGGTGCACTTTTTACACTCCTAGTCATTAGGATTTGATGGTGATTGTCTGCCTAGGTCGACCCCTCATGTGCTGAGTTTGATCTCCATGTTTTGCCCTAATCCATGCCTACGTTATGCTGAGTTTTATCCCTCATATGTACCCTGATTTGTGCCTAGGTTATGTTGAGTATTATCTCTTATTTGTACCCTGATTCATATATGATTTATGCTGAGTATTATCTCTTATTTGTACCCTGATTTATATATGATTCATGCTGAGTATTATTTCTTATTTGTACCCTGATTTATACATGATTCATGCTGAGAATTATCTTTTATCTGTACCTTGATTCATATATGATTCATGTGGAGAATTATCTCTTATTTATACCCTGATTCATAAATGATTCATGCTGAGTATTATCACTTATTTGTACCCTAATTTATATATGATTCATGCTGAGTATTATCTCGTATTTGTACCCTAAAGTATGCTTAATCTATGCTAAGTTTAATCACACATATGTACCCTGAGTTATGCATAATCAATGCTGAATTTAATCACACATATGTACCCTGAATTATGCATAATCTATGTTGAGTTTAATCACACATGTACCCTGAATTATGCATGATCTATGTTGAGTTTAATCACACATGTACCCTGAATTATGCATAATCAATGCTGAGTTTAATCACACATATGTACCCTGAATTATGCATAATCTATGTTGAGTTTAATCACACATGTACCCTGAATTATGCATGATCTATGTTGAGTTTAATCACACATGTACCCTGAATTATGCACGATATATGCTGAGTTTAATCACACATATGTACCCTAAATTATGTGTAATCTATGCTGAGTATAATCAAACATATGTACCATGAATTATGCATAATCTATGCTGAAGTTTAATCACACATATGTACCTGAATTATGCTTAATCTTTGTTGAGTTTAATCACACATATGTACCCAGATTTATACTTGATCCATGTTAAAGTTAAGTACTCATATGTACCCTGATTTATGCTTGATCCATGTTGAGTTTCATCAATCGTATGTACCCTGATTTATGCTTGAACCATGATAAGTTTAACCAGCTAGGTTTGCCGTATTCCATATTTGTACTGTGCTGAGTTTAACCATTTAGGTTTGCCTAAATTCATGTTTGTTTCATGCTGGAATTATTATTCTTATCTCAGCCATGTTTAAGGTTATATCATGCTGAATGAATTTGGTCATGGCAACCTTACTTGAGTTATGATCCTATGGAATAATCTAGGTTGTGATAGCCTTGCTTCTTTGTCATATCATGTTGGTTGTTGCTAGTTATTTCAACCTGATTTGATGTGATAGGTTGCTGAATTGATTAGAGCAGTTCAGCCCCAATTCAAGTCATTAAATTTTTGATATGTTGAGTGCATTTCAGCATATGCCTAATTAGTTGTTTTGATGAATCTAATACTCTTGTCTCGGCCATAGAGTTGTATGTTATCATATTGAGTTCTTTAGCTAAGTTCATCTATGATATGTTGTGATTATTTTAAATTATTTTTGCCTCAAGTGGCTGCATCATATTATATGTTGAGTCAGAGTTAAGTAAGCTCACCGTAATAGCCATGGCGGAAATTTTGGCCCGTGTGGCCTCGACACCTTTGGGACTTTGGCTCCTAGCTCTTTGAGCATTCAAGCGCACCCAGGTTTTTGAGCATCATGGAAGGCTCATATACATCCGGCCAGTGTGTCCATGAGCGTAGATGACACCTATGTCTCTAGGCCCATGGCCGATCTAAGTAGATCTTTAGAGATGTTAGGATTACTATTAGCATACAGTTACTCCTTTGAGCGGGAGTCGGTATTTTCAGGTAACAATTAGTACATTGTTTCCTAAACGGTGTCCATTGTTTTGTGCATTGTGTTGGAGTCCTATATTTGGAGATTTCTTGATGGGCGAGTTATCTCTGAGTGAATATAGATTTTGTCACGCCCCGGCGATGCCCGACCCGAGCCGAACCCGGTCCAAGGGCCGGTCAAGCGCGCGGGGGCGACGAAGTGAAAATTGAGAAATGATTCTAGCATAAGACTTAACCCTAACCACGGGCGATTAACAGCAACATGGAGTGCGCACAATCCTTTGAGCAAGAGTAAACAAAAGGGAAGGAAAAGGTGTTGCTTATCACAAAGTAAACAACAATCTCAAACCCACAAACTTAGTTAAGTAAAGCCCACACGGCTCTAAATAAGTCATAAGCATCACAACTGTAAAATATGACATAAATCCAAAACAAGAACCCTACACAAAGGTTCTAACATAAAGCATGAAATAAACGAAAGTAAGCCACACAATGATCTCCATCATCACACCCAAGCTATCTCTGACCTGTCCTCAAAGAGGCAATCCTGTCCGTCTGCGTGTCGTACCACGCAGCCCCAAATCAAAACACAAAAAGAGGGGTGAGTTTAACAAACTTAGCAATGGTTTAATATCACTAACAACATCGAAAATACGATAGCATGGCGATATAATCTTTCAAATCAACGAGGTACAAGGTGTATCATTTTCTGATCACATATTCACATCACTTAAAAACTGCATCATAATGCATAATTCGACCTACATGGATGTATCTCTAACATACATATTCCCACATGCATAGTATCAAATCAAACTGCATGGATGTATCTCAAACGTACATATTCCCACATGCATTATTTCACAATTCAACCTGCATGGATGTATCTCTAACATACATATTCCACATGCATAATATCAAAATCAACATGCATGGATGTATCTCTAACATACATATTCCACATGCATAATATCAAAATCAACATGCATGGATGTATCTCTAACATACATATTCCCACATGCATTACATCAAAATCAACATGCATGGATGTATCTCTAACATACATATTCTCACATGCATAATGTCATCACAATCAACCTCCATCGAGGAGTAATCACACATTAACGTCACACAGACGGGAGCATAGACAAGGCCACGAAGGCGTGTCATGGTCCAAAATTCTACACAAGAATTCAAGAAAGATCGGGGTTGTCAATACCTAACATTGCTCGCCCTGGACGATCCTGGCCAAGGATGTCCCATTCTCACACAGAGAATCTAGAACAGGGGTGTTCGCCCAGGGACATCTCCTGTGGAGGGAAGAGCCCGAGTTCTTACATAGAGAACCCTAGAACACGTGGTAGCGGGGTGCACACGGCATACCACACTGGATTCTCAAGGTCCAGATGACACACATAATAACATTCTCACAATCCGCAAGACAAGTACACAACTCGTCCCCACATCATTCCAATTAATTAGACTCAACCCGGGGAGTGCACTCGTTCCACATAGGAACTTCAAATCGTTCCACACAGGAACTTCAAGTCGTTCCACACAGGAACTTCAAATCAAAATATGTCCTTTCGGACCAATCAACTTGCGATTAATCCACGACCGATAAACCCGGCACACAATTCCATCACATTGCATCCAATCGGTCAAATTCGATTAATCACGATGAAGCCTCAATTGGAAATCCATTTTTATGATGCATGCAGCATGGTACATGCGTGGGCAAAGCATACGTGAATCCTAATCCATGATAAGTGCTCTCACCAGCCCCTAATGCATCATTCATAACCACAATATTAAGCTTCAACATCATCATTTAATCCCACATGTGTGTGTGTATCTAGTAGAAACATTTTACATAATACATGCCATCATGCTTGAAATTTAAACTCACTACCACACTACACATGTGAATTTCCATCTAAACATGAATTCCAGCGGAAACCATTGGAGAAGAATCGTTGAAATCATAGCTAGATTCAAAACTCAACCACAAAGGCTAAACACATATAACATCACTCATTTCATCATTGAGTCATAGCATTCACCAACATTTACACACCATTAACCACAATCTATCATGACAAATCAGTCCAATAATGATTGTAGTCCTACTGAAAATATGCTTAACTAAAGGGAAACAACCATTCATAATTTCAAGATAACGATTCCAACATCATGCCACAAAACATAAGTCATTCCACCATCTCTAAGCATATACCTCAACTCCATGAACTCAATAGCATGCATTTCCAGTAGCCTAACATAGCTTAAAACACTCCACATTCATATAAAATTGGTAAGCTAAAGTGAAATCATCAAAATAGACATCATATGCACAACATGCAATTTCCTGTGTAGCCGATCGATCGCCCTTCAGGCCGTTCGATCGGTTACACGCAAAAATTTGAAATTTACAGTTCAGCCGATCAATCGCCCTGCAGGGCTGATCGATCGCCAACACGGCAGAACAGTCATCTTCTTCCTTTCGCAAATCCAAACCGAAACACCATAGATAACACTTCAAATCCACATCTAACACCCTAATCATCATCAAAAGTCCTCCTTGACTTCCAGAATATCAAACCAAACCATAATAATACAAAAGCCTAAGAAATCGGGATTAAATAATTCTATTTTCTAATCTTACCATTAACACACTAAATCAAGCAAACCATTTCAAAATAAGCCAAAAATGGAGAGTTTTACCATGGATAAACAGAGATTTCGAAGACCCATTACCTCAGCACTGGATTAAGCTTGGATTGAAGAGTCACCCTTCTTGAAATCCTTGAAAACACAATGAGTTTGAATTAAACTCTAATAGAAATCGATTTACCCAAGAAATCCCTAATTAAATCTTAGATCTAGGGCTTGTTGGTAGTAAAAATCAAATTTTGAATGTTAGGGTTTGTAGTAAAACACAAATCAGTAGCTTTTGATGGTCAAAAATGAATTGAATCAAGGGGAAAATGGTAGATTTGGAAGAAATAAAGAGAAAAGCCATGGATTAGTGCTTAATTAGAGTAAGCTTACCTTAATCGGCTTCTAATTCGGGCCTAAGTGGGGATTAGGCCAGCCCTCCTTCCTTAGCCTATTCCCAAAAATGGAAATGGCTCAGGTTTGCCCTTTTATAGTAAGGGTTGGGGTATGCATAGGTAAGTTTTGGGGTGTAAATATGAAAAGTAGGCTAAAAGTGGGTATTTTGCAAATTTAAGCACAAATTAAGCCTAATAAAATTCTGAAATTTTTTGTATGACCTTAAGTATATGTCTAGGTTCATTTGATCTAAAAATAAAATTTTCGACGGTGGGGCCCACAGGGGTCCCGCCAAAACCTTAATTTTTGGAAAAATAGTGAAAATTCCAAAAAATCTCAAAAATTCACATTTGATCTAGAATCACTTAAAACCACTAATATTGAAGTTAATTTTGGTTAAAACCATCACAAACACTATTTATTTTACGAAATCACCGAATAAGATTAGAAAACACGTAAATCCCACGATAACCAATAATTAAAGAAAACCAAAACCGGTTTAAAGATGAGGGTCCTTACAGATTTAATAGTATTAATTATTGAACAAGGGTTATGAGATAATTAATAACATTGTTTGATATTGCTTGTTTAATTAGAACAAGTTGAACGATTAAAGGACTTGCATAAAATGTAGGTTGCTTTAAAATACTTAAGCATTGCATGTGTGATGTTGCACTTCTTAGTATAGTGTAGTTTTAGGTAGAACTACATCTAGATCTAATCTTGTTGAAAACCTTGGAGATGTTGTCCGATGAGTACATAGGCAACTAACATCAGGTGATGTTGGCCCGATCCAAAAAACATTAGTAATATATTTTGTCCTTTGCAAGCTCTTCTCCTAAAGGCGAAGAGGTTCTCTTGTTGTTGTGGTTGTTTCAGTTTGGTTGGCTGCAGATTCTTCAGGCGACAACAAGTGAAACTAGGAGGCAAACACAAAATGAAGTTCCTCGTTTATGCAATTATGGTACATAGTGTATTTTTAGTGTGAGAGTTAACTTGTTCTTTATTTTTAGACCAATGATAGACTTGTACTTAGATGGATGAGTTATTCTTATTAAATTTTGAGACGTGTAATAATATCATATGATTTGATATTCGTATTTGTGAACCCTAGTTATCATAACCTGGATATTTAATCGAATGGTTTGTTTTGTATTTAAGAAAGAAAAAAAAATTTGTGACTTACCGTTGATGTTATTTTAAAAAGGTTTTTAAAAATTTGGTTCATGACACTATTATAATTCCGGATGCTAGTAAATTGAACTAATTAATTATAATTGAACCAACAGATCCAGAAGAACTATGATTCCCATTTGATCAAGAACTATTTTTCTTTAGCCTCCTTCACTGATCAATTTTTTCATAAATTTGTCTATATTTTGCATGAAGCTCTTCCAAATAAAGCTCTTGATTATCTCTCCATTAATACATAAAATAGATATTAGAGATTATACCTATTAAAAAAGCTAGTAGTGAATAAAGTATTGACAAATGTACAAGGTAAAGCATCTCATAAAACCTAAAAGGAAATATATAAATATATGCATTAAGCTAAGAAGCAAATGCATTGAATCAAGGGGTCACAGTTGTTGCTCCTCATGAGGGAACAATTACAAACATGTGTACAAGATTCAATGATAAGCAATAACAATCCTCAGGAATGACTTTATCTCCATGGTTTGACCTTGAGATAGACTTCTAATTTAAATAAGCATTTTAGGAAAGCACATATATATTAGTATAATCACATATCATGTCCATGTTGAAAAACACAATTCAAACTTATGAAAGTGAGCTATTGACATCGCTTAAACTAGACCCATTGACCTATGACATGGCTTTCTTTTTTTGCATTCAAAAGGGAGGTTTGGGAGTGGGAAACATACACAAGGTAGTTCAATATGTTTCCTTGAGAGTTTAAGTGGAGTTTACATCAATAATGACTTTCTTTTTCATCTCTGTAATTTATAGTATCAGTTTTCATGTATATTATGGAGGTGCATTCTTGTAGATTGTTAAATTTTTTATCTAATTTTATATATTATTGGAGAAGATTCTGTCTAAGAAAGTAGGAGAAAGTTGGAATACCTTGAAACGCAAGAAGTGCATATCAAGGTTTGTAATGGGCAACTTCTTGAATGATGTTTGTATCCCATTGTATTATGTCTTCTTCTAAATTTTAAATTAGATACTATGTGCACTTATGTTATGTTGTGTTCACTTTTCACTCTTCTTTCCATAGACTATTTTTTGTCTTCATGACACAATGTGTAGGAGTTGAGAGATGACATAAAGGATAGAAGTAGCTATCAGATTTTTTGGTTATCACAATTGCCTATATAGTTCTGTCAACTTATGGAATGCACATTTGCATGTCTTCCTAGTAGAATCTTTCAAATCTATGCTTTGTTTGGGACAGTTTAACTTAATAGGTTCTTCCTGGATTTGATGCTTTCATAATTAGTGTTCCTATTCATCAACCCTTGTACTTGCATGAATGCAACTTAACTGACTTGCTTATAAAAGCAACTTATAGTATTCAGAAAAAATATTTTACATGTCCAATATAGTGACATTTTCATCAATAGAAGGTGTGAGTTTGACAACCATTGCATGTTTGAGTGTTTGTTGAACAAACTAAAGAAAAATTGGGACTCCATTGTATATATCAATTTACACCTTCGAAATCCATTTATTGGTTGTTCAAATTTGGTTTATATAAGTGTGGAGTAAGAAATGCAACATGCATAACCCTATACTCATGGAACGTTCTATATCTTATCATGTCATGATAGTTAGTTGTTATCTGCTATATGATGTTGGTAGATCTTTGATGTCTAAAAATGTAATTATCTGAGTTTAGGTTCAGAATGAAAAGGCAAGAAGGTACTTGAGCCGCACGAGAATAAAGCAGCCTATACAATTTTTACAAAAGTTTCCAAATGCATATCCTTTGGCCCTTAAATTGTTAGAAAGGCTCCATGCATTTGATCCAAAGGATCGACCTACTGTAGAAGAGGTAATCAGAAAGTTTAGATCTTGACTAACTAGCCAAGGTAGGGAATGATAATGAAATAGACAATAAGGCTTAAAACTACACTTATTATGGTCATAATGGTTCATGAAAAGTCTGGTGTTTGATTATTGTATATCTTTTTTAATATGTACAGGTTAATCCTTATTTTAAGGGCTTAGCAAAGGTAGAGAGGGATCCATCATGTCAACCAATCTAAAAAATGGAGTTTGAAGTTGAGAGAAGGTGAGAAAAAAAGATCTAAGGGGGATTCTTTTTTGAGAGATACTTGAATGAAATATGTGATTTCTAGTTAATGATTATAGTCTCTCTTGCAATTACACCCTTGCTTTTGTAAAAATTGGAGAAGTTATTGGGACTCATGAAAATTTTTCTTGGTGATAAGTTATGCACAGATTGTAACTAGATGAATTGCATGCTTAATCATATCCTAAGTTAATCTAAATTTTTTAATTCATTTGTTGTGCATTAGAGTAGCCTTGTATGCTAATCTGAACTAAATGCATTAGATTATGAATTTCTACAGGTATATTACATAGGGATGTAAGCTTATTGGATGTAGCTCAGTTGTGCTGAGATCGATGATTTCTAATGACGACCTTGCACAAGTTGTTGAAACTTCCGATGAGTGAGTTTCTACTCACACTGGAATTCATAATTGGGAAATTATTTTTGGTTTGTGAAAGTTTACTTATCTTCATAGATTAACAGGAGAAGAAAGCTTGATGGCGCTAGCTGTAGAGGGGTCCAAGAAAGGTCTTTAGATGGCTCAAGTTGAGCCTAAAGAGGTAGACCACTGTAGATGACATCTCTAGCTAAAGAACATTTATTCCAAATGTTCATTTACTGATCTATCTATGCGGCTCTAATATTAGAACTGTTATGTAGTGGACATGGACCATCTAGTTCTTTGTCCATGTCTATCTGTTTAAACGCAAGCAAATTAAATTTTTTGTCCTAGGAGTAATTCCTTGAAATTGACACTCTAAATAGCATTATTTTAGTGGAATGAAGCATAAACAAATGAACTGAAATTTTAGGTTCTACATTTCTAGAAGCTTCTATTACTTTTTGATTATATATTAGTCAAATTGCTTACTTTACACTGCTTTTGTTTGGATGAAGCTTTTGTTTCCCTTTCCCCTAAAAATGATTTCTTAGACTAAGACAAGTAGGTAACATGATTTGTAATTTAGCTATTTTGCCTTGAATTTGCAGCTCTAGTTAGGGATGGAATTGTTTCTGTTCTTTTGAAAGGAAACCAACAGGAAAATGTTCATGTAAGCTTAAATTAATATCCTATGTTATGCTTTAATGCATATGTCTCATATCAATGTGAGAATTCCATAAATCTGATATCAATGCTGAGCTTTTTTTGGCAATATTTAAGTTCAAGTTTAACTTGAAATTTTAATGATTTTTAAATATATTTTATTTACAAGAAAATATTTTGTTTTTAAATTTCAAATGCTTTTGCGACGAACTTTTTTTGTCCCAAATAGTATTGGATATACATTTTGGGACAAACCAATTTGTCGCAAATACTAAAGACAATAAAACAAAAGTAGTTTTTGGGACAAATATATTAGTGGCAAATATATTTTCTCATTTCAGAATAATTAATTATTGTTGCAAAAACTACACATTTATGATTCTAAAAAAAGATTTGCAACAAATTTATTTCATCACAAATACAAAATTATTTTTTAATTATTTATATTTTTGCAACAATTTTTTTTTAGGTTTTATCCAAATATAATTATAGCAATTTGTGACAAAAAAACTTATCTTTTGCGTCGTATAATATTGTCGCAAATGTATACCTTTTAGGACAAAATTAATTTTGTTGCAAAAAACCTTTTGAGACAAGCCTTTTGCAACAACTGTGGGATGAACTTTTTGTTGTCGTAAAAAACCTTTTCCGATGAAATTAGTATCTTTTGTGACAAATTAATTTGTTGCAAAAGGCCAAATTTGATGTAGTTTACCTTACTACTGACGACTAACCAGTTATACAACGATGCTCAGATATGGGTTAGTGTCGGTATTGTCATTTCTCTCCTTTTATAAATGTTATCATTGACATATCGGTTGTCATGCCAATAATCAGGAATAAATAGCTGAGACTCTTCCTATTACAAAAATCACTCCCAATCATGTTATATTGTAATCCTTCCCACACATAACCTTTCCACAATGACAAATGAGGATGCTTACTATCAAATGATCATTAAACATGGAAAAACCAAGATATCATAGAAATATGACCTATTTTATGATATAAAAATCCTCCCTCACCCATAACATTAACCAATCCCTATAAAACTTTACCCCCTCCCATGATTCTTATTGATTTGGAGAGCCTTTTATTTTCTCCCTCTTTATTTGGATTGGTTTTTCTAAGCAAAGTGGAGTCTAAGAGCCTTGAAAGTCACTCATAAAGGAAAGATGATGAAATTCTAGTGTAAAAATTTCAAATTGGGTGGGTTACGAGCAAAATCATAAAATTGCCTGTAACCACCACCACCCCATCAACACATCCATAATGTCACTGATAGTAACTGCTGACTACACCAAGCTCCAATTTTGGATAGCCATAAATTCTTCATACAAATTCATATAGTGCATTCTTAGTGTCATTATGAAGATATTTTTGTCTAATTTCTGGTCTCAAAATTACAAATAAAATATATATTTGTAGAAAATATTATGCTATTATGAGTTTCCAAGGGTTATGTACGGTAGGGTTATAAAAAGGGGAAAAAGTCGAGCGACAAGAAAAAATCCCACAGTGACCATAGTCACTACATGTATAAGAGCAGAAATAGGCGTAGGCCCTTCCATTGCATCAGGCAACATACATGAAGAGGGAATTGTGCTGATTTAGCAACTGCACCAAGAAATAATAGAGAAGTGCACAGAATGACAAAAAAAGAATTTATCGCATTATTATGGACCAAACTATTAAAATTTTTGAACAAATCCGGAAATTCAAAATTTCCAGTTATCCAATAAAGGCCTAAGATTCCTAATAATAAACCAAAATTCCCTGCACGATTGGTTACAAATGCTTTTTGACAAGCATTTGCTGCAATTGGTCATGTGAACCAAAAACCTATTAATAAATAAGAGCACATTCCAACAAGTTCCCAAAATATATAAATTTGTATTAAATTGGAACTAGTAACTAATCCTAGCATGGAAGCATTGAAAAAACTCATATACACAAAAAATCTCAAATATCCTTGATCATGAGACATGTAATTATCACATAACTCTCCAATACCAAAAACCTATTAATGTAATAAGCATGCATATGCAAGTCATTGATAGTACCTCAAGTCAAACTGTAGACAATCATAACTCTCTAATATCTAATTTGCATATTTTTATATGCATTTCAAAGCCATGTCTGTTTGATTTCTATCACTAATGTTTTATAATAAAATTTAAACCACATTATAAGGTATTCTATTGGGAGTGCTCAAATGTAAAATTCATTATTTTCCACATGTACTTTGAAACTTCCTTGATGTTACATTTATCACAACAACCTTATACGAGCTTCGATTTATGCGTTCTTGATGACTCTTTATTGCTATTTATGTCTACTATTTAGTAATAAAGTTTCATAGCCAAACTTTCTATATAGATGACGGAGACGACTAGAGCCTTCGGCAGCTACTTAAGGCCCTACCTAAAGTCAAGACCCCCATATATTATTACATATATGATAAATATATTAAATTATTAAAAAAATTATTTAGTTAATAATGTTTTAGAGCATTAATGAGAAATAGTACCTTATTTATGTCACATCCCCATTATTCAATGTACTTACTTATCTACCTCCCTATCAAACCGAGACTTAACTAGGCTTTGGGAAATCACAAATTCATCCAGCATACCAATAGTTACTTACTATATTTAACGACCTTGAAATATTCAATTCTAAGTCCCAAAGGAAACCAACTATATACCCAACAATCACTTATTTTATTTTATGACCACAAAATATTCAATTTCTAAGGCCCAAATGAAACTAAGTATAGTTTTTCACTTTTCTTTCTCATTTGTTTTATATGAGCCACTAGTACTTTTGTGTATACTATAAATGCCTAAGACAAACTCCTCCCACTCATTTTAATCTATCTCAATTCTCAATTGTCAAGGACGAAGACAATACTCTCACCTTTCTCAAACTTGGAGATTACTAGTCACATCAATCTTTTCTTTATATGTTACTTTTTAAACTATATTGCTCTTTTCTTATTATTTTATCATGGTTTTATACTTCAAAGCCTTTGTTTTGTTTGCAAATATATAATACTATGTATGTTCAGTAGAAAATATGAATCGAGATATGAAAAACTATAAAAAGAAGAGTAGATAGATTAATTCAATCTAAAAAAGGTGCCCTTGATAAATTTGTAACAATTAACAAAAAAGGTTTAACAAAAAGCTTAAGCAAAAATTTAAGAATTATTGCTATTGTAAAGAATCTTTCACAAAATTACTTAGCATTTCATGGAAAAATGAGAAGATCTATCAATATAATAATAGAAAGTTTTTAAGCCTAATTGAAATGATTACAGAATTTGATCCAACCATATAAAAATATATTTGATGCATTCAACATGGTGGAATTCATAATCATTGCCTTGGACATAATATACAAAATGAATTAATACAAATGTTAGCATTCAAAAATAAAAATATAATTATTAGTAAAATTAAAGCAGCCAAATATTTTTCTATTATAATCAATTATACTAAAGATGCTTGTCATTGAGAACAAATGACTTTTATATTTTGATATGTTGATATTTCAACTAGTCTAATAAAAATAGAAGAATATAGAATTTTTGAAATTAGATGATACCTTAAAAAAGATTTTTTAATGAACTAAAGTTGTAATGTGTTGATAGCATCAAGTAGAGGACAAGGATATGATAATGGATCTAATATGAAAGGAAAATAACAAGTTTTACAAAAAAGACTATTGTAAATAAATCATAAAGCATTTTACACACCGAGTGGTTGTCATAATCTTAATATAGTACTTTGTGATATGGCTAATTCTTATCCTAAAGATATATCTTTGTTTTGAGTAATACAACACATATATTCATTATTTTCATCCTCAACAAAGAGATGGAAAATTTTACAAGATAATATATCTATATTACCTATTAAATCATTATCATAAACACATTGGGAAAGTTGTGTTGACAGTGTTAATGTAATAAAATTTCAAGCTAAAAAATTAAGCGATGATTTACTTTTGTTAGCAAATATAAGTAAAGATCCAAAGATAAAAGTGAATCTCAATATTTAGCAACATATGGGTTTGAAAATTTTGAGTTCTTGTTAGGCATGTTTATTTGGTATGATACATTATTTATTGTTAAATTGTTAGTAAAAACTTACAACTTAAAGACATACACAACTATGTTGTAATAAATCCATTAAAGGAACTTTTTCTTAAATATACAAAAAATGGCTTCTCATCTATTACATTTTCAGTTAAAGAGATTGTAAGTGGAATGAAAATATAACTTCTA
Organism: Saururus chinensis; assembly: GCA_035235625.1. NCBI lineage: Eukaryota > Viridiplantae > Streptophyta > Magnoliopsida > Piperales > Saururaceae > Saururus > Saururus chinensis. The sequence continues at coordinate 28,812,729 of CP141140.1, forward strand.
TTTAATATTAAATCTGTGATTCATTGGAGAAAAAATATTTGTTGAAAATGTTAATAATGAGGTAATGCAATCACCATAAGAATCTTTTAGGATTAATTATTTTTTATATATAGTAGACCAAGCTATTTCTACCATTAAAAGTATATTTGAACAATTTAAAATATATGAGGATATTTTTAGTTTTTTATTTACCTTGAAAAAATTGAAAGCAATAGATAATGATAGTTTGAAGAATAGTTGTCTTAATCTTGAACATTATTGAAAACATGACATGTTTGCTGATATTGATGGTTTAGATTTGTTTTCAGAATTAAATCTTTTAAAAGAAATTGTGCCAATACAAACACTTACCGTAATTAAAACTCTAAACTATATAAAAAATTAAATTATTTTCCAAAAGCTTGTATTGCTTATAGGATGTTATTGGCAATACTTGTAACTTTTGCTTCCACAGAAAGAAGCTTTCCAAAATTAAAATTAATAAAATCTTACTTACAATCAACAATGTCACAAGAAATATTAATTGGGTTATCAATTTTATCTATTGAAAAGGATATGCTAGCAAAAGTTGGCTATAATAACTTTATTAGTAAATTTACCACTCAAAGAGCAAGAATATTAAATTTCAAGTAAAATTATTTAATCAACATTTTAATATTACATTGAATGCTAAAAACTAACATTAGATATTTTGCCTAAGGCCCCCAATTACATTGAGCTAGCCTTGATAAAGGAAGTTATAATACCAAGAAGATCTAAGTGTTAAATTAATTACATCCATGTGGCCAAGTTTAGGGAATTTAAAAAATTTTCAGGTGTTAAAAATTAAAAGGTTGGAAAGCTAAGTATATATCAGAATTTATACATAGAAAGTGTTCTTAAGCACTGCAATGTCATTGGGTGGAAAACTATTGAATCCCCTATTTACAAGGATATAATGTTGTTTAAATGTATGACTTCTCGAACTAAAGAAGATACACTTTTGATGAAGTTAATATCATATGTAAAAGCTATTAGTAACTTGATGTATGTCATGACTTGTACATAACCTAATTTGAGTTTTGTAGTAAGCTTACTAAGCTGGTACCTGATAAGTATGAAATATATATCTATTTTATATGCCTTTTTACCTTATTTGCTAGTATATATTAGGTTAATTTAGAGTTAGTTATGGTTTATTTAGATTAAGAAAGATATTAGTATTTTAGTTTAATTATTAATAATTTTATAGTTATTAGTAGTTTAGATATGTATTTAAATAAAGTTGGAATTTTAGTTATATTCTACATATCTAAAGTATGGTATTTTATATTTTGTAGGTAAAGTGCGTTTATTGAGGTACTTAGACGATGTTTGAAATAATTCTAAATAGTCTTGACATGTTTTAAAGTGATTTAGACAACTTTTCGAAGTTATAAACAAGTTAAAAATTAATATAGACATGAAGAAAAGCATAATGAACAGAATATGGATTGTCCAGGAAAACTGTCCAGATTGCAGAAACACTGTAGTCGTTCGAACGAGCATCCATGGCATTAGAAAGGGATAACGTGATTTTGAAGAAAAACTCAGTATAAGCGTTCGAACGGGCATGCAGGGCGTTCGAACGGCATAACGGGCAGTTTCCTTGTTTGACCCAAATTTCAATCCTTTTCATATTGGACTTCTTCCTACGGATCTTATGCCTATAAAAAGACATATTTGGCTTGAAAACATAGCATTCCAGTAGATTTTATGAAGAGAAAAAGGAAGAAGAAGATGGAAGAGAAGTCAAAGCTTTTAATAGAGATTCAAGTGCTTTTTTCTACAATGGAAGGCTATACTTTTCTTTTACTTAGGAGTTGATGAAGCTATAGATAAGTTTCAGTTTCTTTTTTTTTAATTTAGATCTCAGTTGTGAATGATGACAATTGTATGATATGGATTTCCTTTTTAATGGAAGAGCTTTTAATATTTATTCAAGTCTATGTTGATTTATTGTCTTGTAGATGATAGATTGAAGTGGTTTTGATATTGTCATCAATTCTAATTTCTGTGATTTAGATGAGATGGTCATACAATAGTTTTAATGTTCAAATAATTAATGACTTAGTTATACTAAGATTAGACGGGTCATGCCTATAGCTAGTTTAGTGTAGATGATTCGTGCTATTGTCGAAGATAGTTCATGCCATGGAATTTAATTAATGATTCTTTCTGAAGTAATTCTAGCTTGTACCTGAGAATACTTGTTCATATTCACACTAGATTTAGATTAAAAGTTAAGGAATTGTTATGGTCCTATAGTGGATTCGATTTCCTAAGTAAATTCCATCAAATTAATCTCTTGCTTTTAATTTAATTGATTACTTTCTTTACTTAATTTTTGTTTTAAGTTCTTTTTAGTTTTTAATCAGCAAATTCCTCTTTAGATTTAGTGATAATCCATCCGTCCCTGAGGTTAGACAACCCTTAAATACTTATCCTAGTACAATTACCTTGTACATTTGCAAAGGGTTTAATTATAAACGATCAGTACCCAGTAGACACTAGATTTCAACACTAGCAGTAATGAAACATATATTTATATATCTATTAGGGTTTAAGAAATTAAAACTCGTACATAGGTTCAAAATTTTGTCATTAGCTGGGTATAGTGATTTGGACTATGCAAGGGAATAGATGATAGAAAATCTACTGCCTAATTTGTCTTTATGTTCAGAGGTGGTGTTGTATCATGGGCAAGTAAGAAATAAAAGAGTATTTCTAAATCCATGATGGAAGTTAATTTTTATGAATGCAGTATAGTAGCTTCACAGACAATTTCAATTAACGAGTTTAGTTGGGACTAGAAAACTGGATTGATCTCTGTCTAGATCTATTGTGATAATCTAGTTATAGTGTCAACACTTATAAATGGGGAGATCAATGTTAAAGGCAAGCACATTGAAGTACATTACTATTATATATTTGACATGTTATGGAGAGGAAAAGAAATTGTGAGTGATATATCCTAATACTAAGATGTTATTGGATTCAGTTACTAAGGCCTTAACAATAGATCTATTTATATGGTATATTTGTTGTATCGTTCTTTAATAGAACTAGCACTAGCTGTTGTTGGACCATATTGACCGTTCACTCATAGTGGGTGATGTTAGATCATGGTATGGGATCGGGCCGACATGGTCTACCTTGTTTATGGTTCAGATTAGCCAGTACGGGCCACTAAGGTCAAGGACAATGGGGGCAATTACACCTACCCTAGAAGAACTGCTTAGACTCATATTCGTATAGGACCCACATTTGAGACACATGCACATGCAAGATATGCAACTAGGGTGTATATATTCACTTTGTGGGGCCCCAACCTTGACCATGTATCAGTGGTAGGACCCACATGGTTAGTGAGGGGTCAACTTGTCACAAGCATGGTCACGTGTAGGGGCTCTAGCCTCTGTGGGCTCAGTCTCATTGAGCCCCCACCCATTGTAGTTGAGCCTCGATTAATCTGGGTAGAGTTAAGTAGTGTGTTGAAGACCGGTGTCCACAATGGTCTAGCTGACCGGCAACAGGAAGGTGATAGCACAAGATGGCTGGGGAAGGGGAGAGGGAGCGGCATGGCCTACAGACAGGAGGGAGAGGCAGGGAAGAAGACAAGAGAATTAGACAATAAATAATTAATTCCATAATCTAAACTAAGGCATAACCCTTACAATTAAATAGATAAACTAGTAGGCTCACTAACATGCGCCTAAGGCCCATTAACTTAATTAAAAGAAAGCCCTAACTAATAACCCTAATTAACCTATTGACCAAAATGCCCTTATTAACCATGACATAATTAAAATCTATCCTACTAGCATGTGGACCCTAGTGCTAAACCCTTATGATGTTCACAACATTCCACCATGCTTCTCTTGCACATTACCTTATCCCCGAGGTGGCCCTAAAACTCCAAGCATCGGGCCCACCAAAGCTCCACTGTGAACATTGTCTGTCTCTACAGGCAGTTCCCTCATAGACCACCATTGTTCCAGCCACGGCAATTCTCTGCACATTGCATGTCTTGGCCATGGCTGACCAACCTCGGCGACAATTATCTTCGCCAAGAATCTAGCTCATATTGATGCTCCTACCAATTGCAGCCATAATTCCTTCCCAAATCACACGTGATTGATGCTTGCATGCAGTTTTTGTTGATTGGTGATCCAATCGAGAATATCCAAATTGATCTCTAACCCTATGGAGGAAATCACAGCTAGATTCTCACACAAATTGAGCTTCTTCCAACAACTTTCTCTTTCAAGTGTAGGAGCAATATTTTTCTTCAAATAATTATGGAAAGATCTTCCTAAGGAGGGCTCTCCCTGGATTTTTTCCAACAGCCTCGACAAGTTTCTTCATGGAATACGGCAACTCGATAAAGGATATCCTAAGCTGATTTTGTGGAGATTGCATGCGAGTGATGGTGGATAATAAGTCCCTTCTCCATTCTGGCTAGAAAATATTGGACACCCGGGATTCTTCTTCTTTAGGGGAAAAGAAATCTCATTTCAATATTTGTGTATGCCACACAATGATTGGAATTGGGTCCAAGTTTTGGCAACAATCTTCCCAGTTAGCTTGCCTTACCCAGAAATATCTCCTCCAAATCTACAAGGGCAGCCCAAGATTTACTTCAATATACTTTCCATTATTTGCTTTTGGGGAGGTCGGATTGACAACAAATATTTCACAAATGTCAGGGAATCTACCTCATGGTGTCATCTTCATTTCAACAAATATTGGTCAATGATTACTGCACATCACTAGCTCCTCTTTACCTAGGATAGATTTGGAAAGATGTCTTGCATTTCCATTGAAATAGCTATGCTCCCTCTCCCAATTGGGTACAAAATATTGGTTGAGAATATTTTCAAGGCTGACATTTCTCAACATCGAAGCTAAGAAGTTGGGCCCGCTCCAGAACGGGAAAGGCTGAGCAACACGTGCCTCTTCTTGTGTCATGGGCTTCAATCAAGTAGGAGCAGACCCAACTTTCTGCTTACCCCTGTATTTGGTTCCAACCATGTTAGCAAGTGGAAATGGCTCTTTTGGGGTCTGCCAAGTTTTTTGCCTAGTGCTTCCTAGTGGACCCATGCACCCGACACCTCCCCATATCATTCCCTTAGAGCACTTGAGCATCCTTCCCTCATTGCAACTTCCGAACCATCTATTTCTTGCTTTTGCCATGATGATCCGATACTGATTTTTTAGTCACCTCGAGGACGAGGTGATGCGAAAGCCAATGTTGTAGACCGGTGTCCACAACGGTCTAGCTAACTAGTAACGAGAAGATGAAGACACAAGATGGCCGAGAAAGGGGAGAGGGAACGGCATAGCCATCAGATAGGAGGGAGAGGTAGGGAAGAAGATAAGAGAATTAGATAGTAAATAATTCATTCCATAATCCAAATTAGGGCATAACCCTTACACTTGAATAAACAAACTAGTGGGCTCACTAACATGTGCCTAAGGCCCATTAACTTAATTAAAAGAAAACCCTAACTAATAACCCTAATTAACCTATTAACCTAAATGTCCTTATTAATTGGGGTGCTAACAGGCTGAGCCAAGTCGAATTTTTACCTCAAGCAGCTCGAACTCAAAATTGAAATACTTGGCTCGGACTCAACTCGAAGCTCGAACAAGCTCAAACTTACTAGTTCGAACTCAACTCAAACCAAAACCATGAGCTTGAGCTCGAACTTGTTCCATTACAATGGCGTGCTCAGCTCGAATTGAGCTCAATCAGTGTATAAAAATAAGCCTAATTTTGAATCCAAAACTTCAAACCAACATTCTATATACAAATATTGCTATATTGCTCATAGGTTTAGTTGATCATAAATATTTGAATTTTTGTTAAAAGTGTCAATAATTAATGACATCCATAAAACTACTACTGTTGATATTAAATTAGATACACACATATTCAGAGGGAGAGGCCTTCACATAGAAACCTGTACAAACTTTGGAATTGTCCCTTCTTCAGTTTGAGGATTCTGAATTTGTTGACAGCCCACAATCTATGTAGGAAACCTTGCAAGGATAGTGACCTCTGATACTCTCACCCGGTTCATCTCTGAGTAGGGAAAAGTTCTTGGTGGCAAAGTGTCCAGGGTGCCTGGAACCTCAAAATCAAGTGGATATGGGATTGTCTCTTTTTCTTTTGATGAGGATGTGGGAAGCTGCAATTACAGAGTTCAATAATACTATCAAGTTTTGTTGCACTTCTTTTTTTTCCTGGAACATATAAGTCTCATACACGATACTCAGAAGGAATCTAATCCATCATTCACAATTAGAAGTCAGAAGACTGTAAAACGATCAAGAACTCGTACTTGTGAATCAGCTGATGTAATCAACACTTCCAATGAGTTCCCTGGTGCAAATTGTTGGAGAGGTTTAGGTATGTAAAGTGTTAACATATTTAATGTGATAAACATAGTATAACATTTCGAATGAATAACTATGAAAAGTAATATTACTTAGTAAGGCGCAATATAATTATACAAGATACTTGAAACCCAGTTATCTTTTTCACATGACCCTTCCTTTTCGTGCTATGTATTTCTATGTGTCCTTTCTGATTATGCTTACATCCTGAACCATGAAAACAAGTGAGATGGCAAATAGTTGATACAGGTTGTGGAGAACTTTTGAGTAAAGAAATTTTTTTTATGAATTAATAATATTACCAAAAACTCATGGAAATCATATTACAAAACTATGTTCTTAGTTCAGACCTTAATGGACTTATTTACTGCATCACCTATACCTCTATGTGTGTAAAATGAACATAATAGATAAAATACTTTTTGTTTAGTGTGAGATCTCATGGCTTCTTCAACTTATAGATTTAATTTAGTCTCTTCTACTTTTCGGTCGATTAGATTATATTTTTCTTAATGGAGAGCTACTTTAAAAGAAATTTTATAAAAAGAATGTCACAGTAAAACACCTGACCAATTTATATGCTGTTTTGCATCATTCCTTGTCATACACAAATTCAAAAAAGAAGGAAAATATTTAGTAGGACAAAAGATATTAGAAACCAAATAAGTTTAGATCAACTATTACTTCACCAAGACAACTGATGTAGAAGTAGTGCATAATGAGTGAGTACATATATACAACTATTAATAGTTAGTAAAAAATCAACGAATAGAGACATACCAGATGTATTATACAAATGACAAGTCCCTTTGTGGGAACCAACTAGTGCACCCTATCAAACAAAGATGATTATTAGAAACAGAAGCAATGACCAAAAGCACACATATTTTTCTAATCTTAGGTGAATGGTTTCCCACCACTCTTTCCCTCAAATATTTTTCGGTCAAACTAGAAGAGGTGAATATGTGCCTCAGTTGCTAAAATGCAAAATGTAAAATGTACTCAAATTAGCAGAGGCTTGTAGTGGGCCTTACCCTATTTGTTTTTGCATTAGCAAAGGCTTGTACCTCCACAGTAGCTTCTTCAGTTCTTCTCTTTTTGAGTTTCTTCTCGACAGTGGCGAGCACTCTCCTTTAGAGCTTCTTCTCCAAAGTGGTTTCTAATGTGGGACTATGGGAGAGAGTAAATGTGGGACTGTGGGAGGGATGAAGGGAGACAAAGTGGGAGAGACGGAGGGAGACGAAATGGGAGAAACGGAGGGGGGCTATGGGAGAGACAGAAGGAGACGATGTGGGAGAGACCATAGGAAGATCGACCGGACAGGAGGTGGAGCGGCCAGAGAGGGGAGAATGGCCGCAGCGCTGCAAAATGGGAGGAAAATTAAGGCTGGGAAATGAGGGAACAATGTGGAACTTGGTTTTTATGGTAGGATATTAGTTCGGTTCGTTTCAGGTTCTTGGGTTTTTTTTATAAAACCAAACCGAAATGGACTCGTTTTTTTTTTTCAAGAACTAAACGCGGAGCGGTGGAGCGGGGTTGGTCCAAGGATGGGGAGTTATAAATTTCATTGAAAGCTTAAATATGGGGTTTGGCGGCCTAAGTTTGTTGACAAGCTTGGGCTATCGTTTAATAAATAATATTTTTATAGTTTTATTTATTTTATACTAAAGTTTTATTTATAATGATAACTAAGTACTCTTGGCCCACACAATTTCGATTATGTTTGGCGCATGATGAGTGATGAGTGTCACGACCCGGATTTTTAAAAGTATTTTTAAATAGCACGAACAGTAAGAAGCGAGAATTTTTTTTCTTTAAATACAAAACAAACCATTCGATTAAATATCCATGTCATGATAACTGGGGTTCACAAATACGAATATCAAATCATACGATATTATTTAACGTCTGAAAATTCATAAAGACCAGCTCATCCATCTAAGTACAAGTTCATCGTCCGTCTGAAAATAAATAATAAGTTGACTCTCACACTTAAGGTACACTTACGTACCGGAGTTACAAAAATGTGGAAACCTCTTGTGCACGCCTGCCTTGGTCTCACTTTTTGTCGCCTAGAGAATCTGCAACAAAGCAAACCAAACAATAACCACAACCATAATGGAGCATCTCCGCCTACAGGAGAAGAGCTTCTAAAGGACAAAAGGCTTTATTAATATTTTTCGGATCAGGCCAACATCACCCGATGTTAGTTGCCTACGTACTCATCAGACAGCATCTCCAATGTCTTCAACAAGATCGGATCCAGACATAGTTCTTCCTAGAAACTATTCTATCCTAAGAAGCATATCATTACACATGCAATGCTTAGATATTTTTAACCTACATTTTAGTAAGTCCTTTAACCGTTCCACTTGTCTAATTAACAAGCAATACCAAACATTGTTATTAATTATCTCACATCCTTTGTTCGATAATTAAAGCTATCAAATCTCTAACTCAGAGATAACTCGCCCCTCGAGAAACCTCCAAACAAGTACTCCAACCTTGGAGTAGACTGCTTAACAGCAGCTTGATCCAAATCCCCAGGGCTCTCAATAGCCTGCCACAAATCTAGAGAAGAGGATCCCAATTGTGCTCATGGACACAGATTAGCAAGAAACACAAGCCTTCCATGATGCTCATGTAACTGCATTTTTCCTACGTACTAAATAGTCTTGGGAAGACCTGTGGGAAACCCGCGATAAAAACCCTCTAGTCAATACCCAAACCGTCGTGGCAATGAAGAAGCATATCGCAATCTCCAGCATCCCAACTCTGGGAGAAAATGTCTCATAAGATATTACTAATATATCCATAGAAGCCTTAGGTCCTTATGACCATTGACTCCTCCAAACATCTAAAACTTAGACTATATTATTTTTATCCAGTCAAGTAACCACTCAACCATGTAGGTCCTCTTCACCTTGTGAATCGACCCACTAAATAGCTCATCCACTGAGCTATGACTCAGAGAACATCCCAAAATCACCCTCAGTTTATTAACCAAGGTCAAATTCTATGTCAGGGCCCCGTTCACTCCATGAACTAGTGCCAACCTAAAGAGGGTATTTTAGTTATTATATTGATTAGATGTTCTCCCTCCAAACTAGAAGTAGCCCATGCCTCTTGATTAATCTTTATTAATCTTAAGTTACTGATATAAATCAGTGCATCAATATCAAAAGCATGCATCAGCGTAAATAACATGCAATCATACAAACGTATAAATAATAAATGGAGGCCCATTGCATACATTTGCAGGGCCAGGGCTTAGAGAATTAAAGCCCGATATGTAAATTAACATATTCCAAGAGTGACGTATATAATGCCCTAGTGGATTTCTACGCTGTGTTACGAACACGTATAATACACTGCCCTAAACCCTGAGAATTAGGGTTTTCCATTGGTTTCCCCATGACACTGTGACCAGTCAAGGTCTTCGTATCACTTACTTGTCATGCTCCTTCCTTTTGAAGTCATTTATAGGGTACTCTACCTCTTAATTCATTAGGTCATCCGTTTCGACAGAAATAGATTATATTGCCCCTAAGGGCATTAGGGTAATTTTACCATGTAGGGTATGGTACCCTCCCTTGGGCCATTCTAGTCATTTTACTACCCCACTATTGATTTGAGTCATTGACCTCTCAGAAGGCTCCACTCTCAAACCGACTCACGCTTCCATTCACACGAATGTGGGCGGGTCCACTCTAAGGGGTATTTCTATCATTTAGTTTATGGGCTTAATGGCATCCAATGGGTCCAAAATTAGGGTCAAGAGTACTACTTAACTTCATGGACTCTGTGTAATTTTCCTGGCATGTGACGGGGTCGTGAACCCCTTTAACCGACCAAGGTTTGCATAAAGGTTTACTATAAACCCTAAAGGCAAAAGGGTCAATTAACCACTCACTGAGATTTTTTATAACTACGATATATGTCCTATAATTTGGTAACCAATTTGACTCTCACTGAGAATTTTTCTGATTTTTAAATTAACTCTTAGGCCCCTGAACCGGGGCCCTGAAGTCGGGCAAATGGTTCTCACATGATGATTTAACTACTAAGGGTAAAAAGGTCATTTTAGAGACTCTGAGATTTTTCCTGAACCTGAAACTCAGTCACAATAATCCCACACCTCTTCTGGTCGAGGAGTAATTTTCTAGGATTTGTTTTACATATTTATCCCCTTGAACCGGACCTGGTTCACAACCCTTTATTTGTTTTTTATCAAATCAGACTGGACCGAATCAGGTTGGGAAACCTGACATGGTCCAGCGGCTGATGACCCGCATCGCGGGTCATCTTCCCCGCGACTAGCCAAAGGCCGTTCGGCCTCTAGTTGCGCCGCCAGTACTGCGGTAGAGGAGGGACGGCCTAGGTGTTCCTGGACTACCGGCGAACGGCGGAACTGATGGCACATCTTCCGCCGCCGCCTGGTGGCTAGCTGGCGGCCAAAGGCCGCCCTTTTCTTTCAGTCCCTTTTTTAAAAAAAATTCGGCGGTGCCGTCGTGATGGCAGGCCGCTACGGCCAACCGATGGGCTGGGCTTGACCGGATTGCCATCTTCCGGCGATTCCGGTAGCCCTGGTCCATCCTCCGTCCGGAGGCTGTGCCGCACCGCAGTAAGGCTCCTCTCTCTAATTTTTTTAAAACAAGTGGCGGCCTGCACAGCGACAAGTGAATCTGCTGCCGTTAAGGCTGCCGGAGCCAGGCCTGCCACAGTCAGGGCTAGGGCTACCATGCGGCTCCTGTCCGACCACTGTTCCAGTGACAAGAAAAATCACATTGTTCACGTAATGCATTAGAATAAATAATTGCAGAAATCACTATAATTTTCATACAATTCAGTTAAAAATCCATAATAATCGCAACATGAAATTCTACCTCTGTGGCTGAGTTGACGTCAATCCACTGTCGCCAATACCCCGCCACGCCTCGCAGGAAAATTCGAACGACCGCTTGGTCCAAAGAATCCTCCTTCCCTTAACCATCAAATCCTCCCAAAAAAACTTTTCTAAAAAGCCCTAATTAATCCTTTTTATAGGCATGGGATTAGGGCTCCTAATCTCATGAGAAATTGGGCCCCAAAAAGACAATTTCGGAATAGTAATTAATCGGGCCCGAATAGTGACTTAAACGAATAATTCGCTCGTTCAATTCGGGTAAACGGACCCTGCACGATATGTTCAACTTCATATCATCGTTTCCCCTCATCCGGACTCCGATTCACGCGTTCTTGGTGGCATTTCGAAGCTCTTTTTGTTTACTGTCCATCCATATATATTTCAACTACCACTTCCAACTGATAATCAAGTTATTCCTACAGAAAGATCAAGGGGTCCTACACCTTAATTTCTACATGTACGACTTTAGGAATTTAGAAAAATTTTGGACGTTACAATGAGTGTACAAAATGAAGCTTATTAATTTTATCACTATATTTATTTTAAATTGGTTCCCTTTATTATGCATAAAAAATGTACAAAGGGCACATGCAATATGCATCATTATTACACAATTTTGAGTATCATGGCTTTTAATAATGCAACATGAGGGTTGTATTTGCATGCCTTTCTTGTGATCTAACATACGCCAAGTACATATTTTAATTAATAATAATTTTTTCTTTAAAATTATATAAGTTATAAATAAAAGTTAATATGTGCTCATAGAAAATTAGCTCAAAGCCTCAAACTAGGCTCCGCTCGAGCTTTAATTGCTCCCAATTCTTTAATATATATGACATTAAAATATTAATATTAATTGAGCATGCATGAAAATATAACATTTAATTGTATAATCAATGTTATCCCTTCTTTGGATTTTATTTTCAGGTGATAACTACCCTCAATTTTGGTCTGGTATGTTGCGAGATGTTTTCTATATGTTTACATCTCAGCATTCAAATAATGATAATCAAGTAAATCATATTATACTAGTAGCAAGAAACTTTAGAGTCTTGTTTTCTTTGACTAGTTTTAAATGAATATAACTTGTCTTTATCTTATGAAATAAAGAACTTTTAATAAATTGTTGTAAAATTTAAATTTCTAATGATTCCATCATTAGTCTTTACACCAAATTTAAAAACTATATTATAATTTGTTTGACATGTAGAAATAATAGATAATATTAATTACTGGTACATTTTTGTCTGATGATTGGCATATAGTTTAATATGTAGTATAGACTATAATATATCTCATTTTTTTTACAATTATACTATATATGTATATACTTGATTAAGTTAAATTTTTATGACACATCTAAATTTCATATATGTATAATTGTTCTATATATGTATAATATGTATTTATGTATATTATAAAATATGTTTTTATATTAATTTGAGTTCGAGTTTGAGTCGAGTTCAAGCCGTGTTCAAGTTCTATTTGAGTCAAGTTGAGTCGAGCCAAGGTATGCTCGAGCTTGACTCGAATATGTTCAAGTTCAAGTTGAGTTCAAACCAAGTTGCTTCGAGTCGAGCTATATTCGAGTTGAGTTCGAGTTGAGGCACCCTTACTCGACAAGTTGGCTCGACTTATAAGCACCCCTACTTATTAACCATGACATAATTAAAACCTATCCTACTAGCATGTAGACACTAGTAGTACACCCTTAAGACGTTCACAATATAGTAGGCCCGTGTTCTAAAGCCTATTAAGAGAGGATTATAAAAATATTAAGAAAATGAGGAGAACCCTAATCTCACCCCACTCCCCCTATCCACTCCCACATGCCCCCTTCCACCTCTATGTCTCCTCTCTTGGCCATAGACCCTCCAAGGAAGAGGGGCTGGATGCCCCTCCTTCCTCCTCCTCGCTCCTTTCTCGCTTGGATGGAAGTGTGTCTTCAAGAGAGGACTTTGGGCACTACTATAAGGGTTCTACCAACACATGCTTAAGGATTAGAGGGATCATTACATCCTTTGACAAGGTAATCATTTTCTCTTTTAATTAATTTGTAATTTAATTGATTGTGGGCATGATCAGTGTGAAGGATTGAAGGCTTCCTATTGTAAATCAACCCCAAGGTTAGTGAGTGCTCTCTCCATGATTCAAATTAATATTTGATTATGCTCGATAAATATTAAATTCCTCATAATTAATTTATATTTTATGTGCATGCATGGAAAATTTGAAAGAGGCGATCACGCACCCCACCCATTTTGCTTCCTCTGCACTACCACTCAACAAGGTGAACATTTGATCCAGCAACATGAGTGCATAATAAGTGCGAAGTCTGCTAAAAGTTCAGCAGCTATATTAGCTTGATAGCGTCCCTATTGTGACGAACAACCACGCTAGGAAAGTCTTCAATGAGCTCCTTGGCCTGTTGAACTTGGTTTCGGATTGGCCAGGGAAAGGAGTCTTCCTTTTGCATCATACAGTTTGAAAAAAAAAAAAAAAGTGAATCTGCTTGCCATTGCAGATTCTTAAAATGCATGCACTTAGTAAAAGGGCGGTTTCTTGATTACGATAAAGAATAGCTAGAATGGCGACATGCTCATCGCAAAAATTGCTGTTACCCACCTCTCAGTCTCTGATCCACGAACCACTAAATGCAGCATAAGTGAAGGTTGCCACTAGAGAAGTTAAAGAAAGTAGAGAAGGTTGAACAGACACTAAATGTTACTGGTTTGATTTGTTTTTCTTCTTGACCCTTCCAATTAGAATTTAGAAAGTAAAAGACAGTATCAATAGTCTATACCAGTTAAAATAAAAAATCCTAGTCAACGAGCTAACTTCATTAATTCTAAGTAGTAAAACAGAGCATTAATAGCTTAAATTCAGTGTTTTTATGTTTTCCTGTGAAAGGCGTAATTAGATACTCTCATAATTAAAATCTTAAGGTATCCGTGCATGTTTTAGATCGATTATGATTGATGCGTGAGCCTTTTCCAACCCCTCCCTCCCTAGTGGTCCTGTATCACAAAGGGGCCAATATCCTTGGCCCGATAGATGCAAACTTTTCATAAGTTTGCAGCCCAGGCCTTAGGACATGTGATGGGAAACTGAGGCTACGGGAGGAAAACCAGGTGGCTAGGGCATAAAAAGGGGCAGCGCAGGCAGCCGGAGGAAGAAGAAGGTGTGGTAGTGAGATACATAGAAATTATGGGAATACGAGCAGTTTGACGAGTACCGTTGAGAGGGCTTTGGGTAAATGATACTTCCCTCGGTCTTCAATTAATGGTAGCATTTAATTTTTAAATGCCAAAATATTTTCGTGACCAAATCTTTATGACCAGCCCCTATAGGGCTCCGTTACAAGCGGGCTCTGATTCATTAGATTAAGACCCTCATATGTACCATATTTAGAGCCCATGTGGCTGGTTATAGCCCCATCATGCTAGAGGATGCACTCCTTTAAACGAAGCTATTACTGTTAGATAAAAGGAGTAGATTTTAGGGTTACGGACCAAGCTATTACTGTTAGATAGAAGGACTAGATTTTAGGGTTACGAGTCCAGCTAGGTTTTTCAAATGACATATAAATTATGCATGTCCTTGCACAGTCATATCCATTTAAATAGATGGAAGCCTCCGCTATAATAACTAGCCCAATATAAAGAATACTTATGAAGTATTTATTTTTCACTAACATGGTCAGTTTTAAAAATAAACGCTCCCAAGTATTCCTTATGCTATGCATATAGTGAGCCATGAAAACTCTTCCCACATGCGTACCCATGGAAGAGAGAGTTTATTTACTCCGTTCCTCGCTCCTAACTTCTTCTGACATTGGAAAAAACTAAAAGCCAGCTTAGGCTATAGTTGACTGCTGGGGAGCGATTATGGTTGACAGCGAGGGAGCCACCTCTGCTTAGACATCCTGTTTGACAATTTGGATATATTATATAAAAGAAAAGAAGAGTAATAATGTTGAGAAATTAACGTCAAAAGGCTACTTTATCTTTATCTTTTTAAAACCGTTAATAGGTGGAACTTATTTTTATGGTTCCCACTTCTCAATGATTTTAACGTTGTTTTTCAACGTCACCAAAGCATTTTTCATAAAAGAAAGCCAGACGCCTGGGCCAGTTAAAATGGCTATTTCATATGCCAAAAGCGCACGAAAACGCTGAACGCGCCAGTAACGGACTGCACAATTCATTTTCCTGTCACCTCCTTGCTTCGGAATCCCCATACAACCTAGTCAGCCCCAGCAAACCACCGCCCGCCCTCCTCATCACGCGACTCTTTCGATTACAGGTTTTTTAATGGAGGTTTGCAGTTTTCTTAATTTATCCCTTTCGCAAGTCGCAACTCGTCTTTTACTCTCTCCTCTAGCTCTCCACAACTTATTTTTTAATGGAAGGCAAGGACAACATCAGAAGGGATCTATGTTTTTTCTGTTTTATTATATTCGATGTCCATCCGGGCCTCTACACAGCTAGAGTAGCTCTGACTATTTTTTTTTTTAATATCGTTCAAGCATTTTTCTTTGTTTTGATACAAAGAAGACGCGTTCCATCCAAACTGCAAGCAGAAGGTTATATGTCTTCCTCCTAGGAGACGCGTTTCCGTCCAAACTTGTCCCAGGCATTATATATAGCGCCCACCATCGGCTTTGTTCCCTCAAAGCGTGCCCGTTTTCTGTAGGTACACATCCTCTTCCTCCTAGGAGATTTGGTTGCCAAAGATTCAGCAGCTGCTTTGCTTGTAAGTACAAGTGTTTATTAATTTTTTGCTTGTATAAATTTTATTTGAGAAATTCTCTCTGCACTCTGTGTCCTACCTGTACGTCAGGAAGTTCCGCTTGGCCTTGTCCCAGTTGATCTTCCTGGCTGCTTCTTGTGCTACAATGCCTACGTGAGTCCCCAGACACAATCCCATCCCCGCAGGGGTCTCGGACGTCGCCGACCACCTCACTCCTCGCAACCTCTACCTTACTCCTCTTATCTGCTTCTTCCGTTTTCTTACATTTAATGACAAGTAGCTGATCATAGAAAGAACGTAAAGGGTAAGTGAACTGCTGATAAGCCTAAGCCCGCCATTAGCTCATACTTTATTATGCGCAAATGACAAAACAATTAAAGATGTCCAACATCTAAGACGGTCCTCATTTGGCTTTTTCAATTAAGACAGCCGCTAATTAGTGGGGCCCATTCCGCAAAGTCTCTTATCAAGTGCTCCTCTAATCCCCTTAAGTGTACAAAGCTAATAAATGTTTGGAAGAAGTAAATAAATAATATAGAAGAATTCCCAAATGATATTTTGTAATAGGTATTTGAAAGTATATGAAAGAATGTTTAGATGTGTAAAAAATGTCCATTGGTTACCGTCGGTATTAAAATGGACAATTTTTTTCATCCTTGTCTATATCCTCAACCACTCTCATCCTTCAATTATATATATTTTTTTAATTTATCCAAAATAATTAACTTCTGTCACATAATTAATTTAAAAAAAATTATAAAAAAATACATATTATACTCTAACATGTCTTCTATAACATTGTTATTTATTTATTTTTTATATTAGAATATCCCACTAATATTATAGTATTTTTTAATCAATTTTTTACCAACCACTCTTAATTTGAAAATAAAGTAGTTTATGTCAAATTTTTACCTTTGTTTTAGCTATGTCCGTCTGTTTTGTCTTCCATCATGCATATTTAAATAGGCAAGCACATAGTCCGCATAAAAACAGACAACTACAAACATGCATAGTCCTCGTCCAACTCTGTCTGTTTACACCCCTAAGAATTTTCAATACTTTGTGGGGGTGAGTTATGGACTAGAAGCATAAGGGTTCGTGAGTAGTCTGTGAACATGACACATACGACTCCAAAAACAATTCATAGAATCCTAAGAGTCTACAATCATAGTATATATAAAAGTTGTGGTATGTACATAGAGGCCTCACATGGTATATATGCTTAATGCAGAATGTTCGCCTCTATGTACCATGTTAGGATCCCTATATAGCATAGTCATTAAAGTGTTTTTACTCCCTTCTTTCTTTGCATCATTGGCGTCCCGATGCCAACCTACCAGATCTTTTAAACAATTTGGTCCTAGTGATTCTTCTCCTCTTTGAGCACTTTCTCTCCAATGCAACCTTAAACTGAGGTTAGGAGGTGGGGGTTCCCGAATTGGACTCTTTCTAGAATAGACACCCAAATGAGCTGCTCCATGGCGTGTTCTACCTGGCTCATCAAGGTAGTTGAAGGCCAGGAAGAGCTCACTGGAACTGCAAAATAGAGGGCATGAAGAGGGAGAAGGCAATATCAGTAGCATCAAGGTTGTCAATAGTTAGGATATGGGTAAGGTAAGACTCTACCCACTTCTTAAAATTTTTTTTATTACCATGCCCATTACCTAAACAAAAAGATTAATATTTGAGATACCCAAAGGCCACTTAGCAAGATTGGATATCAAACGAGCATCAACAACTTCACGAATTAGAGAAGCCAAATTTGAAGCAATATCAATAATCTTTGTAACACGATATTCATAGTTTTTATGGAGATTATGGTAAGACTATTACTCTGTGAGAAAATTGTTCAACATTTATGAAGTAATTGGGAGACTAATCATACTCTGCTGATAAATAACAAATAACAAAAGAAATTATGATGTAAAAAAATTTAACAACCAAACCAAATTCTAAGTTCATGAAACTCACCTATGGATGCTTTTGCTTCCATAACAACTTCCTTTTCTTTATTCTCGTCCCCAAGATTATTTGTCAAGCCATGGATTTTATCATTAGTCAATTGATTTGATTTATATAAATTTTGCAACTTTGGCATAGAGAATGGCTGATGGGTAATTGAGTATATTAAATGAATCGGGTAATTGTGAATAGAGGAGGGGTAACCTTACCATACTCGGTTAATAAACATAAAATTACTTGCATTTTTTACCCATTGCCTAATTATAAATTACCTGATCACAATCTTTGTGCTGGGTGGTTGGGTGAGGTCGGTAAATTGGTACTTATTGACAACCCCAACTAGCATCATACCCTAACATTGCATAGGCCTCTCCTCCAATTATTTTGAAATGTCTATCAACATCGAGAAATTTCTTTCAAAATCATGTTAATTTCGCACCAATAATTGACCCAGTGTGGGAGACAGGTTGCATTGGCGTTTTTATGCTCCTCACTGACAATGAGTTTAGCATAAGTTATGCATGATGAATACATACACGACTTATTGTCCGTGGGGAGCATGAAAAACACTTCCCATCTCACGAACCCATGATGACTCCCATTGTCTTCTCCTCCACCTTAACCTCTTTGCCTCTTGCATGAACGACGGCCAATCTCCACCTTGACCTCTTTTCCCTGCACTGAGCAATGACAAGCCTCACTAGAGATAACCTTGTAAGTGCAAGTGAGTGTAAAAGAAGTGGAATGCATGATAATGATGTAGAAAGATGAAATTTCTACTATAAAAATTGAAACAAAGGGTGTGGTTGTGATTTGATGATAGAGGTACAAGAGATGGACAACAAGCTACTTTTTTTTATTATTATTTCTCAAATGCTTCTCATGTATTATACTTCTTCTTTCTAATATTAATAGCTATATTTAAAAAATAATAGGTTTTATTGAATGGTGAAACTCAAATCTAAGAGAAGGGAAAAATACGCTTACAATACTATTTTTTAAGTACCCATTTCCTTAAATTGAACAAAATGGAGCCAATAATATAAAACTACCATTTTTTGCCAAATAGAACTATTAATGTAGGTCACTCAGAAAATTTTAGTATAATCAATATATACTATAAGAAAAATGACTATTAGCGACATTTTTTTTTGTAGCTAATAAGAAAAAATTGTTAACGACTCTTTTGAAGTGTTACTATTAAAAAAATTAATAAAATAAATATTTCCATTAGCAATGTTTTCAAAAGTGACGCAAATAAGAAAAAATAATAATAAATAAAAATCATCATTAATGATGCCTTTAAAAACGCTGTTAATCACAAAAAATATATAAACAATTAAGTTACTTGAGAGTGATGCTTAGGTGCCAATGGAGCCGGAGCTAGTCCCTCGAGTTGTTCACCTCCTCCTTATCAATGTTAAAGCTCATTTCCTTTGCAGGTGCTGATCACTTCATCATGTTTAAATAAACTACTTTTCTGACTTATTGGTGCAGGAAATCTTAAAGAAATACCTTCATTATGACTTCATCTCTTGTATTGATTATGACTGCCATGTTCTCTACAAACTATCGTGCTGAGGTTGAGGCTGAAGAGGTTAGTTGGGTCAGTTGGTCACCTTTAATTTCGTTAAAAAACTTGATCGTGAGCTAATGCTTTACGGGTACAAACTCTTGGCTGAAAATATCTACTCAATGGCTAACATTTGTCTTTAGGTGAATGATTACCCTTTCACTGAGGCCGAAGTCCAGGGCCTGCCATCTCTGCAACCTGCACATACCCGAAATGAAAATGGAGAAGTGCTCACGGTGAACGTTCCAGTTGGATTCCATGAAAGTTTGGAAATACAGGTATACAATAATTTATGCCATTTACACTGATTTTACTTCTTAAACTTAATGGATTAGATATCACGATCTGACAATAAAGGCGATTCAAATTTTCTTCTGACAATGAAGGCAATATAATTTTTCTTCTACGTCAACAACATAGCGATAATTGATGTTTTATCTTACTTACTAATTGGAACTTGGAAGGGCCAAGAAGAACAAAATTTGGTGGTTCTACATGCTCCAGTGATGAGGATGAGAGTTGAGCAAGCTGGGAATCATGGTGCAGTGCTAGACTTGGAATCAAAGATTTGGATCTTTGCAGCAGCGACCTCTGTTACTATGATTTGTGTCATCCTAACTATAGTCTGTACAAAACGAGGGATAAGCCTGAGTGTTAAGAATCTCCTGGGCTCAACTACACTATTCGTACTTGCTGCTTTCACCTCTAGTCTAACCCTGCTGCTTCACATGGTCTTTAATGCTGAAATCTTCGCAAGAGACTCCTCAAGCAACAATGAAGTTCAAAATTATCACAGGGTTCATAATAGTGACTGTAATGCTTGCCATCCTTCTTATGGTCCTCTCTATACTATTTGCCTTTGTTGTTTCTTAGTCCCCCTCGGAGAAGAGTTTTTCATGTTGTCCTCTTACAATGGGCCAGCATAAGCTTCGCATCAGAGCCATTGATATTTAAGATCAACATTGATCTCGTAAATAAACGGGCTCCCATACATAACTGACGCTAGGCTCATTGTCAAGGGGTGCAAGAAAAACAGTTCCGTGGGTGCTATTTGCCCCATTAGTGAAAGTAATTCACTGTTAGGATGCATGTCTCTTTTCTTTTTTTCTTATGGAAACTGTTGTGGTGTATTATTGGAAGTAGAAATTAAGGTTGAAGTGCTCTCCCACTAAATACTATTATCTTCTTTGCATCTAGTAATTTTTTTTCTGATTTTTAAATGTTCTTCCTGCCAAAAGTGTGCTTCATCCAGTCATCCACAAACAATTCCTCGCAATTAACATCCCTGAAATACCGGTCAGATTTATGTCCCCATAAGAATTAGATCCTACGCCATCTGATTGAAGTGGTAAAGGATCCGACCCCATTCGAGTGAGCATGGTGGTTAAGAGTTTAGAATGTCAATCCATACCTGGAAGAAAGGCAACACTCCCATACAAGACATGATGGCCTCTTATCGTCGGTGCTATGCCACCTCCACCAACGCCTACGGCATGGGGCTCAGCCAGGTATGCCACTATGTGGCTGTCGTATATGGCAGGCACTATGCTGTCTCCGGCAACACGAAAGAGCCTGGAGTGAGAGTATGCATTTTCTCCTCCAAAGCCTCCCACAACCATCTTTTTCAGCAATCTCTCAAACTGAACTTGTCGTTTTTGTTCCTTCTGATGCCTGACCCATACTAGCAATTCAGGGAAGGCAAAAATTTATGGCGAAGGAAGTGACGGAAGGAGGAGGAGTTGATCCGGAGAGACTTAATCAAAGGTAGCAGTTGGTCATGAGTTGGATCTTCGTCATCTAGCGGATTGTATAATCCAACTCCATCCATATTAGACCCAGTAGCTATATGGTCAATGGTAACATCGTGGAAGGCCGATAGATATCAATAGATATGGATACATGTACATGTACTTGGATGATACACTTGATACAAATCGAAACAGGCATAGAATTAGAACCTTTAAAATATTTTAAAATTTAATAAAACTTATTAAATACTTCCTCCGTCCTACATTAATTAGATTTATTTTATTTAATTTAAGTAATTAGTACTTAAAAAGTATCATACATAGAGAAGTCACCTGGGTCTGGTATATAGTAAAACCCACCTAACCGGATGATTTTCATATTTAACCTTAATAGCTATCCAGGATTGGGTTTAGGATTTAAGTAATTCAATACCACGAGAACTAATTAAGGTTATCAATATAAATTTTTTATATTTTTTATATTTTAATAAAATCTAACTCGACCTTAATGGGGTTTTCAAATTCAATATGCATAGCTATTCGTGTTTGACAAAACTTGAGTTGAGCTTACCCTAATGGGTGGTGTTTGGGTTTTTAACTTCAACCCTAATAGTTATTCAAGTCAGATTTGAACTTGGCAAAACCCAACCCGATGACATCCCTAATCATAAGCCTATTTTCCCTTCTCATAGATATCTATTTCACCATTTACTAAAAATCACTATTTGAACAAATATTACTATTAATATGGGACGGAGGTACCATTGTGTCTTATATAATTTAAGATCGGGTTGATCTTTATACTAGGCTCAGTGTTAGGAACATAAAATTCGAGGATTTGATGGAGTACTACATCACTTTGAAGGTTGAACATTACTATCCTTTGTAAGTGTGTACATGGAGAGATGTAACAGTTATGTGCATGGAGAGAGTTTCTTTGATGGAATACTGACTTAGAGCAAATAGTGTTCATCATGGCTCCGAGTATTAGTCTTCACCTATGTACCATGTTAGGAGCCGTTTAAGCATGGTCACTAGCACTCATGATCAGCTGCATAGTGTGAACCCCATCTCGAAATAGGCTTATTAGGTTTTTGGCTTTTCGGGCCGGCCTGAAAGCTAGCCCTCGTCATAAAAAATTCAGTGTCAGTCTTTGTTACTCACACAAGCGAAGTGTCTTATTCGTGGGCTAAATCATCGAAAAAAGCTAAGCAGAACTAGGGCTCTCACTTGTGTCGAGTATATAGTAAAATTCGACCTAACCCGACCCTAATGGGTCAGGTTTGGTTTTTTAAATTTGACCCGAATAAACCAGACTATAATGAGCCGGATTTGGTTTTTGAAATTTGACCTGAATAACTATTCAAGTCTAGGTGATCAAACCTGACCCTACCCGACCCGAATATAATTATAAATATAAAATTATATTTTTTATATTTTTTTAATATTATTTTTTTAAAAGAATTAAAAAAAATTTTCTATTTAGGTCAAACGGGTCAAGTTCGGGTCAGATTTATTCGGGTATGGTCAAGTTCGGGTTACAATTTTCTTAACTAGTATCATATTTGAGTTTGACAAACCTAAAAACCTGACCTGATGACAACACAACACAGAACTACACCGAAGACCTTGGTCTCGTAGCATGAATTAATGGCCTATTTCCCATATTGCTAGTCCTTCTCTAAATTATTTAAATCTGGTCATGCTGCCAAATGAAAATGTTGTCCTGACGGTCGTAAGTATCACGGGTCTTTAGCAGTGTTTTAAAAATCAGACCGGACCGGCCGGTTCAACTGGACCCGGTGTAAAAAACAAGCCAGTTCAAATGAATTTCCAGGTCAGTTTAACCCGGCCGGGTCAGCGGGCCGGTTAAACTGGTTATCTGGTCTTCCGGTCCAATCCGGTTTTTTGATAAAAAAAACCAAAAAGTTGCGAGGCAGAGGCTGGATTGGGATTTTTGATTCGGAGATGGAGGACGACCTCATCCTTCACACTAACGGGCTTGATGGCTTCTTCTTCGCTGCCGTTTTTGATGAATGATGGCCATGCCGGTTGTTCCTCTATTCACAGGCTGTTTATAGCCTTAAACCCTCATCTAACGTCGCCATTAGTTCACCGGCGGCCGGCCGACAAAGCTTCCTCCGCGCTCCTCGGAGAAGAGTGAGCAGCGATCGATCCTGCTGGATGTTGATGATACAGTTCTTGATTTCCCAGTACTTGGTTTTTTCTCGATTCAGCGTGGCTTTTGTGTCTATTGAAATCAATTGGATGTTCTTCCCTTCTGGTAACTGCAAGCCTCCTCTAGGTCCGGTGAGGGGGAGGCTATATTTGGGGATAGGCCGCAATCATCCTCAATCTACCTATTTATTAAGCATTATATCCATCCAATTTTATTTTTTTAATTCGCATTCGTGCTTAGAATATCAATGGCAGGAAAGACCTGTGAAAACAACAAGGAAGGGTGGTTCCCATTCTAATCGGGCAAGTGGTCGGCTTCTATTATTGTATTCATTTTGTTGGTTTCATTACAATAGTAGATGGGCGATGCACTCCAAAGTCCAAACTGTGTTCTTGATCTTGGCGTTTAATCTGTCTTCGTTGAAATAAAAGTTTGGAATACATATTAGCATTACCATAGCATTAATATATGCTAGTGACTATCAATTGAGAAAGTTGAAAATGATTTTCACTCCCACAGGGTTGGTGTTGCACATATAATTTCTGGCTTCAACACGTAATATCTGGCTTCGACCAAAAATTCACAATGCCACCTTTCTGATTGCTTATCACATGTTGCTGGCCCAAGTGCTCAGGAATTCCCATCAAAATGGAGTGGACAATGAATTGATATTTAATTCAAGACTTAGAACTAAAAAGGAGATTATTTTTATAGATTTAAAACTATAAATATTTATTTATGTTTCTAATTATGTTAGAATTATAACTTTGAATGCTTGTTTATGTTTCTAATTATGTTAGTTTGAACTTTGAATGAACAATATTTTAATTGGTTAAATATTTTGTATATGATTTGAATAGGTTTAATTAATCTTTTTTTAGTATTATGCGGAAACTATTATAAATTTTTTTTAGGTAATGACATCATCCCCAGGTCAATTCCGGTCAACCTAGCCCAGCCACTAATCCGGATCAGGGTTCGAGCCGGGTTTTAAAACATTGGTCTTTAGCGGGTTTTTGTGCTGTTGGGCTTCAATCTGCTTGTTTTGAGCATTAATCTTATTTTTGGGTCATTTAACGGTTAATAGGTCATATTGGCTTGTTTTGTCTACCTGACAGAACTTCTAGATCCGATAAGTGATGGAAGGAATTGAGATAAAAACAAAAACAAAAAGCATGTGTGAATTTCAACAAACAATTTGCTGTTTAATAGCTAATTGGACAGCAACAGTACTTGATGTTATTCAGCTAACAACTATGTTTGCCGTTGTTAAGCAAACATATGATAGTCTATTTATGGCCTTGTAAATGAAAGTTCCCAACTCAAAACCAAATGCAAATCAGAAAAAACTACAAAAGCAACTTACGCTTTTATATATGCTTCGTTTGTTTAATAAAAATTTTATATTCTTCTAGTCATTTTAGAGGGAAATCTTTCTTCTAAACCACATTTTACAAAGTGGAGGTCATATGTTCAAACCTGCACTTTGTTTGCGACTCCCAACTTGCCCGATATGAATAGTGCTTTAAGAGGCTAATTAACCTCCTCTCAACGTTTTAAAAACAGGGCCACTAACTCGAAATGGTAGTTGGGTCACAACTTTTCACCAACTTCTACCAGTGGCCAAGCCAGTTTTAATTAGTATCCCCTTCTACTTTGTTTAGAGTGAAAAGTAATTTCTAAGGTGAAAACCGTTTGGAAGGCTCATTTAAAGCTAAAATGGCTTTTTTGGCAGAAGTCAACTTTTGGGTCAATTCAAAACGAATTGACCTAAAATCTGCTTTCTCCTTAGGTGAGTTCTTGAAGAAATCCTTTTCTGGTTTGAAAATGTGTGAAAAGATGTTTTGCCCATTAGTCAAATCTGTTTTACTCATTATGTTGAAGGGTATTTTTGTTATTTTTACATAAAAAAATCAAAAGTGAGCTTAAATTTGATTTCTTTTTGAAATCATCCTAAAAAATCATAACCAAACATATCATATTTTTGCTTTTTTTATCAAAAATCAATTCTCTTACAAAGTCATTTTCTTTCTACTTCAAATTATTTATCAAACGCTCCCTAAATAAGGATTTCCGTAAAGTTGAGTTTAGGTACCATCATACCAAGTTGGTCCAAATACTTGCTTAACTTAGTCAAAAAAGTTAACTGACTCTGTGAATCGAACGGCTATGAAAGTTTGATCCATCCAACAAACTCGAGGCCACATGTCGCTGTTGTTCAGCAAAAAGTAAGGTGGACAAAATCATCCTGGAATCGTGTGAAGTACAAAAATGGCCGAGAACATGACAAAATCATATCAAAAACTTGTCTTCATGTTCGATTCTTGCCATGCTTCCTTTCGTAGGAGAAAACACCTGCGACTTAACCTTCAGCCCCCGACATTGACATGCTCATTGTAGACCCCACCTATCCTATATTTCCTATCACCCTTTTTACTATTACTCTCTACGTAATTATATTATATTTTTATTATTAAAGTAAAAATACTGTACAATATATTTTATTTATTTTTGTATTATTTTTTACTTAAATATATAATTTTTTATTTTTAATATTGTCCTTATTCTATGCATAATTTTAATTAATGTTGCTGACATAGCACTAAAATACTAAACCGAGATGCAATCAATGTCATATTGCCTAAGTTTGAATTAGGTTGGGTCTACGCTTGGGTATATGAAAAAACAATCAAGTGATTTTTATGTTGGGGTAGGTTCAACCAGTAGTACACTCAACGGCCTAACTGGATCCAATATTTTATATATAAATATAAAAGAAAACTCAACCCTACCTAATATTTTTCAATACAAAACTTGACTTGACCAAAAAAATTAATGCCTATCATTTCAATCTGGCCTAAGATTAGGTTGATCTTTATTTTGAGTTTTGTTCAAAGTTCTGGAACTGACCTAACCTAAGATAAATATAAGTTGGAAGAATATCGGTCAATCTAAAATGAAAGGGGGTTTGGGCATGCATTTTATAAAGGGCTGGTGTAATATTGGCTTAGCAAAATATTTATAGAGGCTTTTATCGGATAAAGATTCTCTTTAAATTAAGCAGATATATTGTTATTATATTAAGCCGATATATTGTTATTATATTGTTGGACCTCTCTAGCTAGTTTGGTTTAAACATCATATACCTCATCACAACTTTATAAGTCGGATGATGCTACATAGGCGTCTTCTCACTTTGGATAAAATTCAAGATAGAGGGATTCATATTGTTAACATATGTATCCTTTGTACGGCGAATATTGAAATAATCCAACACATTTTCTTCTCTTATGGCTACTATAAGTGGATTACAAGTTCTATATTCAGGCCTTTTAAAGTCGACATTTCTCGAAATCAAGCTTGGCCAGCCCTTGATCATATTTATTTCCTTAGTCATTTCATCCCAGATTTGGGATTGCTTTAAAGTTATCCATGAATTACACAATCTATTTTCTCTGGAGAGAGAAATAATCGCATCTTCATGAATGAAGGAATTCACAAGAGATCTCTTCTTATATAGTGTAAAAGTCAAGTTAGAATATATGCAACTAATAATCCTTATCTCTCTAAGATTATAGTTGGATTTCCCTTTTCTTTTTGAAAGATGGAGCATGTAATTCCCTTTTTATTGTCTCGTGACTTTGGTACCTACTTAATTTAATAGAAGGGAGTGTTTTTCTGCCTTTTACTTGATAAAAAAATAAAAAAGACAAATATTGAGCCTTATCTTAAGTACTAGGGTAGGTTGGGTTCATAAATCTCAGGTCCTATCTTGGTTCATGTCAGGTTTAGTAATCATGGGTGTTATCAAGTGTTTTAGTTTAGGTATTATTGTAACATTGCATTGCCCAATAGGGTTTAAATTGAGGGGCTAAGTTTAATATTAAAATTTTTGAAGAAGATTAATTAAAATGGAGTAGTAAAACTTCATTGCATTGATTGGGCTCGATGATACGAGTCCAAGAACGTGTAAATCAAATATTTGGATTGAAGGCTACAACCTAAAAAATATGCTATATGGGTAGGTCTCAATTGAAAAGTGTGAGATAACATACCCACGTGAGGTCTTAATTCACTACAAAAAAAAGGACTTTTAGCGACGCATTTATACGTCGTTAATAGTCCCCTAAGCTTTGCTAATAATTATTAGCGACGCATACAAAACGTTGTTATAAGCGTCGCAAAAAGTGTCATCGCTATTACCTATTAGTGACGCATAACACAAAGCGTCGCTAATAGTGCCTATTAGTGATGCATATTTAGGCGTTGTTATATGTAAAACTATGTCTCTAATAATAAATTCTTAGCCACACTTATTTATTAGAATCGCTAACGATAAGTTATTAGCGACATTATTATATATGTCGTTAACAGAAAAACTATTTTAAAAAAATTAAAAATAACTTATTGGCAACGTATAATTCTATGTGTAGCTAATAAGTCGTTATTAGAGACGTTTTTGTATACGTTGCTAATAAAATATTTTTTAAAAAAAAATATTTATTCAATGTGCCGCTAATAAATAAGCTTTAGTGACGCTTTTATATGCATCGCTAAAGATAAAAAATTTAAAAAAAATCCCATGTGAGTCACCAGGGGAAGGGAGAGTGATAAGTATGAAATATAAATATTTTATATGCCTTTTTACCTTATTTGCTAGTATAGATTAGGTTAATTAAGAGTTAGTTATAGTTTATTTAGATTAAGATAGATATTAGTATTTTAGTTTAATTATTAATAATTTTGTAGTTATTAGTAGTTTAGATGTGTATTTAAATCAAGTTGAAATTTTAGTTATATTCTACATGTCTAAAATATGATGTTTTTATGTTTTGTAGGTAAAGTACGCTTATCGAGGCTCTTGGACGATGTTTGGAATAATTCAAAATAGTCTTGACATGCTTTAAAGTGATTTGGACAACTTTTCGAAGTTATAAACAAGTTGGAAACTAATATGGACATGAAGAAAAGCTTAATGAACAGAATATAGATTGTCCAGGAAAACTGTCTAGATTGCAGAAACAGTGTAGCCGTTCGAACGGGAATCCATGGCATTCGAACGGGATAACGTAATTTTGAAGAAAAACTCAGTATACGTGTTCGAACAGGCATGCAAGGCGTTCGAACTGCATAACGCACAGTTTTCTTATTTGAGCCAATTTTGAATCCTTTTCATATTGGACTTCTTCCTACGGAACTTATGCCTATAAAAAGACATATTTGGCTCAAAATTGAAGGATTCCAGGAAATTTTTTGAAGAGAAAAAGGAAGAAGAAGATGGAGAAGAACTCATAGGTTTTAATAGAGATTTAAGTGTTTTCTTCTACAATGGAAGGCTAGACTTTTCTTTTACTTAGGAGTTGATGAAGCTATAGATAAGTTTCAGTTTCTTTTCTTTTTAATTTAGATCTCAATTGTGAATGATGACAATTGTATGATATGGATTTCCTTTTTAATGGAAGAGCTTTTCATGTTTATTTAAATCTATGTTGATTTATTGTCTTGTAGATGATAGATTGATATGGTTTTGATATTTGCATCAATTGTAATTTCTGTGATTTAGATGAGATGGTCATACAATAGTTTTAATGTTCAGATAATTGATGACTTGGATGAGTTGTACTAAGATTAGACGGGTCATGCTTATAGCTAGTTTAGTGTAGATGATTCGTGCTATTGTCGAAGATAGTTCATGCCATGGAATTTAATTAATGATTCTTTCTAAAGTAATTCTAGCTTATAGCTAAGAATACTTGTTCATATTCACACTAGATTTAGATTAAGAGTTAAGGAATTATTATGGTTCTATAGTGGATTCGATTTCCTAAGTAATTTTCATCATATTAATCTCCTATTTTTAAACTAGTTGATTTCTTTCCTTTACTTAATTAAAGTTTAAGTTTGTTTTAGTTTTCAATCAGCAAATTCTTATTTAGATTTAGTGATAATTCATCCATCCCTGAGGTTCGACAACCCTTAAATACTTTTCCTAGTACAATTACTTTATACTCTTGTAAATGGTTTAATTATAAACGATCAGAGAGGGGGTTGGATTCCAGTTCCCTTGCAGAATCCAGCCTCAAAAGGGGCCCCTCTACCCTCCCTCTCCCCCACTCACACCTCAGCTTCCCCCCCCCCCTTCCCCTCTATTTTTTAGAGGAGGGGAAGGAGGGGGGGTACCTGGGGAGAGAGGGGATGAGAGGGAGGGAGGAGGGGGGGCAGTGGGGAGCCAGGGGTGGGAAGGTGGGGAACCGGGGATGGGAAAGGCGGCGGAACGGAGAAGGGTGGCCGAGGGAGGGGGAGGCAAAAAGGAGGAGTGTGGGCATTTTCACCAGCGAGGTCAAATATATATTGCCTGTGTAGGCAAAATATCACCTGTGAGGGGCAAAAATTTCGCACCAAGCGGGAAATTTTAGAACAGCACGCGTACAATTGTTGCACGCCTGCCTTTTCTTTTCAACGACACTTTGAAAGCGTCGCAAATGAAAGTCGTTTGCAACGCTTAATCTATGCGTCACAAAAATAAAACTTTTGGCGACTATTTTATCAAAATGTTGCAAATATTATCATTTGCGACATTTATTAGACGTCATTAATTATTATCATTTGTGACACTCATCCACAAGCATCGCAAAAACTATATTATATGTTACGCTTATCCCCAAGCGTCGCAAATACTATTATTCCCCGCTACATACTCTCTCCTATCTCTCTCCTCCCTCTCTCTTCTCTCCCTCCATTTCTCTCTCTCCTCACCCTCTGTCTTCTCTCTCTCCTCTCTTCTCTCCCTCCTCCCTTTCTATCCTCTCTCTCCTCTAGATTTCTCCTCTCTCTCCCTCCCTCTCTCCTCTCTCTCTCCCTCTCTTTCTATCTCCTCTCTCCTCCCTCCCTCTCTCTCTCCCCCTCTCTCTTGCTTCTCTCTCTGCATATTTTAAAATTAATAACATAAATTATAACAAGGGTACCACCGAGTTTGTTAGCAACACATATAAATATGTGTTGCTAATAACAAGGGTATTAGTGACACATTTGTATGTGTCGCTAATAATAAGAGTATTAGTGACACATATTCATATGCATCGATAATACATTTACATTTATTTATTTTTATTAATTTCTCTCCCTCACTATCTCCTATCTCTCTCCTCTCTCTCTCCCTCATACACACACTCTCTCTCCTCCCTCTCTCTCTTCCTCACTTTCTCTCCCCTCTCTCTCTTCTCTCTCCTCTCTAGTGTTGCCACTGGGTAGGGGGTCAGGTTTTGCCAAACCCGAACCTGATACAACTTAAGAAAACTATAACCCGACCCGTTTGACCCGAATAAAATAAAAAAAATATTTTGAAAAATATTTTTTCAATTTTTTTCATTTATAAAAAATGATTTTAAAAAACAAATAAAAATTCTAAAATTTATATTTATAATTATATTCAGGTCGAATTGGGTCGGATTACGTAAAACCCAATCCCAATTCAAATAGTTATTTGGGTCAATTTTTAAAAACCAAACCTAACCCATTAGGGTCAGGTAGGGTTTTACCATTTAGCCGACCCGAGTGGCATCCCTACTCCTCTCTCTCCCTCTCTCCTCTCTCTCCCCTCTCTCCTCTTGCTCTATATCCTCTCTCCTTTTTCTCTCTCTACATATTTTAAAATTAATATCATAAATTATAAGGTAATAGCGACACATAATAATATACATCGCTACTACCAAGTTTATTAGCGACGCATACAAATATGCGTCACTAATACCAAGTGTATTAGCTACACATATTATGCGTCGCTACTAATAAGCATATGAGTGACACATATTCATATGCGTCACTAATAAATTTTCATTTATTTATTTATTTTATTAATTTTTAAAAAATATATATAAATTTGAAATTTAAAATTTTCCTCTCTCCCTCTACCTCTCTCTCTCCTTCATGCACACTCTCTCCCTCCCTCTACTCTCTCTCTCTCCTCACTCTCTCCCCCCTCTCTCCCTTCTCTCTCTCTCCTTATACTCTCCCTCCTCTCTCCTCCCTCCTCACTCTCTATACCATCTATCTTCTCTCTCTCTCCCTTCCCTCCCCCTCTATCTCTTCCTCTTCCTCTCTCCTCACTCTCTCTCTATCTCTTTTAGTTTTTTTAAAATATAAAAAAACTATTAGTAACACATAACATATGCGTAGCTACTGCACCCGTTAGTAGCGACGCGTACATGTAGGCATTGCTACTACACTAGGCTAGTAGCAATGCATACAAGTATGTGTCGCAACTACCCTAAGTTAGTAGCGACACATACGTATATGCGTTGCTACTAAGAATTTATAACAACAATTTTAATTCTCTCTCTCCCTAAGCGGGGTGAGGAGTGAGAGAGAAGAGAGGGGGTGAGGGGAGAGAGGGTAGAGAGAGTGAGGAGAAAGGAGAGAGGAGGGAGAGAGAGAGAGGAGAGAGAGAGAGAGAGAGGGAGGGATGAGAAAGAGATGAGGAGAGAGAGAGAGAGAGAGGGAGGGATGAGAAAGAGATGAGGAGAGAGAGAGAGGCGGGAGAGAGAGAGGGAGGGCTGAGAGAGAGTTGAGGAGAGAGAGAGAGGAGTGAGAGAGGAAGAGAGAGAGGAGAGAGGAGGGAGAGGGGAGAGGGGAGAGAGGTAAGGGAGAGGGAGAGAGAGGAAGAGAGAGAGAAAGAGAGAGGGTAGAGAGAGAGGAAGAAAGAGAGGGATAGAGGGGGGAGAGAGAGAAATAAAATTGTTATTATAAATTATTTTCCTGGGACGGATGGACTCTAGAAGCTGATGGACGCTGGACTCCTAGTCGAAGTAGGAATCCTTCACAGGTTTCCTTAGTTGGTTGAGGCGACCTTCACAGGTTTCCTAGGCTGGCTGGGACGACCATGGGCTGGGAGAGTTGGGATAGGGAGGAATGCTGTATTTTGGGCTGGCTTGTAATGTATTCCTAGTAGGACTCAGACTCGTATTGCTGAGTCTATATAAGGGGGAGGATAGGGGAGGCCATTGTATCCAGAAATCCAAAGAGAAAACAGAGAGGATGAACCAGAGAGAAGGTGTGCTCTCTGCTTGCGATTTGGCTGGTCAGCCCCGCCCCTTTCCCTGCCATTGTAACCGACGGACTGCGTTATATTAGCATTGGGTGGAGCCCCTTTGCACCAGAGAAGGTTGTGTTGGCCGATTGCTTGTTTCCCCTGCGCATACGAGAGGGAAGGTCGCTAGAGTTGGTTGCTGGCTGCGCGCTGTAGTCAGGCCATCACTGGTGAGGACGCTAGATAAAGCTCTGCGCCTGTGATAGTTGGTTCCATTGTCGGGATATGAACGAACCAAGTACGTTCCAGGTACACTTGTAGGGGATTTGGCGAGCACAGATCCCAGGTTTCCTTGCTGAATTGGACAGCCAAGGAACCACCATGACAGGATCCATGCTCGAGCGTTTGACAGAGATGGAGGCGAAGTATGAGGCGCTGAAGTTGGCTCCATGGACGCTGGCTGAAGTCCAGGCTATGCTGCGATCTGTCCAGGATCGTATTGGAGCCTTTGACCAGCGTCTCTCCTTGCTAAAGATAGGTGCCTATTCGGATGAGGCCAGAGAAGGCACTTCCACCGAAGGTGCTGCCCGAGTAGCTGCAGATACGATTGCTATGAAGGAGTACATGAGGGAAAAACTGCAAGATCTAAGGACCAAAACTGATGAGAAGTTGCAAGAATTGATAGACAAAATAGCCCTCCTTGTGCGTGCTGTTTTGAACTCATTGCCTTCAGGGTCAGAGGTGGAACCCAGATCCAAGGCAGGGCAGTCCATGAAGAAAGTGAAGGTGCCCGAACCAAAATCCTACTCTGGATCACGGAGTGCTAAGGATATCGAAAACTTCATTTGGGATATGGAGCAGTTCTTCGCGATCACTCATACTGTGGACGAGGAGAAGGTCATGGCGACGAGCTTGTATCTCTCAGGAGATGCCAAGCTTTGGTGGCGAACCAGGCTGGAAGATGATGCTACTGCTGGGCGTCCCCCTATCCAGACTTGGGCGTTGATGAAGAAGGAACTCAGGGAGTAGTTCCTCCCCACGAACACGGCGTGGGTTGCACGAGACTCTCTCAGGAAGCTGAGGCAAAAGGGTATAGTCAGGGAGTATGTTAAACAATTTCAGTCCCTCCTCTTGGACATCAAACACATGACAAATGAGGACAAGTTGTTCAACTTCCTGACTGGTCTCTAGAATTGGGTGCAAAACGAGTTGAGAAGGCAGAACGTACGAGACCTCCCTTCAGCCATCACAGCGGCTCAAAGGTTGGTTGACTACAAGTCCGAACCAGCCACATAGAAACGAGACAAGGGGACCTCTTCCTCTAAGGGCAGACGCAAACGGAATGGTGGGAACGGTGAGGCACACAGGAATGACTCTAAGGGGAAGTGCAGTGAACTGGCTGAACCCAACAAATCTAAGGGGATAGTCTGCTTCATCTGCCAAGGTCCTCATCGTGCCAAGGAGTGCCAGAAGAGGGAGAAGCTGAACGCTGTGGTTGTGGAGAACGACTCTTCTTCAGAAGAGGAGGTCACTGCCCGTATGAACCCCATGCAGATTGTGAGCGCTATCCGAAAGGAGAAGGCAGATTATGGCTGGCTAATATACGTTGAGGCCGTTCTGGACAAACATCTAGTGCAGGTGCTGGTTGACACAGGTGCGTCCCACAATTTCCTTGCAGAGAAGTGTGTTAAAGCTTGGGGTCTGAAGACGGAGAAGGCTCAAGCCCGGATTAAGTAAGTGAACTCAGAGGCAGCCCCTGCCCTAGGAGTTGTCTATGACTGGCCTGTGCGGATTGGTGATTGGACTGGTAGAGTGAACTTCACCATTGTTCCCTTGGATGACTTCGAGTTGATCCTTGGGTTGGACTTCATGAGATTGGCTAAGGTGTCCATGATGCCACACCTTAGGGGAATCCTCATCGGCGATGAAAGGATCCCATGCTTTGTTGTTGAGAACAAAGGCGAGACAGAGGTGCAGGTTGTGTCTGCGCTTCAGCTGAAGAAAGGCCTTGAACAGGGCCATAAGACCTACTTGGCCACGATGGTGGAAGCTGAGAACACAGCCTGGGACGTTCTAGAGAAGGTGGAGAAGTTGCTGATCGAGTTTGCGGGCGTGATGCCACCCAAGTTGCCTCAAACCCTCCTACCTCGACATGCTGTGGATCATGCTATCGAGTTGATTCTAGGGACTCATCCTCCAGCCAGAGCCCCTTATTGCATGGCTCCACCAGAGTTAGCAGAGCTCTGGAAGCAGCTTGATGAGTTGTTGAAGGCGGGCTTTATCAGACCATCAAAGGCTCCCTTCGGAGCCCCAGTCCTCTTTCAGCAGAAGCAGGACGGTTCCTTACGATTATGTATGGATTATCGAGCGCTGAATCAGATCACTGTGAAGAACAAGTTCCCCGTCCCTCTTGTGGCTGACTTGTTCGACCGCTTGGCGAAGGCTTCCTATTTCACCAAGCTGGATCTCAGGTCAGGTTATTGGCAGGTACGTATAGCTGTGGGTGATGAGGCAAAGACAGCGATGGTGACATGCTATGGGCTGTTTGAGTTTCTGGTCATGCCCTTCGGCTTGATGAACGCACCAGCCACCTTTTGCACGCTGATGAACGATGTATTCAAACCCTACTTGGACTGGTTTGTGGTTGTCTATCTTGACGACATCGTGGTGTACAACGCTTCCTTGGATGAGCATGTTGGCCATCTCAGGATTGTGCTGGCAAGGCTAAGGGAGCACAAGTTGTTTCTGAAGCTTGAGAAGTGCTGCTTTGCACAAACAGAGATCGAGTTCCTTGGGCTGGGAGAGTTGGGACAGGGAGGGATGCTCTATTTTGGGCTGGCTTGTACTGTATTCTTAGTAGGACTCGGACTCGTATTGCTGAGTCTATATAAGGGGGAGGATAGGGGAGGCCATTGTATCCAGAAATCCAGAGAGAAAACAGAGAGGACGAACTAGAGAGAAGGTGTGCTCTCTGCCTGCGATCTGGCTGGTCAGCCCTGCCCCTCTCCCTGCCATTGTAACCGACGGACTGTGTTATATTAGAATTGGGTGGAGCCCCTTTGCACTAGAGAAGGCTGTGTTGGCTGATTGATTATTTCCCCTGTGCATACGAGAGGGAAGGTCGCTAGAGTTGGCTGCTGGCTGCGCACTGTAGTCAGGCTATTACAGGTGAGGACACTAGATAAATCTCTGCGCTGTGACACAACGAATGGTGCCAAATTGGATTCACGTGTTGATGGTAATCTGGAATGTGCCAAAGCGATTGGGAGCAGAAGGATTCCTGCTGGGTAGGTGGATGCAAGCTGCAACCTCGAGACGTTAGAAAAGGAACAGTTGGCAGGGGACTGCGGCTCTAGGGAGAAGCCGATCGTCAGTGGTAGAGGGGGAAAGTTCAAAGCTAGAGGAGAGAGATGTGCTTGCTAGATGGCCAGCAAGAGTTCATCAAAGCGGTAGTCAAGGAGCTCAAAGCGACAGTCAACAAACTCTGACTGTTGGCCGATTGATGTCAATGATCGATGAACCTCTGTAAGTTCCTTACCTGCATCGGTAATACCTTTCTCGAGTTGAGTAATACAAGAGTGAAGTCGGGTAAGAGAGGACTTAGAGACAGGGACGTCTTGGAGCGTACGGGTGCAATGCGGCGGAGGAGGATACAACTGTTGTGTCGGGGCTTTTCTATCATAGGTTGGTCATAGTGTCAAGAGGGAGGGTGGGAGGCCAAAGGGCACAGGAGGGAATGCTCTGATACTAGTGTTGTAGAGCACAATCTACACTGGAAAATATAAGGGAAAGGGGGGAAAAGGAAAATATAAGGGAAAATGGGGAAAGAGAAGAGAAGAAGGATAGAGAGAGAAAACTAATTAATTAGACTAATGACTGAATTTTTATTCAGCATCGCTAATAGTTTCAATAATAGCAAGGCTTGTTAATAAGCATCGCTAATAGGCTAATAGTTAACCTATTAGTGACGCTAAGCAAAAGTGTCACTAATAATTTTAAATTTAAAATAAAAAATTAAAATTTTAGAACTATTAGCGATGCTTTTTTCTTAGTGTTGCGAAAAGCTTTATTAATTAATGTTATTTAATAAATAATTATATAATAAATACATATAAATTTTTTAAATTTAACTTATTAAATATAATATATTTTACTCAATATTTACTGTTTGAATAAATCAATATTAAATTTTTGATAAAAGGTAGTGTCATATATTAGACTTTCACTATTTATATATAATATATTTTATTTCTTATATTTTCTTATTTATTTTAAAATATAATTTATAAAAAAAGAGAGAGTGAAGAGAGCAAGAGAGAGAGAAGTGAGGAGAGGAGAGAAAGAGGAGAGATAGGGTAGCTAGAGAGAGGATGAGGAGACAAAGATAGGAAAGAGAGAGAAGAAAAAGAACGAGAGAGAAAGAGGAGAGAGAAAGAAGAGAGAGAGGAGAGAAGAGGGAGAGAGTGGGAGGAGAGAGGAGGTAGAGAGAGGGAGGAGAGAGGAGGTAGAGAGAGAAGGGGGAGAGATAGATAGAGTGAGGGTAGAGAGAGAGAGAGGAAAATGAAAGAGGGGGAGGAAAGAAATTTTTAATTATAAATTATTTTAAAAAAATTAAAAATAAAAAAATTCATATTAGCGAAATGTATAGGTATGCATTGCTAATATGTTAGGGTATTAACGACACATAAGTGTATGCGTCGCTAATTGTTTTTTTAATTAATATAAAAGGGATAGCAGGGAGAGAGAGTGAGAGGAGAGACGGGAGAGAGTGAGAGATGGGGAGAGAGAGTGTAGAGAGAGAGGAAAAAGAGAGAGAGAGAAAATTTTAATTATAAATTATTTTTGAAAATTTTATATTAGTGATGCATACCTGTATGCGTCGCTAGGGTATTAACGACGCATAAGTGTATGTGTCGCTACAACCTAGTGTATTAACGATAGATACAATTATGCGCTGCGAGTAGTTTTTTTTAAAAAATTAAGATAAAAGGGATAATGGGGAGAGAGAGGGAGAGGAGAGGGAAAGAAGAGATAGAGGAGAGAGAGTGTAGAGAGAGGAGAGAGAATGAGGAGAGAGAGAAGAGAGAGATTTAGGAGAGAGTGTAGAGAGAATGAGGAGAGAGAGGGAGATGAGAAAGAGTAGAGAGAGGGTGACGAGAAAGAGAGAAGAGAGGGGTGAGGAGAGAGGGAAGAGAGAGAAAGAGGATGAGGACAGAGAATTAGGGAAGAGAGAGAGAGAATGGGGAGAGAGAGGGAGAGGAGAGAGAGGGTGAAGAGAGAGAGCGAGAAGAGAGGGGGTGAGGAGAGAGGGAAGAGAGAGAAAGAGGGTTAGGAGAAAGAAATAGGGAAGAGAGAGAGAGAAGAGAGAGAAAGGGGGAGAGAGAAGGGAGAGAGAGGGCGAGGAGTGAGAGTGTAGAGAGAGGAGAGGATGAGAGAGACAATGTAGAGAGAAGGAAATTTTTTTCTTCAAAAACTAAACCTATTAGGGATGCTCTTTGAAGAGTGTCGCTATTAGTGATCGTAGTAGCAAAGCAAAATTTAAGCGTCACTACTATTTACACTTTTAGCGATGCTTAATTTTAAGCGTCACTAAAGGATTGATATATTAAAAAAAATTAAAACTAGTAGTGACGATCTATGAGGAGCGTCGCTATTAGTTATCATAGTAATGACACTGGTTTTCAAGCGTCTCTACTATTGATACTATTAGCTATGTTCATTGCTTAGTGTCGCTAAAAGACTATGTAGTACAAAAATAAATAAAACTATTTGCCACACTATGTAAAGAGCGTCGCAAATTGTATGAGAAGAAACGATGCTGAATTCTTTTTGCCGCTACTAGTAAGCGTCACTAAATAAGTAACTAGTAGCGACACTTTAAATATAGCGTCACTACTACTGTAGCTAAAGAGCGTCGCCAATACGCTTATATTTTTTTAGAAAACATATATTTTCTCTATGTCTACATTCTCTCTCTCATCCCTCTCCTCTCTTTCACTACCCTCCATTTCTCTTTACCATCTCTCTCTCCTCCCTTCTCTCTCTACCCTCTCTCTTCAATCTCTATCTCTACGCTCTCTCTCCTCTTTTCTCTCTCTTCTCTCCCTCTCTTTCCTCTCCATCTCTCTATCTCCTCCTCTTCTCTCTCTCCTCTTTTCCTCTTCCCTTCTCTCTCTCCTCTTTTCTCCTCTCTCTATCACTTGCCTCTCTCCCTACCCTCTCTCTCCCTCCTCTCTCTCTCTCTCTCTCTCTACCCTCTCTCCCTCTCTCTCTTCCTTCTCTCCCTACCCTCTCTCCTCTCACTCTCTATCTCTACCCTCTCTCCCTCTATCTCTTCCTTCTCTCCCTACCCTCTCTCCTCTCCTCTCTCACTCTCCTATCTCTATCTCTCCCCTTCTCTCTCTCTTTATCCTCACTCTCACTCTACCCTCTCCTCTCTCTCCTCACCTCTCACTGTCTCTCTACCCTCTATCTCCTCCATCTCTCTCTTCCTTATCTCCCTACCCTCTCTCCTCTCCTCTCTCTCCTATCTCTATCTCTCCCCTCCTCTCTCTCTATCTCCTCACTCTCTCTCTACCCTCACCTCTCTCTCTCTCTCACTCAGTCACTCCCTCCACTCTCTCTACATTCACTCTCTACCATTTCTCTCTTTCCTCTCTTTGTCTCACTCACTCTCCTCTTTCCTATCTCTCTACACACTTTCTCTCTCCTCTCTCTCTACATTTGTTCTCTATCCTCTCTCTCCTCATACTCACTCTCCCTCTCTCTCCTTGCACTCTCTCGTGCCTCTCTCTCTCTCCTCTCCCCCTCTCTTTCTCGCTGTCTCTCCTCTTTCTTTATCTCTCCTCTCCTCTCCTCTCTTTCTTTATTTTAACCTTTTTACGATGCTTCCACTCGAAGCATTGCACAATGTGACAAGTGGTTGAAATTCCACCAATGCGGGGAACTGTTGCTTATATTTCCACTGCCTCACTGTCACACCCAACACTCGCCCGATCTGAGCTGAACCTGGTCCAAGGGGCGGTTGAAGTACACGGGGGTGACGAAGTGTTGAATCGCGGAAGACTAAATTCCTTAAGCAGGTGTAATGCACATGGAGTAGTGCACCACTTTATCTTTGTGGAAGAGAAAATAAGTAAAAATATAAAGGATATCAAGTTTGAATTAGTCATCAACTTTCGTATCCATAATTTTACAACACCAAACCGTTAAACATGGCTCAAGTCATAATATCTGAAATCAATCTAAAGCCACAACGGCTAATAAGGTATGAGACAAAGTCAACCAAACATAAAATTTTAGCACACTAGAAGAATAAACAAATAAAGATAATTAGATTTCTAAATTCCATACCTACTCCTGACCATCATCCACACGTGCCTCATAAAGAGGGACCTGATCATCTGCATGTCCCACCATGCATCCCTAAAACTAGAAACACAGAAAAATGGGGTGAGTATAAAACTCAACAAGGTTTTGAATGTCAAAATAAAAAATCTAAAACATTATGGTATTCAACACAGTCTATCACATCAACATATCATACATCTCATTTCTGATTACCTTCTCATTACTTAAATATACTCATCCATAAGTAATTATCCTGCATGAAAGTAAGCATGATAATCATTTTAAACCATAAACATCCATCCTACATGAAGAGGGTCTCTAACACACCATACATATTTATGCACGTTCATTCTTCTTCATAAACATTCATCTTGCATGATATGTGTCCCAAACACACTATACATATCTATACATATTCATAAACAACCATTATGCATAAAAAGTGTCTCAATTACACTATACATATCCATACATATCCATAAACAACCATCTTCCATAAAAAGTGTCTCAATCACACTATACATATTCATAAACAACCATTTTACATGAAAATTATCTCAAACACACTATACATATTCATAAACAACCATCCTACATAAAAAGTATCTCAAATACACTATACATATCTATGCATATCCATAAACAACCATCTTGCATAAAAAATTATCTTAATCACACTATACATATCCATAAACAACCATCTTGCATAAAAAGTGTCTCAATCACACTATACATATTCATGCATATCTATAAACATTCATCATGTATGTAAAAGTGTCTCTAACACACTATTCTAACCTTGCATATCCATAAACATTCATCTTACATGAAGAAGTGTCTCTAGCACACTAACATACTCATGCATATCCATACTCAATCATAAGTAAGCGTCTTGCATGAGAAGTGTCTTAAACACACATTATCCTGCATATCATGCAAATAAGTTCCACACCTACATATGTAACACAAGCTACCGCATCTATACACAACAACTGTGTAATCAAGCAACATATCACATACACATGCAGTCTCAACAAATAATGAATGTCTCATGCATCGATGAAAACAACCCTACTTAATCAACCGAAGCATAAACAATCCTTGCTCACTCCGGACAATCCATGATTAGAAAGTCTGAAGGAATTATGCAGTTTGGGTAAAATCTCTAATGGGGAAGATACCTCCTAGTAAGCCAGTGCACTCGGCTACAACAGCCTAGATTCTCAGGGTCCAGATGGTCTCAATAGTTTGGTCTCCTTATAACATTGTCGCTCTTCTCAACCTGAGGAGGAAAACTCATCCTCAAGGGACATAAAATCTCATCCTTTCAGACATAAAATTGAATCGATAAGCTTCTAATTGATTAATCTGGCAAGCAATATCACACAATTGCATCTAATTGATCAATTATAGCTAAACTCAATAAAATCTCATTCCTAAAGCCTTTTTATGATGTATGTAACATGGTACATATGTGAGCAACATTACATGAATCCTAATACATCAAGTCTGCTCAAATCAGTCCATATATACATCATTCTACATCTATATGTGTCAAATAATCACTACATTTGACTCCACATAGTGTGTGTACGTAGCAATGGTGTTCAATCTTAAACATTGGCATATGCATCATGAACCAACTATCATCATATTGCGCATATGCTCTCATGATATTATCAT
This sequence comes from Saururus chinensis, assembly GCA_035235625.1. Taxonomy (NCBI): domain Eukaryota; kingdom Viridiplantae; phylum Streptophyta; class Magnoliopsida; order Piperales; family Saururaceae; genus Saururus; species Saururus chinensis. The sequence goes on from CP141140.1 coordinate 28,854,333, forward strand.
GATTCCTCCCTACTGAAATCATGAATGAAAACAATCAAAAAACACAAGTCTAAAATCAATTAAAACCTCATGCAAGACTTAGGTAAGCATACTCATTACTACAATTAAGCTAGACATGAAACTATAATTCACCCATAATTTAACATAACATATAAAAGCATACAAGTTCATCCTTATGTTGAAAACTTGCTGGAATCCTAAGTAAAACATAAACAATCACTCAACAAGAATTTAGGATATGAAATCAAAACATGTTAAACCGAATATCATGTAATCAACTTTACACTTGAACATAATCATAGCTGTCAAAATCATATTCATGAACTCACAGTAGCATTTCCAAGTATAAATCACTCATTATGATCATAATAAATGGTATTTAAGAAGAACATGAAAATGAGCAAAATGACCAAAAATGTTGTGTCGGCATTTGATCGGATTGCAGGGCCATTCGAACGCCAGAACTGCAGTTCTAGTTCGTCTTCTTCCTCCTAAACCCAAAATCGAAAAGACACAAATCTGACTTCAACCGTCAAATCTCACTTCCAATCATTATAATAATGAAATCTAAGCTTGGGAAATGGTAAATCTAGTCATTTATCAACTAAAACATAAAGAAATCACTAAAAAGATTAAGATTTACCTAATCCACCATTAAAGCTCAACTTCATGCAAAACCCACATAAACCATTACAAACTTCAAATCCGAAACACAAACCTATTTTGGAAGAAAAACTCTTACCTTCAATGAAGTTTTGGTCTGAAATTAACACTTGAATCTCTTCAAATCCCTACCCACATTTATGGTTTAGTTAATACATTGATAAATCTAATTATGAAACCCTAAATCACTTGAAAACTTGTAGATCTAGGACTTGTTTAGTTCCAAAATGAAAATCCCTCATTAGAGGTTTGAAATAGAGGTCAAAATAAGAAACTTTAGTAGTAAAAAATAAGATTTAACCTTGGAAAAGATGGGGTTAAGAAAAATTAGGCAAAACCCTAGGAGAGTGATAAACAAAATAAAGGCTAATCTGACCTTAATAAAGGTTTCCTCTTTTGAAATGGGGATTAGGGCCTCTTAGCCTCCATATTCCAACTCTTCCCAAATGGGATTGAGGCTGTGACTTTCTATTTATAATAAGTCATGGGGGTATAATTAATAGGAAATTGGGGTATGAATAGCAATTTATTCATTTTGAGTCCAAATTGAAGTTTAAAAATTCTAAAACACTTAATTATAGAAATAAGATGGTTTTAGGGTCTTGTGGGATCTTACACTCACCACTTTTTTGGCCATCCCCACCTCCAACCCGGTCTACAATTCCATTGTCTTCCCCTGCACGGACTAATTCTTGCCGACCTGCCGGCGTCTTGGGTCATCCTCAACATGTTGGAACTGCAAGGACGTGTTCCAACTATGGATGCCATCGGCTACAGCTGCAAGGATGCGTCTTGGACATCGCCGTTGAAGTGGTGTGTTGTGGCTACAATTGTCGTCGGTGTAGGACATGTTCTGGCCGTTCGGGCTGCATTTCCTGTATGAGCTATCTAGGATGGGCTGGATGTTTTGGGGCTCATGTCGGCATTTCCTGTACGGGCTTTGAGGCGTCGGATTCTGGCTCCCCCTCCACCCGTTCTTCTCGAACCCCCCCTCCCCCGCGCCCTCTCTCCCCAACGCTCCCCCCTCTGTTTTCCTCCCAACCCATCTAAACCCGATTTTTGCCCCCTCCCCCAGTCGACAGAATCACTACAACAAAATGTAGTATTAGCGACGCATTTATTAGCGGCGCTTAGCTAAGCGTCGCTATAAATAACTATTTGCGACGGATTGAAAGCTTCGCAAAAAAAAAACACTGTTTGCGACGCATTTCTGTATGCGTCGCTACTAATCATATATTAGCGATGCTTCCTTGATAGCATTGCTAATACTAATGATATTAGCGACGCTTTATTCTAAGCGTCGCTAATATGGCCCCTATTTGCGACGCTTTAAACAATCGTCACTAAAAGGTATATATTTTAAATTAAAAAAAGAAAATTATTATGACTATTAGCGACGCTTTCGTAAGTCTCTAATATCTTACTCAATAGCAACGCTTATACATAAGCGTCGCTACTAAGTCTACTATTAGCGACGCTTATGGGAGCGTCGCTAATAGTTATGAATTAAAAATAAAAAATAAATAAAAATTTTCAACTATTAGCAACGCTATTATATAAGCGTCGCCAATACCATTCTAATAGCGACGTTGATTATTAAGTGTCGCTAATAGCTTTATTAATTAATTTTATTTAATAAATAAATTATAAATAATTCTTTTTTATTTTAAAAAAATTAATTTTAAATAATAAAAAAATTAAAACTTGAAATTAGAGGAGAGGGAAGAGAGAGAAAGAGGGGAGATGAGAGAGAGCGTGGGGAGGGAAGAGAGAGAAAGGGGAGGGAAGAGAGAGAGAGCGGAGGGAAGAGAAAGAGAGAAGGGAGAGAGAGTAGAGAGGGGAGAGAGAGAAGAGGGGGAGAGGGGAGGGAAGAGAGAGAGAGAAGAGAGAGGAGGGAAGAGAGAGAAATTTTATTTTTTTAAAATTTTTATTAATTTTTTATTTTAAAAATAAAAAATTAAAATTAAAATACAATACTAGTAGCGACGTATAGGGCTATATGTCGCTATTAGTATATGTAATAACGACGTATAATACTATACATCACTAATACGTATACTAATAGCGACGTATATAACTATACATCACTATTAGTATTTTTATTTAATTATTTTTCTCTTTTTAAAAATTAATTTTAAAGAATAAAAAATCTAAAAAATTTGAAATTAGAGGAGAGAGAGGAGTGGGAAGAGAGAGAGAGGAGAGGGAAGAGAGAGAGGGAAAGAGAGAAAGGATAGGGAGGAGAGAGAGAGAGAGAGAGAGAGAGAGGAGAGGAGAGAGAGAGGGGGGAGAAAGGGTAGAGAGAGGAGAGAGAGGAGAGAGAGAAGAGAGAGAAGAAAGCGAAGGGAGGGAGGAGAAAGAGGGGTAGAGAGAGGAGGGAGAGAAGAGGGTGGAGGAGGGAGGAGAGAGGGTAGAGAGAGAAGGGAGAGTGAGGAGAGATGGGAAAGAGGGTGAGAGAGATTGGGAGAGAGAGTGAGAGAGAGGAGAGAGAGGGAGGAGTGAGGAGAGGGGGAGAAAGGGTAGAGAGAGAGAAAATTTTATATTATTAATTTTTATTTAAATATTAATTAAAAAGTAAAAGATAAAAATGTTAGCGGCTATACATTGCTAATACCCATGCGTATTAGTGACGTATAGTATATATGTCGCTAATACCTATGTGTATTAGAGACGTATAGCCATATACGTCGCCAATATACATAGATATTAGTGACATATATTACTATACATCGCTAATACATTTTTATTTTTTAATTTATTTTTTAAAAAATATAAAAGAGAGAGAGGGAGGAGAGAGGGAAAGAGAGAAGGCGGAGAGAGGGAAAGAGAGAGGGAGAGAAGAGAGAGAGAGGGAGGAGAGAGAGTGAGAGAGAAGAAATAGGGAGAGAGAGGGGAGAGAGAGAGGGAGGAGAGAGAGAAAGGGTGGAGGGAGGGAGGAGAGAGAGGAAATAGGGAGAGAGAGGGGAGAGAGAGAGGGAGGAGAGAGGGAAAGAGAGAGAGAAGAGAGGGAGGAGAGAGAGAAGGAATAGAGAGAGAGAGAAAGGGAGGAGGGAGAGAAAGAGGGAGGAGTAATAATATTTGCGACGCTTGTGGACAAGCGTTACAAATTAAACTCTTTTTGCGATACTTATTTATAAGTGTCGCAAATAAAAACTTATTGAGACATATTTTAAACGTCATTAAAATATAAAATTTACGACACTTAACTAAAGTGTCGCAAATGAAAGTTATCTATTAAGCGTGGATAAAAAACATTGCACAGGCGAGAAAAATTCGCGTGCCCGCCATACGAAAAATTTCCGTGCGGGGCAAAATTTTCGCCCCGCGCGGGCGAATATATATCACCCGCGCTGAACATTTCGCCGGCGCGGGTGTTTTTCTTCAACAGGCTTCCCCCTTCTCTCCTCCAGCCGCCGACGTCTGCCTCTTTCGCCGTCCGCTGCCTATCCTCTGCTGTTGTCAGCCGCTGCCCTTCCGCCGCCCGTGCGCCTCCGTCCGCCTCACTTCACCCAGCTGTTCCTCCCCTCCCGTGCCCCACTCCTTAGCCGCTTCCGCCGCCCGTGTCTGGCCCCGGCTACCCCGATCCATTCCGTTCCTGGCAACCCCACTCCGCTCCGATCCCGGCCACCCCGCATCCGTCCCACGGCGCTCACAGTTCCGGCCCCCTTCTTAGCCGCTCCTCCCCTCCTGTGCTGCACCCCGTAGCAGACTTCCGCCGCCCACGTCCGCCTCTGGCATTCTCTCCCCGGCGCCCACAAGCCCGGCCTCCCTCCCGCTGCCCCCTCTCCCCCGGATCCGCCCTCCCCGAGCTGCCCCACCTGGCACTCCGGTTGGATGTCGAGGAGGGCCGCCCCCGCCACCAGTTCGGTGAAAAGCCCCAAACTTTATCTGTTCCCGATTTCTTCGGCAGTTTCGGTTTTGGTTCACTCCGCGACCGGACCATGGATATTCTCTACGTCGTCGTGGCCTTGCTCCTGGGAGTCGGCTGCGGCTTGCTGACCTCTGCCGCTGTATACTTGATCTGGTTGTTTGTATCCTACGGTCGCCACGGCGGGGCGGAGTCTGATAACAAAGAGGATGAGGCCGTAGGCGCTGCCAGCTACGTGAAGATTCCGGCTGCTGCAGTTAAACAAGGGTACGAGGGGAATTTGTGTTCTTAACATATGCTTCTGTTGGTATATATTTACAAATCTATCAATTCGGATTTACTCTCTGACAGAAACAAGAAGCTAAGCGTCATATGACACGTTCGCTATCAGTTCCTTTGAATGTAAAGAATCGAAGCATACGACGGATGGATTCTTTTGGAGGCTTGGTCCGGGTTATTCCAGTAACTCCTCGAGTCATAAGAGTTGATAACTCTCCACCAGATGATGCCTCTGCGACTGATATTGGTATCTTCTTATATATTGGTCTAGATGTGGTTTTGGAGAATTTAGTTGTTGTTCAAATGTAAATAGTATACCAATTCTAATTATTTGTAGAAGCTGCTGAAGAGACTGGTGAAGACATACCTGAAGAAGATGCTGTGTGTAGAATTTGTCTTGTGGAGCTAGGAGAAGGAGGTGAGACTCTTAAAATGGAGTGTAGTTGCAAAGGAGAACTAGCACTTGCACACCAGGAGTGTGCAGTGAAGTGGTTTAGTATCAAAGGGAACCGGACCTGTGATGTTTGCAAGCAGGAAGTTCAAAACCTACCCGTGACTTTATTGAGAATAGAGAATCCCCAAACACAGAACAGAAATATTGTGCGTGTGCCGCAGCAGAGGGAAAATTCTCGCTACAGGTGTGTGGTAATTTAGGCAGTTAATTCAATGTTTACTTTGGAAACTCATTCTTCACAGAATTTATACAATTTTTTTGCACCTGATGTCCTCATCTCTGTGGCTATTTTTGGATGATCCATTTTTTCCTGTTCAGCTACTTGCTTATTCTTTGTATAGCATTCATTCTCAATCATGAAATGATTTGTATTTTTCTTATGATGACCTCTTCTGGATTCAAATTTTCCATATATAATTTTAGAGGCTCTTCATCATTACACTTCATGCGATTTGTTATAGAACAATGAATGTAAATTCTATCCTTTCCTAGTTTTGGATGAAAATTCTGGTGCACAGCTGTTTGTATCCATCAAGAAATTTGGTGAAAGCATAGTATCTTACACAAATTCTTTCAGATAGAAAGTGAGTTCATGGTTCATCCAGCAAAGATTGGGTGCTAGAATATATCGCTTCAGTATGCTGAAGTTAGCCTTTCTTCGAGCTTTCAAATGTTAATGTGATGAAGGCAGGCAAGCACTTTAAATGACCTACACTGAAATATTATTTTAATATTTCTAAAAGAAACTATGGCCTTATGTTTCTGCAAGAAGATAATTTTACAAAGAAGTGTCTTGACCTTCTGCTTCTTATGTCTTAATATCTATTTTGAAGTCTTTTTTATACCGTCAGTTAGTAATTTTGACTTTGCATGGTAGGCTAGCAAAAGGGTGACTACCCTGCTCTCTGTCAATTTTATATGTGAGCTAATTTAAATAGAAGATTCTGCTTTACATTTTTGTCTGATACAATTTTTTTGTGTACTTGTGTTAGGGTCTGGCAGGATGTTCCATGATAGATCCGACTTTAAGAATTCTATAAGAAGTTGAATGCAATAGAAGAATCATTCGAACCTTGATAGATCCGACTTTAGCACATGCCATGGTAAAAAAACCATTTTATATTCCTGATGGCATCAAGCACATGGACATCATTTTTTCAATTTCTATTGTAAGCAAAGATTTTTAATTGTATTCAAGATATAATTGTATGGATATAATTAGAAATGAAAAAAAGAAATCTTTATTTCTATTTAATATTTTATTATTTTTTTAAAAAAAATTTTGTTCAGTAGCGACGCTACTAAGCGTCACTAATAACTGTATTTGCGACGCTCCCAAAATGTCGCTAAAAATTCTATTAGCGATGCTTTGAAAGCGTTGCTATTGTTCTATTATTCAATAGCGACGCTGCCAAACTGTCACTAAAAGTTCTATTAGTGACATTTGTAGAGCTTCGCTATTGTTCTATTTTCATTTTATTCAATAGCAATGCTCCCAAACGATCGCTAAAAATTCTATTAGCGACGCTTTCACAAAGCGTCGCTATTTTAAATATTTATAAAAAAATTAATTGAACGTCGCTAATACAAATAGTATTTGCGACGCTAATTCAAACCATCGCTAATACAAACATTAGCGACTATTTTACAACGTCGCGAATACACATTGTAGCAACTTTTTACAAAAGTGTCACTAAAGGTACTATTAGCGACGGTTTACAAAAGCGTCGCTAAAAGTACTATTAGCGACATTTCTTTCTTTCTGTCGTTAGTAAGTAGTAGCGACTGGTTTATTTGCGACGCTTATTGCGACGGTAAATAAGCGTCGCAAATAACCTTTAGCTCTAGTTTTCCACCCCCTTCTCCAGTGTAGTGAATGGAGGAGAGGGCTCTGAAATCCAGCTCCCCTCGGACTGCCCCCCTTTGCTCTAGTTTTCCACCCCCTTCTCCAGTGTGTCGACCAGAGGAGGGGGCTCTGCAGGCCAGAATCTAGTACCCCCTCCTCCACCCTCTCCCTAGTTACCCCTCCCCTTTCTCCCCAGTCACCCCCTGTGTCTGCTCCTGGCGTGTGCCAGATGCCAGCACAACCTCCATCCTCCACCTTAGTATCTCCCTCTGGCGACCCTCCCATCATTCTAATGCAGGCAAGTTTTTTTTTAAAAAAAATTAAAGTAATTAGCAACGCTTTCAAAAAGCATCGCTAAAACATTTTTTTACATATTAGTGAGCGTCACTAATATAAAATTATTTTTTAAATACATTTTTTAATTAGCGACGCTTCCCATAAGTGTTGCTTTAGACTATTTTTTAATATTTTTTCAAAAATTTCTTATTAGCGACCTATACATAAGCGTCGCTAATATTTTTTAATTATTTTTATTATTAGTGACGCATATACAAGCATCACTACTAAGTTATTTTTAAATTTTTATTATTTTTTAATATTAGTGACATATAAATATATGTTGCTAATAAGTAATTATTAGCTACACATAGAATTCTTTGTCACTAATACTCAACTATTAGTGACACATAAATAAGCATAATAAAAATATCATATTTAGTGACGCAAAGCAAAACGTCGCTAATAGTATACCATTAGCGACGCATAGTGATAATCATAACTAATGAGCAATAGCGACTGTGTTTCTATTGATGTATTTAGTGACACATTTTAAGCATCGCTAGTAGGCATTAGCGATGCTAAGAGTACTATTAGCAACTCTTAAAAACGTCCCTAATAGTACTATTTGTTATAGTGGCTTACAAACCATCTCATAATCATAGCATAATAACTTAGAGACCCAACATTGCTGAGTGGAGGTTGCCACTTCCTGATCTATAAAGTAAGTGAGAGGTTGATGATATGTCCAAATGATAAAATGATAACCTAAAAGTTAGGGCCGACATTTAGTCACAACATGGACAATTGCCAGCATCTCACGGTCATAATTGGATAATAGTAGAGAATGACCAAAAAAAGTCTTGCTATGAAAGTCAATGGGGAGATCATCTTGCATAAGGGTTGCGCCAAGATGAACATCAAAAGCATCACTCTCAATAAAAGTCTAGAAAAAGTCTGGGAGAGCAAGGATAGGGGCAGAAATGAGGGCAACTTTGAGTGCAGTAAAAGCAAGTTTGATTGAATCAGACCATATGAAAGCACCCTTTTTCAACAAAGTCATTAGTGATGCAGCAATAACACCATAGGAAGAAATAAAATCTCAATAATAACCCGCAAGGCCAAGAAATCCACATAGAGCTTGTGGAGTAGAAGGGTGAGGTCAATCCCAAACAACACAAATCTTACTTGGGTTGGTGGCAATGCCGTGGGCTGAAATAATATGTCCCAAATATTCAAGTTGTTGGCAACCAAAGAAGAGTTAGTGCTCATGAAGGAATGTGAAAATATAACACATGTGTTGTAAGTGGTCCTCCCAAGCAAGGCTATAAATCAGAATATCATTAAAGAAAACCAAAATAAAACAACATAGATAGCTCCGGAAGACATCGTTCATCAAGCACTGGAAGGTAGTAGGGCATTAGTAAGGCCAAATGGCATGACTTAGAACTGATAATACCCATCATGAGTACAAAAAGTCGTCTTAGAAATATTGACGGGATGCAAACGAATATGATAATAACCAGAACAGAGGTCCAACTTCAAAAAGAATTGGGCTCTAAATAACTTGTAAAGCAACTCCTCAATGACGAAAATAGAGTACTTATTTTTTAAAGTAATAAGGTTAAGGGCCCTATAGTCCAAACAAAAGCACCATGATCCGTCCTTCTTTTGGACAAGGTGGACAAGAGACGAGTAAGAAAACTTACTCCGAATAATGCCAGAAGATATCATCTCGTGAACTAGACATTTGATCTCTATCTTCTAAACATGTAGATAGCGGTATGGGCGGACATTAGTGGGAGGAGCAACAGGATGCATATGAATCTGATGGTCATAAGAACAGACCAGTAGTAAGCCCTTTGGTTCCTAGAAGATGGACTGATGCTCATCACCAAGAGAATAGCCAAAGCGGGCAAAGTATCATCAGGCTGGGGAACCTCAACTGAAGGGCGATACTATAGTAAGAGGGTAACACCCTGATCTGCAAAAACCCAACCTGGACTGAGGGTTAGTTCAGAAGAAAGAATCGGAGTGTATTAAATAAGCAAAAAAATTAAAATTGGACTGACCAGGAGCTGCAAACTCTGTTCTTCCACACACTACGGAGCTTTAATGTTCCGTTGTGTGTAGATCAGAACAAAACTAATTTTACAACTAATTTGGATCGGGCCAACATTGCCTTGCCGTTAGTTGCCTATGCACGTATTGGATATCATCCATGATATTATTCCAATATGATCGGATACGAATGTAGTTCTGCCTTACAGCTAATACATTCATCAAACATAAGAAAATCACATACGATAAAATACATATACTTTATATCCGAATAATTCATTCGGAATCAAACAGAAATCTTATAAATCATCGGAGTCAAACGGAAGCCAATAAATAAGCAAAATACACATCTCACATAGGTGAGCAGAATACTAACAAAACCACACATCCCACTCTATCATAGAGCGGAGTAGAACACACAATAGAGCATGTTGGATCATATTAGATCCTATGAGAAAATATCATATTTCATCCGACCATACTGTTCATATCAGATTAGATCAGAGTATATCATATCATAGCAAATTATATATCTTAATTAATATATTACTAATTAAGATATGCATGCATATAAATTATATTAAATTAGAATATCAAAAAAATGTACTCCCCTCTAGTTCTGGAAGTGGCAACGTTTGGAGTTAGGGGTGTTCACGGACAAATACGGACGCGGACAGAGGTATGTCTGCGTTCATCTGCCAATTCAATAAGTATTGTCAGTGTCTGTCCATGTCCGCTAATGTCCGTAGCATCTATTGTCCAAGTCCGTCCGTCACGGACATGGACGGATACGGACGGAAGCGGACAATTAAGCCAAATCCCTATTTTTACATGTACAGTCCTTACGTAGCATATTAGAACTGTCCTAACATGCTACATAAGATCTGTATTTATATTTTTACATGTACAGTCCTTATGTAGCATGTTAGAACTGTCCTAACATGCTACATAAAATCTGTATTTATATTTTTACCTAAAAAATACATATACAAAATGCTAAAATATGTTAAAAATCACCCATAATTAAACAAGACTAAATCAATTATAATAAAAACAAAGTCTTATTTGTAATTAAGTCAATTGTAACTATCAAGTACTTAATATAACTATAAACCAAAATTTCAAAATATTACATCCAACAAAACACTCCAAAAGAGAAAACTAAAACTATTAATAACATTAAAAGAACATAAGGAACTACAACATTTTTTCACTCTCATACAATCCGATATCTTCATTGTTTCTTTTACATAAAAACCTAATCCACCACCAAAATATTGTTCTTCCTCATACATCCCATGACAATGATCAATAAACCCAAGTCTTCATTGTTGTTCCTACAAAAAATAACTTTTCCTCGTCATAAATGAATCATAATCATACAAAAATAAGAATTTAATAATTAAAGTTACCACCAAAAATACTTTAATTAAACTTCAAATTCATCTTCATCTTCATCTTCTAATCCAATATAAAAAATGCTTAAATTATCACCCCCCTCGGATTCCTCTAATGGTAAACCTACAAAACAAATGATAATCCAACATAAAAGTATCTTATAAGCTTAAAAAATATATAACCAAAGCAAATTAAACATACAACGGTGGATAATGGAATAGCCATGATGTCTTTTGCAATTTGTGATAAGATAGGATATTTTGGTGCAAACTTTTTCCACCAAGCCAAAATATTAAATGTATCACTAAAAGCATCTTTTAAAATAGGTTCTTCCAAATATAGCTCATATTTGGCTTTTGTCTTTTGACTTGACTTACTTTCCATGAACTTAGTGAATTTATCCCTCCAAGCCTCACATCCACCACTAGTAATTGAAGTTCTCTCACTACTTGAAGATGCTTGACTATTTAGAACCAAACTATCAAATTCACTTGATCTGGATGCCTATGAAGCATATTTATCATAAAGTCTTCCCAAAACATCATAAACTTCCTTAATTTTCAGCTTTCCCAATGCTTCACCATAGAGTAATGGAAAATAAAGTTCAATCATTCCCAATTTGATTCTTGGATCCAAAACGGAAGCTATTGCTAACAGCATACAAGTATCATCCCAATACTTGTCAAATTTATCAATCATTTTGGTAGCCATTGATGATATAAACTCATTTCTATCAAAGTACCATTCTTGTAATACCACTTTCAACTCACAAATTCTACAAAAAAATAGGTTTGAAGTGGGATATTTTGTGCCAGAAAAAACCTTTGTTAAATCATAAAACACCTTCAAACATTTATTCACACTTCTAACTTTTTCCCACTCTTGAATGAAAGGCAAAAAAGTATATTTAGAATCAAGTGAAGCCATACAAGTAAATACATCCTTCAATTCTAAAGCCACTTCAAGCATAATATATGTTGAATTCTATCTTGTGGGCACATCAAGAACTAATTTCTTTTTTGACAACTTAAGTAGTTCGGCATGCTTGTAAAAATTTTGTGATCTTTGTGGAGAAGATTTTACATACTTGAGACTCTCACGTACATTGTCCACAATATCCTTTATCATATTTATCCCATCTTGTACAATCAAGTTAAGTATATGTGTACAACACCTTACATGAAGTAAGCTACCATCCAACACAAGGTGACCCCTATAAAGGAGATGGTCTTTAAACTCACGAACCGCTACATTATTAGTACTACAATTATCCAATACAAGACCAAAGATTTTCCTCTCAATGTTCCAATCCACACATTTTTCATAAATAGTGTTAACAATAAACTCACCCGTGTGACGGGATTCAACATTGCAAAAATTAAGAATTCTCTTTTGCAACTTCCAATCTTCATCAATATAATGAACCGTCAAAACAATATAAGCAATATTTTGAATAGAGCTCCACAAATCACTTGTCATACTAATTCGACTATCAAGTTTCTCCAAAGCATCAAATGTCTCTTTAAATTCACTATTATAAACTTTTGAGCATTCTCTTGCAATAGTTATATGACTCAGAAACTTAAACTGTGGTTGCAAATTCTTCACCCATCTCCTAAAACCTTGGTGATTCACAATAGAAAAGGGATACTCATGTAATATGATAGCCTCAGCTAGTTGTTTTCTACTTCTTTCTTGGTTAAAATTGAAGGTCTTAATTGAACATGTTCCATCACTATTTTTCTCCCCCAATACTAAATTTTGTTGGCCCTTAACTTGAGTATTCCTCATCTCTTGTTTATATTTAGGACAATCCCGCTCTAAGTGCCTTCTTAGTGGGTTAGTTCCTTGCCTTCTAGTATCCCCGGTTACCTTCTTTGAACAATAGTTGCAAATAGCCCATTGATTCTCATCTTTATCCACTTGTTTCTTAAAATAATCCTACCATTTGGATGTAAATCTTTTATTTTTTGGAGAGACCTTAACTGATTCATCAGTTGTTTTACTTTTCTTTTGAGACATAGAGATTTTAGTTGCTTCTAATGTATTAGTAGATGGCCCAATTTCACTTGATGCTAACCCATTATGTGAATTTTCTTCTACTTCAATAGTAGTTTGATTTGGACTTGAAGAACCAATTTCAGTTTGACTATCAAGAACTCTTTTCCTTTTATGACTAGACATAATAATAACTCAATGAGAACCAATACCCAATCCTGAATAAAACAATCACACATCATTATTGTTAGAACAAAATTAATAAAGCTTATATGTATCATAAATAGACCAAAAAATAAACATAAGCCAAAAAATAATAATTGCATGCAACAAACGGGCAAGAAATATTTTTTATTTGCTAAACCAAATAAACAAAAACGTATTGCAAATCAACTAAACAATTTAATGAGATTAGGTTGTCATACTGTGCAAAAAAAGCCAAAAAACGTGCTTAACTAATATAAAATTAAATGTTAGAGCAAACCCATCTAAACATAAGAAATATAACCACTATAAATCTATATTAAAATAACAATTAACTCATATGTATCTAAAGACACAAAGACCAAAAAAAAAAAAATTCAATCCAACAACCACGATTATCACACAACGACAAAGCCATCAGAAAAGAGAAAAGAGGCAGCCCTGAACCTTATGATAAAAAATATCTAATTTGATGATTAGGAAAGAGGCCAAAGCCTTCACATCATTACACAATATTTTAAGGCTATGTTGGACAAAGCCTTCACACATTTCGGTATGTTTGGACAAAACTTCCGGTTCCGATTAGCAGATGTATTTCAAGGCTATGTTTGGACAAAGCTTTCGGTTCCCATTAGCAGTCAAACAATACGAAAGCAAAAGTTGCAGGGAGAACTCGTAGTCAGACAATACGAAAGCAAAAGTTGCAGGGAGAACTCACAGAGAGATAGGGGAGATCGGATGCTGCAAAAGAAATTTACGGCGGAGTGGTGGCGAATGGATGGCACGGCAACACAAATCCTGTCTTCGAGCCGGAACACCTTTATGCATGCTTCCCCTATTCCGATTAGCAGCAACCATCAGCACCAAAATTTGCCCAGCTAGATGCAATACAGATTCCGAAAATCAACTCAAAGCAAGGAGAACTCACAGAGAGGGGAGATCGGATGCTGGAGAAGCAAAGTTTGCGGCGGAGCGGCGGCGAAATGACTGAGCGGCAACAACGTGAAGGCATGAGCCAGAGCAGTGCAAATCCCGTCTCCTCGCCCGATTGCTTGTCAACGACTGCAGAGGAGACAACTATGGCAAAGAGGAATCACCACCACTGGTTCACGCCTCACAACACCAACAGAGTCAGTTTTGGGAGGGGAGAGAAATCATCACTCTCAGGTGGAGGGGCCGACGGTGGGACAACGGAGACGGTTATGATCCAGAGGCAGGGCAGGGGCGGAGATGCAAAGGTGTATATTTTAGTTGGTTTTCGGAGAGGGCCGAGAGGCAGAGCAGGGGCGGCGTGGTGGCGCTCCAGTGAACAGTAAAGTTGTGTTGCCTAACTGTAACCAAGCCCTCCCTAAACAGTAAAATAGATAGAACATTATTTTTTGGCAGACGTGGACGTCCGCGGACACGGGCAATAGTTTGTCCGCGTCCGCAAGCACCTACAAGGATGGACAAATTTAATAGTCCGTGTCTGCCCCGGACTAAAAAATTTGTCCGCTCTATGTATTATTGGACGCGGACACGGACGGACAAACGGACATTGGACGTCCGTGAACACCCCTATTTGGAGTTGCTCATATCCTTAGGGCGTCTTCCCTTTCAGGTCTAGAGTTGGCGAGCAGAACCTCCTCTAACTCTGGAATACTTTTCTCTTTCCGTGCCAATAAGCTACGGACAGAACCTCCCCTTGACCCGGGATACTTTTCTTACAACACACCCATAAGAGACAGATAGAATCTCCCCTTACCCAAAGATACTTCTCGCTTTCCGCACCTATAGGTTGCTGACAGAACCTCCCCTTACCCGGAGATACTTCACTCTTCTCATGCCCGTAGGTAGATGACAGAGCATCCCCTTGCCCAGACACACTTTTCCCTTCACATGCCCGTAGGCGGCGGACAAAACCTCCCCTTTCCCGGAGATACTTTACCCATCTCGTGCCCATTGGTGGCGGATAGAACCTCCCCTTTCACGGAGATACTTTACCCTTCCCGCTCTCATATGCAGCAAACAGAACCAACCCTTACCCAAAGACACTTTACTCTTTCTGCACTCGTAGGTGGCAGACATAACCTACCCTTGCCCTTGGGCGTTTCCCCCATATAGCTAACTCGAAAATGGACGCTTCCATTGCATAGAAAATCCTCAAATTAGTTAAGAACACTTTTTGAATGGAAGAAAACAGACTCAGAAAGACACCATAAACTCTTCCAGAAAACAGAATGGAAATGAGAATTTATAGGAGAAGCCTGCGAGCTGATGGCATGCGCGCCCATGTGCACGCGACACGTGTTGCACCACAATTGGCCCGAAAAGTGGCACCGCCATGCTAGACACGTGCGCGGTGCACGCAGACCGCATGGCAACACCGCTTGTCATTCCACACGGCATGGCTCACCAGCCGCGGCTCAGCATGGCTCGGCGCAGCTGGTAGTGTCATCAATGACACCAACTATTTTTACGATTTTCTTAATTTTTGTTATTATTTCATTCAAATACAATTCAAACTTCAAAACGTGATAACTTTTTATCTCGAAGTCGGAATTGCACGATCTTGGTACCGATGGACTCATATTGATGAGACCTTCAAAACTAAACTTCACATGGGTAGGTTATCTCAAACTTTTAAAGTGGGTCCTGCCCATGTGACATGCTTCTCGAGGTCGTAACTTTTGTTCTCGACCTCTGTTTTACGTGTTATTTGATTTATTTCGCTCGTTGCTTCAAGTTTTAACAAAATATGAGAATTTTATTGCTTAAAACTATTTAAAATTTAACTAAAATTACACAATTACCGCTAACCCTCATAGGTTAAGTGTAATCGGAACACAGGGTGCCACAAAGAGGCCATGACAATAATAATGAAAAAGAGTCTCAAATGCTTTAACAGACTGGAGGTGGCCCGGTGGATGAGCAATGATATGCACCGCTTGCTCCTATAAGTGAAATCCATAGTTATACGGTAAAAGTCCCAAGAAACAAGACTTAAGTCCTCAAGTAATTGAACACCAAGTACAGCATCAACCCCCTTAATAGGAAGTATAAATAAATCTATAGTATATGTCTGACCCTACAGTAATAATTTGACCTTGGAGCAAACAAAACAACTCTTGAGACGGATTCCATCGTCATTCAACCAATCAAAAGTTTCATAGCTTTAATAGGATAGCCAAGGCGACGAGCAATGCAATCATTAACAAAATTATGAGTACTCCCACTATTAATCAAAACATAGACTGGTTGTTTCTTAATTAGTCCCTCAACGTGCATAGTATGTGGAGTATAAGTGCCCGTAAACGCATGGAGGGTAATCTCCATATCACATGCCTCGATAGTGTCAAAGGCAAGCTTGTCAAAATCATCGGCATTATCAGCCAGGAAGTCCTTGCCAAAACACTCGTCAATTTTCAATTTTAATAATTTTGAAGTCATGCAACAATGCCCATGTGTATTTTTCTTGTATCAATTATAACATAAACCTTTGAAAGGACGATCGTCCATGTGAGGAGTAAGATGATTCAAAGGAGTATGTTCAGGACAGCCACCACGCAACAGATTAGAAGATCAAGTGGGATGGGATGGGAGAGAGGAAGCCAATGGGCGGGAGAAAGTAGAATGACTTAGCTGGTTTAACTTCTCCTCACATACACATGGTTCCCATCAAAGATGTGCACGGGAAAGTTTGCAATTCAGCCTTAATATGAGGCTTAAGACCGGCTTCAAAGATTCCGATAAGGCCATGCTCAGGCCATTCATGCATGCATTTCACTAAGTGCTCGAACTCATCCTGGTAGTCCTAGACTAATCCCGTTTGCAAACCTGAGGTAACAAATTGTTAAAATTATGATAAGGAGTCTGGCCAAAATGGAGGAGAAAAGCATGCTAGAACTTTGGCTGAGTAGCGTCCGGGTGCTAAGTAAAAAATTGGTCGACCCAACACATAACATAACCTTCCATATGAAAATAAGTTGATTTGCACTATTCGTGAACCGGAGTGTGATGGAAGTGAAAAAATGCTTCATTTGAGAAACTCATTCTTTTGGGTTGTCACCCTTGAAGACTGGAAAATTAACACAATTCAACTAAGCCTAAATAGCAGGGTTCTGGTCGATGCAACCATGACCACAACTGTGAGGGTGACCTACACGATCATAGTAATCTATCTCATTAAAAAAAGCATCAACATCGTCAAGGTGATCAATAAGTGGGGTGTAACCCAGGGGATAAGGAGTCAGCGTAGTATAAGAGAGTCCTTGAGCGTGCATGTTATGACGCGGTAGCTCATCTATGTGAGCTTAGTATAAGAGAGTCCTTGACCACTTTGGCAAACTGGTGCTCAAAAAGAGGGTTTTCCATAATAGTAGACCTAGTTCAAACTAGTAGGGGCTGATTAAAATTATCCCAAACCAAAGGCATTGATGAGTGAAGAGCAAAGTGATCAACCAGGAGATATGAGAAGGAGGAATGGGGGTAGAGGGCAGCCGGAGCGGTAGTTGATGGCTCAGGGGCTGCCCGAAGGATATTAAGATATTGGTATTTTCTAAATTCATGTATTATTAAAGAACGTAACTATTCCCCCCCCAGTTTTTACTCAAGCCCCCCCATACTTTACACCCCCCTAAAAAATTAAACAAATTGCTAAATACCCCTTGTCCCTCACTATTCATTTTAATTTTATTTCTGCTCTTTCATTGCCCTATTCCCAATCTCCCCCCTTATGCGTAAGCTCTTCATCTCCCCCCGTCGCATGCAGCTCCTCTTCCCCGACCATTTTCCTCCTTCCTCCTTGCTTGTAGCTCCTCTTCCATGATATTTTTTCCTCTCCCCTTGCCTTGCTACTTATTTGGAAAACTTTTAAATGATTTTTGGCGGGGGGTGGTCACTGCCAAAATATGCAGAATTTGATGGGGAGCTACGGTCTTCGTGCAAATAAGTTTTATTTGACGGATGGTATCCACCACCAAGAAACCTTTAGAAATTTTTTAAACTTTTGGATGATTTCTAGCTAGGAGAGGTCACCGCCACAATATGCAGACATTGATGGTGACCTTTATTCTCCGTATAATGTAGATTTATTTGTCGGGGGGTAACCCCCGCCACGTAACTTAAAAACGTGTAAAAATACTCTTGGCGGGAGGTGGTCACTGTCACAATATGTAAAATTTAATGGGGACTTAAGGCCTCCGTCCCAATCAATTTAATTTGGCAGAGGGTACTACCCACCAAAAAAACCTCTAGAAGTTTTAAGGTGTGGGGGGTACTGAGTTGTAAAAAAAATACTTGTTATATTTTTGTGGTAGGGGGCTCTAAGCTTTTGTGGTGGGGGACGCATAGCGTTCATTATTAAAACAAAAATGTAAGGCGAAAGACACGATGAACAATAGAGACGCAAGAAAGCCACTTGAACAAATAAAAAGAAACTGCACGAAAAAAGTTAGTTTAAGGAGATGTGGTGACATGTCCAGCAGGAAGGGCCAGGCCCAACTAATGGATTCATAAAACCGCCCGGCAACGATGGCAAAAAGAGAGAGAAATAAGAAATAATTGCAATTTGACCAGCAACAGAGGATCGAGAGATTGGGAGGATGGAAGTGTGGGGATGAATGATCTTCTGCACGGTTTTGACCGGCCAGCAGATTGGGTGGAGACGCGCCAATCCAAACAAAACTCAGGAAAATGAGTGTCACATAGTGTATGAGAATGGAAAATCGCGGATCCACATTCAAAGGATCCAACATAAAATTCTTATTCAGCCTTTTCTTTAACCAGCCTTTTGAATTGACCACCGTGATTAAAAATTCTGGATCCGCCACTGAGATCTTCTGCATGGTTTTGTCCAACAACAGAGGCTTGAGGGATTGGAAGGAGAAGTGCCAATCCAACAAAACTCAGGAAAAATAGTGTGCCAAAGTCATAGTGTGTGAGAACGGAGGATCTTCTCCACGGTTTTCACCAGCAATTAAAGGCTTGAGGGACTGGAAGGTGACGTGCCAATCCAAACAAAACTTAGGAAAAGTGCAAAATAAGTAGTGTATCACAGTTATAATGTGTGGGTATGGAGGATCTTACCAGCAGTAAAGTATTGAGGGAATTGGAGGAGAAACGCTAATCCAAACAAAATTCAGGAAAAAGTGTGTCACGGTCGGTGGCAGATCTAGAATATTGACTACTGGGTGGTCATGACTTTTGAATTTTCTTTAAACCATCCTCATTAATCACTTCTAAAAAGACCCTAACCACTAGATGTCCAACAGCTTCTAAAGCCTACTTTATAAACATGATACGGTGGCATTGCAATTAAGATCTGATTATATATATGAGCTCAGGGAAATTGACTTGTAGTTGAGTTCGTTTAGGCATGTACATGTGATTATGGGCTACGGGTTGTTTGAGGTTTGATTAAGGATGAGCAGTTATGGGAATCCTAATTTGTTAACAATAGCATTAGAGATTGTTTTTTTATGGGTACAAATGGCATTAGAGATTTTAAATGCAGGAATATAATTTTGTTTCTCATCTTTGGACCACCAAAATGTTCTCCATATAAATGCCTAGAAAATGCTCATGAAAACATGCTTACATTCCCTTGCAACAGCGGAAACAGCAAAACCTTCATATTCATGCAATTCAATTTTTCCTTTTCTCAAAACATAAAAAATAAAAGTAAAAGCAATCTGTCACTTAAGTCCTAACATTGGTATTCAATTTTAATTGTTTTTGACTTTCATTGAAGATCTCATCAGTTTGACACTTCTAAAATTAAATAAATTTTAGTAGTCTTCTAACTCTTGTGTCTTCCTTATACATAGACATAATTTGATTAATTAGGAGCTAGAAATACACATGTAGGGTGTGGTTTGATCTTTTTCTTTGGCATGAACCATAAAGAAATGCAAGAGAATTTACATCATCAGTAAACTAGGACCAAAGTGAACTCATCAAAGGTATAAAGGAATTGAGAAATACCTAATTAGAAGTTTCATCAATAATTCAAAAGATGCAAAAATTCAAGAGTGGAATGATAAATTAATAATGGGGAGGATATGAATGTATATAGTTATGTCTTTTGTTTAATTTGGTTTGCCTTTATTGTCTTATCTATAAGCAATTTATTGATTAGCACTTTGCATGCTCGTGTACTAGGATATTAGTTTTTTTGTTGATTTGATTTGTTTAAAATCACAAGAATTTAATTTACTGCTTTTATTGTCTCATTTGTTGGTTAGCTGGTCTTGTTGTTTGACAATGTACTCCAAAATAAAATGAAAACCTAATATGGGCTGTTATAATTTTTTTTGTTTAATTATTAATAAATTTCTTTTTTTTATGAAATCATGTGTTTTTTTGGGTATGAATTCATTTGTTAAATATATCTTTTGAAAGTGCTCTTTAGACCAAAGGCTAGAGAATAAAAATTGGTTTGCTTTAAATAAAAAAGGAAAGATTAATTTGTTTTCTCAAGAAAAATGTGAAATGCTTCATTCATTAAAATAAAATAAGTCATTTTACCCAAAAAATAAAATAATTTATACTATGGTATCTTTTTTATGATTAGATGTACCATTTAAAAAAAAGACATTTTTCTCCTAATCCAAAATGGAAAGCGAGAGAGAAATAGTGTTTCATCGGTGTTTGATATAGAAAGGAAAGGTGGGCTTAGATGGGGCTTGAGTAGGGGCATTAACGAGCCGAGTTGAGCCAAGTATTGGGCTTAATCAGCTTGAACTCGACTTGTTGAACTTCGGCTCGAAGTTCGAATAAGTTCAAAATTTTTAGCTCGAGCTCGACTCGAATTGGAAATCCAAAGCTTGGATTGAGCTCAAGTTTGAACTGCAATAAGTGAATCATGAGTCTAGGCTCGAACTCGGCTCAAACTAAAAAATAAAAAATATATAAATCTTAAGTATATGAAATATCACACATACTAAGATACTTTCAGTATTAAATATTAATAAATGTACTCTAACAAGTATTACGACTACACCCAGAACATGTGGCTATAGTCACTTAAAAAGAAGAAAACTATAACAAATGAGTTTTAGTTACAAATGTTAAAAAATGCAGCATTACCATTTTCCTCTCTATATGTGCATATAATAACTAAAAACTATGCAAAAAATAAAAACTCACTTAGGCAGCATTACCATCTACTTCTTTATATTTTCTTTTCTTCACATGCTTATAATCACTCATAAAAAAACTATTCTTAGCCTTAGTATCTTTCTCTAAAATTCTTAAGTACTTGTTAAAAAAGAAATGTTTTGTAAGCTGAGGCTGGTCCCCGTGTCATGCATCAACTTTTGAAATAATATTCTAATCATTCTTTTGTAAACTAAGGTTGGTCTATCTAGTTATTACAACAAAACTAACTATTAGCAACGCTTTTAAGCGTCACTAATAATACTATAAACATTGCTAATATGTATTCGCGACACATAAAAAACATCGCTAAATGCGTCGATAAAACTGTCGTCACTATTGCATATTAGCAACGCACAATAACAAACGTCACTAAAAGTATGTATTCACAATGTATGATAAACGTCACTACTATTAGCAATGTTTTTATTAAGAGTTGCTAATAATATAGTATTAGTGGCGTTTACCAAATATCGCTAATAAAAAATATTATTTTTATTTTTTAGTTAAAATATAATTTTTTAAATGTTTTTAAAAAATAATTTAAAAAAAATTAAAAACTAGTATTAGCGAGATTTATGTAAACGTCGCTAATGTATATAATTATTTAAATAAAAAATTTAATTTTATTACAATTAACAACTTTTACAAATGTGTCGCTAAAAGTATTAAAAAATAAAAAAATAAAAAACTTTATTAAAATAATTAAATGAAAAAAAAACACCAAATAGGGTATTGACCTGGTTTGGAAGCTGACCTATGTCGCGGGTTGCCTGCACCCAATGCGAGGAGCAAGGCGGGGCGGGAAGTGGTGCTCGGGCCCTACTTATCGGCACGAGGTGGGATGGCGGGCTCGGGTGGGACGGCAGGCTCGGGCGGGATGACATGGGGACTATGGGCGCGGGGCGGGCCGACATGCATGCATGGGGGGCAGTGGGGTGTGGTGTTGCAGACCTTGCTCACCGGCACGGGGTGGGACGGTGGGCTCGGGCGGGATGGCATGGGGATGATGGGCGCGGGGCGGTGCAGGACGATGGGCGCGGGGCGGGACAGCGGGAGCGGGGTGGGCAGGATGGCGGGCGTGGGGCGGGCCAGCATGCATGGGTTGGCACGGCTGGCACAGTGCGGGAAGGGACACTAGGCAGGGCGCGGGGAAGGGAAGGGAGGAGGGCTTGGGGGGGAGGGGAGGGACAACGTCGGAGCCGGGCTACGGCGGCAGGGGGGCTGGAGGCGGTTGGGCCGGAATGGCGGCGGAAGGGAGAAGCGCCGGAGGAGAGGTGGAGGAACGGCTGTGATGGAATGGAAGAAACGTAGGGGTGGGGAGTGAATAAATACCGCCCGGGCGAAATCACCTGCGCGGTATTTTTTTTCGCCTGCGCAGGAGAATGAAAATTACCTGCATGCCAACGTTTATGTATTGCGATGTTTATAATGAAATGTCGCTAAAACATAGACATATCGAAACGTTTCTCCAAAATGTCGCTACTATTTTATATATTGCGTCCTTTTTTATCAAATGTCGCAACTGGTATCTATTTGCGATGCAAAATTTGCGTCGCTATCTCTCCCTTCCCCTCTTCTATCTCTCCCCCATCTCTCTCTCCCCTCTCCTCTCTCCCCTCCCTCTTTCCTCTCTCCTCTCTCCTCCCTACTCACTCTCTCTCTCCTCCCTCCCCTCTCTCCTCTCTCCTCCCTACTCACTCTCTCTCTACACCCTCCCCTCTCCTCTCCTCTCTCTCTTCCCTCTCTCCTCTTTCTCTCCTCTAATTTCAATTTTTGAAATTTTTTATTCTTTGAAATTAATTTTTAAAATAAAAAAATTAAAACTAAATAAAATACTAATAGCGACGTATAGCTCTATACGTCGCTATTAGTACATATATTAGCGACGTATAGGTGTATACATCGCTAATACATGTGCTAATAGCGACGTATAGAGCTATACATCTCTATTAGTATTTTAATTTAATTTAAATTTTTATTTTAAAAATAAAAAAATTAATAAAAAATCAAAATACAATTCTGCTTTCCCTCCCCTATCCTCTCTCTCTCACTCTTCCCTCCCCTCTCCTATCTCTCTCTCTCTTCCCTCCCCTATCCTCTCTCTCTCTCTCTCTGTTCTCTCTCTTCCCTCTCTCTCTCCTCCCTCTCTGCTCTCCCCTCTTCTCTCTCTCTCTCTCTCTCTCTCTCTCTCTCTCTTCCCTCCCCTCTCCTCTTTCTCTTCACCGTCCCCTCTCCTCACTCTCTCACCCTCCCCTCTCCTCTCTCTCCTTTCTCTCTTCCCTCTCTCTCCTCCCTTCTCCCTCTCCCCTCTCCTCTCTCTCTTCCCTCCCCTCTCCTCTCTCTCTTCCCTCCCCTCTCCTCTCTCTCTTCCCTCCCCTCTCCTCTCTCTCTTCCCTCCCCTCTCCTCTCTCTCTTCCCTCTCTCCTCTTTCTCTCCTTTAATTTCAATTTTTTGAAATTTTTTATTCTTTAAAATTAATTTTTAAAATAAAAAAATTAAATTTAAATAAAATACTAATAGCGACGTATAGCTCTATACATCGCTATTAGTACATATATCACCTATACATCGCTAATATATGTACTAATAGATACGTATAGAGCGATAAGTCTCTAGTAGTATTTTAATTTAATTTAAATTTTTATTTTAAAAATAAAAAAATTAATAATCTTGTTTTAAAAACAAAATAAAATTATTAGCAACGCTTATTTGCAATCATCACTATTGTTGAAACTAGTAGCGACGTTTATACAATTGCGGCTTTAATAGTTTTGAAATTTTTTTAAAAAATTAAAATGTATATCTTTTAGTGACGCTTATAAAAGAGATGCTAATAACATAAGTATTAGCAACGCATAAATTAAAGCATCGCTAATAGACTACCATTAGCGACGCTTATTACTATGCGTCGCTAATGCTAGTTTTTTTTGCGACGATTTTTTATATGTCGTTATTATCACTTTTTAGCAACGCATAGTATTGTGACACTTATATAAGCATTGCTAATACCCAATTTTGTTGTAGCGAGTGTCATGATTAATTTAGAAGAGTTTTTAGGTATATTAGTGTGATATCATGTTCCCTCCATCTTATATTTATAACTCAATTTGGTTTTTCAATTGAACTAATCTTAGTTCCTCTTAAAAAATCAAATGGAGCTATTAATTTGGAATAAAAGGAGTGTATTAGTGTTTGTGTCTCCAATATATTTATTTTTTAAAAATATATATATCATACATAAAAATTAAACATCAATTACAATTTAATGAGGATATATATCATGAAAAAACTTTATATGAGTTTGGGTTCACGCACGTCAACGTGAGCAAAGGCATCATGAGCCATCATATCGAGATCCAAGGACGCAAGGGGACATAAACAAATCTCCCTCCTGAGTTATATGAGTTGTTGGATCAAAATTTGACAATGCATGACATCAGGGCTCATGTAGTTGTGAGTGAGCCTTGGCTCATGTAAGCATGTCTCAAAAATCATATATGATATATGGTATTGGTATATATATGTGATTATATATTGTTATTGTAACGCCCGAGATTTTTCATCATTTTTTCTTAAAATAATAGAAATTTTCTTTTTTATAATACGATGAATCGGAGTCAAAATGATGAAATCAAAACCTGTATAAACAGTTTATAATTTAAAACATCATACGGTTAAATATCGTACCGCCAAATCAAATATCCTCAGGCATTACTCGAAAACAAACGTATGACTAAATTACCATGATTATGAATTTTTAAATACAAATAACTCCCAGGCATCTTCGAGTACAAGTCTCATAAACAGTCTACTATCTGATCCAAATTAAAAGTCCAGAAGATATAAACACTTAATTCTCACCAAATACATCAGATCATGGCACCAACTATACTCTCATTGAGTCAAATATGCCTGAGTCGAGGGGGAAACAATCCACCGCAGAAACGAGCATCCATCTCCAAGAGCTCACCAACACATACCTGCAAAAGCCTCCCGAACCAGGGGCTAAAAATAGTAGGGTGAGTATTTTCATACTTAGTAGGAAAATACATAGTAGGGGAAATCCCAAACAGTGAACTCAATAAGTTCATAAATACATGCATCATGCAACCCAAACATGAAGCAGACAACATATAACAATCATATACATAGGCATAAAAACACGCATAGCACACCATCAAACCAAACTTACACAAACACCCTTAATCAGGGTCTTACAACTTACTCATACCATCAAAGGCATAATCATATAGCTTACACGTACTTGTACAACCTTACTCGTACAATCTTACACTTACAGTCCTTATCAGAATCATATACTTACAATCGTGCTCAGAATCGTACACTTACTGTCTTACTCAAAAACTTACACTTACATTCTTACTCAGTATCATCATCTTACAATAGCACTCATACTCATACTCACACAACTTACACATACTCGTACGACCTTAATCACACAATCATACGCTTTCACATAAATGTATTCTTACGTCTTCCTTAGGAGCTTACACTTACTCTGGATCTTACACTTACGACTTACTCAGAAACTGAAACATACCACATACTCTCACTATCGTACACATACAACCGACAACTGAAGCTCATTACAATTAACAAGCTCCAATGTCGGAAAGGAAGGGAATGCCACAAGGGCATCACCTTAACCTTCGGGGAGCAACTAGACGCCATGGACTTTTTCAAAGGCAAGGCACACCTATGCTCATGGAGCATAGGATCAAACAGGTAAGAGTAAATCCATGATACTACTTACCTGAGCGTGCAAATACCCACTCTCTGGGGCCATACAATGCCAACAAGGGCCATACAGTGCCAACTAAGGGCGGAAAACATACAATGCCACTCTAGGGCAATAATCTTACAATGCCACTATTGGGCAGAACATACAATGCCATCTAGGCAGAAACATACATAGCCCACGAAGGGCGAAAACTTACAGCACTCTCAACAGAGCATCAAACGTCTGGGCTTAATACAGCACACAGACCAAGTCAAAGCATACATTGCTTTCAATAGAGCATCAGACGTCTGGTGCACTATATAGCACACAGACAAAATCCCACAGGAATAACCACCATGGCAAGACACAAGAAATGCTCAGCCGATTCATTATCGGCTAGCTCAAACACGGAACTTAATCCGTCAAACCCTCAGGTCTCAAACTCACAACACTATTATTAGTTTTCTCATAATTCATGTTTGAATTAAGTATATTATGCAGTACAATTATGCCACACAAACCCAGTCCTCGACTGATCAAACTGAAGTTGAGCCCGATCCGAACCCTAGTTCGTCGGGGCAGCAGACTTCACTTACCCATCCAGGTCGCAACATGGCTCACCGTACACAAATCCTTACGTAATCATACATCCTCTGTCATCCACCTTACGATCAGACATCTTACTTACATCGTCAAACTGAGCTCCTCAAAGCAGATCCTCGTTACTCCCTTACTTACACCTCACTGATTATGCTTACTTTTCACTTTATAATTTGTATGTTATGCTTGTACAATTATGAACACTCTTACCGTCTAACAAACCCACATAAGGCTTCAAGCCTAAGTTCTCTTACTTACAGAAACCAATCCCTGACTTTGCTCCACACCAAACCAATCCAATCCGCTCCATTCTTTGTCTGTCATACTTACGTTTGACATCTTCTATAACACGCTTACCCATCCACATCTGACTCCATACCAAAAACCTTACCACTTCTTATCGTCCATCGCCCATACTTCTGCCTTCACACAGTCCACGCACATAACTAACCCATGATCGCTAGTCATCACTAGCGTGTCCATAAAACACATACATAGTATACTTACAGATTTGCTAGCCATCGCTAGTGCATACATATTCCACATCCATAGAACGTGTATACAACTCATACATATCAATCATACTTACAGCTCATATGCATGCCATATGTATCTAAACATACCATATAATCATGCTTATATGCACATCATGCAATTCCTAGCATGCTACTACTCATTCAAGCATGCTATCATGAAATTACGAGTTCAAAGCTCCCCTACCTTGTAATTATGACGTTTGATGGCGAGCATACGATGGTGGCGGCATCGGTGGCAGAGTCGGCGGTCAAAACCATTGCCTAGCTGAGAGAGTTGTTGTCTTGAGGTTTTAGGAAACACCGAAACTACACACGGCTAAAAGGTGTGTCAAAGTCAAAGCGATAAAATTCGCGATCCATGGCGGCACACTAGAGGCGGCCAGGAGAAAGATCATGCCAACGAGTGGCAGGTGCGACTGAAAGGCAGAGTGTACTCACTAAAATTCAACCAACAATTGAACAATACCCAACTGGTCACAAAACGTAGAAATCGGCCATGGACAACACCCAACGGCCTCAATTTCACGTTTACAAGGGCCCACATAAGGGCGGAGAGCATAGGGTGACAGTAAAGGACGGAGGAGAGGTGGAGGACTCCGATGTCAACTCCAAATGATGGCAGAGCCATCCGACGATCGGGCGACACCAAAACCCTAACCCGCACGCGCGGCTACTTGCACATGCGGCCAAAGGGAGGGGAGAGAGGGCTAGATGGTGTCGGCCGAAAGCTCGGAAGGGCGGTAGGGACAAGCCCAAGGGTGGTGACCGACAAAGATGGCCTTTGTCATTATTGTGTCAAGGTAGGCCGACTAGAGGCCATACGGTGTCCGGTGAAGGTAGGACGGTAAGAAGGCAAAACATGGCGCTCTCTATAGTGCGGTCAAACACATAATCAGCAGAGGGGAACCTGGCCCATGCCGAAAGAAGAGGGGTGGTGCCGCACTAGGGCGACCAACCATCTCCAGGCTGAGACCCGCCACACTAAGGTGGTCCAAAGGGTGTTCGGCATCCAACGATGCTCGATGGCCCAAAATGGGTGGAAAACCTTGGGCGCAAAGGAGCAGGGTTTATTGGTGGCTCTGGCTAACTCCATCGTGGCCCTAGCGGCCAGGAGGAGCTATCTCTGGCCAGAGGTGCTGGCCAAAGTCAGCGGCCACACGTCGAACAGATAGCACAGTGAGGAGCAAAGGCTTGGTTTTTCCGAGTGAGAGCACCCGAGCAAGGGATGCGGATCGGTTCCGACAAAGCGGAGGGGACGGAGGTTGAACAAGGTATGGAGGGGTGGCCCACTTGCGACACTGGGCCGTGGCAGAGCCGAACGAAGGTCTGCTTGACCAGGTTTGGCATCCGGTTAGTGACGGTACTCACAACGTCCAAAACGGACATAGACCAAAACAAGGGCTGACCGGAGGGGGAAATAGGGCCGGGGAGGGAAGGTGGAAGCCTTGGCCGGCTCCATCTCCTCCGTGGCCCAAGTGGCTCAGCAGAGCTGTCCTTGGCCAAAGCCGGTAGTTTTCGATGTCAACAATCCCAACCGGAGAACATCGAACAAAACCGAAACAAAGGGGCGTTCAGACTGAGCAGAGGAGAGGCGGAGGAGAAGGTCGTGGAACTAGTCCGGGTGGGGTGGCTCATTGCCTTCGTGGGGCCCAGATGGAGTCCGACAGAGGTCCCGTTGGTGATAGCTTGCAGCCAGTGCCACTCCTAAATCAAAACAGTTGGGCGGCAGAAATAGGGGTGAAGGGGCTGACCAGGGGAAATCGGCAAGGGTGGAGCGGCCAAGGGGTGGCGGAGCTGGCTAGGGGTCAGCCTTGCAATCGCCGGCCCGTGGCTGGCCAGATGGAGGCCGGGCGAAGCCCACTGGCCATAGCCGGGCCACCACAGAGCAAAATAGAGTGAGAGGGCAGAGAGGCGGAAATGGGACGGGGCGGTGGAGCGGAGGCCTTTGGGGCCGGGAGGGGTGGCCTCCCACCGTCGCCGGCCCATGGCAGAACCATGGCCGGCCGGCCCTTGGCGGCCCACGGCGGTGGCTCAAATCAGATCACAGTGAGAGACAGAGAGGGAACTGACTGAGTGAAAAATAGCTCTCAGGGGGGCCAGTGGAGCTGGCTAGCAGCCAGGCTTGCCGTCGTTATTCCATGGTTGGCCGGGCAGTGGCCGGGCGGAGCCCACCACCACTGTCGGTGCTGTCACAGCACAAATCAGAGAGAGCGGAGAGAGACCAGGGAAAAATAGGGACGAGCACGGGGGCGGCGAATCGGGCTGGGGCGGCATTGAGGAGGTAGCCTGACCGTCGCCAGGCCAAGGTCAGTTGGTGGCCCGCCGGTGGCACCTGTCCGGCCTAGCTAGAACGAAGGGGGGGGGGGCTTTGGGTGGTTCTGGGCAAATTGAAAATGGACTCGCCCAAGCCCAACACATTTTTTCTTCTTCTTTTTTTCCAGTTTCCCCCAATCGTCTGCAGTCTCCTTCTCTCTCAACTTTTTGAGTCGTACACATGCGTACAATCGTGCATCTTGGCCCGTGGCCTATGATGAACCCCACACCCGACTACGGGTACAAATATCGTAACCAAATACGCCGAAGCGTCATTATTTGTCTGCTAAAAATTATCAAAAAATAGCAAAAAATTATAAGAAATCGTAGGAAAGATTTGGGGCATTACAGTTATATTGTCCTAGATTAGTAATATTATTTAATTTTTAAAAATGAACTAATCAAAGGGAACTATTAATCTATGACAGAGGGAATATGTCATAAATATATATTTAAATTGATAATTATATTTATAATATATATATATTATTTATTTTTTATATGTATTATTTACATATAATTTTAAAATTATATTCTAGCTTGAGCCGAGTAGAACTAAGTTAGAGTTTTATTCGAGTCGAGCTGAGTTGAGTAAAGGTATGCTCGAACTCGGCTCGAGCCTATTTGAGATAGAATTGAGTTAGAGCTGGGCCAAATTTGAGTTGAGCCAAGTTCGAGCCGAGCCAAGCTGCGCTTGCTAAACAAGCAAACTTGGCTCATTAACCGCCCTAGGCTTGAGGATGATCCTTTCTTTATCGAACACCTTTCCTCTATTTATCAAATTGCATCCAAACATGTCTATCAATAGAGATGAATCATTTTCAGTCAATTGCTGAAGGTTTTCGGAGTCTGACTCATCCCCACAACTTTCTATATAATCCCAGCTAGAACCATTCCACCATCTCCCCTTCCTCGTCTATGCCACAGTCCTCCTCTTGGAAGGGTAGTCTAGACATATCAACAGTGCCGCTTTGTTTGTAAGTAGAAATTTTCACTATGTTTGCCATTATCTATTCTTTGTCTTTGACACTTCATCTCCTAAAAAAAGGCCAATTATTTGTTCCTATCACACCACTTCTAACACCACCACCGTTATCACAAGCATCACTATCACCAGTTTACAACAATCACCACATGTCCATGAGCAATGGTAAATATGTGTGTACCCTCATTTGCACTTTGTTGGGGGGAAGGCTTGTTCATCCCTTCCAATATTTATGTATAAGTAAACTCAACCCTATCCAGTATTTTTCCTATACAAAATTTGACTTGACCAAAAAAATAAAAGCCTATAATGTCAATCTGGCACAAGATTAGGTTGAGCTTTATTTCGAGTTTTTTTTAAGTTCTGGAACCAGCCTAACCTAAGATAAATATTAGTTGGAAGAATATTTAGTGGCAACATTTAGTGGCAACCTAAAATGGGGGAGGGGGAGGGGAAGGCGGAGCTTCTTCTATTTGACGCTGTGTTGTTCCTTTTTATATATCATCTCTCATAGAAGCACCATGATTGATTTTATTTTTTACAATTAGATAAATGATGGTTTGTCTATATCTTCGGATAGGAAACTTCACATTCTTATAGTTTTCAACAAACTAGAAGTTTGGGGAGGCGGGGAGCTTCATCTATTTGACATTGTGATGTTCCTTGGGGGGAGGGGAGCTTCATCTATTTGACATTGTGATGTTCATTGGGGGGGCGGGGGGGGCAGATTTTATTTTTTACAATTAGATAAATGATGGTTTGTCTATATCTTTGGATAGGAAACTTCACATTCTTATAGTTTTCAACAAACTAGAAGTTTCTTTTTAAATGCCTTTCCTCTAATTAACAAATTGCATCCAAACACGCACATAAATGGGGAAGAATCATTCAGTCAATTGCCCAAGGTTTTCAGAGTCTGCCTCATCCCCACTACTTTCTATATAATCCCAGACGAAACCGAAACCAGTAGTTCTCCACCCTCTCCTCCTCCTCCTAGAAGGGCAGTCCAGACATATCAGCAGGGCTGCTTTGTTTGTAAGTAGAAATTTTCACTCTGTTTTGCAATTATCTAATTCTCCGTTGACACTTCGTCTCCTCAAACAAAGGCCATTATTTGTTCCTACCACCAGTTCTAACGCCACCTCTGTTACCACCATTATCACGATCATCACTATCACTAGTTCACAACAATCACCACATGCCCATGAGCAATGGTATTTCTGCGTGTACCCTCAATTTTGCTGCATTTGCCCTTTGTTTGGGAGAAAGGCTTGTTCATCCTTTCCTTCTTCCTACCTCCCTCACCTCTTACACACATAGAAAAAACCCTGGCTCCGCACCTGAGTACTGGACGACGCCCTTTCCACAACACTTTCCTTCCTAAAGATGCATCACAACCATGGTGGTAGTCGCCGCATCAACCCAAAACTCCCTGCTTCTCACCTGTTCGTTTTGGCCGTGGCGTTTTCATTTTTCCGGTGAAAAAACTTTTTCCAGTTTGACATCTGTGATCTAGGCCGTGGTAAATGCTAAGGCCCACCGTTCTAACGGGAGCTGGCACCTGGGCATGACCCACAACCCATGCCCAATCTCTGTCCTTTTTGGATCCCTTTTGTGCTTAATAAGTATAGATACGGAGAGGAGAGTAGGGTTGCAAGTGGGCCGGGCTTTAGCGGGTCAAAGGTTAACCCAAACGTAGCTTTAAACTAAAATTTCAAATAAAGGGGCTTGATGCCACTTTAACCTCCTTACTAAAAATTTGGCCCGGCCTTCGGGCAGTACTGAGTTACAGGTTTTTTTCATGTCATTGTTGGCCGGAAAATAAATGGTTGTCAGAGGTAAAAAAAGAGAAGAGAAATGCAGTTTGGCGGAGGCAAGAAGTGAAAAAATGAACTAAGGGAGGCAGTAGTGGGCAGTGGACTGAGGGGTTGAGAGAGGCGATCTGGTAGAAAGAAGCAATAAAGGGAGGCAGTGGTTTTTTGGTCCAATAAAGGTGAGAAAGAAAAGTGGGATTGAAGGTTGAGAGAGGGGGTCAGGCCTTGTTCGGCAAAAGCGAGAAAGAGAAAATAGGTGAAGAATATGTGGCTAGAGCGGTGGATAGTAGGCAGTGCTTTGGCAGAGATGAGATGAAGTCTAACAAAAGAGAAAATAAAGAAGAGGGAGGGTAGCCACAGTAAAAATAAATAAAGATTGAAGATAAAGCTACGTACGAGGAAAATTAGAGTTATAAATAAAACTTGAAATAGGTTTAGTGGGCCATCAGGCCAGGCTAAGTTTTGTGATTTTTTTTCTAAGCCCGAGCCCGGGTTAATATAATACGGACTTGATAATTTTAGACCCCGTCCAATCTTATAATTCAAAATACAAGGCCGAAGCCCCTTTTTTTTCGAATTGAACCGGGTTGGGCAATTAGGCCTGCCGGTATTTTGTACAGCCCTTATTGAGAGGGCCATTGTTCATAGTATTAACAGAGGCTTTAAAAATTTCGGACTCGAGCAAAAAACGGGGGAGAAGGACATGATACACTTAAGAGATCTGAGAATAAAACAAAGTAAGAGAGTGCCAGATATTTAAGGCTCAACTTACTTGAGAGTGATGCTTGGGTGGCAATGGAGCCGGAGCCAGTCCCTCTAAGTAGTTCACCTTCTTCTTATCAATGCTAAAGCTGGTGAATAAGTCTGACTTCCTTTGCAGGCGCTGATCACTTCATCATGTTTAAATTAACTAGTTTTCTGACTTGTTTGAGCAGGGAATTGTGAAGAATTAAAGGGTGATATTTTTTATATTTTCACCCCTTGCATTGATTATGACAGCCATGTTCTCACCTAGTACAAACTATCGTGCTGAGGTTGAGGCCGAAGAGGTAAGCTCAGTTGGGCACCTTTCATTTCGGTGAAAAATTGCTCATAAGCTAATGTCTTTATGGCTAACACTTGCCTTTAGGTGAATGATTACCCTTTCACTGAGGCCAAAGTCCAGGGCCTGCCCACTCTGCAACCTGCACATACCCGAAATGAAAGTGAAGAAGTGCTCCTAGCGAACGTCCCAGTTGGATTCTATGCATGTTTGGAAATACAGGTATAGAAGAATTTATGCCATTTACACTCTTTTTACTTCTTAAACTTACTGGATTAGATGTCATAATCTGACAATAAAGGCAATTTAATTTTGCTTCTTACAATAAAGGCAATATAATTTTTCTGCTACGTCAACAACATAGCGATTATTGATTTTTATCTTACTTACTAATTGGAACTTGGAAGGGCCAAGAAGAACACAATTTGGTTGTTCCACCTGCTCCAGTGACAAGGCTGAGGGCAGAGCAAGCTGGGAATCATGGTGCAGTGCTAGACTTGGAATCAAAGATTTGGCTCGGAGCAGCAGCGGCCTCTGTTCCTATGATTTGTGTCATCCTAACTGTACTTTATACAAAACCAGGGATAAGCCTGAGTGTTAAGATTCTCCTGGGGGCTACCACTCTATTCGCACTTGCTGCTTTCATCTCTAGTCTTGCCGTGCTGCTTTACATGGTCTGTTATGCTGAAATCTTCGCAAGAGATGGCCCTCCTCAAGCAACAATGAAGTTCAAAATTATCACAGGGTTCGTAATAGTGACTGTAAAGCTTGCCGTCCTTCTGATGGCCCTCTCTATTCTATTTGCCTTAGTTGTTTCTTAGTTCCCCTCGGGGATGAGTATTTCATGCTGCCCTCTTATAATGAGCTAGCATAAGCTTCGCTAGGAGTTATTAACACTTAAGATTGCCGTGGATCTTGTGGATGAACGGCTCTCATTTATAACTCACGCTAGGTTCATTATCAACGAGGAGCAAGAAAAACTATTAGTTGGGTGCTATTTGCCCCATTAGTGTAAGTAAGTTACTATTGGGATGCGTGTCTCTTTTCTTTTTTTCTTATGGAAACTGTCGTGGTGTATTATTGGAAGTGGAAATTAATGTTGAAGTGTTCTCCCACTATCATCTTCTTGCATCAAGTATTTTATTCTGATTT
The DNA here is from genome assembly GCA_035235625.1 of Saururus chinensis. Taxonomy (NCBI): domain Eukaryota; kingdom Viridiplantae; phylum Streptophyta; class Magnoliopsida; order Piperales; family Saururaceae; genus Saururus; species Saururus chinensis. Next base: position 28,888,702 of record CP141140.1, read on the forward strand.
TTATTTGTTCTGACAAAATTGTGCTTCATCCAGTCACCCACAAACAATTCCTCACAATTGACATCCCTGAAATACCATTGTCAGATTTAGATCCTCATCAGAATTAGATCCTACCCCATCTGATTGAAGTGGTAAAGGATCCGACCCCATTCGAGTGAACAGGGTGGTTATGAGTTTAGAATGTCAATCCATACCTGGAAGAGAGGCAACACTCCCGTACAAGACCACACCCTGCCTCTTATCGTCGGTGCTATGCCGCTCTGTGCTGTCGTACATGGCGGGCATTGCGCTGTCTCCGGCAACACGGAAGAACCTAGAGCCTGGAGTGAGACTACGCATTTTCTCCTCCAAAGCCTTCCACAACCATCTTTTTCGGCACTCTCTCGAACTGAACTTATCGTTCCTGTTCCTTTGATGCCTGACTCATACAAGCAATTCAGGGAAGGCAAAAATTTATGGCGAAGGAAGTGACGGAAGGACTAGGAGTTGATGAGAAACTCCATAGGCCATTTCCGGAGAGACTTAATCAAAGGTAGAAGTTGGTCATGAGTTGAATCTTCGTCATCTAACGAATTGTATACTCCAACTCCATTCATATAATTATGACCCACTAGCTATTTGGTCAATGGTAACATCGTGGAAGGCCACATAGATATCAATGGCTATGGATATATGTACATGTACTTTGGTGATACACTGATACAAATCGAAACAGTCATGGAATCAGAACTTTTAAAATATTTTAAAATTCAATAAACCTTATTAAATACTTCCTCCGGCCTAAATTAATTAGATCTATTTTATTTTATTTAAATGATTAGTACTTAAAAAAGTATCATAAGTAGAGAAGTCACTTGGGTCCGATATATAGTAAACCCACTTGACCCGATGGTTTTCATATTTAACCCTAATAATCTGGGGTTAGGTTCAAGTTTTAGGTTAATGAATTCGATATGAATTGATTAAGGTTATAAACATAATTTTTTTTATTTTAACAAAATCCGACCCGACCTTAATGAGTCATATTTGGGTTTTCAAATTCAATACGAATAATTATTCGGGTTTGACAAAACTTGAATTGAGCTAACCCTAATGGGTATTGTTTGGGTTTTTAAATTCAACCCTAATATTTATTTAGGTCGAATTCAGGTTTTGCAAACCAAATCCGGCCATAATGGGTCATGCTTGGGTTTTTAAGTTCAACCCAAATAACTATTTGATTCAAATTTGAATTTGACAAAACCCAACCCAATGACAGCCCTGATCTTAAGCTTATTTTCCCTTCTCATAGATATGTATTTTACCATTAACTAAAAATCACTATTTAAACAAATATTTCTATAAATATAGGACAGAGGTACCATCATGTGATATATAATTTAAGATTGAGTCGATCTTTATTCTACGCTCAGTTTTAGGAACATAAGATTTGGGGATTTGATGGAGTACTACATCATTTTGATTGAAGGCCGGTCATTACTATCCTTTGTAAGTGAGGTACCATCATGTGATATATAATTTAAGATCGAGTCGATCTTTATTCTAGGCTCAGTTTTAGGAACATAAAATTTGGGGATTTGATGGAGTACTACATCATTTTGATTGAAGGCCAGTCATTACTATCCTTTGTAAGTGTGTACGTGGAGAGATGTAACAGTTATGTGCCTGGAGAGAGTTTATTTGATGGAATACTAACTCACAGCAAATAGTGTTCATCATGGCTATGAGTAGTAGTCTTCACCTATGTACCATGTTAGCAGCCGCTTTAGCATAGTCACTAGCACTCATGATCAGCTGCATAGTGTGAACCCCATCTCCAAATGGGCTTGTTAGGTTTTTAGCTATTCGGGCTGGCCTAAAAGCTAGCCCCTGTCAAAGAAATTTGGTATCGGTCTTTGTTCCTCACAAAGGTGAAGTGTCTGGCTTGTGGGCTAAAAGCTTCGTAGAACGACACGGTAATGGCCCATTTCCCATAGCGTTAGTCCTTCTCTAAATTATTTAAATCCAGTCTTTTCAAAATGAAAATATTTTCTATTATTATAATTATTTTTTAAAATTTTATTTATAACCATTCATTAAATAAATGGTATATGTATTTCAATAATCATTGTTCCACTAATAATCAACCGGTTAATTGGATAACTGTCATTTAATATATTTTTTAAATATGATAAAAAAAACTAAAAAAATATTTGTATTCACTTAATTAGATATTACTAAGGTAAAAAATTAACATTATTATTATTGTTATTTATAGTTGTTGCAAATAAATTGTATTGATTAAACATAAAATATAAATAAATATATTTATTAGGTATATATACATAATAAAATTACTTATTTTCTAATAATTATTTTTATTCATATGAGTTCAGCTCCAAAATATCCATCTAGTGCCTATTTCAAAAGAATTTCAAATGTTAAATGAATAATAATTGTCTTCTCACAACTAGTTGTCTTCAAATTTGTATTGTAGGAAAGAATGAGACCATATGTAGTAATGCACATCATTTATTAGTGTCTCTTTGAAGTAATATTTTAAAACTTAACCAGGACTCTGACTCACATTAATGATTAGGCTAGGTAAACTTGGGTTGACCTAATGATGATATTATTACCTAAAAAATTAAATTTACAAGTTTTTAATAGGCTTTTGTGTTGTTGGGCTTCAATATGTTTGTTTTGAGCATTAATCTTATGAATGACAAGTTTCCTACCCCAAGCTATATCCATCCCACCCCAAGCTATATCCAGCCCACCCCATTTTGCTTACGTAAGCAACTTAAATGTCTTTCTTTTCTTTTTCATGCATCCCTTGAGATACCCACCCCTCTAATAGACTACCCACTCCCACTTACCCACTCCTTGAGAATACAACCCACTTGAACTCTCAACCTTGCTGGAGCCCTTGCCGGAACCCTTGCCGAAACCATCACCGGCGGCCACCATCCACAAGGGTGGCAGCTGTCCATTCCTCATTTCCTCCTTCCTCTCTTCTTTCTTTTCTTAAAACTTATTCACTTTTGGTACCCTCTTGTTGGAGTTCTCACCGGCGACCTTGTCGGACATTGATCTTCTTCTTAGTAAATCTCCCCTTCAACGAATAATTTGTGGGCAATCATTTTCCATCTAATATGGATGCATTTGACACATTATCAATTGAAAAGTTAGAAGAATATGGTTTTTTTCCTAATGAACTAATACCCACACAAGATAGTGAGACAAAGGTACATTCCTATCACCTAACTACCATCATCTAAGAAAAAGATGTTTTTTACATTCATTTATTTTTACATTCCTTTTGTCTAATTATTAGTAAGATGTATACTATGTAGTGCATATCATATGTTTGACAAAATGCATATGTTTGATAATGCTTTCTAAGAAGAATATGTTCAATTTTTTTTTATTAGTTTGAACAATATGTGACACATTCAATGCCGTCAAATGATCATTTCGAGGATATTTTACTCAACACTTCTCCATTAAAGATACTTTTTTGTTACAATATATTTTGTATATATAGTATATTCGAATAAACATGTGTAACGTAGAATAGTCTCTAAAATTATTGTTTGACTTTTGGAATAAGTTAAAGAGAATGTAGTCGCTTCATCCTCATCGTATGGCCTTTCCGAAATTCCTTCCATAGTTCAATGTTCAAAGGTATAAGTTCAAATATTTGAACATTGGATATTATATTGTTGAAAAATGCATTTATTTAATATAGTTTGTAATAATGACATTTTAATTTCTTTAATAGATTGAAGAAACTGAAATTTCTTTATCATTATCAAATTTCATTTCCAATGACATTTCATTAGCCTTTCAAACCTTAAAGGTACAACCTTATTTCAAAATATATGATCTTGTGGTATCTAATTAGAAATGTAGATGTAGATTTTAAATTCAATTTTTGTTCAAATGTAGGTATTTGGTACTCGCAATGAATTATTAGATTGGGCAAGGAATGTATGTTTCAAGTATGGAATGTTTGTTGTAATACTAAGATATGATGGACCGAATTCTTGATGAACACCTTGTCTTTTTCTTGGTTGTGAGAGATCTCTTAAATATATTCGAAGGAAACAATCTACAACAAAATATTAGACGAGAAAATATGAGTGTCCATTCTAGTTAAAGGGATCTCAAGTTACTACAAATGATATTGTTGGGTGGAAATTGGAGGTTTTATGTGGTTGGCATAACCATAAAAAATTTGAATATGGTGAGGGTCATTTAGTGGCTTGAAGATTGAAGCTAATGAGAAAGTGATTATCCAAGAAATGTCTATTGTGGGGGTAAAACCAAGTACTATTTTAAGGAGGCTAAAGGAAAAAAATCCAAATAATTGTTTCACATTATGCAATATTTATAGTGCAAGGTAGAAGATGAGGTTAAAGTCTTGTGAAGGCCAAACTTGAATGCAAGAGTTAATGAAATGCCTTGAAGAAGCTGAATATGTCACTTACTATAAGATGGATGAAAAAATGCAAATATTGTCTAATTTATTTTTTGCACATCCACACTCCATGTATTTGGTTAATCTCTTCTCAAAGGTTTTTGTGATTGATTGCACATACAAGACAAATAGATTCTCTTTGCCTATATTTTGTATTGTTTGAATTGCCTCAACAACCAAAATTTCTATGCCTGCTTCTCTTTTTTGTCATCTGAGAAGAAGAGTAGCTTCACATGGGTACTAGAGAAATTCAAGTCTTTGCTAAACCCAAATAAATTGCCAGTAGTTTTTGTTTCAAATAGAGACCAAGCATTAATTAAAGCATTGAGGAAAGTGTTCCCGAAATCAAAAATATGATTTGTATGTGGCATATTGCTAAATGTATTTTCACAAATTGTCGAAAAGAATTTGGGGATGGTGAAGTTGCATGGGATACATTTATGAATAGTTGGAAGACTTTGGTTTACTCAGAGAATATTGATCAATTTGATGCATTAATGAAGAAATTCAAGGAGGACTACAAGGCCGGCACTAAAGTGTTGAAGTATTTAGATCAAATATGGCTTATTCCATATAAAGAGTGTTTCATATAAGCATGGACAGACAAATATATGCACTTTGGGAACAAAGCATAAAACAAGGTTGAGTGTGCACATGCACAAATGAAGAAAGAGCTTAGGTCGATGGATGTATCCTTACTTGAGTCCTGGCGAATGATACATAATGTTGTTTTATCACAAATTGATAAAATAAAAGCTTATTTTGAAGATAGTAGAATGAGAGTTAGACATATGCTTAGCATTCCGTTTTATAAAGAATTGATTGGTAATGTGTCAAAGGTAGCATTGGAGTTGATTGAGATTGAAAAAATGAACAGCAATGGGATGGGCATCATTGAAGTTTCCTGTGATCACAAGTTAAGGATTACCCATAACTTGCCATGTGCTCATCAATTATCACAATGGATACTAGAAGATCAAAGTGTTCTCTTATATGAAGTTGGCATGCATTAGAGAAAACTATCTTTTGAAGGATCATTTGATCGAATACAAAGATTGACTTTGTGTCAATTTTGGAGAAGTTACTTCAAAAGTTTATGAATTCTAATGATTTGATGAAAATGCAAATGAATGAGTAAGTAATTGAGATGATTGATCCCAAATCTACATCTTTGCGTGACCCATCGTTGTTATCCAGGAAGTTTGGAAGGCCTACGGATATATCAAAAAAATGATAAACATGGAGCATCCTCAAGGAGGGACCCTTCTAGATTTGAATATGTTGAGGCTAATCTAAAGAGTCAAAACAGTGTAAGAAATCCCACTATAGCCAGGTTGAAGCCAAAGAGGCTAAAAAAGGGGGAAGTTATGCAATCAAATATTATATCATTGCTTCAAGAACTTCCTAAAGTAATCATAGTATATGTAGACAATATTGTGAATGTTCCATTTGATGGACATTGTGGTTTTAGAGTCATAGCTGCTTCACTTGGAATGAGAGAAGATGGATGGAAGAAAGTGAGAAGTGATCTAATTGATGAGTTGTTGCTACATTGTCTTGAATATAAAAAGTTGTTTGGAAGTAAAGAAAGAGTAAATGAATTGGTACACATTTTAAAAAAATTTGAGAGTCATGCACCACAAGATCATTGGATGACCATTCCTGACATGGGTCATCTCATTGCATTCCAATATGGAGTCGCATTGGTACATATATCAACGTTCTTTTGTTTGACATTCCTTCCGCTCTTCATAGCTCCTATTGATTCTCAAAAGTTGATTGCAATGGCATTTGTGCATAATTGTCACTTTGTGTTGGTAAATTTGAGGAATGATAGTCAATAACCTTCTATATTAATTGAATAGGTAAAAAATCATGTTGAATGTGCAAATGGATGGGAGAACTTTTACAGAGACTGTACCAAAGAGATATGTGACAGGTTGGAGAAATGCGTTACAAAGTGTGAATCACATGATTATGTTAACTTAACATAAAAGTTTAGTAACTGTTATTTTTTCGTTTGCGTATTTGTCCTTGACTATTTTTTGAAGTCAAGTCATGTACATCATTGACCATTTTTTGTCACAATTACTCATACATCTACTAACTTGATACTTTACTTTCTTTTGTTGAAGACAATATTGTACATGGGACAATTAAGAGGGTCAATATGAATGAATATGACACATTTTGTTATTCTTTGTTAATGTTTTCAATTTCTTAGGATGATTGTGATTATGATTGTGTATTTGCCATAATATGTTTCAAATAAATTAGGATGACTATAAGCTACGATTCACTATCGGTGGTTAATAGTTGTCGCAAATTACCCAACTTGCCGGTTGATATTTGCTGCTTCTGTTAATAATATGTCGATGGATATCTACCATCAATATAAAAACCATCTGTGAAATCAACTTTGATTAATATAGTGCTTATCCACCGACACACTTTAAATTGTAAAATAGGTGATATCCACTGTACGTATAAAAATGATTTGTGATCACCCCCATGAGAAATAGTATACTATGACGGTGTACACCGATCGACAGTTTAAGAACGACTATGATATCAACTTCTAGTAAAATGGTGGTTCTCGATTGACATACATTCAATATGGAAACAAGTAATATCCACCGTAAATGAAAAATAGACTTGTGATCATCCCCGGTGATAAACACTAAAATATGCCAGCGGATGTCCACCAACGGTTTAAAAATGATTGTGATTTCAACTTCCAGTATAACGGTGGTTCTCGACCTACACTTCTAATTTGCAAATGGGCGATATCCACCGTAAGTGAAAAATAGACTTGTGATCATCCCCCGTGATAAATAGTAAATTATTCTGGTGGATGTCCACCGACGGTTTAAAAATGACTGTGATATCAACTTCTAGTATAATGGTGGATATCCACTGGTTCTATTAACAATACGTCAATGGATATCTACCGTCAATATAAAAATTTAAGAACTTCGATTTAGACGATGCTTATCCACCGACACAATGTTAACTATAAATCGGGTGATATCCACTGTACGTATAAAATTGACTTGACCACAATGATGACCCATTCTATCTTTACGCAAAGCACATGATCATCCCTGTGAAAAATAAAAGACCTGATACTCAATACATAGACCATTCATGATGAAATTTACATTCACAAGACATTCTCACATATAATTAAAGACAACACTGAATAAAGAACCATAACATTGTTCAACATAAACTGATTGTTTACTGCTAGACATGATTGTTAAATTTCACAGCAAAAAAAATGGAGCTGATGTAGTTACACATCAGTGTACAAAAATGAAACTACGTCTTAGTGGTTAAAACTTTCCCTTCCCTGCTACTCAAAAAACATAATTGCTCCAAAAACAGTAGAGTTCAAAGCACAATTACATATTACATCTACACTATCTCTTCTTTTTTTTCTTTCCCCTTTGTTTGTGACTTTAGGGTTGTTCTTGCCTTTCTCCTTGGATATAGTTTCTTCTCTAATCCATCAAACTCATTTGTTGCAATAACATCGCCATCAAGAAGTGTAGCCAATATAGCTCGCTGATTCTCCCTAAGGGATTGCACCCCTACATTCTCATCATCAAGAACTAATGGCTTCTCTAACAAGACATCAACATCATTTATGTGAACATGCTACACAAGATAAACAAAGATGTTAGAGATTATACCTAATTACTTAAATTAAACAAAACACTTAAAGTAGAGAAGTACTAATTCTTCATTAGTTGATATGACGTAATGACAATTTGATTTATCTATGTGCTTTGCAGGGTTTTGAACATTTTTATGTGTAATAGAATTGTACCACTTTGCATATCTTGCTGCAGAATCCCAAGGCTTTTTTGCACGTTCTAATTCTTCCAATGACACCTGTTGTATTTCACTGCAATTCCAAGTCGATGGATCTCCATCATAATGCAGAATATAACTTTTTGCATTGGTACCCCTACTAGAATCTATTGTTGGATGAGGTGGTGGAGGCAGGATAGTTTGGATAAAACCAAATTGTCTTAGTACTCGCTTAGGGTTGTATGCCTCATTAACATGAAAAGAGAATAATATCCCAAAGTACATTGTATTTTGAGGTAGAACATACATGCTTCTTTCTTCACAATAGGGATCCCAAATCATCTATAATATGCAAATAAGTTTGAGCAAGCAACTCTAAATCTATTATTGTATACAATTACCTACAATAACATTTTACCTCGTGAGCTTTCAAATCATCCAATGCCTCCCTAAAATATTCTAGTTTCGGTTCTGGGTATGTGGGTTGCCGCTTTGCTTGTTTCCACCACAATGCACACTCTTCCCCTGCTTCAATGTCGGGGTTAACGGCTCGTCTATCAATTTGAAAGTGTTCATACGACCATGCCTATAAGAGTAGACAACATATGTTAGTATATACTATGCAATTTATGGATATGATATAAAATTCCAGTAATTTGTCACACTTCTAATCTTGAAGCAATTCCCAAATGGCAGTATAAATATGCTAATGTGGCTGCACCCCAAGCATATTTTGAGATGGCATCTAGCTCCACAAGTAAATTTAAATACTTTGCTGGTACCATGCTTCCGGACTTATCACAAAAAATATTACAACCTAGCAAGTATAACAAGTATGCTCTAGCGGCACATTCCAAATCCATGGCAAGTGCATCCTCAGGTAATTCACTAAACTTTGTGTGAAGCCAACCCAAATTAAGATATTTTCCTTTGCATTCAGCTAGCTCAGCTTTACTTTCCTTTAAACTTACCCCTAAACCACTGCTACACAAATTAACCAGTCCCTCACCTTTGAATTCAAGGGTTGTCACTGCTCTTCTCACCACAGGGATGTTAATCAACTGGTGGACATCATCTAAAGTGATCGTCAACTCTCCAAATAGCAAATGAAATGTGTTCGTTTCCTGATGCCATCTCTCAACTAAGGCAGAAATCCAAACTTTATTACAAGTATTGTATGATACCTTTGCTAGGGAAAGTAATCCAGTTTTCTTTACCAAAGGTTCTATCTGCTGGCCATTTATATTCCACTTATGTAGCTTATGAGTATGTTGAAGGCATCGCAAGCTATTATGTCCCTGAAAAAAATAAAGATATTTATGTAGAATATTGCATAATGATTGAAAATATATTGTCAAAAAGTTAACAAAAAATTAGCTTAGTTGTCCATTCCTTAAAATATATTGCATAATGATTGAAAATATATGATTGAAAATATATTGTCAAAAGCTTTTTAACACACTTGAGTCAATTGGTCCTCCTGGAAATTGTTCGGCTTCTTCCCCACCTTCTTGTACATTTATTTCTCCCATTGGTCAAGTTCTTCATTAATGTCTTCTTCCATTGATCTCCATAAATTTGTCTTTACAATTTCATTGGTAGTGCTTTTTGATCTCCTATATGAAGCCGTTTGTCGTTTCCTTTTCATCTTGGGAATGCCTACATATTATATAACATTTCAACAATTAGCAATCACTGTAATTTAAACTAATAGAGAGAATTTAGTTTGTCAATTGCCAATTCAATGTGTCAGTGAGAATTTAGTTCAACAACTAACGATTGACAAAAACGTTAAAATTGTTGGAGGATAAAGTAGCAATTGAGAATAAAATTATAAATTATAAGCAACTAAGAATTTTAAGCATTTGAGAAAAAAACTATAATTTATAAGCAGTTGAGAATAAAACCATAACTCATAAGCAACTGAGAATTTCAATTGTTGGTGGATAAAGTAGCAAAAATTGAAATGTGAATCGTGAAAATCATTAGAACAAAGAAATAAACGAATTTTAGTCACAGTTTCGCAAATTTACCTTATTTATCAAATCATTAGAACAAAGAAATAAATGAATTTCAGTCACTCGTATCTAATGTGTAAATGTGAGCTCCTATTAGCATGTCATTACATGAGCATAAAAACTATATCTCAAAGGTATTCTTAAACATTAAGAACACATATTTTTAAATTTAAACAAAAGACACAAAACAATAACGCAATGTAAACATCAAAGAAAATAAAAAACCTAATTGCCAATCGATTTGATGGAAATTGAAAAGCAATGGCACCGTCACCATTCTTGATCAAGAAATCAACATAAGCATCATAGACCCTAATTTTCTTCTCTGTAGTAATGAATAATTTGAATAAGAACCGACCAGCATTATGTAGAACAATATTACAATGTGAAACCTTTTCATTGGAATCAGATTATTGACTCCATAGAGAGAAAAAGGGGGCATTTGGCAAAGGGGTTAGCCCGACTAGCCATCCATTGGCCAATTTTGAGGCAAACACAAGTGTAACGACCCATTTTTTGGTTATGCTTAACCCGGAGGGTTAAGGGTAATTTGATAATTTAAGATCATTGTTAGGGGGTTTCATTAGGTGAAATCCCCGTATCCGGGTAGAGCTCGGAGTAACGAGTGTAACGAATTAAAGAACGTGGGAAACAGAGGTCGGGTGCAAAAGCTACGTCCCCTAGAAGCATGTCATATGGGCGGGACCTACATAAAAAGTGCGAGATAACCTACCCATGTGTGGTCTAATTTCTAAGGGCTCATCGACAGGAGTCCATCAGTAACAAGAATGTGCGATTCCAACATCAATGTTGGAAGTTATCACGTTTTGAGGTCAGGATATTATTTGAATAAAATAATATCATTCTGGAAAGGATCAACGACACAGTGGATAAGACTAACGACGAAGCGGATAGGATCAACAATGATGCTATAGATAATATTGCTGATGCAAGTGGATAGGTTTGCTGATGAAGCGGATAAGATCGCTGACGCAACAGATCGGACTGACACATATGAATCCTATCTGCCACGTGTTAGCTTCACATCTATCCAATTTTTCTATAAATATCGTCCAGAGCATTTAGTTTGGGGGGGGGGGGGGGGGGAACCTCTCCCACGTTTATTTGTTCTCTCCCATATTTAGAAACTTATGTTCTTCATTTCTTACTCATTTTAAGTCCAATTCGAGTCATTCTTGAGGCGTTCCTAGCTAATTCGAGGGTGATATAAGCAATGACATGGTCCATCCCTCAAGTTGGCGTCCCTAGAAAGGGAAACGGCCTAGGGCAAGAGGAGGCTCTATTCGCCACCCTCCTAGCTTGAAGAGAGAGCAGCGGCCTGGAGAGAAAGGGGGACTCCGTCCTCTGTCATGGATTACAGCGTGGGTTGTCGCCCAAAGTAGGGACCCACGCAGTGTGAGAAACGTCCCGGTGAAAGGAATGTTCTGTCTGTCGCTTACGGGCGCAGAAAATGAGAAGTCTCCGAGAAAGGGGACAGTTGGCTAGTCGTCTTTTGGCGCAAGGCAAGGAACATTCAGAGGTTAGAGGAGGCTCTGTTCGTTGTCTTCAGATCCAAAGAGGAGGACGCCTAGAAACGAGTACCCCGAATAACGCTACCTCAGGAGACATAAGGGGAGTAAGCATTTCTGACCTCCTATTTTAATTATATAATATATGTGCTAGATAGGGTATATGCTATGCCTTGATATGATATATCCTTTATATTGTGATATGCTATGCTTATATGCCATCATGTGTGCTGTCTCGCTCTGGGTTAGAGAGAGACGTGTTGTGTGTGTGTTCGGTCTCGGCTAAGTGATAAAGCGAGACGTGTCATGCAGGTGGTCTCAGCTCAGTGATGGAGCAAGAAATATGAATGTGATGGATTTGCTCTGGGATAGAGTGAGGCATGTTGTGGTGGTCATGTAGTGCTCATCTCTATGATAGAGCGAGATATGTGTTGCCATTGTTTTACGGGTTTTTGTATAACCCCGATTAAATATTCAAGTATACGTATGTATTTTCGTATGGTTTGATGTATGTAATAGCCAGTAAGTAGAACTTCGTACGGATCCAATCGTATCAGAGTAACATAATGGATGTTATTTGATACGTATGTTGGCAACCAACGATAAGGCAACGTTGACCAAATCCGAATTAGTTATATAATTAGGTTTGTTCTGGCCTACGAGTAACAAAGCACTAAAGTTCCGAAGCACGTAGAGGAACAAGAAGACTCTCGCACTCAAAGTTTGCCACTCGCGGTTTTGGGATTGGTTTTTATCATTTTCAGACCCCCAGCCTGGGTCGGTGATGTGCCCGATGCAGGCATGATTGGTACCTAGGAGAAATGCGCAGGGAAAGGGGAGAAATATTGAAGAAAGGGGAGAAGTCTGAGAATCACAAATTGCATAAACTGGAAACAAGAGTCAAGGCTGCCCCCATATAGGAGACGACCCTCCTAGGGAACCGAACCAGCTGAACCAAACCAGTCTTGTTCATACAATATAATCCTATTAGCGGGTCGGCTATCTGATGAGCATGAAATATATATCTATTTTATATGCCTTTTTACCTTAATTGCTAGTATAGATTAGGTTAATTAAGAGTTAGTTATAGTTTATTTAGATTAAGATAGAAATCAGTATTTTGGTTAAATTATTAATAATTTTATAGTTATTAGTAGTTTAGATATGTATTTGAACAAAGTTAGGATTTTAATTATATTGTACATGTCTAAAGGATGATATTTTATATTTTCTAGGTAAAGTGGGCTTATCGAGGTACTTGGATGATATTTGAAATAATTAAAAATAGTCTTGACATGCTTTAAAGAGATTTGGACAACTTTTCAGAGTTATAAACAAGTTAGAAATTAATATAGACATGAAGAAAATCTTAATGAATAGAATATGGATTATCCAGAAAAACTGTCCAGATTGCAGAAACACTGTAGCCGTTCAAACAGGGTCACTTACCATTTGATCGGGATAACGTGATTTTGAAGCAAAACTCAGTTAAAGCGTTCAAACAGGAATGCAGGGCGTTCGAACGGCATAACGTGCAGTTTCCTAGTTTTAGCCAATTTCCAATCCTTTTCATATGGAACTTATTCCTACGGATCTTATGCCTATAAAAAGACATATTTGGCTTGAAACCAGAGGATTCTAGTAGATTTTATGATGAGAAAAAGGAAGAAGAAGATGGAAGAGAACTCAAAGCTTTTAATGGAGATTCAAGTACTTTCTTCTACAATGGAAGGCTAGACTTTTCTTTTACTTAGGAGTTGATGAAGCTATAGATAAGTTTCAGTTTCCTTTCTTTTTAATTTAGATCTCAGTTATAAATGATAACAATTGTATGACATGAATTTCATTTTTAATGGAAGAGCTTTTCATGTTAATTCAAATCTATGTTAATTTATTGTCTTGTAGGTGATATATTGATGTCGTTTTGATATTTTCATCGATTCTAATTTTTGTGATTTAGATGAGATGGTCATATAATAGTTTTAATGTTCAGATAATTAATGACTTGGATGAGTTATACTAAGATTAGACGGGTCATGCCTATAGCTAGTTTAGTGTAGATGATTCGTGCTATTGTCGAAGATAGTTCATGCCATGGAATTTAATTAATGATTCTTTCTAAAGTAATTCTAGCTTGTAGCTGAGAATACTTGTTCATATTCACACTAGATTTAGATTAAAAGTTAAGGAATTGTTATGGTTCTATAGTGGATTCGATTTCCTAAGTAATTTCCATCATATTAATCTCTTGTTTTTAAACTAGTTGATTTCTTTCCTTTACTTAATTAAAGTTTAAGTTTATTTTAGTTTTCAATCAGTAAATTCCTCTTTAGATTTAGTGATAATCCATCCATCCCCGAGGTTTGACAACCCTTAAATACTCATCCTAGTACAATTACCTTGTACGCTTGCAAAGGGTTTAATTATAAATGATCAAGTTTTTGGCGCCGTTGCCAGGGACAGTGTTGATTTGTTACTAAATTAGTATTAGGATAATTCTATCTAATTTAGATTCAGTTTACTTTAGTTTTTAGGTTAATTCTTAGTTTCCTACCTTCTTTTAATTTGATCTTGTAGGCTGAGTTGAAGATCGTGCTCTCTACACTTGTGTCCACAAGTGGACATCGACAAGCATAGTGCTTCTCTTTTGTTTGCAAGATCCTTTTCTCTCTTTATTTTGATTTATTTTTAGTTAGTTTTTGCTTGTTATTCCCCTTTTTACATTTAAAATTGTGTGGTGTGTTTGTGGTGTATGCATGGTCATCGCTCCATACTCCCCCGATTAGTACCATTTAACGCTGAGCCTGAGCAGACATCTAGGAGAGCTGAGTTGCTCTCGACCTACATCCCCACACCCCCAAACTTTCCCACCAATTCCTCCACCCACACTACTTCTACCCTCATCATGGCTGAACATCAGTTAGTAGATGCACCACTTAAAGCTCTAAGGGAGTATTACACTCCCAATGAGTACACCTCTCCTTTATGCATTAGGTTGTCAGCGGTCGCTGCTCAAAATTATGAAATTAAGCCCAATGTCATTCAAATGCTTCCATCCTTTTATGGGCTTAATAATGAAAGCCCGTATAGGCACCTAGATGACTTCTTAGAACTATGCACAACTTTTAAGCTCTCAAATTTAACCGATGAAGCTGTTAAACTTCGTCTTTTCCTTTCACATTGAAAGATAAGGCTAAGAAACGGCTTCACTCATTAGAGCCAAACATTATCACAACATGGGCCCAAATGCAACAAGAGTTCCTTAAAAAGTACTTCCCCATAGGTAAGACCAACCAAATGAGAAAAACCATAACCACATTTGCCCAACTTCCCACTGAACAGTTCCATGAGAGTTGGGATAGACTTAAGGACCTTCTTAGGAGGTGTCCTCATCATGCTGTCCCTAAGTAGCAATTAGTGCAACTTTTTTATGAGGGTCTTACTGAACAAAACCGTCATCTTGTTGATGCAAGTTGTGGGGGTACCTTCTTGTTAAAAAATGAAAATGAGGCATGGAAACTTTTTGAGGACTTAAGTGAAAATTCTCTTCAACATGCTGCGTTGAATAGAAATGAGAGTGGATTATCTACCTTGAACAATGCCCCCTTTAGGGGTGACTTGTATGAAGTCAAAAACCTATTAGACCTCTCCTCCAAAGTTGATACTTTGAGTAGGAAGTTGGACCTTCTTATGACTTCAACCCATCAGCCCACTCCCTTCACTCAAGATGCATGCACAATATGTCTTAGCCCAGCCCATACTATCATTGAGTGCCCCTCTGCCTCTCAATTCCTTGAACTTGTCCAAGACCATATGAATGCCACTCAATCCTTCCCTAGGGCTGAGAACAATCTATTTTCAAATACATATAACCCTGGGTGGAGGAATCATCCTAACTTTTCTTAGCGGACACAAAACCAAGGGGTTATAGGTAACCAGCCCCCTAGGCACCCATTCCAAATCCCACCAGCCCATATCCACCAACCACAAGTGCAACCTCCGTATGTCCAACCCAATAGAAGTCCAAGTTTTAAAAAAAAGGTTTTGAGTGTCTTGCAAGACATTCAATCTCAAACTCAACTCCTCCACTCTCACACACAATCTATAGCAAAGTTAGAAGCCCAAATTGGGCAACTAGCCAATGCTATCAATAAGCGAGAGATGGGAACATTGCCGAGTCAGCCCAACAAAACCCTAAAGGTCACTGTGGAGTAGAGATAGTCAATTCCTCTAATGAACAAGTTTAGTCCATAACTACTCTTAGGAGTGGTCGACACATTGATAATCAGGTTGGAGGGGAGTCCTTAGGTACCACAAATGAAGGGTTAGACAATCCAGCCCCTAATGAGTCTCATGAGTTAGAGAGTAAGCCAAATTCAAAGGAGTCAGTCTCTCCTTCCCCTTCCTCAGAGCCACAGTCTAAGACCTCTTCTGATGTATCTTATATCCCTAGGGCACCCTTTCATCAGTGTCTTGACATGGCCCCACCATTTAGAAAGAGCACGACTAAGATGGAGGATATTCTTGAGACTTTTAAACAAGTCAAAATTAATCTCCCCCTCTTAGAAGCTAATAAGCAAGTCTCTACTTATGCTAAGTTCCTCAAAGACCTATGCACTCGAAAGCGTAAATCCAAGACCCATGTGTCTAAGAAGGTCCTTCTCACCGAGCAAGTAAGCTCTTTTTTGAAGTTTGACACCCCACCTAAGTATAAGGACCCTGGAGTACCCACTCTTTCTTGTGTCATAGGTGATCACTCCATCCAAAGAGCCCTCTTTGACCTTGGTGCGAGTGTCAATCTACTCCCTTACTCGGTGCATGAGAAACTAGGGATAGGTGAATTGCAACCTACATCAGTTACCTTGCAGATAGCCATTCTATGCGTAAGCCTCAGGGAGTCATTGAGGATGTCTTAGTGAAGGTTGACCAGTTCTTTTTCCCTATTGATTTTATTATCTTAGATATGGAAATCGGTGCCAACTCCACATATCAGATTCCTATCATTCTAGGTCGCCTTTTTCTTGCCATAGCTAATGCATACATAAATTGTACAACAGGGGTAATGGAGATGACTTTTGGGAACATGAAAGTGAAACTAAATATTTTTGATGTGTCTAACCATTTGCCTGCAACTTCTAATGCTGAATGTTTTATGGTAGACAATTTTAGATTTGATGCTTATGATAGAGGTCCATTTTTTTTAGCATCAGCCCATAATCAAGTCATGCCTTCTAATTTTTCTGCATCATCTTTTTGGAGATTTAAGAGAAGAGCTAATGCTAATATCTACCAGCCGCCCTGATATATTTGAGAATGTTGGCAATGTCATGCAATAGAAAATAAACTTAGCGCTTCTTGGGAGGAAACCCATGTTTTTGATATTTTCCCCCTCTTTTTGTTTATTTTCTTTGCTTCATTTAGGTTTTATTTACTTATTTTTTTCAGTTGTTTTTTTTCTCATTATAGTTTTTCTTCTTTTATGGGATATAATACTTTAGGTTTCAGGGAATGCTCATCCCTGATATTTATTTCTTTTTTCTAGTCCTATGTAATTCATTTTCAGATTAGTGGATTAGTTCTGCTCTCAAGTGATATCTTTCTTTCCCTCTCTTACTTATTCTTGTCATTGTAGTATATATTTTCTTTAACATTGAGGACAATGTTCAGTTTAAGTTTAGGGATGTAGAAATATATTTTTCTTTTTGGATGTTTTAGAATATTTTTCATTTTTCTTTTGTTTTCTTTTCTTTTATGTGGTTTTTTATTACTTATTTTCTTTTAAAAGCATATGTCTGTTTTTAAAGAGATCAACTTCATGAAGGTTCAAGTAATTAATTAAGTGATGAAAATGATCAAGTAAGTAATTTCTATTTTATTATTATTATCTTGGATAATTGTGCTTATATTTTTAAATCACATTTCACACACATGAAACTTGTAGGAATATAATTTTATAATTTATTACTTGTTATCTTAGTGGGATATCTTTAACTGAGCAAATTTTTGAAAACTTGGCAATTGAGTAATTTTTAATATTTTATGATAGATCTTTATGCTTAGCTTTTATTTGAAAAAAAAATGGGATACGCGTGTATAGAAAAAAAGAATGAAAAAAAATTATGAAAAAAAAGTTTAAAAAATTTGAATAAAAAAATTAATAAAAAAAATATAAAGGTTTGTTTCTCTTTTTACTGAGTAACTGGACCTTGTGCCTAGGCAAGTATAAGGGATCGCGTCAAAAGGTGAAAAGTTGAGATAAATTCTTTTATGACTTGCTTGGTTCCGTAGCCTTTATAGTTCGAGTTATTAAGCCCAAGGGGTGTTTCAACACCTAGTACCTTGAGCCAACTGGATTAGGGACACTAGCCTAACGCTTGTTACATGGACTATTTAGAAAGCTTAATAGAACTAAGTATTGCACAAGTCATATTTTGATGTATATTATGCTCTTATTCCCTGAATTTAATTAAAATTTGAAGGCTATTACATTAGGGTTTATTATGAGGTGTTAAAGATGAAAGATTGTCATTGTTATATTTTTGAGTTAGTGAACTTTAATGAGCTTGGTTAATGGGTCCCATAAGATATGCTTGTTAATAAAGAATGAAATCATATGACTATAAAGTTTCTACACTTTATGTTTTTGAAATGTATATATGTAGTTGCACAGTTATTTCTAAGATGGGGTTATAGAATGGATTATTCCTTACTTGAAAGATGTAAGGACCCTCATCTTTAAACCGGTTTTGGTTTTCTTTAATTATTGGTTATCGTGAGATTTACGTGTTTTCTGATCTTATTCGGTGATTTCGTAAAATAAATAGTGTTTGTGATGGTTTTAACCAAAATTAACTTCAATATTAGTGGTTTTAAGTGATTTTAAACCAAATGTGAATTTTTGGAATTTTTTGGAATTTTCACTATTTTCCCAAAAATTAGGGTTTTGGCGGGACCCCTATGGGCCCCACCGTCGAAAATTTTATTTTTGGGTCAAATGAACCTAGACATATACTTAAGGTCACACAAAAATTTTCAGAATTTTATTAGGCTTAATTTGTGCTTAAATTTGCAAAATACCCACTTTTAGCCTACTTTTCATATTTACACCCCAAAACTTACCTATGCATACCCCAACCCTTACTATAAAAGGGCAAACCAGAGCCATTTCCATTTTTGGGAATAGGCTAAGGAAGGAGGGCTGGCCTAATCCTCACTTAGGCCCGAATTAGAAGCCAATTAAGGTAAGCTTACTCTAATTAAGCACTAATCCATGGCTTTCTTCTTAATTTCTTCCAAATCTACCATTTTCCCCTTGATTCAATTCATTTTTGACCATCAAAAGCTACTGATTTATGTTTTACTACAAACCCTAACATTCAAATTTTGATTTTTACTACCAATAAGCCCTAGATCTAAGATTTAATTAGGGATTTCTTGGGTAAATCGATTTCTATTAGAGTTTAATTCAAACTCATTGTGTTTTCAAGGATGTCAAGAAGGGTGACTCTTCAATCTGAGCTTAATCAAGTGCTGAGGTAATGGGTCTTCAAAATCTCTGTTTATCCATGGTAAAACTCTCCATTTTTGGCTTATTTCGAAATGGTTTGCTTGATTTAGTGTGTTAATGGTAAGATTAGAAAATGGAATTATTTAATCCGATTTCTTAGGGTTTTGCATTATTATGGTTTGGTTTGATATTCTGGAAGTCAAGGAGGACTTTTGATGATGATTAGGGTGTTAGATGTGGATTTGAAGTGTTATCTATGGTGTTTCGGTTTGGATTTGCGAAAGGAGGAAGATGACTGTTCTGCCGTGTTGGCGATCGATCGGCTCTGCAGGGCGATCGATTGGCTGAACTGTAAATTTCAAATTTTTGCGTGTAACCGATCGAACGGCCTGAAGGGCGATCGATCGGCTACACAGGAAATTGTATGTTGTGCATATGATGTCTATTTTGATGATTCCACTTTAGCTTGCCAATTTTATATGAATGTGGAGTGTTTTAAGCTATGTTAGGCTACTGGAAATGCATGCTATTAAGTTTATGGAGTTGAGATATATGCTTAGAGATGGTGGAATGACTTATGTTTTGTGGCATGATGTTGGAATCGTTATCTTGAAATTATGAATGGTTGTTTCCCTTTGGTTAAGCATATTTTTAGTAGGACCACAATCATGGTTGGACTGATTTGTCATGATAGATTGTGGTTATTGGTGTGTGGATTTTGGTGAATGCCATGACTCAATGATGAAATGAGTGATGTTATATGTGTTTAACCTTTGCGGTTGAGTTTTGAATTTAGCTATGATTTCAACTGTTCTTCTCCTATGATTTCCGCTGGAATTCAAGTTTAGATGGAAATTCACATGTGTAATGTGGTAGTGAGTTTAATTTCAAGCATGATGGCATGCATTATGTGAAATGCTTCTACTAGATACACACACACATGTGGGGTTAAATGATGATGTTGAAGCTTATTATTGTGATTATGAATGATGCATTAGGGGCTGGTGAGAGCACTTATCATGGATTAGGATTCATGTATGCTTTGCCCACGCATGTATCATGCTGCACGCATCATGAAAAATGGATTTTCAATTGAGGCTTCATCGTGATTAATCGAATTTGACCGATTGGATGCAATGTGATGAAATTGTGTGCCGGGTTGATCGGTCGTGGATTAATCGCAAATTTATTGGTCCGAAAGGACATATTTTGATTTGAAGTTCCTGTATGGAACGATTTGAAGTTCCTATGTGGAACGAGTTCACTCCCCGGGTTGAGTCGTGTTAAATGGAATGATGTGGGGACGAGTTGTGTACTTGTCTTGCGGATATGTGAGAATATTATTATGTGTGTCATCTGGACCTTGAGAATCCAGTGTGGTATGCCGTGTGCACCCCGCTACCACGTGTTCTAGGGTTCTCTGTGTGAGAACTCGGGTTCTTCCCTCCGCAGGAGATGTCCCTGGGCGAACACCCCTGCTCTAGATTCTCTGTGTGAGAATGGGACATCCTTGGCCAGGATCGTCCAGGGCGAGCAGCATTAGGGATTGACAACCCTGATCTTTCTTTAATTCTTGTGTAGAATTTTGGATCATGACACGCCTTCGTGGCCTTGTCTATGCTCCCGTCTGTGTGACATTAATGTGTGATTACTCCTTGATGGAGGTTGATTTTGATATGATGCATGTGGGAATATGTATGTTAGAGATACATCAATGCAGTTTATGATGATATGATGCATGTGGGAATATGTATGTTAGAGATACATCCATGCAGGTTGATGTTGATGTTATGCATGTGGGAATATGTATGTTAGAGATACATCCATGTAGGTTGATGTTGATGTTATGCATGTGGAATATGTATGTTAGAGATACATCCATGCAGGTTGATGTTGATGTTAAGCATGTGGGAATATGTATGTTAGAGATACATCCATGCAGGTTGATTTTGCACTATGATGCAGTGTTAGGTGATATGTATATGTGATCAGAAAATGATGCACCCTGTAATTCGTTGATTTGAATGATTATATCGCTATGCTATCGTATTTTTGGATGTTGTTAGTGATATTAAAACCATTGCTGAGTTTGTTAAAACTCACCCCTCTTTGGTGTTTTGATTTGGGGCTGCGTGGTGCGACACGCAGACGGACAGGATCGCCTCTTCGAGGAAAGGTCGGAGGTGGCTTGGATATGATCGTGGGGTTCTTTGTGTGGTTTATTTTCCTTAGATTGTGCTGTTGTTCAGGACCTTTGTGTAGGGTTCTTGTTTTGGATTTATGTCATATTTTACAGTTGTGATGTTTATGACTTATTTTGAGCCAGTGTACGCTTTACTTAACTAAGCTTGTGGGTTTGAGATTGTTGTTTACTTTGTGATAAGCAACACTTTTTCTTCCCTTTTTATTTACTCTTGCTCAAAGGATTGTGCGCACTCCGTGTTTCTGTTAATCGCCCGTGGTTAGGGTTAAGTCTTCCGCTAGATCGTTTTCTCAATGTTCACTTCGTCGCCCCGCTCGCTTGACTGGCCCTTGGACTGGGTTCGGCTTGGGTCGGGCATCGCCGGGGCGTGACAAAAGTGATCAGATCTTAATTGTTTACTTGTTTCAAGTATTTGTGGTTGGTTCTTTTTAAAAATAGTTATGTGTTTTTAAGAGAATATTGTTTTTTTAAAATTTTTATTTTCTTGTTTGTTTGTTTTATTTTTCTTAGGTTTCGATGTTTGTAGGTATCATTATTGCAAACCCTCACGAGACACAACTCATCCAACTAGGGACACCTAGGGGTTTAAAGGCTTGTTGCATATGCTTAATGTAATCGTGATTCTATATGAAAGTGACATTTATTTATTTTCTAGATTAGTTGTTTTGTTTTGTTTTGTTTTGCTCGAGGACTAGCAAAATATAGGTTTGGGGGTATTTGATGAGCATGAAATATAATTTTATTTTATATGCCTTTGTACCTTATTTGCTAGTATAGATTAGGTTAATTAAGAGTTAGTTATAGTTTATTTAGATTAAGATAGAAATCAGTATTTTAGTTTAATTATTAATAATTTTATAATTATTAGTAGTTTAGATATGTATTTGAACAAAGTTGGGATTTTAATTATATTGTACATGTCAAAAGGATGATATTTTATATTTTATAGGTAAAGTGCACTTATCGAGATACTTGGACAATATTTGAAATAATTAAAAACAATCTTGACATGCTTTAAAGTGATTTGGACAACTTTTCGGAGTTATAAACAAGTTGGAAATTAATATGGACATGAAGAAAAGCTTAATGAACAGAATATGGACTGTCCAGAAAAACTGTCCAGATTGTAGAAACACTGTAGCCATTCAAACGGGGTCACTTACCGTTCGATCAGAATAATGTGATTTTGAAGCAAAACTCAGTTAAAGCGTTCGAACGACATAACGTGCAGTTTCTTAGTTTTAGCCAATTTTCATTCTTTTTCATATTGGACTTCTTCCTATGGATCTTATGCCTATAAAAAGACATATTTGACTTGAAACCAGAGGATTATAGTAGATTTTATGAAGAGAAAAAGGAAGAAGAAGATGGAGAAGAACTCAAAGCTTTTAATGGAGATTCAAGTACTTTCTTCTGTAATGGAAGGCTAAACTTTTCTTTTACTTTTGATGAAGCTATAGATAAGTTTCAATTTTTTTCTTTTTAATTTAGATCTCAGTTGTGAATGATGACAATTGTATGACATAAATTTCCTTTTTAATGGAAGAGCTTTTCATGTTTATTCAAATCTATGTTAATTTATTGTCTTGTAGATGATAGATTGATGTGGTTTTGATATTTTCATCGATTCTAATTTATGTGATTTAGATGAGATGATCATACAATAGTTTTAATGTTCAAATAATTAATGACTTGGATGAGTTATACTAAGATTAGACGGGTCATGCCTATTGCTAGTTTAGTGTAGATGATTTGTGCTATTGTAGAAGATAGTTCATGCTATAGAATTTAATTAATGATTCTTTCTAAAGTAATTCTAGCTTGTAGCTGAGAATACTTGTTCATATTCACACTAGATTTAGATTAAAAGTTAAGGAATTGTTATGGTTCTATAGTGGATTCGATTTCCTAAGTAATTTCCATCATATTAATCTCTTGTTTTTAAGCTAGTTGATTTCTTTCCTTTACTTAATTAAAGTTTAAGTTTATTTTAGTTTTCAATCAGTAAATTCCTCTTTAGATTTAGTGATAATCCATCCGTCCCTGAGGTACGACAACCCTTAAATACTCATCCTAGTACAATTACCTTGTACACTTGCAAAGGGTTTAATTACAAACGATCACTATCCCAGACCACCAACTGAACCAACAAGTATGATAATAAAAGACTACAATACCAATGAAATAGTTTAGTGAAATAATGTAACAAAAAGAGAGTCTGAGCATCGTGTATAATCATGCACAACACTCCACCATGCTTCCGCTAGTCGCCTTGTCTACAAGGCGACCACGCTGGATAACGAGCCAAGAAATTGTCCTTAGACATCCACATCGTATCCTCCGACAGTTGACCCTGCCAAGAAACCAAAACCTCAATAACAATGCGACCTGAACGATGAACCCGCCTCTTCTCAAGCACAGATGCAGGGACTGGGTCAGAGGACGGAACAGGACCCATCAGAGGTGGAGGCGAAGCATCCACAGCCAACGTCCGGTCACCAACAAACCTGCAAAGATGGGACACATGGAACACAGGATGGACCAATGAATTAGGCGGTAAGCAACCGGACCAATGCAAGCCTCCATCGAATATGGGCCATGAAACCTGGGCGCGAGCTTGGAATGCTCGGGCTGAAACAAAGAAGTCTGGCGCTGTGGTAAAACAGAGACATAAACCAAGTCACCAACTTGGAACTCTTGATTAGTACGGTGGCCATCATAGAGCTGTTTCATCCGGTTCTGAGCGTCAGCCAGATTCATCTTCAATTGACGCAAGACCTCATCGCGGGTTTGGAGCATATAATCCACCTCAGCCACAGAAGTACGATGAGGGACATATGACAAAATAGTTGGTGGAGGGCGGCCATACAGCACCTCAAAAGGAGTGAAACCCGCACGCATGTGATATGCAGTATTATAAGACCACTCCGCCCAAGGGAGAAGCTGCAGCCAACAGCGAGGCTGCATCATCGTAAAGCACTGCAAGAACTGCTCCAAACAAGATTAACCACTTCTGTCTGCCCATCTGTCTGAGGGTGATAAGCAGTGCTCATATGAAGGGACGTACCCTGTAAGGCAAAGAACTCCTGCGAAAACTAAGAAAGGAAGATATGATCACGATCAGAAACAATGGTACGAGGCATACCATGAAGCTTTGCCACCTCCCAGACATACAGGTCCGCCACCATTTTAGCAGTGAAAGGATGACCCAACGCGCAAAATGAGCATACTTAGACAAACGGTCAACCACCACCATTATCATCGACTTACCTTGCACCAGCGGCAAGGCATCCACAAAGTCCATCGATACATCCTCCCATACTTTGTCTAGAATGGGCAAGGGTTGGAGCAACTTAGCTGGAGAAGTGGTAGCAGCCTTGGCGTGCTGACAAATATCACAAGCGGTCACATACTTGTGCATAGCCCGACGAACCCCCAACCATAAGAAACTTTGGCTGACCCTCTTATAAGTGCGGAAAACCCCCTCATGACCAGCCACTGGAGAATCATGGAAATGAGATATAATGCGGTGGCGAAGATCAGAGCAGCAGGAACCCACAACCGATCCTTCGAGAACAAAAGATCATCCCTCCAGGTGTAAAACGGAGGGGCTGCTGGGTCAGTCGAGAGAGCAGTGATCAAAGCCTGCGTCGAGGCATCAGAACAGTAGGCCTGCTTCAACTCAGCAATAAAGGGACAAGAGAGCGTGGAGAAGGCCAAGCACGACCCCAGAGCAGGTGTACGAGAGAGAGTGTCAGCCACTGTGTTCTCTGACCCCTTCTTATAAACAACTTCATAATCATAACCCAAAAGTTTACTGACCCATTGCTGTTGAGACGGAGTGGACACCCGCTGTTCGAGGAAATACTTCAATGGCTGATGGTCAGTGCGAATCAGGAACCGTCAACCCAATAGGTACGGTCACCACTTGGTGACCGCATGGATGATGGCTAGCATTTCCTTCTCATAGATGGATAGCGACAAGGATTGGCCCGCCAGAGCCTTGCTGAAATAGGTGATGGGACGCTCGTCCTGTAACAGAACCACCCCCAAGCCAGCATCCGAAGCATCCATCTCTACCACAAATGGTGGCTGAAATCGAGCAGAATCAAGACTGGGGCGGAAGCCATGGCTTGCTTCAGCCCTTCAAAGGCCTCCTGTGCATCCGGAGTCCAAGCAAAAGCACCCCATTTGAGCAGCGCTATCAGAGGTCGAGCCAATTCCCCATATCGACTAATGAAGTGCCGATAGTACCCGGTGAGGCCTAGAAAACTATGGAGCACCCGAACATACTTGGGAATAGGCCAAGACAGCATGGCGACTACCTTGGCTAGGTCGGTGGTGACACCATTCCCCTATATAATGTGGCCTAAATAATTCACCTACTGACTGCCGAAAGAGCACTTTGAACATTTAAGAAATAAAGAATTGTCATGCAGAATAGAGAAGACTGACCTGAGGTGTGTCTAGTGCTCTATCGACGATCTGCTGTATACCAGAATATCATCGAAGAATACCAAGATATAACGGCGCAGGAAGGGACGAAAGAGGTCGTTCATGAGGCACTGAAATGTGGATGGGGCATTAGTCAATCCAAACGGCATAACCAGGAACTTGAAGTGGCCGTTGTGAGTCGGAAGGCTATCTTGTGCACATCGGCAGCATTCATGCGGATCTGATGATAGCCCGAATGCAGGTCGAGCTTACTAAACACAGTAGTGCCGGTCAACTCATCAACCAACTCTTCAATCACTAGAATCGGATACTTGCCTTTCACAGTAATGGCATTGAGGGCGCGGTAGTCAACACAGAAACGCCATGTACCGTTCTTACGCACAAGTAACACCGGTGACGAATAGGAACTTGTACTAGGCCTGATAATTCCCACCTGAAGCATATTGGCCACCAGCCACTCGATCTCTGCTGTCTGAATATGTGGGTACCAATAGGGAGGCAAATTGGTTGGGGGGGTGCCAGGGGTAATCGGAATCTGATGATCATTAGAGCGGCTAGACGGAAGACCCTGTGGCTTAGCAAACAAGTCTTGGTGATCTGTCAATTACTCTTGGAGGTCGGTCAGAATGATGTCCTAAGACACCTCAAGAGCTGCACGCTGCTGCAAGAGTCCTTAGGGGGCATACCGGAACAAGGTGCTCGAAGGATGGGCCGAGAGAAGAGTACCTGGCCTAGAGCCTTCCTACCGAACGCGCTGTCCCTGGAGCTCAATGTCCATCCACATCTCCCGAAAGTTCCAAACAACATCACTGAGCTCCTAGAGCCACTGCACAGCTAACACAACGTCCGCCCCTTTGGTAGGTAATAGGAAGAGATCAGTGACAAATGAATGGCCCTGTATAGACAAAGTAACCTGCGCACACACCCCATTGCTCCAGAGGTGCTTGCCATCTCCAATCAGTACATCAAAGGGAGTCCGATACAAAACACCCAAGTTGGTTGGCAACCCTATCATTAATAAAATTGTGAGTAGAACCACTGTCGATCAAGATAGCTACCTATTAGAGCTTGAGGAACCCCTAGACTCACATCGTGCGAGGCATAAAGGCCCCAGAAAACACATGCATAGATATCTCTGATAAGAGCTCGTCAATGGCGGACAAGGTAGAGCCATCAAAACCCTCTTCTCCTTCATCAATTTCTTCCACCAGAAGGCTGCCCTTAATAGAACAGCGGTGCCCAGGCACGAATTTCTCGTCACATCTGAAACATATTCCCTTCAAATGACGTTCCTCCATTTGGGCCGGTGTGAGACGGCACACAATAGGACCAGCAGGGGAAGTTGGCTGAATTGGACAGCCCGGTGCAGAACTGCTGAGGGGTGTGGGTAAGGAATTGGCGCTAGGAACAGATCGAGCCAATGGTCCCAATCACCCTCCTCTGCGCTGTCTGGCCAGTTTTTCCTCTTCGATGCAAGCATGACGTACTACTTCCCGCATGTTGGCACACAGAAAATGCCACATCTCTTCCAAAATTTTAGGCTTGAGGCCGCGCTTGAAGGTGCCCACCAAGGTAGACACCGGCCAATTGGGCAATCGGTTGGCCACCTTCATGAATTTAGTGTAGTATGCACGAACAGTGGTAGTCTGGCAGCAGGATGACAACATCTCATTAAAATCCTGGAACTCATTAGGCCCAAACTGCACACATAGTTCGTCGGAGAAGGCGGCCCAGGTCGGGTAGCGCACCTCTTTCTCGAAGCTTTGGAACCAGACTGAGGCGTAGCCGTCGAGGTGAAAGGCTGCGATGCGCAAGCGCTCAACCTCAGAGTGTGCCCCTTGATAGGTGAAGAATTTTTCCACCTTGTATAGCCATTCCACCGGATCATCATCCCCATTGTAGCGAGGAAACTGTAGGCGGGCTAAACGGGGTTTAGCGCTCCCTCTTTGTCCCCTACCATGCCGAGGAAACTCATCCCAATCTTCTGCAGTGTCCTAGAATTGGTCAGGATGGGGCAGCCTCATAGGGACATTTTCACAAACACCTGGCGTGTCTCGCATGTCCCAGGTCTGGCGTCTCCCTCCCAACATTGATTGGCTAGTGCCATAGTGCGCCGGGTAGGGAAGCACCCCTATGTTGACGCCGGTCGGCACTGGGGGGTCGGGAAGGATGGGCTCAGGAGGCTGCGAGGGCCAACCCTTCTCCAGAGGAGTTCAAACTGGTATAGACAGGAGAGGGTTGACGCACACTTCTAGTGCATCCTGCCGTACCGTCATGTTGGCGAAGCCTGTAGTAAGGTTTTGCACGCCCAAGTGTATCTCTAACAGCTTGGCGTCGCTAACCATGGAATTGGCCTTTGGGCTGTCCGCTGATGATGGCACTGGAGCCTCCTTCTCTGAAGGCGCCTCCTGTACAACTGCTTGTTTGCCACGAGCCATGGCCGGGGATCGCAAGATGTGCCCAATGCAGGCACGATCGGTACCTAGGAGAATTGCGCAGGGAAAGGGGAGAAATATTGAAGAAAGGGGAGAAGTCTAAGAATCACAAATTGCATAAACTGGAAACAAGAGTCAAGGCCGCCCCCATATAGGAGACGACCCTCCTAGGGAACCGAACTAGCTAAACCAAACTGGTCCAGTTCATACAATATAATCCTATCAGCGGGTCGGCTATCCCAAACCACCAACTGAACCAACAAGTACGAGAATAAAAGACTACAATACCAATGAAATAGTTTAGTGCAATAAAGTAACAAAAAGAGAGTCTGAGCATCGTGTACAATCGTGCACAACAGTCGGTTTCCGGGTCAGGGCATTACAAATGGTATCAGAGCTATGCTCTGTATGCGAGAGAAAAATATTTTCAATTATATTTTGATTTGCTTCAAATTCAGGTTTTTAAATGGGAATCTATTTTTTTTATGAGTGTGTTATCAGATTTAATTCATACTCCGATGGTCATTTTATATGTGTGTCATCAATTTTAAGGCAAATTTCAATATGATTTAATGTTCAATTCTATAAGGGACGTGATGACCTAAAGTTTTATTCAGAATTTCGGTTTGATTTGAAATTCTGTTTTGTGAGGGGTCGAGTTGATCTGAAGTTTTATTTTGGAAAGTGTTGTATCGGAGTTGATATAAAATTCTGATTATGATTTTTACATTTTTGCATGTGTCATCTGATTTAAGGTGAACTCCGATTTGATTTAATGTGTTGTTTTGTAAGGTTTTTGTTGTTTAGAAAGTGCTGTGTCGGAGTTCATTTATATACTCCGATTGTGATTTTTGTCGTTCTGTTTATGTGATATCGAAATTAAAGAGAATTCTGATTGTGACTGTTTGTTCTTTATGTGATATCGGAATTATGAAGAATTCCGATTGTGAACGTTTCATTTTATACATGTGGTATCGGATTTAATATACACTTCGATTGTGATTCATGTTGTTCTACATGTGTGATATCGGATGTGAGAAATCCGATATTTGAACATTATGTTCTATTTCATATGTGTTGTATTGGATTCAAGGTGAATTCCGATTGTGAATGTTCTATCCTACGAGTAATTTATCGGATTTAATGCGAACTCCGATTTTATGGATTTTGATTTTGAATTAGAAATGATTTAAAATTTTTGTCTTGCATGTGTTGCAAGGTATTTGACGTGAACATCGATTTTATAAATTTTTATTTCGAGTCAAGAATTATTTAAAATTTTTGTCTGAGTCAATTTGATCGGGTTTTATACAAATTTCGATTTTGAATTAAATTCAATTGGAAATATTTGTTCTAAACACGTTATGCAATTTTTTAGAAAATGTTTTAAGTGACTTCAATTTCGAATGGTTCATATGTTGAACTTTGATTTTGAATGATTTGGAATTTTAAAATAGACTTCAAATTATTTCAAAAGACGGTTGGACTACCTATGAGAAACCACCAAAACACCCACAGTAGAGGATGTGCAATGGAATGCTCTATGATTTGTTCTATCGATGAAGTTCAAAACATAGGCATTTCAAAAGATTCGCTTCAGGCGAGTTTATTTATAAATTAAGAAAATTATTTTGATAAAAGGTACAACTCCCTATGAGGAACCACCAAACGCTTGTGGTATGGGACACGTGGTGTTAGTGGATCGCTCTAAGGATAATTTTGCCAGTGTTTCAAAATAAAATTTCAAAATGTTCATATTTTGAAAGTTTGCCTTAACTTAAGGCGAAGTTATTTTGAAAGCCAATAGCATTCCCGAAGAGGGACTGCCTAACATTTGTGGTATGGGGCACGCAATGTGGGCAGACCGCTTTACAGTTGAGTTTGCTAGTAGTTTTATTCTAAAAAGTTAATTTCAAACCTTATGTGTTTTGAAAAACGATTTGAAATTATAAAAGCATCTCAATGGCCAGTAGAATTACTAAGGAAAAACTATCAAACACCCATGTTATGGACATGCAGTGTGGATGAGTATCCCTTAAGTAAATTTACACGTATATCAAGACAAAATTTTAATTTCAAGTCTATTTTATTTTGGTATGTGTTTTTGAGTTGCAATGTGAACGTAGAATGGCTGTTTTAAGTGGGATTTGAATCTTGAGGGTTGGTTGTTATGACGATGTTTTGATCAAGCCAAATTTATGGCTCTATTGTCAGAAAGAAAATTACGTTTTCTAAAAAATGATTTGGTGCATACGATGGTACGTGAGTGTTGATGTGTTTTGATTTCGTATGAGCCACTTAATGTATTGGTTTCATATAGTGATGTGATTTAATTTCGTACGAGCCACTGAGTATTTTGGTTTTCGTAGAGTGATTTAATTTGAACTATTTTAGCATGGATTTTGCTATCTTTTGAATTATGTGATGATTAATTCATGGGCTAAGAACCTGGATTGATCATAGAGTGACGATACCTGCTGAGAAAAAAAATAATTAGCAAGTGGTGCGCACAGGGTGGAGTATCATGGGAAAACTCATTCCCTAAGATGCCCTCGTTTGTTCCATGAGCACCAAGGGTAGGCCGTTTGGTATTACGGCTTGTGTTGGGATGTGATTGGTTGTACGTACCACTTAGTGTACTGGATGTATATGTGGATGCCCACTGAGAAAAAAATAAATCGGCAAGTGGCGTGCATAGGGTAGAGCATCGTGGGAAACCTCTGTCCCTAAGTGGCCCTCGTTTGCCCCATGAGCGCCAAGGGTAGGCCGTAGGGTGTCGCGGCTTGTGGATTTGACGTGTTTTGACTCGGGTGTGAATTTGTGGATTTGACGAGTTTTGACTCGGGTGCAAGTTTGTGGGTTTGACGAGTTTTGACTCGGGTGTGAGTAAGTGGATGTGGTTTGATCAAGAATCAGAATTGTGGCTGATATGCTTTTATGTGTTTCAAGCTGATTTGCTCAACAGTGCTTCTAAGAAAGAAAAATATCTAATTTAAAATTTATAATCGTCTTTGATTGAAATGGTTTATTTGATTAATTTATCAGATTGTGAGTATCAGACGAGGAAGAATCGGAGAGTGTTTTGGAGTTGTGGTTGATAGGATTTGCTTTGTTGGGATTTGCTGCGATGTGCTTTGACTCCGCATATTGATTTATCTGATTTTGATGTAAAAATCAGATTGTGATTCAAGTGTTTTATCCGGTCACGTGTCATTGGATTATGTTATGACGGTTTATCCAATCTCAAATTATTGAATTCTGATTATGAGTGCTTTATCTGATCGTAATTATTGGATTTGGTTTTGTCCTATCTGAGTATGAAGTCTCAGATCATGTTTGCGTTAGTGTTACCCAAATTTTAACTATCGGGTTATGCTTTTGAAAGTGTTATCCAAGTGGTTCTCAGATTTTGTTTCTCAAGATTTTTTTTCGATACTTAAATTATCGGAATGTTGTTTGTGTTGGCCATTCGTGTAATTACCGGATTTCGCAGGGTTGTGGAGATTGGTCTGAGCGAATTGCGAGGCCGCAATTCATTTAAGTGGGGAAGAATGTAAGGACCCATTTTTCGGTAATGCTTAACCCGGGGGGTTAAGTGTAATTTGGTAATTTGAGATCAGTGTTAGGGGGATTCATTAGGTAAAATCTCCATAATCAGGTAGAGCTCGGAGTAACGAGTGTAACGAATTGAAGAACGCACAAAATGGAGGTCGGGAGTGAAAGCTACGGCCCCGGGAAGCATGCCATATGGGTGAGACCTACATAAAAAGTGCGGGATAACCTACCCATGTGTGGTCTTATTTTAAAGGGCTCATCGACACGAGTCCATCGGTAACAAGAACATGCGATTCCAACGTCAAGGTTGGAAGTTATCGCCTTTTGAGGTAAGGATATTATTTAAATAAAATACTATCATTCTGGATATGATCAACGATGCAGTGGATAAGACTAACAACGAAGCGGATAGGATGGACGACACAACGAATAATATTGCTGAAGTAAGTAGATGGGTTTGCTGACGAAGCGGATAAGATCGCTGACGTAGCAGATAGGACTGACACATATCAATCCTATCTGCCACATGTCAGTTTTACATCTATCCAATTTTTCTATAAATATCATTTAGAGCATTTAGTTTGGGGGGGGGGGAACCTCTCCCACGTTTATATGTTCTCTCCCATATTCAGAAACTTCTATTCTTCGTTTTTCACTCATTTTAAGTCCGATTTGAGTGATTCTTGAGGCGTTCCTAGCTAATTCAAGGGTGATCTACGAAATGGCATAGTCCATCCCTGAAGTTGGAATCCCTAGAAGGGGAAATGGCCTGGGGCAAGAGGAGGCTCTATCCGCCACCCTCCCAGCCTTAAGAGAGAGCAGCGGCCCGGAGAGAAAGGGGGACTCCGTCCTCCGTCACGGACTGCATCGTGGGTCATCGCCTAAAGTAGGGAAGGATCAGCCCTTCACCAAAGGCCCACACAGTGTGAGAAATGTCCTGGGGAAAGGGACGTTCTGTCCGTCGCTTATGGGCACAAAAAATGAGAAGTCTCCGAGAAAGGGGACAGTTGGTCAGTCATCTTTTGGCGCAAGGCAAGGAACATGCGGAGGTTAGATGAGGCTCCGTTCACTGTCTCCAGATTCGAAGGGGAGAACGCCCAAAAATAAGTACCCCGAATACCTCTACCTCACGAGACATTAGGGGAGTAAGCGTTTTTTACCTCCTATTTTAATTATAGAATGAATGTGCTAGATAGGGTATATGCTATGCCTTGATATGATATGATCCTTTATATTATGATATGTTATGCTTATATGCCATGATGTGTGTTGTCTCGCTCTGGGTTAGAGAGAGACGTGTTGTGTGTGTGTTCGATCTCGGCTAAGTGATAGAGCGAGACATGTGATGCATGTGGTCTAGGCTCAGTGATGGAGCGAGACATGTGACTGTGATGGAATTGCTCTAGGATAGAGTGAGGGATGTTGTGGTGGTCGTGTGGCGCTCGTCTCCATGATAAAGCGAGATATGTGTTGTCGGTGTTTTATGGGTTTTCGTATAACCCCGATTAAATATTTAGGTATAAGCATGTGTTTTCGTATGGTTTGATGTATGTAGTAGCCAGTAGGTAGAACTACATATGGATCCCATCGCATCAAAGTAACATCGCGGATGTTATCCGATACGTACGTAGGCAAACAATAGCAAGGCAATGTTGGCCCGATCCGAATTAGTTATATAATTAGGTTTGTTATGGCCTATGCGTAATGGAGTACTAAAGTTCTGAAGCACGTAGAGGAACAAGAAGACTCTAGCACTCAAAGTTCGCCGCTCCCAATTCTGGGTTTGGTTTTTATCATTTTTGGACCCCCGACCTGGGTCGGTTTCTGGGTTGGGGTGTTACAACAAGATAAAAAGAGAGCAAGAGAGAGCGGAATAGAGGGTACCCAGTTGTGGAAGGTTAGATTAGCGGCGGTGGGTGACCACAATACTCCTCTTTGTCAATGATCAACTTCGCCTCCAATGATTTAGGGCACACCGCATTGGTCTGTAGTGATGTAGCGATTTAGGGCTTGGTCGGAGAAGTTCGGGGAAGAAGGAAATAACTAACCGGAGGGGCTCAATCCAATGGGTTTGGTGGCAGAAGTTTGGTGGCAGAGTTGGGTGTTAGGGACAGAGATGGAGAGGCATTAGGGTGGGGTGGGCACTCCTCTTTCTGTCGAGCAGGTGAGAGGGGAAAATGAAATGGGGAGTGGGGTGTGTGACTCATATTTTGTATTAATTTTAGGTGGGCAACTTAAAAGGGTCGGCTGGATAAAATTTGGTGTGCTAAACCCGACATTCTAATTTTATTTTTGGGTCATTTAACAGTTTGTGGGTCATATGTCTTGTTTTGTCAATACTTTGACGAACTTCTATATCCGATAAATGATTGAAGGAGTTGAGATAAAAACAAAAACAAAAAGCATGTGTGAATTTCAACAAACAATGTGCTGTTTAATAGCTAATTGGACAGCAACAGTTGATGTTATTCAGTGAACAACTACGAAATGCTTGTCATATTAATGAACTTTTCGTCACATTTTGTCGTTGTTAAGCAAGCATATGATAGTTTAGTTATGGCCTTGTAAATTAAAGTTCCCAACTCAAAACCAAATGCAAATCAGAATAAACTACAAAATCAACTAATGCTTTTATATGCTTCGTTTGTTTAATAAAACTTTTATATTCTTCTAGTCATTTTAGAGGGAAATCCTTCTTCCAAACTACACTTAACGAAGTGGAGGTCCTAAGTTCAAATCCACACTTTGTTTGCCACACAAAGGGGATATGTCCCCGACTTGCCCTATATAAATAGTAAGGAAAATTATATAAATAATAATTAAAAAAATATTTACCAAAATAAACTATTTTAGGAAATATTTTTCAAAGTGGTGTTCCTTTTTGCCACGCAGGCGCATCCTTTTTGACCCGGTTTCATCATTTTGAACGATAAAATCAACTTAAGCTGATTTCATCATTCTCAACGACAAAACTGCCATACTTGTCCCATTTCGTCCTTCAATCTTGACAACAATACTGATTTCATCATTCTAAATGACGAAATCAAAATAAATTTTTTTAAAAATACTATTTGAAACTAATTTTATCACCTGTCCCTATTCATTCATTCAAAACATACATAATACATACATGACTTCATTCATTCCAGCCATAACAAATATCATTAAAGTACATCATAGTCAAGTAACAAATATATTACATCATAAGTAATGTCATAATCTCCTACATCCTCGACCTTGTCCTTGACCTCGACCTCGTCCTCGACGGTGGTGTA
The DNA here is from genome assembly GCA_035235625.1 of Saururus chinensis. Classification (NCBI taxonomy): domain Eukaryota; kingdom Viridiplantae; phylum Streptophyta; class Magnoliopsida; order Piperales; family Saururaceae; genus Saururus; species Saururus chinensis. The sequence continues at coordinate 28,923,957 of CP141140.1, forward strand.
CGAGCTCCTCATGATCTACCTCTAGATCTGGCTATGGCTCTGGCTCCGTCTCAAGCTGCGACTCCAGGTCCTGCTCCTACTCGGGCTCCGGCTCTGGCTCAGCATAAGTAATAGATGGTACAACACGGCTGGCCAATGTCGTCTATAATATAAAGTTGGATCTGGCTAAGCTACATGTGCAGTGTTCGGAAATGATGAACCTAGAGGAGAGCTATAAGCTGCTGATGATGATGGAATAACCGGGCATGAAGAGTGCATCAGCTGCATCTGAGCGGCCTCGTCGACAAGATAATCTCAATGAACATCCGTGATCACTGAATGAAGCAGTGGCAAGCTACAAAGGACATCATCAGACTCTCTAATCACCGACTCACATGCTGCTAATAAGTCCTCGCTCGAAGTACAAGTGGTAAGTGCATCGCTCAAATGCGCATGCGTATGTCGAACTAGACAAAGCTATAAAAAAATAAATTAAATATTAGTTAAATAATTGAAACGAAATAAGAAAATAATATATGCCTTAATTAGCAAAGTTGTACTTACTAGAGCTACCTCAGACGCTCCCCTAGGCTGATATGTCATCTCCTCTACATCATTGCACGGTAAAATATATCGTTGTGTAATCGGTAAATACCACTGTATATAAGTACTACGAACATCTCGCAATGTCATAGCTATCTCCCCTCTAATAACAGTGGCTCTCCTATCCTCCCATCGAGCAATATACGGCACATGATGTATAGCCCAATTGGTAATATGGCAGCCCTGTCGAGTGATGCGATGGACAAACTCGATAATAGAAGGTGGGACCCCTTGCTCCAAGTTAAACTGGAGCATTACACAATCCGGCACATACATCTCGATAATCTCATAACATATTAACGGAGTTAGAAATAGCCACACTTTTCAACCGTCCGTGCATAGGGGAGGTAACACATGCGTACATAACTAAAAATATTGAATAAATACAGAGGTTGATTATATGTTTACCAATCAACATGAGGGTTTCTATATGATTTACTATTATGCCCACTTTGTTTACACCTCCCGCATTTATATCCTCCTCTACCATCTTTTTCCATTATTCTATGGTCCATAGTATTCCTAATGTGAACAGATTGTGGGCAACTAGGTTGCCTTGTGGCTATCGGAGGGTATAACACAAAAGGTATATCCCTCTCCCAATACTCCCGACCACGAGGAGAATAAAATTTTGCGGAGTACACATTTTTACAAGTAGAAGATGCGTAAAACAGTGATGCATGGATTGGCTCCCTCTGCTTTGCCCACACGGCAATAAGGTGCGAGCAAGGATAACCATAAACTTGAGGGATGTTGCATGTACAAGTATGCATCGCAACATTTACCATAACCTTTCGGGCACAAATTGATATCACTTTGTACTGACTCATGTTGATCCTATTAACTATATACTCCCCAATTTTTCTTGTTTGCTCTCTCAATATAGCTTCCACTCTAGGAGTATATGGGGTGGCCATGGCAGAGGCGGTAGAAGATTGTTTAACAAAAATTTTTATGAGCCGATAAAAGATAGCTGATGCTAAAGCCTACATGGGTAAACCTCGTGCCCCCTTCAAGACGCTATTTAAACTTTCAATCATATTTGTAGTCGTCATGCCAAATGTCATAAAACCACCGTGGGCAAGGGACCACTGTGCAGGATGCAATTCTCCTCCTAAGAGGAGATATTTTGCCCTAGGACTCTCTTGACCAATCAAGTCCATTTTAGCATCAAACTTTTCTACTGTGAGTGCACAAGCTGCTACCCCTATCAAGTCCACCAGTGTATCTTTTTTGAACTCCTTAAAATTTGCTTTTATGTGACGGATGCAATAATGATGGTGGTAATCCGGCTCGGGAAGAACCTCAGGCACGGCCTTCTAAAGACCCTTATGTTGATCTGAAATAATGATGATGTTCGTCATGCCCATCGGTACATGATCCCTCAATTCCATTAGAAACCATTTCCAATTGTCTCCATCTTCCTTCCCGACAAGCCCAAATGCAAGAGGAAATAACCCATTATTTCCATCTGTAGTCGTTGCAGCCATAAGAGCACCGGAGTATCTACCATACAAGTGAGTGACATCAACACCAATCACGGGGATGCAATGTCGAAACCCTGCTATAGATGGCCTAAATGCCCAAACAATCGCTTAAATCTCCTACATATGGGACCATCTGCACGATGTACTTCATCAACCTCTAAGTGGTAGTAGGTGGCAGGATTTGCTTCTTGTACCACCCTTAGGTGCATTGACAACAATTTATACGATTCTACCCAATCTCCATAAATAGCCTTGATCGTCATATTCCTTGCTACCCATGCTTTCTTATAAGATATGTCAACATGATACTTCTCCTTCATTCTTTCCATAATATCCCCAGGTATGAGAGTTAATTTGGCTTGGATAGTAGGCATTATGACCTTCGAAATAATGGAGGCACTGCATTGCCTATGATCTGTGCTAAGTTGGGCATTCTGACATGTGTGGTCACCTTTGTACGTCTTCAATTTAAAGTACCCACCACCCCTTTTTTTTAAGCCATGCACTCTCCAAGGGCAAGTGCTATCAATGCACTTCACTGTATACTCTGACAAATTTATTTATACAACCTTGTATTCAACATGATTTTGAATGGAAAACTCCTGCAAGGCTATAACAAATGCTTCTTTATTCTCAAAGCTGCGGCCAACAGATAACTCATCTTCATTTTGTTGGTCCATATCCATTGAAGAATTAACTGCAGCATCTATCTCCTCATATGTGATGTGTGCATAAAGTGGCTCCACTTCACAGTACGGCGGCTCTTCATCATCTACATTCATATCATTCCCAGCAATAGCATTGTTTACCACATCATCCCCCTTGCCGTCAACCATCTGTTGAGCGCTTTCTTCACCTCTAACCCCTTCTACATTCATGTCAAAATCTTCTCCACTTACTTCGTCAATATTATCTTCACCTTCATTATCCTCATTTTCATCAATATCTTCACCGTAGACATATCCCCCCTACATATAAACATCGCATATGTATTAAATTTCGTAAGCCTAAAAAAGTTGAATTCATTTATAAATATATATTTCACCTTTGATTGGATGGTCCAGCATCAGTATGACTAACATACGTGTAGGGGTAATGAAGGCCCATCGAACTTTAAGTTTCATACCATGCACCGCCTTGAGACATTTGAATGCTAAATGGCTTGTGTGCATGCGTCGTGGACCTTCCATATTACACACAAAATCATAAAATTTAGCTAAATGTATTCACAACTAAATCAACCTTATCTCCAATTAGGTCCACTTCCATCGTAAATAGGGGCAGACGACTTATGACGTTCATTTGAAGCTACTGTCATAGATAAATTTCCTTCTTCTTCGTCGTCCACCGGCATTTGCATATGACTTTCATTGTTCACATTTCTATCCGAGCTCCTGTGTGAGCTTGTGTGAGAGCTCCTATGTGAACTACTTTGCCTTTTACTAGTCACTCGGGTCTCTTTTTCGAGAAATAATGCGAAAGAAATTTTGCCACATGAGTGGTGAAACATAAAAGCCATTGATGTATCATCATTTATGCATATTAGTATCATTCTCGATCCATAGGACGGAATATTACATTTGATAGTAATTTTTTATCTTCTTCGATCCAACCCAACCTTGCTTGCTACGTGCATCTCAAATTCATCGAATGTAGATGGTTTCTTAATTAATAATCCTTCTATGCATCTGTCGCAATTAATTAAAAAACTAACCATTTCTTCTGTCATTTTTATTCAATTAATTCATAAACAATAAATTAAATTAATATTAGATTAAGCAAACTAATACTAACATCTAGCCTAACCAATATATTTTTAAAATATATACGCATAGAAACTAATAGATTTACCAAGTATATAAGCATATCATGAAGACTTTATATTAATGAGCAAATTTCCTAATCAGTAAAATTACACAATCGATGCGATAACGCATGCAATGTCACAAACTATATAAGCCGCAAAAAAAGCACGTTAAAAAACTCAAATCCTCCTCAATTTCTAAAATTTGAGAGTCTCGTCATCTTAAAAAACAAAAACTCATTGATTAAAAATCCATCTCAAATCAGTAGTCTTAAACAGGAAAACACAAAAAAAGACTGAGAACAATACTTCTAAAACTGGGGATCAATGATGGGACAATCAGAACTTCAAATTTCTTCAATGTAGCATACGTAAGTCAAGCAAAGGATGCATTGCAACGAATCAGGAAGAGGTAAATAAAAAAAGACAAAGCAAAAGCAGAGTTCTGCATTTGATCCAACAGGTTGGGAAAAAAAAGGGAAAAGGAACGACACACACCAGAAAAAGGGAATGGGATCAATGACAACGAAGATGAGACCTCTAGTTTTGCCGGTAAGAGAGGCGGATGAGAAGTTTGGAATGGGGCCAGTGACGATGAATGAGCCTTCTCCTCCACTGTCAAATTTGAGAGTCTTTCGAGTTTGGAGAGGAGATGGGGAGGCAACCTCTTAACACGGCTTCACGTTGAAAATACTGGCGACGGGCTGGACATCGGCAGCGGGACTGGCGGTGGGCCAGACGTCGGCAGAGGGAGCGAAGTGGAATGGTGGATCACAGGAAGAAACGCGACTGGAGGCAGAGTGGGTTCGCGTGTATAACGACAATGATTTCGTCGTTTTGAGCGACGAAATCAACTTAAGCTGATTTCGTCGTTTAGTATTGTTGCCGAGACCGAAGGGCGAAATGGGACAAGTATGGCAATTTCGCCGTTCAGAATGACGAAATCAGCTTAAGTGATTTCGTCATTCAGAACGACGAAACCGGGTCAACTTATAAACGGTTTCGTCGTTTAGAACGACAAAATCATCTTGAAACCAATTTTGTCATTCTAAATGACGAAATCAACTTAAAAATTAAAAAAAAAACCACGCAGACACCCGTCGCTTCCGTGGCAAAAAAGAATACCACTTTAAAAAATATTTTCTAAAGTAATATATTTTAGTAAATATTTTTTAAAATTATTATTTATATAATTTTCCCTAAATAGTACTTTAAGAGGCTAATTGACCTCCTCAATGTTTTAAAAACCGGGCCACTAACTTGAAATGGTGGTTGGGACACAATTTTTCAGATTTAACTCAGCACAAACCCGGATAGAACCAAGTTCTACCAGCTCGGCCAAGTCAGTTTTTAAAATACTAATTAAGGATTGGAACACCCCTTATTAAAAAAGAAAAAAAACCATCTGTATATTTCGGTAAAGTTGAGTTTCGGTACCATAATACCTACTTGGTCCAAATATTTGTTTAACTTGGTAAAAAAAGTTGACTCTGTGAATCGAACGGTTGTGAAACTTTGATCCATCCAACGAAATCTAAGCCACGTTGCTGTTGTTCAGCAAAAAAGTAAGGTGGACAAAATCATCCTGGGATCGTGTGAAGTACAAAAATGGCCAGAACATGAGGACAAAATCATTATCAAATTTAGTGTGGCCCCAAAACCGTGTTTTGTTCCGAGAGAGAGTAAAAAGTGAACTTGTCGTCATGTTAGATTCGTGCCATGCATGCTCCTTCCCCTTCAGTCCCGACATTCTCATCCTCCACCCGACCTATCCTATCCATTCTTTATAACTATTTTTCCTACTACTCTCCACGTAATTATATAATACTTTTTATTATTAAAAGTAAGAATGTGCTACGATATATTTTATATTATTTTTTAGTTAAACATGTAGTTTTTTGTTATTTTTAATATTATCCTTATTTTATACATTATTTAATTTTAATTAATGTTGTCGACATCTACACTACATAGATTATACAACAATAAAATACCTAACCCGGATGCAATCGATGCCATATTGCCCATGTTTGAGTTAGGTTGGGTTTTATCTCAATTAGGCTTGAGTATATGAAAAAACAATCCAGTGATTTTGAAGTTGGGTTCGGTTCAATTGGTAGTATACTCAATGACCTAACTAGATCCAATATTTATGTATAAGAAAACTCAACCCGACCCAATATTTTTTCTATACAAAATTTGACTTGACCAAAAAAATAAAAAACTATCATTTCAATTTGGCCCAATGTTAGGTTGAGCTTTATTTTGAGTTTTGTTCAACTTCTGGAACCTACCTAATCTAAGATAAATATTAGTTGGGAGAATATCTACCAACCTAAAATAGAAAGGGGCTTGGGCATTCATTCTATAATGGATTGGTGTGTTATTGGTTTAACTAAACATTTCTAGAGGCTTTTGTCTGATAAGGATTCTCTTTGGATTAAGTGGATATATGGTTATTATATTCAAGGTTCCTCTATATGCATTGTGATGTTCTTTCTTTTGCCTTTTATTCTTGAAAGAATATCATCTTGCTTAATATTTATTTTATTTTTTACATGATAAATGATGGTTTGTCTACCTTCTTTTCATTGGATCATTTGGTAGGAAACTTCACACTCTTATGGTTAACGTTATTTGCACCAATTGGAAAGTTATCTTCTTAATAGTACATTTGATTGTTTGATCAATGGGCTTTGGAAATGGCCTCTCCACATAAAATTGAGAGCTGATCATCTTCTTCAAGTTGTTAAAATCACATTCCAACTCTCTCTCATGATTCTGATGTCATTGTATGGAAGCCAAACAAAACAATACTTCCTTCTAAACTCTTCCCTTTATTCTCAAACAAAGTCCCCAAATGAGGTTGTCCTCTTCTCCCTCACAAGCCGATACCAGAGCTCTTTGCTGGTGAGAGCATGGGCTAAAATGTTGGTTTTGCATCATGAGGGCTGCTTGGATAATTTACTATATTTGATCTCTAGCACTCGGAACCTGGAGGAATGATAGTGAAAACTATAAATATTTAATATCTTTGTTATATTTAATCTCTAGCACTTGGAACCTAGAGGGAATGACAGTAAAAATCATAAATATTTACTCACTTGGGAGTGATAGTAGAAACTCTAAATATTTACTCTTTTTGTTATATTTGATCTTTGGCATTCAGAACTTGGAGGGAATGAGAGTGGAAACTATAAATATGTGCTCACTTTGTTATATACAAAGAGACTAAATATTTAGTCTCTTTGTTACATACAAAGAGAGTAATTATAAGGTCTCTTTCTTAGGATGGGTCCTTGGTGGCGACAGTGACAGTAGGGTCATCATTGGGGAGGAGGTGTTTGTCTAGGATGAAGGGGCAGTGGAGCCAATGATGGGGAGCTTGTGGTAAGGGAGGATAGTGTGTTGGAAGAGGCACCAGAGCTACCGTGAAATGAGGAGAAGGAGGTAGGGGTGGTGCCTGTGTCAGTAGTGGTGCAGCAAAACTCCAGATATGACTAAAGTCAGAGATAGAAGCCGACTCTAACAAGGGCAGTGGGGTCAATGTCAATGATGTCCTTGGTGGTGAAGGTGACAACAAGGTTGTTGTCAGGGTGAGGCACTTATAGAGGATAAAGGGGCAACAGAGGCGGCGATGAGGGGTCGTGGTCAAGGGAAGAGGGCATGACAGAGGAGGCATTGAAGCTATCACTCACGGCGATGGAGATATAGAAGAAAGAGGCCTAGAGCCTGGAGTAGAGATTTGAATAGAGGAAGAAAGGGAGCTTGATTGGAGGAGGAAGAAAAAGAAATAGGAAAGTAAAGAGAATAAAAGAATAAGAAGGTAAGCTGATCCATAAATATAACTTACTTGGACTTTAGGTAATTCACAATTGTCAGACCTTCTATAAAAAGTTTGCTCACAAGAGTAGACATTAGTTTTTTTTTTCAAACCTAGTATAAGGATTATTTGGACAAAAAGTGGTGAAAAAAATTATTATCCCTTAGAAAAGAAAGTTGATAACTAAACATTGAATATGTACACCAAATCTATACACCCATAATGTGGCATGTTTATGTTAGATAAATCATAGCACACCATTGAGAACTTAGATTCCTTGCCCAAGAAAGTCAATAAACAAGTTAATTTGGATAAGATGAAGTGATGCATATGCACCTACAACAAAAAATTAGGCTTTTTTTACCAAATTCAAGGTGATGATGGACGGTACAACTATATGTGATTCTTCTAGTTCCTTTGATACTGTAACACCCTGCTTTTTTACGATTTTGGACTCTTTAAGTAGTTATCTAAATGTAAAAAGAAGTAAAAGCGGTTTTTGGTACAAGGTAGAAAAGAGACCAAGGAGAGTCTAAACGCCAGTGGGAGAGTGTTTGGAGAAGCGGACTATATTTTGGATTAAGGTGATTTCATGGTGAATTTATATTGGAGGGGGTTTAGTATATAATTGTTGAATCAAATGAGTTATTATCTATTTCAGAATAAATTTCATTGGTCTTTAAGTTAAGAAAAGTGTTTAAAATAAGAAAGGAATTTTTGTTATTAATTTCTAAATTATCGGTAACGTCATATGTCACCAATGGGAGAGGGAAAATAACACTTTTGCATGCATAAAGTGACATACACGTTATTTTACTCATCGATAGTTTGGCCTGCCCACTAACTTGATTCTGGCTAGTTCTCAATTTTTCAGTTTAATTATGTACATACACGGTTTGATCTAATTTTTATAACATAATAATCCGACCCAAACATTCAACTGACTCTAATATAACCAAGTTCGACCGGCCGGCCAGGCCATTTTTATTTAGGATAGAAATCTAGGCCACATGTCGCTGTTGTTCAGCAAATATATCATCTGAGTTTAATCTGTTTGTTATTTTAATTTTTGCTAAAATACTAGTTAAATATTTTTTTAATAGGGCTAAAACAGTTTAACATAAGATGTAAATCCTGCTCTTTTGAACCGAATCGCACTTTAGAAGCAGAAATCTCAGCGGTGAAAGCTTTTGTTGCGTTAGTTTTTCACCGAAAAGGTTAGGTGGACAAAATCATCCTTATTCCTTCAATCCTGTGAAGTACAAAAATGGCCGAGAAGCATGAGGGCAAAATCATATGGAATTTGGTGTTGCCCAAATATAGCGTGTTTTTTACAACCGTCGTGGGTCTGCGTCAGTTGCTTCAGAAAACGTGAAGCCGTCATGTCAGCCCCGACATGCTGCCTTAAGCCCCGACATGCTCATCGCCTCATCCTATCTATTCTAAGAGTACAGCCTTTCTACTACTACCTCCCTATATAATTATATTATACTTTTTACTAGTATGAATATAATATAATATAATTTTTATATTATTCTTAATTATTTATGTATATTTTAAATTTTTTTAATATTATTTTTATTCTATACATAGTTTTAATTAATACTGTCAACTTCTACAGAAAATAGATCATGCAACCAACTTCATATTGCCTACATTTGAGTTGGGTTGGGTCATCTCTCAATTCAACCAATAATATACTCAGTAAACAACCTAACCCGATCCAACATTTACGTATAAGAAAAATCAACCCTACTCAATATATTATCTATAAAAAACTTGACAAGGCAAAAAAATTATTATTTTAATCAAACCAAGATTAAGTTGAACTTTATTTCTGAGTTTTGTTCAAGTTCTGGAACTGACCTAACCTAAGATAAATTTTGGATCTTATTTTAGGTTCTTGGGTAAGTCAAGTTCATAAATCTCAGAGCCTATCTCGAGTTAGATTAGGTTTAGAAAATCTAGTTCTAATTGTTGGAAGCTAGAATTAGATTGTCATAATGACTAAAGAGCCGAAGTTGTTGAATGGGCGTGTTTTAGGAAACATGTATTCACACTATGCATATAATATGATATGTATGCATTTTAAAAAAATGCATATTATATGCCATTTAATACACTGCAATGGGGAAAGGTGCAATATGCATATAAAATGTGTATTATACCCATTTTTTGTAATTAAGCTCCTCAAAGCCTGGTCTCATGTTGATGATCATGAAAGAGAGAGAGAGAGAGAGAGAGAGAGAGGGGGAGAGGGGGAGAGAGAAGAAAATTTTTAAAATATAAAAATTGAAGTATTTGCGATGCATGCACCTACATGTCTCAAATACATAAAGTAATTGTGATGCTTAGGCACATGCATCGCAAATACATATATATTTGCAACACATAAGTACATGTGTCTCTAATAAAAAATTAATGTTTTTAGTATTAGCTATGTTTTTTTAAAAGCGTTTCTAACAGGCAATCCTATTTGTGACACTTTTTAAAAAGCATCAAAAATTTTGAATAATTAAAAAATATATAATTTGGGATGCTTTAATATATGCGTTGTAAATACTATGAATTTTTTTAAAAGATAAACTAAATTTTATTTATTTACTATTTACTATATATATTTTCTTTAGACTCATTTGTATGAGACTCAGCTCACACATGTCAACATGAGACTTAACTTTCTCGATAAGACTTGGCAATTTTTATTATATATAAAAAATAATAAATTTTATTTTATGTGTATATAAATTTTAAATATACAAGAAATAAGAAGTTAGACAATATATGTACTTAATATTATTATTTAAATATAATATATAGAGAGAGAAAAATGAGGAGATAGTTGAAGAGTGAGAGAAGAGAGAGAGGGAGAGATAGAGAGAGATATAGAAGAAAGAGGAAGAGAAGAGAGAGGCAAGAGAGAGAGCAAAGAGAGAAAGAGAGAGAAGAGAAGAGGAGAAAGAGAAGAAAGAGGCAGAGAGAAAGAGAAGAGAGAATGGAGAGAGAAAGTAGAAAGAGAAAGAAGAGAGCGTAGAAAGTGAGGATAGAGAGAGAGAGAGGAGAGGGAGAAAGAGACAAAGAGTTGAGAAATAGTAAAGAGAAAAAGAGGAGCAACAAGAAAAACTAAAACAGGTTGTTAAAAAATTTAACTACTAGCGACGCTCTTTCGAAGCAATGCCAATGTCCTAACAATTGCGACGCATCTAGTATTATTACTTTTGATGACGCTTATGATAAGCATTGCCAATAGTAAAAAATATTAAAAAAATTCATTTATACTATTTGTGGCAATCACAGTGAACATGGCAAATAAGTATAATAGTTATGTTTCATTGTAAACATCGCACCGGTCGGCGCTTCTTTGGAGAATCACAAATAATCTAAAAAGATTGTTTTAAATATTGCTTATTATTGTGATGCTCAATAGAAGTATCACTTGTTAGAAGCGTCGCCAACACTAATAATACTTGTGACACATATAATGATGTGTTGCAAGTGTAAAACTATTAGTGACTCTTCATGCCAGTGTCACCATAGTTCAAAATTAATTAAAAAAATTTATGTTTTTGTTTTTCTCTCCCTTCTCTCTCCTCGCTCTCTCTACCCTCTCTCTCACCTCTCTTTCTCAAAGCTAGGGATCTCACTAGCATGCGTGAGAGAGGAGGAGAGAGAGGCAGAGAAACAAAGTGAAATAGAAGAGAGAGATAGAGTAAACACAAATAGAAGAAATTTAAAATTAATGAAAATAGGGCTAGTGGGATTGTTACTAGACTCTAGCAGGAGGAAGAGAGGGGAGAGTGCATGAGAATTTAATTTTAATTTTTTATTATATACCATATTTTTAAAATAAAAAATATAGTAGCGCATAGGAATATGCATCGTAAATACATAAGGTATTAGTAACGCATATTCTTATGAAACACTAATACATTTAAATTTATTTTTATTATATTTAAAATATAATATAAAATAAAACAATCCCAAAAAATAAAAACTAAATTCCCCTAGTTTCTCACCTCTCCTCCTTGGAGCCAAGGCTCATGCTAACATGCATGAGACAGTGGAAAGAAGAGAGAGGAGAGAGAAAGAAGAGAGAGAGAGAGAAGAAAGGAGAGTAGAGAGAAGTGAGAGAGAGTGAAGAGGGAGAAGAGAGGGAGAGCGAAGAGAGGAGAGAGAGGAGAGGAGAGAGGGTGAGAGATGAGAAGAGATAGAGAGAGAAGAGAAAGGAGTGAGAGAGACAGGAGAGAGAAGAGAGAGGGTAGTGAAAGGGAAAGAGGAGAGAAAGAAAGGGGCGAGGAGGGGAGAGAGAGGAGAATGAGGAGAAGAGAGAGAGGATAGAAGTAAGAAAGAGAGAGTGGTGAGAGGGTGAAGATCAGAGAGAAGAGATGTAACGCACGAGATTTTTCATCACATTTTCTTAAAATTTACGGAAAATATTTACAATATCACGGCTATAAATCGGAGAAAAATGAGGAAATCAAAACCTGTGAAAGCAATTTATAATTTAAAACATCACACATCAATTTCCATCCAAATTGTTTCTTTATTTGGTCAAACATCATATGGCCAAAGCAAATATCCCTAGACGCTACTCGAAAACAAACGTACGACTAAATTACCATGATCATGAATTTTTAAATACAAATAACTCCCAAGCATCCCTGAGTACAAGTCCCATAAACAGTCCACTATTTGATCCAAATTAAAAATCCAGAATACAGACCCTTTAAATCTTATCTCACCCAATACATTAGATCGTGGCATAAAAAGATACTCACATTGAGTCAAGGTTATACCTGAATCAAAAGGTGAAACAATCCACCACAGAATCGAGCATCCATCTCCACGAGCTTTCCAAAATAACTTGCAAAAGCCTCCTCAACAACGCGACTAAAAAAGTAGGGTAATAAGTATTTTTATACTCAGTAAGAAAATACCAGTAGGGGAATCCTAAACAATGAACTCAATAAGTTCATAAATACATGTGTTCATGCAACTCAAACATGAAGTATACAACATATAATAATCATATACATATGCATATAATAATGCATAACAAACCATGAAACCAAACTTATACAAACACCCTTAATCAAGGTCTTACAAACTTACTCATACCATCGTATGCATACTCAATCCCTTACACATACTTGTATGACCATACTTGTACAATCTTACACTAATAGTCCTTCCTATAATCATATACTTACAGTCGTGCTCAGAATCGTACACTTACATTCTTACTCAGAATCATCATCTTAAAATCGTGCTCATACTCATACTCATACAACTTACATGTACTTGTATGACCTTACTCGTACAATCATACACTTACTGTCTTACTCAAACATATACTTACAATCGTACTCATACTATCGACCACTGAAGCTCATTACAATTAATAAGCTCCAGCGTCACAAAAGAAAAGAATGCCAGTGGGGCATCACCTTAACCTCCAGGGAGTAACTAGACGCCATAGACTTTTACAGAAGGCAAGGCACACCTATGCTCATGGTGCATAAGATCAAATAGGTAAGAGTAGATCCATGATACTACTTACCTAAGTGTGCAAACATGCACGCACACATAAGGGGTCATACAATTGCCCACACATAAGGGGTCTTATAGTGTCATACAATTGCCCACCATTATGGGTCTTATACTGCCAGTTCCACTCTTAGGCAGAAATCATACAGTGCCTCTTGGGCAAATTCATACAATGTCACTCTTGGGCAGGAATCATACAATGTTCTCAACAGAGCATTGAATGTCTAGTCTTAATACAGCACACAGACCAAATAGAAAACATACATATAATTGCTCTCAACATATCATCAAATGTCTGGTGCTCTATATAGCACACATACAACATCCGACAGGATAAACAACATGGTAAGACATGAGAAATTCTTAGCCGACTGATTATCGGCTAGCTCAAACAAGGAACTTAATCCGTCGAACCCTCAGGTCTCAAACTCACAACGCTATTATTAGCTTTCTCATAATTCAAGTTTAAATTAAGTATATTATGCAGTACAATTATGCCACACAAACTCACAATGCTCGACTAATCAAACCGAAGCTGAGTCGTATCCAAACCCTAATTCGATAAGGCAACAGACTTCACTTAACCCGTCCATATCATGATCAACTCCCAGTACATCAAATCCTTACATAATCATACAGTCTCTGTCATCCACCTTATGGCCAAAACATCTTACACATATGTCACCAAACTGAGCTCCTCACAGTAGATCCTCGTTATCACCCTCTTTACTTAATACCACACTTATTATGATTACTTTTCACTTCATAATCTATATGTTATGCTTGTACAATTATGCATGCTCTTACTGTCTAATAAACCTCTATAAGGCTCCAAGCCTAAGTCCACTTACTTACTGAACACCTGACGTTGCTCCAAACCAAACTAAACCAATCCGCTCAAATCCTCACCTGTCAAACTTACATCCACCGTCTTTTGTCACATGGTTACACATCCAACTTTGTACCAACCCTCTGTCATCTCTTATCGTTTGTCACCCAGACTTCTGCCCACACACACAGCCCACATACGTAACTAACTCACAATCTCTAGCCATCACTAGCATGTCTATAAAACACATACATTGTATACTGACATATTTGCTAGCCATCACTAGCGCATACATATTTTGCATACATAAAACATACTTACAACTCATATACATATATGTATCTCAACATGGCATAATTCATTATCTTACATCATACAAACAGACCACGATTTAATATCCAAACCATGGAATCATATAATCCTAGAATGCTGCTACTCATTCAAAGCATGCTATCATAAAATTACGAGTTCAAAGCTCCCCTACCTTGTAATCATGACGTTTGATGGCAAGCATACAATGGTGGGGGCGTCGGTGGAGGAGTTGGCGGTCAAAACCATTATTAAGTTGAGAGAGCTGTTGTCCCGAGGTTTTAGGAAATGCCGAAAGCACTCATTGCCAAATGGGGTGTCAGATGTCAACTCGAAAAAATCGGCGATCCACGGTGGCACACTACGGGCGGCCAGGAGAAAGGACGTGCCAACGAGTGGTAGGTGTGACCGAAGGTCAAGGTGTACACACTAAAATTTGACCGATGGTTGAAAAATACTCAATCGGTCACAAGACATTGAAATTGGCCATGGATAGCACCCAATGGTGTCAATTTTACGTTTACAGGGACCCACAAAAGGGCGGAGGGTGTGGGGCGACACTCAAGGACAAAGGAGAGGTGAAGGAGCTCTGATGGACAAATCCTGACGATGGCAGAGCCATCAGATGGTTAGGCGGTGCCAAAGTGGCACCAAAACCTTAAACTGTACACGTGATTGCTTGCACATGCGGCCAAAGGGAGGGGGAAAGGGCTAGACAGAGGCTGTCCATGGCTTATAAGGGGCTGACAGGGCAAAGGCCCTAGTGGTGGCTAATCAAAATGGTGACATCGCTGATCACCCACAACCAAAACAATAGGTGTGGGTGGCTATGCATCTCGCACAGCAGAGGACAGAGGGAAGGTTTGGGTCCAGCAAAAGACATGAGGCCGTCACTGGCCAAGGACTATGTAAGTGAACTCATCCACATTCGGTCAAGATAAGTCATATAGAATCTTGCTAGAGGTCGTCTGATACTGACTGCGTAAAATGGGCAAGAAGGTTCAATGACCGGAAATGTCAATAAGTAAAACTAGCTAGGCCTACGGCCCATAGGGAGGAGCTGGGGTTAGATAAGGTCAAACTAGCCAAAGGTGATGACTGCTCATAGTCGCCAAGCCACAACGAAACGACTAGAATCTAGCCATCAGCGGTAGCCAGGGATGCAACCAAAAAGGGCAAATGGCTTAGACAAACAAGGGAATGTAGAAGGGCAGTGGAGCGGGAACAGCCTGGGCGGGGCCGTTCTTGGCTGAATCTGGGCTGAACTCAAGGTGGCCGGAGCAGGGGGCTAGGCTGAGGCGGCTACAACAATGTTGTCGAGCCGAGGCTGGCTGGAGGGAGGCAAGCCTGAGGGTAGTTCCTTCCTGGCACATCTTCAATTTTCTGTCACAAATAGAAACAGGGGAGGGGAAGGGTTTGGCCGGCGGGAAGAGGAAGGATGGAGGCTAAATTGGGTAGGGAGGGGTGGTCCACTAACTTTGCTGGACCAAGGTAGTTTGGATTGAGTCCGGCCAGGGCCTCCAACGGCAGAAAAATAGGGGTAGAGGGGAATATGAGGATGGGGCGGCGGAACGGAGGCCCACTAGGCTAGGAGGGGTGGCCTCAACTCAGATCACAGTGAGAGAGAGAGGGAACTAACTAGGGGAAAATGGAACTCAGGGGGCCGGCAGAGCTAGGTGGGGGCCGACCTTGCGGTCACCGGTCTGCGGCTGGATAGATAGAGGCTGGGCAGAGCCCACCGGTCACTGTTAGCACCGCCAAGTCATGAGACAAAGAGAGTGAGGAGGGACCGGGGAAACAAGTGAGGAGCTCACAATGGTCAAAATGGGCTGGGGCGGCGCCAGGGATGAGGCCTGGCTATCGCCTGGCCGTCATCAGGCCGAGGTCAGCCGGCGGCACTCCTCCGGCTCGAACAGATGAGAGAGAGAGGGGTTGTCTTGTTTCTAGGTCTCTCTGGATCAGGCTCGGTCAAGCCCGATTTGATTTTTTTCTTTTCCACTTATCCTTTTCTACACTCTCATTCTTTAATGATTTTTCACGCCGAAATGCTCGCCAGGCCCGTGGCCTACGACTGAATCCACACCCGACTATATGGGTAAGTATATCGTGACCAAATACGCCGAAGCATCACAATTTCTCATCAAAAATGATTGGAAAAATAGTAAAAAAATCATAAAAAATTATAGAAAAATTATAGAAAAATTAGAAACATTACAAGAGAGGAGAGAGAGAAAGGAGGGAGAGGAGAGAGGAAAAAGATGAGAGTGAGAGGAGAGAGGCAAGAGAGGAGAGAGAAGCGAGGGAGAAAGAAAAGAGAATAGAGAGGATTTTAATTTTGTTTTAAAAATTCATATTATTTGTGACACCCTTATTTGCGATGCTAGAAAGATAGCATCACAAATACTCTTATATTTTTCATTGCTTCCTTCTAAGCGTCGCAAATTGTATTTTTTAGCAATGCTTTGTCAGAATTGTCACAAATATATTCTATTTGCAACTCTTTCAAAGGTGTAGCTAAAAAAACCCACTTGCATAATATTTATCTCCCCTCTTCGTGCTCTCCCTAGTCTATGGCTCCACTTCCCTCCAGCCGCCTTCCTCCCTAATTTTTGACCATTGTCCCATTTTCTGTGGCCGCTACATCTACCCCTTCAGTGTAGCTGCCATGTCTTCCCTTGTTTCCTCTTCTTTACCCACTGAGGTGGTTCCCCTCGGCCCCAGCTTTACTAGCTGCCTCATTTGCTCCTTCCTTTCCGCTGCCCCCACCCCCAACCTCAGGCTTCGGTCAGAGCACCTTCTCCACTTGACGGGGGGGGGTATTTGTAACCAATTGTGTAGGGATTTCTATTTATTATTAGGAATATTAGGCCTTTATTGGATAATTGTCAATTTTGAATTTCGGGATCTGTTGATAAAGCTTTTGAATATTATTAATCAAAGAGATACTAGTTTGTTTTATGGTTCTCTCAATGCCAATTAAAAACCCCCAAATTGAATGGAGTATACCATAAATCCCAAGATAGAAATGTTTGTATATTTCACTACATCTCACTACTGATTATACACTAAATAATATTTAAATAAGATACCAAAAAAAGAAACAATGATTTGTTTGGGACGTAATGATTAACAATTTTTCTTTACGTCTTGTGTGGAAACAATAATAATTCTTGATCCAATTGGTTAAAGATTACCATTTTTTAGGCCTATTGTAACAAGCTGAACCTATTTGTTTTGATTCATAAGAAGTAGTTGACAATCAAAAAAAGGGTGGGGGTACTATTGGCTCTAAACCATCTCTTGTAACACCCTAACCCAGAAAATCAATCGGACTAGGGGTTATTTGGAAAACAAAATCAGAGTTTATTAAATTAAACATAAAAATAAAAAAAACCAAGACTGGCTAGAAGCAGCCAGCTCTATGTGCGAGAGTCATAACATTGTTCTACACACTATGAAACTTTTGCATTCCATTATACATAGCTCAGCACAAACATAATTTTATAACTAATTTGGATTGGGCCAATGTTGTACCATTGGTTACCTATGTATGTATTGGATAACATGTATAATATTAGTTCAATACGATAGGCTCCGAATGTAATTCTCCCTATTGACTATTATATGCATTAAGCATCAAAAAATTATGTACGTTAAAATATGTATATCCTTATGTCTAAATAAATCATCCAAAATTAAACAGAAATCTAATAACTCATCGGAGTTTTAGGGAAGCCAATAAATCATCGAAATCACAAAGGTGAACAAAACACTAGCAAAATCACATGCCTCTCTATTACAGAGCGGAGCACAATAGAGCATATTGAATCATATTAGATCCCATTAAATCATATCAGATTTCATCTGACCATACCAGTCATATCAGATCAAATCGGAGCATATCAAATCACCACAAAGCATTTGAGAGCAAATCGGATCACAATAGAGTATATCAAAGCAGATCGAATTGGAATATATCATAGTATATATCATATCATAGAAAATTATATATTTTAATTAGCACATTAATAACACTAAGTAAGATGTACATGCATATAAATCATATTGACTCAAAAAGTCAGAAACACTTACTCCCCTATAGTTCCAAAAGTAGTGACATTTGGAATTGCTTGTTTCCTCAAAGCGTTCTTCCTTACAGGTCCAGAGATAGCGGGCTGAACCTCCTCAAGCTCTAAAACATCTTTCTCATTATGTCTAAAGGCAGTGGACAAACACTCTATTTAACCCAAGATGTTTTCCTCATTGTGGCCCAAAGGCGATATACATTACCTCCCCTTAACTTGGGATACTTCACACTTCTTATGCCCATAGGCAGTAGACAAAACCTCCCCTAGCTAGAGATACTTTTCTCTCTATGCTTCTGTAGATGATAGACAAACTTTCCCCTTATCTGGATATACTTTTCTCTCTATACTTAGGTAGACGACAAACAGACTTTACCCTTACCTGGAGACTATTTTCTCTTTCTATGCTCGTAAGCTATGGATAAAACCTCCCCTTAACCAGGGGATGTATCTCACACTATGTGGCCCTTCGGTGGAGGACGGAGTCTACCCTACTCGGGGCCAATTTGATGTGCCCGATGTAGGCACAATCGGTACAGGACGTTCTACGCAAGAGAGAGAGAGGAAAAGTAATAAATTAAAAGAACTAACTCTGATTCATCATGCCACCCCAAGGAGGAAGACGACCCCTATATGGGGAGTCGCGCCCCCCATCCTTGGGACCCATGTCGCTAGTGGGTCCAGACATGTCATGGCCCACTAGCGCGCCTTAACCAGTTTATTACAATAACAATAATGCCATTCTACGGCTGAATCAAGGGAAACTAGCCTAAGGTACTGAATTAAATAATAGTCGAAAGTACTCAAATAAAGACAAGTAGTGCATCAAGTGTATGTGCACAACACTCCACCATGCTTCCACACACGCCTTGTCCTCAAGGCAACCAAGAAGGATAACGAGATAGGAACTCATCCTCAGGGAGCCATGTAGCATCCTCCAAAGATTGCCCGTGCCATGAGATCAACACGTCAGTAATAATACGCCCCAAACGGCGAACACGACGCTTATCAAGCAGCGATGCAGGAGTAGGGTCAGAAGAGACTACAAAACCCATCAATGGAGGTGGTGGAGCATCCGTGGCCAGAGAGGAATCACCGATGCAACGGCGCAGCCTGGAGACATGAAAAAAGGGTGGACCATCGAACCCGGCGGTAGAGTGAGACGGTAGGCAACTGACCCAACGTGTGCTTCGACAACATAGGGTCCATGAAATCGGGGAGCAAGCTTGGAGTACGCTGGCTGAAACAATGAGGTCTGGCACTGAGGAAGAACAAAGACATAAACCAAGTCCCCCACAGCAAACTCGCGCTTGGTGTGATGGCTATCATAGATCTGCTTCATTCTGTTCTAAGCCGCAGATAGGTTCACCTTAAGCTGGCGAAGAACCTCATCACGAGTCTGGAGCATATAGTCAACTTCGGCCACCGCAGAGCACTGGGGAACATAAGAGAGCATGGTAGGAGGCGGCCGCCCATAGAGTACCTCAAAAGGAGTAAAACCGGTGCGAGTATGATAAGCAGTATTATAAGACCATTCGGCCCATGGCAAAAGCAGAAGCCAGCGGTGAGGCTGGGACATAGTAAAATAGTGCAGATACTGCTCCAAACAGCGGTTAACAACCTCAGCCTGCCCATCTGTCTGCAGATGATAGGTGGTACTCATGTGCAAGGAAGTGCCCTGTAGAGTGAAGAACTCCTGCCAAAACTGAGAGATAAAAATCCTGTCACGATTAGAGACGATGGTGAGAGGCATACCGTGTAATTTGGCCACATCGCGAACGTAGAGTTCGGCCATAGACTTGGCGGTGTAGGGGTGACCCAAGGCACTAAAATGGGCGTACTTGGACAGCAGATCTACCACAACCATGATTATCGACTTGCCCTGAACCAACGGCAAGGCCTCCACAAAATCCGTAGAAACATCATCCCATACCTGATCCGGGATGGGCAAGGGCTGAAGTAACCCAGCAGGAGAGGTGGTGGCTGACTTAGCACGTTGACAGACATCACAAGCAACCACATAAGTAGTCACTGCGCGTCGAACACCATGCCACAAGAAGCTCTGACTGACCCGCTTATAGGTGCGAAGAGCACCCTCATGACCCGCCAAAGGAGAGGCATGAAAGTGAGCTATGAGACGCTGGCGCAGGTCAGTAACCGCAGGCACCCAAAGATGGTCCTTCCAGAAGAGAAGGCCATCCTTCCATGCAAAGCCAGGATGCGCTGAAGGGTCAGTCTGAAGGACCGCAATCATAGTGGAGGTCGGGGGAATCATCATGATATGCCTGCTTTAATTCATCAAGAAAAGGGTAAACTGGACTGGAAAGAGCCAAACACGAACCTTGATTGGTACGACGAGAGAGTGCATCAGCCACAGCGTTGTCAGATCCTTTCTTGTACACCACCTCATAGTCATAACCCAAGAGTTTACTGACCCACCGCTGCTGAGCGGGCGTGGATACACGCTGTTCAAGAAAATACTTGAGTTGCTGATGGTCTGTGCAAGTAAGAAACTGCCGGCCAAGCAAATAAGGGCGCCACTTGTCGATAGCGAGGACAATGGCGAGCATCTCTTTCTCGTAGACAGAGAGGGACAGGGAGCGGCCAGCCAAAGCCTTGCTGAAGTAGGCAATGGGACGCTCCTCCTGAAGTAGTACTACCCCTAGGCCGGCATCCGAGGCATCGGTCTCCAACACTAATGGCCGGTTGAAATCAGGAAGAATCAAAACAAGGGCGGTTGCCATCGCTTGTTTCAACTCCTCAAAGGCTGCCTGGGCAGTGTCCGACCATTGAAAGGCGCCTTTCTGTAACAACTGAGTAAGGGGGCGTGCAATCTCGCCATAGCAGTGGATAAAACGCCGATAATAACCAGTGAGGCCAAGAAAGCCTCATAGCGCCTGGACGCAAGTAGAAGCTGGCCAGGGCAGCATGGCGGTCACCTTAGAGGGGTCGGTAGCCACACCCTCGTGAGAGATTATATGACCCAAGTATTCAACCTGTGGACTGCCAAACGAATACTTCGAGCGTTTAAGAAATAAGGAGTGAGCTTGGAGGATATCAAAGACAGACCTGAGGTGCTCTAGGTGGTAGCCCCACGACTTGCTGTAGACGAGGATATCATCGAAGAAAACCAAGATGAAGCGGCAGAGGAAGGGCTGGAATAGGTCATTCATAAGGCTCTGAAATGTAGAAGGGGCATTCATGAGGCCGAACGGCATCACTAGGAACTCGAAATGACCATCATGAGTGCGGAAGGCGGTCTTGTGCACATCGGTTGGCTGCATACGGATCTGATGGTAACTGGAACGAAGGTCAAGTTTGCTGAAGATGGTAGCACCAGACAGTTCATCCAACAGTTCCTCCACCACCAGTATAGGATATTTGTCCTTCACTATGATAGCATTCAGTGCCCGGTAATCAACACAGAATTGCCAAGTGCCATCCTTCTTACGAACCAGCAACACTGGAGAAGAAAAAGCACTCGTACTAGGCCAAATGATACCCGAAGAAAGCATGTCTGCCACCAGACACTCAATCTCAGCTTTCTGAACGTATGGATAGCGATAGGGACGGACATTGGCTGGAGCAGCACTTGGAAGAATAGGAATAGAATGGTCATGGGCCCGCACCGGAGGAAGGCCTTTTGGTTCAGCAAACACCGTGCCATACGCTTCCAAGAGGTCAAGGAGTTCCTACGGCAGGTCCTCTTGTACAACTTCCACTGACGCCCGCTGCTGGAGAAGGAGTCCTTGCGATGCGAACCGGAAGAAGGACCCCATTGCTTGAGCAGAAAGAAGAGTGTCAGTCTGAGAGCCTTGGAGTCGTACCCGCTGTCCGTGCAATGCAAAATCCATCACCAAGTCCTTGAAGTTCCAGATAACGTCCCCAAGCTCCTGAAGCCACTGCACCCCTAACACCACGTCCGCCCCTTTGTGGGCAGCAGAAAAAGATCTGTTACGAATGTATGGCCTCGAATGGAGAGCGCTACCTAAGTACAAATGCCTGTGCTCCGGAGGTGCTTGCCATCACCGATCAAGACATCGAAGGGCGCCGAGTTGGATACGAAACAGCCTAGGTGCTGGGCGACTTTGTCATTGATGAAGTTGTGGGTAGAACCACTATCAATTAGAATGGCCACCTGTTGCCGCTTGAGATAACCCTGTACGCACATTGTTCACGGAGTGAATGCCCCGGAGAAGGCATGGATAGAAATCTCTGGTAGCATCTCATCATAGTGGACAATGTGACCCCCATTATATCACCTCCCTGTCATCATCGACCTCCTCCACCAACAGACTGCCCTTAACAGAACAACGATGCCCCGGAATGAACTTCTCATCACAGCGAAAACAAAGCCCCTTTGCACGGCGTTCCTCCATCTGGGCAGGAGTAAGTCGGCGGACAATCGGGCCAGACGGGGGGTTTTGTTGGCCAAGGCGGCCAGCAGCTGGAGTGTTGGCTGGAATGGCGGACGGGGTAGCAAGACCAGTAGGCCGCGGCAGGGTGCCAAGCCGACCCCCACGCCGTTGGTGGTTCAGTTTCTCTTCTTCAATACGTGCGTGATGCACCACATCCCGCATGTTAGCGCAAGGAAAATGTAGCATCTCTTTAGAAATCTCTGGTTTGAGCCCCCTCTTGAACGTGCCCACAAAGGCTGCCACCGGCCAATTAGGTAGTCGGTTGGCCACCTTCATGAACTCTGTATAATAGGCTCTAACGGTGGATGTCTATCGCAGAGAGGAGAGCATCTTGTTGAAGTCTTGGAACTCGTTCGGGCCAAACTGGATGCATAATTCATCGAAGAAGGCGGCCCAAGTGGGGTAGCGCACCTCCTTCTCAAAGCTCTAGAAGCACACCAAAGCATCTCCATCTAGGTGGAAGGCTGCTATGCGCAATCGTTTAGCCTCTGCATGTGTCTCCTAGTAGGCAAAAAACTTCTCCGCTTTGTACAACCATTCAACTAGATCATCGTCCCCATTGTAGTGTGGGAACTGAAGGCAGGCTAATCGGGGTTTCGCTCCTCCCCGAGGACCACCGCAAGGACCATGGGGGTCATCCCAATCTTCGTCCATCTCCGGGAGCAAGTTTCGAGGAGGATGCACCATTGGGGCATTCGGCCGAACACCTGGCGCGCCTCGTGGTGGCCAGGCCAAACGTCCTCCATCAGCAGTTGGGGCGGCCTGTCCAGCGTACAGGGGAGTGTAAGGCTGACGTACCTCCCTTTCTGGCATGGCCGGAAGACCAATCGTGAATGGCGGTATCATAGAGGCATTTGCCCGAACACCTGGCGTGCCTCGCGAAACCCAGGCCTGACGTCCCCCTTCCACAATTGCTTCTGCTGGTCCAACGGTTAGGGGAACATGGGACTGCTGCGTCTCCCTCTCCGTTGTAGCCGTAGGAATAGAGGCGTGTCCGTTATGTCCTTGAGAAGAATCCCCCAATTCAATAACGGCTTCCTAGGTCTAGACACCATTGTTGCCTGAAGGCGCTGTCTGGTTGGACATTAATTTGTCCACTCTGGTGGTCAATACCTACACCATGGCGACGAGTTGTTTGAGCGTGGTCTCCTCCGCAGTGGCCGGGACAACCGTGGAGGCGGGTAAGGAACTGTCCGCTGAAACCTCCATCTCCTTCGCAGGCTGAGTTTTAGGAGCGACAGCCACTTGTTTCCCTCTTGCCGTGGTCGGGGATCGATAGAGCTCTGATACCAATGATGTGCTCGATGTAGGCGCAATCGGTACAGGACGTTCTACGCAAGAGAGAGAGAGAGGAAAAGTAATAAATTAAAAGAACTAACTCTGATTCATCATGCCGCCCCAAGGAGGAAGACGACCCCTATATGGGGAGTCGCGCCCCCCCATCCTTGGGACCCGTGTCACTAGTGGGTCCAGACATATCATGGCCCACTAGCGCGCCTTAACCAGTTTATTACAATAACAATAATGCCGTTCTACGGCTGAATCAAGGGAAACTAGCCTAAGGTACTGAATTAAATAATAGTCGAAAGTACTCAAATAAAAACAAGTAGTGCATCAAGTGTATGTGCACAACACAATTCCTTCTTTGTGGCCCAATGATGAAAGACGAAGCCTCCTCTTACTCCGGGCCACTTCTTTCTCTTTGGGGATCAAGGGCAATGAGTAGAGTAGAGTCTTGCCCCAGGGTGTTTATCCCTTATGAGTCACTAACTCAAAAATGAATACTTCTGTTGTATAGAATACCCTCGAATTAGCTAAGAACGTCATTTGAACGAATCCAATTAGACATAAAACAAGTGAAAAACGAAGAAAAGAAGTTTCAAAATGTTTTTTCAATATGAAGAACTGACATATTTATAGTAGAACGGAATTAAACTTTAAGGTAGGGATAAACTCTAGCTTATACTATGCTAGTATCGTCAAATTTTAATGCATTGTTTTTACTTAATTATGCTTAATTGCTTTAGTTTTTGAAAACTAACATACGTGTGCTATGTTTTACATACACTAAATTGTTTTTATGGTACGTGCATTTTTTGGATAGTTCTGGGTTGGAACTTAGAATTATCATATTTTATTTAAATACTTACGGAGGAAATAATCGGTATCTGGTATGTGCATATAGGTGTGGAGCATTATGGGTAAGCTCCTAGCCTTCTGAGCTTCCTGTTGCCCCATTGGCATAGGGAGGAATGTCGCTAGGTATAACGACTCTAGATTATCATCATCGAAGGAATAGATGTTTTCTGAAATTGTTTCCGAATTGGTTTCTAAAATAAATTTTATTCTAGAAAAAATCATTACTTTCATGAGTTTTTTACTGAGCATTAATTTAGATTTTAATTTCTCCTACTAATTATAAAAATACTCACTCACCTCCAAAATCTGCAAGTAATACAATTAAACAAGAGGTGAAGGCAGAAGAATTTTCTGTATAATTTCTTAAATGCTATTTTGTTAAATTCCATAATTATGTGACTATTATGTAAGGGCTTGCTATGCCCACATTTTGTAATCTGATTGCTCTACAAATGATGTACCTGAAATATGTAATAATTTGATGATGTTTTGTTAAACCAAGTATTATGGTGTAATATAAAATTTTGGCTATGCATCGACTCTAGTTTTTTACTATGGTTTATGTTATTTTATGTGTCTACATATTTTACTGAAATAAGTAGTGACCATCATCACATTCGGTTATATGTCTAATGTTAACACGTGCCAAGCAGAAACAATAATTATAGTTATGATATCATATATTATTTAATAGCAGTCACACCACCCCCTCTATCTTCTTCTTGCCCTCGCCTCTGCTTATGCTCTGTTCTGACCTGAGCCCCACCCTCCCTCTTCCCATGCTCCCCTCTAGCCTGAGCTCTCCCTGCCCAACCATCCTTCTTCTCTCCTCCGGCCGGAGCCCCCCTTCTTCTTTGCTTTGGCTGCTTTCAGTCGAACAACCCTTCCTTGGGCCGGCCCCCTCCTCAAAATCCCACTAGAGGTGGAATTTAATTTATTTTATTTATTTATTAGCAATACTTTTAAAAGAGTCACTAATTTTTTTAAATTATTATTTTTTATTAGCAATGCTTTTAGAAGCTTTGATAATAAATTTTTTTAATATTTATTATTTTTTAGAGACACTTTTAAAAGCGTTGCAAATAAATTTTTTTGTTTTTTTATTTTTGTTATTGGCAATGCTTTTAAAAGTGGCTATTAAATTTAATTTCTTATATTTCCTTTTTAGCCATGCAAACTTAAGTGTAACTAATATTTTTTAAAAAAATTATCAATATTTTTTAAATATTTGTGAAGTGTCACTAATAACCAATTATTAGCCACACATGCAAATAAGCCTCACTATTAATTTACTATTTACAACATATAATAGGGCATCACAAAAAATTGATATTAGTGATGAAAATATAAGTGTCACTAATAATGTACTATTTGTGATGTAAGATAAAGTGTTGAAACAAATTTGATGTTAGCGACGAAAATATAAGCATCGCTAAAACTAAACTATTAGCGATGCTTGTGGATATGAGTGGCTAATCCACATTAGCGATTGGACTTTTGTCAACGCCTATAGCAACATTTTTTAAGCATCGCAAATAGATATTAGTGACGCTTAAAAGAGTCATTAATAGTGTTTTTTGCTGCAGTGGGAGTAGGGGTGGCAAACTTCGGCACCCCTCCCTGAAATCTCGACAAAGGTGGGATTTATTTTTTTAATTTATTTTCTATTACCAATGCTTTTAAAAGTGTCTCTAATAGATATTCTAATGTTTAAAATTGTTCCTTATTAGTCAAGCTTTTTAAAGCTCCTAATAATATTTTTTATTAGTAATGCTATTGAAGGCGTCGATAATAATTTTTTTATTATTTCTTTTTAGTGATGTAGAAATAATTTTTTTAATAACTTAATATTAGCGACACATGTGAACAAGCATTGCTAATAATATTCTATTAGCTATGCTTTATAAAGCATAGCAAGAAAGTTAATATCAGTGACACAAAGAAAAGTGTCGCTAATAGTAGTACAATTAACATGCTTTTTCATATACATCACTAATAAGCAGTTCGATGGGACTATTAATGACACTTTTGAAGAATCATTAATAGTCATTAGCGACACTTTTATGACTATTAGTAACACTTAAAAGCATCGTTAATAATCTTTTTTCTTGTAGTGTAAAAGAAGAGACATGATAGTACTGACATTGGCACGCATAGGTGTGTCAGTGAATAACTTGTTAATCATCGGCGGTGAGGTTGACACATTGTTGTGACATTGAAGGGTGGTCTATTCTAAACCCACTATCAATGAGGGTTCAACATGTTGATGAGTTGCTAATGGGCATCGGAAACTTGGTCGACACGTCAATGAGTTTATTAATTGCAAGTTGGTGTTTAGTATTTTCATACATGAGTTAAGATATTATGTATCATATTATAATGACATGAGTTTCAGTGCATAAATATGCATCTATATGTAATGATGCATGAAAATACAATGATTGGTGTTATATATATATATATATATAGACAAGAGATCCCAGTATTTAGTTGGCTTGTCAAGTGAGTTATTTGGCTACACATAGATAGAAGAGTGTGGTATGAAGCAGGATCATGATCTTCTGGTTTCATAAAGGAAGAAGTTATGTAGAGCCACTCCCCTGGCTTGGGAGTAAGGTGTGAATGAATTTGAGGATAAAAAGATAATGAGTCCTCTATAGTGCAATATAGGAAGTTTCAATTATCATGATAGTTGAGATCTCAACCACTTGGGTCCATGAGCCTTTTTGGCTTTAGCTTCATGGTGTGGATGAAGGGGAAAGCTTTAAAAGATTTGAGGTTGAATTTGTGAGTAATTAATGGGCTAGTGAGCTAGAAGGATTCCTAGATTTTGCACTGTGTTGTACAGAACCTTTGTGGCTTACACTCGGAGAGGAAATTAACTCATAAATGTAGTCATGGTAACAAAATGATTCTAAGATTGGTGCTTGAAAAGGACGACTAAATCACTTTATATTTTATTGTAGGACTCCTGACTTAATTAGTTGAGCTCTTAGTATTTAAACTTAGGAAATTGAGTGTCAATTACTTACGCTGTTGTATATTATAGATCTTTGACATGTACTCGGGTTAGACCCTATATGTCTCTAGTATAGTTTGACATTGTTTAATATAATATTTTGATTTGAATATGAGTATATTTGAAAGTGACTAGATCCCTTCTAAGATAATTTTGTTGTATATTTTGACAAAAAGTTCTAAAAAAATTGTTTCTACTTATTGGATTAAAAAAAGAGTTTTAAAATCTTGGGGTGTGACAAATTGGTAGAAGCGACAAGGTTTAATTTGTGTACATGTCCAAAAATATAGTGTATTATAATTGTGAATGATTGAATGGGGTAGAAGTAGTAGCTTATTTAGTCTATACCTCTAAACTGGCAGAACCTGATGGCACCAAGACCTCAAACCGAGTAAGAAAAGCAATGAAGGAGCAAAACAGGGCAGGGGATCCTTCAGCTACAGATGTAGATACTATCACTGCTACTATTGTTGCGGCTACAACACCTATTTAGGCTAGAGTTGTGCCACAAGGAAACCATAGAAATAACTTTGTTGCATCTTCATCGAGAGTCACTGAGACTATTTTGACTCCTACTAAGATGATGAGCATGTTTCATAATATTATTGAAACCCTTCAAACTCAAATCCATGCTATCCAAACCAGTGTTTTAAAACTTGGACCTGCCCATCAAGTTCAATTGGCCAAGTCAGTTTTCATCAATCTTCATTTATTGAAGACTAATGTTTGTCATACAAAGTTACTCTATTTTTTGCAAAAAAATGTTTTATAGACTATTGACTTCAAGAAAGAAATCTTTTGGAGGAAAGTAATGGCCAACCAATCTTCCAAGTAGGAGATTGTGAAGAAATGAAGATTGTCCTATTTTTGGAATCGGTTGATCACCAAACATAGGCAATCAATCATTCTAGTTGTTACTGTATGAATATAGACTGAGGCTTTGGGCAATTGATTGATGTGCTAGACTCATCGATCACTCTAGGTTATGGACTTACAAGATTTATGCGAATGGCGATCAATCACCAGGTGCAGCAATTGATTGATCATATAAGAGAATGCAATTTGTTACCCAATCTAGACTCTTCTTGATTAGCCACTGAAATTTCCTTCCGCAAATAGCTTTATTCTAGCCTGCATGTCCCTTGAGGTATTTAAGGTACTTTAGAACCCTAGGGGCTAAGGTTAAAGCTTTGTAAAAGTGAAAGCTTGTGTGAGTTGAGTTGGGAGGATTTGAGTTTTTACTGTAATCTTTTCCTTTGTATTATTCTCTTGATTAAAATAGTGATTTTTTTGTATTATTCTCTTAATTAAAATAGTGAATTTGTATGCAATGGGTAGAGGTTAGCAAAAACAAGACCATGTTAAAATCTTATGTATTTTCTCATTTGTTAGCTTCTTGATTCTTGTTGAAGACAACTGAGGAGGAGAAGAGAATATCTCTTTTAGGTTTGGGTGGAAGATTAAAAAAATTAAGAAATATGTTTGGGTCTAGGCGGGTACACATGAGAGCTTTTAAATGTTATAGTTGTGGTGCGTAGCTAGCAGGTGATTTGAGAGTTTTACGGGGTGGTAATATCAGTGTTCATAGACTTAACAAAAACACTAAGGCTATCTCGGGGGAATGGAAAATTGGTGGTGGCATATTATTAGTTCTTAAAGTTCAAAGAAGAATATTATGAACAGAACCAAGTTGCATGCGGATATATTAGCTAACTTGGGAGCTACATATACTTCTTGCTACTGGTTTCTCAAGCTTCCTTCAATGTATTCAAGCAGCTCTAATTAGAAGGGACCAATCTGGGCAGCTATTGCCCGTTCTATCTACTCTTTGACTCTTTGTTTCTATGCTATTCTTTTATGTATAAAAAATATTGTGTTCTATATCTTATATTAATAGTTTTATTTAAAATAATAAATAATTTTTATTAAATAATAAACCCAAACTTAATAATTCTAGGCTCATATTGTGCACGGAACATAAGCTTATAATACTCTTTTTAAATACGTACCTAATTATTTTAAATAAAATAAAATAAAATAATTAATATAAAATAATTATTTTTGTCAAATCAAGCTATTAATATGGGAAAGAGAAAGCACCACTTCCTGCTAGTTTATCCTCGCCTACGTGGGGGATGGACTCTGCTAAATGACCTTTCTTCCGTGAATTTACCTTGCACCAACAGGGGGCACACTATTGGGGTTAGACCAACTAAAAGATTACCTCTTGGTAAGAGTTTTTTATGTTCTTTAATTTTTAAGTTTCATGGCGCATAAGCTAGTATATATTAGTGTTAGTAATTATAAGCATATATTATCATCAGTAATACTAATACTAATATACACTAATATACAGTCACACTATTAATATCATAGATAATCGACTCTAAAGCGTTCTTTTTGCTCATTCTGAACGATGAACATTAAAAACTCTTCCCCATCCGATGAACCTCAATGGGCCCAACTGCGGCTCGTGGCGGATCCCAGTATGGGCTGAGCGTGAGTGGAAGATGTCAACTGAGGTGAAAATCGTCAACAACTCGCTCTCATCTCTGACCCTTAATTGGATTATCGTTGACGCGGGAGTACGAGATCCAACGTCTTCCAGCGGGCTGCCACCTTCCTCAGCTACCTTCTTCGTCCATTACATCTCTCTCTATTCACACACATTGACTTTCTCGGATCGCTAGTCAAGCTTCCAAAACCTTCGCAAAATTGCTCGTATGGGTGCTCCAACGAACAAGAATGACAAAGGCTGAAGAAGACGGTCGTAGGGGGAGGAGGTAATCCGAAATCTCAAGTCTCAATCCATGCTCTAAGCTTTAGGTGTTGCCGGAGGTGGTAAGGCCGCATAGCACCGGCCACGGCAAGCAGAGAGAGGCATACCGGATCAAACTCATGTCTAGGCTGTGGAAGGCGTTGGAGGAATCGGAGGTTTGTAATCTTTGTACGGGATCGTTGCCTTACCTTGTGTTTCAGGTACGGACTGCACTCCAGACTCATCACTCCCATTTCATTTGAATTTGAGATTGGGGCATCTGAATTGTGAGGATGATACAAATATTGAATTCAAGCGATGTTAATTCAGAGGAGGGTGAAAAAGAGGATGGAGCCCACTTTTACGCACATGGGCCTATTCCAACTGGTGAAGTGGATCATCCGGGGTTTGAGCGGAAGGTCGAGCTTTAAATCCTCCCCAGCTTGTTTTTATGTTTTTCATTTTCTAAAAATAAAGAAATTAAACATAACAGCTAAATTCACATGCCTTTCTGATTCCTATTAATATTACAATTTTGTCAAACAAATTAAACATCAAACTTTAGAAAAATTAAATTAAAAAAATTATAGATGTAAGGAAATCATAGTGACTAAATTTTGCATCCTATGAGTTTCGGCTTACACGCTTTAAGTGTGAGTCCAAGCATCATAGGCTGATGAATTTTATTTGGCTAATTTACGTTAGTTAGGGGGCTAGCATATTTGAATTCTTTGTTGACTCTCTTTTTTTTATAGATGATCAAATAATTTGCGGTGCCTAGGCACATGCTAATGTTCATTTATAAAATAAATTAATAAAATTTTCTCTATTAAATTATAAAAATAAATTAATAAAATTTCTCCTCTTAATAGCTTGAGTTGTTGGAAAACTTTATCTTACATATACCTCAACGGGCCTCTTGAAATAAACCCTTTAATATATAACAAAAAATAATCTACACAAGAGGAGTCCTAATCTACCAAGGAATCCTGTTATTTGAACATAAAAGGAAAATACTTCTTATCATGCCACTAGCACAATACTTACTAACTGCCAGAAGGGGTAGTAGCTCGTAGCATCTCTAGCTGGAATCTTAGAAACATTCATGACAAAATAGAGCCAACAGTTAGGAAGACGGCGCCCATCATCACAATCACGTTTATAAAGCACGTGATAATCTTGATATATCTTGTTGATTGAAGAGGAGGATCACTTCTAAAGCTTTCGACAATATAGTTTGTATACATTAGCACGCCTAAAACAGTGATGAAACCAACGCACCCAAATAGTTTGGAAGCATGTATAAGAACTTTCCCAGGCTGGCTTTTTTTCTTAGTATCGGCAATTAGCAGAGCAATAGAGAACCCTCCTAACGCAACCCAAACCTTCATATTCACTTCATGACGAGCAACCGAATCTACGGGTAGTTCAGTTTGTAGTCCTTCTTCGCCCTTTCAATAAGAAAATAATTCAGGTTGACATGAAAGTCAAATTTATTGTGAGATTGATTCATCTAAATTATCTAAATGAGTCTAATAACTGGGCTAACCTCCCGTATACCTGTCTTTCCATGTTTCTATTGAGTGGCATTTCTTCTCCTTCATTTTGTGTTTGATTAGCTTGTTGTAGAGTTTTCTCGCCCTCCACTCCAGCCTCTATGTCGTAATAACCTTTCACCTGGAAGACGACCACAATTGAGGTTGCAAGCAATTTCCTACCCAAATTAAATGTGCTTAAATAAGCCTACACCACACTTACCACTTGAGGTTCAACCTCAGACATTATGAATGGAACGAGGACAACCATTGAACCCTTGTTTATCACTTCTTCAAACAAGTCAAGAAACCATTTGAATGAATACACGAGTGATTGGTGTGTGTACGACCATGCCAAAGTGGCATGGGGTTTCACCTAAGCTGGTGATATGACAGCGGCAGCTGTCGTTTTGAGTGACACAAAATCACAAATCTCAGTTGAAGGTGGTGAAGACTCGCGGGCAGAGAAGCAAGTTGGAAGAGAAGGCGACCGGAGTATCAGGAGATGATGCAGCCCATATCTCGGGTCAGTTTTTACAGGGAAAGAAAGAATGGCAGGATGGAAGCTGAGGCCAATGACCTAGGGGAGGAATGAATGGAAGAATTGACGAAAGACAGGAACTTTTTGACAGAATATGAGGCAATAGAATGGAAGAGGAGCTCTTTTTAAAGACGGCAAAAGGGGAGCTCGCCGTTTTTAGCAGATGTCTGCCAATTCACATGGAGA
Organism: Saururus chinensis; assembly: GCA_035235625.1. Classification (NCBI taxonomy): domain Eukaryota; kingdom Viridiplantae; phylum Streptophyta; class Magnoliopsida; order Piperales; family Saururaceae; genus Saururus; species Saururus chinensis. Next base: position 28,957,019 of record CP141140.1, read on the forward strand.
GACTGCCACCCACCTTATTTATGTTAATTGAGAGACTGACGCCAATTCTATTTATGTTAATTGGCACAAACGTAGGACTGGCCCATAATGTTGCCGCGAACGGGATCACGCGTTTTGTTTGGATGGCCAAATCCCTCGACTTGAATGTGCCATGTAATTTAAGTGCTATGTGGGTCCGAAATCGAGAGGCCAAATCCCTCGACTTGAATGTGCCAACAAGAAGATGAGGAAAAAAGCTTATGAAATTTAAGTGCTATTTGGGTCCGAAATCGAGAAGTGCTATTTAAGTACGAAATCGAGAGGCCAAATCCCTCGACTTGAGGCTAGTATAATATAGCAAGCTATTCCTTCTCTCTCCCCATGGGGCCAGTCGCTGTCCGTGGATTGAGTTTAATGAACCCATCTGTCAGGCCAAGATGAGGAAAAAAGCTTATGAAATTTAAGTGCTATTTGGGTACGAAATTGAGAGAAAATTTGGTCAATTCTATCACAATTCAGCATTAAATCATTGAAATATTACTTGGGTAGTGAATCTTAAAGGAAATAAAAATTTAGACTGAAACACGATTCAGCCATATTTTCGTCATGAATCACCGAATCTCCTCGCGATTTTGTAAATATGCGTAAAATAAAAAACACACATTATCGCATAACCCTTCGCTTTGATTCATCCTCTTCTTTTATCCAAACGTCTTCCCTCTTCCTGAACTCCACCCTGATCTTCCCTTCCGCCGCTGTCAATAAGCAGTAGTCCCCGGCAACCATCCGCCACCATCTCCCGCTTCCCAAACTCCTTCCCTATCTTTGGCTAGCTTCTACCTGCCCAAACCCTAAATCGAATCATCTCCCTCCCTATTCCCAAACTCCACCCCGATCATCCCTTTTGTAGTCTGCTTCAGCCATTTGCCTTCAGCATCCGCAACAGATCAACACTGTTTTAGTCCTGGCCGAACTGCATCTCACCCGGCACAACAAATCTACACGGTTCTAGTCCTCTCTAGATCACCCACAATTTCTTCTATTCATCTCTTCAGCAGGTCAACCTACAAAGCACTTCTGCCAAACAAAACAGATCGCTGCCTCGATCTAATCTGCTTCCAGAACAAGAACACTATTTTTTTTTCTTTTTCTTCTCTTTTAATTCAATTTCTCCTTTTCTTGCTTGTTTGTTTTACCCTTCATATATGTTGAATAGGGCGATTCCCCCAAATCTCTATGTCGTGTAAGAAATTAAATTTTTTGTCATGATCTGCATACGATTTGCATTCAAACGATTCATTTCTTCATCAAGACCCTTAGTAATCAGCGTTTTGTTTTTTTTTTACCATCATATATGGCTAATTGTTTTCAAAAGCCTTAACATTTCCCATTCATTCCCCCAAATTTCACTGTATGTATTTAAAAAAAAAATTTCATTCATTTTGTCATTAATCAGTAAAGGTAAACTGTGATGGATTTTCATTAAATTTTTTTTCTAGATGTATGGCTTGGGCGAATTTCTCATGAATTCGGTAAAATGCCTCTGTTATGTAAAAAATAACTTTTATTTTCATCATTTGCTTTCAAAAGATATGTTATTTTCCTTCATTTCTTCATCAAAAACCCTTACCTCACTGATGGTAAATTTTTTTTCCATCACATATGACATTGTTTCTTACAATAAAGGCAATATAATTTTTCTTCTACATCAACAACATAGCGATAATTGATGTTTTATCTTACTTACTAATTGGAACTTGGAAGGGCCAAGAAGAACACAATTTGGTTGTTCCACCTGCTCCAGTGACAAGGCTGAGGGTAGAGCAAGCTGGGAATCATGGTGCAGTACTAGACTTGGAATCAAAGATTTGGATCGGAGCAGCAGCGGCCTCTGTTCCTATGCTTTGTGTCATCCTAACTATACTTTATACAAAACCAGGGATAAGCCTGTGTTTTTAGATTCTCCTGGGGGCTACCACACTATTCGCACTTGCTGCTTTCATCTCTAGTCTTGCCGTGCTGCTTTACATGGTCTGTTATGCTGAAATCTTCGCAAGAGATGGCCCTCCTCAAGCAACAATGAAGTTCAAAATTATCACAGGGTTCATAATAGTGACTGTAAAGCTTGCCATCCTTCTGATGGCCCTCTCTATACTATTTGCCTTAGTTGTTTCTTAGTCCCCCTCGAGGATGAGTATTTCATGCTGCCCACTTATAATGAGCCAGCATAAGCTTCGCTAGGAGTTATTAACACTTAAGATTGTCGTGGATCTTGTGGATGAATGGCTCTCATTCATAACTCACGCTAGGCTAATTGTCAACGAGGAGCAAGAAAAACTATTAGTTGGGTACTATTTGCCCTATTTGTGTAAGTAAGTCACTGTTGGGAAGCGTGTCTCTTTTTTTTTCTTATGGAAACTGTTATGGTGTATTATTAGAAGTGGAAATTAATGTTGAAGTGTTCTCCCACTATCATCTTCTTGCATCTAGTATTTTATTCTGAGTTTTATTTGTTCTGTCTGGCAAAATTGTGCTTCATCCAGTCACCCACAAACAATTCCTCACAATTGTCATCCCTGAAATACCATAGTCAGATTTAGATCCTCATCAGAATTAGATCCTACCCCATCCGATTGAAGTGGTAAAGGATCCGACCCCATTCGAGTGAACATGGTGGTTATGAGTTTAGAATGTCAATCTATACCTGGAAGAGAGGCAACACTCCCGTACAAGGCCACACCCTGCCTCTTATCGTAGGTGCTATGCCTCTCTGTGGTTGTCGTACATGGCAGGCACTGTGCTGTCTCCGGCAACACGGAAGAGCTTGGAGTGAGACTACGCATTTTCTCCTCCAAAGCCTCCCACTGGGTAAAAAATAATGCTGAATGTGCAAATGGATGGGAGAACTTTTACAGAGACCGTACCAAAAAGATATGTAACAAGTTGGATAAAGGTGTTACAAAGTGTGAATCACATGATTATGTTAACTTAACATAAAAGTTAAGTAGCTGTCATTTTTTTGTTTGCCCATTTGTCCTTGAATGTTTTTTGAAGTCAAGGCACATGCATCATTGACCATTTTTTGTCACAAATACTTATACATCTACTAACTTGATACTTTACTTTCTTTTATTGAAGACAATATTGTACATGGAACAATTAAGAGGGTCAATATGAATGAATATGATACATTTTATTAATCTTTGTTAATGTTTTTAATTTCTTAGGATGATTGTGATTATGATTGTGTATTTACCATAATATGTTTCAAATAAATTAGGACGACTATAAGCTACGACTTCACTATCGGTGGTTAATAGTTGTCACAAATTACCCAACTTGCCAGTTGATATTTGTCGCTTCTGTTAATAATATGTCGGTGGATATCTACCACCAATATAAAAACTAATTGTGATATCAACTTTGATTAAGATGATGTTTATCCATTGACAATTTAGATTGAAAAATAGGTGATATTCACTGTATGTATAAAAATGACTTGTGATCACCCCCCATGAGAAATAGTATACTATGACGATGTACATCGACTGACAGTTTAAAAACAACTCTGATATCAACTTCCAGTATAACGATGGTTCTCGACTGACATACATCCAATATGGAAATGGGTAATATCCACCGTAAGTAAAAAATAGACTTGTGATCATCCCCCGTAATAAAACAATAAAATATGTCGGCCGATGTCCATCGACGGTTTAAAAACGACTGTGATATCAACTTCCAGTATAACGGTGGTTCTTGACTGATATACTTCCAATTTGCAAACGGGCAATATCCACCATAAGTGAAAAATAGACTTGTGATCATCCCCCGTAATAAATAGTAAACTATGCCGGTGGACATCCACCAATGGTTTAAAAATAGTTGTGATATCAACTTCCAATATAATGGTGGATATCCACCGGTTCTGTTAACAATACATCAATGGATATCTACCATCAATATAAAAATTAAAGAACTACGATTTAGATGGTGCTTATCCACTATACGTATAAAATTGACTTGACCACAATGATGACCCATTCTATCTTTACGCAAAGCACATGATCATTTCTGTGAAAAATAATAGACCTGGTACTCAATACATAGACCATTCATGATAAAATTTACATTCACAAGACACTCTCACATATAATTAAAGACAACACTGAATAAAGAAACATAACATTGTTCAACATAAACTGATTGTTTACTGCTAGACATGATTGTTAAATTTCACTACTAAAAAAATGGAGCTAATGTAGTTACATATCAGTGTATAAAAAAGAAACTACGTCATAGTGGTTAAAACTTTCCCTTCCCTGCTACTCAAAAAACATAACTGCTCCAAAAATAGTAGAGTTCAAAGACCAATTACATATCACATCTACACTACATCTTCTTTTGCCCCTTCCCTTTTGTTTGTGACTTCAGGGTTATTCTTGCCTTTCTCCTTGGATACAGTGTCTTCTCTAATCCATCAAACTCATTAGCTGCAATAACATCGCCATCAAGAAGTGTAGCCAATACAGCTCGCTGATTCTCCCTAAGGGATTGCACCCCTACATTCTCATCATCAAGAACTAATGACTTCTCTAACAAGGCAACGACATCGTTTATGTGAACATGATATACAAGATAAACAAAGATGTTAGAGATTATACATAATTACTTAAATTAAACAAAACACTTGAAGTAGAGAAGTACCAATTCTTCATTAGTTGATATGACGTAATGACAATCTGATTTATCTGTGTGCTTTGCAGGGTTTTGAACATTTTTATGTGCAATAGAATTGTACCTTGCATATCTTGCTGCACAATCCCAAGGCTTTTTTACACATTCTAATTCTTCCAACAACACCTGTTGTATTTCACAGTGATTCCATATCGATGGATCTCCATCATAATGCAGAATATAACTTTTTGCATTGGCACCCCTATTGGAATCTGCTGTTGGATGAGTTGGTGGAGGCGGGATAGTTTGGAAAAAACCAAATTGTCTTAGTACTCACTCAGGGTTGTATGCCTCATTAACATGGAAAGAGAATAATATCCTAGAGTACATTGCATTTTGAGGTAGAACATACATGCTTCTTCCTTCACAATAAGGATCCCAAATCACCTATAATATGCAAATAAGTTTGGGCAAGCAACTCTAAATCTATTATTGTATACAATTACCTACAATAACATTTTACCTCATGAGCCTTCAAATCATCCAATGCGTCCCTAAAATATTCCAATTTCAGTTCTAGGTGTGTGGGTTGCTGCTTCGCTTCTTTCCATCGTAATGCACGCTCTTCCCCTGCTTCAAAGTCGGGGTTAATGGTTGGTCTATCAATTCGAAAGTGTTCATACGACCATGCCTATAGGAGTAGACAACATATGTTAGTATATAATATGCAATTTATAGATATGATATAAAATATCCAGTAATTTGACACACCTCTAGTAAAGTCAAATATCCAGTAATTTGACAATTTGACACACTTCTAATCTTGAAGCAATTCCTAACTGGCGGTATAAATATGCTAGTATGGCTACTCCCCAAGCATATTTTGAGACGACATCAAGCTCCACAAGTAAATTTAAATACTTTGTTGGTACCATGCTTTCGGACTTATCACAAAAAATAGTACAACCCAACAAGTATAACAAGTATGCTCTAGCAGCACATTCCAAATCCATGGCAGATGCATCCTTGAGTAATTCACTAAACTTAGTGTGAAGCCAACCTAAATTAAGATATTTTCCTTTGCATTCAGCTAGCTCAGCTTTAATTTCTTTTAAACTTACCCCTAAAGCAATACTACACAAATTCAGGGGTTGTCACTGCTCTTCCCACCATAGGGATGTCAATCAACTAATAGACCTCATCTAAAGTGATCGTCAACTCTCCAAATGGCAAATGAAATGTTTTCGTTTCAGGATATCATCTCTCAACTAAGGCAGAAATCCAAACTTTATTACAAGTATTGTATGATACCTTTGCAAGGGAAAGTAATCTAGTTTTCCTTACCAAAGGTTCTATCTGCTGGCCATTTATATTCCACTCATTTAGCTTATGAGTATGTTGAGGGCATTGCAAGCTATTATGTCCCTGAAAAAAATAAAGATATTTATGTAAAATATTGCATAATGATTCAAAATATATTGTCAAAAATGTTAGTTAACAAAAAATTACTTTACCTGTCCGTATCTCATGGGCAATATGTGTTTTAAAGCTTTTTAACACACTTGAGTCAATTGGTCCTCTTGGAAATTATTCAGCTTCTTCCCCACCTTCTTGTACATTTATTGCTCCTATTTGGTCAAGTTCTTCATTAATGTCTCCTTCCATTGATCTCCTTAAATTTGTCTTTACAATTTCATTGGCGGCGCTTTTTGATCTCCTATATGAAGCCGTTTGGCGTTTCCTTTTCACACTACAACAAAAAGGACTATTAGTTGCTAATAGTCCCACAAGTGTCGCTAATGACTATTACCGACATATAATAAATGTCGCTATAAGTGTCAAAAAAACTTTTGTCGCTATGACCAATTCGAGACGTATAACTAAAAGCGTTGCTAATAATAACTTATTAGTGAAGTATATTTTATAGCGTCGTATTAGCTACGCTTGTTTCTACGTTACTAATAGAAAAATAGTTTTTTTAAAAATAAATTATTAGCGATGTATATCTATAAGCATCGCTAATAAGGAATTATTAGCGACGCTTATGTATACGTCGCTAATAGAAAAAGTATTTTAAAAAGAAAAACTTATTAGCGACGTATCATTAAAGCTTAGCTAATAAATCATTATTAGCGATGCTTTCTATAAGTCACTAATAGAATAAAAAATTTTAAAAAATTCAAAGCACCACTAATATTATAATATTAAAAACTTGAAATTAAATAGTGACTTTTTTTAAGCGTCGCTAATAATTATTTAAAAAAAAATGGTGACGCCTTTGAAGCATTCCTAGTAATTAATTTTTATTTAAAACAATCAAATAGTGATGCTTTTTAAGCGTCGTTAATAATTATTTTTTTAAAAAAATCCCTAGTGGCCCACCGGGAAGGGAGAGGGGTGCCGAAATCTGAACCCCCTCACTACAACAAAATCCACTATTAGCGACGCTTATAAGCGTCGCTAATAATAGCCTAAGTGTCGCTAATGACTATTAGCGACACTTAAAAAGCGTCGCTAGAAGCGTCGAAAATAGTCCCGTCGCAACTGCTCATTAGCGTCGCTAATATTAGCTATTAGCGACGCTTTTATAAGCATCGCTAATAAATACTTATTAGCGACGTTTACTAACAATCGACGCTAATAAGACATTATTAGTGACATTTATACAAACGTCGCTATTATGTTAATATATTATTTAAAAAATTTTAAAAATATTAGCGACGTTTTATATATGTCGCTAAAGCCGTTAGCGACGTTTACCAAACGTCGCTACAAACCTTTAGCGACGTTTAACAAAACGTTGCTATTAAGTTTTAAAAAATAGAAATTAAAACAAGCGTCTCTAAAAACCCATTATTAGCGATGCTATAAACACCGTCTCCAATAATATATATTTATAAAAAAAAATTAAAAAATACTATTAGCAACGCTTATCAAAGCGTCGCTAAAAAATAAAAAAAATAAAAAAAATAGTAAACCAGTCGGATCATTGAAGACCCGACCGGTACGGGTCATTGAAGACCCGCTCGGGTCGGTGGTGACCCGCAGAAGCGGTTCGAGAAACCCGCTTCTACGGGTCATCTTCAACCTCTCGACAGAGAGGTTGAAATCACCGGCGGCTGTGGGTGGAGGCTGTGGACGGCGGCTGTAGGAGGGAGGAGCTGAGTGGACGGGAGGAGGGGAAGGAGTGGGGCAGGGGGAAACCGGGGAGAGAAGGGGGACAGGGTGGGGACTGAAGGGAGGGAGGGAGGGAGGCAGGGGGACTGGAGTGAGGGGGGCGTAAGGGGGTACGGCAGGGCAGCAGAGGGGAGGGAGGGGGTGAAGCTGGGGCAGGGGGGGAGGGAGGGGGGGGGACCGTAGGGGACAACAGGGGGACGGGAAGGGTGGCGGAGAGGGAGGGGATTGGGCGGCAGACTGGAGGAGGGGGAGGGAGGGGGGGAGAGGGAGGGGACTGGACGGTGGCAGGCGGCAGGGAGATGTGGCAGCCGAAGCAGTGGGGGGCGGGAGCAGAGGGACAGAGAAAACGGGGAAGGGCAGAGAAGGGGGAGGGGGACCAGAGGGGTGGGAGGGCGGCGGTGGAAGGCCGACCGAAAGCGGCGGGGAGACTTGACGGCGAGCGGCGGCGGGCTGCGGCCGCAAGGCGAGCAGAAAGGGGAACAGAGGGGTTGGGGGGGTCGGACCGGAGGATGGAGCGGCAGGGGCAAGTGGCCGAAGAGGAGGTGGGGCGGCGGGACGGAGAGGAGGTGGGGCGGCGAGGCTGCAGGCAGCAGCGGCAAGGCGGGCGGTGGCGACGGCAGGAAAATGGGGGAGGGGGCTGGGTAGATTTATAGGAGCGGGCGAAATTTCCCCAGCGATTTTTTTTTTAAAAATTCCATTAGCGACGCTCATACTAATACAAACTAAACAGCAACGTATAAACTATACGTTGCTAATGCAAACTATATTAGTGACATATATGCTTGTACGTCGCTAATATTATACTTTTTAGCGACGTACACTCTTATGCGTCGCTACTATAACATAGTATTAGCGACGTATAAGCGTATACGTCACTAATACATATGTTATATTAGCGACATATAGTGTATACGTCGCTAATACTCCGATTTTTACAAAAAAAATATTATATTCCCTCCCCTCTCCCTCTCTCCCCTCCCCTCTCTCTCTCCCCTCCCCTCTCTCTCTCTTCCCTCTCCTCTCTCTCTCCTCCCTCTCTCTCTACTCCCTCCCTCTCTCACTCTCCCCTCTCTCCCCTCCCCTCTCTCTCTTCCCTCTCCTCTCGCTCCCTATCTCCTCTCTCTCTCCCCCTCTCTCTATCTCCCTTCTCTCCCCTCTCTCTCCTCCCTATCTCCGTTCTCTCTCTCCCACTATCTCTCCTCTCTCTCTCCCCCCTCTCTCTCTCCGCCGTATCTCCTCTCTCTCTATCTCCCTTCTCTCCCCTCCCCTCTCTCTCTCTCTTCCCTCTTCTCTCGCTCCCTATCTCCTCTCTCTCCCCATCTCTCTCTATCTCCCCTCTCTCTCCTCCCTATCTCCGTTCTCTCTCTCCCACTGTCTCTCCTCTCTCTCTCTCTCCCCTCTCTCTCTCCGCCGTATCTCCTCTCTCTCTATCTCCTTTCTCTCCCTTCCCCTCTCTCTCTTCCCTCTCCTCTCGCTCCCTATCTCCTCTCTCTCTCTCCCCTCTCTTTATCTCCCTTCTCTCCCCTCTCTCTCCTCCCTATCTCCGTTCTCTCTCTCCCACCGTCTCTCCTCTCTCTCTCTCCCCCTCTCTCTCTCCGCCGTATCTCCTCTCTCTCTCCCTCCTCTCTCTCCCACTGTCTCTCCGTATCTCCTCTCTCTCTCCCCCCTCTCTCTCTCCCACTGTCTCTTCGTATCTCCTCTCTCTCTCTTCTCTCTTCTCCCTCTCTCTCTAAACCCTCCTCTCTCTTCCCTATTGTCTCACTCTCTCTCTCCTCTATTTTCAAGTTCTAAAGGTTTTTTCTTATTTAAAATTAATTTTAATTAATAAAAATTTTTAAAAAATAAAATAAAAATTCCCTCTCCTCCCTCCCCCCTCTCTCTCTCTCTTCCCTCTACCCTCTCTCCACTCTCTCTCCCTTCTATCTCTCTCTCTCCTCTCTCTTCCCTCCCCTCTCTTCCCTCCCTCTCCTCTCTCTCTCTCTCTTCTCTCTCTTTCTTCCCTCCCCTCTCCCTCCTCTCTCTCTCTTCCCTCTCCTCTCTCTCTTCCCTCCCCTCTCCCTCCTCTCTCTCTCTCTCTCCCTTCTCTCTCTCCCTCCCTCTCTCCACTCTCTCTCCCTTCTATCTCTCTCTCTCCTCTCTCTTCCCTCCCCTCTCCTCTCTCTCTCTCTCTCTCTCTTTCTTCCCTCCCCTCTCCCTCCTCTCTCTCTCTCTCCCTCCTTCTCTCCTCTACTCTCTCTCTCTCTTCCCTGCCCTCTCCTCTCTCTGTCTCCCTCTCTCTCTCTTCGCTCCCCTCTCTCTCTCTCTCTCTTCCCTCTCCCCTCTCTCCACTCTCTCTCCCTTCTATCTCTCTCTCTCCTCTCTCTTCCCTCCCCTCTCTTCCCTCCCTCTCCTCTCTCTCTCTGTTCTCTCTCTTTCTTCCCTCCCCTCTCCCTCCTCTCTCTCTCTTCCCTCTCCTCTCTCTCTTCCCTCCCCTCTGCCTCCTCTCTCTCTCCTTCTCTCTCTCCCTCCCTCTCTCCACTCTCTCTCCCTTCTATCTCTCTCTCTCTCCTCTCTCTTCCCTCCCCTCTCCTCTCTCTCTTCTCTCTCTTTCTTCCCTCCCCTCTCCCTCCTCTCTCTCTCTCTCCCTCCTTCTCTCCTCTACTCTCTCTCTCTCTTCCCTGCCCTCTCCTCTCTCTCTCCCTCTCTCTCTCTTCCCTCCCGTCTCTCCTATCTACCTACACACTATCTCTCCTCTAATTTCAAATTTTTAATATTTCTTATTCTTCAAAATTAATTTTTAAAATTACAAAAAATATTTAAATAAATATACTAATAGCGACGTATACATCTATACGTCACTATTAGTACAATTAGTAGCGACGTATACTGATATACGTCGCTATTACTACTTTATTTTAATTATTTTTTTATTTTAATAAAATAAAAAAAATTAATGTTTTTAAATTTTTTTTAAATAAAAATAGGTATTAGCGACGCATCTAACTATGCGTCGCTACTAACAAGGGTAATAGCGACGCATAGTTCAATACGTCACTAATACTATCCAGTAAATAGCGACGCATAAACATGCGTCACTATTAGCTATTAATTTTTATTTTTTGATTTAAAATTGGTAATTATTAACGACGTTTGTTTATAAACGTCGCTATATTTTAAACTATTAGCGACGTTTGAAAAAATACGTCGTTAATGGTTTTAAAATTTTATTTTAAAAATTTAATAGATATACCTTTTAGGGACGCTTATATAAGCGTTGCTAATAACCTAAGTAGTAGCGACGCATATTTGTAAGCGTCGCTAATAGTAGTTTTTTTTGCGACGTTTGTTTATATGTCGTTATTATCACTTTGTAGCGACACATATAATTGCGACGCTTATATAAGCATCGCTAATACCCAATTTTGTTGTAGTGCCTGGCTCAGTCCCCTCCTCTGATTAGAGGGGGGCCAGTAGGGGGTGGGGGAGGGGCGGAGAGGGGGCAGCGAGGGACCTGGAGCAGGGGAGGAGGGGTCAGTAGGGGAGTGGGGGCAATAGGGGAGGGGTGGGGGTAGTAGGGGAGGGGGAGCGGGAGGACATCGGCAGCAGCGACGCCGCTGTCGTCTGGCCTCCCTCTCGCTGGCTTTGCCCCCTCCTTCCTCCCCCCACCCCCTCCTCTGATGGGGGGGGGGGGAGAGCAGAGGGAGAGGGGGGACCGGAGTAGAGGGAGAGGGAGAACAGGGCTGGGAGGAGAAAGGGGAGGGGGGACCAGAGGGGGTGGGAGGGCGGCGGCAGAGGACGGCAGGCCGTGGGTAGGGGGTGGAGGGGCGGCGGGGTGGTGCTGTGGTAGGCGACGGGGCTGAGCGAAAGAGGACAGAGGGCCAGAAGGGAGGAGGGGGCACCAGAGGGGGTGGAGGGCCAGAGGACAGCGGGCCATGGGCGGAGGATGGCTAGGGCAAGAGGCGGAGGAGGCATTGGACGGTAGGCCGTGGGCGGAGGGGCGGCATGGTGGCAGGCGACATGGTGGAGCGAAAGAGGACCGGAAGGGAGGAGGGCGTAATGGAGGGGGTGGGGGCTGGAGGACGACAGGCCATGGCTGGAGGGCAGTGGGGTCGAGAAGCGGAGGAGGTGACGAGGTGGCGGGGCGAAAGAAGGGGAAGAGGGGGTTAGTTATAAGCAGTAGGTGAAATTTCACTAGTGTGGGGAAATTTCTTCCGTGCGCAAAATTTCCGTGCACAGGCGGAATTTCGCCAGCGTCAGTTTTTTTTAAAAAAATATAATTAGCGACGCTCACATTGAGCGTCGCTATTACTATGTATATCACGACGTATAATTTATATGTCACAAATATAATATTGTATTAGCGACATATAATTTATACGTCGCGAATATAATATTATATTAGTGATGTATACACACATACGTCTCTAATACAACATAGTATTAGCGACGTATACATGTATACGTTGCTAATACTCTAATTTTTTTAAAAAAGAATTCATATCCCCTCCCCTCTCGCTCTCCCTCTCCCCTCCCCTCCCCTCCCCTCCCCTCTCTCTCTTTCTCTTCCCTATCCTCTCTCTCTTTTCCCTCCCCTCTCTCCCTCTCTCTCTCTCTCTCCCTCCTCTCTCTCTCTCTTCCCTCTCCTCTCTCTCTTCCCTCCCCTCTCTCTCTCTCTTTCTCTCTTCCCTCCCCTCTCTCTCTCTCTTTCTCTCTTCCCTCCCCTCTCTCTCCCTCCCTCCTTCTCGTATCTCTCTCCTCCCTCTCCTTCTTTCTCTTTAATTGAATTTTTTATTAAAAAATAGGTAGTAGCGACGCATAGCACCATGTGTCGCTACTACTGTTAGGTAGTAGCGACGCATAGAGCTATGTGTTGCTACTACCTTTTTTTTTAAGTTTGTATATATTTTTTAAAATAGTTTATAATTAAAATTTTTTTCTCCCTCTCACTCCTCCCTCCCCTCTATTTCCTCTCTCTCCACCCTCCCCCTCCTGCCTCCCTCACTCTCTCTCCTCCCTCCCTCTCTTCCTCTCTCTCTCCTTCCCTCCCTCTCTCTCTTTCTCTCCTCTTCCCTCTCTCACTCTCATCTAATTTCATTTTTTATAATTTTTTATTTTTAAAAATTAATTTGAATATTAGAAAAATAAAATAAAAATAAATACTATTAGCGACGTATAGATATACGTTGCTCATAGTATAGATATTTTTATTTTTAAAATATAAAAATTTATAAAAAAAAATTAATTAATCTCCCTGTCCCCTCTCTTTCTCCTCTCTCTCCTCTCTTCTCTTTCCTCTCTTCTCTCTCTCTTCCCTCCCCTCGCTCTCTTCCCACTCCTCTCCTCTCCTCTCTCTCCTCTATGTTGTGTATGTTCACCGACCACTCTTCTTTTATCTTTATTTCAGTACATTAGGTTAGTTTCCCTTATATTAATTGCAGTTATAATTTTTTTATTGTATTATTGAATTGTGATAGGAGCGCTAGTGGACCACGGGATAGCCGGGCCCACTAGTGGCACATTCCCCAATGTAGAAGGGTGTGCTCCCCATAAGAGGGTCGTCTCCTTCCTTGGTTCGGGTTATGCGAAAAGAGAATTCCATTTATTCCCCCCTTTCTTCCTTCTTTCTCCCCTTACCCTATGTGAGTCTTTGAGGTACGAACTGTGCACACGTTGGGCACATCACTCTCTCCCTACACACTATCTCTCCTCTAACTTCAATTTTTTTAGATTTTTTATTCTTTAAAATTAATTTTAAAAATTTGAAAAAATAATTAAATGAAATCATATTAGCGACGTATATAATTATACGCCGCTAATACATCATCATGTATTAGAGACATATGATTTTATACGTTGCTAATGCATATATAAATAGCGACATATAAAATTATATGTCGATATTAGTTTTTATTTTTAAAATATAAATTTTTTTAAAATAATTAAAATAATTAAAAAAAATTACTCTCCCTCTCATCTCTCTCTCTCTTCCCTCTCCTCTCTCTCCCTCTCCTTTCTTTAAAATTAATTTTAAAAAATAAAAAAAAGAATTAAAAGAAATTATATTAGCGAATCATAGTTTTATACGCCGCTAATACATATATTGATAGCGACGTATAAAATTATATGTCACTATTAGTATTTCTATTAATTTTTAATTTTTATTTTAAAAATAATAATTTTTTAAAAAATAAAATAAAATTACTCTCCCTCTCCTCTCTATTCGCCTTCTCCTCTCCCTCTCCTCTCCTCTCTCTCTCCCTCTCCTCTCTCTCCCTCTCCTCTCTTTCCCTCTCTCTCCTCTCTCCCTCTCCTCTCTTTCCCTCTCTCTCCTCTCTCCCTCTCCTCTCTTTCCCTCTCTCTCCTCTCTCCCCTCTCTCTATCTCTCTCCTCTTCCTCTTTCCTATCTCCCTCTTATCCCACTCCTCTTTCTCCTCCCTCCCTCTCCCTCTCCTCTCTCTCCTCCCTCGCCTCACTCCCTACACAATATATCTCCTCTAATTTCAATTTTTTAAGATTTTTATTCTTTAAGATTAATTTTAAAAAATAAAAAAAGAATTAAAATGAATCATATTAGCGAAGTATATTATTATACTTCGCTAATATGTCACATATTAGGGACGTATAATTTTATATGTTGCAAATACATATAATAATAGCGATGTATATGTATATACATCGCTATTAGTATTTATTTTAATTTGTTATTTTATTTTAAAAAATTAAAATAAAATTACTCTTTCCTCTGTCTCTCTCCCTCTCCTCTCTCTCTTCCTCCTCTCTCTCTCCCTCCTCTCTCTCTACACACTATCTCTCTTTTAATTTTAATTTTTTATTATTTATATACATTGATAATAATATTTTATTATTTTTTTAAAATATAAAAAAATTTAAAATTAATTAATCTCCCTCTCCTCTCTCTCCTCCCTCTCTCTCTCTCCCTCTCCTCTCTTTCTCTCTCCCTCCCTCTACTCTTTCTCTCCTCTCTCTCCCTCTTCTCTCACTCTCTCTCCCTCTCCTCTCTCTCTCCTCTAATTTTATTTTTTTTTGATTTTTTATTTTTAAAAATTAATTTGAAAAATAAAAAAGAAATTAAAATACATCTTATTAGCGATGTCGAGAACTATACGTCGTTAATACCTATATTATTAGTGACATGTATTTTTATACGTCGCTAAAATTTTTTATTTTTATTATAATTAATAAGTATTAGTGACCCTTATTGTTAAGCAAGATCTATTAGCAACGCTTAAGAAAAACATCGCTAATAGCTATAATTTTTTTTCTTTTTTTATTTAAAATATATATCTTTTAGTGACGTTTGTATAAAGCATTGCAAATAGGTCAACTATTAGCGATGCTCATAATAAAGCATCGCTAATATCTGACTATTAGCGACGTATATATTTATGCGTCACTAATAGTTGACTTTATTGCGATGCTTCTCTATATGTCGCAAATAGTTATTTTTAGCAATGCTTGCTTTTGCGTTGCTAATACTACATTTTATTGTTGTGTCATCTTGGGAATGCCTACATATTATATAACATTTCAACAATTAGTAGTCATTGTAATTTAAACTAACTGAGAGAATTTAGTTCGTCGATTGACAAAAACATTATAATTGTTGGAGGATAAAGTAGCAACTAAGAATAAAATTATAAATCATAAGCAACTAAGAATTTTAAGCATATGAGAATAAAGCTGTAATTTATAAGCAGCTGAGAATAAAACCATAACTTATAAGCAAATGAGAATTTCAATTGTTGGAGGATAAAGTAGCAAAAATTGAAATGTGAATCGTGAAAATCATTAGAACAAAGAAATAAATGAATTTTAGTCACAGTTTTGCAAAGTTACCTTAGTTATCAAATCATTAGAACAAAGAAATAAATAAATTTCAGTCACTTGTGTCTGATGTGTAAATGTGGGCTCCTATTAGACTGTCATTACACGAGCATAAAAACTATATCTCAAAGGTATTTTTAAACATTAAGAATGCAGATTTTTAAATTTAAACAAAAGAAACAAAACAATAATGCAATGTAAACATAAGAGAAAATAAAAAACTAATCGCCAATTGATTTGATGGAGATTGAAAAGCAATGGCACCGTTACCACCATTCTTCATCAAGAAATCAACATAAGCATCACAGACCCTAATTTTTTTCTCTGTAGTAATGAATAATTTGAATAAGAACCGACCAACATTCTGTAGAATAATATTACAATGTGAAACCTTTTCACTGGAATCAGATTATAGACTCCACAAAGATAAAAATGGGACATTTGGCATAGGGGTTAGCCCAACTAGCCATCCATCGGCCAAATCTGAGGCAAACACAAGTTAAAAAGAGAGCAAGAGAGAGCAGCATAGAGGGTACCTAGTTGTGGAAGGTCAGGTTGGCGGCAGTAGGTGACCACAATACTCCTCTTCGTCAATGATCAACTTCACCTCCAACAATTTAAGGCACACCGTGTTGGTATTTAGTGATATAGCGATTCAGGGCTTGGCAGGAGAAGTTCGGGGAAGAAGGAAATGACTAACCTGAGGGGCTTAGCAACGGAGGAAATGACTAATAGGAGGGGCTCAACCCGATGGGTTTGGTGGCGGAAGTTCGGTGGCGGAGTTGGGTGTTAGGGACAGAGATGGAGAGGCATCGGGGTGGGGTGGGCACTCCTCTTTCTATCGAACAGGTGAGAGGGAAAAATGAAATGGGGAGTAGGGTATGCGACTCACATTTTGTATTAGTTTGGAGTGGGTAATATAAAGGGGTAGGCTGGATAAAATTTGGTGTGGTAAACTCGGCATTCTAATCTTATTTTTGGGTCATTTAGCGGCTTATGGGTCATATGGCTTGTTTTGTCAATACTTGACAGAACTTCTATATCCCATAAGTGATTGAAGCAGTTGAGATAAAAACAAAAACAAAAAGCATGTGCGAATTTCAACAAACAATGTGTTGTTTAATAGCCAATTGGACAGCAACAATTGATGTTATTCAGCGAACAACTACGAAATGCTTCTCATATTAATGAACTTTTTGTCACATTTTGCCGTTGTTAATCAAGCATATGATAGTTTAGTTATGGCCTTGTAAATTAAAGTTCCCAACTCAAAACCAAATACAAATCAGAATAAACTACAAAAGCAACTAACGCCTATATATGATTCGTTTGTTTAATAAAACTTGTATATTGTTCTAGTCTTTTAGAGGGAAATCCTTCTTCCAAACCACACTTAACAAAGTGGAGGTCCCAGGTTCAAACCCACACTCTGTTTGCCACACAAAGGGGATATATCCGATATGAATAGTACTTTAAGAGGCTAATTGACCTTTAAAAGCCCAATTAACTTTAAATGGTGGTTGGGACACAATTTGTCAGATTAACTCAGCATAAACCCGATAGAACCAAGTTTTACCAGCGCGGCCAAGCCAGTTTTTAAAATACTAATTAAGGATTGGAACACCCCTTATTAAAAAGGAAAACAAAACCATCTGTCAAAAAAGTTGAGTTTCGGTACCATAATACCAACTTGGTCCAAATATTTGTTTAACTTGGTCAAAAAAATGTTGACTCTGTGAATCGAACGGCTGTGAAACTTTGATCCATCCAACCAAATCTAGGCCACATGTCGCTGTTGTTGAGCAAAAAAGTAAGGTGAACAAAATCATCCTGGGATCGTGTGAAGTACAAAAACGGGCGAGAACATGAGGACAAAATCATATTAAATTTAGAGTGGCCCCAAAAACGTGTTTTGTTCCGAGAGTGAGTAAAAAGTGAACTTGTCTTCGTGTTAGATTCATGCCATGCTCCTTTTCCAAGGAGAAAACAACTGCGACTTCCCTTCAGCCCCGACATGGTCATCCTCGACCCGACCTATCCTGTCTATTCTTTATAACCCTTTTTACTACTACTCTCTACGTAATTATATTATATTTTTTATTATTAAAAATAAGAATGTGCCATAATTTATTTGTTTTATATTATTTTTTAGTTAAATATGTAGTTTTTTGTTATTTTTAATATTGTCCTTATTTTATACATCATTTTAATTTTAATTAGTGTTGTCGACATCTACACTAAATAGATTAGACAACAATAAAATACTTAACCCGGATGCAATCGATATCATATTGCCCATGTTTAAGTTGGGTTGGGTTTTATCTCAATTAAGCTTGGGTATATGAAAAAACAATAAAGTGATTTTCAAGTTGGGTTCAGTTCGATCGGTAGTATACTCAATGGCCTAACTGGATCCAATATTTATGTATAAGAAAACTCAACCCTACCCAATATTTTTTCTATACAAAATTTGACTTGACCAAAAAAATAAAAAGCTATCATTTCAATTTGGCACAATATTAGGTTGAGCTTTATTTCGAGCTTTATTCAAGTTTTGGAACCTACCTAACCTAAGATAAATATTAGTTGGAAGAATATTTGCCAACCTAAAATAGAAGGGGGCTTGGGCATTCTTTCTATAAAGGATTGGTGTGTTATTGGCTTAATTAAACATTTTTAGAAGCTTTTGTCGGATAAGGATTCTCTTCGAATTAAGTGGATATATGGTTATTATATTCAAGGTTCCTCTATTTGGCATTGTGATGTTCTTTCTTATGCCTTTTATTCTTGGAAGAATATCATCTCGCTTAAAAGCACCATGATTGATTCTATTTTTTACATGATAAATGATGGTTTGTCTACCTTCATTTCAGTGGATCATTTGGTAGTAAACTTCACACTCTTATGTTCAATGTTATTTGCACCAATTGGAAAGTTATCTTCTCAATAGTACATTTAATTGTTTGATCAATGGGTGTCACGCCCCGGCGATGTCCTACCCGAGCAGAACTCGGTCCAGGGGCTGGTCAAGTGCGCGGGGGCAACGAAGTAAAAATTGAGAAATGATTTAGCGGAAGACTTAACCCTAACCGCAGGCGATTAACAGAAATACGGAGTGTGCACAATCCTTTGAGCAAGAGTAAACAAAAGGGAAGGAAAGGTGTTGCTTATTACAAAGTAAACAACAATCTCAAAACCCACAAGCTTAGTTAAGTAAAGCCCACACCGGCTCAAAATAAGTCATAAGCATCACAACGGTAACAAGAACCCTACACAAAGGTTTTGAACAACAGCATAACTAAGGAAAATAAACCACACAAAGAACTCCACAATCATATCCAAGCCACCTCCGACCTTTCCTCGAAGAGGCGATTCTGTCCGTCTGCGTGTCGCACCACGCAGCCCCAAATCAAAACACCAAAGAGGGGTGAGTTTAACAAACTCAGCAATGGTTTTAATATCACTAACAACATCGAAAAATACGATAGCATAGCGATATAATCATTCAAATCAACGAATTACATGGTGCATCATTTTCTGATCACACATACATATCCCCTAACACTGCATCATAGTGCATAATCAACCTACATGGATGTATCTCTAACATACATATTCCACATGCATAACATCAACATCAACCTGCATGGATGTATCTCTAACATACATATTCCAACATGCATAACATCAACATCAACCTGCATGGATGTATCTCTAACATATATATTCCACATACATAACATCAACATCAACTTGCATGGATGTATCTCTAACATACATATTCCACATGCATAACATCAACATCAACCTGCATGGCGTATCTCTAACATACATATTCCCACATGCATAACATCAACATCAACCTCCATCAAGGAGTAATCACACATTAACGTCACACAGACGGGAGCATAGACAAGGCCACGAAGGCGTGTCATGGTCCAAAATTCTACACAAGAATTCAAGAAAGATCGGGGTTGTCAATCCCTAATACTGCTCGCCCTGGACGATCCTGGCCAAGGATGTCCCATTCTCACACAGAGAATCTAGAGCAGGGGTGTTCGCCCAGGGATATCTCCTGCGGAGGGAAGAGCCCGAGTTCTCACACAGAGAACCCTAGAACACGTGCTGCGGGGTGCACACGGCATACCACACTGGATTCTCAGGGTCCAGATGACACACATAATAACATTCTCACAATTCGCAAGACAAGTACACAACTCATCCCCACATCATTCCATTTAACAACTCAACCCGGGGAGTGCACTCGTTCCACACAGGAACTTCAAATCAAAATATGTCCTTTCAGACCAATCAACTTGCGATTAATCCACAACCGATAAACCTGGCACACAATTCCATCACATTGCATCCAATCGGTCAAATTCGATTAATCACGATGAAGCCTCAATTGGAAATCCATTTTCATGATGCATGCAGCATAGTACATGTGTGGGCAAAACATACATGAATCCTAATCCATGGTAAGTGCTCTCATCAGCCCCCTAATGCATCATTCATAATCACAATATCAAGCTTCAACATCATCATTTAACCCCCCATGTGTGTCTGTGTATCTAGTAGAAGCATTTCACAAAATGCATATCAACTTGCTTGAAAATCAACTCACTACCACACTACACATGTGAATTTCTATCCAAACATGAATTCCAGCAGAAATCATAGAAGAAGAATCGTTGAAATCATAGCTAGATTCAAAACTCAACCACAAAGGCTAAACACATATAACATCACTTATTTCATCATTGAGTCATGGCATTCACCAACATCCACACACCACTAACCACAATCCATCATGACAAATCAGTCCAACAATGATTGTAGTCCTATTGAGAATATGCTTAACAAAAGGGGAACAACCATTCATAATTTCAAGATAACGATTCCAACATCATGCCACAAAACATAAGTCATTTCACAAATTTCTAAGCATATATCTCAATTCCATAATCTCAATAGCATGCATTTCCAGTAGCATAATATGACTCAAAACACTCCACATTCATATAAAATTAGCAAGCTAAAGTGAAATCATCAAAATAGACATCATATGCACAACATACAATTTCCTGTGTAGCCGATCGATCGCCCTTCAGGCCTTTCGATCGGTTACACACAAAAATTTAAAATTTATAGTTCAGCCGATCGATCACTGTGGCTGATCGACGCTAATATCGGCGTAATGCAGTCATTTTTTTTCTTTCGCAATCCAAACCGAAACACCATAGATAACACTTCAAATCTACATCTAACACCCTAATCATCATTAAAAGTCCTCCTTGACTTCCAGAATATCAAACCAAACCATAATAATGCAAAACCCTAAGAAATCAGGATTAAATAATTCCATTTTCTAATCTTACCATTAACACACTAAATCAAGCAAACCATTTCGAAATAAGCCAAAAATGGAGAGTTTTACCATAGATAAACAAAGATTTTGAAGTCCCATTACCTCAGCACTTGATTAAGCTCGGATTGAAGAGTCACCCTTCTTGAAATCCTTCAAAACACAATGAGTTTGAATTAAACTCTAATAAAAATCAATTTACCCAAGAAATCCCTAATTAAATCTTAGATCTAGGGCTTGTTGGTAGTAAAAATCGAATTTTGAATGTTAGAGTTTGTAGTAAAACACAAATCAGTAGTTTTTGATGGTCAAAAACGAATTGAATCAAAGGGAAAATAGTAGATTTGGAAAAAATTAAGAAGAAAGCCATGGATTAGTGCTTAATTAGAATAAGCTTACCTTAATTCAGGCCTAAGTGGGGATTAGGCCAGCCCTCCTTCCTTAGCCTATTCCCAAAAATGGAATGGCTCAGGTTTGCCCTTTTATAGTAAGGGTTGGGGTATGCATAGGTAAGTTTTGGGGTGTAAATAGGAAAAGTAGGCTAAAAGTGGTTATTTTGCAAATTTAAACACTAATTAAGCCTAATAAATTTTTAAAAATTTTTGTATGACCTGAAGTATATGTCTAGGTTTATTTGACCTAAAAATAAAATTTTCGACGGTGGGGCCCACAGGGGTCCCGCCAAAACCCTAATTTTTGGGAAAATAGTAAAAATTCTGAAAAATCCTAAAAATTCACATTTGGTCTAAAATCACTTAAAACCACTAATGTTGAAGTTAATTTTGGTTAAAACCATCACAAATACTATTTATTTTACGAAATCACCGAATAAGATCAGAAAACGCGTTAATCTCACGATAACCCATAATTAAAGAAAACCAAAACCCAGTTTAAAGGTGAGGGTCCTTACAATGGGTATTGGAAATGGCCTCCCCACATAAACTTGAGTGCTGATCATCTTCTTCAAGTCATTAAAAATCACATTCCAACTCTCTCTCATGATGTTGATGTCATTGTATAGAAGCCAAATTTTGTGGGTAAGCTTTCAACAAAATCAACCTACAGGGTTCTTTTTAAACATGTTCCCAAGTTGAAATGGACCCCTCTAATTTGGTTTAAACATCATATACCTCATCACAACTTTATTAGTTGGAAGATGCTACATAGGCGTCTTCTCACTTTGGATAAAATTTAAGCTAGAGGCATTCATATTGTTAACAGATGTATCCTTTGTGAGGTGGATATTGAAACAACCCAACACATTTTCTTTTCTTGTGGCTACTCTAAGTGGATTGTGAGTTCTATATTCATGCTTTTTAGAGTGGACATTTCTGGAAATCAAGCTAGGTAGGCCCTTGATCATATTCATTTCCTTAGTCATTACATCACAAATTAGGAATTGCTTTTAAAGTTATATATTCATGAATTACGCAGTCTATTTTCTATGGAGAGAGAGAAATAATTGCATCTTCATGAATGAAAGAATTCACAATAGATATCTTCTTATGCTATGTGAAAATCAAGTTAGAATGTATGTAACTAATAATCCTTATCTCACTAAGATTGTAGTTGAATTTCCCTTCCTTGTTTAAAGATGGAGTCTCTAATTTTCTTTTTATTGTTTCGTGACTTTGTTTCTTGCTTGATTTAATAGAAGGGAGTTTTCTCCCCTTTTTGCTTGATAAAAAATAAAAATATAAATATTGGGCCTTATCTTAAGTACTAGGGTAGGTTGGGTTCATAAATCTTAGGTACTATCATAGTTTGGGCCAGGTTTAATAATCATGGGTGTTATCAAGTGTGTTAGTTTAGATATTGTCGTAACACTTCATTCCCCAATAGGCGGTTTAATGTGAGGGGCTAAGTTTAATAGTGACAATTTTGAAGAAGATTACTTAAAATGTAGGCAAACTTCATTACATTGATTGGGATCAACAAAATAAGCATATCAAGTCCAAGAACACGTAAATCAAACACTTGGATTGAAGGCTACAACCTCAAAAATATGCTATATGGGTAGGCCTCACTTGAAAAATATGAAATAACTTACCCATGTGGGGTATTGGTTGGTAGGGCTTGTTAATATGAACCTAAGAACAAGCGACTCTGAGTTCGGGGTGGAGAGTTATGATCATTTGAAGTTTGAAAATTAGATTCAAACTAAACAAAGAATAAAATACTTTTTTTATTGAAGGATGATGTCAAATGATGGCAACAAATTGGCTTTAATAGAGGCATCATTAGGTTGATGCCAGCAAATTGGCGTGAGAGCCCTCGCACTAATGCCAGCAGCTCACTATGCATGCCACCAAACAACGTGCATTGATGGGCACCATGTGGTATGCATGCAGCGCGTGTCCATGGCTATAAATGAGGGGTCAATTTTTTAGTTCTTAGACCTACTTCCAGCTCTCTCTAACTTTTTAATCATCTCCCAAACATATTTTCCTCATTGTGAGGTTATTTTCAATCCATTTGAGCGATCCTAGCTAATTTAAGGGTGCTCTACTTAGTAACATGGTTAGTTTTGTGAGATGAATATTATAAAGCACTACAAAAAAAGTTCGATAACGACATATCAAAATTGTCGTATTTGACCATGTTAGCTGTTGGTAAAACTAATTGTGATGGCTAATTTATTCTTGCAATTAATTTCGTTGTTGATTGTTTTAATGATGGCTGGATAGACTTTCAGTGACGAACAAACCTGTCGCAAAAAAGATTCATTCATCTTCTTTAGGTTTTCAGTGATGGCATGAAATACATTTAGTGACAAATAGATCGTTGCATATGTTATCTGTACAATGACAACTTGTATTTATTGTCGCTGAAAAATAAACTTTTAGTGTCGGTTTATATATATTATTTGCTGATACTATCATTTTTTTCATTATATATTTTTGAAGCCATTGCTGTTGATCATAATTTAAAAAAAACATATACGTTATACAAATGATTTAAACCTGATAACAAAAATGTATATACACAAAAAACAATATTCTTCCCAAATGGCAAATCAACATCAATTTTTCAAAGATAAATATGCACATGGAGTGAAACATGCAAACATAAACAAGTAGGAAATGATAGCTCATAGCAGTAAGACTTCTTAACTTTGTACACTAGCAAGTTGTAGAGATAGTTCTAAGAAGTGTGTTTCAACTTGGAATCAAATTAAAGACTTCTTGGCATACCATAAGGGCAGTCTACTTGGACATATGGTATAAATACTAAAAACTTGATGAACAATATGAGTGATACATGTCAAGAATGATGCATGGAATTTCACAACTCACCAATATTGTAAAAATTTGGGAAATTTCCAAGGCTAAAAATAAACTAAGTCCTATGGTGTGCAACATAAAATCCAATTTCTCATACACAATAACAGCAATCGAAGGCACAATTAGAGGGCATTCAACAAATCAAATAGCAATTTAAACATACCGATTGAGATGCCACCAGGTCTGGTTTGGGTTAGGTTTTGCTAAACCTGAACCCAATACCATTTAAGCAGTGGTAAGCTCGAATCCGACCCAAATAGCTATTTAGGATGAATTTAGAAACCCAGACCCGACCCAAATAGCTATTCGAGTTAAATTTAGAAACCCAAATCTGACCCATTAGGGTTGGGTCTAGTTGGGTTTTATCAAAATACGAAGAAAAATATAAAAAAAATTATATTTATAACCTTATTTGTGTCGAATTTTGTTAAACCCGTACCCAATACTATTTAAGAAATGGTAAACTCGAATTTGACCCGAATAACTATTCAGGTTGAACTTAAAAACCAAAAACTAACCCATTAGGGTTGGGTCGGGTTGTATAATATATCCGACCCAAGTAGCATCCCTACAAACCGGCAAATCATGGAAATTTTACAACGGGCCGGTATATTAATTGCATTTACAGTTTTCGTGGGGTAACGGTAGTCTGTCTCACCCCTTGTCTAGTGTTAGAAATGCCACATAAACTTGTGTTTGATGAACAATAACCACTACTGGGAGTTGAAGAGTACATTTTTTTCTGTTTCACTGTATTCCTCTTTGCAACTTTAGAGCCTTTTTTGGAACATCCAGGATCTGCAGGTATACCACATCTTCATTAAACCACAGCTACAGATGGAACATGCATTTCTTGTAAAGCATTTAAATGTGTGCACGGGGCCCTACTCCCGGCCAGGCTGGTGTAACTTCCTGCAGTAAAATGAAGCAGTCAACATCGTTTTATAACGATTTAACAGAGGTCTTACATGACCACCCTTCTGCAATCGCTAATAGAGAGTTTTAACCCACATTTTTTAAATTTTGCTATGTACTTTTAACCCGCATCATTATGCTCCTAAACCCAGTTAAAATTCAACATTGGACATGCTTAGTTTCTGGAATAATGTGCTATACAAGTTGATCCATATTTCATGTCATGTAACCACAATGATAAAGCTCGATTATCATTTACATGCATTATTGCCAAAGAAGCTAATAGGTCGCTGCATTCAGCAAGCAAGCATGGCTCTTTCCTGTGCTGCCACATTTGCATGTTCACTGATCACGCCAACCTTTTGCATCATTGCCTAAGAAACTAATAGGTCGCTGCATTCAGTGATGCATATGAACCCTTCTGGGGCAATGGAAAATTCGTACAATTCATTCGAAAGTTTTAAGAAGAAAATTTTAACACTCAATTCATCCACATGTTGTGAACAAAACCAAGTTGCATGCGGATGTATTAGCTAACATTGGAGCTGCGGATACTTTCTTGGTACTGGTTTCTCAAGCTTCCTTCATGTACTCAAGCAGCATTTACCTCGCACCAGCAGGAGGCACACTATTGGGGCCTGGACCAACTAAAATTAAGAAGATCACTTCTTGATCGCCACATATTATAATAAGAGGACCAGCATTAAATATGATTTTCACTCATATTTTCACATTGGACGACTACTTTTGCTCAATGTGGGACCTAGGGAGTCAAATTCAACTACTCATGTTATAAGAGCCAACTACCCGCTCTCATCTCTCACCATTGATTGGCTTGTCGTTGATGCGAGAGTTCGCGGATTCCTGGGCTTCCTTCTTGATTCGGAGCTTCGTTCATCCACTCATCTCTCTGTATTCACACCCATTGATTTTCTTGGATCGCTTGTCAAGTTTCACAAATCTTCCCTAAATTGCTTGTGAGGTTGTAGGGGAGTCATTGGAGCTAGGAGGCAATCCGCAGCCTCAATCCATGCTCTAAGCTTGCGGTGTTACCGGAGGCGGGAGACATGCAACATAGCACCGGCCACCATAGGAATACCAGATTGTACTCATATGTGGGCTGTAGAGTCGTTGGTTCGTGGTCTTGGTGCGGGAACATTGCCTTATGTTTCAGGTATGGACTGACATTCTAAACTCAATCACTGCAATTTCATTTGAAAGAGAGTCGGGGATGGTAATCAAGCGATGATAACGGAGAGGATGATGTAGGCCTGTGTTTAATTTGGGCTGAAGGTTTAGCCTCAAATCCTCCCCAGCATGTTTTTTTGTTTTTCATTTTTCATTTTCAAAAATAATGAAATTAAACATCAAAATAAGGAGCTTCAAAACCTTGTGGGTTTTGCGAGCTAGATTCACATTTATTTTGTATTTCAATTAATAGTATACTTTTATCAAACAAATTAAACATCAAAATAAGCAAAAAGAAAACTTAGATGCATAGAAATCATGGTGACTAGTTTTTTCTTTCAAATTGACTCTTGTTAGTACGAGTTTAGCTTATGCGCGTTATTGTGAGTGTATCATAGGCTGTTGAATTTTAATCTTATGTTATTTACGAAATATTATTCAATGAAAGCGTTCTAAGGAATTTGAAATAAGATTGTGGGATGGTAAATTTGAATCTTCCACCTGCTCCCTCTATTAACGTATAATAAGACAAAGTTGTCGCACACGAGCTCATATTCATATTAACTACCTTCCAAATATATATATACTCAGTCCGTCTCACATTAATAGCCCAATTTTGTTTTTCAAAATAATTAAAATTAGTTTATTTTGAAGAATCAAATAAAATTATTATTTTTAGGACAGAAAGAAGATATCACAACATAGCCTAATCAGTGGTATAATAACTTAGTAAAGTTACATAGAAAGAAGAAAACTTATCCTTGAAATAAAACCCTTCAATATAAAACAAAACATAACTTACTCTTGAATCCACCAACAAGGAAACTAAAAGGATGGTGCCAAAACACATACTCCCTCCGTCCTTAATATTTATAGCTACATTTAATTTTTTAAAATGAACTAAAATATATAATTATTAATTTGGGACATTTTTGGTTTTTTAAAATGAACTAAAATATGTAATTATTAATTTGGGACATTGAAGTATAAGAAAATTTCATTCACTAAATAATCATCTTAAAATTTAAATATAAAGAACACATAGAAGCACCATATGAAATAACCTTAAAGTTCAATTGCATGTAATGCGAGGAATCCCATTATTCGAACATAAAAGGAAAAATCTCTCTTGTCCTCATCATACCACTAGCAGTTATTAACTCCCAGAAGGGGGTCGTAGGCTCGTAGCATTTCTCTAACTGGTATCTTGAAATATTCAAAACAAAACGGGGCCGATTGTTGATAAGTGACTAAGAAAGAGCTCTTAGTGCGAAGACAGCAACTAGAAAGACAGCGCTACGCACCACAATCACCCCTATAAAGCAGGTGATGATCTTGATATTTCTTGTTGATTGAGGAGGATGAACTCTTGTGAAGATTTCAGCTTTAAATAACACGTACATCAGCATGCCTAAACTAAAGATTAGACCAACTCAATACTTATACCGGCAGCTATTAGAGCGACAGAGAGTCCTGCTATCCCAAGCCAAATCGTTATAGCGAAGACCAGTACTTCATCACGAACAACCTCATTTACTGGCAGTTCAGTTTGTTGTTGGCCCTTTCAATTAGAAAGTAATTCAGGTTAACATGAAAGACAAATTTATTGTGAGATTGACGAGTCTAATAACTGGGCAAAGACTCCTGTATACCTGTCTTGCTCCAATTTTTTCCCCTTCATTTTGTGTTGGATCAGCTGGTGGTAGAGTTCTCTCGCCCTGCACTCCAGCCTCCATGTCAAGAAAAGAACGAGGACAACCATGGAACCCTTACCTGCTCAAATATGTCAAGAAACAATTTGGATGAATAGATGAAAAGAGAGTAGAGGGATTAGCTCCCTCTCCATTGACACCCTATCCTCTTTCACACACTTCTAAACCACATCTTGTATTTCTCCCCCTGTTTATCAGTTTATCCTATTTACTCCTGAACAAAATCAAGTGATTGGTGTGTGTATGACCATGCCTCTTTCGCATGGGGATTCACCTAAGCTGGTGATTTAGAGTGACACAAAAAGTTGATTATCGGACTGGATGGCGACATAGATGTAGTCGAAGGGGTAGAGAAGTCAAGGTGGTGGTGGAATATAGCGGGCAGCCAACTATTGGGATTCTTCATGTACTCAAGCAGGAGGCAAACTATTGTGGCCTGAACCAACTAAAATTAAGAAGATCACTTCTTGATCGCCACATATCATAAGAAGAGGGGCAGCCACATATTATAAGAAGAGGACCGGCATTAAATATGATTTTCACCCATATTTTCACATTGGACCATTGATTGGCTTGTCGTTGATGCGAGAGTTCGCGGATTCCTGATCTTCCTTCTTGATCCGGAGCTTCTTTCATCCACTTCATCTCTCTGTATTCACCCATTGACTTTCTTGGATCGCTCGTCAAGTTTCACAAATCTTCCCTAAATTTCTTGTGAGGTTGTAGGGGAGTCATTTGAGCTAGGAGGCAATCCGCAGCCTCAGTCCATGCTCTAAGCTTGAGGTGTTACCAGAGGCGGGAGACTTGCAGCATAGCACCGGCCACCATAGGCATACCAGATTGTACTGATCATATGTGGGCTGTGGACGTCCTTGGAGGACAGGGAGGTTTGTGGTTTTGGTACGGGAACGCTGCCTTGTGTTTTAGGTACGGACTGGCATTCTAAACTCAATCACTGCAATTTCATTTGAATGAGAGTGGTGGATGGCATTCAAGCGATGATAATGGAGAATGATCTATCCTGTGTTTAATTTGGGCTGAAGTTCTAGCTTCAAATCCTCCCCAGCTTGTTTTTCTGTTTTTCATTTTTCATTTTCTAAAAATAATGAAATTAAACATCGAAATAAGGAGCTTCAAAATCTTTATGGTTTTGCAAGCTAAATTCACATATCTTTCTCATTTTAATTAATAGTACACTTTTATCAAACAAATTAAACACAAAAAAAGAAGTCTTAGATGCATGAAATCATGGTGACTAATTTTTGTTCTCAAACTAACTCCCATTAATATGAGTTTGAGCTTATGAGCATCAATGTGAGTCCAAGCATCACAGGCTATCAAATTTTAATCTCATGTTATTTAGAGGGCTAACAAATTTGAATCTTCTACCCGCTCCCTCTCTTAATGGACGATAAGACAACTTGATACACATGAACTCTTGATTCATACTAACTACTTTCTAATTATATATATACTAACTACTTTCCAATTATATATATACTCCTTCTGTCCCACATTAATAGCTTAATTTGGTTTTTAAAATAAATTAAAATTAATTTATTTTAAAAAATCAAATAAACCTATTATTTTAAGATAGGAATATATCACAACATAGCCTAATTAGTGGTACAATAACTTGGCAAAAGTTACATAGAAAGAAGAAAACTTTTCCTTGAAATAAAAACCTTCAATATATTACAAAGCATAACCTACTCTTGAATCCACCAACAAGGAAAATAAAAGGATGGTGCCAAAAAAACATACTCCCTCCGTCTTAATATTTATAGCTACATTTGGTTTTTTAAAATGAACTAAAATATGTATTTATTAATTTGAGACATTGAAGTATAAGAAAATTTCATTCACTAAATAATCATCTTAAAATTTAATTATAAAGAACACATGGAAGCACCATATGAAATAGCCTTAAAGTTCAATTACATGTAACTTAACGATGCGAAGAATCCCATTATTCGACCATAAAAGGAAAAAACTTTCTTGTCCTCATAATATCTCTAGCACAACAGTTACTAACTCCGAGGGGGGGTTCGTAGGCTCATAGCATTTCTCTAACCGGTATCTTGAAACATTCGTAACAAAACAGGGCCAATTGTTTATGAGTGACTAAGAAAGAGCTATTAGTAGGAAGACAGCAACTAGAAAGACGGCGCCCCGCACAACAATCACCACTATAAAGCACGTGATAATCTTGATATTTCTTGTTGATTGAGGAGGATGAACTTTTGTGAAGATTTCAGCTTTAAATAACATGTACACCAGCATGCCTAGACTAAAGATGAGACCAACCAACTCGGATAGTGCAGAAGCAGACAAAAGAATTTTTGCTATCAGGCTTTTTTTCTTGGCAAGCATACTTATACCGGCACCTATCAGAGCCACAGAGAGTGCTGCTATCCCAAGACAAATCGTTATTGCGAAGCCTAGTACTTCATCACGAACAACCGCATTTACAGGCAGTTCAATTTGTTGTCCTTCTTGGCCCTTTTAATTTGAAAGTAATTCAGGTTAACATGAAATACATATTGTGAGGTTGATTTATCTAAATCTGTATACCTGTCTTTCCAAGTTTCTATTGAGTGCAATTTCTTCCCCTTCATTTTGTGTTGGATCAGGTGATGCTAGAGATTTCTCGCCCTGCACTCCGCCCTCCCTGTCAAGAAAGGAACGAGACAACCGTGGAACCTTTGTTTATTCCCTGCTCAAATATGTCAAGAAAACATTTGAATGAATACATGCAAAGAGACTAGAGGGATTAGCTACCTCTCCATTCACCCCCTATCTTCTTTCACTTTAAGCAGTCATCTTGTATTTCTCCCCTGTTTATCATTTTATCCTATTTATTTGGACACAACAAAATCAAGTGATTGATATGTGTACGACCCTGCCTCTTTCGTATGGGGATTCACCTAAGCTGGTAATTTGGAGCGACACAAATCTAAGTTGAACATCGGATTGGATGGCTGGCGAGGGATAGAGAAGTCAAGGTGGTGGGATCGGGTTGGAAGAGAAGGCGATGGGAGTATCCCGAGATGAAATGTGCTGAAATCCATGGGGCCCTTACTTTTAGATGATTTTCCTCGGGTCTCACATGGGCTGGGACATATAGTGGTGACCATCTTGAAGATCTCCTTTTAACTACATTATGACTGTGACAAGCCTTTGTTGCTGGTCAAAACCGTGAGATCCATCTACCCCACACACTTGACTGTGACACTTTTTCCTTTATTTTCTTTGAATTGATGCGTCTGTTTCCAATCCCACATGCCATTGTTGGCTGGTGAAAGGATCGACGAGCAGTTAATAATTTGGGTGGGTTACTAAAGAGTAGGTGGTATGACTTTTCATCCCCCGTCCATTGAGGCCAGGCGGTTTCATGAACCCATTGGTAAGGCCTTCCTACTGGACATGCCACCAAATCTCCTTAAACTAACTTTCTTCGTGAATTTTCTTTGTAGTTCGTACAAGTTGCTTTCTTGTGTACCTCTATTTTTCATCCTCCCTTTAGACTTACTTTTTCATTTTAATAATACATGTCAGTATTCTTAGTAGTCCATTGCTCAAAAGTTCTCGGTATAACTTCAATCTTATTTTACATTTAACGGATACGGAGCATGTGATATGACTGAATGCTGTTTAAAATTCTCTAGTTGTTATTTTAACCTCACCCTATTCTTGCATTTGTAAATTAATTTATAGCCCGTGCTTGTTTTGTTTAGGAACTAATCAGTGCCCTTGTTTGGAGATTCTTATGGTCTCAATGAAGTAGTAACTCTAGTCTCATTTCTAAAAAATAATATGATACGTTATACACATAAAAAACAACTATCTATCTATCTATCGATATATCTAGCTATGTACCTACCTACCTATCTTTAAACAGTCTCTTTTTAAAACCCAACCCATGTCTGAAACTTAGACCTAGAATGCTTATTCTGGGAAGGCACTGGGGAGGAAATTTCCTCATTCCCCAACCCTATTTTAGTCAGGAGAAGGGAGGATTATCCCCTCTCCAGGTATGATGCTCTCCTCTTCCACTTTGCCTCTCTTCCCCTCTCAACTATGTTTCCCCTCTCCCTTCTCTAAAAATAGGCCTTAAACCCTCCCCTTTTGCCCCATCCTTTCTCCCCTTCCTCTTGCTTTGGTGGACAGAAACTTTTAGAGGCAGCCAGCGAAGTCCTTGGGGGTGAAGATTAGACAATGAGAGAGTCTGGTTGCAAGGAGGAGAAGTTAAAGGTAGGCCTTTTTGTTTAATTTTAGTATCACCTTCCCTGCTTCAAATTGACTTCCTCTTTCTTTCAGTTTGAAACTTCTTCATAGCAGATTTTTGGGCAAGTGAAATGCCCAGATCAATTTATATCCTTCCTATATTTTAGTTTATTAAAATCTATATTTTCATAGCCACTAATTAGTGGTGTGATTTGATTTTAATGATAGGATTTAGAGAGAAGTAGTAGCTTTTAGAATTA
The DNA here is from genome assembly GCA_035235625.1 of Saururus chinensis. Lineage (NCBI taxonomy): Eukaryota > Viridiplantae > Streptophyta > Magnoliopsida > Piperales > Saururaceae > Saururus > Saururus chinensis. The sequence goes on from CP141140.1 coordinate 28,989,630, forward strand.
GGCATTGAAGTAGGTTAAGGTGAGGACCCTCATGTAAAACATAAATTGTTTTTATAGTATGAACTATTATGTGTATCTTTTGGCGATATATTTATGTGAAATAGATTTCAGTATATAGGTTCTGCCCAAAGTTGTTTAATACATGTTCTATTCAGAATTGTTTTATTCTTGTTCTGTTTAATTTGTCTAATAAACATCTTGCTCATGTTTTGATACGTCGAGTAGTGAATGTGGATGGGTTATATATGTAAGTCTATCTGGGAAGTTTTGATGATAAGAAACCACTTGCACAAGACTACAGTAGATGCACATATGATTATGAGGATGAGGAAGAATTATTTAAGGCAAGTAAAAATATGCTTACTAAGTGCAATCTTCATATAAATTAATGGTTAGAAAAGTTATTCAAAGAATGAGAAAAGTAGGCACTAGTTTATGAGTGATATATGTTCACATGGGATATGAAATCTACACAAAGGAGTGAAAACATGAATAGTATTTTGAGAGGATACTTGAAATCTGAGCATAATTTATATAGATTTTTTTAGCATTATGAGAGGCTTCTTGTTGATAAGCATCATAGGTCTCAATGAAGTAGTGACTCTAACCTCATTTCTAACAATTTTTTTGATATTTTACATACACGTAAAGCACATATGTATTTAGAGCTCCATTTAAAAGAGCCTAGGCATGAGTCGAGCATGAGTTGAGGCTCTTTGGACTGTTGAATTTATATACAATGACCCACATTACTTAGGGAGTACGTAGTTATTGTTTAAATACCATGGATGGTCAAATTTTGATCCAATATCCTAAAGGGCTTGGACTCACGCTGTCGTGCATGACTGAGGCTCATTTAAACTAATCTTTATATTTAGGTGTGGATTCATGCATTTGAATGAGCTTATGAAGGCATGCTAAAAACCATACACCATGTTTTTGTCCAACACAAAATCACACCAGGTTTGGATTAGACAAAATATGTGGGCCTCACATGGTAATAAGATGGCCCACTTTTCTCGTACAGTACAAACTTGGGGTTTTGGGCACTAACTATAAGAAAAATCATTAATCTGACATTAACTCTAAAATTTGTGTTAAGACAAAAATAACCCTCCTAGAAACTTCATAAATCGTCCCTCCCCCTTGAGCCTTAGGCATAGAGTCATCTACCACTGAAAATTTAAAATTTAACCATCTAAAAATAGCTGTCGGCTTTCTTTGTCTAGTACAAGTAAAGTAGTCCCCTTCGTCCTCTCAAGTCTCTCCATCAGCCAATGGTGAATCGGTGATGGCAGAGAGCAAGATGGACAACAACAATAATATTAACAAGGTGACAAAGAACAAGAAGATGGTGATGATGACTGAGTAGAAGAAGATGTGGCATCTACTCAAGGGGATGGCCAATGAGAAGAAGAAGAAGTTGTGGGAGATTTGCATCCTCTATTATGTACAATACTTCCTTCTGTACTCTTCCCTTTATTCTCAAACAAAGCCCCCAAATGAGGCTGTCCTCTTCTCCCTCACGAGCTGATACCGGAGCTCTCTGCTGGTGAGAGCATGGGCTAAAATGTTGGTTTTGCATCATGAGGGCTGCTTGGGTAATTTACTATATTTGATCTCTAGCACTCGGAACCTGGAGGAATAATAGTGGAAACTATAAATATTTAATTTCTTTGATCTCTAGCACTTGGAACCTAGAGGGAATGATAGCAAAAATCATAAATATTTACTCACTTGGGAGTGATAGTGGAAACTCTAAATATTTACTCTTTTTGTTATATTTGATCTCTGGCATTCAGAACTTGGAGGGAATGACAATGGAAACTATAAATATTTGCTCACTTTGTTATATACAAAGAGAGTAAATATAAAGTCTCTTTCTTAGGATGGGTCCTTGGTGGTGATAGTGACAGTAGGGTCATCATCGGGGAGGAGGTGTTTGTCTAGGATGATGGGGCAGCGGAGCTAGTGATGAGGAGATTGTGGTAAGGGAGGATAGTGTGTTGGAAGAGGCGCCAGAGCTACCGTGAAATGAGGAGAAGGAGGTAGGGGTGGTGCTAGTGTCAGTAGTGGTGCAGCAAAACTCCAGATCTGACTAAAGTCGGAGCTAGAAGCCGACTCTAACAAGGGCAGTGGAGTCGATGCCAATGATGTCCTTGGTGGCAAAGGTGACAGCAAGGTTGTTGTCGGGGTGAGGTAGTTATAGAGGATAAAAGGACAACAGAGGCGGCGATGAGGGGTCATGGTCAAGGGAAGAAGGCATGACAGAGGAGGCATTGAAGCTATCACTCACGGCGATGGAGATATAGAAGAAAGAGGCCTAGAGCATGGAGTAGAGATTTGAATAGAGGAAGAAAGGGAGCTTGATTGGAGGAGGAAGAAAAAGAAATAGGAAAGTAAAGAGAATAAAAGAATAAGAAGGTAAACTTATCCAGAAATATAACTTGGACTTTATAGGTAATTCACAATTGTCAGACCTTCTATAAAAAGTTTGCTCACAGGAGTAGACATTAGTTTTTTTTTCAAACCTAGTATAAGGATTATTTGGACAAAAAGTGGTGAAAAAAATTATTATCCCTTAGAAAAGAAAGTTGATAACTAAACATTGAATATGTACACCAAATCTATACACCCATAAGGTGGCATGTTTATGTTAGATAAATCATAGCACACCATTGAGAACTTAAATTCCTTGCCCAAGAAAGTCAATAAACAAGTTAATTTGGATTAGATGAAGTGATGCATATGCACCTACAACAAAAAAATAGGCTTTTTTTACCAAATTCAAGGTGATGATGGAGGACAGTACAACTATATGTGATTCTTCTAGTTCCTTTGATACTGTAACACCCCGCGTTTTTACGATTTTGGACTCTTTAAGTAGTTATCTAAATGTAAAAAGGAGTAAAAGCGGTTTTTGGTACAAGGTAGAAAAGAGTCCAAGGAGAGTCTAAACGCCAGTGGGAGAGTGTTTGGAGAAGCAGACTATATTTTCGATTAAGGTGATTTCATGGTGAATTTATATTGGAGGGGGTTTAGTATATAATTGTTGAATCAAACGAGTTATTATCTATTTCAGAATAAATTTCATTGGTCTTTAAGTTAAGAAAAGTGTTTAAAATAAGAAAGGAATTTTTGTTATTAATTTCTTAATTATCGGTAACGTCATATGTCACTGACTACACCAATGGGAGAGGGAAAATAACACTTTTGCATGCATAAAGTGACATACACATTACTTTACTCATCGATAGTTTGGCCCGCCCACTAACTTGATTGTGGCTGGTTCTCAATTTTTCAGTTTAATTATGTACATACACGGTTTGATCTAATTTTTATAACAAAATAATCCGACCCAAACATTCAACTGACTCTAATATAACCAAGTTCAACCGGCCGCCGGGCCATTTTTATTTAGGATAGAAATCTAGGCCACATGTCGCTGTTGTTCAGCAAATATATCACATGAGTTTGATCTGTTTTCTATTTTTATTTTTGCTAAAATACTAGTTAATTTTTTTTTAATAGGGCTAAAACAGTTTAACATAAGATGTAAATCCTGCTCTTTTGAACCGAATCGCACTTTAGAAGCAGAAATCTCAGCGGTGAAAGCTGTTGTTGCGTCAGTTTTTCACCGTCATGTCAGCTTTATACCCAGAAGAAAACACCACCGACTTCCCTTCAGCTCCGACATGCTCATCGCCACGTCCTCGACCCGACCATTCTTGTATTTCCTATCCTATCCTATCTATTCTAAGAGTACAGCCTTTTTACTACTACCTCCTTATTTTACTATATTATACTTTTTACTATTAAAGTTAGGAATATAATATAATATAATATAATTTTTATATTATTCTTAATTATTTATGTATATTTTAAATTTTTTTAATATTATTTTTATTCTATACATAGTTTTAATTAATATTGTCAACTTCTACACATAGATCATGCAACATTTTAAGACCTAACCGGGATGCAACCAACTTCATATTGCCTACATTTGAGTTGGGTTGGTTCTCTCAATTCAACCAATAATATACTCAGTAAACAACACAACCCAATCCAACATTTACGTATAAGAAAAATCAACCCTACTCAATATATTGTCTATAAAAAACTTGACAAGGCAAAAAAATTATTATTTTAATCTAACCAAGATTAAGTTGAACTTTATTTCTGAGTTTTGTTGAAGTTTTGGAACCGACCTAACCTAAGATATATTTTGGATCTTATTTTAGGTTCTTGGGTAAGTCAAGTTTATAAATCTCAGATCCTATCTCAGGTTAGATTAGGTTTAGAAATTCCAGTTCTAGTTGTTGGAAGCTAGAATTAGATTGTCATAATGACTAAAGAGCCCAAGTTGTTGAATGGGCGTGTTTTAGGAAACATGTATTCACAGTATGCATATAATATGATATGTATGCATTTTAAAAAAATGCATATTATACGCCATTTAATACACTGCAATGGGGAAAGGTGCAATATGCATATAAAATGCGTATTATACCCATTTTTTGTAACTAAGCTCCTCAAAGTCTGGTCTAATATTGACGATCATGAAAGAGAGAGAGAAAGAGAGAGAGAGAGGGAGAGGAGAGAGAGAAAGAGAGAGAGAGAGAGGGAGAGGAGAGAGAGAAGAAATTTTTTTAAAATATAAAAATTGAAGTATATGCGATGCATGCACCTACTTGTCTCAAATACATAAAGTATTTGTGATGCATAGGCACGTGTCACAAATACATATATATTTGCAACGCATAAGTACATGTGTCTCTAATAAAAAAATTAATTTTTTTACTATTAGAGATGCTTTTTTAAAAGTGTTTCTAATAGGCAATCCTATTTGTGACACTTTTTGAAAAACATCAAAAATTTTGAATAATTAAAAAAACATGTCATTTGGGATGCTTTAATATAAGTGTTATAAATACTATGAATTTTTTTAAAAGATAAACTAAATTTTATTTATTTACTATTTACTATACATATTTTCTTCAGACTAATTTGTATGAGACTCAGCTCACACATGTCAGCGTGAGACCTAACTTTCTCAATAAGACTTGGCAATTTTTATTATATATTATATATTAAAAATAATAATTTTTATTTTATATGTGTATATAAATTTTAAATATACAATAAATAAGAAGTCAGACAAAATATGTACTTAATATTATCATTTAAATATAGTATATAGAGAGAGAAAAAGAGAGAAGAGAGGAGAAGGTGAGAGAAGAGAGAGAAGTCGAGATAGAGAGAGAAATAGAAGAAAGAGGAAGAGAAGAGAGAGGCAAGAGAGAGAACAGAAAGAGGAGAAAGAGTAGAGAGAGGGAGAGAGAAAGAGAAGAGAGAGTGGAGAGAGAAAGAAAAGAGAGTAGAAAGTGAGAATAGAGAGAGAGAGAGGAGAGGGAGAAAGAGAAGAGATAGTGGAGAGAGAAAGAAAAGAGAGTAGAGAGAGAAAGAAAAGAGAGTAGAAAGTGAGAATAGAGAGAGAGAGAGAGAGAGGAGAGGGAGAAAGAGACAGAGAGTTGAGAAATAGTAAATAGAAAAAGAGGAGCAAGAAGAAAAACTAAAACAAGTTGTCAAAAAAATTTAACTACTAGCGACACTCTTTCAAAGCATTGCTAATGTCCTAACAATTGCAACGCATATAGTATTATTACTTTTGTTGACACTTATGATGAGCATCACCAATAGTAAAAAATATTAAAACAATTCATTTATACTATTTGTGACATTCAAGTGAACATGGCAAATAAGTATAATAGTTATGTTTCATTGTAAACGTCGCAATAGTTAAAACTATTTGCGACGCTTCTTTAGAGAATCACAAATAATCTAAAAAGATTATTTTAAATAGTACTTACTATTGTGATGTTCATTAGAAGTGTCGCTTGTTAGAAGCGTCGTAAACAGTAATAATACTTGTGACACATATAATGATGTGTTGCAAGTGTAAAACTATTAGTGACTCTTCATGCTAGCGCACCATAGTTCAAAATTAATTTAAAAAAATTATGTTTTAGTTTTTCTCTCCCTTCTCTCTCCTCGCTCTCTCTACCCTCTCTCTCACCTCTCTCTTTCTCAAAGCTGGGGATCATGCTAGTTTGCGTGAGAGAGGAGGAGAGAGAGAGAGAGGCAAAGAGACAAAGTGAAATCGAAGAGATAGATAGAGTATACACGAATGGAAGAAATTTAAAATTGATGAAAATAGGGCCAATGGGATTGTTACTATACTCTAGCCAAAGGAAGAGAGGGGAGAGAGTCTGAGAATTTAATTTTAATTTTTTTATAATTTTTTATTATTTACCATATTTTAAAAATAAAAAATAATAAAAAGTGTAGTAGCGCATAGGAATATGCATCGCAAATACATAAGGTATTAGTGACGCATATTCTTATGAAACACTAATACATTTAAGTTTATTTTTATTATATTTAAAATATAATATAAAATAAAACAATCCCAAAAAATAAAAACTAAATTCCCCTAGTCTCTCACCTCTCCTCCTTGGAGTCAAGGCTCATGCTAACATGCATGAGACAGGGAGAGAAGAGAGAGGAGAGAGAAGGAAGAGAGATAGAGAAGAGAAGAGAGGAGAGTAGAGAGAAGTGATAGAGTGAAGAGGGAGAAGAGAGGGAGAGAGAAGAGAAAGGAGATAGAGAGAGAGAGAAGAAAGAGGGTAGGGAGAGGGAAAGAGGAGAGAAAGAGAGGGGCGAGGAGGGGAGAGAGAGGATAGAAGTGAGAGGGAGAGAGGGTGGAGAGAGTGGTGAGAGGGTGAAGATGACAGAGAAGAGAGGAGAGAGGAAAAAGATGAGAGTGAGAGGAGAGAGGAAAGAGAATAGAGAGAGGATTTTAATTTTGTTTTAAAATTTAATATTATTTGTTACACCCTTATTTGCGATGCTGGAAATACTCTTATATTTTTCATTGCTTCTTTATAAGCATCGCAAAGTGGATTTTTTAGCAATGCTTAGTCAGAATTGTCACAAATATATTCTATTTGCAACTCTTTCAAAAGTGTAGCTAATAAAACCCACTTGTATAATATTTATCTCCCCCTTCCGTGCTCTCCCTAGTCTTTGGCTCCACTTCCCTCTGACCACCTTCCGCCCCAATTTTTCCCTGTTGCCCCATTTTCCGTTGCTGATACATCTACCCCTGCCATGTAGCTGGCATTTCTTCCCTTGTTTCCTCTTCTTTACCCACCGATGTGGTTCCCCTCTACCTTGGCTCTGCTGGCTGCCGCATTTGCTCCGTCCGTTCCTTCCTCTCAGCTGCCCCCACCCCCAACCTTAGGCTCTGGCCAGACCACCTTCTGCACTTGATGGGGGGGGGATTATTAGGAATATTAGGCCTTTATTGGATAATTGTCAATTTTGAATTTCAGGATTTGTTGATAAAACTTTTGGATATTATTAACCAAAGAGAACAAGTTTGTGTTATGGTTCTCTCAATGCCAATTAAAAATCCTCAAATCGAATGGAATATTCCATAAATCCCAAGATAGAAATGTCTGTATATTCCACTACATCTCACTACTGATTATACACTAAATAAAATATCTAAATAATATATCAAAAAATGAAACAATGATTTGTTTGGGAAGTAATGATTAACAATTTTTCTTTATGTCTCGTGTGGAAATAATAATGATTCTTGATCCAATTGGTTAAAGATTACTATTTTTTAGGCCTATTGGAACAAGCTAAACCTGTTTGTTTTGATTCATAAGAAGTAGTTGACAATCAAAAAAAGGGTGGGGGTACTATTGGCTCTAAACCATCTCTTGTAACACCCTAACCCAAAAAATCAATCCAACCATGGGTTATTCAGAAAACAAAATCAAAATTTATTAAATTAAACATAAAAATAAAAAAAAAAACAAGACTAGCCAGGAGCGGCTAGCTATGTGTATGAGAGTCATAACATTGTTCTAGGCACTATGAAACTTTAGCATTCCGTTGTGTATAACTTAGAACAAACCTAATTTTATAACTAATTTGGATTAGCCCAATGTTGTACCATTGGTTCCTATGTATATAATGGATAACATGTACAATATTAGTTCAATATGACAGGATTTAAACGTAATTCTCCCTACTGACTATTATAGCATTAAGCATCAAAAAACTATGTATGTTAATATATATATATAGCCTTATGTCTGAATAAATCATCCGAAATTAGACAGAAATCTAATAACTCATCGGAGTTTAACAGAAGCCAATTAATCATCAAAATCACAGAGGTGAACAAAACACTAGCAGAATCACATGCCACTCTACTACAGAGTGGAGCACAATAGAGCATATTGAATCATATTAGATCCCGTCAGATCATGTTAGATTTCATCTGACCATACCAGTCATATCAGATCAGATCGGAGCATATCAGATCACCATAGAGCATTTTAGAGCAGATCAGATCACAATATAGTATATCAAAGCAGATCAAATCAGAATATATCAGTATATATCATAGTATATATCAAATCATAGAAAATTATATATCTTAATTAGCACATTAATAACATTAAGCAAGATGTACATGCATATAAATCATATTGACTCAAAAGCTAAAAAATACTTACTCCCCTGTAGTTCCAAAAGTAGCGACATTTGGAATTGCTTGTTTCCTCAAAGTGTTCTTCCTTTCAGGTCTGGAAATAGCGGGCAGAGCCTCCTCAAGCTCTGAAACATCTTTCTCATTATGTCTAAAGGCAGTGGACAGACACTCTGTTTAACCCAGGATGTTTTCCTCATTGTGGCCTGAAGGCGACATACATTACCTCCCCTTAACTTGGGATACTTTACACTTCCCATGCCCATAGGCAGCAGACAAAACCTCCCATAGCTAGAGATACTTTTCTCTCTAAGCTTTTGTAGATGATGGACAAACTTTCCCCTTATCTGGAGACTCTTTTCTCTCTATACGTAGGTCGACGACAAATAGACTTTCCCCTTATCTAGATAATATTTTCTCTTTCTGTGCCTGTAAGCTACGGATAGAACCTCCCTTTAACAAGGGGATGTATCTCACACTACGTGGCCCTTCGGTGGAGGACGGAGTCTCCCCTACTCGGGACCACTTCCTTCTTTGTGGCCCGATGATGGAAGATGAAGCCTCCTCTTACTCCGAGCCACTTCTTTCTCTTTGGGGATCAGAGGCAATGAGTACAGTCTATAATGCCCAAGATTTTTCATACATATTTTCTCAAAATTCATAGAAACTTTTTGTAATATAACTGCTATAAATCAGGAAAAATGATGAATACGAAACGTGTGAAAACAGTTTTATAATTTATAACATAACACATCAATTTTTCCCATCCAAATTATTACTCATTCGATAAAACATCATATGACCAAACCAAACATCCACATACGCTACTTGTAAAACAAACGTACAAATAAATTGCTATGATCATAGACTTTAAATACAAATATCTTTCATGCATCCTTAAGTGCAAGTCTCATAACAGTCCATAGTCTGATCCAAACTAAAAGGCCAGAATACTTAAACATCTTAATTCACATCTCACCCAATATAAGAGATCGTGGCACAAACAATACTCACAGTGAGTAAAATATATACTTGAGTCCAAGGGAATCAATCCACCGTAGAAACGAGCATCCATCTCCAGGAGCTCTCTGACACAAACCAGCAAAAGCCTCCCGAACAATAGGGCTAAAATAATAGTGTAATGAGTATTTTCATACTTAGTAGGAAAATACCCAATAGGGGAGTTCTAAACAGTGAACTTAATAAATCCATACATAGATGCATTTATGCAACTCAAACATGAAGCAAACAAGCATATCATAATAGTGTTCATATACATACAATCACGTATATCATCATGCTAAAATCATACCATCAAACCGATCTTACACATACACCCTTAATCAGGGTCTTACAAACTTACTCGTACCACCGTATGCTTACTCAAACAACTTACACATACTTGTACGACCTTACTCGTACAATCATATGCTTACTCATACAACTTACACATACTTGTACGATCTTACTCGTACAGTCTTACTCAAAATCATACACTTACTATCTTACTCAGAAACATACTCTTACAATCATACTCATACTCACACTTTTACAGTCGTGCTCATACTCATACCCTTACAGTCGTACAAATACTCATACTCTTACAGTCGTGCTCATACTCATACTCTTATAGTCGTACACATACTCATACTCTTACAGTCGTGTTCATACTCATACTCTTATAGTTGTGCTCATAATCATACATACCAAGTCGCACACATACTATCGACCACTAAAGCTCATTACAACTAATAAGCTCCAGCGTCGAAATGGAGAAGAATGTTACTGGGGCATCACCTTAACCTCCGGGGAGTTACTAGACACCATTAACTTTTCCGGAGGTAAGGCACACCAATGTTCATGGGGCATAGGATCAAACAGGTAAGAGCAGGTCCATGATACTACTTACCTGAGTGCACAAACATAAACACTTACACATAAGGGGTCATATAATTGTCCACTATAATGGGTTTTATTGTGCCAGTGCCACTCTTGGGCAAAAATCATATAGTGCCACTCTTAGGCAATGCTTTTATTATTTTTTAGCAATGCTTCTAGAAACTTCGCTAATAAATTATTATTAAAACAAATAATATTTTTTTTTAATTATTATTTTTTATTAGCAATGCTTTTAGAGGCTTCGCTAATAAATTTCTTTAATATTTATTATTTTTTACAACACTTTTAAAAGCGTTGCAAATAATGTTTTTTGTTTTTTTATTTTTGTTATTGGCAATGCTTTTAAAAGTGACTATTAAATTTAATTTCTTATATTTCCTTTTTAGAAATGCAAACTTAAGTGTAACTAATTTTTTTAAAAAAATTATCAATATTTTTTAATATTTGTGAAGCGTCACTAATAACCAATTATTAGCCACACATGTAAATAAGCCTCACTATTAATTTACTATTTACAACGTATAATAGGGCATCACAATATTAGTAATGAAAATATAAGCATCACTAATAATGTACTATTTGCGATGTAAGATAAAGTGTTAAAACAAAATTGATGTTATCAACGAAAATATAAGCATCGCTAAAACTAAACTATTAGCGATGCTTGTGGATATGAGTGGCTAATCTGCATTAGCGATTGGACTTTTATCAACGCATGTAGCAACATTTTTTAAGCATTGCAAATAGACATTAGTAACGCTTAAAAGAGTTGTTAATAGTGTTTTTTGTTGTAGTGGGATTAGGGGTGGCGAACTTCGGCACCCCCCCTGAAATCCCATCAAAGGTGGGATTTATTTTCTATTACCGATGCTTTTAAAAGTGTCTCTAATAGTTATTTAAATTTTTAAAATTTTTTCTTTATTAGTCACGCTTTTTAAAGCACCTAATAACATTTTTTATTAGCAATGCTATTGAAAGCGTCGATAATAATTTATTATTATTTCTTTTAGTGATGCACAAATAAGTTTTGCTAATAACTTAATATTAGCGACACATGTGAATAAGCATTGCTAATAGTGTTCTATTAGCTATGCTTTATAAAGCATAGAAAGAAAGTTAATATTAGTGACGTAAAGAAAGATGTCACTAATAGTAGTACAATTAACGTGCTTTTTCATATACATCGTTAATAAGCATTTCGATGAGACTATTAATGACACTTTTGAAGAATCATTAATAGTCATTAGCAATGCTTTTATGACTGTTAGTAACACTTTAAAACATCATTAATAGTCTTTTTTCTTATAGTGTCAAAGAAGAGAAATGATAATACTAATATAATGCACGCATAGGTGTGTCAGTGAATAACCTGTCAATCATCAGCGATGAGGTTAACACATTGTTGTGACATCAAAGGGTGGGCTATTCTAAGCCCACTGTCAATGAGGGTTCAACATGTCGATGAGTTGCTAATGGGCATCAGAAACTTGGTCGACACGTCAGTGAGTTTATTAATTGCAAGTTGGTGTTTAGTATTTCCATACATGAGTTAAGATATTATGTATCACATTATAATGGCATGAGTTTCAGTGCATAAATATGCAGCTATATGTAATGATGCATGAAAATACAATGATTGGTCATTCATATGTGATGATGCATATATATATATATATATATATATATATATATATATATATATATATATATATATATATATATATATATATATATATATATATATATATATATATATATATATATATATTGAAAAAGTTTATATGAGCTCGGGCTCATATAAATCTACATGTGCCCAGGCTCTATGGGCCTTAGATTTACATCCGGCGGCCCATAATATTCATGGGTTTAACTAATGAGTATAACCCATAAGTATTATGAGCCGCCGGATGTAAATCCGACAGCCCATAGAGCCCAGGCTCACGTAGGTTTATATGAGCCCGGGCTCATATAAACAGGTCTCTCTCTCTCTCTCTCTCTCTCTCTCTCTCTCTCTCTATATATATATATATATATATATATATATATATATATATATATATATATATATATAGGACAAGAGATTCCAGTGTTTAGTTGGCTTGTCAAGTGAGTTATTTGGCTACACGTAGATGGAAGAGTGTAGTATGAAGTAGGATCATGATCTTCCAGTTTCATAAGGGAATGAGTTATATAGAGCCACTCCCCTGGCCTGGGAGTAAGGTGTGAATGAATTTGAGCATAAAAAGATAATTAGTCCTCTACAGTGCAATATGGGAAGTTTTGATGATTATGGCAATTGAGATCTCAACCACTTGAGTCCATGAGCCTTTTTGGCTTCATGTTCATAGTGTGGATAGAGCAGGCAAGCTTTAGAAGATTTGAGGTCGAATTTGTGAATAATTAATGGGCTAGTGAACTAGAAGGATTCCTAGATTTTGCATTGTGTCGTGTAGAACCTTTGTGGCTTACACTTGGAGTGGAAAATAACTCATAAATGTAGTCATGGTAACAAAATGATTCTAACATTGGTGCTTGAAAAGGACGTCTAACTCACTTTATATTTTATTGTAGGACTCTTGACTTAATTAGTTAAACTCTTAGTATGTATGTATTTAAACTTAGGAAATTGAGTGTCAATTACTTACGTTGTTGTATATTATAGATCTTTGACATGTACTCGGGTTAGGCCCTGCATGTCTCTAGTATAGTTTGATATTGTTTAATATAATATTTTGATTTGAATATGAGTATATTTGAAAGTGACTAGATCCCTTCTGAGATAATTTTGTTGTATATTTTGACAAAAAGTTCTAAAACATTTATTTCTACTTATTGGATTAAAAAAAGAGTTTTAAAATCACTACAAGAAAACTGACTATTAGCGATGCTTTTAAGCGTCACTAATAATACTATAAACGTTGCTAATGATTATTAGCGACGTATATAAAGCGTCGCTAAATGCGTCGATAAAACATGGGTCGCTATTGTATATTAGTGACACATACTAAAAAGCATCGCTAAACGTAGTATTAATGACGCATATTAAACGTCGCTATTAATATACTATTAGTGACGCTTGTTATTAAGCGTCACTAATAATATAGTATTAGCGACGTTTACAAACGTCGGTAATAAAAAATATTATTTTAATTTTTTTTGTTAAAATATAATTTTCTAGTGTTTTTTAATTTAAAAAATAAAATAAAATAAAAATTAATATTAGTGGCATTTATGTAAGTGTCGCTAATGTATATAATTATTTAAAAAAATAAAAAAAAATTATTTTTAAATAAAAAAATATTTTTAAATAAAAAAATTTATCACAATTAGCGACGTATGAAAATTATGTCACTAAAATAATTTAAAAAATAAAAAAATAAAAATCACTATTAGCGACGCTATGATAGAGCGTCGCTAAAATAATTAAATACAAAAAAAATAAAAAACCGGGTCAATACCCGGTTCGGAATGGAATGGTGTACTTGATCCGCGGTGACCCATGTCGTGGGCCAGCACCCGCGCGGGGCACGGGTCACTGCACCCGCGCCAGGTGGGGGGTCATGGCATCGCTCACTGACGGGACGGGACAACGGGTGCTGGCGAGACGGCAGGTGCAGGAGGGGAAGATGGGTGCTCGCGGGACGACGGGTGCGGGCAGGACGGCGGGTGCGGGGCGGGACGGCGGCCAAGGAATTCGCAGCTCCAAGCTCATCGTCCGAGGCTTCAAGGAGGTACCCAACCCCAGCTGCAAATCGCCCGAGGTGGGCGCTATCTCCACAATATCGGATGGAGGATGGACCGGGGGCAGCGCGATCTCATCCTCCAAGCTCTTCATCACCGACACGAGGTTCAGGGTCGTGGCCTCCCGGTCATTCTCGTCGTCGTGCATAGGGTGCAGGGTGAATCACGGCACGGGGCCAGACGACGAGAAGTGCTGGGCGGGGCTGAGAGGAGCTGGCTGAAGGACCCAAAGATGCCGCCTTCTCTATCCATGCCGCTGGCGGGTGTGGTGCGGGGTGCAGGGTGCAACGCGGGGCTGGACGACGGGAAGGAGCACTGGGCAGGTCCGGGAGGGGGTGGCTGAAGGACCCAAAGACGGGCGGGGAGGGGGTGGCTGAAGTTGGAAGCGGAGAAGGAGACACGGAGGAAAGAGGACTGCTGGAGGTGGAATATAAAGACACGGCTGGAAAATTTCCCGAGCGCGAAATTTCCTGCCCCGCGCGAAATTTTGTGCCCGGGCGCAGCCCGAGTTTTTGTTTAGCGACGTAAGCGTCTAAGCGTCGCTAATACATATGTAAGCGTCGCTAATACATCATGTATTTGTGATGTTTACATATAAGCATCGTTAATACTATAGCGTAATAAGCGTCTCTAATTACGTAAGTATTAGCGACTCTTCTCCAAGACCGTCGCTAATACAATGCATTTGCGACATTTTAGCAAACACATCGCTAATTCAAATGTATTAGCGACGCTTTAATATAAAGAATCGCTATAAATTATTATTTTATGAATTTTTAAACAAAACATATAAAAAATAAAAAAAAATATTTTCCGCACCTCCTTCTCTCTCTACCCTTTTTCTAAACCTTCTCTATCTCCCCACCTCTCTCTCTACACTCCCTCTTCCCTCTCTCTCCTCTCTCTATCTCCTGCCTCTCTCTCTCTTCCCTCCCCTCTCTACCCTCTCTCTCTCTGCCTTCTCTCTCTCCACCCTCTTTGTCCTCCCTCTCCCCTCTCTCTCCTCTTTCTCTCTTCCCTCCCCCTCTCTCTCCCCTTTCTATCTCCTCCCTCTTTCCTCTCTCCTCTCTCCTCTCTCCTCTCTCCTCTCTCCTCTCTCTCTCCACCCTCTCTCTCCTCCCTCTCCTCTTTCTCTCCTCCCTCTCCTCTCTCTCTCTCCACTCTCTCTCCCCTCTCTCTCTCTCTCTCTCTCTCTCTCTCTCTCCTCCCTCTCTCCCCCTCTCTCCTCTCTCTCTCCTCCCTCTCTCCCCCTCTCTCCTCCCTCTCTCCTCCCTCTCTCTCTCTCTCCCCCTATCTCCTCTCTCCCCCCTCTCTCCTCTCTCTCCTCCCTCTCTCCCCTCTCTCTCCTCTCTCTGTCCTCCCTCTCTCCCCCCTCTCTCCTCTCTCTCCCCCTCTCCTCTCTCCTCTAATTTCAATTTTTTACAATTTTTTTTAAAAAATAATTTTAAAAATAAAAAATAAAATAAAGTAAATACTAATAGCGACGTATATGCTTATATCTCCCTATTAGTATTTATTTTAATTATTTTTTTATTTTAAAAAATAAGGAAATTAATAAAATAATTAAAATAATTAAAATAAAATTCCTCTTACCCTCCCTCTCTTTCCTCCCCTATCCCCTCTCTCTTCCCTCTCCTCTCTCTCTCTCCCCTCTCCTCTCTCTCTCTCCCCCTCTCTCTCTCTCTCCCTCTCCTCTCTACCCTCTCTCTTTCCCTCTCCTCTCTTTCCCTCTCTCTCTCTGCCCTCTCTCTCTCCTCCCTCTCTCTCTCTCTCCCCCCTCTTCCCTCTCTCTCTCTCCTCCCTTCTCCCTCTCTCTCTCTCCCTCCCTTCTCCCTCTCTCTCTCTCCTCCCTTCTCCCTCTCTCTCTTCCATCCCCCCTCTCTCTATCCTCCCTATCTCTCCCTCTCTCTCTCCTCCCTCTTTCTCTCCTCCCTCTCTCTCCTCCCTCTCTCTCTCCTCCCTCTTTCTCTCCTCCCTCTCTCTCCTCCCTCTTTCTCTCCTCTCCCTCTCACTCCTCCCTCCTTCTCTCCTCCCTCTCTCTCTCCTCCCTTCTCCCTCTCTCTCTCTCTCCTCCCTTCTCCCTTCTCCCTCTCTCTCTCCTCCCTCCCCCCTCTCTTCCTTCTCCCTCTCTCTCCCCCTCTCTCTCTTCTCCTTCTCAACACCCTCTCTCTCTCCTCACTTCTCCCTCTCTCTCCTCCCTCTCTCTCTCTCTCTTCCCTCCCCTCTCCTGTAATTTCAAAAATTTTAAGTTTTTTTATTTTTTAAAATTAATTTTAAAAAATAAAAAATTAATTTAAAATAAAATACTATAGCAACGTATAGGATTATATGTTACTACTAGTATTTTATTTTAAATTAATTTTTTAATTTTTTTTAAATAAAAAAATTTATAAAAATTTAAAAACAACATGAAAATAAAATCCCCCTCTCTCTCTCCTCCCTCTCTCTCCCCCTCTCTATCTCCTCCCCCTCTCTCTCCTCCCTTCTCCCTCTCTGTCTCCTCCCCTCTCTCTCTCCCTTCTCCCTCTCTCTCCCCCCTCTCTCTCATCCCTCTCTCCACCCTTTCTCTCTCTTCCCTCCCCCTCTCTCTCCTCTAATTTTAAAAATTTTTAAGATTTTTATTTTTAAAAATTAATTTAAAAAATATAAAATTAATTTAAAATAAAATACTGATAGCGACGTATAGGATTATACATTTCTATTAGTACATGAATTAGTGACGTATGATCATAAACATCGCTAATACAAGTACTAATAGCGATGTATAATCCTATACGTTGCTATTAGTATTTTATTTTAAATTAATTTATTTTATTTTTTTAAATAAAAAAATTTAAAAAAATTTTAAAACAACATCAAAATAAAATCCCTCTCTCTCTCTTCCCTCCCCCTCTCTCTCTCCTCCCTCCCCCCTCTCTCTCCTCCCTCCCCTCTCTCTCTCACTCTCACTCTCTCCTCTCCTCCCTCTCTCTCCCTCTCACCTCCTTCTCTCTCTCAACCCTCTCCCTCTCTCTCCCTTTCTCTCCCTTCTCTCTCTCTCCTCCCTCTCCCTTGTCCCTCCCCTCTCTCTCTCCTCCCTCTCTCTCATATTTTTTAAATTTTTTTATTTTTTAAAATAATTTTTTCTCCCTCCCCTCCTCCCTATCTCTCTCACTCTCACTCTCTCCCCTCCTCCTCCTCTCTCTCTCCTTCCTCACCTCTCTCTCTCCTCCCTCTCCCTCTCTCTCCTCCCTCTCACTCCTCTCTCGCCTCCCTCTCTTCTCTCTCTCCCCCCTCTCTTTGTCATTATATTTTAAAAAATAGGTATTAGCGACGCATGTAACTATGCGTCGCTACTACCAAGGGTAATAGCGACGCATAGTTACATATGTCGCTACTACTATCAAGTAGTAGCGACGTATATCTATGAGTCGCTATTAGTTCATAATTTTTATTTTTTAATTAAAATTGATAAATATTAGTGACGCTTATTTATAATCATCGCTATTGTTGAACATATTAGCGACGTTTGTAAAAATGTGTCGTTAATAGTTTTAAACTTTTTTAAAAAAAAATTAATAGATATATCTTTTAGTGACACTTATGCAAACGTCTCTAATAACCTAAGTATTAGCGACACATGAACTTAACCGTCGCTAAAAGGTTACGTATTAGCGACGTTTTTACTTATGCATCGCTAATAGGCTACCATTAGCAACGCATAATATTATGCGTCGCTAATATTGGTTTTTTTTGCGACATTTTTTAATGTCGTTATTAACACTTTGTAGCGACGCATTTTATTGCGACGCTTATATAAGCGTCACTAATACCCAATTTTGTTGTAGTGAATCTCGTGGTGTGACAAATTGGTTTAAGGGACAAGTTTTAATTCCTGTACATGTCCAAAAATATAGTGTATTATACTTGTGAATGATTGAATGGGGTAGAAGTACTAACTTATTTAGTATGTACCTCTGAACTTGCAGAACCTGATGGCACCAACACCTCAAACCGAGTAAGAAAAGCAATGGAGGAGCAAAATAGGGTAGGGGATCCTTCAGCTACAAATGTAGATATTGTCACTACTACTATTGTTGGCTGCAACACCTATAAAGGCTAGATTTGTGCCACAAGGAAACCATGGAAATAACTTTGTTGCATCTTCATCGAGAGTCACTGAGACTATTTTGACTCCTACTAAGATGATGAGCATGTTTCATAATATGATTGAAACCCTTCAAGCTCAAATCCATGCTATCCAAACCAGTGTTTTAAAACTCAGACCTGCCCATCAAGTTCAACTGGGCCAAGTCAACTATCATCGATCTTCATTTATTGAAGACTAATGTTTGTCATACAAAATTACTCCATTTTTTGCAAAAAAATGTTTTATAGACTATTGACTTCAAGAAAGAAATTTTTTGGAGGAAAGTAATGCCCAACCAATCTTCCAAGTAGGAGATTGTGAAGAAATAAAGATTGTTCTATTTTGGAATTGATCGATCACCAAACATGGGTAATCAATCATTCTAATTGTTACTGTATGAATATAGACTGTGGTTTTGGGCGATTGATCGATGTGCCAGACTAATCGATTGCTCTAGGTTATGGACTTACAAGATTTAGGCTAATGGCAATCAATCACTAGGTGCAGGCAATCGATTGATCATATAAGAGAATGCAATTTGTTACCCAATTTAGACTCTTCTTGATTAGCCACTTTGAAATTTCCTTCCCCAAATAGCTTTATTCTAGCCTGCATGTCTCTTAGGTATTTAAGGTACCTTAGAACCCTAGGGGCTAAGGTTAAAGCTTTCTAAAAGTGAAAGTTTGTGTGAGTTGAGAGTATTGAGTTGGGAGGATTTGAGTGCCTTTTACTGTAATCTTTTCCTCTGTATTATTCTCATTTGTATTACGGAGGAAAAGATTAAAATAGTGAATTTTTTGTATTATTCTATTGATTAAAATAGTGAATTTGTATGCGATGGGTAGAGGTTAGCACAAACAAGACCATGTTAAAATCTTATGTATTTTCTCATTTGTTAGCTTCTTGCTTCTTGTTGAAGACAACTGAGGACGAGAAGAGAATATCTCTTTTTGGTTTGGGTGGAAGGTTAAAAAAATTAAGAAATATGTTTGGGTGTAGGCGGGTACACATGAGAGCTTTTAAATGTTATAGTTGTGGTGCGTAGCTAACAGGTGATTTGAGAGTTTTACGGGGTGGTAATATCAGTGTTCATAGACTTAACAAAAACACTAAGGCAATCTCGGGGGCATGGAAAATTGGTGGTGGCATATTATTAATTCTTAAAGTTCAAAGAAGAATATTATGAACAGAACCAAGTTGCATGCGGATATATTAGCTAACTTGGGAGCTACGTATACTTCTTGCTACTGGTTTCTCAAGCTTCCTTCAATGTATTCAAGCAGCTCCAATTAGAAGGGACCAATCTGGGCAGCTATTGCCCGTTCTATCCACTCTTTGTTTCTATGTTATTCTTTTATGTATAAAAAATATTGTGCTCTTTATCTTATATTAATAGTTTTATTTAAAATAATAAATAATTTTTATTAAATAATAAAACCCAAACTTGATAATTCTAGGCTCATACTGTGCACGGAACATAAGCTTATAATACTCTTTTTAAGTACCTAATTATTTTAAATAAAATAAAATAAAATTATTAATATAAAATAATTATTTTTGTCAAATCAAGCTATTAATATGGGAAAGAAAAAGCACCACTTCCTGCAAGTTTATCCTTGCCTAGGTGGGATGGACTCTGCTAAATGACCTTTCTTCCGTGAATTTACCTTGCACCAACAGGAGGCACACTATTGGGGTTAGACCAACTAAAAGATTACCACTTGGAAAGAGTTTTGTATGTTCTTTAATTTTTAAGTTTCATGGCGCATAAGCTAGTATACATTAGTGTTAGTAATTATAAGCATATATTATCATCAGAAATACTAATACTAACATACACTAATATACAGTCACACCATTAATATCATAGATAATCGACTCTAAAGCGTTCTTTATGCTCATTCTGAACGATGAACATTAAAAACTCTTCCCCATCCGATGAAGCTCAATGGGCCCAACTGCGGCTCGTGGCGGATCCCAGTATGGGCTGAGCGTGAGTGGAAGAAGTCAACTGAGGTGAGGATCGTCAACAACTCGCTCTCATCTCTGACCCTTAATTGGATTATCGTTGACGCGGGAGTACGAGATCCAACGTCTTCCAGCGGGCTGCTACCTTCCTCAGCTACCTTCTTCGTCCATTACATCTCTCTCTATTCACACACATTGATTTTCTCGGATAGCTAGTCAAGCTTCCAAAACCTTCGCAAAATTGCTCGTATGGGTGCTCCAACGAACAAGAATGACAAAGGCTGTAGAAGACTATCGTAGGGGGAGGAGGTAATCCGAAATCTCAAGTCTCAATCCATGCTCTAAGCTTTAGGTGTTGCCGGAGGTGGTAAGGCAACATAGCACCGGCCACGGCAAGCAGCGAGAGGCATACCGGATCAAACTCATGTCTAGGCTGTCGAAGGCGTTGGAGGAATCGGAGGTTTGTAATCTTTGTGCAGGATCGTTGCCTTACCTTGTGTTTCAGGTACGGACTGCACTCTAGACTCATCACTCCCATTTCATTTGAATTTGAGATTGGGGCATCTGAATTGTGAGGATGATACAAATATTGAATTCAAGCGATGTTAAGAAAAAGAGGATGGAGCCCACTTTTACGCACATGGGCCTATTCCAACTGGTGAAGTGGATCATCCGGGGTTTGAGCGGAAGGTCGAGCTTTAAATCCTCCCCAGCTTGTTTTTTTGTTTTTCATTTTCTAAAAATAAAGCAATTAAACATAAACCCTTGGGTTTGCCAGCTAAATTCACATGCCTTTCAAATTCCTATTAATATTATAATTTTGTCAAACAAATTAAACATCAAATTTTAGAAAAATTAAATTAAAAAAATTATAGATGTAAGGAAATCATAGTGACTAAATTTTGCATCCTATGAGTTTCCGCGCTTACACGCTTTAAGTGTGAGTCCAAGCATCATAGGCTGACGAATTTTAATTGGCTAATTTACGTTAGTTAGGGGGCTAGCATATTTGAGTTCTATGTTGACTCTCTCTTGTTATAGATGATCAAATAATTTGCGGTGCCTAGGCACATGCTAATGTTAAATTATAAAATAAATTAATAAAATTTACTCTATTAAATTATAAAAATAAATTAATAAAATTTCTCCTCTTAATAGCTTGAGTTGTTGGAAAACTTTATCTTACATATACCTCGACGGGCCTCTTGAAATAAACCCTTGAATATATAACAAAAAATAATCTACACAAGAGGAGTCCTAATCTACCAAGGAATCCTGTTTTTTGAACATAAAAGGAAAATACTTCTTATCATGCCACTAGCACAATACTTACTAACTGCCAGAAGGGGTAGTAGCTCGTAGCATCTCTAGCTGGAATCTTAGAAACATTCATGACAAAATAGAGCCAACAGTTAGGAAGACGGCGCCCATCATCACAATCACGTTTATAAAGCACGTGATAATCTTGATATATCTTGTTGATTGAAGAGGAGGATCACTTCTAAAGCTTTCGACAATATAGTTTGTATACATCAGCACGCCTAAAATAGTGATGAAACCAACGCACCCAAATAGTTTGGAAGCATGTATAAGAACTTTCCCAGGCTGGCTTTTTTTCTTAGTATCGGCAATTAGCAGAGCAATAGAGAATCCTCCTAACGCAACCCAAACCTTCATATTCACTTCATGACGAGCAACCGAATCTACGGGTAGTTCAGTTTGTAGTCCTTCTTCGCCCTTTCAATAAGAAAATAATTCAGGTTGACATGAAAGTCAAATTTATTGTGAGATTGATTCATCTAAATTATCTAAATGAGTCTAATAACTGGGCTAACCTACCGTATACCTGTCTTTCCATGTTTCTATTGAGTGGCATTTCTTCACCTTCATTTTGTGTTTGATTAGCTTGTTGTAGAGTTTTCTCGTCCTCCACTCCAGCCTCTATGTCGTAATAACCATTCACCTGGAAGACGACCACAATTGAGGTTGCAAGCAATTTCCTACCCAAATTAAATGTGCTTAAATAAGCCTACAGCGCACTTACCACTTGAGGTTCAACATCAGACATTATGAATGGAACGAGGACAACCGTTGAACCCTTGTTTATCACTTCTTCAAACAAGTCAAGAAACCATTTGAATGAATACACAAGTGATGGGTGTGTGTACGACCATGCCTCTTTGGCATGGGGTTTCACCTAAGCTGGTGATATGACAGCGGCAGCTGTCGTTTTGAGTGACACAAATCACAAATCTCAGTTGAAGGTGGTGAAGACTCGATGGCAGAGAAGCAAGTTGGAAGAGAAGGCGACCGGAGTATCAGGAGATGATGCAGCCCATATCTCGGGTCAGTTTTTTGCCAAGAGAATGCTCATGAGATCTGCTTTGGAAAGAAATTTCTGGATACTGACATAGATTTCGAGGAGAGGCCTATGCAATGTCAGTATATGCGTACTAGCACGCACGAGAGAGATTCATAAAGGTCAGAGAAGGAGGGAACAAGGGAAGGGAATTGGTACCAGTCTGATGCAGCTGCCTTGTCGAACCAGGGCGCGCCGTGGAGGCAATAGAATGGAAGAGGCTGTTTGACAGAACATGAGGCAATAGAATGGAAGAGGACTTTTATAGAATGGAGAGGAGCACTTTTATCGACCGTACGTTAATTCGAGCCTCGTTCCCTGGGCACTTTTACGTTCACCCTGCAGCTGGGATTCATTGTCTCGGACAGTTTGGAGACGAATTTTGACTTCCGTGTACATGTAGCTCGGCGTTTATCAGATGTTGGCAAAATGACATGGACTACACTGTTGGCGTTTATCAGAAGTCAAGGCGGTGGAATATTTAGAAAGAAATTTCTGGGCTACCACGCACGCATTAGAGAGGCTCAGAAAGGACGGGAATTGGTAGCAAGTCGGATCCCAGGGCAATGAATAACAACTCCCTCAGCGAGCGCGGAGCTCCTTCCTTTCACTCCACTGCCAATGATTCCTTTACATTACAATCCAGGCCGGACGCGCCGTGGAGCAGCTCGTCCGGATGCGGGGATATGGGTTTGGTCCATTCTAGCAAGAGTCCAGTTAACCCACCTCCCAGCCTCTGTTCAAGATTGAATACGAGAGAAAGTGCGCAGAGGAGAAGAATCGCTAATAAAAAGTTGTTTGAAGGATCAAACAATAAACCTGTTACAGGGAAAAAAGGAATAGCCAGATGGAAGCAGCTGACGCGAATGACAAAGGGAATGTTTGTCCAAGGCGGTCAGGAAGAGAAGCACTTTTACAGTGAGAAGAAATGGCAAGAAAGTTTTGATTGAGACATGTGGGTTGCGGAGTGGCACGTTATGTAAATCTTTTCTGGTTTTGATTGAGGGTGATGCGAGAAGATACATCGTTTTGATTGCGGATATGTATTGAGGGTGAGGCGAGAAGATACATCGTTTTGATTGCGGATATGTAAATCTTTTTTGGTTTTCATTGAGACGTGCGAGGGAGAAGATATTAAACGGCAAGATATAAATTAGAATGCGGCTATATGCACCCCGAAATACCCCTTAATATCGGCTATATACACTCCAAAATACCCCTTAGTACCCAATTCTAGAGAAAATTTTTGGTAATTTCAAGTTTCTCCTTTACCCCATCTACCCCTAAAAAATTTCCTATCTCATTACCCCAAATAAATTAGGAGAACACTGCCATGATGTATCCTCTCCTCACCTCCTCCGATCGGCAGCCATCTTCTTTGAGTTCCCTGTCACGGCCCTGGCCATCCCAAGGTACCATGCGGCACTCGCAAGGCCAAATAGCCGAGCGAGTAAGCCTTTCTTTGTCAAGATCATGGCCTCGTGCTATTTGACCAAGTGTCCAGCCCTCGAAGTCAAGCAACGAACCCGTCCCAAGGCGGACGAGGGAACGTGCCGGGACTTGTACTCAAGCGAGCTGGCCGGAGAGGGACACCTCCTTGCGATGCACGGATCCAACTTAGGAAACTCGGTCATCCGAACAATCCGTTTCAGCCACGTGCATACAAAGGCCTTTGTTACCAGCACGGCCATAAGGCCAGACGGCTGCTCGACAAGTTGGAGAGCCTACTCCCACTAGTGGATGGGCTCTTGGCATGATAGCTAGCAAGGCAATGAGCCTTCGTTGTCATCCGGATCAGCCTCTTGCAAGGCTAGGCATCATACCAACAGCTTGTCCATTAAGCTCACCATGTCCCTCCCTATATAGCATAAGAGATTTTTCTTGTTTTTCTGGAGTGACAGCCAAAGTGGCCATATGGGCATGGTATTTCCGAATTTCACCAAATTGCCCGAGAACACTCCCAATGACCCTCTAACACTATATAAGGAGGAGGGGACATCTTAAGAATCTAAATATGTGCTAGTTGGCTATGTGTCCCAATATAGCCAACTATGTGTGCGCATCATTGCGGCATTTCTACGCAATGTTGCGCACACATGTTGCGCAACGTTGTGGGCCTTCCCCGCAACGCTTGCACACAAGATATGCAACACTAAGGGCAGTTCACATAATGCATGCACACCTCGTATACAACACTTTCCCACTTGTGTGCGCCCCAACACGTGTCACGGGTAGTCCACTCCACTTTCTGCACAACGTTGCACACACATGTTGCGCAACGTTGCGGGCCTTCCCCGCAACACCTGCACACAAGATATGCAATACTAAGGGCAGTTCCCATAATGCATGCACAACTCGTATACAATACTTTCCCACGTGTGTGCGCCCCAATACGTGTCACGGGTAGTCCGCTTCGCTACCCCGTGACATCCCGCTGGCGAAGCTTTGGAAAGCAGTGATTTTTTGTCTCTTGATCTCATTCCAAAGGTGGCATATAACATTAAATGTGTAGAGGATTTGTTAAAAAAAAGACAAGGCAAATCCAAATGAACCAGTTCCAATTTAAAGTTCCTAATTACATGGCGCCAAGAGAAACCAGAAACAAGTGAAGATTTTGATTACATGTGCTCAGAAAAATGCAAAATTTTTTGGAAGAACTTGCAGGAATTGTTTTCACCCTTGAAAATTTTGATTGCAGGTGCCGAGATGGCCTGCATTGGAGCCCAAGGAATCCTTCTAGAACTACTCTCACGGTGGGTGCCCTTAGATAGATTAGAAAGAATATACGGTGGGGGCCCACCAAGAGAGTAGATGGCCTGCATTTTAGCCCTGACAATCTTTCTAGAACTGCTCTCACCCCGATAGATTACAAAGTATCATACGGTGGGCATCCACCGTGAGAGCATATGGCATGCATTGGAGCCCAGGGAATCCTTCTGGAACTACTCTCACAGTGGGCACCCTCCGATAGATTACAAATAATCATATGGTGGGCGCCCGCCAAGAGAGTAGATGGCCCGCTTTGGAGCCTCGATAATCTTTCTGTAACTATTCTCATGGTGGGCGGTCCCCAACAGATTACAATGAAGCATTCGGTGGGTGCTCACTGAGAGAACAAATGACTCACATTGGATCCCAACAATCTTTCTAGAATTGCTCTCATGGTGGGCGTCCCCCAACAAATTACAAGGAAGCATGCGGTGGGTGCCCACTCAGAGAACAAATGACCCGCATTGGATCCCTGGCAATCTTTCTGATTACAAGGAAGCATACAGTAGGCACCCACCGAGAGGGTAGATGGCCTGCATTCGAGCCCCGACAACGCTTCTAGAACTGCTCTCATGGTGGGTGCCCCCTAACAGATGACAAAGACGTATACAGTGGGCGCCTACCGAGAGAGCAAATAACATGCATTCAAGTCCGAGCAATCTTTCTAGAACTGCTCTCATGGTGGGCACCCCCCGATAGAAAATAATGTTTTATGTGGTGGGTGCCCACCTTATAAAACATTAGGACTGTATTGAATTCTATTAATTAGATGTACACCCATAACAGAGTAGTTGATGACTATTTTTGCGATGGGATATATTATTTGAAACTCCAACTCAATATTTTGATTATACTAATTGATTTTATGATATCATAAGGACTTTGTAGTTGATCAAGATGGTCACACTAAGCTGCTACAAGGATGGAAGGATGCAATCTACATAATATTTTTTCTACTTCGCCTCAAGGACTAAGAGATGATAAAAGTACATAATAACATCAACAACAAAAAATCATTCATTCTTTATGGTTCAAAGAAAAGGAAACCTCCCATTACAAGAGATGATAAAAGTACATAATAACAATAACAAAGAAAATCATTCAGTCCCTATGGTTCAAAGAAAAGGAACCTCCAATTACATGTGACGTTAAATTTTAAAATTAAAAATTTCCAACAATTATTTGACATATAAAATTGTACAAATACTAGAGTACATAAAACATCATCTGACATATCTACTTCATAGTTGGATCACTTCTACCCCCACAAAGAGCTCAATGGTTTGGCATGATAGCAAACGCAGCCTCTGAGATATGATATCAAACTTAGCTGCACAATAGACATGAGAACTTGATAGCAACACTCAGAATTCACACGAATATGATATCATCATAAATCTTCTTAATAGCACAAAACAAGTTATCCATCCCATAGGTCTTTATTGAAGAGAAATTTTGTTGGTGGCACAAATAGGTAGTTTATGCTAAGTGTAGAAGAAAATTTTATTCTCACAATTTGGACATGGCAAATAGGTAATAATTGCTTAAGACAGTTACAAATCTAATTTTGAGTCAAAAGTTTGGAAGATGAGAAATTCTCCCTCGTCGTCTTGGAGACATTAATTATCTACAACAATGACAGAGATGAAAAATGACTCTACAACAACAACAGAGAAGAGCTATAATGGGTATCAATGCCTTTCTCGAAAAATATAAAAACAGACCACAGTTTTAGTCATCATGCTACCAAAGAGAAAATTTTCAACAAAAACTAAGCAATCCTAAATCATGAACCATATGTCATATTCGCACAACCTGAGAATAAAATTATTCAGACGAACCATGCGCTACCAACAATATACAGAAAGCCCAAAACAACCCATGGGCCAAACAAATTTATCAAACATCAAATATTAACAAGGCCCAAAAAGTTGGGATGACTCGGTTCCAAAACAATGAAATCAAACAGCAATTGGAAAAACAACGCGGATAAACAACGCGGATGAACTTAACCAAAGAAGGAACGGCCTCTATCCAGCAATAATTTTGATCAAAATGCAAGCAGAAGTATGCTGTGGAGTTTGTCTGCCCAATTGTTTTCTCTCCCATCCAAGATACCAAAGTGGGTCAAAGAACCAAGGCACCCAATTAGGAGGAATGAAAAAAGAAAATGGAATTGTTCCTACCAGATCTTTAGAATATATTCCATGAAGCTCACAAAAACCAGCGATGTGTTTAACTCATAGAAGTTTTAACCAAAATGCATATGCCAACACAAGAAACTTACCAGTTTGCTGAGCACACAACTCAGCCGCCCACGATGGTGAAGAGAGGTAGGACAAAGAGAAGGTTCGTGCCAACCAACTGTTGGGAATTGACGAGAGGTATTTCCACTGCCGATGCGGGTGATGAGAGATTATAGCATCCGAAATTGTAAGGGAAGAATAAGAGACAACCGACCGGCAAAGAGGAAGAAGAGGAAATCAACGGGGAAAGTTAGGGTAGAAGCTAACAGGGGTACACAGTATGTAATTTCGAGGGGTAAAAAAGTAAAATTTGATTAAAATTTTACTTTGAGGTATATTAAGAAATTATTTTAACTTAAAATGGGGTAATAGAGCAACGGGGTATTGAAGGGTATTTTGGGGGGCGTTCTATAAATTATTCCCTTGGTCTCATATTAATAATTTTATTTAGTAAAATAATTTGTTCAATACACTTTATTTTGATCAGTGGTTAAGTACTTAAAAAATAATATTATAAACTTATTTTCATTTTCACTAATAAAAATTATTATTTTTAAATATAACTATCTGTATATAATAGAGAATATATAGTTATGTCTTTTATCTAATTTGGTTTGCTTTTATTGCCTTTTTGAAAAATAATTTAGTAAGTAGCACTTTCCATGCTCAAATACTAGGATATTAGTTTTTTTATTCATTAATTTTGCTACCATCATATTTGTTGGTTTTAGTCTTGTTGTTTGACATTGTACTCCAAAATAAAGTGAAACCCTAATTGAAATGATACTATTTATTTTATTTATTTATTAATTAATTTTAAATTTTCTATATGAATTTTTGTTCTATTCTATAAGTGTTACAAATGAACAATTCATGTGTTGAATATGGTTTTAATTTTAAATACATATTTGCTACTGATGACTTTAAGAAGATTGGGAGTTTGGGTGGTTCTTGCCGTAGGGCAACGACATGACCCAAAGTCAATGATAAGTTGCAAAGCAGGTTGTAACACAGTTGCTATGAAAAGTTAATATAAGCCCTGCCCAAAAATTATTCTGTCCAATGACATCTAAAGCTCCTGACGGACATTCCCCATTTTCATGGGAGCTTCAGGTGGGCTGTAAATTTGGTCCATAAGAGGGCTCGGTAGGGGCTGAATTCCATGGCCCGTATGAAGCCAAAGGAGTTGTTGGCCACCATTTCACAGTGGTCTCAATCTAGGCGGTCAGTGAGATTGCCATCCAGCGTTGCAAGCTAATTATCAGTGCCATGGACTGAGTTGCAGTCCCAGGTCCACGAATTCTTTGAGAATCAATGCCCCAATATTGGAGATAGGATTCAATCTCTTTCAGCGGAACTCTTTATAAGGAAATGCGACAACATTTCCAAGCAACTGCATGACACATATGTTGCTCTGGGCCAGTTGAGAACTCTTCTCGCTTGGGAGGTGGCATTGGCTCTGTTTCCCATGGAGTCGAGGGACGGTGATGATTGCAACATGGAAACCCAAGTGGCTGGTGGAATGAATGGGGAAGGTGAAAATTCTGTTGAGAAGAAGAACGATAGTAATAATAAGAAAAAAAATACAAGGTTGGGTACTGCATTCATCAGAGCATTTTTAAAAGAGAAGCTTGAGGGAATGTCTAGGAGAGAGGCTACAGTTTTGATTGATTGGGCAGCCAAGCTCTTTGTCCTTTTGGACACAGTGGAAGAGGGACATGATTCCTTTGTGAGAATGGTTGAAGAATTTCTGATAAGTAATGAAGCGAGGAGACTTCCCAAAATTTCTAAGGTGAGAAGTCAATACTATTCTCAAGACTTCTTTACTTCTTCAACTGCTATTGTGGTAGACAATCTCGGCTTCAATTTTTTTTTCAATTTCTTTAGAACTAACAATTGTTTTATATTCTTCAGCTCAAATAGTGTTAATTGCATTGCATGTGTTCAAACCAGAAGCATTGTTCGAGTCTTATCAGGGAATTTGGGACTTTCCAAATAATAAACCTAAAACATTGACGATAAGAGAGAGAGCATTTGACATCATAATCAATGTGTTTAAGAGGCATGGAGCTATGACGTTGGACACTCCCACTTTTGAGATGAGCAAGAATCTCATGGGAAAATACGGAGAAGACTCCAAATTGATTTATGATCTATGATATTGTAGGAATGCAGAATTGGTGCGAATTTCTTTTGTTTTTGTTGTTACTTTTCTCTATGTTTGCTCACTTAGCTTTTGTCTATTACGTGCAGGACCAAATCAACCTTTTGTTTCAGCTGTTTGTTTTTTCCTACTACTCCCAAATCTAAACCATGTAAACAGTTTGTGAACTCTTTGAATAATTCAGTCTTTTAGTGAGGACAAGTTTTAGTCTTGTTTGTGATTCATTAAGATTTACCTATTTGTGTATTATTAATTCTCTTTTTGTAAGCTTTTTCGTCTTTAACTCGTCAGTAGCTAAGAGAAGTTTTATCTATTGATGTAAATGTCTAAATGTTAACAGTCTTTGTATGCCCATATACTCTTTGTATATTTTTCCCAATTAGTTGAGAGGCTAACTTCTTAAGAAAGACATTTATTGCTTGCCAATAAGAGTTGGTTTAGGTCACTGATACAATAAATTGTCTTCAGTTTAGGGCCAAAACATAGTGCAAATTTTTTGAAAACGAAGATTTTCCACCTAAAGAGGTCAATCTCTTAATATATTTTGCACAGAAGTATAATTCTTCTAGCACAAGATTGCATATGTGTGCCGGAATCTTGCTACAACCATAGAAGCCTTTCTATTTCTTTATTTATCAAGTGTTTGTGATGTGCTTGCATTTTTGTCTTTGCAAGGTGGTGAAATTTGTGCCTTAGCACTATGATCTAACTGTTCCTTTATCTAGATACTTGGCCATGAACAAAAATAATAAAATTGAAAGGTACAATATAGCTGAAGTGTTTCAGTGGGATAACCCATCCAGAGGCAGATACCGTGAATTCTGCCAATGTGACTTTGACATTGTTGGCAAATGTCAGGTGGAATTTGATTTTTAAGTGATTAAAGTGTTAACATAGTTGATTGATGAACTAAATATTGGTGATTATGAGGTAAGTTTTATCACTATTTCTTTTGCCTGTTGTTGAAGATACATATTACTGTCCTAGTATCTTTTGTTGTAATACATATAATCCTATTTCATACCATTTTAGATAAAGTTGAATCACTTGAAGTTGTTGGATGAAATGTTGGCAATCTGTGGAGTTCCTACTTCAAAATTTAGAAATGTTTGTTCTGAGTATTGATAAATTAGATAAGTTATCATTAGAAGAGGTCAAGGATGAGTTGGTAAGGGTCTATATTAGGGCTGGTAATTGGGTTAGGCTTGGGCCCGCCCGAGCCCATTTATTTAGAGCCCGAGCCTGTTAAGCCCGACTACTCACAGCCCATTTAAAGATAAACGATCATGAACCAGTCACGGGCTCTTAACGGGCTGTAACTACATTCATTTCAAAACAAGTTATTTTTGGCTTCATAATAAGATGTAACTTGAACATATTGTAAAATTTGATTATTAGAGTCAAGTATTTATTAAATTTTTTTATTTTATTATTTTTTAAATAAAAAATAAATATAAATTCTTAAATCTTATTTAGATATAAAACCATCTCAACGAATTAGGCCTACTTAATACATTTTTTAAAGAGGTTTTAATTTCATTTGCCTAATGTAGTTATTGTTTCATATTTTTTGATTGTTACGAGGTTGAAGGTGATTTAGATGCTATGCAATACTTAAATAGTACTTAAAGACATGAAAAACTATATCAGTCAATACGGG
Source organism: Saururus chinensis (assembly GCA_035235625.1). Taxonomy (NCBI): domain Eukaryota; kingdom Viridiplantae; phylum Streptophyta; class Magnoliopsida; order Piperales; family Saururaceae; genus Saururus; species Saururus chinensis. The sequence goes on from CP141140.1 coordinate 29,021,137, forward strand.
GCCGTATTGACAGATGTGTACCCGTATCAATTGAGACCGATACAAATACAGGGGTAGTACGCCCCCCACACCAAAAGCTAATACGTATCGGTCATACTATATCAATACGACCGATACATATCGATACGATATTAAAAGAGCCGTTAATGATTTAGATGCTTTTGTTTTTCCATACCCATGCTAAACATATAACTTCTTTTCATGTATACTAATTGATTGAGATTATTATCATATTTTCCATTGAACAATCATTGTCTAGTATTCACTAACCAAATCCCCCAAAGTTGCAAATCAATTTCTATTTGAAAAGGAGCCACAAGTTTAGAAAGGCATATATAACAAAAATATATAAACTGCAAACTCTTGTATAATTTTTTATAATATTCAAAGTGTACATGCAAAGTTGCCATACTCACAAGCAATTTTATTCATTTAAACATCTATGGAACTCTAGCAAACTGGGCTAAAAATAAGACCAACCACAGACCGTGCTTACTTTTCAAACAAGTAAGACAAAAAATTACTCTTTTAATATTCAATTAAGAAGAACCAACGTGAATTCTAATCAATACATCGAACAACTGAGAACAACCAAATATTCAATTAGGAAGAACCAACATGAATTCTAATTACCAATATTTGGGAAATCAGCCATAAAATATGAACCACAAGTCTACAAGCTACTGACTTGATCCAGTTGGTCACAAATGATGAGAGATCACTGGTTGAAATTCAAATGCCAAAAAAAACTAGACCAGAACATGCCATCTCAGTAAATTCACAAAAGTTATTCTTTCTCAGCAAAATCAAAATCGCCCATGAATCATGATCTTGTTCTTTCTCTGCAAAATCTAGTACTTGCACATGGTCGATCACCCACTTTTCCACTTAGTAGACTCCCCCCAAAAGTTGAGCTATTTTTTCTTTCTATGCATGCAAGATATCAGACTACAAAGGCGCTATTAGCACTCTGCAAGTAAAAACAGAGAGGAAACTAGAACTCACCCTTGTAAGAATGAGAAACTTAGCAAAAGAATCATTCAAATTATGAATCAGAGGACCAAATAGTTAATTGCCAACGTAATCACCAGTTCACTTCATTAATTTATTTTCACCTTTGCTTCATGACCAAAACATTACTGACACTACTTATTCTAGATATTATCTTAGTCTTTCTTTTCGGCCACGGTAGTGTCACTAGTGTGTGTTGAAGTAGCATTTGTAAAATTGGCAGCCTAGATACCAATTAAATTTTAAAATTGTTTTTTAAAAAAATAACCAACAGAAACTGCCACAGTCATCATTATTGATCATAATTTATAAAAAAATATTGTGGCAGATAATTATATAACATGTAAGGGACTGCCCAGTATCAATTGTGCTAGTTACCTTATTTCCATGATAAGATACCAACTCAACTGCACTGGCTTCGGTTAGGGATATGCCATAGACAAAATTGGATTACAATTGGTAAGCAAAAAAACTGAATAATTGATAAGAGAAAAAATTGAGAAAAAGAAATATAATGCTGGAAAAGGTAACTAGCAATTAAATCAAGAAAACTGATAAAGGTAAAAAATGACAAAAGCAGCAACACAAATCACAGCATGATACAAAAATCAACACAAAAAATTTTAAGTACTTCCTATTGAATGAAGTACGACATTTTGTCTCACTGTCACCTATTTAACTACAGAGCAAAGCAATATAAATTAATCAAAAACAAGAACCAACCTGTCTTGCAACAGCTAGTGAATGAAGTCCTCCTTCTATAAACTTGTCATGGACCTTTTTCCTAACATCTTCCTTGCAGTTGCAAAGGGCCAAAATCTGTTCCAGGAGGAGAAAACAGTCAGTGGAGAATTTTTCTAAAATGAGCAAAGAATTGAATGCCCATGATAACTTGAAAATGACAAAGGCTAACCAAATTATAACTATAATTTCAATTGCTTTTATAAGGAAAGTAGGGAAAACTAGATGAGAGCAATGAAAGGAGAGAAGTAGTATTTCCAGATAACAGCAATGAGCACAAAACCCAGCTACAAATATAGATATAACGAATACAAAATTAGAAAAAAAAATATGACATACAAACAGATAGGCAAATAAAATGAGAAGCCTTTCTCTACAAAAAAATATTTAAAAAAAACTCTAGTTTCTCAGAGAAAACATGAATTTCACCTCAATTAAAGAAGAAATAAAAAAAGAGACAAAAAAAATGGGAACAAAACAAAAGTTGCAGTCATACCTAGATGTCACACAGTCACCTAATATAGCATAGTTGGCTGGAGCTTGAGGCCTCCAAAAGGTAAAATGAAAACCATGATCACTTCCAACAGCTGTAGAAACCAAGAATGCCAAAAATTGGAAGCTTATTTCCACTGATCATCATATTGAACCATAAAAACAGCTATAGACATTTATAAAAACCTTTCGGTGATATCCATATTCAATCAAAATTGATGCAGGTGGTCAATGGATTTGCATTTCCAAACTGTAATGCAGCATTTGCTTGATCTTGCAAGTGAAGCACTAAAGAAATAACGCTAAGGAAGGGTGAAGGTAAATATCAGTTGAAGCAACGGATATGTTTGTTTTATCTTTCACCGATGTAAATCCTCCAGAAATATCTACTGGATCAAGAATAACAAGGCCTGAACCTGCCTCAACAGTAAGATCCTTTAGAAAAGCTCGAACCCATGTATCATTTTCCTTGAAAGCGTACCTGTTGAAGAAATATAAAACCACACATAATACTTCCAACATCAACTATACACCAGTCACTATATTTCAATTTCTGAGTATTAAAAAGCACACACTAATAGGCATCAGACTTGCATCCTGGAGTCTCTGAAGGCAGCACAATAAAGAAGAAATGAAAACAATCAAGAGCAGGAAAGTATTTCAATGAAGACAAGCAAGACGCTAAAGGTTAGTAGCAAATAACAGTAACAAGTATCAACGAGATCCTTTGTAACTTTTCAAGGTATTTGAGGCATAAGCTAACATAAAGGCTCCAAATGATAAGAGAAATGGAAAACAATGGACTGAAAGCCTCTTAAAGAATATAACATCAATTAGAAAAACGTCAATGAATAAAAGCCATCTAGGGCTTGGATTCCAAAATAAATTCTTATTTCTGGATCTAACAGATAATTGCTTTCCCCAACGCCTCAAACACAAAGGTGGAGTGCAATCTGACCAACAGCCTCCCTTCTCTCCATTCAAAAATGGAAAAAGACAGGCCAGAGAAACAGTTCATGCCATGACGGGAATCTCTGCCAATTCCTGGGTCTAAAGTTAAAATTATACATAGACTAAAACAAATAGCAGCACTATAACAAAAAACAGAAGAAACTTTGCATACTGTCATATATAAGAAGTGGAATATGCATGATGACTCGAGGGGATAATGTATTCAAAACTTTGATTACATGCACAAGTGATTAAAAACAACTACAAACATGAATTGTATAAAGACTAAGATCAAACTATTAGCAAGAAATGATTAATAACATTAAGTCAATAATTTAAGGCAAAACTTGTTCAAACCAGCCGAGTTGAACTCCTAAAGAGTAAAAAAAATCCCAGAAATTTTACGTTCATGACTTCTTCAATCAGGATTAACAACAGCAGTAAAAAGCACTAATTTAACACAGTAAAAATGGGAGAATGCACCTTATATATGGACTCCACCAGCAGCCACCTTACGGTAAAAAGTGGAACTTTGACCCAAAAGAAACCCAAAATGAGAACAAAAATCAATTTTGCACTTCCCATAGGCCAGAGTCTAGATGGCGGAATCCAAATTTACCTGCAGAGTGGAAGGTGTTAGGGGAGATTTAGGGCTGGCCGGTGGTTAAATCGGCGATGTGTGGCGTCAAGAGGAATGAAGTAGTAGCCAGAGAGCACTATAGCGAGGGAGGGCAAAAGTGTGTGCAGGACATAGAAGGCTAGAGTCGAACGGGCGGCTGGGCTATACCTCTTCATGTTTTGAGCTTTGACAGCAACCGTGCAGGGAGTTGAAGTGAAGGATGACCACCGTCACCAGCCTCTAGGTGTCGAAGGAGAGGCGGGAGAAGCCGTCCACATCTGCTCGTCCCTCACAAGCCTGTGATCGAAGAGCATTCGGGAGGACTTGAGCGACGGTGAAGAACTTGGGCAATTGGGCGAAAGAGATTCAAAAACCTAACGGGACTTATCGGGCTCCCCTGGCAGAGCCCGAGCCCAATCCACTTTACTATAGCCTGATAATAGCCCGTCTATTAATACTCAAACGGGCTTAGACCAGGCTGGTCAAACGGGTTCAAGGCCCAATTACCACCCCTAGTCTATAAGGAAGTTTACTGATCTGGTCCTCCTTGTGATAACTCCCTAATTAATATCCACTTACATGGACTTCGTTCATGTATATTATACTTTAAAAAACAATTGTAGTAGGATTTTCTTTTGTTTAAAGATTGGATCTCGGGTGAAAGCATTAAATATCTATAAATGCAACCTAGTCCACTCCATTTTATATTTTGAAAATTATCTGGATGCACCACTTTATGGCTTAGTAGTTCCATGATTGGAGGATTTTGAAAATATATATTTTGCCAACACCGAAATGATTTTAGGCATCAGATAGTAACGTTTTACTGTTTTAGTCAACAAACAACAAAAAATTATATGCTCTTGTTTTTATGCTAGAGTGAAAGATATGGTGAAATGTTTGTTCGAGATTGGACAAGTGGTGTAATGATCTGGCTTTCCTCTATGAGTGGCATGAACTGGCACTGTTTTTGTTACAATTATTGTTGAGAAAAGGAGACTCCTCCTTAATGTTGGTGGGGTGACATCTATAAGCTCTTATGCCATTAGAGTCGCATCAATGTGGAGCAGCCTTTTTAATTAACTGTCCTATCATATTCGCCATTTTGAGAAACGCTTCATTATTTTTTTGTTGGTTACTAGGTTAAATAGAAGGGATTATCAGATGTAACTACAGAAAAGATTGGTGCTTTTGTATAAAATAAAGGACGACCTTTGGAATTATTATTTGAACTAAAACAAGCTGGGTTATAAGCTGTGTTTGTATCTGTCACACAACTAGGTTATAAGTTCAATATTTTAGTGATTCTCTAATTAGCTCTGGAAAATATTTAGTTTGATATGAGTGATTTTCTCATTGGAGAAAAAAAACTGGTAGCTTGTGACCGATTCATTTCGACACATTTTATACTGGTGATCTGATGCTTTTTTGCCATCCTCTCTATGTGTTTTAACATGAATGTAATGGGCTTGAACGTGAATCTAATATGAACCTTTGTGCTTACTACTCTATTCTACAAAGACTATTCTCGCACTTTTTTTAGGGTGCTGAAGAAGTGACGGCAAAAGACCTCATCAGAACTAGTCCATTAGGATTCAGGTAGCCTGTCACATTTTTGGATGTTGGTTTATACGAAGGTCATTACTAAGTACAAACAACTATCATATGATCATCAAATTGTCTCTTTTACTTTTACTACAGAGGCTGATAAGACTCAGGAATCCCTGATCCGAATTAGAACAATCTAGTTAGGTTCTAGGTTTTGATTTCTATTTTAGTTGTAAAGTTAGAGGTTGTATGTGGATGTATTTTAGCCATGTTGGCCTTGGGTACGGAGTAAACTTCTTCTTCAGTTAGTATTTAATTATTTCTTTAAAATTGACTGAGGATGTTATCAGCTGGTGAATAAACGGGCTCTTGCTTGTTATATTGAAACCCTAATTCTTTTAGTGATTTGATCAAGTAATCTTCCACAATCAAGAAACTAAAATATTGAACTTATAACCAACACATTCTAGAGGTATATGAGACCCTTCCACCACAATGACAACATCTGCTTCCACCAATGGTTCATCAGGTAATTTGAGGAGCATTGGGGACACAAGCCAGAGACAACAGGTTGAAGGTCCCATGCACGCCCTAAGGGCTAAGGGGCCATCTTCAAGATATAGTATGTTGTTGTGTTAGTTCCGAGGTGTGCATTGTGGCTTCGTGTTCTCTCTCATCATATGTGCTTATGCATTCTATTTGAAGGGGCCAGTTGATCAGGAAATGTATTTGTGTTAAGATGCACTTGTTAATCCTTGAAAATGTGTATTGCATACTGCCAATCCATATGTTCAGAATAAAAAATGTGTATTTTGAGGTTATAGCAATTTTATTAAGGTTCCAATTCTATATAAATTTGCTAAAGGTATAAGAAAAAGGCGTGTAGAAAAGAAAAGAATGAAGGAAGAAAGAAAAGGAAGAACAAGAGCAAAGTAGGAAGTTAGGGAAATTGGAATGAATGCTCATCGGACCTAGTTTCTCCATGATTTATTAATGAGTAAGTTTTTATTAAAATAGTAATTACTTACTAGTACATCAATCCTCTGTGCCCCCATCAAGAATACAACCATATCAACTCTGAAGATTTATTTTAGGAAAAGTCACAATTTATTAAACAGTCATACTAGGTGGAGTCTCACTCTCAGACAAATATAGAAGTTAGTAGTGTTTTTTCTGTTGGAAACTTGAAAATAGAGGCCTTCTTCGATATGAAGAGTTGGCATGGTTCTGTAGTTGATGTCTTCGTGTTCATCACCCGCTTGAGAGTGAAGAAATGGAAAAGCACCGCATCAAAGATTTTCCTGTGTCTGTATGTGAAATCCTTGCCAATACAAATACGCAGTCCAGCATGCACACCAAAAGTTCAAACCAGAAAGATGTGATAGTTATGTGTTTGAAGAAATTGTTGTACTAATTAAAAATCTTTTATTAAAAAAAAATCTAAAATGCTATAAATTTGAATGGGCTTTCAGCTTGGAAATTGCCATTTTCATCAAGCCAAAGAGATGGCTTAAATTCTTCTGCATCCTGACCCCATACGAACTCCATCCTGCCCTTGGTATAAGGAAGGTAAGCTACCATATCCCCTTTTCCAACCTAATTGTCATCCTACATCAAATTGAAGGCCCACATTTTAAAATTGAGAAAAGAAAAACTTCCTATAACATAAACAAATATAGGTAATAAACATTACTACAAGAACTCCAGGATAAAACCTCATAATCTCTGTCAGAGGAGAATGGAGATACTGCATCTTATTCAAAGCTTCTTTGTTTACACTTACTGCAACTTCATCTATGGATGTTCTACTTTGTGGTCTATTAACTTCATATACTTCCTGTAAAACTTTGTCTTGTATGAGAGGATTCTTGCATAGCATGTAAAAGAACTACGAAAGTGTAACGGCAATTGTGTCCTTCCTAGCTATTATGATGTTCATGATTATGTCTCGCAAGTAAATGTCTTCCACATTTTGATCATTCTTGTCACGAAATACAAGGAATCTGGACATTATATCTTCTTTCTCCTTCTGTCCTTCCTAACGAGAAACAAAAAGAGATTAAAAATTTTGAATGAAATAAAGGTCTTAAGAATTGGTGTAGAATTGCATAAACCACAATAAAGCCATGGCCTTTTTAATTGGCTGCAACAAGTACGGCTAAATTGGCCACAACGCACTAGCCCCTTTCCCCTCCCTTCTTCTTCTTCCAACAGTCTACGGAATGGGAGTTTAAGAATCGCCGACAGTAATTTTGGTATAAGTACGTCCAACAGCGCTACTGTAAGATCCCTAAATTCTAAATCGATTTACTAATTTAATTTAGTTGTTATTATGCGGTTTAGTGTTAAATTGGGTCAGTTTGACTTATTTTTAAATTTAAGGAGTTTAATAATGATTTTAATCAATATTTTCTCACTTTGATGGTTTTTATGTTAAAATAAGTCAATTCAAATTTTTTTAAAAATTTTAACTATTTTTTAAAAAAAGTTAGGGTGTGGATCCAACTATGGGCCCCACATGCGTAAATTGGGATGATGGGTCCCACAATACCCTAAAACCAACTTATTTTAGTAATTAGGTGTTTTAAAAAAAATTAAACTTCGATTTCAACTAAAATGAATAAATTACTCATTTTTATTGTTAAATTCTATTAATACCCTAATTTCTTATTAGGTACACCCCATGACTAACTATAAATAGAAATACATAGTCTCATTCCCATTTGGGAAGGGCTGAATTCTAGAGGCTAAGAGACCTTAATCCTCATTCTAAAAGAGGAAAGGTTGATTAAGGTAAGGATTAGCCTTGATTTTCCATTAATTACCTAGGGTTTTGCCTAAACTTTCTTAATCTCATCTTTTTCAAGGTTAAATCTGAATTTTTATTACCAAAGTTTCTGATTTTAATCTATACTTCAAACCTCTAATGAGGGTTTTTGTTTTAAAACAAAACAAGCCCTAGATCTATAAATTTTTAAGTGATTTAAGCTTTGATAATCGGATTTATCCATGTATTAACAAAACCCTATATATGGGTAGGGATTTGAAGAGATTGGAGCTTCAATTTTGGACCAAAAACTCAATGAAAGTAAGGGTTTTTTTCCAAAATAGGTCTGTATTTTTGGATTTAAAGTTTGTGTTGGTTTATGTGGGTTTACATGAAGTTGAGTTTTAATGGTGGGTTATGTAAAGCTTAATCTTTCTAGTGATTTCTTCATGTTTTAGTTGATAAATGACTAGATTTACCATTTTCTAAGCTTAGATTTCATTATTATGATGTTTGGAAGTGAGATTTGAAGGTTTAAGTTGAATTTGTATATTTTCGGTTTTGGGTTCGAAAGAAAGAAGACGAACCAAAACTGCAATTTTGGCGTTCGAATGGCCCTGCAGGCCAATCGAATGCCTACTTAGCAGTTTAGTCATTTTGCCTATTTTGACCATTTTTATGTTCTTATTCTTAAATATCATTTATTATGATCAAGGTGAGTGATTTATACTTAAAATGTTACTATGAGGACATGAATATGATGTTATGATCTATGATGATGTTCAAGTGTAAAGTGTATTACATGTTATTCGATTTAGCATGATTCCTTAACTTAAACTCATGTTGAGTGATTCTTCATGTTTTACTTAGTATTCCAGCAAGTTTACAACATGAGAATGGAATTGGATGCTTTTACATGTTATGTTAAATTATGGGTGAATGATAGTTCTATGTCCAGCTTAAGCGTGATAATGAGTATGCTTACCAAAGTCTAGTATGAAGTGGTACTGGACTTGGATTTGTCTTTTCGAGGGTTTTCACCCATGATTACAGTAAGGAGGAGCCATGATTAAATTATGATAGCATGTGTGTAGTGTGTCGAATAGGTCGTTCATGATGTATATACCTATGCTTAGAATTGAATGCTACTATCATGTACACACACATGTGGGGGGTAAATATAGTGATTGTTTGATACATATGATTAGAAATGATGTATGTATGGCTGATGGGGAGCACATTTTATGAATTAGGTTTCATCTAGTATTACTCACGTATATATCCTGTTGTACGCATCATGAGATGGATTTATGAATGAGATTTATCGAGATTAACTATAGTCGATCTATTGGATGCAATTGAGTGAAATTGCTTTCCGGATTAATCAATCGATGGCTTATCGGAATTGGTTGGTTTGGAAAGACATGATTTCGATTTGAGTTACTACTTGGAACATGGATCCTCACCGGGTTGAGTTGAGTTGATTTGAATGCGGTTGAGATTTCTTAATAGAGTCATCTAGACCCTGAGAATCCAAAGTGATATGTCTTTGTGCACCAGTTACCATGTGTTCTAGGTTTGCTTTGTAGAAATCAGACTCTCCCCCCCCCGCAAGAGATATCCAGGGCGAACACTGTTATGCCCCAACTTTTTAAATTACTATAAAGGTTGGAGCATCGGCAATTCCTAATAATAAAATATGGGCCAAGATCAACTGTGCACAGAAGAGTAACTATTTAGATTTAGGTAATTACAAAAACTTTACAACATAAGGCCTATCGTGCCTTAACAAAATCAAAGTCTCGCACATACTAAATTAATGCATAACAAAAGAATGTGATAAAGCATAGATCCTTCGAAGTCTATGAGCAATCCTCAAGAATGTTATCTTCGTCGTCCAAACCTGCGGTGTCTAGGGGTGGGTGAGTATAATTATACTCAGTAGATAGAATTAAATTCTATTAGCTTGCTAAAACATAAATCATAATTAAATATACATAAAATATTCTTATAATAATTCATATTCAAAAGTCGACTTTAAAATAATATTATCGTCAAAGGAATCCAACGCACTTCTTATACTAAAAGTCAGACAAAATAGATCTTCACATGATTTTGTAAATTCAGATAATTCGTTCTTAGCCAAAATCCAATAATTAAATCAAAATCGGATAAATCGTCATTCACAAAATGTCGTCGATACCCGAGTGATATACACCCATGCTCGTGGGGCAACAGGATCAGAATGAAGAGGATTTTCCCACGATATCAAACTTCATGAGCGCGTCATATGCCATAGTAGGTGGTACCTATGACTCATAACTCCGATAGCTTTTGGGCTTTATACCTAATAGCTACCCATCAAAACCAATCATAGTTTTTAGGCTTTATACCAAATAACTACCCTTCAAATCTGGTCAAATCATTCATAAATACATTCTAAATAATAATAATAATATTTTAATAGACGTATTACAATAAAATCTCACTAAGAGGCATACACGACACTATTATTTTAGTGCATGTCCACCCTTAATCATATCCATTTCAAAATGATAATTTATTTAAGAGACAAATAAATTTTAAAATATAATGCCTAGTCATAGCACATAATTAGAGCTTAAAACCACCTACCCTCCTTAAGCCTACGTTTGCAGTCGGCTTAAAAGTGGTGGGCGGCACCTCCCCTTTTGCAGAGATAGTTTCCTCGTCCTGCTTGGGTGAGGCGGGCAGAACCTCCCCTAACATTAGGACAGTCTCCATGTCCAGCTCGGGTGAGGCGGGCAGAACCTCCCCTAGCATCGGGACAGTCTCTTTGTCCGGCTCGGGTGCAGCGGACAGGGCCTCCTCTTGCCTCGGGTAGTTTCAACCTTTTACAGGGGTATCTCAAAAAATGGACCCTCTCACAACGTCGGGCATCCTCGAATTAGGTAAGTTCGGCCTTTGAAAGGGTAAAAACAGGCAGGAAATGGTTAAGAAACATACGTTCAAGATGTAGAACGGTGCGGAGCAAAGAACAAGAGAGGAGAAATAGGGTAGGGACGAGGTGGGCAATCTAGCGCGCATCCAGCCAAAGACAAAAAAACTAGCCATAGGGCTAGCCTGTGGCTAAGCGCCGGGCTAGCTTGTGGCTAAGCGCCGGGCTAGCCTGCGGCTAGCGGCTAACTGCAGGGCTAGTCGCGCAAGCTAGCTGCAAGTATGTTACGGCAGGCTAGGCTTACCGTAAAGCAGTAGGTAAGCTGACGCCTGGCATCAGCTCCGGTTGACGCCAGCGTCAGCACCGGCTGACGCCAAATAATATTTTTTTTAATTTTCATTTTTAAATTTAAAACGAAAAATTCAAACTTTAAATGGGCATAACTCCCTACCCTAAACTTGGAATTATATGTTCTTGATACTGTTGGTCTTGTAATGACGAGCCCTTCGAAACAAGACCATGAAAGGGCATGTTTTTATACTAAATTAAAGTGGTTCTTGCCTATGGCACACTTCCCAATGCCATAGTTTACTATCCCGGTGTTTGTTTGACATGTTCTTAGGCTCGATACGTTCATTTCACTAAGCCCTATCAAAAGTCTTAAGGCTTCTCTGAGCGAATCAAGCTCAAGACAATCTAATTTTAGGAAAAGTTATCAATAGGCCTTAAAACACGTTAATGGGCCCAAACATTGTAAGTTTAAAATATTAAAATTCTGGGGCGTTACAAACACATTGCTTTAGATCTTCGTGAGGAGATTGGACGTTCCTGGCCATGACTGTCTAGGGCAAGCAGACTACTCTAGGTTTCTGTAAGGAAATCAAACCTTTCTTTTTGAATTGTCTAGGGTGAGCAAAGGGGCTAACTACCTTGAACACCCCAGGTTTCTATTTAGGAAATCAGATTATGTCTAGGGTAGGATAATGCCCTAGGTTTCCTTTTAGGAAATTGGATGATATCTAGAGCTGGTGGTATACTTATATTTCTCTTTATGATGGAAACATTCACCATTGTTGATGATGCATGTGTATGAGATAATATTATGCATAGTTGCATAAGTTGTGTAGGGATAATTAAGATTATGTGGCACATGTGAATATGGTTGATTTTGCATAATTATATATAGTGTGTTTGAGACACTTGTTATGTAGGGTGAATGCTTATGAATGGGGATGAATATGTATAATGTGTTTGAGACACTTGTCATGCAGGATGAATGTATATGAAAGAGAATGGACATGCATAAATATGTATAGTGTGTTTGAGGCACTTGTCATGCTGGATAAATATTTATGGATGAGAATAAATATGCATGAATATATATAGTGTGTTTGAGACACTTGTCATATAGGATGAATGTATATGAAGAAGAATGGACATGCATGAATATTTATAATGTGTTTGATGCACTCGTCATGTAGGATAAATGTTTATGAATAGGAATAAACATGCATGAGGATGGTTAATGTGACGAGATACTTTTCATGGAGGATGAATATTTATTGCTTAGTATGGTTATTCATGCTATGGATACCATGTTTTAGAATACTCTCATGCAGGATGGTCATTTTATGATTGAGTATGGTTAAACTTTGACTGGGTGATCAGAAATGAGTTAACATGATGATATGTTTTTTAGAAAATGAGATGATATATGATATGTTTGATGTTATGCGGCTTTCAGATTTATCATCTCATAGTTTCAAACCTTATTGAGTTTTATACTCACCTTATTTTTCTCTATGTTTTCTATTTTGGGGCTACATGGTGCGACATGCAGACGATCAGGTCCCTCATTATGAGGAACATGTTATAATGACCACGAATTTTCAGTATGACTTCCTGCCTTTAATAAAACTATTTTAAATTATTTAGAGGCAGATATTTCTAGAGTTTTTATATGGGTATGATAGAGCTCGATGAGGCGAGCGTAATGAACCTAAGAACACACTAAATGGAGGTCGGGAGCGAAAGTCGTGGCCTTGGGAAATGTGCCATATTGGCGGGATCTACTTTAAAAGTGCGAGATAACCTACCTATGTAAGGTCTACTTTCGAAGGGCTCGTCAATACGAGTCCATCGGTATGAAGAACGCGTAATTCCGACTTCGGGAGAAGATATGATGTTTTTTAAAAAAATTAAAAAAAATATTTTGTCGCCATGTGGCACCATGCGCACCATGCAGTGACAAGTCAGAAAATTGACGCGTGTTAGGATACACATGTCAGAATTCTGATGCATATTTGATGTGCATCAGTCACGCGTGAGACGCATGTCTCATGCGTGACGCTTGTCTAAAACGCATGTCAACTTCAATCCCTTATATAAACTTGTTCTCTGTCATTTTGAAATTTATTTCGAAACTTCTTTTCTTCGTTTCTCATTCATTTTAAGTCCATTTTCTTCCATTCAAAAAATATTCTTGTCTAAATCGATGGTGTTCTACGCAATAGAAACATCCATTTATCAAGTTAGTGACCCTATATGGGGGAAATGTCCTAGGGAAATGTGAGGTTTTGTCCGCTGCTTATAGGCTGAGAAAGGGTAGAGTGTCTTCGGGTAAGGGGAGATTCTGTCTGTTGCCTATGGGTGTGTTGTGAAAAAAGTGTCCCTGGTTAAGGGGAGGTTTTGTCCATAGATGATGGGCACAAAAAGAAAGAAGTGTTCCAAGTCAAGGGGAGGTTCTGTCCATAGCCTATGGACACAAAAAAAGAGTTTTTGGAGTCATTCGGAGTCCGTTTTCTTCCATTTAAGAGGCATTTTTATCTAAATTGAGCGTGTTGGATGTCATGGTGGGGTTATTTTTCTTGTTAGAAATGTCGAGGACCCTAGAAGTGGACATCCAATTTTGTGGTGTCTGGTTTATTGACTTCGAACTCGCACAGAGAGCGAGGTTGGGGCTTTTATCATTTCTTGAGGCGTGATTATAAACTTTGGTTGTGTTTTGAACTTATTATATATATGACTCTCGCATGCTTTGCATTAGAGATTACTTTCAAGTTATGATTTATGATTTTTGTATATATATTTGATCTATCGAATGGTTAATCATTGAGATAGAATATGATTTATATATAGTATGTTTATAATGTTATTACGTATTTTTGATTAGTCGAATGATTATCTGCTAGAAGCGGATATGTTTTACTACATGCTTTACAATTGCCTCATATATCATAGTTTGATCGAATGTTTATCCGAAGATTTTGATATAAATTATACACGTTGGAGAGTATGAGATAGATACAAACTAGCTTCGCCATTGTTTTCATTGCGAATGAATATAATATGTTTGAATGACGGTTTTAGAGGACACATCCTTGTTGAAAAGAGGATACTCAAGATTATTTTTGAAAAAACGTATAAGTATGGTGATTGAGTCACTAAAGCAGGACAAAGAAGGGGTAACTGTCTCATTGGAATGAGTGACCAACCTTGCCTTTGTAGTCATTGATAGTGACACTTTTATGGCTTGTAGAGGCAGAGCTAGGGTTTTCAAACGAATAAACATTGAGATAGAATGTTTTAAAAGAAAACAACTCTTTTTGGAGTATGGGAACTCTAGAATATTTTGATTGAGTCTGGGACTCGAGATTATGAGTTTGGGACTCAAGACTATGAGTTTGGGGCTTATGAGTGTTTTGGTTGTCTGGAGCTATTGTTGGGCTCCCTAATAGAGCTTCATTGACTAGTTAAGGGCATAATTAATCTGGTTGGGAATTGGATGCACAATACCTATTTTAGCCTGGTGAGCCCCTAACGAAGGGCAAGACCCCTGATTCGCCCCTAATGAAGGGCAACTATCAAGGTTACGCGCGCTAAGGTGGAGAGTATCATGGGAAGACACTCTACTCTCTACATCCCGGTGGCCCATGAGCACGGGTGGCTCTTATATCCGCAAGCACAAAAATTTTTGAGATGATCTGTGGAGGAGTAAGAGGTCATTGCTTTGTACCCGTGATAATTCTTATTAATATATATACATATATATATATATATATATATATATATATATATATATATATATCTATATCTATATATGTCTAGGACATTTATAGCGAGCCGTGAGAGCTTGCAAACCCTAGTAGCATCTTCGATACATAGGAAGAAGCTCTAAGGGTGGTTTTGGGGTGAGAGGCACACCCCATTTTCATGAAAAATACTATATATATGTGCTATCAAACTGTCATGTGTTTATTCATACCTGATAGTATAAACTTCCCTACTGAGTATTTTAAAATACTCACCACCCCCAGACTTTGCAGGACTCAATGAAGCTTAGTGTGCGGGTAGAAGGGCTTCCTCCAAGTTTTATCAATGTGATTTCAAAATTTCAACTCCACCGAAACGAGTAAGAACTCTCCTTATTATTTTTCTCTTATGTGTTTGTACATGGACCGTGGTTCTTGGGAAAATTACTATTTTATTATCGCATAAGGCGAGTGACTCCCGTCGCGGGCTAGGGAAAACTCCGTTATTTTTGTGAAAAGTAATTTTTATATGCTTCCAAAAATCCCGAGGCGCAACACATGAGAATGAGGATGATAGTAGGGAGTAGGTGTGGGAGCCTAGAGATCTTATTATCTTTACTTGTTTATTTTGCTGGTGTCCTAGAATTTCATGTTTGGTTGACTTTGTCTCATACTTTATTTTTTTATGGTAAAAATATATGGGGGGGACATCCCCTTTCATTAAAGCACTACGGGAATTACATCAAAGAAAAGAACAATTACAATCTTCATGTCAAGGATAAGAAATATAGCTCTTGCACAGTTTTGACAATAAACAGTTCTATCTTATGAGTGCACTCGTCTGAAGAAATTCTTCCATTTTGCTCTCTCCAAATGAAATAGGTAGCAACATTGAGGAAAAGTTTGAAAAGCAAACTGAGATGCTTATTTCTCCAATCAATGGCTCGATATTGAGTTACAAAGAGGAAAGGATCATTAGAAATCCAAGGCACCTTTAATAAATTTACAATAGTCTTCAAGATCCATTTTGAATATGAACATTGGAAAAAAAGATGAGCAACATATTTAGAATCATTCTTGCATAATACACATCAATTAACCAACAAAACTCCTCTTTCTTGAATTTTATCTAGTGTAAGTAGACCAACATGCATCATAAGCCAACCAATAAAAGAGTGTCTGGGTATATGATGTTTATACCAAACAAGACTACACCAATTAATTCTAGACTTGTGATTTCTCACCACATTTTAGGCTGAGGTACAATAGAATTTACTCGAAGGAGATGCCCCCCAAGATATATAATCTTCACCATAAGAAAAATGAGGTTAAGCCATATTAATTGATTGTTAGAATAAAATTTATCTCGAAGAATCACTGAAAGAAAATCTCCACTAATCATGAATCAAACAATCTGACACCTTTTCTAGAAGATCACTAGAGTATTGTGTAACGCCCTGACCCAGAAAACCTGACCCTGACTAGGGGTTAGTTCGAAAGACAGAATTGGAGTGTATTAAATAACTGGAAAAATTAAAACCCACTGACCAGGAGCCGCAGACTATGAGTGCGAGAGTCATAACATTCATCCATGCACTGCGGAGCTTTAACGTTCCATTGTGTGTGGATAAGAACAAACCTAATTTTATAACTAATTTGGATTGGGCCAACGTTATTTAATCGTTGGTTACCTACGTACATATTGGATACCATCTCTGACGTTATTCCAACACGATCAGATCTGAACGTAGTTCTGCCTAATGGCTAATACATGCATCAAGCATCACAAAATCATGTACGTTAAAATATGTATATCTTTATATCTGAATAATTATTCGGAATCAAATAGAAATTTTATAAATCATCGGAGTCAAACAAAAGTCAATAAATCAGTAAAATACACATCTCACATAAGTGAGCAGAACACTAACAAAAACACACATCTCACTCTATCTTAGAGTGGCGCAGAACACACTACAGAACATGTTGGATCATATCAGATCATATCAGATTTTATCCGACCACAACGATCATATCGTACCAGAGTATGTCAAATTAGAATAGGGCAGTTCAGAGTAATTCGGATCACAACGGAATAGATCAAAGTAGATCAAATAGAAACATATAAGCATATATCATATCATAACAAAGTATATATTTTAATTAGTATATTACTAATTAAGATATGCATGCATATAACCTATATTAAATTAGAAGATCAGAAAAGCATACTCCCCTGCAGTTTCAGAAGTGATAACATTCGAAGTTGCTCGTTTCCTCATGGTGTTTCCCCTTTTAGATCCAGAGACGGCAGGCATAACCTTCTCTAACTCTAGAATACTTTGCTCTTTTTGTATCTGTAGGCTACAGACAGAACCTCCTCTTGACCCGGAATAACATGTCCATAGGCAGTGAACAGAACCACCCCTTACCCAGAGATATTTTACCCTTGCCGCGCCCGTAGGCGGCGAACAGAACCTCCCCTTACTGAGAGACACTTTACCTTGTCTGCGCCCGTAGGCAGCGTACATAACCTCTCCTTACCCCGGGACGCTTCCCCTCAATAGGATTGCTACCTCGAGGAATGGATACTTCCATTGTGTAGATCCCACTCAAATTAGCATGGAATGCCTCTTAAATGACTCAAATCGTACTTAAAATGAGTGAGACACGAAGAACAAAAGATGAGAAAACGTAGGTGACTCTCCCCTCATCCGGAGATACTTTACCTGTTTTACGCCTATAGGCAGCAGACAGAACCTCTCCTTGCCCTGGTACGTTTTACTTATATAGCATTTCTAACTCAAAGAATGGACACTTCCATTACGTAGAACACCCTCAAATTAGTTAAGAACACTTTTTGAATGGAAGAAAACGGACGTAGAATGACTCCAAAAACTCCTCCGGAAGAATGAACCGAAATGACTATTTATAAAAGATGGCGTGTGAGCGAACGGGGGAAAGCGGAATACGCGTGCACATGCTTGTGCCACATGGTGCATTTTAATTGGGCCAAAATTCATGTCGGTGCGTGTGACATGCACATGACGTGCACACGCCCGCACCGCGCTTCCCGTGCTCGTCGTGTTGTCAGCTGCGTGATAACGCGGATGGCTGCAATAGCGTGATGCGGTCGCAGCGTGGCGGCTCAGCTCCGCTCGTTCAGCTGACATCAGCTATTTTGTCATTTTGTTGTGCACGATAACCAGACTCGACCAGTTTCACGAAGGACTAGTGCTTTGGCTTTACTTTATTATTTCCATAGTTGCATTGGATGATTTGCTATTGTAATAGTTAGTATTATGGATATTTGGATGTAATTTAGGTTGGTTCAGTTAGTGGCCTGGGTTAGCCGAACCACTAACTGGCATGCGTTCCTAGGGAATTGGGCCGGCCTTGGGTTGGGTTGTCATGACTCCCTAGGGGACTGGTCACCCCCTATATGGAGCGATCCTCTCTAATTTCACAATTATGCAATTACAAAATTCCAGTTTCTTCCCTTTCTTCATTACTTCTCCCCTTTCATTGCATAATTCTCCTTGATATCGATCATGCCTGCATCGGGCACATCATTGGTATTGGAGCTTTAGATCCCTGGACATGGCTCGAGGAAAGCAATCGGCTGCAGTTCCTGAGGTTACTCTGAAGAAGGAGGTACCAGTGTCAACGCCTGCTTCTACGAACAGCCCGAAGGACAATACTCCTGCAACAGCCAACGATTTCCAACAAATCATGGCTGCGCTGGAGAAGCTGACATCGCTCATGACGAGTGTAGTCAAGGGCGAAGCCTCGGGGCGCACAGTGCCCATCCATCCAGGGCCGCCTCTTGCTGTTCTGGAGAAGGGTGGCTAGTCCGATCTTCCCGAGCCGACCTTTTCCTGCCCTGCAGCGGCCATGGGCATTGACATGATCGTCTCCCCTTGTCCTGCACAATTCGGCCCTGGCATCCCAACGCCAGACGAGAGACGCCAAGCCTGGGACATGTGAGGCACACTAGGTGTTCGAGCAAATGCCCCAATGATGCTGGCCCCCCCCACAATCAGTTCCAGGACGCAAAGGAGGAGTGAGACGAGTATCCAGGGCCTCGCAGTGGGCCCCGAGGGGGGGCTGAACCTCGTCTTGCTCGTTTACAGTTTCCCCACTATAATGGTGATGATGACCCTGTGGAAATGGCTGTATAAAGCGGAGAAGTTCTTCTCATACCAGGGAACACACTCCGAGACTGAGCACCTGCGCATCGCTGCCTTTCACTTGGATGGCGACGCATCAGTCTGGTTCCAGAACTTTGAGAAAGAAGTGCGCTACCCCACCTGGGCAGTCTTCTTCGACGAGATCTGCATCCAGTTTGGCCCGAATGAATTTTAGGACTTCAATGAGATGTTGTCCACCCTGTGCCAGACCACCACCGTTCGTGCATATTATACAGACTTCATGAAGATCGCCAATAGACTCCCTGACTAGCTGATGGCTGCCTTGGTTGGTGGGCACGTTCAAACGTGGGTTGAAGCCACAAATCTCAGAGGAAATGGGCCACTTCCCTTGCGCCAGCATGCGGGAAGTGGTGTGTCATGCCCACATCGAAGAAGAGAAAGTGAACCGGCAGCGTAGGGGCGGATGGCTGGGACCTCCACCCCGGTCTGTCCTGAGTTCTAATCCAATGGCGGCTTCCCCCACCAGTACAGCCAATGGCCGCCCCTCTCAACCGGCCACAGTCTCCCCTCCAATTGTCCAGCGTCTCACCCCCGCCTAGATGGACGAACGCCGAGCCAAGGGGCTGTGCTTTCACTGTGATGAGAAATTTGTTCCTGGACACCGATGTGCTATTAAGGGCAGCTTGCTTGTGGAGGAGATGGACGACGACTTGGATAGCCAAGCCGGTAGTGCTTTCACACCACGCACCATGCGGGTGCAGGGATTCCTTAAAAGGGAACAGGTAGCTATCTTGATCGACAATGTTTCCACTCATAATTTTATTAACGATAAGGTAGCTCATCGACTAGGGTGTTTGGTGTCGGACTCAAAACCATTTGATGTGTTGATTGGCAATGGCAAGCATCTCCGGAGTGCTGGGGTGTGCGCTCAGATTACCCTCTCGATTCAGGGTAACACATTTGTTACTGACCTTTTCCTGCTACCCACAAAGGGGGCGGATGTCATCTTGGGAGTACAGTAGCCGTAGGAACTGGGTGATGTGGTGTGGAATTTTCGGGATATGGTGATGGAATTCGAGCTTAATGGGCAGCAGGTTCGGTTGGAGGGGTCATGGCCTGGCACTCATCTTTCGGCCCAGGACATGAGCTCCTTCTTCCGGTTTGCTCCTCAGGGACTTCTTTTGTAGCAACGTGCTATTATGGGCGTCTCACAGGAACAGATACCATCTGATTTGCAGGTGCTGCTAACCGAACATGAGGTTTTGTTTTCAGAGCCGCAGGGACTTCCTCCCGTTAGGCCTCATGACCATCAGATTTCCATTCTTCCAGGGGCAGCACCAGCCAATGTCCGCCCATACCATTACCCTCACATACAGAAATCAGAGATAGAATGGCTGGTGGCGGACATGCTTCAGTTCGGAATCATTCGTCCTAGTACGAGCTCTTATTCGTCTCCCGTGCTGTTGGTTCACAAGAAAGATGTTTCGTGGAGGTTTTGTGTTGACTACTGCGCTTTGAACACCATCACCGTCAAAGACAAGTATCCCATTCCTGTGATTGAAGAGCTGTTGGATGAATTGACAAGTGCCAGCGTCTTTAGTATGCTTGATCTTCGTTCCGGCTATCACCAGATTCGTGTGCAACCTCATGACGTGCACAAGACTGCATTCCAGACTCACGATGGCCATTTCGAGTTTTTGGTGATCCCTTTGGATTGACCAATGTTCCCTCCACGTTCCAGTCTCTCATGAATGATATTTTTCGGCCCTTTCTTCATCGCTATATATTGGTCTTCTTTGATGACATATTGGTGTATAGTAGATCGTGGGAAGAACACTTGACACATCTCAGGTCGGTCTTTTCTATTTTGCGTGCTAACTCCATATTGCTGAAGCGTTTGAAGTGTTCCTTTGGCAGCCCGCAGGTTGAGTATTTGGGTCACATTATCTCCCAAAACGGTGTTGCTACTGATCCTGCCAAAGTGGCCGCTATGCTATCTTGGCCGACTCCATCATGTGTCCGGGTGCTCAGGGGTTTTCTTGGACTTACAGGTTACTATCGTCGGTTTATCTATCGGTACAGCGAGTTGGCTCGTCCTCTTACTGAACTGTTGAAGAAGGGGGCATTCGCATGGTCACCAACGGCCCAAACAGCATTTGAGGGGCTCAAGCAGGCGATCGCGTCTGCCCCGGTCTTGCTCTTACCAGATTTTAGTCGGCCGTTTGTGGTGGAGACGGATGCGTCAAAGAAGGGATTGGGCGCTGTCCTCTTGCAGGATGACTGCCCTATAGCTTATTTCAGTAAGGCTCTCGTTGGTCGCGCCTTATCTATGTCAGTGTATGAGAAGGAAATGTTGGCTATCATCCTCGCCGTTGCCAAATGGCGTCCATATTTATTGGGTCGTCGCTTTCAGATCCGTACTGACCACCAACCGTTGAAATATTTTTTGGATCAACGAGTGTCTACCCCAGCTCAGCAGCGGTGGGTGAGCAAGTTGCTGGGCTATGACTACGAGTTAGTGTACAAAAAGGGGTCAGAAAATATCATCACTGATGCACTCTCTCGCAGTCCAGTCCCGGGCTCCTGCTTCGCATTCTCCACCCTTTCTTGCCCATTTATTGAGGAGCTCCAGCAGGCCTATGGTATGGATTCATGGACACAGGAGGTTATTGCTGCCCTTCAGGCCGACTCAGCAGCCCGGCCTTTCTTTGTGTGGCGGGATGGTCTTCTCTTCTGGAAGGACCGTTTGTGCGTTCCCAATGTTTCTGATCTCCGTCGCTGTATCATGTCACATTTCCATGAGACTCCTATGGCTGGTCACGAGGGGTCCTTCCATACGTATAAGAGGGTTAGCCAGAGTTTCTTATGGCGGGGCGTCCGTTGTGCCATCCATGATTACATTGCTACTTGTGATGTTTGTCAGCGGGCTAAAGCCATGACCACCTCCCCAGCCGGGTTGTTACAGCCCTTGCCTAAGAATGTTTGGGAGGACATTTCGATGGATTTTGTGGAGGCTTTGCCTGTGGTACACGGTAAGTCCGTCATCATGGTTGTGGTGGACAGATTGTCTAAGTATGCTCATTTCTGCTCGTTAGGCCATCCCTTCACCACTAAGACTGTTACTGAGATCTTTGTTCATGAGGTGGCGTGCCTGCATGGTATGCCGTGTACAATTGTATCTGACTGGGACCAGATATTTCTCTCGCAGTTTTGGCAGGAGTTTTTCCTGTTGCAGGGATCTTCTTTACATATGAGCACCGCTTATCATCCTCAGACGGAGGTGGTTAACCGTTGTCTGGAGCATATCACATGCATGCTGGATTCACCCCATTTGAGGTGCTCTATGATTGTCTTCTGTTGACTGTCTTATCTTATGTGCCCAATCGTTCATCTGTTGCCGAGGTGGATTACATGTTGCAGACGCGTGATGAGATCTTACGCTAACTTAAAGAGAATTTATTAGCTACTCAGAATCGGATGACGCAGGTTTATGATCGTCGTCATACGAATCGGGAATTTGCTGTTGGTGATTTGGTCTATGTCTCAGTTCTTCCTTAGCACTAGACCTCTCTGTTTCAGCCTATGCACTCCAAGCTTGCTCCCCGCTTCCACGGTCTGTATGTTATTGAGGAGCGTGTTGGACCGGTGGCCTACCGTCTGACTCTCCCTCCTGATTCTTTAGTTCATCCAGTCTTTCATGTCTCTCATCTATGACGTTTTGTGGGTGATGCATCCTTGGCGGTGGGCGCTCCTCCTCCCTTGATGGGGCTAGCTGTGCTAGATGATCCCGTCCCTGCTGCTGTCCTACAGAAGCGTCGGGTTCGCCGCTCGGGGCGTATTATCACTGAGGTCTTGCTTTCTTGGCGGGGTCAGCCTCTTGAGGATACCACGTGGATGCCTGAAGATGATTTTCTGGCTCGTTTCCCAGCTTGGTCGCCTTGAGGACAAGGCGAATAGCGGAAGCATGGTGGAGTGTTGTGCACGATGACCAGACTCGACCAGTTTCGCGAGGGACTAGTGCTTAGGCTTTACTTTATTATTTCCATAGTTGCATTGGACGATTCTCTATAGTAATAGTTAGTATTATGGATATTTGGATGTAATTTAGATTGGTTTAGTTAATGACCTAGGTTAGCAAAACCACTAACTGGCATGCATTCCTAGGGAATTGGGCCAGCTTTGGGTTGGCTTGGCGCGACTCCCTAGGGGACTGGTCATCCCCTATATGGGGCGATCCTCTCTAATTTCACAGTTATGCAATTACAGAATTCCAGTTTCTTCCCTTTGTTCATTACTTCTCCCCTTTCACTACGTAATTCTCCTTGATATTGATCGTGCCTGCATCGGGCACATCACATTTCTTGAATATTTTATTATTATTTAATTCAAATACAATTCTAACTTCAAAACGTGATAACTTTTTATCCCCAAGTCGGAATTGCACGATCTTGGTACCGATGGACTCGTATTGATGAGTCCTTCAAAACTAGACTGCACATGGGTAGGTTATCTCGTACTTTTAAAGTGGGTCCCGCCCATGTGGCATGCTTCTCGATGTCGTAACTTTCGTTCCCGACCTCTGTTCTAAGTGTTCTTAGATTTGTTGTGCTCATTACTTTGAGCTCTAACCAAATATGAGAATTTAAACTCTTAAAACTCGTTACAAGTTAACTAAAATTATATAATTACCCCTAACCCTCTTTGTTAAGAGTAATCGGAACACGGGGTGTCATATATTGTCCTTGAATTCTTCTTCCAAACTTTTATAGTAGAATATAATTCCCAGCTCATGGATCAAGCCAAAATTTTGTCTTCCGAGCATCCATAATGTTATATCTCACATATTTAACAAACAAAGGTCAAATAGAAATAATTTGTTTCCAAGCATATGAACATAATCACAAACCTGGTAAACCCAAATTGTTTGAATGTAATAAGAATGAATCCCAATGAACCCAAAGAGAATTCTCATCTCAATTATACTCAAAATTGTCTTGGGTAAAACATAATGCAAGGAACAATACACTTGCATGCTAGAAATGACAAACTTTAATAATTCAATTCTACCTGCATACGAAAGGAGATGTTTCTTCCAACCAGCCAAAATCTTCTGAAATTTGGTAATTAGAGGAGCACACATGGACTTTTTGATAGATTTAGAGAAAAGAGGAAGACCAAGATATTTCATAGGCAATGCTCCTTCTTGAAATCCCGTAATGTTTCGAATAAGAGATTTATTCCTACAACTTGCTAAGAAATAAATATTACTCTTAAGAGAATTGACAACCAACCCAATACGAGCTGAGAAAGAAGAGATGACCTCACAAATGGCCTTTGCTGAATGACAATTTTCCTTAGAGAAAATAAGCATGTCATCTGTAAACAATAGATGAGAAACTGGAACAACACTACTTCTCTGAGGGGGAAAACAAACACCTTCCTGAAATTTATCTATAATGTCTGAGAAGGCTTGCATGGTAAGAACAAAGAGGAAGGGAGAGAGTGGGCATCCCTGCCTCAAACCACATTTGCTTCTAAAAAACCCAAAATCACTTCCATTAAGCAACACACTGAAGCTGGCCATAGTAATGCATTCTTGGACCCAACAAATCCACACAGGAGGACAACCAATATCCATTAGATCCTTGAGACTAAAGTCCCACCTCACTTTATCATATGCTTTTTTCAAATCCACTTTAATAGAAAACTCTCTATTAGCTCTTTACTATGGTAATTGTGAACTAACTCATGACCAAGCAGTATATTTTCAGTAATGTGTCTACCTTTCAAGAAAGCAACTTGATTTGGACCAACAATGGTATATATTAGCTTAGAAAATCTATCTGCCATGATTTTAGTAATCACCTTATACAAATAGTTACAAAGAGCAATTGGCTGAAACTTATCAAAAGAACTTGCATGATCCTCCTTAGCAACAAGATGAAGGAAAGTAGAATTTAAGGCCCTAAGCATTTTCTCATGACTGAAAAAGTACTTAATTGCATTTAAAAAATCTAAACCCAAAATGTCCCAGCAATGCACAAAAAATTCTTTACCAAATCCATCTAGCCCTAAAGCTCTATTCGGAGGATAAGAATGAACAACTTGAGTGATCTCCTCATCAAGAATGGGGGCAATGAGACTATTACGTTGAACATCCATGAAACGTCCCCTAATATAGGAATAATGAATAGTGTTGCTAGTTTTAGGAGAAAGGATTTTCTCAAAGCATGATGCAACTTCTTTCCCAATTAAATTTGGTTCTGAAATAAGAACACCTACTAAATCAATTATAGAAGCAATATTATTAGAAGCTGTGTTCCTGGAAGCAGCCAAATGAAATAACTTTGTGCATCTATCCCCCTCAGTAAGCTAGATGATTCTAGATTTTTGGTGATAATTACTTTCTTCTCTAATAACTTTTTTATTGTAACGTGCTTGAGCTCTCGTCTCCTCCAATATGAAAGTATCATTCAGTGGGTCAGTCCGAAGAGCAGATTGAACCGTTCTTAATTTTCATTTAGCCTCCTCCACATGGGATTTGATATTCTTGAATCTATTTTTATTCCATTCCTTGAGAGCATATTTGACTCTTTTCAATTTTTGAGAGAAAATATAAAGCGGGGTGTCAGTTTCTCTTTCCAAGCTTATGCAATAATGTCATGAAACCCATCTGCATTGATCCAACAAGATTAAAATCTGAAAGGACATTTACCTAAGACACCTTGAATCCTTATATCAACAAGGAGCGGCATATGATCTGAGACATAAGGTAAAAGACATCTAACTGAAACCGAAGGGAATTTCACAACCTGAGCTGGATTACAAAATGCCTTATCCAATTTAGCAAGAATTCTCATAGCGTTCATATTTTTTTTACCAATCAATAACTAAGTATCTGAAATGCTACTAGAGTAATTAATAGTATCCATCCAAAGATCTTCCTACCATAAATGTAGTTGCTAGCATAAATAAATGTCCCAAAAAACTGAAATCCATCCTGAATCCTTGTAATGTGACAATGAATGAATTGATCCCCTTCTTGCAATTTGAGAAGTGAAAACATGGTAGGATTCCAACCCACCCATATTCTCCCTCCTCTAATACAACCATAATTATCAGTAAATTCCCAATCCTTATTAATAGAAAACTGAAGTTTCTTAGCCTTATTAATATGTACTCTAGTCTCATTGAAACTGAATATACTGCAAGAGAATTCTCTAATATGCTTCTTGACAGAAGCCACCTTAATAACATTATTTAATCCTCATGTATTCCAAGATAATATAGACATCACCTTATTTGGGATTACCCACGTCCATGGGCTGACTTAAGGCTCCGCTATGGCGCAATAGTAATCCTTTGATAAGTTTCTTTCTTTTTCTTTTCCTGATGCTTTGACTTTTTGGAGATTATTGGTGTGAACCCATCAGAATTAACAAAAAGGAACTCTTTGAAGCCGAACTATCTTGGACGACCCGAGGCAAAGCTAAGCTTCTAGGAGAGACATGAGAAAGGCAAGAAGTCCCTTCATTATTATGAAAATCAGAGTTTGGCACTTTAGAAGTAACAAGATTAATAATAATATCAAGACATGTTGGATCGTTATAAACCACATATTGTTTGTCCTCAGGCTAAACAAAATTTGATGAGGGAGAGTAGAAGACTAGAGGATTCATCTCACACTGAGAGTTCATAGGTGTAACGCCCGAGATTTTTCACCCATTTTCCTTAAAATTCACGAAAATTTTTTTCAATATAACGTCTGTAAATCGGAGGAAAAATGACGAAACCAAAACCTGATAAAACAGTTTATAATTTAAAACTGTAAACATCCACATACGGTCAATCATCGTACGGCCAAAGCAAATATCCTCAGGCGCTACCCGAAAACACACGTACGAATAAATTCTGCTATGATCATAGACTTTTAAATACAAATCACTCTCCCAGGCATCCCTGAGTACAAGTCCCATAACAGTCCACAGACTAATCCAAACAAAAGTCCAGAATAAAACATCTTAAAGTCTCATCTCACTCAATACAGGAGATCGTGGCACAAATGAACTCGCAGAGAGTCAAGCTGATACCTGAGTCAACGGGAATCAATCCACCGCTGAAACGAGCGTCCATCTCCAGGAGCTCTCCGCACAACCTGCAAAACCTCCCGTACAACGGGGCTAAAAATAGCAGGGTGAGTATTTTCATACTCAGTAGGAAAATACCCAGTAGGGGAAATCCCAAACGGTGAACTCCATAAGTTCATAAACACATGCGTCATGCAACTTAAACATGAAGCAGTCAACATAACATAATCATATCGTGCACATACACATACGATCATACCAAAGGCACCATCGTGCCACAAACATACCGAAGGCACCAACGTGCCAAAATCACACCAAGGCACCATCATGCCAAAATCATACCACAGGCACCATCGTGCCAAAATCATACCGAAGGCACCATCGTGCCAAAATCATACCACAGGCACCATCGTGCCAAAATCATACCGAAGGCACCATCGTGCCAAAATCATACTATCCAAACAACTTACACAAACACCCTTATCAGGGTCATACAACTTACTCGTACCACCGTACACATACGCATACAACATACGCATATTTGTACGACCTTATTCGTACAATCATATGCTCGCTCATGCAGCTTACCCATACATGTACGACCTTACTCGTACAATCAGACTCGTACGACCTCACTCGTACAGTCTGCACCAAACATACTTACTGTCTTACTCAAAACCATATTCTCACAATCGTACTCATACTCTTACAGTCGTGCTCATACTCATACGCTTACAGTCTTACTCATACTCATACGCTTACAGTCTTACTCATACTCATACGGTCGTACTCGTACACATATCAACGACCACTGAAGCTCATTACAACTAATAAACTCCAGCGTCAAAATGGAAAAGAATGCCACTGGGGCAACACCTTAACCTCCGGGGAGTGACTAGACGCCATGGACTTTTCCGAAGGTAAGGCACACCAATGCTCATGGGGCACTGGATCAAACAGGTAAGAGTAGATCCATGATACTACTTACCTGAGCGCGCAAACATAAACACCCACACATAAGGGGTCATACAATTGCCCACCATAATGGGTCTTATAGTACCATAGAATCGCCCACCATAATGGGTCTTATAGTGCCATAGAATTGCCCACCATAATGGGTCTTATAGTACCATTGCCACTCTTGGGCAGAAAACATACAGTGCCACTTGGGCAGAAACGTACAGTGCCACTCTTGGGCGAAATCATACAACGCTCTCAATAGAGCATCAAACGTCTGGGCATACACAGCACACAGACCAAATCAGAAACATACGTCGCTCTCAGCAGAGCATCAGACGTCTGGGCTTCATACAGCACGCAGACAAAGTCAGAAACGTACATCGCTCTCAACAGAGCATCAAACGTCTGGGCTTATACAGCACACAGACCAAATCAGAAACAACATCGCTCTCAGCAGAGCATCAGACGTCCGGTGCTCTACATAGCACACAGACAACATCCCGCAGGATAAACACCATGGCAAGACATGATAAACGCTCGGCAACTCATCAGCGGCCAGCTCAAACACGGAACTTAATCCGTCGAACCCTCAGGTCTCAAACTCACAACGCTATCATTAGCTGTGCTTATAATTCCAGTTTGAATTAAGTATATTATGCGGTACAATTATGCCACACAACTCACAGTCCTCGACTGGTCAAACCGAAGCTGAGCCCAATCGAAACCCCAGTTCGTCAGGGCAGCAGACTTCACTTACCCGTCCACATCATGGACAAAACTCATCGTACAACAAACCCTTACAGTCTTATGTACTTTGCCATCCATCTTATGGCCAAAACCTCTTACACTGACATCCTCAAATATCGCTCCTCAGAGCCAACTCAGTTGTCGCCCTCTTACTTATATCTCACTTATTATACTTATTTTTCACTTCATAATCTGTACGTTATGCTTGTACAATTATGAACCCTCTTACTGTCTGACAAATGCCCAACATACCATCCAACCCGAACCGATCCATTCTAATCTTTGCCCGTCATACTCATATCCTCTGTCATACACTTACACAACCGCATCCAAATTCAGACAGAGTTTCTGTCACCTCTTACTGTCCATCGCCCATACATCTGCCCACATACTCTTACACATAACCATATCCAAAGCATAGGCAAAATGCCATCATACATACGTATGTCTCACACATACGTATAACATACACATACGGCCATACATACACAACCTACAAACATGCACGCTAGCCCTCACTAGCACATGCATACACACATCAAACATACACCCTAGCCGTCACTAGCATATGCATACATCAAACGTACACGCTAGCCATCACTAGCACATGCACATACATTCATACATACTCCAAACATGCACGCTAGCCATCACTAGCACATGCATACACACGTCAACATGCACGCTAGCCATCCCTAGCATATGCATACATTCACACATACATCAAACATGCACGCTAGCCATCACTAGCACATGCATACATCAAACGTACACGCTAGTCATCTCTAGCACGTGCACACACACATTCATACATACTTCAAACATGCACGCTAGCCATCACTAGCACGTGCATAACCCATACATAGCATACTGACATATTTGCTAGCCATCGCCAGCGCATACATAATCCACATCCATAAAACATGCATACATCTCATGCATATCAATCATGCCATACAATCATGCTTACACGCACATCATGCAATCGGATCGTTACTTAACATCCAAGCATGGAATCATACAATCCTAGCATGCTGCTACTCATTCAAAGCATGCTTCATGAAATTACGAGTTCAAAGCTCCCCTACCTCGTAATCATGACGTTCGATGGCGAGCACCCGACGGTGGCGGCGTCGGCGGCGGAGTTGGCAGTCAAAACCGTTGCCTGGCTGAGAGAGCTGCTGTCCCGAGGATTTTAGGATGCGCCGGAACTATCACGGCCAAACAGAGTGTTAGATATCAATGCGGCAAAACCCGCGATCCACGGCGGCACCCTAGGGCGGCCGGGAGAAATATCGTGCCAACATAAGTGGCGGTGCGACCCGAAGTCAAGGGTGTACACTCTGAAGATCAGCCGGTGGCTAAAACGTGCTCAGTCGGCCACAAAGACGTCAAAATCGGCCGTGGACAGCACCCAACGGCGACGATTTCGGTCAACAAAGGCCCACATACGGGCGGAGAGCGTGGGGCAATGCTCGAGAATCAAAGGAGAGGTGGAGGACGGCTCTAGTGGTCAACTCCACTCGGTGGCAAAGCCAACCAATGGTTAGGCGGCACGAATGGGGCGCCTAAACCCAGAAGTACACGCGTGGCCACATGCACACGCAGCCCAAAGGGCGGGGGAGATGGCTGAAATGAGGTGACTCATGGCCCACAAAAGCCAACCGGGCTAAGGCCCTAGCGGTGGCCAATCTAAGCAGCGACGTCGCCAATCGCCACCCACAACCAATACCCATGGTGCGGGCGGTTGTGCATCTCGCACGGTATAGGGCAATGACAAGCAGCCCATTCCGAGCGGTAATATAATTAGGCCAAGTGGGGCTGACCCTCACTGACGCCGAGACGGGGCAGAGCCCATAATGGCCAAATAGCATACGGCTCGCCGAGGACCACAGCCCAAGACGCACCCAAAGCGTCTAATTGGGCGGAGCAAGGCAATAGGGGTGAGGCGGGGTCGGAAACGGCAACCCCCTACCAACACTGGGTCGAGGTAGGCTGGACGGAGCCCATCCGGTGGCCGGACAACGACCGGAAACACACCGGCGTCCAAAACATCCCACGGACAGTGAGATGCAAATAGTAACAAAAACCCGACCAAAAGATCGGTAGCTCACCACGGAGCGAAGAAAGCATGGCGGCGGCTCCAACCAGTGTCTATGGGTTCCTAGCGGCCAACTAAACATAAGTCTAGTTGAGAGCGGCCGCAAACGATGTCAAAATCGTACACCCATAGTGAAAAACGGGATTGAAGGAGAGAAAAACCAGAAAAAAGGTTCGGTACCTCGTGGATGAGCGAAGAGGCCGTGGCGGCAGTCATAGCCGGTACCTACGGACTCATGGCGGTGAGGCAAAGCGGATCCTGACAAGAATCGAAGGAATTTGATGACGGAGGATGGAGAACGGAGCGACCGGATATGCCCTCGGGTTTTCTCTTCTCCTCTCTGGACGTCATTTTTTCCTTCTGTAAGTTTCTGGAACGAAACTTACTGAAGATGGCTTTATAAGCCATGATTTTACTATTCACCTTTTTTATTTTTACATCTATGTCCCCAATACGCGTTAACTCACTGGTTACGCGCTATAGCTCCAAACTTCGCACCGTAAGCGCGCAGCAAGGCCCGTGGCCCGCGACTAAGCCCCACACCCGACTCTATGGGTATAAATACAGAGAAAATACACAAATACGTATACGCTAAAACGTCATATTTTCCTGCCGAAAATGACCAGAAAAATGGCAGAAAAATTCTAGAAAATCGTAGAAAAATCAGGGACCTTACAATAGGAGACTGTTCATCTTGGGAAGAGTGCTCATTCTAAAGTGGAACTAGTTGGAAATCCTAACTTGATCTTACTTCCTGAACCGGAGCCTCACTAGCAACCCATTATTGTCTAGTTGAGCATAATGCAGTTGCATGATCAAAGCACCTACAACTGAAGGTTTCCATTCATAAAAAACTTCTTGAAAAAAACCTGTTCCATTTTTCCTTTTTACATATATCTGATCACGCAATATACATTTGCAATCAATCTCCACAAAAACTCTAGAAAAAGCTAGATGCTTCCATTGATGAGTTAGAAGATCAATGTATAGAGGAGTCCCTATAGAGCTTGCCAATTTCCCTAATGTTTCCTTTCTACAATATTGAAGAGGTGAATTTGGGAACCAAATCAAAATAGGAATAGATGACAATGATTAATGAACTGGTTTAATATAGTTTTCCACATTTTGAGAATTAAGGGACGTCCAGAAATAGCCCAAAGAGAGCCAAGTACCTTTAGAAGATCCTCTTCACATGAAAATTGGAAGAGAAAGAAGCCATTGGAGAGCGACGTGATTTCCACCTCTTTATCTAACTTGCACATATGATCAACAACCATCTTCTGACCTTTATAGAAAGGATGCTTGCCCACAAGATATCCAACAAGTGAATGCTTCCAACGTTGACCTTCCAATTCAATGGGTTCTTCTTCAACATCCACTTCAATAGAATTCTCGCTTTCAGGGAAGTGCGGTAAGACATAGTCCTCTATTAACGAGTGCTCAGAGAAGAGAGATTTCGAAGATGGTGGGGGAATAGGGGGAGAAGAGGAGGAAGAGCCACCACGATTGATGAGACTGTGAAGCATGAGAGACAACACTCAATGCTATCAACCCAAATCTTCTTCAGTCGTCCAAACCGATATCTACCCTGATGAACATGCAAATAAAACTTCAAGGAAAGATGAAATTGAAAGGTCGGAGAAGAGGACCAGGATGCCACCGGTGGCTAGGGAAGGATGTGGATGGTGGTAGAAACCTAGTTTCTAACATCTCTAATTGCCCAACGCTGTCAACCCTAGCCACCAAAAATCTTCTTTAATTGTCCAAACTGTTATCTATCCTGACAAACATGCAAGGAGAACTTCAAGGAAAGATGACATGAGGAGGTGAAACTCCAGAGAAGAGGACCAGGATGCCACCACGACCAGGGCATTGACAATGATAAAAACCTAGTTTTTCATGTCTCCCAGATCGCCCACTTCACAATACTCGCACCAAGATACTAAAGTGACTCATTTTGCATAAGGGATGGAGTGTAAGGTCCTTGATTTTTATACGATTTTCTATAATTTCCCAGCTATTTTTCTAGTCATTTTCGGCAGGAAAATGTAACACTTCGGCGTATTCATATTTGTGTATTTTTACCCTATATTTATACCTGTAGAGTTGGGTGTGGGGCTTAGTCACAGGCCGCGGGCCTCGCTGTGCGCTTACGGCGCGAATTTTGGAGGTACAATACGTAACCGGTAGGTGAACGCGTGTTGGGGACGTAAATATAAAATTAAAAAAGAGTAAATAGTAAAATCACGGCTTAAACAACCGAGTCCAGTAAGTTTCATTCCAGAAACTTATAGAAGAAAAACGACGTCCAGAGAGAAGGAGAGAAACCCGAGCCTCTTTCCGGTCGCTCCGTTCTCCCTCCTCCGTCGTCTGATTCCGCTGATTCTTGTCAGGATCCTCTTTGCCTCACCGCCATGAGTCTGTAGGTACCAGCTATGACTGCCACCATGGCCTCTTTGCTCGTCCATGAGGTACCAAACTTTTCTTCGGTTTTTCTCTCCTTCAAATCCCATTTTTGAGCCATGGGGGTACAATTTTGATGTTGTTTGCGGCTACCCTCAACTAGACTTATGTTTAGTTGGCCGCTAGGAACCCATAGGCCCTGGCTAGAGCCACCGCCATGCTTTCTTCGCTCCGCTATGAGTTACCGGTACTTTGGTCGGGTTTTGTTCTTATATTCCATCTCATTGTCCGTGGCATTTTTTGATGCCGGTGTGTTTCCGGTCGTCGTCCAGCCACCGGATGGACTCCATTAAGCCTACCTTGACCTAGTGTTAGTTGGGGGTTACCATTTCCAACCCTGCTTTGCCCTATTGACTTGCTCTGCCCGATTAGACGCTTTGGGTGCTTCTCAGGTCGTTGCGATCAGCGAGCTGTGGGCCATTTGGCCATCGGGGCTCTGCCCCAGCTCGGTGACAGTGAGGGTGTGTCCCACTTGACCTGATTATACCTTCGCTCGAAATGGGCTGCTTACCTTTGCCCTATACCGTGTGAGATGCATAGCCGCCCGCACCACGTGTATTGGTTGTGGGTGGTGATCGGCGATGTCACCGCTTCGATTGGCTACTACCTCCTGGCCATAGCTCAGTTGCCTTTTGTGGGCCTTGGGCCTCTACCATCTGACCCATCTCCCCCTAGAGTGGTCCTTTTTGGTCGCATGTGCATGTTGCTATGTGTGTGTTTTTGGGTTTAGGTGCCGGATTTGTGCTGCCTAGCCATCGGTTGGATATGCCATTGAATAGAGTTGACACAAGAGCTGTCCTCCACCTCTCCTTTGCCCTCGAGCACTGCCCCACGCTCTTCGCCCATATGTGGGCCCTTGTTGATGCGAAATCGTCGTCATTGGGTGCTGTCCACGGCCGAGTACGTCTTAGCCACCGGCCAATCTTTAGTGAGTACACCATCAACTTTTGGTCGCACCGCCAATTATGTTGGCTTGACCTTTCTCCCGGCCGCCCTAGTGTGCCACCGTGGATCTCGGATTTTGCCGCATTGATTTTTGTAGCTTTGTTTGGCCGTGATTGTTTCTGGCACTTCCTAAAATCCTCGGTACAGTAGTTCTCTCAAATCGGCACCAATGTTGACCACCAATTTTGCCGCCGACGCCGCCACTGTCGTGTGCTCACCATCGAACATTATGATTACGAGGTAGGGGGGCTTTGAACTTGAAATTTCATGATAGCATGCTTTGAATGAGTAGCAGCATGCTAAGATTGTATGATTCCATGCTTTGGATGTTAAATAACGATCTGATTGCATGATGTGCATGTAAGCATAATTATATGGTATGTTGAAATGCATATGACATGCACGTGAGCTGTAAGTATGTTTGATGCGTGTGGAAGTCTATATATGCTAGTGATGACTAGCGTGTTTGTTGGTAAGCTTCGTATGTGTATGCATGTGTTAGTGATGGCTAGCGTGTATGTTTGAAGTATGTATGGATTATGCATGTGCTAGTGATGGCTAGCGTGCATGTTTGAAGTATGTATGGATTATACAAGTGTTAGTGATGGCTAGCGTGCATGTTTGAAGTATGCATGGATTATGCATGTGCTAGTGATAGCTAGCGTGTATGTTTGACGTATGTATGCATGTGCTAGTGATGGCTAGCATGTATGTTTGATGTATGTATGCATGTGCTAGTGATGGCTAGCGTGTATGTTTGAAGTATGTATAAATGTGTATGTATGCACTAGTGATGGCTAGCGAGTATGTTGGTAAGCTACGTATGTATGAAAGTATGTGTGTTATACGTATGTGTGATAGACATATGTATCTATGATGGCTATTTGCCTATGCTTTGGATATGAATATGTGTATGTGGGTAGAGGTATGAGCTATGGATGGTAAGAAGTGTCAGTGTTTGGTATAGATTTGGATATGGATGTGTAAGCGTATGACAGATGACAGTGGATATGAGTATGATGGGCAAGGATTAGAATGGATCGGTTTGGGTTGGATTGTATGTTGGGTGATTGACAAATAATAAGAGTGTGCATAATTGTACAAGCATAACGTACAAATTATGAAGTGAAAAATTAATCATAATAAGTGAGATTTAAGTAAGAGCGTGATAATTGGGGTTGGCTCTAAGGAGCTCAGTTTAAGGACTTCCGAGTAAGATGTTTTGGCCATAAGGTAGATGGCGGAGATTGTAAGACCATAAGGATTTTGAAGTGTTATGCTTTATTTGATTAATATGTTCTGAATTGAATTACTTTGTTATGCTTTATCTGATATGATCTGAAGTGTTATGCTATGCTTTGATGTGACTTGTTATGTTCTGTCTCACTCTAGGGTAGAGCAAGATGTGTGGTGTGTATTGTGCTCAGTCTCGGCTCAATGATAGAGCAAGACGTATGTTAGATATGTTCGGTCTCGCCTTAGTGATAGAGCGAGATGTATGAATGTGATTGATCTTGCTCTGTGGTAGAGCGAGATGTGCAATTTCGTTGATTTATTAATTTCCACTTGACTTCGATAGATTACAAATTTCAGTATGATTTCGATTGGATATCAGTATATACATATTTTATTGTATATGATTTTGTGATGCCTGTTGTATATAATAGTCGTTAGGCAGAACTACGTTTGGATCCATTCGTATTGGAATTAGAGTTTTTTCCATATTGCCTGGCCAAAGAATGAAATATTCCATATTCCCTTGATTTTAAACGGAAATGCCATATGACCTGGTTGTGGACCAAAATACCCTTAGGTTTCCACTATGTCACGTTTTAAATGTTCATAGTAATAAATGCACACCAGAATAGTGCTGCGCCATTCCAGTGGGCTGGGAGTCATCGGCGATGAACGGAACTCTCCGGTGGGAGTTGACCAGTGGTGACTCACCGGCGAGAGTCGATGAAGAAGAAAAAAGTCTTTTTTGAGACCGCAGATGCTATGTGAGTGCTCCAAAAGCTGCATTTTGTAGAAACGAATCATTCTTTCACACAGAACATGGATAGAATCGGTATTTGCATCCACTATAATGGAGAGTTAGGCAATGACAATATGTATATTGGTGGAATGGCATGGTTGATGAACATTCATCCATCGGTGAGCTTCAGTGAGCTGCTGGGACAAGTAAAAGCACGACTCTCCGTCAATGGTAATGTTAGTTTGAAGTATTTAATTCCATCATCCCAATCATCCATGATATATGAATTACAAGATGATAATGAACTTCAATCAGTGTTCTCCATTCATAAGAAGGCGAATAAGGAGGTGTTATCATTGTATGTCGAGGTGAAACAGCCCAACAACGGTGATAAATCACCATCACCCTCCGTTGAAAGGAACTAGACAGTCACTAGAGCTAAATCATCCTTCATAATGGCTCATCTAGCACTAATGTCGGATTTCATACCGGATTCAATGAAACTCAGTTCACCTTTGAAATTGTCAGGTAACAATATTGAATCTTTAGATTATACACAATTGGTATATGTCGTGTACTCAAGACCACGATATTAAACTTATCGTGTTAAAGGTAAATCATATCGTGCGAAGTTATAAACACGACCTGTAATATATCATATTAGTAATTACATGATATACACATGCAATAGAGCAATTATGTGTTGCATCATAGATATAATAACATGACATGCATCCATGTCGTGGTTAAATAACACGTCTTGAAATGTTTGCGTGTTAACAGAATATGTCAACTGATTTTGTATTTTTTTAAAACGATAATGTGTAATGCAGATTGGGAGAAGCAGGAAACTTGCCCTCAACAAATCCATGTCAATCATCTTTCACCAATCCAGTGAGTACAGAACCTGAAATAGAAGTCAATTAGAATAGATCAGAGGAATTGTCGCCAATGATGGGTGGGACAAGGACTTCATTTGATAACTATGAACCTCCTTACAACCCTTGTAATTTCGATGGTGGACAAGGCAAAGAAATTGAAAATATGTGGGCTGGGGATTTGTGGTACGATAATGATATAGTTGACATGGAAAGTATGTCCGACCACGGAGAATTTAGAAACAACAAGGTTCCCAGTAATGTTGACATTGAGGCAGAGGCAGATTGGGATACCTTCGATGATTTAAACATATTGGAACCGAATATTAATGAAGGCTAGCTAATGACGGGTAGCTTGCAAGCTAAGGATTACCAAAAGCTCCTTAAATTGGGTGCACATTTTCTAAGTATGTTGCATTTCAAGAGGGTCTTGATCGACTTAGCAATAAAGGCGAATTTCACATATTGTGTTGTGGATGAAATCCGGAATACGTATGCCACAAAGTGCTCCAATGAATCTTGCAACTGGTACATAAGGGCTTCAAATATAGGAGATCATGTGACTGTCACGAGGTTAGTGCCGACTCATTTATGTGGAACCCAAAGGAAGTCAACTGACCATCCCCTAGCATCTCACCTTTGGATAGCGAGAAAATGTTATGGCCTCTTTAAAGACTTTATGGACAATACACCTAAGAGGATAGCAACTTATATTTTGAAGCACTGGGGCATAACTACAAACTACAAAAAATGCTGGCACACAGGTAATGCATGAGAAGAAACGAAGTGTTGATTTAGTGTCACGATATGTTAGTCTAGCATGTTATCGTTTACACACTATAGTCTATATCGTGTTACCACACAACGTATGTCAATATCATGTTATGCCCCACCCAACATACGTCAATATCGTGTTACCATAAACAAGACCAGGCATCGTGTATGGATTCTCATCACACAAAAACATAAAATGTCGTGCAATCAGGAACACGATGTAAGCCAGTGTCATATAACTTTTACTAAATTGTATTTGGTTGTGTAGGTAAAGCTCTGACTGATTTAATAGATGGTGACCCAGACGAATCCTACCGCTTACTTCCTTCTTACGGTATGTAAATAGAATATATAAATCCAGGAAGTGTAGTTGTGCCAATGAGATCATGTGACATTCTCGGACCTATGGGTGGGTACGATTTAAAAAGAGTATTCTGGATGTTTGGCCCCGTTGCGTTGGCTTTCAGAACAACTTTGAGGCCGTTGATAACGGTTGATGTAACCTTCTTGAAAGGAAAGTATCCTGAACAGCTATTGATAGCAACTGCACTGGACGAGAACAATAATATGTTGTGCATTGCATTTGTAGTGGTTGAGAACGAATGTGAGAAAACTTGGCGCTGGTTTCTTGAGTTGCTTAGAAATCATCTATTCTCTGATCCTTCAGCTGAGTTGGATGCAATTGTTTTAGATAGACAGAAGAGATTGACAAATGCTGTGAAGAAGTTTTTCCCATCTACACACCATGGATATTGCATCTATCACATGGCAGCAAATATGCTAGATAGATTCAAGGACAACTACCTAAAGAATCAGCTCCATGTTGCAACCGAAACGTTCAGACAGAATGTGTACAAGGAAACAATGAACAACATTAAAGAATATAATCCAGAAGCATACGCTTGGCTAAATAATATAGGTTTGGATCACTGGCCCAATGTATCATTTCCAGGGAAAAGATATGGGACACTCAGCTCCAATAGGTCTGAAAGTGCAAATGCAATGTTCAAAAAAGCCAGATCGATGCCTATAATGCATTTAATTGAGCACACGAGGGAGCACACAATGACATTATTTGAAAAACATCAGACAGCCGGACAAAATATGATGGAAGAGTTAACCCCATTTGCCCGAAAACACATCGAAAATAGGCGAGAAGAAGCAAGGAATGTGATTCTATTGCCTGTGTCATTGTATGAATTCTAGGTTAATTCGCTACATCACCAGGTACATTGCATTCATATGGCGATGTACATAGCTTGTGCTCATTTATGTGTTAGGGATTCATATCGTGTTAGGTTACACACGTTATTATCCTTGAACGTGTAAGTCAATGTTCTTACGTAACAATGGTAAGACATGTCGTGTACTTGAGAACACGATAAATTCATATATTTTGCTCTCTTACTCCCGATCTTTTCTTCATAGGATATGGTAAACCTAATTGATTGTACCTGCACATGTGGAAAGTTTCAACATCTCGGTCTACCATGTAAGCATGCAATCGCAACAATCGATAATAGACACTTCTATGTGTTTGAGTATTGCGAAAGATGGTACTCTACTGAAATGTATAAATTGACCTATCATGAGCCCTTACACCCAACGAAGGATCAGGACCAGTGGGCATCGGCTGGAGTTATGCCTACATTAAACCCCCTCAAAAGCAGCTGGGGCGTCCACGAAAAAATCGGATAGAGTCACAACCGCCTCTCAAAGCCCCACAAAAATGTGGAACATACAGTCAGTTTGGTCACAATTGCAAACGATGTATCAGCGCACAAGGAGGGCCCCCCAATGTGGCAAATGTCCCAAAGACAAGCCGAAGGAGGTCAAATAATAGCGTACGCAAACGGCGTAAGGAGGGAGAGCATCGATCATGCTTACCTTTTCCACCTCCATTCTTCAGTTGAAATTTTTTGTAATGTATCGTGTTATATTCAACACAAAATATGTAATTAGCATGTTCCTAAAACATGACATGATATAATAGGGTATGTTGTATATGTGTATCATGTAATCAACAACACGACTTAAAGCGGGTACGTGTTACTAATTACACGATAATATAAATGGATGATAAATTTTGCAGTCAAGAGTGTTCGTTGCTTACACAATATTGGCAATAACGTGTGTTCGAATGCATGACTATGACATGATCATAATGATCCAATTCCCGATGCATTATGCTTGAAGCACCATATTTGATTTGGGTTATGACCAATGACATGTGTCTTTTTCATTTGGGTGATTACATGGCATCATAGACGTCCTAATACGAGATGTGAAGTAAACGATAACACAACCTAATACGAGTTGGCATGTATGCAATAACATGACCTAATAGGTGATCATGAGAACTATAATACAATCAGATATATGTGTACTGTCGTTTTGTGCTATTGAATACATGATAGTGATACAAATCACTTGATCAATTATACGTCATTTGACATTCGTACAACAGCTAAGTACAAAATAATTGGTACAGTCATTAATTACAAAATAATTGGTACAATCGTTAATTACAAAATAATTGGTACAATCATTAATTACAAAATAATTGGTCACAGTAATTAATTACAAAATAATTGGTCTTTTTACAATTCATCTGAATTCGGATCAAATTCCTCTTCGATTCGGGGCCGAAGTATAGCAGCGCATATCATCGGCCTAACCAAGCCTGTTATCTTGAGCTATCTAAAATCTGGCTGAATGACGCCCCCTGCTA
The DNA here is from genome assembly GCA_035235625.1 of Saururus chinensis. Taxonomy (NCBI): domain Eukaryota; kingdom Viridiplantae; phylum Streptophyta; class Magnoliopsida; order Piperales; family Saururaceae; genus Saururus; species Saururus chinensis. The sequence continues at coordinate 29,062,026 of CP141140.1, forward strand.
GTTTCATTGCATAGTACATGACGAACAAACCACAATCTTCATTTGTTTCCTATCTTAGTCAGTGGCCACATCCGAGCCCTCTTTATCTTAAGTGCCTTCTCTATTCCATTGGCAACATGTTTTCTGACACTGTCCACCTTGGCAAAGTGGTGACTGTGATCACCCTTTAGAGGATTGTACCACCTAAATTGCTTCTCCCTACAGCAGACAATAAGCAAGAAAAAGTGGCCTTTGATGTATATAGGAATGAAGCCACTTTTCGTGTTAACATTTAGGCCTCTCAACAATATGCCAGAGAGTTTTCCCTCCTTCTCCGCCGGCCCTTCCGCCGTGCCAACGTTAAAGTAGTGCTGAATAGCGAACTTGTGGAAAAAACAGTTGGGGTACTTGCATGGATTTCTCATATTTCGTTCATCTAGGAGTTGGAAGAAGACGTCGATGACCTACACAATACCATACGTGTTAGTAATGACACTATAGGCTACCGATTGTCATATGACTTTACACGATTAGTGACTATACCATGTTTACGATCACACGACACATTTACAAGTCGTGTATGCATTAACACACTAGTTTTACTTCAGCAAGTATAAGTCAATAGTTAGCGTATATGAAAACCAATGATAAGATCCTATGTCGTGTAATCGATAAAACGATAATTCATTGTAATCTACGTAAGATATTCAGTTGTTTGATTGATAACACGATATAGCTTAAAATGTATGAGCAATGAATAGATATTACCTCATTCGTTATGCACTCTTGCTTTAATAGAGATAGGTAGTCGGTGTAGAGGAGTGTCTCTACGGGCCACGACTTGTATGGGTTTGATAGAAATTCCGTGATAATTTCCTTAACTGCCGGGGCCTGAACCTCTAGGTGGAACACCAACTCTATGCCAAGATAGTCCTTCGGCCGCAGATGTGTCTCCTCCTTGTTCGTCTTAGGCGCAGTATCTTCTTCAACATCTTCAACATTGCGGATACTCTCCATTATGTCTGCATCTACTGGAGGAGTATCCGATATAGTGCCTTCACTGGAAATTGCGATTAGGGCTGCTAGTTTCGAGATGGGAGACTTTGGATGTGCCTGACGGATAATGCTTGGGCCAGGGACCGAAGCCAGAGGTAGTTTGTCACCAGGCTTTCGAGGCCGGTAACTGTATCCCAACTTTGCTAGCTTCTCATCAATGTAGCTGCTAAAATGCTTTGGCTTCTTTGATAACTGAGCTGCAACTTTCCTCACAGATTCCTAACCTTGAGCAGATGTTTCAATTGCGGTGGACCTCGACTTCTATTGCGCATGAGGTACAATGGGAGGGCTAGGAGAAGATTTCCGCTTCACTCTGATTTTTACTCATTTGGGTACTGCTCCTTTATTCGCTTGCTGGGGTGCTTCTGGTCCCTTCAAGGGTTGTTCCAAAATTTCCAGTTGGTCCGCGGGTCCCTCACAGGGTTATTTCGGCACATCGCAGACTTGAGCCATGACCTCAAGTGGAAGGTCCGGTTCCTCTAACTCCCGTGATTGTTCTTCGACATCCCGCGGTTGTTCCATGAATTCTGTATTTATTTTCATCAAAAATCTAGTTATTATAGTCCTTTGCAACTTCAGACCAGTCTTTTTCTTCGGTTTGGTGGCAGCTTGCAGTTGCTGTTTCTCTGTATTTAAGAAGTAAGTCATTGTGTTAGTAACCACACAATATCCACACAAGTCGTCATTTACAAACACGATACAGATGCTTATCGTATTCGTAGAAACATGATAGAAAGCCTAATCGTGCTCACGATCATACGACCACGTAGAGATGGTTCTCACAACTCCTGCTTCAATGATCGTATGATCGATGACATGACAATCCAACTATCATCTTTCTTACTCAACGATATGATCTCTTATCATGTACTCAACTACATGAATATCCCCTAATGAAACACAATACATTAAACTGTCGTACTTACTCAAAATGAATCCCTCTTCCACTGGTTAAGGGACTTGCACTAGTTGATCTTTGGGGGTAGATGGTTGGCGAGCTTCTCTTGATTTTGAAGCTCTTGCCTTTGAACGAACTGAAGGTGATCCTTCGGTTCTCAGAGGACGGGTTGATGCTTGGGTGACCACTGATTGAGTGGGTTTAGGCAGCTGTTCTATCTCTCGTTCCTCGGGGGTTGCATCTGTTCTATGATAGTAGTTGCCACCTCTAGATCGTCCTTAACACGCTGGAGTGCAGCTGCAATTCGATCTGTGTTCCATCCCTGCTCACCATATAGAACAGCCTTCTCCAAGACAACTTCACATATTCCCGTCATGACATCAACTGGCATGACGAATGATTCAATGACGTCATGGCCAGAATGTACATGCCCCGACGTCTCACCGTGGGGGGCATGGCTGGGTCTCATTGTTTGGAAAGGCTAAGTACCTGCCTTATTAGCTTTCGGAGTCGCCCTCTGTCCATCCATCAAGTGCGCCTCTTCGGCAATTAGTGTGATGCGCATACAAATTTGCGAGTATGGCTTCAGCCTCATGAAGACTTCCTCATCCAGTGATGAGCTAGAATCTTCTTCATCCCCTTTTCGTCAGTCGGGTCAAGTTTATTGGCCTTCTCTACATCGCTCAAAAGTTGGGTAAATCCGGGCCACCTCTTGCACCTCGGGCTACATGGAGGACCACTAGAAGCCCATATGGACGTATGCTCATAAAACCATACCTGGCGAACAATACAAAAGAATATAAATATTAGTCTAAAATGTTCAGTATCTTTACTATAACAAATTAGTCGTGTTATGGATAACACGCCAGTGGCCATGTCTTGTTTCTGGTAACATGATACATTACGATCGTCAAATGTCCTATCCACGATATAATACATAGTCGTGTTTTTGAGAACATGATATGTCTACGTGCATGTTAAATGTCGTATGTCCGATAACACAATTGAGAGTTCGTATCATGTGACTGATGAGGTGATATTCATCTCTGTAAAACATATCATGTCATTATAAATATGATATTAGAATTTGAGTATTATAACAAATACAAGCGTTACCTGGAGCACTAATAAAGCCCCTACAAGAATTCTGGTATGCTCATGATGTTCTAGTGGGCTGCCAATAAGCCTCTCACCAGCAAATCATGTACAGTATCTGCTGAATTGTAGCTCCTGACGATGAACATGTCATCTAAGTAATCAGACAGAGATGAGGATATGGCTCTGTTGCTCTGCATGAATAACACAAGGACACCCATGTGCATGATCACCAATCGTGCTAAGTCCTCGTCTGAAACATTCCTTGTTTCTGCAACCACTTCTTTGAACAATTCTTCTAGTCTTGTCTTCTCCAGCCCTTTCCCATGGAAGAACTTCTTGTAGAATTCCCCCTTGCCTTGGGCAACCTTCCCCTCGCTGCTTTCCAATTTACACATGTTCCCTTTTCCACTCAAACCCATGATCATAGCCACTTCAGCTACTGTAAGGGGTAGTCTTTTGTCCCTTATGTTGAAGACCTCCAGTGAGTCATCACAACAATCACCAATGAGTACATCCAACAGTGGCCTGAAGATGATGATGAGCTCACAATCATATACTGGGTAGATCCCGAACTCCACTAAAATCGCCTTGTATCCTGGACGTGAATCTACAAGGTCTTTTGATAGACGTAGTCCAGCGGGGAAACTATTTGTTCCCAGACCCGGTCTTCTCTAGTAGATTCTCTTCTTCTTCTCTTCTGCAACCTTCACTGACTCCGCCATTTGATGTAATACTCTAACTTTACATCTGAAAAATTGGATATATATATGTCAATCAACAATAGGTCGTGACCATAATCAATAGCTGCGTTAGTTCACACTTCATAACTAGCTTCTATAGAGACGATAAGTATATGTATTGTGCAATCGAACATATGCTAAGAGGCCCTCACATACATGGCATCATTATAGTTAAACATCATGTTTCCACCATCATATTGAGCACACAATATATGACTTATCGTCTTTCTGATGCAACGATAGTCTAATTCGATGGCCTATGTTGTGTGTTCGAGTACATGCTAAATAAAAAATCATGCATACAAATATCCAAAATGCCTTACCACGAAACCTCCGCTGTTGTTCTCCGAGCCAGATTGAACACTCATTCGGCCACTTCTTTTTCGGAATCGCTGCAAACCCAATCTGCACTACAAACAAGAACTAGCTTTGGGGCGTACAGTTTCAAAACTCAGCTTACGAGAAACCCTCGTTCAAAAACTCGTTCTTTGCAAACTCAAACTCATTCCAGAACAGAAAATCCCTAATTTTCAATGTTTGGGTTGAATAGGTCACAAAAATCTTCTCACATGCTTACACGGTGCTCAATCAGGGGACTTTCCAATCAGAAGTGAGTTTTCAATTGGAATAGAGTTTTTCACTTGGAGGAATTGCCGGCATCTGAAGTCGTATGTCAATGAATGCGACTTTGTGAGGGTTTAACACGATATAAAACCCTACCTCTAGTCAAGGGTATTTTAGTCCAAATTTTAGCTTATATTGTGTTATTCCAGGTCATATGGCATTTTCGTTTAAAATCCAGGGAATATGGAATATTTCATTCTTTGGCCAGGCAATATGGAAAAAACTCTTGGAATAGTATCTAATATGTACGTAGGCAACCAACAACAAGGCAACATTGGCCCGATCCAAATTAATTATAATAATAAGTTTTATTTTCTTTTACACACGACGAACTATGAAGCTTCGTTGTGTGTATGTGGTCGTTACAACGTGAGTCTATGTATAAGGAAGCTTTGAAGCACCGTAGTGCATAGACGAATGTTGTACCTCTTGCACACAAATGATGATTTCTGGCTTAAGAAAAAAAAATTATAAAGAGATTTTGTGGACCCGGCTCAGGTTGGGGCATTACAGTGACCACCCTCACTAAGGACCCCGTGGCCTGTACTGTCTCACACAAACCACGAATAATGTGGACCAAAATGAGCCCGAGCCCATACCCTAGTCCAATACTGACTTGGCGTAGCCCTACTCCTCCTCGATCAGGTAGGTGTGAAAGTACGAAAATAAACACCAGGGGCGGTGGCAAGTGGGGCACGCTGGCAAGTTGGGGACTGAAGGAGTATTCAATGGTGGCATACTCGGGGTAGAGCTTGGCGGGGTTTAGAGAAAACGAGGAAGGTGACTGAAGTGTTTTACTATAGTTAGACACAAGAAGCAGGAAAGAGGGATGTGATTACCATCTTAATAAAAATTAGAAAGAAAACTATTAATATAAGACGAAGGGAGTATATATATAGGAAAAAGTTAATATGAGTCTAGGCTTACGCGTACTAGCGTGTGCCTGGGCTCATTGGGCCGTCGGATTTACATCCAGCAGCCCATCAAACTCACGGGTTTAAATGCCCGTGAGTTTGATGGGCCATCGGATATAAATCCGATGGCCGAATGAGCCCACGCACGCCGACTCATATATATTTATTTATTTATTCTGACACCACATGTCATGAGTGATAACACATGTGGCATCCCCTCGGTCCCCCGTAGACCACGGTGCATGGAGGTCCAAGCATGTGATACCAATATTTACATGGGCGAGGAAGACCATTGGCTGGGATCTTAAGGAGAGGATCAGCTCAATTCAGAAAACGACAAGCCCAATAAAACTAGGCCAGCAAACGGAGGAGAAAGGTACGCGCGCACAACTCTTTGTTTGAGTCTTTTATACTCGCACATGCTATCATCTGTTTATTATACCCAAGTAGCTTGAGCTTTGCTTCCTCGTAGCATTCTATCTTGCCTTCTCACATGCTATCATCTGTCTATTATAGCCAATTAGCTTAAGCTTTGCTTCCTCATAGCATTCTAGCGCCTCATAGCATTCTAGCTTGCCTGTGACCTAACTTGTCATGAGTAAGTAATTAATATTAGCTTGCGTTGTGCTTGTAATATGCATACCCATATAAATGATGATGAGTGCCCAATGAAGTCCTCTAAATTTTTTAATTTATTGTTTCTTTTTCTTGTTCTTAATTTTTCAGAAAAAGTACAAGCATATTACGTGCTGCAAGTTACAAAAGCATTTTGAAATCTTTATAACCTACATGCATGGACGAGTTTTTTTTTGGGTACTTAAAGACTGGAAAAAATAACTTCATTGAGTCCAGACTCACCAACATATTCAGAGATGTTGGAGAAGAGTGAGTCCAGACTCTAGACTCTGCCTAAGGGTCCGTTTGTTTCAGCTGAATTTGAATCTGAAAAGTTATCTTAATTAGCTGAAAAGTTAATTATCTGATTTAGCTGAATCTGAAACTAAATTAGCTAATCTGAAACTGAATCTGGAGCTGAATTTAAATCAGAATCGAGAGACATTTATAAACTGGTTAGGTCCGTTTGTTTCAACACGCTTTGAACGTATGATTCCGGAAAAGGCTTAACATGCATTTACGTCTCTTTTTGTTGATCTTTGTGCCAAAGATATAAGATGCTTCACCTATAGGTTTCATTTCAAAGTGGGTATTGAATCACTCCTTATTCCTTAACAGGGGGTTAGTCATTGTGGATTTTAGAATAATAAATTTAGAATATAGAATTTTAGAATCTAATCCAAATTCATGGATTTAATCTGCTAGATTTCAAATTATTTATATTCCTTGGATTGCCTGCAGCACCAGCAGCAGCTAGAAGTGGTTTTATCCCGGCACACGATCTTACCTCTGAAGTGCTGCCACCGTTGAAACATTCAACCAAGTATGCAGGAGTCATGCTGTGGTCCAAGTATTACGACGATCAAACCGGTTATAGCTCGGCAATCAGGCATGATGTTTGATGAGCCTGATTGCGCTTAGCTTATTCCCTTTCTCCTTGTGATTAGCTCCTGCTCATTATTATGTCTTGACTGCTTCTGTTGTTGCTCTGTTTGAAATGTGGTTACCGCAATAAATGTAAGGAACTTATCTTGCCTTCTTCCGGTAGTGATGTAGCAGCAATGTAATATCAAAGATTTCTATCTTCGTAGACAAAACCAGAGATCAATTTTCTATTGTAAACAAAGATTTCTAATATTCAAGTAATTGGATTCTCTTTCCAGCAATGTAAATCGAATTCTACAATTACAAAATCCAAATTGCACAGTGAAAATGATTGACTCCTTCGATTAAGTACTTAGAATCAACATTCACAGAAGTAATCAACAGTTTTGCTAATTACACAATATTCATCAACTTCAATTTTTAATCAACAATATTTCTTCACTTCAACTAATCAACTCGATGACACTATTTTAACACAATTATTGTTTATTATTTAAAAAAATATGTTATTAATACAAGTTGGCCTAGTCAGGCCAAGAGAGAGAGAGAGAATAGAAGCAATTGAACCAACATTCAATTGTACACTTGCCACATTCATGTTCCCTAAACCAATAAACCTTTCATGTGAAACCCTCAGGTTTCTTTCAGTTGCTTAGTGACTACAGCTAAAACATTCTACCTAAATAGTAGACAGAGGTGATAATTAAGAGTGGATCAAAGATTCCAGCCATAGGATTTCACATTTATGAAGATACTTCAGACCAGCTAGTATTTGTCTTGTATAGGAAGAGACTTGGGAATCACGCAAATGATACTTCTGGTAGAGAGATGATAAAGACCCTTGTGTTACTAGCTTAAGGAAGATGTACAATTTTGCTTCTTCCTGAAAAAAAAATGATTTTAGTCAATCGGCTATTGTGGACAATTCAACTATCAAATACAAGATGAAAACAAGTTATTGATACCATGGACCACAAGGTTCATGGTCAATGCAAAAAGGCCCTTTCATATTCAATCAACACCCTTTTTTTAAGCAGAGCTCTGAAGAAGTTACAAAATGACATCCAATATTGTATGGGAGCATTTGCTGATATGCTTTCTATTCTGCCAGGTTTATGTCTCAGCAATCAATTGAAACTCAAGTAATGTCTTTACATTCATTCCCTTTCTTTGAACTCACAAGCATATAAGCATTAATAATTGATAAAAATTGAACTCCTGTCTCAAAGTGTTTCCTATACCAAAACCCACAAGCATATGGGTCCATAATTCAGATTTGCTTCAACTGAAAAATGTGAACCAGTTTCTGAACTACAGACACAAACCTCGGTTTAATGGCTATCTATTTCTATTGTTGGGAAAAGTCATAAAAACACATTATTTCATTTATTTTAAAAAATAGCAATCCTACATATAGCTATATTCAGATTACAATTCCAGTAGCCTAAGTTTATTTATACTTTACAATTAAGGAACATTGGATGCGAGAGCAGCATCAGTTTCCTACCACTTTCATTCTCATCTCCTATTTAAGGTTCAGGTACATCTACACTTGAATATAGTTTCAGATTTTGAAACAGGAGGTGAGATTCAGAGATGCACACTACTGTACTTTCAATATAATAAACACACTTGATAAATTACATTGATTGTGTAGGTTTTATGTCAATATTTCCAAAAAATATGGTATCACTCTGACATAAGATAATTGTCACATCTATAGCCATAAGGGGTCATAACACTATGATGTATTACCTTTTCTGTACCCAAATATTGAACTATGTTATCATGTTCAAATTGGCTTAAAAGAGAAATCTCCTGAAACAACAAAGGAAAATTTAGAGCAACAAAGAATATAATTTAACGTTTCTCGCATGATTAAAAAATAACCATTTAGACATTGTCACTATAGAGAAAAGGGACAACACAGACTTTAAAAGAAATAACACATCCGCAACATCCCAATTCTCAACACAACAAAAAAACATGACATGCGGTGAACCCAGAAAAAAAAAAAAGTATCATTGGCTCACTTGCTCAAGTTGATCTATGGATTGTTGAGCTTTGCTGCCTTGGTCAAGAAGAGATACTTCCTTCACGGCAAAAAAGAATCCATCTCTGCAAAAACAAAAGGATTTGATGAGGCTATGTAGATTCGAGCAAAAGATGAAACTTCAATTGTCAATATTTGTTTAAACAGTTGGACCTACAGTAAAAAAATTTGATCTCTGACAGATGACTCGTCATAACCAAAGGACATTGTAACGAACAATGTGCAATGACAGGTCTTTTGCAGGTTCTTCACAAATGTCTCATTCAATGCTCCCAGAAACTAATGAAAACATATCGCAGCACAGAGCTACATTCCTATCTGACTAATCAAGTCAATAAGGGAACTACTACTCAGGTAAATGACATTAACAAATTTGGTAAAAATCTACCAATTTCACAAATATAGAAATAAAATGCACTCAGAAATATAAAAGAACTAAAACCTTGAAATAAAATGCACTCACCAAGATCAAGTAAAATGGAAGACTTGTTCTGCTGTAAATTTATGAACATAATTCAAATGACTTTCTAATTCTCTCAAATAAATTTACATGATCAGCACATGAATGAAGATTAAGCAAAAAATCACATATGAAAGTTAGATCCTTTCATGTTCGACCTATCTGGAAATAATCCACTAGCTGAAACAGAGCATGTGACCTGATGCTACTAGATATGAGTTTGCAAACACGACATTGTTTCTAAAACAGTATTAACAAGAGGAGGGGAAACACAGTAAGCTAGAAACTTGAAAATGAGGAAACAAAATCCAAAAGAAGTAAACATGCAAAACATCGGCACATTTGACAATCTGAGTCTTCAGATCCAGCATAAATCAAACAGGAAAGGCCAAAAACAAACAAGCCCAGGTACCCAAAAGCCGCCAACAACCCGTAGTGGAGGAGTCCTACTCCAAATGCAGCACCCGGAGACCCACATTCCACCATTAACAGAAAAACCCACATCACGCATGAGCTGGGGAGCAGAAATAACACCAGAGAGGGACGGAAACCATAGCGAGAGATCTTGTACAGAGGAGGAAAGAGAGAGAGAGAGAGAAAGAGAGAGAGAAGGACCTGCTGTTTGACGCTAAGCCGGGCAAAGAAGCAGCAGAACAGAGAGCTTAATGCAGTGAATCTGACAAAGAGGTTAGGGCGAAAACACCATAGACGATCTGAGAGCTGGAGGTGAGTAATCCTGGCGAGATGCTGCAGATCCGCTAGCGAGATGCTGGGTGAACAATCAAGACGAATCTGGGATGAAGCAGGCGGCGATGAGAGGTAGCAATGGTGACGGAGTATAGCGACGCCATGGAAAGGGCTTCAGAGATGAAGGAGGGTCTCCACTAGTCATTCCCGATATTTTTAGCCAAATCAGCTTATCAAAGTTATCTTATTTTCAAATAACGTAAGCTTAATTTATTAGCTTAATCAGATAAAAATCAAGTTTAAAACAAACAAGCTGATAAGTCAATTTTTAACTCACTTATCAGATACTTAATCAGGTATAAGACCTGATTAAGACCTGATTAAGCTAAACAAACGGACCCTAAATGTTATTTCCTATGCAAGAAACAAACGTATTAGGACATGAACTAGGCTAATTTCTCTTCTTCTAATCTTGCCTGGTTTGCTTGCCGAGTGCTAGTAGAGGAAGGATATACTTACCACAAGATGAGCTAGAAAAAGCAGCGCTATATGATGAAGACATATATGCAGGGAAGGTGGCAGAAAAATGGAGGAGTTTCATGAAGAACCAGATCAAAAAGGGCGGGATTTTCTTCCGAAAGACAGAAAAAGGAGTCACCGAGCTTGATCATGCCAGTGGATGGCCAGTAAGAGACAAAAGAAGAAAGATACAAATACAAAGGCAAAAATTGTTAAAATGCAATCTTCTCTATTTTCACTGGATAGTAATTTTTTTCCTAACTTCTGTACATATGTCAGACGCCATTGAAACAAATGATTACAACGACTTCCCGAAGAGGTGATACGTGGGCAAGGCCAAGAAGATGACATTTCTAGTTGCCTACACAAAGCCACTTATGAGCCAATGAAGGACAAACAACACTCTTGAGGAAGCCCGTGTTGGCTAATACTTTCTCTGTCTTATATTAATAGCTATATTTGGAGAATTAATAATTTTTATTAAATAATAAAACCCACATCTAAGTGAAGGAAAATCGAACTTATGTTACTCTTTATTTTTAAGTACCCAACCACTTAATTTAAATAAAATAAAATTATTAATATAAAACAAGCTTTTTTACCAAATGGAGCTATTAATTTAACCTCGAAGGAGTATAATAGTTTTCATCTTCTAATACATTTCCCCCTCATAAGTTATATTGCACTATAAGTACTCAGGATCAGTCAAAAGTTATCATGTAAATTATAATAGGAGTTTGGTAATCATAATCTAAAAGGCAAATTTGTAAAGGTGAACATTAATCTTGCAAGGGAACATTTTCCTTACAGACTGAGCTAGAAAGGAATCAACAAGAAGACAATTGCTCCATGCCCCCTCTATTCTTCGGTGAGTGTAAATTGATCATTTTTGTCCATAACCAACTATCTATTTTACTGGCCCGTTTTACACCATTTAATGATATTTATACTGAAGAAGTTACAATACATTTAGTTTCCTCAACCAGAAAAGAGAAGTTGCTTAAACAAATGATCACATTTCCAAACAGGTCTGCTAAAAGTTTTCCCCACACTTCAAACATGGCTGAATTGGCGGTTTACATTTTGATCAAACTTCTTGCATTCATAGAAACGAAAAAAAATCACATTCTTAGTAGCTGAATTCAAGATCACCAGGCATAGAACTTTGCTCCCTTCTGCCAGTGTTGTTGCAACTCTTCTTGGGGCTTTAGACATCTTTCTGACATTGTTTCTCAACTCCGTTCATGGTGATGCCTACTATAATACTGTAAAATTTTACAAACATTCACGGCAGAAAGTGTATGATAAAAACCAGGACTATGACTTGATGGTGATCTCTCCCATGTCATAAAAACCATAGCCAGGGTTAGCTAACCGAAGCAGGCAGCTGCTGTGCAAAAAGAAGTTATCAAGATAACCATTACAAGCAAAAGGTTATTTGATAGAACATAAACATAATTTAAAAATCTAGATGATAACCTTTGATTTTTCAATACTTGAAGTTGGTTCCTCTGAGCCGCTTGGAAGTAATTTTGATGTTCTGCAGTGAACTCTGCACGAGGTCACTGGACATCTTAGATTTTCATGAATTTGAAAATACTGACTTAAACAAATGCAATTGGCTACACAAGTCAACAATTTGCAAACTGGAGATACAGATCAAAAAATTTGATAACATGCTATCAGTTGATTTATCAACTATTACCTGGATCCCAGCAGAGGCTGTGGCCGTTGGAGAGCGTCAGGGGATAGATCCACGGTGCAGAGGGCGGCGACGATGGAGGAGGGATTGAGGTGGTGGTTGGAGTCGCCGGTGAGGGTGAGCGCTGCAGGCGGTCATCTACCTTCCACGCTGCTGCGTCTCGGTCATCTTCCTCTCCATTGCTGCCGGGCATGCACTCGACGGGAGAGGAAAGGGAAGGTCGGTTTTTTATTTGGTTTTCAAAGTTGAAGCTGGAGGAAAGGGGAGCTTTGATGGCTACAGCAGCAATCCCTGTGATGATAAGTTGCGGGAATCTCATCATACAATTTATCTTTTAACCTTTTAATAATTCCTTCTCTCAAATCATATAATTGGTCCATCCAATCTGGCGTTCTATACGAAAAGATAAAATCGTACGGTTGCTTGATTTTCCAGGACGGTCTTAGCTCCAAGCAAAGTGTGGTAATGATAAAGGTCTTAAAGCCATCATCCTCCCACAACAGTCCGTCCCACCACTCTCTGCTGCAACGAATTTCACAAGCTTTTAGTTTCCCGTTCATTAACCCTAGAGGCAGCTTCTCCAGTACTTTACACTCAAACAAGAAGAAGGAAATAAGATAGTGTCACTGCACACGCACTTTAGATTGTCGAGATACATGAGATTCATAACTTTAGATTGGGAAAACAAACAAATGCGCCATTTCATTTCGCCATCTGCCTTGATCAACTCTTCCATCGGACAACTGTAAACTGTAAGCTCCGCCAGACCTTGAAGATGCTCAAGCCCAAAGATGTACTTGAGGGATGTGCATCCAATCAAGTGCAGCACCCGAAGGTTTTGAAGGCAAGGTTGACCTAACTGAACCTTTTCAAGTATCCAGCAATCTCCAATAAGAAGATCTTCTAAGTTAGAAAAGTACGAACTTGAAAGTAATGAAAATTCCCTAAATTTAACATCCCTCATTCGCAGTGATGACAATTCAGGTAAATCCTGAAGTGCTGATAGCATCTCATCCCATGTGTCAATACCAAGTTCCATCAAATCTACACGTCTTAGGGAGTGAGGTAATCTCCCAAGAACATGATTTGAATAAGGATCAACAATTTCTCCGATGGTCATGATTTCCAAATTGCACATGTTTCCCAGTTCTGCTAGAATTGCTTTGGGACACCCACGAAGCACGAGTTTTCTCAAATCAGCAAGTTGCCTCATGTTTTTTTCTGGAAACTCACTGAGGGCGTCGTTACCCGCAAGTTCTAGCACTTTTAACTTACTCAAATGTCCTATCTCGGTTGGAAGTTTATCCAAATTTGTGCACCGTATAGAAAGACATCTCAACTCTACCAAATGTCCAATTGCCATAGGAGGGTCCAAAAATTCAACACCCCATATTTGAAGGACTCTTACTTTGAACATGGATTTGAAGAAGCCATTTGATATTGTTGTATATCCCGGACACTTGATAAGCAATGTAGTCAGATTGTGGCAAAGAGGTTGCTCCGGTAATTTGTCTCCATCTCGCACGAAAAGCTTATGGGCCTCTCTCCACCTATCAATTATTTCTACATTTGTCATATAAGACACACCATGTACAAAGTAATTCAATTTCAATTCAGAAAGAATCCATAAACCCATATCTCTTATGACATCATGCATCTTTACTTCTAAGTTAGAACTACCTTTTTCTAATAAGCATGCAGCCCGCAAAGTTCCAATGATGCCATATCCTCTATTAAGTGCTTCCATGAAGCTTCCATTCGTGGCCAACAACCCTTCCACAGCCCAAAATTCAACAAGGTTACTGGAAGTTATCTCATAATCTTCTGGGTACAGGCAACAATACAAGAAACATCTCTTTTCTTCATGACCCGGTAAAGAATTATAGCTGAGTTTCAAGCAATTAAAGAGATTTTTCTCTGGATCCAAAATATCATAGCGGGACTTTTGTAGCATATTCAATGCATCTTTCCATTCTTGATCGGTATATTTACATGTCATAGCTCGGCCAATGACAGTGAGTGCAAGTGGCAATCCTTCGCATTCTCTGGCAACTTTTTCAACTAGCAATGAAACACTTGGGTCAGCCTGCTCAAGGGTCTTCTTGCCTACACATTTCTCAAATATAGCCCATGAATCTTCCCAACCCAAACATTCAACCACAATCTCTTTATCAGAATCCATTTGCATACACACCTTCTTGGATCGAGTAGTAAATATTATTTTAAAATTGGATGTATCTAAATCACTGTCACCTATGATGCCAAGTTCTTCCATATCTAAAAGTTGCCAAATATCATCAAATAATAAAGCAACTTTATTCCCGGCAAGGGTTTTATTTATTTTTTCGGCACGTTTATGACGAAGTTCCCCTTTATTAAAATAAAGGTTCATATCTTCCATTATGATTTTTTGAATGTTATCTACATCAATCGACTTAGAAACAACTATCCAAATTACTTTAAAATGTGAAGGTTCCAAAAACTCTTTGCGAACCTTTTTAAGGAGTGTAGTTTTGCCAACCCCTCCCATACCGTAAATGCCAACCATTCCAACATTAACATCTCTGAGGAAATCACATAACTTGTTGAAAGCTTGATCTTGTCCAATTGAAACATTGGAAGACATCCAACCTACTTTTCGTCATTTTGGATGACCTTGCCCAATATTCTCCAGCATATGCTCCTGTATGGTTGAAGCACCACCAATGACAATTGAGTCTACATGAATGGATGATGATGGTCCAACCCCATATGATTCCACTTGCATCGCATGATATGTAGTGGATGGAGTGGGATTCATCAAGCTACCTGAAGGAACAACAGACGATGGCGTGGGCGTGACTACATCTACTTGATGATCTTGTGGAGTTGTTGGGTCTCCATGAAGGAAATGTTGAGGCTGATTTTCACTATGAGGATGGGGAGGAGGACGCAAATTGTTGATCACATCTTGCAAATTGGGATTAGCATTCGACGGAGTCCTTCCAGTTGTTCGGGATGATCTACGCATTGTGATCTGTAAATAAAAGAGCGGCAAATGCAAAAAAAATATTACCAAATGATAGGAGAGGAAAAATAAGGCAATAAATATATAAAAAGAAAAGAGAGAGAGAGAGAAAGAGAAAAAAGATTCACCAAAGTTACAAGGGATATGTTGGAGTGAAATGGTGGAGTGGAAGTAACTAGAATTTAAAGCAAAAGATATAGAAGGAACATAAGGAGAGTGAAATTATTATAAAAAGTTTGACGAAGACAACTGCTAAAGGGTTAACAGCTGATTTACAAATAAATGTAGCTAAAGATGCCAAGAGAAGAGAATGAAAGAAAAATAATAAATTGTGGTGATATAGAGAATTGAGGCTAGTCTTAGAATTTGTTGGCAGACTAAGGCAATAGGAAGAAGTAGAAGTTGCATTAGAACGGCATTGCAGCATATATGTGATATCTTTGAAAGTCGCAAACAGGGATAGAGAGGAAGAAGAAGAGTGAAAAAGATAAGTAGGTAGATATCTAGTGGGGGTTGCAAAAAATTGCATTACTGGAAAGGTTGCAATGAAATCACAACACGAATGAGACGAACAAAAAATCTTTTATTCAACAAAGATATGCATTAGGGACGATTGGTCGACAAAATATGAGCGGAGACTGAATCTTGATTTACCTCGTAACAATATTTGAGGGAACACGAATGCTGCCATTATTGATGTCACCTTCGAGGAAGGGACTTTTTTTATTTTTTATACTTCTCTCTTTTTATTTATGTTATATAAATATAAATAATTATTCCTAATTCCTAAGTGGGATGTATTTTTATTTTACAAGAGCCATCTGACGGCGACATAAATTAGTACATTAGCTCTAATATGTGCGTCGTTGATCCTCATATCAACAGAGTATGAGTATGACTAGTCCCAACATGTTCATTTTTTTAATTGACTTTAATTTACTTTTATACGATGGAAACATTAATTAAAAAGGACATTGCATTGCTAGGAAGGTCGCAATGAAAACGACTACACATTAAAAAGTGGGACACCCCAAAACCAGCAAAAGTTAAAACTTTGGAAAACCAAGGCATAGTTGATGACGAGGGAAAGATGACCGGGTGTGAACGATAGACTTTTTGGTACAATGATTAAGAAAAATGAATGCGCCATTATTGGTGACACTGTCATGAAAGAGATTGTTTTTCATTTTTTATTTCCCGTACTGAGTGGGGTGTGCTCTTTTACAGGAGCCGTCTCTTTAGGATCAACGACGTTAATTTGCTTTTATACATTAGAAGCACTAATGGGCATGTATGGATCAGCTTCTAATCAAGCATATACAGAAGTATTAAAAGAATGGACATTCCTGGTTCAAAATAATAAAAATTTGACTAATTATTAAGAAGTAAAACAAAAGTATGACTTAGGAATCTAATCCGAAAGCCATACAATTAAAAGTCCGTATAAGATGATCAGATCTAATTAAGAGAAAGAAGGTCATGGTCTGATTCGTCTGAAAGAGCATCCCAACAATTGGATGCAAGCCAAACTCACGAATGATAAATGATCATAGATTGATACGTAAAGATGGGGTGGGTTGATAAATTTTTTTACTGTTCCCAGTTGTCCGTTGACAAGCTAATCCTGTGTTGAGTAACCTCCTAATTAGGAAGCACTATTGTAATTTGCAATTAGTCTTTACAATCCCTTCAGCTAACTCGACCAGAAACCAGAAGCCGCCCAATCAGATAGAGATCATATTTTGAATTTATTTCAAGCGCTTGACTTCTTTGAACAGGAATGTGATAAAATTCCCCCCACCCCTGGCCAGCCAGGGAATGCGATCAGCGCCACTCAGAAGGAAACCCAAACTCTCAACCTGGTAGGGACTAAAGAAGACTTTCCTACTATGAGAAACTAATTTGCATCTAGCTAATATAAGACCACTATCTTACATAATCCCCCCATCCTACATTAATAGCTTTATTTGTTAAAAAAAAATTATTTATATTAATAGCTCTATTTTGTGCAATTTAAGTCCTTTGGTACTTAAAAAAGAGTATCATAAATTTATTTTTCCTTTTTTTCGATGTAGGTTTTACCATTTAATAAAAATTACTATTTTCCATTCAATAAAAATTATTATTATTTTAAATATAAGTATTAATATTAGAAAAAAAGAGTATGACAAAAGATGATAGAGAGAAAACAAAATTTGGAGAAGAGCTATGTAGTAGCTAACAATTGACCAGTTGTAAGCCAACTTCTAAATGCCATATCCAGTATGCAGAGTCTATTCTTGGGCGATTGGCTTTCCACTCCTACATTGTGGAATTATACCAAAAAAAGAAGAAATAAAATAGATACTCATAAGATGGAGTCAAGTATCAAGATTACTTAACTTGTTCTATTAGAATTTAAATATAGGCTTTGCCCATTACGCTAGCTGTTAACCCCTTAACTTGATGGATGCTAAAAGGGGGCGGCTACCCCCCTACTTGGCAGCAAACAACTAAGTTTGCTAGGCAACGGATAGCCTAGGCAACCCCTTGGGTACAGACGAATGCTGGGACAACGCGGGAGATGTTCTGGACGAGCTACTCGTCATACGGAGTAGGCTGAGTAGGAATCCTTGCACGGGCGGGACTCTTTTAGTGAAGCTGGGCGTTATTTGGACTTAGGAGAGGACTCCTACAGCGGACAGGACTTAGCTTTGCTAGTTCACTACCCTCCTAGTTTGAGTAGGAGTCCGAACAACATGTTCCTAGGATGGACATAGGCAGGCTGGTCACACTCCTAAAATAGATAGGAGTCGGAGTGACTGGTTTCCTTAGACTGACAAACTCTTAGAGGCAGCATGGCGATGGACTTCTAACGGAAGACGGACTCTTGCAGGTTTCCTAATTTATGATAGGGGCGGAATGCTTATGGGCAGAGAGTTGGTTAGGGTGAAGACTCTTGTATTGGGTGGGTTTTGTATTCCTAGTAGCACTAGGACGGCCAGCTTCAGGCTGAGTCTATAAAAAGGAGAAAGTAGGCGGCCATGGTTGATTAGTGGGTGATTTTTCTTACACAGTGAACCAGGGAGAAAGTGATGAGAGCTCTTAGCCTGGTGGATCAGCCCTTACCCTCTCCCTATCTTGTATTTCAGTAGACAGAAATCTAGCTTGGGTAGAGACCCTTGCACCAGGTCAGACTTGTGTTGTTGTTTTGCTTGTGATTCTCTTGCGCTTACGAGTGGGAAGGGAAGAGAGTGGTTACTGGCTGCGTGGCATAGCTAGGTCATCACGTGTGCGAATGCTAGGTAAAGCTTCGTGCCCGTGACACTAGCCATCTTAAAAATGGCCAAAATATATATCTCAACTTGGAGTAAAATTTTCCCTCACCATTTGCCTTCCCCTTCTAGAAGTTTGCAAACCACTTATCCCCATAGTGAAAATAGAACCGTCCCAAGAAAAGTATACTTGTGAGGAGATAACTAAGAAAACATTTGTTTTGTATCCACTTTGTTTTTACTAGAAGTCTTGATGTAACTACAAATGACACAAGTAATAGAGAGGTGTAAATTCTTTGAAGAAGGCCACATCCGAATGTTGAGATTTTAAATTAGAGTGGTTGCACCAGATCAAAGGCCAGTTATCACTTATCAGTGAACTCTCCAAGCACAATTAATAATAACATATACACTTAACACTCATAGTAGAAAATTAGATGATTTTAATGCACACTACTATGCATGAAGCAAAACCACTCTTTTGCGAGTATGTAATTTGCATAAATTCTAAGAACAAGCTTGGTCCAGGCCCATATGATTCCACTTGCATCACATGATATGTAGTGGATAGCGTGGGATCCATCAAGCCACCTGGAGGAACAGTGGAAGATGGTGTGGGTTTGAGTACATCTACTTCTATATGATCTTGTGGAGTTGTTGCGTCTCCATGAAGGGAATGTTGACGCTGATAACTGTGAGGCAAAGGAGGACTCAAATTGGTGATCACATCTTCCACATTGGGATTAACATTCGAGGGAGTCCTTCCAGTTTTTTGGATGAATCTATGCATTGTGATCCGGAAATAAAAGAGGTGGCAAATGCAATTTTAAAAAGATTACCGAATGATAGGAGAATATAAATGAGGTAATAAATATATAAAAATTAAAAAAGTGAGAGAGAAAAGAAGATTCACCAAAGTCGCTAGGGATATGTTGGAGAGAAATGGCGGAGGAGAAGTGACTGGAATTTAAAGGAAAAGATATATAAGGGACAGAAGAAAGAGAGTGAAAACGTTATAAAATGTTTGACGATGACAACTGCAAATTAATGTTACTAAAGAAGATAAGAGAAGAGAATGAAAGCTAAGAATTTTTGTAGTGAGTAATGGAGGCAAGTCGAGTAGGTAGAAGAACAAATACGTAAAATAAAGAAACGTGGTCACAGGAAAACGGGGTTTGATGACTTGTTGACAGACCAAGGCAATTGGAATAACTAGAAGCATCATGAGGACGACGCGGCAGTAGACATGTGATGTCCTTGAAGGTGGTGTTGTGTTAGAGCTCGCAGACTGGGAAGAAGAAGAATAAAAAGATGAAGGGGTAAATCTCTCGTGGGTATTATCCACTTTGTTCTTGCATTATTGGACACTTATCCTTTTTACGGCAAGTAATTGCATTTCTCTGGGAAGGTTGCAATGAAAGCGCACACGAAATGACTAGTCAGTAAAAATTGGAACACAATTAGCAAAAGTTGAGGCTTTATCGATGAAAAATGCTTTAATGACGCGAGATTCACACGTCAAAACACTATATCACTTTCACACTATTGATGTATGTGGCCGATTCCCCACACATCAATGGTGTGAAAGTGATGAAGTAATGACAAAACTTATCGATACCATAGAAATAATTTTATAAAAAATGCTTCAGTTATGTTCACACGACAAAACTTTACTTCATTTTCTTTATGTGAGGCCTACTTCAATAATTTTGAGAAGATGAAATAAAATTTTAACAACGAGACGGTCCAATTTTCAGGGAACGATGATAGGGTGTGAACGGGTGACTTTTGGGTACAATAATTGAGGATAGATGAATGTTCATTATTAGTGTCACACTCATGGATGGGAGGATGACATGGTCCAAACAAAACATTGTTTGGTACAATAATTGAGGGCCATTTAACGTAAATAGATTATAAGATTAACGGTGCTAACAACCATTGGCTTGAGTTTGGCTCAAGCTCAATCGAACCTCTAGGGGTTTGATTCATTATTTGACTTGAATTGAAAATTCGGAGCTCAAGTTTGGCTTGGGTTCAAATGCTTATTACAGGGAGGCTCGACACCAAAATTGTAGTTAGATCCTAGCTCAAATATAATTTAACTAATTTTTTATTTCAATATACAAATTTTTTATAAAAAATATTTAAATTTACATGCATATAAAATATATAAATGTATATATTGATTTTAAAATATAAAAATTATTACATTGGTACAACTATCAATTACATATGTATTATGTACTTGACATTTTATGTATGTGTATATAGTGAAAAGATATAGAAGGGATAGAAGAGAGAGGGAGTCACGTTCCTAAAGGTTTGACGATGATAACTGCTAAATGCATTACAAGAAAAAAGACTATTAGTGATGCTTTTATTAGCAACTCAATACAAATCGTAGTTAAAAACTACTATTTATGATGCATAAAAAAATTATTTACAATGCATTCTTAAAATCGTCGCAAATAGTGGTACTATTTGTGATGACTAAAAAAATATCACAAATAAAATAAATTTTTTTTAAAAAATTAGAACTATTTATGTAACAATTCATTTTTCGATTATGTCTAACCTGAGGGGTTAGTGATAATTAAATAATTTTTGACTAAATTTTAGAGGTCTTAGAGGTTAAAACCTCCATACATGGATAGAGCTTGATTAAAAGAGCATAATGGATCATAGAATACACAAAACGGAGGTGAGGACTGAAAGTTACGACCTCAGGAAGCGTATAATTTAGGCGGGACTCACTTGAAAAGAATGAGATAAAGTAACGTGGCCTAGAATTGAAGGGCTCATTGTTATGAGTCCAACGGTACCAAGAACATGCGAAACTAAGTTCGGGGTAGGAAGTTATGCGTGTTTGAAGATAGATGTATATATATAAAAAAAAGGGTGTGCGCGTGTAATGCACAGCCGCGATGCGCGGTCACCACGGGTGCGGCACATAAAATGGTGGGTGATGCTATTTCTAGTGGCGCTGTAGTTCAGCACAATGCTGCGGTTTTATTTTGGCGGCTCGGGGGGGCTATAAATACCCATTCTGATCCATTTTGAAACACAAACTTCATTTCTCCGTTTCTAAGTGTTTTATGTCCAATTAAGGCTGTTCAAGAGGCGTTCTTGAGTAAATCAAGCATTCTCTACGTAATAGAGGGGTCATTTCTTTAAGTTGGAAACCATATTAGAAGAAAATACCCTGAGACAAGGAGAGGCCCTATCAGTCGTCCTCGAGCACTAGAGAACTTCTCCTTCTCTATTTATGATTGTTCTGACTCTAATTGAGCCTGTTTAAGAGGCGTTTATGAGTGAATCGAGTATGCTCTACGCAATAGAGGGGTTTGTTCTCTGAGTTGATGACCGTATGAGGAGGAAATGCCTCGAGAAAAGGAGAGGTCATGCCCATCATCGTCGAGCACCAGAGAAAGAAAAAAGGGCAAGGAGCAAGACAAGGTTCTGTCCGTAGTTTCCGGGCCACAACAAGAGAAACGATCTTGAGTAGGGGAGGCTTTATTCTCCACCAATGAGCCACCCTGAAAGAGAGAGATCCCCAAGCTAAGAGGAGGCTCCGTCCATAGTTCATAAGCACGGAAGGAGAAAAATGTTTACAAATAGAGGATGTTCTATCTGTCACCCTGAGTATGGAAAGTAAGGAGCGTCTCAAGGCGAAGGAATGCTGCATCTGCCTACTTCAAAGATGATTCTGCCCCCCATATCCGGATCTAAAAGGAGGACACTCTGAAGAAACGAATAGCTCTAAATGCTGCAATTTCTGATGTCTTCTATAGGTAAGTATACCTGATCTTCTGTATAAAAATACATATGCATTCTAAGTAGTTAACTTTGGATGTTAAATGACTCATATGTTTGCACATCCTAATTAGTGATAATAATGTACTAATTAAGATGTACGATTTGTTATGATTTAATATGTTATGATTTGAATTACTTTGTTATGTTTTATTTGATATAATCTAAAGTATCCTACTATGCTTTGATCTATTGTGTTCTAATATATTGTGTTTAGATGTGACTATATGTGACCAGTCTTGCTTTGGGATGGAACGAGACATGTGGTGTGTGTGTTCGGTCTTGGCTCAGTGGTAGAGCGAGACGTATAAATGTGATTAATTCTGCTCTGTAGTAGAGCAAGATGTGTGGTTGTGTTAGTGTTATGTTCTACTTTGTAGAAGAGCGAGATGTGCGATTTTGTTAATTTATAAACTTCCGCTTGACTCTTATAGATTACGAGTTTTAGTATGACTCCAATTGAATATTAGTATATATGTATTTTAATATATATGATTTTGTAATGTCTGATGTATGTAGTAGCAGTTAGGCAGAGCTACATTTGGATCCGATCAAATTGGAATAATATTGTAAATATTATATTCTGATTTACATGCAATAAACTTTGAAGCTTCATTAGGTGTATATGAACATTACAACTTGAGTCTATGTATGGGGAAGCTTTGAAGTTCCGTAGTGCATAGATGAATGTTGTACCTCTTGTACACAATTGATGATTCCATGCTTAAGGAAAGAAAATTTTTATTAGAAATTTTCTGAACCCTGGCTCGGGTTTGGGTGTTACAATTTATAACACTTATAAAAAAATTACAAATAAAAAAAATAAAATTTTTTTAAGACCATTTGCGACACTTTTTTAAATGCATTGCAAAGAATATTACTATTTGTGACACACGTAAAAAAATGTCATAAGTAGTCTAAAAAATAATTTTAAAAAAATTCATGTTATTTACAATGCTTTTTTATAAGTGTCATAAATAGTATAAGCGTCGCAAATAGTGCTACTTTTTAGGACACATGTAAAAAAGTGTTGCAAATAGTCTTAAAAATTTTAAAAAACTTATTTTATTTGTAATGTTTTATTATAAGCGCAAATAGTTCTAATTTTTTTTATTGATTATAATAATTATTATATTTTATTTAGTATTTAATATTTGAATATATAATAAATAAATATTTAAAAATTTAAATTTAAAAGTTTCAGATATATTATTTTATTTAGTATTTATTATTTTAATATATAATTTATTAATTAAGTTCCTCTACTTTCTGCCCACTCCTCTTCAGAGTTGGGGCTCATGCTCATTTGCATGAGTGAGAGAAACAGGGAGAGAAAGAGAGAAAGAAGAGAGAGAGAGAGAAATGAGAGTGGAGAGAGATTAGAGAGGAGAGAGAGAAAACGGAGAGAGGAGGGAGATAGTGGAGAGAGGAGAGGAGAGAGTATGAAAGAAGAGAGAGAAATGAAAGATAGAGAGAAGAGAGAGATAGACGAGAGGAGAGAGAGAGGCAGACGAGAGGAGTGTAGTGGAGAGAGAGTGAATCGAAAGAGAATGAGGGAGATAGAGGGAGGAGAGAGACAAGAGAGAGAGAGTGGAGAGAGAAGAGAGAGGGGAGGAGAGGAGAGAGAGAGAAGAGAGGAGAGACATAGAAGAGGGATAGAGAGGGATAAGAGAGAGAAGAGAGGGGAGAGGAAGAAAAAAAGATATGCAAATATAAGATATTTGACATGGACCAAATTAAGGTGAGCGGGAGGGTCGTCGTACTTTGGCGGAATGAGGAGGAGAGGGGAGAGAGCATTATAATTTAATTTAAATTTTTTGTGATATTTTATTATATCTTATAATTTTAAAAAATAAAATGTCATAGAGACATATAAGAATATACGTCGCTAATACCCTAAATATTTGCGACGCAAACTAGTGTCACTAATACCTAGTGTATTATTTCTATGCTTTGTTAATATATTTTATTTTATTTTACTTTTATTATTTTAAAAATATAATATATAATAAAAAACCCTAAACACTTAAAATTAAATTCTTCTGCTTTCTCCTATCTCTTCTTCTAATGCGCGTGAGAGAGAGGAGAGGGAGAGGGGGGAGGGAGGGAGAGAGAGAGATAAGAGAGGGGAGAGAGAGAGAGTGAAATTAAATCTACCGGTAGAATGAGAACTATGTACAACCACCTTAAATGATTCTCAATCAACGGGCATAGATTTTATTAAAGTAATTGATTGAATATTCTCATCAAAATTAACTTTAACAACCTCTAATAGATTAAGCAAGTTATAAAAAGAGTTCAAATGTATTAAAACATCATCATCATCTATTTTCAAATCAAAGAAATGAGTCACTAGATCTACCTTGTTTGTCGAAGAAGGGTTTGCATACATCACTGCAAGGATATCACAACATTCCTTCGTTGTCTTTTGCCTTCATGATATTCAAAACTTGCAACAAATGATGGAATAGGCAATCGAACTGCTCTAAAGGCCTTCTGGTTGAGCAACACCCAAGCGACATCCACTATGTTCTTTGGATGCGTGCCAAATATCAGAAGATGTAACTCTTTTTGATAAAGACAGTCCTCGATTTGCATGCATCAAAACCCATAATTCTGGCCTATAAACTTCTTGATTTGCATGCGTCAAACCCCATAATTCTGGCCTGTTGTCTGCCATTATCTCATTCACTGGAACTTTCTAAAGCTCTAATACTAGTTGTTGAGAACTATGACACCTGCTTGAGCCGATCTAACCTATAGTCTATGCAACGGTTGGATATTTGTGAGGAATATAAATGAGCATGAGAGACAATAGCGAGAAAACACCAAAATTTATGTGGTTTGGCAATGGTTCTTACGTCTATAGGATCATATAGTTTTCACTATTTTGCAAAGAGAATAGTTGCAAGATGATTGCAAGCTTTTCAAGCCTCTTCAATAGCCAACAACTTTGTCACAAAGAAGAAAAAGATTTATCTATATCAGTTTATATATATTTATTTAGAGAATAAAATTTCCAACTAGTTAATTAGGAAAAGTCCAAATCAGGGCATTCCTTAATCTTACACATCAATTGATCAGTCAATTAGAATAGACAATCAATTGTTCTTCATATCAGTCCTTTTTGGTCCCACAAGGGATCAATCGTTTTTTAATGCTGATCGGTCACTAACAATTGATTATTTCTAAATGTCAATCAATCACTAACCCTTGACTTCATTTCCTATATAGCAAATTCAATTAACGACCAATTGCTTTGCCACAACAATCGATCGTTGAACGATCGTGCTTCTGTATACATGGACCTATCGATCGTTCTGGTGCAATGAATAGTCGTTTAGCAAGATTTTCATTTCCATAACTTACAATTCCCCACTTAAAAAAGTGATCTGACTTTGCCTTCAAATAAATACCTACTATTATACTGCAAAATTTTACAAACATTCATGGCACAAAGTGTATGATAAAAACAAGGACAACGCCTTCATTGTGATACCATGTTAGCTAACTGAAGCAAGCAGCTGCTGTGCAAAATGAAGTTATCAAGATAACCGTTACAAGCAAAGGTTATCAAATACAACATTAACATAATTTAGAAATCTGGAAGATAACCCTTGATTTTTCAATCAGACCTTGGCACCTGATCGAACCTGAACAATCCTCAATACTTGTAGTTGGTTCATCTCTGCTGCTTGGAAGCGATTTTGATGCTTCTGCAGTGAGCTCTGCACGAGGTGTGATATTTCCCTCTTCGTTGCTTTGATTTGAAGATACCCATACAATATTGTAAGCATAAGACCACAAGAAAGGATAAATAAAACTGGACATCTTAGATTTTCCTGAAACTGGAGATACAGATCAAATTTTACAAATTTTTCAGCAAAAAAGTTGTGGTCTTTAGCTAACCTGGATCCAGCAGAGGCTGTGGCCGTTGGAGTAGTGGCTAGCGTCAGGGTATAGATCCACGGTGCGGAGGGCGGCGACGATGGAGGACGGATTGAGGTGGTGGTCTGAGTCGCCGGTGAGGGTGAGAGCTCCAGGCAGTCATCTTCCTCCCATGCTGCTGCTTCTCGGTCATCTTCCTCTCCATTGCTGCTATGCATGTACTCGAGGGAGAGGAAAGGGAAGGTCGGTTTTTTATTTGGCTTTTAAAGTTGAAGCTGGAGGAAAGGGGAGCTTTGATGGCTACAGCAGCAATCCTTGTGATGATAAGTTGTGGGAATCTCATCATTCAATTTTTCTTTTAACCTTTTAAAAATTTCTTCTCTCAAATGACACAATTGGTCCATCCAATCTGGCGTGTGTAACAAAACGGACGGGTAATGTATTTTCCAGAACGGTCTTAGCTCCAAGCAAAGTGTCGTCAAGATGAAGGTCTTAAAGCCGTCATCCTCCCACAACAGTCCGTCCCACCACTCTCTGCTGCCACGAATTTCACAAGCTTTTAGTTTCCCGTTCATTAACCCTAGCGGCAGCTTCTCCAGTGATTCACATCTATACAAGAAGAAGGAAGTGAGAGAAGGAAATAAGATGGTGTCACTGCATATGCTCTTTAAATTGTCGAGATGCATGAGATTCATAACTTTTAGATTGGGAAAACAAATACGGCCTTTCATTTCTCCATCTGCCTTGATCAATTCTTCCATCGGACAACTGCAAACTGTAAGCTCCGCCAGACCTTGAAGATGCTCAAGCCCAGAGATGTACTTGAGGGATGTGCATCCAATCAAGTGCAGCACCCGAAGGTTTTGAAGGCAAGGTTGACCTAACTGAATCTTTTCAAGATTCCCGCTGAGTGCAAACAGAAGATTTTCTAAATTAGAGAAGTGCGAACTTGAAAGTAATGAAAATTCCCTAACATCAACTCGGCCCATTCGGAGTGATGACAATTCAGGTAAATCCTGAAGTGCTGATAGCATCTCATCCCTTGTGTCAATACTGAGTCCCATTAAATCTACATGTTTTAGGGAGTGAGGTAATCCCCCAAGATCATGATTTGAATTTCCATGGATTCCTCCTATGGTCATGATTTCCAAGTTGTACATGTTTCCAAGTTCTGCTAGAACTGCTTTGGGACACGGAATGAGAACCAGTTTTCTCAACTCAGCAAGTTGCCCGATAGTTGCTGGAAGCTCATTAGTAATGCTGTGGCGACTAAAATATTCTAGCACCGTTAACTTACTCAAATGTCCTATCTCTGTTAACAATTTAGGGTCATTTGTCCGAAATAAAGAAAAATATCTCAACTCTACCAAATGTCCAATTGCCACAGGAGGGTCCAGAAATTGAACCCTCCATAATTGAAGGACTCTTACTTTGCACATGGATTTGAAGAAGCCATTTGGAATTTCTACTTCAAGAGACTGTCCCACGATAAGCAATGTAGTCAGATTGTGGCAAAGAGGTTGCTCCGGTAATTTGTCTCTATCCCACACGAACAACTTGTGGGCTTCTCTCCACCTGTAATTTATTTCTACATTTGTCATATGAGACAAACCATGTACAAAGTAATTCAATTTCGATTCAGAAAGAATCCATAAACCCATGTCTCTTATAACATCATGCATTTTTACTTTCAAATCAGAACTACCTTTTTCTAATAAACATGCAGCCCTCAAAGTTCCAATGATGCCATATCCTCTGTTCAGTGCTTCCATGAAGCTTCCATTCATGGCCAACAACCCTTCCACAACCCATAATTCAGCAAGGTTACTAGAAGTCATCTCATAATCTTCAGGGAATAAGCAGCAATACAAGAAACAATTTTTTACTCCATGATCTGGTAAATAATCATAGCTGAGTTTTAAGCAATTAAAGAGATTTTTCTCTGGATCCAAAACATCATAGCGGGACTTTTGTAGCATATTCAATGCATCTTTCCATTCTTGATGGGTATATTTACATGTCATGGCTCGGCCAACGACGGTGAGTGCAAGTGGCAATCCTTCGCATTCTTTGGCAACTTTTTCAGCTAGCAATGAAACACTTGGGTCAGCCTGCTCAAGGGTCTTCTTGCCTACACATTTCTCAAATATAGCCCACGAATCATCCCAACACAAACATTCAACTATAATCTCTTTATCAGAATCCATTTGGGTACACACCTTCTTGGATCGAGTAGTAAAGAGTATCTTAAAATTGGACGTATCTAAATCATTGTCACCTATGATGCCAAGTTCTTCCATATTTAAACTTTGCCATATATCATCAAATAATAAACCAACTTTATTCGTGGCAAGGGCCTTATTTATTTTTTTGGCACGTTTATGACGAAGTTCCTTTTTATTAAAATGCAGGTTCATCTCTTCCATTATATTTTTTTGAATGCTATCCACATCAATCGACTTGGAAACAACAATCCAAATAACATTAAAATGTGAACGTTCCAAAAATTCTTTGCGAACCTTTTTAAGGAGTGTAGTTTTGCCAACCCCTCCCATGCCGTAAATGCCAACCATTCCAACATTGTCATCTCTGAGAAAATCACATACCTTATTGAAAGCTTGATCTTGCCCAATTGAAACATTGGAAGACATCCAACCTGTTTTTCGTTGTCTTGGAGGAGCTTGCCCAATATTTTCTTGCATATGCTCCTGTATGGTTGAAGCACTACCTACGACGATTGAGTCTACGTGAATGGATGATGATGGTCTAGCCCCATATGATTCCACTTGCATCGCATGGTATGTAGTGGAAGAAGTGGGATCCATCAAGCTACTAGGAGGAACAGTGGAAGACAGTGTGGGTGTGACTACATGTACTTGTGTATGATCTTCTGGAGTTGTTGGGTCTCCATGATGGGAATGTTGAGGCTGATGATAACTATGAGGAGGGGGAGGAGGACACAAATTGTTGATCGCATCTTGCAAATTGGGATTAGTATTCGACGGAGTCCTTCCAGTTGTTCGAGATGATTTCCGCATTGTGATCTAAAAAAAAAGGGTGGGCAAATGCAATTTTAAAAAGATTACCGAATGATTTGAGAGAAAAAATGAGGCAGTAAATCTATAAAAAAAAAAAAGATGGAGAGAGAAAAGAAGATTTACCAAAGTCGCAAGGGATATGTTGGAGTGAAATGGTGGAGAAGAAGTAACTGGAATTTAAAGGAAAAGATATTGAAAGAATAGAAGAAAGAAAGTTAAATTTTTACAAAAGATTTGACGATGACGAACGCTGAAGTGTTAACTACTGATTTACAAATTAATGTTGCTAAAGATGCCAAGAGAAGAGAATAAAAGACAAGAATTTTTGTGGTGAGATAGAGAGGATGGATGCTAGTCAAGTGGGTGGAAGACGTACAATAACGAAGTGTGATCACAAAAAAGAGTGTTAGAACTTGTTGGCAGACCAAGGGAATAGGAAGAAGTAGAAGTTCCACCAGGACGACACTGCAGCAGACGTGATATCTTTGAAGCTGGTGTTGTGCTAGAGTTTGCAGACTGAGAAACAGAGGAAGACGAGTGAAAAAGATGAAGAACAAGTAGATATCTTGTGGGGGCTGCAAGGGAAGGTTGCAATGAAAGCACAACATGAGCGATGACAGGGTGTGAAGGGAGACCTTTTGGTACAATAATTGAGGGAACATGAATGCTGTCATTGTTGGGCACCTTCGTGGAAGGCACTTTTTTATTTTATCTTTTTGTACACGGAGGAGAGTGAGACTCTCTCAATAAATAAATATATATATTTATTGAGAGAGTCTCACTCTCCTCCGTGAAGGCACTCTTTTATTTTATCTTTTTCTACATGGAGGAGAGTGAGACTCTCTTAATATATATATATATATATATATATATATATATATATATATATATATATATATATATATATATATATATATATATATATATATATATTATATACGTAAATAATTATTTCTCAATTACTAAGTGGGATGTGTTCTTATTTTAAAAGTCATCTCGCGCTAGTATGTACGCTGTTATCCTTGGATTGACGGTTTATATAGAGTAGGAGTATAATTGGCCTCAACATGTTCACCTTTTTAATTGGCTTTAATTTGCTTTTATGCATTGGAAATACTAATGGGCATATAATCAAACATATAAAGCAGAATTAAAGAAGAAATTACATTACTGGGAAGGTTCCAATGAAAGCACACATAAAATAACTACTTCACTCATTAAAAAGTGGGATACGCCCTCAGCAAAAATTAAAGTTTTAGCATGACCAAGGCATAGTTTTAAGATAAGGGAACGATGACAGTGTGTGAACGGGAGACTTTTTTTGGTACAATAATTGAGGAAACATGAGTGAGAAGGGAATTTTTTTATTTCCCATGTACTAAGTGGGGTTTGCTCTCACGGGAGACGTATCTTTAGGATCAACGGCTTTAATTTGCTTTTATGCATTACAAGCACTAATGGGCATATATGGATTAGCATCTAATCAAGCATATATGGAAGAATTAAAAGAATGGGTATTGATGGATATGATCCATTTCATAATAATAGAAATTCGACTAATTATTAAGAAGTACAACAAAAGTAAGAATCTAATCCGAAAGCATACAATTAAGAGTCAGTATGTGATGATTAGATTTAATTGAGAGAAAGAAGTCATGGTCTGAAAGAGCATCCCAACAATTGGATGCAAGCCAAACTCACGAATGATGAATGATCATAAATTGATACGTAAAGATGTGGTGGGTAGATAAATAATTTTCCTTTCCCCAGTTGTCCATTGACGAGCTAATCTTTTGGTGAGTTAACTCCTAACTAAGAAGAATTACTACCTCCGTCCTATATTAATAGCTCCATTAGAAAAAAATTGTTATTCTATATTAATTTCTCCATTTGGCTAAATTTAAGCCATTAGATGCTTCTCACATGGTTTTTACTTCACTCAAATACGGTTTTTACTTCACTCGAATTCCTGCTTGTGAGGAGGAGCGGAGGTGGGGTGGTGATGGCGTCGAACTCGTCACTCAGGATGGGCTCCTTAGATGAACACAGCTGCTAGAAATTCTTCCGGACCTCAGGTCTATGTCGGGCTGCCTCCTCCAAGAGATGCTCAACTAGGACCTTGTGGAAGTGGACAGTGAAACATCTGATGAGGAGGTTGAGCACCTAGAGCCGGGTGAGTCTCTTGATCTCCTCCGGAATCTTGCTTGAGAAGGCGTTGTGGGGGAGCGCCAACACCTGTAGCTCAATCAAGTTCTCGAACGCAGTGGGGAGAGCTTTAGAAATATGGGAGGACTCCCCCCTGGTCTGATGCTTTACCTGCTAATGAGGTTAAGAGCAACGACCATGCTAGAAACTCTGTCACAGGCGACGCCATACCAACTGCAGTGGTGCTCGCTAGCTAGGTCCTGGCTGGAGAGGAGCCCCGGCGGGCTGATGGAGACGGAGCTCTTGAAGCTCAGAAATGCCGCCCACATCCCCCGCCGCAGCATTGCTAGGAACCACAGAGACGGCGGCACCGGAGGAGAATCAAAAGAAAAGAGAGACGGCAAAGATCTTCACTACAACAAAAAGTGGCTTCTGTAACAAATACGTTTGTTGCAGAAGGTTCATTTTTTGTCACAAAAATGATTTTGCGATGAAAAAAAAAATGTGCAGTTTTGTCGCAAGTAAGGCATCACAAAAAGTCATTGCAACAAATTTTTATTAGTGGTAAATAATATACTCTTTTGCGACTAATTTATTTGTTGCAAAAAAGTAATTATTATGTTACAAAAAATATAATTATTTGAGTTAATAAATATTAAAAATATATAATTACGTTGCAAAAGCTTTGGCATTTGCAGCAAAACAATTTGTCGCAATTGATTTTAGTGTATTTGCTACAAACTACATATGTCGCAAATGCTTGATATTAGATAATTTTTAAAGAGTATTAGTGACAAACCAAATTCATTGCAAATGATGTTCAACAATTTGCAACAAATTGTATATGTTGCAAAAAGATTCACATGTGTATATTTTTTACAAATATTTGTGACAGCCCGAATTCGTCGCAAATGATTGTAATATATTTGCAACAAAATAAATTTCATTTACGACAAGAGAAGTTTGTTGCAAAAGATTTTTAATAACAAATTTAAGTCGTCGCTAATTGCAATGGCTATACTCAATTATTTAGGTGGGCGTACAGGCGGGCGGGGGTGTGGGGGGGGAAGATATTGAAAAATATACAAATTCAAGGGAGCTGTATAAATTTATAATGCAAAAGATAAACTTAATGCCTTAATATTAAACTAAATATCATCCATTGTTTTACAAACCATAAATCTAATACATTTGACAAACTAAAAAATACCAAATAACTAGAATGGAACCATAAATGTATCACAAAAGAAATCACAAAATATATATCATTTTCTTTCTTTGTAAATTTTGATGATTCTTTTGAACTCCCCTATTCACCTGTAAAAGTCCAAAAATATAAAGTTAGCATGATGTAGAAAAGAATTATGGTTCAATTAATTTAGATTTATATAGCTATACACTTAAATAAGCCTTTTGTGTAAAGAAACTTTGGACCTAAACTGATGAATCTGACTGTATTGGTTGTTGCTCTATTAGTCTTAGAACCATCGACTTTAGTTCAACTTTCTTTGATCTAAGAGTTTGTAGGTCCATTTCCAAAGATTTTGCATGTTCTTCAGCTGCTTCAGCCTTCATATTAGCATTCTTTATATCATCGCGATATCTTCTTGAGAAGGGTTGCCTAATAAAATAGACATCACACCATGCCCAAGCCCACTAATATATCTTGATCTTGCACCAAGAATTTCATAGAATATATCATTCTTCTTAGAATTTGTTATAGGCCCCTCTTGCCTAGATGCAACCACCTTATGATTCATTTGTGCATGCATAAAAAGTATGCATAAAGTAAATTCCAAGATTATTTTAGAATGTTAATAACTAAACAATAAATATAATAAACAAATTTAATATTCATTACATGTAGAAGTTTACAACGTGGTTTCACCCAACTCCTAGTTTTTTTTTGGAAGTGTGTAACTTTATAAAAGTTTATAAGGTCAGGCTCCTCATCTTGCTCTTTTTCTTGCTGATTAATTCAATTCATCAAAGAACAATAGAAGTTTAGTACATTATACAAAGTAAAAAAATTTAATTGTTGAATATACTTTATTATATGAAATTTATGTAAAATTTACCATCTCTGCGAGAACTCTAACAAATGACTTTTAACCAGCAGTGTGGTTCACAGATAACTTTGCATGATTATCCTTGTTTGTTTGGCTTTTTAACTGTATAGAATAAATTATAAATTATATTTCATACACTAAGTCATTTAAAGAAAAAAAATTGAATTCTAAATGACATCATACCTTGTATTTGCCATCCTCAAAATTTTTGAAAATTTCTATCCATTAGTCAGGAGAAATCCCATCATAAGGTGTTGAGGTTCCATATTTCTGATAATGTGCATGTGCTCTATTCTTGTGGGACCGAAAGCGAGTAGATAAGAATTTATTAATTGCCTTCTTAACTTGGTTATCCTCCATGTTAATCTCAAATTTGGACTAAAAACATCAATTTATTTATGAAATATTAACACCTATAATTTAATTTAAAAAACAATAATGAATTAAAGTCATAGCATATACTTACATCAATTAGGGCCTTTATTTGGGTTTTGTCAACTTCAGGGACTTCAAACCATCTTTTATAAATAAATTTTGCATAAGTGTGACACAACCTTCCAACCTTGCTTATAAACTCTTGGGCCCATGGTCCAACAGGTGTCAACATACCTAGTTGGAAAGTAATGGTTGGAAGATGACCAGGCTTATTATGCAAATGTTTTGATAATTTTCTACAAATTGCTCTACCACATTTTTTCTTTGGTGTTGAGTTAGTGGTAGACATAAGTGGAGCCACAAATGTCGACTCCTCCACTGGAGACTCCGATGGCCCTATGTCTACTTGAAATGATGGAATGGCCCGCTTACCTGGTGCCATAATATAGTACTACAACAAAAACATAAATATAGATGAAAGGAGATGATTATATAATTTTATATTAATGAAAAGTAATTCAAGTAGGATAAATGAATTAAATAAAATAGAATAAAGCTGAGTTCAGAATAAAAAAAATAGCCAAAATGTAAGCAATGAACTTCTGTCCGATTAAAAGTTTTATGCAAGATGCTTATCCCACACTAGCTGGGTTGGTTGGTGATCTCCCAATTGAATGAGAGGTCTAAGAGGGGGGAGGGGGGGCAAGTCTCAATGGCAAATAGTGAAGGGTGTAGAGTCTTAATAATCAAGAAAAAAAAACATCATGCAAGTGAAGGATGTGTCCATATGTCAGAAGCACTAGCAGGTAAGTGTGTTCATATATGGACTCAAATAAACACATAACACAATAACATGTGATACTGTTAGGTTATAAATTTAACATCTAATTTTGGTGAAGCTTAGCAAATTTATAAAAACTTAAGAAAAAGGATTATAAAAATGCTTCAAAAGATATAGATCAAATAATCATTACCTTATAGACGATATTTGAATAAGGGGATTAATTAAATTATATGTGGCAATCTTGGCAATAATGGAACTACTATGAAAACCAATTCATATATAGGTAAAAAAGAAGAATTTTTAATCTTGGTAGGTTTCTAAGAAAACAAAAAGAAGAACAAGGAGTACAGAAATATTTTCTTTCTTGAATCTCTAATTAAATAATTGCATAACAATCAAAGACACACTCAAATTACTCAAATAATGATCTCCCATATGTTTCCTTACAGATTTGCATCTCCAACCCCTGATCATCCATCCTAATATGTATGTATTATAGATTTTGGCTCATGTAATTATTTTCTTCATGATTTAAATTATATTGTTACTTTCTTGTAAACTCTTAGGCAAACGTTTAGAAATGAAATGTCACAAGTCAGCCTTTTCAATGCAGATCAGGTGTAGAAGGTTATTAACTTATGCAGCAAAGTTCAGAACGTGATAAAGATAATGAACAATAGTTGAGTGCAGCAATGTCAAATGGAGCTATTAATATGGGGCGGAGAAAGTAACTTCTTATTCTATTATATTATTACACCCCATTCTCCTCTCTCCTTCACCACTTTGGGGTCGCTTGGCAACCGCTTCAAACAAAAAGTAGAAACATCAGCAATCCATAGAAGAAACAGACTCAAATCTTTGAGTTAAAACTGGAAACAAATAAATAAAAATATGACTAAGCAGAATGACTTGCATTGTAATGTTAATCTTCTCTTTTGTGCTTAAACCACACTGTTGCCCGTAGATTGCTAATAGTAATCAAAATGGACATCAATAACCAATACTCTACTAGTGAGAGAACTAAAACAAAACTTATGATGGCCATATCATTTTTTTTTCTGTTAGGTGCCATGCCAATTTCTTATGGACTGTTGCTTGAAAAGCATTCATATTGAAAGGACAAAAAGAAGTAAAGAGCAAAGGCCCTATCTTAAGAGTGGTTTTTTTTTTCATAAATAAATAGAACATTGAGAACCTAGAAAGCTTCTTCTGACTAAATCAGCAAGAACTTCACAAGTAATAAGACTGTAAATTTGAATTACTCTCAGCAGAAAAGAATACATACTATGAACACCAGTTGGTAAATTTACATTGAAATTGCTGTCAATATCTTGCATCTTCGTCCAATATAAACTTATCCCAGTCGAGTTCTGTTAATACACTCACCCAAGAAGCTATAAAACATACATCTATCATTCTTTTTGTGGTTAGCACAACTATCAAACTGTCCAAAAACTGAAGTTTAGCTTAAAATAACTGGAGAACTGATTTCAGCTACAAAGCAATCTGTGACGAGGTCAAAATATCAATTTGACTGCTAGCAGCTGGTTTTATCAGGCCCCTTTCTTGGAACCTTTTTCTAATTTGAACTGCATCTATCCATTTTCCTCATGCAGCATACATATTTGAAAGTGAAACATAATAGCCCACATTTTCTGGTTCTAAACTAAATAATTGTTCAGCCACATTCATCCCCAGCTCAACATCTCCATGATTTCTGGCATATATAAAAGAAAAAACATACCGGAAGAAAGGATTCAAGAGAGAAGGGGAGCCCTCAAATGAAGCAAGATGATATCAGGTCAGTTTGCATATCTGAAAAAACAGAGCATCAAAAGGAATCTCAGGTTAGT
This sequence comes from Saururus chinensis, assembly GCA_035235625.1. Taxonomy (NCBI): domain Eukaryota; kingdom Viridiplantae; phylum Streptophyta; class Magnoliopsida; order Piperales; family Saururaceae; genus Saururus; species Saururus chinensis. The sequence goes on from CP141140.1 coordinate 29,098,485, forward strand.
TTGCATACCTGTAAGATCCTGCTTTGTATATTATATTTTGGATATATATAGAGTGAGTATCAATAAATGCAGTGAAGATTGATAGAGAGAGCTTCTCTATACATTCAGGGGAAAAACCAGCGACTGAGGAATTAGTAAATATAGAGAGAGAGCTGCAAACGCTTCTCTACTGCAACAGATTAGCCTTGAGTCTTCAGATCTAATTGCAGAAAACGAATTTCTAGAGCAGAATATTTTAGAGGAAGAATACAATGTTGTGCTAAAAGAATGTTTGGCTCTAAATTAATTTTCTTTTGTACTAAAGATTTTCCCCTCCTAGAAAGGCTCAGAACTGAAAAATCTATGTAGTAAATTGGATCATCTTTGGGCTATGAATCATGACCTTGTAAAGGAAATTAATGTGGTGAATGAAAAGTTGAAAAAGGCTGGCACAGAAAATTAAAGTTATCAGAAAAATGCTGCAGGTGTGACACAGAACGAAATTATTAAATTTTTTTCAGATGTTTAACCCAAAGAGGAAGAAAATTCAGAACGTCATAAAGATAATGAACAACAGGATTAAGAACCAATTTGTTGTTGCAAAGCTAACAAGTGAAATAAAGATGGCCACATGAATTATATAGGTAAATCTAAACCAGAAAAGTTGACGAAGCATTAAATGTAGATAGTATTCATTACAAATAATCAGGTCTAGCACTATTAAGCATTTCTGATTTAACAGAGAACTCAAAAATAGAGCCGCGACCAACAATTAAATCTAGATAGTATTCATTACAAATAATCAGGTCTAGTACTATTAAGCAATTCTGATCTAACAGAAAACTAAAAAATGGAGCGGATTATGAAATCGACTTTATCCATATCTGAGAGACGCAGAGAAAGATGGACTGGATGACTTCAATTGCAAAGGGTTTCTCGCAAAGGGAGCAAAGCGACTCCACACTACAAGAAATAGGGATCGGATGCGATGAGTCTTAACCATTCTGGGAAGATCCTTATTGTATACAGAAATCAGACGATCCATGCCGAGTATCTCAGGTGGAAAGATGCCTGGCGGGAGAGCGAAACCAAACATGCGCGCGAATGTGGGCATTTACATTCCACTCCAGCAATTAGTTACAGGGCCGGGCGGTTCAAGCGGTGCAGGTTGGCCTATGTAAATCTGGGTTGGCCTAGGTCAAAATAAAAACCTTACCAAGTTTATTCTTGCATGCACTATTTTAAATATTAGGGTAAGGTTGTATTAAAAACCCGGACCCCAACCGATCTGGATAGAACTGACCTAAAAGTAACTGGTTTGGGTTGGGTTGGTACCTATATCTTAGTCCGGGTCCAATATATGAAAACTCAAAAATCAACTCAAACCAACCCAAATTCCTAATTAAATTATAAAATTATATATAACTATGGTTATATAAATTTTTATAATTATTGGAACCGACCCGAACCAACATAGAATCTCTCGGGTTTTTCGGATCTGATTTTGGATAGAGTCGGGTCTACAAATTTTGGTTCAAATCTCGAGTCGTGTCCTATAAAACCCAATTTAACCCAACTTGAGAAGCTAGCCCAATCCAAAATGTAAACCGGGTCTAGTCTATTTGAGTTGGTCAGTCGTAAACCACCTGCATACCTAATAAAATATATAATAAAAAGATCAAAATGGTCCTCAACCTTTTGTCAAATCAAGATTTGATGGATGGTTCAAACAATGCGCATTGGCTAATATTAATGAGTAAAAAAATAAATTATAAATATTGTAATATATTCATTTCGTAATAATGTTATATTATCAATAATTAAACCATGAAGCTAATATTGAAATAAAATTTAAAATAGTTACACTATTGTCGAAAACAAGAACTACTGATTAACATTGTTTCATAAACCACATGCATGATGCGTAAAATATATAATAAAAAGATTAAAATGATCCAAATATGTTAAATTTTATTTTTTTAAAATTTCATACATTTGTCATACTTTAAAAAAAGAAATGCACCGATTCATCATGAGCCATTAGACTATGATTCGACAACATACATGGATTCATTTTATAATAAGGTTATATGCATTGATATGTTTGGTACGCATTGAAATAGTTGTAAACCATTTAATACAAATAAAAAAATATTATAACTAATAATATATTATTATAAAACGTCATTTAAAGCATAATCAAACTATAAAAATTATTATTCCCTCTGTCCCATTTTAAGTTCTATAAAATTAGTTTATTTTAAAACCAAGATATTTAATATGAGTTGCATAAATATTATAGAGAAATTTATACATTAGATGTTTAACTAAGTACACTATATTTAAAAAAATATATTGTAAATTGTAAGGACCTACCTGTATTGATCTTATATAATTTTTTTAAAAAGCTTTTAATATATATAAGAATATTGTCATCTTTAAAATTTGAAGAGGTTAAGTTTGAATAGTATTTGTGTTTCTAAGAAAAAAATTAAAAAAATTTTATTTAATTTTTTTAAAATAAAAAAATAATAAAATATTAGTGTATCAATACGTATCGGCCGTATCTAAAGCATTTACCAGCAATTTTGATAGCTGTCATTAAATACTTTTAGCCAGCAATTTTGATAGATGTCACTAAATACTTTTAGAGGCAACTTTCAAAACCATTGCTAAAAACTACAAAATTGCCGCTAAAAATAATTATTTCTTTATACAAAATTTTATTTTATTTTTGTTTGATCACCTTTACTTTTTGTATTCTCGTATTAACAACATAATATATTCTCAAATACACCTTTCATCCATTTGAACTTCATATTTATGCAACCTCAAACAAAAATATAGATCTTATAATAACAAAAATTATTTAAATCAAGTATCTAATACATTAAGTGTTGAAAAAGAAGTTTGCAAATATAATAGTTCCATTTGTTTACAATATCTAAGTACAAATTGTGAGATTATTTAATATAAATAAAGAAGAAAAAGTCTTTGAGAAGACTTGATCCCTCCGTACATCTTGACAATTTAGAATCATTCACCAAAGTTAATATAAAATCTATCTTTATGTGAGATTTGTATGTGAGCAACTAATTTTATATCTTGAGACTAAATATTCTTATTGGTCTATATAATCAGGAGAAAAACAAAGGAGTATCTATCTTCCTCATTGAATCCGGAATGCTAAGAACTCTTCGAGCTCTATGGGATGTATTCCCTCTGTTTTCTAATAAAGGAGTATCTATCTTGCTTTCTTGAATAAGCACATGGGGGCCACGTTTGAGAAAAGACCCCAGCCATGGATTTCAAATGTGAGTGCCAATGATGTTCATTCTGGAGACTTTTTGGCAATATCCAAAATCCAAGGAAGATGGGGTGGCTTTGAAACCTTGGAGAAATGGGTTAATGGAGCTTATGTGGGTCATACTGCTGTATGTTTGAAGGACTTAGAAGGAAATATGTGGGTACGCGAATCTGGTCATGAAAATGAGAAGGTAATTCATATTGATTTTTCAATTCTTTGGAACATGTATCTCAAGTGACATACAATTCACTGCTTTAGAAGAGCCGTTTTACATGCATCCATATCTATTGTTTGTGAAATATGTGTTTGTAGTTGGAAGATGATAAGTAGTTGAGCATGAGTGTTGACAATGGTTGTATATCTATTGTTTGTGAAATATGTGTTTGTAGTTGGAAGATGATAAGTAGTTGAGCATGAGTGTTGACAATGGTGGTATAATCTATACATGTGTCAACTCTTTCCATCTGAATTATTAATGAGAAATTATGTGTTCTTTTCTCGTAGGGTGAAGATATTATTGCTTTGTTGCCATGGGATGAGTGGTGGAACTTTGAACTGACCAAAGACGATTCAAATCCCTGTATAGCTCTCTTGCCTTTGCATCCAGAAATTCGGGCCAAATTCAATGAAACTGCTGCTTGGGAGTATGCAAAAAGCATGGCAGGAAAACCGTATGGATACCAGAACATGATTTTCAGCTGGATAGATACTAGAGATGGAAACTACCCACCACCCCTGGATGCACATTTGGTAATGTTAGTTTTTATTTTCAACACTAAATGAAAGAAGAATTTTTTCCAGTAAAGGATGACAAATGCATCATATGAGTAACATTCTTTTGTTTGTGTTGCAGGTTGCTTCAGTGATGACTGTATGGAATCATATCCAGCTTGAATATGCTGCTAACATGTGGAATGAAGCACTTAACAAGCACCTGGGAACCAAGGTACCTATCCTCAATTGCCTTCATTGTAGCCAAGTGCTTGAAGAAGGACTTCTTTCATCCACAAGTTCTGTGGAAAAGAGCAATCTTTGTAAACTTTAATATATTTCTAGGATATTAAACATGTGTGAAAATTGAGGCCAAAATTTACTCAGGCTGAAAACATCAAACAAAAGCACATTACTCTTGGTTTTGGATATTTTATATTCTGCTCTCAAGTGAAAAAGTGATACATGTATCTTAATTATCCTGCAGGATCTTGATTTGCCTGAAATATTAGTGGAGACTGAAAAGCGTGGAATTTCTTTTAATAGATTGCTGGCTATTCCTGAACGGGATGATTGGCTTTACTCTGATGGGTACTCGACCTCTTGTATTGCCTTTGTTCTTGAGATGTACAAGAAAGCAGGACTTTTTAACCCAACACAAAATTAAAATAAAACAAAGTTAGCACATGAAATTATTATACTACAAAAAAACATAACTATATTTTAGAGATAACTTTTTATGCTTTTACCCAGAACGAAACATGCATATTCGCCCAGAGACAGAGAGAGAGAGAGAAAGGGAGGGAACCTTTATATGTGCACAGAGCTCTGCCATGTAGTCATATGATATTTGCAGTGAAGACATAAATTTCAGCTCAATCACAAATTGGGAAATAGAAAACCAGTTTATAGACCATTTTAAACTATAGCAATGGCAAAATAGCAGCTTAGAACAGAACGAGAATCTTACTACATTACTAGTGGAAGATCTGATTGACAGCTTATAGATGTTTCCATTAAGGGAAGGGAGTGACACAAATTGGGCTCAAATTTATTCACTACATGAGGACATTGAGGAAGTGGCCTCTACACATAGGATAATGGTGAAGGACAGTGTGTTTAGCAGCAAAAAAGTACATATCACCTCATCAAAATGATAAGACTAGAAATTATTCAACCAACTTAAGGGAAAAAAATCAAAATCTGTGCAAAAGCAAATTTCATCTTATCAATCGGACTATATTAGCTTTGTTGAGTCTTCAACTAGAAGTAAAGATAGCCTGCATAAGCAACCAGCATAATGCAGCTACTAAACCTCGAAAGTGACAACTTAGATTCCCACTCTTGCACCTCTGAATGTGTGAAATGAAGCACGGTTGGAAACATTATACGCATCACAGCCATTAGCAGCAATCCTGAATTGACAACTGCAGCTGCCTGTTTGGGAGGTAGCAAACTATATTACCATGAAGCCTCTATTCATTAATTACAGGACAGGACACAAAACATGGAGTAGAGAGGAATAAAAGAACAAGGTGACTGCAAACCAAATAACACAAACTCACAAAACTTCCATGTTAGCACATTCATAAGGTACAAGTGCCAAAAGAAAAGAATAAAAAAGTAAACTCCTAGCACTGTCTAAAGATGTAATAAATTATTTAGTTCAAGAGAAGCATGTATGGTTTTATTGACTGAGTATTATAAAGAAGAATGAGTAAAAGAACCACATCAGAATCATCTTCAATTGAGTCATTCTCGTGGGAATCATCATCATCACCTCCATCTTCAACTAGCTTTTCTTTTTTACTTGGTCCTGCTTGAGTTTTCGGCTTTGCAGATGAAGGTTCAGGTTTAGCTGCATTTGCCTTGTTAACTGCAGGCTTAGGTTACACTTATTAGCCTCTGGCCTTCCTGTTCAAATGAGATATTAAGAGATTTTATTAGATACAAACAGAAATTATTTAGTATGGCAAAACAAAGATAATATAGATAAAAGTATTTCCAAAGAAAAATCATATACTGCCTCCAATTAACAGCATGTCAAAGCTAGTAGATTCATTAGCTTAGCAAGTCAGCGTTAAGTTTTCATTACTCTTAACCTAAAGGAGATACTCACAGATGTGCCAATCCTGTCTTTTAAAACAAAGTTAGTCATCCATTAAACTCTGAACAACATCTTTCACAGACTAGGTAATAACAATTCTAATGTATGAAAATGATCTCACCATAGAAAGTACCATAATTTTCATACCGCAAAGGAGGTGGACCTGACTGAATGAAGAACTAGTGAACAGAGAGGTGAATAAATATCTCAATTTACCACAAAAAGTCCTATTTACATATACATTTCCCAGTCCAAATACGTCAACTTTTATTTTTAAAAAAATTTCATCATGAGTGTCATCCACAAAGCTCAAATTTTCCACAGCAAAATATTGTTTCATGTCACTTAAAATTCTTTTGGCATCTAACATCAACTCCACACCTCCCCCTTCCACCTCTTGAAAAAAAAAACAGCTTTAGTGTCATTCACCAGACAAAAAGAAAGGTTGTCAAATAGTAGGCAGAGTTCAGCAATCCATAATATAACACCTAGAAACTCCATATCTTTTAAGCCTCTCCATAAGATTGAGATATATTTAAGAATAATTACCAAATTAACAAAATATAAACTTGAAACATAAGCAAGAAATTAGCATCAATGCATATTATATGGAAGCACTCATTCACCACCAGACTGAACCTACAAAGATGTTGTGTCACAATGAATGGCATTTACTAGTAATATAACATTATTATTCCATCAGGAAGCAGAATTTCTAGGGAAAAGTAAGAATTTATGGGGAAACAGAATTTAGATCAACATAAGCAGAGATAAAAGATGCATTAGGGACACTTTGCAACTAGACAGTCCCAAACAAATTGATGGCAAGTTTTGGAAGAGAGAAAGACAAACTAGATGAACATAAATCTTTGGCAGCTAGCATATTCTATATAAATTATGAGAATAATAAGACAGAAAAGAGAAGATAAATGAAGAGGACATGGGTTAAGTTCGTAAAGAGTTAGTTTGTTTAATGTCATGACAAAAAGATAATCTATGTTGTGAAAAATAATTGAACATATTTTAAATGTTGACAATAATGGAACTACTATGAAAACAAATTCATATGTAGGTAAAAAAGAAGAATTTTTAATCTAGGAAGTTTCTCAAAAAACAAAAAGAAGAACAAGGAGAATAAAAATATTTTCTTTCTTGAATGTCTAATAGAATAATTGCATAACAATAAAAGAAATCAAAGAAATATTAACTTATGCAGCAAAGTTCACATTTTGTCCCAGGTGACTGGCAGCCTCAGTTTAAAGAATAGGCAAATGAAAAGTATTACACATCCCTGGCTAAGAGGGATGTTTCCACTAACTTTGAGAGAAAAAAAAAACTAAATTGATCAAAAATAAGGAAATTAATAGATATTGCCAAAAAAACCAGAGTGATACCAGGGAATAAAAAATAATAACATTTACTGTTAAAAGTTTTGAAGTTTACTTGTACATCAATTTGGTCTATGTGAAATACCATTTCAGATATGAGATCGTAAACAACATGATTCTATTCAATCCCTTCCATGCAAATTCAACATTTACTTGGGAATTTATTGTTTCAGGTGATCATAGAAACTACCTTGTTTTCTATTCTAATTCAAACCCATGTAGCTTATCTTTCTTCCATGCTTCAGGTACCATGAATATGTCTCTTTGTTGTAATTAGGACATACCATTTTTCCTTTTGTAGACCAACTAGATGAATTTCCATATGCAAGAAAATCATTATAATAACATTTACTGTTAAAAGTTTTGAAGTTTACCTGTACATCAATTTGGTCTATGTGAAATACCATTTCAGATATGAGATCGTAAACAACATGATTCTGTTCAATCCCTTCCATGCAAATTCAACATTTACTTGGGAATTTATTGTTTCAGGTGATCATAGAAACTGCCTTGTTTTCTATTCTAATTCAAACCCATGTAGCTTATCTTTCTTCCATGCTTCAGGTACCATGAATACGTCTCTTTGTTGCAATTAGGACATACCATTTTTCCTTTTGTAGACCAACTAGAAGAATTTCCATACGCAGGAAAATCATTAGTAGTCCACAATAATCCTGCCTGCATTCGAAATTTCTCCTTCTTCGATGCATAATAAGTTTCTATTCCGTCTTCCCATAACTCTTTCAATTCATAGATCAGTGGTTGCAAGTAGACATCAATGTTATTACCAGGAACCCTTGGACCAGGAATAAGTAATGACAACATAAAAAATAGTTCTTTCTTGCACTTCCAAGGAGGCAAGTTGTATGACATAAGTATCATTGGCCACATACTGTATGCATTATTCATATTCCCAAAAGGATTGAAATCGTCACTTTGTAGTCCAAGCCTAACATTTCAAGGTTCATCTGCAAACCAACCATATTTCTCATCAAATTCACGCCATGCTTGAGAATTTGTTGGATTCCTTAATACATTCTCATTTAAATCATTAATATTTTTCTCTTTATGCCACCTCATGTCTCAAGTTGTCTTCATGTACATGAATAATCTTTGCAATCTCGGTTTTAGGGAAAATAACGCAAGACTTTCTGCGGAATCTTCTTCCCTTTGGGGTTATCATATTTGTATCTCAACTGCTTACACTTTGGGCATATTTCCTCCTTTTTAAACTCCTTCCAAAAGAGAACACAATTATTTATGCATGCATGAATGGACACATATCCAAGGTAGGTCTCGCAAGGCCTTCTTTGCTTCGTAATGTGACTTTGGCAATGTCTGTCCTTCGGGAAGGGTATCTTTAAATAAGTCAAGTATGACATTGAATGATTTATTACTCCAACCATTAATTAGCTTCGCATATAGTAGCTTTATTAAGAAAGACAACTTTGAATACTTATGGAAGCCAGGATATAGTTCACATTCAAGATCCCTCAACAAACGGGTGAACTTGTCTGTCTCCCCATCAAAACCACTAGAATGTTTGTTCATTGATGATTCCCCATTTGGTTCATATGTCTCATTTGTTCTATTTTTCTCACATTCTAGTGTATCCATAAATGCTCCCGCATATAAGTCTTCCACTATTTCTTGCATTGCATTTGCATCTCTGTCATCATTGCTTTCAATTTCATTACCACTATCTTCCTCAATTGGTTCTTCAATACTTTCACCATGTAAATACCATTGTGTATATGTTCCTTCTATCCCATTAACATACAAGTCATAGTGCACATCATTCACATATTTATAGTACACATTGTTGCACTTCCGACATGGACACCTAATTTTACTACTTCCATTTGCATGCCGTCGAGCGAATTCCATAAACTCTTCTAGTCCTCTAATATATTCTTTGGAAGCCCTATTCTTAAGTTGCATCCATCTTCTATCGCTATCAAATTACCTATTACAAATAGCATGGTTAATGCATACATGATAATATGTGTTGATCTTTGTTATATAGTCATATGGCGGGAGAAAATCAGCAGGGAGACAATTCGGTTTGAATCTAAAAATTCAGTAAAATATGATGGCAAAGTCTATCAAAAAAATTAATAGGCAATCCAACAAGAGAACAACTTGAACAAGAAGAAACAATCCTGAGCCAAATTTTGATAGTGATTCTGCATTTATAAGGTTAAACATCAGGCACAACATTCCACTGGCCCTGACAGCAGCAGAAATAAAGTGCAAGATCATGACTTAAAGGTCTCTTATTAAATAGTTGTAGCCAGAACTTGCATGAAACACAAGAAACCTAAACTAAAAATTGCACCACCTTAGAAAATGTTAATAAATAAATATAAAAAACATTTTGTACATAATTAGAACAGTCAAATCAATATCTAAAAAAGCCTTTGAAAAGAGAAATTTATTTTGTTTACCGATGTTAAGATTTTAATAGATCATTAATAGAAGGTCTAAAGTATTTGTAAAATGTATTCCCATTACCCAAAAAAAAATGGAATCAAACTGTAAAAGACATCAACTTCAAACTGATTTGTAGGTGACTAATCAGAATATTAAACCAGTCAACAGAAAATAAAAGTTTGATTTGTTAGTAGCAAATCCCTCACCAAATTTGACCAAACTTTCTAGTCCCTGCTAAAAAAACACCTGCTTGTAAATCTGAAATTAAAAACGAAATACTAAGCATATGGAGCAGTCATTACTCATTGCATGAGGTATTATATTAGAACACCATAGCTACTAAAAGAAGTCGGACCACATGCAACATTGTAAAATGACCCTTAAAACTGATAATGATAGAGTGCAGCTGCAGCGAAAATACGGAAGAAATGAGATTACTGGATAAAAGTAATTTAGGACGTGATTAGATGACCGATCATAGAAGCTAACAATTCCATTTGGAAGGAAGAACATTAATATCACCACAATCAATTTATATGAATATGTAAATCAATGTAATAAATATAACAAATGATTAATCCCAAAATTTATTAACAAAAGCATTATTTAAAGGCTACTCACAAACATATTCAACACATCAGCAATCAAAAATCACTATTCCAAATGATACTTCATCAAACAACACTAAAAATTTTAGGCCATCTCAAACAAATTAACTAATCACAAATTGACAAATTAACAAATCATAAATTGACAAATAATTAAGGCAAACATCTATCAAATCATCTCAGAAATAGATTGCAAAACCAATTCCCACTTCCCAAAACCAATTCATATGAAAAATAGAGATACATGGAGAGAAACAAGAACCTTGCAATAAAATTCATTCCAACCATATGACTCTGGTCACTGTAATAAGTATAAAACGAGAAAAACAAATCCTGAATCATAGCCTTAGAGAATCAAGACAGGGATAGGAGATAAAGAGAAACAGAAATAGAAACCTTGCATCACCCATTCAGAACATATGACCATGGTCAATGTAATTAGCAAAAAAACTACAGAGAGAAACAAATAACTATGCAGAACGCATTCTGAACATATGTAATAAGCAAAAAAAGGAGAAAAAAAACAGAGCATCATATTCTTAAAGAATCAAGATAGTGGACACGGAGATAAGCAATAACCTTGGGCAAGGATGCTGTGAACAGTGGAGTCGTGGATTTGCAAGATGCTGAGGAGCTTCCTTGGGTAAGGAACGATATAGATTGGTGGTGCTTCAATGGACTGCCACTGCCACTCAACCTAGACCTGGACCTGGATCGGGCACTCAGTCACAGGACACTTGACGACCGCGTAGGATCGATCTCAGAGTCGAGGCCAGCTAGACGACCTTGGAATGGATGGAAGGCCCAGTCGTTGATGACCTGACGGAGATGAGCTCGAACTCAGATCGTCGTTGATGGAGTGATTTGGGGCAGAGAGGCACTGAGGGAGACCTTCACATCCGGCCTTCACGTCCAGCCAATTTAGCTCGCAGTCTCCCTCCTCTGGGGTGCTGATGGAAACAATGCACATAAATTCCCCTGCAGAGAGCCGGAAGATGGAAGACCTTCACGTCCGGCCTGTTCTAGCAGGGTGAGTGAAGGAAGAAGGGGCGGGGAGTAAAGAAAACGGAAGTAGCTGTTGGTATACTTAATTAGCGTGGATGATTAAAAGAATAATGCCTTTTTAGGTCTTTTCATCAATATTAGATTTTATTAAAAAGAGAAAAAAAATATAACTTGCAATGACATAGAAGATTGATCCCAAATATTACAATATTTAGCAACAAAATTTTTAACCCGCCCAAAAAGTATATCTATTTTGTAACAAATTTTATAGTTTGTTTCTAATGATATCTTATTTGGGACATTTAATTAAAATCATCGCAAAAGATCATAATATTTTGCAACAAATTGACATTTGTGGCAAAATAAGATTTATTTGTTGCAAAAGAGTTATTTTAGCGACAATGTTTATTTGTTGCAAGAAAATTTATTGCAAAAAGATCTTTTTGTTGTAGTGAGACAAGGAGGGCGGCCATTTCCGCTGCGTCGGGGTGGGAGGAGAGGGCCGACCTAAATGGAAAAGGCCGAGGAAATGCGAGATAGGAAAATGTGATTGCTAACATTGGTAGTGTAGAGTGGTCGGACCAGCAGCAGCAATGTAGGTAGGGAGTGGTGCACCAATCAAAATTCCAACTTTATAATCAATCTACAAGAACATGCATAAGAATTTAATTTAATGAGTAATGAGCAGGTCACACCACAAGAGAGAGAGGAGGGTGGCAAGATTGGGAGAGAGGAGACAAGAGGGGGGTGGCCCAAACTTCTAGGGCAATCTCCTCTCTTGCTCTTCCTTAAATACCCCTTACTTTCCTCCTTTTAACAAGCCTATATGTGGGCTATTCTAATTAGGCTTTCCTGCTCTAATTCTTCCGGTTTAACTTGAGGGTCATATACAACAGGGGCGGGCTCTGTTTCTTAAAGCCTGATGAGGCCTAGACCCCTTACACATGGCCAAGCCCGCGATAGGGTCGAGCCTTGCTAACCACAGGTCCTACCATCGACACAGAATTCAAGCGTCTGGGCCACACAATGTGTTAATGCAAAACCTAGTCGCATGCCTAGTGTGTGTGTGATGTAGGCGAGTCCCAATCGAATTAGTGTAATGAAGGTATATGTGGTATTGGCATGACCGCCCCACCACCCTTAGACCCCATGGCCCATATCGGCTCACCCAGACCATGACAATGTTGGACCAAAACGGGCCCGGACACATACCCTGGTCCAACAGGTAGAACGTGATAGAAACTTGCAGTGCTAGGAAAATGGGGTATGTGGAGAGGGTGAATGGGGTGACATTGATGGAGTGTTAGATGCGGAAGAGAGATGTTAGATAAAAACGATAAAAATAGAAAGTGTAGCTATTAATATATATATATATATATATATATATATATATATAGAGAGAGAGAGAGAGAGAGAGAGAGAGAGAGAGAGAGAGAATGGAGGGTGTACTTTAATGTGCAGTTAGTTCTGGAATTAGTAATCTGTAAATTAAGAACTATTGTAATTCAGTTAACTCCACCAAAAACTAGAAGCCGCCCATACAGATAGAGATCATATTTTGAATTGTTTCAAGTGCTTGACTTCCCTCCACACCTGGCCAGTCAGGGCATGTGCGCACCACTGAGAAGGAAACCCAAACTCTCAATCTCTAGTAGGGGCGAAAAAACAACTGAAGAAGGATTTCATATGTCATTTGAGGGACGAAAGACTTTGCTACTATTAGATACTAATTTGGGTGTAGGTAACAGAAGATTCATATTCTACGATACAGATGCGAGATGGGCATTAACTGAAAGGACATACAGTAACTCGAGTTCTGCAACATAATTTACATATTGACAAATTGCTGCTGGCACATCTCTTAAATTCTACAAGACAACAGGTTATATGTTTTTTCTCGGTTAAAAACGAATAAAATGTACAAAAATGAGCAACACCATTGAACTTCTATAATTTATTTCATTTGTTATGTATCGCCTAATCAGCTTCCAAGTCTGAGTACACCTTGATCCCATGTCTCATTCCATTTATACAGATAAAATTGATTAAAAAGGATAGTAGATATAAATGCAATTAAATCAAGATGACAAAACATTATGTTAACAATAAGAATGCGGCTATTTCCCCCCACATTATACTCAAGGCAACCTATACTTGACACACCCAAAAAAAACTAAACAAATTACTCATATATACCCTAGCCTAACCCAATATTATATTTTACTAAATACCCCCCACCCCCCCAACTCACTCCCCCACCTCCCCTCCCCTCTTTTTTAACTTTGTTTCCATCGGCCCATTCCCAATCTCCCCCTTTGGCGTGAGCTGTTTGATCTCCCCTGTTTCTTGTGGCTCATCTTCCCACACAATTTTCCTTTTTCTCCCTTGCTTGTGACTCCTCTTCTATGATATTTTCCCCTATCCCCATCATCTTGCTATCCCATTGCAAAACTAGTTATGGAGACCAAATTTGTGAATTTAAATCAAATTCCATTGCAGAACTAGTTGTGTAATCCATTTTCAGTGAATTTCATTGCTATATTATGTGATTTATGATGTAAATTACTAGACAACTCACCAAAACTATAGAAGTTTAAAATTATCATCATTAATATAATCTATATGTTTTTTATGTGGCCAGAGTACCTCTCGCAACGAAAGCTCTAGAAGGTTTCCTAAAATTCTAGAAACCTTCTCAATGGATGCTAGCAGGGAGAGGTCATAGCCACAATATGCATAAATTGATGGGGAATTTTTGTCCCCGTATAATACAGTTTGATGTGGTGAGGACCCCCACCACAAAAGCTCTAGAAGGTTTTTGAACTTCTAAAAACCTTCTGAATGGTTACTAGTGGGGAGAGGTCACCGCCACAGTATGCAAAAATTGACAGGGAATTTTGGTCCCTGTATAATGCAATTTTATGTGGTAGAGGGTAGCCCCCACAACGAAACCTTCAGAAGTTTTGTAAACTTATGGAAACCTTCTGGATGGTTTCTAGAGGGGAGATGCCACCGCCATAATATTCATAAATTGAGGGGGACCTATGGTCCATGTATAATGCAGCTTTATTTGGAGGGGGGTAAACAACCCCCGCCCCCCCCCTCCCCTGCCGCCTCGAAAGCTCTAGAAGGTTTTTAATCTTTTGGATGGTTGTTGGTGGGGAGATGTCTCTACCATAATAAGCAAAAATTGGTGGGGTACCTCCCCCCCACACCAAGAAACCTCTAGAAGGTCTTTAAACTTTTAAAAACCTTTTGGATGGTTGCTAGAGGGGAAATGCCACCACCACAAAATGTAGAAATTGATAAGGAATTTATGTCCCTGTATATTGCATTGTTTTTTGGCGGGGGGTACCCCCCGCCATGAAACCTCCAGAAGGTTTTAACTTCTAAACCATCTAGATGGTTTTTGGCAGGAAGATGTCACCACGGTAATATTCATAAATTGATGGGGAATTTTGGAACCCACAATGGTGAAGATTTATTTGGTGGCCGACACGAAACAACTTATGGAAATCTTCTGGATGGTTGTTGGCAGGGAGAGGTCGCCCCCACAATATGCATAAATTGACAATATATGAGCTTCAATTCAGTATCACTAAAGCTGCTTAAACTTAGAACAAGCAATTATCACTATCATCATTGTCATAAGTTTAAGTATTTAGAATTAAGGACACATATACAATATTCCTATGTGAAACCCATAAAATCTCAGTAGGGGCTGTTCTAAATGGGAATATGGCAGCAAACATATCCTGCATCTTTGATACGTTTCATCATCTCTTGCAATACCCTTATACCTTCTCGTTGAGCAGTTGAAGGATCCTTTTCCTTCCATGTAAGCAAGATGTCACATGCTTTCACTCCTGTCTTTGATAAATCTTTCAAAAACTCTCTCTCAGTCATTTTGACGACCAACACATGTGTGTCTTCCAAATTGCAAGGTGGGGTGATTGTGACCACCACAAATGACGCACAATTTCCATCATTTGCCACCATCAATGCACAATTATGTATCGTATAACTCTAAGGGGCATCCACATTTCTTTGTAGATACTTCTCTAGGAATTCTTTGTACATTGTACTCTTTAATGGTCCTCTTTCCGTATTGTACAGCCCTTTCATATGGTAATATAATTTGTGGCCTTCGTTTTGAGCATCCAATTTTAGAATAACTAGAGCTATCCCATATTTTTTACATGTTTCTTTTGTCCATGATGTGCATCCAATTACAATGGATATGAGATATTTTTCTGCAAGGCTTTAGCTATAATCAAGTTTAGGCAACTGTAGCCATTACAACAAAGAGATTTGCAAGAAGAAACATAATTTTATTTCCTTGAATTAAATGCAATCAGTTTAAATTCTCACAATATTCTCATATTTGAAGACTTTAAGTACGGGCTTCTATTAGATTATTGTGATTAGCAAGCTAACTACGTATTGTGGTTCTATCAATTCAACATTGATGTTCCATCACAGTGCAACAAAAGTCTAGAACATGGTGCTGTCAATTCAACACTGATGTTCCATCTACAAGAAGCAAACATAGCAACATACTTTATTAATAATAATGTTAAAAGTTCATAACCCCAAACTAGATAGCCAAGAATATCAACAGCAAATAAAGAATTTGACTAATCAAACAAAAATAAAAGGGCCTACATACATTAGTCAGTCTATATTTAACCAAATAATTAGTTAGTGCAACAAACAATATATAACATGTTTTCAATTTATGTTCAGTTCATGCACAACTGAAAAAGTTTATAACCCTCAGTTGACTATCTTAAAATACAGTATACCTTAAATGTGCACTTTTCAACATCTAGAATTTGATATTTTCATGCATAATGGAAAGTAGATATGACTTGGAACATAAAATTTAACAGTAGCACATAGTTACACAATCTTCCACTGTCTCATCACCCAAATATTCAAGCAAGTAATTTTCGAATTAGAACATGCATCACACAAATGCCCATTTCGTAGCAAAAATGGCTTGACTCAGCCACTCTAAAGAAGTTTCTGATGAGTTTGCCAGATATCGTGCATCCTTCACACGAGAAGCCACAACCAAGACACCTACTAGAACAAGAAGGCCGACCGCAATATTCAAACTTAAGTCATCGCACAACCACTTAGTTGCCATATGACACTAATCCATATTATAAACAATAGACATTGTACACTACAACGAAATGTAGTATTAGCAATGTATTTATTAGCGACGCAAAGCTAAGCATCGCTAAAAACAACTATTTGCGATGAATGAAAAAGCGTCGCAAAAAAAATGAACTATTAGTGATGCATTTTCGTATGCGTCACTAATAGTCATATATTAGCGACGCTTAGTTTAAAGTGTCGCTAATACTAATCATTTTAGTGATTCTTTATTATAAGCGTCGACGCTTTACACAACCTTCGCTAAAAGATATATATTTTAAATAAAGAAAACATATCTATTAGCAACGCTTTTAAGCGTTGTTAATGGCTTTCGTAATAGCGACGCTTATTCAAAAGTGTCGCTAGTAGTACTGCAATTAGCAACACTTACAAAAACATCACTAATAGTTATGAATTAAAAATAAAAAAATTGAATTATTAGCGACTATTGTTAAAAAATTTATATTGTTAAAATTTTGAACTATTAGCGTTGCTAATAGCTTTATTAATCAATTTTATTTAATAAAAAAATATTTAAAAATTCCTAAATGTAATATATTTTATTCAATATTTATTGTTTATATATACAATAAATAAATATTAAATTTTCAATAAAAATAGTGTTAATAATAGATTAAACTTTCACTATTTATATATAATATATTTTATTTCTTAAATTTTATTATTAATTTTAAAATATAATTTATAATAAAAGAGAGAGTGAAGAGAGATAGTGAGAGGGAGGAGAGAGAGAAGGTGAGGAGAGAGAGGGATTGAAGAGAGAGGGGGAGGTGAGAGAAAGAGTGGAGAGAAAGCGGGAGGGAGGGTAGAGAGAGAGGAGAGAGAGAAGAGGGTGGAGAGAAGGAGAGGAGAGTGAGAAGTGGGTGGAGAGAGGGAGGAGAGAGAGAGAAGAGGGTGGAGGGAGGAGAGGAGAGGAGAGAGAGAAGAGGAGAGAGAGATGTGGGTGGAGAGAGGAGAGAGAGATTAGTGTGGAGACAGAGAGATAGAGAAGAGAGAGAGAGGAAAAAATTTTATTTTATTTATTTTTTATTTAAAAATTAATTAAAAAATAAAAATGTATTAGAGTATTAGCAACGTATAGGCCTATACGTCGCTAATACCTTTGAGTATTAGTGACGTATAAGCCTATATGTTGCTAATACCCTTAGTATTAGCGACGTATATGCCTATGCGTCGCTAATACATTTTTATTTATTTATTTTTAAATTAATTTTTAAATAAAAATATAAAATAAAGAGTTGAGGGAGGAGAGAGAGGAAAGGGATAAGAGGGAGAGAGGAAGAGGAAAGAGATAGAGAGACAAGAGAGAGGAGAGGGAAAGAGAGGAGAGGAGAGGGAGAGAGAGAGGAGAGGGAAGAGAGGAGGAGATGGAGAGTGATTTTATTTTAATTTTTATAAAATTATTTTGTTAATTTTTTATATTTTTAAAATAAAAATTTAAAGAAATATTATTTGCGACATATAAATATATACGTCACTAATACTGTATGTATTAGCGACGTATAAAATTATACGTCACTCATGCGTGACATATATAATGACATATTAGTGATGTATAATTATATACCTCGCTAATATGATTTCTTTTAAGTCTTTTTTTATTTTTTAAAATTAATTTTAAAGAATAAAAAATCTTTAACAATTAAAATTAGAGGAGAGATAGTGTGTAGGGAGAGTGGAGAGAGAGAGGAGAGGAGAGTGGAAATGGAGGAGAGAGAGGAGAGGGAAGAGAGAGAGGAAAGGGAAAGGAGAGAGTGGAGGGAAGAGAGAGGAGAAGGAGAGAGAGAGGAAATAGACAGAATAGGGAGGAGAGAGTAGAAAGAGAGGGTGGAGAGAGAGAGAGGAGAGAAGGAAGAGAGAGGACAGGGAGAGAGAGGAAAGAGACACAAGAGGGAGGAGAGAGGAGAGAGAGGGAGAGGGAGAGAGAGAAAGAGAGGGAGAGAGAAGATAGAAAGGTGAGAGGGAGGAGAGAGGACAGAGGAGAGAGAGAGAGGGAAGAGAGAGAGATAGAGATGAGAGAGAGGAGAGGGAGAGGGGTGAGGAGGGAGATGATTTTTTTATTTTATTTGTTTTATATTTTTTATTTTAAAAATAATTAAAAAATAAAAATATATTAGTGACGTATAGATATATACGTCATTAATACCTTTGATTATAGGTATTAGCGACATATATCCCTATGCGTCACTAATATATTTTATTTATATTTAATTAATTTTTAAATAAGAAAATAAAGAGGATATAGAGAGATGGAGGAGATAGGAGAGAGATAATAGGGAGTGAGGTGAGAGGAAGAGGAGAGAGATAGAGAGAGGGGAGAGAGGAGAGGGAGAGAGGAAGAGGAGGAGAAGAGAGACGAGAGGGAGAATAATTTTATTTTAGTTTTTTTAAAACTTATTTTGTTAATTTTTATACTTTTAAAATAAAAAATAATCATTAAAAAAAATATTATTAGCAACGTATAGATATATATGTCGCTAATAGTGTATGTATTAGCGACATATATATTTATACGTCGCTAATATGCGACATATTAGCGACGTATAATTATATACTTCGCTAATATGATTTCTTTTAATTCTTTTTTTATTTTTTTCAATTAATTTTAAAGAATAAAAAATCTTCAAAAATTGAAATTAGAGGAGAGATAGTGTGTAGGGAGAGAGGAGAGGGAGGAGAGAGGAGAGGGAAGAGAGAGAGAGGGGGGAGGGAAGAGAGAGAGAAGAGAGATAGAGGAGAGGGAGAGAGAGCGAGAAAGGACAGTGAGTTGAGAGAAGAGATCAGGGAGAGAGGGAGGAGAGAGTTGATCATGTGAAACAGTGGAGGTACTGTTCCAAATAGTGGTTCACCACCTCGGTCTGGCTGTCCATTTGTGGATGGTATGCTATGCTCATGTGGAGAGTAGTGCCCTAGAATGCAAAGAACTTCTGCCAAAACTCAGATATAAAGATCCTGTCACGATCAGATACAATAGTACAAGGCATGCCATGGATCTTAGCCACCTCCTGAACATATATGTCTGCCATCGTCTTGGTGGTGAAGGAGTGCCCCAGGGCGCAGAAGTGCACGTACTTGGACAGCTGATCCACCACCACAAGGATCACCGACTTGCCTTGCACCAAGGGCAAGGCCTCCATGAAGTCTATCAAAACATCCTCCCAAACCTTATCAAGAATGGATAAGGGTGGGAGTAATCTGGCAGGGGATGTTGTGACAGCCTTGGCTGTCTGACATATGCCGCTGGCGGTAACATAGTCCTGAATAGCCTATCGAATGCCCTGCCACAAAAAACACTGGCTGACTCTCTTATATGTGCAAATGCTCCTTTGTGACTGGCCAGGGGAGTGTCATGGAAGTGGGAGAGAATGCACCGGTGAAGGTTGTCAACATCGGGCGCCCAAAGGCGGACCTTCTAAAATAGAAGGTCATCTCGCCACATAAAGAAAGGGCGGCCAGCAGGGTCTGCCTGGAGAGAGGTAATCAATGTTTGTGTGGAAGGATGCTCGCGGTATGCTCTTCTTAACTCAGGAATAAAGGGGAAGACGGGTAGAGAGGATCATGCAAGAACAGATGGTAGAGCTGCTAGAAAGGGCGTTGACCACAATGTTGTCCGACCCTTTCTTGTACACCACCTCATAGTCATATCCCACCAATTTACTAACCCACTGCTACTATGCTAGAGTGGACACCTGCTGCTCAAGAAAGTACTTCAAGGGCTGGTGGTCAGTGCGGATGAGGAAGCGGCAGCCGAGCAAGTAGGGTCTCTATTTGTTGACGGCAAGGACAATGACCAGCATCTCCTTCTCATAAATGGACAAGGATAAGGAACGGCCAGCCAAAGCCTTGCTGAAGTAGGCAATAGGCCTCTCACCCTACAAGAGCACCGCCTTAAGGCCCGCCTCAAAAGCGACCGTTTTAAACACAAAAGAGTGGCTGAAATCTGGTAGAATCAGGATGGGGGCGGAGGCCATAGACTGCTTTAGCGCATCAAAAGCAGCTTCGGCATCCTCTGTTGAACTGAATCCTCCCTTCTTCAAGAGCTCTGTGAGGGACCAAGTGATCTCTCCATAGCGGCTGATAAACCTCTAGTAGTAGCTAGTGAGGCCCAAGAAACCACATAGTGCATGGACACAGGTGGGCATCGGCCAAGAGAGCATGGCAGACACCTTAGATAGGTCAGTAGCGACCCCATCCTGGGATATGATATGGCCCAGATAATCTACCTATGGGCTGCCAAAAGAACACTTAGAATGCTTAAGAAATTAGGAATTATCTCTTAGATTGGAGAAGATAGACCTGAGACATTCCAAGTATTCCGCCCACGACTTGCTGTAGACAAGGATGTCATCGAAGAAAACCAAGATGAAGTAGCAAAGGAAGGGCATGAAGAGATCGTTCATAAGGCTCTAAAAGGTGAAGGGGGCATTGCTAAGCCCAAACGGCATGACGAGAAACTCAAAATGGCCGTCGTGAGTGCGGAAGGCAGTCTTGTGCACATCGCCAGGCTGCACCCAAATCTAATAGTAACTTGATCAAAGATCGAGTTTACTGAAGATGGTCATGTTGGCCAACTCGTCCAGGTGCTCCGCAATCACAGGAATGGGGTACTTGTCCTTGACTGTGATAGCGTTCAAGGCCTAGTAGTCGACACAAAACCGCGAAGTGTCATCCTTCTTACAAACCAGCAATACAGGAGAGGAGAAAGAGCTCGTGCTAGGGCAGATGATACCGGACTGAAGCATCTCAGCGACGAGGCACTCTATCACTTCCTTTTGGATGTGAGGGTAGCGGTAAGGGCAAATGCTGGTAGGAGATGCCCCCAGAATGATGGGAATATGGTGGTCATGAGACCGCACAAGTGGAAGGCCTCTAGGCTCGGCAAATACATCAATGTGGTCCATCAGTAAAGCAAGAATATCCTTAGGCAACTCGTCTTGGTATACCTCGAATGCTGCCCATTGCTGCAGAAGGAACCCCTGGGGTCCAAACCGGAAGAAGGAGCTTGTTAATTGGGAGGAAAGAAGGGTGCCTGGCTGAGACCCTTGAATCCGTACCCGCTGTCCCTAAACCTCAAAGTCCATAATCATCTCCTTGAAATTCCAAACCACGTCCCCAAGCTCTTGTAGCCACTGAACCCCTAACACCACATCCGCCCCTTTTATGGGAAGCAAGAAGAGGTCGGTGATGAAGGTGTGGCCTTGGATAGAAAGGGCGGCCTGTACACATACTCTAGAGCTCCTAAAATGCCTTCCGTTACCAATCAAGACATCAAATGGCTTCCAATCGGGCACAAAACAGCCTAATCTTTGGGCCACCTTATTGTTGATAAAGTTTTGGGTCGAGCCACTGTCGATAAGGATGACCACTTTCTGATGCTTGAGGTGGCCTTGGACCCGCATCATGCGAGACGTGAATGCCCCTGAGAAGGCATGGATTGAGATCTTAGGTAGTATGTCATCATAGTGAGAGGAATCAGCCCTGTCCGCCACATCCTCTTCTTCAGCCTCCACCACTAGGAGACTGCCTTTGACGGAACAATGATGCCCTGGAACAAACTTCTCGTCACATCTAAAACATAGCCCCTTGGAACAGCATTCCTCCATCTGCGCTGGTGTGAGACGACAGACAAGCTGGTCTGGTGGAGGGGGCTGTTGGCCAGGTTGGTCTGAGACGGAGTTGCTAGCCAGGGTGGACAGGGGGCTAGCGCCAAGAGGAGGCCTTGGGAAGGGTCCAAGCTGGCCCCCTCTCCACTGTCTAGCCAATTTCTCCTCCTCAATTTGTGCATGCCACACGACAACCCGCATAGTACTGGAGCATGGAAAATGGCGCATCTCCTTTGATATCTCCGGTTTGAACCCTCTCTTGAACGTCCCTACCAAGGCTGCCGCTAGCCAATCTGGAAGGCGGTTAGCAACCTTCATGAATTCCATATAATAGGCCCAGACGGTGGAGGTTTGGTGCAGGGTGGAGAGCATCTTGTTGAAGTCTTGGAACTCGCTGGGGCAGAACTAGATGCACAATTATCAAAAAAGGTGGTCTAGGTGGGGTAATGGACCTCCTTCTCAAAGCTCTGGAGCCAAACGGAAGCGTTGCCGTTCAAGTGGAATTTCTCCGCCATGTACAGCCACTCCACTGGATCTTCATCCCCATTGTAGTGTGGGAACTATAGGCTCAGCTCCTCCCCGTGGCCCTCCACGAGAACCCAAGTACTCCTCCCTGTCATCCTCCAACCCCTGAAACAAGTTTCTAGGTGGCGGCATCATTGGGGCATTTTCTTGAACACTTGGCGGGGCTCGCATATCCCAGGCCTGACATCTCCCTTCTATAACCTTGTTGACTGTGCCAAAGTGCATGGGGGCTTGGGGGAAGCGTGCATCCTTATCTGTTGTTGCCTAAGGGCTAGGGCAGTGCAGTTCAAGGGCCTAGGACAACTCCCCCTTCTCCACATTGCTAATTGCGGCCTAGGCAATAATGGCACTAAGGGTGCTGCCTGAAGCTTAGCCATGGCCAGCATCAAGGAATCGATCTTGGCAAGGATTTGCGAGAGTGCTGAGACTTTGGCCTCCTTCTCAAGTTGAACTTCAGGTGCCGCGGCTGGCTACTTGCCTCATACCATGGCCGGAGATCATGTTGGCTTTGATACTAGTGTTGTGCCCGATTTGGGCATAATCGGTACCTCGCACAATCATGCAAGAAAGTAGAAAGGAGGAAGAAGAAAGCAAAGAAGAACTGAGTTTTCTATTGCATAATCAAAACAAGGGAGAAAAGGGTCGACTCATATAGGGAGCCACGCCTTCTCCTTGGGAGTCGTGCTAGCTAGTGGGCCCAGCTAAGTTGTGGGCCACTAGCTAATTCGTTACACATAAATGTCATACTACCAACGTATTACATAAGCAAATACGAAATAAAGTACCCTAATGCAATCAAATAAAAGGTAAGTAGAGCGGAAGAAAGCCAGGTGTTGTGCACGAGTGCACTAGGCTTAGTATTCACCTTTATTTCAATACTTTATTTTTGTTCATTAGGCTAGTTTCCCTTATGATTAGCAGATGATTGTTATATGTATTTTGGATGACTTGTAATGGGTGCGCTAGTGGACCACGGGTGAACTGGGCCCACTAGTAGCACGATTCCCAATGTGGGGCGCGACTCCCATAAAGGGGTCGTCTTCGTCCTTTGTGGTTATGCTTAATGAAATTCCAAAATTCCTTTTCCCTTTCTTCCAACTTCTTTCCCTTTCTCTGCGTAGAACTCCTGTGTACCTATTGTGCCTACATCAGGCACAACATTGGTATCGGAGCTCTTATGATCCCCGTCCATGGCTCGAGGCAAGCAAGCTGCCATAGCCCAGGAAAGTCAGCCCAAGAAAGAGGTTCTCACCTCTATGAACAGTCCCAAATCAGCGCTTGAAGCTAGCGGCGAGTTAACGATGGCACAACTCATGGCCGAGATCAAGGCTCTGAGTGTGGGAGTAGCCAAGATCGATGCATTGGGATTGGCTGTTGCCCAGCTTCAGGCAGATCGCGCACCCCCTCTTATGTCCCAGCCGCTAGCCTCCATGGAGAAGGGGGGTCTGTCCCAGGCTCCTGAACCTCGCCGCTCTAACTTCCCAGTGCTTGCAGACCGTGAGATGTGCTTTGCCCAGGACAGTGTGCGCTTTGGCACTGTCGACCAGAGCATGGATGGGAGGTGCCAGACCTGGGACTCGCGAGGCACACCAAGTGTTCGGGAAAATGTCCCAATGGTGCTGCCTCCCCGAAACTTGTACCAGGAGATGGAGGATGACTGGGAGGAGTACCCAGGACATAGCGGAGCACCCCGGGGTGCGGCGGAACCCCACTTGGCCCGCCTACAGTTCCCACGTTATAATCGGGTTGACGACCCTGTGGAGTGGCTGTACAAGGCGGAGAAGTTTTTTGCCTACCAGGGGACACAGTCGGAGGCTGAATGACTACGCATAGCGGCTTTCCACCTCGACGGGGATGCATCAGTGTGGTTTTAGAGCTTTGAGAAGGAGGTGTGCTATCCCACTTGGACCGCCTTCTCCGATGAATTGTGCATCTAGTTGGGCCCTAATGAGTTCCAAGACTTCAACGAAATGCTTTCCTCCCTATGCCAAACATCCACCGTGCGAGCATATTACACGGAGTTCATGAAGGTGGCTAACCGTCTTCCTGATTGGCCGGTGGCCGCCTTGGTGGGCATGTTCAAGCGAGAGCTCAAACCAAAAATTTCTGACGAGATGCGTCATTTCCCCTATTCCAGCATGCAGGATGTCATGCATCATGCACGCATCGAGGAAGAGAAATTGGCTAGACAGAGGCATGGGGGCAGGCTCGGACCCTTTCCTCGGGCTACTGTGCCGGCCTCCCCTCTTGCCGCGCCAGCCAGCAGCTCAGTAGCCGGCCGCGCTAGCCAAGCACCCCCTCAGACCGGCCCGATTGTCCGCCGTCTCACTCCGGCGCAGATGGAGAAACGCCGTTCAAAAGCGCTTTGTTTTCGCTGCGATGAGAAGTTCGTTCTGGGGCACCGTTGTTCCATCAAAGGCAGTCTATTAGTGGAGGAGATCTATGAGGAGGCAGAGGTGACAGATGGGCTTGATTCTTCGTACCCTGCTGATACACTACCGGAGATTTCTATGCATGCTTTTTCAGCGGCTTTCACTCTGTGCACCATGCGAGTACAGGGTTACCTCAAGCGACAACAGGTTGCTATTCTGATTGACAGCGGGTTAACTCACAACTTCATCAATGACAAAGTGGCTCAGCGACTAGGTTGCTTTGTGTCTGACTCGATACCCTTTGATGTCTTGATTGGGGATGGTAAGCACCTCTGCAGCTCCGGGGTGTGTACCAAGGCCGCACTCTCCATTCAGGGCCATACATTCATGACCGACCTATTCTTGCTCCCGATGAAGGGGGCTGACGTGGTGTTAGGGGTGCAGTGGCTCCAAGAGCTTGGGGACGTTCTCTGGAACTTCAAGGACCTGGTGATGGATTTCGCAATGAATGGACAGCGGGTGCGCCTCCAAGGCTCTCAGCTGGGCACTCTCCTTTCTGCTCCGGCGACAGGGTCCTTATTCCGATTCACATCACAGGGACTACTTCTCCAACAGCGGGACTCGGTAGATGTTGTACAGGATGACTTGCGACAAGATCTTCTGGACCTCTTGGCAGAGTATGGTAACGTGTTTGTGGAACCACAGGACCTTCCTCCGATGCGGGCGCATGACCACTCTATCCCGATCATTCCAGGTGCTTCTCTAGCCAATGTCTGTCCCTATCACTATCCATACATTCAGAAGGCTGAGATCGAGCATCTGGTGGCGGACATGCTTCATTCTGGTATCATTCGGCCTAGCACAAGCTCCTTTTCGTCCCCAGTGTTGCCAGTCCGTAAGAAGGATGGTACTTGGCACTTCTGTGTTGATTACCGGGTGCTAAATGCTATCACAGTGAAGGACAAATATCCTATACTGGTGGTGGAGGAACTATTGGACGAGCTGTCTGGTGCTACTTTATTCAGTAAACTTGACCTTCGTTCAGGTTATCATTAGATCCGTATGCAGCCCACCAATGTGCACAAGACTGCCTTCTGCACTCATGATAGTCATTTTGAGTTCCTGGTTATGTCGTTCGGTCTCACGAACGCGCCCTCTACATTTTAGAGTCTTATGAATGACCTCTTCCGGCCCTGCCTCCGACGCTTCATATTGGTGTTCTTCGATGATATCCTTGTCTATAGCAAGTCGTGGGGTGACCACTTGGAGCATCTCAGGTCTGTCTTTGATATCCTGCAAGCTCATTCATTGTTTCTTAAACGCTCGAAGTACTCGTTTGGCAGCCCACAGGTGGAATACTTGGGTCATATTATCTCTCTTGATGGCGTGGCTACCGACCCCTCTAAGGTGACTGCTATGCTGTCCTGGCCGTCTCCTTCTTGCACCCGGGTGCTCCGGGGCTTCTATGGGCTGACTGGCTATTATCGGTGCTTTATTCACCGCTATGGCGAGATTGCTCGCCCCCTTACTCAGCTGTTACAGAAAGGTGCCTTTCGTTGGTCGGACGCTGCCCAAGCGTCCTTTGAGGAGTTGAAGCAAGCTATGGCGACTGCCCCTATTTTGATTCTTCCTTATTTCAGCCGGCCATTTTTGGTTTGAGACCAATGCTTCGGATGCCGGCTTGGGGGTGGTACTACTTTAGGAGGAGCGTCCCATTGCCTACTTCAGCAAGGCTTTGGCTGGCAGCTCCCTGTCCCTCTCTATCTACAAGAAAGAGATGCTGGCCATTGTTCTGGTGGTCGACAAATGACGTCCTTTTTTGCTGGGCTGGCGGTTTCTCATTTGCACTGACCATCAACCGCTCAAGTATTTCCTCGAACAGCGGGTGTCCACTCCCGCGCAGCAGTGGTGGGTCAGCAAGCTATTGGGCTATGACTATGAGGTTGTGTACAAGAAGGGATTTGACAACACCGTGGCTGATGCCTTGTCTCGCCGCACCATCCCAGGTTTGTGCTTGACTATTCCCAATCCGGTTTGTCCATTCCTTGCTAAATTGAAACAGGCATATCAAGCTGATTCACCGACCAACACCCTGATTGCGGCCCTCCAGTCTGACCCGTCAGCGCATCCTTGCTTTGCCTGGAAGGATGGCCTTCTTTTCTGGCAAGATCGTCTTTGGGTGCCTGAGGTGGCCGACCTACGGCAGCGTATCATAGCTCACTTCCATGCCTCTCCCTTGGCGGGTCATGAAGGTGCCCTTCGCACCTATAAACAGGTCAGCCAAAGCTTCTTGTGGCAGAGCGTACAGATATTCATGATTTTTATATATTTTATATGCCTATTTACCTTATTTTCTAGTGTATGATTAGGTTAATTAAGAGTTAATTAGGGTTTATTTATGTTAAGATAGATATTAGTAGTATGATTTAATTATTAGTTAATTTAGGTAATGTTAATTGTTTAAGATCGTATCTGAATAAAATCAGTGTTCTTCAAATGTCTTATACGTTTGAATTATGACTGTTTATGTGATTTAGGTAATGCACGTTTCCTAAGGTATGTGGATGTTGTTTAGAAAAATTTACAATACTCTATACATGTTTAAAAGTGATTTGGACAATTTTTTGGAATTGTGGACAGGTTGAAAATATATATGGACATGAACAGAAGTGCTTAATGAGCAGAGAAGAAATCTGGACAAGTTCTAGGACAGAAATTGAACAAAAACGTCCAGATTGCAGTTGATTTTGAGTGAAATTGAATACGAATTTGAATAAATAAATTGGGCATTTCAATACCCATTTTAACTTAGTTAATGAATAACGTGTTCAAAGTGTAGAATTGAAGAATGAAAGCTGATTTTCGTAGTTGTCATTGTTAAACACGAACAAGAGAGAATGAAGAAAGGAAACCGAAAATAAAGTGGGAAAAAATTGAGCAACAAGAAAGCTTATTACAGGAATGTTTAAACATAGCAAGGAGCTCTTATTTTGGGGCGGAATTGAGACTTAAACAAGGAAAATAGTTGTTGTCCAGAAATTTATTTAAAGGCAGAGAATTGCAGAGAAGGGGAGAGGAGAATAGAACAAACCAGAGCCAAATTCCTTGAATATCATCCTCCAAAATTGATGATAGAATACTTTGAAAGTAAGAGAATTAAAGTCCCAAGCCAGAGGAACGAAGAAGAAGTCGAAACAACATTTTCAGTTCGCGGATTACTGTAGCAGAACTGTTCATGGTCTGAAGTCGAAGCCGATGAACAGTAACCCGTAGTTACTGTTCACCAGTACTGTAGCAGTTCTCAATTTTTTATTTTTGCTCAATTTTCTTCTAAATTGTAAGTCTTTTTATTTGTTCTAATGAAGATTTTATTTTTTTAGATTAATGAGTAGCTAAATTTCATTGCTAAGGCTAGGATAAAACTTCATTAAGTTATAGAATTTCATGATTATGAGACTTGATTAATTTTTCTTAATGGTGGTTTTAATGTTATTTGTTTCTACCTCTTTAATTAATGAGATTGATTTGGATATGAATTTAGTCATGCTTCTCTCATGATTTAAATTGGTTTTCATTAGTTTTTTTACTTGGTTTTGTCTTATTTAATATTGAAATTAGGTATTAGTTGTGATTTACAAATTGTGGATACAATTAATGACTTGATTTTAATCCGTTGAAGTGAGGAGAAATAAAATATTTATTTATTATAGATGAGAGCTTAATGATGATATTTTCCATAATAACGAAGATTGAATTTTAGATTATTATGAGATGATGTGGAAATATGATCAATGATCATGCTTATGAGTTTCTATGATTTAATGAATGTGGATTCTTATGCCTTAGTATTTTGTTTGATTCTCAGTGTTTACCTTATTTAAATAGTGTTTTGTTTATTTTGCTTTGCTTTCTTATTCTTAGATTAAAGTTTTAGAATTTTAATTTACATAGTTTAATTGCCTTGAACTCTTATTTGCTTTTGTCAGTAACTTTAGTCCAATTATTATTTTTATATATGTTAACTAGATTAGAGTTTACTTGAGTTAGATTAAATTTAGTTTTCCAATTTCAAGTCTATGTGGGATCGACACTCGATTTAGCCGTTTAACTACTATAGATTCGTGCGCTTGCAAGTAAACAATTAAAATTCAATAACACATACGTCGCACGGTGGCTGCTTATGTGGCCGCTTGTGATGTTTGTCAGCGTGCCAAATCCACCACCACCTCTCTTGCTGGGTTACTTCAGCCATTGCCCATCCCAGATAAGGTTTGGGACGGTATTTTTATAGACTTTGTAGAGGCCTTGCCGTTGGTCCAAGGCAAGTCGGTGATCATGGTGGTAGTGGATCGCCTGTCCAAATATGCCCATTTTAGTGCTCTGGGTCATCCCTACACCGCCAAGTCTGTGGCGGAACTCTATGTTCGCAAGGTGGCCAAATTGCATGGTATGCCTCGCACTATCGTTTCTGACCGTGACAAGATTTTTATCTCTCAGTTTTGGCGGGAGTTTTTCACTCTACAGGGCACTTCTTTGCACATGAGTACCGCCTATCATCCACAGACTGATGGGCAAACTGAGGTCGTCAACCGCTGTTTGGAGCAGTACCTGCGCTGTTTTACTATCTCTCAGCCTCGTCGTTGGCTTCAGCTACTTCCATGGGCAGAGTGGTCTTATAATACTGCTTATCACACTCATGCCGGGTTTACTCCTTTTGAGGTACTATATGGGTGGCCGCCCCCTACCGTGCTCTCCTATGTTCCCCATTGGCCCTCCGTTGCCGAGGTTGACTACATGCTCCAGCTCGGGATGATGTTCTTCGCTAGCTTAAGACGAACCTGTATGCGGCTCAAAACAGAATGAAGTAGATTTATGATAGACATCACACCGAGCTCGAGTTTGCCATGGGGGACTTGGTTTATGTCTCCGTTCTTCCTCAGCGCCAGACCTCCTTGTTCCAGCCCGAGCACTCTAAGCTTGCCCCCCGATTTCATGGTCCATATGTTGTCGAAGAGCGCGTTGGATTGGTTGCCTATTGCCTCACTCTTCGGCCGGGTTTGATGGTCCATCCTATTTTTCATGTTTCCTGCCTGTGCCGTTGCATTGGTGACCCTTCCCTGGCCGTGGATGCTCTACCTCTTCCATGGATGGTCCCCGTGGCTTCTTCTAACCCACTCCCTACAGCGCTGTTTGATAAGCGCTGTGTACGCTGCTCTGGTCATATTACCATGGAGGTTTTAGTCTCTTGGCAGGGCCAGTCACTTGAGGATGCTACGTGGTTATATGAGGATGGGTTTCTGCTCCAGTATCCTTTGTGGTCACCTTGAGGACAAGGCGTGTGCGGAAGCGTGGTGGAGTGTTGTGCAAGAGTGCACTAGGCTTAGTATTTACCTTTATTTCAGTACTTTATTTTTGTTCATTAGGCTAGTTTCCCTTATGATTAGCAGATGATTGTTATATGTATTTTGGATGACTTGTAATGGGCCCACTAGTGGCATGATTCCCAATGTGGGGCGCGACTCCCATAAAGAGGTTGTCTTCCTCCTTTGTGGTTATGCTTAATGAAATTTCAGAATTCCTTTTCCCTTTCTTCCAACTTCTTTCCCTTTCTCTACGTAGAACTCCTATGTACCTATTGTGCCTACATCAGGCACAACACCAGGGTGAATGTGCACAACACAAAGGTAGCAAGGAGGGCAACAAGGGAGACCACAAGGTGGGTAGTAAGACGGATAACAAAAGAAGTCTGTCAATCAAGGCAAGGTCTTTGCTATCTCAACTCATGAGGCGGCAAATGCTTTGGCAGTGGTGGAAGGTATGCTTGAAATCACCTCCCACTATGCTAGAGTGTTGTTTGATACCAGATCTTCACATTTATTTATTTCAGCTCTTTATGCTCATGAGCTTAGTGTTGAGCATAAGTAAGTCTTGTTTCCAATAACACGAAAAGATAACTAGTTGTGTTTTTGTAAAACTGAACTTTATAAGAAATGTGTTCATCATAACCTAACATATTAACAAGTCATGTTTTAGAAATACTGGACTTTATAAACCTTGTGTTACTGATAACACATCATGTTAACAAGTTGTGTTTTTGTAAACATGACTATAAATATCATAAGTGTGCCATACCTGCACCCGCGCATTTCTCGTAGTTCATAGTTATACCCCAGTGCTTTGAAATATATCTGACTATGCTTTTCAGTGTAATGTCTATGGAAACTTTAAGGAGGCTATAATTTTTTTTTTGCAATCCAAAGGTGAAATGCTAGAGGGTGGTTAGTTGACTTCCTTTGTGTCTACACACATGATTTGATACTAATCTTGTCATAGTCACATGATCTCCGATGTTTGATGCCCTTATATACCACTTGCAGGATTGGTCGGAGCACTTTGTAGAGTATGCATTCTTGTTCTTAACCACCACCTGATATGTAAAATTTACCTTTAGTGCAAGGTCAATCAAAACCCTCTTAAAATGCACTAGGCTTTGGAAACGTCCACCTAATCAGAGCAGATTTTGGTAGTCATTTGTTTGAAAACTACTAGTTATTACCTCGCCCTTACCAATATTTGGTTTCAACATGTTGAAATCATCTTCAGTCTCCCACTCTACCTTGGCCTCGATGTCAATATTACAAGGTACCTTGTTGTGCTAGAATTCTTCATGGTCAGATATACTTTCCATGTCAATTATGTCATTCTCATTCTATTGGTCATCACCCCACACTTCTTTAAATTCTTAGCCATCATAATTATAGGGTTGTATGGGGGATCATAGTCATCAAGTGATGTCCTTATCGCACCCATTGTTGGCGACATTTCTTCAAATTCAGTATGAATAACTTCTATAATAGGTTATGTAAGCATTATAATATTGTACAAAGTGTGACGTGGATTTGTTGAGTTGAAATCTCCCGGTTTTCCCAATTTGCTATGGATATTAACGTGTTAATCAATATGCAATATAAAGAACATTTATATTTGATTACAAGCTTACAAATTTTATCGTGTTACTAATGGGATGATATACGGTCATGTTATTGTCTCCATGCTAACAAGAATATGTGAGATATCATTTTTGTATTTTGCATCATTATTTATGTGATATTATAAATATCGTGTTCTTACCGAAAATAATATTGATATTATCATGTGTTCGAGTACACGATAAAGTATAATATCATGTAATCTAAAATTTATTATCACCTGACTATTTTATAAGTGAGTTGTGTATCATTGACTCTCATATGCAATCCACCATTGAAGTTGGGGTCAGCCAATACCACAGGTGATTTTTCTATTCAAAATGTGGTTTCTTTCCTCTAATGGTAATTTATTATCATTGTTAGCCTCGTTCATCTCTGCATTTAATGATAACACTTCTTTATTTGCCTTGATGAATGGAAAATACTAATTACAAGTCTCCATCGTCTTTTAATTCATACAGAATGGATGATTCTGAAGATGAAATCAAATATTTCAGTCACAATACCATTGATGACAAATCTTTCCTTAACTTGAACCCGCAGCTCGCCAAACCTCAGCTAAGGATCAATGTTCATCAACTATGCCTTTCCACTTACATACATGTTATTATTGCCTACATTTTCATTGTAATAGATTTAAATACTAATCCTCTTTATTATGCTAATTAATGGGTGATCGGATCGGTTATAATGAAGCCTTTTTCACTTGGTTCAGTCTGTGATGGAAAAAATGGCCTTTTACTATCTCCAACGACTCGTTGGTGAGTCACCACTAGTCATTTGTCACCGGAAAACTCCGCCTTGCTGCCAATTATTCTTTGACACACGAACGGTGTCATACTATTCATTTATAAAGATTTGCATAGGGATTAAATTTATTTAAACCTAAAGACAGTTTCGTCTTAAAGAAAGTGATATGGTATTCACTCTTAGAAACCAGGTAATATAAAATATTTGGCTCTTCGGCCAAGCCATATGGAAAAAATTCTAAATTAAAAGTGCATACCAATTTAAGGAGAAAGGAAATATGTCTATAAGCAAACAAAACAACTTCAAATAGAAACCGTGATTTCCTCTATAGATTGCTCACTGCCACCACAAATCATTGCTTTTGGCTTCTGAACTGATTACAAAGTTCAAATGTTCTATGTTAATCTCAAATTAAAAGCTCATTTTAAAGATGCTACTAGAATTACCATGAATACTTTTCTGACAAGTAACGCCATAGAAAGTGTTTTAAAAAAGCAACCCAGAACGGTCAATTTTAAAATTACTGCATAGAAACTACAGTTGCTTCAAAAGATAAATTCCTGTTCGCCAAAATATATCGGATAATTGTCGGCCAAAAACGCATGGACCTTTCTCGTTTTCCGCTTTCAAGTGCAGCTTTACTGGGGGGGGCATATTGTAAAGGAAAGCTCTTTAAGCAAATGGCAATGATAGTTCCCCGTGAGAGTTGGGCATGGCCTCGGTCCGAAGAAACATGTTGTGTCCAAGATGAAGAATATAGGCGAATACTACAGTGTTGGATCATCATCCAACAACGCACAAAAAGGGGGGGTTTCCCCACTCTTCTGAAATAGGTTTAATATATATTGACCAATCCAAATGAACACATCTTTCATAAGGCACTACCCAAAAAATTAAATCTATTCGAATATGAATTATAACATTCTGATAAAGAATTTTCATTTAAATAGTTACAAATTAGTGACAAATTGTCACAACTAATAAACAATCATCCATTATTAGACATGTGGCTGCCACAATCCATGAGATGAAAAAATTGAATGGATTTGGGTTATTCTCCTTTGCTACTGATTTCATCTTGTCTTGTGCTTCATCTTTATTGCTGCGCTCCCACTACCAAGGGGAGGAAACTCATTCAACTCAGGTGAGAAGGGGCTCTCATTTGCCTTCTCAACCTCTGCAGCCTTATTCTGTTCAACTTTTGATTTCCAGAATTGGGGCCGGCTTACTGCTTCGAGAACATGTACATCCCCTTCTTGCCTTTCATTAGGGTATCCAGATGCTGATTTAGATTGTTGTTCTAGAGTACCATCTTGCACACGTGCTGTCTGATTCAAGGGGAGAGGTTGGAGGCACATTAGATCAGGATCTTGTTTGAATCCATACGGTAGTCTGCAGTCATCCATCTTTCTAAACGTGATGGAGATCCTTCAAAATGAAGAAATATATTTTAGAAATGCTAAAACACGGTATATAAGTGGAAGAAATTACAGATTTACTAAGGTAAAAGAATAAATTTAAGGACAATGAGCAATTTTACCTTTTGGCAGGGACTGCAGGAACACAATGCTTGGCCACATCTGCTCCATTGCCATTTAATATAAGAACCGATCTACAAGTAAAATAATAAGTTAAATCAAAACTTTAAGCAAAAGATGTGACTACATAACTAACTGCTCAATGAGCATCAACAACAAATTTCATAAAAGCAAAGTTAGGGGCCTAATTAAGTAAAATTTCCAGCCTCTCAGTGTCAAAATTGTAGTGGATATCGTAGTATAATCATGTTTCTTACTGAATATTTTTGAAGGGAGGGTTTTTTGAACCAAAAACAGGGTAAAACTATCACACTAGACAAAGCTTAAGTGGAAGAAAGGTAAAAACTTACCCTACAGGTAATGGTATTGAAACAGGCCCTGAAAATTCCCCTGCATCGACCACTTTCAAGCTTGTGCCAAACAGTATGTTGCATTCAGCAAGGAAAGAAATTGTGCAAAATGGGCGCAAGAAGTCGTGGTGATCAATGTGAGGAGGAATGCAATCTCCTTCATCATAAAGGTTGACTATGCAACTGTTGGGAACACAACTTTGGGGAAGAATACGCCATCTGACCAGTCGCTTGATAATTTCTTTGAACAATGGAGGAATAGGATCCACTTCTTCATCGCGAATAATGCCTGGGGGATTTCCATTCTTATCCTGTTAAGATAAAAACTAGGGTTACATAGGCAATCCCTTGTGCAGATCATAAACATTGCTCCATGTTCAAAGATATGCTTAGTAGCTAAAAATAAAAAATAAACTAGTCTTTCAACAAGTACCACTGCATAGTTGTAGCAACATCCAAACTGTATAGTAACACGCCCTTTTCCACGCATCCACTTTGATGGTTCCGTATATGTGCGTGCTACAAAGTTGTTCATTAAGGGTAAAATGAGTGACCCACAACATAAGTAAAATTGATAAATGCAATCAATATCTGGGTAGCAGCGCATTCAAACAGGGGGGGTGAAAAACTTGTTCACAATTTACTTTTCTACTATATGGTAACCACTATCTTACATAACGAAAAGAACATAACTTGTTACCATTATTTAAGGAAAGAATCTAATCTTTCTTCTAATATTCCAGTAATGTCAGCGAAATAGCATAGAGAAGGATAATTTATGTGCATAATTAGCTTTGTTATTGAATAACTAAGTACAAAGTATAAACTCAATTCATGTTTTGTGCTTAAAAACATCAAGTCAAAGTCCTTAAAATTAAAGCATTCTTGGTCGAGTTGCAGTCAACATAGAGGAAACAGGTTTGTGCTACCGGAGGCACATTCTCTTCTGCTTAGTATGTTAAAAATACAGACTGAACAACCCATCACTTATTCTCTTTCTTTTCTACTCGTTGGCAGTAAAGGGAGGCCATGGCTACAAGTTTAGTCAATTTTTAATGTTAAGCATACTAGTATATTAAGTTCTAAATCGGGAAAGACCACACCATATCTACAAAAGCTTTTAAAATTATTACAAACTATAAAAGCAAAAAATCGTAAAACATAACAGTAAACAGGAGAAGATAAGCAGGTACCTCGGAGCATTCCATTTTGTCCCAGGCGCTGAAGGTTGTGAACATAATCCACAACCTTCTTCTGTTCATCCGCACTGAACACATTAGTGTGAAGCTCAAGTCCTTGAAGAATATTCACCTGCCTCCCTTTGATCCTTTCTACATGACAAAAATCCTTCTTCCTCTTCACCATTGAACACCTCGATCGCTCCCGTAACTCCTCCTCCGGTAACTCATGCGTGGTTTCATTATGAATTGATAGCTTCGATATCGACTGAAGGGTGCTTACATCAATTGAAGGTCCCGAACCAGAATGGGATCTCTTCGACTTGTCTAGAGACCTGGAAGACAGGCTCCTGCTTGAGCTCCCGGGTGAATAATCATGGTACCCATTGCCAGAAGACGAAGTAGATGTTTCTGATCTTGAAACGGAGTATCTATTAGATTCCCCCCAGTGCTCATTACTCCTGGATGAATATTTCTTCTCTTGTGTACCGCTGGCATTAAAAGAACCGGACCAACGAGAGTCCATCGTTCAAACTGCGGGCAGAATTACGGAATTTCCAATGAGATCAGATTACAACAAACAGACTTCTACTTCTTGAAAATAAAAGCACAAAACAAGCACAAAAATAATAATAAAACAGAATAAACACCATCAGACTTCAACCAACATGAGCAACAGAACAGAAATAAGTTTGGATTGAAAAGAAAACTCCTCCTTCATCAGTCTAAGAACAGACAGGTTTGCAATCGGCAAAAATCCTTATCAGAAATAGATTTACCACAAAACAAAACAAGAATTCCGCAAGCAAGAATTAGAAAAGATAAGGGTATTTTCAGAAAATTAAATCAAATTAAAAAAAATCTCTACGAAAAAATAACCACAGAAGATCCAAATTGAAAAAAAGGCAATAGAGATTCACATTACCTGTCGATTGTGGAGAGAAACAGAGAAGAACAATCCCTCAGGTGACAAATTTACAGACAGCTCTGGCAATGATGCTGAACAAATATACCGTAAGCTAATCTTTTTGTTTCTGGTAACTTCTTATCTTGAAGCTTGAGTCCAGCTGTAGCAGGAAAGCGTTAAACAAGGAGCCAGGATCAGGAAACCCTGTGGCGGCCGTCTCACAAGTCAAGGCGGTTTATAGCAATAAAGTTTCGATGACGACGGAGACTTTTTAAAGATTCCAAAATGGATTCTTTTGCGCAGATCAATGGTCAGGATGAAACCGCGAAAGAGTCCGTGTCGTTAAAATCCGGAACTACTCCGTTGTAGAAAGATAGAACAATAGGAAGGATAATTAAAAATGGCCCATATTTTTAATAATATGGGCAAATGGCCCTACATAAAATTTATATAGACTTATTTATTTAGATCAATTAAAATTATATTTTATATTAATAATGTTATTTTGTTCAATTTAAGTAATTGAACATTTTAAAAAATATTTATAAGCTTAATTTCTCTAGGTTTTGCTATTTAATTAAAATCATTATTTATTTAACAAGTATGGCTAATGATTATGTAACGGTTTTATTGATTGTTAAAAGACCGCAAAGGATACCCGTTTGTCTTTCAAAGAGCTACCCATATTTTTTCCGTTTTGGTAGCACTTCTTTTTATCTTGTAACATTTATTCTAGTGCAAAATATGGACTCAGGTTTGCTATTTTGGGGGTAGAATTAAGAGGTATGAAACTGGTGGATCTTGGTACAAAGTCAGGCTGGATAGCCAAGTGACGTAATTGAAGTACGTTTATAGGGGCCCAAATAGAAGTACGAAGTGAGTGATTCAAAACGGTTTGTTTATGTATAAATTAACATTACCTCTAATAAATCTTTTGGTGCGACCTTTTAAAATTTTTACTAATTAAGATAATTACTTTAGTGACATGAAGATTTATATGTGGAAAACCTATTTCATATTTTAAACAAAGTTAATTAGTAGAGCCTATGTTTTTTGGATCATACTAATCAGTAGTTTCTAAACAATGAAACAGTTCTTCGTAACGTTTAACATTACTCATTAATTAAAATAGTTTGTTGCCCCCGCCACATTAAGCAGCCTAGAGTACCACATGACATTTATTCCTATTTTATATGGGCCGTAGATCATTAAGACGGGCATTGTATGCACTAACGTACATTAGTACAATTGAGACTTTTCTACTTATATTAATATGTACTTAGTGTTTGCACCATTAATAATATTTTGGGTTCGCCGATATGAAAAATATTTAGATGTACCCGCTCCAGTGAGCTCGCATGGGGTATGTGACATAGCAAAGCGGCAATATTCAATTAATCTTCACCCTTTTTACTGGATGACTAATTATTGCCTGTTGCAATGCCAAGGGCCTCTTTGGAATAAAGGACTCATCTTAGGCTCATTTTCAGATGGCCCATTTCAAAATGTTCCCACTCATATATGTGTTGCAGGAGCTATTTAGGGGTCGGAACTGAAATTGTATGGGCAAACTCAAATGCGCTCAAGGAAATAAAAAAACTAGCGATTTTAAGATAAATGTGTCTACCCACTAAACTCCTCCTTCATCTCCTAAATAGAGAAAAAAATCTTCTCTTTTTATTTACTCTAGCACCCGAATCTTTCTCCATCATTTTCCTCCTACTTCCCTTGAAATCTAAACCTAATTTTTATACTTGGGGTGGTCTGAATGGATAAACAAGCATTTTGATCTTTGGCCCTATCCAACCATATTAAATGTGGGCCTAAAATTTTTAGGTCTAGCCCCAAGACTAGGGCTAAAATTTTTCAGCACTAGCTAGTATTTTTATGGGCTGGATAGGGCGAGTCGATGGGCAAGCTCTTAAAAAGTTTCACCTTTAGTTATAGGCTGCAGCTTGTAGCCAGATCTAGCTAAGCTAACGCTACTAGAAAATATTTGATATTTTTTAAAATTTAGATATGTGAAAATTAAGTAGTTTGATCCATTGATTCCTCCTAAATATGTATAATTTATAGATGAGACTAATATGATTGGAAAGTATAGAGAAAGAGCATTGAAATGCCATGAAGAACAAATAAACCGGAGTCCGAACGAGGGAGATATGACTCTATAAAATTGTAATTGATGCGCTTAGATTATTTACCCGAATCTAGTTTATATTGGGTCCTTTACCTCATTTGTAGTCTCAATTAAATAAAGTGATATAAATTTGTTTTATGAGGCATAATTGGGCTTCCTAATGGAGGTTTAGTTAGCCCAAAGTCTGTAGGGAGTTGGAAACCCTAATCCCGATTAACTATAAATACACCATAGGGTTTTTGGGTAAGGGAGCTTTTGGAGCTTTTAGGGATGATTGAGGTGCCCTATTTGGATGTGCTTTAGCAACATTCAAGGGATTCTTGGATCTTGAAAGAAAATTAAAGAGGTTCTCTAGTGATTAAAGGTAATGGGTTTTTGTTTTGATAATGATTTATTACATTAACACCATGGTTGATGTTGTTAATCATGCTTTTTGATTAATAATTAATGGTTATCTAGATTGATTTCTCTATTGGTTACATTTTGATGTCGGTTTTACATACTTATGCATAAGTTTGATTGGGTTTTTCATGATTAAGAGTTTGAGATTGATTAAACAAAGATTTATTGAATTGATGCTTGATCGCAATGTTTTTGGTTAAAAATTGTGATTTTACGAAATTTGCTTTGCCCAATGGATCGACCTCCTTATTGTTCCATATTTCTCTAGGGCTAATTGTTCACCCATGTGGGCTGAAATATTGACCAAAACCATGGTTTCATTTCGAAAATAAAATCCGAAACACCTTCAAATCTTCATCCATGGTATCAAACACTATTAAAAACTCATCAAACCTTCCAGAATACTAATCTAAATCATTCTAAGACAAAACCCTAAAAAATCGAAGTAAAAGATTAGCATTTATTAAACCTACCATTATAGTCCTAATCAAGCACATCCCATTCAAATAAAATCATGAAAATCGAGATTTTTACCACCCAAAGCTGAGATTGAAGAACTCATTACCTTTCCTGGTTAATTTAGGTCGGAATGAACTTTCAATCTCTTCCAACACCTTCTAAAAACACGATTTTAAGTTAACTTACAACTAATCTCGATTTAGTTTTGAAAAATCAAAAGTAAACATTAGATCTAGAGTTTTAAAAACCTAAAAACGAAAATTTGAAAATTAAGGCTTGGAGAAGAGAGGTAAAATAATAGTTTTGTGCTTTCAAAATGGATTGAAACGATGGGAGAAGTCAAGATTAAGAAGAGTTTAAGAAAAACCTAAAGATTAAGCCAAGATTAAGCTAAACTCACCTCTAATAGTTTCCTTTGTAGGCCAAATCAGGGATTAGGCTCCAAATCTCCTAGTTAAGCCTATTCCTAAATGGGAAATGACACAACCCTTTTTTTTTTGGGCTATACCTAAATAAAATGTAGGGTAGAAATAGAGCTTTTAACTAAAATTTAAAAAAATTGGCAATTTAACCAAAAATTAGGTTTACAAAAATTTTAAAATTTTTTATAGTGTCTTTCATTAATGTCCAAGGTATTTTGGTCCAAAAACCCAATTTTGTTGATGGGGCCCACAGGGGCCCGCAAAACCCTAATTTTCATAAAATTAGTAAAAAATTAAAAAAATCCCAAAAATTTAGATTTGATGCAAAATCACTTAAAACTAATAATTGTGAAGTTAGTTTTGATTAAAACCTTCAAAAAACTATTTATTTTTAAAAATTACCGAATTTAATTATAAAACGTTTAAACCATACGATAACCAATAAATAATCATTAAAATAAACCAGTTCAAGATGAGGGATCTTACAGTTTGTACCCTAAATATAGACTAATTCACATGGGGGGAATTTTATATAAATAAGTAATTAATTAATTTTTACCTAGGGTTAAGGGTGAACCAAAGTCAGTTCAAGGGGTTGATGACCCCGTAAAATGTCACTAACATTACCAGGTCCATGACATGAACAAGTACCCACAATATCATTTATGAGTTGAATGGAGTTCATGAAGGCCTTCAAGAAAATGATAAAAATACCCCTATGTGTATGTTGGCCTATATCCACTTGGATGGAATCACAATCAAATTGAGAGATGAACCCTTATAGGGCTATGACATAAAATTTAAGTGAGGGGTTTTGGCTTGATGATGTTTCTTGAATTATAACAAAATGAATTATGTGATTAATTACGCTTATGATGGTATATGGATTTTAAGCCTTGATTCTCTCAAATTCATTTTTTCATGTTGTTTCTACATGCATGTGCACGAGTTATGTTGGACTCTTCATATCTAAGGTTTAGATGATGTTTATGCAAAGATTTATGATATAACAATGGTTTCCCCATGTTTATTGCATGTAACTAGCAAAGCATTATCATGATATAATATGATTGCTTATGCTTACATGCATGTAATATTATTCATATATAAGAACAGGCTTTATTCATCATGAAAATTGCTTGTAAACTACGTTTAATAATGATTATTCATGGCTTTTCATAGTTTTCCTGATTAACCATATTGGATTTTGAATGAATTGGTTTTCTTTCTATTAGGGAAAAATTTTATGTCTGTAAAGGCAAGGTTTTCTATTCGAAAGGGTAGGGTTATTCATTTCAAAAAGGCAGGTTTTTTCTCCCATTTGAGGTGATTGAGATGAACTAATGAGATTTTGGAGATATGCACTGGGATATTTGGTCATGTCCGTCTTGACTAGGGATTTTTGGCATCTCCAGTTTGGAATGCTAGGTAACAAGTAACATGGAATGGTTTAATTGGTTACTATAGTTTTACTATCTTGTGGCACACCTTTGACGGATTCTTGAGTTTTATTACACCTGCATAGTTGTATATGAATATTGGATGAATTATTGAGATGTTTACACTAGTATTGTATAGGATTTGATGAAATCTCGAGGTTTTACATTGGTATTACATAAGGATTATTTTGATGTATCATGAGATATTGATACCATCTTCCATTTTCTTTATAAGATATTATAAAGTATTGGCAGAGTTTATGGTTATTACAATTAAGGATGGATTGTAACATTGGTTACCCTAATTGATGTATGATGTGTTTGTATGTCCAAGGGAGTAGACATGGTTATTAATTATTGAACATGGTTGTGAGATAATTCTTAATATTGCCTAATGTTAATTATTAAATTAGAATTAGTGGAATAATTAAAGAACTTGCAAAAATATAGGTTAATTGAAAACATTTAAGCATTGCATATATGATTCTATGCTTCATGAGATGATGGTAGTTTCTATGCAAAACTATGTCTAGATCTAATCTTGTTGGAAGTTACATTGAAGATGTTGTTAATTAAGTACGTACGCAACTAACATCTTGGTGATATTAGCCTAATATAAAAATTATTAATTAATTTTTTTATTCTTTTGGAAACTCTCCTCCAGAGGGAGGAGTTGTTCCGTTATTGGTTGTAGCACCCCGATTTTTAAATTACTTTAAAGGTCAAAGTGCCACCAATTTGTAATTAAAAAGGGGCCAAGATTAACCATATATAGAAGAGTAACTTT
Organism: Saururus chinensis; assembly: GCA_035235625.1. Lineage (NCBI taxonomy): Eukaryota > Viridiplantae > Streptophyta > Magnoliopsida > Piperales > Saururaceae > Saururus > Saururus chinensis. The sequence continues at coordinate 29,141,071 of CP141140.1, forward strand.
TTATTAATTTACATAACTATAAAAACTTTACAAAATAAGGTTTATCATGCCTTAATAAAATTAAAGTTGCCCACATCCAAAATTAATGTATAACAAAAGAACGTGATAAAGTATAGATCTGTCAAAGATATCGGCAATCTTTGTTAATATCATCTTCTTCAATCAGACCTGCAGTGTTTAGGGGTGGGTGAGTATAATTATACTCAGTAGATATAGTTAAATTCAATTACCATGCTAAAACATAAAGCATAAATAAAAATATATAAAATATTCTTCTAATAATTCATATTCAAATGTCAACTTTAGAATAATATTATCGACTAATAGAATCTAATACACTTCTTATACAAAAAATCAAATAAAATAGTTCTTTACTGAATCCAGTAAATTCGAATCATTCATTCATAGCCAGTATCCGATAAATAATTCAAAATCGGATAAAATATCATTCACATAATCTGATAAGTAATTCAAAATTGGATAAATCATCATTCACAAAATCTGATAAGTAATTCAAAATCAGATAAATCATCATTCACAGAATGTAGCCAATATGTGGGGCAACATGATCAAGATGAAGAAGATCTTCCCACGATATCCTACTTCATGGGCATGTCATATGCCATAGTAGGCGGTACCTAGGAGTCATAACTGCGATAGCTTTTGGGCTTTATACCAAATAGCTACCCTTTAAAACCGATCGTAGTTTTTGGGCTTTATACCAAATAACTACCATTCAAATCTAGTCAAATTATTCGTAAATGTACTTCAAATAATAATAATATTTTAAAAAATATATCCCGATGAAATCCCACAAAGTGGTGTACACAATGCTATTATTTAAGCGCATATCCACCCTTTATAATATCCCTTTTTGAAATGATATTTTATTTAAGAGGCAAATAAATTACAAAATAGAATGCCTAGTCGTAGCGCAAAATTAGATCTTAAAATGATTTAGCCTTTGTTCTTGAAATTGACCGAAGTGACAACTAGCGGTCTGAGCCTTGTCTAATTCCCAGGCTTAGGAGCGGTGGGTGGCACCTCCCCATGCACTAAGATAGTCTCTTCATTCGGGTCGAGTGAGGCGGGCATAACCTCTCCTAGCACTAGGATAATCTTTTCGTCCAGCATGAGTGAGGTGGGCAGAACCTCCCCTAGTGCTGTCATAGTCTTGGCTTCTGCCCGAAAAGTGGTAGATAGGGCCTCCTCTTGTCCTGGGTCGTTCCCACCTTTTAGAGAGGATAACTCAATAAACAAACCCTCTTATGACATCGGGCACCTTCGAATTAGGTAAAGCAGGTTTTTAAATGGATGGAAATGGCTTCACAATGCACGTTTAACGCTTAAAAATAGACATAACTAGGAAGAAAATGAGAGAAGGGGGATGAGGCGAGTTGGACCTCCCCCTTCCCTCCCCTTATATAAGCCATAATGGCCTTTTGGATGCGCAACACATGTCATGCATCTAGCGGCTGCAGGAGCCAGTATGGCTCATGCAGCACATAGCTACGCCTGCCACAATAGGCAACATACTACCGCATTGCAACAGTTGAACTGCCACATTGCTGGTTGACGCATTCAATGCGTCAGCACTAGCTGAAGTCAGGGTTGACACACAAATTCTCTTTTTTTTATTTTCATTTTAAATATAAAACAAAAATTAAAACATTAAACAAGCGTAACTCTTTACCTTGAATTCAGAATTGTACATTCTTAGTACAGTTGGACTCGTATCGATGAGACCTTTGGAATAAGACCACACAAGGACATGCTTTTTCTCAAAATTAAAGTGGGTCTTGCCCACAATACGCTTCTCGAGGCCATAGCCTACTATCCCAGTGTCTGTTTGATATGTCCTTGGGCTCGATACATTCATCTCTCCAAGCCCTATCAAATATCTTAAAGCTCATTTGAACGAATCAAGTTCAAAATGGTCAAATTTTAAGAAAACTCATTATTGGGCCTTAAAACTTGTTAATGGGTCTAAACATTCGAATTTTAAAATATTAAAATTCCAGGGAGTTACAAACTACCCCCTTATAAAAAAATTTATCCTCAAAATTTGCTCGAAATAATTATTCTTAATGCATTCTTAACAACATGGCAATACAAAAAAATGCAATTAAAACATAGGGTTATCCCCCTAGCTACACATGTATATAGATTGGAAAACTATTGAGCAAAATACGTAAACTTTTCTAAGTTAATCTAAAAAAGTTAATTTTATTTTTAAACTAAATTACCTTCAATGATCGAATTAGATGATTGAGCTCCCTCAGCGACGATAATGAAAACTCGACCCTCAGCCCCAGGTTTATGCTCCAGCTTAGTCTCAACTTGATTTATCTTTTTTGGGCACTCTAGAACCTTGTGCCCTTATTCACAGCATGAAAAACATCTTTTGGAAAAGTAGCAAGGTTTGATAAGGTGAAATCGATTACACCTAAGACATTTCTCTTAGTTTTTTACGTCTATATTAAGAGGTTGTGCTCTATTTGTTTATGGAACTTTTGGTTACCATTGCTATTGTTGAACGGAGACTTCCATTTACCCTCGTCAAACTTGGTGTCACCGCTCTGACCTCGATTCCCTTGCTCTGCCAAAATTTCCTTATGATCTTGTTCTAAAATAGATGCCAACTCTACTACTTTAGCAAAAGTGGAAGGTTGGAAGCCTACTACTCTACTTTGTAGACCATTGTTTAATCCCCTTACAAATTTACGTGCCTTCTTTAGCTCAACAGGGCAAGAGTTAGGAGCAAAGTGCTGAAGTTGGACAAACTTATTCTCATATTGGCCAACCGTCATCCCACCTTGCTGAAGATCTAGAAATTCTTTTTCTTTCTTCTCCTGAATATGAGGAGGAAAGTACTTATCATACAAAATTTCCTGAAATACTTCCCATTTGATGTTATTGGTGTCTCGAAAGAAATTCCTCTCCACTGTAGGCCACTAGAATGCATCCTTTCCTATCATGGCGAATGTGGATATTGACACCTTTCGATCTTCTGGTATCCTCATTACCTTGAAGATATGTTCCACTTTGAACGTCTATTTTTCCTCTGCTTTAGGGCCATCTTCGCCAGTGAAGGATTGTGCGATCTTCTTAAATCGTTCTAGCAGGTTGTCTATTTCACTCAATTTACTTTCTCCTACCCCCTTGGATTGACTTATTTGATAGCCTTGTGCCTGAATCTACTAAGTCATCTTTTGCATCATTAGGTCAAAAAAAATTGAAGTAGAACCCTCAATTGTTAACACACCATAAGGTGTGGTATCAACCGGGATAGAACTATCAGATGGTAGTACATTTTCTCCACTAGTGGGTGACATCTAAACATGATTTTAAAATAAAATATTTATATATTTAAAAAAAAGTTAGATTTTTGAAACAAAACATCACCTATCACATATGGATATCTATTTACATAAAAGATATCTATAAAAATTAGCAAGAAAAAATAAAATATAATAAACAACTCAAGCAATTGAAAAAAATATGTATGATAAACCCTTTTTTTCCTAAAAGACTTACTTACTCATATGTAGATAGTGGAACCTCAGCTTTTATACTAATTGTAGCGCCTTGACTTTTTAAATTACTTTAAAGGTCAGAGTGTTGCCAATTCATAATTTAAAATAAACCAAGATCAACCGTTTACAGAAGAGTAGCTTTTCACTAATTTACATAATTACAAAAACTTTATAAAACAATGTTTATCATGCCTTAACAAAATTAAAGTCGCTCACATCCAAAATTAATACATAACAAAAGAAGGTGATAAAGCATAGCTCTTTCGAAGTTTTACAAGCAATCTACATTAATATCATCTGCTTCGGTAGACCTACAAGATCTAGGGGCGGGTGGGTATAATTATACTTAGTAGATAACATGCTAAAACATAAAGCATAAATAAAAATGTATAAAATATTCTTCTAATAATTCATATTCAAAAGTCAACTTTAAAATAATATTACCCTCTAACAGAATCCAAAATACTTCTTATACAAAAAGTCAGATAAAATAGTTCTTCACATAATCCGATAAATTTGGATAATTTGTTCATAGCTCGAATTCGATAAATAATTCAAAATTGGATAAAATATCATTAACAGAATCCGATAAGTTATTCAAAATTAGATAAATCATTATTCAAAAAATCTCATAACTAATTCAAAATCAGATACATCATCATTTAAAGAATGTCGTCGATACCAGAGTGACATACACCCATGCTCGTTGGGCAATGGGATCAGAATGAAAAGGATCTTTCCATGATATCCTACTTCATGGGCACATCATATGTCATAATAGGCGATACTAAGGAATCATAACTTCGATAGCTTTTGGGCTTTAAACTAAATAGTAACCCTTCAAAACCGATTGTAGTTTTTGGCTTTATACCAAATAACTACCTTTCAAATCTGGTCAAATTATTTGTAAATGTACTTTAACTAATAATAATATTTTATAGAATATATCCTGATGAAATCCCACTAAGTAGTGTTCACAACACTATTATTTAAGCACATATCTACCCTTAATAATATCCCTTTGAAATAATATTTTATTTAAGAGGTGAATACATTACTAAATAGAACGCCTAGTCGTAGCATGGAATTAAAACTTAAAACCACATATCCTTTGTTCTTAAAATTGACCGAAGTAATGGCTAGTGGTCGGAGCCTTGTCTAATTCTTGGACTTAGAAGCTGCTGGTGACACCTCCCCTTGCGCTGAGATAGTCTCCTCGTTCGGCTTGAGTAAGGCAGGTAGAACCTCCCCTAGCACTGGGATAGTCTTCTCGTCTGGCTCGAGTTAGGTGGGCAGAACCTACCCTAGTGTTGAGATAGTCTTCGCTTCCAGCCCGAAAGTGGTTGACATGGCGGGCACCCTCGAATTAGGTAGAATTGATTTTTGAATGGACGGAAATGGGAGAGAAATGACTTAAAAATGCACATTTAATGCTTAAAAAGGGGCATAACTCGGAAGAAAATGAGAGGAGGAAGGAGGGTGGGGCAAGTTGGACCTCCCCTATCCCTCCCTTTATATAGGCCAAAATGACCTTTTGGATGTGTGATACATGTCACGCATGCAAGCAAAATACTGCCACATTGCAGTAGTTGTGCGACAGGTCACCTTGCCGCAATGCGGCCTCGGTAGGCCGCATTGATGGCTAACACATTCAGCGCGTCAACTCTAATGCCATGGCTGAAGTGCAATTTTTTTTATTTTTGTTTTAAATATAAAACAAAAATTAAAACTTTAAACGGGTGTAACTCTTTACCCCGAATTTGGAATCGCACGTTCTAAGTACCGTTGGACTCATATCGATGAACCCTTCAAAATAAGACCATGTAAATGTATGTTTTCTCGCAAAATTAAAGTGGGTCCCACCTATGATATGCTTCTTGAGGCCATAGCCTACTATTCTGGAGTTTGTTTGACATGTTCTTGGGCTTGATACATTCATCTCTCTTAGCCCTATCAAATATCTTAATGCTCATTCGAATGAATCAAGCTCAAAATAGTCCAATTTTAAGAAAAAATATTATTGGGCCTTAGAACTCGTTAATCGGCCCAAACATTCGAATTTTAAAACATTAAAATTTTGGGGCATTACATTGTTAGTCTTGTTGGTTGCCGGTTCTCTAGTTAGCAATAGTAAAACTAAGATCATCGGTGGGGATTGAGGATGACATTATATTAGTAACACTACAACAAAAAAGACTATTTGCAATGACTATTGGTGAAGCCTGTTATGAGTTAGTAGAGAGAAAAAAATCTCAAGAGATTCTTATCTCATTCCATTTCAATGACTCGACCAGTAACCAATGGCGAAAACTTATCCATGGTTTCCCTGTAGAACCCCATTTCGACCAAGTTGCGGAACCAGAAAAAAGAAGCAGTTTTTCGCATAGCTTGCTCATAGTGTAGGTTCCACTTATATATTGTATTTAGCCAAAGAAGCATCATACAAGTTGGAGTTCGTACCTTCTAGGGACTTTGCTTTGCTCTAGCATTGCGCAAACGTTGGTGTGGTGCTTGATTCAGCCTTAGCGCACATACATACGATGCCCTTTTTTGTTTTGATTTGATAGGACTCTAGATCATACTTCAATTGTTTCCATGAAGCCTTGGTTCCTATCCAAGGATTAGAGAAAACTTAAACTAAAGCATTGCAAATACTATATTTTTTCAATTTATCTACTATTTACAAAATTTAAATGTCACAAATAGGTAGTAGTATATTCGACACCTTAATCAAAGTGTCGGATAGAAGCATCACAAATAGTATTATTTTTTAAAAATGTAAACAAAATTTTATTTCTTTACTATATATGACACTTATGTTTAAGCGTCGCAATTAGGAAACATATTTGTGATGCTTAGACAAAAGCGTCACCATTAGGGTATATTGGGCACAAAAGACTTGGAATGCATAGCCTTATGCCTCGCAAATACCCTAATTTATATTTAATAATTGTTTTGATTCTAAAATATATTTTTTAATATGTAAATATATTATATATTATTATTTAAATTATAAATTGATTTATTTATTCCCATATGTGCGGAACAAGGCTCACATGCGTCATGCTAACCTCGGGTCTGTGGGATGCTGGATAGATATTGTACGATGCACATAACTCATTGGACATGAAGGATGCATGTTCCCATGCACCGTCAAATCTTGATTCGATAGTTCTCAAAGCTTGAACTCACACAACTAGGAATAAATAATTATTTTTATTTTTATAAATAATATAATATATATTTACATATTAATTAGTATATTTTAGAAAATAAATATATATTAAATAAAATATAGGGTACTATGCGTCCCATATACCAAAAAATTAATTAACATTTATTTTTATTCTAAAATATATAAATACATAATACATAATTACTAAAAAATAAAAATTAATGTTTTATTCTCATATATGTGGGACTAGGCTCACGTGCGTCAGTTCTAGCCCTAGCTTTGTGGGAAGTCAGATATAAACTTGATGATGCACATAACTCATTGGACATGAAGGATGCATACCCCCATGCATTGTTAAATCTTGATTTGACAATTCTCACAACACAATCTCACACAATGAGAATAAATAAATTTTTTTAGTTTTTTAAGAAATATTATAGTATGGATTTATATATTAAATAGTATATTTTAGGAAATAAAATATATGTTAATTAAAATATAGGGCATTTGGGACACACAACACTATGCGTCCCAAAGACCCAAATTTTATTTAATGTTTATTTTTATTTTAAAAAATATTATTTAATATATAAATACATAATAGATACTTATTTAATAAATGTACATTAATGTTTTCATTCCCATATGTATAGGACTAGGCTCACTAGTGTTAGTGCTAGCCCTGGCTATGTGGGACATTGGATAGAAATTGGACAATATGTAAAATTCATTAGACAAGAAAGATGCATGTCCCCATCGCAGTCGAATCTTAATCCGATTATTCTTAAAGTCCGAGCTTATAATAGAAAAATTTATAGTTATTTGTGACATATAGATTTGAGTAAGAATAGGCTCAGATACGTTAGATCTCGATGAGATAGCATTCAAGAGCCCAGGCTAACACATACAAGGCTTACATAGAACAAGGTCTCATGCTACCATGAGTGAGCTTAGTTTCAAGTAAACAGGACTCATGAAATTAATTTTATATGTTTTATAAATATATATCATATATTTATTATTGTATAATATAATCTATAATTTAAATAATATATATTAAATATAAACTAATATTTAATATAATACCATTTAAAATGTTTAATATAAAGCATCACAAATATAAATAAATAAATAAATTATTTTAATCCCTAAATTCACAATGACGTTAAAACATTTGCAAACTTTGGTCAAATTGTCATAAAATTATTGTCTCAACAAAGTTATAACTTTGTCCACGGACTAACTGTAATGTTTAAATACTTCTATTTAAATGATTTGAAATAAGTGTCAACACGGTTTAACAAAATGTTAAATCATTGAAAGAATCATAATCCCTAAATTGACAATGTCATTAAAATGTTTACACACTTTTGTCAAATCATTTTAACACTACTATGTTAACAAAGTTATAACTTTGCCCATTGTCTACCCAAAATGTGTTAATATTTGTGTTAAAATAATTTAATTTAAGTGTTAAAAGGGTTAAACAATATGTTAAATCAATTAAGAGTCCTAACTCCTAAATTGACCATGGTGTTTAAATGTTTGGACAAAGTGGTTTAAATGATTTGAACAAAAGTTTAAAACTGTTTTATAAGAACATATGAATCAAATATTTTAAAAATATGTTCATCCAATATGTCAAAACATTTTATTTATAAGGTTAAAATGAATTGAAAAAAAAAAGGTATAAAAAGGTCATATAACCTACTCAAGATGATGACCATTTCCAATGGCCTTTTCCTCGAACAAATCTATTGACATTTGTTGTCCTAGTGTAGGCTGTTCTACTCGGACAAGGAGCTCTTCCTCAGAGGCTCCAAGGACTCTTTGGAGAGCGCACATGACCAAAAAATGATATAGACTCTTCACCAGTAATTTTACTGCAACTGCCCTTATTGAAAAAGGAATAGGTAAGATTAAGAGGAACTACAAGATGAGCAAGAGGTAAAAATCATCTAGTCTTCCTTATTTACATGATGGCTTATATAGAGAAGACACAAGCTACAACATCTAGCCTCTTCATTGTTAGGCCTGGCAAAACGTGCCTGTTTGGATTTTTTGCTCTCATTCAACAGAAGCATTAAATAGGGAGGACATGTACGTAGGGGAGGGAAAAACATTAAATAGGGAAGACATGTGAGTAGGGGAGGTAGGGTAGGGAGTAACGCTGCACTAAATTCAGAGGCATGAGGTTGTGAGGGCAAAATTATTATAATAAGTACATGAAAGTTGGTAATTCCTGCCTAAAATGCAAAATTGTGGAAATTCTTTACACATCTAACAACCTGAAAGTTTGGTAAAACCTTCACTTTAAGTGCTTTCTTCTACAATGGGTCCCCATATAAAGTAAAAGCGGAAAGCAAATAACGAGAAATATCAAATATTTTTGGCCCACAGGCATCCCAATAAATTTTTTGGTGAGAAAGAATTTATTTATCTAATCATAGTGTAGTTTCTACGGTGGTTTTGGTATGAAAAGTGTATATGGTAATTATTGTAGCATCTTCAGAATGAGCTTTTAATTTGAGATTAGCATAGAACTTTGTAATCAGTTCGCATGCCAAAGAGCGATGATTTGTGGTGGCAATGAGCAATCTATATTTTCAGCAAACAGAGACAGACAGCCAATTCCAAACAGATAATGCTTCAAACACTACTACAAATCTTTGTAAGGACACAGTTATAAATCTTGGTCAAGGCCAACATATTCATATTTTGGTTTCTCTACGAATATCTCATGAAAGTTGTGAAAGGAAACAAAAATCACTCCAAAAAAGCAAAGTATAGATAACATGTGTTTCTAACCACTGCTTGTGCGGTCTAACAGCCAATGACAATCATTTAGATTCACAAAGGAATAATTTTGGCCAGGAAGTTTGGGTAAAATACGTGTTTCAACAATGCGCCTCTTCCCCATGCTGTAGACATACATACGCCCCTCCAGATGGTCCCTGAGGAAGTAGATGCAGTTCTGTTCGCAGATGGGGAAAGTTGCAGCGGACACCGCAAAAGACACTCCATTGGCCAAGAAAAGGGCATCCTCACCCAAGCTTTTAAGCTCCAGCCATGATGGGCAAGAGCCCTTTCTGTCTTCTAGCTTGAAGACATCAAACCAATATGTTTCATCCTCACGGACTTCCAAGAAAAATTGGGCGATATGTTCCACGATTAACAAGAGTTCTCCCTTGGCCGATTCAACCAAAATCCTTCTGCAACGTATGTAAGGATTGGAGTTCCTTATCACGATTTCCCTGCCCGAAAGGAGTGGCTGTTTTACAATGAAGGAGAAATTCCAGCCAGATTCGTCTTTAATTTCTTTCCAAACAACTAGTCTCCCATTTTCAGCAACAGCATAGAATCTGTCTTTTCGATACATAACATCTGTGATGCACCGGCTGTCCGGGCAGGAAGCATCGCACCACCTTGTGTCGCCTGGTCGGGCCGAAAACACATTACCTTCCCAAGTAACGGCCATGACTACGGGGTCCTTGCCTCCCTGCCGGCCACATGATACGGCGGCTTTAACCATTCCGAGGTTGCTGGAAGGCATCTGGATTCGCGTTTCTAGTAGTAGGTTGACGAGATCAATGTTTTTACTGCCGCCGATGGAGGCACAGCAAGTCTCGACTATCCAGCCGTCGGAGGAGCCACCGATCATCCTACCCCACAAGTTTTTACGCGGCGGCTGCATATGGAGCTCTTGCAAGACGGGGATGCAGGGACAGTGCAAGCGATACGCAGGTGGGTCGGAAAAGTAGTCGGCTAGAATAAGCGACGGAAAGGTGAAAGGGCGGAGATCCCGTTGTAGTGCCACTGCCACCGTTCGCCATTCCCGGCACACGGCGCCGAAACGAACTATATCGGATAAACGGGGGAGCCGCTTAGCGAGAAGGATCAAGACATCCTCCGGTATGAGGCTGAAACCTACTTTGGCAGAAGACATGCTGGTCGAGGTTTTGGAGTCGACGGAAAAGGCCATCATGGGGGGGTTCTTGTTCTGTGAGTTCTTCTGTGAAGAAAATCAACAATTTAATCAAGTTAAAGAGTCACCAAAACTCAAAAACTACAAACACAGCAAAGATGGAAATTTCATCGTCTTAAGTTATGAATGACGACAATTTAAGGATCATCCTAGAATATATTTGATCTGAAAGAAAAATACATAGATAATCGATATCATAGACAATCATAAACATACAGAAACATACGTGCGATCAGATCATAATCCAATACCGCCCTCTGTTGGCGTCTGAGGCATCTTAAACTCACTGAAGTGATTAACGTATTTAAAGAGATGAAGCCATCTCAAACTGTGTTATGATCTCAAACCCATCAATAACTCACAGAATTTTTAGGCATATGTGTTTGAATAGATGCATAAACTTAGGACGTTAAAACCATTACATAACGAGGAATCAACCAAAACAAAAATAAGTCAAGTTAATTACCCCAAGAGCCGTACGTTGAATATAAAAAAATGGTTATGTAACATAGCATGCACAGAAAGGAAGAAACCCTACCTCAGAGCGACCGTGGATGAGGGTATCCCGCCATGAACGCTGGGGGTGAGGGTCTTCCTTCGTGGTAACTCCAAAAGACATGTTCCCTTTCTCCTTGAATTTGCTTCTTGAAAAGCCCTTTGTTATATAACTTCCCAACTTAGATGAATTTCCATACTTGGCAAGGACTTTATTACGGTGCAGCCGTAATGAAAAAAGGGCCGGAAACCGATTAGTCCTATATAAGTAGGTTAATTACTGATTAATCCCGACCATGAATGGGTAAGTCCTGACAATAATTAAATATGGGAAATTGACTTATATACCCTCCTGATATAAATACAGAAACCCATCAAGCCCAGGGAAACAGATCGAATAAAAAGCCCTAGCTCTATATGCAATCGAGTTGCTCCCCAACATCAGAGCCGCACGATCTTCCTCCGGTAACCGATAATTTTCTCGGCAACCGATATTCTTCCTCCGGCGATCAATGATCTTCCTCGGCGACCAATGGTCTTCTTGGGCGACCTTTGATTGATTTCTTCGTCTCTGCCATGGCATTTTTCATAGACTTATCGTAAGGGGTAAATTTGGTTATTGAAAGCGACCTAGAGGTAAGTTTTCCTAAGAAAAAACCTTGTCCTAATACTAGTATGTGCGTCCTAATACTAGTATGTGCTTGTCTGCCGCCAAAAATCGTTTAATTTTTCAACCTGCGCAAAATTAGGTAAGCTTCAAGTACTTAATCCATTCCCCACGTGCCCCCCTCTCGTCCTTTATTTTCTTCCTGTCACCCTATGTGTCCTCCACTTTTATTCTTCTTCTCTTCCTCATTTGGTTGGCACCAACGGCAACTAAGGCCATGGCTTTAATGCAAGTACAGATTCCAACGTCGTTGTCAACCACACTTTCACGCTTTACCCTAGCCTCCCCGAATAGTTCATGTCTCCCCATCTCACCGGCTGTCACAAAGAATGAGGAGGAGAAGGAGAAGGGGCAACAAAATTGTGTGTGGCGGATTATCACGGGGGTGAAAAAGGCCCGCCCTGCGGTATTTGCAAGGCCAAATAGTCAAACGAATAAATCATTCTTCATTAAGGTCATAGCCTCGTGCAATTCAACTAAGTGTTCAACTTGTGAAGCCAAGTAACGAACCCATCCTAAGGCGGATGTGCGAATGTGCCGAGACATTTCCCAAGTAGGTTAGCCGGAGGGGGACACCTCCTTACGATGCACGGATCCAACTTAGGCAACTCCCACATCTAAACATTCCAACTCAGCTAAGTGCATGCAAGGGGCTTTGTATCCAACATGGCCATAAGGTCGGATGGCCACCTGATAGGTAGGAGAAGGCCATCCCCCAGTGAATGATGCTCCTAGCATGAGAGCTAGTAACACAACAAGCCTTCATTGTCTTGAGACAACCGGTTCCAAGGCTAGACATCATATCAACAGCTTTGTCATTTTAGTTCACCATGTCAGCATAAGAGATTTTTCCCATTCTACTAGAGTGACAGCCAAAGTTGCTGTATGGGCATGGTTTTTCCAAACTTTGTCAAACGTTCATTTTGGTCACCCAACAAGACGGAACCTTGGAGCCAAGGGGAATAAGGAGGGGGTGGGTAAGTGAATTATATCCTTATAATGGGAGAAGGATGAGGGAGGTGGGTATGAGAGATTTTATAATATTTACATGAAGATGAGGAAGTGGATGATAATGGTAGCGAGACATTTTTGGGGTGGCAATTCTCTACAACAAAAGAGACTATTGGCGATGCTTATAAGCGTCGCTAATAATAGTATAAGAGTTGCTAATGCCTATTAGCGACGATTACAAAGCGTCGCTACATACGCCACTTAAACATGAGTCATTATTGCTCATTAGTGACACTTACGTAAAGCGTCGCTAATAGTACACATTATTAACGACGCATAGTTTTAGTATTAGCGACGCATAATCAAGTGTCGCTAATAGTAAATTATTAACGATGCATAATAATTAAGTGTCACAAATAATTGACTATTAGCAACGCTTTAATACACGTCACTAATATAAAAATTTATTTTATAAAAAATAAATAATAGCTTATTAGTGACGCATAGATATAAGCATCGCTAATAATTGATTATTAACGATACTTTTTTATGCGTTGCTAATAAAATAAATTTAAAATTAATAAAAAATAATTTTTTAAACATCGTTAATGAAAAAAATATTTTTAAAAAAATTGTGTATTAATTTGTGACACTTTGTGAACTGTCGCTAATACTTCATAATTTTTTTTTTTTAAAAAAGCTTTTAGCGACGCTTTTATAATGCTGAAAACTAGAAAAAAAAATTTAAAAAAATTGGGACAAGAATTTGACAGAAGTGTCAAATCCAACGCCGGTGGGAGGTTGATGCACAGGGGGGGTGTGGTGACCGGGAGATGAGGGCGGGACCCGGGGAAAGGGAGGAGGTGGGGTGGGCGGCCGGATTCCAATGGGGAGGCGGAATCTAGTTCCCCCCTTCTCCCTCCGGTCCCCTCCTTTGTTGAGGGCAAGGGGGGGTGAGCATGAGGGAAGGAGAAGGGGGGGAATGGGAGGGAAGGGGGTGGCAAGTCACCCCCTCTCTCCTGGGTCCGCCCACCTCCTTCCCCTCCTCTCGTAAAATAGCGGAGGGGAAGGAGGTGGGCGGACTCGGGGAGAGAGGGGAAAGCAAAGAGGGAGGCCGGGACTGTGAGCACTGGCGAGAGAGGGTTGGGGGTTGACGAGGGGTGGCCGGTGCCGGAGCAGATCGGGGTGGCCGGGGTCGGACGTGGGCGGCAGAAGGCGTCTAAGTTGTGGGGGACGAGTGGGGAGTAGCGGCGGGGGTGAAGTGGAGCGGACAAGTGACATATGATGGCAGAGGGCAGACGGCAGGGGTGGGTGTTATAGAAAAAACACCTGCACGAGGTGAAAATTTAGCCCCGCGTGGGCCATTTTTGCATTGTGCGCAAGTGAATTTTTCGCGTGCACGCCTGCTTTTTAACAATGCTTAGTAAGCATCACAAATGGAAGCCATTTGCAACGCTTGATCTAAGCGTCACAAATAATAATTTTTAGCGACGTTTATAAAGTGTCGCAATTATTTTAAAATTTGCGCCGTTTTGTAAAACATCGCTATCATGCCCCGGCACTGCCTGATCCGAGCCGAACCCAATCAAAGGGCCGGTCCAGTGCTAGGGGTGATGGTATTGAAAAATGGTTCAAGAAATAGCAGAAGACTTATGCCTCACCTATGGGCAGCGGTCTAATTCACGGAGTTACGAACTACTTTGAGCAAGAGTAAATAGGTAGAACTAAAAGAGTTACTTTAACTCTAAATTGAACCACAACTCTCAAACCCACATACTAATAATCCATAGCCAACATACTTGGCTCAAAACAAGGTCTCAAATAAATCTAAAGATATAATATATCACAAGTCTGAAATAAGAACCATTCCACAAAGGTTCTAACATCATAACAAAATAATCATAGAGAGATGCAAAATTTAGTGGCCTCCACTCCTACTCCTAAGCTTTCCCCAACTATTCCTCATAAAGAGTATCCTGTCCGACTGCATGCTCAGTGTCCAGATGTGACTATCTCAATAAATCTCAACCGCAAGACAAATATACAACTTGTCCTCATATAACTCAATTAGACTCAACTCAACCCGGGGAGTGTACATATTCCACATTGGAACTTAAATAAAAAACATGTCCTTTCGGACTAACCAAGTTCCGATTAATTCACCGAGCGATTAATCCGGCACGCAATCTCAACCATTGCATATAATCTATTAATTCTAATTAAACATCGGTAAAACATCGTCCAAGAATACCGATCCATGATGCATGATAGCATAATACATCCGTGAGCAAGACCTACGTGGGTTCCAACACATGGAACATGCTCCCAATCAGTCCCCTCATGCATCATAATCAATACATAATTAACTATAATCTCATAGTAGATTCCCCATACGTGTGTGCATTCATGCATATTCTAAGCACATGACTAATGTTTGACATAAACTCATACGACAGTATATTTATGCTTAAACACATTTAAAACAATGATTCTAAACTAAAATCAAAGTGAAATCCACCATAAAGCTTAAATCCATCCATGTGAAATTGAACGTTCACTCCCACAAACATGATTTTTTGTCACTTTAAGCCACAACATGATCACATGAATTATCTATAAACCATCCTTATTATAAGAGAACACATCTCACCATTTTTCTTATAATATCTCTGCTGGAAATATATTCTAATCACAAGAATACCAACATTCAAAAGTTCAAGGTACTTCACTATCAATATGTATAATTATCAAAATAATATAATGCCACATGACTATACTTAAACACATTCCATAAACTTTCATCATCAATTCTATACTTCCAGTAGCCTAATTTCATCATAACACACTTCCCATAACCATTAGAATCATTAAATTGAGTAAAACATTGAAATGTGCATAAGTTTCAAAAATAGCAAAAATTGTCGTGCAGCCGATCGACTCCCCAGCCAGGTTGTTAGATCGGCTAAACTGAAAATCTACCAAAAATGTAGTGTTTCTAATTGATCACCCTTGCAGGCCGTTTGATCGCCAACAAAGCAGTTTTGACCTTCTTTATTTAGAAAATCAAAACCGAAACATCATGAAAACACCTTAAAATCTTCATCTATGGTATCAAACATTATAAAAAAACTCATCAAACCTTCCAGAACACTAATCTAAACCATTCTAAGATAAAACTCTAAGAAATCAAAGTAAAAGATTAGCATTTATTAAACTCATCATTAGAGTCCTAATCAAGCAAATCACATTCAAATAAAGTCATGAAAAATGAGATTTTTACCACCCAAAGCTGAGATTGAAGAACCCATTACATTTCCTTCTTAATTTGGGTTGGAATGAACCTTCAATCTCCTCCAACACCTTCTAAAAACCCGATTTTAAGGTAACACACAACTAATCTCGATTTAGCATTGAAAAATCAAAAGTAAACATTAGATTTAAGGTTTTAGAAGCTTAAAAACGAGATTTTGAATATTAAAGCTTGGAAAAGAGCGGTAAAACAGTAGTTTTTGTTTTAAAAATGGATTAAAACAATGATTGAGGTCAAGATTAAGAATAGATTAAAAGAAAACTTAGGGTTTAGGCTTGATTAAATGAGAACATACCTTAATCCCTTTATAATTCGGACCTAATTGGGGAATTAGGCCTTAATTGCCCTCTCCTAGCCTATTCCCAAATGGGGAATGGATCAGCGCTTTCTATTTATAGTAAGGCTTGGGCTATACCTAATGAACTAGTGCGGTATAAATAAAAATTTTAGCTAAAAATTGATATTTTGAAGATTTAAGTACTAATTAAATTTAAAAAAATTCTAAATTATTTTGTATAAGATTGTTTTGATGTCCAAGTCAATTTGGTCCAAAAACCTCAATTTCGTCAGTGGGGACCACTGGGGGTCCTGCTAAACCCTAATTTTTGAAAAATTAGTAAATATCAAAAAATTCTAAAAAAATTAGATTTGACCCAAAACCGCTTAAAACTCATAAATGTGAAGTTGGTTTTTATTAAAACCTTTAGAAAATACTCAAATTTAGAAAATCATCCCGAACCGATCAGAATTAATATTAAAACCACATAAAATCAATTAAACAAAATGAATTCAAATCCTATTATCTGTGATGCTTATACATAAGCATCACGAATACTATTACTTTCTCCCCCTACTCTCTCTCTACATATTTTCTCTCTATCTTCACTCTCTCCCCTCTCTCTCGATCACTCTCTCTCCTCCCACTCTCTTCCTCCCATCACTCTCTCTCCTCCCTCTCTCTTCCTCCCTAACACTCTCTCTCCACCCTCTCTCTTCCTCCCTATCACTCTCTCACCTCCCTCTCTCTCCCTCCCCCTCTCTCCTTTTCTCTCTCCCTCCCTCTCTTTCCTCTCTCCTCCCTCTATCTCCTCTCTCTCCCTCCCCTCTCTCTCCCTCTCTCTCTCCGCCCTCTCGCTCTATCCTCCCTCTCTCTCTCCTCACCCCCTACTTTCTCTCTCTCCTCTCTCTCTCTTCTTGCTCTCCTCCCTCTGTCTCCTCTCTGTCTCCTCCCTATTTCACTCTCTCCTCTCTCTCTCCCCTCTCTCTCTCCCTCTCTCTCTCCGCCCTCTCGCTCTATCCTCCCTCTCTCTCTCCTCACCCCCTACTTTCTCTCTCTCCTCCCTCTCTCTTCCTCTCTCTTTCTCCTCTCCTCTCTCTCCCTCCAGCTATCTCTCCTCTTCTCTCTCCCTCCCTCTCTCCCCCTCTCTCTATATCCTCTCTATGTTCTCTCTCTACATATTTTCAAATTATAATAACAAATTATAAGGTAATAGCAACACATAGAACTATGTGTTGCTATTACCTAAGTTATTAGTGATGCATAGGAATATGTGTCGCTAATACAAAGGGTATTAGCGACGTATATTCCTATACGTCGCTAATAGTAAGGGTATTATTGACGCATGCCAATATGTGTCACTAATATATTTTTATTTATTTATATTTTTAATTAATTTTAAAATAAAAAATATAAAAAAATTAAAATTAAAATTTTCCCTCTCTCTCCACCCTCTCTCTTCCCTCTCTCTTCCCTCCCTCTCGCCTCTCTCTCTCCCTCTCTCTCCCCCTCTCTCTCCTCTTCTCTCTCCCTCCCTCTCTCTTCCCCCACTCTCTCCCCCTCTCTATATCCTCTCTATTTTCTCTCTCTACATATTTAAAAATTATAATAACAAATTATAAGGCAATCGCGGCGCATATGAATATGCATGCGTCATATGACCTATGTTATTAGCAATGCATAGGAATATGCGACACATATTCCTATATGTCACCAATAATAAGGTTATTAGTGATGCATACCTATATGCATCACTAATACAAATGGTATCAGCGACGTATATTCCTATATGTAGCTAATAATAAGGTTATTAGTGATGCATACCTATATGCATCATCATATATATATATATATATTTATTTTTTAATTAATTTTTGAAAAAATATAAAAAATTAAAATTAAAATTTTCCCTCTCTCTCCTCTCCACTCTCTCCCTCCCCTCTCCCTCCTCTTCTCTCTCCCTCCCTCTCTCTCCTCTCTCTCTTCTCTCTCCCTCCCTCTCTCCTCTCTCTCTCCTCTTCTCTCTTCTCTATTTTCTCTCTCTACATATTCTAAAATTATAATAACAAATCATAAGGTAATGCATCACTATTACTGATGTTATTAGCGACGCATAGTAATATGCATTGCTAATATCAAGGGTATTAGCGACATATATTCCTATATTTCGCTAATAATAAGAGTAATATCTATATGTGTCACTAATATATTTTTAGTTCTTTATTTTTTATTTAATTTAATAAAAATTAAAATTAAAAATTTCCCTCTCTCCCTCCTCTCTCTCCCCACCCCTCTCTCTCTCCACCCTCTCTCTCTCCTCCCCCTCTCTCTCCTCCCTGTTTCTCTCTCTGTCTCACATCACTCTCTCACCTCCCCCTCTCTTTGCTCTCTCTTTGACCCCTCTCTCTCTACTCGTTCTCTCTCTCCTCAAACTCACTCTCTCTCTCTCTCTCCATGCATACTCTTCACTCTCTCTTTTATTATAAATTAT
The DNA here is from genome assembly GCA_035235625.1 of Saururus chinensis. Classification (NCBI taxonomy): domain Eukaryota; kingdom Viridiplantae; phylum Streptophyta; class Magnoliopsida; order Piperales; family Saururaceae; genus Saururus; species Saururus chinensis. The sequence continues at coordinate 29,159,958 of CP141140.1, forward strand.
ATTTTAAAATTAATAATAAAATTTAAAAAATAAAATATATTATATATAAATAGTGAAAGTTTAAACTATTATTAACACTACTTTTTATTAAAAATTTAATATTTATTTATTATGTATACAGATAGTAAATATTGAATAATATATATTATATTTAGGAAGTTTATTATAAAAATTTTTATATTTTTATATTATTTATTAAATAAAATTAATTAATAAAGCGATTACCAATGCTTGTCAATAAGTGTTGCTATTAGCAATGGTATTTACGACGCTTATTTAAAAGCGTCACTAATAATTCAAAATATTTAATTTTTTATTTTTAATTAATAACTATTAGTAACATTTTTTTAAGCGTCGCTAATAGTATCACTATTAGCAACGCTTTTTCAACAGTGTCGCTATTGCGAAAACCATTAGTGACGCTTATAAACAAACGCTACTAATAGTTAATTTTTTTTTATTTAAAATATATATCTTTTAGTGACGTTTGTGTAAAGCGTTGCAAATAAAGGCCCTATTAGCGACGCTTATAATAGAGTGTCGCTAATATGATTAGTATTAGCGACACTTTAAACTAAGCGTCGCTAATATATAATTATTAGAGACACATAAGAAAATGCGTTGCTAATAGTTCATTTTTTTTGCGATGCTTTTTTATTTGTCGCAAGTAGTTATTTTTAGCGATGCTTAGCTTTGCATCGCTAATAAATGCATCGTGAGTACTACATTTTGTTGTACTGATTGGAGCATATAGATCCCATAAAATATAAGAATGTGGCAATTTGCACCCGATAAAATTCTCATATCCCCCCAAAGAAAGCAAAAAAGAGATTTTTTTACTATATTACCCCAACCTTCCTTCATCACTTTCCTGTCCTTACCTTAAGACCTAAACCCCAAAACAAAATCAACTCTTTTTCCTAACTCTGACACCAATGGTTTGGGCGCTGCTGGCCTACCCTCTACACCATGACCGGGACTCTAGCCGCAGCCACCCATGCTAGCATTAGCCTAGGCTATGACCAGAGCCATTGGCCTAGCTCTAGCTGCTTTGTGCGAAGGCTGGCTAGAGGCCAAAGCCAGAGGCTCACCTATGTCCTCGTAGGAGCCAGAGCCCTCCGCATGGAAACCAGTGACTAGACAGAGACCAGACCTCTAGTCTCTGTAGAAGGCCAAAACATAGGCCAAGTCACTGGCCTCCACGCAATTGGAGGCAAGGCGTTTGACCTTGATTATGTTGAAGTCCAGGTCAATGGCCTCCTTGCAGACGAAGACCACGTTGTTGGCTCTGTTCTCTAGCTAGCCTACACACATAGGCATGGCCTCTAGCCATCCTTTGCATAGATGGCCTAGGGTCTAGCCTCCCTATACAAAGTTGTGGCCTTTGCACGGAGCGCCCATAGCCCAGGCCAAAGCGGCTGAAGATTTCAAAAGAAGGCATGTGGAATTTACTGTTGGTGATTTTATATAGGGTTGTTTTGGATTAAAGACAAGTTTCTAGTTGGAGAGTACAATAAATTATCAATAAGGAAGATTAGGCCTTTAGAGATTGTTGAAAAGATTAACTCTAATTTTTATCATCTCAAACTTCCTAGCCATATGTGTATTCTTGATGTTTTCAATGTCAAACATCTCACTTCTTACCTTGGGGATTCTTTAGATGATGATTCTTTGAATGCGATGGAAAATTCTTTTGAATTAGGAGGTGATGTAAATCAAACATAATTGAACTACATGGACTAATGTGATCGCACAAAGAAGAGCCAAGATTTTCTATTGGGTGATTGATCGGCAGTTATGGGTGATCTATCTACCAACCACATGTAAAATGAAGCCGAGAGTATGGCGATTGACTGGCCTATGTAACGATTCATCGATCCGACATAATGTTTTGATTATTGATGGATCTTATACTTTATTTTCCTTATTTTTGATTGGTTAGTCAGAAAGTAGTTCGTGAATAAATTTATTTATTTACAATTATTCCATTACGTCTTGCATAAAAACTTGGCTTATTCATGCATGGAAGCTATGGTTCTATATTTTTTTGAGATATTGAAGAAGAAGGAAATATTTCTTTCTCCTTTGTATTCCCTCTATTTTTTTTTAGTTTATAATTGAAATTCGTGAGAGAGGAAGTTTGTGTACACCTCTAGACAAATTTGTCAGCCTCGCCTTAGCCACCTCGAGTTAGGCAAATCTAGGCCTCCCCTAGCTGGGCCTGGCCGCTGCAGGGCTAGTAACTTGGTTGGTAGTGGCCAGGTCTTGTTGTGGGTAGTAGCCTGGCAGCAACCAAGAAGAAGGTGGGTGGTTGGGTGCGGCTGGAGGTAGAGGAAGGGGGAGGAGGAGGTGGCTATGTTCTTCCTCATTTGCATCTTCGCCCATCGCCTTTTCCTGTTCACCGGTCATCCTGCATCCTTTAATTTCCTCCGGCTTTATCAACTTGTCCCTGGCTATTCACAAAGAAGTAAATTTGATTGTCTTGCTTTTACTATAGCTGTAGAAGAATCTATCAAGTGAGAAGATGGCTGAATTGGCAAATTCCTGGTTTGGTGTAGAAAGATGAAATGTGGCTAGACTATATCTTCATTCTATTGTGTTAAAAAGACCACTTTCACCTTTTAATAATTAATTTGTTCGAGGAAGAAATCAAATGGTATGTGTAAGATCACTGAACTTGAACCGGTTTAAATTCATTATGTTTAATTGCTTTTGTGTGGTTTAATGTCAATTTTGATCAGTTTTGGACTATTTTCAAAATTCAAGTATTTTCTAAAGGTTTTAAACAAAACTAGCTTCACATTTATGGGTTTTAAGTGAATTTGAGTCAATTGTGAATTTTTGAGAATTTTTAAAAAATTAGGGTTTCGCGGGACCCCATGTGGGACCTATGGTCGAATTTGGGATTTTTGGTCCAACACGTCCTAGGCATCAAACGAAGTCATCACAAATTTTTTTAGAATTTTTATTGTCATAATGAGAGTTTAAATGTCCAAAATACCTATTTTTAGTTAATGATTTTATTCTTACCCCAAGTTTTAATTAGGTATAGCTCATTCCTTCCTATAAAAGGAAAGAGGGTGACCCTTTTCTATTTGGAAAAAAAGCTAAGCAATGAGATCTAGAGTCTAATCCCTAATTAGGCCAAAAAAGGTAGTGATTAGAGGTAAGATTTCCTTAATCATTGCTTAATCTTTAAGGTTTTTCTTAAAATCCTCTTAATCTTATCTTCCTCCATTGATTTAATCCATTTTCAAAGCATTAAGTCACTATTTTGCCCCTTTACCTCAAACCCTAACCTTCAAATTTTTGATTTTATGCCACCTAAGCTCTAGATCTAGGATTTGTTTTATGATTTTCAAGTCTAAATCGAGTTTATGTATGTTTTAACATAAAAATCATGTTTTTGGAAGGTTTCAGAGGTGATTGAGAAGAAAATCTGACTCAAATCAAGTTAAGAGGTAATGTGTTTTCATCTCAGCCATAATATGTATGCAAATCTTGATTTTTATGTGTTTTCGTTAAATGAGTTTAATATTTATGACTTAAACGGTAGATTAAGAAAAAGTTAATCTGTTGCCTTGATTATTTAGGGTTTTGATTGTAAATGAGTTGATTTAATGTTCTAGAATGTTTAATTTCGTTTTGATGGTGTATGAGGCTTGAAATGAAGATTTTAAGCTCCATTAATGGTATTTAAGTTTTAAATTTTGAAAGGAAGAAGAAGACTTTGATCTGCCTTGTCAGTGATTGATCTCGCCGATCAAACAGCCACACAACAGATTTGGCCAATTTTAAGGCCAGCCGATCGAATAACCTTCCGGGCCGATCGATCGGCTACGTAACAGATTTGGCCCTTTTGTGTGTTATGTTCATTTCGGTGCTTTTGCTCCCAAGTGATGTTTCTAACGTTTATGTGGAGTGTTTTGAGCTAGAGTACGCTACTGGAAGGGTATGATATTTATGTTGGTATTTATGAAGCATGTTTAATTATTATGTGAAATTTCATGTTTATGGCCAGACATGTTGGCACATCGATCTCTTGAATCTATTTTGGTGAAATTCATATGTTTAAGCATGTTCCAGCAAGGTTAGTGTATGACAATGATATGATATGTCATCTTATAATATGAATGAATTGTGGATGAATGGTAATATCGTGTTCTAGCTTCATGTGTAGAATAATTATGCTTGTAAGAGTTAAGCATTTGATTTTATATGAATGAAACGATGGTTTATGATAAATTTCACCTATGATTTCAGTTGGTAACTATGATTAGATTTTATCAAAGCATGTGTGTATTGCATTATGAGCTATTGTTAAAGCATGGTCATGTGCTTAGGGATATATGAACACACACATATGGGGTATTTATTATGAAATTATGGTTGTTTAGGATTCGAATATGATGCATGTGGGGACTAATAGGAGCATGTTCCATGTGTTGGGATTCACTTAGATCTTGCTCATGTATGTATCATGATTTCTTGCATCATGGAACGAACTTCATGAATGAGACCTTACCGATGTTTAGCCGTGATTGATCGATTGTATTCAATGATGTGAGATTGTATGCTAGATTAATCGATCGTTGACTTACTCAGAATTAGGTTGCTCCGAAAAGACAAGATTTCGATTTGAGTTCCTGTTTGGAACATGGATCCTCCCCGGATTGAGAAGAGCGGAAATGCTATAAGGAGACCAACATATTGAGATTATCTGGACTGTGAGAAAATAGCTTGTATGTCCGAGTGAATCGGCTTACCATATGTGATGCTTGGGATTGTGGTCTTGACATGCTGTAACACCCCGTTTTTCTAAATTACATTTAGTCATCAGGGTTAGTGGTAATTAAATAACCTTTTAATGAGTTTTAGAGGATTTCAAAGGTTGAAACCATCGTATACAAGTAGAGCTCAAAGAAACGAGCATAATGATTTGAAGAACGCGTGAAAAAGAGGTTGGAGCAGAAAGTTACAACCTCAGGAAGCATATAATAGGCAGGACACACTTGGAAAGAGCATGATATACTACTTTAAGTGGGTTAGTATTGAAGGCCAAGTCGATACGAGTCGAATGGTACCAAGAACGCGTGAATTCAAATCCTAGGTAGGAAGTTATGCGTGTTTGTAGATTTGAATATAAAAATAAAAAAAGGGAAAAACGAAATTTGCGCACATTCTTAACTAAATCGAATATGTCCTACGCGATGGAGGGGCCTGTTCTCTAAGTTGACGACTGTATGAGGAGGAAATGCCCTGAAAGAAGGAGAGGAGCTGCCTACCATCCTTGAGCACCGGAGAAAGAAAAATGGGTCACAAATAAGATGGGGTTTTATGCGCAGTTGCCAGGTCACAACGAAAGAAGCAATCCGGAGTTGGGGAGGCTCTGTCCTCCTCCACCACCTAGTAAGAGAGGCATCTCTGAGCTAAGGGGAGACTCCATCCATAGTTCACAAAGCACAGAAGGAGAAAAGATGTCTCCAAAACGAGGGTGTCCTATTTGTTAACTTTGAGTACAGAAAGTATGGAGCATCTTTAGGCGAAGGTATACTACATCCACCTATATTCTGTCTGCCATATCCGAACTTGCAAGGAAGACGTTCTAAAGAAATGAACAGCTCTAAACGCTGCTGCTTCCGATGTCTTCTCTAGGTAAGTATACCTGATCTTCTGTATGAGAATACATATACATCTTAAGTATTTAACTTAGGATGTTAAATTATTTGTACACTTACACATCTTAATTACTGATAATAATGTACTAATTAAGATGTATGAATTGTTATGATTTAATATGTTCTAATTTGAATTACTTTGTTATGATGTATATGATATGATCTGAAGTGTCATGCTATGTCATTATACTTTGTGTTATGATTTGCTATGTTTTGATGTGACCTGTTTATGTTCCATTTTGCTCTAGGGTAGAGCAAGATGTGTGGTGTGTGTATCTGGTCTCGGTTCAGTGATAGAGCGAGATGAGTGTTGTGCTCAGTCTTGACTCAGTGATAGAGCGAGACGTATGTTATGTTCCATCTCATTCTATGGTAGAGTGAAATGTGTGGTGTGCGTACGGTCTCGACTCAATAATAGAGCTAGACGTGTGAATGTGATTGATCCCGCTCTGTGGTAGAGCGAGATGTGCGATTTCGTTGATTTATTAACTTCCGCTTAACTCTAATAGATTACTAGTTTCAGTATGATTTTGATTGAATATCAATATATATGTTTTTTAATGTATAAGATTTTGTGCTACTTGATGCATGTAATAGCGTTAGGTAGAACTACGTTCGGATCTGATTGTATTGGAATAATATCCAATATGTATGTAGGTAGCCAACGACAAGGCAACTTTGGCCTGATCCAAATTAATTATAATAATAAGTTTTATTCTTATTTACACGCGATGAATTATGAAGCTTCGTTGTGTGTATATGATTGTTACAACTTGAGTCTACATATAAGGAAGCCTCGAAGCTTTGTAATGCGTAGATAAACATTGTACCTCTCACACACAGATGATGATTCCTGGCTTAAGGATAGAATTTTTTTTATTAAAAATTTTTTGGACCCCGGCTCGGGTTGGGGCGTTACAATGCAGTGCTGCTCGAGGGCTTCGGCTCTGATAGGTAGAGGTTGCTCGAGGGCTTCGGCCTTGATGGGCAAGTGTTGCTCGAGGGCTTCGGCCTTTATGGGTAAGAGTTGCTCGAGGGCTTCGGTCTCAAAGAGTAGGTCTATCTGATAAGGGGTTGCTTGATGGCTCCGACCTAGAGGAGCATGTTTATTTTTCTCTGTTTGTGGTTATGCATGTTAGATTAATGTGTTTGAGACACTTATCCATGCAGGCTTATGTAATATTTATGCATGATCTGAAAGTGTGGTAGAGACACTCTCATACAAGCTTATGTGATGTTTATGCATGTTAGATTAGTGTATATTTGAGACACTTATCCATGCAGGCTTATGTGATGTTTATGCATAATCTGAAAGTGTGGTAGATTATGTGATGTTTATGCATGTTAGATTAGTGTGTTTGTGACACTTATCTATGCAGGCTTATGTGATGTTTATGCATGATCTGAATCGTATGATTGAGACATTATTATGCAGGTTTATATTAGAAGAATGCATGATTTGAATTGTGTGATTGAGACATTATCATACAGGTTTATGTGATATGGTTGCATGATAAGAAAGTATGTGAGAGACACTTCTCACATGGTTTATGTGTGATATTATGCTTTATTTGATTAGATATGACCTATTAACTATGCAAGATGGATGTTCGATTATAGCTTGATCATTTATGCCTTGACTTTGATATGTGTGTCATGTCACATGCATGGTAGCTCTTATGTTTATGGATAAATAGGGGTTTAGCAAGGGATTAATCAGAAAATGGTATACCTTCTCAATTATGGATCTGGATTGCTATATTGCCATGCCATGATGCTATTCTAATTATTATCACCGTATTCAAACCTTACTTTGTTTTACTCACCCACTTTCTGTGTTTTTGTTTTGGGGCTGCATGGTGCGACATGGAAGTCGGACAGGATCCTCTGTATGAGGAATGGTCAGGGAGAGCATGAGAGTAGGCGTGGATGCCTCTAGACTTTGTTATGTTTTTCTGATTTGCTTTGTTATAATATTAGAACATCATGTATGGTGGTTCCTGTTTCAGACTCGTGTATATCTTATGTTTTTAGATATGTTTGAGACTTTATGATTCAAGCCCTATGTGTTGGCTCAGGATTCTAAATATGTGGGCATAAGACCTGTGTACTAGTTTAGAGTTAAAATCCTCTTTTGTTCTACTTATTACTCTTGCTCAAAGGACATGAGGTGCGTAACTCCGCTAGTTAAACCGCTTGTAGGAGGGGCTATGTCTTCCATTATAAATTAATCGTTCAATTTTCCATTGCCCCCATGCGCTTGACCGGCCCTTGGACTGGGCTTGGCTCTGGTTGGGCAGTGCCGAGGTGTGATAGTATGACTCCATGCCAAGGTATGGACACAAGAAGAGGCAACCTGAGATTAGAAAAATTGCAAGTAATTGTTGTTTGCATTGATTAGAAGTGTATGTTTCATTTTAATAAACTGCTTGTCTTCTTGTAGGCAGTGTATAAAACTAACTCTAAATTTATGTGAAACCTTAGAAGGATAGGCTGATAATATTAACTTAGAAGGATGGTGCTTATGAAAACATGAGGGTCCTTAGTCAAAAGATCCCATGTCAATCTAATGGTGTTGGTTTTGGATTTTTTTCTCATGCACATTGTATGTTGCATAAGTTCAAACTTGCTTGTTGACTACACTTAGGTATATGGGCCATATTATATACTACTTTCGATGTATGCCATATTTTCTAATCCTTATATTATTGTATGACATTTTTTTAATTGTTAGATAACCCATAGAGTGTTCTTTTCAGCGATATGTAAAATCATTTAAAGAGATATCTAAATAGTTGACCGATGTGCAAAAATTATTTGACAAAACTGTGAAAATGTTTTGACAATTTAATACATATGTCAAATCATTTTGACAATGATGTACAATCATTTCAACACTAAGACTAAAACGATTTTACAAAAATGTTAAACATGTTTTGACAATATAACACATATGTCAAATCATTTTGATAGTTATGTGCAAATGTTCTAAGACTAATGCTAAAACATTTTGATGTTTACACATAGTTGGTGAACATAGAAATGCAGGAAATCTTGAATGAAATACATGCAACTACAATAGTTAATATTAAAATTTATATTAACGCTTAAAACAATCTAGCATCTCCAATCATCGCTGTTTGTAAAACTGATTCCCACATGCTCCAATTGAAAAAATATTTACGAGTTGGAGATAATAAAGACCATATCATTTCCACTTGAGAGTGGTGCCACTACCAAGTTGAACCTCTTCAACTTAAAAATAATTCTTGTCCTTAGATATTCTTTTACTAGCCAAAGACAATAAGAACCATACGCATGACAATGAACATTCTGATTTGAACAAGAAGCAGAAAAGAAAAACATGTCTCCATGCATACTTGTATAGATTCTTGAGAAGAGAGCTTTATGGCTTAAATATATTTCTTTGGTTATCTTGAGATAATTGAGAACAAAATATGATCAATAGATTAAAGATGCAAAACTTCCTCCTTATGAATATGTGGAGGAATGCAATGTGACATGCTTGTTTAGTGCACTTATTGGCCAAAATAGAAGGCCCTTGATGTCTTGCACATATGGATAAGCACACTTATTGGCTTCCACTAAGAAACATCAATATAAAATTAAGAAATTACTAAAATGTCAAGTACGTATCTAATTATTGGACCCTAATCTATCTCTAATTTAAGTAAAAGTCTTGTTGAATAAAATGTTGTAACAGTTACGTTAAAGCAATTTGACATAAGTGTCAAAACAGTTTAACAAAATGTTAAATCATTGAAACAATCCTAATCCCTAAATTGAGAACGATATTAAAATGTTTGTACACTTTTGTCAAATCGTTTGCACACTTTTGTTAAATCATTTTAACACTACTGTCTTAACAAAGTTATAACTTTGTCAAGTAACTACCCAAAATATTATAATAGTTATGTTAAAATGATTTGAAATAAGTGTCAACATGGTTTAACAAAATGTTACATCATTGAAATAGTTATAATCCCTACATTCAGAGCGATGTTAAAAAATTTGCACACTTTGGTCAAATTGTCTTAAAACTATTGTCTTAAGAAAGTTGTAACTTTGTCCAAGGAGTAACTGTATTGTTTAAAAAATTTTGTTTAAATGATTTGACATAAAGTGTCCACACTGTTTAACAAAATGTTAAATCATTGAAACAATCATAATCCCTAAATTGACAACAACGATAAAATGTTTACACATTTTTGTCAAATCGTTTTAACGCTACTGTCTTAAGAAAGTTTAACTTTGTCCGTTGACTACCCAAATGTGAACATTTGTGTTAAAACAATCTAATATAAGTGTCAAGAGGGTTTAACAAAATGTTAAATCAATTAAATAGTCCTAACCCCTAAATTGACCATGGTGTTAAAATGTTTGGACACAATGGTTTAAATGATTTGAACAAAAGTTCAATTTTTTTATAATAACACACAAATCAAATATTTTAAATATGTTCATCCAATATGTCAAAATGTTTTATTTATAAGGTTGAAATGAATTGAAAAAAAGGTATAAAAGGTCAGCTAACCTGCACAAGCTGATGACCATTTCCAATGGCCTTTTCCTTGAACAAATCCATTAACATTTGTTGTCCCAGTTTGGGCTGCTCCACTCAGACCGGGAGCTCTTCAGTTGAAATTCTAAGGACTATTTGGTGAACTCATATGACCAAAAATAGATCGAGGATCTTCACCAGTAATTTGGCTATGATTGCCCTTACTAGAAGAGGAAGAGCTGAGATTAGGAGGAACTACAAGATGAGGAAGAGGCAAAGAGCATCTACTCTTATTTGCATTATCACTCATGTAAAGAAGAAACATGCTAGAGCATCTAGTCTCTTCATTGTCAGGCTTGGCAAAGCATTCCTCTTTGGATTTTTAGCTCTCATTCAACATAAGCATTAAATAGGGAGGACACATAAATAGGGGAGGGAGTAACACTACACTAACTACAAAGGCTCATGGTTGTGAGGGAAGTATTGTCATAACAAATTGCACTAACCGCAAAGGCTCATGGTTGCGAGGGAAGTATTGTCATAATAAGTTGCAAACATAAAAGTTGGCAATTCCTGCCAAAAATGCAAATTTGTGGGAATTCTTTACACAACAACCTTATGTTTGGTAAAACCTTCTCCCTAAGTGCTTTCCTCTACAATGGGTTCCCAAATAAAGCTGCACTTGAAAGCAGATATCAAAAAATGAGAAATGTCAGATACGTTTTGGCCCACAAGCATCCCAAAAAACATTTTGATGAGAGTGAATTTATTTATGTAAGCATAGTGTGGTTTCTACGGTGGTTTTGGTATGAAAAGTGTTCATGGTAATTATTGTAACATCTTCTAAAATGAGTTTTAGTTTGAGATTAGCATAGAACTTTGTAATCAGTTCGCAGGCCAAAAGCAATGATTTGTAGTGACAATAAGCAATCTATAGAGGAAACTAGTTAATGAGTTTTTTTATTAGAAGTTGTTTTGTTTGTTTGTCACTTTAAATTGATGTCTACACTTTCAAATTAATCACACTAATTTGTACAAGTATCCTACTTCAACACGGAAATTTGCTAGGCTTATGGGCTTCTACCAAGTGAAAACCTTATGGAACTAAACCACGGGCATAGTGAGCTGACTGAGCACGGTTGGAGGTTGATGGAGAGTAGCATTAATTTTTGTTAATAACTAATAAGGGTCAAGGGGTGTCTGAGTACTTAAGATCGGACTAAAAGGGGCAAGGCAACTTGTCTATTAGTGATGTAGTCTGATTCTTGCTTAAAGTGATGATGGCTAAAATTATAAAGCTACTTAGAGTGATGAGGGTATAAGTGACAATTCATACTTGACACAACTCGGTTTGAAAGTAAATCAGTTGTATATATAGGGGAAGATGTTCATTTGAAAAAAAAACTGGTAATTTGAATTTTAAATTGGTTGTCTTCCTCTATGACCGGCGGATCTAAGAAAGCTCTTCTCATCATCACATACTATGGATTCAGCATTCTTCTTTAATGTTTTGTGGATTTGAAACAGCTCTTAGATTCAAGCTTTGTAAATCATTTTTTGCCTCTTATTTGAGTTTATTTTGTTCAGTTTAGCAAGGTATTTAGTGTTTGTATTTTCCGATCTGTGAATTTGTTTCGTAAGTCTTTGTTTTTGATGGACGAGAGTTGAATAAAAGCGTACTCTACTTTTGTTGTCTAACTATAATGGAGCTTGGTTCACTTATTCTTTGTTGAACGTTGAATTTGTAATACAAATTAGATTTGATTCACTACATTGTTTCAAAACATTGAATATAAAATGTCCAAAACATCTCTTACAATTTGACAGTTCGAATTTGAAATACACAACTTCGAACTCTCTTCCATGTGCTACATCAATTAGAGTATTGTACATCCCATGGCACATACAATGCCCACATATCATACACTTTTGTGTAGGTTGTGGGGAAATAAATAATAGGCCCTTGTCGAATAGAGTATATATATTTATTGTACTTTGTTTCTGGCCAAACAATGTATAATTCTACAGTTCTCTAGTTCTGGGCGAATATAGTATAAATCTACTGTTCTCTACATGTACTAAGAAAGCAAAAAAAGAACACAGGGAATTATATGGTTCGTCCTACATCCACAGGATCACGCAATTCCACTAGATAGAGAATCAAAGTACAAGACAATTATAAAGATCTCTCAGGAACGCTCCTCACGCAAGACAAAGAAGAAAACTCCAACTTCCTCTCCTAGAAATTCCTGTTTTCCTTCTCTCCGTGTTGCTCTGCATCGGCTTCTCGGTTTCGGGTTAATGGCGGCACTTGTTTCTGTAATTCTTCTCTTACAAAATCCTCTTCACGTCAACCTCCTTTATGATTCTATTTATAACTTAAATCTTAAGGCCACAATGTCAAAACTTCCCATCACTTAACCCATAATTAGGTTTTACGGGTCAACAATCTCCCACTTGAAACCTAATTGCTCAAAATCTTTAGCAATAATTCTCCCACTCAAACTGATCCCTGTCGAATAAATTTTTAAATAGAGCCAATTGCAAGTAAGACAATTGCTCCACTCCTATCTAATGTAACTGTGTGATCACCACCATTCTTCAAGTGTAGAAGACCGATGGTGGTTGAGAAAACGCTCAATTTCTCCATTGTCACCACTTTAGTAAACATATCCGGTGGATTCTCCTTAGTATGTATCTTCTCCAAGAAGACCTTTTTTTCTTCAACAAGTTCTCTTACAAAATGATACTTGATCTCAATATGTTTCGTTCTTACATGAAACACATTAGTCTTTGCCATACCAATTGCACTCTTGTTATCACAATAGAGTACACACCTTTCTTGAGGTTTTTCCAACTCCTTCAAGAATGCTTTTAACCACATCATCATCTTGCAAGCTTCAGTAGCTACAATATACTTTGCCTCGGTTGATGAATTTATCACAGAGAACCCATTTCACTTCATTCCAATGCTCTTCTCTTGGATTTGCCATGATCCTTGCAACCTGACTCAGAGCATGAGCTATATCTGCTCTAGTCCATGTGGCTGCATACATCAATGAACCTACAACAGATGCATAGGGAACCCGGTTCATGCGTGTTATTTCCTCTAATGTGCTAGGAGACTATTCACTAGAAAGTCTGAAGTGGGTCACTAAGGGAGTACCAACTGGTTTGGCACCCAGCATGTTGAACTTCATCAAGACCTTTTGAACAATTCCTCTTGGGATAATTTTAACACTTTATGCTATCTATCACTTAAAATTCGCATACGAAGGATCTGCTTGGTTGGTCCAAGATCCTTCATTGTGTAATTAGAAGATAATTGTCTCTTGAGCAACTCAATCTCACTAAAATCTGCTCTTGCAATCAATATGTCATCCACATATAACAACAAGAGCAAGTAAGAGGTTCTCAACCTTTTGTAATAACAGCAGTGATAAGAATAGTAATGATAAAATCCAATGGACAACATAAACCTATCAAATTTTTTGTACCACTATCTTAGAGCTTTCTTGAGAACATATAAGCTCTTAGACAACTTACACACTAAATTTTTCTTTCCTCTTACCACATAACCGTGGGGTTGATGCATTTAGATCTCCTCCTCCAACTCACTATGTAGGAAGGTTGTTTTAATATCCAACTACTCTAAATGAAGATCTTCAACTACAACAATGTACAACACCATTCTGATGGTAGCAATTCTGATAATAGGAGCAAATATTTCTGTATATTCTACTCCATACTTGCGTTAAAAGCCTTTGACAACTAGTCTAGCTTTATACCTCTTGCTTCCACTAGCTTCATGTTTCAACCTGTAAACCCACTTGTTATATATTGTCTTTTTACCTGAAGGTAGAGGAACTAATTCCCAAGTCAGATTAGATGTCAATGAATCCATCTCATCTTCCATAGCACGCTCCTACTAAACTAAAGTGTCTATCATACAAGCTTCCTCAAAGCTTTTGGTTCACCACTATCAGTTAAAAGCAAATAATTCAAACTAGGATTAAACATGGAATGCATACCAAATGTGCTCTTAAGGTCAGAGTTATCAAATATCCTCCTCTTCTTAGTCTGCCTGGAACTGGTCCAATCAAGTGGTGTATGTAAAGCCTTTGGAACTGTGTCTGAAGAAGTATTAACCACCTGTTCATGACTAGATGAATTGGCCTCACTGTGTGTTTTAACCTCAAGTTCTACAAACTCAATTTTAACCTGTTTCATCTTCCCGTTTTGTAGATCTTGATGGTGTTTATACAGCTCTGTCTCATGAAACACAACATCTATGCTCCGGACAACCTTCTTGTGGACTAAATCCCAGAGTCAATAACCATAAGCATATCCATTATAGCCAACAAAGTAGCACTTGGTAAACTTAGAATCCAAATTCCCTCTGTGCTTTGCATCAACATGCATATAAGTAGCACAACCGAAAATTCTTAAGTGATCAATCTTTACCTCTTTTTTTAACTGTGCATCTTTAGGAATGCCTCCATCTAAGGGGTAGCATGGAGAGCTATTGATTAAGTATGTTGCAGTGTCAACAGCATAACTCTGGAATGAGAGCGAAAGGCCACAGTGTAGCCTCATACTGCTTGCCTTCTCCATGATGGTCATATTCATCCGCTATGCAACACCATTCTGTTTAGGCTGCCTGGGAGTAGTAAGCAACCTTCGAATGTAGGACTGAAATTCCCTACTACAATACTCACCATTATTGTTTGATTTCATACACTTTAGTTTTACTCCAGTCTCATTTTCAAAAAGTATTTTCTATTGCACAAATATAGAAAAAATATCAGATTTATTTTTAGCGAAGTAAACTCATAACTTGCGAGAAACATCATAAATAAAAGTAATGAAGTAAGACGCACCTCCAAGGGATAGAACCTATGTTGGTCCCCAAACATATGTGTGTACAAGCACAAGACGCTTTGACATGTGTTATGGGGTAGCCCATGAGAGGTAGCCCATGAAAGGTAGCCCATGAGAAGGAAACTTTGTGTTGCTTGCCCATGATGCAATGCTCACAAAAATCCAAATCTGCACACCTCAAACTAGGTAACTTCCCCATAGCCTGTAACACCTTTATCACCTTTTCTGACTTATGTCCAAGGCGACAAGCCACAAACTGACATCAACTGCATTAGAGGCCACTCCAATATATTGTTTGGAACAACTGGATGTCAAATAAAATGTTTCAATTTTCTTCCCCTTAGCCATAACCATAATACCTTACTCATCTTCCAACTATCACTCATAAAGTGAGTAGTAATTCCAAAAGCAGCCAATTGACCAATAGAAATAATATTCTTTGTCAAACGAGGCACAAGATGAACATATTTTAACATAAGCACAACATTATCATCAAGAAACAAACGTATGTCACCTTTGCCTATGATTTTTTTCAAAAGTTTAATCATTTCCCAAATAAACATTACCCAAATCACTAGCTACAAAATTCTGCATCATCTTTTCTAAAAGTAGTATGGAATGAGGCACCACTATCAATAATCCAAGCATCACATTTACTTTTCATAGACAATAACATTCAATCAGCTTCGACAACATTAACATTATTTTTAGCATGATTTTGTGCTCCATCATGGGGGGGGGGGGGGGGGGGGTTGGGCAATCTTTCTTTAGGTTACCTTTCTGGCCACACTACCAACAAGCCCCATTACCCATACGATGTTTAGACTTGGACAGCCCCCTCCTAGAATTCCCTCTATATCCAGGTTTGCCTCTTTGAGGTTGCCGCCTCCTCTCTTCCAAAGTCATGGCTGAACTGGATGAAGAAGAATCACCCTTACGGCGTATTTTTTCAGCCAATATCATTCCATACACATTATTCAACTTAAATTTATCTGTATTATAAGAACTATAAATGATGACTTTAAATTATTTCCAATCAGATGGTAAAGACTTAAGCAAAATAATAGACTATATATCTTCAGTAAAATTAACATTTATTACCTCAAGTTGATTAACCAAAGCATAAAACAAATTCAGGTAATTGGCTAGAGTCTCATCATAAGACATTTTCAAATCAAACAAACTAGTCAGAAGATTTACCTTATTTGTAAAACACGTCTTCTTGAAGACTAGAAGTGAGGCTGAAAAGGCATCAATACAAATAGCCAATTTCTAACAAATATTGCTTCAAATCACTTCTACAAATCTTTGTCAAGCACAACATATTCATATTTTGGTTTCTTATTTTCCCGGGACACAAAAAGTAACAAATCTTAGTCAAGGACAACATATCTATATTTTGGTTACTCAATGCCAATATCTCACGAAAGTTGTGAAAGGAAACAAAACTCACTCCCCAAAAGAACAAATATAGATAACATGTGTTTCTAACCGCTGCTTGTGCGGTCCAACAGCCAATGACAATCATTTAGATTCACAAAGGAATAATTTTGACCAGGAAGTTTGGGTAAAATACGGCTTTCAACAATGCGCCTCTTCCCCATGCTGTAGACATACATACGCCCCTCCAGATTATCACTGTGGAAGTAGATGCAGTTCTGTTCGCACATGGGGAAAGTTGCAGCGGACACCGCAAAAGACACTCCATCAGACAAGAAAAGGGCATCCTCACCCAAGCTTTCAAGCTCCAGCCATGATGGGCAAGAGCCCTTTCTGTCTTTTAGCTTGAAGACATCAAACCAATGTGTTTCATCCTCACTGACCTCCCGATAAAATCGGGCAATATGTTCCACGATTAACAAGAGTTCTCCCTTGGCCGAGTCAACTAAAATCTTTCTGCAACGTATGTAAGGATTGGAGTTCCTTATCACGATTTCCCTGTCCGAAAGGAGTGGCCGTTTTACAATGAAGGAGAACTTCCAGCCAGATTCGCCTTTAATTTCTTCCCAAACAACTAGTCTCCCATTTTCAGCAACAGCATAGAATCTGTCTTTTCGATACATAACATCTGTGATGCACCGGCTGTCCGGGCAGGAAGCCTCGCACCACCTTGTGTCGCCTGGTCGGGCCGAAAACACATTACCTTCCCAAGTAACGGCCATGACTACGGGATCCTTGCCTCCCTGCCTGCCACATGATACGGCGGCTTTAACCATTCCGAGGTTGCTGGAAGGCATCTGGATTCGCGTTTCTAGTAGTAGGTTGACGAGATCAATGCTTTTACTGCCGCCGATGGAGGCACAGTAAGTCTCGACTATCCAGCCGTCGGAGGAGCCACCGATCATCCTACTCCACAAGCTTTTACGCGGCGGCTGCATATGGAGCTCTTGCAAGACGGGGATGCAGGGACAGTGAAAGCAATACGCAGGTGGGTCGGAAAAGTAGTCGGCTAGAATAAGCGACGGAAAGGTGAAAGGGCGGAGATCCCGTTGTAGTGCCACTGCCACCGTTCGCCATTCCCGGCACACGGCGCCGAAACGAACTATATCGGATAAACGGGGGAGCCGCTTAGCGAGAAGGATCAAGACGTCCTCCGGTATGAGGCTGAAACCTACTTTGGCAGAAGACATGCTTGTGGAGGTTTTGGAGTCGACGGAAAAGGCCATGGGGGGGATCTTGTTCTGTGAGTTCTTCTTTGAGGAAAATCAACAATTTAATCAATATGAAGAGTCACCAAAACTCAAAAACAATTCATGAATTTTCCATGTGCATCATGCTTATGCACTTCGGACTACAAAACCCAAACTTGATATCCAACAAACACAGCGAAGATGGAAATTTCTTAGTCTCAAGTTGTCAATGATGACAATTTAATGATCATGCTAGAATGGTCTGAATAAAAATATACATAGATAATCGACATAATAGACAATCATAAACATACAGAAACATACATGCGATCAGATCATAATCCAATACCGCATTCTGTTGGCGTCTGAGGCATGTTAAACTCACAGAAGTGATTAACGTATTTAAAGAGATGAAGCCATCTCAAACTGTGTTATGATCTCAAACCCATCAATAACTCACAGAATTTTTAGGCATATGTGTTTGAATAGATGCACAGACTTGGGACTTTAAAACCATTACATAACGAGGAATCAACCAAAACAAAAATAAATCAAGTTAATTGCCCCAGGAGCCGTAAGTTGAATATAAAAAAATGGTTATGTAACATAGCATGCACAGAAAGGAAGAAACCCTACCTCAGAGCGACCGTGGATGAGGGTATCCCGCCATGAACGCTGGGGGTGAGGGTCTTCCTTCGTGGTAACTCCAAAAGCCATGTTCCCTTTCGCCTTGAATTTGCTTCTTGAAAAGCCCTTCGTTATAACTTCCCAACTTAGATGAATTTCCATACTGCAAGGACTTTATTACGGTGCAGCCGTAAGAAAGACTGTGAAAAGCACTCCTAAATTCTAATACTAGTATGTACTTGTCTGCCGCCAGGGATCGTTTAATTTTGCAACCTGCACAAAATTAGGTAAGCTTCAAATACGTCATCCGTTCCCCATGTGCCCCCCTCTCCTCTATTTTCTTCCTATCACTCTGTGTCTTCCCCTTTTATTTTTCTACTCATCCTCCTCTGGCCGGTGACCACGGCAACAATGGCCAGGCCAGCTTGAGACAATTGGAGGCCTAAGGCGAGATTTTAAGTGTATTATTTTTATATTTAATATAATTAATATATTAGTAAAATTAATTTATTTTAAATTTATTTTTTTTACACTTTAAGATGAAAATTTACTAATTAAGTTGTTATATTCAAGTTTTCCTAATAGAATATATCTAGCCCACACTATAGCCCTAGTGCATTATAGCTTATAGTTAGAACTTAGAACATGGCCAGGGGCTTGTCCCTTACATTAGTAGCTCCCTTGGCCACCAAATTATCAGTTTATAGTTAGGGCTGCAACACCCTAACCTTCTTGCAACTGCAACATGGGCTTCACATCCCCTTACTAATGTATCTTTTTCAAAAGATAATATTTGAATTAGCTACATTAATACGCTAATTCATTTAGTAGGGCTTGCACAAGGTGCATAATGTGCTTTTATATATCAATCCAATGATATGTGTTACTCAAAGAGAAGACATATTTAATTATATGCATGCCCTACTTGGTTAGGCACATGAGTGACTAGATTTGCTCGGGTATAATAACTTTTTCTTGTTTCAAAACTTGTTTTCAGAATATAAAAATATTTAAAAATATACAAAGACCATCATACACTACAACAAAATGTAGCATTAGCAACATATTCATTAGCAACTCTTAGATAAGCGTCACTAAAAACAACTATTAGCGATGCATAGCTAAGCGTCGCTAATACTAATCACATTAGTGACGCTTTATTATAAGTTCCGCTAATAGTTCTCCTATTTGCGATGCTTTATACAACCGTCGCTAAAAGATTTATATTTTAAATTAAAAAAGAAAAAAAATATGACTATTAGCGACGCTTTTCTTAAGTGTCGCTAATAGCTTTCGTAATAGCGATGCTTATACATAAGCATCGCTAATAATGCTGCTATTAGCAACACTTATAAAAGTGTCACTAATAGTTATGAAATAAAAATTATAAAAAATAAAAAATTTAAACTATTAGCGACGCATTTACATAAGCGACACAAATACCATTTCTAATAGCGACGTTTGTCTACATACATCGCTAATAGCTTTATTAATTTAATTTATTTAATAAATAAATATTAAAAAAATTATAATAAACTTCCTAAATATAATATATTTTATTCAATATTTACTATTTATATATATAATAAATAAATATTAAAATTTTAATAAAAATTAGTGTTAATAATAGATTAAACATTCACTATTTATATATAATATATTTTATTTGTTAAAATTTATTATTAATTTTAAAATATAATTTACAATAAAAGAGAGAGTGAAGAGAGTGCATGGAGAGAGAGGGATCGAAGAGAGAGAGAGGGAGGAGCCACCATCCTCCGGCACCCCCCCACTCCCCTACTCCTCCCCCCCCTTCTCTTCCTTTGATTTTCAGAGGGGGAGTGGTTGGGGGAGGGGGGGGGGGGGGGTTGTGCTGGAGGACAGCGGCGGCGGCGCGGTCTCTCCCTCCCCCTTGCTCCGGACCCCCTTGCTCCACGCTCCCCTCCCCACCGCTCCTCCCTCTCTTCCCCCTTCTTTGGACCCCCCTTTCCCTTCCCTAGTGGGCCCGGTGGCCCACTAGGAATCTTTAGCGACGCATCTATATGTGTCGCTATTTTTTTTTAAAATGAATTAGCGGCGCTTTAGAAGCATAGTTATTACATCTAATTTTTTTAATATTATAATATTAGCGACGCTCTTAAATTTTTTAAAAAACTTTAATCCATTAGCGACGTATAGAAATGCATCGCTAATAACTATTTTTAGCGACGCTTTTCTATACGTCGTTAATAAATTATTTTAATTTTCTTTTAAAATGGTCATTCTATTACCGACGCATAGAAAAATGTTGCTGATAAGCGTCGCTAATACTTACTTATCAGTAATGTATTTATATGTCGCTAATAAGTAAGTATTAGCGACACTTATTTGTAAGCATCACTAATGATAACTAATTAGCGATGCTTTTCTATGTGTCGCTAATTGAATAACCATTTTTGAAAAAATTAGAATAATTTATTAGCGATGCTAATAATCAATTATTAGCAACGCTTGTATATAACATCGCTAAAGGGTCATATTAGCAACATATTTGTTTATACATTGCAAATACAAAATAGCAACGACACTTGTTTTGACATTTATAGCGATGTTTATTATACATTGCTAATAGTCATTAGCGACGTTTAGTGGACGATTAGCAATGTATAAATGCGTCGCTAATAGTCCTTTTTGTTGTAGTGATAATTGAAACTACGCTAAGAAATAAGAATAGTATAAAATAAAAATTCAAATATTAAGTAAAAAAGAATATAAATTTAATTTTAGAACATGAAAAAAAAAATAACCTCAAGATTCGAGAACACTGTTGTTGGGGAGAAAGAGAGAAGAGTAATATCCTGAATATTGAAAATTGAGAAAAATATGAGAGGGTTGTGTGGGAAGAGCTCTCTTTAAAGGTTTAGTATAAAAAAAGCTAATTTAGCCGAAAGTTAAAGGTGTAATATATAGAATGTGAAAAATGAAATAATGTTTAATAAGTGTCCCTTTGGTGTTGGGTATATATAGATGATTTTATGTTTAAACAAAGTCATATATGGCAAGTGATTTTTTCTTGTTTGGTGATTAATTTGAGGGTTTTTGGAAAACCTATACATGGTAGTATATGAAGTAGAATTAATATGCACAATGATATAAAAAGGTAACAATCCTAGTAAAACTATTTGGATCACTGTCAAATAAATAAATTCTAATATGGCCCTATTGCTTGATTACGGCTATTGGGGGCCTTGTCTTTTTGTGGGGCCGTAGGTAGCAGCCTAAGGCTTCAGTCGCCCCTCACTATGTATATGCCTTTAATGCAGGTGCCAGTGCCAACATCATCATCGACCTCGCTTTCACCCTTAAGCGTGGCCTCCCTTGAATGGTTTATGTCTCCCCATCTCACCGGATGGTAGTATGAAGGAAGGAGGAGGAGAAGAGGAGGAGGCAACACAAATTGCGTGTGGCCATGACAAAGAAAAAAGGCCATGTGCCTGCGACTTTGTGGTGGCCATGCATTGCACCACCTTGGACTGCTAGCTAAAGAGGATGGGGAGGGGATGTTGAAAGGAGGAGAAAATGAAGGAATATCACTACAACAAAAAGAGGTTTTTGCAACAAACACGTTTGTTGCAAAATGTTCATATTGTGTTGTAAAAATGTTTTTGCCACGAAAAAATGTAGTGCCCATTCGTTGTAAGAAAGGTGTCACCAAAATTCATTGCTAAAAATTTTTGTGGTAAATTGTATACACTTTTGTGACAAATTTTTTTGTTGTGCAAAAGTAATTATTATGTTGCAAATAAACATAATTTTTTGAGTTAAAAAATATTAAAAATATACCTCGACCCATAATTACGAATGCATTGGCATTTGCAACAAAACAAATTTGTTGCAAATGAGATTAATGTATTTGTAACAAATTGTATACATTAAAAGGCTTGAAATTCGATTATTTTTTAAAAAAAATAGCTGCAAACCAAATTCATCACAAATGATTTTAATGTAGTTGAGAAAAATTGTATGTGTCGCAGAAAGATTAACATGTGTATATTTTTTATAAATATTTGGGACAAACCAAATTCATTGCAAATGATTGTAACATATTTGCAACAAAATAAATTGCATTTGCGACAAAAGAAGTTTGTTGGCCAAGGAGCTTTAACATAACAAATGTTAACTTTTGGGAAAATTTTGAGTCTTCGCATATACATTAACACATTAATTACAATGTTTATACCCAATTATTTTGGATAAAATTTACACTAATCTAAAATACGTCGTTAAAGTGTATAGGGCGGGTTGGGGGAGGATATTTAGAAATATACATAATCAAGATAGCTGAATAAATTAATCTATACAAATTAATAATGCAAAAGATATCTTAATATGATTGACATAAATCATCCACTTTCTATTTTATTTCAATAAACTTAAATGCCTTGATATTAAACTAAATATCATCCATTGTCTTACAAACCATAAATCCAATACATTTGGCTAACTAAAAAATACCAAATAACTAGAATGAAACCAATATCAATGTAACTTTATCACAAAAGAAATCACAAGATATGTATCATTTTCTTTCATTACAAATTTTGATGATTCTTTTGAACCCACCTATTCACATGTAAATATATAAGAATATAAAGTAAGAATGATGTACTAAAGAATCATGGTTCAATTAGTTTAGATTTATAAAGCTAGACATAAAATTAAGACTATAAATACGCCTTTTGTGTGAATATGCTTTCTACCTAAATAGATGAATCTGACTATTACTACAATAAAATGTACTATTAGCATCGTAAAGAAAAGCGTAGCTAAAAATTGCTACTTGCGACACATAAAGAAATGTTGCAAAAAAATTAAATATTATTGATGCTTTTTTGTATAGCGTCTCTAATAGTCATCTATTAGCAATGCTTAATAAAAATCATTGCTAATATTACAAATATTAGCGACGCTTTATAATAAATATTGCCAACGGTTGTGCTATTAGCGATGCATTATAAAAGTGTCACTGAATATAATATGTTTTATGAAAAATAACTATTAGCAATACTTTTTTCTAAGAGTTGCTAAAAGTTTCAACACTAGCGACGTTTTTAAAAAGTGTCACTAATAGTTACGCTATTATCGACGCTGAACAAAAAGCGTTACTAATAATTATAAATTTAAAATTAAAAATAAAATATTTTAAACTATTAGCATCAAATAATGTTAATAATAGCGACGCTTGTAAATAAAGCTTCGCTAATATTAGCGGCGCTTTTAATAAAGCTTTGCTAATAGATGTATTAATTAATTTTATTTAATAAATAAATATAAAAAAAATTTGAAATCAAACTTCTTAAATATAACATATTTTATTTAATATTTAATATTTGTATATAATAAATAAATATTAAAAAAATTTAAATATACTTCTCAAATATTATATAATTTTTTTAATATTTAATTTTTCATATATAATAAATATATAATAAAATAATAAATAAAATTCCACTACTTTATCCCCACTCCTCCTCACAGCTAGGGCTCACGTTCACATGCATAAGTGTGTGAGAGAGTGAAAATATAATTTATTATAAAAGTGAGTGAAGAGAGAAAAGAGGAAGAGAGAGTGCATAGAGAGAGAAGAGAGGAGAGAGAGAGAGAAATGAGAGAGAGAGAGGAGAGACAAGCGTGAGGAGATAGAGAGAGGATATAAAAGAGAAAGAAGAGAGAGTGGAAAGAGATGGACTAGATGAAGAGAAAGTGCATAGAGACAGAAAAGAGGAGATACAGAGAGGAGAGAGAGTGATGAGAGAGAGAGGAGAGAGTGAGGCGAGAGAGATTAGAGAGTGTAGAGAGAGAAGAGAGAGTGTAGAGAGTGAAGAGAGAGAGTGTGGGGAGAAAGAGAGTAGAGAGAGAGAGGTGAGGAGAAAGAGAGGGGGAAATTAATTTATATTTTTTAGGATTTTCTATTATATTTTAAAAATAAAAATAAAAAATATTAACGTTGGTGAAATTGTGTCTTGAATATATTTTATTTAAATTTTATTATTATTTTTAAAATATAATTTATAATAAAAGAGAGAGAGTGAGGAGTAAGAGAGAGTGATGAGAGTGAGGAAGGAGAGAGTGTGAGGAGAGAGGAAGGAGAGTGTGAGGAGAGAGGGGGAGAGAGCGAGAGCAAGGAGAGAGGAAGGAGAGTGTGAGGGGAAAGGGGAGAGAGAGCGAGAGCGAGGAGAGAGAGAAGAGAGAGTGTAGAGAGAGAGAATAGAGTATTGAGGAGTGAGAGGAACGAGAGAGAGGAGAGAGAGAGTGAGGAGAGAGAGAGAAGAGAGAGAGTATGTGAGGAG
The DNA here is from genome assembly GCA_035235625.1 of Saururus chinensis. NCBI lineage: Eukaryota > Viridiplantae > Streptophyta > Magnoliopsida > Piperales > Saururaceae > Saururus > Saururus chinensis. The sequence continues at coordinate 29,184,625 of CP141140.1, forward strand.
AGAGAGGGTTGATAGAGAGAGGAGGAGAGAGTAGAGAGAGAGACAATAGAGAGAGAAATTTAATTTTGATTTTTAAAATTTTTTTTATTTAAAAATTATTTAAAAATTAAATAAAATGAAACTTATTAGTGATGTATATGAATATATGTCACTAATACTCTTCCTTTTATTGATGCGTCACTAATACCCTTTGTATTTGTGATGCATATTTCTTTGTGTCACGAATACCTAATGTATTAGCGATGCGAGGTGAGAGAGAGAAGAGAGAGAGAGTGAGGAGAGAGAGTGTAGAGAGAGAGAGATTGTAGTGAGGAGAGAGAGGAAGGAGAGAGATAAGGGAGAGAGAAGAGTGTAGAGAGTGAGAGTGAGGAAAAGAGAGAGAGGAGACTTAGAGGGTAGAGAAAGAGTGCATATGTAGAGATAGAGAGAGTGGAGAGAGGAAAGAGAAAGATAGAGATGAGAGAGAGACTAGAGAGTGTGTGTAGAGAGTGGGGAGAGAGAGAGAGATAGAGTGAGGTGAGGGTGGAGAGAGAGTTAGAGTGTAGAAAAGTGAGGACAGAGAAGAGAGAGGGTAGAGAGAGAGAGTGAGGACAGGGTAGAGAGAGCGGTTAGAGTGTAGAGAGAAAGGAGAGGATGAGAGAGAGAGAGGGTAAATAGAGAGAAGAGAGAGGGGTAGAGGAGGAGAGAAAGTATATTTTAAAAAAATATTATGCTATTAGTTCTTTCAAAAAATTTGACCTATTAGCGACGCTCGTAAGTGAGAGTCACTAATAGCATATGTACTTGCTTACGGGTCGCAGTTACATATGCTATCAGGGATGCTCTTGGCGGGCGTCACTAATAGCAATATTTTTTTTTATACAACTAAACCTATTAGTGATGCTCATTATAGAGCATTGCTAATAGTATAAGTAATTGCGACGCTAATTGTTTAGCATCACAAATACATATGCTATAAGCGACGATCCTTCTGAGCGTCACTAATAGCCTTTTTTTTAATAAGAAAATCCTAAATCTATTAGCAATGCTCTGAAGAGATTGTTGCTCATAGTATACGTAATTGCAATGCTAATTCTTAGGCATCACAAATAAATTGCGAGCATTGCTAATAGCATTATTTTTATCAAAATAAATAATTCTTTTCCCTTTTCCCTTCTCCCTTCTCTCTCTCTACTCTTTTCTCTCTTTTCCCATTTCTTTTTCTCCTCTCTCTACCCTCTCTCTACTCACTCTCCTCTCTCTCTCTCTTCTATTTTCTCTCTCTATTATCTCTCCTCCCTCTCTCTCTACCATCTCTCCTCTCTCACTCCTCCCTCCCTCTCTCTTCTCTTTTCTCTCTCTTCCCTGCTCTCTCTCCCTTCTTTATCCCCTCTTTTTTCTCTCTCCTCACTCTCTACCCTCTCTCCTCTTTCTCTACCCTCCCTCCCCCTTTCTCTACCCTCCCTCTCCCCTCTCTCCTCCTTTCTCTCCCCTCTTTCTCTCTCTCCTATTTTTTCTTTCTTCCCTTCTCTCTCTCCTCTTTTCTCTCTCTTCCCTTCTCTCGTTCCTCTTTTATCTCTCTTCCCTTCTCTATCTCCTCTTTTCACTCTCTCCTCTATCTCCACTCTCTCTTTCTCTTTCTCCCCTCTTATCTCTCCTCCCTCTCTCTCTCCCTTCTGTCTCCTCATTTCTCTCTCCTCTCTCTCATCTCTCTCTTCCCCCTTTTCTCTCATCCCCTCTTTCTCATCTCTCTTCTCTCTCAATTCTTTTTTCTCTCTCCTCTCTTTCTCTCTCACTATTTTTCTCTCTTTCAACTTTTTTGCGACGTTTCCACTAGAAGCATCGCAAATTTGCCAGCGCAGGCTAAATTTCCGAGTGTGGGGAAAGTTATGCTTGTCTCCATTATAACCCCCACCTCCCACCCCCACTCTCCTCCCCCGCCAATCGAGATAATCCCCGGCATCCACCCCCAGGCCCGTCTCCCCTCGGCGACCTTCTGCACCTCCATTTCCTCCCCCCATTCTTTCCCCTTCTTGCTCTCGCTCCCCCTCTCTCTCCCAAACCCCCACAACAGCTGGATTCTGGCTCCTTGCGAGAATCTGGCCCCAACATCCCTCCTCCCTCCCGCTATTATGCCCTAGCACCTGCTTGACCCGAGCTGAACCCGGTCCAAGGGATGGTCAAACCACATGGGAGCGACGAACTAATGACTTGCGGAAGACTTAACACCTCTAACGGGTATAATAAACATGAAGTTATACATTGCTTTATCTTTGTGCAAGAGGAAATAAGTAAAATATAAAGGACATCAAATTTGAATTAGTCCTCAATTCTCCAACCCACAATCTTACAACACTAAACCATCGAATGTAGCTCAAGTCATAACATCTTAGATAAGTCTAAAGCCACAATGACTAATAAAGTATGAGATAAAGTCAACCAAACATGAAATTCTAGCACACCAGCAGAGTAGTCATTTATTGATAGTAAAATCTTTAGGCTCCCACACCTATTCTCGATCATCATGCACACACGTCTCATAAAGAGGGACCTGATTGTCTGCATGTCGCACCATGCAACCCCAAAATAGAAAACACAGAGAAAATAGGGTGAGTATAAAACTCAGCAAGGTTTTGAACGTTGAAGCGATAAATCTGAAAACATCATGGTATTCCACACAGTTTATCACAACATACATATTATATATTGCATCATTTTAGATCACATTTTACTTCATAATCCATACTCACCCATAAGTAATTATCCTACATTAAAGTATTTCAACATATTACCTACAATATGAATAATCACATTAAGACATGAACATCCATCCTGCACGAAGATTGTCTCTAACACACTATACATATGCATAATCATTCTCCTTTATAAACATTCATCCTATATGACAAATGTCTCAATCGCACTATACATATCCATTCACGTTCATAAATAACCATCCTGCATAAAGAGTGTCTCAATCACACAATACATAACCATGCATATACATAAGCATTTAACTTGCATGAAAAGTGTCTCTAACACACAATCATAATTTTGCATATCTATAAACATTCAACCTGCATGTAAGTGTTTCACATACATTCCTACAACAATGCATATCGATAAAACAACCCTGCTTAATTTATCAAAGCTTAAGCAGTCCTTGCTCACTCCAAACAATTCTTGATTGGAAAGTCTGAAAAAATTATGCAGTTTGTGTAAATTTCATAATAGGGAAGATGCCCTGGTCAGTCAGTGCACTCGGCTACACCTACCTAGATTCTTAGGGTCCAAATGGCCTCAATAGTGTTGTCTCCTTATAACATTATCGCTCTTCTCAACCCCAGGAGGAAAGCCCATCCTCAAAGGACCTAAAACCCTGCCTTTTTGGATGTAAAACTAAATTGATATGCCTCATATCGATTAACCCGACAAGCAATATCACACAATTGCATCCAATTAATCAACTACAGCTAATCTCGATAAAATCTCATATGTAGATTCATCTCATGATGCAATGCAACATGGTACATACGTGAGCAAGAACTACATGAATCCTGATTCATTAAACGTGATCCCATTAGTCATACATGCATCCTTCCTAATCATATGTATTAAACAATCACCATAAATAAACCCCCACTAGTGTGTGTACATTAATAGGATTCAACTCTAAGCATAGACATATGTGTTATGAACATTGTTGTTACGTCTAAACCAAGACTATGAAGAACTCAAATTCATATTTATTGTACTTGCCAATTGTAGTAGACAAGGTTGATCCACAGGGAAAGCCTTATGCAACAAAGAAAATAATTACGAAAAAAAATAGAGGAAAAAAACATTAAGTAAGAAAGAGTAGAAGAGTATTGAGGCAATAAAGAATTAAGAAATCAATAAGAGAAAACACTAAGGCATTGAGGATCATTGTAACATCTAATGATGTTCTTCATATATCATGTTATTTTAGTTAGAATTAAATGAAGATTTTATCTAACTGGGAGATATGAATATTAAAATTAAGCAAAAGTAAAGATAAGAAATACTTTGGATAGATGAAAGATAAAAAAAATAGTTTCTTTAAGAGTTCTATATATCAAAACTACAAAAGATAAAAAAGAAGAGCTTTCAAGCATCTTATGTGTCAAAATCACAAAGAAACAAGAAGATAAACAATATTAAATAAATATCACTTCAAATAACCAATACTTACTTGAAACTATTGATGAAACATGAATAAAACTCTATTAGATTGTTATAAATCACCTCTAGCTTTAGCTAGAGAGCCTAGAAAGCTATTACAATAAAACTAAAAACAAAAGTACAAAAGAAAAGAAGAAAAATATGAGAAGAGAACTCCAAAGAGGAGAGGATGATTCCTCAACCACGTCTACCCCTTTATTTATAAGAGTAGAAATGGTTCCTTCAATTGGAAAGTTCGAATCATATCCCTTGATTGCATCTTAATTGATTGTTTCTTTGGTAATTATTAGATTCTAAATCAATCAAATAAATCAAAAATTTATTTAGAAAATAAGTATCTTTTAGTTATCTAATCAGCCTCATCATCTTGCCTTATGCGTATCAATCACAACCAATGAAAACATGCTCTATGTGTTAACCTCGGGTTAATTGACTAGCTGTCCCTTTACCAGTCTGATTTAGCCCACATATCTTTAGAATTTAGAATTGATCCTTGAAATAGTGATTGTAGCGACAGAAGTATTCTTTCAAATGCCACTAGAATCATATAAATCCGAATTTTATAAAGAATGATATGACCAAAATACTATGGCTCTGTCAATTTGTCCAAATGAGCTTCTTCCCTAATTTAGTTCTCCTGATGTAAATCTAAAATCCAACGGGTTCACAAGGTTTTGTTCGACCATTAAATTCATTATTAGACCATTAAGAGCCCATTCTTGATCTTTGAATAGGTTTACGTAGTTGGGCTTCACTTCCTCTTCCACTTGGATCCTATTGAAGCTAATTTTGACATGTAAACACAATGGAGGCCCAACTCACATATTCAAGATATAAATAACACTTATAAGCAATAAATTAACACAAAATAGGATTACAATTCAAGATTAAAAATATTTAAGTGAACTTTATTTCGTGCATCAAATACCCCCAATTCTAGTTTTTGCTAGTCCTCGAGCAAAACTAAAATAAAAACAATAGAAAACAAAACTAACCACCCCACTTCCATAAGAAATCTTAATTGCATTTAGCATATACAACAAGCCTTTAAACCGCTAGCTTACACTAGTGGATGAGTTATAGTCTCGTGAGGGTTTCTAGTGAGTCGACCAACAAAACTTAATACTGAAAAGAAAATTAAAATTAAAACCATAGAAATTTTACAAATCAACTCCTCCTAAACATGTGACTTCATTTGGTAAAATCAAACATGCATAATACAACTTTTTTGAAATAATAATTGATTCTGACAATTTCTTATTGGTGGCAAGTACTCATACATTCATAATAATTTTTTTTAAAATAGACATTGCCAAGTAATTATGCAATCCCAATCTCATAAATCAAACAACTCAATGTGTGTCAAGTTCACTCATAAATTGAAATTTTAACACTAAAAAAAATAGACATTGGCATCCATTCATCTTCATGAGATTATAATAGAGAATCATGCAAAACCTTCATTGGAAAGTAAAACACCTTAGATCACTTGATAACCCATTAAAAATATAACTGCATAATGTTCTACTAGAATTTTATGCTCATCTCGCATGACACGTGTAAGGCTTAGCCTTCTTAAGCTTTCTATAAGATCTATGTAACAAGTGTTAGGCCAGTGACTACCAATCGAGTTGGCTTAGGGCACTAGGTATTAAAGCACCCCTCAGGCTTAATAACTTGAACCAAATAAATTTTAAGGCTATGCATGTTATAAATTAGTAAACTCTACCTTTTGACTTAAACACCCTATGATTAGTGAGGCACGCCAAGTCCCAGTCTACTTAATAGAGAGACTTTAATTTTTTACCTCTTTACAATATTTTTTCATTCTTTTATTTTTTTACTCAATTTTTTTTTAAAAACATTATGCAATCAACCTTAATTGTGTTGACAAAAAGTCCTAGACTGTTCTACAAACCAAGAATTGTCAAGCCCAAAACTCTATTATGATAACATGAGTACTACTAGATCATACTAAAGTTTTACTCTCATAAGAAAATAATTACTTAGATTCAATGATATCCACCAAGATGTAAGACTATAATAAAGAGCTTGAATTCTCACTTAGACAAATATCTTTCTAATTTTTTCAAAATAAGAACACAAGAAACCAATATGAAATAATCAAACACAATCACATGTCAAAAAGAAGCATCAATGCAAATAATCAAAAAATTAAATAAATCTAGTTAATTTTTTTTTCAATTTTTTTATTTTTTAACTAAAACTAAAACACATTTTCTAAAATAAAATAAAAATTTCTTTCTATAGCCCCAAACCTAAACTAAATATTGTCCTCAATGTATAAAAGAAAATAAATGCAATGCTTAAGATAAGAAAAGAGGAAAAAGAACAGATAGTACCTCGGTTGATATGCTCATGTACATAACTATCAAAAGAAAAATGGTCTATAAAACACAAACATAATCACATAAGGGAAAATTAGTAATGAATTATATACGCACACCCTAATAATGATTAGAGCAATCGACAAAGATAATAAGCTAAAAACTAACCAAAGAATATGAAAACACTAACTCAAAAATAACTATCAAAACCTAAAGTTGGGTTGCCTCCCAAGAGCGCTAAGTTTACTCTCTTCAGCCAGACATACATCAATCTAAACTCATCCAGGGTCTTTTAAAGCAATTATCTTCTTGTTATCAATTCTACTTATCAAATCATAGTGAATTAAATAAGTATTTAGTAGATCATAAGAATAAATGAAAAGAAAAGCATTCTCCACCAGACTCTCAATGATGTCAACCTCAAAAGTATCATTGAAGTTTAATAGTTATCTACTTACATCAAATACATTTAACTCACATGTCATGTTCCCAAAAGAAAACTGCATCACTCCATTTCGACAATTTATTTGAGCATTGGATGTAGCAAGCAATGGACGACCCAAAATCACAAGGATTTGAGAAGATGCATTTGGAACCGGTTGTGTGTCTAAAACAATGAAGTCCACTGGAAAATAAAATTTGTCCACTTGAACAAAGACATCTTCCACTATTCCTCTTGGCCTTTTGATTGAGTAGTCAGCAAGTTGAAGTGTTATGTTCGTGGGTTTCAAATCTGATAGACCTAATTTCTCATAAATAGAAAAAGGTAAAAGATTTACACTTACCCCTTAATCAAGCAAAGCTTTTTCAATTCGAAAGTTCTCAATTACAAAAGATATGGTTGGACAACTTGGATCCTTGTATTTGGGTGGGGTATTATGTTGCAAAATTGAGCTCACTTGTTTCATCAAAAAAACCTTCTTTTGTACATTTAACTTACGTTTAATTGTACAAAGATCTTTCAATTTTTTTGCATATGATGAAATTTGTTTGATGACATCTAAGAGAGGAATATTAATTTTTATTTGTTTGAAAATCTCTAGGATGTCGAAATGAGAAACCATTTTAGAAGAGGAAGAATTCAACCTTTGAGGAAAAGGAGGAGGAATTGGAGAAACATTTTTAGAGTTTTTCGAGTTGTCAACTTTATCACATTTTTCAAAATTCAAAGATTCCTCCTCAGGTTGAGCTACCTTCTTTGGAGTATCTTTCTTTATGACCTTTCTATTTCTCATGGTGGTGACTAAGTTAACATTCTCTAGAGAATTTAAAGATTGTACATTGTAACTTTTTGGATTAGGTTGAGGTTAAGAAGGAAAACTCATTTTTTCTTGTGTGCTCAAACTTGTGGTTAGTTGAGTCATTAATGCTTTAAAATCATTTTTAGCGTGCATTGTCTGACTATTGATGGTTGCTTGGCTTTGCATGAACATTTGTAAGGTGTCCTCAAGTGACTTCTTATGTGGTGGCACATATGTTAATGATGAGGGAGGTACTTGCATGTTAGACTCATTTTTCCAACTGAAGTTTGGATGATTTCTCTAGTTTAGATTGTATGTTTCTAAATAGGGAGAAGAAAATGGCCTCTTGTTAGTGTTCATGGCATTTGCTTGGCCGTGTAACACTTCTTGAAAGGTAGGGATCGTTGGACAATCCTGCGAAAAGTGTCTACTTGTTTCACAAATGCCACAAATACTTTGTAACTTTGGATCAATATGTTTATATTAGACTAGCAATTTTGTCGTTAACATCATCCTCTTCCCTAAGAATGTACATCCCACCCTTGTTTGATATATTCGGCTTGGGCTTTTCGAATTTATCTCGCTAACTAGAATCAGCCCATGACTGGGCCTTTTCTGTCAACCAATCAACGTAGTCCCAAGCTTCCTCCGGCTCTTTTTTTAAAAAGTTACCATTACACATCATTTCTATGTGCTCACGCATTTGAGAACTCATTCCCTGATAAAAGATACTCATGGTCCACGAAAGTTCATAACCATGAGGTGGACACATAAGTAAAAGTTCTTTAAAACGTTCTCAACATTAAAATAGGCAAAATAACCAAACTGCCGTGTTGGCGTTCGAACAACCTACACCGCCGTTCGTACGCCAGGACTACAGTTCTACTTCGTCTTCTTCTTCTCAAACCCAAAATTGAAATGACACATATCCAACTTAAACCTTAACATCTCACTTCTAAACATAATAATAGAATCCAAGCTTAGGGAATGGTAAATCTAGTCATTTATCAACTAAAATATGAAGAAATTTCTAGAAAGTTTAAGCTTTTAATAAACCACCATTAAAGCTCAACTTCAAGCAAACCCAAATAAAACTTCACCAAACTTCAAATCCGAAAACACAAATCTATTTTGGAAGAAAACCCTTACCTTCAGTGAATTTCTTGGTCCGAAAGCATCACTCCAACCTCTTCAAATCCCTACCCACATTAGGGGTTTTGTTAATACATGTATAAATCCGATTAACAAGGCCTACATCACTTGAAAACTTGTAGATCTAAGGCTTGTTTGGTTCCAAAACAAAAATCCCTCATTAGGGGTTTGAAATAGTCAGAAACTTTAGTGGTAGAAATCAACATTTAACCTTGGAAAAGATGGGATTTAGAAAGTTTTAGCAAAACCCTAGGTAATTAATGGAAAATCAAGGGTAATCCTTACCTTAATCGACCTTTCCTCTTTTCAAATGGGGATTAGGGCTTCTTAGCCTCTAGATTCTAGCCCTTCACAAATGGGAATGAGGCTATATCTTTCTATTTATAGTAAGTTGTGGGGCATACGTAATAGGAAATTGGGGTAAGAATAAAATTTAACACTAAAAATGGGTAATTTGTTTATTGTGAGTCTAAAATGAAGTTTAAAAATTTTGAAACAATTATTTACTTAAATAATATATTTTTAGGGTCTTATGGGACCCTTCATCCCAATTTATGAACATGGGGCCCATAGAGGGACCTGCGCCCTAACTTTTTTGGAAAAATAACCAAAAATTCCATAAAAATCTAAATTGACTTAATTTAACATAAAAACCAATAAACTAATGGAAATACTGATTAAAACCATAGTTAACAAGCTTAAATCCCAACACAATTCAAAATCGACCAAATAATACACTAAACCACACGATAATAGCAAAACAATTTAAATAAACCGATCTAGGGTTTAGGGATCTTACATCCTGCCCTACTTTAGGAATTTTGGTCCCCAAAATTCACTAACGATGGGCGGTAAAAAGATTGGGGTAAAGAACCTTTACTAATGGAATCACCTTATGTCAGAGAGTCCTCGCCTTTCTATCAAGGATACGAACTGGTGCTAAAACATAATATAGGTCATCACTCAACTCCAAAGGCTCGAAATCCAATATGTGAGACGAACCAGGCTCATATTTCTGAAGAAGTGACACGTGGAACACATTATGGATGTTCTCAAGTTGTGGAGGTAGAGCCATCTGATAAGCCATGGCACCAATACGCTCTAAGATCTCGAATGGATCGATGAATCTAGGAGAAAATTAACCCCTTTGGCCAAATTGTACCACACACGGAATGGAGATATTTTGAGAAATACATAATTACCTACATTAAACTCCAACTCTCGCTGTCGTTTGTCAGCATAGCTCTTTTGCTGACTCTGTGCCGTTTGTAACCTCTCCTGAATAAATTAGATCTTCTCCATTGATTGTTGCACAAGTTCAGGACTGGTAAGGAGATGTTCCCTGACCTCACTCCAACAAAGGGGAGATCAACACGAATGCCCATAAAGTGCCTCAAAAGGTGTCATCTTAATGCTTGCCTAATAACTATGATTATAAGTAAACTCGACCAACGGTAGGTGCTGCTCCCAACTGCCCTTCCAATCAATGATATACGCCCGAAGCATGCCCTCAAGTGTTTGGATAGTTCTCTAAGATTGCCCATCGGTCTAGGGAATGTAGGCTGAGCTAAGATGTAACGATGTACCCAAAGCTCTTTAAAAATTTTGCTAAAATCGAGAGGTGAAGTGAGGATCATGATCAAAAATAATATAAACCGAAACACCATGCAACCGCACAACCTCTTTTACATATAAGGCAGCTAGCACATCAAGAGAAGTAGTCATCCTTATCGCAAGAAAGTGCGCAGACTGAGTGAGTCGAACAACGATGACCCACACTCCGTCATTACCGCTCGGCGATCTTGGGAGTCCGGAAACAAAGTCCATAGCCACATTCTCCCACTTCCACTCCAGAATTGAAGGGGTTGTAGCAAACCACCCAGATGACAATGTTTCGCTTTGACTTGTTGACAAATAAGGCTTTTGGACACAAAAAAAGCAATGTTCCTCTTCATACCACTCCACCAAAAGTCCTCTTCATGTCATGATACATCTTGGTTCCCTCTAGGTGAATGGAGAACCTAGAGTAGTGTGCCTTTGATAAGATACGCTCCTTAAGCCCCAAGGAGTTTGGCACATACAACCGGTCACTATAAATATAACTCCCATCGGACCTCTCCTCGAAGTCAACCACCGCCTTCTCCCTCAACTTAGCCTAAAAAGCTTGAGGCTCTTCATCCCTCTTTTGAGCTTCGACCACATCATCAACCAAGTTAGAGCTTATGGAAAGGTTGGTAAACCAACTACATGTATCCTCCATATCTAACTCCAGCCTAAGCTCAATGGCTTCTTCATACAAGAGCCATTCTTGGACACGCACACAACTTATCGAAGTGGTTGATTCTTACTAAAGGCATCCACTACCATATTAGCTTTACTGAGATGATACGAGATAGTGAAGTCATAGTCCTTAAGGAACTCTAACCATCTTCTTTGCCTCATATTCAAGTCCCTATAAGTGAATAGATGCTTCAAGCTCTTGTGATTAGTGAGCATCTCAAACTTCTCACCATAGATATAGTGGCACCAAATTTTTAATGCAAATACCATGGCCGCTAACTCTGTTACGTCCAAACTAAGACTATGAAGGAGTCTAGTTCAGATTTCTTTTTTTTACTTGTCAACTATAGTAAACAAGGTCGATCCACAGGGAAAGCCTTGTGTGACGCAGAAAACTATTACGAAGAGAATAGAATAGAGAAGAAAAGTGAAATAGATAATAAGAGACAATTCAAAGAGAAAGTGCTAAGGCATCAAAAATCCACTTGTAATAAATCTCTAATGTATACTTCATTCAAATGATAACTCAATTAAGATCAAATGAAAATTTGTCTCAATCGGAAAATGTATCTTTTAAAGAACTTTGAAATAGAACAATAGTAATTGATTGTTTACTACATGAAAGTATTAAGTGTATAACCACAGGGAATTATAAGCATTCGGCGTGCCTTTCGTCGATGCTGAATCAAATAATTATATAGATTATAAACTCCTTAAATATGGAACATCAATTTAAAATGATAAAGAACTTACTTGAATCAAAGTATCCATTAAACATCAAGTACAAGCTTCATTCCTAGCCTTAGCTTGAGAGCTTTAGAATGTCATTACAATAAAACTAAAAAAACAAAAATACAAAATGAGAGAAGAAAATAGGAGAAGAGAGCTCCAAAGAGGAGAGAATGCCCCATCTATCACGTTCACCCCTCTATTTATAGGAAAAGAAGGGGTTGCTTCAAAGGGGAAAGTCAAATCATATCTCCAGATTTCATCCTGATTGATTGCCTGATTGGACCCATATATCTTCAGAATTTGGAATTTCTTCCTAAAATAGCACTTGTAGCCACGGAAGTCTTCTTTCCATTGCCACCAGAATCATATCAATCCGAATTATACATAAAACGATATGATCGAAATACTAAGGCTGTGTCAATCTGTCCGAATCAACTTCTTTCATAATTTAGTTCCATTCATACAAATCTCAAATCGAATGGGTCCACAAAGTTGTGTTCGACCATTCCATACATGTTTAGACCATTACGAGCTCATTCTTGACTTTTAAATAGCTTTGGGTAGTTGGGCTTAACTTCCTCTTCCAGTTGTATCTTGTTGAAGCCTGTTTAGACATGTAAACTCAATTAAGGTCCAACCAACTTATTCAAAACATAAATAGCCCAAATCAGCAATGAATTAACACAAAATAGGATTGAAAATAGAAATTTAAAAATATTTTATTAAACATTATTTCAGTGCATCAAATACCCCCAAACCTACTTTTTGCTAGTCCTCGAGCAAAACAAAAATTAAAACAATAGAAAACAAAACTAACTACTCCACTTCCGCAGGAAATCTCGATTGCATTTAGCATATGCAACAAGCCTTTAAACCCCTAGCTTACACTAGTGGACGAGTTGTGTCTCGTGAGGGTTTGCAGTGAATATACCCACAAAATTCAAAACTAGAATGTTAAAAGAAAATAAAAATTAAAAACCACATCAAATTTACAAATCAACTCCTCCTAAACATGTAACTTCATTTAGTAAAATCAATCATGCATAATATAACTTGTCTTCTGAAATAATAATTCATTTTAACAACTTCATATTGGTGGCATGTACTCATACATATATAATAGTTTTAGAAAAACAGACATTGCCAAGTAATTATACAATCCCATTCTTATGAATTGAACAACTCAATGTGTCTCATGTCCACTCAGCAATTTCAATTTTAACACTAAATAGGCATTGGCATCCATTCATCTTCAAGAGATCATAATAGAGAATCATGCAAAACCTTCCTTAAAAAGTAAAACACCCTAGATCACCTGCCAACTCATTCAAGATATAATTGCATAGTGTCCTACTAAAATTTTATGCTCATCTCACATGACATGTGTAAGGCTTAGCCTTTTTAGCTTTCTATAAGATCCATGTAACAAGTGTTAGGCCTGTGACTCCCAATCCAGTTGGCTCAGGGCATTAGGCGTTAAAGCACCCCTCAGGCTTAATAACTTGAACCAAATAGGCTTCAAGGCTATGCATGTCATAAATTAGTCAACTCTACCTTTTGACTCGAACACCCTATGCTTAGTGAGGCACGCCGAGTCCCAGTCTACTCAATAGAGTGACTTTAATTTTTTTCATTCTTTTTTTTTCACATTTTTTTTTCTTGAGCACATTATACAATCAACTTGAATTGTGTTGACAACAGGTCCTCGATTGTTCTACAAACCAAGAATAGTGAAGCTCAAAACTCTATCATGATAACATGAATACTACTAGATTATGCCAAAGTTTTATTCTCATAAGAAAATAATTACTTAGATTCAATGATATCCACCAAGATGTAAGACCATAATAAAGGGCTCGAATTCTCACTTAGGCAAATGTCTTGCTTTATTTATTTATTTATTTATTTTCAAAATAGGAGCACAAGAAACCAATATGAAGTAATCAGAACTCAAAATCATTAAATCTGTCAAGTCATATTCTGAATAGTATGATATCATTAAACAAAGTCACATATCTAGAATAAGAATCAATGTAAATAAGCAAAAACATAAAATAAAATAAATCTAATTAATTTTTTTTTTAATTTTTAATTTTTTAAGTAAAACAAAAAATATATATATATATATATAAAGAAAAATATCTTTCTACACCCCGAAACCTAAACTAAACATTGACCTCAATGTAAAATTTTTTTTTTTGTGAAAAATCATGAAAAGAAAATCAACCCTCATAATTTGGATTTTCAAGAGGTGTAGACTCAACTTCAGGGACAAAATGGTCTAAAAATGGTTTCAAACGTTGGCCATTAACTTTGAAAACATCACTATTTCTTGGGTTCTCAATTTCAACAGTTCCATAGGGAAAAACAGTTTTTACAATGAAAGGACCTGTCTAACGTGATCTTAATTTTCCTGGAAAGAGATGAAGTCTAGAGTTGTACAATAAAACCTTTTGAAATGGCTCAAAAGTTTTTCGTAAAATATTTTTATCATGAAAAGCCTTCATTCTCTCTTTGTAAAGTTTTGAACTCTCATAAGCATCATGTCTAATTTCCTCTAACTCATTGATTTGCAATTGTCTATTTAAGCCAGCCTTATCAAAGTTAAAATTCAAAGCTTTGATTGCCCAATATGCCCTATGTTCCAACTCCACAGGCAAGTGACAAGCTTTTCCAAAAATCAAACGGTAAGGAGACATGCCAATTGGGGTTTTAAAAGCTGTACGGTAAGCCCAAAGAGCATCGGTTAGCCGTAAAGACCAATCTTTACCATTTGGATTTACCATTTTTTGTAAAATGTATTTAATTTCCCTATTAGAAATCTCAACTTGTCCACTTGTTTGTGGGTGATAGGGGGTAGCTACTTTATGGGTAATCCCATACTTCCTCATCAAAGCCTCAAAAGGCATATTGCAAAAATGTGACCCCCCGTCACTTATAATGGCTCGAGGTGTTCCAAACCTTGAAAATATATTTTCTTTTAAAAAGCGCACAACGACTTTGTGGTCATTGGTTTTGCTTGGAACAGCCTCAATCCACTTGGAAACATAATCGACAGTAACTAAAATGTAAACATAGCCAAAAGAAGGAAGAAAAGGTCCCATGAAATCAATGCCCCAACAATCAAAAATCTCAATAACCAATATGGGGTTAAGGGGCATCATATTTCGACGAGATATGGCTCCTAACTTTTGACACCTTTCACAAGTTTTGCAAAATTCATGAACATCTTTGAAAAGCGTTGGCCAGTAAAAACCACATTGCAAAATTTTAGCGGTGGTCTTTTTAGAGGAGAAGTGACCACCACATGCTTCAGAATGACAAAAAGAGATGATACTTACTTGTTCAAAATCAGGCACACATCTCCTTATTATTTGATCTGGACAGTACTTAAAGAGATAGGGGTCGTCCCAAAAGAAATGCTTTACCTCGGTGAAGAATCTCTTTTTATCTTGAGGAGACTAATGGTGGGGAACTTTACGAGTCACCAAGTAGTTGGCAATGTCGGCATACCATGGAGGATGTGAGATGGCAAAAAGTTGTTCATCGGGGAATGTGTCTTGGATTGGAATGTTTTTCGAAGAATCAGAAAATTCCAATCTAGAAAGATGATCCGCCACCATATTCTCTACTCCCTTCTTGTCTTTGATTGTGAGATCAAACTCTTGGAGTAGGAGTATCCATCGGAGTAATCTGGGTTTTGTATCTTGTTTGCTCAAAAGGTACTTCAAAGCTGCATGGTCAGTAAAAATGATAATTTGAGAGCCAATCAAATAGGATCTAAATTTGTCAAGTGCAAATACTACAGCAAGAAGTTCTTTTTCAGTGGTGGAGTAGTTCATTTGGGCACTATTTAAAGTTCTACTTGCATAATGAATTACGTAAGGTTTCTTATCTTTCCTTTGCCCTAAAATAGCCCCAACGGCATAATCACTTGCATCACATATAATTTCGAAAGGAAGGGTCCAATCCGGGGGCTGCATGATGGGTGCGGACACTAACATGTTCTTAAGCTTTGTGAAAGCTTATTCACATGTATCCGACCACTCAAAAGAATGCTCTTTAGATAGAAGATTACACAATGGTCTAGATATCACACTAAAATTCTTGATAAATCTTCTATAAAAACCGGCATGCCCTAGAAAGGATCTAACATCTTTTATGGACTTTGGACTAGGCAAATTAGCAATCAATTCAATTTTTGCCTTGTCCACTTGAATTCCCTGCACAGAAACAATGTGACCAAGTACTATTCCAGTAGTAACCATAAAATGACACTTTTCCCAATTTAAAACTAGATTTTTCTCTTCACATCTCACCAAAACTTTTTCTAAGTTATCAAGACAATCATCAAAAGAATCACCAAAAACAGAAAAGTCATCCATAAAAACTTCCAAAAACCGCTCCACCATGTCACTAAAGATGCTCATCATGCACCTTTGGAATGTGGCAGGAGCATTACATAACCCAAACGGCATCCTTCGATATGCAAATTTACCAAATGGACATGTAAAGGTTGTTTTTTCTTGATCTTCAAGTGCAATCTCAATTTGGTTGTATCCTGAATAACCATCTAAAAAACAATAAAATTGATGACCGGCTACCCTCTCGAGGATATGGTCCATGAATGGCAAGGGGAAGTGGTCTTTCCTAGTGACGGAATTTAATTTCCTATAATCTATGCACATCCGCCAACCAGTGGTGACTCTAGTGGGAATTAACTCATCATTACCATTCTTTACCACTGTCACTCCAGACTTTTTGGGGACAACTTGGGTGGGACTCACCCATGGACTGTCAGAAATGGGGTAAATGATACCCACATCTAATAATATTAGGACCTCTGCTCTCACTACCTTTTTCATGTTGGGGTTTAACCTCTGTTGCATTTGTCTCACAGGTTTTGCATTTTCTTCCATGAAGATCCTATGTGTACAAATCAGGGAACTAATCCCCTTGATATCAGCAATGGTCCACCCAATGGCATTCTTGTGATTTCTAAGGACTTCGAGCAACCTGTGCTCTTGCTCCCTATCCAACATTGAAGAGACAACCACAGGAAATGTCTCTCCCTCACCAAGATAAGCATATTTAAGTTAAGTAGGGAGGGGTTTCAAGTCTAGCTTGGGTGGTTGGACACTTGAGGGGAGAGGAGCGCTATTAGAAGGAGGTAACTCCTCAAAGCGGGCCTTCCAACTATCAGTATCCAATAATGGAGTTGACTCCAACAAGGAATTTACATAATTAATCATAACATCATCATCAAAGTTAAAATAAGAAAGACATGCTTCAAGAGGGTCAGAAAATGAAGAAATAGTAGACATGTCATCAACAAGACTTTCTAAAAGATTCACTTCATGCACATCCTCATCATCATCTCCTGGTTGCCTATAAATATTAAAAATGTTCAGTTCCAAAGTCATATTTCCAAAAAAAAGCTTCATAACACCATTTCTAAAATTAATAAGAGCATTAGAAGTAGCAAGAAATGGGTGGCCTAATATGACAGGAATTTGAGTACAAGCATTCAAAACTGGTTGTGCGTCCAAAACAATAAAATCAACAGGAAAGTAAAACTTTTCTACTTGTACTAACACATCCTCAACAATTCCTCTTGGTGTTTTAACAGAGCGATCTGCAAGTTGAAGTGTAATGCTTGTGGGCTTCAATTCACCAAGTCCCAATTGTTCATAAACAGAATAAGGTAAGAGATTAACACTTGCCCCAAGATCAAGCAAAGCTTTTTCAATTTTATAATTCCCAATTATACAAGATATGGTTGGACAACCAGGATCTTTATATTTGGGTGGGGTGTTTTGTTGCAAAATTGCACTTACTTGTTCTGTCAAAAATGCCTTCTTTTGTACATGTAGCTTACGCTTGATTGTACAAAGGTCTTTCAAAAATTTAGCATAAGATGGGATTTGTTTAATGGCATCTAAGAGAGGAATGTTAATCTTCACTTGTTTAAAAATTTCAAGAATGTCACCATTTTGCACCAATTTAGAAGAAGATTGTAATCTTTGAGGAAAAGGAGGAATAGGAGAAACACAATTAGAGTTGTCAAGTTCATCACCATATTTAGAATTCAAAGACTCCTTAGGTTCAACAACCTTCATTGGAATGTCTTTGTTAATGACTTTTCCACTTCTCAAAGTGGTGATGGACTTAGCATGCTCTTCTTGTGAACTCGAAGAATTTAAATTTTCAATTACAAATTGACCTTTAGGATTTGGTTGAGGTTGAGAAGGAAACTTCCCTTTTTCTTAAGTGCTCAAAGCTGTGGTCAATTGAGTGATAGAAGTCTTCAAGTCATTGATGGCTTGCATTGTTTGGTTGTTGATTGTTGCTTGACTTTGCATGAATGTTTGCAATGTGTCTTCAAAAGTCTTTTTATGTGGTGGAACATAATTTGAGGAAGAAGGGGGTACCTGCACATTAGACTCATTTCTCCAACTAAAGTTGGGATGATTTCTCCAATTAGGAGTATAAGTTTCAGAATAAGGAGAAGAAAATGGCCTTTTATAGGTATTCATAGCATTTGCTTGAGTATGCAACACCTCTTGAAAAGCAGGGATTGTTGGACAATTCTGTGTTTGGTGTCCATCACTCTCACATATACTACAAATATCTTGTGCTTTTTGAGAAGCTTTAGACATGTTTTCCCTATTAATTTCCATAGCCTCAACTTTTCTAGTTAAACTTGTAATTTTTGCTTTTACATCATCCTCTTCTTTAAGAAGGTACAAGCCCCCCTTAGTTGCCCCATTAGATTTTGTTTTATTACTACTTTCAAATTCATTAGAATCTTCCCATGATTGAGCATTTTCAGCTAACACATCAAAATAGTCCCATGCTTCCTCAGGTTCTTTACTCAAAAACTCTCCATTACACATCATTTCAACAAATTGCCTCATTTGAGAAGTCAAACCATTATAAAAGAAACTAATTGTACGCAATGTTTCATATCCATGATGTGGGCACAATAACAAAAGTTCTTTAAATCTCTCCCAACATTGAAAGAAAGTTTCATTTTCTTTTTGTGAAAAATTCATGATGTTCTTTCGAAGTATATTAGTTTTATGGGTAGGGAAAAACTTTTTCAAAAATTCTCTTTGCATTTCTTGCCATGATACAATGGATCTTGGCTTCAAAGAATTCAACCAATTTTTTGCCTTTTCCTTTAAAGAAAAAGGAAAGAGTTTTAATCTAATAGCATCATTTGAAACATTTGGGTTTGACAAAGTTGCACAAACCTCTTCAAACTCTTTTAAATGCAAATATGGGCTTTCTGAATCTAAGCGATAAAATTTGGGTAGTAATTGAATTACACCTGACTTGAGTTCAAAACCACCCACATTAGTTGGAAAAATCATGCAAGAAGGAGAACTTGATCTAGTTGATTGCAAATAATCACGCAAGGTTTTAACTTCAATATTTTGTGCATTATTATCCCCATTATTACTTCTTAGTTCCTCATTAGTTCTTAGATCCTCTATTGTATCAAAATGAAGATAATTTTTAAAAGATTTGTTCACTCTTTTCAATCGTCCAGAATTATCACGCACCCATGTGAACATGCAACAACAATTTTTTTTTTTTAATAACAAACTAAAGTAAAAGTGCAAAAATTAAATGACAAAATATAAAAGTCAGAGAGTTAGAAGTTAATGGACAAAAATTAAAATTGCAAAATAAGGCCAAAGGCACTATCAAGGTACACGTTTGATCCCGAAAAATTTTCGGTAGTAACGTGGGTAGTGCCTCCGGTCTCAAAAAAAGAAAAATTACAAAATTGAAGTACTAAAAGTAAATGACATAAAGTAAATGACTGAATTTAAAGAGTTAGTGTGCAAAAATAAAAGTTAGAGAATTAGTAAAGTTAGAGTGAGTTTTTCGTAACGGATTCTTGTCACACGTTGCAATCCCCGGCAACGGCGCCAATTTGTGTTACGTCCAAACTAAGACTATGAAGGAGTCTAGTTCAGATTTCTTATTTTTACTTGTCAACTATAGTAAACAAGGTCGATCCACAGGGAAAGCCTTGTGTGACACAGAAAACTATTACGAAGAGAATAGAATAGAGAAGAAAAGTGAAATAGATAATAAGAGACAATTCAAAGAGAAAGTGCTAAGGCATCAAAAATCCACTTGTAATAAATCTCTAATGTATACTTCATTCAAATGATAACTCAATTAAGATCAAATGAAAATTTGTCTCAATTGGAAAATGTATCTTTTAAAGAACTTTGAAATAGAACAATAGTAATTGATTGTTTACTACATGAAAGTATTAAGTGTATAACCACAGGGAATTATAAGCATTCGGCATGCCTTTCGTCGATGCTGAATCAAATAATTATATAGATTATAAACTCCTTAAATATGGAACATCAATTTAAAATGATAAAGAACTTACTTGAATCAAAGTATCCATTAAACATCAAGTACAAGCTTCATTCATAGCCTTAGCTTGAGAGCTTTAGAATGTCATTACAATAAAACTAAAAAAATAAAAATACAAAATGAGAGAAGAAAATAGGAGAAGAGAGCTTCAAAGAGGAGAGAATGCCCCATCTATCACGTTCACCCCTCTATTTATAGGAAAAGAAGGGGTTGCTTCAAAGGGGAAAGTCAAATCATATCTTCAGAGTTCATCCTGATTGATTGCCTGATTGGACCCATATATCTTCAGAATTTGGAATTTCTTCCTGAAATAACACTTGTAGCCACGGAAGTCTTCTTTCCATTGCCACTAGAATCATATCAATCCGAATTATACATAAAAAGATATGATTGAAATACTAAGGCTATGTCAATCTGTCCGAATCAACTTCTTTCATAATTTAGTTCCATTCATACAAATCTCAAATCGAATGGGTCCACAAAGTTGTGTTTGACCATTTCATGCATGTTTAGACCATTACGAGCTCATTCTTGACTTTTAAATAGCTTTGGGTAGTTGGGCTTAACTTCCTCTTCCAGTTGTGTCTTGTTGAAGCCTGTTTAGACATGTAAACTCAATTAAGGTCCAACTAACTTATTCAAAACATAAATAGCCCAAATCAGCAATGAATTAACACAAAATAGGATTGAAAATAGAAATTTAAAAATATTTTATTAAACATTATTTCAGTGCATCAAACTCCAAGTCATGAGTGGGGTAGTTTCACTTGTGCACTCTAAACTATTGAGTTGAATAAGCTACCACTCTCCCATGCTGTATAAGTACACATCCCAAATCTTGAAGTAAAGCACCACTATAGAGCACATATCCACCACTCCCAGAAGGCAAAGTCAAGACCAGAGATGTAGTCAACCTTTTGTTCAACTCTTGGGAGCTTTCTTCACTCATTTTATTCAACTCAAACTTCTCATTCTTCCTTGTTAGCTTGGTCATGGGGCTTGCAATGCTAGAGAAGCCCTCAATGAACCAACAGTAGTATCCTATGAGCCCTAAAAAGTTGCGAACCTTAGATGCGCTCCTTGGTGACTCCCATCTTAACATGGCTTCAACTTTTGAAGGATCACTGCCACACATCCTTCGATATGACATGGCCAAGGAAATGCACCTTCTCCAACAAAAATTCGTACTTGTCAAACTTTGTGAATAGTTGATGATCGAGCAAAGTTTGGAAGACAACACTTAAATGCTCCTCGTGCTCTTCCTTGTTAGCCGAATAGGTCAAGATATCATCCACGGAGATAATTACAAATCAATTTAAGTATGGCCGAAAGATTCTATTCATTTGTTCCATGAATGATGTTGGTGCATTGGTTAGGCCGAAGGGTATCACTAGGAACGCATAAGTCCATATCGAGTATGGAATGCCATCTTAGATATGTTGTCCGGATGGATACGAAGCTAATGATAACCTGACCTCAAGTAGATCTTAGGGAAAACTTGAGCTTGCTACAACTGATAAAAGAAATCACCAATACATGGTAAGGGGTATTTGTTTCTAATGGTTACCTGATTCAACATCCGGTAGTCAATGCATAACTAGAGGGAACCATCCTTCTTCTTCACGAAGAGAAATGGTATGCCCTAAGGAGATGCACTTGGTCGGATATATCCCTTATCGATCAAATCTTGCAGTTGAGACTTGAGAAACTTGAGTTTGGTAGGAGCCATACGATATGGGGCTTTAGAGATATGAGATGTGCCTGGAATAAGATCAATGTAGAACTCGATCTCCCTCTTCAGTGGAAACCCTGATAAGTCACTAGGAAAGACATTTGCATACTCCGCCACAACTTGCACTGACTCAAGAGAAGGCAACGCCACATTCATCCCCAAGATGCTTGCAAGGAATGCTTCACACACCTTGTCAATCGACCTCTTGGCCTTAGAAAAGACACCAAGAATTTTCCACTAGGACATCACCCTGGAAGATGAAAAGCTCAACATCTGGCAAAGTGAATATCACCTTCTTTCCCAGTCAATCGACATGTATATGATACTTAGACATCATGTCCATGCCTAAAATCACAACAAAATCAATTATAGGCAATATAATCAAATCAACATTTAACTCATGCCCATCTCCATATAGAAACCTCCTCAAGATATTCCTCCACCCAAAGGGATGGCGAAGGAGTAGAGCCACACAATGGAATGGATAACAACTTATGATCAACATCAAGTTCACAAGCAAAATGCGGAGAGATGAATGAGTGAGAAGAACTGGTATCAAATAACACCTTAACATAGTGAGAGGCAATGATCATCATACCTTCCACTACGCCCAAGGAGTTGGCCGCTTTGTGGGCCGAAATAGCATACACCTTTCCCTTGTTAGCCGGCCTCTTGCCCATAGCATCCTGCTGCCCAGTTGGTTGGTCTAGCCCAGGGTCTCCCCTATAGGCTTCCTTGTTGCCTAGGACCAGCATTAGGTGGCACTGGTGGATGCCTCGGTTCACCACCATGAGTGTTATGAGGACACTCCATCTTATAATGCCTTTCTGCCTGCTAAGGTAGCAAGTGACATTGGCCCTTTGGCCTTCGCCATCCGACTACACATGAGTAGTATGGTTCCTGATATGATGACCATCACGACGTATATGGCTCCGTTGGACTTGTATTGATGCATTGAAATAATGTTCAATTAGATGTTTTGAAATTTTGAATTATAATCTTATTTTGTGTTAATTTACCACTCATTTGGGTCATTTATATTATGAATAAGTGAATTGGACCTCCGTTGTGTTTACATGTCTAAACTGGCTTCAATAGGATCCAAGTGAAAAAAGAAGTGAAACACAACTACTTAAAGCTATTCAAGGGTCAATAATGGGCTCCTAATGGTATAAGCATGCATGGAATAGTCAAAGAAAACTTTGTCGATCCATTGGCTTTTAGATTTGCATCAAGAGAAACAAATTCGGGAAGAAGCTGATTTGAACAGATTGGCATAGCCTTAGTATTTTAGTCATATTGTTCTATGTATAATTTGGCTTGATATGATTCTTGTAGCATTAGAAAGAAGAATTCTGTAGATACAATCAAAATTGCATGAGGAAATTCATAATTCAGAAGATATATGGGTCAAATCGGACATGCAAATAGACAACTAGTCAACTAACTCAAGGCCAACATATGGAGGATCATTTCACTAGTTCTGATTGATTTACATAAGGAAAGATAATGAGGTTAATTGGATAATTAAAGGAAGACTAAAACATACTTATTTTCTAAATAAATTATTGAATTATTTTATTAATTTAGAATCTAATCATTGCTAAAGAAGTAACCAATTAAGCAATCAATCAGGATGCAATCAAGGGATATGATTGGACCTTCCCCTTTGAAGTAACTACTTATACTCTTATAAATAGAGGGGTGGACATGGGAGAAGCATTATTACCTCCTCTTTTGAGCTCTCTTCTCTTATTTTTCTTCTCTTCTTTTGTACTTTTATTTTTAGTTTTATTGTAATGACTTTCTAAGCTCTCTAGCTAAAGCTAGAGGTGATTTATAACAACCTAATGAAGTTTATTTCATGTTTCATCAGGGTTTTAAGTATTGGTTATTTGAAGTAATGTTTATTTAATATTGTTTATCTTCTTATTTCTTTGTGATCTTGACACATAAGATGCATGAAGGCTCTCCTTTTTTATATTTTGTGGTTTTGATACATAGAACTCATGAAGAAATAATTCTTTTTATCCTTCACCTATCCACAATATTTATTATCTTTATTTTTTCTTTTATGTTCATATCTTTCAGTTAGGTAGAATCTTCATTCAATTCTAACTAAGATAACAGGGTACATGAAGAACATCACTAGATGTTACAATGACCCTTGATACCCTTGTATTTTTTTTCTTATTGATATCTTACCTCTTTATTGCCTCAATACTCTTATACTCTTTCTCTCTTAATTTTTCTTTCCTCTATTTTTTCGTAATCATTTTTTTTTTTGCATAAGGCTTTCCCTATGGATCAACCTTGTCTACTACAATTGGCAAGTAAAATAAATCTGAATTTGACTACTTTATAGTTTTAGTTTGGATTAAACAACAGGTATCTTCCTATCTCGGCCTCTTGGGCTGCTGCCCCCTCTTCCTCATGTAATCCTCTGAGTCTCATTCCACGACAATGGCAGTCTTAAGCACCTCCGCCAAAGTCTTATGTTGGAAGGGTACTACCCGACTTTTGATGAAAGGCCTCAGTCCATCTTCAAACTTCCTCACATGCTCGTACTCATAGCCAAAGAAGCAAGGTGTGAAGCATTCAAGCTCTACAAACTTAGTCTCGTAGGCTGAGACTCCCTGCTGATGGTTCAGAAATTTCTTCTTCTTCTCTTCCCACACGTGGAGGGGAAAATACTTATCATTAAAGGCAAACAAAAATTCCTCCCAAGAAATATCCACATACCTCTAGAATCGTTGTTTCTCTATGGACAACTACCATCGCTGAGCCTTGTCCTCAAATGTGAAGAGTGAAGGACGAGTCTTCTCCTCCTCTATGCATTATTGGGCACTGAAGATTTTCTCCATGTAGAGCCTCCAGTTATCCGCCTTAGAAGCATCCAACCCACCTTTGAAGCTAAAGGGGTTAAGCTTTTTGAATTCCTCAGGTGAAAGAAATTGAGACTTGTTATCACCAGCATGCTTCGCTTTGACTACCTATGTTAACACCTCGTCAACTCTGGGGTCTTGGGCACTACAATGGTTATTAGCGCTTGCTTTATTAGAGCCAGTCATCTACACAACAACAAGACATTAATCATAAAGCCTAATAACACAAGCAAAAAAACAACACAATCAGGCAAGCAAACATTCAAGACAAACATCTAACGAATTCCATCTCGCTAGTTATGTCTAAACCTTTTATCATCTCAAACCCCATTAACCCTTAAGATTCATTTCCTACCATTATTTACTCTTTTGAAAAAGATGTGCTCCCATACTAAAAACTTTTTGTCATGCCCCGGCACTCGCCCGACCAGAGCCGAACCTAGTCCAAGGGATAGTCAAAGCACACGGGGGTGATGAAGTAACAACTTGTAGAAGACTTAACCCCTCTAACGGGTATAATGCACACAAAGAACACCCCACTTTATCTTTGTGCAAGAGAAAATAAGTAAAATGTAAAGGACATCAAATATTAATTAGTCCTCAACTCTCCAACCCACAATCTTATAACACTATGCCATCAAATGTAGCTCAAATCATGACATCTGAGATAAGTCTAAAGCCAAAATAACTAATAAAGTATGAAATAAAGTCAACCAAATATGAAATTCTACCACACTAGCAGAATAATCAAGTAAAGATAGTAAGATCTTTTGGCTCCCACGCCTACTCCCGATCATCATCGACATGCGCCTCATAAAGAGGAACCTAATCGTATGCATGTCACACCATGCAGCCCCAAAACAGAAAACAGAGAGAAAATGAGGTGAGTATAAAACTCAGCAAAGTTTTGAACATCGAAGCGATTAATCTGAAAACATCATGGCATTCCATACAGTCTATCACAATATACATATTATTTATTGTCTTATTTCATATCACATTCTACATCCATACTTACCTATAAGTAATTATCCTGCATGAAATTAAATCAGCATACTACCTACAACATGAATAATCACATTAAGATATGGACATCCATCCTACATGAAGAGTGTCTTTAACACACTATACATATTCATGCATAATCATTATCCTTTATAAACATTCATCTTAAATGACAAGTGTCTCACACTATACTTATCCATGTATGTTAATAAACAACCATCCTACATGAAGAGTGTCCCAATCACACAATACATATTCATGCATATTCATAAGCATTCAACCTGCATGAGAAGTGTTTCTAACACACAATGATAATCATGCATATCTTTAAACATTCATCATGCATGTAAGTGTCTCAAACGCACTATCATAACCATGCATATTGATATATACAACCATGCTTAATCGGCTAAAGTATAAGCAGTCCCTGCTCATTGCAGACAATTTCCAATTAGAAAAGTCTAAAGCAATTACTCAGTTTGTGTAAATTCCCTAACGGGGAAGATGCCTCCTTGTAAGCTGGTGCATTCAGCTACACCAGCCTGGATTCTCAGGGTCCACATGGTCTCAATAGTCTTATCTCCTTATAGCATTGCTACTCTTCTCAACCCGGGGAGGAAGGCCCGTCCTTAAGGGATGTAAAACCCTGTCCTTCCGGACATAAAACTGAATCAATAAGCCTTCGATCAATTAACCCGGCAAGCAATATCACACAATTGCATCCAATTGATCAACCACGGCTAATCTAGATAAAATCTCATACGTAGATTCATCTCATGATGCAATGCAGCATAGTACATATGTGAGCAAGAACTACATGAATCATAATTCATGAAACGTGATCTCATTTGCCATAAATGGTAATAGGATTCAACTCTAAGCATAGACATATGTGTTATGAACATCTTATCAAGATACCACACACATGCTCTTATAATTTAATCGTGGCTCCTCCTTAGTGAAATCATTAATGAAAACCATAAAAAAATACTATTCCAAGTCGAACACAACTTCATGCTAGACTTAGGTAAGCATACTCATTACTACACTTAAGCTAGATATAGAACTATCATCCACTCATATTTTAACATAACTTGTGAAAGCATACAAGTCCATTCTCATGCTGTAAACTTGTTGGAATCTTAATTAAAACATTAAGGATTAATCAACATGAATTTAGAATAAGGAACCGTGATAAGCTAAACCGAATAACATGTAATCCATATCACACTTGAACATCATCATAGCAGATAACATTAAATTCATGTCCTCACAGTAGCATTTCCAAGTATAAATCACTCATCATAACCAAAATAAATGGTAATTAAGAAGAACACAAAATAAGTAAAATAGGAGAAATAACCAAAATGCCGTGTTGGCATTGAAGTACCCTATAGGACCGTTTGAACCCCAGAACTATAGTTCTGGTTAGTCCTCTTCCTCTCGAATCTAAAACTGAAAATACACATATCCAACATAAACCTTCAAATCTCACTTCCAAACATCATAATAATAAAATTCAAGCTTACGAAATGGTAAATTTAGTCATTTATCAACTAAAACACAAAGAAATTTCTAGAAACATTAAGCTTTTAATAAACCACCATTAAATCTCAACTTCATGCAAACCCATATAAAACTTCACCAAACTTCAAATCTGTAAACATAAACCTATTTTGGAAGAAAACCCTTACCTTCAGTGAATTTCTTGGTATGAAATCGACGCTCCAACCTCTTCAAATCCCTACCCACATTAGGGTTTTGTCAATACGTGTATAAATTTGATTAACAAAGCCTGCATTACTCGAAAGCTTGTAGATCCAAGGCTTGTTTAGTTCCAAAATGAAAATTCCTCATTAGTGGTTTGAAATAGATGTCAAAATCTGACACTTTAGTGGTAGAAATAAAGATTTAACCTTGGAAAAGATGGGATTTTGAAAGTTTAGGCAAAACCCTAGGTGATTAATGGAAAACCAAGGCTAATCAACCTTTAATTTTTTGGAATGGGGATTAGGGCCTCTTAGCCTCCAGATTTCAGCTCTTCCCAAAAGGGAATGAGGTTGTGTCCTTCTATTTATAGCAAGTCATGAGGTATACGAAATAGCAAATTAGGGTACAAATAAAATTTGACACTAAAAATGGGTAATTTATTTATTTTGAGTTCAAAATAAAGTTTAAAAATTTTAAAATACTTAATTAATAAAATAAGATGCTTTTAGGGTCTTATGGGACTCATCATTCTAATTTACGAGCATGGGGCCCACGGCAGGACCCGTGCCCTAACTTTTCAAAAAAATAACAAAAAATTCCAAAATTTTCAGAAAAATCTAAATTGACTTAATTTAATGTAAAAACCAATAAATAGAAGAAAAAACTAATTAAAACTATAGTTAACCACCTTAAATCCCAACACAAGTCAAAATGAGCCAAATAATACACTAAACCACACGATAATAACAAAACAATTTAAATAAACCGGTCTAGGGTGTAGGGATCTTACATCTACTCCTCCCCTATCCTCCGGTACCCCCCATCCTCTAAAAAATAGAGGGAAAGAGGGGAGGGGGATCCGGGGAAAGAGGAGGAGAGTGGGAAGGAGACGGTGGTTTCGAGGCCGGATTCCAGCGGGGATCAGGAATCCGTCCCCCACCCCCTCTTCCTTCCCCATCCGCCCTCTCTCCCCGCATCCCTCCTCCTTCCCCTCCTCTGAAGCCAGAAACCGTCCATGAAAGCGATCATAGGTGAGGGTATCCCGCCATGGAAGCAGGGGGTGAGGGTCTTCCTTCGTGGTAACTCCAAAAGCCCTTTGGTATATATGTAACTTGGATGAAGTTCCCTACTTAGCAAGGAATTTATTACGGTGCAGCCACAAAAAAACACTGACCGTGAAAAGCACTCCTAAATCCTAATAGTAGTATGTGCTTGTCTGATGCCAGAAATCGTTAAATTTTGCAACCTTTCTGAACGCGTATATATGTACCCAACTATTCCCTTCATTAGCCCCTTTCTCTTATAACCCATTTAAATTTTTTATAATTTTTTATTATACCCTTAATACATTCTACGTTTTTTCTCATCCACCTTACCCCTCCCTGCGTCCTCTTCTCCAGCTCCAGCATGGGCACCGGTCGACCATGCTGCCAAAGGCTAGATCTGACTGCCCTGGCTCACCTCGCCATGGCCACTACAGCTTGAGGACCGGCCCCGACTAGTGCCGCCATGGCCAGGCTATTCCCTAGCTGCGCTGACCTCGTACAGGCCAGATCTGGCCTTGCCTGCTGAAGGTTTTGCCAGTCACCAAAGTTGGAGGAGAGAGGGGGGTTTTTAGGTGGGGTAAGAAGAGAGAGAAATAATGGGGTTTTGGGGTCTTAAAGAGTAAAAAAATGATACTGGAATTTGTGGGAAAAGAGGGTATGAGGGGATTGATGGGGTGCATATAGACTCGTTATGCACAAAATTAGGTAACCTTCAAATAATTAGTGTGTTCCCCATGTGCCCTCCTCTCTTCCTTTATTTTCTTCCTATCACTCCATGTGCCATCCACTTTTATTCTTCTTCTCCTCTTCTATTGGCCAGCGCCTGCGGCAACTATGGCCATGCCTTTAATGCAAGTGCTCGTGCCAACATTGTCATCGACCACGCTTTCACCCTTAACCCTGGCCTTCCTTAAATGGTTCATGTCTCCCCATCTCACCAACTGCTAGTAAGAAGGTGGAGGACGAGGAGAGGAAGGGCCAACAAAAATTACGTGTGGCCATGACAAAGTATAAAGGTCGTGAGCCTACGACTTTGTTGTAGCCATGCACTGTGCCACCTTGGACTGCTAGCTATTGAGGATGGGGAGGGGAAGTTAATGAAAGGTGGGAAGAAGAGGAGTAAGTCATGGAGGAGGTTGTGGCATTGGCCATGGGGAAAGAGGAGTGGGTGGATAGGTGAATTACATCCTTTGTAATAGGGGAAGGAAGAGTGAGGTGGGTACGAGAGATTTTATAATACTTACTTGAAGAAGTGAATAATAGACGGAGAAGACATTGCTGGGATAGCATTAGCAGCGTGTTCACAATATTGAAGCATATAAATCACATATAATATAAGAATGTGACCATTTACACCCCATTTAA
Organism: Saururus chinensis; assembly: GCA_035235625.1. Taxonomy (NCBI): domain Eukaryota; kingdom Viridiplantae; phylum Streptophyta; class Magnoliopsida; order Piperales; family Saururaceae; genus Saururus; species Saururus chinensis. The sequence goes on from CP141140.1 coordinate 29,214,709, forward strand.
TTTTTGTATAGCCCATAAATACAGAAAAGAGTTATATAGTTTTTTTTTACTCTATTACCCCAACCATTCTTTATCACTTTCCTTTCCTTACCTTAAGACCTAAACTCAAATACAAAATCAACTCTTTTTCATAACTCCGACGCAGACAGTTTGGGCACTCGTCTTGGGTGACTACCCTCTATACCACGGCCAAGTCACTAGCTGAGGGCACCCATTCTTGCTCTGGCTTTGGCAATGGCCGTGGCCTGGCTATGGTTGCACTGCGCCACAGGCCAAAGGTTGGCCTCCGTCCATGCGGAGGCTGGCCGAAGGCCAGACATCTGTGCGGATGACAGAGTAAGAGCTAGCCTCTATCGGCATCGACGCCAAGGGCCTATGCATGGAGGCCAACGACCTAGCTTGCAACTTGGCCTCCGTCAAGATGGTAGCTAGGTTGCTTGCCTATGAGCAAACAAAGACCAGGCTGTTGGCCCTGTGAAGACGGAGGCGAGGTTTCCATTCTCTGGCTCATGCCTCTGATGAGAGTCCTGGACCCTGGCTAGCCTCTACACAGAGGCTTGGCGTTTGTGCAGCGCCCATGTAGATGGCTTGGGCTCTGGCGTCCCCACACGTAGACCTGGCCTCTACACGGGGCGGCCACAGCCCAGGCCAAAGCTAGCATGGTGGCCGCAGCTAGAACCCAGACCGTCAGTGCTATTGTCGACTCCCATGGCGCAAGATCCATGGCAAGCCTGGATAGAGCCAGGCTAGCTTGCTTAACCAAAGCCTGGCCGGTGATGTAATTCAGATAACATTGTAGTACATAGAGCAATGGGATCACAAAAAGAAGAGGCATAATTTTCTGTTGGGTGATCAATTGGGCTATCGATTGATCGATATACTGAAACCGTCGATTGGCACTATGTGTGATCCCGTGTAAAACATAGCTGAGAGTATGGTGATCGATCAGCTTAGGTAGCAATCAATCAATCTAACAGCAAGATGGCTTCAAATTGTTTTTTGGATAAGAATTTGATTCCGAATAGATTTTTTCATGTCTTTTTCTTCCTTAGGAGTCTATTCCCCATTGATTTGACTATTTAGAGACTTTCTAGTTTATTTTCCTTATTTTTGATTAGTAAGTCCTGAAGTAGTTAGAGATTGGATTCATTTATTTATAATTATGCCATTAGGACATCTATAATAAAAATTTCTTTCATGGAAGACATAGTTCAATGTTTTTTTTTAGATATTGAAGAAGAAGATAATATTTATTTTTACTTTGTCATCCCTCTATTTTCTATAAATTTACTATTGAAATTCAGGAGAGAGGAAGGTTGTGTTCGCCTATTGTAGGATTTGTCGAACATCATTCATCCTCTCAATTCAGCCTTGGATTAGCTGGTGGCCCTAACATGTCCAACATGCCTCCCCGATGCTGTGGAGAACATATTGAAGGAATTGATGAGATCAATGATCGCAATGAAGTAGTAAGGTTGTTGCAATAGGTTGAGCAATTGATGCTTTTATATTGCGAATTTGATGGTTGTCATTGCTTTCCAAAACCTCAACTTGGGTCAGCCCATTGACTAAGATGAAAATGATGAGTCGGAGAAGGCGAGAATCAATTCGCCAATGCTGCTCTGTGTGGCAATGAGGGCGTAGGCCAATTGCCTTGTCGGGAAGTCAGTCAACATTATCTACTTCTTCCACAAGTGCCAAGAAGACTAGAGGTTTACTTGCCCCCAAGACTAGATGATATGGCGAATCATCGCTAGGAGGCCGGTTTGAAGATTGACATCCTTGAATTTCATGGGGGGATACAGCCCAAGGAGTTCCTAAATTGGGTTACCAATATAGATGACATCATCGATTTGAAGGAGGGTGGGAGGATAAGCATGTTGCCATGGTAGTGGCTCACTTTTTAGATCGGCAGTTGCATAGTATTAACAAATCAAATCCACGCATGTGAGCCATGACAAGCGAAAGACCTTTGAAAGGGAGAAGTTGAAGGAACATATGAGGCAATATTTTCTACCCTACAACTTTGCCTGGATGATGTATCAGCGATTACAAGACCTATGGTAAGGGTCAAATTTGGTGGATGAATATATTAAGGAATTTTATCAATTGATACATCATAATAATACATTTGAATCAAGGTAACAACTTGTGTCTAATTATATTTGAGGTATGCATGAAAACCATAAATAAACCTCAAATTTTTTTACACTTTTTCATTGTTGGAGGCGCACTAAAGAACTATTTACTTAGAAAAACAACAAGATCCTATTAGCCACTACTTTGGGATGACAAGTGGTACTTCTCTAGCCATGCCGGCTGCCAACCAATTCATGTAGTGTACAAGCCACTTCTAAGGTTGCACCTCAAGGCACTCAAAATACACCAAGGCTTCTACAAGTGCTAGTCTAAAGTGCTTCAAATGTGGAGGAATGGGTCATAGAGCAACAGATGATCCTCGTAATAACTAGAATGGTAATGGATTATTCGCTAAGAAAATGATGAGCTTGAATTATTGCTTTTAATAACATTAACCCTATATATGATGAGGAAGAATGAAATTAAGAGATAGTGAAAGGTGATAATGGAGAAGCTTAAATTGGTGGCATATCACCTTTGATTTAGTCCCAAGGAGGTTGAGGGAGATCATTAGTTAAGGAACAATATATTCCACAGTACTTGCACTATGGAAAGCAATCTTTGTCAACCTGTGATTGACTCGAGAAGTTGTAACAATGTGGTAACTCAAGCGGCAGTTCAAAAGATTCAATTAAGCACTACACCCCATCCCCATCCATATAAACTTTCCTAGCTGAAGAAATTAAAGGAAACAATGTAAAAGTTTCTAAAGATGTTTAGTCAATTTCTCTAGTGGTTCTACATATAAAGACATGATGTAGTGTAATGTCGTTTGTAAGGATGCTTGTCATTTATTGTTTGGGCGTCCTTGGCAATATGATCGATGTACAATGCATGATGACTTAAAGAGCACATATAACTTGGACAAAAATTGTTCTTATTTCCCATAAGGATGAGATGGTTAACCCACAAAATAACAAAGAGGTGACTTTTTTGCCTACGAGAAAATTTCTTGAGGAGTTGAAGGGAGATGATCTTGTATATGCTTTGGTTTCTAAAGAGGTTAATGAAGGTTAGGATGTTCCACAAAACTTTAAACATTTGGTGGAGGAGTATCATGATTTTTTTTCAAAGTCCCTACCCGATGGATTGTCGCCTCTTAGAAACATCCAATATCAGATTATCCTAGTGCCCGAATCGACACTCCCTAATCATACCCATTATTTGATTAGTCCCAATGAGCACGAGGAGCTTTAACAACAAGTTCTTTAGTTTTTGTATAAGGGACATAATAGATAGAGCCTTGAGTCTATGTGTTGTGCTATATTTGCTTACACCTAATAAGGATGATAGTTGGCATATATGTGTGGATAGTAGAGTTATTTTTAAAATTACTATCAAGTACCACTTTCCTATTCCCCTCCTTGATGATTTAGTTGATCAATTAAGTGGTGCCTCTATATGCAACAAACTAGATTTGAAAAGTAGTTACCAATAAATTAGAATTTAACCGGGTGATGAGTGGAAGACAACTTTTAAGACAAGGAAAGACTTATATGAGTGGTTGATAATGCCTTTTAGGCTATCAAGTATACCTAGCACATTCATGAGGGTGATGAATCAGGCTCTTTGACCATTTATTTACATATTTTGAGTAGTTTATTTTGATGATATACTTATTTATAGCTCTTATATTGATTTACATTTACAACATCTACATGATGTTTTACTTGTACTCCGCAAGGATAAACTTTTTACAGCTATCAAGAAATATTCTTTTATGTGGGATTCTACATTCTTCGTTTGGTATGTTGTCTCAAAGGATGGAATAGCCATGGATGAGATAGTAATGTTGATGCTATTAAGCAATGACCAAGGCCTATTAATATATATGAGGTACAAAGTTTTCATGGGTTAGCTTCTTTCTACTGTAGGTTTATTCCTCATTTTAATACCATAACGGTTCAATTACTGGTTGTTTGAAGTTAAGGATCTTTTGTCTGGAATGTTGAAGCTAAATGTGCTTTCATTCTTATTAAAGAAACACGTATTTCAAAGCTTATATTAGTCTTACCTAACTTTCTCAAGCCTTTTGAGTTGCATTTGCTGCTTCAAAGGTTGATATTGAGGTTTTCCTAAGTCGAGAGGGCTATCCAATTGTTTATTTTAGTGTAAAATTATCTAGAGTATGAAGAATGTATAGGGCCTATGATGTTGGGTTTTATGTTGTTGTCCAAGCTCTTTGACATTGGAGACATTATTTGATTCATATATAATTTATTCTTTATTTTGATCATTTTGCTTTCAAGCATATTAATTGCCGGAATAAATTTTTTGTAGACATGCATAGTGGTCATCATATTTGCGAAAATTTACTTTTGTTCCTAATCATAATTCAGGAGTTTAGAATAAAAAGCAACTGCCTTGAGTCGTCGAGCATTCTTACTTACCAGTATCCATACTTGGGTGTTATGATTTGATTCTTTTCATGAGTTATTGTTTGCAGACCCTTTCTTCTCTAAAGTTGTGTCTGATCTTGAGATAGAGCAGAAATCGGATTATTTATTGCATGATGGTTTTCTTTTCAAGGGTGTTCGGTTATGTGTTCCTACATGTAGTATGCACTTGAATATCATTAAGGACTTACAAAATAAGGGTCATATGGGAACCGATACAACGTTTCAACTTATTTCTTCTTCGTATTTTTGGTCATCTATGCGCATGGAAGTATATAGATTTATTAGGAGGTGTTATATATGAAATGTTGCTAAAGGGACATTTAGCAATGCTAGGTTATACATGCCTTTGCCTACTCTTACTCAGCCATAGTCGAATATTAGTATGGACTTTGTTCTTGGATTACCCCATACTCATAGAAGAATGAATGCTATCTATGTGGTTGTGCACAAGTTCTCAATGATGATCCATTTCACTGCTTGTTGCATCTCATGTTGCATTATTATTCTTTTGGGAGGTATATCACTTACATGGTTTTCCATTATCTATTATTTCTGACAGAGATAATTAATTTTTAAGTCATTTCTAGTGTTATTTGTGGAAGTTGGCATATACTTCTCTTGATTTTAGTAGTGTTTACCATCCACAAACTAATAGACAAACAGAGGTAGTTAATAGATATCTGATAAATTTGTTAAAAGGTTTGGTTGATACTAATCTTAAATCATGGGATTAACATTTGCATAAAATTATGTTTTCTTATAATCAGAGTGTGAACCGAAGCACAGGTTTTAGCCCTTTCACTATTGTTTGTGTCTTTAACACTCACTCTCCCTAGTGAAGAGGTTAAATAGTCGGGCAAAATATTTTGTCTCGCACTTGCAAGATATTTACTCATACACTCTTAAGAAATTGTAGATGTCTAATGACAAATATAAAGTAGTTGGACATTTTAAAAAAAGACGTGTGGACTTTAATGTTAGTGACTTTGTATGGGCTATTTTGTGGCAAAGACAGGTTTCCACTTAGGGAGCACAATAAATTATCAACAAGGAACATTGGGCCTTTGGATATTGGTTCAAATGATTAAATCTAGTGCTTACCTTCTCAAACTTCCTAGCCACATGTGTATTTCTAATGTTTTTATTGTAAAGCATCTCATTCCTTACCTTGAGGATTCTTCATATGATGATTCTTTGAGTTCAAGGACGAAATCTTTTGAACCAAGGGAGGATGATATAAATAAGATAGCATTGAACTACTTGGTGCAATAGGATCACACAAAGAAGAGGCACATTTTTTTGTTGAGCAATTGATTGACAGTTACGGGTGATCAATTGGGCTATCCATCAATCAAGCGAAATGGTTGATTGGCACTTTGCGCAACCCTATGTAAAATGAAGCCGAGCATATGGTGATCTATAGGCCTAGGTAGAGATTGATCGATCTAAGTGTTGAATGGTTTCAAGTTGTGTTTTGGATAAGAATTTGATTCCAAATAAATTTCTTTCAAAGATTTTGCTTTCCTAGGAGTCTTTATTATGTATTTAGGGTTTTTATAGTTGATTTTCTTTATTTTTGATTGCTTAATCTTAAAGTAGTTTGTTATTAGATTTATTTATTTACATTTAAGTAATTAGGACTTGTATAAAAACTTGGCTCTTTTATGGAAGCCATAGTTTTGTGTTTTTCTAAGATATTGAAGAAGATGATGAAGATGAAGATAAAGATGAAGAAAAGGAAGAAAAATTAGTAGAGAATACTCTTTTCTCGTTTGTTTTCCCTCTAATTTTTGTAAATTTTCTATTAAAATTCATGAGAGAAAAAGGTTGTGTACACCTGTAGCCAGATTTATCAGCTCCACATCAGTAGCCTCGGCTTGGCCAAATCCAAGTCTCCCCTAGCTGGGGCTGGCCATCGTAGGGCCAGCAGTGTGGTTGGTCGGAGCTAGGTCCGGTTGTGGGTAGTAGCTTGGCTACGACCAAGAAGGAGAAGGTGGGTGTGTGGGGGTGAAAGAAGAGGGAGGAGCAGGAGGAGGCTTAGATAGAGTTTCCTATGGCGGTGTCAGTGCTAGTGCCAGTGCTGGCACAAGATAAGAATGAGAGGGGGAAGTAGGGTAAAGAGGAGTCATAATAAATTCTTAAATATGGGAGATGGGTGGGAGATTTTAATAAGGAGGGATGGGGTTTGGGGATAGAGGAGTTAAGTAGTGCATATTGCTGCATTTAACATATAATGACCACCAATAGATTATGAGCTTCAATAGGGTTTATTTCTAGGGATGCTATCTAGTCGGGTTTTACTCAACCCGAATCCTTACTGGAAAAACCTAAATTAACCCGATTGACCTATTTAGGATAAAACAACATTTTTCTATTTGAAAAAAAATAAAATCTCATTTAATATGAATGTAACAAAATATAAAGATTAAATAATTATGTAACATTATCACTTACCCATCAAAAAAATATTAAGAGTTATAATCAAATTATAAATAAAATTATGTAACATCTTTAAAGAGATGAAGCCATCTCAAACTGTGTTATGATCTCAAACCCATCAATAACTCAAAGAATTTTTAGGCATATGTCGTGGACTAGATGCATAAACTTAGGACTTTAAACCCATTACATAACGAGGTATAAACCAAAACAGAAATAAATCAAGTTAATTACCCCAAGAGCCATAGGTTGAATATATAAAAATGGTTATGTAACACAGCATGCACAGAAAGGAATAAACACTACCTCAAAGCGACCGTGGATGAGGGTATCTTGCCATGAAAGCCAGGTGAGGGTCTTCCTTCATGATAGCTCCAAAAGCCATGTGTTGGACCGTTGGTTTCCCTTTGTATCTTGCAACTGCCTTGAATCAATCCTTCGATGTATACCTGCACACACAAAATAAGACGGAAATATGAAGAGCAGATCGAGTCTAGCTAGGCTATCTCCTTAAGATAGGTACATCCTCCCCACAAGTGCTTTGGATCAAATGGACGGCTATCTCCCATGATGAAACGATCTGTTGTTGCTTATTGGAAGCTCACTAGCAGCAACCCAAGGCACAACTTATGTAGAAAAATCCGTAAAAACCGTAAATTCCTTCTTGAGTGCATGCAAAAGACCATCTTATATAGACTATGAAAGGGTGTGACTAAACTTCAAGGAGACACCTTCACATACACCAAAAGGACACAAGCAGAACCCGATGAGACACATGCACTCACAACAAAAAGTTGTCTTGGGATAGACCTTCTGAATAAGATCCTTTGACCCATTAAGGATTATCTTTATCTAATTCCGGAAATGATAAGAATGACATTAATCATTCCAACACTACAACCAATGTTCATTCACTCTCTTTTAACTTTGAGCTTAAATGGACTAAATTTACTTGACCCAAACTAATCAAAGATTAGGATTATTACATGGGCTCTAACCATATTTTCAAAAAATCTCCCACGTGAATGAACACATGGTTGAGTGCTCAATGCAAATGACAATGCAAATACCAGAGAGTAAGCGGAAAATCACTGCATGGGGATGGGTAGCTTTTGGCCTCGTTCCTACCCTTGTGAAAGACTATCGGATTTACTAGCCAATCAGTTAACGCAATGTCTTGAACTACTCAAACGTTTGTGTAAACCAAGACAATAATCTTCACACAGAACTTTTCCTGACTGTTAATTTCTCAGGTTTTTGTTCATTTTGGCTCTGAACTGTCCTAGTATTCATAAGTGCTATAGTGGATTTAGTATTCAAATCCACATAGAAGTGGCCCACTTCACACTCATATAGGTGATTCTTATGAAAAGTATCCTGCTATACCCCACTTGATATTACGAGTCATAAGAATCATTAAAAGCAAAGCTTACCCTTAAAACTCTGCAGGTATCACCTCTTGTTATTCATCATAGGATTGGGTTGGGTTGGAGATGAAATATACTCGGTGATCTCTGGGAGCCCCCACAATTCGGCTGTTCCTTTGAACCTAGTTCCTGAGATCTCCAGTTTGCATAGGTTGGGTTGCCATTATGGCGGCTCTTAATTAATTGGCTGTAAACCCATTCACCTAGATGAAGCCTCTACTTGCTCTTTTGTCAAACCTTTAGTAAACGGATCCGCAATATTCTCTTTTGCTTTACATACTCTATGGAAATGATTCCATGTGAAAGCAAGTGTTTAATGATGTTATGCTGTCGACGAATATGTCGAGACTTACCATTATACAAAGTACTTTGTACCCTCTCTATAGCGGAATTGCTATCACAATGTATGCAGATAGGTGGCACAAGTTACCCCCACGTTGGAATATCCTTTAAAAAATGATAAAGCCACTCTGCTTCAATACCTGTAAGATCTAGAGCAAAGAATTCCAATTCCATTGTAGATTTAGATATGCATGTTTGCTTTGAGGATTTCTAACACACAGCTACACATCCAATGTTAAAGACATATCCACTAGTAGATTTCGTGTCTTTTGTATCATATATCCAATTCACATCACAGCATCCTTCTAGAAATGTTGGATATCTAGTATAATGCAGCCCATAGTTTAGAGTGTCTCTTAGATATCTAAGGGCTCTAACTATTGCTTTCAAGTGATTAACCCCTGGAGTAGCCTATGTCTGGTCTTGTATAATTTATTAAATACATGAGACTGCCTAAGATGCAAATTCACATCAACAGGTGTCCGAGAAGGACGATTATCATACTTGTTAAACATATCAAGTATTTTCTCTATATAATGTGTTTGAGACAAAACATAGCCGTCAGGTGTTCTCATAACCCTCATTCTGAGGATAACATCGGCTACACCTAAATCTTTCATGTCAAACTTATTGTTTAACATTTTCTTAGTTGCGGTAATGATTTCGTTATTGCTACCACATACAAGTATATCATCCACATATAGGCATATTATGACATAGTCTTTCTTGCTTTGTAATTGACTTAAACACACTTGTCACATTCATTGATTTTGAATCAACTAGACAATATAAATTTGTCAAACTTCTCATACCATTGCATGGGTGCTTATTTTAATCCGTAGACAGATTTTACAAGCATACACACTTGTGTTCTTGCCCTGGAACAACACACCCTTTTGGTTGTTCCATGTATTTGCTCCTCCAATTTGCCATTCAAGAATGATGTCTTAACATCCATTCGATGTATCTCTAAATTATATAATGCAGCAATGGAAATCAACATTCGAAGGGATGTTATTCGTGATACTGGCAAATAAGTATCAAAGTAGTCCTCTCCATGCTTTTGCTTGTGGTCCTTGACTATAAGCCCAACTTTGTATTTGTCAATTGATCCATCAACTTTCATCTCCCTCTTAAATATCTACCTATATCCATGAGGTTTACATCCTAGTGGAAGATCCACCAACTCCCATGTATAATTTTCCAAAATAGAGTAAATTTCACTGTTCACATCCTCTTTCCAAAGAGGTGCCTCGGGAGTGGACATGGCTTCCTTAAAACTTTGATGCTCATTTTTTAACAGGTATGTGAGAAAATTGGTAACAAAAGATTTTGAAATTCTAGCACATTTACTACGCTAGGTTCATCATCCATCTCTTCTTGGTCATTGTCTTTGTCACTGATGATGTCATAAGTTCTCTTAATGGAACCTTCCCCTTGACTGCGATTTGTAGGAAAAATGTCTTCAAAAAATGAAGCATTTCTAGATTCAATAACAATATTGACATGCACATCCCGAATTTTTGATTTGTGGACAAGAATTTGATATGCACTACTATTATTTGCATAACCAATAAACACACAATGCATAGTTTTTGGTCCTATATTTACTCTCTTTGGATTAGGAACCTCGACTTTGGCCAAGCAACCGCACACTTTTAAGAATTTATAGGAAGGTTGATGACCTTTTCATAATTCATAGGAAGTCTTGTTGGTCTTTTTGTGAGGCAATTTATTGAGAATATAGTTTGCAAAAAGTACAGCTTCCCCCAATAAGTTCTGTGGTAAGCCAGAATTTATTAATATGGCATTCATCATTTCTTTTAAAGTTCTTATTTTGTGCTTAGCAACTCCATTTTGCTGCAGTGAATAGGGTGCCATTGTTTGGTGTATAATACCATGGCTTGAACAGAAGTCACCAAAAGGTAATTCATATTCTCCCCCTCTATCACTTTGTAGAACCTTAATTTTTTTACCAACTTGATTCTCAAACTCATTCTTGAAAAGTTTAAACTTTTCTATTGCTTCATCCTTGCTATTTAGCAAGACACATAATAATAACGTATGCAATCGTCAATAAATGTTATAAAGTACTTTTTACCACCTCTAGTTTGCACAAATTTTAAATCACATACATTAGTGTGAATTAAATATAGAGGTTTAGTACTCCTTTTCACATTGGGAAAGGAAGTCCTTGTTAATTTGGACTCCACGTAGATTTCACATTTATGATTGAAGTCAATATTAAATAAGAGCAGATACTCTATGTTAACTAATCTACGTATAGAATCATAATTAACATGTCCCAAGCGTACATGCCACAAATTTAAAGACTAAACCAAATAAGTAGAAGATGGTTTCTTATTAATCACAAAAGGTGGTACAACAATCAAAGCATTCAGCCTGAAAAGGCATTCACTTAAGTACCCTTTCCCCATATACACCCCATTCTTAGTGTGTACAAATTTGTCAAACTCAAAGACTAACTTGAATCCGTGCTTAATAAGCAATGAACCAGACACCAAATTCTTGCGAATATTTGGAACATACAACACTTTATTCAATGTGAGATCCTTGATAAAAGTTATTTTTAAGAAAACCTTGCCTTTGCCTTTGCCTTTGCCTTCGACCTCAGAAGTAGCAGAATTTCCCATAAATAGCTGCTCTCCATTGTCAACAATAGTGAAAGATGTGAATATCTTCTTGTTGGAGCACACATGGTGTGTGGACCCGGTGTCCACCCACCATTCTTGAGTATTGGTCAACAAGTTGACCTTTGAGACAATTGCAGATAGGGTTAATTCAGACACGTATGTAGAAAGAGTCTCAACTTGAGCCATATTGGCGTCAACAACTCTTTTCTTTGGGACATTTCCTTGTGCCTTGCGTTTGTAGCAAACTTTAGCTTTATGACCATTTTTGTCAAAAACGTGGCACTTTCCCTTAAACTTGTACTTCGGTTTGCCGTTGCCTTTCTAGATCTTATTATCATCCTTAGGAGGTTGACCAGATGGCTTTTACTTTTTGTTACTCACATGTTGGCGAAATTGGTCAACTATGTGAACCTTGGCCTCTGCTTCATCATTACCACTCTTCTTTTCACATTTTCAGTTGTCCTCCTCAATTTTCAAACGGACTATTAAGTCCTCGAGTCCCATTTTCTTGCGTTTGTGTTTCAAATAGTTCTTGAAATCTTTCCACATGGGTGGCAATTTGTCCACAATTGCTGCAACTCGAAATGATTCACTAAGAATCATTCCTTCAACATGAATTTTATGAAGAAGGACTTGGAGTTCTTGAACTTTACTAATTACAATCTTAGAATCTACCATTGTGAAATCCAAAAACCTGCCGACTACAAATTGCTTTGTGCCAGCATCCTTAGTTTTGTATTTCTTTTCTACTGAATCCCATAACTCTTTTGTTGTTTTCAGTGCGCAGTATACATTATACAACGAGTTATCTAGTCCATTCAAAATATAAATACGAGACAGAAAATCAGAATGCTTCCAAGCATTTACAACATCGATTTTCTACTTGTTGGTTGAAATATGCTCCACTGAACTTCTCTAGTTTCTCCCCATGGTTCACTTGGATGTGGGGAACATGCAGAGGGACTATGACTATGTTGTGGACGGATGTCCACAATGGCCTAGCAGCCGGCGTAGGAGAAGCAAGCGACGCAGGAAGGCCGGGAAAGGGGAGAGGAAGTGGCATGGCCGCCGGACAAGAGGGAGAGCAGGGAAGGGGAGAAGAAGATTAGAGACAATAAATCATTCATTAATTAAATCAGGGCATAACCCTTAGACTTAAATAGATAATCCTAATTGACTCACTAACAAGCACCTAAGGCCCATTAACATAATTAAAGAAAATACTAATACCCTAATTAACCTAATTATCTAAATGCCTTTATTACATAATAATATAATTAAAACTCTAATTGCCCTAACACGTGGCACCAATGGAAGCACCTAACACGTTTACAACATTCCACCGCACTTCCATATCACCTCGTCTTTGAGGTGACCTTAAAGTCCATGCATTGGGCCCATCATAGCTCTACTGTGAACAACTAGTCTGGAATTGGACAAATGATAGAGGCAAAGGAAGGCCCAGCCCATGTATGAAGCTGCTACTGAGAGACCCAAGTAGGGTAGACTCATGCAAAGCCCATCCAAAAGGACTGCCAAGTTGTGGTAAAGCCCATAATCTGCCATCTTGTGCCAACAAACTGTTTATAGGACATCACGATTTTTCTGCTTATAATCATTAACAAAATAACGATATGGCAGATGAACAAGCTTCTCCGAGTAGATATCCGAGAGCCTTGTAGGTGAAGCAAAATCATCAGTGACCAAATAGACAATGAAAGTTATACCTGTTGTACCCGGAAATACCATGTAAGAGACCTGAATGGGCGCCGGATGGATGGCAAAAACTTCCTTCCATGCACCCATGGGGTACCCATTTAAGTTAACCAAAACCTGAATCGTATCTTCATTAATCAGTCTTGCAATCATGTCAGAAGATATGGATGACACATCTATAAAGTGCTCAGCTTCAGATTGGATTCGCATACTGCCTTCAGTACCATCATTTTGGTTTAATGCATAACAGAAAACCTCTATGTTTTCTCGGTTGTGCATGCCAAACAGAGCCCGTAAGACGAAACAGGGGGTGATGACAAGTCATTGCTCACATATCCAATCCTCAGTCGTTCACTTCCAGCTTCACTTTTTACTGGTAATGGAGGTGGATGTGTACAAGGAAAAAGGCCATAACGCGACGCAATCAAAGAACATTGAGCAGCATATTTGGGACTGATTTCCAGTGCATGCATTGGATCAATTGGATAAGCTATAGAAGGAATTGGTTGAACACTTGGAAGAAGAGACATCTGAATCTGACTACGTAAAATTCCTGCAACTTCTATAAACTTTCTTTCTCTGTCTTCCCAGTTGCGGACATCCTGAAGAGTATGGAGAAGGTTGCACTTTGCCACTGGAAAGTCAGGCCTTAAAAGCAATGCTTGAGTGTAGCTCTTCATGGCATCAGCATAATGTCCCTGTTGTTCTGAAAGCAGGTCGCACTCCACTGCGAGAGTTGCTGAAATCTTTAGATAATTCAGAAATGGTGTCAACTCTTCCGAAGCATCACCAAAATCTGTATCCTTCGAAAGCAGGAGCAACTTTAGAGCAATATCCTTTGCATGATTACGACCATTAACAGATGTGGTAACAAGAGCAGGAATGACACCCTCCTTCGTGACCAGATGGCAGTACTCTTGCCCGCATGAGCATAAACAAAAAAGAAGAGTCACTGCATACTCTTGCTCATTTCGAGTGCCATTATCCAGTAGTTCTACAACAGCATAAAGACATCCCTCAGTGTCAAGAACAGCTGCGCTAGTGTCATCGCTAATGTCACATAGATTCTGCAAAATTTTCATGGAATTGCCAGCAACTTTTCCATCAATCAAACATGAAATTATCTTTGTGATACACCCAGACAGTAGGATTTCCGACCGAATTTCATTATTCATAGACAAATTGCCCAAAATTTTCATAGCACTTTCCATGGCCTTCCCCTTAAGCATATCCAGAATCAACACACTAGAATGAAGCATACCAGATGTAACGATATATTTATAGTCACATGGATCTCCGGCGAAATTTTGTAATATGTCTATAGCTTCAGAGGATATATCTGGCACCAGAAGAAAATTTGCCACCAGCTTGAAAGCATCATCATGCAGACTTGGAAATTCCCTGGTATTAGTCACAAATGCCAAGAGGATATGAGTTCCGATCTTAAGTGTATTCACATCAGATCTTATGTCCTTTAAATGTTTCATCAATACAACCACAAAATTATTACTGGTGTGCGAATAAAAGGTATCCGCATTTTCTTTTAGATAGATTTTGACATTCTCCAATACTCGGTTCTGCCATTCGAAAGAAAGTAGGGAAAGTCTTGAAAGGAATATGATGGGCATCCCACTGGTTAGCTTTGAAAACGATGGATACATGTGGCAGTCATCCTCATTCCAAGAGGACATCAGCTGCATTAAATCTTCAGTCATAAAACTCTGTACTCTGAATGTGGGAACAAGATGAATCCAGTGTGAACCGAGAAGTTCTAAGATGGCAGACGACTTCAGATATCTGAGAGGCTAAGGATTGCGGAACCATATCCTGAATCTGGCGTGGACTGACTTCCAGAGTGTCGCGTATTCTCTCGCATCTCAAAAGAATTGATTTACCTTTTATTGCCGAAAAGTGCTTGCTAGATTCAGCACAATGCTCAAGTAGCAACTTGGCTTCCTCTACAGCATAGTTCAGAGAGCATAATGCCTGAATACCAGCTGTCCCTCCAGGTCGAGACGCTTCTACAGTTGGAAGCAACTGGACCACCATTTCCACTAATATTTGGAGCACATTGCATATTGAACTGTGCACGTGATATCCGGAGAGATGGCTGGCAAAGGCTAAGATGGAGCTGCCATTGCCGAAATTCCCAGTGCTAAAAATCCAGTGAAAATCTTTGCGCATAAACTGCCGCAGCGAACTAAATCCCCGCAAAAATTCCGTTCGGCCAACAACCTGCGTGGGAGGCTGCTTGCTGCAGGCGGGGAGGCTCATCCCCAGTGCTCCTTGAAGCAACACCACCGCTTTGAGGACTGCG
Source organism: Saururus chinensis (assembly GCA_035235625.1). NCBI lineage: Eukaryota > Viridiplantae > Streptophyta > Magnoliopsida > Piperales > Saururaceae > Saururus > Saururus chinensis. The sequence continues at coordinate 29,230,142 of CP141140.1, forward strand.
GTACTGTGGCCTTGTTTGGGAATTGAAGAGATCTGTCGACGCGGGAGGAGAAGGCTGGGTTCAGGCGATGTGGCAACTGCTGGAAAGGCCCCAATTTTGGAGGTTTGGCTGTTGGTCCCCTGTTTTCGACAGTGAGACGGGGAGTTGGAGGAGAAGATGGCGACCGGGTTGCCGGCAGCCAGGGTTCAGAAGGAAGCGACCGTTTTCTAGTTGGCAGAGCACTCCTTCTGAACCTTCATGATCTGCCGGATTTCCAACTTCCACAACAGCCGCAAGCACTTCCATTTCGATCACTTCGACTCATCAATTGACAGCCTGATGCAAGCTTGAGGCCAAGCACCGTGGCTCGAGCATCGACGGAGGACAACCAGCGCCTAGGCCAATGGCGGCAGGCGGCATTGGGGGTTGGCCATCGGCGCTGGGAGGCACAAGTTCCAATAGGGGATGAAGGCGGCGATCCATTGAGGCGGCCCTAGAAGGGATCGCATGGTTGCCGTGGCTTCCATCTCCCTGGCAGTAGCAGCGGCTAACAAAACGGAGGAAGTTGAAGAAGGCGAGGGAACTGTAGAGCCCGTGGAGACGTCAAGCGGATAAAGCTCCTCAGTGGTATGGGCAAAGTAGCAGATCCGGCGCATGTAGCCAGTGCCGTCCTTGCATAGGCGGCTCCTGTTCTGGGTTGGGGCTTCTAAGCTGTGACGATGAGCCTCATCATGGATGTTCTCCTGGGCAGAGCGCTTGTGTGATCCAGCGGTGGCAGAGGACGGCGAGGCGCTTAACAAAGAACTCCTCGAGGGTGCCAGTAGACGTGCATGTGGTACCTGCCACAACCTGGCTCCGATACCAAAGTTGTGAACTGATGTCCACAATGGCCTGGCTAGCCGGTAATGGGAAGGAAGAGGAGCAAGACGACAGGGAAAGGGGAGAGGGAGCAGCATGGCTGCCAGATAGGAGGGAGAGCAGGGAAGAGAAGAAGAAAATTAGAGACAATAATTCATTCAATAAATATATCAGGGCATAGCCCTTACACTTAAATAGATAATCCTAATGGGCTCACTAACAAGTACCTAAGGCCCATTAACATAATTAAAGAAAACATTAATACCCTAATTAACCTATTTACCTAATTGTCTTTATTACATAATTAAAACCCTAATTACCCTAGCACGTGGCCCCAATGGTAGCCCCTAACACATTCAGAGCACATCATGAAGAGATGCAACAAGATGCTATTATTTATGTCAAACCCCTAATTGTTACTTTTTCAAAATAATTATTTATTCATAATATGAAAGAATTACATAAATACATGGCCTACTAGTAGCACCAAATTATAAGTTAAAGACACCAACCCTCATTATTTGGATTAATTCCAAAAAGCGGACGACAAGCAAGACCTCCCCTTGTACCAGGACAAACACTACAACAAAATTGGGTATTAGCGATGCTTATATAAGTGTTGCAATAAAATACATCGCTACAAAGTGGTAATAATGACATATACAAAAACGTCGCAAAAAAAACTAATATTAGCGACGCATAATCTTAAGCGTCGCTAATGGTAGAATATTAGCGACGCACCGATACAAATGTCGCTAATACCTAACCTTTTAGCGATGCTTAAGTTCATGTGTTGCTAATACTTAGGTTATTAGTGACGCTTACATAAGTGTCACTAAAAGATATATCTATTATTTTTTAAAAAAAATTTAAAACTATTAACGACACATTTTTTAAAACGTCGCTAATAGTTTCAACAATACGTCGCTAATATTTATCAATTTTAAATAAAAAAATTAAAAATTATGAACTAATAGCGACACATAGCTATGCGTCGCTACTACTTGGTAGTAGTAGTGACGTATGTAGCTATGCATCGCTATTACCCTTGGTACTAGCGACGCATAGTCACATGTGTCGCTAATACCTATTTTTTAAATAAAAAAATTAATGACAAAGAGAGAGGGGGAGAGAGGGAGGAGAGAGAGAGGGGAGGAAGGAGAGAGAGAGGGAGGAGAGAGAGAGAGGGAGGAGAGAGTGTAGAGGGAGGGAGGAGAGAGAGGAGATAGGGAGGGAAGAGAGAGAGAGGGAGGAGGGGAGATCTTAAGAGTGAGAGAGAAAGGGAGAGGAGAGGGAAGAGAGAGATAGAGGAGTGGAGAGAGAGGGAGGAGAGAGAGAGGAAGAGAGGAGAGAGAGAGAGGAAAGAGAGAGGGGAGGAGAGAGAGAAGGAGGGGAGAGAGTGAGAGAGAAAGAGAGAGGGGAGGAGAGAGAGGGGAGGGAAGAGAGAGAGAGGGAGGAGAGAAAAGGGAGGGAGGAGAGAGAGAGAGAGAGCGGAGGAAGGAGAGATCTTAAGAGTGAGAGAGAAAGAGAGAGGAGAGGGAAGAGAGAGAGAGGGAAGAGTGGAGAGAGAGAGTGAGGAGAGAGAGGGGATAGGGGAGGGAAGAGATAGAGGGTGAGATGAATTTTATTTTGATTTTTTTAAAATTTATTATATTTTTTATTTTTTAAACTAAAAAATTAAATTAAAATAAAATATTAATAGCGACGTATAAAGTTATATGTCGCTATTAGTATATGTATTAAAGACATATATCTGTATATGTCGCTACTAAGTGTCCTAATAGCGACGTATAACGTTATGCGTCACTATTAGTATTTTTATTTAATTATTTTTTTATTTTTAAAAGTAAAAATTCTAAACATTTGAAAATAGAGGAGAGAGGAGAGGGAAAGGGTGGAGAGAGAGAGAGGGAGGGAGGAGAGAGAGGAGAGGGAGGAGAGAGAGGAGAGGAAGAGAGAGAGGAGAGGGGAGGGAAAAGAGAAAAGAATATTTTTTTTTAAAAAAAATATATATATATTTTTTAAAATAAAAAAATTACATTGAAAAATTGAAATTAGAAGAGAGAGGGGGAGGGAAGAGAGAGAGGGGGGAGGGAAGAGAGAGGGGGGAGAGGGAAGAGAGAGGAGACGGGAGGGAAGAGAGAGAGAGGATAGGTAAGCGAGAGAGAGGGGGGAAGAGAGAGAGTGGAGGGAAGAGAGAGAGGGGAGAGGGGAGGGAAGAGAGAGGGGAGAGGAGAGGGAAGAGAGAGAGAGGAGAGGAGAGGGGAGAAGAATTTTATTTTAATTTTTTTATTATTTTTATTTTATTTTTAAAATTAATGTTACAGAATAAAAAATCTTAAAATTTTGAAATTAGAGGAGAGGGGGTGGGAAGAACGGGTGAGACGATAGGGAAGAGAGAGGATAGGGAAGAGAGAGGGGGGAAGAGATAGGAGGGGAGAGAGAGAGGGGAGGGAGAGAGAGGGAGGAGAGAGAGGGGAGAGAAGGGAGAGAGTGAGGGGAGAGGGGAGGGAGAGGAGAGAGAGGGGAACGAGGGAGAGGGGAGAGAGGGAGGAGAGAGAAATAAAATATTATTTATATTTTTTTACTTGTTATTTATTTTTATAAAATTTGTAAAAAAATAAAAATAAAAGAGTATTAACGACATATAGTCATATACGTCGCTATATGCCTGTACGTCGCTAATACACTTGACTATTAGCGACGTATAGGATATACGTTACTACTACTTAACTCTATTAGCGACATATATGCCTATATGTCGCTAATACTGTTTTATTTTTATTTTTTTTAAATAAAAAATATAAAAATAGAGAGAGCGGGAGAGAAGGAGGAGAGGAGAGGGAGGTGAGAGAGAGGGAGGATAGAGAGAGGGGGGAAGAGAGAGGAGAGAGAGGAGAGGGAGGAGAGAGAGAGGGGAGAGGGAGAGAGAATAGAAGGAGGAGAGAAAGAGGGGGGAAGAGAGAGGAGAGAAAGAGGGAGGGGAGAGAGAGGGGAGAAGGAGAGGAGAGAGAGGAGAGGGAGGATAGAGAGAGGGGGGAAGAGAGAGGAGAGAGAGACGGAGGAGAGAGATTTTATTTTTAAAAAATAGTATTTACGACGCTTATAAGTAAGCATCGCAAATATATGCCTTAATTGCGACAGAATAAGTGAAACGTGGTAAAATTAAACATATTTGTGACGCTTAGATACAAGCGTCTCAAATACATTACCGATTGCGACGTTGCAAGGCAAGCGTCGCAAACTGGCATATTTTAGCGGCGCATACTATGCGTCCTAAAATTAACTTTTTTTTCCATTTACCCGCACGGGTGAAATTTCGCCCGCGCGGTATTTATCCCGTCCCCCCTCCCTGTTTCGGTTATCTCTTCCCCCCGGCCAGCTCCGACTTTGCCCCCCCGTCACCTCCTCCTCCGGCTTCGCCCCGTTGCCTCCTCGTCCTCCTGCTCCAACCTGCCGCCGCAGCCTCCCCCTCTGCTCCAACCCGCCGTCGCAGCCTCTCCCTCTGCGCCGGATCCTCCTCCTAGTCCCCTCCTCTCTCCCCCTTAAAGGTTCCCTCTTTACCCTAGAATCCCCCCCACCAGAGCTGCCTCCGCCCCGCCGCATACCTCTCTGCGCCCCACCTTCCCGGCTCAAACCCCCCACCCCCGATCCAGCTCCGGCTCTGCTTCCTCCCACCTCCCCCTTAAAGGTCCCCTCTTTACCCTGGAATCCTCCCTCCCCCCCCGAGCCGCATTCCGCTCCGCCCCTCCATCCCGGTTCGAGCCCCCTTGGCCTCCCTCCTCCCCCCCTCCCCTCCCCTCCCTCCTCTTCCCGGGTCCTCCTCCCTTCCCCTTCCCTGTTTTAGAGGAGGGGGGCGGTTCCGGTGGAGATGGGGCAGCGCGAGGGAGGCCTGGACTCTAGGGGGCCGGATTCCGGCGGGGACCCGGAATCCGGCCCTCTCTCTCCAGCCTCGTCTTTCCCATCTCTCCCTTGGGTCCGCCCACCTCCTTCCCCTCCTCTGGAAACCAGAGGAGGGGGGCGGACCAAGGGGAGAGAGAGGAGGCGGCCGGCCACCCCCTCCCTCCCACTCCCCCTTTTCACCAGAGGTGGCAGACCCGGGGGAGAGAGGGGGTGGCCGGCCCTCCCACTCCCCCTTCTCCTTCGCACCCCACCCCCCTTGCACTCAAGAGAGGGAGAGGAGGGGCGGACTGGATTCCAGTGAACCGGAATCTAGTCACCCACCCCACCTCCTCCCTCTCCCAGAGTCCCCCTCTCGTCTCCCCGGTCACCACACTCCCCCATGCCCCAACCTCCCACTCCCCTTCTCACCGCAGGTGGCCGACCCGGGGAGAGAGGGGTGGCCAGCCCTCCTACTTGCCGTTCTCCTTTGCCCCCCCCCCCCCCCAATGTACTCAATAGAGGGAGAGGGGGCAGAGTGGATTCCAGTGAACCGGAATCTAGTCACCCAGCCCACCTCCTCCCTCTCCCAGAGTCCCCCTCTCGTCTCCCCGGTCACCACACCCCCCCATGCCCCAACCTCCCACCAGCGCCGGATTCGGCACTTCCGCTGGATTCCGGTGCCAATTTTTTTAAAAATTTTCTAAAGCTATTAGCGACGCTTTTATAAGCATTGCTAAAGCTTTTTTATTTTTTTTAAATCTTACGAAGTATTAGCGAAGCTTAACAAAGCGTCGCTAATACATAAAAATATTTTTTTTAATATTTTTTTATTTATGAGGTTTTTAAAAAAATTAAAATTTTTAGCGATGCTTATAAAGCGTGGCTAATAAGTTATAATATTTTTTTACATGAATTTTTATATTAGCGACGTATAGGAAAGCGTCGCAAATAAGCAAGTATTGACAACGCTTTATTATTATACTTTGTTAATAATTATACTATTAGCGATGCTTTTCGATGCGTCGCTAATAATAAAATTAGTAGCGATGTATGTATAACTGTCGCTAATGTGCACTATTAGAGACGCTTTCCTTAAGGGTCGCTAATGATCAATAGCGACTCGGTTTTTAGCGACGTAAGTAGCAACGATTTATAAGCGTCGTTAATAGTCATTAGTGACGCTTATATTATTATGAGCGACGCTTATAAGCATCGCTAATAGTCTTTTTTATTGTAGTGAAACTCTCCTTCCGGGCTCAGAAGCATCGGGTAGAGCCTCCCCTTGTATTGAGATGATTTCTCCTTTGGGCTTGAAAATGGTAGGCGAAATCTGCCCTTGCACTAGGATGTTTTCTCCTTCGGCTCAAAAGCCTCCTCTTGCTCTAGATTGTTTTCTCCTTCTAGATGAAGACTCCACTTGTGTAGGATCCTCCCTTAGCCTAGGTCCTTTCCCCCTCTAGAGTGGTTAATTCAAAAAATGAACCCTTCCACGACTTAGAGAACCTATGAATTAGTTAAGTTCTCTCTTTGAATAGTTGAATTCAATCTATAAATAGCTCTAGAATGGGAGATATAAGTTTTGAAGACTAGTAAAAATTAGAGAAGGAGAGAGAAATTGCTTTAGGGGCATGCAAAAGAAATGGGAAAAAAGTTGCACTTGTATCAATGAGCCCCTTGAAACAAGGCCACAAGGATATCTTATCTTATAAATTTAAAGTGGGGTCCACCCACGATATGCTTCTCAAGGTCCTATCTAGAAATATGGTGTCCGATTCACCCATTGTTGGGCTCGATGCATTCTTCTCTCATAACCCTAGCAAAAACCTAGACCTATCAAAGAATCAAGCTAAAAATATCTTAAAATTAAGAAACGAACACAAACAAGATTATCATGAACATTTCATTGAACAGAAGCACCATTTTAAGTTATTGAGCCCAAAACATGCTTATGGGCCCAAACATTCAAAATTTCAAAACTTGGAAATTTTGGGGCATTACATGAGTAGTAAAAACATTGCTAAAAAAATTCACTTGAAAGTTATGAACTGATGTACCACCAGTCAGCCCACGTCGGTGTTAATGGCCATTGACACGGTCAATGAGGTGTCTATACCCTGATGACATACAGTAAACTAGGAAGGTTTAATTTGCCAATGTTACCATTGAAGGGTCACTATCACTATTGATGCCCAATTTAACTCTGACATGCCCATGTGTTTCAATGCTTATATTATTCATCTTCCTCTAGCCTTCAACGCCCTCATCAATGTGTTGATCAATGGGTAGGTGATTAGAGTAGAAGAAAGAAACTTATTGTTCTGGTGCTCAATTGTTTCCCCTTCGTAAATTAAAAACATTTAACCACAACATCTCGATCCATAAAACTTCAATGCTAAGTACAATTTCTACTCAATAAAGATATAAATCATGCTTATCATCAATAATCTATAAATGTGATTATGACGCCATCTATTAATAAATTTCTACACAGGAACATAATTTAATCCCAAAATAACTCATACTATATGAGACATGCTTCACATTAAATATCGAAAACACAATTTGGGTTCAAGACTAGCAATCTAATATAAAACCATGAATTCATATTAATTTGAGTAGCTCATAATCCCTAAGATCACGTTATTTCCATATTTCAAGATCATATCAGGTTCAAGGTCATCAATCTAACCATTTTCATGAAATGAAAATCCTTTCTCACATGCAATTTAGCTATTCACTAGAAAATTTATTCCCTATATTGATTTTTCTGAATTTAGATTTCCCTTGATCTTCTCCTTCTTGATTTTTAAGAAGTTTTTGTAGAAGTGAGAGTCTACGGACCTCGTAGCATATATATATGAGGAAGAAAGAACAAAATTTTAGTATCTGAATGTCAAATTGGGTAGTTTTTGAGCCAATTTAATTACTTGCCCCCAACCATCTCCAGTGTGGTTGACACACCGGTGGTCAGCCAATAGTAACATTGATTTATACTGACTCATCCTTCCACACATCGATGCTAGATCAGTAGGTCATTCATACTATCCTAGGTCAAACTTTGGAGGATCGTAACTTCATCATCCAAATCAATCACAGGTTTTAGGCTATGCCTCCAATAGTATAAGTGGTATGGAATATATTATTCCTCAACCTACAATTACCATGAACCTCTTTGGGAGCAAAGCGAAAGAGACTTGCCACCAAAGCTTCCCTATGACCATTATCATTTTTTTTTATCTTTTTCATTCTCATCATATATGGTGTTAGTGTAATCAAAATCAATATCATTGGAATCAACATTCTCATCATATTCAGTAAATAATCCTTTACCTATCTAGTTATTTCAAGAAAGCAATTCAAAACAAGAATCCAATCCAAAATAGAAATAAAATTAATCTCAAAATTGGTAGATCAATCGCTTGTAAGGCCCGATCGATCATGTGTGGCTTCTATTTGCACTAATCACTAAATCGATTGATCTCTCTAGGTCTATCGATCCCTTTAAGACTGAAATCTAAATAGCACTAGGCAGCAATAGTCAATCACGATTGATCACAAAACATTTTTTTGTGCCTTTTGCTCGTCTTGACCCATTTCTCCATGTAGTTCATGGCCAACTGATTTTCATCATCCTCCATGTAATGTTAGTTAATACAAATTGCATCATTGTATCATAACAACCAATACCCTCTAAAGCTTTAAAATGAAATCCCAGTGAACTTCATTATCATAAGCTTTCTTCAATTCCACTTTAACACAAAATTCTTTTTTATTTTTTTATTATGAAAGTTATGGATTAAGTTTTAGACAAACATAATGTTTTCATAAATGTTCCTCCATTTGAAGAAGGCATCTTGATTAAGACAAATTACAGAAGCGAGAACATAGAGAATCTATTAGTCATAATCTTAATTATAAATTTGCCCAAATTGTTTGCACCATTTTCTTTATGAATGAGAGTTAGAAAACTGGAATTGAAACTTTTGAGCAACCTTTTCCTTGAGAAAAAATAAAGGGCTGCCTTCGTAAAATCCTTACCAACTCTATATGTCCCGAATTAAAAATTCTTCAATGAAGCCCTTAATCTCATGTGACACCTACATGAATTGTGTGGCAAGAAAAAAATTTAGAATACACTCACAAGAACATCCTTTTGGAGTGGAAAACAAAGATACAGGGGAGCCTATGTTAGGTGTCCATTTTGATATGCACGAAAATGATTAGATTAGTATTTTTTTTGTACCAAAAATATAGCTTTCTCCCATGTATATGTGTAGAGGTGTTCTAAATACTCCATCAGTCCCACATTGATAGCTCGATTTAATTTTTAATTTATTTTAAAAATTAAAATAAAACTATTAATTTGAGAAAGAGAGAGTAATATTCTGCGTAATGAAATCATAACATTGTTAGTTATTCATACATCACAATACCTCAAATAATTAGGGTAGATGAATATTAATTAGAATATGAAAACTCGGGGCACTCATTTAATTGTTGAACATCAAAGTGCATAGTAAATTGGGGCAGGTGACCGCGTAATATCCTCATAGAGTACAGTAATCATATTCGGCGTCCAGTCAATTGTTACTGTAGATGATTCTCCTTGTCGTCCAAGTCAGCTACGTTTTCATGTTTTTGCGAATTAATCATCTTTGTCTCTTTACCGGGATGTAGTACAGCATTTACATATGCTGTGAGACAAGGAACTTAATTTGTCTTTAAATGCAACCATTATCGTCATGTTGTTCGTCCATTTGTCATAAATTGGAACACATATTTGTTTTTTCCCACGTTATTGTCAGTATGGACCATGTTTTCTCTTTGAACGGACCACCGTAAAATTCGCAGAAATTTTAGCTATACCGTTTCGTCTTTTTCCAACATCGTTAACATTTTCACAGTCATCGTTGGTCATGTCTTTTTTTCTTTTCTCTTCTGATTGATCCGCGCAATGTTCTTATTTATGGGTGATCATTTCTGGCTGATATGATCAAATCCAAACTGCACAGTTTTATCTTTTCTTTGTTCCGATCTGCCCAATAGATTTATCACGTAATTGCTAGGAAGTCTAAGAATGATAAAAAAATGAAAAAATAATAAATTCTGCGCCAACAAACAAAATCCGTCGACTGATTCTTTCGCATCACCAACTTCGTCTCTTTTCACAATTAAAAAATCCTAGACACACAGCACCTCCTCTGTACAAATGCTGAGCATGTCTTTCACTACATGCTGACAAAAGGATTAAAAGCACTTGTCCTCTTCCCACAAATTTCTTGCATGTACTGCCCTTTCTTAAAAAAATTATTTTACTTTGCTAAATTTTAATATAAATTTATATCTCATAAATAAATGTCATAAAATTAGCAAGTGCCTTCTCCTATTTTGTTTTGTTGTTTGGCAGGAAGGCAGCCATCTCTCTTAAAAACACCTAACTGTACATGCTTGTTGTCTTCTCACATAAAATAACACTCCTTGCATCCTTCTAAGTCACCTCTACCGCTTTTTTGTTTTTTCACACATTTATTTTTATTTTTTATTAAAATTCAATTCATAACTAAAAGAAATGATACAAAAATTAAAAACAATTACAAGTATCCTACTTAACCCCAAACAAATATCAAAGTTAAATCCCAAGGAAAAAACAAATAAACCTTAAGGCCCAAAAGTGAAGACAATCAATCTTTCCAAAAACCATTAAGGTAGGTGTAACTACAAATAATGACTTTTTTGAGATAAAAAACCTCTAAACTATGTCTAACTTGCTTAATAATTAGAGAGACTAGAATAAGCTCATTATTACATGTATCTTCAAAAGTGAATTGTTCCTTTCTTTCCATATAAAAGAGATGTAGACATTAAAAACTGACTTCATAGGCTTTGCACTTTACAAATTTATCTTCATAAATTGAATTAGCCAACTAATGTTATTATGGAAGTCTTGGACATATATGTAGGTCTTGCACTTACTAAGGATCATCCTCCAGGCTATCTTAGAATAGGGGCATTCAAAGAAGATATGATTATCAATTTCGTCATGATTATGACATAACACACATCTATTGGACATATGGAAACCTCTTTTAAATATTATCAATGGTAAGGATACAATTATTCATGACTAACCATGCAATAAAGAAATACCTATTTACTTTATCTTTAAACCAAATTAAATCATACAATCAACCCTTGAAGGATGAAAACATACAAACTCCCAACCCCCTTTGAAAGAGAATGAGCCAATTTTTTTAGCACCACCTATAAGAAACAATAAGTTAGAGAAAGAAGGTTTATGACAGTTGAGTTGTAAGATCTTTAATTTTAACTTGGTTCAATTTCCTTTCAATTATGTGCTTTTTTGTATGGTTTTGGTTATTTGCCAGTATGACTTGATTGTGGGTGTAAGGGTTAGTAATTATCTTAAATAAGGTTTAATTTCACTTTTTATAAGTATTAGTGACAAACTTAATTTATCTAATTTTTATTAATTTTAAAGGATTTTATCATAATTTTTCCAAAGGGTGCCCACCATGGGCCCCACATCCATCCTAGATGGCATATGACCCACTTGACCCTCTAAACTTTTTTTAATTTATTTCAGTGGGTTTTGGAGTGATTAAATTCCTTTTTAGATAAAAAATACCCCTAATTAGCCACTAGGGTGTTTTGGACTTATTTTACAATGCCCAACGTTTTGTTTACCTAGTCCAAAATCTTTACTATTTAAAGAAACCCTAACCCATTTCTCTAAATGGGAAAGGGCTATGTTAAGACAAAAGAGGTGCTTTACCCAAATTTTACAAAGAAGAAAATGGATTAAGGTGTGTTTTCTTACCTTAATCACCCCTAATCTCTTAAATTTGGTCTCAATCCTTCTCCTATTAATTTCCCCCAATTTGATTCTTATTATTCTCATTAAAAAATTTATTTTAAATTTTGATTTAAAACCCTAAATGGGTGATTTTCATTTTTATCCAAAAGATATTTTACAACTACTTATTTTTAAGTTGATTTGAGCCTATTAGTTAAATTTAATTAAGTTTTAACAAAAATCCTAATTTTTTGGTAGGATTTCTTGAGGATTAAAGTTTTTTCTAGATCCAAAGGCTTCATAGAGGTAAAAGAATTTTTTCTTGTGTGGTTTTATTCATTGGAATACATGATTGTGAATGTATGTGGTTCTTACTTTATCTTGAGGTTTAATGGTTCATCTTGTAGTTATTTTCTTATGATGAAGCATGATAATTATTAGATATATCATATACTAGGTTAGATTTTAATTATATGATATTCTATGGTGATTTTAGAATTTATCTTGAATTTTAGAATATTTTCGGTTAGAATTTTGGTGGGTTGAGGATGAACAAAAACAAATTTGATTTGTTAAGAGTATTCAAATGGACAAACAGAGCATTTGAACAACTAGTCATTCGAATAGCCTATCTGGCCAATCGAATGGCTAGACATTCAAATAACCCGATAGGGTGTTCGAATGCCAACACGACAGTTATTATGATTCAGCCTATTTTTGTGTAATCTCAATCATTTCTTATTTTCTTCTCATAAATCTAATTCTTTATAAGAATCATTTTTAAATTATGATTTGGCTCAAGCATGATTAGGACTACACTTATTTTAGTTTCAGAATGATAATCTGCTTGTTTTAAATCCATATTTGATGACTTCTTCATAATTACTTAATAATTCCAGTATGTCTTAACCGAAATTATTTTTGTATGCTTGCCCATGTTATATTAATTTTAGGTAAATATGTTGTACATGTTTTAGCATAAATATGAATATATTTATACTTGTCAAGGTTTAGCATGATGTTGTACTTATCTTGAACCTGTATTTCTATATTTTCTTCACATTTACTCCATGGTTCCAAGAGGATAGAACTATGATATAATTATGGATGTGTACATATATAACATTGATTATAGTTTATTCATGTTTCACATGTTTTAGCTTAGGTTTAACACTATTATTCATGTACAATCTTACATACACATTTATGATTTTATTTGACACAAATGGACCATATTTCATGCACATATAGACTGATTTGAGCATGTTTACTTATATTTTCACTCATGTAATATTTGCTCACGTATGTATCATGTTGTATGCATCATCAAAATTATTTATAAAAAAGAATAATTGTGATTAGTCATGATTGATCGATTGAATGAAATTGGATGTTAGATTAATCATTTCGAGGCTTATTGAATTGCCTTTGTGTCTGAAAGGACATAGTTTCTTTTTGCGTTCCTTCAAGAATGTGGTGCCTCCCTAGGTTGAGATGAACTGATTTCTATGTGAGTTAATTTTTTAAGTTATCTAGACCCTGAGAATCTAGGATGATATGTCAATGTGCACCAGCTTACCAAGCTACTCTAATTTTTCTTTCAAGGAATTCGGCTTTTCTAGAAAGGTTTGTCCTTAGCAAGCAAGTTGTTGCAATTTCCTTCATAGAATCCAAACCTTCCTTTCTAATGATTGTCCTTAGCTAGCAAGGGGTACCTTCCTAGTTAGGGAACCTAACTAAAACGCTCTAGTTTTTCTTTTTATAGGAATTTAGACCTACCCTACAAGGGATTATCCCTAGCGAGTGGGTTTTGATTATTTTTCTCAATAGTGAGATATTCACTATTGATTGTTGCATGTGTATGGGAGATAATGCTCATTGACACAGGTTGTGTAGTAACAATGAAGCTTGTATTACACATATGATTATAGTATGAATTTGCATAAATATGGAGGATGGTATGTGGTTGATACACTTGATTTTGCAAGGTGAATGTTTATATTGAGAAATGATTATGCATGATATGAAATTAAGAATTGATTCATGTAGGATATGATTGTTATAATGAGATTCATATGTTCACATATGAGGTGTATTTGTTGTATGAGCTATGGATGAACCCATGATGCACAAGTGACATGGTATGTGCTTATAAAATGTGGGTTAGCATGATATGCAGGTTGCATGGCTATGTGTTTATGGGATAGGTTATACATCATAGTATGCATGTGGCATAATTATGTGTATATAGAATATATTTAACATGATATACAAGCGGTATGAGTATATGTTTACATAATATAAATTATGACATAATGCACAGGTGGCATGAATATATGTGATTGTCCCATGATGAATGGGTATGGTAAATGATTATGTCATGAATGCTATGTTGATAATGTTTGTGATGTCATTATGAGTTTATTTTCTATCTTAAAACCCTTATTGAGCATTATCTCACCCCTTTTTATTTTTTTGTTTTGTTTTGGGGCTGCATGTTGTGCCATGTATATTCCTCAGATAGGCTCTACGTTGAGCATGAAGACGGCACTAGACTTTGAGAGGGGTTACAGATGTACGGTTATATGTTAGATTGATTGTATGAGATGTTGAGCTTATACATTTGACTATACTTCACACTTTGTTTAACTATTGTTGGATTAGATTTGTTTAGCCATCACGGGCTTATGTTATTTTATGACTAGTTGATGTGGGTATGAGTGGACTAATACATTAATTAGTAGTCATTTTGTTGCTCTATTTGCTTTTGTACAAAGTGCTCCTACGCTACTCTATTGTGTGTTTACCCAAGGATATTTTAAGTCTTCCGTATTTCAACTCAACTTATTCACTCCGCATGCTGCATACTCCATGGACCAGGTTTGGATTAGGGGTGGTATGTGCCAGGGCGTGACATGAGCACATTTCAAATTTCTTTAGTTTACTAAGGAAAAGGTGGATGTAATTGCCAAAACCCTCCTTTAATGAATTACAAAGTCTATATTCTATATTATGAAATTTGTAAAGGAGGGGGTTTCCATCCAGTCAAGGGTCCAACCAAGTGAAAACCTATCCACCATCAGCAATCTTCAACATACATCCTTGAATCAAGTCTTCACACATAGATTGAATAGATTTTAATGGAGAAGAGCAAGATTTTGGACTTGAGTTCCACATGCTTTTATTTTTTTTAGTAAACCCCATGCATCCACAAGGACCACAATGACTCCTTATTAGTGAGAATTCTCCAAAACAATTCAGTTTTCAGCTCTATTACAAACAGAATGCTATGCACTCCTTATCTCCCCCTCATTAAGCAGCCTTCAAACCCCACCAAGCAATATTATACAAGGAAGAGACAAAGCATTTGCATTTCAAAAGGAAAGAAGATAAAATGCTATTAATCCTGTAGATAACCTTTTTAGGCAACTTAAAATGAGAAGTTTAATAAAGTTCTAGTTCGTTAACTACCAACTTAATGAGTTCAAGTCTTCCCACGGAAGATAAGAGAGTTGCCTTTCTACTAATAATCCGATTATAGATGACATCAAATAAAAGTTTCACATTTAAAAATTCAGCTTTTTAGAAGAAAGAGGGAGGTCAATCTTGCTTATGTAAGGTGTAATTGGAAGTTAAAAATACATGCAATTTCTTGCTTATGTAAGGTGATGGCTAAGAAAAAAAAAACAATTCTTGGTGAGCTTAGATTGCAATCCTGAATAGGAAGCAAAAATATCAATGACCTCCTTTATATGATGACTAGAGTCAATAAAATCCTTTGAGAAGATAAGGACATCATCAACAAAAAGAAGGTGAGAAATAAGAGGAGTATCAGGAAAAGCTGACGGCAAGGTAATACCACTATTACATTTTGCATGGAACATAGTAGAAAGGGCTCCACACAAAAGACAAATAATAAGGGGCAAAGAGGAAACCTTGCCTCAAACCACATCCACTCTTCAATAACCATAATTTGCACAATTGATTAGAACACTAAAAAGCCAACCCCAAATTGTCTAAAAAAAACACTACTTGATTATGATTATAATTAGAACACTAAAACTTGGGGCACACATATACTCATAGATCTTAGAAGTCGAAACATAATTAAAGCCCAAATTATTAAGTACATAAAGGAAAAAATCTCATCAACACTTTTTCATAAGCCTTCCTTAAGTCATCCTTGATTCAAAATCTTTTGGATGTGTTTTTATAGTGCATGATTCTTACCAATTCATGTGCAAGAATTAAAATCTCCCCAATCATTCTCCCTTCACAAATGTAGATTGATTTTGACTAATAGGAAGAGGAAGCATCAAAGAAAACTGGTTAGCCAACAACTTAGAAATGATCTTATAAACAAAATTACAAAGAGAAACAAACTTGAAGTCCTCAAAACCAATTAAATTCGGCTTTTTAGGGACCAAGGTAAGGAAGGTATGGTTCAACAATTTCAAAAGCTGACCTTTCTTGAAGAACTTTTCCATTGCATAAATAAGTTAGAACCGACCAAATCCCATAATGTTACAAAAAACTCTCTCTAGAAACCATAAGAACCTGGCACATTATTATTTGGGCAGGACATAACTTCCTTAATCTCCTCATCATCAATGGGTCTTGTTACATGAAGATAATTTCTTTGGGAAAGGATTTTCACCTAGTTGTTGAGTAATAGATTGAGAATTTTTTTTCTTAAAATTCCTCTTAGCCTCTTATCAAATGTCCTCAAGATTATTCAAAGAATTACCCTGTTTATCCACAATCCCATGTATCAAATTTCTCACTCAATGAGAGGTGGTCATTGCATGGAAGAACCTAGCACAATGGTCATTCTCTTGTAATCATTTTACCTTGATTTATGATTATAAAAACTCTTTTGAATTTCATCTTCATGAAGGACTTTCAGTTTTGCCAAATATTTTGCTTCTTGAAGGTGATTATTTAGAGGATCATTTTGTAACTAGAATTGCTTGTATAAGAGATCTACCTTTGCTTTCTTAGCATGGTAAAAGAGAGATCTACCTTTGCTTTCTTAGCATGGCCACCAACAATACGAAAATGCTCAATATTCCACTTCTTAATAGCTTCCGTCATTGCTTTTAATTTCTTAAAGAGAACATACATAGCACAACCCTTGACAATAACATTCAAGGCATTCTCAACAATTAACTTTATAGAGTTCTCATTTAGCCACATATTAAAGAATCTAAATGGCTTAGGCCCCTATGGAATAGAAGGCTTGAGGCTAAAAATAATTGGGAATGATCAGAGATACCTGGTGGAGTGCACTTAAGGATAGCATTTGAAAATTGAAGAAGCAAGAACACATTACCAAATGCTTGATCAATCCGACTCATAATCAAATCTGACCTACTTTGTCTACTATTCATGATATAAGCTTGATATGTGGGATTTCTTAAAGCTCAGCCTCAAAAACAAAATTATTAAATTGATTTAATTGCCAAGGGGGATGTTGGTACCTCCTAATTTCTCTAAATTTGCTCTAATGGCATTGAAATCACCCAAGAGGATCCATGGTTGTTCAAGGTGAATAATATTACAAAAGAGAAGAACACATTTTTCCACGGAATTACAAGCATAAATAAGAGTAAAGAAGAAAGTAAAGGTATAAGTACTCTCATTTCTAAACCCGTTTTCGTTTCTTCTTAATTATTGGTTATTGCATGGTTAACTCAATTTCTTATTAATTCGGTGGTTTCGTAAATAAATGATGTTTATGATGGTTTTAATCAAAATCAACTTTGCAATTCGTGGTTTTAAGTGATTTGAGTCAAATGTGAATTTTTGGGATTTTTTCTGAATTTTTACTATTATTTTAGAAAATTAGGGTTCGGCGGGACCCCTATAGGCCCCACCGTCGAAATTTGTGTTTTTTGTCAAACTAACTCAGACATCAACACAAGCCCTTATAAAATTTTTTAGAATTTTTCCGGGTTTTAATAGTGCTCAAATAACTAAATTACCCATTTTTAGCCTATTTTTTCTATTCATACCCCACAATTTACCCATACACACCCTAAAACTTACTATAAAAGGCAAGACCTGAGCCATTTTTACTTTGGGAATAGGCTGAGAAGGCAAGGTTAGGCCTAATCCCAATTAGGCCCGGTTTGGAAAGTGATTAAGGTAAATCCCTTCTACATTAAGCACCAAATCCTAGCTTTTCTCTTAATCCCTTCTAGACCTACCATTTCCGCTTTGTTTTGATTCATTTTTAAACATCAAAATTACTGATTTGCATCTTTACTTCAAACCCTAGCTCTAAAAATCCAATTTTTATGTTCGACAAGCCAAAGATCTAAGTTTTTAATTAGGGTTATCTATGTTAAATCAGTTTTAATGGAGTTTAATTAAAACTCTATGTCTTTGTAAGGTTTTTAAGAAGGGTGGCCATCAAATCCAAGCTTAATTAAGGGATAAGGTAATGGACTTTCGAAATTTTAGTCTTCCTATGGTAAAACTCTTGATTTCGTGGTTTATTTTGAATGGATTTACTTGACTTAGTGCTTTAATAGCATGATTAGTAAATGGTAATCTTTAATCCCGATTTCAAAGGGTTTCATCTTGTTATGATGTAGATTAGCTTTCTGGAAGTTATGATGAAATTTTATTGACATTTAGGTTGTTAGATGGAAATTTTAAGGTTTATCAATTGAGTTTGGGTTTGAAAATTCGAAATGAAGAAGAAGGTCGATTCTGCCTTGTTGGCGTACGAACGACTACATAGCAGACTTTTGTATTAGGTGCATGATGTTTATTTCAGTGATTCTACTTTAATATGCCAATTTTATATGAATGTGGAGTATTTCGAGCTATAGTATGCTACTGGAAAGGCATACCATTGAGGTTATGAAGTTGAGGTATATATTTAGAGTTACGTAGAATGACTTATAGTTAGAGGTATGATGTTGCTATTGCCATCCTGAAGTTATGAATGGTTGATTCTCTATGGTTAAGTATATTTTTAGTAGAGCTACAGTCTACTAACAGACTGATATGTCATGTTAGGATGTGGTTAATTGATGTGTAAATGTTAGTGAACGTCATGGCTTAAGGATGAAGTGAATGATCTTATATGTATTTAGCTTGTGGTTGAGCTTTGATTTGAGTTATGATTCTTCTCCTATGATTTTCGCTGGAATTCATGATTAGATGGTAATTCACATGTGTAGTGTGGTAATGAGTTAATTTCAAGCATGTTGTTATGCATTGAGTGAAGTGCTTCTAGTAGGTACACACACACATGTGGGGTTTAATGATGATGTTCAAGAATGATATTATAATTATGAATAATGCATTAGGGGCTAACGAGAGCACTTATCATGAATTATGATTAATGTATGCCTTGCCCACATATGTACCATGTTGCATGCATCATAAAAATGGATTTCCAATTGAAATTTTATCGAGGTTAATCGAATTTGATCGATTGGATGCAATGTGGTGAAATTACGTTCCGGATTGATCGGTCGTGGCTTAATCAAAACTTGATTGGTCCGAAAGGACATGTTTTGATTTCAGTTCCTGTGTGGAAAGTGTACACTCCCCAGGTTGAGTCTAAAGAAATGGAATTATGTTGGGGCGAGTTGTGTACTTGTCTTTTGGATTTAAGATTATTGTTATGAGTATCATCTGGACCCTGAGAAACCAGTGTGGTATGCCGTGTTTACCCGCTACCACGTGTTATAGGGTTACCTGTGTGGGAACTCGGGCTCTTCCCTCCGCAGGAGATGTCCCTGGGCAAACACCCCTACTCTAGATTCTCTATGTGAGAATGAGACATCATTGGCCAGGATTGTCCAGGGCAAGCAGCCTTAAGTATTGACAACCCCGAACTTCTTAAATTCTTGTGTAGAATTTTGGACCATGACACGCCTTCGTGGCCTTGTCTATGTTCCCGTCCATGTGACACTAAATTGTGATTACTCTTCGATGGAGGTTGATATGATGTGATGCATGGTTTGATATGCATGCTAGAGATACATTTCATGCAGGTTGATATGATGTTGAGGCATGATTTGTTATGTATGTTAGAGATATATTTCATGTAAGTTGATATGATGTTGAGGCATGATTTGATATGTATGGTTAGATATACATTTCATGCAGGTTGATGATGTGATGCATGGTTGGATATATATGTTAGAGATACATTTCATGCAAGTTGATATGATATTGAGGTATGATTTGATATGTATGTTAGAGATACATTCCATGCAGGTTGATATGATGTGAATGGCACTATGTGGATTATACACTATGATGCAGGTTTAGGTGATGTGTATGTGTGATCAGAAAATATTACATCTTGTCAATATTTGATTTGAATGATTATATTGTTATGTGGTTGTGTTGCCGATGCTAATAATATATTAGAAAAACCATTGTTAAGTTTATTTAAACTCATCCCTCTTTATTGTGTTTTGCTTTGGGGCTGCGTGGCGCGACACGCAGACAGGCAGGATCTCCACTTTGAGGAAAGATCGGAGACAACTTGGATGTGATTGTGGAGACTCTTATGTGACTGATTTTCCTTGGTTTATGCTTTATGTTTAGAACCTTTGTGTATGGTTCTCTGTTGGATTTATGTTACTTTATACTGTTGTGTTGTCTAAGACCTATTTTAGAGCCAGAGGTGGCTATGGTTAACTAAGCATGTGGGTTTGAGACTAGTCGTTTAATTTGAGTTAAGCAACTCTCTTTCTTTTCTATTTATTTATTCTTGGTCAAAGTGGTGTGCATACTCCGTAATTCTGTTTGGTCACCTGTATTTAGGGTTAAGTCTTCCGTTAAACCATATCTTATTTCCCTTGTCACCCCCGTGCGCTTGACCGGCCCCTGGACCGGGTTCGGCTCGGGTCGGGCAGCGCTGGGGCGTGACAAAGTTTTTGGTATCGGAGCATTTCTTTGTCCAAGAGCAAATAAAGTTGAGTGACAAGTCTTGCTTGCTTGTTTGTGTGTTTTCTAATTGTTTGGTTGTTTGGCTTCGGGTTATTAGGCTGTACGATTAATGTCTAGTCGTTGTGTAGATGGCTGGCTCTAATCATGCAGGCTCTAATAACCATCGTGGTGCTAGAGACTCAAGAGTGGACGATGTGTTGGCCGCCATTGAAGGGTTGACACAGGTGGTCCAGGCGAAGCACGCGAGTGGTAGCAGTTCTGAGTCTCTCTCGCTCAAGGGATTCAAGAAGCTTAATCTCTCTAGCTTCAAGGGTGGATTAGATACCTCTGTGGTGGATAATTGGAGGCTTCATATGGAGAAGATTTTTAGTGCTCGTCGTTGCCCCGATGAGGAGAAGACTCGTCTCGCAGTCTTCATGTTCGAGGGTGAGGCCCAGAGGTGGTGGCTATCGGTGGAGCGTCAGAGATTCCATGGCCGCGTGGACATCCCATGGGAGGAGTTCTTGTCAACTTTTAACGACAAGTACTTCCCTCTTCATGTCCAAGAGGAGAGTCTTTCGGCCTTATCTTGATCGGTTTGTAATTATATTTGTGGATGATATTCTGATCTATTTGGCCAATGAAGAAGAGCATGAAGCACATTTAAGGATTATCTTGCAAACTTTATGGGAGCATCAGCTCTTTGCGAAGTTTGACAAGTGTGAATTTTGGCTCAAGTAGGTGCAATTCCTTGGTCATGTTATATCGAGTGACGGTGTGGCGGTTGATCCATCGAAAGTTGAAGCCGTGTTAAAGTGGGAGCAACTGAAGAGTGCATCGGAGGTCCGCAGCTTCCTACAACTTGCCAGGTACTATCGCCGTTTCATTGAGGGTTTTTCTAGCATTGCAAGCCCTATGACCAAGTTGACAAGGAAGAATGAGAAGTTTGATTAGAACTCAGCTTGTGAAGAGAGTTTCCAAGAGTTGAAGAAGAGGTTGACTTCAGCTCCGATCTTGACTTTGCCTTCCGAGAGTGGTGGATATGTGGTCTATAGTGATGCTTCACTTTGTGGCTTGGGCTGTGTACTCATGCAGCATGGGAGAGTGGTAGCTTATGCATCTCGACAGCTTAGAGTGCACGAGCAGAATTACCCCACTCATGACTTGGAGTTAGCAGCCATGGTTTTTGCATTGAAGATTTGGCAGCACTATCTCTGTGGTGAGAAGTTTGAGGTATTCACTGATCATAAGAGTTTGAAGTACTTATTCACTCAGTGAGATCTTAATATGAGGCAAAGGAGGTGGCTAGAATTCTTGAAGGACTATGACTTCACAATATCGTATCATCCAGGTAAAGTGAACGTGGTGGCGGATGCTTTAAGTCGGAAATCAGCCACTATGATTGCTTGCATGCGAGTTCGTAAGTGGCTCCTTTATGAGGATGCCATTGAGCTAAGGCCAGAGTTGACTTTGGAGGACACACGGAGCTGGTTTGCTAATCTCTCTATCAGCTCTAGTGTGGTGGATGACGTGGTTGAGGCTCAGAAAAGTGATGAAGAGACTCTAGCTCTTAAGGTCAAGCTAAGGGAGATGGAAATGTTGGGCTTCGAGGAAAAGGCCAATGGGAGTTTGGTGTATAAGGGTCATTGGTGTGTGCCGAACTCCGTTATGTTGAGAGAGCGTATCCTATCGGAGGTGCACCATTCTAAGTTCTCTATCTACCCTGGAGGAACAAAGATGTACCATGACGTGAAGAGGGCATTTTGGTGGAAGGGGATGAAGAAGGACATTGCGGTCTACGTGTCCAAATGCCTTGTGTGCCAGCAAGTCAAGGCAGAGCACCGGCATCCAGGCGGTGTACTACAACCACTTCTGATTTCGGAGTGGAAGTGGGAGCACATCACCATGGATTTCATTTCCAGATTGCCACAGTCGCCGGGTGGTAATGATGCGGTTTGGGTGATTGTTGACCGACTTACTAAGTCTGCTCATTTCCTCATGATCAGAATGACTAATCCGTTGGATGTCTTGGCTGCTCTATATATGAGGGAGATCGTGCGGTTACACAGGATTCCAGTATCTATCATCTTAGACCATGACCCGCGGTTCACTTCAAGGTTTTGGCAAAGCTTTCAGGGTGCTTGGGGCACATCCCTACATCTCAGCTCCGCCTATCACCCTCAGACGGACGGACAGTCTGAAAGGACCATCTAGACGCTTAAGGACATGCTCTGAGCATGTATCCTTGAGTGGAAAGGAAGTTGGGAGCAACATTTGCCGCTAGTTGAGTTTTCTTATAACAATAGCTACCAAGCGAGCATCCGGATGGCACCTTTCGAAGCGCTTTATGGGCGTCCTTGCCGATCACCGTTGTGTTGGAGTGAGGTTGAAGATCACCTTCTCACTGGCCCAGATCTTATCCAGCAGTCAGTGGGGAAGATATGCCTCATCCGGGAGAGGTTGCAGACAGCTCAAAGCCGTCAGAAGCGTTATGCCGATAAGAGACGGCGGGAGTTGGAATTTAGTGTTGGTGACCATGTTTTCCTTAAGATCTCTCCGACTCGTGGTGTTGTTCAATTTGGACAATGGAGGAAGTTGTCACCTCATTTTATTGGTCCATTTGAAATCTTGGAGTGGATAGGCGCCACAGCATATCGGGTAGCACTTCCACCCCAATTGGCCGATATCCATAATGTATTCCATGTCTCACTTTTTCAGAAGTATGAGCCAGATCCTACTCATGTCTTGGATTTTGAGCCGTTGGAGCTCCAAGAGAATCTTTCCTATGAGGAGGTACCTATCTAGATTCTTGACCGTAAGGAGAAGGTACTTCGGCAAAAGGCAATCGCACTCGTGAAGGTGTTGTGGAGAAATCACGAAGTCGAGGAAGCCACGTGGGAAACGGAGGATGAGATCAGAAAGAAGTACCCTCTTCTTTTTGCCGCTGACTTCTAGGACCAAAATTCCTAAGAGGGGGAGGATGTAAGGACTCTCATTTCTAAACCGGTTTTTGTTTCTTCTTAATTATCGGTTATTGCATGGTTAACTCATTTTCTTATTAATTTGGTGGTTTCGTAAATAAATAGTATTTATGATGATTTTAATCAAAATTAACTTTACAATTTGTGGTTTTAAGTGATTTGAGCCACATGTGAATTTTTGGGATTTTTCTGAATTTTTACTATTATTTTCAAATAATAGGGTTTGGCACGACCCCTGTGGGCCCCACCGTCGAAATTTAGGTTTTTCTGTTAAACTAACCCAGACATCAACACAAGCCCTTATAAAAATTTTCATAATTTTTCCGGGTTTTATTAGTGCTCAAATAACTAAATTACCCATTTTTAGCCTATTTTTCTATTCATACCTTACAATTTACCCATACACACCCCAAAACTTACTATAAAAGGCAAGACCTGATCCATTTTCATTTTAGGAATAGGCTGAGAAGGAGAGGTTAGGCCTAATCCCCAATTAGGCCCGGTTTGGAAAGTGATTAAGGTAAATCCCTTCTACATTAAGCACCAAATCCTAGCTTTTCTCTTAATCCCTTCTAGACCTACCGTTTCCCCTTTGTTTTGATTAGTTTTTAAACATCAAAACTACTGATTTGAATGATTATATTGTTATGTGGTCATGTTGCTGATGCTAATAATATATTAGAAAAACCATTGCTAAGTTTGTTTAAACTCACCCCTCTTTATTGTGTTTTGCTTTTTGGCACGTACCGTGACACGCAGACAGACAAGATCTCCTCTTTGAGGAAAGATCGGAGACGACTTGGATGTGATCGTGGAGACTCTTATATGACTGATTTTCCTTGGTTTATGCTTTATGTTTAGAACCTTTGTGTATGGTTCTCTGTTGGATTTATGTTACTTTATACTATTGTGTTGTCTAGGACCTATTTTAGAGCCAGAGTGGGCTATGGTTAACTAAGCATGTGGGTTTGAGACTAATCGTTTAATTTGAGATAAGCAACTCTCTTTCTTTTCTACTTATTTACTCTTGCTCAAAGTGGTGTGCATACTCGTAATTCTGTTAGGTCACCCGTATTTAGGATTAAGTCTTCCGCTAAACCGTATCTCATTTCCCCTCGTCGCCCCCGCGTGCTTGATCGGCACCTGGACCGGGTTCGAATCGGGTCGGGCAGTGCCGGGGTGTGACAAAAGGCATCAATAAGAGAGCATGCTTGGCAGTGAAGCAAATGAGCCAGTTCATTAAGCTTTGAAAATTTGAATAATTGGGGATTCCACAATAAAAGAAGATGCCCAGTTGCATTTGACTTATACTTATGCATGTAATCTCAACCTCTAGCAATCCTATGATAAACCCTCTAGAAATTTTGATATTTCAATTTAGTTTTGCACAAAAGCATCATAACAATCTAGTGAGCTTTAATGTTGCAGACATCTTATTTCCCCGGCATAGGCTGCAAATATTCGATGCACTAATGACCATTATAACTTAGACCTCCCCCCCTCCTTTTTTGCATTCTTTGGTATTCTAATAGACTCACTCCTTTGGGCTACTAGCTTAGGTTGTTTTTTAGTGACAATCAAGTTTTTACCATTAACAATCTCATCATCTTCAACTTCCAAGAGAGGCACATTAACTTGGTCTAAAACATGTAAAGAATTATGATTTCCTAATGTGGAAGTGCCCAGATCTACTATAAAAGGACATATAACATTTTTTTGGAAAATTCAAACCTCATCTTGACTTGATTACTGGACGCCACCTTACAAGATTACCATATCCCCCTTTATGATCTACATTAGGAAAACCTAAGACATTATCATATTGGAACCCAATCCCTGAGCTTAATCCATTTGTGTCTTTCGAAGAAGATCTACTAGGGAAAAAATTTGTCTTTGGCGC
The DNA here is from genome assembly GCA_035235625.1 of Saururus chinensis. Classification (NCBI taxonomy): domain Eukaryota; kingdom Viridiplantae; phylum Streptophyta; class Magnoliopsida; order Piperales; family Saururaceae; genus Saururus; species Saururus chinensis. The sequence continues at coordinate 29,255,457 of CP141140.1, forward strand.
ATACCCACTAGCTCACTTGGAAAATGTCCCGGCATGTTCATACATCCGCCTTGGGATGGGTTCATTGCTTGGCTTCGCGGGCTAGATGCTTAGTGGAACGAGAATTGCTTACTTGCTTGGCTATTTGGCCTTGTGAGTGCCACACAGTAGGTCTTTCTTAGGCTATCCAGGCCAAGGTTCTCTCTTGTTGGGCAACCAAGATGAACTTTGGACAAAGGATTGGAAAGTGTTGAATGCAAGGTCCTTTCACCTTGGTAGAGCGAGGCGGATGCACTAACATAGAAAAGAGATTATGAAGGAAATGTGGGCTGAAATTGATGTTTATGGATGATGACTGATCGGGATCCTTCTTAGTTTTGGATTGTGTGAACAATACTTGCCATCACGGTCATAGTGTTTATAAGGACCTCATGCAATAGTGTTCTTGTTCCCTGGTAATTGGTGCGCAATGTTACCGAAGCTATGTTATGCTGTGTTGGGACATAAAAACGATGTGAATGGCGGAAAGCTCTTGCTAAGGTGCGGTATGAGACATATCAGCGGCAAGAAGCCTTGTAAATCTTTGTACCCTCTATACCCGACAGTGTTGTGGGTGGAAGAGCATATTGATCCAAATTTATGGGTATGCATCTAGTTATCTATACCAAATGAAATATGAGACACTTGGATGTGAGGATGGGCTGGGATTGAGCCCTATATGGGGTGGTCGTGTTGTGAATGGACATGCACCCCATTTGTGGATAAAGAGTATCACCAAGTTTACTAGGGTTATTCTTGCTAACGAGGTATGGGACTCATTAGTGGGAAGTTTCAGGCTAAACTAGGCATAAAGAGAAAAAGGCGTGTTAAAAGCAAATGATCTTTGGAATGGAACTTCCTTAGCTGATAAATAGTGAATTATGGGACTCGAGCATAGTAGATACTATCTAGTCAAGTGATGGGAGAAAAAAAAGTAAAAAACGGAAAAGAAATGAAAATGAAAGAAGTTTGGCACATGAGGGCAAGGATCATTGTGCCTTTGGTTGGGTGCTATTGTGGTAAGAGGCAACATAGTTCTTTGGATGAATACGAGTAAAACAGTCCCACCCATGATCTCGTTGGCTCAACATGCAAGCAGCGCACCCGAAGCATGTTTGATCAAGGTGATTTAATCTACGTATTCTCACCTCTAGGTTGCTAACATGGGCCTTTTGCCACACTTGGTTCGCAGGGCGACACCCATCTTGGATTGCTAGTTTTAGGTATCAGCCTAACTAGAGTGGCGTAGTGGGCCTCATTCTCTGGCTGGCAATATAAGCAGGATAATTGCTGCAACCTGAGCGGTGTAGGAGTTTGGTGACCAAGTCAGTTGCGAGAAACTTGAGCAAAGTTGCTACTCCTAGGATGGAGTAGAGACCTCTAGAGGGGACCGCGAGAGGAAGCCTAATGGCATTGTTGCATCTTGAGTAGTGTAAGAGTTTGGTGAGCAAGTTGGATACACGAAGATTGAGCAAAGTTGCTACTCATAGGGGAGAGTACACCTTTGGAGGGTATTGTGAGAGGAAACCTGATGGTATGTTGCATCAAGAGTGGTGTAGTAGCTTGGTGATCATACCGGTCACGCGAAGCTTGAGCAAAGCTACTGCTCCTAGGGTGGAGTAGGCGTCTAGCACATTATCGCGCGGCAAAATTTGATTGAATTGGGTGGCCAGTACCTATAAGAGGGCAAGACCCATAAATTATGGGATACAATGAGGACATTGTTGCATTACTATAACAAGGTTTGTTAAAAGCGGGGACGACATTCGATTCATGGGAGACGTCAATGGGAGCAAACAAGAGTGTTGAAGTCTTACATTGGGGTGTCAACTTGTTGGTGGGAGCTGCAAGATGTGGCTGAAGTGTAGGCTGAAATTGTATGAAGTGTATGCAACTTGCTAGTGTCTCGAGTGCAGGGCCGGTTTCAAGAAATGGAGCTAGGCATCATTTGGTGTATCCTTTCCCGGTCAATGTGCAGCACTAACTCAAGTGGAGTAGTTGGGTGCACCTACTTATCAAAGTAACCATAAACATAGAATACTTCACCTATGCCAATGGGCAAGAAGCATTGAGCAGAAAGTTCATCATGCAATGGTTTAACCGAGTCAGGCCTATGGGTGTAAGTTAGTTTTTCTAAAGCATGCAATTCTTAAGATGATCCAAGCTGTGGTGTGAACAGATTTCAAGCATAGCAAGGAAAGTGTTAACCCTTTATCATAATTACGTGTCATGGTTGGAATCAAGAGTAAGACCCCTTGGAGCTATACCGTCGACAAATCAAGTGGAGGAGAGCATCATGGGGTAACAAAGTAGACTATCAGTGACATGTGTAGGGGCATACATATGTATGGAAGTGTTGTATACTAAGTATGTGTAAATTTTGGGAACTGCCCATAGTGTTGCACACCTAGTATGCAAGTGTTGTAGGGAAGGCCCGCAACTTTGCCCAACATGTGTGTGCTATGTTGGGACACATGGTTGGCTACCATATCTTTGGAGTCTTAAGATGTCCCCACCCCTCAAAATAGTATTGGAGAGTCCCTTGGAGTGTATTGGAGCCATTCGGCATACTTTGGAGGAACCATGCCCGTGCAGCCACTGTGACTGCCACTCCAATAGAATGGGGAAAATATCTTGTGTTATATATGGGGGGGACATGGTGAGCTGAAATGTTAAGTTGTTGGTATGATGCCTAGCCTTGCAACTGGCCATCTTGAATGGAAATGAAGGCTTATTGTATTGCTAGCAATCATGCTAGGAGACCCGTCCGCTGGGAAATGGGACTCATTGAACTTCAGGGCAGCTGTCCGGCCTTAAGACCGTGTTGGATACAAACACCCTTGAATGCACTTAGCGGAGATGGATTGTTCGGATGTCCGAGTTGCCTAAATTGGATCCGTGCATTGCAAGGAGGTGTTCCCCTCTGGCTAGCTGGCTTGGGAAATGTTACGGTACTTTCATATGTCCGCCTTGGGATGGGTTCATTGCATGGATTTGTGGGCTAGACGCTCAGTCGAATGGTATGAGGGCATGACCTTGACGAGAATGTCTTACTTACTTGGCGATTTAGCCTTGTGAGTGCCACACGTTAGGCATTTCCTAGGCATCTCTGTGACAAGTAGTATCAGAGCCAAGGTTTCATCTTGTTAGGTGGCCAAGACGAACATTGGACAAAGAATTGGAAAGTGTTGAATGCAAGTTTCTTCGACATAGGTAGAGTGAGGCGGATGGACTAACATGGAAAATAGAATATGATGGAAATGTGGGCTGAAACGGATGTGTATGGAAGATGGCTGATCGGATTCCTTCTTAGTTTTGGATTGTGCAAGCGGTACTTGCCATCACAGGCACAATGTTTACGAAGACTTCATGCAGCAGTGTTCTTGCCCACTAGTCATTGGTGCGCGATGTTACAGAAGCTATGTTGTGTTGTGTTGGGACATGAAAATGATGTGAATAGCGGCAAGCTCTAGCTAACGGTGGTGCAGTATGGGATGTACTAATGGCAAGAAGCATATTGAACCAATTTTATGGTTATGCGCCAGTTATCTATACCAACTGAAATAGGAAACTTCTCGACATGGCTTCCCGTGCCCCCTTGTTTCCAAGGTTCTCCTTTTGTTCTTCTACACATTTATTTATCGCGTTGAAGCTCTCTCTTTCTCTCATTAATTATCATTACTTATTAATTTAATATTTTTATAAGTTATTATCACATTGGCGGCCTATCTTTTTTAATTATTTTAACTTTTATTTTTTAAAATTTGATAAATTGTTTCTTTACATTAATTAAAAATTGAAGAACCATGGATGCCCATGTGGACAAATATTTCAATAGTGGTTCAAAAGACGAAGAGAGGAGTTCGAATAAGGAAAATGATATTGCTACTTTACTTTCTCTATACCAAAAGCCAATTTCATGCACAAATAGTAGATCAACAATAGCATGCAAATTAAATTTTGCTAATATTGACAAAAACCTTGAACATTAGAAATGATGGTCAAAAACAATGAATCATTTCCTAGCATCCAAAAATATGGTTACAAACTTAGGAATAGACTTTATGATAGAAGAAATGGCATATGAATTCAATAATACATATGCTTGAAAAATTGGATTTAGTGTTTGAAACAGGAAAGTAGAGTGAACAAGAAAAGGTTTTCTTAAGAATTTCAACTCTATTATAGCAATGAAGAGCTTCAACAGGAAGATCCTCAAACATGCAACATGAGGAAAAGGTAAGAACAAACTCAAAAGGGTGTATGGAAAGAATGATTATAAAATTACAAAAATGATGGCAAATGTTATGTGCTGGAATTTCAATAAGACCATAATCATAATACTTCAACCTCCTGAATAACTCAGGTATACATCCCCTCAATCCTAATAGGGTATGACTACCTTTGTGATGAAGTTGGAGGTCATGGAAAAGTGGTATTTACTAATGTAGATTGCATAAACCTTTTGCAAACTAGGTGTACAATGTAAATGAAACAAGGAGAAGTTCAATGTGTTTTGTACTATTTAAATGGATTGCAACTTAAAGACCCTTCACTATTTTATTTAGAGCCAATTGATAAAAAATATAGCATGAAAAATCTTTTCTGGGTAGATGGGAGGTCAATTGAAGATTATAGTTGTTTGGGTGATGTTGTACGCTTCGGTGCAACTTATCAAACAAATATATATGGTCATCCATTTGCCCCATTTGTTGGAGTTAATCACCATAGATAGACTATATCCTTTGGTGCTTCCTTACTACTTGATGAAACTACATATTCTTTTATTTGATTATTTCAACAATTTCTTAAGTCAATGTCAAGACAAGTACCAAGATAATCCTTATTGATCACAATGCTACAAAGGCGAAGACAATTGCCTTATAGATGCATAATACCACCATCATCTTTGTTTATGGCATATATATCTCAATGCTAGAAAACATCTTTCCATTATATACAAAAAAGAATTTAAGAAAAAATTCAAAAATGTTATTTATGTCTATCAAACTAATGCTGAATTTATGCATGCATGGGAAGGATTGCAAGAAAAGTTTAGCCTTCAAGAAAGTAAATGGTTGCAAATCTTATTTGTCCTTAGGAAAAAATGGGCATTAATATATGGTGAGAATTGTTTTATGCAGATATGACAACAATTCAAATAAGTGAGAGTATTAATAGCTTTCTCAAAAGATATTTGAAAATAGAATATGATATTTAGCAGTTCCTTCAGCGATATGAAAGAGCATTAGAGCATCGTCGTGTAAATGAAAAAAATGAAGATTATAAATGTGGCACCCTGTGTGTTCAAGAGGAAAATCATTTCATTAAAAAGTTCATTTTTTTAGGATTGGCAAGCCATCAACACATCAGTGCACTACCGATGAATCAGTGTATGTTATAGTCGGCATACATCAATGCATCGATGGTCTATCGATGATTACTACATACATCTGTTATATAAAAAAATGAGGTAATTTTGTAGTTATGAGATTTCTTATGTAGTTATCATTTTATAAATAGCTTGAAACTTGAAATTTGGAGTAAAATGGGAGACACATAGGAGTCTGAATGCTAGTGAGAAAGAGTCCAAAAGCACTTTAAGAGAATCGTGCATCGGAGTAAAGGAATTATACTTTGATACATGTCATATTGCATTATACATTCTAATTTAAAGAAAAGTATTCTAGATTGATGATTTTCTACAAGTTCATGAAGATCATGAACTCATGTGTGTTTTTCCGTGAGATGTGCAATGCATGAAGTGAAAGAACATATGAGGCATATGTGTTGTAATTGGCTAATTTCGTTCATCAAAATTATGTCAAAAACCTCATGTATGTAATTAGCCTTAGGAGTTGTGGTCAAATCATATTTGGAATTTACATACCTGAAAATAGGAGCATGCATATTCTTATGGATCAAGTTTGAAGACTAAGAGTGCTAAAGGTAAAAAGAATTTATTTTGCACACATTTACATAGATAAATCACTTACAATGGATAAAGATGTTATTTTAGAGAGTTTCAAATTAAATTAGGGTAAAAAGGGCAAAACTATACATAGACCGCCACCTAAAATTGCCCTTTTAAAAAATAGATTGAAAGTTTATTAATCGATCTTCCTTCTGATGTATCGATCGCTAGCCATGTCATGCGCTAATGAAATAAAGAATGATCGATCGCTATTTAGAATGGTTGATCACTAGCCATTTTTGTAACCTAGTTTAAGCCTTTCCAAAAGAAAGTATATTCTTAGTTGCAGTCAAAGTCTCAAATCAACTTAAAGACCTATATTAAAGCTATGGTATATATGACAAATTTGGAGAAAAGAAAACCTAAAAAATAATAGAGAAGAAAGAAGAGGCCATTCATCATTATTTTCGTTGAGAGTTTACAAAAATGCTTCAAGCACATGTTAATGGTGGATTCATGAAGTCATACAATTGAAATAGAAGATTCTCACATAGCAAACAAAAGAGGAGTCACAACAAATTCTTCAAAGGAGTTGAATAATCTCTAAGGTGAATCAACAATTGATGGAGACTTTGATTGAGTTGCTAGAAGGAGAGTAAGATTTACGTGAAGTGGGAATGATTGAAGGATTCAGGGGAGGAAGAATTGAAGGTTCACAATAAAGAGGACTAAGCAAAGAGGATTTCTCATTTATGTAGAGTCTAAATAGGCTGGTTAGTTGTTCTAAGTATCCTATAAGTTCTTGCTTACTACTGCATTGGTTTGGCCATGTGTGGCAGTTGTGGATTTTCACCCAAGTTAGCTTTTCCATGTTAAATCATTGTGTCTTTGTGTGATTTGTATGCTTGGTTAGATTATATGGTAGATTGATAGTTCATGTGTAGTTAGTTCATTTTTGTTGCTTAGAAGAAATGAATAATCATAGAGGCTAGAACTCTTGATTCTTACTTTTACGAAGTACAGGTTCGAAGAACAATCTAGTGATCCACTACTGCCATCTAGTGGATATTAAACTCTCATGAAGGTGCTTTAATAATGAATTTATATATGACTAGTTTAACTACTAACTTGTCACTCAAATGGTTAAAAACCGATTTTAGAATATTTTCTATTAGTTTTTATATCATAAAAAAGTGTTTGGAACAAAGGGGTAGTTTCTAACTATACTTTTTCGATATTGCTTTGGTGAAAGGAAGAGGACAAACAATGCCTTTTGCATGAGCGCAACCATGTAGGTTGATTTGTCAATAATAGTAAGGCTAACTTGTTGGTATGGTATCAATGAGGTGGGAATTCCGAGTAAACCCAATCCCGGTGAGTGTTGGACAAGTTGATGGATAATTAAAATTGGTTTGCTGGCCATCGTCTTGATGAGGTTATTGATGGTGCCTCAAGTTAAAAGATTTTTATTTTGATTAATAGCAATGGATAAGCTATCTATCTAGAGGTTTTCCCATATTGCCTAGCCAAAGAACACAATATTCCATATTCCCTAGTTTTTCAAAAAAAATCCTAAGAAACCTAGACTTACATGATATAAGGAATGTTTTGCACATAAATACCCTTGATCAGGGTTTAGGGTTTTATATCATGTAAACCCTTTACACGGTTGCATTTGCACACAAACAACTTCATAGACTGGCATTTTCGACAATCTGATAAGTGACAAGAGAATACGCAGCATGAGTTCAGATTTTCGACCCATCCCATCGGCAATTTTAAAAAAACTCCAATCAATTTCCAAAGTTCAAAAAGTGAGACGCGAAAAAACACCGCAAAGTTTGGTTCCTCTTATATTTGAAAGGCGATTTTGAAATTTTTTGCCTCAAAACATGTTTCAGCCATGAAGTGAGGTTGTATACTAACATGATCTTGGTAAAGCAGTCAACTTTGGTGAAAATCACCTGCCGACTGAGGGGTTAATCTAGCTTGAATCTATTTCTTGGTAAGGTATTTCTCTAGCACTAAATCATTTGTTCGTATACACGAATTTTCATATATTGTGATATTGAACACATGATATATTTACTACATTTATCTCATGTGAAGACTGTTGTGTTATCAAGTATATGATACATAAAATATCGTGTTATCGATAATACAAAATGTAATCTATCATATTATCATGTATGCATAACATACATAATGTATCATGAATAACAAGATAAGCAAAAGACGACTTTCAAGTGTTGTGCTATTGTGTCTGAGAAGGCATCATATCATGTATCTAATAACACAATATATACATTTAGCATGTATAAGTAGGTTAGTTACATAATGTGAATCAACACGACTCTTTGATTTTGGTCAAGACCCATTGTTGATATAAATATATATCATCTTTTGCAAATGAAAAGCTAGAATAATAGAGTGAAATGGTAGAATTAGTGAAGACATCAAAAGAGAAGATGAAGAGAATCTATGGGAGGAGACCGGGTCTGAAAAGGAATAGTTTCGCCGCTAGACTCCAACTACCAAAAGACCTTGTTGAATCGAGGCTGAGATGCAAGGCAATCTTTGAGGAAACTAGGTTCTACCCAGTATATGATTGCAAGGCAATAATTATCTCCAGGCCACTCATGGATGTCCTAATAGGCAAGTGCTAAGATGACTGTCAGGAAGTTTTCAACATTTAGGGCAAAAATACTACCCCTGACAGTCGAAGAAGTCGCAAAGATCATAGGTTTAAGTGCAAAAGGGAACCCGTTAAAGTTGGATAGTGGTGAAGGGAAGGCTTCCCAAGGCAAGGGAAAATTCTTCAAAAATTCTTCCTAGGGAAATGGCCAGAGAAGAATCTGAGTTTTAATTAAGTGGCTGACAACAAACAGATTGTCTCCAATGAGGATTTGGCATGGTTGGCCCTCTTGAACATGGGGTCCTCATTTCATTCACATAGCAACAAATCCGTATCCCCATCTTTGTGTGACTTCATTGGGATATTGTATGTGTGTTTAATGCCCTCAAATTGGAAACATAATGCTCTTAAAAAATGGAGTGACCCTTTGGAAAGTGAGCATTCATTTAATGTTATCATTGCATTATCAATGTTACGACATTAAGTATATCGTGTCATTGGCAACACATAATGCTAAAAATAATTAAATAGACAACTATTTTATTTTTGTTCCTATCATGTAATATGTGAAAGCCTATCATGTCTGATAACATGACTAATGTACATGTCATTAATGTAAGACTTATATCCTGTAATTTGTGTTTAATAATTGTGTAATCAACTATAAGATCATGTTCAGATGTCTTAGTCGTATGGCAATTCGTGTAAGCAACAATACACCAATGGTTATGTTGTGTCACTGTACACTCAACCTTTACACCAGACTATGAACCTCCTTCCACAATGGGAGATGACGATGACATGAGTTTCCTCGTCTGCCAACTGGGGTCGGTCAATTCACGGACGGGTGTAATTTCAATGTCTAGATCAGCCCGAACTTTATTCAGTGGTCCGACCATGTTGTGCTCATGGAGACGGATGGTGTTTGATCCTTCCCGAGCAAAAACCAGGTAATCTCCCAACAGTTTCCTAATTCATGTATTAATCTAACCATCGTGTGCACCACTGTGGATCACAAACTTTGTTGCATTCATTTGTGTCACCCCATATGGCTATGATTGCTTCTATCACTTCATAAACCCTCAGGACAACTCCTCTCTCAATTTCAAAATGATTTTGGCCACCAACTCCGCCGCCAATGCTACCACCGTCGTGTGCCATTATCAAACGTCATGGATTACGAGGTAAGGGAGCTTTGAACTCGTAATTTTATGATAGCATGCTTTTAATGTGTAGGAGCATGCTAAGATTGTATGATTCAATGCTTTAGATGCTAAACAGTGATCCAATTGCATGAAGTGTATGTAAGTAGGATTAAATGATATGTTGAAATGCACATGACATCCATGTGAGCTGTAAGTATGTTTGATGTATATGAAATATGTGTGTGCTAGTGATTGCTAGCAAGCATGTTGGTAAGCTATGTATGGAAGTATGTGCATATTATAAGTATGTGTGATGGGCATATGTATGTATGAAAGCTATATGCCTGTGTGACAAATATGTGTATATGTGTGTGGGAAAAAGTATGGGCGATAGACGGTAAGAGGGGATAGAGTATTTGGTATGGAGTTGGATGTGGATGTGTAACGTATGGCACAAGATAGAGAATATAAGTTTGATGGGTGAGGATAGGAGTAAATTGGACTAGAGTGTATGTTGGGGGATTGTTAAGCAGTAAGAGCGTTGCATAATTGTACAAGCATAAGGGACGGAATATAAAGTGAAAAGTAAATATTATAAGTAAAGTATGAGTAAGAGAGTGATAACATGGGTTAGTTCTGAGGAGCTTAGTTGTTGACAATTTGAGTAAGACACTTTGGCCATAATGCAGATGGCGAAGATTGTATAAATATGTAAGATTTTTGTATATGGTGAGTTATGTTGTTAGTTGGACGGGTTAAGTAAAGTTTGTTGTCCTGATGAACTAGGGTTTCAGATCAAGCTCAGCTTTATTTTTACCAATGGAGCACTATATGAGAGTTTTATGTCATAATTATACCGCATAATTTGCTTAATTCAAATTTAAATGATAAGCAAAGCTAATGATAGCCTTGTAAATTTGAGACCTAAGGGGATTTGACGGATTGAGTTCTATGTTTATGCTAGCTGATAATGAGTCAACTGAGTATTTGTTATGTCTTAGCATGGTGCTTATCCTGTAGGATGGTGCATGTGTGTTATATTTAAGCCCAAATGGCTAATGCTCTATTGAGAGCAATGTCTATTTTCAATTTGGTTTATGTGTTGTATTAAGCCCAAATGTTTGATGTCATATAGAGAGCGTTATATGATTCTACCCAAGAGTGGCACTATATGATTCTACCCAAGAGTGGCATTATATGATTCTGCCCAAGAGTGGCACTGTATGATTTCTGCCCAAGAGTAACAATAGAACTATAAGATCCCTAAAATGTAGGCAATTATATGACCTCTAATGTATGGGCATTTATGTTTACATGCTCAGGTAAGTAGTATCATGGAACTGCTCTTACATGTTTGATCCTATGCCTCATAAGCATTAGTGTGCCTTGCCTTCTGAAAAGTCCATGACAAAAGTTAAGGTCATGCTCTAGTGGCATTCCTTTCCATTTCGACGTTGGAACTTTTTAATTGTAATGAGCATTAATGGTCAATAGTATGTGTATGGCTATAGGAGTGAGTATGTATGTTTCTAATTAAGTGTAAGTTTTTGAGGGCGATTGTAAGAGCATCTTTCTGAGTAAGACTATACGAATAAGGTCATATGGGTAAGGTCATACGAGTACGTGTAATATTAGTTTGAAGGTATGTTTTGGGCATGATTGTATGCATATGTGCATAATTATTATATTCTTGCATGCTTCATATTTGAGTTTCATGAATACATCTATGTATGGACTTACTAAGTTCACTATTTAGAATCCTCCTATTGGGTATTTTCCTATTGAATAAGAAAATACTCATTTACCCTATATTTTAGCCCTAATGGTCAGGAGGCTTTTGCTGGTTTTTGGTGGAGTGCTCTTGAAGATGGATGCTTGCCCCCTTGAGTTGATTGATTTTTTTGACTCAGGTATATCCTTGACTTACTATGAGTATTATTTTGTGTCACGATTTGATGTATTGGTGAAATGAGAATTAAGGTTTTTATGCTTCCTATACTTGTAATTTGGATTAGACTATAGACTGTGTATGAGACTTGCACTAAGGGATGACACAGATATATTTTTATTTAAAACTCATGATCATGGTAATTTATTCATACTTTATTTTTTAGTAGCAGCTAAGGATGTTCAGTTTGGCCGTACGATGTTTAATCAAATAAGCAAACATTTGGATGAACAAATTGATGTGTGATGTTTTAAATTATAAATTATTTTCATGAGTTTTGTATTTCGTCATTTTTCCTTATTTATAGCAATTATATTGCAACATTTCTCTTAAAGTGTTGCAAATCTTAATTGTTTTTTTTTGGTTTTTTTAAATAAACCTTACTACCTGCGATGCTTCATGATAAGTGTTACAAATAATCAATAATTTATGAATCTTCTCTTGAAGCATCGCTAATAATAATTATTTTAAAAAAACTTACTTACGATGCTTCAAGAGAAGCGTTGGAAATAGTTCTCAATTTATAACGCATCTTGAGAAGCGTCACCAAATGTTATCAATTTATTATGTTTCTCTTCAAGCATCTCAAATTATGTTTTTCTTAAATTAGAAAACTTAACTCTCTCTATCTCTCTCCCTCTCTTTTTTCTCTCCCTCTCTCGTCTGTTTCTCTCCCTTCTCATCCTCTCTCTGCTCTCTCTCTTCACTTTCTCTCTTTGTCTCTCTCCCTCACACTTTCTCTCTCTCTCTCTTCCATCTCATAGATGTTAGCGTGAGCCCTGGCTTTTAGGTAGAGAGGAAAATATAGGAGAATTTAATTAAAATATTTTAGGATTTTTTATTATATATTAAAATAATAAATATTAAATATAATAGAATATAATTTTGGTGTAAACAAATATTTATCCAAAATACATACTTAGTATTTATTATTTAATATATAATATATATTAGAGAATCCCAAAAAATTAAAATTAAATTTCCCTACTTTCTCCCCTTTCCCCCTACCAAAGTCTGGTGAACCTTCCTCTAGCCCTATTTTAGTCTATGTCGAACTTCTTATATTCTTGTTTATGCTCTCTCTCTTCTTTTTCTCTCTCCGTCTCTCACTCTTCTCTTTCTCTCTCTTCTCTTTTTCACTCCTCTTTCTCTCTGTATCTCTCTCAGTTCTCTCTTTGGTTTCCTCTCTTTGCTCTCTTGCTCTTGTTTCTCTTTTTCTCTCTCTTCTCTCTCTCTTCTTTCTCTCTCTCCCTCTCTCTCTTTTCTCTTCTTCACAGGGTCCACTCTCTATATATATTATATATTGAAATGATATTATTGAATTTATAATTTTTTATATTGATTATTTATTATATATTTAAATAATAAATAAATAAAATTATATGTTACAAATTACTATTTTTATGTATATTATATAATAAAAAATACCAAGTCTCACCCACTCTAACAAAAAATGGACTAAAGAAAATATGTATAGCAATTGGGAGGTTTAAACATAAATGTTATAAATAGTACAAAAATAACATTTAGTTGTTATTTAGTTTTATAAAAATAATGATATTTGCAACTTTTTTTGAAATAATTGCAAATAGTTATTTTTTTGTAATGCTTTTTTAACACTACAATAACAAGGACTATTAGTGACACTTTTATTAGAATCGTAATATAAAGTCACTAATAACCATTATTTTTTACAATTAAAAAAGTGTCACAAAAAAACAACTATTTGATACATTTTAAAAAACATCGCAAACGATATATTTTTTAAAAAATAAATTATAGTATTTGTTATGTTTGTGAATAAACATTGCAAAATATCAATAGTATTTGTATAGCTTATCTTTAAGCGCCACAATACTGCATAATATTTTTTAAATATAGCATTTGCAACGCTTTATATAAGCATTGCAAAAAATACCACTATTTACTATAAATGTTGCAAATAGTAGTACTATTTGTGACACTTCCATAAAGATCTTGCAAATGTTAAACTTTTTTAAAAAAAAAATTGTACTAATAAATGTCGCAAATAGTCAATACTATTTGTGATTCTCATCTCTAGCCATAGCAAATACTACATAGTTTTTTAAAAATATAGCATTTGGAATTTTTTATATAAGCGCTAGAAATGGTACTATTATTTGCAATGCAAGTGTCGCAAATACTATTTTTTTAATGTAAATTAAATTTTATTTCTTTACTAATTATGACGCTTATGTTTAGGCGTCATAATTACTGTACATATTTTCTTTATCTCATTTGTGTTAGATTAGGCTCATGCACATCAGTGTAAGCCCTGACCTTATGCATGAGACATTGCATTTTTTAAATAGAATATATTAAAATAATAATAAAAAATATTTTACTATATTTATTTGTTATTTAATATTTTATATTTAAAATATATAATAAATAAGAAATATGTATTTAATATTTTTATTTAAAGATGGTGTATACATATATAGAGAGAAAGAGAGAGATCGTCGAGAGAGAGATAGAGAGTGACAAAGAGAAAGAGAAGAGATATAGAGACAAAAGAGGGGCAAAGAGACAAAGAGAAGAGCAAGAGAAGAAATACAAGTGTGCATAAAAATACCTTTAATTTTAATTAATATTTATTATTTATTATATAATATATAAGAATAAAATTCTAAAAAATCTTAAATTAAATTCCCCTACTTTCTTGTCTCTCCTCTTCGGGGCCTGGCTCACGCTGACTCGCATTAAAGAGAAGAGAGGGATTTAAGAGAGAGAAGGCATGAGTGAGAGAAGAGAAGAGGGAGAGGGATAGAGAGGGAAAGAGAGAGGAGAGAGAGAAGAGAGAGAGAAGAGAGAGAGGTGAGAGAGAAACAAAGAGAGAAGAGAGAGGGAAGAGAGATGGAGAAGAAATCAAATAAGATTTTTAAAAATATATATAAGGTATTTGTGACGAATTCAATTATGCGTCAGAAATACCCTATGTATTTGGTATATATTTATATATATATGTATATATGTATATATGTATATATATGTGAGCAAATACTATTGCGTATTTGAGACATATCATTCTATGTGCTGTAAATATTGTGATATTTGCAACACATAGAGCAATGCATCACAAATGCTTTTAAATTTAATTAATGTTGATAATTTAATATATAATATATAACAAAAAATCATATAAAACATAAATTAAATTCCTTTGCTTTCTCCCTGTCCCTCGTCAGAGTCGGGGCTCACTCTCACTCGGGGCTCACTCTCACTTGTGTGAAAGAGTGCACGGCCTTCCCTGCCAACCGAATTGCCCAATAGGAAAGTCTCCTCCCCTATTTTGGTATGGCAGCATCTAGCCATTGCCAGGCCCTAGACGTACTTCGACCAGTGTCTATTTGGCTCTTCGTGACTCATTAAGTGTTGCTAATAAGAGATACATGTTTTTTTTTATTTTCTTTTGTTAGTAGTTATGCTTTTAAAAGCGTCACTAATAAGTATTTTTTATTTTTAAAATTTTTTCACTTTATTAGGGACACTTTTAAAAGCATTGTAAGGATTTTATATTCTTTTAGTGATACATGAAAAAGCATTGCTAATAAGTGTTTTATTTATTTTTAAATCATTTTCTATAATAGTGACTCTTTATAAAGTGTTGTGAATAATTTACTATTAGAGAAACTTTAAAAAGTATTGCAAAAAAATTTATATTTGTGACACATAAAAAAGTGTCCAATAGAAGTACCAATAGCACTAGCAACATTTTTCCATATATTAATAATGTTGATAATAGTGTTGAATAATGAGCAGTCCAACGATACCTTTTTCGACACATTTAGCTACACTTTAGTATTTTTTCTTGTAGTGACTTTTGTATAATTGTCACAAATAATAGTTTTTAGCGACATTTTTTTTGTGACGGTAGTGAAATTGTCGTTAGTAGTCCTTTTTGTTATAGTAACCATTTAGTTGATTCAATACGAGGTATAGGAAAACGGTTTTAAGAGTACTCTTGTTAATATCACAACTATCCATGCACATATGCCAACTACCATCCTTCATAGGCCTAATCATAATTGGTATAACATACATATCAAATTCTCTCTAAACTTTCATTTGTTTAGCAACTGAAGGACTTGTTACTGAACCTCCTCATGCTCCTCAGGACTTATTCTATAGTGTAGATGATTAGGGAGTGTAGATCCTTATACTAGATCAATCTAATATTCAATGTCTTTTAGGGGTGGCAATCCAATTGGTAGGGACTCAAAAAAAAAATCTTGAAACTCCTACACCAAATGTTGAATCTTTTCAGAAATATTCTCACACTGGCTAACCTCCTTAATCACCAAAGCATATATGACATCATCCTCTTTGATTTCCTCATTAAATTTTTCTCTAGACAAAAGGATCACCTCTTTGTTCTTTTGGGGCTTAACCATCATGTCCTTGTGGGACACAAGAACAATTTTAGTATTATTATAAATGAAGTTATAGGTGTTCTTATGGCCATCATGTATCACACATCTATCATATTTTCAAAGGTGTCTAAGTAGTAAATGCATGCATCTATGACGACAATGTTATACTATATTTTATAAATTTATGTAGAACAAATAAAAGAAAGAACTAAACATCATTTATAAACTTGCACCCGACTGCCTTTATTTAGCCGAGAAAGTTTGTATAGATGTGGATTTGGGTGTAGATCTAAGATGAAGCTTTTAAAATGCCTTTTCAGCCACCACATTGTCACAACTTCTTGAATTAATCACAAGTTAGTAGACTTTGCTTCCAATGGTAGAAGTGGTTGAAATATGTTATTTCATAGCCAACAAATCACCCTTAACCTACCCAGGAGCAAAGAAAAAGTGACAGTCACCAAATCTTCTTCATGATTGCCTCATAATCTCCTGATATTATTCATCGACATCTATATAGAGCTAGTGCAATCAAAATAATCAAAATCAACATTCTTATCATATTCAGTAAATAATCTTTTAGCCTTTTGGTAATTTTAAAACACTTTAGGCCAACAAACTGTGGCTTTGGTGGTGTTTTCAGTGCCCTGTGGCTAGGGATGTGACTCTAGTCATACCAAAATGGCAGCCAATGGGGCCCTGTTGCATCTCCAAAGAAAGTGTTCTAGAATATACATTCAATAAAGAAACTATTAAGCAACTTCAAGGCCTCTTTAAGATTTTGATGCATGCCACCAATATAACAAGACATAAGTTAGTCCTTTGATTTGGCCAAGTCATTGCGGTATATCAAATTGTAGAAATTATTGGTATACTCATCAATCATCTTCAATCCTTGTCATAAATCTTGTAATCATTGATAAATCACTTGAGCAAAGTTGTATGATTAAAACACTTGCCTCAAGTGCTTCTTTAACTTTTCCCATTCAACAATCTTCAGTTTGCCTAGGGGTGCATGAGTAGACTTAATTTGTTGCTACCATGCAGCTGCTTGTTCGCAAAAGTGAGTCACCACTAAGGGAACATGCACATCCTCTATATTGACAACACAATCTTGGAACTCCTATGGCCCCCGTGAAATTTTGGGGTGTCAATCTTCAAAGCTCAACTGTAGTGCCTATTCAACAAATCATGATCAAAGTGTCTTCTTGGCAGTTATGGGGGGAATTACCTATGTGGACCAGTCTCGCGACGAGTTAGTTAGTCTATCTACCTTCTCATCACCATGCAAGGAAGTATTGACAAAATGGTTTTTTCCATTGGCATCAACCTTTAGCTCATCATCTTTAATCTGGTTATTAGGCTGACCCACGTTGGGATTTTGGCAAGCAACTAAAGCCATCAAATCAACCATATGAAGCATGAGCTGCTCAACCTATGGCAAGCCATTAATTCCTTCAACACATCCTCCACGACGTCAGGGCAACTTGTTTGACTGGCATGAGGCACCAACCAATATGAGTAAGGATTTATGGGACTCATGTCGCATAATGAATCCGGGTATAGGTGCACACAACCATCCTCTCTCATGACTAATACTAGTAAATGCACAAAATAGAGGCTAAAATAATGAAGAAAGAAGCTCTCTTCTTCTTCAACAATATTTTTAGGAAATTCAGAATTCATGGCTTTAATTTAAGATCCAAGTTTTATAAATGTCTTAATGGCATAAAACATAAATAAATAAGTCTAAACTAAAATTACTTGAGTACTAGCAAATTAAAAATAGAGAAAATAAGCTAGAAAAGACCTAAATAAATAAATAATTATGGATTTTAGATTCCTAGTAAAAAAAGTGATTTAAAAGAAAATAATATGCAACAAGAATCTAAATCCAAAATAGAATTAAAGATTATCCCAAATTCAGCCAATGAATCACTCATAATGGTCAATGAATCATGTTTGGCTTCTTTTTGTATGAATCACTAAATCTATCAATCATGCCTGGCTTGATAGATCGTTTGAAGCCTCGGTTTGAACTAGCAATCAGCATCGAATGGGCGATCAATTGCTCTTCGGGTCCAATCGATTGCAAAACATTTTGTTGTGGATTTTACTCCTTGGATCCCATTTCTCTGTGTAGTTCAAGGTCAACTAGTTTACATCATCCTCTATATAATGTTGGCCAATACACATTGCATCAATGTCTTAGAAAAACAGAACCCTTTGAAGTTTTAAAATGAAATCTCAACCAACTTTATTATTGTACGCTTTCCTCAAGTCCACTTTATCACAAAATTCTTTTTTAATTTTTTTAAACTTATGGATTAACTTTAAGACAATCATAATGTTTTCGTAAATGTTCCTCCCATCGTGGAAGGCAACTTGATTGGGATAGATTACCCAAGAGGACCCTAGAGATTCTATTAGCCATAATCTTAGTAATACTTATATCGAGATAATTACACAAGGATATAGGCCTAAATTTGTCCAAATTGTTTGCACCATTTTCTTTAAGAATGAGTGTCTTACTAAAATCCATGCCAACTATGTCCCCATAGTGAATGAAAAATTGTTCGGTGAAGCCCTTGCTATCAAGTGACACCTACAAAACTTGTGTACCAAAAAAAATTGATTCACCCGCAAGAACTACTTTTTCGAGTAGAAAACAAAAGTACAGGATCTAGAACATTAGGTCTGTTTTGACATGAAGAAATATGATTAGGTTAGCACATTAGTTTTTTACAGAAAATAGTTCTTTCTCACGTGCATATGCTTAGAGTTGATCAAAATAATCTCGCAGTTCCACATTAATAGTTCTATTTATTTTTAATTGATTTTAAAAACCTAAATAACTCAAATTATTAGGGCAGATGAATAGTAAGTGACCCAGGAAGACACCGGGCACTCATATTTGTTGATCATCAAAGTGCATATTAAATTACGGCAGGTGGCCACGTCCCTTACTTTCCCACGAGGCCGTAAAAACCCTAATACTTTCTACATTGATAGCAAAAGCAAGTGACGAAATGTACAGACTACAGTAATTAACTTGTTAATGACTGTGACCGAGCATCTTATCTGTTCGTGGCGTCAGTCAATTGTTGCTCTGGATGGCTTTCCTTGTCGTCCTAGCAGCTACGTTTTTGCGAGTTAATCATCTTGTCTTTACATAGGCTATGATCCAACCATCCAAAGGAGCTTGATTCGTCTTTAAATGCACTCAGTATCGTACTGTGTCGTCCATTTGTCATAGATTGGTACGCTAGCTTATATGTTTTTTCATACGTTATTACCAGTACGAAACATGTGTTCAATTTGAACGGACCTCCGAAAATATCGCAGAAATTTCAGCTTAAATAAGTCAGTCCCAACCATGTGTTTTTTACTCTTCGTCTTTTTCCAACGATGTTAATGTTCACAGTTCAGAGTCATCGTTTTCTCTTTGTCATGGAATCCTGCAATAACACATTGGTCATGTCTTCTTTTTCTGTTTTCATCTGAATACAAACTGCACAGTTTTATCTTTCTTTGTTCCGAACTGCAAACAAAATCCGCGGACTGATTCTTTCGCATCACCAACTTCGTCTCTTTTCATAATTAAAAAATCCTAGACTCACAACACCTCCTCTATACAACTCTATACAACTGCTGAGCATCACTTTCAGTACATGACAAGAGTTAAAAAGCACTTGTCCTCTTTCCAGAAGTTGATTGTACGCACTGCCCTTTCATAAACAAATATTTTTATCATACTAAATTTTAATATAAATTTATATCTAATCATCAAATCAGCAAGTTATTTTGCCTTATCTATGCAGAGATCGTATTTGGCAGCTTCTCCCATATTGTTTTGTTGTTTGGCAGGAAGGCAGCCATCTCTCGTATTAACTATTAATTATACATGCTTGTTGTCTTCTCCCATTAAATATAATTCCTTGCATAAATTATCTCCTTCTCTCATTAATTATCCTTTTTTTAACATTTTCATAAACTATTATTACATGGGCCGCCCATCTTTTTCTCATTAGTTATTTTAACTTTTAATTTTATTAATTTGACAAATTCTTTCTCAACATTAATTAATAATTAAACAGCTATTGTACCCATGGGCCATGTGGACACATCTTAAAATAGTGGTTCAAAAGAAAAATAAATAGTTCTAATAATTAGACCAGTTCAATATAGATAAAATTTTAATAACTTAATTTTATGCACGGATAGTAGACCATTGATAGTATGCAAATTAAATTTTGATAATTTTGACACAGTCACAAGAAGTGAAGAAATGATATTAGAAAAAAATGAATCATTTGGTTCAGAAAAAAGGAAGCATCCAAAAATATTGTTCGAAGCATAGGAATGGAGTTTATGATAGAAGAAAAGGCATATGAATTCTATAATACATATGCTCGAAAAATTTATTTAGTATTCGAAAAGGGAAATTAGAGTGAACAAGAAAATTTGTTATGAAAGAATGGCGATTCTATTGTAGGAAGGAAAGGTTTTATTAAGGAGATCCTCAAACACGTAACATGTGGAAAAGCGAGCACAAACTCGAAAGAGTATATGGCGAGAATGATTATAAAATTAGAAAATGATGGCACATGGTATGCCATGGAATTTCATTGCGACCATAATCATAATACTTCGACGCCGTCTAAAGTGTTGCATTTGAGGCTACATAGTAAAATTTAAGATGCTCAAGCTACTAGAATTATCACTAAGGGAACTCAGGTATGTATCCCCCAACCGCTAGGGTATGACTACCTTTGTGAAGAAGCCAGAGGTCATGAAAATGTGGGATTACCAATGTAGATTACATAAACTTTTTGCAAACTAGGCATATGATGAAGACGAAACAAGGAGAACTTCAATGCGTTTTTTATTATTTAAACAAATTACAACTTAAAGACCCATCAGTCTTTTATTCTGTGCAAATAGATATTGAAGATAGAATGGAAAATCTCCTTTGGGTATATGGGAGATCAATTGAAGTTTACAGTTGTTTTGGTGACGTAGTATGCTTTCATGCAACATATGAAACAAATAAATATATATCGTCATCCATTTGCCCCATTTGTTGGTGTTAGATACAATGTATACTTTGGTGATTTCTTACTTCTTGATGAACCTACATATTCTTTTATTTGCTTATTTCAAACATTTCTTATGTCAATACAAGTACTAAATACGATCCTTACATACTCGAATGCTGCTATTGCGAAGATAATTGCTTTACATATGCATACTCACACTATTATCATTGTTTATGGCATGTATATCTCAATGTGGCCAAACATCTCTATGAGGCATACGCAAAAGAATTTAAGAAAAAATTCAAAAAAGCTATTTATGTCCCTCAAACTAAAGATGAATTTACACATGCATGGGAAGGATTGCTACAAAAGTTTGGCCTTCAAGAAAATAAATGGTTGCTAAACTTATTTGACCTAAGGTAAAAATGGGCCTTGACATATGTTGTGCAGATATGACAACAACTCAGAGAAGTGAGAATCTTAATAGCTTTCATAAAAGATATTTGAAAATAAAATATAATATTTGGCGGTTCCCTTAAAGGAAAAGAAAAAATATTAGAGCATCAATGTGCAAATGAAAAAGATGAAGATGGTAAATCTAGTCAAACACAATCGATATTATGGGCCGTAGTAGAAATGTTGAAGCATGCAGCAAAAACATACAGAAGGAGTGCATACACTATGATTGAAGAAGAATATAAGAGATTGATTGCATGGGAATGTGATCTATGTTGAGCGTAAAGATTGATTGCATGTAAATGTGATATTCTTGAAGAGGTAAGTCAATTTGTACAATCAAAATCATTGAAGAGGGGAAAACGAAAGGAAACGTGTGATTACGTATAATTATTCAAATAAAACAACAGTGTGTAGTTCCAAAAAGTTTGAATTTGTAGGCATTCAAAGTAGGCATGTGGTTTAATTTCTTAACTACAAAAAAGTAAGAACTCTTCCACCAAAATATATATTTAAAAAGGTGAAAAGGAAGCTAAGGATGAAGTTTTTTATAATTAAAATTTCATTAAGTAGAAAGTGCAAGGGAAACAAAGGTATAGATCAATTACAACTTTTCTCCAACTAATAGACTAAAAGCAAAAATAATGAAAAATCTCCCAAATAACACTCAAACAAAATCAAGAAAAAAAAAGTAAAACAAGTAGAGTGAGGATTGCCCAAATTCTTTAAAAAATGAGCAATGAAGAATTAAAATAAAAAAATACTTATTTGCTAAGCTTTTAAGAGCATCACTAATAACATAAAAAAATATATAAATTTTATTTGAACTCAATTAGCAATGTTGAGTGTCACTAATAACATAGGAAATTATTAAAAAAATTAATGCTATTAGTGATACCCTTTAGGAGCATCGCTAATCACATCAAAATATTAAAAACATTCCTTTAACACTATTAGCAATGCTCTAATAACATAAAATTAGCAAGAGAGGAGAGAGAGAGAGAGTGGAGAGAGAAGAGAGAGGGAGAGAGAAGATAGAGGAGCAGAGAGAGAGAGGAAATAGAGGTGTGGTGAGATAGGAGAGAGAAGAGAAAAGAGAGAGAGGAGATAGTGAAAAGAGAGAGGAGATTGAGTGGAGAGCAAGAGCGAGAGTGAGAGAAAGGAAGGAGAGAAGAGAAAGAAGAGAGAGATTTCACTCTCGCCATTTTTTACCCTCTCACAACTGCTATCCTACACCGAGCTGCAATCTTCTCTGCCAATGCTGCCCCCCTCAATTGACTCTGTTACTGTCATTGTCACTAGGCGACATAGCACTCTCCTCTCCTTGCCCGGTTACTTGCTCCACTCTTCCAATTTCCCTCACCACGCCTGCTCCACTGCATATTGCTAGAGAAGGGGGCTCCAGGTGCTAGTCTAACTTCGCACGGGATTCCAGCTCCTCCCCTCCCCTCCCACCTCTCCCCTGTCATCACCCCCCTCTCCCCAGCCATGTGGTCCCCCATCCCTCTACCCTTCCTCCCCCACATTGTAATGAACGCGAATTTTTGGTATGATTTATTGCTTTTAATAAAACTATTTTATGAGTTTTAAATTATTTTAAATTATTTAGAGGTAGATATTTGGAGTATTTTTATATGGGTGTGATAGAGCTAGGTAAGACAAGCGTAACAAACCTAAGAATGTACGAAACGGAGGTCGGGAGTGAGAGTTACAACCTTGAGAAATGTGCCACATGGATGAGACCCACTTTAAAAGTGCAAGATAACCTACCCATGTGGCATTTAGTTTCAAAGGGATCATCAATATGAGTCAATCAGTACTAAGAACGCGCGATTCTAACTTTAGAATAAGAAGTTATTGCGTTTTAAAGTTTGAATTGTATTTTATTGATATAATAATAAAATATTAAAAAAAATACAGAATAACTAATGTTATCGGCTCTGAGCTAAGCAAGGGGAGGTTCTATCCGCTACTTACAAGCGCATGAAGGGTAAAGTATCTCTGGGTAAGGGGAGATTTTGCAGCTACGAAAAGATAAAAGTATCCAGGGCCAAGGGGAGGTTATGTCCGTAGCCTATGGGCACGAAAACATAAAAGTTTTCTGGGTCAATAGGAGGCTCTATCCGTAGCCTACATGCACGGAAAGAGAAAAAGTGTTGTGGGTCAAGGGGAGATTTTGTCCGTAAAATGTGGATATTGAAAAATAGTTTATGGACTTGATCTGAGTCCATTTTCTTCCGTTCAAGAGGCATTTTTACCTTAATCAAGTGTGTTGGACATTGTGACGCAATTATTTTCCTAGTTAGAGACCTCTAGAATCCCCAAAGTGGACATCCAATTTTGTGGTGTCCAATTTATAGGATTCAAACTTGAGCGGAGAGCGAGGTAGGGGCTTTTATCTTTTTTTATGGCATGATTATAAACTTTGGTTGTGTTTTTAACTTATTATTTATATGACTCTGGTATGTTATGCATTAGAGATTACTTTCAAGTTATGATTTATGATTTCTACACATATATTCAATCTGTCAAATGGTTAATCGTTAACATAAAATATGATTTATATATCGTACGTTTATAAGTTATATGCTAATTCAATTAGTCGAATGATTTGCCATTGCAAGTAGATTTGTTTTATATACTAAATGTTTTATGATTGCCTCATATATGATAGTTTAATCAAATTTTTATCTGAGGATTTTGATATGAATTATACACGTTGGAGCGTATAAGATAGAAACAAACTAGCTTTGCCATTGTCTTCATTGTGAATGAATACAATATGTTTGAAAGACACTTTTAAAGGAGTCGTCCTTGTTGAAAGGAGGATTCTCAAGATTATTTTTTAATAAACATATAAGCATAGTGATCGAGTCATTGAAGCTGGACAAAGAAAGGGTAACTGTCTCATTAGAGTGAGCGACAAACCTTACCTTTGTAGTCGTTCATAGTGATACTCCTATGGCTTATAGAGGCGGAGCTAGAGTTTTCAAAAGGATAAACATTTGGTTAGAATGTTTTAAAATAAAACAACCCTTTTTGGAGTCTAAGAACACTAGGATATTTTGATTGAGTCTGGAACTCAAGATTATGAATCTGGGACTTAAGAGTGTTTTGGTTGTCCGAAGTTATTGTTGGGCGCCCCAATAGAACTTCGTTGACTAGATGAGGGCAAAATTAATCTGGTTCAGAATCGGATGCACGGTATATATTTTATCCTGGTGAGCCCCTAACGAAAGGCAAGATCCCTGATTAGCCCCTAACGAAGGGTAGATATCAAGGCTATGCGCGCTAGGGTAGAGAGTATCATGGGAAGACTCTCTACTCTCTAGATCTTGGCGCCCCATGAGCATAGGTAGCTCTTTTATCCACAAATAAAAAATATTTTGAGATGATCTGTGGAGGGTAAGAGGCCGTTGCTTTGTACCCGCAACATATTCCTATTAATGATATATGTCTGAGACATTAGTAGTAAGTCATGAGAGCTTAGAAACCCTAGAAGCATCCACGATGCGTAGGAAGAAGCACTAGGGGTGGTTTTGGTTGAGAGGCACACCCTATTTTCATGAAAAATATTATATATGATGTGTTGTAAAACTTCCATGTGTTTATTCATGCCTGGTCGTATAAACTCCCCTACTGAGTATTCTAAAATACTCACCACTCCTTAGACTTTGCAGTACTCGATGAAGCTTAGTGTGTGGATAGAGGAGCCTACTCCGAGTTTTATCGATATGATTTTGAGGATTTCAACCCCACGGATTTCAAACTCCGAGTTTAATCCGAGTTTGTACATGGACCGTGGTTCCTGGGCACATTACTATTTTACTATTGCATAAGGTGAGATGCTCTGGTTGCGAGCCCGGGTAAACTCCAATATTTTTGTGAAAAGAATTTTTTTATGCTTCTAAAATTCGGGGGCACAACAAGCATACTATTGGTGGAGGGGACTCTGGGTGCCAAAGTTTGGCTTCCCACCCTCCCTTCTATTCTACTATTCTTTTGCCCCCATTGGCCGGATTTTCTTTAGTTCTTCATTTTCTTCTGTTATAATCCATTAGAAAAGCTAGGTCGGGTATTACAATGGTTCTCTTCACCTTGTGATGCTCATTTCTTCTTAGTTTTTCATCCATCATTTGTACTCATATCATCCTTAACCTAGTTGATATATGAAGTGGACATCATTAAACTTCAAGGCAACATTCTAGATGATCCCTGTATAAAGGCAGGCACAAGAAGAAAAAAAATGGAGGTAAGTTGCTCCATGACCCTTATATTACATGTATAAAGCTTATATTCCTAGATGTTTGATAGGTTCCTAATTAGTTGCTATCCTAATTAGACTACTTATTTTACTTTCCTAGATTAGTTTATTTTCTAATTTCACTAGGATTAGTCATGCTTACCTTATTTCAGTAGGAATGCTACTTTAATCTTTTATAAATTGTAGTACACAACTTATTATGAATCAGACAATCAAAAATCTAATTACTTCTATTTAAATTTTTGCATGATCCTTCTCTTCTTTCCCCATTCTCTTTAATTATTCCTATGTAGACCCCTTGGCCTACACCATTGGTAGCCGAGGAATGTTTCTACTCTTAGTTCCGGTCCACCCTCCTTCCTCCATGAGTCAGCTACAACAAAAAAATCTGCCGCTCGGTGATAAGCCACCCCCATGGTAGGGAATTCTTTCGACCTTCTTGATGTGTGCATCTCGGAATCCTCCCCCGTTTGCCTTCACGCCTAAATGCAACAATTGGAAATCAACTAGAAATCACAATTTCAGAGCTTATCTAATTGAAGACCCTTACAACGATGACTTAGGCCTTTGTTTCGCCAAGTTCGGCGATCGTTTCAACAAGTCATCACCTACACTCTCTTCTTCTTTATTTCATACACTTGGTAGTGCAACTTAGGACTAATATGTTTTTTCTCATTCTTCTTTGACCTAAGTTTAAAAGAGTATGTTCTTTGGATATTCTCTTCTAGTATGAGTTTTATTATAAAAAATATCACACACATCCACAATATTAAAACCTATCATTTATCCTTTGACTCTTGACCTAGGTGGGTTGGGCACTATCACAGGGTCTTTAATATTCTTTTTTTATTTCACAAAGATAGTATGCTTTGCTAAGGGTGTAGAAAAGTAATTTCTAAAATGTAAGCTCATTTTGTTGGTTTAACCAATGCTAAGCATAGTATCCAACTTCTTCTTCCCACTATTAAATCCATCTAATTTCTCTTTAGACGACATGAGTTATCTATTGAGAGCACTAGACTTCTCTTTTACAATCTCTAGGTCTTTCTTATGCACCTCTCTTTCAAGTTTGTTGTTCAACTATATTAACCTATTTGCCTCTTGAAAAGACAAAACTACTTCATCCTCTTTCTTCTTCAACTCACTCTCAAGGATATTTATTTTCTTAGTCATGACTAAGAATTTTTTGATTAATCCATTAAAATCATCAAAAACAACTTCAGACTATGAGTTCCCTTTAAGAGAAGTGGACTCGTGATAATCTTTTTCAGAACTATTATCCTTCACACTTACATGGAAGGCAATATAGTTACAATTTTTTTCTTTAGAAGAGCTCTCATCCAAGGAAGGTTCTTGAAGCACCTTTTGCTTTTTCTTATAATCAACAGCAAAGTTAGGACACTTAGGATTATCGTTAGAAGAATTGTTAAAGTTAATATTAGGACAATCAACAGCAAAGTGAACATATCACATTCAAAACATTTCAAATTCTTCTTGTCTCCTTTAGTTTGCCTCTCACCTCTCTTATCTCCTTGTTTTTCCCAAAATTTTGTCCCTTATTGTCAAATCTAAAGTTTTGAGTTTTCATAAATTTCTTGATGTTCTAAGCTAATAAAAGCATTAGGTATTCATCATTTTCAGACTCTTCACATTTATTTAATGTGATTAATATTTTATTTTTATTGGAACTTCTTTTAGATCCTTTTAGGGCATGCTATGTTCCCTTGGACTTTTTAGATAACTCTTTTTTGTTCGCATAGGACTCTACATAAATCTCAAAGGTTTTAAGGTTTGTAACCAACTCATTAATATCTAAGGTATCAATCTTCTTAGATTTATTAACGGTAGCCACCTTAATTTAAAATTTAGAAGATAATGACCTTAATAACTTTCTCACAACAAGGTAATCAAGTATAGGCTCTCTTTGTTGATCACATGCATTTACTATGTTTGAAATTTTAGCATAATATCCAGAAATTATTTCTTCTTCACTAATTTTCATGATCTCAAACTCTACGGTTAACATTTGTACCTAAGCATCTTTATAGCCTCAATTCCCTCATTATGTTTTATCAATAATTCCAATGAAACATTGGAAAATATACAATTAGAGATTAATCTATATTATAACTTTCCTATAACATTCAATAATGCACTAAGGGCTTTACCATTTAGATTTGCAGGTTTAGTCTCAATCTCATATCATTCAATTTCATCTTTTAATAGACTTCGCGTCCTAATCTTTGATCAATGGAGGACTTCGGCCTTTAACAACCACTATCTAGACATTCCCATCAAGTGCTTGTATAAATCCTATCATCATATTTTTTCAATATGAAGAATTATGGTCGTCAAATAAGGGAGGTCTATCCATTGGATTTCCTAAGTCTCCATGTTCATTTATTGAGTTATTCAAACAAGTCATTAATTTTAATCCAATAAAAATAACCTAAGCAACACTATTTAAGCAATAAAATCAAAGAAATTCATAAGAGAAGCTATTAAGAATCTAGGGCACACAAATCAGCAATTCTAATCAAGTATTTCAAAGAGAAAAAAATAAGTAAACTTAAAAAAAAATCAAATTCAAATCATAGCACAAGGAATCAAAATATGGTTGATTAAGCAAGGTTATGAAGGACAAACATGGAAAATCAGATTGATAACTTGGAGCAAAATCAAAATTTTATTAGTTAAACTCAGCTACCACTTATGAGTTTGCTATCAATTTAGAAGAGTATACGGGATCACTATATTGCCTCAAGTCCAATCATCTATGAAGATAAAGACTATGAGTTCTAGACTCTTTTGTGAATAACTTTTTATTTATAGCAGAATCAAATAAATATTATGTCTAACCTCACTCATGATATATCATTCATTCAACCACTAGCAATCAATCCACACATGAACATAGCAATTTAACATTGAAAACCCAAACTCAGAAAA
Organism: Saururus chinensis; assembly: GCA_035235625.1. NCBI lineage: Eukaryota > Viridiplantae > Streptophyta > Magnoliopsida > Piperales > Saururaceae > Saururus > Saururus chinensis. The sequence goes on from CP141140.1 coordinate 29,284,219, forward strand.
AAGAACCACGACAGTTACTTAGCAACTAAATCAATGCACTAGTAAAACAAACAATATTTTGATAGAACCAAACTAGCAACCTTTACTCTAACACAAAGTCCTCTTATTTTGATCATAACTGTTGGCTTTCAAGTCTTCTCCCTCAAACACTTGCAACTTCTTCCTCCTTCTTTTGTCTTAGTCTTCTTCCAATCTCATCTAACAAGCACCTCTTGTTCATTGACTTTAGTCTTGAGATCTTCAATCTCTCTTTGATGATTTGCTACAACTTATCTTGAAAATCTTTATGTAGAATCTCCTTTTAGTTGTGGAATGGCTTCATGAATTCACCCTTGATTTTTAACTCAAAGCTTCACGTGAATCCTCCTTGAAAAATAATGTGCAAAAGGTATAAATTTTTTTTCTCTGATCTCCTCCAAGTTTTCCTCTCTCAAATTTTAGAATTTTTTAACAGTTATATAGCTTTTTAAGTCAATTTTTGTCTTGGACTTGAGTAAGGAAAGAAATTAAAATTGGAATGTCATAATTAGGGTAATATGTTCTTTAAGTGATCAACCGTTCTAACCAACTAATGATTGTTCATTGTTTGTTTTGTGCATGATACTTCTAGCAATTGATTCATGAGAGCAATCATCAATAACTCTCAGTTTCATTTTACACAAGGTTGAATCAAGTGCTTGTTCAATAGTTTTTCTGTTCATATTATGTAGTGATAGATCATTTTTCCTGTAATTTTAAATTTTTACCTTTTTTACCCTAAAAACTTTTGAAACCTTTGAAATTACTTTTGAAACATGTCTAAGTCATTTTTGTATGCAAATGTGATCTGAATAAGTTTCAAAAACCTTCAACATACTTTAATTTGCTGTCTTGATCCATAAGAACATGTCTACTCCTATTTTTCAAAACTACCAATTCAAAATCTTACCTGACCACAACAACTTTAAATCATATTCTAATACTCAATACATACACAAGGTTTTTAGATATAATTTTGTCAAAGGAATCAGCCAATAACCTTGACATATGGCTCATATTTTCATACATCAATTAGTATAGTGATCGATAGCTAGGAAATGATATTGCCAAAATAGGTCATTCCAAGTGGAATTTGACTTGTATTGAAGGCTCAATACCTAAACCAACTTTGAGATCTATTAGAAAGGTTTTTTGGACATGAAAAAATGGAGAGGAACCCTAGAAAGACTAAAGAAGTCCTTCAATGATTTCTTCATTGGTTTGTAAGAGAAAAGAGCTTCCATAGCTATTGTAATTTGAGAGAGATATCTAAATTAATGATTATAGACCTAAAATTGTTCATGTGTAGGCTTTCGATTCATGAATAGTATGTGACAAGACTTCACACACACACACTTGTACTTGAAGGATAAAGTGTAAGAACATATGTGTTATATGTAATGTTAATTGGCTTATTTAGTTTGCCTTAACTATATCAGAAACCTTGAGTATGTAATTAGTCTTGAAAATCAGATTAGATGCAGTTCTGGTCGAATTAGGATTAAAATTGATAAACTTGAAAAATGAGAGCAGACATATTCTTATAGATCAAGACTAAAGACTAAAGGATGTTGGTGGTTTAAGAGGTATATTCAGTACACATTCTCATACAAAAGTCACTTGGAGAAGTTTTAAAAGTAATTTTAGAAGTTTGAAATGGATTTAGGGTAAAACTATAATTGTATAATATCATCAATCACTAGAAAATATTGTAACATTTGTAATTTTTATTATTTTTTTAATATTTTATGATAAAATTTAAGTGTGTTTTGTAGAGCTATGTGAGGCAAGGATAATGAGCCTAAAAACACCTAAATTGGACACCAGGGTTGTAAGTTATGGCCTTGGGAAGCACTACATCGGCAGGACACACTTTAACATTACAGGATAACCTACCCTTGTGGGATTTAATTTGGAAGGGCTCGTCAATACAAACTCAATAGTACTAAGAACACGCGATTTCGACTTCGAGAGAGGGAGATTTGTGCGTTTGAATATGTTTGAATTTTGGTTCTAAAATAAAGACAAACAATTTGGCGCAGGCCACACACTGCAGGCCCGCATTTGGCCCCGTGATGCATGACATGCATAAATTTGCACCAGCCTCACCCAAACCGCAGGATACGTGGAGCTTGTGAGACAACCTCACTACTGCATGCGGCAATGCTTGCCATGCATGCCGGGATACCCCTGCAATGCGCTGATCACTGTCCACATGCCATATGGCAAGCATAACTGTCTCACCACTTATAAATAGTGCGGAGGCATCAAGGTTTCCATTCTTTCCACTCCTGCACTCCTCAAACTTAATTTTCCAATTTTTAAGTCAGATTTGGGTGGTTCAAGAGCCATTTCCACCTAAATGAACCGTGCTCTATGTGATGGGGGGCTTGTTTTAAGGATTTGATGACTCTAGAGAGCAAAACTTGTTATCCAAGTAAGCAGCACCCTATTTCTCACCTTCGAATTCGCGAAGAAGCTTTGGTAGGGCTTCTTATCATCTTTTAAGGCATAAATACTTACATAGGCTATCTTTTGAAGTTTATATATATAATTCTAGTTAAATACTTGAGGAATTTCCATGTATACTTTAAGATGGCCTCATATATTTGTTTTATTGAATGTTTATCTCTTGAAGAAAATTATGAATTATGTTGTATGATACATGCAATCTAATGAAAATCTAGCTTCCCCATTATTTAATTATACATGAGTATAGTAGGATTGAAAGATAGTTTTATGGAATTATTTCTTTTGTCAAAATGATTTTAAAAATGTGTACAATTATTTTATCAGTGTTATTAGGATGAGATAGAGAAGGGGTAACTGTCTTGTTGGAATAAGCAACCAACCCTACCTTTATAATCATTATCGGTAGCACAACATGACATGTATAGGCGAGGTTAGGATATTTGAAAGGTTGAATCTTAAGGAAGGAGGTTCTTAAAAAAAACTCCCATTTGAGTCAGGGAATTCAAGAGTTATTTAATTGTCTGGAGCTTAGCTTAGTAGACATACCGATAGAACTTCTTGAATAGAGAGTGCACAGCTATAGTTCAATTTAGAATCGGATACATGGTACACACATTAGCCTGGTGAGCCCCTAACGAAGGGCAAGACCCCTTATTAGCCCCTAAGAAAGGGCACTTATCAAGACTACAAATTCTAGGGTAGACAGTATTATGGGAAAATTCTCTACTCTCTTGATCTCAATGCTCCATGTGCATGGCTGACTCTTCCCTCTACAGGCACGAAGTGTTTAATGGATAATTTGAAGAGGAATAAGAGGTCGTTGCTTTGTACCCGTGACAGACTCCTTAGGATGGAATAAGTGTCTCAAACATTAGCAGTAAGCCCTGAGAGCTTACAAACCCTAGTAGCATCTTTGATATATAAGAAGCCCTAGGGGAGTTTTTATCTATTTACTTGATTGGGTGATTTTATATCTGTCATATGTTATATTTATGTCTGATAATATAAGTGCTCCTACTGATTATTTTTAAATACTCACAACTCCCCAAACTTTGCAGGACCTAGTGAGGATTAGACGATGTGTAGTAAGGACTCTTGAGAAGGTTTTTTTGGGAGCTTCAAGGAGTGATTAAGGATATATGACTACACTAGTAGCTCCCAAATACTTTTCTTACTTTACCGGGCTTAAGAAGACTTATTTATTTTTTTACTTGTGTATTTGTACACAGACTGTGAATTTGTTAGGAAATGAACTATATTATGTTATGTGTATGGTAAAATGTAGAAAAATGATCGATCAACACTTAAATCAACCATTTGTTAAATAAAGCGGAGAGTTTATTTATCAATCACCTGAATAAATGATTGATCTCTCAATGAGTTGTGCCTTAAGAAAATAGTGAATGATCGATCACTAACAGTTTCAATAGCCTAAATAAGCCTTTCCATAATATTTTTCTTTTCTAGTTGAAGTTAAAAAGAGCCAATTACACTTGCTTACCTATATAAAGGCTAAGTTATGACAAAATGGAAGAGATGAAAAGTTATAAAATATTGGAGAAAAAAAAAGAGTTCTTTACACACTATTTTCCAACAGAATTTACAAGGAGCTTGAAGAAATTGTTCATGGAAAATTCATGCTCATGCCCATGGAGATTTGGTTAATTCTATGAATTTTTCACTATTTTGTTATGGTCAAAACATTAATATTGGAACAATATGATGAGAGTTTTTATTCAAGCTATTGATGACAATACTTGGAAACTGATGATTAATGGTTTGAATCCTCCATTTACCAAAGACAAAATTTGAAATTCATACTTAAAAGATGAGAGTAAACGGGATGAAAATGAAATAGAATTTGCAAATCAAAACAATAAGGCCCTTGGTACATTTTTCAATGCCATAAGAAAGTCACAACATAAGTTAATCTCAAATTGTACATCCACTAAGTTGCATGGGAAAACCTTGTAAAATATAATAAGGAAGCTGAGGTTGTCAAAGTATCTAGGTTATAGACACTTACCCTTGAATTTGAAAACATTATAATGAGTGAAGATGATACTATTTTTTAATATTATACCAAGATAGTCATAGTTAATACTTGAGATCAATTAGGGGAGCCCAATCCTGATTACCTAGTTGTAAGAAAATTGTTAAGGTCCTTGTCCTCCAAATTATAAATTAAGATGTTAGCAATTAACAAATCTAAAAAGCACTTTAAACATTTACGAGTTGGTTTGGAACTTTAGAACTTTTGGCATGCAAGAAGACACCTACGAAAATAAGAAAGTATTGTTTGAATTTTTTAAGGGAAAACAAACTACCTGTAAAGCATCTAAGAGAACTTTGTAATAGAAAACAACTTTGAACACCTTAGAATTTGAAATTTTTGAGGAAGATGATGAATTAATACCCTTATTAGCCAAAAACATCAAGAAATTTATGAAATATAAAAACTGTAGGTTTGGGAATAAGGATCAATTTAGGGAAGAGAGATGGGGATAGAAAGATGAGAGGCCAAACAAACAAGACAAGTAGAATATGAAGTGTTTTGAATGGAATAAATTAGGCCATTTTACTACTAATTGTCCTAACAACAATTTTGATAATTCTCTTTATGATAAGCCTAAGAAATCAAAGGAGTTTGATAAGAAGAGAAATGGTAAAGTGCTTCAAGCAATTTAATCCCATGAGAGTTGTTCTAATGAAGACAAGATGTGTAACTATACTACCTTCCATGCAAGTGTAAAAGAATATATTTCTAGAGAAGAGTCTCATGAGTCCATTTCTCTTGAAGAGAACTCAGATTCTGACTTTGATTTTGATGAGTAAAAAGGGTTCCTTGAACAATTCATTGTTTTGACTAGGAAAACAAAATTTCTTAAGAGAGAGTTGAAAAAAAAAGATGATGAATTGGTCTTGTTTTCTTAAGAGGCAAATAGGTTAATGAAGCTGAACATTAAACTTGAGATAGAAGTATAATGCTCTTAATAAAGAACTAATGTCCAATAAAGAGAAACTATATTGATTTAAGAGTGGGAAGAAGCTGGAAATTATGTTGAGCATTGGTCAAACCAATAAAATAGGTTTAGATTTTAAGAATTGATTTACCAACCCCTTAGCAAAACTTACTATCTTTGTGAAGACTAAAGAGAGTGACAAACACCTTAAGATAGTACCCAACCCACTTAGGTCAAAAGGGACATGAGTGAGGATAGGTGTTAGTATTGTGGGTGTGTGTGACATATGCCATAATGATTCCAATAGTAGTCACTACAATAAAAAGTACTATTAGCAATGCTTTTATTAGCAACTCATCGCAAAGCATCACTGAAAATTACTATTTGTAACACCTACAAAATCGTCGCAAAGAAATTAGCTATTAGCGAGGATTTTATGAAAGTGTCTCAAATAGTAGTACTATAAGCAACACTTTTATGAAAGTGTCCCTACTAGTTGTCATATTAGTGACATTTTATAAAATGTGTCACTAATCGTTAAAAATTTTAAATAAAAAATTTTGAACTATTTGCAATGCTTTTATAAAAGTGTCTCAAATAGTATGATTAATAACGATATATTTTTAAAAGTGTAGCTAATTAGTTATACTATTAGAGATGCTTTAAAAAATACATCACAAATAAAATACATTTATTTAAAAAAATTAAGATTATTAGCGATGCTTTGTTAAATACTAATATTACAACTACTAGTGATGCTTTTAAAAAAGCATAGCACATAGTTTTATTATTTATTTTATTTTACATTTATTATTTAAATAAATATAAAAACATTAAACATAATCCTCTCTAATATAATATATTAATTTAATATTTATTATTTTTATATATAATAAATAAATAAATAATACTAATAATATTCCCCTACTTCATGTTTACGCGTATAAGTGTGAGAGACAGAAGATGAGCACTACAACAAAATGAATCATTTGCGACATTTTTATTAACGATGCAAATATAAGTGTTGCTAAAAACAGCTATTTGCGACCCATAAATATGCGTCACAACAAAAATAACTATTAGCTATATTTTTTGTTTTCTCACTAATAGTTATCTATTAGCGACGCTTATTCTAAATATCGCTATTATTATAATTATTAGCGACACCTAATTTAAAGCATTGCTAATATACGTATATTAGCAACGCATACAATAAGCATTGCTAATAGATATTTATTTTTTTAAAGAAATAAATTATTACTATTAGCAATGCTTTATAAAGAGTGCCGCTAATATTTTTACTAATAGCAACACTTATGGTAACGCGTCGCTAATAGTTATTCTATTAGTGACGCATTTATTAAGCATCGCTAGTAGACTAGGTAATTGGGACGCATATAGTTATGCATCGCTAATACATTGTCTATTAGCGACGCATATTACTATGTGTTGCTAATAATATTTAATTTATTTTTTATTTTAAAAATAAATTTATAAAAATTAAAAAAATCATAAAAAATTAAAATTAGAGGAGAGATAGTGTGTAGAGAGGGAGGAGAGAGAGGAGGGAGAGAGAGAGGAGAGAGAGAAAGGGAGGGAGAGAGATACAGAGGAGATTCAGGGAGAGAGAGAGATAAAGGAGAGGAGAGGGGGGAGAGGGAGAGAGAGGAGAGAGAGAGTTAGGGAGAGAGAGAAGAGAAAGAGAGAGAGGAGAGAGAGACAAATGAGAGGAGAGAGGGAGGGAGAGAAAGAGAGGAGAGGGACACATAGAGAGGGGAGAGAGAGTGAGGGAGGAGAGTGGTAGAAGGAGGGAGGAGAAGGGAGAATAATTAAATTTTAATTTTATAAGATTTTGTTATAAATCATTCTATTTTAAAAATAGTAAAGAATAAATAAATTAAATATTATTAGCGACGCATAGTAATTTGCATCGCTAGTAGATTAGATATATACGACGCATATCATTATGCATTGCTAATACCTAGTTTATTACTGACAAATATTACTATGTGTTGCTAATAATATTTAATTTATTTTTTTTTTATTTTAAAATAAATTTTTAAAAATAAAAAAATCATAACAAATTAAAATTAGAGGAGAGATAGTGTGTAGAGAGGTAGGAGAGAGAGAGGGGGGAGAGAGTGGGAGAGAGAGGAGAGGGAGAGAGAGGAGAGGGGGAGAGAGAGAGGGAGAGAGGAGAGGGAGAGAGACAGGAGAGGGAGAGAGAGGAGATAGAGAGGGAGGGAGAGAAATAGAGGAGAGAGAGGGAGGGAGAGAGGAGAGAGACAGAGGAGATTGAGGGAGGGAGAGAGAGAGACAGATAAAATCAAGGGAGAGAGAGATAGAGGAGAGGAGAGAGAGGGTAGATTAATTCGATTTTAATTTTGTAAGATTTTTGTATGAATTATTATATTTTAAAAATAATAAAAAGTAAAAAAATTAAATATTAGTGTACTAGGTATTTGCGACGCATATACTTATACATCGCCAATACCTAGTCTATTAGTGATGCATATTACTATACGTTGATAATAATATTTAACTTATTTTCTTTATTTTTGAAAATAAATTTTTAAAAATAAAAAAATGATAGGAAATTTAAATTAGAGGATATATAGTGTGTAGAGAGGATGGAGAGAGACGGAGAGGGAGAGAGTGAAGAGAAAGGGAGGTAGGAGAGAAAAAGGGAGGAGAGTGGGAGAGAGAGAGAGGAGATTGAGGGAGACAGATAGACAAAGGAGAGGAGAGAGAGGAAGAGGGAGGGAGGAGAAGGTGAGAGAGGTGAGAGAAAGTGGGAGAGAGAGGAGAGGGAGAGGGAGAGAGAGAGAGGAGAGGGAAAGAGGGTGGAGAGAGAGAGCCAGAGAGGAGAGGGAGAGAGGGAGAGGAGAGAGGGAGAGGGAAAGAGGAGAGTGGGAGAGAGACGAGATAGAGAGGGAGGGAGAGAAACAGAGGAGAGCGGGAGGGAGAGAGATAGAGGAGATTGGGGGAGAGAGAGAGATAGACGAGATCGAGGGAGAGAGAGATAGAGGAGAGGAGAGGAGAGAGATGGTAGATTAATTAGATTTTAATTTTGTAAGATTTTTGTATGAATTATTATATTTTAAAAATAATATTAAGGTAAAAAAATTAAATATTAGTGTACATGTATTTGCGACGCATATACTTATGTGTGGCCAATACCTAGTCTGACGCATATATTACTATACGTCGACAATAATATTTAACTTATTTTTTTATTTATAAAAATAAATTTATAAAAATAAAAATAATAAAAAATTAAAATTAGAGGAGAGATAGTGTGTAGAGAGGATGGAGAGAGAGAGAGAGGGAGAGGGAGAGGGAGAGAGAGGGATGGCGGAGAGAGAGGGAAGGAGGAGAGAGCGGGAGAGAGCGAGAGGAGATCGAGGGAGAGAGAGACGGAAGAGAGGAGAGAGAGCGAGAGAGGGGAGAGGGAGAGGGAGGGAGGAGAAAGAGAGAGGGGAGATTAATTAAATTTTAATTTTAAAGGATTTTTTCATAAACTATTATATTTTAAAAATAAAAAAATTAAATATTATTATCGACGCATAGTAATGTGAGTTAGACTAGGTATTCGCGACGCATATGATTTACGTCACTGATAACTAGTGTATTAACGACGCATATTATATGTGCTGCTCATAACTAGCTTAGTAGCGATACATAATTATACATCACTAATGCTTTTTTCCTACCCTGCGCAGCCAAAATCAGGCAGTTTCTTATATGAATCCCCCCCCCATCCCCTCGCCCCTCTCTCCTCCTGCCCTGCGACCCTCCTCCATCCACTGGTCCTGATTCCCCACCTCCACCCCGTCCATCCCCTCCCATTCACAGAGAGGGGTGGTCGGCGCCCCCCCGTTCCCCCTCTTCCACACCCCAATGGCCAGCACCTCCCTCCACTAATCCCCCTCTCCCACCCCAGTGTGGCCACCCCTCCCGTGGTCCCCCTCTCTCCGCCCTACCAGAATCCAGCCACCTCTTTCTTTTGCGTCAATAAAAACAAAAATAATTTCTTATTGACACATCATTATGCATAGCTAATAATATTATATATATATAGTCCCGTTTATATGAGCCCGGGTTCATATATCTCTATGTGAGCCCGGGCTCTCTGGGCCGTCGGATTTACATTTGACGGCCCATATTACTCATGGGTTTATAATACTCATAAAACCCATGAGTATTATGGGCCATCGGATGTAAATACGATGGCCTATAGAGCCCGGGCTCACATAGACATACATGAGCCCGGGCTCATATAAACTTTTTCCATATATATATCAGTATGCATAGTTAATAGGCATTGCTAATAACTATTCATTAGCAACGCATATAATTATGCGTCACTAATAATATTATTTTAATTTTTTTAAATTTATTCTTCAATCTTACCAAAGCATAATTTTGCATTGTAAATGAATACATTAGCGATGCTTAAAATGTTGCATTAGTAATTAGCTTTTTTTTAAATTTTTTACATATTCTAAAATTATTAGTGACGCATAATTATGCATCTAAATAATCAAGTATTAGTGACATATAGGTATATGCGTCGCTAATAATTTAATATTAGCAATGCTTAATTATGTGTGGAAAAAGCAAAATCATTAGCGAATGTTTACTTTTAGTGACGTTGTATGTCAAGCATATCTAATATGCAGTAGCGACAATAGTTTTATCAACGCTTTTTATTGGTCGCTAATACCTATTGTGATGCTTATAGTACTATTAGCAACGCTTAAAAGCATCGCTAGTACTCAATTTTTTTGTAGTAGAGTGAATAGAGAAGAGTAATAGACAAGAGAGGAGAGAGAAAAAGTAGATGAAAAGAGACGATAGAGGAGAGAGAGTACTGAAGAAGAGAAAAACAAATAAGAGAGTAAAAAGAGAGATCTAGAGAAGTGAGGATAGTCAGAGTTGATAGAGAGAGAAACAAGAGGAGAGAGTGTGAGATGAGAGAAAAATAGGGTAGAGAGATAGGAGAGAAGAGAGAAAGATGAGAGAAAGAGGAGAGTGGGAAAGATGAGAGAGAGGAGGGAGAGAGGAGAGAGACATAAGAGAGAGAAAGAAAGAAGAGAGACGAGTGTAAGAAGGGTGGATGAGAGAGGAGAGAGAAAGAGAGAGAGGAGAGGATAATAGAGGAGAGAGAACGAGAGGAGAGTGAAGAGAGAGAATTTAATTTAAATTTTTGAGAAATTTTTTGTTATATATTTTATTTTAAAATGAATAAAAGATATTAAAAAGACATATAGTAGCGATCCACAGTAAAATACATTGCTATTAACCTAGGTAGTTGCGACGCATACCAATATGCACCGCTACTAACCTATGTACTAGCGATGCATACACATATTCATCGTTACTTGCAAGGTTAGTAACAATGCCTTTTGGTCACTAATACCATTATTTTCATTAAACCCTAATTTTTATTTATTTTAAAATATAAGATAATAAAAATTCATAAAAAATCTCAATTAAATTCTATTTCTTCCCTCTCTCTTCTATCTCCTTTCTTCTCTCTCCTCACTCTATCTCCCCTCTCAGCCTCTCTCTTCCCCTTCTCAATCATTCTCTCTCTCTCCCTCTCTACTTTTATCTTCTCCTTCTTGCTATTTCTCTCACCCCCATTTATTATAATAAAAGAAATTAAAATTAAAGGTGGTAGCGATGCATAAAAAAATGTGTCACTATTAACGTACATAGTAGTGACACATACGTATGTGCATTGCTACTAACCTAGGTTAGTAGCGATATATAAATATACAGTGCTACTACCTACATTAGTAGTGATGCATTCTTCTATGTGTCGCTACTATATTTTAATTTCTTTTAAAGTACAAGATATAATAAAAAATTCATCAAAATCTAAATTAAAATCTCTCTCTCCTCTCTCCTCTATCTCTCTCTTCCTTATCTTTCCTCTTTCCCTTCTGCTATCTCTCTCTCCTCTTTCCTTTCTCCTATCTCTCTCTCTTCTCTCTCTCTCCTCTTTCTCTCTTCCCTATCTCTCCCCTTTCTCTTCCCTCTCTTCTCTCTCATCTCTCTCTCCCTCTCTCTTCCCCTTCTCAATTTTTTCTCTCCTCTCTCCTGCCTCTCATCTCTTTCTCTCTCCCTCTCTCTTCCCTTCTTGCTCTTTCTCTCTCCCCCTTTATTATATTAAAAAATTAAAATTAAAGGTAATATCAACACATAAAAAAATTTGTCACTACTAACCTAGGTAGTAGCGGCACATACGTATATGTATCACTACTAACCTAAATAGCGACGCAATTTTCTATGCTTTAATTTTTATTTCTTTTATGTATTTTAAAATACAAGATATGACAAAAATTTGTTAAAAATCTAAATTAAATTATTTCTCTCCCCTCTCTCTCTTCCCTATCTCTCATCTCTTTTCTCCTCTCCTCCCTCTCACTCTCTCTACTATCTCTCCTCTTTCCCTCTCTCCCCACTCTATCTCCTCTTCCTCTCTTCCTCTCTACCTCTCTCATCTCCTTCTCGCTCTTTCTCTCTTTCCTTCTATTGTATATTATATTTCAATTTCAATAAGAAAAATTAAAATAACTAAAAGAAATTATATAGAGAAGGAGAAAAGGGGAAGAGAGAGAGTACAAGGTGAGAGAGGATGACAAAGGAGAGAGAGAGAAGAGAGAGTGAGAGGGTAGAGAGAGAGGATTTATATTTTTTATTAATTTTATCTTATTTGCAACACTTATAAGGAAGTATTGTGAATAGTATATTTACGATGCTTCCATATAAGTGTCACAAATAACATAGTTTTTAGCAACTATTTGCGATACTTGAGATGAAGCGTCACTAATAACAATACTTTTTCAATTTCATTCTCATGGGAAATTTTTTTGCCCATTCTTTATAAATAACCTCCACCTCTCCCCCACCCTTGTCCCCTCTGGTAGCCACCCTTAGACTATCGCCGAATCCCCCTCCCCCATTCTACTCTACTCCGTCCGCTTTCTCCCCCCCCCAACCCAAACCTCGCCCATCGTCCCCCTCCCTGAAATCCCATTACAGGTGAGAATTTGTGTTTTTGTTAATTTTCTATTATCTACATTTTTTAACGCATAGCTAATAACCTTTTACATTTTTATATTTATTTTTTTATTACTACGTTAATAAGTTTTTTATATTTCTTATTTTTATCATGATGCCATATAAGCATTGATAATAACTCTTTTTATTTTTTCTTTTTTTATTTGCGTCGCTTTTAAAAACATTGATAATAACTATTGTTTCCTTTTCAAATTAATGATGCTTTTAAAAGCGTCGCCAATAACTTTAATTAATTTTTCTTTGTAGCTACAAAAAAATAAGCATCATTAATATTTTTAAAATATTTAAATATTCGTGATGCTTTATAAAGCATTGTTAATAATTAATTATTAATGACACATGAAAATAAATGTCGCTAATAATTTACTATTTGCTACGTATAATAAAGTGTTGCAAAAAAATTTGATATTAGCAATGAAAATATATATAAGCATTGTTAATATGGTATTATTAGTGATGCTTTTGGACATGCGCTGCAAATTAGCATGAGCGACTATACTTTTATCGATGCATTTATAACTCTTTGTAATTGTCGCTAATAGTCATTAGCGACACCTTTATGACTATTAGCGATGCTTAAAATCATCACTAATACTTTTTGTTGTTGTGATAAGAGAGTGCCCAAAGAATCATCATTTCAAACCTACGTCAAAGAAGAATGAGAAGAAGCACACTACCAATATGAGCCCTAAGTTACCCTAGCATGTTTATAAAAAAAAATTAAGAAAGTGTGGGTGAATAAAATTGATCCTCAAGCATTGAATGGTAAATTAGGAAAAAAAGGGAAAACACCATAGATTGTCTTAGGATGGGTTAGTTAGGCAAGGCTATGGAGCTCGTTATCTCTAAGTAATAAAAGATATTTAGTTTTTTGTCCATGAGTTAATTATTTCGATCTTTTGGATACACATGTTTTAGTTTTGATTACATTTTACTTTATTTTTATGTTTTTATCTTATAGGTATTGAATTGAAAAAATTAAAAAATAGACTATGATAAAAAACACACAAAAAATTATTGTAGCTTTTGCTTATTTTTGCGATTGGCTTTAAATTTTTTTATTAGTTCAACTTTTATTATAAAAGGAAATAAATTTTCTTTTAAGCTGAAAAACAACATGATTAGTGATCAAACATAAAAGAAAATGATACACCAAAGAGAGTGAAGATCAATTTTTTTTTTTTTCACTTAATGTTATAATTCTCTATTTTTAAAATTTACACATATCTTGTTGAGACTCAAGTCATTTAATATATATGAAAATTAAGTGAAAATTCTAAAACTTATGTTGACTTAATCATTTGGATTCTAGTAAAGTCTAAGTGATCAAATCGGAGAATCTTATGCTAGATTTTAATTTAGAATTCAAAAAAAAAAAATTCATTTGATGTTCTTAGTACCATTGGACTAATTTTTAATTGGGTCCTACTCATAAGGCATGCTTCTTGAGGTCATAACTTAGGACCCCAATGTTTGATTTGAATGGTTAATGACCCATTACACTCGCTTTCTAGAGCTCTAACATATATTTAAGAAAACCTACTGAATAACCGCCTCTAAATACTTAAAATGTATTAAAATCTCTATCAATAGCCTTATTATAAGAAAAATTGTACTAGAAATTCAGGGTGGGTCATTACAACATGAACATGCATTGCTTCTTTTATTCTACTTTTGATGTGCTTACGAGGAAATGGGTTAACTCATCTATCATAATTTTTCCATCTATCCGACATTTTGTAAAGAGTGTACTTGTGTGTTTATGTGTATGCCCAATTAAATGAGTAATCACCATTGTCCTGTCTTTTTTGAACATCACTTTCAAACTTTCAGACCTATTTAAGCTAAGTGTTCCATATCTTTTTACCTGGTAATGCAAATTAGATCAATAAAATGCATCAATCTTATCAAACCAAGCATATGTCGCCCAATTATGTTCTTTAATGTCATTCAATGTGTCGTTATACATGTTTTGTGTGAACGCTTTAGCCGCTACATGGAGCTGGTTCTTCAGATAGTTTACCTTTGAGTATGTCCAATATATAAGTTGGCATATATACATGTGATAGATGCAATGCCCATGGTGTGTAGATGGAAAAAGGTTCTTCAAAGCATTCACCAAACCATTCCATATATCATCTACAACTATATCCAATTTAGCCAAAGATCCAAAACTAGATAACTTTTTAGGAATGCAAAAAACCATGCACACGTTTTCCGACACTTATTCTCAACTACTTCAAATGTGATGCAAAACATATTATTGTTCCCATTTAGTGCATTTGCTTTCAATATGTAACTAAGATACTTTCCCCTGAAGAAGATCGCATCCACGGTTAGCAATGGCTTTGGTACTCTTTCGAAATTGGAGGCCCCTATAGGTCCAGGAATATCATAAGATCATATAGGAACTACTATACTATTAGGATTAAGCCTTTCTCTCTGAACGCCATATGAAGGTAGTATGCTATAAGATTCATTTGGGTGCTCGTCAATTAAATCATACAATGCTTTACTTGCTTGAAAAGAATTGTTGTATTTAATCGGGACACCCTCAAACAATGGAATAACATGTGTCCCTATCATGTTACCAACAACACGACATATGAATAAGTAGTGTTTTCATAAACATGAGTTTCTAATAATCATTTAAATATATACACAATAAGGTAAATCTCGTGTAAGAATAACTTAAGAAGAAAGTGTATACAATGTTTGCCTCACCAGCACACAAACATTTCTTACAGTTCACACCCCACTGCTTAGAAGTATACGTGGCTAAGTTTTTGTGTTTTGTTTGTCGAATCTTTAAAGAGACCATAATATTTTCTGACAATCCAAGGGTGAGATGCTAAAGGGTGGTTAACTGACCTGTGAGTGCCAAAAATATGTTCGGGCGCTGACCTTGCCATCGTCACATAATCTCTTATGTTGGATGCCCTTATACACCACTTATAAGGCTAGTCGAAGAACTTCACAACTATAATCTTGTTTTCTTCTACGACCCAATACGTAAAGTTAGCCTTTATTTCAAGGTCTATCAACACACTCTTAAAATGTGTCAGGCTTTGGAACCTTGTACCCAATTGGAGTATATTATGGTACTTTGCTTGTAAACTACTGGTCACAATCATCTCACATTTACAAATAGAACATGGCTATTTATACCCCTCTTTTTTCCCTATGTCCCCCATTTCTCTCTTACCCCACAATCTTTCATTAAAATCTCTCACATCCCCCATTTTACCCTACTTCCCTTCTTCCAACCTCTCTTCTTCCCCCTTTCTTCTTCTTCTCAGGCACCAGCAATAACGTTGGTGACTTTTTCTCGCCACTGCGACTAATCGCCACCATTGGTCGTGGCCAGCAATAGCCGGCCCGTGGCCATAGCAAGCTGGCCATGCCCTGCAATAGCCGGCCAGAGCTAGCAACGGTGTGGTCATGCGCTGGCTACGGCGAGTTGGATGCGGCCAGTGCACGCCTGGCTGCTGGATGCGACCAGCAGCCACGGTTGCATGATGCCAGACAAGCGGCTACCAATAGCGAGACTAGTGGCCACGTATTGGCCGTGGTCACCTGTCGCGACTAGTGGCCGCTAGCTAGCCATGGTTGCCTTACCCGACCAGCGGCCGATCGCTGGCCACCATCGCCTGACTTGACCTGCGGCTGTGCGCTAGCTACGGCCGCTAGCCGCGGCCAGATCTGGCCAGTCGCAGCTGTTGTTGCCTGATCTCGCCAGCCGTGGTGGCCCTTGGTCGCAGTAACCATGGCCAGATCTGAAGTGCTGGCGTTCGCCGAAGAGAGTGTTGTAATATAAAGGAAAGATAGGGATGAGGGAGATGGGGGAGAGAGGGGAATGAAGTAGAAAAAAAAAATTCTTTTGCTTGGGGGATACAAGGATAAAAACAGGGTGTATATAGCCACACTCTTACAAATATTTAGTTCCAACATGTTGAGATCATCGACTATTGCCCACTCTACCTTGACCTCAAATCCATTATTCATGATTACCTAACTATATCCGAATTCTTAATGGTTAGACACACTTTCCATCTCAATACTATCATTCTCATTCCATATTTTTTTCACTCCATAGTTCTTCAAATTTATGCCCATGTACATTCCTAGACTTATATCAGGTTGTGTAGACATTACCATGTTGAACGATGTGTGATGCAAATTTGTTGAATTGAACTCACCCAATTCTCCTAATTTATAATGGATATTAACATGTTAACAAGTATACAATTTAACTCAGCATCATGTATTTAGTTACATGCCTACAAATTACATCGTGACATCGATGGGATTGCCTTCATATAAGTCGTGTTTTACTCTCTGTGTTAACATGAATATGTGAGATATCACACACACATATCATGTTTTCAATGACACAATTATTTAAATTATCATGTTATTGGAAACACAATAGAGCATAATATCGTGCAATCTTAAGTTAAAAATTATTTGCACTTCCTGATTGTTTTACATGTGAAGCATATATTATTGATTCCCATTTGAAATCTGATATTTATGCTAGGGTAAGTTGATACAACCTTCTCCAACTGCATTGATTTATGTCTATTCATAGTTTCATTCCTTTCCAAGGATGGTAAGTTGTCTCCATTCACAACCTTGTTCCTTTTCAGGGATTCTAGTAGAGACTTAGTGATCAAATCGGAGGATCTTATGCTAGACTTCTATTGAGAATTCTACTTCTATTTAGAATTCCAAAATAAAATATTTCATTTGATGTTCGTGGTACTATTGGACAAATTATAAATTGGGTCCTCCTCATATGTCATGCTTCCTATGGTCATAACATACGACCACAATGTTCGATTTGAATGGTTCACAACCTATTATGCTCATGTTTTAGAGCTCTAACACATATTTAATAACCATCTCTATATAATTAAAATGTATTAAAATCTCTAATATTAACCTTATTCGAGGAAATAAATTATGCCATAAATTGAAGGTGGGTCATTACAACATGAACATGTATTGCTTCTTTTATTCTACTTTTGATATGTTTATAAAGAAATGGGGTTAACTCATCCATCATATTTTTTTCATCTATTCGACATTTTTCAAAGAGTGTAGTTGTGTGTTTATGTGTATGACCAATTAAACGAGTAATCAACATTGTCACGACTTTTTCGAACATCGCACTCGCACTTTTTGACCTATTTAAGCTAAACAACATTAGCTATGTAAACTGCAACATTCTTCTCTAGCGAAGCATATGTCTTTGAATTATGTTCTTTAATGCCATTCATTGTGTCGTTATAAATGTTTTGTCTGAACGGTTCAGCCACTACATGGAGTTAGTTTTTTAGATAGTTATCATTTAATATGTCTAATATATTTGTTGGCATATATATGAATATGTTAGATGCAATATTCATGGTTTGTAGATGGAAAAAAGTTTTTCACAGCATTCACCGAACCATTCCATCTATCATCTACAACTATATCCAATTTTGTTAAAGGTCTAAAAATAGATAACTATTTAGAAATGCAAAAACCATGTCCACATTTTCTCACACTTATTCTCAACTACAAATGTGATGCAAAGCATATTATTGTTCCCATTTAGTGCATTTGCTATCAATAGGTAACTAGGATACTTTCCCCTGAAGAAGATCGCATCCACAGTTAGCAATGGTCTTAGTATTTTTTTTAAATTGTAGCCCCTATAGGTCCAGGAATATCACAAGATCTGATGAGAACTACTATACTACCAGGATTAATCCTTTCTATCTTAACTTCATATGAGGGTAGTATGCGATAAGATTTGTTGGGGTACTCATCGATTAAATCACACAGTGCTTTACTTCCATGAAGAGAATTGTTGTAGTCATTTGGGACACCCTCAAACAATGGAATAACATGTGTCCCTATCATGTTACCAATAACATGAATATGAATAAGTAGCGAAAATGATTTAAACATATACATAATAAGGTAAATCTCATGTTAGAATAACTTAACAAGAAAGTGTATACAACATTTGCCTCACCTACACACCAATATTTGTTGTAGTTCACACTGGAACCCCAGTGCTTAGAAATATATATGGCTAAGTTTTTAGGTGTTATATCATAGAATCTTTATAGAGGCCATAATATTTTATCACAATCCAAAGGTGAGATGCTAAAGGGTGGTCAACTAACTTCCTTCGAGTGCCACAAATATGTTTGGGCATTGACCTTGTCGTTGTCACATCATCTCATATATTAGATGCCCTTGTACACCACTTGTAAGTCTAGTCTTCTACAACCCGATATGTAAAATTCACCTTTATTTGAAGGTCTATTAACACACTCTTCAAATGTATAAGGCTTTGGAACCTTGTACCCAATTTGAGTAGACTCTGGTACTCCTTTGCTTGTAAAGTACCGGTCACAATCATCTCACTTTTACAAATATTTGGTTCCATCATGTTAAGATCATCAACGGTTTCCCACTCTGCCTCGACCACAAAGTTAATATTCATGATTACCTTGCTATGTTCGAAATTTTTAGGGTTAGACGCACTTTCCATCTCAATATTGTCGTTCTCATTCTATTTTTTTGGCAATCTACAGTTCTTCAAATTTATGCCCATTTACATTCCTAGAGCTATATTAGGTTGTGTAAATATTAGCATGTTGAATGATGTGTGATGCAGATTTGTTGAATTGAACTCACCCAATTCTCCTAATTTATAAATATACAATTTAACTCAACATCATCTATTCGGTTACTTGCCTACAAATTACATTGTGACATCAATGAGATGATATTCATATAAGTCATGTTATCGTCTATGCATTAACACGAATATGTGAGATATCACACACACACACACAAAAATCATGTTTTCATTGACACAATTATTTAAGTTGTTGTGTTATGGGGAACAAGATAAAGTGTAATATCGTGCAATCTTGAATTAAATATTATTGGCACTTCCTATTTGTTTCACACGTGAAACGTATATTATTAACTCTCATTTGAAATCCGATATTCTTGCTAAGGTAAGTTGATACAACCTTCTCCAACAAAATTGATTTATGTCTATTCATAGTTTCGTTCCTTTCCAAGATGGTAAGTTGTTTTAATTCGCAACCTTGTTCATCTTCACATACAAGGATAACACTTTTTTATTTGCTTTCTTATGAATGATAAACACTTATTGTAAGTTTCTATTCTTGTCTAATTTATATGATATTCACGATTTTGAAGATAGAATCAAATATTTTGAAGTGACATTAATTAACATTGTGAATATGAAGTCTTTCTTTTACTTGCACCAGTAGCTTACCATACCTCACTTGGGGATGAATGTTCTTTAGTTGCACCTTTCTACCAACTTATTCGTGATTATTTCCCCTATCTCCATTGAAATGTACATAAATAGTAATTTTATCAATTGTGAAGGTGAATGGGTTGCCAATGCCAGCAAAACAAAGGTTTTTTCAACCGGAAAAGCTTTTGTAAAGATAAAAATAAGGAAGTATTTTTACCATTTTTTACAACTCGCTGATAAATCACCACCTGTCACTACCTCTGGCGTGTCATCCACCATTAACCATTACTAGAAACTTATAGCCCGTCACATCACTCCACCAGGATGGTGCCATCCTTTTCGCTGTTTATTAATAAGCTCACAAATGGGAATTGGGTTTATTTATGACCTAAAGGCATTTTCATTTCTATCAAAATAGACTCCCATTTAGATATGCCCAATGCATATGGTAGGGCATGCACAAGACACATCTTGCATCAATTTATTGAGATCAGATGATGCCTCTTATAAATTCAAGGAGGAGGCAGGTTTGAATCACCCACCAACCCTCTTTATCTGGTGTGTAATACACCCAGGGCAACGAACCCTAGAAACACTAATCACATATTAACTTTCTCCTTCTACGCGACATAAAGCTACAAAGGGTGTACATATCATTACAAAGGGTGTACCAATAACTTACTTGGGATGGGATGGGATGGGGTGGGGTACCTAGGTGACCTAGAAAACTAGATTAAGTGTACATGGAATGCGAGGGTATGATATGAGAGAGTGCATGACAGAGGGGTACGTTCATGAAGCTTCCCACGTGATTAAAAGTGGTACATGAACGTTCATCCCATGAAGACTCTATTTAAAGACCCTCCCCTTCTCCAGAGTTGATCACAGCAAACACCAAAACCAGTATCAAGGATGGCAGCCCGGATGGCGCTTCTTCTCCTCATTCTGCCCACTCTTGTCGCCCATTCCCTCTTTATAGATCCTCCGAATCCGTCCCCCGCCCCATCGCCGCTGCCGGTAGATGAAGGGGTGGCGTCCATCATAACCCAGACCATATTTTATGAGATGCTGCCCCATAGTATTACTGTGGAGTGCGACTCTAATAACTTCTACACCTACGACGCTTTCATCGCCGCAGCCAACTCCTTTCCTGAGTTTGGCACAGTTGGGGACATCACCACACGCAAGAGAGAGCTCGCCGCGTTCATGGCCCAGACCTCTTATGCAACTTCAGGTTGCTTCATCTTATATTCCTTCCCTAACAGTTTTAACGCTCTTTGAGGATAAGTTGGTTGATTTGCTTGAAATTATCGCAAAAATCCGCATGTGTTATAGAAGTGGCGCGGTATATTTGATATTATTTTGCTGCGATTATTTTCATGTAGGTGGCTGGCCTGCTGCCCCAGACCCATATAAATGGGGTTACTGTCATTTAAAGTCACAATCCCAGAATGAAAACTGTGTAAATACTGACCGCTGGCCTTGCCCGAACGGTCAATACTTCTACGGTCGTGGACCCATAATGATTTCATAGTGAGTACTGCGGTCTGTTTAATTTCAAATGAATGCAACCTGCAATATCTTCGTTGTGTAATTGAAACTTTTTCAAAGACTAATCTTTGTCAATGCAGCAACTGCAATTATGGAGATGCAGGTGAAGCCTTGGGGCTGGGGGACGAACTCTACCAGAACCCCGACTTGGTTATAAAAAACGCTACCATTTCATTTCAGACGGCTATATGGTTCTGGATGACTGAGGGCCAAACAATGCCATCGTGCCACGACGTGATGACCGGTGGATGGACTCCAACGGATGAGGACTTAAACGCAGGTCGGGTCCCGGGATTCGGCGCCACCATTAACATCATCGACGGGAAAGGCGAATGTGGAATGCCGGAATATGAACCGGAACATGAGCGGATCGGATACTACAATGCGTGGACTGAGGCCCTTGGAGTGAGCCCCGGGGACAACGTCGACTGTGTGGACCAGCAGCCTTTTCCCTCTACATCACCTTGCCGTGTGAAGTTTTTGTGGAGCGCAATGAAGTAGAGGAAGGTGTCTTGTCTTGCTCTATTTCCATATGAAGTATGAAATAAGCTGTTTTTAAGCACTCGTGTCTGTGTTGTGTGGAGAGCGTATGTTATGTACTTTAATCCTGGTCATGATGTGATCATTTAATAAAATCTCCGACCTTTGGTTACATTCGGAAATCTTAGCAAACATGAGTCATTGGAATTGACTTTAATCATCAAATAGTATTAGAGTGTTTATTTCTTTATTTATTTTAAGAAACTAAACTTTAAGGGTGGGGATTAAACAAACCCCTACTAGTATATTGAAAAGGACTTCCGGAGGCCCGACCAAAACAATGGGAATCTGCCACAGTAAGAGGTTGTTTGTGCATAGAATCTTTGCAAGATTTTATTAAATTTGTCTTAATTTTGGCTCCAAGTATCATAATTATGTATGTGTGTAGAAGGTGGACGAAATTAAAAAATTTAACGAAAAGTTAATTTTAAGTTTTTTTTAGCAAAAATCGACCAAAATCACTGAATCACCTCACGTTGCAATTTCGTCGATTTTAGCTCCCAAGCCTTGTTTTAAAAGTGATAGATTATGTTATTTTTTAACGGTTACTTCTTATATCAATTTGAGCTCAGAAAAATATACTATTTAGGTAGGACCCACTTCAAAGAATAAAATTACTTACCCTTGTGATATCTTGTTTAATAGAGCTCGAACTTAATACCGTAAAATAGTATAAAAAATAGGCATATCCGAGTTTGGGAGAGACAATTATATTATTTTAATATATTAAAATTAATTTTGATGCAACATCCGAATTATTCTAAAAAGTTTCATTACGAATTGTAATTCACATTTCGTGGTGAACTTTTAGAAATAAATTTAAAAAATTTAATTTTAGTTTTCAAAAAATCTAACACCCAAATGGCCTCTAAAACTTTAGAATTGATCCTATAGTTGTAGTTGCTGTGTTCCCCCTTTCCACATGTCCTTTGAAAATTAAATCTAGTCATCCAATGCGGTGAGGAAAATATTTTTTTATTAAAAAAATCAGTAAAAAGCAAGGGGTACAGGAATCTCACTACCCCAGTATAAAAGCGCAGTAAAAATAGAAAATACTAAATTGTGAAAGAGGCTACTTCAGCCTCAAGCTCCACACCCCTACTTTGTCTAGAAGTTAAATACAGAGCTCAGTGCTGGTCATGACGAGGCATGAAATCCCATTTTGAGTTCTTCGAGGTTGCAAACACACCGGCCAATTAGTAAATGCATTCGCCTGTAAAAAATATGTTTGAAAGTGATGAGCAAACTGACAATCAATGAGTCAACTTCATTCGGCAAGCCTACAATTTGATGATTAAGAATTATAGAAATGTGAAGAAGAGAAACTTACTCGATCATTAATGGGAGGAGCTTAAAAGATAAAACGCCGCTATATAAACCCAGTGCGCTCGGAGGTCATCTTAATTCTTTCGGGCTGTGGATCATGCCTAAGAACTGGCAGAGAATTGACGGGCACATGCATACCCGTTTGGATGCCAGCGCAACACGATATTTACATTAATCCCCAAAGCCCCCTAAAACCTCCACCATCAAGTAATTGAGTCCATTTTCCAAATGGAAGCCTCAAATTCCCAAAGAGACAAGAAATAACGTGAACATGCCAAATTAAAACATTTCTCACAGCAGAGGCAACGTACTCCTTAACAGGTTGCCAGAAGAGATCAGTCTAGCGGAGATTGAAGTGGAAATATGACAGATGGTTATGGCACCGCTGTGTTATGCTTTGAGCAGTTGAGCATGGTGGTGGACTTGCTGTTAGCCCCTCAATCACTCACATACATTAAAGGGGCCGGCAACCCTCTAGCTAAGGACAACTAAGCCCGCTTGGTAGGGGAAAGTCAAGGGCGCCCTTAGGCATCTATGCACTTGGGCAGCACATTGGAGCAGCTTCCAAAGCATAGGACAACCTTGCGGAGCAGGCTGAGTGAAGTCCTAACGTAGGCAAGCTGGGCACCAATTCTACTTGGGGACGGACTCCTAAGTCAGCTAGAACTCATCCATCCAATTTCAGCCATCTCATTGCTGAATTAGGAGAGAGGGCAGCAACTTCCTTTCCTGCCCGGACTCTTTGAAGGCATGATGCATGAGACTCCTAGTTGGACAAGGAGATCCCTAGTTTCCTAGTTTAGGCTAGGGTGAAATGCCTAAGTGGGGGGAGTTGGATAGGGAGTAAACTACTTGCATATGTGGGACTTGTATTTTCAAGTTGCAATTGGAATCGGCATGGGCTAAGCCTATATAATGGGGAGAAGCCTCAGGCAGTGAGGCATCTTTCGACTTGGTGATTTCAGCTAGCCACTCCCTGCATTTTCTTATGATGGACTAAAGCAAATAGCTTCGGGTGGAGCCCCTTTGCATAGTGATGATGTATTGTTGCTAAGCTCTTCTTCCTCTTTGCTCATACGAGTGGGTAGGACGAGGGGATTGGCTTTTGGTTGCAAGGTGTGGCAAGGCCATTACTAGAGTGAATGTTTGGCACAACTTCGCACCCGTGATAGTTGGTTCCATTGCCGGAATCTAAATGAACTAGATGAACTTGGAGGCATTTTGAAGGGATCTAGCTTGCCAGGACAAAGAAGTTCCTTGCTAGTTAGGCAGTAGTCAAGTTGCTGTGATGGCTGGTTTGATGTTTCAGTGCCTTTCGAAGCTTGAAGGCAAGTGGGACACGATGAAGATAGTGAATGGGATGCTAGCTAAAGTGCAGGCTTCCCTATGTTCTATCCATGAACGCATCTCCTCTTTCGATCAGTGTTTGTCCCTTGAGGAGGTAACCCCTTATGCGGATGATTCAAGAGAAAGCAGCTCTCCAGGGAGTGTTGCCCATTACAATTCACTGGCCGTAGACATGGCTGTGAGAACAAACTATTTGAAGCAAAAGTTGGAGGAATTAAGGGATGAGACAGTGGGAAAGATCCAAGAAGTAGACAAGATGGCACTAATAGTTTTGACTATAATAACCCTCATCCTTTCTTATTATGCATCCTCTTTACTTTGATCTCTAGATAATGATGACACTTGAATTTTTTTATTAAAACTTTCCTTTTGTGACGAGTCTTTACAATTAACTTTCATGAAGAGGATCTTTGAAACTAATATTGGTTTTAAAAATTTTACTCACGTGACTAATTTTTAGAGTTGAAGTCGAATTATGGGGTTGTTGCTTTAATACTCACTCGGAATGTCGAGGACACCAAATCAAATAAACTTTGACCTCCTTGTTCACTTGGTTGGTTTGGAAAGAAGAGAAAATTAGGGAATTATTATCATTATGGAAAACAACCAATATATTAGACAGAGTAGTTCAAAAAGGGCTGACTATGAAAATAAATAATAAAAAAAGAAGTAATCAACATCATATAGAAAAAAAAAGTTTCCAAATAATGTTTCATTTTTTAAGATAGGGTGAAGCTATTGTTGTAACAATGCAAGCATGCTGGAATATCATAAATAAAGCCCATGAGGTATTAAAGTGAACATCCGAGCCGCTTGTTATCTCAGACAGTTTGATAAGTTTTGAATTGGTTCTTTTGGCTATCTAAACATCTCTTAGTAAGTAGAAGAACATACTACTTTAGGAGACTGATCCTCTAATTATTTTGTCAAAAAATTACTTGGACTCACTAACACATTGTTTCAAAAGTTCCTCTACATAGAATTTTATTGCTTGCGTATTTTAGAGTTAATTGTAAAGTTTGATGTTTGCTTAGTGGGGATGAAGGGGCTCCTTGGTCTTACTTTACAATTATTATCTTAGTCTTTACTTCCTCAACACTTGTTAGCATTGTAACTCTTGTTTTTTTCTCTTCTTCTTTACTTTGTTTGGCTGAAGACATAGAACTTAGCACTACTTAGGAGGCAACCCATGAGTTTTTCAATTTTGTGGGTATATCCACTGCAAACCCTCACGAGACACAACTTATCCACTAGCTCAAGTTAGGGGTTTCATTGCTTACTACATATGCTAATTGTAGTCGTAATGGCCTAAGAAAGTGGCATGTTTCCTTATTTTCTTTTTAATTATATTTCTTTTTTAAACACATAGATTGCTAGAGACTAGTAATATAGTGTTCAATTAAATATTTTTAAATCTTGATTCACAATCCTATTTTGTGTTAATTCATTACTTATTTGGACTATTTATATCTTAAATAGGTGAGTTTGGCCTCCGTTATGTTTACATATCTAAATAGGCTTCGATATGATCCAAGTAGAAGAGGAAGTGATTAAGCTCAACTACATAAAGTCATCTAAAAGTAAAGAATAGGCTCTTAATAGTCTAAGAATGCATAGAATGGTTGAAAGCAGCCTTGTAGGCTGTTTGGAAGAGAACTAAATTTGAAAAGAAGCTTGTTTGGACAGATTGACATAGCCTTTGTAATTCAACCATATCTTTCTATATTTAATTTGGATTGATATTATTCTTATTGTATTAGAAAGAATACTTCCATGACTCCAATCGCTATTTTAAGAAGAAATTCATAATTTATAAGATATATGAGTCAAATTTGACATACAAATGCATAGCTAGTCAACTAATACGAGGCCAACACATGGAAGATCTTTTTATTAGTTGTGATTGATATACATCAGGAAAGATAATGATGCTAATTTGATAATTAAAGGAAGACTCAAAGATATTTATTTTATAAATAAATCATTAATTTATTTAATTAATTTTGAATCTAATCATTGCTAAAGAAGTAACTAATTAAGCAATTAATTAGGATGTAATTAAGGGATATGATTGAACTTTCCGCTTTGAAGCAACCTCTTCTACTCATATAAATAGGGTAGTGAACGTGGTAATGACATCATCCCCTCTTCTTTGGAGTTATCTTCTCCTATTTTTCTTCTATTCTTTTATATTTTTTATTTTTAATTTTATTGTAATAACTTTCTAAGTTCTTTAACTGAGGCCAGAGGTGATTTGTAACAATCTAATGGAGTTTTATTCATGTTCATCAATGGTTTCAAGTAAGTATTGCTTATTTGAAGTGATAGTTATTTAATATTATTTATCCTCTTATTTCTTTGTGATCTTAACACATAAGATTCTTAATGACTCTCTTTCTTGATCTTCTATGGTTTTGATACATAGAACTCTTGAAGAAACAATTCTATTTGATCCTTTATCTATCCAAAATAACTCTTATCTTGAATTTTCTTTTTAATGTTTTATATCTTCCGGTTAGATAGAATCTTCATTCAATTATAGTTAAGATAATATAATACATGAAGAACATCACTAGATGTTACAATGACCTTTAATGCCTTAATATTTTCTCTTATTGATTTCTTAACTCTTTATTACATCAATACTCTTCTTTTTTTTCTCTCTTAATCTTTCTTTACTACTATTATTTTATAATCATTGTGATAATCACATAAAGGCAATTCTTGTGAATTCGACCTTGCAGGATTACATCTACTTGTGCACTTGTAAGTAATATAACCCTAAGCTTTGATTCAATTAAATGAATCAATAGTTTAAGTGTAACATCCTGGTGCTTATGGTGGAGTCCAGAGGAGCCATAGTGGTCAACGAGGATGTAGGAGAGGAAGGAGTCAAAGCAATAGTGAAGGCGATTAATCTTTCTAGTGACGGCCTGGAGGTTGAGCCAGTTGAGGGCCAAGAGGAAGTTGCCCATGTTGAAGACGCCCAAGACCATCAAATCCACCACCAACTCCTTCAATGCACCTGCCTCCTTCCCTACCCTTTCCTCAAATACCTTCCTCCCCATCATCACCTTGCTAAGGGTGTTGGTGGTGCAAACGTGGAGCAGATTGCCGAGGTTGATAGCTTGGCTAGTGGCGATACAACGGGAGAGGAACAGACAAGGGTGGCGACCTAGTCATGCTAGAGGTCATCTTAATTCCTTCGAGCTATGGATCATGGCAAGGTCTGGCAGAGAATTGACAAGCACATGCATACCATTTTGGATCCCAACCCAACACGATATTTACATTAATCCCCAAAGCACCCTAAAACCTCCACCATCAAGTAATTGAGTCAATTTTCCAAATGGATGCCTCAAATTCCCAAAGAGACAAGAAATAATGTAACCTTGCCAAATTAAAACATTTCTCGAAGCAGAGCCAACGTACTCCTTAACAGGTTGCCAGAAGAGATCAGTCTAGCGGAGATTGAAGTGGAAATATGGCAAATGATCAAGGCACTGCTTTGTCGAGCATGGTGGTGGACTCGTTGTTAGCCCTCAATCACTCCAATACATTAAAGGGGCCGGCAACCCTTTAGGCTTGGCTATGGAGAGCTAAGCCCCCTTGGCAGGGGATAGTCAAGGGTGCCCTTAGGCATCTATGCACTTGCGCAGCACGTTGGAGCAGCTTCCAAAGCATAGGACAACCTTGAGGAGCAGGCTGAGTGTGCACAAGCGAGCTAGGCTCCAATTCTACTTGGGGACGGACTCCTAAGTCAGCTGGAACTCATCCATCCAATTTCAGCCATCTTATTGCTCAAGTAGGAGACAGGGCAACAGCTTCCTTTTCAGGCCGGACTCTTTGAAGGCATGATGCATGAGACTCCTAATTGGACAAAGAGATCTCTAGTTTCCTAGTTTTGGCTGGGGCGAAATGGCTAAGTGGGGGGAGTTGGATAGGGAGTGAACTACTTGTATGTGTGGGTCTTGTATTTTCAAGTTGCAATTGGAATGGCATGGGCTAAGCCTATATAATGGGGAGAGGCTTCAGGCAGTGAGGTATCTTTCGACTTGGGGATTTCACCTAGTCTCTCCCTGCATTTCCTTATGACTGACTAAAGTAAATAGCTTAGGGCGGAGCCCCTTTGCACACAGATGATGTATTGTTGCTGAGATCTTCTTCCTCCTTGTGCATATGAGTGGGTTGGACAAAGGGATTGGCTTTTGGTTGCAAGGTGCGGCAAGGCCATTACTAGAGTGAATGTTGGGCACAACTTCACACCTGTGATAGTTGGTTCCATTGCCAGAATATAAATGAACTAGACGAACTTGGAGGCATTCTGAAGGGGTCTGGCTCATCAAGACAAAGAAGTTCCTTGCTGGTTAGGCAGTAGTTAGGTTGCTGCTATCGCTGGTTTGATGTTTTAGTGCCTTTCGGAGCTTGAAGGCAAGTGGGACGCGATGAAGATAGGGAATGGAATGCTGGCCGAAGGGTAGGCTTTCCTACGTTCTGTCCATGAATGAATCTCCTCTTTCGATCAGTGTTTGTCCCGTGAGGATGAAACCTCTTATGCGGATGATTCACGAGAAGGCAGCTCTCCATGGAGCATTGCCTGTTAGAATTCGCTGGCTGCATACATGGTTGCGACAACGGACTATTTGAAGCAAAAGTTGGAGGAATTAAGGGACGAGACAGTGGGAAAGATCTAGGAGTTGGTGGACAAGATGGCACTAATAGAGAGGCCATTTTGAACACAACCCCTTCGTCAACGGAAGTGGATTCTAGGCCTAAGTTGCTCCAGGTTATGAAGACAAGAAGGTGCCCGAACCCAACACGTACCTTAGTTCATAGAGTGCCAAAGATAGAGAGAAGTTCATTTGGGACATTGAACAGTTCTTCGTGATCACCCATACCCCGGATGAAGAGAAGGTCATGATGACGAGTTTGTATCTCGGAGGAGATGCTAACTATGGTGGTAGACCAGGTTAGAGGATAATGGTATGGCTAGGTATCCTCCCATTCAGACTTGGCCCATGATGAAAAAGGATCATAGAGAGCAGTTCCTCCCCACAAACAAGATGTGGGTTGCACAAGAATCACTCAAGAAACTAAGGCAAATGGGAACTGCCCAGGAGTATGTGAAGTAGTTTCAGTTGCTCCTCCTTGACATCAAGCACGTGACGAAGGAGGACAAACTCTTCAACTTCCTGACGGGACTCCAGAGTTGGGTGCAGAATGAATTACAAAGGAAGAATGTTCAGGATCTCCCCTTCTCTATTACAGTTGTTGAACATTTAGTGGATTACAAGATGGAGTCTGCAATGCAAAAAAGAGACAAGGCATCTTCCTCTAGGGGCAGTCGCAGGCGCAACAGTGACAAATGCAGAAACAGATTCAAGGGCAAGAGGGGTAAGCAGGCTGACTCTAACAACAATAATGATCTAGCTTGTTTCATCTACCATGGCCCTCACTGCGCCAAGGAATGCCCAAAGAGGGGGAAGCTCAATGCGATGGTGGTTGAGGATGAGTCCTAATCGGACAAAGAGGAGATCATAACCTGCATGAACCCATTGTAGCTTGTCAGTGCCATCTGCAAGGAGAAGGAAGATTATAGTGGATTGATGCACCTAGAAGTAATTCTAGATAAGCAACTGATGCGGGCGATGGTTGACACCGATGCCTCACGCAATTTCCTAGCAAATCGATGCATGGCGCTCAAGGTGATGAAAGCTCAAGCAAGGATCAAGGTTGTTAACTCAAAGTCATCCCTTGTCCTAGGCATGGTCAATGACCTATCAGTTCAGATTGGAGAATGGGTGGGCAAGGTAAGCTTCTCTGTCGTTCCTCTTAATGACTTTGATCTAATCCTTGTGCATGATTTCCTGAGAAAGGCAAAAGTGTCTGTGATACCTCATTTCATGGGAATTCTCATTGGCGATGAGAGAGTCACCTGCTTTGTTGCTGATAACAAATGAGAAATGGAGGTGCAGGTTTTGTTTGGCCTACAACTCATGAAGGGCCTCGAGCAAAGCCACAAGACCTATTTGGTCTCTACGATGGAGATAGAGGAGGCAATAGTGGGAGTCGTTTCGAAGAAAGTGGGGAACTTGTTTAGGGAATTCATAGATGTGATGCCACCTAAACTTTTGTAGTCCATTCCCCCATGATGCGTTGTTGGCAATGCTATTATGCTGTTACCAACAGCTCGCCCTCCAACCTAGGCTCCCTACGGCATGGCTCGACCAGAATTGGCAGAACTCAGAAATCAATTGGAGGAGTTGTTGAAGGTTAGATTCATCAGGCAGTCCAAATCTCCCTACGAAGCACAGGTCCTATTTCAGATGAAGTAGGACAAATCACTTCAATTGTATGTTGATTACTTGGCTCTAGATCAGATTACAATGAATAACAAGTACCCATTCCCCTTGGTGGCTAACATGCTCGAGTGGTTAGTGAAGGATTTCTATTTCCCCAAACTTGATCTTAGGTTGAGTTATTGGCAGGTGTGCATTGCTGCTGGTGATGAGGAAAAGACAATGAAGGTGACTCGATACAGGCTATTCGAGTTCCTTGTCATGCCCTTTGGCTTTACGAATGCACCAGCCACATTCTATACCTTGATGAACGACGTATTCACACCATACCTTGATTGGTATGTGGTCTTCTACTTAGATGACATTATGATGTAAAGTGGATCCTTGGATGAACACATTAGACATCTTAGGATCATGCTAGAATGATTAAGGGAGCACAATTTATTTCTTAAACTCGAGAAGTGCCGCTATGCCTAGACAGAGATCATGTTCTTGGGGCCTTGGGTTTCTAAAGGAAGGGTGCAGATGGACGGAAGGAAGGTCAAGGCCATTGCGGAGTGGCTAGTCCCTATGAAGGTTGCAGAGTGGAGATCATCTCTGGGACTTGCAAACTATTACCAAAGGTTCATTGAGAATTATTCAAAGAAGGTTGCTCCACTGACCAACCTCTTGAAGAAAGACAAGCCATGGTGCTGGTATTTTTTTGATCATTTTTGGTGGGAAAATATGATACTTCAACGTATTTATATTTGTGTATTTACCTCAATCTTTATACCCGTAGAGTAGGGTGCGGGGCTTAGTCGTAGGCCGTAGGCTTTGCCGCGTGGTTATGGCACAAATTTTGGAGGTACGATGTGCAAACAATGAATTTATGCATGTTGGGATATGAATAGAAAAAATAAAAAAAGATATATAAGTTCTAGATCTGAAAACCGGATTCCAAAACTCAACATCCAGAAACATTCCAGACATCAAGAGAGATGGAGTGAAAACCCGAGTGAGTTTTCGGTCACTCCGTTCTCTCTCCTCCGTCGTTGGATTCAGCCAGTTCTTGTCTGGATCCACTTCACCTTATTGCCACGAGTCTGTAGGTACTGGCTATGACCACCGCCATGGCCTCTTCACTCCTCCACAATGTACCAGACTTTTTTTTGGTTTTTCTCCACTCTTATTCTAGTTTTTGAGCCATGCGGGTGCGATTTTCATGTTGTTTGCAGCCATCCCTGATTTTTTTACAATTTTTTTAAATTTTTTTGCTATTTTTTTGATCATTTTTGGTGGGAAATATGATACTTTAACGTATTGTATTTGTGTATTTACTTCAATATTTATACCCGTAGAGTTAGGTGCGGGGCATTAGTCATGGGCTGTAGGCTTTGCCGCGTGCTTACGACACAAATTTTGGAGGTACGACACACAAACAATGAGTTAATGCATGTTGGGATATGAATGGAAAAAATGAAAAAGATATATAAGTTCTGGATCCAAAAATCGGATTCCAAAACTCGACATCCATAAACATTCCAGACTCAAGAGAGATGGAGTGAAAACCCGAGTGAGTTTCCGGTCACTCCATTCTCTCTCCTCCTCGTCGGATTCAGCCGGTTCTTGTCTGGATCCACTTCCCCTTACTGTCGCGAGTCCGTATGTACTGGCTATGATCATAGCCATAGCCTCTTCGCTCCTCCATGAGGTACCAGACTTTTCTTTGGTTTTTCTCCACTCTTATTCTCGTTTTTTATCTGGGGGGGTGCGATTTTGATGTTGTTTGCAGCCGCCCTCAACTAGACATATGCTTGTTTGGCCTCTAAGAACCCATAGGCATGAGCACTTTAGAGCCGCTGCCATGCTTTCTTTGCTCTTTGTGAGCTACTGGCACTTTGGTCCGGTTTTGTTTATATTTTCATCTCACTATCCGTGACATTTTTTTAACATTGGTGTTTCTAGTTGTCGTCGGCCATCGAATGGATACTAGTCGGACTCTGTCCAACCTACCTCGATCTAGTGTCGGTTGGGGTTTGCCATTTCCAGCCCCACTTCGCCCTTATTGTCTTGCTCCGCCTGATTAGACGCTTTGGGTGCATCTTGGGTCATTGCCATTGGCGAGCCGTGTGCCATTTGGCCATCATGGACTCTACCCCAGCTCGGCGATAGCGAGGTCCAGCGCCACTTGGCCAATTACACCTCCACCTGAAATGGACCGCTTGCCCTTGCCCTATACAGTGCGAGATGCACAACTGCCCATACCAAATGTGTTGGTTGTGGGTGGCGATTGGCAATGTTGCCATTTTGATTGGCTACCACTTCCTGGCCCTAGCTTCGTTGCCCCTTTGTTGGCCTCTATCCGTCACTATTTCACCCATCTTCCCCTAGAGTGGCATTTATTGGCAGCATGTGCATGTGTCCACGCATGTGTTTTTGGGTTTAGGTGCCACATTTTTGCTGCCTCACCCTGAGCATCACCCCATGCCCTTCATCCTTATGTGGGCCCTTGTTAACGCGAAATTGCCACCATTGAATTTCAATTTCATGCGGCCGACAGAGTACTTCTCAGGTGTTGGTCGACCTTCATTAAGTACACGCTTGACTTCTGGTAACACCGCCACTTATGTTGGCACGACCTTTCTCCCAGCCACCCTAGTTTGCTGTGTCACCCCATTTGGTCGTGATTTCTTCTGGCACTTCCTGAACTCTCTGGATAACATCTCTCTCAACTTGGCAAAGCTTTTGGCCACCAACTTTGCCGCCGATGCCGCCACTATCGTGTGCTCGCCATCAATGTCATGATTACGAGGTAGGGGAGATTTGAACTCATAATTTCATGATAGAATGCTTTGAATGAGTAGTAGCATGTTAGGACTATATGATTGAATGCTATGGATTTTAGATTATGATCTGTTTGCATGATGTAAGAGGATGAATTATGCCATGTTGAAATGCAAATGACATGCATGTTGGCTGTAAGAATGTTTGAAGTATGTATGTGCTAGTGATGGTTAGCGTATATGTTTGTAAGCTACGTGTGTGGAATATGTATGTACTAGTGATAGCTAGCATGTATGCTTGTAAGTTATGTATGTGGAATATGTATGTGCTAGTGATGGCTAGCGAGTATGTTAGTAAGCTACGTATATGGATGTGCATGTGTGTGCTAGTGATGGCTAGCGAGTATGTTGGTAAACAATGTATGGAAGTATGTGGATGTTATACGTATGTATGACGGACATACATATGTATGATGGCTATATGCCTATCTGATGGATATGTGTAGCCGTGTGGGGGCAAAAGTATGGGCGATGGACAATAAGAGATTACAGAGGTTTTCATCTAGATTTGTTGTGGATGTGTAACCATATGACGAAAGATAGATGATGTAAGTTTGATGGGCGAGGATTGGAGCGGTTTGTTTGGCTTGGATTAGAGTATATGGTTGGGGATTGTTAGACAGTAAAAGTGTGTATAATCGTACAAGCATAATGTATAGATAATGAAGTGAAAAGTAAGCATAATAAGTGAGGTATTAGTAAGAGGGTGATAACTGGGTTTGTCTCTAAGGAGCTTAGTTTGATGACATTTGTGTAAGATGTTTTGGCCATAAGGTTTATGGTGGAGATTGTATGAATACTTAAGATTTTGGTGTACAGTGTGTTATGTTGTAAGCTGGACAGGTTAAGTGAAGTCTGTTGCCCTGACGAACTAGGGTTTCGGATCAGGCTTAGCTTTGGTTTGATCAGTGGAGCACGGTATGTTTGAGTGCTTGTGTGGCATAATTGCACCGTATAATTTACTTAATTCAAACTTAATTTATAAGAAAGCTAATAATAGCATTGTAAGTTTGAGATCTAAGGGTTTGACAGATTAAGTTCTGTAATTGAGCTAGCCGATAATGAGTCGGCTAAGCATTTCTCATGTCTTGCCATGGTGTTTATCTTGTGGGATATTGTCTATGTGCTATATAGAGCACCAGATGTGTGATGCTCTATTGAGAGTGATGTATGTTTCCGATTTGGACTGTGTGCTGCTTGAAGCCTAGATGTCTGATGGTCTGTTGAGAGCGATATATGTTTTCAATTTGGTCTGTGTGCTATATAAGCCTAGACGTTTGATGCTCTATTGAGAGCGTTGTATGATTTCTACCCAAGAGTGGAACTGTATGATTCTGCCCAAGAGTAGCACTGGCACTATAAAACCCATAATGGTGGGCAATTCTATGGCACTATAAGACCCATTATGGTGGGCAACTGTATAGCCCTTAAAGTATGGGCGTTTGTGTGCTCATGTAAGTAGTATCATGGACCTACTCTTACCTGTTTGATCCTGTGCCCCATGAGCATTGGTGTGCCTTACCTTCGAAAAAGTCCACGGAGTTTAGTCACTCCCCGGAGGTTAAGGTGATGCCTTAGTGGCATTCCTTTCCATTTTGACGTTGGAGCTTATTAGTCATAATGAGCTTCAATGATCAATATTATGTGTATGATTGTAAGAGTATGAGTAAGATTGTAAGTGTATGAGCATGACTGTAAGAGTATGAGTACGGATACGACTGTAAGAGTATGAGTATGAGCAAGAATGTAAGAGTATGCGTATGAGTATGACTATAAGAGTATGAGTATGACTATGTGAGCATGACTGTAAGAGTATGAGTATGAGCACTACTATAAGAGTATGCATATGAGTACGACTGTAAGAGTATTTGTATGAGAAAGACTATAAGAGTATGATTCTGAGTAAGATTGCATGAGTACTGTCATACAAGTATGTGTAATTACATGAGTAAGCATATGATTATACGAGTAAGGTTGTACAAGTATGCATAAGTTGTATGCGTAAGTTGTATGAGTAAGTGTACAATTGTACAAGTAAGTTTGTAAGACCCTCATTAAGGGTGTATGTCTAAGATCAGTTTGATTGTGTGATTTTAGCATGATGATATGCGTGATTGTATGCATATGGGCATGATTATGATATGCCTATTTGTTTATGTTTCAGTTGCATGAATGCATCTATGTATGGACTAACTAAGTTTACTGTTTAGAACTCTCCTACTGGGTATTTTCTTACTAAGTATGAAAATACTCATTACCCTATTTTTTTAGCCCCGTTGTTCGGGAGGCTTTTGCAGGTTTGTGATGGAGAGCTCCTAGAGATGGATGCTCGTTTCCATGGTGGATTGATTCCCTTCGACTCAGGTATATGCTTGACTTACTGCGAGTATTATTTTGTGCCATGATCTTTTGTATTGAGTGAGATGAGAATTAAGATGTTTTTGTATTTTGGACTTTTAGTTTGGATCAGACTATGGATTGTTATGGTACTTGCAGCCAAGGATGCTTGGGAGAGATTTGTATTTAAAGTCTATGATCATATCAATTTATTCATATGTTTGTTTTCGAGTAGCGCCTGAGGATGTTTGGTTTGTCCATACGATGTTTAATCAAATGAGCAAAAATTTGGATAGGAAAATGATTGATGTGTGATGTTTTAAATTATTAAACTTCTTTCACAAGTTTTGTATTTGTCATTTTTCATGATTTACATCCGTTATGTTGCAAAAATATTCTGTGAATTTTAAGGAAAACGTATGAAAAATCTTGGGCATCATAGTTGGTATCAAAGCCTAGGCAATTTGGCTACGAGTCCATAACAGTCGCAAGTCCAGAGTCGTGGCATGTGAGAGTAAGTTGAAATTTGGTTTTGGAATGGGTCAAGGTGAATGTTTTTCTTTGAGTCCATTTGTTTTTGCCATTGGGAAAAGTTGAGCCGAAGTGCCTCTGCTGCTGAGAGATTTGGTCGGTTAGATCGCACGTTTTTGGCTAAAGAGAGCCATGGGCTTCTATTGATTATGTTGCGTTTCAAAAGGGTTGGCTAGCAGCTTTATGTTGGGTTTCTATTGATTGTGTTGATTTGAGATTACGATGCATCTCGTTGTGGTTTTGTAAGCTCCATATGACTAGAGAGTGGTTATGGCCACTTACGCTCTGACTAGTGAAAATATGTCAGATGTACCATTCCTAATTGGTCAGCTTATGGCCTAGATGGAGTATATTTTTGTGACCTCCGTTGTGATGCACTAAAATAATGTTCAATTAAAAATTTTTAAATTTATAATTGCAATCATATTTTGTGTTAATTCATTACTTATTTGAACTATTTTTGTTTTGAATAGGTTAGTTGGACCTTAGTTATGCTTACATGTTTAAATGGGCTTCAATAGGATCCAAGTAGAAGGAGTGAAGCTTAACTACCCAAGGCTTTTTAAAAGTCAAGAATGAGCTCCTAATGGTCTAAACATGCACGGAATGATTGAACACAACCTTTTGGACCCGTTGGATTTGAGATTTGCATCAAGAGAACTAAATTTGGGAAGAAGCAGATTGGACGACACAACTTTTGTATTTTGACCATATCTTTCCATGTATAATTCATATGGATACAATTCTGGTGGCATTGGAAAGAATACTTCCATGGATACAATTGCTATTTGAGGAAGAAATTTACAATTCCGAAGATTTATAGGTCGAATTCGACATGTAAAGGGACAACTAGTTAACTAACCTGAGGCAAACACATGGAGAATCTTTTCATTGGTTGTGATTGATACATATAAGGAAAGATAATGACACTTATTTGATAACTAAAGGAATACTCAAAGATACCTATTTAATAAATAAATTAATGATTTATTTGATTGATTTAGAATCTTATTATTGCCAAAAAAGTAACCAATCAAGTAATCAAATAGGATGCAATATGGAGATATGATTAGACTTTCCCCTTTAAAGCAACCTCTTCTCCTACTATAAATAAAGGGGTGGACGTGATAGAGGGCAGATTCTCTCCTCTTTGGAGCTCTCTTGTCCTAATTTTCTTATCTTCTTTTATATTTTTGTTTTTAGTTTTATTGTAATGGCTTTCTAAGCTCTCAAGCTAAGGGTAGGGATGAAGCTTGTACTTGATGTTTAATGGCTACTTTGATTCAAGTAAGTTCTTTATTATTTTAAATTTATGTTTCATATTTAAAGAGTTTATAATCTATATAATTATTTGATTCGGCATTGACGAAAGGCACACCGAATGCTTATAATTCCCTTCGATTATATACTTAATGCTTTCACGTAGTAAATAATTAATTACTATTGTTCTATTTCAAAGTTATTTAAAAGATAAATTTTCTGACTAAGAAGAGTAACATGTTTTTTGCCTTATTTTACAATTTAAATTTTGTTTATTAAATTCTAACTCTCTAACTTTTTATATTTTGTCATTTAATTTCTGTACTTTTACTTTCGTTTGTTACTAAAAAAATTGTTGTTGCATGTTTATATGGGTGCGTGATAATTATGGACGATTGAGAAGAGTAAACAAATCTTTTGAAAATTCTTTTTATTTTGATACAATGGAGGATCTAAGAACTAATGTGGAACTAAGAAGTGATAATGGGGATAATAATGCACAAAATGTTTAAGTTAAAACCTTGCGTGATTATTTACAACCAACTAGATCAAGTTCTCTTTCTTGCATGATTTTTTCAACTAATGTGGGTGGTTCTAAACTTAAACCGGGTGTAATTCAATTACTACCCAAATTTTATGGCTTAAATTTGAAAAGCCCATATTCGCATTTAAAAGAGTTTGAAGAGGTTTGTGTAACTTTGACAAACCAAAATGTCTCAAATGATGTTATTAGATAAAAACTCTTTCTATTTTCTTTATAAAAAAAAGCAAAAAATTGGTTGAATTCTTTGAAGCCATGATCAATTAGAACATGACAAGAAATGCAAAGAGAATATTTGAAAAAGTTTTTCCCCACCCATAGAACTAATACACTTAGAAAGAACATAGTGAATTTTTCACAAAAAAAAATGAGACTTTCTTTCAATGTTGTAAAAGATTTAAAGAATTTTTGTTGTTGTGCCCACATCATGGATATGAAACATTGCGTACAATTAGTTTTCTTTATAATGACTTGACTTCTCAAATGAGACAATTTGTTAAAATAATGTGTAATAGAAAATTTTTTAGTACATAACCTGTGGAAGCATGAGACTATTTTGATGTGTTAGCTAAAAATGCTCAATCATGGGAAGATTCTAATGAATTTAAAAGTAGTAATAAGACCAAATCTAATGGGACAACTAAGGGGGGCATGTACTAAAAAAGTTGAGGCTATGGAAATTAATAAAGAAAACATGTCTAAAGCATCTAAAAAAGCATAAGATATCTATAATATATGTGAGAGTGATGAACACCAAACATAGGATTGCCCAAAAATCCCTGCTTTTCATGAGGTGTTACATATTAAAGCAAATGCTATGCATACCTACAAAAGGATATTTTCTTTTCCTTATTTTGAAACTTATACTCCTAATTGGAGAAATCATTCTAACTTTAGTTGGAGAAATGAGTCTAATGTGCAGGTACCCCCTTCTTCCTCAAATTATGTTCTACCACACAAGTAGACTCTTAAAGTCACATTGCAAATATTCATGCAAAGTAAAGCAACAATAAAGAACCAAACAATGCAAGCCATCAATGACTTGAAGACTTCAATCACTCAATTGACAACAACTTTGAGCACTTAAGAAAAAGAAAAGTTTCATTCTCAACCTCAACCAAATCTTAAAGGTCAATTTGTAATTAAAAATTTAAATTCTTCAAGTTCACAAGAAGAGCATGCTAAGTCCATCACAACTTTAAGAAATAGAAAAGTCATTAACAAAGACATTCTAATGAAGGCTGTTAAACCTAAGGGGTTTTTAAATTCTAAACATGGTGATAAACTTGACAGCTCTGACTATGTTTTTCCTATTCTTCATCATTTTCCTCAAATATTGCAATTTTCTTCTAAATTGGTGCAAAATGGTGACATTGTGGAAATTTTTAAACAAGTGAAATTTAGCATTCCTCTCTTAGATGCAAAATTTTTGAAAGACCTTTGTACAATCAAGCATAAGCTAAATGTACAAAAGATGACATTTTTTGACAGAACAAGTGCAATTTTACAACAAAACACCCCACCAAAATGTAAAGATCTTGGTTGTCCAATCATATCTTGTATAATTGGAAATTATACAATTGAAAAAGCTTTTCTTGATCTTGGGGCAAGTGTTAATCTCTTACCTTATTCTATTTATAAACAATTGGGACTTGGTGAATTGAAGCCCACAAGCATTACACTTCAACTTGCAGATCGCTTAGTTAAAACACCAAGAGTTATTGTTAAGGATGTGCTAGTACAAATAGAAAAGTTTTACTTTCCTATTGATTTTAATGTTTTGGACACAACCAATTTTTAATGCTTGTAATCAAATTCCTATCATATTAGGCCGCCCATTTCTTGCTACTGTAATGCTCTTATTAATTGTAGAAATGGTGTTATGAAGCTTTCTTTTAGAAATATGACTTTAAAATTGAACATTTTTAATATTTACAGACAATAAGGAGATGATGATGAGGAAGTGCATAAAGTGAATCTTTTAGAAAGTTTTGTTGATGACATGACTACTATTTCTTCATTTTCTGACCCTCTTGAAGCATGTCTTTCTTATTTTAACTTTTATGACGATGCTATGTTTAATGAAGTAAATTTCTTGTTGGAGTCAACTCCATTATTAGATACCTATAGGTGGAAGGTCCGCTTTGAGGAGTTACCTCCTTCTAATAGCGTTCCTCTCCCCTCAAGTGGCCAATCACCCAAGTTCGACTTAAAACCCCTCCCTACTGAAATTCAATATGCTTATCTTGGTGAGGGAGCGACATTTCCTGTGGTTGTCTCTTTAATGTTGGATAGGGAGCAAGAGCACAAGTTGCTCAAAGTCATTAGAAATTACAAGAATGCCATTGGGTGGACCATTGCTGATATCAAGGGGATTAGTCCCCTGATTTGTACACATAGGATCTTCATGGAAGAAAATGCAAAACCTATGAGACAAATGCAAAGGAGGTTAAACCCCAATATGAAAGAGGTAATGAGAGAAGAAGTCTTAAAATTATTGGATGTGGGTATTATTTACCCCATTTCTGATAGTCCAAGGGTGAGTCCCACCCAAGTTCTCCCCAAAAAGTATGGAGTGAAAGTGGTAAAGAATGCTAATGATGAGTTAATTCCCACTAGAGTCACCACCGGTTGGCGGATGTGCATAGATTATAAGAAATTGAATTCCGTCACTAGGAAAGACCACTTCCCCTTACCGTTCATGGACCAAATCCTAGAGAGGGTGGTTGGTCATAAATTGTACTATTTTCTAGATGGTTATTCAGGATATAATCAAATTGACATTGCACTTGAAGATTAAGAAATAACAACCTTTACATGTCCATTTGGTACCTTTGCTTATTGAAGGATGATAATTGGATTATGTAATGCTCTTGCCACATTCCAAAGGTACATGATGAGCATCTTTAGTGACATGGTGGAGTGGTTTTTGGAAGTTTTTATGGAATACCTCTGTTTTTGGTGATTCTTTTGATTGTTGTCTTTATAACTTAGAAAAAGTTTTGGTCAGATGTGAAGAGAAAATTCTAGTTTTAAATTGGGAAGAGTGTCATTTTATAGTTACCACTAGAATAGTACTTGGTCACATTGTTTATGTATAGGGAATTCAATGGATAGGGTAAAAATTGAATTGATTACTAATTTGCCTAGTCCAAAGTCCATAAAAGATGTTAGATCCTTTGTAGGGCATGCACGTTTTTATAAAAGATTTATCTAAAGAACATTCTTTTGACCATTGTGTAATCTTCTATCTAAAGAACATTCTTTTGAATGGTCGCATGCATGTGAAGAAGCTTTAACAAAGTTTAAGAACATGTTAGTGTCCGCACCCATCATGCAACCCTTAGATTG
Source organism: Saururus chinensis (assembly GCA_035235625.1). NCBI lineage: Eukaryota > Viridiplantae > Streptophyta > Magnoliopsida > Piperales > Saururaceae > Saururus > Saururus chinensis. The sequence continues at coordinate 29,325,969 of CP141140.1, forward strand.
GACCCTTCCTTTTGAAATTATGTGTGATGCAAGTAATTATGCCGTTGGGGCTGTTTTAGCGTAACAGAAAGATAAGAAACCTTGTGTAATTGATTATACAAGTAAAACTTTAAATGGTGCCCAAATAAACTATTCCACCACTGAAAAAGAACTTTTTGCTATAGTATTTGCACTTGAAAAAGATTGGCTCCCAGGTTATCATTTTTAGTGACTATGCAGCTTTGAAGTACCTTTTCGGCAAACAAGATACAAAACCCAAATTGCTCTGGTGGATATTCCTGCTCCAAGAGTTTGATCTCACAATCAAAGACAAGAAGGGAGTAGAGAATGTGGTGGCAGATCATCTTTCAAGATTTGAAGTTTTTGATTCTTTGGAAAAAATTCCAATCCAGGACACATTCCCCGATGAGCAACTTTTTGCCCTCTCACATCCTCCATGGTATGCCGACATTGCCAACTACTTGTTAATGGGCAAAGTTCTCCATCATTGGTCTCATCAAGATAAAAAGAGATTCTTCATCAAGGTAAAGCATTTCTTTTGGGACGACCCCTATCTCTTTAAGTACTGTCTGGATCAAATAATAAGGAGATGTGTGCCTGATTATGAAAAAGTAAGTATCATCTCTTTTTGTCATTCTAAAGCATGCGGTGGTCACTTCTCCTCTAAAAAGACCACCACTAAAATTTTGCAATGTGGTTTTTATTGACCAACTCTTTTCAAAGATGTTCATGAATTTTGCAAAACTTGTGAACGGTGTCAAAAGTTAGGAGTTATATCTCGTCGACATATGATGCCTCTTAACCCCATATTGGTTATTGAGATTTTTTATTATTGGGGCATAGATTTTATGGGACCTTTTCATCCTTCTTTTGGCTATGTTTACATTTTAGTTGCTGTTGATTATGTTTCCAAGTGGATTAAGGCGGTTCCAAGCAAAACCAATGACCACAAAGTCATTGTGAGCTTTTAAAAGAAAATATATTTTCAAGGTTTGGAACAACTCGAGCCATCATAAGTGACTGGGGGTCACATTTTTGCAATAAGCCTTTTGAGGCTTTGATGAGAAAGTATGGGATTATCCATAAAGTAGTCACCCCCTATCACCCACAAACAAGTGGACAAGTTGAGATTTCTAATCGTGAAATTAAATATATTTTACAAAAAAAAGGTAAATCCAAATGGTAAAGATTGGTCCTTAAGGCTAATTGATGCTCTTTGGGCTTACTGTACCGCTTTTAAGACCCCAATTGAAATGTCTCCTTACCGTTGATCTTTGGAAAAGCTTGCCACTTGCCTGTGGAATTGGAATATAGGGCGTATTGGGCAATCAAAGCTTTGAATTTTAATTTTGACAAGGCTGACTTAAATAGAAAATTACAAATTAATGAGTTAGAGGAAATTCGACGTGATGTTTATGAGAGCTCAAAACTTTACAAAGAGAGAATGAAGGCTTTTCATGATAAAAATATTTTATGAAAAACTTTTGAGCCATATCAAAAAGTTTTATTGTCCAACTCTAGGCTTCATCTCTTTCCAGGAAAATTAAGATCATGTTGGATAATTCCTTTCCTTGTAAAAACTATTTTTCCTTATGGAACTGTTGAAATTGAAAACCAAAAAAATGGTGATGTTTTCAAAATTAATGGACAATGTTTGAAACCATTTTTAGACCATTTTGTCCCTAAAGTTAAATCTACATCTCTTGAAGATCCAAATTATGAGGGTTGATTTTTTTTTCATGATTTTCACCAAAAAAATATCATAACAAAAAAAAATCTTTTTTCTCTTTTTCAAACATTGAGGACAATGTCTCATTTGGGTTGGGGGTGAGTTTGGATAATTTTTGTTAATAATATTTACTGTGATAACCTTCATCCTTTCTTGGTATGATTCTTCTTTACTTTGATCTCTAGATAATGATGGCACTTGGATATTTTTATTGAAACATTCCTTTTGTGATGAGTCTTTAAAATTAACTTTCATGAAGAGGATCATTGAAACTAATGTTAGTTTTCAAAATTTCACTCACATGCCTAATTTTTAGAGTTGAAGTCGAATTATGTGGTGTTGCTCTAATACTCACCCGGAATGTTGAGACACCAAATCTAATGAACTTTGACCTCCTTCTTCATTTCGTTGGCTGGGAAGGAAGAAAATTTTTGGGATTATTATCGTTATGGAAAACAACCAATGAATTAGACTGAGTACTTCAAAAAGGGTTGCCTATGAAAAAAAAAAAAAGTAAAAAAAAAGTGATGGACATCACATAAAAAAAGGAAAAGAAAAAAAAATGAAGTTGCCAAATAAATAACGTTTCAATTTGTAAGATAGGGCAAGCATGCTAGAATATCACAGTTAAAGCCCATGAGGTATTAAAGTGAGCATTCAAACCTCTTGTTATCTCGGATAGGTTGTTCAGTTTTGAATTGGTTCTTTTGGCTATCTAAACATCTCTTGGTGAGTAGTAGAGCATACTACTTTAGGAGGCTAATCCTCTATTTATCTTGTCAAAATTTTACTTGGACTCACTTACACATTGTTTCAAAAGTTCCTCTACATAGAAATTTAATGGTTGAGACTTTTATATTTAATTTATGAAAACTAGTGCTTAAGTATTTTGGAGATAATTATAAAGTTAGTTGTTTGCTTAGTGGGGATGAAGGGGTTCCTTAGTCTTGCTTTACAATTATTATTTTAGTCTTTACTTCCTCAACACAACTTGTTAACACTATAAGTTATTATTTTTTTATCTTCTTCTTTGCTTTGTCTGGCTGAAAACATAAAACTTAGTGCTGCTTGGGAGGCAACCCATGAGTTTTTTTTTTAATTTTGTGGGTATATTCACTACAAATCCTCATATTACACAACTCGTCCATTAGAGCACGTTAGGGGTTTAACGGCTTTCTACATGTGCTAAATGTAGTCATGATGGCCTACAAAAGTGACATGTTTTCTTTTTCAATAATTTTCGAATAGATTACTAGAGACTAGCAATATGCTGGTTGGGGGGTATTTGATGCACTGAAATAATGTTCAATTAAAAATTTTTAAATTTTGAATTGTAATCCTATTTTGTATTAATTTATTACTTATTTGGGCTATTTATATTTTGAATAAGTTATTTGAACCTTAGTTATGTTTACATATTTAAATGGGCTTCAACAGGATCTAAGTAGAAGGAGTGAAGCCCGACTACCCAATGCTATTTAAAATTCAAAAACGAGGTCCTAATGGTCTAAACATATGTGGAATGGTCGAATACAACCTTTTGGACCCGTTGGATTTGAGATTTGCATCAAGAGAACTAAATTCGGGAAGAAGCTAATTTGGACAGATTGACACAGCTTCTGTATTTCGACCATATCTTTCTATGTGTACTTCCGATAGATACAATTTTGGTGGCATTGGAAAGAAGACTTTCGTGGCCATGATTATTATTAGAGGAAGAAATTCACAATTCTAAAGATGTATAGGTCGAATTCGACATGCAAAGGGACAACTAGTTAACTAACCCGAGGCTAGCATAAGGAGAATCTTTTCATTGGTTGTAATTGATACACATAAAGAAAGACAATGAGGCTGATTCGATAACTAAAGGAATACTAAAAGATACTTATTTGATAAATAAATCATTGCTTTATTTTATTAATTTAGAATCTTATCATTGCCAAAGAAACAACCAATCAAGTAATCCAACAGGATACAATCTGGAGATATGATTAGACTTTCCCCTATGAAGCAACCCCTTCTCTCATAAATAGAGGGGTGGACGTGATAGAGGGTGGATTCCCTCCTCTTTGGAGCTCTCTTCTCCTATTTTTTTCTCTTCTTTTGTATTTTTATTTTTAGTTTTATTGTAATGACTTTCTAAGCTCTCAAGCTAAGGCTAAGGATGAAGTTTGTACTTGATGTTTAATGGCTACTTTGATTCAAGTATGTCTTTTATCATGTTAAATTTATGTTTAATATTTAAAGAGTTTATAATCTATATAATTATTTGATTCAGTGTTGATGAAAGACACGCCGAATGCTTATAATTCCTATGATTATATACTTAATGCTTTCATATAGTAAATAATCAATTACTATAGTTCTATTTCAAAATTCTTTAAAAGATAAATTCTCCAATTTGAGACGAGTTTTTATTTGATCTTAATTGAGTTATCATTTGAAGCAAATATACATTAGAGATTTTTTACAATTGGAATTCCGATGCCTTAGCACTTTCTCTTTGATTGTCTTTTATTCTCTATTTTACCTTTCTTCTTTATTTTATTATCTTTGTAATAGTTTTCTCTGTCACACAAGGCTTTCCCTATGGATCAACCTTGTTTACTATAGTTGACAAGTAAAAAAATAAATCTGAATTAAACTACTTCATAGTCTTGGTTTGGATGTAAGAACAAATTGGCTCCATTGTCGGGGATTGCAGCATGTGACAAGAATCTGTTACGAAAAAACACACACTCTAGCTTTACTAATTCTCTGACTTTTATTTTTGCACACTAACTTTTTAAATTCAGTCATTTACTTTTAGTACTTAAATTCTGCAGCTTCTAGAGCATTGGACTACCTTGCAGAGGATAATGAGAGAAGTCCTAGTGCTAGTAGGACTTGTATGGTGAGATGAGCACCAATTCTACCTGGGGAAAGACTCCCAAGTTAGCAGGGGCTCATTCATCAAATTTCAGCCATCTCCTAGCACAAGTAGGAGACAAAACAATAGCTTCCTTTCAAGCCCAGACTTTTTGAAGGCCTCATGCATGGGACTCCTAGCTGAACAAGGAGATCCCTAGTTTCCTAGTTTAGGCTACGGCGAATTGCCTAAGTGGGGAGAGTTGGATAGGGAGCGAACAGATTGTATGGGTGGGACTTGTATTTTCTAGTTGCAATAGGACTCAGCATGGGTTGAGCCTATATAATGGGGAGAGGCATTAGGTAGCCAGGCATCTTTCGAGTTGGTGATTTCAGCCAGCCTCTCCCTGCCTTTGCTTTTGATGGACTGAAGCAAATAGCTTAGGGTGGAGCCCCTTTGCACACAAATAGTGTATTGTTGTTGAGATCTTCTTCCTCCTTGCACATACAAGTGGGAAGGATGATGGAATTGGCTGCTAATTGCAAGGTGTAGCCAGGCCATCACATGAGCGAATGCTAGGCATAGCTTTGCACCCACGACACTTGCCATAACAAAGTCATGGAGTACAGGGCCAAAGATAAAGCCATATGACCAACTATTCCCCTTCTCACTTTTGTGGCATCGCTATCCACACCACGGGTAGGTGGATGTTTAGCCACTACCCTGTCAGTAGCTACGCGAGGAAGAGTTTTTTCTCCTCCACATAAGAATTGTTGATATTTAAGATTAACAGTGCTAGCATGTAAGCCCCTGATCTCATATATGAGTGTCTCTCATACAGAGCTTACACTCTACTTATTATTAGAAGGGAGCTGAAAAAACTCTCCCTAAACGGGTGATAATTGTAACACCCTGACCCAAAAATCCAACCCGGATCGGGGATTATTCGGAAAACAAATGAGGAGTTTATTAAATTTTAATAGAAAAATTACAATGAGACCAACCAAGAGTGGCAGACTCTGTGTGTGAGTCATAACATTTTTTTATGCACTATTGAGCTTTAGTTTTTTGTTGCGAGTAGGTGAGAACGAACCTGATGTTATAACTATTTTGGATTGGGCCAATATTGCCTTGCCATTGGTTGCTTATGTGCGTATTGGATAACATCTACGCACGACATGCAATACAACATTTTTGTCTAGTTAACATGAGACGCGTGTCGTGCACACTTGCACGCGAATGCCCTCGGCTCGCGAATTTCTCCTTTAAATTCTCATTTTCGATCAAACTTTTGGGGGAGTTTTCAAAGTTGTTTTGAATATATTCTCTTCTATTCAAAAGTCATTCTTAGCTAATTCGAGGGTATTTTAAGCAATGAAAGTATCCATTCCTTAAGTTATGGACTCTATAAGGGAGAAAAGCCCCAGGGCAAGAGGGGACTCTACTCATCACCCTCAAGCCTTAAAGAGAGAGAAATGGCATGTACCTAGAGGAGGCTCCATCCTCCATTATTGGGCCACAACTAGGGAAGTGGCCCCGAGTAGGGGAGACTCCATCCTCAACGGAAGAGCCACAAAGTGTGTAATGCATTCCTAGGTTAAGGGGAAGTTTTGTCCATAGCTTACGGGCATGAAAAGAGAAAATAGCCTCCAAGTAAGGGGAAGGTATGTCTATAGTTAAGGAGGCATAGAGATTAAAGTGTCTCCTGGCAGGGGAGGTTCTGCTTGCTGCCTATGGGCATGGGAAGTGTGAAGTGTCTCAAGTTAAGGGGAGGTTAGATTTGTCGCTTTTGGGCCACAATGAGGGAAATGCTCCAGTTTAAAGGAAGTGTTTGTCTACCCCCATTAGACATAATGAGAAAGTTGTTCTGGAGCTAGATGAGGTTCTGCCCGCCATCCCTGGACATGAAAAGGACGATGCTATGAGGAAATGAGTAATTCTGAATGTCACTATTTCCTAAACTACAGGGGAGTAAGCATTTATAACGTTCCACTTGAAATATGCTGATATGTTTAGATTTGATTGGCTTTGAAATACTTTGTTGTGATTTAATATGCTCCGATCTAATCTGATAATGATTGTTATGGTTGGATGAAATCTGATATGATTTGATGGTCTCTATTGTCTGTTCTACTCCACTTTGTGATATAGTAAAATGTGTGATTTTGTTGATTTATTGGCTTCCGTTCGACTCTTATGGTTTATGAGATTTTTATCAGACTTCGAATGATTTATTCTAATATAAGGATATAGGTATTTTAATGTATATGATTTTGTAATGCCTATTGCATGCAATAGTTGTTAGTTAGAACTACGTTTGGATCTGATTATATTGGAATAATATCGTAGATGTTATCCAGTACATACGTAGGCAACCATTGGTAAGGCGACGTTGGCCCTATCCAAATTAGTCATAACATTAGATTTGTTCTATCCTATGTGCAACGACACTCTAAAGCTCTATAGCGCGTAGAAAAAGAAGTTTTGACTCTTACACACAATGTATGCTACTCTTGGATGGTCTCATTTAAATTTTTCTGTTAAAATTGAATAAACTCCTCATTTTTCTTTAGAATAACCCATGATCCCAGGTTGAATTTTCGGGGCGGGATGTTACAATAATAGGCACTGAATAAAGCATGTCCAAAAGTACCCCACAAAAAAGGAAGTATTTTTCATGTTTTCTACCCACAATATGCCAAAATTAAGATGCACCTGGGAACCTTGATATTTGAAATTGACGGCACACATGCTATTGCATGTTAGCATCAGTGTTATTTATGCTAACTTGTGTATTGTCAATCTTATGGATGAAGGGTTCCCATGTGGAGCTTACTCACTACTTGCACTACTCACTTCCTCCATTTAATATCTTAAAATTCCCCAACAAAATTTCAATACCTCATTACTTCCTCTATTTTAATATCTTAAAATTTATCGCACCCACCCCATTTATCTTCCCCCATTTAATACCCTTCTCTCATATCACCCCTGCCAATGTCGACGGACTACCCTCTGATGCCTATTTCCCTTTTTATTTTCTTATTCTTCGTCTTCTCCTCTTCCTCTTTATTTCTTCTTCTTCTTCTTCTTCTTCTTCTCGTCTTCCTTTGATAAGAATAAGTTGTCTATTGTTGTTATATCTGAAACAAGACTATGAAGAAGTCAAATTCAAATTTGTTTTACTTGCCAATTGTAGTAGACAAGGTTGATCCATAGGGAAAACCTTGTGTAACAAAGAAAACGGTTACAAAAAAATAGAGGAAAGAAAAATTAAGAAAGAAAAAGTAGAAGAGTATTGAGGGAATAAATAGTTAAATAATAAAGAAAAGAAAACACTAAGGCATTGAGGGTCATTGTAACATCTAGTGATGTATTTCATGTGTCATGTTATCTCAGTTAAAATCGAATGAAGATTCTATCTAACCGGAAGGTATGAACATTAAAAGCAAAAACAAAGATTGAAAATGATTTAGATAGATGAAGGATAAAAATAATTATTTCTTCAAGAGTTCTATGTATCCAAATCAAAAATGATCAAGAAACAGAGTCTTAAAGCATCTTATGTATCCAAATCACAAAGAAATAAGAAGAACAACAATATTAAATAAATATCACTTCAAATAACCAATACTTACTTGAAACTATTGATGAAACATGAATAGAACTCCATTAAATTGTTGCAAATCACCTCAACCTTAGCTTTGGAGCTTAGAAAGTCATTACACAAATGAGGAGATGATGCCTTTACCACATCCACTCCTCTATTTATAAGATTGAAGAGGTTGCTTCAAAGGGGAAAGTCCAATCATAATTCTTGATTACATCTTGATTGATTGCTTGATTGGTTGCTTCTTTGGCAACAATTATATTCAAAATTAATCAAATAAAATAATAATTTATTTAGAAAATAATTATTTTTGAGTCTTCTTTTAGTTATCCAATCAACCTCATTGTTTTTCTTTATGTGTATTAAACACAACCAATGAAAAGATTCTCTATGTGTTGGCCTCGAGTTAGTTTACTAGCTATCCGTTTGCATGCCAGATTTGACCCATATAGATTTGGGATTATGAATTTCTTCCTCAAATAGAGATTGTTGCCATGGAAGTCTTCTTTCCAATGCAACTAGAATTGTTTCAATCTAAAATACACATAAGAAGATATAACCAAAATACTAAGGTTATTACAATCTGTCAAAATTAGCTTCTTCCAAAATTTAGTTCTTTTGATGCAAATATGAAATCTAACAGGTCCACAAGGTTGTGTTCGACTATTAAGAATCCATTCTTGACTTTCAAATAGCTTTGGGTAGATGGTCTTTATTTCCTCTTCTACTTGCATCCTATTGAAGCCTGTTTAGACATGTAAACTCAATTAATGTTTAACTAACCTATTCAAAATATAAATAGCCAAAATAAGTAATGAATTAATACAAAATAAGATTAAAATTCAAAATGTGAGAACATTTAATTAAACATTATTTCAGTGCATCACCTATTCAGCTATATTAGTTGCAACTCGCCTAAATGTGGCTAGATTTGGCCCCTCCTTTCTTCTTCTTCTTCTCCTTCATACTCCTCTTTTCTTCTGCTCCTCCTCTTCCTAATAGTCGATGAAATGGGGATTCAAAGAATGGTTGGTGACAATTGACACATTGGCACTACCATCACCAATGTAGTTGTAGCCACTAGAAGGAGAAAAAAAGAAGAAACAGGTGGGTACATGGGAGTAATAGAGAAAGAATAGGGGGAAGACTTAGAAGATAAGTCATGTAGGAGGAGTGGATAGTTCTCAAAATAAAGCTTACAAGATGGATCAAGACAATCAAGAAGAGCAAAGTTACCTTGAATATCTTACTCGATTGCAGGCATCAATTGAGTGCACTAGATTTCTTTTAAATCAGGGTTTACCTTTTGTGGTTAAGATGAATAAGAAGATTTATATAATCAAGGAAATTACCTTGAACTTTGACGCACTAAAATAGTGTTTAGTAAAATATTTTCAAATTTTAAATTGTAATCATTTTTTGTGTTAAATCATTGCTTATTTTGGATATATATGTTTTGAATAGGTTAGTTGTACCTTCATTGAGTTTACATGTCTAAATAGGCTTCAACAGGATCTAACTGGAAGAGGAAGTGAAGCCCAACTACCCAAAGCTAATTAAAAGTCAAGATGAGTTCTTAATGGTCTAAATATGTATGGAATGGTCAAACATAACCTTGTGAACCCATTGGATTTGAGATTTGCATCAAAAGAACTAAATTAGGAAAGAAGCTAATTCGGACAGATTGACATAGTCATAGTATTTTGACCATATCTTTCTTTATATAATTAGGATTGATACAATTTTGGTGGCATTGGAAAGAAGACTTCCATGGATACATTTGTTATTTCAAGAAGAAATTCCAATTTCTGAAGATTTATTAGTCGAATTTGGCATGTAATGGACAACTAGTAAACTAACACGAGGCCAGCACATAAAGAATATCTTCATCGATTATGATTGATACACATAAGGAAAGACAATAATGCTAGTTGGATATCTAAAAGAAGATTCAAATATACTTATTTGCTAAATAAATTATTAATTTATGTGATTTATTTAGAATCTAATCATTGCCAAAGAAGCAACCAATCAGACAATCAATTAGGATGCAATCCAGAGATATGATTTTCCTTTCCCCTTTGAAGCGACCCATTCTATTCCTATAAATAAAGGGGTGGACGTGATAGATGAATGATCCTCTCCTCTTTTGAGCTCTCCTCCCCTATTTTTCTTCTCTTCTTTTATATTTTTATTTTTAGTTTTATTGTAATGGCTTTCCAAGCTCTTAAGCTAAGGCTAGAGGTGATTTGTAACAATCTATTGAAGTTCTATTCATGTTTCATCAATTGTTTCAAGTAAGTATGGTTTATTTGAAGTGATGTTTATTTAATATTATTCTTCTTCTTGTTTCTTTGTGATTTGGATACATAAGATGCTTAAAGGCTCTCCTTTTTTATCTTTGTGATTTGGATATATAGAAATCTTTAAGAGACAATTATTTTTATCCTTCATCTATCCAAAGTATTTTCTATCTTTAATTTCAATTTTAATGTTTATTCGATTCTAACTGAGAAAACATGATATATGAAGAACATCATTAGATGTCATAATGATCCTTAATGCCTTAGTATTTTCTCTTCTTGATTTCTTAACTTGTTATTCCCTCAATACTCTTTTACTCTTTCTTAATTTTTCGTTCCTCTACTTTTTCGTAACAATTTTTTTTGTTGCACAAGGCTTTCCCTGTGGATCAACTTTGTCTACTATAATTGGTAAGTAAAATGAATTTGAATTTGACTTCTTCATAGTCTTGTTTCAGACGTAACAACAAATTGGCACCGTTGCTGGGGATTGCAACGTGTGACAAGAATCCGTTACGAAAAAAAAAAACTCACTCTAACTTTACTAATTCGCTAACTTTTATTTTTGCACATTAACTCTTTAAATTCAGTCATTTACTTTATGTTATTTACTTTATGTCATTTACTTTTAGTCTTTAATTCTGTAAATTTTTTTTTTTTTGAGACCGGAGGCACTACCCACGTTACTACCGAAAATTTTTCTGGATCAAACGTGTACCTTGATAGTGCCTTTGGCCTTATTTTGTAATTTAAATTTTGTCTATTAACTTCTAACTCTCTAACTTTTTATATTTTGTCATTTAAATTTTGCACTTTTACTTTCATTTGTTACTATAAAAATAAAAATAAAAAATTGTTGTTACATGTTCACATGGGTGCGTGATAATTCTGGACGATTGAAAAGAGTGAACAAATCTTTTGAAAATTATCTTTATTTTGATAAAATGGAGGATCTAAGAACTAATAAGGAACTAATAAGTGATCATGGGGATAATAATGCACAAAATATTCAAGTTAAAACCTTGCGTGATTATTTGCAACTGACTAGATCAAGTTCTCCTTCTTGCATGATTTTTCTAACTAATGTGGGTGGTTTTGAACTCATGCCTAGTGTAATTTAATTACTACCTAAATTTCATGGGTTAGATTCGGAAAGCCCATATTTGCATTTAAATCAGTTTGAAGAGGTTTGTGTAGCCTTGCCAAACCAAAATGTTTCAAATGATGTTATTCGATTAAAACTTTTTCCATTTTCTTTAAAGGAAAAAGCAAAAAATTGGTTGAATTCTTTAAAGCCAAGATCCATTGGAACGTGGCAAGAAATGCAAAGAGAATTTTTGAAAAAGGTTTTTCCCACCCAGAGAACTAATACACTTAGAAAGAACATCATAAATTTTTTACAAAAAGAAAATGAGACTTTCTTTCAATGTTGGGAAAGATTTAAAGAACTTTTGTTATTGTGCCCACATCATGGATATGAAACATGACGTACAATTAGTTTCTTTTATAATAGCTTGACTTCTCAAATGAGGCAATTTGTTAAAATGATGTGTAATGGAGAATTTTTAAGTAAAGAACCTGAGGAAGCATGAGACTATTTTGATATGTTAGCTGAAAATGCTCAATCATGGGAAGATTCTAATGAATTTAAAAGTAGTATTAAAACCAAATCTAATGGGACAACTAAGGGGTGAATGTACCTTCTTAAAGAAGAGGATGATGTAAAAGCAAAAATTACAAGTTTAACTAGAAAAGTTGAGGCTATGGAAATTACTAGGGAAAACATGTATAAAGTTTCTCAAAAAGCACAAGATATTTGTAGTATATGTGAGAGTAATGGACACCAAATACAAGATTGTCCAACAATCCCTGCTTTTCAAGAAGTGTTACATACTCAAGCAAGTACTATGAATACTTAGAAAAGGCCTTTCTCTTCTCTTTATTCTGAAACTTATACTCCTAATTGGAGAAATCATCCAAACTTTAGTTGGAGAAATAAGTCTAATGTGCAGGTGCCCCCTTCTTCATCAAATTATGTCCTACCACATAAGAAGACTCTTGAAGACACATTGCAAGAATTCATGCAAAGTCAAGCAACAATCAACAACCAAACAATGTAAGCCATCAATGACTTGAAGACTTCATTCACTCAATTGGCCACAGCTTTGAGCACTCAAGAAAAAGGGAAGTTTCCTTCTCAACCTCAACCAAAATCGAAAAGGTCAATTTGTAATTAAAAATTTAAAGTCTTCAAGTTAACAAGAAGAACATGTTAAGTCTATCACCACTTTGAGAAATGGAAAAGTCATTAACAAAGACATTCTAATGAAGGTTGTTGAACCTAAGGAGTCTTTGAATTCTAAACATGGTGATGAACTTGACAACTCAGATTGTGTTTCTCCTATTCCTCCTCCTTTTCCTCAAAGATTACAATCTTCTTCTAAATTAGTGCAAAATGGTGACATTCTTGAAATTTTTAAACAAGTGAAAATTAACATTCCTCTCTTAGATGCCATTAAACAAATTCCATCTTATGCTAAATTTTTAAAAGATCTTTGTACAATTAAGCGTAAGCTAAATGTGCAAAAGAAGGCATTTTTGGCAGAACAAGTAAGTGCAATTTTACAACAAAACACCCCACCAAAATATAAAGATCTTGGTTGTCCAACCATATCTTGTATAATTGGGAATTATAGAATTGAAAAAGCTTTGCTTGATCTTCGGGCAAGTGTTAATCTTTTACCTTATTCTGTTTATGAGCAATTAGGTCTAGTAGATTTGAAACCCACCAACATAACACTTCAACCTGTTGACCGCTCAATCAAAAGGCCAAGAGGAATAGTGGAAGATGTCCTTGTTCAAGTGGACAAATTTTATTTTCTAGTGGATTTCATTGTTTTAGACACACAACCGGTTTCAAATGCATCTTCTTAAATCCCTGTAATTTTGGGTTGTTCATTCCTTGCTATATCTAATGCTCTAATAAATTATCAGAATGGAGTAATGAGGCTTTCTTTTTGTAATTTGACATGCGAGTTAAATGTATTTGATGCTAATAGACAACCATCAGACTTCAATGATACTTTTGAGGTTGACATGGTTGAGAGTTTAGTGGAGGATGCTTTTTCTTTTATTTATTTTGATGATCCACTAAATATTTGCTTAACTCACTCTGATTTGATTAGAATTGATAAAGAAAAGATAATTGCTTTGAAAAACCCTGGATGAGTTTAGATGGAGGTGTGTCTGGCTGAAGACAGTAAACTTAGTGCTCCTGGGAGGCAACCCACTTTTGGTTTTGATAGTTATTTTTGTTTAATAGTTAGTTTTTTATTTATTTATTTTCTTTAGTTAGTTTTTAGTTTATTATCTTTGTCGATTGCTCTAATTATTATTAGGGTGTGCTTATATGATTCATTATTGATTTACCCTAATGTGATTATGCTTGGGCTTTATTTACTATTTTTCTTTTGATAGCTATGTACGTGAGCACATCAACCAATATATTATCTCTTCTTTCCTCTTTTCTTATATTGCAACATTGAGGACAATGTTTAGGTTAGCATTGGGGGTGTGGAAAGAGATTTTTTTTTCTTTTATGTTTTTAGTTTTACTTAAAAAATAAAAAATTGAAAAAAAAATTAATTAGATTTATGTTTTTGCTTATTACATTGATGCTTATTTGAGACATGTGACTATATTTAATAACATCATATTGCTTAGAATATGACTTGACAGATTTAATGATTTTGAGGTCTGATTTTGAGGTTGACATTTGCCTAAGTAAGAATTCAAGCCCTTGATTACGGTTTTACATCTTGGTGGATATCATTGAATCTAAGTAATTATTTTCTTATGAGAGTAAAACTTTGGCATGATCTAGTAGTATTCATATTATCATGATAGATTTTTTAGCTTCACTATTCTTGGTTTGTAGAACAGTCGAGGACTTTATGTCAACATAATTCAAGTTGATTGTATAATGTGCTTAAAAAAAATGTGGAAAAAAGAATGAAAAATTGTAATGAACTAAAGTCACTCTATTGAGTAGTCCGGGACTCGGCGTGCCTCACTAAGCATAGGGCGTTTGAGTCAAACGGTAGAGTTAACTAATTTATGACATGCATAGCCTTAAAGCCTATTTGGTTCAAGTTATTAAGCCTGAGGGGTGCTTTAACACCTACTGCCCTGAGCCAATTAGATTGGGAGTCACTGGCCTAACACTTGTTACATGAATCTTATAGAAAGCTTAATACGGCTAAGCCTTACACATGTCATGTGAGATGAGCATAAAATTCTAGTAGGATACTATGCAATTATATCTTGAATGAGTTGTCAGGTGATCTAGGGTGTTTTACTTTTTAAGGAAGGTTTTGCATGATTCTCTATTATGATCTCTTGAAGAAGAATGCATGCTAATGTCTATTTTTTTAGTGTTAAAATTGAAATTGCTGAGTGGACATGAGACACATTGAGTTGGTCGATTCATGAAAATGGGATTGTATAATTACTTGCCAATGTCTATTTTTCTAAAACTATTATGTTATGAAGTTGTTAGAATGAATTATTGTTTCAGAAGACAAGTTATATTATGCATGATTGATTTCAATAAATGAAGTCACATATTTAGGAGGAGTTGATTTGTAAATTTGACGTGGTTTTCATTTTAATTTTCTTTTTTCATTCTAGTTTTGAATTTTGTGGGTAGATTCATTGCAAACCCTCAAAAGACATAACTCTTCTACTAGTGTAAGCTAGGGGTTTAAAGGCTTGTTGCATATGCTAAATGTAATCGAGATTTCCTGCGGAAGTGGAGTAGTTAGTTTTATTTTTTATTGTTTTAATTTTTGTTTTGCTTGAGGACTAGCAAAAAGTAGGTTTGGGGGTATTTGATGCACTAAAATAATATTCAATAAAATATTTTTAAATTTTAAATTACAATCCTATTTTGTGTTATATCATTGCTTATTTTGGATATTTGTGTTTTAAATAGGTTAGCTGGACCTTAATTGAGTTTACATGTCTAAACAGGCTTCAACAGGATCCAACTGGAAGAGGAAGTGAAGCCCAACTACCCAAAGCTATTTAAAAGTCAAGAATGGGCTCTTAATGGTCTAAACATGCATGGAATGGTTGAACACAACCTTGTGGACCCATTGGATTTGAGATTTTCATCAATAGAACTAAATTAGGAAAGAAGTTGATTCGAAGAGATTGACATAGCCATAGTATTTCGAACATATTGTTCTCTATATAATTCGGATTGATACGATTCTGGTGGCATTGGAAAGAAGACTTCCGTGGATATATTTGTTATGTCAAGAAGAAATTCTAATTTCTAAAGATTTATGAGTCGAATTTGGCATGCAATGGACAACTAGTAAACAAACCTGAGGCCAGCACATGGAGAATATTTTCATCGATTATGATTGATACACATAAGGAAAGACAATGATGCTGGTTGGATATCTAAAGGAAGATTCAAAGATACTTATTTACTAAATAAATCATAGATTTATGTGATTTATTTAGAATCTAATCATTGCCAAAGAAGCAACCAATCAGACAATCAATTAGGATGCAATCCAGAGATATGATTTTACTTTCTTCTTTGAAGCGACCCCTTCTATTCCTATAAATAGAGGGGTGGACGTGATAGATGAATGATCCTCTCCTCTTTTGAGCTCTCCTCCCCTATTTTTCTTCTCTTCTTTTATATTTTGGCTTTTAGTTTTATTGTAATGGCTTTCTAAGCTCTTAAGCTAAGGCTAGAGGTGATTTGAATCTATTGAAGTTCTATTCATGTTTCATCAATTGTTTCAAGTAAGTATGGTTTATTTGAAGTGATGTTTATTTAATATTGTTCTTCTTCTTGTTTCTTTGTGATTTGGATAAATAAGATGCTTGAAGGCTCTTGTTTTTGATCTTTTGTAATTTGGATAGATAGAAATCTTTAAGAGACAATTATTTTTATCCTTCATCTATCCAAAGTATTTTCTATTTTTAATTTCAATTTCAATGTTCATATCTTCCGGTTAGATAGAATCTTAATTTGATTCTAACTGAGATAACAAGATACATGAAGAACATCATTAGATGTCATAATGATCCTTAATGCCTTAGTGTTTTCTCTTCTTGATTTCTTAACTTGTTATTCCCTCAATACTCTTCTATTCTGTCTTTCTTAACTTTTCCTTCCTCTACTTTTTCGTAACAATTTTCTTTATTGCATAAGGCTTTCCCTGTGGATCAACCTTGTCTACTATAATTGGCAAGTAAAATGAATCTGAATTTGACTTCTTCATAGTCTTGTTTCAGACGTAACAACAAACTTTTAAAAAATTTTGCACATAAAAGTGGAGATGTGGGGTAGGTTGTACTAAGTAATGTTCCTCAAAATGACAAAGTGACAGCGCAAAGTATCCAGAAAGATATTCTAAATACATTTGCAATGGAGACTGTAGTAGCTATCATCACCGATTTTGAGGAACCCTTCTTTACTATTTTGGTTGATGAATCTCGTGATGTGTCCATTAAAGGAACAAATGGTTGTTTCTATGTGTTATGTGTATCAACGAGGTTGTTTGATTGAGCGCATTATTGGCTTCATATATGTTAAAGAAACAACAACTACAAAACTTAAAAAGGCAATTGAAGAACTATTTTTCAAGCATGGATTAAAGATACAAAGATTTCAAGGACAAAGTTATGATGGTGCAAGTAACATTTTGAATGAGAATGAATATGTACACTATATTCATTGTTTTGCCCATCGTCTTTAATTAACACTTGTTTCCATTGGAAAAATAGCAAGGCAATAAGTAATTTTTTTGACTTGCTCTCCACTATAAAGAATGTTTTTGGAGCATCATGTAAGCACAAAGATAATAGCAGAGAACAACAATTAAAAGACATTACTAAAGCAATTGAGAGGGGTGACTTAGTGATTAGGAAAGGATTTAACCAAGAAACTAACTTGAGAAGGCCATGTGACACAAGCTGAGGCTCATATTATGGTTCATCGCAAAGCTTTATTGTCATATTTTCTGTTGTGATTTGAGTGCTTGATATTATTGATAAAGATGGCGAAGAGTAAGAGTTGAGAGACAAAGCGAATTCAGTAATTAATAATATGTTATCTTTCGAATTTGTTTTCAATTTGCATATTATGACAAAGATTTTAGGGGTAACTAATGATCTATCAAAGGCATTGGAAGGACCAAGATAGTGTGAATGTGATGGCTTTGGTTGAATCATCTAAAGAACATTGTTAAAACTAATAGACAATGGATGAGACTTGTCACGCCCTGGCACTACCTGACCCGAGCCGAACCTGGTCCAAGGGCCGAACCAATGCACGGGGGTGACGGATTGAAAACGATTAAGGAAAAAAGCGGAAGACTTGTGCCCCAACTACGGGCAATCTAATAACAACAGAGTTTACGCACTACTTTGAGTATGAGTAAATAGGTAGAATCAAAAGAGTTAAACTCCAAATTAAACCATAATCTCAAACCCACATACTAATAATTCACAGCCACATACTTGGCTCAAAAACAAGGTTTCAAGCGAAGCTAAAGACATAGTATATTACAAATCTAAGGCAAGGATCATCCATAAGGTTCCAACATCTAAATAAGATGAATGAAGAGACATGCAAAACTAGGAGCCTCCACGACTACTCCCAAGCTCTCTCTAACCTTTCCACTTATAGAGGATCCTGTCCATTTGCGTGTCACGCCACGCAACCCCAAAACAAAACAAGAAAATGGGGTGTGTATAAAAACTCAATAATGGTTTTGAATGTAACTATAAGGATAAAAAAAACACAACGGCATTGCAATGAAGCAAATCAGATCTAAGATTAACATGCTATACCACTTTCCGATCTTACATTCATATCACATAAACTTGCATAATAGTGTCTCAATCACACCATTTCTGATCATACATTCATATCACATAAACCTGCATAATAGTGTCTCAATCACACCCTTTTTTATCATGTATTCATATCCCATTAAATTCATTCACCCTGCACAACAAACGTGTCAAACACATGATACACAATCATACATAACATTCATCATCAACATGCATCAATACAAAAGGTGAATGCCTCCATCAAGGACTAAACACAAGTATTGCCACGTAGGCAAGAAACGGTCAAGGCCACGAAGGCAAGACATAGTCCAATTTCCACATAGGAAATGAAAAAGAGTTGGGGTTGTCAATCCCTAATGCTGTTGCCCTGGACGATTTTGGCCAAGGCCCATTCTCTCACAGAGAATCTAGAATAGGGGTTTTTACCCGGGGACATCTCCTGTGGAGGGGAGAGTCCGAATTCCCACACAGGGAACCCTAGAATACATGGTAGCGGGTGCACATGACAAACCACTCTGGATTCTTAAGGTCCAGATGACACTCATAATAATAATCTTAAATCTGCAAGACAAGTATATAACTCATCCCCACATAATTTCATCTCTCTAGACTCAACCCGGGGGAGTATAGATGTTCCACACAAGAACTTAAATCGAAAACATGTCCTTTCGGACCTACCAAGTTTCGATTAATTTACTGAGCGACTAATCCGGCACGCAATCTCAAACATTGCATACAATCAATTAAATTCCGGTTAACCAATGGTAAAACCTCATTCATGAAGTCCGATCCATGATGCATGCTATCATGATACTTCTGTGAACAAGATCTACATGGGTTCCAACACATGGAACATTATCCTAATTAGTCCCCTCATGCATCATAATCACCTCATGATTAACTACAATATTATAGTAGATTCCCCATACGTGTGTGTTCATGCATATCCTAAGCATACAATCAATGTTTCGATATAAACTCATAAGATGCATGCTTAACACATTTAAAATAATGAATTCTAACTAAAATCAAAACAAAATCCACCATAAAACTTAAATCTACCAATGTAGAATCAAATGCTCATTCCCACAAGCATGATTTTCCACACAATAAGCCACAACATGATCACATCAATTTCTCATAAACCATCCATATCATAAGAGAACATATTTCACCATGTCCCTACTAGAAACATAGTCTAATCACAAGAATTCCAACATTTTAAGTTCCAACGTACTCCAATATCAACATGAATATTGTCAACATATAATATAATAACCCATGATAATTACTTAAACATAATCCATAAATTTCCATCATCAATTTCACACCTCCAGTAGCCCAATTCAACATAATACACTTTTCATAACCATTAGAAACATTAAAATGGAGTAAAAACATTAAAATGAGCAAAATTTTAAAAATAGCAATACTGTAATGTAGCCGTTCCAACGCCCTGCAAGGCCGTTTGATCAGCTATACAGGAAATCAGTCAAAAATGCAGTGTTGCTATCGATCGCCCTGGCAAGCTGTTCAATCGTTAACACAGCAGTTTTGACCTTAATCTTCATTTTGAATTTTAAAACCGAGACTCCATTAAAATAACTTAAAACCTTCATCTATATACCCAAACACCATTAAAACTTCACCAAACTTTCTAGCATGTTAATCTACACTATCTAAAGGCAAAACCCTAAGAAATCGGAACAAGAAATTAACATTTACCAATCCCACCATTAAAGCACTAAATCAAATAAATCCATTCCAAGTAAGCCATAAAAATCGAGTTTTTACCATAAGAAAATTGAGATTTGAAGACCCATTACCTTGTCAGTTGTTTAGATTAAGATTTGACCTTTACCCTTCTTGGAAACCTTCCAAAAACATAGTGTCTAAGTTAAACTCCATTAAAAATCAATTTAACATTGTAAACCTTGAAGAAATCTTAGATCTAGGGTTTGTTAAGCATAAAAAATAAATTTTGATAAGTAGGGTTTGAAGTAAGGGAGTAAATAAGTGACTTTGATGCTTGAAATCAAATCAAATCAATGGGGAAATGATAGATTAAGAATGAATTAGGAGAAAATCTAGGATTAAGCTTAATTAAGGAAGAACATACCTTAATCCCTTCTAATCCGGACCTAATTGGGGAACTAGGCCTTAATCACCTCCTCCTAGCCTATTCCTAAAATGGAAATGGCTCAGCCATTTTCCATTTATAGTAGGGCTTGGGGTACACTTAATAAACTAATGGGGTATAAATAAAATTTTGGGCTAAAAATTGGTATTTTACAAACTTGAGCACTAATTAAATCCGAGAAAATTCTAAATTTTTTTGTATTAGCTTATGTTGATCTCTGGGGTATTTTTGTCTAAAAATCCTAATTCCGTCGGTGGGACCCATAGGGGGTCCTGCTAAACCCTAATTTTGGGAAAAATTAGTAAAAAATCAGAAAAATCCCAAAAATTCAGAATTGACTAAAAACTAATTAAAACTCATAAATGTATAGTTAGTTTTTCTTAACACCTTTAGAAATATCATTTATTTTAGAAAACCACAGAATTTAAATCAGAAAAATGTGTGAACCACACATTAACCGATAAACAACATTAAAATAAACCGGTTCAAAAATTGAGAGTCCTTACAAAACTCTATCACGGCTAAAATTTATTTATTTTGTAACCAACATTATATTGATATTCTTTGTATGGATGACAAGTATATAGCACAAGGAAGGTCACGACGTGGAGAACAAATTACAAACCTATATTATTATTGTTGTTTGTTCTGCACTGTTATTGATATACAACTCGAAGAATTTAATACTCATTCAGTAGAAAGGAATACAAAGTTGTTTCTTTGTATATCATGTCTTGATCTAAGAGATTCTGTCTTAGCTTATGATAAACAAAAATTACTTTGTCTTGCTAGAATTTATCCTCATGAATTTTCTATAATAGATATCTCAACCCTTGATGATCAACTAGATATTTATATTGTAGATATGTGGTCTAATAATGAGTTCTCAAACTTAAATATGTGATGGACGGATGACCACAAAAGCGTAGAAGCTGGCGTAGGGGAGGAGAGCAGCATAGGGAGGCCGGGAAAGGGGAGAGGGAGTGGCATGGCCACCGCAGAGGAGGGAGAGAAAGGAAAGAGAGAAGAGGATTAGAGAGAGAATAATTCATTCATAATCCCAATTAGGGCATAGCCCTTACATTTAAATAGGCTAACTAATGGGCTTACTAAGAGGCGCCTAAGGCCCAATAACATAATTAAAAGAAAACCCTAATTAACCTATTGACCTAATTGCCCTTATTACATAATTAAAACCCTAATTACCCTAGCATGTGGTCCAAGTAGTACCCCCTAGATGTTCACAAGATTCTACCTCATTTCCGCATCACCTCGTCCTCGAGGTGACCTTAAATTCGAAACATTGGGCCCACCATAGCTTCACTGTAGCTTAGTATTTCTGAGTTCATGTGGCTAAAATATGGCCAGATAGCCTCCTAGCATATAGGCTGAATTCATAGAGCTTGAAGGAAGCTGAAGGACCTGGGGTAAGAGTGTCTTCCCCATGCCAGTTCTCCCAGCCAAGTGGCTAAACACAGTCCATTCTAGCAGCATCAAATAGGCGGACACAATGAATAACCTCGGCACAACGAGCGGACAGCCACCTCTCACCCTTGTGGCCAAAACCCTCTTGCTATCTGCTCCAACTACCCACACATGACCATTTTTCTAAGAACATAAGTCACTCAAGAAGCAGAGTCACAAGTAAATTCGGGAATTGAGAGTGTTCCCTCTGCTGCATTCTTAACACCACTAGACAACGGGGCATCCACTAATTGTAAATCCTTACGTTTTTATTGTAACCACTGCTCCAATTGGGCTGATTCACGTCTTGAAGCTTCTTTGATCTCGTCACCAACATCCTCAAAGATGTCAGATGTCAAGAGAGTCAGGTTGATTCCAAGGAATTGCATGAGCAATCCTTGTAAGATTCTTCTCCCAATGTCTCCAATTCAGAGATCAGAGATGGCCTCATTGAAAGTCTGTTTAGCAAGATGGCAAGCACGATCTGGAAAGTTCATAATTTCATAATAAAACACTGAAAAGTTAAGAGGAAGACCCAACCTTATGGGATGAGTAGGAGCAAATTTAGCAATAGCAATATCTTGAGCAGTTTTATAGGCCAACAATGTCCTCTCAAAAGCCTCCTTCCTCTCAACTCCTGCATGGAATTCAAGAGGGTACCTTTGATAAGCACCTTTCATCTTGAGGTAAAACACCTTGGACGCTGCTGTGGTGGATGACGGAATGAGGTGAGAGTTCAAAAGCTTCAAGATCCCATCGTAGATCTTGCGGAGCTCCCCTTCAATGTTACCCCTATACTCCTTAATCATGGCCACATGATCGCCATCTAAATTAGTGACTTCCTGTAGCACAACTTGAAGTCTATTGTCAAATTCTCCATGGAATTTAGCACCAACATTAAGTGCTCCCATGTCAAGAGGAATCAACCTACAGTTCATCAATGCTTGAGGAACATTTCCCTGCACAATCTTCTCTGCCTCCTCAAAATTTCCCAAACATGTAATGCCCAGTGGATTCCATCGTAAATAGTCTTTGTGAGGGAATAGCCAGATGCCTCATAGATCTTGGTAACTCTATATACCACATCAAAATCTGCCTCATCACAAGGCACAATATGCCACAGAAGCGCAGTACAATCGAGAATCGTTGGCTTGTATGGGTCTGCCATCATCCGCACATAAAGTTCCCCTGCTTCCTTCAGTTTCTACCTCTTCATGAACTGCCAGAATACCTGCACAAAAATATCAATATCTATATCAAGGCTTTTATTCGTCATTTCCTGCACCAAGCCCCAAAGCTGATCAATTGAGTCCTTCCTCGCAAAAACTCTCAGCATTGCATTGTAGGTGGTAGAAGTATGCTTGTAGTCTGATCTTCTCCCAGTCCATTGAAAAAAATCCAGCCCCTGAAAAGAATTCCCGCAGATGTCCCTCAACATTCCCAACACCATGTTATCAGGCATTGTGATCCCTATCTCCCCCAAATTCTTCGCAACTTCATCTAACCAATCAGGTGGTGTGATGTTTTCCTCTAGAAAATGCATGATAAGAGGAACAATATCATTACCTATTGTGTGAGCCACCAATCCTAAGCAAGTACCTCCAACCATTGCAAGGTTCCATGCCCCTTCATCCTGATCCTCAACATCAAGAGAGACCTCCATTGCATGGCCCATTTTGATGTAAGCCTCTATCAGAGTAGCATGAACCACTCCATCATAGACTAAGCACCTGGTGTGCAATTCATCAAATAGCTTGAGGGTCTCATGCATGTCTCCCAGCAATGAGTCAGCTCCATAGCCTTTGTTTATCATCTCCCGCACTAGATCCAGTGTGTCCTTATTGCGGCCGCATCCACAAAGCCCGGTGGAGAACTAGTAGCAGTTTGCGTAATTATATCTAGGATTGGGCCTGGAATGTCCCAATTGAAGTAGATAGCGAATCAAGGACAACTAACAAGGAGGCCACTTGAGCTGTGCAGGATGGAGATATTGTAGGAAGTCCCAGTATGGATAGTTTGCACTGAAACAGAGGAAGTTCACCACAGTACCGGGGTGATCCAACTAAGAGACACGGTCGCGTGTATCTCATATCTGAAATTTTTTGCCCCAAATATCAATCTGCATGAGTGCAAGCCGAGATGTGGGTTGAGAAGGAGACAATTTTCCATCGATAATTCGCCCGAAAAAATCCTCCCATTGAAGATTTTACCAAAAAACAGGGACGCTCTAGCATGAAAAAGCAAAACCATATGGCAAGAAAAATCATGTAAGATCAAGACAATCTCCAAGAAGCAAATCTCGTCTAGTCCGCACTGCCGTTCAGAAGGAAGGAGATTTTCTGTATGATTGCTGCATAGATTTGGCCACAATTGTTGGGGAAATTTCCAATGGTTGGCAGCTTTCATTGGCTCCATCAAGAAATCTCCGGCAAAAATTTTGCAAAGGAAGATTTCACAGGAATGAATTCGTATGCCAAATAGAAGAGAAGTTGGTCTGGCCGAGGAAGAAGGCAAGAGCGATGAAATTTCCTGTGGCGAGCCAAAGCAACAATTGGCGACGGAAGCCCAGGTCGCTCTGGCGACTAGAGTACAGTCCCATGGCATACCGACCTTATTCCTCGTCTTTGCCGCTGCTGATGCCAAAAAAGGCCAAGGCAAATGGGCACAGTGAAGGGGTGATGGTGGGGCCTCTTCCTGCTACTGGAGGTCAGCCCGGATTTCCTGATGGCTAGCTCCTTCTTGGGAATCATTCCGCATCGGTAGGAGCGACTGGCTTGGTTAGGAGGAGAGATAGTCGGCAGACTTTGCAAGTGTGGACTAGACTCCTTCGCGAAGAGAATCCTTTGGGCATACCTTCTCTGACTCAGCTGGAAATGAAACACCCTCTGCACGAACTGATTTATCCGCTTCTTCCATGCAAACGATGGTGGAGGCCTTGCCAAGGACATTACAAGCCTTTGTAAATTCGCGAGCCTAGCTGTCACCTTCGAACGTATCTCTGTGAGCACAACTACAACCACCACGATTTTCTCTGCCTATTGTCCCATGAAACTTTAAGGTCTGATACCAATGTTGTGGACAGATGTCCACAATATCATGGCAGCTGGCGTAGGGGAAGAGAATGGCACAGGGAGGCCAGGAAAAGGGAGAGTAGGCCGTATGGTTGCTAGGTAGGATGGAAAGCAAGGAAAGAGAGAAGAGGGTTAGAGAGACAATAATTCATTCATAATCTCAATTAAGGCATAGCCCTTATATTTAAATAGGCTAACTAATGAGTGTACTAATAGGCACCTAAGGCCTAATAATATAAATAAAAGAAAACCCTAATTAACCTATTGACCTAATTGCGCTTATTACATAATTTAAACCGTAACTACCCCAGCATGTGGCCCTAGCAGTACCCCCTAGACATTAATAACAATGGGATTACTGATCTTGCTAAGAAAATGGTGGAGAAGAAAAAAATTACGATTGTCTATGCTTTATTTGCTCAAAAAGTTGGCATTAACCCTTCCAATTGCATCTGCTATAGTTGAAAGAACATTTTCTGTAATGAATTTTATGGAGAATAAGCTTTGTAATCGAATAGGATATGAGTTGATAAGTGATTGTTTGATTGCATATATTGAGAATGACAATTTCAGGAAAATTGATAATGAGAATATCATCAAATGCTTCCAAAACATGATGCCTTGTCAAGGGCAATTGGCATCTCAATGGTAATATTGTCTTCATTATTATATCTATTTATTTGTTAGTTTTTATTCTTATTTTAATATTCTTGTTTTTCCTTGCATTAATAAGATTTTGTACTAGTGAGGTTTTAAAATGAAATTAGTCTCCTACTATTCACTTTTGTTTTGTTTTTTTGATATGGCAGCTGGCGTAGGGGAAGAGAATGGCACAGGGAGGCCAGGAAAAGGGTGAGTGAGCGGTATGGCCGCCGGGTAGGAGGGAAAGCAGGGAAAGAGAGAAGAGGATTAGAGAGACAATAATTCATTCATAATTTCAATTAAGGCATAGCCCTTATATTTAAATAGGCTAACTAATGAGTGTACTAATAGGCACCTAAGGCCTAATAATATAATTAAGAGAAAACCCTAATTAACTTATTGACCTAATTGCCCTTATTACATAATTTAAACCGTAACTATGCCAGCATGTGGCCCCAGCAGTACCCCCTAGACGTTAATAATAATGGGATTACTGATCTTGCTAAGAAAATGGTGGAGAAGAAAAACAATTACAATTGTCTATGCTTTATTTGCTCAAAAAGTTGGCATTAACCCTTCCAATTGCATTTTCTACAGTTGAAAGAACATTTTCTGTAATGAATTTTATGAAGAATAAGCTTTGTAATCGAATAGGATATGAGTTGATAAGTGATTGTTTGATTGCATATGTTGAGAATGACAATTTCAGGAAAATTGATAATGGGAATATCATCGAATGCTTCCAAAACATGATACCATGTCAAGGGCAATTGACATCTCAATGGTAATATTGTCTTCATTATTATATCTATTTATTTGTTAGTTTTTATTCTTATTTGAATATTCTTGTTTTTCCTTGCATTAATAAGATTTTGTACTAGTTAGGTTTTAAAATGAAATTAGTCTCCTACTATTAACTTTTGTCTTTTTTAAACTGGAAATGCTTAGTTTTTGGCATTGAGATGCATGATTCATGAATATTGAAAATTATTGCAAATAAAGTTTACAAGGATGTTGAATGGGTATGTGTTTAACTCATATCAAATATTTATTATTTTTTCTTAACAATTTTTATAATTACTTATGTTTTTCATCTTAACTTTATGTTTTACTTAAGTATACCTTAAGCTTATTATTCTAATAAGAAAGAAAAAAATATTTAATGCTTCATTATCTTATGACCCCCTTCTCTAAAAATCTTGTGTCCACCCCTGTTTGAGGCGACCCTCTAATCCTCTGCAATTGGCATTCAGGCTTCAAACCGATTTGTGAGAGCTCCACATCTTCCTGTCTATATTTGTCAAAAGAGATTGTCAACATTATTGCTAACTATTTGGGCGTTCCATTGAGAAGTGATCTTCCCACACATGACAAGTCTTCTTTATCCTATGCTCGACTATGCATTGAGATCTCTGCCAACTTCAAATACAGGTGTTTGTTACCATTAACTGCGATGATGACTATTCTTTTGCCCAGAAAGAAAATATACATGTTGAAATTGGTCATGTGTACAAAGTGTTCTTCATTTAACCATGTCACAATAGCTTGCTCCGTCAAGGAGGTGTGGATCCTCATTCAAGCTGACCAAACAAGTGCAATCGCCTAGCAAACTTCCTCCATTAGAGCTTCAACAAGCTCCAAAGAGCAAACAACCTATGTGCGATCCACATCAGCCATGCTTGGCTAGGTGGACTACTTGGCTGCTACTCTCTATGTTGGGCAAATTCTTTCCTCGTTGCACAGAATCCTCAAGAGAATCAGAGACGACCTCCATTGAACACCTCTCCTATTTTTGGTAAGAGTTCCTCTAGTTTGGCCAATTAAATTATCGTCTTCAATTTAGAAAATGCTCCTCCTTCTCATATATTGTCAACAATTCAATCTACAATTCCACGTTCAGTTTCTGCGATCGTAGGCTACCACTCTGATCCTTCAATTTTTACTTCCAATCCGACCCTTCAATTTTTACTTCCAATCAGCAAGAGAATGGAGATGACTTCTAATGTATCCATACAAAGAATGTGCAACATGTCACCACATCTCCCTAGAGGTGACAAAGGGCTAGGTCATAGCAATAGATCACACAACCAAGATTAGTTTTAAGAGCCAAATGATCTAGAGGATTAGGAGCAAGCTCAAGATGCAAATGAGACACCAAGATGCGTAGATGCTCTGATGCTGCTATAGAGGACATGACTTCATATAACTCATGCCATCCTACTACATACGGAGAGTTGATGGATGTTTGATGTGAGATGCATGAGCATTTTGAGCACTTAGAATATTTATGTCATCGTTCACAATGTTTTGTAACATCTTTGATGATGAGGATGGTTGATGATTTTTATTATCTTGATGTGTTTATTCATACATTGATTAGTTCATGATGTGCATTTGATTATTATTTTTATGTATTTTGAAACTTATTGATTATGATGGATATGAGATTTTGAGTGTTTATTTTTTATGCCTTTACGGTTATTTCTTTGCTTGTGTGCTTTAATGAATATCTTATGTATTTCTAGTTCATTTTAAACTATTATAGAGAAAAAGAAGGAGAATAAATTATGAAAAATCAATTAGATTGTGCTTAGTCATACTTAACTGAGAAGTACTACGCAAATAATTTTTGTCTAAGTGTGCAACTTAAGCAGAAGTTAAGGCTTTTAAGATCAATTCCAAATGGTCTTATTGTAGCTTAGGGAGTCAAGTGATTTTATACAAGTGAAAATCAATGCATTATATTTTAAAGATTTGTAATTTTTTATTTTCATAATTTATAGAATTATGTAATAAAATAGCCAAAAGGGGAGATTGTTAGAAAATATAGGTGTATGTCTTGTGATTGGCTTTATTTCAATTAACAAAACTATGTCCAATTCAAGTTTACATGTTTTTAAGTCTTAGGCATCCAATAAGATTTGTGTTGTACCTAATCATATTTGGAATTGATTGACATGAAAAATAAGAGCAAAAGTATTCCAAATTTTAAGGAGGAAAACATAACATACACTATAACAAAATGCAGTATTAGCGACGTAACTATAAGCATCGCTAAGAACCTATACTTGCGACGCATAAAACATCATCACAAAAGAATAAACTATTAGCTACGCATATTATTATGCGTCGCTAATAGTTATGTATTAGCGACGCTTAGAATAAAGCATCTCTAATACTAATGATATTAATGACGCTTTATACAAACGTCGCTAATATATATATATATATATTAATTAATTAAAAAAAGAAAAAAAATCATAAATATTAGCAACGCTTAGTTCAAGCGTCGCTAATAGTCCCACTATTAGCGACGCTAGTTACAGGCGTCACTAATAATAAGACTATTAGTGACATTTGGGACAAGTGGCGCTAATCGTCATGATATAAGTTATTAATTTAAAACAACAAAATAAAATTACTAGTGACATATAGAACTATACATCGCTAATACTTTTACTATTAGCGACACATATGCTATACGTCGCTAATAGTATTTATTTTATTTTTTATTTTTAAAATTAAATAATTTATAAAAAAATTTAAAAAATTTATAATTATTTAATGTCCCTCTCCCCTCTCTCTCCCTCTCCTCTCTTTCTCCTCTCCTCTTTCTCCTCTTTAAATAAGCATTGTAAATAGTATTTATAATAGCAACAGTTAATTATAAGCATCGCGAATAGATTTATTAATTAATTTTATTTAATAAATAATTTTAAATTTTTTTTTCATAAATATAATATATATTTCATTCAATATTCACTATTTGTATATATAATAAATAAATATTAAATTTTTAATAAAATGTAGTGTTAATAATAGATTAAACTTTCACTATTTAGATATAATATATTTTATTTCTTAAATTTTCTTATAAATTTCAAAATATAATTTATAATAAAAGAGAGAAAGAAGAGAGGAATCGAAGTGAGAGAAGGGGAAGAGTGAGATGGAGGACAGAGAGGGTGAGGAGAGAGAGAGGAGGAGGGAGGAGAGAGGGGAGAGAGGGGAGAGAGAGAGAGAGGGAAAAAGAGGAGAGGGAGAGAGTGGAGAGGGGAGAGAGAGAGGAGAGGGGGAGAGAGAGAGAGAAAGAGAGAGAGGGAAGATAGGAGAGGGAGAGAGAGGGGAGGGGAGAGAGAGAGGAGAGGGGAGGGAAGAGAGGGAGGGTGAGAGGAATTTTATTTTGATTTTTTAAAATTTATTATTATTTTTTTATTTTTTAAAATAAAAAAAATAATTAAAATAAAATATTAATAGTGATGTATATTCTTATACATCGCTATTAGTATTTACTTTTTTTATTTTTTTATTTTCAAAATTAAATTTTAAAATTATAAAAAATTATAAAAAATGAAATTAAAGGAGAGAGGAGAGGGGGAGAGAGAGGGAGGGAGGGTAGGAGAGGAGAGGGAGAGAGAGAAAAAGAGAGAGAGAGGAGGGAGAGGAGAGGGGAGAGAGAGAGGAGAGGGGGAGAGAGAGTGAGAGAGAGAGAGAGAGGGAAAGAGAGGAGAGGGAGAGAGAGAGGGGAGGGGAGAGAGAGAGGAGAGGGGAGGGAAGAGAGGGAGGGTGAGAAGAATTTTATTTTGATTTTTAAAAAAAATTATTAATTTTTTTATTTATTAAAATAAAAAAATAATTAAAATAATATACTAATAGCAACGTATATTCCTATATGTCGCTATTAGTATTTAATTTTTTTTATTTTCAAAATTATAAAAAAATATAAAAAAATGAAATTAGAGGAGAGGGGAGATAGAGAGAGAAGAGAAGGGAGAGAGAGAGGAGAGAAGGGAGAGAGAGGAGAGGATAGGGAAAAGAGAGAGAGGAGAAAGGATAGGGAAGAGATAGAGAGAGATAGAGAGGGGAGGGGAGGGGAGAGAGAGAGAGGAAAGAGAGAGAGGGGAGGGAAGAGAGAGAGGGATGAGAGAGAGGAGGGAAGAGAGAGAGTGGAGAGGGTAGAGAGAGAGGGCAGAGAGGGGTAGCGGGAGGGGAGAGAGAAAGAGGGAGGGAGGGAAGGGAGAGAGAGGGTAGGGAGAGAGGGGAGGGCAGAGAGAGAGAGGGAGGGGAGAGAGAGCTGCAGAGAGGGGAGGGGGAGACAGAGAGGGAGGGTAGAGAGAGAGGGCAGAGAGAGAGAGAGAGAGAGAGAGAGAGAGGAGAGAGAGAGGAGTGGGAGGAGAGAGAGAGAGGATAGGGAGGAGAGAGATGAGAGGGAGAGATGAGAGGGAGGAGAGGGAAAGAGGAGAGGGGGAGTGTTTTTGCGATGCTTATTGCTAAGCGTCGCAAACGATCATAATTGGCGAGGTTTAGTAAATATTGTAAATATAATACTTACGACGTTGTTTGAAATAGGTGTTAAAAGTATCATTGTTGCGACGCTTAACTTAAGTGTCGCAAATTACAATCACTTGTGACGCATACAATGTGTCGCAAGAGGGAAAAAGCATGTGCGCAAATCTATTGCGCGCCTTGCTAAAAATTTCAGCGTGAGGTGAAATTTTTGCCGCGCAGAAAATATTTCGCCACGCAGGCTATTTTTGCTCGTGCGGGCATTATATAATCCATGTCATGGGCGAAAAAGCTCGAGCCGGGGTTTTTCTCTTCCGTCTCCTCCTAGCAGGTGCCAGCCCTGTTGTCTTCCGCCGTCAACCACCCGCCTGCGTCTGCCGCCTCCCTCCGCTGTCAACCCCCCGCCTACGTCCACCGCCCTTCTTCTCCCCCGGTTACTCCATTCCCACGCCGGCTCTCCCCTTCCCCCCTTTCTCGTTTTTGTCTCCTCCCGCCAGGTATTGGCCCCTCCTTCTTCAGACCGCTACACTGTGCCGCCCGTCCTCGCCTCCCTCCGTTGTTGACTACCCGTCCGTGAGCCCGCACCACCTGCGTCCACCACATTTTCTCTCCCTGGTTGCCCCCCTTCCCACCCCTGGCTCCCCCCTTTCCTCCTTTCTCATTTTCGCCTCCTCCCGCCGGGTGCCGTCCCCGCCGTCTTCCTACCGCAGCACCGCGCCGCCCGTCCTCGCCTCCCTCCGCCATTGACCACCCGCCCCAGAGCTCGCATAGCCTGCGTCCGCCATGCCGCCCTTCCCGGTTGTCCCCCTTCCCACCCCCGGCTCCCCCTACCCGGTGCCCCCCTTTCCCACCCCGGCTGCCCCCCTTCCCACCTCCGGCTCCCCATACCCGGTTCCCCCCTTTCCCACCCCGGCTCCCCCTTTCTGAAGCCGATTCAACAGGGAGCTGGGGAGTGAGGTGGGGAGCTGGAGGGAGGAGGGGGGCACCCCTCTCTCCCCGGATCCCCTCCCCTTTGGATGCCGGCGGGGGGCTGGAACCCCCTCCTTCCCACTCCGCCCTCTCTCTCCCGGGAGAGAGGGCACTAGATTCCGGCTCCCCCCTTGGAATTGGGCGCTCCCCTTTGAACTCGACGTCCCTGGCCCTGGGAGGGAGGGACTGGCTGGAGTCCGGCCCCCCTCCACTCTTGGCTGTCGGGGTAATTTTTTTAAATATTTCAAGGCTTTTAGCAACTCTTATAAAAGCGTCACTAAAGCCTATTAATTTTTATTTTATTTTATTTATTAGAGACATTCTAGTGAGCGTCGCTAATACATGCAATTTTTTTAAAAATATTTTTTATAATAGCGACAATTAAAAAGTGTCACTAATACATGCAATTTTTTTTTAAAATATTTTTTATAATAGCGACGCTTCAAAAGTGTCGCTAATAACAAATTATTAGCAACACATATCAATATGCTTCGCTAATAATTTATTTTTATTTTTTTTTAATAAATGATTTTTTTTAATGACGTATATATTAATGTCGCGAATAATTTGTTATTGGCGATGTTACTAATTAAGCGTCACTAATAATTAATTATTAACGACATATTTTTTTAATAGCGATGCATAAATATGCTTTGCTAAAAGGCTCTATTAGCGACGTTTTTTGGTATACGTCGCTAATAGGCAATAGCAACTCCACTTTTTTCAACACTTATAGCGACATTTTTATGCATCGTTAATAATCATTAGTGACGTTTAGGGGACTATTAACAACGTATAAGTGTGTCGCTATAAGTCTTTTTTGTTGTAGTGATAGTGATATGCTTCAAAGGTAAATTTTCACACACTCACATACACAAACACTAAGTTTTTCATAGAAATCATTAATTAATGGATATAGATGGGCTTTCAAAATTAAAGAGAAAAATTACATCAAGTGTTCAATTGAGATCGATTGACCATGATCAAGCGATCAATCTGGCTTGAAGGGATTGTCACCCATCAATGTTTGTATGGTTTGATAGATTGATCAATAGTCTTATTCGTTAGGTCTAAACATTGGTTGATTAATCGCACTATGAAACAATTGATCGAATATATGGGAGTTAGTTAATATAATAGGGAATGATCAATCGCCTTGCTGACTAATCAATCTTTACTAAAGTTACGTGCTTTAAGTCAAACTTGGAATAATTTTGCTTAAGTATAACTCTAAAAGCTAGTAGACTTTCATGACTATTTAAGAACCTTATCTTGAGTAATTGGACCAATGAGAAGTAGAATTTTTTTAGGGAAAAAGTGAGAGCAACTTTTCTTATTACTATCCTATATGCCTTTGACCAAATTGAGAGAAAATAAATGAAAAATGAGAGCTTTATATCATAAATATTTTATGAATTAAAGAGAAACTATTTTGACACTTACATCACAACATACAAAGGATATTTTGGAGGCTTCTCAAGAAGGGATTTTGAAGAGCTTTAACAACACAATTAAAAAGGGTTTTGATTGGTGGTTATGCTAGTGAAGAAGACGTAAATTAAGCTCAAAGGGAAATGAACCAAGAAGAACATTGGTGGTAACAAATAGTTGAAGAAGGGACTTCTAATTTTGTTTAGAGGTTGATAGTTTGAGTTCTGTAAGTTCTAAGCTTTATAGAGCATTGATCTAGCCAAAGAGACAGGCTGAACAATGGTTTTTCCTTGATTTAGTTTATTGCACTAGATTTCTGTTTAATATCCTATGCAAGTAGGCCAGAACTTATAATTCTTTGCCTTGGTTAGGTATTTAAAATAGAAGCATTGTGGTGAACCTCATAGTTGGAGGGTATAAAACTCTCAATGCTGTGCTTTTCATCAAAGCATGTGGTTTACTAATGACTTTAATGTCTACAGTATCATTAGAATCCACATTTAGTGCTGAAAACACAGTACACAAGATGAAAGGAGGAGCTGACTAGATTTAGTGATGGTGGAGTGTTGCATTGCATTAAGGAATGACTTGATGAAAAAATATAGGGAATAAGCTCCAAGGCAAGAAGAAAAGTTAGAAAAAGATTATTTAGAATCTTCAATTTCTTAGATAGTTTAAATGCAATTTTTTTTTGTCTTGGAGGAGCTAATAAAAAAATACAAATAATAGATATGTGAGTGGGTGCTAACCTAGTTGGGATATACTTATAATATAATGATACAATTTTTACATCAATATTTATTTATTTTTAGACCTTGACCTACCCATTAGCTGACCCATCCCTAGGCACGACACGATATGGACAAGGGTCATGCCAGGCTAGTACCAATGGGACCGGCCCAACTCATAGGGAAGATTCTACCAAAGTTCATATCATTGTGGTATGAATTCTTATTTTCAGTTTTTTCACTAGAATTCCCATTTCTCATATTTGCACCCTTTTGTCCTTTTTGCCCTCACCCACATGTTCCCCTCCATTTGAACTCTCAAAGCATCTTCTATTCAGCTCCCAAACACCTTTTTAGGGTATTCTCCTGCCATTATTCTCCACCACCCACCTCCTGCCTCTTCCTCCTTCCCACCTTAGTGTCTTCTCTATAGAAGAAAAGACATCTCCTCGAAGGAAAATATGGCAACAATGCTTCCTCACTCCACCCCCCTTAGCCTCCTCTACTATGGCCGAAATCTCCACAAATCACTCCCCTTCTCTAGACGCGTCAACCCATCAAAGATCCCCCTAGTACCTGCAACACTCCTTCCACTCTTAAGCCCAACGTGGTGGCCCACACCACTGCCATCAACGAGACCTATGTCAATGGTTGTTGCAACAAGGGGGCCCTCATTTGTCAAGTACTACTTGAGGAGGATTCTCTCCTCCTAGGTGAAGCACAATGCCAACACCTATGTTTTGATGACCAATAGCTTGCCCTAGAATGTGCAAAAAACTTTTTGATATATGTGTTAAAATGTTTTGATACTTTAAAATATATGTCTAAATGTTTAAACAAATATATGAAAATGTTTTAACACAGACGTTAAAATATTTTGATGTTTTGACATATCTACTAAACATACAAATACATGACACCGTAAATCTAGAAGATTATATTAATACACACAACAATCTTGCATCTAAAATCATCACCATATACAAGAGTGATTCCATAAATTTGGAAACTTATATTAATATATATGATAATCTACTATCTACAACCATCAGTAGGTTTTGATCGATCTACAGAGACATATCTTTCCATAACAATGTAGCACTAGACATGAGTTTCCTTGGATGTAATCCATGTTCGCATAATGTCATGATAGTAACTCTCCACCATGTCCAATTGCTTCAACTTAAAATCAATTATTGTTGTTAGATTTTTGTTTCTTAGTCAAAGACAATAAGAACCATATACACAAGACAAAGAACAATAAAAAAGATATATAAATGGATTTTTCCCTTTACAAAATTTTTCACATTAGTGTATTTACCATTTCAAGACATTAATGTCTATGTCATTGATTGTACACTCTTCTTTGTCAGAAGATGCTCCAAGGGAAAAAAACATCATCCATATTGGCAATGCCATGTACAAGCTCCGTGTTGTTATGACTTTTCTTTCATGCACATTGGACATTGACCTAGAGTGTATGAAAGAAAAGCCATAATGGTATGGTACATGTAGAAGACATTGCTTCTATGGTTGATGTTCGTTGTCCTTACACCATCTTGTAACAAAGAACTCACCATCTTGTAACAAAGAACTTTGTGCAATCATTGACATTGAAATTATAGACTACTTTTCTCATTAGGATAATATGATAACAAGTGTGAAAATTTTAGACATGGAATGCATTTAGACATGTATTTTCCCTACATTTCTTTAACAACGTAGAGGACCCATGTTGTTTTGAACATATGGTTAAACATTCTTATTTTCTTCCACTGATAAACATAATTCTAAAGACAAAAAAATACTGAAAAGGTTGTTGCTTCATACAAATCAAACATGGAATTCGGTTTTTCTTTCTGTTATATCGTATGATTTTTGTTTCATCTAAATAGGAAATATAAAGTTATTAATCCAAGTTAGTTTAACCCAAATCTAAGTAAAAGTCTAGCTTTGTTTTTACCAACTAAACAAAATGTTTTAGTAGTAATATTAAAATGATTTGACAAAAATATCAAAATATTTTAACACTTTGTGAAATATATTTAACAACAAGGTCAAAATATTTTAACACTATTAAATTATTTTAACAACAATGCTACAACAAATTGGTAACCATGTTACAATAATTTGACACTTTGTCAAATTGTTTTAACACTAAACTTTTAACAAAGTTGTAAAATTTTTACCATCTTACTAAATTATGTTTATAATAGTGTTAAAATAATTTGACAATATTGTCAAAATATTTAAACACAATGTTATAGCATTCTAATAATAGTGTCAAAATTATTTGACCATTATTAAAATTTTAAAACTCACTTGTCAAATTATTTTAACAATATTGTTTTATCAAAGTTATAATATTTTTTCCTACTACCAAAATATGTTGACAATAGTGTTAAAATAATTTGACAACAATGTCAAAACAAGCAAATATTGTTGTGTCTTGGATCAATCAGGAAAAAACATTAAAATCAAAAAATTTTATGCAAACAATTTAGAAGAACAAAATAATTTTTTTTTTAAGAAAGAACCTTTTAGAAGCACAATCAAAACATTTAACCCTTTCTATCCCGACATTTTAATAACAACATCAAAATCAATTAGTTCAAATATTTTAAACACATTTGTCGTAACTTTTAACTCAATGGTTCAAATTATTTGAAAAAAAAGTTCAAAACTTTTGAGTGCATCATTGTTAAAAGTTATACGCTGAGACCATAATAGAACTTTTCACCAATAGGTACTTGACCAAGATGATGGTCATTTCCCCGGACTCATTTATCCATTCTTGCAGCCATTTCCTTTGATTTAGAAGAGTTGATGAAGCAAATGAAGAGTACTACCAACGATGAGGTGATGAAACAACAAATACGATGGGCGATCACCACAATACTTGATGAGGCAATGGGCGATGCCCGAAGGAAAGGAAGGGGCAATGGGCAAAGGGTGAAGCCAATGAGGAAGAATTGGCATGCTGCATTTGCGCTATTAGTATGCTTGGCAAAGTATACTTATTTATTTTCTTTGTCATTTGCACATAAATATGAATTATTCTAAAAAACGCTAAAGAATTGGAATTCCTAACATAATGATCCAAAGTTTGGTAAATCACTCACTAATTGGTTGATGTAAACCAATTGGCCTTGAGCTACATGGAGAAATGGGACCAGAGGAAAAAAATGCACAACTTTATGTTAAGTGATTGATTGAACCTTAGCTAGGAGCAATTGAAGGCCTATTGCCTTTTCATGCCTGTTTGAGTTGCTGCCCCAGTGGATTGAATAGGCCATGGGTGATCGATCGACCCAAATAAATCATTTGGACAAGATCAATGAATGATCAATTGGCCTATTTTTGAGATAAGTTAAATTGCATTTTAGTTCCATATTGTTTTTTTTAGTCTTTTTCTTTTTTGGGAGTCTTAATTCCATAATGTTTCATTTATTTGGGACTTTTATAACCAATTTTATCTATTTTTGATTGGCTAGTGCTTGGTTAGTTATAGTTGGACTTATTTTATTTATAATTATGTCACTAGGCATTGTTTAAAAGACTTATGTTTCATGGAAACCATTAATCTGAAAATTTCTAAAATATTGCTGAAGAAAAAGAGGTGCCCTCTATTTCGGGCATTTAGTAGTGTAAATCATGAGAGAGAAAGGATGTGTTCGCCTGTAGTGGGATTCATTGAACAATGTGAATCCCATCAATCTTAGCCCTACGTCAATTGGTGGCCTACGTAGGTCAACCATGCCACCCTAATGTTGTGGAGGATGTGTTACAAGAATTGATGAGATTAATAATTGCGATGAAGTAGCAAAATTGTCATGATAGGTTCAGTAGCTAACACTTCAAATGGCTAATTCATTGGCTATCGTGGCTCACCAAAATCCCAAATTGGGCCAAACTAATGACCAAGTTGAAAATTATGAACCAAAGGATGATTTTGAAGGGGAAAGCCTTTTTTCCAAAGCAGCCTTGCATGGTGACGAGGAGGTAGACAAGTAGCTAGCCTTGCTTCGAGGCCAATTCACATGGGTAATTCTAGCCATGAGCACAAAGAACATAGGAGGCTTATGAACCCCCAAGATAAGATAATATGGTAAATAGACATTGGGAGGCAAGTTTGAAGATTGACATCTCCAAATTTCATGGGTGCATGTAGCCCAAAGAGTTCCTAGATTGGGTTGCAAATGTAAAGGACATTCTTGATTTCAAGGAAGTTCGAGTAGATAAGTGTGTTCCAAAACTACCCTAAAATACTTAGCATGTTCTCAGAAATTCTAAATACTATATATGCTGAAAATTTATGAAGGGATATAACCGAAAGAGTTTCTATATTGGGTTGCCAATGTAGAGGACATGATTTCAATGTAGTTCCATAGGACAAACACGTTCCAGAAATACCCTTAAACACTTAGCATGATCCCAAAAAATTTAGATATGCCCTATGATGAAAGATAATTACAAAGATTGCCCAAAAATACCACTTAAACACTTCACCTGAATTTCCAAAAATACCCATGTCCTCAAAAGTAATTTCAATTCAACATGTGTTTTAAGCATGCAATCTAAATATAAGTTTGCGTTTCTTTTTCTTAATTTAAATCTTAGTTGTTATTAATGATAATTGTATGATAAGGATTTTTATTTTAGTAGAAGAGTCTTTTAAGTTATTCAAATCTATGTTGATTTATTGTCTTCTAGATGACAAATTGATGTGGTTTTGAGATTTACATCAATTCTAATTTCTTTGATTTAGATGAGATGGACATGCAATAATTTAAATGTTCATTATGATTTATGAATTGGAGAGTTATACTAAGATTAGATAAGCCATGCTTACAGTTTAGTTTAGTGTAGATGATTTGTGCTATTGTAGAAGATAGTTTTTACTATGAATTTGATTAATGATTCTTTCTAAAGTAATTCTAGTTTGTAGCTGAGAATATTGTTCATATTCATATTAGATTTAGATTAAAGGTTAAGAAATAGTTACGGTTCTATAGTGGATCCGATTTCCTATGTAATTTTCATTATATTGATCTATTCCTTTTAGTCTAATTGCTTATTTTCTTTGTTAAATTTGAGGCCAAGTTCTTTTAGTTTTCAATCAATATATTCTTTACTTAGATTAAGTAATTAATTTATTTATCCTTCAGGTTCGACAACGCTTAAATACTTATCCTAGTATAATTACCTTTTGCACTTGCAAATGGTCTAATTATAAACGATTAAGTTTTTGCTGCCTTACTAGGGACAGTGTTGGATTGCTACTAAATTAGTAGTTAGGATAGTCTTAGTTAGTTTTAGTTTCAATTTACTGTAGTTTTTATATTAACTCTTAGTTACTAAGTTTCCTTTAATTTGATCTTAAAGGTTGAGTTGAAGATCGTGCTCTCTACACTTGTAGCCACAAGGGGATAAAGGCGAGCATAGTTCTTCTCTTCAGCTTACAAGATCCTCTTCTTTCTTTAATTATAGCTTCTTAGTTAGTTTTTCTTACTCTTTCCTTTTTTTTACGCTTTACATTGGGTGGTGTGTTTTTGGTATATGCATGGTCGTCACTCCTTGCTCCCCGAGAGAATGCCTAGGAGAGATAAGTTTCCCTTGACCTTCATCTCTACCCACTCTCCCACCAATTCTACCACTACTTCCACCACTCCTATCATCATGGTTGAACATCAATTAGTAGATGCACCTCTCAAAGCGCTAAAGGAGTATCATACTCCCAATGAGTACAACTCTCTATCAGGCATTAGTTTGTCTACAATCACTATTTATAATTATGAAACTAAGCCCAATGTCTTTCAAATGCTTCATCTTAATACTAAAAACCCATATTAGCACCTAGATGACCTTTTGGAACTGTGCACAACTTTCAAGCTCTCTAACTTGTCTGATGACGCTGTCAAATTTAGGCTTTTCCCTTTCTTATTGAAAGATATGGCTAAAGAATAGCTCCAATCATTAGAACTAGACACCATTTAACCATGGGCTCAAATGCAACAAGAATTCCTCAAAAAGTACTTCCCCATAGGCAAGACCAACCAAATGAGAAAGTTCATAACTAATTTTGCCCAACATTCCAATGAACAGTTCTATGAGAGTTGGGATAGACTTGACCTTGTTGAGAAGTGTCCCCATCATGTTGTGTAACACCCTGTATTCCGAATTACACTTAACCTAGAGGGTTTAGGGGTAATTATATAATTTTGGTTAAATTTTAAGGGGTTTTAAAAGATGCAATTCTGGTATTTGAGTAGAGTTTGAAGTAACAAGTGTAATGATTCAAAAAATACTTGAAACGGAGGTCAGGAGCAAAAATTACGACCTTGAGAAGCGTGCTACATGGGCAAGACCCACTTAATAAGTGAGGAATAACCTATCCATGTAGCGGGTCTAGTTTTGAAGGGCTCATAGATACAAGTCC
Source organism: Saururus chinensis (assembly GCA_035235625.1). Lineage (NCBI taxonomy): Eukaryota > Viridiplantae > Streptophyta > Magnoliopsida > Piperales > Saururaceae > Saururus > Saururus chinensis. The sequence continues at coordinate 29,366,513 of CP141140.1, forward strand.
GTCAATACGAAGAACGTACGATTTTGACTTCGGGGTAAGAAGATATAACATTTTTAAGTTTTGAAAAAAGAAAACAAGAAAAAAATAATAAACTGATGCCACATGGCAGCACATCATAAACTAACATGTGTCTGACACACATCTTACATGTATATAACACATGAAGCACATGATGCGCGTCTGACACATGGCGTGCATTTGACATGTGTTAAACGTGAGTGAAGTCTTCTGCTCTACCATTCAACCTCTTCACATTTGGAATAGCAACTAGAACCAATGAAGAGTGAAGATTAGTACCACAAACAATAGTAATAGGATTAAAGTATATGCTTTGATTCATACTTATGTTGTAAGAAAATTTAGCCTTATATAAGTGTTGATCCCAGGATTAGAGATTAGCACCAACCAAACTTCTCAATAAGTTTCCTAGGGGTTGATTAACTACATCCATTTGTCCATCTATTTGAAGATGGTAAGCACTACTAATATCCAAAAACGTATTTACTAGTTTCCATAGAGCATGTAAAAAATGACTCAAAAATCGAGTATCTCTATATGAAACAATAATTAATAGTAAACCATGTAAACGATATACCTCTTGAAAGAATAGTAATGAAACATGAGATGCATCATTGGCCCTTTTGGCCGACATCCATCCCTCTCTAAGTGTGAGGTAGTCTAAGAACTAGATGTTGTAAGTGAGAATAAATATCAGCACTATAAATTAGTATATCATCAAAATAAACCACTACAAATTTGCAAGTAAATAGTCGAAAAGCTTAATTCATCACCTCCGGGAATGTACTAGTGGCATTTGACAACCCAAAAGGTATGACCAACTATTTATATAACCCTATCATGTCTTGAAAGTTGTCTTGCATTCATCACTTGGCCTAATTCTAATGTTGGTAATTTTGTATGGGCTATTTTTACCAAAGACAAATTTCCATTTGGAGAGTATCATAAATTATCAATAGGAAGGTTGGTCCTTCGGAGATTGTGAAAAAGATTAATTCTAATACCTAATTACTCAAGCTTCCAAGTCACATACTCACTTCAAATGTTTTTATTGTTAAATATCTCATTCCTTATCTTGGCAATGCTTCAGATGATGATGGTAATGTGAATTCGAGGATAAATTCTTTTGAGTGAGGGGAAAATGATCTCAAAAAGAAAAACCCAAATTTTCTCACTGGTGATTGATCAGTCAATAGAAGCGATCAATCAGGCCAATGATACATCGAACTTATAAAGCAATCGATCGTGACATGAAAATGTTTTGTACAAAACATCCCATATAAATTATCCATAGGATATTTTATAAAAGAACACTTCTTAATATATGCAAAAAGTCTATCCTTGCGAAGGACAAATAAAACATCTCATACATGTTGTGATTAAGACCCAATATCATAGCTATAAATTAGTATATCATTAATATAGACCACCACAAACTTGCCAATAAATGGTTGAGGAGCATGGTTCATCACCCTCATTAATATACTAAGGGCATTTGACAACCCAAAAAGTATGACCAACCATTTATATAACCCTCCTCCTGTTTGGAAAGTTGTCTTTCATTCATCACCCAACCCAATTTTGATTTGATGATATCGACTCATCAAATCCAGCTTGCTTAAGATAGAAGTACTACTAAACTAATCAAGTAAATTATCAAGGCAAGGAATAGGGAAACAATACTTGACAATAATTTTATTAATGACTACTATCTACACGCATACGCTAATTACACATTGATTCAAACTCTCTCTAATATGTCATTCGCTATATCGACTGCAATCTTTTTTTGTGTAAGTAGAGCTACTACAGAACATCTAGTCAAACTCCCTCTAACGTGCCCTTTTTTCAGCAAATCTTTAACTTGTCATTGAAGCTATTTGTACTTATTAGAACTCATCTTATATTGTGGATAGTTTGGGAGTGTAAATCCTATCAACAAATCAATTTGTTGTTGGATATCTATTAGGGGTGAAAACACATCGAGGAAAAAGTTTGGAAAACATCTTGAAATTTCTCCACCAAAGGTTGGAACACTACATGATTTTTACCACCTTCCCTAACCTCACCTCCTTAGGCACTAAAACATACACAAAACCCTTCTATATTTCCCCAATAAAATTTCCCCTTAATAGAAGAATCACTGCTTTGTTGTTTTGGGGTTTAACCACATCATCTTTTTGAATGACCAAAATAATCTTAGAGTTATTCCACACAAATCTATAAGTGTTCTTGAAACCATCATGCATGACATGCCTATCATATTACCAAGGGAATCCAAGTAATCAATGACATACATCTATAACAACAACCGTGCATCATATCTTATTTTTGTAAGTAGTAGCAATAGAAAAAAAACTAGGCAACATTTAGAAACTCTTGCCTCACTTCCTTTCTTATGCCAAGAAAACTTGTATGGATGTAGTACTTAACTGAAGCATTTGAATAGCCACTTAAGCTACAATTTTATCACAATTGGCCAAATCATTCACATCTCAACACGCATTGCTTTATATAGCTCATTTGGTGTGGAATATATTGTTTAGTAACCAACAATCACCTTCACCTATATTGGCATAGGAATACGTACTTTTGTTTGGCATGATCTTAGGTTAACTGTGTGCCACTTAAAGAAAATTTTGGGGTTTAAGCAAATCATGAGTTGTGATGTCTTCTCTATGCACTTATTAGTGATATGTTTTTTTAATAATGAAATGCAAATTCATTACAAGCTCAAATGTAGGTACAAAAAATCAGACAAAAAAAAAGGTGGCCTACCCCCAATCCCAAAGCAAGAACAAAAAAGTAAAATAATCCTCTAAGAAATAAAAGAGCAGCAAGAACACATTAGGAATAAGACTTGCAAATTTAAAATCTATTCTGATGGAGACCCCTTTTTATTTTTCACCGATAATTTCTTGGATGATTGATCAATGAATCTACACATGTTGAATTCATCATCATCATAAATCCCTATTTCTTATGTAGATTCTTTAAATTTGTTGTGTGTAGTAGCAATAGAGGGTTGCTTAGTTGAGAACAACTCTTTCATTGGGTTGCACTTTGTTGGGCGTGCTCCTAGGCTCGAATAACATCAGTCCCATTGTAATGTGGGAACTTGAACAATAGGGGCATCATGCATGACCTCCATTGAGGCCCCCGGCAAGATTGCAATGAGTGCATAGTGGTGCTCACATAAGGATAATAATAAAACTACTAATAATTTAGTCATAATTAATTAAAAGAGTGTTTACAAATCCACAAGTATCATATGTCTGCTACTTGAACACTGTAGTTATTACAGTAATACAAAATAATAAAGTAACTAAAGCTCTACTTTAGCTAGCCATGTCTCTCACAAATAGGTGTTTATTCATTCATGCTCTCATGATCACAACATTAAGAATCTACATAGTTGAAGGTATATGTGTGCACAGATACATGCAAATGGTAGAAAATCCATGCAAAAGAAAGAACACCCATTGGCTTACGCCCAATAATATTGCTCACACACACTAATTCCACAAACTTAAGGTTAAAAACTTAAATATGAACATAATCAAAAATAATTTAAACATAAAGACATTCTACCTCCTAAATATTACTTATGTAAACCATGACCAAGGTTTTAAAAAATAAACCAGTATACCCGAACATCCTTTACCTAAGGGGATGCATCATGGACTACCCATATGCATTTGGCACCTGTCCTGAAGGCATTACATACCTTGTCTCAATAGTCCTCCACAGCTGCTCTAGACTATTTGTGTACAATTTTTGTTGTGACATTAAGGTGCACATAAAAACTTACTAATTCCTAGCTTGTTAGCTAAACAAGTATAATTCCCACCCCATTATGCACATAAAAGGTGGAGAAACATGTTGCAAAGAAATAGACTAACCCCAAAACAAACGTGCAGCTAGACAAATTACCTTAAGAGACATTAGTGACCACAAAATTTGGGTCATAGACAAGTTGACTTTGAAAATTAATTTTTCATAATTTAGGAAATTACTGCATATTGGGGGAAATCCAGAGTAATTGGGAACTAAATTGCATAACTCAGTGATCCACATAGTAGTATAAAGATTTGTATGCTAGACAGATGACTCCTAGAGAACTGTGGAGGAAAAGAATGCGTTCGGGAAGCATGAAACATGTTAGAATTTGGAATCACATAGCTATGAATTCCGACCAAGTGAATTACGAATATTTTAATAATTCAAAATCAATAATAAAAAAGCCAAAAAATAGTAGTTTAAAATAGACATGTCAAAAAAAATCCACGAATGTCTAAAATCATAAACCCGAGATAGTGCCTATTGGCTGAAATTGGGTATATGAAAAATAAATGGTCGATATGGAAATGGTTAAAAATAACCTCCAAAAATTTTACGAGGACTATATGAAGATGTATTTAAAAGCTCAGAGAAAATTCAGATTAAAACTATCACCAGAAGGGCATGAACAAATTCAACCTTTCCAAGTGCATAATGAAAACAAAAACTGAAAACAAAAGGAAAAAACCCTAAACAAACCTCTAAGAAATTCCAATCAATATAACACAGTGAAACATAACATATCACGTATAAATGGAATAGACTACAATCAGCCACAACAACATGAAAAACTTTTTCTCCAAAAATCCATCTTTTGTAATGCACAAAAAATCCATCTTTTGTAATGCAAGTAAAAACCCTTTATGTCATACTATTGAAAAAAAGTTCAAGACATACATAATCATGTAAAACAATGGGTATATATCACTTGCCTCTTAAGTGGATACCTAAAAACGCAAGGTTGATGCAAAAAACTATTTAAAAAATAGTTTATTATCATTTATGCTGGAATAGGACGACACACATAACTCTTTAAATAGGAAGAATGTATGCCCCCCTTCGCTGTGGAATCTCAATCAGACTATTCTCAAAGTCCGGGCTCTCATAATTGGTAATAAAATATATTATTTTAATTAATTTATTCATTAATATAATATGTATTTATATATCAAATAAAATATTTATGAAAATAAAGTAATATTAAATAAAATATAGGATAGTTGGGATGTATAGGACACAAATACCCAAAATTTATTTAATAAATATTTTTATTCCAAAATATATTATTTAATATATATATAAAATATATAATTATTTTTAAATATAAATTAATTATTTTATTCTCATATGTGCTAGACTAGTCTCACACGCATCAGTGCTAGCCCCGACTTTGTTGGACATCATATAGAAATTGAACGGTACATGTAACTCATTATACATGATGGATATATGCCCCCACGAGCCATCAAATCTCAATCTAATAGTTCTGAAAGCCCGATCTCATACAACAAGGAATAAATAAATAATTTAAAATTTCTTACGTAATAATATATTATGTATTTATATATTAAATCATATATTTTAAAAATAAAACCTAAAAAATAAATAATATAAAATAATATAATTTTATGGGAAAATTATTAAAATAATAATTAAAAAAATATTTACCAAAATATACCACTTTGGAAAATATTTCCCAAAGTGGTGTTCGTTTTTGCCACACAGGCGCCAGCCAGCGTGGCTTTATTTTTTATTTTTTAAGTTGATTTTGTCGTTTAAAATGACGAAATTGGTTTTAATATGATTTCGTTGTTCTAAACAACGAAACTGTTTATTACTTGACCCGGTTTCGTCGTTTAGAATGACGAAATCAACTTTCGTTCTAAACGATGAAACTACCACACTTGGCTGATTTCGGCCTTCGGTCTCAGAACAACACTGATTTCGTACTAAATCAAATTAAATTTTTTTAAAACTACTATTTGAAACTAATTTTATCACTTGTCCCTGTTCATTCATTCAAAACACAGATGTACATGCACGACTTCATTCATTCCACCCATAACAAATATAACTATCACGAATATCACCATAACAAATATAAGTAAAGTACATCATAGACGAGTAACAAATATAATACATCACAAGTAATATCATAATCTCCTACGTCCCCGTCCTTGTCCTCGACGGTGGTGTACGAGCTCCTCATGATCTACCTCTAGCTCTAGCTCTAGCTGTGGCTCTGGCTCCGACTAGGGCTGGGGCTCGGGCTCCGGCTCTGGCTGCCACTCCATGTCAGGCTCCTGCTCTGGCTCCGGCTCAGCATAAGTAATAGATGGTACAATACGATTGGCTGATGTTGTCTATAATATAAAATCGGATCTGGTTGCGCTACATGTGTAGTGTCTGGAAATGATGAACCTGGAGGAGAGCTATATGTTGCTGATGATGATGGAATATCAGGGCATGAAGAGTGCATCGGCTGCATTTGAGTAGCCTCGTCGACAGGATAATCTCGATGAACATCCGTGATCACCGAATGAAGTAGTGACAAGCTACGAAAGACATCATTAGACGATCTAATCACCGACTCACATGTTGCTGCTAAGTCCTCGCGCGAAATATAGGTGACAAGTGCATCACTCAAATACGCATTAGTATGTCGAAGCTATAAAAAAATAAATTAAATATTAGATAAATAATTAAAATTAAATAAGAAAATAATATATGCCTTAATTAACAAAGTTGTACTTACTAGATATCACCGTGTAATCGGTAAATACCAGTGCATATAAGTACTACGAACATCTCACAATGTCGTAGCCATCTCCCCTCTAATAACAGTGGCTCTCCTATCCTCCCATTGTGCAATAGACGACGCATGATATATAGCCCAGTCGGTAATATGGCGGCCCTGTCAAATGATCCGATGGACAAACTCGACAATAGAAGGTGGGACCCCTTGCTCCAGGTTAAACTAGAGCATTACACGATCTAGCACATACATCTCTATAATCTCGTAACATTTTAGAGGGGTTCGAGAAAGCCACACCTCTCGACCGTCCGTGCAGAGTGGAGGTATCACAGCCAACAAGTCCTCTGAGTACAGCTGCCAAATAATCTATACAATATATAAAGATAATTTAGTTTAAATAATGACAAAATTTTTTAAAATCATTACATAAAAAAGTTCAACACATTAATAAAATTACCTGGTATGGCCGTTGGTGGTCTAACTCCCCTCTATACAATCGGAGGACTCCTTGGGGATTTCAGTTCTCTTCTTCCGAACATTCCACCTTAAGTAGTTAAATTTAAGAAATGAGTTCAACATATGTACATAAAACGTTGCTTAAAAAGTAATGTGGTAAACACAAATACAACCTACCTCACCCCTAATGGAGCACCCTCGACCAAGCGACCCATGTCAGCAGTTGGTCGGCCAACGTGTAAGTGCTCCCATGACCATAACTATCATAAAATAGTGATAACAAATATTAGAATTAAAAAATTATACGTGACTAAAACACCAAGTAAAGTTACAGAATTAATTACCTGAAGAAGGGTCAGACAGCCCGCAATCCCCGAGGTCATGGCCTGGCATGCCTTTCCTAACTCTCGGTATAAGAATGCGAGAGTAGCACTGCCCCATGAATAAGTGCCAACCATGTCAAAGTCAGCAAGGAGAGAGAGATACGAAACATGCATGTGGCTGCTCGTGGTATCCGCAAATATGGTGGCTCCAAGTAAATGCAATATATAGGCTCGTGCATGCTACTCGATAACTATCTCTGTAGCATCGGCTGGGAGCTCGCGAAACTCATGTAAGAGCCATCGTAGGCTCACTCGGCTACCACGCATCACTGTAGCAGGAGGAGCTCTACCAAGAAGTCTAACTAATATATCCATATGAGCTCCTCCTGTTGTGCCTGTCACCGGACGTCCATCAATACGGAGTCCTAATAGAACTGCCACATCCATGATCGTGATGGACATCTCTCTATATGACAAATGAAACGTCTGTGTCTCCCTCCTCCATCTCTCAACAAGAGCTATCAATAGAGGACGATCGAGACGGACATACTGTAGATGAATGAAATGGCCAAATCCCGCTCGCTCGATATAAGGTAACATACGCTCATCTATGGGCCAATGGCGGAGATATTTAAAATGTTCGGTGCACTCAAGGCACCCGGGGTCCTATAATAAATTTTAAAATTATAACACATCGTACTATATCAACAAAAAAATATGAAACAAAATTTAAAAAAAGTTATCATACCTCTCCTCTCCAAATAGCAGCAGACCTATGTGACTCCTGCTGTACGAGTAAAGAAGCGTCACTTGGGCTTGGCCCGTAACAAGGCTCTCCATGATCCATATGATCTGTGGAAAATGAAGATCATATCATTAATCGTAAGGAATACATGCGTACGTAACTAAAAAAATATAATAAATATAGAGGTTGATTATATGTTTACTAATCAACAGGAGGGTTTCTACATGATTTACTATTATGCCCACTTTGTTTACACCTCCCGCATTTATATCCTCCTCTACCATCTCTTTCCATTGTTCTACGGTCCATAGTATTCCTAATGCGAACAGACCGTGGGCGACCGGGTTGCCTTGTTGCTATCGGTGGGTATAACACAAAAGGTATATCCCTCTCCCAATACTCCCGACCATGAGGAGAATAAAATTCTGCGGAGTACACATTTCTATAAGTAGAAGACGTGTAAAACAGTGATGCATGGATTGGCTCCTGCCGCTTTGCCCACACGGCAATAAGGTGCGAGCAAGGATAACCATAAACCTGAGGGATGTTGCATGTACAAGTATGCAACGCAGCATTTACCATAACCTTTTGGGCACAAATTGATGTCACTTCGTACTGACTCCTATTGATCCTATTAACAATATACTTCCCAATTTTTCTTGTTTGCTCTCTCAATATGGCTTCCACTCTAGGAGTATATGGGGTGGCCATGGCAAAGGCGGCAGAAGATCGTTTAACAAAAAAATTTATGAGCCAATAAAAGATAGCTGATACTAAAGCCTGCATAGGTAAACCTTGTGCCCCCTTCAAGACGCTATTTAAACTTTCAGCTATATTTGTAGTTGTCATGCCAAATGTCATAAAACCACCGTGTGCAAGGGACCACTGTGCAGAATGCAATTCTCCTCCTAAGAGGAGATGTTTTGCCCTAAGGACTCTCTTGACCAATCAAGTCCATTTTAGCATCAAACTTTTCTACTGTGAGTGCACAAGCTGTTGCCCCAATCAAGTCCGACAGTGTATCATTTTTGAACTCCTTCTTAAAATTTGCTTTTATGTGACAGATGCAATAACGATGGTGGTAATCCGGCTCTGGAAGAACCTCAGGCACTGCCTTCTGAAGCCCCTATGTCGATCTTAAATAATGACAATGTTCATCATGCCCATCAGTACATGATCCCTCAATTCCATTAGAAACCATTTCCAATTGTCTCCATCTTCCTTCCCAACAAGCTCGAATGCAAGAGGAAATAACACATTATTTCCATCTGTAGCCATTGCAGCCATAAGAGTACCAGGATATCTGCCATACAAGTGAGTGGCATCAACGCCAATCACAGGGATGCAATGTCGAAACCCCGCTATAGACGGCCCAAACGCCTAAAACAACCGTGTAAATCTCCTATAAGTGCCACCATCTGCACGAGGTACTACATCATCCTCTAAGCGGTAGTAGGTGTCAGGATTGGCTTCTTGCACCACCCTTAGGTACATTGGCAACAATTTATATGATTCTACCCAATCTCCATAAATGGCCTTGATCGCCATATTCCTTGCTGCCCATGTTTTCTTATAAGATATGTGAACATGATACTTCTCCTTCATTCTTTGAATAATATCCTCTAGTGTGAGAGTTAATTCGGCTTGGATAGCCTTTGAAATAAAGGAGGCACTGCACTGCCTATGATTTGTGCTAAGCTGGGCATTCCGACATGTGTGGTCACCTTTGTACGTCTTCAATTTAAAGGAGCCACCACCCCTTTTGATTGAGCCATGCACTCTCCAAGGGCAAGTGCTATCAATGCACTTCACTGTATACTCCGACGGATTTGTTCGTACAACCTTGTATTCGACATGATTTTGAATAAAAAACTCCTGCAAGGCTGTAACGAATGCTTTTTTATTCTTAAAGATGCGGCCAACATATAACTCATCTTCATTTTGTTGGTCCAAATCCATTATAGAATTCACTACTGCATCTATCTCCACATCTGTGATGTGTGCATAAAGTGGCTCCACTTCACAGTACGGCGGCTCTCCATCATCTACATTTATATCATTCCCAGCAATGGCATTGTCTACCGCATCATCCCCCTTGCCGTCAACCATCTGTTGAGCGCTTTCTTCACCTCTAACCCCTTCTACATTCATGTCAGAATCTTCTCCACTTACTTCATCAATATTATCTTCACCTTCATTATCCTCATTTTCATCAATATCTTCACCGTAGACATATCCCCCCTACATATAAACATCGCATATGTATTAAATTTTGTAAGCCTAAAAAAGTTGAATCCATTTATAAATATATATTTCACCTCTGATTAGATGGTCCGGCATCGGTATGACCAACATACATGTAGGGGTAATGAAGGCCCATCGAACTTTGAGTTTCATACCATGCACCGCCTTGAGACATTTGAACGATAAATGGCTCGTGTGCATGCATCGTGGACCTTCCATATTACACACAAAATCTCAAAATTTAGCTAAACGTATTTTCATTAAAGGATAATAAGATTGAAAACGTATTCACAACTAAATCAACCTTACCTCCAATTAGGTCCACTTCCATTGTAAATAGGGGTAGACGACCTATGACGTTCATTTGAAGCTACTGTTATAGATAAATTTCCTTCTTCTTCATCATCCACCAGCATTTGCATATGACTTTCATTGTTCAAATTTCTATCCGAGCTCCTATGTGAGCTTCTGTGAGAGCTCCTACGTGAACTACTTCGCCTTTCACTAGTCACTCGGGCCTCTTTTTCAAGAAATAACTCGAAAGAAATTTTGTCACATGAGTGGTGAAACATAAAAGCCATTGATGAATCATTATTTATGTTCATTAGTATCATTCTCGATCCATAGGTTAAAAGATTACATTTGATAGTAATTTTCCATCTTCTTCGATCCAACCCAACCTTACTTACTACGTGCATCTCAAATTCATCAAATGTAGACGGTTTCTTCATTAATAATCCTTCTATGTGTCCGTCATAGTTAATGAAAAAATTAACCATTTCTTCTGCCATTTCTATTCAATTAATTCATAAATAATAAATTAAATTAATATTAGATTAAGCAAACTAATACTAATATCTACCCTAACCAATATATTTTCAAAATATATACGCATAGACAAAAAAACACACAAAACGACTGAGAACAATACTTCTAAAACTAGGGCTCAATGATGGGATAATCAAAACTTCAAATTTATTCAATATAGCATACAAATGATAAATTTATTTAATGTAACATACAAAAGATTCATTGCAACTATTAAAAAAGAGGTAAATAAAAAAAATATCAAAAGCAAAGGATCGCACTAGAAAATTTGAACTGGAGCGGGCTGGACGTCGGTGGTTGGACGGCGGGCTGGACTGCGGCAACGGTGGGCTGGAAGTCGGTGGCGGGCCGGATGTCAGCAGAGGTGGCGGTGGATTGCTCGACCGAGGCAAAGCGGAGCGAATCACTGCACAGAGGCGACTGGAGGCGGAGGAGAACGGGAAATATAAGAACGATGATTTCGTCGTTCAGAACGATGAAATCAGTGTTGTTCTGGGACCAAAGGCCAAAATTAGACAAGTGTGGCAGTATCATCGTTCAGAACGACAAAATCAGCTTAAGTTGATTTCGTCGTTCTGAATGACAAAACCGGGTCAAGTAATAAATGGTTTCGTCGTTTAGAACGAAGAAATCATATTAAAATCAATTTCGTCATTCTAAATGACGAAATCAACTTAAAAAGAAAAAAGAAAAAGCCACGCTGGCGCCAGCTGGTTGGCTGGCGCCTGTGTGGCAAAAATGAACGCCACTTTAGCAAATATTTCCCAAAGTGGTATATTTTGGTAAATATTTTTTTAATTATTATTTTAATAATTTTCCCTAATTTTATTTAAGAAAAATATAAATTAAATTTTATTTAGAGAGAGGAGAGAGAAAGACAGAGATGGGAGAGAAAGAAAGGAAAGATAGAGAATGACAAAGTTTTTCCATAGAGAAAGTTTTTCTAAAATAATAATATTTTAGACGCTTTAGTATAAGTGTCGCAAATACTACCACTATTTGTGATGCTTTCGTAAAAGCACCGAAAATAGTGATACTAGTGGCAACACATATACAAAAGTATTTCAATTATTACAAAAATAAAATTTAGTTTTAAAAAAATACTATTTGTGAAACTTATAATAATGCGTTGAAAATGGGGCTACTATTTGTGACACTTATAGTAGGAAGCATTTTTTATGTTCCACGCTTAATGTGAGCCAAGCGTAAGGAATGCTTGGGAGCCATCAATTGTCAAAATCGATGGCGCACATGGTAGCGCACGATAGCACATGTAATTGTTGCGCTATCATGCGCTACCATGTGCGTCGTCGATTTTGAAAATCGATGGCTCCCAGACATTCCTTACGCTCGGCTCATGCTTTTTAGGGAACATAAAAAATGTTTCCCTTATAGTAAAGCACTGCAAATAGTAATGTGGTGCATGAAATTTTACTCTTGCAATGCTTTTATTCCCTCCCTCCCCCCCCCCCCGGCCTTTGCATTAAGCCATTTCCTCTTCCTTCCCATTTTTGCCCCCACCAAACGGTAGCCTAAAGAGGAGCAAAGGAGAGGTGCCGGCTCTGCCCACTGGAGTCCAACGCCCCTCCCCCTCGCTACTTCATTCCACAGTTTTCTCTATCTTCTGCCATTTTTTTGTACCTACTAGGCACCGGTGCTCCCCTCCCCCTACATTCCTGAGTTTCCTCTGCCGTCCCTTATTTTTGCACCAGCGAAACAGCCGCTGGAGGAGGAGGAGGGGAGAGGTGACAGCTCCACCCATTTGTGTCCGGTGCCCCTCCTCCTCCCCTCACAGCCCGATCCCACTTCCTACAAGAGGCAGTACTTTTTTTTAAGAAAAATTATTATTAGGAACTCTTAAAAAGCCTCACTAATCGAATATTTTTTTTTAAATGTGATGCTTTGTAAAGTGTCATTAATAATATATTATTAGCGACATTTGTTAACAAGCATCACTAATAATATATTATTAGTGACACTTATGTATGGTTACCCTTTTTTCATTTATCAGCGACATTTTCATAAAACATTGCTATAAAAAATTTTTAGTGACATTTAATAAACGTTGTTAATATACTATTCGTGATGCAAATATAAAGCATCTCAAATAACATAGTATTAGCATTGCAAAAAAAACATCACTAATAGTAGTACTATTAGAGGCACTTTATCTTATAGGTCATTAATTAGCAGTTGCAGCTGGACTTTTTTCAAAGCTAATTATGACATTTCTTAAGCACCGCTAATAACTATTAGCGATGCTTTTATGACAATTAATGACATTAAAAGCATCGCTAGTTGTTTTTTTCATTGTAGTGATGGGCTACCAACTGATGCATGGTGAATATTAATGGAAAGCATTTCACTGGATGAATATAGATATAGGCATGAACAATCTTACTCTCTTAAGTAAACTAACAAAATAGCTAGAAAGGCATAGAGAAAGAAGCTTTCTTCTTCTTTAATAGTATTTTAGAGAATATTACATATTGATGGCTTTTATTAAGGTGTCAAACTCTTATAGGCCCTAGTGGAATAAACTATAATTAAGAATCTAATCTAATGTCAAATAATAAATAACCAATCAAAATTAGAGAAAATAGACAAGATAAAGACCAACTTATTAGGAACATATGGAAGTAAGTCTCCTAAATAAAGGGATCCTAAATTAGGAAATCCAAAACAAAAATAAAATGTAAAATGGAATTTTGGCGTATCTCTTAACATTGTGATCTAATACTCGTATGGGTAGATTGATTGTACATGCTTTCGCACAAACGATTGGACAGTCCAATCAATTGCTCAAAGATCCTAATTGATTGTTTGAGTTACTAGAACTTCTCTGCAAAAGCTTTTGGAAAACAAATAATCACACACAGAACCAAATCAATTGTTGGATGTTATGTTGCAAAGTGTGTTTTCAATTACATTTTTCCGTGTGACCAATGACATGCATCATGAGAACATGAATGATTGATTTCTCAAGGACCTTGTGGAGCTGCTCTGCAAAGGCTTTTTTGAGAGCAATTGATCGGACACATAACCCAATCAATCGTTGGATGTTCTATTTCAAAATCACTGCTTTTGATACCATTTTTCTATATATGTCAAAGCCAACTGACTTGAATCATTATGTGCCAAGAATCGACAGTTTAAGCTCAAACACCTCCAAGTGTCGCAAACTTGATGAATGATGACAGGTGCAATGTCTGGAGTTAGGATTCCCTTAACCGTGCTTGGGATTATTTAAAAAATGATCACCCAATTGTTTTATGAGATCACTTTGTGATGGTACAAGCATAGAACCCACCAACATTAACTACAAAATTTAGACTTATAATGGGGGTTTAAAACCTCTGCAAAAGCTTCAAAAATCACCGCCTAAACTTTTAGCGGGGGTTCTCATGTCACCTCTAACAGCCCCGCAAAAAGTACAAGTGGCATGGGCCAAAAATAATTTATTGTAAATCAATTGTTTTCATCTTCCCTGTATAACTTTTAAGAGACAATTTACATGAAAAATAATTATTTCTAACATCTAACAAACATAATTTCATTACTTTTAAAAACTCCACAATTTTTTAACACACAAATTCACAAATGATAACCCTCTAAATCATTGTTCTTGTTCAAAATATCAATCACATAATAAAACAAGTAAATTAATATAAGCTAACAATAGAAAGACAATTACAATGTAAAGATAATAACAATAACCTAATTGAAATAACATAAGTCAAAATTAGTTCCCAACTTTAACAAAATCGACGAACATTCTTCAAATTTGAAACATAGCTTATGCCAACCGCCAATGATTAGGTTCGAGAAACCTACACAAATAGTGAAATGAAATAACTAATTAACTAAACAATAAAGTACAAAATTTATATTCCTAATTATTTTATCTAGTAAAAATAAGTCACATACTTGACCCATGTGAGAAGCCAATAATCTCCTCATCTCTTCTAGTTGTGTTTGTAATTCATTTTGCTCAAATTGAAGTTGTTCTACTTCTTCCTTATGTTGTTCTTCAAGTTCTACAATTTTGTCCTCCATTTCATTGTATTCATGACTTGAGGTTTTAACATGACTAGAAGTTTCTCCCCACAATCAAGTCAGAGTCACTCCATGACCACATCCCCTAACTCATCTTGGCTTTTCAGGCCCCATAACCTTTGCAAATACATCATTAGGGGACGGAAAAGGAGTGTCTTGGACACCCTTTTCAATAAGGCCTTTCATTAGTTCCAGCAACATATATTGAAATCTATATTATTTGAAGATGCAATTCAAGGCAATGATACCATGTTCAATAATATTTACTTGATGGAAAATAGAAGTAAATAGAAATATAACTTTGAAAATGACAAACAAGAAGAAACATATCAAAGAGGCCATGACCACTTTAGCATACATGAACTCATCAAACAACAGTCAAGACCTATAACGCCTGAGATTTTTCATATATTTTTCTCAAAATTCATAAATTTGTTTTGCAACATAACTGTTATAAATTAGGAAAAATGACAAATATGAAACCTGTGAAAGCAATTTTATAATTTAAAACATAACATATCAATTTTTCCCATCCTAATTGTTACTCATTCAATCAAACATCATACGGCCAAACCAAACATCAACAGGTGCTACTCAAAAACAAACATACGAATAAATTTTGTGATCATAGACTTTAAATACAAATCTCTCCCAGGCATCCCTAAGTGCAAGTCCCATAATAATCCACAGTCTAATCCAAACTAAAAGTCCAGAATACAAAGTCACCTGACTTCTCATCTCACCCAATACAACAGATTGTGGCACAAATAAAACTCGCAGTGAGTCAAGGATATACCTAAGTCGAAGAGACTCAATCCACCGCGAAAATGAACATCCATCTCCAGGAGCTCTCCGCACAAACCTACAAAACCCTCCCGAACAATGGGGCTAAAAAAATAGGGTAATGAGTATTTTCAAACTCAGTAGGAAAATACCTAGTAGGGGAGTTCTAAATAGTGAACTCTATAAATTCGTACATAGATGCATTCATGCAACTCAAACATGAAGCAAACAGGCATATCATAATCATGCTCATATGCATACAAACATGTCAAACAAACCATCGAATTAAACTTACAAAAACACCCTTATTCAGGGTCTTACAAACTTACTCATACCATCGTACACTTACTCATGTAATATATACATACTTGTACGACCTTACTCGTATAATCATATGCTTACTCATATAACTTACACATACTTGTACGACCTTACTCGTATGACCTTACTCATACAATCTTACTCGTACGACCTTACTTGTATAGTCTCACTCAAAATCATACTTACTGTCTTACTTAGAAACATACTCTTACAATCGTACTTATACTCACACTCTTACAATCATGCTCATACTCATACTCTTACAATTGTACACATACTCTTATAGTCGTACACATACTCTTACAGTCATACACATACTATCGACCACTGAAGATCATTACAACTAATAAGCTCCAACATCGACATGGAAAAGAATGCTACTAGGGCATCACCTTAACCTCCGGGGGAGTGGCTAGACACCATGGACTATTCTGAAGGTAAGGCACACCAATGCTCATAGAGCACAGGATCAAACAGGTGAGAGCAGGTCCATAATACTACTTATCTGAGCACTCAAACATATACACTGACACATAAGGGGTCATGCAATTGCCCACCATAATGAGTCTCATAGTGCCAGTGCCACTCTTGGGCAGAAATCATAGAGTGCCTCTCTTGGGAAGAATCATACAGTGCCACTCTTGGGCAGAATCATACAACGCTCTCAATGGAGCATTAAACGTCTGGGCTTGTAAAACACACAGACCAAATAAAAAACATACATCGCTCGCAACAAAGCATCAGACATCTAGGCTTCATACAACACATAGACTAAATCGGAAACATACATCGCTCTCAACAAAGCATCAGATGTTTGGTGCTCTATACAGCACACAGACGACATCTTGCAGGATAAACATCATGGCAAGTGTCACAGACGTAGAGCTTTGCCTAGCGTCCACACCTGTGATATCCTGACTGCAGCGCAGCCAACAGCCTACTCTCGCGACCTTCCCTCTTGTATGCGTAAGGGGAACAAACAATCGGCCAACACAGCCATCTCTGGTACAAAGGGCTCCGCCTAGTGCTATATAAACTCAGTTCGTTGGTTACAACGGTAGGGAGAGGTCCCCCTTCTTTATGCAAAAAGTGGAGGGGCTAACAAGCCTCCCCCAACCAATCTGCTCGACTCCCTCGTCGAAGCTAAGTTGTCACAAACCTTGTCTTCAAACTGCCATAACGCAACGTCTCACTCCCAGCTGTTCTTTGATTCCAGAAGACCCTTCCACTTAACCAAGTAGAAGATCCTCCTATTCTTCTTGCTCATTCCTTCGACCCTTCTATCAAGGATAGCATCAACCTCCTTTTCGAAAGAAGTTCTTTTTGTAGGCCGGGCTCTATTCGAAGTACCTCTGCTGAAATTTTCTAAGTCTAAATGAAATTGCTTAAGGAAACTAACATGGAAAATAGTGTGAAGCTTGAAGCGTTCAAGCAACTCAAGTTGGTATGCTAGCTGACAAACTCGCCGCTTCACCTCAAAGGGACCATCATACAACTGTATTAGCCCTTTGTGCACGTCTTTCCTTTGCAACATCTTCCAAAGTTGGGGAGTAAGTTTCAGCATAACTTTGTCCCCAACCTGAAACTCGAGAGGTCTTCAATCTCTTTCCGCATACTTCTTCATCCGCTTGACTGCCTTGGCCAAATAGTCATGCCTCCTCCATTCTCTCAGTCTGCCCTCTTGCCAAGCGATAGGCACCAGGACACTCCCTCCTGTCTACTGCAAAGCTACATCTGCTGGCGTAAGAGGTTGCTAGCCTGTGGCCAACTCAAAGGAACTACTACATGTGGCTGAACTCGTCTATAGGTTATAGCAAAACTGGGTGACCTCCAGCAAGGCAACCCAATTTTTCTGGTTTGCTGTGACAAAGTGGCGTAGATACTCTGCCAAGATACCATTCACCCGCTCCTTTTGCCCATCCATCTAAGGGTGGTTGCTGGTCGAAAAGTTAAGCTAAGTGCCTAACATCTCGAACAATTGAGTCCAAACTCTGCCTAAGAAACGAGTGTCTCTGTCACTTACGATGTTCGTTGGCAGTCCCCAATACTTGACAACATTTCGGAAGAAAAGGTCCACGGCCGTCTCAGCACTACAAGTTTTTGGGGCTGCTATGAAGGTCCCATACATGGAGAAGCGGTCTACTACCACCATAATCGATCCAAATCCCTGCACAATCGGCAAACTAGTTATGAAATCCATGGACAAGTTGGCCCATTGTCAGTATAGGATGGGAAGGGGCTGCAACATGCCCACTTCCTTCTACCTCACCGTCTTGTCCTGCTGGCAAACTATACACGTTCTGACATAGTACTCAACATCTTCCAGCATCCGCAGCCAAAAGTAGTTTCGAGACAAGAGTGCATGAGTCCTCTCTTGCCCGAGATGACTTGCCCACGTAGAGTCATGGGTCTCTCTTAGCAACCGGCGCCACAAACTGCCAGCCAAGGGGATGTAAGATCGTCCTCCTTTCTCATACAATACCCCTCCAACCAGAATGTCCGTGTAGACCCATCCTTCATGGATTCGATCAGCCTTAGGCACACTTGATCTTTCTCCGTGGCCTCCTGTATCTGCTCCAACATATCCCCTGCAATCTGCATTAATGCTGCCATCGTTGCCTCCGGGTCTATTCATCGGCTAAGGACATCAGCTACAATGTTAGCCTTGCCTGGCTTATACTCCAACACGAAATCGAACTTAGCCAAGAATTCCTACTAACATGCCTATTTGGAAGAAAGTTTCTTCTGCATAGTAAAGTAGCTCGTGGCTACACTGTCTGTTCGGACAAGGAACATCGCTCCCAGCATGTAATGCCTCGAAGTTCTGAGGCAGAGGACGATCGCAGTCATCTCCTTCTCATGGACTGAATACCTCTATTTGGTTTCATTGAGCTTGCGGTTCTCATATGCAACAAGGTGATTGGATTGAATCAGCACACCTCCAATCTCCTGATCAGAAGCATTAGTTTGCACCTCAAAGGGCGCATCAAACTCGGTAAGTTTGAGCACAAGCTCAGAGGATATCGCCTCCTTCAGCTGCCCAAACGCTGCATGGCATGCCTCAGCCCAGCACCAAGCCTATCTTTCTTCAAAAGGTCAGTCAGCGCTGCTACCTTCTTCGAGTAGTTCTTGATGAATCTCCAGTAGTAGTTTGTGAGTCCTAAGAATGATCTCAGCTCCTTCAGCTTAGTTGGGACTGGCCACTCTGCGATGGCCCTGACCTTCCACCCATCCAACCTTACTCCTCCCTCGGCTATGCAATGCCCATGGAACTCGATCTCTGTCTATGCCTGTGATGGCCCTGACCTTCCACCCATCCATCCTTACTCTTCCCTCGGCTATGCAATGCCCATGGAACTCGATCTCTGTCTGTGCAAAGCGGCACTTCTCGAGCTTTAGAAACAGCTTGTGCTCCTTTAGCCTTTCCAACACAATTCTGAGATGACCAACGTGCTCATCTAAGGAAGCACTGTATATCACAATGTCGTCAAGGTAGATGACCACAAATAGGTCCAAGTAGGGTCTAAAAACATCATTCATCAATGTGCAAAATGTGGCTGGTGCATTTGTCAAGCCAAAGGGCATGACTAGAAACTCAAACAGCCCATAGGTGTCACTGTCGCTGTCTTCGCCTCATTGCCCACAGCAATGCGCACCTGCCAATAACCCAACTTGAAATCCAGCTTTATGAAATAGGAAGCCTTTGCCAAGCGGTCAAACAAGTCAGCCACTAAAGGGACTGGATACTTGTTCTTCACAGTGATCTTATTCAATGCTGGATAATCCACACATAAACGTAAGAAACCATCTTGCTTCCGCTGAAAAAGGACTGGGGCTCCGAATGGGGCCTTAGATGATCTGATAAAGCTGGCCTTCAATAGCTCGTCAAGTTGTTTCCTGAGTTCTGCTAACTTTGGTGGAGCCATACGATAGGGGGCTCGGGCTAGAGGGTGAGCCCCAGGCATTAACTCAATAGCATGATCAATAGCACGTTGTTGTGGGAGGGTTTGCGGTAACTCGGGTGGCATCATGTCCACAAACTCACTCAGCAACTTCTCCACCTTCTCTGGAATGTCCATGGCTATGTTCTCACCTTCCACCATCGTGACCAAGTAGGTCTTATGGCCCCGTTCAAGGCCTTTCATAAGCTGAAGGGCAGACACAGCCTACACTTCTGTCTTGCCTTTCTTCTCAACAACAAAGCAAGGGATCCTCTCATCGCCTATGAGAATGCCCCTGAGGTGTAGCATCACGACACCCTAGCTACCTTCATGATGTCTAGCCCAAGGATCAACTCGAAGTCATCCAAGGGAACAACAGTGAAGTTAACTTTGCTCGTTCAATCACCAATCCGCATTGGTAGGTCATGGACAACTCCTAGGACAGGGGCTACCTCTGAGTTAACTACCTTGATCTTGGCTTGAGCCTTCTCCATCTTCAGCCCCCAAGCCTTCACGCACTTCTCTGCTAGGAAATTGTGAGAAGCACTTGTGTCAACTAGTGCTTGCACTGACTGTTTGTCCAGAACTGCTTCAACATATATCGGCCCGCCATGATCTGACTTCTCCTTTTGGATAGCACTCACAATTTGCATGGGCAGTGACCTCCTCTTTTGAAGAAAAGTCATTCTCCACAACAACAACATTCAGCTTCTCCCTCTTTGGGCACTCCTTGGCGCGGTGAGGGCCTTGGAAAATTGGAAAATGAAGCAAGCTATCCCCTTGGATTTGTTGGGTTCAGCATGCTCACTACGCTTTCCCTTAAACTCATTCCTGTGTGCCTTGCCCTTCCGCTGGTGACCACACTTAGAGGAAGAAGGCCCTTTGTCTCGTTTCATTGTGGTTGGCTCTGACATGTAGTCGACCAACCTTTCAACCACTATGATGGCTGAGGGGAGGTCCCATATGTTCTGCCTTCGCAACTCATTTTACGCCCAATTCTGGAGACCGGTCAGGAAGTTGAATAACTTGTCCTCCTTTGTCATGTGCTTGATGTCCAAGAAGGAGGGATTGGAATTGCTTTACATACTCCCTAACCATCCCAATCTACCTCAATTTCTTGAGAGAGTCTCGTGCAACCCACGCTGTGTTCGTGGGGAGGAATTGCTTGTGGAGTTCCTTCTTCATCATCACCCAAGTCTGGATAGGGGAACACCCAGCTGCAGCATCGTCTTCCAGCCTGGGGTATGGGTGGTTGCGAAGAACTGCTCCATATCCCAAACAAAGTTTTCGATATCCTTAGCACTCTGTGAGCCAGAGTAGGATTTTGGTTCAGGCACTTTCGTTTTCTTCATGGACTGCCTTGTCCTGAATCAAGGTTCTACCTCCATCACTAAAGGGGCTGAGTTCAAAACAGCCCGCTCAAGCAACGCTATTTTGTCTGTCAACTCTTGAACCTTCCCTTTAGTTTTGGCCCTCAAATCTGCAACTTATCATTCAAGTAATCCGTAGTGCCTGCCATGTCTGCACCCAGTGAACTGAATTGGGTAGCACTTCCTGAGGAAGTACCTTCTCCAGACTCGTTTGCATAGGCACTGATCTCTACCAAGGAGAGACGTCGGTCGAAGGCAGCAATGAGATCCTGGATAGATTGCAAAGAGGCCTAGACTTTTGCTAGCATCCCATTAGCTGTATGATCATTTATAATTAAACCTATTGCAAGTGTACAAGGTAATTATACTAGCATGAATATTTAAGGGTTGTCAAACCTCAGGGACGGATGAATTATCACTAAATCTAAAGAGGAATTTGCTCATTAAAAACAAAAACAAACTTAAACTTTAATTAAGTAAAGGAAAGAAATCAACTAGTTTAAAAATAAGAGATTAATATGATGAAAATTACTTAGGAAATCGAATCCACTATAGAACCATAACAATTCCTTAACTCTTAATCTAAATCTAGTATGAATATGAACAAATATTCTCAGCTACAAGCTAGAATTACTTCAGAAAGAATCATTAATTAAATTTTATGGCATGAACTATCTTCGACAATGGCATGAATCATCTACACTAAACTAGCTATAGGCATGACCCGTCTAATGTTAGTATAACTCATCCAAGTCATTAATTATTTGAACATTAAAACTATTGTATGACCATCTCATCTAACTTACAGAAATTAGAATTGATGAAAATATCAAAACCACATCAATCTATCATCTACAAGACAATAAATCAACATAGACTTGAATAAATATTAAAAGTTCTTCTATTAAAAAGGAAATTCTTATCATACAATTGTCATCATTCATAACTGAGATCTAAATTAAAAGGAAAAGAAACTAAAACTTATCTATACCTTCATCAACTCCTAAGTAAAAAAAAAGTTTAGCCTTCCATTGTAAAAGAAAGCACTTGAATCTCCATTAAAAGCTTTGAGTTCTCTTTCATGTTCTTCTTCCTTTTTCTCTTCAGAAAATCTACTAGAATCCTCCAATTTCAAGCCAAATATGTCTTCATATGAAAAGGATTAAAAATTGGCTAAAACTAGGAAACTGCGCATTATCCCGTTCAAACGCCCTGCATGCCTGTTCAAACGCCTATACTGTGTTTTTCTCTGAATTTACGTTATCCCATTTGATACTTCAAATGCCCTGTTCAAACGGTTACACTGTTTCTGCTATCTTGACAGTTTTTCTGGACAGTCCAACTTCTATTCATTAAGCCCTTCTTCGTGTCCATATTAATTTCTAACATGTTTATAACTCAGCCAACACAGTCGTCTCTGGTGCAAAGTGCTTTGCCCAGTACTATGTAAACTCAGTCTATCGGTTACAATGGTAGGGAGAGGGTAGGGAGAGGGCAGGGCTGATCCACCAGGTCACTGCTCAATCTCTTAGAGTTTTCTTTGGTTCGTCCTCACCAAATCTCTATCTCCCATGGCCGTCCCATCCTCTTTCCTTATATAGACTCAGCCTTGACTAGTCAGTATCACGCTAGGAATACAACAACCCAGCCCATGTACAATATAGTCCCTCCCTGTCCCATCTTTCCCAGCCCAATAGGGACGTCCCAACACAAATCAGGAAACTAAGTAAGAGTTTGTATTTGGCTAGGAATCCAGTGCCCAACTGCCTTCTAGAGTCCATCCGTCCATGGAAACTTGTGTGTCTCTCCCTACCCGCGCTAGGAGTCTGGCTGCACTGCAAGACTGCATCCTAGCGGCCATAGGAATCCGTCCCAAAGGGGTTGTGGCACCCAGCACGACACCTAGAGTCCTGCCCACACAGGGACTCTCCCTCAGCCTGCTCCACATGGCGAGTGCACATCTAGAACTGCTCCCATGCTGCTCCAATCATCCATCCGTGCCCAAGGGGCTGCCTAGGCTGTCCGTCGCCCAGGCTAACTTGGCTGTCTGCTGCCAAGTGTAGGGGGTAGCTGCCCCTTTCATTATGCAAAAAGTGGAGGGGCTAACAACAAGACATGTGAAATGCTCAGCCGACTCATTATCGGTTGGCTTAAACACGGAACTTAATCCGTCAAACCCTTAAGTCTCAAGCTCACAACACTATCATTAGCTTTCTTATAAGTCAAGTTTAAATTAAGTAAATAATGTGGTACAATTATGCCACAAAATCACTCAAGCATACCGTGCTCCACTGATCAAACCAAAGCTGAGCCCGATCAAAAACCCCAGTTCGTCAGGGCAGCAGACTTTACTTAACTCATCCATATCATGATCATAACTCATAGTACAACAAATCCTTACAGTCTTAAATACTCTACCATCCACCTTATGGCCTTAACATCTTACATGTACGTCATCAAACTAAGCTCCTTAGAGCCAAACCCAGTTATTACCCTTTTATTTATACCTCACTTATTATTCTTACTTTTACTTTATAATCTGTCTATTATGCTTGTACAATTATGCATGCTCTTACTGTTTGACAATCCCCCAACATATGCTCTGATCCAAAACAATCCACTCCAATCCTCACCTATCATACTCATGTCCTCTGTCATCCATCATATGCTTACACATCCATATCCAAATGCAAACCAAACATGGTCACTTCGAACCATCCATAGCCCACACCTCTACCCACATGCACTTACACATATCCATAGCACAGGCAAATAGTCATCATACATACATATGGCCATCACACATACATATAATATACACATACTTTCATTCATACGTAGCTTACAAACATGCTCACTAGCCATCACTAGCACAAACATACACATATGAAGCTTATAAACAAACACGCTAGCCATCACTAGCACATACACCATCAACATAAGAAGCTTACCAACAAACACACTAGCCATCACTAGCACATACTCAATCCACGTACAAAGCTTACCAACAAACATGCTTGTCATCACTAACACATACTCAATCAACATGTGAAGCTTACCAACAAATACGCTAGCCATCACTAACACATACTCAATCCACATACGAAACTTACAAACATACACGCTAGCCATCACTAGCATATACATACACATACGAAGCTTACCAACAAATACGCTAGCCATCACTAGCACATACTCAATCTACATACAAAGCTTACCAACATACTTCCAACATACCTACAACCCACATGCATGTCATATGCATTTCAACATGGCATAATATATCCTCTTACATCATGCAAATGGATCATGATTTAGCATCCAATGCATTGAATCATACAATCTTGGCATGCTCCCCTACCTCGTAATCATGACGTTTGATGGCGAGCACACAGTCGGCGTGGAGTTGATGGCAAAAAGCATTGCCAATTTGAGAGAGTTGTTGTCCCGAGGTTTTTAGGAAGTGCTAAAAACAATCACGGCCAAACTTGGTGTCAGAAGTAAATGCGGCAAAATATGAGATCTATGGCGGTAAACTAAGGTGGCCGGGAGAAAGGTTGTGTCAACATAAGTGGCGGTGCGACCAGAAGATGAGGGTCTACTCACTAAAGGTAGGCCAATGGCTGAGAAGTACTCGGCCGGCCGTAATACGTCAAAATCAGCCTCAAACAATACCCAACGGCGGCAATTTTGCATCAACAAGAGCATGGGGCGACGCTCGAGGATAGAGGAGAGGTGGTGGATGGCTTTGGTGTCAACTCTATTTGGTGGTAGAGCCATCCGATGATCTAGAGACACAAAAGTGGCGCCTAAGCCCTGAAACGCATGCATGGCCACATGCACACGCGGCCAAAAAGGTCTACTTTAGTGGGAGATGGGTTGGATGGTGGCAGCCCAAGGCCCACAAAAGGGCAACTGAGATATGGCTACGACGTGGTGGCTGATCGAAGCAGTGACATCGTTGATCGCCACCCACAACCAACACATTCGGTGTGGGCAGCTGTGCATCTCGCATGGTATAGGGCAAAGGCAAGTGGCCCATTTCGGGTGGAGGTGTAATTTGCCAAGTGGAGCTGGCCCTTGTTGTTGCCGGGACAGGGTAGAGCCCACGATGGTCAAATGGCACACGGCTCGATGTTGGTAATGACCCGAGATGCACCCAAGCGTCTAATCGGGCATAGCAAAACAATAGGGGCAAAGCAGGGTCAAAAACGGCAACCCCCTACTGACACTGGGTGGAGGTAGGCTGAACGGAGTCTAACTGATGGCCGGGCAACAACCAGAAACACTTGCGTCTCAAAAATATGCTCCGGACAGTGAGATGAAAATGTGAATGAAAACCAACCAAAGTACTGGTAGCTCGAAGTAGAGCGAAGAAAGCATGGTAGCGGCTCTAGCTAGCGCCTATGGCTTCCTAGCGGCCAAATAAACATAAGTCTAGTTGTGGGCAGCTGCAAACAGCATTAAAATTGCACCCCCACCACTCAAAAACTATATTTGAAGGAAAGAAAAACCGAACAAAAGTCTGGTACCTCGTGGAGGTGCAAAGAGGCCATGGTGGTGGTCATAGCCAGTACCTACAGGCTTGTGGCAATGAGGCAAAGAGGATCCCGATAAGAATCGGTGAAATCCGACGATGGAGGAGTAAGAACAGAGTGACCGGAAATGGGCTTGGGTTTTCTCATCTTATTGGACATGAAATTTTTTTGGCGACTGTAAGTTTATGGATTATGATTGTTGAGTCCAAAAACTTATATAATCTTTTTTTTTTCAATTATATCCCCATAACGCTTTAGCCTCCTATTTATGCGTTATATGTCCAAAACTCGCACCGAAAGCGTGCAACGAGCCCCGCGGCCTACTACTAAGCCCCATACCCAACTCTACGGGTATAAATATAGGGGGGAAATACACAAATACAAATACGCTAAAGAGTCACATTTTCCCGCCGAAAATGACTAGAAAAATTACATAAAATTGGAGAAAAATCAGGGACATTACATTCTTCCCTCAGAAAAATTTCATCCCCGAAATTTATAGATCAACTTACAATGTATAGCTGAATCAATAATTACCTTGGGGTATCTCTCTCATACGCGTGAACATCCCAAGTTGTCATCTTGGGAGTAAGGTATTTGCAACAATATCTTCACCACAGGATTGACCTTTGTCATCCAAAACTTACCTTGTCCGTCGTAGGATCTGACTGAAATGGTTCGCAACTCATTTGGAGATCACTTCGCCTCCAATTAGCATAACACTCTTTTATCAGCTTTAAGCTTTCTTAAGCCCTTGTTTGGCTAACTTCAACCTGTCCATACAGTGCTGACAATTCACATTTGAGCATCTATAGCTCACTTACTTCAGCCCAACATGCCAGTGAATCAAAATGTCTTTTCATACAAAACCTCCCAAGGGTCATCCAACCTGAGCAAGAAACTTACTCTCAAAAGTTGCTCAGTTATACATACAACGTCGATGCATAAATGTAGGGATACAACCTAGTTCCTCATCAATGCAAATCCAATGTACCCCCAAGACCATACTCTTAGTCAAAAAATCCTCTTAATCATAAGTTCTGCCAACTCATCCTTGAGTTCGTTCCACTATGGCAGGTCATCCTACACGATGCCTTAGAGTTAGAGTGCACTTAAGCACTAACTCAACGAACTCCACCATTCTCTTCAGTGGAAAACACAGCAAGTCATCAAGGAACATGTCCGAAAAATTTCTGACAATGTCTAGCTCTTCTAGACTAATCCCTGAGACTGCTTCTCAATAACTCACCAAAAGGCTATGCAACCTTTACTCACACAACACCTAGCCTTAATGGTTTACCCAAAGCATAGGGCTGACCATTTTCAAACACCCTAGATACAACATTCAAACCTTTAGGGCACACAAACATCATACATTTCTTATGACGATCTACCACTACTCTTTGAGCGGTCAACCAATCATCAAAACCACACCAAACTCGCACCCACCTTCCCCAAAATCTTAAGTGGTAACCACAACACTCGCAAGTGTCGAAGTAGTTACCTCAAAGGTCATCCACAATCTTGGAGGCTTGTAATCTTCCTTTTAACCACTCTTAACCACGAATCTCTGAAAGGGGGTGAAAAGAGTCTCATACTCTAAGACTTACATACTCCCTTGCTTCCGGCAAAAGGGATTTCAAATCCTTCCGACAACAAAGGTCACAAAAATATACTCCATCTAGGTCATAAGCTGACCAATTAGGAAGAATACGTCTGACAATTTTCTACTAATCAGAACGTAAGTGGCCATAACCACTATCCGGTCATTCAAAGCTTATAAAACCTCAACGAGGTGCTTCATACTCTCAATTCAACACTAGCAGCCTCTGGCTCCCTTAATAGCCGTTAAGGTGCTAGCCAATCTTTCAAAAACTCAACACATTCAAAAGCAGACAATGGCTCTCCTTAGCCAATAAATGTACGATCCAACTGACCAAATCTCTCGACGGCGGAGGCAATTCAGCACAACTCTACCCAAAGGCAGAAACAAAAGGACTCAAGGGAAAACATTCACCCTAATCCCTCCAAAGCCAAATCTCAATTTACTCTTACATGCCACGACTCTTGACTAGTGACTGTTATAGACTTGTAGTCAAATTGCCTAGGCTTTGATACCGACTATAATGCCCGAGATTTTTCATATATTTCCTCAAAATTCACAAAAAAAATTTGCAACATAACTGCTATAAATCGGGGAAAATGATTGTTATTAAATTTAAATTTTTTACTCTCAAGTGCACAAATCTGTAATAGTTAAATGGCTAAATTGAAGGTCAATCCCACATAGACTTTAAATTGGAAAACCAAATTTAATCTATCTCAAGTAAACTCTAATCTAGTTAACAAATATGAAGATAATAATTAGACTAAAGTAACTAACAAAAGCAAATAATATTTCAAGGCAATTAAATTATCTAAATCAAAATTCTAAAACTTTAATCTAAAAATAAGAAAGCAATGCAAAATAAATAAAACACTACCAAATAAACATAACACTAAGGAATAAACAAAATACAAAGTCATAGGAATCCACATTCATTAAATCATAGAAACTCATAAGGATGATCATTGATCATATTTCTACATCATCTCATAATAATCTATAATTTAATCTTCGTTATTATGAAAAAATCATCATTAAGCTGTCATGTACAATGTAGAAATGCATTGTTCCTCCTCACATCAAAAGATTAAAATCAAGTCATTAATTATATCCACAATTTGCAAATCACAACTAATACTCAATTTCAATATTATAGAAGATAAAACAAAGTAAGAAAGTAATGAAAACCAATTTAAATCATGAGAGAAGTATGATTAAACTCATATCTAAATCAATTTCATTAATTAAAGAGGTAGAAACAAATAACATTAAATTCACTATTAAGAAAAATTAATCAAGTCTCAGAATCATGAAATTTTGTAACTTAATCAAGTTTAATCCAAGCCTTAGCAAATAATTTTAGCCACTCATTAACCTAAGAAATAAAATTTCTATTTGAATAATTAAAAATAAACTTACAATTTAGAAGAAAATCGAGAAAAATTAAAAAATTCCGAACTGCTATAGTACCTATAAACAGTGATCACATGTTACTATTCATCATCTTCAACCTCCAGCACCTGAAGAGTGCTACTACAGTAACACGCGATCTGTGATTTTTTTTCTGCTTCTTCATTCCTCTAGCTTGGGAATTTAATTCTCTCTTTCAAAGTGTTCTCTCATCAATTTCGGAAGATGGGATTGAAAGAATTTGGCTCTGGTTTATTGTATTCTCCTCCCCTATTCTCTGCAATTCTTTGTCTTTAAATAGTTTTCTAGACAACAACTATTTTCCTTGTTTAAGTGCCCAATTATGTCCCAAAATAAGAGCTTCTTGATATGTTTAAGCAATCCATTTATAAGCTTTTTTGTTGCTCAATTCTTTCCTACTTTATTTTTAGTTTCCTTTCTTCATTCTCTCTTGTTAGTGTTTAACAATGGCAGCTATGAAAATCATCTCTTATTCTTCAATTTTAAATTTTAAACATATTCTTCATTAACTAAATTGAAATGGGTATTGAAATGCTTTATTTATTTGCTCAAATTGGTATTCAATTTCACCCGTAATCAAATAACTATAATCTGGTCGTTTCTGTCCATGAACTCGTCCAGATTTCTTCTCTGCTCATTAAGCTCTTCTGCTCATGCCCATATATATTTCCAACCTGTTCAAAACTCCAAAAAGTTATCCAAATCACTTTTAAGCATGTCTAGAATATTGTAAAATTTTCTAAATATCATCCACATGTTTTGGGAAGTGTGTATCTCCTAAATCACATAAACAGTTATATTTCAAACGTGTGAGACATGTGTAGTACACTAATTTTATTCAAATACACTCCTAAATAATTAATATTAACCAAATTAACTAATAATTAAATCACACCACTAATATCTATCTTAACATAAATAAACTCTAATTAACCCTTAATTAACCTAATCATACACTAGCAAATAAGGTAAATGGGCGTATAAAATGTATAAAAATCAGGCATATTAAATACCCCCAAACATATATTTTGCTAGTCCTCGAGCAAAACTAAAAACTAAAACAAAAGAAAATAAAACTAATTACTTCACTTCTGCAGGAAATCTCGATTGCATTTAGCATATGCAACAAGCTTTTTAACCCCTAGCTTACACTAGTGGACGAGTTATAATCTCGTGAGGGTTTGTAGTAAATATAACCACAAAATTCAAAACCTAAAAGATAAAAGAAAATTAAAATTAAAACCACAAAAAACTTTACAAATCAACTCCTCTTAAACTTGTGACTTCTTTTAATAAAATCAATCATATGTAAATGTAATGCATAATGCAACTTTTTTTCTAAAACAATATTTATTCTGACAACTTCATATTGGTGGCAAGTGCTCATACATTAATAATAGTTTTTTAAAAAAAATAGGCATTGCCAAGTAATTGTGCAATCCCAATCTTTTGAATCGAACAACTCAATGTCTCATATTCACTCCGTAATTTCAATTTTTATACTCAAAAATAGACATTGGCACTCATTCATCTTCAAGAGATCATAATAGAGAATCATGCAAAACCTTCCTCAAAAGTAAAAATACCCTAGATCACCTGACGACTCATTCAGGATATAAGTGCATAATGACCAAAAAAATAGTAAAAAAATCACAAAAAATCGTAAATAAATCAGGGACATTGCAAAACCTCACACCCTTTTATCTTCTAAAATAGCTATAGTACCTCGTTAAGAAACCCATTTTATGCACATCCACTGAGCATTGAATTTTGAACAAGTTTTTTTTTTCTTATGACATCAAAAAAATTTCTTGCATCATCTAAAGCTTAACATTTAACATATATGCTAAATAGTAAACTTTTAGCAAACATATATGTATCTAAGCCTTGTTTTATTACAAAGTAATGAACTACACATCCTAAATCCTAATATTGTGAAGCTGAGCCAATTATAATAATGAGAATACTTCCCAATGTTTATCATACTTTTTAATTATATAAAGTTAAGGCTACAAAAATTAAACTAATAAAATTTATTAACTACTAAGAAAAGAAGATAGAGGTTAAAAAAATTATGATTTTTTCATTTGCATCATTATTGACAATTTCTCCATATTTTTTTGTTTGTGTTATTTTGAACATTTCAAACCGACCAAGTGGTTTATCTGTTCCCCTTTTCACTTGCTACATCATTTGACATTGGATAATATCAATTTCTTTAGAAAGATCAAAGTACATAGATTCAAAATTGAAAAAAAAATATTTGACTTCTTCTAAAATATATACCTCTTTGTATTATATTTGTCAAAAACTTTTACTCCTAGCCGTATGCACTATAGATTGTTTTTCACAGTTACCTTTGTTCATTGTACTGTGAATCTATACAAAATTATTGTATTAATGAATAGAATAAAATAACATATGCATAATATTAGCTTACAAGACTATCCATAAAAGGTAGGTGTAAAAAAAGGCAATCATAGGAAATAACATAGTAAACATAACTAGATTATTAAGAAATTAATAATATCTTGGAATATATAAGCAAAAATGATATAACCTTTCATCTTGAAATTCCTGTTGTCTAACACATGCCAAAAATATATAATTCAAATAGACTTCTCCTATTACAGATAAATGCTAGAAGGCTGCTAAGAGTAATTAATTAATATAGCACCAACATAGCTGGAGGAGACACTAGTCATGCAACCAACCCTATAAAAAAAATCATAAGCTGCTAACATTACACTCAAATATATAGCTACAAGATAAGCAAATACTTCCAAATGTTATCAAAGAGGATAAATTGTAGCCTACCATCCCTTCTTCAGATTCCCAATAACCAATATGTGCTCTCCATTGATTTGGATTGACAGATTCAGGACATTCTAAGTTAGCTCGATCTTCCTCAGTAAGACATTTATCAAAATGCTTGTGTTTCAATCTACATTTATAGTCAGACTATTTCTTGCCAAGTGACTTCATTGTCCACTTCTTTGCAGCCTCATCAATGTCAAACTTCCTTTGCACAAATTGTATAACTAAATGAAAAATAAAACAAAAAAATCTCTTATTTAGAAAGAGTAATGAACTATTAATTAACTTACCAATATCTTTGCCTAAGCATCCTCTTTGTTTAAGGGTGTAACTTTATGCCACAAGGGCTCAGCAATAGAGAATGCTAATCTATCTCTAGCCAAAATGCCTAAAATTCTTGTAAACGATCCCACATTCTCTCCATAAGGTTGATTGTCATCCCAATCAACAAGCAACTTTTGATTTCTTGGAGGCAAAAAATATCCAACAATTGGGCTTCTTCCTTTCTTATTTTGTGAAGGTTTAGTCATGTCCGGATTTGCTTGTTGGTTTTCCATCTACAAATTATTAAGAACTTATAGTCGATAGTCACTATAAAATAATAAAATAAATTCAATATTAATTGTGTAATTCATGTTGAACATACCTACTTTGATGAAGATTATTTAAATATAAGAAAGCCGTAGCAAGTTATGGAGCAACATAAATAATAAAAATGAAATAAATATTATGCTACTATAATTGTAGATGACTTATATGATGATAATATATGTAATATCACTACGAAGGAAAAAAAACATCAAATTACTTTTAAACTTAATAGTTGATACAAGAAGACAATAATTGATTTAAAATAAAATGGTCTAATCTAATTCATCTTCCTCCTCAGTAGTCGTAGCTAGGTGAGATGTTTGCCCAACAAACTCTTCCACATTCACAATTATAGTTGCTCCCTCCCCATTTGGTCTAAACTAGGCAACACTAATATCCTTATCGTCAACATCATTAGGTAGTTGTTGTCTACACAACTCATCTAAAGACAATTCTAATTCAAGCTCATTTGTCACATTAAGCATGTCTTTAGGTTTTACTTTGACAACAATGCACCACTCTACATCAATGGGGTCATTGACATAGAAAACTTGTTTTGCTTGTGCGGCTAAGATATAGGGTTCATCTATCCCTCCTTGATCTGAAAACAATGTTCATGAAAAATTAACAAGTGTAAATCCATGTTGAACAATCTTAATTCCTCTATTTTGTGTTCGTATATCAACCCAATCACACTTAAAACACACAAATTTAAGAACTTCAGAATATATCTACTCAGCTATGTCTGTAACACGACCGTAATATGATAATTGACCAGAAACTAGTGATTTGTCTCTTGAGCTTGCATAACTTGTAGTTTCTGCAACAACTGCAATGCCACTATTCTTTGTTTGGGCTCTCCAATCTTTATCAAATATTCTAAATGTATATCCATTTGTGGTGTAGGAAGTGAATCTATTTGCTATATGGTTGGGGCCTTGTGAAAGTATGTCAACTTCTCCTTCAATGTTACTGTTAGCCTTGATCTCATGTCGAACCTGATGAAATAGACAACCAAATGATTAGGTTCCTTTCATGATAAGTAAGATAGGTTTTTATGGAAAAATACCTCATTCTTAAACCAATCAATGAAATGTTCATTATGTTTTTTTTGGAGTTCTTGTAGTCCCGCGCGAGGAAATCTTAGGCAAAGTATATCCAGGTGTTGCCTATAGAACACATATATTATGAGTTTGAAAATAATAGTGAAAAAAAAAGAGTTAAAATGTAAAGTTAACCTTATGTAGGGTCCAACGATGTGCTTGCTCTAATTCAATTTCTGTCAAAAGGAATTGTGTACGATCCTTTGCTTCAAATTCACCTTGAGTCCTTGAAGGTTGGTTTAATCTTGATTCATCATTGCTAAAATAACAAGAACAAAATGCAAGACATTCTCCTACAATGTTTACTTAAGCAATAGATGCTTCAGGTTGAGCTATTTCGAATATATGATTTTAAAGTATACAAGTACCTACATCATGTCAAATTATACATATGACATCAACGACATAATTCGTATGACAATTAATGACAATGTTTTTATTATAGCATACCTTTCAATAGGATACATCCATCAATACTGAACAGGTCCTCTAAGTAAAGACTCTGATGATAAATGTATAGGCAAATGCTCCATCACATCAAAAAATACAGGAGGGAAAATCCTTTCTAAATGGCATAGGATTTCTACAATGCTCCCATTAAGATGTTTAAACTCTTCTATTTGCCATTCTTTTGAGCATAATTTATGAAAGAAATTGCTCAATTTTAACAACACATATTTCACATTTTAGGCAATGTCCATCATATGGCCAGTGGTAATAATAGTTGCATTATAACATGAGAATCATGAGTTTTAAGCCCAAAAATCTTATGATCTTCAATACTCACATACCTAGATATATTCGATGATTAATCACTCAGAGGCTTCAAATTTTTCAATACATGACAAAACATCATTTTCTCATTCTTAGTCATAGTATATGATGCACGTGGTAGATATGCAACTCTGCCATTTGATCGCCACTGTGGGTGAAGCTCTTTTCTTATCTTCATGTCTACTAAATCAAGGCATCCATTTAAGTTATCTTTTGTTTTATTCTTGTCATTTAATTAAGTCATAATTGTATTGTCATGTACATTTTTCTCAATATGCATTACATCCAAACTGTGTCTCAATAAGTTATGCTCCCAATAAGGCAAGTCAAAGAATGTACTTTTCTTCGTCCAACCAATTTTATTGGCATTTGTGCTTCTTGTCATCTTTTGTTGTCTAGGTTGTTTAAATGTATGTGAAGTACTTGTTAACTTATCCAAAATATTTGATCCAGAGAACAAAATAGGAGCTTGTCTTTTTTCTATTGTTCAATCAAAATAGTGTTTCTGCCTTCGGAATATATGATCTAAGGGCAAAAATCTATGATGGCCCATATAACACACCTTCCTATTATGACACAAATATTTAGAGCATGTGTCCTCAAGACATACAGGACTAGCTAGCTTCCCTTTCGTGCTCAACCCTGATAACATTGCATAGCCTAGAAAATCATTAATAGTCCAAAGTAAAGCTGAATGCAACTGAAATATTTCTTTCCTAAAGGCATCATATGTCTCAACTCTAAATTCCCACAATTCTTGCAACTCTTCAATTAAAGGTTGTAAGTATGTATCAATTTTATCCCCAGGGCCCTTCTTCCTTTGAATGAGCAATGCCAATATCAAGTTTGGTTGTTTCATACATAACCATGGTGGCAATCGGAATATATGATCTAAGGGCAAAAATCTATGATGGCCCATATAACACACCTTCCTATTATGACACAAATATTTAGAGCATGTGTCCTCAAGACATACAGGATTAGCTAGCTTCCCTTTCGTGCTCAACCCTGATAACATTGCATAGCCTAGAAAATCATTAATAGTCCAAAGTAAAGCTGAATGCAACTGAAATATTTCTTTCCTGAAGGCATCATATGTCTCAACTCTAAATTCCCACAATTCTTGCAACTCTTCAATTAAAGGTTGTAAGTATGTATCAATTTTATCCCCAGGGCCCTTCTTCCTTTGAATGAGCAATGACAATATCAAGTTTGGTTGTTTCATACATAACCATGGTGGCAAGTTGTATGGAATCAAAATTACAGGCCATGTGTTGTGTCCAACTGTCATTGTCGAAAATGGGTTGAACCCATCACTAGCTAACCCAAGTCTCAGATTGTGTGGATATGAAGCAAATGTTGGGTATATACTATCTAGATGTTTTCATGTCTGGGAATCAGTAGGAGGTCTTGTAATACCATCTCTCTTACGTTCCTCATCATGCCATCTCATGTTTGCTGCACTTTTAGATGTCATGAATAATCATTGCAATCTTGGCTTTAGAGGAAAATGACGAAGAATCTTTGCTGGTGTCTTCTTTTCATCATCCACTATCTTACCATTTCTAGTCTTATATGTTGAAGTATGACAATAATCACATGACTGCTTGATGATGTCATTTTTCCAATATAACATGCAACCTTTTGGGTGCACATCAATCTTTGTGTAATCAAGCCCCAACTCAGATATAATTTTCTAAGTTTGAGAAAATGTCCTAGGTAATGTAGACCCTGAGCAAGTAACTCACATAACATATCAAGTAGAAAAGTAAATGACTTATTGCTCCATCTGCCAAGACATTTATTATGCCACAACTTAAAGATGCAAGATAACTTTGTATATGTTGTACATCCTGGATAAATCTCTTTCTCAGCATCTTAACCAATTTAAAGAACCTAGTAGCATGTTCTCTAAGTATATCACTTGTCCCTTATCTTGAACTATCACCAGTCAATGGATATTGAACTCCAAATACATCATGCACCATGGCCTGCATATTGTTGCCTACATCATCCATATTGGCCCCTATGTCTACCAAATTTACTCTACTTGAACTACCTATTTGACTTGTAGTAGGCTCCCCATGATGAAACAATTCTATGTAGTCTTTTAAAATCCCATTGCATGCCAAATGTTCAATAGTTGTTTCCTTATCTTGATATAGAACATATTGCATTTAATACATGCGCACTTCAACATTCCATTAATAATGTCCCCATGCTCTACTGCTAACTTGATGAATCTTTTTGTACCATCAATGTACTCATTAGAAACCCTAGACTTCTTCATCCAACTCTTATCCATGATGAGAAGTATCGTATCTAGTTGCAAGTTAATCAGTCAATTACCACTACTATATACAAACATATAAAGATAACAATATTTAAATAAATAAAACATCAGCAACATATACCATTATATAATTTTATAACTCACATAAATTTAAATCACTAAGTCAAACATCAGTAAGACCCAAGATGTACGAGATCATGATTTCAAAAATCAAATCATGCAGTGGATAAACAACTTTGTAATTTGGAGATGAACATTAAAAGAGTAATAGAAGATTATGTATTTTCTATCTCCAAACTTTTAGACCAATAAAAGAAAATTTGTTATAGTTAATAGAACAATAGAAGATTAAGTGTATACCTCAGCTAACAATGCTCTTAATCCTTGTTTTGGAGAAAGTAACAAGTGTGCAAGATTAACTTGAAAAAAATATAAGATTGAAAGAATGCTTAAAATTCACAAAACAAATTATATAGCATTAGCTAATATTCTAGTAGTGTATAGTATAAATGCAATAATCATTCAATATACTCAGTACTCATTTCAATAATGGTGGGCCCAAGTGATACATTTCCATGGCCTAGCCTATTTATGTCCTTGATTAAAGAGAAGAAGACACCTCTTGGTCCATGTGATGCGGAAGTAAAGGGTGATTATTGTGACCTGCTTTTATAATAGGACCATTCTCCCGTTAGGAGCTTCGTCATCTTCTTATTTTCAAGATTGGCGGCCTAAAATAATTCCTACTTCAAAATAGACAACTTTATAGTTTTGCAACAACTCTTAGATATACTGGTCAGCCATATACTTTAAACATAATGAAATTTATGAAGTGTCAATAACTTCTTTTGCACCAAACCGCACCTTCTCCTTGGTAGCTTGAGAATGGCCACTACAATACTCTGAACAAGCAAGTGGCAGAGAAATGCCAACAGCTCAGGTATGTGGCTATCTCCTTCAGTTGTAGAATATATTCAAAAAATCACAACTTTCAATCTTGAATGATGGACCCAAAATCTGGCAGGCAGTTAAGAGGAGAAGATATTCAAGGGTGCCTAAGCATAGAAGAACTACAACAACTGGAGAAAACCCTTGAAGCTGGACTAAGCTGCATGCTCAAGAGAAAGGTTGAGTGCTTGACTCTTTAGGATATCATAAATTCAAAAATCCTAATTTAACTGTTTTTTAACATTTCTTGTTCATAAATAATCTTTTATTACAGTAGTTTGACACTTACGACTAATAACTTACGTTTCAGGGAGATGTAATTATGAAAGAGATCAACGGTCTTCAAGCGAAGGTAATTTTGAGGGGTTTTTTAAACTTATATTGTTTCATTCTGAAGAAAGTTTAAGATAATGCAATAGTAAACAAAACAACCTCTATCTTTAACATTAGGTTCCGAAGCTTGAGCGGTTAATTATCTTTTTGTTTCTTTTGCTGAAAAAACAAAGGAGATCAGTTAATGAAGGAAAACATGTGTTTGAGACAATAGGTAAAATTTTACCTCATGTTGATGTTTTTCTTATATCTTGCTTTCTTCTTTTTGTTATCTTTATCAAGTTTCTCTTTTTGCTATAGATTTGCGGAAATGTTGAAAGTAGAGAAATAGATTCTGGACATCAGACATGTTCATTCACAATTATGCTCGTGTTGTTTTCCTGTGACCTCATACATGTTCATTCACAATTATATGCATAACAAAAAGACAATCATAATGTCATTTTCTAATGGTAATTTACCACCACGTGGCAAAGGGAAAACATCAATTGGCTCACCTTAACAAATACAGTGCAGCAATCAGGATTTAGATGCAAACTCTTCACTTCACCAAATTCACCAAAAGCAGTGTGGAGGTCAACCTCTTGAGCTTCGTCATGAACTCCAGTCACTAGTATGATCCATCCTTCAATAGCTTTTAAATGGAAAAAGCAATTAAACTTCACAAATCTTTTCATGTCATTAAGAATAACAGTTACCAAGAGAAATGGACAATCGCTCAAGTTTTGATATAATTTTAATGCCTTTTAAGATCGAACAGTAATGAAACAGAACTGTTAACTTCTGGGTATACGTAAAATAACTGTTGGCCAGTTGATTCTCCTTCTAGCTTCTTATATTATCAATGCTGGCATAAAAGAAATAGAATTGTCACTTGTTTGTTTTTTTTGTATTTCCATTTTGAATAGAAATGACCACATGGAGAGACCCTGAGAGTCTGGTGAATGATAAATTAAATGAACGCAATCATGTATTGTATCAATTGTTGCATAGTAGAGAGTTCACAAGTCCATGAAGGAGAAAATAATTAATACAGAGGATGTAATCAAGTTTAAAGAAGATGCACTGAAGTTGGTTGTGGAAAAATTTGTAGTCAAATGAATGAAGAAATGGCTTCACAGGAACTTCGTGGATTAGAATATGATAGCGACCTTAATTTGTTTGGATTAGGACTTTGATTATACTTCTAATTTTGAGGAGCGAGTTAAATAAGAAAGAGATATAACTGATGTTATTCACCAGCTTAGCAAGCAACATTTTCAAACTTTGCTTGAAACTTTATGCTTTATTGAAAACTTTGCTAAACTATTGATATTTTGATTGCTTATTTTTTCTTTGGCTTTTTACTCATCGTTTTTAAGGAAAAGTGGGAGAGTCCTTCCAAACCTGAAAACAAAAATGCTGATACCTTATCTTCACAGAATGTAGAACCTGAGAGTAGTTCAATTACTATTCGGAAGAATACCTTTGAAGGGTATGCATCCATTGCACCTTTTGGTTATTGAAATTTACCAAGAAATTGTGACCAAAACATTTTGATTTAACTCCAGCATTTTTTACCTTTCTTCGCATTAGGAGAGTTCGGCACCATGAGCAGGAGTCTTCAAGTGGCTGCATGGAGGTTCAGCAAGCAGATAGTGGAGAAAGGTTTGGAGCGGTTGATAATTGATTATATGACCATTTGATGGATGATGAGCTGGCAGGTGAATTAGCTGATTTGGGAGATGATAAGGGGTATGGGATGTCAAAAGGCATTGAAGGAAGGAGGGGAACTAAGATAATATTCGACTCTGATGATAACTATATAAATGGTTTGATCTTCACAATTTTGGGTGGTGGTCAGAATGATTTTGCCCTCTCCAAACAAACTGTTTTTGTTTTGTTGGTTTCATTTCCTCAACGTCATGCAGATCAATCTCATTTAAGAATTTGGAACTTGGAATCTGATGTAGCTAGTGTGACAATCCTTTCTCACTCACTAGCACAGAAGTGCTTATACAAAAGCTAGTTTGTTTTTTTATTTTGCACCTAACTTTCTGAAGAAAAAGAAATGCCAGAATAAAAAATGTCTTCTGCTTATATTGGGCAATTATACTGTTGGCAAGGGATTCGATTACAAAGCCATGGTTTCTAAGATTTGAAATTAGTACCTGTACAAAAATAAATTGATCCGCCTCTATTGCCATGGTAATAGAAAGAGTGATCCACTTCTTTAAATAAATTGAGTTAATGAACCTGTCATACTTCTTTCATCAAATAAGATAAACAAGCATGACATCAAATTCTAGTCACTTATTGAATAAGTAATGTTAGACAATTATTTTCTTACCACCCTATTTAAAAATCCTAAATCTGCCATTGTCCTCACATAAAAAAATTTAAGGGAACAGTGACATCTATAAGTAGTTTTGCATAACTTTTTCCATAAATGAGCACTTTATTGGCAGCCCAACTTGAGGCTAAAATGCTTCTGCACATGAGATGAAATGAACTCTAGACTTGGACATCCATATGCATTAAAATGAATATAATTTCCTAAAAACGCTGTCCTTTAAATCAACAACCGCCTATGCCAAGTTTCAATAAGTGTACGTATGCTATATTGACAAAAACCATTGTCAACAAGGCTAGGATACCTTATTTATAAAAGGAATGCATCATGACTCCATACTAACACAAATATACATATCAAATCACAGAGCACATATTTATGTTCCAGGTGGCAGCATCCTTAGATTCTCCAATACTAATGTATTACTCAAATCACTCTTATACTAAATTAAATTTAAAGCTAAAATATGTGAGTAAAATTGAAGGAATCAAATCAATTGAAACACTAATTCGCTTCCCCTGCCTGAAACACCCAGAAAACAAAGCCAAAACAGGTATGAAACAAATTAATGTTTCTTCCGGTTTTGTTTCCCCATAAAACATCACATAAGCTCTGAATCAAACCCATAAAACTATAAGTTCGAAGAGAATTTTTATCTTGCCCACTCTTTAGATGAGAGCATACCCACACAACTATGAAACACCCAAAGAAAACCAGATAAAAGGGCAAAAAATTATGTTTTGTGCCTGCTATCCTTCTGCCCAATATGGCTTTGCATTGCGTTTGTGTCTAGCTTTTCTTGCACTTTCTCCACTAAGATTTTCTACCCACAATAGAGAAGATGAATTTTCGATAGCGCCTCTGTACCTCTTGTTTGCCAATTCTTCTGTGGGGTGGCGATTTCATTGAAGAGGGAATAACAGGGTGGGGTGGCAATTTCGTTGAAGAGGGAAGAACAGGGCGGGTGGTTTTGTTGATGGCGCATAGTGGGAGATAATCGCAGGAACGAGATTCGACCGGATCCCTTGGAGTGGGTTTTTACAAATCTCCTCTAACGGTTGGATCTACAAGTCAAAATGACAAAGGCCTTTGTAAAACCCCCTCAATATCTATGTTTTTAGTAAGGTTGCACGGAAAAATCGAAACCCAATCAAACCGGGTAAAATCGAACTGAAATTTAGCGGTTTGGTTTGGTTTCTTATTCGGTTTCGATTTGGTTTTAAAGAAAAAAAATTGAATGAATTTTGATTCAGTTTGGTTTTAAAAAAAAAATGAAACCGAACCGAACCAAAATATTTAACCAGTATAAAAGCACCCTTTCACCCTCTTTCAACCTAAATCTAATTCCGCCCTCATTGCCTCCCACCACCGCATCCCTCTCCACCCCTTCTCCAGCTGCCCATCCCCTGTCCACCTTGCCTCCGATTTGTATCCTGTGAAGCCCCTCTCCACTCCGCCTTCCTCCCTTTTTTTTTTGTTCAGTTCCCTCCCATAGAGGAGAGCAATAGCAATAGCAGCGCCACCTCCACCTCCATCAACAGTCGGTCCCGGAGCAGAAGGGGCAAAAGCGGAAACTTGAGGTGAAAGCCAAGGATGAGGAAGAGGAAGATTGGGAAAAGGGACCAACTGAGTCGCTGGCTCAGCCCTCCCCCAAGCCTCACCACATCCTAATTTCCCAAATTCAAGCACAGGTTGAGATTCTCTACTCCACTTTCTCCCGGAATGGTAAACGACTAAGATCGCACCGAAAAGGCAAAAACCCTTTCGCACGGAAGGAGAGATCGATCTACGGCAAGTGGGGAGGTTTAGAGTGGTCTAACAATAGATCAGCAAGTCAGCTTCCAAAAATGAAGGGGTAGATCTTATCGACCAGGAAATTACAGACCCAATTGTTTAATTCCTTTTCAAATATATATATTTTTTTTCTTGGTCTTTTGTCATGTACTTTATTTTCCTTTCCTCATTCAGGATGTATTCGTGGTTCTAGTCTTCTTTTATCATAGCTGGTATATTCCAGTTGAGAAAGAAAGACGATGCCCATGTTTTTAGATTTGTCTGCTTTAGCTT
Organism: Saururus chinensis; assembly: GCA_035235625.1. Classification (NCBI taxonomy): domain Eukaryota; kingdom Viridiplantae; phylum Streptophyta; class Magnoliopsida; order Piperales; family Saururaceae; genus Saururus; species Saururus chinensis. The sequence continues at coordinate 29,409,026 of CP141140.1, forward strand.
TCTCTATTTATTCTACATCCCTTCTCCTGATCTTTGCATCTTAGACTTTTAAATTTTCATAATCCACTCCTCTTTGTAAAGGAGATTGTGAATGTGATCATGGATGGCAGCGCCATGCCTGCCCTTGTGAAGCACCTCCAGTCACTGCTGGTGCCAAGGGAGCGTGACAACGAGATGAGATGGATCTCGGTTCGGTTTCGGTTCAGTTTTTATACTTCGGTTTTAAAATTCGGTTCGGTTCGATTCTTGTTTCTCAGTTCCATAATTCGGTTCCTTTCGTTCTAGTAGGAACCGCCAAAAATCAAGCCAAGATGCAGCCCTAGTTTTTAGCAGAGGTTTACAAATACCCCCGCCATACAAGTCCCGCTGAAAGTCTAATTTTTGTTTCGCCTCAAATGGCATTGCAAAAATGGTTTGCCAAGTCTTGTCTCCCTTTTGTGTTGTGTTCGACGGATATTGAATCAAGCGATCACTTGTTCTTTGAATGCTATTATACCGGGGAAGTTTTGAAATTAAAGGCATTCTTGCAAAATGCAATACTCAAAGCTGATTCAAATTTTTTTGGAAGAATTTTCTTGGGCCTTTGGGTTATTTACTTAGATAATAACAACCTTTTAGCTGGAATTATTTAATTTATGCATTTGTAATAGTTGATGCAAGCATAGCTTGTGAATATTTTAAGGAAATAGGCACTCATTTACCATAACCTTTAACATGGAAGAGATAAAGTATTAGCTTCATCATCATTCAACGTTCTTCCTTGTCATCAGTACTTTCCCTTATGTTGTTTTTCATTACAATATTCTACTTATGGAACAAAAGAAAAAGATGTTGCACTAAGTTCAGTATATAATGATTAGTTACAAATATTACATTATTTTCATTAATTGCATATAGCAAACATACCAATTTTCATGACCAATAATAGGAAGTTGGCACATTACCCTAAAGTAGTAGCAGAAGAGAAACTTGGGAACTGGCAGTTCCATATTTTCCCATCCACATGTCCTCTGATCATGCTACCTAGTCAGCAAATCATTTTTCATAGTAAATTATATTTACTACCTTTTATGCAATTGGACAAATTAAACTTATAGTAAACCCACTGAAAACGATAGATGCTTTAAAGTCATATGCTTGTATTTGTTGTACTTATACCTTTCATATCCAATATTGTGACATTTTATTTATGATCAGACCATTAAAACTCTACAAAATATCTTATCCGTCCAGACCTCATGGCATATACTTAGACAACAAAACTTAAACAAAAATACGGGCATAAACTTATTTAGTCCTCGTAGGGGTTGTAAACATGTTAAGACAGTCGGAAACGTCGTTTCTACTTCATTGCAGTCCAGTGAGGGCAAGGTGGTGAAGAAGCAAAATTCTGCTGATAGTAGCAGTCGATGTTCTCCCCGGGGTCCACTCCAAGTAGGGCACAATAGCGTTTGTAGAATCCAATCCGGTCGTCCACGCTCGGGTTAGGGCCTATGCCACATTCGACCCCACCATTGATTATGTTCGTCGTGACGCCGAAACCCGGCAGCCGACCGCCGTCGATGTCGCAGTTGGATGGAATCCAGGTGACTGTCATCACGTCGTGGCAGGACGGTCCATCTAGCTGCGGGGTCATCCAGAACCAGATAGCCGTCTTAAACGAAATGGTGGGGTCTTGGGAAACCATGTCTGGGTGATTGAGGAGGTCCATCCCTAAGGCTTTTCCTGCATGTCCATAGTTGTAGTTGCTGCTTCGACAAAGATTAGTATGGGAAAAAAATTTAATTAGATGCAAAATATGGAAGGTTGTAACAATTAAGCATAACAAAGATTCATGGAGGATGCTTTTGTAGTTAAAACCAAACAATCCCTGTGAATCAAACAATTAAAAAAAATTAAGCCCTCTTGTAGTACTTACTAGGAAATCTGAAAGGGTCCTCGAGCATAGTATTGTCTACCAGGGGCACAAGGCCATTCTGTCTTTGCTGTATTGCAGTAATCAGCAATGCTTGCTTGGCTGGCAAAATTACAGTAACCCCAAGCGTATGGACCGCTGGGGGCCTTTGCCCATCCACCTACATAAAACATCAGCTATTGAAATCAAGAATAACAAACCCAAATATGCAAAGGACATAACAGAAGTCATCATGTAGAATTTTTTGGAACTTCCTTCTTTCATATCTTCCTTAAAAGATACATAAATTTGCTCACTCTTTTATGTGCGACTTAACATACATTCAAAATAAATTGCTTAATTATGAGTGATATTGTAAGTAATTGATCAATAATTATATTATACTTCTGTCCTAAATTAGTAGGTTCATTTGGCAAACATGTTTGTTGTATATTAATAGCTGCATTTAGTTCAATCTAGGTAGTCAGGTACTTAAAAAATAGTATCATAAGGGTATTTATTTTTCCTTCTCATAGATGTAAGTTTCGTTATTCAATAAAAAATAATATTTTTCTAAATATAGCTAGGATAGAGTACCATTCAAAGTCACACTAATTACCTAAAAAATTAAACTAATAGGGAAGGGAGATGCGTAATTGATGGAACAACCTGTAGTGTCATGAGAGGTTTGAGCCATGAATGCTGCGAGCTCCCTCTTACGTGTGTCCACGTCCCCAACCGTGCCAAACCCATTAAAGAAGTTGGCTGCGTCGATGAAAGCATTGTAGGTAAAGAAGTTCTTAGCAGAGCACTTCGTATCGTTACGGTGCTTCAACATCTCCTCAAAAATGTCCCGCCTTATTATGGATGCCACCCCGTCATCTGCCGGTGAGGTGGGAGTACCGGTGGTGACACGGGCTATGAGGGTCGGCAGAGCCAGGAAGAGCAGCACCATCCAGGCTTCCATCTTTACCTTCTTTTGGTGTGAACTTCTGAGGAGAGGGTGCTTTATATACACAGCACAGAGTTAATGGGGCCAACCGGCTTTTCTTCGCCAATCTGGATGCAATTTAATCACATGTTCCTTCGCTACTGTATGTGTACCCACCGTATCGGAACCGCTGTAGGAGGAGATAAGATCAGGATAATATTTTGTCGAGGCAGCTTCAGATAAACAAAACATATGAAGCGAAGAGTTCGTAATAGGAGACACGACAATGTGTGTCATTGTCCTTGGGAGTGTGGCTGGCGTTGTCGATTTTCTTTTTCTCACGCTGACGGCTAGTTTTGTTAGGGAAATCATGACCGCCAAGAGTGGAGCTTTGTAAGCTTCTACTTTTCTAATATCGGACAAAAAGATAATGTGATATCAAGGGAAAGCGGTAGTAAACCCAAACTTTGGTATCGTATAGGCCTCCAACCGCCACAGCAACCCATCATTATTCAATATTATCGCTGGAGAATATTTTGTCTTCCAGGTTCCGGCCCCTCCAACTCCCTTGCCCCTCACCGCTCATAGTTTCGGTGCAAAGCTTACATTCAAATTGTTAGAGGATATGCATAGGTCGTAAATTTTATTTTATTATACTTTACTTAACAAATTCTGACAAATTAAAAAAAAACGAAGAAATAATTGCCGTATGCTATTACAAGCAGACTTTATCTCACACGAGGTTTGAAAAGCTTGCGAATTTCATTTAAACGTCACGGAATTTTTTCTTTTAACAAATTTACCAACTTCACGGGATTTTTTCTTTTAACAAATGTACCCTTCTTCCTTCTTTATTACGTTTTCCTTTCTTCTTCCTTCCACCTTTTTCTAAATTTTTAGTTCTTCCTTACTCTTTTTTCTGTTGATTTCCTCCCTCTTCCTGGCCGTCCTTTGCTACCTTCTCGGCCACCATCGGCCCAACCTCTCCCACTTTAGCCTTGCCCCTACCAAGGCCCTCAACAACTTTTGCCACATCCAGGAGGACGAGGTCGCCACCCTCGTTGCTTCCCTTTCACGTTGTGCCACCACCGGCCAGGCTATTAACCTTGGCAATTGTTCAAAGTTTGCACCACCAACACCCTCAGCAGGGTGATGCTAGGGAGGAGAATGCTTTAGGAAAGGGTAGTGAAGGAGGTGCGCTAGTTCAAGGAGATGGTGGTGGAGCTGATGGTCCTAGCTAGCGTCTTCAACGTGGGCAACTTCATCCTGGCCGTCAACTGGCTTGGCCTCCAGGGCATTGCGAGAAAGATGAAGCGTCTTCACTACCACTTCGACTTCTTCCAGTCCCGCATCCTTGACAACCACCAAGGCTCCTCCGGCCTCCGCCACGAGTACTACGAGGATATCCTAGACATAGTAAATATTTACTCTCTTTGTATATATACAAAGGACTCTCTTTGTATATATACAAAGAGAGTAAATTACTCTCTTTGTATATAACAAAGTGAGTAAATATTTATTGTCTTCTTCCTCTGCATAGTTGCTACAGCGAGCCTACTGGAGGTGCTCGAGTCAGACATCTTCATGGCTCTCTAGGGAGAGGTGGACGGAGTTGGCAGAGGGATCCACAATAGGGCTGGAGCTGGCAGGGCCTCGAGGAGGCCCTCCATGTCCTCGAGCTTTGAATCCCTAATATCAGTTTTGGGCTTCTGGCTTAGTGTCAAAACCGTGGCGCTTAAGGGGGAGGAGTGCAACCATTTCTTGTGGCGATAGGGGCGAGGTGGGAGTGGTGAGAGGGAGCAAGCGAGGGACAATGACTGGAGGCGTGAGGTGAGGTAAACGGAGAGGGAGAGGAGTGTGGGGGAGTGAGGCCTAAGTGGGGCAGTCTAGATGAAGATGAGAAGAGGTGGGGTGATAGTATTAGAAGGTGGAGGCGGCTAGCAATGAAAACCGTTGTGAAGAGATTATTCAGTTACCGGCGGTGGGGACACTAGAACAAAATGTATCATTAGCAACGCAAATAAAAGTATCGCTAATAACTACTACTTGCAATGCATGAATAAATGTCGCCACAAAATTACATATTAGCAACACTTAATAACAAGCGTCACTAATAGACACATATTAGTGTCTCTTAATATAAAGTATCGCTAATACTAGAATTATTAGCGATGCTTTATAATAAATGTCGCTAATATATATCTATTAGTGACGCTTAATACAAGCATCGCTAGAAGATATTTTTTAAAAAATGAAAAAATATTACTTTTAACGACGCTTAGTATTATGCGTCGCAATAGTTATACTATTAGCGATGCTTAATAAAAGCATCACTAATAGGAATGAATTTTAAAAAAATTAAAAAAATAAGAACTATTAACAACATTGTTAACCAAGCATTAGTAATAGCAACGGTTGTTTATAAGTGTTGCTATTATCTTTATTAATTAATTTTATTTAATAAATATTTATATAATAAATAAATATTAAAAAAATTTAAATAAACTTCTTACCCCTAGGGGGAGGGAGAGAGAGAGGGAGGAGAAAAAGAGAGGGAGGAAAGAGGGAGAGGGAGGAAAGAGGGAAGGAGGAGAGAGGGAGAGGGAGAGGGAGAGGGAGGAGAGGGAGACCGAGGAGAGAGAGGGAGGAGAGAGGGAGGGAGAGAGAGAGGGAGTAAAGGGAGAGGGAGGAGAGAGAGGGAGGGAGGAGAGAGGGAGGGAGAGAGAGAGGGAGGAGAGGGAGAGGGAGAGAGAGAGGGAGGGAGAGAGAGAGGGAGGAGAGAGAGAGAGAGAAAGAGAGGGAGGGAGGGAGAGAGAGGATAGAGGATAGAGAGAGAGGAGAGAGAAAGAGAGAGGGAGAGAGAGGAGAGAGTGAGAGAGCGAGGAGGAGAGAGGGAGGGTGGGAGGGAGAGAGGAGGAGAGAGGGAGGGTGGGAGGGAGAGAGGGAGAGAGAGGAGAGAGTGAGAGAGAGAGGAGGGTGGGAGGGTGGGAGGGAGGGAGAGAGGGGAGAGAGAGAGGAGATAGAGGGAGAAAGAGAGAGAGACAGTTTATGAGGGAGAGAGAAGAGAGAGAGAGAGGAGATAGAGGAAGAAAGAGAGAGATAGTGTATGAGGGAGAGAGAAGAGAGAGAGAGAGGATGAGGGGAGAGAAAGAGGATGGAGAGAGGAGAGAGAATGAGAGAGGTGGAGAGAGAAATGAGTGGGAAATATTTAATCTTAATGTTATATATTTTATTTAAACATTAATAAAATAAATAAATAAATAAATAATGTATTGGTGACGAATATAAATATGTGTCACTAATACACTTACTTTTAGCGATGCATAATAATATGCTTGGTATTAGAGATGCGTATCTGTATGCATCACTAATAACCTCCGTAGTAGCGACACATATTCCTATGTGTTGCTATTATCTTAAAATTTATTATATTAATTTTAAAATATGTAGAGAGAAAAATAAGAGAAAGAGAGGAGAGAGAGAGAGGAGGAGAGAGAGGAGAGAAAGAGGAGGGAGAGAGAGAGGAGAGGGAAATATTTATTTTTTATAAAAAAATTAAATTAAAAAATTAAAAAATATATTATTGACACTTATAAATATGCGCCATTAATACACTTGTTATTAGTGACATATAATAATATGTGTCGCTAATATACTTGGTATTAGCAATGCATATTTGTATGTGTCGCAAATAACCTCGGTAGTAGCAATGCATATTCCTATGCATCGCCAATACCTTTTAATTTATTATATTAATTTTAAAATATGTAGAGAGAGAAAAATAACAAAAAGAGAGAGGAGAGAGGGTGAGGGGTGAGAGAGGAGAGATAGGGAGAGAGAAGAGAGAGAGGGTGAGGGGAGAGAGATAGGAGTGAGAGACGATAGAGAGGAGAGTGAGGAGGAGAGGGAAATATTTAAGTTTTATTTTTTATCTTTTTTATATAAAAATTAATTGAAAAATAAATAAATAATGTATTAGTGATGCATATAACTTTGTGTCCTTAATATCGCTAATACACTTTGTATTAGCGACGCATATTCGTATGCGTTGCTAATATGCTCTGTATTAGCAGCGCATATTCTTATGGGTCGCTATTACCTTATAATTTATGATATTAATTTTAAAAAATATAGAGAGAGAAAAATGAGAGAAAGAGAAGGAGGAGAGAGGAGAGAGAGGGAGGAAGAGTGGGGAGAGAGTGAGGAGAGAGGGAAAGAGGAGTGAGAGAGAAGGAGGAGAGAGAGGAGTAGAGAGGAGGGAGAGGGAAAGGGAGAGGAGGAGAGAGTAGAGAGAGGGGAGAGAGTAGAGAGAAGTGGGGAGAGAGAGGGGGAGAGAGGAGAGAGGGAGGAGAGAGAGGAGAGAGAGGGAGAGAGGGAGAGAGAGAGAGAGAGAGAGAGAGGGAGAGGGGGAGGGGCAAGAGAGAGGGTGAGGGGAGAGAGAGTGAGAAGAGAGAGATAGAGGGAGGGGAGGAGATAGAGATAGAGAGAGAAAGAGGGTAGAGAGAGAGGGTGAAGAGAGATGAGAGGATATTATTTTAAAAAAAATATTACTGGAGACGTTTATTAGTAAGTGTCGCAAATACAAGCCTTATTTGCGACACATAATAACAAACATCACATAATAGAATTAGTTGGGATACTTAATAGTAAGCATCGCAAATAGGAAAATTATGTGTGACGCTTACAAATATGCGTTGCAAATAAGTTGCCCTGCATCCGCCGCCGCATCGACTCGACCACCACCAGACCCCCCCCTCGCATTGGCTCTGCCAACCCCCTCCCCGGTCTCCCTCTTCTTTGGAACCACCTCCGCCCCGCCGTAGCCATCCTGGCTCAACCACCGCCAGAGCCCACAATGCTTTTGCCCCGCTGTTGCCATCCCAGTTCAGCCATCGCCAAAGCCCCCCCCTTGCCGGCTCCGCCTCCCCTCCTCTGTCCCCCCTCTTCTTTGGAATCCCCCTATAGCCACTCAGAGCCGGCTCTGCCCTACCTCCATCGCGGCTTAGCCACCGCTAGAGTCCCCCCCTACGCCGGCTCCGCCTCCTCCTCCCCTCCCCGGCCCCCTATTCTTTGGAATCCCCCTGCCTCCTCCACCTCTGCTCTCCCACCTCTAGCTTTGGCTCCGCCCCGCTGCCGCTGTCCCCGCTCAGCCACTCCCAAAGCACCCCTTCTGCCAGCTCCACCTCCTCACCCTCCCCGGTCCCCCCCTCTTCTCGGGGGGCCGAAATCTGGCTCCCCACCATATTCTGGCACCACATCCACCCTATCCCCGATCACCTCCCCCCCCACGTCAGTATCCCCATCCGGTGGGCTATTTTTCTTTTTTTGAACCTATCAAAGACGCTTGAAAAAAAGTTTTGCTATTAGTTATAATTTTTTCTTTTTTTACAAAAACATATAACTTTTAGTTACACTTTTTTAAAGTGTTGCTAATAATACAACTATTAGCAACATTTATTGTAAAGCATTGCGAATAGATGTCATATTAGTGATGTTTTTTCTTATGCGTCACTAATAGGTGTATTATTAGCAAAGCTTGGTAAAAGCGTTGGTAATAGTTAATTTTTTTTTACATTTTTTTAAGTGTCGCAAGTAGTAGTTTTTAGTGATGCTTGTATTTGTGTTACTAATAAGAGCGTTGCAAATAGTACATTTTGTTGTAGTGAAGGAAATCATGGATTGATAACCTTATTACCATTAAATGGATTCAAAGTTATAATATGACATGTTTATATGGTTCTTCATGAGCATGAAAGCATGTTGTAGTAATTTCATAAAGGTAAGCCATTTTTACACTTTGAGATTAAAATTTTCCCCTCTATGATAATTACATGTTAGTAAGAAAATCATTTTTCATTATGGGATGGATTATAGTGGTGAGGATTGAACCATGCTACGATTTTAAACAGATTTGGGAGACCCAGAGCAATCTCTGTTGTTTCTTTCGAACCTTGGCTCTTTGACATGCTATGGCATGTTGATGTTCATCTAGTCACGATAGTGAGGTCGGCGGTTGGTGTGGCATTGACGAGATAGGCTTTTATTGCTAATCCACTATCGACAATGTGTTAGCAGCTTGCCAATGGTAATTGACACTCTCATTGACAAGTCAATGGATCTACAATGATATATCAGTGTTCTATAATTTTTAGCATGACTTATGATTATGTATATGCTATTTTTGGGTCTTGTAATGGCATGACTTACTACTGTCCATATGGATGAATAATTGTATGATGTTCACCATGTTTATATAAGGGTAAGTAGACCCTGTTGTGTGTATGAATCATTGTAACGGATTATACCCAAGACCGAGGATATTTGACACTTATTGACAAGGAACCATAATGTCTGGTTGGCACCTCAAGTAATTAATTTAGCTATGTACGTGGAAGGTAATAATGTAAAATGGGTTTTTTGGGTATTTATTGGGTTAGAGTTGTATGTTGTGCTGCTTCGATAGCCTTGAAGTTAGGGTTTGTTGTATGGAATTTTGGTAAGATTCCATCAATTTTACCCCAATTCTAGTTGGAATTATAGGAATCTTGGTTAGGTGCAGAAGGTGGGCAAAATTAAAAAGTTCACCCGATAGTTGATTCTAGGTGGTATCCATTCGGAATTGCCAGAATCACCAAATCACCTTGTGAGGTGATTTTGTCACTTTAGGCTCCCAGCCTCCCATTTCAAAATTTTAAATTCTATTAATTTTCTATTGTTACCTCTCATATCAATTTGAGCCTCGAGAAGCATGCCATATAGGTGGGGCCCACATTATAATTTTAAACTTACCTACCCATGTGGGATCTTGTTTTAAAAGTACCTAAAATGTGCATTTCTGAGTTTGGGAGAGATAATTATATTAATTTAGTTTAAAAATGAGTTTGACATGACATCCAAATTTGTTCTAAAAAATTTCATTACCAACCATATTTCTCATTCAGTAGTGAATTTTTTGAATTAATTCCCAAAAATTCTACTTCCGTTTCTAAAAAATTTCACACTCAACACCCCCTTAGTTTCAAATAGATCATATCATAAAAAGTTAATTGGTCCACCGTAATACAATATATGAGGTTTTGATTATCAAGGTAGTCAAGATTTCGACCAATTAGGTCAATGTGGACCTTAGCTTCATAGTGTGGATGGGGTGGGCAGGCCTAAGAAAAACTTGAGGTCAAGTTTGTGTGACATGGCTACTATTTCATAGTCATTTTGTGGCTTGCAATTAGTGAGGGAGATGGACTCTTGAGTGTTGTCATGATGCTAAAATAATTATAATCATGTGCTATTATTTATTGATCACTTTAAAACTACAATGAAATTACATTTATTTCTTGTTATTGTTACTATATTGCATTTGAATTGTGGTTGTATGTTGTCATTTATTCATGGTTCTTATTTAAACATCCAACGGGTATATTTGTAGGAGGAGTGATCAGGTAGGAACCGTAGGGTTTGGGAGAAATGACGAAATGTGATTTCATAGCTAATGTAGGCTCTTAACTTTATTGACTAAACTTTTGGAATAAGTGTGTACAACTATAGGCATGCGAGTGTCAATTTACTTACATTTGTTGTATGTTATGTACCATAGACATTTATTCAAGCTAGACCCTATTAGTTTGTGATGTGATTTGACCTTTGATTAATATGGCCTATACTTGGATTTGAATATGATTATGCTTGAAAATGAGTAAATTGTGGCTTTAGATATCTTGTTGTGGTTTTGACTAAAGTTTTTGAGAAAAGTTGTTTCTACTATGATATTTATGGAAATGTACTTTTAAAAATAACAAGGCGTGACAAATATACCTCCTGATTAAATAATAACGCATAATGAGATACATCATTAGTATCTTTACAAGCCACAAAAATATTTTAACTTAGAGAATTAAACATCAATCACATAGATAGCATATGTTAGATCAAGTTTTCTTAGGAATAGGTAAAGGCATATATAAACCTACCATAGTAGATATCTCTTTAGTAACATGGCATATGCGACATTTTCCAACATATTTATACACTTCCCTATATATAGATGGCCAAAATTAAGATGAAAAATTAAGTTAGAATGTCTCATCTCTTTCCATGTAGCCTTCATTATGTGATTCCTTTATGATCTTCAAATGCAGACTCAAGGTAGGAACACAACGTTATATATCTCTAAAGAGAAATCCATCATGCAAAAAATAATCAGATTTTTTTGCTGCCTCAATATGAGCCCAAACTATAGAAAGGAAGGGGTCAACAAATTGTAATTATAAAAAGAATTAAGACATAACACATGAATACACGTAGTAGTATGCAAGCATGCATGACGCCTCAAGGCATGCGCAACTCTGTTTTGAACCCCAAATTTATGATTGAGTACAAAAGTTTAACTCCTGCAAATAAAATGCCCACTATGTATGTTTACTAGACAACTTCTCTTGGCTAATGATATGTTTAGGAGCAGAATAATTAGAATAAAGAACAAACTAAACATGAGTTAAATAATGTCTCCAATGTCTAAGTGTTGGAACAACGGCATCTAAATCAACATTATAAGCACTATATCTTCCTCTTACAACTGATAGGTTTTTACTAAGTTAATGATGGGGCAGCCCTCTTGACTTGGGATGACACTAATATTAACCTTAGAAACATCACAATGTAGCTCAGAAGGTCTTGTAAAATTAGGCAAGTCTAACACGTTCTAAACTCAACTTTTTTAACAAGACAAAAAGATTTATCAACTTCATCATTCTGTGCAAAAGATCCCAACTTCATATAATAAGTTATAGGAGTCATGTTAGTGCTAAAATGTGGAATAAACCTTCTATAAACATAAGCCAATCCATGAAAGCTCCATACCTCATATATGTTAGTAGGTTTTGGACACTACTTAATTGCATCAACTTTTAGATTTACCCCAAGAAAACCACAAAATTACTAATGAAAGAACATTTCTCAATATCTACAAAAGACTTTTCCTTACAAAAGACAACTAGCATATCACAAAGACGTTACAAATGGGAATCATAATCAGAAATACATATCAATATATTATCAAAGTAAACTGCCACAAAACTACCTATCAATAGTCCAAGGGCTTGGTTCACCACTCTCATAGATGCACTTGGGGTACTAAACAACCCAAATGGCATGACCAACCACTCATACAACCATTCACTTGTCTTAGAGGTTGTCTTCCATTCATCACCTGATATAATTCGAATATGATGGTCCCCACTTTTGAAATCCATCTTGCTAATGATAGTAGCATCATTCAATTGATCAAGTAAATCATCAAGTCATAGAATAGGAAAATGATACAAAGTAGTACTATTGCTAATAGCATGACTATCCATGCATAGACACCAACTACCATCATTTTTAGGTGTAAGCAGAGCTGGCACAAAACATGGACTCAAACTCCCTCTAATGTGCCCTTTGTTCAGCAACACATGAACTTGTCCTTGAAGCTCTTTATTCTCTTTAGGACTCATCCTATATTATGGACGATTTAAGAGTGTAATTCTTGTAAAAAAATCAATTGTTATTGGATATCTCTTAGGGATGGAAACACATCTTAAAAAGTATGGAAAATATCATGAAATTCCTCCGCCAAAGGTTTGACCACTAAAGTAATATCACCACCTTTGCTAACCTCCATAGACACGAAAACATACAAAAAATCCTCCTCCATTTCCCCAATAGAATTTTCCCTTGATAAAAGAGTCACCTCTTTAATATTTCGGCATTTAACCACATTATCTTTTTGAGAGACAAGAATTATCTTAGTATTATTTCATACAAAACTATAAGTGTTCTTATGATCATTATGCATGACATGCCTATCATATTGCCAAGGGCATCAAAGTAATAAATGACAAACATCTATAGCGACAACATTGCTTCATGTCTTATCCTTGTATATAGAAGCAATATAAAAAAAAACTAGCCAACATTTGAAGGCTTTTACCTCACTTCCTTTCTTTAGCCAAAAAAACTTATAATACTTAACTCCAATGTTTGAATAGCCTCTTCAGTTAAAATATTATTAGAACTGCTTGGATCAATCAGATGTCAACACACATTGTTTTAGATAATTGATGTGGTGTGGAATATATTATTTAACAACCAATAGTCACCTTCAACCTCTTTGGGGGGCAAAGAAAAGGTGATGTGCCACCAAAGCTTCCCCATGATCAATTTCCACTACCTCTACATCTTGTTCATCGTTGTCATGAATGACGTTAGTGTTATCCAAATCTATATCATCAAAATCATTATTACCATCATGTTTAGTAAATAACCCTTTATGCGTCTGGTTATTTAGAGAACAATTGTTACACTATGACCCATTCCTCCATACTTAATGACTTTGGTTCAGCGCTAGTATATGATTTGGTATTGATTTGAGTGCCTTGTGGGCATGGCTAGAGATTTGTCTCCGGCCATTTCAAATCGGTGACCAATATGCCCTTGCTGTTTCATCAAATATATAGATTTCCTAGAATGTGCTCCAACAAAGAAAATGTATTGAATAAATTCAGAGTCTACTTAAGATTTTGACACATACTTCCAATATATTTAGATGCAAGTTGTGCCTAAGAATCTACAAAATCGCTCTGGTGTAAGAATTTGAAAATTTCCTTTACATACTCATCCACAATACTCAATCATTGTAGTAAATCCAATAAATGCTGATACATTATGCTAGCAAAGTTATTCGGTAGAAAGGTTTATTGCATATGATCTTCAACTTTTCCCACTCAAAAATTTTCAGTTTGCCTTGGTGAACATATGTGGACTTAATTTGTTGCCACTACACATCTACTCAATCACTCGGAAGCAAATTGCAACCAAGGGAACATGCTTATGCTTTAAGACCTCCATGAAATTGAGGATATCGTCCACATTGGCAACCTAATCTGAGAACTCCTTGGGCTCATCCCCCCCTGAAATTTTAGTCTGTTAATCTTCAAACATCTCTCCCAGTGCCTACCTTCCATGTCGTCATGCCTCAGGGGCATTTACGTTTCAAGCCTCCTTTGTACCATAAGCCAAAATCATCCATATGAGGGGCCTTGTAGCATGGCAGATGGTTCACTTCGTCCTCACCATGGAGAATAGCAATAGTGAAGGGATTTTCACCTTCAGCATCAACCTCCGACTCGACATCTTCAAATGATCATTGGATTGACCCAATTTGGGGTTTTAGCGAGCAACAAAATCCATAAAATCAGCCATATGAAGCTTAGTTTCTCAACTTGTCACTACAACTTTGCTACTTCATCATGATCATGTATCTCATTGATTCATGAAACATGTTCTCTATGGTTGGGGTGGCAGGTTAGACCTATACGGGCCACCAACTAATGCATGACAAATATTTATGGAAAGCATATCACTGGATACTGCTATAGGCATACACAATCTTCCTCTCTAGCAAATTACACAAGTGAACTCAAAAAATAGATTAAAAGGCATAGAGAAAAGAGCTTTCTTCATATTCAATAGTATTTTAGAGAAAATTATAGACTAATGGCTTCCATTATGGTGTCAAACTCTTATTTAAGCCCTAGTGGCATAAACTATAAATAAACAAATCTAATCTAATGTCAAGTAATAATAACCAATCAAAACTAGAGAAAATAGACTAGATTAAGTAATTAGGAATATATGGAAGTAAGTCTCCCACTAAAGAAAGAGATCCTAAATGAGAAAATCCAAAACAAAATTAAATTGCAAAATTGAATTTTGGCATATCTCATAACATTGAGATTGAAAACTCGTAAGGGCAGATTGATTGTATGTGCATTTGTGTGAACAATTGAAGAGTCCGAGCAATTGCTCAAAGACTCTAATTGATGGTTCAAGTTACTAGAATTGCTCTACGAATGCTTTTTGGAAAACAAATAATCTCACACAAAACCCAATCAATCGTTGGATGCTATGTTGCAAAGTGTATGCTTTCAATTACACTTTTCCATGTGACTAACTGACATGCATCATCAGAACATGAACGATTGATCACTCAAAGACTTTGATCAAACATTCGAGTTATTGGAGCAGCTTTGTGAAGGATGTTTTGAAAGCAATTGATCAAACATAGGACCCAATCAATCATTGGATGTTCTATTACAGTGTTTGCTTTTGATGCCAATTTTTATATATGTCAATGCCAACTAACTTGAATCAAGAAGTTTAAAGTTAGTTTAAGCTCAAACGCGTCCAAGATGTGGCTAAATAGATGAACGATGGCATGTACAATTCTGGAGTACTTAATGTGAGTTTGTTGGACTACGTGTGTGGCATAGAGAATCCGAAAAAATAAAGTACATCTAACTCACAATTAAGTTACAAGATTTATTTTCTCCCTTTAAATAAAGCAAACCTAAATTTTTTTTAATTAAACATTCTTAATTCCAATGTGTTCTAACAAAAATTTTGCAATCAAATCATAGAAGAATTTTTACTTGGAAACCCAATTAGGGAAAAACTATAAGATACTCTATCTAGATCAACTATGCACTATGTAAACTCAAGATACCGAATTACCGATTACATAAATAAAGGACTCCATCTTTTTCTTTAAACCCATTGGCTCTTCACAACATTCTTGAATTTTGAATCAACCACTCATTGGTTATTTACCTGCCATAGCTTAATCTTCTTCTCCTTTATGCTTGATCAACAGAGATCTGTCATCTCCCCTTTGGAATGAATCTTCTATTCAATTGATCTTCTTAGTAACAAGATCAAGCAAACACCATGTGTTTTTTTTATTTATAGTAGAGATTCTCACAAGTTAGAAGACAACTATCTCAAAACTTTATTTAAGAGACTTCACACTGGCTCTCAAAGATTTCTAGGTCTTCTCTCTTTCCTCTATTATATTTTAATCCATTTTTATAGACTGACAAACCTTAAAAGGATAAAATATCAAATTTGAAATTGTAACCAAATTGGGAAAAAATAAATTTGGCAACTAGCTACTCCAACAATCCATCGTTTCCACAAGGCGATCAATCGCTCCTTGTATATTTTTCTCATGACTATTTAAACCGATTAATCGCTTGAACACACCAATCAATGGCTAACACTCAGCTTCGCTTTATACATAGAAATTTGAGGCATCGATCGAGCGCCCTACAAAACTAATCCATTGTTCTGTCAATTTTTCATTTTTCACTATTCAAATATCCAAGTTTCACCATTCATGCACCTAAAGTCTCTTTTACCCTAAAGGGTGTGAATGTGATATGTGTGCATGTTTTTATGTGACAAAAATATAGATGAGTCTTCTTTTGTTCCACCTTCAGAAATCCATCTTCAGACTTTAATCTGACTCAAAATACGCAATTTATGGCGTTCTTTTAATCACGATAATAAGATAATACATGTCATAAGGACTCTTATGTTTTTACAATATTCCCCTTTTGGCTATTTTGTGACAAAATACTAGAACCTGTTAATTAAAAAATAAAATTATAACTCTATACTACAAGATCAGATTTAGATAGATTAGCCAACAACGACTATTCATCACTCTCCCCTTTAATCCATAACTCTCTAGACCTATTGTGGTGTGATCTTCAACCTATTTTCTACTTGCACATGACAAATTAGAACATACCTACATAATATTGTTCTAAAAAATATGTAAATACAAAATTTAAATATTCAAGTAAATTAGATATTAACAAAGTCATAACCAAATCATGAAATTTCCTCTGTTCATTAGCTCATCTAAGATCTTCTTTAATAATCACTCTGTTAGCTTTCTACCCTCAAGACATAAAGTTTTTTATGAACTCAAAATTTCCCCCCTTTTTGTTACAAATAGACAAAAGAAAATCAACATAAAGAAGAAATAAAATAGAGAAAAAACTTTTTAAGAACAATTTAAAACCACATTTAGTATTAACCGGAAGGAGAATCAATGATACACCATTTCAGTTAAAATAAAGTGTATTGGTAATCATATAATATTATTATTTTACTAACACACTTTCCAAGGTTCCGTATACTACAATCATGTATCCCACACTAGCATAACATAATCTTCTTAGTTACTTGGCCAATGAATTAGAATTTTAAGTTTAAGCCTCATAATAAAAGAAGATTCAAGAGTGTTTTACTTCTAGTCCATGACTATACCATAATCAATCAAAACAATCATCAAGATATCAACATATAACATAGTAAAAAGCCACCATTCTTCTTCACTACTAATCAATCAAAACAATCATCAAGATATCAACATATAACATAGTAAAAAACCACCATTCTTCTTCACTACTTTGGCATATGAGTTCGTCAAGAAACCAAGCCCATGTTTCCATTCTATTTGATCAATGATATATATCGAATAGATAAGAGATATAAGTAATGATACAAAAATTCTATTTTTGTTATTTTAATTCTCTATGACCTTTGACTTTTTCAAATTTTGACTTTTTCATTGTTTTCTTAACCTTGTACTATATAGCTTATTTTTTAATGTAAGCCTTTTTAAATGTTGAGGTGATGGTAATTTTCATAGTAACACATGATGTGTAGGCAGCTCTTTTAATCATCTTTGTGAGAACTATTAATAATAATATTTATATAAAGTATTCAAAAAAACATAAACATATCAAATCTCATTTAGCATGCAAAGGAATCCAAACCACTCAACTACCTTATGCTACCTCATAGCTTCAGGGTCAAGAAGTAAATTAATCATATTATACATTTAACTCAAAATATAATCTTAAATTCCTATAGTGAGTACTGTCTTTCAGTGAATAAACAATGCTTCAAGTCTTATTATGAAACTTAAAACTTTACTTAATTTATATTCAACTAATCCTCTTGACATAAAATTGTAGTCATCATGCATTACATATAGGACTCACTATTGTACAATACTTTCACAATTCAAGTATGTTCTATATGATATATGAGCTATATGTTTTAGAAAAAAAGCACAAACTAAAAAAAATTCTTTTATTTTTCTAAACCTTTTTTGAAAAAAAAACACAACTTAAAATAAGATAAGTCAAATTAAAAAGTAGAAAAAAAGCTAAAAATTGAAAATAGTTTTTGCTGTGTTTAACGTCCCAACAAATTTTTAATGAAAACAAGGACAAAGAAAACCTCTTATAAAATTGCTTTGTTTAAGAAAGACCAATGGTTTTTTGAAGGTTAATGATCCTATTGAAATCCAAAGTTTTTGTGATAATATGAACCAATTGAAATTTTGTTAAAATATATTTTAAATTAACAATTTGAGCCTCAACTAAATCTTGAATAAAATAATGTCTAACATCAATATATTTTATACAAGAGTATTGAACATGATTTAGAGAAATTATTATTAAACTTAGATTATAACAATATAAAATCATCTTGCCCTGACATATTCGATAATTAAATAATATGCTTTTTATCCATATTAATTGAGTACGAGTATACAACCACTACCAGCATATATGTATTCAATTTTTGCGCTTGATAAAAAAACCCAATTTTACTTTTTAATAGGCCTAGAAACTAAAACATTTCCTACATAAAAACAACATCTGAAAGTACTTTTTTTATTATCTCCATTCCCTACCTAATCAACATCCAAGTATCCTACTAGTTCAAAAGTAGTGTTAAATGGAAAGCATAATTTATATCCTATAGCACTCACATATTTTCTTATCCTATTAATAACAATCATGTGAGATTTTTTAGGATCAATTTGATATCTAACATATGCTCCTACACTTCAATAAAAATCTAGGTGACTAGTAGTTAAGTATAAAAGACTATAAATAATGCTTCTATACAAGGTTTGTTCAACAAATTTACCTAAAACATCTTTACTTAACTTAATATTATACCTAAATTATTGATTCTTTAAATTAAGCTAAAGCTTAATGTTATATTACTTGCAAGTGCATAAGTGGATGTAGCCTTACAAGGTCGAATCTACAAGGATTGTCTTTGTATGACTATCACAATAATTATATTATTGAAGGAGTAAAGAAAAATTAACTGGGAGAGAGTAGAACAATATTTAGGCAATAAAGAGTTAAGAAATCATTAAGTTAAAACAATAAGGTATTGAGTAATGAAGGCATTCATCTAATGATATTCTTCATGTGTAATGTTATCTATGTTAGAATTAAATGAAAATTCTTTCTAACGTGAAGTTATAAACATTAAAAGTAAAAACAAAGATAGGGAATACTTTGGATGGATGAAGAATAAAAATAATTGTTTCTTTAAGAGGTCTATGTATCAAAACTACAAACATCAAGAACAATCTAGCGCCTTTAAGCATCTTATGTATTAAGATTACAAAGAAACAAGAAGAATAAAAATATTAAATAAATATTATTTTAAATAATTAATACTTACTAAAAACCATTGATTAAACATAAATAGAATTTTATTAGACTGTTACAAATAACCTCTAGCCTTACCTAGAAGGCTTAGTAAGCCATTAAAATAAAACTTAAATACAAAAGCTACAAAAAAAGAGAAAAAAAATGGGAGAAGAGAACTCTAAATACAAGGAGATGAAGACTCTCTCACATCCACATCTTTTAATATGGGTAGATAGAGTTGCTTTAAAGGCGCAGATCTAATCATATCCCTTGATTGATTCCTAAATAATTACTTGGTTGGTTATTTATTTGGCAATTATTAGATTCTAAATAAATTAAATATTTATTCAGCAAATAAGTATACTTTACTCTTTGTATAGTTATCCAACCAACCTCATTATCCTTCTTTATGTGTATCAATCATAATAATTGAAAAAGATCCTCCATGTGTTGGGCTTGGGTTCATTGACTAGTGGTCCTTTTGCACATCCTATTTGACGAATATATCTTTAGAATTTTAAATGTCTTCTTGAAAGAGTGATCGTAGTCATGTTAGTCTTCTTTCTAATGCCTCTAGAATCATATCAATCATAATAATATGACTAAAATATTAAGGTTATATCAATTTGTCTAAATAAGCTCCTTCCCAAATTCGGTTCTCTTAATGCAAATCTAAAATCCAATGTGTCCACATGGTTGTGTTCAACCATTACATGCATGTTTAAACTATTAAGAGTGTATTTACTTCCTCTTCTACTTGGATCCTCTCGAAGCCCGTTTGTTTATGTAAATATGACAAAGGCCCAACTCTCCTATTCGAAATATAAATAGCCCAAATAAGTAATCGATGAGCACAAAATAGGATTACAATTCAAGATTTGAAAATATTTAGTTCAACATTATTCAAATGCATCAAATACCCCCAACCGGCATATTTCTAATCTCCCGCAATCCACGCATTTAAAAAGAAAAATAATTAAAAGGAAAATAAGAAAACGTGTCACTTTTGTAGTCCATCACAACTACATTTAACACATATAGCAGCCATTAATTCCCTAACTTGTGCTAGTGGACAAGTTGTGTCTCATGAAGTATGTAGTTACCCGCAAAATTAAAAAACTCATGGGTTGCCTCCTAAGCAGCACTAAGTTTTTGCTTCTTTAGCCAGACAAAACGTAGAAAAAGGGAAAGGGAAAAAAGAACTATGAGTGACAATGTTATTAAATTATGTTGAGAAAGCAAAGACTGAGATAATAACTATAAAGCACTACCAAGGAACCCCTTCATCCCCACACATAGCAAACATCAAACTTTACAATTAACTCTAAAATACTCAAGCACTAGATTTCATGGATTATTAAAAAAAATACTCATGCAAGTGCAAACCACTAAATGTTTATGTAAAGGAACTTTTAAAATAATGTGTTAGTGAGTCCATGTAAAATTTGGACAAGATAATTAGAGGATCGGTCAACTAAAGTAGTATGTTTTTCTACTTACCAAGAGATGTTTAGATAGCCAAAAGAACTAATTAAAACTTAGCAACCTATCCGAGATAACAAGCAGTTTGGATGTTTATTTTAATACCTCATGGGCTTTATTTATAATATTCCAACACATTTGCATTGTTACAATGATGACTTTGCTCTATCTTACAGAATGAAAGATTATGTAAATTTTTTTTCTTTTTTTTCCTTTTTTTATATGATCTCCATCACTTTTTTTACTCCCCTTCTATTTCTTTTTATTTTTTTTGTTTTTTCTGTAGGCAACCCTTTCGATGTATCCAGTCCGATTCATTAGTTACTTTTCATAACGATAATAATCTACAAATGTTTTTGCTAGCCAAAAAAGTGAGCAAACAGGACAAAGTTTATTAGATTAAGTGTCCCTCAACATTCCATGTGAGTATTAGAGTAACAACCACATAATTTAATTTCAACTCTAAAATTTAGTTTAAATGTGAGTGAAATTTTGAAAACCAACATTAGTTTTTAAGATCTTTTTTTATGAAAGTTAATTAAAAGACTCATGACAAAAGGAAATTTTTATTAAAAACATCCAAGTGCCATCATTATCTAGAGATCATAGTAAAGAATAAGAATAAGAAGAATGAATAAAAGTTATCATAGTCAATACTATTAAAAGAAATCATCAAAACTCACCCCCAACCCAAATGAAACATTGTCCTTAGTGTTTGAAAGAAAGTATAGTTTTTTGGCTTTTTTTAATTTTTTTGAGAAAAAATCAGCAAAAGATAAACCGTTATAATTAGGATCTTCAAGAGTTGTGAACTAAAATTCATAGACAAAATGTTATAAAAATAGTTTCAAACGTAGTCTATTAACGTTAAAAACATTACTATTATTTGAGCTTTCAATTTCAATAGTTCCATAAGGATAAAAAGACTTTACAATGAAAAGACATGTCCAACCAAGTCTCTATTTTCTTTTAAAAAGGGGAAGCCTAGAATTATACGGAAAAACTTTTTGAAATGGTTCAAAAGTTTTGCGAAGTATATTCTTGTCACGAAATGCCTTCATTCTTTTCTTGTACATTCTATCACTCTTATAAACATTATGTTAAATCTCATCTAATTCATTTAGCTGTAATTTTCTATGTAACCTAGCCTTGTTAAGATTGAAGTTGTTAGCTTTGATGGCCCAATAAGCCCTATGTTCTAACTCCACATGCAAGTGACAAATCTTTCCAAAAATTAATTGATAAGGGAACATTCCAATCGGAGTTTTGAAAGCAGTACGATAAGCCCAAAGTGCATTAGTTAGTCTTAATGACTAATCCTTACCATTTTGATCCGTAATTTTTGTAAAATATTTTTTATTTCCAGATTTAAAATTTCTAATTGTCCATTTGTTTGTGGGTGTTAAGGTGTATCACCTTTATGAGTGATTTCATGTTTTCATCAAGGCCTCAAAGGACCTTTCGTAAAAGTGTGTACCTTGATCACTTAAGGTGTTCAAAATCTAGAAAAAATATTTTGTTTTAAAAATTTCACAACAAATATGTGGTTATTTGTTTTGCAGGGATTAGCCTTAATCCATTTAGATATAGAATCAACAACTACAAAAATGTAATGATATTCAAAACAGGGAGGAAAAGGTCCCTTGAAATCAATACCGCAACAATCAAACATTTCAACAACTAAAATTGGGTTAAGAAGCATCATGTTCCTATGGGATATGGCTCTTAGTTTTTTACAATGTTCACATGCTTTGCAAACTTCACGAGTGTCTTTGAAGAGAGTTGGCTAAAAGTACATGGTAAAATCTTGGCAGTAGTCCTTTTGGCAAATAAATGATCACCACATGCTTCAAAGTGGTAGAAAGAGATAACATTCATAGGCTCAGAATGAGGCACACATCTTTTAATTATTTGCTCCAAATAATATTTAATCAAATAAAGATCATCCCCAATGAAGTAAAGGTAAAGAATTTATCTATGTCCTCTTGTGTCCAATGAGTGGCAATTTTACAAGTCACCAAATATTTTGAATTGTCTCCATACCAAGAAATATGAGAGGTGCTAAAAAAATTGTTCATTTGGAAAGGAGTCCTTGATTAGCAATGGTTCTAAGGTATCAAAAAAAAATATTCTTGAAAAGTGATTGGTGACCACATTCTCTACTTCTTTCTTGTCTTTGATAGTAAGATCAAATTTTTGGAGTAGGTGGATCCACTTGAGCACAATTTGGGCTTTGCATCTTTCATGCTTAGAAGGTATTTGAGAATTGCAAGGTCAGTAAAAATAATAATTTTGGAGGCAATCAAATATGATATAAATTTTTCAAGTGCAAACACTGCAACAAGAATATCCTTTTCAGAAGTTGGGTAGTTCATTTAAATGTTATTTAAAGTTCTACTTTCATAATGAATGACACAAGACATGTTATCTTTCCATTGCCTAAGAACAACCCTATTAGCGTAATCACTAGCATCACACATGTTTTCACAATGCAAACTCTAGTCATGTGGTTGCATAATAGGAGGATAAATGAACATGTTCTTTTGATTTGCGAAGGCTTGTTCACATGCTTCAATCTATTCAAAGGAGTTGTCCATAGATAGAAGGTTGTAAAATGGTCTAGACATTACATTATCATTAATGAACCTTCTATGAAATCCTACATGCCCTAAAAATGATCTAAAATCTTCAATTATTTTTGGGCTAGGCAAATTAGCATTCACTTCAATTTTGGCCTTATCCGCTTGAATTTCATGCATAGAAACAATATGACCAAGTACAATTCCATTAGTGACCATAAAATGATATTTTCCCCAATTTAAAACAAGGTTTTTCTTCTCATATCTAACCAAAATGTTTTCCAAATAATTAAAACAATATTCAAAATAATATCCAATGACAGAAAAATCATCCACAAAAACCTTAAGAAAACACTCTACCATATCACTAAATATACTCATCATGCATCTTTGAAATGTGGTAGACGCATTGCACAATCTAAATGGCATCCTTTGATAAGAAAAGGTACCAAATGGACATGTAAAAGTTGTCTTTTCTTGATCCTTAAGTGTTATCACAATTTTGTTATACGTAGAATAACCATCAATGAAACAATAAAAATGATGGCCAACCACCCTTTCTATGATTTGGTCAATCAATGGTAAGTGGGAATGATTTTTCCTAGTGATAGATTTGAGCTTCATGTAGTCAATGCATATGCGCCAATCGGTGGTGACTCTAGTTGGGATTGACTCATCTTTTTTTATTTTTTACTATAATCACATCGGATTTATTAAGCACCACTTGGGTAACACATACCTACTAACTATCAGAAATAAGATATATGATCTTTACATCTAATAATTTTAGGACTTCTGTTTACACAACCTCTTTCATGTTAGCGTTCAACAACTACAAGGTTTGTACTTCCTTCACCCAAAAATGCAAGGCTTAGTAAGAAAGAGTTTTAACTCTAGTTTAGATGTTTGGACACTTAGAAGGGAGGGGAGTGCTATTAGGATGAGTTAGCTCCTCAAAGCGCACCTTCCACTTTTTACTATCCAACATGGTGATTGACTCTAATAAAGTATTTAAATCATTAATCAAAGGTACTATAGACTCCATATTTCAAAAGAAACTCAAATTTTTTTGCTTTCCTATACTTTAGACTATGTTTACCTTTTGCTTTAATTGAAGGGAGTCTTCTCCCCCCCTTTTACATAACAAAAACAATAAGTTTAGAAAGATGAAAATTTGATGAAATATTATTTTTGACTTGATGTTCACGTTTATAAAAGAGGAGTCTTTTATGAGTAAATTTATTTCTGAAAATCCTTGCATTCCTTTATCTCCAGATAAAGTAAATAGTGCAATTCAGGAAGATCTTCAGCAACAAAACTAAATCCTGAATAGTGTGGCTGAAAAACATAATGTGATCAATCACTGGGTGAGCTTGATTGAAAGAAGTGTCAACTCTAAAGAATTTATATATGCAACTCATCAGCCATTTGGAATAACAATAAGAAAAGAAAATATGTAGGGCTGATTCTAGAGCATTTTTGCATAGAATACATTTGTTGACAATGTGGATGTCCCTGACTTGAATCTTGTCTAGTTTGAGTAAACGACGTTGAAATATTAGCCAGCAAAAAAACAATGGCAAGATATGTGATATTTGAACCACACGAGAGATCCAATGTTATTTAGGAGAATGGTTGGAGATATGCTTGCAAACTGATTTGGTAAAAAAATTCTCTGAAGAACTGGCCTTCTATATGACTACATTTGTCATGATTTAGATTGGGAGTATGCTCATTGAGTAGAAGAAGTAGCTCACTTCTTAGGTTAACAGGCTCACTCAAACTCCAATGGCTATCAACCATGCACTAAGAAATAGATTTCATAGGGTGGCTGTCCATCTCAATAATAATACTCTCACAAAAGTTATGTAAAAGGGTAAAATTACCCAGTCAGGGATCTAACTAAAAGAGAACAAAATTAACATTATTAATTTGGTAAGAGATAAAATTAACAGTCCTCGTAGAAATAATGACTTGCTAAGACTATTTAGCAAAGGGGGGAGTGTCACAATACCATATGGAAGAATTTTTCATGTAATATTTATGAATATACTTGATCAAGAGAGAGAGTCCTTATTATACAAAACATGCTAGAAATGCTTTGTCAAACTAATGAAACACTAATCTTTAACAGATCTTATACTCAAACCACCTTTATTTTTAGGGCGATCCAATTCATAGGATGGAAAACACCTTCATTTTTTCAGTTAAAACCAAACCATTCTGGTGTCCCAAATAAAGAAAACTAAATAAATCCCCCTTGTAGTACTTACTAGGAAATCTGAAAGGATTCTCGGCCATAGTATTGTCTACCAGGGGCACATGGCCAGTCTGTCTCTGTTGTATTGCAGTAATCAGTAGTATTTGCATGGGCAGCAAAATTACAGTAACCACAAGCTCATAAACTGCTGGGGTCCGTTGCCCACCCACATACATAAAACATCAGCAATTGAAATCAAGAATTACCTACCCAACTATGCAAAGGATGAATAATAGAACTAATTGTATACCCAAATCAAGAAAATAATAAAAAATTTATGTGACTTTTCTCTGTGAGCGACATTAATTATAAATAACAGAACTGCAAATCAGCATGCAGATTTTTTGGAACTGCTTTGTTTCATATCTGCTTTACAAGATACATGGATCTGCTAACTATTTTATGTTCGACATAGCATACATTCAAAATAAATTGCTTAGTTATGGGTGACATTATAAGTAATCAATAAATAATTATTGGTGCATTTGGAATAGTTGCTACCAGAAGAGTTTGGGATGTTTTTAAGGAAATAGGCAGAAATCTAGTATGCTCATTTACCATATCCTTCAACATGCAAGAGATAGACAGGCTATTTGGGTGTTAAATTTTTTAGAAATAAAAGTAGAATTTTTTAGAATTAATTTTAAAAATTTACCGCCAAATGTGAATTAAGGTCACTGCAACAAAAATGTCTTTTTGCAACACACAAATTTGTTGCAAAAAGACAAAAAAATTTGTTGCAAAAAGTATGTGTCAAAAAATAATTTTCTGCAAATCTCATTTGTCACAAATAGAAACCTTTTGCAACGATACTTTTGCCACATAAAAATAGATAATAAGTTGCAAAAACTACTAATATGTTGCAAAAAATATGTTGTACCTACTAAAAATAACATTTTTTGTATTTTTTTGCAATAATATTTATTTGTCACAAATTAAAAAAAATATTTTTTAATAAATATTTTAATTCTTCAACAAAAACATTTTATCGCAAATGAAATTTTTTTAAATATTTAAATAATTTATTTTTCTGACAATATTTGTTCATCTCAAATGATATACATTCGCAACAAAAAGATTCTTTACTAAATCATATTATTTTGTCACAAAAATTATTATTAAAGAATAATATAATTTTTTGTTTGAGACAAAAAAATATTGTTAAAAAACTTAAAATTTCAAAATATATAATTTTGTATTTGTGACAAACTGGATTTGTTGCTAAAAACCTTTTAAAATTATACATGTGTGGTATTTCTAATAAAAATTAATCATCCCAAAAGGACAAAATATATTAGTCACAAAAAACTTTTGTTGAAATATATGCTTCTAATAAATTGTATCATGTACTTGCAACAAATAATTTTGTCTTAAAAATGTATACATGACTAATTATGACAAACAAATTTAGTGGCAAAAAAAGATCCTAAGATAGCTCGGTGTGTCATGTGTCGCTCTATCTTTTCTTTATATTCTACTGAGTAAGTTATCAACAATAGATCCAATGATAGCTTGGTGCCTAGCTTATTTACTCTTGATGCAATATCCTTAGCGGAGAGGCAAATCATTCCATAAATGTTTCACCTTCACTGTTTCTAAAAATACCAACTTCACCCTGAGATCCTGTGTAGAATAAATAACAAAGATGCAAAATTTACAAATGAGCTGACCAAACATGTAAGGTCCTTGATTTTTCTACGATTTTATGGGATTTTCCTGCTATTTTTCTAGTAATTTTCATCGGGAAAATGTGACGCTTCGGTGTATTCGTATTTATGTATTGTACCCCATATTTATACCCGTAGAGTTGGGTGTGGGGCTTAGTTGCGGGCCACGGGCCTCGCTGTACGCTTACGGCACAAATTTTGGAGGTACGCACATAACCAGGAGGTTAACAGACATAGATATAAAAAATAAAAAGATATTACATATATATAAGAAATCTGAAGAACGGATTCCATGAAGTTTTCGACTTCCAGAAGTTTTTTCACGTCCAGTGAGTTGGGAGAGAAACCTTAGCTCGATTCCAGTCGCTCTGTTCTCCCTTCTCTGTCGTCGGATTCCATCGATTCTTGTCAGGATCCTCTTTGCCTCACCACCACAAGTCCGTAGTTACTAGCTATGACAGCCGCCATGGCCTCTTCGCTCCTCCACGAGGTACCAAACTTTTCTTCAGTTTTTCTCTCATTCAAATCTCGTTTCTGAGCCATGGGGGTGCGATTTTGATGTCATTTGTGGCCGCCCTCAACTAAACTTATGTTTGGTTGGCTGCTAGGAACCCATAGGCACGGGTTAGAACTGCTGTCATGCTTTCTTTGCTCCGCTGTGAGCTACCGGTACTTTGGTCAAGTTTTGTTCCTATATTTCATTTCACTGTCCTTGGTATTTTTTTGACTCCGCTGTGTCGGTAGGGGGTTCTTGTTTTCGACCCCACTTTGCCCTATTGACTTTCTCCACCGGACTAGACACTTTGGGTGCGTCTCGGGTCATTACCATCAGCAAGCCGTGTGCCATTTGGCCATCGTGGGCTCTGCCCCAGCTCGGTGACAGTGAGGGTCAGCCCCACTTTGCCTAATTATACCTTGCTTGGAATAGGCCGCTTGCCTTTGCCCTATACTATGCGAGATGCATAGCCGCCCACACCACATGTATTGGTTGTGGGTGGTGATCGGCAATGTCACCGCTTCGATCTACCACCACCTCATGGCCATAGCTCAGTTGCCCTTTTGTGGGCCTTGGGCCACTACCATCCGACCCATCTCCCCCTAGAGTGACACTTTTTGGCCGTGTGTGCATGTGGCCACGCATGTGCTTTTGGGTTTAGGTGTCATATTCATGCCGCCTAACCATCGGTTGGCTTTGCCACCAAGTGAAGTTGACACATAGCCCTCCTCCACCTCTCATTTTCCTCGAGCATCGCCCCACGCTCTCCGCCCTTATGCGAGCCCTTGTTGACGCGAAATCATCGCCATTGGGTGTTGTCCACGGCCGATTTCAATGTCTTGCAGCCGGCCGAGTACGTCTTAGCCACCAGCCGATCTTCAGTGAGTACACCATCAACTTCTAGTTGCACCGCCATTTATGTTGGCACGACATTCCTCTCGGCCGCCCTAGTGTGCCGCCGTGGATCGCGGGTTTTGCCGCATTGACTTCTGACACCTAGTTTGGCCGTGATTGTTTCCGACACTTTCTAAAATCCTCATTACAGCATCTCTCTTTGCCAGGCAATGCTTTTGGCCACCGACTCCGCCGCCACCATTGTATGCTCGCCATCAAACGTCATGATTATGAGGAAGGGAAGCTTTGAACTCGTAATTTCATGATAGCATGCTTTGAATGAGTAGCAGCATGCTAAGACTATATGATTGAATGCTATGGATGTTATCTTATGATCCGTTTGCATGATGTAAGAGGATGAATTATGCCATGTTGAAATGCATACGACATGCATGTTGGTTGTAAGTAGGTTGGATGTATGTATGTGCTAGTGATGGCTAGCGTGTTTGTTGGTAAGCTTCGTATGTGTATGCATGTACTAGTGATGGCTAGCATGCATGTTTGAAGTATGTATGAATGTGTATATATGTACTAGTGATGGCTAGCGAGTATGTTAGTAAGCTACGTATGTATAAAAGTATGTGTGTTATACGTATGTGTGATAGACATACGTATGTATGATGGCTATTTGCCTATGTTTTGGATATGTGTATGTGTATGTGGGCAGAGGTATGAGCTATGGGTGGTAAGAGTGTCAGTGTTTGGTATGGATTTGGATATGGATTTGGATATGGATGTGTAAGCGTACGATAGATGACAGAATATATGGGTATGACGGGTGAGGTTTGTCATACAATAAGAGTGTGCATAATTGTATAAACATAACGTACAGATTATGAAGTGAAAAGTAAGCTAATAAGTGAGATAAAAGTAAGAGGGTGACAACTGGGTTGGCTCTGAGGAGCTTTATTTGATGATGTCAATGTAAGATGTTTTGGTCATAAGGTAGATGGCGGAGATTGGAAGACCGTAAGGATTTTAGTGTACGGTGTGTTATGTTGTAAGATGGACGGGTTAAGTGAAGTCTACTGCCTTAATGAACTGGGATGTTGGATCGGGCTCAGCTTTGGTTTGATCAGTGGAGCACAGTATGCTAGAGTGCTTGTGTGGCATAATTGTACTACATAATTTACTTAATTCAAACTTGAATTATAAGAAAGCTAATGATAGCGTTGTGAGTTTGAGACATGAGGGTTCAATGGTTAAGTTCCATGTTTTAGCTAGCCGATAATGAGTGAGCCGAGCACTTCTCATGTCTTGCCATGGTGTTTATCCTGCAGGATGTTGTTGTGTGTTGTATAGAGCATTGGACATCTGATGCTCTATTGAGAGCAACGTATGTTTTCGATTTGGTCTGCATGATGTATAAGCTTAGACGTTTGATGCTCTGTTGAGAGCGTTGTATGATTTCTGCCCAAAAGTGGCATTATATGATTCCACCCAAGAATGACACTGTATGTTTCTGCCCAAGTGGCACTGTATGATTTCTCCCCAAGAGTGGCACTGGCACTATAAGACCCATTATGGTGGGCAACTATATGACCCCTTATGTGTGGGTGTATATTTGCACACTCAGGTAAGTAGTATCATGGACCTACTCTTACCGGTTTGATCTTGTGCCCCATGAGCATAGGTGTTCCTTACCTTCGGAAAAGTCCATGGCGTCTAATCACTCCCCAGAGGTTAAGGTGATGCCCCAGTGGCATTCTTTTCCATTCGACGTTGGAGCTTATTAGTTGGAATGAGCTTCAGTGGTCGATAATATGAGTACGACTATATGAGTATGAGTATAAGCACGACTGTAAGAGTATGAGTACCACTGTAAGAGTATGAGCATGACCATAAGAGTATGCGTATGAGTATGAGTAAGATTGTAAGCGTATAATTCTGAGTAAGACTGTAAGTGTAAGACTGTACTAGTAAGGTCGTACAAGTATGTGTAAGTTATATGAGTAAGCATATGATTGTATGAGTAAGGTCATATAAGTATTCGTATGTTGTATAATTATGCGTACGATAGTACAAGTAAGTTTGTAAGACCCTGGATAAGGGTGTTTGTGTAAGTTTAATGTGATGGTATGATTTTGGCACAATGGTGCATTTGGTATGATCTTGGCACGATGGTGCATTTGGTATGACTGTATGCGTATGTGCGTGATTATGACATGCTCGTTTGCTTAATGTATGAGTTGCATGAACGCATCTATATATGGATTTGCTGAGTTCACTGTTTAGAACTCCAATATTGGGTATTTTCCTACTGAGTATGAAAATACTCATTACCTTACTTTTTAGCCCCGTTGTTCAAGAGGCTTTTGTAGGTTGTGAAGAACAGCTCCTGGAGATGGACGCTTGTTTCCGAGGAGGATTGATTCCCTTGGACTCAGGTGTATCCTTGACTCACTGCGAGTTTATCGGTGCCATGATCTGATGTATTGGGTGAGATGAGAATTAAGATGTTAATG
Organism: Saururus chinensis; assembly: GCA_035235625.1. Taxonomy (NCBI): domain Eukaryota; kingdom Viridiplantae; phylum Streptophyta; class Magnoliopsida; order Piperales; family Saururaceae; genus Saururus; species Saururus chinensis. The sequence continues at coordinate 29,440,046 of CP141140.1, forward strand.
CATTCTAGACTTTCGGTTGGATTAGACTGTGGACTGTTATGAAATTTGCACTCAGGGATGCCTGGGAGAGATTTGTATTTAAAGTCTATCTTCCAACTGAGTATGAAAATACTCATTACCCTACTTTTTAGCCCCGTTGTTCAGGAGGCTTTTGCAGGCTGTGACGAAGAGCTCCTAGAGATGGACGCTTGTTTCCGAGGAGGATTGATTCCCTTGGACTCAGGTGTATCCTTGACTCACTGCGAGTTTATCGGTGCCACGATCTGATGTATTGGGTGAGATGAGAATTAAGATGTTAATGTATTCTGGACTTTCGGTTAGATTAGACTGTGGACTGTTATAAAATTTGCACTCAGGGATGCCTGGGAGAGATTTGTATTTAAAGTCTAGTCTATGATCATAGCAATTTATTTGTACGGTTATTTTTTGAGTAGCGCCTGTGGATGTTTGGTTTGGCCATATGATGTTTGATCGAATGAGTAAAAATTTGTATGGGAAAACTGATGTGTTATATTTTAAATTATAAAATTGTTTTCACAGGTTTCGTATTTCCTGGTTTATAACAAATATATTGCAAAAAAATTCGTGAATTTTGAGGAAAATGTATAAAAAATCTCAAGCGTTACAAAACATCAAATTATCAAAACAATTCAGTTAGCAAGCAAACATGATAAAACTGTCTAGATCATATCGTTCAAAAATGATACGCTACGAATTTACATGAACAAGAATCTATCATAACCTTCAGTAATAAGGCATCCTGCATCATTTATACCTGTTGGATGAAACTACATAAACTCAAGATCCTAGACAAATATAAAATTCATTAAGGTTACTAAACGAATGAAGAAAACTGATTATAGCTGAGCTAACCAAGAAATCAACCTCTAGAGGTATGCAATCACGTGTAGCCATTGCATTTCCATCACCAGTGCATGTATGAGTGGAAGTTGCATAGAAGTAAGTCCAACCTTGATCTCTTCATTAAGTGCGAGATAGGTTCAAAGATAGTTTGTCAGGTTGTAACTAACATATTAAATACAGACCTCCTCACATGCCCAAGCTTACAAAAATAAAATAAATATACCTTAACTTAAAAAAAAAGGATAAGTACAATATAAGCAATGTAATGAGAAGAACTATCTATCATCCATATTCATAGAGTTCATGCTAATGCTATTATAAGTAAACCTCTAAATAAGGTTGATCAAAGAATACTTAAATAATAAATGCTCATAATTGTTGGACAGTACATACTGTTACCTAATAGTAAGGATAAAAAAGGAATGGAGAACTCTGCAAACTGCAAAAACATAGCATATAATATGATGATCACATATCCTAATAAATACTTATGAAACAGATAAGGAGAAGGTAAAGTATTTCAACATGCACTTTGTCATGGGAGCATATTAAAAAAGGGAAAGTACCAAGTGCTATAATTTTGTAAACCATACGCATATCTTGTTCCATACATTCTTACCCTCTGGAATTAGAAGGTGTGACAAGTCCTAGTTTCACACCCAAGCATATTATTGAGTCATGTGCAAACTGATTATTTTCATACCCGATTTATGTCAGAAGATGAGAACATAAAATTTTGCACTTGCAACAACTATATCTAATCATATTATTTTAGCCTCATTAGAAAATTGTGTCCAGAATGAATCTAGCATTGGAAATCACATAAATTATAGACCATACTTTAAAGTAAGGAAAAAGTTTATATGAGCCCGAGCTCATATAAATTTACGTGAGCCCGGGCTCTATGGGCCGTTAGATTTATATTTGGCGGCCCATAATAATCATGGGTTTAACTAATGACTATAACTCATGAGTATTATGAGCTGCCGGATGTAAATCCGATGGCCCATAAAGCCCGGGCTCACGTAGGTTTATATGAGCCAGGGCTCATATAAACGGGTCTCTTAAAGTAAACCATAGTCAAATATAAAGAATGTGAGACCCCAGACACCATACAGCTGGGCAGGAAAAGCATGCAATTGCAAATACAATAGAAATGATACCAATAGTTATTCACAAATAGGAGTGTTCAAGATCAGACAAACAAAAACAAGAATCATGAGCACCCTTACTTATGACACTCCTTTAATCCCTAAATTAACAACTAACATCTATTATTTCACAAAAGCCAAGGCAAAAGCAAGAATTTCGCTCCCAGAATGATCAAAAGATTCTCAAAAGCATATTTATACTACACATCTCTAAAAAAAATTCCATCCTTGTATAGTTGGTTAATTTCTGTAAAACATTGAAGATTATCTGAATTTAAAAGTGCAGCAGCCAAAGATGGCACTATTAATTATGGAGCAGTGCTGGAACCTTTAGGATGCAAGCTTTCCATATAACAAATGCAATTTTTAAACTAAAACTGGTAACTTTAAGTACCAACTGATTCTGAGTGATAGTCTTTAGATTTTGGCTGTTTTATCACATGCTGTTTTCATTAAAAAAATCTACTCAAATAATATGCAAATTTATTCTGAGCTGGAAATATGAATCTCAGAAAATACTGCCTTGTTTAGAGGGTAAACCATCTCTTTGTATCATGAAGGCCTAACCAGCTCATCTAGAGGAACCAACTTTATTGTATCCCACAATACCTGTTTGCTAAAAATGAATTGATTATCACATATAGAAGGTGGATTTCCTCCTAATTTTAATAGATAGCTAGCTTTTAATGCTTTTATGAGTAAACCCTATGATACAGGGTGGAGGTGGAACCATGGGGAATTGGTACATGGTTGGTGTCATGGTTCCATGTAGTTTGGACCTGTTTAAATAAGTAGAGTCCACTCATGGCATCTTGTGAAATTCATCCTATGTTTAATGGATGAAACTTTCTTGGACATAATCCCTGTGGAGGCCAATAAACTGAACATCCCACCAAAGTTCCCTTCGTTATGTTAGCTGGTATTCTACCTTTTAGCGTTAATAAAGAGGGTGTCTTCGTATGTATAATTCAAATATTGTAGTCCAATTTTCATACCAAAGTTATTTAAAATTTGAGTACAACATGCTGCAATGTAAAGTGAACTTGATAAATTCAAGTAAGAATGAAAATGAACCAAAAATACTATGTAGTTTTGAGCAATCCACACATGCTTGGCAATGGGGTAGTCATAAAAGAGGCATAACTTTCAGTGTAGATACTTAGAGTCAGAAAATAATTAATGAAGCCTGCAATGATCAATATGTATAAATTTGTTTTATGTAAATGAAATCATATATTTCAATTTCTAAATAGTATTATGGTGTTTCAAAATCAAAACAAGCTAGTACAACATCTAAAACATTTACTATTCAATTGCATGCCCAAATATGGAGTCCAGTAATTAGGCACTTGGTCTATCCCAGTGAAATGCTAGTGACTTGATAAACCTTGTAGTGTCGACAGCAAAGATTAATACCTTGCATCGCCTGAGTATTTAATACATATGGTTGATGGATGTGTATAGATGGGAAGAATTTTTTATGCTTTCTACTCACCATGAGCCCAAGGTAAAGAACACTTGGGGACCGTCTATTTTTAAGATTGATGGCGAACATGTTAGCACACGTTAGCATCAGTGGTACTGATGCTAACATGTACTAGTGTGCGCATTGTGGATCTCATGGATGAATGACCCTTAGGCATTCCTTACTTTGGGCTTTTGGTGAGCAGGGAGCATTAAAAACTCTTCCTTATAGATGATTGGCGTGTGGTGAGGAACTTTGATGCTAAGATTTGCTCTTTTCTATGATAATAGTGATTCTCTTGGATACAATTGTCATGTGCCATTCACATTGTCACTCTCTGCAAACGACCATTGACAGTTTATGGTGATGGGAGACAAACACAGTTTTCAATGGATATATGCTTTGTTGAATGGCAAACTGATTTTTTTATTTTTATGTTCTTCTCTTAAAAGGACTATTTATTTACACTTATAATTTTTATTCTTTTTCGTGCTGAATGGAAGTTGGCATAGTAAAAAGTAAATGTACTATGCCTCCTATTATAGCAGCTCTATTTAAGCCAACAATGTTATAGTTACAAGATCAGAATGTGTTACATAATTAAAGTAGCTTAATCCTGATTATGTCATTTATCAAGTCTTCTTGTGTATAAAGTGATGTTACCAAGTGCCAATTTTAATATCAAACAATACAAACTTATCTTTCTGTTTTAATTTCATCCTTGACAAAATGGTTTTGAATTCCCAAGCTGAAAATTTGCAATTGTTTCAATAGCCTCCATCCTCTTTTATAAGCATTGGGGACAAAAGTAGGTGTAGTTCTCTATATTATTTGCATTCACCATCAATGATAGCATAGGTAGACTACTCTCCTTGCATTTAGCTGTGTAATTGCATTTATACCTAAAAGCTTTATAGCAGTTAGTCATAATGATAAAATTGATGCAAAAACCTCTCATTACACGTATATTGGACTTTTTCTTATTAAATGACAACATATTCACTATTTTAAATCCAACCCATGTAGATGGCTCTATAACTATGAAGGAAAATGAGCATTTGGGACCATTGAACTTAAGCCAAACACCACAAATGACCCCCATAAAAAAAACTACAGATGACTAGCTCAAATGGTGACTGATTTCCAAAAACATATATTAAATGAGTGGTACTTGTAGATTTTAAATGATGAGGGTTTTGATCTCACTACAACAAAATGTACAATTAGCGATGCAACAATAAATGTTGTTAAAAACCAATAATAGTGATAAAAAAGTGTCACCAAAAAATACACTATTAGCGACGCTTAATATTAAACGTCGCTAATAGTCATATATTAGCGATGCATAACATTAAGCATCACTAACATTAAACCCCCATAACATAAACGTCGCTAATATGCGTCATTAATGCAAAACATATTAGTGACACTTTATATTATGCGTCACCATAAGTGATGTTATTAATTTTTTTATAAAAAAAATCAAAATTATTAGCAACATATACATGTATATGTCGCTAATACTATGGTGTATTAGCAACATATATGTATATGTTGTTAATACAATACCGTATTAGCAATGTATAGCTCTATATTTTGCTAATACACTTATTATTAGTGACATATACTGTCGCTAATGGATTTTTTAAATTTTTTAAAAAAATAAATTAAAATAGAAGAGAGAGAATAGGGAAGAAAGAGAGAGAGGGAAGAGAGAGAGAGGGGAGAAAGAGGGAAGAGAGAGAGGAGAGGGAAAAGAGAGAAAGAAAGGAGAGGGAAGAGAGTGAGGGGAGGGAAGAGAGAGAAAGGGCAGAGAGACAGGAGAGGGGAGAGAGAGGAGGGAAGAAAGAGAAAGAGGAGAGGGGGGATATTAATTTTATTTTTTTTAAAAAGAGTATTAGCAACGTATACATGTATACTTCGCTAATACAATAGTGTATTAGCAACTTATAGCTGTATACTTCGCTAATACACTATAGTATTAGCGACGTATGTAACTATATGTCGCTAATGGCTTTCTTAAATTAAAATTGAAATAGATAGAGAGAGTGAGGAGAGAGAGGATAGGGAAGAAAGGGAGAGAGGGAAGAGATAGAGGATAGGGAAGAGAGAGAGAGGAGAGGGGGATATTAATTTTATTTTTTTCAAAAAAGTATTAGCGACGTATACATGTATGTCACTAATACTATAGTGTAATAGTAATAAATATATGTATACATCACTAATTCACTATTGTATTAGCGATGTATGTAACTATACCACACTAATGGGTTTTTAAAATTTTAAAAAAATTAAATTAAAAAAGATAGAGAGAGTGAGGAGAGAGAGGATAGGGAAGAGAGAGGAGAGGGGGATATTAATTTTATTTGAAAAAAGAGTATTAACGACGCATACATGTATACATTGCTAATACTACGATGTATTAGCAATGAATAGATGGATATGTCACTAATACAATAGTGTATTAGCGACGTATAGTTGTATTTGTCACTAATACAATATAGTATTAGCGACGTATAGCTGTATTTGTCACTAATACAATATAGTATTAGCGACGTATGTAACTATACATCGCTAATGGTTTTTCAAATTTTTAAAAAAATTAAAATTAAAATAGATAGAGTGAGGAGAGAGAGGAGAGGGGAGAGAGAGGATAGGGAAGAGAGAGAGAGGGGAGGGAGAAGAGAGAGGAGAGGGGGATATTAATTTTTTTTAAGAGTATTAGAGACGTATACATGTATACATCGCTAATACTTCGCTAATAAACCATTGTATTAGCGAGATATAGATATATACATCGCTAATATACTATAGTATTAGGGACATATGCAAATATGCGTCGCTAATGGATTTTTCAAATTTTTAAAAAATTAAAATTAAAATAGATAGAGAGAGTGAGGAGACAGAGAGAGGAAAGAGAGAGAGGATAGGGATGAGGGAGAGGGGGAGGGGGAGGGAAGAGAGAGAGGAGAGGGAAGAGGGAGAGAGGAGAGGAGGGAGAGAGAAGAGGGAAGAGAGAGGGGGGAAGGAAGAGAGATAGAGGAGACGAAGAGAGAGAGGGGGAGAGAGAGTGGAAAGAGGAAAGTGTGAAGAGAGAGAGAGGGGGGAGGGAAGAGAGAGGAGGGGAGAGAGTGGAGAGGGAGAGAGAGAGGAAAGAGGAAAGAGTTTAGGGAGAGGAAGAGAGGGAAAGCGAGGAGAGAGAGAGGAGGAGAGGGAAAGAGGGGAGAGTGAGAGGAGGGGAGGGAAGGGAGAGAGAGAGGAAGGGGAAAGAGTGGAAAGGAAGAGAGAGAGACGAAAGAGAGGAAGAGAGGGAAAGCGGGGAGAGAGAGGACGAGAGGGAAAGAGGGGAGAGAGAGGAGGAGAGGGTAGAGAGAGTGAGTGTCTAGAGAGAGAAAGTGAGGATGGAGAAATTTTAAAAAAATAAAAAATAGTAGCGACATATATGTTAAATTTTCCCCGCTTATAAGATACCCACCTCGGTCCCCCCCCGTCGACCCCTCGGTTCCCCTCTGCTCCTCTCCGCCTCCTTTGATTTTCAAGAGGGGAGAAGGGGAGGAAGGAGCGGGCGTAGTAGGGGAGAGGAGGCCCAGAGGACGGCACCACCGCCACCTCCATCATCCCATCCCCCATCCCCCTTGCTCAAATCCCCCCTCCTCTGATTTTCAGAGGAAGGGGCGAGCCAGGGAGATAGGGGACAGGGAGGGGGTGAGGGCTGGGAGGATGGCACCGCTGCAATCCCCCTGCCCCCCCTTGCTCCGCCCCCCCCCCCCCCTCCTTCCCTCCATTTTCAGAGGCGGAGGTGTGGGGGGGAGGAGGGTGCAGAACTGGGGAGAGGGGAGTGGGGTGGGGTGTCGGAGGACGGCGGTGCGCCGTCGCTCTCCTCCCTCCCCCCTCTCCCCCTTGCTCCGAACACCCCCTACTCCCACCTCTCTAGCCCCCCCCTCCCCCTTGCTCCGGATCCCCCTACTCCCCCCACCTCCCCCTCGCTCCGGACCCCCTTGCTCCCCCACCTCCCCCCTTGCTCCAAACCCTCCTCTCCCTTTCTCGGAGGGCGTGGTGGCTCACCCGAGATTTTTTTATAAAAAAAAGTCATCTTTAGCAACGCATCTATATGCGTCGCTATTTTTTTAAAATATTTTAAAATGTATTAATGACGCTTTAAAAGCACCACTATTACATTTAAATTTTTGTAATATTAGTGACACTTTGAAATTTTTAAAAAAAATTTAATCAATTATTGACGTATAGAAAAGCTTTGCTAATAACTTGTTTTTTAGCAGCGCTTAGCATGTACGTCATTAATAAGTTATTTTTAATTTTTTTTAAATAGTTATTTTATTAACGATGTATATAAAAGCATCGCTAATAATTTATCATTAGTGATACTAAAAAATTTGTGTCACTAATAATTATTATTAACGACATATATATATATATATGCTAATAATCAATTATTAGAGACGTTTTCTGTTATATGTCACAAATATGCAATAGTGACGACAATTTTTTTTACTTTTATAGCAACGTTTACTGGACTATTAGCGATAGTCCTTGTTATTGTAGTGTCTATTTTTTTGAACTATAACAAATGTACATGGGATGAGTTATTTTTTGTACTAGCAAGGTCAATCTTGAGTGAAAATTATTGGGAACTGGTAGAATGTGATAATTCATGTGGTTATAAGTCTATGTACTCAAACAAATGAATATTTGTCAAATAAGACCAGGCAGGAATGGAAGTAGGTCGTGGACACGTGAGAACAATGCACACCAAATTTGGTCCAAATAAAAGGTTAGGCTAGAGGCACGGAAAGGTGGACCATCCACATCCACCTCCTGATCTCTTAAACCATTAAAACAATGATGTGCCTAAAAAAGCCATATGGACAATAACCCATATCTAAATTGAATTAAATTTTGTCTATGACCTTGGATGCCTAAAATATTTGCCAATTGAGACCTAGTTGGAACAAAAATAGGTGTTGACTCATGGCAATGATGTCCACCAAATTTCATCCAAATAAAGGGTTAGGCCTAAGAGGCATGAAAATATGGACCATACACATCTACCTCTTAAATCTCTTAAACCATTAAAACATCAATAATACCTGAAAAGGCCATATGGAGAGTAGCCCATATCTAAATTAACTAAATTTTGTGGACCCTATTGGCCCATCCTTATGCTGACCTGTCAAGCCCTTATCTAAATTGAACTAAATTTTGAGAATCTTTCTTTCACGTTCTTTCCAACAGAAAAACCAATTTTTTAAAGAAACTTGTTCTAATCCTTAATAGACATAAAAAAGTTCCATTTACATATTTGAATAAATTAGATTCTATCATGCAAAAATGTAAAAAAAAGTTTTGCGCATTTCGACAATTATACAGGGCCAGCAAGCAATAGGATCTTCTTTAATGCTTTCCACATAAAGAGTAGTGGGGGAGGGGAGCTCCCACAAGATACCGTAGTTACTGGACACAAGATACCGGAGCTGCAAGAACTATGGAGGGTGGGTAATGTGGGTGGGAAAATAGTTCAAAGACCTTGGCCTCTAACTTTGGTTAAGTCTATCTGGTCTGCTGCAACAATCTAGTAGCGTTGGATATTATTGGATGGTCCATATTTATTCTGGGTGCATTTGCACAACTTAAGCCAGGGCTTACGATAACTTTTCCCTTTGAAAATTGTAGATAAATTTTTTTTTGAGTTAATTATTTTGAAATCTGGTAGCTTAAATCCAAGAATTCTAGCAATATAGTATTTGGGCATCCAAATATTTTTAAATCTATCAATTTAAATCTAGGAATTTAGATTATATTTTAAAATCCTATAATCTAAATCCAGTATTTTAAAATCCTGATTAGACTGAGACGGGGATTGTACATAATTTCTTTATCATCAGTACTTTCCGTTACGTTGCTTTTAATACAAATATTTCTTACGCACTAAGTTCACGTATAAAATACTTAGTTACAAAAACTGCATGCTTTTATTGATTGCAGATAGTAAACTATAGTTACTACCAACTGGACAAATAAGACTTACATTAAACCAACTGAAAACGTTCGATGCTTTAAAAAAGTCAACTGCTTGTATTTGTTATACTTCTACTTTTCTTCCAACAAAATTGCGAGAATTTATTTATGATTATACCATTATAACTGTACAAGATATCATGGCATATACTTGGACAACACCACTTGAACAGACCCGTCAGCATGAACTTAAACCAGCATATTTTGACCTTGTAGGGGTCTACTTCATATTTAAAACATGTTAAGACAGTAGGAAGCGACTTTTCTACTTCACTGCAGTCCAGTGAGGGCAAGGTGGTGAAGAAGCAAAATTCTTCTGGTGGTAACAGTCAATGTTCTCCCCGGGGTCCACTCCAAGTAGGGCACAATAGCGTTTGTAGAATCCAATCCGGTCGTCCACGCTCGGGTCAGGACCTATCCCACATTCGACGCCACCATTGATGATGTTCGTGGTGACGCCGAACCCTGGCAGCCGACCACCGTCGATGTCGCAGTTGGATGGAATCCAACCGCCGGTCATCACGTCGTGGCAGGACGGTCCAGCTAGCTGCGGGGTCATCCAGAACCAGATAGCCGTCTTAAACGAAATGGTGGCGACTTGGGAAGCCAAGTCCGGGTCATTGAGGAGGTCCACCCCTAAGGCTTTCCCTGCTTGTCCGTAGTTGTAGTTGCTGCAGCGACAAAGATTAATATGGGAAAAATATTTGTAGTAGGGATGCAACTATTAAGCATAGTTATTATGATGTGATTCTCTTAATTAAAACAGTGTCATGGAGGTTGATTTTGTAGTTTCAATCAACCAATTCCGGTGTGCTAAACAAATAAAAAAATTTAACACCCCTTGTAGTACTTACTAGGAAATCTGAAAGGGTCCTCGACCATAGTATTGTCTACCAGGCGCACAAGGCCATTCTGTTTTTGCAGTATTGCAGTAATCATCAGTGTTTGTTTGGCCTCCAAACTTACAGTAACCCCAAGCGTATGGCCCGCTGGGGGCCGTTGCCCACCCACCTGCATAATACATCAGCTGTTGAAATCAAGAATAACTAACCCAACTCTGCAAAGGATGAATTTAGAACTAATCGTGTACCCGAAGTCATAAAAAAAATGAAAATTTACGTGCCCTTTTTCTGTCAGCAACCATTAAATAACTGAACTAAAAATCAGCATGTAGATTTTTTGGAACTTTTTTCTTTCATATCTGCTTTACAAGATACATGGTTTTACTCATTCTTTTATGTACGACTTAGCATACATTCAAAATAAATGGCTTAAGTATGGGTGATATTGTAAGTAATTGATCAATAATTAGATCAGACCATTCAAAGTTAAACTAATTACCTAAAGGCTTAAACAAATAGGGAAGGGAGATGCGTTACTGATGGAACAACCTGTAGTTTCATGAGAGGTCTGAGCCATGAACGCTGCGAGCTCCCTCTTACGTGTGTTCGCGTCCCCAACCGTGCCAAAACCATTAAAGAAGTTTGCTGCGTCGATGAAAGCATCGTAGGTAAAGATGTTCCTAGCAGAGCACTTGGTATCATTACGGTACTTCAACATTTCCTCAAAAATGTCCGGCCTTATGATGGATGCCACCCTGTCTTCTGCTGGTGAAGTGGGAGTGCTGGTCGTGACATGGGCTACGAGGGTTTGCATAGCCAGGAAGAGAAGCACCATCCAGGCTGCCATCTTTAATTTCTTTCGTTGTGAACTTCCGAGGAGAGGGGGATGCTTCATATACACAGCGTTCATGGGGCCAGCCGGTTTTTTTTCCACCTATCTGGATGCATTTTAAGCACGTGTTCCTTCACTACTGTATGTGTGACCACCGGATCGGGACCGCTGTTTCTGTACGACGAGATAAGATTAGAATAATATTTTGTCGAGGTAGCTTCCACCATACATAGCATATGCAGACAAGGAATCATGACGGGAGACACGACAATATGTAACATTGTCCTTTAGGGAAAGCATGGCTACCGCCGAGGGTGGAGCTTTGGAAGGGAGTTATTTTTTATGCTCTCCTCTGTCAATGAGCTGCTGAGCATAAGGAATATATAAAATATTTAATTTTGAGATCAATAGTGTACACGTACACATTAGGGTAAATATTATTTCTAATAATGTGAGCTAGTATATAACTAGTATATATGTTATCGATAAAAATGAATGCTTCACATACATTCTTTACACTTGGCTTATGTTGAGTAAGGAGTACACAAAATAATTTCTTTTGTAAGCTTCTACTTTTTTAACAATATCGGCAAATAGATAACATGATCTCAAGCATGAGATGCAAGCAGTAGTAACAAAAACTTTGGCATCCCACTAACTATTTTGTTGCCTTTATTACACATAGAAAAAAACGCAGGGGGTCCAAACTTTTAGGAGGTGATTATGGCAATTACGGTTCTCCCTAATCCCGTGCCATGGTTGCCTGCCTCTCCTTCAAGCTAGCCATCACTCCCATAGCTCTTCCCTTATGCTCCTCTTTCTCTTGATTTCTTTCATGGCGCCTGACATGTCCCCTGGCATGGTTTATTCAAAAAATCTCTCCCAAACTCATTCTACCCAAGCATAATTCTCTATGCCTCACAATCCAAATTCTGGTAACCCTCTAGAGATTTCTACTAATAAAGATGAAGTAGAAGCTGAATGACTACATTGGAAACACACCCTAATTGACTATATATTGGGACATTGTCCATACTACATGGGATTGAAAGTTGTTGTCAAGCATAAGTGGATGACAAATAAGACTTTTAAAATCATCTCCTTATCTAATGGATTCTTTTTATTTGAATTTGATAAAGAATGATATTGTCTCAAAGTTCTAAGTTCTATTTGATCTATTGCTAGACGACTGTTGGTTCTCAAAAAATGGTCTACTAATTCCAAGCCAGTGGATTGCTTAGTTCGATTTCTTTATGGATCAGGCTTCCTAATCTTCTAATTCAACATTGGAGTGCTAAAAATCTTGGCCGAATTGCTAGTTCAGTTGGCTCTCACTTATAAATAGATCAATTAATCTAAAATCGTTGAAAGGCTTTCTTTCCTCATCTTTCTCTTAAAATTAATGTTGATAGCACTCCTTGGAAATACTTTTATATTCCCAGGAAAAATGGTTCAGGTTCTTCCAAGAAATCTCTTATGAATGGAAACCTCTAATTTGTACTCACTACCATTGTTTTGATCATACTACAATGTTTTACACTACTCCTCAGGCATGCGTTCTACAAGTTTGGATCAAACTCGAATTGACTCAATCTAGAAAATTATCTAGAAAGTCAATTGCTTTGCGATCAATTGGTCTAAATAGATTTTGCCCGAGAGAAGCAGATAAAAAGTTGCACTCAACCTCCTCGAGTATGTCAAGGAGGAGCATGACCATCGATTAACATATCCATAAGGTGGTTGGATTATATATATATATATATATATATATATATATATATATATATATATATATATATATATATATATAGACCTACTTTTAACACTTTATGACCTCTTGATAGCTATAATAGAGCATGTATAACATAGAGAAAGATAACCTTTTAAGATGTATAAATTTATGGATCACATGCCTTTAAAAAGAATATTAACACATGACTTTAACTTGAATTCCTTTGTCTTCAATCTTTAACATGTCTTGATCATTTGAAACAACCACATGCTCACTTTGCCTTATTAGATAACCATATCAAATCTAAAATACGAAATGGATTTTCCTTCAACATATACTCATGCTTTTATCATAAGATTTGCCAATATATACATTCTTCTACATGTGTTTGGAAGTGGTAAATAGTATGGAGTAGCAAGAAATGAAAAAATGTTGCTAAGTCCACTATAGAAGTTGAGTTCTATATGCAATCTAGCAATTTTAAAAGTAGTGTCGATAAAAGAATTTCTAACCAAGGTAGGGCTACATGACTTGTCTATTGCATCTGCTAGATTTGTTTTGATATTTTTGTGACTATGTTGGCACTCCTTAATAGGGAGATCAACACTACAGCCAAGCACATTGATGAGAAATACCACTTTATCTTTAGCATGCTATAGAGTGGAAAGTTGGCACTTAGCCATCTTCCTACTACTGAGATGTTTACAGATTCATCAACTAATATCATGCTAATGAATTTATTTGTTCAAGATGCATAGAATCATGGATTACAACAAAACTAGACATCCATTGTTATTGAACGAATATGAGTTCTTTATTTATAGTGGAGGATATTGGGTCAATGTGTGAGTTTAGAACAAATTGACCCACCTTGTCCTGCCAGTGAACATTCACAATAGTCCAAGGAATTAATGTGGGGATGGACCCATAAGCTATCACCCATGTCACACGTTTGTGGACCCATGACACACTTTCGTTTAGGTGTTTTACATTTACAATATAAAAAAGAGACGCAGTAAAACCTTCAAAAATAACCCATAAAATGAATATCATACTTTAACACAATTCGTTTTACTCAAAAATGTAATAAACAATAATTAATATAAATATAAAACATAAAATCATAATAATATACCAAATATAACATCTAACCTGGCATGGTTTATTGGAAAAATCTCTCCCGAACTCATTCTACCCAATCATAATTCTCTCTGCCTCACGATCCAAATTCTGGTAACCTTCTAGAGATTTCTACTAATGAAGATGAAGTAGAAGCTGAAGGACTACATTGGAAACACACCCTAATTGACTATATATTGGGACATCGTCCTGACTACATGGGATTGAAAGTTGTTGTCGTGCATATGCGGATGACAAATAAGACTTTTAAAATCATCTCTTTATCTAATGGATTCTTTTTATTTAAATTTGATAAAGAATGATACTGTCTCAAAGTTCTAAGTTCTATTTGGTCTATTGCTAGACGACTGTTGGTTCTCAAAAAATGGTCTACTAATTCCAAGCCAATGGAATGCTTAGTTCGATTTCTTTATGGATCAGGCTTCCTAATCTTCTAATTCAACATTGGAGTGCTAAAACTCTTGGCCGAATTGCTTCTACTTTTCTAAACAATAGTGGCAAATAGATAACATGATCTCAAGCATGAGATGCAAGTGGTAGTAACAAAAACTTTGGCATCCCACTAACTATTTTGTTGTCTTTATTACACATCAAAAAAGACACAGGGGGTTCAAGCTTTTAGGAGGTGAATATGGTGATTAGGGTTCTCCCTAATCCCATGCCGTGGTTGTCAGCCTCTCCTTCAGGCTAGCCATCACTCCCATTGCTCTTCCCTTGTGCTCCTCTTTCTCTTAACTTCATTCATGGCGTCTGACATCTCCCCTGACATGGTTTATTGGAAAACTCTCTCCTGAACTCATTCTACCCAAGCATAATTCTCTCTGCCTCACGATCCAAATTCTGGTAACCTTCTAGAGATTTCTACTAGTGAAGATGAAGTAGAAGCTGAAGGACTACATTGGAAACACACCCTAATTGACTATATATTGGGACATCGTCCTAACTACATGGGATTGAAGGTTGTTGTCGTGCATATGTGGATGACAAATAAGACTTTTAAAATCATCTCTTTATCTAATGGATTCCTTTTATTTAAATTTGATAAAGAATGATATTGTCTCAAAGTTCTAAGTTCGATTTGGTCTATTGCTAGACAACTGTTGGTTCTCAAAAAATGGTCTACTAATTCCAAGCCAATGGAATGGTTAGTTCGATTTCATTATGGATCAGGCTTCCTAATCTTCTAATTCAAGATTGGAGTGCTAAAACTCTTGGCCAAATTGCTAGTTCGATTGGCTCTCACTTATAAATAGATCAATTAATCTAAAATCGTTGAAAGGCTTTCTTTCCTCATCTTTCTCTTAAAATTGATGTTGATAGCACTCTTTGGAAATACTTTTATATTCCTAGGAAATACTTTTATATACTATTGTACCTCTAATTTTAAGAAATCTTTCTCTTAAAATTGATGTTGATAGCACTCTTCAACATGTCTTGACCATTTGAAACAACCACATGCTCACTTTGCCTTATTAGACAATCATATCAAATCTAAAATACAAAGTGGATTTTCCTTCAACATATACTCATGCTTTTATCATATGATTTGCCAATATATACAATCTTCTACATGTGTTTGGAAGTGGTACAATAGTATGGAGTAGCAAAAAATGAAAAAATGTTGCTAAGTCCACTATAGAAGTTGAGTTCTATACACAGAAGAATTTTTAGCCAAGGTAGGGCTACATGACTTGTCTATTGCATCTGCTAGATTTGTTTTGATAATTTTGTGACTATGTTGACAGTCCTTAATGGGGAGATCAACACTAGAGCTAAGCACATTGATGAGAAATACCACTTTATCTTTAGCATGCTATGGAGTGGAAAGTTGGCACTTAGCCATCTTCCCACTAGATGTTTACAGATTCATTAACTAATATCATACTAATGGATTTATTTGTTCGAGATGCATAGAATCATGGATTACAACAGAACTAGACATCAATTGTTATTAAACCAATATGAGTTCTTTATTTGTAGTGGAGGATATTGGGTCAATGTGTGAGTTTAGAACAAATTGACCCACCATGTCCTGCCAGTGCACGTCCACAATGGTCTAAGGAATTAATGTGGGGATGGACCCACAAGTTTTCACCCATGTCACACATTTGTGGGCCCAAGACGCACTTTCATTTGTTTAGGTGTTTTACATTTACAATATAAAAAAGAGATGCAGTAAAACCTTCAAAAATAACCCATAAAATGAATATCATACTTTAACACAATTCGTTTGACTCAAAAAAGTAATAAACAATAATTAATATAAAGATAAAACATAAAATCATAATAATATACCAATTTTTTTATTTTTGTATAATTTATTTTAAAATTTTGAGCAAGCCATGGGCTGGCCAGCTCGAGGCTGGCATCGCAGGGGGTGGGTTGTGCCTATCACCCACATCGGAGGTACAGGCCAATCGTCGCATGGCTGGGACCATTGCCACCACTATTAAATAAGGGAGCTGCAGTTCAGCATGAATATTTGATGGAACTTCCGTCTTTCACATCCGCTTTACAAGATACATGGATTTGTTCACTCTTTTATGTGTGACTTAGCAAATAATAAAAATAAATTTCTTAATTATGGGTCATACTGTAAGAAGGATATAACAACTTTGCAATGATTCATAACTACATTCTACCATGAAAATTTTCTTAGAAGTTGAAACTGATAGGGAATGGATATAAGTTATCGATGAAACAACCTGATGTTTCATGAGAGGTCTGAGCCATGAACGGTGCGAGCTCCCTCTTGCGTGTGTTCACGTCCCCAACGGTGCCAAACCCATTAAAGAAGTTGGCTGCGTTGACGATAGCATCGTAGGTGTAGAAGCTCCTAGCAGAGCACTTCACATCCTTATGGTACTTCAACATCTCATCAAAAATGTCATTCTTACGATGGATGCCACCCTCTCATTAACCAGCGAGGTAGGAGTGGTGGTGACATGGGCTACAAGTAACGTTGCTAACGAGTTGAGCCAACTCGTCGAGCTGAACAGGCTCAGCTTGACTTGAATTTGGCTCGGTTTGAATGAAGCTCGATTCAAGCTCGGTTCGAGCTCGAAAGTAAACGAGTCGATTTTAAACATAAGTTAACTCGAATCAACTCAACTCAAAACCTAATCGATTCAACTTGAGATCAACTCAAAGGTCAGCTCGAACTTGACTTGATTTGTTATATATCATTTTTTACATATTAATATATTATCCTTATATTATATAAATTTTTTAACTTTCACCTATATTATTTTATATTAATATTATATATATATATATATATTAATATATAATATATTATATATTATATATTATATATTATATATTATATATTATTGTATATAATATCCATATTATGTTATTATATTTAAAATAAATATAAATCATACTACTAGTAAAATTGAGAATGTAGGTATGAAAAATTATTTTATTCCTATCATACCCTTATTTATCTATATAATATATATTATTAAATTTTTAAATACTACCTTTAATCATTCTAATTTTAACAAATAAAAATATATAATTTTACTTGCATATTTTTAATTTAATTAATTATATTAATTTTTTTTCCTTGTGTACATCTAATTGTACTTCTCTTAGTAACTACTAATTCACTAATTGATTCTTTCTCTCACACACACATATTATGTGTGTGTATATATATATATATATATATATATATATATATATATATATATATATATATGTCTTCACATATACACATTATAAAAAATTAATTTTTGGGCCTATATTTTACTCAGGCCCAAATGCATAAAATATAAAATGAGAAAAGAATAGACCACCGGACTGGTTGGTCTTTCCTTTGGGACCAAAAGGTCCGGTTGGTCTTCCTGAATCCTCTATTCCTCTTACGGCTGCACGATTATGCCTCTGTTCCTCTTACGGCTGCACGACTATGTGCTTACCGGCTTACTGCATACGCTTACCTAAGTAATAAAAGTTCAACAACTTTAACTTGGTCCGGTTGGTCTTCCTGAAGCCTGAATCCTCTAACTGACTGAGGGTAGTGAGCTGCAGAGCAAGGTCGCCACCCGTCACCTGCCTCAGTAGAGGTCGCCGCCCGTCACCCAATGCCCGCAGTGGACGTCCAGAGGACTGAGGACACCGCATGCTGCCTGCCGCCGTGGAGGTCTGGAGTAAGGACGCCGCCTGCCACCGTGGAGTTCTGGAGGAGATCTTCAACACGCATCACACACAACAGTCCAGTCCTCCCTCACATAAAAACCATTCTTTTCCTTTCTGCAGTTGTCCTCTTTATCAATAAATTTGGGAATCACGCTTTTTTATTATTTTTCATTTGAAGTTCTGTGTTTTTTTGTTTCTAAGTGTTTTTTTATACACTGATGTTGGGAGCTTGATTAAGGGAGGGACCACTATGGAATTTGTGATATATGTGTCGATGTTCTTGAGATTTAAATTTTGTTATCAACGTAAATGTATGTGACACATCCAGAAGATGGGATTGGGGGTGGCATCTGAGGTGGCATCCAAATTTCGAATCGATTGTTTGGAATGTAGTTAGACGCCAATTGTATGTACTTTCTCAGGAAATTTACTCTTTTCTATTTTTAGATATACTGCTTTGCATTTTCACTAAGAAAAAAATTTCTAGTATCCAAATGCTATAAAATATGTATCAGGTTCTCATTCTCTCAATCTTATCACCGGAGCCTATTTAGATTTCAGATGCTCTTTTTTATCATTCTTTAATACAATAGCATTAAATCATAGTTGCAACTGTAGAATTCCCTCAACTGTTGAGTAGCCCTCAGACATTTGTATTTGAATTGTTGCTCAGTAGAATTTAGTTAAGCAGCTTTTGTCTTTTTTGTTGGGTACCCAAGAACGGACAAACGCAAATTGCTCTCATCTGGTTGGAATGCCTTTCACTTTCGGAGGCGTTGATCACATTTCCAGCAACTTACAGAGTTACCCAGACTTAACAGCCAGGTTGACAGGTTTAATATTAGTCATCTATGGTTTAAAAGAGTAAATTAACTGCACATGACCCCATTGTCACTCCATAAGGACGTTTTTTTGGTCAGTCATGGAACCTTGGTGACTCTTGAAGATTCAACCATTTGTTACTCCACATAGGGTGTAGTATGTAAAAATTTCAACCTTGAAACTCTCGCTCTTGATGTTTGAATTTAAATTCTCACAAGGTCCTTTTTCTTTTTGATCAGCCAGACTCACACACTCACCCCAGTGACTTTTACTTTGCGGATGGCTCTTTTACTTGTAACTGGATTTTATACTACTTATACCAATTCATGAAGTTTGAGGCTGCTTTGAACATGTCCACATGTAAAATTAGACAACAGAACTTTGGTGGTTGCTAAGCTGGCCTTTGTAACTAATTTAATATTATAAGTGAGAGAGGTTATACTTTTGAATAATTTTTTATGAGGTCTCTTCTTGACTGTGTAAAAATTAAGATAATGTATTTTTTCTTTTGGACCTTGTCTTACCTATTGATTTTTATATTTGCAAGCAATGCACACCTTGAGGTCCATATAGTGTTCTAATGAAGAATTTTATTTGTAGTCACTAAATCTATGAATTGGCATTGTCATGTCACTTTGGTGACTAGTTCAATTTTTGGTGGATTATTATATAAGAAATTTGAACACCATTAATTAAATTTTTGGTGACCAATGAAAGGTTTTGGTGGGTAATTTATGAACTCTTATTTTAATTATAGATTTTGAAATGATATTTATAACTTTAATAGAATGGAATTATAGTTATTATATTTTTTTTATTTTTGTAATATTGACGTGATTTTTAAAATTAATATAGTTTTTTATAGGAACAAATAACTTGGGTAGTAAATGGCATTCGAACTCAATTCGAACATAGGTTTAAACTATTATAGTATATTATTGAGTTCGAGCTTAAATCGAGTTTCGAGCTCCTTAACCAAACTGAGCTTGAACTAGGCTTCGAGCTGTTTTATCAAGCTCGAGCCAAACTTTTAGAATCTAAGCTCGATTAAAAAAGCCTAAAAACTCAATTCAACTCGACTCGTTAACACTCTTGCTGCGAGAGTAGACAGAGCCAAAAAGAGAAACACCATCCAAGCTACCATCTTTTCTTCTTTTTTTGGTGTAACCTTTGGAGGAGAGGGGGAATGCTTAATCAACGCAATGTAGATGGGGCAACCGGGCCTTGTACACTTAATCTCGAAGCACTTAATCACAAGTTCTTTGTTTCATGAACGTACCACTCGTGCCATCCGGGACCACTAGTACACGAGGAGATAAGATTTGAAGAATATTTTATCAACCTTACTATGCGTGAGCAGTCTAAGGGTACATAATAATTTGAGACACGACAATATGTCATGTCATTGTATATGGAGTATAGATAAAGTTGTTTATTTTCTATTTTGCATAAAAATATAGCGGGAAATAAATCGTCATTTATCAAAAACAAAAAAGAGTATATATGATGAATACTAATTTAATATTTTTATTTTTATAATTTTAAAAGTAAATTCTATTTAATTATGATAATTTAAAAGACCATTTCTATGTTCATGATCTGATCTTCTTAAGAGAAAAATATATAAAACACCATTTCTATTAGGTAGGTGTAGATATGTCTTTTTAAATTTTTACACATAAATTTAAGTTCCTTCTTCAAATCATTTACATTCAAACATGTAGAAAATATAAATATGTATCAAAAAGTATGAAAAAAATGAATGGACCTATGCACAAGTAACTTGTAGAATAGTTTTACGGGATTATTTTTCTTTCTCCACCCCCTCCAATCCGTTCACCTTTCAACTTTTCTATTTACGTGTTCGTCTTTGTCCCTCACCATCTTCAATATTTCCTCGACAATGATGTAAGGCGATTTCATCTAACGCCGACTTTCATTATTATCTATTTTTGGAGGTTTCTTAGTGTACATTGTTATGATCTTAAATTAGATTTAAATTCCGAATATAAATTTATAAATTAATTATTAATTAGACTTCTTATTTAGTTAGAATAAAGTTAAAGATAATTTTCTTAACCCATTAGAATTAGTTAAATTTTTTTCCATATATTCTTTAATTTACTAAAAATTATTCATTTAGAAAATTAGATTTAAAATTTTAGATTATTTTTAGTTGTCTCTTAGTTCTTCTTTTATTGTGTACCAAAAATAATATGCTGCCATAAGGTTACTTAAGATTTAATTATGTTACCATGTAATAAAATTATTTAGGTCATTAGGTTAAAAAGAGTTATTAGTACTTTCTTTTATAAAGTTGTTGCACCTTAAGTTTCTCTTAGTGAGCTCTTAGTGAGTTTACAAGTTAATCTATTTAATTGTAAGGACCATATACTAACCTGATTAAAAATAAATAATATAATATCTGATTCTCTTAACTCTCCTCTCTCTTTCTCGCCATTTTACATCACTCCCACACCGATCTCAGACTTCTAGGCCATTGTGGGGCAACGGGTAAACGCGATCTTAATGGCTCCCTCTTTAGACGTGGCCACCATGTTGACTACATGTAGAGAGATTACAGCTCTCACTTCTTTTATTCGGAAGAAGTTAAATCAATGCTATCGGGTGGCCTTTCACCGCAAAGGCAACAAATTCCAGTGGACTTCTCTCTCCTGCTCAACCGTCTGAATGAAGCTCCCCTCTGCTTGCTCCAAGCCATATAGAAAATCCCGTGTCCATTGTCCCCTATTGGTTTTTTTTATTGGCATTTCTGGCCAACGTGCACTGCTATCTATAGAAGCAACAAGTCAGGCTCCACCAACTATGACTGACTAGTGTTGGGTTGTTCCATCACCATCTCCTAAAATAGAGAAGATAAGGAACACGATCAAGGCATTCTCACTAGGTCTTCCTTTGCCTCCGTCGGTGTGGGTGAGGTTCTCAGTCACCGCCACGAGGGTGGCATACGAAGGAGCTGGGCCAGGATGATGAGTAGAGTGCCCAAGAACATGGTGTCCAGCGGGCCCAAGCCTTTGAACCCGGCCTAGTGGGTGACCCTAACCACCACCACATTCAACACTACTTCCATAGGCCAAGAAGTGGCTGATCTAGTTCTCCCTTTGGAACTGGACGAGGATTAGCATCACAGCCTTCACTACGAAGGGAGGAGCATCAACATCGGTAGTGTCTTTGAGATCGCCTGGCCACTAACCACTGACCACTGATGAGTCTTTTTTCAAGAGCTTACATCCAAAGAGAGGGTACCTCCCATGTCCAAGTCAAAGGAAATATCAATCAATGAGTAAATTTGTGAGAAAGAGATTTTTTAGTGAATGTTGTACCTCATGCTATATATAGAGGCATATGAGTGAATTCTGTAACTGCTTCATGTTTATCATGTCTTTTGACTGTAGGAGATTGTTGTAACAGATTTGAAGTAGTCAAAGGTCCATGTGTTAAATTTCTAATTGTGGTTATATTTTATCCTCGTCAGTTGCCCTCCCCCCGAAGTCCTTTGTCTTTAGGCATAGGACTTGTTATGCATTTGCTTTAGGCATTGCTTGATAAGTTTTTTTAGCAAAACTTGGCTCGATCGTCCATCCTTGAGTCTATTTGAGCTAGACTTAGTCGTGTTGACTTTAATTTTTAGGTTTCTTTCTTTTAGCCAATTTGGACAAGATATGACTATGATAACTTTTAACTTTGAATGTCCCTCCTTTGACCAATTTGGGCTAGACATAGTCAGGATGACTTTAATTTTAAGAGTCATTCCTTTAGCCAATTTGGACTATATATAGCCAAGACGACTTGTAACTTTGATTGTCCTTCCTTTAACCATTTTGGACTAAATGTGGCCAAGATGATTTTTAACTTTAAATGTCCTTCCTTTAGCCAATTTGGACTAGACATGGCTAGGATAGCTTTTATCTTTGAATGTTCTTCCTTTAGCCAATTTGGACTAAACATGGCCAAGCTGACTTTTAACTTTAAACGTCATTCCTTTGACCAATTTTGACTAAACATGGTCAAGATGACTTTAACTTTGAGTATTTAAAAGTTACTAAAATATGGAAAGAAAATTTGTTATTTTTATTGCATTGAAAATAAGTTTTTACATTAGTGATAAAACTTCCTTAGATGCTCTGTATTCCAAGGATGGAGCAATATGTCACAGGTCTATTAATCTTAATTACTTTGTAAGTTCCCTCTCAATTTGGACCAAGTTTTCCTGCTTCAACATTTGGTGTATTCTGGAATACATTCCTTAATACTTGGCCGCCTTCATTAAAGGATCTTCCTTTGACCTTTTTGTTGTAGTGCTTTGACATCTTCTATTGGTAAGACGCAAATCTGTCCAGTGCTTGCTCTCTCCTTTCTTCAAGGAAATCTAGATTCTCACGAAGTTGTTGCTCATTATTGCCTTCTTCAAATAACTTTGTGTGGGCTGTGGGCATTCTGATTTCTATAGGAATGATAGCTTCCTTGCCATAAGCTAAAGAAAATGTGGTCTCTTCGGTTGGGGGTCCTTTTTGTTTTTCGATATGCCCAAAGTACTCTTGGGTGTTCTTCTACCCATTTTCCTTTAGCTCTTTCCATATTCTTTTTCAAATTATCAAGAATAGTCTAGTTTGTCACCTCAGCTTGACTGTTTGCTTGGGGGCGTCTAGGAGACTAGAAATATTTTTTGATATACAAGTCTTTACAAAAATCCCCAAATATTGATCCTTTGAATTGGGATCCATTATCCATGACAAAGACTCTGGGAATTCTGAAGTGACACACAATATATTTCCAAGCAAAACTCCAGACATCTAGTTCCTTTACATAGGCAATGGTTCAACTTCAACCCATTTTGTTAGGTAATCCATAGCAACTAGCACATATCTTCTTTTTGCCAGGGCTTCATGGAGTGGGAAACTACATCCATTCCCCACTGGGCAAATGGCCATGGACCCACCATAGGGGTGAGTTCTTGTGGTGGCTGATTTGAGATTGGAGCAAACACCTGACAATTCAAGCATTTTCTGACGAACTCTTTAACATCTTGTTGCATTTTGAGCCAATAATAGCCCTGAGTTAGTGCCTTGTGAGCGAATGATCTTCCTCTTGAATAATTTCCAAAAACACCCTCATGAATCTCAACAAGGATATACTGAGACTCCTCTGGGCAGAAACATCGCAAAAGGGGTTGAGAATAGGATAGTCAATACAATTCTTCTTCTAAGATACAATACTTAGCAAATTGGATCCTTAGCTTCCTTCCTTGAGCTTTCTCTTCAAAATGGGGTGAGATGCTTGGTTTAGCGACATAGCTCAATGACACTAACCATTTGTATTTAAATTCCAGCTACAAGTATGCCCATTTAGTTCTCTAAGGAGCTTACTACTAGAACACTTTTTGAACTTACTCCCAAGCTCTTGTGCATTTTGAAAGTATGCTGCCATTTATTAATTTTTGGTGGTGTACTCTCTATTTAATTCGCTCGCTACAAGTTGAGAATCATTATATACTTGCAATACATTGGCTCCTAATAGCCTTACCATCTCAAGTTTAGCTATCAGAGCCTCATATTATGCTTCATAGTTAGATGCTTTGAAGCCAAGATGAATAGCTTGTTTAAGTAATGTTCCATCTGGAGTTTGTAATGTGAGTCTAGCTCCACTACCTTTGACATTGGAGGAACCGTCAACATGGAGGGTCTAAGTAGATGGATTGTCTATGTCCCCCATATCCCCTAGGGTGTTGGATGAAGTCTCTTGAACTTCAACAGCTAGAGGATTCTTTTCTGCATTGAGGGTTAGTTCGGCTACAAAATCAGTTAATACTTGTGCTTTCAGTGCAGGTCTTGGTTTGTAGTGGATGTCGAATTCTCCCAATCCTATAGACCATTTTATTATCCTTCCAGAAGTGTCTGGCTTATGAAGCACTGTTCGAAGTGGATGAAAAGTCAACACTATGATTGAGTGGGCTTGGAAGTAAGGTATGAGTTTCCTTCCAAAAACTACCAATGCAAATGCTTAACTTTTCAATTGAAGGGTAGCGCACTTCTGCATCGGTATATGTTATACTGACATAGTAAATATCCTTTTGCTCACCTTCTTCTTTAACCAAAAAAGAGCTAATGACTATGTCTAAGGTGGTCATGTAGAGGTACAACTCTTCGCCCATGACATGTTTTGAAATTAAGGGAGGTAAACCAAGGTAAGTTTTGAGTTGCTGAAATGCATCTTCGCACTTTCCTCCATTCAAAAGTTTTGTTGCCTCATAATATTTTGAAGAAAGGCAAGCACTTGTTTGAGGATCTAGATATGAAGTGATTTAAACTTGCAACTCTCCCAATTAAACATTGTACATCACGAATATTGCGTGGGAACAACATGTTTATTAATGCCTGAATTTGATTCGGATTGGCTTCAATTCCTCTTTGGGTAACCATGAACCCAAGGAATGTACCTGATGATACTCCAATAGAACACTTAGCTGGGTTCAGCTTCATGCCATGTTTTTGCATTATTGAGAAGGCAATATGGAGATGGTTGAAGTGGTCTACTGGTTCAAGGCTCTTCACAAGCATGTCATCAATATATACCTCCATTATAGAACCAAGTTATTTTTCAAACATCTTACTGACTAGCCTTTCATATGTGGATCCTAGATTTTTTAAACCAAAGTGCACGACTTTGTAGCAATATAATTCCCTGTCAATAATAGAATCGATTTTTTCTTCATGAGGTGGGTGCATCTTAATTTGGTTATATCCTGAGTATGCATCCATGGAACTGAGGAGATCATGTGTTCTACAGTAGCATCAACTAACTGATCAAAGAGAGGCAAAGCGAAGATATCCTTGGGGGCATGCCTTATTAAGGTCAGTATAGTCTATGCAAACTCTTCACTTTCCATTTTTCTTTTTGACCAATAATGTGTTTGCTAGCCAATCTAAGTAGTACACTTCTCTGATGAATTCCACATCAAGGAGCTTTTGTACTTCTTCATTACTTCATTCCTCCATTTGGTGAAATTCCTTTGTTTCTGCCTTACTGAATGATAGAAAGTGCTAACTTCTAGCTTGTGAGTTGTGATATCTGGATTAGTGCCCAACATGTCTACTACAGACTAGGCAAAAATGTCTTTGCGGTTTTGAAGAAATTGGATAAGGTTTTTACTAATCGCTGGTGTTAGAAGTGATCCAATTTGCACTATTATGTCCGGCTTCTTGTGTTCGAGAGTTACTTTTATTAACTCATCCATCGGCTGTCCAATGCTTGATCTATCACGGGGACTGTCTGGGGCTTCAATATCTTTAGAGTATCTTCGAAATGATGTCTTTTAATTTTGTGGGCCCCCTTTCCCTTCTGTAATTGCTATTCGGTCTGACCCTTTCTTGTAAGGGCTGTCGCACAACACTCTCGAGCCATCAACCAGTTTCCTTAGACCATTTTGATCTTATCTCCAATACAATGTTTCAGACATTGATGGTAAGTAGAGACAATAGCTTTCGCATCATGAAGCTAGAGCCTACCAAGAATGCAATTGTAAGATGAAGGAGAGTCTACAACTACAAATTAAGATAACTTGGTGGATTGATGAGGCTTGACTCCTACCATAAAAGGCAAGTCGATGGTGCCTTTAAGGCGACACATTTCTCCATTAAAACCTACAAGGAAGGTCTGAATTGACTCTATCTTCTTTTCATCCAACTTCATCCTTTTAAAGGCATCCATAAAGATCACGTTCGCAGAACTGCCCGTATCTACCATGACCCTTTTTACAACGAAGTTGGCCAAGATAATAGAAATCATCAATGCATGATAATGGGGGAAATGCATTCCAACCAAGTCTTCGTCAGTAAAACTGATTTCTGGTCTTTTTTTTTTACTTATAGTTGCAAGTTGGTGGAAATATGGGTTTTGTTGAGTTTATCTTACATATTTCTTTCGAGCAGAGGCAAAAATTCCTTCCCTCATTGTTCCCTCATGCAAGACATGTGTAGGATCCTTAAACTTGAATTGGTTTAAAGTTAATTCAGATTTATTCTGACTAATTTCAAAATTAAAGTGGCTAATAAAGATTTTAACTAAAATTTTCTTCACATTTCAAGTTTTTAAGTTATTTTAAGTCATTTGGAATTTTTATAGAATTTTTAGAATTTTAACTATTTTCCCAAAAAATTAGGGTTGGCAGGACCACCATGGGCCCCACTAGAAAAATTGGGATTTTTAGCCCTAAATGTCTCTAGCATCAACCTAAGACCATTAGTAATTATTTAAAAAATTTTAGACATCAAATCGGGTTTCAAATAAGCAAGTTTTACCATTTTTTTAGTGTAAAATTGTATTTATACCCTACTAATTAACTAGGTCTGCCCCACCCTTTACAATAAAAGGTAAGGCCCAGCCACTTTTTCAATTTGGGAAAGGGCTAAAACCTAGAGCATTAGAGCCTAATCCCCATTTTCCTAAAGGAGAAAGAAGATTAAGGTAAGATTTTACTTAATGTTTCATTAATCCATTAAGGTTTTATTTAAATCTTTCAAATCTCTTCCTAAGCTTTGTACTAATCTCAATTTTCACTCAAACACTACTGATTTGGGCTTCTATTTCAAAACCTAATGTTTGAAATATCAGTTTTAAGCCTCTTGAACCAGAGATATACTTGTTCTTGAAGGTTTTGGGTGTTTTAAAAACGGATTTGACAAGTATTTAACAAAATCATGTTTTTGGGTAGGTTTGGAAGGAGTTTGAAGAGTCATTTTGAATCAAGAACTTGCTGGAAGGTTTAAGGTTTTGAGTCTTAAACTTGCCGTGATTTCAGATCTAAGCTGTGATGTGATTTTGAAATGGGTTCCATGAATGTGAGCTTTAATGGTGATTTGATAATAGCTTAATCCTTAGTAGTACTTTCTTAGGGTTTTGCTTAATAATGATTAGATTTAATATTTTGAAAGCTTTGATTTGATTATGATGGAGTTTGGGGCTTGGATTTAATGTATTATGATAGATTGATGAAGGTTCGGTTTGATTTTCATAATGGCGAAGATGAACTAGATCTTCCGTTATGGCGATCAAACAGCCTGATCGAACAGCCTTGCAGGCCAATCGAACGGCAACACAACAGTTTTGGTAGTTTTGTATTTTTTTGCACTTTTTCCTATTTTTATACATTAGAACCATTTCTTGTGTTTATGTTGAGTTATTTGAGCTAGAATGTGCTACTAGAAGAGTATGATATTGATGTTTGGAAATTATGAAGAATATTTAAGTCTTATGTGAAATTACATGTTGTTGGCTACACATACTAGGATTACTATTTTGAATCTATGATTAAATGATTCCTTATGTTTTAGTATGATTCCAGTAAGATTATAGCATGCGAATGAACTATTATATCTTTCTATAATGTGATTAGATTATGAATGATTGATGGAGCCATGATTAAATTCAAGTATAATATGAATATGCTTGCATGTGTTTAGCATGGGGTTACACTTGATTTGATTGATGGTTTCCGATGGTTTTTACTCATGATTTCAGTTAGGAACCATCATTAGATGTTAAAGATCATGTGTGGCGTGATAATGAGTTATTTACAAGGCATGTTTATATGCTTAGAGTGGAATGTTTCTACTATGTACACACACATGTGGGGGATGATCATGATTATGTTTTGTGTTATGATTATGATTGATGCATGAGGAATTAAATTAAGTACTTAGCCTGAATTAGGATGCATGTATGCCTTACTCACTTATATACCATGTCGCATGCATCATGGAATAGATTTCTAAATGAGACTTTATCGGGATTTTGCAGTAGTTAATCGATTGGATGCAATGAGGTGAGATTGCGTGTCGGATTGATCTATCATTGACTTATCAGAAATTGGTTAGCCCGAAAGGACATAATTTTGATTTGAATTCCCATTGATACTCCCCTGGTTGAGTCGATCTGAATTGATATTGAGCTGAGTTGAATGGGGACGAGTTGTATACTTGTCTTACGGTTGAGATTTCTTGAGATAGTCATCTAGGCCCTGAGAATCCAGAGTGGTATGCCTTCGTGCACCGGCTACCACATGTTCTAGGTTCCCTGTGTGGGAATTTCGGACTCTTCCAGTTGCAGAAGATGTTCCTAGGCGAACACACTTCTCTAGGTTCTCTGTGTGAGAATTCAGACGTTCTTGGCGAGAATGTTCCTAGGTGAGCAGACTTAGGGGCTGACTACCCCAAATACTTTATGTTTCCTGTGTGGAAACTAGGCTTGTCCTGCCTGTGTTGCTTAATTGTATTTCTCTTCATGATGGAGTCATTCACCATTTGTGATGACACATGTGTATGAGATAATATTATGCCCTTATTACACAGGTTGTGTAGGGATAATTGAGATTATGTGACATATGTGATTATGATTTGTTATGCATCATGTGATTGAGATTCTTATCATATAGGGTGAATGATCTATTGATGAAGGATATGAATATGCATTATGTGATTACGTGTTGAGTACATGTGTTATACAGGTTGAATGCTATGAAGGAGAATGACTTAATATGCATGATGGTGAATGTGATTGTGTGAGGATCACTTATTATGAAGGATGAGTTGTGCCATAAAGTGGTTATGCATACCATTAGTATATATAAGATACTTGTATGCAAGTTGGTTATCAATGGAATTAGGGGTATGATAAGGGGATTAATAAAAAATGGAGATATTATGTGAAATGTTGATATGAATTACCATGTTGATGTGCCATGGTTATTTTTTTATTAACGTTACTGTATTTCAAACCTTACTGAGTTTTACTTACCCCTCTCTCTGTGTTTTTCTTTGGGGCTGCATGGTACAACATGCAGTTGATCATGATTCCTTGTATGAGGGATGACTAGGATATGTGTGGGATTAAGCATTGATGCCTCCGGATGTTATTTTGTCTTCTGATTTATGCTATTATGATCATATAACACATTATATGGGTTACTAAGTTTATGACTCGTGTGTATCTTCTACTTTTATACTTTACTACAACAAAAATGACTATTAGCGACACTTACAATGGGTCGCTACATGCGTCAATAAAAACGGTGTCGCTATTGCTCGTTTATGATTAAACGTCCCTAATTATGATTATTAGCGACATTTATTACTGCATCTCTAATAAACAAAATGCATCGCTAATAATCTAGTATTAGCAACATTTAGGACATATGTCGCTAATAATAAAATATTAAAAAATTAAATATTTGTTTAAATATAATTTTTTTAAAAAAATATATAATTACAAAATAATTATTAGCGACATTTATGATTAAATGTTGCTAATAGTATAATATTATTGACATTTATGAAACATCGTTAATGTAGATTAAAAAATATATATATCTACAACTATAAGTTGCGCACTTGCACTTGAAGTGCGCCACTCAAATATTTTTGCAAAAAAAGAGAAATAGTCCAAACTGGGTCTGACCCGGTTTGGAATTGGTGTGCTAACCCACGTCACATGTCACCGTAATGGGTGCGGGTCACTACAGATGCGAGCGGGCGGTAGTGAGGAGCAGGGCTCGAGGCATAGGAAGCCGGAGCGGGGAACGGGGAACGGGGCGCAAGGGTTGGGTCAATGACGACCCACAGAAGAGGGTTGTCTTCAACCTCTCGACAGAGAGGTAGGTTGAGGTGAGTTTGGAGGCGAAAAATGTCGCCTTCCTCTGTCCGGTGAGGCCCACCAGCTCCTAGCCTCCAAAAGAGCTTCTGCTTACTGGCAAGCACGGAGCTGCCTCCAGAAGACTGCCACTTACTCTGTCCAACTCGTAGGAGATAGCCCTAAGGAAGGCAGCATGAGGGTGGGGGAATTGGGCAAAGAGACAGCGAGGAGAAGAGAGAGCGAGGGTCAGGGAAGTTGCAGGCGAGGAGAGGACGGCCTCCGGAGGTTAAAAGGCACGGGCGGGGAATCCAGTCAGTAGACGGAGGGATGACGAGGAGATGAGAGGTGAGGGTCGGCGGAGTTGCAGGTGAGGCAGGGACGGTGGCTGGAAGTTGAAGGCACTGACAAAAGGAATCTATTCATTAGATGGAGGGACGACGAGGAGAAGATGGTGGCAGGTGGTTATGAAGCTTGGGGCGAAAATTTGTGAGAGTAGGAAATTTTGCCTGCGGGCAAATTTCCACCTGCGTAAGACATTTAGCAACGCTTCAAAAGAAGCATCGCGAGAAGCATATAAATTAGCAACGCTGAAATGTTAGCGTCACAAATAATGATAATATTAGCGATGCTCAATCGCGAGCGTCACTAATATCTTCAAATTTTTTATTTAAAAAAAATATTAGCAATGTTGCATACTAAACGCCCCTAATAGGTTTCTTATTGGCAACGCTTAGACATAAGCATTGCCATTAATGGTTTTATTAGCAACTCTCATTTACAAGCATCGCTAATGGTTATTTTTATAACTTTCCTTACCTCTTTCTGCCTCTCTCTCTACTCTCCCTCTCTCCTCCCTTTCTCTCTCTACCCTCTCTCTCCTCCTTCTCTCTCCTTCCGATCTCTCTTTCATCCCTCTCTCTCCTCCCTCTTTCTTTCTACCCTCTCTCTCTCCATCTCTCTCACCTCCTCTCACTCGCTTCCTCTCTCTCTCCTCTCTCTATCGTCTCTCCTCCCTCCCTTCCCTCTCTTCCCTCCCCTCTCTCTCTTCCCACTCCCCTCTCTCTCTTCCCACTCCCCTCTCTCTCTTACCTATCCTCTCTCTCTCTTCCCTCTCCTCTCTCTTTCTCCTCTCTCCCTCCTTTCTCTCTCTTCCCTCTCCTCACTCTCTCTTCCCTCTGCTCTCTCTCTCTCCTCTCTCTTCCCTCCCTTCTCTCTCCTCATCCTCTCTATCTATTTTAATTTTATTTTTTTAATTTTAAAAATCCATTAGCGACGTATATTTGCATACATCGCAAATACTACATAATACATGTAAACATCTCTAATACTCCTTTTTTTAAATAAAATTAATATCCTCTCTCTCTTCCCTCCCCTCTCTCACCTCTATCTATCTATTTTAATTTTATTTTTTTAAAAAATTTAAAAAGCCATTGGCAATGTATATTTGCATACGTCGCTATTACTATAGTGTATTAGCAACGTATACACATATACATGTAAATGTCGCTAATACTCTTTTTTTAAATAAAATTAATATCAACTCTCTCTCTTCCCTCCCCTCTCTTTCTTCCCTCTCCTCTCTCTCCCCCTCTCCTCTCTCTTCCCTCCCCTCTCTCTCTTCCCTCTCCTCTCTCTCTCTTCCCTCCCCTCTCTCTCGTCACTCTATCTATTTTTTAAAAAAATTTAAAAAGCCATTAGCGATGTATATTTGCATATGTCGCTAATACTATAGTGTATTAGAGACATATAAGCCCAAACGTCTAGGCTTATGCAGCATACAGACCAAATCGGAAACATACCTCGCTCTCAACAGAGCATCAGACGTCTGGGCATCATACAGCACACAGACAACGTCGGAAACATACATCGCTCTCAACAGAGCATCAAATGTCTAGGCTTATACAGCACGCAAACCAAATCGGAAACATATATCACTCTCAACAGAGCATCAGACGTCCGGGGCTCTATACAGCACACAGACAACATCCCACAGGATAAACACCATGGCAAGGCATGAGAAATGCTCAGCCGACTCATTATCGGCTAGCTCAAACACAGACTTTAATCCGTCGAACCCTCAGGTCTCAAACTCACAACGCTATCATTAGTTGTGCTTATAATTCAAGTTTAAATTAAGTACATTATGCAGTACAATTATGCCACACAAACTCACAATGCTCGACTGATCAAACCGAAGCCGAGCCCCATCGAAACCCTAGTTCGTCACGGCAACAGACTTCACTTAATCCGTCCACATCATGATCATAACACATTGTACATCAAACCCTTACAGTCTTACATACTTCGCCATCCACCTTATGGCCAAATTATCTTTCACTAACACCATCAAATGAAGCTCCTCAGAGCCAACCCAGTTGTCACCCTCTTACTTATATCTCACTTATTATGCTTACTTTTCACTTCAAAATCTGTACGTTATGTTTGTACAATTATGCACACTCTTACTGTTTGACAAACCTCACCCATTATAGCCATATCCTCTGTCATCCGTCATACACTTACACATCCATACCCAAATCCATACCAAACACTGACACTGCCCACATGCACATACGCATATCCATAGCGTAGGCAAATAGCCATCATACATACGTATATCTATCACACATACGTATAACATATACATACTGTCATACATACATAGCTTACAAACATGCTCACTAGTCATCACTAGCGCATACATACACATTTATACATATTTCAAACATGCATGCTAGCCATCACTAGCACATACATACACATTCATACATACTTCAAACATGCATGCTAGCCATCACTAACACATGCATAATCCATACATACTTCAAACATGCATGCTAGCCATCACTAGCACATGCATACACATACAAAGCTTACCAACAAACACGCTAGCCATCACTAGCACATACTCAATCAACATACGAAACTTACCAACAAACACGCTAGCCATCACTAGCACATATATACATCAAACATACTTACAGCCAACATGCATGTCATATGCATTTCAACATACCATATAATCATGCTTACATGCACATCATGCAATCAGATCGTTACTTAACATCCAAAGCATAGAATCATACAATCCTAGCATGTTGCTACTCATTCAAAGCATGCTATCATGAAATTACGAGTTCAAAGCTCCCCTACCTTGTGATTATGACGTTCGATGGCGAGCACACGACGGTGGTGGCGTCGGCGGCAGAGTTAGCAGCCAAAAGATTTGTCAAGTGGAGAGAGCTGCTGTCCCGAGGATTCTAGGAAGTGCCGGAAACAATCACAACCAAACAGGGTGTCAGAAGTCAATGCTGCAAAATCCGCGACCAACGGCAGCACACTAGGGCAGCCGGAAGAAATGTCGTGCCAACATAAGTGGCGATGCAACCAGATGTCGAGGGTGTACTCACTGAAGATTGGCCGATGGCTAAGACATACTCAGTCGGCCACAAGACGTCGAAATTGGCCGTGGACAGCACCCAACAGTGACAATTTCGCATCATGGGCCCACATAAGGGCGGAGAGTGTGGGGCGACTCTCGAGGACAAAGGAGAGGTGGAGGATGCTCTAGTGGTCAACTCAAATGCTGACGGAGCCATCTGACGGTCAGGCGGCACAAATATGGCACCTAAGCCCAAAAACACATGCATGGCCACATGCACATGCGTCCAAAAAGGACCACTCTAGGGGGTGATGGGTCGGACGATAGCGGCCCAAGGCCCACAAAAGGGCAACTGAGCTATGGCCAGGAGGTGGTGGCCGATCTAAGCAACGACATCGCTGATCGCCACCCACAACCAATACACGTGGTGCGGGCAGCTGTGCATCTCGCACAGTATAGGGCAAATGGCAAGCAGCCCATTCCGAGTGGAAGTATAATCGGGCCAAGTGGGGCTGACCCGCACTGTTGCTGAGCCGGGGCAAAGTCCACGATGGCCAAATGGCACATGGCTCGCCGATGACAACGACCCGATACGTACCCAAAGCGTCTAATCAGGCAGAGTAAGACAATAGGGCGGAGCGGGGTCGGAAACGATAACCCCCTACCGATACTAGGTCGAGGTAGGCTGGATGGAGTCTGTCCGGTGGCCGGACAATGACCGGAAAGCATGGCGGCAGCTCTAGCTAGTGCCTATGGGTTCCTAGCGGCCAACTAAACATAAGTCTAGTTGAGGGCGGCCGCAAACGACATCAAAATCGTACCCCCATAGCTCAAAAATGGGATTTGAAGGAAGAAAAACCCGAAGAAAAGTTCGGTACCTCGTGGAGGAGCGAAGAGACCGTGGCGGCGGTCATAGCCGGTACCCATGGACTCGTGGCAATGAGGCAAAGAGGATCTTGAAAAGGACCAGCAGAATCCGATGACGAAGGAGGGAGAACAGAGCGACCGGAAATGGGCTCGGGTTTTCTCATCTTACTGGATGCAAATTTTTTTCTTCTGGAAGTCGCTCCTGGAATCTGGTTGATGGATTTAATATTTATAAATAACTACTTTTTAATTTTTACATCTATGTCCCCAATATGCGTTCACCTCTCGGTTACGTGTTGTAGCTCCAAAATTCATGCCGTAAGCGCGTAGTGAGGCCCGCGGCCCATGACTAAGCCCCACACACAACTCTACGTGTATAAATATGGGGTAAAATATATAAATATGAATACGCCGAAGCGTCACATTTTCCTGCCGAAAATTACCAAAAAAATAGCAGGAAAAACCCAAAAAATCGTAAAAAACTCAAGGACCTTGCATTTATTTACATGCACCGTATAATTTTATATTTGTTCTATTTATATCGCCAAAGGTATAGGGCTCACAATGAGGCGTTCGAACCTTGTCCTAAATAAAGAAAATAGGTACAAATAAAAAATTAGTCCCAACTATTAGTTTGAGCTCCCAACATGCGCGCGGCATTAGTGAAAATACTTTTCATCGTTGATTTGATGTCTCGTAGAGCAAATGGGGTATGCAATGCTAAGTCCGGCAAGGCATGAATATGAAAACTTGTATGATATTTATATAGAATATTAATCTATAGATATATTGAATATTAAAAATTTATGTAAAAAAAAAGCTTTTGAAAAATAATGCTTACTAGCGGTGACGTATATACTATTATGTCGCCAATAGGTCATGTTTATTAGCGACGTACCAGCTTTTGCGTCGCTAATAACTGTATTTATTAGCAACGAATAGTGTGTTATGTCGCTAATTATACCAATACTAGCGACGTTATCTATGTTTGTCGCTAATAACACTGATTTTTAAGATTTTATTTATCTAAAATATCTTTTTGGTATACAAATACACAATATATAATTACCTAAAAAATTATGGTAATTTATTTAATATTTGGTGGTGCAAACCTGGGAATTTAGCGCAGTCAGATCAAATTTTGATCGGGTGCTTGGGCGTGCATATTACACGTACCATGATTTATTTACGTGCATTGTATATATATATATATATATATATATATATATATATATATATAATATTCTATATAAATATCCTACAAGTTTTCATATTCATGCCTTTCCGGACTTGGCACACGCGTACCCCATTTGCTCTACAAGACGTCGAATCAACGATGAAAAGTATTTTCACTAATATTGCGCACATGTTGGGAGCTCAAACTAATAGTCGGGACTAATTTTTTATTTGTACCTATTTTCTTTATTTAGGACAAGGTTTGAACGCCTCATTGGGAGCCCCGTACCTTTGGCGATATAAATATAACAAATATAAAATTATACGGTGCACGTAAATAAATCATGGTAAATGTAATACTCACGCGGAAGCACCCGGTCGAAATTTGATCCGACTGCGCTAAATGCCCAAGCTTGCACCACCAAATATTAAATAAATTATCATAATTTTTTAGGTAATTATATATTGTGTATTTGTATACCAAAAATATATTTTAGATAAATAAAATCTTAAAAATCAGTGTTATTAGCGACGAACATAGATAGCGTAGCTAGTATGGGTATAATTAGCAACATAACACACCATACGTCGCTAATAAAAACAGTTAGTAGCGACGCATAAGCGGGTACGTCGCTAATAAACATGACCTATTGGCAACATAATAGTATATACGTCGCCAATAGTAAGCATTATTTTTCAAAAGTATTTTTTTAACTTAAATTTTTAATATTCAATATATATATATAGATTAATATTCTATATAAATATCATACAAGTTTTCAAAAAAATTTAAGATTTTTTATTTTTTAAAATTAATTTTAAAAATAAAAAAACTAATTTAAAATACTAATAGCAACGTATAGGATTATACGTCGCTATTAGTACATGTATTAGCGACGTATGATAATATACGTCGCGAATATATGTATTAATAGCGACGTATAATACTATACATTGCTATTAATATTTTATTTATAAAATAATTTTTTTATTTTTAAATAAAAAAATTATAATTTTTTTTAAAAAACATTAAAATAAAATTCCTCTATCTCTCTTCCCTCCCTCCTCTCCTCTCCTCTCTCCCTTCTCTCTCTCCTCCCTCCCCTCTCTCTCTCCCCTCCTCCCTCTCTCTCCTCCCTCCTCTCTCTCCTCCTCCTCCCTCTCTCCCTTCTCTCTCTCCTCCCTCCCCTCTCTCTCTCTCCGTCCTCCCCTCTCTCTCTCCGTCCTCCCCCTCTCTCTCCTCCCTCTCCCTCCCCCTCTCTCTCCTCCCTCTCCCTCCTCCCTCCTCTCTTTTTTATTTATTTTTTTATTTAAAATATGTGTTGCTTACAGATAACGTCGCTATTACCCTTAGTCAATAGCGACGCATATGGCTATGCATCGCTACTACTCTTATGTAGTAGCGACGTATAGTACTCGCTACTACTCATGTAGTAGCGATGTATACCACTTTCCGTCAATACTACTTTTTTTAAAAAAAAATTAAAATAATTTCTCTCCCTCCCCTCCTTTCTCTCTCCTCGATCCCTCTCTCTCTCCACTCCTCTCTCTCTCTCCTCCCTCCCCTCTCTCTCCCTTACTCTCTCCCCTCCTCCCTCTCTCCCTCTCACCTCCTTCTCTCTCTCAACCCTCTCCCTCTCTCTCTCCTCCCTCTCCCTCCTCCCTCCCCTCTCTCTCTCCTCCCTTTCTTTCCTCTATCTCTCCTCTTATTTTTTTGTTATTTTTTAAAATATTTTTTTCTCCCTCCCCTCCTCCCTCTCTCTCTCCTCCCTCTCCCTCTCTCCCTCTCTCTCTCCTCCCTCTCTCTCTCTCCTCCCCCTCTCTCTCCTCCCTCTCCCTCTCCCTCTCCCCCTCTCTCTCCTCCCTCTCTCTCCTCCCTCTCCATCTCACCCACTCTCTCTCCTTCCTCCCCTCTCTCTCCTCCCTCTCCTCTCTTCCCTCCCTCCCCCTCTCTCTTTGTCATTAAATTTTTTATTTAAAAAATACTTATTAGTGACGCATGTAACTATGCGTCACTACTACCAAGGATAATAGCTACACATAGCTACATACGTCGCTACTACTTTTAGGTAGTAGCGATGCATATGTATGCGTTGCTATTTGTTCATAATTTTTAATTTTTTTATTTAAACTTAATAAATATTAGCGACACTTATTTATAAATGTCGCTATTGTTGAACGTATTAGTGACATTTGGACAAATGCGTCATTAATAGTTTTAAAAAAAATTAATAGATATATCTTTTAGTGACGCTTATGCAAGTATCGCTAATAACCTAGGTATTAGCGACGCATGAACTTAAGTGTCGCTAAAAAGGTTACAATTAGCGACGCTTAATATTATGCATCACTAATATTAGTTTTTGTGGTGACGGTTTTTGATATGTCGTTATTACCACTTTGTAGCGACGCATGTTATTGCGACGCTTATATAAGCGTCACTAATACCCAATTTTGTTGTAGTGCCTATTTAAAACATAAATAGCCTAAATAAATAATAAATAGAATTAAAATTTTAAATTTAAAAATATTTAATTGAATATTATTTCAATGCATCAAATACCCCCCAACCAGCATATTGCTAGTCTCTAGCAATCTAGGTGAAAATAATTAAAAAGAAAACAAGAAAATAAACTACTTTCGTAGGCCATCACAACTACATTTAACACATGTAGGAAGCCGTTAAACCCCCTAACTTGAGCTAGTAGACGAGTTGTGTCTCGTGAGGGTTTGCAATGAATGTACCCACAAAATTCAAAAACTCATGAGTTGCGTCCCAAGTAGCGCTAAGTTTTTCTGTCTACAGCTAGACATTACAAAGAAGAAGAGAAAATTAGATGAGTTACAATCCTAATAAGTTGTGTTGATGAAGTAAAGACTAAGATAATAATTGTAAAGCAAGACCAAGGAACCCCTTCATCCCCACTAAGCAAATATCAAAATTTACAATTATCTCTAAAATACTCAGGCACTAGATTTCATAGATATTTAAAAAAATAGTAATGAAAGTCTAAACCTCTATGTAGAGTAACTTTTGAAACAATGTATCAGTGAGTCTAAGTAAAATTTTGACTAGATAATTAGAGGATCAATTTACTAAAGTAGTATGTTCTTCTACTCACCAAAAGATGTTTAGATAGCCAAAAGAACGAATTCAAAACTTAGCAACCTGTCCGAGATATCAATCGATTTTGATGTTCACTTTAATACCCCATGGGCTTTATCTGTGATATTCCAGCATACTTGCGTTGTTATAATGATGGCTTCGCCCTATCTTACAAAATGAAACATTATTTGGCAACTTCATTTATTTATATATATATATATATATATATATATATATATATATATATATATATGATGTCCATCCTTTTTTTACTTTTTTTTTATTTTTTATTTTTTTTAGGCAACCTTTTTGAAGTACTTGGTCTAATTCATTTGTTCTTTTCCATAACAATAATAATTACATAATTTTTTCTTCTTCCTTAGTCAACCAAGTGAACAAGGAGGTCAAAGTTCATTAGATTTTGTGTCTCTTGATATTCTGGGTGAGTATTAGAGCAACACCACATAATTCGGCTTCAACTTTAAAAATTAGTCATGTGAGTGAAATTTTGAAAACTAACATTAGTTTCAAAGATCCTCTTCATGAAAGTTAATTGTAAAGACTCATCACAAAATGAATGTTTTAATAAATATATCCAAGTGTCATCATTATCTAGATATCAAAGTAAAGAGGAAGCATACCAAGAAAGGATGAAGGTTATCATAGTCAATGCTATTAATAAAAATTATCAAACCTCACCCCCCAACCCAAATTAGACATTGTCCTCAATGTTTGAAAAAAAAAGAAAAAAAATTTATTTTTTTGTTTTTAGGTAAAAGTCATGAAAAGAAAATCAACCCTTATAATTTGTATTTTCAAGAGATGTAGACTCAACTTCAGGGACAAAATGGTCTAAAAATGGTTTCAAACGTTGTCCATTAACTTTGAAAATATCACCTTTATTTAGGTTTTCAATTTGAATAGTTCCTTAAGGAAAAATAGTTTTACAATGAAAGGACCTACCCAACATGATCTTAATTTTCCTAGAAAGAGATGAAGCCTGGAGTTGTACAATAAAACTTTTTGAAATGGATAAAGTTTTTTTTCGTAAAATATTTTTATCATGAAAAGCCTTCATTCTCTCTTTGTAAATTTTTTAACTCTCATAAGCGTCACAACAAATTTTCTCTAACTCATTGATTTGCAATTTTCTATTTAAGCCATGCTTGTCAAAATTAAAATTCAAACCTTTGATTTCTCAATACGCCCTATATTCCAATTCCACAAGCAAGTAGCAAGCTTTTCTAAAAATCAAACGGTAAGGAGACATTCCAATTGGGGTCTTAAAAGCGGTACGGTAAGCCCAAATAGCATCAATTAGCCATAAAGACCAATCTTTACTATTTGGAATTACCGTTTTCTGTAAAATATATTTAATTTCCCGAGAAGAAATCTCAACTTGTCCACTTGTTTGTGGGTGATAGTGGGTGGCTACTTTATGGGTAATCTCATACTTCTGCATCAAAGCCTCAAAAGACTTATTGCAAAAATGTGACCCCCTGTCACTTATGATGGCTCGAAGCATTCCAAACCTTGAATATATATTTTTTTTAAAAAGCGCATGACTTTGTGGTCATTGGTTTTGCTTGGAACCACCTCAATTGACTTGGAAACAAAATCAATGGCAACTAAAATGTAAACATAGCTAAAAGTAGGAGGAAAAGGTCTCATGAAATCAATGGCCCAACAATAAAAAATCTCAATAACCAATATGGGATT
Organism: Saururus chinensis; assembly: GCA_035235625.1. Taxonomy (NCBI): domain Eukaryota; kingdom Viridiplantae; phylum Streptophyta; class Magnoliopsida; order Piperales; family Saururaceae; genus Saururus; species Saururus chinensis. Next base: position 29,480,972 of record CP141140.1, read on the forward strand.
AAGAGGCATCATATTTCGAAGAGATATGGTTCTTAACTTTTAACACCGTTCACAAATTTTGCAAAATTCATGAACATCTTTAAAAAGAGATGGCCAATACATTACCAAATTTTAGCAGTGGTTTTTTAGAGGAGAAGTGACCACCACTTGCTTCAAAATGACAAAAAGAGATGACACTTACTTGTTCAGTATCAGGCACACATCTCCTTATTATTTGATCCAGACAATAATTAAAGATATAGGGGTTGTCCCAAAAGAAATGCTTTACCTTGGTGAAGAATCTCTTTTTATCTTGATGAGACCAATGATGATGAACTTTACCTATCACCAAGTAGTTGGCAATGTTGGCATACCATGGAAGATGTAAGATGGCAAAAAGCTACTCATCGGGGAATGTGTCTTGGATTGGAAAGTTTTCAGAAGAATCACAAAAGTCTAATTTGGAAAGATGATCCACCACCACATTCTCTACTCTCTTCTTGTCTTTGATTGTGAGATCAAACAAATCTAAAAAAACTCCACAACTCTCTAATTAAAGCATTTAAGACATATTTATAGAAAGTGGGATTAGGATTCATAATCTTCCTAAGGTTTGGGCTACTAAACCAACCTCGAGCCACCCAAATTGGCCCTTAAATTACTATTCTCGCAACTCACTTTAAATGGGCTCAAAAGTCTAAGTAGAATGCCTTAGGTATAAATCTTGTAATTGAGTATGGTTCATCTAATATAACTTCTATTGATCATATCTTGATCATCCGAACTCCAATTTGTGAATTCCTGGTGGATTTTCAAAGCTTTTTGTATATAGTTTCTAACCATACAAGTCTCAACCTAAATTCTACCTATTCATAGAGTTATTTAACTTGTAAGGCTAAAGGGTCAAACTCCTTAAATTTCTACAAGTCAACCACTGACAAGAGAATAGGAAAACAAGAATTGTCAGAACTTACGTTAGGGTTTTAAAATTTTACCCTTTTTAAAAGTAAGGTCGGGTTGAGATTTACTTGTATAACATGTACAACCCAACCTCGATCCATTATTCATTGATGTAATGACTTAAAGTGGAGAGATTAGATAGAAATTCTTAGCATTTTATTTTCTTTTATATTTGTATTTTATTTACTAGTTATTAGTGATTTTCTATGGGATATACCTTCTATTGATCATATCTCACTCATCCAAATTCCAATTTGTGAATTCCTGGTGGATTTTCAAAGCTCTTTGTATATAGTTTCTAACCATACAAGTCTCAACCTGAATTCAACCTATTCATAGAGTTATTTAACTTGTAAGGCTAAAGGGTCAAACTCCTTAAATTTCTACAAGTCAACCGCAGACAAGACAATAGGAAAACAAGAATTGTCGGAACTTACAGTTAGGGTTTTAAACTTTTACCCTTTTTAAAAGTAAGGTGATGCACTGAAATAATGTTCAATAAAATATTTTTAAATTTTGAATTATAATCCTATTTTGTGTTAATTCATTGCTGATTTGGGTTATTTATGTTTTGAATAAGTTAGTTGGACCTTAATTGAGTTTACATGTCTAAACAGGCTTCAACAGGATACAACTGGAAGAGGAAGTTAAGCCCAACTACCCAAAATTATTTAAAAGGCAAGAGTGGGCTCCTAATGATTTAAACATATATGGAATGGTCGAACACAATCTTGTGGACCCGTTTGATTTGAGATTTGTATGAATAGAACTAAATTATGAAAGAAGCTGATTCAGACAGATTGACACAACCTTAGTATTTTGATCATATCTTTTTATGTATAATTCGGATTGATACGATTCTAGTGGCAATGGAAAGAAGACTTTTGTGGCTACAAGTGTTATGTCAGGAAGAAATTCCAAATTCTAAAGATATATGGGTCCAATCAGACAATCAATTAGGATGTAATCTAGAGATATGATTTCACTTTCCTCTTTGAAGCAACCCCTTATATTCCTATAAATAGAGGGGTGGACGTGATAGATGGATCATTCTCTCCTCTTTAGAGCTCTCTTCCCCTATTTTCTTCTCTCATTTTATAATTTTGTTTTTAGTTTTATTGTAATGGCTTCCTAAAGCTCTCAAGCTAAGGCTAGGAATGAAGCTTGTACTTGATGTTTAATGGATACTTTGATTCAAGTTAGTTCTTTATCATTTTAAATTGATGTTTCATATTTAAGGAATTTATAAACTATATAATTATTTGATTCAGCGTTGACAAAAGGCATGCCGAATACTTATAATTCCCTGTGATTATACACTTAATACTTTCACGTAGTAAACAATCAATTACTATTGTTCTATTTCAAAGTTCTTTGAAAGATAAATTTTCCGATTGAGACAAATTTTCATTTGATCTTAATTGAGTTATCATTTGAATAAAGTATATATTAGAGATTTATTGCAAGTAGATTTTCGATGCCTTAGCACTTTCTCTTTGATTGTCTCTTATTATCTATTTCACTTTCCTTCTCTATTCTATTTTTTTCGTAATAGTTTTCTTTGTTGCATAAGGCTTTCCCTGTGGATCGACCTTGTCTATTACAATTGGCAAGTAAAATAAATCTGAACTAGACTACTTCATAGTCTTGGTTTGGACGTAACAACATAAGGTCAGGTTGAGATTTACTTGTATAACATGTACAACCCAACTTCGATCCATTATTTATTGATGTAATGACTTAGAGTGGAGAGAGTAGATAGAAATTCTTAGCATTTTATTTTCTATTATATTTGTATTTTATTTACTAGTTATTAGTAATTTTCTATGGGATTTTTATAGTTTTGGGAATGTATCTAATAATGTTATAATGCTCTCTCTCCCTCTAACTCTCACTTTCTCAAACAACATAGAAAATATTTGACATTTATTTATAATATTGTAATGTATCTAAATTCTTTATATTTGATCAATGCAAAGATAGCGTATAATATATTAAGTTAAGAAAAAAATTAATTAACGAGAAAAATATGATTACCCACATACATGACCTGACCCAAGTAAAGTAGGGTTAGGGTTTGGGTTTTGAACCCGATTAACAAATAGGGTTGGGTCATCACCCAAGACAATGTAAGCCCGGATCAATGCTGACCCGATCCAATTCCAAGCCTTACTGCATGGTCTTTTAAAGAGTACCTTTTATCCCATAGACCAATTAAGACTATTGGCAATTTTGGCACTGACCTATTTTGATTATAATTTCCTTCCCCAAGTTCATTTTGTAATTCTTTGTCAAGAATTATGTATCTTGTCAAGGAAAAACTGTGATGTCATTAAAGAAAGAAAATTTGTGTAGGCATGTCATTGCCCAAATAATGTCAGGTGTATATAAAATTTTATTTGATTTTTTATAACTTTTTGCCAGCCATATGTATGTCATGTGGTTGTAGCAAAAATGCTATCACCCTTGCATGGGATATATAGCATAGCAAATAGTCCTCATCCATGTTTTTTAACAAATTTTATCCGTTTTTACCTGATATGCACCGAATTAACCCTTGGCCGAATTCACCCGAAATCACAACTTTGAGACAATGATAATATATAGGTATATCTACATATAAATTTTGCATAAGTACCAATGAGAAATATTATAGAAATCAATGATTATTGTGACTGGCAAAAACTTGGAGTAAAGGTTGCAATCTAGGACGCCAGGAACCAAGGAAGGTAATAACAACAGTTGACTGGTGTCTACATCTTTCGCATTCTTAATTTAAATGCAACATTACCATGCCAGAGTTTTACTTATTGGTGATCCACAAAATTTAGGATTTTGCTAAAATGGCCCTAAGATATATCATATTGCATAAAATATCTATTATTCTTACATAATAAACAAAATGGCTTTATGCACATATAAACATCCACATATGTGGCATGAATCATCTAAAATACCTCATTCCTATTTTCTACCTTATAAATTCCCCAACCCACTACTTCTCATTTCCAATAGCTCCAACTTCAAGTACCCCACTAGCTCCACCAACGACTGCCGCCTGTACCACCAATTTTGTCATCTTTGCCACTAGCTCCATTTCATCCAATTTTGTTTTCACCTCCTCTTCCACCATCGCTTTCTCCACTTCGATTTTATTGCCACCACCTCCTCTTTTTCCTCATCCTCCTCTTCCTTATCCTCCTCCCCTCTCCTTCCTCCTTCCTCCTCCACCTCTTCCTCCTCCCTCCTCCTCTTCTCCTCTCTCTCTTCACCTCCTCACTCTCCTCTCCTCTTCTCTCTCTCCTCCTCCTCCTCCCCTCCTCTCTATCCACCTCCCTATTTCCTCCTCGGACACCACCTCTTCCTCTTTCCCAGAATCTAACAAGACCGGTCACAAAACTAGTCGGCGCAACCATTAAAAACTTATTTATTTTCTCTACAAGCTCGAATCTTAAAAAAAGAACCCATAAACATGTTAAACTACTCAAAACCAAGAGTGAGTTTTATTTTTACAAGATTTTGAACTTTTTTCTAATGCCAAGCAAAACCTCATACTAACAGTTGATAGTTCACAGTCGACAATCAAATTCATTGTAATAATGGGGATATATAATAACATTATGAGTGAGAATATCTCCCTAAGTATTTACAATCAAATATATTAATAAACTAAATTAATTAAAAATATATAGATAATTTTAAACGCACTAATGTCAATTATCGACTATCTCAATTGTCCACTGTCGAATGTCCGACTATCGAGTGTCACATTTAAGTAACATGTTGCAAGTGTTGAAGAAGAAGATTCACACTTCCGACACCGGAAAAGAAGGTGGTCTCTGGCACCGACATTATGACAGTCAATAGTCGGGACATTCGATAGTTAATAGTAGATAATCGAGACAGTCGACAGCCAACAATCGGTAATTGACATAGCAGAAAACCGATAGTCAATAGTCAAGAAGGCCGACAGTTGAAAATTGCATGGTCAAAATTTGCTTTATTTCATTTTATCTATTTAGTTTGTTAATACCGTTCATTGTAAATACTTAGTGAGATATTATCACTCATATTGTTATCTTTTATTCCATTTATTGCAATAAATCTGAATATTAATTGCCAACTGTCATTATGAGGATTTGCTTAGCATTGAAAAAACTTAAAATCAAGTAAAAATAAACTCACTTTTGGTTTTGACTAGTTTATAATGTTTATTTCATTTTATAAGATTTGAGCTTGTACAGAAAAATAAATAAATTTTTAATAGCTCCGCCAGCTAGTTTTGTAAATAAACCTGTTGCATTCCAAGAGGGAGATAGAGGAGGTGACCGAGGAGGAAAATAGAGAGGAGGGGAGAAGAAAGAGAGAGATGGACATGAGGAGAGGAGAGAGAGGATGAGTGGAGGGAGGGAGGAGAAGGAAGAGGGAGGGGAGGATGAAAAGGAAGAGGAGGAGGAGGTTGTAATGTCTCTGATTTTTCTAAATTTTTATGTGATTTTCCTGCTATGCTTTTGATCATTTTGAGCAAGAAATTATGACACTGCAGCATATTTAATTTTTTGTATTTTACCAGACATGGGGTTCAGTTGCGGCCATTGGGCCTAAGTGCGCTAGAGTATTTTTGGCATGAAAATGAAATGGAAAAGGAGAGAGAGGAGAGAAAATGACAAAAAATAAAGAGGATTGAAATCGGGATAAGGCAAGCCCATTCTACAACTTCCTCTATTCCGCGCTCTCTCTCTCTCTCTATATGGCTGAGCCAGAGCGGTGCCACCGACCAGCTTCAGCCTAAAAAGCTACCTGGCGAAGGCTTGACCGCCTCCTCAGAGTCACCTTAGCCCAGCCCTACCAATCCCCAGCCCATTTCGTCTGTTCATCTACCTCTCTGTTTCGTATTTTCCCCGGCCATTGTGGATTGGCCGCCTACTGTGCTACCCCAAACCGTTGATGATAATGCCACCCCACCCGGCCCAGTATTGTCATCACCCCTTACTTCTCCCCTCTACCAAGTTCATTCCACCCTATCCCCTCTTCGCTATTTTGACCTCATGGTAGCCGCCGGCTGCAAGCCACAGTAGAATGGACCACTGTCTAGCTCCACCTTGGCCTGGCTATGGCTGGGCCACTATCCCAACTCAGCTTTGCCAGCCCCCAATGCGGTTCTGCCCCCACCTCCTCTATCATATTCCTCACTTTATAGTAAAAACAACCACTTTTTATTCTGTTTGTTCTTTGTAATGAAGCTCACAACCGATCAGTGATCGACTTGTCTTCATCGACGCCACCTTTGACTAGTTACTATGGAACTATCATGGGCTCTATTGTGGCTTGGCAACAGCAGGAGGCTGTTGTTTCTAGTCCTCTTTGCCTCCTCCACTCATGCTCCTCTATTATATATTAAGCCAAACACCTCATCTTTTAGGTGCATTTTTGGCCACCGCCATCAGCGAGCTGTCGGCCATCTAGACATCATGGGCTCCATCCTGATCTAGTGACGGTGAGGGATAGCCCCATCTAGCTCAATTCCATCTCTTCAGCCATACACGGTGACCTCAACAACTTTTTAGACAACTCCAGTTGCTATCATCAGGCCAACCTATGACAGGCTAGCCTTGGCATGATGAAGGCCTTGTCAAATTTAGTACACCATGCTACTAACCCTAGCCCTAAGCCGTGCTAGATGCATAGCAGCCCAAACCAATTGTTTTGGTTGTGGATGGCGATCGGCGATGTCGCTGCTTCGGTCAGTCACTACCTCCTGGTCTCCTTTTTGGGCTTTGGACCACTATTGTCCAACCCATCTCCCCCTTGAGTGACCCACTTTGCCTCTTGTGCATTTGGCCGCAAGTGCAATCTAGGGTTTAGGGTTTAGGCATTGCTTTTGCACCACCTAACCATCAGATGGCTTAGTCACCAATTGAGTTGACCCTCAGAGCCCTCTTACACCTGCCCTCTATCATCAAGCCTGTACCCATGCCCTTTGCCCCTTATGTGGTCCATAGTCGATGCAAAATTGCTACCATTGGGTGCTATTTGTGGCCAATTTTGACATCTTACGGCCGAACGAGTACTTCTCAGCCACTGGCAACCCTTCAATTAGTACACCTTATCTTCCGGTCGTGCTTGACATTTCTTTTGGCACTCCCAGCCACCCTTAGTGCGCCACCATGGATCATTGATTTTTCCACAGATTTCAATCACCCCGTCTTACCGAGATTACTTTTGGCATTTCCTAAACCTCGGGATAGAAACTCTCTAAGCTAGGCAATGCTTTTAGTCACCAACTCTACCATCAATGATGCCACCATCATGTGCTCGCCATCAAATATCATGGATTTTGAGGTAGGGAGCTTTGCACTCATAATTTCATGATAGTATACTTTAAATATTTATTAACATGCTAGGATTGTATGATTAATACTTTGGATGCTAAATCATAATCTGATTGCATGATGTCTGAGGGCAAGATAATGAAATATGATACATTTTCTTTTGAATATGATGCACATGTAAGCATGAGTATGTGTTATGTATATGGAATATGTGTGTGCTAGTGATGGCTAGGGAGTATGTTGGTGAGTTATGTATGGAATTATGTGTTTGTTATACATATATGTGATGGACATATGTATGTAGATAGCTATATGCCTATGTAATGGATATGTGTATGTGAATGGGGCAGATGTATCGGCAATGGACGGTAAGAGCTGACAGAGGGTTTGGTATGGATTTATTTTGGATTTGTAACCATATGACGAGATGGATGATGTAAGATTGGAATGGATTAGTTTAGTTTGGAGCATAAATTGAGGGTTCGGTAAATTAGCATACTTAGGGCTCGGTGCCTTATTGGGGATTGTTAGATAGTAACAGTGCAGCATAAATATACTAGCATAACATATAGATTATAAAGTGGAAAGTAAGAACAAGAAATAAGGTATATGTAAGAGGGTGTTGGCTCCAAGTTTAGTTTGATGGCTTCCGAGTAAGACGTTTTGGCCATAAGGTAGATGGTTGTAATGCCTAAGAATCCTCAACAAATTTTCTTTAAAATTCACACAATTTTTTTTGCAATATAATGGCTGCAAACCAGGAAAATGACAAAACATGAAACCTATGAAAGTAGTTTTATAATTTAAAACATCACACATCAATTTTTCTTATACAATTTTTCTTTTCAATCAAACATCGTACGGCCAAACCAAATGTTCTCAGGTGCTACTCGAAAATAAACATATAAAATAAATTGCTATGATCATATGTTTTAAATACAAATATGTCACAAGAATCCCTGAGTACAAGTCCCATAAGCAGTCCACGGTCTAAACCGAATTACAATTCTAGATAGTGTAAACACCTTAATTGTCATCTCACCCAATACATCAAATGATGGCATAAATAATAAAGACTTGCACATAGTCAGAGTGTATACCTGAGTCAATGGAAATTAATCCACCATAGAAACAAACATCCATCTCCAGGAGATCTCTATCATAAACCTGTAAAAGCTTCCTAAACATTGGGGCTACTAAAAAGAGGAAAATAAGTATTTTCATATTCAATAGGAAAATACTCAATATGAAAATACCCAATAGGGGAAATCTAATTAGTAAACTTTGTAAGTCCATGCACAGATACATTCATGCACTCAACCATGAAGCATAAAGCATAAAAATCATGGTAGTCCCATAATATAACAATGATGTAAAAACATAAACCATCTTACCATTCTTACATGTACTCTTACACTTATAGTCATACTTGTATAACCCTTACACTTATTGTCTTACTCATAACATTCATACAGTCTTACTCATACCATCTTACTCTTGGTCTTGCTCAGAAACATACACTTACAATCTTTCTCATAAACATAGTCTTACAGTCTTGCTTAGAAACTTACTCTTATAGTCTTACTTGAAATCTTACACTTATAGTTATGCTCATAATCTTATAAACTTACTTACTCATACAGCCGTACACATACTATCTACTACTGAGGTCATTACAATTAATAAGCTCTAGCGTCAAAATGGAAAGGAATGCCACGAGGGCATCACCTTAAGCTTCAAGGTGTAACTAGATGCTATGGACTTTTTAAAAGGCAAGGCACACCTATGCTCTTGGGGCATAAAATCAAGCAAGTAAGAGTAGTTCTATAAAACTACATACCTAAGCACACAAATGCCCACACTCTACGGGACCATACAATGCCAACTAAGGGTTATATAATGTCAACTAAGGGCTGAATCATACAGTGTCACTCTTAGGCTAAAATCTTATAGTGCCACTCTTGGGCAGAATCACACAGTTCTAATTAAGGGCAGAAATATACAACACTCTCAATAGAGCATTATACATATGAGCTTAATATAACACATAAGCAAAATAAAAAATAAACATTACTCTCAATAGAGCATCAGACGCCTGGGCTTAAATACAGCATAAAGACAACATCCCCTAAGATAAACACCATGTTAAGATATGCGAAATGCTCAGCCAACTCATTATCGACCAGGTGAAACACAGAACTTAATTCGTTAAAACCCTTAGGTCTCAAACTCACAATGTTATCAAATTAGCTTTATTTATAATTCAAGTTAGAAATAAATTTTTGCAGGTACAATTATGCCATAAAGTTCTTCAATGTTCCACTCATTAATCCGAAGTTGAGACTATTCTGAAACCCTAGTTTGTTAGGGAAGTAGACTATTCATAATAATAACTCATCGTACAATAAATCCTTACATATTCATGCAGTCTCTGCCATCTACCTCATGGCCAAAACATATTACTTAAGGTCACCAAACTATGATCCTTAGAGCCAACCCTAGTTATCACCTTCTTACATATACCTCACTTATTATGCTTATATTCCACTTCATAATTTGAACGTTATGCTTATACAATTATATAGCACTCTTACTATCTGACAATCCCTTATAAGGCACCAGACCTAAGTCTACTTATTGAATACCCAACATACTCTCCAATCCAAAACAAACTCATCCCCTCCGATCCTTGCCCATCAAACTTACATCATCCGTCTTCTGTCATACTTCAACACATCCACACAAATCCATATTAAACCCTCTGTCACCTCTTACCGTCCATTGACCATCTATCTACCCCACTCACATACACATATCCATCACACAGGCATGTAGCCATCATACATATGTATGTCTATTACACATATGTATAAAATATACATAATTTCATACATAACTTACCAACACACTTCTTAGCCATCACTAGCACACACATATTCCACATACATAACACATACTATGCTTATATGTGCGTAATATTCATAAGCATACCTACCACATTTCATTATCTTGCCCTCATACATCATGCAATCGGATTATTATTTAGCATCTAAAGCATTGAATCATACAATCCTAGCATGCTGCTAAATATTTAAGGCATGCTATCATAAAATCACGAGTTCAAAGACCCCTACCTCATAATCCATGACATTTGATGGCGACCACAAGACAATGGCGGGGTTGGCAAAGGAGTTGGTGGCCAAAAGCATAGCTTAGTTGAGAGAGCTACTATCCCGAGGTTTAGGAAACACCGAAAGTAATCTCAGCCAAATGGGGTGGCAAAAGTCTAGGTGTCAAAATCTGTGATCCATAGCAGTGCACTAGGATTGGCCAAGAGAAAGGTCATGCCAAAGAAATGGAAAGTGTGACTATAAACCAAAGTGGACTAAATGGAGCTCAGTCAATGGCTAAGAGGCACTCAACCGGCCGCAGGACACCAAAATTGGTTGTGGATAGCACCATCAGGGGCAATTTTGCATCATAGAGGTCCACAAAAGGGGTGGAGGGCATGGAGTGACGCTCGAGGATATAGGACAGATGGAGGAAGGCTCTGGGTCAAATCTAATTGGTGGCAGAGCCATACAATGGTCCGGCAATGCAAAAGTAATGCCTAACCCAAAATCTCATGTGTGGCCACATGCACACATGGAAAAGAAAACCACTCGATGGGGAGAGGGGCTAGATGGTGATGGCCCAAGGCCCGAAATGGCAACATAGCTAGGGCTAGATTATGGTGACCGACTACACGACAACATCACCAATCACCACCCACAACCAAAATAATTAATGAGGATAGTTGCGCATCTCGCATTACAAAGGGCAAAGACGTGTCTTAGACTTGAGCCAAGGCAGGCAAAGGCTACAGGGCCGTTCTTATGCCAGGGTTGGCCGGCTAGAGACCAAATGAAGGATGGAAAGAGTCCAACAAGTTACGGTAGTCACCAAACAGAGAAACCGACAGGTGGGGAAAAACTCATCCGCAATCAAGTGAAGGAAAGAAGTGGGAGAGAGTGAAACCAGGGCAGTGAGGGGGCTAGGCTAGGGTGGCCCTTGCCATCATTTCTAGGACAGGGCAGAGACGAAAAAAGGCCGGCCGGCCTCAGCCAACCACCAATGGCTGCAGTGGTAGCCAAAAACATAGCCTCTCACTTAAATAAAAAAAGGAATCACTTTCAAGCCTCCCACACCTGGGAATCGATGGATCTAGGTTGAATGCCAGCAACTCCAAGCCATTGCTAGACCAAGGCCAGCTGAGTTTGTCCAACTAGAGGCTTCCTGGCCATGGTTGGCTAGTAGATATCGTCACATAAGCAAATTCAAAGGGCAGAATAAATTGGCTAGAGGAGAGAAGGAAGGGGTGGAGGTGGAATTGGGATAGGTGAGGCATGCCTTCACTATTGCCTAGCCAAGGCGGAGCCCACAATGGTTATCCACCCCTTGTCGTCCAGCAGCAGCGACACTAGATAGAAAATAGAAGAGTCTAGTGGTCCATACCAAAATAGGGGAGGAGGATAGGAGTGGGGCAAAGGGGAGGCCAAGTGGAGCCAACAGGGCTAACCTCTTGTCATCGCCGAGCCAAGGTGAATTTGACAAAGACCAACCGGCCTGCAACGATGGCAGAAATCACAAAACAAAAAGAAGGGAGATGGCAAGATAATGAGTTGGCTAAGCATTTCTCATGTCCTGCCATGGTATTTATTCTGCGGGATGTTGTCTGTGTTGTATTTAAGCCTAAACGTTTGATGCTCTATAGAGAGCGTTGTATGTTTGTGCCCTTAGTCAGCATTTTATGATTATGCCCAAGAGTGGCACTGTAAAATTCCTTTCCAAGAGTGGTATGATTTTGCACTTAGTTGGAATTGTATGGCCCTTCATTAGCACTATAGGACCACTAGAGTGTGGGTGTTTGCATGCTAAAGTAAGTAATATCATGAAACTACTCTTACTTGTTTGATTTTGTGCCTCATGAGTATTGGTGTGTCTTGCATTGAAAAAGTTCCATGGCACCTAGTAACTCCTCAGAGGTTATGGTGATGCCCCAATGACATTCCTTTTTATTTCAACACTAGAGCTTATTAATTGTAATGAGCTTCAGTGGTCAATAGTAAACTATATAAGTAAGTTTTTGAGTAAGTTTGTAAGTTTTTGTGCAAAGTTGTAAGAGTAAGAATTTGAGTAAGATGGTAACGAATAAGACTTTAAGAATGTTTTGAGTAAGACTATAAATGTAAGGATTGTACAAGTAAGAATATAAGTGTAAAAGCAAGTGTAAGAGAGGTAAGATGGTATGTGTATGTAAATGTGTATGATTATTATATTGTGTGACTCTATTGTGATTTGTATATTTTCTGTTTCATAGTTGAGTGCATTAATGTATCTATGTATGAAATTACAAAGTTAACTATTTAGAACTCCCCTACATAGTATTTTCCTCCTGAGTATGAAACTACTCATTTTTTTAGCCCTAATATTATGGAGGCTTTTGCAGGTTTGTGATAGAGAGCTCCTTGAGATGAACGCTTATTTTCGTGGGTGGATTGAATTCCATTGGCTTAGGTATAGTCCCTTACTCATTAAGAGTCTTTATTTTTGCCACGATCAGACATATTGGGTGAGATAAAAATTAAAGTGTCATATTTTTTAGGTTTGTAATGTGGATTAGACTGTAGACTATTTATGGGACTTTTAGTCAAGGATGCCTAGGAGATATTTATATTTAAAGCCTATGATCATAACAATTTATTTCATACGTTTATTTTCGAGTACTGTCTGAGAATATTTGGTTTGGTGGTACGATGTTTGATTGAAAAGAAATTTTGTATGAGAAAATTTGATAAGTGATTGTTTAAATTAAAAAACTGATTTCACAGGTCTTGTATTTCATCATTTTTACTGATTTACAAGAGTTATATTGCAAAAATAATTCATGAACTTTTAAGAAAATATGTTTAAAATTCTCGGGTGTTACAAAAGTGGTGGCAGAAAAAGGGTGGGGGAGAAAGAGATGGTGGAGGCAATTAAGACTAAGTTTGATGAAGCAAAGGTGGTGGCAAAGATAACGAAGTTAGTGGCAAAGGCTGAGTTGAAGATGGAGCTACTAGAAATGGGAAGCGGTGGGTTTCTTATGAGAAAAAAATAGGAATGGGGTATTTAGATAATTCATGGCACATGTACGGAGGTTTACATGTGAATAAGGTCATTTGTTGTATTATGTAAGAATATGAAATATTTTATATAATATGTTGTATCTTAGGGCCATTTTAGCAAAATCCTCATTTTTAGTCTGTACAAAATCTTATTTTGATTTTTGGAATGTGATAAATTAACAAAAAAAAACACTTGTTAAGGCAAAGGCTTAAGACCAAATTCTAGTGAACCACTAGGAAAATCATAACACTACCCAACTATTCCTAGTAGTACATTCTTGACTAAAAGAATAGTATAGTGCATTTATAATAGTAAAAAAGGTACTCCCTCATATTCGATATTAATAGCTATATTTGGTAAAAAAATTATTTTTATTTAACTGTAAATACCCACAAATAAAATAATTTAAAATAAGCTTATAATACTTTTTTAAGTACCTAATAATTTAAATTTAATAAAATGATACTATTAATATGGAACAAATTTTTTATAAATAGAGCTATTAATTTAAGAGAAATTGAGTACTAAAAGGGGTCACTCAAGAAAGAAAAAAGACAGAATAGTCACATGTATTATGGTGAAAACTGTTTACCACACGTAAGTAAACATGCACCATTTGTGTTGGCCTAATTGAGTTAGAGACACTCCCTTGAACTGTACCTTGTACATTTAAATAAATATTATTTTTTTATATAATTTTTCTTATATTGTTCGGAGTATCTAGTATAATTTTTGCATCTTCTTTTCACGAAAATTTGTATTTTATTCATGAGTCATTGTACTGCAGAATATCCATTCCTAAACCCACTTAACATTTTGAGAATGCTTTCTAGAGACAACCACGGTCATTACGTGCGCATTCAAATCTTGATCCAATGCTCACATCTCAACCTTTTTCTTTTACATTTTCAAAGTTAAATAGGGAGGATCGCATAAATGAAAATCTTTTAGGAAACGATAGCTAAGGGTCTATGATTAGGAAGAGAAATTAAATAAGTGTAGCAATCTCGGATGCCATGGACAAACTTCCATATTGTCTGATGAAATTGCTAGATTACAATATACTACTATCTCCCTCCTATATTAATTGCTACATTTAGAAAAAAAATATTTGTTGTAATTATAAATTCAAGTAATGTCTGCCTATTAGTAATTAAATTCTAAACTTTCCACCTGAATAGTGTAAAGATGTCAAAAAAGAAATTTACCAAAAAAAAAATTGTCCATATCAAAGATTATGAAACTTTGAAAAAATATGGTATTTAAGAAAGCCAATTTATCAACCTTTTTATTCCATCCACCAACTCTTTTTAATCCATCTGCTAATTAGTAGGACAAGGATAGCATAAAATAGAATAATTAATTTGAGGCAAGTTTTTTTGAAATCCAAACACTTAATATGAGATAGAAGGAGCATATATCTAATTTTAGACTTGTTTTTCAATTCATCCCCTGATTAGTATGACAAAGATAGCATAAAATAGAATAATTAATTTGAGACAAGTTTTCTCAAATCTACACAATTGATATAGTACACAAGGAGCATAATTTTAGACTTGTTCCAAATTCTACATGTAAGAAGGAAACAGGTATATGTAGCCAAAACGTGGAAAAACTAAAAATAAAGGTAAGAATCTACAGCGCTAAGAACCAACAGTAATACAATAGCGAACTAGTGTAAACATTTATATATGGTAAAAATTGAGGTGAGTCTTGGGCTCACACTATCTTTTACTTATGCTTATCGGGCGGTCAAATTTAAATCTAATGGCCCATAATACTTAAAAGGTTAAAATGCCCCTTAAATAATATAGTCTGTCGAACAGGGGCGGATCTACATTATAGCCAAGGGGGGTTAGCTGACCCCCATGACTTATGAGAAATATGCATAGTTTTACCTATACATTGAGTCTCATTAGGTCCACTAAAAAGTAAATTTAATAAATAACCATACCTAAAATTGCTTTGACTCGTATTAATAGGCTTAGTTGTAAGAGGCTATGGTCTTAATTTATGTTTTTAATTTTTCCAATAATATATTTATTATAAATTTTAATAATTTTAAAAAAAAAATTATTTTATGTACATATATTTTTTAACCCCCTTGAGTAAAATCCCTATCCCTGCATTCACCGTTGCTGTCAGATATAAATCTGGCAACCCCACAAACCTGGGCTCACATAGCCGCCCATAAGCTCATGTCAACAGCCCTCTTTTTATATTTTAAATTTAAATATAACATTACCCAACTAAAGTTCTTAGGGGTCCACAAAATCTTGTTAAGAATATAACATGCTTAGGGTCGTTTGGCAACCATGGTAACCCAAAAGGCACTTCACTTCCCACTCATGAAGAGGGTGGAATGAAAAGAAGCGGAAAGCCCCTTTGCTTTCTACCTCCCACAATTACCAAATGAGCCCTTAATCGGTACCAACTTGTTTTGATTCTTAGAACTGGACAAAAGGTACTTATTGAGGCAAAGGCAAAGGTTAAGAATCAAATTCTAGCCTAATGATGTCTGGTGAACCAATAAAAAATAATTGCAACATTACCCAACTGTTCGTGGCATAGTACATTCTCAAGAAAACAAAATAGTATATTACATTTACATGGAATCTCTCCCACAAAAATAAAGGTGGACAAGGCCAATCTAATAAAAGGCTAAACTTAACTCTTATATGCTCATCTAATTTCTTTTTCACTTTAGACGTGGGAATGATTAGTCAGAACCAATATTCACGGGAACTTCTCATTCACGCTGAAATGGGCTTGGGTAAAACCCTTCAGTAAACGGTTTCATCTTAAGTGGGCCACAACCCACCCTAAGCCTATTTTCTAACATGAATAATCTGTTCATTGCCTTGTTTTGTGTGCACCAGCAGATCTCAATCGAATCCTGCGTTTGGTTCCCCAAATATTCCGAGCATATCTCAACTTTTTTGCATTTACATTTACATTTTCAAGTTAAATAAGGGAGGAAAGAACAGGTAGATGTGCAGTAATACATTGCTGGGCTACATAATATAGTCCATGTGAAAGAGAATATTTACTGTAAAACGAATCTTGCGATCAGCAAGAATGTGCACAAAACTAAACATTGGACTCACAGGTCACGCCCACAGCGATAATGGAACGGGCACAATGCGCTGATGCACAGATGAAATGGCTCATTTAGTCTTTTAGAAAGCTTATAACTGTACGTTGACAGAATTTTGAAATTTTTGTCACTTTGTTTTTATGATACGTGCACGAGGTTACTCATGGAGGGGGAGCCGAGAGTACTTGCATTACGTTTTACACTGGCAAAGTAACATATGTATAGCCGAGCATTACAGTTTACACCGGCTAAGTAACATATGGATGTGGTTATGTCACTGTAATTTATGGGTTCATCTAACTAAAAATTTATTATCGATAATATAATATATTATATTATTAATAATATAATTATATATTGTGTTTGTGTCTGTAAGTATTACCTATTGTGTGCTTTGATATATAAACAACCGTATATTTAAAATAAAACTAGAGTTTGAATATGAGAATATTACCACTTAAATTGCCAACTAGTTGATACGGACTAGTTGATATCGCTGACAATCGCCAGATTTAACTCTTCAATGGGCTACTAAACTTTGCCATAAAATTACTTTTCTATTGGGAGTGCGTGAATAGAGCCTTAGCCAAATCTTATTTTATGACAGAAACTCGCTTTTAATAAGTCATTTTTTTTAAATATAAGGTAAAAAATCTGACCTCTCATTGTATTCCGCTTGTAATTGCTTCGACTTTGAAAATGGCCAATCAAAAATCAGAACTCATACTCCAGAGATGGTTATTTTTGGGTTTACATGATATAAACCCTTAAACCCTAACCCAGAGATATTCTAACTTGGTTTTTCTTAAATATCGTATAAATCTCAGGTAGGGAATATAGAATTTTAACTTCTTCAATTATGTAATATGGAAAAAACTCTAATATTTAACGGGATAAGCAACCACAAAACCTTACAAACAGTACTATCAAGATAAAATTAGATACAACAATGAAAGCTTAAACAAATAGGAAACTACCTCATTGAACCCAAGAGATAAAGCCATAGTGCGAGAACCACCACCACAACCGTCTCGGAAAACCTCAAACCAAAATTCCAGTAACACGGCCTATCCCTTGTACAGTTTTGCCGCCTCATTAATCCTAATTGGCTATGTGAGGCTCCAATCACGGCAAAACCACTGCTGAACACGTCGGCCTCAAGGGAGACCGCCAAGGGACCTTCCAGTCCGACATGCCTCATGACCATGTGTATGCCTTTTTTGGTCCGCCGGCTAGGGCCTTTGACAAGTCTACCCAAGTCCCTAACTAAACTAGCACAGCTTCCGTGTTAAACTACTTAGAGCTGCCAACCACTGAACCAGTTGTATTAAAACACAATTATGCACACATGCCCGAGTGCTGATTTACATATTGCGGTTCGTGCCTAAGTTTTGCCGTCGGAAAGCTAGACTCTGATGAAATTACTCACATGAAAATCATCCACGTTCAAGCTCGAAACTATGGCAACTTTTTCTTAAAAAATTTTGCACATGAATTAAGAGTGTCCTACACGGACATTATTTTTCTTCACGGAATAAAATCCTCTACACTCTGGCTTATTATATGACAAAATTGCCTAAAGCCTGTCGTGCATTGACCCTCATCTTTACAAGGCAATGCTTCAAATAATTCCCCTTTGATTCCCAGCACCATATTTGCCATTTGGGAAATGATTTCTTGAGAATTTGAATTTGTGCTTGGCATAAATAGGAGCTACAATTTACCTTCCTGACAAGCCTTGAGTTGGGTGAAAGCAGAAATTATGGTCCACAGCCTCCCAATTTCTTCTAGTTGTAATCCTTAACCCAAACAGGAAGAGAGTAGATCAAAGTGCCCAAGATGAAGGAGGGCACAATTGTGATGGCAGCATAAACATGTGCCCTCCATGGATGATTGCTATGTCTCATGGCATATAACTCGGCTGCAAAGGTGGAGACTGTACTTAAACAGCCCAATAGCCCCATTTGGATGCCGTTCACAACAATATCGCATCGCCTAGTATCAACCTGCAAAAACACAAAATGATCAAATCTTTCTCAAATTCCAAATGAACACAATATGCTAGACCCTAACGAGATTGCAAATAATAACTAAAAAGAATAAGATGAAAAATCCATATCTATACTAATTTGAACTGAATATTGTTAAGCTGTTAATGAATGACTTGCTTAGATCAATGATTATATGTACATTCACAACAAACAAGACTACAAGTAATAACTAAAAAGAAAAAGAGGAAAAATCCATATCTATACCAATTTGGACTGAGTGATGTTAAGCTGTTAGTGAGTGACTTGCTAGATCAACGATTATATATACATTCACAACAAATTAATAGGATGAAGACATGGATTCTTCTCAGCCATTTGATCTGACAAACTATTATCCAAGTGTTTTTCTCACTAGAGCTCCCCATGACCCGGATGGTACCAGACTCCACTGTCAGTGTTGTTCATATAGACAATTAGAAGAAGTGAGTTAGGAGAAATAAATTACTAACAATCACCAGTGTACATGCCCAATTGTCTATATCAAATTTCTAATGAGTTACTAAGGAAGAAAATAGAAGTATGCACATACCGCCTTTTTTATTGCGGCCAGGGCTGCCATGATACAGGCTGCAAGCACATTGGCAGCAAGAGTACCAAAAGGGACCCACTTAAACGATCCATTCTTCCCTAATCCTAGACCATTCAATCGAGCCAGGCGCCATCGGACCCACACACCAACAGGCCCAACCATGCAAGCTAACCACAGTTGAGCACTTGATCGATCCCCCTTCAAGCGGGTCCTTAACAATTCCCCACTCACCCCCCATAGCAAGGCCAGAACCGTCAGCATCACAAGCAAAGCTATGATGTGCCTTCTGTAGCTATCCACCTTCCATTTGACTTCATTGAGGTACCCATATCTGCTTAGAAGCCATCTGGCACCCTTGGCACTCTCAACCCCAAGAATAATGCTCATATCTGCAAGCATCATACCTGGAACATACCCAATTTTATTTCATGTCAGTTTCTTCAGACGTGTAGTATGATCAATAATGGCTCTCTGACTTGGTGCAAATGACAATTTTAAGAGGTTAAATTATATATATATATATATATATATATATATATATATATATATATATATATATATATAAAAGAAAAAGTTTATATAAGCTCATACTCACATACGCTAGGGTGAGCTAGGTATTATGCGGATCAAAATCCGGTGACAAAGGAGATAAAAACTAATCTACCACCCGAGGAATTTGCAACATTCGAAAAAAGCACGCAATGCCCGAGCTCACATGTATTAAACGAAACTCTTACATATACACAGTCTAACTAAACACATTGAATGTCCTAATTTCTTCGTACAAAGGATTAATCACATTGAATGTCCTAATTTTTTATAATACCTAGTAGGAGGCCAACTGCAGCATAAACCCAGTGGCCCGTGGCGGAGAGGTCAAGCATCTTTTGCATCCACCCGCTGAAAGTTGTGAGACTGCCCAGGAAACCCGTGGTTAGTCCAATAACCAGAAAATCGGAGACTTTACTCAAATCCCCTTTAAATACTACTCCCATCCATCCCATTAGAAAAGAGCCCACCTGCATTAAGAAAACAAGTCTTAAAGTTGGCACCTTAACACTCGAGCGAGAGAGAGAGAGAAAGCGAGAGCGAAAGCGAAACCATGTTGGATGGGAGATCAGGATAGAGTGGGCTTTGATCGCTAGTAACAGCTGCAACATTTGGGCCGAAGAGTTTTTGTAACAAATACCTTGCAAACACCTGCAACCTTAAAGAAAGAATAAATATACCACATTGCAAATGTTTAGTACTTCGCAAGCATGACTAATTGCACTGTTGTTAAAATCTTCCTTCCTATTTAAATTACTAAAATGATGAAAATATAAATGAAACTAATTGAAGAATTACAACGCAGTTGAGAAAAAATGGTACATAAGACTTTTGTTTTAATCGTTTAACTATGAATCAAATTTAATAAACTCAGCACATTGTCTAAGTATGCGGTTTATGATTCACAAAAAAAGTTAAGCAACATACCCCCAGGATACCAAAGACTGCCAAATGTGTGACACATGATATATATAACAGCTTCTGTGGAACTATTTCTTGATTATCCTGCAAACAAAAGTCAGCTAAAATGGAATCAAACCTCCAGAAATTTGAAGCAAATGTAATTTATGACTAAGAGAAATTAGATCATAAGAAGGATTGGATATCTGATTATGAAGTACTCCTTAGAAAGATCTATAAGAATCCAAAATAAATAGAAAGCTTATAGATAATTGCGTGCACATGGAGCCTAAGCAGTTTGCAATATTTCTAGTCAAAAGACCAATAATCATTGCAAGTAATCATAAATGATGTCTCTTAATTAGAATAAAGCTTACAAGTCTCTTTGGGTATTTTTCTTGATCCAATGGAACTTACAAATCAAACTGTTGTGCTTGGCATAAGTTTCGAGTAATGAAAAAAAAAAGAGGAAAACAATCTCCTATAGGAACAGTTAGAAGTTGCATTGATACATACTGAAATTACATGTGTGAAATTTTCCCAAACTTACACATAACAACCAAACACTACAAGACAACTGATAGCTACGTCAACACCAAATTCTAAAAATTTTAAAAGATCATACTCCCTCCATTTTATATTAATAGTTATATTTAAAAAAAATAGTTTTTATTGAATGGTGAAACTCATATCAAAGAGATGGGAAAATAAGCTTATGATACTAATTTTTAAGTTCCTAACCACTTAAATTAAGTGATTTTAAGTTAAACTAAAAATACCAAAAACTAAATAAACAATCAAAGGCTTCTCGCCTCAACGTTATCCATATCCCAAGTACCAGCACAATCTTGACATAAACCGATAATCTTATAAGTATCCCATTCTTTAAATTCAAACATTAAAGAAATTTATCTTTTTCCTGGAAATATTTTGTAAAAAAATGGACTAAAAAAGCATGACTGACCTTAATTGGCTGCTTTTGAGCATCCGATTTGCTCCGGTTCCTGTCTCTGGCATACAGAATGGGATCAGTTGCAAAAGGGGACACTATCTCTGCCGGAAGTGGGGACACCGGCGAAAGGTAGTTGATCAAATTGGGATCTCGGCGCCAGTGGCCATTGGAAACAATCAATGCATCGTCAGGAAGAGGATGAACTCCACTCTCAAGCGACCTCAAATCGTCCAATTCAAACCGGAGGCTGCCACTTGAAGCACTGAGCCTCCCATCCTCTATTACACGGTCCCCAGCATCCCCTGCCTGGGCCACAATCTCACTCTGAATATCTTCGAGCAGCTGGGAGGCAATAGCCCCTCCACGGGGGAAGCTCAAGGAACTCCTCAATGAGCCCGAACTCCTCCTCCCTGACATCGAATTCCTCCTACTTCCAAACGATTTTCTGATCTCTGAGACGGCGGTTTTGCCCGTCTCAAGCTCTTCATGGCCACTCTGCTCATCACCATCACCGCCTCCGGACTTCACTCTTTCCATTGCGTCGAAAATCTTCTCACAATAAAGATGGTTTCCAGCAAAAACGCAGGTGATCTTTCAAGTTCCGAACAATGGTCGTTGTGGAACTAAATGGTTTAACACCGGAGGCATTAACTATGGACGAAGTGTCTTTTTCTTAACCTGAAAATCATGCACAATGAGGAAAGTTTTCTCATCTCTCTGAAGGATGTTCAGAATGAGGTTGAATCAGAAACTTAGAATAGAGAGAAACAAGGCCACTCATCATTAGGAGCACAAGAGAAGATTGAAAGACCTCCTATTTGTACGAGAAGGAAAAGATTCTCATGAAAATTCAAAGATGGGTCGTCATATGTTATGGCTGAATCCTAAATATGTGGGATACGGTTCTATATGTCTATCTTGTGGAAAAAATTAAGGGAGTGTCCTACATATTCTAGGGGTGAAAAAATAATGTAGAAGAAGCTGGTGTTATCCTTGTATGGTGAAAAATATATTTAAAAGAAAAACTCTGCTATGCTATTATGTGGATGGAGATAAATTATCAAACCATCTAAATCATCTTATTTATGTTTTTTCAGTTTGTTTTTTTATTGCCGGTTAGATTTTTGTGTGCATGATGCTTTTCATAACATCACAGAACCGGGTAATTCAATAATGAAGCCATGAAAAACGCCCGTTCTTATCTCTGTAATGAAAGATTTTGCACAGTAAAATTGAATTGAATGAGATGGGATACCCTGCAATGTCACAAAGTTGTAGGCAGGAAAAATTCTGTCAGTGGCCAAGAAAAGTTCATCGAAATTCGGAGAGAAAATAGAGAGAAAATAGGTAATTAGAAAACTATAATATCAACTTATATCATGATTGCCATCATGAAATATATGCCAGAAAAACACTTGACAGCATGATTATATTCAATTGCAAAATGAAACAACCTATGAAATATAGATATATATATCAATTATACCCATTGATGCCCTTTACTATGGAAGAACTTTGCAATAATTCAGATATAATGAAAGCACGCAAATCAGAAGGCAAAATATCATCACAATACATGATGGGTTAACTGATCAAATGAAACAGAAATTTATTGACGCTCTTTGCTATGAATAATTTATTATAACAAAGAAGCAGACCGTAATAAGACAAAAATTTGCACTTTTCGAGTGAACAGTTTGCTAATTTATCACTCCTTTCTTTCTAAATTAATAACTCGGCAAAAAAAAGTATGTTCTATATTAATAATTCTATTTTATTAAATTTGAATAATTAAATATTTAAAAAATATCAGAAGTTTATTTTTCGTGTGAGTTTCACCTTCAGTAAAAACCAGTATTCCTCCTAATGTAACTATTAATATAGTAACGAGAGAGTATAACAAGGAAGAACACCATAATACGGCATAACTTCACAAACTTCACGTGAACAGTTTGCAATTTTATTATAACAAAAAAGAAGACCATAATAAGACATAACTTCGCACACCTCAAGGGAACAGTTTGCTAATTTATTAATATATCAAAGACCATGATACGAC
The DNA here is from genome assembly GCA_035235625.1 of Saururus chinensis. Taxonomy (NCBI): domain Eukaryota; kingdom Viridiplantae; phylum Streptophyta; class Magnoliopsida; order Piperales; family Saururaceae; genus Saururus; species Saururus chinensis. The sequence continues at coordinate 29,504,527 of CP141140.1, forward strand.
AATTGTAGAAAGAATCAGAATAATACAGTATAAAAAATTCAGAGCATTAAAAAGCCCTGCAGCGAATGTTGAAATTATTCCAGTCAAAATAAACATAAAATAACAAGCAAAGGGTAGAATTGGGAGAAGACAAACCTGAACACGCGCCTTCTTCTTGGGCCGATTCCTCCAGGAGGCCAAGTTCGTAACAAGCAAAAACGAGACTCAGGGTCGCGGTAATCAGCGTCTCAGACAGAGGGGCGGAGAGAAAAAACCCTTACAGCAGAGCCGCCGACTCGCGGGACGTGGAGGGGCTTCCTCGGGCAAGGAACGAGAGAGGAGGGCGGTGCTTTCGACGGTCTGCCGATCAACTCCGGACTGGATGCAGGACGTGAGGCCCGGTCGCAGAGAACCTGACGGACGAGCTCGGACCCGGAGTGGAGCTGTGGAGGGAGTGGTTTGAGGCGGGAGAGGGACTAAGGGAGCCGACCTGCTGGCGGAGGTGGGCGGTCTCGCTATCTCGGACGATGAGGAGGAGAACGAGGAGCCTCGGTTCGTTCTGGAAACGGGAGGCGGAGATTGGTACAGAAAAGATCTGGCAAAAAAAATTTAATGGCGAAAACTGGGAAGAAACTTGATGATTCAGATGATTGAACAATGACGTGACGTTTTCAAGAACTCAATCTGTTCTTCGTGGAAAGGAAGCACAAGAAAATGAGTAAAAAAACGTACCTAACCCCAGTCGGGACTTTGTATGCATATTATAATCATGGATGCTGAAAGTTGCATTTGTTTTGACTGACGTACCAGACAAACGAGACTTTTCAATTTGGAACAGCGACGTGCATGGCCGCGGCGATGATGGGAAAGAGACCTGATGCGAAGGTTGGGTGGAGGAGCTTGGTGAAGAAGGCAGATCGGGAGAGGGGGGCTGCATCTTAGGTTGGGCCGGTTTTTACTGCTAACTCACATTGAACGGAACCCAGATTCGAAGTAGGGCTGCGAGCCTGGTGAGTCTATATGCACCCTAATAATTCTACTCTAATAATTTTATAAATTTTTTATAAATTTATTAATAAAATAGAGTGTCGAGGGGATTAATGGTGTGCATATAGAAATGTGTTCCTGCGAATATGGTTAGGTCGGTGAAGTATTTTTTATATTTTTTATTACCAATGAGCCAAATGTAATTTACATCTAGGAGCCCTTTAACGGCAATAGTGCATATTAGCTCACTAGCACAGTTAGTTTTAGTAGTACTAATGTTAATATGTACTTAAAAAGAGCTCTCATTCTAAAACTTTAAAAATGCTTTGCAGATTGCATCAGTCTTTGACCAATACTTAAATTAGGTTGGGTCATAATTCATCCTTATTTATTGAACGGGTTCAAAATATAAATCTTAGTTAAACTTGGGTTAGGTCAGGTATGTAGGTAACCCTCTTTTATTTTTTTAATTGAGTTTTTTTTATTAAATTGGTATTTTATACCTTCTTTTTACTAGAGTCAAACATAAAAATAATTTATAAGCATTGTCAAACACTTCCTATCTTGTTTGAAAAAGTAAGAGTTAGAAAGAGACATTGCTGCATATGACATACATCCAAAATTACAAGAATCCCACAAAAGTTATTAATTTATATCAAATAAAATAAAAATCTAATAAGGAATATAATTATAAAAAAATTTCTTTTTAATATTCTCTACTTTGGGTTATGACATCATCAAATTATAGTCTTGAGTTTGGCTTATACCAGTAAAGTCCTACCTAGCCCTATTTTCAAAATTAATAAAATTTTAAAATGCTAATTATCACCCAATTTTGAATTAGGTCAAATTAGGTAAAAATGAGTCTAAGTCAGGTTAAATCTTCCGACCCTAATTGGAACCGAGTGAGGCAATGACCAATAAAAAAGATAAATAACATGTATATAGAAGGTATATTAGCCAATTTATAAAAGATAAAAAGATAAATGACTCAGTTCGTTTACAATCTTAAGAGCAATGGTTGGTTTGACCCATAAGTTAGCTGACGCGTTGCCTACTTCTTATAAAATAATGTGAGGTAGTCATACACAAATAAGAAAGATAAATAATGTATTTAATGAAAGGCGTTGAAATTTATAAGATAAGAAAGATGGTGTAATCTATGTAGAACATGTTCACCTGCCGCATATCCGCCGGGTGCATATAAGTTGTGCACCATGTTTTTAGGGGGGTACAAGTAGTTTTTAAAACCCACCTACCCCGTCATCCAGTAGCTCCAAAGTGCCTGGGTGCACATATGTTCGAACACTTCTTAACTATTTTTTTTATATGCATACTTATATTTAAAAAAATAATATATATACATATAAGGACAAAGTAAATATAAGCTTGGGCTCATGCGGCTATTGTGAGCCCATGCATCTCAAGCTAGCAAATTAAGATTTAATGACACAAAGGGGCATTCAATGATTTAAACCTGTTTTCCCCCTTAATTATGTACATCATCAAATCAAAATCTAAAGGCCTATATTGCCTAAGCTCATGCTGATGCACATAAACCTAGACTTAAGCAAGCGTCCCTCATAATATAATTGTGTAAATATAAAAATAAAGTCAAGTTCAGCCTCAAGTGAGTTAAGTTTGTTCAAGCCTAATTATTTTCAAGTAAGTCGAGTTTCGCCTAAGTATGGTGAACTTAGCTTGATCCACTTCAAGTTTGAGTCGAACTTGAGGGCTTGGCTTGTAAGCCCACTTGGCATGTAATACCCTTATACATAGGCCTTATTTGGCAACCGTTTTTAGTTTTCAAAGGTTTTCTTATGAATCATATCACTTCATAAAATATAAAAGTATTTGATAAACAACCCTCCTTTTGAGAATGAGAGTTAGAAAAAAAAAACCCTTAAAGGGTTACCAAATGTGTCCACTAAAAAGAGGTAGAGATCGGAAATGGGTAAAAGAAAAGGTGTGGGGTACAATAATGCATTATTTAAGAGAGTTATAAAGAAAAAATACTCCATCCGTCATATATTATCTTATTTAAATTTTGAAAATGAACTAAAACTCTTCGACAATTGAACACAAAAATTACTTAATCTTTTAATTTTGAATTGGGAATCAAAATCACACAATCCCAAGGAAACGACTCACACTAATAGGATCCATACTTAAATTATGTGGCATAAGTTGCTCAATTATAATGGTATACTAATCGAGGTGGAAAATCCTAAAAAAAGAAAACTTTAGGTCAGCCCCCATTAAAGTGGCAACTTCGAAGCGATGGATTTTGAAACATGCCGACTTTTTGTTTATTTGTCTAATTGTTAAGAACCTTAATAATAGGCTCATTCGTCGTATTTGAATTCATTGATGGGCCATGGTCTTTGGTCAGCCAGATTCATTGATGGGCCATGGTCATTGGTCAGCCGGACCAGATGGCCTTTTCTACGTGCGTAAATGGACCGATATAAACACGGATAAGGCATGTTTATAGCTGTTCATTTTATACAATTTATGTATTTGTTGATTTATATGTGTTGGTGATGAATGTAGATAGATACGCTTAAAATAAAAGTAAAAATTTAACATAGATTATTTTGTTCTCAAATTAAGATTAATTAATAAAAAATAATTAAAAATAAGTTATAAGAGTAGAAGGATAGTCTAATCTAATAAATAAATAAATAATAATATTATAAAAGACATATGAGATTATAATATATATTTTGTATAAATTAAAAATAAAATATATAATTAGTCAACGCAAACGACTGCAGATATGGATATCCCTTATCTATGTCCATCCACGTTAGGGATGGATAAAAAATAATATTATTCATTTTAATACGGATAGATGTGGATGTAGAGGGATACCATACAAATGGATGTGGTTTACATCCCTAATAATTTCTTCACTTAAAAACATTAAAGAAAGAAGGCAAAAGTTAACATGAATATAGTTGATTCGGCTCATGTTAAGAAAGGAGGCAGGTGGATTCAAACCTAACGTTGTTATCAGTTCAGGGTAGATTCAGGTTTGGGTTCATACCTAAATTGCATCGGGTTGGGTTGAGTCGCATGGAATCCAGGGTTTAGTTCTTTCTAATATAATTTTTTTACCCTTTTAGTAGAAGTCCTTTATGTAGCTATCATATGCTCTCATTTGAGTAAATCACAAAAAAATCAAGCAAATAATTAAAGTATCTCATTATGCTTATCAAGCTCAAAAATTCTCTACATACCAAGCTAGGACACCCAACATCATATTTTTTTCTAATCAAATAAAAATTATCTATAATTGTTTCTCCAATCCAAAATGCTTAACACAAGAAGCATAACCTCACAAAAGAGATTTACATATATTGCAACTTTAACTTAACAAACATGACCAACCTGTGGCATTGGAAAAGATCTGATACGAGATGAATACATGAGCTTAAACTTTTTAACTAAATTTGGGTCGGGTTTTGTTCAATGCAAGTAAGACCTAAACCTAATCCAACTTACTAATTTATAAGATTTAAGGAACCAAATCCAATACCCAAAAAACCCAACCCGAGTAGCATCCTTATTAATTCAAACCTGCCTGCTACCCCTAATTAATATGCACTATTATCAAATTTTGATTGTGCATGATTGTCTCACATGACTGGGCTCATATAAACAACACTCAAGAAAAAATATATAATCCAAATTGTTTGAGGACCATGCCTATGTATTCGCGTATATAGTTGAAGTCTTCTCCAATTCTAATCATGTCAATCTTAAGAGCTATCTACATTAGTGCAAGTTGGATTGCATTGCATTCTAAAATAGTTTTAGGTTTGAAATTCCCATAAAGGTACGAGCTAATGTTTTAAAAACTGGCTCAAACGTTAACCTAGATTGGTCGTAGGGCTAGGTCAACAAAGTTCAACTGCAAGTTTATCCAGGCTAACCCGATTAATTACATCATTAAATAAATATTGTGGACCGATGTCTACACAGAAAATTAAAGAGAAAGAAGATAAAAGAGAAAACTAAATTAAATATCTAATCTAATTTTTTATTAAATTTTTACTTATTTATATACCACAAATAAGAACTCTAATCCTAATAGAACTCCTAATTATAATAGGTCTCTAAATTAGCTTAAGCCCAATAAAAATACACTCCTAATTACCTTAAAATATTTTTATTAATAATTAAATTCTAATTATAATAGAATTTAAAGGCAGGATCTAACCCCTAGGACTGATCATAATAATCCACCTTGCTTCCACTCCACCTAATCCTTGAAGTGGTCGTTGATGCATGTGACATTGATGAAAATATGCACTTATGCCCACCAATGCTTTGAAACACATTGGTTTTTAGTTACACATTAAAAATGAAACATGTATTTCACATGAAAAGGAGGAGCATTGTCCAAACAACTTGTCAACCATGACAAAAAACTAATAGCAGACAAGTCAGTTAGCATTAGAGGTGCAAATTGTAGAAGGGAGTCCTGATTGAAACAGGGACTGAAGTCCTGCTTTTGCTTGGAACAAAAAAATTAGATGGTGTAGTAGGAGGTCGTGCCATCTCCGTCAAGCTAGTTAGTTTTGTGGAGGAGAGAACACAGCTGAGCTTGAAGATGCTGGTAAGGCAGAAGAGTAGGAAGAGACGAAGAAGGTGAGGCCGTAGCCAAAGATGATAGAAGTAGTAGTCTAGTAGAGGTCTAACTAGGTGAAGTGTGTGCCTTTTTTTGGAATTGACATCGTCTCAATCTCCCTCCTTTCCAATCGTCCATTTTAAGCCCAACCCATCTTTCTTCTCTGATCCTCCAATTTTGCACACCAAATGCCTTTTTCTGGAATCACCACTGCAAGTGTAGAGCAACATAGGAGGGATGTGCTGCTAGAGGTAAAGAAGGTGCCATCACCTCTAGCAGTGTAATATTCATTTTCGTCAGTGATTGTTTGGATGCAGAAGCAATTAGATTAGATATAGTCACAATCTCTAGGTTGGTCATCTTGGAATTGCAAGAGGGTGGTTGATCAAGAAGTGGTCGTGACATGATGACGGTCACCAAAAGAAGGTTGTTTGTGGACAATGCTCTTGCTACAAAGGTCACTTGCAACTGTTCAACAGATTTGTTGTAAGATTTCAGACCTTAACCCGATTTAATTTGGATTTAAATACTTGTTGTTGTGTGGTTTTGTTCTAATTAGGTGGTTTGTCTTATTTTGGGGTTAAAAATAGTTAATGATAGTTTTAATCAAGTTTTCTTCATTTTATTAGTTTTTATGCTAAACAAAATTTATACAAATTTTTTGGAATTTTATGTGATTTTTCTGTAAAATTAGGGAGCGGGTCCCATTGTGGGCCCCACATTTACGTTTGAGTGGTAAGTATCCCAAAAGACCCTAAATTGCACTTATTTTATGATTAAGGATTTTAAAAAAAATTAAATCCATTTTAGCCTTAAAATGAGGAAAATTTTCTATTTAAAATGTTAAATTTTAGTTGTACCCCAACTTTCAATATTTTTACCCTAATGACTTACTATAAATAGAAAATCTTAGCCCCATTCTCAATTGGGAAAGGCTGAGATTTGAAGGTTGAGAAACCCTAATCTCCATTTCAAAGGAGGAAAAGTTGATTTAGGTATGTTTAAGCCTTAATCTTTTATTAATCTCTTCGATTCTCCTTAATCTTTCTTAATCCCATCTTTTCCAAGGATGATTTTGTTGTGAGTATCCTAAGGGTCTATCACTAGGGTTCATGTGCTAGTAAGATAGGTTTTAATTATGTCATGGTTAATAAGGGTATTTGGGCTAATAGGTTAATTAAGGTTATTAGTTAGGGTTTTCTTTTAATTAAGTTAATGGGCCTTAGGTGCATGTAAGTGAGCTACTGGTTTATCTATTTAAGTGTAAGGGCTATGCCCTAATTTGGATTATAGAATAAATTATTTCTTGTCTAATTATCTCCTCTTCTCCCCTACCTCTCCCTCATGTCCAGCAGCCATACCGCTCTCTCCCCTATTTCCTGGCCGTCTTGTGCCATCACCTTCCTGTTACTAGGCTGCCAGGCCGTTGTGGACACCTGTCCACAACATTGGTATTAAAGCAATTGATTCCTGAAAGCATCGCCTTCGCTCTATCAACTAGTCTATAGCAACAAATCCTCTGTCATCATTGATCTTGCCATCGCCCCTCTCTTCACCATCTCTACTTTGTCATGAAGGGGAAGAAGACAAAAGAACGAGCCGTAGGAAGATGATGAACAGCGACCACTGCCATCTCTCTGTCGAGATGGATAGTTGCTTCTCCAGTCTCCTTGAACTTGCTCTAGATGATGATGAGGAAACTGTTAGGCAAACGCTTGACCATGAACCACCTGCGGTGGATGAGCCCGACATCTGGTATGGCCGTCGTCGCGGCGGAATTGTTGATCCTGCCAGGGGTCTACTCTCATAGGCCTACTCTCACGACTAGATAGAGTGCCCTTTCATCTACCCCGGCGAGAACGCCAGGCATCAGGACCTCGCAAATACCACTACAGTTGTGTCCCCTACCCAAACTTCAAAAAAGGCACAGGTAGCTAGTGCCATCCTTACAGGCTGGGTGGAGCCAGGCGTTGGGTCTGCTTCTTTGCCCACACTACTGAGGAGCTTCGCCCGCTTTTATTCTCCGCAGGCTCTGCAATTCCCTCACCTGGTCAACTTCCTCAACTTCGATAGCTGTTGCTACTTCCATGGAGATGGCAACTGCTGCAACCATGGGCCTTCTCCCAGGGTCGCCTTCATCAGCTTCCACCATGGCTATCTATCAGTGGCCCATCCTCCTACAGTGGGCACCCAACCATCTCCACCATCGTGGCTCCATCGTCTTCCTCCAGCCAATTGCATCTCCCTTGCCTAACTGGTCTAGCACATTGCCAATGGGGCCTTCACGCTGAGCCTTGACACTAACTTCGGCAGCTGTATGAGGCCAATCCACGAGGTGACAGAAGAATTGGCCATCTCCCTTGCAAAATCTCTGAACCGTTTGAGGTTCGAAGCCTAGAAAATGGCCACCTGCTTTTGTGCTCTGCCTTCCACCAGAACCCCATCTACCAGCACCCTGGTTGCCTTCTTCTCCTCCGCCCGGTCAACTCCACCCCCGAGCAAAGCTTTCCCGATGCATACTCCATCTCGGCACAATTGCCTCACGGTGATCCCCGCTGGTTCGTTTCCCTACAACTGGCCCAACGATTGCTACACTTGTTTGACTCGGCCATCATTCAGATTGGATTCACCTTCCTATTCACGGTCACCACCATCCAACCACCATCATCTTTGCAAGCTATGGCAGCGGTATCTTCCTTGCCTTCTGGTGAAATTTTCTGCTGCACGATTTTTGCCAAAAATTTCTGATCAGACTACAGAAACATCATCAGCACCCCAAGTCTTGGCTAGATCTATGGTGGATCGGCCTATTGGGCAGAAAATCTTGGGCAAGAGGTGCAGGTTTCTCTGGCTCTTGGTTGGATGGCCCCAGAACCGTCACGTTTCGAAGTTTTCTCAAGCCACGATCTCCCTCCCAAACACTGCAAAGCACATTTTTGGAAAGTGGCTATGCAGGGTGCCCAATCTCCATTGATTGGGAGTTGCAGAAAGCGGGACCATGTAGTGCAAAGAAGCCGCTCACTGATCTCTATTTGGGTCTTTATGCGGGTCTTGGGCTGGCCTGGGTTAACTCAGAGAAAGAACTTACTGCACATCTCTCATCAAGTCATATATTCCAGGCGAAATGGGTATGCTTGGGTCCAGTTCTGTTTATCATAAGTGAAAGTCAATACTTGCCGCCTCACTGGCGGCCACCCCATGCATCCGCCTGCATCAGTTTGGTCCTTGGCCACCAATACACCCTTACCATCCACTTTATGACTTGCCCCGCTTGTTGGAGACTTGAGCGGGCAGTCTAATTTGTCTTGCACCCAATAAGTTGAGCCCATCCATTGCTCTGCCACCTCCATCATCTCCCATCCCTACCGACAATAGTTATACCTTACCCTTGGATTCTGTTAACTACACTCCCAACATATTTGTGTTGGCTGATGCACGTTTGCTTTTGAGTAATGACCCACTATCTCCATCATTTTATATGTCTCATCCATAGTTCTGGACCGGCTGTTTATAGTGGAGTTTTGGTGGACCCGATGCTTGGAGTTTTAGGGCTACCTCAAGGATGAGGTGATGCGCAAGCGAAGCGTGGTAGAATGTTGTGAACGTCCTAAGGGTCTATCACCGTGGTCTACGTGCTAGTAGGATAGGTTTTAATTACGCCATGGTTAATAAAGGCATTTAGGTCAATAGGCTTTAGGGTTATTAGTTAGGGTTTTTTTAATTAAGTTAATGGACCTTAGGTGCATGTAAGTGAATCATTAGTTTGTCTATTTAAGTGTAAGTGTCATGCCCTAATTTGGATTGTGAAATGAATAATTACATGTCGAATTATCTCATCTTCTCCCCTGCCTCTCCTTCCTATCTGCCGGCCATGCCGCTCCCTCCCCCCATTCCCCACCGTCTTGTGTCTTCACCTTCTCGTTACCTGGCTGCTAGGTCATTGTGGACACCGGTCCACAACAAATTTATGTTTTAACCTATTAAAATAATGTTTTAATCTCTATTTCAAACCCTAATTTGGGATTTTTTTTGTCTTTAAGCAATGAAAGCCCTAGATCTACAAATTTTTAAGTGGTTTAAGATTAAATAATAAGATTTAATGAGGTATTAACTAAAACCTAACTTTAGGTAGGGATTTGTGGAGATTGAAGCTTTGATTTTTGGACCAAAAGCTCACTGAAGGTAAGGGTTTTCATCCAAAATGGGTTTATATATGTTTCGGATTTGTGGTTTGGAATGGTTTGTGTGAGATTAGTTTAATGTTGTGCTTTAATTGTGGGTTAAGTAAAACATGTTCTTTTTAGTGATTTCCATTTGATTTAGTTTAAAAATGACTAGACCTATCATGTCTTAGGCTTGTATTTCAATATTATGATATTTGGAAGTGATATTGGGATGTTCTTGTTGATTTTTTGTATTTTCGGTTTTGGGTTCGCAAGGTTGAAGACAAACCAGATTTGAACTGTGCAGAGCGTTCAAACGGCCCTATATGCATTCAAATGGCCTAGTGTTCGAACAATTGTATGGCTAATCGAACGGCTAGGTGTTCAAACGGCAATCTGGCCAATCGAATGACCAAACAACAGATTCTCCATTTTGAGTATTTTGTCTATTTCCATGCTCCTCTTCTTGAATCTCATTTATTATAATTATGAGGAGTTATTTTTACCTGAAAATGCTACTGTGAAGACGTGAACATTATCTTGAAAGCTATGATGTTGTTCAAGTATGAAATTGGTTACATGTTGTAGGATTTTAGCATGTTAACCTCCTTATACTAAATTCATGTTTGATGATTCTCAATGTTTTATTCATGATTCCAATAAGTTTAAATAGTGAGGATAGGCATGTATGTTTACACATGTTGTGCTAGTTATGGGTGAACTATATTTCCATGTCTTGCTTAAGTGCAGTGATGACTATGCTTACTTAAGTTTAGCATGAAGTTGTAATTGACTTGGACTAGTGTTTTTCGAGGTTTTCACCAGATTTTATCCATGATTGTAGTATGAGGGAACCATGATAGAATCATGAAAGCATGAATATTTTATGATGATGGTTTGTTCATGATGCATCTGCCAATGTTTAGATTTGGGCACGATTACTATGTACACACTTGTGGAGGTAATTGTAGTAATTATTTGACACAAATGGATTAGGAATGATTGACACATGAACTGACTAGAGCATATTTCATGTATTAGAGCTGGTGATGGATGATTTGGCATAGGAGAGGATGCCTAGAGACATTATGTTCCTTGATTATCTATGTCGCAAGTTATCTTGAGTTTTATGTTATGTTGGTTACATTCTTTACTTTACTTACCAGTTTGGCCCATTAACTCATGTTAATTTTGTAACTTAAGTTGTGAGAGGGCTAAGCAAACTAAGTTTGTGAGTATTGTGTGGACTAATTCTTATGTGAGGTCCTTTATTTTTCTCTTTTTCTCTTGTACAAAGTGTATGGTGTGCTACTCCATAACGATTCACCCATATGAGGGGTTAAGTCTTCCACATAGATCAATAGTTCATCATACCGCACGCACTGACCTTCCCTTGGACTAGGTCGGACTCAGGTTGGCAAGTGCCGAGGTGTGACATCTGCAATACAACTGGATGTCTTCTTTAGTACGAGTCAACTACATTGGATGAAGGGTTGCAACAACTAGGATGGGTGAAGCTGACATCATTTCATGATCAAGATTAGATGAGGACTACTTGAAAATGACCATTCAGAGACAAATCTTGCCGAGGTCTTTGGGACATGTTTATGTAGTAGTCCTACAAGAAATGACTAATAGAGTAATCCAAGGGCTAGCGCCGGTCAAAGGTGGCTTAGCCAGGGATGACAGAGGTAGGTGTTTAAGCACCTTCAATCCAAAATGATCAGTGGGGAGGATGGCAGCCAAGAGTACTACCTCAACAACTCGTAGTGGAGAAAGGTGGCAGTGAGCGTCGTTAAGGCTTGTTGAAGCTAGCTCATCAAAGAAGTGGGAAATCTCCTCATGGTTGGAGGTGAAATGGCTCTAGAGTTCGACATGGTTGGCAGTCATGGTAAGCTTCAGCTCTATTAACTCCGTGCATGTTGATTCCATCTGCGTCTCCAATTGCATCGTACGTAAAGGAATATGAGTGAGAGGGGAATTTGAGAAGCGCCACGGGTCCAAAGCTAAGGAGGAAGGCTTAGCTGTCATGTCCACACTCTTTCAACATGGATCTATCATACCAGGAGGGTGGGAGGGACACCCGCAGTTACCATTGTTGTAGACCAATGTCTACACAAAGAAAATTAAAAAGAAAGAGGAGTAAAGATAAAACTAAATTAAATAACTAATCTAGTTTCCCATTGAATATTGACTGAATAATTAGGTCATAATTGTAATGACCGTGAATTTTTTGTATGATTTTACGCCACTAATGATGCTAATTTTTTAACTTTTAGCAATTTTAAATTATTTAGAAGTATTTATTCAGTGGATTTTCTTAAAGATATGGTAGAGCTTTGAAAAAACGAGCGTAACTAAGCCTTAAACTGCACAAATCAGACACCATGGTCAAAAGTTAAGGCCTTGGGAAGCATTCTACATGGATGAGATAAACCTAAAAAGTAGAGGATAACCTACCCTTGTGGAGTCTAGCTTTGTAGGGCTCCTCGATACAAGCCCAACAATACCAAGAAAACATGAATTGGAGTTTAGGAGAGAAAGTTTCTCACATTAAAAGTTTTTATTTTTTAAATGATAAATAAAAATTAGTTTATTACATCAGCTGGAGTCAGCATGCCAGTCATGATGGGTCAACATGACACGTCAGTGCAATGTGCAACGCGTTGAGTGCACTGGGGCTGGGACCAACTCACATCATGTGCTGCATCCCATGCTATGCGCGTGACACATGGTGCATGTGTGGAACTGCCTCACACAACTATTGTGCGTGGGATTCAATTTTTCCACATTCTTCTCTTCAACACTCTTTAAACTTTATTTCTCTTATTTTAAGTTGTTTTAAGTTCAATTTTAGTCATTTAAGAGGCGTTCGTACCTAAATTAAGCTTGTCAGATGTCATAACAGGGTTATTTTTTTGATGAGAGAGAACTAATGCCTAGAAAGCTAAAGTCCAAGTTTGTGGTGTGCAGTCGTTGTCTTCGAACTTGTGCGGGGAGCGAGGTAGCGATTTTTATCCTATCTTATGGCATAAATATTTATATCGGTTATCTTTTTTAACTTAATATCTATATGACTGTAACATGCTAGGTGTAGAGTTACTTTTAAGTTATGTTTTAAGATTCCTCCGCAATATATGGGATTTATCAAATGATTATTCGTTAGAGTAGGGTATGAAATATAAACTATATGTTTTATGATTCACTTATATATTCGATTTATCAAACAATTATCCTTTAAAGTAGGATATAAAGTATATGTTGTGATTTTTATGATTACCCCATATATTCGTTTTATCGAATGTTTATCATTTGAATTTGATTATGAATTATACATGTTGAAACACGTAAGATAGAAAAATCTAGAGTTGTTTTAATTAGGAATGACTAAAATATGTTTTAAATACAATTTTAGAGAATTATTCCTTATGAAAAGATGACTCTAAAAAATACTTTATAAAATACGTACAAGCATGGTGATCGAGTTACTTAAATGTGATAAAGAGATACTAACTATCTCGTTGGAACTAGCTACCAACCATATCTTTGTCATCGTTTATAATGACGCTTTCATGGCTTGTAGAGGAGCGGTTAAGGTTTTTGAAAGGAGAAATATTAGAATGGAATGTTTTGAAAGAAAAAAGCTGCTCTTTATAAGTCTCGGAACTCAGGATTGATTTGTTTATCCTGAGTTATTGTTGAGCACCCCGATATAGCTCTATAGATTAGAAAATAACACAATTATAATCAAGTTTGGAATCAGATGTATGGTATACACTTTAGCTGAGTTAGCCCCTAATAAAAGGCAGGAACCCTGATTTGCCCCTAACGAAGGGGATACGCCAATGAAAAGGCTACGTGCTAGGGTAGAAAGTATCTTAAAAAAATTCTCTATTTTTTTTATCTTGGCACCCCATGAGCACAGGTGGTTCTTCTCTCCACATACCAAGTTTATAGTGAATAGCTCCAATTGTGGGCCCGGGCAAACTTCGATACTTTTTATATTAAACTTCTATATATATTCTAAAATCCTAGGGTGCGACAATAACCCTTACACATATTTATAGACTACATGTAAGAACTCTAATCCTAATAGAACTCCTTATTATAATATGTTTCTAACATTAGCCTAAGTCTAAGAAGAATAAACTCCAAAACACTGCTAGGGTGGGCCATAATAATAAACTTCTTATAAGTTGAATTAAATATAATAGTTAAGAAGAAAGTATAACACAAAATTAATATATCAGAAGCTCCAATGTGAATACTTAACCACTAGGCTACAACAACTTTGTTGTAAACGTTGTACCTAACTAATTATTAACTTAGGTTTGGTCCCATTCATTATTTTAATACGTAAGCCACTCTGCTATATTGGTTTTCTGTTATACCTTACTCCTAACTATTATCATATTTAATTCAACATAAATTTAGTTAATGATATCATAAATTGGGTAATCCCACATTAACCTACAGTTGAATTCGGTTAACCCAACACGACGGCCTATCCAGGTTAGTGTCGAGGCTTTTTTTTAGAACATTGAGTGGTGGACGAGACAAATACATGTAAGAAAATACAAAGTAGTTTTGTAGATATTGGCTCATATTGTATGCTTGGTGGTTGGTAATTAATGAAAGTTTTTCTAAAATAATTATTTGACATATTCCTACCTACAACCAATAAAAGCATTAATATGTAACAAAATACAACAAAATAAGAGCAAATTTTTTTTAAAAAAAAGCATTTTTGTACTTCATTTGAGCCATGTATTTAAGATGTGTTGCGACTAATTCTCAAGTTAAATTGAATATATGTGGTGTTTTAATAAGTGATTATCTTGAAAATTATAAATATTCTGTGACACCTTTCCCATAGTGCTCCATCCATCCCATAAGTTTCTACTTGTAAAAAAAGTAAATTTTATGCAAGGTGTAAAATACCTTATATCACAAAAAGATAAAAAATAATTAAGTTAATACCTTTTTGAGGAATAAAATGGCAAAAAAAATTATAGCTTTTTTTACGTTGATTCTGTCTTGCTCCTACTTCTGAGAAGATGTATATTAGAAAATTTCTAATTAATAGGAGAATGTGAAATAGGATATTTACTGTAGGACAAAAGTCATTTGAAGTAAGACACTGAATATAAAACGGAAGGAGTATATTAATTTCCGTTACTTTTTCTCCTGATCTACCCAAAAAAGAAAAGAAACCCCAAAGAAGAGGATTCCTCTGGAATCATGAGAGACTCATAAAAGAGGAGCCCTCTCACCCTTCATTCCACAACCGAAAGAAATCAGTCATTTGCCTTGAGAATGAGGGAACAAGAAATAAAAGGCATGCAGTATGCTCTTTGCTTAAAATCTACTAAAGCTTCACGGCCAAAAGAGAGCTTGAGACAAGGGAAAAAGGGGGCCATACCATGTCCATGATGCAAAAGATGCCCAGCTATCCATTCATGATGTTTGTGCCAGCTTCCCTGCCTCCACTTGCTGCTCCTTCCATGATAAAACCCCACATCATTCCATGACATTTCAAAACAGGAAGAACAAGGTCACATAATATAGATCATTGACCATATATATAGCGGAGGAAGAACATGATTTTCCCCCATTGCTTTCTACATTCTAATGGCAAGCTGACCACTGGTCCCAAGAATTTTCTCCTAACCAGGGTATCCATATCCCAAAAAGGGATAGAATTAAATTAATAATTAGCAGTTCGTTTATATATGTTTACAATTTTTTCCCCAGTTCAAGATTTGGCTTCTCAATAAATGGGCACCTCCTTAATTAGAAATCCCAATATATATCACGGGTACCCAAAAGGATGTTGCTACAATAAAGGAAAAATTATTTAGTACTCCGGGCTGAGTAAATTCGATCCAAGTACTCAATAATTTGAGTGGAGAATCACATATGCAACTATTCTATGCTAGAAGAGCCCATGTGCATATGTTTCATTGAAAAAAAGTCATATTACACGATAAAAACAAAAAACAAAGCCTTAAAAGAAACTCGAGGAAGAACTTCTTAGAGGAGAAGAAGGGAAGGAGATGAACCTGTTCTTGGCAACAGAAGTATAACGGAATAAGGCTGCAAGTAAGGTGGACAATATTTATCGGTTTTTATGATTCAGACTTGGGAAAAGCCCCTCATCTTGATTCTTGTGGTCAGTATCACATCAGTTGACCTTTTTTTTTAATAAAAATTGGATTTAAATGACAGAAGGAATGATGTCAAAATGATTTAGGGAAAATGGGAACTCCCTTGCATATGATATAGCTTCAGCGGCCCAATGGGCCTAGTTGGAACAATGGCAAAATGAGTTGGAAAGAGGACACCTAGGGAATATGCCCGTCAGAGGCCCACTGGGCCTGGGCCTCAGCGTATTATGGCACCTGTCACTCCAGTCTGCACCTCATTACGCCACACCGCGTGTTTTGGCAGGGTGGAGGAAAAGGACAGATCCAACTGGCTAAATAGTGTGTGATAGCACTTTTGACGCACATATGCCAACATGTGAGCAGGGCCCACCAACATGCTTGTGTCTTGCACTCTTACCCCTTGATGCTTTCCTTAATTACAGATGTTGGTTTAAAAATTTTTAAATTTTATTTGCACCCTCATTCTATTAAGGGAATTGGAAAATAAATGAACATACAATTAATCCCTAGTTCTTGCTAGCATTTGATTTTTTTTTCACATTAATAGAACTATTAATGTGAGATGAGCAACTAATTACTTCTTCCATCTCTCAATAAATGTTTTATTTGATTTTTCAAAATATATTGGATATATAATTAATCTTATCTTTCTTACTAGCATCTAATTGTACACGTGAATATATTTGCAAAGGCTAATAACAATAATTTTGTATATATTATTGCTTCTGTGAGATAACCTATTTAATTTTTTAAATAAATTAATTTTAATTTATTTCTAAAAATCAAATAAGATACTTCTTAAATTGAATAAAGCATTCATGTGAATCCAATAAAAAAAATTACAATAATGCTAACATTTTTTGCCTAGGGTCATTTGGGTAAAATTAATATTATTTGAAAGAAGGTTGCCTAAGACACTAAATTTTAGGCATGTAGGTGTCCTTTGATCTAAGCTAATTAGGAAGGAAAAATTTAATGAGCATTGTAGTTTTAATATTAGCTAGCCTCATAACTATCATGGCCCTAATGGCCAAGGCGCTGAAGCTACACTCTTGCCACAGAAGCTCATTGAGAAATTTCAACCTTAAGGGCTCCAAAAACCTTACTCCTTGTCTCCTGATTTCTTTAGGGTATGTATGAGACTAATTTTACTACTTTGAGTAGGGTGTACTAAATTTATTAACAAATAAGGAGTGAATCTGCAAATTCAACTTCTCTCTCCGTTTTTACACTGACATTTACTACCAGGCCCACTACTCTCCCTCATCCCTTATCAGTGATCGGTCACCGCCAGCAACCCTCGCTCTCTCTCTCTCTCTAGCAATGGCTTCTGTATCCAAGCTCCCTCTAGCAGCCTTCCTACTGGCCGCCTTCCTCGCCATTGCTGCAGACTGCCACCGGGACCAGGTCCAAGACTCGACCTTGCAGCTCCCCTTTGAATGGGGGGCACAAGACTCCATGATGTATGGCTTTGGGAACGAGGAAGAGGTAGAAGATGAAGAAGGGGAAGATGGTGGGATGAGCAGGAGGTCTCTCTACTGGAGGCTGTCCCACTACTACATCTCCTATGGAGCCCTCTCCGCCAACCGCATCCCCTGCCCGCCCCGCTCCGGCAGATCCTACTACACCCGCAACTGCTACAAGGCCAGGGGCCCCGTCCACCCCTACCGCAGGGGCTGCTCCAGAATCACCATGTGCAGAACTGGTCTTTATTAGGTATTCTGGCTTGTGGGTGTTTGCTGTATTTGCTTATCTTTGTTTTATTGCAGTTGTAATGTCAAGATAGGCTTATAAATCCAAGATGGGTACTTTGGATTTCGGTCGTATGTATCAGATTGTGCATCATGTGAAATCAAGAAAGTTTTTTGCTTTCACTAGGATTATTATGGTGCTATTCAACTTTGTACATTGATGGTTTTGTTATCTAAATGACCTCATTAACCTTCATCTTCAACTAGCTTGATTCCAGGTGCAAATTGCAAAATTGATGCTAATTGAGCATGATAATTAGTTTGTAGGTGAATGTAGTTATCTGTTTATTTGCTGATATAAAACAAAAAAAGTTCATTGGTAGTTTAGCTATGGATTACCAAGTTGAGCACTTTAGTTTGAGTCCATTCTCGTTTTTCCAAATATATGCGGAATGGAGATAGCAATATTCCTTCTTCTTCCTGAAGATTTAGTTTGCGCTTTTGTTGAGTGCTGGGGGTTTCATCCTCTTTCTCCACTTTGGGATTCTTAGACATAATTGTCATTTGGTATTAAAGATGGAAAATTATAAATCAGGTGGGTGTGAATTATTTCTGTAGCAACGAGTTTTGCTTGCCATTGTGATTGGATCTATTCTCTGATATAATATCCTGAGTTGGATGGCTATTTGACATATATATTGCATATCCCTAGAAAGTGAAAGGAGGTGAGAATGGAGGATATCATGAAAATGGGGGGCCAAATGCGTTTGATTGAGAAATAAGCTGTCGGTGGATATGCTCATACATTTGATGTTTTAACATAAGAACAAAGAACTGAAGTAGTTGGTGTGTTATGAAACTCAGCTGAATATCTTCAACTTCCCATTGGTACTTGGTAATTTATTGTTTTAAGGAAAACCAACATGTTTTTCTTTCTTGAAATCAACATTCTTGAAACAGCTAAATTTCTTCAGAAACCAACATGGTTTTCTTTCTTGAATGTTAGAAACAAAGACTAGCATCATTCTGTTCCAAAAAAGAAGAATTCATTTCTGTGGCATGCTGTCTTGATTTAGGGCCCATAAGGTACCATTATTGGGCTTCTAACCACATGCTTTCCGCCAATTTCATGCCAGCTTAAGTACCCATAACCGCCCGTGTACTCATTATCAGGTGTATTGATTCCAACACCGGCCAGATTGACTGCAACACTCACCGTGAAGTGCCCCTTGCTGTTTTTCCCATCAAAAGTGAGGCTCTCCGGCTGCACTGTCACATTCAACCCTGTCGACACCTCCACGGTGACGCGATAAACGGCCGAGTAATCGGACACGCTTGTCAACGTCCTGGTGAATGTTGAAGAAGTGGAGTTTGTGTTGTTGAGGATGACCGTGAATGAAGGGTAATTGAGGTCGAGGCTGGCACTAGTACAAGTAAAGTTAAAGCTCCTTGTTATGAGCCGTATTTGTTGTCTCGTGTAGTTGAGTGCACAGAGGAAGTTCACATAGTCGTCTGGCTCAATGTCGTACACTAGGCCGGGGTCCAAAGCCTTGTTCGGGTCGACGTGCCCTGACCCAAAGTCGAGCGGACTCGCCGCACTTCCGGTGGTCATGTCAAGGATCGGTCCATCCGAGTTGTCTGTTATGTATGCGGTGGTCATTAGCGCAGAGCGGATTGCCGCTGGGGACCAATCACGGTGGGCGGCCTTGACCAGTGCGGCCACACCGGCAATGTGGGGGCATGACATAGATGTCCCGGAATCTAGTGCATAATCGGTGACCAAGTAGTCGTTACCAACTAATCCACGGCCTTTGTTAGGGACCCAAGCTGCCAGTACTAGGTACCCGGGCCCCACCACGTCGGGCTTTAGGATCCAAGGGCTGGCCAGGCTGGGCCCACGGGAGGAGAAGAAGGTTACCTGTGGGGCTGGTTTGATGCCCAACCTTGTGATCTTGAATGTGATATCAATGGTGGCCGAGGTTGGATACACGGCTATGTAGTCGCTGATCGCGGCCCCGTCTCTTATACTGACTGCCACAAAGGGCATGAAGTAATCTTCCGGGAAAAAAAAATCGGCCGAGTCTGTGGAAAAGATGGCCCCTAAAGCACCTGTTCGGTTCACTTCGTTCATCTGGCCATATGTATCGCCAAAGGAACATAGCACAATTTTTCCAGCAACATCCTTTTGTTCAAGGGAATTGCTCTCACAAGTCTCTTTGCTAGTGTTGCCATGGCCATAATAAAGTGGGACCCCGGAGACAAAGAGGCTCTCAGGGAACATGGACTGGCCTAGGAGGGTCATTGTGCCATCGCCGAGGGTCAATTCCGCCGCAAATTCTCTGTCGATCGTCGATGCACCCACCGTTGTGATCCATGGTGCCTCATTGAGCACAGTGTAAGCGTGCGGCCCTCCATTTCCGGCAGAACATGCCACAAAGATCCCTTTCTCGATGGCAGCAAAGGCGCCGAGTGCCATCACGTCCTCATAGTAGGGCGTTCGAAAGAACCCTAGGGACAATGACATCACATCGACACCGTCGGAGATGGCCTGGTCCATGCCGGCCAACACATCTGTGGCTGCCGAGTCAAATGTGTCTGTCTCAAACACAACCTTGTACATGGCCACCCTAGCCATGGGTGCAATGCCCACGGCCGTGCCCTTGGCATAGCCAAAGTAGTCTGCGTCTCGAACCGGGCTCCCAGCTGCAGTGGATGAAGTGTGAGTCCCATGACCACGCCAGTCCCGGGGTGAATCATAGTCTGTAACCGAGATGTTGAAGCCCCGTTCCTTGAGCCCCTTACTAAAAGAACGGGCCCCTATCAATTTCTTGTTACAATTAGATGAGTTGAATTCGGTCCCAGTCTCACACTCCCCTCTCCACCTCTCCGGCACCGGTGACATATTTTTGTCGTTGAAGCTCTCGCTCTCTGGCCATATACCGGTGTCAAGGACCCCGATTATAATGTCATCGCCAAACTTTGACACCGGCCATAGGCCCCAATTTCTCTTTAGGCCGAGGAACTTGGGGGTGTGTGTGGTGTGGAGCTTGCCATATTTATCAGGTATTGTGGCAAGATGACCTGGCATTTTTTCCAGCTCATTTAGCTGAGAAGTTGACAATACGGCACTGAAGCCATGTAGGACATGATTATATGTGTACAGATGCTTTGCTGGGGCCTCTCCTTCGGCTGCTGACAAGGATGTAAGTATCGACGTGTACCAATTATCATGGGCAGCGAATGGAGCTGGCATGGCTGATTTGTCCATGTGGACGATGTAGGGTTTACGCCCGCTGCTTGCTGATGCAGACATGGCATCCACGCAAGCGATGACGAATAGGAAGAAGAAAAACTTGGAAGGAAAAATGCACTCCATGGGAGGAGGCAAGAAGATCGATATGAGTTGTAGAGTCAGAAGCAGGTGCTTATATAAGGCAAAGGAATATATATTTAAACTTTTGGGCAGCGGAGAGAAGCGATGATATCTAATCAAGAAGTCCAAGAATGAAATATAGGGTGTTTCGCAGTGCTCTGGCTTGGTTAGGAAGTGAGCTTGTGGTTTTGTCATGATGTTGTGGACCATATGTTTACAGAACACATGAAGCAGCTAATCAAACTATCTGTAAATTCTGAATCACAGTAATAAATTAGTATCATTCATAGTGTGTACCGCTCATCCGACTTTGGCCGGCAATTAACCTCACCTTATGGTACCTGGGAAACATGGTACTCTAGCGTTGTGAACATTTCAAGGGAAGCTGAGAATTATGCATTTGGTTTGTCTTTTTCAATCAATTCAGAGAGGTTGACCTAACATAGCCACTTATTTCAGATCACCATGGAGAAAAATATTAGAGTCCTGTTTGTATTCTCAATCCGGCAGACATGACCCGACGTACAGGCACATCTTAACTAGCTTTTTCCAAAATATTGTTCATATTAAGGCATTTGGCTGTTAGAGAGTGGCCAATGGTAAGAGAATGCAGTATATATCCTATATACTAGAGGCCAATTGAAAGAGATGTTCCTATTAATTAATCACTTAACTATCACTACTAAGAATACACATGTATTATGTGTGAAAATACAAATTAAATTAGATAAATAAATAAAATAAAATAAAATAAAATAATATATATATATATATATATATATATATATATATATATATATATATATATATATATATATATATATATATATATATATATATATATATATATATATATATATATATATATATATATATATATATATATATAAATAAAACAAAGGTCTGCCTTGCATACTATAGTTACAATATATATTTTCATGATCATAATGATAATAAATTATGTACATAAACTCTATATTAACTCATAGTTTACAAGTCCAAATCTCGTAGCCTAAATATTATGTTATAGGTTGGTGAAGAAAATGATGTCAAAGGACTTCATTCCGTGAAGCACACTATTCATATTTAGGACTATTTTAGCGGTGGGTCTCATTTAATAGAGCTATTCTCGAGTTTTTCAAGGGCATAAAAAATGTGCAAATCCACAAATGCATAATATAGGTGAAAATACAAAAAATTATTATTGAGAAGTGTATTTATACATGCAGCCTAAAAAAAGTTCAAAAAATATAGTCATGTAAGATCTCATTTGATAGAGCTCATCAAAAGCTTTCTAACAATATGAGGAACACACAAATCCAAATTCAAGAGTGCAAGATATAACATTACAAAGTTAAAATCAACATAACCTAATAATTGGTCATAAGCGGTAGGTATTTAAAAGAATCTAAGAAAATAACTTTACTAAATATCTTCAAATTATTTACTACATCAAACTTATATAAGAGTTAAGTATAAAATATCGGTAAAATAGTCTGAATCACTCAATTTGCTTTATATAGTAGTAGAGTTGCCTAATAAGGAAGTAACTATTGGAACTTCCTTTCCTATCATGACTCAGTTTTGAGGAGGTTGTGTGTGTTTTTGATGGCTTATTTTAAGAAATGGCCTAGGACGTAAGTAATACCATTTGTTAGACACCTATTCTCTTTAGTTATTGTAGACCTCACTAATGCTCCTTACCAATGCTCCTTCTTCCCTGAACTCTCAACATGTCTTATATTGTAGCTGCTTACTAGAACCTACTAAACAACATATTGAAACTCATTATTAAATAGATGGCCACTTTGTTGAACCTCATCACCTTCAGCATAGTGTGTGGTGGATGGACAAGGTTAGTTCAATCTCTACAATCAGTAGGTCAGAAGGAGTGTTTGTCACTCTCCCCTCATAGCTGGCTACTTGAGTTTCACAGCCTACTCAAGAATGACCATTACAACTACAATATAAAACTCTTTATGGCCTCATGTATGTTGGGAAAATTACACTACTTTCCCTCTTCTCTGCTAACCAAAATACACAATAAAGTGCACACATATACACTCACAGTGATCTATGTCCATTACACTCAAGTGTCATATTGTTGTATACCTTGAAATATGAGAATTACAGGGAAGAATGATGAACTTGGGATTAGAGTAAGAATAAGGGGAAAAGGAGGATTAACATGATTTTTTTTTTGGGCAGTGGGGGGGGGGGGGGTATTTGGGCTAAATTCATTAAGAGAATGGACGGAAGAGGTCAAAGGGAGGAGAAGGAGGCACATGAGAAGAGAGGAGAAGGAGAACTCAATTCTTCATTATTTTCCTGATTAGGGCCAAATGGCCTTATAAATCATAATGGGGTGATCAATCACTTGAACAATATCAATTGTTCAACCTAATGTACTTGATTACTAAGTGATTGACTGGTCACTAAAACTGGGGTCAATTATTAAAATTATTATAATCTACTATCTAGCCTATTGATTCATCGCTACAATCAGGCAATCAATCTTTAATGTTATTTTAATCTACCATCTACCTATCAATCGATAGCTATAACAAGGCAATCAATTGTTACAATATCTAAATTAAAATCAAGTTCAACAACTAACAAACGTCATAAAAAATAACATTATATAAGCATGAAGTAACTTGGAACATGGCATTACACCAGGCTATGTAATAGTGTCTTTCCTTAAGATTGCCAATATGGAAATTGTAGAAAGAACACATCTTCCAAGACCCAAGTAGCATTCTCCAAAAGAAGTCTTTGCCAAACCACAAAAACTCCTCAACTAAAAAGCCAGACGAATGGGCATCCACAATCGCAACATTTACCAAAACATGGAGAGATGAAAAGCAAGAGTTGGTAGAGACATAGGGGAAAGACAACTCAGATTCCCTACAAACTTGCAAATACGAGATATATGAAACATAGGATGAACCTTGGAGTCTGCTGGAAGCTGCAAATGGTAAGCAACAAGACCAATCCGTAATAAAATATGATATAAACTATGGAATATGTGGGCCAATTTAGCATTTTTCGGCTGCTACAGAGTACATTGACGATTAGGAGAGAAGGAAACATATTACAAATAGCCAACAGAAAATTCTCAATTCTCATGGTGGAGGGCATAGACTTGCCTTATCTGATTTTGGGCAGCAACTAAGTTACATTTCAGTTGACGAAGTACGATTCTAAAGCATAAAATCAACTTCGAAAATAGTTGTGTAGTGTGGAACATAAGCCAATAAGGTCAAAGGAGGGAGGCCACACACAAGCTCGAAAAGGAGAGAAACCAATATATGAGTGATTGCCCGTGTTATGCACCCAGTTTGACTAAGGAAGTTGACTTAGCCACTTATGTGGATTATTACTGACTCAGCAATGCAAGTACTACTCTAAACATCTATTCACCACCTTTGTTTAGCCATATGCCTAAGGATGATAGGTTGTGCTCATCTCTAAACTAATTCCATGTAGGAAAAACAATTCTTGCCAAAAGTGAGAGATAAAACATGGCCTCAGTTAGAGACAATAGAGCGAGGAATCCCATGGAGCTTAGCCACGTTACACACAATATTTTTGCAATTGTCTTGATTGTAAAAAGATAACCCAAAACACTGAAATGAGCACATATGAACAAGTAATCCATAATCACGAGAATGACAAGTTTGCCCTAGACCATAGTCAAGGCTTCAAATAAGTCAAGAGACATTATCCCCAATGTGATCAGGAATGGGCAAAGGTTGGAGTGACCTTGGAGAGGTAGTAAAAGTCATAGCACATTGACAAACATCACATTAAGTAACATAATATTGAACCTCCTAAATACCCCATCATAAGAAACTTTGGCTCACCCACTTGTAAGTACGAAAGGAGCCCTCATGGCTAGCAAGTCAGGGGTCACGAAAGTGGTAAATGATGGTGTATCACAGAGTAGGAGCATTAGGAACCTATAGATAGTCCTTCTAGAAGATAAGATTGTCTTGTAAAACAAAAAAGGGTAAGGAAGAAGGTACGGCTTGCAAGCAAGCAAATCATGAGCCAATAGATCTTCAAAATATTTACACCGAAGGTCCTCCAGAAAAGGAAATTAGAGTTTAGATAAAACCAAGGCATGGCCTTATAGAAATTGTCTAGAGAGAGCATCAACCACAACATTGTTGGAACCCTTCTTATAAACAATTTCATAGTCATAGCCCAAGAGTTTTGTGATCCAATGTTGTTGAGCGGGTGTGGACACTCTCTTTTTTAATAAATATTTTAAATGGCTTATTTTTGGTGCAAATGGTTAAATGGAAGCCATACTTTTAGTCTACATTATAGTTCAGCCCTGTCCACAACTCAGAACAAGTACTCTGATACCAGTGTTGTGTGCCTTGAAATATGAGAAATAGAGGGAGGAAGTATGAAATTGGGATTAGAGGAAGAAGAAGGAAAGGAGGGTTAGCATGATGACGAGGGAGTTATTTGGGCCGAACCTGATGTGTGAATGGTCAGAAGATGTCAAAGTGAGGAGGGGGCAACACATGAGAAGAGAGGAGGACAACTCAATTATTTGTTATTCTCTTGATCTGGGCCTAATGGCCTTACAAATAATAACAAGGTGAATGAAATCAATCATTCAACCTACTAAACTCGAATGCGAAGTGATCAATCGATCTCTACAACTGAGTGATTGATCGTTAAAGTTACTGTAATCTACTATCTAGCCTATTGATTGATTACTATAATAGTATTTGAATTGAAATAAAGTTTAACAACTAACAAACATCATCAAGACATAACACTTGGGCATGAAGTAATTTGGAATGTAAAACATATATGCAAAGTAACACACCCACATAGCAAGATTACCAATGAAATAAATCACGTAAGACCAATGTAATACATATATACAAAGTATCAAACCCTTTGTCATCGCTTACCATCCGTTGCCCATCCATCCGCCCCACACACATAGATATCCATCACATAGGCTTATAGTCCTCAAACAAACAAAAGTATGTCACCCATACGTATCACACACACATAATTCAACATGTAGCTTATCAACATACTTGCTAATCATCACTAGCACACACATTCCGCATACATAACATATACTTAGAGCTTACAAGCATGCCATGTACACGATTAAACATAGTATATTTCATTAAATTTCCTTCTTACAACATGCAATTTATTCATCATCGTACATCTAACATTCAATCATATAATTCTAGCATGATTCTACACATTCAAAGCATGCTATTATGAAATTACAAGTTTAAAGTCCCCTATCTCATAATCCATGACATTTGATAGTGAGTAGATGATAGTGGCGACGTCAATGGCGAGGGGACAACCAAAAACATTGCCTACTTAAGAGAACTGCTATCCCAAGGTTTAGAAAGCACCATAAATAATCATGACAAGATGAGGGTGACAAAAATTAGTGTGGCAAAATTTATGATCCACAACAGTGCACCAGGGGCGGCCAAAAGAAAGGTCATGCCAATAACGAATGGTAGGTGTGACTGGAAGTCAATATGGACTAACTAAAGGATGGCCGACAGCTGAGAAGTACTTGGTCATCCATGAAAAGTCAAAATTGGCCACAGGTAGCACCCAACAATGGTAATTTTATGTCGACTATGGCCCACATAAGGGGGGGAAGTCATGTGTATGTGCTCAAGGCTAGAGGTCAGGTGGACTCTGGTGGTCAAATCAAGACAATGGGAGAGTCATTTGACGGTCAGGCGACACAAAAGCGGTACCTAAACCCTAAATCACACGCTCATCCATATGAACATGTGGCAAAGAGGGCCACTCAAGGGGGAGATGGGTTGGATAGAGGTGACTCAATGCCCAAAGAAGGCAACATGGCTAAGGCCATGGTAGTGGCCACTGAAGATGACAATATAGCCAATTGCCATAACAACCAAAACCAATAGTGTGGGTAGCTGTGCATCTAGCATGATAGAGGGAGAAGGGATGTTCATGACATGAACACGGTTTAACAAAAACGGTGGCTTGGGTGGGTAGCAACCTAGTCGTTGCCAGCCCAAGTCAGGCTAGAGGTCAGCAGCCACAATACTGTTTTAACCTATAAGGACCGAGAATTGGGGTTTTCTGCTTGGTTCTGGATTGAGCGGGGGTGTGCAAGTAATGTGGGGGAGGAATAATTGGGCCAGTGCGTTTGGCCATCGATATCATTGAACTAGGGCAAATACCCTGATGGCCAAATGACCCATTGCTCGCTGGTGGAAGCCACCAGAGATGCACCAAGAGGTGTTTTACTCAGGTGGAAAAGAAGAGCAAAGAAGTGCTAAAATATAGAGGAGTGTGGGAGACGGAGGAGAGGAACATGGAGGAGGTAGTGGCAACCCCACCATGGTCATCCTAGCTAGACAAAGCTACATCCGGCCTAAGACAGGAGCTAGAGATAGCAGCAGCAGCCTTTGCCGGTGAACAAAGGATTGGAAACAAAATTAGAGGAGGGCGAAGGAATTAGATAGATGAGAGAGGAAGAGGGTGGAGGAGGAACCAGGCTGAGTGAAGCCTACCCTCACCATCGTCAGGCAAGGACGAAGCTCATGGCAGCCAGCGGTCCCTTGTCGGTTAGAGGTAGTGGCGCAAGATCAAAAATAGAGAGAGGTTAACCGGGGAGAGTGGGCTAGGGGCCCGTGAGTTGTCTAGGCTGCACTGGGGAGGTGTCCTCACCACCTCTAGGCCGAGGTCAGCCAGCAATGGTGGGCTAGCGCCCGATAGAAGATGAAGCATCACACCAAGAAGAACCTTCTCAATCCTTCTTCCTCTTCTAGGTCGGGCACATAAATGCGCCCAATCTTTTTTTTTTGCTCTTCACTTTTCTTTTCTCCTGTCATTCAATTTTTCTTCTCATTTTCTTCATTTTTCGCACTATTTCCTCTGTGGCACAATGTGCCCACCGCCTATAACTAAGCCTGACACCTGGCTTTATGGTATGAGTACTAAGGAAAATACAAAAAGTCAATACCCCGAAACATCAAATTTCCTCGTGGGAAAAGTAATAAATGATAGTAAAAGGTTGTAGAAAATAACAGAAAAATTAGGGATATTACAGAAAGTGGGCAAATGACATAATGATTTGGATGACTATGTATCATGAATGTGCATGATTGTTGATGGGATTTTAAATCACATGTCTTGGAGTGGCCGATGACATCAAATTAGGAATTACTGTGGTGTAGGCTGCATCAGCCAGTGTGCATGGAATTGCTTCTCTGAAGAACTACTAGGGCATGCAATATGGGGCATAGATACCATTGGGGATTACAGGGTCGATGTTTCCCTTACGTGTCAGTGTAGCTTGTATTTTGCAAGGTTGGGGTAATTAAATTAGTCAGGACATAATACTGACTTTGATATTTCAACACAGGTAAGGAGATTAATTAGCATGTGATATATTGAATGTATTGAGAATGTAAATATCCTAATTCGTAAACAAGATAACAAGTGGGAATTAATTGGGATGTAGACAAGATGGTTTTAAATGGGATACAATGACATCTCAAGGATTGGGGAAGGGTATAACATGAAGAAACTTGCATGGTAGATGATCATTGCTCTCTTGTTTTCTACATGAGCTCAAGGGTTTTTTGAAAGCCAGTGTGTAAGTCTTCATGGGCCGGTGCTAGATGCATATGGGCAGTCCACAATACCTAGTTTCTTTAAATAAAACTGATAGGTATGTGTTCCGTTTGACTTATCAAAGTGCCTTATGAAATGAATTGTAAAGTATGCAAAACTCAATTGGTGATCTTTGATGATATTGGATATGTTTCTTTTAAAAGCTATGAATATTTTGATCTAACTATTGTACCCAATGGTACATTAGATTAGAGTTAGGGTAGAAATCTTCCATTTCATTAAGATAAGAATTGCTGTTTAGAATGTTTAAATTTCGACTATGAATGCTCGATGTTTAGAATAGGATATGCATTGCATGACATGGTATAATGCATGATCACTTTAAGTTTAAAGGCATAAATGAATTTGCATTCATATGATATGTTGCATGTAGATGCATGAGCATGTCTAAGATTCATATAGTTGCATCTTTATTATAACCTTGTAGAGTGTAGGTAAGCCTACTGAGCTTCGGCTCATAAGTGGTTCGCCACCATGCGTATTTTTGTATGTACAGGTTTTGACAGATGTGATAGAAGATGGATGCTGATGGTTCCTATGCTTCATGTCACTGCAGCAATCTCCTTGGAAAGTTGATCACTGTAACTATCTTTGTATTTTATATTATTAAAAAAATTCATATGTTGTAATTTCTATGAAATATCCATGGAAATAGATTGTGACAATTCATCAAACATACAAAAGTCATAAAATTTATGTGCTTCACTACCATAAATAATGGCTACATCCATAGATCAATTTTACTATCAACAATGGGGATACATTCTACTTTGTATGCATTACACAAACAAGGGTCAATACCCTCTTAACATACAATGGAGATACCTCACTCAAAGTTAGAAAACCCAAAAAGAGATTAGGAAAGAGGTATTTACATAAACTACCTTGATTCATTTTCTCAATACCAAGAGGAACAAATTGAGCTTGAAAAGTTTCTTCCTTTTATTCTTGTTCTTCTTTCTTCATGAAGCTTACTTTTTGTTCTACAATGTCTCACCCAAAGTCCTTAACTCTACTACCCTTTCTCAAAAGAAATCCCCTTCTTTTAAGGGGACTTTATTTATTACCAAAAAGTCCCTCTAGTTAAATGATGGGACATCACATGAGAGATAAGCCCAACAATAGGCTTTACAAAAGGAATAGGCCTAACAATGCCTCCTCTCTACATAGAAGGTCATTGTATCCTATCATGAAGATGAGATTTCACCCTGTCATGGACTTCGTATGTCGATATATCTTAACAAATGATTTCATTAAAAATATATATTTTTAATATTTTTTTGGAAAAATAAATTTAAAAAATCTTGGGGTATGACAACTTGGTATTAGAGAATTTAAGGTTCATTTGTTTACATGTATGAGATCACGATTATGCACTAATGTTAAATAGAATGGAAGGATATAGGTAGAGTAGTATCTTATATAGTATTGATACTTATTTGATGCAATTTGTGTTGACAGTGAGTGTCTTAAATCTAGTAAGACGAGCTATAGCTTAATAGAATAAGATTGAAGCCTTTCAACCACTAATATCATTATTGACGTTGCTACCTCTATTTTAACTATAGGAGTTTGGATTGTAAATCGAAAGTGTAGTACTGATACCTCATGTCATGAATGAATGTTTTAGTATAACTGATAACTCCTACAAAATTGATAGAGATGTTCCAAGGAGATATACTATAAAGGCTCATACTTAAGCTATTTAATCATAACTTTAAGCTTAATTGGAAGTTATAAACCCCAAGGGCAGGGAGAAATGAGGCTACCTAGTACTTTAAATAGTAGACTTTAATGAGTTAGTGAGAATGGAGTGGTTGTCTACTAATGATGCGTTAGTAGATTAAAAATAGAAAATTGTTACTTTCTTAATGATTAGAGATTATATATTCAAAGTTTAGGGTTTCATAGGTAGGAAGATTCCCTAATAATTTCTTCTAAGAAGACATAACCATTTATCTTAAATGTTGTACAATCTTCTTAGCAAATGTAGTAGATGTGGAAAAGAAGAAACTAAAGTTGGAAAAAAAGTTCTTGAATTTTCTGGTGTATTCCCAAAAGAGTTATAAGGTTCTCCTCGAAGGAGGAAAGTAGATTTTACTATTGACTTGATTACCAAGACCACACTTTATCTAAAGCACTTTTTCGTATGGCCCCTACTAAATTGAAGGACCCGACTTCAAGAACTTTTGAATGAAAGAACTTAAAGTTAATTTCTAAGAGTTGAAGATAGGAATTACTATTGTGCATGTATAGGTTTTAACACTCAAAACGACTTTGAACCCTATTTAAATAGAGAGGGATGATGAATTTGCTACGAGAGGACTGTTTTCTTTGAGATATTTCAAGGTGTAAAGTTCTTGAGTATTCAGAATTCCTTAATGCATTTGTAAGGTTGTGAGAGATTTACTAAAAGAAATGTGAGAGTTTGGTTTATAATTGTTTTATGAATTGAGTTAAGTGAATTGTGAATTGAGTGACTAAACAAATTATAAAGGAATCATCACACACCGATATCAACAGAAGGTTAAATAGTGAAGTGCAATCAAGATGAACATTTATTTGAACATCAGTAAGAGATTGTGCTAGAGAATATAAAAAATGAGACAAGGTTTGTAAGTACCAAGATGAACTTTGATAGTTGTGATAATAATAGAGAAGGGTTTTTTCTAGTAGACTAAGCATAATTTATATCTTCTTAATGCCTTATTAATAGATAAATCATAATTTTTCCTGAGGTGGGTTTCCATAATAAAAATTGATTATGCTAGTATGATTGATACACAATAGTTTTTACTTCTTTAGGGTAATTAGAAGATCACATCTTATAGTCCTTAAGTGATTTTTTGGCTAAAAGCATTGTGGTGATCCTTAAGTAAAAGATACTAAACTCACATACTCCTCATCCTAAAAAAAAGTAGAACGCAAGCCGCTACGGAAAGTCAAATTTAGGGTTCAAAAGTGCATGCGAAATATCTTGAAAAATCCCAGAAGTGGCCTGGCTAGTACACAATGACAAAAATCCAACCTAGTTGCAACTCAAAAATGATTATAAATGTTTTTACGACCACCTCTATGACCAGCACCCAAGACGTATAACAGAGGATACCTAACATTGTACATTGAGGCAAACACGATATATGTGTACCACATTGGACTTTTGCCTCTAACATTGTACATATAAAACTATGATTGCCTCTAACATGGTACATAGGGCTATAAAAACATTGATCATTGAATGCCCTGGAAGTGGTTCATGCTTTATCAAATCTACTTTTCTATGCACACTAACCCCATGTGGCATGTTCATAGATGCTAGTCATGGCTCTCAAAGACAATAGAAAAAAGAATGCATGTTTTTTTGTACAATTTTAAGTAGTTTTGGTACATAAAAGGAAAAAGAAAATGAATATAATTTTTTTTTCTAGTTTTCTTATGGAGTTTCATGTCATTTTGAAAGAGAAAATCTGATAAAGTTGATATAGAGTTTTTACACTTGATGTAGTATTAAAAATGCAATGTACTTTAAGTGTTGTATTCATTTTGTAATTTGATGGTTTCTATTGATGGAATGAAAAATACTCCCTCCATTTTAAATTATTAGATCCATTTGGCAAAAAATTTGTTCCATATTAATACCTCTATTTTGTTTAATTTAAATGATTAAGTTCTTAAAAAAGATTATCATAAGATCATTTTTCCTTTTCTTAGATATGGGTTTTACCATTCAATAAAAATTATTAATTTTCCAAATGTAACTATTAATATGGGATGGAGAGATTATGTAAAAGATCTCATTATATATACAAATGCGGTCTCAAGTAAACAATTAGACTATCAACGTCCGTGAGCAGCCCCACTATGTGTTCAGGGACCTCAAGGCCTTTTAACTAGGCCTTGCTCATTTTGAGGGTGCATGAGTATGGAGAAGAGGTGAATCATTTCACATGGTCTTCCTTCTTGTGAAGTCTAAGGGTGTTAACGAGCTAAGCTAAGCTGAGTATTGGGCTATTATGGCTTTAACTCGAACTACTGAAGCTTGACTCAAAGCTCAAATAAGTTCTAAATTTTTAGCTTAAGCTCAGCTCGAATTTTCGAGCTCAAGCTCAAACTAAAATAAGTGAATCATGAGCCTAGGCTCGAACTAGGCTTCAACTAAAAAAATTAAAATAATAAATATTAATTCTAAAGTACAAGAAGTATTACACATACTAATATGCTTTTGGTATTAAATATTAATAACTATATTTCAACAAGTATTAAGACTACACCTTAAACATTTGAATATAGTCACTAGGAAAGAAGAAAACTATGACAAATGAGTTTTAGTTACATATGCCCCAAAAATGTAGCACTACTATTTTCCTCTCCTTATGTGCATATAATCACTAAAAAAAAATACAGAAAATAAAAACTCACTTAGGCAACATTACCATCTATTTCTTCATATTTTCTTTTCTTTACATCCTCATAAATTACTTATAAAAGAACTATTCTTTAGCCTTAGTATGCCTCTAAAAAATTTCAAAGTACATGTAAAAAGAGATACATTTTGTATGTTGAGGACAGTCCCAATGTCATGCTTTAACTTTTAAAAGAATATCTAACCATTCTTTCATAAATTAAGGCTAATCCCCCTAATGTACTGCTTCTTTTAGAAGTGTTTTTGAGTATATTAGTGTGATGTCATGTTGACCCTTCATCATATACTTATAGCTCAATTTGGTTTTTCAATTAAACTAATTTTAGTTCATCTTCAAAAACCAAATGAGGCTATTAATTTGGGACACAAGGAGTATATTAGTGTTTTTGTCTTCAATATTTTTATTTTTTAAAAATATATATCATATATAAAAATTATATATTTATTACAATTTAATGAGGATATATATCATGAAAAAAAATTATATGAGTTTTGGCTCACATACGTATGCGTGAGCCAAGGCATCATGGGCCATTAAATCGATATTTGAGGGGGCAAAAAGACAAACTAATTTGCCTCTTGAGTTATGTGTGTTGTTGAATCGAAATTTGAGGATGCATAAGATTGGGGCTCACGCAGTCGTGAGTAAGTTTTGGCTTATATAAACGAGTCTCATATATCATATATGTAGGAGTGCTAACAAACTGAGCTAAGCTGAGTATGGGTTTAATCGGCTTGAACTTGAACTACTGAAGCTCAACTTTAAGCTCAAATAAACTAGAAAATTTCAGCTTGAGCTCAGCTCGATTTGAAAATCCAAAGCTCAGCTTGAGCTCGAGCTCGAACTGCAATAAGTAAATCATAAGCCTAGGCTCAAACTAAAAAAATAAAAAAAAATATAAATCTAAAGTATATGAAGTATCACACATATTAATATGCTTTTAGTATTAAATATTAATAAATATACTTTAACAAGTATTACGACTACACCTTGAATATCTAACTATAGTCACTAGGAAAGAAAAAAACTATGACAAATGAGTTTTAGTTACATATGCTAAAAAAATGCAGCATTACCATTTTCCTCTCTGTATATGCATATAATCACTTAAAAAGATGCAAAAAATAAAAACTCATTGGGGCAAAATTACTATCTACTTATTCGTATCTTCTTTTCTTTATATATTTATAAATCACTCATAAAAGAACTATTCCTTAGCCTAAGTATGCCTCTAGAAAATTCTTAAATACATGTAAATAGATAAACATTCTGTAAGCTGAGGACAATCCCTGTGTCATGCTTCAACTTTTAAAGGAATATCTAATCTTTCTTTTGTAAACAAAGGTTGGTCCCCCTAATTTCATACTTCTTTTAGAAGAGTTTTTGGGTATATTAGTGTGATATCATGTTGACCCTCTGTCATATATTTATAGCTCCATTTGATTTTTCAATTAAACTAAACTTAGTTCAATTGAAAAACCAAATGGAGCTATTAATTTGGGACAAAAGGAGTATATTAATGCTTGTGTCTTCAATATTTTTTTTAAAAAAATATATATCATATATAAAAATTATATATCCATTACAATTAAAGAGGCATCATGGGCCATCAAATTGAGTTTTGAGGGCGCAAGAAGATATAAACTAATATGCCTCCTAAGTTATGCGTGTTGTTGATCAAAATCAGAGGATGTACACCATCGGGGCTCACATAGTCGTGAGTGAGCTTGGCTCATATAAATGAGTCTCATATATCATATGAATGTGGCTATTCAAACCCCACGATTTTCCTATGTCCCCCAACTAAAGTAAAAAATTGTGCTTTTTTTACTTCATTTCACCATATTCCCCCCATCCCTTTTCTCATACTTCCCCCAATATGTGAACCCCACCCCTCTCTCCTCTAGTGATGATTCCGGCGACGGATCAGGCGATTCACCCTTTTCATAGGCTAACTATAGCCAAGTGTACAGCCAGCTGCGGCTGGCGCAATGGCTAGTTGTGCAAGCATTGGCCAAGGGCAGATCTGGCCACGACTCGCCAAATCTGGCCAAGGCCGGCTTGCAGCTTGATCTGGCCGTTGTGGCAAACTGTAGCCAATGACTGGCCATGTTGTCCTCTTGCTGTAGCTATTACGGTCAGTGCCACGCCAGCCAGCGCTGTCGCCAGATCTGGCCGCGACTGCTTGTGGCCAGTGCTATTGCCAACTGCAACCAGCGGCCAGTGCCGTAGCTGGCTATGCGGGCCACTTGTCGTAGTCGCTGTAGCCAAATCTAGCCGGCAACATGCTGACTGTGACGGTGAAAATAGGCCTTCGGTGCCAACGCCGACAACCAATTCTACTCTGGAGAAGAAGGGGAAATGAGGAGAAGGGGGAAGTGGAGTAAAGATGGGGGATGATGGAGATTTTAATAAAAGAAGGTGGGGTAAAAGAAAAATGGGGGACACATGGAAAAAAGTGGGGTCTGAATAGCCACATTCATATCATATATGATATATGGTATTGGTACATATATGTAATTATATGTCATTTTATATACTCTATCCCTCATAAATTAATAACTCCATTTGATTTTTCAAAATGAACTAATCAAATGGAACCATCAATCTAGGACGGAGACGGAGGGAGGATGTCATAAATATATATTTATATTAATAATTATATTTATGATATATATATATATATATACATATATTATTTATATATAATTTTAAAATTATATTTGAGTTTGAGCTTGAGTAGAGTAGAGTCGAGTTTGAGTTTTATTCAAGCTGAATCGATCAAGGGTATGCTCGAATTTGGCTTAAGCCTATTCGAGCTTGAATCCGGCTCAAGCCTATTCAAGCTTGAATCGAGTTCAAGCCAAGTCTGATTTAAGTTATGCCTAGTTCAAGCTAAGCTGAGTTGGGATGGGCCTGCCTGACAAGCCAGTTTGGCACGTTAACAACCCTACTTATATTATATATGATATTGGTACATATATGTAATTATATGTCATTTTATATACTTCATTTATCTTACATTAATAGTTTCATTTGATTTTTCAAAATGAACTAATCAAATAGAGCTATTAATCTAGAATAGAGGGAGTATGTCATAAATATATATATATATATATATATATATATAAATTAATAATTATATTTATATAAAATATACATATATGTATATTATTTATTATATATATTATTTATATATAATTTTAAAATTATATTAGAGTTTGAACTCGAGTTCAAGCTAAGTAGAGCCGAGTTCAAATTTTACTCAAGTCAAACCAATTCAAGTAAGGGTTTGCTTGAACTTAATTCGAGCTTATTCGAGCTCGAATCGAGCTCAAGCTAAGCCTAATTTAAATTGAGTCTAATTTGAGCCGAGCTTGACCTATTCAATGAGCTAACTCAACTTATTAACAACCCTAATAAAATATCTTTTTTATGTAGTTTCAACATTAGTTGTCATATTATATATAAAAAAAAGTTAAGACATATATTTAAGCTCAAACGCAACTTTATGAGCTGAGGTATCGCAAGGTGTCTAACCATCGTGCTCATTACTCAAAGAGTTACCTACCCTTGAGAAACACATGCTATCTGATTAAAATCTGACAGACCAGAATGCTGTAGCTTACGTGGTTATGCATAAACTCGGGCTCTTATTAAAAGGCCTTAATTATGTTATTTATATTATGGATGACATGCCCATTACATGTTCAACGATGGAAACCGTTAAGATCATGTGGGGCCTATGTAATCTGATGGCTCCGACCCCTACGCACGCAATTAATTAGCAAAAGTCCTCAATATGACAAGAGTTTTAATGCCTTGAGTTTTTTTACTAACTGATAAGCCATTTCATACAATATAAACCTAAGGCAAGAAGTATAACTATTTTTACCAAATTTAAATGAAAGAGTCCTGTTAGTTTGTACCTGGCGCATGCAGGCCTTACAATCC
The DNA here is from genome assembly GCA_035235625.1 of Saururus chinensis. Classification (NCBI taxonomy): domain Eukaryota; kingdom Viridiplantae; phylum Streptophyta; class Magnoliopsida; order Piperales; family Saururaceae; genus Saururus; species Saururus chinensis. The sequence continues at coordinate 29,541,584 of CP141140.1, forward strand.
ACATAAAACTTAGGGAGCAGGTGAGTTTTATTCACACACCCTCCCACCCCCCTCCTAGCCATCACAGATAATGCGTGCATATTAAGCAAACAATACACTAATACATATGTATAACCCAATATATGTCACAAAAATTATGCTTTGCTCCTCTGTAATACAGCACATAAAATAAAAACCGCAGTTAAATATGAGGATTACAGCTGAGGAATCTGGCTGCCCAGGCCAATTTTGATACTCTATAAATAAATAATCAAATAATCTAACCAACACCCACATGTTACAAATTCCCATTCATTTTTTATGAAAGCCTGTCTTCCTTTTTATTAATAAAACCCGAACCAACCCTCCCATTTTAAACAACCAGAACTCTCTACACAGTGCAAAAAAGTCCATTCCAAATCCCAATCCAGCCTGTATTTCCTCAGCCATAAAACCGCGTCCAAAAGCATTTCCGGAACATGACCAGAAAGGGATCAGCTGATCAAAGACGCGCCTCACCAGATTCCTTTCCCCCACTCACTCTGCCTTTGCCTTGTCTTCTACTCAATTGTACTGGCAAGAATTCTTGAGAGGGACTGGCTTGTTCAGCTTGGTCTGATCCAATACCACTGAGCACTCCACCCTGATGTAGAACTTGGGCTTCACCACCTTCCCCAGCACATAGGCCCTGGCCCTGACTGTGAACCTCAGCTTCAATGGCACTGGAACGTCTGCCTTGAGGTTGCCATTCGGGTTAGTCAGGGTGGCACCACCTCCATAGAGGGGGATCTTGTTGCCAGACACAACCACATTCACGTTCCTCTGGGTTTTCCTTTTCTGGTAGAACTTCTTGATCTGCAACGACACAGATGAGGAAATGAATACGTCAAGCGAAGTCAGGATTCTAAAAATTAGAAAAAACGAGGGAGTGGAAATTTAGTAGAGAGAGATGAGGACTACATACAGAGCCAGAGGCTAGGTTGAGCTGGTAGTAGGAGAGGTCTAGAGGAGTGGAGGTCACATGGACTCCAAAGAAGGTGGCCTTGTTCCGGAAGGAGAAGTTGACGGTAGAGTTCATGGTTGCCATGCCCGTGGGGACTCCAGAGTCGTCTGTCCCGGACTGGATGTTGAAGGTCTCGAATGTGATGCTCTGTGAACCAAAAAAGATGGAGCAACAAAATTACAATTGAACAGATTCAAATCAAATTTTCTTCTCTATGCAGAATCAGATCAGTTTTCAGTGACATAAAACCAAGAGAACAGATGGATTAAATAACACCAGACAAGAAACCAATCACCATTCTCAGCCCAACAGATTTTCAGAAAAATTTCCATCTTTCATAATTTCCCAACAGAGTAAACACCCAAATAACAGAGAATCATGCCAGAATTCCATAATGGAGGAAGAACCCATCAAAATCTAAACTAATATTCAACAATGAGCAAAAGAACCGTATGATTCCAGCGATAATGGTTCTGTACACATTGAACTACAAATCTACCCCCAATTTATGCACACCTAATTTGCAGAAAATTTTCAAATTTTCTGTAGTCATTGCATGAACAAATCATGCAAGGAAGATAATTGAAGGCACACATAACCTTAGCACAATCCAATTCTTGAAATCCACATTATATTCCCTCTAGATGATCATATCCAACGCACCAAAATGGAGAAAAGGGAAAGACATTGGGGAGTTTCAACAGATCCAGATTGAGCAAAATTGCCGTGAATTTAACCAAAGATCTGGCAAAAGGCCATGAAAATGCAGCATCTAAAAAGAAATCGGCAAAAGCCCAGATGGAGAAATCGATCAAACAGCGGATCTAACTCACCTTCATGGAGATCAGAGGCTTCTGTGGCCGGCTGGTCCCCCAGAGGATCAGAGAGAACAGAGAGAAGAGAAGGAAGAACCCCAACACGAAGGCCAGGAAATAGCATTTCCTGGGCAGGCCCCTCTCGCGCTCCTCCTCCTCCAGCAGCCCCTCCTCCTCGATCACCTCGCAATTCTTCCACCCCTTGCCGCCGCCGCCGCCGCCCTTGCGGGCGGAGCGGGCGGCGGGGTCGCTGGGGTTGACCTTGCGAGAGCCTGGCTTGAGTGAGCCGGAGAAGCGGGAGGTGGAGGACTCGCGGGAGTGGCGGCCGACGGAGGAGTGGGAGTGGGGCGGCGAGCCCGAGGGACTGAGCACCGGCGTCGAATGGAAGGAGTTGGTCGTCTTCTCCCCGTCGTGCGAATCCCTCGACGGGCTCTGCACGTAGTACACCGGCCTCCGAGGAGGCGACCTCGTCGGCGACGACGGCGCCAGGCTTGTCACCTCCGAATCCGACTTCGCATGCATCTTTCTTCTTCTTCTTCTTACCTGCCTATCCCACTTCCTCTCTCTCTTTCTCTTCCTTACCGATGAGCGAGAATGGTAGGAGAGAGAGAGTGAAGATCAGACCAACTGGTAAAATGGAGAGTCTGTGGGGGATACGGTGGGAAGTAGGAAGAAGAAAAAGAATCGAGTGGGAGGTAGGCTGGTGCCAGAAGGGAGATCAATTCTCACGTTCAGACTTGTGACTTTCTGACGTACTCTATTTAAATGGTCTGAAATTGCAATTTGCATGGTAAAACAGAATTTGATGATGCTTACAAAATTTTACATAAGAGGTTTGATTGGATTTTATTAGTCGGCCCTATTCAAAATTCACATAGGTTCACTAATCTAAACCAATCAAAATTATAAGTTTTTTACGTTTAATTTTGATATAAAAATATTATTTTCCTTCATGTAATTCAAGAATTCGAGGTAGAAATTTTTGATGTATTTATAAGTTTATGATGCCAAAAAAGTATATATATATTCCATTTGACATTAAGCAATAGTTTGATTAATATGTACTGAGTGGTTGTAAGAGTTCCATAAATGTATTTGTATGTAAATTTTAGAGTTGGGGGTTAATATGCTAGTTCATATGGATTTGGTTTGTAATTGAGAAACAAAACAATATTTAATTAACAATATTTATTCTTTTAACAAGATTTTAAAGCCTTTTGGCCTATCCCACCTGGTTAAGATCTTCAAGACAAACTTCAATTAGTTAAGCCGTCCCCATCTTCAAGGTTCTCTTCAGTGTACCAATCTCTAGCCCACCTATGTTGTGTTGTAACAAACAAAGAAAAAATAATTCATTAACATTTTTTATTTGTTTATTAATAAGTATGGATTTGCAAAAGCATAATTATTAGATTTTATGTGTTAATCATTTATGGATTTGGTAAGTGTAACTGAAAATTTGATAGTGGTTGTTATTAAATTGGAGAATAAAGGGGTGGGGTGTGAAGTTTGTGGATGTTGTAATAAGATATTAGAGGTCTAACTTGAACAAGGCAAAAACAAATGAGTTTTTTGTTTGTATTAAGCAAAGGTATATCAGTGGGTGCTTTGTTTATCTAGGAGTGGTTTGATGGGCCATACTTCATGTTAAATCCACTGGATTGGGCCAGCATATCCTTGACTTTACTGTTGTTGACATTGTTAACACTAATTCCTCACTAAAATTACTTATTAGAGATTTTTTTCCATAAATCATAAAACCTGTTGTTTTTTGTCTTCTTACCTGGTACGGCTAGTATCATGATCATGAAAATTGATGCCGCACATGTGTACTAATATTACTTGTAATAACTTATGTTAATGCCTATGCCATTAATTTTTATGATCAAGGGATGACATCTTTAGGAGGATAATAATACTCTTCCAAAAAGACAGCTCTTGTGGGTCTACCGCAAAAATACCAATTAAAATGTAACATCATGTTGCACACCCAGCTTTCTGTCACAGACATTCCTATATATATGTCAAAGCAATAAGAAGCTTCCCTCTCACTAGAGCTTCTTTATGCATTGTAGGAAACATTTCATAAAGTAAATGCCTTCTTTACCTTTATTATAACTTGAGTACCAATTTCATTTTAAGTTTAAATTAATAAATCTTTAATAAATGAATATGAAATAAAAATAATAATATGTACCTAACGAATCTACTCAACTAAGTTTTGGTTAGATAGAATATACGGGCACATATTTTATCTAACCAAAACCAAGTTGTGTTTTTATTGGGTAAATTCGTTGGGTAAATATAACTATCCTAAGAAGTTACGTTGATACTTTAAATATGATAAATTTGAAATAAAATTATACTTTCACCATCCCATATTAAAATGTCATATTTAATTTTTTAAAATAAATTTAATTTAATTTATTTTTAAAAAATTAATTAAAACACTTAATATAAGACAGAGTCAGTATAATTCCTAACGACTAGTCAATTTACTTTTTCATATCTTAAGACAATGAAACTACATTACTTTTTTAATCACACAGAATCTTAGGCATTTATGTACATACGCAAGGATAATGCTGGAGAGGAAAATAGAGTTGGGGGGTTTAAGCACTCGACATCCTCCTTAACCCCCGACAACTTAACCAGTTTAGGTTAGGCCCATCTTATATGATAAAACGTATTGTTTCTAAAGTATTGTTATTGTTGATATTGTATTTTTTTGGGAGCTTTCTAAGCATACATTGAAATGAACTGATAAATGTATGTGTATGGAGTGGAGAAGTTCACATTATCCCATAACAATATAATTACAACCAAAATTATTATCACAGCCATAACTTTTAAAAGGCAAAAAGCGCCTACAAATCATCATACCTTTCTTCTTCAATTAATTTCCCATACTATGTTCTAGACAAGGACAAGTCAGAGGGCAAATGTCAGCACGTGAAATGGCTTTCTTTGTTGCACCTGCCCATTCTATTTGAATAGATAATTTTGTGCCGGTGTCCCCACATCTCATGCTACCATGTTCCTCTTTGTCCCCTTGAATGACTTATGACGGTGATTTTCAATCAAAATATTACTTATGTTCTTTTGTTTATGTCCATGTTTTTTCCGTGAAGAAGAATCCTATGGTCTGCAGAATGCAGATCATGACAGGCCTTGAGGCTATTAGACCTAGAATTTACCATGGAACGCGTTTATTTTTTCCTAATGCTCACTAATTCTGTTTCTATCCTCATTATACTATGTGAACTTGTTTGTCATATGTATGATTATTATATGATTAGGCGGAACTCAAATTTATGTTCCGCTTGAATATCTATATAATTGAAAATTTCATTCGTGATTCATCCTCCTCCTCCTTCCTTTCTTTTGTCCTATCAACTTTTTCTAATCATGATCTCTTATTAATGGTTGTAGGACTATTTGTTGGCTAGAATAGGCAGTTGACAAGGTTAAGTTGGGGATTTCCATATACCAAGTCTACATCTTGGTAATTTTAGTTTGAAAGCTGCTATTTCCTCTCAAGATATGCTCAGGGCTTCCCATTATTTATACATTCTAATAAAATTTAAAAAAATACTTGTGCATACACCTTTCTACCCTATTGATATTTTTTAAGTAAATAATTGTTCATAATTAACCTTTTTCTCCAACTCTGGCCAGCAGCCAGGTCACCAGGAAGCACTAAGGCTTCATCTCCAAAGCACCATGGGACCTCAGCTACCTCTTCACCATAACTGCTTGCTTGAGAACCACATCATATACCCTCCGCTATGACGACACTGCCAGTTCCCCTACCGGGTTTGCAACAAAATTAATGAAGATGAGGAAGTTGCTCCAATTGTTCTATGAATCAAATCCCGTCCAAACATGCTTAAAATATTTATTTAGAGAACAAAAATACCTTCTAACCTTCCTCCATGTGACCCTCCTCCCTGTGAAGTTACGGAAGATTGTTTGTAATGAAGCGATTGAACGGAGTACCAAATTGATCGATTAGTTGGAGCTATCTATCAGAGGGACAAAATGATAGATCTACATTGAAATTTAGGACGAGACAACAGGAACAACTCTCATGTTAGAGCTATCGATAGACGGGTTACGGCGGGTTAGACCAATCGATTGACACATATTGTGGATATGTTGAAAATTAGGCCACAACATTGGGTGATCAATTGCTGCAAATTCTGAAGTGGCCGAGGCAAAGGGAGAACGATTTCTAGTTTATAGCGAATGATCAATCATATAATTGAATATCGAAATTGCCCGGTTTGGACTATTCCTAATTAGCTGCTCCGGATGAGATATGAGCATGTATGCCCCTTGCAGGTATAGAAGGCTCCTTTGAAACCCTGGGGGTTGATTTTTGACCATAAAAGTAGCTTTGTAAAGTTGTAATCTTTCTCTTGTACGATTCTTCTATTGAATAGTGAAAAATTGTGTGATCCCATAGATGTAGGAACCTATTACTGAACCACGTAAAAATCCAATATGTTTTCTCTTGATTGTCTTTCTTTCACGTCACTGTTCCTTACAATGATCCAATACTGCTACATAGATTACAAGCTAGATCGTACTAGCAGGCATTATAATCACAATAATTGGTATCATAGGCAGGTTCAGGATTGGGTGAACATAATAGATCTATGTAGAAAAGGTTTCCAAAAGAGGTGACAAAAATATGAGAAGATTGCTCAATCCCGGACAAGTTGGAGATGCCAAAGGAGGTAGCAGGAGCACTTATCGCCACAAGCCAACACCACAGGTCATTAGTAGGAAGAGCTAGTCATCACCGGGTCAAAGCTACCACTATCTAACAACATCCAGAGCGACAGGAACCTGATGCGCTGCACGAACAAAAGCCTCTCCTGCCAATCTATCTAGCACAGCCACTGCTGAGTAGAGATTTAGTTCTCGTCTTGTAACTTCTATTGTTCATACAGTGGTGGACGATGGGAATTGTAACACCATGAAATTTCCATGTTTTGAAACTTGAATGGTTGGGCTCATTAGCCAGTTTTAGGGCCCAGTAGCTAGTTTTTTTTTAAATTGGACCATTTTGAGTGTAATCTGTTTGAAGGAGCCTTAAGGTATTTGATAGGGTTCTGAGAGACAAATGTGTCAAGCCCAAGAACATGTCAAACGGACATATGGATTGTAGTTTATGGTCTCAAGGAGTGTCATAGGTGGGGCTCACTTTAAATTAGCAAGAAAATGATCTTGCTTTGAAGGGCTTATCGATACAAGTCCAATGGTACCAAGAATGTGTGATTCTGAGTTCAAGGTAAGGAGATACCCCCGTTTGAAGTTTTAAAATTCGTTTTATATAAAAAACAAAATTTCATGGGGCAGGACATGGTGTAGCTTTTGGCATATGCATCAGCACTAATGCATATGCTGGGTTGCATCGGTGTTGACACATGACAGCTACTTAGCCATTGGATGCACATCACATAGTGCACATTAGATAGTTTTGTTTTCTATATAAGGGGGGGAGCCTTCCATTACACCGTTTTCTCCTCTTTTAAGCTTTGCCTGCTGTCAAACTTCTAAACCCCATTTCTAAGTTGTTTCTCATCTGATGTTTTCCGTTTAAAAACCATTCCTAGCTAATTCGAGGGTGCTCTACGTCATAGAGGGTTTGATTTTTGAGTTAGCTACTCTAAAAGGGGGAAACAACTTGGGGTAAGAGGAGGCTCTCTCTGCCACTTTCTAGTTGAGAGGAAATAAGCATCCTAGTTTAGGAAAACCTTGTCCGCCACTTTTGGTCCGAAAGAAGAATTTGTCTTAGCGCAAGCGGAGGCTCTGTCAACTGCTTTTAAGCTGGAAGGAGTAATCGTCCCGATGCAAGGGAGACTCTGTTAGCTGCTCTTGAGCTCAAAAAGAGAACTCCCTGCGAGGAAGAGGAGGCTCTGACCTCTGCTGCTACTCCCAACAAATTCAAGAATGAAGGGTAGGTGGTTTTAAACTCTAATTCTATGTTATGACTATGCCGTATGATTTCGTATTTATTTCATAAAAGATTCTTTCAAGAAAAGATGATATTTATTAGGGGTCAGGTAAATGCTAAAATAATAGCGATCGTATAGCTCTAAGATAGATTTCATCGTTATACGAACTTTAAAATATTAGTATTAATTTAATAATCTTATGATTGATTTTAATAGAATTTGAAGGGTAGTTATTTGGTATAAAGTCCAAAACTATCATCGATTTTGAAGGGTAGCTATTTAGTATAAAGCCCAAAAGATATCGGAGTTATGACTCCTAGGTATCGCCTATAATGGCATATGGTGCACCCATGAAATGAGATATCATGGGAAGATCTTTTTCATTCTGATCCTGTTGCCCCATGAGTACGGGTGTATGTCACTCCGCTATTTGTGGCATTCTATGAATATGATGATTTATCCGATTTTAAATTGTTTATCGGATTCCGCTTACGAATGATTTATCCGAGTTTACAAGATTCTATGAAGAACCATTTTATCTGACGTATAAGAAGTATGTTTGATTCTATTAGTTGATAATATCATTCTGAGTCGGCTTTTGAATTTGAATAATTAGAAAGAATATTTTAAGTGTCGTTGATTATACTCTATGTTTTAGCATGCTAATAGAATTCAACTCTATCCACTAAGTATACTTATACTTACCCACCCTTAGAATCTGTAGGTCCAAACAATGAAGATGTTGTTAATGAAGATTGCCTATAGAACTTCAAAATATCTATGTTTTTGATTTAATTTATTACATTCTTTTGTTATGTATTAATTTTGGACGTGTGCAACTTTGATTTTTCTAATGCATGATAAGCCTTATTTTGTAATTTTTTTTGTTATTATGTAAATTAATGAATAGTTACTCTTTTGTACATGGTTGATCTTGGCCCATATTTTTATTAGGAATTGGTGGCATTATAACCTTTAAAGTAATTTAAAAAGTCAAGCCGCTACAAGAATGTCAAGATTGAGAAATTCACTGGTCAAAAGTATGGGTTTTGGCGTATGCGGATTAAAGACCATCTCTATCGAAAAGAGTTTCATCTTCCAATTTTTGGCAAGAAGCCTAAGTATATGAAAGTAGATACTTGGGCATTGTTTGATTGGAAAGCATTTGGGGTTGTTCTCTTGCCTATTTCTTCATTCATTGCTTCAAACATCTCAAAGGCGAAGACTACAAAGGCATGTTTCGATTTGCTTGAATCGATGTATGTGAATCCCTCTTCTATAAGCAAGGTACATCTTGTGAGTCATTTCTTTGATCTGAATATGGCTGATGATGATAGTATTTCAACACAAATGAATTCCTTACATGATTTGCTAAATCAATTAGAGGTTGTTGGTGTTAAGTTTGATGAGGATATTCAATTTGTTGCTTTGTTGAAATCTCTATCTACTAATTGGGACTCATTTAAAGCTGTTGTTCATGGTTCCCACTTAACTAATAAATTTATATTGAATGATATGTGTGTATTATTGTTGACCGAGGAAACCCAGCACAAAGGCTCCGCCTCCTCATTGGGATTGGCCCTGGCTCTTAACGTCAAAGGCCATCAGGGGCAAAGACAGGTAGATGGTAAAGGAAAGTTCCAAAGGGGACATTTCCAAGTCCAAATGGAGGAAGCATAATGAAAAAAGTTGGAATGTGACTAAATTAGTCGTGTTAAACATGACTGCAAAAATGTTGCACGAGAGGGAGGTAATAAAAATAATAAGAATGCCAACAATGTTTATATTGATAATGGTGATGAATACATGATCTTGTCTTGTGAAAGTAAATATGATTCTTGGATTATTGATAATGGTGCTTCTTGTCATTAAACTTTTATGAGTGAATTGTTTGATAATTATATGTCTGGTGATTTAGGAAAAGTTTATTTAGCCAATGATATGACATATGCAATCATTGGTAAGAGTGATATTAGATTGCAACATTAAAATGGTATAGTGTCTTGTTAAAGGATGTCAAGCATGTACCTTGTATGACCAAGAATATTATCCTTGTTAGCCAACTATGTGCCTCATCTAACCAAGAATATTATCTTTGTTGGCTATGAGTACATCACCACCTAGTTTCTTAGTGATTGCTGAAAAATGACTTGGGGGCCTATGGTGATCGTTAAGGGGAAGAAAGTTGGCACACTATACATGCTTGTCAGTTGTGTTAATAGTTCTATCTTGGTTGCATCAGGTAATGTTGATACACTTGCGGCATAGATACCTAGGCCACATGTCAAAGAAGGCATTGAAGGTATTATAGAGTAAGGGGAAGTTACCAAGGTTGAAATGTATTGATCTAAGTTTATGTGAGGACTGTGTCATGGGAAAACATAAAGGGTCACATTCTCTAAATCAGCTATTGATAGAAAAATTGAGCGACATTTGGAAGCCAGCCTAGGTCCCCTCCCTTGAAGGTGCATGTTACTTTGTTACATTTATTGATGATGTTTCTCGCAAGTTGTGGGTTTGCTTTTGCAAACATAGATTTGATGTATTTTCTGTGTTTGGCAAATGAAAATTACTTGTTGAGAATGAGACATGACTCAGGTTGAAGTGCCTAAAATTAGCAAATGGGGGTGAGTATGTGGCAGAGAATTCCAATCATAATGTGACAAACATGAAATTTGCAGGTTGTTAACCACACTCAGACAACCTAGGCAAAATGGCATTGCAGAGAGGATAACTAGACCATTCTTATCACACCCAAGGATTTTCAAAACTATTTTATTACAATAAAATCAACATAAAGAAATTTCTTTTTCAAACCTTTTGTTAATCAAAGACAAAACTATCCTTGGGATGACTTACTTATTTTCTAAGATAAGAATACCCAAACCATCATATCCATATTCAAGAAAAGGTCAAATCACACATAAAACTCACAAGGTCTTACTTGAGTACATACCAAGAATCCATCACACACATACAATTATAAGTAGTTGACACTCATGTTCCTATTTTTAAAGTTATACACCACAATAAAGTATTACTAAATAAGATAAAAAAATCTTACATTACTTCTAAAGTTTGTTGTCCTTTTCATGCTCCTATTCCTAACTCGACTACTCTTCTGACGAACCTACAATATGAAAGATATTGAGTATACAAATATACCTAGTGAGATGGTTAAACATGTACTATGTAATAACAATGCTCATGATAACACAACATCATCACACAATCATCATCTATCATATTTAATAGCAAACATCATTGTCGCCACCCATAAGTGGAATAAGCATAACATTCTTCAATGTATTTCTCATGATTTTACAATCATAACATGACCTCACTTAAAAGTCTCTTTGTAAGATCTGGTAATTCTTGTTTTCCAATTGTCTTATTTGTGGTTGACTTGTAAATAAGAAGTTTAAGCTTTTAGCCTTACGCGTTAGATAACTCTAATAGTTTTTGAGCTGAGACTTATATAGTTAAAAAATAAATAAAAAGAGCTTCGAAATGTCACCAAGAATGCACAAATCAGAGTTTAGATGAGTGAGATATGACAAATCAAAGTTATATTAGATGATTGTACCCGATTTAGACCTAAAATTGGGCATTTTACTTAGCCTTTGGGCCCATTTAAAGTGAGTTATGAGAATAGTGATTAAAGGGCCTATTTGGTGACCCAAGTATGGTTTAGTAGCCCAAACCATAGGAGGATTAGCAACCCTAATCTCCACCTTCTATAAATAGGTCATAAGAGCCTTAATTAGAGAGTTTTTGGGCTTTTTAGATTTAGCTAAGAATTTGTGTTGGCCTAGCCCATTTCAAGGTGAGTAATTTGATTATTTTCTCCTTAATCCTGTGATACTTAATGGAGAATTGAAGGTTCTTAATGCTTAATTATAATTCTCATGTCTTCATCTTTCAAAACCTCCAAATTTTCTTTATTTCATGTCTAGATCTAATAAAAAAACCATAATTTTGTTGAATAGAGATCCTTTAATTTAGGAAGATTTAAGGATTTTATCTATCCTAGAGGTAAGAGGTTTTTGTTTGATGAGGTTTTACTTTCATTAACACTATGTTTATGAGTGAAATTATGTTCTTGAATAATGAATATGACTTGAATCATTTTTAGTCTTTGTTTTGGATTTACAACTATGTTTTGGATACTTTTACTTTGAGTTTTACTCTCAATTTTTTTTAAGTGTAGAAATCTTGTCTTGATTGTATTTCTAATTTTTTAGATTTTTCTAGAATAATATGTAATCATTATAGTTTTTGGAATACATATTATATAATAAAATAGTTCTCTATTTCTGTATTTAGAAGCGTGTTTAGGGATGAAAAGTATGGTTTTTGGGTCCTTTTTATCATGTATTGATATACGTTTTATAAGCATCTATAAAAATTTCAAGTTGTCTAGAGCACGATAAAGTCAATGACATAGTCATAAATTTATAGGTTGATAGTTCTAGCAGAACTGCACAGTCTCATCAATTAATTAATAAAAATTAATTTTCATATTATTTTTACATGATATTTATTCATAGTGTAATTAAGGCTATGATGTAGGTTTTTAAAAAATTTCACCTTGATTGGAATTTGTTGCTATTTTTCCTAAAATGTACAACTTATATGTTGCGATTATGCTAAAACATCTACTTACACTATAACAAAAAAGACTTTTAGGGGCGCATTTATACACAGCTAATAGTCCCCTAAGCGTTGCTAATGACTATTAGCAATGCATAAAAAGTGTAGCTATAAATGTCGAAAAAGTGTCATTGCTATTGCCTATTAGCGACACAACAAAAAGTGTTGCTAATAGTGCCTTTTAGCGATGCGTATTCATGCATCAATACTAAAAAACCTATGTCGCTAATAATAAATTATTAGCATCGCTAATAACTTGAAATTAGCGACGTTATTATATACGTTGCTAAAACAAAAAGCTATTTAAAAAAAATAACTTATTAGCGATGCTTTTTATACGTTGCTAATATAAAAAATATTTTTTTTAAAATAAAATTGAAGGTATTAGCGACGCTTTAGTGAATGTCGCTAATAAGTAAAATAATAATAAAAAAGGCTTTAGTGACGCTTTTATAAGCGTCTCTAAAAGTCTTAAAATATTAAAAAAAAAACCTCGGTGGCCGGCCTTAGAGGGGAGAGGGGCCGGATTCCTGACAATCCTATCTCTCCCTCCCAAGGAGAGGAGGAGGGTCGGGTTCTGGTGGGGAGCTGGAATCCGGTCCCCTCTCTCCCGGGAGAGAGAGGGCGGAGTGGGAAGGAGGAGGGGGTGGAGGCCAGATTCCAGCACCCCGTCGGAATCCCAAGGGGGAGGGGGAGAGGCCTTGTCTCCCCCCCCCCCTCTATTTTGCAGAGGAGGGGAAAGAGGGGGGGGAGAAGGGGAGAGAGGGGGTGGGGGTCGGATTCCCCTCTGTTTGGTGCTAATACTCAAAGGTATTAGTGACATATATGCCTATATGTCGCTAATATATTTTTATTTTTTAACTAATTTTTAAATAAAATATATATAACAAATAAAATAAAAAAAATCCTCTCTCTGCCCTCTCACTACCCTCTCTCTTTCTCCAGACTCTCTCTCCTCCTTCTCTCCTCTCTCTCTCTCTCCTCCCTCCTCTCTCTCATCCCTCCTCTCTTTCTATTTTATAATTTTTATTTAAAAATTAATTAAAATAGAAAATAAAAATATATTGTCAATGGGCGATCCATTACAAGGATTTCCATTCATACAATAAGAGCACATATACCCAAAGGATGAGGGGTTTGCCACCCCCAACTTTATCCAGCCCAGCCCACCCCTTTAACACAATAAGTAGATATCCCCCGTCTGTATATATCAAGCCGGTGGATATCTACCGACTGTATAAAAGTGGGGTGGGCTAGATAAACTAGGGGGTGATAGACTTCTCATCCATACCCAAACATCATAATAAATCACACTATTACACATAATTGCATTTCAAATATTCAATATCATGTTATATATCTTATAATAATATCCTAATACTTATAACATTCATTGCTAACATTTTTCAAGAAACTTAATGTTAGTGAGATCATTGACATGTCGACCAAGTCACTGATGACTATCTATAACTCATCGATGTGTCAAACTTTGTCGACAATGGGATGGTAAGGTCAATTGCCCTCATCGACACTTCGACCTCATTGTCGGTGACTTGTCGGTGGCACACCTACGTGTTGATGCTCATCGATATCAACACTGTCATCACCTCCATGAAATTGGCGATGTCATCAATGTGCCGATGAACAAGATGATGGTCGGGAAGAAATAATAGTAACTGACATATTCATTTTAATTTCATCTAAACATGATACATCATGATATTTCACAATGTTACTCCAAAATCAAGACTATAGCATGATCTTATGGAATAAAACAAATTTAAACACAAAGATCTTAATCATAGTTATCACCATAACACAACAGTCTAAAAATCATGTTTTTATATGTTTAATCACCATAACATTGTAATTCAAATCACAGTACAAGGTTAGCAATATGACCTCTTTTTGCAAACAAATGAGGTCTCCATAAATTCGGTCCTTCTTCTCTTCCACTAAACTCTAACACGCCCATGGTCCATTGCTTTCTCTCTAACGTTGGAGTATTCGTAGGATTAGAATCACATTTTGTCAAAGATTTTTATATGGGACTTGAATAACTAAATTTTGGTGCATAACTGTCCCCAAAACTGCTTGAAACTTTTCTTTCGTGTAGTTTCAAACCCATAGGTGAAACCATTTCATGACCGTTGACATGTCAAAGGTTGCCGACAATGTATTTAGTACTCTATCGGTGAGTTGACGGATGTGTCGAACCTTTAGTGAATTACTATTTCATTGGTAGGTTTATCGACGAGTTGATGCTCACAGACTAAACTTTTTACGCCAAACTAAGATTTAGACAAACTTTACTTAGCATCCTTACCACTTCCTTGAGTTTATTACCCAATAATTCTATGTTTACCAAAGAAATTCCTTGATTCTAAAGACACAAGAACCTTCCATGCAAGGCCCAAAACAAAACATGAGGAAAATCATAAATAATTATATAGACATTCCTTACAAAATTATGGGTGTCACAATTCTAGAGAGGGCACGCAACATGAAGCTTTATTGTGGCCTGCCTCCCATGTTTTGGACCCATGTTATTGATAATGTAACATATTTTATCAAATAAGTCCTCATCTATGCCCTAGATCACAATTCAGGAGAGGGCATGCAACATGAAGCTTCATTGTGGTTTGCCTAACATATTTGATCAATAGGTCCTCATCTTATGCCCTAGATGGTACCTGAGGAAGCATGGGCACAGAAGGAGGTTGCATTTGATCACTTATAGGTGTTTGGTTGTACATGTTATATTTATATTGAGGCAGATAACAAAGGCAAGTTGGATTCAAAATCCAATAAAGTGTTATTTCCTTGGTTATGGTGGTGATAGTTTTAGGTACATACTATGAGATCTAATCCACAAGAAGGTGGTCAAAAGCATAGATGTGGCATTCCATGAGACTGAGCTCTACAAGCACCGCCAAGTTCAACAAAAGGGCAAGGAACTTGATAGAGAATTTGTTGAACATGATGTTAAACACACCCTGACACTTCCCTTCCAAACTCTGAGGGTATCAGGGTTCAGGGTCCAGTACGCCACTGGCTAGGAGAGCATGCCATCAAATGATGGCAAAGATAGTGAGGAGGATGATTAGACACATTCTACCCCAGTGGTGTCACGCCCGGCGATGCCCGACCCAAGCCGAACCCGGTCCAAGGGCCAGTCAAGCGTGTGGGGGCGACGAAGGGAAATTTAGAAACGGTTAACGGAAGACTTAACCCTAACTATGGGCGATTAACAGAATTACGGAGTACGCACAATCCTTTGAACAAGAGTAAATAAGAAGGAAAGAAAGAGAGTTGCTTATCACAAAGTAAACAACTAATCTCAAACCCACATGCTTAGTTAACTAAAGCCCACGCTAGCTCAAAATAAGTTTTAAGCAACACAACTGTAAAATGTGACATAAATCTAAAACAAAGAACCCTACACAAAGGTTCTAAACATAAAACGAAAGGAAAATAAGTCACACAACGATCTCCACGATCACATCCAAGTCATCTCCGACCTTTCCTCAAAGAGGAGATCCGGTCCATCTGCGTGTCGCACCACGCAGCCCCAAAACAAAACACAAGAAAGAGGGGTGAGTTTAACAAACTCAGCAATGATTTTTAATATCACTATCAACATCGAAAATACGACAGCATAGCAATATAATCATTCAGATCAAAGATTGGCAAGGTGCATCATTTTCTGATCACACATACACATCACCTAAAATTGCATCATAGTGTATAATCCACAAAATGCCATTCACATCATAACAACTGCATGAAAGTATCTCTAATCATACATATTCCATCATGCATCACTTCATAACAACTTGCATAAAAATATCTCTAACATACATATTCCCTCATACATCACATCATAACAACCTGCATGAATGTATCTCTAATATATATATTCCATCATGCATCACATCATAACGACCTGCATAAAAATATCTCTAACATACATATTCCCTCATGCATCACATCATAACAACCTGCATGAATGTATCTCTAACATACATATTCCCTCATGCATCACATCATAACAACCTGCATGAATGTATCTCTAACATACATATTCCCTCATGCATCACATCATAACAACCTGCATGAATGTATCTCTAACATACATATTCCCTCATGCATCACATCATAACAACCTGCATAAATGTATCTCTAACATACATATTCCATCATGCATCAACATTCTCATCCATCATGCATGTATAAGTGTCACACATGCACACTAGTCCAACATGCAAGTCCATACCCATAGAGAATAAACCTGCTCTTCAAGACTGGAGCCCTCGATCAAACACTTCAAATAGACATGCTCCTCAAGGCCAACGCCTATGAGTAACTTCTGCTCCTCAAGGCCAATGCCTACGAGCAACTCCTGCTCTTCCAGGCCAATGCCTTCGAGCATCTCCTGCTCCTCAAGGCCAATGCCTTCAAGCAACTCTTGCTCCTCAAGGCCAACGCCTTCGAGCAACGCCTGCTCCTCAAGGCCAATGCCTTCGAGCAACTCCTGCCCATCAAGACTAAAGTCCCAAGCAATAGCACCTAGCAAGCCGGTGCACTTGGACAAACCAGATAGATTCTTGGGGTCCATCGAATCATAAATAATCTCAATCCGCAAGACAAGTACACAACTCATCCCTACTTAACTCCACTTAATTAGACTCAACCTGGGGAGTGCACTAGTTCCACACAGGAACTCAAATCAAAACATGTCCTTTCGGACCAATCAACTTTCGATTAATCCACGACCGATCAATCCGGCACATAATTTTACCACATTGCATCCAATTGGTCAAATTCGATTAACCTCGATGAAGCCTCAATTGGAAATCCATTTTCATGATGCATGCAGCATGGTACATACGTGGGCAAGGCATACATGAACCCTAAACCATGATAAGTGCTCTCATCAGCCCCTAATGCATCATTCATAATCATAATATCAAGCTTCAACATCATCATCAAACCCCACATGTGTGTGTGTACCTAGTAGAAGCATTTCACACAATGTATGTTAACATGCTTGAAATTAAACTCACTACCCCATTACACATGTGAATTTTCATCTAAACATGAATTCCAGCGGAAATAATAGGAGAAGAATCGTTGAAATTGTATCTCAATTCAAAACTCAACCACAAAGGCTAAACACATATAAGATCATTCATTTCATCCTTGAGTCATGGTATTCACCAACATCCACATATCAACTAACCACATTCTATCATGACAAACCAGTCCAATAATAGGTTATAGTTCTACTGAAAATATGCTTAACCATAGAGAATCAACCATTCTTAATTTCAAGATGACAATTCCAACATCATGCCACAAAACATAAGTCATTCCGCAAATCTCTAATCATATATCCCAACTTCACAACCTCAATAGCATGCCTTTTTAGTAGCATAATATAGCTCAAAACACTCCACATTCATATAAAATTGGCAAGTTAAAGTGGAACCATCGAAATAAACATCATATATTAGGAGACAATTCTGCTGTGTATATGTTCGAACGCCCTTCAGGCCGTTTGATCGGCTAAACGGGAAAATTTGAAATTCACAGTTTGGCCGTTCGAACGCCCAGCAGGCCGTTCGATTGGCTAAACTGGAAAATTGCAGATCCGACAGTGTTGCCATTCAAACGCCCAAAAGGCCGTTTGAACGCCAACAAGGCAGAACTGACCATCTTCTTCTTTTCGCAATACCAAACCGAAACACTATTGATAACACTTCAAATCAACATCTAACACCCTAATCATCATCAAAAGTCCTTCATAACTTCTAGAATGTTAAACCATATTATAATAATACAAAACCCTAAGAAATTGGGATTAAAGAATTCTATTTTCTAATCATGCCATTAACACACCAAATCAAGTAACTCCATTCGAAATAAGCCAAAAATCAAAAGTTTTACCATGGATAAACTAACATTTTGAAAGTCCATTACCTTAGCACTTGATAAGCTCGGATTTGAGGGTCACCCTTCTTAAAAACCTTACAAACACATTGAGTTTGAATTAAACTCCATTAAAAATTGATTTACCAAAGAAATCCCTAATTAGAACTTAGATCTAGGGCTTGTTGATCATAAAAATCGAATTTTAAAAGCTAGGGTTTGTAGTAAAATCCAAATCAGTGGTTTTTGATGTCTAAAAATGAATTGAAACAAAGAAAAAATGATAGATTTAGAAGAAATTAATAAGAAAGCTAGGGTTTAGTGCTTAATTAGAGTAGACTTACCTTAAACACCTTCTAATTCGGGCCTAATTGGGGATTAGGCCTGACCTCTCCTCCTTAGCCTATTCCCAAAACTAAAAATAGCTCAGATTTGGCCTTTTATAGTAAGGGTTGGGGTATGTATAGGTAAGTTATGAGGTGTAAATAGGAAAAGTAGGCTAAAAATGGGCATTTTACAAATTTGAGCACTAATTAAGTCTAAAAAAATTCTAAAATTTTTTGTATGACCTTAATTAGATGTCTGGGTTCATTTGACCTAAAAACCCAAATTTCAACAGTGGGGCCCACAGGGGTCCCGCCAAAACCCTAATTTTCGGAAAAATAGTAAAAATTCAGAAAAATCCCAAAAATTTATATTTGTTTTAAAATCACTTAAAACCACTAATCTTAAAGTTAATTTTAGTTAAAAATATCACAAATGCCACTTATTCACGAAACCACCGAATAAATCAGGAAACACGTTAATCTCACGATAACCGACAATTAAAGAAAATTAAAAACCGGTTTAGAGATGAGGGTCCTTACAAGTGGTACCACTATAGGTGCCACTAGGGTGACCACTTCTTGACAGAAAAATGTAAAGCATATCTTTGATCCATCTCCAAGTGCTGAGCAAAAGTAGAGCTTTAATCCCACCCTGAACTACATGTTGCTTCTAGACATTGGTGATCCTAAAAGCTTTGAAGAAGCATGCAGAATATATAGATACTTCAGTTAAGTGGGAGCATGCCATTGACGATGAAATTGACTCATTGATGTCTAATCAGACCTGGGAATTTACAGGTTGAAACAAGAATTAAATGGCAATAAGAGGTTTAAGGCAAGACTACTAGTTAAGGGATTTGAACATATATATGAAGTTGATTATACATAGATATTTGTTGTAGTTATTAGGTTGCTACCATCAGGATAGTGTTATCCCTTGTAACAGTGGAAGATCTTCATCTAAAGTAGCTAGATGTAAAAACAACTTTCTTACATGGTGATTTAGATGAAGAAATCTATTTGCACCAACTCCAAGGTTATGTTGTGAAGGGAAAATAAAACTTGGTGTGTAGGCTATCTAAGAGCTTGTATGGATTATAGCATACTCAAAGACATTGGTACCGCAAGTTTGATAGTTTCATGCAAGATATTATATTCTATAGATGTCACTCTAATCACTGCTATTATTACAAGACGTTAGCATCCTCATACATTATATTTTTTTTGTTGATGATATGTTTATTTGTAATGCCCAAGATTTTTCATACATTTTCCCTTAAAATTCATGAATTTATTTTTAATTTAACAACTATAAATTGGAGGGAAAATGAGGAAATCAAAACTTGTATAAAATAGTTTATAAATTAAAACATGATACGATTAAACATCGTACTGCCAAATCAAATATCCTCAGGCATTACTCAAAAATAAATGTATGACTAAATTACCATGATCATGGATTTTTAAATACAAATAACTCCCAGACGTCTCCGAGTACAAGTCCCATAAACAGTTTACTATCTGATCCAAATTAAAAGTCAAGAAGATATAAATATTTAAATCTCACCAAATACATTAGATTGTGGCACCAACTATACTCCCATTGAGTAAAAAAAAACTTGAGTCGAGAGGGAAACAATCCACCGTAGAGACGAGCGTCCATCTCCAGGAGCTCTCTAACACAACCTGCAAAAGCCTCGTGAACAACGGGGTTAAAAAAGTAGGGTGAGTATTTTCATACTCAGTAGGAGAATCCTAAACATTGAACTCGGTAAATTCATAAATATATGCATTCATGCAACTCAAACATGAAGCAGTCAACATAACATAATCATATACATTTGCATATAAAATGTAAAAACATGCCAATGAAAGCAAACTTACACAAACACCCCTAACTAGGGTCTTACAACTTCCTTGTACCATCATACGCGTACTCAACACCTTACACATACTTGTACGACTATACTCGTACAATGTTACACTTACAGTCCTTATCAGAATCATATACTGACAATCATGCTCAGAATCGTACACTTACGGTCTTACTTAGAAACTTACACTTACATTCTTACTCAGAATCATCATCTTACAATCGTACTCATATTCATACTCATACTCACACAACTTACACGTACTTGTACAACCTTACTCATACAATCATACGCTTACACATAAATGTATTCTTACGTCTTCCTTAGGAGCTTACACTTACACTTACTCTGGATCTTACACGTATAACTTATTCAAAATCTGAAGCATACAACATACTTTCACTATCGTACACATACTACCGACAACTGAAACTCATTACAATTAACAAGCTCCAATGTCGAAAAGGAAGGGAATGCCACAAGGGCGTTACCTTAACCTTCGGGGAGCAACTAGACGCCATGGACTTTTTCGAAGGCAAGGTACACCTATGTTCATGGGGCACATGATCAAACAGGTAAGAGTAGATCCATGATACTACTTACCTGAGCACGCAAATATCCACTCTCTGGGGCCATACAGTGCCAACAAGGGTTGTACAGTGCCAACTAAGGGCGAAAAACATACAGTGCCACTCTAGGACAATAATCTTACAATGCCACTCTTGGGTAGAACATACAGTGTTATCTATAGGCAGAAACATATAGAGCCCACGAAGGGCAAAAACTTACAACGCTCTCAATATAGCATCAGACGTCTGGGCTTAATACAACACACAAACCAAGTCAAAGCATACATTGCTCTCAACAGAGCATTAGACGTCTGGTGCACTATATACCACACAGACAACATCCCGCAGGAATAACCACCATGACAAGACACAAGAAATGCTCAGCCGATTCATTATCAGCTAGCTCAAACACAAAACTTAATCTGTTGAACCCTCAAGTCTCAAACTCACAATGCTGTTATTAGTAGACTTCACTTACCCATCCAAGTCATAGCATGGCTCACCATACACAGATCCTTATGTAATCATACATCCTCTGTCATCCACCTTACGATCAGACATCTTACTTACATCGTCAAACTGAGCTCCTCAAAGCAGATCCTCGTTACCCCCTTACTTACACCTCACTGATTATGCATACTTTTCACTTTATAATTTGTACGTTATGCTTGTACAATTATGCACATTCTTACCGTCTAACAAACCCACATAAGGCTTCAAGCCTAAGTTCTCTTACTTACAGAAACCAACCCTAACTTTGCTCCACACCAAAACCGATCCAATCCGCTTCATTCTTCGTCTATCATACTTACGTTTGTTGTCTTCTATCACACGCTTGTCTATCATACTTACGTTTGTTGTCTTCTATCACACGCTTACCTATCCACATCCGACTCCATACCAAAAATTTACCACTTCTTACCATCCATCGCCCATACCTCTGCCCTCACACAATCCATGCACATAACTAACTCACGATCGCTAGTCATCACTAGCAAGTCCATAAAACACATACGTAGCATACTTATAGATTTGCTAGCCATTGCTAGCGCATACATATTCCACATCCATAGAAAGTGCATGCAACTCATACATATTAATCATACTTAGCACACGTATTACACATGCATCAACCATACTTACAACTCATATGCATGTCATATGTATCTAAACATACCATATAATCATGCTTATATGCACATCATGCAATTCCTAGCATGCTACTACTCATTCAAGCATGCTATCATGAATTTACAACTTCAAAGCTCCCCTACCTCGTAATCATGACGTTTGGTAGCGAGCACACGATAGTGGCGGCATCAGTGGTGGAGTTGGTGGTCAAAACCATTGCCTAGCTGAGAGAGTTGCTGTCTCGAGGTTTTAGGAAACACCAGAACTACACACAGCCAAAAGGGGTGTCAAAGTCAATGCGATAAAATTCGTGATCCACGGCGGCACACTAGGGGTGGCCCGGAGAAAGATCGTGCCAATGAGTGGCAGGTGAGACTGAAAGGCAGAGTGTACTCACTAAAATTCGACCCTACAGTTGAACAATACCCAACCGGTCACAAAACGTTAAAATCGGCCGTGGACCGCACCCAACGGCGTTGATTTCGCATTTACAAGGGCCCACATATGGGCAGAGGATGTGGGGTAACATTCAAGGACGGAGGAGAGGTGGAGGACCCCGATGTCAACTCCAAATGATGGCAGAGCCATCCGACGATCAGGCAGTGCCAAAGCGGCACCAAAACCCTAACCCGCACGCGCGGCTACTTGTACACGAGGCCAAAGGGAGGGGAGAGAGGGCTAGACGGTATCGGCCCAAAGCTCATAAGGGCAGTAGGGCCATACCAAGGGTGGTGACCTACGAAGATGGCCTTTGTCATTGTCGTATCGAGGTAGGCCTACTAGAGGCCATACAGTGTCTGGTGGAGGTAGGACTATAAGAGGGCAAAACATGGTGCTATCTATAGCGCAGTCAAACACATATCATCAACAGAGGGGGAACCTGCCTCATGTCGAAGAAGAGGGGTGGTGCTGCACTAGGGCGGCTAGCCATCTCCAGGCCGAGACCTGCCACACTAAGGTGGTCCAAAGGGTGTTCGGCATCCAATGATGCTCGATGGTCCAAAATGGGTGGAAAACCCTGGGCACAAAGGAGCAGGGTTTACTGGCAGCTTTGGCAACTCCATCGTGGCCCTAGCAGCTAGGAGGAGCTAGCTTTGGCCAGAGGTGACGGCCAAAGTCAACGGTGACACACCGGACAAATTGCACAGTGAGGAGCAAAGGCTCGGTTTTCTGTGGATGAGCACATCAACCGACGGGTGACAAATCTCGTTCTAGCGGAACGGATGGGACGAAGGCTGAACCGGTCTAGGTGGAAACATCCACCATCGTTGCCTAGACGAAGAGAAGCTGAACAAAGGTCTGGTGGGTCAAGTCCATTGTCTAGCTAACGGTGGAAGCCAGTGAACTCATACACGACAAAAACAGGGAGATGAGGGAGAGGTGGACCGGAATAGTGCTAGGGTCGGTGAACCTAAGTTGGGACAGTGACTCAGCTATTGTCAGGCCGGGGTGGAGCCAGACAGAGGTCCATTGTCCATAGGTCGCAACTGCTGGCCTCCGTTCCTCCAAAACCAAGAATCGGCGGAATAGTGGAGGTGGAGGCATTTGGCCAGAGGAGAAAGGAAGGGCAGAGGTAGAACCGGGCTGAGTGGGGTGGTCCACCGCCTTTGTCAGACTCAGGCAGGGCCGGACGGAGGTCCGATCGGCCATGGATGGCTGCCGGCGGCCACTGTTTACCCAAAACAGTGCGCCGGCGAGATAGGGTAGAGAGGGGGAAAATGGGTGGGGCAGCGGAGTAGAGGCCCACTGGGTTGGGAGGGGTGGCCTCCCACCGTAGCCGGCCCAGGGCGGAGTCGTGGCCTGCCGGTCGGCCCTTGGCGGCCCACGGAGGCGGCGGTACACAAAACACAGTGAGAGAGGGAGAGAGAGCTTTTCGGGGAAATCCAAGTGGGGGAGCCGGCAGGACTGGCCAGGGCGGCAGCCCTACTGTCGCCAGCCTAAGGCTGGCCGGACGGAGGCCGGGCAGAGCCCACCGGCCACCGCCGGTGCTGCCACAGCACAAATCAGCGAGAATAGAGAGAAACCGGGGAAAACAGGGGAGGAGGGCGGCGCAGCCATGGGGTCGGGACGGTGGCTCCCCTGTCGTCGCACGGCCGGGGTAGAGCGAGTGGCAGTGGCCCTATGGCCCATCGGTGGCTGGGACAGAGAAACACCGGAGAGGGGGGGGAAATGGTCCTGTTCCATAATTTTCTGGATCGGGCTTGAACGAGCCCGAGCCCGATAAATCTGTTCTTTTTTTTCCTTATCTTCTGCAGTCGCCTTCTCTCTCAAATTTTTGAGCTGTAAATGAGCGTCTAGGCCCGTGGCCTACGACTGGACCCACACCCGACTATACGGGTAAGAATATCGTGACCAAATATGCCAAAGCGTCATTATTTTCCTGTCAAAAATAATAAAAAAATAGCAGAAAAATTATAAGAAATCATAGGAAAAATATGGGGTATTACATTATTGCAGGAGATGACTTGAATGAGATTAATAATCTCAAGAAATAATTATCTTAAAAATTTACTATGAAGGATCTAGGGTTGTCAATGCACATTCTTTCCATGAGTATTTCTAGAGATAGGAAAAGAGAGTGTTGAGTCTGTCTCTGACAAATTATATTGAAAAAGTGCTGATGAAATTCAATATGCATGATGCCAAGTCAGTAGGTACACCCCTAGCATCCTACTTGAGACTCTCTCAGAAGCAGTCTCCTAAGAATTAAAAGAAGAAGGCCATATGCACAACATTCTATATGCCTCAGTAGTTGGATCCTTCATGTATATCATCACTTATACTAGGCTAGACATCTCTTTTGTAGTTAGCTAAGTGGAGAGGTTCATGGATAATCCAGCACAGACTCACTTGGAGGCAATGAAATGGACTTAAGATACCTGAGAAGTTCTTCAGGTATGACTTTATGCTTTGATGGACATTCTGACATAAAATTGCTTAGTTTTGTGTACTCAAATTATAGTGGTAACATAGACATCAGGTAAAGTACTACAAAGTTTGCTTTACTTTGGGCAATTGTGCAGTGGTCTGGTAGTCACAATTACAAAAGTTGGTGACTACTTCTTCTTTATATGTTTAATACATTGCAATAATAGAGGCCAACAAGCAAATGTTTTGGATAAAAGTTTTTTGAAAGGAACTTGGATTGACACAAGAAAAGTGTATTCTACATTGTGACATTAACAATGTCATAGCATTGGCCAAAAATATTACATTCCACACTAGGATGAAGCATATTGACATAGTTTACCAAATGACAATCTAGTAAATATGTTTACTAAGGTGGTGACAGTGGAGAAGTTGAGTCTTTGCTCAACTTCTATTGGTCTTCTACACTAGAAGACCAAAGGTGATCACATAGTTTTTTTCTTGTTTTGCAGTAAGCAACATCCTCTCATACTATTCACATCAAGTGTGAGATTATTTAAAGGAATATGAAGTCCGACCTGTCTTCTAAGTGGGAGATTGTGAAGTTATGGAAAACTGTTAGTAATGAAGCGATCAATTGGAGTGCTAAATCGATTGATTGATTAGAGAGATCGATCAGACATCGATCGACATCAAAAGAGGCTATATTGAAATCTAAGCAAAGCTGACAGTAATTACTCTCACGTTGGAGTGATCAATTTTCGGGCCAAACCAATTGATCGACACCTATTGTGGACACTTTGAAAATCAGGCCAAGGCATTGGGCAATTGATCGATAATAGAGAATGATCAATCACCCTATGTTTTGAAGTGGCCAAGGCGATGGGCAATTGATCTCTAGTTAATAGTGATCAATCAATTGTATAACTAAATACAAAAATTGCCTGATTTAGACTCTTCCTGATTGGCTACTCCGGGATTTTCTTCCTCAAACAATGAGATATGAGCTTGTATGTCCCTTGTGGGTATAAAAAGCTCCTTTGAACCCCTAGGTGTTGAATTTTGGCCATGGAGGAAGCTTTGTAAAGCTACAATCTTTCTCTTGTACTATTCTTCTGTTGAATAATAGAAAACTGTGTTATCCCATAGACATAGGCACCTATTGCCGAACCATGTAAAAATCTAGTGTGTTCTCTTAATTGTCTTTCTTGCATGCCACTATTCCTCACAAGGATCCATTACCTCTATATAGATTATAAAGTAGATCGTACTAGTGGGCATTATAATCACAACACTCTGCTTCAATTTGGCGGGGTATCCACTCAAAAGAGACCATGTAGCCCTATTTAAAACCTGAGCTGAAATTGAATCAAAGAACCTCAACCCAACAAAGACCTCCACTGGCATAAGCACTTGTAGTGTTGTTGGGGTGACCAATAGCATAATGGTAGGGGACCATGGGGTCTAAGTAATAAAAAAGGGCAATCTGTTTTCCTTTTTGGGGGATATTGAGCTTATATTAGGGGGGAATAATAGTATATTTTTGGTTTATCCAAGTTTTTACTTTGTAAGTCCATATAACGGAGCATTTGACAATTTTGTGATCAATATGCCTTTATCATGAATTCAAATTCCCATATGATATAATAGAAACAGAAATAGTTTAGAGGAGGTAGGGGCTGGCAATGAGAAGGCAAAGATGGAGGGAGAGGAATTAGAGATAGAAGTAATAGTGGAAGAGGTGGCGATAGTGATGGAAGTAGAAGAGGATGAGGAGGAAGCAGAGAAAAAAGAGGTGGAGGCAAATCGATTCTATTATTATTGTTGGAGGTGAATGCTATAAATAAAAAATAGTAGAATTAAGTCCACTATGAAGGTGGAGATCTAGGTTAGGGTGGCTGGAGTGGACAAAAAGTGGGATGGATTATGGAGGGGTAATTCTGGTATAAGATAAAAAAATAGGTAAAAAGGTAATCGGATGAGGGCAATGCTCTTTCCTAGTGGTTATATTTAAAATCAATGGATCATAGTGACGCGTCTCACTTAGCTCGTGGTATAGAGTGATGAGTCATTTCTCTTTCTCTCTCTCTATTGTTGGTGCAGCCAAGCGCTTGTGTTTTGAACGTTGTGCAAGCATTTGAGCAACCAAACTTGAACTTCTTCGATTTCTCCATACGAAACCTCGCCCAAAAACTTCATCAGATTTCACGGGGGATGAAGGATCTCTCTCTCTTATCAATATTGATGGATGCAACTGCTTTGATGTATTTGGGGTAGAGGACTTTCTGATTTTGAGGACTTTCCTTGATGCTTTTTTCAGCTTCCAATAGACTAAATAGAAATTTGTTTCACACTCAAGACTACACGCTACAGGGATTTGACCTTAGGAGCTCCACCGCAAGTCCCCCAACTTGCAGAAATCCAGCCAGCGCAATTAACGCTGAATCCAGCAATTTGTTTATTTGCCTTACTACATAGATTATACTCACATTTGGTTATTGCAATTAATACACAATTGTTGGCATTGTAACAAAAGAAAGAAAAACTCTCTCTATATGTGCACACAACTAAGTTGGGCATGTTGTCGACCTTGGCACACAAAACTAGATATTGGGTTAGTGTTATATAAAGCATTAGTGACTAATGAGCATCAAGGCAATTATCAGTGTAAGTTTAGGGCACTAAGCTCAATCTATACTCATCTGCTACTTCCGGGAAATCTCCATCTTATACAAGATAATATGCTGTATGTATTAACTTTGCCGGTTTGTGCACATGCTACATGCTGCTTAATATAGACAAAAACTCCCAGAATACAAGATGGATCCCAGCAGCGTTGTCTATTCAACACGGAATGAAGGGCCCAATGCATCGGACCAGCTTGTCCATAGCCAGTATGAAAACGGGGGCAAAGGTTTGAAAGCTTAAGTCTTCTACAGCTGTGATTTTTACACTATTCATTGTTGAATACCTTATCTGTCACTATTGAACCATCTCCCCTTTAATTACTCTATTATTTAAGATGATAACTACATGTTTGACAAAAGAAGTATTATAAAAATCTAATATAAAGAAATAAAGCTCAGACCAACCACTCTTTGACAGGGCCATTTTCAGTTTTTGTCAAACAAATTTTTTCCTTCTTTTTTTACTTTAAGCGTTTTAGCCCCTCTATTTTTTAAAATACACATTTTGCTAGCTATGAGCTCAGGATTACACATGTTAACGTAAACTCGGGCATCACAAACCATTAGATTTTAATCCAACGATGCATATTTACTTATAGGGCATATATGTTTGAATCATAGATTTGCCCCCTCTCTTAATGTAGCCATCTGATCTCGATTTCATAGTTTATAATGCCTAGATTTATGTGACCACATGGATACACGTGAGCTTCGGTTCATTTTTTTTAAATAGGTAATATTTTGTTAACTTCAAATTTATGAATTTATAGGCTTTTGTAATGGCTTGTATATTTTTAAAATAAGATCACGAGCAATTTGATGTATTCACTAGATATCAACCTCTAGCTATTTTGTTGTAAAAATAATATTTTTTAAATTAATAATTTAATTTTTTTAAAATAAATTAAAATTAAATATATTAAAATTTTAAATAAAACTATTAATATAAAATATACCTTCGTCAAAGTGGGCTATTTAATAATAGATATAGGTCCATTTGGGAACCTATTTTGACTAAAAAGGGAACTTTGGGGTTTTAATTGGCAGCCAAAATATCACATCAAACAAAGCCACTTAAAAAATAAGAAAATTACCAAATCACCCCTTCGCTAGTGTTCCTCCACGTACATGATAGGATTCTATATTAAAATATGAATTATTCGAATAAAATTAATGTTTTTATCAAAAATTATTATTAAAATAAGAGAAGTCTCCAACCACTATTGGAAGGGACTTTTCGATTGTGTATGGCTTATGTGGGGTCCAGCACAAGGATCATTTCATCTTTATAGACACGTGTACGGTGATCGAAGCTGCCGACAGGCCCGCCACACGAGTGCATGAATCCCACTGGTGGGGGCGAGGAAGTATGCGGGGAAGTGATCAGCCAATGGCAGCTTCCTGAGAAGCAACTCTCCTGTCTTGAAGAAAGCAAACAATTGAAACAAAGCCAAGTCAAACTAAAGCTTGAGGACTGTGGAGGCCACCAGCTCCTCTCTCTGTCTTCCCAATTTCTCATCTGTATTGACTGAGCCTGTGCTCCTTCTCTCTTTTCTTTTTACCCAATCTCTTGGGATTCCTGATTTCATGTACCCATGTCGAGCTAGGGACTGGAATCGGATATGTAAGTCTTTCTTCGTTCCCACCAACTTTTTGTTTTATGAATTCTGGTGCTAAAGCTTGAAGAATGGGAGCATCTGTTTATTTGGGTGCTTTTCGTTTTGCTTTGTTGAGATGGCCTCTGTTTTTATCCTCTGTTGATTGACTTGGTTGTGAAAAAGGTGGATGATATGTGATCTGACTGGAAGATATAGGATTTTTTTCTGCTGGAACAGTTGGAATGAAAGTTGTATTAGGATTTTGGGGAGATTTAAGTTGTACAGATTCTGTTGGTTGGGGACATGTTTAGATTGTTTGAAAGGAGGTAAAAATTAGTCTGAAAATTGGGATTTTAGAAGTGAGTCTATTTAATGTTTGCGTATATGCCTATTTGCTCTCTGTCCGACATGGGTTTTATGTAGCTTAGAGTCAAAATGGATATGAGACAGTCTTCTGATACTTCAGCTGCTTCTTTCTTTGATGAATCATCTGAAGATTTCATGTCTTCTGAGCCCTTTACTCAAATAGATTCAAATCAACCTCAGAAATGGGGGGGGGGTCTTGCAAATCTGGATTTTGAAACTACCGGTTCACAACCTATCCTTGATTTTCATCATCCTTCTTCCTCTCGCCCATTTGACCTCAAACAACAGATCAAACAAGTGGATCAGTTATATGTGCCCCAAACAAACAGTTCGATTCAAAATTGGGATCCCAAATTAATGTTAAGCAATCTTTCGTTCCTTGAGCAGAAAATCCACCACCTTCGGGACATGATATATTCAATAATTCATCAGCAAGGCCAGGTTTTGGGACCATCTGATGATTTGATTGTGCATCAGCAGCTAGCAGCTGCTGACTTTACTTCAATCATTATTCAGTTGATCTCAACAGCTGGTGCTCTTCTGCCATCTGCAAGGAACCCCTTCTCTGGTACCAATCCTTCGGTGGATGAGTTGGGTAATCTGCTAGGAGCTTCTACTGCTGTGGCAGTAGGTGCTGATTTACAATCAAATGAGCATATGATTACTAAAAAAAGCAATCCTTTTGAATTGGATAAGGATAAAGCTACTGGTGGAGAGCAAAAACGTGTCAACCAGTCAGCTCCACTTGGACCAACTGTTGAACAAGACGTGAAGGACTTTGAGGATCCCATGGAAGGAGAACAACTCCCCCCAGGCTCATATGAAGTGTTACAGTTAGAAAAGGAAGAGATTCTAGCAGCACATACTCACTTCTGTTCAATATGTGGCAAGGGTTTCAAGAGAGATGCAAACCTGAGGATGCACATGAGGGGCCATGGTGATGAGTACAAGACCCCTTCAGCACTTTCTAAGCCTCACAAGGAAAGCTTAGAGCCCATGCTTGTAAAGCGTTATTCATGTCCTTCTGTGGGGTGTAAGAGGAACAAAGACCACAAGAAATTTCTACCACTTAAAACAATTCTGTGTGTGAAGAACCATTATAAGAGGAGTCATTGTGATAAGAGCTACACTTGCAGCAGATGTAGCTCCAAAAAATTTTCTGTTCTTGCCGATTTAAAGACGCATGAAAAGCATTGCGGGCAGGTCAAGTGGCTTTGTTCTTGTGGTACGACCTTCTCAAGAAAAGACAAGTTGTTTGGGCATGTAGCTCTGTTCCAGGGGCACTCACCTGTTCTTCAAGTGGATGAAACTGAAGGGCTGCGGGCATCAGAACAAGGACAAGTTAGTGAAGGGTCAGGCAGCAATAGTAAAACTTCTGGTTATGGTTTTGGGTCAAATACTGCTAATGAAGTTCAGGTGATTAATTTTAAGGGAGTTGGTGAACCAGAGTATTTCTCAGCTATTAACTTTAGCACAAGTAACTTTGCTGGATTCCATGAGTTTCCTCAATCCTGATATGTAAGATCAGGAGTCTCTGTTTTTTACTGTTTTTTCTTAGTTATTCTTAATGGCTGATGGTTTTGCTTAAAAACCTGGAAAGAACTCTTGTGCTGATGTCGATTAGTTTAATTTTTACTTGTTGATGATTTATTTTCATCCATAATGCTCTCTGTTCTGAAGTCTCCTTCACCTGTTGTACTTAATTGAGGGTTGCAAAATCTATAGAATCTACTAATTAGCTTTTGAAATTTTAGTCAAATGATTGTTTTGATATAAAATCCACGGGAAATGCCACAAGGCGACTGATAAGTTATCTTATTGGAGAAACAAACGGAATTGCTATTAAGTTGAAAAATATAACGGTCAAAAGGTCAAATGTAAGCCATTGTTGTTCGAGCAAGTTAGGCTGTTTTTATTAGCAAAAAAAAAAGTTAGGCTGTAGTTACTGGTAGAAAAGTAAAAAGAGAAAAGGGAAAATAAAAGAGAAAAAACTGAGGCAGTTGTTGGACTGAAAGTTGAAGTCAAAAGATGAAAACTTATTTGTTGTGCACAATTTTATGAAATTCGGAAGCCTACCTGATCTTCAAAAGAACAGGGCACTCAGTGTTTATTTCTGGTTCACATTTGAAGAGCCACTGATATGTGATCCACTCAGTTAATGCGAATATAGATCAAATCATGTGCCATTCTGTGAAGATCAGAGTGTAGATGTTCAATAATGAATGCACTACTCACTCCGGAAGTTCATTTGGTGATTTGAGAATTCTGTTACATAGAAATTACCGAATTAGAATCTCAGCTTATTGACAGAAAAATAGAAATGAAAGCCACCGGAGGCAGTATTTGGACTGACATGTATGCAAGCAGATAAGGCAAGTAAAAGTATCTGATACTACAACTAAAAGTGACAAGTAGCCAAGCCGAGTCCAGCTTCAACCAGCTTGACTCAGGCTTGGTCTGGTTTTGAGCTGGCTCTAGTAGTCCAGCTAAATTGAGTGGGAAGGAGCTACGTGGATATGGCGCCCCTCACATGGGAGTTCAAATTTGAAGTCCCATTTTGTGACGTCCTTTTGCTTCTTTTTCATAATTTAATAATCATTTATCAGAGATTTTGGCCCCTCTTACGTTTATTTGACATCTATGGTTGGAGCTTGCTTATTGTTAAATTGCTTCATGGGTAAATGACAATGGTCATTTTTTCACTTGAGCATCTCCAACAACACAAATTGACATCTTGACAAATTAAGCTATTGGAGATATTCAAAGTGGCTCAAACTAACATCTTTAATTGCCTATGTGGCAATTTAATCATAGATGTCAAATACAAGTAAGGGGGGCCTAAAACTTTGGGAAATGATGATTAAAATATATATAAATAAAAGCAAAAGGTGTGTCAAAATGAGACTTCAAATTTGAAGTGCCAAGTGAGGGGCATCATTTCCATAGAAATGGCGCCCCAGTTGGAGTCATCTGGGACTCCAATTTTGTCCATTTGGCGTCTACCATTGGAGATGATCTAAGTCTCTTATTTTTTACACTTAGTAATAAGAAACATGTTTTCAAGAAATGTATTAAAAATAAGATATCTCACACGAAAAAATTTATAAGGTTATAGTTAACCTACACACAATTATGATCCAGTGGATCTGGATAAGGGAGCACCAATTATGATCCAACAACTGTTGATTTGTGGGGGGAGGGGAAAAAATCATGCAGCTCCAAATTTCATTCATGGGAAAGATAAGAAAATGGGAGTATATGTATATACAAATAAGATTACTATGTGTGGTGCTTAGGCATGTTAGTGGATTAAAGGAGGTTGTGCACATGAAAAACCGTGTGGGCTCCTCGTTTCTCATGCACAAGGCCCCAATAGGAGCCACATCATCATGACTCGCATGGCTCACAAAGGGTGGTTAGACTAATTGTCCTATAAAAGAGGGAGAATGTCCTGCGCTATTATGCTTTGCATTGCTATAACACCCCGTTCTTCAATAACTTTTCACGTCAGGGGCTTAGTATAGTAATAGGATTTTGAAGGAAGTTTTGTATGTATGATGTGGTGAAACTTCATTGCATTGATTGGGGTCGATGAAACGAGCCTATTGAGCCCAAGAACATATAAATTGGACACCGAGGTAATAGGCTAAGCCTTAAGAAGTATGTCATATGGGTAAATCCCACTTAAAAAACACAAGATAATTTACCTATGTCTTGAGACCTTTTTTTCCCGTTTTAAAGTCATTTTAAACCCATTTGAGCCTTTTTAAAAAAATGATCATAGCTAAATCAATAGTACTCTAATGCATGGGAGGGTCAAAATTTTGAGATAACCATCCTGAAAAGGGGAATGTCCCAGGGAGAGAAAACACTTTGTCCATCGCTTCCAAGCTTTCAAGGAGAGAATGTCTTAGAGAAATAGGAGACTTTGACTGCTACCTCCAAACATTTAAGGGGAAAAAGTCCCAGAACTCTAAACCCTCAAGGTGTTAAAGTCCCAGAGAAATGAGAGATTTTTCCCTGCCTCTTAAAATCTTAGGAGATTAAGGGTCTGTTTGGATTGGTGGAAACCAGGAGAAAGGAAAAGAGAAAGAGAAAGTGAATCCAAGGTGAAAGAAAAATTAGGAGACTCCTAAATATTTTTCACTATTTGGTTACACAAATGATGTTAGAGAAAATTAACAGTGACAATGGTGGTAGCAGCAGCGGTGGTAGTAGTGGCGGTGGTAGTAGCGATGACAGTGGTGGTGGCGGCGGCAGTTGTAGTGGTGGTGGCGGCAGTGGCGGTGGTGATGGTGGTGGTACTAGCAGCGGTGGTAGAAATGGTGGTGGCAACGGTGGTGGTGGTGGCAGTGGCAGTGGTGTCAATGGTGATGGCGGTAGCGGCGGTGGCAATGGTGGTGGCAACAACGGTGGTGGCGGCAATGGTGGTGGTGACAATGGTAGTGGCAGTGGTAGTGGTGGCGGCGGTAGTAGTAGTGGCAGCGGCGGTGGCGGCAATGGTGGTGGTGGCGATGGTGGTGGTGGTGGCGGCGATGGTGGTGGTGGCAGTGGTAGAGGTGGTGGCAGATATGGTAGTGGTGGTGGCGGCGATGGTGGTAGTAGTGGCGGCGGCAGCGGCGATGGTGGTGGTGGTGGTAGCATCGGTGGTGGTGGCATCAGTGGTGGTGGTGACGGTGGCGACAGTAGCTGTGATGGTGGCGGCGATGATGGCAGTGGTGGTGGTAGTAACAGTAAGACATAAGTGTTTAACACAATGATTTTCTCCCAAAATCCATGGGTTGAGGGGTAAAAAATTTTTGGGCCAAATTTTCATCTATTTTCTCTCACTTTTCACTCTAATTTCTCTTTCCCCGTTGCACCAAACAGTGAAAATTGGGAGATTTTAAGAAGATTCCTTTCTTTTCCCCTGCTTTCCACCAATCCAAACAGACCCTAAGTGTATGTGGCTTTATGGCCTTGATGGATGCTTATGAATGTGTGTTTAAACTACATAATATTTTCTAAAACATAGTTGACTTATATATGTTTGAAATTATGCATGAATGCATGTTATTCATGTTTTAAAAGATTTCTAAATGCCTTGTGACATTTAATGAGTTTTTCATCGGTTTTGGATCTTCGGACTCTCTGTATTCAAACTTTTGGATTTGAAGGGTAATTCTTTAGTAAGCCAACCAACAACTATCATAGTTATGACTCCTATAACCTATAGAGATATATGACATGCTTATGAAAGGGGATATTATGGGGATATCTCTTTTATTCTAATCCTTTTGCCCCACGAGCAGGGGTATATGTCGCTTCAGTATAAGTAATATTTTATAGATAAATGATTTATCTGATTTTGCGAATAATTTATTGGAGACTTGAATTACAATCAATTATTCTATTCATAAGAAAATCATTGAATCAATTCTATCATTTCAAGAGGTGTATACTATAAAGGTATTGTAGAGGTGAAAATAGAAGAATATATTCTACTATTAATAGAAACTTATATGTGAATACCATAGAGGAAAAAATAGTAGAATCTATATTAGTGATGATACAAAAATCGTAGTATAGAATTACTGCATGTAAAGTAATCAATGCACTTGGTAGCTAAGGCAAGTTTAGGAGCAAAGTTCTCTTAGTACATAAAACTCTTATGTTTGTGAAGGTTGCAAGTCTCCGGGTCATAGTCTTGAAAACAAAAGAGTTTAAAGTGTAGTTTTGTAGATCTTGGTGTTCTCCTCTTAGTGATTTATTGAAGTTCGAATGATCATTTCTATACACTTTCTCTTTCTCACATCCGAGCTAGAGTTTTTGTCTCGTTGTGCCCGCAATTAGTTGTTTGTAGACAATCCCCCCATGTAGGCTGATATTAAGATTGATCAAGATTAAGAGTTTAATATTTATCTAATCGACCCAGCGTTCACTAAATTGCTCCTAACCTTAAGTACTTCAACAAGTAAGAAATTAAGAGTTTGTCCTCTATTGTACATAAAACAACTAAAACATAGGTATGGAGCACATTCATAATTATTATAATCATCATTCAAATCACAAATCATACAAGTACACAAGCAACGCAAGATTTTTATGTGGAAAACCACAACGAGGGTAAAAAACTACGACAACTACTCTTGACCTAAATTTAATGTATTAGCTAACAAAATCTTTACATGACAGAAGCAAACTAGCATCCTCTCATGAAGACTATAACACAACTCTCCTTTGTTTAGATCTCTTTCTTTTTTTGTTGCTGGCCTTCAAGTCTTCTCTCTTCAAGCCTTGAAGCTTTCTCCCTCCTTGCTTTGTCTTCGTCTTCTTCTAGCCTTTATAAAAAAGCTCCTCTTATTTATAACTTTAGCCTTGAGTCATCAATCTCTCATTGAACTTGGTTGACTCTCCCCTCAGGTTTTTGTGTGAAACTTGGTTGACTCTCCTCTTTTAGTTGTGTGTTACTCAAACAATTACCATTAACAATAGCTTTGAAGCACAATGATAATCTCTTCGGAAAATAATGGCAAAAAAACTTTTCCTCTTTTCCCTCTCAAATTCTGGTTTTTTCTCTCTTCAATTTTGTGTTTAGCTAGCCTTTATATAGTCTATTAAGTCGGTTTATGATTTTGAGTTCAATTAGGAATGAACACTTTCTTGGAATCTTTAAACTAAGTAAGTTACACATACAATGATCAATCGTGGCTAACATCAATCGATTGGTCATTGTTCTAATTAAGGTAAAACTTTTATAGCCATTAATCTCTAATAGATTGATCAATATACTCTTAGCCAAAATTTACACGGTTTGATTCAAGGGCCGATCGATCGATAGATCTAGTTCATTTTGAAGTGAACGATCGATGCATAATAAATTTTCACATTTTACCCTAATTTTACCTTAAAGTTCCAAAATTACTTAAATTAAATATTCCTAAGTAAAACTAAGAAATATGTGTATGTGAGTGTGTGAAAATAAACCTTTGACACTTAGCTTAATCTTTAACCTTGATATTTAAGAATACATTTACTCCTATTTTTCAAGTCAATTAATTCCAAATCAAACTCTACCACAACTATATTTAATTAGATTCCTAAGACTAAATGTACATAAAGTTTAGATATTATTTTGATCATCGAAATTAGCAAATTTATAATATTTATGCCTCAAAATTTCTTTTAATCTCCCCCTTTGACTATTTTATTACAAAACACTACATGAGTGAAAATCAATAAAAAATTATAACTTCTTGACATAGTGAATTGATTTTCACTTGTACATAACTTAACTTAACTCAACTAAGACCTATTGGAATTGATCTTAAAAAGCCTTATAAAACTTATACTTATCTTGCATGCTTACAAAAAAAATTATTTACATTACAATACTCAAATATACATAAAAAAGTCAATTTGATTTCATCATTCATTTCCCCCCCTTTTTGACAGAAATAGATAAAGACTTAAGTCAATAATTAAAAAAAAATCAATTAAAGCTCATACAAGTTGTAATCATCACCATAAGACAATAAAATTAAATAAAACCATATGCCAAACATGTCCATCATGTATTAAATAACCATAAACAGTTTCAAAATACATCCCAATGTTAATAAAAACATATGATGAACTGTCAAATTTTTTAAACTCACAAATACATGAAAAAGTGATAAAAGCATAAAGAAATCATGTAGCAGCATCAATAGGTGCATCATCATCACTCTGTATCTCCCCCTCACTATATGAAAGTGGCAATATATCTCAAATCATCCTATGGATGTCTGCAAAACCCTGTTAGATCTCATCAAGCAATCAATAACAAAAATCAATAAACTCTCCATATGTGGTCTATCAATATGTGCATATCGTTTGTGTGTAGCAGCTGGATCCACCTACTGCTACTCTTGTGCAACTGGCTCATGTCCCCTAGCATGGGACATCCTCCTCCTAACCATCACAACATCTATCGGTCCCATGCAAACAAGGGTAGATTGTGAGGGGAATCCTTAGATGAATGGAAGTAAAAATCTGACACAAAATGTAAGGATATGGAACCATCTCCTGAATATGGCTGTGTAAGAAAGTCATGATCCAACCAAAGATAATTGAGGGTAGATCTAGCTCCAAATGAGTCTCTCACAATAGATAAATACTCTTCACCATCATGTGGTTGACTCTATCCTTCCTTGCACTCCAGCTATCATATTGAGTGATTGCGTATAGTAGACGAAAATTGGCAGTCATTGATTGAGCAAGGATAGATATGTCTGGAGATCTGCCTCGAGGATGCCCAATGAGATATCTAGTGATCTCACTATTAGATGGAAATACATATCCACCAAAGTTGGGATAATGCAAGTCTCCATGCTCTCATCCGATCACCTCGACAACGAATCCAGGAGTCACTTTGATAGCAATACCTCCAACAGTGCCTACTAATGTCTATTCACCCTCAAAACAAAGAGACGAATACCAATGTCTGACTAACCTATGGTAGACAAGCTGACCGAAGATCAAAATAGTGCAAAAATAATCTATCTAATAAAGTGTTGACTCTAACCAATCCATAGTTGGCTAATGATGGATATGTATCACACCCCACTCAAATCTCAAGGGCCTAAGTCTATCCCCTGTTGCCTTAGAACTCTAAGGCTCTCCCAATTTAGCAATAGTCTTTTATTCTTTGCTCTCTCAATAAAAATTTGAAAACAAAATCCTAGGGATAAACATAATTAGGAACTAATCATAAGATAGTAAAGAACTTGAAGAATTTTTTTAAAAAAATTGATATAAATAATGTATGCCTATTTTTTTGAAATTTAATGAAACCCTAAAATCTTTTATCACCTAATTGACTCCAAAATTTAACAAAAGATAGATTTCAATATCCACAGTAAACTTTTTACCTAGAGCAATGACTAATTTTGTCGAGAAAGTCCTAATTCTAAAAATCTCCAATTTGTCAAGTTTTTGTGAAGCCAAATGAGATCTTGATTTTTTAAATTGCTTGAAACTTTGAAAAAATGTAGATCTAGGCATTTTAACTATCCTTTTGGTTTAAAAACAATGAAATCAGTGTGAAAATCATTAAAAATAAAAAAATTGGAGACAAGCACTACAACAAATTGCAGCATTAGCGACGCATATAAGCGTCACTAATAGTACTATAAGCGTTGCTAATGCATATTAGCGACGTATAAAAAACGTTGTTAAATGCGTCGATAAAAGTATAGTCGTTATTGCTTATTAGCGACGCTTATAGTAAGCGTCACTAATAGTTATTATTATAAAAAAATTGCTATTAGCGACGTATGATTAAGCGTCGCTAATAGTAAGTTATTAGCGACTCTTAATATACGTTGCTAATTATAAAAAAAATGTTTAAAAAATAATAATGAAAATAATGAAAATAAATTTCTAAAAATAAAATAAAAAATTATTTTTCTATTAGCGACGCTTAGAAAAATGTCGCTAATAATAATAAAAATTTTAAAAAATAATAAATAAAATAAAATAAAAATTTTCGAAATAAATAAAAAAATTTATTTTCCTATTAGCGACGCTTTTGTAAGCGTCGCTATTATGAAATAAAAATAAAAAAGTCATTAGTGAAGCTGAGAAAAGCGTTGCTAATGTAAAATAAAAATAAAAAAAATAACAATCATTAGCAACGCTTTTATAAAAGCATCGCTAAAAACTTAATAAATTAATAAAAAAAAACCCGCCGGCGGCATCATGCCGCCAACGGGGGATTGGAATCCGTCTATCAACCGGATGAGAGGAGGTGAGAGAATAGGGAGGGGGAGAGGGTGGGTCCGGAGCCGGGAGGGGTAGAGGGGAGTCCGGAGCCGGGGAGGGGGAGAGGGGGCTCCGGAGCCGGGAGGGGAGAGGGGGTCCGGAGCCGGGAGGGGGAGAGAGGGGAGCAGGGGAGTCTGGAGTCGGGGAGTAGGGAGGGGAAGGAGAGAAGGGGGAGAGGGGTAGAGCGGGGGGGCCGCCTTCCTCCGGTAGCCCCCATTCCCTGGGTGGAATGGGAGGGAGAGAAGGGGGACTCCGGCAGCCCCCCACTCCCGGAGGGAATCGAGAGGGAGAGAAGGGGGGAGGGGCGGAGCGGGGGAGGGCCGCCTTCCTCTGGCAGGCCCTCACTCCCCAGCTCCGCCCCTCCTCCTCCCCCCCCTTCTGATTTCCCCTCTGAAAATCAGAGGGAGAGAAGAGGGGGGAGCAGGGGTTGAGGAGGGGGGGTGTAGGGGGAGGGGGGGGGAGCAGGCGGAGGCAGCGGAGGGAAGGCAGAGGCAGCGGAGGGAAGGCGGAAGCCACGGGGCAGTGAAGGTTGTCACAAATGGGAAAGGGGGACCGGGAGGGAGGAGGGGGATCCGGAGGGAGTGGGGTCCGGGGCAAGGGGAGGAGGAGGCGGAAGAGGCGGGGCGGCAGAGGCGTCGGGGCAGTGGAGGCAGGGGTGCGTCACATAGTGGAAAGGGGGACCAGGAGGGAGGAGGGGAGATCAGAGGAGGTGGTGTAAGGACCCTCATCTTTAAACCGGTTTTGATTTTATTTAATTATTGATTATCGTGAGATGTACATGTTTTCTGATCTTATTCGGTGATTTAGTAAATAAATAGTGTTTGTGATGGTTTTAACTAAAATTAACTTCAATATTAGTGGTTTTAAGTGATTTTAAACCAATTGTGAATTTTTGGGATTTTTTGGAATTTTCACTATTTTCCCAAAAATTAGGGTTTTGGCGGGACCCCTGTGGGCCCTACCGTCGAAAAATTTATTTTTATGTCAAATGAACCTAGACATATACTTAAGGTCACACAAAAATTTTCAGAATTTTATTAGGCTTAATTCGTGCTTAAATTTACAAAATGACCACTTTTAGCCTACTTTTCATATTTACACCCCAAAACTTACCTATGCCTACCCCAACCCTTACTATAAAAGGGCAAACCAGAGCCATTTCCATTTTTGGGAATAGGCTAAGGAAGGTTGGGCTGGCTTAATCCCCACTTAGGCCCGAATTAGAAGCCGATTAAGGTAAGCTTACTCTAATTAAGCACTAATCCATGGCTTTTCTCTTTATTTCTTCCAAATCTACCATTTTCCCCTTGATTCAATTCGTTTTTTACCATCAAAAGCTACTGATTTGTGTTTTACTACAAATCCTAACATTCAAAATTTGATTTTTACTACCAACAAGCCCTATATCTAAGATTTAATTAGGGATTTCTTGGGTAAATCGATTTCTATTAGAGTTTAATTCAAACTCATTGTGTTTGCAAGGATTTCAAGAAGGGTGACTCTTCAATCCGAGCTTAATCAAGTGCTGAGGTAATGGGTCTTCAAAATCTCTGTTTATCCATGGTAAAACTCTCCATTTTTGGCTTATTTTGAAATGGTTTGCTTGATTTAGTGTGTTAATGGTATGATTAGAAAATAGAATTATTTAATCCCGATTTCTTAGGGTTTTGCATTATTATGGTTTAGTTTGATATTCTCGAAGTCAAGGAGGACTTTTGATGATGATTAGGGTGTTAGATGTGGATTTGAAGTGCTATCTATGGTATTTCGGTTTGGATTTGCGAAAGGAAGAAGATGACTGTTCTGCCGTGTTGGCGATCGATCAGCCCTACAGGGTGATCGATCGGCTGAACTGTAAATTTCAAATTTTTGCGTGTAACCGATTGAACGGCCTGAAGGGCGATCGATCGGCTACACAGGAAATTGTGTGTTGTGCATATGATGTCTATTTTGATGATTCCACTTTAGCTTGCCAATTTTATATGAATGTGGAGTGTTTTAAGCTATGTTAAGCTACTGGAAATGCATGCTATTGAGTTTATGGAGTTGAGACATATGCTTAGGGATGGTGGAATGACTTATGTTTTGTGGCATGATGTTGGAATCGTTATCTTGAAATTATGAATGGTTGTTTCCCTTTGGTTAAGCATATATTTTCAGTAGGACTACAATCATTGTTGGACTGATTTGTCATGATAGATTGTGGTTAGTGGTGTGTGGATGCTGGTGAATGCCATGACTCAATGATGAAATGAGTGAAGTTATATGTGTTTAGCCTTTGTGGTTGAGTTTTGAATTTAGCTATGGTTTCAACGATTCTTCTACTATGATTTCTGCTGGAATTCATGTTTAGATAGAAATTCACATGTGTAGTGTGGTAGTGAGTTGATTTTCAAGTATGTCGATATGCATTATGTGAAATGTTTCTACTAGATACACACACACACATGTGGGGGTTAAATGATGATATTGAAGCTTGACATTGTGAGTAGGAATGATGCATTAGGGGCTGATGGGAGCACTTATCATGGATTAAGATTTATGTATGCTTTGCCCACGTATGTACCATGCTGCATGCATCATGAAAATGGATTTCCAATTAAGGCTTCATCGTGATTAATCGAATTTGACCGATTGGATGCAATGTGATGAAATTGTGTGCCGGATTGATCGGTCGTGGATTAATCACAAGTTGATTGGTCCGAAAGGACATATTTTGATTTAAAGTTCCTGTGTGGAACGATTTGGAGTTCCTGTGTGGAACGATTTGAAGTTCCTGTGTGGAACGAGTGCACTCCCCGGGTTGAGTCTAATTAAATGGAATGATGTGGGGACGAGTTGTGTACTTGTCTTGCGGATTGTGAAAATGTTATTATGTGTGTCATCTGGACCCTGAGAATCCAGTGTGGTATGCCGTGTGCACCCTGCTACCACGTGTTCTAGGGTTCTCTATGTGAGAACTCGGGCTCTTCCCTCCGCAGGAGATGTCCCTGGGCGAACACCCCTGCTCTAGATTCTCTGTGTGAGAATGGGACATCCTTGGCCAGGATCGTCCAGGGCGAGCAGTATTAGGGATTGACAACCCCGATCTTTCTTGAATTCTTGTGTAGAATTTTAGACCATGACACGCCTTCGTGGCCTTGTCTATGCTCCCGTCTGTGTGACGTTAATGTGTGATTACTCCTTTATGGAGGTTGTTGTGATGACATTATGCATGTGGGAATATGTATGTTAGAGATACATCCATGCATGTTGATTTTGATGTGATGCATGTGGGAATATGTATGTTAGAGATACATCCATGCATGTTGATTTTGATATTATGCATGTGGGAATATGTATGTTAGAGATACATCCATGTAGGTTGATTTGGTATAATGCATGTGGAATATGTATGTTAGAGATACATCCATGCATGTTGATTTTGATGTAATGCATGTGGGAATATGTATGTTAGAGATACATCCATGCATGTTGATTTTGATATTATGCATGTGGGAATATGTATGTTAGAGATACATCCATGCAGGTTGAATTGTGAAATAATGCATGTGGGAATATGTATGTTTGAGATACATCCATGCAGGTTGAATTATGCATTATGATGCAGTTTTTAAGTGATGTGAATATGTGATCAGAAAATGATACACCTTGTACATCATTGATTTGAAGGATTATATCGCCATGCTATCGTATTTTCGATGTTGTTAGTGATATTAAAAACCATTGCTGAGTTTGTTAAAACTCACCCCTCTTTTGTGTTTTGATTTAGGGCTGCGTGGTGCGACACGCAGACGGACAGGATTGCCTCTTTGAGGAAAGGTCAGAGGTAGCTTGGGTGTGATGATGGAGATCGTTGCGTGACTTACCTGCGTTTATTTCATGCTTTATGTTCGAACCTTTGTGTAGGGTTTTTGTTTTGGGTTTATGTCATATACTACAGTTGTGATGATTATGACTTATTTTGAGCCGGTGTGGGCTTTACTTAAACTAAACTTGTGGGTTTGAGATTGTTGTTTACTTTGTAATAAGCAACACCTTTTTCCTTCCCCTTTTATTTACTCTTGCTCAAAGGATTGTGCGCACTCCGTGTTTCTGTTAATCGCCCGTGGTTAGGGATTAAGTCTTCCGCTAGAATCGTTTCTCAATCTTCACTTCGTCGCCTCCGCGTGCTTGACCGGCCCCTGGACCGGGTTCGGCTCGGGTCGGGCATCGCCGGGGCGTGACACGTGGGGTCCGGGACAAGGCCGGGCGAGGGGAGGAGGAGGCGGCGGAGGCGGAGGCGGAAGAGGCAGGGCGGCGGAGGCGGGGGTGCGTCATAGAGGGGAAAGGGGGCCGGGAGTGAGGAGGGGGAAGCAGGGGGTCCGGGGCAAGGCTGGGCCAGGGAAGGAGTAGACGGCGGAGGTGGAGGAGGCCGCGGAGGCGGAGGCGGCAGGGAGCAGTGGGGTCGGGGGGGGGGGTTAAAAAGGCCCACGGCAAAATTTTGCCGCGCGGGCAAATTTCACCCGTGCGCGAAATTTTGCCGCGCGGGGGTTTCGCCTGAAATAATTTTTTTTTAAAAAAAATTACATTAGCGACACTTAATGTTAAGCGTCGCTAATATCAACTAATAACAACGTATATACTATACGTCGCTAATACAACTTAGTATTAGCGACGTATAAGTGTATATGTCGCTAATACAA
Source organism: Saururus chinensis (assembly GCA_035235625.1). NCBI lineage: Eukaryota > Viridiplantae > Streptophyta > Magnoliopsida > Piperales > Saururaceae > Saururus > Saururus chinensis. The sequence goes on from CP141140.1 coordinate 29,585,818, forward strand.
TGTCGTATTACCGACTTATATACATATACGTTGCTAATATTGCATAGTATTAGCGACGTATATGTATACACGTCGCTAATATATGCCCCCTCCTCTCCCTATCTCTTCCCTTTCCTCTCTCTCCCTATCTCCTATCTCTCTCACGGCTGAGCGATGGCGGGCAGCTGGCGACGGGTGAAGGCTGGGTGATTTATAAGTTGCGGGGGGAAATTTTGCCCGCACGGCGAAATTTTGCCCGTGCGGTGAAATTTCGCTGTGTATTTTTTTTTTTACAAAATTTAATTAAGGACCGTCGCTATTTGAATTCGGCAACGTATTATTTAATACGTCGCTAAAAATAAGTATTTAGCGACGTTTTACTCAATATGTCGCTAAATATATTACTTTTTAGTGCCGTATTGATTAATATGTCGCTAAATACGCCATTTGAAGCGACGCTTTGGATTGGTACGTCGCTATAAGCAAATCATTTAGCGATGTTCATTACAATACGTTGCTAAAATAATTTTTTTATTATTTAAAAATATATTCCCTCTCTCTCTTCCTTCCCCTATCCCCTCTCTCTTCCCTCTCCTCTCCTCTCTCTCTCCCTCTCCTCTCCTCCCTCTCTCCCCCTCTTCCCTCTCTCTCCTCTCTCTCTCCTCCCTCTCTCCCCCCTCTCCCCTCTCCTCTCTCTCTCTCCTCCATCTCCTCTCTCTCTCCCCCTCTCTCCTCTCTCTCTCCCCCTATCTCCTCTCTCTCCTCCCTTCTCCCTCTTTCTCTCCTCCCTCCTCTCCTCTCCCCTCTCTTCTCTCTCTCTCCTCCCTCTCCTCACTCTCTCCTCCCCCCCTCTCTCCCTTCTCCCTCTCTCTCTTCCCTCCCCTCTCTCTCCCCTCTTCTCTCTCTCTCTTCCCTCTCCTCTCTCTCCCCTCTCCTCTCTCTCCTCCCTCTCCTCTATCTCTCTCTCCCCGCTCTCCTCTCTCCTCTAATTTCAATTTTTTATAATTTTTTATTTTTAAAAATCAATTTTGAAAATAAAAAAGTAAATACTAATAGCGACGTATAGGAATATACGTCACTATTAGTATTTTTATTTTAATTATTTTAAAAAATAAAAAAATTAATAAAAAATTTTAAAAAATCAAAATAAAATTCCTCTCACCCTCCCTCTCTTTCCTCCCCTATCCCCTCTCTCTTCCCTCTCCTCTCTCTCTCTCCCCCTATCTCCTCTCTCTCCTCCTTTCTCCCTCTCTCTCTCCTCCCTTCTCTCCCCTCTCCTCTCTCTCTCTTCTCTCCCCTCTCTCTCCCCTCTCCTCTCTCTCTCTCTTCCCTCTCCTCTCTCTCCCCTCTCCTCTCTCTCTCCTCCCTCTCCTCTTCTCTCTCCCTGCTCTCCTCTCTCCTCTAATTTTAATTTTTTATAATTTTTTATTTTTAAAAATTAATTTTAAAAATAACAAAAATAAAAATATGTAAATACTAATAGCGACGCATATTCATATACGTCGCTATTAGCACATGTATTAGCGACGTATAGCTTTATACGTTGCTAATACACATACTAATAGCGACGGATATGAATATGCGTCGCTATTAGTATTTTATTTTAATTATTTTTTAATTTTAAAAAATAAAAAGTTAATAAAATTTTTTAAAAAATTAAAATAAAATTCCTCTCACCCTCCCTTTCTTTCCTCCCCTATCCCCTCTGCCTTCCCTCTCCTCTCTCTCCCCCTCTCTCCTCTCTCTCTCCTCCCTCTCTCTCTCTTCCCTCTCCCTCTCCTCTCTCTCTACTCCCTCTCCTCGCTCTCCCCCTCTCCTCTCTCTCTCCTCCCTCTCCTCTCTCTCCCTCTCCTCTCCTCTCTCTCTCCCTCTCCTCTCCTCCCTCTCTCTCTCTCCCTCTCCTCTCCTCTCTCTCTCCCTCTCCTCTCCTCTCCTCCTTCTCTCTCTCTCTCCTCCCTCTCCTCTCTCTCTCTCCCTCTCCTCTCCTCCCTCTCTCCCCCCTCTCTCCCCCTCTTTCCTCTCTCTTCTCTCTCTCTCCTCCCTCTCTCTCCTTTCTCTCTCCCCCTCTCTCCTCCCTCTCTGCCCTCTCTCTCCTCTCTCTCTCTCTCCCTATCTCCTCTCTCTCTCCTCCCTCTCCCGCTCTCTCTCCTCCCTCTCCCCCCTCTCTCCTCCCTTCTCCCTCTCTCTCTCCTCCCTCCCCCTGTCTCCCTTCTCCCTCTCTCTCTCTCTCTTCCCTCTCCTCTCTCTCTCCTCTCTTCTCTCTCCTATCTACCTACACACTATCTATCCTCTAATTTTAAATTTTTAATATTTTTTATTTTTTAAAATTAATTTTAAAAATTAAATAAAAATATTACTAGTGACGTATACCTATATACGTCGCTATTAGTATTTTATTTTAATTATTTTTTATTTTAAAAATATAAAAATAATAAAATTTTAAAAAAATAAAAATAAAAATTTAGTTAAAAATAGGTAGTAGCGACGTATAGGACTATGCGTCGCTACTACCAAGGGTAATAGCGACGCATTGTTTCATACGTCGCTACTACTATTAGGTAGTAGCGACGTATACATATGCGTCAGTATTAGTTCTTATTTTTTATTTTTTTTAAAAAACATTGAGAATTATTAGTGAGACTCAGTTGTAAACGTCGCTATTGTTTAAACTTGTAGCAACGTTTATATGTATACGTCGTTAATAGTATTAAAATTTATTTTAAAAAAATTCAATATATATCTTTTAGTGACGCTTAGCAAAGCGTCGCTAATAACGTAAGTATTAGCGACGTTTGGAGTTAAGCGTCACTAATAGACTATTATTAGCGACGCTTAATATTATGCGTCGCTAATAGGTGTATTTTTTGCGACGGTTTGTTTTATGTCGTTATTAGAACTTTGTGGCGACGCATAGTATTGCGATGCATAGATAAGCGTCGCTAATACCCAGTTTTGTTGTAGTGAAGTTACATCTTGGTTGCGAACGAATGTGAGAAATTAGCTAGTAAATCCAAAATTTCTTCATGCAAAAGCAATCTAAATCGCCTTCTAGAGCCTCTACAAACCTATTAGAAATGGTTTGGATAGAAATGATGTCTAAATTTGCTTCATACCTTTTATACATAGTTTGTTTGGGTGTGAAAAAGGAAACCAACGATCCATCGGCTTTGAACAAATTATTTTATAATATTTTTTCTTAAAAAATTAAAAATAAATTCCAATAAATTCCAAAATTCAAAACCAAGCTTTTGCAATCGAAACAAGAATTGTTTGACCATTAGAACTCAAAATAAAAAAAGTCCAAATAAGCAATGTTGAACTCTTTTTGACAAATTTTCATTCATTTATCTTTTAATCTATATGCATCCACAGATTATGTTCATTAATACCTTACGTTTCATCAGTAAACTCTATTGGTTTGTGATTCTAAAGTTTTATTTATTTATTTTAGTATTTTAATTTTCTTTTATTTATTTTAGAAGAAATCATCAATATTTTACCTCTTGTCTTTTTTATTAATGAATCTCACAAGATCACTCTTATTTAATTGAGACAAATTTGTTAAGACCCTAGTGAAGAAATAATTCCTGTTTTTTAACTCACTTTAGGAAGAATCTATGTACTTTTTCTTCTTACACAATAGAAAAAAATTATAACCTTAATAAAGAATATATGCATGCCATTTTTTAAGTTATGATATTTTTCTTCAAATTATTTTTCTAAGGCTTAGCTATTTCTTAATCCTCTCAACCTACATCATTATTTTTTTTATTCTTTGTTTCATTCATTTATCTTGATGACAAGTGGATGAGAGCTTCATGCTAGCCTATGCTGACCTAATTAGGTAGCCCTTCCCCATTAACTTTATGAGGACAATTCCTTTAAATAAAATTTTGAAGCAAGTAAAACTTACAAACATTGAAACATGTTACAAGGAATTTTATTTCATTGAATCCTAAATAGAAATCTAACTTTAGATCCTTCTAACTTGATTAGTGACTATATTAGAATATAAAGTCCTAAGTTAACTGATGTCTAAGAATTTTACTTAGTCTTTATTCATAAAATTGACTTGAGTATAAACATGATGTGTGCATATTTTAAAAGTAGAGAATTGTAACATTAAGCAAAAGAAAATCAAATTAATCTTTACTCTCCTTAGTGTATCATTCTCTTAGTTAAGGTAGATTAACAACAAATTTTGTTGTTTTTCATCTTAAAAGAAAATTAACTCATTTTAGTCTCAAGAGTTGAACATATCAAAAGCAAAATAAAGCAAAACAAAGTTCTTTTTGTCATTCTCAGCCAGTTTTATTTTTTTATTCATTCAAAACCTATGAAGAAATCAACATAAAAATGAAGTAAAAACTATAAAATATGTGTCCCTAAAGATAGAAAGCATTCATTCATTGACAAATTTACTTAATCTCTTTACTTAAAGATGATTAGTTCATTAGTCTTGCCTAGCCAACCTATCCTAAGGCATAAGGTGCTCTTGATCATCTTTTTTAGTTGATCCTTTAATGCTTGAAGATCAATATTCCTCACTCACACCCTCTTCATCTTATGTTCATACACTTAGTAGAGTATTCTAAGGGTTTTATGTGTCTTCTTCTCTTTCTTTCTTAAATAAAGTTGGTAAGGATAATTATTTAGATACTCTTTTTTAGTATGAGTATCTTTAGGGCACAAGTCACAAATTCCCACAATCCTAGAATTTAATTTTAGCTCCTTTACTTTTTACCTAAGCGGGTTTGGCACTATCTTAGGGTGTTAGTTACTTTCTTTAGCCTTCACAAAGATAGTAGATTTTGCTATGGGGGTGGACATGTCTATTCAAAAATCTAAACTCATTTTCTTGGTTTGACTAATGCTCAACAGGATCTCTAATATCTTTTTCCCACTCTTGAACCCATTTAACTTTTCTTTAGATGACATAAGTTTTTAATCGAGAGCACTAGATTTTTCTCTCACTTGTTTAAGGTCATTCTTAAAGACATTAACCTCCCTCATAAGATTATTGTTCATCTCCATCAACCTAATGGACTCTTGAGAAGCCAATTCTAATTCCTTATATTTCTTTTCAAACACTCTCTCAAGGTATAATCGCACAAAACTAGACGTTATTGGAGGAACCTTATATATTTATCAGAATATAATTCAAAACTAGAATATGATTTCACATCAAGAGAAGTAGACTCATGAGACTCTTCACTAGAATCATCTTCATTCACACATACATAGAAAGCGGTATAGTTACACAATTCTTCTTCTTCAAAAGAGCTCTCATTTGAGGAATTGGCTTGAAGCAATTTTCCTTTTTTCTATTTCTCATATCCCTTGGATTTTTAAGGCTTCCCATCAAAAGAAATTTTAGAATTATTGTTAGGACAATTATAAATAAAGTGACCTAACTTACCACATTCAAAATATTTCATGTTCTTCCTTTCTTAATTATTATGCTTCTCATCTCTCAATTCCCCATGTTTTTTCCCTAAATGTTAACCCTTACTCTCAAACCTAAAGTTCTAAGTTTTTACGAATTTCATGAACTTTTTAGTCAACAAAAGCATTTGATCATTTTCACTCTCACTTTCTCTGGATTCTTCTAGGGTGTTTAATGCTATAGACTTCTTAGAAGACTTCTTAGTTGTTCTAAGGGTAGTTTATTTTTCTTTTGATTTCTCAAATAAATCTTTCTTATTTTCATATGACTCATCATGTATTTTAAATGTTCTTAAATTTCCTGTGTTCCTTAATATTTAAGGTGTCAATTTTCTTAGATTCATTAATTGCATCCACCTTAATTTTGAATTTAGAGGACAAAAACGTTAAGACCTTCATAACCATGGGTCGGTATAGGCTCTCACATGTGTTAACAATGTTTGATATTTTAGCATAATATTCAAAAATTATTTCTTATTCACTCATTATGATGTTTTCAAACTCTAGTGTGAGCATTTGCAACCTGGACACCTTCACATCTTCAGTTTTCTCATTGTATTTGACAAGTTTCTCCCGTGCTACTTTAGTGAATGCACAATTAGAGATTAACCTATGCTGAGGATTTTTTACGACATTAAATAATACACTAAGGGCTTTACTATATGGTTAACAAATTTAATCCCATTCTCATCTCATTTACTTTCTTATTTTAGAATTGAATTCTCATCCTTGTCTTTTGTCATTGAAGGACTGCAACCTTTAATCACAGCTTTCCAAGCATTGTCATTAATAGCTTAAATAAAGGCTCTCATCCTATTCTTCTAATATGAAATTTTTTTACTATCAAACAAGGGTGGTTGATTCATGATATTTCCTAAGTTTCCATGCTTGGCCATTGAATTGTTCGAAGCAGCCATTAAGATTAAAACAAAGTGAAAGCACCCAAGAAATTGACATTAATCAAACAAAAAGAAGATAATTCTAAGAGCAAGCAAAAGCACAACTTAAAGCACAAAATTAGCTAGTTTCACAAGTAATTCTAGTAAGAAAATAAAGTAAATTAAGTAAAGATTATAGAGAAAACCTTAACACAATCAAGATATTTCTTGTAATAAAAAATAAGTATGATTCAGCAAGATAGACACACATTAGCTTGCAAAACTAGATTGATAGTGTAATGACCCATTTTTTGGTTATGCTTAACACGGGGGGTTAAGGGTAATTTGATAATTTAAGATCAGTGTTAGGGGGTTTCATTAGGTGAAATCCCCATATCCAGGTAGAGCTCAGAGTAACTAGTGTAACGAATCAAAGAATGCGCGAGACGGAGGTCAGGAGCAAAAGATACGGCCCCGGGAAGCATGCCATATGCGCAGGACCTACATAAAAAGTGTGGGATAACCTACCCATATGTGGTCTTATTTCGAAGGGCTCATCGACACGAGTCCATCGGTAACAAGAACGTGCGATTCCAACATTAAGGTTAGAAGTTATCACGTTTTGAGGTCAGGATATTATTTAAATAAAATAATATCATTCTGGATAGGATTGACATCGCAGTGGATAAGACTGACGACGAAGCGGATTGGATTGACGAAATGGATAATATTGCTGATGCAAGTGGATAGGTTTACTAACAAAGCGGATAAGATCGCTGACGCAGCGGATAAGAATGATACATATCAATCCTATCTGCCACATGTTAGTTTCACATCTATCTAGTTTTTCTATAAATATCATCCAGAGCATTTAGTTTGGGGGGGGGGGGAATCCTCTCCCATGTTTCTGTGTTCTCTCCCATATTAAGAAACTTTTTTTCTTCATTTCTCACTCATTTTAAGTCCGATTTGAGTAATTCTTGAGGCGTTCCTAGCTAATTCGAGGATGATCTACGCAGTGGCATGGTCCATTCCTCAAGTTGGCATCCCTAGAAGGGGGAACGGCCTGGGGCAAGAGGAGGCTCTATCCGCCACCCTCCTGCCCCGAAGAAAGAGTAGCGGCCCAGAGAGAAAGGGGGACTCCGTACTCCATCACGGGCTGCATTGTGGGTCATTGCCTGAAGTAGGGAAGGATCCACCTTTCACTGAAGGGCCATGCAGTATGAGTAACGTCCCGGGGAAATGGACGTTCTATCCGTCGTTTACGGGCGCAGAAAATGAGAAGTCTCCGAGAAAGGGGATAGTTGGTCAGTCACCTTTTGGCGCAAGGCAAGGAATGTGCAGAGGTTAGAGGAGGCTCTGTTCGCTGTCTCTGGATCCGATGGGGAGGACGCCTAGAAACGAGTACCCTGAATATTGCTACCTCGTGAGACGTTAAGGGAGTAAGCGTTTCTGACCTCCTATTTTAATTATAGAATGCATGTGCTAGATATGGTATACCCTATGTGCAAGGACCCTCATCTTTGAACCGGTTTTGGTTTTCTTTAATTATGGGTTATCGTGAGATTTACGCGTTTTCTGATCTTATTCGGTGATTTCGTAAATAAATAGTGTTTGTGATGGTTTTAACCAAAATTAACTTCAATATTAGTGGTTTTGAGTGATTTTAAACCAAATGTGAATTTTTGAGATTTTTCGGAATTTTTACTATTTTCCCAAAAATTAGGGTTTTGGCGGGACCCCTGTGGGCCCCACCATTGAAAAATTTATTTTTGTGTCAAATGAACCTAGACATATACTTAAGGTCCCACAAAAATTTTCAGAATTTTATTAGGCTTAAATTATGCTTAAATTTGCAAAATACCCACTTTTAGCCTACTTTTCATATTTACACCCCAAAACTTACCTATGCCTACCCCAACCCTTACTATAAAAGGGCAAACCAGAGCCATTTCTATTTTTGGGAATAGGCTAAGGAAGGAGGGCTGGCCTAATCCCCACTTAGGCCCGAATTAGAAGCCGATTAAGGTAAGCTTGCTCTAATTAAGCACTAATCCATAGCTTTTCTCTTAATTTCTTCCAAATCTACCATTTTCCCCTTGATTCAATTCATTTTTGACCATCAAAAGCTACTAATTTGTGTTTTACTACAAACCCTAACATTCAAAATTCGATTTTTACTACCAATAAGCCCTAGATCTAAGGTTTAATTAGGGATTTCTTGGGTAAATCAATTTCTATTAGAGTTTAATTCAAACTCATTGTGTTTTCAAGGATTTCAAGAAGGGTGACTCTTCAATCAGAGCTTAATCAAGTGCTGAGGTAATGGGTCTTCGAAATCTCTATTTATCTATGGTAAAACTCTTCATTTTTGGCTTATTTCGAAATGGTTTTGCTTGATTTAGTGTGTTAATGGTAAGATTAGAAAATGGAATTATTTAATCCCGTTTTCTTAGGGTTTTGCATTATTATGGTTTGGTTTGATATTCTGGAAGTCAAGGAGGACTTTTGATGATGATTAGGGTGCTAGATGTGGATTTGAAGTGTTATCTATGGTGTTTCGGTTTGATTTTGCGAAAGGAAGAAGATGACTGTTTTGCCGTGTTGGCGATCGATCGGCCTTGCAGGGCGATTAATCGGCCTTGCAGGGCGATCGATCGGCTGAACTGAAAATTTCAAATTTTTGCGTGTAACCGATCGAACGGCCTGAAGGGCGATCGATCGGCTACACAGGAAATTGTGTGTTGTGTGTATGATGTCTATTTTGATGATTCCACTTTAGCTTGCCAATTTTATATGAATGTGGAGTGATTTAAGCTATGTTAGGCTACTGGAAATACATGCTATTGAGTTTGTAGAGTTGAGACATATGCTTAGAGATGGTGGGATGACTTATGTTTTGTGGCATGATGTTGGAATCGTTATCTTGAAATTATGAACGGTTGTTTCCCTTTGGATAAGCATATACTTTCAGTAGGACTACAATCATTGTTGGACTGATTTGTCATGATAAATTGTGATTAATGGTGTGTGAATGTTGGTGAATGCCATGAATCAATGATGAAATGAGTGATGTTATAGGTGTTTAGCCTTTGTGGTTGAGTTTTGAATGTAGCTATGATTTCAACGATTCTTCTACAATGATTTCCGCTGGAATTCATGTTTAGATAGAAATTCACATGTGTAGTGTGGTAGTGAGTTGATTTTCAAGCATGTTGATATGCATTATGTGAAAGGCTTCTACTAGTTACACACACACACATGTGGGGGTTAAATGATGATGTTGAAGCTTAATATCGTGATTATGAATGATGCATTAGGGGCTGGTGAGAGCACTTATCATGATTAGGATTCATGTATGCTTTGCCCACGCATGTACCATGCTGCACGCATTATGAAAATGGATTTCCAATTGAGGCTTCATCGTAATTAATCGAATTTGACCGATTGGATGCAATGTGATGGAATTGTGTGCCGGGTTTATCGGTCGTGGATTAATCACAAGTTGATTGGTCTGAAAGGACATATTTTGATTTGAAGTTCCTATGTGGAACGATTTGAAGTTCCTGTGTGGAACGAGTGCACTCCCCGGGTTGAGTCTTGTTTAATGGAATGATGTGGGGACGAGTTGTGTACTTGTCTTGAGGATATATGAGAATATTATTATGTGTGTCATCTGGACCCTGAGAATCCAGTGTGGTATGCCGTGTGCACCACGCTACCACGTGTTCTAGGGTTCTCTGTGTGAGAACTCGGGCTCTTCCCTCCGCAAGAGATGTCCCTGGGCGAACACCCCTGCTCTAGATTCTCTGTGTGAGAATGGGACATCCTTGGCTAGGATTGTCCAGGGCGAGCAGTATTAGGGATTGACAACCCCGATCTTTCTTGAATTCTTGTGTAGAATTTTGTACCATGACACGCCTTCGTGGCCTTGTCTATACTCCCGTCTGTGTGACGTTAATGTGTGATTACTCCTTGATGGAGGTTGATCGTGATGACATTATGCATGTGGGAATATGTATGTTAGAGATACATCCATGCATGTTGATTTTGATGTTATGCATGTGGAATATGTATGTTAGAGATACATCCATGAATGTTGATTTTGATGTTATGCATGTGGAATATGTATGTTAGAGATACATCCATGTATGTTGACTTTGATGATAAAATGCATGTGGAAATATGTATGTTAGAGATACATCCATGCAGGTTGTGATGATATTATGCATGTGGAATATGTATGTTAGAGATACATCAATGCAGGTTGTGATGCTATTATGCATGTGGGAATGTGTATGTTAGAGATACATCCATGCAGGTTGTGATGATATTATGCATGTGGAATATGTATGTTAGAGATACATCCATGCAGGTTGTGATGCTATTATGCATGTGAGAATATGTATGTTAGAGATACATCCATGCAGGTTGTGATAATATTATGCATGTGGGAATATGTATGTTAGAGATACATCCATGCGGGATTGGTATGATGTAAATGCATGTGGGAATATGTATGCTAGAGATACATCCATGCAGGTTGAATTATGCATTATGATGCAGTGTTAGGTGATATGAATGTGTGATCAGAAAGTGATGCACCATGTAAATCTTTGATCTGAACGATCTCATTTCTAAGCTATCGTATTTTCTACATTGACAGTGATATTAAAACCATTGCTGAGTGTTAAAACTCACCCCTCTTTTGTGTTTTGATTTGGGGCTGCGTGGTGCGACACGCAGACGGACAGGATTGCCTCTTTGAGGAAAGGTCAGAGGTAGCTTGGGTGTGATGATGGATATCGTTGCATGACTTATCATCGTTTATTTCATGTTTTATGTTCGAACCTTTGTGTAGGGTTCTTGTTTTGGATTTATGTCATATACTACAGTTGTGATGATTATGACTTATTTTGAGCCGGTGTGGGCTTTACTTAACTAAGTTTGTGGGTTTGAGATTGTTGTTTACTTTGTGATAAGCAACACCTTTTTCTTCCCTTTTATTTACTCTTGCTCAAAGGATTGTGCGCACTCCGTGTTGCTGTTAATCGCCTGTGGTTAGGGTCATGCTTATATGCCATGATGTGTGCCGTCTCGCTCTGGGTTAGAGAGAGACGTGTTGTGTGTGTGTTCGGTCTCGGCTAAGTGATAGAGCAGACGTGTGATGCATTTGGTCTCGGCTCAATGATGGAGCGAGACATGTGAATGTGATGGATTTGCTCTGGGATAGAGTGATGCATGTGTGGTGGTCATGTGGTGCTCGTCTCTATGATAGAGCAAGACGTGTGTTGCCGGTATTTTACGGGTTTTTGTATAACCTCAATTAAATATTGGGGTATACGTATGTGTTTTCGTATGGTTTGATGTATGTAGTAGCCAGTAGGCAGAACTACGTACGGATCCATCGTATCATAGTAACATCACGGATATTATCCGATACGGACATAGGCAACCAACGACAAGGCAACATTGGCCCGATCCGAATTAGTTATATAATTAGGTTTGTTCTGGCCTACGCGTAATGGAGTACTAAAGTTCCGAAGCACATAGAGGAACAAGAAGACTCTCGCACTCAAAGTTCACTGCTCCCTGTTTTGGGTTTGGTTTTTATCATTTTCGGACTCCCGGTCCTGGTCGGTTTCCAGGTCGGGGCATTACAAATGGTATCGGACCTACGTTCAGTTTGCGAGAGAAAAATATTTTCAATAATATTTTGATTTCCTTCAATTTCAGGTTTTTAAATGGGGATCTATTTATTTTATGTGTGTGTTATCAGATTTAATTCATACTCCGATGGTCATTGTATATGTGTGTCATCGGTTTTAAGGAAAATTTCGATATGATTTAATGTTCGGTTCTATAAGGGTCGTGATGACCTAAAGTTTTATTCAGAATTTCAGTTTGATTTGAAGTTCTATTTTGTGAGGGTCGAGTTGCTTTAAAGTTTCATTTCAGCAAGTGTTGTATCGGAGTTGATATAAAACTCTGATTGTGGTTTTTACATTTTCACATGTGTCATCTGATTTAAGGTGAACTCCGATTTGATTTAACGTACTATTTTGTAAGGGTTGTTTCCGTTCAAAAAGTGTTGTGTTGGAGTTGATTTATATACTCCGATTGTGATTTTTGTCGTCCTGTTTATGTGATATCAAAATTAAAGAGAATTCTGTTTGTGACTGCTCGTTCTTAATGTGATATCGAAATTATGAAGAATTTCGATTGTGAACATTTCATTTTATGCATGTGGTATCGGATTTAACATACACTTCGATTGTGATTCGCGTTGTTCCGCATGTGTGATATCAGATGTGAGAAATCCGATATTTGAACATTATGTTCTATTTCATATGTGTTGTATCAGAATCAAGGTGAATTCTGATTATGAATGTTCTATCCTACAAGTAATTTATTGGATTTAATGCGAATTCCGATTTTATGGATTTTGATTTTGAATAATAAATGATTTAAAATTTTTGTCTTGCATGTCTTGCAAGGTATTTGACATGAACATGGATTTTATAAATTTTGATTTCGAGTCAGGAATTATTTAAAATTTCTGTTTGAGTCAGTTTGATCGGGTTTTATACAAATTCTGATTTTGAAGTAAATTCAATCAGAAATATGTGTTCTAAACACGTTATACAATTTTCTGAAAATGTTTTAAGTGACTTCAATTTCGAATGGTTCATATGTTGAACTTCAATTTCGAATGATTTGAAATTTTAAAACAGACTTCAAATTATTTTGGAAGACGGTTAGACTACCCATGAGAAACAACCAAAACACCCATAGTAGGGGATGTGCGGTGGAAGGCTCTAGGATTTGTTCTACCGATGAAGTTCAAAACATAGGCATTTCAAAAGATTCGCTTCGCTTAAGGTGAATTTATTTAAAAATCAAGAACATTATTTTGAAAAAAGGTAAAACTCCCTATGAGGAACTACCAAACACTCGTGGTATGGGACACGCGGTGTTAGTGGATTGCTCCAAGGATAGTTCTGCCAGTGTTTCGAAATAAAATTTCAAAATGTTCATGTTTTGAATGTTCGCCTTAACTTAAGGCGAAGTTATTTTGAAAGCCAGTAGCATTCCCGAAGAGGGAGTGCCTAACATTCGTGGTATGGGACACGCAATGTGGGTAGACCACTCTACAGTCGAGTCTGCTGGTAGTTTTATTCTAAAAATTTAATTTCAAACCTTATGTGTTTTGAAAAATGATTTGAAATTATAAAAGCGTCTCAATGGCCAGTAGAATTACTAAGGAGAAACCATCAAACGCCTGTGTTGTGGGACATGCGGCGTGGATGAGTATCCCATAAGTAAATTCACACGTATATCGAGACAAAATTTTAATTTCAAGTTTGTTTTGTTTTGATGTGTTTTTGAGTTGCAATGTGAACGTAGAATGGCTATTTTAAGTGGGATTTGAATCTTGGGGGTTGGTTGTTATGACAATGTTTTGATCGAGCCAGATTTATGGCTCTATTATTAGAAAGAAAATTATGTTTTCTGAAAAATGATTGGTGCGTACGATGGTATGTGAGTATTGATGTGTTTTGATTTCGTATGAGCCACTTAATGTTTTGGTTTCATATAGTTATGTGATTTGACTTAGTATGAGCCACTGAGTTTTTTGGTTTTCGTACAGTGATTTAATTTTAACTATTTTAGCATGGATTTTGCTATGTTTTGAATTATGTGATGATTAATTCATGGGCTAAGAACGGGATTGATCATAGAGTGATGATGACCGCCGAGAAAAATAAATCGGCAAGTGGCGCGCATAGGGTAGAGCATCGTAGGAAAGCTCTGTTCCTAGGTGGCCCTCGTTTGCCCCATGAGCGCCGAGGGTAGGCCGTTGGGTATCACGGCTTGTGTTGGGATGTGATTGGTTGTACGTACCACTTAGTGTAGTGGATGTATATGTGGATGCCCACCGAGAAAAATAAATCGTCAAGTGGCGAGCACAGGGTAGAGCATCGTGGGAAATCTCTGTCCCTAAGTGGCCCTCGTTTGCCCCATGAGCGTGAGGGTAGGCCGTAGGGTGTTGCGGCTTGTGGATTTGACGAGTTTTGACTCGGGTGTGAGTTTGTGGATTTGATGAGTTTTGACTCGGGTGTGAGTTTGTGGATTTGACGAGTTTTGACTTGGGTGCAAGTTTGTGGATTTGACAAGTTTTGACTCGGGTGCAAGTTTGTGGATTTGACGAGTTTTGACTAGGGTGCGAGTTTGTGGATTTGATGAGTTTTGACTTGGGTGTGAGTTTGTGGATTTGATGAGTTTTGACTTGGGTGTGAGTTTGTGGATTTGATGAGTTTTGACTCGGGTGTGAATTTGTGGATTTGATGAGTTTTGACTCGGGAATGAGTATGTGAATGTGATTTGATTTGGAATCAAATTTATGGATTTGATGTGTTTTGACTCGGGTGTGAGTTAGTGGATGTGGTTTGATCAAGAATCAGAATTGTGGTTGATATGCTTTTATGTGTTTTGAGCTGATTTGCTCAGCAGTGCTTCTAAAAAAGAAAACTGTCTTATTTTAAATTTATAATCGGCTTTGATTGAAATAGTTTATTCGATATATTTATCGGATTGTGAGTATCGGACAAGGAAGAATCGGAGAGTGTTTTGGAGTTGTGGTTGATAGGATTTGCTTAGTTGGGATTTGATGCGATGTGTTTTGACTCCATGTATTGATTTATCTGATTTTGATGTAAAAATCAGATTGTGATTCAAGTGTTTTATCCAGTCACATGTCATTAAATTATCTTGTGACGGTTTATCCAATCTCAAATTATCAAATTCTGATTATAATTGCTTAATCCGATCGTAATTATCGGATTTGGTTTTGTCCTATCCGAGTATGAAGTCTCGAATCATGTTTATGTTAGTGTTACCCAATTTTTAACTATCGGGTTATGCTTTTGAAAGTGTCATCCAAGTTCTTCTCGGATTATGTTTCTCAAGATTTTTTTTTTATATTTAAATTATCGGAATGTTGTTTGTGCTAGCTATCCGTATGATTACTGATCGTTTATAATTAAACCCTTTGCAAGTGTACAAGGTAATTGTACTAGGATAAGTATTTAAGGGTTGTCGAACCTCAGGGACGGATGGGTTATTACTAAATCTAAAGAGGAATTTGCTGATTAAAAACTAAAACAAACTTAAACTTAAATTAAGCAAAAGAAAGAAATCAAATAGTTTAAAAGCAAGAGATTAATTTAATAGAATTTACTTAGGAAATCGAATCCACTATAGAACCATAACAATTCCTTAACTTTGAATCTAAATCTAGTGTGAACATGAACAAGTATTCTCAGCTACAAGCTAGAATTACTTCAAAAAGAATCATTAATTAACTTCCATGGCATGAACTATCTTCGACAATAGCACGGATCATCTACACTAAACTAGCTATAGGCATGACCCGTCTAATCTTAGTATAACTCATCCAAGTCATTAATTATCTGAACATTAAAACTATTGTATGACCATCTCATCTAAATCACAGAAATTAGAATCGATGCAAATATCAAAACCATATCAATCTATCATCTACAAGACAATAAATCAACATAGACTTGAATAAACATTAAAAGTTCTTCCATTAAAAAGGAAATCCATATCATACAATTGTCATCATTCACAACTGAGATCTAAATAAAAAAGAAAAGAAACTAAAACTTATCTATAGCTTCATCAACTCCTAAGTAAAAGAAAAGTCTAGCCTTCCATGGTAGAAGAAAGCACTTGAATCTCCATTAGAAGCTTTGAATTCTCTTCCATCTTCTTCTTCCTTTTTCTCTTCTTAAAATCTACTGGAATCCCCAATTATAAGCCAAATATGTCTTTTTATAGGCATAAGTTCCGTAGGAAGAAGTCCAATATGAAAAGGATTGGAATTTGGGTCAAACAAGGAAACTGCGCGTTATGCCGATCGATCGCCCTGCATGCCCGATCGATCGGCTACACTGTATTTTCATCTGAATTCACGTTATCCAGATCGATCGCCCTGCAGCCCGATCGATCGGCTATAGTGTTTCTGTTTTCCTGGACAGTTCATATTCTGTTCATTAAGCTTTCCTTCGTGTCCATATTAATTTCTAACTTATTTATAACTCCGAAAAGTTGTCCAAATCACTTTAAAGCATGTGAAGACTATTTTCAAGCATTTCAAACATCGTCCAAGTACTTCGATAAGCGCACTTTACCTACAAAACATAAAATACCATATTTTAGACATGTATAATATAATTAAAATTCCAACTTGATTTAAATACATGTCTAAACAACTAATAACTACAAAATTATTAATAATTAAACTAAAATACTAATATCTATCTTAATCTAAATAAACCATAATTAACTTTAAATTAACCTAATATATACTAGCAAATAAGGTAAAAAGGCATATAAAATAGATATAGATTTCATACTTATCAATTACCGGATTTCATAGTGTTGTGGAGATTGGTCTAGGCGAATTGCAAGGACACAATTCATTTTAGGGGGGAAGAATATAAGGACCTATTTTCCGCTTATGCTTAACCCAGGGGTTAAGGGTAATTTTGTAATTTGAGATCAGTGTTAGGGGGTTTCATTAGGTGAAATCTCTATATTCAGGTACAGCTCGGAGTAACGAGTGTAACGAATTAAAGAACATGCAAAACGGAGGTCGGGAGTGAAAGCTACGGCCCTAGGAGGCATGCTATATGGGAGGGACCTACATAAAAAGTGCGGAGTAACCTACACATATTGGTCTTATTTTGAAGGGATCGTCGACACGAGTCCATCTGTAACAAGAACGTGCGATTACAACGTCAAGGTTGAAAGTTATCGCATTTTGAGGTCAGGATATTATTTGAATAAAATAATATCATTCTAGATAGGATTGACGACGTAGTGGTTAAGATTGACGATGAAACGGATAAGATCGATGATGCAACAGATAATATTGTTGATGGAAGCGGATAGGTTTGCTGACGAAGCAGATAAGATCGCTGACGCAATGGATAGGACTAACACATATCAATCATATCTGCTACGTGTCAGCTTCACTTCTATCCAAGTTTTCTATAAATATCATCCAGAGCGTTTAGTTGGGGGGGCATCCTCTCCCACGTTTCTACATTCTCTCCCATATTCAGAAACTTCTGTTCTTCATTTCTCACTCATTTTAAGTCTGATTCAAGTGGTTCTTGAGGCGTTCCTAGCTAATTTGAGGGTGATCTATGCAATGACATAGTCCATCCCTCAAGTTGGCATCCTTAGAAGGGGGAACAGCCTGGGGCAAGAGGAGGCTCTATCCACCACCCTCCTGCCCCGAAGAGAGAGCAGCGGCCCGAAGAGAAAGGGGGGCTCCGTCCTCCGTCATGGGCTGTATTGTGGGTCGTCGCCCGAAGTAGGGAAGGATCCGCCCTTCACCGGAGGGCCACGTAGTGTGAGAAACGTCCCGGGGAAATGGACGTTCTGTTTGTTGCTTACTGGCGTAGAAAATGAGAAGTCTCCAGGAAAAGGGACAGTTGGTCAGACATCTTTTGGCGCAAGGAAAGGAACGTGTGGAGGTTAGATGAGGTTCCATTTGCTGTCTCTGGATCAGAAGGGGAGGACGCTCAGAAACGAGTACCCTGAATACTGCTACTTCACGAGACATTAGGGGAGTAAGCATTTATGACCTCCTATTTTAATTATAGAATGCATGTGCTAGATAGGGTATACTCTATGCCTTGATATGCTATGATCCTTTATATTATGATATGCTATGCTTATATGCCATGATGTGTATTGTCTTGCTCTGGGTTAGAGAGAGACGTGTTGTGTGTGTGTTCGGTCTTAGCTAAGTGATAGAGCGAGACGTGTGATGCATGTGGTCTCGGCTCAGTGATGGAGTGAGACATGTGAATGTGATGGATTTACTCTGGGATAGAGTGAGGCATATTGTGGTGGTCATGTGGTGCTTGTCTCTATGATAGAGCGAGATATGTGTTGCCGGTTTTTTACGGGTTTTCGTATAACCCCGATTAAATATTCGGGTATACATATATATTTTCGTATGGATTGATGTATGTAGTAGCCAATAGGTAGAACTACGTATGGATCCGATCGTATCAAAGTAGCATCGCAGATGTTATCCGATACATAGGCAACCAACAACAAGGCAACATTGGCAAGATCTGAATTAGTTATATAATTAGGTTTGTTTTGGCCTACACATAATAGAGCACTAAAGTTCCGAAGCACATAGAGGAACAAGAAGTCTCTTGCACTCAAAGTTCGCCGCTCTCGGTTCTGGGTTTGTTTTTTTATCATTTTCGGACCCCCGGCCCGGGTCGGATTCTTGTTCGGGGCGTTACAGATAACATGATTCGAAAGCAAATTTTTATCAAAATCTTTAGCTACTAATTGAGAGTTTAATATCTATTTAATTGATTTATTAGACTATTAGATTGTTCCTAACCCAAGTACTTCAACAAGTAAAAAATTAAGAGTTCTAGCCTCTATTGCTCGGGAATTTGTTTTAAAGAGGAAACAACTAAAACTTCAATACAAAATGTATTCATGATCACTCTAATCCTCATTCAAATCACAAATCATACAAGCAATACAAGATTCTTATGTGAAAAACCTTAAGTAGGGTAAAAAACTATGACAACCACTAGGCCTAAAATTAATACACTATCAAGTAAGACCTTTTGCTTGACACAAACTACAAATCTCTCATGAAGACTCTTACACAACTCTCTTTTGTTTAGATTTTCTTCTTCTTTTGTTTATTGCCTTCAAGTCTTCTCTCCTCAAGCCTTGATGCTTTTTCCCTTCTTGTTTTCTCTTTTCTTCTTCTAGTATCTACAAACAAGCCCCTCTTGTTTATAACTTTTGCCTTGAATATTCAATCTCCCATTAAACTTGGTTGACTCTCTCCTCATATTTTTGTGTGTTAAACTCTCTCTTGTAACTATTTTAGTGTTTACCTAGCCTTTATAAATTTCTTCGTTCTTCTCAAAAATTTTTTAGGTTTTTCTCTCTTCAAATTTATTACTTATTATCGTTTATATATATTTCTAAAATGATTTTAGTTTTTGAATTTAATAAGGAAAGAAATTGAATTTAGAATGGCTTATTTAGGGCAACTAGGACTGTCAGCAATCGATTATTTTAGACAGCAAAAAATCATTCACTATTTTCTAAACTCATAATTTCTTGAGTGATCGATTGTTCTTTGAATCGATATATAGATAACGCTCAGCTTCATTTTACACGGGGTTGATTCATGTGCTGATCAATCATTCACTTCTTAAGAGAGCAAAGGGCAGTGCCTTTTCCTCTAGGCTTCTAGTCCCACCAAATATCTCTTCCACCTCGACCCAATGAGCTCAACCCATGAGGGGTCAAAGCTCTTGCCCTTGTGTGGTAGTCAATTTGGTTTGTGTCTCCTCTGAAGCTTGTCTTTCTACTAGCCAGCCCCTCTACCTTCGTCCCATATACTGCCAAATATATTCAAGTGGGATCTCATTTTATAGAGCTTAGTAGGGCATATGTTGTGTCAACATCTAGAATTAAGTTGACATGTTGAAGCTACCGAAAAGAATCTAAGTAAAGGATTTAACTGAAATACATACACTCAAATCATATACTCCATCTATCCCATATTAATAGCTCCTTTTAGAAATATAATGCTTTTTATTGGATAGTAAGATTCACACCTAAAAGAATGGAAAATAAGCTTTGGAGATGCTTTTTTAAGTGTTTAACCACTGAAATTGATCGAACTGAAGTTATTAAAATGAGACAAGCATTGTTTGAAATGGAGCTAATAATATCAGACAAAATTTTAACTTATTATTAAGATTTAAAAATATTTTCTTGACTATATTCCATGACCAAAAACTCTGACCATGCTGCTTAGGACTCCTAACCTAGTACATAGAAGTGCGTTCGCCTCTACAATCTACATGAAGTCCTATCCTTGTATATGGAGGCTTGCTCACGTCTATGTATAGGTTATAACTTTTAACACAATTAGGGTTTGTGGTCTTGCAATCCATTACAAGAAATATAAGTATAGTGGTCTTATTTGTAGTCTGCTTGAAGTCATCATATATTTATCTTAAAACCTAACACATAAGATTGCATAATTAAACATCAAATTTTGCACTCCCACGCAAAATGATGGTGTTGTACGCCCCAATAATCAAAGATCTAATGACCAAGAAGCTCGTCCAAAGGGTAGTTGTGAACAATGCGTCTCCTATCCATGTTGTATACATTAATACAATTCCTGTAAGTCTCCTTGAAACGACCCGCGAGGAAGAGATGCAATTCTCTTTACAACCGGAGGACGAAGAAGATGTAGTAGACACCGAAAGAGACAGGTCATTTGATAGGAAATGGCATCCTTGCCCAAGCTTTCAACCTCCAACCGTGACGTGGGAGCATTGTTCTAGTCTTCTAGCTTGAAGACATGAAACTTATATGCTTCATCTTCTGTTGGTGCTGCAATTAGTGGATCATGCATCACAACTAACAGAAGTTCCCCTCATGACGATTGGACAAGAAAATAATGGACGACGTTGACACCGTGAGCGTTGTTCTCGTCTACATGTATATACTTTGATAATTTAAAAATGAGATGCCTCATTCAAAACAACAACAAGATCCATGACCAAGTACATAACGTAGCTTGTAGTGTCTCAAGAGAATTTTATGATCTAAGTGTCAGTGCTTGTTGGGTAGACTTTCAGAGTGGAGATTCGTACGTGCATTGGATTTGAGTTGTACATAACCTAGCTTGTACGTGTTTGTTGGGTAGACTTTGCTCCTCAATGTCCTTCTTCTGACCGTGCTTCCCTTCTTGGACTCACCATCTACTAGACAAGGTAACCCTCAACTCCTTTTATTATCTATTTGATTTGAAATTTTTTGGTTTTGCTTTCTTTACCAACGTAGCGTGTCATTGGGTAGAGACTAAGAGTTAGCCTTCCATCAATGCACACTAGGCATGTAGGTGATCTACCAGTTTTTTACTCACCAATAGGTTTCATTTCATTGGTGCTTGGTGGCCTACTACTATATAAAAAAATATGGTTTTTCCGTGGTTCATCACCAGCAAGCCAATTATCTACAGAATTAGGTTTAACCTTTCACAACACATTTATTGATGCATCAATAACCTATCAACATGTTACACCCTTCATCAACGTGTTGGTAACTTGCCAACAAGATATTACACCCTTTATCTATGCATTGGTAGCATGCCAACAACATGTTACCCCCTTCACTGACATGTTCATTGATGTGTTGGTGATCTACCAACAATATGTTTTATATTTCACCAATGCATTCCCTTACGGCTATGATAGAGCATATAGGGATGTCTTGTAATTAGATGTATTCTGTTGATCATCAAATCTATGTTCAAACATTGTGCATTTTTTTAGTTTTTAGAATATGATTAGCAATATGATCAAAGTTTGATTTGTAACTCATTGACTTGAAAAATAGGAGCTGATGAGTTATAAAAGTTCAAGGTTGAAGATCGATCTGAATGCTAAACTTCAAGGTAAAGTTTACACATAAACATGCAAAAAAAATAGATTTTAATTAGAATAGTCTTACAAAGTGTTTTTGAGTATTTTAGATAAATTTGGGAAAAAACACAGTTATTGTTCTTAAATGATTGATTGCTAAAGAGAAATAGATCGATTGGGTATGAATGATCATGAGATTTTTGCATAGAAGGCAAATTGATTGAATGATTGAGTAATTGATTAATCAATTGATTGTTCGCCCACCACATTAACATGAATGATCAATTATAAGTTCAATGGATCAATCGGCGTGTGATCTATGGATTACAATACTTTGATTGATAGATCGTTTTGCTGAAAGGATAGATTAATTGGGTGTCTAGATTCAAACAAAACATGAAATAATCCACTGTATTGTGGAACAATATTAGGAAATTATAACCCGAACTGCCCTGTGAGACTATATAAGGGCTAGTTTGGTATAAAATAACAAGAGGGAGAACAACATTTTTTAGATAAAAATAGTGCTTCCAGAAAATAGTTTAGTATTAAGTCTCCTATGATTTGAGGGAAAATTTAGAGAGGTGAGTACTTTGATTCATAATTACTTTATGAATTTGAAATTGAGTAGTTCACACACATCACATCACAACACAACAAAGGTGTTGAAGGAGTTCGTCATAAGGAAGTTTAAACAAGCTCTACATAAGTAATAAAAAAAGGGTTGAATTTTTAATTAAAGTGCTTTGGAGAAGACAAAGAACAAGATTGAAAGGAGAAAACTTCAAGAATTAAAGAGGAGACTTGAAGATCATTAACTACACAAAGAAAAAATTTTCTTGTATTCGGTAAAGGTTGGTAGTTTGTGTATTGTAAGTTCTAATTCTAAGTACAATAATTTGAGCAGGTGAGTGGCTACTAGAGTTTCTCTTGCTTTGGGTTATCACATAAAAGCTCTTTGTGTGTGATGATGATTGCTAGTGATTTAGCTTTTATTGCTTTACAATTTTGTAAAATAGAAGTAATATTACATAGTTCTTTACTTTTTATAAAAGTATTTGAGCTGTGGGCAATATAGTAATCTGTTAGGGTGATAGATATTAAACTCACAATGTCGGTTTAACACCTTCAATTTTCTTTGTTTGTAGTTGCCTAGGACCAAGAGGGATGCTTCTTCTGCCTCCCCTTCACCCTAGCCATGGGACTCCTCAACCCACACCTCCTGCTAGTCCCCCGATCCTTGTGTGGGGTTTATTTCTCTGAGTGTCGGGACCCCACCCCTCCGCTCATGCCTCCACAAAGTCTAAAGTAGCAACTGCTTATTCAGAGGGGATCTTCTCAACCTCCTAACCTTGTGTGTAGAGGGGATCTGCTTTGCTTATGGAAAAACAAAAGTCCTCTGTCATTCCATGATGTGCCCCTCCTAAAAGAGAAAAGGGCAGTGCCTCTTCCTCTAGGCTTCTAGCTAGTGCCACCACAAGCCTCCTCCACCTCAACCCATTGAGCTCAAGCCACGAGGGATCAAAGCTCTTGCCCTTGTGTGGCTGTCAATGTGGCTTGTGTCTCCTCTACTGTAGCTTGTCCTTTACCAACCAACCCCTCAACCTTCCGCCGATCTACTGCCAAATATATTTAAGTGGGATCTCATTTTATAGAGCTTAATGAAAGCTTTCCCACAATCTCAATAATGAACAAATTTATGTCTAGGAGTGCAATATATAACCTTGCAAAGTAAAAAAAAAAAAAAAAATTAAATAGTACGGCCTATGTTGTGTCAACATCTAGAATTAGGTTAACATGTTGAAGCTATCATAAAGAATAGAAGTAAAGGGTTTGACTTAAATACATACACTCAATCATATACTCCATCTGTCCGATATTAATAGCTCCTTTTAGAAATATAGTGCTTTTTATAGTAAGACTCACACGTAAAAGAAAGGAAAATATGCTTTTGAGATACTTTTTTTAAGTGTTTATTAGAATGAGACAAGCATTGTTTCAAATGGAGCTATTAATATCAGACCGAATTTAAACTTATTATTAAGATTTAAAAATATTTTCTTGACCGTATTCTATGACCAAAAACTCTGACCATGTTGCTAATGATTCCTAAACTAGTACATAGAGGTTTGTTCGCCTCTACATGAAGTCCTAATCCTTGTATATAGAGGCTTGCTCGCGTCTATGTATATGTTATAACTTTTAACACAATTAGGGTTTGTGGTTATGCAATCCATTACAAGAAATATAAGTATAGTGGTCTTAATTGTAGTCTGCTCAAAGTCATCATATATTTATCTTATCCCTCGTTGTACATTGGAGTTTAAAACCTAATACATAAGATTGCATAAGTAAACATCAAATTTTGCGCTCCCATGCCTAATGATGGTGTCGTACGCCCCAATAATCAAAGATCTTATGACCAAGAAGCTCGTCCAAAGGGTAGCTGTGAACAATGCGTCTCCTATCCATGCTGTATATATTAATACAATTCCTGTAAGTCTCTTTGAAACGACCCGCGAGGCAGTAGATGCAATTCTCTTTACAACCGGAGGAGGAAGAAGATGCAGTAGATACCGAAAGAGACAGGTCGTTTGATAAGAAAATGGCGTCCTTGCCCAAGCTTTCAACCTCCAACCACGATGTGGGAGCGTTGTTCTCGTCTTCTAGCTTGAAGACCTGAAACTTATATGCTTCATCATCTGTCGGTGCTGCAATTAGTGGAACATGCATCACAACTAACAGAAGTTCCCCTCTTGACGATTCGGCCAGGAAATAATGGATGACATTAGCAAAGGACGGATTTTTTGGACGGAGGTGTTGGATCGGATGGTCAACGATGAAAGAAAGGTCTAAGCCACCTGATCCCCTATCCTTGCATTCTTTGAAGACGACCAGTTTCCCTTCATCGGTGATCGCATGGAATTGCCGTTTATGGTAGATGACGTTTAGGACGTAGCAATCGTGTCGGCGGAGGGAGGCCTATCTCCAACACCTATCCCCTGGTCGGGCAAGAAGAGACTGAGAGGTGTAAGTAATCGCCATGACGGCCATATCATTCCCTCCTCCAGGTGGACCACATGAGAGGGCGGCTTTACGTATGTACACGTAATGGCGGGCGTCGTGGGGAAGCAAGGGCATCCGGATTCGCCTTTGGAGCAGTGGGTTGACGGGATCAATCTTACGGTCGGAATCGTTGTCGACATCGTTGAATGGATGGCACTGCTTTAAAAGCCAGACGTCAGGGGAGCCACCATAATTTTTAGCCTACTTGTCCGCATGGATCTCTTTCAATCCCAGGTTAGAAAAGGGATAGTAGAAGTGATATGCGGGAACCGGCGAAAGGAAGCAGAAAGAGGGTAGCACAAGGGACGGAAGTATGGAAGGGGAAAACCCCCGTTCCAAAGACACCTTTCTCCATCTCCGGCACACTGCGCAGAAACGAATCATGTCAAACAAAACGGAGAGTCGCTTACCGACGAGGTCGAGGATGTTATCCGGTGCTTGGCTCCAGGCTCCGCCTACAGAAGACATGGATGCGTCGAGGTTTTAGGGAACGATGATCAGCGACTTCTCGGAGCGGATGAACAATCTATGAGCGTCTTCTCCCTGTGCCTGTGGACGACGAGAGTCAAAGAAAGGATCTCATATATCATTCAACTTAGGTCTTCTCCCCGTGGGTCTTTAAATACGAAAGGCGGTTCGTTGGACGCACTGTGCTACATAAGACTCCCAAAGTCCTAAGCAGCATGGTCACGTTTGTTCAACTGTTTTGATGGCTAGCCTAAATCATTTCTCAATTATCACGTACCTTTCCCATAGGCATCTTAACTGTCCACTGGATTAGCATTATTGGAGATCGCTTAATTAGGGATAGTGATATTCATAAACTAAAAATTTATACTTAAGTTTTAATTAGACTAAATATGTGGGCCTAACATAAAGTTCATTGAGGCTCGACTTTGAATTTTCGGCAAGATTCTATATCGAGTTTTAGTAATATTAGATTTTTTTAGAGGTTTGCTTCTTTTAATAATTTTGGATTATCTTTTTTAGAGATTTGTCTAGAGTTTATATTAGAGCTTCAAAAACAAACACAACAATACTTGAATTGTGTAAATCAGACAAGAGGTTAAAAGTTATGACCTTACATGGGCGTGATCCACTTCAAAATAACAGAATAACCTGTTCATGTGGGTCTAGTTTTTTAGGGTTTGTCAAAATAAACTCAATGGTACTTAGAATGCATGAATCAAGTATTGGGGTAAAAAGATATATAACTTTGAAGTTTTAGATTTAATTGAAAAAAGTAAAAAATTGAGGCGGCATGTGATGGCCAATGCCCCATGCAGGAGATTGCTACGCATGTTTACTTCATGACGCCCACCATGCCATGTTGCACTTCATCGTGGTGCTCTTTGCACCAAGTGCACAACACGCGTCAGTTGATGAGTCACGCTCCAACTGGCGTGCCAAGCCTATAAATAGGCCAGAGTGTCAGTTTTTCTTCTACACACCTAAAAAATTTCTCTTTCTCGTTCGGAGTTCGATTAAGATAATTTATAAGGCGTTTCTAACTAAATCGAGCATGTTGAACACAGTAACAAGGTTATTTTCTTTGTTTGAATCCTCTAAAGAAAATCACCTTCAAAAGTCAAGGTAGGAGTTTTAACTTCTAAGTTGATGCTATATTTTGAAATCTAGTATTAGTATAAGCCTTATGGTACAAATTTCTAGACAAAAATACTATTCGTGAATTGATTTAAGTGTTGTCCACTTTGTTTTGGGTACCTAACCCTCTATATAGTTCTATGATGAATTATAATCATGATACCTGTCGTATAATAGCTCTAGTGTGCACAGGTGAGAAGTATTATTGGAAAAATCTGATCCTTCTCCCTTATGTGACCCCATGAGTACGAAAGTAGGCGGTTAGGTATCACAGCTTAAAATTTTGATTTTTTATTTCTGTATGTTGATTTATTTTTTATCAAATGATTTATTTTAAGAAAAAATTTATGCTATAATTATGAGTATTTTTCAAAGACTCTAGAATAGCATGTCTATAGAATTTAGCACAACCTACTGAGTATAAATATATTCACCCACCCCCAGATTTTATAGGGACTGCAACCAAGGTAGAGGTGAAGGAAGAGAGAAAAGTTTCTGAATGAAATTATATGTTGTCTATTGTAATGAACTTTTGTAAATATTTTGACTGTGTTTCAAGGCAAGTAATGCCTAAACAATGATCAGTATTAATTATCTTGGTTCGAATATTACAACTTGAATATTAAATAGTGAAAGAACTTATGACATGTGAGGGGTGTCACAGTTGGTATCAGAGCCCATGATTATACTATTCATAGAGAGGTAATTTAATATAGTTAATATAAATAATTACAATTTTTTCTCATAAGTTATTGTTTTATGATCTGAATATTTTTTATGATTGAAAAACTAAAGCAGATAGATAAAAAGCCCCGCATGATACATATCTCTCTATCCTTGTACCATTCAATAGCTCAAAAATTACCCTTACCAAGGCAAGAGGTAGGTGTTAGGGGGGAGCTACCTGAGGAGATGTTGTGATAGACATATCAGATTCCCCGTGTGAGCCTGAGGTAGTTGTGAAAGACATAAGATTCCTTGTGTGATCCCAAGTTTGTTCTAGTGCCTTCCTCTACTCCTACATGTGAGGTGTCCAATGAAGTGTATGAAGTGATTAATATCCTACTCACCTGAAATAATAAACACCCCACTCTCCTATTATGATCGAAGAATTAGAGGAAGACCCATCTACTGAAGAGGAAATATGCAGTGATGGTGAAGAGCTCTTGTCAAGTGAAGGAGGGCTGAATTTAACCAAAATATACCTTCATTTGAAGTTGAGTGGGTCAATATAAGTTTGGGAGTCAATATAAAACCCTGCAAAGTAACAATCGAAATAACATAAATAGTAGGGCATATGTTGTGTCAACATCTTGAATTAGGTGTACATGTTGAAGCTATTAAAAGAATATAACTAAAGGGTTTAACTGAAACACATACACTCAAATCATATACTCCCTCTATTCCATATTAATAGCTCCATTTAGAAATATATTAATTTTTATTGGATAGTAAGACTCACACCTAAAAGAATAGAAGATAGCCTTTCAAGATGCTTTTTAAAGTGTTCGACTACTTAAATTGATCCAAATGAAGTTATTAAAATGGGACAAACATTGTTTCAAATGGAGCTATTGTTATTACACAAAATTTAAACTTATTTTAAGATTTAAAAATATTTTCTTCACCGCATTCCATGAATAAAAACTCTAATCATGTTGCATATGACTCCTAACCTAGTACATAGTGGTGTGCTCGCCTCTACATCTAGTCCTAACCTAGTATATAGAGACTTGCTCACGTCTATGTAATAAGTTAGAACTTTTAACATGGTTAGGGTTTGTGGACATGCAATCCTAATCAATGCTAGACGCGTTCTAAAAAAGATTTTGGCTATTTAGACCTAGTGTTTTCTTTTTTACCCCACTGTCCTTTATTAAATTATCCTTCATCCCCTATATTTAAAAGGTCCTTATCCCACTTACCCTTCCTTCTCTAGCCTAGAGTTTGTTTGCTGGCCATGACAGGCTTGTGAGATGGGTTGGAGCCATCACAAGAGCTGCAATTGGAGCCATCACAGAGGAAAATGGGGTAGGGTTCACATATTGGGGGAAGTATGAGCCAAAGAGCTAGGGAAAATATGGATGAATGAAATAAAAAAAAAGTTTTTACCTTTACTCGGGCGACAAAGGAAAAACCAGGGCCTCAATAGAATAGTTCTATAAAAAACATCAAAAGAAATATAAGTAGAACATGGCTATCTGCACCCCTAAAAACCCCTTAGTACCCCGTATCTCTTTTACCCCATAGTAATTTTTAAAATTTTCTCACATATACCCCATTCTTAAATTTTAATTTATTTTTACTTTACCACTCCTTTTGCTTGCTCATTATACCACATTGCCTGGGAAGAGTTTTTTATGCTCCCTTACACTTTTTTCATCACCGGACCTTTGAAGCCCGATGTTTTTTCGATCACTGGACCTTTGCAACCCAACGTTTTTCACCGGAGGCTACCTCGTGTGAGTGGGAAGCTCAACTTGTTGGCATATTACTGCTCCCACTCCTATTACTACTATAGAACACCGGAGACTATATAATTCTACTTCAAGCAATCTCTCTCTTTAGGTTTATATTTTGATCTGTGCATTGAATTCGCGGTTTATTTTTGGAGGAGATTGAGCGGACTCCAATTTGGCGGTGCAATTTTTGTATGTGATATGGATTGAGAGAATATGTCTTGAATCGTAGTGATCCTGTCAGTTTTCTTCCTGTCTCCTTTGTTGTATTTGGTCTCTAGCTTCTTATTTTTTCGTTTTGCCTATTTGTTGCGATTTATCAGTACAAATCTTGTGGATCTATATCTCGAGATTTTGTTTTGTAACTCAGAAGTTGATTCCGATTAGGGGGAATTCAGTTTTATGCTATTTGTTTTGCTTTTCATTGCACTTTTTAGGATAACTTGTTGACTTTGTAATACGACTATACTACCGAGGAAGGACCTTGTAATTGCTTTTCATGTCCATGTTCCCCTCCTTAATTGTTGACTGTAGCTGCTATGAGTCCTATTGATCCTTTGGCACGACTACTTTGTCCATATGAGCATAAGGCTAGGATAATGGAATACACTGTAATTTTTAATGCCTATTAAATGCCATGCTTTTTTAAATAAATTGTTGTAGTTGGAAACATGGAGGGTTGAATGGAAGGAAAGAAGGTAAGTCCCTGCAAAAATAAGGATGACCTTATAAAATTTTCTATTACCTATTTTTAGCCTTTCCCATTTAAGGAACTGTGCAATTTACCTTCTAATTTTTCATTTATAGTGCTAATTGCATATGTTCACAGGATTTGGTAAAAAAGTCGCATTGTTGTTTGATTGCACTCTCTGGTGTTGAATTATGGTCTAAATGGAATATATATCTACTTAGGCTATGCTATTATCTAGCCTACATATTGATTTCCTAACTAATTGGAAGACTGGAATATATATCTGTTGTTACAGGGGAAACTTATAGTCTTGTTCATCCTTCTTGTTAGTGGTCGTGGTAAGTTTTGCAAACTTTACCTTTCTTTTTCAATACATATCCCTTATTTCATATCGAGACCTAGTGGCTGTAACATACACAAAGGAGGAAACAAAGGCTTTGGCTAATGAAATCAAGGTGGTTGATGGACCCAATGATAAAGGTGAGATGTTTACCCGGACTGGTAAGTTAAATGATCGCTTCCCTCAACCTTATGCAAATGAACTAGCGGCAAGGTTAGCAAATGGAGGGGCATGTCCTCCAGTTCTAAGGCTCATCACCAAGGTAATTCAAATTATATAGCTGTCATCTCATTTAGTATGTAGAGTACATACATTCTAAGCTTTCGACCTTTTTTGTATGGTTGTAGGCCCGACACAATGGCCAGAACTATGCATTGACCCTTCTCACTGGCTATCATGATCCTCCAGCTCGTGTTGCGATAATTTTTTTTCAACCCTCTGATATAATGGTAGATTGGGATATTAATAACATATGAACTAGCTGCTTAAACATGAGTTTATATTTTTCTTTTATCAACCATAAATTGTGTATTCTGTAGTTTTCTCCTTAGATGCATTTCATGCTAACAGTTTTGTTCATTTTGTAAACCACTTCCAATCCAGTGAAGATCGATAGTGCCAGTAACATTTGGGAATGAAATTAGTATTTATTTTTGAAATGAAAAGCTTTGTAGAAGAAAATGTTGAATGGATCCTTGATTCAATAGTACATATTTTAACCTTTGCTTTCGAAAATTAGATTTGAGATGGGTTTCACTATAACCCTTCCCTGGTGATGCGATAGAAATGTTAGTTTTGTGGGTAAAGCACTGACGTGAACCGGAACCGTAGAGAGAGCGTCAGGGTATGGAGGAAACATGAATGAGGTGGGCTCCATTTTCCCATTAGAGGTAGGATTAATAAGTCCTATCTAATGTCTATCACATGGGGCAGTTATAAATATAACAACTGCCCACTCATTAAAAAAAAAGACGATGCAAAAAGAAAATACAAGGTTTTCGGCTTCGTTCTTCTCTCCTAGATGATATATAGAAAGGTGTTTCGGCTTGTTTCTTCTCTCCCAAAAGAAAAACCAGAGAATTCTCCTTTCTCTCTTTACATGCAACCCAACTAAAGCAAATGCATATTTTCCCTCTTCTCTTTGATTGAGTGGCAAATAAAGAAGACTACTCATTGGTGGAAAATTGTCACAAGGCTCTTGATCTCTTCTTCTCTTTAATAATTGGTGATCAGCCTCATTCAAGCCAAATTATCTCAGCAATTTGGCTAAGGAATAAAGGTGTTTTCTCTTGGTAAGAAGAGAAGGAATTCATCAATTAAAGAGGTAATTCTAATTCTCCCATTTATATTTGATATAATAAAGAGGTCATGCAGGGTGATTAGCCAAGTCCTTGGGCTCAGCCCCTAAAGGTCAATAGTATTTAATCTTTGTTTTAATTTATACTAATTTAAAGTAATTTGAATTTACTACTTATTTGTGTTTATATGTGTATGCATGTAATTTGTTTGAGAGGGACATAAAGGTGATATTTTTGCATATCCACAAGGCCTGGTTCACCACGAAGCTTCCTTTGTGCCACCCAATAGTGTTATCAGAGCTCTAGTTCATGGATTGGGTGCTAAAATTACCTTTTTGCCCCTTGCCATCCCTAATATGGCTAGGGCTAGGGATTGCTATATCTCTCTTGTAAAGATAGTAATTTAAATTATGTTTGAATAGGATTTTTATTTACTATCTATAGTAGGCCTCTACTAAATTTGAGCTTAATTAGATTTCAAGAAGCATGCCAAACGCTGACATCAAGATCAGGGGTATTTTGGTCAATTTAGAATACAAGGTTTTCGGCTTCATTCTTCTCTCTCAGACGAAATACAGAAAGGTGTTTCGGCTTGTTTCATCTATTCCAGAAGAAAAACCAGAGAATTCTCCTTTCTCTCTTCACATTCAACCCAACTAGAGCAAAGGTAGATTTTCCCTCCTCTCTTTGATTGAGTGGCAAACAAAGGAGACTACTCATTGGTGGA
Organism: Saururus chinensis; assembly: GCA_035235625.1. Classification (NCBI taxonomy): domain Eukaryota; kingdom Viridiplantae; phylum Streptophyta; class Magnoliopsida; order Piperales; family Saururaceae; genus Saururus; species Saururus chinensis. The sequence goes on from CP141140.1 coordinate 29,617,839, forward strand.
AAATTGTCACAAGGCTCTTACTCTCTTCTTCTCTTTGATAATTAGTAATCAGCTGTATTCAAGCCAAATTATCCTAGCAATTTGGCTAAGGAATAAAGGCATTTTCTCTTGGTAAGAAGAGAAGGAATTTATCAATTAAAGTAAATCTAATTCCCCTGTTTATATTTGATATAACAAAGAGGTTGTGCAGGGTGATTAGCCACGTCCTTGGACTCAGCCCCTAAAGGTCAGTAGTATTTAATTTTTGCTTTAATTTATATTAATTTAAAGTAATTTGAATTTACTACTGCTTATTTGTGTTTATATGTGTATATATGTAATTTGTTTGAGAGGGACATAAAGGTGATATTTTTGCACATCCACAAAGTCGGGCTCATCACGAAGCTTCCGTTGCGCCACCCAACAAGAAATGCAAAAAATGCTTATTGATGGATCTGTTGAAGATGAAGATGGGACCCTTGCAACGGAATACCAAGTATGGTTTACCATATGGTGGGGCTTGATTTTTCTTTCATTTACCGTGTCATAGATTCAACATACTCATGCGAGAAATAAATGTTAACCAAATTCTTATATTGCAAATGGGTTTTAAATGGGTATTCATCTTGTCACGTGCTTTTCCAAAGTTACGTATTACCGATGGTTGAGGTGGTTAATTCTCAAGTCTTGAAAAGTTGTTGGCATTGTCAACTGATGATTCTTTGTACCAACATATGTCTGAGAGGATTTTGACTGAATAATGGGTGCTTTAGTTTGGATTCTTCATTTTCATTAGTCACTTTTCTACTTTGCAATGCGAGTGATGGATTGGGCACACTTCTATATATTTTGTCTGAGATTGCTAGGATACATCCATTATTTGGAGGGTTGCGTCAAGAGTCTGCATCGAAGGTGTGTCCTGCCCAGAGGTTTTGTCAGTGGATTGATGTCAGGTGGTTCATGAGCTAATAAGGTAGGTTGAATGATCTGGTATGAAGGAAAAAGATTTTCTACAAGCATGATACCAACAAAAGTCGTACATTATTTTTAGTATTATTACTGGATGCAAGGTTTTTTTGGCCAGGTAAAGCATGGGAGCTGGAAATTGTTGTGTACTATTATGGTATTGTCTCTCTAGCCTCAAGGCAATTTGGAGTCTATTTTGCTACGCTTTATAGCCTTTTTTTGGAAGAAATTTGCAAGTCTAAACTAATCTTGGGTAATTGCTTGGTTATTCCACTGCCTACATTTATATATTTCATGGATAGGAAGAGTGGAGAGTTTTTTTCCAACCGGTTGTTATTATTGCAATGCTTATTGGATATTTAATTATATTAAACCTTTTCTTCTAAGAGAGTGAAATATATCTCTGTTTAATGTCGAATATTAGCAGTAATGCCACTATATGTTGGAAGAGAAATCTAGATCATAGCAAATGCTTTGGATTTTTTTTTAAAGTGCACAAATCATTTAATACTTCTTATCTGCATTCAGTTGATGAGTAGTGGCAGCAGTGGATTCAGAGGAGGTGATGAATATGTTAGTATTATTAAGCTCTATTTTTTTTTGGCCAGTTATCCAAGCAGAACTAACTTGGGATATGAAGATTTTCTTGTGGTTGTTTTTAAGTTTGTTTTTTGTGTTCGATATAGGCTTTTTGTTTATATTACAGTTGTTGAAATTTGTAATAAGACTCGAGAATGGCAAGTGGGCGGTCCTCCTAATGTAGTATAGTGGTCTTATTTGTAGCCTGCTCGAAGTTAACATATATTTATCTTATCCCTCGTTGTACATGCAGTGTAAAACCTAATACATAAGATTGCATAATTAAACATCAAATTTTGCGCTCCCATGCCCAATGACAGTGATCTACGCCCCAAAAATCAAACATCTTATGGCCAAGAAGCTCGTCCAAGGGGTAGTTGTGAACAATGCGTCTCCTATCCATGCTGTATACATTGATACAATGCCTGTAAGTCTCCTCGGTACGACCCCCGAGGAAGTAGATGCAATTCTCTTTGCAATCGGAGAAGGAAGACGATGCGGTGGAAAGCGAAAGAGACAGGTTGTTTGATAGGAAAATGGCGTCCTTGCCTAAGCTTTCAACCTCCAACCACGATGTGGGAGCCTTGTTTTCGTCTTCTAGCTTGAAGACCCGGAACTTATATGCCTCATCATCTGTCGGTGCTGTATAAAGTAGCTCATGCATCACAACTAACCGAAGTTCCCCTCTCGACGATTCGGCCAGGAAATAATGGTTTCTTGGGCGGGAGTGTTGGATCGGATGCTTAACGATGAAAGAAAGGCCTAAGCCACCTGACCCCCCATTATTGCATTCTTTGAAGACGACCAGTTTCCCGTCAACGGTGATCGCATGGAATTGCCGTTTATGGTAGATGACGTTTAGGACGTGGCAATCGTGTCGGCGGAGGGAGGCCTGTCTCCAACGCTTGTCCCCCGGTCGGGCAAGAAGCGCCTGAGAGAGGCAAGTAGTAATCGCCATGACGGCCATATCATTGCCTCCTCCGGGTTGACCACATGAGAGGGCGGCTGTATGTATGAGCATGTAATGGCCGACGTCGTAGGGAAGAATGGGCATCCGTATTCGCCTTTGGAGCAGTGGGTTGACGAGATCAATCTCAAGGTTCGATTCGTTGTCGAAATCGTCCACTGGCAGGCGCTGCTCTAAAAGCCAACCGTCGGGGGAGCCACCATATTTTATAGCACGCTGGTCTTTATCTATGGCATGGATCCCTTTTAAACCCAGGTTGGAAAAGGGATAGTAGAAGTGATCTGCTGGCGCTGGCGAATGGAAGCAGAAAGAAGGTAGCACGAGGGACGGAAGTACGGACGGGGAAAACCCCCATTCCAGAGACACGTTTCTCCATCTCCGGCACACGCTGCAGAAACGAATCATGTCAGACAAAAGGGAGAGTCGCTTACCGACGAGGGCCAGGATGTCATCCGGTGCCTGGCTCCACAATCCGCCTACAGAAGACATGGGTGTCGAGGTTTCAAGGAAGGATGAGCAGCGACTTGAACAATATGAGCGTCTTCTGACTGTGCTGTCGACGGCGAGTCAAAGACGAGATCTCATATATCATTCGAACTTCTTCCTGTGGGACTTCAATAGGAAAGGCGGTTCATAGGGGAGGCGGTTCCTTGGATGCATGGGACTCCTTAGCAGCATGGTCACGTTTGTTCAACTGTTTTGATCGCCGGCCTAAATCACGTACCTTTCCCATTAGCATCTAACTGTCCACTACATTAGCACTATTGGAGATCGTTTAATTAAAGATAGTGATATTCATATATTAAAAATTTACACTTAAGTTTTAATTAGACAAAATATGTGGGCTTCGCATAAATTGGGGCTCACTTATTATAATGAGCCTGAATTTTTCGTAGGATTCTATATCGAGTTAATAATTTTAGATTATTTTTTTAGAGGTTTGTCTCTTTTAGTAATTTTGGATTATTTTTTTCAAGATTTGTCTCATTTTATATTGGAGCTTCAAAAAACGAACACAATGGTACTTTAATTTTGTAAATCAATCAACGAAGTTGAAAGTTGTGACTTTAGGAAATATACTACATGGGCAGACCTGCTTCAAAAAATTGAGATAATATATTCATGTGAGATCTAGTTTCGTAAGGCTCATCATAAAAAGCTCAATGATACTTGAAAAGCACAAATTAGATGTCAAGATAAAAATCTACAGTTTTAGAGTTACATGAAAAAAATTTAAAAAAATCGAGGCAACACATGTGAACGTGCACGGGACGCTCTTCTACATCGAGATGCCCGTCACGCACCAACTAGCATGTCAAGCCTATAAATAGGTCAGTGCGCGAGTTTTTCTTCTACACCTCATATAGTTCTCTTTCACGTCCTTCTCTCATTTCAAGTCTGATTCAAACAATTTAAGAGACGTTTATAACTAAATCAAGTGTGCTAAACACAGTGAAAGGGTTATTTTCAACGTTTGAATCCTTTGAAGTTGAGAAAATTACCTTCAAAGGTTGAGGTATGGAGTTTTAACTTCTAAATTAATGTTGTATTAGGAGTTTCTTATTATTTTGAAATCTCGTATTAATATAAGCCTTATGGCATGAATTTCTAAATAGATATACTGTTCGTGAATTGATTTAATGTTGTTGACTCTTTTCTGAGTAATTAAAACCTCTAAATAGTTCCATGATGAATTATAATCGGGATACCTATCGTATAAAGGCTCTAGGAGTATCATGGAAAATTATGATCTTTCTAGCTTCTGTGACCCCATGAGAACGGAAGTAGGCCATTAGGATCACAGCTCAAATATCTGATTTCTAATATCTCTATTTTGAGATGATTTGTTTTCCGTCAAATGATTTATTTCAAGAAAAAATTTATGCTATGATTATGAGTATTTTTCAAAGACTCTGGAATATCATGTCTGAAGAATTTAGCACAACCTACTAAGTATAAATATACTCACGTACCCCCTAAATTTTGCAGGGACTACAGCCAAGGTAGAGGTGAAGGAAAAGAGAAAAGTTTCTGAATGAAATTACTTGTTGTCTACTGCAATGGAATTTTATTAATATTTTGACTATGTTTCAAGGCAAGTAATGCCTAGACAATGATCTGTACAAATTATCAACTCTATGCAAAGTCATCCTGGGGACTTATTATAATAAATATTTGATGTAGTAAACTTTTGTTATATTAATGTTATATGTATGAGTGAGTTTTATGAGACTATCTTTGTTCAAATATTATAATTTGAATATTAAGTAGTTAAAATAATTTATGACTCTTAAGGGGCATCACACTTATATTGTCCAATTAACACTCAAGTGTGATTTTTTTGTGGGTAAATATCATTCTCCATTAAATAGTTGTCAGTTTAAAGTCTGTATTTTGTCTACTTCGATTGTTAGATCTTGTGTTTTTCTTACTTAACTAGTTATCATGTGGCTTGATTTCCTTTTGGAAATTTAAAGTGTCAAACTAAGAGAAAACATGTTATTTTCAGCCCGGTTAATATAAGCCCCGACTCTAAGGAGATTGCGTGTACCAAGCATCAGGAGTTGTTGGATCAAAATCCTATGGCGTGTGTTACTCAAGGAGGCATGTAACGTTTGAGCAACATGCATCGTTAGATTGAGTTCTTGCAATTTTTTATGCCTTGGGATCATGCTATTGTGCATGAGCTCATGCATATGTTAAGTTTTTTCTATTATATATAGGGTTTTCAAACTTTCTGGGATAATAGGCTTCAGTTCTAAATATAAGTTAAGATGTAGACCTATGGTTTAAGTGGCAAATCCTGGCCAGTAGCTTGCCTCTTAGATGGAGTGTCAAAATTCTATGATATTTTTATCATGGTATCATGGTTTAACTATAATAGTCATATAGTCATCCTAATATGGTGTTAAGCGAGAAAATTAATCTTAACCAAAGCCTAAGCTAGAAATCCGTTGCATTAAGTAATGATTTACAAAGATAAACATTAGCATTTACCATCTATTATGTCACACCCCTAGATTTTCTAAATTCATTTTTTACAAAACATAACAGCATAAACAATATCGACATCATTTATCCAAAACATTCATCAAGATGCATTAGGGTGCTAGTGCAAGCCACTTGCTTTTCAAACATACGAATATCAAATTAATGTACATCTTAACCATCATCAAACCAAAGCGTAAAATGAAACTAATCTTGCATGTGTACATTTTGGAGACCATAATACACACCAATGTAAATAAATTAGCATTCACATGCCTACAGTCAACCATATAAGTTTAAGTGAGATTAGCCTAAAACATAAAGGAAGTCATACATACCATGTGACTTGAAACAAACGTCCTCACCATAGGTACCAAATCCTCTTAGAAGCTTATCTTGAGTACCTACATCACTAGGATGGTAAGTATGTAATATACTTAGTGGGATGACAAAACAATAACCACCACAAAATATTATGAAAATAACCAAACTAATAAATACAACTCAAGGTCTACCTTTAATGTAAAGTAAAGAGGTTCACTAAAGTTGTGACAATATCAAGGAGATCTTTGTGATTCCTCAAAATGTGTTTTACTATAAAAAGTAGCTTTAGACTCTTGTTGAAGATTATAGCATATTGCATCCAGCCATAAAGTTAAGGCTCATATGAATTCATGGACCCAAGTGGTTAAAATTCTTAGCTTGACTTAAATATAGAGAACTTTTTTAGTTTATTTTGTTGGAGTCGTGTTTTTTTTAAGCTATAACCCATTCAAATAATCTCCAAAACCTAGGGGAAAGGTTTTACAATCAAGATCTTTGAAGCCTTGGGGAGAAGAAAACCTAGGTAAACACTCACTTTTCGAGCTGGGACTAACACTAGGCACCTATGTCCTTAAGTGTCATACATAATAGGATAAGGTTTCTACCCTTTCGTTATGCCCAAACATAGGATTTATTTACCTATTATTCATGTCACACCCTAGCACTCGCCCGACCCCAGCCGAACCCAGTCCAAGGGACAGTCAACCCGGGGAGGAAATCCATCCCGGAGGGACATAAAACCCCATCCTTTCAGATATAAAAATAAATCGATAAACCTCCGTTCGATTAACTCGGCAAGCAATATCACACAATTGCATCTAATTGATCAACAACGGCTAATCTTGATAAAGTTTCATTTATAAATCCATTTCATGTTGCACGTAACATGATACATACGTGGGCAATACTTACATGAATCCTAATTCATGAAACATGCTCCCATCAGCCATACATGCATCATATCTAATCATAAGTATCAACAATCACCATGATTAGCCCCACATGTATGTGTACATGGTAGAAACTTTCAATTTTAAGCATATGGACTTGCATTATAAATAACCCATCAACATACTACACACATGCTCTTTAACGTTTAATCATGACTCCTTACTGAAATCATGAGTGAAAACCATCGAAAAACACAATTCGAATCAAGTGCAACCTCAAGGTAGACTTAGGTAAGCATATTCATTATCATACTTAAAGTCAGACATGACACTATCAATCACCCATAATTTAATCATAATATGTGAAGGTATACAAATTCATTCTCATGCTATAACCTTACTGGAATCATACTAAAAATATGAGAAATAACTCAACATAGATTCAAGATAAGAAATCATAGCATGTTTAACCTAATACCATGTAATTCACATAATAATTAAACATTGCTTCCAACATCAAATTCATACCCTTCTAGTAGCTCATTCTAGTATAAATTACTGATCACAATCATAGAAAATAGTAATTAAGAGGAAAAGAATAAAAATGAGAAAAAGAACCAAAATAGCCAAACTGCTATTTTGGCATTCGAACGGCTCGATCGGCTTACATGGCTATTTGAATGCCAAAACATAAGTTCTAGTTCGTCTTCTTCCTTTCGAACCCAAAACTGAAAATGCAGATAAACATCATTAACCTTCAAATCTCACTCCCAAACATCATAATAATGAACTCCATGCTTAGGAAACAGTAAATCTAGCCATTTCTAAACAAAAACACTAAGAAATCACAAGAAAGATTAAGTTTTTCTAAATCCACAATTAAAGCTCAGCTCCATGCAAATACACATAAATCTCCACCACATTTCAAATCTGAAATCACATACCTACTTAGGATGAAATCCCTTACCTTTATGAGCTTCTTAACTTGAAATCGATGCTCTAACTCCTACAACTCCTACCCATGATAAGGTTTTTGTTAATACTTACATAAATCCGCTTAAAAAACCTAAATCTCTTGAAAACTTGTACATCTCGGGTTTATTGAGTTCAAAATGATATTCCTTTCATAAAGATTTGAAATAGATGTTAAAATCAGTACCTTTATGGGTAAATATCAAATTAAACCTTAGCAAAAGAAAATATTTAGAAAGTTTAGGAGAAACCCTAGGTAATTAATGGAAAATCAAACTAATCTTTACCTTAATCACGTTTATTTCTTAGGAAATGGGGATTAGGGCCTCCTAAGCTCCAGATCTCAACCTTTCTTAATTGAAAAAGTGGTTGTGCCTTTCTATTTATAGTAGGCTTTAGGGGTATACCTAACAAATAGGTGGGGTATAAATAGAATTTAACACAAAAAATGGAAAACATGCTTATTTTAAGCCCAAATTGATGTCTAAAATTTTTTTAACATTTCTTTACTATCATAAGTTATTTTCAGGGTCAGTTGGGACCTATCATCAAAATTTTACACGTGGGGCCCACGGCAGGTCCCGCCCCCTAACTTTTACGAAAAATAGTCAAAAATTCCAGAAAAATTTGTATTGACTTTTTTAACATAAAAAACCATCAAAGTAAGAAACTTTGATTAAAACCATTGTTAACAACCTCAAATTCAAAAATAAGTCAAACTTACCAAATTTAACATTAAACCACATAATAACAATTAAATAAAATTAATTAAACTAGTTAGAGTTTAGGGATCTTTCAATTCACACTCATCTTCATTATGTATTTTGATATTTACTTATGTTCATTATATGAGTAAAACAAACCCAAATGCTCCTCATTAGTGGAAAAAGCACATGTGGAAATATCACAATGATAACACAAACCGAAGTTTCATTGGTTGTCCGATCAACACGACGGTGTCGACACCTATGGTCATCAAAATCAACACCCCACTTTTTTTATTACATCTAACCTAAGGGGTTAAAGGTAATTAGATAATTTTTTAATAAGTCTAAGAGCATTTCAAAGGTTGAAACCTATATATATGAGCAGAGCTTAAAGAAACGAGCATAACAAATTGAGGAACGCGCGAAACAGAGGTCGAGAGAAAAAAGTTATAGTTTCGAGAAGCATGTAATATAGGTGAGACTCACATGAAAAGAGCAGGATAAACTTCTTTAAGTAGTCTAGTTTTGTAGGGCTCATCGATACGAGCTCAACGGTAACAAGAATGTGCAAACCGGAGTCCGCGGTAGGAAGATACACATGTTTGACGATAAATATTAACAAGAACGTGTCGCACGCGATGAACGCGCTTGCAGTTTGCTTTAAGGAGACACACATAACATGCATCACAATCTAAAGATGCCACATGCATTATGCGCTAGCGTTGTGCCACGTGTGCTGCACGTTACGGTGGGCGCCACCGCATAAACCAGCGGCATCACCAAAAATGGGTGCGTGGTGTTGTAGTTTCAGCGTGACTAGTCTTTAATAAAGATGATTGTGGAGCTTTTAATAATTTTTCTTTAGTTAAAGTATGTTATAAGATTATGGTAGAGCACGAGGAAACAAGTGTAATGAGTCAAAAAACGTATGAAACAAAGATCAGGAGTAAAAGATATGACCTTCAAAAAAATCACTTACGAGCGGGACCTACTTATAAAGTATGGGCAAACACATTTATAAGTGTTTTGGTTTTGTAGGGCTCGTCAATATGAGTCCAACAGTACCAAGAATGCACAAAATGGAGATCAGGATAGAAAGATACGAAGGTTTGAAGTTTAAAGTTAAAAACAAAACACGTGTGCGCAATCGCGAGTGTGCGACATGTGACAAACATGCTGACGCACATTCGCGCTTCCTTTTTTGGTGGTCACCACCAAAATCAGTGGCGTGGCAGCGGTGCCGTGGGCTATTTAAGGGGGGAGGGGGTGAAAATTGGTTTTCACCCCTAATTTCTCTCCATTTTCCTGTTTTCTCTACCTTTGACACATACTATGTCCATTTTAATCCGTTCAAAAACCATTTCCTACTAAATTGAGCGGTGTTTTTCACAGTGGAAGGGTTATTTTCTTAAACCAACCTCTCTAAGACCGAGAAAACCTTATCTTCCTTCTCGTTTTCCCTATATCTTATTTGTACTATTTCTGAGTTGTTTCAAGTCCAATTCTACCCGTTCAAGAAGCATTCTCTACTAAAGTGATCGTGCTGAACGTTGTGGTGGGGTTATTTTTATCATTTGAATCCTCTATATTTATGAATCTTATACCTAAGGTTAAGGTAGGGTGTTTTAAACTCTAAATAACTGCTTTGCTGATCATAGTCAGTTTCTCTTGAAGTATTTGATTCAAATATGAGTATGGTGTTTGTTTAATTGATGAATGGATTTTCATTTGAATTATTTGATAATTTTGCTGCATATATCGATGTGAATTGATTTCGTATGCACCACTTAGTGTAGTGGTTTCTTACACTATTTTGATATCTGCCGAGAAAAATAATTGGCTAGTGGCTCACACAGGGTGGAGCATCATGGGAAAACTCCTTCCCTTAGTGGCCTCCGTTGTCCCGTGAGCGCGGGGGTAGGCCGTTGTTATCACGGCTTGTGGATTTGATCGGATTTGTAAATTTGTTTTGATTTGATTTTAAAGATGTTTTGCTTATAATTTCTTTTAGATTTTAAACAAACCTACTGAGTATAAATATACTTATGCACCCCTAGACTTTGCAGGTGATGCAACTATGGAAGAAGTGAACAAAGAAAAAGTTTTCAAATAGTTGTGTGATGGCTATGTCAAAAAAACAATGTAATTATATATATGACCGATGTGTAAAGGGACGATGTGCCCGAATAATTATATATTTGTATAACTACTAGCTCTATGTACAATAATCCTTGGTACATGTATTAATCTTACGTTATAAACTCTTGTAATTATTTTATTTTAATACTTTTGGCTGGGCTATTACTCCGATATATTCTAGAAAGAGTATAAGATGATGAGAAGAGAAAAATGTTTGGCTATTTTTCATTAACGGCCGTCATGTCCGATTACATATATATTAATTACGTACGTTGGATATTATTATTATTATATTATCCAGGAATGGGTGGTCGTTACAACCGTGGCTATAAATACCCATTTGTTGTGCCCGACTTGGGCATGAACAGTAGCTCACATGGTTGACTATAAGGAAGAGGGAAGAAAGTAGTTTTGGGAGAGAAGAAGAGAGGGGACTAAATTCTTAATTGCATAAAAAATAAGCAAGGAAGAAAGACGACCCCTTATAGGGAAGTCATGCCTCTCCTTGGGGGTCGTGCTAGCTAGTGGGCCCAATTAATCAACAGGGTCGTCCTCTTAACTACGATTTATTACAATTCTACTAGAAGTATAAAATAAGGAAAGTAGCCTAGTATGAATGTATGGAAGGTCAAACAAGACGAAAGGTGTGCTCGGGTGGATGTGCACAACTCCGTTTCTGATCATTTTTAACCCAGAACTTTGTTTTGTCCGTTTATGATCATTATGAGTTTGATTTAGTCCGTTCAAGAAGTGTTCTTAACTAAATCAAGTGTGCTCTACGCATTCTTTGAATAGGAGACCATATGAGGAGGAAACATCCTGAGATAGGCCCTGCCTGTCGTCCTCAAGCACGAGAGAAAGAAAAGAGGCCCAGAGCAAGAGGGAGTTCCATCTGCAATTGTCGGATTACAACGAGAGAAGTGACATGGAGTAGAGGAGGCTTTGTCCTTCCCTAAAAGGCTACACTGTGAAAGATGCATTGTTGGGTAGAGAGGGGGTTCTGTTTGTAATTTAAGTTGATGTCGATTTGGAATATGGAGTGAAGATGAATTATTCGAAGGTATATAGGTCATTAACAAGTTATGAAGATCCTATAAGTCATCATATGCCGAGTTGGCTATGCACATATATGCTATGCATAACAACTTTGAGTTTAAGTTAAAATATTCAAATAAATCTCGATTCACAGTTGTGTGCAATGTGTCAGGATGTCCATGGAGGTTACATGCTACGATAACTAATGGGTGTAGTATCTTCAAAGTGAAGGCTATGAACAATGTTCATACAAGTAGGAAACCAATCTTTAGAGGAGATCACAAACAAGAAAAAGAAGGTATTATTGTTGACTCAGTCATGAAATGACTTAGGAAACATATTGCTTATACTCCAAAGGATATTCAAGTTGATGTTGATTTGGAATATGGAGTGAAGATGAATTATTCGAAGGCATATAAGTCGAAGGTTGCAGTGTTTAACAAGTTAAGAGAATCGTATGAGTCATCATATGCCGAGTTGGCTGCCTACTTATATGAGTTGAAGAAGGCAAATCTGGGCACCTCAACTACTCTCTAATATGATTCAGCAAATATGACCTTTGAGAGATGCTTTGTTTCCTTTGGAGTAGGCATGGATAACTTCAAGAAGTACATGTGAAAGGTTATATGTATAGATGACACATTCTTGATAGGAAGGTACAAAGGGACTTTGTTTGTGATATTTACTTTGGATAGTGAGAACCATATATACCCAATTGCTTGTTCTATCAGAGAATGAGAGAATAATGATGCATAAGGCTGGGTCCTTGCACATTTGGAAACCGGCCTTGGTTATTTGGAGGGCCTAGTGATAATTTCTAATCGGCATGGATCAATCACATCATAAGTAGCTCAAATGTTTACATATCTCGCACATGGATATTGTGCATTTTACATATCTCAAAACATGTTTTCACATTTCAAAGACAGAGGTTTGAACAGTGACTTCTTCAGGGCGGCAAAAGCTTTTAGGCTAGAAACATATATGGAAGAAATGACTATCATTGAGGAGAAAAACCCCAAGGCCTACAAATGGTTAACAGAAATTGATATGGCACGGTAGGTTAGTGTTTACTTTCTATTCCCTAGGTATAACATTGTCACATCCAACCCATGTGAAGTCTTCAATAGAATGATTAGGGAGCAGCGACATTTCCCCATTATCACAATCATTGAGGCCATCCATTTGAAGGCTCAAGATATGTGGTACAAGCGTGGATTTGGAAGGGTTACTTGACTAAATATGCTGAAAGCAAGATTCAGAAGTGTAATGAAGCAGCTAGAGGTATGATGTGTTATCCCATAAGTGGCCATGAGGTCTTAACTAGGTCTAAAAGAGGGGATGATCAGGTTGACCTTATCACAAAGACTTGTACATGTGGAAAGTTTCAGCAATTGGATTTACATTGTGAACATGCATTGGCAACATGTGGCCACCGAATACTAAATTATGTTGACTATTGCTCCCCATTCTATACAACGAAAACTTATAGGCAAATCTATAGCAAAGGAGTATATCCAGTTCTCAAACATAAAAGATGGGAGACTCCTAAAGATGTGAAGAGCCTTAGTTGAGGCCTCCCAAGGAAAAGGTATGACCGGGATGGATAAAGAAGAAGCGGATTCTCTCTCAAGGTGAAGAAAAAAATGAGAGTACAATGTCGTAAGTGCAAACAATATAGTCACTATTGCAATACTTGTACCACAGTAATTGGAGAGAACCCGGTTGGGGGCCCTACTCCTCATCCATCCACAACTCCACCCCCTCCTCCCATATCACCAACTCATTCTAACCAATAGTTGTCAACATCTACACAAGTTCCGCATCTAGTCGAAAAGGTCGATGTTAAAGAAATGAGGAAGAAGCGTAAGACATGTCCAATCAAGTCGAATCTCAGTGCTCTAACTCCAAAGGGGAAGAGAAAGAAGAAAATGAGACATGTGGTTGAGCACAATGCATGTACACTTTGTACACTTGAGGACAAAATGTGCAAGTGAACAATCTCAATGGACAAATTTTGGTTGGGAATTGGCCATTGTGAGCAAAATTTTGGCCTTATGGACAACTCCCAACTAAGAGGGAGTCACCATGTTACAGTTTCTTGGATACAAAGAGGAATGATATTGGGATATATATTTTAAGATACACATAAATTATGTATAGTAAGTTATTGTTTGTCAATTACAATACCACATTCAAAGTCTTACCATTGTAATATTCTAGGCCTTCATTTTAGAAACCTTTATTTTGTATTAGAGCGCAATCTTTTGGCAAATCAACCAAAAATTTCAGGTGCACATACTTCATTTCTCAACATCTTTTTGTTGTCTATGTTGTTATCATTTGCTAATTTCACGAATTAGTGTTTTGTTCTTAACACGTAATTTAATGCATAGAGAGGAAGAGTCTAATAGTGCAATGTTGTGTAATTATGCAATCAAGTAGAACATACTTCTAATATTAATAGACTTAACAACCATATGTAAATGGATGATTTAAGCACAGTTGACGAAATCAGTTAGTGTATGCAAGGATGTGGATTTCTATGTGAAGCCAAGTATAAAATGATTTTTGAGCTCTTGTAACGGACTTGATGTGGCGGTGTATGCGTGTTCGAAGTTGATCATAGTTGTGGTGCTTTTCAGGGATATGTCTTGAAGCCACCAGTGATGAGTTTATACTGTCAAGTAGTCTTCTTGGTATAATGTACCTATAAGAGGCTTTCAACTTTCTAACATTATCATTTATATTTGTATTTAAGTATTCCATGTTTTGCCACTAGATTTTAATGTTTCTATGTATTTAATACTTACATAGCCTATGTTCACATCAAATAATTTGGTAATGTGGGCAATGGTAGCATAGAACCACAATAGGTAATTAGTTATGGTGTGCCTAGAAGTAGGATTCCTGTCAAATTCGTCAATTCCATTTGTATTTAGTCCCGGTTAGTTGGAAGTGGGTGTTTCGTAGGTAGCTTTTATGAAGTGGTTGCATGTCCAATCCCAACTTTCACTCTGCATTCTTTATCTATATTTACTACTTCACTTCAATATATTTGATTAATCCTTTTGAGTGCAAATGATTAAAACAAGTGAATTGAATCCCTTTGACATCTGTTCATATGTGTTGTGCAAATTATTAAAATAACATAAGGCGGTGAAATAGGTGCTTTTCTAGAATGTAATAGATCAACCCCAAAATTCATAACATAATAGCCATGACAAATCTTTAACTGCTCAACATACTTCATTCCTACACATGCTAAATTTCAACCAAATCTAACCAATGAGGAACAATAAGATAATTAACGCTGGATGAAGAACAATATCTCAATACTATTGTACCATCAAATACCGCAATGACCCCTAGCCAATATCATCAACAATTTCGGTCCTTATCAGACCAACTTCATTCAAAACATGCAACTACATTCGCTTGTTGAGATCTCATCATTCAACATCATCAAAAAAACTTATAGACACCATTAAATTAATATAGTCAAGGACCAACACAAATATATTCAAGATTCAGTCACTATTAAGCAACGATAGCCTTGGAGACATTTGCTTCATTTTCCATCATCGATGCGTATAGGCTAAAGAGCGGAGATGCATCCATTAATTAGAAACAAATGTCAGTCAAGTAATTGGCAGTTGTTAGTTAAATTTAAAAACAAATTACACCTAACCATAAAATGGACAAGGTGGAAGACTTGATTAGTAATTGGGTTACCAAGTGTCTTCTTCTGCAATGCCAACACATATGCATCAATATACTAGACCAAGGTAAGCGAACACCAAATGAGTATCATATTTAATATCTATAAAAATTGAATAACTATAATTGTGTACAACACAACCAACTACTAATACAAATCAAATTTACCATACTATATCCCAAAGCCACCTATGCTGCTGCATAACGGACTGTATAAACTCTAATGTCAGCTGGATCCACCAACTGTCGAGATGCTAATGAATAATGAATGCCATGAATGTCAACACATATTATTGTAAATGAAATTGATCAATATGAAATGAAATGTGTATCAAACCTAATACTATAATATGAACTCATTCGAATTTCCAACCCTTCATGAGGCTCTTTTGAAGGGTTTTATTTTCTTTCATTGTTAGGGCATGATGTTTAAGACATGTCGACTCCAACAAGGCTATCTCTAATAGTGCAACGAGTCCACATATCTTGCTTCTGTGGACTTTTTGCCCAGCTGGAGTTTGTCCCATAGGTGGGTTAGTAACTGAATCTCCTCCATCTTCAATTTAATCCAATATATGGTTCGCCATTTCAATGTTAGCCTACCCATATGCTTCTCCCTCGCAGTGAACATTGTCATCATTTAAGGCTCGCCAGCAGTCTCTTGCTCTTGAACATCACTTGGGCCCCTCACCATTCTCCTCTTGCTTCTCCTTGGTGCCGTATAAGGGGTCCTTACATATTTGTTGGCAGTACTCTTCCCACCATGGACATTGGGGGGCACAACCTCTTTGACTTTTGGAGCATCACTCCCAATGTCAACCTCTACCTCCCCAACGTCCACACCAGTTGCTGGCAGTCCTCTTCATATGACAAAAGTTTGCATACCCTAACCTGCAGGCAAGAAGATTCATTAAAGGGGTTTGATGGGCTTCATCTTCATCAACACAAGTATCTCTAGCATTCATCCCCTCCTGGTCAATATTAATTATTGTAAATATTAGTATGATTATGGTGGAATTATAAGAATAATAAAACTTAACAGTAGTAAGAAGTCATAATCATTATTATAATGTAGTTAACCTCAAATGGGTCTGCTGACTTCCCACTCAATGACAACAAAGCTAAAACATCTTGAGAAAATTTGTCTACCTTGGCCTCCACACGGTCGAATGCAGCCAACCACCTTTAGCTGAATATGGTCAATTGTGCCAACAAGCTTGACTAGTGTGTCCTTCATCCATTCTAATTGGCTCTGCACATTTTGTCCTATTGCAGCATTTGGGTGCCCATTCCCTATTGCGGCACCTCATCAACAAAAGAAATGACTATTTCATGAGCTCTCCAAGCCTCCTCCACCATATTTACTTCTACATGTTCCTTTGCTCCTTGTAGGCCACCACCAAGGGGGACCTCGAATTTATCAAAAATTATATAGTCCTCCTTATAAAAAAATTTTAGCCCTTGGCTGATTGCACAATCTCCTCATCAAACTCAGCTTGGGTCAACTCCAAGCGCCTGTACACCAACACCTAAAAGCCAAAAATATTTTTAGTATCAATTATCATATATGTGGTTCGCAAATTTGAAGTCATAGTAAGATGACAAATGACAATATATTACCTTCTCCCCTCCAAAAATAGCTTTGTCAATTGCATCATAACTGAGCTTCTTATAGTTAGCCCAATTCAGCAATCTAGGATAAACATCTTGTACATGCCTCACACATAAGTCTCCTAGCTGAGGAATCCTTTCCATAGCCAAAACCAGCATTTTCAAATCATAAAATAAATGTCATGATATCATAGGCAGCATATTACATTAAATCCTTAATCAAACTACCCAAACAACGTACCAACAGTGCTAGTACAAATTCGTGCACAATGTAAGTGGTTTTGGTTAGGGCCTTCCTTGCTTCCTCAAATCCATGGAGGGTGTCCCAATATGCAATGTTACCCCAAGGATAGAAATTGAACTCCTCCACATTATCAACCAACAAAAAAAAAACCGCCGGTCCACCTTATGCTCTCACCCTCTACCCACAATGAAACAAGCCAAAACCAGTACGTGGGCCAACTTCACCGCGTCATCATCACTTTTGCTTATTATGATCTTCTAGTATATCTGTTCCTTTGTTATGTGCCGCTTCTCCTTGTTAAACACCCTAGAAAGTAGGGAGTCCTTTCTTAAAACTTTGGGCACTGTTGGGAGGCATGGGAGCACATCTGCCATACGCAGACTGGTTGCTTGGGCAAATTCGGTGGGAGACAACTTCATAGAATAGGCTTCTATCACTTGAAACCTATACTCTATCTTATGCATTTTTATTATGTGGTGCAAGGCTTGAAGGGGAACATGAAATTCTCTATGTCCAACTGTAAGTATTTGCCGAAACATGATCCTCCAAACAGGGTTGCCTAGTGTCTATGCTTATTGAAATGGTATTTCAGCCTCCTTATTTAAGCATAGGTTGATTTCGGTTGAGGGTCTCCCTCATGGGCTCTACCCTTATTAGCTTCCACTGGCTTAAAGATCACTGAGGCATTACTTGGTATCTTCACCCTACAATGTTTGACAATTCCATTTTGCAAATGTGTTATACTTTATAATAACTATCTATGCAAATATATGGTAATATACATAACACACACCACGTGTTAATACCAATAAGAGGAGGTATTTTTCACATCAAGTTGAGCATGATCAGAATTTGTCATGTAACCATCCAATACCACATACCTATAGGCTAATATTTATGTAACCAGCACGTATTTTGCATCACACATACAAAATTTGTAGTATATCAAATGCATGCACACTAAGCACCAAACACAGAATATAAGTTTGACAATATAACTTACATACACTCATAAAACAATCTTTATCTACCTATATGTGAACCTCACTTGATCAAATCAACTTACCACACAATGTACTATTAATCAACAAAAAAAATATTAAGTCTAATGCCCTATCAATTAACTTTATAATAACCTTATATACTTGGCCATAGAGTAGCATACTATCAATTCATCTAGCCATATATAGACCTAGTAAAATCAAGTCTAATGCCCACATAATGTACTTTGCATAAAAAAGCAACCTAAAATCCACGAGTCAACAGTTAAGTCCTATTAATTAACTTAGTCTATAGCATATATACTTGCTTAAATGGGGCCCCCTTGGTATTCATCATATCACAAAAATTGTTAAAAATAAACTAATGAGCATTATTTTCCAGACTTAGCCTAACAACTAAACTTCAATCCTAAAAGCATTACGACCCTTGTTTTTACATTCCTTAAAAGTCTGGCAAGCAAACTAAGCACCAAACACACAATCTACATTTGACAAGATCACTTTCATACACTCCTATAATCTACCCATAGATAGACCTAACTATATCAAGTCTAATGGCCACACAATGTACTTTGCAAAAAATGAAACCTAAAATATACCAATCAATAGTTAAGCCCTATCGGTTAACTTGGTCTATAGCATATATACTTGATTAAATAGACTCCCCCTTTGTATTCAGATATCACATATCACAGAGAATGGTTAAAAATAAACTAATGAGCGTTATTTTCTAGACTTAGCCTAGCAACTAAATTTCTATCCTCAAAGAATTATGTCCCTTGCTTTTGCATTCCTTTAAAGTCCTGCATGCAAACTAAGCACCAAACATATAATCTACGCTTGACAAGATCACTGCCATACACTCCTATTAATCTACACATATATAAACCAAACAATATCAAGTCTATTGCCCACACAATGTACTTTGCATAAAAAAGTAACCTAAAATCTACTAGTCAACAGTTAGCCCCGATCAGTTAACTTGGTCTATAGCATATATACTTGCTTAAATGGGCTCTCCCTTTGTGTTCATCATATCACATATCACAGAGAATGGTTAAAAATAAATTAACTAGCATTATTTTCTAAACTTAGCCTAGTGACTAAATATCGATCCGCAAAGAATTGCGGCCCATGCTTTTGCATTCCATTAAAGTCCTGCATACAAACTAAGCACCAAACACACAATCTACGTTTAACAAGATCACTATCGTACACTCTTAATAATCTGCCTATATATAGACCTAAAAATATCAAGTCTAATGCCCACACAATGTTCTTTGCATGAAAATACAACTTAAAATCAACTAGTCAATAGTTAGGCCCTATCAGTTAACTTAGTCTATAGCATATATACTTACTTAAATGGGCTCCCTCTTCATATTAATTATATCCCATATTACAAAGAATGGTTAAAAATAAACTAATGAGCATTATTTTTCAAACTTAGCATAGCAACTAAATTTCGGTCCTCAAAGAATTACAACCCATGATTTTGCATTCCTTTAAAGTCTTGCATGCAAACAAAGCACTAAACACACAATCTATGTTTGACAAGATCACTTCCATACACTCCTATTATTCTACTTATATATAGATCTAACTATATCAAATCTAGTGCCCACACAATGTGCTTTGCATAAAAAAATAACCTAAAATCTACTAGTCAACAGTTAGGCCCTTTTAGTTAACTTGGTCTATAGCATATATACCTGCTTAAATGGACTCACCCTTGGTATTCATCATATCACATATCACAGAGAATGGTTAAAAATAAACTAATGAGCATTATTTTCAAGACTTTGCCTAGCAACTATAAATTTCGATCCTCAAAGAATTACAGCCCATGCTTTTGCATTCTTTTAAAGTCGTGCATGCAAACTAAGTGCCAAACACACAATCTATGTTTGACAAGATCACTGTTGTACGCTCCTATTAATCTACCCATATATAGACCTAACAATATCAAGTCTAATGCCCACACAATGTTCTTTGCATAAAAATGTAACTTAAAATCTACCAGTCAACAGTTAAGCCCTATCAGTTAACTTGGTCTATAGCATATATACTTGCTTAAATGGGCTCCCCATTGGTATTCATCATATCACATATTACAAAGAATGGTTAAAAATAAACTAATGAGCATTATTTTCCAAACATAGCCTAGCAACTAAATTTCAATCCTTAAAGAATTACATTCCTTTAAAGTTCTGCATGCAAACTAAGCACTAAACACACAATCTACATTTAACAAGATCACTATCATATACTCCTATTATTCTACCCATATATAGACCTAATTATATCAAATCTAATGCCCACACAATGTACTTTGCATAAAAAAATGACCTAAAATCTACCAATAATAGTTAGGCCCTATCAGTTAACTTAGTTTATAGCATATATATTTGCTTAAATGGTCTACCCTTGGTATTCAACATTTCGCATAGAATAATTAAAAATAAACTAATGAGCATTATTTTCCAGAATTTAGCCTAGCAACTAAATTTCAATCCTCAAAGAATTATGACCCATGCTTCTATAGTCTTTCAAAGCCATGACCGCAAACTAAGCACCAAACACGCAATCTATGTTTGGCAAGATCAATCTACTCATATATATACCAGACTATATCAAGCTTACTGACCACACACTATACTTTAAATACCCACCTATACTATACCAGACAATAGTTAGGCCCTATCAATTAACTTCGTCTAAAGCATACAAAATTACTTTTATGGTCTCCCTCTTAGTATTCATCATATCACATATAACAGAGCACTAGTGCAATTAAACAAATCAGATATATTTTTCTTCATTAGCCTACCTGCAATATTTATATCATCAAAGATTTTCTTTTCATCTTTTATAATCAGATCACATCCTTCAAATATTTAAATCAAATTTATCTTACAACATCAAATTATCCAATCATAGTAGTACATACGTCCAATTTACACACCTATTATGAAATTGCTTATTTAACTTCCATTAAGATCTACCAAACATTTTATCGCACAATCTTATTAAATTTCAAACCAAACTATATAATGCACCAAAACAAGATATTATATTCTTCAATTAACCAACCAATGATGTAGGATCTTACCTTGCTATTTATAACATCTACTATTGATCAACTGCTGGGGAGATTTGTCAAATGGTCATGGGAAGAGGCAAAATGGAGAATAGGACTAAACATCAAAATTCGGGATGCGGCCAGCTGGATGAAAGGGATGGCAGGAAGATGCCTAATTAGTACTTTTGCTTTTCTTTGGGGGCAAGGTGACCGCAATATATGTCTTCAGTTGGGAAATGACTATCAGAGTGAGATCACCGGAGTGGAGAGCGAATGATGGAAAAAAATGGGAACTTTCTCTATGTCAAGAGTTCCACTAGATGACGGATGTCATAGGAGGAGAATGTTGTTGTCGCCGGGGTGTGGGGGGAGGAATTCAGCTTTATGAGTGATCACCGTAGGATAGATAAAAGCCTGGATGAATTGAGAGCGAAGAATGGATAAATTGGAACTTTCAAATGCGAAAAATGTGACTGGAGGAGCGATACCAGAGGAGAAGAAGGTGACGGAGGGGAAATATTGTTGGATGAGGGGTTGCCTAAAGGGAGTGGAAATCTGGGAACAGTTGAGAGCGCAGGAGGGAAAACAAAATCAAAATTTGGGATGCAAGCAGTGAAGTAGGGTCGTAACTTTTCATTTCGATTACCCTAAGGGTATTATCGGCAAGTTAAGTGTGCATGTGGGATAGTCTAAAGTGCGTAAGTCTAATTATGCAAAATCAATTTACCTAGCCTAAATTTGTATTTTGGCCGATTGTGAGGTATAATTCTAAATTTTTTTAGAATGCAGATTTCAGAGGCGAGAGATGAAAATTCTTTCATTTTCTATTTTTAGACCACAGAAGGGTACGATGCCTTACAGTATCATCTGATGGTGAATGTATTCGTTTACATTTGATTTTAATTTGCGTTTATATGCCCGAATATATGTTTGCATTGGAGAATTTTGTTTTCTGTAATTTGACAAAAAGCCTGTGTTGTTTGCAAAGGCGTGTGTTGTTTGCTGTAGAAATTAGAGGCCTTTTTGCACCACCTCCATGAGGTAAACATATGATTCATTGTACTTATTATCTCATCCCTGCATTAGAATTAACTTTTGCATGTATTGGCATAGAATAAGTTTTAATGGCAATTTTCTGCGTAGGGTAATCTTTTAGAGTACCTCTTAATTGCTAGTCTGCTGTTATCTCTGGGGTAAAATGTGATAGGTACTCTCTCTGCGTGGATGTGATCTTGATTAGTTACAACGTGGTCTAACGAAAGCCTGTGTTTTCTCTTCTTTTGTTTTCACTTTCTGTGGAATTTATCTGATGTTATTTACTTCCTTCAATCTCATTCACAGTTTTCAGGTTCGTGTTGTGCGTTTGTTTAATTTATCTCACCACATTTAGTCCGCAGGTCTCACAGATGTCATCTATTTTAAGTTACTGCTTTGTTTGTGGCCTTTTGCAATTGATTTTCATGTTCATTTTATTTAGGAAGCTCAGCTCATTTGAATATGTGATGTTTATGATTGTAGGTATGACTTTTAAAAAGGTGGAACTGAATGAATTTATTAGATATCAACTGGTGATCCAATATAGTCCTGCCTTCTTGGTTTGCTATGTTTAGATGCTACAAGTTCGCTTCCAAATATTAATAGGTTAACATCACTGAAATAAAAGGTCGAATTAGTGTGGTGTAGCTGCCATTACTTTTGCTGATAGTTGTCCATTCTATAGGTTTCCTCTTCCAAGTAAGTGTGACCTTCTTTATGTTAACCGAGACTTTTGCCGATGGTTTGGGTAATTTTATGTTGTTCCATTGCCAAAAAATCTTCCCACCCGCTTATAATGTGTTTCCTCCTTTCCTCATTTTACCCTTTCCAGGAGATGTGCCTACCATGTATACCTTCTGAAGAAATACTTCAGGCATAAATTTGCATTTCATGCTGCTTAAAAAAAATTTCTGCCTGAAACAATCAATTATCATTGTTTGTATTGTATCCCCAGTTTGGACAATTTCCCCACTTTAAACCAGTGTTGTCAATTTTTTGTGTCTTCTATGTTTGGTATCTGTGCCTGTTCTATTAACACAAGGAATAAACTACATTTATGCTTTCGGAATTCAAAATCACTGTGCTACTTCAGAGTGTGCTCACACTTGTTATACTTTTGTTGTAAACTATGAGTTGACCAAACGTGACTACTGCGATTACCTTATTCAATTCATTAAGCCTTAGAATCGTTTCAATATCGACACTTATGGATATCTTATTAATACAACATGCAAATCATTTATTCATTTGCAGATTTATTCTTAAGAAATTATCAGACATACCCAAAGAAGTACAGTGCCCCATTTGCCTAGGTACATTTAGTTCTTCTTATACTAATTTTTAAATGACGGGTGGAATGTTTGCCATTGGTGATGATGGGATTTTGTTAGCTGCAATGGAGAACTGTAGTCTTACTATGAAATCAGTCAAGTTTGAAGTTTACTTGGACTATGACAAGCACTCTTTAGGTTTTACCAACTGAGTTTAAAATCTGACTTCACACCGATAGAGTGAATACAAACTACTTACTATGATTTTTAGGTAAAGATTTTTTTGAACAAGCAAGACTCAGAATTGAGAATGACAATCCTAACAGGAAGAGGGGTATGGTTCTTCCATTTGCAGCTCTCTGTCTCACATTTGAGGATATAAAATATGCAGTAGACAAGCCTCAGGTAGCATGAAGCTCCATATAACTATGAATATCATGCCATCTAGACACTACAACGAGTAATAGCAATGTAATTATCCATCGCTAATACTAAGTTAAGCGTCACTAATACTTATTAGCAATGCATAAGCTACGTGGCCATAGGTGTCAAAAAAGTGCAGTCACAATTGCTGACTAGCGACGAAAAAAAAAATCATCGTAAATATTATTTATTAGCAATGCATATATAATTGTCGCTAATGTATACTATTAGCAATGCATATATATACATCGCTTATACATATGTATTAGAGACGAATGCAAATACATCGCTAATCACTACTATTAGTATAACATCCGTAGTTTTTAGACTTTTTTATGGTAAAAGTTAGGTGTGTTAAATAGAGCTTGGTGAGACCCAAGAACACGCGAAACGGAGGTCGGGAGCGAAGGTTATAGCCTCGGAAAATGTTCCATAATGGGTGAGACCCACTTCAAAGTATAGAATAACCCACCAATAGTTTTGAAAGGCTCGTCAATACAAGTCCATTGGTACCAAGAATGAGCAATTTTGACTTCGAGATAAAACGTTATCTCATTTTGAAGTTGGAATTGTGTTTTAAAGAAAAAATAATAAAATAATAAATGATGACATCAGCCGAGTCGGAGCCGAGCCGCCGGGTCGACGCACCTTGCCGAACCACACAAACACAACCGTCCACGTCACGTGATCGCACGGTGCAGCTCACGAAGTGCTTTGACACACGCGTTACGTGCACCGACCACGCGTGCGGTCCAATAGAAGCGCAACACGTGGCGCATGTCCATGCAAGCACGATTCTATTTCTTTGTACACTCACACAAAATCTCCTATAAATACTCATTTCCCTTCAAATTTTCAGAAGAGTTTCTAGAGTCATTCTAAATCCATTTTCCTCTGTTCAAGAGGTATTTCTACCTAAATCGAGCATGTTGGACATTGTGGCGGGGCTATTTTTTTGTTTTAAGATCTCTATGGATCAGAAATGTGACATCTAATTTTGGGGTATCCGGCATATCATTTATTATCTCGCATGGGAAGTAGGGGTTTTTATCCTTTCTTAAGACATAAATACTTATATTGGTTGTCTTTGAAAGTTTATATACATAATTCTAGTTAAATACTTAAGTAATTTCTGTATATGTTTTCGGGATTGCCTCATGTACTTGTTTTACCAAGTGTTTATCTCTTGAATTTAATTATAAATTAGGCTTTATGATATATGTGATATAAAGAAAATCTAGTTTCGCCATTATTTTAATTATACTTGAGTATTGTAAGATTGAAAGACGGTTTTATGGAATTATTGCTCTATCAAAATGATTTTAGAAATGTGTACAATCATGACAACCGAGTTATTGAGATGAGATAGAAAAAGGGTAATTGTCTTGTTGGAACGAGCAACTAACCCTACCTTTATAATTGTTATCAGTAACACGACCGTGACTTGTAGAGGCGAGGCTAGGATTTTGAAAGGTTGATCTTTATGGAAGATTGTTTAAAGTAAAGAGAAAGATAAGGAAATTTCTATTTGAGTCAGGAAGATAAGAGATTTAATTGTGTGAAGCTCAGATTGGTAGACGTACTGATAGAGTTCCATAATAGAGAGTACACAGTTATAATTCAGTTTGGAATCGGATACATGGTACGTATATTAGCCTCGTGAACCCCTAACAAAAGGCAAGACCCTTGATTAACCCCTAACGAAGGGCAACTATCAAGGCATGCGCGCTACGGTAGAAAGTATCATGGGAAAACTGTCTGCTCTCTAGATCCCGGTGCCCCATGAGAATGGGTGGCTATTCCCTCTACAAGCACAAAGTGTTTTATAGAAAATTTGTAGAAGAGTAAGAGGTCACTACTTTGTACCCACAGTAAATTCTTTATAATAGAATAAGTGTCTGGGACACTAGTAGTAAGTCATGAGAGCTTATAAACCATATAAGTATTTTCGATACGTAGGAAGAAGCCCTAGGGAAGTTTTTGGGTGAGAGGCACAACCTTGTTGCTTCTTTTGAACAATATTATTTATTTACTTGATCATGTGATTTAAAAACTATCAGATATTATATTTATGTCCAATAGGATAAGTACTCCTACTGAGTATTTTAAAATACTCACCACCCCCCAGACCTTGTAGGGCCTGTTGTGGAATAGACGTGGGTAGAAGAAGCTAGTAAAGGCCCTTTTTGGGAGCTTCAAGCAGTGACTAAGGAGTCTACGATTGCACCAGTAGTTCCTAAGCACATTTTCATTCTTTTTGCTTGAGAAGACTTGTTTATATCTTTACTTGTGTGTTTGTACATAGATAGTGTATTTCCTAGGAAATGAAGTATATTATGTTATGTTCATGGTCATATGTTTCCAGGTTGTGACCCAAGCAAACTTTGATTATAGTTTTTAACTTTCTATATGTTTTAAAAATCCTGGGTCATGACAATTAGCAACGTAGACGTAGACGTCGCTAATACATATTATCAACAACGAATACATATTTGTCGCTAATAGCATTATTAGCCATATATATGTCACAAATAGTCTCTCCACTAGCGACGCATAACTTTACGTCGCAATTAGGCATATAATTAATGACATAAATTTATGTCGCTAATAGGCTATTTAGTAGCAACATACATATATCTCGTTAATAAGTATTTAGCGTCGTTAATAGGTATAGAATAAATCTTAGGCAAAATTATGATTCGCTATTTGGAAGACCTTTAGTGACATAAACAAACATCGCTAATAGGAAAGTTATTGCGACAGATAATACATGTGTCGCTAAAAATACTAAAAAATATTAAATAAATTTTACTTGCTGATTTAATTATTTATTGTGACATTATAAATGCGTCACTAAAAATTTATGTTAAAATAAAAAATAAATGAGATCAATTATACTGAAACTCCCGCTAATGCAACTATATTAATCACCTTTCACCCCTTCCCTCTTCCTACGCCTCAAACCTATGTACTGACTATGCCCGTGTACTTTTCATGCACTGCTGCGACCACTAATGGTTTGACAGATTTTGCTTAGTTTAGCGAAAAGAATTAATTTAAAAATTACTTCTTTTACTTTCATGGTTACGATATTTGATGTTACATTTGAAAAACCAATGTTCACGTGAACAAATTAATACAACACCACTAAAATTATCACAAGTAATGCTTGTGTTTGTGTAAGAATGAAATGAATAGATTTCCATGTATCTCTTCAATCTTAGCTTCTTTTCCTCTATGTTTAGTTACTTTACTCTAAGAATCATAATTGGCAGTACATCCTTTATTATGTCAACTGCATCTTGATTGCTCAAATGTTCCCATAGCTCATCAGATGCAAAAATCACAAACTGATTATGTGGCTCAAGGGGATGTACATAAATTGAGGATTCAAAACTTAGAATGGGCCTTCGAAAAGACTCCTGGAGACAAAATTTGGAATATAAAGGCTCTTTATTATATTCAACATTTTTCAGATATATATCACCAATAGATCTTGTTACCTGAAAATAATAAAAGATAATAAAGCACCTGCTCAAACATTAATAAATCATTCAAATCATGTTAGAAACAAGGGAGACAATCTCACACATATCAAGAAAAAAGAAAAAATAACAAAAACATAAATTTATAACCACAAAAAAAAAGTTATTCTATTAAAAAAGATTTTCCAAAGAATCTATAGAGACCCCTGATCTGCACAAGAATGAACAATCAATTAATCAATGAACAATCAATTAATCAAGTTTAGTCCTTCATTTGTGATCTGTGGTATAATGCGATAATATTGTCATAAAATTACATAAAATTATATATACAACTTCCTGATTCAACTTTAGATACACTATTTCATTAAAAGAAGATGAAGAATCTGCAATCTGGACTCCATTCTCACCAAAGCAGGAAGGGAAATCCTTTGTCGCGAACTAAAAATTCCAATCTTCCCACTGACTATGAACTTATGCAACTCTCTTTACTTCACCTCCCAGTAGCCAAAATAATCTAATCTTTACACTAAATATCCCCTTTTATATTCTCAGATAATCCTCTGTATGGAGAAAGCCCAATATCCATCGCAAAGAGAACAAATAGAGTCGGAGAAGAATGCCTCTTTCAGTCAAACTTAAGACTGTAATGTTGATCGCTCCCATCTTTGTGCTGAAGCAGCCTGGGGAGGAGCAGACCAGAGACGAACCGGGTCTCGTTTTAAAACCCAAAAGAACCCGTCACTTCAAGGACAAGGGTTCTTAGAGCAATGAGAATTATGGGAACGTGGGTTGTAAAATAAAAGTGGTAACGAGACTAAGAGCCAATTGTTTCAATAGCAGTTTCCCTGCTCCAACCTTGACCAAAAACAAGGAAGCACCCATAAATAGGAAAACATGGAGAAAAAGACAACTGCAGGATCAACTCCAGAACCAGAAGAGGATTGGCGGAAGAAGAGAAAGGAAAATGCAAAAATGGATACCTGCTCCAATCTCAAATAAACCTCTCTCTCTCTCTATGAGTCATGAAAACCACATGCATTACAGCTGAAAAAATCAATGGCAGGGTGCCAACTAGCACCTAAAGACTAACCGATTGTTGTGGGCATTGGCAGATTTTGGGGAGCTCATAATGAAGGAGGGAGGGTTTTGGGTATCTAGGATGCTACTGTTTCATGTAGGCATTCAGACATGCATCAAACCGAGCTTGAGTTGGATTTCATAAGCCAATATTGTCCATTTTACTCGGTCAATATGTTTTTGCGAAATTTATATAAATAATAAAATAATATTTACCATTTTAGATCACTTTGAAAAATATTTCTCAAAGTGGTATTCCTTTTTGGCTAGAGCCTACGTGGTTTTTTTTTAAAAAAATTTAAATTGATATCATCGTTTAGAAGGACAAAATTGGTTTTAAGCTGATTTCATCTTTCTAAACGACTAAATCGGTTTAAGACCACTTAACCCAATTTCATCATTCAGAAGGACGACGACACTTTGCCATTTCAACGTTCGGTTCATAACCATGATGATTTCATCCTTCTAAAGGATGAAATCAAATTAATTTTAAAAAAAAAAACTATTTGAAACTAACTTTATCACCTGTCTCTGTTC
This sequence comes from Saururus chinensis, assembly GCA_035235625.1. Classification (NCBI taxonomy): domain Eukaryota; kingdom Viridiplantae; phylum Streptophyta; class Magnoliopsida; order Piperales; family Saururaceae; genus Saururus; species Saururus chinensis. Next base: position 29,646,874 of record CP141140.1, read on the forward strand.
ATTTATTCAATACATACACAATTGCATTCATTCCACCCATTCCATGCATAACAAATATAACATTAAAGTACATCATAGACAAGTATCAAATATATTACATCACAAGTTGAAAAAATGTTTAGTTTAAAATACTATTATATAAAAAAGGTAATGTCATAATCTCCTACGTCCTCGACCTCGTCCTCGACAGTGCTATACGAGCTCCTCATGATCTGCCTCTAGCTCTAGCTGTGGCTCCGGCAGTATGTGGCTGTGGCTCCGGCTCAGTATGTGGCTCTGGCTCTGGCTGCGACTGTGGCTCTGGCTATGGCTGTGGCTCTGACTACGGCTCAGCATAAGTAATAGATGGTTCAACACGAGCTAGCCGATATCGTCTATAATATAAAATCGGATTTGACTGAGCTACATGTGCAATGACCAAAAATGATGAACCTGGAGGAGAGCTATACGCTGCTGATGAAGATGGAATATCAGGGAATGAAGAGTGCATCGGATGCATGCATCGGATGCATCTGAGTAACCTTGTCGATAGGATAATCTCTATGAACATCTGTAATTACCGACTGAAGTAGTGGCAAGCTACAAAGGACATCATCATGCTCCCTAAGCATCAACTCACATGATGTTGAAAAGTCCTCGCTCAAAGTATAGGTGTTAATTACATCAGTCAAATACGCATGCTATAAAAAAATAAATTAAATATTAGATAAATAATTAATAAAAAATAAAAAAATAATATATGCATTAATTAACAAAGTTGTACATACTAGAGCTGCCTCAGACGCTCCCCTAGGCTGATATGTCATCTCCTCTACATCATCGCACGGTAAAATATATCATCGTGTAATTAGTAAATACCACTGCATATAAGCACTACGAACATCTCGCAATATCGTAGCCATCTCCCCTCTGAAAACAGTGGCTCTCCTATCCTCCCAAAGAGCGATATATGACGCATGATGTAAAGTCCACTTGGTAATATGGCAGCCCTGTCGAGTGATGCGATGGACAAACTCAACGGTAGAAGGTGGGACCCCTTGCTACAGGTTAAACTGGAGCATTACATGATCCGACACATACATCTCTATAATCTTGTAACATATAAGTGGAGTTCGAGATAGCCACACCTCTTGACCGTCAGTGCATAGAGGAGGTTACGCATCCAACACGTCCTCTGAGTACGGCTGTCAAATAACCTAAATAATATATAAAGATAATTTAGTTTAAATAACGACAAATTTTTTTAAAATCATTACAAAAAAAAAGTTCAACATGGCAATAAAATTATCTGATATGGCCGCTCGTGGTCTAACTCCCCTCTGTACAATCGGAGGACTCCTTGTGGATTTTTGGTTCTCTTTTTCCAAACATTCCACCTTAAGGAGTTAAATTTTAAAAATAACTTCATCATATGTACATAAAATGTTGCTAAAAAATGTAAGTGTTAAACATAAATACAACCTACCTCGCCCCTAATGAAGCACCCTCGACTAAGTGACCCATCTCAGCACTTGGTCGTCCAACGTGTAAGTGCTCCCACGATCATAACTATGTCAAAAAATATGATAACAAATATTAAAATTAAAGAATTATACGTGACCAAAACACCATTTAAAGTTACGCAATTATTTACCTGAAGAAGGGTCAAACAACCAGCAATCCCCGAGTTCATGGCTTGGCATGCTTTCCCTAACTCTCGGTATAAAAATGCAAGAATAGCACTGCCCCATGAATAAGTACCAGCCATGTCAAAGTCCACAAGGAGGGAGAGATATGACACATGTACGTAGCTATTCGTGGTATCCGCAAATATCATGGCTCCAAGTAAATGTAATAGATAGGCTTGTACATGCTGCTCGATAACTATCTCCGTAGCATCGGCTGGGAGCTATCGAAACTCCCGTAAGAGCCATCTTAGGCTCACTCGGCTACCACGCATCACTGTAGTAAGAGGAGCTCTACCAAGGAGTCTAACTAATATATCCACATTAGCTCCTCTTGTTGTGCCTGTCATAGGATGTCCATCGATGCAAAGTCCTAATAGAATTGCCACATCCATTAGAGTGATGGACATCTCTCCATATGACAAATGAAACGTTTGTGTCTCCCTCCTCCATCACTCAACGAGAGCTGCCAATAGAGGCTGATCAAGACGAACATATTGTAGATGAATAAAATGGCCGAATCCCGCTCGCTCAATATAAGGTAGCGTACTCTCATCTATAGGCCAATGGCGGAGATATTTAAAATATTTGGTGCACTCAAGGCACCCGGGGTCCTATGATAACTTTTAAAATTATAAAATAGCGTACTATATCATCCAAAAAAGGAAACAAATTTTAAAAAAAGTTATCATACCTCTCCTCTCCAAATAGCAGCCAACCTATGTGACTCCTGCTGTACGAGTAAAAAAGCTCAATCGGGCCTAGCCCGTAACAAGGCTCTGCATGATCCATATGATATGCATAAAATTAAGATCATATCATTAATCATAAGAAACATATGCACTCATACCTAAAATATAGAATAAATAAATAGATTCATTATATGTTTACCAATCAATAGAAGGGTTTCTACATGATTTACTATTATGCCCACTTTGTTTACACCTCCCGCATTTCTATCCTCTTCTACCATCTCTCTCCATAGTTCTACAGTCTATTGTATTCCTAATGCGAATAGACCATGGGTGACCGGGTTGCCTTGTTGCTATCGGAGGGTATAACACAAATGGTATATCCCTCTCCCAATACTCCCAACCACAAGGAGAATAAAATTCTACAGAATACACATTTTTATAAGTAGAAGATGTGTAAAATAGTGACACCTAGATTGACTCCCACCGCTTTGCCCACATGGCGATAAGGTGAGAGTAAGGATAACCATAAACCTGAGGGATGTTGCATGTACAAGTATGTATCATAGCATTTACCATAACCTTTCAGGCACGAATTGATGTCACTTCGTACTGACCCCTATTGATCCTATTAACTATATACTCCAAAATTTTTCTTGTTTGCTCTCTCAATATCGCTTCCACTCTAAGAGTATACGGGGTGGCCATGGCAAAGGCGACAGAAGATTGTTTATCAAAAAAATTTATGACTCGATAAAAGATAGCTAACACTAAAGCCTTCATCGGTAATCCTCGTGCCCCCTTCAAGATGCTATTTAAACTTTCAGCCATATTTGTTGTCGTCATGTCAAATATAAAAAAAACCACCGTGGGCAAGGGACCACTATGCAGGATGCAATTCTCCTCCTAAGAGGAGATGTTTTTCCCTAGGACTCTCTTGACCAATTAAGTCCATTTTAGCATCAAACTTTTCTACTGTAAGTGCACAAGCTGTTGCCCCAATCAAGTCCGTCAGTGTATCATTTTTGAACTCCTTCTTAAAATTTGTTTTTATGTAATGGATGCAATAATGATGGTGGTACAGAGGCTCGGGAAGAACCTCAAGCACAACCTTCTGAAGCCCCTTATGTTGATCTGAAATAATGACGATGTTCGTCATGCCCATCAGTACATGATCCCTCAGTTCTATTAAGAACCATTTCCAATTGTCTCCATATTCCTTCCCGACAAGCCCAAATACAAGAGGAAATAACCCATTGTTTCCATTTGTAGCCATTGCAGCCATAAGAGCACCAGGGTATCTGCCATACAACTGAGTGGCATCAACACCAATCACAAGGATGTAATGTCGAAACCCTGCTATAGATAGACCAAATGCACAAAACAACCACTTAAATCTCCTACATATGCCACCATCTACACGATGTACTTCATCATCCTCTAAGCGGTAGTAGGTGTCAAGATTCGCTTCTTGTACCGCCCTTAGGTACATTGGCAACAATTTATATAATTCTACCTAATCTCCATAAATTGCCTTGATCACCATATTCCTTGCTGGCCATACTTTCTTATAAGATATGTCAACATGATACTTCTCCATTCTTTGAATAATATCCCCTGGTGTGAGAGTTAATTCGGCTTGGATAGCGGGCATTATGACCTTTGAAATAAGGGAGGCACCGCACTACCTATTATTTGTGCTAAGTTGGGCATTCCAACATGTGTGGTCACCTTTGTATGTCTTCAATTTAAAGTACCCACCACCCCTTTTTATTGAGCCATGCACTCTCCAAGGGCAAGTGCTATCAACGCACTTCACTGTATACTCTGACAAATTTGTTTGTACAACCTTGTATTCGACATGATTTTGAATGGAAAACTCCTCCAATGCTGTAACAAATACTTCTTTATTCTCAAAGATGCAGCCAACATATAACTCATCTTCATTTTGTTGGTCCATATCTATTGTAGAATTAATTGTCGCATCTATCTCCTCATTTGTGATGTGTACATAGAGTGGCTCCACTTCATAGTACGGCGGCTCTTCATCATCCACATTCATATCATTTGTAGCAATAGCATTGTCTACCGCATTATCCCCCTTTCCGTCAACCATCTGTTGAGCACTTTCTTCACCTCTGACCCCTTCTTCATTCATGTCAGAATCTTCTCCACTTGCTTCATCAATATTTTCACCTTCATTAGCCTCATTTTCATCAATATCTTCATCATGGACATATCCCCCCTACATATAAACATCGCATATGTATTAAATTTCATATACCTATAGAAGTTATATTCATTTATGAATATATATTTCACCTTTGATTGGATGGTCCATCATCGGTATGACCAGCATACATGTAGGGGTAATGAATGCCCATCGAACTTTGAGTTTCATACCATGCACCTCCTTGAGACATTTGAATGCTAAATAGCTCCTATGCATGCGTTGTGGACCTTCCATATTACACACAAAATTCAAAATTTAGCTAAACATATTTTCATTAATAATTATAAGATTCAAAACATATTCACAACTAAATCAACCTTACTCCAATTAGGTCCACTTCCATCGTAAATAGGGGTAGATGACCTATGACGTTTATTTGAAGCTACTGTCATAGATAAATTTCCTTCTTCGTCATCCACTAGCATTTTCATATGCCTTTCATTGTTCACATTTCTATCTGGGCTCCTGTGTGAGCTCCTATGTGAACTACTTCGCCTTTCACTAGGCACTCAAGCCTCTTTTTCGAGAAATAACTCGAAAGCAATTGCGTGATGCGAGTGGTGAAACATAAAACCCATTGATGCATCATCATTTATGTATATTAATGTCATTCTCGAACTATACGATGGAATATTACATTTGATAGTAATTTTCCATCTTCTTCTATCCCACCCAACCTTGCTTGCTACTTGCATCTCAAATTCATCATATGTAGACGGTTTCTTAATTAATAATCCTTTTGTGCGTCCATCATAGGTAAGTATAAAACTAACTATTTCTTCTGCGATCTCTATTCACTTAATTCATAAACAATAGATTAAATTAATATTAGATTAAACAATTAACTCAAAACTAAGAAGCTAAAATTAGATTAAGCAATTGCCTCATATATCAACAAGTAATAATCTTACACTTTATCACATATTTCTTCTCTTATCTAAACAAGACAACAAATATTCTCATACACTTCTTCAAATATTACATCTACCCTATTGATAAAAATATTAAACTATTACTGACATCTACCCTATCCAAACTATTACTAGCTCATATTCTCTATTAAATTAGGCTTTGATTTTAAATAAACTAGAGTAGAAATTCAATACTCACGAATCACAGTTAAGCTTATAAAACACCTATATATCATAAAAAAGAAAAACTATAAAGCATTAGACCCACATAAGATTGAAAGACGAAGAACAAGACAAGTAGCCGCTTAAATATAATAGAGCAGGTGGAGCATCATCAAGCGGAAATAATCGATTCATAGCAACCTAAATATATCTACAAAAGAAGTTAAAAATAGAAGCATAAAAAGGACTTGTGAGACTAAATTCCATTTGAGAACGAACGAACAAAGCAAACCCAGTACGGCCCTAGCAACAAAAATAAACCTCTGCTAGCTAAACAAAATATAAAACATAAGGTAAAGAAACAAAACAAAATATAATTAGCATTAGTTCAAGGGTAACAAGATAGAGTTCCCTGCTCAAATAGAGAGCCAGACAATGCACAAGTAAACATGGGAAAAACACAAAAAATAAACAAATATGACAAAATCAGTGATGGAAAAGGAGCTGGAGAACCATAAAACAAGACGAGGCACCAAGTTGCTAACACATAATCAGATAGAACTGGACCATTACAATGCCCATTTAACTGATTAAAAACAAAACAGATGTCTTAATGGTTGCCACTTTAACACATTTTTGCAAGCTACCTAGTTTCACACCACCATTGCAACAAGACCACCACCGGCCCACCACATTAAAAATGTCAATTGTATCTCATGAAGAAATTCAATTGATGAAGAACACAAAGACCCCAAAACACGAATAGACAACAGAGTACAAATCGTGCTTCAGTCTCAGAAAATTTAAGCAAACGCAGTCCACCACATTAGCAACACAACTGAAGATGAAAAGCAAATGAGGAGAGCTCAACAGTGAAAGATACGTACAGAAGAACCCGAAATAAAGGCTGACGACAGGAACGGTGGTGGGGCGGAGGAGATGGGACCGGCGGCGGGGCGGAGGAGACGGGAACGGCTGTGAGGCGGATGAGACAGGACCGGCAGACATGGTGGCGGGCCGAACAACGAAAGGAGACAGACACGGCGGCGGGCAAAATGGAAAAATGCTCGATTGAAGTCGTGAAGATAGAAACCTAATGGATGCGGAGGGGACAAATAAAAGAAGATGATTTCGTCGTTCTAAATGACGAAATCAGCTTAAGCTGATTTTATCTTTCTAAATGACAAAATCATCTTTGGCCGAAATGGGTGAAGTATGTTGATTTCGTCATTCAGAAGGATGAAATCAGCTTAAGCTGATTTCGTCGTTCAGAACGACAAAATTGGGTCAAGTGGTCTTAAACTGATTTCATCGTTTAGAAGGATGAAATCAGCTTAAAATTAATTTTATCCTTTTAAACGACGAAATCAACTTTAAAATTTAAAAAAAAACCACACAGGCGCCTACGTGGCAAAAAGGAACACCACTTTTGGGAAATATTTTTCAAAGTAGTCTAAAATGGTAAATATTTTTTTTAATTATTATTTATATAATTTTACCATCTTTTTTATTTGATCTCTGTCACAATTCATTTATAGTAGGATAATCATAATTTTTTTTTAAACAACCTTCTGGTTTAAAAATCCTGTCAACTTTCAAGAATATTGATCTACTTGAAAAAATAATTTTGCCAAGAGGAATAAGCTCACACTGAAGATCCTAATCGAAACACAAGAACTTTTTATATATACACGGTATTTTGGTAATCTCACAAACTAAAGAAAATTCCTACTCCTAAAAAGTTCATATAATATCTAATCTTGGAGGGTTGAAGGTAGTATGGGTAAAGGTCCCTTTCTGACTGTCAATTGTGACGCATGAAAAACAAAATAAACTGCCCAAAATTTCACATGCATTAATTATGGATGCAAACAATAATGTGTTGTGACACATTAACAATACACCATGGGAAAAGTGTCCAAGCTTATGAAGAATACACATCAACCAATTCAAATATTTATTTCAAATAAAATATGCATTAGAATCTAAAGCCAAAAGGTTAAGAGTAGCACATGAATCCCCGAATCCTGCATATAAACCTTTTGAAAATAAACTTGAATTGCCAAGTTCTTTCCATAAAAAATTTGTTCACACCTCCCACCCAATCAGTCCATCTTTTCCTGACATATTTCTTTCTCCAACTTCTTTCAGATATTGTTGATCGTTGCAAAAAAGGAAAGAAATACAGAATATTGCCCTGCATTAGAAATGAAGGATGTTATTAAAATAAATCAGCATTTTAATTATACAAATAACAAATGCGCACACATGCACTTAGAAGAGGGAGGACAAGGGAAGAAGAGTACTGGATTCAATGTTTTGGTGGTATGAAAATGGTTGTAACATTCTTTCACTTAAGATGACAAAGTTGAGGACATTTTAACAATTTTATAAGTTTTACTTCAGCACAGTGTCCAAGTCTGATAGTGTAATCAGAAGTATTTTATTCATATTATATTGTGTCCAGTAAACTCTTTTATAAGTTTTACTTCGGCACACTAGATTATGTCTAGTAAACAGCTTTTTTCGATTATACACTTATTCTCCTCTTATAATGCTCACACCATGCTTGATAAGGGTCATATTGTCCTCAATTTTCCAATTTACAGCTCAGGTATAGTAGGTATTTTAGTGGGAAACTCATCTAAGCACTATTCATCAACTCTTAGTAATATTTTAATGCATATCAGTTTACAACTATGACTAAGATTAAAGCCGAAAGTTTACCACAAGGAAAGTTAATTTCTACCTGGTCAATCAACCAGCAAAAGATATTTGATTAACCAATTTGTTATCACATTCCAAAGAATAGCTACTTCGGATGGATAATAAGAAAAACATCAGCGCATTATACTAAATCTAGGAAAAATCTATTTGATAATGAAGTACTAGATAGTCGTCTTGGATAGCAAAGAATATAATAGGAACTTCGACCAAATAAAATGGAAATGTTGATGTGCCCTAAGAATCATACGAGGGAGGATGCAGGAGCATAGATTTAGTAGGTAAAAATAGATTGGAAGATTTAAAGTTATATAGGAGACAAAACCCAATATTTAAGAACAATAATGAGGGAATGCTGGTGATGGGATAAGTGCAATGTATGAACGAGAAAGAAGGAAAATACCAACAATGCCAATAAAAATATTTGAATCGTGTTCAGAGTACACCATGTGTCTGTAAAAAAAGGAAAGAATATTTTTCAAAAAAAAAGCAAACTAATAAAACATTTATAGAAAGGTTACTTTATTTGCAAACTTACAGTTCATGCAGCAAAGTCATTTTTATACTTTCATATTTCCTAAATTCTTTTAGGCCATCTGTACAAAGATGTAAAGAAATTTCCTCACCATGATCCTGCATAAGTAGAAGTATAGAAAATAAAAAAATGTCATAAAAATCAATAGAAGTATAGATGCCCCTTCAGGAGTGGCACTCCCAACTGACACCCGACGAACAGTTGGCATCATGGACCCAATATAGGGATCCTCCCCAGTAATGTCCATTTGTGGGTCAAAATTAGGGGTTCTTCATCAAGTCTCCATCTCTTTTTCTTACTACCACCTTCATTCTTCCTGAAAATTACAAGTGTAAATTATTAAACTAGAAAATACCAAACTAAAACACTACCAAACTTAAAAACTGCCAAACAAAATAACTGACAAACTAAAACACTGCCAAACTAAAAAACTGTCACACTAAAAAACTGCTAAACTGATAAACTTCGAAACTAAAAAAAAACTTAACTTCTTTTAATTTATGTAACTGGAACTAATATTTTGGACTATCTATGTTTTCCACTTCTTCGTCAACAGGCAGAGGCTGACTACAGTTGCTTTCATTTGATCTATACCATATATTTTGTATCAATAGTTTCATACATATACATACATAATACAAAGTTACAAAATAGATTCACAATATTTACTATACCTTTCATCATTAGGACAAGGCTGATCTTCGGGTGTTGGAGAACTCATATCATGTCCTTCTACACCATTATTCTCTTCTCCTATAGGATCATCTTCATATACTGATGGTGAAGCATAATAAGGATCATGCCCAAATTTAAAGTCATTTATATTCATATTTGGGACATACTCATTAATGCTTAGATCGATATTGAACTCCTCCTTTACACTTGCTAGTTCATCATGTGTTATTTTTTGACTCAATATCAATTCTAGATGTTTGTGTGTTCTTCATCTAATGAAATAGCTCATCTAGTAGGAGTTTATCTTCATCACAACTGAGATTTACAGTTGTATTGTATGGTACACTAGAAAATATGCCCTTCTCACATGGCTCCTCTTCTTCCTATATTCTCCTCCTACTTTGCACTTTTTCTTCTCATCTCCTCATGCCATTTCGGCACTTTGACATTAATATTCCCTTCAGTAATATTCTCTTTTCTTTCTTTAGTTATAATTAATGGTATTCCATTCGATCTTAGTCTATTCTCTCGAAGGAAGTAATAGAGAGTTCCAATATCATTTATTTGAGAAGGTGGAAGGTCAATAGGCATTGTAATAGGATATATAAAACTTAACTTTAATAAGTACTCTTTCTTTGGCCATTTACACACTTCATACAACATATCCAAGAGAGCATCATAAGTGACCTCCCATGGAACTTCAATTAGTTTTGATTCTGCATTGTCGCAATTATATTTCCTATAACTTGTATCCCAATGTACTTCCCAAACACACAACAAACTTTGTGTCTCCCTTTCCATGTCTTCTTGTATCATATTAGCAATCCAGTTTTCTACTTTTCTAATTTTTTAATTATCCAGTCTTCCAAATTTTTAGTTACCCAGAAATCTTATTAGCAGAAATTACGTAATGACCAATATATAACCAACCCAAAATACCATTTTTCATCTAGTAACACATTTCTCATCATCCCAAATAACATGAATGAATATTCTGCATAGAAGGAATATAAGGAGCTGGACATTGAGATATGAAGAGAAAAGTCATGAAGAAGGAAACAAATGCGAAAACAAAAGTAGGTCGAAAGATCAACCAACCCAGGTAGGAAGACTTAATGGAGATAAAACCACCGCAAGATGAAGTCGTACCGGAGAAGAAGAAGACACTTTCCTGGACTGAGTGACTGATGTAGATTTTTCCCATCATGTTGTCATATGATAGAGACGTGCTCATGTAAGAACTTGCAAATGTGTGAAGGCTTTTGACTAAACTACCCTCCCTTCATCATATGACATCTCGACAGGAAAAAACTACATCGATTATATTACGTTTAGAGAAAAATGTATTTTTGTGGATATGAAAGGTGTACAAGACAATTTGTCTGTTTAGGTTTCCAATAGACATTTCTAATTTCCGAAAGGCCGTTGTCATCCTCTGAAAAAAAGGGTTCAACAGCTGCATTAGTAAAGCCCTCAATTAAATGCTATGAAAAGAAAATAATTAATACATGACTAAATACATACCATAACCTTTTTTTGTCCATAACTGATAAGCAAGTAACTTCCTTAGCAAGGACATGTCCTCACCAGTGAAGTCAAAAGCATACCGATTGACAAATGCCACATGTATAAGCATACAAGATCCCCACAGTCATCACAGTTAACCTATTTGGGGTGACCTACTACCTCCACAATATCCTTCGTCTACCATCTAGTGCACTCTAGCCATCCAAACTTATAGAGGAGTAAAGGTATAAGGACCTGTAGCTTGCCCACCTTAGTGCAATACTTTTCCAACTCCTGTCCTGAGTAAAGAGGGTAAAAATTCTGAATATCACCCATATATGGAGCACCACCAAAATCCAATGATTGTTGTTGACATGGAGTGGGATGTAATGATGTGAACATTCTGAAAATGGTTTTCCTTTGACACTCAACAAGCTCTTCAAAGAGTTTGAGACTAATATCCACATGTCGGCCCATTTCTCTAACTCTGGCAGCTTGCCATGTGCGTCTTTGAATTTCATCCACTTATTTAATGCATCCTTGCAGTCACACACAAGCAATCTCTACAAACACATTACAATTAACTTTCAGCCTGGCAGTATCCACTATCCTATTCATAGTTATACATTTCATAATTTATAGTTTAGTGTATTAAAAAAAATGATGACTTACCAGGAAATGCACTGAGTGGAATGTTTGGTCCCTCACCCATTGAGGCCTATTGTTGCATATGAGTGTCACATATGCATCAATGTGCTATATAGAAACAAAACAAATAGATCAATACATATTCCTTCCTTAGCTTTTACAAATATATATTAAAGCGAAATGAATCAATACACATACTTCATCTTCTAGCCATCTTTGAGGGTTTGTAACACCCTTCAATAATGCTGGGATTATAAGAATGCCCCCAAGGTCTGCATATCTGCTTGTTACAAATACCAACCCTCAAATCAAAAACAATGCCAAGTAAATAGTATTAAAATTAAAAGTTCCTTGTTTGGAATAATAACAAATGAACTCACTTCTTCTCACCCTTCTCTATTTAACTTGTCTTCCTCTGCTACCCCAAATGAAACCAGGTTAGTAAAATCTAGTCAGGCAGCCTCACTTAGCATGAGAAATTTATTGATCTTCACCTTCTTCATGGAAGAGGTATCAACCTTTAGGGGTTCAGAGCACATATCCATATCCTTCTCAATGGCCTTTTTTTGCCCTTTTTATGTGGGTTTGTGTAGGGGGGTTTTCGATATTTACAATTAGCCCTCACCCTTCCCTCTAATTCAATTTTTAATTTACGCTTACTCAAAGGCTTATTGTCCTCTTCTTCATCCTACATAAGAAGATATATAAAAAAAATCTTGTTATATGCAAGTATATTTAATAAACAAAAAATATTTGTACATCAAGGGCAACAATAGCCCCCACAACACCCCCCTCCTCCTCATCCTCCTTTACATCATCTCCCTTCTCCTCCTCCTTCTCTTCCTCCTTTTCCTTCTCAGCCTCCTCCTCCTTTGCATCCCCCCCTTCTCCTCCTCCTTCTCAGCCTCCTTTTCCTTCTCATCCTCCTCCTCCTCCTCCCCCTGCTCCTCCTCCTTGTCCTCCTCTTCCTCCTTCTCTTCCTCATCCTTCTCTTGCTCCATCTCCTCCTCTTTCTCTTTCTCTTCCTCATCCTCCTTCTCCTCCTCCATCTCCTCCTCTTTCTCTTCCTCCTCCTTCTCTTCCTCCTTATCCTCCTATTTATCCTCATCCTCCTCCTTCTTCTCTTCCTCCTCCTCCTCCCCCACCCCCCCCTCCTCAGCCTCTGCTTCATCGTCCTCCTCTTCATCCTCCACATCCACCGCCTCTCCATCAACCATCTCTTTAACCACATTCTATATAAACATAATGAAGAAAATTGTTAGAACAGTTTTACAGTTCTCTAGATTTACAACTTTACAGTTTTCCAGCTTTACAATGTAATTACTTCATCAACAGCACGCAAATCGCAATCCATTTGACAAGAAAATTTTACTTCAACAACAGGCACCTACAAACACATCATTCCAACTCATTTTGATTCAAATATAAAATTTAAAAATTTTGTAATGAAAACCTAAACCTCAGAGACTTTTTACCTTTTCCTTAGATACCTTATTCATAACCTCTAACTTTAATCTATCTACTTTATTTTCAATCCTTCTTAAAGAAGATAGTATATCGAACAATGTGGCATGCCCTCATCCCCCACCCTATGTTTCCCCTTTCTATCCTCCTTCCAATTGGAAGTCTCAACCTACGGTGGACCACCACAAGGAGTCTCTTCAGCCACTCTGCTTTTCACCATAAAATTTACATCTACATCTTCCTTTAAAGAATGAGCCACCCCTTGGGATTTTCATTCCCCCGTAGAGTCATCATCGGAGGTAGACTTCCCATCAACATCCTCACCATTAGAAGTTGTTTGAAGACTAACAAATGATATAAATATTACTCTCTCATCCGTCAAGGACTTCAAACTTGCAGCTTCATGAATAAGTGCCTTGGACACTTTATCCTCCGCATCTATAGTTATAACCTTTAAAACCTTTACCTACATATCAATACATATCGCAAGGTAAATGTATCATGTATGTGTATAAAATAATTCATTCTAAACGAAGGAAAAGTTTGTATATACCTTCCTACTAAAAACCACCTCCTCAAAATAATCAAATTTGGGCTTCTTATATGATGCCCAACTACAAATAAAAGGAAAAGTACTCCTCATTTTGCTTGCACAGCAATCCCCCAGCAATAGAATCCTCTCCATTGCCCATACCTAAAACATAACTTTCCATCAGTTAATTACTAAAATATTTTAATAAATTTAATAAATAAATAAAATTTACCATAACCGTATGCACAAAACCATAGACATTGTAATTTACATTGTCCATAGACCTCGTAGCTTACTCTAAACCCCGCAATGTGTCCTAGTAACAGAGGTTTCCCCAAGGATACTCATCAAAAGCATCCAAGTCATCTATAAGATACAAGTATCTCCAATCGACCTTATTGTTCCACCCTCTACTCACCAATAAACTTTCTAATACAAGAACTGCCACCAATTTTACGGCATCTTTGTCATTTTCACATACTTAAATCTTTTAGAACAACTCCTCCTTCCTTATTAATAACTTCGACCTCCCAAATATTCACAGTAAGAGGTTGCATTTCTTCAAGAATTTGGGCACTGATAGGAGAGAGGGGGTAGAGTTAGCAAATCTCATGTCACTAACTATACAAAATTCCTTCGGTGAAAGCTTTATGCTGATCATCTCATTCACTTGAAATAGGTAATCCCCCTTATGCCTCTTCAGGAGATGGTGAAAGGCTTGGGCAAAGAACATGTTTCGCGTAACCTTACATTACATAAACTTACCGAAACATGTTCTCTCAAATAACTTCTTCTGCACTTTGTGCCTGTCAAAGTGCTCTTTTAATTTACCAATATAATAATAACTTGGTTTGAATTGGGGGTCCCCTTCATATAGCTTATTCGGCAGTTTCTCCTTATTCATTGTTTTCTTGCAACCTTTGACATATTTCCTATACAAAGATGTTAGATTAAAAATCAATGAAAAGAGAATATACAAATATTGTATAATCAAGATATTAATGTCTAAAAAAAGAGAACGCTCACTAATCAAGCTCTTTATTATCCAATTTTCCAATTTTATAGTTTTATAGTTTTCTAATTATTAAGTTTCATACTTCTCCACTTATCCACATATTTTATGTCAAATAACCAATAAATTTAATTTCAATTTTGATTTCTTTGAATTCAATTTAATTTAATTTTACCATGTAAATTTAATTTAAATTTTGATTTTTCCAATTTTGTAGTTATTCAGTTGACACTTTGATAGTAACATTTAACAGAATTTCTTCACAGCGGTCAATTTGAGACTAATTGATGCTTACTCATCAAAAAAATAGAAAATTTAATCATTATGTACTAATCACATCAAGCAATTTGTAAATGATTAATGTTTGATTCTCAATAGAATCTAAATTTTAGTTTTTATGTAACAATCACAATAATATGGGAAATACAGGCAAAAACAAAATAGACCAAATGAGGAAATTTGTTAACCAATCACATATGGGAAATGCAGGCAAAATCCAATGACTAAACTTAGTAAATATATCAAATTTATAAAAAAAAATCATATCTTCAAATGAGGGCGAGGCTGAGATGTTGCAGTGAAGGTGAGGGCAAGCTGGTCGAGGTCGAGATGAGGGCAGTGAGGGCGAGGGCAAGATGGGCGATGGCGAGATGAGGGCAATAAGGGTACTAAAGGTGAGGGAAAAATGATGGCTCTGGAAGGGAATGCGGCTAGAAGACTAAAAGCGATAGAGGAACGAATGGACAGATGAAGTCAAAAATGGCAAAGAGGATGCTCTCTGGGAGATGGTGGCGGCAAGGGAGATGAATAGTTGTTATCAAGCGGGAGGAGACATGAAGAAGTAGGAAGAGGCAGTTAAGGGGGGTATTTTAGTCAAAAATACTCCCACATGTACAAGTTCTCACATGAGCAAGTCTACTTTGGTAAATAGTATATATTTGCTCACATTTCGGTTATTTGACCAAAGTCTACTTTGGTCAATTCCTACATAGAGGCTAGAACTCTTAATTTTTACTTTTATTAAGCACTAGGGTTAGGAATTGTCTAGTGATTTGCTAGGACAATTATACGATATTAAACTTGTTGGACCATGGTATGGGCTCAAGCCCATATGGTTCATCCTTGTTTGCAGTTCGGGTGAGCTAGTATAGGCCATGTGGTCCAAGGACGGTGGGAGCAGTCACGCCGATCCCACGTGAATCATTATGGTACATATTCTCTTGGGACCCACATTTGTCACACAAGCACACTAAAGATGTGCATTTTCACTTTGTGGGGCCCCGACTCTTGAATTAGTGTCGATGGTCGAAGGGTCAACCCTGTTGCGAGCATGGTCACGTGAAGGGGCTCAGGCCTCCATGGGCTCTGAGAAACATAGCCCACTCCCATTATATCAAACCCTCTAGGTTGATCCGGCAAAACTTAGATTAGAGGCTCATCCACTTAAGCCTAATAAGGGAAAAAAGTATGAAAAGGGAAAAGAAATGAGAGGGGGAAGCCCTAAGACATACCCCTCTCCTCTCCCATCACGTCCTCTCCCTTTACCCCCTTTCCTCTTGGCATGTTTCATAAGGAGAAGAATGAAAGAGGGCTGGTCACCCCCTTCCATCTCTCCCTCGTAGTCCTCTATTACGGGTTAGGGTTGTTTTACTTTGAGGGTCTCACCATCATCTTGATTCACAAGAGCATTGAAAAGAAGGGTGTGGGCACTCATTCAAGAGTGTTCTACAATCCATTGCATAAGATTGTGAGGGATCTACACATAATCAAGATATTTCTCTCTTCCTTCTAATTGAATTAGACATTGGATTGAAGGTTCAAAGCATCTAAGGGCTGATAAGCCCCAAACATCTATTCAATTCAATATAATTAAAAGTCATGTGATCATATTTATTACTTATATAAATAATTTTTATATATAAAAAAATGTTATATTAAAATTTTAATTTTTCTTAAGGCGCCACCGCTAAAGCTTACGACATCACCTCACTTCTTATTAGCACGCCACTTTACCTCCATTGCCCATGGCACAGGAATGGCCCTGCTACCCTAGTTCCACCCGAGATTTGCCCCTCTCCCTCTTGAATAGCCTTTGGCCGCGTGTGCAAGTGGCCGCATGTGCAATTTAGGGTTCAAGATGCCATTTTTGCACTGCCTGACCATCGAATGGCTCCGCCATTGTCTGAATTTGTCCACCATAGCCGCCCTCCACCTCCCCCTCATCCTCAAGCGCCGCCCCATACCCTCCACCCTTATGTGGTCCTTGTAGATGCAAAATTGACACCGTTGGGTGTTGTCCACAACTAATTTCAATGTCCTGCTGTCGGCCGAGTACTTCTCATCCGCCGACCGACCTTTAGTTAGTATACCCTTGACTTCCGATCACACCCCCACTTCTTTTGGTACGACCTTTCATCCAGCCTCCCTAGTGTTCCGTTATGGATCACTGATTTTACCACATTGATCTGTGTCACTCCCATTTGGTCGTGATTGTTTCCGGCATTTCCTAAACCCTTGGGACTGCAAATCTCTCACCATGGTATTGGTTTTGGCCGTCAACTCTAGCACTGACTCTACCACCAGTGTGTGCTCACCATCAAACATCATAGATTAAAAGGTAAGGAAGCTTTGAACTCATAATTTCATGATAGTATACTTTTAATGTGTAGAAGCATGCTAGGATGATTGAGATTTGATGATTGGATGTTAATGGCTAGCGAGAATGTTGGTAAGCTATGTATGTGGAATATGTATGTGCTAGTGATGGCTAGCGAGTATGTTGGTAAGCTATGTATATGGAATATGTATGTGCTAATGATAGTTAGCGAGTAAGTTGGTAAGCTACGTATGTGGATTATGTGTATTCTAGTGATGTCTAGCAAGTATGTTAGATAGCTATATGTTGAATCATGTATGTGTGACATGTATGGGTGATGTGTAAGATCTCTAATTTTCCTTTTTAATTGTGTGAATTTGTTGGTTGTCAGTTAGATTTGATTTTCTTTGGGTAATGAGTTAGGTTATCTATATTATTATTTTTTAGGTTTAATTTTACTTTAGTTTATAGTATTAGTATCAATCTTGATTCACCCAAATTTTTACCTATTTAAAGATATTTTCTTTTAATTTTTCCTTGGTCAAAGGAGCTGGCCCCACTGTGGGATCCACATCTATATGAAATAGCGTGCTACCCATTTTGGCCTCCAACCTTCTATTGATTTTTCTAAGTGGGTTTGAGTATAATTAAATTCATTTTTGAGTCAAAAGTGCACTTGAATGGTCACTTAGGGTATTTTTACCTAATTTTTTAACCCAAAAATTCAATTCCCAGCCCATAAGTCATACTATAAATAAAAATCATAGTCATTTTCCAAATGGGGAAGGGCTAAGAATAAGAGGGAGGCTAGCTCTACCCTCATTTTCTAAAGAAGAAATTCTTCTTAAGGTAAGGTTTTCCCCTTAATCACCCCTTAATCTTCAAAATTTTGTCTTAGTCATCTCTATCTTCACTTCTCCTATTTTGATTCTTAGTTTTCTTTCATCAAAATCATGTTTTTAATTCTAATTTATAACCCTAATTAGGTTATTTTCATTTTTTACCTACGAAGGTTATGAAACAATCATTTCCTAGGTTGATTTGAGTCTATTAGTTAGTTTTGATTAGGTTTAACTAAAAGCCCTAATTTTTGGGTAAGATTTCTTGAGGTTGAAGCTCGTTTAAGGGATTTCCAAGCATGTTAAAGGTAAGAGTTTTTTTTTACCTTGAGTGGTTTTCTTCATTGAAATATCATGATTATGGGTATATTTGAGCTTTTGATTCATCTCGATGTGTGATGGTGGTTTATTAAAAGCATGCGATTTATAGTTATCTTGGTATGAGTAAGCATTAAAATGATTAGATTCATCATGTTCTACGCATAGATTTTAATTATATAATATTTTATGATAATTTTAAATTTTTTATAAAATTTTGGAATGTGTTCGGTTTGAATTTCGAGAGGTTGACGATGAACCAAAAAAGTGAATTGTTCGAACTAATCGAATGGGCTAACAAATCGATTGAATAGCCAAGCATTCGAATAGGCTGTACGGCCGTTTGAATGGCCAAATGTTAGTTGTGTGACTTATGACTATTTTTGTGAATTTGTGGTCATTTTTTGTTCTTTTCACATGATTCTAATTCTTTGTAGTTATGATTTTTGGACCATATTTCATGCGTATTAGGACTAATTAGAGTATGTTTACCTATGCTTGTATTTATTAAAACATTGTTCACATATGTATTATGTCACGTGCATAATGAGAATTACTTGTAAGAGAAGATTACTTGTGTTTAACCATGATTAATCGATTGGATGCTTCTACTTGGTCAGGATAAGCAGGGTTGTTTTCTCAATTGTGAGACATTCACCGGATGGTTTATGCATGTGTATCAATTATTATGCTCATTAATACAATTTATGTAGGGACAATGATGTTTATCTTATACATGGTGCAAATAGAATGATTACACTTGAATATGCAAGATGGAATGTAGTTTGATGTACTTGATTATGCAGGGCGAATGTGAATATTGATACTTGCTTCATACATGATGTGAATGAACTATGAGACTTAAATGATTGCATATGGTGTGCATGTGTATTAAAAATTATGAATGAACCTATGATGCACAGGTGGTATGAATATGTATATAAAATATTTATCTCATAATACATAGGTGTAAAGAATGGATATGTGATACATGTTTAAATTGAAAATACATGTGGTGTTATCATGAGCTAATGTTTCATTTTAAAACCTTTATTGAGATAAGCTCACCCTTCTTTTGTTTGTTGTTTTATTGAGGTTGTTATGTTGTATCATGCAGGTGCTTTGGATGGTCTTTATGTAGAGCTTGAGGATGGACATGCCCCATGAGAGGGGGCTAGATGTTGGGTTGTTTGGACTTGTCATATGATATGATGATCTTATACTTGACTTTATTTTATACTTTGGATAGCCTATGATGGCTTTATATATATTGTAGCTTTAGGGCTTGAGACTATGTTCATTTTAGATGTTGTGGGTATTGTATTGGACTAAGATTTTTAATTAATCTATTTTACCTTCCTTTAATTGCTTTTGCACAAAGGGCACGTGTTGTGTACTTCGATGAGAAAATCCTAGGATGGGTCAATCTTCCGCATCATAGAGTCGCATCCCACCTTCTTAGACTGGGTTCAGGTCAAGGGGGGGTGTGGCGGGGTGTGACAAGACAAAATATGTATGTTTAATAGCTATGTGCCGGTATGAAGGATATGTGTATGCATGTGGGCATATATATGGGCGATGGACGGTAAGAGATGATTGAGGGTTCTTGTCACACCCCAGCACACGCCAACCCCAAGCCAAACCCAGTCTAACGAGGAAGCTGCAAGCGGCGTAACAAGGTGGAGTTGGATTGTAGAAAACTTAACCCATCTTTGGGTAGAACACACTGCGGAATCATGCACGTATATTTTGTACAAAAGCAAATAGAGTAAAGAAAAGACTACTAATTAACACATTAGTCCACTCATACCCACATACTAGTCATAAACAAGCCCACACATGCCTTAAATAAGTCTAAGCCAACTAGGGCTAAATACAAAATGTGAAGTAGATTCAAGTGTATATATATCTCAATATGATATAAACAAGCTAGTATAAAACCCAACATCTCTATGAATCCCCTCTTAATGATCGGCATCATCCTCATGCTCAACATTGAGCCTATCCGAACAAGCTGCATGACACGACATGCAGCCCCAAAACAAAACACAAAACAAAGAAGGGTGAGTCAAAGCTAAACAAGTGTTTTAATACAAAAAGTAAATTTAAAATGACAACACATGCATAATCAACATAACATTTATCACATACTCAATCACTATGCACATTCATTATATAATAATTACATAAACATGTACCACGTGTGCATCATGTCATAATTTACATTCCACAAGCATCTACTCATACCACCTATATGTCATGCTATATATAACATATTTCATCAACACAGTTATGCCACCTACATATCATGCTATATATAATATATTTCATCAATACATACTCATACCACTTGCATATCATGTTGTAAGGTCCCTAATTTTTCTACGATTTTTTGGGATTTTTCTGCTATTTTTCTGGTCATTTTTGGCAGGAAAATGTGACGTTTTAGCGTATGTGAATTTGTATATTTTTCCTGTATTTATACCCGTAGAGTCGGGTGTGGGGCTTAGCTGCGGGCCTCGCTGCGCGCTTATGGCGCAAATTTTGGAGGTATAATGCGTAACTAGTGAGTTAACGCATATTGGGGACATGGATATAAAAATTAAAAAGATTAACTATATATATCTTCCTCCCCATCGGTTTTCACGGAACCGACATTCCAGTAAATATTTGACATCCAGTGACTTTTTTTGAGAAAACCCGAGGGCATATCCGGTCACTCCGTTCTCCCTCCTCCGTCATCGGATTCCTTCAATTCTTGTCAGGATCCACTTTGCCTCACCGCCACAAATCCGTAGGTACCGGCTATGACCGCCGCCACAGCCTCTTTGCTCCTCCACGAGGTACCGAACCTTTTTTCATGTTTTTCTTTCCTTCAATCCCGTTTTTGCACTGTGGGTATATGATTTTGACATCGTTTGCGGCCGCTCTCAACTAGACTTATGTTTAGTTGGCCGCTAGGAACCCATAAGCACTGGCTAGAGCTGTCGTCATGCTTTCTCCGCTCCGTGGTGAGCTACCGGCACTTTGGTCGGGTTTTGTTTCTACTATTCCATCTCACTGTCCGTGGGATTTTTTGGACACCGATGGGTTTCCGGTCATCGTCCGATCACCGGTAGGACTCTGTCCATCCTACCTCGACCCAGTGTCGGTAGGGGTTTACCGTTTGCGACCCCGCCTCGCCCCTATTGCCTTGCTCCACCCAATTAGATGCTTTGGGGGCGTCTCGGGTCATTGGCATCGGCGAGCTATGGGCCATTTGGCCATCGTGGGCTCTGCGCCGGCTCGGCAATAGTGAGGGCCAGCCCCGATTGGCCCGATTATACACTCCACCCGGAATGGGCCTCTTGTCATTGCCCTATACTGTGCGAGATGCACAGCCGCCCGCACCATGGGTTTTGGTTGTGGGTGGCTATCGGCGATGTCGCCACTTTGATTGGCCACAGCTAGGGCCTTAGCCCTGTTGGCTTTTGTGGGCCTTGGGTTGCCTCCTTTCAGCCCTCTTCCCCCGCCCCTTTTGGGTCGCGTGTGCATGTGGTCACGCGTGTACTTCCGGGTTTTGGCACCGCATTTGCGCGGCCTGACCATCGGTTGGCTTTGCCACTGAGTGGAGTTGACACAGAGCCATCCTCCACCACCTCTCCTTTGTCCTCGAGCTTTGCCCCACGCTCTCCGCCCTTATGTGGGCCTTTGTTGACCGAAATCGTCGCCGTTGGATGCTGTCCATGGCCGATTTCGATGTCTTTGTGGCTGGCTGAGCACGTCTTAGCCACCGGCCCATCTTCAGTGAGTACACCCCCGACATCTGGTCGCATCGCCATTCTTGTTGGCTTGATTTTCTCCCGGCGGCCCTAGTGTGCCGTCGTGGATCGCGGATTTACCGCATTGATTTCTGATACCCTATTTGGCCGTGACTAGTTCCGGCACTTCCTAAAACCCTCGGGACAGCAGCTCTCTCATCCATGCAACGGTTTTGGCCGCCAACTCCACTACCGACGCCACCACCATCGTGTGCTCGCCATCAAATGTCATGATTACGAGGTAGGGGAGCTTTGAACTCGTAATTTCATGATAGCATGCTTGAATGAGTAGTAGCATGCTAGGATTGCACGATGTGCATATAAGCATGATTATATAGTATGTTGAAATGCATATGACATGCATGTTGGCTGTAAGTATGTGCTAGTGATGACTAGCGTGTTTGTTGGTAAGTTTCATATGTTGATTGAGTATGTGCTAGTGATGGCTAGCGTGTATGTTTGACGTGTGTATGCATGTGCTAGGGATGGCTAGCGTGCATGTTTGAAGTATGTTTGGATTATGCATGTGCTAGTGATGGCTAGCGTGCATGTTTGGAGTATGTATGAATGTGTGTGCTTGTGCTAGTGATGGCTAGCGTGTATGTTTGATGTATGTATGCATGTGCTAGTGATGGCTAGCGTGTATGTTTGAAGTATGTATAAATATGTATGTATGCACTAGTGATGGCTAGTGAGCATGGTTGTAAGCTTTGTAAGCATGACTGTATGTGTATGTTATACGTATGTGTGATAGACATACATATGTATGATGGCTATTGCCTATGCTATGGATATGTGTAAGTGTATGTGGGCAGAAGTATGGGCGATGGACAGTAAGAGGTGACAAAGGTTTTGTCTGGATTTGGATATGGATGTGTAAGCGTATGACGGATGACAGAGGATATGAATATGACGGGCAAGGATTAGAATGGATCGATTTGGGTTGGATTGTATGTTGGGTGATTGTCAGACAGTAAGAGTGTGCATAATTGTACAAGCATAACATACAGATTATGAAGTGAAAAGTAAGCATAATAAGTGAGATATAAGTAAGAGGGTGACAACTAGGTTGGCTCTGAGGAGCTTCATTTGAGGATGTCAGTGTAAGATGATTTGGCCATAAGATGGATGACAAAGTATGTAAGACTGTAAGGGTTTGATGTACGATGAGTTTGGTCCATGATGTGGATGGGTAAGTGAAGTCTGCTGCCCTGACGAACTTGGGTTTTGGATCGGGCTCAACTTCAGTTTGACCAGTAGAGGACTGTGAGTTTGTGTGGCATAATTGTACCGCATAATATACTTAATTCAAATTTGAATTATAATCACATCTAATGATAGCGTTGTGAGTTTGAGACCTGAGGGTTTGACGGATTAAGTTCCGTGTTGAGCTGGCCGCTAATGAGTCGGCCGAGCATTTATCATGTCTTGCCATGGTGTTTATCCTACGGGATGTTGTCTGTGTGCTGTATAGAGCACTGGACGTCTGATTCTCTGTTGAGAGCGACATATGTTTCTGATTTGGTCTGCGTGCTGTATAAGCCCAGACGTTTGATGCTCTGTTGAGAGCGATGTATGTTTTTGATTTGGTCTGTGTGCTGTATAAGCCTAGACATTTGATGCTCTGTTGAGAGCGTTGTATGATTTCGCCCAAGAGTGGCACTGTATGTTTCTGCCCAAGTGGCCCAGACGTTTGATCCGAAGTTGGTGATAACCCGATCTCAAATCGATCTTAGAGAATACCTGTGCCTACTGCAACTGATCAAATAAATCATCAATTCTAGGTAAAGGGTACTTGTTCTTGATGGTTACCTGATTAAGCATCTGGTAGTTGATGCACAACCATAGAGAACCATCCTTCTTCCGAACAAATAAGACCAGCGCACCCCAAGGAGATACACTCGGCCTAATATACCCCTTATCCATAAGATCCTGAAGCTGAGCCTTAAGCTCTTTAAGTTCGGCTGGAGCCATACGATAGGGAGCCTTAGAAATAGGAGTAGTGCTTGGAATAAGGTCAATGCAAAACTCTATCTCCCTCTCCGGTGGTAAACTCGCCAAGTCACTAGGGAAGACATCGGGAAATTCCGCCACAACACGAACGGAATCCAAAGAAGGTAACTCCATGTTCAACCCCGTAACACTAGCAAGGAAAGCTTCGCATCCACTATCGATCCACTTCTTGGCCTTAAAGGAAGAGACCAAGAATTTTCCGTTAGAACGCTTCACCCCTTGAAAGATAAAAGGCTTAGCTCCTGGCAACTCGAACCTCACACACCTCCTGCGACAGTCTACATGCACATGGAACTTGAACATCATATCCATGCCTAGGATCACATCAAAGTCAATCATCGGCAATATAATAAGATCCATATGTAGCACATGCCCACCGATCTCCATAGGAATCATCTCAACATACTTTTCCGCTCGAAGAGAGGATGAAGGTGTAGAAACACGTAAAGGAACATGCAACAACTTATAACAAGCATCCAACTCATGAGCAAAATGAGGAGACACAAAAGAATGAGAGGAACCGGTATCAAATAACACTCTAGCATAGTGGGAGGCAATGAGAATCATACCTTCCACCACGCCCGAAGAGTTAGCTGCCTCCTGCGCTGAAATAGCAAAGACTCCCATCATGAGCCGGCTTCTTCCCCTTGCCATCGGGCTGCCCGGTAGGTGCTCTCGCCGGTGGTACACCCGGCTGCCTGGGACCGGTATTAGGTGTCATTGGTGCACGTCTCTGAGCACGACCAGCCCTCTGCAGACACTCATTGGCTTAGTGCCCCTTCTGCCGACAATCATAGCAAATCACACTAGCACGGCGGTCCTGAGGATCCTGCTGCACATGCTGAGTGTTATGCCTCGCCTGACGGGTATCACGCCTCTTAAAGTCCCAGCGGTTACGGCTATCCTCCATCCTCGACCTCTTAGGCTGCTGCTGCTGCTCTCTCCTCTGAATATACTCGTCAGAATCACGCTCCACAACGATGGCCGTCTCAAGTACCTCAGCAAGGGTCTTGTGCCTGAATGGCACGACTTGGCCTTTGATGAAAGGCTTAAGACCGTCCTCAAACTTACGTGCTCGCTCATACTCATCGCTGAAGAAGTGAGGAGCAAAGCACTCGAGCTCCACAAAACGAGTCTCATAAGCCAAGACCGTCATAGAACCCTGCTACAGACTAAGAAACTCCTTCTTCTTCTCCTCTCGGACATGAAGAGGGAAGTACTTGTCGTTAAAGGCTGACAAGAACTCCTCCCAAGGAATGTCCGCTCAGCCATGGAACCTCTGACGCTCCATCGATAACCACCACCTCTGAGCTTCGCGCTCGATCGTGAAGACTACAAGTCTAGTCTTCTCCTCGTCCGAGCAACGTCGAGCACTAAAAATCTTCTCTATATGAAGCCTCCAATTATCTGCCACAGAGGTATCCAATCCACCCTTGAAGCTAGGGGGGTTAAGCTTCTTGAATCCCTCGAGTAAAAGAGACTCAGAACTGGTACCACTCGCGTGCTTAGCCTGGAACACCTGTGTCAACCCTTCAATGGCGGTCAACACATCGTCCACCCTTGGGTCACAAGCACCGCGATGGTTATTAGCGCCTACATGATTAGGATCAGCCATCTACACAACGACCAGACGTTAATCGTAAATGCCTAACAACCCAAAAGCACACAGCCAAACAAGCAGAAAACACACAAACAAGCAAGCAATCAAGCAAGCAAGCAAGACTTGTCACACAAACCCTATTTACTCTTGGATAAAGATGTGCTCCGATACCAAAAACTCTGTCACGCCCCGGCGATGCCCGACCCGAGCCGAACCCGGTCCAAGGGCCGGTCAAGCGTGCGGGGGCAACGAAGTGAAGATTGAGAAACGATTCTAGCAGAAGACTTAATCCTAACCACAGGCGATTAACAGAAACATAGAGTGCGCACAATCCTTTGAGCAAGAGTAAATAAAAAGGGAAGAAAAAGTGTTGCTTACCACAAAGTAAACAACAATCTCAAACCCACAAGCTTAGTTAAGTAAAGCCCACACCGGCTCAAAATAAGTCATAAGCATCACAACAGTAAAATGAGACATAAATCCAAAACAAGAACCCTACACAAAGGTCCTGAACAACAGCATAACTAAGGAAAATAAACCACACAAAGAACTCCACGATCATATCCAAGCCACCTCCGACCTTTCCTCGAAGAGGCGATCCTGTCTGTCTGCGTGTCGCACCACGCCCAAATCAAAACACCAAAGAGGGGTGAGTTTAACAAACTCAGCAATGGTTTTAATATCACTAACAACATCAAAAAATACGATAGCATAGCGATATAATCATTCAAATCAACGAATTACATGGTGCATCATTTTCTGATCACACATACATATCACCTAACACTGCATCATAGTGCATAATCAACCTGCATGGATGTATCTCTAACATACATATTCCACATGCATAACATCAACATCAACCTGCATGGATGTATCTCTAACATACATATTTCAACATGCATAATATCAACATCAACCTGCATGGATGTATCTCTAACATACATATTCCACATGCATAACATCAACATCAACCTGCATGGATGTATCTCTAACATACATATTTCAACATGCATAATATCAACATCAACCTGCATGGATGTATCTCTAACATACATATTCCCACATGCATAACATCAACATCAACCTGCATGGATGTATCTCTAACATACATATTCCCACATGCATAACATCAACATCAACCTGCATGGATGTATATGGATGTATCTCTAACATACATATTCCCACATGCATAACATCAACATCAACCTGTATGGATGTATCTCTAACATACATATTCCCACATGCATAACATCAACATCAACCTGCATGGATGTATCTCTAACATACATATTCCACATGCATAACATCAACATCAACCTCCATCAAGGAGTAATCACACATTAATGTCACACAGACTGGAGCATAGACAAGGCCACGAAGGCGTGTCATGGTCCAAAATTCTACACAAGAATTCAAGAAAGATCGGGGTTGTCAATCCCTAATACTGCTTGCCCTGGACGATCCTGGCCAAGGATGTCCCATTCTCACACAGAGAATCTAGAGCAGGGGTATTCGCCCAGGGACATCTCCTGCGGAGGGAAGAGCCCAAGTTCTCACACAGAGAACCCTAGAACATGTGGTAGCGGGGTGCACACGGCATACCACACTGGATTCTCAGGGTCCAGATGACACACATAATAACATTCACAATCCGCAAGACAAGTACACAACTCGTTCCCACATCATTCCATTTAATTAGACTCAACCCCGGGAGTGCACTCGTTCCACACAGGAACTTCAAATCAAAATATGTCCTTTCGGACCAATCAACTTGCGATTAATCCACGACTGATCAATCCGGCACACAATTCCATCACATTGCATCCAATCGGTCAAATTCGATTAATCACGATGAAGCCTCAATTAGAAATCCATTTTCATGATGCATGCAGCATGGAACATATGTGGGCAAAGCATACATGAATCCTAATCTATGATAAGTGCTCTCATCAGCCCCTAATGCATCATTCATAATCACAATATCAAGCTTCAACATCATCATTTAACCCCCACATGTGTGTGTAACTAGTAGAAGCATTTCATATAATGCATATCAACATGCTTGAAAATCAACTCACTACCACACTACACATGTGAATTTCTATCCAAACATGAATTCCAACGAAAATCATAGAAGAAGAATCGTTGAAATCATAGCTAGATTCAAAACTCAACCAAAAGGCTAAACACATATAACATCACTCATTTCATCATTGAGTCATGGCATTCACCAACATCCACACACCACTAACCACAATCTATCATGACAAATTAGTCCAACAATGATTGTAGTCCTACTGAAAATATGCCTAACCAAAGGGGAACAACCATTTATAATTTCAAGATAACGATTCCAACATCATGCCACAAAACATAAGTCATTCCACCATCTCTAAGCATATATCTCAACTCCATAAACTCAATAGCATGCATTTCCAGTAGCCTAACATAGCTTAAAACACTCAACATTCATATAAAATTGGCAAGCTAAAGTGGAATCATCAAAATAGACATCATATGCACAACATACAATCTCGTGTGTAGCCGATCGATCGCCCTTCAGGCCGTTCGATCGGTTACACACAAAATTTTGAAATTTATAGTTCAGCCGATCGATCGCCCTGCAAGGCCGATCGATCGCCAACATGGCAGAACAGTCATCTTCTTCCTTTCACAAATCCAAACCGAAATACCATAGATAACACTTCAAATCCACATCTAACACCCTAATCATTATCAAAAGTCCTCCTTGACTTCCAGAACATCAAACCAAACCATAATAATGCAAAACTCTAAGAAATCGGGATTAAATAATTCCATTTTCTAATCTTACCATTAACACACCAAATCAAGCAACCCATTTCGAAATAAGCCAAAAATGAAGAGTTTTGCCATGGATAAACAGAGATTTTGAAGACCCATTACCTCAGCACTTGATTAAGCTCGGATTGAAGAGTCACCCTTTTTGAAATCCTTGAAAACACAATAAGTTTGAATTAAATCCTAATAGAAATCGATTTACTCAAGAAATCCCTAATTAAATCTTAGATCTAGGGCTTGTTGGTAGTAAAAATCAAAATTTGAATGTTAAGGTTTGTAGTAAAACACAAATCAGTAGCTTTTGATGGTAAAAAATGAATTGAATCAAGGGGAAAATGGTAGATTTGGAAGAAATTAAGAAGAAAGTCAAGGATTAGTGCTTAATTAGAGTAAGCTTACCTTAATCGGCTTCTAATTCGGGCCTAAGTGGGGATTAGGCCAGCCCTCCTTCCTTAGCCTATTCCCAAAAATGGAAATGGCTCAGGTTTGCCTTTTTATAGTAAGGGTTGGGGTATGCATAGGTAAGTTTTGGGGTGTAAATATGAAAAGTAGGTTAAAAGTGGTTATTTTGCAAATTTAAGCACAAATTAAGCCTAATAAAATTCTGAAAATTTTTGTGTGACCTTAAGTATATGTCTAGGTTCATTTGACCCAAAAATAAAATTTTTGACGGTGGGGCCCACAGGGGTCCCGCCAAAACCCTAATTTTTGGGAAAATAATGAAAATTCTGAAAAATCCCAAAAATTCACATTTGGTCTAAAATCACTTAAAACCACTAATGTTGAAGTTAATTTTGGTTAAAACCATCACAAACACTATTTATTTTATGAAATCACCGAATAAGATCAGAAAACACGTTAATCTCACGATAACCCATAATTAAAGAAAATCAAAACCCAGTTTAAAGATGAGGGTCCTTACAGATCTACTCTTACCTATTTGATCTAGTGCCCCATGAGCATTGGTGTGCCTTACCTTTGAAAAAGTCCATGGTGTCTAGTAAGTCCCCGGAGGTTAAGGTGTTGCCCCAATGACATTCTTTTCCACTTCGACGCTGGAGCTTATTAGTTGTAATAAGCTTCAGTGGTCGTTGATATGTGTACGATTATGAGTACGACTGTATGAGTGTGAGCACAACTGTAAGTGTATGAGTATGAGCATGACTGTAAGAGTATGAGTATGAGCACGACTGTAAGTGTATGAGTATGAGCACGACTGTAAGAGTACGAGTATGATTATACGAGTAAGGTCGTATGAGTATGATTGTACGAGTAAGGTCGTACAAGTATATGTATGTTGTATGAGTAAGCGTATGGTGGTACGAGTAAGTTTGTAAGACCTTGAATAAGGGTGTTTGTGTAAGTTTGATTTGATGGTATGATTTTGGCACGATGGTGCCTTTGGTATGATTTTGGCACAATGGTGCAGTTGGTATGACTTTGGCACGATAGTGCATTTGGTATGTCTTTGGCACGATGGTGCATTTGGTATGTTTGTGTGCATGAGCATGATATTGATATGCCTATCTGCTTCGTGTTTGAGTTGCATGAACGCATGTATTTATGAACTTAGTGAGTTCACTGTTTTGGATTTCCCCTATTGGGTATTTTCCTACTAAGTACGAAAATACTCATTACCCTACTTTTTAGCTCCATTGTACGGGAGGTTTTGCAGGTTTGCGAGGAGAGCTCCTGGAGATGGATGCTCATTTCAGCGGTGGATTGATTCCCGTTGACTCAGGTATATGCTTCACTCACTACGAGTTTATTTGTGCCACGATCCGATGTATTGGGTGAGATGAGAAATCAAGTGTTTATTATTCTGGACTTTTATTTGGATTAGTCAGTGGACTGTTATGGGACTTGCACTCAGGGATGCCTGGGAGTGATTTGAATTTAAAGTCTATGATCATAACAATTTAGTCATACGTGTGTTTTTGAGTAGAGCCTAATGATATTTGCTTTGGTCATACGATGTTTGACCGTATGATGAAAATATTTAGATAAAAAATGGATGTTTAGTGTTTTAAATTATAAACTGTTTTATCAGGTTTTGGTTTCGTCATTATTCCTCCGATTTACAGACATTATATTGCAAAAATTTTCCGTGAATTTTAAGGAAAATGGGTGAAAAATCTTAGGCGTTACACATGCTATGTATAACATATTTAATCAATATATAGTCATGCCACCTACATATCATGCTATAACCCACATTTCATAAGCACATACAATGCCACCTGTGCATCATGGGTTTAAAAATACCTCATGTGTAAACATACAAAACTCATTATCATAATCACACCCTACATGAATCATTCTCAATATAAACTCATGCATAATCATTTCTCAATGAAAACATTCACCCTACAACATCAAGTGCATCAACTACGTACATATCATTTTTCATATCCATGTAATTCATACTATAATCACATGTGTAAAGTAAGATTCATTGTTCCTAACAACCTATGTCAATGAACATTATCTCTCATACACATGCAACAAATTAATGGTGAATGTCTCACAATTGACAAAAATAATCAACCCACTCACTAAGGACACTCCCTTGTGGGGAAGGTCCAAATTCCTATAAAAGGAAAACTAGAACGTTGGGTAGGTTCCCTGACTGGGAAGGTACCCCCTTTGCTCTCTAAAGACAATCCTTATAAAGGAAGGTTTGAATTCCACAAAGGAAAACTAATGCATCCTGCTCACTATGGACAAACCTTGCAGGGAAAGTCTGAATTCTACAAAGGAAAATTCGAGTAGCATGGTAAGCCGGTGCACACAGACATTCCATCTTGGATTCTTAGGGTCCGGATAACTTATCAAATAAACCCACATAGCAATCTTCTTTATCTCAACCCAAAGAGGCACCACGTTCTCGAAGGAATGCAAAATGAAATCATGTTCTTTTGGACCCAAAATTGTTTCGATAAGCCTCCGAACGATTAATCCGACATCCAATTGCATCCAATCGATCAACTATGGCTAATCACGATTAATCTTGTCTGTAAACCATTTTGATGATGTATGGAACATGATATATATGTGAGCAAATGATAAATAAGTCTACACATAAGTAAACATGCTCAAATCAATCCATATTTGCATGAAACATGGTCCATTTGTGTTAAATAAGTCTATGCAAAAATGTAGATAGTGTTCAAACCTAAGCAAAAACATGTGAAACATGAACATGCAATAATCAATGGTATGTAAGCAAACATCCATAATTTATCATAGTCCTATGAGGTTCTTCCCAATAAGGACAAACAACCTAACTAATTTACCAATAGGTCCAGTAAAATTATATTGTACATAATAATATAATTTAATTATTGCCACTTGTGATGGATTACCTTGTGAAGCCAATCATGACAAATAAGTCAGCCCAACGACTTCCCATAGCCCCCAAACTGATCATAAAATAGTTCATTCTCTTTAAAAATATAGAAAAATAGAGGTTGTGCACCAATATCTATCATAAAAGACCTAAGTTATAATAAATGAGGTATACGACTCAATCTCTCGCTAAGACCTAGTGATTATCCATATTTTACTATTGTTGCAAATGAACAATAGTAAAATTATACTATTATGTATAATATAATTTTGTCATGGACCTATTGATAAATATGGATGACCACTAGGTCTTAGTAGGAATTATTTCTTGTCCTATCTAACTAAAATCATGAGTAATTGTGTAGAAAACATCGAAATATTAGTTCAAGACAAGTATAACTTCATACTAGACCTAGACAAGTATAAATATATCCATACTAAAACATGTGAAACATAATTTACCCTAAATCAATATAAAATGTGCAAACATATATACATAATCATGGTTAAAACTAGGGCTACATCATGGGTCAGGTTAGGTCGGGTTTTGTAGGACCTGACTTAAGATAAGAACCAAAATTTTTGGAACCTATTTGACCAGAAATAAGACCTGAAAAACCCGAGAACCGAAATAGGAACCGAGATTTTATCTTGGGGCCAGGTCGGTTCCAATAATCCAAACCAATTTCACATTATATTGAAATAGTTTTATTTATAAAAATTATAAAAATTCA
This sequence comes from Saururus chinensis, assembly GCA_035235625.1. Classification (NCBI taxonomy): domain Eukaryota; kingdom Viridiplantae; phylum Streptophyta; class Magnoliopsida; order Piperales; family Saururaceae; genus Saururus; species Saururus chinensis. Next base: position 29,679,703 of record CP141140.1, read on the forward strand.
TATAACTAAGGTTAAATATAATTTTATATGTTAATTTGGAACTTGGGTCAATTCGGGTCGATTCTTGGGTTTTCACATGCTAGACTCGACCTGAGATTTACCCAAGTTTTTATTTCTTTGGATTCGACCCGAGATAGGACCCAACCCGGGTCAATTCCATCTGGATCAGTTTGGGTCTGGGTTTTCAACACAACCCTAGTTAAAACCTACTGAAATCACGAGGTAAATTATGAAGAAGTCATCAAACATAGATTTCAAGACAATAGAATATCATACTAAAGCTAAACAAGTATAGTCCTAATCATGCTTAAGCTAAATCATAATTTAAATATGGTTATCAGGCAATCACAGTAGCAATCTAGGTAACACTAACTCATTTAGTCATAAAGAATTAGATTTGTAAGAAAAAAAATAAGAAATAACCAAAATGAACAAAAATAGACAAAAATGCACAAAATAGGCTACGACACCAAAACTGACATTTTGCCATTCAAACACCTTGTCGGGCTGTTCAAACGACCAGATCAGTCATTCGAATGGTCGGCTGTTCTAACGCCCTTTTGGTCCATTCGAATGCCCTTCACAATTCACTTTTTGCCTATTTTCTGGTTCGTCTTCAACCTTCTGAAATTCTAATCGAGAACTTTCAAAAAATCAAGATAAATTCAAAAATCACTATAGAATATCATAATATCAAAATATAACCCTAGATCATGATAGATCTAATCATTCTCATACTTAATCATAAGAAAATAGCCATAAATAATATATTTTTAATATATTACAATTAAAGCTCAAAATAAAGCAAGAACCCACATAAACCAATAAGCTTGCAATCCAATGGATAAAACTATATGAAATAAAATTCTATTACCTCTATGAAGCCCTTTGATATACGAAAAAGCTACAATCTTCAAGAAATCCTACCTAAAAATTAGGGTTTTTGTTAAAACTTAATTGAAATTAACTAATGGGCTCAAATCAACTTGAAAATAGGTAGATTTACAATATCCTTTGGTTAAAAACAAAAATCAACCCAATTAGGGTTTTAAAGCAAAATTAAAATTAGAATTTTAATGAAAGAAATTAAGAATTAAATTGGGAGAAATGAAAATAAGAAAGATTAAAACAAAATTGAAAATTTAGGGGTGATTAGGGCAAGAAAATACATGTTAAACCATTTTTCCTCTTTGGGAAATGGGGGTAGAGGATCTTCTCTCTTGTACACCCCTTCCCCAAATGGGCATGTGGCTAGGGTTTTCATTAAAAAGTAAGGTTTTGGGCTAGATTTACAAACTTTAGACTATAAAATAGGGTAAAAATATCCTAAGTAGCTAATTAGGGTTATTTTAGGGCTAAAGTATATTTAATTATTCTAAATCCTACTAAAATAATATAATATACAGTTAGATGGTTATGTGGGTTACACACCATCTAATGTGGACATGGGGCCCATGACGAGGTCCACACCCTTGATTAAGAAAAATTACAATAAAATCCTATAAAATCCATAAAAATTAGATAAATCAAGTTTGATACTAAAACTTATAAAAAATAGAATTAAACTTTATTTAAGCCATAATTACAAACCTTTAACAAAAAAATCAAGTCAAATCGGTAATTCAAGCAAAACCACACAAATACACATAATTAAAAGGAAATTTAATCGGATTAAAGTTAGAGATCTTACAATTCTGCATAGATTTGGATGTGGGTTTGTAACGGTATGGTGGAAGACAAAGGATGTAAGTTTGGTATGGAGTAGATGAGTTTTGTTTGGCTTGTAAGCATATGTTGGGGATTTAACAAGTAAGAAGGTTTAAGGCTTGGAGCCTTATGAGGGATTGTCAGACAGTAAAGAGTGTTGCAGAACTATACAAGCATAACGTACATATTATGAAGTGAAAAGTAAGCATAACAAGTAAGGTATAAGTAAGAGGGTGATAACTTGGGTTGGCTATGAGGAGTTTAGTTGATGACATTTGAGTAAGATGATTTGGCCATAAGGTAATTAGCGAAAACTGTATGAATATGTAAGGATATGTTTGGTGGTGAGTTATGATTATGAGATGGATACATTAAGTGAAGTTTGTTGCCCTAACGAACTAGGGTTTCAAAATAGTTTAGCTTCGGATTGGTCTATGAAAGACTGTAAGACAGAAGAATTGTGTGGTATAATTGTACGTGCCTAAATTACTTAATTCAAACTTAAATTATAAGAAAAGGTAATATGTTATATTCAAACTTGAATTATAAGAAAAGATAATATGTTATATTCAAACTTGAATTATAAGAAAAGATAATATGTTATATTCAAACTTGAATTATAAGAAAAGATAATATGTTATATTCAAACTTGAATTATAAGAAAAGATAATATGTTATATTCAAACTTGAATTATAAGAAAAGATAATATGTTATCATTGTGAGTTTGAGACTTGAGGGTTTCAATGGATTAAGTTCCGTGTTTGAGCTAGCCAATAATGAGTCGGTTGAGCATTTCTCATGTCTTGCCATAGTGTTTATCGTATGAGTTGTTGTTTGTTTGTTGTATTTAAGACCAAACATTCGATGCTTTATTGAGAGCAATGTATGTTTTCGATTTTGTCTATATGTTATATTAAGCCTAGACATTTGATGCTCTATTGAGAGCGGTGTATATTTTTTTACCTTAGTCGGCATTGTTTGATTTTACCCAAGAGTGACACTGTAAGATTCTGGCCCAAGAGTGGTGTTGTATGCTTCTGCCCTGAGTTGGCACTGTATGGCCCCTAAAGTGTGGGCGTTTATATGACCCATAAAGTGTGGGTATTTTTATGTTTACGCGCTCAGGTAAGTAGTATAATAGAACTTTTCTTACCTGTTTGATCCATTGCCCTATGAGCATTGGCATGTCTTGCCTTTGGAAAAGTTCATAACGTCTAGTCACTTCGCGGGAGGTTAAGGTGATGCCCTAGAGGCATTCCTTTCTATTTCGACGCTAGAACTTATGAATTGTAGTGAGCTTCAGTGGTCGATAGTATATGTATAACTGTATGAGTAAGTATGTATGTTTCAGAGTAATGTAAATTTCGGAGCATGACTATAAGTGTATATTTTTTAGCAAGATTGTAAGCATATAATTCTGAGCAAGACTCTAAGAGTAAGAATTGAAGTAAGATTATACGAGTAAGGTCGTACGAGTAAGACTATGTGAGTAAGGTAGTACGAGTAAGATTATACAAGTAAGGTCGTACGAGTATGTGTAAGTTGTATGAGTAAGCATATAATTGTATATGAGTAAGTTGGTAAGACTCCGATTAAGAGTAAGTATAAGGACATTTGTCTTGATTGTATGCATATATGCATGATTATTATATGTCCGCCTGCTTCATATTTGGGTTACATAAACACATCTATGTATATATGGACTTACTGAGTTCACTGTTTAGAACTCCCTTGCTAGGTATTTTCCTACTGAGTATAAAAATACTCATTTAACCTATATTTCAGCCTTAATAGTCGGGAGGCTTTTGTAGGTTTGTGACGAAGAGATCCTAAAGATGGACGTTTGTTCCCTTGAGTGGATTAATTCCTTTTGACTCAGATATATCCTTGAATCACTGTGAGTATTAATTTGTACCACAATTTAATATATTGGGTGAGAAGAGAATTAAGGTGTTTATGCTTTATGAACTTGTAATTTGGATTAGACTGTGGATTATTTATAGGACTTGCACTTAGAGATGCCTGTGATAGATTTGTACTTAAAGGTCATAATCATGGTCATTTATTCATATTTATTTTCAAATAGCACCTAAGTATGTTTGGTTTGGTCATACGATGTTTAATCGAATGAGAAAAAAATTTAGATGAGAAAAATTGATGTGTGATGCTTTAAATTATAAACTGATTTCACATGTTTTGTATTTCGTTATTTTTCCAAATTTATAGCCATTATATTGCCAAAATTTTTAGTGAATTTATAAGAAAATGTGATGAAAAAACTTAGGCATTGTAATATAAGAGGACAATTATACATAGATGGCAAGTTACCCTATATATACCATGTTTAGAGCCCTTTGTGACATGATCACAGAACTTTGGTCAACCTGTGAGGCTAGATGTATTTGTGTCATTGAGATGCCTTTTATTTCTTGTACTATTTTTTAAATTCATAATCTTGTGTGAGCCCTGAGCATGAATAATAGGGATGTAAATAGACAGACGTAGATAAGGCATGCCAGTAGCCGCCCATTTACACACGGACTATGACTTTGTCCAACTGCATATGTTTGTCATAGACATAGACAAAATGAATGTAAAAATTTGATGTAGATCAATTGTTCTCAAACCAAGGGTGGGTAATAAAAAGTTGACTAAAAAATTTAGTTGTAATCCCTCCAATTCACATTAATAGCTATATTTTAAAAAAGAGTAGTTTTTATTAAATGGTAAAAATCCATGTATAATAGAAGGAAAAATAAGCCTGTGATACTCTTTTTTAAGTACCTAACTACTTAAATTGAACAAAATAGAGCTATTTAATATAAAATAAACTTTTTTTTGCCAAATAGAACTATTAATGTAGGACAAGGGAGTAATAATAACAGGATATCCCATATAATTAATAAATAAATAATAATATTATAGAAGAGTATTGTATATATTTTTTTCTATTTTTTTATGAAGACTAACTATGTGACTTAAGTTAATAATTTAATATTAATTAAACATAATATAATAAAATATATAGTTGACAAATAAGGATGGATGTCATCATGAAAAACCCTTATGTACAGTCGTTTGCATCAGGAATAAATAAAAAATAAAAACCCTTTCCATCCAAGATTAATAGCTTCATTTGACAAAAAATTTATTCTATATTAATGGCTTCATTTTGTGTAATTTAAGTAGTTGAGTTCTTAAAAGTGAGTATTATAAGCTTATTTTCCTTTCATCGTTCAATAAAAATTACTATTTTATCAGATATAACTATTAAAATTGGATAAATTTAGCGTGGGCAAATCTAGATATGAATGGACACAAGACAAAAACTCTGTTTATGCCCCTGAACAAATAACTTACACCAAAGTAGTTCACCCACCCATATGTCCCGATCCAAAATTATAAAATTATATAATTTATATGTAGCTCACCATATGTCCTCTATCCATATTGAGGGAAGAGTTTGTTCAGTTTCTCACTGACAATGAGCCTAACATAAGTTATGTATAAGAGTCATTCATCCATAAGATTAATGATGCACACCAACCTGTGATTCATTGATATTAAATATCAATAGCTCTCATGCGTAATTTAGGTTAGGCTCATTACAAAAATAAAAATAAAAAACTCTTCCCATAACTAATTACCATTTATTGTACACAACTACCCTTTTTTATATACTCTACTCCAACCAAGATTTGTAAGTGAATTTCCCAGTTTTACCCAAAAAAAATAATTTACCCGATTATTCCTCCGTTTACCTTATGGTACAAGGATGCTACCATGATATGAAAGCAAATAGAGGAATTGACCAAAATAGACTCTTATTTTAGTCAATTAACCGAAATGTGAGTAAGTTTCTACTTTTTACTAAAGTAGACTTACTCACGTAAGAACTTATATACATAAGAGCATTTTTGATTGAAATACCCTCCTCAAGTAATTTATAAAATATTTTATTCTCACATATACAAGTTTTTAAATAAGCAAGTATATTTTAATAAAAAATTAAAACTTACTTACATTTCGATTATTTGATTAAAGTAGGAATCTAGTTCCCTCAATTCCTCATATAAATAAAGGAAACAAACCAAAAGCGGGTATGGACAATGGAGGTAAACAAAGCCTTACCCGATTCGTAGACCAACCCCTACCCGTCAGCTGTGACAACCACGCTGACTCTAATTAATCGTATATTGTCGTCTAATGCCAAACACGTGTTAAGTGGGACCCGCCACCCGCCCCGTCAAATGGCCTTTTTCCTCCGCCGCTTTCGTTCCGGGCGCCTCTCGCTCCTTTCTCGTTTTCTCCGTCTCCTCTCTCAGCCATGGCGGTGAAAGAGCAGCCCATCCGGCGGTGGCGGTGGGCCCCGCCCCCCCGCGGGCCCATCCTCTGGCACTGCCTCGTCCTCCTCTCCACCATCTCCCTCCTCGGAAGCCAGCTCTCCCCCCGCCCCGCCCTCGCCGCCCCCGACTTCGAGGGCTTCGCCGACGAGTTCGACGACGACGACTCCGACCCGTCCGCCGCCTCCGACAATCCCCTCTTCCCTCCACCCAGTCTCACCCGCTCCGACTTCCAATCCGATCCCGCCCAGCCCCTGCAGTCTCCTCCTCCTCCCCCTCCAGCGGTCGAGACTCCTGCCGCAACCCCTGTCGTCGCCTCATCCGTGTCTGATTACTGGGACGAGGACGAGTTCGAGGGTATTCCTGTGACACCGGAAACCCCTAGCGTGTCCGTCCCTACCGCCCCCGACTCGGCCGGCTCCGCGACGCTGGAAGCAGATCCGAAGTTGTCGGAGAAGCCCGCGACGCCACGCCCCCGGTCGTACACGGTAGAGATCGCTTGTGTGAGCTTTTTGATTGCCTTTGTGTTTAACTACTTTGCCGGGAAGCGGGAGAATGAGAATATCGCCCTCGCCTGGGCCGCCCGCTTCGCCACCAAGGACTCCATCTTCGAGAAGAACTTTAGCCTCCTCGGCACTGGCGACGGTAAGGACACGCCGTTGCTGCTCAAGGAGGGCCAGAACGTGTTCAAGTTCTACGCCAGCGGCCGCCGCTTCTGCCACGCGGTGCTGGCCACGATGGAGCTCAAGAGTCGGCACGACCTCATATCCAGGCTCTACAATTTGGTGGTTCCCTGCAAGGACGAGATCAGCTTCGAGGTATTCATGAACGAGGAGGCGATGGACCAGGTGGTTTTCGCCCTGGCGAAGAAGAAGATGGCGAAAGTCATGCACAAAGAGGTCAGGGATCTGCAGCGGTTCGCGAATTTGGTACAGCCTCCGGCAAATAGGAAATGGGTGATGGAGGAACTGTCAGTGATCTCAGAGTCGCGGGAAGTGGCCGGCGATCTTATCACGGAGACCGTTCTCGATCAGGTATTCTAGCTGCTTACAACCTATTTATGTTCTTTTTTGTGCAAATTGCGGTTAGCGTATGTTTCAAATAAGTCAATAAGTAGGCCAGATGATTTTGTTCATTACAAATTGCAATTAGCAAGGTTTAATTGGGAGTTGTACTTGCTTACACATTGCAATCAACATCATTTGAGTGCTTTCTTTTTGTCTTTTAATTAAATAAAATTGCTTAAATTTGAAATGGTCTCATCTCATATATGATTCAATTGTCTTCATATACAAGTTGTTAACTTACGGTCGCTTTCTCATTTTGGCCGAAAGGCATCTGATGTGTCTATATATTTCTCAGTCATCTCCTGAAATTCACCTTTACTTAATCCTGTTGTTGATTGTGAGAATTGTGCTGTCTTTTTCGTTTCTTGCTATTCAAGTTGTCTTTCTCTGTGGCGTTGAGATTTTATTTTTATTTTGTGTGGCCAATGATTTAACCTTCGTTAAGTGGGGTTATTTTGTCTGTGGGGTTGTTCTGAACATGTCACTTTTATGGTTGTTATGGAGAAAGTATAACAATTGACTGATCTTGTTTTGTTCTTGACCAAATGAAGTTGGCTTGATTGTGGAAACTGGCCGCGGTTCTCTCAATATAGAAGTTTAGTATGTAGTGACTCTCATTTTCATCTTTTCTTTTGGGATTTTATCATACCTTATTTTAATAATTTGATGGCGAACAGGCTTTCCAATTTGAAGAGGTTCATCTTTCTTTTTTTTTTGTTTTTTTATATCTGGGTTGTGGCTTTATGCTGTTTGAAATGGAACTTATGGACCATTGCTTTGTGCAATCTCTTCCAATGACAATGTGGGATCTTATAATGTGTTTGTGATACTTGATTTTGTCATTGAAGTTTTTGCTGGTGCCATGTTAAGAGCAATGTTTGTGCATAATTTACTATGTTGAACAGTTTTAATTTTTTTTTGGCTTAATATAATAAATAGTCAGAGTATGTGGTGAATTCACAAGTTTGAGTTAATTCATATGGAGCAGTTCTGGAATGTCTAAATGTTTGTGATTGAAGCTCTTGCTGATGCCATGTTAAGAGCAAAGGTTGTGCAAAATATATCATGTGGAACAGTGTTAATGTTTTTTTGGGCTTACGTGTAATAATAGTCTTTTCTTAAAGTCAGAGTACATGGTGAATTCACAAGCTTGTGTTATTTTATTTGGAGCAGTTCTGGAATGTCTACATGCTCTGTTTTGAAAATTTTAGAAGCTCTCAGCAGTTAAAATAAGGACTTCTCGATTTAAGATATCAATTTGCGGTCATCCATTTGTTGAAAGTGGTTTATTAGACGCATCAGTTTTAGATTTTGGACCCCAGACATCAAAGTTGGCTTTTTTATTTCTCCCAGGTGACATGATCATTAGACGTTGCTAGGGCCCTTGGCCAGTTGTGAGTTATATATATATATGTGTGTGTGTGTGTATTATATTGAGAAGTGATCCTGATCCACCAGCGTAGGGGGACAGGGTGTTTTCTGCCCCCCTACTATTATGGCCGCGCAAAGGAACTCTCTCTCTCTCTATATATGTATGTATGTATATGTATGTGTGTATGTATGCACTGGGACGGTAGTAGGGGGCAGAAAAGCTACTGCCCCCTATGACGGCGGATCACGATGCACCGACTGAGAAGAAACTGAGCACTACGCAGCTGTTCCAATGTGCGCCGAGTGCATATCAGCTTTGCAATTCTCGGCCACGGTAGTAGGGAGCAGAAAACGCACTGCCCTCCTATGACGGCGGATCATGATCCGCATGCTGAAGCGTTCACTTCTCCACTATTCCAATATATATATATATATTCTTGTTTGCAGATTTTTTGTGGGGTTTTTGTTTTTCAGAAAATAGGAATAAACATAATACATGCAATAACGAAGCATTTTTAGCAGGTAGTTAAGGTTTTTTTTGTTCGTATTGATGAATACAGTTGGATATAGGCTAGTAATGTTGAGAATATTAACATTGTTCTTCTAGTGTTTTTGGTTAAGATGTTTTAATGTAGTTGCCGCACATTTTATCTGAAACTGATTTGAGTTCTCTGTACTGGTAATATGCTGTGTTATGAGCTATTTCCACACAATCTTTACTCCCTTTTTTTAGTAAAATGTGAAGTTGGAACTGGGAGTTTATGCATAATTTGTTACACTTCTTTTATAATGGGGTACTTGTAGAGATAAAAATAATACCTTTCAGTTTTACTGCAATACTATGGCTATATGTGTATTTTTGCACATTGATCAGATCTGGTAGAAGAAAATCACATTTTAGTTTATTTGGTGTGAGTGATTTGTATATTTACCGTGCTGAAAATCTTTCTTCTCTTTAAGTGAGCCATGAATTTCATTGCTTGTTAATTGTAAGCAAATTCTTTATTGATACCTAGAGTAATGAGTAGTTAGTAGTGTAAATGCCGTGACAATGTTACAGTCAAAGTAAGGATTGTAGAACATCCTTAAGAGGATGTCAAGTCTATACACGTCAAGACCCAAAATCATGCTGTAGTGATCCTTAGTTGTTTGTTGGATAGAGGGAATGAAAGTGGACATAGAAGTCTACCGAATGCCACTTTCATTGGAATCTTCTAACATGGTTTCTAACTTTTTTTTATCTGTTTTGAACCATAGACGCTGTACAGATGTCAAACCCTCATCAATTTCGTGTGGGTTACCAAGAAGGTAAAACCTGTTGGGTACTAACATGATAATATTATGCATAGGAATAAGAATCCACCAATTTGTTCCATTATGTGGATGGAGAAATTGCAAAAAGGACAATTGAGGAGCCTTCTCAATGTCACCTTCCTTTTAGTTGTGTAACCTAGTTACTAACATGATTAAAGTAATTAGTAATTACTCCCTCCATCCCACAACAAGTGTCCTATTTGGTTTTTCAAAATGACACTTATTGTGGGTCGGAGGGACTATTTAAGCATTGACACTGATGTGGTCACAGAGATAATTAAGGCACATTATGTAGGAATGGAGCATCGTTCAATGATGTGGTCACATGGCTAACTAGCTTAGTAATTATGTTCAAATGAAGTTTAATTGATTTCTTGTTTTATTTTTTCTCCTTCAATATGATATTTTTATGAAAACAGCAGATGTCGTCTTGTGGCATTTTGGGGATTGAATGTAGGAATCACACCTACACTTGAGTACATAACCCCATATCTACATATTTATTTATAGGTTAACAGTAAATTTTGAGGGAAACCTCGAAAACCATCGAAGGACCTAGGAACTTGTAGTGTGGTGTTGAATGCCCAGCTTTCCACCGTTTCCTTTACACATTTTGTGGTATAACTGATGCAAACCCTGCAAGATTAGGTCCCCTTTTTACACATAAAAATTTAACTGTTGACTGGGTCATGTCGTCCATATTTTTTTGGTTGTAGATATCATTATCATTTATTACATATACTAGAATAGAAGACTAACTTTTTGTTATGGTTGCTGATTAGAAGTTTAACTGGAAAACTGACAAATCCTTTTACCAAGGGACATGATAAACATAGAAGGCAAGTCTAGGAACACCAAAACAAGTGAACCTACCTTTCAACCTTTTTATCTATTGTGGGGTAGCGTACTAGGACCCACTTTTACTGGTGATAATTACGATATTCCTTTTAACTGGATTTTCCCCCCTTTTGTTCATGGAGAATGAGAGTGATTATCTCATACGGGATACAGTAGTGTGTTAGGACTATGTAGGGAGTAATTGGGATGTAGTTAAAACTATCTTGAGCTTAGCAGCAAGTGATATCTCAGATCTTAGTTGCACATTAGAGTTCTGTTATTGGCAGTTAACATATAACCTCACCATGGCAAAAAGAACCTGAGTTTCTTTTGTGTAATTCTAAGATTGATGATGATAGGAAGATAGGGAAAATTTTGCTATCACCTGCTTGCTATCCAACGTTTTGCTTGTAAGGGTTACAACATGCGAGGAAGACTAATGCGAGCTGCTTTGTTGAATGGTTTCTGCTGGCATTTATGTTACCAAAGTTAGCTACCTGCCTTTGTTTTACATGGTATTGGTGTTGTTTGTTGACAGCTTACATAAGCTACGAGGAAAAACTAAATGTGCGTGAGTGATAAATAACATGCACCCAATTAATCCTTAGTTATAGTTTTAGCATATTTCGACATCTACAAAGAACAAATACTTTAAAGACCATGATACAATTAATTTGTTTCAAATGAATTTAATGATTTCTTGAAGAATGTATCCTTTTATAAAAAGTTGTGTTACGAAATCCTGATCAGCGCAAAGTTGCTCGGATCATGCATTATTTTTAAATTTTGATGTGGAATTATTTTTTTGCTCAATTTTTTGTCATGGGATATTGGACACTATTTTGTCGCCTTCTTAGTCTCAATTTTATGGAGAAACAAATTTATGATCTTTACAACTATTGTAATTGAAATTACTTCATTGCAGGTTTTTGGAGAAAAGGCATTTGATAAATATGGAAAGGGCTTTATTTCACTACATTTCTCTGACCAACATGTATCAGGATCCCATAGGACGATGTTGCTGTTCAAGTTTGTTCTTCCTGATGCAAAGAACATGGCAGACATGACAAGATTGGTGGCTCTTATACCCTACTACATTGATTTAGTTGGCCGTTACAAAGTTAGTCCTCAGGTACATGTTACTTGTCTTTCCTGGCGTTCTTAATTTATTCACTCGCTGATAGTTATCAATGAAATGTTATTTAAGTGTTGTCTTTGATATGGTTTGTGTAGGCTCGTGCTAAAACCGAGGCAACCAGAGCAAAGGCAGCGCAAGAGGCATATAAAGAGCTTCAGTTGGCGAGACAGGAGGCAATTCAAAAGAAGAAGGCAGAAAGGAAAAAGGGAATGGAGGCTGAGGCAAAGGGCAGTGCTGAGGCACTTCGTAAGAAAGAAGAGAAAGAGCGAGCTCGGCAGCTAAAGAAAGCAATGCCAAAAATGAAGATGACCCGTGGCCGCTGAGAGAAGAATAGTATTATACACTGTGGTGTCTTTACGGTTTAATTAGATAAGTCATTTTTCTGTGACTCTTGCTGGTGTCACAATCTCAGGTTCGGTTAGATTAGACATAATTTGGTGTATTTCGATGAGTTGTGCAATATTTCGTTCTTGCATGGCGGGCATTCTGCAAAATTTAGCATTTATCATCCTAGTAACTGAAATTCAGAGAAATGCTTGGATGCTATCCATGCTATGAGAATTTATTTTCTGGTTTCTTGGCTTTTCTAGCTGGCCATGTGGGATGTGTTTCCTGTACTGATATATCGCATAAACATCTTTAGGCATTAAAAGCGAGGCAGACGGTGGGATCTGCAGTGTTTTTAAATCCTACAATCTTAAGATGTTGGACAAGTGCCTTCTGTGCCTTAGAAATGAAACTAATGTGATCTCGGATTCTCTTCCCCCATTTTGCTAATGGGTTCCACTGGAATTTATATTGCAGTTGTGAATACTCTTTGAGTGACCATTCTAATCTAATGTAGTAAAACTGTGAGGTACATTTGCAGCCCAGTGCTTCCGTGTCATTAGAACCTTGCCGTCGTGCCATATCTTTTGGGAGTCCTTTTGTGATCTCTTATGCTTCTTTATTTGGCCATTGTAGGCGAAATTGACTTAAATCAGGTCACTCGTTTTGTGAGGCCGTATATAGAATCATAGATTATGTGCTTAATTTGGTTTTGTATAGAATGGTTTTTGTGCTCAGGAGGATGCATGCGAAGGAGGAGATGGTCGTCATGAGAATCGACAATATACACACTGCTGCATGTGCGTTAGCATATTAATTGCGCTAGTATGTGTGCTGATTTCCTAGTGCGCCATGGAGTATATCATGGATAGGGATGCAAATTTTATGGGCTGGTCTGGCCTGGCCCTTAAATTTTTGGGTTTGGGTCGTAAAAATTAAGCAGAGGGCTGGGCTGGACTTTAAATATGAAAGCCCGTTCATTTTAGGGCCGGGCTCAGGCATGGGCAAAAAAACCTAAAAGGCCTGACCCATAAAATTTTGGCCTGAAGTTCTAAATACCGCAAGAGTAACAACCCAGCTATAAAACCATAAGACAGAAAATCCTAGTCCTGACTCCTCATTTCGACTATATTCCTCTAGCCTTCTCGGCTCTCGCCACTTGGTTCGCACTTTTCACTGTCCTTATGTTCAAAATCGCCTCTCCAGTTTCCACCTTTTCTCTCCGCCACTAAAACTGATTTCCTCTAGCCTTCTCGCCTCTCACCTCTCAGGTCACACTTCTCCATGTCCTAACTCCGAAGTCCAAAATTGCCTCTCTAGTCTCTATCTTTTTTCTTCGCCACTTTGAAATTATTTTCCTTTAGCCTTCTCGCCTCTTGGATCACACTTCTCATTGAGTCACTGTCCCAACTCTGATTGGCTCTCTAATTGCCTCTCGGACCACTGCTCAACTTACGACCTACTCTGGCATTGCTAATTTGTTGTGGACTCCACCTCCCCCTTTTCTATCGCCGCTCTTGAGACTTATCTCCTCTTGCCTCTTGGACTGTTGCTCAGCCTACATCCACTCTAGCACTACTGTGGACTCCTATCTCAATTCTCATAAGAATAAGTTTTTTTCCTTCCATTTAATATTATTCTCTAATTTTAACTTATTTGTGACTTGTTTATATTTTGTTCTTTAATTTATACTTGTTCTAGTCTCTTATTTTTAATTTTTACTTGTCTTTGTTCTGTATTTAATTAATTCTTGTCTTTGTTCTATTTTTATCTATGTTTTGTAATTTTGACTTGTTTGTGACTTGTTTATGTTCTGTTTTTGTTTCAACTATTATGTTTTGACTTTTTGTCTCTGTTTTTGAATTTTTACTTGCCATTGTTTTGTAATCTAATCTATTTTTGTCTTTGTTCTATTTTTATCTCTATTCTATAATTTCGACGTGTCTATGACTTGTTTATGTTCTGTTACTGTCTCTATTCGATTCTATTTTTGTCTTTGTTATGCTATTCCTGAATTCCTACCATATTCTTTAATTCCTACTTGTCTTTGTTCTATTCTTTAATTTATACTTGTTCTTGACTCTGTTCTTCTAACGGCATAAAATTTTCATCATATTTATTAAAATTCACAATTTTTTTTGTAATATAACAATTGTAAATAAGAAAAAATAACAAAATGCAAAACATGTAAAAGTAGTTTATAATTTAAAACATCACACATTAATTTTCCCATCCAATTTTTTTTGCTCATTTGATTAAACATTATACGGCCAAATCGAACATCTTAGGTGCTACTTGAAAACAAATATACGGATAAATTACTATGATCATGGGTTTTAAATACAAATTTATCCCAGGTATCCTTGAGTGAAGTCCTATAAACAGTCCACAGTCTAATCCAAATTTCAAGTCTAGAAAACATAAACACTATAATTCTCATCTCACTCAATACATCAAACTGTGGCACAAAATAATACTCACAGTGAGTCAAGGATATACCTGAGTCAAAGGGAATCAATCCACCACGAAAACGAAATTCCATCTCTAAGAGCTCTCTAACACAAATTTGCAAAAGCTTCTCGACCATCTGGGCTAAAAATAGGGTACATGAGTATTTTCATACTCAATAAAAAAATACCTAGTAGAGGAGTTCTAAACAGTGAACTCAGTAAGTCCATACATAGATGCATTCATTTGACTTAAACATAATGCAAATAGGCATATAATAATCATGCACATATGCATACAATCATATTAAATACATATCATTGAACAAATCTTACACATACTTGTACGACCTTACTCGTACAATCTTACTCATATAGTTTACTTGTATGACCTTACTCGTACAATCTTACTTGTAAACACACTCTTACAGTCGTGCTCAGAATCATACTCTTACAATCTTGCTTAGAATCATACTCTTACAGTTGTGCTTAGAATTATACTCTTATAGTTTTGCTCAGAAACTTACTTAGAAACATATATTCTCGCTCATATAGTCGTACACATACTATCGACCATTGAAGCTCATATAATTAATAAGCTTCAACGTCGAAATGGAAAAGAATACTACTAGGGCATCACCTTAACTTTCAGGGAGTGACTAGACACTATGGACTTTTTTGAAGGCAAGACACACCAATGCTCATGGGGTACAGGATCAAATAGGTAAGAATAGTTCTATGATACTACTTACCTGAGTGCGCAAACATAAACGACCACACATTAGGGGCCACATAATTGCCCACTTTAGGGGTCTTATAGTGCTAGTGCCACTCTTGGGCAGAAATCATACATTGCCACTCTTGGGCAAAAATTATACATTGCCACTCTTGGACAGAATCATATAGCGCTACTCTTGGGCAGAAATTATACATTGCCACTCTTGGACAGAATCATATAGCGCTACTCTTGGGCAGAAATCATACAATGCCACTCTTGGGCAGAATCATACAATACTCTCAATAGAGCATTAAACGTCTAGGCTTAATACAACACACAGAAGAAATAAAAAACATACATTGCTCTCTATAGAGCATTAGGTATCTAGGGCTCAATACAACATATAGACAACATCCTGCAGGATAAACACTATGACAATACATGAGAAATGCTCAATAGATTCATTATTAGCTAGCTCAAACATGAAACTTAATCCATTGAAATCCTTAGGTCTTAAACTCACAATGTTATTATTAGCTTTGCTTATAATTGAAGTTTGAATTAAGTAATGTTGTACGATTATGCTACAGAAACCCTCAAACATATAGTGCTCCACTAATCAAGTCAAAGCTGAGATTGATATGAAACCCTAGTTCATTAGGGCAGTAAACTTCACTTAACCTATCTATCTCATGATCATAACTCACCGTACAACAAAATCTTACATATTCATCAATCTCCGCCATCCACCTTATGGCCAACCCATCTTACTCGGAAGTCATCAAACTAAGCTCCTTAGAGCCAATCCCAGTTATCACCTTCTTACTTATACCTCCTTTATTATGTTTACTTTTCACTTCATAATTTGTACGGTATGCTTGTACCATTATGAAACACTCTTACTGTTTGACAATTCCCAAACATACGCTCCAATCCAAACTGATCCATTCTAATCCTCGCCTGTCAAACTTACATCATTTATCTTCCATCATATGCTTACACATCCACATTCAAATCCATACCAAACCCTTTGTCACCTCTCACCGTCCATTGCCCATACTTCTTCTCAAACACACATACACATCCATCGCATAGGCGTATAGCCATCATACATATGTATGTCCATCACACATACTTATAACAAACACATACTTCCATACATAGCTTACCAACATACTCGCTACTCATCACTAGCACATACATACACATCCATACATGTAACTTATCAATATACTCGCTAGACATCACTAGCACATAAACGATTAACATACGTAGCTTAACAGCATACTTGCTAGCTATCACTAGCACACACAATCCACATACGTAGCTTACCAACATATTCGCTAGCTATCACTAGCACACACATATTTCACATACATCAGCCATACTTACAGCTCACATGCAAGTCATATGTATTTCAACATGACATAATTTATCCTCTTATATCATGCAAAGGGATCATGATTTAATATCTAAAGCATTGAATCATACAATCCTATCATGCTACTACACATTTAAAGCATGCTATCATGAAATTATGAGTTCATAGCTCCCCTACCTTGTAATTTATGATGTTTGATGGCAGCACATGATGGTGGCGGCGTCGGTGGCAAAGTTGGTGGACAAAAGCATTGCTAAGTTGAGAGAGCTATTGTCCCGAGAATGTAGGAAACACCGAAAGTACTAACGGCCAAACGGGGTGACACAAATCAACATGGCAAAATTTGCGATCCACTGCAACACACTAGGGAAGCCGGAATAAGGGTCATGCCAAAGAATTGGCAAGTGCAACCGAAAGTTGAAGTGTACTCATGAAGGTCGGTCGATGGCTGAGAAGTACATTGTCGTCCACAAAACGTTGAAATCAGCCATGGACAACACCCAACGGCGGCGATTTTGCATTATCGAGGACCACAAAAGGGCAGAGGGCATGGGCGATACTCAAGGATAAAAGATAGGTGGAGGAGGGCTCTGGTAGTAAACTCAAATGGTGATAGAGCCATCTGATGGTCAGGCGATATGAATTCTGTGTCGAAACCCTAAACTGCATGCGCGACTATATGTGCACACGACCAAAGGGGAAGGGAAGAGGGCTGGATGATGGTGGCCCAAGGCTCATAAGGTTGACAGAGCTAAGGCCACGATGTGGTGGCTGAATGAAGCGGCAACATCACCGATCACCACCCACACCCAAAACCGATTGTGTGGTGACTGTGCATCTAGCACAATACAGGGCAAAGGAAAAGTGGCCCATTCTGGGCGGAGGTGTAATCGGGCCAAGTGAGGCTGGCCCTCGCTGTCACCGAGCTGGGGCAAAGCCCACAATAGCCAAATGGCCTACGGCTCATCGGTGGTAGCGGCCCGAGACACGCCCAAAAGCGTTTGCACCCAATTGTGCTACTATAACCCAAAACAAGTGAAAAACCCAGGAGACATAGGGAGGAGCAAGGGTTACCAGTGGCTCTAGCTGGCTCTGCCTTGGCCGTTGCAGCTAGGAGGAGCTATATCTGTCTAAAGGTGATGGCCAAAGGTAGCAATGACACACCGGATGGACACAAAGAGGAGGAGAAAAGACCCCATATTGCAAAACGAACAAAGCAACCAGTGAGAGAGGTGGATCTAGTTCCGATGGAGCGGAGGGGATAGAGGCTGAACAAGGTTGGGTGGGGCCATCCTTGGCCATCGCCAAGCTAGGACGGAGCCCATGGTGGCCGTCCAACCACTGTCGACCATCACCAATAGTAGTAAATTGAAAACGTAGAGAGAGGGGAGAGAAGCTAACTGAGGTGAAATCTGGGCTGGGGAGCGGCCCTGCCGTCACCGACACATGGCTAGCTGGACAGAGGCCAGACAGAGCTTATCAGCCACCACCGGTGCCACCTCAATATGCGATCGAGCGAGAGAGAAGAGACCGGGGGGTCTAAAACGTTATGGAATGGGCCTCGATCGAGTCTGATCCATTTTCTCATTTTTTTATATTTTTTCTTTTCTCTTCTCTCGCTTTTTGCATTCTTCCTTTTCTCTTATAGTCTTACTTTTATGAGCCGAAAGCACACGTCGTGACCCACGGTCTGCGACTATGCCCCACACTCGACTCTTCGGGTACAAATACGCCGAAGCATCACATTTGTTTTACGAAAAATGGTAAGAAAAATAGCAAAAAAATCACATAAAATCATAGAAAAATCAAGGACATTATAGTTCTTTAATTTTTACTTATCTTTGTTCTTTAATCTAATCTATTCTTGTCTTTGCTCTATTGTAATTTGGTCTTGTCTCTAACTCTCTGTTTTATTAGTATCTACTAATAGAGATGGCCAGTTCTTCCACCCCGGCTAGTTCTTCCATCCTAGCCAATTCTTCTACAATAGCTAGTTCTTCCACTCCCACCCTTACACCTATTGTTCCCCTTAGCACTACATGTTCCCCACCCCATCCTATTCCAAATTTAGGAGCAAGCAGTAGTCAAGGTAGAAAAAAGGGTTCGAGGTCCATCATAAGTGTGGTTGTATTTTGAGAAAGTTCTTAATGAAAATGTAGTACAGGAAGTAACAATATGCAATTATTGTAACATAGGTCTGTTTCAGAAGGTAAAGATAGAATCACTCATCTAGCAAGATACATTAATAATGGTTCCTGTAAGTTGACTCCAAATAAAGATCCTAGACAACTACTCTTAGGTATTGCTTTTGGTAATATATCTGCTTTTAAATTTGATCAACATTGTAGTAGGGAAGCTCTTGCAAGAGCAAGAATAGTGCATGAGTACCCATTTAATATTGTTAGTCACAATGATTTTATTAGTTTTATTCAAACTTTGTAGCCTCTTTTAAAATGGTTTCAAGGAATGATTGTCAAAGGCTTTACACAAAAGAGAGGGCTACATTGATGGATGTTTTCCAAAATCTTTCCTCTAGGGTTAGTATTACTTCTGATTTATGAACTTCAAATCAAAATTTTGGATATATTTGTGTGACTGCTCATTATATTGATTCTAATTGGCATTTACAAAAAAAAAATTTATTTGTTTTTCTCCGCTTCCATTGCCTCATACTGATTTAGCGATATATAATGCTACCAAATCCACTTGAGTGAAGTGGAAAATTGATAGCAACATATGCAGCATTACTTTAGATAATGCATCAAGTAATCATGTTGCTCAAAGAAATTTTGTAAGGGACCTTGCTGAAAAGGTCTCTTTTATTGGAAGGTACCCTTGTCCATATACGTTGTGCTACCCATGTGCGAAACCTTATTGTGAAAGTTGGGCTAAAAGATATTCCAAATGTAGTTATTCATGTTTGTGAGTTTGTGAAATATGTGAAAGCTTTGCCTTCCCATCACGAAAAGTTTACTGAGTTAGTAGCTGAGTTGGGAATTATTGTGGGGAAGAGTTTGATTTTAGATGTTATCACTCAATGGAATTCTACTTATCTAATGATAGATTCCGTGTTGCCATATCGTGATGTTTTTGGAAGATTAGAAGAAGAAGATCCAAGTAATAAACATAGGTCTTTTGATGATGAATGGGAAAATGCTACCAATGTGTGAATGTTTCTGAAGCAGTTCTATGATGCAACAAATTTTTTTTGTGGAGTTGGTTATCTTGTAGTTCATTTGTTTCTCAAAGAAATATTAACAATTAGAAAGAAACTAGTTGGAGGTGCATGTTTTGCAGAGTACATTTTTAGATTAATGTCGAACAAAATGTTAGACAAGTATGACAGCTATTGGGGTGATGCACCTGTCATGTATGACGTTGCTTTGATTTTGCATCCTATATATAAGAGTAAGTTATTGAGATTTTATTTGACCCAACTACATGGGAAAGAGTCGGGAGATCTATGTTTTGAAAGGAGTTTGGCTGTGATGCAGTTGCTATTTGATCAACAGAAGAACAAGCTATGTCCGGTTGTGGTTGCACTTTCTAGTGAGTCATTGAATCCTTCAAATGAGGAAGAAGAAATTAATCAATAGATAGAAGCACAAGGATGTGCTTAAGATAGTGACATTAGCAAATCTGAGTTAGTGTTGTACTTTAAAGTGAACTATGATAACACGGAGGCTGACTTGGACGCCCTTTATTGGTGAAAGGCTAACTTAGCCAGGTACCCAATCTTGGTAGAAATGGCTCAAAACATTCTAATGGTTCCGGTTACTATAATTGCTTCAGAGTAAGCCTTTAGTAGTAGTGGACAAGTTTTAACTCAATATATAATTTCTCCCCTACACTACAACAAAATTGGGTATTAGTGACGCTTATATAAGCGTCGTAATACTATGTGTCGCTAAAAGCAATAATAACGACATATAATAAACTGTCGCAAAAAATACCAATATTAGCGATGCATAATAGTAAGCATCGCTAATGGTAGTCTATTAGTGACGCATAAAACAAACGTCACTAATACGTAACCTTTTAGCGACGCTTTAATTTATGCGTCGCTAATACTTACATTATTAGCGGTGCTTTTATAAACGTCACTAAAAGATATATATTTAATTTTTTAAAAAAAATTCAAAACTATTAAAGACATATTTTTACAAACGTCACTACTAGTTTCAACAATAGCAACATTTTAAAATAAGCATTGCTAATAATTCTCAATTTTAAAATTATTTAAAAAAATAAGAACTAATAGCGACGCATATGCTATCCGTCGCTACTACCTAATAGTAGTAGCGACGCATGGTAAAATGCGTCGCTATTACCCTTGGTACTAGCGACACATAGTCACATGCATTGCTAATACCTATTTTGATTAAAAATTTATTTTAATTTTTTAAAATTTTTTTATTAATTTTTTATTTTTAAAAATAAAAAATAATTAAAATAAAACAGTAATAGCGATGTATATCTCTATACGTCGCTATTAGTACATATATTAGCGACGTATAGATATATACATCGCTATTAGTATTTTTATTTAAATATTTTTTTATTTTAAAAATTAATTTTAAAGAATAAAAAATATTAAAAATATGAAATTAGAGGAGAGATAGTGTGTAGGTGGATAGGAGAGAGAGGAGAGGGAGGAGAGAGATATTGGGGAGGGAAGAGAGGGAGGGAAGGGGAGGGAGGGAAGAGAGGGAGGGGAGGGAGGGGAGGGAGGGTAGAGAGAGAGAGGATAGGGAAGAGAGAGAGAGAGAGAGAGAGAGAGGGGAGGGAAGAGAGAGGGAGAGTGTGGAGAGAGAGAGAGAGGAGAGGGAAGAGAGAGAGGGTGAGAGGATAGGGAAGAGAGAGAGACAGATAGGAAAGGGGAGGGAAGAGAGAGAGAGAGGAGGGAAAAGAGAGAGAGGAGGGAAGAGAGGGAGGGGGAGGGAAGAGAGAAGGGAGAGAGAGGAGAGAGAGGAGAGGGAAGAGAGAGAGAGGAGAGGGAAGAAAGAGAGATAGAGAGGAGAGGGGAGGGAAGAGAGAGAGGAGACGGAAGAGTGAGAGAGGGGGTAGGGAAGAGAGAGAGAGGAGACGGAAGAGAGAGAGAGGGGGAGGAAGGAGAGAGAGAGGGAGAGGGGAGGGAAGGGAGAGATAGAGGGGAGGGAAGAGAGAGGGAGAGAGAGAGATCAGGAGAGAGGGGAGAGAGAGGAGAGGGGAGAGAGAGGGAGAGGGGGTAGGGGAGGGAAGAGAGGGAGTGTGAGAGGAATTTTATTTTTATTTTTTTAAAAAATTTATTTATTTTTTAAAATAAAAAATAATTAAAATAAAATACTAATAGTAACGTATAAATATACACATCGCTATTTAGTACATGTATTAGCGACATATAGATATATATGTTGCTAATAAGTGTACTAATAGCGACATATAGATTAATATTTTTATTTAATTATTTTTAAAATTTTAAAAATTAATTTTAAAGAATAAAAATATTAAAATTTTAAAAATTGAAATTAGAGGAGAGATGGTGTGTAGGTAGATAGGAGAGATATGAGGGAAGAGAGAGAGAGAGGAGAGGGGAGGGAACGAGAGACGAGAGAGAGGAGAGGGGAGGGAAGAGAGAGAGAGGGGAGGGAAGAGAGAGAGAGGAGAGGGGAGGGGAGGGAAGAGAGAGAGAGGGGAGGGAAGAGAGATAGAGGAGAGGGGAGGGGAGGGAAGAGAGAGAGAGGGGAGGGAAGAGAGAGAGAGGAGAGGGGAGGGAGGGAAGAGAGAGAGAGGGGAGGGAAGAGAGAGAGGAGAGGGGAGGGAAGAGAGAGAGAGAGAGAGAGGGGAGGGAAGAGAGAGAGAGGAGAGGGGAGGGAAGAGAGAGGGGAGAGAGGAGAGGGAAGAGAGAGAGGGAGAGGGAGGAGAGAGGGAGAGAGGATAGGGAAGAGAGAGAGATGGAGAAGAGAGGATAGGGAAGATAGAGAGAGAAGGGAGGGGATAGGGAAGAGAGAGAGAGGGGAGGGGAGGGGAGGGAAGAGAAAGGGGATGGGGAGGGACGAGAGGGAGGGTGAGAGGAATTTTATTTTAATTTTTTAAAAATTTTTAATTTTTTTTATTTTTTAAAATAAAAAGTAATTAAAATAAAATACTAATAGCGTCGTATAGCTATATGCATTGCTAATAAGTGTACTAATAGCGACATATAGCTTTATATGTCGCTATTAGTATTTTTATTTAATTATTTTTAAAATTTTAAAAATTAATTTAAAAGAATAAAAAATATTAAAAATTTAAAATTAGAGGCAAGATACTGTGTAGGTAGATAGGAGAGAGAGGGGGGGGAAGAGAGAGAGGAGAGGGGAGGGAAGAGAGAGAGAGGAGAGGAGAGGGGAGGGAAGAGAGAGAAAGGAGAGGGGAAGAGGGAGGGAGAGAGAGGGGAGGGAAGAGAGAGAAAGAAGAGGGGAGGGAAGAGAGAGAGGAGAGAGGGGAGAGAGATGAGGGGGAGGGAAGAGAGAGGGAGAGAGAGGAGAGGGAAGAGAGAGAGAGGGTGGAGAGTGAGATGATAGGGAAGAGAGAGAAACAGAGAGGAGAGGGGAGGGGAGGGAAGAGAGAGAGGAGAGAGAGGGGAGAGAGAGAGGGAGGGGGAGGGAAGAGAGAGGGAGAGAGAGAAGGGAGAGAGAGAAGGGAGAGAGAGAGAGGGAAGAGAGAGAGGGTGGAGAGAGAGAGAGGATGGGGAAGAGAGAGAAACAGAGAGGAGAGGGGAGGGAAGAGAGAGAGGAGAGAGGGGAGAGAGAGAGAGAGAGAGAGAGGAGAGAGGGGATAGAGAAGGGAGAGAGTGAGAGGAGAGAGGGGAGAGAGAGGAAAGAGAGAGGGAAGAGAGAGAAGAGAGAGAGGGAGAAGGGAGAGAGAAAGAGGAGAGATATTGTGTAGGGAGAGGAGAGAGAGAACGGAGAGAGAAAGAGGGAGAGGAGAGAGAGGAGGGAGAGAGAGAGGGAGAGAGAGAGAGGGAGAGAGAGAGAGAGAGGAGAGGGAGGGGAGAGTGGAGAGAAAAATGTATTAGCCACGTATAAGTATACATCGCTATAAATTTGATATTTTGTTGGCGTATATGGTTATTAGCCGCTATAGCTTTGATTTTATTGCGACGTATATTAAAAATACGTCGATACAAAGTTCATTAGTCACGACATAGGTTATATACGTCACTATATTACCACAAATAGTGACGCTCATAACGAGCGTCACAAATAAATTTTTTTTTTAAAATATTAACTCGGGCAAAATTTCACCCGCATGGGGAAATTTCGTGCGTGGGCGAAATTTCACCGCGCTTATAACAGTGCTGCCCGGTCCCCTGCACTCATCCGCTCTGCCGTCCGGCACCCCGCCGCCTCCACCACCCCGCCGTCGCCGCCCCGCTACACCTCTGCCACTGGCCACTGGCGCTTCCCCGCCGATGCCCCGCCTTTCTCCCTGCCCCATCCCCTCCGGTGCCTCCTCCCCCGTCCTCCCTCTGGTTTCTGCTTCTCCCCTCCAAGGGGACCAAAGGCTGGTGGCGCAGCGCATCCTCCGGTCCTGCCTCCCCGTGCTCCGCTTCCCCTCCCCCTCCCCGTGCTCCGGTCTCCCCTCTCCCTTTGCTCCGCCTTCCCTCCTTGCCGCCCCCTCCTCTGATTTTCGGAGGAGGGAGGAGGAGGGGGCGGAGCCGGGGAGAGGGGGCCGGAGGATGGCGGCGCCGCCCTCCCACTTCCTCCCGCTCCCCGCTCCCCCTTCCCCCTACTCCTTCCCACAGATCCAGTCCCCCTCCCCCCCTCCGGGGTGGGCGGCTAGAGGACGGCGCCGCCGCCCTCCCGCTCTCCCCTACTCTAGTCCCTCCCTCTCCTTCCCCCTCATCTAGTCCCCCTCTCCTTCCCTCCCTTCCCCCGATCCGGTCCCCCCTCCCCTGATTTTTAGAGGAGGGGGTGGAGCCGAGGAGAGGGGTGGGGGCCGGAGGACGGTGGTGTCGCCCCTCCCACTCCCCCCTCCTCCCTCTCCTTTCCCCTGCTCCCGGACCACCCCTCTCCTTGACCCCCTCCCGGACCCCCTCTACCCACTGCTCCCAGACGTCCCTCTCCCCCTTGCTCCCCTGCACCCCCTCTCCCCCCACCTTCTGCTCGCCCCCTCCCCCTTCGGGCCCACCAGGGATTTGTTTTTAAATTAATCTTTAGCGACGCATATAAATGTCTCGCTAAATATTTTTTTTAATATTTTAAAATGTATTAGCGACGCTTTTAAAGCATCACTATTAAATTTACATTTTTTATTATTATAATATCAACGGTGTTTTGAATTTTTTTAAAAAACTTTATTCTATTAGCAACATTTATAAAAGCGTTGCTAATGGCTTTTTTATTTTTATTTCATATTAGCAACGCTTACTAAAGCGTCGCTAATAGAAAAATAATTTTTTTTATTTTTTTAGAAATTTATTTTTATTATTTTATTTATTATTTATTTAATTTTTTTTATCATTAGTGATGTAGAGTAAGGTTGCTAATAAATAACTATTAGCGATGCTTATCACTAAGTGTTACTAATAGTAACATATTAGCAACGCTTAATATACGTCGCTAATAATAATAGTTTAGCGACACTTACCATAAGCGTCACTAATAAGCAGTAACAACTGTACTTTTATCAACGTATTTAGCGACGTTTGTTATGCATTGCTAATATGCATTAGCGATGCTTATGGTACTATTGGTGACACTTATAAGCATCGCTAATACTGCAATTTGTTGTAGCACTACCTGAGACAGTTGAATGGTTGATTTGTACATAGGATTGGTTTTGGAACCTTTTTGTGATGTGGATAATGAGCTCAACAACATTAATGAAACAAGTGAAGTCCCTAACTGAGGTATCAAGTATGTTTACTTATTCTTTTCTTTTTGTTTATACATACTTACAAAAAAGCTTTTAACTCTGTCGTTGTTGATCCCAAGCCCTGATGGGAAAGGAGGAGGGAAAACATAAAGATTAAACAATCTTTAGCATAACTATCATTAGATAGCTTAGATAAATTTCAACCTTCTTAGTTTAATAATGTGTGTGAATGTGTGAATGTAGAGCAAATAAATTTCAACCATCTTAGTTTAAATATGAATGTGTCTATGTGTGGAGCAGATAAATATGAATCTAGTGCAATATAAATATGAATATGAATGTGGAATAATATGAATATGAATGTGGAGTAGATATTTGTTCTATCTTCTTATTGGTTTCCAAAATCTTATGTTGGAGTAGATATTAGGGAATTGAAACAAGAGAAGGTTTTGTAGATTTGTGTTGGTCATGATTAGGGAAACTTCAATCCTTGCACAAGTTGCCTATGGATTATTCTGGTAACTTGAATTTGTTAACATTCATCTTGTGATTTTTTTTCTTCAATAATCTGCTATAACTATAAAACATGTGGCTGAAGTGAATGACTTTGATGCATGGCAACTTTATTCCTACTTGGGCAATCATACATGAGGCCTTTGCAACTCAAGACAGTCAAGGGTAGTTATGGTATTATGTTTTATTGATAAAGAATAGTGCTATCATCATTACAGCTCCTGCATATGTAAATTATAGCTCCTACAACTCTTTCATCATACTTTGTATTTTAAAGAGCTCCTCTTAGCTTGTAGCTCCTGTTTCCAATGTGAAGTATTTTAGATACAAAGTATGTAAATTACAGCTTCTGTTTATCCTGTATTTAGCCTCTTATAAGTTGAGAATGTTTAGTAGTAATTAGATAATGACATGTGCAAATACAAGTTGTAGTTTTAGTATAGTAAATTTTATAAATATTTTTTATAAAAAATAAATAAATATTATTTATAAAAAAACCCAAAAAGCCTGTGGCCCAGCCCGAGCTCGCATACTTTTAGGGTTGGGTTAGTTTTTTACATATCAAGTTAGGGCCGGGTCGGGCTTAAATTTTTGCTCTTCTTCTTTAGGGCTGGACTTAGGCCTACCCTTAGCCTGCTAGGGTCTGGGCCACTTACGGGTCTGGGCCGCTTACACCCCTAATCATAGAGTTTTTTTTATATAACAACAATGGAAGGCCTGTGAAACCAGCCATGTGAGATATACATAGTAGATGTCCTCTTTAAATTTCCGTGTGTAGTGAGTTTTCCATATGTGGATAACTCAGTAAGGAACTAAGTTGGAGGACCCGTAACATTTTTATGCAGAAACAACTAAAAGGCAACATACCTATTGGCCTTATGATTTATAAATGAGTTTAAAATTTGGGAAGAATTTTTTATGTTCTCTCCTGATAATGAACAGAGCGTAAGACATACATAGGAGCCATTCATCTATAAGATTGGTGATACACATGCTAGCATTTGTTAACTTAAGTGATTTGTTTTAATGTGTATTAGTATATGGGCTCATTGTTAGAGGAGAACATGAAAAATTATTCCCAAAATTTGTTATGGGTCTTCCACCTAGACATTCGGCTGCATCCTCCATTCTATCCTTTCTTGCTGTGGAAGGGTAGGTACTTTATAGCGTACCTCTTCTGTATCTGATGGGTCACCTCCTGTAACCCTGTTTGTGGGCGTCAAACAAATCCACCTTGCTCTGATTCAGTGGATTACATTCTCTCTTCGTCTTTTCAGCGCTTTGAATTTTGATCTGTCATGTGCTTGAGTAACAAGTCCCGTATCTGTGTGAAGGAACAAGTCTTCATGCCCAAGGATCAAACACTCCTTGAATTCAAACAACTACCTCTGCTTTTTTTCTTTTTTTGGATGTATACCTCTGTTTTAAAAATGCCTCTCTCGGGTTCCTGACTCAGTCAATGATGCCCAAGTCTTTAGCAAACATTGATTCCATCGTTGAGACTGTTTCTAACTCTTGAAATCAAAAGGTGGTTTATAAAACTGAGTAAATTTCAGCACTTGAATACCAAGTACATGAATAAATCCACATTTTTGTCAGAAGTCCCATGTCTGACTGTGGTCCCTATATATGCTGTTTTTACAATACATATCGGAAGAAAAGACAAAGACATAGAAGCCCCACATACATCTGTAAAGATTCTCCCACCTCATCAAGACGGCATAACCAACGGACTCTTCACACTTAAATCAACACATTTGAAAGTTGAAACTAATACCTGATTCCATCAAAATAAATAAATAAAAACTAATGCCTGATCTTGACTAGATAAACGGAAAATGTGGCCGTCCATTTCATATGTTGCCCAAATTCCAGCAATATGCCGGTTGCGTTGCTACAAATCCTGTTTGTAAAAAAATCTCGAGAGTTGATGCTTAGGAGTAGGAGGCTAATATGAGCAAATTCAATATCCACTGACCAAATTTTCAGTCATAATAAAAAGGAAAACAATTGAAGAATAACTTTCATTCATTTCATCACTGATGAATGATACACATCATGTGACATTGAAGAAAATTTCCTTATTTCTGATCAATTCAAAACTTGTATAATCTATACACAAGGCCATGATTAGAATATTTTTTTTATAAAAAAATAGAAGGCAAGCTGACTGAATTATCAACATGTAATACAAAACAGTGAGGAATTATGTTTACAATTCAAGGGTATGAGGTATCAATCCAGTTGATAGATGAAGGGGAGGGGGAGACAAGGGAAGAGGCCAATTGATCATGATTGCAATGTAGATGGTGGAAGAGCAGAGAAATCATCTAACAAATCGCCATGTAGATGCAGTTATTAATAACCTGTCTTGCCAACTTAAAGAAAGTGCCTTACAATTGTCCCTCTCAAGAACCTTGAAGCCTGCAGCCTTATTATCCAACTCAGCTGAAGAACAATGGCTCCTGATCTTCAGAAGTAGCTTAGCTTGTGTCAAAGATCTTGAACTTAGCTTAATTCCAGTGAAGCCAATAGCTTCCATTCTCTTCTTCCATGTATCCCACCTCTCATACCACCTATAATTCTCACAGTCCTTGTCGCAGTTCACCATCCATTTGATCTCCTTTCCTAGATGGTTTTTCTCAATGCTAAGCCTCTCCGCACTACCAGGAGGGAGACAGTCATCTATGGAATCAAACATGGCAGCAAAATAGTGTAGAGACTCCATAAACCTTGACAAAAAATTTCTTGGATTCCTGCTTCCTTCTTGTTCTACCAGGACCACCACTGACGGGTTGAGGCCATATACAATTTTTAGTGCTTCAAAAATTTGTACATCACTTCCCAAGGTATGTAAATATAACATCAAATTGACTGCAACTGTTTCATTCTTCTTTAGCCTCAAATTAGTTGGCTTCGCACCTCTAATCACACCCTCAAATTTAAACTCCAAATTTGGACACCCTGCTGCAAAATTTACTAGTCTTATTTCCGTATCTTCCAGTTCCTCCAAACTTCTCCCAAATCCTGTGATATGGAGATGGATTTTATCACTACTTGTAGCCTTGTCTGAAAGAGATTGGATCAGAGATGGCCACTGAAATCCATAAGAGACATCAAAATCAATCACATGCAAAGTTCTATCATTGTGAGCCTCCTCCTGCTCAAAGGCATCAATGATAGCTTGGTTTGCTGTGAAGTGTGCAAATTGGTAGCAAGGAGAGGCTCGGTAGAGCTGTGTGAAGGCCGAGAATTCTTCATCAGGAACTGGGTCCCCCATGATCATCTTGTAGAATGGCGACCGCCGGCTGAGGAGCCTCGCGGCCAGCCCATCTGCAAAATACGCGGCGACCCGCTGGATCGAATTGCCATTGAAGGACACATTCTTATATAATTCAATCAGATTCTCTGCAGCTGAAGTTAACTTGTTTTCGTCAACTGCAGTGGCGGATATGAGCAATGAATGGATCAAATGAAGACCCTTGTCATCCCCCAATACCTCTTCCCTTGTGGAGTCTACTTTCATCATCATCTCTCTCATACGTAGTAATCCCATCACCTTAGCTTCATGAAATCTGAATTGGGTCTTGACGTCTACATCTTCTACTCGCTTCCTCTTCTTCCTAGTGATACTAGAACCAACAGAAATGGCCAGGCCAAGATCCAAAAACCCATCTCCAATTTCCTGCATGGATAGGAAGTGGTGATTCAAATTGGTTCCAAAATGGGGAAAAGAAGGATTGAGGTTATGTGGCTTTTAAAGGCAATGGAATGCAAGAAAAATGCTGGAGAGATCACTTTCTTTGAGCATAAACATGGGAAGGTGGAAGGTCATATACGTTTTTGTCACAGCATGAGAATATATGAATGACAAGAGGATCATTTCCTGTCTGATACCGGAGGGCAGAGCTTATTGGAGATGTGTTAAGGAGATGGGATTTGGAAGTAATAAGGAATATGGGGATGGTTGGAAAGTTGGAGAAGATGCCAAATGAAATGGACAAGCAATAGTAGGGAGAAGGCGAGCAGTGGGAATCCTACACCAGTTCTGAATGGACCTGTCCCATGTCTCTTCTAGAAGGAATTTGATGCCTTCTTTAATATATTCTCTTCGTTTTAAATTAATAATTATACTTAATTTTTAAAATAAATTAAAATTAATTCATTTTAAGAAGCCAAATGGATCTATAAATGTAGAACGCGCGGAGAAAATATTTCTTGGCAGAAGGTTTTTTAATATAATTGTATTAAGGGTACTTTGTTAGGAGCACTATGTGACATAGTCATATGTGTTGGTTATAAAGCCGGTCAGGCTACGAACCTGTCGAAGTCGTGAGTATGAAAGATGCTCACGAGGAAGACAAAATTTTGCTTGCCAAATCATCATTTTCAGGCTTACAAGGGTAAGATTGTTCTTTCTCCACAATGCAATATGAGTGATGTTCTCTTCACCTGCCTTCGTCGTTACTTTGCCTAACAAGTGATGTTCTCTTCACCTGCCTTCGTCGTTACTTTGCCTAACGAGTGTATGTGGCAGCCTCCTTTACCACGGCTTTTGTTCCAAACCTGGAAGTCCTTTTTGTGGCTAACACCATATGCCAACAGCTCCAGAGCTGATAGAACACAAAAGTTGGACGCTTTAAACCCATACCACATATTAGGCTGGCCTAACCTAGTGCACATACCCCAAATTGTCTCCACCACCATCATAAGACTAGTAGATATTGTCCTATATTCAAATGACTCGATAAGACCCACGTGATCACCAATACGAACAAACTACCAACAGGTCATGGGTAGGGTATTCTTCTATCATAGTTGTGTCCTAGTTTCTGAATCATAACCATTTCATTACTCTTGTTTCTGAATCCTAACCATTTCATTAAACGGGCATGCATAGGGTTAAAATTCACATCTAGCGGCCCTAGGACAACGCGTCTCAGCTTTCAAATTAAGCGGGATCAAAGTAAGCTATAATGTCTAATTAGATCTTATTTCTAGTTCAAAACATTTCGGGTCCCGACAACTAACCCACCAGTAAATATGTGATAAACATATACATATTATGAAAAGAAATAGTTAATATAAATTCGGGTTCAAGCTCACCAATTTGATCCTGGGCTATGAGAGCTATTGGATTAGTGCAAGGGGGTAGACAACTTGCCTGCCTCTGAGTTATGTGCATTATTAGATTGAAATTTGATAGTCCACAAAGTCTGTGGTCACTGTAACATGTGTAAGCCCAGGCTCATACAGATGTGACTTACGAAAATCATTCTAGAAATAAATGCCACAATGTTAAAATTGAAGTAAGAAAAGTTAAATAATTAGTTTTAGCGTCAATGAGGTATGTTGCTAGAGTGCTAATGGTATCTGTTTTACTGTTCTACCATCTAAACCGTATAACAAAGAAGAAATACTATGATCAAATTTATTTGACGGGTAAATAAGAAGATAATTTTATCTGACCATTATATAAAGGAAGGTAATAAAAAATATTCTTCTATACCCGTTTATCTGTTACCCATTTGTTACATTTAAAAATTATAAATATGTTATACCCATTA
The DNA here is from genome assembly GCA_035235625.1 of Saururus chinensis. Classification (NCBI taxonomy): domain Eukaryota; kingdom Viridiplantae; phylum Streptophyta; class Magnoliopsida; order Piperales; family Saururaceae; genus Saururus; species Saururus chinensis. The sequence goes on from CP141140.1 coordinate 29,711,275, forward strand.
GTCTTAAGTGATTTAATTTCAAAATACATTGGCTTATGGTCTTTTACAATAATTTTCATGCCATAATTCACCATTGTGATTTACTCAACGAAAGAAGCTAGTCAAATCTCAAAACATTTATTGAATTAGTTTAACTACTTACAACTTTTTATTATAGTTATTACAATATGCTACTTGGAAGATGATTTGCTCTTAAAACATTTCATATCTATATGCAAATTTTTTGATAAAAACTATTCAATGCAATTTACATTGCATATTTTCTTAAACTCACTTCACTTCGATATTTTCTATTTAGTTGCTTTGTCTAATCTTATTGGTCTCATTAAGTTTGGGTTCATATATCATATGTGCTGAAATCTTAACTAACTATGCATACACTTTGTACAAAATGCTTTTGTAGCTCTCAAAATAGTTTAGATTATGTTATGATAACTTAATCCTATGAGTGTTTTTTGTTTTTAATAATTAAACTCATGAAATGTTCCTTTGTTAAAGGAAATAATTGGTCGGTTTGGAGTAGGATTGTTGAGTCAACTCTATTTTGCTTGAGGATAGATTCAAGTTAGCTCAAATTAATGCTTGAACTTAGGCTAATGGAGCCAAAATCTTACTTGACCCATCTCAAATTGGCTTGGCTTGAGTATTAGCTAACTTAACTTTGAATGATTGGTATAGGTGGTTTATTTTGAGATTTGATATATATTGACTAGAATCATGATTATGGTGCAAATCACGTTTGTACACGTTAGATTGAAAATTTAGATTGATGATTTACTTATTTAAATAGGTTGAAATGAACAAGTTTTGAATGTACAAACAAGTTTAAGTGAAATTTTGAATAGGGTTAAGTAATTTTTTTTTGAAATATAGGGGGACTTTTAATTTTTTAAGGTGATGATATCATCATCCGGTTGACCTAGCCCAACTACTAATCTGGGTCAGGGTCTGAGCCTAGTTTTAAAATATCGCTTCAAAGAGACACTAATGGATGATGTGCATTAGTGAATATAATCTCATCGCTGGCTACAAGACACATTCAAAGACAATTGGTTGCAAGAAGGTAATTATCATTCTTCTCACACTTGGGGTTCTTCTGAAATAGGCAATAGAGGGATGCTTTGGATTTGATATTATATGATAGGAAAGAATTATTAGAAAAGAATGAGTTTTATTAAGTATTTGTCCAATGTATGTGTCTATGTGTATTTCATGTTTGATTATCACAATTTATTTGAAACAATTATAAATAACACTAACAATGTTGTTAGTCTTTAACCTCAATAATATCTAATTTAGTGAATAAAAAATATTTATTCTACTATTTTTAACACATTTAAAAAAAGTGTAATAGATAATGATTATCCAATTAATCAACTGATTATTTACTTAATAGAATAATGATGGATAAAAATTTTAAAAATAATTATAATAATGATTATTCCATTGGTAGCCCTAGATGTCGCCTTGTCTCAACTCTCTAAGTTAACAGCGGTGACAATCTCCCCTACTAGTGGCAGCCCAATAAGAATAAAGAGAATTGGATAGGGTTAGGGTAGAGGGCTCCTCAAGAATTGACAACAAGAGGAATTAGGCATTAAGTTAAAGTGGATTAAGTTAGGAGACATATTAGTATGCAGTGAGCCTGAGCATCATGAGATGTAGGATTTTGATCCGATGACACACATTATTAGGGGTAAGCAGTTTAAATCACCTATCCCTTTTATTGATACTTGCCGTTGGATCTTGATATGATAGCTCACGATGTCTAGGCTCATACTGCATGCATGAGCCAAGTTTATGTTAACTTTTTCCCTAAGTTAGAGTCTTAATGTATAGGAGACGATGCATAGGAGTCTTACTCTATATAGCCATAGCAGCAACTTCAGTGACCTAACGGCTAGGGGGCTGCAACTCACTCAAGCTCTAGATAGTTTTTTCCTATTTCAAATAGGTAACAACTTCACCTTGGAAATAAGTCAGGTAAAATTACTCATTTGCTTATTTAACCCATATAGCTTTGTAAGGGTTCGGTTAAGACGGCAGAATTGGCAGCCCTAGAGTTGGACCACATTTGCGTTCGTGTAACATACAGGTTATTAGCATATATACAATGTGAACATGTATACAAATAAATTTCAGTCAAACTTCTTTATTTAATATGAAAAGAAGAGTATGAACATCCTCAGCCTTATCATATGTGAGCCACACATACAACACATGGATGGAAGTTATTCCTATTAAAAGCAACATAGAATTTTCTTTTGCTGAAAGAAGGGAACATAGACGCTTTTTCTTACATACAGATTTTGATTATAAAGCAACAAATTGAAACGTTCAACAGCTGCTGGGACATTTTCGGATAGGACTCAAAACTATAGATTGACTGTATCTATTTAACTAATTGTATTCCTCATTGCGAATCTAGAGTACTGTGCTGGTTTGGTCGGCTAATTGCTTCCCATAATTTATTTCACACTATAAATATTATCCTTGTTCATATTATATTAATATAAAGATCCCAGCCATGAAAGTCTTTTTATATTCCTTATAATTTGCATAATTAGCATAATCTTTCAAATAAGTGTAGTGAATTATCTTTGAATTAAATCTTATGTGATTTTTGCATGAGATTATCATAATTAGAATAATATTGATTAATAGAAAGCCGAAGGGAACAGATACATATGATTAATATGCATGTGTCGGACTTCTTCCTCCTCATGGTTTTGTCCACTTAGTTGTTTGATATTCAAGGACAAGGTCGTCCTTTTTGAAAACGACCAATTGGAGAATTTCCGGGAATCTTTCCTTTTCACCAACTTGTTTCTTCGTTTCCGATGTTATTGAATTTGTTGGGTGTTTGAGCACAAAATTATAGTAATATATGTAGATAAGAGCAGTTAATTAAGGCGTACGAAAACTCTGTCGTATTTGAAATAGATAAACAAGACAAAGACAAAACCTGAACTAAAGAAAAATGACTTCTTTTGTCCTATATATGTATTAATTTCCTGGTTCAGATGTCCACTTGATACGGGATTCTCCAATGTTGCCAGATGATTGGGAACTAGGAGAGAAATGACCCTTTCCTATCCAGAGGGTTGCCAAATGTGCCGATTAGGCAGTCTTTAATGTAGTGAAACTGTGGAAAAAAGGAAAGACCCAATGTGTATGCAAAAGAAAGGATCTTTAGGGCCTGTTTCACAGCCATTTTAGTTTTCAAGGAAATTGACTTCAGTGTTGGAGAGAAAAGGCCCTTTCCCATCCAAAGGGTTGCCAAATGTACCCTCATGTTCTCAACTTTTTAAGTTTTTCTTCTATTTACACCCATAAAACACACTCGTAAGCGATGTCAGAAATAAGTTAGATAAGTTTCACTGCTTAATTGGCAAGTTGGCTGCATACCTATGACACCAATTAACCAAGCAGTCGAAATGTTGGAACCCATGTTAGACCAACTAATAAGTGGTGTTGATGCTTAAAGATTAGCCCAATATCTTCACAAGCCAGTCGACACCCATCACCATGCTGTCAACATGTCGGGACCCATTTCGGCAGACCCCATTTTAACCTCAGAAATTTCCAATTATCTTTTCTCTACAAATTTAAATTTACCCTTAAGTTCTAGTCTATCATATATTGTAACTAAAATACCCTTTCAACCCTAACCCTAATTCTAACCCCTTCCATCCTATCGCTTATTCTCCTTTCTCTCTCTCGTCCTCATAAAAAGCTTTTTCCTTCACAGTTTACACAACTCCTCTCACCTCTCTTTTCCATCCTTATCTTCTTCCTTGCCTCTCCACCTCTTGTCATTGCTTCCCCTTTCACTGTAGCCACTCATTGGTATATCTATTTATAAGAAAGAAGCTGACTATTTAAACTCTTATTTTTTCCCTATATCACCCAAACAAAAGTAAAAGTCTAAATTTTTTATTACTTTTATACCCCACTTTCCCCCCATTTACCTTTTCATGACTTGCTCCTTTATCCCCTATTTATTTTTTTATTTTTCCCCCACGATTTTCCCTCATGAGTTAACTTAAAGAAAGAGGTTTTTTACTTTCTTTTCCTCCTCAAGGGCCACCAACAAGCACTGTAGATGCTGGCCACCGGAGAGTATCATATCCACCGGTGTACATTATAGCTCCGGCGACAATTTAAAAGCTCCGGTGGTGGGTAAAACAGCTCCGGAGACCCACTAGTTGAACCCTTTTTGGAAGTTTTTTTCCTTTATTCATCAATGACGTCTTTATACTTCCAGAGACAAGTTAATCGTAATTTTCTCTACTAGAACATTGTCAGAGGCAAGCTTTTGTTAATTTTTTGGTGGGGGCTAGCCCCTGCCACATTGTTCTTCACTTCACGGGGACTACTCCTTGCCATGTATTAACTAGGTAAAAGCTTCAATTAGTATATTTGTGGAGCTTAAATTAGTATATTTGTGGAGCTTAAATTAGTATACTTGCGGAGGGTAAACCCTGCAACAATGTGATTATCTACATGGGGACAACCCACTTCTAAGTACAATAATGTATATTGATTGGCTAAAAACTTTTGTTAGCTTTTGCCAAGTATTATTTGACTATTTATAATCATCCTAGGTTTTTATTACCCTTATTTTGTGTCATTATAGGTGACTATAGCTTATTGATTAAATCAATCAAGAATGGATCATCTTGCTGGTGAATCTTCATCATTTATGTATTTGATGTCATCTATTATAAAAATAGTGGGTGTACTACTTCAAATGGGGAAATAGATGAAATTGTTCCATGTTCATTGAAACAAATAGAAGTGAATCAACCATATAGCGAGGTAGAAAACCAGTCTTCTAAAGAGGTATAGACCATTTTTCTATCTAAAAAGAAAAATAAAAGGCAATGCAAAGAATTATGGTATTTTCTAATGTTGTGAAATGAAAATCTTATGATGCAACTCTTTGTTAACAGGATGTATATGAAAGAGAAGGCCAAAGCCAGGGCGGCATCTTAAATATTGAGGTATCTTTTGCATTTTTTGATGATAAGATAAAATCATGAATTGTAAATGTTGTGACAATATGTCATATGAATTGAAGAAATGTCAAGATTAATATATTTTTATCAACTTGCAGGTGTTCCCATCACGAGACGCTTTAATAAAATGGGCCAAAGAAATTTGTATGAGGCATGGTACAATGCTTATAATCCTAAAATCGGATGCCCAAAAGCAGAAATCGCGTGTTACTTTAGCTTATGAAAGGGTAGGTTACTACAAAAGAAGTATTATTCAAAAGCCCAAGTTGGATATTCATAGTAGGCAAACAACCACAAAGAAATGCGGATGCCCATTCAAGTTACAAGTAAGGGAAATGCATAGTAACAATGTTGTTAGGTAGAAGTTGAAAGTAATTTGTGGTAGTCACAATCACTCCCCAGGGCAGTTTGGAAAAGGGCATGCATATGTTGGTTGTCTTAAATAAGTAGAGATAGAAATTGTAAAGAATTTGTCAAAGGTAGGGTTAAAACCTCGACAAATTTTGCTATCTTTGAAGGAAGTAGACCATACAAATTGTACAACTATGAAAATAATTTACAATGTTCATAGTCGTTTGTCTTTAACTCAAAGAGATGGTAGAACTGTGCAACAAGAGTTGATGAAATAGATTGAGGAATCAGGGTATGTTTGCTACTATAAGAAGGATGAGGACACAGATACAATAACATCTATATTTTTTGCTCATCCATTATCGGTTCGGCTAGCAAATTTGTTCCATCATATGTTTGTTATGGATTGCACTGATTAAACCAACAGATATGGACTCCCGATTCTATCCATAATTGGCATGACATCGACACACAAATCGTTTTTCACATGTTTTGCATTTATCTCATCTGAGAATGTGAGTGAATATGTATGGGCATTGGAGAATTTTAAGTCCTTGTTTAATGGAACTGATTTGCCTTCAGTTTTTGTCACAGATAGAGACAAAGCACTCATGATAGCAATTGAGAAGGTTTTCCCATCTTCAAAGAATTTACTTTGTTTGTGGCATATCTATACAGGGATTAAGCGTTTGATACCGAGGAAGCTTGGGTTCATTTCTTGCAATGTTGGAATATTGTTGTCTATTCAACCACAGAAAATGATTATAAAGAATCATTACACAGGTTGGAGATTGATTACAATGACTTTTAGGATGTGCTAAAATATCTTCATTCTACATAGTTACAACCACATAAGGAGCGATTTGTTGGAGCTTGGACAGATAAATACATGCTTTTTGGCAATAAAACCACAAATAGAATTGAAAGCATGCATGCAAAACTAAAAAGTGGTTTGACATCTTTAATGGTGAACATTCTTCATTCATGGAGTACTATTGATGAAGTTGTCCAACTGCAGCATGTTCAAATATGGAAATCTTTTGAGGAAAGTAGGTTCAAGAGATGTCACCGTTATAGAATTCCATTTTACAAAGAGGTGGTTAGATTAGTGTCAAGGGCTGCATTGGATATAATAGATGAAGATAAGAAATGTATGGAGCAGTACCCTATTTTGAAAGCAGATTGTCAATATGAAATAAGGAATACACATGGTCTACTGTGCAAACAACAATTGTCAAAATGGCTACTTGAAGGCCACCTGATGCCACAGAATGAAATTCATGAACATTGGCAAACATTATATGCCTTTGGCAAAAATAGGTCATCAATAGTACATGAGCTTTTGGAGTACTTGGAGAAAATATCCACTCAATTTGATATACTAAGTGATGAGGTTAAAACTCAAATATTATCACAATGTAAGGATATTGCATATCCTAAATCAAATTGGTTGGATATGCCTTCAATGCCCACAAAGTCACATAGAAAGCCCAAAGTAAGTAAAAATAAGCATGATAATTCTACTGAGTGAGATCCTTCTGGTTTTGAATATGTTGCAGCAGAGTTAAAAGCTCAACAAAATGTAAGGATGAAGAAGTTAAAGATATCAAAGAAGTTAAAACAAAGTAATGTCAATGAAAGATATTTGAATTTTCTTCCTAGTACTATTTATCCATATGTCAAGGACATTTTCGACGTTGCTGCAGATGGACATTGTGGGTTCCATGTAATCTCTGTTGTCTTAGGAATGGGTGAGCTTGGATGGAGAAAGGTAAGAGTAGATCTTCTATATGAATTATCTACCCATACACCCAAATATGCTAGTATTTTTGGTGGAAATGAGAGGATTGATGAATTGATAGAAAGTTTATCATTCTTTGGAGATGTGGAACTACCAAAGAATTGGATGACCATGCCGAACATGGGGTATGTGATTGCGTCTTGCTACGGAGTTCCTTTGCTTCTTTTTTCAAATCACATTTGCATGACTATATTCCTTTTTAGAACAGCGCCTGCTAGTAAGCCGAAAAAGAGTTGTATGACACATGCCAATAGAAACCATTTTGTAGGAGTCCATGTTACACAAAATTCCCAAGTGCCTCCTATTGGAGCTGTTTGGAGAAGATATCATGAACTACCTACTGATGCTTGGGAAAAGTTATATAAAGATGGAGTTTTTGATATGCATCCATGTGGTAGCATTCCACCATTGTGTGTGACAGTTTTACTATGTGATAGTTTTAGAGAGCCAACAGTGGAATCCTAACTAAAGATGGGATGTATTGAAATTGTTTTATACATTCAAGTTTATAGATAAATGTTTATGATATTTTGGATACAATTGAAAGATTACTATATATGTACTAGATGAGTTAATTCACTTCAAATAGTTACTCGAAGATAAAATAGTTCTTAGAGTTACTATTTGTATCGTGGCGGGGGCCACCCTCACAACGACCCCCCCCCCCCCCCCGCCACTTCATGCTCAATTTCGAAGACAATAACTTCTTTGATTTTCTATTTTCTTCGTGGCGGGGGGCACCCCCCGCCAATTTTCAAAGAATGTTACGAGCCTGATAACCACCCACCACTTCATGCTCAATTTGGTGGGGGGTACCCCCCGCCAACTTGAACACAGTAACTTATTCGAGTTACTATCTTCTTCATGGCAGGGGGCACCCCTTGCCAGTTTTCAAAGAATGTTATGGGCCCAATAACCACCCGCCACTTCATGCTCAATTTGGCGGGGGGTACCCCATTAACTTGATGACAGTAACTCTTCATGGTAGGGAGCACCCCCACTAGTTTTCAAAGAATGTTACAGGCCCGATAACCACCCACCACTTCATGCTCAATTTGGTGGGGTGTCCCGTTAACTTGAAGACAGTAACTACTTCGAGTTACTGTCTTCTTCGTGGTAGGGGCACCCCCACCAGTTTTTATAGAATCTTACGGGCCCAATAACCATCTGCCACTTCATACTCAATTTGGCAGGGGGTAGCCCCCATCAAGTCGAAGATAGTAACTCTAAAATGTTACTTTGTGAAGTAGGTTGCAAGAGTTCCATTGTATTCATAGTCAGTAAACTTGATTAATGGGGGTTCTTTTGTGAAGTAGGTTGCAAGGGTTCTTTTGTGAAACGCCATACATAACATCTGCAAGTTGCCATTTCATAAGGGTATCCTCCAACAACTTCACCCCATGAGGGAGAGATCATTAGATATTTACTTTTCACAAAGAACCTGGTCATAATTTTCATCTTGTTAAACATAAATTTCCTGTCCACTATTTTCACAAGGTATTTACTTTTTTACTATAAAGTTTAGGGTATCAAAAATTTTCAAAGAATGTGGTCACTAAACCTGGTTACAAACCTATTCAAAGAACTTGATCACAAACCTGTACAAAGAACCTGATCACAAACTCAACTTGTTCAACATAATTATCGAAAGTAACAACAATTATCATTCAACCTATACAAATAAACTATAACAACACAACAATTATCCAAAGTCTCTTATACAAATAACGTATAACAGTATAAAATGTCTCAGTATATGAAATTTAAATGTCTCTACGATTGAAATTGAGATGTCTCTAAGATATGACTGACATTAAAGTGTCTCAACAAACAATTTGAAGCTATTTAGAAACCCCCTTTCCCTTTCCTATTACTGCTCTAGTTTTAGTTCGAGTTGCCTTTCTTTTTCTTGTGTCACTTGGACCAGGTTTATCATAAAGAAGCTCTTCAAGTGCTAAGCTTACTTTTCTCTTCCCTTCATTGTCTTAAAGAGCCATCAACGAGTCTTGTAACAAGGCAATTGCTTTTTTCTTGTGGACAAGCTTCATAATGTAAAGCATATATATATATATATATATATATATATATATATATATATATATATATGTATATGTATATATATATATATATATACATATACATATATATATATATATATATATATATATATATATATATATATATATATATATATATATATATATATATATATGTCCATCAATAATTCACTAACAAAATTACCCATTCTTTTTCATTTGTCTGTTGGCCTGTGTAGTCCAATGTATAAATACATAAACTTGGCCATCTAGATTTTGTACCAAGGGGTGTGACACTGTTTTGTACCATTGAATGTAATCAGGTGCACAATCTCATGGATTTCTATTGAACTTTCCACATTCTTTGGAAGACAATGTATGTCTATTGTTCTTCTTCCAAATATTTATGTTTGCGTCATACACAAGCTTGTACCCCTTCGCGTGCGCACCCCTGCTAGATCCTTTGGGTATTGGCTGTGGTGGTGGTGGAGGGATTGTTTGCATGAATCCAAACTGTCTTAGTACCCTTGCAGGATTATGGGGTTCCCTAATTTGAAAACAAAAAAGGAACCCCGAGTACAATGAATTACTAGCTTGTGGATAATGCGCTTGTTCTTCTTTGTATAGATCCCATATGACCTATGAGGCAATACACATGGACGTTATAATCTTACTAGAGAATTATTATAATTGCAACCAATGAAAACTGAAATTAACATATTATACCTCTCGTGCATCAAAATGATCAAGCGCCTCCCCAAATTTAATAAGCTTATGAGCGTGATTTTTTGGTTGTGAGATATTGCCCTTCAAAAGTAAGGCTCGTGGCTGCCCCTTTTCATACAACACATTAGGGACTGATCACTAAATTTTGATATGTTCATATGACCACGCCTACAATATAAAATTTATTATTATTATATCTCTAAGCAATATGTGATACAATAACAAATAACAAATAACAAATATCAAAACAAATGTCATCATACCTCCAACAATGTAAGATAGCCACCAATGTTTTGCGCTTTTGTACTTGATGCAATCCCCAATTGTCGATATAAAAATGCAAGGGCAGTTGCTCCCCATGTATACTTGCCAATGCTATCCACATTCATAAGTAAATTTAAGTACTTAGCCAGAACTTTTGTTCCTGATTTATCACACATGATTGTATACCCTAACAAATATAAAGTATAAGCTTGAGCGGCACAATCAATATCTTCCTGGGTAGTATCGTCTGACATTTATCAAAATGTATCCCGCAACCAATTCAATGTCAAGCCCTTCACTTTGCATTTGCTCAATTGATCTTCAATTTCTTCTTTGTCAATCCCTAGGGTGTCGACACATAAATCAATCAACTCGCCACTATTAAAGTGAGGGGTCACCATGACATGTCCTCTCACCGGAATCCCTATCAATTGTTGGACATCATCCAAGGTGATAGTCATCTCTCCAAATGGCATGTGAAAAGTATTGGTTTCCGGGTACCACCTTTCAACCAATGATGTGATCCACATCCTATTAATTGTCTTGTAAGATACATACGTCAATGGATATAAGCCACTAGACTCTATCAATGGCATTATTGGTCAATCACGCATATCCCAATCGACAAGCTTCTTTTGATGATGTACACATTGGAGAGGTCCATGGTCCTATACAAAAGTAGTATATACTATGTTAAAAAAATTTGTGTATAATGAAAGCATTCACTAAAGGTTTTATGGTAAATCAACTTACCTTGCTTTTCCATATATCTTTTGACACATGAGTCTGGTAACTATTTAAAACTGTTATTTCTATAGGGCCTCTAGGGAAAGGATCAATTTCATCCTCCATTGTCTGCCCTTCTTCCTCGTCCTCCTCCTCCCATACATGGCCTTGTTGTTCTCTCTCAATGGCAATAGTTTCTTCATCAACTTCCTGTCTTCATTCTTGTGCATTTGGATTTGCTTCTAATTCATCATCAGCAACTCCATCTTTTGCTTCAGCTCGTCGCCTCCTATTTGATGTTGTTGGGTATGTCCTCAGCATCTAGTGTATGGAGAAACAAAACAAAAGTTAGCCTTGATATTATTTAATAGTTCTTTAATTAGTGAAAATATATGCATAAACACCATAATACCACTGCTAACATAATTATAGAATATAAAGAGAATTAGAACACTCAAAATAATCACAACATAAATTGTGCAGTAAGAAAGAGATTTGGTCAAATGAGATTTTTTCAAAAAATACTAGCCATTAATGACGCCTTTTGCTATGAATAAACTATCAGAACAAAATAGGAAGATAACAAGTGCAAAATACAAAAGATTTATATTTGCAAAACTGAATTTTTTTGCAAAAAACCAAACAAGACATTACATGTAAGTATCAAAGACAGAAGAAGAGGATCAAATTGCTTTGCAAGACATGAACTAGGAAATAAATCAAATTCTTCAAAAATCAATTATCCATGATACTATGGCTATGCCATTAGAGTAGATGCCAATTCATGGCATGTCCACGAAATAAACAACAACAAAAACTCAGACCAAGATACAGCACAATGCCACAAGTCCATGCACCCCATATCCAAAGTATGATGAAACATGATAAAGCGTCAACCTCACCAAAGAGTTAATTATTCTTTTGGTGCCTTAGAAAAGACACTAATTCAACATTGTAATGCAGCAAAATTTTCAATCCTACGATCCCATGCTTCACTTATTAGCTCAGATAAAAGGGGTCAATCAAAATTATAAAAAAATCATACCCAATAATTTTAATGAGCTTGAAACACCTTTTTGTCTCTAATTGTTTTCATGAAGATAATTCCCTGTTAAATTTTTTCACTAAATTCATATCTATGGAAGCAATTGATCTTTTCAAATTCTCCTGCTGATAAAAAAAGATATGAATTTTCTTCCAAAAATCTTTTTAAATGTTCTCCATTAGTTTTGGCACCAACATTTTAAATAAAATTACATGTATGGCAATACACTACTAAGTAAAAAAAGTAGATTTTATCCAATTATTTGATTGCCTAGATGATTTTAAATCCATAAACAAGAACAATAATATCAAAAGAATCTAAAATTAAACCTCAAGTGTATCATATCACAACAAGAAGAAGAAGCTAAAAAAAGGCAGACATTGAAAAAAGAAAGTGTATTTGTTTTTTGGAATCCATTACTATAAGATAACCCACACCGGTACCAAATCACTAAGCACTAAAGATGGATAACACTAAAGAACTATAATGTCATATATGCACTAAAGACGGATAACAAACACGAAATCACTAAGCAGGTTAGCATAAAAAAATGCCTATGCACATGACTCACAAAACAGAGAGAAAAGAAAAAAAATGACATTTTTTGTGACAACAAATGCTGATCTAGATTCACTGAAGCAGGAGATCTGGAGGCGCTTGTAGGGGCTAGGGTTCGAGTGGAGGTGCTGACAACAAGATCTGGAGTCACTAGAGCAAGAGGCCTTGATTGCAAAACTGGTGAAGATGGAGTTCATCCAGTGGAGGCACTGACTAGTGATGAAAAGGGAGTCTAAGGGCTAGGGTTCCGGTGGAGGTGCTGACGGCAAGATCTGTAGTCACTAGAGCCGGAGGCATTGACAACAAAATCGGTGAAGATGGAGTTCGTCCGGTGGAGGCGCTGACCAGTGACGAAGAGGGAGTCCATCTAGTGGAGGCACTTACCACTGACGAAGGAATCCATCCGGTGGGAAATTTTTGACAGAGGGAAGGGTGAAGCCATGAGGGAAGAAGGGAGGGGTATACATAGTTAAAATATCTTTAAATGAGCAATCAGTAACAATGGGGTTAAGATGAGCATTTTTGTGTTTTATGTGCAGGGTGTATGAGTAATGGGGGATACAAAGAAAAAATAGGGGTTCAAATAGCCACATTCTATAAGATAAGTACATGAAAAAACATAACCATTAATTGTGTTTGTGAGAAACTCATAAGATCTAGTGCGAATGCCAATCTCCAAAAGCTTTCAAGAATATTAAGCCAACTTTGGAGCCTTAAATCTAGGCGCTGAAACATGTTTCCAACTTTCAGGAGTTTAAGCTCGTGGAGTGCTTCAAAATGACATATAAAGCTTGTGAAGTACACATTGCGGCGCAAAACTAAGACCCTTCTAAGTTTGTACTATTGATTATATGATAGAGTCCTAGCATCAAATCATTCCAATGATCCAAAATCCAAGTGCTGAATCAATTCTAAGTTACAAAATCTTAGTATCAAAATGATTCTATGATAGAGTCATAGGGTCAAATTGATCTACTATATATATTGTCTTAGAGTCGAATCAATTTCTATGATGCATAGTTCTAGCACCATCAAATTGATTGTATAATACAACTTCATAACTTCTCATGATCATAAGTTAAGGTACAAGTCTCTCTTAGCTCTTGAGTGCATTGGTTTCGTCTTTGAGGACAACATTATAATAAACTTAGAATAAGAAAACAATTGTGAGAAGTTGTACCATCATAAAGCCACACGTGTCAAATATATTTCAATATTCAATCAGCTAAGTGAGGTTTACTATATCTTGAGTTGCATAAGTTCGATTGTTCCTTTGGTGCATTAAATAATCTTTCCAAGAGTTTCAACATACTAAATTTCATCAAGTTTGATTAGTTGGATTCCTTTACAACTAAGAAAACACTGAATTGGGTCTAGGATACGTTTATGTTCTCATGATTATTACTTGAGCTACGGAAGTCTGATTGATTGTTGTGTTAGATTCATTTTTCAAAGATCTATAACGTATAAAGTCAAATTCAATTCTTAGAGGAAGTTATACAATCAGAAAATTTTGTTATCCAACAGACATTCAAGATTTGAGCATCCATCTTGGATTTACAATATTTCAAATTTCAGACTTGTGTTTTCCTGCAATGTACTAAAATGTCATGATCAAATTAAATTCCAAGAGTATGTACCATAAAGTCACAAGTATAAACAATATTTATTATTCTAGCAGCCAACTTGGTTTTGTCCTATTTTGAGCTACAAGTCAGATTGTCTTTCAAACATCTAGAGGATGCTAAAATTTCAGGATAAAAAACTATGTCTAGAAAGGTCAATGCTATCAGAAAGCTATATGTGGGTGGGGGAGAAGAGTAGGAGGATAGTTGGAGAGAAGAGAATTTGGAGTGAAGGCGACAACGACGAGGGGAGACAAAGGGAACAAGTGGCGGTTTCGGAGAGAAAGGGAAAGGACATAAGATTTGACTAAAAGCCTAAAGCCTGGGTGAAAGCTCTATTCAAAATATAATTATAAGGGCATATTGTCTAAAAATTCAAAATCATTTAATGTGAATTTTTACCAAAAGAATGTGGCTACATAAAATACAAAAAGCTCCCTCGTGTATTTCTCATAGCATCCCCAATGGGGATCTTCAAAAATAGTTGTTAGGGGTCTTTTAATAACATCTTTATTTGCTTAAGTGACAAAATAGAGACCCATGAACTCTAACCATAGATGCCAATTTTTTTATTTAATATTAAAAAAAAAGTGATAAGACAAGTTAAAAAAGAGGGTACAAAGAAAAGAGAGAGAATAATTAAAAATATAATAAAAAAGTGCAAATAGCATCTCAACATGGGACTTTAATATTGAAGTCCTCAGCGAGGGGTGCCATTTCCATGCAGGAAATGGCACCCAGGTTGGAGTCCTCAAGGACTCAAATTTGTCGATGATAAACATCACATGGATTTGGCGTCTAACGTTGGAGATATTCTCACTTATCATAGTCAAATTTGATAAAATATTCTATGTTTGCCCCACATTGAAAAAAAACACTACTTCTCTTCTTTACACCTCTTCCTGTACTTTGCCTTTTCCCTAGCTGATGACAAAACTGTCATTAAGCCCAATCTGATGCCCTTCCCAGCCCATGCTTTGGCTTTACCACTATAACAAAACTAACTAAGCGTCGCTAGTAATAATGTAAATGTCGCTAATAAGTATTAGCGATGCTTAAAAAACATTGCTAAATGCGTCGATAAAATTGCCGTCACTATTGCATGTTAGCAACATACAGTAAAAGTTGTCGCTAAAAGTATGTATTTGTGATGTATAATAAACATCGCTATTAGTATACTATTAGCGACACTTTTTCTTAAGTGTCGCTAATAAAAAATATTATTTTTATTTTTTTGTTAAAATATAATTTTTTAAACTTTTTTAAAAATATAATTTAAAAAAAATTAAAAACTAGTATTAGCGACATTTATGTTAGTGTCGCTAATGTGTATAATTATTTAAACAAATAATAAAAAAATTATTTGTAAATAAAAAATAATTTATTACAATTAACGACGTTTACGAATGCTTTGCTAAAAGTATTAAAAAAATAATAAAAAAAAAACTCTATTAGCGATGCTCATGTAGAGCGTTGCTAAAATAATTAAATGAATTTTTTTTACCAAACCAGGTATTGACCCGGTTTGGAAGCTAACCTGCGTCATGGGTCACCAGCACTTCGCGCGGGGAGCAGAGCGGGGCAGGATGTGGTGCTCGGGCCTTGCTCACTGGCACGGGGTGGGACGGTGGCTCGAGCGGGATGGCATGCGCAAGGAGCAGGGCGGGGTGGGGCGTGGTGCTCAGGGACCTGCGCATTGGCTCGGGGTCAGACGGTGGGTGGGACAGCGGGCGAGGGTCAGGATGGCCGGCAAGTATGCATGGGTCGGGACGGTGGGCGCAGGACAACAAGCACAGTGCGAGGAGGGACATTGGGTGGGGAACAGGGAAGGGAAGGGAAGGGACGATGGAGGAGTCGGGATGCGGTGGCGGGGGGCTGGAGGAGGTTGGGATGGGACGACGGCGGAAGGGAGAAGCCACGGAGGAGAGGTGGAGGAACGACGGCAAAAGGGACAAGCACCGGAGGAGAGGTGGAGGAACAACGGAGAAGGGCTGGGATGGAAGAAACATTGGGGGGGAGGTATTTTTATTTCGCCCGCGTGGGAGAATAAAAATTCCCTGGGCAGTATTGTGACGTTTTATCAGAAACATCACTAAAACATACACATATTGCGACGTTATATAAAAGCCGTCGCAATCAGTATTTATTTGCGACGCTATTGTGTGTTGCTATCTCTCCCTTCCCCTCTTCTATCTATTCCCCCCTCTCTCTCCCCTCCCTCTCCCCTCTCTCTCTCCACACACCCTCTCTCCTCCCTCCCTGTCTCTCTCTCTCTCCTCCCTCTCCCCTCTGTCTCTCCTCCCTCCCCTCCATCTCTCCCTCTCTCCTCCCTCCCTTCCATCTCTCCTCTCTCTCTCTCTCCTCCCTACTCACTCCCTCTCTCCTACCTCTCCACTCTCTCTCCTCCCTCCCTCCCTCCTCTCTCTCCTCCCTCTCTCCTCCCTCCCCTCTCTCTCTCTCCTCCCTCTCCTCCCTCTCTCTCCTCCCTCTCTAATCTCACCACCCTACACACACCCTCCCTCCTCTCTCTATCCTCCCACCCCTCTCTCCTCCCTCTCTCCTCCCACCCCTCTCTCCTCCCTCTCTCCTCTCTCCTCCCTACTCACTCCCTCTCCTCCCACTCTCCTCCCTACTCACTCCCTCTCTCTTCCCTCTCCTCCCCTCCTCTCTCTCTCCTCCCTCTCCCCTCTCTCTACTCCCTCTCACCTCCTCTCTCTATTTTATATTTTTTATTTAAAAATTTAAAATGTATTATTGTCGTATATCCTTATACATCGCTAATACTCATGGGTATTAGCGACGTATATAGATATATGTCGCTAATACTCAAAGGTATTAGCGATATTTATACTTATATGTTACTAATAATTTTTTTTATTAATTTTTTTTTAAAAAATAACAAGCAAATAAAAAAGTTTACTCTCTCTGTCCACTTTCATCACTCCCTCTTTCCTCTCTCTCTCCTCCCTCTCTCCTCTCCCTCACTCACTCTCTCCTCTATCTCTCTTCCCTCTCTCTCTCCCTCTCTCCTCTCTCTCACCTTTCTCTCTCCCTCTCCTCTCACCCTCTCTCCTCTCTCTCGCCTCTCTCTCTCCCTCTCTCCTCTCTCCTCTCTCTCTACCTCTTTCCTCCTTCTCTCCTCTCTCCCTCTCTCCTCCCTATCCCCTCTCTCCCACCTCCCTCCCTCTCTCCTCTCTTCTCCCTCTCCACTCTCTCCCCTCCCTTCCATCTCTCTCCTCCCTCCTCTCTCTCCACTCTCTCTCCTCCCTCTCTCCTCTCTCTCTCCCTTTCTCCTCACTCCCTCTCTCCCCTCCCTCTCTCCTCTCTCTCCTCCCTCTCCCCCTCCCTATCCTTATACGTCGGTAATACTCAGGGGCATCAACGACCTAAATAGATATACGTCGCTAATACTTTTTTCTTTTTTTTTTTATTAACTTTTTTTAAAAATAAAAAAAACTTCCTCTCTCTCTCCTCCCTCTCCCCTCTCTCTCCTCCCTTTCTCCCTCTGTCCCCACTCTATTTTATATTTTATATTTATAAATTAATAAAAAAATCAATAATAATAAATAAAAATGTATTAGTTTCGTATATCCTTATACGTTGCTAATACTCAAAAGTATTAGCAACATATATTCTATATACGTCTCTAAAACTGATGTGTATTAACAACGTATATACTTATAGGTCGTTAATAATTTTTTTTATGTTTATTAAATTTTTAAAAAATAACAAATTTTTTAAAAAATAACAAATAAATAAAAAAATTTCATCTCTCTCCTTTTTCCTCACTATCTCTCTCTTCTCTCTCTCCTCCTCTCCTCTCTCTAGCAACTCTCTCTCCCTCTCTCGTCTCTATCCCCATCTCTCCTCCCTCTCTCCTCTCTCTCCTCCCTCCCTCTCTGTCCTCCCTCTCCCCTCTCTGTCCTCTCTCTCCTACCTCCCTCTCTCTCTCCTCCTCCCCTCTCTCCTCTCTCCTCCCTTCCATCTCTCTTTTCTCCCTTTCTCCTCACTCCCTCTCTCCTCTCTCTCCCCTCCCTCTCTCCTCCTTCTCTCCCCCTCTCTTTATTTTATTCTTTTATTTAAAAATTAATAAAAGAATTAAAAATATATTAGCGACGTATATATAAATATATATATATATACGTCGCTGATAATAAGGGTATTAGCAATGTATATCCTTATACGTCGCTAAAGCTCAAGGGCATTAATGACGTCAATAGATATACGTTGCTAATACTCAAAGGTATTACCGACGTATATACTTATACGTGGTTAATATATTTTTTCTTTTTTTTTCATAATTTTTTTAAAAAAATAAAAAAAAAACTTCCTCTCTCCTTTCCACACTCCACCCTCTGTTTCCCTCTCTCCTCTCTTTCTCCCCCTCTCCTCCCTCGCCCCCCACTCCCATCTCCCTCTCCTCCCACTCCTCTCTGTCTCCTCCCTCCCCTCTCTCCTCCCTAATCACTCCCTCTCCCATCCCTCTCCTCTCTCTCTCCTCCCTCCGCTCCCTCTCTCCTCTCTCCACCCTCTCTCCTCTCTCCTCCCTCCTCTCTCTCTCCTCCCTCCGCTCACTCTCTCCTCTCTCCTCCCTCCTCTCTCTCTCCTCCCTCCGCTTCCTCTCTCCTCCCTCCTCTCTCTCTCTCTCCTCCCTCCGCTCCCACTCTCCTCTCTCCTCCCTCCTCTCTCTCTCCTCCCTCCGCTCCCTCTCTCTTCTCTCCACCCTCTCTCCTCCCAACTCACTCCCTCTCTCCTCCCTCTCCTCTGTCTCCTCCCTCTCACCCCCTCTCCAATTTATATTTTTTATGTAAAAATTAATAAAAAAATAAAATATAAAAATGTATGTGTGGTATATCCTTATACATCGCTAATACTAAAGGGTATTAGCGACGTATATAGATATACGTCGTTAATACTCAAAGGTATTTACGACGTATAAACTTATATGTCGCTAATAAATTTTTTTATTTTTATTAATTTTTTTTAAAAAAATAACAAATAAATATAAAAAACATCCTCTCTCTCCTCTCCTCTCTCCTCACCCACTCTCCTCTCTCTCGCCTCTCTCTCTCCCTCTCTCCTCTCTCCCTCCATCTCTCCTCCCTCTCTCTCTCCCTCTTTCTTCTCTCTCTCCCTCTCTCCTCTCTCCTCCCTCTCTCCTCTCTCTCCCTCCCTCCCTCCCTCTCTCTCCTCCCTTTCCCCTCTCTCCTCTATCTCCTCTCTCTCTCCTCCCTACCATCTCACTCTCCTCCCTCTCCTCTCTATCTCCTCCCTCCCCTCTCTCCTCCCTCCCTCCCCTCTCTCCTCCCTCTCCTCTCTCTCCACCCTCTCTCCTCTCTCTATCTCCCCCTCTCCTCACTCCCTCTCACCTCTCTCTTCCCTCCCTCTCTCCTCTCTCTCCCCTCCCTTTCTCCCCCTCTCTCTCCCCCTCTCTCCCCCTCTCCCCCACTCTCTCTATTTTATATTTTTTAATATTTAATAAA
This sequence comes from Saururus chinensis, assembly GCA_035235625.1. Lineage (NCBI taxonomy): Eukaryota > Viridiplantae > Streptophyta > Magnoliopsida > Piperales > Saururaceae > Saururus > Saururus chinensis. The sequence continues at coordinate 29,730,911 of CP141140.1, forward strand.
AATTAAAAATAAAAATGTGCTAGCGACCTACATATATACGTTGTTAAAAATAAGGGTATTAGCGACGTATATCCCCTCTCTCTCCTCCCTCTCCCCTCTCTCTTTTCTCCCTCCCCCTCTCTCTCCTCTATCTTTCTCTCTCCTCCCTCTCCCCTCTCTCTCCCTCTCTATTCCCACCCTCTCCCTCTCTCCTCCCTCTCCCCACTCTCACATCTCTCTCCCCTCCCTCCCCTCTCTCTCTCCCCCTCTCTCCTCCCTACTAACTCCCTCTCTCCCCCCTCTCATCTCTCTCCTCCCTCCCTCCCTCTCTCCTCCCTCTCTCCCCCTCTCCCCTCTCTCTCCTCCCTCTCTCCCCCTCTCCTCTCTCTCTCCTCCCTCTCTCCCCCCTCTCTCTATTTAAAAATTACTAAAAAATAAAAATGTACTAGTGACCTATATATATACGTTGCTAACAATAAGGGTATTGGTGACGTATATCCCGTCTCTCTCCCTCTCTCCTCTCTCTCCTTCTCTATTCCCACCCTCTCCCTCTCTCCTCCCTCTCCTCCCTCTCCCCTCTCTCACCTCTCTCTCTCCTCCCTCCTCTCTCTCACCTCCCTCTCCTCTCTCTCTCCTCCCTCTCTCCTCCCTCTCCTCTCTCTCTCCTCCCTCTCCCCTCTCTCTCATCCCTCTCTCCCCCCTCTCTCTATTATATATTTTTTATTTAAAAATAACTAAAAGATAAAAATATATTAGCGACGTATATCTATATACGTCGCTAATACTCAAACATATTTGCGACGTATATAGTTATTCGTCGCAAATACAATTTTTGATTTTTTTTAATTTTTTATTGTTTTTATTTTTAAAAAAAATAAAAAAAAATAAAAAAAATTTCCTCCTTTTGTCTCCTGTCTCCTCACTCTCTCTCATCACTCTCTCTCTCCTCCCACTCTCCTCTCTCTCTCCCTCTCTCCTCTCTCTCGCCTTTCTCTCTACCTCTCACCTCTGTCTCTCCCTCTCTCCTCTCACTCTCTCCCTCCCTCTCTCTCCACCCTCCCTCTCTCCCTCTCTAACCTCTCTCTCCTCCTTCCCTCCCCCTTTTATATTGTATATTTTTATTTAAAACATAATAAAAAAATAAAAAAATAAAAATGTATTAGCAACGTATATCCTTATACGTCGCTAATACTCAAAGGTATTAGCGGCTAATATATTTTTTAATTTTTAATTTATTATTATTTTTTTAAAAAATAAATTCAAATAAAAAAATTTCCTCTCTCTCCTCTCTCTCTCTCCTCTCTTCTCTCTCCCGCTCTCCTCCCTCTCTCTCCCTCCTCCCTCTCCCCTCTCTCCCCTTTCTCTCTCCTCTCCTCTCCTCTCTCCCCTTTCTCTCTCCTCTCTCTCCTCCCTCTCTCTCTCTCTCTCCTCTCTCCTCCCTCCCTCCCTCTCTCTCCTCCCCTCCATCTCTCCTCCCTACTCACTCCCCCTCTCCTCTCTCTCCTCCTCCCCTCTCCCTCTCTCCTCCCTCTACTCTCTCTCTCCTCCTCCCCTCTCTCCTCCCTCTACTCTCTCTTTCCTCCCTACTCACTCCCCCTCTCCTCTCTCTCCTCCTCCCCTCTCTCCTCCCTCTACTCTCTCTCTCCTCCCTATCTCCTCCCTCTCCCCTCTCTCTCCTCCCTCTCTCCCCCTCTATCTATTTTATATTTTTTATTTAAAAATTACTAAAAAATAAAAAAATAAAAATGTATTAGCGATGTATATAGATATACGTCGCTAATACTCATGAGTATTATCAATATATATGGATATACGTCGCTAATACTCAAAGGTATTTGCGACGTATATACTTATTTGTCGCTAATACAATTTTTTTTATTTTTTTTTAAAAATATAAAATAAATTTTTTTTCTCTCTCTCCTCTCTCCTCACTCCCTCCTTCCCTCTCTGCTCCCACTCTTCTCTCTCTCAGTACCTCTCTCCTCTCTCGCCTCTCTCTCTCTCTACCTCTCACCTCTCTCTCCCCCTCTCTCCTCCCTCTCTCCTCTCTCTCTCTCTCTCTCTCCCTCCCTCCTCCCTCCCTCCCTCTCCTCCCCCTCCCTACTCTCTCCTCCCTCCCTCTCCCTCCTCCCTCTCCCCTCTCCCCTCTCCCTCCCCTCTCCCCTCCCATCTCACTCTCTCCTCCCTCCCATCTCACTCTCCTCCCTCTCCTCTCTCTCTCTCTCCTCCCACCCCTCTCTCCTCCCTTTTCACTCCCTCCCTCCTCCCTCTCCTCTCTCCTCCCTCCTCCCTCTCCTCTCTCCTCCCTCCTCCCTCTCCTCTCTCCTCCCTCCTCTCTCTCTCTCTCTCCTCCTTCTCTCCTCTCCTCTCTCTCTCTCCCTCTCTATTCACTCCCTCTCTCCTCTCTCTCTCTCTCCTCCTTCTCTCCTCCTTCTCTCCTCTCTCTCTCCCTCTCTATTTACTCTTCTCTCCTCTCTCTCCACCCTCTCTCCCCCTCTCTCTATTTTATATTTTATATTTAAAATTTAATAAAAATATATTAGCGACATATATTCGTATACATTACTAATACTCAAGGGTATTAGTGATGTAAATAGATATACGTTGCTAATAGTCAAAGTTATTAATGAAGTATATAGTTATACGTCGCTAATACATTTTTCTTTTTTTCTTTTTCATTAATTTTTTATGAAATAAAAATAAATAAATAACATCCTATCTCTCTCCCTCTACCTCCCTCTCCCCACTCTATCTCCCCTCTCTCTCCTCCCTCTGTCTCCCTCTCATCTCTGTCTTCCTCTCTCCTCCCTCCTCTCTCTCTCTCCTCCCTTTCCCTATCTCTCCTCTCTCTCTCTCTCTCTCTCTCCTCCCTCTCCTCTCTCTCTCCTTCCATCTCTCTCTCCTCCCTCTCCTCTCTCTCCTCCCTCACTCTCTCTCTCCTCCTCTCTCCCACCTCCCCCTCTCTCTCTTCGATCCCTCTCTCTCCTCACTCTCACTCTCTCTCAATGCACTTCACTCTCTCTTTTATTATAAATTATATTTTAAAATTAGTAATAAAATTTAACAAATAAAACATATTATATATAAATAGTGAATTATTAACACTAGTGTTTATTGAAAATTTAATACTTATTTATTGTTTATACAAATAGTAAATATTGAATAAAATATATTATATTTAAAAAGTTTATTATTATTTTTAATATTTATTTATTAAATAAAATCAATTGAGAAAGCTATTAGCAACGCTTGTTGACAAACATTGCTATTAGAAATAGTATTTGCGACACTTATTTATAAGCGTCGCTACTAATTTAAAATTTGTATTTTTATTTTCAATTTAATACGTTTAGTGACGCTTTTTGTAAGCGTCGCTAATAGTAGCACTATTAACAACGCTTGTATATATGTGTTGCTATTGAGAAAGCTATTAGCGACACTTATAAAAAGCGTCGCTAATAGATATATTTTTTCTTTTTTTATTTAAAATATATATCTTTTAGCGACGGTTATATGAAGCGTCACAAATAGAAGAACTATGAACAACACTTATAATAAAGCGTCGCTAATAGGATTAGTAGTAGCAACGCTTTAAGCTAAGCGTCGCTAATATATAATTATCAGCGACACATATAAAAATTCGTCGCTAATAGTTCAATGTTTTGCGACGCTTTTTATATGTCACAAATAGTTGTTGTAGTGTACCCGACTACACTTCCCCTCCCCCTTCTCCTCCTCCTCCGCCTCTTTCTCCTTCTCTCCACCCCTTCACCATTTCTTCTTGGTAGCTGGGCGACAATGCAAAGCAACTCTGATTGGATTTTTATAATATATTGACTATGACATGGCTAGATTTGTCCATGGCAAAACTAGATTAGGCGGCAGCCACGCCAGATTTGATCTGGTTTGTCTTGGGCATGACCAAAATGCTACAATTAGCAGTAGAGAAGAAATGAGGAAGAGGACAAAGTGGAAAAGGAGATAGTAGATGTGGAGTTGGGAAGCAAAGGCCGGGCTTGAACGGATGTGTGGCTGAAAGGAACACCAACGTTAGAATAGGAGAAAAAGGAGGAACTCTGGTAATGCCTTATGGTAATAAAATAGGAGAGAAAGGATGATCTCTGGTAAGGCCTTGGGGTGATAGGTTGGAGAATTGGTGAGGCGGGAGTAATCTATAAAATACTAAAAATTTTAATTATTAGGGGTAATAGTTCGGCCCTCTTATTGATCAATGAATTGGGATCCTAATGCACATAGATACAAATGGTCCGATTGGGCAAATTGGAATAAGTATCCAAATAAGGTACGTTAACAGTGGGACCTCACCACCAAAACTTTCTTATGTCAGTATCTTGATACAGAGCAGCTAACATTATGGCAAAAAAAATTGCTGATATTTATCAAAGAAATGCGATATAATAAAAGATAGCAACCATGTTGTACAAAAACATGAGCTGTGATTGCAAACTGCTATAAAATGGTTTAAGAACTGATTATTCAATTTCAAACAACAACACCTGTCATTAGTACAGGTTGATCTTACATAACAACAATAGGGCTTCTAACTTCGTGATTTGCTCCGTCAACCCATGAAAGATAGCCGTAGGAAACATTCTCCGACCTCCCCGGCTTATTAATTACAATAATTGTATAGCTAAGACTTTCATACTTCTCCTTGAAAACTAGTGAATCCGGCATGACTTGGACGGAAAATGCTGCCGGCGTCTTCACCATAGCCTTATAAACTGCCCCGCCGTCTGCAACATTCGTGACAGTCCTCCTGAACTTTTGGAAAGTAGTGTTATTGCTTGACCCAAAGAAGGCAATGAACGACGGGTAGTTGAGGTCGCTGGAGGGGTTGCTGGAGCAACTGTAGTTGGAAGATCTAGTAATGGCCAAAATCTGTGTTGCAGTGTAGTTCGTGGCACAAAGCATATCCACATAGTCTTGGGGCCCCAGATCATACACTAGACCAGGGTCCATAGCCTTGTTGGGGACAATGTGCCCGGACCCCATGGCAAGTGGATTGGCAGGCTCATAGCCTTTCCCAGCATCTTTGATGGGCCCAAAAGTGTTGTCCCACAAGCTGGATGTGGTCATCATGGCCGACCGGATGGCCGCAGGGCTCCAGTCCGGGTGAGCCCCTTTCAACAGTGCAGCCACACCTGCTGCATGTGGGCAGGCCATAGATGTCCCGGAGATGAGGTTGAAGTTGCTAGACAATGCCAAACGCGGTCCAAGCTGGGCTGCTTGTGACACTGGTGACCATGAGGCCAATATTCTTGTGCCAGGGGCAATCAAATCTGGCTTCAAGACCTGAGGATAGCTAGGAGATGGCCCTCTGGAAGTGTAGGATGCCACAGCTGGTGCAGGCGTAGTGCCAAACAAGGTCTGCTGGAACTTGATACTTGCCTTGGGAAACACTGTACTTTGTGCATATGATATTAGGGTTTTTGCATATTTTGGATCAACCACCACACCAGGACATGGCATATCGCCGGCTTCAATGAACAAGGTGCTATTGGATATAAATATAGCTCCGACCACTGAAGATTGAAGAACATTACTGATCTGGCCAAAGATATCTCCGGCGTTCCCGCATATGATAATTCCATCACCTAATTCTGTTGTGTCACATGCTTGGAGTGTCACATTGTACAATAGAGGATAATCAACAATTAGGCCGCTTGCCGGAAATATAGACCAGCCGGCTATCACCTCGCCGTTACCTAGAGTCACCTCTCCGGCAAAGCTCCTGTCGACGCTACTAGCTCCGACAGTTAGCGTCCATGGAATTCCATTGTGCAGTGTTCCTAAAGATGGGCCCTCATTTCCAGCCGAAGAGGAGACTAGTATGCCCTTTTCCATGGCTGAAAAGGCAGCGATGGCGATTGGATCCTCATAGAGGGGGACTCCATCAAAGCCCATGGAGATGGAAATTATGTCGACCCCATCGGAAATTGCAGCATCCATTCCGGCAAGGACATCAGAGGCATAGCGTCCTTCTTCCCATAGAACTTTGTACATAGCCACCCTAGCTCTAGGTGCCATCCCTCGAGCAATGCCGCCGGCGTAGCCAAAGAAATCGGCATCAGCGACGAAGTTCCCAGCAGCCGTGGAAGATGTGTGGGTCCCGTGGCCAAAGATGTCCCTAGTTGAGTTCATGGTAATGTTGATATGGGGATTACTGGCAATCACGCCCTTGTTGAAGTACCGGGCACCAATTAGCTTGTTGTTACACAAGGATGTGCTGAACTCCTCGCCGGGCTCACATTCCCCTTTCCACCTCGCCGGAATATCTGTCATGCCGACATCGCTAAAGCTCTCGCTTTCGGGCCAAACACCAGTATCAATCATCCCCACTATAACGTCTTTGCCTAAATCAGCTGCATGCCAAAGGCCTGAAACTGGATTCAAGGATAGAAATTCATACGTGTATGTAGTATCAATTTTCACATTCCTATCAGGGTAGGCGGACACGAAGCCTGGCAACTGCCTGAGAGTTTGCAGCTCCTCCGGTGAAAGAACTGCACTGAAGCCATGAAGGGCATTGTCATAAGTGTAGACTAGTGTTGGGCCTCCACCATGACCGGAATGTGTGGTGGCCTTGGTTGTGGATAGAGACTGGACGGTGGCGGAATACCAGCTTTGGTGGCCGGAAAAGGCCTTGGGCATCACCGACTTGTCCATGTGAACTACATACGTGGATCTTCCGGCCATAATGGGGCATAAATAGATGTTGAAGAGGAGAATCCATGCTTGGAAAGTGATGAGAAGAGTGGTAGCCATGGAAGCCTCACTTCACTGACCACAACTTTCTCTGGGTTTGAAATTCTTGATGGGCCGTGGCTCTCTTATATGGATTTAGGAAAGCCAGCATAGACATAGCCGAAGGCCGTCTTTGCACCTTAATTAACTCCGATACCGAAGGCCGGCTTTGGAAGACATAAATGGAAGAAGCTCCTTCCTGGCCTAGTACCTTGAAATAAACGATGGCACAAGAAAATAATGGACAACAGCTGTATTATGTTTAGACTGTCTTTAACGCTATCTTTACTCTTGGAACTACATTGTGTACACCAAGGGCTTATTAGAAGCTACAAAAAAGCTCCCCTAATATCCTTAATTTGATATTTTTCATCTCTAATCATAGGGTTTCATCTCAAACGTAAGATTTCACTTAACTAAATATTCTCTATGTGGCAAAGAAATTTCCTAACTTAGCTTGATGAATGGGCTACCCCAAAATTTATTGATAAGAAAAATTGAAATTAGTTGGCTCTGGTAATAAATATGCACATGTAATGCTTTTCAAATATATATAACAAATACTAAATACATAAATCGTAATGTATTTCTAATTTTGTAATTAAGACCCCTAACATTATATATGTAATGACCTGATTTTCTAGAGGATTTTTTATCACAATCAAATTGTATGATCAGATTGGTATAAAATACAACTCTCATACTAAAGTATTCTAAATATACAAAATTTGTGAAGAAATTCTGGTCGTTCATTTTCAATGACCATTGATTAAGATGATTACCATTCCAGCGGACTGAATTATGAAGATGACTAAACACCTACATCTTATAAGAAAAAGATAACAACCAATAATTTAGATCGGATCAACTTTCTCTATTGTCAACTACCTCTGTATCACTTTAAGGTAGATGAAAATTAGATCCACACATAGTTCTATATACTCTAGCATGATACTTGTGAAATGCATCACTCAACATGTTCAATTAATCTAGCATGCACACACTATGCAAAAAGACTAATCATGCTTAACAAAATAAATATCAATCACATATGTATTTATTCTATATCATCTCAAAACTTTATGGAGTAATAACTCAAGTAAAATACGAATAGATAATAAAACAAACATAGAGCATGCATAATCCAAATCATATCACATTCTAATCTAATGTACAATAAATTCATACATATCTATTATATGAATAACATGATATAAGATAACATTTGAATGAATAACATGATATCAAAATATTCATGAGTAGCTCATCCCCCCTCAAACCTATAGAGAGATAGTTATATGGTATGTGGAACACGCTGATGTAAGAGCACCTAGGTTGGGCAATTGCACTTTGTATGATCATACGTAAAAATCTATGAGGAAATTGGACAAAGCATGGGTTTTACCCTCATCCTAATGACATGGTATCTTGGGTGATCTTTTACCTTAAACATAAAGTTAGAGACACTCATACCAACCCTTAATTAACCTTAGCCAATGCACCTTTCAAGACTTAGGTTTATATGAGGCACTTCTCTCACATGCCCACAAAAGATATCAAAGAAAACGATTCCCAAGCCCCAAAAGCCAAGAGGGTTAGTTATTTGTACACCGGCTGATCATATTGATAGATGGCATGAGAAGTTCCCAAACCCCACATGAAGGCTAATGACACCCATATATTATAACCAATTGAACCCAACAACTCTCACATCAACCCCACAATTAAAACTTAGTACCCCTTACCACCCAAAGTAATGTGTAACATATGCCCAATTCATCACAACAAAAATGCATAACACGAACCATATAATTCTAAACATGCATCCTATGTGATATAAAATGTCAATCTATGCAGCATCTATGAAGCATAATCTTATGTGTGCAATATAAAAAAATCATTATCAATTATATATCTTCAACATGATATAAGAAGTTATAATAAATATCTCAATTTAACATGTATATAAGTGCAAATTGATAAACATAACTTAATTATAACAATTAAAAATAATTAACACTAATTCCCAAATATCATACACACTCGAGCCCTAACCCCGTATATGTGAATTCTCATATCTTAGTTTTCTTAGTTTTCCTTCTATGCTCATTAGAAAGTTGATAATTTAGTTCATATTATTACATAGTAAGAAATTATCATGTGTCCCAGATAATGAGTTCAATACACGTAACCTTAGTTTCTCATTAAGGATATTTTAGTCTATTCATATTCTTAGAGCCTCTTAGTGATCATCTAAGGGTTCATATTTGAGTCAAAGATTTCTAAGCATGTTCATAGTTAGCCAATAACCCTAGTTAATCATTTAAGCCTTGAATTAAAATCATAAGTATAACTAGGTCAGTACAAACCCAAAATAGAACTCTCAAAAGTTTTAAAATTTATTGGCAATTCCGTTAGGCCTAAAATTGTAATCAAAACTTCCTCAAAGAGTCATATCGCTAAGTAAAAAAGTTTAAAATTTTACTCTCACGATTGCTCCTTGGACAATGACCGGTTTAATAGGCAAGTTGCAATTCACTTTTAATGGTAAATTTATAATGTTACACCCTTATGTAGATTAATGTTTCACATAAAACTTGGTATGGGTGCTTATTTTGATTATAGGAATCTACCACATTTTTTTTCAATTTTTATAAAATTGATAGCTTGGTAAACCATGTTCAGATACATAATTTAATTATATTTTTTTCTTGAACCGAGCCAAGAAAAATTGCAGGACAATTGACTTCAACATCCATCAAGTTTAGAACAGAGAACGTGAGGTCTATTTAGCATATGACAAAGTGGGATGTCAACATGGACCTCATGAAAGAACATATCAGAAATATTAGCTAATGTCGATGATCAAAACAATGCTTCAACTTCATGTATATTTTAGTCTTAGGAATTAACTAGATTTAGTTATGGTCAAGTCAAATTTAGAATTAATTGACTTAAAAAAAAAGAGCATGCATGTTCTTATCGATCAAGGTTGAAGACTAAGTTAGTGTTAAAGATAAAAGGTTGATTTGCACACACTCACATACAAAATTCACTTAGTTTAACTTAGGAAGAGTGAATTAAGATATTTTGGAAGTTTAAGACTAAATTAGGGTAAATTGGAAAACTTTACTATGCATCGATTGATTGCTACATAATATACCGGAGTAATCAATCGATCGACACTTGAATCAAACTGTGTAAAATTTATCTAAAAGTTTATCGATTGATCACTCATAGTGATAGATCAACTGATTGAAGAGTCATACCCTAATTAGAAGAGTGAACAATTGATCTCTGTTTGAACTAATTGATAGGTGTTTGTGTTACTTACTTAGTTAAAGTCATTCCAAAAGAGATTTTATTCGTAAGTGAAGTCAAACACATAAAGTTACTTAATGAACTATATAAGGGCTAGTTAAACACGAAATTGAAGTGAAAAAAATTAAAATTGAGAGAAAAGTGGATAAATCTTTTGTTCATTATTTTCTACAAGAGATCATCATTGTGCTTTAAAGTTTATGTTAATGGTGATTGCTTGAGTAGCACACAAGTGAAAAAAGTATTTTTCACACACATAAAATTGAGAGGAGAGTTAGCCAAGTTAACAGAGAATTAAAGACTCAAGGTTAAAGTCATAAACAAGAGGAGCTTGTTTGTAAAGGTTCAAAGAAGACGAGGACATAGCAAGGAGGAGAGAAGACTTAAAGGCTAGCAACAAAAAAAGAGGGAGATCTAAATAAAAGAGTTTTGTGGTTTTCTTGCATTAATGTAAAGGTCTTACTTGCTAATGCATTGACTTAGTTGTTGAGATGCTATTGTGGCTTTTTACCCTAGTTTGGGTTTTCTACTAAAAAATTGTGTGTTTGCTTGAGTTCTTTGCATGTTGATAGTTTGGTTGATGATTATTATGATTATAGATGCATATAGATTAGATTTAATCATTTTTGTTGCTTAAGTAAAATTCATGCGCATAGAGGTTAGAACTCTTAATTTTTTACTTGTTAAAGTACTAGTACTAGGGTTTAGAGTAATCTAGTGATCTGCTAAGCTATCTAGACAGATATTAAACTCTCAAGTGGTAGCTAAGGATTTTTTTTTAAAAAAATTCTCTTTAATCATGTTATTTATCATGTTTTTCATTATAATGTGTATCTATCTATCTTGCTTAATCTTTCTAGTTTTTTTATTCATAGAGATATCTTGCTTGTGTTAGGGTTTACTTTTATAATCTTAACTTGATTTACTTGTTATCTACTTAGAATTACTTATGAAACTTGCTGATTTTTGTGCCTTAAGTTTTGTCTTTACTTGCTCTTAGATTAATATTTGCATTGTGTGTTTAAAGTTTGATGTTTGGGAGCTTTTTTATTTGTTTTAATCTTAATGGTTGCTTGAAATAATTCAATGGTTGAGCATGGGGACTTAGGAAATCCCATGAATTGACTACCCATGTTTGATGGCCAAATTTTTCATATTGCCAGAAAAGGATGAGAGCTTTTAGTCATGATATTGATGGCAATGCTTGGAAAGTTGTGATTAAAGGTTATTGTCATCCAATGACCAAAGACAAAGATGAAAAATCAATTCTAAAAGATGAGAATGAATAGTATGAGAATGAGACTAAAGTTGTTACTCAAAATAGTAAAACCCTTATTGTATTATTTAATGTTTTAGGAAAATCTCAACATAGGTTAATCTCTAAATGTACTTTGGCTAAAGTAGCATGAGAGAAACTTGTCAAAAACAATGAATGAACTGAAGCTATGAAGTTGTCTAGGTTATAGATGCCCACACTAGAGTTTGAGAATATCATAATGAGTGGAGAAGAGATAATTTTTTTAACATTATGCTAAGATATCAAACTTGTTAATACATGTGATCTGCTAGGAGAGCTAATATTGGATTACCTTATTGTTAGGAAAATCTTAAGGTCCTTGACCTCTATATTCAAAATTAAGGTGGCTAAATTTATGAATTTAAAAAAATTGACACCTTAATTAGTCACTAGGAACTCATAGGAAACTTAAGAACCTTTGAGATGCAAGAGGAGTCTTTTGAAAATAAAAATAAATTATTTAAAAAATCAAAAGGAAAACAAATTGCCCTAAGAATAGCTAAGAAATCTTCAAAGATCGCTACAACATTGAATACCCTAAAAGAATATGAAAAAAGGAGTGAAGATAAACAAATGCTCTTGTTGACTTAAAACTTCAAAAAAAATTTGAAAACTTAGAACTTAAGGTTTGCGAATAAGGGTCAAGATTTAGGAAAGAAACAAAAGGAAAGAAGACATAAGAAACAAAACAAAAAAGATAGGAAAAACATGAAGTTCTTTGAATGTGGTAAGTTATGTCATTTTGTTGTTGATTGTCTTAATAATAATTCTAACAATTCTTCTTATGAAAAGCCTAGAAATTATATGAGGTTTGATAAAAAGAAAAAAGGGAAAAGTGATTCAAGTCACTTACTCTGATGAGCTCTTCTAAAGAAGAAGAATTGTGGAACTATACTACCTTCTATGAAAGTGTGAAGAAAGATGGTTCTAGTGAAGAGTCTCATGAGTTTACTTCTCTTAAAGAGAACTCAAATTCTTAATTAGGTTCGGATGAGTATAAACTTCCTCCAACAACATCTAGTTTTGTCTAGAAAAACCAAGTAACTTAAGAGAGAGTGAAAAAAGAAAGGTGAGGAATTAGTGTTAACTTCTCAAGAGTCAAATAGGTTGATGGAGATGAACATTAAGCTTGAAAAGGATGTTACTATTGTTAAGAATGACCTTGAACAAGAGAGAGAGAAATCCAATGCTATCAATAGAGAACTTATATCCTCTAAACAGAAATTATATGGGTTCAAGAGTGGGAAGATGACGTTGGAGACCATGTTAACCATAGGTCAAATCAATAAGGTAAGCTTAGGTTTTATGAATTGCTTGTTCACCCTCTTAGCAAAGCATAGTATCTTTGTGAAGGAAAAAAAGAGCAACCAACAACCTAAGATAATGCCCAACCCACCTAGGACAAAAGGGAAGTTGATAAAATTAAATTCTAGGATTGTGAGAGTTTGTGACATATGTCATAAAGACACCCATACTAGAAAGAAGTGTCTAAATAACCATCTTTTTAAACTTAGCTTAAGAAAAAAGGTGAAGAAACCCCCTACCTATATGATCCCTAGACTACTCCATCGAGTGTATGAGAAAAAGATGAAGAGAGTGTGGGTGAGGAAGATTGATATTTAAGTATTGATTGATCAACAAGGAAACATGAACAAGAACACCTTAAATTTCCTTAGGTTAGGTTACTTAGGCAAGGCTATGGAACTATTCATCTCTAAGTAAAGAGATTGGTTTAATTTGTCCATGATTGAATGTTTTCTATCTTTTGGGGCACACATATTTTAGTTTTATTTCTTTTTACTTTATTTTCATGTCCGTTTTATTCATAGGTTTTGAACGAAAAAAATAATAATGTTGCTTTTTGCTTGGTTTGCAATTTGCTTTGCTTTGTTTTTATGTGTTTAGCTCTTCACACTACAACAAAACTGACTATTAGCGACATATATGAAATCGTTTCCAAAAAATCAACTATTAGTGATGCAAAATTATATGCATTGTTGATAGCCACATATTAGCAACGCTTACTTTAAAGCGTCGCTAATATGACAATATTAGTGATGCTTTAAGGTAAGCGCTCTATTAGTGACGCTTACCAAAGCATCACTACCAGATATACATTTTTTTAAAAAAAAGAAAAAAAATTCATAACTATTGGTGACACTTTTTAAGCGTCGCTAATACGTATACTATTAGCAACACTTAATAAAAGAGTCACTAATAGTAATAAATTTCAAATGAAAAAAAAAAACTATTAGTGACACCAGTAACTATGCGTCGCAAATAGTATTGATAATAGTGACACCTATCTACAAACATCGCTATTAGCTTTATTAATTACTTTTATTTAATAAATAATTATATAAAAAATAAATATTAAACAAAAGTAAAAATAAACTTCTTAAATATAATATATTTTATTAATCATTTACTATTTGTATATATAATAAATAAATATTAAATTTTTAATAAAATATAGTTTTAATAATAAAGGGTAGGGAGAGAGGGTGAGGAGAGAGAGAAAGGGTAGAGAGAGAAGAGAGGGGATGAGAGAGGCGAGAGGGGAGAGAGGAGGAGAGAGAGGGAAAGAGGGGAGAGAGAAAGAAGGAAGAGAGGGTAGAGAGAGAAGAGAGAGTGAGTGAGGAGAGAGAAATTTTTTTAATTGTAAATTATTTTTAAAAAAATTAAAACATTAATAAAAATAATAGTCGCAACACATACTTTGAAGCATCACTACCACCTTAGGGTCGTAGCAACACTTAGCGATATGCATCACTACTACATCATCTAGTAGTCGATATGCATCGCTACTACATCATCTAGTAGTGACGCATAGCTTCATGGGTCGCGAATAGTGTAAATTATTTTAAAAAAAATTAATTGAAAAGAGAGAGGGGGAGAGAGAGGAAGAGAGAGGGAGGGAGGGGGCGAGAGAGAGGAGAGAGAGACAGAGAAGTAAGGAGAGAGAGAGAGGAGGGAGAGCGAGAGAGAGAGAGAAGAGAGAGAGAGAGAGGAGAGGAGAGGAGAGAGTGGAGAGAGAGAGGAGAGGGAAAGAGGGGAGAGAGAAGAGAGAGAAAGAGGGAAGAGAGAGAGAAAAAAATTTAATTATAAATTATTTTTAAAAAAATTTAAAACATTAATAAAAATAATAGAAGCGATGCATACTTTGAAGCATCGCTACTACCTTAGGGTAGTAGCGATGCTTCGATATGCGTCGCTACTACCCTAAGGTCGTAGCGACGCATCAAGCTATGCATTGCTACTACATCATGTAGTAGCGACGCATAGCTTCATACGTTGTGAATAGTGTAAATTATTTTAAAAAAATTAATAGAAAAGAGAGAAGGGGAGAGAGAGAGGAAGAGATATGGAGCTAGGGAGGGAGAGAGAGAGGAGAGAGAGAGGAGAAAGAAAGAGGGGAGAGAGAAGGAAAGAGGGGAGACAGAAGAGAAAGAAAGAGGGCAGAGAGGGTAGAGAGAGAAGAGAGAATGAGGGAGAGTGAGGAAAAGAGAGAGTGAGTGTAGAGAGAGAGAGATTGAGGTGAGAGAGTAATTTTTTTAATTATAAATTATTTTAAAAATTTTAAAATTTAAAACATTAATAAAAATAATTGTAGAGACGCATACTTTGAAGTGTCGCTACTACCATAGGGTAGTAGCGACACTTAGCTATATGCTTAGCTACTACTCTAAGGTAGTAGTGATGAATCAAGATATGCGTCACTACTACATGCATAGCATTATGCGTCGCAAATAGTGTAAATTATTTTTAAAAAATTAATACAAAAGAGAGGGGAGAGAGAGAGGGAGAGGGAGGGAGAGAGGAGAGAGAGAGGGAGGGAGAGAGAGAGAAGAGTGGAGAGAGAGAAGAGAGAGAGGGAGACAGAGAAGAGTGGAGAGAGAGAGAAGAGAGAGGGAGAGAGAGAGAAAAGAGGAGAGAGGAAAGGAGAGGAGAGAGAAGAGGAGAAAGAGAGTAGAGAGGAGAAAGAGAGAAGAGAGGAGAGAGAGGAGAAAGAGAGAAGAGAGGAGAGGAGAGAGAGGGGAGAGAGAAGAGAGAGAGAGAGAGAGGAGAGAGAGGGAAGAGAGAAAGCAAAGGGGAGAGAGAGAAGAGACAAAGAGTGAGAGTGAGGGTGAGAGAGAGAGAGGAAGAGAGAGAGGAGAGGGAAAAAGGGGAGAGTGAGAGGAAGAGATAGAGAGGAGAGAGAGAAGTGAATTATACATTATTTTAATAAATAAAAAAATTAACAGCGACACATAATATTATGCATCACTAATAGTCTGGGTAGTAGCGACGGATTTATTTATGCATCGCTTAAAAAAGTATGTATTAGCGACACATACAGTGTATATCGCCAATACAAGTACTAATAGTGATGCTCGTTACGAGTGTCACAAATAATATATAGTTTTTAAAAAATAAAGGATTATGTGGGCGAAATTCCCCCCCTACCATCCTCATGCACCGCGCCATTCCTTTGCCTCCTACTCCATGCCACCCTCCCGCCCACACCCGGTCCCCCTCTGCTCTGCCCCCATCCATGGGGACCTAAGAACGGCCAGACGGTACCGTCCTCCAACACCCCACCTGTCACGCCCCAGCGAAGCCCGACCCGAGCCGAACCCGGTCCAGGGGCCTGTCAAGCGCGTGGGGGCGACGAAGGAAAGATTGAGAAACGGTTTAGCGGAAGACTTAACCCTATATACGGCCGATCTAACAGAAATACGGAGTAAGCATAATCCTTTGAGCAAGAGTAAATAAGAAGAACAGAAAGAGAGTTGTTTAACACAAAGTAAACAATTAGTCTCAAACCCACATGCTTAGTCAACTATAGCCCACACTGGCTCAAAATAAGTTTTAAGCATCACAATTAAAAAATGTGACATAATCCAACAAAGAACCCTACACAAAGGTTCTAAACATAAAGCATAAACCAAGGAAAATAAGTCATACAAGAATCTCCACGATCACATCCAAGTCGTCTCCAACCTTTCCTCAAAGAGGAGATCCTGTCCATCTGCGTGTCGCACCACGCAGCCCCAAAACAAAACACAAGAAAGAGAGGTGAGTTTAACAAACTCAGCAATGGTTTTTAATATTACTATCATCATCGAAAATACGATAGCATAACAATATAATCATTCAGATCAAAGATTAACAAGATGTATTATTTTCTGATTACACATACACATCACCTAAACCTGCATCATAGTGTATAATCTACCTAGTGCCGTTCACATCATATCAATCTGCATGGAATGTATCTCTAGCATACATATCCAATTATGCATCAGATCATAATAAGCTGCATGAAATGTATCTCTAACATATATATCAATCATGCTTCAACAACCATATTAATCCTACATGAGATGTATCTCTAACATACATATTCAATTATGCATCCATCATATCAACCTGCATGAGATGTATCTCTAACATATATATTCCATCATGCATCGCATCATAACATCCTGCATGAATGTATCTCTAACATACATATTTGATTATGCATCACATCGTAATAACCTGCATGAATGTATCTCTAACATACATATTCCATCATGCATTACATCATATAAGGAATGCCTCCCTCAAGGAGTAAAACACAATCATTCCCACAAGTCTGGACGTGGTACCAGAAACCTGGGGCATTGCCCGCTCAGGACACAGTCCGAATTCCATAAGAGAAACCAAGATGTAGGGGTAGTCAGCCCCTCTGCTCGCTAAGGATAATCCACACGGGAAATCCAAATTCCCCAAAGGGAACCTAGAGCAGGTCTGCTAGCTAAGGACAATTCGGGCTAAGAACATCCAAATTCCACGTAGGGAACCTAGAGCAGGGTGTTCACTAAGGACATCTCTGCGGTGGGGAGAGTCCAAATTCCCGCATTAGGAACCTAGAACACGTGGTAGCCAGTGCACGAAGGCATACCACTCTGGGTGCTCAGTGTCTAGATGTGACTATTCTCAATAAATAAATCTCAACCGCAACAAATACACGACTCATCCTCATATAATCTCATCTTGACTCGACTCAACCCGGGGAGTGCACATGTTCCACAAAGGAACTCAAATCAAAACATGTCCCTTTGGACCAATCAAGTTTCGATTAAGCCAACGACTGATTAATCCGGCACACAATTTCACCATATTGCATCCAATTGATCAAATTCAATTAATCTCGATAAAGCCTAAATTAAAAATCCATTTTCATGATGCATGCAGCATGGTACATACGTGGGCAAGGCATACATGAATCCTAATCCATGATAAGTGCTCTCATAAGCCCCTAATGCATCATTTAAAATCATGATATCAAGCTTCAACATCATCATTAAACCCCACATGTGTGTGTACCTAGTAGAAGCACTTCACACCATGCATGTCAACATACTTGAAATTAAACTCACTACCACACTACACATGTAAATTACCATCTAAACATGAATTCCAGCGAAAATTATAGGAGAAAAATCATAACTCAATTCAAAGCTTAACTACAAAGGCTAAACACATATAAGATCATTCACTTCATCCATACTAACATTCATACCTCAACTAACCACATTCTATTTGGGTTCATTTGGTCCAAAAACCCAAAATTTGACGGTTGGGCCCACAGGGGTCCTGCCAAAACCCTAATTTTTGAAAAAATAGTGAAAATTCAGAAAAATCCCAAAAATTCACATTTGATTCAAAATCACTTAAAACCACCAATCCTAAAGTTGATTTTGATTAAAACCATCATAAACACTATTTATTTACGAAACCACCAAATAAATCAGAAAATGCGTTAACCTCATGATAACCGATAATTAAAAGAAAACAAGAACCGATTTAAGATCTTACACCACCCCCCTTCGATCCACCATCCCCCTGCTCCCCCCCCCCCACCTTTTCCCCCTTTCTCCAGTTGTAATGGCCCGATCCGAACCGGGGCCCAAAAAATCTCTAATTAATTTTTTTTCTTTCCTTAAGCCAGGAATCATCATCTATGTGCGAGAGGTGCAATGTCTATCTACGAACTATGGAGCTTCAAGCTTCCCCATACGTAGACTTAGGTTGTAACAATCATTTACAGACAACAAAGCTTCATAGTTCGTCGCATGTAAAACAAAATAAAACTTATTATTATAATTAATTTGGATCGGGTCAACATTGCCTTGCCGTTGGTTGCCTACGTACGTATTGGATATTATTTCAGTACGATTAGATCTGAACGTAGTTTTTTCTAACGGCTACTACATACATCAGGTATCACAAAATCATATACATATATACTAATACCTAATCAAAATTATACAGAAACCGATAAAACACTGGCAATACACATCTCACTCTATTATAGATTCGAGTACCACACGACCACCACATGCCTCTCTCTGCCCTAGAGCAGATCTAGAACATACACATGTCTCACTCATCACTGAGCCAAGACCGAACAACACACACCACACGTCTTGCTCTACCCTAGAGAGAGACGGAACATAACAAGTCACATCAAAACATAGCAGATTAGAACACAAAATATCAAAGTATGGCATGACACTTCAAATCATATCAAATAAAGCATAACAAAGTAATTCAAATAAGAACATATTAAATCATAACAATTCATAGATCTTAATTAGTATATTATTATCACTAATTAAGATGTGTAAGCGTATAAATAATTTAACATCCTAAGTTAACTACTTAGGATGTAAATGTATTCTCATACAGAAGATTAAGTATACTTACCTATAAAAAACATCGAAAGCGGCAGCATTTAGAGCTGTTTGTTTCTTCAGAGCGTCCTCCTTTTTGATACTGATATGGCAGGCAGAATCTCCTTTAAAGTAGGTAGACGTAACATCCCTTAACTTCAGGATGTTCTGTACTTCCAATACTCGGAGCTGACGGATAGGGCATCCACTTTTCAGAGACATCTTTCTCCTTCCATGCTTGTGAACTATGGGCGGAGTCTCCCTTTAGCTTGGGGATGCCTCTCTTACTAGGTGGTGGAGGACAGGGCCTCCCCGACTCTTGATTGATTCTTTTGTTGTGACCCGGCAACTGCGGACAGAACCTCATCTTATTCGTGGCCCATTTTTCTTTCTTCGGTGCTTGGGGACGACAGGCAGAGCCTCTTCTTTGGGGGATTTCTCTATCATATAGTAGTCAACTTGGAGAATAGATCCCTCCATTGCGTAGAACGCACACAATTTAGTCAAGAATGCCTCTTGAACATATTAAATCAGATTTATGATGGTTAGAAACGGAGAAGAAGAAGTTTGTCGGTGCTCGAGGACAATGGGTAGGACATCTCCTTCTCTTGTAGCTTTTCCTTCTTATAAAGTTTTTGACTCGAAGAAAGGACCACTCCATTACGTAGAGCATACTCGATTTACTTAGGAACGCCTCTTGAACGGCCTTAATCGGACTCAAAACGCTAAAAAACGGGGGAAATGAAGTTTTGACTAAAAACCAACGAAATGGGATTTTTATAAACCTGAGCCATGCCGAAACCACGACGCCACACCGCCAATTTTGGCAGTGCCACGGTTTCCACAGCAGCGGCACCCGTCATAACGTGCAGCTCGTGCCCATGCACGAGTTAGCATGCATCCATCACGCATGGCTTTTTCCTTTTCTTTTTCTAATATTTTTTTAATATGTATTTCAATCTTCAAACGCACATAACTTTCTACCCTGAATTTGGATTCGTGCGTTCTTGGTACCATTGGACTTGTATCGACAAGCCTTTCATTATAAGCCCACTTAAAGTAGTATATTATGCTCATTCCAAGTAGGTCCCGTGTATTTTTTACCCTTCTCTAGGTCATAAATTCTGGTCCCGACCTCCGTTTTGCCAGTTCTTTTATTCGTTATGCTCATTTCTTCGAGTTCTACACAAATACAAAGGCTTCAACCTTTGAAACCCTCAATAATTTATCAAAAAATGTACTAATTACCTCTAACCCCCTTCATTAGAAGTAATTGGAAAAGCAGGATATTACACCAGTCCCCCCTCTCCCCTTGCTCTGCCCCCCTCCTTTGACTTACATGGGGGAAGGAGGGGGGCGGAGATGGGGAGTGGTGGGCCAGAGGATAGTGGCAGCACCTTCGTCCTCCCGTTCCCCCTACTCCACCCCCCTCCACCACCATCCTCGGCCTCCCCCGCACTCTCCCCCTGCTCCGGTCCCCCCTCTCCCCCTACTCCCCCCCTCCTCTAATTTTCAGAGGAGGGGGGGAAGGAGGGGGTGGAGCCGGGGAGTGGGTGGACCGGGAGGGTGGTGGGGGGCAAGAGGACGCCGCCGCTGCTGTCCTCCCACTCCCCCTCCTCTGATGGTGGGCGGAGCTGGGGATAGAGGGGGGACCTAATTCCAATGCCCCACCGTCCTCCAGCCCCCTCTCCCTTCCTCGATGGGTTCGGTGGCCCACTAGGGATTTTTTTAAATAAAATTTTGTCTTTAGCAACATATATAAAAGTGTCACTAAAGCATTTTTAAAATTTTTTAAAATTTATTAAAGCGTCACTATTACATTTAATTTTTTTAATATTATATTATTAGCGGTGCTTTGAATAATTATTTTTAAAAAAAAACTTTATTATAGTAGTGACATATATAAAAGTGTCTTATTAGCGACGCTTATAGTACGTCGCTAATAAGTTATTTTTAATTTTTTTAATTATTTTTCTATTAGCAACATATAGAATAACGTCGCTAATAATTTATCATTAGCGACACTAAGAAATAAGCATCACTAATAATTTATTATTAGCAACGTAGTTTTACTAATAGCGATGCATAAATATACGTCGCTAATAGGTACTATTAGTGACACTTTTTCTTATACGTTGCTAATAGGCAAAAGTGATGACACTTTTGTCGACGCTTATAGCAACCATTTTTTTATGCATCGCTAATAGTCATTAGCGATGCTTAGGGAACTATTAGTGACGCATAAATGCATCACTAAAAGTCATTTTTGTTGTAGTGTGAGACTAAAATGAATTAATTTTCTATTAAGCTGAAAAAGAACATGATTTGTAGTCAATATACCTTAATGAAGAGAAGGATACACTAAGGAGTCATCGCTAAAAGTCACTAGCGATGCTTAGGGAACTATTAGTGACACATAAATGCGTCACTAAAAGTTATTTTTGTTGTAGTGTAAGACTAAAATGAATTAATTTTCTATTAAGCTGAAAAAGAACATGATTTGTAGTCAATATACCTTAATGAAGAGAAGGATACACTAAGGAGAGTGAGGATCAATTTAGTTTTCTTTTTCTTGATGTGATAATTCTCTATTTTTTAAAATATGTACACATCATGTTTAAAATCAAGTCAATTTATGAGTGAAGATCAAAAGAGAATTCTTAGAATGAGTTGACATAGGCATTTGGATTCTAATGGAGTCATGGTTATCAAATCAGAGGAACTAAAACTAGAATTCTATTTAGGATTTAAAAAATAAACATTTCTTATAATATATTTCGATGTTTGTATGTTTTATTTACTTCAAAATCTTATTCAAAAGATTTGTCCTTGTAAAGATAATGGGGAAGAGCTACCTATTTAGGTCAGCCTAGGCTAAGTTCCTTTCTGCTTGACATCAAGAAAAAAAGAAAGAAAAAATATTAAAAAAATAAATGAATTGATGCAAGTTGAGATGATTTAAAAAAATGAAACCCTAGAAAAATGAATTGAGGAAAAATATTATAACTCTGAAAAAGGCATGGACATACTCATTATTGAGCTTTTAATTTATTCTATCTTTTTTAGAGAAAAAATGTACATGGATTCTCTCTAAAATGAGTAGAAAAAATTAGAATTATTTCTTTAATAATTCAAGGAAATAAAATTCCATGTAATATGCTTCAATAATTAT
This sequence comes from Saururus chinensis, assembly GCA_035235625.1. Lineage (NCBI taxonomy): Eukaryota > Viridiplantae > Streptophyta > Magnoliopsida > Piperales > Saururaceae > Saururus > Saururus chinensis. Next base: position 29,753,151 of record CP141140.1, read on the forward strand.
AAGTTTATTTACTTTAATAAACTTTTAGTAAATGAAATTATCCTTGTAAAGATGATAGGGAAGGGATACCTACTTAGGTTAGCCTACGTTAATGTGAAGCTCTCGTCCGCTTTACATCAAAAAAAAAAAGAAAAATAACAAAAATAATTATATAATGCAAGTAGAGAGGATTTAGAAAAGCTGAAACCCTAGAAAAATGAATTGAAGAAAAATACCATGACTTAGAAAAAGATATGGGTATATTCATTTTTTAGCTTTTAATTTTTTTCTCTCTTCTTATAAGACAAAGTATGTAGATTATAGCTAAAGTAAGTCAAAAAATGAGAACTTTTTCTACTAAGGTTTTCAACATTGTCTCACTTGAATAAGCATGATCTTACGAGATTCAAGATTAAAAGGGACGCAAGTTAAAACATTGGTGATTTCTTCTAAAATTAATAAATGAAAGATAAATTGTCAAAAAGAATAAAAAAATTGAGAATCACATACCAATGGATTTAATTAATCTAAGGTAAGGTATGAATTGACTTAATTTGCACTTAGATTAAATGTTTAGCATTAATTGTTTAAATGTTTTATTTTTATTTTTGTGTTCTTGATCACAAATTAAAGTGCTTTTAAATGGAATTCAATGTTTTTTATCATTAAACTTTATTGTTATTTATTTTTTAATATCTAAAAAAATTTATTGCTCAAAGAGTTTTAAACCAAATTTGTCAAAAGGAGTATTTCAAAGTAAATTTTTAATTAATGAACACATCATTCAGTGGATATTAAGACAAACTTTATTGCTTATATATTTTCTGTCTATGAGTCATATTAACATGATTCTTCTTAATCTGACATTCTGATGTAGTTGCTTGGAATGCATTTTCTCAACATGAATATGTGACTAATTTGTTAAGTGTAGAGAAAACTTAATGGAACTTAAATTTCATATGTCATAAGTACTTGAATATTTAAATAACGCTTTTATTTATTTACTAAAAAAATCTTGCGAGTATGATCTTGTTTCTGTAGATCACACCACATTAGATATGAGTATCTTAGAATAAGGGGGAGAGTCATTGTTAAAAGATGATGGACATATGATATATGATGATTATTTTAGTGTTATGTCTTTATGATTATTTACTTGATTAATATACTTAATTGGAATTGTCAATAATTATTTATTCACTATTGTCTATTTGTGTCAAAAAGGGGAAAAATGATTAATAAAAATCAAAGTCCTTATTTTCATGCTTATTTAGATAGTACTATGTAAATAATTTTGATTATAAGTGTGCATGATAAGTTCTAGTTTTTTACAAAGTTTTTCAAGATTAATTCTAAATTGTTTAACTTATTGTTGTCAAGTCATATATAAGAGTGAAAGTCAATGCACTATGTCAAGAGTAATAAATTTTATTTAACTCTCAATCGTGTAGTGTTTTGTCACAAAATAAGAAAATGGGGGCATTGAAACAACATATGAGGCATACATATTGTTATTAGCCAATTTTGATAATCAAAATTATGTCATAACTTCATGTATGTTTTTAGTTTTAGGAATCTGACTAGATTTAGTTGTGGTTAAGTTGGATTTAGAATTGATTAACTTGAAAAATAGAAGCACACGATTAAGGTTGAAGTATAAGAAGAGTGTTGAAGGTAAAATGTTTATTTGTACACACTCATGTATACAAGTCACTTAGATTAGCTCAGAATGATTGAATTTAGTGAATTTGGGAGTCTTAGACTTAATTAGAGTAAATAAAATTTTTTATTATAACATCAATCAATAGCTGCAATTTTTATACAATCGATCGATCGACACTTGAATCAGCCTTTGTAAAATTAAGCCAAGAGTTTATCGATCAATCATAGAATCAATAGATCGATCAATTGAAGTGACATACCCTAATTGAAACAGTGAATGATCTATCGTTGTGTTAAACAATCAATTGATGTCTATGTTAATTCCCTAGTTTAAGCCTTCCCGAATGAGATTTTATTTCTAATTGAAGTCAAACACTTAAATCAACTTAGTGGACTATTTAAGGGCAAAGAAAAGATAAAATTGAATAGAGTAAAACCTAAAAGATTATTGAGAATAAAAGAGACATCATTTTTCCATAGTTTTCTAAGAGAAGATCATCTAATGCTTATGTTAATGGTAATTTCTTGAGACACACAATTGAGAGAAAAGTCTCTCACACACTAAATCAAAGAAGAGGTGCAACAATCTTTAAAGAAGTTGAAGAATTAAAGGCTAAAGTCAAAGAACAAGATAAGCTTGTTGTGGAGGCTAAAAGAAGACAAAGACAAAATGAATAGAAGAAAAAAGTTTCAAGGATTGTAGAGAAGACTTGAAGGTTTGCAACTAGAGGAGTTTTGTTAAAGATCTAAGAAAAAAGGAATTTTGGGTTAGAGTCAATAACGAAGGTTGGTGGTTTGCTTATGTCTATGTAGTTTCTTGCTTGATAATACATTAATTTAGTCGTTGAACAACTGACATGGATTTTTACCTTAGTTGGGGTTTTTCATGTAAACAATTGTGTGTGTGATTATGTGTTTTGCATGCTTTATAGTTTGATTGTTGATAGATTAATAATGAATGTACATGAGATTAGGCTTTTAGTATGTCTGCTATATAAATAAGTTCTCATGTAAAGAGGCCATAACTCTTAATTCTGAACTTGATTTCTTCACTAATAGAGAGCATTTGTGGGCTTGAGAAATGTACGACAGTTGCCACCCCTTTGAAGCCACCAATCTAGGCTGTCGCCGGTCGGTTCTGCTGGCCTTGTTGGAATTCGGTTGGCCATCCCAACTTCTGCAGTCTTAGAACTTCTCGCCGCGCCATCTCTACCCTCCAGAACTCAAAAAGTGTCATTTTTTCGCTTCCCCTTCTTCCTCCAACGTCCGTGGTCACTGTGTCACCTTTCAAACCATCTTCTTCGCCGCCGCGGCTTTCCACTGCACCGATCACTAGGGTTGCACCAAACTGTACCTGCTCCACTATGTCGTTACCGCCCTCCTCTGTCGTCGCCCTTGCATCTATTGCATCTTCTCCAAATCCGGTCGTCGTGTCTGGGATTCCGGCTAGATCTGCCTCGTTCGCGGCTGATTCTGCCATCGAGCATGGGATTCCAGCCAAATCAGCCTTGTCCGTGGCTGACCCTACTGCCGCACATTGGATTCTGGCCTCATCTGCCCCATCCATGCTCGAACCTTCTGCTGGCTCCAGCCTCGAAGCCACCTCCTCCATCGGCTTTAACCCCACGGTCACCGCTGCACAACACCTGGTGGACCCGTCGCGGCCTCTATGCTTTCCACCTTCGTACCATCTGCCAGCTGTCTCAGCACACCAGTCCATCATGATGCCAACCATCGCACCGGCCATGGTCACCTCCCAATTGCCCTCCCACCCCTCATTTCATAGTTGTCGGTCGCCTCAATACCACTCCTATATCGATCCATAGCCTAGATGCCTTCTGGTCCAATCGTCGATGAACCGCCAGCTGCCCTGTTCCTCCTAGCCATCCTTGCTCCATCAACCACCACCCCATCCGCCCTCCACTCCCATTCCTCCCCCTTTCACTTGGTCAATTCATCGGTTCTTCACTCCTCCATGCCTTTGGTCAGGGGCTAATATTATGGGTAACCCTCTCTTTGAGAACCAGTATGCCCCAGTGGACCCACATGCACCTTCTCTCGTGCACACGGATCAGCTGCCACATCCTCCCTTGCACGCTCGGGGGCCCTCTCATCCAGCACTAATTCCTACTCCACTCATTGATCACCTCGAAGAAGCGGAAGCTTTTATCGAGGAGTAGGATTAATGTGACCGTATAGGTTACCCTCGCGGTCGTTGCTATGGACGCATCGAATATCCCCATGGAGCTACTCGTCCTAACCCAAATCCTTCTATTCAGACCCAACCGATTTGTGTCATTTTTCCTGTCTTCAAGGGAGCGTTTCTGTCACTTCCGTCGTGCTCTGGCTCACAAACAGTGCAAATTAGCTTCATTTCATATGGAGGGTCATGCTATGCATTGGGTCAACCAATTCCTTGCTTAGCATTGGACATTACTTGGCCTGAATTCGAGCATGCTCTTCTCCTCTGTTTCGGCCAAACTCCTTATCAAAATTTTAACAGTTTGCTGCCTCAGGTTCACTAACGGGGATAAGTCCAAGACTATCAGGATGAGTTCAAGCACTTGGTGTCCAAGCATCGGCTTGGACTCCGCAACGCTATGTTGTGTTGTCATGTATGAAGGCAGCTTTGCATCTTCTACCACAGACAGGTTTTCAATGGCAGCTTGTTCATTCGTGAAATCTTTTGGGCCTTCCACGAACGCAAGTTAAAGAGGTGGTAAAGCTAAGAAAGATGGATCAAATGAATGCAGCTATAGCGAGTTGATGGCAAACGTCAGCAAGGCTAAGGCATACATAACCTCATCGAAATGGCGAGTTGTCTCAACTTGGTTGGTAGAACTCAACATGTGTATCTAATTTCATCGTGTGTGAGTGAATACAAGCGGAAGAGGGTGGGAGGGTATAGGGAGGTCCATGATTGAACGCTCTGATATTAGTGATGTAGATCGATGCCTACACAAGATGAATTAAAGATAAAATTATAAAGAAAACAACTTAATGATAAAATTAATTAACCTAAAGGAAGGACCCAACCCCTAGGGTGGGTCATAACAGTCACAAGCCACTATAAGAAAACAGACTATTAGTGACGCTTTTAAGTGTCACTAATAGTAATAAAAGCATCGCTTATAACTATTAGCATTGCATACAAAGCGTCACTAAATGCATTGAAAAAAATATAGTCGTTATTGCTCATTAGTGGCACTGTCACGACCCGGATTTTTAAAACTCTTTTTACATAAATGACACGTGATAAATCATGAGAAATTTTTTTTCTTTCTTAAACACAAAACAAATCATCCGATTAAATATCCAGGTCGTAATAACTGGGGTTCACAAATATGAATATCAAAACATATGATATTATTACACGTGTCGAATTCTGTAAATAGCAAGTTAACCCTCTAAGTACAAGTCTATCATCTGTCTGAAAAAAACAACCAAGTAAAGTTAGCTCTCACGCCAATAATTACAATTACTTACAAGATTGCAGAAGGAAGAAACTAGATCTCACTAATGCAACATCGTCCTCAAATGCCCACCAACGTCCCGATCTCGCAACATCCTCATCCAAAGAACCTGCAAGCATACAAGACCAAATAGGCAACAAAACATCTCCTCCCCTTGGAGGAGCATTCAAAAGAACAAAAGTATTAGTGCTCAGTCATGAAACCATTTTGAACCCTATCTTGCTCATCTATAAGCCAGGATTACGAATGACTATCCCAAACCCTATTAGTACCTTATAGACTAGGGTTTAAACTCGAAACTGCCATCAGTTCATCAACCAAGGCTTATCGTTAGGTCAATGGCTTTGTTCATTGTATGAACTAGTCCCAGACACCTCTGAGGTATTTTAGTCTTTATCTTAATTAGGTGTTCTCGTCCAATCCAAAGCTATCCACCCAAATAATTATTCTTTCAATATTCTTCAACTAGTGATAAGTTACTATCACAACATCAATATCAAAAATTGAAACAAAGAACAACATAAACAATTAGAACCACAAAGGTCCAAACAGATCATAATATCAATAATCAAATTCAATAATGATATTATAATTACTCGAGCTTTCATGCCCTAACCCTCCTTGTGTTAACTTATTAAATCTCTTAAAAAAACTCATCATAATGCACCTAAGGGCATTAAAGTAATTATCCAACATCGAATATGGTCCTCTCTACTCTCGGGTAAGTCTTTAACCTCTTAAGAGGTTTCAATATCACATTGGCCCGTTAATAACATCCACTTGAATACGAGCCAGTTTGCATAGGGGTATTTCTATCATTTTATTCAGGGCTTCCCTGAACCTCAATGGTCCAAAACTAATCTCAAAGTTTAGACCTCGACGTTATGAACCTGAGGAAATTTCCTTCCCGTTTAACGGGGTCGTAAACCCCTTGAACCGACCCCGGTTCAATTAACTATCTCATCTTAACCCTAGAGGTAAGATAGTCAAATATCTACTTACTGAGATTTTACATAGCTTATGGCTTAGTCCAAATTTAGGATACATATTAAAATATTATTGAGATTTTTCTCAATTTTTAAATCCACTCATAAGCCCCTGAACCAGAGCCCCAAAGTTTGGTTATTAATTATTTGCTACAAGTCAACTTGCAAGGGTAAATTAGTCATTTTAAAGCATCTGGGATTTTTTGTCAATCTAAAACTTGGTCAGGGCACACAGCATATGTTCATGGCCATATGCCATTTTTTTCAAATTTAATTCACATCTACAACCTACTGAACCGGACAGGGTTCCGTTAGGTTTTATTTTTATTTGTTTTTACTTGAACCGGCCTGAACCTAGTTGGACAACCCGACCTAGTCCAGGGCCCGACGACCCGTTTCACGGGTCGTCTTCCCCATGACCGGCGGACTCTAGCACCGCCGCTCATCTCATGATGGAGGTAGGGCAGCCCAAGTGATTCCGGACCGCCAGCACACGCCAGAACTGATAGAATAGGTCCCGCCGCCTCTTGGTGGCTGGACACCGGCCAAAATGGCCCCTTTTTTATTATTGTAACTGTGAGGAAGCAGCAGAAGCCACCGCGGCTGGGGCTGGCGCAACCCAGGCAGCCGGGGCCGGCGCAGCCAAGGCGAGCATGGGTGGCCCTGCGCAACCCCGCCCTCTTTCTATTTTTCTCTTCATGTTTTTATTTATTTACCTTAACCCGCACGGCGGCGGCGGAACTTGCCATTGGTGGGTCACCCCTACGTAATTGCTCTGCGGCAAGAGTTTCTAGCTAGGAAAAGAAACCTGTAGGCTAGCCAGCGGCTGGTCAGCAGCCGATTTGGTTGGAGAAGAGAAACAACCGTAATTTCTGCAATTTCTGATTCATGCATAAATTAAGCTACATATAGATTTATTTAATAAAACCTTCGTTAATCTATACTTGAAGATAATGACAATGATCCTACCTTAGTCACCGGTTTATTGTTGATCCACCGCCACTAGATCCTTGCCGGAGCTTCGCCGACTGCCTTCGCTCCTCCATCAGCCAAAAATCCCCCTTAAGTGTGCCCTCAAAAGCCTTTTTATAAGCATGAGGATTAGGATTCCTACTCCCTTTAGAAAGTTGGGCAATCCTCTCCAATTAGGCCACCTAATTCGGACCTTAAGAATTAATTTCGGAATTATAAACAAAAATGACTTAAATGGGCCAAATACAATCTAAATTGGGTAAACAGGCCTAATGCGACATACTCAACTTCGAACAGTCGTATCTCCCTCATCCGAACTCCGATTCATGCGTTCTTGGTGGAGTTTCGAAGCTCTATCTGTCTACTTTATAATAGAATTAGTTTATATCTAAGGAGGAAGTTATTTTACTAAAAATATCAAAGGTCAAATACCCTATTTTCCACGTATTTAATTTTTGAAACCTAGGAAAATTAGGGATATTACAGGCACATATAAAAAATTGTTGCAAATAGTACCACTTAGGGATGCTTTTCTTTGCGTAACTAATATCTACTTTTTTTGCAACACTAAATAAAGCCTTGTAAATAAAGTATTGCAAATAGTAAATTATTAGCGACAGTTCACTACATGCGTTGGTAATAAGTAATTATTAGTATTTGCTCATCAAAAAATAAGTAATTATTAGTGACACTATTTATTAGTGGCACTTTATAAAGTGTCGCTAATAATTACTTATTAATGATGCTCGACGCTTTATAAACCATCTCTAACAAGTAATTATTAGCGATGATTTATAAAGCAACACTAATATTAAAATATTTTAAAAAAAATGATTAGCAACACTTATTTTTTCTTTTCTAAAAGGAAATAATAAAAAAATAGCAACGCTTTTAAAAGTGTAACTAATAAAACTTTTATTAATGAATCTTTTAAAAGTGTCGCTAATAAATAAAAAATAATCTAAATGTTAATAGAATAAAATAAATGAAATAAAATCCCACCTTCAGTGGGATTTTGGGAAGGGGGGGGTGGAGTCCTTGTTTGGGGGGAGGGGCTCAAGCCATCCCCTGCCGGAGCCCCTCAGGAGGGGGGAGGAGAAGAGGGGGCAAAGGGGGGGAAGGGGCTCTAACCAGAGCCCTTCCTCCACTTCCTCAAATGTAGATGAGGGAGATGGGAAGAAGGGGGGGGGGGGGGGAAGAGTCTTTAGCTTGAGACAGGGACAATGGCCGAAGGCAAGGGAGATGGTAGGGGAGAAGAAGAATGGGGGCAAGGGTAGGGGAGGGGTGGGCAGCGGCTAGCAGAGCCGGGGAGGTGGGCTGAGCCGGGAGATGCGGCCAGAGGCATGGAAGAGGGCCGGGGGGATAAGAAGAAGGGGAAAGGGGCAGACAATAGTTGGCGGAGAAGTAGGGGGGAGGGAGAGAAGAAGGGGTTCTATCCAGAGAAGCCAAAGCCCTTCTTCCGGCCGGATCCTCCGGTCGGGGGGGGGGATATGAGCGAGGGGGTTGGGGGAGAAGAAGGGGGAAGGGGACCTGGCCCGAGGAGACATCCGGAGCCCCTCCTCCACTTCTTCGGAGGGTGGGGGAAGGGGCAAGTGGCGGGCTAAGCCTGGGGAGAGTACGGACGGAGACAGGGATGGGTACTGGAGGCAACGACGAAAGTTGGAGGCAAGGGAGATGGTGGGGGAGAAGAAGAAGGGGGTAGGCGGCGGCTAGCGGAGCCGAGGTAGTGGGCTGAGCGAGGGGAGAGTGCGGCTGGAGGCAGGAGATGATGGTCGGAGGCTGGGAAGAGAGTGGTGGGGAGAATAAGAAGGGGGGAAGGGGAAATGGGGGAGGGGCGGGTGACAGTTGGGGGAGCCGGGGCAAGGAAATAGGGAGGAAGGGGGAGAAGAAGGGGCTCCAACCGAAGAAGCCAAAGCACCAAATGCTTGGACCACATCTCATGAGCCTTCAAATGGTTGGCCTTAATGATCATAACAATGGGGAAGTGTTGCTGCTCCCTAATCATTCCATTGAAGACCTCACATTGGTTGAAAGCGACAATGTTATACTTAGGTAATGGAAAGTATGTACTAACCCACTTTGCCCTATCTATTTCTGTTAACCATTTGTGGGCTTCGAGTTTTTTCTCCTCAATGATAATCATTTCTTAAATATATGTCTCCACCCTAACTGCTTTGGTCGCCTTGAAGAAGTTATTGTTCAAACCTTTATCTTTGAAATGTGAAAATATGTTTCAAGATATCTGAAATGCACAATATCCATGTGCGACATATGGATAACATTTAGCCACTTATGATATGATTGCTCTATGCTTATAAGAAATTATCACAAGACCCTCCAAATAACTAAGTTTGATTTCAAAATGTGCAAGGACACAGCCCCATGCATTATTATTCTCTCATTCTCTGATAGCACAAGCAATTGGGTATATATGGTTCTCGCTATCTGAAATATTTTGTCCCTTTGTATCTTCCTTTTAAGAATGTGTCGTCTATACATATAACCCTTCGTATGTACTTCTTGAAGTTCTTCATGGCTACTCCAAATGAAACAAAACATCTTTTGAAGGTCTTATCTACTGTATCGTACTGGAGAGAGTTGAGCTGCTTGAATTTGCTTTCTCCAACTCATATAAATAGGTAGCCAACTCGCCATATAATGACTCATATGATCCCATATGTTTTCGAATGCTTCATCTTCACTCCATACCCCAAATCAACATCAATTTGAATATCCTTTGGAATATAAGCAACACGTTGCCTAAAGCGTTTCATAACTTAGTCAGCAATAATAACTGATTTTGCTTATTTTTTAAAGATTGGTTTCCCACATGTATGAACATTGTTCATAGCCTTCACTTTGAATATACTACAAATATTGGTTATTGTTACATGTAACCTCCATGGATAGCCCACCACTTTGCACACAACTATAAATCGAGATTTATTTGAATATAATACATTGACTTCAAAGTTGTTATGTATAACAAACTTGTATACATGTAGCTTCAGAGATTCCTTATCCCTAAACTCTTGCCCAAGTAGAACTACCTTCGGATATTTGACAATTTCAAAAAAATCCTCCTCCTCATACATGTTGTGCTTATCATTCACACATACCTCAACATCTAAGCTTCTCAAGGAATATATTTAGATACAAACTAAAATGAACCCAATAGTTATAAGTTAGGTGTAATCAGTTTAATGACAATTTATGATATGATACCTTAGATTATGTTTTGGTCCCAGAGCTTTTTCAAAATAATCCCTACTTCCAGTAGCCACATTTAATCCATTTGCTTTCCCAATGTCATTATCTCCTCTTACACTGTAGGCATCTTCATCAAAATTTTACTATTCAAATTTATCTCAATTCATGTCTTCCTCTTGATGATCTTGCCATCCATCATTAACGACTACAACATTGTCCTCTATTGTGTTGGGCGAAAGCTCTTCAAATTTTAATATGTTAACATCATCAACTTGAACCCTTGCAATTGGGACCTTTACTAGTTCTTTATTAGAATCGGATTGCAAATATAAGTAAGCAAGAGGAGCTTTCTTTGCCTCCATCTTCATGGCCTCATTCAATAAGTCATCTGCTTTTGTGTCATCACGCAAATCCACTGCGGTCTTGTACAATATGTCCCCATCCACCCCCACACTTGTTAATGGTTGAATGTTTTTTATACCCTCACTTCCTCCAACATCATTCATTTCTACCTTTGGGTTCACCTCTTCACCATGACTAGTAAGGACTTCGGCAACAACATTTAACATTTTCGACTTGTTAATCCCCTGTATGACATCAAATTTTAGTTGACATTCCTATGAGCCATTTGTTTTTCCCATTTTTGTTATGATCAATGGGAGACCATTATCCCTTGTCTTAGCATAATGTAGAAAACAATGGAGAGTCTTAATATCTTATATTTCTGTTGGAGGTAGGTCCATGGGGATCACCAACGGATATGTAAAACTCATTTTTAATGAGTATTCATTGTATAACATCCTATTATATTGTGTACTGTCGTCACTATTGATTCATATGACAATGAGTTTTTAACAAATATCATATCGCACTTTGCATTGCAGCTATCATACTTGTGTCCACTGGCATCCCACTCTCCAACACACACACATAACATAGGCTACTCATCTATATCCATCTCATTTGAACATACTTCATACTCCCATTAGTCCATCCAAAAGAAAAATATTAAATGTACCTGAGAGTTACCTCTTTTTAGCATACCAGTTATCAGATTTTCCTTTTTAGTTAATGCTTTCGAGCTCTCTTTTTCACCATGTATACTTCCCTTCATTACTTTGATTGTACAACCAATCATTTGCATCTTTTCTTTCCTCTTAACATGCTTTACACCACCATTAGTGCTTCCACAAGTAAACATTAAATATACCTGAGAGTAACTACTTTTTGGCACTACCAGTTATCAATTTTGCCTTATCAGTTAATGCTTTGATCCTCCCTTTTTCTACCATGTATGTTGACTTTCTTCACTTCAATAGTATACCCAATCTTTTGCTTCATTTTTTTGATCTAAACATGCTTCACACCTACCATATAAGTAATCTAGGTGGAAAGAAATATATGTCCCTGGCATTTACCTCTTTCTAGCCCTATTAGTTATTAGATGTACACTATTAGTTAATGCTATCGTCGACCCTTTTTAGCTTTTCCTTGGTTATATGCTTGTCAAATTGAAACCCATTTGCCCCTTAACCTATTCATTGGGTAGAGGTCTAACACTGTAGCATCCTACACGTTAAGATGCTCTTCTACTAGCTATTTTGAGATCTTGAAGCTAGATTTGGTTGCCCATGGGACAAGGAGTCTTGCAGCATGGTCACCAATGTCACAAGCAGGCCAGATTGGACCCAATTGGCTATTATCTAGCAACTTTCGACTACTGTCAGGGGCATCCATGGTCAGGTTTAGATCGGCTATGTGGGCACTCCCACCCAAAATGGTAGGAGTGACCACCCAGAGTTTACGTGTCTAGCGCTGATAGGGAAAAAATAAGTAAGAATATTATTTTCCAAACAAATAGTATGTATTACTCAAATAGGGAAGGAAGGGATTCATGGGTGGCCTCCATGGAAGGGATTCAGCACACAGACGGCCCAAACAACAGAGACCACGAGTACACAAGCCACAAATAGTAATGAAGGGCTACAGGTCACTTGCTAGGTCAGCATGTGCTCAATGCTGGCCTCCTTTCTAGGCATAAGCATATTTACCTTCTCAACCATTTGTTCATAGTCTTCTGTATTGGGTGTAATTACGAAGATTCTTGTGGTCGCTACTATGGCATCCATCGCCATGGTTGTAGGCTTCAGATAGGGGTGTAAATGGCATCCTTTGTCCGGTGTTTGTCCATGTCCGCATTCGTTTGCACTAAAATAGACAATATTATTTTTTGTTCATCCTTAATACGGACGGACATGGACAAGGGTTGGCTATATTCGCAGCCATCATGTCTGCCAACTATATATTTTTTTATTATTATTTTTACTTTATACTAAATTACTAACCTATGTCACATATTAATCTTCATAGAAAGATTGTAAATAATACATATTATACTCTCATGTGTCTTCTATAACATTATTATTTATTTATTTTTTAGATTAGACTATCTTACTATTATAATAGGGAAAAGTTAATATGAGCCCGGGCTCATGTGCGCCTACGTGAGCCCGGGCTCATATAAACTGGACTCATTATTATAATTTATTTTTTAATTAATTCTTTACTAACCACCCTTAGTTTGAGAACAAAGCAGTGTATACTACACTTTCACCTTTATTTTGTTTGTGTCCATCATGGACAAATGTGGACAGACAAGCACATGGTCCACATAAAAATGGATGGCTGCGGACATGCCTTGTCCGTGTCCGTGTCCGTCCGTTTACACCGCTAGCTTTGGAGCTGCTTTCTATTTTGAATCCGTCTTTCAGACAATTACTTCACGTTCTGCTTCATCAATAAAGCTGCAAGGCAAAGACCAATGGATCTGTGCTTCTCTCAGCATGGCGTTGTTCCACTGGAGAAGCTGGGCAAAGATCTTAGGCTGAGTTCTAGAGGAGGAAACTAATTTTGGGCAAACAAGATCTTTCTTGTTCTTGATTAGTTTTTTCTCTTTTTAGGCCAACATATTTAATTTTGCTTCCATTGATTGCAGCAAATGTGACTTTTCACACCAGTGTAACAAAGTGTAAAATTTTTTTAGACCATTGTACAACCCCATATATAAGGAAACACCTGGAACAACAATTTCTCTCTTAAGATTTAAGTAGTTGCAAACTTACCGTGACTACCAAATTTAGTTGCCCACCTCCCAAAATGGAGTCCATGGACCAAGTTTGATTCAGTTATGGTTCCCTGGACAAACATCACACTTGTGCCGTTTTTTAGACCAAGGATGTCATCTGAGAGTCACATTTTTTATTCAGTAACTTTTCGTCTTTACCAACTAAAATCTTACTTTTGGCAAAACAAGTTGCTGCAATAAAACTGTAATGGTCTATTAGTTGTTCAATGAAAAGCAATTTCGCATGTTACCATCACAGCTCAAGGAAAGCAATGTGGAACCACCTTCTGAAAACGAAATATGATTCCAAGATTAAGGGCTTAAATTATCAAAACTGAGAAGATAAATTCTATATTTATGCTTCCTTAAATAGTGCACGCACAATATCAACTGACATAAATAGATAAAAATTACAGGAACTGAAGCTGCTCAATTCTACTAATTCAATCCTTGCAAATTAGATATTTACAAGAGAAAATTTAGTACAATACAAACAGAAAAATATAAAACAATGAATCCATCCCTGGTAAGAACAATTATAGAAGAGAAATAAGCAGATTTCTCTTTAGTATCTCAAATTATTCAAGCAAGCAGTGTAGCTGTTTGGCCACGGATGGACTTGACTGAAATTTCTCGTCTTTGGCTAGCCTCACAACAAGTCCCTTGGGGACCAGGCACTTCTGTTCCTCATACAACTTCTCTTGAATATTGGAAGAGCTCAACAATGGATGCAGACCTTCAACACTTAGGGGCCCCTTGTCCTTACTTTCCTACAAACACAACACAATAATTTCTTTCGTCATTTCACTTTTCAACCAAATCAGACAAAAATCAAATCAAATATCAAGATGTAAGACAATTGAACTAAATCAATTTCTACATAATTATGGTTTTCAATCAAAATTCATTTTCACCTTTGTGAGGCCACACACAAGATGAAGAGTGGCAATCTGGGCACGCATGAACTTCACATATTTGTAAGCAGCCAGCAACATCCCAGCTGTGTTCATCTTGTTCCCACCGGGGATCAGCTTCCCAAGTTGCTGAGTCTTCTCGCTGATCTTCTTCCTCCTCTGCCTGGCCGCCACACTCTGCGGTGACAAGCCAGACTCATTCGACTTCTGCCCTTGGTCGAATTCAGAGAATTGGAGGCCCATCGGTTGTGGAAGTGCAGGAGCAGAATATGAAATTTCTGGCAGTATTTGTGGGGCAGGGCAGCGGTTCAGAATTGGCTCTTTCGTAAAATTGATCGAGTAGTCAGAAAAACAGAGGCCGTGGTGCTCTGTTTTGATCCGTTTGGGGAAATTGAAGCACTCAAACTCATCAGAAGGGGAGTTTTCGGATGAAATAGGCAGTAATGGTTCATGAGGAGTGATGTAGGGAAACAATTGGGAGGTGGGGTCGGCATGAATTTGATTATTAGCCTCCCAGAAGCCGTCAAGCAAGGAGCTCGAGCTTTCATAGTCATCAAGGAAACATAGGATGTCACTGGGAAAGTCTGCTTGGTTGAAGTTGGCCGTCTCTTGACCGAAATGCTGGTAAGGATTGAAACTGGCACAGCAGCTCAAAGCCATGGTGAGAAGAACCTGATAGAAGAAAACCAGAAAGACATCAAACACAAGTTTTACCACAATCACAGCACAATTCAGAACCTAATCATCCACTTCCATGGCAATCTAGCACTAAAGTAATCTGGATCTCTAAATTCAGGTCTCTTCATTCAATTTACAAAGCTAGTAAACAGTAACATGAATCAAAGTTATAATCAATCACATTGACTTGAACCAAACTATACAACACAATTCAGAACACAAGTGAAGAGAACCGTATGACTCTGAACTGATGTACAAGAAGACTGATTCTGTCAAAAAAAAAGAAAAAACCAGAAGAAGACAGAGAAGATGTATGAATGGAAACTAACCCATGTGGGTGGCAAAGATCTAGAAGCAGAATCTGTGCTAAGAAAACGAAAAAATCACATAGAAAGACAGTTGAAGACTGAAAGGAAAGTGGAAATACCTGAACACGACCAAAAATCTGTTCTTTCTGCCGTCGGTTGACAAGGGGGCCCAGAACAAAAGGGGGGCAGTATATATGGTGGGGCCTGGAGGGGGTGGGGTCCGGGAGAAGTGGGGGCCGGACGGTTAGGGAAACCCTAATCAGCCGGGTTAGTGGATTAATAATGGGCTTATTTAACTAATCCCGGGCTTTTCTCTAGAAGCATTAATGCCCTCAGCAGTTCAAATAATTACGATAATAGCCTCTCTCCTCGTGTGGAGTGGTGATCAGTTGTGGACATTTGTCTTTCTCTGTCTTAACGCCCTCAGACCTCGTCTCTGCCTATATTACTTTATGATCTAGATTAGCAACTTCGCATTTTTAATTAAAAAAAGTAATCACCTAATATTATATTAATAAAAAATAAAATATTTGTATGAAAAAGTTGCTTTATGGAGGATGGGGCCAAAAGAAACTAAAGGGTACTCAACAATATCTGAAAACATTTTATTTTTGTCAAAAGTGGCGTTTAACATGGTGTTTTATGCATATTTTGATTGAAGTTTATGTATATTTTAATTTATATTAATAAATCTTAATAAAATTTGTATTAATATTTAGAGACCCAGCACGTAAATGTTTATAAATTTAGGATCGTACAAATTTTTTCTTAGTACTAAAATATGGGGGGTAAAAAGTGGCATTTAACTTGATACCTATTGAAAAATAGGTAAATTATCTTTTTAATAAGAGATGATAAAATGGGCATATGATTTATCGCCAATTAAATCATAAATGATCTTTGGGTCAAATGAAAAACCATAAAAATGGGCCCAATTAGTTGATTGGATGCCTTCATACTTCTGTTGGAGGGATGATTAGGTTGAGTTACAATGGGCCAACTTCCAATTAATCCATGGATCAAGCAATTAATGATGATTATGGGCCTAATGAGTAATGAGTTTATAAAACTATGGCTGTTGCAGGCGGCCCACGGACCATGACATAAATACGCCACAAATCACAAATGGCAAAAAGGTAAGTAATATATGCAGCAGTGCAATTCGTAATTTTAAGCTACAGGGAGGGGTAATTTCGTCAGAAGAAGTTATTTTTGGGGGTTTACTTGCTTGAATGCTACGGTACCGTCAGCTTTCGCAACGACGTTATGTCTATTCCGTCACCTGCGCCCAAGGCTCAGGCCACCCTCTGTTGGCCCTCTGATGCGTTGATGTGTCATCATCTCAACCATTGAATCTTATAGAAGTTATCCTATTTCCCACGAAAACTGCCACTTCGTTTCTTCATTTTAGGTAATTTATGTAGGAGACCCTAGGTTTTGAAGTTTTGGAGAATAACCCACCAAGCTTAAACCATTTGCTTAAAAACTTAAAAGTACTCAAATTTAATGTTACCTTACATTTTTTTGGCCCTTCCATTATGGACACCTTCATGGTCATTTAGATTTCAAATTTGACGTTCTTGGATGTTATATAAGGCAGATCAAGAATGACGTAATTTTGATCAACGAAAAAAAAACATATAACTAAATATGTTCTTAAAGTGTACTATAATTTTAAATATCATAATGATGGATACATTGATAGGATTCCATTGTTGATTAATCGAGTGGCCCAACAATGCACCACACTTAGACATAAGTTTGTGCATGAGATGATTAATCTAATAACAAACATAAGCTTCCTAAAAAGGAGCAAAACAAAAAATGTATATGATAATCAACATGGTTAGTAATCATATGAACACAAAAGTATGAACTTCTACAAAATCTAATCCATAATAAATTTTCTTACAAGGAGAAGCTATTATTAAGACAGGAGCTCATTATGCACATTAAAACTTTCCCACATGTGCATGCCCATTTAGGCTCTGCATGGGAAAACAAAACCAAGTGGTACATAATGGGGACTTCCATCTCTTGAAAATTGAAACTATGAGATTTTGGTACTAGTAGAGGATAGTCTGATTGGAAATTCAACTCTTGTAGGTGAAAATCACATGCTAAGGACTAGGAATTAGGTGAGGTTACTTAGACAAATTTCGAGGCCATCTTAGTTTATAATCATCACTAAAGTAAAATGTATTGTACTATTAGCAACGCAATGAAAAATGTTGCTACAAATTACTACTTGCGACCCTTAGAAAAGCGTCGCAAAAAGTTTAACTATTAGCGACATTTTTTATAAAGTATGGCTAATAGTACATCTATTAGCGAAGCTTAATAAAAAACATCGCTAATATTACAACTATTAACGACACTTTATAATAAACGTTGCTAATAGTTGTGCTATTAACAATACTTTAAAAAAACATCATTAAAGTTATATATTTTAAATTAAAAATAAAAAATTATAACTATTAGTGACATTTTTTATTAAACATCGATAATAGTTTTAATAATAGCAACGCTATTTTAAAAATATACTATTACCGACACTTAACAAAAAAACGTCACTAATAGTTATAAATTTAAAATAAAAAATTTAAAACTATTAGCGATGTTAAAAAAGTATCTCAAATGGTATTAATAATAGGGACACTTTCTAAAAAGTGTCGCTAATAACTATTATTAGCGTCGCTTTTAATAAAACGTAGCAAATTAGAAATGTTTGGAAGCGAGCGCCACTTAATAGTATAAGTTATTGCGATGTTAATTCTTTAGTGTCTCAAATATGTAGTCTATTACAACGCTCTTTCCGAGCATTACTAATAGCCTTAATGTTTTTGTAAAAAAATTTGAGCTATTAGCAACGCTCGGATACAAGCATGGCTAATTGTACAAGTAATTGTGACGCTAATTCTTATGCATTGCAAATACTTGTGCTACTAGCAACACTCTCTGCAGAGCATCGCTAAGAGCCATAGTTTTTTTTTAAAAAAATGAGTTATTTGCAACGCTTGAAAAGGAGCGATGCTAATAGTCTAAGCATTTGCGGTACTTAAGACTAAGCATAGCAAATACTTATACTATTAATGATGCTCTTCATCGAGCATCGCTAATAGACCAATTTCTTTTTTAAAAAAACTAAGGCTATTAGTGACGCTCTTCACCATGCGTTGCTAGTAGCACAAGTATTTATGACGCTTAAGTATTAGCGTCACAATTACTTATCCTATAGCGATGCTCGCTACTGAGCGTCGCTAATAACCTTATTTTTTAAAAAAAAATTCTACCCTCTCTCTCCTCCCTCTCTCTACCCTCTCTCTCTACACTCTCTCCTTCTCTCTCTCTACACTCTCTCTACCCTCCCTCTCTCATCCCTCTCTATCTTTGGTGTAGGTCAAGAGGGTCTACACAGAGAAAATAAGGAAAAAGGGAGAGAAGAAGAAGATTAAGCAAAAAAATCAAATAAAACTAATTGAATTCTGTATTCTATGCTTAGAATGGATTGAAACATGCAATTTATAGAGAAATAAACTAATAATCCTACTAAAAGAAGGTAAGCAAAACTAATCCTAACCAAGGTAGGAAATAGACTATTCTTGAAAGGTAAATAGAATCCAAATTAAAGTAGAAATATAACATTCCACCACGCTCCGCATCGCCTTGTCCTCAAGGCAACCAATCGGGATATCGTTTAAGGAACTCAACCTCCTAAATCCAAGTAGCATCCTCTAGAGAATGGTGCAGCCAAGCGATAAGAACCTTGGAAACAACACGTCCACTACGGTGAACACATCGGCATTCTAAAATAGCATGAGGCGTTGGAAGGCCCGAATCAGATGAAATCGATAGTGAAATTAATGGTGGAATAGATGAAGGATCACCAACAAATTTCTGAAGATGAGAAACATGAAACACTTGAAGAATCTGGGACTCTGGGGGCAATTGGAGATGATAAGCAACCTTGCCAATGCGCTCCAAAATTGGATAAGGACCATGAAAACGATGAGCTAGTTTCTTGTTAGATGGCTTATGAAATGATGTCTAATGATAAGGTTGATGGAAAAGATACACAATATCATCACGAGTTTGAAGAGTAATATCCATTACATCTACAGAAGCACAAAGTGGCATGTAATGAAGTAATGTAGGATGTGGGCGACCATAGACAAGCTTAAAGGCGGTATAACCTGTCGCAGTATGATAAGCAGTGTTATAAGACCATTCCGCCCAAGGAAGGAATGAGAGCCATGTCCGAGGCCGATCACCTAAAAAATAATGTGGATATTGCTCAAGGCAATAGTTGACCACTTCAATTTGCCCATCTATCTGAGGATGATAGGCATAACTCATGCGAAAAGAGGTGCCTTGGAGTCGAAAAAAGCCCTGCCAAAATGCGGATAAGAAGACCTTATCGCAAACAATAGTCTTAGGCTTCCCATGAAGACATGCAATATCATGCATGAAAACCTCAGCAACAGTTGTGGCAATATATGGGTTACAAAGTGCCAAAAAATATACATACTTAGACAATCAAACCACCACGACGAAGATGACAGATTTACCCTAAACCTTAGGTAATCCTTTTATAAAATTCATGCTAATATCTTCCCAAATTCTTTCGGGAATAGGGAGTGGCTGAAGAAAATTAGAGGAAGTGGTAGAATCACTCTTAGCATGTTGACAAATATCACATTAGGACACAAATTGGTGGATGGTTCATTTAAGACCACGACAGGCAAAGCTTTGAGAGACCCTTTTATATGTGCAAAAGATCCCCTCATGTCCTGAAGCATGCGTAGAGTGACAAAGATGTAGAATATCCCTATGCAACTCCCCAGAGTTCGGTACCCAAAGACAGCCTCGCTATAGTAGGAAACTATCACGCAAAGAAAAATCTAGCGAGGAAGAAAGATCATCGTGTAGGTGCGTAACAAGGGCACATGTATCAACATCGATCTCATAAGCTGCTTGTAAGTCTTGTAGAAAAGGAAAGATTGGTGCAGAAATCTCCTGAAGTGTGGCATCCTCATGTAGGAAGGATAAGACATATGTGGCACGATTCTCGAAGCCATGCTTACAGACCAATTCATAATCATAGCCCAATGTTGCTGAGTAGGAGTTGCCACACGCTAGTCCATAAAGTATTTGAGAGGCTAATGATCTATCCGAATGATAAAGTGATGACCTAAAAGGTAGGGCCACCATTTATTCACAACATGGACGATAGCCAACATCTCATGCTCATAAGTAGATAACAATAGAGAATGACTAGACAAAGCCTTGCTATAAAAGGCAATGGGGCAATCATTTTGCATATGGACTGTACCAAGACCAACATCTGAAGCCTCACTCTCAACAATGAACATCTTGGCAAAGTCTAGAAGAGCAAGGACAGGGGTGGAAATGAGGACCGCTTTGAGTGCAATAAAAGCATGTTCAGCCAAATCAGACCATATGAAAGCACCTTTTTGAACAAAGCCGTCAAGGGTGCAGCAATAACGCCATAGGAGGAGATGAAACATCTATAATAACCGAAAAGGTCAATAAAACCCTCGGAGTGCACGTGGAGTAGAAGGTCGAGGCCAATTCTGAACAGTGGAAATCTTGCTTGGGTCAGTGGCAACGCCATGTGCTGAAATAATGTGACCCAAATACTCAACCTGTTGGCAACCAAAAGAGCATTTTGACCGCTTGAAGAAGAGTTGATGCTCATGGAGGAGTGTGAAAATAGAACGCAAATGCTGTGAGTGGTCCTCCCAAGTAGGGCTATAAATAAGGATATCATCAAAGAAAACCAAAACAAATCGACATAGATAGCTCCGAAAGACATCGTTCATCAAGCACTGGAAGGTGGAGGGGGCATTAGTAAGGCCAAATGACATTACTAAGAACTCATAATGCCTATCATGAGTACGAAAAGCCATCTTGGAAATATCATCAGGATGCATATGGATCTAATGATAACTGGAACGAAAGTCCAACTTTGAAAAGAAGTGTGCGCCAGATAACTAGTCAAGCAACTCCTTGATGATAGGAATAAGGTACTTATCCTTTAAAGTAATAAAGTTAAGAGCCCTATAGTCCACACAAAGCACCATGACCCATCCTTCTTGCGGACAAGGAGGACAGGATAAAAGTAAGAAGACTAACTAGGTTGGATAATGCCAAAAGATAAAATCTCACAAACCAGACATTCAATCTTTGCCTTCTGGACATGCAAATAGCGGTAGGGGTGGACATTAGCGAGAGGAGCACTAGGCTGAATAGGAATCTGATGGTCACAACAATGGACTGGTGGTAAGCCCTTTGGTTCCTCGAAGATGGAGTGATGCTCATCGAAGAGAGTAGCCAAAGCGGGCGGAGTAGCATTAGGCTGGGGAACATCAATTGAAGGGTTGTGTTGTAGCAAAAGGCCATTACAATGATAATGAGAAAGAGTCTCCAATTCTTCAGTAGACTTAAGGCAACCTGAGGGATGAGCAGTGATACGCACTGGCTTGCCCCTATAAGTAAAGTCCATAGTCATACGGCAGAAGTCCCAAGAAATAGGACTTAAATCGTCAAGCCAATGAACACCAAGAACAACATCGGCCCCCTTTGTAGGGCTCAAAAATAAATCCATAATATATGTTTGACCCTGGAATAGTAATTCAACCTTGATGTAAACTCCTAAACTCTTGAGATGGGTTCCATTGCCAATCAACACGTCAAATGTCTTAGAGTTTTTAATGGGGTAGCCAAGGCGACGAACAACTTAATCATTAACGAAATTATGAGTACTCCCACTATCAATCAGAACAGAGACTAGTTGCTTCTTAATCAAGCCCTTAACACGCATAGTACGTGGGGTATAAGTGCCCACAAATGCTTGTAGGGTAATCTCCATATCACATTCCTTGATAGTATCAGAGGGAAGCTCATTAGAATTATCATCATTATCCTCCATGAAGTCTTCGTTAACACACTCGTCAATCATAAATAACTTCCGAGTCATGCATTGATGTCAAGGGGTATATTTCTCATCACAATTATAACATAAACCCTTGAACGATTATCGGCCATATGAGGAGTAAGAATGGTAAGAGGAGGAGTAGATGCAGAAGTACTCACAGAATGGCCGACACAGGGCGGATCAGAAGATGGAGCAAAGCGGGATGGGAGGGAAGAAGCCGATGGGCGTGAGAAAGTAAAACGACCAAGCTGGTTTATTCTTTCTCGGAGATGCTTTCGTGCTCCCACCACTTGTCTTAGATCCTTTCATCACAGCTTGTGCAGGAATATCCACAGAAAATTGAATCACATTGCATATCAATGTTAGGCAATTTTTGTGACAACCCTAATTTTTGGTACGTTTCTTAAAACTAATAATAGATTTTTAATATATTTTTATAGAGTGTTATTTTGGGTTCAGTGTCTTGTGGTAGAACTCCGAAAGATGAGCGTACCGGTTTTTGAATCATTTGAATCGGACTTCGGAGTTGTATGTTATGACCTCGGGAAGCTTACATCATGGGCAGGACCCAATATAAAAATACAATTAAACTTATCTACAAGTAGTCGGCTCATCGATATGAGTTCATTGGTACTAAGAACGCATGATTCCGACTTATGGTAGAAAAATTATGGCATTTTGAAGTTTTGGAGAAAAAAATTATATTTTACATGTCGTCGCGAGGAATGACCATGCGATGAGTGGTCGGTGTTGTGCATAGTGCGGTGCATGATGTGTGTTGCACATGCATTGTGCGTCGTGCGACCTGCTTCATCTATAAAGTCTACGCTGATTTTAACTTTTCATCATTTTTCGTTCTACCATGTGTAAAACTTCTGTTTATTCGTTCTAAGTCCTTCTGAGTTCAAATCAAGCTGTTCAAAAGGCATTTTTAACTAATTCAATTGTGCCAAACGTTGTGGCGAGGGAAGTTTTTCAGTTTGAGGTGTCTACGACCATGAAATTTCTACCAAAACTTAAGGTATGGGATCTTAAACTCTAGCTTATGCTCTGCTCATATAGTCAAATTTTTTTGCACAGTTTTAACTCTGTTATGCTTATTTGCTTTAGTTTTTGAAAAATGTCATATGTATGTTATGTTTTATCTACTCTGAATTGTGCTATGATATGTGCATTTTTTGGATAGTTCTGGGGTAAACCTAGGATTATCATATTTTATTTGGATACTAACTAAGGAAATAATTGGTATCTAGCACGCGTACATAGGTTGAGCATCATGAGTAAGCTCCTAGCCTTCTGAGCTTCCCATTGCCCCATGAGCAGTGGGAGGAACGCCATTCGGTATCACGGCTCTGGATTTATTGTCAAGGGATGAACCGATCTTTCTGAAATTGTTTCTGAATTCGTTTCTAAAATAAATTATGTTTTAGCAAAAATTGTTACTTTTATGAGTTTTCTACTTAGCATTAATTTAGATTTTAATTTCACCTACTATGTATAAAAATATTAATCCACCTCCATACTCTACAGGTAATGCAATTAAACCAGAGGTGAAGGCAGAAGAATTTTCTGTATAATTTTGTGAATGCTATTACGCTAAATGTTGTACTTTCCATGTCTATTATGTAAGGGCTTGCTATGCTCACATTTAGTTATCTGACTGCTCTACGAATGGTGTATTGGGAAAATGTAATAATTTGACGATGTTTTGTTAAACCTTGTATTGTGTTATGTAAAATTTTGGTTGTGCATCGACTCCAGTTTTTACTATGATTTATGTTATTTTATGTGTCTTTCTTGTGGTGATCCATACCGACGGTTGTCACGTTTGATTATGCATGTGATGTTAACACGTGCCAAGCAGAATAATAATTATGATTATTATATCATATATTATTTAACGGTAACCGTCACAATTTTGTCCACCGACTTGGCCTTGAAAAGCTCTATGAGGCCGTTTCTTCTCCGGATCTTCAAAGATGTTTCCATGGGAGGAAAATTTACCCTTTTTTTATTTTCATGGGGGTGATGATCATCTTTGCACCACTGCACTTTCTGCCTCAATTTTTCCCGTACGACCATGGAGGAAATTTTTTTTTTCTAGCAAGAAGTGTTACTTTGACAGTGGAGCTTTTGGCAATTTGTATTTGTCCGATCATGGATGGACCACTAGTGGTGGCACGAGTTGAATCGTTACACCTATAGTTCAATGCGGATGGCGTAAGCCAATTCTTCTTTTTGCACACATTTCTCTTTCAAAGTGTTAGCCAGGAACCCCAATTTGAATTCAACTGCATGTCCTCACATCTATTCCATTCCAGTCTCACTTGTGAATCAGCAATTTTGATTAGAAGTTGAAGATGCTATTACATAGGAGGTTTGGTTGACTGCTTCCAGACCCGCATCAACTCCTTTAAAAGACAACTGCATGGGACCCTGTGCTTGGTGAATAAACACTAGCCAACAATGTCACACACTATTCTAAACCCATGAGTTCTCTAACTATCCGACCCTCAATGGTGAGCCATTTACTGCTACTAATAAGTATGTGGTCTAAAGTACCAAATTGAACCCATTGTAGAAGTGTTTTGTATGTATTCGCTCCTTTGTTGCAAGAACCACAAACCACCTCAAGGACGAGGTGTAACAAAAGTGAACTAGGATATTATGACCTGCCCTAGTAGTTCAATCCTACCTTTATAGTTCATTAGAATTAAGATTTAATTATTGCTAATAAAAGTAGTTTAATATATTTATGACTTTATTTTTATTAGGCTTAGAATAATGTTAGAAGCCCATTCTAATTAGTGATTTTATTTGCATTAGGATTAAGAGGCTTAATTGCCTATAAATATATAGGAATTATGCTCTATTTGAATAATTCTGAAATTAAAATTAAGTTAGTTTATTGAATTTTATTATTCAATTATTTTTTTATATTTTTACTCAAATATCTTAATTAGTATATTATTATCACTAATTAAGATGTGCAAGCATATAAATCATTTAACATCCTAAGTTAACTACTTAGGAAGAAAATGTAAACTTATACTTATATTAAAACAGAAGATTAGAAGTACTTACTTAAAGGAGACATTGGAAGCGGCGGCATTTACAATTGTTCTGAGTATCCTCTAGGTTTAGATATGGCGGGCATAATCTCCTTTGAAATAGGCGGACATAGTATCCCTTTGTCTAGAGATGCTCCTTACTTTCCATGCTTGGGGTGACAGACATAACATTATCTTTTTGGAGACTTTTTCTCCTTCTGTGCTTATGAACTATGGACGGAGCCTCCCCTTAGCTTGGTGATGTCTCTCTACTGGCTGGCTCTTCGGTGGAGGACAGAGCCTCCCCTACTCTGGATCGCTTCTCTCATTGTGGCCCGACAATTGCGAACAAAACTCATCTTGTTCTTGACCCCTTTTTCTTTTTCCAGTACTCGAGGACTATGGGCAGGGTCTCTCCTTGTCTTGGGGCATTTTCTTCTCATAAGATCACCAACTCAGAGAACAAACCCCTCCATTGCTTAGAACACTCTTGATTCACTTAACAACGCGTCTTAAACATGTTAAATTAGAGTTGGAACGATAAGAAATAGAGAAAGAGAAGTTCTCTAGTGCTCGAGGATGACGTGCAAAGTCTATTCTTGTCTCGGGATGTTTCCACCTCAAACGATCTCCAACTAAAAGAAAGGACCCTTCCACTGCATAGAGCATGCTCGATTTAGTTAGGAACGCCTCTTGAATGTGCTAAATAGACTCCGAATGCTAAGAAACAAATAAAATGAAGTTTGTTCCTCAAAAACACACAAAAATGGCTATTTATAGCCACCAGTTGTGCCGAAACCGCAACACCGCTAGTTTCGACGGTGGAGCCCGCATGCAGGTGATGCTCGCATGGCACATTGCTCGAGCGTAATGTGCATGGTGTAAGGACCCTCATCTTTAAACCGGGTTTTGGTTTTCTTTAATTATGAGTTATCATGAGGTTTACATGTTTTCTGATCTTATTCGGTGATTTCATAAAATAAATAGTGTTTGTGATAGTTTTAACCAAAATTCACTTCAATATTAGTGGTTTTAAGTTATTTTAAACCAAATGTGAATTTTTGGGATTTTTTAGAATTTTTACTATTTTCCCAAAAATTAGGGTTTTCGCGGGACCCCTGTGGGCCCCACCGTTGAAAATTTTATTTTTGGGTCAAATGAACATAGACATATACTTAAGGTCATACAAAAATTTTTAGAATTTTATTAGGCTTAATTTGGGCTTAAATTTGTAAAATACCCACTTTTAGCCTACTTTTCCTATTTACACCCCAAAACTTACCTATGCATACCCCAACCCTTACTATAAAAGGGCAAACCTGAGCCATTTCCATTTTTGGGAATAGGCTAAGGAAGGAGGGCTGGCCTAATCCCCACTTAGGCCCGAATTAGAAGCCGATTAAGGTAAGCTTACTCTAATTAAGCACTAATCCATGGCTTTTCTCTTTATTTCTTCCAAATCTACCATTTTCCCCTTGATTCAATTCGTTTTTGACCATCAAAAGCTACTGATTTGTGTTTTACTACAAACCCTAACATTCAAAATTTGATTTTTACTACCAACAAGCCCTAGATCTAAGATTTAATTAGGGATTTCTTGAGTAAATCAATTTCTATTAGGATTTAATTCAAACTCACTGTGTTTTCAAGGATTTCAAGATGGGTGACTCTTTAATCCGAGCTTAATCAAGTGCTGAGGTAATGGGTCTTCAAAATCTCTGTTCATCCATGGTAAAACTCTCCATTTTTGGCTTATTTCGAAATGGTTTGTTTGATTTAGTGTGTTAATGGTAAGATTAGAAAATAGAATTATTTAATCCCGATTTCTTAGGGTTTTACATTATTATGGTTTAGTTTGATATTCTAGAAGTCAAGGAGGACTTTTGATGATGATTAGGGTGTTAGATGTGGATTTGAAGTGTTATCTATGGTGTTTCGGTTTGATTTTGCGAAAGGAAGAAGGTGATTGTTCTGCCGTGTTGGTGATCGATCGGCCCTGCAGGGCGATCGATTGACTAAACTGTAAATTTTGAAATTTTGCGTATAACCGATCGAACGGCCTGAAGGGCGATCGATCGGCTACACAGAAAATTGTATGTTGTGTACATGATGTCTATTTTGATGATTCCACTTTAGCTTGCCAATTTTATATGAATGTGGAGTGTTTTAAGCTATGTTAGGCTACTAGAAATGCATGCTATTAAGTTTATGGAGTTGAGATATATGCTTAGAGATGGTGGAATGACTTATGTTTTGTGGCATGATGTTGGAATCGTTATTTTGAAATTATGAATAGTTGTTTCTTTTTGGTTAAGCATATTTTCAGTAGGACTACAATAATTGTTGGACTGATTTGTCATGATAGATTGTGGTTAATGGTGTGTGAATGTTGGTGAATGTCATGACTCAATGATGAAATGAGTGATGTTATATGTGTTTAGTCTTTGTGGTTGGGTTTTGAATCTAGCTATGATTTCAACGATTCTTCTCCTATGATTTCCGCTGGAATTCATGTTTAGATGGAAATTCACATGTGTAGTGTGGTAGTGAGTTTAATTTTAAGCATGATGGCATGCATTATGTGAAATGCTTCTACCAGATACACACACACATGTGGGGTCAAATGATGATGTTGAAGCTTAATATTGTGATTATGAATGATGCATTAGGGGCTGGTGAGAGCACTTATCATGGATTAGGATTCATGTATGCTTTGCCCACGCATGTACCATGCTACACGCATCATGAAAATGAATTTCCAATTGAGGCTTCATCGTGATTAATCGAATTTGACCGATTGGATGCAATGTGATGGAATTGTGTGCCGGGTTTATCGGTCGTGGATTAATCGCAAGTTGATTGGTCCGAAAGGACATATTTTGATTTGAAGTTCCTGTGTGGAACGATTTGAAGTTCTTGTGTGGAATGATTTGAAGTTCCTGTGTGGAACGATTTAAAGTTCCTGTGTAGAACGAGTGCACTCCCCGGGTTGAGTCTAATTAAATGGAATGATGTGGGGACGAGTTGTGTACTTGTCTTGCAGATTGTGAGAATGTTATTATGTATGTCATCTGGACCCTGAGAATCCAGTGTGGTATGCCGTGTGCACCCCGCTACCACGTGTTCTAGGGTTCTCTGTGTGAGAACTCGGGCTCTTCCCCCCGCAGGAGATGTCCCTGGGCGAACACCCTTGCTCTAGATTCTCTGTGTAAGAATGGGACATCCTTGGCCAGGATCGTCCAGGGCGAGCAGTATTAGGGATTGACAACCCCGATCTTTCTTGAATTCTTGTGTAGAATTTTGGACCATGACACGCCTTCGTGGCCTTGTCTATACTCCCGTCTGTGTGACGTTAATGTGTGATTACTCCTTGATGGAGGTTGATTGTGATAACATTATGCATGTGGGAATATGTATGTTAGAGATACATCCATGCATGTTGATTTTGATGTAATGCATGTGGGAATATGTATGTTAGAGATACATCCATGCAGGTTGATTTGATAAAATGCATGAACCTTTGTGTAGGGTTCTTGTTTGGATTTATGTCATATTTTGCAGTTGTGATGCTTATGACTTATTTTGAGCCGTTGTGGGCTTTACTTAACTAAGTTTGTGGGTTTGAGATTGTTGTTTACTTTGTGATAAGCAACACATTTTCTCCCTTTTTATTTACTCTTGCTCAAAGGATTGTGCGCACTCCGTGTTTCTGTTAATCGCTCGTGGTTAGGGATTAAGTCTTCCGCTAGATCATTTCTCAATTTTCACTTCGTCGCCCCCGTGCGTTTGACCGGCCCGTGGACCGGGTTTGGCTTGGGTCGGGCATCGCCGGGGCGTGACACATGGTGTCTGCTCATTGACATGTGCATAATGCGCATCACTGTCGCGCGTACCGTACACATGTTTGTCACGTGGTGCACCTTTTATTTATTTATTTATTTTTATTTTTATACTTATCTTCAAACTCGAATATCTTTCTACTGCAGACTCGGATTCGCGCATTCTTGGCACCATTGGACTCGTATCAATGAGCCCTTTAATACTAGACCACTTAAATCACTTTATCCTACTCTTTTCAAGTAAGCCTTGCCTAAATAACATGCTTTCTGAGGTCTTAACTTTAGTTCCCAACCTCCGTTTCGCGTATTCTTTGACTTGTTATGCTCGTTTCTTCAAGCTCTACACATGTACAGAGGTTTCAACCTATCAAAATTTCTAAAATTTATCTAAAAATTATCTAATTAGGCTTAACCCCTTGGGTAGATGTAATTGAAAAATGAGTTGTTACATTCTTCCCCCCTTAATTGAATTGCGTCCTCATAATTCACCCAAACTATTTTTCTAAACACAACAAAATCTGGTCATTAATCAAATACAAATCACAAATATAATTCAAGTAATTTAAATATCGGAGGAAATCTTCACAAAGAAAATCCAGTAGCTCATAATCAGATAAAATACTTTAAACAACATCCAATAATTAAGATCGAATAAAATCGTCACAACATAATCTAATGACTTATGATCAGATAAAACACCCTAAACACAATCTGACACTTACGTCAAAAGCAGATAAATCAAAATTCAGAATCAAAACCCAACATAGCAAGTTTAGACTAAGCAGATCTCGTCAAACACAAATCCAAAGCACTCTTGGATTTTTATTATCCAATAATCATGATCCGATAATTCAATCTGATAAATATTTCACAGAAGATTGATTTAAAATCAAATGCTTTTCTTTTCAAAATCACATCATAATAAATCAGCTCGAAACACATAAAAACATAATAGCCAAATCACATACCATGATACCGAACGGTTTTCCTTTTGATACTCATGGGGTAATCGAAAGACTCACAAAGATAGGAGCTTTCCCATGATGCTCTACACCTGTGCGTGCATCACTTGCCGATTATATTTCTCTTGACGGGCATCTCATAAATCACTTCACATGCCTTGATACCCAACGGCCTTCCCTCACGCTCATGGGGCAATGCGAGGTCACAAGGATATGAACTTTTTCCATCATGCTCCACACCTATGACGCTACAACTGATTATTTTTCTCGGTAGATATCCACAATTGATAGTTTTTCGGCATTATACCAAATAAAAAGTCCGAAGACCCAAATCATAAAAATCTTCTCGTCAAATCAAATTTAAAACAAACATTTTCAAATAAACTAGATTTGAAATCAAAATTTATTTCAAAACACTAGTGGAATCAACCTTGAAGCTATACACTAACACCTCATGTCCAATACCACAGGTGTTTAATGGTTTCTTCTTAGCAATTCTACAAGCGATTAAGATAAATTACAAAGGATTTGAAATTAAATTTCATATCAAATACACTAGTAGATTCAACCTTAGAGCAATCGACTAACGCCTGATATTTCATACCACAGGTATTTAGTGATTTCTCTTTGAGATTTCTACTATTTTTTAAAACAAAATTTAAAGAGAACTTTTCAAAATGCTGATATTTTATATTTGAATTTGGTATCAATATATCGGTAGAATTTACCACAGAGTTACTGATTGTTTAAAATTAAACCCTTTGCAAGTGTACAAGGTAATTGTACTAGGATGAGTATTTAAGGGTTGTCGAACCTCAAGGAAGGATGGATTATTATTAAATCTAAAGAGGACTTTGCTGATTGAAAACTAAAACAAACTTAAACTTTAATTAAGTAAAGGAAAGAAATTAACTAGTTTAAAAATAAGAGATTAATATGATGGAAATTACTTAGGAAATCGAATCCACTATAGAACCATAACAATTCCTTAACTTTTAATCTAAATCTAGTGTGAATATGAACAAGTATTCTCAGCTACAAGCTGGAATTACTTCAAAAAGAATCATTAATTAACTTCCATGGCATGAACTATTTTCGACAATAGACGAATCATCTACACTAAACTAGCTATAGGCATGACCCGTCTAATCTTAGTATAACTCATCTAAGTCATTAATTATCTGAACATTAAAACTATTGTATGACCATCTCATCTAAATCACAGAAATTAGAATTGATGCAAATATCAAAACCACATCAATCTATCATCTACAAGACAATAAATCAACATAGACTTGAATAAACATGAAAAGCTCTTCCATTAAAAAGGAAATCCATATTATACAATTGTCATCATTCACAACTGAGATCTAAATTAAAAAGAAAAGAAACTGAAACTTATCTATAGCTTCACCAACTCCTAAGTAAAAGAAAAGTCTAACCTTCCATAGTAGAAGAAAGCACTTGAATCTCCATTAAAAGCTTTGAGTTCTTTTTCATCTTCTTCTACCTTTTTCTCTTCATAAAGTCTACTGGAATCCTCCAATTTTAAGCCAAATATGTCTTTTTATAGGCATAAGTTCCGTAGGAAGAAGTCCAATATAAAAAGGATTAAAATTTGGGTCAAACAAGGAAACTGTGCGTTATGCCGTTCGAACGCCCTGCATGCCCGTTCGAACGCTTATACTGAGTTTTTCTTCAAAATTACGTTATCCCGTTCACACACCCTGCAGCCCGTTTAAACGGCTACAGTGTTTCTGCAATTTGGATAGTTTTCCTGGACAGTCCATATTCTGTTCATTAAGCTTTTCTTCATGTCCATATTAATTTCCAACTTGTTTATAACTCCAAAAAGTTGTCCAAATCACTTTAAAGCATGTAAAGACTACTTTGAATTATTCCAAACATCGTCCAAGTACCTCGATAAGCGTATTTTACCTACAAAATATAAAATATCATACTTTAGACATGTACAATATAATTAAAATCCCAACTCTGTTCAAATACATATCTAAACTACTAATAACTATAAAATTATTAATAATTAAACTAAAATACTAATATATATCTTAATCTAAATAAACTATAACTAACTCTAAATTAACCTAATATATACTAGCAAATAAGGTAAAAAGGCATATAAAATAGATATATATTCCATCCTTATCAAATACCCCCAAACCTATATTTTGCTAGTCCTCGAGCAAAACAAAAACAAAATAAAACAACTAATCTAGAAAAATAAATAAAAATCACTTTCGTAGGGAATCACAATTGCATTTAGCGTATGCAACAAGCCTTTAAACCCCTAGGTGTCCCTAGTTGGACGAGTTGTGTCTCATGAGGGTTTGCAGTACTGATACCCACAAACATCTAAACCTAAAAAATAAAACAAATAAGAAAACAAAAATTTGAAAAACAATCTTTTCTTAAAAACACAACTATTTTTAAAAAGAACCAACCACAAATACTTGAAACAAGTAAACAATTAAGATCTGATCACTTTCAAGTAAGGAATAATTCATTCTATAACCCCATCTTAAAAATAATTGTGCAACTACATATATACATTTTAAAAACATAAAGTGTAGAAACTTTGTAGTCATACAATTTCATTCTTTATTAACAAGCATATCTTATGTGACTCATTAACCAAGCTCATTGAAGTTCACTAACTCAAAAATATAACAATGACAATGTTTCATCTTTAACACCTCATAATAAACTCTCATGTAATAGCCTTCAAATTTTAATTAAATTCAGGGAATAAGAGTATAATATATATCAAAATATGACTTGTGCAATACTTAGTTCTATTAAGCTTTCTAAATAGTCCATGTAACAAGTGTTGGGCCAGTGTCCCTAATCCAGTTGCCTCAAGGCACTAGGTGTTGAAACACCCCTCAGGCTTAATAACTCGAACTATAAAGGCTACAGAACCAAGCAAGTCATAAAAGAATTTATCTCAACTTTTCACCTTTTGACGCAATCCCTTATACTTGCCTAGGCACAAGGTCCGGTTACTTAGTAAGAAGAGAAACAAACCTTTATATATATATTTTTTTCATCAATATTTTTTCATTCAATATATTTTTTTCAACTTTTTTTTCATTTTTTTTCTATACACAATTATCCCATTTTTTTTCAAATAAAAGCTAAGCAAAAAGATCTATCATAAAATATTAAAAATTAATCAATTGCCAAGTTTTCAAAAATATATGCTTAGTTAAAAATATCCCACTAAGATTACAAGTTTCAAGTGTGTGAAATGTGATTTAAAAATATAAGCACAATTATCCAAGATAAAGAAAATAAAATAGAAATTACTCACTTAATCATTTTCATCACTTAATTAATTGCTTGAACTTTCTTCATGAAATTGATCTCTTTAAAAACAGACATTTGCTTTTAAAAGAAAATAAGCGATAAAACCCAATTAA
This sequence comes from Saururus chinensis, assembly GCA_035235625.1. Taxonomy (NCBI): domain Eukaryota; kingdom Viridiplantae; phylum Streptophyta; class Magnoliopsida; order Piperales; family Saururaceae; genus Saururus; species Saururus chinensis. The sequence goes on from CP141140.1 coordinate 29,786,706, forward strand.
AGTAAAGCAAACAAAAGAAAAACAAAAAAAATACTCTAAAACATCCTAAAAGAAAAATAATAAAGAAAAATATCTTTCTACACCCCCAAACCTAAACTGAACATTGTCCTCAATGTTAAAGAAAATATATACTACAATGACAAGAATAAGTAAGAGAGGGAAAGAAAGATATCACCTGAAAGCATAACTAATCAACTAATCTGAAAATGAAGTACATAGGATTGAGAAAATATGAGAAATAAATATAAGTGATGAGCATTTCCCTAAACCTAAAGTATTATATCCCATAAATGAAGATAAAGTATAATGAGAAAAAAAAACTAAGAAAATAAGTAAATAAAGCCTAAATGAAGCAAAGAAAATAAACAAAAGGAAGGAAAAGAAATATATCAAAAACATGGGTTGCCTCCCAAGAAGCGCTAAGTGTATTGTCTTCAGTCAGACATTACTAACATTCTCAAATATATCAAGGTGGCTGGTAGATATTAGCATTGGCTTTTCTCTTAAGTCTCCAAAAAGATGATGCAGAAAAATTAAAAGGCATGACTTGATTATGGGCTAATGCTACAAAAGATGGACCTCTATCATAAGCATCAAATCTAAAATTATCTACCATAAAACATTCAGCATTAGAAGTTCCAGGCAAATGGTTAGATACATCAAAAATATTTAGTTGCACTTTCATGTTCCCAAAGGTCATCTCCATTACCCCCGTCCTACAATTTATGCATGCATTAGCTGTAGCAAGGAATGGACGACCTAGAATGATAGGAATCTAATACGTGGGGTTGGCACCGGTTTCCATATCTAAGACAATAAAATCAATAGGGAAAAAGAACTGGTCAACCTTCACTAAGACATCCTCAATGACTCCCCGAGGCTTATGCACATAATGGTCGGCTAGCTGCAAGGTAACTGATGTAGGCTGCAATTCACCTAACCCTAGTTTCTCATACACCGAGTAAGGGAGTAGATTGACACTTGCACCAAGGTCAAGGAGGGCTCTATGGATGGAGTGATCACCTATGACACAAGAAATAGTGGGTACTTCAGGGTCCTTATACTTAGGTGGGGTGTCAAACTTCAAAAGAGAGCTAACTTGTTCGGTAAGAAAGACCTTCTTAGACACATGGGTCTTGGATTTACGCTTTTGAGTGCATAGGTCTTTAAGGAACTTAGCATAAGCAGGGACTTGCTTAATAGCATCTAAGAGGGGGAGATTAATTTTGACTTGTTTAAAAGTCTCAAAAATATCATCCATCTTAGCTGTGCTCTTTCTAAATGGTGGGGTCATGTCAAGACATTGAGGAAAAGGTGCCCTAAGGGTATAAGATCCCTCGGAAGTGGTCTTAGACTGTGGCTCTGAGGAAGGGGAAGGAGATACAAACTCCTTCTCATGTGGTGTACTAACTTCTACTTGAGGTTCATTAGGGGCTGCCCTCTCTAACTCCTTACTCCTATCATCTGTCACTGGTGTCCCCCCAACACTCTTGTCAACAATCCTCCCACTCCTAAGGGTCATTATGGAATTAACTTATTCATTAGAGGGAGGAGCTCCCTCTACCTGAAATTGACTTTTAGGGTTTGGTAGGGGTTGACTTAGCAACGTCCCCATCTCTCTCTTGTTAATAACATTAGCTAGTTGTCCAATTTGGGCTTCTAACTTTGCTATAAATTGTGTGTGAGAGTGGAGGAGTTGGGATTGAGATTGAATGGCTTGCAGGGCACTCAAAACCTTTTCTTCAAAACTTGGACTCCTATTAGGTTGGACATACAGAAGTTGCATTTGAGGTTGGTGGATATGGGCTGGTGGGACTTGGAATGGGTGCCTAGGGGGTTGGTTACCCATAACCCCTTGGTTTTGTGTCCGCCAAGAAAAGTTAAGATGATTCCTCCACCCAGGGTTATATGTATTTGAAAATGGATTGTTTTCAGCCCTAGGGAAGGATTAGGCAGCATTCACATGGTCTTGGACAAGCTCAGGGAATTGAGAGGCAGAGGGGCACTCAATGATAGTATGGGCTGGGCTAAGGCATATTGTGCATGGATCTTGAGTAAAGGGAGTGGGCTGATGGGTTGAAGTCATAAGGAGGTCCAGCTTCCTACTCAAAGTATCAACTTTGGAGGAGAGGTCTAATGGGTTTTTGACTTCATACAAGCCACCCTTAGAGGGGGCATTGTTCAAGGTAGATAATCCACTCTCATTTCTATTCAACACAGCATGTTGAAGAGAATCTCAAAAAGTTTTCGTGCCTCATTTTCATTTTTTAACAAAAAGGTACCCCCACAACTTGCATCAACAAGATGACGATTTTCTTCAGTAAGACCCTCATAAAAATGTTGCACTAATTGCCACTTAGGGACAGCATGACGAGGACACCTCCTAAGAAGGTCCTTAAGTCTATCCCAACTCTCATGGAACTGTTTAGTGGGAAGTTGGGCAAAAGTGGTTATAGCCTTTCTCATTTGGTTGGTCTTACCTATGGGGAAGTACTTTTTAAGGAACTCTTGTTGCATTTGGGCCCATGTTGTGATAGTGTTTGGCTCTAATGGGTAAAGCCATTCCTTAGCCTTATCTTTTAATGTGAAAGGAAAAAGGCGAAGTTTAACAGCTTCATCAGTTAAATTTGAGAGCTTAAAAGTTGTGCATAGTTCTAAGAAGTCATCTAAGTGCTTATATGGGTTTTCATTATTAAGCTCATAAAAGGATGAAAGCATTTGAATGACATTGGGCTTAATTTCATAATTTTGAGCAGCGACCGCTGGCAACTTAATGCATGAAGGGGAGGTGTACTCATTGGGAATGTAATACTCCCTTAGAGCTTTAAGTGGTGCATCTACTAACTGATGTTCAGTCATGATGAGGGTAGAAGTAGTGTGGGTGGAGGAATTGGTGGGAGAGTTTGGGGGTGTAGGGATGTAGGTCGAGGGCAACTCAGCTCTCCTAGATGTCCGCTCAGGCTCAGGGTCAAATGGTACTAATCGGGGGAGTAAGGAGCGACGACCACGCATACACTACAAACACACTAAATAATTTTAAGTGTAAAAAGAGGGAAGAATAAGCAAAAACTAACTAAGAAAATAACAAAAAATAAAGAGAGAAAAGGATTTTGCAAACCGAAGAGAAGCACTATGTTTGTCGATGTCCACTTGTGGCCACAAGTGTAGAGAGCACGATCTTCAACTCAGCCTACAAGATCAAATAAAAAATAAAAAAAAGTAAGAAACTAAGAATTAACCTAAAAACTAAAGTAAACTGAATCTAAATTAGATATAATTATCCTAATACTAATTTAGAAACAAATCAACACCGTCCCTGGCAATGGCGCCAAAAACTTGATCGTTTATAATTAAACCCTTTGCAAGTGTACAAGGTAATTGTACTAGGATGAGTATTTAAGGGTTGTCGAACCTCAGGGACGGATGGATTATTACTAAATCTAAAGAGGACTTTGCTGATTAAAAACTAAAATAAACTTAAACTTTAACTAAGTAAAGGAAAGAAATTAACTAGTTTAAAAACAAGAGATTAATATGATGAAAATTACTTAGGAAATCGAATCCACTATAGAACCATAACAATTCCTTAACTTTTAATCTAAATCTTGTGTGAATATGAACAAGTATTCTCAGCTACAAGCTAGAATTACTTTAAAAAGAATCATTAACTAACTTCCATGGCATGAACTATCTTCAACAATAGCACGAATCATCTACACTAAACTAGCTATAGGCATGACCCGTCTAATCTTAGTATAACTCATCCAAGTTATTAATTATCTGAACATTAAAACTATTGTATGACCATCTCATCTAAATCACAGAAATTAGAATTGATGCAAATATCAAAACCACATCAATCTATCATCTACAAGACAATAAATCAACATAGACTTGAATAAACATGAAAAGCTCTTCTATTAAAAAGAAAATCCATATCATACAATTGTCATCATTCACAACTGAGATCTAAATTAAAAAGAAAAGAAACTGAAATTTATCTATAGCTTCATCAACTCCTAAGTAAAAGAAAAGTCTAGCCTTCCATGGTAGAAGAAAGCACTTGAATCTCCATTAAAAGCTTTAAGTTCTCTTCTATCTTCTTCCTTTTTCTCTTCATAAAATCTACTAGAATCCTCTAATTTTAAGCCAAATATGTCTTTTTATAGGCATAAGTTCCGTAGGAAGAAGTCCAATATAAAAAGGATTAAAATTTGGGTCAAACAAGGAAACTGCGCGTAATGCCGTTCGAACGCCCTGCATGCCCGTTCGAACGCTCATACTGAGTTTTTCTTCAAAATTACATTATCCCGTTCACACACCCTGCAGCCCGTTTAAACGGCTACAGTGTTTCTGCAATCTGGATAGTTTTCCTGGACAGTCCATATTCTGTTCATTAAGCTTTTCTTCATGTCCATATTAATTTCCAACTTGTTTATAACTCCAAAAAGTTGTCCAAATCACTTTAAAGCATGTGAAGACTACTTTGAATTATTCCAAACATCGTCCAAGTACCTTGATAAACGTACTTTACCTACAAAATATAAAATATCATACTTTAGACATGTACAATATAATTAAAATCCCAACTTTGTTCAAATACATATCTAAACTACTAATAACTATAAAATTATTAATAATTAAACTAAAATACTAATATATATCGTAATCTAAATAAACTATAACTAACTCTAAATTAACCTAATATATACTAGCAAATAAGGTATAAAGGCATATAAAATAGATATATATTTCATACTTATCAGTTACCCACTAAAACCTCACCTTCTATACCATGGGTGTTTAATGGTTACTTTGAGGTAGTTCGACTACTGTTTAAGACAAATTTATTTCTAAATCAAAAATATTTTCTAAAATGAATAATTCAAAATTAAATTTTATTTCAATACCCTAGTAGAATTAACTATAGAGTTTTCCACTAATGTCTCATGTCCAATACCATGAATGTTTGGTGGTTACCCCTTAGCAATTCTACCATTGTTTACAATATATTTCAAATCAAAGCCACTGGAAATATTTTAAAAAATCACATAACGAATTTCTAAATAAAATTTTTGATCGAGTCAAATTCAAAATCAAAATTCACAAAATATGAGTTTCAGGTTAAATCCAAAGCCACATGTACAAAACAAAATTAATTTCAATTCATTCCAATTGAAAATTAAAATTCAAAAAAATTGAAATATGTTTTAAATCTGATGTAACACATGCAAAACAAAATTTTAAATCAAATCCGACTTAACTTATTCAAAATAGAATTTTCACATAACTTATGATTAAGAATTACAATTCGTGAAATCGAAATTCGTATAAAATCTGATGTCACAAATACAGGATGAAAAGTTAAAAATTAAAGTTCTTATTAAACCAATTTCTCGGTCAAAACAAAATTTTCAATTAATTTTTTTTAAAATATTAGACTCGATAAAATATATTCAGAAAGAAATTTTTAAGATATTTCTGATTGAAAATTAAATTAAAAAAAATCATTAAACCGATGTTAACATCAAATCCCATGCAACACATGACGAATAAAAATCTCGAATAATTCTTCGACTAAAATTAGTTTTAAATAAGATGCAACACATTCAAAGTAAAAATTTCAGATCCATTCTAATTTAAAATTGAGATTCGCAAAGTCTAAGTTGCCTTCAATCTGATACACACATGTATGATAGAAATTTAAAATTACTTCTAATTAAACAAATTAGAATTTATCAAAGTTCAATACATTTTAATATCACACCAGCAGAACATAATTATAAGTCAAAATCTGATACAACTCATTCATAACGGTATTTTCAAATCTTTTTTCGATTTAAGATTAAAACTTAGAAAATTTATCTTTGTATCAAATTTATTACAAAACATGATAACATACATTTCAATTTAAAATCTACTTGAGATCAAAGTTCTTATTAAATTCAATATCACAAACATAGATTGAACAGTTCAAAATTGGAGTTTGTGTTAAATTCGATATCACACATGCATAACCAAAATTCAAGAATCAAAATTTATTTCAAATCAACGACAACACATTTGGAGTAGAAATTTATTTCAAAACAACGACAATGCATCCAAAACAACAATTTCAAATTATTTTAAATTTAAAATCAGAATTCTTATCAAATCAATATATAAAATATTATACTCTTGCAAACAGATCAGTGCTCTGATACCATTTATAACACCCCGACCCAAGTCGGGGTCTAGAAAATGTATAATAAATTTTTTTCTTTCCTTAAACATGGATTCATTATTTGTGTGTGAAAGGTACAACGATTATCTATGTACTATAGAGCTTCAAAGCTTCCTCGTACGTAGGCTCAAGTTGTAATGTTCACATACACAACGAAGTTTCAAAGTTCGTCGCGTGTAAGTCGTAATAAAACTTATAATTATAACCAATTTGGATTAGGCCAAAATTGCCTTGCCGTTGGTTGCCTGCATACACATTGGATAACATTTACAATATTATTCAAATACGATCGGATCCAAAGGTAGTTCTGTCTAACGGCTATTACATACATCAAGTATCGCAAAGTTATATACGTTAAAATGCATATATAATTATATTCAAGCGGAGTCATACTGAAACTTGTAATCTATCAAAGTCAAGCATAAGTTAATAAATCAACGAATTCACACATCTCGCTCTACTACAGAGCGAAACATAATACATTCTATACCAGAGAAAGACAGAACACATCACACGTCTCGTTCCATACCAAAGCGAGATAGGTCACATTTAGTCACATCTAAACACAGCATATCAAAACACAATAGATCAAAGCATAGCAGGATAACTCAAATTATATCGGGTAAAGCATAAGAAAATAATTCAAATTAGAATACATCATATCATAGAAAATCATACATCTTAATTAGTATATTATTATCACTAATTAAGATATGCAAGCATATAAGTCATTTAACATCCTAAGATAACTACTTAGGATGCATATGAATTCTTATACTTATATTAAAACAGAAGATTAGAAGTACTTACTTATAGGAGACACCAGAAGTGGTGGCGTTTAGAGTTGTTTGCTTTTTCATAGCATCTAGGTTTAGATATGGTGGGCATAATCTCCTTTGAAATATGTGGATGTAGTATCCCTTTACCTAGAGATGCACCTTACTTTCTGGCTCAAGGTGACGAACATAACATCATCTTTTGGAGACATTTTTCTCCTTCTGCGCTTATGAACTATGGACAGAGCCTCCCTTTCGATTGGGGATGTCTCTCTTACTAGGTGGCTCTTCAATAGAGGACAGAGTCTCCCCTACTCCAGATCGCTTCACTCATTGTGGCCCAGCAACTGCAGACAGAACCCCATCTTGTTCCTAACCCCTCTTTCTTTCTTCGGTGCTTGAGAACTACTGGCAGAGACTCTCCTTGTCTTGTGACATTTTCTTCTCATACGGTCACCAATTTAGAGAACAGGCCCCTCCATTGCGTAGAACACTCTTAATTTACTTAAGAACGCCTCTTAAATGGGCTAAACCGGAGTCAGAATGATCACAAACAGATAAAGAGAAGTTCTCTGGTGCTCGAGGATGACATGCAGGGTCTCTTCTTGTCTCAGGATGTTTCCTCTTCATACAGTCACCAACACAAAGAAAAGACCCATCCATTGTATAGAGCATGCTCTATTTAGTTAAGAATGTCTCTTAAATGGGCTAAATTGGACCCAAAACGCTTAGAAATGGAGAAAATGAAATCCATTCATCAAAAACACACAAAATGGTTATTTATAGCCACCAGCCGCGCCAAAACCGCAGCACCGCACAACCATTTTTGATTGTGGCGCCTACCAAAACGGTGCCACATGCACGATGCAGAGCCCGCATGTCGTGATGCATGTCGCCGTCTTTGCTTGCCAAGTGCGCGACATTCATTTTATTTATTTTTATAGTTATCTTCAAGCACACATATCTTTATACCCCATACTCGAATTTGCACGTTCTTGGTTCCATTGGACTTGTATCAATGAGCCCTTTGATACTAAACTACTTAAATCACTTTATCCTACTCCTTTTATGTGAGTCTTGCTTAAATAATATACTTCCTGTGGTCATAACTTTCATTCTCAACCTTTATTTCGCGCATTTTTTAATTTCTTATGCTCGTTTCTTCGAGCTCTACACATACGGTTGTTTTAACCTTTGAAACTTTAAAAAATTTATCTAAAATTTATCCAATTAGGCCTAACCCCTTGGGTTAGACGTAATCGATAAACAAATCGTTATAGTACTCCCTCCATCCTATATTAATAATTTAATTTAAAAAAATAGTAATTTTTATTGAATAGTATTTACATTTAAATAAAGGGAAAATAAGCTTATGATAGATACTCTTTTTAAGTACCTCAACACTTAAATTAAATAAAATAAAGTTATTAATATGAGATATATATTTTTTAAATAAAACTATTAATTAATTTAGGATAGAGGGAGCATTCAACTTCACAATATGAGATTGTCGTGTAATTGAAATTACGATATGCAAATGGTGTCAATGATAACATGAATAGCGTGTCGTGGGGTCGGCGATATCAAACATTGTCGTGTAAGCTAAAACACAATATTCATGTAACAGAATATCAATGTAGGTATATCGTGCAAGACTTATAACACGATAAACAGTAGATGATAACGCAAAGTCCACAGTGGACCCGCTACTTAAATATCACCTCACTGGAGATGCATTCACCTTGTAGTAGGTGAAGGTACTTCTGAGTTCAGGTTAAGTCATCCACTCGATGATTTCTTGATTTTTATAAGTTTAGGTCAAAACATGCCTTCACACCCATGTAAATCCTTTTGTCAAGTATCAGGTATGGCTGGTCAAGCCGGCTGAAAAAGAAGAGGGCTGATCAAGCCATACCTGACAGGAGGGGACAAGCCCGTTGGTCATGTCGTCGTCATCTTTAACTATTCCATTCAGCCGGCCAAGATTGTGGGGGTAATGAAATGGACATAGTTATGAAGGGCAAAATACTCTTGCATGCCCTCTCGTATTGTCCTAACCAAACGTTTTAAAAAATATGGGAAATCCATTTGCATAAAAAGTATTTTGCATTATCGTTCCCAAACATAAGGTCATTTTGTTTTCCCCTTTGAAATGTGGTAAATGGCTTTTCATTTCCATGCTAAATGTGCATCCAAACCGACCACCATGAGCCAAGCACACTCCTTGCAGAGTCGTGAGCTGAAGGGTACCCACGTTCGCAATTCGCAGTTCTCCAACGAACAAAATGAGCACCTAGCAAGGGTGAGGCTTTGCAATAATAATAAGCAATCGCCTTGTAAAATAATCTAGTTGATGCATATAGCTTCGGCCAATACATAATATGCATTGAGACAGACCCCAGCTTGTGCAAGAAGTGGAGACTTAGAAGGAGGAAAATCTGTCCCGTCAAAGTTAACCTTGAACAACAGTGAGGAGTACATCTCCTTTCTATGTACCGGATAAATTCTGGTTGTCTTGGGCAGCCCACGTCTGTTTGTTGACTTTGATGTATCAGCCTGCACCGAAAGACAAATTAGCCACTTTCTTTTCCAAGTGAAAATGAGTAAGAACTGGAATGAATCAATCTCTGTGCCATGAAAGGTTGTACACATACAAATCGAGACATTACCATCTTCTTTCCTTCCCTTGATATCATCACAAAAAAGTAATGATCGTCGTCTCCAAGAACTAAACAACAAAAGGCTAACTGCAAACTCGAGCCATATGGAGAAGATAAAAGTACTCTTGAACTGATAATATTTCTGTGCTATAGCGACATACGGTTATTTAAACAACTTGTGCATGGGAAAAATCGCCCGTGGGGAGAGAGTTATGTGGTGTTTCACTATAAATTAAGGCCTAATCGTTCATGCTTGTATCTTCTTCTTTTCACATCTTCTTCAAGGATAACCATGAAACTGATAGGCTACCATCAGCTAGTGGTGTGGGCGCCATTGTTACTGACATTGTGCCACACTGTTGTCATAGCCTTGGAGCAGCGGCAAACTTACATCATCCATGTCGATCCGGCATACAAGCCGTCGTTGTTTCCGACCCACGAGTCGTGGCATCGGCAAATGTTGTCGAGGTTGTCATCACCCTCGCCCTCACCGGAAACCGCCCCTAATGAAGAGAAATTGCTGTACTCCTACAGCCATGTAATGCATGGTTTTAGTGCCAGGCTGACTCCTTCCGAGCTAGCAGAGTTACAAAAGTTGCCGGCCCACCGTGTCACGTACCGTGAAAGGTATGGGAAATTGTTCACCACTCACACCCCTAGGTACCTTGGCCTGAATCACAAGTCTGGATTATGGCCTGCCTCATCCTATGGCAATGATGTGATAATTGGTGTAATTGACACTGGTGTTTGGCCCGAGAGCCAAAGTTTTCATGATAAAGGAATGCCTCCTATTCCTGAAAGATGGAAGGGCGAATGTGAGAATGGGACCAACTTTAGTCCTTCACTTTGTAACAGGAAGCTGATTGGTGCTAGGTCATTTAGTAAAGGATTGAAGGCTGGCGGGATCAACATATCCACAGAGTATGATTATGATTCACCAAGGGATTTCATGGGACATGGGACCCATACTACCTCCACAGCCGGCGGGTCCTATGTGCCCAATGCTGACTACTTTGGCTATGCTGAGGGCATGGCCAAAGGCCTGGCCCCTGCAGCCCGAGTCGCCATGTACAAGGTGTTATGGGCCAGCGACACCGACCAAAGCGCGGCCACGGATGTGCTTGCTGGCATGGATCAGGCCATCGCCGACGGTGTCGATGTCATGTCTTTGTCCATAGGATTTGATCATACACCTTACTACGAAGATGTCATAGCCATTGGTGCACTTTCAGCTGTTGAGAAGGGGATTGTCGTGGTATGTGCGGCCGGGAACGACGGTGCCCACAATACGACGTACAACGGTGCACCATGGATCATGACGGTCGGCGCAGGCACCATCGACCGGAGCTTTGTTGGGCAGGTGACCCTTGGCGGGAATGTCACGGTTGAAGGGACATCATACTACCCTGAAAGCCTATACATTTCAAATGCACCTTTTTATTATGGAGGAGATGACATAAAGAGAGCAACATGCCAAGCCCCGTATTTGAATGCCCTGCAGGCGGATGGAAAGGTTGTTCTGTGCGATGGAACAAATGAAACTGATATTTTTTCCCAGATTCACGATCTCCAAGGAGCTGGGGCCAAGGCTGGCATTTTCCTGGCAAATGGTATGTTTCTGGACCCTGATGATTACTCATTCCCCATCTTGGTAATTCCTGCAGGCCAAGGGGCAGATTCACTGAGAAAGTTCGCAAATGAAGTGGACAATGCAACAGTGACTGAGATGAGATTCAGAACAACTAAACTAGGTGCAAAGCCAGCACCCCAAGTGGCCTATTTCTCGTCCAGGGGGCCGGATCCCATCAGCCCCAGCGTGCTGAAGCCAGACATTTTGGCCCCAGGGGAGGATGTTCTAGCTGCATATATACCAACCCTGCCATTCATGGATTGGGGCTCAGATTCCTTAACAACAGATTATGCACTGATGTCTGGCACGTCAATGGCGACACCCCATGTGGCCGGAGTGTCGGCATTGCTGCGGGCGGTGCACAAGGACTGGAGCCCAGCGGCCATCCGATCGGCTATTATGACCTCTGCAAGAGCCGTCGATAACACTGGTGGTTACATCAGTGACCAGTGGAACGGACTGCCGACAACACCTTTGGATTTTGGTGCTGGCCATGTAAATCCTAACGATGCTCTAGATCCTGGACTCGTCTATGATATGGAGTTTGATGATTATGTTCAATTCATCTGCGGCCTCGGGTACAACCAGACCCAAATGGCAGCTGTAATCAGAAGAGGTGAATGGAGCTGCCAAACCAATTCGTCTGGTCTAAATTACCCTTCTTTCCTGGCTGCTTTCTCACCAGGAACAAGTAACCCGATGACAAAGAACTTCAGCAGGATCGTAACCAATGTGGGTGGCGAAAATGTCACATACCGGGCAGTTGTAAAGGCTCCTAAGGGAATGAGAATTCAAGTTGAACCAGAGATTCTTACATTTAGCAGTAAATATCAGAAGCTGGGGTTCATGGTGAGCATAGTTGTTGAAGAAGAAGTGTGGGCAAAGAGCACTGTGGTGTATGGCTTCCTCAGATGGATCGACCAGTTCAATCACATTGTATCCAGCCCTGTAGTAGCCATTTCTCTATGATAATATTTGATGTCCTCGGCTCATTTATCTTCTTTGTCGTACTTCGAAGTTTAATTTGTTTTATTGCAATGAAAGTGATTTGATCCCGTATTTTGCGTGCTTATAAATTGCAATCAGGGTCACGCAAGTTTCTTTTTTTTTTGCCTAATTGTTTTTTCTTTGTAACTGAACTGGGTACAGTATTACAATAAATTTGGTCTTTTACCACAAACTCATGATAAAAACATCAAAAATCACCGCAAATTATTTTACGCGAAAAAACTCAAACTATCGCAAATCCGCTGTCTTGAAGCTAAAACCAGTATTGCCAGTTAGAAATTAGTGGTTATCAACATCTGTGAGAGACAGGGTGTGCCTCTTATGATTAAACCACTCAAATGTAACTACAATTAAGCAGTAGCTCACCCTCCTCTGGACCTCTGTTTTGCACTAGGAAATTTAGTGGTGGCCTCTTCTGAGAAAATATTGACTTATACTATAGTCCCCTGCAAGAGTACCACTTTAATACTTAGACTCTTCTATGTTTCAAAAGGTAATTATACTATTTTTGTAGAGTGGCTGGCCATAAGGTGGCGCATTAATCAAAAATTAAAACTTTACAACAATCTACACACAAATTAACATGCATATTTACTCAAATCAATAAGCAATATATATAATCCAATGAAGAGCATGTACAATTAAAATTAAATTGGAAGCCAAAATATAATGACCTTGGGCTGTCTAGCCCTTTGCACGCCCTTGAATCCTTTGATTCGCTCTTCACAAACACAAGTTAGCAAATAGGAAAGGGGATTACCTCTTATATGTGTTGATTCCTCAAAACCTTGATCTTGGATTAAGATTTCAGCAAGAAAGACACCCCAACAATCATCCTTCACGTCCCGCACAAAGAAGAGATGATTCTCCTTCAATTGGCTCACTAAAGGAGTGAGAGAGGTGAGTAGAGAGGGGTGGTCAGTAGAGTTTTTCCCAAACTCTATGCAGGTCGCACCAAGGGAAGAAATGGGGGGTGGCTGATTGGGAGAGAGGATGGGAGAAAAGAGAGGGGGAGGGGGACTGTTCTAGGATGACCCCTCCTCTTCCTTATTTCCCTATTTATACCCTCTCTCAAGTCACCTCTTAATGGGCTCTCAAGTTGAACTTTTCTTATTGGGCTTCATTAATTAATCTTTCGGTTTAATTAGAGGGTTATACATGACGGGAGTGGGCTTTGTATCTTAGAGTCAGCATAGGTCTAGACCCCCTGCACACAGCCAAGCCCACAACAGGGTAGACCCCTCACAAACCACAAGTCCTACTATCGACACATAATTTGCGGGTTTGGGCCCTACAACATGTTAATGCACATCCTAAACATATGCCTAGTGTGTGTGTATGATGAATGCAGGTCCCAATCAAATTAGTATAACGATAGTTCGTGTAGGGTCAACGCGACCGCCCCCACCACTCTTGAACACCGTGGCCCATATGGCTCACTCGGACTGCAATAACATTGGACTAAAATGGGCCCAAGCCCATACTATGGTCCAACATCTTACACTGTAGGTGAATGACTCATATGGTCTAACAACGACTTGCGCTAGTCCTATCGAAGACCAATACTATTAACGTGCTTAGAAAATAGAACCATCGTTAAGGCCTTAGTGAACGGATTTGCCAACATCTCAGTAGTAGGAATATAAGTCACAATCACTTTTCCCCTCTATAACATGTCGAAGATGTAAGTGCCGACCTATTTGCCAGATTATCACAAGATATTTTGAAAGGAACATTAATCTAGTCTTCTAGCCCTGATCTTGCTAGAAACTCCTTTATCCATATTGCCTGTGAAGTTGCAATACTGCATGCATAAAACTTAGCTTCTATCATAGACTTAGAAACACTCTTATGTTTCTTCCTTGCCCACGATATAGCCCCGTGTCCAAACATAAAGACAAATCTAACAATGAATTTCTTGTTATCTGGATCCCCTCATATTCTGAATCACTATATCCAGCTAATGACAGACTTTCCACCTGATAGGTGTGTTTTAAATTCTTAGACCCTAAAAGGTACCGAAATACCCTCTTCACAGCTTGCCAGTGTTGAAGACCAGGTTCTATTTAGTAATGGCTCAGTAAGTCTACCACAAAACTCAAATTAGGCATTGTACAAGTCATAGGATATAATAAGATGCCAATAGCCTGTTTATATGGTACAGACTCCATCCGGATTCGGTCTTCTTCAGTCCGAATAGTCATACTCTTAGACAACACTTTACCCTTATAAATAGGAGACTCAATAGTTTTTCAACCAATGACATTAAAGCATTTGAAAACACTTTCAATGTATAACTCTTGAGATATAGAAAGCTTTCTAGCCTTTCTAAATCTGTCAATTTTCATCCCAAGGATGTTGGATGCCTCACTTATGTCTTTCATCTTAAACTGGTTTTGTCTTTCCTTTAAATTGACAATCATACTTAGGTCATTCCTTATCAAGAATATGTCATTTACATACAATGACAATATCATATACCTAGCCCCATCCCGAAAGGTATTAACACAGTGATCGTGTTCGTTTACTATGAACCCATACTCACTAATTACCTTATGAAAAGTGAAGTACCATTGCCTCGGGGATTGTTTTTAGGCTATACAATGATTTTATGAACTTGCACACCTTGTGCTCCTCTCCAGGAACTACAAAACCCTCAGATTGTTCCATATAAAACTCCTCTAAATCTCTATTAAGGAATACAGTCTTTACATCGATTTGGTGTAGTTCTAAATCATAGTAAGTAATGCATGCTAAGAGGCATCTAATTGAGTCAAATATTGACATAGGAGAGTATGTACTCTCTTTAAAGTCCATCCTATACAACTAGGTGAACCCTTTGACAACTAATCTCGCCTTTTACTTATCTATTAACCTATCTGCCTTGAGCTTCTTTTTGAAGATCCATTTACACCCAATGGGCTTCCACCCTTTAGGTAGATTCACTATCTCCCAGACCTTAATCTTTAGAATAGAATCCATCTCTTCCTAAATATCATTCTACCATTCTTTAGTGTCTTGAAGACTTAAAGCTTGCTCAAGGGCAATAGGGTCATCTAGAACAGGTTCATCTAATGTGACATTGTTTTTCCTTCACATTGTATAGAATTCCCTTAGTAGTGTTGAGAGTCTTCTTTCCCTCAATGCCCTAGGTTCCAGTTTGGTTTAGTTTTGATATGATCCAATTACTTCCTCTAGGGAAATGCTAGGACCAACCTCTTTAATAATTTCAAAAAAATCAACTATTTTGTTATGTATTTTAGGGTTTATTTCTTCTTCCAAGAAATAAGTGTCTCTAGACTCAATTACCCCCATTGTCCCATCCGTGTGGTGAACTACAAATCGGTACCCCTTAAAGTGGTCACAGTAACCAATAAAATTGCACTTTATGGTATTTGGGTCTAGCTTTGACCTATGTTTGTCAGACACCTTTATGTGTGCCTTGGACCCCCACACTCTAAGATGCCCTAAGTTCGGACATCGACCAGTCCATAACTCATATGGTGTCCATTAGACGACCTTTGCGGGTACACGATTAAGGATGTATACATTGGTGTCTAAAGTGTCACCCTAGAAGTTAGTTCCTTACTCAGAGTAATTTAGCGTGGACCTTATCATATCCATAAGCATCCTGTTATGCCTTTCTGTCACTCCATTTTGCTGTGGAGTGTAGAGTAGGGTGTACTGATGAATTATTCCCTAATTAGTATAGTAATCCTTAAACAGGTCAGAAGTGTACTCGCCATCCTTGTTAGTCCTTAAGATTTTTACTTTTTTGCATAACTGATTCTCTACCTCAGTTTTAAATTCCATGAATTTATTTAAGGTTTTAACTTCCTATTTATTACATACATGTACCCGTATATTAAATAGTCATCTATAAATGTGATGAAGTATGTCATCCCTTGGTAAGTTTGAGCATTTAGGGGCTCACAAATATCAAAATGAACCACCCCTAATAGTTCATTTGCTTATTTGTCCCCTTTAGAAGGAATGTCTACTCATCTTTCTAGATAAGGAATCTTTACATACACATAGGTCTTTGGATATTTTAGGTAACAACCCAGTGTTCGATATCCTATGTAGCTTATCTACATTTACATGACACAACTGCATATGCCAAGCAGAGCATCATCAACAAACAATACAAGATACTTAGAAGCACTTATTTCATTAGATTCTAGAGAATTCATTATATCTAAATAATATAATCCATCTACTAAAGAAGCAATAAAAAGTATAGTCCTGCCCTTACCCATAGTGGCTTTGCTCCCCTTGAACTTAACTTCAAACCCCTTCTTAGTCAGAACAGGGATTGAAATTAGGTACCTCCTGATGGAGGGAGCAAAGAGCACATCAGTGAGCACTAAAGTAGACTCATCCTTCAAAAGAATCTTGTAGTTCCCCATAGCCTCCACCTCGCAGTATGTGTTGTTGCCTATAAAGACTTTGTTCTAGCTTGACATTAGGTTAATCATTTCACCCCTAGTTCCCCTAGAATGAGAGACATGAATAGTAGCTCTAGAGTCTAGCCACCAAGTCTTATCCTTGATGTCAGAAATTATCACCTTTGAAATAATACACACAATCTCCTTATTCTTACCCTTGTTGTTGTTGCTTTATTGGTCATCTTTCTGAGGACAATTAGCCTTGAAGTAGCCCACCTTGAAACACTTGAAGCATGCACCTTGGGGTTTGTAATTCCCCTTGCCATTGCCCTTATTATGAGACTTCTTCCCCTTTTCCTTGAAAGCTCTCTTATTAGAAGGACCATGCCTCTATCCTCCCTTTTTACATCTACCAGAATTATGTGCCAAGTTGGCAGTAGCAGTGCCACTTAAAACATTCACATAGTTCATCCTTTCCTGCTTAAGCGTAAGCTTGGCAGTCAGAGTCTCCATTGTGAGCTTCTGGTCACTCATATTTAGGTAGACTACCACACTTCCAAGACTTAGGGAGGTTGTTTAATACTGTAGATACTTGGACTCCCTCAGAGATGGGGTTATCTAGTATCTCCAGGTTATCAGCAATGATAGACATGGTACTCAGATGCTCATTCACATCATTTCCCTCTCTCATCCTGAAGTTGTAGTACTTAGAGTGTAGTATCCTCTTATGAGCTTTTATCTACTCCTCATACCTAACAGAGATAGCTTCCAGCATCCCTCTGGCAATCTTGTACTTTACAAAGAGCCTTTTTCATCTTTAGCTCCATAAAAGTAAAAATGGTGGACAAGCCTTATTGTCATCATCCCCCAGCTTTTCAAAATCTTTCATCTAAGCAGCTGAAGAATCCTCTGGTAGTGGCTCAATGTTCTGCTTCCATACCAGATAGTTATCAGCATTGAATTTTTTAGTCTTTCTTAATTCTGATGTGACCATCTTGAAAGACATTGTGCAACTACAAAGGAAAATATAGAATAAGAAATTAATACTATGAAAGGCTAACAACTTCTTAAGGAATAATTGTTTAAACTCTCTCAATCTTATAATAAGGCAAAGGGACAAGAGTATAAAATTATGTTGAATTACTTACTTTAAATGTACCTGTATTAGGGTTTAGGCCACTATTAAGTATAAACCATAACTACCCTTTAAGCCCTTAAGGAAAGTTGCCCTAATTAGGTAATTAGGTATTTATGATTTATGAAATCTCTTAAAAACACAAATCAGCACATAAAATAGCAAATAAACACTTTTAGAGTTTGCTAAAAATTTTATTTCTATCCAAAAAAATTTTGGTGTACAATTACAAAAATAGCCCTAGGGCTATTTTGGTCTTTTCACCCTTAAAAAGTACACCAAAACTTTTCACCCAACAACTATTCACTGAGTCTAAAACACAAAAAATAAAAATAAGGATAGAAAAATAAGAGCACACACAGCGTGTGTGAATTGACCAAAATGCCCTAGGGCTAAAATAGTGAATTCACACACCCTTGTAAACCACAAAATTAATTAAATCTAATAAAGATAAATTAATTTTCTCTTGCTGACCAAAAAGTGTGTGTGGGCAAAACGTGATCAGAGAATTACTTCGGGCAAAAACTTAAGGGCAAAATGACCCTTTTGCCCCTAGGCAAAAAATTACAATTAACTATCCAATCAGCAAACATTTTAGCAAACTAATCATGCATATCAGTCCCATAAATATTCAGTTTCATCATGATCATGAAAGCCCTATGATTAGATATGTAGATTGATTAATTAAGGGTTTCCCCTATCTAACATAGAAAACCCTAGATCATGCAAATTGACTTGATCTTCAATCAAATCAGCAACCTACCCCCCATGCCTAGGCTCCGATACCACTATAGAGTGGCTTGCCAGAAGATGTTGGCGGTCACGAGCCCGATCTAAGCCAAAACATACTGACCTTGGGTTGTCTAGCCCTTTGCACGCCCTTGAATCTTTTGATTCACTTTTTACAAACACAAGATAGCAAATGAGAAAGGGGATTACCTCATATATGTGTTGATCCCTCAAAACCTTGATCTTGGATGAAGATTTTAGCAAGGCAGACGTTAGAAAAATCAGCCTTCACATCCCACACAAAGAGGAGATGCTTCTCCTTCAATTGGCTCACCAAAGGAGTGAGAGAGGTGAGACGAGAGGGGTGGCCAACAGAATTTTTCCCAAATTCTATGCAAGCCATACCAAGGGAAGAAGTGGGGCGGGGGGCTGATTGGGAGAGAGGAGGGGAGAAAAGAAAGGGGGCGGACTGCTCTAGGACAACCCCTCCTCTCCCTTGTTTCCCTATTTATACCCTCTCTCAAGTCACCTCTTAATGGGCTCTCAAGTTGGGCTTTTTTTGTTGGGCTTCTTTGATTGATCTTTCGGTTTAACTAGAGGGTCATACACAATGGGAGCAAGCTCTGTCTCTCAGAGTCCACGGAGGCCTGGACCCCTTGCACACAGCCAATCCCATAATAGGGTCGACCCCTCGCTAACCACGGGTCCTATTATCGACACATAATTCACGTGTTTAGGCCCCACAACACATTAATGCACACATCCTAGTCACATACCTAGTGTATGTATGTGATGAATATGAGTCCCAATCAAATTAGTGTAATAATGGTTCATGTGGGGCTGTCACGACCTCCCCCATCACCCTTGGACCCCATGGCCCGTACCGTTTCACTCGGACAGTGATAACATTGGACCAAAATTAGCCCGAACCCATACCATATTCTAACAATTTTAGCATACTTGACAGCAGTAGGCAGCCCAACATCAACGAAGTGTTTGTGCTAATAGTTCGATATCAGTGCCCTTCTCCACTCTCAACATCCAATAGTGTGCTTTCTTTTTACATGGACAAAGGTGACACATTAAACTATATAGATTGTAAAAATGGAAACAATTTACCTTGTGAGTTAACCTGCAAGTTGTAAAAATCAACAGCACCGATAAAGTTGCTTATGGTTGATTAGGAAAGTGAATGCTCCTCATCCGTCCTAGTGGAATTTATTAAGTTTCCCTCTGCTTGCCCATGGATTCCACCTGGATTATTTCGTCAAAAGAAGGTATTCAATGATCTTCATATAATGTGTATCAAGATGATGACAATGGTTTCATTCTAGAATGTCACCATAGACTCCCTCATGGTATAATTTTTTGAATAAATGAAGAATTTAATTATACAGCTGATGGGTACTCTGGTAAAATTGGTCACTAAGCTGCATGCAAATTTGAATGGTCATAGTACCAAATTACCAATTTGCCATCTCAAGGAACTGGTTAATTCAATGGGATTGGAGATGTATAAAATTCGTCACATATTCAGATTATTAGAAAGGAACAAAATTGGTGATGAACTACCTCAAGAGTGATAGAGTAAAGGATAATGTCAGCGAGGACTGGCTTGGGAACCATCTCAAGAAGCTCCTCGTCCAATCCATACACATTAGTGAACTTTGCTTCTTAAGTGAACTCTTCTTCTTTCTTAGGAAATTCAAAACCCTAAAAAAAATTGAACTTTTGGCTGAAAAAATGAAATACGGAAATAAGGGGAGGGCGGTCATGGACTCGAGGTCTTCATTAGCAAACTCGGGAAAGGGAAGTTCAACAAGGTTATATCTACATGAATAAGACACTTTATCCTACAAAAATTACAAATTACACACTAAAACCTTTCGTATACATCATCACCATTGATTTGTCCTATAAGGGGTTTTGCATTACTCGATGACGTCCAACAAGGTTAAATCTACATGACTAATACACTTTATCCTACAAAAATCATACATTACACACTAAAACCTTTCGTATACATCATCACCATTGATTTGTGGGCACTACCATGTAAAAAATTGGTGGTAAATGTTCTAACATAATTTTAGGGATCATTTGGGTTGTCTTATATTAGAAAAGAAAATGCCTTTTTGACTTTTTATTTTATGGGACTTTGGGACTCGCACAATAAAGGAGAATAATCCTTTTTTGTACAACCATGCAAGAAAGGAAGAATGTATGCTGACAGTGTTAAGGGGCCGTTTGGCTACCGCTTTCAAGTAGAAAGTAAATGACTTCTTCGTTAAATTACTGTTGGGAAAGAAAAGTAAAAGGTTATGACATTTGAATAGTCAATTGTCAAAGTCATTTCTATACAATTTAGAAGTTTGGATAGCCCAGTTTGAAAAATATGATTATTACATGTAAAATGACATTGCTAACCTTATTTACAAAATTTTCATCAGCTTTCTCCATCACTCTCTGTTTCTTCTACCCTCTTCCCTATGTTTTCACTTCACAAGCTCATAAAGTCATCCAACATACGGCGCAATAGTCTCCACCGCATTGTCCTCAAATTTTCGTACATCTTGGCCCTCAATCCCCTCCCTAACTCCACCCTCTCTATTGTTTCCTCTTCCACACACCCACGATGTTGAATTTTGGACTTGATATAAAAACCGGGTTGCAGTGCCATTTTATTTGACTTGGAATAAACCGGAACGTGTTTGGGTTCATGATGATTATGATTGATTCCGGAGGAAAATTAGCTGTTTTGGCCCGTGATGGTTATGATAAACGGGCCGTTTTGACTTGATAGGTTACATCTCTTCAAAATATCATCTAGGAATGATTTCTGGAGTGGGTCTTCTTAAAAAAAGAACATTTTTTTTCACTCCGGTCCTTTCTACTCTCTCTCTGAGAACACTTTAGAAATTTTACTCCTTCTCTCTCTGAATTTGGAGTCCATCATTGAGTAGTAGCATCGCCTCTAATTGAGATCCAGTTAATTTGATTGGAAGTGCACCATTTAACAGACAGTGTGGTTTGTTGTATCTCGGGAACGGAACTCAGTTGAATGCCTATGCATGGAGGGCGACGTATTTGTTTCAAGGACAGCGTGTAATGCACCTCAAACCGGGTTCAAATTTTCTTCTCTCTAGTTTTTTATTTATATATTAGCAGATATATCAATGTGAGATTGTTTACATGATAATTGAAAATTGTATTCAATTTACCCTCTTTTATGTGACAACCCCAACAATCTTGAAACAGATAATTGATATTGTTGATTGAATACTATTGCGATTACGGGTGTTGACAAATCTCTAAAATTGGAGAAGTTTGATGGCATGAATTTCATGAGATGGCAAACAAAGATGAAATTTTGGCTGACTCAATTGAATATTTTCTATGTGATTTCTGATGTTGTTGCTGATAAAACTATGTCTTTAGAATTTGATAAGACTGCTAGTTCTTCTGATGTTGGAATTGCTAAGCCTCATGATAGTGATAAATTCAAACAAGATGATGAACTATCCCATGATCAAATTCTTAGTGTTTTGAGCAATGAGTTGTATGATCTACATGTAAACACTAAATCTTCCAAAGAATTATGGGATACTCTTGACAAAAAATTTGGAAAGGAGCATGAAGGGGAAGAAAAGTATGTTGTGGGAGAGTACTTTGACTATAAGATGGTTGATAACAAATCTGTTAGAGACCAAGTAGTCGAAATACAGAATTTGGTGGCTAAGATCATCGGGAAAGGCATTCCCATTGAAGAGAGGCTCCAAGTTCCTACTGTAATCTACAAACTACCACCCTCATGGTAGGATTTCCAAATTAACTTGAAGCACAAGAGGGACGCAATGTCCGTTGATAGCCTTATGGTGGCCATATAAATTGAAGAGAAATATAGGGGTAAGATGAAAATCTTGGAAGGTTCTTCTTCTATGGCCAATGATAGTGCTCAAGCTAATGTTGTAGAAGGGAAACCCAAATTTTTTGGTAACAAGAAGAAGAACAAGAAATTTAAGAATCAGCCTCTCAAACCTGATTCTAATATCCAAAAGGACAAGAAATTGAAGGTTTGCTGGGTCTATGGGAAACTTAGACATTTAGCAAACAAGTGCAAAGAGAAGAAAGGCTAAGACCAAAGCCATGGTGGGGCTTCATCTTCTGCTCAGGCTAATATGGTTACTTCATATAATAGGTTAGTAATAACTAATTCTGAAATTAACATGACATGTAAACTTACTGATTGGTGGGTTGATACAGGGGCAACTGTTAACATCGGTGGTGATGTTTCTTCTTTTTCTTTCTATCAGGAAGTAAAGGATAGGACAGTGATGATAGAGAACTTCTCTATGGCTAGAGTTCATAGAGTTGGAATTGTGGACATCCGGTTTACATCAGGGAACACACTGACTCTCCATAATGTGTTGCACGTGCCAAGTGTGAGGAAGAACCTTGTTAGTAGAGTACTTCTTAATAGAGAGAGATATAAACTAGTGTTTGAGTCAAATAAAGTTGTAATAACTAGACATTGTACTTTTGTTGGTAAAGGCCATGTGTATGATGGCCTCTTTAAATTAAATTTGGTTTCTTATAATAACTCTTTATTTCAAGTTGATGACTATTTAATTTGTCATGTTGATTCTTTTGATATGTGGCATATGAGGCTAGGACATGTGAATTCACAGATCATTAAGAGAATAAAGAATCTTGATTTGATTCCAAAATTGCATGTTGAATCTCTTAATAAATGTGAGGTTTGTATTCAAGCAAAACGACCTAGGAAACCATATAAATCTGTTGATAGATCTACATGCTTGCATGATTTAATTCACTCTAATATTTGTGAGTTGAATAGATTATTGATTAGCGGTGGTATGAGATATTTCATTACTTTTATTGATGATTACTCAAAATTTTGTCATGTGCACTTGCTTAAGTCCAAAGATGAGGCTTTTGAGAAGTTTAAGACTTATAAGATGGAGGTTAAGAATCAAACTAAAAGGCGAATCATGAGACTAAGGTCTAATCGTGGTGGGGAGTATTGCTCTCTTGAATTTTATAAATTTTGTGAAGATTAAGGAATAATACATGAAACCACAACGCCTTTCTCTCCTCAATCTAATGGTGTGACTAAAAGAAAGAATAGAACTTTTATAGACATGATAAATTCTATGTTTCCTCTTCAGGTTTACCGAAAAATCTATGGGGAGAAGCGATTCTTTCAGCATGTATAATCTTAAACCGTGTGCCTCATAAAGGGCAAAGTATAACCCTTTATGAATTAATGAAAGGAAGAAAACCAAGTTTAAAGTTCATTAAGGTTTGAGGATGTCTTGCTAAAGTAAAAATCTCAAATGTAAAGATGGACAAGCTAGGTACAAAAATTTATGATGCAATGTTTATTGGTTATGCACAAAATAGCAGAGCTTATCAATTTTTAGTTATTGGGTCTAATAGGCTGGATTGTGCTCTCAATACTATTAAGGAGTTCGATGATGCAACATTCTTTGAGAATGAATTTCCTATCAAGGAAAAGAGTAAGGTTGTAGTACATAAAGAAGATGTTTCATCATCTTCTATTCCCAAAATGGAAGATTCAAGAACCAATGTGGATGTAAGGAGATCTAAGAGAACCAGAATAGAGAAGAACTTTGTGGATGACTTTTACACTTTCATGGTGGGGAATAAGGATCCTTTGACTTTTAATGAAGTTATGTCATTTAGCGAAGCTCCTTTATGGAAGAAGGCGATACAGAGTGAGATAGATTCAACACTTGCACATGGGATGTGGGTTTTAACGAATCTACCTCCAGGGTTTAAACCAATTGGGTGCAAGTGGATATTTAAAAGAAAATATTATCCTGATGGATCCATTATAAAGTACAAAGCTAGATTAGTTGTTAAAGGATATAGTCAAAAGGAAGGTCAAGATTTCTTTAACACATATTCTCCTGTGACCATGATAACTACAATTCGAGTGCTTATTACATTGGCAGCTCATTATAACCTTGAGATTTATTAAATGGATGTAAAAATAATATTTTTAAATGGTGAATTAGAGGAGGAAATTTATATGGAGCAACCTGAAGGTTTTGTAGTTCCTGGTCAAAAAAGAAAAGTATGTAGGTTAGTAAGATCTCTCTATGGTTTAAAACAGACTCCTAAACAATGACATCAAAAGTTTGATGATATTCTTCTTTATAATAACTTTGTTGTATATACCTCTAATAAATGTTTGTATTGGAAGTCTTTTGATCACTCTTTTCTAATGTTATGCTTGTATATGGATGATATATTAATGTTTGGTGATAATGTGGATCATATCAATAAGGTTAAGGGTTTCCTTAATGAGAATTTTTATATGAAAGATTTAAGTCTTGCCAAGGTTATACTGGGCTTGAAGATTGATAGGACTTCTCAAGGAATAGTTGTGAGTCAATCACACTATGTGGAGAAGATTCTAAAGAAGTATGGATACCTCGATAGAAAACCTGTCAATACGTCATATGACACGAGTATAAGACTAAAGAAAAATTGTGGGGAAAGTGTGTCACAACTTAGATATTCACAGCTAATAGGAAGTTTGAGTTATTTAGCTAACTGCAGTAGACCGGATATATCCTATGTTGTGGGAAGACTAAGTAGATACATTAAGAGTCGTAATAAATCTCATTGGACTGCCATTGAGAGAGTATTCATATATCTAAAGGGAAGTGTAAACTTTGGTTTACATTATTCTGGGTTTCCTGTTATATTAGAAGGATACAATGATGCAAATTTAATATCAGATTCTGATGAAACCAAGGCTACTAGTGGTTATGTGTTTACACTATGTGGTGGGGCGGTTGTATGAAAATCTTCTAAACAAATAATGATAACAAGATCTACTATAGATGTTGAGTTAGTAGCTCTTGATAAAACTGGTGGAATGGGGGAATGACTTAGGGATCTTTTAATAGATATACCCTGGTTGAATAAGTCAATTCCTAGAATATTGATTCACAATGATAGCCAATCATCTCTTGATAAGGTTAAGAGTAAGAATCATAATAAGAGGTCCTCCAGGCATATTAAACTAAGTTATAAAATCTTGCACAAGTTGACTACCTCTGGAGTCACTACCTTAAATTTCATATGATTAGCGAATAATTTAGATGATTCGTTTACCAAAGGGTTGTCAGCAGGGTAAATTCTTAACTCATCTAGGGAAATGGGGCTGAAATCCTATGATTAAGTCATCGGTAGTAGCAACTCAATCTCTCTGCATAGAGATCCCACTATAAAGATTCAATGGGTAAAAATAAGCTAATGCGTGACTTGGAGACAACACTATTAAATATTGTATGCCCATTCTTGTGTTATGATGAGAGTGCTCTTAATGCATGTGAAATGGGTTGACAAAAGTCTTAATGAAGTCAAGGCTTATATAACAGGGTATTGTTATGCATATTACCCTTAGAGACTATCACCTATATAAGCGCCACTGTGGTTGTAGTTAAAGAGAACGTGGGCTTGTTCTCTAATGTGCAACTCAAAAATAGATACAAGGCGCATGGTCGTAAAGCGCTACCCCGAATGATCTCAAAAAGGTTGTTATTCTAACTGTCACGCCCCGGCCATGCCCGACCCGAGCCGAACCCGGTCCAAGGGCCGGTCATAGCGCGCGGGGGCGACGAAGTGAAATTGAGAAACGATTCTAGCGGAAGACTTAATCCCTAACCACGGGCGATTAACAGCAACACGGAGTGCGCACAATCCTTTGAGCAAGAGTAAATAAAAGGGGAGAAAAGGTGTTGCTTAACACAAAGTAAACAACAATCTCAAACCCACAAACTTAGTTAAGTAAAGCCCACACCGGCTCAAAATAAGTCATAAGCAAACATAACTGTAACATGTGACATAAAACCACAACAAGAACCCTACACAAAGGTTCGAACATAAAGCATGAAAGAAACGATGATAAGTCACGCAACGATCTCCATCATCACACCCAAGCTACCTCTGACCTTTCCTCAAAAAGGCAATCCCCGTCCGTCTGCGTGTCGCACCACGCAGCCCCAAATCAAAACACAAAAGAGGGGTGAGTTTTAACACTCAGCAATGGTTTTAATATCACTGTCAACGTAGAAAATACGATAGCTTAGAAATGAGATCGTTTCATATCAAAGATTTACATGGTGCATCACTTTCTGATCACACATTCATATCACTTAACACTGCATCAAAATGCATAATTCAACCTGCATGGATGTATCTCTAGCATACATATTCCCACATGCATTCACATCATAACCAATCCCGCATGGATGTATCTCTAACATACATATTTCCACATGCATTTTATCATCAAAATCAACATGCATGGATGTATCTCTAACATACATATTCCACATGCATAACATCAAAATCAACATGCATGGATGTATCTCTAACATACATATTCCACATGCATAACATCAACATCAACATGCATGGATGTATCTCTAACATACATATTCCACATGCATAACATCAAAATCAACATGCATGGATGTATCTCTAACATACATATTCCACATGCATAACATCAACATCAACATGCATGGATGTATCTCTAACATACATATTCCACATGCATAACATCAACATCAACATGCATGGATGTATCTCTAACATACATAATCCACATGCATAGCATCATCACAATCAACCTCCATCAAGGAGTAATCACACATTAATGTCACACAGACGGGAGCATAGACAAGGCCACGAAGGCGTGTCATGGTACAAAATTCTACACAAGAATTCAAGAAAGATCGGGGTTGTCAATCCCTAATACTGCTCGCCCTGGACGATCCTGGCCAAGGATGTCCCATTCTCACACAGAGAATCTAGAGCAGGGGTGTTCGCCCAGGGACATCTCCTGCGGAGGGAAGAGCCCGAGTTCTCACACAGAGAACCCTAGAACACGTGGTAGCGGGGTGCACACGGCATACCACACTGGATTCTCAGGGTCCAGATGACACACATAAAAATATTCTCACGTGTCCGCAAGACAAGTACACAACTCGTCCCCACATCATTCCATTAAACAAGACTCAACCCGGGGAGTGCACTCGTTCCACACAGGAACTCCAAATCGTTCCACATAGGAACTCCAAATCGTTCCACATAGGAACTCCAAATCGTTCCACACAGGAACTTCAAATCGTTCCACACAGGAACTTCAAATCAAAATATGTCCTTTCGGACCAATCAACTTGCGATTAATCCACGACCGATAAACCCGGCACACAATTCCATCACATTGCATCCAATCGGTCAAATTCGATTAATCACAATGAAACCTCAATTGGAAATCCATTTTCATGATGCGTGCAGCATGGTACATGCGTGGGCAAAGCATACATGAATCCTAATCATGATAAGTGCTCTCACCAGCCCCTAATGCATCATTCATAATCACGATATTAAGCTTCATCATCATCATTTAACCCCCACATGTGTGTGTGTGTAACTAGTAGAAGCCTTTCACATGATGCATATTAACATGCTTGAAAATCAACTCACCACCACACTACACATGTGAATTTCTACCTAAACATGAATTCCAGCGGAAATCATAGTAGAAGAATCGTTGAAATCTTAGCTAGATTCAAAACTCAACCACAAAGGCTAAACACCTATAACATCACTCATTTCATCATTGAGTCATGGCATTCACCAACATTCACACACCATTAATCACAATTTATCATGACAAATCTGTCCAACAATGATTGTAGTCCTACTGAAATATGCTTAACCAAAGGGAAACAACTATTCATAATTTCAAAATAACGATTCCAACATCATGCCACAAAATATAAGTCATTCCACAATCACTAAGCATATATCTCAACTCCATAAACTCAATAGCATGTATTTCCAGTAGCCTAACATAGCTTAAAACACTCCACATTCATATAAAATTGGCAAGCCAAAGTGGAATCATCAAAATAGGCATCATACACACAACATGCAAATTTCCTGTGTAGCCGATCGATCTCCCTTCAGGCCGTTCGATCGGTTACACGCAAAATTTTGAAATTTTCAGTTCAGCCGATCGATCGCCCTGCAAGGCCGATCGATCGCCAACACGGCAGAACAGTCATCTTCTTCCTTTCGCAAATCCAAACCGAAACACCATAGAAAACACTTCAAATCCACATCTAACACCCTAATCATCATCAAAAGTCCTCCTTGACTTCCAGAATATCAAACCAAACCATAATAATGCAAAACCCTAAGAAATCGGGATTAAATAATTCCATTTTCTAATCTTACCATTAACACACTAAATCAAGCAAACCATTTCGAAATAAGCCAAAAAATGAAGAGTTTTACCATGGATAAACAGAGATTTCGAAGACCCATTACCTCAGCACTTGATTAAGCTCGGATTGAAGAGTCACCCTTCTTGAAATCCTTGAAAATACAATGAGTTTGAATCAAACACCAATAGAAATCGATTTACTTAAGAAATCCCTAATTAAATCTTAGATCTAGGGCTTGTTGGTAGTAAAAATCGAATTTTGAAAGTTAGGGTTTGTAGTAAAACACAAATCAGTAGCTTTTGATGGTCAAAAACGAATTGAATCAAGGGGAAAATGGTAGATTTGGAAGAAATTAAGAGAAAAGCCATGGATTAGTGCTTAATTAGAGTAAGCTTACCTTAATCGGCTTCTAATTCGGGCCTAAGTGGGGATTAGGCCAGCCCTCCTTCCTTAGCCTATTCCCAAAAATGGAAATGGCTCAGGTTTGCCCTTTTATAGTAAGGGTTGGGGTAGGCATAGGTAAGTTTTGGGGTGTAAATATGAAAAGTAGGCTAAAAGTGGTTATTTTGCAAATTTAAGCACGAATTAAGCCTAATAAAATTCTGAAAATTTTTGTGTGACCTTAAGTATATGTCTAGGGTCATTTGACACAAAAATAAAATTTTCGACCATGGGGCCCACAGGGGTCCCGCCAAAACCCTAATTTTTTGGGAAAATAGTGAAAAATCCAAAAAATTCCAAAAATTCACATTTGGTTTAAAATCACTTAAAACCACTAATATTGAAGTTAATTTTGGTTAAAACCATCACAAACCCTATTTATTTACAAAATCACCGAATAAGATCAGAAAACACATAAATTGCACGATAACCCATAATTAAATAAAAATCAAAACCGGTTTAAAGATGAGGGTCCTTACACTAACTGTTAGGTTTGTCAAAGTTCTTGCTTTAAAGTCCAAGTTCAAGACTTAGTTCACTTCAAACTTGTGAGAGTGGTGGCTTACCAAACTAGGTATAGGTTCAAACCTGCAAGGTACCTATCGCCAAAAATATAGATTACTATTGCTCCATGTCTCTTTCATGTGTCTAATGAATTTATTTTGTGTGGACTAGTTTTATATCAATCATGGTGGAGATTGTTGAATTTTGGACTTGATATAAAACCGGGTTGCAGTGCCATTTTGTTTGACTTGGAATAAACTGGAAAGCGTTTTGGTTCGTGATGATTATGATTGATTTTCGAGGAAAATTAGCTATTTTGGCTTGTGACGGTTATGATAAACGGGCCGTTTTGACTTGATAAGTTACATCTTTTCAAAATATCATCTAGGAATGATTTCTAGAGTGGGTCTTCTTAAAAAAAGAATAGTTTTTTTTTCACTCTGGTCCTTTCTACTCTCTCTCTGAGAACACTCTAGAAATTTTACTCCTCTCTCTGAATTTGGAGTCCATCATTGAATAGTAGCATCACCTCTAATTGAGATCCAGTCAGTTTGATTGGAAGTGCACCATTAAATAGACGGTGTGGTTGGTTGTATCTCAGGAATGGAACATAGTTGAACGCCTATGCACAGAGGGCGGCATATCTATTTCAAGGATAGTGTGCAACACACCTCGAACCAGGTTCAAATTCTCTTCTCTCTAGTGTTTTATTTATATATTAACATGTATATCAATGTGAGATTGTTTGCATAATAATTGAAAATTGTATTCAATTTGCCCTCTTTTATGTGACAACCCCAACACACGATCCCACAAATCGAACCACCCGCTGCTAGGCGACTTGGTTGGGGTTGCTGATAGGATATTGAACACGGGGGCTCATATGGTTGGAAGCTCTGCCCCTCGGTGACCAAACCCTCCAATAAATTGTTGGGTTCCCACCTAAGAGAACAACACCAATTTGCTTTGCTCAGTTGGAGTTGCCTAAGAGACGCCAAAACCTCGTTTACCCAAAAAAAAAAATACTCACCCCAACTAGGAGCCACAAAAACAAACAAATCATGTTTCTAATATAAACGCAGAAGAACAATTAATCACTATAAAAAAAACTAAAAATGCAAATGTTAACGAAGATAAGCCTTAAATTAGAATGAGATTTATAACAAAAACTAAGTACCATATACATTTTCCACATTTTCAATTCACAAAACAAGCAAGACAACAACCTGCCACATACACATAAGCAAAAAAAGAAATCTACAGCAATACCCTGAAGCTCCCAATTTCATCATAGTAGAAGAAGATGGCAGCACCTACAAACACCAGCACTACTAATTCCAACAAAACACAAAACCCAGATAAACCCAAATCTGCTTGATAAGAGGATCAAACCTCACAGAGTAGCTCAGCTATAGTATTCAAAGAATACAGCAAAAAGATATATAGGAGAAATCATAAAATCTGGACACTCTATGATATCCACCAACCTCAAGTGCAACCTCCATATGTCCAACCCAATAGGAGTCCAAGTTTTGAAGAAAAGGTCTTGAGTGTCTTGCAAGGCCTTCAATCTCAATCTCAAGTCCTCCACTCTCACACATAATCTATAGTAAAGTTAGAAGCCCAAATTGGACAACTAGCCAATGCTATCAATAAACGAGAGATAGGAACATTGCCGAGTCAACCCCTACCAAACCCTAAAGGTTAATTTCAAGTAGAGGGCACTTCTCCCTCTAATGAACAAGTTAATTCCATAATGACCCTTAGGAGTGGGAGGATTGTTGACAAGAGTGTTGGGGGGACACCAGTGACAAATGATAGGAGTGAGGAGTTAGATAGGGCAGCCCCTAATAAACCTTAAGTAGAAGTTAGTGCACCACATGAGAAGGAGTTTGTATCTCCTTCCCCTTCCTTAGAGCTACAGTTTAAGACCACTTCCGAGGGATCTTATATCTCTATGATACCTTTTCCTTAGTGTCTTGACATGGCCCCACCATTTAGAAAGAGCACAGCTATGACTGATGAGATTTTAGAGACTTTCAAACAAGTCAAAATTAATCTCCCCCTCTTAGATGTCATTAAGCAAGTCCCTACTTATGCTAAGTTCCTCAAAGACCTATGCACTCATAAGCGTAAATTCAAGACCCATGTGTCTAAAAAGGTCTTTCTCACTGAGCAAGTTAGCTCTCTTTTGAAGTTTAAAACCCCGCCTAAGTATAAGGACCTTAGAGTACCCACTATTTCTTGTGTCATAGGTGATCACTCCATCCATAGAGCCCTCCTTGACCTTGGTGCGAGTGTCAATCTACTCCCTTACTCGGTGTATGAGAAACTAGGGTTAGGTGAATTGCAGCCTACATCAGTACCTTGCAGCTAGCCGACCATTATATGCATAAGCCTCGGGGAGTCATTGAGGATGTCTTAGTGAAGGTTGACCGGTTCTTTTTCCCTGTTGATTTTATTATCTTAGATATGGAGACCGGTGCCAACTCCACATATCAAATTCCTATCATTCTAGGTCATTCATTCCTTGCCACAGCTAATGCATGCATAAATTGTAGGACGGGAGTAATGGAGATGACCTTTGGGAATATGAAAGTGCAACTAAATGTTTTTGAAGTGTCTAACCATTTACTTACAACTTCTAATGCTGAATGTTTTATGGTAGACAATTTTAGATTTGATATTTATGATAGAGGTCCATCTTTTGTAACATCAGCCCATCATCAAGTCATACCTTCTGATTTCTCTACATCATCTTTTTGGAGACTTAAGAGAATAGTCAATGCTAATAGCTACCAACTGCCCTAATATCTTTTAGAATGTTGGCAATGTCTGGCTAAAGACAATAAACTTAGCACTTCTTGGGAGGTAACCCATGTTTTTTATATATTTCTTTTCCATCCTTTTGTTTATTTTCTTTGCATCATTTAGGATTTATTTACTTATTTTTTTAGTTTTTTTTCTCATTACAATTTTTCTTCTTTTATGGGACATAATACTTTAGGTTTGGGGAAATGCTCATCACTTATATTTATTTCTCATGTTTTCTCAATCCTATGTACTTCATTTTCAGATTAGTAAAATAGTTATGCTTTCAGGTGATATCTTTCCCTCTCTTACTTATTCTAGTCATTGTAGTATATATTTTCTTTAACATTGAGGACAATGTTCAGTTTAGGTTTGGGGGTGTAGAAAGATTTTTTTATTTTTTATTTTTTTTTGGATATTTTAGAGTATTTTTTCTTTTTCTTTTGTTTTCTTTTCTTTTAAGGGGGTTTTATCACTTATTTTCTTTTAAAAGTATATGTCTATTTTTAAAGAGATCAATTTCATGAAGAAAGTTCAAGTAATTAATTAAGTTATGAAAATGATCAAGTGAGTAATTTCTATTTTATTTTCTTTATCTTGGATAATTGTGCTTATATTTGTAAATCACATTTCACACACTTGAAACTCGTAGGAATATAATTTTATGATTTATTACTTGTAATCTTAGTGGGATATCTTTAACTAAGCATATTTTTGAAAAACTTGACAATCGAGTAATTTTTAATGTTTTATGATAGATCTTTAAGTTTAGCTTTTATTTGAAAAAAAAAATAGGATAAGTGTGTATAGAAAAACGAATGAAAAAAAAAGTTGAAAAAAAATAGATTGAATGAAAAAAAAATTGATGATGAAAAAAAAAGTTTGTTTCTCTTTTTACTGAGTAACCGAACCTTGTGCCTAGGCAAGTATAAGGGATCGCGTCAAAAGGTGAAAAGTTGAGATAAATTCTTTTATGACTTGCTTGGTTATGTAGCCTTTATGTTTGAGTTATTAAGCTTGAGGGGTATTTTAACACCTAGTGCCTTCAGCCAACTGGATTAGGGACACTGGCCTAACGCTTATTACATAGACTATTTAGAAAGCTTAATAGAACTAGGTATTGCCCAAGTCATATTTTAAAGTATATTACGCTTTTATTCCCAGAATTTAATTGAAATTTGAAGGCTATTACATGAGGGTTTATTATGAGATGTTAAAGATGAAAGATTGTCATTGTTATATTTTTGAGTTAGTGAACTTTAATGAGCTTGGCTAATGGGTAACATAAGATATGCTTGTTAATAAAAAATGAAATTGTATGGCTACAAAGTTTCTACACTTTATGTTTTTGAAATGTATATATATAGTTGCACAATTATTTCTAAGATGGGGTTATAGAATGGATTATTCTTTACTTGAAAGTGATCAGATCGAAATTGTTTACTTGTTTCAAGTATTTGTGGTTGGTTCTTTTTAAAAATAGTTATGTGTTTTTAAGAGAGGATTGTTTTTAGAATTTTTGTTTTCTTGTATTATTTTATTTCATTTCATAGGATTAGATGTTTATGGATATCATTACTACAAACCCTCATAAGACACAACTCGTCCAACTAGGGACACCTAGGGGTTTAAAGGCTTGTTGCATACGCTAAATGCACTCATGATTCCCTACGAAAGTGGCATTTATTTATTTTTCTAGATTAGTTATTTTATTTTATTTTATTTTTGTTTTGCTCGAGGACTGGCAAAATATAGGTTTGGGGGTATTTGATAAATATGAAATATATATCTATTTTATATGCCTTTTTACCTTATTTGCTAATATAGATTACGCTAATTTATAGTTAGTTATAGTTTATTTAGATTAAGATAGATATTAGTATTTCAGTTTAATTATTAATAATTTTGTAGTTATTAGTAGTTTAGATATATATTTAAATCAAGTTAGAATTTTTTTTTATTCTACATGTCTAAAATATGATATTTTATGTTTTGTAGGTAAAGTGTGCTTATCGAGCTACTTGGACGATGTTTGAAATAATTCAAAATAGTCTTGACATGCTTTAAAGTGATTTGGACAACTTTTCAGAGTTATAAACAAGTTGGAAATTAATATAGACATGAAGAAAGAGCTTAATGAACAGAAATTGGACTGTCCAAAAAAAATTGTCAAGATTGCAGAAACAGTGTAGCCGTTCGAACGGGGCGTTTAAAGTATCAAACGGGATAACGTGAATTCAGACAAAAACACAGTATAGGTGTTCGAATGGGCATGCATGGCGTTCAAACGGCATAACGCGCAGTTTCCTAGTTTTAGCCAATTTTCAATTCTTTTCATATTGGACTTCTTTCTCCAGCTCTTATGCCTATATAAAGACATATTTGGCTTGAAATTGGAGGATTCCAGTAGATTTTTTGAAGAAAAAAAAAGAAGAAGATGGAAGAGGCCTCAAAGCTTTTAATGGAGATTCAAATGCTTTCTTCTACAATGGAAGGCTAAACTTTTCTTTTACTTAGGAGTTGATGAAGCTATAGATAAGTTTCAGTTTCTTTTCTTTTTAATTTAGATCTCAGTTGTGAATGATGACAATTGTATGATAAGGATTTCCTTTTTAATGGAAGAGTTTTTCATGTTTATTCAAATCTATGTTGATTTATTATCTTGTAGATGATAAATTGATGTGGTTTTGATATTTGCATCAATTCTAATTTCTGTGATTTAGATGAGATGGTCATGCAATAGTTTTAATGTTCAAATAATTAATGACTTAGATGAGTTATACTAAGATTAAATGAGTCATGCCTATAGCTAGTTTAGTGTAGATGATTTGTGCTATTGTCGAAGATAGTTTATGTCATGGAATTTAATTAATGATTATTTCTGAAGTAATTCTAGCTTGTAGCTGAGAATACTTGTTCATATTCACGCTAGATTTAGATTAAAAGTTAAGAAATTGTTATGGTTCTATAGTGGATTCAATTTCCTAAGTAATTTCCATCAAATTAATCTCTTGCTTTTAAACTAGTTGATTCATTTCTTTTGCTTAATTTAAGTTTAAATTCTTTCTAGTTTTAATCAGCAAATTCCTTTATAGATTTAGTGATAATCCATCCGTCCCTGAGGTTCGACAACCCTTAAATACTTATCATAGTATAATTACCTTGTACATTTATAAAGGGTTTAATTATAAATGATCAGTATGAACCATTCTTCCGTCTTTTAGTTTGTTCATCTTGGCGCATTTCTTGAACAGTCTATTGTACATCTCTGCACCCAAACTGAGCACTATTGTACATCTCCGGACCCGGATTAAGCACTCCATGTCCAATGTAGTCGAGCTTATGGAGGTCCATCTACAACCCTGGTCTGGAGCTTCCATGGAGTAAATCATTGTCCTAGATGATCAGAAAAGGGTCGACTTTATGGAATTCCTCTCCTCTAAGTCTTTCAAATCATGCTAGGTGGCAAAAGTCAAAAATTTGAAAGAAAAAACTCAAATCGTTGTCTTATAAGTATCTGACTTGTATAAAATTTTATCACTTTGTTAGTTACGTAAATCCCACCATCTTTATAAAAATGACTAACATCAGTAATGGAGCTATTAATATAGGATGGATGAAGTATATTATTTTCAATTTTTTAGATACAACCACATCAGTTTTTTTAGAAGAAATATATAACGTCTTATGAGAACTATAATTATTTTGTATAGAACTGTACTCCCAATGTCCTATATTAATAGTCTATATTAGGACATCAAAATCAACTAAAACTAATTCACTTACTTTTTTTTACTATGTTCGTAGTAGTGAGTTTTTCTTTAAATATCTCTGGGTTACTAATTACAAAACCAAGCAATGATCATACACTAGAGTAACTTAAACTCTAATCAAATTCAACTTGAGCTCGACTCGAACTCAAATTTGAAAATTTACACTTAAGCCGAAAGAGTCTAAAGCTCGACATGGCTCAGCTCATTAACATCCTTAGTGCCATGGATAGAATAATTTTCTTGTCTAGATTACCCTTCTTTCATATTTGTCTTCTCATATAGAGCAAATTACTTGATGACAAAGAATGCCAGCATGATTGCAAACAATGTGGGCTGCAAGAATGCAATTTAATTGGCAATAGTTATGGAGGTTCCCCAGGGATGAGAATTCAAGTAGAACTAAAGACACTTTCATTTATCAGTAAGTATCAAAGTTATGTTATGTGTCATCACAGGCAAATAACATAATAGTCATTACATAATCAACCATCATACCATTCATCATGAATCTCTACATAAACTTGTACATTCATGTCATAATTTTACCATCTATAAGCATTTACTCATGCCGCATACATGTCATACTATCTCTAGCATATCTTATGAATACATTATCATGTCCTGCATATCATGATATATTACATATCACATCATCACATATTCAAGTCACATGTATATTATGTTATAACCCATATTATCTCATCATCATATTTACATGCCTCTTGCGCATCATGGGCTCAACATAACTCATATCAATCATACACCTCACGTGTAAACCTAATCACATCTTGTATGAATGACTTTCTCAACATAAATATATCATGCATATCTATTTCTCAATGGAAAATATTCACCTTGCAAATCAAGTATCTCAAACACACTATCCTACACAAATACAAATCAAGTCATACCCACATGTGTAGCATAAACTCCCTTATCCCTACACAACATGTGGAATTGAGCATAATATTACATACACATGCAATAACAACAAATGGTGAATGTCTGCAATGTCCCTTATTTTTTTATAATTTTTGTGATTTTCCTAATCATTTTTGACAAGAAAATGTGACATTTTGGCATATTTGTATTTCTATATTTGACCTCAATATTATACTCGTAGAGTCGAGTGTGGGGTGTCGTCACAGACCACAGGCCTTGACACACTCTTTTGGCGCAAAGTTTAGAGGTACAACGCGTAAACAAGAGGTTAGCGCGTATTGGGGACATGAAAGGAAAAAAAAAGAAATATAAATAATGAATCCGTAGACGCATTCCATAAAGTTTTGACATTAAAAAATATTCCAATACGTTCATGAAGAATGAATGAAACACGAGTGAGATTCTGGTCGCTCTGTCGTGCCTCCTCCGTTATTGGATTCTGTCAGTTCTTATCGGGATCCACTTCGCCTTACCGCCACTAGTCCATTGGTACCGGCTATGACCGCCACCATATCATCCTTGCTCCTCCACAAGGTACTCATTTTTTCCGCGGGTTTTCTCACAGTCTAAATTCGTCAATTTTGCTGCCGTTTACTGCTGCCTTCAACTAGACTTATCTTTTTTGCCCTCCAGGATCCCATACGCCGCCATGCTCTCCTTGCTCCTCCATGAGCTATTGATTTTTTTTTAGGGTTTTTTTTCTTCTTCTCACTATCCAGTATATTTTTGAGACGTCAGGGTGTTTCCAGTCATCATCCAACCTCCTGATCACCTCCTTCCAGTTGACCTTGGGTTCACAAAAGGTATGGCCACCACCCAAGCCTAGTCCAGCCTACCTCGACCTAGTGTTGGATGGGGGTTACTCTTGTTTACCATGCTTTGATCTTATTGTCCTATTTCGCCCTTATGCTCAATTTGGATCTTTCCCGTACAACCCTTCGTGGCCATTTTGCCATTATGGTGACACCGGTAGCCGATTGGCCTCCGGCCAGACTTGGGGCCAGCATTGTTTCATCATGGCCTTTGCTTTTCCACTGCTCTACATTGAAACACCCCTTTGCCCTCTTCCATGCTTGATGCATAACTACCCGCACCACATGTTGTTTGCGGGTGGCGATAAGTAATGTTGTTGCTTTGGTTGGCCACCACATTTTGGCTTTAGCTCTGATGGCCTTGTGGACCTAGAGCCGCCTTCAGAACCACTAATAGCCCTCTCTCCCTCCCCTTTGGTCATGTGTACATGTGGCCATGTGTGTGTTTCAGGGCTCAGGCGCCGTTTTTGTCACAACCCGAATTTTCAAAACCTTTTTTAAATAAAGGACACATGATAAATCATAATATTTTTTTCCTTTAAATAAAATCAAATCAGTCGACTAAAATATCTAGGTCATGATAACTAGGGTTCACAAATATGAAGATCAAAATATATGATATTATTACACGTGTCAAAATTCAATAAATAGTAGGTTAACCCTCTAAGTACAAGTCTGTCATCTATCTAAAAATAAATAACAAAGTAAAGTTGGCTCTCCACCAGTAATCACAATTAGTTACAAGATTGCAGAAGCAAGAAATTAGATCCCACTAGTGCAATGTCATCCTCAAATGCCCACCAACGTCCCGAACTCGCAACGTCCCCATTTAAAGAACCTGCAAGCAAACAAGACCAAACGGGCAACAAAACATCTCCTCCCCTTGGAGGAGCATTTCAAAAGAATAAAAGTATTAATTATTTTTTTTTAGATCAGGCCAACATCACTCGATGTTAGTTGCCTACGTACTTATCAGACAACATCTCCAATGTTTCCAACAAGATTGGATCTAGACGTAGTTCTACCTAAAAATCTATACTATCCTAAGAAGCATAGCATCACATATGCAATGCTTAAGTATTTTAAAGAAACCTACATTTTATGCAAGTCTTTTAATCGTTCCACTTGTTCTAATTAAACAAGCAATATCAAACAATGTTATTAATTATCTCTCAAACCATTGTTCGATAATTAATATCCTCATCTAATCCTAATGATAGACAAACTCATCAGATGTCAACCAAGTGACAAATGATACACTCACCATAGACTACCCTCAAAGGTAAATCCACGACGAAAACCATTGAATCCACCAGGAAATACCATCACCCATTCTAGCCCATAAAGGACTTGACCGGAGTGGAAGGGCATGGCCCACAACTGCTCCTGAACAAAAGTGGCAGAAAAAGCCAACCAAGCATGATGTCAAATAATCCAAATGCATGTACACTAAATGATCATTAATAAATTGAAAGTAAGCCCGGCTCACGCAGAGCTCCCTCCAACGGGGAGGTGCAACTACATAGTCAAATTAGTAGCTCTTCAATAGAGCTAAAACTCAGGAAACCATTTTGAACCCTATCATGCTCATCATTAAGCCATGATTTTGAATGGCTATCCCAAACCCTATTAGTCCCTTCTAGACTAGGGTTTAAAACTCGAAACTACCATCAATTCATCAACCAAGGAAAATTGTCAAGTCAAAGGCTTTCCTCACTCTATGAACTAATCAAGACCCCTTTGAGGTATTTTAGTCTTTGTCGTGATTAGGTATTCTCACCCAATCCAAAGCTATCTAACCCCATTGATTAATCTTAAGCTAATGATTAATTCTTATCACAACAACAATAGTAATCATCAAAATAAAAAATAACATAAACAATACAGACCCTCACAGGTCCAAGCAAATCATAATATCAAGAATCAAACTTGATAATGATATTAAAAATGTTCGAGCTCTCGTACCCTAACCCTCCTTAGGTTAACTGATTAAGTCTTTATGGAAGTTAGTCAAAATGCACCTAAGGGCATTAAAATAATTTTCTCACATTAGACACGGTCCTCTCCATTCTCGGGTAACTCACAACCTCTCCAAAGGTTTCATTACCACATTGGCCCATTAATTCCATTCATGCAAATGCGGGCCTGCTGCATAGGGGTATTTTGTCTTTTTGTTTACGACTTACCTATACCCTAATAGGTCCAAAACTAATCTAAGGGGTACACCGTGACATTATGAACCCAAGGTAAATTTCTTTCCCTTTAACGGGGTCGTAAACCCCTTGAACTAACCCCAGTTCAATTAATCGTCTTACCTTAACCTTAGGGGTAAAATCGTTAAATATCTTCTTTTTTTTTGCAATTTTACCCTAACTTGTGGCTTTGTCCAAATTTAGGATTCACATTAAGCACTAACTAAGATTTTGCTCAATTTTTGAATCTAGTCATAGGCCCCTAAACTGGTGCCCCTAATTCTAGTCAATAATTATTATTCTATGCTTCAACCCACAAGGGTAAATTAGTCATTTTCTAGCATTTGAGAATTTTTCCCAGTCTGAAACATGGTAAGGGCACTCAGCATACACTTGTGGTTATTTGTAATTTTTTTCCAAATTTATTCCACATCAATAACCTATTGAACCCAACCCATTTTAGTAAGGTTTTTTTTTGTTTGTTTTTTTAATGAGCCGGACCGAACCGGGTCGGGTAACCCGACCCGATCCATGGCGCGACGACCCGCATCATGGGTCATCTTCCCCGCAACTGACCAGAGGCTGAATGGTCTTTGGCAATTCCGCCTCCAACTGCCATGGCAGGGCGGTGGTCTGGGGTAATCGGGTCTTCACTTAGCAGCGATTCTGATGACACCAGGCTCGCTGCCAACCAATGGCCGGCTGGCAGCCAAAGGCCCTTTTTTTAATTGAGCGGCGATGCCGCCAAGGCTGGGACCAGCGCGGCCAAGGCCAACGCCGCAACGGCCATGGCCAGCATGGCGATGGCCACAACCAGAGTGACCAGTATCTTTTTTATTATTATTTTTTTTACAGAGACCCGCACGGCAGCAAAGGGACTTGCAGGCGGCGGGTCACCCCCCAGTCAAATCTGCCAGGAAGACACCAGTTTTTGGCTGAAAGATGACCGTCGGTCAATGGCTAGCCGATGGCTATTCAACAAGTTCTAAACTAACCAGTTGGTGGCTATTCAGTAGGTTCTAAATAAGACTTGCAAAACTAGTCACTGTTTT
The DNA here is from genome assembly GCA_035235625.1 of Saururus chinensis. NCBI lineage: Eukaryota > Viridiplantae > Streptophyta > Magnoliopsida > Piperales > Saururaceae > Saururus > Saururus chinensis. The sequence goes on from CP141140.1 coordinate 29,828,080, forward strand.
GGTAATGTAATATGAGAACTAATTGCAGAAATTACTCTAATTGTAGAACTCAATAAAAATATAATTTGCATCTTACTTTAGTCAATAAAATTCTTATTAATATCAACTCGAAGATTAAGATAGTGATCCTACCTTAATTACCAATAAATTATTGATCCACCGCCACCAGAGCCTCACCGTCCACCATCTTATTTCCCCCCTTCGGGCCAAAAAGACCCCCTCATTGTGCTCTAATCATCCCTTTTGTAAGCATGGGAACTAGGGTTCCTAATCCCCCTAGAAGTTGGGCCAATCCTCCTAACATAGGCAACTTAATTAAGCCTCTAAATATTAATTTTGGAACTTTAAACAAATGGGCCAGCAAAATGACTTAAACAGCCCAATTACATGTTTAAATCAGGTAAACAGGCCTTATACAATATGTTCAACTTCAAACAATCATATCTCCCTCATCCGGACTCTAATTTGCACGTTCTTGGTGGCGTTTTAAAGCTATTTCTATCTACTTTCTAACCACATTGTCAGCAACAAATTTTATCTAGGGAGGAAGTTATTCTACTAAGAATGTCAATGGGTCAAACACCCTACTCCATATATTTAATTTTTGAAAGCTAAGAAAATCCAAGATATTACAGTTTTCGCATAGCCTGACCATCGGTTGGCTCTGCCACCAAAAGGAGTTGACATCTGAGCCCTCCTCCACTTCTCGTTTGTCCTTGAGAGTCGCCCCATGCCCTCTGCCCTTATGTTGACCCTTGTTGATGTGTAATCGTCGTCATTGGGTGTTGTCCACAGCCGATTTTGATGTCTTGCTTATGACTGAGTACTTCTAAGCCGCTGGCCTACCTTCAGTTAGTACACCTCGACTTCCGGTTACACCTGCCACTCATTGGCACGACCTTTCTTCTATCCCCCATTAGTGCACCACCATGGATCATAGATTTTGCCGCATTGATTTGTGTTGCCCAGTTTCACCGTGAATACTTTTGGCACTGCCTAAACAGTCGGGACAATAGCTCTCTCAACTTTGCTATGCTTTTGGCCACCAACTTTGCCGCTGATGCTGCCACCTTTATGTGCTCACCATCAAATGTCATGGATTATGATGTAGGGGAGTTTTGAACTCGTAATTTCATAATAGCATGCTTTGAATGTGTAGCAGCATGCTAGGATTGTATGATTCAATGCTTTGGATATTAAATTATGATCCGTTTGCATGATGTAAGAGGATAAATTATGCCATGTTGAAATGCATGTGATATGCATATAAGCTATAAGTATGGTTGATGTATGTGTGTGATAGTGATAGCTAGCAAGTATGTTGGTAAGCTACATATGTGGATTATGTAGTACTAGTGATGGCTAGCGAGTATGTTGGTAAGCTATGTATGCGCTAGGGATGACTAGCGAGTATGTTGGTAAGCTACGTATGTGGATTGTGTGTGTGCTAGTGATGGCTAGTGAGTATGTTGGTAAGCTATGTATGGAAGTATGTGTATATTATATGTATATGCGATGGCATACATATGTATGATTACTATATGCTTGTGCGATGGATATGTGTATGTATGTGTGGGCAGAAGTTGGGTGATGGATGGTAAGAGGTGATAAAGGGTTTGGTATGGAGTTGAATGTGGATGTGTAAGCATATGATGGAAGATAGAGGATGTAAGTTTGATAGGCGAGGATTAGAATGCATCAGTTTGGATTAGAGCATATGTTGGGGGATTGTTAGACAGTAAGAGTGTTGCATAATTTTACAAACATAACATACAAATTATGAATTGAAAAGTAAGTAAATAAGTGAGATATAAGTAAGAGGGTGATAAGTGGGGTTGGCTATGAGGAACTCAGTTTGATGACTTCCGAGTAAGATGTGTTGGCCATAAGGTGGATGGTGGAGATTGTACAAATTTGTAAGATTTTGGTGTATAGCAAGTTATGATCATGAGAAGGATGGGCTAAGTGAAGTCTACTACCCTAACAAAATAGGTTTCGGATCAGGCTCAAATTCTGTTTGATTAGTGGAGCACTATATGGTTGAGAGTTTTGTGGCATAATTGTACTGAATAACTTACTTAATTCAAACTTGAATTATAAGCAAAGCTAATGATCATGTTGTGAGTTTGAGACCTGAGGGTTTCGACAGATTAAGTTCTGTGTTTGAGCTAGCCAATAATGAGTCGATTGAGTATTTCTCATGTCTTGCCATGATGTTCATCCTATGGGTTGTTGTCTGTGTGATGTATTTAAGCTCAGACGTCTGATGCTCTATTGAAAGCAATATATGTTTTTGATTTGGTCTATGTACTATATTAAGCCTAAACGTTTGATGCTAAATTGAGAGTGTTGTGTGATTCTACCCAAGAGTGATACTATATTATTCTTGCCCAAGAGCGGTGTTGTATGATTCTACCCAAGAGTGGCATTGTATGATTTATGCCCAAGAGTGGCATTGGCACTATAAGATCCCTAAAGTGTGGACAATTGTATGACCCCTTATGTATGACCGTTTATATTTGCACGCTCAAGTAAGTAGTATCATAAAACTGCTCTTGCTTGTTTGATCTTATGCCCCATGTGCATTGGTGTGCCTTGTCTTTGAAAAAATCCATGGCGTCCAGTCACTCCTTGGAGGTTAAGGTGATGCCCTAGTGGCATTCTTTTCCTTTTCGGTGCTGGAGCTTCTTAATTGTAATGAGCTTTAGTGGTCGATAGCATGTGTAGGACTGTATGAGTGAGTATGTATGTTTCTGAGTAAGTGTAATTTTTTTAGCACGACTGTAAGCATATGATTCTGAGAAACATTGTAAGCGTATGATTCTAAGCAAGACTGTAAGCGTATGATTCTAAGCAAAACTGTAAGTGTATGTTTCCAAGTAAGATTGTACGAATAAGGTCGTACGTGAAGATTGCACGAGTAAGGTATGATTGTACGAGTAAGTTGATAAGACTTTTATTAAGAGTGTATGTGTAAGATTGGTTTGATGGTATATTTTTGGCATGATTGTGTGCGTACATGCATGATTATTATATACCTGCCTGCTTCATGTTTGAGTTGCATGAGCGCATCTATATATGAACTTACTGAGTTCACTGTTTGGAACTCCCCTACTGGGTATTTTTCTACTAAGTATAAAAATACTTATCTACATTATTTTTTAGAACTAATATTCGGGAGGCTTTTGCAGGTTTGTGATGAAGAGCTTTTGGAGATGGATGTTCATTTCTGTGGTGGATTGATTCTCTTAACTCAAGTATATCTTTGACTCACTACGAGTATTATATTATGCCATGATCTGATGTATTGGGTTAGATGAAAGTTAAAATGTTTATGCTTTTTGGACTTATAATTTGGATTAGACTGTGGACTGTTATGGGACTTACATTCTGGGATGCCTAGGAAAGATTTGTATTTAAAGTCTATGATCGTAGCAATTTAATTCGTATGTTTGTTTTTGTGTAGCATCTGAAGATGTTTGGTTTGGCTGTATGATGTTTGAATGAGTAAAAATTTGTATGGGAAAAATTTATGTGTGGTGTTATATTATAAAAACTCCTTTCACAGGTTTCGTATTCGTCAATTTTCCCGATTTGTAGCCGTTATATTGTAAAACTTTTCTGTGAATTTTAAAGAATATGTGATAAAAAATCTTGGGCATTACAATGCCTCACAAATATAGAGAAATAAACCTGCTCATCATGGTCAAAAACCCCGAGCACAACTTCTTGTCAAGATAATCCCGAGCACTACTGCTCATTAAGACAATCCTAAGCACAACTGCTCATCAAGACGGTCTAGAGTACTACTGCTCATCAAGACAGTCCCGAGTACTATCTGTGGTAAGCCGATGCACTTGGACAGACCACTTGCATTCTCAGGATCGAGATATATCATCAAATAATATGCATATAACATTCCACTCTTCTCAACCAAGGGAGGTACCAAGTCTCGAGCACTACTGCTCATCAAGACTGAATTCAAAACAAATTATGTCCTTTCAAATCCAAACCGATGTGATAAGCCTTCAATTGATTAATATAGCACTCAATGGCATCCACTTGCATCTAATCAATCAAAAATGGCTAATTATGATTAATCTCATTTATAAATTATTTTTATGATGCATGCGACATGGTATATACATGAGTCCAAATACAAGAGACATGATCAAATCAGTCCACATGTGCATTGATCATGGTCCATTTGTGTCATTACCCAAACGATAGTGTTCAAATCTAAGCAAAGACATGGGAATCATAACCAAACCAAAATCACTATTATATACATGCATCTATGATTTTATCATAGTCCTTCCTTATTGAAATCTTAATGCAAGTATGGTGAAAACATCGAAATATGAGTCCAAGACAAGTATGACATCATGCTAGACTTAGATAAGGATAAACATCACTATAATTAAGCTAGAGCATGGAAACATGATTCACCAATAATTAGTATAACATGTACAAGCATACATGCACAACCTCATGGTCAAACTTACTGACAACATCAATAAATCATGAAGTAGTCATCAAACATGAACTTATGACAAATACAATATCATGCTAAAAATTAAACAAACATAGTCTAAATTATTCTTGAACTATCATAAATTTCAAGATGGTCTTCATTCAAACCTAGCAGCATTTCTAGGTAATAAAAACTCATTCTAATTATAAAAAATTAGTTTAATGGAAAGATTACAAGAAATGACCAAAATATACAAGAATGACAAAAATTGTTGTTTGGCAGTTCAAACACCCAATTGGGCCATTCGATCACCAGGTTGTTCAATCGACCAGTTAGGCCGTTCGAACGCCCAATTGGGCCATTCGATCACCAGGTTGTTTGATCGGCCAGTTAGGCCGTTCAAATGGTGGGTCGTTCAATACCTTTAACAGTTCACTTTATGTCCAAATTTGGTTTGTCTTCAACCTCACGAACATCAAATTGAAAATAACCAAAATTGCTAAGAAAATTCTCAAATCACTCCAAAACTTCATGATATCAAAATACAAACCTAAAACATGGTAGATATAATTATTCTTAGGCTTAATCATAAGAAAATTAACAAAAATGACATATTTTTAATAATCTACCATTGTGAAACACATAAATAAGCAAGAACCCACTTTATCCATTCAAACATTAAATCCAAGGCATAAAACCTCATGAGATGAAAAACCCCTTACCTTCAAAAAGTTCTTGGGTCAAAATCGAAGCTCTACTCTTCAAAAATCCTTACCCAAAATTAAGGTATTGATTAATACTTAATCAAAATCTACTATTAAGCTTAAATAACCTTGAAAACAAGTAGATCTATTATTTTCATTTATTAAAAACGAAAATCCCTCTTTTAGGGCTTGAAATAAAAAATAAAAAAAATATTTTTAATTAAATACATCAAGAATCCATTTGGAAGAAAGTGGAAATAAAGTGATTAAAAAAAATTCAGAAGATTAGTGAAGATTAGGGCTTAAAACATACCTAAATCAAGTTTCCTCCTTGGGCAATGGGGATTAGGGTACCACCTTGGCTCCTAGAACATCAATTTTCTAATTGAAAAATGGGCTAGGGTTTTCCTTATATAGTAAGATGTTGGGGTATAAATATTAACTATTTGGTTGTAAATACAATTATATTACCCTAAGTGGCTAATTAGGCTCATTTTAAGGTTAAAAATGAATTTAAAAATTTTAAAACTCATTAAAATAAAATAATTGAGGTTTAAGGTCATGTGGGCACTCACCGTCCAAACGTGGATGTGGGGCCGACAATGGGGTCCACACCCTTAATTTATGAAAGTTTCTCGTAAAATCCCAAAAAATTGAATAAATTAGGTTTAATATAAAAATTTATAAAAAAAAAATAAACTTTATTAAAACCATCATTACCAACCCTTAAACCCAAAATTAGGTTAAAATGGTAAATTTAAGCAAAACTCACCATAACACATAATTAAATTAAAATTAAACCGGTTTAAAATTAGAGATCTTACATGTTGAGTATAGTGGTTGAAGAATTATGGGTGAACAGTTCGGTGGGTTGTAGCCTATGGCTATCTCAAATGGATCCACCACCATAGTTACAATGTATCGCACCTTGTAGTAGCAGTTTCTCTCTAAGATCATTTGCTGGCCTTCTCTCATTTGATAGCATCAATATACGTTTAATATTCTATATGTTTCACCTTGGCGCCAGTCAATGCTCTTATGACTCTTGGTCGCTTGGGCAGTTTTGCAAGCCTTCCCAAATACATGAAATTTTGAAAACTGTCGCCAGGTCTATTTATTGAGCGGACCTTCTCTGTAATTAACTCTAGCGTATTTCATTTATCTTATATGGTCATTTAAATCTTTTAGTTATACTAAATAAAGTCAAATTATTTTCTTTCACAACACTAAAAATGCTGCTTTGAACAAAAACACCTTCATTTATTTCTATTTCTTCCTCTCTCTTCTCCTCCCCGATTGTCCAACCACTCAGATCTCCACTTCTTCCCATCTGTCTAGCATATGCATCGCTTGTGCGGATCCTTCCTCTTATCTTCTCCAGGAAAACAAGGGCACCTTACGTGAGACCACCCAATGCAATCAGCAAGTGGGTAGTGTATCTGTCATTGATGTACACATGTATTACAACTTACCCAATAAACAAGATCGAGGGAAGACTAGAATATTACACATTCTGTATACAAAGAGGATAAAGGGATGTGTTAGGTAAATCAGGGATTTGTATGACTGGCGTTGATGGCAAGGTCTGACTTGTTCAAATAGATGGGCACCAAAATACTGGATATGTTTCGTAACCCCCCTCAAGCCCAAGGAGGGAGAAGCCAAAGAATGAACTTGTCACAAAGAAGCAAAAACAAAATTTACTTGCATGTCGTTTAGGCCTTTGTCTCACCACACTTACCTTCAGCTATGACGGTTGGTCAAAACTAGTCCCCGCTAACAAAATCATTTGTTGGGAGAGTGTGTCCTCTCTCTCTTAGACTCTACACTCCTCATTCACCCTGTATAGTCTTCTCTATGAGGATGGACATTAAGTAATACTTATACTATGCTATAGTGTGTGCCACATTGATAGGATTTTCTTACACAGCTTACGCTAGGCTCGATCGTTATAAGTGGGAAACATGAAAAACGCTTTCTTCTAGTTAATGCTTGTAGCTTTGGCCAATACATATGCATTGAGACGGACCCCAGCTTGTGCAAGAAGGGGAGACTTGGAGGGAGGAAGACTTTGTATGTGCCAGATAAATTCTGGTTGTCTTAGGCAGCCCACATCTGTTTGTTGACTTTCAGGATGATATCAATATCACCCTGCAAAGTGAAACTTGCCACGTTTTTTATTCCAAGTCAAACGAGGTAATAACTGGAATGTTTCAATTTCTGTGGTTGGGGTGCCGGATATTTCTGTGCTATAGCGATATACAGTTATTTAAACAACTTGTTCATGGGAATAATCTACTGTGGGGAGACAGTTATGTGGTGTTTCACTTTAAATTCAAGCCTAATCGTCCATGCTACTAGTGTATCTTCTATTCTTCTCCTTTCACCACATTTTCTTCAAGCATTGCCATGAAACTGAGAAGCTACCATCAGCTGGTGTTATGCCCATTGTTAGTGACATTGTGCCACACTGCTGTCATTGCCTCGGAGCAGCGGCAAACTTACATCATCCATGTCGATCCGGCGTACAAGCCGCCGTGGTTCCCGACCTATGAGTCATGGCATCGGCAAATGTTGTACATGTTGTCATCGCCCTCACCGGAAATCGCCCCTAATGAAGAGAAATTGCTGTACTCCTACAGCCATGTAATGCATGGTTTCAGTGCCAGGCTGACTCCTTCCGAGCTAGAAGAGATACAGAAGTTGCCGGCCCACCGTGTCACGTACCGTGAAAGGTATGGGAAATTGTTCACAACTCACACCCCTAGATACCTTGGCCTGAATCACAAATCTGGATTATGGCCTGCCTCATCCTATGGCAATGATATGATAATTGGTGTACTTGACACTGGTGTTTGGCCAGAGAGCCCAAGTTTTCATGATAAAGGAATGCCACCTATTCCTGAAAGATGGAAGGGCGAATGTGAGAATGGGACCAACTTTAGTCCTTCGTTTTGTAACAGGAAGCTGATTGGTGCTAGGTCATTCAGTAAAGGATTGAAGGCTGGTGGGATCAACATATCCACAGCGTATGATTATGAGTCACCAAGGGATTTCATGGGACATGGGACCCATACCATCTCCACAGCCGGCGGGTCCTATGTGCCCAATACTGACTACTTTGGCTATGCTAAGGGCACGGCCAAAGGCCTGGCCCCCGCAGCCCGAGTCGCCATGTACAAGGTGCTATGGCCCAGCGACGTCTACCAGACCGCGACCACGGATGTGCTCGCCGGCATGGATCAGGCCATTGCCGACGGTGTCGATGTCATGTCTTTGTCCATAGGATTTGATCATACACCTTACTATGAAGATGTCATAGCCATTGGTGCACTTTCAGCTGTAGAGAAGGGCATTGTCGTGGTATGTTCGGCAGGGAACGACGGTGGCCCCAATACGACGCATAACGGTGCACCGTGGATCATGACAGTCGGCGCAGGTACCCCCGACCGGAGCTTTGTTGGGCAGGCGACCCTTGGTAGGAATATCACCATTGAAGGGATATCATACTACCCTGTAAGCCTTTCCACTTCAAAAGCACCATTGTATTACGGAGGAGATGACATAAAGAAAGCAACATGCCAGGCCCCGTATTTGAATGCCCAGCAGGTGGCTGGAAAGGTTGTTCTATGTGATGGAACAAATAAAACTGATGTTTCTTCTCAGATTTACACTATCCAAGGAGCAGGGGCCAAGGCCGGCATCTTCCTGGAAAATGGTATGTTTCTGGAACCTTATGACTACTCATTCCCCATCTTGGTAATTCCTGCAGGCCAAGTGGCAGATTCACTGAGAAAGTTCGCAAAGGAAGTGGCCAATGCAACAGTGACTGAGATGATATTCAGAACAACTAAACTAGGCTCAAAGCCGGCACCCCAAGTGGCCTGTTTCTCATCCAGGGGGCCGGATCCCATCAGCCCCAGCGTGCTGAAGCCAGACATTTTGGCCCCAGGAGTGGATGTTCTAGCTGCATTTATACCAGGCCTGGCATTCATGTTATGGGGCTCAGATTCCTTAACAACAGATTATGCACTGATGTCTGGCACGTCAATGGCGGCCCCCCATGTGGCCGGAGTGTCGGCATTGCTGCGGGCGGTGCACAAGGACTGGAGCCCTGCGGCCATCCGATCGGCTATTATGACCTCTGCAAGAGTCATCGATAACACTGGTGCTTACATCAGTAACCAGTGGAACGGACTGCCGGCAACACCTTTGGATTTTGGTGCTGGCCATGTAAATCCTAACAATGCTCTAGATCCTGGACTCGTCTATGATATGGAGTTTGATGATTATGTTCAGTTCATCTGCGGCCTCGGGTACAACCAGACCCAAATGGCAGCTGTGATCAGAAGAGGTGAATGGAGATGCAAAAGCAATTCTTCTGGTCTAAATTACCCTTCTTTCATGGCTGCTTTCTCACCAGGAACAAGTTACCCGATGACAAAGAACTTCAGCAGAATCGTAACCAATGTGGGTGGCGAAAAAGTCACCTACCGGGCAGTTGTAAAGGCTCCAAAGGGAATGAGAATTCAAGTTAAACCAGAGACACTTACATTTAGCAGTAAATATCAGAAGCTGGGGTTCATGGTGAGCATAGTAATTGAAAAAGAAGTGTGGACAAAGAGCCGTGTGGCGTATGGCTTTCTCAGATGGATCGACCAGTTCAATCACATTGTATCCAGCCCTGTAGTAGCCATTTCTCTCTAATACCGTTTGATGGCCTCAGCTCACTTAAGTTATTTGTCGTACTTCAAAGTTTATTTTATTTTATTTTATTTTATTGTATTGTAATTTAATCCATTATTTTATGTGCTTATAAATTGCAATAAGGAATTCAGGATCACGCAAGTTTCTTTTTTGGTTCTGTTTTTTTTGCAAGTGTTTCTTTGTAACTGAACTGGGCACAATACTACAATAAATTTGGTTTTTGCCACAAACTAGATCACGGTAATGTTGGGATGTTCTATAGAAAATCCCTTATGTCCAACTCGTATTTCAACAAAATATATGCAGCAAATATATCCCCAAATCAACCAAGCATAATAGATAAAGAGACACAGAATTTTAATGTGGAAAAACCCCTCAAATCAAGGGTAAAAAACCACAGGGCGAATCAGCCCAATCAAGCAATCTACCATGATAAGGTTTAATATAACCAATCCCTCTTACAGATCAATTCTTTATCATAAAAATAAACTAAAAACACAGAGTATGGAAAACCTGAGAAGTCGCTGAGTCTTCTCTTTTTCTCCCCTTGTACAAAAATTGCACCCTTAAACTCTGAAAAACTGATCTGAGAAAACTGGAATAAAGACAATCAGAATCTCCCAATCCGGTGTCGCCCGTAAGCACAAATTCTCTTTCTCCGTCGCCCTTCTCTTTCTCTGTTCACGCACACAGAAAAAGAAAAATTTTCTCCACTCTAATTTACGCACAACAACAGAAACTGGCTTTGTCCTCGGTTTCGTTTTGTGCATACAGAAAAAATTCTGTTTTCGTGCATAAACTCTTCGCCTTGGGTTCGTTTAATATATAGTCTTTAATTTTTCCACAATGTTATACATCAACACGGAATCGGAAAAAAATGTGTTTTCACGTTCCCAAAAACTGGCTGAGAAGATTTCACATGCTGGATCAATAACGTGAGTGGGGCCCATCATGGGGTGGACCCCAAACCACAACAATCTCCCCCTCCAGCCCATGAGGGAGACTCACCCCGACACGGAGACTCAATGTGAGTCCATGCCGGCCATCTCAATGCAAACATCATGCTTGTCTCTTGAAACTGTCTTCGTCATCATGTCTGACGAATTCTTGTCTGTGTGAACCTTCTCAAGAGACATATCACCATTCTCCAACACATCCCTGATCCAATGATATCTTAGATCAATGTGCTTTGTCCTACTGTGGTAAGTAGTATTCTTGCTCAGGTCAAGTGCACTCTGATTATCACATAAAAGCACATACCTCTTCTGAGTCAACCCCAACTCACTTAGGAACCTCTTCAACCACAATAGCTCCTTGCTAGCCTTTGTCACTGCAATATACTCTGCCTCTGTTGTAGATAGAGCAACACACTTTTGCAGTCTTGATTGCCATGAGATAATACCCCCTGCAAAAGTAAATAGGTAGCCTGAAGTAGACTTCCTTCCATCAAGTTCTCCTGCCCAATCTGCATCTGTAAAGCCTTTCAATATTGGTTTTGAACCACCAAAACATAAACATAGCTTAGTAGACCCTCTCAAGTACCTTAGAATCCACTTCACTGCTGCCCAATGTTCTTTACCTGGATTGGCAAGAAACCTGCTCACAACACCAACTGCATAAGCAATATCTGGCCTTGTACACACCATAGCATACATAAGACTACCCACTACAGATGTATAAGGAACCTTTTTCATTTCCTCAATCTCCATTCCACTTAAGTCACTCTTCTTCAGTTTGAATTGACTCCCAAGTGGAATACTAACTGGCTTAGCATCCTTCATGTTAAACTTTGCAAGTACTTTCTCAATATATTTTTCCTGTGACACCCATAGCTTCCTAGCTTTCCTGTCACGCTGAATAGACATACCTAAGATTTGCTTTGCTGGACCCAAATCCTTCATAGCAAAAGATTTGTTCAAACTCTTCTTCAGATTTGCAATATTGGCATTGTCCTTCCCTACAATCAACATGTCATCAACATAAAGTAATAAAATTATGAAATCATTCTCACCAAACTATTTGATGAAGACACAATGATTAGAAACAGATTTCTTGTAGCCAATTCTTTCCATGAAAGACTCAAATTTCTTGTGCCATTGCCTAGGAGCTTGTTTAAGGTCATACAAGCTCTTCTTCAATTTGCACACCATCTGTTTCTTTCCCTTTACTACAAACCCTTCAGGCTGCTCCATGTAGATTGTTTCATCCAAATCACCATGAAGAAATGCAGTCTTCACATCTAATTGTTCAACCTCCAAGTCCATACTTGCAGCTAATGCCAAAGCAACTCTAATTGAAGACATTTTCACTACCGGAGTAAAGATTTCATCAAAATCAATGTCTTTCTTCTGGCCAAAGCCCTTCACTACCAACCTTGCCTTATACCTTGGTTGTGAATTGTTCTCTTCATGCTTAATCCGGTAAGACCCACTTATTCTTCAATGCTCTCCTCCCCTTAGGAAGATTAACCAACTCATAGGTATGGTTGTCATGCAGAGACTTCATCTCTTCTTCCATGGCTTTCATCCACTTCTCCTTCTCACTATAAGCTTTTGCTTCACTGAAATTTTCTTGTTCACCACTTTCAGTGATTGTCACATATTCTGATGATGGGTATTTGGTGGAGAGAACTCTTTCTCGAGTGGACCTTCTCATATTTGTTGGCTCCCCCTGCTCAAAAACCTCTTGTTCCTGCTCAACACTATCATCATCAAAATAATCATTATTAGTCTCATGAATAATATCATCCTCACCTCCATTGTCACTAGGCAAAGATGTTAGTTCTTCAATCTCTAACTCTTCATCCTGAGTCACCTCATTTCCTTGAATTGAGGTTGATCGTGCATTTACTCTTGCAAGGCCTTGCTGAGTTTTCTTCTGAATGACTTCATCTTTTCCAAGATCTTCAACTATTTGATCCTCTCTGAAAATAACATCTCTGCTGCGAATCACTTTTCTATTCTTCAGATCCCACAGTTTGTATCCAAACTTGTCATTTCCATAACCCAGAAATATGCACTCTATAGACTTCTGATCTAACTTAGCCCTCTGTTCTTTAGGCACATGTGCAAATGCCTTGCACCCAAATACTCTCAAGTAAGAGTAGTTCACATCTTTTCCACTCCAGACTCTCTCTGGTATGTCACTTTCCAAAGCATATGTGGGAGACCTGTTAATCAAGTAGCAAGCTGTATCCATTGCCTCACCCCAGAAGCTCTTAGGCAACTTTGCTGAAGATAACATACTTCTGATTCTCTCTGAGATTGTTCTGTTCATCCTCTCAGCCACTCCATTGTGTTGGGGAGTATAAGAAACTGTCTTCTCATGCCTAATCCCATGCTTACTACAATACTCATCAAATTCTGTAGAACAGTATTCACCATCATTGTCACTTCTAAGGCACTTTAATTGCTTACCAGTTTCTCTCTCAACCATGACATGAAAGTTCTTGAAGATGCCAAACACCTCACTCTTATTCTTCATGCCATAAGCCCATACCTTTCTAGAAGCATCATCAATGAAAGTAACATAATAACTAGAACCACCAAGAGATCTTACCTCCATAGGACCACACACATCTGAATGCACCAACTCAAGAACTTCAGATTTCCTTGTACTTGTACTAGCAAAAGATGTCATGTGTTGCTTGCCCATCAAACAATGATCACAAGGGCTGATTGAAGTACCCTTGACCTTAGAAAGCAGATTTTGCTTCTTCAGAACCTTTAGCCCCTTCTCACTCATGTGACCTAATCGACGATGCCACAAGTCAATAGTGAACTCATCTGAGGAGACATTAACCTCCCTTTGAACTAGACTAGTTTCAATCTTATATAGGCTGCAACACTTCTTTCCCTTAGCCACAACTAGAGAACCTTTTACCAATTTACACACTCCGTGAGAGAAGTGTGACCCAAAGCCTTCATCATCAAGTACACCTGTAGACAACAAATTCATTCTGAGATCTGGAATATGCCTAACATTCTTCAGCCATAACCTGTAACCTGTGTTAGTCACAATATGCACATCACCCTGACCAATAATCTTCGAGGTACCATTGTTGCCCATCTTCACTAACCCCAAATCTGCTGATTGGTAGGTAGAAAAGAGATCCTGGTTAGGAGTAGCATGGAATGATGCACCTGAGTCAACTACCCAACTAGCATCACAACTGGCTGCTAAACATTCCTTCTCACAATCAACCATAATTACCAAGTCATCCTGAATAACATTGGTATCTTGTCCACCCTTTTCATTGTTGTCTTTCTTTTTCTGATCTTTCTTGAGTTTTCAACAGTCCTTCTTAATATGACCTGTCTTGTCACAATAGTAGCACTTCAAGTTCTTCCTAGACTTGGATTTACTTCTATTATTGTCTCTTTTAAAACTGTCCTTGGTTTTTGATCTGCCCCTATTTTCCTCTGATACTAAGGCTTCAGACCCATAAGCTGGCTTCAAAGACTTTCTTCTCAGTTCTTCATTCAACAGACTGCTTGTCACTATAGCCATTGTCAACTTCCCATCTAGAGCTAAATTATTTAAGGAAATAACCAGTATCTCCCAACTGTCTGGCAAGGAACTAAGAAGTAGAATAGCTTGCCACTCATCATCTAAAGTCATCTTCATTCTAGCAAGTTGGCTGATTATACTCTTCATTTCATTTAGGTGTTCCCCAATACTGCCTCCATCCTTAAACTTCAAATTGACTAATTTCTTTATCAGAAAAGTTTTGTTACCTGCAGTCTTTCTTTCATACACTTCAGCAAGCTTATCCCAAATTGCCTTTGCAGACAATTCATCAGCAACATGGTGGTACACAACTTCATCCGCCCACTGTCTCAAACAAGCCATAGCCTTTCGATCTAGTTTGGTCCAATCTTTCTCAGTTATCTCTGTAGGTTTTACACCTGTAATAGGGTCATACAAATCCTTGGAATAAAGGAGATCTATCATTTTCCCCTTCCAATAATTCCAATTGTTTCCATCAAGAGAAACCATCTTTATATATTTATCTTCTACCATTGTTGAAATACAAAATGACCTTTCTCCGATACCACTTGTTGGGATGTTCTATAGAAAATCCCTTATGTCCAACTCGTATTTCAACAAAATATATGCAGCAAATATATCCCCAAATCAACCAAGCATAATAGATAAAGAGACACAGAATTTTAACGTGGAAAAACCCCTCAAATCAAGGGTAAAAAACCACAGGGCGAATCAGCCCAATCAAGCAATCCACTATGATAAGGTTTAATACAACCAATCCCTCTTACAGATCAATTCTTTATCATAAAAATAAACTAAAAATACAGAGTATGGAAAACCTGAGAAGTCGTTGAGTCTTCTCTTTTTCTCCCCTTGTACAAAAATTGCACCCTTAAACTTTGAAAAACTGATTTGAGAAAACTGGAATAAAGACAATGAGAATCTCCCAATCCGGTGTCCCCCGTAAGCATAAATTCTCTTTCTCCGTCGCCCTTCTCTTTCTCTGTTCACGCACACAGAAAAAGAAAAATTTTCTCCACTCTGATTTACGCACAACAACAGAAACTGGCTCTGGCCTCGGTTTCGTTTTGTGCGTACAGAAAAAATTCTGTTTTCGTGCATAAACTCTTCGCCTCGGGTTCGTTTAATATATAGTCTTTAATTTTTCCACAGTGTTACACATCAACACGGAATCGGAAAAAAACGTGTTTTCACGTTCCCGAAAACTGGCTGAGAAGATTTCACATGCTGGATCAATAACGTGGGTGGGGCCCATCATGGGGTGGACCCCAAACCACAACAGGTAAAAACATCAAAAATCATCGCAAATTGTTTGTCCCAAATTGTTTTATTCGAAAAAACGCAAACCATCACAAATACGCTGTCTTGAAGAGAAAACCTTGATTTCTAAAATTCATTTAAAGAGATCAACTATTGCTTGTTAGAAATTAGTGGTAATCAGAATCTGTGAGAGACAGGGTGTGCCTTTTAAGATTAAACCACTTAAATGTCACTACTATTTAGTAACTCACCCTCCTCTAGACCTCTGTGTTGCACTAGTGGTGGCTTCTTCAGACACAATCTTACATATACTGTATGATGTCCCCTGCAAGAGTACCAACTCAATATTTAGACTCTTAGACTCATCAATGTTTCATAAGGAAATTACAGTATGTTAGCATATTTACTTTTCAGCAATCTTGTAGGCATACTTGTCAATCTTGTAGGCAGCCAAGCATGGGCGAAGTGTTTGTGGTGATTGTTCAATCTCAGTGGCTTTCTCCACTTCCGACATCCAATAGTATGCTTGTTTTTTACATGGACGAAATTGTTTTACACTGTACAGATTGTAAAATGCAAACAATTTTTCTTGTGAGTTCATCATCCTTCTTATTGGAATTTACTAAGTTTCCCTTTGCTTGCCCATGGATTCCTCCTGGACCATTTCGTCAAAAAAAAGGTATTCAATAAGCTTCATATAATGTACATCAAGATTAAGACAACGGTTTCATTCTAGAACCGTAGAGCACCCGCTGTCTACACTTGGACCATTTCATCAAAATAAAATAAATGAGCTTATGGTATAATTTGTTGAATAAATACAGAATTTAATCATTCAGCTAATGGGTATTCACGTAGAGTGGTGTACCATAAAAGTAAGGTGATAGGCGTGCGCCTTAAGAAAATTTGAATTTTTAATACAAAATCTCTACATAATCATAAGAAAAACTATTTACATAAGCAATAAACATGATCATAATGCTATTAATTAAATTGAGTTAAATTGAGGAATAATACGCACTAACTTTTATGGCTGATCACCCCGGGATGCCTTAATCCTTCACTCAAATGCCCGATAGATTAATCGAATAGCAACTCAATTAAAGGAGAAGAAGAATACCTTAATTATGAGTAGAACCCTCTAAAATTTCTTATTTTGGATTATGGAATTCTCTTCAAAGAGTGCCCTAGCCCTTTCCTTGAATCCACTAGATAATGCCACAACTCCAAATATGCACCAATAAGAGTGAAGATCAATTTAATTTTCTTTTGCTTGATATTATAATTCTATTCATTTAAAAAAATTGCGCAGATGTTTAGTTTGAGTCAATTTCATGAGTGAAAATTGAAAAAGAATTCTTTAACATAAATTGACTTAAAAGTTTGAATTCTACTAGTCTTAGGGGTTGTTTGGGTACATAATCGTAAAAAGATTCAGTTGATTCAGCCTCAATTCAGTACTGAATTTTCAGAATCCTATTTGTGTGTAGAAGCTGTGTAGAATTAAAATTTCAGTACTTAAGTTAGATTCAAGCCGTTTCAAGGCTGAATCAGCCTGAATCACTGAAGTGATTCAGTCTCCTAGTCTCTATTTTGAAAATTATAGATTTTATTATTTTTTAACGGTTATCTTTTATATCGATTTAAGTTTCAAAAAATGTGTTATATAGGTAGGGCCCACTTTAAAAGTTCAACGGTTATCTTGTTTGATAAAGCTCGAATTTAGAAACGTAATCGTACGAAGAACATATATATTCGAGTTCAAGAGAGAGAGAATTATATTAGTTTAAAGTTTTAAAATTGGGTTTGACACGACATCTGAATTTATTCTAACAAATTTTCTTACCAAACGTAATTCACAATCGGCGGTGAATTTTTTGAATTAATTCACTATTTCACTACCCGAATTAATTCAATACCCAAACGACCCCTTAGTAATCAAAATCAGAAGAACTTAAGGTCGACTTCTAGCTAGAATTCAATGGAACAAAATTTTCTTTGTATCATGACATCAATATTTATAATTTATTACTTTATTTTAAACAAAATAATTATCCTCGTAAACATGATGGGGAAGGACTATTTACATAGATTAGCCTAGGATCCACTTGAAGTAAAAAAGAAAAATGAATGCAAAAAAATAAAAATGGTGCAAGTTGAAGGATTTCAAAAAAACCAAGTCCTTAAAAAATGAATTAAAGAAAAATATTATTACTTTGAAAAAGGCAAGGACAAAATTTGATTATGAGCTTATTTTTTTAATATTCTTTTAGAAAATGATGTACATAGGATTCTAGCTAAAGTGAAATGAAAATGAAAGCTATGTCTTTACTATAGTCTAAATGAATTTGTCTCATTTGAAAAAGGACCTTGATAGATTCATGAGTTAAATAGACAAAGGCTAAGCATTAATGGTTTCTTCGAAAATTACTAAAAGAGAGTTAAAATATAAAAATAAGAAATGAATATTGGGAATCACAAACCAAAGGAGAAGACTAATCTAAGGCAATGTATTAATTAGCATAATCTTTGGATGCACTTAGATTAATGATTGAATTAATAAATATTAATAAAAGAGCTCAACATGTTTTTGATTTTATAAAGTCATTGAATTTCCAATTCTATGTTGATTTCTTTATTGATTTTTGCATTAGGTTGCTAGATGAGCATAGATTCACATTGCCTTGTGGTTTCAAGATTTTCTATTGGAAAATACTATGTTCTATATATTAAAAGGTTTTAATTTGACTTGGAACTTGGTGAATGAAATGAATTTTGAAATATGGTGTAAATTGACTGATTGTAAAAATGTCGTTCAAAACTTAATTTTAAACAATATTTGAGAAGTTGAGATAAGTCTAAGATTGTTTCTATCCAATGAAACTTTGTTGATGATGGTGCAGATTGAAGTATTTGTTTTATTTTGTGGATGTATGACATGTTAAAAATTGGACAGTTCATGATATGTTGATGCTATAAGGTTCTGTGTGTCATAAATTAGTCAACTCTAACTTTAGACTTGAACACCCTATGCTAAGTGACGCATGTCGAAGTCTAATATACTCAATAAAGAAACTTTATTTTTTAACTCTTTGCAAAAAAATTATTTATTTTTTTGCACTTTTTTTTTCTTTTTTCCTTGAGTACATTATATACTCAACCTTGATTGTAATGACAAAAAGTCATAGAATGATCTATAAATAAGAATAGCCAAGCACAAAACTCTATCATGATAGCCTAAGTACTATTAAATTATACCAAATTTTTACTTTCATAAAAGAAATTACTTAGATTCAATGATATACACCAAGATATAAGACCATTGTCAAGGGTTTTAATTCTCACTTAGATAAATGGCTTTCCAATTTTTCAAAATAAGAGCACAAGAAACCAACATGATGTAATTAGAACTCAAAATCATTAAATTCGTTAAGTTAGATAAACGTGTTCAAAATAACTTGACATCATTAAACACCATTACATATTTAAAAGAAGCATCATTGTAAATAAGCAAAGACATAAAATAATAAAAATATAAAAAATTCTTATATATTTTTTTATTATTTTCTCATTTTTTTCACAAAAACTTAGACACATACACTATCAAAAGAATAAAAATTTCATTCTACACCCCCAAACCTAAACTAAATACTTAAGATAAGGAAAAAAAAGATTACCTTTGTTGGCGTCCTCATGTATATAGCTATCAAAAGAAAGATAATAAATAAAGCACAAATATAATAAAATATACAAAATCAATAATAAATCATATAAGCACACCCAAATAATTATTAGAATAGTGAGTAAAGATAAAAACTAAAACTAACTAAAGAAAATAAAAACACTAACGACTAAAACAAAAATAAAAACTCACAAAAATAGAAATTTGGGTTGCCTCCCAGGAGCACTAAGTTATCTTCAGCCAAACACAACCCCATTTATACTCATCCAGGGTCCTTCAAGGCTTGAAATTTCCTTGTCAATTCTACTACTCTAATCAAAGTGAGTTAAATAAATATTTAGTAGATCAAGAAAAAATATCCTCTACCATACTCTCAATCATGTCAATCTCAAAAGTATAACCTTGGTCTGATGGTTTTTTTACTTGTATCTAACACATTTAATTCACATGTTAAGTTCCCAAAAGAGAGCTTCATCACTTAATTCATGCAATTTATCAAAGAATTAGATGTAGCACGTAAAGGACAACCCAAAATGATAGGTATCTGCCCATGGATATTCTAAATAGGCTAAGTACTAAGGACTACAAAGTCCACTGGAAAGTAAAATATGTCAACCTTAATCAAAACATCTTCAACAACACCTCTAGGAATTTGTACCGATCTATTAACTAATTGAAGTGTCATTGATGTGGGTTTCAATCATCCTAATCTCAATTTCACATACATAAAATATGGCAATAAATTCACACTATCCCTTAAATGTTACAAAGCCCACTCAATATGATGATCCCCTATCTTGCATGAAACTATGAGACAACCAAGGTCATTATATTTGATAGGGAATTTGCATTGAATGATAGAGTTGCATTGCTATATTATAAATGCATTCAAAGATACATTTGTTTTCCTCCTGACTGTGACTAAGTATTTTAAAACTTTAGCATAAGAGCCACTTGTTGGATAATATTAAGGAAATAGATGTTTATTTGTGCATGCTTAAATACCTTTAAAATACCTCCAAACTGGGCACCTTTCTTAGAATTGACTAGCCTTTGAGGGAATTGGGCTTTAGGAACAAATCTCCTAACTAGGGGTTAACTAAAAAAGGTGGGGAGACAGGTTCCTCTTTCCCACTCTATGACTCCAAATTTTCAATTCCCTTTACTTAGACATTTTCACATGATTGTCAACATATCTAGAAGATTTAAGAGTGGTGATTGACTGGACATGTCTCTGCTCATGTGATGAACTTGAAGCATTACAAACAACATATTGACCTTTAGGATTGGGTATAGGCTAACTAGGAAACTTGTCATTCTGTCTCCCCTACATGAGTTGTTTGAATATCTAGTTTTGCAATGACTTGAGTGTTCATTTGACTAGAATTTTTCAGTTCTAAAATGATTGGTTAGTAAACTAGATGAATGCTTTGTGAGACTCCTCAAGTGAGGACTATTGACGTGTTGGTATAACACCTTTAGGAGCTAATTGAGGAATAGAAGTGTTGTAACGCCCGAGATTTTTTCATCCTTTTTTCTTAAAACTCATAGAAATTTTTTTTTTATACGTTAAATCGGAGTCAAAATGACAAAATCAAAACCTGTATAAACAGTTTATAATTTTAAAACATCATACGGTTAAACATTGTACCGTCAAATCAAATATCCTCAGGCGCTACTCGAAAACACACGTACGGCTAAATTACCATGATCATGGATTTTTAAATACAAATAACTCCCAGGCGTCCCCGAGTACAAGTCCCATAAACAGTCTACTCTAATCCAAATTAAAAGTCCAGAATACATACACTTAAATCTCATCAAATACATCAGATCGTGGCACCAACTATACTTGAGTCGAGGGGGAAACAATCCACCGCAGAAACGAGCGTCCATCTCCAAGAGCTCACCAACACAACCTGCAAAAGCCTCCCGAACAACGGGGCTAAAAGAAGTAGGGTGAGTATTTTCATACTCAATAGGAAAATACCCAGTAGGGGAAATCCCAAATGATGAACTCAATAAGTTCATAAAACATGCGTCATGCAACTCAACATGAGGCAAACAACGTATAACAATTATGCTCATATCCAACTAATCATGCATAGCATACCATGAAACCAAACTCATACAAACACCCTTAATCAAGGTCTTACAAACATACTCGTCCCAACATACGCTAACTCATACAACTTACTCAACTTGTACAACCTTACTCGTACAATCTTACCCTTACTCGTACAGTCTTACACTTACTGTCGAACTCATATTCAAACTCTTACAGTCGTGCTCATACTCACTCTTACAGTCGTACTCATCCTCAATCTTACAGTCGTGCACATACTCATCATCATACGCTTACTCCGAACGTACAAACTCAGTCATACAGTTGTATACATACTATCGACCACTGAAGCTCATTACAACTAATAAGCTCCAGCGTCGAAAAGGAAAAGAATGCCACTAGGGCATCACCTTAACCTCCGGGGAGTGACTAGACGCCATGAACTTTTTCGAAGGTAAGCCACACCTATGCTCATGGGGCACAGGATCAAACAGGTAAGAGTAGATCCATGATACTACTTGCCTGAGCGCGCAAACATACACCCACACAAGGGGTCATACAATTGCCCACACATAAGGGGGTCTTATAGTGCCATAGAATTGCCCACCATAATGGGTCTTATAGTGCCAGAAAATTGCCCACCATAATGGGTCTTATAGTGCCATTGCCACTCTTGGGTAGAAAACATACAGTGCCACTTGGGCAGAAACATACAGTGCCACTCTTGGGCGGAAACATACAATGCTCTCAACAGAGCATCAAACGTCTGGGCTTGTACAGCACACAGACCGAATTAAAAACATATTTCGCTCTCAACAGAGCATCAAACGTCTGGGCTTATACAGCACACAGACCAAATCAAACATACATCGCTCTCAATAGAGCATCAGACATCCGATGCTCTATATAGCACACAGACAAAAATCCCGCAGGATAACCACCATGGCAAGACACAAGAAGTGCTTAGCCGATTCATTATCGGCTAGCCAAACACGGAACTTAATCCGTCGAACCCTCAGGTCTCAAACTCACAACGCTATTATTAGTTTTCTCATAATTCAAGTGTGAATTAAGTATATTATGCGGTACAATTATGCCACACAAATCAGTCCTCGACTGATCAAACTGAAGCTGAGCCCGATCCGAACCCTAGTTCGTCGGGGCAGCAGACTTCACTTACCCGTCCAAGTCACACATAACTCATCGTACACAAATCCTTATGTACACAAACATCCTCTGACATCCACCTTACGATCAGACATCTTACTTACATCGTCAAACTGAGCTCCTCATAGCAGATCCCTGCTATCAACCTCTTACTTAATTCCTCACTTATTATACTTACTTTTCACTTCATAATTTGTACGTTATGCTTGTACAATTATGCATGTTCTTACTGTCTAATAAACCCTCATAAGGCTCCAAGCCTAAGTCTTCTTACTTACCGAACCGCTGACGTATACTCCAAACCAAACTGACTCATCTCAAATCCTCGCTCCTCAAACTTACTTTCTCTGTCTTCCGTCATGCGCTTACACATCCAAATCCACTTCCAACTTCATACCAAACCCTTACCAATCTTACCGTCCATCGCCCATACCTCTGCCCACACAGTCCACATACGTAACTTACTCGACATCGCTAGCCATCACTAGCGTGTCCATCATACACATACATAGCACACTAACATATTCGCTAGCCATCACTAGCGCATACATCATACACCATACACATACATAAAACATGCTTGCAACTCACATACATACATACATGTATCTCAAAGTGGCATAATTCATTATCTTACATCATGCATACATGTTATGATTTAATATCCAAAACATGGAATCATGCAAGCCTAGCATGCTGCTACTCATTCAAAGCATGCTGTCATGAATTTACGAGTTCAAAACTCCCCTACCTCGTAATCATGAAGTTTGATGGCGAGCACACGACGGTGGCGGCGTCGGTGGCGGAGTCGGCGGTCAACATCATTGCCTAGCTGAGAGAGCTGTTGTCCCGAGGTTTTTAAGAAGCGCCGAAACTACACACGGCCAAAAGGGGTATCAAAATCAACGCGGCAAAATCCGCGATCCACGGCGGCACACTAGGGGCAGCCAGGAGAAAGATCGTGCCAACGAGTGGCAGGTGCGACCGGAAGGCAGGGTGTACTCACTAAAATTCGACCGGCGGTTGAAAAATACACAACCGGTCACAAGACATCGAAATCGGCCGTGGACAGCACCCAACGGCATCGATTTCACGTTTACCAGGGCCCACATAAGGGCGGAGGGTGTGGGTGACACTCAAGGATGGAGGAGACTGATGGAGGACTCCGATGTCAACTCCAGATGATGGCAGAGCCATCTGACGGTCGGGCGGCGCCAAAGCGGCACTAATACCCTAACCCGCACGCGCGGCTACTTGCACACGCGGCCAAGGGAAGAGGGGAGGGCTAGACGGTGTCGGCCCAAGACTTGGAAGAGCAGTAGCGCCATGCCCAAGGGCGGAGACCAACAATACAGCCTTTTTCGTTGCCGTGCCGAGGCAGGCTGACTAGAGGCCAATCGGCATCCGGCGAGGGTAAGACGGTCAAAGGGCAACACGTGGCGCTCTCTATAGAGCGGTTAGACATAATCAGCAGAGGGGAACCTGGCCCATGCCGAAAGAAGAGGGGCGGTGCCGCACTAGGGCAGCCAGCCATCCCCAGGCTGAGACCCGCCACACTAAGGTGGTCCAAGGGTGTTCTACATCCAACGATGCTTGATGGCCCATAACGGGTGGAAAACCCTGGGGCACGAAGGAGCAAGGGTTACTGGCAGCTCTGGCCGACTCCATCGTGGCCCTAGCGACCAAGAGGAGCTATCTCCAGCCAGAGGTGACGGCCAAAGTCAACGGCGACACGCCGGACAAATAACATAGTAAGGAGCAAGGGCACGATTTTCTGTGGACGAGCACATCAACCGGCGGGCGACAATTCTCGTTCCAGCGGAACGGAGGGGGCGAAGGCTAAACCGGGCTAGGTGGAAACATCCATCATCGTTGCCCGGCCGGAGAGAGACCGAACAATGGTTTGGTGGGTCAAGTCCGGTGCCCGGCTAACGGTGGCAGACGGTGAACTCACACAAAAAGGGGCAAGATAGGGGAGATGAGAGACTGGCCGGGAAAAACCAATAAGGTGGAGCGGCCATGGGGGCGGCGGAGCTGGCCGGTAGTCAGCCTTGTGGTCCCCGGCCCGTGGCTGGCCAAATGGAGGCTGGGCGAAGCCCACTAGCCATAGCCGGTGCTGCCATAGTACAAAATAGAGAGATCGGGGAGGAGGAAGCTGGCTGGGGGCTGACGGGGCTGGCCATGGTGGTGGCCCTGCGTCACCGGCCTGTGATTGGGCGGACGGAGGCCGGGCGGAGCCCACGGCGGCCGTCCGATAACTGCCGGCCAGTGGCGGCGATGCAAAATCAAGATACAGAGAGAGCGGAGTAGGGCTAACCGGAAGAATCCGAGTGGGGGAGACAATGGGACTGGCCAGGACGGCGGCCTTGCCGTCGCCGACTCGTGGCTGGCCGGACGGAGGCCGGGCGAAGCCCACCAGCCACCGCCGGCGCCACCAAGTCACGAGACAGAGGGACTGTGGCGGAATCGAAAAACAGGGGAGAGGCAGAGCGGAGGTCGGGGCGGCGGAGGAGGACCACTGGGGCCGGGAGGGGTGGCCTCCCGTCGTCGTCGGCCCAAGGCGGGGCCATAGCCGGCCGGCCAGGCCTTTCCGGCTTGTGGCGGAGGCGAACAGCACCAAACAGAGAGAAAGGGGGCTCACCGGGGAAGGAGGCGGCGCGGCCGTCGGGGCCGGGACGGTGGCCCCCCTGCCGTCGCACGGCCGGGGCAGAGCCGGTGGCGGCGGCCCTTCGGCCCACCGGCGGCCGGCGGCGGCTGGGACAGAGAAAGGCCAGAAGGGGGGTGGGCGGTGCACTGTTCACTCCAGAAATTTCTGGATCGGGCTCGGCCGAGCCCGAGCCCGTTTTCTCCATTTTTTTTTCTTTTTCTTACTTATCCTCTGCAGTTCCGATCTTCAACGATTTTTCACGCCAGAAGCGCGTGTCGAGGCCCGTGGCCCACGACTGACCCGAGACTCGGCTCTACGGTTACGAATACCGAGGCCACATACGCCGAAGCATCACAATATATCGCTGAAAATGATCAGATAAAAATAGCAGAAAATCGTAATAAAAATCTGGGACGTTACAAGTGTAGGACGGGTTTAGCTACCTAAATTGATTGAACATTTGTTGCAATGGCGATGCTACTCCATTCATGGGAGGCGAGGTGTGCCTCCAAGAGAAATTTGAAAGACTTCGCCAATTTGGATTATATGTCTCATAGATGAGAGTGTCAAACAGGTTTTCATAATTGCTTAGTGCATTCACTTGCTCAAAAGAACACTCAAAATAACCTAGCATGGAAGGACACATTTGAATAGTGTGCATTGGACTTTCACACATATAACATACTTCATTTTGAATTTGGTTAGCAGAATTCATGTTCCTATCAAGGGGCATGGCTTCTACTTTTCTGGTTCGTTGATCTAACCTAATTTTCGTGTTAATATCTTCCTGTACTTCATATAAGCCTCATTTCTTAGGGTTTTGGGTTAGTTTTTCTCTATAACTTAAAAGATCCCATTACTAGGAACTCTAAGACAAACCCCCTAAAAACTTATACATTGCATCATCAATTAGACTCAAGAATCACTCACTGTTCATAGATTCAATCATATTATGATGTATTTGAGTCAAATCATTGTAAAAGTATTGCAGAGGCCACCATATTTCAAAACCATGGTGGGGACACTTCAAAATCAAGTCCTCATACCTCTTCCAACTCTCATAAAATTTTTCATGCTCCTCTTGACAAAAGTCAGTTACTCTTTAAGGCAATGGTTTTGGACATTGGGAAAAATTTTAACAAAACCTTGCTAACAAGTCCCTTCCATGAATTGATAGATACTAGGAAACAAGCACAAATAGATTGACTCATCAGAAAAGTTTTGAAATTTAAATGGAGCAAAGATTTCCAAAATATCCTTTGCATGCATGTAAGGATATTCTCTATCAAGACCATGGAATGTAGGGATAAGTTGAGTGACTTGAGCTTCAACTCAAAGTGTGTAGCAACGGTGGAGGGCAATACTTGCACGAGGGCAGATTGATGGAGATTAGTGAAAATAACTCCCTAAGGGGTTTGACTTCCACATTGTTTTCTCCCATTGTGAATGGAAGATCAGTTTTAATTTCACAACTTTCTAGGGGATTGAAATCAACTCAAAATAACCAGTGTGTTTGATCACATATCCACAAGGTCATACATGATTGCCACTCTCTCATGCACCCTTGTTTTAACCCTTTTCTCTCTCTTTTGTTTTTGTTTTTTTTTAAATCCTAAGCTAAAACTAGAAAACGGTAAACTTATTTTATACCTTTTTTTTTCTTTACAAGTCCCCAATGGCGTAAAAAACTTGTTAAATTCTATTTGTTTACTCGCAAGCACATGAATCTATAGTAGACAAGCAGCTAATTGAGTGTCGATGCCACAGACATGAAATTAGAAAACTAAATTTAATCTCATTCAAGTAATCTCTAATCTGGTTAACAAATTATTAAGTAATAGCCTACATTAAAACCCTAAAACAAGTAAAAATGAAAATTAAAGTAAATAAAAAAAGTAAAGTTACCTAAACTACAAAAACCAAGTAATAGAATTCAAAGTTAAATCTAAGAACTCTTAAGAATCAAAATTCTTAGAATTAATTTAAACTAAGAAAGAAACATCAAACGATTTAAATATCCAAATACCAAACTACTTAATCATGAGAATCCGCATGAATTAATTTGTAGAAAATCATGTCCATGACTATTGATTCAATTTTCAACCTATCTCATAACACATTAGAATTTAATCATATATATTTCACAAAATATCATCATTAAGCATACATTCGAGAGTAAAAATTATTTTCTTCTTTGCTTAATAAGAAACTTACAAGAGGTGAAAAAGAAGGAAAAAAACTCAATTTTTACTATTGCTATAGTATTGATGTAGACTAACCTCATCATCAACCCCCAGCATGAACATTGCATGAACAATGCCAGTGGGCTGATTTTTATTTATTGCTTTAATCGTCTAAATTTGAATTGAATTCTATGGCTCTTGAACTGTTTTATAAATAATTTTGGAGGATGGGTTCAATTGAATTCTCTAGGTTCATCCTTCTCTCTTCTTTTAAAGTTCTTCCCTATGCTTTTCTAAGTTCTGGACAAAATTTATTTTCTTGTTTATGCTTCAATTCCGACCTTCCTTGTAGCTACTTTCTGTTCTCTACTCCTTCCTTTTTCTTCTTCTTTCTTGATGCTCACTCCTTTCCTTTCTCTTGTTATATTCCTTTTAGTTTCTCTGTTGTTGCCCATGCTCTATTTTGGAAATTATTTTTTCTCTATTGCGAACTATTCTCTGCTGCTATTGTTTCTAGACATGGAAGGCTGATCTTATTTCTATTATTGGCCCCTTCCTCATCTCTAGTTTGGTCATGACTTTGCTTCCATCAAGCTTCTGGTCTCTTTCCTTTCTTTGTTCTCCGTTTTCTCATTGGCTGAATTTAGTCCATTAAATTATGTTTTGCCTTTTATTCACCCTTCGCTGTCTTTCCTTATTGTTTCTTTCATAATCTAGCCAATTGTGCCCAAGTGGCTTCATCAATTTTCCGACAACATCAAAATACTTGCCTTCTATTACTTTCCTACTTCCTTAGGCTCTTAATTCCTTTAATATCTTTTCTTGCCTTTTTTGACTTTTAACTTCTTCCTATTATAAAGTCCCCTTAGAGCTTTACATTGGATGAGTAGGTCAACTACTTGATTCTGTAAGCTTTAATGTGGACTAAACATTATTCAAACCCAACAAGTGTTGCAACATAGAAGTAACCAACTGAATACCCAAGGCCTCCGCTGTTGCACACATTCCAACACATCCATGAATATGAAAACTTGCCCAAATTATTTATAATTGTGGTGAGAGTCTCATGATTATCTCACACATAGTCTATGTTCATCAAGAAGTGCATCATACCTATACAACATAAAAGTCTCATTTTAGACATGTAATATATAAATAAAATCCTGACTTGATTCAAATACATGCCTAAATGACTAAACCCTACTAAATTAACCTAATACTATACTAGAAAATAAGGTAAAAATGCATATAAAATATAGATAATCCACGTATATCGGCACTATTGCATAGGCCATGCTCTAATTATATATCACAACAAGGAAAATATGTTTAGGAGATGGAGAATAGAGTCGAAGGAATGTCAAAATACACTGGGGGAGGACCCTATATATAGGCAAAAGAGTAGCCAAGGGGTGCACCATCTATTTCGAACATGTTAGCATTACGTCACATGAGATCGTGCCACATCACATGGCGTGCTGATGCACCATGCAAGCATTAGTGCACTAAAGCACATGTTCCAACATTAGTGCATTGATGCACGAGTGTTGGCATCAGGCTATTGATGTCATCCTCCGTTTTATTATTTTTTTATTTAAAATATAATTTTTAAACTTTTAATTATTTTTACTTTATTTCTTACCTTTTGAGTGGGGTCCACCAATATGATACACTTCTCAAGGCCGTAGCCTTCACTATGACCTCTCCTTTTCACATTCTAGAGCTCGTTATGTTTGTTTCATGGAGCTCAATCAAGGCAATCAAGTTTCTTTGTTGCATTTCAAATAATCTTCTTATAAAATTTGAATATTATATTTAGCTCATCACGTTAAACCTTTTCGAGGAATGGGGTGTTACAATAATATAGGCGAATTAAGAAATATTGCAAATATAGGTAGTAAATCGCATCTACAATATTGCCATTAACGAGGATAGAGAGGGCATCGAGTCATCTGGGAGTGGAACAACGAAGGACCCACCTCTTCAAAGCGAGGCCCCTTAAGGGGCAATAGCAAACGAGGTGTAGAGGGAGTGTTGCATCAGATTGGAAGGTGTTGCGGAAGAAGGGGGGGAGAGGGAGAGGGAGAGGGGAGGGCTACCAATTGAGGCAGTGGAGCCTAGTCTACGGACTTGAATTTGTTGGGGGTGTAGGGGATGTGGTCTAGATGGGCAATGACCTTTACCTACTCCATTAATAGAGATTAATCCCCAAGCTTATTAAGACGGAAAAGTTAAAATGCAGCTGGTCGCGTATTTAAAAATATTCACCCGATGCATAGCGAGATATCGGATCGTCATCCGACATCTTGAGTCAAATTAATCATTCACCCGCCCCTTATGTTTATGGGCCGTGAGATCCAAATTGCATCATCCAATTTATGTCCAGCGCGCACGCATACTAACGAGAGTACTCATTAAAAAATCACCAGTCTAGTCTATTTGCTTGACATATTTCGTTAACAGTTTGGTTTTATAAGAAACTGAACTGTGTCAAATCAGCAAAGCCAATATGCCAACATATATAATCATCCAAGAACTCTGATGGCAATACTGAAACATATTCAATTAAAACAAAAAAACCATGAGATACTTGCACGACAATGGGTACAGTCACAAACTGATCTGCCTCCCTATTTCGCTAACCTGGCTGATGCTACCAGAGAATCAACCGCAATTCTATCTATACCTTTAAAAAAATTTCATAAACTATCATCCGCATTGTCTTTCTTGAATTCCATATACAATCCAAATTTATGGATGTAAAAGAAAGCAAAGCGTCAACTGATATACCGACTGAAAATCATAGGAGTACGCAGAGACTTGATTTTACGTCATGGGAGTACAGAGAAACAGAATTGTTCTTACAAACTTTGACGCTACGGCAGAATCAAGTGCAACTCTATCTATTCTTTTTGAAAAAATTCATAAACTATCATCAGCAATGGCTTTCTTGAATATCATAAACAGAATTGTTCTGACAAAACTATCATCAGCGTATACAAAAAACCCTAATCAACTATTCCTTTCAATTCCCATAAAAAACCACATCACTGAAGACGGAAATCTTTGCCACCATTTCAAACTCTCTCCTCCCCTCCCGCAGTCCAACTCTTACCATGTTTACTATGTAAGATGTCATCTCCATGACGAGGAACTGACGCAGCGCAAGCTTCAATTCGATGCGGGACAGAATTTTAGAGATTGCATCTCCGGTAGTCATGGGGTACAGAAGATTGCCGATATACACTGGAAAGGCTTGTTCTGGCCGCTCAAAAACCTCGGCGATGCAAATGCGTATCATGGCCGTGTCTTCTTCTTCCACATTATCGGTATCCGAGATTTCAATACGGATGTTGTCTAGCAGGAACGATCGCTGAACTTCGCCCTCCATGAGATTCTGAGAGAAAGATGGTGTCCAAGCCAGAATGCAGGTGATGAAGAGTTGTTTCGTAGAGGACTAAGGAGCTGAGGAGTTGTTTTAATAGAGGTGCTAGTCAAGATGGAAGCTGGAAACCATACTAGGAAACTTTCCTAAATTAAATTAGTTAGAGGAGATGGTGATCTGATTGAAGCTGGAAACCATACTTAGAGGAAACTTCTTAAATTAACGAAGTACAAATTCCCTCTTTGTTTCCTCATTCCTAATAAACATGAAATAATTATAATGAAATGTAATATGGCCTACTTATTCTCTAAAAATCAATTTTTTTATTTATATATTTACAAACGATTTTAGGATTCCCGAAATAATATAGAAGATTTTCCAAAACTATCCCTGAATTTGGCTCAAATCTTAGAAATATATAAAATTTTATCAATAGACTAGAATTGGCTCTACGCACATGGATACTCATGCACATGTAACAAAAATTAACAAAAACACCACTACTTTCCAAAACACATATTTTCTGCCTTGTTGTCACTAGCTCTCACTCCCATCACATCTTGACCCTAGCTCGTGACGATGGTGGCTTCAGGCCATTGCTCGCTGGTTTCTTGTAACAAATGTTCCCAATTGTACTCGCCCTAATCTATTGCATTTCCCCAGCTATTTCATTGCATATCCCCACGCACCACTATTGCACGATCTCGACTTCCCACTGTCATCCTCAACAACTCATATATCACACTTTTCAAGGTCGTAGCCTTCACTCCCAACTTTCACCTATTGTGTTCTTCGACTCTTTACCTTTTTGTCGAGCTCAATAAATGCAATGGTGTTTCGCCTCTCAATTTCAAATAATCATCTTATAAAAATTAATTATATTTAGCCCCCTACAGGAAACTTTTTTCAGTTTTGAGGTGTTACAATAATGCAGAAGCAATTCAGTAATATTGCAAAAATAGTTGGTGAATCACACCAACATTATTGCAGGTGGCTAGGATAGAGAAGCCAACTAGTCATGTGGGAGTAGCATAGCGAAAGCGGACACAAGGGACGAGGTGGGTTTAAAGAAGAAAAGCACGAGGAGGGAGAGAGGGAGGGAGAGGGAGAGGAGATTTGAATGACCAAAAAGTAAGCCAAGGAAGTAGAGAGAAGTACACCAACTAAGGCGGTGAAACCTAGCTACCATCTTGAACTTATGATCAACTCAGAAGTCCCTTTTTATTACTCTTCTATTGTTGTTGCCTTTAATAGAGGAAAGGTCAAACCTTTAGAACTTCTATATATTGGGATGTCTCCACTTTTTATTGTTCATGAAGACTGCTTTAGTGGAGAAGGAGAGCAAGTCATTGAATCAATGAGAACTTATTTAGGAAGGGTTGGCAAAACCCAGCCTTTGGGCACTAAGGATAAAAGGGAAAAGGGGAAGAAGAAGGGAGGAAGATGTACAGTGAAGGGGTTTTCTTGTCCATATGCGTAGAATCCATAATATTTAGGAAAAAATTAGTTTATGTGAAAATTATGTATATGTCTAAGCATATACTCGATAAATTGCCCACCTATGCAATATAAAAAAAGGGACAAGAAATAAAAAAATAAACAACTAAATGAATGAATGGTCGCTAAAGACTTTTTGTTATTTTTTTATTTTTTTTCATATTAACAACTCTTTTAAAAGCGTCGCTTATAGAAAAATATTTTTTTTATTTTATTTTTTTATTAGCAACATTTTTTTTATTATTAGCGATATAGACAAGCGTCACTAATACGTAAACGCAGTAGCCCAAAAAAAAAGCTATTTCATGACACTTATCTAAATGTCGCTAATGTTAGACTATTAGCAATGCTTAATGATAAGCATTGCTAATAAGTAATAGCAACGGTAGTTTTATCAACACAATTAGCGACACTTTTTAAACATCGCTAATAAGCATTAGCAACACTTATAGTACTAATAGTGACGCTTACAAGCGTCACTAATACTACAATTTGTTGTAGTGTCTAATCACAATATGTAACTTGCACATTTTAGAAAAAATAGCAAATAAACCCCAATGAATGTGAAAAATTACGTAGACCTATATCGTAGGCTTAATTAACATATAAATAAATATTATATGAAAATAAATATGAAAAATAATTTTTTGATTTAATTACTAAGACTATAGAGTATTGTCAAAATCTTTGACCTTCAAATTTACGACCTTGCCATTAACTTATTGTACTCTAAAAAATTTAAAATTTTTACAGAATACTCATAACACATATATCAATCCATCACAAAAAGAAAGAATGAAAAATCATATGTTTTCATCCCTAAATATGCTTCTAAACACAAAAATAAAGAGATATTTTAACTACATAGCATGTATTCCAAAAAATATAAAAAATACATATTATTCTAAAAAATTAATAATAATTAGGAATATAATCTAGATATGTTAATATACTTAAAAAAAATTGAGAGAAAAACATACACTAAAAGTATTTAAAACATAGTCATGAATCCAAAATAGAGAATTGTTTGGCGGTTTGAATGATCTGGTGAAGATCTGGCCATAAGATCAACGATGTAACTGTTAGAATAGCATTGACCTAAAAGTTGTCTTCAACCTCATGAAATTAAACTAAAATTCTTCTAAGAAATCACTAAAATTGTTAAAACTTCATGAAATTTTATATAATCAATACCTAAGTCTAAAATATGGTAGATCTAACATTTGTTATGCTTAAACATACAACAATAACCATAAATTATGTGTTTTTAATAAATCACCATAAAAGCTCGAAGATGAGAAATAACCCACTTGAAACATTCTAAACTTGAAATTTGAAATATTAATCAACTTAGAATGAAAACCCTTACCTTTAGAAAGCTTTTGAGTCCAAATCAAAGCTCTAATCGTCACAACTCCCTACCCAAAGTTGAGGTTTAGTTAATACCTCATTAAATTCAAATATTAAACTTAAACCACTTTGAAAACATGTAGATTTAGGGCCCTCTTTACTTAAAAATGAAAATCCACAAATTAGGGTTTGAAATAGAGATTAAAAATAGCATTTTTACTAGAGTAAATCAATAATCAACTTTGGGTGAAGATGAGATTAAGAAAGATTAAGGGAAATCTAAAAGATTAATGGAAAATCAAGGCTTAAACATACCTAAATTGGATTCCTCTTTTGGTAATAAGGATTAGGGCACTTCTCAACTTCCAATCTCAACCCTTTTTCAATTGGGAAATGGAGCTATGGGGCTAGGACTTTCTTTTTATAGTAAGTCATTGGTGTGTAAATTCTAAAAGCTAGTGTATAAATAAAATTTAATACCCTAAATAGCTAATTTTGCTCATTTTAAGGCTAAAACAAATTTTAAAGTTTATAAAACTTTTTAATCATGAAAGAAGTGAAGTTTAAGGTCTTGTGGAACCCTCGCCACCCAAACGTGAATGTGGGGCCCTTGCCAAAATTTAAGAAAAAATTTCATAAAAAACCAAAAATTTCTAAAAAAATAGGATTAATTGAGTTAGTATAGAAACTTATAAAAATGAGAGATAACCTTATTAAAATCATCATTATCAATCTTTAACCCCAAAACAAGTCAAACTGGTCAATTAAAATAAAACCATACAATAATAACATAATTAAATAAAAATAGGCGAGGTTAAGGTTAGAGATCTTACATAGGTCTTTAGATATCTTGGGCAATAACCCTACATTTGACATTCTATGTAGCTTATCTATATTAACATAACACAAATGCATGTGCCAAAATAATGCATCATCCACAAACAAGACAAAATACTAAAAAGAGGCTAATTCATTAGGTATAAATTAGTTAGAAATATCAAGATAGAATAATCCATCAAGTAAATTAGTTGTAAATAAAATAGAGCCACTCTTGCCCATTGTAGCTTTGTTCCATTTGAATACCTTAAATCCCTTCTTGATGAGAAAAGGGATGAAGATCATATTCCTTCTCATGGAGAGAGCAAATAGCACATCAGTCATAACTAGGGTTGACCCTTCCTTTAGAGAGATCCTATATGTCCTCATGGCTCCACATCGTAGTATGTATTTTTCCTCATGTAGATTTTGTTCTGTCTAATGAGGAGATTGGTCATCTCACCCCTGGAGCCCTTAGAGTGTAACACATAGACTGTGGCACCATAGTCTAGCTACCATATCTTCCCCTTGACGTTAGCAATCATAACCTCATAAACAACACAAACTATCCTTTGTTCTTGCCCTTGTTATTGTTGGTATGGTCATCCTTCTATAAACAGATAGCCTTGAAGTTTCCCACCTAGCCGCACTTGAAAAAGGCACCCTAGGGTTTGTTATTCCCCTTACCATTGCCTTTGTTCTAAGGCTTATTTCCCCTTTTCTTAAAGGCTTTCTTCTTTGAAGGTCCAACCCCCCTATATACACCCTACTTTCCTCCTCTAGAGTTCTTTGTCAAGTTGGTAGTAGTAGTCCCAATATCATTAACATGGTTCATCCTTTCTTACTCAAGCCTAAGCATGGCAGTCATAACCTTCATTGTCAACTTCTGGTTACTCATATTGAGATAAACCGCCACACTCTTCTAGAACTTTGAGAGGTTGTTTAACACTATTGGCACCTAAACTTCCTCAGAGATGGGGTCATCCAGACTCTTCAAGTCATCAACTATGATGGACATAACACTCTGTTGTTCATTCACATCATCTCCCTCTTTTATTCTAGAATTTTGATACTTTAAGTGTAGCATCCTCTTATGAGCCTCTATTTGCTCCTCATAACTCACAGAAACTACCTTGAGCATCACTTTGACAGTCTTAAAACTTTTCAAAAATCCTCTCCATCTTATGCTCCATGAAATTTAGAATAGTGGACCTAGTTTTGTTGTCATTATCTTTTAGTTTTTCATAACCTTTCTCTTAAGTAGCAGAGCAATTCTCTGAGCAAGGATCAATGACTTGCCCCATGACATGAGCCAAGCCAAAGAGAGTAAGGATATAGTGTATCCTCTTCTTCCATACCAGATAATTATTTATATTCAACTTTCAGTCATCCCCAGCTCAAAAGTGACAATTTTTCTTTCCATGATACAAGAAAATAAATTACAAAACAAGACAATGCTACAAAAGAGTAAATAAAAGCAATATGGCCAAAAGCTTCTTAATGGATTAAGGATATGATAATCTAAATCATAGCAACATTAAAGTGTGTTTTTATGCTGAAACAAATACTATAATAGCATACAACCAAAGCTTAAACCATAAGTAAGTGAAATATCCAAACTACCCGTAACCTTTCAAAGTAAGTTTAATTCAACATGCAATTAATTATGCAAACATGTTATGTACCCCTTAGGCATATAAATCAACAAGAAAATACTTATAAATATTGTAGAATTTTTAGTTTCTTTCCAACCAAAAAATTGTGCAAAATTACCATATTAGCCCAGGGCTAGTTTGGTCTTTCCACCTTTATATCATGCCACACAATCAACAATCAATCACGCATAAAAGATGATAAATAATATTATGGACATAAGACATACACTCACAAGAAATAGTCTAATTGTAATGACCTGAATTTTGTGGGATATTAAGTTTGTCTGCTACTTAAATTATAAGTTGTAATTAATGTGGTTTGAGAGGGTAGCATGAGTTTTGAGTTGGAGGCCAAACTTGTCAAGGGTTGGCCATGACGAATTGCGAGACGCAATTCTTTTAAGGAAAAATGTAATATTTTGGATTTTTTTATGTTTCAAAAATTAAATACGAGTTCGACCCTTTGACATTATTAGTAGAATAACTTTCTTAATAGATAGAATTTCTTGCTGAACCTAATTTGATTAGAAAGTAACCAGAAAGATCTTCGAAACACCACCAAGGATACACAAATCGGAGTTCAGATGAAGGAGATACGACTATTCAAAGCTGAACATATCGTATAGGACCCGTTTACCCAATTTAAACGTATATTTTGGCTGTTTGAGTCAATTTGCGGGCTTGATTAATTAGAGTTTCGAAATTAATTTTTAGAGGCCCAATTAGGTGGCCTAATTAAGGGGGATTGGCCCAACTTCTAGGGGGACCCTAATCCCTGTGCTAAAAGGGATGATTAGGGCACACTGAGAGGGGGTTTTTGGCCCGAAGTGAGGAGAGAAGGCGATGGACAACGAGGCTCTAGCGACAGTGGATTGATGGCAATTCAGCAATAAAGGTAGGATGGCTATAAATTTCTAAGTTGAGATTACTATGTGTTTTGTTAAATAAATTTATATATATTATATTATTCATAATCTATGTAATTCACTTATTTCTACACAGTTTTGTAAATACGATAAACAGTATTCCTTGCAAATCACTATTCCATTAATTACGATGAACAGTGATTTGCTGCTGGACTGATGCCGGCCTGCAACTAGACGGTTGGTCCCTTATTACCGGACAACCTGTTGTTCCTTCCTGCCAAATATTCAATTGCCGGGAGGACTAGCCAGTGAGGGTGCACTCGGTCGTCCGAAAGAAACAGAGAACGGAAACAAAAAAAATTGTGGTGGCATGGCATAGTCTTGGCCGGAGGAGGGACCTCGCTTCCCGAAATCACCTGACAATACCGATTTGATCAAGCAAGGCCCATCAGCCGGTCATAGCGGCTTGCCATCGCAATGGCACCACACAATTTGTTAACAAAAAAATGGTTGCTTTGTCCCCGGCCGAACACTGGACAAAGCTAAGGCTGAGTTTGTTAGATTCACCAGGTGACAATGATCCGACCGGCCTTACCCCGCTGGAGCGCTGGGGGGATGGGTGGTGCCTCCAGAGGCTGAACAGCCTCTAGTTGATTGTGGGGAAGATGATCCGCGCTATGGGTCGTCGCACCCCGGACCGGGTCAGGTAACCCGACCCTGTTCAGTCTGGTCTATTTAAAAAATATAAAACACTCTCTTTGAACCGGGTTTGGTTCAGTGCATTAGAGTAGTCATAAAAATTTTGAAAAAAATATAAATTACCATGAGCGTATACCGAGTGTCCTTACCAAGTTTCAGACCGGGGAAAATCCCAAAGAAATGGCCAATTTACCCTTGTAATTTGAAGCATAGAATAATAATTATTGACCAGACTTAGGGGCACCAGTTCAGGGGCCCATGAGTGGATTCAACAATCGATAAAATCTCAGTGAGATTTTAGTGTGTATCCTAAATTTGGACCAATCCATAAGCTAGGGAAAAATTCCAGTAAATAGATAATATACTTCTTTACCCCTAGGGTTAAGGTAAGATGGTTAATTGAACAGCAGTCGGTTCAAGGGGTTTACGACCCCGCTAAATAGTAAGAAAATTACCTCAGGTTCATAATATCAAGGTGTACCCTTGTGATTAGTTTTGGACCTTTTAGGGTTTAGGGAGGCTCTGAACAAAAAGATAGAAATACCCTTATGACCGGACCAGTCCGCATTCGCGTGGATGAAATCAACTGGCAAATGTGATACTAAAATCTTTTGAGAGGTTAAAGACCTACTCAAGAGCATAGAGGACAATATCCAATGTTGGATAATTACTTTAATGCCTTTAAGTGCATTATAACCAATTTTCATAAAGACTCAATCAGTTAACCCAAGGAGGTTAGGGCATGAGAGCTCAAACATTTTTAATATCATTATCGAGTTTGATTATTGATATTATGATTTACTTGGACCTATGTTGGTCTATATTTTTTATGTTGTTTGTTGTGTTAATATTTGTTGTTGATATCGTGATAGTAATTTATCACTAGCTTAAGATTAATGAAAGATTAATCAATGGGGTTAGGACTAGTTCATAGAGTGAATAAAGCCTTTGACCTGACGATTTGCCTTGGTTGATGAACCGATGGAAGTTTCGAGTTATAAACTCTAGTCTAGAAGGGACTAATAGGGTTTGGGATAGTCATTCAAAATCTTGGCTTAATGATGAGCAAGATAGGGTTTAGAATAGTTTCCTGAGTTTTAGCTCTATTGAGGAGCTGCTGATTTGACCATGTAGTTGCACCCCCCCGTTCTACATGAGCCAGGCTCATTTCCGATCTATTGAAGATCATTTAGTGTACACGTATTTAGATTAGCTAACATCCTGCTTTTTCCATCACTTTTGTTTAGGTGCAGTTGTGGACCACACTCTTCTACTTCGGTCAGGTCCTTTATAGGCTAGGATGAGTGATGGTGCTTCCTGGTGGATTCCAGGGTTTTTATCACGGATTTACCTTTAAGGGTGGTCTATGGTGAGTGTCATTTGTCACTTAGGCTGACATCTAATGAGTTTTTCTATCATTGGGATTAGACGGGGATATTAATTATCAATAATGGTTCAAGAGGTAATTAATAACATTGTTTGATATTGCTTGTTTAATTAGAAGAAGGGGAACAATTAAAGGACTTGCATAAAATGTAGGTTGTTATAATTAGAGGGAGATAGTGTTTTGTATTGATCTTATTTCAGGCACTACTTCTATTTCTAAAGCTCCCTATCCTATGGCTCCAGCCGAACTTAAGGAGCTTAAGGCTCAACTACAGGATCTTATGGTAAGGGGTATATTAGGCCGAGTGTATCTCCTTGGGGTGCGCTAGTATTATTTGTTCGGAAGAAGAATGGTTCTCTTCAGTTGTGTATCGACTACAGGATGCTAAATTAGGTAACCATCAAGAACAAGTACCTTTTACCTAGAATTGATGATTTGTTTGATCAATTGCAGTAGGCACAGGTCTTCTCTAAGATAGATTTGAGATTGGGTTATCACCAACTTCAGATCCATCCTAATGATGTGGTGAAGATGGCTTTCTGTACCCGATATAGGCATTATGAGTTCCTAGTGATGCCTTTTGGTCTTACTAATGCACTGGCCTCATTTATGGACTTGATGAACCGAGTATTTCTGCCTTATCTTGATCAGTTTGTAATTATATTCGTGGACGATATTCTGATCTATTCGGCCAATGAGTAAGAGCATGAAGCACATTTGAGGATTGTCTTGCAGACTTTACGGGAGCATCAGCTCTTTGCAAAGTTTGATAAGTGCGAATTTTAGCTCGAGAATGTGCAATTCCTTGGTCATGTGATATCAAAAGACGGTGTGGCAGTTGATCCCTCGAAAGTAAAAGCCTTGTTGAAGTGGGAGCAACCGAAGAGTGCATCAAAGGTTTGGAATTTCCTAGGACTT
The DNA here is from genome assembly GCA_035235625.1 of Saururus chinensis. Lineage (NCBI taxonomy): Eukaryota > Viridiplantae > Streptophyta > Magnoliopsida > Piperales > Saururaceae > Saururus > Saururus chinensis. Next base: position 29,868,051 of record CP141140.1, read on the forward strand.
GTCAGGTACTACCATCATTTTATTGAGGGTTTTTCTAGCATTGTAAACCCTATGACCAAGTTGACCAAGAAGAATGAGAAGTTCAAGTGGAATCAAGCTTGTGAAGAGAGCTTCCAAAAGTTGAAGAAAAGATTGACTTCAACTCCAGTCTTGACTTTGCCTTATGGGGAATGGTGGATATGTGGTCTATAGCAATGCTTCACTTCGTGGTTTGGGTTATGTTCTTATAAAGCATGGGAGAGTGGTAGCTTATGCATCTCGACAGCTTAGGGTGCACGAGCGGAACTACCCCAGTCATGACTTTGAGTTAGCAACTGTGGTTTTTGCATTGAAGATTTGGTGGCACTATCTCTATGGTGAGAAGTTTGAGGTGTTCACTAATCACAAGAGCTTAAAGTACTTATTCACTCAAAGAGATTTGAATATGAGGCAAAGGAGATGGTTATACTTCCTAAAGGACTGTAATTTCACTATCTCTTATCATCCGGGTAAAGCTAACATGGTAGTGGATGCCTTTAGTAGAAAATCAGCCACTTCTATAAATTGTATGTGTGTACAGGAATGGCTCTTGTATGAGGATGCCATTGAGCTTAAACCAAAGTTAGCTATGGAGGCCACTTACAGTTGGTTTGCCAACCTCTCTATAAGCTCTAGCATGGTCGATGATGTGGTTGAAGCTCAGAAAAAGGATGAGGAGATCCAAGCTTTTATGTTCAAGCTAAGGGAGAAGGCAGTGATGGACTTTGAGGAGAGGTCCGATGGATGTTTGACCTATAGGGGTTGATTGTGTGTGCCAAACCCCTTGGAGCTTAAGGAGAATATCTTATCAGAAGCTCATTATTCTAGGTTCATCCACCCATGGGGAACTAAGATGTACCATGATGTGAATATGACTTTTTGGTGGAGCGGAATGAAGAAGGATATTGCTTCCTTTGTATCCAAATGCCTCGTGTGCCAACAAGTCAAGGCCGAACACCGTCATCCGGGTGGTTTGTTACAACCCCTTCCTATTCCGGAGTGGAAGTAGGAGAACGTAGCCATGGATTTTGTTTCCGGCCTGCCTAGATCACCGAGTCGTAATGATACGGTATGGGTTATCGTTGATCGCTCACAAAGACTCCTCATTTCCTCGCAATCAGAATGACTACTCCTTTGGATGCCTTAGCTTCCCTATATATGAAAGAGGTCATACGGTTACACAGAATACTAGTGTCCATTGTCTCCGACCATGACCCTCGTTTCACTTCCAGTTTTGGCAGAGCTTTCAGAGTTCTTTGGGCACGTCTCAACTCCGCCTATCATCCTCAGACCGACGGGAAATCTGAGAGGACCATACAAACGCTTGAGGACATGCTTCAGGTGTGTATCCTCGAGTGGAAGGGAAGTTCGGAGCAGCATTTGCTGCTGGTTGAGTTTGCCTATAATAATAGCTACCAAGCAAGCATCAAAATGGCACCATTTGAGGCACTTTACGGGCATCCTTGTCGATCACCCTTGTGTTGGAGTGAGGTTGGAGAGCATCTTCTCACCGGCCCTGACCTTATCTAACAGTCAATGTAGAAGATACACCCCATTCGGGAGAGATTGTAGACAACTCAGAGCCGTCAAAAAAGCTACACCGATAGGAGACAACAAGAGTTGGAGTTCAACGTTGGCGACCATGTGTTCCTTAAGATTTCTTTGACTAGCGGTGTGGTTCAATTCGGACAATGGGGCAAGCTATCACCCTGGTTTATTGGGCCATTTCAGATCTTGGAATGGGTAGGCATCACGGCATATCGAGTAGCTCTTCCACCTCGATTGACCGATATCCACAACGTATTTCACGTCTCACTTCTTAGGAAGTATGAGTCGGACCCTACTCATGTATCGGATTTCGAGCCATTGGAACTTCAAAAGAATCTTTCTTACAAGGAGGTACCTATTCAAATTCTAGACCAGAAGGAGAATGTACTTCGGCAAAAGGCAATTCCACTCGTGAAGGTGTTGTGGAGGAATCACCGGGTTGACGAAGCCACGTGGGAAAGAGAGGACAAGATCACAAAGAAGTACCCTCATCTATTTGTCGCCAACCTCTAACAAATTTTAGGGGACCAAAATTCCTAAGAGGGGGAGGATGTAACAACCCTTGTCTTAAACTAGTTTACTCTCATTTTTATTTACTATTTAATCATCATTATGTGGTTTAAACCGTTTCTGATTAATTTTGATAATTTTTGAAAATAAAGGTGATTTCTAAAGGTTTTAAACAAAAATAACTTCATATTTATGAGTTTTAAGTGAATTCAAACCATTTTTAGAATTTTTACGAATTTCTCAAAAATTAGGGTTTGACGGGACCCCCCTGTGGGCCCCATGGCCGAATTTAAGGTTTTTAGTCCAAAATGTCCTAGAAATCAAAGGAAGTTATTGCAAAAAAATTTAGAATTTTTCTAGCCCTAATTAGTATTTAAATTGCCAAATTTCCAAATTCTAGTTGAAAACTCTATTCTCGCCCCAAGTTTCAATTAGGTATAGCCCAACACTTCCTATAAAAGGAAAGGGGATGACCCTTTCCCATTTGGGGAAAGGGCTTAGCTAGGAGATTAAAACCTAATCCTCAATTAGGCCCAAAAAGAAATGATTAGTAGTATATTTTCCTTAATCAGTGCTTAATCTTTAGGGTTTTTCTTAAAATCCTCTTGATCTTATCTTCCCCCATCGATTCAATCTATTTTTAAAGCATTAAATCACTATTTTACTGCTCTCCCTCAAACCCTAACCTTCACAAATTCAATTTTATGCCTCCTAAGCTCTAAATCTAGGATTTATTTTATGATTTTCAAGTTTAAATCGAGTTTAGGTATGTTTTAACATAAAAATTTTACTTTTGGAAGGTTTCGGAGGTGATTGAAGTTTAAATCCAACTCAAATCAAGTGGAGAAGTAATGGGTTTTCATCTCAGCCAAAATATGTATGCAAATCTCGAATTTTTATGTGTTTTGATTGAATGGGTTTTAGACTTGGGGCTTTAATGGTGGATTTGCAAAAAGTTAATCTTTTGACTTGATTACTTAGGGTTTTGATTTGAAATGAGTTGATTTAATGTTTTGGAATTTTCAATTTAATTTTGATGGTGTATGATGCTTGAAATAAAGATTTTAAGCTCCATTAATGGTGCTTCGATTTTGAATTTTAAAAGGAAGAAGAAGACCTCGATCTGCCTTGTTGGCGATCGATCGGGCCTAGTGGCTGATCAATCGGCCACACAACAAATTTGGCCAATTTTAAGGCCAAACGATCGAACGGCCTTCCAGGCCGATCGATCGGCTACACAGCATATTTGACCCTTTTGTTTCTTATGCTCATTTTGGTGTTTTTGCACCCAAGTGATGTTTCTAATCTTTATGTGGAGTGTTTTGAGCTAGAGTAAACTACTAGTAGGGTAGGCTACTTATGTTGGTATTTATGAAACATACTTAAGTATTTTGTGGAATTACATGTGGATGGTGAGATATGTTAACATTGATTATCTTGAACTTATGGGTGATAAAATTCTTATGTTCTAAGTATGTCTCTAGTAGGGTTATTGTATCATAATGAGATGATATGTTATCTTATAGTATGAATGAATTGAGGGAGAATGGTGATATTATGTTCTATCTTCATGTGTAGAATAATCATACTTGTAAGAGTTGAGCATTTGATTTCATATGAATGGAATGATAGTTTGAGTTAGAAATCACCCATGATTTCAGTTGGTAATTATGATTAGATTTTTATCAAAGCATGTGTAGATTGCCTTATGAGCTATTGTCAAAGCATGACCATGTGATTAGAAATGTATGAACACACACATGTGGGGTATTTGCTATGAAATCATGGTTGTTTATGATTCGAATATGATGCATGTGGGGACTGATGGGAGCACGTTCCATGTGTTGGAATTCATGTAGATCTTCTTCATGGATGTATCATAATTTCATGCATCATGGAACAGACTTCATGAATGAGGTTTCACTGATGTTTAGTCGTGATTGATCAATTGTATGCAATGATGTGAGATTGTGTGCCGGATCAATCCATCATTGACTTAATCGGAACTTGGTTGGTCCAAAAGGACATGATTTCGATTTGAGTTCTTGTGTGAAACATGTATACTCCCCATGTTGAGTCGATCTAAATTGTTAATACGGTTGAGATTTATTTATTGAGATAGTCAAAACCTAGACCCTGAGAATTCAAAGTAGTATGCCTCTGCACACCAGCTACCACGTGTTCTAGTTAATTCGGACTCTTCCACCACATAGATGTCCAGAGTGAACACACTGCTCTAGTCAATTCAGACGTCCCCGGCCCAAACTATTCAGAGCGAGCAAACTTGCTCTAGATAATTTGGACTTCCCGTGTGCATTGTCTAGAGGGAGCAAAGGAACTGACTACCCCTACACCCTAGTTTTCCGTATGAAATTTGGACCATGTCCAGAGTGGGCAATGCCCTAGGCTTCCGGATAGGAAATCAGACTACGTCCAAAACGGGTGATATGATTATATTCCTCATATGATTGTATTCCTCTCCATGATGGAGACATTCACCATATGATGATAATGCATGTATATGAGATAATATTATGCCCAGATTACACAGGTTGTGTAGGGATATTTGAGATTATGAGACACATATAGATGTGAGTTATTATGATGATCTTGATGTAGTGTGGTTTAGACACTTGTCGTGCAGGTGAATGAGCTATGGAATGTATGAGATTTATATGAATGCATGACCTGAATTATGTGTGAGATACACTCCTCATGCAAGTTGATGTGATATGAATGCATGATCTGAACTATGTGTGAGATACACTCCTCATGCAGGTTGATGTGATATGAATACACGATCTGAATAGTGTGATTGAGACTATCATGCAGGTTGATGTGATATGAATATACGATCTCAATTGTGTGATTGAGACTATTATGCAGGTTTATGTTATATGAATGCATGATCTAAATTATGTGATTGAGACATTATTATGCAAGTTTATGAGATATGGTTACATTATCAAAAAGTTTGTGAAAGACACTTCTCATGCGGTTTATGGTGATATTATGCTTGATTTGATTAGATGTGAACTATTACCTATGCAGGATGGATGTTAGGTTATAACTTGATTGTTTATGCCTTAACCTTGATAAGTGTGTCATATGTATGTTAGCTCTTATGTTTATGGATAAATAGGGGTTTAGCAAAGGAATGATCTGAAAAGGGTATACCATGTCAAATATGAATTTGAATTGCTATGTTGTCATGTCATGATGGTTTTCTGATTATTATCGTTGTATTCAAAACCTTACTGAGTTTTACTCACCCACTTTCTGTGTTTTTGTTTTGGGGCTGCATGGTGCGACATGCAGTCGGGCAGGATCCTCTGTATGAGGAACAGTCGAGGAGAGCATAGGATTACGCATGGATGCCTCTAGACTTTGCTATGTTTTTCTTATTTACTATGTTATGATAATATAACATCATGTATGGTGGTTCTTGTTTCAGACTCATGTATATCTTATATTTTTAGATCTATTTAAACTTTTTGATTTGAGTCATGTGTGTTGGTTCGGGATTTTAAGTATGTGGGTATAAGACTTGTGGACTAGTTCAAAGTTAAAGTCCTCTTTTGTTCTACTTATTACTCTTGATCAAAGGTCATGTGGTGTGTAACTCCGCTAGTTAAACCGCCCGTAAGAGGGGTTAAGTCTTTCGCTATCCGTTAATCTCCTTCAATTATGTCACCCTTGCATGTTTGACCGACCCTTGAACGGGGTTTGGCTTGGGTTGGGCGGTGCCAGGGTGTGACAGCTTGCAGATTCTTTAAATTGGGACGTTGCAAGATCAGGACGTGGGTAAGCATTTGAGGACGATATTGCACTCGTGGGATCTAGTTTCTTACTTCTGCAACCTTGTAAGTAATTGTAATTATTGGTGTGAGAGCCAACTTTACTTGGTTATTTATTTTTGGACAAATAACATACTTGTACTTAGAGGGTTAACATATTATTTATTTAATTTTGACACGTGTAGTAATATCATATGTTTTGATATTCGTATTTGTGAACATCAGTTATCACAGCCTAAATATTTTAGTCGATTGATTTGATTTGATTTAAAGAAAATAATTTATCGTGATATATCGCATGTCCTTTATTTAAAAAGGTTTTAAAAATCTAGGTCATGACATTAATGAATTGACCAAAATGCCCTTAAGGCTAGTTTGTTTAGTTCTCATCCAAATCTAATCCATTTTTTTAATTAAACATCCAACATGCAATCAATTAATTAATATGGATTAGAAAAAATATAGGCATGTAGTGTTAGTAGGAATTTTTTATTTTAACGCAAAGTACAAGGGGCGACTTTATGAAAATGCCCAATTGGATGATCAAAATAAAACACTTCAGCACAGTAAATATGCAAATCATCACACTTAACATTCAATTTCACTCTAATAGTAAAATCCCCATCATGAATCAAGCATAGATATACTAATTTAGGGTTTTCCCCAAAAACTACACAAGTAAACCTTATATCGGGTCAATACTCTCAATTTCTCTCAAATTAGCGATATTTGCCCTAAATCTAGGCTTTGGTGCCACTGTAGAGTTGTGTACCAACAAAAGCAAGGTGATGGCATGAGCCCTAGGTGTGGCGCCTTGAGCCTTTGCTCATCGAATAGCAATTCAATTAATGTAGAAGAGGAATACCTTGATTATGTGTAGAACCCTCTAAAATTCCTTGCTTTGGATTGTGTAATTCTCTTGAAGGAGTGCCTTTTCTGTATACACTTTGTATACTACTAGCAATATTGCACACTCTATATACAGGTGTTGTAGGGAAGGCCCGCAACATTGTGCAACATGTGTGCACAATGTTGGCTGAATGCACACAATGATGCATACACATAGTTGGCCATATTGGGGCACTTGGTCAGCTAGCATGTATTTGGAGTCTTAACATGTCCCCTCCCCTCTAAATAGTGTTGGAGAGTCTTGTAGAATATTTTGGGACCACTTTGGTTGTCACTCTAATAGAATGCAAGAAATCTCTTATGCTATATAGGGGGACTTGCTAAGATGAAATGCATGAGTTATTGGTATGATGCCTAGCCTTACAACCAGATACCACGGAAGGCAAGGAAGGCTTGTTGGGTTTTTAGCCATCATACGAGGAGCCTCGTCCACTGAACGATGGAGCTCTCTAACCCATGGTTCAGTATGGCCTTGTTGGAAAGAATGGCCTTTGCGTGTATTTAGCTAATGCAATGTTACGATGCCCAAATTGACTAAGTTGGATATCTGCATCGCAAAACTGCATTTGTAACACCCCGTGTTCCGATCACGCCTAAACCGAGGGGTTAGGGATAATTATGTAATTTTTAATTAAATTTTAAGGGGTTTCAAGGGATGAAATTCCATTACATGTGTAGAGCTTCAAGTAACAGTCGTAACGAATCAAAGAACACGGGAAATGGAGGTAAGAATGAAAGTTATGACCACGTTAAACGTGCCCCATGGGCAAAACTCACTTAAAAAGTGCAAGATAACCTATCAATGTGAGTCTAGTTTCTAAGGGCTCGTTGATACAAGCGCATCGATACTATGAACGCACGATTTCAACTTCGGGATAAGAAGTTGTCGTAATTTGAAGTTGGAAGTATATTTAAATTAAATAATAATAAAATATTAAAGAAAAGAGCCGCTCCAAGCCGGCAATGCACCACATCGCATGAAGGTGACCATCCGTGTGATGCAAGGCCCAGCAGACGCGCGTGTCTCACGACGTATGCACAGCATCGCTGCGTGCATCGCACTAGCAGGCATGTCATGCGTGCGGTAGCATGCACCGACTATGTGATGCTGCCAAATGGATGCTCGAAACGTGGTGCTCATCTATACATGCATATCCCTTTTATGCCATACACTCGCATGCCTTCTCCTATAACTTCTGATTTATGTCCAAACTTTTGGGAGCAATTTTCTGTGTCATTCTGAGTTCATTTTTGTCCGTTTAAAAGGTGTTCTTAGCTAATTCAATGGTGTTTTACGAAATAGAAGTGTAATTTCTTGATTTGGTGACTTTATAAGGGAGAAACACCCTAGGAAAAGAGGAGACTTTGCCTATCACCCTCAAGCCCCGAAGAGAGAAAAGTGGCCTGGAGCAAGAGGGGGCTTTGCCAGTCTGTCCGTTGCCTACAGGCACGCAGAGAGAAAAGTGTCTCCAAGTTGGGGAAGTTGTGTCCATCACCTACGTGCACGAGAAGTGTAAAGCATCCCAGGTTAAGGAGAAGTTATGTTTGCCACCTTCAAGACGCAAAGAAAAATATGTCCCAGGTGAAAAGAGGTGATGTCCGCCACCTGCGGATGCATGGAGAAAGATATACCAAAACAGGAGGAGGTTCTACCCGCCGTCTTCAGGCCTGAAGGGCAGAACGTCCAAAGGAAATGGGCAACATCGAACATCATGACTTCTAGAATTACAGGGGAGTAAGCATTTCTAACTTTTCAATTTTATTTGATTTATATGCTTGCATATTTTAATTATTGATATTTTATATTAATTAAGATATATGATTGTATGAATGCATGTGTTATTTAGGATATATGCTATGCTCTAATCTGATGTGCTTTGAAATACTTTGACCTTATATGATCCGATAAGCTTTGAAATGCTCTGTTTAATCTGATATGTTTCAATATGATTTGTTATGATATGATATACTTTAATGGGATCGGATATAAGCTAATCTACTTTGTTGTGTGTTCTACTCACTTCTGTGGTAAAGTGAGATATATGTACCATTGATTTATTGGCTTCCGTTCAACTCCGATGATTTTTTAGGTTTCTGTCTGATTTTATATGCTTTATTCGGATATAAGGATATATGTATTTTAGCATATACGATTTCGGGATGCTTGATACATATAATAGCCGTTAGGCAGAACTATGTTTGGATCTAATCGTATTGGAGTAATATCAGTTATTCAATACATGTGTAGGCAACCAACGGTACCACAACGTTAGCCCGATCCAAATTAGTTATAAAATTAAGTGTTCTGACCTACGTGCGATGAAGCCTAAAAGCTCTAAAGTGCCAGAGGAACGTTACGACTCTCGTACACAGAGTCTGCCGCTCCTGGTTGGTTGATATGTTTAGATTTTTATGAAAATAATTAATTTACCCTAATTTTTTTTAACACCTCCAGTCTAGGTCGGTTTCTGGGTTGGGCCGTTACAGCATCCCCCTTTGGCTAGCTCACATGGGGAATGTCCTGCCATGTCAGCACATCTGCATGGGATGGGTTCATTGCTCGACTTTGCGGATTAAATGCTTGGTCAAATGGTATGAGGCCATGACCTTGACAAAAATGGCTTACTCACTTGCCTATTTGGCCTTATAAATACCACATGAATGGTGCTTCCCACACGCATCCATGATAGGCTGGAGATAGGGTCTTCACGCATGGAATGTTGGGAGATTTTCCAGTGTGGAAAGATGATCTGACACTAAATTAAAATCATCGCAAATGCTTTGGTCAATAATGCCTCTAAGCAAGGACTTTGAAATAAATTTTGTTCCAAATTAATTATCTCATTATTAACTACAAAAGCATCTAACACGCTTCTCATAGCTACCTTAAAAAACCATGTGTTCTAATACAAAACACACGTGGTTGGATGTAGGGTTGGCAATGGATTGTGTCGACCGGTGGGTGGACACAGGCTTGCGAAAGTGGATTGGCCCAAGCTTGGCATGCTAATGCGGCGGGCTTGGGCCCAATCCGGCATACTAGTGAGGTGGGCCATGCCTTGGGTAAGCTCGAACCCCTGGCTACAAGCAGGCCCGCAGGCCCACCTCAAGGCCCAACATCTTAATTTTTTGTCTTTCAGCCTTGCAGCCGTTGGGCCCAACGGCTATTTAGTTGTTGTTATGGCGAGGCACAGGCCCAACCCAGCCCGCTATCACCCCTAGATGGAGGACAATGTGGCATGGATAGAGTAGTTCTTCCTATCTAAATTGCCCTTCTGTCATGGTTATGTCTCGTAAGTGACAAAGTGCAGGTATAACAATAATAGAGCTAGGGAAGACATAAAAAAATAGAAAAAAATAAAGAATATGAAAAAATATAAAAGTACATAGAAAAAATTAAAATGTAATATAAAATATTAAAAATAAGATGTTTTTCTTCCTTGAAAATAGTACATTGAAAAATAATAACTTCATTATCATAAATTTGGGGAAAGTTAGTGGCTCAAAAATATCAATATAGAGCATATTTGCTAGTCAAAGCCAAAAGATTATAGAATTGGAAGAAGGAAATGTCTAAGGGCTATATGACAAAGTATGGGTATATGACATATTAAACATGAAATACATGTATAAAATGTTTAGTATCCATTTTTTAAAAACAACACAAATAATATAGCATTTATTAGGGTAGGATGGGGAAAATGCGAAGTAAGCAAATAAAACACGTACAATATTCATTTTTTATCACTTAGGTTTCCTCATCAGGAACAAATTACTCAATGACAAAGAATGTCAGGTATCCCATGTGGGCTGCAAGGATGCAATTTGCCAAGCAATCATGGAGGTTCCCAAGGGAATGAGAATTCAAGTAGAACCAGAGATACTTTCATTGAGCAGTAAGCATCAGAATTCAGATGGATTCACCAGCAGAATCATATGGTATCGAACCCTGTAGTAGCAGTTTCTTTCTAAGACCATTTGCTGGCCATCTCTCATTTGATAGCTTCAATATACGTTTAATATTCTACATGTCTCCCCTTCACCGCCAGCCAGCACTCCTGTGACTGGTGCTCGCAGTGGCAGTTTTGAATACATTCTTGGAAAAATTATCAGGAACACAGGGATTACCACGTGATAAATTATTGGGAGGCACCATGCGTTAGCACGTGCACCACTTGTGTAAAATGGACAGATGGTACACCAAGTGTACTCAACATTGTAGGGAACGTAGGGGCAGATTTGACGGTTGTTGTTTAGGAAAGGAATTGCACCACATTCAAGTACCCAGAGCAGAGCAACTAGTTTATGCTTAAGATAAGACTAGGCAACCCTCGTTTGGAAAAGGAATTGCACCAAACTCAATATGTAGCACATCAATTTCGGAAATATTACAAGCAAAAGAATAAGAAATATTACACCTCATTTTTCTGTCAGTTTTGCTATATTCAAAAATCACTCTTGAGATCTTGCGATCCATGACTGGACAAAGGCCTATGGTGTAACAGTTTCAAGTAAAAAACTCCTACTACAATAGGATCTGGATGTGCTTGAAGAAGACTGGAGACCCCTCGCATCACCACTGTGGAATATTGAGTCACCTTTTTGAAATTTGCCTTTATTCAAGTCATCTTCTTCATCTTCCAAAGCTTCTACAAAACCACTATTTTCTGGATCCAATCTCTCATGGAGCAGCCTAAGAACCTGCTTAATTGATGGTCTTGCTCTTCCTTCTCTTTGAGTGCACCATCTTATTATCCTGACAACTGTCTGAAGTTGTTCAAAGTCATAAGAGTCTCCAATAGCAGGATCCACCAACTCATGGATTCGTGAATCCGTCATCATGTATTTCTGTGATGATTCAACTAGATTTTTATTTTCATGGATAGCCTTCTTTGCTGTTACCAGTTCTAACAACAACACGCCATAACTGTATACATCACTCTTCTCGGTCAGCTCCTGAGTAACAACATATTCTGGATCCATATAGCCTGTAAAACCAGTTATGGTTTGAGAACTTTATAAATATTGATGAACACAAAATGAACTTGCCATACGAGTGGGGACACATCTAACATCCTAATCACATGTTTAATTGATTTCTTCTACACACATTACAATCTTAACCATTCATTCACTTAAATATATGTGGTCAACATCTAAATAATGCTTATCAAGTGAATCAATTTCTTCCACACACATTACAATCTTAACCATTCATTCACTTACACATAAGCGGTCAACATCTAAATAATGTTTATCAAGTGACATGGCATTTTCTCATGTTCTGACTATTACATTGTTTTTTTCTCCAACCTTCTCTTCCATTCAGTGAGCTCATTTTCACTCTATTTTGCTTTTATAATTTCTACAGTCCATCACAGACAATAAACAAGGCCCATGAAACATAGCCTAATTGCCAGCTTAATTACCTGTAAGCCTAGGGCTAATCCATTTCATCAACTTTGTTCTTTAATTATATCACAAATTGAATAATCATATCTAGAAATAACCTGGAGTTCCCCGGATATCTGTGTTAACTGGCTCAAAACAAATTGCACCAGTTCTTGAAGCATGTGCAAGACCAAAATCTGCCACCTGCACCAAAGAGGATCATACTTCTTCCACATAATCGTTAAAAAACTTATAGCGAGATTGCATCAGTTGTAAGTCTAGTTAAATCACCTTCGCAACATAATTCTCATCTAATAAAATATTGCTAGACTTAATATCCCTGTGACAAAGAGGAGGATCACAGTAGAAGTGGAGGTACTCCTGCATACACGAATACCAATATTACTGATTGCTGTACACTAATAAAATAAAATATGCTTCTGCCCAGTAGATAGGCCCAGACTCACTGACTAAAGTCTGTGTATATTCAAATTTCTGCAATAACTCAAACAACGGGCAAGATTATGGCAATTACCAGAGCATTGGCAATATCAATGGCAATTTGAATTCTTGTGTTCCAACTAATTGGTGTTCCTTCTCGAGCTGCCAGAAAAAGAGATCAATATATAATATAGTGAGACTAGAAAGCAATTAATAAAACTAGATAAATGAAAAATCATGAGAAATACAGTGAAGACAATCTTTCAGGCTTCCATTTTCCATGTATTCATACATCAAAAACCTGGCAGAAAAGTTAAACATTATAAGTAGATAATTTACAAATTACCAGCAAACTAATAAATTGGCAAATGAGACAAAGGTGAAGTAACCTTTCATGTTTCTCAACACAAAAGCCTCTGAGAGAAACAAGATGGCGATGGTGAAGTCTACCAAGAAGCTCCATCTCCCTGCAGAACTCATCCTCTGCTTGCCTAGAAACCTTATTCATTCTTTTCACGGCTGCCACAAATCCATCGCTAAATTGTGCTTTATAAACTGTTCCAAAACCACCCTTTCCTATTACGGTGCTAAAATTCCCTGTAGCTTTTTTTGTTTCTCGATAACTGAACCTTCTGAACATGGAAGATGAACCTGCGTTGTAGTGTTTCATGCAACAGTAGTTACCACAAGGCAAGTAATCGCAATATGAACCATCAAAGTGAGTGGCCTTCTAGAACATCCAGGTCATTTAATGTGATTTAGTCAATTATAAGTTTGGTTCAACAAACATGTTTTATTAACTTGGCTACTGTAAAAGGGTAAGAACTGACCTTCCTCACATTTCTGATTTGGCCAAGAAGGAAAGGCTTTCCAAGAGTTTGCACTCATGCTAGAATGCTGCAGTTCTCTGCTTTTCTTACGAATTAGAAATGCCAATAATATTAATAACAGAACAGCAACTCCGGTAACTGAGATCCCAATAGCAGGGATCAGTGTTAAGTGATAGGGATGGTGATGTTCCTTCAAGGGTACACCCATTACATTTTGGATTGGCGAGGCAGCAGATGTTAAATTTGGAGGAGCCTCAGGTGCATGCACAGGAGTAGACATACCTGAAAATTAATAAAATGGAGTAATTAATAATATTAACATTATCATATAAGTCAAAGGGTCAATTTCATGTACAATAACATATTATGGAAGACATAAACATATAGTAGAATATCATTTATTCCATTGCTTTGTGATTCTAGTGTAAATTCATATTGAATCTTGCTGGATAATTTGATTGACTGTTTGTCTGATAATCTGGGCGTCATATACATTGTTGGGCTATTCTTTAATACGGCCAACCAATACATCCAGAAACGTCACTAACATCTAAATGTCCTAAAGCGCTGCTAGAAACCACATACTGCAATCTAGACAGAGAAGTATGACCTAAACAAGAATGTCACAAATAAAAGGAAGAAGATTCAGAACTAAGATGCAAATCCGCCATAGAATAGTGAGCAGCAGCGTCTGGAACATGTAGAGCCCCACAACTCTATGACTAATCCCAATCTACTGATCTGTCTTCAGATCCTGCACAACACAACTCAACTAGAAGAGGAAAGAACAGCCTAGTAACCAAGGGCAATAAGGTAACTAATGGATAAGATACTAAAGGGCTAGTTGCAGAATATGGATAACATTGGAAACAGACAAAAGAGTAGACTTAATAGTCTCGACACCATATAATAATATAGAACTACCATCTGCAACACGAACAAAAGTAACCACGAGGAAGGACCACAATCATATAGTTAAGAAAAAACAAATGTTATATGATTGGTGGCCCCAAAGTCAAAAATCCAGAGGGAGACATATGTAAAGACTCATAAGGAGAAGGCAAACCTAAATCAGTGATAGACATAGAAGAGAGAGATACAAGAGTACCCAATAGGAGAGTCAAGTTAGCAATGACAGATTATATCTTAGTAGTAGTACCACCCAATGGCAAAGAAACTCCTAAGAGCACCACCACCAAATAGCAAACAAGCTTCTGCGCTGGTGGCAGATGTAGCAGAAACGTGGTAGCAGTCAAGCTACCAAGGTCTACAACCCTACTAAAATAACAAGCAGGCTAGAATGTAGGACGACCAGAAGCCTGAGATGTTGCTGAAGAACATCCTATTTCCGGAGGCCAAATGGAGCATTGTGCCTTCAATGCCTCTTCTCGAGGAAATAGTTGCATTTATCCCGAGCAACCTTAGGTTTGGACATATTAAATAGTGTCATATCAACTGTCTTCAAGGCAGCATGTTGTATGAGATTCCTGCATAGAACAACATTTCGAAGAGAAGGGCAAGTTCAGAATTTATCCTCAACTGAGTGTGGAAAGACATGCACAAACTGATGATTGTGGTGGCCAATGTAGACATAATGCAGCACAGTGTAGGCCCTGAGAGGAGAGACACATAGAACGGTTTGGCTTGAGTGCAGACAAACAATCACCCAAGCAAAAGCAGCTTTGAGAAGTGGCATTGAGTCCTCAGACTGATACAGGTAGTGCGTAGCTCTGAAAGCCCTCTGAAATCAGCCAAGAGGGGTTGCACAAAATGTAGAAGGGGGAAGGAATCACCTCTCGGCATAATCAACAAAGCAGAGACAAAACTTGTAGATGGAGCGGGTCCTCAGACCTGTGTAGGAAGAAAGACAGCGCCCCCACCAAAAATTGTAGAGAAACCATGCAGAACAGATGTGGATTGATGCACACAAGCAGATCAAATCAACTTGCCTCCGCTACCATATTAAGGAATGGCCCAATATTATATAGAAGACCCAGACCAGACCAAACAGAATGATGCTAACAAAAAGACAGGCATATTATCCAACACCATTGTCCCGTCCCACAAACATCAACATATATCTAATGCTAACTGACAGTGGCATGAGATGTTAATGATGATAAATTAACTTTTGCACGATATATATCACAATTGACTATGCAAATATCTGATGCATATAGGTGTAGCAAGGAGAGAGTGTCCAATCTACGAGAAAAATAGCTATGGCATTATGACTCATAAAAATAACCTTCCATCTGAAACGTGATTGCAGTTTGAGAGAGAGAGAGAGAGATTCATTGGTTCTGAAAACCTAGAATATGAGACAAGAAGGCAAGGCATCACAATTTCTTTTTAAATGTGATCACATAAAAGAGAACCTAGGAGATGAATCGAAACAAAAAACAGACACCTGGTTAAGATGTTACAACATACATGCAAGAGATCACTGACATAGTAGGTGATACTAAACAAACAAAGTTGATTGAGAGCCTTGAAAGGAAAAGAGGGATAACAAAGAGAACACAAACTAAATTACTGAGAAGTGAGAAGAGAGTCATGTGTGCACTGACTCAATGGGAAACAGAAAACATAACAGAGATGATTAGACCAAGATTTACGTCCATAATGGAAGTAGTTTGGAGGTGTAATTGGCCTGTCAAAAATAGTTTCCCGCATTGCTCAAGTATAAGTTTACATAATTCCAGTCTCATAATTTCACATTTTTTAAGCTTAGGATTAAAGATCGATCTTTCTAATATTTAGAAATACAATCAAAATACTGCTCTTTTTTAAGCTGTCTATGCCATTTTTTCATTTATTGACTCAGGTACAGAATTCATCAAAACCAGGAAAACACAACTGAACTACAGATCTACAAGCCCCTATTTCAAGTTTTCAAACTTTTAAGAAAATTCCAATTCACACTATAAAATTGCCGCATAAAACTGGTTTAAGTAGGCCTTTAAATTCCAATTCACACTAAAAAAATGTTGCATAAAACTGGTCTGAGTAGGCCTTTAAACCTTTGACCAGTAAGCCTATTAACGATACCGCAAATCAAGATGCTTCAAATGCCATAAATAACCAGTATGCAAAGCTTAAAATTGATGTTTGTTTCATACATCTCAGCTAGTTCAATATGTAGATGCAGACACCACTATTCGATTGTAAAGGTAGAAAACAAAAGTAAATTTTTTGTTATGTGGATTTCTGGCTTGCACTATTAAAGATACAAGTCTACCAGCTGCAACTAGTCTGGCAATTGGTTAAACATCTGGTTAACTTTTAATAATAAAGAAAAAAATAGCAATTACTTTAATTCTGAAAATAAAGTAAGAAATATACAAAAAAAATTATAATACAAGAATCTAGCTGTACCTGGACGAGAATTAAGGCCTTGAATTCCGAAGAAACAAGATGCCATTTCAATGGTTGATGAATTATCTTGATTGCTTGTAAGTGCAACAAAAGTTGCATCCCTGCAAGTATTAAGTGTGGTATTGTCTTCTGATCCAATAAGATGACGAAGATATGAGATACCAGCATTTAAACACCGCCTACAACTCTCCTGGGATGGAGGTGGTATTTGGCAATTTTGAGTGACATCTTCAAATTTTGGAGATTGCAACATTTGAGCCACAGATGTTCTGCCTGTGCAATGATATGTCACAGGAATTTTTGTTCCAAGTCCACAAAATAAAGTTGCATTGGGACTAATTCCATAAAATTTTAGAGTTTCTGAGACAGACATAAGGCAAGTCTCAGATAACTCAGAAGGAACACCAAGATTTCCCGTGAAATTTGCATAAGAAGAAATAGCAACTGCAATGTATGCATTTATGTATCTGCAACACTTTCCTCGATCTGCTTGGTTAGAACATATCGAAGACACCAAAGTATAATTAGACCCGCTCATATCCAGGGGACATTCTGCCAAAAAAGAACACCCAGAGTTAACAGCTAACTCTATTCAACAATTACTTTAATAGAAAATGATAAGGGTTTCTTAATGCTGAAAATTCACAATGGAGACTAGGAGTGCACCTCGTGCAAGGTGAAGTCTACCAGTGCCTTTGAAGAAATAAATTAACAGAAAGGCATAAACGAAATCAATAATGATAGTGAAAAAAAAAACGAGGAGTGCAAACTAGATGAAGACGTAAATGAACAACTATGACTGAGTCCTAGGTTAAATTGTGTATGAAATAAATATAGTTGGTACCTTAAAGCAACTTTAAAAACAACATTTTAACAAGCAGTCCCTGGATCATATGAGGACGTCTCTTTTCTAGAGATTTATTATCCCATATTTTGTCATGCTTATAAATACAAATGGACTTACACACAATAATGTGCATCCCGCAGGATCTTCCACGAAAAATTTCAGCTCTCCCACAGTATAAAAAAGAGCCCACATAATAACCAATAGATATGTCCCCAAATGCCAGACATTTACAAGTACAGAATGGATGAAATGCGTGATACTTTGTACTTAATCTTGCAAAAAGTGGTTGACAGTCACAACAAAAGAGAGCTAAATAAGGGGGCTTGAAGTTTACTTAAAATAAGTTTAAGGTCTGAATGAGACTGCCAGTAACTTGATCACAGAATAAAAATGGAAGGAGAAGCAGACATTGTCTCCGACGATCAGTGGATAGCAAAACAACAATCTCGCATACTCCCTCTGTCCCCCATTATAGCTCCATTTGGTTTTTTAAAATGATCAAAATTTGGTTTATTTCAAAAAAATAAATAGAAAAATGGGAAAGAAGGAGTATCAAACTATGTTACAAGCCTCTGGCACTACCTAAAGAAGAATCCCAATTCCACCGTCTCCCATTGCCTTTTAATAGAAGGAACTGAAAGCCAAACAAAGTCACTGAAAGTAACTAAAGAACCAAACTAGCTCATGCATCCTGGTGCAACATAAACCACCCACCTCATTGCTAAATTAAGAAATAAATAAATAACAAACCCAAAACACAGTACAAGGCTCAAACATTTTCATCACAATACCAAAGACCCATCTCCCAAAAAAACACAAAAAGTAAGATAAATGAAGAAAGAGAAGGAATGCCCAATAGAGAATGTCACTCAAACCAATAGAAAAGGGCAGTCGTTTTTCTCTTCCACCCCCATAGTCCATTGCATTCATACAACCAGAAAAAAAAAAAACAAAAACAAAAACAAGAAAAAACAAGAGAAGAGAGGAAATAGGAAAAACTGACCAGCAAGTAATGGGTCCAACATCAGAAGGAAATAAATGAGGCCCAGAAAGGCGGCAGCTCCGCCCAATGCCGGCATGGCGAAGAGAGATATTCAGGGAAGGGAGAGCGGCCAGCCAAAGAAAGCGAGGCAGAGAGAGAAAGAGCATGAGAGAGAGTGGAGTCAGGAGTGGGAGTGGGAGTGGGAGTGGGGAAGGAGCAAAACTGGACGGGCTTGTGAAGGGAGTGGGGCCCACCAAGCCGGCGTTTTCAAACCTGACACCCAGGAGGAGAGGGGAAGAATCCCTGTGGGACCCACACTTGGCTCTCCTGATGAACCTTCCACGTTCTCGTCCTCCATGACGTGGCGCCACGTGGGGGCCACCTTCCGAAGCTTAAGAGGTAACAATGCTCCAGACGATTTGCTGTTTTAGGGAGGATGTTTAGCAGTGTCCACTAGGCACTAATCAAGAATGTGGGCGAAGGGCAGTTTAGAGGTTGGGAAAAAGTTAATATGCAATGTGCCCGTTGGATAGTGATCCAACGGCTCTCAAGGGGTGGGAATCCCGCCTGCCCTGTGACCACACGATTCCCCCTCAACAGATCATGCTCCATGAAAGCATATCTTTATCTATTAAATAAAAATAAAGTATATAAGGAGGGTTGTTGATATTCCTACATTTTTTTACTCTTAAATTTTAATTTTTTAAAATCTAATCAAAGATTTAGAATAAAGTTTTAATATAAAAAAAATGAGTAGGAATATTATTTTCTTATAGAGAGCCTGTTACACACACAACGAACAAATCTGGTGAGCAGACGAACAAGAAAGGAATGTCTAAAAGATACTCAGCAGAAATAAAAAGGTAATAGGTATAGTCAGTTAGGGCAGCTTAAAACCTAATTAGTGATATTCACCAAAATCTGTACTTTGAAGTCAGTTCTCCTTCTTTTATAAAAAAGAAAAACAAATAGTCCTCCTTGCTGATTACTAACCACTGTAGTTGCAACATTTAATTGAACCCTATTTATTGGTCATGATAGTGGTATTGCTATTGCAGATGAAGTTAAAAGATATTATCATCAGTAACTCTTGAATTCAATGGCTTTACCAGTGTATGCATGTACATTTTTTTTGTACCTGTTTATTGCATTTGTATATATACAATTAGTCCTATCTTAACATTTTGAACTTTTAGGTGAAGTAGTCAACTAATGTGGCATTAGAAATCTATGATATACTCCCTCCGTCCCATGTTAATAGCTCTATTTGATTTTTCATTATGTGTATATGTTTGATGTATGAATATATACATAGTATTAGAATTGAAAGTTTCAATTACTAGAGGCAAAAATATTTTCTTTCCTGTACATATTTTAATAGTGAAATGTTAGTTACGCTCGAGTGCACATTGTTGCACACTTTCCACGAGGCATAGGGCCCACATATGGTCAAGGGGCATAAACATAAGGCCAGTGCATCATGAAAAGCTTGCAGAGTGGGCGATCTTGGGCGCCAACAATAGCGCCAACATGATCTTAGTAGCTGTAGTAGTTTCTTTTTCTAGCATCTAGTAACTCTTTTATTAGTAGTAGTTATGAGTTATACTTGTCTACTATTCTTAACTATAACAATGTTTTTTCACTATTACTTCTCTCTCAAGTACTACTCCCCCAGGTCCATATTAAGTGTCTTATTTAGTTCATTTTGAAAAACTGAATATGACGCATAATATTAGAAATGAACCAAAATTATTTCATTCCAAAAAAAAAATAATTGGACACTTAATATGGGCAATGAATCAAAATTATTTTGTTTTGAATATGACACTTAATATGAGACAAAGGGAGTACAAGTTATTGTTAGCACTTTAGTTGTATCACCTATCTATCTTGAGTTACTACATTGTGTTGATTCTTGACTTTGAATCATATGCTATAGTACTTGCTGTGAAATAAAATGTAATTTAGATAAATTTGCAGAATGAAAAAGTTCATTTCTCAAACAATAATGTTGAATGAGAAATCCAATTTTTTAGTGAATTTTTTAATTAACAAACACAACGTGGGCAATTCTATCATTATTATTTAAATTTTTAAGATCCAAAAAATTTGAATGGGCTTTCCTTTAATTTTTTAAGAAGCAAGTAATGTAGGATTTACTAATCATTTTATGCCCCACTAATTAAGAGCATGTGGAATAGTGTCTCACCATCCCAAAATAGGTACAATATTTGGTTTGTTTTAATTAGTTTATTTTAAAAAAACAAATAAGACACTTATTTTGAGAATAGGGAGTAGTATTTTGGTCCCTAAGTGTCCTACTTGGCTAAGTTTGCAATTCCTTCGTCACCAAATGAAAGAGAGAGAAAGACAAGAGATATCACAGTGCTTTGTAAAAACATAAGATGAATGTCTTAATACAAACTAAAGCTATCACTTGACTTCTTTATGAATTGTTCTATTTTTTAGGGAGAATATTTAAGGCCTCATGTTTAAAGGCATCTATTTGTTGCACTCTAAGTATCCCAAATGATGAAAATTTGGGCTACTAAAAAGTTTTAAGAATGTTGAATATATGTTGTAGTGGAAATGGTAACCAAGGTAAGAATAGTATTGTTGAACATCTGTAGTGAAATAGTAACCAAGGAAAGGATAATGACATTGAACGTCTATTGTAGTGGAAATGATAACCAATGAAAGAATAGTAACAAGCCGTAATATATATGAAGGTAGTACTTCATAAGAGAATTGGATAAAGATGTATGTACATTACATAGAAGATACATATATGATCTGGCCAAGCTTTCAAAATAACTTTCTTTTTCTAGTTTATTAATAATCTTTAAGCATACCTTGGACACAAGCAAAGTATTAGAATTTCACTAGGGAACATTGGATTCTAGTGTGATAATAACACTATGGAAAAATGGATTAACATTTAGAACATATGCAGTGGAATGAAACTTTGAGGGCTTTTACAAAAGTGGATTGGTTAAAATTATAAATTTCAAATCTTATAAAATGTAGATGAATATAACCCATTGACTATTTTTGTTCTTGAATATGAAGTAAATATATTGATGGTCCATATCTTAACATCTAGAGCTTTTAGGAATAAGAGTTATCTAACATGGTATTAGAGCCAACGTTGTAGGTTCAATCCTATTGGACGTGGGTGTGAGCTTCCTTTGTGTGTTCACGTGTAAAACCTAATGGATGCTAACTTGTGTGGGGGAGTATTGGAATATGAAGTATTTTTCCTTGAGATTCAATGAATAGTATATTTGATGGAGTAGAAAAATTTCAAGATATTGTAAAACACAATCTAACACAAGTATAAATGCAATGTTATTCTCGAAGCTCAATCATAATAAATCAACATAATTCAACCCAATAAAAGATTTGTAGTACAAACTAAAATAGTTTATGTCATATTCTTGTCAGCTAAATCAAACTATTTGAATTGTATGCAACCAAAGAGGGGTCTAGTTTACTCTAGAATAATTAATGGCAAAGAACGTATGACACACCACCCGAAATATACATGAAATAAAAAGAACCTTCAAAAACTACTCACAAGAACAAAGAAGAAAAGAAAAGAATCATTATTATCTATAAGTGCAAGTAATAGTGTATTGTTGTGCCAAAAAAAGGTTGTACCCTATTAGTATCGACGTTATTTTCAAAATCTTCAAACTTTGTGTTACTTGTTTTGCACATTAAACATTAATTTTTAAAAGTAAAGTTCTGTACTAGAGCATTGTTTTTCTTTCATTAAAAAAACCCGAGTTGGCCTATTGAAATGGGTTTAACCTAACCTAGTGGTATTTTTAGGCTGAATATTTTTTTTATTTTTTGGATCAACCCAACATTTGCTTGATTGCCCGGATCAATTTTAAAATATTGTGTTATATGTAAAGAAACACAACCTAATGATCTACCACGTAAACGGGTAGATTGTAACTTGAAAACTTAGAATGTGGGGGGGATGTTAGTAGGGATGTCACTCTGATTAGGTATATGGTAAATTAAACCCGACCCTATGAGTTGGGTTTGGTTACTAAATTCATCCCAAATAGTTATTTGAGTCGGGTTTGGGTTTTTTGTGATTCAACTTGACCCAATTTATTTAAGGTTATAAATATAAACTTTTGATATTTTTTTAGATTTTGATAAAACTTAACCCAACCCTAATGGGTTAGGTTTAGATTTTCAAATTTAACCTAAACAACTATTCTGGTTGGATTTGATTTTTTTATTTTTTAAATAATATGAGGCTTAAATTTAGAAAAATCTGGCATATACTCAACCCGGCAGCCTCTAAAATCTCTAGATATTAAAGATGTTAATAATAAATTACTGTCAAAGTTGATGCTGTAGAAGTTAATAATATATTACTGCACAAAGTTGGTCGCAATAAGAAAAGCTGACAAACGTGAAAACAATGCTGGCTCCCATAACCGGTTCATTGTTTAGGCCTAAAAAGGGCAACTTTAGGGAAGATCTCTCTTCTCTAGGCACTCGTGACTTATCTCAGACATGAGAAGTCATGAGAAAATAGTTCCTTCTTGTCGTTGTGTGTGGAAACCCAAATGCCTACCAACTACCAAGTAGTGCAGCCATCCTTTACCAAAAAAAGAAAAAAAAGTAGTACAGCTTTAAATGCTAAAAATATTACTATTGTTTTCCGTGTATACTACGGCATTAACCGTTACCATGGTTAATTTTCTTTTTATGGTCAATGCTGTGGGCCCTATATTATTGCATGCAACTGCGGGTTGATAGGTACCTGCTGCCTGGAACATGTGCCCCTCACACATGCATGCTAGGATGCAGAAGATCTGTTACGGAATAGCTTAACAGAGTATAGGGAATAGCTTAACAGAAGTTAGTCTCGAAACTCAGGTTGTTAAGGAATAGTTTAACTGAACGTGTAGAGAAGACGCATTTTCAATTCAATGTTCCTTACTGACGGTGAGTTTAGCTTAAATGAATACATGACTTTGTTCATCAAGAAAAAGGATGGACCACAAGAAGGGTACATTAGTATTTAGTATGTATAGTGTGAACTATCAATTTCAAATATTAACAGCTCCGAAGTCGCTTTTATTAGACAATATAGAAAATACTTTTGTCTTAGGCAAGTTGAGGATCCAAACCGGATTTCTCTTACTATAACGCCATGCGATGTTAGAAATAAGTTTTTCTAAAAGTTATATTTCCTTCGTTTTATGTTAATATTTACATTTAAATAATAATAATTTTTATTAAATAATAAAATTTATATTTAAAAGAAAGAAAAATAAACTTATGATATTCTATTTTAAGTACCCAACTATTTACATTTAACAAAATAAAATTATTAATATAGAATAAATTTTTTTTACTAAATAAAGTTATTAATTTAGGATAAAAAAATACTTGTTAAAAAATGGCCTAATAATATATATAAATTTAAGTCGACCTGCCCAAATAGAGATGCAGAGACAAACAATAAATAAATTAATCTCTCCTCTCACAATAATAGTTTAACATAATATTTAAATTAAATTAATTTTAATTTATTTTAGAAAATCAAATGAACATAATACTGTGGGATGGATTGAGTATCGACCAACCCATGTGCAGGCCCACAGGTGTGTCATTGTCGCACACATGCAACAACATTCCTGGCATGAGCGATTGATTATATAACACATACACGAGTTATTAACTCAAAAACGCTAGCGATGTTTCGTAGAAGTTTCTTTTTATGTATTATTTTGTGGATCGACCAACCCATGTGCAGGCCCATACCCCAAATATAGGCATGTCATTGTCGCACACGTGCAACAACATTCTTGGCGTGATCGATTGATTATATATAACACATACAAATTAACTAAAAAAACGCTAGCGATGTCTCATAGAAGTTTTTTTTTATGTCTTATTTTGTGGAAAGAACATGATATTCTGCCTCATATAAATATCTTTACTTGTCATATAATTCTGCCTAATCATGCCATTCATGATTTGTGAAGATTGATGAAAGTGGAAATCTGCTTAAGCAGCCAAAGAACCCTATTTGAATGCAACTGATCAAGATGGGTGTTCATGCACTTGTGTCAACCTGCAAATCAAATAGGAGATGTTGCTAATGTTGCTTCATTATAGAAGAAGTGAAACTTAAGCATTTATATCCTTTTCTTATTTGAGTCAATATACTCAGTGTGATGAAAATGTGAAACAATTGTCAGCTACATTGAACTTGTTTATTACTAATTTAATTAGCAAGATGCAATCACATAGCAAGCAAGGAGACTGCCAATTGATACCCATCAGCCAAATATTTCCTCCTAGATGGGCCAACAAGTATCCGGCTCAGTTTTGTTTCACCTACAAAGCCAAGAAGGGTGGACAGCGACATTGGCTCTGTGCGCTGAGTGAGAGGTCCACCATCTTCTGGTTACGGTCATTGAAGGTGGGTGAGTGTGCCCAAGAAGACACTGGTCAATGTAAGGGCTGGTAGCTCAAACACTGTTTATGCCTCCCTTAAGACACAACTCCCAGCCACCCTATTAATTTGTTGGGTGGTAGCAGCCAAAGCTTAGTGGTGGAGCCTGTCTGGTGGATGTGCCAAAGATGGATTTTTCAACTTTTAAACTTTATACCTCCCATACAACATGCATATAAAGTAATATAATAAACAATAACCCAATTCCAATCAACAATCAATACATGTACATAAAAAAACTTTAGAATTAATAAGAATAAACCTTCATAGGCTGATCCCCTAACATGTCAGGAGGCTTAGCACACCCCTCTGGTCATGCCTATGAAGGGGTCTACCCTTAGTCAAGTCAGGTCTCATATGTATGTCGTGTACTCAATTGGGCCCGTCAAGTGATATGGACGGATGCACACCTATTAACGTATACCTAATAAATATATATAAATATAAGCATATGTATGTGTAACTCAGGCCCACAATATGTATGCCCTGACGAGTAAAGACCATGGGTCTATCCCCACGTTCCATAGACCTAGTGGACATGCACCAATTCATCCAAACCTGCTTAACACATGCGGACCAATGTGGGCCTAACCTATGGCCCAACACCATCGAGCAGAGCCCCACCTGAGCAGCAATGAGTTTGTTTGACAACCTTTACGTATTGTGTGTTGAAAAACCAGTGGAGATAGGCCCTATTATTACAAAAATCATGCCTAGCTTAAAAAAAAATTAACAAGCTGCTACTATTTTTTTTGAAAAGCCAAAAAAGTTGCTTAAGGAGACAGTCTACAACGTCCACTGCTTCATTGCACAAATTACTGTGGAGTTCATCTTTAGGTCTAAAACAGTGGCCTGTTATTTCATAAAAAATGACCCAAAGTTGTAGCAAATCCTATTGTTCTATTCCATTAAAAAAAATGCTTTTGGTATTCCAATATCCTAACACTTCTCATACGAAATATAACCCCAACTGTTGAAAATTCCCACCTCAGGACGACTGGAAAGGCAAATATCCTCTGATCGTTAGGAAATCAGCTCTGCTAAAGTGTTGGATGGAGAGTACTGCATGGTAGTTTTGGTATCACTTGTTCATTTTAGACTGCAGTAATAGAAAGTGATCAGTACCACACAAGTGTACGAGAAAAAGAGCCTACTCCCAGGGTTCCAATGATGGCTAAATAGGCCGAGATCAAGACAAGAAGAAATCTTGGTAGATGATCTGAAATACATAGATTGAGAAACAAACACTTCACAATCTAGTGAAGGAGATAAGCATATATTTATTCCGTCCTAGCTTAATAACTTTATTTGGTTATTTAAAAAACTAAAATTAATTTATTTCAAATTACTAAATAAAGCTATTAATATAGAAGAGAGAGACTACATAAGAAACCGTTAACATGTTTGTAAATGGGACATTATATAGTTCCGTCAAGGGATAATTAAGGATTTAAGTAAGAACGCATCTATTTCTCCCCCCACAATATACTTTGGGCCCCCTATTACTTGTACAACCCAAAAAGTGTCATACATACCCCTCTCTATATAAGATAACTAAAATTACATGGTATCAAAGCTTTAGGTTACAAGAGGTCCTAAGTTCAAATCTCGTTGGAGATATTTATACCCCAATTGTGTTCCACGTGCCGCGTTTAATAGACACTTACACGTAAAGGGGTTTGTTAGAATATAAAATTAATATAAGAGATTTTCTTTTCCTAGCGGCTCAAATTTTTGGGAAACTTTGTTATCTTACATGGTATCAGAGCTCCAATTAAAAGAAGTCTTGGGTGCTCGAGCTTTTAGGAAACTTGGTTATCTTACACTTTATCCATTAATATTTTTTTAGTAAAAAAGGGTTCTAATTCAGCATCTTTCTCAACAACCACGGTAACAATGACGACACTCCTTATTCACTTATTTTTGGCCAAATTTAGCCTTGCACACAGCCAGTCTTGACCATGTTGATGTCAATCTACTTTTGTTTATAAAAAACATCCAATGTGTATGACCCTCATTTTATTCGTTCAGTTTTTAAGGATTTTGGGTCACCCAGTATAACATCAAGATGAATAATGTGCAAATTCTACCGGAACATCGAACATGGACTAGTGGAGATGTGAGTAGTGTGTACACGAAGAGGAGCAGAAATCCATCAAAAGACGGAAAGAACCAGCCCCCCCAGACTAGGGCTGGAAATCGGGTCGGGTCAGGTCAAATCAGGTTAGGTTGGCCTTGACCCTCACTAGTCAAAAATCCAAACCCTAACCCTAGTTGAGTAGGGTCGGGCTGGGTGTGCAGGTAACCCTACTTTTTTTCTTCAATTTTTTTGTTAAATTCATATATATACTTTCTCTTTTCAAAGGGCAAACACAAATAAAATGAAATACATTACATTAATTTGTAATGTTTGGTTCTTTGACAAATTTGTGGTTGATACTTTTTTTGTAGTAGCTATAAACGAAGACCTTAGAGGTATAATGTTACATTTCTTCCATTCTAAGAAAATGATAACAAAATAGACCTTCAATGTCTATTTACTCATGATCAGCCCATTTGGCTTTCGATAACTCACATACCAATACAAAACAGATTAAATATTATTTCTTTGATGACCATAGAGGATCGTGCGTTTTAGCGTGTCTTAATTTTAAAATTCGAGTAACTACTTCTCTATGGCTACTCATAACCCTACCCTCCTTTGCAACCAGTGATACTTGATTCTAATTTTCCTTATCCGAAAACAGTCCCTCATCTAGTTTTATTATCCCCCTATCTAGTTACATGTTTCGAAAACTGTCCTTATGAAGGAGAGATGATGGGTAATGAATACGACATATGACATATTTTCATTCCATTCACCACATATAAAAGAATAACAGAAAAAAAATTAAATTATATATAAATTAACCACACTTTGAAGATATGGTCCTCTGTTATCCCAAAATGGATGTCTACTGTAATGCAAAATATATGTTATCACACCTATGCTCCAAACATCTTATACATGCCCAAATTTATGTTTAAGTACCTCTAGTTTCAACATAGTATGCACTAAATAAATACTATAATAATAGTATAAATAAGTACAATAGACCAGCACTATAATAATAAGGTTCTTTATTATTTGTAGTCGGGTAAAAGTTGGGTTGGTCAGTTTTTGTAGGTCTGGTTCGACCTGAACCCAACCCTAAATTCAAAATGGGTCAAGAGACTAAACCCTGATCCCACTTGTAGTTGGGTCGGGTATAGGGTTAAGTGGGTAGGGTTGGATTTTCCCAGCCCTACCCCTGACTCATGACCAACCTAATCCAGAGGAGAAGCGGGTTGCCCAAGGAAGAAGCTCCTTGCCGATGATACAAGCTCCTCACCGATGTCCTCTGTTGAGACCTAGCATATGGGTGCTCCATGGCCAGCTAGCTCATTTGCGATATTTAGGTGGTAGGCTACTTTTGCGCATTCTCTTTGACTGGTCATTGGAGATAAAAAAAAGGCTAGCACCAGCAACCGGTCGCAACCCGCAGTGATGGCACTAGAGAAGAACGGAAATGGGGTGTTGAGGTCGACAATAAGTAAAATAGGGGGTAGAGGGGTGGTACTTAGCAATTGAAAAAAGAATGAGTTAATATGCACTCCAATAATCTCTTTAGTACCCTAATAACCTTATGAACCCTTGTATAAATTTTATAAGTAAAATAGGGTACTAAAGAGATTAGTGAGGTGTATATACATTCTTAAAAAAAAACAACTATTTTTATCTTTTGAGGGGTACTAAATATTACCTGAGGGGGGTAAATAGAGGCATTCTTGAAATACACTACCTGAGGGTCAACTCGGAAAACAGATTATGGATTGAAAGAACATTTTGGGATGAACCCTTTTTTTACTTCTGTTCACTTCCACATCTCCAAAACCCGATCTCCAAACTTGCAGTTGCTCCTTCATGCCTTCTTAACAAGCTGGAAAACATTGAATGCAACATTAAATGTTTTATTATATTAAAACTTTAAATAATGCGTATCAGTTTTTTTAAGGTCCCTAATTTTTTTACGATTTTCTAGAATTTTTTGCTATTTTTTTGTCATTTTTGGTGGGAAAATGTGATGTTTTAGCATATTCATATTTATGTATTTACCCCATATTTATACCCATAGAGTTAGATGTGGGGCTTAATTGCGGGCCACGGGCCTCGCTGTGCACTTACAGGTCGAATTTTGGAGGTACAACGCGTAACTGAGAGGTGAATGCGTATTAGGGACATAGATGGAAAAATTAAAAAGTTTATTATAAATCTGAAATCCATCCATTGGATTTCATAAGTTTCGACGTCTGAAATTTTTATAGACGTGCAGTAGTTTTTGGAGAAACCCGAGCCCATTTTCGGTCGCTCCATTCTCCCTCCTCCGTTGTTAGATTCAGCCGGTTCTTATCAGGATCTTCTTTGCCTCACCGCCATAAGTCCATAAGTACTGGCTATGACCATCGCCATAGCCTCTTTGCTCCTCCACGAGGTACCAAACTTTTCTTCTGGTTTTTCTCTCCTTCAATCCCGTTTTTGAGTTGTGGGGGTACGATTTTGATGTCGTTTGCGGCCGCCCTCAACTAGACTTATGTTTAGTTGGCCGATAGGAACCCATAGGCGCTGGCTAGAGCCGCCGCCATGCTTTGTTCACTTTGCTATAAGCTACCAACACTTTGGTAAGGTTTTGGTCATATTTTCCATCTCACTGTCCATGGGTTTTTTTGAGATGCCGATGTTTCTAGTCGTTGTCTGGCCACGGGATGGACTCCGTCCAGCCTAGTGTCAGTAGGAGGTTGCTGTTTTCGATCCTGCTTCGCCCTATTGACTTGCTCCACCCGATTAGACGCTTTCGGTGCATCTCGGGTCATTGCCATCAGCGAGCTGTGGGCCATTTGGCCATCGTGGGCTCTGCCCCGACTTAGCGACAGTGAGGGTCAGCCCCACTTGGCCTAATTATACCTCCACTCAGAATGAGCCACTTGCCTTTGCCCTATACTATGCGAGATACACAACTGCCCGCACCACATGTGTTGGTTGTGAGTGGTGAACGGTGATGTCACCGCTTCGACTAGCCACCACCTCCTGGCCATGGCTCAGTTGCCCCTTTTGTGGGCCTTGAGCCATTACCGTCGGACCCATCTCCCCCTAGAGTGAAACTTTTTGGCCGCATGTGCATGTGGCCACATATGTGCTTTTGGGTTTAGGTGCCATATTTTGTGCCGCCTGACCGTCGGATGACTTCATCACCATTTGAGTTGACCACTAGAGCATCCTCCACCTCTCCTCTATCCTCGAGCATTGTCCCATGCTCTTCGCTCGTATGTGGTCCCTTATTGATGTGAAATTGTCATCGTAGGGTGCTGTCCACGGTCGATTTCGATGTCTTGTAGCTGGCCGAGTACATCTTTGCCATCGGTCGACCTTCAGTGAGTACACCATCGACTTCTAGTCGCACTGCCACTTATGTTGGCACGACATTTCTCCCAGCCACCCTAGTGTGCTTCCGTGGATCACGGATTTTGCCCATTGACTTCTGACACCCTGTTTGGCTATGATTGTTTCTGGCACTTCCTAAAATCCTCAGGACAATAACCCTCTCATCTAGGCAACAGTTTTGACTGCCAATTCTGCCGCCAACACCGCCACCATCGTGTGCTCGCCATCAAACATCATGATTACGAGGTAGGGGAGCTTTGAACTCGTAATTTCATGATAGCATGCTTTGAATGAGTAGCAGCATGATAAGATTATATGATTAAATGCTATGGATGTTAGCATATGATCCATTTGCATGATGTAAGAGGATGAATTATGCCATGTTGAAATGCATATAACATGCATGTTGGCTGTAAGTATGTTGGATGTATGTATGTGCTAGTGATGGCTAGCATATTTGTTGGTAAGCTTCGTGTATTGATTGAGTATGTGCTAGTGATGGTTAGCGTGTTTGTTGATAAGTTTCATATGTTGATTGAGTATGTGCTAGTGATGACTAGCGTGTTTATTGTAGTGATGGCTAGCATGTTTGTTGATAAGTTTCATATGTTGATTGAGTATGTGCTAGTGATGGCTAGCGTGTTTGTTGATAAGTTTCATATGTTGATTGAGTATGTGCTAGTGATGACTAGTGTGTTTGTTGGTAAGCTTCGTATGTGTATGTATGTGCTAGTGATGGCTAGCGTGTATGTTTGAAGTATGTATGGATTATGCATGTGCTAGTGATGGCTAGCGTGCATGTTTTAACTATGTATGAATGTGTATGTATGTGCTAGTGATGACTAGCATGTATGTTTGAAGTATGTATAAATGTGTATATATGCACTAGTGATGACTAGTGAGCATATTTGTAAGCTATGTATGTATGATAGTATGTGTATGTTATATGTATGTGTAATAGACATACGTATATATGATGGCTATTTGCCTATGCTATGGATATGCATATGTGCATGTGGGCAGTGGTGTGAGCTATGGATGGTAAGAAGTGTCAGTGTTTGGTATGGATTTGGATATGGATGTGTAAGCGTATGACGGATGATAGAGGATATGAGTATGATAGGTGAGGTTTGTCTGACAGTAAGAGTGTGCATAATTGAACAAACATAACATATAGATTATAAAGTGAAAAGTAAACATAATAAGTGAGATATAAGTAAGAGGGCGACAACTAGGTTGGCTCTAAGGAGCTTCATTTGATGATGTCAGTGTAAGATGATTTGGCCATAAGGTGGATGTTGAAGTATGTAAGACTGTAAGGATTTTGGTGTATGGTGTGTTATGTTGTAAGATGGATGGGTTAAGTGAAGTCTGCTACCCTAATAAACTAGGGTTTCGGATTGGGCTTAGCTTCGGTTTGATCAGTGGAGCACGGTATGCTTGAGTGCTTATGTGGCATAATTATACCGCATAATTTACTTAATTCAAACTTGAATTATAAGCACAACTAATGATAGCGTTGTGAGTTTGAGACCTGAGGGTTTGATGGATTAAGTTTTGTGTTGAGCTAGCCGATAATTAGTCGATTGAGCATTTCTCATGTCTTGCCATGGTGTTTATCCTGCGGGTTGTTGTCTGTGTGCTGTATAGAGCACCGAATGTCTGATGCTCTATTGAGAGCGACATATGTTTCCAATTTGGTTTGTGTGCCGTATAAGCCCAGATATTTGATGCTATGTTGAGAGCGATGTATGTTTTCGACTTTGTCTGTGTGCTGTATGAAGCCCAAACGTCTGATGCTCTATTGAGAGTGAAGTATGTTTTCGAATTGGTCTGTGTGATGTATAAGCCCAGACGTTTGATGCTCTGTTGAGAGCGTTGTATGATTCTGCCCAAGTGTGGCACTATATGATTCTTGCCTAAGAGTGACACTAGCACTATAAGACCCATTATGGTGTTCAACTGTATGACCACTTATGTGTGGGTGTTTATGTTTGCTTGCTCAGGTAAGTAGTATCATGGATCTACTCTTACCTATTTGATCTAGTACCCCCCATGAGCATTGGTGTGCCTTACCTTCGAAAAAGTCC
Organism: Saururus chinensis; assembly: GCA_035235625.1. NCBI lineage: Eukaryota > Viridiplantae > Streptophyta > Magnoliopsida > Piperales > Saururaceae > Saururus > Saururus chinensis. The sequence continues at coordinate 29,900,743 of CP141140.1, forward strand.
ATGGGGTCTAGTCACTCCCCGGAGGGTAAGGTGTTGCCCCAATGACATTCTTTTCTATTTGACGTTGGAGCTTATTCGTTGTAATAAGCTTCAGTGGTTGATAGTATGAGCACAACTGTAAGAGTGTGTGTATGAGCACGACTGTAAGAGTATGTGTATGAGCATGACTGTAAGAGTATGTGTATGAGTACGATTGTGATAGTATGTTTCTGAGTAAGATAGTAAGTGTGATTTTGTGTAAGTTGTACAAGTAAGGTCGTATGAGTATGATTGTACGAGTAAGGTCGTGCAAGTATGCATATATTGTATGAGTAAGCGTACGATGGTACAAGTAAGTTTGTAAGACCCTGGATAAGGGTGTTTGTGTAAGTTTAATCTGATGGTATGATTTTGGCACGTTGGTGCATTTGGTTTGATTTTGGCACAATTGTGCATTTGGTATGATTTTGGCACGATTGTCCATTTCGTATGATTTTGGCATGATGGTGCATTTCGTATGACTATATGCATAGGAGCATGATTATGATATGCCTGTTTGTTCATGTTTGAGTTGCATGAACGCATCTATGTATGAATTTGCTGAGTTCATTGTTTAGAACTCCCCTACTAGATATTTTTCTACTGAGTATGAAAATACTCATTACCCTACTTTTTAGCCCCGTTGTACGGGAGGCTTTTGCAGGTTGTGATGGAGAGCTCCTGGAGATGGATGCTCATTTCAGTGGTGGATTGATTCCCGTTGACTCAGGTATATGCTTTACTCACTGCGAGTTTATTTGTGCCACGATCTAATGTATTGGGTGAGATGAGAAAACAAGTGTTTATATATTTTAGACTTTACGTTGGATTAGACTGTGGACTGTTATGGGACTTGCACTCAGGGATGCCTAGGAGAGATTTGTATTTAAAGTCTAGGAATATAGTAATTTAGTCATACGTGTGTTTTCGAGTAGCGCCTGAGGATATTTGCTTTGGCCGTACGATGTTTAACCCTATGATAAAAATATTTAGATGAAAAATTGATGTTTAGTATTTTAAATTATAAACTATTTTATTAGGTTTTGATTTCATCATTTTTCCTCTAATTTATAAATGTTAGATTGCAAAAAAGTTTCGTGAACTTTAAGAAAAATGTATGAAAAATCTCGGGCGTTACAGTTTTCACCCATTGAGAAAACAATCAAATGTTTTTGACAGCTAAACAATGTCTATTCAAATCAAATAGTACACAATTTACAGCCCCCAATTTTTATAGTTACATTACGTACTCTACTCCACTAAAAAATATTAAATATTACCTTTGTCCCATATTTATAATTTTTTTTAAATAAAAAAATAAAACTATTAATACATGAAAGGGAGTATACGAATAGGCTTTGAGTAGTCATCATCACTATCATCAAATACCACATCCAATCTAATTTACGTGACAACAAGGATAACAATGCTATACTTAAAGACATTGGGTTTCATGTTGGATAAATCTTGCTTCCACCTAATGAATCTTGGTCTTGCATAATATTCGGATACTTCTGACTTATTGATAGAATCAACACAAGCCACATACTACTAACTAAACTAGTTGAAGGTCATATAGCTTAAATAAGTTAGTCTACAACTCAAACTAATTACTCATTCCTTCATTATAAATTTACAATAGTTAATATTGCGAAAATTGTTAATACTATTTACTATTTTTTTATTGTGTAATAGTTTAGTTTGGTTTGAATTTTTTTAGTATTGACTTGAACTTTAGTTTGAAAATATTAGTCTTTATCATAAACTTCCAAATCACTACATTATTTATTACAAATTTCATCTAAATTTCTTATATTGAGGAAGTGGGCCTTACTTTAGGGCCAGGCGTCCATCCATATCGTCTTATAATAATAAGCCTACATAATCTTTAAAAAATTAAATGAACATAATATTGTGGGATGAATGGAGTATCGACCAACCAACCCGATGTGCAAGCCCATGCCCCCAATACAGGCATGTGTACTTGTGCAACAACATTCATGGTGTGAGCGGTTGATTATAGCATTTTGATTGACAAAGTTGGTCTTAGAGTGTCACATAATTATCTTCTCCCCTCATAGTGTTACATAATTATCTTCTCCATACAAGAGTTTCTTTTTATAACACATACACGAGTTATTAACTTGCAAAATGCTAGTAATGTCTCATAGAAGTTTCTTTTTATGTCATATTTTTGTTGTGGACGGTTGTCCATAATGACTTGGGTAGCCGGTAACAAGCTGGGAGCGGAGCAGGGAGGCCGGGAAATGGGAGAGGGAGCGGCATGGCCGCCGGACAGAAAGGGGAGAGACAGTGAAGAAAGGGGAGAAGACAAGACTCAATAATTCATTTTATAATTAACCAGGGCATAACCATTACATTTAAATAGATTGGCTAAGTGGGCTCACTAACAAGCAAAGGCTCATTAGCATAATTAAAGGAAAATACTAATTACCTAAATGCCCCTTATTACATAATTACCTAATAATAGGCCCTTAGGACGTTCACAACAATTTTGTGGCATAAAAATAACATGATATTCTGCCTCATATAATAAATTTTACTTGTCATATAGTTAGAATGTAAATAATTTTAAAAAATAGACTGAATTTCATAATATTTGTGGATCTCCACTCCTTGAAACCTCATCACCCACTGAGGGTTACAACTAGAAGTGACAAAAGTACGAGAGGTCTGCATTAGCGGGCTAGGCCGGCCGATAGGCTTGCCCAATGGGATCATGTCCACCCTGACCTATGGCCCCTTCCTACTCCACCGGCTGGTTGTGACCTCTTTTGGCTATGGCCCGGTGAATGGAGGTGGAGATGCCAGAGCATGCTAGCCTGTTGCCTCCTCTAAGAAGGCCACGGGCTATACACTGCTACCCCTAGTTACAATAGAACAAAATGCTCATGACAGGGAAGAATAGTGGCTGTTCATTATCGTGTAATGTCATCCACATGATATTATACTTAGTCGTCTTATCGATCACACAATATTTCTATGTACATGTTATACCTCATATTTTCGATAACACAACCAACTTGATATCGTATGAGCGATATGGCAAGATACATATGTTTGTAGAAATATCATGCCATTAGATAGACGATAATAGAATTTATTGTGATATCTATAATACAAGTGCTACCTGAAACACTAATGAAGCCCCACAAGAATTCTGATTGTGGAGGAGCGCTCATCTTGTCTGCTTATGATGTTTTGGTGGGTTGATGATATGCCTCTCACCAATATATCATGCACGGCCTCAACCCAATTGTAGCTCCCCATGACCAACAGATCATCTATGCAATCACACAGAGCTAGGGATACAACTCTATTGCTCTGTGTAAGTAACACCAAGACACCCATGTGCACAATGGCCAACATTGCTAAGTCCTCATTTGACACAGTCCGTATGTCAACAGCCACTTCTTTCAACATTTATTCAAGTCTTGTCTTCTCTGGCCACTTCCCTTGGAAGAACTTCTTGTAGAATTGCCTCTTTCCTTGTGCAGTTTTCCCCTTGCTACTTTCCGATTTACACGGGTTCCCTTTTTTACTCAAACCTGTGACCATTGCCACTTCATCTACAGTAACAAGTAGTCTTTTGCCCTTAATGTTGAAGACCTATGAATCGTCCCAACACTCATCAATGAGAACATCCAAGAGTGGCTTGGAGATGATGATGGGCTCACAATCATATACTAAGTAGAACCCAGTCTCCACCAAGATGGCCTTGCATCCCAGACGTGAATCTACAAGGTCTTTTGATAGATGAAGTCTAGCTCAGAAACTATTTGTTCTCAGACCCGGTCTTCTCCTGTAGATTCTTTTCTTCTTATCTTTAGCTGCCTTCACTGACTGTGCCATTTGCTTTAATACTCTAACTTGGATAAATATATGTATATCAACAATGAGTTGTGACCATAATCAATAATCACATTGATTCACATTATCTAACTAATTTCTATATATACGATAAGTATATATCATGTTATTGGATATACAATAAGAGGACCTCTCGTACACAATATCACAACGGTTAAATATTGTGTTGCCAGCATCTTATCGAACCTACGATATATGACTTAACGTCTTTCTAACAACACGATAGGCTACTTCGACTACCTATGTCGTGTGTTCTATTACACAACAAACCAAAAATCGTGCATACAAATATACCATGTAGATTTTGGTAAAGTCCTTACCACGAAATAACCACTGATTTTCTCCAAGCCGGATCAACCCCTCGACCAGACACTTATTTTCTCCAAAGTTCACTCTTTTACTGGGATTGAGTCAAACGGAACCTCACTAAGCAGCCAAAACTTGTTGTGGGGCGTATAGTTTAAAAATCACCTTGCAAAACAAGATGAAACAGAACTAACGCTGGAGTGTTTTTTGAAATCTCCTTCCAAAAACAAAAAACCCTAATCTTTGAAAAACCGACTGTAGTTTTTTGCAATCGCTAGTCGGATAGGTCTCAAAATCTACTCTCACACTACGCGAATGTTGCTCAATGCTCCAAATGACAAAATCGATGGGTCAAAAATTGGAACAGACTTTCAATCAGAGGAATCGCTGCCGTCTGAAGTTGTTTGCCTGTGAATGCTACTTCGTGAGGGTTTTACACGATATAAAACCCCATCTCCGATTAGGGTATTTTTGTCCAAATTTACATTATATCATGTTATTCCAGGATTGATGACATTTGTGTTTAAAATCCAAGGAATATGGAAATTTTCAATCTTCGGCCAAGCAATACGGAAAAACTCTCTAAATTATTTATTTGGTCATGCTTATTATTTGTTCTTTCTTGAAATAAACATGATACCTGTGAGAAATGATTAACATGTATTGCCTTATGTTTTTATTGCATACTCTACCATGGTAGTTCCTTGGCTAAAGAACTAAGAAGGTACCATTACTAAGATACCAGCCAAGAAAATAATCGACCTTGGCGTATGCGCAAAAAGGTGTGGAGCATCATGGGAAAGCTCCTATCCTCCTGAACCTTCCGATTTCCCCATGAGTGTTGGGGGGGAGGTCGTTCGGTATCATGGCTCCTGATTTTTATTGTCATCGAACAAACTGACAAGTTCTGGATGTGTCTCTGAATTGGATTGTTTTAAATAATCTATGTTCCAAAAGAAAGATATTTTAAAAAGATTATATCCATTTTCTTGGATTTCTACTTAATATTATTTTAGATTTTAACTCAACTGACTGAGTATAAATATACTAAGGACAGAGGTAGAAGCACAAGAGATTTTTGAGTAATCTATTTAGTTACTGTAATTGTAAGATCTTTGAACTTGAACCAGTTTACTTTATTCTAATTAATTACTTCTGTGTGGTTTAATTCAATTTTTTTTTGACTATTTTAAAAATTAATGTGGTTAACAAAAGTTTTAACCAAAAATTTCTTTATATTTCAGGTTTTAAAATTAATTAAGTCATTTGGAATTTTTATGGAATTTTTAGAATTTTTATTATTTTTTCTCGAAAAGTTAGGGGAGGGACCCACTGTGGGCCCACATGCAAATTTTGGTTATTAGCCCTAAATGACCCTAACATCAACCTAAGAACCTAGGTAATTATTTCAAAATTTTTGGAAATCAAATTCGGTTTTAAATAAACAAGTTTTACCCTTTTTAGTATAAAATTTTATTTATACCCCACTAGTTAATTAGGTTTACTCTACCCTTTATTATAAAAGGAATGGGATGAGACCTAGTGCTTAAGAGCCTAATCCCTATTTTCCTAAAGGAGATAGGAGATAAAGATATGATTTTGTTTAATATTTCATTAATCCATTAGGGTTTTGCTTAAATCTTTCAAATCTCTTCCTTTGCTTTGGATTAATCTCGATTTTTATTAAAAAACTATTGATTTGGGTTTCTATATGAAAACCTAATGTTTGAAATTTCGTTTTTGGGTCTCTAGAACCCTAAATCTACTTGTTCTTGAAGGTTTTAGGTGTTTTAAAAATTGGATTTGAAAAGTATTAATAAAAATCATGTTTTGGGTAGGTTTTGAAGGAGTTGGAAGAGCCATTTCGAATCAAGAACTTGCTAGAAGGTAAGTGTTTTAGTCTCAAATATTGTTGTGATTAGGATTTAAGTTTTGATGTGGTTTTGAAATGGGTTTCATGATTATGAGCTTTAATGGTGATTTGAGAAAGGTTTGATTTTAATGAAATTTCTTAGGGTTTATGTTTAATAATGGCAAGATTTGATGTTATGGAAGCATGGATTGGATTATAATGAAGTTTAGGGATGCTATTTGATGATTTATGAAGTGTATGTGAAATTTTGGTTTTGAATTCGAAGTCAGGAAGATGAACTAGGATCTGCCGTTGTGCCGATCGAACGACTAGCCTATCGAACGGCTCTATAGGCCTATCGAATGGTTCAAGTGCGGTGTGAATATTCTTGCATAGGTTTAGCATGAGGCTACACTTGACTTAATAAATTATTTTCAATGGTTTTCACCCATTTTTTCAGTTGGAACCATGATTAAATGCTAATGCGCATGTGTGGTATGAGGAGTTAATTACAAGGCATGTTCATATGCTTAGAATTTAATATTTCTACCATATACACACACATGTGAGGAAATGATTATGATCATATTTAGTAATATGATTATAAATTATGCATGAGGGGCTGATGAGAACATTTATCATGAATTAGGATTCATGTATGCCTTGTCCATGTATGTACTATGTTGCATACATCATAAAACGGATTTTCGAATGAGGCTTTACCGAGATTTTAGCCATGGTTGATTGATTAGATGTAATAATGTGAGATTGCGTGAAAGATTAATCGATCGTTGGCTTAATAAAAAATTGGTTGGTCCGAAAGGACATGATTTCGATTTGAGTTTCTAATTGGAACATGGATCCTCCCAGGGTTGAGTGAGTTATTTTGATGTGGTTGAGATTTTCTTGAGACAGTCAAACTTGGACCCTGAAAATCCAGAGTGGTATGCCTTTGTGTACTGGTTACCACATGTTCTAGGTTCCCTGTGTGGGATTCGGCCTCTCCTATAGCAGAGATGTTTAGGGCGAATACACTGCTCTAGGTTTCCGTAGGGAATTTGAACATTCCTAGCCAGGATTGTCCAGGGCGAGCAGATTGCTCTAGGTTTTTGAAAGGAATTTGGACCTTCCTTTAGGATTGTCCAGGGCGAGTAGAGGGGCTGACTACCCCAAACACCCTAGGTTTCCATAAGGAATTTGGACTATGTTCAGAGCAGGCAATGCCCTTAGTTTCTAGTTAGGAAATGGACCATGTCCAGAGTGGGTGATATGATTGTATTTCTCTCCATGATAGAGACATTCACTATTTGTTGATGATGCATGTGTATGAGATAATATTATGTTCAGGTTACATAGGTTGTGTAGGTATAATTGAGATTATGTGACACATGTAGATATGATTTATTATGCATAATTTAGTATAGTGTGATTGAGACACTAATCATGCAGGGTGAATGATTTATGAATGAATGATATGAATATGCATTATGTGATTACGTGTTGAAGACACATGCTATGCAGGTTGAATGCTTTGAAGGAGAATGGCTTGATATGCATGATTGCGAATGTGAATGTGTGAGAATCACTTATTATGTAGGATAGATTTTATGGCATAATATGGTTATGCATACCATGATTAGTATAAATGAGATGCTTATATGCACTTTGATTATTTATGGAAGTAGGGGCATGGAAAGGGGATTAATAAAAAAAGAGATATTATGTGGAATGTTGATTTGAATTACCAAGTTGATGTGTCATAGTTGTTTTCTGATTAATGTTATCGTATTTTAAACCTTACTGATTTTTACTCACCCCTCTTTCTGTGTTTTATTTTGGGGCCGCCTGGTACAACATGCAGTTGAACATGATTTCCTGTATGAGGGACGATTGGGATATGCATGAGAGTAGGCGTGGATGCCTTCAGACATTGTTTTATCTTCTCAATAATACTATTATGATTATAGAATACCTTGTATGGATGATTATGTTTCAAACTCGTGTGTGTCTTATGCTTTTCAACTTATATTAGATTTTTTTATTTTTAAGCCATGTTCTAGCTCAGGATGTTAAGTACGTGGGTTATTTTAGAGGATTTATTTCAGAGATGTTATCCTCTTTTATTTTACCTTATTTTTCTTACTCAAAGGACTAAAGGTGTACTACTCCGTGTTTGTGTTAAATACCCGATTAAGGGGTTGACAGTAATAGACATTTTTGTAATTATTTATGCCACTAATGTTTAAAAACTCGATGTGCTCGGAGATTTATATACTCTATATAACTATCAGCTCTCCGCATAATGGTCCTTGGCCTATGTATTATATTATTTTTAACTTATGCTAAATCTATTATTTTATTATGTAGTTATGATATATGTTTTTAGCTGTGTAATGAATCCGTTATATGCTATATTGATCATGTTGACGATATATGCAAGTATCTTCTATCTGTTCTGCACCGACTATTGTCATGCGTGGTCATGTGTATAATAGTGACACGTGGTAGATGCAATTATTATGATTATTAAGTCATATTAAAATGGCATCCATCACAGAATGCATATAGTGTTATCATGAGCTTATGATTCATTTTAAAACCATTACTGAGCTAAGCTCATCCCTCTTTTTGTTTGTAGTTTTGTTTTGGTTTTGTGTTGTGTCATGCAAGTGTTTCAGATGATCTTTATGTCAAGCTTGAAGATAGGAATGTGCCATAAGAGGGGGCTAGATGCTTGGGTGATTTTAGACTTGTCATGTGATGATGGTTGTAGACATGTTGCAGCCTTAGGGCTTGAGACTATGTTCATTATAGATTTTGTAGGTGTTGTATTGGACTAAGATGGTTAATTAATTAATCTATTTTATCATTTATTATTTGCTTTTGTACAAAGGGCATGTGTTGTGTACAAAGGGCATGTGTTGTGTACAAAGGGCATGTGTTGTACCCTAGTCTTTCGCTTCATCGCGTTGTGCCTCACCACTCTAGATTGGGTTCTGGTCGAAGTGGTGTAGCAGGGGATGACAACATGAACCATTGTAACACATATTCTCTTGGGATCCACATCTGACACACACGCACATTACACATATGACTAGGGTATACATATTCACTTTGTCGGGCTTGTCTCTAGAATTAGTATCGATGTTCAGACCCATGGTCAGTGAGGGGTCAACCTTGTCATGGGCATAGGTGCATGTAAAGGCTCGGGCCTCTATCGGCTCTAAGAAATAAAGCCCACTCCCATTGTGTCAAACCCTCTAAGTTAATCCAGTAGCCTAGTAGAACATTGATTGGAGGCCTAGTTACATTAAAGCCCATGCAGGGTGAGGGAGTATAAGACAAACCAAAAGAGAGGGGAAGCCCTAACTTGAGCAAACCCTCCCTGTCCCTTGTTGTTCTCTATTGTTTCTTGGGAGTTAACCTATCATGTAGATTTGCAAGAGGATTGAAGAAAAAGGGCTATGGCACTCTATCAAGGGAGATCTACATGCTATTGCATTGGATTTGTAAGGGATTTACACATAATCTAGGTACTCCTCTCTTCTTTCTAATGGAATTAATTTTCAATTGATTCACCGGGCATCGACGTAAAGGTTCAAGGCGTATGAGGGTTGATTAGCCCCAAAGGTCAGTGGGTATTGCTCCTTAATTCAATTTAATTTGATTGATAGCCTCTTGATCATGTTTATTACTTATGTGAATTGTTTTTCATATCCATGTATAGAAGTATTTCGTTAAAGTTTTGATTTTTCCTCAAGGCACCACTGATCGTTTATAATTAAACCCTTTGCAAGTGTACAAGGTAATTGTACTAGGATAAGTATTTAAGGGTTATCGAACCTCAGGGACGGATGGATTATCACTAAATCTAAAGAGGAATTTTTTGATTAAAAACTAAAAACAACTTAAACTTAAATTAAGCAAAGAGAAAGAAATCAACTAGTTTAAAAGCAAGAGATTAATATGATGGAATTTACTTAGGAAATCGAATCTACTATAGAACCATAACAATTCCTTAACTTCTAATCCAAATCTAGTGTGAATAAGAATAAGTATTCTCAGCTACAAGCTAGAATTACTTCATAAAGAATCATTAATTAAATTTTATGGCATGAACTATCTTCGACAATAGCACAAATTATCTACATTAAACTAGCTATAGGCATGACCCGTCTAATCTTAGTATAACTCATCAAAGTCATTAATTATCTGAACATTAAAACTATTGTATGACCATCTCATCTAAATCACAGAAATTATAATTGATGCAAATATCAAAATCATATCAATCTATCATCTACAAGACAATAAATCAACATAGACTTGAATAAACATGAAAAGTTATTCCATTAAAAAGGAAATCCATATCATATAATTGTCATCATTCACAACTGAGATCTAAATTAAAAAGAAAAGAAACTGAAACTTATCTATAGCTTCATCAACTCCTAAGTAAAAGAAAAGTCTAGCCTTCCATTATAGAAGAAAACACTTGAGTTCTCTTCTATCTTCTTCTTCTTTTTTCTCTTCATAAAATCTACTGGAATCCTCTAATTTCAAGCCAAATATGTCTTCCCCTGGTGTCTTCATTAATACGATTGCATTGAGAGTGATCATTATAGATTTACTAATTACAATTGCTAACTAAGAAGATTCTAATAAATTGAACATAATAATTCTCTTATTCATAACCCAATTATGATCAATATAATGTGTTAGAATACAAACATGTCTTAAATATTGGTTATTAGTCCATCTATCAGAAGTAAGAGCAATTTTACCCAATGTTTTAATAACTGGCCCGAACACTAACTCGATTGGTGTTTGAGCCGGTTCAACCGGGTTCAACTAGGGGTCAACCCTGGTTGAACCGTGTTGAAATAAATACCTTTCTTTCCCTAACCCTAACACTAAAATCAAAAGTTTCATTAATGCAGCGGCTCTCCACTCTAGACCACATTTTGATCTTCCTCCTTCCTCTCCTTCTCCCTCTCCTCCCCGGTGTGTAAACCATAACCACAATTGGCTGATGACCCCCTTCCCCTCCATATCCTTCCCGATGCACTGGCCACAACCACAACTGGCCGCGATCTCCTTCCTCCTTCTTAGGCCCGGTGCCCTCCTATTTTTAAGTGCCATGCTCTCAGGCATTCAGTCTGTCTGTCATCCCTCTCCCTTTGTTTGTCCCTCTTCTGCACTTGAATTGTTCCTATTATTCGAGATGGAGTTGGTGAGAGTTTCTTCCTTGGCTGCTATTGCGATTTTCGCTTTGGCGATAGCACTAGTTGTGCTCACCATTAGTGCTTAGAGCCCAACTCCTGCTCCTGCCAATGACGGTTCGTTATGCATGCCTTTTCTTATTCCTCTTTCTTCTTCTCATCTCTTGAGCAAGATGATTTTTTTGATGCACTGTGTTACTTTTGATTCATTGCAGGAGTGGCCATAGATCTAGGAATCACCTATCTTGATGCTAGCCACTTTAGTTCTCACATACCTCATTCACTAGAAGGCCTGAACGAGAAGGATAACAAAATGGAATGGACTTGTTCCATCTCATCGCCACTATAAAATATGCATGTTTCATTTGTTTTTTTGTTTATATATTCCTCTTTCACAATGGGGCATCTCGGATTGAGTTGTCAACTTCTTCTACAGACAAGTGAATGGATGTTTTCTGATTATTTGACTGGTAGATGTGGGAAGATGATCCGACGACTGGGAGATCCAGCGATTGGGGAGATTTGGAGACTAGGAGTGCTAGAAAGGTAGTGCTTTTCGGATTTCGGCCAGCCCCAGCCATGTCCCTCACATCACACCACGATCACCAACCCCCTCTGTTCCTCCCCCTTTCGTCTTTCTCTCATCCTGTTTTTTTTTTGTGAAACCCAGACTAGCCCAGTCGTCTAGGTTTCCAATTTAACCAGCTGGCTGAGTGGACCCGCTTGGGTCAAAGTCGCCCGGCAACTTGGATGACTTGGCCCGGATTTTTGACAGGGTCTAGTTGAATCCGGTCGAACCGGCCAGTCCGGTCCGGGTTTTAAAACACTGATTTTACTTGCAAGCATAAAAATAGTTTCAATAAGTTTACCTTTATAATTGTTGAAAATTTTAATATAGTCTAATTTAGTTGTGCTGCACAAAATCTTATGGAAGGATGGGTTGAGGGCGTGCTTTGCATACCTTTTGCACTTGACATCATCTGCAAAAGGAAATGGTTATTTGGCATGTACAATATACTTGGCTATCTCATTATGATTTGTACCTTCGTGGTATGTAAAAGTAGTTAAAAAAAATTAATGAATTGGTAATGCTACTTAATTGAGTTTGCCTCAAATATCTAACTCTATGCTTGGGGGCATACCTATTAATGCACCTAATAAAATATTCGATACCCCCAATACATCTACAATTGAATTTAGTTTTGCAATAGTTGAATACTTTATTCATTATGATCTCCCTAGGCTTTGCTGAGTCTGACACTTCATTTTTGTCATGTTGCCATACATAAGAAGCTTTGTACTTATTTCGTGCACCTACTCCCTAACAGCCATGTCAATGGGCTTTTGGTGCAGTGGCATAGACGTTATCCTATTAGCATTGGCTTTAGTATCAAACTTGTAATCAAGATGAATCACCCCTTGTTAGATGGGTAATTTACTTTTTGGAGTTTTGGAAAAGACCTCCTCATTGTGGTTGGTGAAGGAAGCATGAGATTGGTGGGCCATTTATCCATAAAAAAGAAAGGAGAAGAGAAAATTAGAAAGAAAGTATGAAAATAATTAATCATAAGATAAAATAATAAGATTAAAACTTTTAATTACCTCAAATTTGTGTGGGTACTTAAGATTACCATTTGGAGTTTGAAGTGTAGCAAATTAGAGGATAAAGATTGATTTGTAGAGAACTTGAAATCTTGATGAATAACTTGAATAATTTAAGAGAGTTTGAGCCTTTTTTTGAAGAACTTGAGAGATTGAGTAGAGTGAGTGAGAGTAAGTTGAGTTAAAAATCCCCTTACTCCTCCCTCCTATTTATTAAGGAGCAACCCCTTTTCAAATGATGAAGATACCCCCCATAATTGAAAAAAGTAATTCTATCGGGAGGTGTACATTGTAAATGGCTCTCATAAGAGCCACTACAGCCAAAAGACATGTGTCCAATGGCTTGAAAAGAGATGTATAGGGTAGATATTTTTTTATGTTTGTGACATATACAGGCCAGCCAATATTGTTCACCCTAGTAGGGAGCTACAGATAAATATAAATAGTTATTTGTATGATTGCATTTGCAAATGTCTATGTCTGCCCAATCTCAATAGTAATAAGGGCCTTGACTAAAAAAAAGAGAGATCAATGATTAAGTACCATGCTAGGGTTTATTGTTGAACAATGGTAAAAATTGGGATCTAGTAACTATGTCGCAAGCTAGGAATTGGCCTATTATGTTACATAGCTATTAGACATTAAATTTGGGCTTGAGTTTTTTCCATGTTACCTGGCCGAAGAATGAAAAATTCCATATTCCCTAGATTTGAAACGGAAATGCCATAAAACCTAGAATAACACGATATAAGGTAAATTTTGGACTAAAATAATCCTAATGGAGATAGGGTTTTATATCATGTAAATCCCTCACAAAGTTCCATTCATTGGCATAAGACTTTAGACACCGGCAATTCATCCGATTGAAAAGTCCTTTGATTGAGCAGTGTTCTTTGCGGCATGAGAGAAGATTTTACGACCTATCAGACTAGACATTGAAGATTAGGGTTTTTTTGTTCTGGAATGAGTTTGCGAAGAACACTTTGGCATTAGTTCTGGAACGAGCTTTTTTCACAAGTATAGGTTGAAAATGTACGCCCAAAGTTGGTTCTTCTTTGTAGTGAGGTTCCATTTGCGGCGATTCTGGTAAAGGAGTAAACTTTGTAGAAAAGAAGTGGCCAAACGAGTGGTTAATCTAGCTTGGAGAACATCAACGATAGTTTTGTGGTAAGGCCTTTTGGATATTTGTATGCATGATTTTTTATTTGGCATGTATGAGAGCACAGTACATAGGTAGTCAAAGCAGACTATCATTGGGTCAGAAAGATGATGAGTCATATATCGTGTGTTCGATAAGATACTCGAAACATGATGTTCATCCATTATGATATCGTGTATGAGAGTTCCTCTTAGCGTATGTTCGATCACACGATACATATACTTATCATATAAATAGAAGTTAGTTAGATAATGTGAATCAATGTGACTATTGATGATGGTCATGACCTATTGTTGATTTACATATATTTATCCAATTTTGCAAACGTAAAGTTAGAGTATTACATCAAATGGCGGAATGAGTGAAGGTAATAGAAGAGAAGAAGAAGAGAATTTACGAGAGAAGACCGGGTCTGAGAATGAATAGTTTCCCCATTGGACTACGTTTATCAAAAAACCTTGTAGATTTACGTCCGGGATGCAAGGCCATATTGGTGGATACTGGGTTCTACCCAGTATATGATTGCGAACCCATCATCATCTTCGGGCCGCTGTTGGATGTTCTCATTGGTGAGTGTTGGGACAACTCACACGATGTTTTCAACATAAGGGGTAGAACACTACCCCTTATTGCGGATGAAGTGGCTATGACTGGTTTGAATGGACAAGGGAACCTGTGTAAATTGGAAAGTAACAAGGGGAAGGCTGCCCAAGGCAATGGGCAATTCTGTAAGAAGTTCTTCCAAGGGAAGAGGCCGGAGAAGATAGGACTTGAAGAAATGTTGAAAGAAGTTGCCGAAACACGGACTGTTTCAGACGAGGACTTAGCACGGTTGGCTATCGTGCACATGGGTGTCCTCGTATTATTCACATGAAGTAACAGAGCCATATCCCTAGCTCTGTGTGATTACATAGATGACATGTTGATTGTGGGGAGCTATAATTGGGCTAGCGCCGTACATGATATGTTGATGAGAGGCATATAAGCAGCCCACTGGAAAATCATGAGCAGACAGGATTAGCATTCCGCCATGGCCGGAATTCTTGTTGGGGCTTCATTAGTGCTCCAGGTAACGACTGTATGTAATATACCACACGAAAGTCCATTATCATCTTGCTAATGACGCAATATGTTTACACACACATATATATTGCCGTATCGCTCACACGATATCAAGTAAAACATGTTATCGGACATACGACATATAACATGCATGTACTATAGTGTTCTCGGTAACACAACTAAGTATAATATCGTGGATTGGACATTACACGATCGGTAAGTATCATGTTATCAAAAACACGATGTGGCTCAAAACATGTTATTAGTAACATGACTAATTTGTCATACTTATGATACTGACCATTTACACTTTTGACCATATTCTTTTGTATTGTCTGCCATGTATGGTTTTATGAGCATACGTTCATATGGGCTCCCAGTGGTTCTCCATGTAGCTCGAGGTGCAATAGGTGGTCTAGATTTACCCAACTTTTGAGTGACATGGAGAAGGCCGATAAACTTGACTCGGACGACAAAAAGGGGAGGGAGAAGATTCTAGCTCAACACCGAATGAGGAAGTGGTACAAGGAGGTCTTCATGTGGTTGAAGCTAGACTCGCAAATTATTATGTGAATCACATCAATTGCTGAAGAGGTGCACTTGATGGATGGCCAAAGGGCGGCCCTGAAGGCTAAGAAGGTGGGTACGCAGACTTGCCAGACATTGAGACCTGCCCACGTCCTCCGTGGTGACATGTCGGGGCATGTAAATTCTGGATAGAACGTCATTGAATCATTCATTATGCCATTTGATATCATGACCGTAATCTGTGATGTTGTTTTGGAGAAGGCTGTTCTCTACGGTGAGCAGGGATGGAAGACGGAGTGAGTTGAAGCTGCACTCCATCGTGTCAAGAACAATCTCGAGGTGGAAACCTGCCTCATAGAACAAATGCAAACCCTTGAGGAAAGTAGACAGAACAACTGCATGAACCCCCTCAACCAGAAGTCACCCAAGCATCAACCCTAACTCCAAGAACCAAAGGACCATTGTCAGTTCATTTATAGGCAATAGCTTCACAATCCAGAGAAGCTCGCCAACCATCTGCCCCCAAAGAACAACCAGTACCTGTCCCTCAACTGGTGGACGAGGGATCCATTTCGAGTAAGTACGGCATTTTAATGTATCATGTTTCATATGGGGATATTTGTCTAATCGAGTACACGATAGCCTAAACAGTTGTGCATTAAGAAAGACAATTTCATTATGATTGTGTCATCGATCACACGATCATTGAAATAGACGTTACTTCATAAAACAATCTGGTTGTGGTTGTGTGATTGTTAGCACAATTAGTCATTTTTTTGTTTTTCCATCAATACGATATTCAGTTTAAGCATGTAAGATAAAAGATGACTGGCGTGAATATTGCTTATTTACTAACACGACTGTTTACTTCTTAAATACAGAGAAAAGGCTACTGCAAGCTGCCACCAAAATGAAGAAGAAGACTGGTTTGAAGTTGCAAAGGACCATAATAACTAGATTTTTAACGAAACTGAATTCATAATTCCTGGAACAACCTCAAGAGGTCGAAGAACAACCCCCGGAGGTCGAAGAACAACCTCGGGAGGTCATGGAGCTGGACCTTCCCCGGGAGGTAGAGGAACTAGAAAACCGCGGGAGAGACCAACATAACACTTGGAGGTACTAGGACAACCCCTGGAGGGACCGGAAGCACCTCAGGAAGTAAATAAAGGACCAATTCCATAACAAGTAATGAAACTAAGATTTAAGCGAAAAAGTTTGTCCTACTGCTCCCTTCTTACCTCAGTGAGCCAGAAGTCTAGGTACATCGCCGTTGAACCACCTGCTCAAGGTGAGGAGGCAGTCAAGAAAGTCTATGCTCAGGGCTTGAAGAAGCTGAAGCATTTCAGCAGCCACATTGATGAGAAGTTAGCCAAGTTTGTACACATTGCCAAGAATGTAAAGCCTGGTGATGAAATTCCTCTAGCATCGGTCCCTGGCCCATATATTATCCGTCTGACACATCCAAAGTCTCCCACCACGGAACCAGAGGTCTCAAACGCTAGCTCTAGTGGTAGCACTTTATTGGATACTCCTCCAATTGATGCAGAAGTAATGGAGAGTATCCGCAACGTGATAGTGGTCGAAGATGATACTGCAAATAAGACGAATAAGGAGGTTATTGTGAATAAGGAGGAGCTCAGTCTGCGGCTAAAGGACTATCTTGGCACATTGTTGGTGTTCCACATGGAGCTTCAAAAGGAGGCAGATAAGGACATTATATTGGAATTTTTGATGAACCCATACAAGCCGTGGCCCATAGAAACTCTCCTCTACATCGACTACCTATCTCTGTTAAAGTAGGAGGACATAACAAATGAGGTAATATTGTTTCATTGATCATACGTTTTAACCTCTATTGTGTTGTCAATCAAATGATTGAATAACTGACAAAATTGTACAATTATTAATCATTTTATCGATAACACAACTATGCTCATATCGTTGTTTTCATGATACACTAAGTTTTGAGTGTAATGGCTTGGGTAAATATAGCATGTTAATTAATACACGACTTATAAATTCATCGTGTTATTGTTCATATGATATAATCACTTATCGTATAAAAGATGTCACAATCTATCAACTATCGTGTCATTATTGACACATTTGGTTTGATGTAGGTCATAAACATCTTCCAACTTCTTGATGAACGCAATTTGAGAAATCCAGGCAGGTACCTGAACTATTTTTTTGGCAAGTTCACCATTCAACACTATTTTAACATTGGCACGGCCAAAGGGCCGGTGGAGAAGGAGGGCAAACTTGCTAGCATGTTGTTGAGAGGCCTAAATGTTAACATGGAGAGTAGTTTCATTCCTATCTACGTCACATGCCACTTCCTCTAGCTTATTGTCCGTTGCAGGGAGAAATGATTAAGATGGTACAATCCTCGAAAGGGTGACCATTGTCACCAATTTGCAGCGGCAGACAATGTTAGGAAACATGTTGTGAATGGAATGGAGAAGGCGCTTAAGATAAAGGGTGTTCAATAGTAGCCACTGACAAAGATCAACAAATGCCCATACCAAGAAATAAATGAGGATTGTGGTTTGTACCTCATGTACTACATAGTGAAGCTAGCAAGGGGAATCCTTTAGCCTGATTTTAGACAACTCGAGATAATAGGCTTGGTTAGGCCGCACATCTATGCTACTATTCTTTGGGCCCGAATCGACGAGGAATTTGATCCAGATGCAGATGAATTGTAATTAGAAAATAGACTTTTTTCATGCTGCGATTAATTGACAAATTTATTTTTTTGGCCCCTTATTTTGTAATTATCCACTCGAATAGAAATACATGTACCAATGTCAGATGGTGTATATTTGATCAAACAATATGTACCAATGTCGTGTCACCAAAAGTGTGAAACAGAAATAAAAATATATCCGATCGTATAATAGTTCACATGATAGGGTATTAGGCATTGGGAACTGAATCCTCAGGAATTTAATTGGAAACCCAAAATGTATCATAGTCGTGTCATCGTTCACGATAGTTGCTTAATTTCATCCTCAAAAAATTAATTGGAAACCCAAACATATGATCAGTATATCTGTTGTGTGACTGAACATACGCCAAATACATCTAACACAGTTCCAACAAGAACACAATGATTTCGTTGTGTGATCGACAAAATGATATATACCGATTTTGTGTATTGCGACCAATGACATATTCTTTTCAAATAACATAGTCGGCATCATATGATCGATCTTACGATAGCCGCTTAGGTCATGTTATCATAAATGCTACTTTTTAGAATACACATTGAAAAAAAGAGGAATGAAGTTAAGTAATATACTCATGTAGACAATAAAATTTATAACTTGTATTTTTCATTATATAACATTGAGACAATACATCAACAAATATTAATATTTATTTATAACATTCTTTTTTAACTAGCCGCCACTAAAGCAATCTCCCAAATGATCCATCTCTGCGTAGAATAGCATTGTGCGAGCAATCTCTGTATCATGTCTCCTTGCAGACTGGACTAGGCTATATAGATACGGCAGAACATTTGCGACTTTAAAATTACACCATTCACCGAACTTGTTCCTGTTATAAGCTGCAGCCATAGGCTGGGGAAAACCTCTATAATGGGTGACAGGATCAGATAATGGTGCGATAGCAATGTCCTGGAGGTTCCACCAAGGTGCATTCGATCTGTCCTGTCTCTATCACATCCTCCTCTCGAATTCGGTATGCCCATGGATCACCATTATATTTATAGGCAGGGTAGGAGAGTTCCAAAGTGTCGGGTTATGGAAGTTATTGAAACCCCAAAAATTGTTCTAATTCTTCGGAATTACTCTTTGGTAATTTAAGGGGAAAATAAAAAATTATGGCGACTCTTTAGGAATTGATTACTCGGGAATTTAATTCAAAATTTAATCCTATCGTATTATCGAATGCACTATGGTCTCTTAGGTTGTGTTATTGTGCAAATGGTGTATTCCATGGATATCATGTTTATACACGATGGCACATTTAGTCCTATGTCCTAACACACGATATATTTGATTATGTGTTAATAAGCATATGATCATTGCATACATACTTGGGACCTAGTCGATGATGTTGTCGTGTATTCAATAAAACGATATGTACCAAAGTCGGGTTCTAAGGCATTTGATTAGAAGAATACTTTAGCATATCGTCATATCGATATGACAATAATTGCTTAGGTTGTGATATCGTATCGACAACAAATAGTATATCATATCAGTTGTCCTACAAAATGATGCACTTCAATGCGTGTTATTACGAAGATGATTGGAACATTAGTCATGTATCAAAAAAGGGCAATCTACATATAATTTCTCCATTGGTATGCTTGGAAAAAACTTGTCAATATACTTCCGTTTTTCTTTACATAACCTTAGATCATGACACAAAATACTATTATTCATAGAACGGATCGTTGAGGATGTTGATGACAGATAGGGTGTGAATGTGATGGATCATTCGAGACATTGATATATTGTCATCTAGTGAGTCATCCCCTCCATCGAAACTAGGTGATGACCATATCTAATGGAGGAGTGGTTCACCAGCTGCCGCTACAACAATCTCTTGTATGATCCGTCTCCACGAAGAACATCACTGTGCAAGTGATCACCTAGTAAACTCCTCAGATATCATGCAATAACGCCTTGTGAGGACCAAACCGATGCAATGGAATGGACCATTTGAGACATTGCAATAATGACTGAATACGTTCTTCCCCCCCAGATACAGGTGAGGACTATATCTGACGGAGGAAGATTCACCATCATGCGCAAAAGCAATCTCTCGAATAATCTGTCTCGGTGCTTACCATCAATGGCCGAGCATTCTGCAAACCCTAACCCTAATATATATAAGCAAGGTGAGAGGGTTATGAATTGTCGGGTTAGGGAGGTTATTGATACAGTGAATATTGCGGTGCTGCTTTGGGAATGATGCTTTGGGAATTGGGTCATTATTTTCATGCTTTGGGACCGATATCGTGTAATGAATGGAAATGTTTGTGAAAAAAATTTATTATCATGTGTTCTTATTGTGTAATTAGTAACACACAACCCCTTTTGTACGTGTTTCCTATTACATGATACAAAATATACATTATGCCCTCTATACAAAATTTTGTGTTTTGGAAAACACGATAATTACAAATTACGTGTTGTTGATAACACGATGCATATACAAAAATTTCAGCTAAAGAACTGGGGTGGAAAAGGCAACCTTGATCGATGCTCTCCTTCCCTACGTCATTTGCATACTCTATTATTTGACCTCCTTCGGCTTGTCATTGGGACATCTGCTACATTGGGAGGCCTCCCTTGTGTGCTGGTACATCGTTTGCGGTTGTGACCCAACTGATCGCATGTTCTACATTTTCATGTGGCTTTGACAAGCAGTTGTGACACTTATCCAAGTTTTTTGTGGATGCCCCCCACTGCTTTTGTGGGATAGGTGGGCTGAATGTAGGCATAACTCCAGCTAGTGCCTATCCTTCATTGGGTAAAATGGCTCTCGATAGGTCATTCTATGTAATTCAGTAGATTACCATCTTTTGCAGTACTCAAACACATAGAAGTGTCTACTATCGATTATTGTGATTGCATGCTTACATGGTAGACCCAAATGTTTAAACTTTCCACATGTGCAGGTACGATCAACTAGGTTTACCACATCCTATGAAGAAAGTATCGTGAGTATGAGCACATGATAAACAAATCTGTTGTGTCATCGATTACACAATGTATCATGCGATCATTACATAAATCGTATCAACTTACATGATAAATGAAAATAACGTGTATACACTAACACGATATAAACCCCTCACACATAAATGAACACACATTATGTACATCGCCGTATGAATGCAATGTACCTGGTAATATTGTGAGTTAACATGGAATTCATACATTGACACTGGCAATACAATCACATTCCTTGCTTCTTCTTGCCTGTGTTTGATGTGTTTTTGGGCAAATGGGGTTAACTTTTCCATCATATTATGTCCATCTGTCTGACGTTTTTCAAATAATGACATCGTGTGCTCCCTCGTGTGCTCAATTAAACAAGTTATAAGCATCGATCTGGCTTTTTTGAATATTACATTGGCACTTTTAGACCTATTTGAGTTGAGGGTCCCATATCTTTTCCCTGTAAATGAGACATTGGCCCAGTGCTCCGAACCCATATTATTTAGCCAAGCATATGCTTTTAGATTATGTTCTTTAATGTTGTTCATTGTTTCATTATACACATTATGTCTAAAAGCTTCGGCTACAGCATGGATTTGGTTCTTTAGGTAGTTGTTTTTGAATTTGTCCAGCATATTTGCTGCCATGTGACAGATGTAATATCCGTGGTGTGTAGATAAGAAAAACTGCTTCATAGAATTTGCCAATCCCTTCTGTTTATTAGAAACGATTGTATTAAATTTGGCTAGAGGATCAAAGAATAGATGACTTCTAAGCAACTCAAGAAACCAGCACCATGTTTTCTCGCACTCATTCTCAACCACTGCAAATGCAACGCACAATATATTATTGTTCCCGTCCAGTGCAGTTGCTATCAATAGCTATCCAGGATACATTCCTTTTAAGAAAGTTGCATCTATCATTAGCAACAACCTCAGTGTTGTCCTAAAAGCTCTCTCAACGAGGCCAAACATCCAAAATACTCTTTTGAAATCGTACCCACCTATAGGTCCGGGAATATCACATAATCTCACTTGAACAACTACACCTCTCCAATTTATATATTCTATCTGCCTTCCATAAGCAGGAAGTATGTGATAGGATTCATCTAGGTCCCCATCTATTAAATCAGTTTGTACTTTACCTGCATGATCGAATACAATTTAGAAAAAGTTATATGACACTGGCTTACATTGTGTTCCCAATCACACGACATTGTATTCGTGCGATCAAAATCCATATACGATGATTGATCATGTTCATGTTATGATATTTACGTATGTCGTGTGAGTAAAAAATGTGACTGTAGTTTAAGCATGTAAACGATAACACGTTAGACTAACATATCATGACACTAAATCAACACTTCGATTATTCTTACACTTTACATGTGTGCAAGCATTTCTTGTAGTTAGTAGTTATGCCCCAGTGCTTCTAAATATAACTTGCTATGCTCTTAGGTGTAATGTCCACTGAGTCTTTAAACATGCCATGATATTTTCTTGCAATCCAATGGTGCGATACTAGGGGATGGCTAGTTGACTTTCTTTGGGTTCCACATGAATGAGTCGGCACTAACCTAGTGACAGTCACATGATCTCTTATATTTGAAGCCCTTATGTATCAGTTACAAGTATGATTGGAGCACTTTGCGGATTACGTATTCCGATTTTCATCCACAAACACGGTATGTAAAATTTGCCTTTATTGCTAAGTCGATCAAGACCCACTTGAAATGCAACAAGCTTAGAAAATGTGTACCCAATTTGAGGAGCTTCTAATAATCCTTAGCTTGTAAACTATCTGTCATTAGCTGGCCTTCACCAATATTTGGTTCCAACATGTTTAAATCATTGACTATATCCCAATCTACCTCCGCCTCAATGTCGACATTACTGGGAACCTTGCTGTTTCCAAATTCTTCGTGGTCAGACATACTTTCCATGCCAACTATATCATTATCGTACTACTGATCCTCATCCCACATATTCTCAACTTCTTCGCCTTCTTCACTGTCGTAATTACAAGGGCTGTATGGAGGTTCGTAGTTATCAAATGAAGTCGTTGTCCTACCCATCGTTGGTGACAATTCCTCTTATCTATTCTGATTGACTTCAATTTCAGGTTTTGTACTTGTTGGATTGGTGAAAGAAAATTTACATGGATTTGTTTAGGGCAAGTTTCCCGGTTCTCCCAATCTGCATTGACATTATCGTGTTAAAAAAATGCGACATTAGTCAACATCGTATATTCGGTTAACACACTTACATTTCAAAACGTGTTATTGAAACCACAACATGATTGCATGTCGTGTTATTATATCTACACTGCAACTCATAATTGATATATCGCATGTGTATGTTGTATAATTACTAATGCGATATATTATACGTCGTGTTTATTTCTTCACACAATATGATTTTACCTTAACACGATATGGTTAATATCGTGGTCTTAAGTAAATGAAAGAGTCCAATTGCGTATAATCTAAAGATTCATTGTTACCAGACAATTTCAAAGGTGAACTGAGTTTCATATAATCTGGTATAAAATCCAATATTAGAGCTGGGATGATCCATTACGACTGGCGATTTGGCTCTATTGACTACCTAGTTCCTTTCTACGGATGGTGATGGCAATTTATCACCATTGTCAGGCTCTTTCATCTCAGCATACAATGATAACACCTCTTTATTCACCTTCTTATGAATGAAGAACACTAATTGGAGGTCCTTATTGTCTTGTAATTCATATATCATGGATGATTGGGAGGATGGAATTAAATACTTCAAATTAACATTACCATTGACGGAAAGTCGTGCTTTGACTTGCCCGAGCAGCTCGCCGAAGCTCACCGATGGATGAATATTCATCAACTGTGCTATTTCACCAATATACACGCCATCATTGCCTACCTCTCCATTATAATAGATACAAATACCGATCATATCCATGATCAGTGTCAAAGAATGATGGTTTCTACGAAATACAGCCTTTGGAGTACTCACATAGCGTCTGCGGTATTTAAAAACATGTTTTTCTTGTTCATCAATACTTTCCGGTGAGTCACTACCAGTCACCTCCCGCCGGCGAGTTCCATTCACTCCGATGATTCCTAGCATACTGGAACAGTGTAACACCGTTCTGATGTTCATTTATTACTCTCTATTCTAAAAATATAATATAGTGGAAACTTAAGGGCAATTTTATCCATAAACAGGTCATATGACATTTTTATTTAAAATCCAAAGAATATAAAAATTTTCATTCTTTAGCTAGATAATATGGAAAAAACTTTTTGGGTTTGTTAGTTTATATTTTTATTCAATATATATCTCTATGTATCCAAATTTATTTATTGGTGATGAACAAACTTACATAAAATATAATACGAACCACACAATAGGGTATACTTATAGTGGATGAATATTGATAACCTTTTTGTTTAAGTCCATACATGTCCGCGTAAGTAAAATGTGTGGTGGGAGTGCCCACCCAGCTGATCTCTCTCACCAGTTGTGCCCACCCAGCTGATCTCATCTGCCCTAAATAGGCTTGTCCCGACCATTGCCACGAAATTTTTTTAGAAATAGACTCAACAAATGTCAGAATTACAAAAATAGGCTAGGTACTCCAATTTTGCACAATTAGACTTACGCACATTCCACTTTCCCGCATGCGTGCTTGAATTGCCGATAATACCCCTTAGGCTATATATATAATGTGAAAAGCCCTCACTCAGGGAGACGAAAAGAACCGATGGCGGCTCCCAGAGAGGGAGCCGCCGTTTGCCTCTCCTCCTCCCCCGTATTCTCCTGCATTTTATCCTAGATACGGGAGTCACCGTCCTCCTCCCCCGTCTCAAGCATCAGCTTCGAAAAGACTGGAGGGAGGCACCGTCTGTTTCTCCTCCTCCCCCGTCTACTCCCATATTTTTTACTAAGTATGGGAGTCGCCGTCCTCCTCCCCTGTCTCAACCATCAGCTTCTCCTAGATATGGGAGCCACCGTATGCTCCTCGTCGTTTCGACATCCAAAACCATCTAGTCAAAGAAGGTCTATCGTCCGCTTAGATTGTGCACCGGCAGGATCGAACCAAGTTCGTCAGTCGTCATGGGGTGATCAGAAAATGGCTACAAAGTGAAGACGCATGGCGGGTTTGAGGTGTGTATTTTTTGAAAAATTGCTTTGTTAGAGTCCGTTAAAAGCAGGGGGATTTGTGTTTGGTATGATTTTCACTAACATAGGGGTGCAGATCTAGGGTCTTGTGACTTGGCTGAGTAATGTTAGCTTGTGGCGAAAAATAGATTGTTTGTGAAATGTTTAGTTATATTGTTTGTGCTAAAAAATATGTGGGGGAAAAGGGATTTGATACTTGTTTTCTTTGTTATTAAGTAAATATGTCAACTTGATCTTTTGTGTTTGGTGCTTAGTATGCTTGTAATATATTTCAATAGATGGAAAGTAAGTAAATGAATAATGTGTTTTGTTGTTAGAGTAAGGAGAATATACATAATTAGTTTTACTCATGACTATGATGTGATCTGATATCTAACGAGTACGAGACCATATAACCTAGTTTATATGGTTAAAACAAATGTAACTGATGAATCCTAACTATTGATTGGTAGATGGTAGGAGGTTTTTCATTTTTCAAAGTACATTGTGTGGTCATTAGATGTGCTTAAGATGGGTTTACAAGGAAGGTTTGAATGATGTGATATGCTATATAACGAGCTATATACCATATGACCTACTAGATGGAATAATACAAAGTTAACTGATACATCCTAACTGTTGACTAGTAGAAGGTAAGAGGCTTATATTTTTCGAAGTACATTGCAAGTTTATTAGATTTGTAATAGTTATGTTTACATATGGGTGGATAAATAAGAGTGTTATTAAGTACATATGTCAACTTGATCTTCTGTGTTTGGTGCTTAGTTAATATGCTTGTAATATATTTCAATAGATGGAAAGTAAGTAAATGAATAATGTGTTTTGTTGTTAGGGTAAGGAGAATATACATAATTAGGAGACCATATAACCTAGTTTATATGGTTAAAACAAATGTAATTGATGAATCTTAACTGTTGATTGGTAGATGGTAGGAGGTTTTTCATTTTTCAAAGTACATTGTGAGATCATTAGATGTACTCAAGATGGGTTTACAAGGAAGGTTTGAATGGTGTGATATGCTATATAACGAGTTGTATACCATATGACCTACTACATGGAATAATACAAAGTTAACTGATACATCCTAACTGTTGACTGGTAGATGGTAAGAGGCTTATATTTTCTGAAGTACATTGCGAGTTCATTAGATTTACGCATTTTTTGTTATACTATCATGAGTATGGTGTGATCTAATATTTATTGACGACGATACCGTATAACCTAGAATATATGGTTAGAAGATAGTTAACTGATTTCGATTAATTATTGACTAGTAGTTAACTGATTTCAACTAAATCTATCCCTTCACTTCACCATAGTACACTTATATGTCCACCTCCCCGAGGCATGCAAGGGACAGTGGAGGAGAAGCCAGGGCAGAGACCTAGTAGGTAGAGGCCAACATTGAGGTGCCAGACAGTTTCACAGTGTATAGAGTGATTATGCTAGATCAAAAGATGAGATGTATTTGGAGAGTAAACATTCTGCACATAACATAGTTTCTTCATTAGGCGTTGGTGGTTGCAAGTGGAAGTATAAAACCATAATTCCTATCGACTCGGACAATGAAGATGTTAAACTTGAACATAGATATGGTGTTACACCTTATCTATGTTTCCCACCTTACATTTGACATCTTTATCGTCCGAGTCGATAGTAATTATGGTTTTATATTTCCTCTTGCCACCAGCAATGCTTAATGATTAAACTTTGTAATGTGCATGACTGATTGCTCTCCAATTTAGTTACATATAATCACATGCCGCACATCATAGACTTAATTATATTTTGTATCTTCAGCCATCACTTGGTCATGGTGGATAATGTTTTGTATTTTCGTTGATATTGTAGAAGCGAATGTTTCACATGGTTGGAACTACCATAATTTATTGATTATGGTGAGTGGATTGGTGGAAATATAAATAGTCTTTAATGCATTCATATACAATTCCATTGTTGTTATAATGATGATGATAAATATTATTTAGAACAATATAAAATGAAAAGCTATAGCTTCCCATAGACGTCATTAAAAACACAGATAGAGTTGAATAAATTCAATATCGATGGTCGTAAATGTTATTTTCGTTGGCTAGGGCAATTACGAAAGCGTCATGTTAATATGAGCCCGGGTTCACGCAAACGCACGTCTGGCCCTGCTCTATGGGCAATCAAATAAACATCTAGATTGGGTATAATACTCATATAATGGCTTCATACAGCCCGGGCACATGCATATGTGCGTTAGCCCGGGATCATATAAATGGTACCGAAAAGGAAAAAGTTTAGAATAGCCCGGGATCACACGCGTCTACGTGAACCTGGGCTACATGGCCAATCCGATGTACATCCAATGGCTCATATTACTCATAAAAATGAGTCTGATATGGCCTGGTCACACGCATGTGTGCGTTAGCTAGGGCTCATAGAAATGGTACTCTAAACGAAAAATTAATAGGAGCCCGGAAATGCACGCTTCTACTTGATCCTGGGCTCCACGGCCAATCAGATGTACATCTGATGGCCCATAAAACATAGGGTCATTTAAACCCTTGACTATTATGGGTCATCGGATCTAAATAGATCTAATTTCCCATAGAGCTTGGGCTCACGTAGATGCGCGTGTGCGGGCTCCTATAAATTTTTTCCTTTATAATATATGCATTTCGCATCATATTTCCATGGTGTATCAAGAGAATCTATAATCATCGCCACGTTTGATAGATAAGTCCACACGCATGCTGGTTATAGCTGACATGGACAATACCTTGTCATAAATGTGAAAACCGTGAAAAACCCCGACACACTTTCTTAACATCCATCTGAAGGTTTCTTCCCGGGCTAACTGCTGAGGTATTCTCTTATGGCTCCATGCTCTTGTCTCCCTACTGGCAGATCAGATGACTTAGGTTGGTGGAAGGTAGATGTCGAATAGTAGTCTTGGCATATGGATGCATGGAGGAAGACACAGATAGTCACGTTTCTACCTAAAGGTGTCCCTACTGATATAGTGGTAATGTTGGATGTGGAGAATATGTTAATGTTTGTACTTTTGGATGAAACAACAACGACAACTAATTTTTTGGTGTGGAGATGGTGGGCGAAAGCTTTAACTGATCCTGCTCAACTGATAACTGTTAGTGGCGTTTAACATAGGTAACTAGCTGGTACACAAAATCTTGTCTCGTGTATGTACTTATATGGGTTAGTATGCCACATGTACAGTTGTAATACATGAAGTTATGTTTGATGTTAAGAATGAAATTGATGTCTGTACACACAAAGTTGTTTCAATTTTGCGACGGATATCATTTACTGATAAATATCAATTGATAACTGCCAAAGCCTAACTAACATAACTATCGGGTGTATTCAGATGGATACAAATGAGCAGCCTCTGTTATGTGTGTGTGTGTGGGGGGGGGGTGAGATGCAAGTCGACACAAGTATGATTGCTCCAATGCCAAGTCAGATCTCATATTTGTTAGAAGCTCATTGACGTATGAATCCTTGGTGCCCATGGTTTACAAATTAATAGGATGATGTAGCAGGGAATACTCTTTAAAGATGAGTTTTACATATCCTTTAGCAATCCCCCTGGACGTACCTCCAACGAAAATATGTTATACTAGGACTCTTCAGTGTTTTCTACGATATGCCAAGACCAGGCATGATGGTCTACCATTGTTAATAACCAAAGTGTGACTTGTACATGTGATCAACAAATGTGAGCCGATTATTGATGTATCCGAATCAAAGATGAATGAGTCGATTATTTTCAATGATGCCAAAGAGCTTAGTAGACATGCAAATGAAGTGAAGCATACGGTGGAAGTGAAGGAAGTAGGAGTGAAGAATGGCATTGAAACTAATGGTAATTTGGCTACTATTGCTTCGGATATGGACATATTGTACATGAACACAATGGATTTCAGTGACAACTGGGAAGTAGATGACTTACTGCGTGAGGCCAGGGAGTTGGAGGCAAAGAAACCTCCTCCTGTTTATGTAAATTTGCAATCCGATTTTGATGAAGAACTAGTATATGTCCCCATTGCAAGGCTTGAAGTGGATACGGTGAACATCTCAAATGTTGAGGCGAATAATGCCAACTCAAATGAGGGTAATGATGCCGGAGGAGCCAATGATAAAGTTAGTGGGCCAAACATGATGTATAACATAGATGAAGAAGATGTCATCTACAATGGATGGTAGGAGCAGCTTGCGGAAGACATTAAATGCAATAAATTTGAATTGCATGATTATGATGAGGATGTCTACATTGTCAGAGGGGATGACGACATTTGGTATGGAAATGGTCAAAATGAGATTGCCACAAGGACGGCCGGTGGAAGAGGTCCGCCTTCGAACTCAAATAAAGTGACCAGCATTGACATGGCTGAAAGAAAGTGGTAAGAAGTATACAATCATTATTATTATCTATTTTGTTTGCGAATTTATGCATGTGTAGTAACGGTTTAGTGGTTTTAAATGCAGTGACGATGAAGTACCAACAAGAGCTAATGCAGTAATGTCACGCATAAATAAGGGAGATGGTGGTGGTAGGGGGAAAGCACCACCATCAAGTAGCAATTTTGGGAAAACTTTGGCACCAAAACAACGTCAAAGGTCATATCATGTGCTTACGTAGTTAGTTAACTAATTATGCCTAACTTATAACAGTTTGTCTCATTCTAATACCTTTATAAATATAATAGTTCAGCAGATTGGATGTGAATGTGTGTGTGAACGAAGAGCACAACATGGATGTGGAGGTTGATTTGTATGACTATGGCAAAGATCCGAATGTTGTTCTACTTGGGCAAGAGTTTATGGATAAGGACTTTCTGAAGCTACATGTACACAAGTATGCTATGCATAATAACTTTGAGTTCCAGTTAAAATATTCAAATAAATCTTGATTCATAGTTGTGTATGT
The DNA here is from genome assembly GCA_035235625.1 of Saururus chinensis. NCBI lineage: Eukaryota > Viridiplantae > Streptophyta > Magnoliopsida > Piperales > Saururaceae > Saururus > Saururus chinensis. The sequence goes on from CP141140.1 coordinate 29,931,205, forward strand.
AACCGAGTACTATGCTATAACTCACTCAGATTTCCAACCCTTTCTAAGGCTCTTTTGAATGGTTTTTTCTTCTTCCGGTGTTAACTTATGTGGTTTAGGACATGCCAACTCCAGCAATGTTATCTCTAAGAGAGCAACGTGTCCACATATCTTGCTTCTGGGGACTTCTTGCCCTGCTGGATTTTGTCCCTCAGATTGGTTGGCAGTACCTAAATGTCCCCCTTCTTCAATTTGATCCAGTAAATGGTTCGCCAATTCAATGTTAGCTTGCCCATCTTCTTCTCCCTCACATTGAACATCGTCGTTGTTTAAGGGCTTGCCAGCAGTCTCATCCTCTTCCACATCACTTGGTCCCCTCACCAACCTCCTCTTGCTTCTCCTTGGTGCCGTATAAGGGGTCCTTACATAATTGCTGGTAGTTCCTCACTTGGTCTGCACAACCTCTTTGACTCTAGGGGCATCACTCCCAATGTCAACCCTTGCCTCCCCAACCGCCACACCAGATGAACCATCAAATGGGAGAACTACATCTGCAACTATTTCCTTTGAAAAATTGCACGTGTGAGTAAAAGTGCACATCATAATATAAAAATATTAGCATAATGTGCTGCAATAACGAAATAAATGTATAGCATTGAGGTATTCAAAACCAAGTCCTTCATATGAATAAAATTGTGAGGTAACTAACTTGCGGACAAGAAGATTCATTGATGGGGTTGTCATGGGCTCCATCGTCAGTAACATAATCATATCCAGCATCCTTCCCATCCTGGTCAATATTGTAAACCATACTATAATTATTGTCGAAATACAAGAATAATAAAACTTAACACTAGTAAGAAGTCATGATATTTAATATACTATAGCTAACCTCAAATGGGTTTGATGACCTCCCTTCATGGACAACAAAGTTGAAACATCTTGAGACAATTTGTCTACCTTAGCCTCCAACCGGTCGAATGCATCCTGTTTTAGTTGAATGAGGTCAATTGTGCCAGCTAGCTTGACTAATGTGTCCTTTATCCAGTCCAATTGGATATGCACATTTTGTCTTTCTGGAGCATGGGGTTGTCCACTTCCATCTTGCTGCACCTCATCAACAAAAGAAATAATTGTTTTATGACCTCGCTGAGTATCCTCCTCCATATCCACTTCTACTTGTTCCTCTGCCCCTTGCAGGGCACCACTAACGGGGAGCTCAGATTTATCAAAAATTATCCGGTCCCCCTTAAGAAAATTATCTAGCCTTGTAGCTGATTGGATAATCTCCTCATCAGACTCAGCTTGGGTCAACTCCAAGCGCCTATGCACCAACACCTAAAAGATAAAATATGTTCATTATCAGTCATCATATATGTCATTTGCAAATTATAAGTCATTCTAAGTCGACAAATGGCAATATATTACCTTCTCTCAGCCAAAAATTGCTTTGTTAATTGCATCATAATTGGGCTTCTTATAGTTAGCCCAATTTAGCAATCTAGGATAAACATCCTGTACTTTTCTCGCACATAAGTCCCCAAGCAAAGGAATCATTTCCAATGCCCAAACCTGCATATTCAAACCATGGACATAAATGTCATAATCGCATATGCAACATAGTACATTAAAACCTCAATCAAAATACCCAAAAAAAATGTACCAACAGTGTCGGTACAAATCCATGCACAATGTAAATGGTTTTGGTAAGGGCCTTCCTTACTTCCTCCAAGCCATGGAGGGTGTCCCAATATGCAATGTTACCCCATGGATATGAATCGAATTCCTCCACATCATTAACCAACAAAAAAAACCACCGGTCCACCTTATGCTCCCACCCTCTACCCACAATGAAAGAAGCCAACACTAGTATGCGGGCCAACTTCACTATGTCTTCATCACTTTTTCTTATGATGATCTTCTGGTATATCTGTTCCTTTGTAATGTGAAGCTTCTCCTTGCCAAACATCCTACAAAGTAGGGAGTCCTTTTTTAAAACTTTTGGCACTGTTGGAAGGGATGGGAGCACATTAGCCATATGTAGACTGGTTACTTGGGCAAATTTGGTGGGTAACAACTTCATCGAATAGGCTTCCATCACTTGAAACCTATACTCTCCTTGATGCATTTTAATGATGTGGTGCAAGGCTTGAAGTGGGAACATGAACTTCTCTATGTCAAGCTGCAAGTATTTGCCGAAACATGATATTTTGAATAGTGTTAATTATCTCCTATGCTTATTGAAATGCTCTTTGAGCCTTCGTATGTAAGCATATGTTGATTTGGGTTGAGGGTCGCTCTCATGGGCTCTACCCTTATCACTTTCAACTGGCTTGAAGATCACTTTTGCATTACTTAGTAGCTTCACCCTACAATGTTTAACAGTTCACTTAAATGGCCATTACTTGGTATCTTCAAGCTAAGCATGGGTCATAATTTGGCATGTAACCCACATGCACAACATACATATCGGCAAATATTTAAGTGAACAACACCTATTTTGAATCACACAATCAAAATTTGTAGTATATTAAACACAGAGAAGGGTAAAAAAAGGCCAGTATTGAGCAAATAATTTACAGATGTAGCCTACAGCCGTAGACAATACAATTTGCACAGAATTAAAAGATGCCTAAAGACTACCAGTCAATAGTTAGGACCTATAAGTTAACCTTGTTTTAAGCATGTGTACTTGCTTAAATGGTCTACCCTTGATTTTTCTCATATCTCATATCACAGAGAAGGGTTAAAAAAGGTCACTAGAACAAAAGAACAATTTACAGATGTAGCATAAAGTCGTAGACAATGCAATTTGTACAACAATAAAATATGCCTAAAGACTACCAATCAACAGTTAGGCCCTATCAGTTAACATTGTTTTAAGTATGTGTATTTGCTTAAAGGGTCTACCTTTGATTTTCATTATATCACATATCACAGAGGATGATAAAAAAATGACACTAGTTAGCAAACAATTTACATATGTAGCCTAAAGCCGACACAATGCACTTTGTACACCAATAAAAGATGCCCAAAGACTACCAGTCAACAGTTAGGACCTATTAGTTAACCTTGTTTTAAGCATGTGCACTTACTTAAATGGTCTACTCTTAATTTTTCTCATTTTATATATCACAAAGAAGGGTAAAAAAAGGCCACTATTGAGCAAACAATTTACATATGTAGCCTAAAGCCGACACAATGCACTTTGTACACCAATAAAAGATGCCTAAAAACTACCAGTCAACAGTTAGGACCTATCAGTTAACCTTATTTTAAGCATGTGTACTTGCTTAAATGGTATACCCTTGATTTTTCTCATATCATATATCACAAAGAAGGGTAAAAAAAGGCCACTATTGAGCAAACAATTTACAAATGTAGCCTACAGTCGTAGACAATGCAATTTACACATAAATAAAATATGCCTAAAGGCTATCAGTCAACAGTTATGACCTATCAGTTAACCTTGTTTTAAGCATGTGTACTTGCTTAAATGGTCTACTCTTGATTTTTCTAGTATCTCATATCACAGAGAAGGGTAAAAACGACCACTAAAACAAAAGAACAATTTACAGATGTAGCATAAAGCCGTAGACAAATGCAATTTTTATAATAATAAAAGATGCCTAAAAACTACCAGTCAACAGTGAGGCCCTATCAGTTAACATTGTTTTAAGTATGTGTACTTGCTGAAAGGGTCTACCCTTGATTTTCATCATATCACATATCACAGAGAATGGTAAAAAAAGGCAATTGTTGAGTAAACAATTTTTAGATGTAGCCTAGCAACTACATTTCGACCCTTCATTAATTTTGTTACTTTGTTTTACATTCTGTAAAAGTCATCCATGTAAGCTAAAGCCCCAAACACACATTATACAATTGAGAATATGAAAGACCCACACTCGTATGAATCTACACAAATATAGACCTAACTATATCAAGTCTAAAGCCAACACAATGTACTTTGCACATCAATATAAGATGCCTAAAGCCCACCAGTCAACAGTTAGGCCCTATTAGTTAACCTTGTTTTAAGCATGTGTCCTTCGTTTAAATGGTTTACCCTTGACTAAGCACCAAACACACAATCTACGTTTGACAAGATCAATCTACCCATGTATATACCAGACTATATAGAGTTTATTGACCACACAATTTATTTTCAAGACTAAACTATAATGTACCAATCAACAGTTAGGCCATATTAGTTAAATTCGTTTGTGACATACAATAATGCTTCTAACAGAGCACAGCTCCAACTTAACTAATCCTCTATATTTTTCTTCCTTATCCTACATACAATATTTTTTTGCATCAGAGATTTCATTTTTCAAAATTTATCATGAGATCACATACTTCAAATATTTAAATCAAATATATCTTATGACATCACATACACTAATCATAGCAATACATACGGCCAATTTACGCACCTATTATGAATTTCATCACACAATCTCAATAAATTTCAAACCAAACCATATAATACAGCTAAACAAGATATTCGCTTCTTCAATTAACTATACATAGTTATAGGATCTCACCTTGCTATTTATGTCATCTTCTATTAATCAACGGATGGGGAGATTGGTCATACGGCCAAGTGAAGATGAAGAATGTAGATTAGGGCAAAACACTGCAATGCGGGATGCGGCCTGCTGGAAGAGAGGGACGACGGGAATGGAGCTTAGCAAAATGTCTTCGAAGGGGGGAAAGGTGGCCGCAATGTGTTTCTCCGGTTGTCAAATGACTGCCGCAGTGAGATCGCCAGAGTGGAAAGCGAAGGATGGAACAAAATGAGAACTTTCTCTGTAATACCGGAGGAGCAAACAATGTGTGACTAGATGACCGATAGTGGAGAAGAGGAAGGTGAAGGATGGAATATAAAAGGCTAGATAAGGGGTTGCCGGAAGGGAATGCGATTCTCGTAACGGTAGAGAGTGGTCGCAAGCGCTTGAGAGAAAACATGCGTAAGTTTAATTAACGGCAATTCAAGCACGTGTGCGGGAATGTAGAACATGCGTAAGTTTAATTATACAAAATCGGAGTACCTGGCCTATTTTTGTAATTCCAACGTCTATTGAATCCATTTCTAAAAAAATTTCCACTGCTACCTCTAGGTCTGCTCGGTAAGTTCTCTTATCTTTTTCTTCCCTGTCAAAATGAAAGGGAATTTGGTCCATTATTCAATGGAAGTTAAGAAGATGGCGAGAGATACATTGTTTGTGGCCAGTCCTATGCAGCCACCCAATCATGTCATCTTTCCTCCATGTCCGAGTTTCCCCATGGCCGGCCACGGGAACACAAGAACCAGTAGGAGCTTTGTACAGAAGTCCGAACACAGAGTTTCTTCGTCCCAGTTTTTGTTGGGGCTTTGTTTTGTATTAAAACATAAGGTGGCCCAACTATCTTAATTGACACTGTTTTGGGCTTTTATAAAACTATCTGGGTAATGGGCCTGAGTCAGAATACCCATTAAGCTGTGGTTTTAAGTGGCAAATCTGAACCATTGGATGACCTATAGATGGACGGTCAGGATTCTAGGGTTTTTAACAGTGGTGTCCTGGTTTAGTTATAAATACACCATTAGCCATCCCAATTCGGTGTCTTAAGCGAGATTACTCTCAGCCAAATTCTAAACCAGAAATACTATTGTGATTCTGAAGAAGATTAGTTGATTCTAAAGTGGATTAGCTGAAGATCAAGCTTACTTAAAGAGGTTCTCAATTACAATGGCTATAGGTATGCCTAATCCCTGTATTAAGTTCTATAAATTGGTATCGGAGCCTCCTTTGTTTTAAATTGCATGATTTAGTTGCTGGACAGAAATCTTTTAAACTTTATGTTTACTGTAGTAAAATTTTTCTGTCCGTTTTTGTTGCAATTTTCTATTCACAGTTCACTGGTGGCTGCCGGATAGCCGCCGGACTGCATGCCGGAGCAGACGCGTTGGCCAGAACTGCCGCCGTCAGGTGCTGGGCTCTGGCCGGCACCGCCGTTGCACCAGCTGTTTGTTTTCGATCGCACAGTCCGGTGGCGACATAAAAAGAAAAATTTTCCGGCCGCTGTAGGTCTCCGGCCGTCGCTCCTGCTTCCGGTCCTGCCTGGCGCTGGCCACCGCCGCCTCCTCACCGTGTCTGGACGTTGGCCAGCGCCGCCGCTGCGTTTAGAACTTTTTTCGGTAATTTTTTTTTCTGTCTCGATTTAGATCCGTCGCCGCTAGTCATTGGCGTTTGACTTAGGGGCAGGATCTGGAACCTCCGCCGTCGGGTGGAACTTTTTCCGGCCCCCTGAGCCGCCATCGGGAGTCACATATAGTCACCGGGAATTTTGTTTCCACTGTGCATTTTTTTGATCTGCACCGTACAGGCCGCCGCGCTCCATTTTCTGGCCGGATCTTGCATCGCCGTCATCGGACGGAAGTTTTTCCGGTCTTCAGGCATGCTGGTGGGCTACGACGGTCAGCGGCAGGGTTTTGTTGGACGGCGGCAGAAATTTTTTTTTTTCACCTTCAACCTCTTTGTCGACGACCCGCAGGAGCGGGTCGCCTCGACCCGCTTCTGCGGGTTGTCGCTAACCCGCACTGGCGCGGGTCTGTTCTGACCAGCGCCCGGTGGGTTATCACTGACCCGTGTCGCGGGTCAGTTGCTGACTTGGCCCGACCCGGTTTGGTCTATTCTGGGGTGTTTTTTTTTTTAAAAATAAATCTTTCATTTTGTGGAAATTTTTTTTATATCAGATTGCATGTATGTTATGGATGTGTTATTTAATTATCATAATTGAGGCTTTATTCATGTTATGGGCCGGCCAGGGGATTATATTGCAATCGTATATTTTATCAATTTTATTTTTAAAATTGCTGAGCACATCACTTATGTAATTTTAAGAGAGAGAGTATACATTATGCCTTTTGTAAGTGACACCAGAATTCAAGGACCACGTCTGGAGGCTGATGCAGTCATGGAGTATTAATGTATATTTTTTCTATTTCAGGGGCTTATAGCTTCCAAATTGTACATTTTTTTTAAGGACTGTATAAGGACTTTGGACTATATTTTTATTTGTGGTGTGTGGTGATGGACCCCCTGGCCGAGTCCCAAAAGCCTGATGAGAAAATTGACATTAATGCCCCTGTCAATTTTGTATGGATATTCTTATGATTGTTTGATAATTAATTACATTCATTTTATTATTTGAAAAGTTGATTAGCACATATTCAATTCCCACATCCGTTGAGATGATTTAGGAGTGGCCAAAGCATCCTAAGTTATTTGTCAATGTGTGAATCATATAGAATGCTACCATGGGGTGCATTATTCACATACATAAAAATATTGTGCTATCATCAAATTCTGATTATGTGACAAAGACTGTCATCCGGCCCCAAAGGGAGGTAGTAGTTAGCGTTACATAATTAGGATAGGGTGGAGGGTTATATATTTTAACATTGGTAAATCCCTATGCCCAAAGGTGTGGGATTTTCCTGTCATGTTTTATGTATAACCTACTAGCCTTATCATGAGACAAAATTAACATTTGTTTCTATATAGCTTAGTAAATTTGATGCAGATTGCAACCTTTGCCCAAAGGGAGGTTTACAATTTTACTACATGATTTTAGCATTGGCTATTTCATACTTATGTTCTTGTTTCTTGCCCTCTTTAATGTTTGCATGTATTTATTCTTTTATTGCAGCTTATCCGTCTTTTATTTCTGACCCTAATCAACACCTTCCATTATTGTCTGGGGACAATTTTACGGATTGGAAGGAAAAAGTTCTTTTACTGTTAGGGTGCATGGACTTGGACTTGGTGTTTCGTATGGATGCACCCACCACTCCTACGGAAAAAAGTACGCCAAGTGAGGTAGCATCTTTTGAAAAGTGGGAGTGGTCTAACTGCTTAAGCATGATGCTCATGAGGTCTCACATCAATAAAAGTATTAGGGGATCCATCCCAGAATGCGCTACAGTCCAAGAACTTTTGAAAGCTATTGAAGCTCAATTGAAGAGTTCTGATAAAGCCTTGGCCAGCACCTTAATGTCCAAGTTGTCATCCATGAGGCTAACAGATGACAAAGGGGTGAGAGAGCATATCATGCAAATGCGTGATATTGCTAATCAGTTAAATAACATGAAAATAAAGATTGATGATACTTTTTTGGTCCACTTTATTCTGAACTCCCTGCCTACACAATATGGGCCATTCAAGATCTCTTATAACACACATAACACTTAGTGGTCAGTCAATGACCTTCTAAGTATGTGTGTGCAGGAAGAGGGGAGACTTAAGCAAGAGAAGCTAGAGAGTGCCCATCTAGTTTCTCATAAAGGACAAAAGAAGGGTAATCATGGTGCTTCAAAGATAAAAGCTGGTAAAGGTGTACCAATGAAGTCTACTGGTGTCACCAAGGAAACCAAATGTTTTTTCTGCAAGAAGAAAGGACACATGAAGAAAGATTGCCCTAAGTATCAGAAGTGGTTTCCAAGAAAGGAGGTAATTTCATGTCTTTAGTGTGTTATGAATCTAACTATGTTGATTCTCATCATAATAACATATGGTTGATTGACTCTGGTTCTACAATCCATGTTTCTATTGTCATGCAGGGGTTTCTCAATCTAAGGAAACCAAATGATGGGGAGCACAACATCTATTTCGGAAATAAGATGTGTTCGAAGGTTGAAGGTGTGGGGACATATAGACTTGTTCTCCATACAGGATACACCTTAGATTTAGAAAGAGCTTTCTATATTCCAAGTTTTTCTAAAAACTTAGTTTCTGTATCAAGACAAGTGCCTCATGACTTTAATTTTCAGTTTATGAATTCTTTATTTCTGATTATTAAAGATTCAGTCACCATTGGTTCTGGTTCTTTGATTGATGGCTTATATTGTCTCTCTCTGCATATTTCCTTTGAACAATCTATGATGTCTATGCAAGGAAGTGTTATTAAAAAGAACTCCTCTATGTTATGGCACAGGCGGTTGGGGCATATCTCCATTGACCGCTTAAAAAGATTAGTAAGAGAAGGAGTTTTAAAAACTCTTGATTTTACTGATCTAGAGACATGTATAGACTGCATAAAGGAAAAACAGACTAACAAGTCTTCTAAGGGTGCTAAGAGGCATGATGAGAAATTAGGCATCATACACACTGATATCTGTGGACCGTTTAGTACTCCCTATCTGAATGGTCAAAGGTATTTCATTACCTTTATAGATGATCATACCCGATACATGTATCTTTATCTCTTAAATGAAAAGTCTGAAGCATTTGATACTTTCAAGACTTATAAGGCAGAGGTAGAGAAACAATCTGGATTGAGTATCAAAATTGTTAGATCAAACAGAGGAGGGGAATACTATGGCAGGTACACAGAGAGTGGACAGAAACCTGGGCCATTTGCACAGTTCTTGAAGGAAAATAGTATTGTTACACAATATATAGTATTAGGCACACCACAACAAAATGGTGTTGCTGAAAGGAGGAACTGCACTTTGATGGATATGATGAGGAGTATGATAAGTAACTCCTATCTTCCTCTCAATATGTGGAGTGAAGCCTTAAAGACAGTTGTTTGGAGATAACTCTAGTAAATGGTATGATGTCATGCAGGATGAGATGAAATCTATGGCTGATAATCAAGTCTGGGATCTCGTAGAGTTACCGCAAGGCGCCACGACTCTTGGTTGAAAATGGGTCTATAAAACTAAGTTAGATCCATCTGGTAACATTAGCAGCTATAAGGCCCGACTTGTAGCCAAATATTTTCTTCAGAAAGATGGTGTTGACTATAATGAAACCTTCTCTCCAGTTTCAACGAAGGACTCATTAAGAGTTATTTTGGCCCTTGTAGCTCATTTTGACTTAGAGTTACATCAAATGGATGTCAAGACGGCATTCTTGAATGGGGATCTTGAAGAGGAGGTGTATGTGATTCAGCCTGAAGGATTCACCTTAGATAAAGCAAGTCATCTAGTTTGTAGACTCAAAAAGTCAATATATGGACTGAAACAAGCCTCCCGACAGTGGTATTTAAAGTTTAACGATGTTATTACTTCATTTGGTTTTAAGGAGAACATTGTTGATCAATGCATATACCTTAAGGTTAGTGGGAGGCGCTACACGTTTCTGGTCTTGTATGTTGATGACATTCTACTTGCAAGCAGTGACTTAGGGATGTTGCACCAGACTAAACAGTTTCTTTCTCAGAACTTTGACATAAAAGATTTAGGAGAGGCATCCTGTGTCATAGGGATTGAAATCTATCGTGATAGATCCAGAAGGATCCTTGGGTTGTCTCAATAGGCCTATATCAATAAAGTTCTAAAACGGTTTAACATGGAACACTGCTCACCTAGTGCAGCTCCTATTGTGAAGGGTGACAAATTTGGCTTATTCCAGTGTCCAAAGAATTCTTTGGAGTTGGACAGTATGAAGGACATTCCTTATGCATCGGTAGTTGGTAGTATGATGTACTTGGAGGTTTGTACAAGACCTGATATTGCCTTTGCTATGGGAATGCTGGGTCGATACCAGAAAAATCCAGGGATGGATCATTGGAGAGCTGCAAAGAAGGTTATGCAGTATCTGCAAGGAACGAAGGATTACATGCTTACATACAGACATTCTGATCATTTGGAACTGGTTGGATATACAGATGCAGACTTCGCTAGTTGCGTTGACTCAAAAAAGTCGACATTGGGTTATATTTTCCTTTTGGTAAGCGGTGCTGTCTCTTGGAAAAGTATTAAGCAAACCCTTACAGCGTCGTCGACTATAGAGGCAGAATTTGTTGCTTGTTATGAGGGCATGTCACATGCTACTTGACTGATAAACTTTATCACAGGACTTACTATTATAGATTCCATATCTAGGCCATTAAAGATGTTCTGTGATAATAGTGCTGCTGTGTTTTTTACGAAGAACAACAAGAGTAGCAGTCGAAGTAAGCACATCGACATCAAGTATCTTATTGTTCGGGATCGTGTTAAAGAAGGGACAATTGTTATTGAGCATATTGGTACTGAGCTTATGGTTGCTGATCCCATGACTAAGGGCTTACCCCCTTCTCTATTTAAGAGTCGTGTGGATCGTATGGGTCTTCTTAGCTCATCATGCATTTGATTTTGCTTATGTACTTCTGGACTTTTCTCATTTATCATAGCAATTACAGTTTCTTTTCTCGTTGTGTCTCATTTTTCAGTGCACTTAAGTATGAGACAATATTTACCAAATGAGTGGGAGCATGCCTTCACTCATAAATATATTTTGCCACATATAGCACTCCAACAGAATGAATTAGTTGCATTGTGATACATGGAAGGGAATGTTCTTCTTTGAGGACATAACCGCCTTGATTCATGCGATTATGACATTTTGTAAGAGTATAAAGATACCACATACAGTTCAAAGGGTATTATTTTTTCAAACATTGTATGCACATACTAAAGTCATTTTAAAGTTTTCCATTACCCACTTGGTTATTTTTTCACTCAAATATTTTTTCTCAAATTTAGTTTAATTGAGCCAAGTGGGAGATTTTATTCTTTCTATAGCTTAATTAAGAAGTTGTGCCAAGTGGGAGAATATTGGGCTTTGTTTTGTATTAAAACATAAGGTGACCTAACTATCTCAATTGACACTGTTTTGGGCTTTTATAAAACTATCTGGGTAATGGGCCTGAGTCAAAATACCCATTAAGCTGTGGTTTTAAGTGGCAAATCTGAACCATTGAATGACCTATGGATGGGCGGTCAGGATTCTAGGGTTCTTAACAGTGGTATCATGGTTTAGTTATAAATACACCATTAACCATTCTAATTCGGTGTCTTAAGCGAGATTACTCTAAGCCAAATTCTAAACTAGAAATACTATTGTGATTTTGAAGAAGATTAGTTAATTCTAGAGTAGATTAGCTGAAGATCAAGCTTACTTGAAGAGGTTCTCAATTACAATGAGTACATGTATACCTAATCCCTATATTAAAGTCTAACAGTTTTATGTTTATATGTTTCGTGTTGGAAGCATCTTCCTAGCCGAAGGAATCGAAGCAGCCCTCCCCGCAAGCCGTCAACACCACAGGCACGAAGTAGATTCTACTACGAAGATCATTGATCCTGGCAGGAGCCATGGATACGAAGAAGAACAGGGTATATATTGACACAGCGAGACTGGAGCGCACGGGAACCAACACCTGGATCGAAGCAGAGAGATGGGAGAAGCTCTCAATCTACAGAGTGCCTCCCCAGATCGCCAGACTGAACGACAAGGCATACTCCCCCCAGCTGGTCTCCATTGGGCCATACCACAACGGGAAGCCGCACTTGCTGCCCATGGAAGAACACAAGTACAGGGCCCTCTTCCACTTCCTGCGAAGGTCCGAAACCGACATCGAGGACTACATCGTGTCCCTGAAACAAGTGGCGCAGCAGTTGATGGACTCGTACGAGAAGCTGGACACGGAGTGGATGGATGAAGATCGGTTCGTGGAGCTCATGCTCCTTGATGGCTGCTTCCTTCTGGAGTTCCTGCGTGCCAAATCCAAAACCTCTCTTGGGTATGCCCTGAAAGATCCCGTCTTTAGCGTTCAGGGGATGTCCACTGGCATCTACAACGTCATGCTTGACTTCTTTTCTGTCGAGAATCAGGTGCCCATGCTGTCTTTAGAAAGGATACTGGCCGTGGAGGGAAGAACAACACAAGAACCAGTCAGAATCACAATTTTCCTTTCTCTCTTCACTCTGTTAGACAATCTTCACTATCTAAAATATGTTCTTCTTCACATCTGAATGTTAGTGGTTAAATGCTGCAGGCTACTTACATCAACAAGTTGATACTCTTTTTTTGGACTCAAAATAAGGGGACGACGAGCTTGGGTCCAAGCCTGCACTTGCTGGACTTGTTAAGGAAGATCTACGTAAGGTCGCAAGAGAAGTTGCAGATGCGCCTTTCCACGAGAATTATCTTCGCCCATCCGCCATCTTGGCAGCCAATCAGCTACAGAAGGCGGGGATCATCTTCAAGAAGGCTGACAGCAACAACCTGGGAAGCATCAATTTCAATAAGCTTAATGGCGTCCTCAGCCTCCCTGTCTTCCATGTTTGTCCCAAAATGGAGGTGATTTTCCTCAACCTGTCCACATTCGAGAGGCTGCACATGGATTCAGGCCAGGAAATTAGTTCCTACATCGACTTGACGGCATGTCTGGTCCAATGCGCTGACGATGCCAAGCTGCTCAAGTCCAAAGGGATTCTTGTTTCTTCAACTGGGACAGTGCAAGACGTTACCGGGTTCACTGGGTTCATACAGAAGCTCCGGCAGGACATTAACCTGATGCCCAAGAGAAGCTCTTACCAGCTGCGCCTCGACCTGGAAATCTATTACTGGGCCGAGACCAGCATGTGGAAGAAGCGTTTCCGAGAATGGAGCTCAAACTTCAGGGAGACGTACTTCAAAAGCCCATGGTCACTGATCGCACTCTTCGCGACGTCCCTGCTTCTGCTCCTCACCATTGAGCAAAGTGTCTACACAACTCTCTCCTATTACAAATGCAGATAAGTTTACCAGCCCCTTTGACCCTGCTAGAACAGCTAGCAGGGGCCGTTGTAGTTGACTCTTATTGATTTGCTTAGAAATCTGCTCAAACTGAGTCCCCCTCCTCGGTTTCATCAATCAATCAAAGCGGAATAAAAGGCAGAAGGAAAATGCCACGCACTTGTATTGCCGCAGTTGGCTAATAATAGCGTGTCTCACTTTTGGCTGATTTTTGTCAACTCACGTATCTCCATTGTTTTATGAACGTGGTTATATATATTCTATTTTTATTTTTATATCCCCCATTGCTTTTTTTACCTTGTGATTTTTAACTAAAATTTTTCGTATCCCTCATTTTACCCTATTTTTATTTTTTCTACTTCACTTCTTCCCCCTTTCTTTTTTATCTCCGGTAATTTTTCTTCTTTATCTTCAATACCAGTAATAATATCGGCATCTTTTTTTTACCACCACGGCTAATTATAGCCGCTGGCCACGACAAGTTGGCCGAGACCACGGCCAGCAACAGCCGCGGTCAAAGGGCTTGTGTGGCCAGAGGGCCGGCAAGCTGGACTGGCCACACAGGCATGCGCTGTGTACGGCCACACTTGGCCGCGCATAGTGTTGGCACAACGCGGCTAGACCTAGCCACAGGCCTATGCTGTGCGCGGCCAATCCAACCGCGTAGGCCATGCGCGGCCAGATCTGGCCGTGCACGCCGTGCCTGCGGCCAGTCCGGCTGCGCAGGCCAGGGCACGGCCAGATTTGGCTGTGCACACTGTGCCTGCGGCCAGTCCGGCCGCGCACGGCCGCAGCCAGCGCGGCCTATGCTGGTCGCACTGCGCAAGACCAGAACAGGCCGCGGCCATATCTGGCCTGTGTTGGCCGCGTCGTGCACGGCCTGTGCAGGCCAACACAGCGCGGCCGTGCACGGCGATCTGGCCATGGCTAGTTCGCCGGTGTACAGGCCGGATTTGGGGGTTGTACGGGCACCGGAGTGATCGCCGTTATCGCCGTTGCCATCATTGCTATCGCCGAAATAGAAAAAGACGGGGGTTTAATGAAATGAGGAATGCATGAGCACAATGAAGGAGAAAATAGGAGGGATGAAGTAAAAAAAAACCCACTTTCCACTTTGTTTTGGGGGATAATAAAAAAAAAAAGGAGTTTGAATAGCCACGTTCTTCTTTTATTTATTATAACTTTTTTACATGCTCCTTCTATTTATTGACTATTGTTACTTCCCACGTACTCCTACGATTGTCTAAAATATTCAATAATCCTTAGATCTCAGTCCTGAGATTTTGCAATCATAGTATGTAAAATAAGTATTTAATAGTGAATAAAATCCTTGCAGTGTGCGGGGAGAAATCCAATTCTTTCATGGTAGCGAGAGCATAGGTTAACTCCGGCAATGACGTTCCCTCTTCATTGTCAAGCACTTCCTCTACATCTCTTTGGCCCAGCCTTTTACACACTCCTGCTATTCCATCTGATCTCTTCCCTTCTTCTTCAAGTGTTGTCACGAATATAATCCATCTTGTCCCTTCAAAACTTGACAGCACCAACTATCTCCTCTGGAAGTTCCAATTCCTTGCTGTGCTTCGTAGTTGAGATGTCTTGTGCTACTTAGAAGGGACTGTTGCACCTCCGCCCAAATTCTTGCCTGCTTCCAATGGCTTCCACTACTATATTAATCTAGCCTATACCGCCAGGTACCGAGTTGACCAAATAATCTAAGAGTTGGATCCGTGCAACTCTCTCCACAAGTGCCCTAGGGCATGTTTGGGGTGTTGATACTACCTCTGCCCCATGGTCAACTCTTGAGCATCTTTATGCCTCCCACTCACATATGCGTATCTTGTAACTTTGTTTTCAGTTGCAGACCTTGAAGAAAGGTTCCCTTTCCATGACTGATTATCTGGAGAAGGCCAAACAGCTGGCTGACAATCTTGCGGCGGCTTCTCATCCCGTCAGTTTGGAAGAATTAGTGCTTTATGTTCTCCCTTGTCCCTTTAAGATTTGCACAGCCTCCGCATTACTCGAGAGCACCGTCTTGAGTTTTCACCCCAGCTATCATCTCTTGATCTGACTGGCACCTTTGCGAATGTTGCTTCTCGCCAGGGCAACAACTCTGGCAATGTTCGTGGACGTCGCAACAACTTCAACAACACCACCCATAAATCCCGTGGTGGCAATTCCTCCCGTGGCCGTAACAATGGCCATGGGAATGGCCGGGGACGCTGCTGTACCAACGGCACTACCATTCATGGTGCTGATCGTGCTTCCTCCTCTAGACCTACCTGTCAAATTTGCCATCTGACTGGTCACAATGCTCTCAGCTGCTGCCATTGTTTTGACCATTCGTATCAGGCGGATAAGAACTCGTCGGCAACCACAGCTCTTCATGAATGCTACTACAGACGCTCAGTGGTACCCGGACTCCGGTGCTACCATGTTGTTAATGACCTCAGTGTGCTCTCTGATTATTCTCTATAGCTCTGATTAACTCCACGTTGGTAATGGTTCAGGTTTGCCTATTCGTAACAATGGTTCTTTCAATTTCAATCCGCATCTTCGTTTTCACCAAGTGTTTAATGTACCCGGTATCGTAAAAGATTTGCTCTCAATTTCTCAGTTGACTCCTGACCATGACCATGCTCACCCACCTCCAAGGCCTGTATATATATTGGGAGCACATCCCTCTTCCTCACCTGTCGTGCCTAGACTGTCCATCTTGGGGGCACCAACGTCACCACCAACTTCAACCCCACCTAGTCCGCAACCCAATTCTTCAATGCCTGTCTCTCCCTCACTCGAAACCACGAACGATATCCTCCTTACAAATGGCCCCCACGCCCCTTAATCAGTCAGCCTCCTCTTCAACCACTTCTAAGTCTTCAACCAACCCCGAACGACCAACACCTGCACCTGCTAGTGCACGTCCTTTGGAACCCCATGCCACCCATCCGATGATTACCCGCTCAATAACCGGTGATTTAAAACTCAAAGCCCACTGAACCCATGTACTATTTTAATCAAGCCTTGAAATCTCTAGAGTGGCATGCTGCGATGGATACATAATTCAACTCCTTCGTTCAGACCAGAAATTTTTCGGTGTACGTTGTACCATTTAACGTTTAACTTATCAATATTTATAACCGCTTGCTGTCCTGGCATCTCATAACTATACTACTGAGTTGTGAATCAAATGGTGAAATACACACAACCAGTAAGGTGTACAATGCACACTGAAAAATTTCTCCATTCTGACACATGGACTTTAATCCATCCACCTCCAAATAAGAACCACATTGAGTGTAAGTGAGTTTTTAAAATAAAGAGGAAGCTTATGGATCAAACTCATAGTTTTAGATATTGGCTCAAGCTCAACTCAAACTCAATCAAGCAACTAATCATCCAATTAAGGTTCGGCTTAAGAAGAAAACTAGAGACTCGACTCATGCTCGAACTCAATATTAACTTAGCTCAAATTTAGCTTAATTTTAAAAGATTGAAGAGCTGGGATTTGAACTTGTGATGTTGCCAAAAAAAATGAACTCCTTGACCACTTCGCCTACAACACCTTTTGTGTTAAATATTTCATCAAGCATATAACTTTAATGACAGAGTGATTATATTTGATAAAAAAATATATTTAAAATAATATTTGTAGTTCTTTATATTGATCACATATTTTAATGCATAAAAATGAGTGCAAAAACTTAATTAATATTTCTACCTCATTATACCAATATATACTAATTGTTAGGTAAAATATAATATTATCAAATACTCCCTTTGTCTTAAATTAATATCTTCATTTAGTTTTTTAAAATAAATTAATAAAAATTTATTTTTAAAAACTAAATAGAGCTAGTAATGTAGGATAAATAGAGTATTTATAGATACAATCTTGTACAAAATTGCTATTATTTACTAAAAATTTATAAATTTGTAAATAGATAATTAAAGTATAAATAATATTATTTACTTATTTATTGGCTTTCTTTTCTAAGATTTTTATTTGTTGTCATGCTATATCTTGTATTTGTATATTTAACTATATATACATATTTTAATAGTCTTTTATAAATATGTCACTATTTTTAGCACATATATACTCCCTCTAAACTATTAAAGTGTTCATATATTTTGTATCATATATATTTTTTAATAGTTTTGTATAAACATGTCATTATTATTAGCACATATATACTATATGTATATGTACTGCCACATCCTCTTCTACATACTCCAACATTCTTTTGGTTGTATGAAATATAGTTATTATTTGATAACCTAAATTTTTTAAATCTTTATAGTTAACTACATTTGTGTATTCGATATATTATATATAAATGTATATTATTTATTCCTATTATACATAAATATAAATTTTAATAAATATTACATATATATAACATATGTATATTATGTCTCTTTAAAATATTTACTTTAAGATAATTTATATCATGTATAATATTTATGGGTGCTAAGGAGCCAGGCCAAGTTGAGCTTTAGTATACCAGGAACATGAAGCTCAATATTTTGTCGTCTTGGACCCATCCCCAATAAATATAGCTTACCCTAATCTTATAAAAAAACACTCCATGAGTTAATGTTGAAAAATATTTAGAAAGTTATTGTAAAATTTGAATTTCTAAGTATTCTAAGAGTAGTCTCCATAGAAAATTTGAAAAGATAAATTGTAATTTATTGACATATAGAGATAATAAATAATATTACCATAACATATTATCTAATTATTGATATATTGTTTGATGTGTAGTACAATATATCCCATTTTTTCCCTTGGTTGTACTATATATATATATATATATATATATATATATATATATATATATATATATATATATATATATATATATATAATCTTATTTTTATGATATATTTAAAATTCAATACGTATCATATGTGGACATATATACATAATGTGTCTTTAAATATTTACTTCTCAAAAAAATATACATGTGTGATATAAGCCAATACTCAATGCATAGACATTATACATTTATTAATAATATATAAATTTGTTATATATATATATTATAAATATAAATTGAGATTGATAATTATGCATATGTATACATAAGTGTCAATATATATATATTTATATATATATATATTATAAAATATATTTACGAATTTCATTCAAGTTCAAGTTGAGTTTGAGCCGAGTTCAAGTTTTATTTGAACCAAGTCAAATTGAGCCAGGGTATACCCAAACTCAACTCAGAAATATTAGAGTTCGAGTCAAGTTCGAGTTTGAGTTGAGCCATGTTCGAGTCGAGTAGAGGCACCATTGCTCGGTGAACTTGTAGAGTGGCTGGCCAGTAGCGGAAGCTATGGTGGGAGAGGTTGGTGCACATCAAAATCCAAACTTTAATAGATCTACACCATAAGTATGTATAACTAAAATAAATTAGCAATAAATATGTAACTTAAAATAATTAATCAAAGGAAGATAATCAAAATAGGAGTGATGACGAACTGACCTGGGCCAAACCAACCCTAGCATGCCCTCCTCATACAGATCTAGCACGCCAATGGATAGATCAAAATAAGTTAAGGATGAGAGAGAGTTACCTATGTGTTGATCTCTTTTAAACCCAACTTGGATGAAGAAAACGCTATAAGATCTCAGCCCAATCAATCTTCAAAGCGAATTAGCGATGAAGGAGAGTCCTCTCCTTCCTTTCGGCCCACCTACAATGCCTTGGATAGGGGAGATAAAGGGCGACCAGCAGCTTCTCCCAATGGAGAAGCAAATCACACCAAGAAGAGAGGGGGGCGGCCCAAAGAGAGAGAGAGATTGGGAAGCCTAAGATCCACAATAGGGGGGGGGGCGATCCATTTAATTTGGGAATAAGAAAGAATATTCTCTCCCTCAAATCAATCCCCTTACTTTCCATATATAAACGTGCCTGATTTGGGCTTTGATTAAATTGGGCTTGCAAGCTAGAATTTTTCCAGTTTCTAATAGAGGTTCAAACACAATAGGCATGGGCTCTGTCTCATAGAGCCCGCAGAAGCCTAGACCCCTGCACACGGCCAAGCCCACAACAGGGTCGACTCCTCATTAACTACAGGTCCCACCCTCGACACATAATTTACGCGATTGGGCCCCACAATGTGTAAATGTATACATAGATGTATGTCTAGTGTACGTGTGTGACATGTGTAGGTCCTTTTCGAATTATGTGTAACAACGGAACATGTTGCATTGGCGTGTCCACCCCCACTACCCTTAGACCTCGTGTCCCATACTAGTTCACCCGGATTGTGACACATTGAACAAAACTGGGCCTGAGCCCATACCATGGTCCAACAGAACTAACTCAGCTTATTAGCACCCTAGAGGTTTATATAAAGCAACCACCAGAATTCACTCACACCCGGTTTCCTAATAATATGTGTAGACTTTAAAAGTTCTTAGATGAACTTAAATAAGCCCCTCATTTCATCGCCTCAGTAGTCTCTTGCTCTCCTTAGGCTTTATTAGATCTAACTTCAATTCCTCTTTATTTATTTACAAAGGGATGGCCAACACACCATCTAGATGCTTATATATGTGGATGATATAATTATCACAGGCAGCTCTTTCTCTTTCGTTTATTCTTTTAATCAAAAGATGGGTTCTCATTTTGCACTGTAAGGACCTCGGCCAGCTTCATTAGATCCTGGGGTTGAAGCAATTTTTTAGGGCAGACAGCTTTACCTCTCCGAGACAAAGTACATTGTGGATGTTCTTGAGAGAGCTCGCCTCAGCGGGATCAAGCCCATTTATACTCCCTGCCACACCGGCTCCAATCTATCCAAGTATGAATGTGAACCTTTGATTCCACTGACTACCGTAGCCTTCTGGTGCACTTCAATATCTCACTCTAACTCACCCGGACATCTTTTATGCTGTCAATCAAGTATGTTAATTCATGCACTCCGCAACCTCTACTCATCTCACAGCTATTAAGCGAATATTGAGATATATAAAGGGTACTTTACACCTTGGTCTTTTCCTTTGCCTTCAATGTTCACTGCCTTTATATGAGTTCTCTAATGCCGATTGGGCCAGGTCCCTTGATGACCGCCGCTCTAATTCTAGGTTTTGAGTGTTTCTCTGGGCGCAACATTATCTCCTGATGTGCAAATAGCCAACTTACAATTTCCCGCTCTCGTGTCGAGTCTGAGTATAGATGTCGAGCATTGGCGGCAGCAGAGATCCAGTAGCTCAAACATATCCTACGAGAACTTGTATTGCTCTTTCCCATGCTTATACTATATGGTGTGATAATATTAGTGCGACATATATGGCCACTAATTCAGTCTTTCATGGCACACTAAACATGTGGAAATTGACTACCATTTTGTTTGTGAGTGTCGCGCAACGCACATTATGTGTCATGTTTGTTTTAACCAAGGATCAACTACGGGTGTAAACGGCGTCTATTTATCCGGTGTCTATCTATGTCTGTATCCGTTCATATTAAAATAGAAAATATTATTTTTTCTGTCCCTAATATAGACAAACATGGACAAAGATTTGCTATGTCCGTAGCCATCCATATCTACCAACTATATATTTTATTATTATTTTTTACTTTATACTAAATTACTAACCTATGTCACATAGTTAATCTTCATAACAAAATATAAAAAATACATATTATGCTCTCACATGACTTATATAATATTATTATTTATTTATTTTTAGATTAGATTATCGTACTATTATTATAACTTATTTTTTAATTATTTTTTTACCAACCACCCTTAATTTGAGAACAAAATAGTATATGTTAAACTTTCACTTTCATTTTATCTTTGTCCATTTGTTTATATCCATATCCATTATGGACAAATGCGGATGGACAATCACATGGTCCGCATAAAAATAGAAGGTTGTGGACATGCTTTGTCCACATTTGCATTCGTCCATTCACACCCTTAGGATCAATTGGTGGACATATTTATAAGGGTCTATTTGGATTGGTGGAAACCAAGAGAAAGGGAAAAAGAAAGAGAAAGTGAATCTAGGTGAAAGAGAAACTAGGAGATTCCTAAGAAAATTTTATTATTTGGTTACACAAATGATGTTAGAAAAAATTGACGGTGATGGTGGTGGTACCGGTGGTAGTGGCGGCTGTAGTGGTAGTGGTGGCGGCGGCGGTGGCGGTAGCAGTGACAGCGGTAGTGATGGAGGTGACGGTATTGATGGTAGTAGTGATTGTATTGGTAGTAATAACGGTGGCGGCAGTAGTGACGGTAGCGATGATAATAGTAATGGTGGTGATGATAACAATAGTAGCGGCAATGGCAGTAACGGTGGCAGTAGCAGCGGTGGTAGCAATGATGGTGGTTGTAGTAGAAGCAAAACATAAGCCTTTAGTACAATAATTTTCTCCTAAAATTTATAAGTTGACGGGCGAAAAATTTTTAAGCCAAAATTTTATTTATTTTCTCTCAGTTTTTACTCTGATTTTTTTTCCTTATTGCTCCAAATAATAGAAACTAAAAAATTTTAAAAAGATCCCTTTTTTCCCCTACTTTTCATCCATCTAAATAAACCTTAAGGGACTCTCTCACCTCGGTCACCAAGACCTTACATCCAAACTCATTGTTCTATCTAGACCAACTTCATTTCAGGGGGAGTAATAGCTTATGTACAGTTGGCATGCAATATCTCACAAATTGGCTGATTTCAGTAACTCACATATCTTTATTCTGTTATTTATTGTAAGGAAAATAATATTTGTACTCCGCATCTCTACACCCCTCCTTGCACTGCACTTATGTGGCACTTATCTTTTACGTGTGCTAATTACCACGAGCCCCTCACCTTCTTCATGCACGACATAATGGGTGGGTCGCACCTCAGCCCGGGCAGTCACGGGCCTCGTGGCAACCACCTCGACCAACGGCCTGCCTTTGGCAGGCCCAACGGCGGGGTCCCCCTCCCCAATGGTAACATCCCGTTTGCCACCAGCGCTAACGGAGCTGCTATCCTCAACAACAACGGTAACAATGCGCCGTTTCTCACCGGCCCGGGCGGGCAGACGGAGAGCACCTTCATCGGCAGCAACGATATTAAAGGACTATTCCAACATTTGAGAGAGTAACACCAATGGAGAGGTAGAGGTAATCTGTCCATGATCTGGGAGCCAGTCCGACGTTCAGGCATTCTTTCAAGTACCCATAGAGTTCCTCCACTCACGTCTACATAAGAAACTCCCATTTGTTTTCTTTGCTTTGTGTTTTTTGATGGAGGAGGGAAGAGATTCCATCTCAATGAGGGATGTTGCGGACTACGTGGAAGGATTCATGGTGTACTAAATGAACACTCTCTACAGAGCTCCTCCATTGCCTTCCCCACCCACCTTCATTTCAGCGGGGTCCCCTCACTGCAGCAGACCAACCACCATGGATGTTTCTGCTCTTCTCCAAGCACCATGCCCATGAAACAAACAAGAAAGACAGCAAACAAGTTTTAGTTTTAATTTTTGCTATAAACTAAGCACAGCAAGCTATAAAAATATATGAACCAAAACAGCTACCAATCCAATGGCAGTACACTAAGCAAGAAGCAAACAAGAGTCAGCAAACAAGAGCCAAAATGCCCACAAGTTCAAAGCCTATAAGAATATATAAGCCATCAATGGCTGCTATCGATCATTTCCGTTGTCAAAAGCGAGACATGGCCACCGCCCATGAACCCATTACAGCAAACTGCAACCAGAGCTTCAAACGATGCCCCCCATCTCACCTCCCCTGCGTAGGAAGGCGTATTGTCATCTGCAGGTGAGATAGAGGTCTCGGCTGCGGCGGAGGGGGAGGTGATTTGGTGTCGCTTTTGGGAGAAGGCGCCACCGCTGGAGGCGAGTAGGTCAGCGTATGAGTGGGCATTGGAGATGGCGAGGATGCGTTCCACTGTGCCGGAGCGGGTGCCGGGGATGGAGCCTTCCCAAAGAGCTCCTGCGGGAGAAGCATGCTGTCGACTACGTGAACCCCCACTAGAGGCGCGTCCAGCACCGTTGTTGTCACTTTGGCGGTGCTTGCACCGGCGTGGATTGTGATCTAGTCGCCGGAGGCGATGGCAAAGAGCTCGTATTTAGAAGCGTCGTTCGTGGCCAGAGTGGCGAACGGGCGGCCACCGGAGGACTTCAGCGTCACTGCAGGGGCGTACTCCGGGAGTGCGTGATAGAGCAGCAGCGCCACCGCTTCGGCACTGCTTAGCTTTCTGATATCAGGTGCATTGGGAACCTTGAAGGCCTCATCCGACGGCGCAAAGACAGTGAGCCCCGTGCCAATAGCGCTCTCATATGTCTTCGTCACCCTGGTCTTCCCGAGCAGCACGGCGAGTGTCCCGCATCCGGTCTTCTCTAGGGTGGGGGAGAGGTTGGACGGGGGGCTGGGAGTTGGGCCGGTGAGCAGGCCTGGGGGAAGGTGCGCTGACCTTGAGAACAGATATGTTATAGGGAAGGATTGGAAGGGGAAAAGAAAAACCACTCACCGGTGTCTTCGCTGAATTTTTGCCAAAATCACCTCGAGCCCTCGACAGGGAAGAGAGTGGAGAAGAGGCTGATGCTGCTGAATCAATTGCGGCGACGTGTTTTCTGAATAGTAAGGTGTCACGTGGTAAATTATGATTGGTAACACTTCAGCGATGTAGGGATGTAGAAGATTCAGAGTAGGGATATCGGCTTCCTTATTGTAACTTTCCACATGCTCCTACGATTATATAAACTATTGTAACAATGCTTATATCTCATTCCTCCTGAGAGCTTGCAATCATATCATATAAGACAAATATTTATATCTCATTCCTCCTGAGAGCTTGCAATCATATCATATAAGACAAATATTTAATAGTAAATGAAATATCTGTAGTGTGCGGAGAGAAATCCAATTCTTTCGAGCCTATCTCTCTTGGCAATTAAAATAGCAATCTAAACTTCCCGAAATTGTGAACCAAACTCGCAGAGTACATGGGTGAGAGCGATGAATTCTGTGAGTAATACGTTGGGGTCCACAGCCGACACCCTGTAAACATGTGCACCCACAGCCTTTGCTTATTACTACCCCTAACTGAATTCTGTGCTGGTTGTTAGTATTTTTTTAATATTAAAAAGAAAGAAAGAAATATATAAAATCAGTTATAAAAATAGTTCTACTCTTTCAAAAGGAGAACAAATAATCAGTTTTGCACTTTTTCGAGAGAGAAAAACTCTTCTCAATGAGATATCAAAAATTCCTCTCATATATTTAGATATTTGTCTTCAAAAGTATGATTTTCAAACAAAGAAAATTAGTATGAATGTATTTTGAGAACATATTTGCGGAGATGCTGATTACACACCAATATTTATAATTGCTGAGGAAAATATTGTTTTTAGGAAAGTGTAGCATGCCTTAAATGTAAAGGGTTGCAGTCCATTTTTTGCATCAAAACTCTACATTTTAGTTAGAAATAAGTATAAGTTCTTCACCAACCACCGTCAACATCTCACAAGGGTTACAATTTAATAGCACCTCCTTTGAAATTGAAACCTGACAATCAATACCACCATTGAGCTCAACAAGTATGGTTCCCATCATTACCTTCATTGAGGATATTAGTATGGATTTTATAGACATATTGCCCACGGTCCAAGGCAATATGTTATACTTGTTGTGGTTGATCGGTTATCTAAGTATGCTCATTTTTCTACTCTTTATCATTCTTATATTATAAAGAGCATTGTCAATATTTTCATGCGTGATCATTACTTGTCTCCATGGGATGCCTAAGTCTATTATTTGTAATAGTAAAATGTGTTGCTCTTTACATTTTGACACGAGTATTTTTTCTTGCAAGGCACATCTTTCCGCATGAGTTTAGCTTATCACTTGTTGACTGATAGTCAATCTAAAGTGGTAAATTGTATTGTCTTAAGCAATATTGATGGTGCTTTTTAGCTAATCGTCCCAAGACTTTGTTATCCTTTCTTCTATGGGCAGAGTGGTCTTATGACACCATTTTTCATATTTCTACGAGTTACACCCCTTTCGGTTGCTTTATGGCCATTGTAACGCCCAAGAATTTTTATCACATTTTTTAAAAATTCACAAAAATAATTTGCAATATAATAGCTATAAATTGGGGGAAATGATGAATATGAAACCTATGAAAGTAGTTTTCATAATTTAAAATATCACACATCAGGTTTTTTCATATAAATTTTTACTCATTCAAACATCATACGGCCAAACCAATCATCCTCAGGCGCTACTCGAAAACAAACATACGAAGTAAATTACTATGATTATAGACTTAAAATACAATTTTCTCCCAAGCATCCCTGAGTGCAAGTCCCATAACAGTCCAAAGTCCTATTCTAAATTACAAGTCCATAAAACATAAACACTTTAATTCTCATCGCACCCAATACATCAGATCGTGGCACAATTAATACTCGTAGTGAGTCAAAGATATACTTAAGTGATGCACTGAAATAATGTTAAATTGAATGTTTTCAAATCTTAAATTTCAATCCTATATTATGTTAATTAATTGCTTATTTGGGTTATTTATGTCTTGAATAGGTGAGTTGGGCCTCTGTTGTATTTACATATCCAAATGGGTTTCGATAAGATCGAGGTCAAAGAGGAAGTGAAGCCAAACTATCTAAAGCTATATAAGTCAAGAATTGGCTCATAATAGTCTAAATATGCATGGAATGGTCAAACACAAACTTGTGGACCCGTTGGATTTTAGATTTGCATCAAAAGAACCAAGTTCGGAAAAAAGTTAATTTGGATAGATTGACAAAGCCTTAGTATTTTGGTCATATATTTCTATGTAAAATTAGGATTGATATGATTCTGGTGGCATTAGAAAGTTGACTTCCGCGGCTAATATCACTATTTCATGAGGAAATTCATAATTTCAAAGATATATAGGTCAAATCTGACATGCAAATGGACAACTAGTTAACTAACCCGAGGCCAACACATTGAAGATCTTTTTACTAATTGTGATTTATATATATAAAGAAAGATAATGAAGTTGATTGGATAACTAAATAAAGAGTAAAAAATAATTATTGTCTGAATAAATCATTGATTTATTTGATTGATTTAGAATCTAATCATTACTAAAGAAGTAACAAATCAAGCAATTACTCAGGATGCAACCAAGGGATATATTTGAACCTTCCCCTTTAAATCAACCCCTTCTACTCATATAAATATAGGGGTGGACGTGGTAGAGGTATTATCCCCTCTTCTCTGAAGCTATCTTCTCTAATTTTTTTCTCTTCTTTTGTATTTTAAATTTTATTGTAATGACTTTTCTATGCTCACTAGCTAAAGCTAGAGGTGCTTTGTAACAATCTAATGAAGTTCTATTTATATTTCATCAATGGTTTCAAGCAAGTATAAGTTATTTAAAGTGTTGGTTATTTAATATTGTTTATCTTCTTGTTTCTTTATGATCTTAACACATAAGATGCTTAAAAACTCTCCTTTTTAGTCTTTTATTGTAATGACTTTTTATGCTCACTAGCTAAAATTAGAGGTGATTTGTAACAATCTAATGAAGTTCTATTCATATTTCAGCAATGGTTTCAAGTAAGTATAGGTTATTTGAAGTGTTGGTTATTTGATATTGTTTATCTTCTTGTTTCTTTGTGATCTTAACACATAAGATGCTTAAAGGTTCTCCTTCCTAGTCTTTTATTGTAATGACTTTTTATGCTCACTAGCTAAAGTTAGAGGTGATTTGCAACAATCTAATGGAGTTCTATTTATATTTTATCAATGGTTTCAAGTAAGTATAGGTTATTTGAAGTGTTGGTTATTTAGTATTGTTTATCTTCTTGTTTCTTTGTGATCTTAACACATAAGATGCTTAAAGGCTCTCCTTTTTAGTTTTTTATTGTAATGACTTTCTATGCTCACTAGCTAAAGTTAAAGGTGATTTGCAACAATCTAATGGAGTTCTATTCATATTTCATCAATGGTTTCAAGTAAGTATAGGTTATTTGAAGTGTTAGTTATTTAGTATTGTTTATCTTCTTGTTTCTTTGTGATCTTAACACATAAGATGCTTAAAGGCTCTTCTTCTTAGTCTTTTATTGTTTTGATACATAGAACTCTTGAAGAAATAATTTTTTTTATCTTTCATCTATCCAAAGTATTTATTATCTTTATTTTTGCTTTTAATGTTCATATCGTCTGGTTAGATAGAATCTTCATTCAATTCTAACTGAGATAACATGATACGTGAAGAACATCACTAGATATTACAATGACCCTTAATTTCATAGTATTTTATCTTATTGCTTTCTTAACTCATTATTACTTCAATACTCTTCTACTTTTTCTCTTTTAATATTTATTTACTTCTTTTATTTTGTAATCATTATGATAGTCATACAAAGGCAATCTTTGTGGATTCGACCTTGGAATACTACATCTACTTGTGCATTGTAAGTCTGTAAGTAATATTACCCTAGGCTTTGACTCAATTTGATGAATCAATAGTTTAGGTGTAACACTGAGTCAAAGGGAATAAAACTACCATGGAAACGAGCATCCATCTTCAGGAGCTTTCCATCACAAACTTATAAAAGCCTCCCAAACAATGGGGTTAAAAAATAGGGTAATGAGCATTTTTATACTCAGTTGGAAAATACCCAATAGGAGAGTTTTAAAAAGTGAACTCAGGAAGTCCATATATAAATACATTCATGTAACTCAAACATTACTACAACAAAATTGACTATTAGTGACGCATTTAAGCGTTGCTAATAGTACTATAAACGCCACTAATAGTTATTAGCGACATATAAAATACGTCGCTAAATGCGTCGATAAAACTGTCGTCGCTACTACATATTAGCTATGCTTACTTCAAACGTCACAAAAAGGTACTATTAGCGACGTTTATAAACGTTGCTATTAGTAAAATATTAATGATGCTTTTTCTTAAGCATTGCTAATATTATAGTATTAGCAACGTTTATAAACGTCACTAAAAAAAATTTATTTTTTTTTATTTTAATTTTTTTTTTAAATTAAATAAATACTTATTACCGATGCTTATTAGTAAACGTCGCTAATAGGATAGTATTAGCGATGTTTTTGTAAGCGTTGCTAATTGATTTAATTATTTTAAAAAATATAAAAAAAATTGATTTATAAATAAAAAAATAAAAAATTAACTTTTAGCGACGCTTTTGAGGAGTGTCGCTAAAAAAATAAAAAATAAAAAAGAAAGAAAAATCACGGCTTAAAAAAAATTTAAAATTTT
Organism: Saururus chinensis; assembly: GCA_035235625.1. Lineage (NCBI taxonomy): Eukaryota > Viridiplantae > Streptophyta > Magnoliopsida > Piperales > Saururaceae > Saururus > Saururus chinensis. The sequence continues at coordinate 29,960,038 of CP141140.1, forward strand.
TTTTTAAAAAATTTCCCGGTTTGGGCCAGGTCTAATACATGACCCGCGCGTGGCTAGGTCAGAAGCAACCCACGCCACGGGTTAGTAACGACCCACACGAGGCCAAGTTAGTAACGACCCGTGGCGCGGGTCAGTAATGACCCCGCGCAGGCCAGTTTGGGCCGACCTACGTGGGCCAGTCTGAGATGACCCGCCTGCGCGGGTCATCTTCAACCTCTCGCCGAGGCAAGAGGTTTTAGAACCGCCACGCCGTAAACCAACCACAACCGCCCAAGCTGCTAGAAAAAGGTTTGTCCGTCGGCGGAGGTTCCAGATCCAGCCCGATTACATACAGATAGTAGACGACGACAAGACAACTGCGGACGGCGGCGAGACACTGTGGACGGCAGTGAGATGACACGGATGGCGGCGAGTCGATAGAGGACGGGGGCAAGATGACTGAACTCCCCTCGCACGGAGATGCACAAATGACCACACACGGGTGGTTGGGTGACCACGCACGGGGCGACTGGTCTAGCTCGTCGAAGACGCCGGATGACCCAAAGCGACGCCTTTTCTGTCCCTTCCTAGTTCCGAAGTCTTGTTGGAGGTGCAGAATATAAAGCACAGGGGGAAATTTGCCTGAGCATGAAGTTTCATGCCTAAGGAAATTCGCCCATGCGTGAAACTTCACTCTTGAGTGAATTTCCACCCAAGTAAAACCTATAGCGACGCTTCATTGAAGCGTCGCAACAATTTCTCATTTGCGGCACAGTAAAGCATCGCAGTTGACTTCATTTGCGACATGCGAAAATAAACATCACAAATTGTGAATATAAGTAGCGACAGAAAATTCAGCGTCGCTAATACAGGTATGATTAGCGATGCGTAATTCTCACTGTCGCTAAATGTCTTAAATTTTTTTATAAAAAAACTGTTCCCTCTACCCCCCCTCTCCCTTCTCTCTCTCTACCCTCTCTCTCTTCCATCTTTCTCAAACTCATCTCTCTCCCGTCTCTCTCATCCATCCTTCTCTCTCCTCCCTCTCCCCTCTCTCTCATCCCTCTCTCTCCTCCCTCTCTCTCCCTCTCCTCCCTCTCTCTCTCTCCTCCCTCTATCTCTCCCTCTCCTCCCTGTATCTCTCCCTCTCCTCTCTTTCCCTCTCCTCTCTTTCCCCTCTTCTCTCTCTCCCTTTCTCTCCTCCCTCTCTCTCCCTCCCCTCTCGTCTCTCTCTCTCTTCCCCCCCTCTCTCTTCCCTATCCTCTCTCTTCCCTCCCCTCTCCTCTCTCTTCCCTATCGTCTCACTCTCTCTTCCCTCCCCCCTCTCTCCTCTAATTTCAAAATTTTAAGATTTTTTATTCTTTAAAATTATTTTTAAAAAATAATAAATAAATAAAAATACTAATAGCGACATATAGTTTTATACGTCGCTATTAGTACACATATTAGCGGCGTATACTCTTATATGTCTCTACTGCATATACTAATAGTGACGTATAATACTCTGCGTCGCTATTAGTATTTTATTTTAATTAAATTTTTTTATTTTAAAAATAAATAAATTAAAAAAATTTAAATAAAATTAAAATAAAATTCTTCTCTCTCTTCCCTCCCCTCCCCTCTCCTCTCTCTCTCTTCCCTCCCCTCTCCTCTCTCTCTCTCTCTCTCTTCCCTCTCCTCTCCCCTCTCTCTTCCCTCCCCTCTCCCCTCTCTCTTCCCCCCTCTCTCTCTTCCTTATCCTCTCTCTCTTCCCTCCCCCTCTCTCTTCTAATTTAAATTTTTTAATTTTATTTTTTTTATTTTAAAAATAATTTTTTTAAATAAAATCAAAATAATATTCTTTTCCCTCCCCTCTCCTCTTTCTCTCTCTTCCCTCTCTTCTCTGTCTTTTCCCTCTCCCCTCTCTCTCCCCTCTCCTCTCTCTCCCACTCCTCTCTTTCCCACTCTCTCTCCCTCTCCTCTCTCTCCCACTCCTCTCTTTCCCACTCTCTCTCCCACTCCTCTCTTTCCCACTCTCTCTCCCTCTCCTCTCTTTCTCTCTCCTCTCTCCCCTCTCTCTCTCCCTCTCCTCTCTTTCTCTCTCCCTCCCTCTCCTCTCTCCTCTAATTTTAATTTTTTATAATTTTTTATTTTTAAAAATTAATTTTAAAAATAATAAATAAATAAATACTAATAGCGATGTATTTATCTATACGTCGCTATTAATATTTTATTTTAATTATTTTTTATTTTAAAAAATAAAAAATTAATAAATTTTTTTTAAAAATCAAAATAAAATTCCTCTCACCCACCCTCTCTTCCCACTCCTCTCTCTCTCCCCTCTCCTCTCCTCTCCTATTTCTCTCTCTCTCCCTCTCCTCTCTTTCCATCTCTCTCTCTCCCTCCATCTCCTTTCTTTCCCCCCCTCTCTCTCTCCCTCTCCTCTCTTTCCCTCCCTCTCTCTCTCTTCCCCCCTCTCCTCTAATTTCACTTAATTATAATTTTTTAAAAAATTAATTTTAAAAATAAAAAATAAAATAAAGTAAATACTAATAGCGATGTATAGGAATATACGTCGCTATTAGTATAGGTATTTGCGATGTATAGTACTATATGTCGCTAATACATGTACTAATAGCGACGCATATAGCTATATGTCGCTATTAGTATTTTATTTTAATTTTTTTACTTTAAAAAATAAAAAAAATTTAAAAATCAAAATAAAATTCCTCACCCTCCCTCTCTTCCCTCCCCTATCCCCTCTCTCTTCCCTCCCCTCCCCTCTCTCACTCCCCTCTCCTCTCTCTCCCTCTCCTCTCTTTCCCTCTCTCTCTCCCCCTCTCCTTTCTTTCCCTCTCTCTCTCCCCCCTCTCCTTTCTTTCCCTCTCTCCCTCTCCTCTCTTTCCCTCCCTCCCTCTCTCTCTCCCCCTCTCCTCTAATTTCATTTTTTATAATTTTTTTAAAAATTAATTTTGAAAATAAAAAAATAAAATAAAGTAAATATTAATAGCGATGTATAGGAATATACGTCACTATTAGTACAGGTATTAGCGATGTATAGTGATATACATCGCTAATACATGTACTAATAGCAACGCATATAGCTATACGTCGCTATTAGTATTTTATTTTAATTTTTTTTACTTTAAAAAATAAAAAAATTTAAAAATCAAAATAAAATTCCTCTCACCCTCCCTCTCTTCCCTCCCCTATCCCCTCTCTCTTCCCTCCCCTCCCCTCTCTCACTCCCCTCTCCTCTCTCTCCCTCTCCTCTCTCTCCCTCTGCTCTCTTTCCCTCTCTCTCCCCCTCTCCTTTCTTTCCCTCTCTCTCTCTCCTCTCTTTCCCTCCCTCTCCCTCTCTCTCCCCTCTCCTCTCTCCTTTAATTTCAATTTTTTATAATTTTTTATTTTTAAAAATTAATTTTAAAAGTAAAAAATAGAATAAAGTAAATACTAATAGTGACATATAGGAATATACGTCGCTATTAGTACAGGTATTAGCAACGTATAGTGCTATATGTCGCTAATATATGTACTAATAACGACGCATATAGCTATACGTCGCTATTAGTATTTTATTTTAATTATTTTTTTACTTTAAAAAATAAAAAAAATTAAAAAACTCAAAATAAAATTCCTCTCACCCTCCCTCTCTTCCCTCCCCTCTCCTGTCTCTCTCCTCCCTCTCCTCTCTCTCTCTCTCCCTCTCCTCTCCTCTCTCTTCTATCCCCTCTCTCTCTCTCCTCTCTCTTTCCTCTCTCTTCTATCCCCTCTCCCTCTCCTCTCCTCTCTTTCCCTCTCCTCTCTCTCTCTTGATCTCCTCTTTCTCTTCTCTCTCTCCCCTCTCTCTGCTCTTCCTCTCTCCTCCCTCCTTATCTGTCTCTCTCATCACCCTCTCTGTCCTCCATCTCACTCTTCCCTTTTCTCTCTCTCTTCGATCCCTCTCTTCTTTCTCTCTTTTATTATAAATTATATTTTAAAAATAATAAGAACATTTAAGAAATAAAATATATTATATCTAAATAGTGAAAGTTTAATCTATTATTAACACTACTTTTTATTAAAATTTTAATATTTATTATATATACAAATAGTGAATAGTGAATAAAATATATATTATATTTATGAAATTTTAAAAATAAATTTATTTATTAAATAAAATTAATTAATAAATCTATTCGCGATGCTCATAATTGACCGTTGCTATTAGAAATACTATTTACAACACTTATTTAAAGAGGATAAAGAGGAGAGGAGAAAGAGAGGAGAGGGAGAGAGAGAGAGAGGGGAGAGAGACATTAAATAATTATAATTTTTTTAAGATTTTTTTATAAATTATTTTATTTTAAAAATAAAAAATAATATAAATACTATTAGTGACGTATAGCATATATGTCGCTAACAATACATGTATTAATGACATATAGTTCTATACATCGCTAGTAATTTTATTTTTTTATTTTAAATTAATAATTAATATCAGGACTATTAGCGTTGCTAATATTTATGATTTTTTTCTTTTTTAATTAATATATATATTTTAGCGATGTTTGTATAAAGCTTCGTTAATATCATTATTATTAGTGACACTTTATACATTAGCGATGCTTTATACTAAGCATTGCTAATACATAACTATTAGCGACGCATAATAATATGCGTTGCTAATAGTTTATTTTTTTGGACGATTTTGTATGCGTCGCAAGTATGGGTTTTTAGCGACGCTTATAGTTATGTCGCTAATAAATGTGTCGATAATACTACATTTTGTTGTAGTGCATGAGGCAGACAGATATATAATAATCATGTACATATGCATACAATCATGTCAAATACATATTATCAAACCAATCTTACACATACACTCTTAATCAGAGACTTGCAAACTTACTCGTACAATCAGACACTTACTCATATAATTTACACATACTTGTATGACCTTACTCGTACAATCTTGTATACATACGCTTATAGTCTTGCTCAAAATCATACTCTTACAGTCTTACTCGGAATCATACTCTTACAGTTGTCCTGAGAATCATACTCTTACAGTCGTGCTCAGAATCATATTCTTACAATCTTATTAAAAATCATACTCTTACAATTTTATTCAAACTAACACTTACTCAGAAACACACATACTTACTTATACACATACTATTGACCACTAAAATTCATTACAATTAATAAGCTCCAACATCAAAATGGAAAAGAATGTCACTGGGGCATCACCTTAACCTCTGGGGAGTGACTAGACGCCATGAACTTTTTTGAAGGCAAGGCACACCAATGCTCACGGGGCATAGGATCAAACAGGTAGGAGTAGTTCCATGATACTACTTACCTGAGCGTGCAAACATAAACGCCCACACATTAGGGGCCATACAATTGCCCACACTTTAGGGGTCTAATAGTCCAATGCCACTATTGGGTAGAATCATACAATGCTCTCAATAGAGCATCAAATGTTTTGGCTTAATATAGCACACAGATTAAATTAAAAACATACATCACTCTCAACAGAGCATCAGATGCTTGAGGCTCCATATAGCACGTAGACAACATCCCGCCGGATAAACACCATGGAAGGACATGAGAAATACTGAGCCAACTCATTATCTGCTAACTTAAACACGGAACTTAATCCATCGAAACCCTCAAGTTTTAAACTCACAATACTATCATATTAGCTTTTCTTATAGTTCAAGTTTGACTTAAGTAAGTTATGCGGTACAATTATACCATAAAACTCTCAAACATACAGTGCCCCACTGATCAAGCCGAAGCTGAGCCCAATCTAAAACCCTAGTCCATCAGGGTAGTAGACTTTACTTAACCCGTCCAACTCACAATATAAGTCACCGCACACCAAAATCTTACATATTCATACAATCTCCACCATCTTCCTTATGGCCAAAACATCTTACACTAAAGTCATCAAACTGAGCTCCTCAGAGGCTACCTCAATTATCACCCTCTTACTTACTTATACCTCACTATTATGCTTACTTTTCACTTAATAATCTGTACGTTATGCTTGTACAATATGCAACACTCTTACTGTCTGACAATTCCCCAACATATGCTCCAATACAAACTGATCCATTCCAATCCTTGCTTGTCACTTACTTCCTCTGTCTTCCATCATATGGCCACACATCGACAACAAATACATGCCAAATACTCTGTCACCTCTTACCGTCCATCACTCAAACTTCTGCCCACACACACATACATATCCATACATGTAGCTTACTAACATACTCACTAGTCATCACTAGCACATACACAATTCACATATGTAGCTTACCGACATACTCGCTAGCCATCACTAGCACTTACACAATCCGCATATGTAGCTTACCAACAAACACTCTAGCCATCACTAGCACACGCATACTTCAAACATACTTACAACCCACATGCATGTCATATGTATTTCAACATAGCATAATTTATCCTCTTACATCATGCAAACGGATCATGATTTAACATCCAAAACATTAAATCATACAATCTTAGCATGCTACTACACATTCAAAGCATGCTATGTAACACCCCGACACGAGCTAGGGTTCAGAAAAACGCTAATAAAAATTGATCTTTCTTAAGCTAGGAATCATCATTTGTGTGCAAGAGGTCCAACGTTCATCTATGCACTACGGAACTTCAAAGCTTCCTTGTACATAGACTCAAGTTGTAACATTCATTTACACACAACAAAGCTTATAATCATTGTCTGCAAATCAAAATAAAACTTATAATGATAACTAATTTAGATCAGGCCAATGTTGCCTACATAAGTATTGGATAATATTTACAATATTATTCCAATACGATCGGATCCTAGCGTAGTTTTACCTAATGGCTATTACATACATCAAACATCACAAAATTATATACATTAAAATATTTATATACTGATATTCAATCGGAATCATACTGAAATTTGTAATCTATCAGAGTCAAGTGGAAGTTAATAAATCAACGAACCACAGAGTTGGATCAATCACATTCACACGTCTCACTCTATCATTGAGCCGATACCGAACACAACATACGTTTCACTCTATGACTGAGCCGAGACTGAGCACATCACCTGTCTTGCTCTATCATTGAGCCGAGACCGGACACACACACACCACACATCTCGCTCTACCCTAGAGCAAGACAGAACATAAATAGGTCACATCAAAGCATAGTACATCCTAACACAAAGGATCATGGCATAGCACACATCCTAATTTGGCACATGCAGCTCTATAATTTAAACGGGAGGTTAGAAACGCTTACTCTCCTGATGTCTAAAAAGGTAGTGGAATTTGGGTTTTCTTGTTCCTTCTGGGCGAACTCCCATTCAGATCTGGAGGCAATAGACGGAGCCCCCTCTAGCCTCCATACATTCCTCGCCTTGCACCGAAAGACGACGCATAAATGCTACCCTTCCCAGAGACTTCTTATTTTTTGTGCCCATGGGTGGCTGACATAGCCTTCCCTACTTGGGGATGTTCCTCACACATTGTAGCCTTTCGGTAGAGGATAGAGCCTCCTCTACTTTGGACTACTTTTCTTGATTTGGCCTGGTGACGAAGGATGAATCCCCTCTTGTTCCTAGCTTCTTTTTCTTTCTCCGGTGCTCAAGGATGACAAACAGGACCTCTTCTTGTTTTGAGACATTTCTTTCTTCTATGGTCATCAACTCAGAAAATAGACCCCTCCATTGCATAGAACACACTCGATTTAGTCAAGAACGCCTCTTGAATAGAATAAATCAGAGTTAGGACGATCAGAAATGGAGAAAAAGAAGTTCTTTGTGCTTGAGGACGACGGGCAGTACCTCTCCTTGTCTTGGGGCGTTTCCTCCTTACATGGTCCTCAACTCGAAGAAAGGACCCTGGACTCGGTTTTGCGCATTCTTAGTACCGTTAGCCTCATATTGATGAGCCCTTCGATTTTGCCCACCTAAATCACTTCATCTCACTCTTTTCAAGTGAGTCTAGCCTAAATTATACGCTTCCTGAGGTTGTAACTTTTGGTCCTAACCTCCATTTCGTGTATTCTTTGATCCGTTACACTCATTTAATCGAGGTCTACCCATGTACAAGGGTTTTAACCTCTAAAAATCTCTAAAATTTATTCAAAAATTATCTAATTACCTCTAACCCCTTAGGTTAGATGTAATCAAAAAATGAGTCGTTACATGCTATCATAAAATTACGAGTTCAAAGCTCCCCTACCTCGTAATCCATGATATTTAATTGTGAAAACACAATGGTGGCGGCCAAAATCATTGCCAAGTTGAGAGAATTGATGTCCCGAGTGTTTTGGAAGCGCTTGAAGTACTCACGGCCAAATGGGGTGACACAAATCAATGTGGCAAAATTCATGATCCACGGCGGCACACTAAGGGCGGCTGGGAGAAAGGTCATGCCAACGAGTGGCAAGTGGGATAAAAAGTCAAGGGGTACTCACTGAAGGTTAGCCGGCGGCTAAGAAGTACTCAGTCGCCCCCAAGATGTCAAAATCAACAGTAGACAGCACCCAACAATGTCAATTTCATGCCCACAAGGGCCCCCATAATGGTAGAGGGTATGGGGCAATGCTTAATGATAGAGGAGAGGTAGAGGAGAGCTTTGATGTCAACTCCATTAGGTAACAGAGCCATTTGATGGTCAGGCAGCATGAAAACAGCACATGATCCCTGAAATGCATGCATGGCCACATGCTCACATGGCTAAAGGGGAAGGGGAGAGGGATATCAATGGTTCCAAAGATGGCTCTAGGTCTACAAGGCCGTCAGAGCTAAGGCCAGAATGTAGTGGCCAATTGAAGAGGTGACATCACCGATCACCACCCACAACAAACACATGTGATGTGGGCGGCTATGCATCAAGCATGGCAGAGGGCAAAGGGATGTCTCAGGGTCAAGAAGTGGCAGAGTAAAGGTCACGGTGAAACAAGGCTGACCCAAGGCCGGCTGGAGGCCAATCAGTGACCGGTGGCCTCATAATGGCAAAACGGCCATAGAGGGTCATACGGGTAAGACCCAAATCAAGCATAAGGGTGAAATAGGACAATAGGGGCAAAGTAGGGTTAGAAACAGTAGCCTTGAAATGACACTGGGTCAAGATAGGCTGGACTAGGCTAGGGTGGTGGCCATACCTTTGCCAACCCAAGGACAAGCAGAAGGAGGTGATCAGGAGGCCAGACGACGACCAGAAACACACCAGCATCTCAAAAATATCCCGAACAATGAGAAGAAGAAAAAAACCAAAAAAAGTGTTAGCAGCTCACAGAGGAGCAAGGAGAGCATGACAACAGCTCTAACTAGCACCTATGGGGTCCTAGAGGCAAGACAAATATAAGTCTAGTTGAGGGCGGCAACAAAATCGCCCTCCTTTGGCCCAAAAATGAATTTATAAAGTGAGAAAAACTGAGGAAAAGACTGATACCTTATGGAGGAGCAAGGAGGACATGGTGGCAGTCATAGCTGGTACCAATGGACTTGTGGTGGTAAGGCGAAGCGGATCCCGGCTAGAATCGATGGAATCAGATGATGGAGGAGGCACGACGGAGCAATCGGAAACTCTCTCGATTTCTCTCAAAACTTACTGGATAAACAATGGACTTTCTAGAAGTTCTAGAATGCGCTGTGTTCCTGATGCTCATTATTTTATACTCTTCTTTTTTTTTCCTTTTATGTCCCCATCATGCGCTAACCTCCTATTTATGCATTGTACCTCCAAACTTCATACCGACAGCGCACGTCGAGGCCTATGGCCTAGACTAAACTCCACACTTGACTCTACAAGTACAATACTGAGGTGAAATATGCAAATATAAATATGCCGAAGTGTCATATTTTCCAGCTGAAAATGATTAGAAAAATAGCAAAAAAAATCACAAAAAAATTATAGAAAAATCTGGGACATTATAGCCACCCACCTCCTACATTGCTTCATTATGTGTCATTTCACTCTTCTATTGATAAGGTTGATTATACTCTCCAAACTTGTAAGAGGCTTTGTGGTAGCTTTGTCTTAACTTGGCAGCTTCACAAAATTGTATGCGACAAGTTTATGATAAATATTACGTGGATCAAGAGTTTGAGGTTGATGACCAACCCTATTACCATACTTCAATTCACAAACCAGCCAATGAGAAACTCGCTCATCATTTCCATGGTTTGTATCATTTACTTGATTCCATGGTCTATATCTTATACTCGAGTGTATTGTTAAGGTTACATATTGCTTCCGGTTACCTCCGGATGCTCAAATCCACCCTATTTCATGTCTCTTGTCTGTGAAAGTTCGTTGGTGATCCTTGATCGTTTATAATTAAACCCTTTGCAAGTGTACAAGGTAATTGTACTAGGATAAGTATTTAAGGGTTGTCGAACCTCAGGGACGGATGGGTTATTACTAAATCTAAAGAGGAATTTGCTGATTAAAAACTAAAACAAACTTAAACTTAAATTAAGCAAAAGAAAGAAATCAACTAGTTTAAAAGCAAGAGATTAATATGATGGAATTTACTTAGGAAATTGAATCCACTATAAAACTATAAAAATTCCTTAACTTTTAATCTAAATCTAGTGTGAATATGAACAAGTATTCTCACCTATAAGCTAGAATTACTTCAAAAAGAATCATTAATTAACTTCCATGGCATAAACTATCTTCGACAATAGCACGAATCATCTACACTAAACTAGCTATAGGCATGACCCGTCTAATCTTAGTATAACTCATCAAAGTCATTAATTATCTGAACATTAAAACTATTGTATGACCATCTCATCTAAATCACAAAAATTAGAATCGATGCAAATATAAAAACTACATCAATTTATCATCTACAAGACAATAAATCAACATAGACTTGAATAAACATGAAAAGCTCTTCCATTAAAAAGATAATCCATATCATATAATTATCATCATTCACAACTGAGATCTAAATTAAAAAGACAAGAAACTGAAACTTATCTATAACTTCATCAACTCCTAAGTAAAAGAAAAGTCTAGCCTTCCATTGTAGAAGAAAGCACTTGAATCTCCATTAGAAGCTTTGAATTCTCTTCCATCTTCTTCTTCTTTTTTCTCTTCCTAAAATCTACTGGAATCCCCAATTTTAAGCCAAATATGTCTTTTTATAGGCATAAGTTCCGTAGGAAGAAGTCCAATATGAAAAGGATTGAAATTTGGGTCAAACTAGGAAACTGCACGTTATTCCGTTCGATCGCCCTGCATGCCCGATCGATCGCTTGAACTATATTTTTGTCTGAATTCACATTATCCCGATCAATCGGTAAGTGACCCCATTCGATCGGCTACAGTGTTTCTGCAATCTAGATAGTTTTCCTGGACAGTTCATATTCTGTTCATTAAGCATTCCTTTGTGTCCATATTAATTTCCAACTTGTTATAACTCCGAAAAGTTGTCCAAATCACTTTAAAGCATGTGAAGACTACTTTGAACTATTCAAAACATTGTCCAAGTACTTCAATAAGTGCACTTTTCCTACAAAATATAAAATATCATACTTTAGACATGTAGAAAGTAACTAAAATTCCATCTTGATTTAAATACATGTCTAAACAACTAATAACTACAAAATTATTAATAATTAAACTAAAATACTAATATCTATCTTAATCTAAATAAACTATAATTAATACTAAATTAACCTAATCTATACTAGCAAATAAGGTAAAAAGGCATATAAAATAGATATAGATTTCATACTTATCAATCCTTCATCTCTTGCACTGCCTATTACACCAATGATATCATCATATTCATCTCACCTGACACTTCATGTTATTTTAAAGTGATGTCATATTCACTATCATGAACTCATCATTTCTTAGGTTCTTAATGCTTGGATACACCTTTCTCCCTAAGATGCTACTTGGATACATAAAGAAGAGTTCATTCAGCAATACCCAAATTGGTCCTTGAGGACAGGTGATGCGGAACATGGTGGAATGTTATGAACTTGATCTAGTTTCCTAATTTAGAATTTGTTCCTACATCCATTAGTAGTTAGTAGTCTTCTTTAATTACAATTGCTTTAGAAGCAGTTTCCTTATTCAATTAGGATTAGTTTACATGTTCTCTATAAATTTTATAATTCATAGAAGATATTCATGCAAAAAAGATTAATTCTATCATTACTTCAATTAATTCCTACATCTCACTATTCTTCTTCTTCCCCCTCTAATAATGTTCTTCTTTAGATAACTCTCTCTACATTAGATGCCTTGGGAATAATTGATTAAATTTGTACACAAGCAAGTGGCCATGGGAAGCAATTGGAATTTACCAATGATCTAGATACCAAAAGAAGTACTATTATCTCATAAAACCCCTAAAAGGTACGAGAGAAACTAAACAACACGGCCGACCCCAACACAAAAAAAAAAACAATGGCCTAAATAGGAATGTATAGCATAGGTACCGACCACATATATTAGAGAATGGTAAAGTTGGATCAATCTCCCAAGTGGGAGATTGTGAAAGATATAGAAGACGATCCAAAAACATGAGATTGACTGTTTGAGATACTGGGACTTGTACCCACGATCATATCAATTATTCAGGGGTTTCCCACCCACACTTAGTTACTCCACCCATAGAGAGAGTATTTGCAACTAAAAGACAAAGCATAAGGAATAGCATTTCCTTGTATAAAAGTAATATTTGACTAAAAATATTCTCTCTAAAACGAAAACTACTCCTCTCCAAATCTTAAATTTAAATTCATTTATGGGTTTTGGATTATAAGCCACTCATAGTGGGCTTCAAGTGGTTAACCCACTTAGACCCACTAGCCTTAAAGCCCAACATTATGTAATTCTCCCTCTTGGTTAGTGTCATAGGGACAAACTCTTACCAATCCATATGCTAAGGGTCCAACAAGTAGGCATTAATAGTTTATAAATGAAAATAGAAAGATGAAATAATGAGAGTCAAATCCTACCATCAGTCATATTTTCATAAGCCATGCTACATGAAGTGGTCATGAGCTATCCATGCAACAAGCCTGCTAATAACATTGGTACATTGATCAGCAAATGAAGAGCAGGGACAATGATGAGCTGATAGGTTTTGGGTTTTTTCTCTAAGGTTTTCACAAAGCCCAGCATGGAATGTAGGGGTTGCATCTCAAGTCAAGTTGGATCGGGTTATGGAGAACCCTACCTGACTAGAGATAAGAACAAAGTTCCTTGGGCCCGACCCGACTAGAGATAAGAACCAAAAAACTCAAGAACCAAAAGAAGAATCGAGATTCTATCTTGGGTTGGGTCGGTTTTAATAATTCAAACCAAACTGACACTATATTGGGTTAGTTCTATCTATAAAAAATTATAAAAATTCATATAACCTAGGCTAAATATGATTTTGTAAGTTAATTAAGAACTCAGGTCAGTTCATGGATTTTTCACATGCTAGACCTCAACAACCCGAGATTTACCAAGGTTTTTTTACCCAACATGGGTCAATCTTTGGTCGGTTCTATTCAAATCAGGTTGGGTCTAGGATTTGAATGCAACCTAATGAAATGGCCTAGAAGACTAGATACAAAAACACTATCATTAAGATTAGTTCCATGCCAACCACCTCTTTGTACAAAAAATAGTAGCATTTGTTACCATTATTAATTTTTAGAATAAAATCTAATAGAGTTGGAATAACAATGTTTTGTTTTGGAACACCATGTTAAAAGAAGTTTCTTTGTATTTGTAATATGATTGTTTATATCAAGTTTCTGGTTTACATCTTTTGGCTATTGATTGAAGGGAAATACTAATTGGTTGGCTTCACAAATTCTTATCGATCTAGTTACTTGGTATATGATTCATACATATACATATGCGGTAGTAGAATTAGGTTTCTATTTCAGTTGAAAGAGAAGGCTATCTAATATAAGAAGTATGTGTATCCTGGATGTTCTAGTAGTCTAGGACATTTCCCCTACAAATTAATACCTTGCTAAGGAACAATCAAGTGGTCAACATGCAGGAGCAGAATATGGAATGAAGAACCATAGAAAATTTTGAATGATCCTAATGAAATGAGCAATGTTATCAATTAAATAAGTTTGAATAGTATCCACCACAAGAGATAACGGGTCTCAACTGTTGGCATATGAAAATAATAGAAAACCTATATTTTAACCTTAATGCTAAAGGAATCCTTTTGGCATATGTAAATACATATGCATATGTTAGAATATAAAAAAAATAAATAAGAGTTACCTTTCCTAATGGCTTTAGCTTTTAGGCTTAGTCATCTTGCATAGTATCAGAGCTCTAGGTTTTGTGATGTCCTAGGTTGTAGTCTCAATGGACGCTTGCATGTGAGGGGGGTGTTAGAATATAAAAGAAATATATAAGATTATTATTTCCTAACAACCTAAGCTTTTGGGAAACTTGGTTATCTTACAATGAATTGATATGAATTTTATAAAATTCTAGACCCTTCTTTTGTCACACCTAATATCATCCCTTAATTCTAGTTTTCCGTAGTAAAAGGTCATTTAGACGCATGCTCGACATTAAATTTGAGATTGTAATTTCTACTCTCATGTGCATTCAAATCAAGTGGCCTCAACATAGGCAAATAGGAGAGACACCAATGTTGTTTTATGGGAGGAAAACATGGTACACAAATAGATAAAGATAAATTGCCTCTAACTCACAGTTAAGTTACATGATATATCTTCCCCTTGTAAACTAAAATCAAAACTCATATTTTAATAAGCTAGTATGCAAAATTCATATGTGTTCTAGCGAAATAATGCAAACCAATCATACCAATTAATATACAAGAATTTTTATGTAGAAACCAAGCATAAAAAAAAACATAAGACACTCTATCTAGATTAACTATGCACTATGTAAATTGAGATAAAGAGTTACTGGTTTACAAAGACAAAAAAAACCATCATTTTTCTTCAATTGACTGGCTCTTCACACCACTCTAAATTCTAAATAAACTACTCTCTAAGTTGGTACTTATAGCAGCTTGGTCTTCACCCTTGTTGTGCTTCTAATTAATCCCTATATCCTCTTGGCAAGTCCCTTTAGCATGAATCACTTTTCCTTTGATCTTCTCATGAACTTTCTTCGACAAGTACTTTGTCTCATCAAGTTTTATATGCTCTCCACTCAACTCTAATTACTCTGTTTAATAATGACTAATATGAAAACTAGCCAATGACAAGAGGAACTGACTGCCGATGCCAGTGATGAGAGGAACTAGTCGTTGGCGCCACTAAAGGGTGAGGAGAGATGGGGAGCCAATCATAGATGAACTGATGAAGAAGGAAAGTAGTGGCGAGGTTAGGGAAAGGAAGAGGAATGAATATATATAGGTTAGGGTTTCAGGTTAATACATGGGGTTGGGTAGTGGGTTAAATGTTGGGTAGGGTCATGAGTATTTTGTGAGCATAACCCGAACTAACCAAAAAGTCAACTAGGTTTTTATTTTCAATGAACTGATTCAATTTCAAGTTGGTTCCGTCCAAGTAGGGTTAGGTCCGGGTTTCCAAAGCTAGCCCCACCAACAATTGAGGATCATAAAATCCTCTTAGAGAAACACTTACAACATTTTGCAAGTATCAATTATATGTAAAGTTAAGCAAGTGTGACTTGTGGATGGAGAGTATTGATTTTTCAGGCATGTAATATGAATGGAAAGAGTGTCGGTGGATCCTTCAAAAGTTGAAGCAAAGTGAATTGGGAGAGGCCAAAGAATTTGACTAAAGTGCAAAACTTTTTGGGCTTGGCGGGGTATTATTGGAGATTGATCAAAGGTTTTCATCAATTGTATTGCCTATGATAAAATTGATAAGAAAGAATGCAAAGTTTGATTGGAATAAAGAATGTGAGAGAAGTTTTTAAAAGTTGAAGGAAAAGGTCAGTGGTGCTCTAGTGTTTAGCACTACTTGAGGGAGATGAAGGTTTTGTAGTTTTTAGTGATGCACCTAAAAAGGGTTTAAGTTGTATGTTAACGCAACATAGGAAAGTAGTTGCTTATGCATCAAGGCAATTACGGACTCATGAGCAAAATTATCTAACACATGACCTTGAGTTTGTTATCGTAGTTTTTTCCCTTAAGATTTAGAGACATTACTTATATAAAGTGACATTCCAAGTATTTATGGATCACAAAAGTTTGAATTTTCCCCCAAAAGAATTTAAACATGTGACAAAGGAAATAATTAGAAGATCTTAAGGATTATGATTTTGCCATATCCTGTCAGCCAAGAAAAGCAAGTAGGACTATAGGAGGATGGAAGTGTTAATAGTAGGAATGATGGTAAAAGAGTGAGAATTACTAAGTAAGATCTCAAAGTTACATATTGAAGGTTTGCTCTAGGAAGGAAAAACTTTATTAGCCAACTTCATAGTTAAATCCCACATTGTGCAAAAGGATTTTAGAAGCCCAACAAAATGATGAAGAAGTTCAAAAATTGTTGGGAGGAGCAGAGTTTGTAAAAATGTTGCACATTTCGAAACTAATAAGTGGTGACTAATGATGTAGAATTCAATGCAAGAGTTATTGAAAACAACACACCATTCATAATATACTATTCATCCTTGCAATACCAAGATGTGGCAAGACATGAAGGATGGATTTGGGTAGAATGGATTGAAGAGACATATTAGATATTTTGTGGCAAAATATTTGATTTGTCAACAAGTGAAGACAAATAAACATAGAATAGCGGGAACTCTAAACCCACTTGAGATTCCCCAATGGAAATGGGAAAACATTAAAATAGACTTTGTAGTAGGACTACCCAAAACATACAAAAAAAATTATGCAATTTAGGTACTAGTGGATAGACTTACAAAATTTGCTCATTTCCTAACCATTAGATGGACTCAAACACCTAAAACTTTGGCAAAGTTATAAAATTACATAGTGTACCACTAACAATAGTATCTGATAGAGATCTTAGATTTACATCTAGGTATTAGCATAGTATTCAAAAGGCCTTCGATATAAAACTGCACTTTTGTATGGCTTTCCATCCACAAACTGATGGCCAATCTGAACTCATGATTCAAATGCTAAAGGACATGCTTCAAGCACTGAATGACAGGAGAATTAGGATGAATTCTTACCACTCATATAATTCTATTACAATAATAGTTATCACTCTAGCATTGGATGACACTATTTGAGACACTTTAAAGATGGTGATGTAGATCACCAACGAGATGGAATGAGATGGGTGAATGGTAATTGTTTAAAAAGAAGTTCGTGAGTCAATGTGTCAAAAAAAATTCAAGAAATCTAGCAAAAGCTTCTCACCGCCCAAAATCATCAAAAGAAGTATATTGGCTTAACTAGAAGAGAACTAGAATTTGAAGTTGGAGACCATGTCTTCTTGATAGTCTCACCTACAAAAGGAGAGATTAGATTTGAAAAGAAAGGTAAATTGAGTCCATGTTTTGTTGGACCCTTTGAAGTGTTAGAAAGGATTGACCCAATAGCTTACAAATTAGTCTTGCCTCCTACCTTGGCTGAGGTACATGAATTTTTTTCATTTATCTATGTTAAGGAAATAAGTTCCTTATCCTACCCATGTTATTGATATAACAAGTGTTGAACTTTAACCAAATTTAGCTTACAAGGAGGAACTGTTACAGATATTGGATACAAAAGTTACAACTTTGAGAAATAAGGTCATTCCCATGGTGAAAGTGATTTGGAGAAGCTAGGCATGGGAAGAAATTACTTGGGAAGATGAAGATTAACTGAAGAAGGCATACCCCCCATTTTATATTGAAAGGTCTACTTAAAATTTTGGGAAATTTTTTTTTAAGGAGGGAGGGATGCTACACTCTAAATTTTTAAGATATTTTATGTGTTTAGAAAGGTAGGTTTATTTGATTTTTTTAAATAATAACCTTTAGTGTCATCAATGTTGATGTTGACACATTTGTACTCACGTCGATGAAGTTGGGAGTGTTTTCATCGGTAGGCATCAACACGTCAATATGTGTGTTGATAATCTTTCTATCTTAGGCAGACACCAACATGCTGGTGAGCGTGCCAACAAAACCTAGAATTTACTATCAGCAAACAATGATGCATGGGAATTCACATCGGCAGTTTTACTAAATTTATTGATGGAGCAACTGACATGTCGGTGAATACAAGTAGTTTTGGCGATTGGTTTGAAACTGCTCAAAGAAAGTAGTTACACGTGGTTACATACACTGTTATGTACCAAATTCGATTACCATGCTCATCTATAAATACTCTTTGATGCCCTCAACTGGAATATCTTCGGAAACTAACTTCAAGTCAAAGGGAGAAACCTAGGGCATGCCAAAATGCAAAGGAAGTTGAGGAAGGGATGGAATGCTAGAGACCTTGTGTTTGTTAATAGAAGAAAAAAGGCCAAAGTACTCTTGTAACCATATGATGATTTAAATGGATACTCTTAATCTGGTAGCATGCTTGGTGATGTGTTATGATGCATATCATGGTTATTTTCTAATAACTATGTCATGCTTAGAGTAAATATGGTATTTATGATTCATAAAGATTAATTGACTAAATCATAGTTTTTATGGAGGATTTATGTTTTAAATGATTTGAGAATCATGTTTTATATAAGGGAATGCATTGTGCTCTAATACAGTTTCTGTTTGTTTTCCATCCTGATCATCAATGTAGTTGTGAGCTTGTCAGCGATGGCATCAATGGTTGGAGGGAGATGAACACTACCTGAGAAGTTGTACTACGTCGGAGCTAAACTGAGCATCGGTAGTGGGAATGACAAATCAGCAATTACATCGGCAAGTTGGGCTTCCATAGTCCTCCTACTATCAATAAAGGTTTCTCATTGATGGTCCTCGAACCCTTGGCCTACACGTCGATGAGGTTACTAATGATGCATTGATCCATGATTTTCAAGCATGATTTTTATGATAGTATTTGGTATTTATGAAATATGCAATAGCATGACTTTCATGCATGATGTATGTTTGAATACATGATAGAAAGTACCGGTTTGATATTGGGGTAAGTAAACCCTATGTGTAAATCCTTGTAAATAAATAAATGTCCCTTGACCATTGAATTTGACACTTAAAAATGCATGGGCCTAGTCTCATGTTGACTCCAAAAGATGGTCTTTTTAGCTAGGTGTAGGAGACTCAAGATGAAGGACTGACTCATGGGTCTCTGGGTCCCTAATAGTTGAGAGTAATATTTGTAGAGTCACTCCCCCAACCCAGGAGTTAGGTTTGAACAGATCATAATATAAAAAGATGAATGACCCATCACAATTCAACAAAAGAAGTTTTGATGATCATGGTAATCAAGAATCTTGACCACTATGGTCCATAAGGCCTTTTGGGCCTTTGCTTCATAGTGTAGATTGAGTTGGGCAAGAATGTTCAACAAAAACTTAAAGATGAGTAGTGTGGTGGTACATATTCTAGAGGGTTATGGTTGAACTCTTAGATGTGACTATCAGGTTATAGTAACCTTGTGCATGGTGTACATCTCAGAGAGGTGTGGTTGTACTCTTGAGTATTGCCAAGAAGTTATAGTGATTTCCATATTGTGTCTTATTTTATGTTCTTAAATTTGGTTTATGATGCTTGAAATTATATTGTCATTGTATGTGGTTCTTGTTTAGCCATCCTACTAGGTATATTCGTATACTCAACATCCTTGTAATGCAGGTTCTTCGAATAAGTTGTTAAAAGGTTTTAGGGTACATGGCAAGGACGACTTCCAGACTAAGCATGTGTAGGATTTCTATTTTTTTAAGCTAAACCTTTAGACTTTTTAGATGACTCTAGGCATGAGAGTGGTAATTTGTAATTATTGGTATGCATATTATGTTTCCCAGACATGTACTCGAGCAAGATATGTTTCCTCTATGAAATGGTTTGATGACAAATTTATGTACACCATGGTTGATGTTCACAATTTCGAAAAGCAAGGAATTTATCCCAAAGAAATTCTTTATGTGAATTTCTTATTGATGGAATTATTCATTTTTTCACGGCTAGTTTTAAGAATACAAATTTCAAAATCCTAGGATGTGAAAGGTGCATCCCTAAGCATGGTGATAGAGATCTTAGAGAAATATAATTAAGTGACATGACCCATTCATCAAATTCTTCACATATGATGAAAGCATAAATTATAATGAGCTGATCATGTACATTGTGCAGGCTGGATGAGCTTATTTCCTTTACAACAAGTTTAAAAGGTATGTGAAGAATGCCCCCCATAAAATTTTGCACAATACAATTGAGTTAGATTATATTAACAACTACAAAGGTACACTTATTGAAACTTTTTTTACACTTCTAGGTAAAATCACTTTTACTTATGATATATGGAGTAGTAACCCAAATTTAAGATATGTTTGCATTTTTGCACATTATATTAATCATGATTAGGTTATGAATAAGATAATTATTAAGTTTAATTTATTAGAATTTCCTCATTCAGCAATCGTAGTTAGTAAGTCTATAATGGCTGCTCCAGATGACTATCATATTAATGAAATAAAATTATTACTCAAGATAATGCTTTAAATAATAATAATAATGTTGTAGACCATCATAAAACTCATTTGCACCTTATGTTTAATGGCAAACTTTCCATGGAAGATGTTTTTGTCATATTACTAATTTATTCTGTCTTGCTAGTTTACATTCTATTAAAGACCATTTTAAGCATATTAGAGAAGTGCTTATATTTATTAATTCTCCCTCATTTAGATCTAAAAAATGTAAGGAGGTTTGTAAACAATATGGTAAAAAAATATAAAAAAATTGTCTTAGATGTTAAACATGGATGGTATCGCACTTATCTAATTTTAAAGTGTTGTGATGATTTGAAAGAAATGATTATATTATGGTGTGCTGAAAAATGCCCTAGTATTTTATTAGTGATAATGATTTTGAAACTGCATTTGCTATGAAGAATTTTTTGCATGTCTTTTATAAAGCGGCAAAATAATTATATGATATTTATTATCCTACTTCTTTAGTTCTTAATCAACTTTATAATATTACTCTTATATTTCTTTGAATATCAAAATGATTATATATTTAATACAATTGCGGGGTCAATGGAAGAAAAATATAATAAATATTGGTACAAAATTTCTATGCACTTTTGTTTATTGCAATTATGAATCCTCTGATCAAGTCAACTGGTGTGCAAATATTAGAAGATAGTATACATAGTAACATGAATATAAATTATAACAGTTTCAGTGAAGATATTAAAAACACCTTGGATTCTTTGTATAATATATATAAATCTACGCACGGTAATAGAAGGACTACTGCTCCTAGTCTTTTGAATAGAAATGACTTTTTTTGTTATTTCTTAGTAGAAATAAACAAAAATATGGTATTATTTCTAATAATGAATCAATTATGTATGTATAAAATAATTTTATTAGTTATGTAACAAAACAAGAATCAAATAACTTTGATGTTTTAATTTGGTAACAGACACATAAAAAAAGTTATCTTGTGCTTTCCTCCTTAGCACCTAATATACTAATGTCTCTATAGGAGACTACTTTTAAGAAATAGAGTACTGGATGGTCAAAGAAGTCGGCTAGATCTAAGGACAATAATGTGTTGCATCAACTTGAAGTATTTCTTTAATGCAGAAAACTAAGAATAAGTTCTAAAGCTGCAAGAGGAGACGGAAGAAAATTTTTTAGAATTTTTAATTTCTTAGATAGTTTAAATGTAAAAAGAAATTATCATAGAAGTGTTAGAGATAAATTTTAAAATGATAGATAGGTGAGTAGGTGCCAACTTAGTTGGGATGTAGTCATTCTATAGTAATATAATGTCATCTATTTAAAAATTAAACAAATGTAAAGTTAAAAGATATAAATATAATTAATTTTTTTATCTATTTTTTTTATTTTTGACAATTGTGCCTGGGCTTGGTCTCTAAGGGACTAGGTTGAGCCAGCCTGATATATGGCATGCGTCAGGGCATGCCCAGCTTGGCCCACATTGCTCACACGCAACAGCCCAGTTTGGCCTGTTGCCACCTCTAGACAGAGTTGTTCAATATATTGAAACTTGCAAGAGTTGTTTGAAATATTGAAACTCACAATGGCTGTGGACCCTTGACCAAGAATAGTGTTGGATGAGGTGTTGGATAGTGTACAACTCCGGCTTATACTCCCTATGTTCCATATTAATTGTCCATATTCAAAGAAAATGTGATAATAAGGAAGTCAAATCATTAAACTTTATTACTCCATTCACTAACCATTTTCAGTCCATCTACTAATTAGTATGCGAAGAATGACATGAAATACGACAATTAATATAGGATAAATCCTTTTTCTACTCCAGACAAAATGAGATACAAGAACGAGTAAAAATTCAGTGTTCTATTATACTTCTCTTCTTCTTTTTTTGGTAATACCCAGTGTTTCATTTTATTTTATTTTTGGCTGGAACGGAGATTTTATATTTGAAGATGAAATCCCCTTGCAATTTGTCCAACAAAGATTGCCCAATAATAGAACCACCCTTTTTTAGGAAAAATTATAGCACCTTGTTGTGAACTTTTTTCCAGTGTACGAGGCATATTTTGTGGTGATAAGAGGAATATAAGATACCCTCTTTTGTTATAACACCCTCAACTACATTCCTCCAAAATTGGCTTTAATGCTTGACTTCTTCTTGCGTTAATAGATACTTTTTGAAGTGTGTTTCAGTCAGCAGCCATTTTCTTGGAAGAAATTACATGTTCATTTGACTTTCAATATGAGGAAGACTGAGACTCATCATCTCTTGTTATGGATGAGCATGCGGGCTTGTATTCCGCATAAGACTACTTGATTGACGAAACCGGTTATATGAATTATACAAAGTAATAAGAATCGCTCCCACCCAATGAATCATTAGGATTCTATTGAAAACGAATCCTCTGTGGTCACAGAATTCTCTGCAGTCACAGTCTCCGTCGTTCCCACAGCTTCTCCATTAATGGCTAGGTCTCTGAATTTTGAAATGTCAATCTTTCAGTATTTTCTTTGCTCCTTATTGACGGTAGACCTAGCGTAAAAAAAGGTATGAGTCATTTAAATTTGAGATTGATGACACACACGCTAACTCATATTAGCGTTAGTGATATTGATATGAACATGACCTAACATGTCATATGTTTCTTAGGCTAGGCGCATTGATAATGTCTCCATTGTTCCCATAACTTCTCCATTAATGGCTAGGTCTCTGAATTTTGAAATGTAAGTCCTTCAGTATTTCCTTTACTCCTTACTGACGGTGGACCTAGTGTAAAAAAAATGTATGAGCCATTCAAATTTGAGATTGATTGCATGATGGTGGACCTAGTGTAAAAAAAATATATGAGCCATTCAAATTTGAGATTGATGGCACACACGCCAACTCACATTAGCATTGATATTGATACAAACATGAGCTAACATGTGTGCCGTCAATATTATAAATGAAGAGCTCTCATGTGTTTCTTAGGCTAGGCGCATTGTTAATGAGAGCATTAAAAATACTTCCCAACCAATGACCAAAAGTTGTAAACGAGAAACTGGTTATAAGCAATCGTGTAAATGCAAGAATAATTCTTTAACATGTTAGTTTCAAGAACAATACTAGACATATTGCCCGTTCAATCTTTACACCCTAGTACTGAAAAAGAGCAACAAAACATTTTCATTCCACTTCCATCAAGTTTTATTTGAAATAATATTTAATGATACACAATGATACTATTTTGTCTACAAAGAGGTGCTCGGCATGGAACCCATCAAAATAACAGGGTTTCTGTCTCTAGTCTTCCAGGCTATTTCTTGCTTGGCCTTGGCGAACATCTTAGAGAAAAATCCCACAACTGATTCAGAATCTGGCTTTCTTGCCATCATCAGTGAATCCTCTATCAGCTCATCACTGCCTTTGTGCTTGGCCTGCTCTTCTAAGAGCACTGTACCATTTTCATTAGCAGGTCTTCTGCATGGACAGCTCGTGAGCTTCATGTAACAGGACTTATGAAAAGCTGAATTGCAGGATTTGCATCTCATTATTTCTTCTTCCTGTAAAACATCACAAACTATATTAATGCCTGACCAAGGAGAATTACACAGCAAGAAGTATCATCCTGAAAAATTTTTACCTGGAAAGGGAAAATAAGGGATGAAGGATCTTCACAAGCTTGTCGCGAACCACACATAATGCCTACATCGCAGCATACAAGGCACTGCTGTGTGATGTGGTAAAGTATTTTTTTTGAGACATTCTCCATCATTACAGGAAGAGCTGCCAGGAGACAAAAAAAAATTGAAAAGAAAGCCCATGAAATAACCAAGTAACAATTTATTCAAGTTTTCATACAAGAAACATGATCAGAACCAATCATTATAAAATATTTCAATGTCACAGCACCATGAACCAGCAGGTTCAATGTCAAAGTGTGATCATAACAATATCTTGCATGTCAAAAAGGATAACTTTTAGAATTGGAGAAAAGATATAAAGAGTTTCTCACCAGCAAATGCCCCTTTTGAGAGATCAACTAGGTCCCGAAGCGCAAAAAATTCACTACTTTCAACAAGGTATCTGCGAGAACCCAAGCCTTTTTGAATGGACCTTCGAAATGGACATCGAACATATGGTACCATGGATCCCATTTTCTTTCTTATACTCATAACATGAAGTAAGGCTGGAACCTTTGAAAATAGTAGAGGATTCACAGCAGTGACACAAAGCATAGGCTGCAAAGATCACAGCATCGCAAGCATAAGATAAATTATTTTCAGCGGATTCAAAACAAAAATATTTATCATGTAATGGTGCTACTAAACACCAAATTGATTGTTTTCCATGAAGTGTCTACGGAACCAATTTTAACATAAAATATTGCAGTGCTCATGAACCATTAGCATGCTTGTGTTGTCAACAAATTTCTTACATTGCAGTTCAAAAGCAAATGATCTAAAATATACCTGATCATAAATGGATTCCAAGTATGCTTTTGCCAACTGAGAAACTGGATAAAGAGCAAAGTCCCAGAGGTGCAAAACTCTAGCTGGCAATACTGCTGTTTCATTTGTATGGCAAGATGCACAAAACAACTGACCAGTGTAGTCACAAATACGAGGTTTTCCCCACCCAAGTGTTTGAGCAAAATCTGACATCGCGGTTTTTCCAAAATCGAAGTGTTTGTGGCACCCAGCACACATGTAATGCTGTGCATCAAGCAACTGTTTCACCGACTTGTGAGGCTGTATATCAACAATCAAAGATATTGTCTTCCCTAAAGTAAGAGCCTCTTCATTGTACGGCTCAATGTTTCCATCATTAGGATTTTTATACATAGGATCTGGACCAGAATGATTTGATAAAGAAGTAACAGACAGAGATCTGGAACGAGCCAAAAACCAGAGGAGGCAATTAGGAATTCCAGAAACAGATTGTAAATCCAAAATGGATCGAAGGCAATCCTGAATAAGAAAGCTTCTTTCATTGACAACAGTAGGAGAAGCATTGCCAAAAATCTTCCGTGAATCACGTTCAACTTTCAACCATGGTAGAGGAAGAACTTGTCCACGTTCACAATAGAATGCTTTCAGCTGGCGATAGAGGTGAAAGAAATCTCTGTACCTATGTTCAACTTCCCATTGTTCCTTGCCACTCCATACTCTCATTATGTACACCGTGTACTCCTTCACACCTACCAATCTTTCACCAAGTGAAACATCACCTCTTTTCTGTTTAGCACCTATAACTTCAACCCAATCAATTTTCAGAGGGTATATGATTAACGGGTATGAATCATCTCTGCCAGAAGTTGAAGCCGTAGAACCACCATCTCTAAATTGTTGACCACGTGGGGAAAAATATTCAGTTGCACTTTGAGTATGAGATTCCCCTGAATCCAGTAATATTTTTTCCATGTCATAAACCATCTCCTCATAAAACTCAAATGTGCCAAGCTTCTCAACCTGCAAGACACGTCCAAATGCAGAATTATCAATGAGATCATGCACATTATCCAAAGAATAACTCAAACAAATTTCCACAAGGGTAATATGTCCGCATGGGAAAATACAAATGCTTGTTTGATAAACTACACATTTTGATGAAGGGTATGTTGTCATGGGAAGAATTCATGGTTTGCCCTCACCTAAGCAAAAAATACAATGCAGAGAAGAATTATTCTTAATAAACTTGATTTTGGTCCCAACAATAGAAAACATTCAATCCCATATTTTTGCTGTTTACATAAGCGCTTGATCAAAAGAGAATAACAACAAACTTGATTTAGAGTTTAGGCACAAACATCCATAACAAGCTGTCATTTATTTAAAAAAGTGACTGTCAGAGAATTTTGTCTAACAGTGACATCATCTAAAGATCCAATATTAATATCAGTTTATTTTAATTTCTTCCATTCTTCTCCTATTCCAACCTAAATCTCTGTCAGATTTTTGGCAAAACCATGAGTTCCGCAATCATTACATTTAAGTCTTCAGACATGAAGACTATCTATATATATATATATATATATATATATATATATATATATATATATATATATATATATATATATATATATATATATATATATATATATATATATATATATATATATATATATATATATATATATATATATATATATATATATATATATATATATATATATATATATATATATATGTTGAAATAACTTCTGCTGCAAATACTAAGGAAGCTTCCAAAAAAAATGAATAACCAAAAGTACAGTAAAATGAGATAATAAAAGTCAATATTTGAAGAGAAGAGATC
Organism: Saururus chinensis; assembly: GCA_035235625.1. Classification (NCBI taxonomy): domain Eukaryota; kingdom Viridiplantae; phylum Streptophyta; class Magnoliopsida; order Piperales; family Saururaceae; genus Saururus; species Saururus chinensis. The sequence continues at coordinate 29,986,839 of CP141140.1, forward strand.
TTAGGAGTGTGAACTTTTAAGAAGAACATGGAGGGTGCAACAAAAGTGAGCCCATCAACACATTCTGGGATTGGCACTACAAGCCGTATTTGCATTTGCTTAAAAAATTTACATCATAACTCCGAATAAACATCTAGAATGCAAAATAAAATCACTGATTATCATATGTATAATTCTAAGTCGTAAGTCATAGAAGATAACTGTCTGTTTACTCCGCCATTCATGCAATGCCTATTCAATTCAAACAAGTAACAGCCATATACTACAGAAGCATCCTAGACTTATATTCAAGTCAGATTTGCTAAAGTGTTCATCTTATGCACTTTTTATGTGCTTTGACTTCTTTTTGGATCTGAACATTGGGATCATTATCCCACACTTCCCCTATATGTGGTATCAGAACATATGTCTATGCATTCAGTTTCACAACATATTACAGCAGATCAAATTTGAAAGACAGAAGAAAGAACAGGTAAAAGATTCAAAGCAAATTTGCTCTAAAAACCTCGTACATCAAGCACTAGACATGGTGATGTCTGAGCAATTCTAATGAGACAGTGTATAAACTGAAAACAAGTAAATTCTCGTATCAGAACCAAAGGTTTGCATGATGCAGATAACTGACCTTGTCAGGTATATTACAATCTCTCACAAGGTCATTAAGAGGCCTGTCATTCAATATCTGCTTTAGATCAGTGAAACTTTCTTCTTCAGTCATCAAAGGAAGCACATTACGCTCGTAATGTTCTTGAAATTTTCCCTCTTTATTTTGTAGTTCTTCACAAGGATCAAAAGGAAGCTCTATGGTCATAGCATCAGAAAGTGGGTTCAATACAGAATCTGATTTCTCCATCAAATCTTTCCCTATTCTCATGTCTTCTCTGCTGCATACATGAGCATTACTTTCACACTCCGTTTGTACCACACTTTCTTGAAAGCGTTCATTTACTGAAGAAGAGACATTATTAGTCATAAAATCAGAAAGAGGATCCATTGGATCTCTTCGGCAAGTGCATGCATTGCTACACACACACAAAATTTTGCTAGCATCTTTCTCTTCCTTCGTAAAATTTTCAATTGCATTTGAATTTCTTTCAGAACATCCCACTTCCTGAATTGTTGAACTTGGTAAATCCTCCTTGGGAGAAAACTTTGTAGCAGGACAGCTTTGAAGAGGTTTGGGAGAAACTACTGCAGCTTCAACTTGGCAACAAACTTCAGATTTATATCTCACACCGGCATTCTCTAAAGTTTTTTCATGAACATATTGATTTTCATGTAATTTACACGAAGTTACAGAATTTAAACCATAATCCCATGCTCCTTGTTCAAAGTCATCCCAATCATCAGAACCAAATGCAACGGTTGAGTTTATAAGCAATGGATTTTCATTTATTAACTTAGTTTCACATAGTTGGTTTAAAGTTTTATATGCATGAACTCCTTTCTCTTCATCTGTACCGTAATCAACTGAATCCTCATCATCTGAATACTCACAGTTGTCTAATGCTTCCACCTCTGCGTCTGCACTTGCATATGTGTCTCTTTTTAATTGTTCAGCATCAGATTGAAATACAGCCCCAACTGAACAGGAAGAATTTGGATCATCATCAATCACTTCTTTCATAACATTCAAGCTATGTTCTTTTTCATAAGCATCCATCAGAACAACGCTATTGATATAACCAACCAAACCATAAGCACCATTTTTAGTTCTTGACATCATTAAACGCACATCATTATTTTCGGTGGATATTGGCATGTGTGATAAGGTGACTTCAGCCAGATCTGACAATACACCTGGCTCCATTCCAGCATTAGAACTGCTCAAGTTTTCAGAATTTTTTCTCTCATATGCATCCCCATAATATGTGTCCAGTTTAGGAGAAGACAATGACTCTGTCCTAACTTCATTATCATCATCCTCATGGCTAGACCCAGAACGCAAGCTCAACTGAGAGTTTAAGTGATTTCCAGCTATAAAGGACAACTTGTGCCTGCGTAATGAAGATCTAGAATTAGAAGAAAGTGAATCTCTAAGAGACCCCACTCCATCACTGGTTGAAGTTTTACTAGCACCCAAAGCTGCAGTACTTTGACTTCCAAAATTACTCTCAGGAGTCTCCCATAGATCACAGCTGTCTAAAGCAAACTCATCACCTCCAAACCCCAAATTCTTAAGAGAACCAAAATCAGACGCCTCAAAAAGATCAGCATGATTCCCCACCGAACTACACATACTAGGGGTGCCCATCACCGAATTTGCACTGCAGTACCTCTCGAAGTCAGATCCCTCACGGGATGAAAAGTTCGACAAGGTTGGTGATGCATCCTCACTTTTCTGACCCAAATTCTCGGCTGCCCACGGGGGAAACTCATCAAATAGACTCGGAGAGGTACCAGATAAACTACCCGGGGTGCCCTCTCCATTGATCATTTGACAGCCAAAACAGGACAAAACCTTTTAAACCAATCCAGCTTCAATCAATCAACCAACTTCATTCATCGACAAGCAAAATTAGATAAAAGAACTAGGAACCCAGAAGTACAATAAAATGGATTGTACAATCAAATTGCTCCAACTAGATCACCCCAAAACAGAGATCCTTTCAAGTTCCACACCAACACTGATCAAAGAAGGAAACTAACAACTGCCCAAGATTTATAGCCCAACAAATCAATCCTGTTAAAGGGCTTTCAGATGCTGATATAAGCAAACAGTATCAATGATCATATTCAATCCAAATGATAGTATACAGAACAACAAGGAAAGATAACAAAGTTTGGAATGGAATTACAAGCTATCAACTGGAGTTCTTGGATCTCTGCCGACAGAAATGAGAAAGCCGGAACAGACCTGAAACTGGACCGAAGAATCTTGGGAGGGCTTTCCCTGTCCGTCTCCGATGTTGGGAGGCGTGAGTGATGGAGATATCATCCCGAAGCTTGGCTTTATTTTGGTTTCTGGTTTTCTTGCACAGATGGCGAAGCGGACCAGCAACCAGTCAAATGCCCAATGTGGCACGTGAGTCATAGTCCATACGTGAGCGCACCGCATTCGCATTGCGGCGGGACCCGCATGGACCCAAGCCACGCATGCGTGTTTTGTGAGCGATTTCTGTTTTAGAAACTGGCCCGACCCGGCCGGTCGAACCTGGTTTGATAAATGATAAAAATAACATAAATTAAAAATAAAACTATTAATATAGGACGAAAGTAGTATACAACTATAAGCAACTACCGCTATGCATTGCTATGCTAATGAACGTTAATCATTTTTTAATGTGCCTAACATGAAAGTCAGGATTGCTTACAGGCAAATGAATACTATAACACATTTCAAATGATGATGTGACTCTCACGTTTTGACTTTTCTTTCTTTTTTTTCCAACAACTGATCCTTTGACAATTGAGTAATGTCAAAGTGGGTCCAAAAAAGTGGGCCCCACTGAAGGATGAAGTTTGTTCTTTATGTATGAAACCTTACTTTACTAAAGTATTTACCTAGACAATTATTCATTTTACATAGGAAAGTTATGGATATTGTTGATTACTTGATCTTTGAAAAAAATTTCATACCTATCAAATATAAGGAGGGTGTCATTTTTGGTTCCACAATGGAAGGACTACATAACTTACAGTTAGTGGACAAATGTTTCTCTAGGTTGCCTGGAATGCTCATGAATCATTTTTGTATTTGCTGAAGTGGCTTATATGCTCATGAGTTTAAGTCCTGCTAGTCATGGTTTGCTCCCCTAAAGCAGATTTATAGGTGGTAATGACTATAATACCATCCCCCCATTCGTTACCACTTTCAAAATTTTCGTCTATTTGTTTAAGTACCAAGTGCTAGTGAGAAAGAGGCTAATACCTTAGCTTGAGTATTCTAATGTTTTGCTTCATTTGTTACTTTTTTCCTCACATTTCTTTGTTTTTGTTGTTTGTGGTATTCATCGAAGATTGGCTTTCTCACTAGTAGTTGCCTGAAGTATTTGACATGAATTTGGCGGAAATATAACCTTCAATAAATTTCCAATCTTAATGAAGTTGTGTGTTTTTCAACTTGAATAAGCATGAGTTTAAGCATATTTGAAAGAAAAAAAACTCTCTACATACTTGAATTTTATCGATTTCTCAAAGTTCATTAGGAAATTAACCAATCGTTTTGACATTTTGATGAACTTTATCTAGAATTTTGACATATGTATATGTAGATTGATGTGATTATTTTAAAGATTGAGATAATTCTTAATAAGACCTAAACAGGGACTGAGCTAGGGAAGGAATTCAAGGCGGGCCAATAGGCTGTGTAAAAAGATTAGAGGGGCCATATGTTCTCACCTCAATGGAAAAATTAATGTGCCACATGTTCCCGACTATATAAAATAGTAAATTTCTATTGGCTAGGGGGGGCCATGGCCCCTCCTAGCCCCCCCTTGTCTCCGTCCCTAGACCTAGAGGTCATCCAAATTTACCAATAGTTGCACAACAAAATTATATTGTATATAATAGTATAATTATTGTTCGCTTACAATAATAGTAAAATATGGATAACCAATGTCTTAGTAAGAAACTAAGTTGTATAGCTTCTCGTTTATTATAGTTTAGGCCTTTTATGGTAGATATTAGTATACAAACTCTTCTTTTATATTTCTAAAAAAAGATAATTACTTTATCACCGATATAGAGTTCTAGGAGGTCATTGGGTTGTGACCGGCTTCACAAGAGAATTTATCGAAAACAAACAATAGTAAAAGTATCCTATTATATACAATATAATTTTATTATAAAATTATTGATAAATTAATTAAATTATTTATCCTTGGGAAGAACATTTCATTTCTCCAACTTTTTTCCCGGACAAAATTAGCCAAACCAGCCATGGCCAGGTGGAACAGATTCCCCGTTGTCTGTATGTCTGATTACAATAATGTGGGGTCAGGTCTGAGGGCGGGCCCCACCTGGTAGAGGGAAAGAAACCTCCTTGCCCACTAACTATTGTCAGGGCCCACTTGGAATATCGGGGCCCTCCAACATTTGTGGAATTTCCATGGATGGCCCACATCAACTAAAACAAAGAAGCCGGACCATTCTAAGGGAATAAAAACGTCTCTCAAATTGGGGAAATTATTTACACCTTCTGGACGCTCCACTCTATAATCAGCTTAAGGAACGCATTGAAGCTCTTCTTATATGAGATTGATATTATATATGCTAATGCATATTAATGTTAGTATTTAAGGCATATTAATATTAGTTATATTGGCGTTAATATATGCTAATATATACATTATCGATCTCATATATCAAGGGCTTTCATATATTCTTTACACTAAGCTCACTTTCAAAAAAAAAAATTTATATTCCCCTCTAAAAATAAACTCAGTGTAAAAAATATATGAAAGTTTTGATATTTAAATATTAATAGCGTACATACTAGGGCACATTAGCACTCATATTACTGGTGTTAAGGTGTGTATTATCAATTTCACAAATGAAAGGCTCTTATGCATTCTTTACGTTAAGATTATTGTAGTGAACATTTAAAACACTTTCTTATACGAGGAGAGCATAAAAAACTCTTCCATTTAGGAACACGTTTAGGAACATTCTATTTTATACAAGGTTGTCAATAATTTGTTGTGGATCCTATGCATTACCCCGTTGCTCTAAGCCATAAAGGGAAGTATTTTTTTCTTAAGTAATTTTTTTAATAGACATCGAAGACTCCCTCCTTAGAGTTATTAATAAGCCGAACTGAACTTTGAACTCGCCAAGCTTGAGCTTAAACTATTTAAGCTCCGCACAAAGCTTGAACAAGCTCAAAAGTTCTAGCTCGAATTCGGTTTGACTTAGAAATATGAAACTTACTCGAATTCAAACATAAACTTTAATATACTCTTTCAGTCCTATTTTAATAGCTCTATTTCCCTTTTTTTTATTATTTTATCGTACAAGGAGTCTGACGAAAGTATATAATCAAATGCCGATGCTTCGTTTTCTTTTTCTGCGTCTCCAGGTTTTTTTTTCTACGCCTCCAGGTCGACTAAGGCATATGCAATAAGAAGGTAAGCGACAAGGCCCCGGCCGTAGTCCACCCTATCGTTGCACCGGTTATCAAAGTGCCATGGATGGTGAGGTCGAGGTCGTCGATGACACCGTCCGGCATTCCCCGCGCCTTGAGGTTGTCCAGCATCACCATGTTGAGCGCCTCAATCTTGTTCGGATTAAAGGCCATGTCCAGGCCCAATAGGTCTCCCAGGAGGCGCTCTGTGGTGCCGGAGGGTCACCTGCCTCTGAGCCTCTCTACGTTGGGGAGGAGATGGAGTGGTACGTGGTCAGCGCAGAGCTGCTCAACCATCCTGTCTTCGCGGGGCCGCTCGACAAGTCTGCCAAGGAGTATGGGTACGAGCAGCCCGGCGCACTCCGCATCCCCTGCTCAGTCTTTGTCTTCGAGCACCTCCTCAGCGCCCTCCACGACCCCCAACTCCAGAACCTCGACGCGGATGAGATCTACGCCCTCTTCTCCTCGGAGGTATTCCTCTAACATTTTCGTCTGCTGCACTCTTTTTACTTGTATCACCATGTTCCTCCGCCCTTGAATGGGCTCTGTAAATATGTTTCAGAAGAGAAATTTTGGGTAGACAAACGATTCGGGTATTCACAGAGAAAGATATTTCGGAAGATGATTCATTTACTTGTTAGTTAGCTTTTGCATTCAGACGTATTTGCTTACGAATTTTTTCATCTTGGCTTCTGCTCTGCCTCAGATTTCTCAATTATATTTCCGACGACATGCGCAGGAATCGATTTCCCTTCTCGTTCTTATTGGTGTGTGATTATGTGCTATTCTGAGAAAATTTAATCCCATCCCCGGTGGTCCAATCACCTGGAATCTGCACTCTCCGCCTCTTCATCTGCCGGCCCACTCTTCAAGACCGCCATCGTCCAAGCCCTTCACCCCATCAAATGCCCCGCCTGTACCGTCCTCTTCTTCTGATGGGCCCGTTCCTGCCCTGACTTCCTACACCATTCTGACGTCTATGCCATCGTCCTCTGCATCCTCATCTGTGCCCGCCGCCTCAAATGCCGCCCACAACATCCTCATATGCGTCTGCTGCCTCAACGCCGCCTGCAAATGTCCTCCAATCAGCCCAGCTCGGTGATGATCGCCTCGACAACCCCTCGTCCTGGTATACGGCCACACCGGCCTACTCGATGAAGCCGTTCACCTCTTCCAGTAGATGTAGTTGACAATCAGGCCCTCCGTCGTCTCCTTCAATACCCTCTTCTCCGTCCTCCTCCTTCGGGGACAGACCCAGATGGCCACGCAGCTCTACTACAAAATGTGCGATGTGGGAAGTGCGGCGAGGCTAAACGTCTACACCTTCAACATCGTCATCGGGGGTTCAGCCTTATCGCCATGGTGCTGGAGAGATTCTGGTTCTTCAATGGAATGTCACGGCTTAGGTGCCAACACCTGCTACTTCGGCGGCGCGGCCTACATTGTCAACCTGCAAGCCGAGAGCCCTTACGCAGTTTTTTATGAGGAAGATTTTGTGAAGCGTATATAAACGAAGAGAAACACGAAGAGTGAGAAGCTTTGGAGAAGCTTTTTAAAACATGCAAGGGCCCAATGGACCAATTAATATAGAACAATAATTATTTTTAATTGGGGCTATTAAAATAGGATGGAGGGAGTACAGATCATAAGCCCATGTAGCCAAGCTTTGAACAAAAAATATCTAAATCTATAGGATGTTTTTAGTATTAAATAATTATAAATATATTTTAGCAAGTATTACTATTACACCTAGAATAGTTAAGTATAGTCACTAGTTGAGAAGAAAATTATAACAAATAAGTTTTAGTTACACATACTCCAAAAAGACAACATTACTATTTACCTTGCTTTACATACACATAAATAATAAAAATAAAAATAAAAATAAAACTCAATTAAAAATCCTTGGTATGCTTCTAAATAATTCTAAAATATATGTATAAAGAGAAGTAATAAACTAAGGTAAGTGGGATGAAGATGGTAATAACTTCTTGAATGTGGATGTTTTAAAATAGAAGGAATTAAAAATAAGCATCATCTAGAAAAGTTGCCCAAATTGGGTAGCTAACCAATTTGTAAATATTACCTATCCAATTTGTAAATAAGGAAGATGAGATTAATTGTAAAAAGTCAACTTTACCTTTTCCGCTATAAATCATCATCCCGCCCATACTTCCTCTCTTTTGGCAAGCTCCACTTCGCCCATCCCTACCTTTCGTGGCGACTGCGCTCCCTTCTCACTTCTGGTGAGCTCCACTTCAATTGTCCCTGTTTTCGTTGTCATTTCCCTCTCTTCTCTCTTCCGACGAGCTCCACTTGGTCCGTCCCTGATTTCCGCCACCGCTACCATCCCTTTTCTCCACTAGCTCCGCCGTCAGTGGCCTTGTTCATCCCTTCTCTCTACTAGCTCTGCCATCTGGTGCCATGTTCCTCCCTTCTCTCAACCAACTCCGCTGTCAGTTGACATGTTCCTCCATTCTCTCTACCAGCTCTACCGTCAGCTGCCCTCAACTCTAGTAACTCGGCCTCAAACTTGTCTATCAGTTCAGCTGACCGCCCCTTAGTTTTGATGGATACTCTTAACTCCTTTATACAACGGGTGGCTACATCTTTCAATCTTGTTCCTGTGAATGTGTCTTTGACATATATATATATATATATATATATATATATATATATATATATATATATATATATATATATATATATACCCTGATGTTGATAATGTGATTGTTGTTGCAGATGACATTGGGTTGGCAGAGATGGTAGATGTGCTTAGTTGGCTTGGTGGTCATGTAAGATGTTGGCCAGTGAGGATGTGGAGCATCGGACAATGCAAATATAAGATAGTGTGTACGAGAATGTCATTATGAAACTTTAAAGATTGAAAGTAGCCAAGCAATAGGATTGCAGACTAGCAGATGGGAGAACAACTTTATAGGCATTGGGCAACAATTCAAGGTTTAGTTTGAATTTAGGAAGGCATCAAAACAGTTTGCAATTGCTCACAATTTTAGCTACATATATGTGAGGAATGGAAAGCATAGGGTTACAATTGTATGTAAAGATGCAAGTTGTAGTTGGAAAGTTAATGTACTATTGGAGGAGAAGACAAGTCATTTTGAGGTTCAGAAGTATGTTGCACAACATTCATGTGCTTGGAGGACGAGGAAAAAGTACCATCTTCACGCATCGGAGAGTATCCTGCCAGAGCTCACTATTGATAGATTGCGGAGACTTCTGTATATCGGGCAACTAAAGTGTTGAAGGGCATGAGGCAAAAATACAGAACATCCATCACATATCAAAAGACATGGCGTGCTAAAGAGGTGGCAAAATGCATGATATATAGTAATTACAAAAACTCTTACAATGATATTATGTGGTATTGCAATAAACTAAGGATGACAAACCTTAGGAGCCATGCAAACTATCAGGCTAATCTTTCTAATATGAGGTTTATGTGTTGCTTTATTTCATTAAGTGCATCCATTGTTGGTTTTACATACTGTAGACCCTCATTTTTATTGGAGGGCACACATCTTTATGGACAGGCAAAGAAAACCTATCTAGCTGCTTGTGCTATTAATGGGGGAGATCATATATTTTCATTTGCACACACTATTATAAACATAGAAAATGAGGCTAATTGGCAGTGGTTCTTGATACAAATATGAGACTTTAAATGGGAAGAGAGACATATCACTTTTGTCTCTGACAGGGATAAGGGGTTGATAGTAGTATAAGCACGGTATTCCCCAAAGCTTTCCATGGCTATAGTGTTTGTCACTTGGAGCACAACCTTCGGGATAGAGACTTGAGAAGTGGGTGCCATAAAGGAGCAAAGCAAAAGTGGCAAAGATGACCCACCATGTTGCAAGTGCTTCCGATATGCATGGGTATGAGAAGGCACTATTGGAGCTCCGACAAGCATATGAAGTGGCATACATTTGGGTACAACAAAATGAGTCGGAACGATGGTCCGATGCACCCACTTTTGAACAACATAGCAGGAAGCTTCAATAGTTCAGTAAGGACAAAGCAGGAGTTTGCCTATTGTTGGGCTTCTTGATGGGATTTGCATGAGAATAATGACCAAACTGCATGAGGCTATGTATGTTTGTGTGAACTGGGATACAAAACTCATTCCATAAATTAATGAAAATTTGAATGGTATCATCAACACATCTCTTGCACTTTTTGTCTTACATGCTAATGAGAATGTGGTAGAGGTAGTGGAGGTCGAAGGACATTCAACAGTCAACCTTAATAATCGCACTTGCACATACAAGAAGTGGCAACTCTTGGGGTTACTATGTAGGCATGCATTTAGTGCTATATCTACAATGGGGGGGGGGGGTATAATAGCTGACTATTGTAGGGGAGATTATTGGACTACTAAATGCTATTAGAGCACTTATAAAGAAACTATTTTCCAATACCCCATGATGACAAGCCAATGAGGGCTATCACTCTTGAAGTTGATCATCTCATTCTTCCTCCTACATAAAAAAAGCCATGTATAACATCTTCTCAAATGCTAAACAGTGATATATGTCATCTCATGATCATTAAACATGGAAATTATTATTCTTCAACATCATCATGATGGAAAACCACATAAAGTCCTCTTTTTCATGATTCAAAAGAGAACTATTTTACCCTAATAAGTAAACCATAGTTTAATTAACCAACTTGGGCTTTGGTCTAGGGGCATGTGAGTGAGGTTAAAATTTGTGAAAACTCCTAGTCAGAGGTGAGGGTGTAATCTAAGTATAGACCAATTCACATGGTGGGGGGAAATCTCAGTAAATATGTAATTAACCATTTTACCTCATGGTTAAGAGTGAATCGTTAAGTGAACCAAGGTCAGTTTAAGGGGTTCATGAGCCCATGAACTATCAGGAAATTACTACAGGTCCTTAACATCAACGGGTACCATTGAGCCTAATTTTGGACCCATTCGATTTAAAAAAGACATTGGACGGAATGAAAGAAATACCCTTATGAGCGAACCGCCTACATTCATGTGAATGGAAGTGCAATTTGAGAGTGGAGCCTTTGGAGGGTCAATGACTTAAAATTAATACAAATAGAGTGAGATGACCATAATGACCCAAAGGAGAGTATCATACCCTAAGTGGTAGAATTACCTCAATGCCTTTAGGGGTAGTCTACCCTATTTTTATTGAAATAGACACCCTAACCACAAGAGAGTGAGAGTACCCTATAATAATAGTAAATGCTTTCACATGGAAGGGGTGTGACTAGTAGGTGATACGCAGACCTTTAAAGATCACAGTGTCATGAGAAATAAATAGAAGAACCCTCATTTCTAGGGTTTTAGGCAGCTTGGTACATGTGTCTACAACACATGGTTTACGAGGCTAGTATATGAATTCCTTGCATGATACATAAGATTTATTAATTATCTTGGGCTTAAATTTGTCTTTACCCTAACCCTGCAAATGAGTGTAATGGGACCCTGTTTATTAATAATGGACTTGTGTAAACCTATGTTAATTATGTTTATTTACTCTGATGCATGCTTTTGATCATAATCTGCTAGTAATATAATGATAACTTGAGATAAACGAAAATTAATTAAGAGATATCACTTGGCTTTGGATTGGGGGGAGAAAACTTAATTAAGATAAAGACTAAAATACCTTTACTGGGTTTTGTAACCGGTTCATGGAGTGAACAAGGCCCTAACATAGAAACTTACCTTGGTTAATGAACCTGTTATGGAAGTTTATCCTAGTTTTATGGGGACGAATAGGGTTTAAAATGATTTTTGAGTCACAACTCATTGGATGAGTTATTGGATAAGTTTTATAGTGGATCCCGCTATGAGGTGCACTTCTCGAGGTCATTACTTACGGCCCCGATGTCGGATTCAAGTGATTTAAAAACCATTATATTCATCTTTTAGAGTTCTACAACAATTCTTTAGACACTGAACCCAAAACAATATTCTATTAATAAAAATATATAAAAAACCTATTATTAGTTTTAAAAACTTACCAAAAATCAGGGTTGTGACACTTAGACTCAATTAATTTTATCTAGTTAAATATTCGTCCAAACTATTGGGTCCAATTCACACTGTAAAGGTCTTGTTTCGAAGGGTTCATCAATACGAGTCCATCGGTACCAAGAACACATGATTCATACTTATCGTTGGAAAGTTATCACGTTTTAAAGTTTTTAATATATATATATATATATATATTATTGTGGGTTGATGCAAGCTAACGCAAGAATTGCATCAGCCGCATTAGCTAACATGGCCACATGTGGGATGACTGCATGGTGCGCGGGCCCGCATTGCATGGTGGTCCGCGTGGTGGGACCGCTCCACGCAGGTCGTCCACATGACACATGGGAAACACATAGCGGGTCCCTGCCACCCAAAACAACCACGGAACAGCGGGGTTCCATGTGACAGAACCGCATCGTGTGCGATCTGATGTGCGACGTGCATTGCACACGCATCACGTGTCATGCGTGTCACGCCCCGGCGATGCCCGACCCGAGCCGAACCCGGTCCAGGGGCCGGTCAAGCGCGCGGGGGCGACGAAGTGAAAATTGAGAAATGATCTAGCGGAAGACTTAACCCTAACCACGGACGATTAACAGCAACACGGAGTACGCACAATCCTTTGAGCAAGAGTAAATAAAAGGGAAGAAAAAAGGTGTTGCTTATCACAAAGTAAACAACAATCTCAAACCCACAAACTTAGTTAAGTAAAGCCCGCACTGGCTCAAAATAAGTCATAATCATCACGACTGTAGTATATGACATAAATCTAAAACAAGAACCCTACACAAAGGTTCGAACATAAAGCATGAAATAAACAATGATAAGTCACGCAACGATCTCCATCATCACACCCAAGCTACCTCTGACCTTTCCTCAAAGAGGCAATCTTGTCCGTCTGCGTGTCGCACCACGCAGCCCCAAATCAAAACACAAAAGAGGGGTGAGTTTTAACACTCAGCAATGGTTTTAATATCACTGTCAACGTAGAAAATACGATAGCTTAGAAATGAGATCGTTCAGATCAAAGATTTACATGGTGCATCACTTTCTGATCACACATTCATATCACCTAACACTGCATCATAATGCATAATTCAACCTGCATGGATGTATCTCTAGCATACATATTCCCACATGCATTCACATCATAACCAATCCCGCATGGATGTATCTCTAATATACATATTCCCACATGCATAACATCATCACAATCTGCATGGATGTATCTCTAACATACATATTTCCACATGCATTTTATCATCAAAATCAACATGCATGGATGTATCTCTAACATACATATTCCACATGCATAACATCAAAATCAACATGCATGGATGTATCTCTAACATACATATTCCCACATGCATAATGTCATCACAATCAACCTCCATCAAGGAGTAATCACACATTAACGTCACACAGACGGGAGCATAGACAAGGCCACGAAGGCGTGTCATGGTCCAAAATTCTACACAAGAATTCAAGAAAGATCGGGGTTGTCAATCCCTAATACTGCTCGCCCTGGACTATCCTGGCCAAGGATGTCCCATTCTCACACAGAGAATCTAGAGCAGGGGTGTTCGCCCAGAGACATCTCCTGCGGAGGGAAGAGCCCGAGTTCTCACACAGAGAACCCTAGAACACGTGGTAGCGGGGTGCACACGGCATACCACACTGGATTCTCAGGGTCCAGATGACACACATAATAATATTCTCACATATCCGCAAGACAAGTACACAACTCGTCCCCACATCATTCCATTAAACAAGACTCAACCCGGGGAGTGCACTCGTTCCACACAGGAACTCCAAAACGTTCCACACAGGAACTTCAAATCGTTTTACACAGGAACTTCAAATCAAAATATGTCCTTTCAGACCAATCAACTTGCGATTAATCCACGACCGATAAACCCGGCACACAATTCCATCACATTGCATCCAATCGGTCAAATTCGATTAATCACGATGAAGCCTTAATTGGAAATCCATTTTTATGATGCGTGCAACATGGTACATGCGTGGGCAAAGCATACATAAATCCTATTCATGATAAGTGCTCTCACCAGCCCCTAATGCATCATTCATAATCACGATATTAAGCTTCAACATCATCATTTAACCCCCACATGTGTGTGTAACTAGTAGAAGCCTTTCACATAATGCATATCAACATGCTTGAAATTCAACTCACTACCACACTACACATGTGAATTTCTATCTAAACATGAATTCCGGCGGAAATCATAGTAGAAGAATCGTTGAAATCACAGCTAGATTCAAAACTCAACCACGAGGGCTAAACACCTATAACATCACTCATTTCATCATTGAGTCATGACATTCACCAACATTCACAGACCATTAATCACAATTTATCATGACAAATCAGTCCAACAATGATTGTAGTCCTACTGAAAATATATGCTTATCCAAAGGGAAACAACCGTTCATAATTTCAAGATAACGATTCCAACATCATGCCACAAAACATAAGTCATCCCACCATCTCTAAGCATATGTCTCAACTCTATAAACTCAATAGCATGTATTTCCAGTAGCCTAACATAGCTTAAAACACTCCACATTCATATAAAATTGGCAAGCTAAAGTGGAATCATCAAAATAGACATCATACACACAACACACAATTTCCTGTGTAGCCGATCGATCGCCCTTCAGGCCGTTCGATCGGTTACACGCAAAAATTTAAAATTTTTAGTTCAGCCGATCGATCGCCCTGCAAGGCCGATTGATCGCCAACACGGCAGAACAGTCATCTTCTTCCTTTCGCAAATCCAAACCGAAACACCATAGATAACACTTCAAATCCACATCTAACACCCTAATCATCATCAAAAGTCCTCCTTGACTTCCAGAATATCAAACCAAACCATAATAATGCAAAACCCTAAGAAATCGGGATTAAATAATTCCATTTTCTAATCTTACCATTAACACACTAAATCAAGCAAACCATTTCGAAATAAGCCAAAAATGAAGAGTTTTACCATGGATAAACAGAGATTTCGAAGACCCATTACCTCAGCACTTGATTAAGCTCGGATTGAAGAGTCACCCTTCTTGAAATCCTTGAAAACAAAATGAGTTTGAATTAAACTCTAATAGAAATCGATTTACCCAAGAAATCCCTAATTAAACCTTAGATCTAGGGCTTGTTGGTAGTAAAAATTGAATTTTGAATGTTAGGGTTTGTAGTAAAACACAAATCAGTAGCTTTTGATGGTTAAAAAACGAATTGAATCAAGGGAAAAATGGTAGATTTGGAAGAAATTAAGAGAAAAGCCAATGATTAGTGCTTAATTAGAGTAAGCTTACCTTAATCGGCTTCTAATTCGGGCCTAAGTGGGGATTAGGCCAGCCCTCCTTCCTTAGCCTATTCCTAAAAATGGGAAATGGCTCTGGTTTGCCCTTTTATAGTAAGGGTTGGGGTAGGCATAGGTAAGTTTTGGGGTGTAAATATGAAAAGTAGGCTAAAAGTGGGTATTTTGCAAATTTAAGCACATTTTAAGCCTAATAAAATTCTGAAAATTTTTTTGGGACCTTAAGTATATGTCTAGGTTCATTTGACACAAAAATAAATTTTTCAACGGTGGGGCCCACAGGGTTCATGCCGAAACCCTAATTTTTGGAAAAATAGTAAAAATTCCGAAAAATCTCAAAAATTCACATTTAGTTGAAAATCACTCAAAACCACTAATATTGAAGTTAATTTTGGTTAAAACTATCACAAACACTATTTATTTACGAAATCACCGAATAAGATCAGAAAACGCGTAAATCTCACGATAACCCATAATTAACGAAAAACAAAACCGGTTTAAAGATGAGGGTCCTTACAATGCGTGCCACATGTCTTTTCTGTCTATAAATTCCGATTCCACCTTCAGTCATTTTTAGTTCTACCACTCCTCAAACTTCTTTTCTTCCGTTCTAAGTCATTCTAAGTCCGAATCAAACCATTCAAAAGGCATTTTTAACTAATTTGACCATGGCGGACGCCGTGGTGGGGTCAACCTTTTAGTCTAAGGCCTCTTCAACCACAAAATGTTTACCCAAGCTTAAGGTCTTAAACTCTAAACTTATGCTCTGCTCGTAAAGTCAAATTTTCTATTTCATTTTTATTCAATTATGCTTGTTTGCTTTAGTTTCTAAAAAATGTTATATGTATGAAATATTTTACATACACTGAGTCATGTTCTAGTGTGTGCATTTTATGGGTAGTTCTGGGGTAAAACCTAGAATTATCACATTTATCTTGATGCCTACCGAGAAAAATAATTGGTATATGACATGTGCATATAGGTGTGGAGCATCATGAGAATGCTCTCAACCTTCTAAGCCCCCCGTTGCCCCATGAGTGTTGGGGGGAATGCCGTTCGGTATCACGACTCTAAATTTATCGTCATCGGATGAACCAATGATTTTCTGAAATTGTTTCTGAAATAATTCTTTTTCTGGCAAAGATATTTAAAAAAATTATATTTGTTTCATGGGTTTTCTGACTCTGCAGGTGATGTAGATATGATAGAGATGAAAGCAGAAGAGTTTTCTGTATAAATAATCTGATGTTGTTTAGTTATTTTTGTAATTATGTGAGTATTATTTAAAGGCTTGATATGCCTAAATTCTGCTATCTACTTCTCTATGAATAGTGGCCCTTGGTGTATGTATTAATTTTATGGTGTCTCGTTAAACTTGATAATGTTGTGATATACAAAATTTCGGTTGTTCATCAATTCCAATTTATACTATGATGTATGCTATTTTATGTGGATTTCTTGTTGTGGTATATACCGACGGCTGTCATGTTTGGTCACATGTGTGACATTTACACGTGTTGAGCAGATTAATAATTATGTTTATTATATCATCATTATTTTAATGGCGGTCGTCACATTTGGTATCAGAGCCTAAGATTTCACTGTTAGTAGAGCAATAGATTTGATTAGTCACATAAATACTTAATATTAATTTTTGACGATTTTACTGATGTTATGCTTTGCTTTGAAATTATAAGACAGTTAGTAGGAAAATAAAAACTGACATTCATCTCAGGCACTTTGTATCATATGTCAGCAAGAAAATTGCATTTTTCTTCATGAGAAGAAAAGAAGAGAATATTTATTTTCGACAATTTTACTAATGTTATGATTTGCTTTGAAATTATAAGATAGTTAATAGGAAAATAAAAAATGGCATTCATCTCAAGCTCTTTGTATCATATGTCAGTAAGAAAACTACCTTCGTTTTCACAAGAAGAAAAGAAGCATTGTCTAGTTTCAAAGGAAACCCTCATGGCATAAACCTCAGAAGCTTCAAATGACCCAGAAATCACTTCTATATTGTCCCAAAGTAGTGACAAGGTGCATGAAGTAATAAATATTCCTAATACACCAATTTTGGTTAAGGAGGACCAACCTGAGGAAGACCTGTCCGAAGAGGACCCAATTGAGGAAGAACCACCCGAGGAGGACCCGTTTGAGGAAGACCAACCCGAGGAGGACCCGCCTGAGGAGGATCCAATTGAGGATGAAACCTTTTGGAAAGAACTATTAGTAAATGACCAGGGCGAGGGTGAGAGGATGGAAAACCCAGTGAGAGAAAATGTTCTAAGAGACTGACTAAAATAAACTACCCCCTAAAGAAGAAAAAGAAGAGGAGGAAACAGAATGGACTCAAAGGCGTAATAAGGGCAAGGGACTAATGTGGTACACTAAACAATTGCCTGAGATATGTCTTTTTCGTGAGCAAAGAAGGCACTACTTCTTTCAATGCCCGTTGAGGAAAATTTTCCCTTGAAAAGTTTCTCTCCACCCTAAGATAAAAGAAAATGTGTGTGTATTTGTACTTTTAAATAGTCTAGTCATTTTGTGAATATTTGTTTTGACAGGTGTATTAGATACACTTCTTTTTGTATTATGTGAATATGTACAAAGATATTTATAAATAAATACTGTTAGCTTACAAAACTTCTTGTGAATTCAAGGTTGTTACAATTTGATAGCACCTCGAAATGACTTCTGATAACGGTAAAGAAATACAATTATCTGATGATTCTGCCCAAGCCAAAAATGCTGATCAAGGTGTAGTGGCATGAGAAAATCATATGGACAATTCTTTGATCTAATGATTTAAAAGAATGACCCAGCATATGTAGACCCAAGGATTTCATCCTAACCCTAACTGTTTAAGTAACTACAGGGATTTGACTAAAAACAATCAGTCAAAAAGACAATATGTTTGAGCAGTTTAAGAAAATTGCCTAAGAATTTTTGGGAGAAAATGGACCAGAAGCTACCAAGAAATGAACATTTGAGGTTGAGAGGATATTTAAGGCAATGAAAGTTTCTGAAAGATAGGAAAGTAGATGTAGCCACTTTTGCTATGATAGGAGAGGCGGCTTTCTGGTGGCCATCAACAAAAAGAAACTTCTTTCCAAATAAAGGAAATATCAAGTGGGAAGAGTTCATAGAAGTATTATACAACAAATATTTCATTCTTCATGTTCAAGAGAAGAAAGAGAAAGAATTCTTGGACCTTCAACAAGGAAATATAACAGTATTTCAATATGAAAACAAATTTAAGTTACAATGTTTCGTTCCTAAAATTTTCCCAACAAAATTAAAGAAAGCTAAAAAATTTGTTTGAGGTCTGAATAATGGACTTCACAGTCGAATATTAGGATTTCAACCTACTACTATGGCCAAAACTGTGAAATTGGCCTCTCTATTAAAGCAAGAATATCAGGAGTTCTTGGATAAAAGAAAAGACGAAAGACTGGAAGAGAACAATGCCCTAACCAGATCAATAACCGAAAATTTTAGAGGGCCTCTGGACCATCAACCCAAACCTAGGGAGAAAATAATTAGAGAAGTGATCCAAATGTAACCAATTTCATCTCCATGAATTTGTTACTTCTATGAGAAATGATGCTTCGCGTATGGGGATCTTGGAAACAAGATCAAGGAATACCCCAAGAAGAAGAACCAAGAGGAAATCAAGATGGAACAAAAGCCTAAAGCTCAGGGGTGGGTTTATGCTATTATTGTAGAAGAAGCTTAAATTTCAACAGGATTTATATAAGGTACACTTCTGATCTTGGATAAGATTGCTAAGGTTTTAATAAATTTAGGATCGACACATTCATATATATGCTATTATTTTTCTTTAAATACTGGTTATTTAGTTATGAAACTATGATATATTTTAAAAGTGTCACTTCTATGGGAAAAACTTTTATAGCTCAAAATTTTCTACAACATGTGTCCATGTCATTAGAAAACCAAAAATGGGAGGCTAATCTTAAACTCTTAAGTATGACATACTATGATGTCATATTAGGAATGGATGAGTTAGCCGATAACAAGGCCTTAGTAGATTGTAAGAAGAAAAGAGTTACGTTCAATAAGCAAGGAGAGTAAAAATTTACCTTTCAAGGAAACAAAGATCAATTTGGGGCATGCATCATTTCGGTTGTGAAAGTACATCGATTGATATCTAAGGGATGTCAAATATATCTTGCTAGTGTGATTTCTGAGGATTCTTCATCTTCCAAGTTAAAAGATATTAATGTGATAAAGGATTTTCGGATGTGTTTCCTAATGATCTTCCTGAGACACCACCAAAGAGAGAGAGAGATTTTAATATTGACTTACTACCAGGGGAAAGTCCTATCTCTAAGACACCCTACCGTATAGCTCTTGCAGAGTTAAAAAAATTAAAAAGTCAATTGCAGGAGTTACTAGATAAATGATTTATCAGACCCAGAGTCTCACCCTGTTGAGTTCTAGTCCTCTTTGTCAAGAAGAAGGATTGATCCTTAAGACTATGTATAGATTATAGGATGCTTAACTTTGTGACTATTATGAATAAGTATCATTTACCTTGGATTGATGGTTTATTTGATCAATTACAAGAAGTACAAGTATTCTCAAAAATAGATTTGAGGATGTGGTATCATCAGCTAAGAATACAAGATGAAGATATTCCAAAGATGGCTTTTTGTACCTAATATGACTACTATGAATTTTTAGTGTTGCCATTTGGATTGATGAATGCTTTTACAACATTCATGGTTCTTATGAATCGAGTCTTTCAAATTTATTTGGATAAATTTGTAATTGTTTTTGTTGATGACATATTGGTCTACTCTACAGATCCAGAAGAACATCAAGAACATTTACAAATAGTTCTTCAAACCCTAAGAGACCATAAGCTATATGCTAAGTTGAGTAAATGTGAATTCTGGTTAGAACAAGTTATCTTTTTGGGTCATATTATTTCAAAAAATGGAGTGTCAGTTGACCCAACTAAAATTGAAGCAGTTATAAAGTGGGAAAAGCCCAAGATAGTCACATAAATTAGAAGTTTTCTAGGGTTTTCCTGTTATTATCAAAGGTTCATCCAAGGGTTTTCGAGTATAACCTTACCCTTGACAAAGCTAACTAGAAAGGAGGTAAAATTTATAGGGGATGAGGAATGTGAGAATGCATTTCAAGAGTTAAAACAAAAGTTAATCATCGCTCCGGTCTTATCTTTACTGTCTGGTAGTAGAGGATTTGTTATTTACAGAGATGCTTCATGAATGGGCCTTGGATGTATTTTGTTGCAGAATGAGAAGGTAATAACATATGCTTCAAGACAACTAAGAAGCATGAAGGTAATTACCCCACTCATGATCTTGAATTAGTAGTAGTAATTTTTGCCTTAAAAATCTAGACATTATTTATATGGAGAAAATTTAAAGTTTTTACAGAGCATCAGAGTCTGAAGTACATTTTCTCTCAAAGTGATCTTAACTTGAGGCAAAAATGGTGGATTGAATACCTTAATGATTATGATTTTTCTATTCAATGCCACTTAGGAAAATCCAAGGTGGTGGCCGATGCCTTAGTAGAAAGGCCACGTGGAAGGTAGCTCAAATGTTGGTAAAAGAATGGAGACTAGTGGAAGAAGTAATAGGTATACAACCTAAATTACAATCAGAAAACAAAAGGTTTTTGTAGCTAATATGGAGGTGAAATTCGAATTAGTTAAGCACATTATGGAGGCTAAGAGATAGGATGCAGAAGTATAAACCTTCTTAGATAAACCTGACTTTAGTAAAGACTCTGATGATGGAATAAGATTTAGAGGAAGACTCGTGGTTCCGGCAGTACCTGAACTAAAACAAGATCTGTTATATGAAGCACATAGGTCTCAATACACCATTCACCCAAGAGGAACAAAAATGTACCAAGATTTAAAAAGGAATTTTTGGCATAATTGGATGAAAAGAGAAAGGGGAGAATTTGTCTCTAAATGTTTAACTTGTGAGAAAGTTAAACTGGAACCTTAGAAACCATTTGGTACCCTCCAACCTATTGAAATTCCAGAAAGGAAGTGGGAGTACATTTTGATTGATTTTATTTCAGTCTTACCTAGGACTTCATCATGTCATGAATCTATTTGGATTATAGTAGATCGACTTACCAAAAGTGCACATTTTCTTCCCCTAAAGAAGACCCAAAAGTTAAATGCTTTGGCAAGAATGTACATAAAGGAAATTGTGAGTCAACATGGAGTACCGTTATTAATCATTTCAGATCGGGATAGTCGATTCACTACGCACTTTTGCCAGACTTCAAGAAGAATTGGGTACTAATCACATATTTAGTATAAACTTTCACCCACAAACAGATGGCCAATCTAAAAAAACTATTCATACCTTAGAAGATATGCCACGAGCATGTGCAATTGATTAGAGGGGTAATTGGGATGAGAACTTATCATTGATTGAATTCGCCTATAATAACAGTTATCATTCCCGTATAGGCATGGCACCCTATGAGCTCTATATGGTTGACCTTGACAATCGCCGACATGTTGGAGTGTAGGGGAAAGAAAGTTGGTAAAATCAGAATTGTTACAGCAATGTGCTGATAAGGTGAAGCTCGCCAAGAATCGACTAATATCAGCTCAAAGTCGTCAAAGGAACTATGTTGATCGAAGAAGGAAAGATCTTAACTTCTGTGTAGGTGATCATGTGCTGCTAAAGGTATCACCAACTCGAGGAGTTACGAGATTCAGTGTTAAAGGTAAGTTGAGTCCTTGTTTTGTGGGGTTGTTTGAAATTTTGGATAAATTGGGGCCTGTGGCTTACAAATTGGCTTTGCCCCCTCAGTTAAACAATGTTCATAATGTGTTTCATGTGTCTATGCTTCAAAAATATGTGCAAAATCCTTCTCATATTTTGGATCAGACAACGGTCACCTTAGAACCTAAGTTGTCTTTTGAAGAGAAACTAATCAAAATTTTGGATCGTAAGGAACAAATCCCTAGGACAAAAAGGATTTCATTAGTGAAAGTATTATGGTGCATCATTCTTTCGAGGAAACAACATGGGAGTTTGAAAGTGAAATGTTAAAAAAATATCTAGAACTATTTGAAGATAAACAAGTTCAATTTCGAGGATGAAATTTCCTTAAGGGGGGAAGATTGTGACAACCTTAACTTTCAATAAATTTTTAAAACTAATAATAGGGTTTTTAATATTTTTTATTAATATAATGTTTTTTTTGGGTTCAATGTCTAAATATTTGTTGTAGAACTCTAAAAGATGAATATAACGGTTTTTAAATCACTTGAATCGGACATCAGGGTCATAAGTAATGACCATGAGAAGTGCGCCTCATGGAGGGACCCACAGTAAAACTTATCGATGAGTGGTCTTGTTTAGAAGGGCTAGTCGATACAATCCATCGGTACTAAGAACGCGTGATTCTGGCTTATGATTGGAAAGTTATCACATTTCAATGTTTTGAATATATATATATATATATATATATATTATTGTGGGCTGACGCAAGAATTGTGTCATTAGCTGATGTGGCGTCACATGGGTTGTCCATGTGACACGCAGGAACAGCGTGGCAGGTTCCTGCTGCTTGACAGTGTGGTTCCTCATCCCATAACCGCATCATGTGAAGTCTGACACATGACACACATCGCACATGCATCGCATGTGCCATGTGTCTTTTTCCGTCTATAAATTTTGATTCCATCTCCGGTCATTTTCAGTTCTACCACTCCTCAAACTTCTTTTCTTTTGTTCTAAGTCATTCTAAGTCTGAATCAAGCTGTTCAAAAGGCATTTTTAACTAATTTTACCATGCTGAACACTGTGGCGGGGTCATTTTTTAGTCTGAGGCCTCCTCAACCACAAAAGTTTTACCCAAGCTTAAGGTAGGGTGTCTTAAACTCTAAACTTATGCTCTGCTCGTAAGGTCAAATTTTTCGTATTGTTTTTATTCAATTATGCTTGTTTGCTTTAGTTTCCAAAAAAATGTCCCACATATGAAATGTTTTACATACGGTGAGTCATGTTCTGACGTGTGCATTTTCTTGATAGTGTGGGGTAAAATCTAGAATTATCATATTCTATCTGGATACCTACCGAGAAAAGAATCGGTATCTGGCGCGTGCGTATAGGTGTGGAGCATTATAGAAAAGCTCTTAGTCTTCTGAGCCTCCTGTTACCCAATGAGTGTTGGGGGGACGTTGTTCGGTATTACGGCTCTGAATTTATCGTCATCAGACGAATTGATAATTTATGAAATTTTTTGAAATAATTTTTTTCTAACAAAGATATTACAAAATGATTATATTTATTTCATGGATTTTCTGCTTAGCATTTATTTAGATTTTAGTTCAACATACTGAGTATAAAAATACTCACCCACCTCCAGACTTTGCAGGTGATGCAGTTAAGACAGAGGTGAAAGCAGAAGAGTTTTCTGTATAATTAATTTGATGTTGTTTTATCTATTTTTGTAATTATGTTAGTATTATGTAAAGGCTTGATATGCCTAAATTTTGTTATCTAACTACTCTATGAACAGTGGCCCTTGGCGTATGTAATAATTTTTTGGTGTCTCGTTAAACTTGATAATGTTGTGATATATAAAATTTTGGCTATGCATCGACTCCGATTTATACTATGATATACGATATTTTATGTGGATTTCTCGTCGTGGTATGTATCGACGACCGTCACGTTTGGTCACGTGCATGACATTTACACGTGTCAAGCGGAGTAATAATTATGATTATTATATCATCATTATTTTGATGGCGGCCATCACACTAAGTTTTGAATGTTTTAGAAAATAGTGGTCATATAGACCTTAGGCTTCTATGGTTGTATTATTTATTGTCATTGAGGACATTTCTTATAGAGTTGGGGATGGTGAAGATTGTGATACTTGTACACTTTCTTCATAACCACGTCGTTGGGTATTAGCCTAGAAATGTCTTTACCGCGGGTTTTTCGTAAGTCTTTATAGACCATATACTACATACAAAAAGTAGAGTTTCATTAGCATCATGAAAAACTTGTATTTCTCGCCATTCTTTATCAATAAGCAGAGTTTGGATTCACTTCTCTAGATTTATGGCATGCTAATGAGAGCCTTGGGGATTTGGGTCAAGCTGTTGTTTAAGTAGTCTTACTCAAATGTTAAAGTTGGGTATTCATGGATTTCTTTGAGAGTCGGGTCATCTCTAAGTTGGTATATATTTATATTATATTCTTCCTTTATATTGTGATTGTAGTGTATTGACCTTCATCGAGAGTTATATTATGTTAAACCTAGAGTTGGTCAAAACAATAAAGGGTGGTCAGTATCATGTGTTATTTTAGTTGATATATGATATGTCTATCTATCCAAAGGATTAGATAGGGTTATTAATTATTAAATAAGGGTTGTGAGATAATTAATAACATTGTTTGCTATTGATTCTTAATTAGAACAAGTGGAACAATTAAAGAACTTGCATAAAATATAGGTAGGTTGAAAATACTTAAGCATTGCATATATGATGTTATGCTTCATGAGTTGGGTATTAGTTATTAGGTAGAACTATATCTAGATTCAATCTTATTGAAATAATATTGGAGATGTTATTTAATAAGTACATAGGCAATTAACATCTGATGATGTTAGCTTAATCTAAAAAATATTAATTAATCCTTTTGTTCTTTTCGAAATTCTTCTCCTAAGGGTGAAGAGGTTTTGTTGTTGTTAGGTGGTTTAGAATGGTTGGTTGCAGGTTCTTCAGGCGAAGACCAGTAAGACCATGACACATAAGTGTGAGATGTAATTCATCATTTATGTAATTCTAGTAAATAATTATATCTTTGGTGTAAGAGGTAACTTGGTTATTTATTTTCATATTGATGACAAACTTGTACTTAGATGTATAACTGCTCTTTATGAATTTTTGAGATATGTAATAATATCATATGTTTTGATATTCGTATTTGTGAACTCCATTTATCATGACCTGAATATTTAATCAAATAGTTTATTTTGCATTAAGAAAAAAATTATTCGTGAATTTCTGTTCGTGTTATTAAAAAATAATTTTAAAAATCCGAGTCATGAGAACTTGGGTAACCAATTTGTAACAAGGTAGGTCTTGTATCCCATTGCGACAAAGGGGTTTTAACTTAAGTGAAAGGGAAGAAAGAACTAGAGGGGATATAATGATTAAACTAAACTATTTCTGAATGGTCATTTCTTGCCTTCCCATAGGAGAAGTGCCTTACAATTTATAGGCTTAAGAGCCCTTTACTATTATGAATCTCATCTAATTAAGGAAGCTCCCTACCTTTAATAAAACATTAGTATCTAATAAAACTAGGATACTAAGTAACCTACCTATAATAGAACAATAAGCATAAAAAGACTTAATTGAATTGGGAAACTAAATTCAAATTAAGGAATCCTAATAGTCATAATATCGTGCAAATTCTAGTAGTACTAGACTTCCCTAGACATTATCCTTTATATAGGGGGCATATGGGTTGTTTGAATGGGCATTTAGCTAGAGTGTGAACCATATAATTCAGCCAAACTTGGAGAATTCTGCTATGGGCAGATTCAACCAAGGGGTGTCAATCATTCTAAGTAAGCTTATAGTTAGCAAAAGCTGAGAAGATGAGTTGGCCAAGGGGTCAAGGGTGCATGCGGAGAGTTGTTCAATGGGTTTAGGATCAAGGTAGAGGGTCTTGTTCATTGTAAAACAAAGCATAGGCTACTGAATAAAAAAATTTGGGGTGGAGCCTCTTTTCCTATATTGTTATTGTAGTTGGTGTACAAAAAGTTGGGTGTAAGGTTGCTAGTTGCGCAGTGTGACTAGGTCATCACAAGGCCGATTTGCGTACACTAGTTTGTCCCTATGATAATTGATTTTATTGTTGGGATCTTTGAAGGAGTTCAAGAACTATTGGATATGTTTGGCACAAGAAAGATGAAGGATTTTGTCGGGTCCTAAAGACTTAGCATGTTGCTTAAAGCAGACAATTTTGTTTGTAAAACAAAGCACGAGCTACTGAATAAAAGGTTTTGGGGCAGAGCCTCTTTTTCCTATCTTGTTCTTGTGTTTAGTATGTTCAAAGTTGGGTGAAAGCTAGGCGCAAGGTTGTGGTTGCGTGGTCTGACAAGGCCATCACATGGCTGATTTGGATAGTTTGTCGAGTTGGCCGAGGGGTAAAGGGCATGTGTGGAGAGCTATCTCTTGGGTTTTAGAGGAAAGTAGAGGGTCATGTTCGTTGTAAAACAAATTACAAGCTAATAAATAAAGGGTTTTAGGGTGGACCCTTTTTTCCTATCTTGTTCTTATGATTAGTGTGCAAAAAGTTGGGTGAAAAGCTAGGCATAAAGTTGTTGATTGTGCCGTGTAACCAGGCAATCACGGGGCAAATTTGTGTACATGAGTTTGTCTTGATGAGCCTACTGCATGTATGATATTATGTAGGGCTGCATATAGGGTCTGGTTAGGTTGGGTTTTGCAAGATTGTCCCAAACCAAGATAGAAACTGGGTTCCTTGGACCCGACCTAACCCAAGATGGGAACCAAAAACCCGAGAATTAAAATAGAAACCGAAATTTTATCTTGCGGCATGTTGGTTTCAATAATTCAAGCTAAACTGACACTATATTAAGTTGATTCTATCTACGAAAAATTACAAAAAATTATATAACCCGAGTTATATAGAACTTAGTAAGTTAATTAAAAACTTGGGTTAGGTTAGGTCTTGAGTTTTTCACATGATAAACCTAACAAGACCTAAGATTCACACAAGTATTTTTTTTCAAAAACCTTACCCAACCCAACTCAAGATAGTACCTAACAGAACCCGGGTCATTCTTAGGTTAGTTCCATCTAGATGAGGTCAGGTCCGAGATTTAAAGGCAGCCCTAATATTATGCTACATGGCCATCACGATGGACAATCTAGGTTCATGGATCTTTTAACCCCGTCTAGCGGCTCCACATACTCCATCATTCTTACACTACGTACTAGGGTAGTAGAGGTTTGGATCAGCCCAACTCTAGAAGCTCAAACTTGAGTTTAGTAAGTGGTGGTAATTGGCTATGATCGACCGATTTACTGTAGTGGAACCAGGTGGCGTAGATGGCATTGCTCCAAAATCTCTCATCCATACATATGAGAAATGGGACTATACAAAGGCCGAAACTCACACTGTCAATACCAAATATAAGTTGATAAACGATTGAATCAAGTTGGCAAATAGGCTGCAGTCAAGAGTTGAGGAGGTGACGTAGGTTTTAGTTGACGAGTTTGAGTTGATCAAAGCCAATCTCAAATTTTGTAAATTGGCGGTGTTTAACATACACAACTAATAATGCTTCAAATGCTGATGGAAATTGAAACATGCAAAAACATTTAGGGAAGCATAAAATTTTTTGTACTAGAGCATGTGAAATTGAGACAAATATACTACATAATAAAATAAGGTCATTGCAAAAATAGTGATGGTGGCTCAGAGTAACCCGGTCCATATTCGTGCCAGAAAAGATGACAATGTTGAGCACACAAACAAAATGGGGATAATCATACAACTTTTACAAATTACATGGGGCTAAAATACATACACTTGTTTATTTGGTTTTTCAAAATAAACTAATTTTAGTTCATTTGAAATACCAAATGGGGCAATTAATATAAGATGGAGGCAGTGTTTCGCTTGCAAGAGATTTCATGTTATGAGAGTAAATGGATACCGAGATCCACATGCACAAGATGAATGGTGCCTCCATTGCAACCAACCAAAATTAGTGGGGTCTCTACACTAACTCTCGGTGCAAAGGAAAGATTCATAGATAAGAACAGCAGAGAAAGACTGTCCACTGTGCACCAAAAGGATGTTGTCTAATGATAACATGAGTGTTACATTAGAAGGTTACAGGATCTGTTTCTTAGTGTAAGATTCGTCTTTCTTTCACAGGAGTTATATTATGCCAAAAGTAACCCTCTTCAATAGGAGAGAGAAAATGAGAGCCCGGCAGAATTTCCAGGAAAACAAGTGAAGGGAACATTTGACTTCAAACCAAATGCTGAAACCCCTTTGGAGGGAATAATATAATGTATAATTATCACAAGCATTTTAGTCTAGCAAACGTAAGATAACCTGTGTGGCCTCTACCCTCACTGCATGGCCTAGCCATGATAGTGACTGAGTCCTCCCTCCCATAGCTTCCTTCACTTGATGAACGCTGCCTCCGCTTGCATGGAAGAGAGCCCACAGGACCAGCCTCTTCCACACTTCCCCACACAACACTCCCTTCTTTAATTTCATATGTGCGAAGGAGAACCTCAAATGTCCGTATATCTGTGAACAAACAAAGTTATTTTAACACATATAGAGTATAAACTATAAAAGAAGGAATACAATAATCATTCATGTCAGGGGTTTTCATTGGATAGAGAAAGTGGGCTTCACAAGTGTATGAGGCCTACTTTCTCTGTCCAAGTAAAACTTGCCAAACCAGTTTTAGAAGGTTTTGTTGGACAAATTCGTTCTACACGTATCAGCTTCCTAAGAAAAAAATTCTAAACTGCACCAAGATAACCCACACAATCACTGGTTTAGGGATCCTGCCATCGAGAGTAAACTCCTCCGTTGACACCCAAAGATACCAATTTCACCATGCATAAAAAAGTTGGGCACTAATACTGATGCCAACTGGCCTGAACATTTGTCAGCAATAAATTTGCCAGCCAAGATTCAAAAACTTAAAGGCAAAGAGAGTCTGCTCTAATACGTAGCTCTCAAAATGGTTACCTGTAAAATTTGCTCTAAGAGTCTCACATGACCGT
The DNA here is from genome assembly GCA_035235625.1 of Saururus chinensis. Lineage (NCBI taxonomy): Eukaryota > Viridiplantae > Streptophyta > Magnoliopsida > Piperales > Saururaceae > Saururus > Saururus chinensis. Next base: position 30,016,139 of record CP141140.1, read on the forward strand.
TGCACTTGTTCAATGCAAGGAGAGAACGAACATATGACTCCATCTGGTTTCAACATTTTTGCAGCAGATGGTATTGCTAGCCAAGGTTGAGGGAGATCAAGGAATACAGAGTCTGCTCTGTTGAAGAATTCATCTGGAAATCCTTCGCCCTGTATGTCTCGTACAGCTACTGTGACCAAACCACTCAATCCAATTCTCTCAAAATCCTCCCTAATAATAAGACCAAATATAAAAGTAAAAAATCGTAACAGTATAATTATACTAACCAAATATTTGTGGCTTACAAATTTCTTAGAAGTTACAAGTTACAACTAAACTACAAGAATGACAGCCAATAAAAATTAAACAAATAATGAAGGAATAAATTAATAAATAATTTAAAATTTTGTAATTCATATTGTAACCTGCCAGCTTCTAAAGTTCATCAAACAAATAGATACAAATGTATAAAAGCTATTGCTTGGATATCCTATCCAATCACAATGTGTCAGATACACATAGGCGGTGGACTAGTCTAGAGGATGCATAGCATTTTTCGACCTGAAATTCTGGTGATAATTCCAAAAGGTACCACAATTACACAACAGAACTATCTCTCTGGTAAAATGAGGTGGGAATGGGACCGCTATCATGAGATAAACTAGTCCAGTTAATAAAAGGCTAGACTTTTATCTGCATAAGTCTAAACTTGAGTTCAATAATGAAAGAAACAAATACTACCAAAATAGTATTGCTATAAAGTAAATGGCAGTATACAAGAAACAATCATCATCATCTAACAATATGCCTTCCTCTGTCAATTATCATGAGATGGCAGTCTTAACTTTCAACGACAAACAGTAATCATTAGGAGCGTGTAAGCATTGAACTATGGCACCAGATATATCAGAAACCTCCTTGCATGACTCACAAATGAGTGAAAGATTGCCATTGGATGTCATACCTTGCCAAGCTGGCTCTCTGCTCATGAAAGTCAAACGTATAAACATGGCCTGCAGGTGCAACAGCCCTCGCAATAGAGGTTGTAAGAGAGCCACTTCCGGTGCCAGACTCGAGGACCACACATCCAGGAACAATTTCCAGGAAAGAAATCACAAAGCTTATATCTGCAATATACAAAATCTGGGTCCTGTGACTCAGGACCAATGTCCACAACTCAGGAGTTGGGGCCAATAGATAAACAAATTTACCCTTGCTGCTTAGTACTTTTGAGCCGAATGGCTTACCGATCCAGTCAGAATGTTTAAAAACACCATAACGGTTCTGAAGCTCAGAACCTTCACATACCTTAACTGCCTTCATAATGTCATGTCTCTCATAGACAATGACAAGATCACCCTCACTGATTGTACGTTGAAAAGAATTTTTCTTCACAGCAGCAATGGACAACATTTTCAAATGCTTTCGTTTATGAAGTATTCTCCGTCACATCAAAAATTAGGCTGCCAAAGACAAAGACGTGTGATATTAAAACAATAAAAAAAAAATTGGATATATATTAAAAACAAGCAGGTGCATCATGATTCCAACCTAATACGTATTTAACATACAATTCCATCAAGGTTATAAAAGTATCAGTGTTATGCGTCAGATTTCGAGTAAATGAGTAGAATATGAAGAAAAAAAAGGAAAAAAAATCCCAATTCTTTATTAGAATAATTGGAGGCTACTTTTCGTCACAAGTTCATAAAGCTCAAATGTCAAGTCACCAGCTCTACACAAAGTGATATTTTGTGCCATCAAATTAACATCAGATCGCAAGACTAGTTTTCGTCCTGAAAGGTAGCGTAAGCAATAATATGGAGGATTTATACCAAAATTGTTTAACATCTAACATCTGTAAATTCTGTATTCAATCCCAATTGACATCCAACATTTATAAACGAGTATCAATTGTTTGAGAGTTTCCAACAACATAAAGATCATCTACTATTTACTTCCTCTTGGCATCCATCATTCTGAAGCACAAAATTAAACTATACGTCAGAAAAACACTAAGGCTTCTTTTGCTTTTTTCCTCATGGCAACTTAGATGCGAAGTAGCCTAAACCAATGATTTTACATGAAAGCAGCTCATCGTCTTTTCAGGATTTTGATAGTACAGGTGATAAGGAGGCTTTTCTTTCCACATAAACATGTTAAGAAAATAAAAGAGGATGCTGTTGTTAATTTCATTGAACAAAATGCAGTGGCTTTTCTAAGCTTGCTTGTCCAGCTTCCTGGCTTGTCCTGGTTTCCAATTAATACAGAGAAACTTCCACTTCCCGAGTTTCAAACGAGTTGATCGACTAAGTTCACTTTTCCTTCACAAGCCAAAAGCTAGAACATTCGCCAAAAAACGGCAGCACCAATTTAGTGTCAGTAGATGTAACTATTGCAGACCCAGTCACATGAACAACTCGCAAGGGAGCATTAACAAAAGTCCAACACATCTCATTCCACAGCATCCAAAGCTAGTTATTACTGGTCCCGTAGGATTGAAGGACCCCAAAGAAATCCAAACAGCTATGTGTTATCCGCTGTCCTTTTTAAGCAGGCAGGGAAGACATAGGCCTTAACCTCATATATCTAAAATTCAACAAGTTTGAGTCAGGATAAAACCCAGAATAACCCAAACAACTATTAGCACACGCCTAAAAACAACAACTAATATCCATCATCATCAACCCGTAAGCATAGAGTATGCAACTCAAACAAAGAAACCCACTTTGCACACTAAAAAAGCATCAAATAGCAAAAGAGAGCGCGTACAGAGGAATATTCCAGGAAACTGACGCCAAGCTCCTCTTCGAACATTGTCCCCATACAATCAAATAGAATGCAACTCAAATACTTTGCGAGTCCGCAAGCAATATAACAGAAACAGAGAAGGAGGGACGGGCGCAGATTAGAGAGAGAGTGGAAGAGGTACCTGGTGAGCGGAGAGAGGGAGGTGCGGCCGTGCGGGAGGAGGATATCTGGAGGAAGTGGAGGTTGAGGAAGAACTAAGAAGGCGGTCCAAGTCCTTGGTCTACAAAAGAATGTGCCCGGGTCGAGTTGATTATAATATACTCTTCAAAAGTAAATAGGGTTACTAGGTCCGGCCCGACTTTACCCTACCCGGCTTGTAGAAGAGTGGGTAAGGGTCTAGGCTTAAAAAATTTAGGCCACCAGGCTAGGGTTGCGGGTAGGGTTATTAACCAGCCGAGTTGGCTTATCAAGTAGGCTTAACTTGGCTTAAACTAAGTTCGACTTAAATCGGATTCGGTTTGAACTTAATTAAAGTTCGAATAGGCTCAAATTTGAGCGTATTTTTGTTCGATTTAACTCGAATCGGCTCGAATAAAAACTCGAACTCAATTCTACTTAGCTCGAACTCAACTTCAAATATAATTTTAAAATTATATATAAATAATATATATATAATAAATAATACATGTGTATGCATATTTTATATAAATATAATTATTAATTTAAATATATATTCATGACATACTCCCTCCGTTCTAGATTAATAGCTCCATTTGATTAGTTTATTTTAAAAAATTAAATGGAGTTATTTATCTAGGATGGATGGAGAACATAAAATGACATAAAATCACATATATGTATTAATATCATGTACCATATATAATATATGAGACCCAATTATATGAGTCAAGGCTCACTCACGATTCTATGAGCCCCGATGTCGTGTGCACATAACACAAGAGGCAAATTGGTTTATGTCTTCTTCTGACCTTGGATCTCAATTCGATGACTCATGATGTTTTGGCTCATGCTGACATATGTAAGCCCAAGCTCATATAAACGAGACTCTCTATATAATTTTTATATATAATATATATTTTAAAAATAAAAATATTGGAGACATAAACACTAATATACTCATTCTATCCCAAATTAATAGCTCTATTTGGTATTTAAAGATGAACTAAAATTAGTTCAATTAAAAAAGCAAATGGAGTTATAAATATATGATGGAGGGTAAATATGATATCACACCAATATACTAAAAAAACTCTTTTAAAAGAAGTATGACATTAGGGGAACCAACCTTAATTTATAAAAGAATGACTAGATATTCTTTTAAAAGTTTAAGTATGACACTCAGATTGTCCTCAACTTACATAATGCATATCTTTTTACATATACTTAGGAATTTTTTAGAGGCATACTAAAGCTAAATTTGTAGAGAAAAGGAAATACAAAGAAGTAGATGATAATGTTGCCAAAGTGAGTTTTATTTTTTGCATCTTTTTTAGTGATTATATGCACATAAAAAAAGGAAAACGATAATGCTACATTTTTTAAGCATATGTAACTAAAACTTATTTGCCATAGCTTTCTTCTTTCCTAATGACTATAGTCAGATGTTCAAGGTGTAGTCATAATGCTTTTTGAAGTGTATTTATTAATATTTAATACTAAAAGTATATTAGTATATGTGATAGTTCATGTACTTTAGATTTATATATATATATATATATATATATATATATATATATATATATATATATATATATATATATATATATATATATATATATATATTATTTTTATATTTTAGTTCGAGCCTAGGCTTATGAATCACTTATTGCCGTTCGAGCTCAAGTTCGAGCCAAGCTTTGGATTTCTAATTCTAGTTGAGCTCGAGCTAAAAATTCTGAGCTTATTCGAGCTTCAACAGTTCGAGCTCGAGCCATAAAAGCCCAATACTTGGCTCAGCTCGGCTCGTTAACACCCCTAGTTGAGGGCAAAAAAACATGTAAACCCACCACGTAGTCCCTAACCCACGTTAGCTATGAGGTGTATAAAAACCTTGAAGACAACTCATAAAACCCTAACTCATCTAGCTCTCGTAACCCTAATTTAGTGAATCACCACTGATCCTCTTCCCCCTCACGTTACTGATTCACCACTAATCCTCTTCCCCCTTATGTCACCACCGATTCTCTTCCCTCTCACATCATCGTAGCTCCTCTTCTCACTCACATTGCCATGACACCTCTTCCCCCTCATGTTACCGCTGCTCCTCTTCCCCCTCATGTTGCTGCAACTTCTCTTCCCCACTTGTGCCAACGACTTGATGTCCCCTACTCGAGTTGCCCCAACAGTTGGTCCTCCTTAGCTCCAATCTATTTGGCGTCCAAGTCCTCCTCAACTCCAATCGATCTAAGGGCCGAGTCCTCCTATCCTCCAATTGCTCTGGCAGCCAGGTCCTCCTCTACTCCAGTTACCATGGCTCCCCGACCTCCTATACTCCATTGTAACACCCAAGAATTTTCACACATTTTCTTAATAATTCACGAAAAAAATTCGTAATATAATAGCTATAAATATGGAAAAATGACAGAAACGAAACCTGTGAAAGTAGTTTTATAATTTAAAACATCACACATCAATTTTTCCTATATAAAATTTTCTTTTTAATCAAACATCATACAACCAAACCAAGCATTCTCAAGCTCTACTCGAAAATAAATGTATGAAATAAATTTCCATGATCATGGACTTTGAATGCAAATCTATCTCAAGCATCTATTAGTACAAGTACGATAAATAGTCCATAATTTAATCCAAATTACAAGTTCAAAAAGTATAAGCACCTTAATTTTCATCTTAACTAATACATTAGATCATAGTAAAAATAATAAAGACTCGCAATAACTCAAGGGTATATCTGAGCTAATGAAAATTGATCCAAGCACAAAAATAAACTTTTATCACTAGGAGATCTTTGTCACAAACATGCAAAAAGTATAAGTACCTTAATTTTCATCTTACCTAATACATTAGATCGTAGCAAAAATAATAAAGACTTACAATGAGTCAAGGGTATATTTGAGCTAACAGAAATCGATCTATGCACGAAAATAAGCTTTTATTACAAACCTGCAAAAGCCTCCCAAATATTGGGGTTAAAAAGAGGAAAATGAGTATTTTCATACTCAATAGGAAATACTCAATAGGGGAGTTCTAAACAATGAACTCTATAAGTCCATACATATATACATTCATGGAACTCAAACATGAAGCATAAAAATATACAAACACATCAGAGTCACATAATATAACAATCATGCATAAACATATACCATCTTACCATTCTTACATATACTCTCACACTTACAGCCTTACTCATACTATTCTTTCACTTATAGTCTTACTCATAACATTCTTACAGTTTTACTCATATCATCTTACTCAAATTCTTACTCTTACAATCTTGCTTAGAAACATACGCTTATAGTCGTGCTCAGAAACATATGCTTACAATATTGCTCAAAAACTTATTCTTGCAATCTTACCGGAATCTTACAAACTTACTCAAAAACTTACTTACTCATATAGTTATACACATACTATTGACTATTGAAGCTCATTACAATTAATAAGCTCCAACGTCAAAATGGAAAGAAATGTCACTAGGGCATCACCTTAACCTCTGGCGAGTAATTAGACATCATGGAGTTTTTCGGAGGCAAGGCACACCTATGTTCATGGGGCACAAGATCAAATAGGTAAGACTAGATCCATGATACTACTTACCTAAGAGTGAAATGCCCACACTCTAGGGTCCATATAGTGCCAACTAAGAGCGAAAATCATACAGAGCCACTCTTGGGCTAGAGTCTTATAGTGTCACTCTTGGGCAGAATCATACATATGTTGACTAAGGGCATAAACATACAACGCTCTCAATAGAGTATCAAACATCTACGCTTAATATAGCACTAAGACAAAATAAAAAAACTTATCTAAGCGTGCAAACGCCCACACTCTAGGGTTCATATAGTGCCAACTAAGGGCGGAAATCATACAGTGCCACTCTTAGGCCAGAATCTTACATGTCACTCTTGCACAGAATCATACATATGTCTACTAAGGGCATAAACATATAACACTCTCAATAAAGCATCAAACGTCTGAGCTTAATATAGCACTAAGACAAAATAAAAAATATACATCACTCTCAATAGAGCATCAGGCATCTGGCTTTATATACAATACTAAGATAACATCCTATAGGATAAACACCATGACAGGTTATGAGAAATGCTCAGCTGACTCATTATCGGCTTGCTCAAACACGGAATTTAATCTGTCAAAACCCTTAGGTCTCAAACTCACAATGCTATCAAATTATCTTTGCTTACAATTCAAGTTTGAATTAAGTAATTTATGATGACACAATTATGCCATAAAAACTTTCAATCTTATTGTCTTCCACTGATCAATTTGAAGTTGAGCCCGTTCTGAAACCCTAGTTGTTAGGGCAATAGACTTCACTTAACATGTCCATCTCATAATCATAACTCATCATAAACATATCCTTACTTATTCATACATTCTCTGTCATCTTCCTTATGGCCAAATTATCTTACTTAGATGTTATCAAACTAAGCTCCCTACAGCCAACCCCAGTTATCACCATCTTACTTATATATCACTTATTGTTTTTACTTTTCACTTCATAATATGTACATTATGCTTGTACAATTATGTTGTGCACTTTTACTATGTGACAATATGTTGTGGACGGTTGTCCACAAGCATGGAGTGGCGTACGGAGACTGGGAAAGGGGAGAGGGGACGGCCTGGCCATCAGACAGAAAGGGGAGAAGCACAGAAGAAAGGGGAGAAACACAGACAATTAATCATTCACTAATCAACTTAGGGAGTAGCCCTTACATTGAAATAGGCTAACTAATGGGCTCACTAACAAGCACCTAAGGCCCATTAGCATAATTAAAATAAATCACTAATTAACCCAATCACCTAAATACCCCTATTACATTAAAACCCAAATTATCCTACTACTTGGCCCCACTGGTAGCCCCTAGCATCCCCTAAAACGTGCACAACATTCTACCGCGCCATCGCTGGATCCAGGAAAGTCAAGAAGGCAGGCAACGGCGCCAGCGGCAAGGTCGCCTCCCCTATTTTTTGACTGTGAAATAGGGAGTGGATTCGGCACTAAAGGGGACGACTGATCTGAGAAGCCATGAATCTCCAGCACGTTGTCCTCCAACTGAACTCCGTCACCTGCTTCTCCATCGACGCCAACTCCACCGTCCAGAAGGCACACAACCACTCTGAGTTGCACGCCTGGGTCCCCGATGAGATGCTTGAGGTCCAAGATGGCGCTGATCTTCTGGTCGACTCCGGTGGCCGGGATGAGGTGGCCGTCCATCACAAGCTCCTTCCCAATGGCCGCGGTGTTGGCCATCACCATCCCTGCGCCCGCATCCTTCACCACCACTCCCTTCTGCACCCTCATGGTGATCCTCCTGTCGCAGAACACGATCTTCCGGTAGACCTTCTCTGGGAACAGCATCCTGGTCATGCAGAGGTTGCCGTTGGTGGCATTGTTGAGGGCGCCAACAGTGGTGATCCCCGGGGCGACGTTGGAGAGGCTGAAGGAGCCAGAACCAGAGTGGTCTGCGGAGTGGGAATCAAGGAGCCCCCGCTGCATGGCTGCGAAGGTGCCTACGGCGACGAGGTCGCGGTAGAAGTCAGGTGTGCCGCCGTCGAGGGAGAGGGAGGGGACGTCTCGAGCGAGGTCTAGACCTCCATCACCTCCCCTTCGATGACCGCTGCCACCTCCTTGATGCGGATCATCTGGAGGATGATGCCAGCGGCCTTGAGGGCAGGGTGCTGGCCAACCATGCCCTCGGACGTGGCGTGGAGCTCCAGGAAGAAGTCGAGGCCCCAGCTTCGAGTGTGGGAGTGGGCGTTGTTGCGCGCCATGCAGGTCAGATACCTCGCCGTCGTCGAATGGTGGCGTCGCAGGAGGCGAGCGAGGCTTGGATGTCCAGGCGGCGACACCTCCCCGTCCTCCGCCTCTGCCATCGAATGGTGGCTGATCAGCGTCTGGCCGGACAATGGGCAATCGCGGTGGTGGATCTGCCGACGATGGAGAAGGTGGTCGGTGGAGGAGGTAGTGTTGTTCGGGAAGCTGTGACGGACTGCCCAAGATAGCAGGGGGCAGCCCAGTGCACACATCCTGCACAACCGCCTTGCACCGTGCCTCTATATCTGCCATATGCACGTTCATGGCCTGCAACACAGCCATGATCTCAGACAAAGTGGGTTCGCCGGCTGCCACAGGAATGTCCTTCTAGCTGTCCGTGGACGTTGAGGCAGGAACCATAGTCGGGGATCGAAACTGCTCCGATACCAATGTTGTGGACGGTTGTCCACAAGCATGGAGTGGCACAGGGAGACCGGGAAAGGGGAGAGGGGATAGCCTGGCCATCAGACAGAAAGGGGAGAAGCACAGAAGAAAGGGGAGAAACACAGACAATTAATCATTCACTAATCAACTTAGGGCGTAGCCCTTACATTTAAATAGGCTAACTAATGGGCTCCCTAACAAGCACCTAAGACCCATTAGCATAATTAAAATAAATCACTAATTAACCCAGTTACCTAAATACCCCTATTACATTAAAACCCAAATTACCCTACTACTTGGCCCCACTGGCAGCCCCTTGCATCCCCTAAAACGTGCACAACACAATCTCTCACCAGACACCAAACCCTAACTTCGCTTATTTACTGAATCCCCAACGTACGTTCCAATCCTCTCTCATCAAACTTACATCCTAAGTCTTCTATTATATGATTACAAATCCACATACAAATTCATGTAGAAACCTCTAACACAGTCCATCACACATACGTTTATGCCACACACATACTTTTATCCTTCACACATGTGTATACCCATCATACATTCGTATGTTCATCACACATATGTATCTCATACACATATTTCATCATACTTGTGCATCACATACCTATAATTTAACATGTAGCTTACCAACAAATTTGTAACACATATTCCACATACATAACACATACTCATACTTACATGTGTGTCATATTCATAATCAAACCTACCTTATTTTATTATCTTTCCCTCATACATTATGCAATCAGATTATTATTTAGCATCCAAAGCATTGAACATACAATCCTAGCATGGTGCTAAATATTTAAGGCATGTTATCATGAAATTATTAGTTTAAAGTCCCCTACCTCGTAATCCACTACGTTTGATGGCAAGCACATGATGGTGGCAGCATCAGAGGTAGAGTTGGTGGCCAACAACATTGCCTAGTTGAGAGAGCTATAGACCCGAGGTTTATGGAGTGCCAAAAGTAATCACGACAAGACTGGATAACACAAGTCTATGAAACAAAATTTGTGATCCACAACAGCGCACTAAGGAGGGCTGAGAGCAAGGTCATGCCAACAAGACGTGGCAAGTGCAACCAAAAACTAAGGTGGACCAATTAAAGGTCAGTCGGCAACTGAGAAGTACTCGGCTAGTTGCAATATATCAAAATCAACGACATACACCACCCAACAGCGGTGATTTCAAATTGACTATGGCCCACATAAGGGGCAAAGGGCATGGGTAGGTGCTCATGTATAGAGGGATTTCAAATCGACTATGGTTCTAATGGTAAAATCCATTCAGTGATAGAGCCAGCTGATGGTCATGTGGTGTAAAAGCGGAGCCTAAACCCTAAATTGAATGCGCAGCCACATGCACACACAACAAAAAGGCCACCAAAGGGGAAGAGGGGTTGGACGGTGGAGGCCCAAGGACTGCGAGGCAGCAGCATATCCATGGCCAAAGGTGGTGGCTAACAAATATTGTCCTTGTCATTGTCATACCGAGGTAAGCATACTAGAGGCCAATTGGCATCCTGTGGTGGCAGGACAGTGAAAGGGCAAGAATTGGCGCTCTGTATAGCATAGTCAAATACATAACGGGTAGAGGGGAACTAAGGTTGGCCAAGGGTTGGCGGAGATGGAAAGGGATGGCCTTGCTATCATCATTAGGCCAAGGCAAAGCCCACAACGGCAAATTAAAGGCTAACCAGCCTGTGGTTGCCATTGAAACAAAAAGTGGGAGGGACGAAAAGATTCGGTGCAGAGTGGAGGGGCAAGGAGGAGGCTGAGAAGGGCCAAAAAGGATGGCCCACCACCAGTGTTGAGTCGAGGCTAAACCCATAGAAAACAAATGGCTCGTGGTTCATTGGTAGCAACAGCCAGAGATGCACTCAGAGGCTCCTGGCCTGGGTTGAAAGGAAAACCAGAGGAGCAAGGTGCAGTGGAGGTTGAACCGGGTTGAGGGCGATGACAACTCGTAGTCACCGGACCATGGAAAAATTGCAAGAGGCTGGCTGACCATGATTGGCCAGCAAAAGTCATCATGGAACCAAACAAATAGGGTAAGAGGGGTGACTGGACATGTTTAGAGGAGGGCCGAGTGACCGAACAGACTATAATAGAGACCATGTCTATCACCATCCAGCTGAGCAGTCTAACGGTGGTCGACGGCAGTTGGTGGGCTTGACACAAGGGGACGGGAAACAAGGGAGCTGAAGGGATAAATGAAGGAGAGGAGTGGGGTGGCGGGGAGGCCAAGCAAGTCTTGGAGGGATGGCATCCTGCCTTTGCTAGGCCGAGGTGGAGTTGTCGGCAGTTGGCCTGCCCATGGTGTCAGCATAAGGCACAAAACAAAGAGAGGGAAAGGGGTTCACCGGGGAAAGCAGAGCTGAGTTGGGAGCCGGTGGCGCTAGCTAGGGGCAGCGGCTTGCCATCACCAGCTCGAGCACGACCAGAGATTGGCGGTCGGTGGCAACACTGCCTCGAGGCTCAAACAAGGAGAAGGGGAGAGATCCAGACGTTTCTAGACCTCCCGAGAATGAGTTGGTCACTGCTTGTTGAGGCACAATCCATTCCTTTTTTCTTTTTCTTTTTGTTTCTCTTTCGCGCCTACAGCACAAGAGGCACGCCGAGGCTGACAGCTTGCAACCAGGCCTCACACTCAACTCTACTGGTCCAAATACCGGGTAAAAATAGGAAAATCAAATAGCAAAATGGTCACCTAAAATTGCAAAAAAATCAAGGACATTACAGTCATTCACTTCGGTGGGCCAGCCTCCTCTTTTCCATTCACTTCCATGGTCTGGCCTCCTTTGCTCCAGTCGCCCTTGCAGCCTGGCCTTCATTGCTTTAGGCGCTCTAGAGGCCGCCCCTCAATGTGAAGGAAGTTATGCACTTCTCTTACTTTTTTATCTATTTATTTATGTACTATTGTATGCTATTTTGGTTCTTCAAGGTCATCTTGATTTTCTGCTTGGCCTATAAAAATTTTTTAGCATATTTTTTTGTCAAAAAATTGATTTATGTAATTTTTTGTTTGACTCTCTAATTTGTGTATAAATTTATTTTTTGGGTTTTCCAAGATTGTATTAAATCTTATTTTTTGTTTAGCATATATGTTCTTGTGGCAGCCCATGTTTCGATTACGCTTAACCAAGAGGGTTAGAGGCAATTATATAATTTTAGTTTAATTTTAAAGGGTTTTAAGAGATGAAATTCCCATATTTGGTTAGAGCTCGAAGTAACGAGCACAACGAATCAAAAAATACGCAAAACAGAGGTCGGGAACGAAAGTTACGACCTCTGGAACCATGCCATATGGGCGGGCCCACTTTAAAAGTGCGAGATAACCTACCCATGTGCGATCTAGTTTTGAAGGGCTCGTTGATACAAGTCCATCGGTACCAAGATCGTGCATTCCGACTTCGGGATAAAAAGTTATCGCATTTTGAAGTTGGAATTGTATTTAAAAGAAATAATAATAAAATATTCAAGAAAGGATGAAATAGCTGACGTCATCTAGCCGAGCCGAGCCGGAGAGTTGCGCGCCGCGTGACGGCGCATGATCACGGCCATCCGCGCAATGATTACATCACGCGTGCGTTACACGCGCCGGCTTATTTTTAGCCCAATCAAAACACGCCATGTGGCGCAAGCACGTGTGCGCGTATTCCGTCTTCCTCCGTACGCTCGCACGACATTTCCTTATAAATAGCATTTTTGTTCATTCTTCTAGAGGAGTTTCGGGAGTCATTCTGAGTCTATTTTCTTCCGTTCAAAAAGCGTATCTAACTAATTCGAGGGTGTTCTATGCTATGGAAATGTCCATTCTTTGAGTTAGCAACACTATATAAGGGAAGCGTCCTGGGGCAAGGGGAGGTTTTGTCCACCGCTTACGGGCGCGAAAAGGTAAAGTGTCTTCGGGTAAGATGAGGTGTTATTTCGCCACCTACGGGCGTGGCAAGGGAAAAGTGTCTCTAGGTAAGGGGAGGTTATGTCCGCCGCCTACAGGCACGGCAAGGGTAAAAGTGTGTCCAGGTAAGGGGAGGTTTTGTCCACCGCCTATGGGCACGACAAGAGTACAATGTCTCCGGGTAAGGGGTGGTTCTATTCGCCGCCTACGGGCACAAGAAGGGTAAAGTGTCTCCGGGTAAAGGGTGATTATGTCCACCTCCTACGGCCGTGTTATGAGAAAAGTATCCCAGGTTAAGAGAAGGTTCTGTCCATAGCCTATGGATATGGAAAGAGCAAAGTATTCCGGAGTTGGAGAAGGTTCTGCCCGCCGTCTCCGGATCTGAAATGGAAGACACCATGAGGAAATGAGCAACTCCGAATGTCGCCACTTCCGAAACTGCAAGGGAGTACGCTTTTCTAACATTTTAATTTAATATGATTTATATGAATGCACATCTTAATTAGTAGTTAAGATATATAATTTGCTAATCTGATATATGACGATATGTTCCTATTTAATCTACTTTGATTTATTCCGTTGTGATCTGAATTACTCTGAAATGCTCTATTGTGATTTGACATACTTCGGTACGATATAATCGGTATGGTCGAATGAAATATGATATGATCTGACAGGATATTATATGATCCAACATGCTCTGTAGTGTGTTCTGTGCCGCTCTATGATATAGTCAGACGTGTGTTATTGTTAGTGTTCTGCTCACCTATGTGAGATGTGTATTTTACTGATTTATTGACTTCTGTTTGACTCCGATGATTTATAAGATTTCTGTTTGATTCCGAATGATTATTCGGATATAAATATATACGTATTTGAGCGTATATGATTTTGTGATACCTAATGCATGTATTAGCCAATAGGTAGAACTACGTTCGGATCCGATCATATTGAAATAACGTAAGAGATGGTATCCAATACAAAGGTAGGCAACCAACGCTTAAATAACATTGGCCTGATCCAAATTTGTTATAAAATTAGGTTTGTTCTGATCTACGCACAACAAAATGTTAAAGCTCTGCAGTGCATGGATGAATGTTATGACTCTCGCACTCAAAGTCTGCAGCTCTTAGTCAGTCGGTTTTATTTTTTTTGCTTAATTTAATACACTTTGATTTTGTCTTCCGAACTAACCCCCAGTCCGGGTTGGGTTTTTCAGGTCGGGGCATTATAGTTCTTGTTGTAGAATCTACTTTTGTAATTTGTTGTTTAGCTCTCCAAGGTTATTTGTGATTTGTATGATGAAGTCAATGGTGGTATAACAGAAGCTTGAGTTTGTTCCTTGCCCTAAATTAATAGCTCTATTTGGTTTTTCAAAATGAACCAAAGAGAGCTATTAATTTAGGGCAAAGAGAGTACTAACCAACTCCCTCCATCCTTAAATAAGTGTGCTATATGAATTTTCAAAATGAACTAAAATATGAACTAATTTTGGTTCATTTTGAAAATCTAAATAGGACACTTATTTTGGAATGAAGTATTAAGCTTTGAAGTTTGCCATTGATGGTCCCAAGCCCGGATGAGAAAGAGGGAGGGAAAATAGTTATATGACAATTAAAAAGCTCAACAATTTTGATTTTATTTTATGACAATCGACTAGGAGTTTTGACTTTGTCTTATGACTATTGCAAAAATTATATTACTCTTGATCATTACACTCTATTGTGGCCTGCATGTGGTGGGGGCTTAAGTTACCCTCAAGCAAGTGGCATATTGGAGACATTTTGGCCTCTCATAGTTTAGGTAACCCTAGAAACCATATGTTTAGGTATTACTCCCTCTATCCCATATTAATAACTCCATTTGAAAAAATAGTATTTTTTATCGAATGGTGAAACTCACATCTAAAAGAAAGAAAAATAAGCTTATGACACTTTTTTAAGTACCCAATCACTTAAATTGAACAAAATGGAGCTATTAATATGGAACTAACTTTTTTACTAAATGGAGCTATTAATTTAGGACAGAAGGAAGTATATGGTTGTGACTTTGCTAAGTACATCTATATTTGATAAAAAGATAATTTTTAGTGATGGTTATACTCATCAATGCTATACTGCATTTTTTCCTTAGTAGTTAAGATCTCAATTTTTTTTGTTTGATACTAACTGAGATCTCATAGTTGCTTCTAGGGAAACCTTTCTATTCCTTTGAGATTTTTTTTATAGTAAAGTCACTGTTTACATTTTGCATAGTAGACCTGACTTGTGTTGTTTTGTTTGGTTAAGGTACATGTGTCCTTGACCAAACCCAGTGTCGATAGTGATTATCATCATTGCTAGTTTGGTGAATGAAATATTTTCCCTTTTAGTGATTTAGATCCTACTGTTGCTTTTAGTAAAACTGCTCTATATGCTCCTTTCAGATAAATTAACCAAGAAGCGAAGGCCGTGTGTCTTTGTTCCATATTGGTGGTAGTGGGACCACAAAAGAATGTTATATTATCTTTTCTGTGTCACTTGTTGACCCAAGACAACGAATTTCAAATAAATTGTGAACCAGTGCTGGTTAGTGATGATTTTGGGCCTACGTTTTCATCATGTAATATGTGTTCAAATTTTTGTCTAAGTCTATAGTTTCATGGAGGTTTTCATAAATTGTAATGCATGTTGCTGCTTTGAGCCATACAATCCACCTAGTTCCAATGGCATGCCAACTAAATTTATGATGAAGTGTAATTATTTGTGAACATGTTTCTAAAAAAGATTACTATGCAATTCATGATGCGTTATATGAGGGAAGTATGTGGTCTTATAACCAACAAGCTCACCGGTTTACTGAAGTGGTTGTGCTATCTACTTGTTGTCCTGGTATCAGTAGCCAATTAGTGGTAGGTCACTCTCATGGCAATTTGTGCTTTTATGCTTTAGCTAGTCTAACCTGTAAGTGAGGCTGCTTGAGTGTGTTGTGTATTTCTTATATTTTATGTTTAATCTGGAGTATCTAAATTGCTAAACTTCAATTAACTTAGAATTCCTGATTCCTTTGTATAAGGGTGTTATTGAACTTGTTTTGAAATATTAGTTAAACATTTTAGCTTATCATAATCTTGAATCCTATATTTTGCGTGTTATGATCTCTTGCTAAATGAAATCAATCTTAGCACCAACAAACTACCATGACATGATTTTTAGGTCCCATAATTTCCATCATATAGTGCATGCATTACATGTGGCAAAAAATTAGAAACAAAAAAAGCCCAAAAGCCCGAAGCTTGATCTCAGCCAGTTTTGGGCCAGGTTAGGATCATCATTTTGAAAACCCGCATTGGTTTAGGCCCGGGCTAGGGCTTGGGCTGGGAAAGTAGTTTAAGTGATAGGGTCAGGGACTAGCTTTGGCCCAACCCTACCTAGTTGGGTCAATTCATATCTGACCAAGGAGGGGTTATATGTAAATGTGAAACATTTCGGGGACATCTTATAATATCACAAACATCAAGTTTTTTTTCATTGAAATTCCAAAGTAGAAAATATTCTGAGCATGGCCGATAGGAGGCGATAGGTGTCTAGACTAGTTCGAGAGTAGACATTAGGGTTTTGGAAATGAGAGAAGATGTACATCCATGTCTGTTGCTTCACCTGTGGAATGGTAATTGATATGAGTTTTCCACCGGCCAACATCCTTCTTCAATTCCTTATCACTAGGCTTAAATCGGGCTGCGTCAGGCAAGAGCTTGGCCCTAACCTACCCAATTAGATTATTTCTATGCCCTAGCCCAGCCTTAACCCTCTATGGGGCTTAAAAGTTTGACCCAAGCTCAGGCATGAGCCGAGCCATGGGCTTTTTTGTCTTTTATTATTTTATTACTTTTTATTAAATAATATTATTTTAGTAAAAATTATATCATTTTTGGGTTGTGTCCCACTAGTTGACCCCATGAGATACAAAATCATATGCTTTTAGGTAGGTCTTTCATATCTAACTATAATGACTTAAGCTTAGATTTTCCTAAACTTCCATAAAAAATATTTCATCTTTGCTTTCTCCTTCCCTTTTCACCTATGTTGGACTATCAGAAAAAGTTAGCATAATAATTTTTTATACTTAAGGGTCGGCCAAACAGACCAAATGGGCTATTGCCCAAGCATGGGGAGGCAATGAGCCATCCCACAACAAGAGACAACAATGATTTAGAAAAGGAGGCAATGAGCCGACCAACAATCATCTAATCTAGATGTACCATTGACAAACAACTTCAAAGTTTGAGCCATCAGTGATAAGGATGGGTTGGGGGAAATCACCAAGAACAACCCCATAAGATCTTAGCTCCAGAGAATAGGAAGAACTTGTGTCCGCCAAAGCAAGTAATTAGACTGGGAGAACTTCAGAGAGATATCCTATTTAATAGTCTTGAGAGGAGGGGTTATGGATGAGAATAGCATGAAGGAAGAAGAAGTACATGTAAAATCCCTAAACTTGAACCGGTTTATTTTATTCTATTTAATTGCTTTTGTGTAGTTTATTGTCAATTTTGATTGGTTTTAACTATTTGAAAAATTAAAGTGGTTAACAAAGGTTTTAACAAAAAATTTCTTCACATTTCAGGTTTTTAAGTTAATTTAAGTCATTTAAAATTTTTTGGAATTTTTAGAATTTTTATTTATTTTCCATAAAAGTTAGGGTTAGCGGGACTCACCATGGGCCCCATGGATGAAATTGGGATTTTTAATCCTAAATAACCCTAACATCAACCTAAGACCCTGGGTAATTATTTTAAAATTTTTAGACATCAAATTGGGTTTCAAAGAAACAAGTTTTACTATTTTTAGTATAAAATCTTATTTATACCCCACTAATTAATTAGGTCTACCTCACCCTTTACTATAAAAGGAAAGGATCAGCCACTTTCCCAATTGAGAATGGGCTGAGACCTGGAGCTTAAGAGCCTAATCTCTATTTTTTTAAAGGAAAAATGAGATTAAGGTATGATTTTTCTTAAGATTTTGTTAATCCATTAGGGTTTTGCTTAAATCTTTCAAATCTCTTCCTTTATATTGGAATAATCTCGATTTTCACTCAAAAACTACTGATTTGGGTTTCTATTTCAAAACCTAATGTTTAAAATTTTGTTTTTGGGTCTCTTAAACCCTAGATCTACTTGTTCTTGAAGGTTTTAGGTGTTTTAAAATCGGATTTGAGAGGTATTAATAAAAATCATATTTTTGGGAGGTTTTAATGGAGTTCAAGGAGCCATTTTGAATCAAGAACTTGCTGGAAGGTAAGTGTTTTAGTCTTAAACATTGTTGTGGTTTCAGATTCGAGATTTGTTAAAGTTTTGAAATGGGTTCCATAGTTATGAGCTTTAATGGTGATTTGAGAAAGGTTTAATCTTTGATGAAATTTCTTAGGGTTTATGTTTAGTAAAGGCTAGATTTGATGTTCTGGAAGCATGTATTTGATTATCATGAAGTTTAGGGATGAGATTTGATGTTTTATGAAGTGGACGTGAATTTTTAGTTTTGAATTCGAAGTGGGGAAGATGAACCAAAAAAATACGTTATGGCGTTCGAACGGCCATGCAAGTCGATCGAACGGTTGTACTGCAGTTTTGGCTATTTTGCTTCTTTTTATGTTTTTACTCTTAAATATCATTTCCAATGCTTATGTGGAGTAATTTGAGTTCGAATGAGCCACTAGAAGGGTATGTTATTGATGTTGGAAATTATGAATAGTATTTAAGTCTTATGTGAAATTGCATGTTGGCTACACATGTTAGGATTGTTCATCTTGAATCTATGATTGAATGATTCCTTATGTTTTAAGCATGATTCAGGCAAGTTTATAGCATGATAATGAACCGATATGTCTTCATACGATGTGATTAAATTATGAGTGTATGACGGTGCTACGTCTAGGTTCAAGTGTCGGTGAATATGCTTGCATAGGTTTAGCATGAAGTTACACTTGAATTGATTGATGGTTTTCGATTGTTTTCACCCATGATTTCAGTTAGAACCATAATTAGATGTTATGTGCATGCGTGGTATGATGATGAGTTATTTACAAGACATGTTCATATCTTAGAATTAAATATTTCTACCTTGTACACACGCATGTGGGGGAATGATTATAATGATGTTTAGTATTATGATTATAAATGATACGAGGGGCTGATGAGAGTACTTATTATGAATTAGGATTCATATATGCCTTACCCAAGTATGTACCATGTTGCATGCATCATGAAATGGACTTCCAAATGAGTCTTTATCGAGATTTCACCGTGGTTGATTGATTGGATGCAATGATGTGAGATTGTGTGCCGAATTAATCGATCGTTGGCTTAATAAAAAATTGGTTGGTCCTAAAGGGCATGATTTTGATTTGAGTTCCTGATTGGAACATGGATCCTCCCCGGGTTGAGTATTTTGATGTGGTTGAGGTTTTCTTGGGATAGTCAAACCAAGGCCCAGAGAATCTAGTGTGGTATGCCTCTGTGTACCAGCTACCACGTGTTCTAGGTTTCCCATGTGGGATTCAGACTGTCCTACCATAGAGATGTCCAAGGCAAACACACTACTCTAGGTTTTCATAAGGAATTCAGACGTTCCTGGCCAGGACTGTCCAGGGCGAGCAGATTGCTCTAGGTTTTCGTAAGGAATTCAGACCTTCCTTTCTGGATTGTCCAGGGTGAGTAGAGGGGTTGACTACCCCAAATACCCCAAGTTTCTGTAAGGAATTCGGACTGCATCCAAAGCGAGCAATGCCCTAGGTTTCTAGTTAGGAAATCGAACAATGTCCAGAGCAGGTGATATGATTGTATTTCTCTCCATGATAGAGACATTCACCATTTATTAACGATGCATGTGTATGAGATAATATTATGCCTAGGTTACACAGGTTGTGTAGGGATAATTGAGATTATGTGATATATGTGGATATAATTTATTATGCATGATTTAGTATACTGTGATTGAGACATTTATCATGCAAAGTGAATGATTTATGCATGAATGATATGAATATGCATTATGTGATTATGTGTGTTAGAGACACTACTCATGCAGGTTATATATGATGTATATGCATGATGTGATTGAGTGAGAATCACTTATTATGCAGGATGAATTTTATGTCATATTGTATATTCATCCCATGATTAGGATGTATGAGATACTTGTATGTAGGATAATTATGTGATTATGTGTGTTAGAGACACTACTCATGCAGGTTATATATGATGTATATGCATGATGTGATTGAGTGAGAATCACTTATTATGTAGGATGAATTTTATGTCATATTGTATATTCATCCCATGATTAGGATGTATGAGATACTTGTATGTAGGATAATTACTTAGGGGTATGGTAAGGGAATTAATTAGAAATGAGAATATTAGGTGATATGTGGATCTGAACTACTATGTTGATGTGCTGTGGTTATTTTCTTATTAATGTTACCCTATTTCAAACCTTACTTAGTTTTACCCACCCCTCTTTCTATAGTTTGTTTTGGGACTGCATGGTACGACATGCAGTTAATCAGGATTTCTTATATGAGGGACGACTGAGATATGCATGGGATTAAGCATGGATGCTACCAGATGTTATTTTATTTTCCGATTTATGTTATTATAATCATAGAACACCTTGTATGGGTTACTATGTTTCTAACTCATGTGTATCTTCTACTTATAGACTTGTCTCAGATTTTCTGATTTGAGCCACGTGTTGGCTCAGGATATTATGCATGTGGGTTGTGAGCGAGGATTTATTTCACAGTCATTATCCTCTTTTCTTTTAACTCATTACTCTTGCTTAAATGATTTACTCATTACCAAACATCACCTTCCTCTAAATAATTTACAATTTGAAGTTAATAGCCTTCAGAACCTTCTCCTGCAAAAAATAGAGCACTTTTGTGTGACAAACATTAGTCTTCAATAAATGAAGACCAATCAAAGTTGAGCAAGTGCTTAGTTTCACCATGGTAACTGTTAGCCCCTCAACTTGATGGATGCGGAAAGGGGGAGGCTACCCCCATACTTGGCAGCGGACAGCCGTGTTTTTCTAGGCAGCGGATAGCCTAGGCAGCCCCTTGGGCACGGACGGATGTTGGGATAGCGCGGGTGATGTTCCGGACGAGCTACTCGCCTTGCGGAGCAGGCTGGGTAGGAGTCCTTGCACGGGCGGGACTCTAGCGGCGGGCGCTGCTTGGACTTAGGGGAGGACTCCTAAGGCGGATAGGATTCAGCTTATGCTGGCTGGCTGCGCTCCTAGTTGGAGTAGGAGACCGGGCAGCAGACTCCTAGGACGGACAGGACTCGTACAAGCAGGCTGGCTACACTCCTAGGACGGATGGGAGTTGGTTGGCTGGTTCCCTTGGATGGCATGACTCTTAGTGGCAGCATGGCGAAGGACTTACAGCGGAAGACGAACTCGCGAAGGCTTCCTTATCTATGCTATCCCGGAATGGCTTTGGGCTGAGAGTTGGACAGGGTGAGGACTCTTGTATTGGGTGGGTTTTGTACTTCTAGTTGCTCTAGGACGGCCAGCCTATGGCTGAGTCTATTTAAGGGAATGGTTGGGGTGGCCAAGGCATGAGAATGCTCTGATTTTCCTGTACAGCAAACCAGGGAGGAAGACAAGAGAGAGAGATCTTAGCCTGGTTGTTCAGCCCTGCCCTCTCCCTACTTGTGTATTTCAGCGGATTGATTTACATAGCTTGGGCGGAGACCCTTGCACCAGGTTGGTTGTGTTGCTTTGTGGTTGTTTTGCTTGTAGGGAAGAGAGTGGCTGCTGGCTGCGCGGTGTAGTCAGGCCATCACGAGTGCGAACGCTAGGCAAAATTTCGTGCCCGTGACAGTAACCACTATGGTCAACATGTTAGTAGGGTTCTCCTTGGTGTGTATCTTCTCAAGTTGAACTTGTCCATCTTCCACAAGTGATATAATAAAATGATACTTGATATCAATATGCTTTGTCATTGCATGAAACACAACATTCTTTGCAAGATAAATGACACTTTTGTCATTAGAGTACAACCAACGTTCACCGTTCTCCTTGCCTATTTCTTTCAAGAGTGCCTACAACCATACCATTACCTTACATGCCTTTGTGGCTGCAACACATTCTACTTATGTGGAAGACAATGTCACAATCTTTTGCAACAATGATTGTCAGTGAACAACACTGCCAATGTATATCTTGTTGAGCTTTTCTTGCTAATAGAATCACCAGCAAGATCTAAGTCCACATACCCTTGAAATTTTAAACTTTGTCCCACCAAAACAGTGAGACATCCCTAAAGTACCCTAGATATACCTCATAATCTACTTCACTGCCTACCAATATTCTTTGCCTGGAACACTCATGTATGTTGTTAAATTTTAATTGTTTACTCGCAAACACATGAATCACACTAAAGTATAATTAGCAAAGCGAGGTCTCCCTCAGAGACTTAAAATTGAAAAACTAAATTTAATCTAACTCAAGTAAACCCTAATCTAGTTAATGAATATAAAAAGAATAACTTAACTAAAGTAATCAACAAAAGCAAATAAGAATTTAAATACAATTAACCTATTCAAATCAAAGTTCTAAGGTTCAAATTAAGATTAAGAAAGTAATGCAAAATAATTAAAATATTAATTAAACAAAACACGAGGGCATAGGAATCCACATTCATTAAATCATAGAAACTCATAAGTATGATCATCAATCAATTTTCACATTCATCTCATAATAATCTAGATATTAATTTTCATTATTATGAAAAATATCATCATTAAGCTCTAATGCACAATAAAAAAATTGTTCCCCCTCAATTCAATGGATTAAATTCAAGTCAATAATTGTATCCACAATTTACAAATCACAACTAATATCCAATTTCAATATTAAACAAGACAAAACCAAGTAATTAATTAATGACAACCAACTTAAATCATGAAAGAAGCATGATTAACCTTATATCCAAATCAATCTCATCAATTAAGGAGGTAAAAACAACTAACATTGAATTCACTATTAAGAAAAATTAATCAAGTCACATAAACTTCTACAATTTAATGAAGTTTCATCTAAGCCCTATCAAAGAGTTTTAGCTACTCATTAATCTAAGAAACAAAATTTCCATTCGATGAATTGAAAAGATACAATTTTGGAAGAAAATTAAGAAAAAATTAAAAAATCTCATTTTATTCATTACCTATGAACAGTAACTTTGGGTTACTATTCATCATTTTCAACCTCTAGATCAACAGTACTGGCTACTATAAATACGAGATGCCGAATTTTTTTGTTGCTTCTTGCTTCGATCTTTTGAATTGGAATTAAATTCTATGAGTCTCAAACTATTTTATGAATGATTTGTTGGGCTAGGATTGAATGGTTTTTTCTAGTTCATCCTCCTTCTAAGCTTTGTTTTTCTGCTATGAAAATTTGTTTTATAAGTTTCTCGGAAGCTCTGATTTTTTCTGTACTCTATTTATTAGAATAGGTTTCTCTATTTTAATTTCTAAACTACTACAAACTTCTAGTGTGAATTTAATTGCTTTGGCTGTGGATTTCCCTTTCGAGTCATGCTCACTTCTTTCTATCTTTATTTCTCCTTGTTTTCTTATTCTTGATTTGTCCATGCTCTATTTTCCTATTAAAAAGAGTTGTTGTGAACTGAAATATGAAATTCTTGTTGCTATTTGTACATTGACT
The DNA here is from genome assembly GCA_035235625.1 of Saururus chinensis. Classification (NCBI taxonomy): domain Eukaryota; kingdom Viridiplantae; phylum Streptophyta; class Magnoliopsida; order Piperales; family Saururaceae; genus Saururus; species Saururus chinensis. Next base: position 30,039,935 of record CP141140.1, read on the forward strand.
CCTATTCATTTCAGTGGCTGCTTTGTTTGGCTTGAGAATAATTGGAAAGAAAGAGAACTCACGTGATATGCTCTCTTTATCTCTAATTAAGGTTTCAATAAGTTGTTGAACCTTCCTATTTAAAATAGAATGCAAAGTTAAAATTTAATTATGCTCAACATTAAAGTGATTGGCTACCTCAAATTTTCTCATCTTGTTAAAATAGAATTATAAGTTGGCTACTGCTTCGCCTGCATGACTTGTGTCAACCCCTCTGTGGCAGTCAACATATAATCAACTCTCGGGTCTCTAGCAGAGCTATTATTATTAGTGCATACATGATTTGATCCAGCCATCTACACAACAACTAGACATTAAATCACAAGGTCTAATAACTTAAGTAAACACCAAGCTTCAAACAACACATCGAGCAAGTAATCAACAAGACGATCAACTAATGGAATTTAGTGTCGTTAGCATTGTCTAAATCTTTTATCACCTCGCACCCCATTATCATTAAGAACTATTCTTAACCTCATTAGCTCTTGAGCAAAGTGTTGCTTTGATACCAAAAACATACATGTCACGCTCCAACACACGTCGCCCCTAAACCAAACCTGTTCCAAGGAGTATGCGGCATGCAGCGCGACTAAGTAGAGTTGAAATGCAGAAAACTTAACCCATCCTTGGGTGAACACACAACGGAGTAGCTCATGAACACTTTATACAAACGCAAATAGAGCAAAATAAAAGACTACTAATTGATGTTTTAATCCACTCATACCAACACCATTTAGTCATAAACAAGCCCACAATGGCTAAACAAGTCTAAGCCAACAATGGCTAACAAAGTCTAAGCCAACAATGGTTGAACAAAGTGTGATCTATCTCAACATACATAAAATCAATCATCTATAAACTCTATCTCAATGATCGGTGACATCCTCGTGCTCAACATAGAGCCCATCCAAATAACCTGCATGGCATGACATGCAGCCCCAAAACAAAACTACAAGACAAAGAGGGGTGAGCCAATGCTCGACAAGAGTTTTAATACGAAAAGTAAACTCATAATGACATCATAGGCATTATCAACATAATCATTCACCACATCTATTCATCATGGGACAAATCACATATGTCCAAACAGATGGATTCACATTCCATCAACATGTACTCCTGCCACCAATGCATCATGTTCAATATATTTCGTATGCACATAATCATGTCATCTGCATATCATGATATATAACATATTTCATAAACACATATTCTTGCCACCTGCATATCATGCTACAAACCACATTCCATAAGTACATAATCATGTCACCTATGCATTATGGGTTCATCCATAGCTCATAAACATATACAGATCACATGTAATTATGTGAATCTCATTATAACAATCACATCCTACATTAATCAATTCGCAACATCCATATCATGCATAATCATATCTCAATATAAACATTCACCCTACAAAATCAAGTGCATCCATCACGCACCATGCTACATATCCATGCAACTCATTTCCATAATCACATGTGTACCATAAACATCATTATTCATACACATCCAGTGTTAATGATCATTATATCCATACACATTATAAATCAACCGGTGAATGTCTCACAATTGAGAAAAATAACCCTACTCACCTTGACCATAGCCTCGAGCAGACCTACTCCCTCCCCTAGAAATCCTAGAAAGGATATTAGTTTGGGTAAATTCCCTAACAGGGAAAGTACCCCCTAGTAAACTGGTGCATACGGACAAACCAGCCTGGATTCTTAAGGTCCAGATAACTAAACAATTTAACTTATTATAGCATTCTACTCTTCTCACTCGGGGAGGAAACCTATCTTTAAAAGAATGTAAAACCCCATCCATTAGACGTAAAACCCTATCCTTTTAGACATAAAACCGATTCGATAATGTTTCGAGTGACTAATCTGACAACCAACAGCATCCAATTACATCCACTTGATCAAACATGGCTAATCATGATTAACTTCATTTATAAATCATTTTGATGATGCATGCAACATGGTACATACATGGGCAAATGTTAAATGTGTCCAAGTATAAGAAAACATACTCTAATCAATCCATATGTGCATGAAACATGGTCCATATGTGTCAAATAAAATCATATAAGCCTATGCAAGACTGTACATAAGTGATAGTGTTCAAACCTAAGCTGAAACATGTGAGGCATGAACAAACTATATTCGATGTTATATGTGCAAGCATCCATAATTTTATCATACAACATACTTACCCTATGACAACCATAACTTCATCTGTTTTCTATCCCTAGTAATGTGCCTGCCTAGGTTTGTTTTGTAGCTCCCAAATCCTTCAAGGAAAACTCTTTGGACATGATTTTCTTGAAATTCTCAATCTCCTTCATAGTTGATCCTACAATCAGCATAACATCAACATGTTATAATAGTTCAAGATTGGAGGAGGAAAGCTTCCTGTAGTAGCAACAATTATCTGAATGAAATATGTAGAAACCAACCTATTTCATGGATCTGTCAAATTTTTTATACCACTATCTAGGAGCATGTTTCAAGCTATACAAGTTCCTCTCAATCTACACACCATATTTTTCTTTCCTAGCACAATAGACCCAAGTAGCTGATGCATATGGATTTCTTGATCCAAGTCCCATAAAGAAATGTTGTTTTCACATCTAACTGCTCTAGATGTAAGTCTTCAACAGCAACAAAACTAAATATAATTCTAATGGTGCAGATTTTAACAATTGATGCAAAAATCTTTGTATAGTCTACCCTATGTCACTGTTTAGAACCTTTTACTATAGGACTTGCTTTTGTACTACTTCCTCCTTAAGTTTGTAGATCCACTTATTGTGCAAAGCCTTCTTCCCTTTGGGCAACTCAACTAGTTCCCAAGTTTTGTTTGAGCTTAATGACTCCATCTCATCATCCATAACATGCTCCCACTTAAGAAGAGTCCTCACCCAAGATGCCTCCTCAAAACTATCAAGCTCACTATTATATGTTTTAATAATAAATAATTCATAAAAGGAGACCAATGTATTTTTTGCTTACACTATTTGGTGGATGTCCATCTAAGGGGTGTTTGAGGTCCTATCTGAGAGGTAGAAGCATGATTCTCTTCAACCATAAATGAGTGTCACCCTAAGAACAATCCTCATTTGAAACCTATGTCTCATTAGCGTGAACTTGAGAAGATGTACCACTAGTGTCAACCTTCTTAAGGTCTATAAACTATTTTGAAATCTCCTTCTCCTTTCATAGGACTTTCTTATCTTTATACAACTCTGTTTCATTAAATACAACATCAATGCTACATCCCACCTTTTTCTATGCAAGGTCTTGGAGCATGTAGTCATAACATTACCTCCATAGCCAACAAAGTAACACTTGGAGAACTTAGCATCTAGCTTCCTCATGTTCTCTGGCTCAGCATGCACATATGTTGCACATCCGAACACAAGTAAGTAGTCATTCACCTCCTTACCTGTCCATTCCTCTTCTGGAATTCTACCATTCAAGGAGTAAGATGGGGATCTGTTGATCAAGTACACTACCATTTTGATTGTATCTACCCAAAATTGAATTTGCAAACCTAAATAAACCCACATGATCATAGCATACTCTAAGATAGTCATGTTCATCTGCTCTGCCACACCATTATGTGTGTATTTTTGTGACATCTCGTGTTCCGATTATGCCTAAACAGATGGATTAGGGGTAATTACATAATTTTAAGTTATTTTAAGGGGTTTCAAATAATGAAATCTTATTTTATGGGTAGATCTCATAAGTAACGAGTGTAAGGAACCAAAGAACACGCAAAATGAAGGTCAATAACAAAAGTTACGACCTCAAGAAGCGTGCCACATGGGAGGGACCCACTTAAATAATGTGAGATAACCTATCCATGTGTGGTCTAGTTTCAAAGGACTAATCAATACGAGTCCATCGGTACTAAGACTGCGCAATTCAGATTTTGGGGTAGGAAGATATCGTATTTTTAAGATTTGAAAAAGAAAAGTAAAAATATAAATAATTGACACGTGGCAGCAAGCGGATGCGTCAGGAAGTTGACGTGCGTGAGATGCGCATGTCAGAAATCTGATGCATCTATGATGACTGACACGTGTCTCACACAGGTCAGATGACTGGCGTGCATCAGTCACGCGTCAGACGTGTGTCTGACGCATGTTTGACACATGTCATATGCTCATTAAATTCCTTCTCTTATAAATAGTCGATCCTTCATATTGAAATTCATTATGAAACTTCTTTGGAAAAATTATTTAAATAATATTAAAAAAAATAATTACTGATTTAGACCACTTTGGGAAATATTTTCCAAAGTGGTGCTCCTTTTTACCACGCAGGCGCCAGCCAACCAGCTAGCGCCTACATGGCTTTTTTTTGTTTTTTAGTTGATTTCATCCATTAGAAGGACGAAATCAGCTTTAAGTTGATTTTGTCCTTCTAAAGGACGAAACCGGGTCAAGTTATAATATTGTTGAACCGATTTCGTCCTTTAGAAGGACAAAATCAACTTAAGCTAATTTCATCCTTCTAACGGACGAAATCGCAGCGAGAGCAGAAACTGATTTCGTCTATTAAATGGATGAAATCAACTTGATTTCATCCTTTTAAAGGACTAAATTGTCGTCTTCTTTAGCGACTCCGCTTCCTGTCTTTAGAAGCATTTTTCTCCGTCTAAACAGTCAACTCTGCCATGATTTTTGTGCACTCCTCCGCCATTCCTTCTGCTCCGATGCAATTTCATCCACCCCAGCCTTTATTTCGTCCGCTCAGCCTTGATTGAGCACTCTTTTGACTTCCACCTTGCCGCCGAGTTTGCCAAGCCAATTTAGGTAATGTTTTTTTGCCCTAGTTTTAATTTAGGGATTTGATACGTTTAATATCATAAGGGAAATTTGTGATTTTTCGTAATGTATGCCTTAAATATTCAATTGTTAGATTTTAGGGATCTTCTTGTGTTATGTTAGTCCTTAAAAATGATTTTGTGTTCTTAAATATTTAATTGTTAGTGAATTTTGTTAGTTCATCTTAGAAATTTTGTGTGCTTAAAGATTCAATTGTTATGGTATTGACTGTGAATTTTGTAATTTTTCGTAATGTATGCCTTAAAGATTAAATTGTTAGATTTTAGTGATCTTCTTGTGTTATGTTAGTCCTAAAAAATGATTTTGTGTGATTAAAGATTAAATTGTTATGGAATTTTATTAATTCATCTTATGAATTTTGTGTGTTTAAAGATTTAATTGTTAGGGCCTTGATTGTGTGTGCCCGGACTTGTACTAATTAGATTCATTAAATTAACATAGTAATATTTTCTAAAGTCTTTAGGGACTGGTTAGTCTTTAGTTTAATATTTCTATCAATAGGTATAGAGAGATTGTTTGATCTAATATTATTTTAATTTATTGTTTATGAATTAAGTGAATAGAGATTGCAGAAGAAATGGTTAGTGTTTTAATTAACTATGATGGACGCATAGAAGGATTATTAATTAAGAAACCGTCTACATTTGATGAATTTGAGATGCACGTAGCAAGTAAGGTTGGGTTGGATTGAAGCAAATGGAAAATTACTATAAAATGTAATATTTCGTCATATGGATCGGGAATGATACTAATGTGCATAAATGATGATACATCAATGGGTTTTATGTTTCACCACTCATGTCACAAAATTTCTTTCGAGTTATTTCTCGAAAAAGAGGCCTGAGTGACTAGTGAAAGGCGAAGTAGTTCACATAGGAGCTCTCACAGGAGCTCGGATAGAAATGTGAACAATGAAATGCATATGCAAATGCCAGTGGATGACAAAGAAGAAGGGAATTTATCTATGACAATAGCTTCAAATGAGCGTCATAGGTCGTTTGCCCCTATTTACGATGGAAGTGAACCGAATTGGAGGTAAGGTTTATTAAGTTGTAAATCCTTTTTGAATCTTATAATTATTAATGAAATATAGGATGCTAAATTTTGAATTTCATTTGTGTGTAATATGGAAGGTCTACAACACATGCACACGAGCCATTTAGATTTCAAATGTCCTAAGGCGGTGCATGGTATGGAACTCAAAGTCCGATGGGTATTCATTACCCTTACACATATGTTGGTCATACCGATACTGGACCATCTAATCAAAGGTGAAATTTATATCCATAGATGAATATAACATTTTTAGGCATATGTAATTTAATACATATGCGATGTTCTTATGTAGGGGGCATATGTCCACGATGAAGATATTGATGAAAATTAGGCTAACGAAGGTGAAGATAATATTGGTGAAGTAAGTGGAGAAAATTCAGATATGAATGAAGAAGAGGTCAGAGGTGAAGAAAACACTCAACAAATGGTTGACAACGAGGGGGATGATGCAGTAGATAATGCTATTGCTACAAATGATATGAATGTGGATGATGAAGAGCCGTCGTACTATGAAGTGGAGCCACTTTATGCACACATCACAGATGAGGAGATAGATGCGGCAGTTAATTCTGCCATGGATATGGACCAACAAAATGAAGATGAGTTATATGTTGGCCGCATCTTTGAGAATAAAGAAGAATTCATTACAGCCTTGCAGGAGTATTCCATTCAAAATCATGTCGAATACAAGGTTGTGCGTACAATTTTTTGAGTGTATACAATGAAGTGCATTGATAGTACTTGCCCTTGGGGAGTTCATGGCTTAGTAAAAAGGGGTGGAGGGTTCTTTAAATTAAAGACGTACAAAGGTGACCACACATGTCGGAATGCCCAGTTTAGCACAGATCATAGGCAGTGCAATGCCTCCTTTATTTCGAAGGTCATAATGTCTGCTATCCAAGCCGAATTAACTCTCACACCGGGGGATATTATTCAAAGAATGAAGGAGAAGTATCATGTTGATATATCCTATAAGAAAACATGGGCAGGAAGGAATATGGCAATCAAGGCTATATATGGGGATTGGGTGGAATCATATAAATTGTTGCCAATGTACCTAAGGGCAGTGCAAGAAGTGAATCTTGACACCTACTACCGCTTAGAGGATGATGTAGTACCTCATGCAGATGGTGGCACTTGTAGGAGATTTACACTGTTGTTTTGGGCATTTGGGCCGTCTTAGCAGGGTTTCGACATTGCATCCCTGTGATTGGTATTGATGTCACTCACTTGTATGGCAGATATCCTGGTGCTCTTATGGTTGCAACAACTATTGATGGAAATAATGGGTTATTTCCTCTAGCATTCGGGCTTGTCAGGAAGGAAGATGGAGACAATTGGAAATGGTTCTTAATGGAACTGAGGGATCATGTACTGATGGGCATGACATACATCGTTATTATTTCAGATCGGCATAAGGGGCTTCAAAAGGTCGTGCCTGATGTTCTTCCTGAGCCTCTGTACCACCATCATTATTGCATCCGTCACATAAAAGAAAATTTTAAGGAGTTCAAAAATGATACACTGACGGATTTGATTGGGGCAGTAGCTTGTGCACTTACAGTCGAAAAGTTTGATGCTAAAATGGACTTGATTAGTCAGGAGAGTCCTAGGGAAAAACATCTCCTCTTAGGGGGAGAATTGCATCCTGCACAGTGGTCCCTTGCCCACGGTGGTTGTAGGACATTTGGCATGACGACTACAAATATGGCCGAAAGTTTAAATAGCGTATTGAAGGGGGCACGAGGATTGCCCATGCAGGCTTTAGTGTCAGCTATTTTTTATCAGGTCATAAAATTCTTCATTAAATGATCGTCTGCCGCATCTGCCATGGCTACCCCATATACTTCTAGAGTGGAAGCGATAATGAGAGAACAAACAAGAAAAATTGGGGAGTATATAGTTAATAGGATCAACAACGGTCAATAGGAAGTGACGTCTATTCGTGGCCGGAAGGTTATGGTAAATGCGAGAATGTATACTTGTACATGCAACATCCCTCAGGTTTATGGTTATCCTTGCACTCATATTATCGCCGTGTGGGCAAAGCGGCGGGAGCCCATACAGGCATCACTATTTTACACATCGTCCACTTATTAAAACGTGTACTCCGCATAATTTAATTCTCCTCATGGTCGGGAGTATTGGGAGAGGGATATACCTTTTGTGTTGTACCCTCCGATAGCAACAAGGCACCCGGTCGCCCATGGTCTGTTCATATTAGGAATTCAATGGATCGTAGAACAATGGAGGGAGATGGTAGAGGAGGATATAAATGCGGGAGGTGTAAACAAAGTGGGCACAATAGTAGAGCATGTAGAAATCCTCCTGTTGATTGGTAAACATATAATCAATCTATTTATTTATTCTCTATTTTAGGTATGATAAAAATGTTCCTAACAAATAATGATGTGATCTTAATTCTCCGTCCGTAGATCATATGGATCATGCAGATCCATCTTATGGGCCAGGCCCGATTGATGCTTCTGTACTTTCACATCAGGAGACACATAGGTCGGCAGCTATTTGGAGAGGAGAGGTATGATAACTCTTATCAAAATTTCTTTCATTTCTTTGACGATATAGTATGATGGGTTATAATCAATCTATTTATTATAGGACCCTGGGTGCCTTGAGTGTACCAAACACTTTACGTATCTCTGCCATTGGCCAGTGGATGATCATATGCTGCCCTATATTGAGTGAGCTGGATTTGGGCATTTCATTCATCTTAGATACGTCCGTCTCGATCGGCCTCTATTGACTGCTCTTTTGAGAGATGGAGGGAGACGCAGACGTTCCATTTGCCCTATGGAGAGATGTCCATCACTCTCATGGATGTGGCAGTTCTATTAGGACTTCGCATCGATGGCAATGCGGTGACGGGCATGATAGGAGGAGCTCATGGTGATATATTAGTTAGACTCCTTGGTAGAGCTCCTCCTGCAACATTCATGTGTGGTAGTTAAGTGAGCCTTCGATGGCTCTTACAGGAGTTTTGAGAGCTCCCAGCCGATGCTACAGAGGTAGTTATCGAGCATCATGCACGAGCCTATCTTTTACATCTACTTGGAGCAACGATATTTGCGGATACCACAAGTAGCCATGTACATGTGGCCTATCTCTCTCTCCTTGAGGATTTTGACTTGGCGGGTGCGTATTCATGGGGCAGTGCCACTCTTGTGTTTTTATACCAAGAGTTAGGGAAAACATGTTAGGCCATGACCTCGGGGATTGCAGGCTGCCTGACCCTTCTTCAGGCAAATGGATTTATAACTGTAAATAGTTTTTTTCATGTATAATTCTTTAATTTTATTCATATTTTCTAACATAGCTATGGTCGTGGGAGCATTTACACGTCGGATGACCAAGTGCTGAGATGGGTTGCTTAGCTGAGGGTGCTCCATTAGGAGCGAGTTAAGCTTTATTTTTGTTTAACACTTGATTATTTTAGAATCGTTTCATATACATTTGCTGAACTCATTTTTAAAATTTAACTCCTTAAGGTGGAATGTTCGGAGAAAGAGAACAGAAAATCCACAAGGAGTCCTCCGATTGTACAGAGGAGAGTTAGACCACCAGCGGCCATATCAGGTAATTTTATTTATGTGTTGAACTTTTCTTGTAGTGTTTATAAAAAAATATTATCGTTATTTAAGTTAAATTATCTTTATATATTGTATAGGTTATTTGGCAGCCATACTCACTGGAAGTATTGGCTGCCTTACCTCCTCTATGTACTGATGGTCGAGATGTGTGGCTATCTCGAACTCCATTAATATGTTACTAGATAGTAGAGATGTATGTGCCAGATCGGGTAATGCTCCAGTTTAACCTAGAACAAGGGGTCCCACTGTCTCCTGTTGAGTATATCCATCGCATCACTCAACAGGGTCACCATATTACCGACTGGACATTACATCATCATGCGTCATGTATCGCTCGATGGGAGAATTGGAGAGCCACTATTATCGGAAGGGAGATGGCTACAACATCGCGAGATGTACATAGCGCATATATGCATTGGTATTTACCAATTACACGACGATATATTTGGCCCCGCGATGATATAGAGGAGATGACATATAAGCCTAGGGGAGCATCTGAGGCTACTTTGGTAAGTTTAAATTTGTTAATTAAGGCACATATTATTTTTTTTATTTCTTATTAATTATTTATCTAATTTTTAATTTATTTTTTGATAGCTTCATCTAGCTTAACATACGCATACGTATTTAACTGACGCAATTAACACCTACACTTCGAGTGAGGACTTATTAGCAGCATGTCAGTCGGTGATTAGGAAGCATGATGACGTTATTCGTAGCTTGCCACTGCTTCAGTCGGTGATTACGAATGTCCCTAGAGATTATCCTGTCCATGAGGCCGCTTAGACACAACCTCCTGACTTTTCATTCCATGATATTCCATCATCATCAGTAGCGCATAGCTCTCCTCCATGTTCATCATTTGGAGTCACTGCACATGTAGCCCAGGTATAGTCGATTTTAAATCATAGATGACATCGGCCAACTCATGTTGAACCATTTATTACTTATGCGGAGCCGGAACTAGTGCTAGAGCCACATCCGGAGCCGGAGCCGGAGCCACAGCCAGAGCCGAAACAGGTAGATCATGAGGAGGAGATTGCACAGCACCGTCGTGGCCGAGGTCGAGGACGTAGGAGATTGTGACATTTGCGTTGTTTTATGTTTATTTTAAACTAAATATTTTCTCCTATTGTGTGTAATATATTTGATAAACATTTATATTTTATGTTTGTTTTTATTCGACGATGTCAATAACTTTAATGTTGTCTTTGGTATGCATGAAATGTGTGGAATGAAATGAAATGTGTGGAATGCATGAACACAGACAGGTGTTAAATTTAGTTTAAAACAGATCTTTAAAAAAAATTAACTTGATACAAACGAAATCAGCTTCGTTTACTGCGAAAGTGGTTAAGTGTTGTGATTTCATCCGTTAGAAGGACGAAATCAGCTTAAGTTGATTTCATCCTTCTAAAGGACGAAATCGGTTCAACAATATTATAACTTGACCCGGTTTCGTCCTTCAGAAGGACGAAATCAACTTAAAGTTGATTTCATCCTTCTAACTGACGAAATCAACTAAAAAAATAAAAAAAAAACACGCAGGTGCTAGCTGGTTAGCTGGCGCCTGCATGGCAAAAAGGAACACCACTTTGGGAAATATTTCCCAAAGTGGTCCAAATCAGTAATTATTTTTTTAATATTATTTAAATAATTTTCCAACTTCTTTTATTCATTTCTAACTCATTTTAAGTCCGATTTGAGTCATTTATAAAGCGTTCTTACCTAATTTGAGGGTGTTCTATGTAATGGAAGTGCTCATTCCTCAAGTTAGTGACCTTATAAGGGAGAAACGCCCCTGGACAAGAGTAGACTTTGCCCGCCACCCGTGAGCCTCAAGAGGAGTTTCTAAAGTCATTCTGAGTCCGTTTTCTCCATTCAAAAGGCATTCTCAGCTAATTCGTGGGTGTTCTACGCAATGGAAGCATACATTCCTTGACTTAGCAACTCTATAAGGTGGAAATGCCCTAGGATAAGAGGAGACTATATTCGTCTCCTTAGGGCTCATAGGGGAAAAAGTGTATCTAGGTAAGGGGAAGTTCTATCCATCGTCCACATACACGTAAGGGAAAAGCGTCTCTAGTTAAGGAGAAGTTTTGTCCATCATCCACGGACAAGTAAGGCAAAATTGTCTCTGGATAAGGGTATGTTTTGTCTGTCATCCACAAATGTGCAAGGGAAAAGTGTCTCTAGGTAAGGGGAGGTTATGTCCATTGTCCACAGACATAAGTGGGAAAAAGTGTCTTTGGGTAAGGGGAAGCTCTGTCCACTGCTTACGGGCATAGAAAATTTAAAGAGTCCCGAGTTATGAGAAAATTTTGTCAGTCGTCTTTTGACACATGGCGAGAACGTGCTAAAGCTAGAGAAGGCTATGTTTGCTGTCTCTAGATCTAATGGGGAAGACACCTAGGAGCAAGCAACCCCGACTACCACTACCCCGTGGGACATCAAGGAAGTAAACATTTCTTACCTCCCATTTTAATTATAGAAGTGCATGTGAGATTTTCGTCTGGCTTCAAATGAATTATTTGGATATAAAGTTTCCGTATTTTATCGTATATGATTTTGTGATGTGTTATGCATGTATTAGCATTTAGGAAGATTTACGTTCGGATCATATCGTATTGGAATAATGTCAGAGATGTATCCAATACATATGTAGGCAACCAACGGAGTAATAACGTTGGCCCGATCCAAATTAGTTATAAATTAGGTTTGTTCTAGTTTAAGTGCAATGGAATGTTATAGCTCCGTAATGCGTAGAAGAACGTATTGACTCTCGCACACAGAGTTTTCCGCTTCTGGTAAGTTTGGTTTTAATTATTTTTTCATATATTTAATACACTCCGATTCTATTTTTTGAATAACCCCCCAGTCTAGGTCAGATTTTCCTGGTTGAAGTGTTACAAATGGTATTGGAGCTTTGCTTTGTATGCTAAAGAAAAATATTATAAAATATTTTGAAGTTTCGATCCAATGAGGATCATTTTGATCTAGTGTTTTCTTTCAGCAAGTATTGTATCAGAGTTAATATAAACACTGATTATGTTTTTGTTGTTTCGCATGTGCGTCATCAGATGTTATATGAATTCCGATTGTGACCATCCATTCTGCATATGCAATATTGGAATTAAGGAAAATTCTTATTGTGAATCTTTCATTCTTTAAGTGTGATATCGTATTTAAGAACTCTGATTTTTTTGAACTCTGCATGTGTTGTATCGGATTCAAGGTGATTTCTGATGATGCATTTTCTGTTTTGTGAGTGTTGCATTTGATTTAATACAAACTTTGATTTTACGACTTCCAATTTTGAAGAAAAAATAATTTTAAAGTTTTGTCTTGCATCCTTTGCAAGTAATTGATGCAAACATCCATTTTATGAATTTTGATTTTGAGTCAGAAAATATTTAAATTTTTGTTTGAATTTGTTACATTGGATTTTGATACAACAATCCATTTTATAAATTTTAATCTTGAAATCTAAAATGATTCGATTTTACTACAAATAAACTGTATCGGGTTTTGATTCGTAATTTTGTTTTACAAGTGTGACATTGGAATTGCTCTAAGCTTTAATATTTATATATTCTGATTTGGTATAAGTAATTTAGAATTTTTGTCCTACTTGTGTTGTATTGGATTGATATTATGAAATTCGCATTTGAACGATTATTATTTAAAATTACTATTCCAAATCTCGGTTCGATATGAATTCCAATTTTTTAATTAATTTGACATTTTGTTTTAACTACAATATTTGATTTAATACAAATTTCTGGTTTAAACTTTTTGTTCCGTATACATGATACATGATATTCAATTTAATACAAACTATGATTTTACGGATTCTATTTTTTTAATCGAAAATAATTTGGCATTTCTATTCTAAATCATTTGAATCAAATTGGATTTAAAATTCTGTTTTGCATATGTTACATCAAATTTCCAATGAACACCAATTTTGTGAATTCCGATTTGTAATTCCTGTGATTTGAAATTTTATTATGTCCGTGTTGTGTCAGACCTTATATGAATCTTGAGTTTTATGAATTCCGATTTTGAATCAACCAAAATGATATGTTTTGTTTTGAATCTCTTACATGATTATTTTAGCAACTTTGATTTAAAATTGTATAACCAAATTATTTTAATGGTAGAATTACTAAGGAGTAACCACCAAATGCCTGTGGTGTGGGACATGAAGCGTTAGTGGTGGACTCTATGATTAATTCTACCAGGGTATTACAATAAAATTCAATTTCGAAATGTTTCTTTTAGAAAATATATTTAAAAAAGAAATTGATCTATTTTGAAAGATGGTAGAACCACCTAGGAGCAACCACTACACACCATAGTATGGGATGTGAGGTGTTAGTGGAAAGTTCTTTGGTTTGTTTTGTCGGTATGTTGAGAAGAAAAATTACATTTCAAAATTACTTTTTTGAAAAAAATTCATTTGCTTATAAACTAAATATATTTTGAAAAGCTGTAGAAATTCCAAGGAGCAACCACTACACACCATGGTATGGAACGTGAGGTGTTTGTGGATAGCTCTACGGCAATTTCTGTTGATATTTTGACACGAGATTTACTTTTGAAGTATTTGCATTTGAAAGTTGTGTTTAGAAAAATAGCGAACGTACCTAGGAGGAACTACTAAACGCTCATGGTATGGGACATGAGGTATTAGTGGATCACTCTCGGGCTAGTTCAGCTAGTGTGTTGAAATTAAATTCAACAGTTTTCAAAGACAGTAGCATTCCCTAAGAGAAACCGCCAAATATTCATGGTATGGGACACGCGGTATTAGTGGACTTTTCTAAGGTTGAGCCTACCGGTGGATTTAACATGAAAATTAAATTCAAATTCACCGTGTTTCGAATAGTTACTTGAAATTACAAAGTTATCTCAATCGATAGTAAAATTATTGTGGAGAAACCATCAAATGCCCGTGATATGAGACATGGGGGTGGATAGCTCCAATGTTGATTCCGCTCATGCATCGAGATGAATTTTGATTTCAAATCTGGTTTGGTTTAAAATGTTTGTTCAGTGTATGATTTGAATCAGGAATGAACGTTTTCATTTAAATGTGAAAAGTTTATTTTCAATCGAATGCTTTAATTTTTGAATGCCTCTATGAAGAGAGTATGCTTGAATTCTAATATGTTTTCTATCGAATGATCTAAATCTTGAAATACTATGTAAAAAGTCTATTTTCTGTCAGATGTTTTAATTTCTAAATGATTATGTGAAAAGATTACAAATACATCTGTTCTTATAACAATATTTTGATCTCATGTGTGCAATGATACGCAAGTTCTTGCACTCTATCTGGATACCCACCAAGAAAAATAATCGGTATTGGCGCACTCATGGGTGTGGAGCATCATGGGAAAGCTCCCACTTATTGAGCCTCTCAATGCCCCATGAGTGTCGGGGGGAACACTGTTTAGTATCATGGTTCTAGTTTTCTCGTCACTCAAACGAACCAATAATTTGTGCATATGTTTCTGCATCAAATTATTTATGACATGATTCTTTTTCTAACAAATGATTTCCAAAAAAAGATCATAATCGTTTTCATCTAATTTTGCTTTGTATTATTTTAGATTTTAACTCAACCTATAGTGTAGGGGGGTTTAAATTCTAAAATTTTGCTTATTAGCCATGTTTTTAGGAAAAATATCATATTTTTGAAATGATTTAAAAGCATTTCATTATACTTTGAATACGTGAACTTTCTGGATAGTTCTAGGATAAAACCTGGGATTATCATAGTACTCTATCTAGATACCCATCGAGAAAAATAATCAGTACTGACATGCGCATAATATGGGTAGGGAGCATCATGGGAAAGCTCCTCGCTTTCTCAGCCTCTGGCTACCCTTTGAGTGTCAAGGGGAACGTCGTTTAGTATCACGGCTCAAATCTGTCTGTTTAGTTTTGATTTGGAAAATTTATCTAATTTCGAAATTATTATTCATAATTGGTTATTCGATCTTAAATTTGGTGAATTATTGGATGATTTTCCAAAAATTTCTGAATTGATTTGTCTGCTCTACTTTGATTTAATTCACTTTGATTCTATCAAATGATTTTATCCAATCTTAAAATCGGATTCTATATTATATGATTTATCAAAATTTAAATTATTCAGTTTTTGTTTAAGGTATTTTATCTGATCATCAGATTTTGTTTATGAGTAGTTAATCCGATTATAATTTATCGGATTTCATTTTATGAGTTTAGACTATCGACTTATGAGTTTTATTTGATAAGTTATTGGATAATGTTATCTAATTATAACTTATTAGATTGTTCTTCTGATCAACCTGATTCATGATTGTTATATGACTAACGGTCAGATTTTGTTCTCATTTTGTTATGTTTTTGGGTGAATTGCAAGGAGGCAATTCGTTTAAAGGGGGAAGAATATGACACCCTGTGTTCCGATTAAGCCTAAACCGATAGGTTAGGGGTAATTACATAATTTTAAGTTAAATTTTAAGGAGTTTCAAATAATAAAATCTTATTATATAGATAGATCTCGAAGTGATGAGTGTATCGAATCAAAGAACACACAAAAGGGAGGCCAGGAACGAAAGTTATGACATCAGAAAGCGTGCCAAATGGGTGGGACCTACTTAAATAATGTGAGATAACCTACCTATGTGTGGTCTAGTTTTGAAGGACTCATCAATACGAGTCCACCAGTATGAAGAACGTGCAATTCCGACTTCAGGGTAGGAAGATATCATATTTTTAAGATTTAAAAAATAATAATAATAATTGACACGTGGCAGTGTGCGGACATGCCAGGAAGCTGACACACATAAGATGTGTGCATCAGAAATCTAACACATGTCTGACATACATCAGTCATGTCTGACGCATGACGCGTGTCTCCCACGTGTCATACGCTCGTTAAATTCCTTCCCTTATAAAAGTTGATCCTTCATATTGAAATTCATTCTGAAACTTCTTTTATTCATTTATCACTCATTTTAAGTCCGATTTGAGTCGTTTAAAAGGCGTTCCTAGCTAATTTGAGGGCTTTCTACACAATGGAAGTGTTCATTCCTCAAGTTGGTGACCTTACAAGGGAGAAACACCCTAGGACAAGAGGAGACTCTGCCCATCACCCATGAGCCTCGAGAGGGGTTTCTAAAGTCGTTCTAAGTCTATTTTCTCCGTTCAAAAGGTGTTCTTAGCTAATTCAAGGGTGTTCTACGCAATGAAAGTGCTCATTCCTTGAGTTAGCAACTCTATAAGGGAGAAATGTTCTTGGATAAGAGGAGACTTTGTTCGTCGCCTTAGGGCGCGTAGGGGAAAATGTGTATCTAGGTAAAGGCTAAATCTGTTCGTCATCCACGGATGCCTAAGGGAAAAGTGTCTCCGGATAGGGGGAAGTTTTGTCCATCATCCACGGATGCAATAGGGAAAAAGTGTCTCCGAGTAAGGGGAAGTTTTGTTCGACGTCCATGGACGAGTAAGGGAAAAAGTTTCTTTAGGTAGGGGAGGTTCTATCTGCTGCTTACGGGCACAGAAAGTGTAAAAAGTCTCGAGTTATTTGAAAGTTTTGTCAGTCATCTTCCGGCATAAGACGAGAACGTGCTGAAGCTAGAGAAGGCTCTGCCATTGTCTCTAGATCTGAAGGGGAAGACACTCAAAAGGAGCAAGCAACCCCAACTGCCGCTACCTCGTGGGACATCAAAGGAGTAAGCATTTCTTACCTCCCATTTTAATTATAGAAGTGCATGTGCTAATTAGGATGTATGCTATGCTATAATCCATGTATTTTAATATGCATAGTGATAATATGTGTTTTTATGACCTGCTTGTGTTCAGTCTCGCTTTGGGGTAGAGCGAGACGTGTGGTGTGTGTTCGGTCTCGGCTCAGTGATAGAGCAAGACGTGTAAAGGTGTTTTGTTTGGATCCGCTCTGTGATAGAGTGGGATGTGTGACTCTGTTGATTGATTGGCTTTCGTTGACTCTAATGACTTATGAGATTTCCATTTAACTTCAAATGAATTATTCATATACAAAGTTTACGTATTTTACCATATATGATTTTGTGATGTCCGATGCATGTATTAGCCATTAGGCAGAACTACGTTCGGATCCGATCGTATTGGAATAACGTCAAAGATGGTATCCAATATGTATGTAAGCAACCAACGGAGTAATAACGTTGGCCCGATCCAAATTTGTTATAAAATTATGTTTATTCGAATCTACGCACAATGAAATGTTATAGCTTCGTAGTACGTAGAAGAATGTTTCGACTCTCGTACACAAAGTCTACCACTCTTGGTCAGTCTGGTTTTAATTACTTTTCCATTTATTTAATACACTCCAATTCTCCTGGCCCAGGTTGGGTTTTCTGGATCGAGGTGTTACAATTTTCTCCCTGCCACAATACTCTCCCAATAGTTACATTTTAAACATTTCAGTTTTAAATTTATCTCATTTCACACATGAGCCTTCGACTTCACAATCATATAAAAGACATCAAACTTATTTTACATGAAATAGACCCATAACTTTCTAGAAACATCTTCAATGAAGATAACAAAATAAACATCATTGCCGAGTGAAGATACCTGAGTGGGTCCCCATGAGTTTGCATGCACCAACTCTAGCTGTCCTCATTTTCTGTCATGAACAACCCTGGTGAAAGGTACCTTTTTTCCTTCCCATTAAAACAATTTTAACAGAAAGCTAGATCAATATCCTTTAGGCCTTGTAGTCTCCCCTTGTTTTTCAAAACAATCATACATTTTTCACTCATGTACCCGAGACGTCAGTGACTCAGGCTTGAGTCACCTCCAAAGGGGTCACATTTTTTCCTATTTTTTTGTGTGTATGTGTGTTGGGGGGGGG
Organism: Saururus chinensis; assembly: GCA_035235625.1. Classification (NCBI taxonomy): domain Eukaryota; kingdom Viridiplantae; phylum Streptophyta; class Magnoliopsida; order Piperales; family Saururaceae; genus Saururus; species Saururus chinensis. Next base: position 30,058,395 of record CP141140.1, read on the forward strand.
ACTTGGTTAAAGTAATCTTACCAAATAGTGAACCTAACCTTAGGGGAAACATCAACCTTCCAGTCCCCACCGATACTTACATCCCATACCATATGCCCTAATGGTTTTTCATAGAAGTGTTTCCATGTACATGTTACCCTGCACCGGCGAGTACTGCCTACATTTCAATGGCCCACATTTGACGGCTTCATCACATACGTCATAATAAAACATGATCCATAATACCATCAACATGTTACATGCTTAGCATGCATATGACACAATCATAACATGAACATATCTTACCCTATACACATCATCATCACACTTCAACATGCATCAGTCATTGTCTAGTCCCCACATGCATGAATCTCATATGAAAGGTAATTTATGCTATATACACTTAAACATGGCAATTCATAATAACATGTAAATGACTATTTTACCCCGACCCCACATACTTCACATTAGTTAACCAAGTAGCACTCTACACATACAATTCCCTATCTACTATGGAGTCGTCTTAGTCTATCAAAAAAGCATACAAAATAACTAAAAATTGAGCATTTTAGGCTTTATTCTAGTCGGGTTCACATTAGTTAACCAAGTAGTACTCTACACATACAATTCCCTACTTACTATGGAGTCATCTCAGTTTATGAAAAAGAGCATACAAAATAACTAAAAATGGAGCATTCTAGGCTTTAGTCTAATCAGGCATTCGGTGTAGCAAATTGCCTGCATAAATATCTTATGTGATTACAAAGCTCGACAAACAAACCTAGAAGAATAAAATTCTCCTAACCCGTTTTGAGTTACAAGGTATATCTTCCACTTCTACAAACAACAAAAGAATAAACAATGACTTTGCTTAAGCTAGTGTGCTCTATTCAAATTTGCTTTAATGAAAAACAAGCAAAACAATCACCAAGTAAACACACATTGATTTTTTGCGTGGAAACCATCAATGGGAAAAGCCATGGGACACTCTATCCATCTAACTATGCACTATGTAAAATTAGTATTACAGAGTTACCGATTACAAGACAAAAAACTCTTTTTTCTTCAATTGGTTGGTTATTCACACCACTCTAACTCTGAATCAACTACTCATTGGTTGTTTACCAAAATCCAGTTAGTCTTCACTCATCCTTGTGCTTTTTCACGATCCAGATCTCCATGTCTTCTCTCCTTGACATAAATCTCTTTTCAATGCATCTTCTCAGCAACAATCTTTAACAAACTCCTTGTCACTATAAGTGTTTTTGTTCTCTAATCTCACCACTAATCATTCTTTTGATAATGGTAGACAAATCCCATGATCAAGAAGACTAATTCTCCAAAAAATACCCTTAAACAATTTGCACCCATGTTCTCTAAGTTTTTCTAACTCTTCTCTTCTCATGTTCTAAACCCCTTTTATAGACCCCCCTCATCCAATAAGGAAGTTTAGTCAAACTATGAATCTACATCAAACTAGAATGATCTAATTTAGGTAATATTCGTTTGAGATGATCAATCATTTGGCATAACGATCAACTACTTGCCAGCTTTGTCTACCATTGTGAGGCGATCAATCGTTCTGCATCTCAATTGAAAATATTAAACAATCATTCATTGACCAACCAATTGATCCAAAATGATATCGTTACGTTATGATTTTAGAGAACTTCAAGGCCAATCAATCATTTGTCCTGGTCATCGATCGCTTTGATCAAAATTATGAAATTTCTTTCAAAAAGTTTCTATCACTCAACTACACCCTAAAATACTATTTCTTTTCCACTAAAGTATGTGAGTATATTGTGTGTGCATGTTTTTACCGACTGAAACACATATTTTAGTCTTCTTCAAGCATCATCTTTAGAATTTGATCTTCAAACATAACATGACTCAAAATTATACACATATATGACATTGTTTTGATCACAAAATTAAGCCAGTACATGACATATGACAACATATGTTATTACATCATCTAGGGTAAAGTTGTAATTCCCTTACTATTCTCATTATATATTTTTGGGAAAAACACCAAAAAAGTCCAATTGACCTAAAATTTGGACCACAAAAAGTCTACAAGTCTAGGTTCCAAAATAAAATTGAATGTCTGGTTTGGTCATTAAAACTATTTTTCCCAAATTTATGTAAATTGCTACACAATGCATAAATTCCAAAGCAATTAAAGTTTCTGAAACCATATCTTAGTCAATTTGAATCCAAATAGACTCAAGTTTGTTGCATGAGAACCGAGAATCAATGAGCTTGGTCTCCAAAAAGTTTGAGGACGGTCTAACACTTTTTATAGGGGTGTAAACAAATGGACACGGATGCAAATAAGGCATGTCCATAACTATATGTTTTCATGTGGACCATATTTGTCTGTTCGCATTTGTCCTTGATGGATACAGACGGATATGGATGGACACAAACTAAATGAAGGTGAAAATTTGACATAGACTATTTTGTTCTCAACCTAAGGGTGTTAATAAAAAATTGATTAAAAAAAGTTATAATAATAGTGGGATTGTCTCATCAAAAAATTGATAAATAATAATGCTATGGAAGACATGTGACATAGATTTTTGACACTTTTTTATGAAGACCAACTATGTGATGTAGGCTAGTAATTTAGCACTAATTAAATATAATACTAATAAAATATATAGTTGTTGGACATGGATGACTGTGATCACAAACAACTCTTGTTCGTAGCTGTCCACACAATAGAGATGGACAAAAAACAATAGTGTCCATTTTAGTACTGATGGACGTGGACCTGGACAAACAAAGGACAAACAGACACCATTTACACCCCTAATAATTTGGTCCTCATGAATTACAAAAACTAGAAAACACAGAATTTGGAATTTTAAATATTTTTTTATTTCAAATATAAATTAAGATAAAAAAAAACTTGAAAATTTGCATCTAAAAGTAGACTCTTTTCAGGAGTCTCAAATAATTTTCCTATGCTACTCTATAGGGTTTTGGTCTCGAAACTTAAGTCAGAACTAGGGTCATTGAAATCTGGCAGAAAATTGATTTTGGAATTAAATAGTTGACCCATTGATGAAAACTCCTCAAAATCATTTGCAACTTTTACCAAAGGGAGGATGTCCTAAACTCCCATAAAAATTTTGGGTCAAATTGAGCACTAGAAAGTCCCAAAACAATTCAGCCTTTTTGGGTGTACAAAAAAATCTAAGGTTGAAAATCCTTTTCAAATCAACAAAACCTAACTCTATTAATTAAGTCCATTAAGAACTTTTTGAAAACACAAATAACAAACCCGAGAAGCACCCTAAAACTCTATATATCACATCATACTAGGCTTTCTACAACATGCTTAAAAACATAATTACATGCTAAAGTATCAAAAAAATTCATAGCATAACATGATTCACTTAAATGCATGCATACAATAGCCTACTTTATAAGGATCTAACATAGAGCACGTAGTTCCTACCTCTTGCACAAGAGAAGCCTCTTGTCCTAACTTCGAGCTCATTTGCCTAGCTTTGGGTAGGGATTCTCTTTCTTGTCCAAGCTCCAAGGGGTGCTCCAATTGTCATGACCCGGATTTTTAAAAGCCTTTTTAAAATAGCATAAACAATAAGTCACAAGAATTTTTTTTTCTTAAATATAAAATAAACCATTCAATTAACTTTCCAGGTCATGATAACTAGGGTTCATAAATACGAATATCAAATCATATAATAATATTACACGTCTCAAAATTCAATAAGAACAGCTCATCCATCTAATATAAGTCTGTCATCGATTTAAAAATAAATAATTAAGTTGACTTTCACGCCAAATATATACTTACATACCAGAATTGCAGAAACGAAGAACTTCATCGTATGGTCGACAATCTTGGTCTCACTTGTCATCACATGGAGAACTTGTAACCAACCAAACCAAACAACCACAACAACAACGAAACCTCTTTGCCCTCAAGAGAAGACCTTTCAAAGGGGCAAAAGGTTTAATTAATATTTTTTAGATTGGGCTAATATCACCCGATGTTAGTTGCCTACGTACTCAGTAGACAACATCTCCAATGTTTCAAACAAGATCGGATCTAAACGTAGTTCTGCCTAAAAACTATACTATCCTAAGAAGCATAGCATCACACATCCAATGCTTAAGTATTTTCAATCAACCTACATTTATGTAAGTCCTTTAATTGTTCCACTTGTCTAATTAACAAGCAATAATAAAGAATGGTATTAATTATCTCACAATCCTTGTTCAATAATTAATACTATCAAATATGTATTGACTCAGAGATAACTCGACTCTCGAGAAATTTCTAGGCATAGGACTCCAACATTGGAGTAGATTACTTAACAATAGCTTGACCCAAATCCCAAGGGCTCTCAATAGCCTACCGCAAATCTGGAGAAGAGAATCCCAACTGTGCTCATGGACACAGATTAGCGAGAAGCACAAGCATTCCATGATGCTCACACAACTCCGCTTTTTGTACCTACTATATGGTCCTGGGAAGACCTACAGAAAACCTGCAGTAGAGACCTCTCTCGCCAATACCCAAACTATCGTGGAAGTGAAGAAAGTGTATCACAATCTCCACCATCCCAACTCAAGGAGAAAATGTCTTCTAAGACATTACTAATGTATCCATAAAAGCCTCGGATCTTTATAACCATTGACTCCTCCAAACATTCAAAACTTAAAGTAGATTATTTTCATCCAGTCAAGTATTCGCCCAACCATTTAGGTCCTCTTCACCTTGTGAATCGGCCCAACTAATAGCTGATCCACTGAGCTATAACTCAAGAACATCCCATAACCACCCTCAGTTCATTAACCAAGGTAAAATTCTATGTCAGGGCACCGTTCACTCAATGAATAGGTACCAAACCCTATTGAGGGTATTTTAGTATTTATCTTGATTAGATATTCTCCCCCTAATCTCATGGCAATCAATGTCTCTTGATTAGTCTTCATTAATTAACCTTAAGTTACCGATATAACTTAACACATCCTTAATAAAAGCATGCATCAAAATACTCAACATAATGACATGCAGTCACACAAGTGCATAAATAATAAATGAAGGCCCCTTGCACTCATTTGCAGGGTTAGGGCTCAGTGAATTCAAGCCTGAGAGTGTAAACAACTCTAATGCATCACATGAGTTACATATATAATACTCTAGTTAATCGATGTACTGGGTTGCGGACACATGTAATTCGTTGTCTTAAACCCTGAGAATTAAGGTTATTCCCCTTATTTCCCATGACATTGTGACCTGATAAGGTCTTCGTGTCACTTATCTATCACACCCCTTCCTTTTGAAGCCATTTAACATCACTATAGGGTACCTTAACTCTTCGTTAACTAGGTTATCAATTTCGGCGGAAATGGAACATACTGCCCATAAGGGCATTAGGGTAATTTTATCACTTGGGTTATGCTACCCTCCTTTGGGTCATTTTGGTGCCTTTCTATTGATCTTAAGGCATTGATCTCTTAGAAAGCTCCACTCTCAAACTAACTCGCATTCTCATTCACACGAATGTGGGCAATTTACTCGAAGGAGTATTTCTGTCATTTGGTTAAAGGCCTTATTGACATCCAATGGGTCCAAAATTGGACTCAAGAGTACTAATTGACTTCATGGACATGGTGTAATTTTTCTAGCATGTGACGGGGCTGTGAACCCCTTGAACCAACCTTGGTTGACTTAACGGTTTACGATTAACTATAGGGGCAAAATGGTCAATTACCCACTTACTGGGATTTTTCCTTACTATAAGGTTTGGTCTATATTCAGGGTACATATTTATCTCTTACTAAAAATTTCTCTAATTTTTAAATCCACTCATAGGCCTCTGAACCAGAGCTCCTAGGTCGAGTAAGTGAATATTGCATGACAATTTAATTACAAGGGGTAAACTTGGTCAGGACACTCACCTCCCTCTCAAAGTGCACTGGTAATTTTTCTACAATTTTTGAACAACTATATCCTCCTGAACGGACCCGGTTCAATGATCCTCTTTTTTTTTTAATTATAGACCCGGTCTGGGTCTAGAACTAATTGATTCGGGTCACTGACCCGAACCTGTCCCAGACGACCCGTGACACGTTGTCTTCTCCGCATCCTACCAAAGGCGAATATGCCTCTAGCGGTGCTGCCCCTGGCCACCATGGTGGGGAGGCGGGCTGGGATCCACCGGATCACCGCTAGGCGGCAATCTCAATGGGTCTGGTCCCCACCACTGCCCAGTGGCCGGCTGGGGCCAAAGCCGCCTCTTTTCTTCTTTTTTTTACTATGTGCAATGGCAGAAGCCGCCACCAAGGCTGCCGCAGACAAGGCCAGCACAGCCATGGCCAGCACGGCCAAGGGCTGTGTGGCTGCCGTCTATTCTCTCTATTTTTTTGTTCTGATTTGCCCAAACAAGGAAACACCCACCTCCGGTAGATCTCGTCCGGCGTTCTGGCCAGAAGAAGATCGGCCGTCTAGTGGCTGACCAACGGCAGTTTAGTGGCTGACCTCCATTGATCCACCACCGCCGGAGCCTCACCGGAAAACCCATGCGCGGCTCCTCCTCCTTCCCTTTACGTTCAAAAGCCCCCACCAAAGAGCCCTAATTATGTTTTTATAAGCATGGGGATTAAGGTTTGGGCCAAACCTCCCCACTTAGGCCACTTTATTGGGCCCCTAAACTTAATTTCGTAACATTAATTAATCAGGCCCATATATAGACTTAAACGGCCAATTTACGCGTCAAATTCAGGTAAACGGGCCCTGCGCATTATATGCAACTTTGACGGTTGTCTCTCCCTCATCTGAACTTCAATTTGCGCATTATTGGTGACGTTTTGAAGATCTTTCTGTCTATTTTCCATTAATATATATTTTAGCCACCAATTCTAACCAATGATCAAGTTATTCCAATGAGAATGTAAAGGGTTCCAACACCCTAATTTCCACGTGGTCGACTTTGGGAATTTAGAAAATTCCTAGACGTTACACCAATGGCCCCCAGTCCTCAAGGATCCAAGGGAAGAATAAAGGAGATGAGTAGTTAAGGTAAGGGAAAGACGAGAAAGAAGAGAGGGAAGAGGGGACTGAACCAAGAGGGATGGAGGGAAAGAGAGGGATGGGTGGAGAGAGAGAGGGAGAGGGAGGGCATATCTTTGTTGAGGGGTTTCCTACTTGGCCAAGATTTCCCTCTTAATAGAACTTCCAAAATCCTATATCAAGTCAGGCTTCCTGATTTGAGTTGATCCTCTCTTTTTGGAAAAATTCAGCCATCTTGGGAAGCTTGGTTCTAAAGCAAGAGGATGGGTAAGCTGAGCAACCACTAGGGCACTCGCCCAAGCCCATTTAAGGCCCAAAAGCCCACTTATGCAACTAGTGTTTCTCTTTCTAATTTTAAATCGGCGTCTCTTCGCAACTTCCTTAAGTAACACACCCCTAGACCCTAGCCTTCCAGTTAGGGCTTGGTGGGCGAGTCTAAGCAAGTCTCATTCACCCACGGGTACTCTCACGTACTCGGGTCACTCGATTCAAGTCAATTGGATGGGTTTGCTAACTTTCCTAAAATAGACCCTTACGTCCAGTTGTTGCTTTTCACCCTTTCTAGACCCCGATTAGGGTTTTAGGGTTTTGAGTGGCCAAGTTGACCAACAACATGCACTCTTGCCCCCCGACCATTATCTAGGTTGTTATTGTGGTCCAGTTCAATTGTAGGGAGCTAATTTCTCTCCCAAAATTACTTAACCAAAGAAACTTTTTCCAAATTTTTAGGGTGTTACACAAGGGCCTATCTTGAATGGCCAAACTTGGCTCTTATGTACCAATACAATTTCCTCCTTACTTTAGATGTGGGACTATTCATATTCCCTTTCTCTACAACTTGACTCTTCCTAATCATTACAACAATGGGCTTGGGCTCAATCTCATCAACCCACTAAGGCTTGTAACCATGTTACATGTGGGCTCATTTTTAGGATAATTATATTACATGTTGGGCTTCCTTCTAACAATTCTAACAGTTTAAGCCATTCCCAAACAATGCATTGAATTAACAAGAGACCACTTAGATAAGTAGTTATTGCCTTTGTATCACGACCCCAACCCAAAGGGTCCTTGAGCCTGAAGTTGTGACTATATACATGCAAAATGCAGTGTGGCTCGTTTGAAGATAATAATCAGTTACTAACAATTTATTCTCCAATTAAATAGTCCATAAAACTAAGAGTAATATAAGTCTAGCCAAATGAACCATCACATGGCAGAGATATTACAATTACCCAAATTAATTACACAACTAAATAAAGTCCACTTCATCTAAGTATAATCCCCACTACTTCTATCCTTTCACGCAAGACAAATATTTATTTGTGTGCTCTAAAGGCTCCAAGCTATGCCTCAGTGATTGTATCATGTGTACAAGTACATGCAATGGAAAGACTACGTAAAACAACATCACCCATGAGCTTACACCCAGTAAGATGACTCATACATACTAATTTACCACTTATTCTTGAAAAACCTATGTATAAAGTGTATAAATCAACATGAAAGTAAACATAAAGCATTCTACCCCTAATCATATTTAAGCAAATCAAATTCCCATGATTTACAAAATTAGACAATCATTTCCCACTTTACTCAGCACCCTTAACCATTAACCAAAGGGCTTGTAACATGGACTACCTGAATTTATCCGGCACCGGTCCTAAAGGCATTACAATATTCTGTTGTGCACTCCTCACAAAATTACTTACCAAATTCATGAACTTGTTACCCAAACTTGTATAATCTCATTCCCACCCTACGTCATAACTACTAGTAGAAAACCATGTTGGAAACACATAAAAACAACCATAAGGTACCGCGCAAGTTAATAACCCGTCTAGGAACAACAGTTCAAAACCATGATTTTAGTGTTGTGACGGATTCAAAATTTTGGGGGAAATACTTAGAGACATCTGATGCTCATGAAATTTGGTATATAGTCAATTTAATCAGTAAGTGACACCAAGTTAAATTTAAAACATAATTTGACACCAAAAACTATCTAATTTCAAATTCTAGAAATTAACCTGTTAGCATGCTATAATTTCAGCACAATTGGATCTCAAAGAACATGAATCAGTGATACATACTGCAATCTAGTAGAGATTTTTATGATGAACTGAGAACACATTGAATATTTCCTACAATAATTTTGGGAGCAATTTGATCCATTTTGAATGCAACAAAAATTATGGATCACAAAACTATAAATCCTGAATTGTGTGGATTCCAAAATATCTAATAATTCAAAGTTAGCATATGAAAATTCTAAAAAATATAAATCAAACTAGACTCATTTTTCAACGTCAAGGCCAATTCCATGAAAAAAGACCCCAAAATGAAGTTGGAAAAATGGAGTTCTGCCAACTGGCCAAAAGTAAACTCCATAAAAGAATAAATTTTTGAATGGGATAAACTCAACCAAAATTCAGGAAAATTTTACCGAACTGAGATAGAAGAGTCAGAACATTTCAAAGAAAATTCACCCTAAAAAGATTACTAGAAGGCCTCTAACAAAAACAACCAATCCAGATGTATAATGTAAATTGAGGCAAAGAATCATAGAATAGAAAGACTCTAAACAAGAACCCACAAAATTTATCATCAATATACCACATGAAGCTAATGACCATATGATTCATTAACATGAATATAATCAGTCACCAAGATCATTGAAACATATTTTTCAAACAATCCATGACAATAATGCATACGAATATATGTCAAAATCAAAACTTTAATCATATAGATTTAAATCCTAATCTTCATACTTTCAAACTAAACTTGAAATCACCATAAGAATATAAATCAACAAGTGATGGTCACTTATCTCTCAATTGAATCCAAAAATCATGATTCGAAGAAGAGGAGAAAAGCAAGATCCTTCCTTGATCAAAACCCTAGTTTGTAGAAGAAAGACTTAGGAACCAACTTCTAAGAATTCAATCGAATCAAATAACAATGAAATACTAATCCTTTTCATACCTTGAGACAACCCTAGAGGTCTCAAACTAACCCTCTAATTGGCATGCAAGTTGTTGAGAATTTAGCGAGGATAGATGATCAAAAGATTAGATGTTTTTCCAGGCTATTTGATAGCTTTTCAATGGATTTTTTTTTTTCCAATTCTCAAGCACATAAGTAATGGAGATGGTGGAAGAAGAAAGAGAGCAAAGGAGAAGAAGGAGAGAAATAGAATGAAAAACGGGGAGGTGAGTTGAGAGATAGGGGGGTCAAGCCAAATAAGAGGGGGGAGAGAGGCATGGGGTGTGATGTGGGAAGTGCCCTATCTTAGGCAACTTCCTTTCCCTTCTTGGACTCTTTCCAAGCTTATCACATTGGATCAAATCAAAATCTACTTAAAACAAATCAGTTTAAATAAGAAATTAGCCTCAACTTGGTGCCCAAGTATAGCCTAGAAGATAGGCTAACAGGCTTGCCCTACGCACCACCTACTTGACTAGGCCCCATGCACCCATTTACTCAATTTCCATCAAATGAAGTCAGAAAAATCCCCAATTTTTTTTTAAAAACCATAAAAAAAAGGATGTTACCAGTTGTGATGGTGACTGGACATTTTCATATTAAAGCATGTCTTTATAGTTTTATGTCACATGTTAAAATAAATATATTCATAGTTAGTTGTCCTTTAATTTCATTTCATCTATATCTATATTTGTACTATTATTAAAGTGAAAAAAGAGGCAAAATTGTTTTACATAGAAGTCCTAAATTGCTCCTAATACACCTAAAAAGTTTAAATAAGAAATTAGCCTAAACTTGGTACCCAAGTATAGCCTGGGAGATAGGCTAGCAGGCTGGTCCTACACACGCCCTACTCGACCAGGTCCCACGCACCCATTTACTCGATTTCCATCAAACGAAGTCAGAAAAATCCCCAAAAAAATTTTAAAAACCATAAAAAAACAAGGATGTTACCAGTTGTGATGGTGACTGAACATTTTCATATTAAAGCATGTCTTTATAGTTTTATGTCACATGTTGAAATAAGCATCTTCATAGTTAGTTGTCTTTTAATTTCATTTCATCTATATCTATATTTGTACTATTATTATAGTGAAAAGTGAGGCAAAACTGTTTTACATAGAAGTCCTAAATTGCCCCTAATACACTTAAAAAAATTATTTATAGACGTTTATTTATGGAGTAGATAAAATTTCTACACTTAAAGCTCAATTTGCATATGCAAATGACCAAATTTTTAGAGTGTAGCATGTGCACTTCTACTAGTATTATTAATGTCATTTGTGAGGAATAGTATGTTATCATCAATATGTACTAGCAGTTGGACATATGTGATTTTCAAAATTCATGAGAAAAAGGAGGTTCTTGTGGAGAAGATGGGTGGACTTTCAAGCTATGATGATTTGTGGGCTCTACCCAAAAATGATTCCCGATATACAATCTATGATTGATTTTATTGCTGAGGAGATATGTTAGAAGAGCAATAATGTTATCTTCGTACCTTTGCAAGTATTGTGATGAGAGAATCTTACTAAAAGAAGATGATCGAATTAAGAAAATCACTTTGTCCTTAAAGATAGAATTCGCCCTCCCTGTTGGTGCTTAGGATACACTTGGGCATCTGCATGCTGGGATAAAACTATAAACAATGCATTGTAGAAGCACCTTCACATGGTGCATGCAGCGAACCACAGTATGGAATGCTCTCACAAAAAGGATAGAGATGGAAATCCAGTAAAAGGATGTTCCAAAAAATAATTTTCAAGAATTTATAAGAAATACCATTGAAGACAGCACATCCCATTTGGGTTGGGTCAATAACATAATTAATTTTGGGATAAATTCATTTGGTTTGGTTTTTTCTTAACCTAAATTCTTTTGGTTTGGTTTTCTCTTAACCCAAAATGGGTCCGATTTTATTCTTACCAAAATATGTCCCTTAACGAACGGACATGTCCGTTGCACGGGACGGGTTGTCTTCAACGGGATTTCTTATAAATTCTTGAAAAATGGTTTATGTAACATCCTTTTATTGGATTTCCATCTTTATCCTTTTTGTGCCAGCATTCCATACCTAGTTCGCTGCAAGCATTGTGTGAAGGTGCTTCTACAGTGCATGAGCACTAGTAGGGAGGGCAAATTATGTCTTAAGAACAGAGCGATTTGCTTGATTTAATCATCTTCATCCAGTAACATTCTCTCATCACAATAGTTGCAAAGGTACGAAGATAACAATCTTAAGACAAAATTTAAAATTTTTTTCGTACTTTACTGCTATGCATACAATTTCAAAATTGTGTTATATAATTTTATACTTTACTCTTCTGCATGTAATTTCGAATTTGTGTTATATAATTTTTGAAACTGAGAATATCTTTTGTTCATTAGAACATAAATGGCTGCAGAGGATACTAATTTGACTTTGGTCATAATTCCCACTCTAGTGAATTCTCTTGTTCAAGTTCAAGGGGAAAAACTAGAAAAGTTCAATGGTAAGGACTTTAAAAGATGGCAACAAAAGATGTTGTTCTATATATCTTACCACACTAAATTTGGCTCGATTCCTTCAACAAGAAGTACCCATTCTCTCTGAGGAAAAAAGGATGACAAAATGGCTGTAGCGGCAATTGATGCATGGAAGAATGCTGATTTTTTATGTCGTAATTACATACTTAATGGGTTGGACAATTCGTTATATAACGTGTACAGTCCAATGAAGAGTGCTAAGGCACTATGGGAGTCTTTAGACAAGAAGTACAAGACAGAGGATGCTAGAACAAAGAAATTCACGATCGATAAATTTTTGGACTTCAAAATAATGGACTCTAAGGTAGTGATAAATCAAGTTCGAGAACTCCAAGTCATCCTGCATGACATTCATGCAAAAGGCATGACTTTAAGTGAGTCTTTCCAGGTGGCTACAATAATAGAAAAATTACCACCTTCCTGGAAGGACTTCAAGAACTACTTAAAGCATAAGCATAAGGAGATGAGCATGGAAGACTTGATTGTAAGGTTGAAGATAAAAGTGGACAACCGTGATTCTGAAATGAAAACCAGGGGGCATGACATGGAAGCCAAAGTCAATGTTGTGGAACAAGAGCGTAAAAAAAGAGTTTCAACAACAAGAAGAGGAACAATCCATGTGGATAGTCAAGCAACAACTCCAACAAATCCAAGTTCAAGGGAAAGTGTTATGTGTGTGACATGCTAGGCCATAAGGCTAAGGATTGTTGCAAACGGAAGAAACAAGAGGATTCCAAGAAGAAAAATGGACAAGCCAACATGATTGAAATGGAGAATCTCTCCAACAATGTGAATGACATCCGCCTTTTCATTGTGATTTCTGAAGTGAACATGGTCACTAATGCAAGAGAATGGTGGGTGAACACCAGGACCACTCGTCATGTGTGCTCAAACAAAAAATGTTCTCCACTTATCAACCGGTAGAAAATGGTGAACAACTTTTTATGGGCAATTCTTCTACCGCCAAGGTTGAAGGTACTGAAAAGGTGGTGCTCAAGATGACTTCAGGCAAGGAACTCACTCTCAATAATGTGTTGTATGTGCCAAAAATTTCTGAGCAAGAATGGGTTCAAATTGGTGTTTGAATCGAATAAGTTTGTATTGACTAAGAGTAGTATGTATGTGGGAAAATGGTATCTTAATGAGGGGCTTTTCAAGCTCAATGTACTGACTATTGTACCTATTGCTAATATTAAGAATGCTAGTGCTTCTTCTACTTATATGATTGAGTCATGTGATGTGTGGTATGGTAGATTAGGACATGCTAATTATGACGTTATGCAAAGATTAATTACTATGGAATATCTGCCTAAATTTAATATTGACTCGCATCGTAAGTGTTAAATATGTATGGAATCAAAATTGACAAGGAAATCATTTTAAAGCATTAAGAGATGTACTGAACCTCTTGAGTTTATTCACAGTGATGTCTGTGAATTAAAACTTGTTCAAACAAGAGGCGGCAAGAGTACTTTATTACATTTATTGATTATTGCACTCGATATTGTTATGTGTACTTGCTGAGAAGTAAGGATGATTCAATAGATATGTTTGTACTATACAAAACAGAGGTTGAGAATCAACTTGGCAAGAAAATAAAAGTTCTAAGGAGTGGTAGAGGTGGGGAATATAAATCACTTTTCGGTGAATTTTGTTCACAATACGGTATTACACACCAAACTACACCACCCTATTCACCTCAGCAAAATAGATTTGCCAAACGAAAAAATAGAACTTTAAAAGAGATGATGAATGTCATATTAATAAGTTCTGGGTTACACTAGAACATGTGGGGGGAAGCTTTGCTTTTAACAAATTATATTCTCAACAAAATACCTCATAAGAAACCCATGAAGACACCATATGAATTATGAAAAGGCCTAAAGCCTTCCTACAAATTCTTAAAGGTGTAGGGGTGTTTGGTGAAAGTGGTGGTCCCTAATCCCAAAAGGATTCAAATTAGACCAAAGACCATTGATTGTGTATTAATTGGTTATGCCAATAATAGTAGTGCATATTGCTTTCTTGTTCATAAATCGGATATTCCTGATGTAAATGTCAATACTATGATTGAATCTAGGAATGCTTCATTTTTTGAACATATTTTTTCGTAGAATTCTACACAAGAGGAAATTCTCTTAAAAGAACTTTGGATGTTGCATAGGACAATAGTGAAGACCAAGAGGGAGAAGATGATGAACCTAGATGTAGTAAATGTGTTAAAATATTAAAATCCTTTAGTCCAAACTTCATGACTTATTTATTAAAAAATGAGCCTTAAAGCTTTAAGGAAGCCATGTCATCTCCTGAAGCACAATATTGAAGAGGCTATAAATAGTGAAATTGAATCCATTATGCAAAATCATACTTAGGAGCTGGTGGACCTTCTACTAGGAAGTAAACCTCTAGGATACAAGTGGATATTTAAGAGGAAGATGAAGGCTGATGGATTAATTAAAAAATATAAAGCTAGACTTGTTATCAAAGGATATAAGCAAAAGGAAGGTCAAGGTTACTTTGACCGTCACAAGGATAACTTCCATTAGGATGTTAATCGCTATTGTTGCTTTGTATAATCTTGAAATACATCAAATGGATATGAAAACCACAATTCTTGAATGGCGACTTGAATGAGGAAATATATATGCAACAACCTGAAGGGTTTGTTGTACCCGGTCAAGAAAACAAAGAATGTCGACTTGTTAAATCTTTCTATGGGTTTAAACAAGTACCTAAGCAATGACATGAAAATTTTAACAAAATGATGATGTCAAAGGGATTTAAAATTAAGGAATGTGACAAATGTGTTTATGTCAAAGAAAGACTTGATGGCTATGTCATTGTATGCCTATATGTGGATGATATGCTAATTGTTGGTAGCAATGATGATATCATTAAAGCTACTAAGAGGATGTTAAACAAATAGTTTGATATAACGGATATGGGCATTTCAGATGTTAAACTAGGGATGAAAATCACTAAAACATCTGATGGATATGCAATTTCTCAATCTCATTACATTGAGAAAATTATAGAGAAATTCAATAAAAGTGATAATAGTCTAGCGAGAATGCCTGTGGATGTGACATTGCACTTAAGCAAAAATACTAGTGAGAGTATATCACAACTTCAATATTCCCAAATAATTGGTAATTTCAATTACATTATGAATTCTACGAGACCGAACATAACATACTCAGTAAGTAAATTGAGTAGTTATAATAGCAACCCAAGGGTAGACCACTGGAAGGCTGTAGTCAGGGTTATTGTGATGCAAACTAGATATATATACAAAAGACTCAAAATCTACAAGTGGGTATGACTTTACTCTTGGAAGTGCAACGTTGTCTTGGAAATCTTCTAAATAAACATGCATAGTAAGATCCACAATGGAATCTAAATTCATTGCACTTAATAGAGCAGGCGAAGAGGCTGAGTGACTTTGTAATTTTTTAAAGGATATTCCAATGTGGGGGAAACCTGTGCCACCAATTTGCATCCATTGTGATAGCCAATCGGCTATAGGAAGGGCACATAGTAACTTGTATAATGGTAAGTCTCGACATATACGTAGGAGGCATGATACCATAAAATAATTACTCTCTAGTGAAATAATTTCCATTGAGTATGCTAGCTCAAAAAAATATATTGCGGATCCGCTTACTAAGGGTTTGACCAAAGAACAAGTGAGAAGTTCATCGAGGAGAATGGGCTTGAAGCCTATGCATTAAGAGTCACCATAATGGCAACAACCTAGTTGACTAGAGATCTCAAGATCTAGGTTCAAAGGGACAACCAAATTGTGGGGGATTCAAGGGGAATCACTATTGAGATAACATCTCGTCCCCATTCCTCTGATGAAATAGTGATGCATGTATAGTGAATTAGGATAAAATTTTCTTTTAATGGTTCTTATAGCTTGAATTAGTTCAAGTGAGGTATGGCAGGATACTCCTAATAAGAATCGCCCATATGAGTGTGAAGGGGCCGCCTCTATGAAGACTTTAAGGCTAAATCTTCTGGAGTACTCATGAAAACCAGGTTTGTTCAGGGCTGAAATAAACACAATCATAAGAACCACATTGTGTCTGAGAAGTGATTGTGTGAATTTTATTGTCTTGGTTTACACAAATGGTTGAATATTTCAAGACATCACGTTCACTAATTAGCCAGTAAACCCGATAGTTTTCACAAGGGAAGGATCAAAGCCAAAAGCTACCTTTCCCCCATGCATAAACTTTTTAATATCTGCTGTCATGGTTTATCTACATTGTTTTGCATAGTTATCCAGCTAATTCTCATTCATGTGGGGGATTGTTAGAAGTGGGTATGATATATATATGGGTTAAGCCCATATGGTTTATATGGGTTAAGCCCATATGGATAGAGAGCCCAAGCCCACTTTGTATTAAATGAAAATCACATATATGAATTGGTTGAAGGAGTGAATAGCCCCTCATCGCCTAGAAAAATGTGATGATATTGGTATATAAGGCACAAGTTTGGCTTTTCAAGTTAGGCCCTTGGGCCACCCAACTTTTGTGGGGGAGTTACATGTTGAACTCATGCACCTAAGTGGGCTAACCTACATGCACGCGCTCCGCTGTTTGCTGCCAACTCAGTTCAGTTTGCACGCGTGGCCCGCCAAGCCGGGTTGGGTTGGGTCAACAAGATAATTAATTTTGGAACAAATTTATTTTGTTTGGTTTTATCTTAACCCAAATTCATTTAGTTTGCTTTTCTCTTAACCCAAAACGGGTCCGATTTTATTTTTAGCAAAATGTGTCTGTTAACGGATAGACGCATCCATTTGAATAGGACGGGTTGTCTTCAATAGGATTTCTTATAAATTCTTGAAAAATGTTTTCTGTAACATCCTTTTACTAGATTTTCGTCTCTATCCTTTTTGTGAGAGCATTTTATATGGTTCGCTACATGCACTGTGTGAAGGTACTTCTACAATGCATGGTTGATTGTCTTATCCTGTGAGGCAGACACCCAAGTGTATCCTAAGCACTAGTAGGGAAGGCGAATTCTGTCTTAAGGACAGAGCAATTTGCTTAATTCGGTCATCTTCTTGTAGTAAGATTCTATCATCACAATACATGTCAAGGTATGAAGATAACAAAAATTTTATCTGTTTAATGGAATTCTACAAGTCTAGGAAAGAATATGAGACATTGAGACTAGTTAAAGTTTGATAAAATTTAGAATTTTATGATTGAAACAGGTGCAAAAGTTGTTATTTGATGATATAGGAAGATGTCATTTTGATATTAGAGGAGAGTTGTCAATGTTTTATGTGTTACACAAGATTGGCCATGCGAATTTTACATGTGTGATAATATTACATTTGACCATTAAGGAAGAGAAATTATCAAGAATTTGGTTTGTGTGGAGAGTTGTCAATGTTTTACATTCTATACAAGATTTATTCATGTTAATTTTTCTTGTGTGATAATATTGCATTGAGGAAGATAAATTATTAGGATTACCATATGCATAGCATTTTTCTACAGTTGCGACCTGCGAAGTTGATAAATTTGCTAAAGTAAGCAAGTTGCTTGTTGAGATTTTTAGTATGCAATTTTTTTCATACTAAGGGGATTTGATATTACAATTTATAATGTCATCCGGCTTGAGCCGGGTTGACCCACCGGTCAAAACAGATGGCCCGACCTGTAGTCACTAAACCGGGTCTATAACTGGGCAGGGTATATTCTATATAGACACAAAGCATAGAAAAAGAAAAGAAAACCAAAATATAATTTTTCAGAAATGGGAAACGAGACCTGGCGTGACTCAATGAGATCTCGAATAACAAACCATTCTCGGCCAGATATGGAAAAGCACGGAAATTAGCCAAAACGAGACTACTTCCTTGAAATATTTTCTGGGACAGTTGTTGAGAGTACTTCCTTGAAAACCCTGCCTGAAATGGTGCAAGCAAATCCTTTCACTTTGCAATTGCCTCGTTCGAAATTACCATTATACTATAAGTTTGTATTGTTTGGAGAATATTGTATTTTCTAGCTGTCAATTTTTTAGATGTAGATTTCATTACTTTTGTGAAGCAATAAAATTGAGTTGGCTGGAGCTAGAGGGTTATGGTGAAAGAAGCTGCCTGAGCTTATGAAGGTGTGGAAGAATAGGGAGATTAGACTGTTGGATATGGGTATGGGCTCGGGTCCATTTTGGTATATGTTATTCGTGGTTCGGGTGAGCTAGTACAGGTCACAGGGTCTAAGGTTAGTAGGGGCAGTTGTGCCTACCCCACGTGAGCCATTGTGACACTAATTCTACCTGCATTCGTCACACACACACACTAGGCATGTGACTAAGATGTGCATTAACATATTGTGGGACCCGACTTACGAATTAAGTATTGATGGTTGCACCCGTGGTTAGCGAGGGGTTGACCCGGTCGCAGACTTGGCTATCTGCAGGGGATTTAGACCCCCACAGGTGATGAGGAGCAAAGCCCGCTCCCATTGTGTAAGACCTCTAAGAAAAACCCAAACAACAGGAAGTCCATTTAATTAAGCTCACTTATGAAGCCCAATTAAGAGAGGACTAAGAGGGGTATTTAAAGGAGAATAAGAGAGGAGAAGCCCTAAGTATGGGGAAACCCTAAAGAGCTTTTCTATCTTGGGCTTCATAAAAGTAAGAATGGTAGACCTAGCCTTGTTGTCATCATCCTTCAATTCATCATAGGCCTTCTTCTGTGTTGCTAAACAATTCTCTTGTAGGGCTCAATGACCTACTCTATAACATGAGTAGGATTAGAGAGTGAGGATATGATGTATCCTCCTCTACCACACAAAAGTTTCTTAAGTAATTATTATTTACACTCACTTACTCTAACAAAAGAAAATGAATAATTATATTATATTGATTCAATTAACTTAATTGCACTTAAAATTAGGCTTAGGTCACTATCAAGTGAAAACCTATCCTTAAGTCCCCTTAAAGAAAGTTACCCTAATTGTGCAATTATGTGTTTATGGCTTACGCAATCCCTTAAACACACCCACTCAGCACAAAAACATAAAATAAACACCTCTAGTGATTGCTGGAATTTTTATTTTTCTGTCTAGAAAATTGTTGGTGTAAAATTACCAAAATAGCCCTGGGGCTAATTCGGTCTTTTCACCCCTGAAAATCACATCAAGACAATACATCCAATAATAGTTCAATGAATATATAATGCAATGAATATAATTCTGGACATCAAATACATAGCCACACACGCAGACTTTGTGTATTGACCAAAATGCCCCTAGGGCTAAAACGGTCAATTCACACTATATTTTAATTCTCTTAATTAATTAAATTCAAACAAAATAATTAATTAACTCTAATGGATCAGAAAAAATATGTGTCATCAGAGAATGATTAGAAAAAATTAATTGGTCAAAAAATTCACACTGGTGAATCTACCCTTTTGCCCCTACACATGCCAAATACACAAATCCCAATTAATTGACTAATCACAAAAAT
This sequence comes from Saururus chinensis, assembly GCA_035235625.1. Taxonomy (NCBI): domain Eukaryota; kingdom Viridiplantae; phylum Streptophyta; class Magnoliopsida; order Piperales; family Saururaceae; genus Saururus; species Saururus chinensis. The sequence continues at coordinate 30,078,445 of CP141140.1, forward strand.
TCCAGAAATCAAAACATGTCAATCAGTCCCAAATATGACCAATTTCAATTTAATAGCAAAAGCCCTATGGATAGATCAAGTGAATTAATCAAATTAGTGTTTTCTCCTTTTATGCATCAAAAACCCTAAATCGGGTAACAAGATTTTATTTTTACACAAATCAGTGACCTAATCCCCCAACATAAGCTCTGATACTACTATAGAGTGGCTGACCAGCAGAAGTGTGGTGGTCCTTGGGCCAAGGGGGAGGCGTAGAGCATAAAAATCAATTCCTTACAATGTTTAACTACACAAGAGGCATACAAATCCAATTACATACACAATAATCTATCAAATCAAGAGCATGCATATATTTAAATTGAAATTTAGGAGCAATAAATCACTAACCTTGGGCTTATCAGCCCCTTGCACATCCTCAAGCCTTCACATGATTGTCTGATTACAATTGAGCACAATTGAATAAGCAAGGGATGGGGTTTTTACCTCTTATGTGTAGATCCCTCTTAACCCTTGATCTTGGCTTGAATTCTCAACAAGGAATGTCCCAAACCTTGTCCTTAAAGACACGAACCAGTGAGCAAAAGTCTTCCACTCTTGCACCATGCATCAAGGAGGATTGGACAAGGAGTGGGGCAGCTAGCAAGGATCTCTAACAAACAAGAGGAGGCCGCACCAATGGGAGAGAAAGGGGGCGGATTGGGGAGAGAGAGGAGAGAGGGGGATGGCTCCCTTGAGTTAGGGTTTCTCCTCTCCCTCTTCTCTCTTTTATACCCCTTCTAATCACCTCCTAATCAGACGTCCTAAGTTAGGCTTTCCTACTGAAATTTTTGGGTTTATCTTAGAGGGTTTGACACAACGGGAGCGGGCACTGTTCCTCAGAGCCTGCGGGGGCTTAGAACCCCTGCACATGGCCAAGCCCATGATAAGGTCAACTCCTCGCTAACCACGGGTCCGACCATCAACACATAATTCATGAGTCGGGACCCACAATGTGTTAATTCACATCCCAGTCACATGACTAGTGTGTTTGTGATGAATGTGGGTCCCATTAGAATTAGTGTCACTATGGCTCATGTGGGGTTGGCGTGACTGTTCCCACCAACCCTAGACCTTGTGGCCCATACCAGCTCACCCAAACTACGAACCGCGAACAACTTGGACCAAAATGGTCCCAAGCCCATACCCTAGTCCAACAAGGCATGCTTCCAAATGCCCATGAAACAAATGACTAGCCAGCAACGGAAAAAGCTTTACACTAGAAACCACCAAATGCCCATGAGTATGCGTGCTTGGGTGAAGTGGCATTTGGACAAGGAGAGTCTCCAGGTACCTTCCTGACCCACACCTGGTCTACAAACTCGTGGAGGTCTTGAAGAAAAGGTATGAGATTGATTTTGTGAAGGGAAGAAAAGAGAAGAGAAGAATCGGGGCCTACAGTAGATCCTCTATGGTTCTCAAACATGATCGGTGGTGACCATTTTTAGAAGAGGAGATGGGGTGAAAGACAATGTGGGATGATGGCGAGAGGAGTTGGGGAAGAGAGGGGGTCATGATCGCCATGGGAGGAGATGCCAGAATTGGCCATTGGTTGCAATTGTCTGTCAGGGACAGTAGGGTGTAAACGGACGGACAAGGACGTGGACAAAGGTTGTCTACGTCTGACTGTTTTTATATAATTATATTATCCATCTGTCCATTGTCCATGATGACATACAAATTGTCCATCCATTTATGTCCACAAGGATACGGACGGACACAGATAGGCTATTCAAGATCCAAATAAAAAAATCACAAAAAGAAAATCATTGAAATGATAAGGTATGTAAACACATAAAAAAAATTACCTTTGACTATGGAGGACGCTGTTGGGAGGCAGAGGTCACTGTCGGAACTCGGGAGCCGATTTATGCCATAGATGTCTGGAGTCAATCTCAGTTATCGCCGTTGGGAGCTACCGAGCAACGATGTTCGATTGCAGTGAGCCAGGAGGGATGGGCGATTGGGGGGATGGAGGAAGCCGGTGGGAAAGGTACAGGCACTAGAGATGGGCCTGATGCTGAGGAATTCGGCGGGCCACAACAGATGAAGGGGAGGACTCATTGCAATATGCCTAATCACTGCAGCTGAAAGAGGAATAGAGACAGCTCAGATTCAGAAAGGGGCTAGGGCACAACAATGGAAAGATGGATTGGGGGGAAAAAGCAATATATAGACATGGACATGGATAGCCGCCGACATGGACAGGTAGTATCCGCAGTCGCATCCGCAAAAGGACTCGACCAAAACTATTGTCCACAGTCTCGCTCGTGTTCGCCCGGACAAACCAATGTTGTCCATTTTCATTGCTGACGAACACAATCGCGGACAAACGGTGGACAAATGTTGTTCATTTACACCCCTAGGGGAGAGGTTTGAAGACAAATCAGATGGGAAATTCCATCTGACCGCCTAGATGATAGTAAAATGTGTTAGCTGAATCACCAGCAGGTCAATTTCTAACAAATGTGCTGAAAAACTGGCATTTAGCCAACTTTTCAACAACTTATTCAACTAAGACCTTAATAAAGAAAACAAATAGACTTAGTAATTCAAACGAAACTGAAACTAAATTAAGTTGGTTCTACCAATAAAAAATTATAAAAATTCATAAAGCATGAGTTAAATACTCCATGATTTGGTAAGTTAATTAGGAACTCGGTTAAGATCAGATCGGTTCTTTCATTTTTAAATACTAAATACTTGAGATTTACCTGAATATCTTTTTCTTAGACCCAACCCAAGATAGGACTCAACCAAGAAGATTCATTTTTATTTATAGGAGTTGGAGCAATAGACTTTATACTACCATACATAGATTCATTAGTATCGTACAAAGAATATAAAGCATTTTTAACTTCTTCAATATATCTATTAGATTATATTGTACACCATATTATTATATATACCATCTACTAATATTTGTACACCCTTAACTTAAACCTAGGGTCCATAATTGCACCTAAACAAAAAATTATAGGAAGTTTTTTTAAAATATTTATTATATTTTATTTCCATTGGCTCCATAATCATTATCTCTATATTCCGAAAACATAAGAGTAATATTATAGAGTTGATTAAGAACTAAAGAAGTAGGATAATATATACCCGATAATTGTTTAGTAGATTCATAAAAAAACATGTAAAAGGTTCATCATAACTTTCGTAATTTCAAAATCATCATTACACAATATAGAATCGGGCAACTTATTAGCACACCATAATATTATAATTTATTTTAATTCATAACAAGAATCTATCAATAAATAACTAATATCCCACCTATGTTTAACATCTAAGACAAATTTGTTATATTTATTAATATATTATTTACATAAATCTCTAAATTCTTGAGATCTTGATGGAAAAGAACGTATATATACTAACACATCTATAATATTTACTACGTGATTTTTAACAATATTTAAACCATCTTGAATGAATAAATTAATAATATAACAACAAAATCTTACATGAAATTTTTTTCCATCTAACATATGGTGTAATTATGATTTAAGAAAATAAATAACACATTTATTGTTTGAAGCATTATCTACGGTAATAGAAAGAATTTTATTATTAATATGATAATGTAAAGCTGCCATTATATACCTACTAAACATAAGAACTTACATTTGTTTTCGTTGAAGGGTTTAATACAATCTAACTTAGCTGTATTGCGTGAAACCTTGTGGAAGCAAGGTGAAGGGCATTCTTCGCATGTCTTTCAAACTTTTTATTATCTACAAAAGAGAATGGTTGTTTGGTTTGCACAATATATTTAGCTAGCTCACTATGATTTGTACTTTCAATGTATGCGAAGGTGCTCAAACTAGCCGACGAGCTAGCCATGATAGCTAATTGTGCTTGCCTTGGATCTAATTTTTCGGCCATCGCAAGGCAATTATCGACGTGCCTAGAAAGATGACCCTTGCCGCTGGTGGAGTAACTGAGATGTGCTTTGTTGTGGTTGCAAATTGCTTATTGTAGCATATGCCCATGTTTATCTAAGTATGTCACTTCTTTCTTTGTTGCGCTTCTTTGGTGCACTTGGAATAGTTACTTGTAATTCATTTGACCACTTCCGGTTCCATTGGTTGTTATTCATTTGCCAAGAATGAGATGTCATACTCGTAATCGGGATGAATCAAATTCCCTTTTTCAATGGGCATTTGACTTTCTATAGTATTGGTGTTGGACTCATTCATGGAATAAGAGTGAGAGAAATGAGTTGTTTATCTAAAAAAGAAAGGTTAAGATACAATTACAAAAAGAAAAGCAAGTACAAAAAAAATAAAGAATAAAATAAAATAATAATATTACAAAAAAAACACAAATTTGTATAGTGAATTTCCCCTTGAAGACGTGAGTTTATAAAATTAGATTCGGTTTAGAGAATCATATTCGGATGAGAGAGATTGAAGAGCTGAAGATGTATCCTTCAAGAATGGAGAAGAGAGCTTGAAGGAAATGGAGTGAGAGATTACTTTAGCCTTGAGCCTTTACTTACTTGATTAATTTGAGACCTGAGATGCAAGATCTGTAAGTTTTTCACAGTTTTTTTATTATTGTTAATTTTAAAATTTTTTTGATTAGTTTTGATTTTTTGTTGATGTGATAGATTGGTTTAAACATGTGGAAAAATATTAGTGTCAAGTTTCACCCACTAAGAGCCACACTGATTGGTGTTATTTTTGTCATTTCATTCCTTAATTTAGGAAGTGGGCCCCACCTTAAGACCCACGTTTATCTCGGGTGTCATGCCAACTTCTTAGGCTATTGACCCTCTCTTAACTTTTAAATGGGCTTGGGTTTAACTGAATTCATTTTTGGGGCTATACCATGCACATGAGTTCACTTCTTTCCATATTGGGCTCATTCCTAGCCCACTAAACAGACCTAACTATAAATATCATCCTTAGCCTCTTTCCCTATTTGGGGAGGGCTGAGATTGGGAAGCTTGGAGTGCTCTACCCCCATTCTCAAAGAGGAAATCTTAATCTCTAGGTAAATATCCTTAATCCTTCCTTATTTCTTTCAATTTTGCCCTAACAATCCCATGTTTCTCCTATTTTATTGGGATTATATATTTTTGTCCTATCAAGCTCATTCTTCTATCATGATTTGATACGCTAAGGGTCTATTTGGATTGGTAAAAAGTGGGAGAAAAGAAATGAGTCTTTTAAAAATCCCCTAGTTTTTACTATTTGGTGAAATGAGGAAAGAGAAATTAAAATGAAATTGGGAGAAAAGGGGTAGAAAATTGGCTCAGACACTTTATGCCCCTCGGCCCATATATTTTGGCAAAAAATATGCATATCAAAGACTTATGCCTTTAATATTCCTACTTGTGTCAACCTTATCGCTGCCGCCACCACTGTTACAACCACCATTTTGTCGTCATCACCGTCGCCACCACTGTCATTGTCACTACTACTGCCGCCTTTACCACCATCATCACCACCACCGCCGCCTCCACTACCACTACCACCACCACTATCTCTACCACTGCCACTACTACCACCATTGTTGCCGCCACCATCGCAACTACCACCACTACCATTGTCGCCACCTCTATCACCACAATTACCACCACCACAGCCACCACCATTACCACCGTTGTCGCTACCGCCACTACCACCGCCACTACCACCATTGCCGCCGCCACCACCACTACCATGACCACCACTATTGCCTCTACCACCACCACTGCTGCATCTACCACCGCCACCATTACCACATCCACTTTTGCTACCCCCACTATAGCCTCCACTACTACTGCCACCACCATCACCGCCACCACCACCGTGTCACCACCACCACTGCCACCATCGTTAGCACTGCTGTTGTCGCCACCACTACCACCCACACCACCATAGCTAACTCCACCACCACTACCAACATTGGTCGATTGAGGTTTTAATATTCTATGGCAACATTGGTGTAACCAAACAATGAAACATTCTTAGGAAACTCCTATTTTCTCTTTCACCCGATTCACTTCTTTTCTTCGCTTCTTTTTCTCCTAGTTTTCCACCAATCCAAACATACCCTAAATCTTGTGTTTTTTATTTCTTACATAAGAGGGTCTTAAATCTACCATCTATTAGCTTTTTTGAGTCTATTTTTCATGGAAAAAGTTGGATTTTGCTTAGGACTAATCAAACCTTAATTTGTTAGATAGGGATCTAGAGCTTGAGAATCCTCTTAGAGGTAAAGAGTTTTTGTTTGATGAAGTTTTACTTACATTAACATCATGTGTGTGGGTGTTATCATGTCCTTGAATAATGGATATAACTTGAATTGGTTTTAGTTTCTATTTTGGATTCATGACTACATTTCAGATATTTTTATTTTGAATTTTGCACTCAAATATTTTCTAGTAGATTATCATATATAGATTGCATTCCTACTTTTTTAATTTTTTAAAATAATATGTATTTATTATATATTTTGGAATATGTCCCTATAACAATACAATTTCCTATTCCCGTGTTTAGAAGCATGTTTAGAGATAAAATGTATGATTTTTGGCTTCTTTCTTTTTATGATGGATTGATATACATGTTATGTAACGACCGTGAATTTTTGTTATGCTTTTACGCTTCTAATAAAGCTACTTTTTGAGTTTTAAATGATTTTGAATTATTTAGAGGTGTTTACATGGTGGGATTTCTTAAGGATATGGTAGAGCTCTTAAATATGAGTGTAGTGAGCCTTGAACAGTGCAAATCGGACACCAAAGTAGAAAGTTATAGCCTTGGGAAGTGTGCCACATAGGTGGGACCCACTCAAAGAGTGCGAGATAACCTACCCATGTGACGTCTGGTTTTGTAGGGCTCGTCGATACAAGCCTAACGGTACCAAGAACATGTGAATCAAAATTTGGGAGAGAGTTACACACGTTTGAAGCTTTTAATTTTTTTGAAACAAATATATATTAGAAAAAAATTATTACGTCAACTGGCATCAATACGCGACGCCAACAAGATGAGTGTCACGGGTGCATGCCACACAACTGGCATCCACAATACACGTGAACCGCCTCACATGTCTATTTAAATGCGTGTGAGTTTCATATTTTCTTGTTTTCTCTCTCATACTCCTCAACCTTCATTTCTCTCGTTCTAAGTCGTTTTAAGTTTGATTTGAGCTATTCAAGAGGCATTCTTAACTAATTCGAAGGTTCTCTATGCAATGGAGGGATCCATTCCTCAAGTAAGCTACTATAGAAGGGGAAAACAGCCCAAAGTAAGAGGAGGCTCTATTTGACGTCCTTGGGCCTAGAGAGAGAAAGTGACTTTGAGTTAGTGGAGGCTCCGTCCTCCGTTGACGGGCCGTTGAGAGGGAGAAATATCTTCGGTGAGGGGAGGTTCCGTCCACTACCTATGGGCATGAAAAGTGAGAAATGTCTACGGGTAAGGGGAGGTTTTGTTTACTACCTACGGGCACAGAAAATGAGAAACGTCTTGAGTAAGGGCAGGTTTTGTCCGCTACTTACAGACGCAAAAAAAAAAGAGAATTGTCCCTAGGTAAGGGGATGTTCTGTTCATCACAATCAAGTGTGCCGAACATTGTGATGAGGTTATTTTTTGGTTAGAGAGCTCTAAAGTTGAGAAAATCGATGTCCAAGTATATGGAGATTGACCGTCATCTTCAAACTCGTGATGAGAGCGAGGTTGGATTTTGTATTCTATCTGATGGCATGAATGTTTACTTTGGTTGTCTTTTAAACTTAACATATGTATGACTCTAACATGTTATGCATTAGAGTTAGCTTCAAGCTATGTTTTAAGATTTACGCTTATATATTCAATTTGTCGAATAATTATCTTGTGAGGTAGGATAAAAAGTATATGTTGTGATTTTTATGATTGCCTCATATGTTTTGTTTATCAAGTGTTTATCCTTTTAATTTGATTATGACTTCCACACATTGTAGTGTGTGAGATAGAAAAAATCTAGCTTCACCATTGTTTTAGTTAGGAACAACTAAAGTAGGTTTGAAAAGCATTTTATAAAACTTGTCATTGTCAAAAGGATGATTCTCAAGATTATTTTTAAAAATATGTACAAGCATGGTGATTGAGTTACTTTAATGGGATGAAGAAAGGGTAACTGTCTCATTGGAATGAGCGACCAACCTTGTCTTTGTAGTCATTAATAGTAACGCTCTCATGACTTGTAGAGGCAAGGCTAGGGTTTTTAAGACCCTAACAAAGGGCAAGACTCTTAATAGCCCCTAACGAAGCGCACCTATTAAGGTTGTGTGTGCTAGTGTAGAGAGAATCATAGGAAGACTCTCTACTCTCTTGATCCCAACGCCCTATGGGCACAAATGTCTCTTCTCTCCACAAGTATGAGGTATTTTGCGATGATCTGTGGAGGAGTAAGAGGAGGCTACTTTGTACCCACAACAAAGAATAGAATGGAGTAGGTGTCTAAGACACTTGAAGCAAGACATGAAAGCTTGCAAACCCTAAGAGCATCTTCGATATGTAGGAAGAAGCTCTAGGGGTGGTTTTGGGTGAGAGGCACACCCTATTTTTATGAAAGATAGTCCGGGAAAGGGGAGAGGGAGCGGCATGGCTGCCGGGAAGGAGGGAGAGGTAAGGAAGATAAGGAGACAAGACTAAATAATTCATTCACTAATCAACTTAGGGCATAGCCCTTACACTTAAATAGACAAACTAGTGGACTCACTAACATGCGCCTAAGGCCCATTAACTTAATTAAAAGAAAACCTTAACTAATAACCCTAATTAACTTCTTGACCTAAATGCCCTTATTAACCATGCCATAATTAAAACCTATCCTACTGGCATGTGGACCCCAGTGACAGACCCTTAGGACATTCACAACAAGGTCGAATAAGGTACGGATTAGCCTTGATTTTCGATTAATCACCTTGGGTTTTTCTTAATCTTTCTTAATCTCATCTTTTCCAAGGTTAAATCTTGTTTTACACCACTAAAGTTTTTTTATTTTAACTTATATTTCAAACCTCTAATGAGGGATTTTAGTTTTGGAACAAAACAAACCCTAGATATATGAGTTTTTAAGTGATTTAAGCTTCAATAATCAGATTTATTAAGGTATTAACCAAACCCTAAATGTGGATAGGGATTTGAAGAGATTCAAGTGCTGATTTCGGACCAAGACTTCACTGAAGGTAAGGGTTCTTCTTCCAAAATGAATCTGTGTTTCGGATTTGAAGCTTGGGAAGATTTATCTAGGTTTTACTTGATGTTGAGCTTTAATGGTGGTTTATGTAAAGCTTGATCTTTCTAATGACTTTCTTGTGTTTTAGTTGATTAATAACTAGATCTATCATTTTCTAAACTTATATTTTAATATTGTGAAGTTTGGAAGTGAGATTTGAATGTTTATATTGATTTTGCAAAGTTTTGTTCTTGGGTTCGTAAGGTTGAAGACAAACATGAGTTACTGTGTAGGCATTAGAATAGCCTTCTGGCCGATCAAATGACCAAACAACAGTTTGCCATTTCGAGTATTTTTGTTCATATTTATATTCTTTTCCTTAAATCTCATTATTATAGTTTTGATGAGTGATTTATGCTTAGAAATGCTACTATGAGGACATGAATATGATGATGAGAGCTATGATGATGTTTTAGTGTGAAGTGAGTTACATGTTATTTGGTTTAGCATGTTATGATTTCTTATCCTAAATTCATGTTGAGTGATTCTTCATGTCTTACTTAGGATTTCAGCAAGTTTACAATACGAGAATGGACTTGTATGCTTTCACTTGTTATGTTAAATTATGGGTGAATTAAAGTTCTATGTCTAGCTAAAGCGTAGTAATGAGTATGTTTACCTAAGTCTTGCATGAAGCGGTATTTGACTTGGATTCATACTTTTCGATGGTTTTCACCATGATTTCAGTAAGGAGGAATCATGATTAAATTATGATAGCATGTGTGTAGTATTTCAATGAGTTGTTCATAATGCATATCCCTATGCTTAGGATTGATTGCTACTGCCATGTACACAAACGTGTGGGGGTAATTATGGAGATTGTTTGACACTTGTGATTGGAAATGATGCATGTATGGATGAAGGGAGCACATTTCATGAATTAGGATCAATGTAGGATTGCTCATGTATGTACCATGTTGAATGCATCATATGATGGATTTACGAATAAGATTTTATCGAGATTAGCTATAGTTGATCGGTTGGATGTAATTGTGTGTTATTGCTTGCTTTAATTGATCGGAGTCTTATCGATTCAGTTTTATGTCTAAAAGGACGGGGTTTTACGTCCCTCGAGGACGGGTTTTCCTCCATGGGTTGAGAAGAGCGGCAATGTTATAAGGAGACCAAAACTATTGAGACCATCTAGACCCTGACAATCCAGGCTGGTGTAGTCGAGTGCACCAGCTTACCAGGGGGTATCTTCCCCATTAGGGAATTTACCCAAACTATATAATTCCTTTAGACTTTCCAATCGGGGATTGTCTAGAGTAAGCAGGGACTACTTAAGCTTCGACCAATTAAGCAGGGTTGTTTTTATCAATATGCATGGTTATGATAGTGTATTTGAGACACATTTCATAAATGATGAATGTTTATAGATATGCATGAGTATGATTGTGTGCTAGAGGTACTTCTCATGTAGGTTGAATGTTTTATGGATATGTATAGTGTGTTTGAGACACTTTTCATGCAGGATGAATGCTTATGAACATACATGGATTTGTATAGTGTGTTTGAGACATATCATGCAGGATGAATGTTTATGAAAGTGGATGAATGTGCATGAATAGGTATGGTGTGTCAGAGACCCTCTTCATGCAGGATGGATGTTTATGGTTTGAAATGATTATTTATGCTAAGTATGATATGTTGAGATACTGTCATGTAGGATATTTACTTATAGATGAGTATGTTTAAGTAATGAGGCAATAAGAAATGAGAGGATATATGATGTGTTTGATATGATAGATTGTGTCAAATGCCATGATGTTTTTAGATTTATCATTTCGACGTTCAAAACCTTGCTGAGTTTTATGCTCACCCCATTTTCTCTATGTTTTCTGTTTTGGGGCTGCATGGTGCGATGTGTATACGATCAGGTCCCTCTTTATGAGGCATGTATGGATGATGGTTGGGAGTAGGTGTGGGAACCAAGAGATCTTACTTACTTGTTTATTCTATTGGTGTGCTAGAATTTCATGTGTGGTTGACTTTGTCTCATACTTTATTAGCCAATGTGGCTTTAAACTTATTTCAGATGTTATGACTTGAGCCATGTTGACGGCTTAGTGCTCTAAAATTGTGGGTTTATGAGTGGAGGACTACTTTCAGGTTTGATGTCCTTTATATTTTTTATTATTTTCTCTTGCATAAAGATAAAGTGGTGTGTTACTCCGTGTGTTTGTGTATTGCACCCATTTAAGGGGTTAAATCTTCCGCAATTCAACACTTCATTGCCCCTGTGTGCTTCGACCATCCCTTGGACTAGGTTCGGCTCAGGTCAAACGGCTGCCAATGTAATGCCCCGGCCCGAGCCAAGGCCTAGAAATTCTATAATAATTTTTTTTCCTTAAACAAGGATCGTTGTCTGTGTGTGAGAGGTACAACGCTCATCTATGCACTACGGAGCTTCAAAGTTTCCTCATACGTTGACTCAGGTTGTAACGTTCACATACACACGACAAAGCTTCAAAGTTTGTCACATGTAGGTCAGAATAAAACTTATAATTATAAATAATTTGGATCGGACTAACATTGCTTTGTCGTTGGTTGCCTACATGCGTATTGGATAATATTCACAATGTTATTCCAATACGATCGGATCTGAATGTAGTTTTGCCTACACGCTATTACATACATCAAGCATCACAAAATCATATATGTTATACATATATACTGATATTCAATCGAAATCATACTGAAATTTGTAATCTATCAGAGTCAAGCGGAAGTTAATAGATCAATGAAATTGCACAACTCTCTCTACCACAGAGTAGGATCAATCACATTCACACGTCTCTCTCTATCACTGAGTCGAGACCGAACATAACATATGTCTCGCTCTATCACTGAGCCAAGACTGAGCACATCACCCGTCTCGCTCTATTACTGAGCCAAGACTGAACACACACACCACGCATCTCGCTCTACCCTATAGCAAGACGGAACATAAACAGGTCACATTAAAACATAGCAGATCAGAACAGCAAGTATCATGACATAGCACACATCCTGATTTAGCACATAAAGCTCTATAATTTAAATGGGAGGTTAGAAATGCTTACTTCCCTGATGTCTTGCAAGGTAGCAGCATTCAAGGTTGCTCATTCCTTCTAGGCGTCCTCCCTTTTGGATCTAGAGGCAACGGATGGAGCCTCCTTTAGATTGGGGATGTCTCTCTTACTGGATGGCTCTTCGGTGGAGGACATAGCCTCCCTTACTTTGGATCACTTTTCTCATTGTGGCCTCGTAATGACGGATAGAACCCCGTCTTGTTCTGGTGTGAAAAACTATTGAAAATGGGGTTTAAATAGACCCCAGTGCGATGAAACTGTGGCGCTGTGCCGCCAATTTTGGCGGTGCCGTGGTATTCGCAGCGGTGCGCTTAGTTTCGCTGTTGTGCCCGTTGATCGCAGCGCGCATCATTTCGACGCGCCTGTGGTTTTCGTGGGTCCGTGTAGCACTACGATGGTCGTGCATGCTTCAGCATGTGCATCCACCCCATGATACATGTCCGCCCCATGATGCGCGTCACACGCACCTATCACGTGCGCCATTTTTGTTTTCATTTTCCTTTTTTTATTTATATATCATTATCTTCAAACACGCGTATCTTTCTACCTCAGAATCGGATTCGCACATTCTTGGTACCGTTGGACTTATATCGACAAGCCCTTCGATAGTAACCTACTTAAAGCAGTATATCATGCTCTTTCCAAGAGGGTCCCACCTATATACCAAGCTTCTCAATGTCATAACTTCCAGTCCCGACCTCCATTTCGCACGTTCTTTATTTCGTTACACTCATTTCTTCGAGCTCTACTCATATACGGAGGTTTCAAACTTTGAAACCCTCTATAATTTATCCAAAAAATAACAAATTACCTCTAATCTCCTTCGTTAAACGTAATAAAAAAAGCGGGGTATTACATTCTTCCCCCCTTAAAGGAATTGCGTCCTCGTAATTCACCTAAAATATTCATCAAAACACATCAAATTTAAAATAAGTATCTAATAAAATTCAATAATTAATCGGATAAGTAATCGTTAACAGAATTAAATAGATCATAATCAAATAAATCATATATAAATAGAATCTAATCTTAAAATTGGATAAACATTCACAGACGGTATCCAATAATTTATGATTGGATAAAATATTTTAAACAAAATCCGATTATAAATTTAAAATTGGATAAATCGTATCATACAAAATTCAATACTTAATTCATAGTCGAATAAATAATCGTTCAGAAATCTGATATGTCATTCAAAATCAGACATATCATTCTTTCAAAATTCAATAAATCAATCGTTCATCAAAATCTGATAAATCGTTCATAAACAAAATCAGATAGTTAATTCAAAATCGGATAAATCTTTGTTCAGAAATTCTGATGTCACTTAAAATTGGACATATTATTCTTTCAAAATTCGATAAACCAATCTTTAATCAAAGAGCCATTATACCTAATGCTTACTCCCACACTCATGGGGACATGGAAGACAAAAGGATAAGAGCTTTCCTATGATGCTCCACACCTATGCGTGTCAAAACTTATTATTTCTCTCGGTTGGTATCCTTATTTAAATCTGTGATACCGAACAGCTTACCCCCGCACTCATGGGGCCACGAAGGCCAAAAGGATAGGAGTTTTCTCATGATGCTCTACACCTGTACATGCCAGAACCGATGATATATCTCAGTGGGTATCCTTATTTAAATCCGTGATACTGAACAGCTTACTCCCGCACTCATGGGGCCATGAAAGCCAGAAGGATAGGAGTTTTCCCATGATGCTCCACACTTGTGCATGCCAGAACCGAGTGTTTCTCTCAGTGGGTATACTTATTTAAATCCGCGATACGAAACGGCTTACCCCCACACTCATGGGGACACGGAGGCCAAAACAATAGGAGTTTTCCTATAATGCTCCACACCTATGCACGCTAGAACTGATAATATATTTTGGTAGGTATCCTAAATCGATAGCTTTTGGGCTTTATACCAAATAACTATTTAGAGAGTCCGAAGACCCAAATCATCAAAATCTTCATCATCAAATTAAATTCAGAATAAATATTTCTAATTAAACTAGATTTGAAATTGAAATTCATATCAATATACTAATGAAATCAACCTTGAAGCTATCCACTAACACCTCATGTCCCATACCACGGGTATTTGATGGTTTCTTCTTAGCAATTCCACGGACGATTGAGATAAATTTACTAAATTTTAAATCCATTTTCAAATTATAGAGGATTTGAAAATTAATTTTCATATCAAATCTACCAGCATATTCAACCTTAGAGTAATCCATTAACGCCTGATATTTCATACCACAGGTGTTTAGTGATTTCTCTTCAGAATCTCCAATGTTTTTTAAAATAGATTTTAAACAAAACTTTCAAAATGCTCATGTGCCATAATTGAATTTTAAATCAATATATCGATAAAGTTTACTGCAGAGTTATCCACTAACACCTCACCTTCTATACCGTGGGTGTTTGGTAGTCACTCTTAGGTTGTTCTACCGCCTTTGAAAATAAATTTATTTCTCAATAAAAAATATTTTCTAAAATAAATAGTTGGAAATCAAAATTTTATTTTAATACCTTGGTAGAATTAACTGTAGAGTTTTTCACTATCGTATCATGTCCCATACCACGAGCATTTGGTGGTTATCCCTTGGTAATAATACCCTCGTTTAAAATATATTGAAAATCAAAGCCACTGAAAATATTTAAAAAATCACATAAAAAATGTAAACAAAATTTTTGATCGAGTCAAATTCAAAATCACAATTCGTAAAAATTAAAGTTTTAGATTAAATCTAAAGCCACCATGCAACACAAAATTTCAATTCATTCTTGATGAAAAATTGTAATTTTGAGAAATTAGAATCCATCTTAAATTTGACGTAACACATGTAGAATGGAATTCTAAATTAAATCTAAATAAACTTATTCAAAAAAGAATTTTCATATAACTTACGATTAAAACTTAGAATTCATAAAATCGGATTTCGTATAACATTCGATGTCACATATACAAAATGAAAATTTCAAAAGCAAAGTTTTAAATCCAGTTTCAAAATTAATTCAAATTTAAAAATTAAACATGATGCAACACATTTAGACTTAAACTATAAACAATTTTCAATTGAAAAATGAAAATTATCAAATTGATGTTACAAATGCAACACATTCAAAGCAAATATTTCAAATCAATTCTAATTTAAAATTTACATATGTAAAGTCTAAGTTTGCCTTCAATCTCATACACACATGTAGGATAAAACATTAAAATTACTTCTAATTAAACAAATCAAAATTTATCAAAATTAGAGTTCGATGTAATTTAGATGACACTAGCAAAACAAAATTATAATTCAAAATCTAATAAAGACACTTTTAGATCATTTTTTATTTAAGATTAAAATTTACAAAATTAATCTATGTATCAAATTTATTGCAAAGCATGCTAACTATCATTTCAATTTAAAATCTGTTTGAGAATAGGAGTTCTTAAGATCAAAGCCCTTATTAAATCTAATGTCATGCATGCATAGTAAAACATTCAAAATCGAAGTTTGTATTAAGTCCAATATCACACATGCATAAGTATAAGTTTAAAATCAGAATTTATTTCAAAACAACTACAATACATCCCGAATGATAATTTCAAATTATCTTAGATTTAACTTCACATTCAAAACAAAATTTTCAAATTATATAAAAATTGAAATCATATTTCAAATTAAATCAATAAATAAAATATTACACCCTCGCTGACAGATCAATGCTTGGATACCATTTGTAACACCCCGGCCCGAGTTGGGGCCTAGAAATTCTCTAATAAATTTTTTTTCCCTAAACAAGGAATCACCGTCTGTGTGCGAGAGGTACAACGCTCATCTAAGCACTATGGAGCTTCAAAGCTTCCCCGTACGTAGACACAGGTTGTAATGTTCACATACACATGATGAAGTTTCAAAGTTCATCACTTGTAGGTCAGAATAAAACTTATAATTATAAATAATTTGGATCGGACTAACATTGCTTTGTCGTTGGTTGCCTACATACGTATTGGATAATATTCACAATGTTATTCCAATACGATCGGATCTGAATGTAGTTTTGCCTACACGCTATTACATACATCAAGCATCATAAAATCATATATGTTATACATATATACTGATATTCAATCGAAATCATACTGAAATTTGTAATCTATCGGAGTCAAGCGGAAGTTAATAAATCAATGAAATTGCAGAACTCTCTCTACCACAGAGTAGGATCAATCACATTCACACGTCTCTCTCTATCACTGAGTCGAGACCGAACATAACATATGTCTCGCTCTATCACTGAGCCAAGACTGAGCACATCACCCGTCTCGCTCTATTACTTAGCCGAGACCGAACACACACACACCACACATCTCGCTCTACCCCTAGAGCAAGACGAAACATAAACAGGTCACATCAAAATATAGCAGATGAGAACACCGAGTATCATGACATAGCACACATCCTGATTTAACACATGTAGTTCTATAATTTAAATGGGAGGTTTGAAATGCTTACTCCCCTAATGTCTTGCAAGGTAGCGATATTCAAGGTTGCTCATTCCTTCTGGGCGTCCTCCCCTTCAAATCTAGCAGCAACGGACGGAGCCTCCTTTAGCTTGGGGATGTCTCTCTTACTGGGTGGCTCTTCGGTGGAGGACAAAGCCTCCCTTACTTTGGATGACTTCTCTCATTGTGGCCTAGTAACAAAGGACAGAACCCCATCTTGTTCTTGGCCCCTTTTTTTTCTCTGGTGCTCAAGGACGACGGGTTTGGCCTCTTCTTGTCTCGGTGTGTTTCCTCCTCATATGATTACTCGAGGACAACAGGCAGGACCTCTCCTTGTCTTGGGGTGTTTCCTCCTTATACGGTCTCCAACTTGAAGAAATGACCACTCCATTGCTTAGAGCACACTTGATTTAGTCAAGAACACCTTTTAAATTGACTAAATTGGAGTTAAGATGCTTAGAAATGGAGAAAATAAAATGTGTCGGTGCTCGAGGACAATGGGTGGGACCTCTCCTTCTCTTGGGGCATTTATCCTTATACAGCTTCTAACTCAAAGAAAAGACCCCTCCATTTCGTAGAGCACAATCGATTTACTTAAGAACGCCTCTTAAACAACCTTAATCAGACTAAGAACGGGGTTTAAATAGACCCCCGGTGCGCCGAAACAGCAGCACCGCAGTTTTCATGGCAGAGCCCGCTGATCATGGTGCGTGTTGTGCCACGGCAGTCATGCGCACTTTGGCATGCGTGTCTTCCCCATGACACGTGTCTCACCGCGCGTTGTGCCCGCCTGTCTTGCACGCACCATTTTCTTCTTATTTTCCCTTTTTTTATTATATATTTTTATCTTCGAACGGGCATATCTTTCTACCCCATAATCGAATTCCCGCGTTCTTGGTATCGTTGGACTCGTATCGACAAGCCCTTCAATTCTAGACCACTTAAAGCAGTATATCATACTCTTTCCAAGAGGGTCCCGCCTATATACCACGCTTCTCGAGGTCGTAACTTCGAGTCCCGACCTCCATTTTGCGTGTTCTTGGATTCGTTACGCTCTTTTCTTTGTGTTATACTCATATACGGAGGTTTCAAACTTTGAAATCCTCCATAATTTATCAAAAAAATAACTAATTATCTCTAACCTCCTTCATTAGACATAATCAGAAAAGCGGGGTATTATAGCCAGGGCATGACATTTAGACATGTTGTCTTTTTAGGCTTATGTATTATTTTTAAGAGATTATGTAGGTAATGTATTAGACTAAATAAACTTTAATGAATTTCTTTATGTTTTGTTAATTACTTTTATACAAAGGATAGTATAGTGTATTTCAATCTAGCCCTTTTGGGTTAGCTTTTCTGCTTTGTCGCACTTTGTTACATCTCTTTGGACTGGATTCAAGTCAAGGAGGGTGTGGTGGGGCGTGACATGAGAGATTGAGTAAGAGTGAGAAGTAAAAAAATCTCATCTCCCCTCCCTCCAATTTATGAGAGAGCTTTTTCCCTTGTTAAATGATGAACCCCCTACCCCCAACTTTCAAAAAATGACTCTATTACGAGGAGGGGTAATTTTAATTCTTTTTTATGAGGTTGATCTATCGCCCCTTAGGGCTGCAAGCAAGTTGGGCCTTGGCAGTCTAGAGGTAGGCCCAGGCCCGGCCCTAAAAATAAAGCAAAAAAATTTGGCCCCGGTCGATGCTAACCTTCTTACTAGAAGGTTGGCCTAGCCCAGTAGGCGGACTGGGCTGGGCCATGGGCTTACGGGCCATTGGAACCCCCAGTCCTCCTCCCATCCCTCCGCTAGTAGTTCTCTGGACTTCCAACTCAGAAACCCCAGCTCTCCTTCTCTGCCAAAGAGGCTGCAGTCAAGCCCCCGACCAAAGAACCCCCGAGTCCACTCTGCATCTGAGTCCACTCTCCAAAGTTCGGAATCATTTGCAAGGAAAAGCATCTTAGGGTTTCTTGGGATGATTAGCCATCACGATTAGCAGTCGGCAAGTGTATCCTCCTCCAGTGAAAATGGCAACGGCAAAGTGCTTTCGAGGGAAAGCTGGAGCACGGGAATAGCTACCCCCACTAGAAGCCCCAAACCCCCAACTTGCTTGGGGGATACTGGTGGTGGCCAGTGGAGGATGGAATGAACCGACGGGGCTTCAAGTGGCCTATACGGGAGACGACACGAAGCTGGTCAACTAGAGACTAGCGCCGGCTTCGGGCTTCCAATGGACTGGAGATGAGCTAAGGGTGCTTGAGTCTAGGAGGACCATTGTGAGGCGTAAGGGAGTTGTTAGAGAGGGCGAGGACATAGAGGCTCCATGATAGAGTTGGTCGAGTTGGAGTGCTAGACGCCGAACAACCGACTAGTTGCAAATGGGACGGTGGAGGGAGAAGTGGACGTACTGGTCAGGGATTAGGTTAAGATTATGAGATGATTTTTTTAGAGAACATAAGTGCCCTCATATGCAAGCGTGAGATGAGGAAGAATTCATCTGGGTAAGGTTATTTTGGTCAGATTGATTATGGGCCCTTATGACTGGGCTGGATCAGGCAAGTTATGGGTCTTACGACTTATATGGCAATGGGCCGATGGATCGGTCCGGGCCTAATTATTTTTCTGGGCAAGGCCCGAGCTCGGCCCTAAACTATGAAGGCCTAAAATTTGAAGGCCCGGCCTGGTAGCCCACATTTTTTGGCCATAACCCGTTATTTTAACAGGTCGGGCGAGGCCGAGCTGCGGGCCGACCGAGTAACTAATAAGACACTACGGCCGATCGGCCAAAGGCTCTAAAATCACTTGTTTACTGCAGGCCCATGGGCCGGTCCAGGCTCTTTGCGACATCTAGTCCGGTGTATACATTTAGAGGGCACATGATAATCATACAAATCCCGATGGGGCTCTTTATTTATTGAAATTTCAACCTAGAAATCTTCCGGAGCGGGGGCGACGGGAGGCGGCGGCCGTTCAAATCAAACTGCTCCGAGAGCACAAGTCAGGGTTCCGGCGAAGGAGAGAAGATGATCATCCCCGTCCGCTGCTTCACTTGTGGCAAGGTAATGGGTGCTGGTTTACTTGTTGGACAATGATTGCAGTTCTTTACTTATTTTTGTATAAAATTTTTGAGCTTGCTATAGGTGATTGGGAACAAATGGGAGACGTACCTGGACCTTCTCCAGGCTGATTACACTGAGGGGTGAGCTTCCATCATTTCTATCTTTTCTTTTTATCGTTTATCTCATTTCTTGGTATGCTTAATAAGTTGGTTTTACTAGGGATTAATATGCTTGATATCTCTTGAATAGGTTCTTTTTTTTTTATTGTGGGGATGTTGCATTAGCTTTTTAGACTACAAAAAAATAGTGGCGATCAAGAACCCGTGTAGTGAGCACTAAATAGTTGGATCTGATGAGAGAGAAATGCTACTTGAATATTATGTCCTAGCATTAAAAATTCAATGATGATAGTAAATCTGTCTAGCAGAACCTAGGTAGTTGAAATAAGGCATGGATGGTGGTTGTGAAATTTAGAAAGTTGCATGACTGGGTTATTCACTATGCGTAAGCAAAGTGCTGTTTATTTACCGATGAACTCAGGAGTGTACATAAATGGGATTATGGGAGGAAGTCACCTTTATAATGGATTCGAATATTTGTAGAAAAGGATGTGAAGTTGACATGCTGGAAATTCCTTTAAAATTCTGGGATTTTGTTTGTATGGAACGAAAAGATGAGATCCACTTTTAACTTCTTTCCTTCCACCAAAAAATATGGGATCTACTTAGATTTGTTTAAGCCATTGTCAATCACTGCATTGAATTTTCAACTAGAATCTGCTAAATAAGTAGTTAAAGGGTTTTTTATGGTTCTTCTTAGCATCTTTGAGGATGTTTAATGTGATACATGAATATGCATCAGATTAAATCTTTGTTTTTTTATTATTATCTCAATTGCAGTAGAGTAGGCTTTAATAATGTCCTAAACAATAATAAATTATAGTAATGTTTTATGTCACATGATAAAATTAATTTTCTCCATATTAGGCTTTCTTTTAACTTCTTTTTTTACAATTATCTTTTGGGAGGGGAGAGGGTATTATTATTAATAAAGTGTAATAGCATTAAACATGTAGACATTCTGAAGTACATCTTTGGATACTAATAACGATGATGCTCTACAAGTAGACATTGCCGAAAAGTAACAACATCTTACACTGAGCAAATGGTCATGCAGGGATGCTCTTGATGCACTTGAACTAGTGCGATACTGTTGCAGACGAATGCTAATGACTCATGTTGACCTCATTGAGAAGCTCCTCAATTACAACAGTACTTCTCCTCCATCTTTTCTCTGGAGATTTTTCAGTTGTACAAATTTGTTTTTATAAATAGTTTTTAAGCAGTAAAAATATTTTGAAACTTTTAGCATTTTCTAACATTCTTGTTTACAATGCAGCGTTGGAGAAGAGTGACACAAGTTAAAATGTGCTTATAGTTGGTTATGGATCTTTTTGCGCTGTGTTTGAAGACCTGTGGTTCCTAACTGTGAAATACTAATTGTTCCTTGGATGCTACAGTTCATACTTGTTTCTAAACTGAAACTACCTTCTCTCACCTATGCCAGAGTGGTAAAGCAGTCTTGGATCGATATACAGATATTGGCATGTTACTTGTGTCTATATTTTGATGTTTTTAAGAATTTTGTTTGCCAGTTATTCTAGAACCAATTGAATCACCTTGGTTAAGGGTCTAGATGGTATGCAAGAACAGTAACGAATTAAATTAAATCATCACCTGCCTTTTCCTTCATTCACTTTGTTGTTACGAAATTCAGACCTGGGGCTTTGCGTCGTCAACTTTGACACTTAGGTAATAGTTTTCTGCCATGAAGCTGCAATCGTTTTTTAATGGAAGTGCAATCATTTTATACAATGAATTGTGTTGGAGCTTTAATAATCATTTCATGCTAAATGTCGGGTACTGTTAAATGGGGTTAGAAACCAGGTCTGTCGAGCAACAGTCCAGATCTTGTTTGTGTCTGAACCAAGTGTCCTCCGTCAAGGTTCTTATTGTTATCGCTTTTCTTCAGTTCCTTCACTGTCACGGTTGTGGGCATATTATAATAAGACTTGTTTTGATCATTTACCTTAAAGATTAACTAATCACTTCTTAACAGTGAGAAATTTGATGATGGTATATACCCAGTATCTCCAATGCATTTACTTTTATTTCGCTTTGTTAAAATATCATACGTAACAACTCTGTATGGTTCATAGTTAAAATAAATATATAGTTTGCTGTTAAATGTTATTAACCAAGTCTAAGGGTAATAGTTTGCAATTGCAATATGAAATTTTCGAGGGTCATATATAAAATAAATTTAGATAGGCATGATATCGGTAAATTTTGAATCACAAAAGAAAGCTTACTAAAGAGTCCCATAGCAATTTTGATGGCAGTTTAGCCTTTTATTTTAAAAATGAAATAACAAAGTGCATTATACATAAAATATATGATATACTATAATAATTTTATTGAGTCTGACGAGTCTACTGGTCAATTGAATTGCATGACTTTGTCAAAAATTGAGCAATGGTGAAGATTTGTTTGCCACTAGAGAACAAACTGCCAATGTAATGCCAACGAATAGAATGATGTATAATTTATTTTTTGGACATTTAAGTATGCGTAGATGATAATTTTTCATATTATTCTCAAAATAAATTGTCTAATTGAGTGTTGACTAATAGTTTCAATGGACTATGTTATATTCAAGGATGCATAGATAATAATTCTCAATGTATATTGTAGAATTTAAGCAGGTCAATACGATTGGTTCATTTATTGACAACTGAAGTATAATAAAGAATGTTTTTTGGGGTGAGGGTACAATAAAGATTTGTCAAAGCCAAGTGGCAGTCAGAAACCAACAAAACATGTGAGATAATTACACGCTTCCAACTTATAATTGTGAGTAGTTTAGAAGAACACTTACCACACCTGCATGGTCGTCTGTTCTATTCATACCGTTGTCATCAATTAAAAATAAAAGATACATTTAGGCTGACCCTCATAGTAACAAATGCTGATGGATGTTGTAACTGTGCCACAACTAGTTGCGCTTACATGACGCTTGCATTGTCTTGCGCTTGTGTCCAACGTCTACAAGTAAAATAGTAAGGATCACATAAATCTTGTGTATTTGTGTATCATCATAGGCGCGATATTTAAAATCATTATTTAACTCGTGAAGAGGGCATATTTTTTTATATAATACTACTAGAAGTGCACATGTTGCATAATAGAGATTAAGATTATTATTATTATATGTAAATTGAACTTTAAGATTTGAAAGTTTACCTATCTATAATTAAGAGTTCATAAATAACACTTCAGGCGTATTAAGTGTAATTTAGGACTTCTACCCCTTTCTTCACTTAAGTAATTCAGGAGTAGTACAGATTTATGCTCTACCCAATGTGGCCTCACGAGTGTCCACAACTTTGTTTTTATTAAAATAAGCAAAACAAGAGAAGTTCACAATTTCACATCGCTCACGAGATGTGCCGAATGCAATTTTGTGCTACATGAGAATGACATTCTCCTTTCATGATTTTGTGATTGGAAGATTTGTAAATTATTAAAGAAGGAAAATGATAAAAATTTAACGTATCTGCCCAACAAAACTAAATTACGTTGGCCAAATTCATTTGGTATACATCACTTTCCATCAAAGAACAAGAAATTAGCAGTATTGGCGTTGTAAACAGTTTTGAGACCCATTTTTTAGGGTGTTTTATTGACCTCATTGGTCAATTTTCCTCGAAGCAAATATATGGTTTAAAGTAAATAATTTATGAACTACGCCTCATTGCCTCATGGCATGCTGCAAAACTGGCATTGCCCATCAGCCTCATAAGCATGATGCTACCTTATTAAATGGGGAAGGCATCACTTTCTCATCTGTGGAAGTAAAATTACCACTATTGACTACATTTGGCAAACATATTAGCATGCGATCATGATCCTCTAAATAAAATATTTTAAACGCCTACTATTATATTGTAACCTGCAAAACTAAATTGCGAATTAAGATTTCATCCATTAAGAATGTTCATTAAGTATACAGGTATCCAGTTGGCTTATATTGGCATAATGGATTTACAATACATCTGGAAAAGAAAATTGCCTTGTAATCAGTCCACTACAACAAGCTCAGCTCTTACCGAAATGCAACACGAAATCTGGACTCAAACTATGTCTTGAAAAAACAGAATTAGGCATTGACAGTAATGCACTGGATTGCTTCTTTGCATATTCCTGTCATTGTGGCCTCTGGCCCATATACCTGCAAATGCACATGTACGGTAAGTGAACTGGATAAAATTATTAATTGTTGACCAGGGAAAGAAAGTTGTAAAGCTGCATAGAAGGAGGGAATAGTATTAGTTGATGTTTAAAAATCGGGATAAACAAAGCATCTCCCCCAAAACCTTCTATCATCAGCAATTTTTAAAAATTCAGAGTCGGGGAATATTCCATTGTCCAAATATGATATAGTTTCTATTTACAATTAAATAAAAAAACCCTGCATTATTTAGTGAGCTAGAGATATAACTTCTTAAAATTTCAGGTTATTCTTACCTCAAGAGGGATTCCAATCTCTTCTCCCAAAGCCCTCATTTTCTCAAGACCCTTTTGATAGTTTGGACCTCCTCTCCTCACATATATATGTATTTGTGCTGCTTTGAGTTTGGATTCCTGCCAAGGTAGACAACCGTCAAAAAATTTCATATTCTATTGCAAATACAGACAATGATATTGCAAATTGAGACAATAATGGATCAAAGAATACATATGAGGTACTCTACCTTCTCCTTCAATGCACGAATAATCCCACTAAATGTAGCAGCAACATCTGTGAAATTAGCTATC
Source organism: Saururus chinensis (assembly GCA_035235625.1). Lineage (NCBI taxonomy): Eukaryota > Viridiplantae > Streptophyta > Magnoliopsida > Piperales > Saururaceae > Saururus > Saururus chinensis. The sequence goes on from CP141140.1 coordinate 30,103,216, forward strand.
CCTCCTCCAATTACAAGAGCTCTTTTGTGGCCATCAGGATTTGCTGTTGCACACTGTAGATATAACATAACCATCTGTAAGAAACTTACAAGCTTGATTCTTAATTTGGCCATTATGATAGAAACATACTTGGAAAATGAGGATTGACACAAAAAAAATTAACTACAACACATGCAGTCGTGCACAAGTGACAAAGAATATAATTCTCACATCTATGACAACTCTGGCATATTTCAACACTTCTTCCTCATTTGGAGCTCCACTATATTCTGCATAGTTACCCAGCTCAGAAGCGTAGCCTAGATCTCCAACCTGACCATCACTATAACATGAGAAAAATGATCAAATTTGACAAACAAAAAGACTTACAAAAAAGTGTCCGCCAAAGTGCAAGATATATTAACTGTATCTGCATAGATGACACTTGCACCACCTCCTGCAACCATTGTCCAAATTCGTCCCTTTGGATTCAAGACGGTGAACTTCAATGATGCACTTGTCTGCAGATTCAGAGGTTGTACTTGCAGATCAGGTGGAATGATTCTCATAGTAACTTATTAGAAGACTAACTTGTTTGAAAGACATAAAATATTTTAAAGATTTACGAAATATCATAGGACTAAACATTGATTCAAAGGTAGAAAACTCAAGCCACTTGCGAAGTCCACATAGTGAAGTCGAAACGCAAGGACAAGATGCCCCACACACTTTTCAAATTCAAAACCACTGCAAAAAAGAATTCCCCTCAAGAATGCCTATATCTACATGTAAACAGGGAATGCTTTACGTATGATAAAATGACAAAATCCTTGAAAGTTAATTACACATTAACATTTTGGCCAATTAGACTATTGGATTACAGCTTACTTATGTACTGCCATATCAAGATTATATTCCACAAATGTTTGGCATGCTTTTTTCTTTTTCTTTTTTAAAAAAGAAAGAAAGAAAAGAAACCATAGTTATATATAACAGGTAAGAAACTAGCTAATGATAACTGAAAAGGATGTAAAAAATTCCACTATTCATTATTTATTGAAAGCTACATCTTTTTTAAGAATCATCAAACATAGGTTCAATTTACATCAACAAATATTGTATATGATACATAGGATTTCTCATATAATAAAAAATAGAATACCTCCTCTGTCCCACATTAATAGCTCCATTTGGAAATTAGTTCATTTTGAAAGAAAAAAACAGAATTAGCTATTAATGAGGGACGAAGGGAGTATATGACAAATTGAAAGTGATAAAAGATCATGAGTCAAGAGTATATATTACTCCCTCCGTCCCACATTAATACCTCCAACTGGTTTTTGAAAATGAACTAATTTTAGTTCATTTTGAAAAACCAAATAGAGCTTTTAATGTGGGATGGAGGGAGTATTAAAGTTGCATTTAATACTGGCTATGTAACCATATTAAGTATTTGAGGCAAAAAATTAGTTGAAACTAAAATGACTGTCAAGATGTCAATTGTTGCATTGTGTCCTTGTATTGAAAAAAAATGTATGCAGCATGAATTGAGAACTCATACAGATTTCGTATATTGGAACATGTTTTTGTTTATCAGTCATAATATAGAAAATGTTGCATATAAATTTAAATCACAGTGAGGAAAAGGCTTGGTACCTTTTCATCAAGTCCATGAATGAAGCTTTCTGAAGGACTCATAACTCTACCAAAGGGCAGTGGGAACTCAATATCACCCCACCTGCAGAAATTATATATCTTGAGAAATGCCTGTATGCCCCTAACCCAGATCTTCACTAAATGAAAGAAAAATGCCTCTGATAAAGAAAACAAATCTGAGCATAACATAATCAGAACTCAGAACAACAATGCAGAAGAGTCCTACTTCTTAAAATTCTTGAAAGCAGCAGTGTCGTCAAGCTCTCCTCTCATATCCAAAGGATAGGGTTTTCCCTCAACCAAAGTAAAAGGATTCATTTCTAAAAAGGTGAAATCCAAATCTGGAAAGGAAACAGAGCTGATTTTACAAACATATATCAACGATATTAACTACCAACAGGAGACATCAAACTAGAGGTTGCAATATATAAAGGGATTCCACTTACCAATAAATAAACCAAAGACTGCTCTAATAAATTCTTCAATTTTCTCTCTTATCTAAAAGATGAAAGAGAAAAGCATCACAAACAGAAACAAACCTACCATCCTCAATTAATTATATATGCAGAATAACTGTTTCCATAGAACTAATATATGCAAAACTAAATTTTTTATATAACAGTAAGCAACATTAGGATTCTAAACTAATCCGAAATTTGGGTCTTTTAAAGTTTACAAGTTGTTGGATTTACCTCTAATGGAAGAGTTGCAACCAAAGGTGCACATACTTGTGATGTAAATGACACCTCTGTTGGAACAAATACAGTTTTTACCTACAAATGATAAGCATTAGTAATACTGATGTATCAGGAAATTATGATCCACAATAATATTCATAAAAGTCTGTGTCATAATGGCTCAATTTTGACTTATCAAAACAAAACCAATAAACACTAAACTTCAAAATATGGAATTCCTTTTAATTATTGTAAGTAGTTTCATCTCTTATATACATATCATTTCAGCTTCAAAAGCATGCATTTCAACTATATTCTCTGTTCTTTACCCATAGGAAATTTTATATGCTCAGCGTGGACCATACCTTGTCCCAATTCTCTTCAATTTCAATTCCTCCACACTCCGAAAAGCTTACAATGCACCCGAGACGCTCTGAAACAATGGAGAGATAAAATTCTTCAGTGTGAGGAATGAATGGTTCAACGATGAATGTGGTCACAGGTCCCTTGCAACCACCCATCTCCACCTGCGAGATCCACAAAAAAAATGACACTTTTACTAACAAATCAAAGAATATCCAAAAACAACCACATGAAACTATCAAACATTTTCCAATCTAAAACTATTAAGATCTTCAATTTCAAGCAATTAACCTCCTTCCCAAGTCGTTCCTTCACAAAGATGTCAACTTGGGCCAGGTCCAGATTCAGTCCAACGAGGCCACTCTTTCCTCGCTTCCCAAACAACATGTCTGGCTTCACGACAAGCTTTCCGGAGGAAAGCCATGGTTCATTGTTGGCTAAGTTGTTCAAATCAGTTGATTCAGTTACCTAAACCATCAAAGTAGTCAATCAACCCTCCTAGCCAAACCCAGATGCAACATTTAACTTAAGCTCATTCAAATCAGCTGATTCCGCAATCTAAACAACTACCAAACACATCAGAAGATACAATGCAAGCCCCCTAGAAAAACCCGAATGATACATTTTCAAAATAAAAGCACATGCAACCAAATCCAATGCCCGGACTTGAGATTTCAAGAAATACATTTCAGGTTTTGTCATCCAACAGGATTCATAAATGACTAGAATATAAAGTTGGAATCAAAGTTAGGCAAAAAAAAAAAAGGGACAGACTTGTGCGGATTTGATGCCCAAATCGATCCCGTAAAGCCGCTTGCGATGCTCCTTGAGCAGCCGCTTGGAGTCGTACTCCCGGATCTTCTTCCTAGCCATTGCACTTGCAACTCACCCACCACCAACCTTCACCATAAACCCATATCATATCCACGCAGATCGAATCAAAAAAACCAAAAAAAAATCAGAATCCCAAGAACAAGCAGATTCAGAGATCAAACAATAACATGTCAAAAACAAAACAAAAAAAGGGTTATTGATTGAATGGAAATGCAGATTAAGAAAAGTGATGAACAAAATATAACCTTTTGGAATTGTGGAAGGAAATGGGAGTTGGATGGAGAACGGGAAGGAGGGGGGCGGTCGGTCAGGAGAATTTATAGAAGGACCAGGCCGGACATTCGGGGTTAGTTGGAACGTAAGAAGGGAAGGAAAGAAGCGTGAGCTCACCTAACGGTTAGAGAGAAGAGGCAAAGACAATATTTTCATTCATCATACAGCTATTTATAGATATATGTATGTATTTTACATTGGGAAATATATAGAGAATACACAGGGGATACAGGAGTGTATTTCTACATAGAGAGGATGTAGTGACATATGGGCGGTGGTGATTACAAGTAGAGGGGAGTCAAGGATTGTTATGGTGGCAATGGAGGAGGTGGCCTTAACAGCCCCTGGTAAACTCATGGTGGAGGTAGAATCATGAGTTTGGAGCGTAACAGCTAAAACCTCTCAATGGAGAGAGGTTTGGTGAGGACGTCAGCCACCTGCTGAGTGGAGGGAGTATGCTGGACATCAAGCTTGCCGGCTAAAACCTGCTCCCGAACGTAGTGATGATCAAGTTCGATGTGCTTGGTTCGGGTGTGGAACACCGGGTTGGCCGAGAGGGAGATGGCAGATTTGTTGTCACACCATAAGGTGGGGGTGGAGGGGAGGGATACTTCAAGGAAGGTGAGGATCATGCGAGCCCACGTAATCTCAGTGGTTGTGCTGGAGAGAGCCCGATACTCTGCTTCGGTGGAGGAGCGGGCCATTGTGTCTTGCTTTTTGGACTTCCAAAGAATGGGGTTGGGGCCGAGGTAGAGGCAGTAACCAGAAATGGACCGGTGATCAATGGGGTCACCCGCCCAATCGGAGTAAGAGAAGGCAGATAGAGCAAGGTTGCCGGGTTGAAGGAGGAGCCCATGAGTGAAGGTGCCTTTGACATAGTGAAGGATTCTTTTAACGGCCATATAGTGAGAAGTGGAGGGGTTGTGCATGTGTTGGCAAACAAAGTTAACGGCATAGGCAAGGTCAGGACGGGTGGAAGTGAGGTATTGTAAGGCGCCAACAATGCTTTTGTACTGAGAGGGGTTGGGGAAGGGTGGGTCGTGGGGATCGGGGGGAGGGCGTTTGTAGGTAGTGGGGGTCGGGGAAGCCTTACATTGGGACATAGAGGCACGGGCAAGGATATCAAGGGCATATTGGGGTTGAGAGAGGAAGAGGCTATTGGGGGTGCGAGTAACTTCAATGCCAAGGAAGTGATGGAGGTCGCCGAGGTCTTTTATGGCAAAAGTGGAGCTGAGGAGAGAAATGACTTGGTGGATGTGGGGGGGATGGTTACCGGTGATGAGGATGTCGTCGACGTATAAAACAAGGATGGTGATATGGGAGCCTTGGGTGTGAAGAAAAAGGGAGGTATCGGCATGACAAGAGATGAAGTCAAGGGAGAGAAGGTAGGTGGAAAGGCGAAGGTACCAAGCACGGGGGGCTTGTTTGAGACCATAGAGGGCTTTGTGAAGGCGACAGACATGGTTGGGCCAAGTGACATCATGGTAACCAGGGGGTTGTGCCATGTAGAGTTCTTCAGAGATGGTGCCATGAAGGAAGGCATTAGAGACGTCGAGTTGCTTAATGGGCCAAGAGTGGGTGACAGCGAGGCTTAGAACAATCTGAACCGTGTAAGGTTTGACCACGGGGCTAAAGGTCTCATTGTAGTCAAGGCCTTCTTCTTGATGAAAACCCTTGGCAACAAGGAGAGCCTTGTAGTGAGAGATAGTCCCATGGGCATCACGCTTGCTTTGTAAGTCCAGCGGCAACCAATGACATTGGAGGAGGGCGGGGGAACCACTAAGCTCCAAGTACTTTGTTTGTGGAGGGCTTTAATTTCCTCATCCATAGCAGCACACCATTCGGGAATGGAGGAAGTAATTTTGAAGGAAGTGGGTTCGGTTTGAGGTGGAGAGATAGTGAGGAGGGAGAAAGGAACGCAAGGACATATGATCCCAGCTTTGCTACGAGTGATCATAGGGTGAGGGGAGAGGGGAGGGGGAGGGGGAGGGGGAGAGGGAAAGGGGGAGGAGGAGGAGGAGGGAGAAGGGAGGGGTGTTGGGGAGAGGAGAGGAAGGGGAGAAGAAGGGGGTTGGAGGGGGAGGGGAGAGGGGGGGGGGAGAGAGAGAGAGAGGGGTGTTTGTTGGGAGGGTGGATGGGGGGTAGGGGTAGGGATGGGGAGAGGGGAGGGAGTGATGGGAATAGGAAGGGGGAGTATGGTGGGGGGATTTGGGGTGGGGAGGGGGTTGTGGTAAGGGAACTCATCTTCGCGAAAGCGGACGTGGCCGGAGGTGTAGACGCGATGGGAGATGGGATCGAGGCAACAGAAACCTTTGGTGTGAGGGCAATAACCAAGAAAGATGCATGGGATGGCCCGAGGGGAGAGTTTATGGGAAGAGTAGGGGCGGGTCCAAGGGAAGCAGCGACAACCGAAGGCTTTGAGGTGGGAGTAGTCGGGGGGTTTGTGGAAGAGGAGTTGGTAGGGGGAGAGGTTTTGTAGGGAGGGAGAAGGTAGGCAGTTGATGAGGTAGGTGGCGGTGCAAGCAGCGTCAACCCAATAGGAGAGAGGCATGTGGGCGTGGGAGAGAAGGGTGAGGGTAGTTTCTATGATGTGTTGGTGTTTTCTTTCGGCAACACCATTTTGTTCGGGGATATGAGGGCAAGAGGTTTGGTGGGAGATGCCATGAGAGGAGAGGTAGGAAGAGAGGTGATGGTTGAGGTATTCGCCGCCATTGTCAGTGCAGAGGGTGGTGAGGGTGTGGTGGAGGGTCCGTTCGGCCATGACATGGAATAGGCGGAAGCATTCGGTGACATCGGATTTGAGTTTGAGGGGGTAGAGCCAAGTGTAACGGGAGAAGTCATCTACAAAGATCACATAGTAGCGAAAGCCGATAAAGGAGGTGACCGGAGAGGGACCCCAAACATCCGAGTGGATGAGCTCGAGAGGGCGTGAGGAGCATTTCAGGGAGGGTGAGAAGGGGAGTTTGTGCGCTTTACTAGTGAGACAACTATTACAATCTAAGGATGACATTTTTTGGATTGGAGGCGACAAAGTAGAAGCAACTAAATTAAACATAGTGGACGACGGATGTCTGAGCCGATGATGCCAAAGGCGGGAGGAGGCACAAGCGAGGAGGGCGGTGGAGGACGCGGTAAAGACAGAGGACACTGGATAGACACCATGTCGGCACGGTCCTCGAAAGAGTGTGCGCCGAGAGCTAGTGTCTTGGATTGTAACATGAGAGGCATCAAAGGTTAGTGAACAATTATTATCAAGAGCAAGTTTATGAACGGAAAGAAAGTTATGAGAGATAGATGGAGTATGTAAGACATTGCGAAGAGAAAGGGTAGAGGGGCCGAGATGGAGGGTAGTGTGACCCATGGATGAGACACGTAAAGCCGCCCCGTTCCCGACATTGACGTGGTTGGACGTCAAGTGAGGCACATGGAAGGAGAGGTTACCGCGATCCGCTGTCACATGGTCAGAGGCACCACTATCAAGGAGCCACTCCGTGGGAGTTGCCGAGGAGGAGGCGCCGGTGGAGAGGGCTAGAGCACTAGAGGGCGAGCCCCCGGGGCCGGAGTAGCGCTCCCAACATGTTTTGGCGGAGTGGTTGGTCCCACCGCAAATCTGACAAGGGGGGCGGGGACCGCGACTGCGAGGACCGGAGCGCCAACGGCCACGAGTAGAACCACCGCGTGGGCCAGGTGCCCCACGGGCAGCAGGGGTAGGGAGAAGACCCTGGGTAGCCCCTCCCCCATATGGGTCAGCAAGTGCAAGGGCCGGGCCCCCGGCAAGGGGGGCAGGGGCGTGGCCGCTGAGGGGAGCAGGCGAGAGGCCATAAGGAGAAGTGGGAGGCATCCCATAGGGGCCAGGAGCGGTGGGGGGAGAGGCCGGAGGTAGGGGCCCATAGTTAGCCGGAAGAGAGGGACGCCATGAGTGGAGGGCAGTGAAGACCGTCGCCGGGGGTAGCCTTATGGTGGGGGTGGTAGGGGCACGAGAGAGAGTGGCCTCTTCGGCGAGGAGAAGAGTCCAAAGCTCCGGGAGGGGAATGGTAGCACCGCGAGCACGGAGGGCTGTAGAGAAGACGAAGTACGCACCGGAGAGACCGTTTAGTGTCTTGTGAAAGAGGTCAAGGTCCGAGATGGGAGCCCCAACGGCGGCGAGTTGATCCGCGTAGGCTTTAAGGCCATCGAGATATGTGGTCATAGTACCATCACCTTGGACATGGGCGGCAAGACGTTCTTTTATATTGTGGATGTGATCGGGATGTGGCGGTAGCGGGTTAAGTCTGGACGGGGCTGAGCAGATCTGGACGAGGCGGAGGGGAAAGGTGGAGCCTTTCTGGAAGGAGAGCTGTGGAGGCGCCGGTGGGACTGGACGGGGCGGAGGAGGCGGCGCCGGGGCAGAGCAAATCTGTACGAAGCAGCAGATCTGGTTGCGGTGGCGTGGGGTCGAAGTAGATCTGGACAGGGAGGAGGAGATCTAGACGTTGCGGCGCTGGGTCGAGGAGGTTCTAGGCGATAGCAGAGCTGGACGGAGTGGGATCCGGGTGGGAGGTGCCGGATCGGAGCAGAGGTGGGCGGAGCGGCACCAGAGCGGAGCTGGATGAGCGGTGCGGGATCGGGCAGATCTGGAGGAGGCAGTGCTGGATCGGGACGGTGGGCGCCGGTGACAAAGCAGGGCAGGGTGGCGCTGAAGACGAACGGGGCAGGAGGCCGGCGGGCAGAGGGAGGGGAAGGTTCTGACGGGAAGGGAGACCAAACAGTGAGGGAGAGGCCGGTGACGGGGAAGAGCACGGGACCGGGGAAGGGGGAAAGGGGTTGGCTGGCGAGTGGGACGGTCAGGATACAGACGTCGGTCTTTGAGGGAGGGCGCCGGAGAGTTCACCAGATGGGAGAGTTTATCGGTGAATGGGAAATGAGAAACGGAGAGAGATTAAGCCGTTGGCTTTGATACCAAGAGAAAAGGCAAAGATAATATTTTCATTTAAAATATAATTATTTATGGATATATATATATATATATATATATATATATATATATATATATATATATATATATATATATATATATATATATATATATATATATATATATATATATATATATTCTATTAGGAAATATACAAAGGATATAGGAGTATATTTTTACATAAAAAAGATATACTGACACATGGGCGGTGGCGATTACAAGTAGAAGGAAATTCAGGATTGCCATGGTGGGAACGGAGGAGGTGGCCTTTTAACAGTTAGCTCCTCTTTTTTAGTTGGCTCTGCTGTTACGTTTCATCCACCTCCTCCCGCCCGACATTTTCCTGCACCTACTACCTCAACCCCCTCCAACTAAATTTCGACAAAGAAACTTCGAAATACAAATCAATTTTTTTTTCAATTCATTAATACCCAGAGCAGGAAATCCCCTTCCCCTTCATCTCATCTCCCTGCTCCTTTCTCGTAAGTTTGAACCACTTGTTTACTGTACTTTCTACCCATTCATTTCATTTCTTTTCTTTTTCTTCTTGGTTGTATCGTTCTTGAGTTGATCAATTAGATGCGTGCTTTCTTCTTAATTTTCATGTTCGATCTATGAGATGCTAGTTTTTCTAGATAATGGGTGGTCTTCGATTACGGTTTTTTGTTTGTCTGTGTCATCGAGTGTATTTCTTGAAGATTACTTGAGGTGTTCTCGCTTCGAAATCCGAGATCGAATTCTGATATGGGTTTTAATATTTGTTAAAGGTAACTGAGGTGTGAATCAGTATGGCGAGGAAGAAGATCAGAGAGTACGACTCCAAGAGGTTGCTCAAACAGCACCTGAAGAGGCTTCATGGGATTGATTTGGACATCAAATCAGCTCAGGTCTGGATTTTTCCTTTCCTTTTCTTCTTTTAGTGCCCAAACTAGAACTGAAGGAATTGGAATTTTGTCAAACACACTTATGTTGGAAATTCTAATTTGGGATGCACTTATGATTGAAACTCTAGCCACACATAAAGTCTGGGTGTTGGAGTCTAAGTAATAAACACACTTTTCCAGGCTGCTTGCTTAGACTGTGTATTCAGTTGGGGCTGCAATTTAGTTTTGGACCTAGAATATGAAGTGATAGAAACATACTCTCACAGTTGTTTCTGCTCATTTTTTGTTTTTGGGATTGTTATTGCAATATCTCAATATTTTTGGTTCTAAGACGCCTTCTCCTCTCATTAGATATGGGTGTTAGATATCAAGTAATTGGCACTCAAGCAAACACGCTCATGTAGTGTGCAAATTGGTTTGGACATAATTTACTTGAAGAATGGAAAGTTAATGAATTTTTTATTGTTCTACATGTAAATGGCATTTTGGATTACTCATATCTGTGCTTTTGAATGCCTGTTTTTTTTTAATGTTATCTGGAATGGTGTAGGTCACAGAGTCGACTGATTTGAATGAGCTAGCTGACCAAGAAACATGGCTTTCATCCGGGAAGCTTGTTGTAAAGCCTGATATGTTGTTTGGGAAGCGAGGGAAGAGTGGTCTAGTTGGCCTTAATTTAGACCTGGCCGAAGTTGCCATCTTTGTGAAGGAACGTCTAGGAAAAGAGGTACCTCTTTTTTATTTCCGGTATGATTTATATTCTTTTCTAGTAGCTTGAGCTACAAACAAGGCAGATTTAGTTTCTGTGGATTTGAATTAAATGTATCTGCTCTCATCTTCTTTGTGGATTTGATAGGTGGAGATGGGGGGCTGTAAGGGGCCTGTAACCACATTCATAGTCGAACCATTTGTTCCACACATTGAAGAAGTTTACCTCTCCATTGTTTCAGAGCGACTTGGAAGTACCATAAGCTTTTCAGAATGTGGTGGCATCGAAATTGAAGAGAATTGGGATAAAGTATTCACCTGCCTTGGTACATTTTGACTAATGCATAAATATGTTGAAACGGAGTGTTCCAAACAGTGAGTCACCTGGTAGGGCCAGCACAAATCATATATATGTAATAGGAAAAAGTTTGTATGAGCCTGGGCATCATGAGCCATTGGATTGAGATCCAACAGCGGAGGAGGCAGAAAACTAGTCTGCCTCCTGGGTAATGTTTGCTGTTGGATTGAAATCTGATGACCAATGATACCTGGGTTCATGCTGGCGTGTGTGAGCTTGTGTTCACACTAGCTTGAGCCCTGGCTCATCCAAACAGGACTCTATGTAATATTGAAGTATCATATTACATACCTACATGTTAATATATATTTAATATTCATTTATTATTTAACCGGAAAAAAAAATGCATGCATGCAAATGTAAAACTTATAATATCTTTAATGAGTCACAAAATCACACTGTATTCATGCATTTACAAACTACTGCCGCATAGTTCAAGATTGTTTCACACAGCGGTTAAGGTTAATTTGTCTAATGGGTGGGTTTTGCATGTACAAGGGACTGGGTTATTGATCTGGCTGGGTCATTTCTTGGTTGATCAGGCTGCATGCTGAAGTGTGTGTCTGTTCATTATTCAAATCTGTAGGAATGAGATTTGTGTAGAGTGAAATAAAGATTACTTATTGGTTTACAGCATCTCTAGCTATAGGAATCTATTAACTTTGCTACTTATCAGTATATTAGAAAATTTCTTCTCTACTAAAGCATGTTATTTGTCAGGTGAAATCTGCATTCGTTCCTACGGATGTGCCTTTTACATCACAAATATGTGCACCTCTTGTTGCAACTCTTCCATTGGAGGTAACTTCATTGGCCTTATAGAGTTTGAATATTATTCACCATATTACAATCTGAGGTGTCATCTAAAATTCACTTTTGATAAAGCTCCGTATTTTCATGGGAAAATTTCCTTTCATTACACTTTTTTTTTCGTAAAATCATAAATGTTGTCCGCTGTTTTTTTTTCCAAAACATTTCGGATTAAATCAACAATTGAGGAATTTATCAAAGCAGTCTTTGGCTTATTTGCTGGTAAGTAGGATGTCTCGAGTTGCTGTAATTTTTCATCACATATGGTTCATGATAATTCTTAGCCCATGCTATTAGCAAACACTAATATCAGCTCTATTGCCTTCCCAGATCTGGATTTCACTTTCCTAGAAATGAATCCTTTTACCCTAGTTGAGGGAAAGCCTTATCCCCTGGATATGAGAGGGGAGCTCGATGACACTGCTGCTTTCAAAAATTTCAACAAGTGTGATCCTTTTCTCATGTGATTGTCGTTCTTGCTAAAAATCATGATTTAGATGTCATAGGAATCTGTTCTTTAATAAATTATGTTAATGTGGTGAGAGCATATGCCACTGTTGTTTGAAAGAAACTCATTTTTACAGGTGGGGGAATGTTGAATTTCCATTGCCATTTGGTAGAGTGTTAAGTCCTTCAGAAAAGTTTATTCATGGACTTGATGAGAAGGTACTGACCATAATCTATATAGCTGGTTTTTATAAAATTGTAGTATCTCTATAGAGTTCTTGAATGTTTAACAGATTAGTTACCATTTTCTCTATATCAAACTACATTGTATTGTCATTAGTTATTCTGTAGTGTATGGCTTAGAATGATGTTAATCTGTCGGCCAATAACCAACTGAGGATGAATTATAAAGGTATGATTATGCTACTGATATATAATTCCTGTCTTTGCAGACAAGTGCGTCATTGAAATTCACTGTTTTGAATCCAAAGGGAAGAATTTGGACAATGGTGGCAGGAGGTGGTGCAAGTGTCATCTATGCGGATACGGTAAATACCTAATCCATAGACTGGGGAGTGGATATACAAGTTTTCTTCTGTTCTCTAGGTTTCATTTTTCTGCTTCTTCTGACTTTTTGATGCTCATATTAGGTTGGTGATTTGGACTACGCTTCTGAGCTTGGTAACTATGCAGAATATAGTGGAGCTCCAAATGAAGATGAAGTGTTGCAATATGCTAGAGTTGTAATTAGATGTGAGGCCTCTTCTTTATACACCCTACCTTTTCAAGTGTTCTTGTTAAATCACTTCCTTATGTTACTCATTCCCTTGTCATCTTTCAATTAAATTTGTTTCTCATCAATACAGATTCCTTGAATCTCAATTTCAAATTATATGCCAAACAATGAGTGCTGTGTTTGTATATGCGCTGTCTGTTTGCTTAAGGCATGTAGTGTCTGAAAGTTGATAGTCCTTGTTGTAGTGCGCAACCGCAAATCCTGATGGTCACAGAAGAGCTCTTCTGATTGGCGGAGGAATTGCCAACTTCACAGATGTTGCTGCTACATTTAGTGGCATCATTCGTGCATTGAAAGAGAAGGTACTTCTGCATTTTGATATTTTTCCTATTTCAGTTCACTACGTAGTACTTTGATAGCTTTCTAATTATTTGAATGGCCAGGAATCAAAACTTAAGGCAGCTCAGATGCACATATTCGTGAGAAGAGGAGGTCCAAATTATCAGAAGGGTCTTGAGAAGATGAGAGCTCTGGGGAAAGAAATTGGCATCCCTCTTGAGGTAAAATATAATTAAACCAATTTTCTACAAATTTTGCAGAGGGCACTAGTGAATTTAATTTTGTGATGAGCGATGACAATGTTACCATTTCTTGTAAGATCCAGCTGAGACTGATAATAGTTATATCTTTTAATCTTCATTGAAGTCTTAGTGATGCATGTTTTTGTGAGAAATTCCCTAAATATAGCTTTTTACATTCATCACTTAAGACAGCCTGGAAAACGTTTGGGGATCTTGTCTGACAGCAGCTTCACAGTATTTAATTCGCAACAGCTTTTGTAGAGGCTGCTTTTTTCTCTACTTTCACTGAGAACAGACTTGTGGTTTGCAGGTTTATGGGCCCGAAGCAACAATGACAGGAATATGCAAACAAGCAATTGAGTGCATCACTGCCAATGCTTGAATGTTATTGCTTACTTTCAGGAATTTTGTTGGGTCATGTTTCTTTGCTGTGGCATTGAAGGAAGATTTCTATTATAGGGTCGGGAAAGAAAGTCCTGGAACCTGCTGTAGTCTGGCCACCAAGTTTATTATTACTTTTGCTGCTTAGTCTAAAGATTGATTCTTTCAGATGAGTCCTATGTTTTGAACAAGTTTTGAGGATGCGAGGATGCATGGAAATGTGCCAAATACGTTAATAATAGAAGGCAGAAATGTGGTAATATAGCTATCAAATCTTGGTTGCTTGCTATTATTGCAATTACCTAATGCATGTTGTGTGTTTGTTAAGGTTCTAAATAAGCCTATATTCTTAAGGAACCAATGGCAGTAAATTTTAATTATGTTCATCCGTAATCCAGGCAAAGGCTACTGGGTGACTGCTGCCAGCCTTTGAAAGGATTACATTTCGCATGGCATGGCTTCTACTTCTGCAGTAGGGATTGAGTTCGTACACAAAGCGTACGCGACTCTGTTGCCCTTCTTGTATATCATGATGTTGATGCTTAACGGGATTTGTATCCGTTTGGAGATGAGCATACATTCTGCGGCCATAATCAAAGTGTTACAACTCGGAGTAGGATCGTGTTGCAAACCTCAATGTGGTTTCTTTATCCAGGATCATCCCCAAGCTACTTAAGGCTGGAGCAAAGTGGGTGTTTGGCCTCAGTATCTACGCAATTAGAAAGCATAACACATGTCCATGTAGTCACTGTTAATTGTGAAAATTACATTCAAAGCTGGATACTCTCAAAACCTCAGGTGTAAAATCCCCCACCCAGACCCAATTTAGACACTACCAATCTCAATTGCAAAGCATAACACATGCATCTAATCATACTGTAAATTACGTTCAAAGCTGAATACTACATAACTCCTTGCTTCATTAATACCCACCCTAAGCTTATAAGAAAGCCATCGACTCCTTGCAACAAAAATGAAAATACAAAATCACGTTGTAAACCCTAAAAAAGTGAGATGAAGTCTCTTTTTGACCATCACTTCAACCTAGCCTGCACAGGCAGAACAAAAATATAATAACAAAAGTAATATATTTCTAGATATTCAAAATTTTCTATCCTAACAGAAAAGCTATAAAGTTATTTAGAAATTGAGAAATTTGGTTCTTTGAATTACCATTCATGTATTATGACATTCCATCATAAGTAAACATTTACTGGATGCCAAAAGGGCTTGAAAATGGGCCTAATACAGAATAATTCCCTAACTAATACTGTTATTTTTGTGCACATACAAAATTTATTTTTTCCAAGGACTTTTATACAGATTTTAAGCACATTTATCTACATATGTTTTTAATTGTGTTAAACACCCTAACTAGGATGTCCCCCAGATGCCAGTTATTTTAAGAAAATAGATCTTAGAAACGAAAAATGTCATGAGAAAGAGAAAGAGAGACAACCAGCCTTAGCGCGAAGAAGAAGGTAAGAGGGGAGCTGCAGCAATTGGCAGTGAAGTGGTAGCACAACGGTGGTCAAAGTGCCAGAGGCAGAGCTTCTGTCGACCCAGCACACATCATAAAAATACAGCAAAATCTCAAGAATAAAACCAAATGCTTTTTTAACGAATTTTAACACTCCCATCTCCCCCCAACCCCAAAACATACTCAACCCCAAAAAACAGAAACCCGAAAAAAAAATAATGAGTTGTGATTGTAAAATTCTAAACTAGCATTGTCCATACAGGATCCAAACAGTGACCCAATTTTGCAGCCTCGAAAAGATGCCACACCATCTGATTAAATAGGTGGCCACCAGCGCTAAGAAATTATTCAAATTCCTATCCTTCTTTGTGGAATCCCATATCCGTTCTAACATATCCCCTGCAATCTGCACCAATGTCACCATTATTGCCTCCGGGTCTATTCGTCGGCTGAGGGCATCAACCACAACATTGGCCTTGCCCAGCTTGTACTCCAACACAAAATCGAACTCTGCCAAGAATTCTTGTCAACATGTCTGCTTGGGAGAAAGTTTCTTCTGCATAGTAAAGTACCTCGTGGCTACATTATCTGTCCGGACAATGAACTTCGCTCCCAACAAGTAATACCTCCAAGTCCTAAGGTAGTGGACGACCATTGTCATCTTCTTCTCATGGACCGAATATCTCTATTCGATCTCGTTGAGCTTGCATCTCTCATATGTAATAGGGTGATTGGATTGGATCAGTACTTCTCCAATCGCCCGAACAGAAGCATCTGTTTGCACCTCAAAAGGTGCATCGAACTCAGGAAGTTTGAGCACTGGCTCAAAGGATATTGCCTCCTTCAGCCGCTCAAATGCTGCTTGGCATGCCTCAGCCAAGCACCAAGGCATGTCTTTATTCAGAAGGTCGGTCAGCGCTGCTACCTTCTTCGAGTAGTTCTTGATGAATCTTCGGTAGTAGTTCACGAGTCCTGTAATGTCCCTAAATTTTCTATGATTTTCTGTGATTTTTCTACTATTTTCTTCGTCAGTTATGATGGGAAAATGTGATGCTTCGGCGTATTTATATTTACGTATTTTACCCCCATATTTATGCCCGTAGAGTCGGGTGTGGGGCTTATTCGTTGGCTACGGGCCTTGCTGCGTGCTTTCGGCACGAATTTTGGAGGTATAACACATAAACAGTAAGTGAACGCGTGTTGGGGACATAGATAGAAAAATTAAAAAGAATATAAGTATGGAATGGATCGACACATTCCAGAAACTTACAGACGCCCAGAGAAAAATTTCGCGTCCAGTGACTTTGTGAGAAAACCCGAGTGGGATTCTGGTTGCTTTGTTCTCCTTCCTCTGTCATCGGATTCTGCTGATTCTTATCGAGATCCACTTCGCTTTACCGTCACGAGTCCGTAGGTACCGGCTATGACCACCACTGTGTCCTCTTCGCTCCTCCACGAGGTACCGGACTTTTCTTCGGTTTTTCTCCCCTCTTAAATTCGTTTTTGGGTTGTGGGGGTGTGATTTTTATGCCATTTGCGGCCGCCCTCAACTAGACTTATCCTCGTTTGGCCGCTAGGAATCCATAGGCGCTGGATAGAGCCACCGCCATGCTTTATTCGCTCCTCTATGAGCTACTGGTACTTTCGTCAGTTTTTGTTTATATTTTCATCTTACTGCTCATGACATTTTTTAGACGCTGGTGTTTCCGATCATCGTCCGGCCATCTGACGGACTCTGGTCGGACTCCGTCCAGTCTACCTCGACCCAGTGTCAGTTGGGGGTTGCCGTTTCAAACCCCGCTTCACCCCTATGGTCTTGCTCCGCCTGGTTAGACGTTTTGGGTGCGTCTCGAGTCGTTGCCATCAGCGAGCTGTGGGCCATTTGGCCATCGTGGTCTCTACTCCGGCTTGGCCGTTGATTTTCTCCAAGCCAGATTAACCCCTTGATCGACCACTAATTTTCTCCAAAGTTCACTCCTTTATCGGGATTGCGTCAAACGGAACCTCACTACGCGGCGAAAACTTTCTTTGGGGCGTACAATTTAAAAATCACTTGCAAAACAAGATAAAACAGAACTAACGCCAGAGTGTTTTTTGAAATCTCCTTCCGGAAACAAAAAACCCTAATCTTCGAAAAACCGATTGCAGTTTTTTGCAATCGCTACTCAGATAGGTCGCAAAATCTACTCTCACACTGCGTGAATGTTTATCAATGCTCCAAATGACAAAATCGATGGGTCAAAAATCGAAATGGACTTTTCAATTAGAGGAATCGTCGGCGTCTGAAGTCGTTTGCTTGTGAATGCTACTTCATGAGGGTTTTACACGATATAAAACCCCATCTCCGATCAGAGGTATTTTTGTCCAAAATTTACATTATATCATTTTATTCCAAGTTTGATGGCATTTGTGTTTAAAATTTTGGGAATATGGAAATTTTCAATCTTCAGCCAGGCAATATGGAAAAAACTCTCTAAATTATTTGTTTGGTCATGCTTATTAGTTGTGCTTCCTGGAAATAAATATGATACCTATGAAAAATGATTAGCATGCATTGCATTATGTTTTTATTGCATACACTACCATGGTAGTTCCTTGGGTAAAGAACCAGGAAGGTCATTACTTTGATACCAACCTAGAAAAATAATCGACCTTCGCGCATGCGCAAAAAGGTGTGGAGCATCATGGGAAAACTTTTATCCTCCTGAGCCTTTTGATTGCCCCATGAGCGTTGGGGGGAGGCTGTTCGGTATCACGACTCCTGATTTTTATTGTCATTGGACAAACTGACAAGTTCTAGATGTGTCTTTGAATTGGATTGTTTCTAATTAATCTATTTTCCAAAAAAAAGAAGATATTTTGAAAATATTATATATGTTTTCTTGGATTTCTACTTAGCATTATTTTAGATTTTAACTCAACTGACTGAGTATAAATATACTCACCCACCCCCAAATCTTGTAGGTGTTGCAGCAAGGACAGAGGTAGAAGGAGAAGATATTTTTGAATAATTTATCTGGTTGTTATAATAGACATTTTTGTAATTATTTATGTGACTGATGTTTAAAGACTCGATGTGCCCAGAGATTTATAAACTCTGTATAACTATTAGCTCTCCGCACAATGGTTCTTGGCCTATGTATTATATTATTTTGAACTTCTTCTAAATCTATTATTTTATTATGTAGTTGTGATATATGTTTTTAGCCATGCAATGAATCTGTTATATGCTATATTGTTCATGTTGACGATATATGCAAGTATCTTCTATCTGTTCTGCACCGATGGCCATCATACTCGGCCATGTGTGTAATAGTGATACATGGTGGATGTAATTATTATGATTATTAAGTCATATTAAAATGGTGGTCATCACAGAATGCATGTGGTGTTATCATGAGCTTATGATTTGTTTTAAAACCATTACTAAGCTAAGCTCACCCTTCTTTTGTTTGTAGTTTTGTTTTGGCGTTGTGTGTTGTGTCATGCAAGTGCTCCGGATGATCTTTATGTCGAGCTTGAGGACAGGCATGTGGCATGAGAGGGGGCTTGGGTTATTTTAGACTTGTTATGTGATGATGGTTGTAGACATGTTGCAGCCTTAGGGCTTGAGACTATGTTCATTATAGATTTTGTAGGTGTTGTATTGGACTAAGAAAATTAATTAATCTCTTTTACCTTTCATTATTTGCTTTTGCACAAAGGGCATGTGTTGTATACTTTGATGAAAACCTAGGATGGGTCAGTCTTTCGCTTCGTCGCATTGTGTCTCACCACTCTAGACCGAGTTCGGGTCAAGGTGGTGTGGCGGGGTGTGACAACATGAACCATCGTGATACATATTCTCTTGGGAACCACATCTGACACACACACACTACCCATATGACTAGGGTACACATATTCACTTTGTCGAGCTTGTCTCTAGAATTAGTATCGATGTTCAGACTTGTGGTTAGTGAAGGGTCGACCTTTTTGTGGGCATAGGTGCATGCAAGGGCTCAGGCCTCCATGGGCTCTACGAAATAGAGCTCACTCCCGTTGTGTAAAACCCTCTAGGTTAATCCAATAGTCTAGTAGAACTTTGATTGGAGGCTCAGTTACACTAAAGCCCATGCAAGGTGAGGGAATATAAGAAATACCAAAAGAGAGGAGAAGCCCTAACTTGAGCAAACCCCCTTGTCCCTTGTTGTCCTCTATTGTTTCTTGGGAGTTAACCTATTATGTAGATCCACAAGAGGATTGAAGAAGAAGGGTTATGGCACTTTGTCAAGGGAGATCTACATGCTATTGCATTTGATTTGTGAGGGATCTACACATAATCTAGGCATTCCTCTCTTCTTTCTAATGGAATTAATTTTCAATTGATCCACCAAGCGTCGGTGTAAAGGTTCAAGGCGTCCGGGGGCTGATAAGCCCCAAAGGTCAGTGGGTATTGCTCCTTAATTCAATTTAATTTGATTAATAGCCTCTTGATCATTTTATTACTTATGTGAATGGTTTTGCATATGCATATATAGAAGTATTTTGTTAAAGTTTTAATTTTTCCTCAAGGCGCCACCTCTAGGGCTCATGCCATCACCTCGCTTCTATTGCTACACCTCTCTACACTTTCCAGCGAGCCGGAAGGCAAAGCTTGTCTAGAGAAACATGGCCGGAGGAGTGGGTGGTGATCGATGGAGATTATGTATAGTAGTTTCTAAAAATTTGTATGGTAGGGTGATCCTATTTTGAATTCAAGCTGATTACTCCATCTCAACAGTGGAAAGGCTCTTGGCAGGCCGACTCACGTGTCCCTTATACGGGCCATTCCCACGGAGGCCCAAAGTGTTGGGTTTGACTTAACAACATAAAAGAATAAGTTTTTTCTTAGAGTAGTATATATTTTCTCTTATTTTTGAAGATGAACAAAATAACTAAAGAGGATGAAGAGAGAGCAAACCAAAGGGGGAAATATGAGAGCTTTGTATAGAGGTGAAGCAAAATTGAAGAAATTTAGGTGTCAAACTCTTGTAAGGTGCTTTGGAAACCACAGAGTAAAAGGTCAAATTATTTCTTTTCTAAGGTGGGTACTATAGAGTGGCGCACTCGTGGAAGCAAGGTGATGGCGTGGCGCCTTGAGAAAAACTGAAACTTTAACACAATATCTCTACAAATGCAAATGAAAAACCATTCACATAAGCAATAAATATGATGAATAGGCTATTAATCAAATTGAATTGAATAAAGCAGTGATACACATTAACCCTTGGTGCAATCATCCCCGGGACGCCTTGATCCTTCACTCTGACACCAAATAAATTAATATAATAGCAATTTAATTAAAGTAGAAGAGGAATACCTTGATTATGTGTAGATCCCTCACAATCTTATGCAATGGAGTGTAAATCTCCCTTGTTGGAGTGCCCTAGCCCTTCTTCTACAATCTTTGTGTAGATCTAGATGATGATACAAATCCCAAGAAGATCACCAAGCAATGGAGGACGACGAGGGAGGGAGAGAAGGGGGTGGCAAGCCCTCTTTTCCTTTCTTCTTGTGCTCCATGAGAGAGAGATAGAGAACATAGAGGGGGAGAAAGAAAGGTTGTGCCTTAGGGCTTCCCCCTCTCCTTTCTATTCATTTTTATGTTCTTTCTCTCTTAACAATCTAAAGTGAACCGACCTCCAATCTAAATTCTACCAAGTTAACCTAGAGGGTCTGACACAATGGCACTAAGCTCTATTCCTCAGAGCCCACAGAGGCCTAAGCCCCTGCATGCAACCATGCTTGCAACATGGTTGACCCCTCGCTAACCACAGGTCTGAGCAAGTACACTTATTTTAGAGTTGAGCCCCACAAAGTGAATATACGCACCCTAGTCACATACCCAGTGTATTGAAGTTCATGACCGCCGGACATGAGCTGCAGAGCGACTACTTCTACCTCCTCTGCGTGGTGCAACTTTGGTGGTGGTCTCTAGTGATCATCAATTAAATAAGCAATACTTGTTCATTATATAAACTCTATAGAACAAGGATGTCCCTGCTTGATTCTAATGGTAAAATTCAGAAACAAATCGTAGTATGAAATAGAAGTAACCTCCACCACATGCGCAAACCATCATGCATATCAAATTCATTCCATGAAAACTCATTGTAAGAACAAATTTCATCAAATTCACTAATAACAGCATAAGAGGTTCAATTTACTTACCTCTCTAACCAACGTGCTTAACTTGAAACCGAGGAAGCGAAGGGGTGGATGTGAGGGCAGAAACTTGACAAGCACAACATTGTTGGGTTTGTTTTTTTAATTAAAATATTAGGTGACCCAACTATCTCAATTGATACTTGTTTTGGGCTTTCAAAATTGTCTTGTAATGGGTAAGAGTCAAAATACCATTAAGCTGTAGTTTTTAGTGGTAAATCTAGATCGTTGGCTGACCTTTGGATGGAGGGTCAGGATTCTATAGTTCTTAACAGTGGTGTCCTGGTTTAGTTATAAATACACCATTAGACATTCTAACACGGTGCCTTAAGCAAGAATTACTCTTAGTCAAGTTCTAAACCAGAAACACATTGCGAGGATTTCCAGAAGATTAGCAAAAGAAAATCTTCATCAACGGGATTAAGCTTTGTTCACCCTCTAATGACCGCAAGTATGCCTAATCCTATTGTCTTTTATTCCAACAATTGGTATCAAGGCTATGTTAATGGCAACCACCGGATGGCTGCCGGATTGCTCCAGCCAGCTAGAGCCGCCGCCATCAGGTGTTAGACTTTGGCCGGTGCTACTGCGTTGCCGGCCCGCTGGCTGCAAAGACACAGTCCGGTGGTGAATAAAAAACTATTTTTTATGGGGTGGATGCCAGACTACTAGCCAAAGCAGGTGATGGACCCTGGCTGGTGGAGCTGCGGTGGCCGCTCTGTGGCCTGTAATGCCACGCCGCCGGTCCTCCCACCGTGAAGTCACAGTCCGGCAACGATGTGTTAAAAAATTAGTTTATTTTTTAACTGTTACTATTCCAATGGGTATTTTCCAGTCATTGATACACAGTTCTTCGAGATCCTATCCGGGTTGGCTGGCGCTACTACCTCCTAGCATTTGGGCGTTGGCTGGTGTTGTTGTTGCGCACAACCTCCGAATTTCTCTTCTCACTATGCAATTTGATTCGGACTCATCGGACCACTGCGTAAAAAACATGATGTTGCATAACTGGTTAACCTACATGGACAGTTGATTGGCAAGAGGAGATTATGCTTAGACGTGGCGAAGGATCAGGACATGCGGGCCTAAGTTGGGCATGGCCCTACACTACAACAAATTTGACTATTAGCAACGCTTAAAAGCGTCACTAATAGTATTGTAAGCATCGTCGCTACATGTGTCGATAAAAGTGCCATCGCTACTGCATATTAGCGACACTTAATTCAAGCGTCGCTAAAAGTTAGTAATAGCGACGTTTACTAAGCGTCGCTATTGGTATGGTATTAGTGATGCTTTTGATTAAGCGTCGCTACTAATATCGTATTAGCAACGTTTATCAAGTGTCGCTAATAAAAAATATTTAATTTTTTTTAAAAAATATAATTTATTTTAAAATAAATTAAATAAATAATTAGTAATGACGCTTATTATTAAACGTCGCAAATAAGATAGTATTAGGGATGTTTATATAAGCATCGCTAATGTATATAATTATTTAAAAAAATATTTTAAAAAAATTATTTATAAATTAAAAATAATTTAACACTATTAGCTACGCTTGATAATGCATCGCTAATAGTATATATAAAAAAAATCTATTAGCGATGCTCTATATCAGCGTCGCTAAAAAAATTTAAATAATAAAAACAAGCCTCCAAACTGGGTCAACCGGGTCAATACCCGGTTTGGAACGACACGGGTCAGTGCAGACCCACGTCACAGGTCTATCGCGGGTCAGTGCTGACCCGCATCGCGTGTCATTGCAGACCCGCGTTGTGGGTTAGTGCACTAGCACTGGAGGGGAAAGACGTTGCCTATCTCCGGTGAACAGCGTTGGGTAAGAGGAGGGGAAAGATGACAACGTGACCACACTAGCACTGGCAGACACGACGTGGCCGACGTAGCTGGGCCGGAGTCTAAGGAGGACATGGCAGGCTTTCTCTCGTAGTTAGGGACCAGGGCGGTGGGCAGAGGAGAGGGAGGCGAGGCCGGGTATTTGCGCATCTTGCATGGAGGCTCAAGGCGGGGGACAACGGGAGAGAGAGCAGCCGGTCCTGAGTTGCTTTTTCTTGCTGGGTAGGAAACGGCAGTGGGCGGAGGTAGGCAAAGCGGCAGCGGCGGCGCAAAAAGAGTTTCTCTTCTTGCATGCTGGCTCATGGCGGGGGAGGACAAAGGGAAGCAAAGCCTGAGCCGACGAGTGCCCCAAAGATGCCGCCTTTCCGGTTTGGAGGACAAAGCGAGGCGTAGCTGGTGAAAGCAGAGGGGGAGAGGAGAGAAGAACCTCATGGTAGGGACGAGCTCATGGCATGGACGAAGCAAGGCGAAGCCGGTGTAAGCGGAGGGGAGGAGTGTTGTGCACGATTGCACACGATGCTCAGACTCCTTTTTATTACTTTACTGCTTTGATTAGTTAGTTGATCGATAGCCTTGTACTTATTGGTTCACTTGGGTTTAGATTAAACTGTATGAACCGGGCGGGTTGGGTTGGTTCAACTGGTCCGGTTCACTAGGGGGGGGTCGTCTCCAATAAGGGGCGGCCTGAACTCTTGTTTTGTTTATGCAATTGGTAATTCAGACTTCACCCCTTTCTTCTACAATTCTCCCCTTTCCTTGCGCAATCCTCCTTGATATCGATCGTGCCTGCATCGGGCACATCATTGGTATCGGAGCTTGTGCGATCCTTCACCATGGCGCGTGGCAAACAGGCTATGGTGCAGGAGGCGGCGTCAAAGGAGGCACCAGCGCCGACTTCCACAGACAGTCCGCAGGCCAGTGCCGCTGTCAGCGATGCCCGGTTGTCAGAAATCCTTACAACGGTGCAAGCTCTTGCAGCCGATCTCGCCAGAGTGAAGGTTCAACAGGACGCCATGGCAGCGCGCTTCATGCCAGTTCTGTCTGCACCGACCGCTGTCAACCTGGAGAAGGGCGAGCCTTCGCAGGCCCCGAAACCGACTCTAACAGCCACCCCAGTGCCCGTCGGCGTCAATTTGGGAGGCCGAACCTGCCCTGCAGGCTTTGACGCTGGCCAGACAGCGCTGGGAGGGAGGCACTAGACCTGGGACACGCGAGGCACACCAGGTGTTCGTGAAAATGCCCCTATGATGCCGCCTCATCCTACCCACTTCCAAGACGTTGAGGACGAGTGGGACGAGTTTCCTCAGAGCGGGCGCTGAACCCCGTCTGGCACGACTACAGTTCCCGCGCTACAATGGAGATGATGACCCGGTGGAATGGTTGTATAAGGCCGACAAATTTTTCTCCTACCAAGGTACTCATTCAAAGGCAGAGCGCTTGCGCATCGCGGCCTTCCACCTTGATGGCGATGCATCCGTGTGGTTCCAGAGTTTTGAGAAAGAGGTCCGATACCCAACATGGGCGGCCTTTTCCGATGAGCTCTGTGTGCAATTTGGACCAAACGAATTCCAGGATTTCAATGAGATGCTGTCTTCCATGCGCCAGACTACCACTGTCCGTGCCTACTACACTGAGTTTATGAAGGTGGCCAACCGGCTGCCCGACTAGCCGATCGCCGCCTTGGTGGGTACCTTCAAGCGTGGCCTCAAGCCCGAAATTTCCGAGGAGATGCGCCATTTTCCCTGCGCCAATATGCGGGATGTGGTACACCACACTCGCATAGAAGAGGAGAAACTGACCAGGCAGCGCAGAGGGGGCCGGCTGGGACCATTGGGCCGCTCTGCCCCTAGCCACTCTTACTCAGCCGCCAGCCAGCAGCGCTATTCCTGGCCGACCCACTCCGCTCCCTTCCACTGCAGGTCCGATTGTTCGGCGTTTAACTCCGGCTCAAATGGAGGAACGACGTGCAAAGGGGTTATGCTTCCGCTGCGATGAGAAATTTGTGCCGGGGCACCACTGTTCCGTTAAGGGCAGCCTTCTAGTGGAAGAAGTGGACGATGGTGACATAGTTTGTGATGGTTCGGCCTTGTCCGCCAGTGACGAGCTCTTGCCAGAGATCTCAGTGCATGCGTTCTCTGGGGCTTTTGCACCCCGCACGATGCGCGTCGAAGGGCTTCTCAAGCGCCAAAAGGTAGCTATCCTGATCAACAGTGGTTCTACTCACAATTTTATTAATGACAGGGTTGCCAACCGTCTTGGGTGTTTCGTATCGGACTCTAAGCCTTTTGATGTATTGATCGGTGATGGCAAGCACCTTCGGAGCAATGGGGTGTGTGCGCAGGTTACTTTATCTATCCAGGGCCATGCATTCATCACTGATCTCTTCCTGTTGCCGACAAAAGGGGCGGATGTTGTCTTGGGTGTCCAGTGGCTCCAGGAGCTTGGCGATGTCGTGTGGAACTTTAGGGAAATGTGGATGGATTTTGCACTACAGGGTCAGCGCGTCCGGTTGGAAAGCACTAGGCCGGGCACTCTTCTCTCCGGCCATTCATCGAGCAGCTTGTACCGGTACGCCCCCCAAGGGCTCCTCTTACAGCAGCGTGCAATTATTGAAGTTCCTCAATCTAGCATGTCGGCCGACCTCAATGCGTTGTTGTTAGATTATCAAGAACTATTCGCTGAACCCCAGGGCCTTCCGCCTAGCCGCACCCATGATCATCAGATTCCGATTACTCCGGGTACCGCCCCAACCAATGTCAGGCCATACCGCTACCCCCATATTCAGAAAGCTGAGATCGAGCAGCTAGTGGCCGATATGCTTCAGGCAGGAATTATTCGGCCTAGCACAAGCTCTTATTCCTCGCCGGTGCTGCTCGTGCTCAAGAAGGACGGCACATGGCGCTTCTGTGTGGACTATCGCGCCCTCAATGCTGTGACCGTGAAAGACAAGTACCCGATTCCAGTGATTGAGGAGTTACTCGATGAATTGACAAGCGCGACAGTGTTTAGTAAGCTCGATTTGCGTTCGGGCTGTCATCAGATTCGCATGAGTGCTGCTGATGTGCACAAGACAGCTTTTCGGACTCACGACGGTCACTTTGAGTTTCTCGTGATGCCGTTTGGGTTGACTAATGCTCCATCCACCTTCCAATGCCTTATGAACGACCTCTTCCGCCCATTCCTGCGCCGTTATATCTTGGTTTTCTTTGATGACATTCTGGTATACAGCAAATCGTGGGCCGAGCATTTGTCACCTCAGGTCGGTTTTCTCAATTTTGCGTGATAACTCTTTATGTCAGAAACGCTCGAAGTGCTCCTTTGGCAGTCAACAAGTGGACTACTTGGGCCACATTATATTAGAGAAGGGTGTCGCCACCGACCCAGCTAAGGTAACCGCCATGCTGTCCTGGCCTATTCCCACTAGCGCTTGCGCACTTCGTGGTTTCTTAGGCCTCACGGGGTACTACCCGCGCTTCATCAGTCGTTATGGGGAAATGGCTAGGTCGCTGACAGCGCTGCTCAAGAGGGGCGCTTTTGCTTGGACTCCAGAGGCGTAGACAGCATTTGACGGGCTGAAGCATGCCATGGCTTCCGCCCCCATCTTGATCTTGCCTGACTTCCGACGCCCATTTGTGGTCGAGACGGATGCTTCGGACACGGGCTTAGGGGCAGTTTTGTTGCAAGATGAGCGTCCCATAGCATATTTCAGCAAGGCCTTGGTGGGCAGATCTTTGTCACTGTCTGTCTATGAGAAGGAGATGCTGGCTATCATCCACGCCGTCACCAAATGGCGGCCATACCTATTGGGTCAGCGGTTCCTGATTCGTACTGACCATCAACCATTGAAGTATTTCCTCGAACAGCGGGTGTCCACCCCATCTCAGCAGCGTTGGGTCAGTAAACTTCTGGGTTATGACTATGAAGTGGTTTATAAGAAGGGGTCCGACAACACAGTGGCTGACACTCTCTCCCGTATACCGACATCAGGGTCGTGCCTCACATTCTCTATGCTCTCTTGTCCTTTTATCGATGAGCTCAAGCAAGCCTACTGTTCTGATGCTTCGACAGAGACGTTGATCGCTGCCCTTCAGCAGGACTCGGCGGGTCAGCCGTTTTACACCTGGCGGGACGATTTACTTTTCTAGAAGGACCGTTTGTGGGTTCCTAATGTAGCTGATTTGCGCCGCCGTATCATATCTCATTTCCATGACTCTCCGGTTGCTGGTCACGAGGGGGTTTTCCGCACTTACAAACGGGTCAGTCAGAGTTTCTTATGGTTGGGTATTCGTCGGGCTGTGCATGAGTATGTAATGGCTTGTGATATTTGTCAGCGCGCCAAGGCGGCCACCACTTCCCCCGCTGGGCTGCTCCAACCCCTCCCGATTCCGGACAAGGTATGGGAGGATGTCTCCATGGATTTTGTGGAAGCCTTGCCGCTGGTGCAAGGTAAGTCGGTGATCATGGTGGTGGTCGTCCGCCTCTCTAAGTATGCTCATTTTTGTGCGTTGGGTCACCCCTTTACTGCTAAAATGGTGGCTGACTTGTATGTTCGGGAGGTGGCGAAGCTTCATGGTATGCCTCGTACCATAGTGTCTGATCGTGATCGTATCTTCCTTTCTCAGTTCTGGCAGGAGTTCTTTACCTTACAGGGTACGTCACTTCATATGAGCACTGCATATCATCCCCAGACGGATGGGCAGACCGAAGTCGTCAACCGCTGTTTGGAGCAGTACTTGAGGTGCTTCATGATGTCACAGCCCCGCCGGTGGTTGCAGCTTCTTCCGTGGGCCGAGTGGTCCTATAATACTGCTTATCACACGCGTGCTGGTTTCACTCCATTCGAGGTGTTGTATGGCCGTCCTCCCCCTACTATTTTGTCGTATGTGCCGCATCGATCTTCGGTGGCTGAGGTGGATTATACGCTACAAACTCGTGATGAGGTCTTGCGACAGTTGAAGGGGAATCTCGCTGCGGCCCAGAATCAGATGAAACAGCTCTATGATGGCCGCCGCACTGATCGGGAATTCCAAGTTGGTGACTTGGTCTATGTTTCTGTCTTACCACAACGCCAGTCTTCTTTATTCCAGCCCGAGCACTCCAAGCTTGCTCCCAGGTTTCATGGTCCATACCCGGTGGAGGCTCGCGTTGGACCGGTCGCTTATCGGCTGTCCTTGCCGCCTACTTCCTTGGTTCATCCGGTGTTCCATGTGTCCCGCCTTCGCCGGTTTGTGGGTGATCGTAGCTTGGCTGTGGGTGCGTCCCCTCCACCACTGATGGGTCCTGTTCCGCCCTCTGATCCTGCCCCTGCGTCTGTTCTTGAGAAGAGGCGGGTGCGTCGTTCGGGTCGCATTGTTATTGAGGTTTTAGTTGCATGGCAGGGTCAGCCTTTGGAGGATGCAACGTGGTTGCTTGAGGATGATTTCTTGACTCGTTATCCAGCCTGGTCGCCTTGAGGACAAGTCGACTAGCGGAAGCGTGGTGGAGTATTGTGCACGATTGCACACGATGCTCAGACTCCTTTTTATTACTTTACTGCTTTGATTAGTTAGTTGATCGGTAGCCTTTTACTTATTGGTTCACTTGGGTTTAGATTAAACTGTATGAACCGGGCGGGTTGGGTTGGTTCAACTGGTCCGGTTCACTAGGGGGGGTCGTCTCCCATAAGGGGCGGCCTGAACTCTTGTTTTGTTTATGCAATTGGTAATTCAGACTTCTCCCCTTTCTTCTACAATTCTCCCCTTTCCCTGCGCAATCCTCCTTGATATCGATCGTGCCTGCATCGGGCACATCAAGGAGGGAAGAAGCGTGGCCAGAGGTGTGGCATATAAAGGACCGGGCGAAAATTAACCTGGGTGAATTTTTTCCCGCGTGAAATGTTTAGCGACGCTCATTGAAGCATCGTAAAACGTTACCATTTGCAATTAGAAATACATTAGCGACTATCGAAAGTTATCGTCGCAAATATAAGTGATAGTAGCGACGTTCTCTTTCAACTGTCGCTAATGTCTTAATTTTTTTAAAAAAATACTATTGGCGATACTCAATTCTGAGTGTCGCTAATATTATTACTAAATAGCGGAGCTTTGAACTAAGCATCACCAGTTATTATCCTATTAGCGACGCTCATTTTAGAGCGTCGCTAATATTTTTTTTTACTTTTTCTCCTCGATCCTTCTCTTTCCCCCTCCCTCTCCTCTCCTCTCCTTCTGTCACTACTCTCTCTCTCTACACTCTCTCTCCTCTTTCTCTCTCTCCTATTTTCTACCTCATCTCTCTCTCTCCCTCCTCTCTCTTGTCTTTCTCTCCTCACCTTCTCTCTCTACCCCCTCTCTCCTCTCTCCTCCCCTCTCCCTCTGTTCTCTCTCTACCCTCTGTTCTCTCTCTCTCCCTATCCTCTCCTCTCTCTCTCTCTCTCCCTCTCCCTCCTCTCTCTTGTCTCTCTCTCCTCACCTTCTCCCTCTACCCTCTCTCTCCTCTCTCCTTCCCTCTCTCCTCTCTCTCTTCCCTCCACTCTCTCTCTCTCTTCACTCTCCTCTCTCCCTACACACTTTCTCCTCTAATTTTAATTTTTTAAGATTTTTTATTGTTTAAACTTAATTTTAAAAAATATAATAAAATTTAAAGAAATCATATTAGTGACGTATAAAATTATACGTCACTAATAAGTCACGTATTAGCGATGTATAATTTTATATGTCACTAATACATGTACTAATAGCAACGTATAAAACTATACATCACAATTAGTATTTATTTTAATTTTATTTTTTATTTTAAAAATATATAAATTAATAAAAAAAATTTAAAAATCAAAATAAAATTCCTCTCTCTTCCCTCTCCTCTCTCTCTCCCTCCCCTCTCTCTCCCTCTTCCTCTTCCTCTCTTTCCCCTCTCTCCTCTCTCCCCTCTCTTCTCTCTCCTCTCTCCTCTCTCTCTCTTCCATCCCCTCTCTCTATCTTCCCTCTCCTCTCTCTCTTCCCTCCCCTCTCTCTCTCTTCCCTCTCCTCTCTCCCTACACACTCTCTCCTCTAATTTTATTTTTTAAGATTTTTTATTATTTAAAATTAATTTTAAAAAGTAAAATTAAAATTAAAAGAAATCATATTAGCAACGTATAAAATTATGCGTCACTAATAAGTCACGTATTAGTGACGTATAATTTTATACGTCGCTAATGCATGTAATAATAGCGACGTATAAAACTATACGTCTCTATTAGTATTTATTTTTTTTATTTTAAAAATATATAAATTAATAAAAAAAATTAAAAATTATAATAAAATACTCTCTCTCTTCCCTCCCCTCTCTCTCCCTCTTCCTCTCTTTCCCCTCTCTCTGCTCTCTCCCCTTTCTCTATCTCTTCCCTCTCCTCTCTCTCTCCCTCTCTTTTCCATCCCCTCTCTCTCTCCCTCTTCCTCTCTTTCCTTCTCTCTCTCTCTCTCCTCCCTCTCCCTCTCTCTTTGATTCAATTTTTTATTTAAAAAATAGGTAGTAGCGAGGCATGTTGCTATGCATCGCTACTAACAAGGGTAGTAGCGACGCATAGTCTATACGTTGCGACTACTCTTAGGTAGGACGCTACTACCTATTTTTTAAATTTTTTAAATTTTTTAAATTTTTTATATTTTTAAATAATAATTTTTAATTAATTTTTTTTCTCCCTCTCACTCCTCCCTCCCCCCCTCTCTCTCTCCTCTCTATCTCTCTCTACCCTCTCCCTCTCTCTTCCCTCCCCTCTCTCCCTCTCCCTTTCTCCTCACCTCCCCCCTCTCTCTCTCTTCGATTCCTCTCTCTCCTCACCTTCTCTCTCTCCATGCACTCTTCACTTTCTCTTTTATTATAAATTATATTTTAAAATTAATAATAAAATTTAACAAATAAAATATATTATATACAAATAGTGAAAGTTTAATCTATTATTAACACTAGTTTTTATTAAAATTTTAATATTTATTTATTGTATATACAAAGAGTAAATATTGAATAAAATATATTATATGTAGGAAGTTTATTATAAATTTTTTAATATTTATTTATTAAATAAAATTAATTAATAAAACTATTAGCGACGCTTGTTAACAAACGATGGTATTAGCAATGGTATTTGCGACGCTTATGTAAAAGCGTCGCGAATAGTTTAAATTTTTTATATTTTTAATTCATAACTATTAGTGACGCTTTTCTAAGTGTCACTAATAGCAGCTATTAGTCATATTTTTTCTTTTTTTATTAATTTAAAATATATATTTTTTAGCGACGATTGTGTAAAGCGTTGCAAATAGGGGCACTATTAGCAACACTTATAATAAAGCGTTGCTAATATGATTAGTATTAGCGACGCTTTAAACTAAGCGTCGCTAATATATTACTATTAGCGACACATACAAAAATGCGTTGCTAATAGTTCTTGTTTTTGCGACGCTTTTGATAAGTCGCAAATAGTGGTTTTTATCGATGCTTAGCTAAGCGTCGCTAATACTACATTTTGTTGTAGTGCTAGCCTGCACCACCTACTTGTCCATCCTCAACTCAGTCAAAACTCAAAAAAATATTAAAAAATATAAATAATAAATTATATTTATATATATTCTAAATTTGTATTTTTTTAACTTTTAAAAAGGTAAAAATTGTATTACTATAATATAAGTACATCCCAACTAGGTTGTCACCTACTCACCTATCTATTATTTACAATTATCTTTAACACCTCGAAGATAAAAATATATATTTAAACCATCTAAAAAATTAAAATTTCTAAAAAATATTCTTCTAACTCCTCTTCTAGCTTTGGAGCTTGTTCCCTGTCTTTTGCATCAAGTCAATCCTTTAAGCAGACTCAACAGTCCACCATTGTTGGATCTAGTCGGTTTCTTCAATTATACAATAGTTTGTTTACAATGTTAATAGCAGACTCCGAAGTTATTGTAGGCACTAGAGGCATTAGTATATCATGCGCCAAGATGGCAAGCACAAGATGATTTTTTTCATGTATGCACCAACAAACTAAAACATCAAAGTTATTTGATTTTTCTTCCATTAGATAATTAATAAAATTATTTAATAAATATATTATTAAATAATTATTAAATAATTATTAAAACTATTAGTATATTTTTGTTAATTTTTACTAAGTAGTAACTAAGAAGGCTCTATTCAAATTAATACTTGAAGCAATAGTCCTTTTACTATTATGCATGGATTCATATATATCACACACAAAAATGTAAGGTATTTTTAATACCTTCACTTAAACTGCTATAATTTATATACATATTACTATGTATATCGTTTACTTATATTTGCACACCATTTAACTAGATCTTATGATCTATAACTGCACCTGAACAAAAAAACATTGGAATTACAGACCAATATTTATTATATTTTGCTTCCATTGACCCCACAATCGCATTAAATGTATGATTATTTCTATATTTGGCAAACATAAGAATAATATTATAAAGTTGATTAAGGACCAAAATAGACGGAGGATAATAAATACTACATAATTATTTTGTAGCTTCATAAAAGACATGTGTAAAATTTATAATAAATAATACAATTTCAAAGTTATTATCACTAATAAAGCATTAAGGAATTTTTTCTTAACTTCAAAATATAATTATTTCTTTCAAATCAGTACAAGATTTTAATATTAAATAAGTGTTATTCCATCTACGTTTAACATCTAAGACAAATTTTATATATTTTTTTATCATATTATTAGCATTACTCCTTAAATTCTTGAGATCTACATAGAGAAGAAATAATCAATACTAGCACTTCTCTAGTACACTTAGCATGATCTTTCACAACATGTAAACCATCTTAAACAAATAAATTAATAATATAACAACAACATCTCACACGGAAAAGTTTGTCATTAAATATTGGGCACAAATGATTTTTAAGAAGGTCTACAATATTATTATTATTTGAAGCATTATCTAAAACAATAGGAATTTTTTCCCCTTAATATGATTGCATTCAGAGCGATCATTATAGTTACTAATTACAATTGCTAAATAAGAAGTTTCTAATAAATTGAACATAATAATTCTCTTATTCATAACCCAATTATGATCAATATAATGTGTTACAATACAAACATGTCTTAAATATTGGTTATTAGTCCATGTATCAGAAGTAAGAGCAATTTTATTTTTACCTGCAAGCATAAAAATAGTTTCAATAAGTTTACCTTTATAATTGTTGAAAAGTTTAATATAGTCTAATTTAGTTGTGTTGCACAAAATCTTGTAGAAGGATGGGTTGAGGGCGTTCTTTGCATACCGTTCATACTTGACATCATCTACAAAAGAAAAAGGTTATTCGGCATGCACAATGTACTTGGCTATCTCATTATGATTTGTACCTTCATGGTATGTAAAAGTACTTAAAAAAAATTAATGAATTGGTAATGCTACTTAATTGAGTTTGCCTCAAATCTCTAACTTTATGCTTGGGGGCAAAGCTATTGATGTACCTAATATGATATTCAGTACCCCCAATACATCTACAATTGAATTTAGTTTGGCAATAGTTGCATACTTCCTTCATTATGATCTCCCTAGGCTTTGTTGAGTCCGACACTTCTTTTTTTGTCATGTGTTCCCATACATAAGAAGCTTTGTACTTCTTTCGTGCACCTACCCCCAAACAACCACGTCAATGGGCTTTTGATGCAGTGGCATAGACGGTATCCTATCAACAATGGCTTCAGTATCAAACTCATAATCAAGATGAATCGCCCCTTGTTAGATGGGTAATTTACTTTTTGGAGTTTCGGAAAAGACCTCCTCATTGTGGTTGGTGAAGGAAGCATGAGACTAGTGGGTCATTTATCCATAAAAAAGAAAGGGGAAGAGACAATTAGAAAGAAAGTATGAAAATAATTAATCATAAAATAAAATAATAAGATTAAAACTTTTAATTACCTCAAATTTGTGCGGGTACTTAAGATTACCATTTGGAGTTTGAAGTGTAGCAAATTAGATGATAAAGATTGATTTGTAGAGGACTTGAAATCTTGATGAATAACTTGAAGATTGTTTTATGAACTTGAATAATTTATAGAGAGTGAGCCTTTTTTGATGAACTTGAGAGATTGAGTAGAGTGAGTGAGAGTAAGTTGAGTAAAAAATCCCCTTACTCCACCCTCCTTTTTATTAAGGGGCAACCCCTTTTCAAATCATGAAGATACCCCCCATAATGGAAAAAAGCAATTCTATTGGGAGGTGTACATTGTAAATGGCTCTCATAAGAGCCACTGGAGCCACAAGACATGCTTCCAATGGCTTAAAAAGAGATGTTGGCAATGGGTTGGTCTTTTTTTAAGCATGATGCACAAATTGTAGACCAACAACCCGCCTAGGGGTGCTTATGAAAGTCAATTGTCTAGTTGTCTATCCATATCTATATTTGTATAGGTTAGATATTTTTTTATAGTTGTGACAGATATAGGCCAACTAATTTTGTTCGCCCTAGTAGGGAGCTACGGGTACAAATAAATAGTTATTTGTATGATTGTATCCGCATATGTCTATATTTGCCCAATCTCAATAGTAATAGGGGCCTTGACTAGTAAAAAAAAAAGATCAATGATTAAGTACCATATTAGGGTTTATTGTTGAACAATGGTAAAAATTGGGATCTAGTAACTATGTGGCAAGTTAGGACTTGGCCTACTATGTTACATAGTTATTAGACATTAAATTTGGGCCTTTTAGTTTATATCTGTATTCAATGTATATCTCTGTCCATCCAAATTTATTTGTTAGTGATGAACGAACTTAGATAAAATATAATACGAACCACACAATAGAGGGTATACTTATAGTGCATGAATATAGATAACCTTTTTGTTTAAGTCCGTACGTATCCGTGAGCACCTTAAATGGGAAGTATTTTTATGCTCGGCAATTATTGTGAGCTGAGCGTAAGAAATGCCTGTGACTTACACAAATATGCGCCTCGCATGCGTTCCTTACGCGAACCATAAAAAACTAGAATAAGGCTATTCAGACCCCCTTTTTCTCCCTTCTGTAAAAAAAAATACTATTTTTTTTATACTTTCCTTCCCCCATCCCCATCCCATCCGCATCCTTTGACTCCGGCGCCGGCCTACCAGGGCGGCCCGTGGCTCTCTTATCGCTTTCTTCGATCGGGCATTTGGTCCATTATTCAACAGAAGTTAAGAAGATGGCGAGAGATACATTGTTTGTGGCCAGTCATGTGCAGCCTCCCAATCATGTCGTTTTTCCTCCATGTCCGGCCACGGGAACACAAGAACCGGCCGGTAGGGGCTTTGTACAGAAGTCCGAACACAGAGTTTCTTCGTCCCAGTTTAATGTTTATATGTTTCGTGTTGGATGCATCTTCCTAGCCGAAGGATTCGAAGCAGCCCTCCCAGCAAACCGTCAACACCACAGGCACGCAGTAGATTCTACTCCAAAGATCATTGATCCTGGCAGGAGCCATGAATAGGAAGAAGAACAGGGTATATATTGACATAGCGAGACTGGAGCGCACAGGAACCAACATCTGGATCGAAGCAGAGAGATGGGAGAAGCTCTCAATCTACAGAGTGCCTCCCCAGATCGCCAGACTGAACGACAAGGCATACTCCCCCCAGCTGGTCTCCATTGGGCCATACCACAACGGGAAGCCGCACTTGCTGCCCATGGAAGAACACAAGTACAGGGCCCTCTTCCACTTCCTGCGAAGGTCCGAAGCCGACATCGAGGACTACATCGTGTCCCTGAAACAAGTGGCGCAGCAGTTGATGGACTCGGACGAGAAGCTGGACACGGAGTGGATGGATGAAGATCGGTTCGTGGAGCTCATGCTCCTTGATGGCTGCTTCCTTCTGGAGTTCCTTGCGTGCCAAATCCAAAACCTCGCTTGGGTATGCACTGAAAGATCCCGTCTTTAGCGTTCAGGGGATGTCCACTGGCATCTACAACGACTTCTTTTTTGTCGAGAATCAGGTGCCCATGCTGTCTTTAGAAAGGATACTGGCCGTGGAGGGAAGAACAACACAAGAACCAGTCAGAATCACAATTTTCCTTTCTCTCTTCACTCTGTTAGACAATCTTCACTATCTAAAATATGTTCTTCACATCTGAATGTTAGTGGTTAAATGCTGCAGGCTGCTTACATCAACAAGTTGATGCTCTTTTTTTGGACTCAAAATAAGGGGACGACGAGCTTGGGTCCAAGCCTGCACTTGCTGGACTTGTTAAGGAGGATCTACGTAAGGTCGCAAGAGAAGTTGCAGATGCGCCCTTTCCATGAGAATTATCTTCGCCCATCCGCCATCTTGGCAGCCACTCAGCTACAGAAGGCGGGGATCATCTTCAAGAAGGCTGACAGCAACAACCTGGGAAGCATCAATTTCAATGGCGTCCTCAGCCTCCCTGTCTTCCATGTTTGTCCCAAAATGGAGGTGATTTTCCTCAACCTGTCCACATTCGAGAGGCTGCACATGGATTCAGGCCAGGAAATTAGTTCCTACATCGACTTGATGGCATGTCTGGTCCAATGTGCAGACGATGCCAAGCTGCTCAAGTCCAAAGGGATTCTTGTTTCTTCAACTGGGACAGTGCAAGACGTTACCGGGTTCACTGGGTTCATACAGAAGCTCCGGCAGGACATTAACCTGATGCCCAAGAGAAGCTCTTACCAGCTGCGCCTCGACCTGGAAATCTATTACTGGGCCGAGACCAGCAAGTGGAAGAAGCGTTTCCGAGAATGGAGCTCAAACTTCAGGGAGACGTACTTCAAAAGCCCATGGTCACTGATCGCACTCTTCGCGACGTCCCTGCTTCTGCTCCTCACCATTGAGCAAAGTGTCTACACAACTCTCTCCTATTACAAATGCAGATAAGTTTACCAGCCCATTTGAGCCTGCTGGAACAGTTAGCAGGGGCCGTAGTAGTTGACTCTTAGCTGTTGATTTGCTTAGAAATCTGCTCAAACAGAGTCCTCCTCATCGGTATTATCAATCAATCAAAACGTAATAAAAGGCAAAAGGAAAATGCCACACACTTGTATTGCCGCAGTTGGTATTAATAGCGTATCTCACAGTTTGGCATGCATATCTCATAATCCAAATCTGTTCCCATGTTTATCTTCGGTTGGCATGCATATTTCACTTTTGGCTGATTTTAGTCAACTCACATATCTCCATTCTGTTATTTATTGTAACTTTTTACATACTCCTACTATTTATTGTTACTTCCCACATACGCCTACAATTGTATAAAATGTTCAATAATCCTTAGATCTCAGTCCTGAGATCTTGCAATTATATTATGTAAAATAACTATTTAATAGTGAATAAAATCCCTGCAGTGTGCGGGGAGAAATCAAATCTAATTCTTTCATGGTATGGAGAGCATAGGTTCTTTTCCTTGAACTCCGGCAATGGCGTCTCCCTCTTCATTGTCAAACACTTCCTCTACATCTCCTCACCCCACCCTTTTATCCACTCCTGCTATTCCATCTGATCTCTTCCCTTCTTCTTCAAGTGTTGTCACGAATATAACCCATTATGTCCCTTCAAAACTTGACAGCACCAACTATCTCCTTTGGAAGTTCCAATTCCTTATGTGCTTCGTAGTCAAGATGTCTTGTGCTACTTGGAAGGGACTGTTGCTCCTCCGCCCAAATTTTTGTTATTTTTGTACATTTGCCTTGTTTGTGATGAGAAATTTTATTAGAATGATTATGATCGAATCAAGTAAGCCGCTTTGTCCTTAAGACATAATTCACCCTTCTTATCGGTGCTTAGGATTTTTAGGTGTTTGCCTCTTTATCAGTGCTTGGGACTCTTAGGCATCTGCCTCCCAGGATAAGACGATCAACCATGTACCGTATGAGCACCTCCAACACGGTACATGCAGCGAACCACAGTGAGTATGCTAAACAGATGGAAATCCCAAATCGGATTAGTTCAGAAATCATTTTCAATGATTTTATAGGAAATCTCATTGAAGACACCCTTTCCCATTCAAACGGATGTGTCCATCCATTGTTCTGGACCTATTTTGGTTAATAAAAAACAAAACCAATTAAATAGTAAACCAGACCAAATAAATTTATCCCAAAAATATTATCATGTTGACCCAACCCAACCTAACCCAACCCGGCCGACCAGTTGCGCATGCAAACCGAACCGAGCCGGCCGGACAGCTGTGGCGGCGCGCACGTGGGTTAGCCCACCTAGGTACATTGATCTAACATCTCTCTCCCACAAAAGTGGGTTGGCCCAAGGGCCTAACATGAAAGGCCAAACTAATGCTTTATATACCAACACCATCACCTTCACCTAGGCGATGTGAGACTATTCACTCCTTCAACAAATTCCCATGTGTTATTCTCATTTAATATAAAGTGGGCTTTGGCTCTCTCTACCAAATGGGCTTGACCCACTTGAGTAATATGGGCTTGACCCACATAAACATTATCATGCTCATCTAAATAATATGGGCTTAACCCATTTAATAATGGCCACTTCCAACAATCCCCCACATTAATGAGAATTGGCTGGATAACTATGCAAAACAATGCAGATAAACCATGAAAGTAATATTGAAAAGATCATGCATGAGGGTGAGGTAGCTTTTGGCTTTGAACCTTCCCTTGTGAAAACTATTGGGTCTACTGGCTAATCAGTGAACGTGATGTCTTGAACTGTTCAGCCGTTTGTGTAAACCGAGATAATAGAATTCACACAATCACTTCTCAGACACAATGTAGTTTTCATGATTGTGTTCATTTCGGCCCTGAACAAACCTGGTTTCATGAGTGCTCTAGAAGATTTAGCCTTAAAATCCTCATAGAAGTGGCCCCTTCACACTCATATAGGTGATTCTCATTAGGAGTATCCTGCAATACCCCACTTGAATTAATTCAAGCTATGAGAACCATTAAAAATAAAGCTTATCCTGATTCACTCTACATGCATCACTTCTCATCATAGGAATGAGGACGAGATTTTATCTCAATAGTAATTCCCCTTGAATCCCCCACAATTCAATTGTCCCTTTGAACCTAGATCTTGGGATCTCCAGTCAACAAGGTTGGGTTGCCATTATGGTAACTCTTAATGTATAGGCTTCAAGCACATTCCCCTCGATGAACTGCTCACTTGTTCTTTCGTCAAACCCTTAGTAAGCGGATCCGCAATATTTTCTTTTGACCTAACATACTCAATGGAAATTATTCCACTAGAGAGTAATTGTTTTATAGTATTCTGTCTCTGACGTATATGTCGAGACTTACCATTATACAAGTTACTTTGTGCCCTTCCTACAGCCGATTGACTATCACAATGTATGCAAATAGGTGGCACAGGTTTCCCCCACATTGGAATATCATCTAAAAAATTACGAAGCCACTCAACCTCTTCGCCTGCTCTATCAAGCGCAATGAATTCAAATTCCATGGTGGATCTTGCTATGCACGTCTATTTCGAGGATTTCTAAGACACTGCTGCACCTCCAAGAGTAAAGACATATCCACTTGTAGATTTCGAGTCTTTTGTATCAGATACCCAGTTTGCATCACAATAACCCTCTAGTACTGCTGGATACCTAGTATAATGTAGCTCATAGTTCAAGGTATATCTCAGATATCTAAGAACCCTGACTACAGCCTTCCAATGGTCTACCCCTAGGTTACTATTAAATCTACTCAGTTTACTCACTGAGTACGCTATGTCAGCTCTCGTACAATATGCTCTCACCCGTGTTTTTGCTTAAGTGCAATGTCACATCCACATGTGTTCTCGCTGGACGATTATCATTTTGATTAAATTTTTCTAAGATTTTCTCAATGTAATGAGATTGAGATAATATATATCCATCAGATGTTTTAGTGATTTTCATCCCTAGTATGACATTTGCAACA
Source organism: Saururus chinensis (assembly GCA_035235625.1). Classification (NCBI taxonomy): domain Eukaryota; kingdom Viridiplantae; phylum Streptophyta; class Magnoliopsida; order Piperales; family Saururaceae; genus Saururus; species Saururus chinensis. The sequence goes on from CP141140.1 coordinate 30,143,288, forward strand.
ACCATATCCTTCATGTTAAACTGTTTGTTCAGCATCTTCTTTGTAGCGTTAATGATATCATCATTGCTACCAATAATTAGCATATCATCCACATAAAGACATACAATGACATAGCCATCAGGTTTGTCTTTTACATAAACACATTTGTCACATTCATTAATTTTAAACCCATTTGATATCATCATTTTGTCAAATTTTTCATGTCATTGCTTAGGTGCTTATTTAAGCCTATAAAGAGATTTAACAGGTCTGCACACTTTATTTTCTTAATCCGGTACAACAAACCCTTCAGGTTGTTACATATAAATTTCCTCATTCAAGTCACCTTTAAAGAATGCGGTTTTCACATCCATCTAATGTATTTCAAGATTTTACAAAGTGGTTTTCCTTATGACTGGTGAATATGTATGAAAATAATCTTGACCTTCTTTTTGCTTGTATCCTTTGATAATAAGTTTAACATTATATTTATTAATTGATCCATCAGCCTTCATCTTCATCTTGAATATCCGCTTGTATCCTAGAGGTTTACTCACTGGCGGTAGATCCACCAACTCCTAAGTATGATTTTGCATAATGGATTCAATTTCACTGTTTACTGCCTCCTTCCAATATTGTGCTTTAGGAGAAGACATGACTGCCTTAAAGCTTTGAGGTTCATTTTCCAACAAATAAGTTAGAAAGTCTAGACCAAAGGATTTTGATTTTCTAGCACGTTTGTTACATTTAGGTTCATCATCATCTCCCTCTTGGTCTTCACTATTGTCCTTTTCAACATCCAAAGTTCGTTTAAGAGAACTTTCCTTTTGTGTAGAATTCTACGGAAAAATATTTTCAAAAAATGAAGCATTCTTTAATTCAATCACAGTATTGACATTTACATCAGGAATATCCAATTTATGAACAAGAAAGCGATATGCACTACTATTATTGGCATAACCAATGAATACACAATTAATGGTCTTTAGTCCAATTTTAATCCTCTTAAGATTAGGGACCGCCACTTTTGCCAAATACCTCCACACTTTGAAGAATTTGTAGGAAGGCTGTCGACCTTTCCATAATTCATATGGTGTCTGCAAGGTTTTCTTATGAGGTATTTTGTTGAGAATATAATTTGCTGAAAGCAAAGCTTTCCCCCACATGTTCTGAGGTAACCCAGAACTTATTAACATGACATTCATCATTTCTTTTAATGTTCTATTTTTCCGTTCAGCAACTCCATTTTGCTGAGGTGAATAGGGTGCCATCGTTTGGTGTATAATATCATGTCGTGGACAAAAATCACCAAAAGGTGATTCATATTCCCCACCTCTATCACTTCTTAGAATTTTGATTTTCTTGCTAAGTTGATTCTCAGCCTCTGTTTTATATAATATAAACATGTCGATGGCTTCATCTTTACTTCTCAGCAAGTAGACATAACAATAACGAGTGCAATCATCTATAAATGTAATAAAGTACTTTTTACCTCCTCTTGTTTGAACAAGTTTTAAATCATAGACATTGTTGTGAATTAACTCAAGAGGTTCAGTACATCTCTCAATACTTTGGAAAGATTTCCTTGTTAATTTTAATTCCACACAAGTTTCGCATTTATGACTTGAATCAATATTAAACTTAGGCAGATATTCCATATTAATCAATATTTGTAAAGCATCATAATTAACATGGCCTAATCTAGCATGCCACACATCACATGACTCTATCATATACGAGGAAGAAGCATTTGCATTCTTAATAACAGAAATAGGTACAATGGTGAGTACATTGAGCTTGAAAAGCCCCTCATTTAGGTACCCTTTACCCACATGCAACCCTCCCTTGGTCAAGACAAATTTATCTGACTCAAAAACAAATTTGAAGCCATTCTTGCTCAGCAAGGATCCGGACACTAAATTCTTTCGAATTTCTGGCACATGCAGCACATTGTTGAGTGTGAGCTCTTTGCCTGAAGTAATCTTCAGCACGACCTTTCCAAGTCCTTCAACCTTCGCAGTAGAGGAGTTGCCCATAAATAGTTGTTCACCATTCTCCACGGGCTGATAAGTGGAGAACATCTTCGTATTAGAGCAAACATGACGAGTACCCCCGGTGTCGACCCACCATTCTCTAGCGTTCGTGACCATGTTCACTTCTAAAATAACAACGGAAAGGTTGATGTCATTCACATTGGTGGAGATAGTCTCCACTTCAGTCATGTGGGCTTGTACATTTTTCTTCTTGGAATCATTTTTTTTCTTCCGTTTGCGACAATCCTTAGCCTTGTGGCCCATTTTTTCACACACATAGCACTTGCCCTTGAATTTGGCTTTGTTGGAGTCATTGTTCGACTGTCCAGCATGATGCTTCCTCTTCTTGTTGTTGAAGCTATTGCTTTTATGGCCTTGTTCCACAACGTTGGCCTTGGCTTCCATGCCATGACCCCCGGTTTTCTTTTCACAAGCACAATTGTCTTCTTCAATTGTTAACCTCATAATCAAATCTTCTATGTTCATCTCCTTTCGCTTATGCTTTAAGTAGTTCTTGAAATCCTTCCAGGAAGGTGGTAATTTTTCTATTATAGCTGCCACCTAGAAAGACTCACTTAAAGTCATGCCTTCCGCATGAATATCATGCAGGATAACTTGGAGTTCTTGAACTTGACTGATCACAGTTTTAGAGTCCACCATTTTGAAGTCCAGAAATTTACCGACCACGAATTTCTTCGTTCCAGCATCCTCAATCTTGTACTTCTTGTCTAATGACTCCCACAGTGCCTTAGCACTTTTCATCGAATTGTACACATTATATAATGTGTTGTCCAACCTGTTAAGGATGTAATTACGGCATAAGAAATCCGCATATTTTCACGCATCTACTGCCGCAATAGCCGTCTTGTCTTCCCGTTTCTCCTCAGTGAGAATGGGTACTTCCTCTTGAAGGAAGCGGGCTAAGTTCAGTGTGGTGAGATAGAACAACATTTTCTGCTGACATCGTTTAAAATCCGCACCACTAAACTTTTTTGGTTTTTCCCCTTTAATTTGAAGAGGAGCAATCACCGGAGTGAGAATAAGTACCGAAGTCAAGTGGGTACCTTCACCAGCCATTTATGTTCCAAAGAACAGAAGATTAACTCAGTTTTAAAAAATTAACAGTGAAATTCGAAATATACACACAGAACAGTGAATTTCGAAATCTACACCGAGAACATTGAATTTCAAAATTTATGCAGAACAGTACATTTCGAAATCTATGCACATAACAGTGAATTTCGAAATACAGGTACAGAACAGTGAATTTCGAAATACAGGTACAGAATAGTGAATTTCGAAATCTATACACAGAATAGTAAATTTCAAAATCTATCAAGAACAGTGAATTTTGAAATATATGCTCAAAATGGTGTATTTCGAAATCTTTACAGAACAATGAATCAGGAATTTATAAACAGTAAATGGATAAACAAGATTATAAAATAGTCAAAGGAATTACTTCATCAGTTCCTCAACTGATCATAAATAAGCCCGAAGACAAAGATCAAGAAAGGTTTATTAAACTCTTTGAATGGGGCTTTATTAAAAAATTATATATTCAGAATGTTTGGAAATTAAGAAATTTCTCTCCCGTTATTTTACAAGAGACAAAAAGATTTGTCAGATATGTTGATGAAAATTTTATTCACAAAAGAAATTTTGTACAAGTGGTAGAAAGAAAAGATTACAAAAGAAAGAAGAAAAATTTACAAGAGAGAGGGCTTAAGGAAGATCTTGCCAGAGAAAGGCTTGCCTTCCCATTACATAGTGGTCTCTTTATATAAAGACTTGGGATATGTTACAAACAAAAGAAATGTACAAACAAAAGAGATAAAGAAAAGTAATATACAAACAAAAGATATAATAAAGAAAAGAAAAGTAGGATAGGAATATCTATCCAAAAGAATCCTCTTTAAGAGTTGTCGGCAATGATGCATGTAGATAGATGCATCTAGGTAGTCTTCAATAATGCTCCATGTGAATAATGCATGAAGTTAGATTACTTTATGTCTTGAGTCTTTATCTTCAATATTGCTCCATGTGTATGATGCATAAAGTTGGATTACTTTATGTCTTGAGTTCTTATCTTCAATCTGTCCTCATACGTATTGTGCTACAAAGTAGATTTCTTTAGGGTCTTGAGAGAATCTTCAATTATATACTTTATAAGTGTGTCACTAGTTGTTGTCTTCTTGTATCAATGTTTTGTATCATCTTCATAAAGGTGTATTAATTCACCAATATATTCATCCATGTCCTCATTGCTTTGAGCATAGTCCTCAATTTCTGTGTCATCCGTAGTATTCTCTTCTTCATATGAGAATGTGGCCAATAATTGTTGTTGCATAATATCTCTTGCCTTTTTCTTTAATTCTTTGGCTGATAAGTCTGGGTATTTTTCCTTCAATTTCTTCTTTAAGATATCCATCGGATTCAATTTTTGATCAGAAATGGTTCCTTCTTGGGACTTGATTCCCCTTTTGCTTTCTCAATAGAAGACTTGATTTCTTCTATTTTTTTATCTTGATCTGGCATATTATGCCACCATCTGTAATAAAATCTTCTGGCTAGGCATGGCAAGTTCAAGTCATCTCTGTCACATTCATATGCCCATGCCCAGATCCATGGGAGACTAAAAGTTATGATGAAAGATAACATCATCTGTCCAGGAAAATTCTCTGGAATTTTATTTATTTGCTGATAAGCACAATATTGTGTCCTGTATAATTCAGGAAGGTGATTTTCATTTGGGCCAAAATTTGCCCACCAATGATAGAACCAATTTGGCAAGTCTGATAAGACTATATTGTTGGCCATAGATAGAAACCAAGTATGTTTTTTGACTGGGTTTTGATAGAAAAAAGAATTTTTCCATGCATCAATATAATCCCAGTAATTAAATTCAGTATGCCGTGCAGATTGGAGGCTTCTGCATTTGTTAGGGACTAAGCCCCAGTCTGAAATTTTCAGAACATTTTGAATATAAACTTTGCTATAAGCAATTGGAGATTGAGGATTATCCTTTATTCTCCTTGTATGAGTAATTGTGACTGAATAAGTCTCAATAAGTATGGATTCATAAATCCATCTAGATTTACCTCCTCTGATTGGGAAGTTATGAGCACTATCAATATATTTTTGTGCTATATGATTGGGATCATTGATCCATTTCATATCCTCTTTATTGAGGGTCATAATTGGAATAAAATTGGTCTTCTTGAAGAAGGGATTTACGGGTTCTGCCATAAGAACCTCCTTAGCTGATTTAGAGCTTTCAGCTTCATGATTGTTCACAAATTTGTGAGCAGTAGGGATTTGAGACACAGATTGGCCTCTCCCTCTACCTCTTCCCCTTCTAGGGCTATTAGCCTTGGGGTTGAGCCAAGCTTGCATCATCCCTGTAGAAATTCATGGGTTAGGAAATCAGGCAGAGAGTTAGATTCTGCCTTTATATGTTCTATTCTGAAGTCAAAAACAGATAATATTGCTTGCCATCTGGCAAATATTTGCTTTGACGCTAAATTTTTTACATCTTTCTCTATTATATCCTTAGCAGCAGAGCAATCAATTCTTAATAAGAATTCTTGATTTAATAAATCATCTTGAAATTTGTTAATACAATTAACAATAGATAACATTTCTTTTTTGACAGTAGAATAATTCTTCTGAGCATTTTTCCAAATACCAGAAGTATATCTTAATAATTCTTCCTTTTGAGTGGTAGGATTTTGTTGTTTCAAAATTCCTCCATAACCAATATCTGAGGCATCAGTTTCTACTACTTTGTACCAATTAGGATTTGCTAATGATAAGCAAGGTAAATTCTTTGCTTTTAATTTTATTTGTTTAACTGCATTAGTATGTTCCTTTGTCCAATTAGGAGCATTTTTTCTTAGTCTATTGTTCAGAATAGCTGAATCTTTAGCTAAGTCTTTATAATAATCTGAAATATAGTTTAGGCTTCCTAGAAACCTTTGTAATTGTTTTTTGTCCTTAATTTCATCTGGAAATTTAGAAGCAAATTCAATACTTCTACTAATAGGCAGAATTTTTCCCATGTAAATATCATGACCAAGAAATCTAATTTTCTCTTGAAATATTTTCATTTTTGGGGCAGAGATTACCAAACCATTATTTTTAATAATTTTTATGAAAATATTCATATGCTTGATATGCTGATCAATTGATTTTAAAAAAATTAAGATATCGTCTATATAAACAATAGAAAAGTCACTATAAGGGAGAAATATCTCATTCATAATATTTTGAAATTCTGAAGGAGCATTTTTTAGTCCAAAAGGCATAACATTCCATTCATAATGGCCAAAAGGAACAGTAAAAGCTGTTTTATATCTATCAATTTCAGCAATTTGTATCTGCCAATATCCTAACTTTAAGTCAAACTTTGAAAATATATTTGCTTCATTTAGTCTGAATAATAAATCCTTTTTATTAGGAATTGGGTATCTGATTCATTTTAATACCTTATTTAAAGGTTTATAGTTAATAATTAGTCTAGGAACTCCTCTTTCTTTTTCAGAGCATTTGTTCACATAAAAAGCAGCACAACTCCAAGGGGAGTAAGATTTTCTGATTAAATTTTTCTCTATAAGAGATTGGATTTCAGTTTTACAAAGATCTAAATATTCTTTGTTCATTTGTATTGGTCTAGCCTTGGTTGGGATAGACTCTTCATCATAATCATCAATATATGGTAAAGTAACTATATGTTTCTTTCTATTCCAGAAAGCAGTAGGTAAATTACTACAAATTTCTTTTTTCATAGTTTCTTCAAAATTTTGAATTATATTTTTGATTCTTGAAGACTTTAATTGTTCTAAAATTTATTCTTGTTTTAATTCTTCTTTTAAAGAATTTATTTGTTTTTCTTTGAATATCAAAGTTTCTTTAATTTGATTGATTAATTTGGTTTGAGGTTGTTTTATGAATTCAAATAATATTTTCTTTCCATTTAAGGTAGTATTTATACCTTTATGACTGATTTTATTGATTGGTTGAATCATACTTAGAAAAGGTGTTCCTAAGATCATATGTTGAGTCAGATCCTTGACTAGTATGAAAATTGTATGAATACATACTCCTTGATTGCATATATAAGCATCAGAAAGTTTATAATGTATATCCAATTTGCCCCCATTAGCCGTACTCAAATTTTGAGTTGTTTTTTTAAAATATTGGGTTGGAATTAACCCTTCTCTGACACAATTCATGTCAACTCCTGAATCTACTAGAGCCGTAGTTTCAAGATTAAATTCATTGTTGATTACTAATTTAACATTAATGAACCACTTTTGATAAGTGAGATTATTTATTATTTGTAAAGAATTATTATTTTTGTTAGGAACAGATTCCTTGGGATTGTTTATTGAAACTTCATGTTTTAAAGTTTATATTTCTCTTTTTAATCTATGGATTTCATAGTTTAGATCCTCTTTAATAGTCTTTCTATAATTAAAATTTTGAGAATCTTTTATAATTTGAATAGGTTGATTTTCAACCAAATCATGTATACCCAAATTTTCTTTATCCTTTAAAGGATCATTTAATTTTACCACTCCCTTATGATGGGTAAAATTATTAATAGCATGTAATTGATTATTACTGTCCTTGTTAAGATCGTTGTTTCCTATATTCATTATAGGTTTAGGAACTTTGCATCTATTAGCAAAATGGCCATTGTGTCTACATTTATGGCAAATAATTTCCTTTAGTTTTTCTACAATTTTTCTCTTCTGATAAGCCCTTTTAGATTTATTTTTCTTTTTAAGATTTAGGCCTTTGGAGGAGTTCATAGGCTGCTTATCAGACAACATATTTGTGTTTGATCCATTGATTTGATCAAGTTTTCCTAGAGATTTATTCTCTTTTTCTTTTATAGATTTCAAATCTTGAATTGGAGTAAATTGACTATTAGTCAAAACATTTATACTTAAATTATTGGATATATTTGTTTTTATTTCAGAATGAGGGACTATATTTTTTTCCAAGCTTAATTCTTCTGAACTATTAGTACGAAGATTATCTGAGAAGTTATAAGATAATGAAGGACTATTGTTGATTTTGTTTTCTTCTATATTAGAAGGTATAAGTTCATGTTCCTTATTAGGAGGGAAGATGTCACTTATTTGTCTCTTATCTTTATTTAAAGATTCATTTTTTAGACTAATTTCATCTTCTTTTATAATTTTATAAATTTTTTCTATTAAATTATTATCTTTTAAGACATCATTTAGTACCTGATTAATTTTCTCCTTAATTCCTCCAGTATTTGAATCTTCTGTGATTAGTGAAGGAGAATTATTATTAAGAGACTTATTTATCTGAATGTCTTTTTTATAAGAAGTTTCTTGTGGTTGATTATTTTGAGGAATAATTTCCATCATCTCATTACTATTCTTATAAAGACTATAAGTCTCAAACCATTGTTTAAAAGGGATAATAATCCTATGAGTATGTAAGAACTTGTAATATAAATCTTTATACTCCATAATTTGAGTTTTAGTAAAGGTACTAAAATACCATTCTCTAAAATTTTTATTTTTTGGCAAGTAAAATTCTTGATTGATTATATTTCTATCAACATAAAATTCCTTAGATATAGGAACATAATTCTTATGGTAGATCCCATAAGGAAAATTTATATTAGAAGTTATAAACTTTTCAACCTAATAAGGTGGTAACCTATTATCTGACTTTATTTCAGAAATAGAATCTCTTAAAGAGCTTTCTTTACCAAAATAATTTGTGGTATTAGATTTTTTACTTCTAAGATTAGAAGATCTGATTTTCCTATTTATTAAGGATTTAAGATTTAAAAATCTTATATCATGTATCCTTTCAGGATATGCCTCAATAAGTTCATCAGGATCATCCTCAGAGTCTTCCGTGGATAGATCTGAATAATTATCTATGTTGGAAAATTCATCAACTTCATAATTTTCTATATCAGAAAATCCTTCATTTTCATTATCAAAAAATTCTTCTGGATCATGAAATATCTTTAATGACATGAATGATAAGTAAAAGTGCTCACATATATTCGGAAAACAAAGTCAAGTCTGTAGGGACAATAAGAAAGGAGACCAAAATACTTCTTATGTAAGAAGAGACTCCAACCAAAAAGAAAATAAAGAAACATTTGTAATTATAAAGCAAAGAGGTAAAAAACACCTAGTTCTACCTATTATGATAAAATTGGCTAGCACTTCATCTTCTACTTTTATCCTCCATGATAGAGTTGGCACAACATCATCTCTTACATTTTCCTTTCATGAACAAATGAGGCAAAATGGCTAACTCCCTTAGACAACATCAGATAAATGGGATAACGCCTTGGCTCTATTCAATTCAGGAAAACATGAATGATAACATGACACCATATCACTTCAAACTCGAGCAAAAGAAGAAATTTCAGCCTTATCACAATAGGTAAAACCAAGCAAGTAATCTAACAACCTTGCAACATAATAACAAGTGTAAGAGAAAGGGGAAAAATGGAAAGGTAAATCCCCTCCTTCCCCTAAGAGAAGAAAGTCCTCTCCTTCCCCAACATACCTGACTGCGCCTTCACGAACACATGCGGAGCACACACTTACCCCCAATGGAGCTTCATGGCTCCGATACCATTGCGTAGAGAATTGGTCTAACATCTCTCTCTCTAACCTAACCCAAGTTCTTAATTAACTTACAAAATTCTATATAACTCGGGTTATATAATTTTTTGTAATTTTTCGTAGATAGAATCGACTCAATATAGTGTCAGTTTAGCTTGAATTATTGAAACCAATATGCCCCAAGATAGAATTTTAGTTTCTATTTTAATTCTCGGGTTTTTGGTTCCCATCTTGGGTCAGGTCGGGTCCAAGGAACCCGGTTCCTATCTTGGTTTGGGACAATCCTGCAAAACCTGACCTAACTAGATCCTATATGCAGCCCTACATAATATCACACATGCAGTAGGCTCATCAAGACAAACTCATGTATGCAAATTTTCCCCGAGATTGCCTGGTTACACGGCACAATCAACAACCTTATGCCTAGCTTTTCACCCAACTTTTTGCACACTAAGCATAAGAACAAGATAGGAAAAAAGGTTCCACCCTAAAAACCTTTATTTATTAGCTTGTGCTTTGTTTTATAAGGAACATGACCCTCTACCTTGCTCTAAAACCCAAGAAATAGCTCTCCACACATGCCCTTTACCCCTCGGCCAACTCGACAAACTTGTGTATGCAAATCAGCCATGTGATGGCCTTGTTAGACCACGCAACCACAACCTTGCGCCTAGCTTTCACCCAACTTTGAACATACCAAGCACAAGAACAAGATAGGAAAAAGAGGCTCTGCCCTAAAACTTTTTATTCAGTAGCCCGTGCTTTGTTTTACAAACAAAATTGTCTGGTTTTAGCAACATGCTAAGTCTTTAGGACCTGACAAAATCCTTCATTTTTCTTGTGCCAAACACATCCAATAGTCCTTGAACTCCTTCAAAGATCCCAACAATAAAATCAACTGTCATAGGGACAAACTAGTGTACGCAAATCGGCCTTGTGATGACCTAGTCACACTGCGCAACTAGCAACCTTACACCCAACTTTTTGTACACCAACTACAATAACAAATATAGGAAAAGAGGCTCCACCCCAAATTTTTTTATTCAGTAGCCTATGTTTTGTTTTACAATGAACAAGACCCTCTACCTTGATCCTAAACCCTTTGAACAACTCTCCGCATGCGCCCTTGACCCCTTGGCCAACTCATCTTCTCAGCTTTTGCTAACTATAAGCTTACTTAGAATGATTTGTCCCCTTGGTTGAATCCACCCATAGCAGAATTCTCCAAGTTTGGCTGAATTATATGGTTCACACTCTAGCTAAATGCCCACTCAAACAACCCATATTCCCCCTATATAAAGGAGAATGTCTAGGGAAGTCTAGTACTACTAGAACTTGCATGATATTATGACTCAAATTAGGATTCCTTAATTAGAATTTAGTTTCCCAATTCAATTAAGTCTTTTTATGCTTATTGTTCTATTATAGGTAGGTTACTTAGTATCCTAGTTTTATTAGATACTAATGTTTTATTAAAGGTAGGGAGCTTCCTTAATTAGATTAGATTCATAATAGTAAAGGGCTCTTAAGCTTATAAGGCACTTCTCCTATGGGAAGGCAAGAAATGACCGTTTAGAAATAGTTTAGTTTAATCATTATATCCCTTCTAGTTCTTTCTTCCATTTCACTTAAGTTAAAACCCCTTTGTCGCAATGGGATACAAGACCTACCTTGTTACAAATTGATTACCCAAGTTCTCATAACCCGGATTTTTAAAATTATTTTTTAATAACACAAATAGAAATTCATGAATAATTTTTTTCTTAATGCAAAATAAACTATTTGATTAAATATCAAGGTCATGATAAATGGAGTTCACAAATACGAATATCAAAACATATATATTATTATATATCTCAAAAATTCATAAAGAGCAATTATACATCTAAGTACAAGTCTATTATCAATCTAAAAATAAATAGCCAAGTTACCTCTTGCACCAAAGATATAATCATTTACTAGAATTACATAAATGATGAATTACATCTCACGCTTGTGTGCCATAGTCTTACTGGTCTTCGCCTGAAGAACCTGCAACCAACCATTCCAAACCACCTAACAACAACAAAACCTCTTCACCCTTAGGAGAAGAGTTTCGAAAAGAACAAAAGGATTAATTAATATTTTTTAGATCAAGTCAACATCATCCGATGTTAATTGCCTATGTACTTATTAAATAACATCTCCAATATTATTTCAGTAAGATTGAATCTAGATATAGTTCTACTTAACAACTAATACCCAACTCATGAAGCATAACATCATATATGCAATATTTAAGTATTTTCAACCAACCTACATTTTATTAAAGTTCTTTAATTGTTCAACTTGTTCTAATTAACAATCAATAGCAAGCAATGTTATTAATTATCTCACAACCTTTGTTTAATAATTAATAACCCTATCTAATCCTTTGGATAGATAGACATATCATATATCAACTAAAATAACACATGATACTGACCACCCTTCATTGTTTTGACCAACTCTAGGTTTAACAGAATATAACTCTCGATGAAGGTCAATACACTATAATCACAATATAAAGGAATAAGAATATAATATAAATATATACCAACCTAGAGATGACCCGACTCTCAAAGAAATCCATGAATACCCAACTCTAATATTTGAGTAAAACTACTTAAACAACAGCTTAACCCAAATCCCCAAGGCTCTCATTAGCATGCCATAAATCTAGAGAAGTGAATCCTAACTCTGCTCATTGATAAAGAATGATGAGAAACACAAGTTTTTCATGATGCTAATGAAACTCTACTTTTTGTATGTAGTATATGGTCCTGTAAAGACCTACGAAAAACCCGCGGTAAAGACCTTTCTAGGCTAATACCCAATGACGTGGCTATGAAGAAAGTATACAAGTATCACAATCTTTACCATCCCCAACTCTATAAGAAATGTCCTCAATGACAATAAATAATGCAACCCATAGAAGCCTAAGGTCTATATGACCACTATTTTCCAAAACATTCAAAACTTAGTGTGATGGTCGCCATTAAAATAATGATGATATAATAATCATAATTATTACTCCGCTCGACATGTGTAAATGTCATGCACGTGACTGAATGTGACAGCCGTCGATACATACCACGACGAGAAATCCACATAAAATAACATATATCATAGTATAAATCAGAGTCGATGCATAGCCAAAATTTTATATATCACAACATTATCAGGTTTAACGAAACACCAAAAAATTATTACATACGCCAAGGGCCACTGTTCGTAGAGCAGTTAGATAACAGAATATAGGCATATCAAGCCTTTACATAATACTAACATAATTACAAAATTAGATAAAACAACATCAAATTAATTATACAGAAACTCTTCTGCTTTCACCTCTGCCTTAACTGCATCACCTGCAAAGTCTAGAGGTGGGTGAGTATTTTTATACTCAGCATGTTGAACTAAAATCTAAATAAATACTAAGTAGAAAATCCATGAAATAAATATAATCTTTTTGTAATATCTTTGTTAAAAAAATTTATTTTAGAAATAATTTTAAAAATTGTCAATTTGTCTGATGACGATAAATTCAGATCCGTGATACCGAACGACGTCCCCCCAACACTTATTGGGCAACATGAGGCTCAGAAGACTAAGAGCTTTCCTGTAATTCTCCACACCTATACGCACGCACCAGATACCGATTCTTTTCTAGGTAGGTATCAAGATAGAATATGATAATTCTTGATTTTACCCCACACTATCAAGAAAATGCACACATCAGAACATGACTCACCGCATGTAAAACATTTCATATGTGGGACATTTTTCAGAAACTAAAGCAAACAAGCATAATTGAATAAAAACAATACGAAAAATTTGACTTTACGAGCATAGCATAAGTTTAGAGTTTAAGACACCCTACCTTAAGCTTGGGTAAAACTTTTATGGTTGAGGTGGCCTCAGACTGAAAAATGACCCCGCCACAGTGTTCAGCACGGTAAAATTAGTTGAAAATGCCTTTTGAACGGCTTGATTCGGACTTAGAATGACTTAGAACAGAAGAAAAGAAGTTTGAGGAGTGAAAGAACTGAAAATGACAGGAGGTGGAATCAAAATTTGTAGACGGAAAAAGACACATGGCACGTGCGATGCATGTCACGCGTCAGACTGCACGTGATGCGGTTCGGGGATGAGGAACCACGCTGTCGCACGGCAGGAACCCACCAAGTGGTTCCTGTATGTCACACGGACAACCTGTGCGGTGCCACATTAGCTAATGACGCAATTCTTGCGTCAGCCCACAATAAAATATATATTTTTTCATTTTTTTTTCAAAACATTAAAATGTGATAACTTTCCAATCATAAGTCAGAATCACGCGTTCTTAGTACCGATGGACTCGTATCGACTAGCCCTTCTAAACAAGACCACTCATCAATAGGTTTTACTATGGGTTCCTCCATGAGGCGCGCTTCTCATGGTCATTACTTACAGCCTCGATGTCTGATTCAAGTGATTTAAAAACCGTTATATTCATCTTTTAGGGTTCTACAACAAATATTTAGAAATTGAACCCAAAAAAATATTCTATTAATAAAAAATATTAAAAACCCTATTATTAGTTTTAAAATTTTATCGAAAGTTAAGGTTGTCATAATCTTCCCCCCTTAAGGAAATTTTGTCCTCGAAATTGAACTTGTTTATCTTCAAATAGTTCTAGATATTTTTTCAACATTACACTTTCCAACTCCCATGTTGCTTCCTTGAAAGAATGATGATACCATAATACTTTCACTAACGAAATTCTTTTTGTCCTAGGGATTTGTTCCTTACGATCCAAAAGTTTGATTGGTTTCTCTTCAAAAGACAACTTAGGTTCTAAGGTGACCGTTGTCTGATCCAAAACATGAGAAGGATTTTGCACATATTTTTTAAAAAATAGACACATGAAACACATTATGAACATTGTCTAACTGAGGGGGCAAAGCCAATTTGTATGCCACAGGCCCCACTTTATCCAAAATTTCAAACAACCCCACAAAACGAGGACTCAGCTTACCTTTAACACTGAATCTCGTAACTCCTCGAGTTGGTGATACCTTTAGCAGCACATGATCACCTACATAGAAGTTAAGATTTTTCTTCTTCGATCAACATAGTTCTTTTGACGACTTTGAGCTGATATTAGTCGATTCTTGGACAGCTTCACCTTATTAACAATTCTGATTTTACCAACTTTCTTTCCTCTACTTCACTCCAACATGTTGGCGATCGTCAAGGTTGACCATATAGAGCTCATAGGGTGCCATGCCTATACGGGAATGATAACTGTTATTATAGGCAAATTCTATCAATGATAAGTTCTCATCCCAATTACCCCTCCAATCAATTGCATATCTTCTAAGGTATGAATAGTTTTTTTAGATTGGCCATCTGTTTGTGGGTGAAAGGTTATACTAAATATGAGATTAGTACCCAATTCTTCTTGAAGTCTTTGCCAAAAGTGCGAAGTGAATCTACTATCCCGATCTAAAATGATTGATAATGGTACTCCATGTCGACTCACAATTTCCTTTATGTACATTCTTGCCAAAACATTTAACATTTGGGTCTTCTTTAGGGAAAGAAAATGGGCACTTTTGGTAAGTCGATCTACTATAATCCAAATAGATTCATGACATGATGAAGTCCTAGGTAAGACTGAAATAAAATCAATTGAAATGTACTCCCACTTCCTTTCAGGAATTTCAATAGGTTGGAGGGTACCAAATGGTTTCTGATGTTCCGGTTTAACTTGTTCTCAAGTTAAACATTTAGAGACAAATTCTCCCCTGTCCCTTTTCATCCCATCATACCAAAAATTCCTTTTTAAATCTTGGTACATTTTTGTTCCTCCTGGGTGGATGGTGTATTGAGACCTATGTGCTTCATATAATAGATCTTGTTTTAGTTTAGGTACCACCGGAACCACGAGTTTTCCTCTAAATCTTATTCCATCATCAGAGCCTTTACTAAAGTCAGGTATGTCTAAGAAGGTTTATACTTCTGCATCCTATCTCTGAGCCTCCAGAATGTGTTCAACTAATTCAGATTTCGCCTCCAGATTAGCTACAAAAAACTTTTTGTTTTCCTATTGTAATTTAGGTTGTATACCTATTACTTCTTCCACTAGTCTCTATTTTTTTACCAACATTTGAGCTACCTTCCACGTGGCCTTTCTACTAAGGCATCAGCCACCACATTGGCTTTTCCTGAGTGGTATTGAATAGAGAAATCATAATCATTAAGGTATTCAATTCACCATTTTTGCCTCAAGTTAAGATCACTTTGAGAGAAAATGTACTTGAGACTCTAATGATATGTAAAAACTTCAAAATTTTCTCTATATAAATAATGTCTAGATTTTTAAGGCAAAAATTACTGCTACTAATTCAAGATCATGAGTGGGGTAATTACCTTCATGCTTCTTAGTTGTCTTGAAGCATATGTTATTACCTTCTCATTCTACAACAAAACACATCCAAGGCCCATTCATGAAGCATCGCTATAAATAATAAATCCTCCACTACCAGACAGTAAAGATAAGACTGGAGCGATGATTAACTTTTGTTTTAACTCTTGAAATGCATTCTCACATTCTTCATCCCATATAAATTTTACCTCCTTTCTAGTTAGCTTTGTCAAGGGTAAGGTTATACTCGAAAACCCTTGGATGAACCTTTGATAATAATAGGAAAACCCTAGAAAACTTCTAATTTATGTGACTATCTTGGGCTTTTCCCACTTTATAACTGCTTCAATTTTAGTTGGGTCCACTGACACTCTATTTTTTGAAATAATATGACCCAAAAAGACAACTTGTTCTAACTAGCATTCACATTTACTCAACTTAGCATATAGCTTATGGTCTCTTAGGGTTTGAAGAACTATTTGTAAATGTTCTCGATGTTCTTCTGGATTTGTAGAGTAGACCAATGTCATTAACGAAAATAATTACAAATTTATCCAAATAAATTTGAAAGACTCGATTCATAAGAACTTTGAATGTTGTAAAAGCATTCATCAATCCAAATGGCAACACTAAAAATTCATAGTGGCCATATCAGGTACGAAAAGCTATCTTTGGAATATCTTCATCTTGTATTCTCAACTGATGATACCTTGTCCTCAAATCTATTTTTGAGAATACTTTTATTTCTTGTAATTGATCAAACAAACCATCAATCCGAGGTAAAGGATACTTATTCTTAATAGTCACAAAGTTAAGCATCCTATAATCTATACATAGTCTTAAGGATCAATCTTTCTTCTTGACAAAGAGGACTAGAGCTCAATAGGGTGAGACTCTGGGTTTGATAAATCCTTTATCTAGTAACTCCTGTAATTGACTTTTAAATTCTTTTAACTCTGCAAGAGCCATACAGTAGGGTGTCTTAGAGATATGACTTTCTCCTGGTAGTAAGTCAATATTAAAATCTATCTCTCTATTTGGTGGTGCTTCAAGAAGATCATTAGGAAACACATCCAAAAATCCTTTATCACATCAATATTTTTTAACTTGGAAGATGAAGAATCCTCAGAAATCACACTAGCAAGATATGTTTAACATCCCTTAGATATCAATCCATGCACTTTCACAACTGAAATGATGCATGCCCCAAATTGATTTTTGTTTCCTTGAAAGGTAAATTTTTCCCCTCCTTGCTTATTGAACGTAACTTTTCTCTTCTTACAATCTACTAAGGCCTCATTATCGGCTAACCAATCCATTCCTAATATGACATCATAGTATATCATACTTAAGATTTTAAGATTAGCCTCCCATTTTTTGTTTTCTAATGACATGGGCTCATGTTGCAGAAATGTTTGAGCTATAAAAGTTTTTCCCATAGAAGTTGACACTTTTAAAATATATCATAGTTCAATAACTGGATAACCAATATTTACAGAAAAATAATAGCATATAAAAGAATGTGTCAATCCTAAATCTATTAAAACCTTAGCAATCTTATCCAAGATCAGAAGTGTACCTTGTATAAATCCTATTGAAATTTAAGCTTCTTCTACAATAATAGCATAAACCCGCCCTTGAGCTTTAGGCTTTTGTTCCATCTTGATTCCTCTTGGTTCTTCTTCTTGGGGCATTCCTTGATCTTGTCCAAGATCCCCATACGTGAAGCATCATTTCTCGGAGAAGTAACAAATTCCTGGGGATGAAACTGGTTACATTTGGAACACTTCTCTAATTATTTTCTCCCTAGGTTTGGGTTGATGGTCTAGAGGCCCTCTATAATTTTCGGTTATTGATCTGGTTAGGGCATTTTTCTCTTCCAGTCTTCCGTCTTGCTACCTTGCCCGCGGTCTTTTCTTTTAGCCAAGAACTCCTGATATTCTTGCTTCAATAAAGAGGCCAATTTCACAGTTTTGGCCATAGTAGTAGGTTGAAATCCAAATATTCGACTGCGAAGTCCATTATTTAGACCTCAGACAAATTTTTGAGCTTTCTTTAACTTTGTAGGGAAAATTTTAGGAGTGAAACATTGTAACTAAATAAATTTGTTTTCATATTGAAATACAGTTATATTTCCTTGTTGAAGGTCCAAGAATTTCTTGAACATGAGGAGGGAAATATTTGTTGTATAATACTTCTCTAAACTCTTCCCACTTGATATTTCCTTGTTGAAGGTCCAAGAAGTTTCTTTCTGTCGATGGCCACCAGAAAGCCGCCTCTCCTGTCATAGCAAAAGTGGCTACATCTACTTTCCTATCTTTTAGAAACTTTCATTGCCTTAAATATCCTCTCAACCTCGAATGTCCATTTCTCAGTAGCTTATAGTCCATTTTCTCCCGAAAATTCTTGAGCAATTTTCTTAAACTGCTCAAGCATATTGTCTTTTTCACTAATTGTTTTTAGTCAAATCCCTGTAGTTCCTTAAACGGTTAGGGTTAGGATGAAATCCTTGGGTCTACGATTCTGGGTCATTCTTTGAATCATTAGATCAAAGAAATTGTCCGTATGATTTTCTCGTGCCACTACACCTTGAGCAACATTTTTGGCTTGGGCAGAATCATAAGATCATTGTATTTCTTTACCGTTATCAGAAGTCATTTCGAGGTGCTATTAGATTGTAACAACCTTGAATTCACAAGAAGTTTTGTAAACTAACAGTATTTATTTATAAATATCTTTGTACATATTCACATAATACAAAAAGAAGTGTATCTAATACACCTGTCAAAACAAATATTCACAAAACGACTAGACTATTTAAAAGTACAAATACACACACATTTTCTTTTATCTTAGGGTTGAGAGAAACTTTTCAAGGGAAAATTTTCCTCAACAGGCATTGAAAGAAGTAGTGCTTTCTCTGCACACGAAAAAGACATATCTCAGGCAATTGTTTAGTGTACCACATTAGTCCCTTGCCCTTATTACGCCTTTGAGTCCATCCTATTTCCTCCTCTTCTTTTTCTTCTTCAGTGGGTAGTTTATTTAAGTCAAAGTCTCTCAGAACATTTTCTCTCACTGGGTTTTCCATCCTCTCACCCTCACCCTCACCCTAGTCATTTACTAATAGTTCTTTCCAAAAGGTTTCATCCTCAACTGGATCCTCCTCAGGCGGGTCCTCCTCGGGTTGGTCTTCCTCAAACAGGTCCTCCTCAAGTGGTTCTTCCTCAATTGGGTCCTCTTCGGACAGGTCTTCCTCAAGTTGGTCCTCCTTAACCAAAATTGGTGTATTAGGAATATTTATTACTTCATGCACCTTGTCACTACTTTGGGATAATATAGAAGTGATTTTTGGGTCATTTGAAGCGTCTGAGGTTTATGCCATGAGGGTTTCCTTTGAAACTAGACAAGGCTTCTTTTCTTCTTGTGAAGACAAAGGCAGTTTTCTTGCTGACATATGATACAAAGAGCTTGAGATGAATGCCATTTTTTATTTTCCTATTAACTATCTTATAATTTCAAAGCAAATCATAACATTAGTAAAATCATCGAAAATAAATATTCTCTTCTTTTCTTCTCATGAAGGAAAATGCAGTTTTCTTGCTGGCATATGATACAAAGAGCCTGAGATGAATGTCATTTTTTATTTTCCTATTAACTATCTTATAATTTCAAAGCAAAGCATAGCAATAAAATCATCAAAAATTAATATTAAGTATTTATGTGACTAATCAAATCTACTGCTCTACTAATAGTGAAATCTTAGGCTCTGATACCAAATGTGACGACCGCCATTAAAATAATGATGATATAATAAACATAATTATTAATCAGCTCAACACGTGTAAATGCCACACATGTGACCAAACGTGACAGCCGTCGGTACATACCACAACGAGAAATCCACATAAAATAGCGTACATCATAGTATAAATTGGAATTGATGAACAACCAAAATTTTGTATATCACAACATTATCAAGTTTAACGAGACACCATAAAATTATTACATACACCAAGGGCAACTGTTTGTAGAGAAGTAGATAACAGAATTTAGGCATATCAAGCCTTTAAATAATACTCACATAATTACAAAAATAACTAAAACAACATCAGATTAATTATACGGAAAACTCTTCTGCTTTCACCTCTTTCATAGCTACATCACCTGCAGAGTCAGAAAACCCATGAAATAAATATAATTTTTTTAAATATCTTTGCCAGAAAAAGAATTATTTCAGAAATCATCGGTTAGTCCAATGATGATAAATTTAGAATCGTGATACCGAACAGCGTTCTCCCCGACACTCATGGGGCAACGGGGGACTCAGAAGGTTAGGAGCTTTCTCATGATGCTCCACACCTATATGCACACGCCATATACCAATTATTTTTCTCGGTAGGCATCAAGATAAATGTGATAATTCTAGGTTTTACCCCAGGACTACCCATAAAATGCACACACCAGAACATGACTCAGCGTATGTAAAATATTTCATACATGTAACATTTTTCAGAAACTAAAGCAAACAAGCATAATTGAATAAAAATGAAACAAAAAAATTGACTTTACGAGCAGAGCATAAGTTTAGAGTTTAAGACCTTAAGCTTGGGTAAACATTTCATGGTTGAAGAGGCCTTAGACTAAAAGATTGACCCCACCACAGCATCCGACATGGTCGAATTAGTTGAAAACGCCTTTTGAACGGCTTGATTCAGACTTAGAATGACATAGAACAGAAGAAAAGAAGTTTGAGGAGTGGTAGAACTAAAAATGACTGAAGGTGGAATCAGAATTTATAGACAGAAAAAGACATGTGGCATGCGTGACACACGATGCGTGTGAGATGCACATCGTGCATCAGACCGCACACGACTTGGTTCTGCCACATGGAACCGCGCTGTTGCGTGATCATTTTGCACGGCAGGGACCTGCTACGCGTTTCCCGCTTGTCGTGCAGACGACCTGCGCAGAGCGATCCCACCACACGGATCACTGTGCAATGCGGGCCCGCGCATCACGCGGTCATCCCACACGGGGCTATGTCAGCTAACGCAGCTGAGGCAATTCTTGTGTTAGCTTGCGTCAGCCCACAATAATATATATATATATATATATATATATATATATATATATATATATATATATATATATATTAAAAACTTTAAAACATGATAACTTTCCAACCATAAGTATGAATCATGCGTTCTTCGTACTGATGGACTCGTATTGATGAACCCTTCGAAACAAGACCTTTACAGTGTGAATTGGACCCAATAGTTTTGGGTGAATATTTAACTAGATAAAATTAATTGAGTCTAAGTGTCACAACCCTAATTTTTGGTAAGTTTTTAAAACTAATAATAGGGGTTTTCATATATTTTTATTAATAGAATATTGTTTTGGGTTCAGTGTCTAAAGAATTGTTGTCGAACTCTAAAAGATGAATATAGCGGTTTTTAAATCACTTGAATTGGACATCGGGGCTATAAGTAATGACCTCGAGAAGTGCACCTCATAGCGGGACCCACTATAAAACCTATCCAACAACTTATCCAATGAGTTGTGACTCGAAAATCATTTCAAACCCTATTCGTCCCTATAAAACTAGGATAAACTTCCATAACTACCCTAGTTTCATTAACCAAGGTAAGTTTCTATGTCAGGGTCTTATTCACTCCATGAACCGGTTACAAACCCCAGTGAAGGTATTTTAGTCTTTATCTTAATTAAGTTTTCTCCCCCCAATCCAAAGCCAACTGATATCTCTTGATTAATTTTCATTTATCTCTAGTTATCATTATATTACTAACACATTATGATCAAAAGCATGCATCAGAGTAAATAAACATAATTAACATAGGTTTACACAAATCCATTATTAATAAACAGGGGCCCATTACACTCATTTGCAGGGTTAGGGTTAAGACAAATTTAAGCCCGAGATAATTAATAAATCTTATGTATCTGCAAGGTATTCATATACTAGCCTCGTAAACCATGTGTTGTAGACACATGTACCAAGCTGCCTAAAACCCTAGAAATGAGAGTTCTTCCCTTTATTTCTCGTGATACTGTGATCTGTAAAGGTCTGTGTATTACCTACTAGTCACACCTCTTCCATTTGAAAGCATGTACTATTATTATAGGGTACTCTCACTCTCGTGTGGTTAGGGTGTCTATTTCAATAAAAATGGGGTAGACTACCCCTAAAGGCATTGAAGTAATTTTACCACCTAGGGTATGATACTCTCCTTTGGGTCATTATGGTCATCTCACTCTATTTGTATTGATTTTAAGTCATTGACCTCTCTAAAGGCTCCACTCTCAAATTGCACTTCCATTCACATGAATGTAAGCGGTCTGCTCATAAGGGTATTTCTTTCATTCCGTCCAATGCATTCTTTAAATCGAATGGGTCCAAAATTAGGCTCAAGGGTACCCGTTGATGTTAAGGACCCGTGGTAATTTTCCTGATAGTTCATGGGCTCATGAACCCCTTAAACTGACCTTGGTTCACTTAACGATTCACTCTTAACCATGAGGTAAAATGGTTAATTACCTATTTACTGAGATTTCCCCCTACCATGTGAATTGGTCTATACTTAGATTACACCCTCACCTCTGACTGGGAGTTTTCACAAATTTTAACCTCACTCACATGCCCCTAGACCAAAGCCCAAGTTGGTTAATTAAACTATGGTTTACTTATTAGGGTAAAATAGTTCTCTTTTGAGTCATGAAAAAGAGGACTTTATGTGATTTTCCATCATGATGATGTTGAAGAATAATAATTTCCATGTTTAATGATCATGAGATGACATATATCAATGTTTAGCATTTGAGAATGTGTTATACATGGCTTTTTTTATGTAGGAGGAAGAATGAGATGATCACCTTCAAGAGTGATAGCCCTCACTGGCTTGTCATCATGGGGTATTGGAAAAATAGTTTCTTTATAAGTGCTCTGATAGCATTCAGTAGTCCAATAATCTCCCCTAAAAACATTCTATAGATATAGATTTTTTTTGTTCAAGCTTGACTACATGGGCTTATGATTTATATATTAAAGTTCATGTTTAAATTCGAGTCGAGTTTCATATTTCTAATTCAAGCCGAATTTGAACTAGAACTTTTGAGCTTGTTCAAGCTTTGTGCGGAGCTTGAATAGTTTAAGCTCAAGCGTGGCGAGTTCAAAACTCAGCTCAGCTTATTAATAACCCTAAGGATGGAGTCTTCAATGTCTATTAAAAAAATTACTCAAGAAAAAATTACTTCCCTTTACGTGCTTAGAGCAACGGGGTAATGTATAGGATCCACAACAAATTATTGGCAACCTTGTATAAAATAGAATGTTCTTAAAAAATTTAACATCTCTATTGTTGACTTTCAAATTGAGTGGACAAACTAGCCCACATGCAAGATTGGCCCAATACAACAACAAATTATTGGGTACTCTCATCGTACCACATGGGATTGGCTTGTGAGAGCACTTTAGCACTAGTAGGAAGATTCATCGTAGTTGAGGATTGTAGAGTGGGAGTAATGTGTTCCTAAACGGAAGATTTTTTTATGCTCTCCTCATATAAGAAAGCGTTTTTAATGCTCCTGACAATGACCTCAACGTAAAAAATACATAAGAACCCTTTATTTGTGAAATTGATAATATATATGTTAGCACCAGTAATATTAGTGCTAATGTGCCCTAGTATGTACGCCATCAATACTTAAATATCAAAACTTCTATATATTTTTACACTGAGCTTATTTTTAGAGGGAATATAAAAAAATATTTATCTGACAATGAGCTTAGTGTGAATACATGGAAACCCTTGATATATGAGATCGATAATGTATATGTTAGCATATATTAACCCCAATATAACTAATGTTAATATGCCTTAAATACTAATGTTAATATGCGTAAGCGTATATGGTATCAATCTCCTTCAATGCGTTACTTAAGTTGATTGTAGAGTGGAGCGTCCAAAAGGTGTAAATAATTTCTCCAATTTGAGAGACGTCTTTATTCCCTTTGAATGGGTCCCGCTTCTTCGTTTTAGTTGATGTGGGCCATCCATGGAAATTCCACAACGTTGGAGGGCCCCGATATTCCAAGTGGGCCCCGACAATAGTTAGTGGGCAGGGAGGTTTAGTTGGCTCTGCTGTCACGTTTCATCCACCCCCTCCCACCCGACATTTTCCTGCACCTACTACCTCAACCCCCTCCAACTAAATTTCGACGAAGAAACTTCGAAATACAAATCAATTTTTTTTTTCAATTCATTAATACCCAGAGCAGGAAATCCCCTTCCCCTTCATCGCATCTCCCTGCTCCTTTCTCGTAAGTTTTAACCACTTGTTTACTGTACTTTCTACCCATTCATTTCATTTCTTTTCTTTTTCTTCTTGGTTGTATCGTTCTTGAGTTGATCAATTAGATGCGTGCTTTCTTCTTAATTTTCATGTTCGATCTATGAGATGCTAGTTTTTCTAGTTAATGGGTGGATTTCGATATTGGTTTCTTGTGAGTCTGTGTCATTTCTTGAGGATTAGTGTTCTTTGGAAGCAGAGATCGAACTCTGTTTTCAGGTGCGATTTATAAGATTCTGGTTTTTCTACATAATGGGTAGTCTTCGAATTTGGTTTTCGATTTATGAGGTTCTAGTTTTTCAAGATAATGGTTAGTCTTCGATTTTGGTTTTTGGTTAGTCTGTGTCATTTGAGTGTATTCCTTGAGGATTGCATACTTGAGGTGCTCTATGAATGCAGAGATCGAACTCTGTTTTCAGGTTCGATATGTGAGATTCTAGTTTTTTCTAGTTAATGGGTGGTCTTCGATGTTGGTTTTTGTTAGTCTGAATGTATTCTTGAGAATTACATACTTGAGGTGTTCTTTGAAAGCAGAAACCATACTCTATTTTCAGGTGAGATTTATAAGATTTTAGTTTTCTAGATAATGGGTGGTCTTCGATTACGGTTTTTTGTTTGTCTGTGTCATCGAGTGTATTTCTTGAAGATTACTTGAGGTGTTCTCGCTTCGAAATCCGAGATCGAATTCTGATATGGGTTTTAATATTTGTTAAAGGTAACCGAGGTGTGAATCAGTATGGCGAGGAAGAAGATCAGAGAGTACGACTCCAAGAGGTTGCTCAAACAGCACCTGAAGAGGCTTCATGGGATTGATTTGGACATCAAATCAGCTCAGGTCTGGATTTTTCCTTTCCTTTTCTTCTTTTAGTGCCCAAACTAGAACTGAAGGAATTGGAATTTTGTCAAACACACTTATGTTGGAAATTCTAATTTGGGATGCACTTATGATTGAAACTCTAGCCACACATAAAGTCTGGGTGTTGGAGTCTAAGTAATAAACACACTTTTCCAGGCTGCTTGCTTAGACTGTGTATTCAGTTGGGGCTGCAATTTAGTTTTGGACCTAGAATATGAAGTGATACAAACATACTCTCACAGTTGTTTCTGCTCATTTTTTGTTTTTGGGATTGTTATTGCAATATCTCAATATTTTTGGTTCTAAGACGCCTTCTCCTCTCATTAGATATGGGTGTTAGATATCAAGTAATTGGCACTCAAGCAAACACGCTCATGTAGTGTGCAAATTGGTTTGGACATAATTTACTTGAAGAATGGAAAGTTAATGAATTTTTTATTGTTCTACACGTAAATGGCATTTTGGATTACTCATATCTGTGCTTTTGAATGCCTGTTTATTTTTAATGTTATCTGGAATGGTGTAGGTCACAGAATCGACTGATTTGAATGAGCTAGCTGACCAAGAAACATGGCTTTCATCCGGGAAGCTTGTTGTAAAGCCTGATATGTTGTTTGGGAAGCGAGGGAAGAGTGGTCTAGTTGGCCTTAATTTAGACCTGGCCGAAGTTGCCATCTTTGTGAAGGAACGTCTAGGAAAAGAGGTACCTCTTTTTTATTTCCGGTATGATTTATATTCTTTTCTAGTAGCTTGAGCTACAAACAAGGCAGATTTAGTTTCTGTGGATTTGAATTAAATGTATCTGCTCTCATCTTCTTTGTGGATTTGATAGGTGGAGATGGGGGGCTGTAAGGGGCCTGTAACCACATTCATAGTCGAACCATTTGTTCCACACACTGAAGAATTTTACCTCTCCATTGTTTCAGAGCGACTTGGATGTACCATAAGCTTTTCAGAATGTGGTGGCATCGAAATTGAAGAGAATTGGGATAAAGTATTCACCTGCCTTGGTACATTTTGACTAATGCATAAATATGTTGAAACGGAGTATTCCAAACAGTGAGTCACCTGGTAGGGCCAGCACAAATCATATATATGTAATAGGAAAAGGTTTGTATGAGCCTGGGCATCATGAGCCATTGGATTGAGATCGGGCAGCGGAGGAGGCAGAAAACTAGTCTGCTTCCTGGGTAATGTTTGCTGTTGGATTGAAATCTGATGACCAATGATGCCCGGGCTCATGCTGGCTTGTGTGAGCTCGTGTTCACACTAGCTTGAGCCCTGGCTCATCCAAACAGGACTGTATGTAATATTGAAGTATCATATTACATACCTACATGTTAATATATATATTTAATATTCATTTATTATTTAACCGGAAAAAAAAATGCATGCATGCAAATGTAAAACTTATAATATCTTTAATGAGTCACAAACTCACACTGTATTCATGCATTTACAAACTACTGCCGCATAGTTCAAGATTGTTTCACACAGCTGTTAAGGTTAATTTGTCTAATGGGTGGGTTTTGCATGTACAAGGGACTGGGTTATTGATCTGGCTGGGTCATTTCTTGGTTGATCAGACTGCATGCTGAAGTGTGTGTCTGTTCATTATTCAAATCTGTAGGAATGAGATTTGTGTAGAGTGAAATAAAGATTACTTATTGGTTTACAGCATCTCTAGCTATAGGAATCTATTAACTTTGCTACTTATCAGTATATTAGAAAATTTCTTCTCTGCTAAAGCATGTTATTTGTCAGGTGAAATCTGTATTCGTTCCTACGGATGTGCCTTTTACATCGCAAATATGTGCACCTCTTGTTGCAACTCTTCCATTGGAGGTAACTTCATTGGCCTTATAGAGTTTGAATATTATTCACCATATTACAATCTGAGGTGTCATCTAAAATTCACTTTTGATAAGGTTCCATATTTTCATGGGAAAATTTCCTTTCATTACACTTTTTTTTTCTTAAAATCATAAATGTTGTCTGCTGTTTTTTTTTTCAAAACATTTCAGATTAAATCGACAATTGAGGAATTTATCAAAGCAGTCTTTGGCTTATTTGCTGGTAAGTAGGATGTCTCGAGTTGCTGTCATTTTTCATCACATATGGTTCATGATAATTCTTAGCCCATGCTATTAGCAAATACTAATATCAGCTCTATTGCCTTCCCAGATCTGGATTTCACTTTCCTAGAAATGAATCCTTTTACCCTAGTTGAGGGAAAGCCTTATCCTCTGGATATGAGAGGGGAGCTCGATGACACTGCTGCTTTCAAAAATTTCAACAAGTGTGATCCTTTTCTCATGTGACTGTTGTTCTTGCTAAAAATCATGATTTAGACGTCATAGGAATCTGTTCTTTAATAAATTATGTTAATGTGGTGAGAGCATATGCCACTGTTGTTTGAAAGAAACTCATTTTTACAGGTGGGGGAATGTTGAATTTCCATTGCCATTTGGTAGAGTATTAAGTCCTTCAGAAAAGTTTATTCATGGACTTGATGAGAAGGTACTGACCATAATCTATATAGCTGATTTTTATAAAATTGTACTATCTCTATAGAGTTCTTGAATGTTTAACAGATTGGTTACCATTTTCTCTGTATCAAACTACATTGTATTGTCATTAGTTATTCTGTAGTGTATGGCTTAGAATGATGTTAATCTGTCGGCCAATAACCAACTGAGGATGAATTATAAAGGTATGATTACGCTACTGATATATAATTCCTGTCTTTGCAGACAAGTGCGTCATTGAAATTCACTGTTTTGAATCCAAAGGGAAGAATTTGGACAATGGTGGCAGGAGGTGGTGCAAGTGTCATCTATGCGGATACGGTAAATACCTAATCCATAGACTGGGGAGCGGATATACAAGTTTTCTTCTGTTCTCTAGGTTTCATTTTTCTGCTTCTTCTGACTTTTTGATGCTCATATTAGGTTGGTGATTTGGACTACGCTTCTGAGCTTGGTAACTATGCAGAATATAGTGGAGCTCCAAATGAAGATGAAGTGTTGCAATATGCTAGAGTTGTAATAGATGTGAGGCCTCTTCTTTATACACCCTACCTTTTCAAGTGTTTTTGTTAAATCACTTCCTTATGTTACTCATTCCCTTGTCATCTTTCAATTAAATTTGTTTCTCATCAATACAGATTCCTTGAATCTCAATTTCAAATTATATGCCAAACAATGAGTGCTGTGTTTGTATATGCGCTGTCTGTTTGCTTAAGGCATGTAGCGTCTGAAAGTCGATAGTCCTTGTTGTAGTGCGCAACCGCAAATCCTGATGGTCACAGAAGAGCTCTTCTGATTGGCGGAGGAATTGCCAACTTCACAGATGTTGCTGCTACATTTAGTGGCATCATTCGTGCATTGAAAGAGAAGGTACTTCTGCATTTTGATATTTTTCCTATTTCAGTTCACTACGTAGTACTTTGATAGCTTTCTAATTATTTGAATGGCCAGGAATCAAAACTTAAGGCAGCTCAGATGCACATATTCGTGAGAAGAGGAGGTCCAAATTATCAGAAGGGTCTTGAGAAGATGAGAGCTCTGGGGAAAGAAATTGGTATCCCTCTTGAGGTAAAATATTATTAAACCAATTTTATACAAATTTTGCAGAGGGCACTAGTGAATTTAATTTTGTGATGAGCGATGACAATGTTACCATTTCTTGTAAGATCCAGCTGAGACTGATAATAGTTATATCTTTTAATCTTCATTGAAGTCTTAGTGATGCATGTTTTCGCGAGAAATTCCCGAAATATAGCTTTTTACATTCATCACTTAAGACAGCCTTGAAAACGTTTGGGGATCTTGTCTGACAGCAGCTTCACAGTATTTAATTCGCAACAGCTTTTGTAGAGTCTGCTTTCTTCTCTACTTTCACTGAGAACAGACTTGTGGTTTGCAGGTTTATGGGCCCGAAGCAACAATGACAGGAATATGCAAACAAGCAATTGAGTGCATCACTGCCAATGCTTGAATGTTATTACTTGCTTTCAGGAATTTTGTTGGGTCATGTTTCTTTGTTGTGGCATTGAAGAAAGATTTCTATTATAGGGTCGGGAAAGAGAGTCCTGGAACCTGCTGCAGTCTGGCCACCAAGTTTATTATTACTTTTACTGCTTGGTCTAAAGATTGATTATTTCAGATGGGTCAGTTTTGAACAAGTTTTGAGGATGCATGGAAATGTGCCAAATACGTTAATAATGTGCCAAATACGTTAATAATAAAAGGCAGAAATGTTGTAATATAGCTATCAAATCTTGGTTGCATGCTATTATTGCAATTACCTAATGCATGTTGTGTGTTTGTTAAGGTTCTAAATAAGCTTATATTCTTAAGGAAGCAATGGCAGTAAATTTTAATTATGTTCTTCCGTAATCCAGGCAAAGGCTACTGGGTGACTGCTCCCAGCCTTTGAAAGGATTACATTTCGCATGGCGTGGCTTCTACTTCTGCAGTAGGGATTGAGTCGTACACAAAGCGTACGCAACTCTGTTGCCCTTCTTGTATATCATGATGTTGATACTTAACGGGATTTGTATCCGTTTGGAGATGAGCATACATTCTACATATAATCAAAGTGTTACAACTGGGAGTAGGACCGTGTTGCAAACCTCAATGTGGTTTCTTTATCCAGGATCATCCCCAAGCTACTTAAGGCTGGAGCAAAGTGGGTCTTTGGCCTCAGTATGTACGCAATTAGAAAGCATAAGTCCATATAGTCCCTGTTAATTGTGAAAATTACGTTTAACGCTGGATACTCTCAAAACCTCAGGTGTAAAATCCCCACCCAGACCCAATTTAGACACTACCAATCGCAATTGCAAAGCATAACACATGCATCTAATCATACTGTAAATTACGTTCAAAGCTGAATACTACATAACCCCTTGCTTGATTAATACCCACCCGAAGCTTATAAGAAAGCCATCGACTCCTTGCAACAAAAATGAAAATACAAAATCACGTTGTAAACCCTAAAAAAGTGAGATGAAGTCTCTTTTTGACCATCACTTCAACCTAGCCTGCACAGGCAGAACAAAAATATAATAACAAAAGTAATATATTTCTAGATATTCAAAATTTTCTATCCTAACAGAAAAGCTATAAAGTTATTTAGAAATTGAGAAATTTGGTTCTTTGAATTACCATTCATGTATTATGACATTCCATCATAAGTAAACATTTACTGGGTGCCAAAAGGGCTTGAAAATGGGCCTAATACAGAATAATTCCCTAACTAATACTGTTATTTTTGTGCACATACAAAATTTATTTTTTCCAAGGACTTTTATACAGATTTTAAGCACATTTATCTACATGTGTTTTTAATTGTGTTAAAACACCCTGACTAGGCTGTCCCCCAGATGCCAGTTATTTTAAGAAAATAGATCTTAGAAACGAAAAATGTCATGAGAAAGAGAAAGAGAGACAACCAGCCTTAGCACGAAGAAGAAGGTAAGAGGGGAGCTGCAGCAATTGGCAGTGAAGTGGTAGCACAGCGGTGGTCAAAGTGCCAGAGGCAGAGCTTCTGTCGACCCAGCACACATCATAAAAATACAGCAAAATCTCAAGAATAAAACCAAATGCTTTTTTAACGAATTTTAACACTCCCATCTCCCCCCAACCCCAAAACATACTCAACCGCAAAAAACAGAAACCCGAAAAAAAAAATGAGTTGTGATTCTAAAATTCTAAACTAACATTGTCCATACAGGATCCAAACAGTGACCCCATTTTCCAGCCTCGAAAAGATGCCACACCATCTGATTAAATAGGTGGCCACCAGCGCTAAGAAAATATTCAAATTCATATTTAGATAGAAGCACATAATAACTTCTTGTCTCTTAGATTAAAAATTCTGGGGAGAGCACCTTCAAACTGGATCAGGCAAGAAGATTATCTTCTGTACAAGAACTTTGACAGAGGAAATTTCACACTTCTTGCAACCTAAACAACATAGAAATATGTAGATATAAAGAATTTCCAAAGCAATAGTTTTCAAAAAGCATCAACTAAGAACATCAATTGAACTTTCACCTTTAAAGCCGTGTCCTCATCCACCATACACCGGTAGCGAGTGGAGCCTTCTAAGGGGCAGTAGCCTCCTCTACTGACAAAATTAATGTCACAAAGCGTGGAAAATTGCAGTAAAACATCAGTCATTAGCCCGTGGGTTTGACTCTCTGTTGCTGAGTGTTCATCTTGTTGTTCTGTTTGAGAAAAATCATCTATAATGGATGTGATACATTGAAATATCGCCAACAACCTCTCCAAAGGGAAAGTCCCAGGTCCCTTCAAGAGCTGTTCCTGCATTGCAAGATCCTTTTTCTGCACGGATGCTTCAGAGCTCCTAAAAAAGGCATACTTAATCTAAGTTTTGTACATCTCAACAGCATTACAAAAGAAGGAAATTGCAGAAAGAACTTAAAAGGTTTTGGCCTGAGATGAAAGCCCACAGGAATAATCGTGATATATAAAGCCTTTTCGGCTAAAATACTGTTTTCACAAAATTTCATAAACATACAACACTTAATATGATTCAGCTTTATCTAAGGCTCAAAAGCAAACAATTAGAGAATATAATAAATGTTAATCTTACTAAACTAAAATGGTACTCTTCTTATCTTCTAGTTTTCTGCGAGGCAGTTATGGAATGCAACAAAACCCATGACCAGAAAAAAACAACTCATTTTGTGAGTAGCAGCTATTGTATATATACACACACATACATACATGCATATACATATGTACATATATGCTAGGCATTTCCTGTTTCTGATGGCTTGGACATTCTAATCAACATTTTGGTCCCTGTGATGTTGGATGAAACTTCAAAAGAGATTTATAGAGGTTAATCCTGTGTTTACAAATCAACCATGTGCTCCCCATGGTAAACACTTTAACATACCCAAAGTTCAAGTATACTTACTTCCGCTTGCGTTTCTGACTGTCAGATCTATTAGTGGAGTCAAATAATGCAGCATCCAGGGTGGCTGGGTTCTGTGAAGCAAGGAAGGCTGAAATAAGAAGGCATTTGGCACAGAGAGACATGTGAAAATCTAACTCGTCAGAAACTTCTCCACCAAATTTCCTCTTATTGTTTTCTCTATTTCTTCCTTTATCTCCAAATTCAGGAGATGCCACCGTGAACACCTCTTTCAGTGATCGAGCTAAATATGGCTGTAGATGAGTGAACAACCTTCTTTTTATACTTTCATCAGGAACTAAATTTAAATCGTCCAGTGGCTCACAATACTTTTGAAATAAAGGCTGCAAAGCAGTAGATAGTTCATCCACTTGTCTTGTAATTCGACAAAATGGCCGTAAAACAGCACTGTGCACAAGAATCAGAATCAAGTAAAAAAATATCATCAGTCAAAAGAGGACTTCACTCAAATCAAACAAATTATATGCAAATAACATATTTAACTTACTCAAGAAAAGAGGAATAGAGCTTCGGATTTGATTGATTTTTCATGAAGATCTGATAGAGTTCATCTTCAGTATAGCCAGGAAAAAAAACAGGAAAAGGTTCTGAAAATCCTGTATTTGAATAAAAAGTATCAAATGTAGAACTGCTGATGAAAATCAGACCGACTTCAGGCATTTTCAGAAGATCATTAAGGTTGAACAACAAAGATATCAATGCCGCACCCTTCTCCCAATTCCGTATCTGCTCCACATTGTCAAATATCAGGTAAATCATCGTCTCATTTTCTTGATCCTTTATACCAGAATCCTTTATATTCTGTATGCTATTAATCAAAGCATCTCTGAGAAAATTAACAAAATCAGAGAACCTATCACAGCGTTTAGCACTTGAGTAACAATTGCTGGCATTTCTACTACGAAGTAACAGCTGATTCAGCACAGTTTCAAACAAACCCCGTGAACTGTAACAAGAACAACAGCTAGAATACACAAAAGGGCGGTTTAAATAGCTGAAAATCTGAAGAATGACACTTGTCTTGCCAGTTGAAACACCTCCATATACGAAGAGAGGAATCATTGGGGAACTATTTGGTCCAATTAAATGTAGAATATCAAGGATTTGACGTCTTCTACCAGGGAATTTAGAAAGCAGTTTGTCCAAGTTAATACGTTGTCTTGCAAACAATTGGTCACAAGATGTGGACAGAGTAGATGTGGTACCAATCATTTTCAACTCACAGTTGCTTTTGGCAGGTGCCTCAGAGAAGGATCTGGTCCTCCTCCTAGTTAATTCTTTAGTTTCACTGTCTTTGCCTGTTTGTCCAAACAGGCCTTGACTAGGAATAGAAGCAGCTGTGTTCAATTTGTGAGTGCTTCCCTGAGGTGAATCACAATCTCTGGTTTTACTTCCAATTTCTTCTGAAGATGTCTTAGTTGGGGATGAACCAGTCATCTTTCGTCTGTGTCTGCTTTCTGAAGGTGTATCGCATAAATATCTGTTTGTTTTTTCCAAGAACTGTGGAGTTCCTCCCTGGCCCATCTGCTCAAATAGAGCATCAGTAGAAGCAACATTTCTCATCTTCTGTTCATGGTTGCTTTCCAAAGGTCCAGTGGAGGAAGATCGAGTTGTCCTTCTAGCAGATCGTCGAGTTTTCTCTTGTTTATTTGAGGTTTCAGTACAAGTAGAAAGCTCCATCTTCACTTCATTGTTGTTTGCTGGTGTCGTGCAGGATGATCTGGTTATTCGTTTGGAAAACTCTGGAGTTCCATGTCCTTTGGCCATCTCTTCATACAGAAGAATTCAAGGGAAGACAAATGTGAACCCAATTAGATTAAGGTTTCCATTTCAAAACTACATCAGACTAGAAGAGAAATATCAGGTTCTTCCCTTGGCATACAACAGTTTTCCTTGTTCTACTATCCTCTATGTATATAAAGAATTTCTTTACCAGAGAAAAGAAACTGCCTCTATTTCTAAGAATGTAGCCTGCATAGATAGGCAATACTCACAGTAATAATTGCACGAGATTGAAGTTGCATTTTATATAGAAGTAGTGAATCTTACTAATAATAACCCAATAAAGACACCAGTGAAGTGTTTGCTATTAATGCCCAACAAGAATATTAAGCATAAAAAAAATCTCACAACAAGAAGAAGAAAAAGGCTAATTAAGTATTCACACTTGAAGAACATATATACGATTACCCAAGGTAAGTTTATGTCAATGGGGAAACTAAAGCCTTTCTAGTATGATTCAAATAGATTATCCAAAGCAATGCACCCTTCAGCCATTCTTTCAATCTTACAAGCAAGAAACTTTCGCAACTCATAATCATAATCAAGTAGTGCCTTTTCCCAACAATTTGGGGTCGGCGACATAGATCTTACACCTCCATTCTAGCATGTTTTATGCCTACTCTTTTGTAAAAGATAACATAGTCATTCCCTTCCATATTAATTTCATCCAAGTCCTCTTAGGTCACCCTCTCCCTCTTTTAACATCATTTACATAAAACCCTTCCAACCTTCTTACCGGGCTCATACTAACACAACCTACACTCTCTGAGTTTCTCCCCTAAAAGTGGTACCCTTAAGTTATCACGTATATACTCATTTCTAATTTTATCTTTCGCAACTAATTCTAAGAAATAGTAACGAATTGGTTTGATCCATTTGATAATGCACTCCAATTAATGATCAAATTAAAGTTAACACTTATCAATTTTTAAGAGTCATGATTCTACTTCTTGCAATCTGCACTAATAATTCATCCGTGGAAAAGTAAAAGCTTGCCATTTTCTGTTTTTGAAACCGCTGAACTCCCTTAACATACGAATTTAATAAAAACAAGAAAACAAAATCAAACACGAGAGCACAATTCCAATAGAACATCATAAACCTCATAACCAAAATACGACAAAACGAAAAGTAGCACATGCGAGGATTCAATTATCCCTAAGACTACACAGAAAATACAACACGGAACAATATAGCTTCACACAATTTCAATTTATCCAACGTGAAATCGGAAAACATCCATATCCAGAAACTGTTCAAGCAACAAACTGAACAACTTCGAACCCATTAGAAAAATAAAAAAAGAACAAACCAAAAAGAGTCCCAGGACGAACGAACCAGACAGGAGGAGACGGGGCAAACCTGAAGGAGGCTGGTGGCGTAGCTGATGTAGTTGCGAATCAGACCCTACGGTGGTGATCCGAATCTCGTTCTCGTTGATGGCCGTCTCAGGCCTCGGCTTCTCGACCCATTGGCACCGGTTGATGGCTGCGATCGGCGGCTAGGGTTGGGACTCGGGGAGGGAAGAAGGGCGAGCAGAGCTCCAGCCCCTAAAACCCTAAACAGCTGCAAAGACGCTCGCTCTGTGTTACTGTTATATATGATTCAAAAGGAGCTCGTTAAAAGGAAGTCCGGAAATGGAAGAGAGACACAGAGAAGTGCTTTTCGCCAGATATCGAGCAGATCGCGGTGGCCGGAGTTCGTCGAGGGAGGGCATGGGCATCCCAAGTTGGAGGGAGAAAAGATGGGAAAGAGGCGGGAAGAGTGGCGCGGTTTTAGTTTTGCCGCGAATGGAAAAGTGTGACTATGCACTCAAATAATGCTCAGATTAGTTTTGGTTGGGTGAACGCGGCCATTTCCCTCCATAAACTTTACACACCCAAAAAAATTTTCTATGCCCCCCAACCCCTTAACTGATTTGGCCCGTGCCCCCTCCTTCCCCCTCCCATCCCCTTCCCTCTATTCCCATCGTTTCAGCCCTCCCATCCCCTCTCCTCCTATCACATCCCCTATATTCCCGTCCCCTCCCCTCCCCTCACCTCAAATTCTCAATTTCGATAATAAAAGTCACAAGAAATTTATGTCTCCTCCCCTCCCCTGTGCTGTCCGAGTCCTCTCCTTTGTTGATGAAGTGTTTACTCCCAAAAAGGTTTGTGTTTGGTTCCTATATTTCCTTAATTTGTCTTTGTAATGTGAGCATTATATGTAGTTTATATTGGTAATGTATGATAGTATTTAAATGCATATGTATTGTTTGTCAAAATGTTTACCAATCTGTAGGCTTCACTTTACCTTGCAACTCGTGGTGACCAAAAAGGGTTTTGGAGTGATTAATATTCTAGCTAATGTAAAAGAGAAATTTTTACTAAAGTGAAGTATTAATAGGTTATTATTATTTTATTTTATATATTATATTTCTTTGCTTGATGAACTAGTGGAATTTTTTTCTTATCATAATTTTACTGAAATGACTAAGATTTTATGATACACCCTCCTTACCCTTCCTAGTACTATCAGGATAAAAGGCTGGAAAATGATAAATTTTTAGAGTTTGAGTATTACTTGTATTGAGCTACACAACATTTCTCGTGTGTTGGTTGTTTAAACTGACACTTATACACTTGTATGCTAGATTCACATTGAATCTATCCTTGATATATAATTTTCCATATCTATAATTGTTAGGATGTCACTTAGCATAAATTTTCCATATCTTGTTTTGATTTTACTTTCTTTAAACTACTTTTTATTTTTTTACTAAATTAGACAATGTAGATTTGCAAGTTAAATGCACTTGAGAGTCTCTAAGTGCATACGGTTTCCTGGTGGCCACCAACATTGATATCTCTCAAGTATATTTTATTCTTGATTAGTACAAGCATTTTGGAGGGCTTTTACCTATCATTATTTGGTCTGATCATGTCTTTGTTCTCAAGTATATTATCTTGCAACGATATCAATTATCTAGTATGGAAAAATACACTTTACTAAATCACATAGTTGAATATGATAGAAGTTGATACTGCAATGCATTTTATTGTAGGTTATATGGGAACCATATAAAGAAGAACGAGTGCATCATCCGGTAGCTGCTAATGTTATGTATTCAGGGATCCTCTTTTGTTTTCAAATTAGGGAACCCTATAATCCGACAAGAGTTCTAAGGCAGTTTAGATTTGTACAAATAATCCCTCCACAACCACCTCAGCCTAATCTCAAAGGTTCTAGTAGGCGTGCGCATGCGCAGGGGTATAAGCTTGTGTATGATGCAAACATCAACCTTTGGAAGCATAGTAGTAGGGATATCTTGTCTTCAAAACAATGTGGAGACATGGTGAGAAATCCATGGGATTGTGCACATGACTACATGTAGTGGTATAAAACAATTTCTCACCCCCTTGTGCAAAATCTAGATGGACAAGTGTATACAATAGACTACATAGGGAAAAAGTCAACGGAAGAAGAATGGGTATGTATGTTATCGAAATTGTGAATTTGTTTATGGTTTGATATCTAGACTAACGAATTCTTTCATGTAGCTTGCCCACAAGCAGAGGGCTATTGCTCTGTTAGAAGAATCTTTGAATAGGCTTGAGGACAATGAAGGGAAAAGAAAAGTGAGTTTAGCCATGGAGGAACTTCTTTATGATGAACCTACTCAAGTAACATTGTCGTTCGGAAAAGAAGTTCAACTCGAGGAGGAAGGCCACATTGAAGAGAAAGAGAAAAAGAGTTTCTAAATATGCCTACTTACGATATTTCAACCTTGGACGAAACACTATGTGTGACTTTCAACTCTTTTTAGCATTGTAATAGTAGAGTAAAAAAAGAAGTATAGTGATGTGAATACTTTTGCAATATGATGATTGTGTGTGGTACGATGGTAATTTATTATTTTGAAGTCAATATTTATGATGATTGTGTATGGTATGATGCTAATTAAGCAAGTACAAGGTAAACGTTGAGGACAAGTTGAATAAATGTTGTTGCATCAAAGGTTAATTATAAGCAGGTATTTGCAGCAACTAGTATCAAAGGTTGATTAAATGTTGTTGCATGAATAGGTTCCTTTCAATAATATAGAAATGTTGTTGCATGATGCTATAGAATGAGCTTATATTGATGTTGATCTTGGCAGGATAGTCTTTTTGCAAGAGGCATAGAAAGAAGATTTAGAAGATCTTTTTGTGATTAAATGTTTTTTAGTACATTTATCTTCATTCAGTAGGACTGTTGTGATCTTAATCTTCTCATAACGAAGGTCAATTGTAGCAGGTAAATTTTAGTGTTTTTGCATCATAATTTGAGTTTCTAGGCAAATGATTATTATTACAATTCTCTGTTGGTCTTTTCAATTGTCTTTCACTTGAATTTTTGCCAAATGAAGTCTTCCCTTTATTACATGAAAATGAAATGAACTAAAGTATCTGCTTTGAGCAATAAACCCAAATTCTTTCTTTCATAAAGGTTAAGAAACGTAATAAGAGAATGAAAACATCCCTTCATCATGGAAAGATTAAAATAAGGATATTAACAAAACACAAAAAACAAAAATAGAGGAGTCCGATTTAAGCATGTAAAAAATTCATCAATAGATAAGAGTTATTCCATCTAAAGAAGAAGTAGGATAATAAATACCAGATAATTGTTTATAGCTTCATAAAAAATATGTAAAAAATTCATAATAACAAATGTAATTTCAAAATGATTATCACTAATAAAATATTCATGCAATTTTTCTTGACATGATAATATGATCATTCCTATCAAATAAGCACAATATTTTAACAATAGATAAGAGTTATTCCATCTATGATTAATGTCTAAGATATATTTGTTATTATTTAGCATATTGTTTGTACAACTCCTTAAATTCTTGCAATCTAGATAGGAAAGAGCTAATAAATACTAGCACTTCTATAATACACTTAACATGATCTTTATAACATGTAAATCATCTTGAATAAATAAACTAATAATATAGCAACAACATCTCACATGGAGAAGTTTGTCATTGAATATAAGGTGCAAATGATTTTTAGATGGGCTGCAATTTTATTATTATTTGAAGAATTATCTAGAGTAATAGAAATAATTTTTTATTTATAAGATAGTCATCTTGAGCAGCCATTATAGGCTTACAAATCACAATTGCTGAATGAAGAAATTCTAATAAATTAGATGTAATAATTTTCTTATTCATAACTCAATCATGTTCAATATAATGTACAATAATACAAACATATCCTAAATTTTGGTTACTAGTTCATATATCAAGAGTAAAATCAATTTTACATGGAAGCATAAAAATTGTTTAGATACCTTTGTAGTTGTTGTAAAGTTTAATATAGTCTAACTT
The DNA here is from genome assembly GCA_035235625.1 of Saururus chinensis. Lineage (NCBI taxonomy): Eukaryota > Viridiplantae > Streptophyta > Magnoliopsida > Piperales > Saururaceae > Saururus > Saururus chinensis. The sequence goes on from CP141140.1 coordinate 30,182,709, forward strand.
CGCTGCATTGTGCAAAATCTTCTGGAAGGATGGGTTAAGGGCATTCTTCACATACCTTTCAAACTTGACATCATCTGCAAAGGAATATGGTTGTTCAATGTGCACAATGTACTTAGCCAGCTCATTATGATTTGTGCTTTTGTTGTATGTGAAAGTACTTAAAAAATTTGATGAACTAGTCATGGTATTTATTTGAGCTTGCCTTAGATCTCTAACTCCATGCTTATGGGTGCACCTACCGATGTGGCTAATAAGATGCTTAGGTCCACATGCTTCATTATGATCTCTCTAGGCTCTACTGGGAATGTTACTTGTTGCTCTGTCATGTGCTCCACAAAAAAGAAACTTTGTGCTTGTTTGGTGCACCTGCTCCCACGCCCACTGGTTGCTGGTGTAGTGGCATAGGCGCTAACCTCATTGACATTAGCTTCAGTGTCGAATACGTAATTGAGATTAATAGCCCCTTGTTCAATGGGTAATTGACTTTCCTAAATTTTGAAGATGACCTCATTGAGGCTGGTGATAGAATCATGAGAATAGTAGACAATTTATCTAAAAATAAATAAAGAGGAAGAGGAAATTAGAAAGACAACAGTGAAAATAATTTAAAATGAAATAAAATAATAAGATTAAAAAAAGTAAATACCTCACATTTGTGTGTGTACTTGAAGATTGTTCTTTGGTGTATAGAGATTTGGAGGATGAAGATTGATTTGCATAGAGCTTGAAGTCTTGATTCTTGAAGAACTTGTAGATAGAGGTGGCAAAGGGCCGGGTTGGCCCTAGGGCCAACCAGACCCGACCCTAAAGGGCCGAGCTTAAGCCTGGCCCTTTAGTGATTGGGCCAATAATTACACACCAGTTGGGCCATGCTAAGCCCTGGCTAGCTGACCCTCAGCCAAAATCAGCTCCAATACCTTCACCACACTAAAGCCCCACCAACAGCTCTTTTTAGACGAGCCATTGGATGACTGATCGATTGGTCATGCTAATCCGTGCCAGTCCCGAGTCCTGCCCATTTGGCGCCAGGCTAACAACAACTCTTTTTATAGCTGTTGGATGGTCGTCAATCGACCTACAGTGCCCAAAAAAATGTAATTCATCTTTTGGCATAATAGGGGGGCCGATAGATTGGCCTACAGGAAAGAGACCAAAATTACCCCCTTCCCACCCCCACCCCCCCCCCCCCCCCAAATAAAGATATTTTTCGATAGCTAGGGTAAGGGGAGGGTTGGTCATTTAACAAAGGGTTGCCTAATAAATTGGAGGGAGGGGAGGATAAATCTTGCTCCTCACTCTTATTCAATCTCTCAAGCCAAAAATTCAAGTTATTAAAGGCTCACTCAATCAAGGCTCAAGCAACCTCCCACTCCAAATCCTTCAAGTTCAAGCTCTCTCCTCCATTCTTCAAGAAGACCTCTTCAACTTTAAGTTCTTCTTCAAGGCTTCAAGCTCTCTCAAGTCTCATCCGAATTCGATTTTCTAAAATCAAGTCTTCAAGAATCAAGGGACAATTTTCTACACAAAATTGAGGTATTCTATTTTATAATATTTTGATTTTATTTTTTTCATACTTAGGTTCTTTTTAATGATATCTTAGCCTTTCTTTTTTGTAGATAAATGGATCATTACTCCCTATCTCATTCCATGAATGCGTCCAACTCTAACACTATTGGAAGTGAAATGCCTGTCAAACAATGGAATCCGATTCATCCCAATTGCAAGTTCGACATCTCATTCTCGACAAATGAAGAGAAACCAATAGAACTGAAAGTGGCGACAATCGATGGTGGTGGACATGGGCAACGGAGAACTCTACCAAGTGCACCAAAGAAGCACAAAGTTTCTAATGTGTGGGAGCACTTGATAAAGACAGAAGTGTCACTACAATAAACACCCAGGCATATGCTACAACGAGCAATTTGCAACCATTGCAAAACACATCTAAGGATTTCCACAAGCGGCATGGGTCATCTTTCTAGGCACGTCGACAAGTGCCTTGCAAAGGCTAGAAATCCAAGGCAATCATAGTTAGATATCCATGCTAGCTCATCAACTACTTTGAGCACTTTCACATACACCGAAAGTACAAATCGGAGTGAGCTAGCCAAATACATTGAGCCGAAACAACCTTTCTCTTTTGCAGATGATGGAAATTTTGAAAGTTGTGCGAAGAACACCCTCAACCCATGCTTCCACAAGGTTTTGCGTAACACAACTAAGTTATATTGTATTAAACTCTTCAACGAATATGAAGGTAATCTCATTGAAACTCTTTTTACAATTCCAGGTAATTTTCTATTACTTTTTAGATATATGAACTAGTAACCAAAAATTAAAAATGTTTGTATTACAACACATTACATTGATCATGATTGGGTTTTAAATAAAAGAATTATTACTTTTAGTTTATTAGAAGCTCCTCATATTGGAGTTGTAATTATTAGGTCTATAATGGCAGCTTTACATGACTATCACATTAGTAATATAATTCTTTCTATTACCTTAGATAATGCTTCAAATAATAAAAGTGCTATTGATTTTCTTAAATCACAATTGCACCATGTGTTAGGGTTTTGGGGGAGGAGGATGCGAAAGGGCTCAGCTTCATCTACTAGTCATTCATCTTAGCACTCATTCCTTGCAGAATCTCGACTGAATGATGAACACCCAAACTAGGAAACTATGGGGAGGCGGGGTGGGAAAGGTGCTGGAGCATAGAAAGGGCAAGGGGAGCAGGGATTGGATCAGATCCCAATAAAAGCTTGCTATTCCCCAAAACCTAGAGAAGCTTTAGTTCGATCTCCTACTAGACTGACCGGCGGGAAAGACTGCAGAATTTGTACTGGCTGACTTGTACACACATACCAGGGGGTTAATCAATTTGGATTTGAAAATAAAATCCCTAGATTTTAAAATGGAGCGTTAGTTGTTTTGGATTATCTATGCCATATTTGCAATCCAGAGTTAGTATATTAGGATTGAAAATTTGATATTACAAATGCAAGGTTAGTGGATAAGGAATAGATTCATGTATTTTAAATATAGAGGTAGTAAAAAATTATTGAACTTTAAGTCATAGATTTTGGGACATCACTTACAACACAAATCAAGCATTTCACAACACCACGGGGCCAATAGATTGGCCTACAAGAAAGAGACCAAAATTACCCCTCTCCCCCCCCCCCCCAAATAAAGCTATTTTTTGATAGTTGGGGTAAGGGGAGGGTTGGTCATTTAACAAAGGGCAGAAGGTTGCCTTATAAATTGGAGGGAGGGGAGGATAATTTTTGCTCCTCACTCTTATTCAATCTCTCAAGTCAAAAACTCAAGTTATTAAAGGCTCACTCAATCAAAGCTCAAGCAACCTCCCACTCCAAATCCTTCAAGTTCAAGCTCTCTCCTCCATTCTTCAAGAAGGCCTCTTCAACTTTAAGTTCTTCTTCTTCTTCTTCAAGGCTTCAAGCTTTTGTGAAATATCTTAGAGTTTTTCTATATTACTTGGCCCGATATACAAATATTCCATATTCCCTGAATTTTAATGCTTAATCTCATATAACCTAGTTTAAAACAAATATACCCTTAGGTTATAAATAAGCCCATACCCAAGTTCTTATCTCATTATTGGTGATGAATTACCAATGATGGCACAAATTTATATGAGTAAAATCAAAACATACAACATACAGAAAAAAACATATAGAAAACAAAGCACCCACTTAATGATGATGGATAGAAAGTAAAACATTTCTCCTTCTCAATCATGTGTTCCAAAGAACTAACCAGAACTAACCCACCTCCCGGTTTCAATCCATCAACATGCTCCTAGTTAAAAAAATACGAAAATAACATAATTCAAAACAGGGAATCAAAGGATGCCACTTTAGTGCTTCTGAATTGCAACAAATAGATTGTTCTGACAATCTGGAAAACCAGGTTACGTTTAGAACGGATTGAAGGACTCCGGAGACTTGCCACAAATGGGGCTCTGTCACGCCCCGGCGATGCCCGACCCGAGCCGAACCCGGTCTAGGGGCCGGTCAAGCGCGCGGAGGCGACGAAGTAAAAATTGAGAAAAATGATCTAGCGGAAGACTTAATCCCTAACTACGGGCAATTAACAGAAACACGGAGTGTGCACAATCCTTTGAGCAAGAGTAAATAAAAAGGGAAGAAAAGGTGTTGCTTATCACAAAGTAAACAACAATCTCAAACCCACAAGCTTAGTTTAAGTAAAGCCCACACCGGCTCAATATAAGTCATAAGCATCACAATTGTAGTATATGACATAAATCCAAAACAAGAACCCTACACAAAAGTTCGAGCATAAAGCATGAAACAAACGCAGGTAAGTCACTCAACGATCTCCATCATCACACCCAAGCTACCTCTGACCTTTCCTCAAAGAGGCAATCCTGTCCGTCTGCGTGTCGCACCACGCAGCCCCAAATCAAAACACAAAAGAGGGGTGAGTTTTAACACTCAACAATGGTTTTAATATCACTATCAACGTAGAAAATACAATAGCTTAGCAATGAGATCGTTCAGATCAAAGATTCACATAGTGCATCACTTTCTGATCACACATTCATATCACCTAACACTGCATCATAATGCATAATTCAACCTGCATGGATGTATCTCTAGCATACATATTCCCACATGCATTCACATCATAACCAATCCCGCATGGATGTATCTCTAACATACATATTCCACATGCATAACATCAAAATCAACATGCATGGATGTATCTCTAACATACATATTCCACATGCATAACATCAACACCATCATGCATGGATGTATCTCTAACATACATATTCCCACATGCATAATATCATCACAACATGCATGGATGTATCTCTAACATACGTATTCCACATGCATAACATCATCCCAATCAACCTCCATCAAGGAGTAATCACACATTAATGTCACACAGACGGGAGCATTGACAAGGCCACGAAGGCGTGTCATGGTCCAAAATTCTACACAAGAATTAAAGAAAAATCGGGGTTGTCAATCCCTAATACTGCTCGCCCTGGACGATCCTGGCCAAGGATGTCCCATTCTCACACAGAGAATCTAGAGCAGGGGTGTTCGCCCAGGGACATCTCCTGCGGAGGGAAGAGCCCGAGTTCTCACACAGAGAACCCTAGAACACGTGGTAGCGGGGTGCACACGGCATACCACACTGGATTCTCAGGGTCCAGATGACACACATGATAACATTCTCACATATCCGCAAGACAAGTACACAACTCGTCCCCACATTATTCCATTAAACAAGACTCAACCCGGGGAGTGCACTCGTTCCACACAGGAACTTCAAATCAAAACATGTCCTTTCGGACCAATCAACTTGCGATTAATCCACGACCGATCAATCCGACACACAATTCCATCACATTGCATCCAATCGGTCAAATTCGATTAATCACGATGAAGCCTCAATTGGAAATCCATTTTCATGATGCGTGCAGCATGGTACATGCGTGGGCAAAGCATACATGAATCCTAATCATGATAAGTGCTCTCACCAGCCCCTAATGCATCATTCATAATCACAATATTAAGCTTCAACATCATCATTTAACCCCCACATGTGTGTGTATGTAACTAGTAGAAGCCTTTCACATAATGCATATCAACATGCTTGAAAATCAACTCACTACCACACTACACATGTGAATTTCTATCTAAACATGAATTCCAGCGGAAATCATAGTAGAAGAATCGTTGAAATCATAGCTAGATTCAAAACTCAACCACAAAGGCTAAACACATATAACATCACTCATTTCATCATTGAGTCATGGCATTCACCAACATCCACACACCACTAACCACAATCTATCATGACAAATCAGTCCAACAATGATTGTAGTCCTACTGAAAATATATGCTTATCCAAAGGGAAACAACCGTTCATAATTTTAAGATAACGATTCCAACATCATGCCACAAAACATAAGTCATCCCACCATCTCTAAGCATATGTGTAAGGACCCTCATCTTTAAACCGGTTTTGGTTTTCTTTAATTATTGATTATCGTGAGATTTACGTGTTTTCTGATCTTATTCGATGATTTTGTAAATAAATAGAGTTTGTGATGGTTTTAACCAAAATTAACTTCAATATTAGTGGTTTTAAGTGATTTTAAACCAAATGTGAATTTTTGAGATTTTTCGGAATTTTCACTATTTTCCCAAAAATTAGGGTTTTGGCGGGACCCCTGTGGGCCCCACGGTCGAAAATTTTATTTTTGTGTCAAATGAACCTAGACATATACTTAAGGTCACACAAAAATTTTCAGAATTTTATTAGGCTTAATTCGTGCTTAAATTTGTAAAATAACCACTTTTAGCCTACTTTTCATATTTACACCCCAAAACTTACCTTTGCCTACCCCAACCCTTACTATAAAAGGGCAAACCTGAGCCATTTCCATTTTTGGGAATAGGCTAAGGAAGGAGGTCTGGCCTAATCCCCACTTAGGCCCGAATTAGAAGCCGATTAAGGTAAGCTTGCTCTAATTAAGCACTAATCCATGGCTTTTCTCTTAATTTCTTCTAAATCTACCATTTTCCCCTTGATTCAATTCGTTTTTGACCATCAAAAGCTACTGATTTGTGTTTTACTACAAACCCTAACTTTCAAATTTTGATTTTTACTACCAACAAGCCCTAGATCTAAGATTTAATTAGGGATTTCATAAGTAAATCGATTTCTATTGGTGTTTGATTCAAACTCATTGTGTTTTCAAGGATTTCAAGAAGGGTGACTCTTCAATCCGAGCTTAATCAAGTGCTGAGGTAATGGGTCTTCGAAATCTCTGTTTATCCATGGTAAAACTCTTCATTTTTGGCTTATTTCGAAATGGTTTGCTTGATTTAGTGTGTTAATGGTAAGATTAGAAAATGGAATTATTTAATCCCGATTTCTTAGGGTTTTGCATTATTATGGTTTGGTTTGATATTCTGGAAGTCAAGGAGGACTTTTGATGATGATTAGGGTGCTAGATGTGGATTTGAAGTGTTATCCATGGTGTTTCGGTTTGATTTTGCGAAAGGAAGAAGATGACTGTTCTGCCGTGTTGGGGAACGGTCGGCCTTGCAGGGCGATCGATCGGCTGGACTGAAAATTTCAAAATTTTGCGTGTAACCGATCGAACGGCCTGAAGGGCGTACGTTCGGCTACACAGGAAATTTGCATGTTGTGTGTATGATGCCTATTTTGATGATTCCACTTTGGCTTGCCAATTTTATATGAATGTGGAGTGTTTTGAGCTATGTTAGGCTACTGGAAATGTATGCTATTGAGTTTATGGAGTTGAGATATATGCTTAGTGATGGTGGAATGACTTATGTTTTGTGGCATGATGTTGGAATCGTTATTTTGAAATTATGAATAGTTGTTTCCCTTTGGTTAAGCATATTTCAAGAGGGACTACAATCATTGTTGGACAGATTTGTCATGATAAATTGTGATTAATGGTGTGTGAATGTTGGTGAATGTCATGACTCAATGATGAAATGAGTGATGTTATAGGTGTTTAGCCTTTGTGGTTGAGTTTTGAATTTAACTATGATTTCAACGATTCTTCTACTATGATTTCCATTTGGAATTCATGTTTAGGTAGAAATTCACGTGTAGTGTGGTGGTGAGTTGATTTTCAAGCATGTTAATATGCATCATGTGAAAGGCTTCTACTAGTTACACACACACACACACATGTGGGGGTTAAATGATGATGTTGAAGCTTAATATCGTGATTATGAATGATGCATTAGGGGCTGGTGAGAGCACTTATCATGATTAGGATTCATGTATGCTTTGCCCACGCATGTACCATGTTGCACGCATCATGAAAATGGATTTCCAATTGAGGCTTCATCGTGATTAATCGAATTTGACCGATTGGATGCAATGTGATGGAATTGCGTGCCGGGTTTATCGGTCGTGGATTAATCGCAAGTTGATTGGTCCGAAAGGACATATTTTGATTTGAAGTTCCTGTGTGGAACGATTTGAAGTTCCTGTGTGGAACGATTTGGAGTTCCTGTGTGGAACGAGTGCACTCCCCGGGTTGAGTCTTGTTTAATGGAATAATGTGGGGACGAGTTGTGTACTTGTCTTGCGGATATGTGAGAATATCATTATGTGTGTCATCTGGACCCTGAGAATCCAGTGTGGTATGCCGTGTGCACCCCGCTACCACGTGTTCTAGGGTTCTCTGTGTGAGAACTCGGGCTCTTCCCTCCGCAGCAGATGTCCCTGGGCGAACACCCCTGCTCTAGATTCTCTGTGTGAGAATGGGACATCCTTGGCCAGGATCGTCCATGGCGAGCAGTATTAGGGATTGACAACCCCGATCTTTCTTGAATTCTTGTGTAGAATTTTGTACCATGACACGCCTTCGTGGCCTTGTCTATGCTCCCGTCTGTGTGACGTCAATGTGTGATTACTCCTTGATGGAGGTTGATTGTGATAACATTATGCATGTGGGAATATGTATGTTAGAGATACATCCATGCATGTTGATATTGATGTTATGCATGTGGAATATGTATGTTAGAGATACATCCATGCATGTTGATATTGATGTTATGCATGTGGAATATGTATGTTAGAGATACATCCATGCATGTTGATTTTGATGTTATGCATGTGGAATATGTATGTTAGAGATACATCCATGCATGTTGATTTTGATGTTATGCATGTGGAATATGTATGTTAGAGATACATCCATGCGGGATTGGTTATGATGTGAATGCATGTGGGAATATGTATGCTAGAGATACATCCATGCAGGTTGAATTATGTATTTTGATGCAGTGTTAAGTGATATGAATGTGTGATCAGAAAGTGATGCACTATGTAAATCTTTGATCTGAAACGATCTCATTTCTAAGCTATCGTATTTTCTACGTTGACAGTGATATTAAAACCATTGCTGAGTGTTAAAACTCACCCCTCTTTTGTGTTTTGATTTGGGGCTGCGTGGTGCGACACGCAGACGGACAGGATTGCCTTTTTGAGGAAAGGTCAGAGGTAGCTTGGGTGTGATGATGGAGATCGTTGCGTGACTTTCCTTCATTTTGTTTCATGTTTTATGTTAGAACCTATGTGTAGGGTTCTTTGTTGTGGTTTTATGTCACATGTTACAGTTATGTTTGCTTATGACTTATTTTGAGCCGGTGTGGGCTTTACTTAACTAAGTTTGTGGGTTTGAGATTGTTGTTTACTTTGTGTTAAGCAACACCTTTTCTTCCCCTTTTATTTACTCTTGCTCAAAGGATTGTGCGCACTCCGTGTTGCTGTTAATCGCCCGTGGTTAGGGATTAAGTCTTCCGCTAGAATCGTTTCTCAATTTCACTTCGTCGCCCCCGCGCGCTTGACCGGCCCTTGGACCGGGTTCGGCTCGGGTCAGGCATGGCCGGGGCGTGACAATATGTCTCAACTCTATAAACTCAATAGCATGTATTTCCAGTAGCCTAACATAGCTTAAAACACTCCACATTCATATAAAATTGGCAAGCTAAAGTGGAATCATCAAAATAGACATCATATGCACAACACACAATTTCCTGTGTAGCCGATCGATCGCCCTTCAGGCTGTTCGATCGGTTACACGCAAAAATTTGAAATTTACAGTTCAGCCGATTGATCGCCTTGCAAGGCCGATCGATCGCCAACACGGCAGAACAGTCATCTTCTTCCTTTCGCAAAATCAAACCGAAACACCATAGATAACACTTCAAATCCACATCTAACACCCTAATCATCATCAAAAGTCCTCCTTGACTTCCAAAATATCAAACTAAACCATAATAATGCAAAACCCTAAGAAATCGGGATTAAATAATTCCATTTTCTAATCTTACCATTAACACACTAAATCAAGCAAACCATTTCGAAATAAGCAAAAAATGGAGAGTTTTACCATGGACAAACAGAGATTTTGAAGACCCATTACCTCAGCACTTGGTTTAGCTCGGATTGAAGAGTCACCCTTCTTGAAATCCTTGAAAACACAATGAGTTTGAATTAAACTCTAATGGAAATCGATTTACTCAAGAAATCCCTAATTAAACCTTAGATCTAGGGCTTGTTGGTAGTAAAAATCGAATTTTGAATGTTAGGGTTTGTAGTAAAACACAAATCAGTAGCTTTTGATGGTCAAAAATGAATTGAATCAAGGGGAAAATGGTAGATTTGGAAAAAATTAAGAGAAAAGCCATAGATTAGTGCTTAATTAGAGCAAGCTTACCTTAATCGGCTTCTAATTCAGGCCTAAGTGGGGATTAGGCCAGCCCTCCTTCCTTAGCCTATTCCCAAAAATAGAAATGGCTCTGGTTTGCCCTTTTATAGTAAGGGTTGGGGTAGGCATAGGTAAGTTTTGGGGTGTAAATATGAAAAGTAGGTTAAAAGTGGGTATTTTGCAAATTTAAGCACAATTTAAGCCTAATAAAATTCTGAAAATTTTTGTGGAACCTTAAGTATATGTCTAGGTTCATTTGACACAAAAATAAATTTTTCGACGGTGGGGCCCACAGGGGTCCCGCCAAAACCCTAATTTTTGGGAAAATAGTAAAAATTCCGAAAAATCTCAAAAATTCACATTTGGTTTAAAATCACTTAAAACCACTAATATTGAAGTTAATTTTGGTTAAAACCATCACAAACTCTATTTATTTCACGAAATCACCGAATAAGATCAGAAATTACGTAAATCTCACGATAACCAATAATTTAAGAAAACCAAAACCGTTTTAAAGATGAGGGTCCTTACAGATTGGACGCGCAAATAGAAAGGATTTTTGGTAGTACAATGAATTCAAAGGAAATCGGGTGGAGTTTATCAACTCTGCATGACTTGCAAGACTTCTGAGAAGGCAAGAACAAGAGGATAGCTCCCACTAAACGAACCCAAGATCTCACGCTCTGCTTGACCTGTGTCCAATACTTAATCCAGACAGAACGATCCACATTTAGATCAAGCAAGAATAGATTAGTGACTCATAATATGATCACATGATATTTCTCTTATCGTGTTAACGATAACACAATATGTGCCCTTTGAGTTAGTGACCCATAATACGATATGCTTCATATCGCATATACGATAACATGATATGTTAAAAAAAATGTATTATTGATAATATGATATGCTCTACATTTCATATACGATAACACAATATGTGAATAATGCGTATCATTGATAATACGATATGCTTCATATCGCATCAATGATAACACAATATATTCATAAAGCATATCATTAATAAAATGATATGATTCACATCGCATATATAATAACACATTATGTAATTAAAATATATTATTGATAATACGATATGCTTCATATTGCATATACGATAACACATTATGTAATTAAAATGTATTATTGATAATATGATATGCTTCATATTACATATACGATAACATGATATGTCAATAAAGCGTATCATTGATAATATGATATACTCCTTAACATCCACATCCTTCTCCATTCTTATATAGTCTTGTTCTCCCTGGATATTCTCCCAAGATTCATTTTTGGAGTTGTAGGTTTCATCTTAATCTCCTCTGTAGGGATAAATAGATAATGTTGTTAGAAATTTTTGCACAAAAATCAAAGAAGAGGGATAGCCGATGAAGTGAGGGAGGCCGACAATCACCCGATAGAAATTGGAATATGTTATTGATGACAATCATGGAAAAAAAAAAAGCAAATTACCACTGAGCCACGATCTCCTCTTTTCTTATGCGTCATCGTAACTGGTTTACACGATTTTAAACTCTAACCCTTGGGTATTTTAGTTTATTTTTTAAAAATATTATTTAAACCTATACTCTATAAAATATTTTTTAAAAGCCCAAAAAATATAAATATTTATATCTTTGGCCAAATAATATAGAAAAAACTCAATATCTTATTGTCCAGGCAACTTAAGCTTATGGCATCGCAATTTGGGCAACTAGAGCTTGAAGGAGGAAGCGGCCGTAGGAGGAGGCCGTCATCTTAGGAGAAGCGAGCTTGGGCCATCTCGTCTTTTAGGTAACCTCTCCCTCCTCTCTTCTCCCAACCTCCAGCCCCTGTCTTCCACCCTCTTTTCCTCCTGATGCCCTCTTCGCTGCTCCACTGATGGCCTTCTCCTGCTCCAGACCGGCCTTGGCCATCGTCTCTCCCTCTCTCTTCTCTCCAATTTTTCCTTTGTTTTTCTGGTCTCCTCACTGCTCTGTGGATGGGATGGGAGATTGGTTGCCATCCTCAACAAGCACCTCCTTCTCCGTCAAAGCCTCGGCCTCGTGCTCCACCCCAGCCTTGGTCTCACTTCTCCACTTGTGCCCTACCTAATGGCCCCTCCCCCAAAAAATCCCCAACCTCGGCTCGCTTGGTCACTCCTTCCGCCATTGAAAAAGATGATAGAGAGAAATTGAGAGATTAATTGACAAAGTGGTGGTTTGAATTTCTGCAAACTTTGTTCTTCTAGGGTTTGATTCTGGTTGGCTAGGAGTTTCTTGTGAGTTCTTCCGAATGCTGAATGGAGACACCATTAATGGGCTTCAGCACAGGGATGGAGTCCTCCCGATAATGGCCTCCTTGGTGAATTCTCCGATCATGATTTTCCTCTTTGCCACAAAGCAATCAGGTTTGAGCTTGACTGGCTGCGCTGCGCTGCGCTGCGCTGCGCTGCCACTACCTTCCTCACAGACAACCACAGAGATATCAATCTGTTGTTTGAGCGGTACTGCTTCTTGCGGACAATCTACAAGCACCACTACAATGCTGAGGACAAGGTATTTGATACTTCCTTTCCCAGAATTCTGAACAAAATTGCTTCCAGAATTTGGTGTCAGAATTGGGAGATTATTGAGATTTTATTGCTTATGTTTCCAGTAGATTTTTTTTTTCGGAAATGAGGTTTATGATTCTTGTTTTGATAAAAACTGGCGAGTCTGCCAAAAGTAGTGACCAAATGGCTGCATCATATTAGGTGAAAATTTGGAACATAGGGGAAAGCTTCTCATCTTAGTTGTGTTTGCCTTTTTTATTCATACTAGTCTCATAGTTTACAAAACTTTCGTCTCCATGTAGTAACAAAATTCTGGATTCCAACAATTTCCAAGTTTGCGTGATTGTTTTTCTATGTGTATATGTGGGGTGGTGGGGAAGAGGGAGTTGATGTTCTACTGTATATTTGTGGATGAACATGCTGATTATTGTAGTGATGATGGCAATTTTGGCTATCCACTACTAATCAAGTGACTGGAAGCAAAACTGTTGCTTCTATGTTTTTCATATTTGATTATTTTCCATTTATCACACAACCATTTAGTGCAATTAAGCATCAGCCATCAGATTTATGTTATCACATGCTTTCATACGACTCACAAAATGCCTTTGTACTTTTTGGAAGATATAAAATGTTGTTGATTCGCACTAATGGAAAATGCAAGTCATATTCCCAGCACTTGATCTACCGGTGAAGAATGTGGCAAGAACATATTCACTTGAGCATAAAGGAGAAAGTGCATTATTTGATCAATTGTTTGAGCTCCAGAATTAAAATGTGTCATATGATGAAATTTTCTGGAGGGTTCTGGCTTCTTGCACTGGAGCCATTCAAACATCACTTGTTCAACACATGTTTAAGGAAGAGGAGCAGGTATTTTATTTGTACTTTGTTGAAGCATATTATGTTAGTATATCTTAATTTTGAGCAATTGTTTTGTATAATTACGATGGAGTGACAATTAAATGATCCAAATGTGTGGAGGAGCTAAATCAGCCATTGTGGTTTTAAATCATGACTCCTAGTTTGATCTGAATCTAATATATCTATTTTGTTAAAAGCTTTGAATGTAGCCATCTTTCAAATGTCTTTGTAGCTATATGCTTTCCATTTTTTTATTACTAGTCAGCTATCCACTAGCCAGAAAAAGAAAGATGCAACAAAAAGGAAAAGATATTTTGTTCATTTATTTTCCTTTTGAAAATGCATAAGCAGATTAGTTTACCTTTATTAATAGATTATACCCTCTCAAGCTCAGCCTTCTCCTTATGTGACAGATGGACTGTAAAAAATGGCTCCTGGGAGATGGAAGTTTGCACCACTAATTCAAACCACCATAAATGTTGAGAGAGGAAAAAGTTGCCTATTGGTGACTGTAGCTTAGCCTCAAACTGGAACATGACTTTTGTAGTTTGAACTTTGAAATTTCATCATGCAGTAAGGTTTGATTGGGAGGTATGGAAAGGATCCAATCACCCAACCTGAGCTTATTTCAAACCTATTGATTTTTATAAAACATGGACAGATCTATGATACATCTATAATACTTGGGCACTGTTTAAATGGAAAAGTAGTGGTTTGAAAGTCACTGCAAGGTTTTACACATCTTGTAAGAGACCACTTTGTTAATTGTGATTTGAGTTTCCCAGGAAGAAATCATGATACTGGTGAGTAATGATAGAAATCGATGCAGCTAATCTAACTATTGTAGGCATGCCAATTATTAATTGAAATAAATTAAAATTTATATATTTTAAATACAATGTTCCATCTAGCTTGGGCATCATTCCATGTAAACTTTGTATTAAAAAAATTAATTTTGTAATATAAGTATTTTTATTTTATGTGTTAATAAAATATTTAAAGTTACTAGACTCTAGTAAATTATGGATTAATCACATTTAAAAATTATAGATAAATTTTTTTAGGAGTTAATTATTTTGAAATCTAATTGCTTAAATCTAAGGATTCCAGTAATACATGATTTGGGCTTTCCAATATTTTGAAATTTGGCTGTTGAAATCCAAGAATTTGGATTATATTTTACAATCTTGTATTTTGAATCCAATATTTTAGAATCTTGATTGATTGACCCTATAAGTGAATTTATAAGTAATCATAACTCACATAATCATAAAAAAGTAAAATCATGAGAAAAGAATAAGAAATAGCCGAAAAATCCACAAAAATGGCCAAATTTACCATTCTACTATTTGGTCGTTCAAACACCTGCCAGACAGCGCGTTCGAATGGATGGCCGTTTGAACGGCTGTTAGCCATTCAATTGGTAGGAATAGTCCACTTTTCTTCTTTGTCTTCAACCTCTCGAAATTCAAACTAAAAACCTTCCAAAATTCAATATAAATTTAAAAATTATTATAAAATATCATATAATTAAAATCTAATCCTAGAACATGGTGGATATAATCATTTTCATGTTTAATCATACGAAAATAACTATAAATCACATGCTTTTAATGAATCGCCATTAAATATTAAAATGATACAAAAACTAAAATAAACTTATAATCATTTATTCTAATGAAAAAAACACTCAAGGTAAAAATCTCTTACTTCTAACAAGCCTTTGAATCCTTTGAACGATCCTCAATCTCAAGAAATCTTACCTAAAATTAAGGGTTTTAGTTAAATCTACTTAAAATAGCTAATGGACTCAAATCTACTTGAAAGAAGGTTGATCTAGGTCGTCCTTAGGTTAAAAATAAAATAGACCTAATTAGGGTTCTAAATCAAAATTAAAAACAAGATTTTGATGGAAGAAAATCAAGAATCAAGGTAGGAGAAATAAAAATAGATGAGATTAAGACCAAAATCGAAAGATTACGGGTGATTAAGGGAAGAAAAACCACCTTAATCAAGGTTTTTCCTTTGGGAAATAGGGGTAGAGCAATTTCTCACTCCTTAACACAACCTTTCCCCATTTGGGAAATGACTATGATTTTTCCTTATATAGTAAGGGTTTTGGGCTGGGGAATATGAACTATTTGGCTAAAAAATAGAGAAAATGCCCTAAGTGGCTAATTAAGGATATGCCCAAAAATAAATTTAATCATTTTCAAACCCACTTAAATAAAATAACAAAAAATTAGTTAGTCACATGGCAACACTCTCCTAAATGGAGGTGGGGCCCATGGTGAGGTCTATTCCCCTAATTAAGAAAAAATTATGAGAAAATGCTATTAAATCGGTAAAAATTATGTAAATCAAGCTTGATACTTGAACTCTTAAAAATGAAATTAAACCTTATTAAAGTCATAATTAACTTACCCATAACCCCAAAATCAAATCAAACCAGCAAACAAGCAAAACCACACAAATTCACATAATTAAAAAAAAATTAAGATAAAAAATTAGAGATCTTACAATGTATCAAAATTTGGAGTCAATCGGACAAAAATATTTTTTAGGATTTTATTTAATTTTAAAATTTTGAATTTTAATGTTTTTTTGAATGATTTTTTTTTAAAATTCTAGGACTTTCTTACTGTCTTGTAGTTAGTTCTTAGTGATGTTTAGCTCAGGATTTAATTCTTTGCCAAAAATTTAGATGGGCAGAGCAAAGAAGCAAAAGGTGGCCAGTGAGCAACTAGTAGCTCAGGAGATAGGGTTAGACCTATCCGGTGTGATTTATAGTGTTGTTCATATGCCTGGTCAGACAACCATGGAGTATATAGAGGCTCAAGCTTATTGGATAAATTATTTTAGATTGATATTCATCATAGATCAGCCTGTATACCCTTGCCTTGTTTGTTAGTGGTTTACATTACTCAGATTTAACAAAGGATGCAGTAGTTGGCATTGCTGGAGGTATTGTTGTTCTTGTCTCGCCCAGATTATTGTTGATGTGATTAGGGTTGCAAATATTAAGGGTCGGCCCGCTAAACTAGCCCGGCCTAACATGTAAATGTTTGGGCTTGGGCCGAAAAAAATTTGAAGCAGGTCAAGCAGGGTCTTAAATTTGAAAGCCCGAAAAATGCTCGAGCCTGGGCCAAAAAATGGAAAAGCCTTATAAAAAATAAAGCCGGTTACTCCGTTACCCAAGCCCAGTAGCCCTAGCCCATCTTTAACCCTAAATCCAACCATTCATTTCCAGATCGCTTTGCCCTCAAGACTCCTCTTTAACCCTAAAGCTCCAGATCGGCCTCCAATTCACCCTCCAGGCTCCATATCGTCATCTCAATTATCAATCTCTCACTTCATCTCTCAGTCTCTAAACTCTTTTGTCTCCTCTTGCTAGCCCTCTCGCTGGTGGACTTCAAATATCTCAATTCTCGACAAGAAAAATAAGTTTTTTTCCTTCTTCTGTTCTTCATTTGGTTGACCTGTTGTATATGATTTGTATTTTTTAATTTGTACTTGTTTCTTTAATTTGCATTTATATTTGTTCTGTTCATGTCTTTGTTCTTTAATTTCTACATGTCTCTTCTTTATTTTGTATTTGTTCTTGTCTCTATTCTTTAATTTTTACTTATATTTTTTCTATAATCTAATTTGTTTTTATCTATATGTAATTTTGACTTGTCTGACACTCTGTTTTGTTATTTAATTTGTCATCATCTTGATTTTGTTCTTTAATTTGTAATGGTATGTGTTGTATTTGTTTCTATTTTGTTTCTGTCTCTATTGTTTAATTTCTATATGTCTCTTCTTTAATTTATAACCCTATTATTGTTTATGTTCTATAATTTTTACTTGTCTTTATTCTATAATCTAATTTGTAGATTGTACTTCTTTCTAAAAAAGATGACAAATGATTTTGTTGGGTAGAATAAGCTGATGACATTACATTGTTAATTAAATGAAATTCACCAAAGCTGCGAGGATGCAGTAAGCAATTGCAGTAGTAACAGGAAGGAATTCTCTCAATTGTTGTTGTGTTGTTGGTGTATATTGCTACAATATATGTTATTGGCAACAATGTAGATATTTACTTATAACTTATATTGATGTTGCAGCTTCAGTGAAAATCTTATCTGCATGCATCCAATAGTTGGTTCTAGATTTCTTATTATAGCAGATCCTATTTGCTGTGGTATATTGATTTTTAATGTGAGGATGGTCATGTTAGTTGGTCTTTTTTTGTTAAGGATGATACTTGATGTGTTCTTTCCCTCCTGCATTTTGTGTGTTATAAAATTGACATGTTATGGATTAGAATGGAACTAAGGAGCATGCTATAGTTCATGCCACTTTATAATGGTTCAATGTTTAGTTTCTCCACTTTCCGCTCATCATATTCTTCAAATTAGCATGATGTGTGCTGCAAAAGATCTTAATACCTCCCTTCTAAAGTTTCAAGTTCAAATATGATCTTGACAAAGGACAAAAAGCATGATGTGTGATGCAAATATTAAGGGTCGGCCCGCTAGCACACAAATACTCATTTCTAATATAAGTTGTAGTTTTAGTACAGTAAATTTAAAATAAAAGTTTAATAAATAAATAAATAAATATTATTATTTAAAAAAGCATGTGGCCCGTCCTGAGCCGGTATACTTTTAGGGCCGGGCTAGTTTTTTATATATTAAGTTAGGGCCGGGTTGGGCCTAAATTTTGGCTCTTCCTCTTTAGGGCCGGGCTCGGACCTACCCTTGGCCCGCCAGGGCCCAACCCGCTTGTAGCCCTAGATGTGATTTAGTGAGAGAGGAGACCTCTACGATACCTAGACTTTGGTGGATTTTAGTTTCCATCTAACAATGAGTCAGCAAACCATTTGACTAGTTTACCACGAGGTAATGAGCTTGACATTTCACTCCTAGCACACTTGATAACTACTGACTATCTTCTTTTACATGTGATAGCTCAGTATGACATCTGGAGCATGAGGAAGGAGCGAGTAGATAGGTCTATGGCTCAACTTCTATATCTTTTGTCCGAGTCTCATTTAGAGTTAGATTTGTCGTCATTATCTTTTAACGCATTATGACCTCTTACATGGTTATACTCACGAGATGTTGCCATATTTGTACATCCTATGTCATATATTTGCTTTTGTTCGTCTAAGGATCTCATGAGGAGAGCCTACTTGAGTTGGCATGAAACCTATAAATGTTGTTATTCACTACATGATGTCTCACATGAGGGGCCATGACGGTGCAGTTTAAGAGTAGGGTAGATGCACCACTACTTGAGAGACCATTTGATCATCTAGAGAGACCATTAACTCATGGAGAGTTTTTAACATTTCGTGAGAGCATGATGGATGAGATGTGTCACTGTTTTGCTGACATTAGGAGGATGATTCATGATTGATTTCCACACCTAGATAGTGAGGGGGAGTATCCTGATGATGATGAGGATGATGATGCATCTGTTGGAGATTCTTGATTTATTTCACTTTATCATGTATTCATGTGTTGGAATTTTTGTTAGTTTATTTTATGTTCTATGTGATATTGGGCTATATGATGATTTTTGTGATCATATCTTATTCTGATCAACATGACATGATTGTGATTTAATTGAATTTTTTCATTAATTATTGATTCACTTTTTGTCTATTTGTGTCACAAAGGGGGAGAAATGATTAATAAAAATCAAAGTGCTTATTTTCATAACTTTTTTGTAAGTGTGCAAGATAAGTACAGGTTTTCACATGGCTTTTCAAGATCATTCTAAATTGTCTTAGTTAAGTCTTAGTGTTGTCAAGTCGTATGTAAAAGTGAAAGTCAATGCACTATGTTAAGAGTTGTAATTTTTTATTTGATTTTCAATCTTGTAGTGTTTTGTTACAAAATAGCCAAAGGGTCAGATTGAAAGAACATATGAGGCATATGTATTGTAATTGGATAATTTTGATGATCAAAATAATCTTCAAACTTCATATATATTTTTAGTCTCAAGAATCTGACTAGATTTAGTTGTGGCCAAGTTGGATTTAGAATTTATTGACTTAAAAAAACAGGAATAGACTTGTTCTTATCGATCAAAGTTGAAGAATAAGCAAAGTGTTTGAAGGTAAGAGGTTACTTTGCACACACTCACATACACAATTCACTTATTAGATTAGTTTAGAATGAGTGAATTAAGTTAAATTGGGAGTTTCAGACTGAATTAGGGTAAAACATGAATTTTACTGTACCATCAATCGATATCTGCAATATATATTGGACCATTTGATCGATTGGCACTTAAATCAACATGTGTAAAATTTAACCGAGAGTTTATCGATTGATCGCCATATCAATAGATCAATCAATTATGGTGTCCTACCTAATTGAAACAATGAACAATCGATCACTGTGTTAAATGATCAATCATTGTCTGTGATAGTTGCCTAGAATAAGCCTTTCTAGATGAGATTTTATTCTTAATTAAAGTCAAACACATAAACTGACTTAATGGACTATTTGTAATTACAAAATTGAAAGAGAAAAACCTAGAAATTCATATAGAAGATAGAAGAGATCATTTTCATTGTTTTCCAAGAGGATATCATCTTTGAGCTTCATGCTAATGGTAATTTCATGAAGACGCACAACTGAGAGAGGAGTCTTACACACAAAATCAAAGAAGAGTTGCAACAATTGTTCAAAGGAGTTGAAGAGAATTACGGCTAAAGTCAAAGAATAAGAGAAGCTTGTTGTGGTGGCTAGAAGAGGACAAAGACAAAACAAGTAAATTAAAAAAGTTTCAAGGCTTGAGGAGAGAAGACTTGAAGGCCAACAACGAAAGGAATTTGTTGGAGATCTAAGCAAAATAGGTTTTTGGAAAAAGTCAACAACAAAGGTTGGTAGTTTGCTTGAGTCTATGTAGTGTCTAACTATCTAATTCATTGATTTTAGGCTGAGTGGTTGATTATTTGATAGATTTATCATAGGTTAAGATGATATTAGGTTTGTTCATAGTATTTTTGTTTCCGCTATATAAGAAAAATATGCGTAATGAGGCCATATGTCATAGTCTTTATCTTTCTAAGATAATCAGATTAGGAGCAATGTAGTGATCTACTAGGTTGATTAGACAAATATTAAACTCTCACATCTAATTCACAAGTTGGGCTTAAAGTTCTAACAAACATCAACTTTATTGTCCCATAGGTTGACAATGATTTTTTAATAGCCACTGTTATAGTTGATGAGATCTTGGCTGCAACTAAACAACTTACTACATTGAAAAGTCCTGGATCGGATGGATTTCTTGATCTATTTTATAGATCATACTGGACAACAATTGGGTCTTATTTTTGCTCCTATGTCAAAAGCTTTTTTCAAACATGTGAATTTGCTCGAAACTTTAATCAGACCTTTATTGTGTTAATTTCAAAGTTGGCTAATCCTAGGATGCCATCTTATTTTAGTTCCACCCATCTTTATAACTTCTCCTGATTATTTCCAAAATTATGGTAAATAGATTACCATATTTGATGGACAAACTTATGTCATTGAATCAATTTGTTTTTATCAAATATCGGTCTATTCATTACAATATTTTACTAGACTTTCTCCAATGTATTCCAGGAAAAAGAAATTAAGAAAAAAAGATGGACCGATGGCAAGTAAATTTGATTTAGCAAAAGCTTATCACTGAGTTAAATGGAATTTCCTTAAACAAGTTTTACTTAACATTAGTTTTTTTAAAGAATGGGTCTAAAGAATCATGTTTTGTGTTACTAGAGTATCTTATAATGTGTTGATCAATGGTAGGCATGGCAACATTATTTATCCTTAATGAGCTCTACATAAAGGTGATCCTCTCTCTCTCTCCTTATTTATATTGCTTCAAAAAGTGCTTTCTCTAATGCTTTTAAAATATGAAGGTCAAAATTTGTTGTATGGGATTAAGATATGTCAATATGCTGACATGATATACCATTTTTTTTATGTCGATGACTTAATTTCGTTTCCTAGAGTAAGAATTAAAAGGTGTCCAAAAGTTATGCATATTGTCAACATTTATTGTTGTGCTATGTGCCTAAAAATAAACCAAGATAAAACAAAGATGCAAGTTAGTCCAAGTGTATCCAGCCCCACCATTGCCCAACTTTGAGAGATTTTTCATGTTTGTGGTACACTTGGCATTGTAAATATCTTGGAGTTCCCTTAGTTAAAAAAAGGCATTGATGTTGTTCCAAATATTTAAAATCATCTAGTCAATTGGAAAGGCAATCTGGTTAGTCAAGTAGACAGTACTTTGATATAATCTTCTTTATCGGTTATTCCTATTCATATCATGTCTAGCAATAAATTTCCTGCATCTATCACTAATTTGTTGGATTAAACAACTAGAAGTCTTTTTTGGCTTATGTATAAGGAGCTCATATGATTAAATGGGAGACCATAACTAAGCCTAAGAAGAGGATGGGTGGGCTACAAGAGCTTTTGGATGAATGAGACTTTTGCTAAAAAGAACTTTGGGAGCAGAAAGAACCTATGAGGTCATATGTATTGTAATTGGATAATTTCGATTATCAAAACCATATCAAAGCTTCATGTATAATTTTAGTCTTAGAAATTTGACTAGATGTAGTTCTAGTTGAGTCAGATTTGGAATTTACAGACTTAAAAAATAGAAACAGACATGTGCCTATAAATCAAGGTTGAAGACTAATAGTGTTGAAGTAAAAAGAGATTAATTTTTCACACACTCACATATATAAATCGCTTAGATTAGCTTAAAAAGTTATTTTGAGACTTTTTGACCGAATTAGAGTAAAAAGGGCAAAAATGTCAAAATAATGTTTAATAGATTGATTATTGCACAATACACTAAATCAATTGATTAATCGCCACTTGAAACATTTCTTTGTAAAACAAAGCCAAGAGTTTATCATTTGATCGCCACATTGATGGATCGATCGCTGGTGGTATACCCTAATGAAATAGTGAACGATTGTTGTTTGTTATGGTTACTTAGTTTAAGCCTATTTGGAAGATATTCTATTCTTTATTGGAGTCAAACTCTTAAATTGACTTAATGTCATTTTAAAAGCTAAGGAATCACAAAATTAAAAAGAGGAAAACCTAGGAAATCATAGAGAATAGAGGAAAGTTCATTTTCCATTCTTTTCCTAAAGAGATCATCCTTGAGCTTCAAGCTTTTGTTAATGCTAAATTCATGAAGACACATAATTGAAAGAGAAGATTTCCACACACTAATTTAAAGAAGAGTTGCAGCAAAATCTTCAAAGGAGTTTAAGAGGATGGAGGCTAAAGTCAACTGAAAAGAGGAGCTCATTGTTGTGGCTAGAAGGAGGCAAAGATAAAGCAAGTAGAGAAAAGTTTAAAGTTTTTAGAGGAGAAAACTTAAAGGCTAGACACGAAAGGAATTTATTGAAGATCTAAACAAAAAGAAAATTTTGGGTTAGAGTCCAACAACAAAAGTTGGTCGTTTATTTGCGTCTATGTAGTGTCATACTATCTAGTGCATTAATTTTAGGTTAAGAGTGGTTATCGTGGTTTTTTACCCTAATTAGGGTTTTTCATGTTAAATCCTTATGTGTTTATGTGTGATTTACATGTTTGGTTTGATTGAATGATTGATAGATTGATAATGAATGTGTAGATACTTAGTTTCCATTTCCTAATAGAAATTTCTGCGCATAGAGGGATTAACTCTTGATTCTTACTACAAGTTTGAAGAGGAATCTATTGATCCGCTAAGCCACCTAGACAAATATTAAACTTTCAAGAGCTAATGATTGATAAATCAAAATCTCTCTAGTCTCACGCTATTTATAAGAAATATTTTAATTTTGGTTTAACAGGTGGTACTATCAATAAGCAAGGAGCTTCTCCATGCTGGAAGGATCTCTCATCTATTACCTACCTTGAAAAATGCTATGTCATGCCAGGTTTCATCTGGTACCTCTGTCACACCCCAAAATTTTAGAAATCCATATTTCATAAAAACTCATTGCGGAAAGATGAGTAATTCCATCATAAATTCAAATCTCATGTAAAGAATAACTTAGGTGTGACTTACTTATTTTTCAAATATACAAATATCAAACAATATACAAACTATCCATCATCAAACCATTCATAAATGAAATAGGACTTGCCTAAGTACAAGTCTAAACACATAATATACATATCAACATTAACAAATTGGCACTCAAGTAAGACAAACATTCTAAAAATTCAATTAAAGTAATAAAAGAGACCCACACTCGCTAAGAAGTCTGATTGTCATCCTTGCTTTGTACTCTAAACCTTCTACTTGCTTATTCTTCATGAGAACTAGGATCATGAGAATCAATGTTGATAATACGAATATACCTAGTGGGATGGCTAAATAAAAACCACATGCAATTACAATATAATAGCATTTCATACATCATAAACAATCATCAAATATGCACAAATCAAAATACAGAATCACTTTAACAACGTGGCAACACAAGAGTCTAACCACCCTCATTGGAGTGTATATACCAAAAGGTCTCTAAGACTCGATGGCTACCTCTAGGAGTTTAACCACCCTCACTAGATTATGATCTACTACAACTCGACTTCAGACTTTTCTTTAAGTCATCACCCAGCTCCATCCATGTCATGAAGCAAATGCCGACAAGTGCTCATGGACCCAAATGTTCGAGAAATCAATTTTCATGTTCATTGAAACCTCTTGTATTGCACTGCCTTGGACCATTCAACTTTTTATGTTATAATATGTTCGAACCAAACTCCCAGGCCAAGGGAGCGGTTTTACAAACAAACTCCCACTTTTGGAGAGTTGGAAGATCATAATCCTTTTTTATATTATATCATTCCTCTATGTGACTAAAACGACTCACTTTTGGAGCCAACTAGACACTATCATCCTTTGTCCTTGACTATCGAATGCATTGGTCAAGGGGTTTCTAGTCATTACAAGGATTCACAAATGTATGGGGTTTATTTACCCCAATATCATACATGTATAACTTAACATGCATTCACATATTCATTATGCACAAAAACCATGCTATTACATATCTTATGTGAAGCCCCATATTTTTCTTTAGAAAAATAGTCATTTATTTTTAAATTTTCTATTTTTCACCTACAGGTCACTGACGTGTTAGTGCTCACATAAGTGAACAATGATTTCAACTAGGTAGGCATCAATGTGTTAATGATTGTGTCAGTGAAATTATAAAGTGTGATTATTTCAAAAAATCATAGGAAGTTATGTAGTTTGGGACTCTTCAAGTAGATACACCCTATTTAAAGGGAGGAGATCATGGGATTTCTGGCATTGGGAAATTCCCTTTGAAGTTTACACTAGGAAGAAGGTTCTGAGTGGATTCGAGGTCAGATATATTTGAATTTCATACTCTACATTCTTTCTTGAGTTTACAGCAAGTTTGGACATGTGCATGGGTGTGTTATTAGAGGATTTTACCATGTGTTGTGTAACAATGGTAATTTCACCTTTTTGTTCGTTTTAGAGTTCACTTTCATGTGTATATGATAAAGAATTTTATCTTTGGATAGATTTTATTTTGTTTTGATGTAAGAGAACCAATATAGTCTATTTTTGTTTTCTTCCTAACCATCGGCATGACTACTGGCACGTTGGTGATTGCATCAGTGACAGGAGAAAGATGAATGATACTAGCAATGACATGCTCAGCCACCTCGGTGTTTAACCGGTCACCGGCATTGGGACCAATGCATTGGTGGCGATGTCAAGGTGGGCTTCCACAACTTGTACTTTATCGGTAAGGGTTCGATGCATTGATGGGACGTTGATGATCATTGACGACCTGACTGACACATTAATGAAGTTACCAATGATACATCAACACTTAGAAATTCAAGCACATTTTATAATGATGTATATGCTATATATAAGTAATACAATAACATAGTTTTCCTGCATTTAGATGCATGAATGGATGATGTTGAGCACATAATGTAGTGGTGCAAGTAAGCCTTATGCATATGTGAATCCTTGTAATGAATAGTTACCCCTTGACCTTTGCATTTTGACGGTCAAGGACAAAGGATCTTAGTGTCTGGTTGATTCCAAAAATGAGTCGTTTTAGCCATGTAGATAGAATGATATGGTATAAAACAGGATCATGATCTTCCAACTCTCTAAAAGTGAAAGTTCTATGTAGAGCCGTTTCACCTGAGTTAGGTTAGAACATATTATATCATTAAAAGATGAATGGTCAAATGCAGTGCAATACATAAAGTTTTGATGACTGTGGAAGTCGAGATCTTGACTACTTGGGTCCATGAGCCCTTGTGGGCCTTCGCTTCATGGTGTGGATGGAGTTATGGTAGTTCATTGTCTAGTGTAGGTGGTTGGACTCCTAGATGTGGCTACTGGGTCAAGAGAACCTATTACTTTTTGTTCCTTTTTCCTTAATTATGGTTGTGACTTTGGAAGATATCTTTAAATTGATTGGATCTTTATCAATATATTTTGTTGGTTATTTGTTTTTGTTTTGTAATCCCACTGAGTAGTCATATACTCAACATCCTTTGTAGTGCAAGCTTTGGCAGATGGAAGTGTTTTACTCTTGGGGGTTTTTGGCAGGTTGTAGTGCATATTCCTCTTCTCACAACTTCAATTCATCTCTTTTTCCTTAAGTCTATTACTTAGGCATGCAAGTAAGTCATTTATTATTGTTATTAGTCAAAGTGTGTCAATGTCGTTACTATCATCTTCCTCCTAACACGGACACCATCACTGATGTGCCAACGATTGTGAAGAAAATAACAGAAACCGTAGTGATTAACCCAGCACTCTCATACATCAAACATGATTCTTTCCTCACTCAAGCCATAAACCCTTTATGCAAAACCATGATTTTTATCATTTGATCATCATGCATTGAAAATAATATCATTTATTCTAAGCATGACATAATTCTAAGAAAATAACTACAACATGCATTAGAACATGTCAATAGGGATCATCCATTTAAACCATTAAATGGTAACAATGTTAGCAATCTGGCCTTTTCACTCGACCAAAATAACATCTCTAGAATTTCATCTCTTTCTCCACTTCCTTTGGACTTCTACATGTCATAAGTCTCTCATTTTGATTCAAAGTTAGATTTAAAAAAGATTAGGGTTGTAAGGCATCAAAGGGTATTTATAGGGGAGTAAAGTACTTCTGGTGTATAACTAGGGCTGCAAACGGGCCAGAGTAGGCCCAGGCTTGGCCCCAAAAAAAATTTCAATGCATGGCCCAAGTCTGTAGTTAAGGCCAAAAATTAGACGGGCTCGAGCTGGGCCACGGGCTTTCATGTCAAGAAAGATGTGATATAAATTTTTCTTAACTTCAATCATTTTACTATCCGAGATTGATAAATCTTTATCTTGAGTAGAGAAATAAATATAAGAGAAATTTAAAAACTAAGTAATTATATAAAAACTTCGTTGCATTCCATTTGTTAAATAAAAATCATTGCATTCCATTTGGTATAGACCTAAAAGTTCCATATGTTTTAACACCTGGATAGTTCCCATGATAATAAGACATAATGAATTAGATAAGAGAACTATTCCTGTGTAACAACCAAAATATAGAGCTATTAACTCAAGCAACAACAAAAAAAGGTACATATGCCTCACTTATTATGGGCCAAGCCGGACTTTTATTATTATTTTGCACATGCCCAAGCCCGGGTCAAAAATTGACAAAATTTTACATTTAAGGCCTGGCCTGGCCTGTAACTTATTTTTTTAGGCCCAAGACCACTTATTTTTGGGCTGAGCTAGGCTTGTGGGTCGGCTATATTATCTACAACCCTATGCATAACTACACAAATAATCGTTTGTAATCATTTTTTATGGTAGTTTTGAACCCGTTGGCACATCTATCTAATTCACCGACATGTCGGTGATTCTACTAATGAATCAAGCAAAACTACCGATGTCACTACCAACACATCATATAGTACTACGTAGAAATCAGGCTTCATCGACATGCACATTGACATGTCGATACTTGCCAATAGAAGTATTTAGGTTTTCACCGACATGAGCATCAATGTGTAGATGCCTGTTGGTAGGAATTTTTTTATTCGAAAAACTCAATACATTCTTACAAATGAAATTCTCTTTATGAGTTTTAACTTAGCACTGCTACTACTTTCTTGAGTTTTGAACTCAACATTATTACCTTCATTGACATAACCATCGACATGTCAATTCAACATCTATAACACAAAAAATAATGATTAAAAATAAATAATAAACCCACCATCCTAATCACATAAAATACCTAAAAAATCATGGGTTCATTTCCTTCCCTCCTTAAATAAAATTTGTCCCCAAAATTTAGCTACTCAATGGTAAAAATATGGGGGTAGGCCTTTTTTAACTCTATAACAACCCATAATTTTCTAAAGTTTTGAAAATATAATTATTGGGACGATATTAAGTTTTTTGGGCAGAGTAACTATTTTTCTTGAATTTAAATCATTTTAAGCTTTTTTAAAGGAACTTTTAGGTCTTTAATAGGGTTATGAGAAATGAGCATATCAAGCCAAATAACACATAAATCCGACATCGGAATCATAGGCTACTGCCTTTAGAAGCATGTTGTGGTTGGGTCCTACTTTAAAAACGTGAGATAACATTCTCATTAGGGTCTTGTTTTGTAGGGCTCATCTATATAAGTGTTTGATGTTTTGAAATTAGATTTGGTTTAAAAAGAAAAAAATTCTTAAGAATGGGCCCAAGTCAGCATAGGACTCCATCCCTATGTTCTGCATTCAGACCGCTACTGATTCCTACTAGAAGTAGGACTTCCGCTAACATGTCCATTCAACACACCAATGTTGTTGCGACTCTTACGCTTGCCTCGAATTGCACTTGCCTTGGATGTCCACACGCTAGGGCTAAGGGGCTGCCCAACCCCCATGTCTAGGAAAGGAGCTGAGGGGCTAACAAACCTCCTCCACCTAAACCATTAGATGTCCCTGTCGAGACCAAAAACTCCTTGATTATATCCTTAAATTTCCAAAAAGCTATGGAAGACCCTTTTACTTGATTAAGTGGAAGATCCTCTTATTCTTCTTTCTTATCCCTTCGACCCGTCGACTTAGATGACTTCCATGTCCTTGTCAAAATCTTGCCTCACCATAGGCTACAGTCTCTTAGAGATTGTTGCATTTGAATCCTCGAAGACTTCATGATATGGCTTAAGGAATCCTATATGAAAAATAGGGTAAAGTTTGGGAATTTCAGTTTGTATGCCAACTTACCATTTTTTCGCTTCACCACAAAGGGTTCGGCATATATCTAGATCAACTCCTTACCACCTTTCTTTGTATCCTTTTCTAGATATGGGGAGTTAGCTTCAGTATAACTCTATTCCCAACCTAAAACTCCAATGGCCTCCAGTCCCAATTAGCAAACTTTTTCATGTGCTTGACTACCTAAGCCAAATAGTCACATGCTTTCGCTATATGTTCAGTCCCCTCCCTTGCCAAGTGATAGGCTGTAGAGCACTTTCCTCCAATGCATTGCAAGGCCACATCATTTGGTGTAAGTATTGGAGGCATGTTGCCAACTCAAAGGACATCGAGCTTTTGTGAAAGTTGTATCAAAATTGTGCAATATCTATTAGATCACTCAATTCTTTTGATTTGTTATAACCTAGTGCCTTAGGTACTCCTCAAGGATCACATTCACCGTCTATGTCTGCTCGTCTGTCTAAGTATGATTATTTGTTGATAAGTTGAGTTGAGTGCCCATCATCTGAAATAACTATGTCCAGAACTGTCATGTGCATCGCAAGTACCACATACAATATCTACAAGTAATCCCTTGTACTTGACGATTTTCCTAAGGAATAAGTCTATTGCCACCTCCATGCTACAAGTCTATGGAGCATGTATGAATGGTGAGTATTTTGAGAATCATTCAACCACCACCAAAATTCAACCAAAGTTCTTCACTATTGGCAAACCAATAATGAAATTCATGGACAAAGTCACCCAAAGTCTATTCGTGATGGAAAGGGGTTGCAACAAGCCCGTTTCCTTCAGCCTTTTTGTCTTGTTTTGCTAACAAACCAAGCACGTATGCACATATTGTTCAACATCCTCTAGCATGTGCAACCAGAAATAATTCCTAGCCAAGAGCGCATGATTTTGCTCCTCCCCAAGGTATCTCGCTCATGCGGCATCATGAATCTCTCTCAACAGTTGTCTTCGTAGTCTGTTTGCTAAGGTAATGTAAGGCACCTGCCTTTTGCATACAATACCTCATCCTCCAACTTGAACCACCAAACTGACTCATCTTTCACATCTTGAACTAGCCTAGCATAGACTTGGTCTTTTTTTGTTGCCTTCCGAATTTTGACTGACATTTCACCCACCACTTTCACTAAGGCTGCTAGCATTGCCTCTGAATTAATCCTTTGGCTAAGGGCATCAACAACAATATTTACCTTGCTCGACTTGTACTCCATCTGATAATCAAATTCCACCAATAACTCTTGCTATCACGCCTTCTTATAGGTAAGTTTTTTCTACATAGAGAAATAGCTTGTGGCCACATTATCATTCACACAACGAACCTACCTCCCATCAAGTAGTGCATATATTTTTGAAGGCAATGGACGCCCGTCATCATCTCTTTCTCATGAATTGAGTACCTTGAGATTTTAATATCTACTAGATGGTAATAATGGATCACTAAATTACTCCTAACCCTAGTATAGTACTTTTGTAAGGAAATAAGAGTTCTAGCCTCTATTCTTAGGAATTTGTTTTGAAGTGGAATACACAATAAACAAACCCTAATTTCTAATCGTCATTCATGATCAATCAATCAAACAAACAAAACATGCACACCACACAATCACACAAGGATTTTTACTTGGAAAACCCCAACTAAGGTAAAAAACCACAACAATCTCAATCTAAGACTAAATCAATGCACTAGAATGATATAGATCTTACAAGATCAAAACAACCAACCAACCTTAAGACTTGACACAAACTTCTTTTATTCAATCTTCTCTTGATGATGATATTGGCTTTCAATTCTTCCTCATCTAAATCATTGAAGCTTTCCCTTTTCGTAATCTGATCTTTATTTTATTCTTCTAGCAACTCAACTAAGGACTCATTTCTTATTTGTTAATTTACCTCTTGAGATTCTTCAACTCCTTTGAAGAACTTTGTTGACTCCTCTCTAAAATTTCTGTGTGAAAATCTTCTCTTTTTAGTTGTGCATCAGTATTATAAACTCACCATGGATAATCTCTTCAAGCTCCTTTATGAATTCTCAAGGAAAACAATGTGAAATTCACTCTATTTTCTTCTCCAATATTTTTTAGGTTTTCATCTCTTCATTTTCATCACTTATTAGCCTTTATATAGGTCTCAAAGTTGAATTGGCACTTTAACTTCAACAAGGAAAGAAAACTATTCCAGAAAAGCTAGTTTATGACAACTAAAACTACTAGCAATCGATCATTCAAACATCAATCGAACGATCGATCATTTACTATTTTCTTAAAGCATGACTCCTTGAGCGATCGATCGGTTTACAATGATTGATCGATAAACTCTCAGCTTCATTTAATGAAGGGTCAATTCAAGTGCTAATCGATATTGATTCTTCTATTCTATGCTATAGTTCATCAACGATTGATCGATTACACTATTCAAATATAGTTTTTTCCTTTTTGCCTTAAATCCTTCTGAAACATTTGAAATTACTTCTAAAAGTTCTTCAAGTGACTTTTGTATGAGAACATGTATTGAATAAATCTCTTAAATCAACAACATTCTTTAGTCTTCAGTCTTATTCCATAAGAACATGTTTGCTCTTATATTTCAAGTCCAACAATTCAAAACCTGACTCGACCACAACTACATCTAATCAGATCTATAAGACTTATTACATACTCAAGATTTCTAACATAATTTTAACAAAGAAATTAGCTAATTAACCTTACATATGACGCATATGTTCTTACATACCTTTGTTATGTTTTGTTTAGCTTGGGACTTTCATAAGAAATTGGATTCCCTGATTGGATCAAGACACCTCTAATCGCCTTACTAAAAGCATCTGTTTATACCTCAAAATGACATCGAACTCTAGAAGTTTGAGCATGAGCACAAATGACACTACATCCTTAAGCTGCTCAAAATGCTATTTGGCATACCTCAGACTACCTCAAAGGCTTATCTTTCATCAACAAGTCTATTAGCACTACTACTTTCTTTGAATAGTTCTTGATGAACCTCCAATGGTAGTTCACGAGACCCAAAAAAGATCTCAACTTTGTGACCTTTGTTTGGGTTAGCCCCTCCACAATGGCTCTGACTTTCTTTGTCCATCCTCACCCTTCCTTGTGATATGCAAACCCCAAGGAACATGATCTCTATCTAGGCAAAGTTGCATTTTTTGAGCTTTGAGTAAAGGCTATGCTCCCCAAGTCATTCAGCATAATCCTTAGGTAGCATAATCCTTAGGTGTCTAATGTGTTCATCCAAAGACCCATTGTAAATTACAATATCATCTATATGCATCACCACAAATTAGTCCAAGTATGGTGAAATACATCGTTGATCAATGTATACAAGGTGGCAAGGTGCTTGTCGACCCAAAGAGAATGACAAGGAACTCAAATGAGCCATACCAACTCACCATCGCTATCTTGGGCTCTTCTCCTGTAGCAATATGCAATTGCCAATAGTCCGATTTGAGATCCATCTTTGAGAAAAGGAGATTTTTTCCAACTGATTGAACAAGTTTGCAACTAAGGGAAATGGGTGTTCTTCACCATGATTTGGTTCAAAGCTTTGTAATCTATGCACAACCGAAGGGACCTATCCTGCTTTCATTTAAATAGAATAGGTGCTCCATAAGGAGCTTTTAACAACTTGATAAAAACTAATTTCAGCAGTTCTTCCGACTGTTTCCTTATTTAGCAAGTTTTGGTGGTGCTATGTGGTAAGAGCCTGAGTTAGGCAACAACTCTATTAAGTGATCAATGCTCGTCTTGGTGGCATAACATCTGTAAACTCTTTGAGCATCTCCAACACCTTTTCTAGGACACCATCAATTGTTCCATCATCCATCTCTACTACTTTTCCTAAAGCCTTTCATCACTTGCAAGGTAGACATCGACTGCACCTACTTGCTTCCTTTGTTCCCAACAACAAAGCAGGGGACTTTCTCATTTCCGATGAAGAAGCCCCCAAGGTGGGGCATCACAGACACATTTTCCCATTGCAGGAAATCAATTCCCAAAATGACTTCAAAGTCATCCAAAGGCACTGTATTTACCTAGGTTTGTAGCCGTTTTCAAACTAACACCATGGTTGTTCATGGGAGATTTTAATGTCATTCGGCATGAGTCAAAAGAATTAGGAGGCGTTCACGCTCCAACTTGGTAACTCCATCTACTCAATGGTTTTATATTTGAAGTTGAATTGCAAGAAATCTCTTGTAATCAATAGTACACATGGTTGAAAAGGCATTATGATAATGATCTTATATGGAGTGGCTTGTCATATTTTCCTATGTTTTCCTCTCTTGCCTAACTCCAAACCATTGCACTATTATCTTTAACCTCAAGCTGGATTTCCCATAGGGTTCAAAGCCTTTCAAGTTTTTCAATATGTGGCTCATGCAGTTATATTGAAGGAGGTGATGCAACAATGTTAATTGTCTTTAAAAGTAGGTAAGAAATTTTTTTGGGAGTTGTGACAAATCATGTGGGTGAGGCAAAAATGAATCTAAAAAATAATTAGTTTCAACTACATGTGGATCCGTCTAATTCTTACTTGATTTATGAAGAAAAGAATGTTTGCTCTAATCTATACCAGGAAGAAATTATTGAAGAAAGGTTTTTTCATTAGAAATCAAGGGTCTGGTTGTTAAAGAAGGGGAATAAATGTACTCACTTCTGTCTATGACATGGCCGCTTGCCATTGTATCCATAATTCTACACTGTCAATTATTGCTTCTAATGGCACCACATTGATTAAACCAAAGGACATTGGTAGAGAGGTAGAATGGCTTTGTAAAGAAATTTTTTTCTCATCTACTATTGGTCGATTACACCCAATCCCATTCAAAAAGGAACTCATAGCAAATTCTTTGATACATCCTACGAAAAGAAATCAGAGTTGTGATTATGTGTTCACCCAATAATAAAGCACCAAGTCCATATGGATTTTCCGAGGAGTTCTTTGTTGCTTTATGGGAAATTGTAGGCAAGAATGTGGTTGCAACAATTAGAGGTTTTTTGAAGCTTCTTAAAGTAGTAAACAACTCCTTCCTCACTCTTAGGACTTGTTTGGTTAGGAAAGGAAAATGACTTAAAAGGGCCTTCATACCATAACTCTCAAGGATAATTAAATTTCAAAGGCCCTTTTAAGATCATATGACATAGTACACAGTGATGTGACTCAAAAGCATTTCCCTTTAACAACTAAAACGGTGCCCAAATGTGCCCTTTATCCCAAAGACACCACATGCTAATTGTTTTGATGAGTTCAAACTAATGTCTTTTTGCAATGGTTCATGAACTAGTAAGAAATTATGACAAAAGGGAAGGTAAAAAGGGATTTTCCTTAATGTTGATCTCCATAAAACATATGACAAACTGCACTCAGATTTCATGCTATTTGTTCTGAACGAGCTTGTCCTCATCAATAGTTCAAATTATAGCTATTTTCAGAGTGAATGTGGTCTAAGATAGGGTTGCCCGTTGTTGCTCATGTTCTTTATTTTTTGTATGGAAACTCTTTCTTCTATCATCCATCATACATGTGAAGAGAAAAGGATCATGCTGCCAATGCACCAATAGTTTCTCATCTTTATATTTGCTAACAATATCCTTATCTTCTCCTAAGAATCCTTAATCAAAAGGAGAACATCACTCCTTATCTTTTCTTACCATATGGGTGGAAAACGTAGATATCTTCACCACTAACTATCAGCCAACCGACACCAAGTTGGAGTAGCTTTGACACGTATAATGTTTTTACGTGCAGAAGAATCAGTCACTTTACATCAAGGTGAAAAAAACTAGTTTGTCTCACATGTTTAATAACACTTGCCAAGCCTTTTTTCCTAAGGATGAGCAAGGTTAAGGAACTGTGATTGCTTCAAAATTTTAAATACCCCCACATCGCTTGCTCACAATTTCCGCTTCATAGTGGCATGAGTGGTATGGTATGTATGGTATAGTTTCAAAAGGAGGGTTTTTTTATCCAGAATGTGGCAATGGTTGCTTGTAGCTTATATAGACATGAAATAACCTGGATACACTGTTACCTTTCCGGATAGACCAACTAGTTTGTTAGAAGGCTAATAGTTCTCCACAATAGCATTGCCCAAGGCTTTAAAGTTCAAGTCGAACCAGTCAAGCCATTCTACAAGTCTAACCATATAATATGCTTCTGATACAAATTAATATCAGTCAATACAAGTGTTCTAACGTTATGTGCTCTGCTTCTGCTCTACATGCCCATTCAGGGTTCAATCATTACATTCTTGTCTGAACAAATTCTCCCAACTTATTAACCATCATTTTCACTCTCTCAAACAGCTTATCAACATAGATACAGAACCTGGTTGTAAAACATCCGATCAGGAAAAATACAAGAAAAAGGAAAAAGTAGTTGTAATTCAACAATAACACGATAATGAGCTTCTGATCAACGTACTATGGGCTCCACCACCAAGACTCTCAGAGCAGGTTCGGTAAAATTTATGCTTCCAATCGGATCCAATACTAACTTGCTAGCATAAAACCATGTGCATGGAACATCGTAGCAGTTTTTTTAGGACAAAAATTGCCAGTGATCCAGCTCTAGAGAGCAATGGTCTTCGATGTGGCATGAGTTAATTTAATCAACAAACTGGGGCAGTCAAATCCCATTTTCCCAATCAGCCTTTTAGAAATATCCAAGGATTGACCAATGTCAACAATGGCCAAGGTCGATTGAGCTATCACACATTAATAGTGAGATCCTTCAGTTGAACCCATCCATAAGCACAACGATCCCGTATCTTTTGTACTGTCGAAACAGCTAGATCAACAATTGGCCGGATTCTTGATAGTTCTTTCTCAAAACGCGGTCTCGCGCCATATTCCATCTTCAAGTATGGCATACAAAAAGAGAGATAGTAAGAGTAAATCTTGTATGTAAGTGTGCTAATGACTTCCAAGTTCCGCCAAGCAAAAGAATTTAACCTTTTCAATGCATCTCGAAGAATCCAAAACATGGCAAAAGTATGAAAGCTGCTTGTACAAATCTGCCTCAGTGTACTGTTCAGGGTAAAAAAAGGTGATATTTCTCAATATAGGCTCGACGGAAACAACAAAATAGAAGGATTCAAAACCAGAAGACTTCGAACCTGTTGTACAAGGTGACCATTGCACCGAGGATAGTTTGGACATACAGTTCCTCTCTCAGAATCGCCAATCACACGTAAGTTGAGAGTGCGAGTGGCATACTTGCACATTTCGTCATCACACTAGCAACAAACAACCAACTATTCTGAGTAACGAAAGAATCAGGAGATGTGCAATGTAAGATGTAAAAACAGCAGAAGAAATGCAGAAAGTTGTTATACTAGAGACTTGATTTAGGGTCTATTTGGCAACAGATTGTTCATAGGATTTAATAGGATCTGTACAAGATTTGTGCAAAAGTGTGTTTGGTAGCACCTTGATTTGATTTTCCAAGAAGTTGAAAATCTAAATCTCGTTTGGTATCCCAAAGTGAAAATCTTCTCTACAAACCCAAAAAATTTCCCAAAACCTACCTTGAAATCTGTTGTCGTGGAAAAAAAAAAAGAATCAATGATTTAAGGACAATCTCCTCCATGAGGAGATTTTTCACAAATCCAAGTGATTTAAAGATTTCAATTTCCAAGGCACTATTTCAGATTTCAAGGCACCATTAATGAGGGGCCTTAGATTGTCAAAAAGTTGGCTTTGCCAACAATCTTGGGTAAATCCATAGTGGAAATCATTCGCCAACCCACCCTTACTATAAGGACTATTGATTCAATATTGAACTTCAAATCTATTCATTTTTTTTTCATCGAACCTCATTCCTTTGATATGCTAGTACGAAGATTTCATGCCCGTCCCACCCCCCATAAAGAAGCTTAGAAGTATCAGAAGCTAAAAGTCTCATTTGCTCAAACAGAAAGAGTAAGTACCATCATTAAGCCCATGTAGTACATGGATATGAACTTGTCTACCTGCCTCTTCACCTGAAAGCGATAAAGATTTATCAACATCTCACATGGATACTTCAGATATATACTAATCCTCCAATAGGACCTTTCATCAGATGAACAGTTCTTGTCTTGCAGAGAAACTCTTTTAAGGTGAACTTTTGGATAGTGTATCAAAGTGACAAAATACATGCCGGAAGATTATGTGAAATGATATGCGAACTTGTAAGTCTGCAGTATTAGTCACCATAATACACTGTACGGTTACATTGTGAGCATGTGTATGTGAGCATGTGCAAGTGTGTGTGAGAGAGAGAGAGAACCTGGTTAGCTATCACAACTGCTGAAAATCGAGCTCCATCTACCTCGCTGGGGCATTTTGGGCAATGGAATCTGTGCCAGAAACTATAATTTGGCTCTTTTTCAGCCTGTAAATCTGTCGAGCTCTCAATTGCAGATGTGAAAATAAAACTTGAAACTGAAGGGCACTCAAAAGCACTTGAGCAACTTGGGCATGATAACCACAGAGGTTCACAACCACGAAATCTGCCAAATAGATGATTACTCAGCCATATGTTAGATCTAAATCTTTGATGACTGAAAATGAATTACCATGATCTGTTTTAAATAGGAATTGAATACCTCTCTTCATTATCTGGCAGACCCAGTAAGGTAATAGGAGGATCCTTACTAATAGCTTCTGTTGTTTTGTGTTGGAACTGAATTAACATCATGCAATATTAGTAAAGCATGTATTCATAACAAGTAAACCAACACAACAGTTGGGAAAAAAAGGATCCAATGCTGTTGGCCATAGGAACTCACTCTAGAAGAATCAAGTCCTAGACAGTCAGCTAAGCGTGCAGGGCTAGTGCCCTGAATGGAAGCGCATAGACGAGACACCACTGGATGGATCTGCAAATGGAATAAAAACACAAACGATACACCTTTTTCTGTTTATAAGAGCTGGAGGTTATAACGCTTAATAGACAAAGCAAGTTTGCTAATAGATAGCAAAAAGCTTGCTGACAAACAGTGAATTTTACAAGTAAAATTCTTCTAGTAATGGGCGAAATCTTATAAAAGGGGAAGACCTGCTGTGACAGGTAATAATCTATGTCAATGAGCCAATCGCCGTGGTCCCTTTTGAGCTCATCTGGATGTCTAGCCCTTTGAGCTATGCCTGCAGAGGAACCGGTACCATTGCCCTGCCACATCAGGGAAAAGAAATGTATTAACATCAAGACTTAATAACAATAGAACTCACAATAATAAATCAACACCATATTCATTATCAAGCCATACAAGTTAAGTTTGTATCTACTTTTAATAGGCAATGTTCAATCATGAACTTTTACTGGTTGTCAAAATGTATTGGAAAATCACGCTCATGCAATACAATTCAAGTGAAGTTCCACAAAGTATTGTTGAATAGAAAGATTTTTGCCTTTTAGATAACTGTTTTCTCTATATAAACAAATCAAGCATGAACATAAAATACCTTCTGACAGCATATTATATAAGGGACAGTATCACCAGAAGAGCATCCAGTGGAATACCCATTTTGCTTCAACCTTAGAGCTACCTGAAAATGGCTTAGCCAAATTAACGAATGGAAATAGAAATGCCTTGAAGGAGATAAATGTGAAAGAATCCTAAGCATTAGAAAAAGTTTGCCTGAACATGGGGTTGATTTTTGGCATCTGCGTAATCCTCCGGTGGCTTTGTTAACGTTTTTGTAATAATATACTTCTCAAGTGCTACTTCACCATTCCTCATTTCCTCCTGCACCTGTTAGATATATACCAGAATTGAGAATTAGACAAAAACACTGATGGGAACAACAGAATAGAGGACAAGTAAGAAAAGGAAATGATGTACAATCTCCCATCATACATGAAGCATGTGAGCAGATGACTTACTTTCATAAGAGAGTTATGTATTGTTTCAACAACCTCTTCACAAGACCTGTAAGGAGAAAACAGAGTTAGGGTTCTGTAAGAAAGCTGAGAAATTAAAAATCTTGAAACGTTAAAATGAGCAAAAGTTAAAGAAACAAGATAATAAAAGAACAAAACTAAGCTTATAAATACATGGCCTAGTAGAATATCACATATAAATGACAAGTTTAAGAAAAACCAACAATGGTAAGCATATGTTATCAATTTAACATTCTAGCAAAAAAACATATATCAATTTAACAGCAAAAACAGGCTCAATTTTTTGGCATGGACATAGACATATGATTTGTTTCCTATACACACAGAAGCTTTTCAACTACTGAAGTTGCAAATAAACAATCCATCAGGACGAAAAGAAAGCATCATTGTAACTAAATATAAATTTAGAACATTTTCTTACATTTATTTCTTACATTGGAACTAAAATCTCAAAATTTTACATATGTTTTATTTACTTGTATATATTCAATAACCTTACATAAAGTTAAAAGCCAAAAAATGTAGCAAATGTAGCCTATGCATTCAATTAAATAGCTGTCATTACATAATACATACCCTCCGGATAGTATTTGCCTGAGACAGAAATCTCCCAATTCTTTAGAAAGCATACTCCAGTCACGTCGGACCATGTCCAATCCTTTACGTTCAATGACCTATTTTGGTTCACAATAATAAAGTGATTAAGTGTTTATTCTTCTTTCCTTCCCTTTCAGTTAATACTTGTAGGAGTAATTTTAAGCAAACTAAAATACATTTACTACCTCAAATGATGTCCCATCCTTGAACTGCATCTTGACAGCAGCATATTTCTTTTTCTTTAATAGTAACATTCTCTTATACAATCCATCAAGATCGATTTCCAAACATCTGTACTTTTTGTTGACCTAAAGGAGGAATTTTCTGGTCAGAAATTATATGTGAACATATATGCGATCATCAGGGACAAAATGTTAAATGTTCTCACAAAATATATTAAAATTTAACTAAATTTGTTAATACTGTTGCAGATTTCACAATTTAGTCGAATTTGTTTCTGCTACAGACCTCTTGGATAACTTTTCCTGCAATTGCTCTTGCTTTTGATATGTCATCCAGCCCAGTATAAATCATAATTGAATCTGTATCGCCGTAGATCACCTGCCAGATCAGAAACAATACCACTTTTAGCTATTTGAGTAAGCAACAAACATTATAAAAATCATGAAAATCTGTTCAATTCATAATAAATCTCCTTATGATTGGACAAAAACTGTATAACAACACCCTACTTAAGTAGGGTTCAAAAAAGAAACTAAAATAGATATACTGGTGCAATTCTAAGAACAACCTATCACAATTAAAAACACATAATATTTGATGATTAGCATAATACTATATATGCTTATGGTTGAACTGAACAAGTGAATTAGATGTATAATAGAACCATATTTTCCATTGTTATTGTGGTTTCGCATCTGGACTAATCAAATTTTCACTAGAATACATGATTAAGACTGAAAATATAACAGTTCACCCTGGTTAGAACATGAATTTGTGAAAAAAAAAATTTCAGCATACCTCCAAGTTTAAGTTGTTCTGAACAAGGTCTACAGTACTTTGCAAAATCTCTCTTCCCTGCAATATATACATGTGTGTAACAAGCCAAAATAACCAGAGCAATAATCTTTTTAGCACCACTAAAGACCACAGCAGTTAAGGAGCAGTCAACACTGAACTTTTTTACACCTGAAGGGTTATAAGCTCGGCAAGTGGCTTGGCATAAAATCTTGAATTCGAAAACCCTAAGCATCCATATATGCTGCATTGACAGTAAATTAACCCAACATTTTAAACAAGATTTTCCTTAGAATCATATCAGAAATACAAATCAAATCTATGAGAGAATATATATTCCCGTGGAAGGTAGTCAAGCAACAACCTGTTTGCTGTGAGTTTCAATGCTTGTTGCTGAATGTCAAGCTGCTGAACTTTAAGCCCAGATGCAGATTTGAGCCATTCCTTAACCTTCCTCCTCCTTTCAACTAGAATTTTCAGCAGCTGAACAAGATTTAAGGATAAATGTCAAGGAGCACAACAAAAACGAGTTCAACTTATTTACAAGTAAAAAAAGGATTATAACAAAAACTAGCTGAATTTACAAAAACATGAACATCATTTGTCAATGTATGGCTACCAAGGAATACCTTTGGCAAAACTCCAGTTGTTCTAGAAGATGGTAAACTAGGGATAGACCCATCATCAGTTTTTTCAACAGTTGTGAAACAGATGTTGTACTCCTATAAAACATTAAAAAATTGCAGACATTACAAAGTATTTTACATAACACACAATGCTTTTCAAGATTAGTAACCTCCAACAGAAGTAACAGTCGCATAAAATTTTGAGCATTACCTGAATAATTGAAGGGTATAGACTATTGAAGTCAAGAAGTAGTATAAACTTGTCATATAACCCTTTTTTAGGTTCCAAAACCAACCCTCCAGCATAAGCAGGACCCTTTTTGCCTTTTGTCTTATCAAGTTGTGGTTCATCATTCTCGCAGCCAATATCAACATTCAAATCATCCTCACCACCATCCTTGTTGAGTGCTACTTTCCGTTTTGGTAAGTTTGATTCTTTTGAGCGTGTAGAAACTTTATCAGGTAAGATAAACTTCTTGGAATGGAATTCATGTAATAAAAGATATTCCACCCTCTGGGCCCTGGCCCCCTGAAGGAAAATAGAAGTACAATAGGATAATCTGATATGCCTGAATCCTGAAGCAATATAAGCAATTTTCTACCAGAACATACAAGTAAAAACTCACCTGGAGGGTTTTCCCCCAAAGATTACCACTAATGTTAGTTAACTGCCTAGTAAGTGGCAGCACACTCAAATGAAACATCAGATCCAAAGAGAGCCAGGCATCAGCCTCACCACACTCAACCTGATTCCATTGTTAAAAATCATCACTAAGCCATAAAATGAAACACTTATGCAATAGAAAATATGTAATTTCCTTATATCACCTTAAAATGATAGAAATTAGAAACTTAGATTTCTTCCAAATCAGGAAAATTTATATAACAAAAATGACAGCTAAGGTATGGAAACATATTTCATGCATAATCTTCTAAAAGCAAATCAAATCCATTTAACTTATTTTACAAGCAAAATGACAAGCATCACTCAGCTTATAATTGGAACCATCACCAATTGAGAAAGAAGCAAATGAAATTTACAAGTTGTAGCAGGGTCTCTGATGCTTGAAACATATTGGGGATATCATGAGGAGCAATCTCTTTTCTCTCCTTATGCAACTGAGTTCTTGCAAGTTCTGTCAAGGAGTAGCTGACCTGCAGCAAATATACTTTCAGTTAGCTGAAGCAAGAAAGGCATGATATTTAACCATTTGACAAAATAAAAGTTAAACCTTAAAATCAGACTTACCTCCTTCAAAAGATCTCTTGAGCACAAAAAAGTATCACATAAGAGCCGCCCTGCCATACAGGACATAATTCCTAGGCTTGCCCCTGAACCAAATACTGAGCTACCTTTTGTAAGCTTAGGCATTACAGTTCGCTTGAGTCGGCCCACTTTGGACCACATGCTACTTGGCACCTTACATGCCTACATTACTCAATATATTAGAAAAAGAAAAAAAAGTGAGACAAATACATAACAAATGCTCAATCCAATTAAGGTTGAGAAAATAAAACCTGAGCTCTGTGGAGAAGAACATCAAGGTCAAACCCAGATATATTGTGACCAACAAGAACATCACTATCCAATTTGTGCAGTTCAATCATCAAGCGATTCAATAGGGCTCTTTCACTGCAACGGATTATGCAGAGATTACATTATAGTGAAGTACATAACAAAACCAAATTTAAATGTTTTCAGTTTATATAGAAGCATGCCTGCTCTCAATTCCTAAAACACTGGATCCAGCCTTTACATTTCTATCAGAAACTTCTTTTGCAAAACCCATCGGAAATATGCCTCCATCAAGCTTCCGCACTGCAGTAAAATGGCTTAATACTCCAGGCTTTTTCCACTCTGATGGCAACATGGGACTATCAATCTGAAATCAAATAATACAAAGCATAAATTTCTTTTTTTTTATTTAATAATAATTTTATTTTTGATTTACAGAGTATAGATTCAATATTGTAGAAGAGACCAAATAGCATTAGCTAAGAATAAACCTTTGCTTTATGACAGCAGATAATAGAAGCAGAGACAATTTCATTCACATTTTGCTTTTCATTAATAAGTGTTTTTAAATTCATTGCTGTAACAACAACTGGAGGAATCTCAGGCACAGTCTTTGAAGATGATAGGATCTTCACATCCTTGGGGGAATTGACAGTGACTTCAAATTTGCACCAGCTTACCTAGCAATCATATAAATCTTCAGACAACAATAGATCTCTTAAACAGCACAATTTATCATAATTGCATTTTAAAATATACAGATGATATTTAATAACATACTCTCTGGGGAGGAGGGCATCTAACAAAATTAAAAAGTGATAACCAGGTAGGTCCCTTTATTTTCCTCTTAACCAAGAACAATTCTAGAGCACTGCAAGAAAAAATAACAATCAATTTGGATATATACTGACATAGTGATAAAGTATCTATTAAAAAATAAAGAACCACAAGTCATCTATTTCTGGTGAATATCAGAGAACCTAGTATGAGTTCCAAGTAGTGCAGAGAAGTGTTCTCCCTTTAAATCGGAAGAAAGTGGAGGATCCTGCACGAGTAAATCTAATAATATCACAATCCTAAATTACATAAAATGGTTAAAAGATCATAAGTAATAAAT
The DNA here is from genome assembly GCA_035235625.1 of Saururus chinensis. Classification (NCBI taxonomy): domain Eukaryota; kingdom Viridiplantae; phylum Streptophyta; class Magnoliopsida; order Piperales; family Saururaceae; genus Saururus; species Saururus chinensis. The sequence goes on from CP141140.1 coordinate 30,226,432, forward strand.
TTCAAATGGTGTGAATCCAATTTCATGCAGAAATAAAAAGCTTTGTACAACATTCAGAAGATGCTGGCACAATAAACCAAGTTGCTAAAAAATTAGAAACAAAGACAAGTAGAGACCTTCAATTTAGGGGAGAAAAAAAAAAGAAAAAGAATGTATAAGGTAATAACAATCCCAGTCATAAACATACTTGTTTTAAACTTTAAAGTGTTAAAATTAAATCTTCAAGTCAGTTTAGGCATATACACATACAAGAGAAAAATGATCATATTAGATAATTCACAAAAACTGAATAGTTCTTCAAAAATCAGGTCATATATGTTGGAGCATAATAACTTTTTTTCGGTCAGCTACTCTGCTTATAATGAAATGATTATTGTTCATCCAAGCCTGAGAAAAGCATGGTCACGTTCTGAAAGGTATCCAGCTATTAAACCTCAGCCACCTACAACACATAAATTCCACAATTGTTGATCCCAACTTTTCTGGTACAGTGTCACCTAAGGTGTGCTTGCTGAATGCAGAAATGCTTATTGTAGAAGAGAATAACATAACAGAATCTGTATTTGACAATTCGGAAAAAATTATGATGAAGTGAATGAAGAAGATTATACAACATTTTTTGAGATAAATTACCTTAAAGGGATAATTAACCTTAAGGACATATTGATCCCCAGCGGGTATGTCAGACCGCTCAAAAGCATAACTCCTCTGAAAGTTTATCAATATTCACATTCAAAATTTTATGAGATATATTAACACCAAGGAAATTCATAGACCCATAAACCACAAACTCTTTAAGGGAAATAGTTATAAACCTTGACCGGAGCCATGCTGAAAGTTGACACCTTAATGTCCACTAATCTTTCTGATACTTCACTTTTCAATTCTGCAGCCATGTCCTAAAAATGGCCAAAAAGTCTTCAATAAGATGCATGCTAAGAAGCCACATGACAGAGTGGAACACAGACTATTATTTAAAGCCAATTTGACTCTGACAAATAGAATGATCATAATGGCTGGACATAAAGAGCAGCTTTGTCACTCTCATCAATGACCGGGCTGCATGTTCACTGAAGATGCATGCACAATACCACTACACAGACGGTATACGGGTAAAATTCACAGGTTGGGTCAAACTGAACCTTCAGTCAAATTCTAATCTATCATGCCTAAACCCGAAATCCACTCTAAAGATGCTACCAAGATATTATAATGTACTCTGATTGAATAAAAATTTGACTTGATTCAGTATATTTTTTGAGTCAGTGCCAGCAGATTGAACCCAATGGAAATAGGAGTTCAAAAACTGCTCAGCCTAAACTTGAAGTGCTGACTAGCGAAACTTGGTTGGTAAGACACCGCAAGCCTCTGCTCCAGTGCAAGTTCACAGTTCCATATTGGTCAAGCAGTGCCATGCACATATAGATGACCCCAGAAATCTCTAATATGGTTTGGGTCAAATTTCCCAAGATCTCAACCTTAGGTTGAAGTTTAATTCACCACAACAAAAAGAAAATAAAAAATAGTCCTAAGTGTAAAAGTGTTAAGTTCAGTCAGTCAGACTTTACTAACAGTCCTGAGTTGACATATGAGTACTGACAGATTATAATTGTAGGACTCTAAAATAGGTTAGAATACCTGCAGCTTTGTCCGAAAAACAGCTTGTGAAATTTGGGAGTCTGCCACATTTCTTTCAAGGTCAGTAATGGCATTATTCTGAAAAACCAATTCATTTGGAATAGCATAGATGCATCTTTCCATGTTCTTGACAACCACACAGCAGCTGAGATATGAGCTCCCTGCTTTAACCTGCGTAAATTGACACCAGCAAGAAGCCAAGTGGTTCAGCAAGAAGTGTAAAATCTATGTTTTTCTATGCGAATCTATTAGACATTTTCAACAGAACAGAGTGGTGAATCAGTATCTGTACTGCTGAATTTGAGATAACAGGACCGATTGCAACCTCAACTACAGTGTCAACAAAATATAAATTTTTTTTCTTTCTCAACCTCCAATTGGACAATAAATATAAACGCTACAGGTCTCCTGGTTATAGCATTTTATTTCAATAAGCTTACAACCTATAGCATTACAATCAAGTTTTTATGTACAAGAAGTCCATGCCTAATTGAAAATGGCAATATGCGTTTGATAACCTATCTATCTTGTGATAGAAAAATGCATCGGGCACATCAGTGATGTGAAACCTCCAGCATGTACCAATCAAAGTCCTGAAAACCAAGTCTCTCAAAGCTTTTGTACGGATTAAAGGAAGCAATTTTCTTTAAAATAGTAAAACTAATACATAATTCTAACCATCAAATTCTATCAAAGGATACTTTTTAAATATATAGCACTGAATAATATCTCAATCTAATATGAAAGCCAAAAACCAGTAACAAGGCCATATACTTCCAGCATAAACAAAGTTACCTTCCCAAAGAGATATAAAGTTCCTGAATTTGCAGCATTAGCCTCTTCATGGGCATCAATCATATAGAAAGGCAGTGAGCCATCAGAATCAAGCACAAACTCTGACTTGTCGTGACAGCTACCATTGGTGCCCACGACCATGCCATCAGGGCTAGCATCATTGGCACTCCCTTTCTCCTCCCTCCACACCTCCTTCCACCCTACAGAAGCACTGGGCACAGTCTTCTCTTCCACACTAATCTTTGCGTTCAGAGCAAAACCTCTCTCGCCCTTCTCCTTCTTCACTTCCACCTTCATCTCCCCATTGTTAGCTGCTTCACTTGTAGAAACTCCATTGCTCGATGGAACATGTGAGTCCAAAACCCCATCCTCGTTTATCTCTTGCGTGGCTATGCCATTTCCACAGCCGCCTGTATCGCCATTCTTGGCCCAATCAAAGTTTTCTGAGACAATGTCACGATCAGGTTCAGCAACCGCAGAATTATCAAGACTGGTTGGTGCTTCGCTCTTCACTTGAAGAGCCAGCGGAGGCGTCGATGGGACTGAATTCCGACTAATCACTGCAGGCTGCACCCGTCTACGCCTTTCCCGATCGGCCTCATCTGGGGCAAATTCCGCGATAACATCGTCGACAATGCTTTCCACGGCCGAACCCTTAACCCTGTCGTCACCCCTCTTCGTAAACAAAGCAGACGTGAACATCGACGAGAGCCTCTGCTTGCCCATGAGGGCTGCCGCGGCGGAGAGAGAGGCGGCGGCGGCGGAGGGCTTCTTCGGCCTCTCAGCCGCGGGCTTGTTCTTCTTCTTCCGGGGCCTCTCGGGCTCGGACTCAGAGCCAGAGGATGACTGGAGGTGGGCTCGGGCCCAGTCCTCCTCCTCGCCCTCATCCCTGTACCCCAGGCTGTCGCCGACGCCGTCATCAACGATGAAGTCCTGGGCGGCCTGGCGGCGTTTAGCGACGAGGGCGGCGTAGTCGTCCTCACCGACCGTGTCGTAGATGGGCTCCTCCACCTTGACCTGGAAGCCGACCTCCGACCGCCGGCCCTCCCGGAGGGCTTTGAGCCTCTCCAGAGCGCTGGCCCGGGCCGTAGCCTCCGCCCCCTTGGACCGCCTCCTGCCCCCTACCGTCGGTTCGTCCATGGTCTCGATCAACCCTTTTCCGATCCGAGGCTCCCAGTGTAGTGCAGAAGGGGATGCAGCTGGAAATGGTGGCGGGAAATTGGAATTGTAGCGTCGTGAAAATGGCGGGAAGGACATGGCGATTTGGCGCGAAGCCGGGAAGCCCGTGGCTAGCCGGCTTCTCAAGCTCCTAAACTCCAGTCCGCTGAGCCCGAGGTTGCGGGCCCTACGGCCTGAGTTGGACCCTTGATTATAGAAGTTGGTTCGACCGAAACTATTCGACCGGTTTAGGTTTAAACCGGATGAACCGGCGACCCGACCCTCATTGCTGCCGCAACCGTCTTCTCCCGAGCCTTCGTCGACGCCTCCTCCGCCCGACGTCGTCCGATCGTACTCCGTCTGGTAGCAGCCCTCCCATTCTGTGAGTGAAGCGCAGTCGACCTCTTCCACCAGTTTGTTTTTTTCTTTGGTTGGGAAAAGGGTGGGGGAGAGACAGAGATGGGGCGAAACAAGGACGAATCGCCCGCCTGTCGTGTGTATACCGTCTGTGATGAATCCAGGTCATCTCTTTATCTCCCTCTTTCTTTCTCTGGTACCTGGGGCCTGATTTTAGTACTGGTTTCTCAAGAACTCTGTAAATTTGTTTGGTTGAGTTTCATAATGCTTAATTACGTGATTGTGTATTAAGTCAAAAAATTATGTAAGGAATGCATGCTCTCGCGACGTAATCAGGGAATTGAAATTGGTAGATAGTTATAAACTGTTGATATGAACAGCCATCCTTTTTGAGTTATCCTAAATTTGAGCTGGCAAGACCTGTTTTGATCATATTATCTGGGCTTGATTTCAGCTGAACTCGCTTATGATTATATTAGTGAGAGGAGGCCACTTGATTTAATAGCTGTACAAGTACAAATTGAATATCCAGCTCACAGACATTATATCAACGGCTATAAATTTTGTCTGTGTTGTGGGATGAACCTTTCTAATTGCTCAATTCTAGGCAGAATTATAGAAGCTCCTCTGCCTTTGCATCCGTTTCTTTTGTTTTCTCTTGCTATTTGATTAGATCTTTCCCAACAAAAAAAAAAGAATAATAAAGAAGTTAGAAACACATCTTAAGAAGTTGCTATGCAAATCCAGCCTTAGTTGAGCTGGTTGGATCTCTCTGTTGTGGGAGAGGTCCCAGGGTCGAATCCCATTGGGTACAGCATGTGGGGTGTGTGAGCATTACCTATTAAAAAAGGCATTGCTATGCACAGTTTAATGTATCTTGGCTTAGAGCATATTATTGGATCTGTCCCATACCAAACTGGTATAAGCAAGAGCTTGAAATTGGAAGCGTCATGCTTTGGTTGGAGTTTAACAGTTCAAATCATTAATAACTATAGAGATGGAAGCTATTGTCTATCTCCCTTTAAATGCATGTGCAGCTTCAGAGTGCAAAATTTTCAGTTCCTGTCATTATATGCTACTAGTTTTTTTTCCCTTTTATTATTTTTGTGTTATTTCCTATTGCGAGTTTGATGTGTGAAATTTAGGAACTTGCTACCAAATATTGTAGTTTTCTGTTGTTAAATATTTATTTTATATTATCATCATTACCACCTTATCCCATTTATCTGTCATTAGCAACAGTTGTTCCAACGACTTGCCAAGTTGTTATAGATCTATATATATATATATAGAGAGAGAGAGAGAGAGACATATATAAACTCATTGTTTGCTCTCTTTTACTCTTGCAGATATCTGATTGTAAGAAATGTACCAGCATTGGGTTGCGGCAATGAACTGATGAAACTATTTGCAGAATATGGAGAGATTGAAGAGTAAGTTATTACATCAAACAAGGGATCTGTCATAACTTGTTCAATTTGTTTTAGGGTAGCAAGATAATTTATACTTACAATGATTAACATATGTGACAAGATGGAAAGCATGTATAGGAACTAGTGGGCTTGATTTGGTATGTTCTAGGATTAGACACAATTTTTTGCCTAAAGACAATGAATAGTCCGAATAAACCTTAAAACCTATGAAAAATTATATCTAGAATTCTTATTTAGTAAAAAGTCCCTATCATATTTCCACAAACAAGGTGAATATCACATAACCTCAAATTGATAAAGCGAGAACTGCAGCTGCAAGAAAATGGTAAAAGTTTCACTTCTACCAAGATTTCACCTTCTCTTCCTAACATTTAATCTGAATTTAAGACTTGAAAATGATGCAATTGAACATGTTACCAAATTCATTAAGTAATGTGTCAATATTTCTATGGCTTTCTATTTACACTTACTTATGTTAGAGGAGTAGTTGCTTGAGTTTATGTATTTGGTTTAAGTCCTTAGTTATTCCATATATAAGAGGTAGTTTAGTCTATTGTATTTAATGACTGGTCAGCCCTTCATTTAAGTGTGGGCAGTAATGTCTTTTCTTCTATTTGGCGACCCTAAGCTTATTAGAGGCTGGTCGTGAACATTGTTTTGTATCTTTTCTTTCATTATTGCAAGTAGAGATTTCTTCCCCTTCACTCAAACCCTAGTTCTCTTGATTCTATCAACAATTTACCTCCCAATTAGTAAAGATGTAAAAGAGATTGCAGTAAATTATGGCCAATCTATTTCCTTGTTGTAATTATTGGAACAACTGCACTGAGAGGCACTAAGCATGGCTTTTGCATTTTGGTGACGGATTACATGCTGCAAGACAAAAAACCTTAAATGACACAGGAAGATAATGTTTGACTGAAGATCATTAAGTATGCATTTCCACTTAGAAAAAAGGAATGAATTTTCTTGGCGTACATCATCAAGCAAAAGGTTACTTCATAAGTTAAATAAATCAGACATATGAACTTTCGCTTAATTGTTCCTGTTCTTCTTACTTCTTTATGTGAAAGGCTGTTACTTCCCAATTTCTTGTAATATTTTCTGATTGTATCTAAAAGAGCTATTTCCTACTGCAGTTAGAAGTGATTACTAAAGTTTCTGATCATGGAAGTAATTCTTTGCTATCATATTTTACATTCATCAGATGCAAACCTATGGACGCAGAAGATTGTGAAGCTTTCACAGATGTTTACTGGATCAAATTTTTACAGATCAGCAATGCCAGGTTATCAAATTAGGTTTGCAATACTTTTCGTTTGCACATGTTGCATGCTTCTTTACCATTATGTACTTTGTCAACGCTGCTTTATTGATACTGAAGGTTCTTATAATTTACTCTTTATTTATTGTTCTCATGCTGGATCATCCAAATGGAGAAGCTTAGTGACTAATACACCAAATTATATAATGAGCTTATATATGTTTGCATGTTATGCATGTGGCAGATTTGCAAAGAGAAAATTAGATGAAGCTGTCTTCCTCGGGAATCATCTCCAGGTTTCATATGCTCCTAATTTTGAGTCTCTTTCTGACACAAAGGAAAAGTTGGAGGGCAGGAGGAAGGAGATCCTGAATCGAATCAACTGTGAGTCCTTTTTACTAATGATACAAGATAATTCTAGTTAAAAAAGTTATTGTAAAAGAAATTTATATATTATTGACCTTTTCATCACATTTTACCATTTTCAGCACGATGTAAAGGGCCAAAGACTCAGTACAGTTTGCCTTCCGTTACTGGGGCTCCATCACAGCCAAATTGGTTACCACAGCCATCACATTCAAACCAAATGTAAGTGCCTTTTTTTTGCACTTTTCAGTAACAATGACAGCCAAAAAATGTCTGGCCAGGGTTCTGTGCCTGTCGTGAAGCAATTCTATCTGATGATTGAATCACATGCAAGGCAACAATCTGAAGGTCCGGGAAACTTTACATGCCCATCAGAACCTCAGTCTGAATGAGACTGATCAGACAGTGTACAATACCTATGCTACTGCGTAGGGCAATGCAGCTGTCTAAATCTGCTATTAACTGGATAATAAAAATAAACTGTTAATTTCATTAATATATATTAATCATCACTTGTCAGATAACTATTTGATATATTTAGAAAGAGGCCTTATTCAAAGTTCACCCATTCCATATGATCTTTGTTAGAAAAGAGAGCTACTTGTTTTGTCTTCCAAAAATTCCACTTCTGTGAGACTCTAGATAAAGTGCAAACAAAATCAAAGAAAACTAAAGACACCATCCTGACTTTGTAACTATCATCGAATAATTGGTATTTACAACTAGCCACCATGTCAGTCAAGTAACGGTTTCCATAAGGTGTATTCATATCTATACTATTATTAAAGTGAGAAGGGGGCAGAGATGTTTGCCACACTATGCCTTTATTTCCATTTCAAAGAAACTCTTAATTAATTTAGAATTTGAGAGACTTAAAATATTACAATAATTTTTCAGTACCTATTAGAACTTATCCTATTTTGTTTAGAACTTATTGAAGTTAAAAGGGGGGGCGGAGATTGCCTATATTACCCTTTCAAAGAAACTCTTAATTAATTTAGAATTCAAGAGACCTAAAATATTACAATGATTTTCCAATACGTATAACCTTGTAGCCACATAAAAAATATGAATTTTATAGTGCTAATTGCTTTAGAACTTATTAAAGTGAGAAACAGAGTGGAGATTTTTGTTATAGAAATCCTAAATTACCCTCTAATCTATACTCTTATTAAAGTGAAAAAAGGGCTAAGATTTTTGTCCTATGCCTATATTGCCCTTTCAAAGAAATTCTTAATTTAATTTAAGATTCAAGAGACCTAAAAAATTACAATGATTTCTCCAATACATATAATCTTGTAGTATAAGACTCTAAATCTATGGAGTGCAACATGTGCATTATGAACGCACAGTTCTACTATAAGTCTGAAATACCTATGTAATTGAAGGTACTTGAAGCTAAAGTAATAGCCATCATCAGTTCTTCACCAAGAGCACATGATATGCATCACAAAATAAAATAAAAAAATGAAATTCAATGGCATATGGCGTGGTAAGTATGCAATTATGCCTGATGTTCTTTTTTAAAATTTTCTTTTGTTGCCATAGGAAGACCACATAATGTGTCACTTTTGGTTGTCTTGATTTGAGTAATGAGTACTAGTATCTCTCATATATGTATGAGTACAATATAAGCTCAAATTTGACTTTAGAACTATACAAATAGTAGAAGAACCAATTTGTTTTTTTTTTCAATGCGTTTAATTATGAGTATTATTACGAATTTAAAATGGACTTTTGATATCTCGAACTTGACTTGGTCATCAAATCTTGGTAGTTAGTTGTGCATGGCCAAAGTTGATGGGTCTCTTCCAATATTCTCCCAACTTGTTAGTGCCGCATGCCTGCTGTACTAATTATTGGTTTGGCTTGTCTAGGGAGCACGTGGTAGCAGATAAGCGCCAAGAAGAGAATAAGAACCATCCTATCAAGAGCGTCTCATCTACCACGGTACTCTCTCTCTCTAGAGTTCTGCTTGCTGGTCACGTGTAAATTGACCTAGGGAAACTGGGGGAACAAAGCATGTCTCCAGCATTGAGGCTTGTAAAGCATCATTTTTGCCACTGATGTTAAGTTTATTTTTCAATCGCTTTGATTCATTTGGGTCTATTTAATGGTTGAATGGTACAAACTGCAAATTAATTCATGCCAATTTACAGAATGCTAAATTTTATTGCATTGAAAGTTTTTATTATGTCTACAATAAGCATTATATGTTGTGATGACAATACTTTCATTTATTCTTCCAATGGAAATTTCAGGAATACTTCTCGTCTCCTTCTATGAATGCTACAGTCCAACTAGTAAGGGACAAGCTAGATAAGGTAAAACGATTTTCCAGAATTAAAATTTGATGGTTAAGATTTTCCTTGTGGTACTGATTGTGCTAATATCCTACCCTCAGATAAAATCAAATAGTCGGCAGCATGCAGGAACAGAATCTACTGTGAAGAAACCACGACTTGACAACAGAAGAAGAATTTGATTGATCATGTGCCGAAAGGAGCAATGCTAGGAAACAAACCTGCTCAGCCATAACACGCAATAACGAGTCTCAACTTTCGAGGAGACTGAGGTCAAACTAACCTGTATAGTTCATGCTTTTCATGAAAATGACCGCTACTGGAATAAGATGCATTACTAGATAGTCCTGCGATATTCTTGATTATTGTTTTTGTACCCCCAGCCTTTTCCGGCACCAACTCTTTTTCTCTTTCAACAGAAACAGATTCGTAGTTTAGCATTGTGCTTATATAATTTTAATGCAACTATAAAAGAGGTTGCGTTGGCTAGTGAGACAGCCGTTAGATCATGGCCAGACCATTATTCCATCTCCCTAGGCAGCGCTGGCTACATTTCTTAATTATAAAATATTTAGGTTTTTTTATAACGAGGGGGTGTCGTGACTCATGAGTCTGAAGAATTCGACTAGAGGGGCAATCATCATCTTAGAGCACCGTATCCCGTTGTCAATTCTCTCATGCATTTATAAATCTCACCCATCATATGTACATGGTAAATTGGGATGTAATTTATGTAATCTGGGGGGGGGGGGGGGGGTAGAGTAGACCCGACCCACCCATCTAAGGCTGGCAAACGAGCTCTGAGCCCAGCCCGAGCCCAAAAAAAGGGTGTTGAATGGGCTATTATCGGGCTCTACATAAATGGACTGGGCTTGGGCTTTTACCCGGGCTCTTGATAAGTCCCGTGCGGATTTTGAGTCTTTGATTCATCACCATTTCCGTCATTGCGCGAGGTTGCTCCTCTGTCTGGCCTCTCTCTTATAGGCTCATTGACATCGGGTGTGGCTCGGCACCTTCAAGACGGTGGAGGATTCTACCAGGGCCTATGACCGGGCTGCGCTCCATGGGCGACGTGCCAAGCTCAACTTCCCCTTCCCCGACCCACGAGAGCCTGGTCATAACGCTCATCAGCACTCACGAGCATCAAGCGGAACAATTCTCTCCAATGGGGGGCGGGACGGGGGACGGCCCCAGCAACAGCAACAACGAATTCTACTGGTGAATACAACGAATTCTACTGGTGAATGATTGCTGATTTTGAAGAGTAACAACATGACAGACTGATAATTCCCCAAGCTGCACTCTCCATGCGCATTGCTGCTACTACGAGTGCTGCCACTAGTGGCACCCCCCAATCTCCGGCCTCCATGACCACTACTACATCTGCTGCGATTAGTGCCACTTCCCAAGCTCCACCCCCATGGCCATTCCTGCTACTGCTCGTATTATGATGTCCACCTTTAGTGCTACTTTTGTGCCATGACATAAACAAGCGACATTACAATCAACTTATGCGATCATCACTATGTTTCAAACATTGGAGATCCAAGACTGCTGCTACGAGCTTGGGAAGTTGCTGGGCACGGCAAGGGAGATCGTATATTGGCATGGCGGGCTTGACCAAGGAGATGGAGATGAGCTTACTGGAGCTGAACCAGGTGTTCTTGGACATGGCAGTGATGGTGGTTTTGTTCCATATATGGGTTGAACTATGGCAAGGAACGTGACCAGTTATGCCCGCCTACGACCACAAGTATCCACGCAATGGCATTGTACGAACTGGTGAACGTCGACTCTCTTTCACTGTGGTAGAGTTCATGGGGCTGTCGTTGGCCACCCAGGGGTATCACAAATTGGAGGGACAGAGGTGTAGAGCACCTTTTGATGTCGGGATTCTAGAGCCCGATGGAAGCCCAAAACTGGTTCACGACTGTCTATTATTAAATAAGTTGTGGCTAGTCGGGCTTAACAGGCTCAGACTTTAATTAAACAGGCTTAGGTGGGCCCGAGCCCGGCCCAATTGCCATCATATGCACTAAGTAAATCGGGATGTAATAGTGGGTGGGTGGCCAACAAAATCTAAGCATGCAACTTAAAAGTTATATTCCATCATAAATTAAATAGCTTCATTTATTTTTTTAAAATGGATTAAAAATAAACTTCTTAGTTCATTTTAAAAAGTTAAATGGAACTATTAATGTGGGGAGTATTATATGAGGAGGAGCCTGCTTACAATGATAACATGTGACTCCAGGAGGAGGCTGATACAACTTTTGAACACAAACACCATGAACTAAAACACCGACATAGACATGAAATTGAACACAACCTCCACGAACGGGGAAGAGGCAGACTGAAGCAAGTCCCAGGCAACAGAAAATGCAGACCATCGTGAAAGCTCACCCTTTGATGGTCAAAACGGTGACAAGCTCCTAGGACTTCTACCCATCAACAGAAGGTGCACTACGCGGCAGCCCTTACATGTGACACCAAGGCACACACACTCACAAAAAAAATGCATGAGATACCTTCAGCTTCAACCACGAGGAAGAGCGCAAAAATGGTTACTCAGCACCCCAAACATACAAAAAAAAAAATCTTTTAACTAGGGGGTGTAACGCTGTTACAAAAATGGGAACGAAGTGTTAGGAAAAGTTACACTTACTTTCTCTCTTTTGTGTTAGTCAATAAATATAATAAAGAACACAACTTCATATATATAAAGTAATCTAAGTATATCTTTTACATTTAAAGAAGTGTAGAATATTTAAGTTAACGCACTCACAAAGAAATTTTTTTAATGAGATAATATAATAAATATATAAAAAATATAAAATTTTATGTTCACTGCTAAAGAAATAATTACATCTATGGGGTTTATATGAACCAAGATTACTATTTATAATTGAGGATACACTATTTTGTAAATATTAAACAATTAAGGGTGACTCTCTTAACATATAATAGAGATATTTCACCCGAAGGTGGAAAAATAAAGAATAAATAGAAAATGCTACTAATACAAATTACCTTGATTTGTTTCTTTTATATTAAGAGGAATAACTTGAGCTTGAAAATTTTTCTTTTTTCCTTCTTCTTTTTCTTCCAAGAAGCCCATTTTTTTTGTTCTTCAAAGTTTCTCCCCAAGCCGTTGGCTATGCCCCTTCTTTAAAATAAAACTTTTTTCTTTGAAGAATACTAAACCTATTTATAAAAAAAAACTCCACTTACTCTATCCACTTAAACCTAAAGTGGAAAGTCAAACAATAAGATTCACATAATCAATAGGCCCAACACAAAAAAAGGTAACGAAAGATAGTGGGGAAAAGGGGGAAATAAAGAGGTTAGAAGCATTAAAAAGAATAATAAGGAGAGAGAGTATAATAGATGAAAGATACAAGGTTTGATTGAGTGGGAGAAGGGAGAGAGAATTAAGGCAAAAGAGAGATATAAGAAAGGCCCAAACTTTAAACAAGAGGGAAGGGTGACGGATGGTCAAGAGGGTGGGAGGGGAGGACGTGGCAAGCCATATGCAAAACCCTAAGAATATGTTTGGATTGGTGGAAATGGGGAGAAAGAGAAAGGGAAAGTGAATTCAAGTAAAAGAGAAACTAGGAAATTCATAAATATTTTTCACTGTTTGGTTACACAAATAATGTTAGAGAAAATTGACAGTGACAGTGGTAGTAGCGGGTATGGTGGTGGTAGTGGCGGTGATGGTAGCGGTAACGGTGGCGGTGGCTGTAGCAGCGGAAGTTGTAGTGGTGGTGGCGGCGGCAGTGACATTGGTGGTGGTGGCGGCTGCGGCAGTGGTGGTAGTGGTAGAGGTGGTAGAGATGGTGGTGGTGGCGATGGCAGTGACGGTGATGGTGGCGGCGGTAGTAGCAACAGCGGTGGTAGTGGTAGTAGTAACAGAGGTGGTGGCGGTGACATTAGTGACGGTAGCAACGGTGGTGGTTGTGGCAGTGGTGGTGGTGGTGGTGGTGGTGGCAGTGGTGGTAGAGATGGTGGTGGCGGCGATGGTAGCGGTAGCATCGGTGGTGGCGGTGGTAGTGGTGACAGTGATGATGGTGGCAACGGCGGCGATAATGATAATAATATTAGTAGTAGTAGCAGTAAGACATAAGTGTTAGTACAATAATTTTCTCTCAAAATCCATCAGTTAATGGGTAAAAAAATTTTAGGCCAAATTTTCATCTATTTTCTCTCACTTTTCACTTCAGTTTCTCTTTTCTTATTATACCAAACAGTAAAAACTAAAAAAAATTAAATTTTTTTTTTTCTTTCCCCCGCTTTTCACTAATCCAAATAAACCCTAAAGGCACTCCAAAAACTTCAAAAGAAAGATATAAAAATGGGACATGAGTACGATATAATACAAAAATGACAATATATCAATTTAGAAAAAATAAAGATACAATATATAAAGAGAAGTGTACTAAAATATATTTTATACATTTCTAGGTATATATTACGTTAGTTCTTAGATTAAACATTTAATTACAATGAAAAATATAAATGTAGATTTTAAATGTAATTACAAATACCCCATGTTTTGAAGAAAAATTATCCCACAAAATATAATATTGAATAGTTTTACTTGATCGCTTAAACGTATCACTGCCATAGAATTGAAGGCAGCCATATTCGACACGGACATGGGTTCGATATAGATACAATACAAATATGGCGCCTATCTTGGGAGTATCCATGCTTCCTAGCTTCCACTTCATCCCATGGTAGGGTAGTACTCAGGACTGGTAACTAATTTGCATTTTCTTTTCAATTAAAGAGTAAACTGAAAAATAACGATGGAGGTAGATGTCAACATTGAAAACCGTTGCGCATGAGTGGAGATAACATCACAAAGAAGACTTCGCATTCTGTAAACAAATTTTTGTTTCTTACGACATGAAAACCTGGACGCTCGTAGTCTTCACAACTTGGCAGATAGGGCACACATCAATAAAACCATCGCAATCCATGCAGAGACAAAGATGACGACAAGGCAAAAATAGTACAGAGACTTCCCTACTTCTGCAGGCTTTGCAAGTCATCAGCCCCTTCAAACCCCCCTTATTTCTCCCTGTGATGAATCTCCCCGGCATAATGGCCAAATTGTGATCAAAAGATGATGCCGCATCATCTACTTCGCTATCTCCACATCCCTCTTTTACCTGCTCAGCGCCCTGAGCCATGGCCTGCTTCAGATTGTCTTTCAATACGTTAACAACCGATTCATTGTATTGTGCTCTATACTGCCAGGATTGGGCTTCTGCTGCTACTTGCTTAATCTTTTCAACCAGTTCCCAGTTTTTTCTGTTCATAGTCTCGATCTCAAGCTCTTTTTCACGTAGTTTCTTGCCAACTCCTTTCTCAATGGCGCTCAAGAAAGTCGCAATGTGCCTCTGCCTCATCTCCCTCACACCCTTTGCCATGTGTTCTTCCTAGTCCAAGTGAAGAGGAAGTGTGAGGATTTATTGCAAAGTAGTTTACGTCAATTTACTCTTTCTTGTAAGGCAAATTTGAGACACTTTTCACTATCTCCCATTTTTGCAAAAAACATATGTTGCAGTCATAAATCCAAAAACGCTCAAAACGTAGCAAAGAACAACTGTTAAAGATTTTTTTTTGCCGTCAACCATATATGGGAGGTGAATAATGTAAATTTGTAGGCTGAAGAAAAAACCAAATTTATGCATTAAGAAAATCGTTAAGAAGCCTACCTGAACTTTGATGTAACGATTAAATTCTTCCTTCTGGCTATCAATCTCCGTCCTCAAATTGTCACCAAGAGACAGGATGACAGGGAGGGTAGTCATACTCTCACTTGCAGATGTAACAGAAGAATTCCGCTCATCATCATCATAGGAGAGCCTCAGACCAGTAGATATGACATTAGCATTAGGAATACATGCAGATTTATCAGCATCATCTTGGAAAAAATTGTTCAGGGAAATTTGACGCTTCTGATGTCTGGAGGCATCTTCTGCTTCTCTGCTCTGTTTGCTAGATCTATGTGAAGTAGACATGTGCTCATTACTGACATAATTGACAGGTTCAAGCTTACAACCAACTGCAACGGCAACAATTTTCATGATAACCTAATCAGAATTGACAAAAATATTTCAACATATAAATAAAGCAATCAGGGTCCGACCAGTCATTAGTTTGGAAAAGAAGATGCTACTTAACTCTAAAAATAATAGCAATTAGCAGATGATCTACAAGGTAGCATCATGCAGACAGGCCGCTTGTTGGCCAAGATCGGTCCCTCCCATAGGAAAAGAGGCTTTTAATAGGGTGGAGAGTGGAACTACATGAAGATCTAAGTTTCAGCTTTTACTGTCTCTATTTCTGATAAACGCACTTTCAGGGTAATAAATGACACTGATCCTACTTAAAATGGAGTCAAAACTCCTGACCACATAAACCCAAGGGCCCACCATATTCAGCTATTTTGTAAAATATAATGGGCAGTCAAAACACAAACAATCATATAATCACAACGCATGCATTTTGGACTAGAAAGTTTCAATCAAGGCTCACTCAACAGTTGGAAGTAAGTAGTTTCTCTGAGGAAATCATAAAATAAAGGACATCCAACAAAGTCTGTACGGGATTATCAAAATCAGGCAACAATGTGGGTTCAAATCCAAAATCGTCCACGAGACTACTCAAGTAGAACTTCTCTTTCATGCTTACTATCACCCCATAAGTCATGTTACAAGGCCCAATATTAAGGTAACTATGAAAACTAAAACCAGGCAGCAAATGCCAACAGCATGATGCTTCACATTAAATCAGGGATAAAAGAAAACCAGAACATAAGGTTGTACTTGAACCCAGCACGCCAGCATTATATATAAAATTTCCAAACTCATAAAATATTGGGATTCATGCCCAAAAATGCGCAAATAGCTAAGTGCCAGATGGTTTAAATCAGTTTTTAGATGTGCTTTTTTCTGGCAGGACTCTATCAACTCGATCAGTTATCTCAAATGTAAATGCTACTTGAGTGCAGAATTCAAGTACCCATGCTCACCTTCTAATCACCACATATACATAAAGCCAACACCAACGTGATAAATGTTAAAAGTTGGGTCAATGAAAAGGAAAAAGACACAACTAGAGGATAAAAGCTTAATACCAAAACAAGAGTAGCATAAACATCCCGGAAAAAAAAAGTAAAATTTGTGTCAAAAAAAAATCCTTACAGTTTCCAAGAAGTTGCAGCTGTGTTGAGGCGTTAGAGTTGTATTGGAACTCACTGCCTTCAGGGAACACTGAGAACATCGGAATATTGTTTTCACCTCCAAACATCTTCCTGCTGAAGCAGATATTACATGTTACAAAAATAAAAAGAACTATCTCCAATAACCTCACATAGAATAGAAAGCTTTAAAGCAAATATATAAACCAAAAATAGCGAGAATAAATCAAAGCAGCTAATCTTCTTAGCATAAAGAGACATTGACTCCACTCTGCCAAAGATTAAACAGGAGAACTGGATTTAGATGCCAGACATGGCCCACACAAAAACTCAGAAATCCCACATAACAACAATTAAAATAAAAAAGACCCGAACTTTTTCAAACTTTATACAACACAAGATACCCAAAATAATCATAAAATAAAACGTGAAGCCAATTGCATAATACTACCACGTATGCCTACACACATATTTTATAATCATCATATCACTGTTTCACACCATCTTCTTATACAGACAAATTAATTTCAATAAGACACGACTGCAGTAAAAAACAAATTTACCCAAAAAAACGCTGGCGCTCACGATTTCATGAAAATTGAACTGCAGCCAAAATCCATAAAAGAACAATAAATTTTTTACAAATTCAACAATCAAATCATCGAAGCAATCAAGAACCACTCCAACTCGTCACTAAATCAAGCGATCGATGTAGAAATCAGCCAACACCAAGAAAATAACAAATGCTACGTTCCCGGAAAATGAATCAAGCAAAATTACCACCACGGAAGGGCCGCCCTCAATATCCGACCGATTGAGCTTCAACGAAAGCCACCACCTGCAGGCCACCTATCCAACCAAATCTCATCGATCACGGAAAATCAACCAAAAAAGATAATCGAACAATAAATCGGCCAGGATGATGCGATCCAACTTGCACCATACCTGCAGAGCCCCGAATTCGTCGGCCGGAAAATTCCTGAAGAATCCGAAGCGTAAAGCGGAAGAAGAGACGGAGGGGAGGAAGAGTTCCCGGAAATCCGATTTCTTCGGCCTTGGGGGGGATTTTGGTCGGATCGAGGCAGAGAGAGAATCGTTTCCCGTCGGTTGGCTTCTGCCATCTGCAATCGAGCTTTGATAAATCCAAGGCTGGCTTTTTTCTAATTACAGCCGCGGAATTCAATTTTCTACCAAAAATTGTCTAAGTAGACATTAATCTTCACATAATCACATAAATGCCATCAAGTGAATGAGGCGAGATGCGAGGGTAGTTCTGAAAATATTTTAGAATCTGTGTCCCTTTCAATATCTTCCGGGCGAAACTTCCGGCCTTTTCGGTCTGCTGTCATGCAGAAACTCTTTTGCGTTCTGTTATTATAACATAATTAATTAAAAAACTGAGAGAAAGCGGGAAATGGCGTGATTCTGCTCCGCCCTGCAGTGGTGGGGCCGCACCCACCGTCCCGAGCTGCGGATGCAATTTGAACATCCGGACTGCTTGTCGGAGGATCCGGCGGACAAACGTAACTGGTCCGAGCAAACATCCCGCTTAGCACTTTTGAAGTGTTACAAGACGTGCCCTCCATTTTTCTCGGCGTGCCTAAGTGTAGTTATTGTAAAATAATTATGTTTTCCAAAAGCTCGGATCATTTAAAAAGAAAAATTTTATTTATTTTTTATGTTTAAATACCCCAACTCATGAGTAAATGTCTATCAATTTACATAATTGGGGTAAAAATGGTCTTTAAACTCAAGGTTTTAATATTCGGTAAGATAACCATGTTTTCTAAGTGCTCGAGCTTATATGTCACCATGCTTTCACTAAAGGTAGCATTCTTGTCTATTTATCATACTCTGAGAGAAAGATGGGATAATGTGGGGAGCTTTGTCCCAACATAAAAATATAAACTAAAATAGAAAAAACACAAAGGAGAAAATATTAGGTATGCATAAGCGTTTAGAAATTTTGTGCTCAAAACTAATACCAATTGAGATTATTTTCTCCACATGTTAAGCAAGTATTAGTAGTATCACGCTTTTTCTATATGTGTAAGATAGTTAATAATTCTTCCACACAATGAGTAGTGTTGCACTTAAACTTGGACATGACCTAACCAGGATGGAATCAACTTAGGATTGACTCGTGCGTCCTATCTCATGTCAAGTTAGGTCTAGAAAAAAACATACTGAGGTACTTTTTGGAAAAGATTAGTTATAGTATGCGAAAACCCCAAAAGCTAGCTTGATCTAGCCACTCAGTTCTTAATTAACCTACAAATCCTTATTTGGTCCGAGCAATATGAGTTTTTCTAACTTATCATGAATAAAATTGGCCCAATATAATATTGGTTTAGTTTAATTCCTTAAATCAAGAAGACCTAAGGTAGAATATTTTTGACTCCTATTTCTAATTTTGAGTTTTTTTAGTTCCTATCTTGGGTTAAATATAATCTTAGGTCAAGTTCAAACCCGACTCGAGATGAAGCCCTAACAAAAAAAAGCTTTGGAGCACAATACTATTTCTACGCAAGCCTATTCTTAGATTAGAATGGAACAAATCATAAATAGATGCAGCCAACCATAAAATAGACATTTCAAAATAGATTCTTTTAGGACCATACCAAGAACCGACCAAGTCTAAATCCAAGCAGTATTTAAAAAAAAATTAAGTTGGTCACCAACTCGGATTGGAGGTTAGGTCCAAGTGTTTTTCGTTCAATCTAACCAGTAAATAATCTGACCCAAAAGGCTTACCAAGTCCAGTCGAACCAACTCGGGCCAGTGCCGGTAACAGATCCCGGACACGTCCGCGTAGACAAAACCCTAGTTCACGGTCTCAAGTGACCGATCGTCCGCCAGAGTACAGAACCACTGAAATTGGTGGTGGAGTAGAACATCCGCGAATCAAGGAATTAAAGCAGGATATACTAGCACTTGTGGTCTGTGTTGCGTTCTAGCTTGTCAGTATGACGCTAAGTTGGAAGACCAATTTTATTTTTAGGTTGGCTTTTCAGCTCCCACATTACCTATTTAGCAACATTCTTTCTTTTTTAAAAAAATAAACTCTTATTTTCCACCTCTTCTCCCCCACCCCTACATGATGCCGTTGGGTCGAGTTCGAGTCTGATTTTATCCTACACTCAACGCATCCCTACAGATCACCCTCACAAATACTATAGCATTATACAGGCATAATTGTAGGAGGGAAAGCTTGCCCTATTTGTTTTAGAGTGATTAGGATATTCATGGTTAAATGCAAGTATCCTACAACCTTGTCATCACAAATAAGAGCTAAGAAAACACCTATATGCAATTTCTTTTACCAAAAAAACTATATGTTAGTTTATCTATGGATTCATCACCCTACAACATGATTACAATTTAATTATTTGCACCTTACATAGTTATATTTTTCATTGTATTTTCTAGCACTTGTCATCACTTCAATTGCTCGGTTAAAACTTAAAACTTAATTTAGTTTGAGTCGCTTGTAATGTGTTGAAACTTTGTTTATAGGGTGTTTGGTTGTACCTTTTTTCGGTGTTTCTTGTATTCTGATTTCTAAAGTCACCCCAAAGAGATGCAAAGTCTTATGGATTTGCTAGTCTAGATTTTCTATGATGCGAAGGAGGCTGCTAAGCTCACTACCAAACAGACCGTCCTCAATGCCCCCAAGCTTCCCCTTCCTACCCCATCGCCTGCCACATCTCAACCTCCATAGTGTACTTGATCTTTCTCCATTTTTCATTAATTAGACTAAACAAAATATCCTTTTCATCTTTTTTGAGTTTATGGGTCCTTGTTGTAACACGCATGTCTAGGTTTTAGTTGGTCTTGCTTTGACTTGTTGAGTGAAAATTATGAGTTTTTGTGGCTAGTAGATTATGTAGAGTTCAATTGCATGATTGAGGGCTTATGTAAGAGTTTGATTGTCTAAAATTGGATGATGAAACTTTTTTTTATTGATTTTTATTGCTTGTTCTTAATAAAAAAATCCGATAACTTGTTCATACAGACATGTTTTTACTATTGATAGCTTGTTAATCCCGACATCTTACAAGACTTCAACAATACTAGTTTTGCATCCTCAAAGATTAAATCCATCTAAAATTTATCGACAAGGTACATTTTTTGCTAACTTCAATCGTGATGGCAACTATGTAGTCCTAAATCTTTTTGCTTCTGACCCATTGAATCTTTAAATTGAACTTGAACATCATGTAATCCTCCTTAATTTGAGGTCAGGTTGTGATGCAATTGGACCTGGTCAAGTCTCTAAAATGAGCAGATGTCATTGACACCATTGCTACCTCAATCTGTGTCAACATTGAGGTCATTTGACCATGATGTCAACTTGCCACATGGGAGCGTGGTATGCCTCCTTTTGATGTTTTCGAAATATATAAATCAAATAAGTTATTTGTTATAATGTCTTTTATGTCTTTGTACATACCACAATTGTTGTATGGGTTTAGGTTTGATTCAAGCTCTTATTTTGGATTTAATGAGAATGGTGGTACATATAGAAGCTCAAACATTTCTGGTCCCTTTTTTGGTTTTGGAAGGAATCTATTGAAGAACTGGAGTTGATAAAAGCATGAGAACAGAAAGTACTTCTATGTGTAATCGATGTATCATATTGATCATTAAGGATGCAAGGCTAATTCTTCGTTATTTCATTTGGTGAATATAATGTCGACATGAGCATCAAATATGGTGTTTAGGTAAGCACAATCAACTTGAACCTAAGGTTAGAAATTGCATACTATAAGGTAAAGAATAAAACATCCACAAACATTTCATTTTTCATGCACATCTCTGACTCACAATTGGATATGACCCCGAGAAGTGAGACCCCTCTTACAAAAGGGAGGGATCCAACCAAGTAAGGTTTGATTGCTAAGAAATTAGAGTAAAATGAACTCGAAGGTGGGCAGTATTGGGCAACTTTCACAATTTTGAAATTGTGGACTATTTTGCCAAACATTTCATTAGACTACAAGTATTTAACTACAAAACTTTAGTAGAAATCCAAAATATGCCATGAAATTTGTATAAAAAACTACTACAACAAAAAGTAACAACCAAACACCATGTTAGTCTTTTAACCCAACTAGTGGCCTAGCTTCTCAAATTTGGTCCATCAAAATAGGCTTGTCAAACCTACCCCATGTTCCATATTCCTGTGCCCATTTAATCAACTATAATTAAAGGATTAAAGCCCTAAAATTTTTATTAATACGTCGATAATTAAAGAAACTGTCATTAAGCTGATATGGTCGTATAATAAATTAGGGAGTAACTACACTGCTCCATCCACAAGATAAAATAACTAGCCTTCTATAATTCTATTGTTTGTCAATTTGTGCCACAACTATCATGGCCTCGATAACCTTGTTAGCACATTGTATTTCATGTTTTTATCATGGAAGATTTAGCTTCAAATAAAAATAGCTTATGTTGTAACTAGTATTCAACATAAGTTAACTTATGTTATTTGCTATTGATAAATAATAAAAAAGAAGTGCTAATTAACATCACAAAATCAATTTTTTTTTCTGGTAAGGCACCAAATGAAAAATCACATGATGGTTGGAGCGTTTTAAGTTTTTTAAAGCATTCTTCAAATGCAACAACAAAAATGTGATATCATTTTTTCAAAATAAATGATCAAAACACATGGTGCGTAACTATTGATTTTCTTAAATTTTTACGTTATTAAATACTCACCATCATATATATTCAATTTTTTAAAATAAACTAATTTATTTTAAAAAACTAAATGGAGCTATTAATGTAGGACACTTGGAGTAACATATAATCAAAGTATAATAGGGTGTATGGTTGTGGCCTTTTTTTTGTAGTTGTTTCATCTATAAATCAGTGGCCATTTTCATTTTTACATAAACTTATGTCATTTTGACTCTTAAATTTCACATGTTTGGCAAAATTTCCTCATGCGAAAAGTGAAAGCAAAATGCCAAACATATGGAATAGTGTCTAGTCTATGGGCTCTTCTAATACGTCCCAAACCCATGCTCATGGTGTATTTCATGGAAGGCTATTATAACACTCTGTGTTTGGTTACACTTAACCCTGAGGGTTAGGGGTAATTATATAATTTTTAGTTAAGTTTCGAGGGATGGAATCCCTGTATATGTGTAGACATCGAAGTAACAAGCATAATGAATCAAAGAACACGAAAAGTGGAGTTTAGGATCAAAAGTTTTAACCTCGGGAAGCGTACCACATAGGCAGGATCCACCTAAAAAGTGCGGGATAACCTATCCATGCGGGGTCATTTTGAGTCTATATTTGTCCTTTCAAAAGGCATTTTTAGGTAATTCGATGGTGTTATACACAATGGAAGCATCAACTCCTCAAGTTGGAGACTTTATAAAGGAGAAACGCCCAAGGGCAAGAGGAGACTCTCCCTGTTGCCCTCGAGCCCTGAGGAGAGAAAAGTGGCCTGGAGTAAAAGGGGGCTTCATACTCTGTTGTCGGGCCATAACGAGGAAAGTGATTCAGAGTAGGGGAGACTCTATCCTCCACTGAAGGGCCACAGTGAGAGAAATATCCCCAGGTTAAGGGGAGGTTTGTCTATAACCTATGGACATGTAAAAATGAAAGTCTTTGGGTAAGAGAAAGGTTTGTTCGTCGCCTACAAGCGTATAGAGAGAAAAGTGTCTCCGGGTAGGGAAAGCTTTGTCCGCAGCCCACGGGCACGGGAAGTGTAGTGTCCGGGGTTAAGGAGATATTATGTCCGTCACCTTTGGGTTTCAAGGAGAGAAACGTCATGTGTTAAAGAGAAGTGATGTCCGTGTAATGCCCTAACTCGAAAATTGACCCGAGCCGGGGGTTCAATAGGGATAACGCTCTCCAGGTTATCCCAAAAATGATTAAAAACAAACAAAAAATCAGGAGTGGCAAACTCTGAGTGCGAGAATCGTCACATTCCTCTATGTGCTACAGAACTTTAATGCTCTATTGCTCGTAGGCCAGAACAAACCTATTTTAATATCTAATTTGGATTGGGCCAACGTTGCCTTGCCGTTTGTTGCGTACATACATATTGGATAACATCTACGATGTTACTCCGATACGATCGGATCTATACGTAGTTCTACCTATTGGCTATTACATACATCAAGCAATACGAAAACACATACATCAAAATATGTATATCCGAATATTTAATTGGAGTTATACGAAAAACCGATAAATCACCGAAAACACATGTCTTGCTTTATCATAGAGCCGAGAACCACATGGACACCATCACATGTCTCACTCTACCCCAAAGCGGATCTAATCACATTCACACGTCTCGCTCTACCCCAGAGCGAGACTGAACACCTCGCATGTCTCACTCCACCCTAGAGCAAGATAGAACACATTTAGTCACATCAAAGCATAGCATATTGAACACAACATATCATAGCATAACATATCAAACACAATGGATCATAGCATAGCATGCATCCTAATTAGCACATGCATTCTTATAATTAAAATAGAAGCCAGGTTAGAAACGCTTACTCCCCTGATGTCCCATGTGGTAGCGGCCTTCGGAGTTGCTTGTTCTTTCTGGGCATCCTCCCCTTCCGATCCGAAGGCAACGGATGGAACCTCCTCTAGCTCCAGCACGATTCTCACCTTGTGCCGGAAGGAAACGGACAAAACCCTCCCCTTTCTTGGAGATGCTTCTCATTTTCCACACCCGTGGGCAGCGGACATAACCTCCCCTTACTCGGGGATGTTCCTCAAACTGAGTGTCCCTTCGATGGAGGATGAAGCTTCCCTTACTCTGGGCCACGTCCCTCGATGCGGCCTAGTGACGGAGGACAAAGCCTCCTCTTTGTCTGGGTCATTTCTCTCTCTTCAGGGCACAAGGTTAGTGGATAGAGCCTACCTTTGCCCCGAGCCGATCCTCCCCCTTCCCAGTGACAAGTACCACGTAGTGTGCCCATAGGCCGCAGACAGAACCCCACTTTCCCGGAGATTCTTTTCTTTTTCCATGCTTGTAAGACAATGGCAGAACGTCCCCTTCCCCTGGGCTTTCTCACATTGTGTGGCCCTTCGGTGAAAGGTAGAGCCTCCCCCTACTTCGGGCCATGACCCACAATGCGGTCCGGTGATGGAGGACGAAATCCCCCTCTCTCTGGGTTGTTGCTCTCTCTTTGGGGCAGGAGGGTGGCAAACAGAGCCTCATCTTGCCCTGGGCCATTCCCCCCTACTAGGGATGCCAACTCGAGGAATGGACCATGTCATTGCATAGATCACCCTCGAATTAGTTAAGAATGCCTCAAGAATGGAAGAAAATAGACTAAGAACGAGTCAAGAAACTCCTTAAGTTTGAACGGGATTTTCAATTAATAGAGGAAAAACTGTGGGTGTACAAAGAGAGGAAGCACATGTGTGTGATACACATCACGCGCCTACGGGAAAGGGGACGTGTGTTGACGCGGGATAGCCCGCAATTTCGTGGGCCCATGGCCCCCAGCCACGAGGCACCGCACCACGATCCGGGTGGCGCGGCTGCTGACATTAGTGCAAAGGCCAACTATTTCGTCCTTTTTTTATTAAAATATTATATTTTCATATTATTTTAATCCAAAAATATCCAAACTTAAACACATGATAACTTCCTACACCGAAGTCAGAAATCACACATTCTTGGTACCGACAAACTCATTTTGACGAGCCCTTCAAAACAAGACCACACAGGTCAATTAGCCCACACTTTTAAAGTGGGTCCCGCCCATGTGGCATGCTTCCCAAGGTCATAACTTTTGCTCCCAACCTCCGTTTCGTGTATTCTTTGATTCGTTATGCTCGTTACTTTGAGCTCTACTCATATATGAGGATTATATCCCTTGAAAGCTTTAAAAGTTAATCAAAATTATAAAATTACCCTTAACCCCCTGGGTTAAGTGTAACAAAAAAATGGGTCGTTATAGTTCGCCACCTTCCGCAGCTAGAAGAAATTCTGCCTGCCATCTCTGGACTTGAAAAGGGAGGATGCCTTGAATAAATGAGCAACACTAAACATCGAGACTTCCAGAACTACTGGGGAGTAAGCATTTTTGACTTCCCGATTTTATTTTATTTATATGTGTACGTATCTAAATTAATATTATTATGATTATATGAATGCATGTGTTACTTAAGATGAATGATATGCTCTGATCCGATGTGTTTTGATATATTTTGATCTAAAATTATCTAATAAGCTCTTCATTTAATCTGATATGTTTCGATTTGATATGTTATGATATAATATAATTTGATGGGATTTGATATGATCTAATATGCTTTGTTGTGTGTTCTGATCGCTCCTTTGATAGAGTGAGAGATGTATTTTCGCTGATTTATTGGCTTTCGTTCGACTTTGATGATTTATGAGGTTTCTGCCTAACCCCGAATGATTATTTGGATATAAAGATATACTTATTTTAACATATATAATTTTATGATGCTTGATGCATGTAATAGCCATTAGGTAGAACTACGTTCGGATATGATCATAATGGAATAACATTGTAAATGTTATCCAATATGTACATAGGCAACCAACAGTACAACAACGTTGGCCCAATCTAAATTAATTAGAAAATTAGGTTTGTTCTGGCCTACACACAATGAAGCACTAAGGCTCCGTTGTGTGTAGAGGAACGTTATGACTCTCGCACTCAGAGTCCACCGATCATGGTTGGTTGGTCTCATTTTAATTTTTATGAAAGTAAATTTAATAAACTCCAATTTTGTTTTCCAAACCCCCGGTCTAGGTCGATTTACAAGTTGGGTATTTCAAATGGTATCGGAGCTTTGCTCTGTCTGCGACTGGAAAATGTTTGAAAATATATTGCTTTAATTTAAACTCTGCTTTGTTTAAATTGGAATTAACCTAAAAATGTTTATTTTCATGTGATGCAATTGATTTGATTCAAATTTTGATTCGATCTAACAATTATGTTCTACAAGTGTTGTTTTGGATTTAAAACGAACGCCGATTTTGGACATCCGTTTTGCATCGGCTTTATTTTGAAGTCCAGTTTTGAGCTTTCCATTCTACATGCGTAATAACAGATTTAAGGTGAGCTCCAATTGTGAACCTTCTATTTTTCATGTGTGATATTGAATTTAAGACTCTATTTTGCAAGTGTTGCAACACATTTAATACAAATTCCTAATTTGACTTTTCCATGCTCTATGAATGACATCAGATATAATATGAACTCTGATTTTACGAATTTTAATTTTTAATTGAACGTAATTTGAAAATTCTATCCTAAATTAGTTATATCGAATTTGATTTGAAATCTTGTCTTGTATGTGTTACATCGAATTCAAGATGAACTTCGATTTTGTGAATTTCAATTGTAATTCAGGAACGATTTGAAATTCTATTTTATTTGTGTGAGATTTGATTTGAATTTTGATTTTGTTTTCAAATTCCAATTGTGAATTAATCAGAAATACGTGTGTTGAATCTATTACATGATTTTTTTATAATGATTTTAGTGACTTCGATTTTAAATAGTCTATCAAATTTATTTTAACAATTGTAGAATTATCAAGGAGTAACCACCACACGCTCGTGGTATAGGACGTGAGGCGCTAGTGGAATATTGTACAATTAATTCTACTGAGGTATTTTAAAAAAAATTGATTTTGAATTGTCTATTTTAGAAAGTGCATTTGCTTAATAAATAAATATATTTTAAAAGGCAGTGGAACTACCTAAGAGGAACCACCACCCATGATATGGGACGTGAGTGTTAGTGAAAAACTTTAAAGTTAGTTTTGCCAGTATATTGAAAAAATATAATAAAATAAATATAATAAATATAAAAAATTAAAATGCCTAGATTTTAAAGGTTTAACATAATTGTTTTTTACTCAATTTAGATCAAAATTTCATATAACATCCCCATTTCTGATTGATCCCCCTTACCATACCCTAATTCTACAAGTAATCATTTGCATAAGAGTATCTCATATATGCCAATCACGGCTTTAATAATCACATCGTGACACAACATCAATCTTGCATAATAAGTGATTCTCACACAATCACATTCACAATCATGCATATCAAGTCATTCTCTTTCATAGCATTCAACTTGCATAACATGTATACTCAACATGTAATCACATAATGCATAATCATATCATTCATCCATAGCTCATTCACCCTGCACGATAAGAGTCTCAATCACACGATACTAAATCATGCATAATAAATCATATTCATATGTGTCACATAATCACAATTATCCCTACACAACCTGTGTAACCTGGACATAATATTATCTCATACACATGCATCATTAACATAAAGTGTAAAGTGTTCGGGAGAGAAGCACAATCAAGCCACACAGGCTGGACATAGTCCAATTTCCACACAAGAAACATAAAGTGTTCGGGGTAGTCAGCCCCTAAATCTACTTGCCCTAGACAATCTTGGCTAAGGAATGTCTGAATCTCACATAAAGAACCTAGAGCAGGTGTGTTCGTCCTGGACATCTCCTGCGGTAGGGAAGAGTCCAAATTTCCACACAGGAAACCTAGAACACGTAGTAGCCGGTGCACAAAGGCATACCACTTTAGATTCTCAGGGTCTAGATGATTATCTCAAGAAATCTCAACAGTAAGACAAGTACACAACTTGTCCCCATTTAACTCAACTCAATTCAGATCGACTCAACCCATGGAGTATCCATGTTCCACACAAGAACTCAAATCGAAATCATGTCCTTTTGGACTAACTAATTTCCGATAAGCCAACGATCGACTAAGCCGGCATGCAATCTCACATCATTGCATCCAATCGATCAAACACGGCTTATCTCGATAAAGTCTCAATCGAAAATCCATTTCATAATGCATGGAACATAGTACATGCGTGGCAAGGCATACATGAACCTAATTCATGATAAGTGCTCTCATCAACCCCTCATACATTATTTATAATCATAATACTAAACATCATCATAATCATCCCCCACATGTGTGTTTACATGGTAGAAAAATTTAACTCTAAGCATATGATCATAACTTATAATTTACTCACCATCATACCACACGTGCACATTAACATCTAAGCATAGTTCTAAATGAAATTATGGGTGGAAACCATTGAAAACCATCAATTAAGTCAAGTGTATCCTCATTCTAAACCTATGAAAGCATATTCACACCACAATTGAATCTAGACATAGCATCATCAGTCACCCATAATTTGATTACATTACATGAAGACATATCAGTTCATTCTCATGCTATAATCTTGCTAGAATCATACTAAAACATAAAGAATCATTCAATTATAGCATCAAGATGGAAATTCTAACATGTGTAGCCAACAACATGTAATTTTACATATTACTCAAATATTCTTTATAATTTCCAACATCAATAATATACCCTTCCAGTAGCTCATTATAGCCCAAACTACTCAACATGAATATAGGAAATGGTATTGAAGAATAAAAATATCAAAATAAGCAAAAGGAACAAAAGTGGCCAAACTGTAGTACTACTATTTGATCAGTCTGCAAGGCCGTTTAAACGGCTGGCCTTACAATCGGCCTACAATGCCATTTGGCCATTCGATCGGCCTTCAAGGTTGTTTGATTGACATAATAGCAGATCCTGGTTCATCTTCCCCACTTCGAATTTAAAATTAAAACTTCACATACACTTCATAAAACATCAAATCTCATCCCCAAACTTCATGATAATCAAATCAATACTTCCAGAACATCAAATCTAACCATTACCAAGCATAAACCCCAATAAATTTTATTAAAAATTAAACCTTTCTCAAATCACCATTAAAGTTCATAATCATGGAATGCATTTCAAAACCACATCAAAACTTAAATCCGCATCACAACAATGTTTGAGACTAAAACCCTTACCTTCCAGAAAGTTCTTGATTCAAAATGGCTCCTTAAACTCATTCAAAACCTACCCAAAAACATACTATTTATTAATACTTCTCAAATCCAATTTTAAAACACCTAAAACCTTCAAGAACACCTAGATCTAGGGTTTAAAAGACCCAAAAATAAAATTTTAAACATTAGGCTTTGAAATAGAATCCCAAATTATTAGTTGTTGAGTGAAAATCCAGTTTAATTCAAATGAAAGGAAGATATTTGAAAGATTTAAGCAAAATCATGCCTTAATCTCCTTTCTCCTTTAGGAAAATGAGGATTAGGCGCCTAACTCTAGGTCTCAGCCCTTTTCCAATTGGGAAAGTGGCTACCCCTTTCATTTTATAATAAAGGGTGGGGTAGACCTAATTAACTAATGAGGTGCAAAAATGATTTTATATTAAAAATAATAAAATTTGCTTATTTGAAACCCAATTTGAGGTTTAATTTTTTTAAAATAATTACTTAGGGTCTTAGGTTAACGTTAAAGATAATTTGGGCTAAAAATTCAAATTTCACCCGTGGGGCCCACGGTGGTTCCTGCCAACCCTAATTTTTTGCAAAAATAGTTAACATTCCAAAAATTCTAGGAAAATTTCATATGACTTAAATTAACTTAAAAACCTAAAATGTGAAGAAATTTTTGGTTAAAAACCTTTTTTAGATACTTCAATTTTTGAAAAATAGTCAAAATCGATCAGAATTTACATTAAACCATACTTAAACAATTAAATATAACAAAATAAACCAGTTCAAGTTTAGGGATCTTACATCTAATTCTAAAAATTTATCTGAATTTAAAGTAATAATCAGATTCTATTATATGATCTTAAATTATCAAATTTTAATTGTGTGATCTATTGGATGATTTACTTCTGCAAATCTTTGGATTTGTTTCTGGATTGATCTATTTGCTTTGCTCTCATTTGATTCAATGAATTGACCTACTATTTTTTGATTTTGAAAAATGATTTCTTAGATTTTTAGGTTCATAATCGGATTCTGTATGATTTACTTTATCTATTTTTAAATTAATAATTGGATTTTGTTTAAAGTGTTTTAACCGATCGTAAATTATCAAATCTTGCTTGAGAATGTAACATTTCATTTTTTTTATCTATCAAATTCTGTTTATGAAATATTTAGTGCGATTATAATTGATCAGATTTGGTTCAGTCATATTCGAGTAAGTGCCAGATTCTTCTTGTTTTCAAATGTGTTAACCGATTATTAACTATCGCTTTATATTTTTGAAAGTGTTACCCAATTTTAATCATCGAATATAGATTTTTGAATGTTTTATCCGTGTAATTATTAGATTATGTTATCTAATTTAACTTATCAGATTATCTTTCTGAATGCTATGTCCAATTGTAAATTAATCGGATTCATGTTTATGATTGCTATCCGATTAACAATTGGATTTTGTTCCGATTTTTTTGTATTTTGAAGAATGTTTTAGGAGAATTGCAAGGATGCATTTCATTTAGGGGGGGGGGAAGAATGTAACACCCCATATTCTGATTACAATTAACCCAAAAATTTAGGGGTAATTTTTAGTTAAGTTTCAAGGGATGGAATCCCTGTATATGTGTAGAGCTGGAAGTAGCGAGCATAATGAACGAAGAACATAGGAAACGGAGGTCAGGAGCAAAAGTTGTGACCTCAGGAAGAATGCTACAAGGGCAGGACCTACCAAAAATGTGCGAGATAACCTATCCATGTGGGGTCGTTCTGAGTCCATTTTTGTCCGTTCAAAATGCATTTTTAGCTAATTCAAGGGTGTTCTATGCAATAGAAGTATGCATTCCTCAAGTAGGTGACTTTATAAGGGGGAAATGCCCTGAGGCAAGAGGAGACTTTGCCCGTCACCCTCGAGCCCGAGGAGAGAGAAGTGGCCTGGAGCAAGAGGGGACTTCATCATTTGTCGTCGGGCCACAATGAGGGAAGTGACTCAGAGTAGGGGAGACTTTGTCCTCCACTGAAGAGCCATGGTGAGAGAAATATCCCCGAGTTAAGGGGAGGTCTGTCCATAACTTATGGGCATGGAAAAGGGAAAGAGTCTCCGGGTAAGGGAAAGGTCTATTCGTAGCCTATAGGCATGTAGTGAGAAAAGTGTCTATGGGTAGGGGAAGTTTTGTCTATAGCCTACGAGCACAGGAAGTGTAAAGTGTCCTGTGTTAAGGGGAGATTATGTCTGTCGCCTTTGGTTGCAAGGAGAGAAACATCCTGAGTTAAAGAGTAGTGATGGTTGCCATCTTCCGGAGCAAGAGGAGATTTTGCCTGATATCTTTGAACCTAAAAGGGAGGATGCCCTGAACAAAAGAGTAACACCGAACATCGCGACTTCCAAAACTATAGAGGAGTAAGCATTCCTGACTTCCCAATTTTATTTGATTTATATGCATATGCATCTGAATTAGTAATATTATTATATTAATTAAGATATATGACTATATGAATGCATGTGTTACTTAAGATGTATGATATGCTTTGATTTGATGTGTTTTGATATGCTTTGATCTAATAAGCTCTGAAATGCTTTGTTTAATCTGATATGTTTCAATATGATTTGTTATGATATAATATAATTTGATGGTATCTAGTATGATCTAATCTGCTTTCTTGTGTGTTTTGCTCTTGCCTGTGATAGAGTGAGATGTGTATTTTTTATGATTTATTGGCTTCCGTGCAACTCCGATAATTTATGAGGTTTCTGCCTGACTCTGAATAATTATTCAGATATAAAGATATACGTATTGTAACATATATAATTTTATGATTCTTGATGCATGTAATAGCTATTAAGCAGAACTACGTTTAGATCCGATCGTATTGGAATAATGTTGTAAATGTTATCAAATATGTATGTAGGCAACTAATGGTACAACAACGTTGGCCTGATCCAAATTAGTTATGAAATTAGGTTTGTTTTGGTCTAAGCACAATGAAGCACTAAGGGTTCGTAGTGCGTTGAGGAAAGTTATGACTCTCGCACTCAGAGTCCACTTCTCCTGGTTGGTTGGTCTCATTCTAATTTTTATGAAAGTAGATTTAGTAAACACCAATTTTGTTTTCCGAACCCCAATCCGGGTTGATTTATGGGTCGGGGTGTTACAGCTACCACATAATCAAAGGAGTGGTGTAAGAGAAACTTGAAATCCGAATCCAATATGTTCCCAGGTTTTCCTTTCACATGTTCACTGATCATACATTGTGGTCGCGGTAGGTGGTCACAAATTGTTTTTTCTATTTTTTATGGGCCAAAGTGCCACCTTTGTCACTAGTTACCTACAACCGGCACAACACCGAATGCAAATCTACTATGGAGGCTTTCTCCCTCAGCACTCGCTGGCCACCAATTGAAACTAGACACGTCATGGAGAGTTCAGAGATGGGAAATGTTAGCATTCAAAGATAGAGTGTTAATAGATGGAGATGGTTCTGTTTAAATGAAGACTAGGAGACTTCATGAACCAAAAGGTGCCTCTTTTCATGGCTTCCGTTGCTTAGCCCACTGGAACCGTCCCTCTCGCTCCTCCTCCCGCTTGATCAACGACGATGATCGGGCATGCTAGGAGCAAGAGACACACTCCATTAGCCAAATCACTGCCAACCTAATCACCTTGTTTGTTTTGCTTTAGTGATTTCTCTGTTAGCTATGTCAGATAGACTCTTCTCCTAGGTCAGCTTCAGCATTTTAGCCACCAGGGATCACTGCATCAAGTATTGATTCATTCTTCCTTCATCTATCTCATCTTTTATTGTTGGTAACCTGAGATTGAGCTCTCCCTCTACCTGCTGCTCCCTTGGTTGCTAGCTGAGGTTCGCAAGGTGGTCAGGTCATCTACTCTTTTGTCTATTCTCTATTTCCCTTTCTCCCTTCTCATTTCCATTCCGATTTCTCCTAAATCATCTTACTTTTTTCATTTTTGTATCTTTCTAATCTGATATCATTTTCTATTACCTCTAAACTCTACGAACCTTAACCTTGTGACCCATGGGTTCACAAAACTCCAACTATTATGATTCACATTACTCAAAGCATAGCCAATTGACACAAAACCAGTTATGTTATACAACAAGCCTATGAGTGGCAAAGAGCAAAGAATTTCTTTTTTTTTGTACAACTTGGAGCAAATATGAAAA
Organism: Saururus chinensis; assembly: GCA_035235625.1. Classification (NCBI taxonomy): domain Eukaryota; kingdom Viridiplantae; phylum Streptophyta; class Magnoliopsida; order Piperales; family Saururaceae; genus Saururus; species Saururus chinensis. The sequence continues at coordinate 30,260,052 of CP141140.1, forward strand.
ACATTTCTTATTCATCAGTTATTATCTCAAATTTGATAGTTGGATGTGAAATTGTATCAATATGTATATGGAGTTTAATATACGGTATTGCCGCAAATTTTATCAAATGATGATTGTATATGTGCTTCTATGCATGTCTATTAATTGCATCCTTGTATCATTAAACATTAATAGCAAATGTCATTTGCAAATAATTTGGGTGTTGCACCTGCTTGACATTGCAAAGAAGCATAGGAAATTTTTTGCCTTTATTATATATAAAGTTGTCATTTTTATAGGGCTTTTATCTACATGTATTGGTTTTTACAGTGTTGTAAGTTGTAAATGTTTATCTTCACAAATGATGAGATGTGTATCACTTGTTTTAGCTTCTATGACTTTTTTTACTCAATTCATCTATATTTACCTTACAACAGCTAATGTCATCTTGTGGAAACACATAACCAACTATACTTCTCTTTATTTTTAATATGAAGCTTCATCATATATAAATAATGAAAACGCAAAACTAGTTGTCTATGACTCTCGTTAATGAATATATTTTTTATTTATTTGGAAAAACTATGAAAGTAAAGAATCTTCTTATAGCTATCTCATAATGCTAATTGAATAGGTTAAAATGGATTAAGTTACCTCTTTTTGCAGGAAAAATCATTCAACTGTTGTTTGTACATGGTTATGTAGTGTTTGATGAATGGTTGCAGATGATCATCCTTGCATGTAGTATAACTTTAGCATGTGGTTTGGTCCTTATTTTTTGCCCTTCTCTATAACTTTTACCTAAGCTTGAATGCTCTTGTATTTTAAAGGAACCTAGAGGAGTTCCGTTTATTTTTTATCACAAACAACAAATTGTCTTGTATTGATTTCCTCTTTGTACTGGTGAAACATTATGTATCCAATTTTATGCTATATGATTCCCTATTGTAAAATCTTGATGCTATTTTACAATGTTATAACTTTATTAATGCACTTTATGAGGCTTCAAGAGTCATCATTGAACATTTAGTGTCTTTTCGACTGTAGGCTTCCATTCACATAAACCCTATATCATCACGAATAAATCAAGTAGGTTTTCTTTACTACTTATGGTTAGAAAGTTGTAGCATTATTTTTGATGTTTTATGAGTATTGCTGATGTGTTAGCATTATTGCCGTTGTATCAAGATTATTGATGATGCTTTAACATCATTGCAAATGTTAATCCTATTATCAAATAATGTAATCATATGCCACATTTTAAAAGCATTATTGCTAAAACATATTATCTTTATTGGTAAATTATTTTAGCATAATTGCTAAAATGTTGTAGCATTATTTCCAAAAATGTTTTAGCATTATTGGTATAACAATTTAGTTTTATTGCTATAACGTTTCAGCAAGGTTCTTAATGTTTGTTTCACCAACTATTTAATTTTCTACTTCATTTTAAAGAATCCTAAGTAAAAATGATTCTTGAATTGAAATTGTTTTACCTCTACTCTTAATATATTGAATTGTATAGCTATGTACCTTTTAAATATGGCTATGTTATTCACATGGCTATATTCAACACTTTTGTTATACATCTATGTACCTCCTTAGATATGCATTAATGCAGAAGTTTTTGAATTGAAGAAGAGGGTACTAGACCTTGCGGGAGGGTCATGAAGAAATAGGCAAGAGTCAGTGAAAGTCCCTTGCACCTCCAAAGGACTAGCGAAGTCAATCAACATACTCCCTACCTTCCCACAAGTGAAGAAGTTGGTTGGCCAAACCTCCTTCATCAGATTGCTAAATGTCGTAACCATCATTTGTCAGACGTCACTATTCAAAGTAATTTTAGGTTATTGGTTTGAGGCCCAACCTAGGGTCACATTCAAGGGACATAGTGTGGATTTCACTGTTGAGGATATGACCCTCATCATTGGCTTAAAGATGGGGGGCGATCAGGTGGTCTTTGGCTAGGAATGGGAGGAGAGGGGTGCTTTTTGTAAGCGCCATTTTGGGAAGAAGGTTACAAGGTTCAAAATTGAGAAGAACCTAGATGTGTTAGCTGCCAAGACCAACTCTAAATTGGTGGAGGATTGTGTAAGATTAATCATCTTGCACAATTTTGCATGCCTTTTATTTCCTCAGACCAATCATGTGGTCAAGAATGAGTTGGTTGACTTTGTAGAGACATGGGCAGACTCCATTGGTATGACTAATTGCAAGTTGTTTATAACTTTTTAGCAGTCTCAACCTCAACTATCATACCTTGGCACCCACCAACCTAAGCTGGACTCAGCCCAAGAGGTCAGTGCGTGCGGTGCAATGAAGTATTGATTTACATGGAAGACTCAACCCCTCTTACAGTTGAATTGTTATGGAGTAGCACACCATACACTTTGTACAAGAGAAAACAAAGAAAAATAGTGACCTCGCATTAGAGTTAGTTCTCACAATACCCACATACTTAGTATCATTTAGCCCGCTCACAGCTTAAGTCAGAAAGGTAACATGAGTCAATAGGCCAAACTAGCGAGTAAAGTATATAACATCACCAACATGATGTAAAAATCAAGATAACATGCAACATAGATAGTCATGAAACATAATGTCTCAAGGCATCCTCTCCTATGTCAAACCATCCACCACCCTCTCCTTATACAGGGAGTACACCTGCATGTCACACTATGCAGCCCCAAAACACAAAAACATACGAAAAAGATGGTGTGACTAAAAATACTCAGCAAGGTTTTTATATTCCGAGAGGATAAATCCAAACTCATCACACTCATTCCACATTGAGTTCATCACATAAACACACTCATTCATCATGGGACATTACATAACTTGTGCATCTCAATATCATGACTTACTCATCATATACACATACTCATGATATCATCAACATATCACTTGCATACCATTTCATATGGCATATAATAATATCATCTCATTCATGATCTATACTTAATGCACACATTCATCCTGTATACCATTCCACGTGGCAAATCATAATATTATCTCATTTATGATCCATTCTCAAAGCATACATTCATCCTGCATAAGAGTGTCTCAACATATATTATACTGTGTAACATGCAAATAAGTTCCACACCTACATGTGTAATATAAGCTCCCAGATCTCTACACAATAACCATGTAATTGAGCAACATATTACATACACATGAAGTCCTATCATATAATGAATATCTCATGCATAGAGGAAATAACCTAGCTTAATCGACCAAAACATAAGCAATCTTGCTCACTCCAGACAATCCCCAACTGGAAGGTCCGAAGGAATTGAGCAGTTTTGGTAAGATCCCTAACGGGGAAAATACCCCTTGGTAAGCTAGTGCACTCGAACAAACTAGCTCAGATTCTCAAGGTCGAGATAATCTCAATAATTTAATCTTTTTATAGCATTGCTGCTCTTCTCAGCCCGGGGAGGAAAACCCATCCTTAAAGGGACATAGGACCCTATCTATTGGATATAAAACCTCGTCCTTTCAGATGTAAAACCGAATTGATAAGCCTTCAATCGAGTAATCCGATAAGTAATATCATCCAATTGCATCCAATCAATTAACCATGGCAAATCTCGATAAATCTCATTCATAAAACCTTTCTCATGATGCATTCAACATGGTACATATATAAGTAACACTACATAAATCCTAATACATGAGATATGCCCTAATCAGTCCATATGTACATCATTTCTAATCATTTGGTGTTAAATAATCACCACAATTACCTTCACAAATATGTTCATAGTAGTGGTGTTCAAATCTAAGCATTGACATATGAATCATGAACAAACCATAGTTATATAATATTCATGTTTTCATTATTCTATCATGGTTTCCTCTTGCTGAAATCATGAATAAAATATGGTAAAAACCTCAAAAAACACAAGTCCAAGCCAACTACAACTTCATGCTAGAATTAGGTAAGCACAATCGTCATTATACTTAAGCTAGACATGGAAATATATTCTACTCATAATTAGCACAACATGTGAAAGCATACATGTCAATCTTCATAATCTATACTTGCTAGAATCATGAATAAAACATAGAAACTAATCAAACATGATTTTAGTAGAAGGAGAACGTCATGCTAAGATCTAACCACATGTAACCATCTTCATACTTGAGCATTACCATAGCTTTCAAGATAATAATCATGCCTTCATAGAAGCATTTTCAAGTAAAAATAACTCATAGTAATAATAATAATAAATATTTATGAAGGGGAACAAGAAAATGGACAAAATACTCAAGATGGAGAATCTACCATTATGCCGTTCCATCGAGCAAAAGGCCTTTTGAACGCCTGTAGGGCCATTCGAACGCCCTGGACAGTTCAAACTGGTTCGTCTTCAACCTTGCGAATCTAAAACCGAAAATACACAAAATTGACAAGAACATCCAAATATCACTTCGAAACATCATAATATTGAAATATAAACTTAAACATGATAGATTTAGTCATTTTGAAATTAAATCAAAAGAAAATCTCTAAAATAAACATACTTTACTTAACCCACTATTAAAGCACAACATTAAGCAAAACTCACATAAACCATTCCAAACCACAAATATGAAACATAGACCCATTTAGGAAGAAAACCCCTTACCTTCAGTGAGCTTTTGGTCCAAAATCGAAGCTTTAATCACCTCAAACCCCCATCCAAAGTTAGGGTTTAGTTAATACCTCATTAAATTTGAATGTTTAAGCTTAAACCATTTGAAAACATGTAGATCTAGGGCTTTCTTTGCTTAAAAAAGAAAATCCCTCATTTGGAGGTTTCAAATATGGATTAAAAATAGAAACTTTAATAGGTAAAACAAGATTCAACTTTGGAAAAGATGAGATTAAGAAAGATTAAGCAAAAACCTAAGAGATTAATAAAAATCAAGACTAAAACATACCTAAATCAACTTTCCTTCTTTAGTATGGGGATAAGGGCTTCTTAGCCTCCCAAATCTCAGCCCTTCTTAATTGGGAATGAGGCTAGGATTTTCTCTTTATAGTAAGTCCTATGGGGTATACATATTAAAAGTTGGAGTACAAATAGAATTTCATACTATAAATAGGGAATTTTCTCATTTTAGGTCTAAAATGAATTTTAAATTTTTTGAAATAAGTGGAGTTTAGGGTCCTTTTGGATCCCTTGTCCCAAAACACCAACGTGGGGCCCACAGTGGACCCACACCCTAATTTTTATGGAAAAATCCCAAAAAATATAAAAAGGATAAAATGAATTTAGAATTAAAACTTATAAAATGAGAAAAACTTTATTAAAACCATCATTGTCTATTTTAACCCTAAAACAAGACAAGCCGGTAACTTAAAACAGAACCACACAATAACAACATAATTAAATTGAAAATAGACCAGGTTAGGGTTAGAGATCTCACATCAACCTTCCATAAGAAACATATGTTGAAGGAGGCAGGTAAGCTTGAGGGCGATGGATTATTGATTAGATTTGCATTTGTCCTATTGGTATTTTATACTTGGTACATAATTGTATTTACATGATTATATAGGAGCTACAACAACTAATTTTTATCTTTTATATGTTATAGGTCTGGGTGTTTGAGCATTTTTAGATGTTCATATCCCCTATGCCAAAGAGCTGCCCTGATGTTGCAAGTGGCCAAATTATGCCCTTGTATAGGGCAAAAAAGAGGCAAAACACCTCAGGTCTATGGGCAGATATGCCCAATTGTTCAAATATTTGAGACCATAGGAGATAATTACAACACCATAATATATATTAAAATAATTGAGAGTTTTTGAGATCTATTTAACTTTTTTATTTTATTGAAAGTTGCATGTGAAATAATTATGCATATGTTGACTGCAAGTTGTGTCTGTGTTGGTTCCTACTATGAATGAGGCATATCTCATTCAAGGGGCAAGAAAGGCTTTGAGGAAAATGAAGGTAGGAGTGGAGGCTATGGAGCAGGTGAAGGAGAGTGGGGACTATTGGTCTTGAAGCCCCCCCTAGAGAATATGTCCTCTCCAATTGGAGTTTTATAGAGTGCCATGTATATATTGCAAGAGGAGGGTTACCCTATTGGCCAGCTACATGGTGTCATCGACACCATTTCAGAAAATTTATCAAAATTTAAAAGCATGGCCAATCATTTGGTGAAGAGGCCACCAAAGAAGATGAGGCATGCCCCCTGTAGCTAAGGATGAGGAGGGAGGTGGCGAAATGACTAATGAAGATGACAAAGAGAAGAGTGATGATGAGGGAGGTGAGGGTGAGAAGGAGGGAGAGGAGGGGGAAGAGGTAGAGAAAGTGGAAGGAGAGGAGGAAGAAGGGAAGAGGATGGGGGAGAGGAGGGTCAGATGGGGGAGAGGAGAGAAATAATGACAAGGAAATAGAGACGGAGGGAGATAAGAATAGGGGTGTTGATAAAGTGGAATGCCCATTGAAGAGATCTATAAGGTTGAGAGATGAAACTAAGAAGTATGGGACTCCATTTACACAAGAGATGAAGAGGACTAGGGAGAAGAAGACATTGACTATGGACAAGGAAGCCACAACAATTTTAGTTTCTTCGCAGGCCTCAATGAAGCAAATAGTCCGTACCATCCCTTGCCGGCCATTGAAGATAAATTTATGTAGTCCTCTCTCTAATTTGAGTAAGCGGTAACACAATACTATTTAAAAATTCATTAAAGATGGGAGCCACTCCGTGGTAGGGGTTGTTGTCACCGGCAATGACTTAATAGATATGTTGAAGGCGGAGTACATCTCCTCTAATATAAGACTTCAATTTCTAACCATTTAAATCTTAAGTAATCAATATTGCTTATATATTAAATGTATGCTTCAATGCATGTAGGTAATAGATGCATACATATATATGCTAGATCAGAGGACCTCTAGATCAACTCGAAATGCCTTTCCCAAATGCCACTTTAGGAGCTTTGCCTTGCAATATAATTTTGCCCAGGTATGGTTCAGAGTCTAATGTCTATGTATTGGATTAATTTAGGATATAGGCTAAGTCAAAGACACACCATTTGTAATTGAAGGCCGTGACAAAGGACATAATGGAGGACCTAACGACCACTTGGTTTGGAGCAAATAACAATTGCTCTGAGTTCATCTTCTTACCACTATGCGATGATGCACATTCCACTTGTTGGTCGTCGATGTGACCAAGGCTGAAGTGAAATGGTTTGAATGAATGCCTGGTATGGCCATAAGAAAAGGAAGCCAAATGTGAGAAAATTTGTGAGCAATTGTAAGATTCAATGAAAACTATCCTTTTTAATAATTGCTATGAAACTAATTTAGAAAATATGTGAATGCTTGATGGCTAACATTGGAATATTACTTGAGGAGCACCTTGAGGTTCCTCAAGCTAAAAGTAAAAGATCAATAGTCAAAAGGGACCATCCCAATGCAACAGAGTTGATTGTGGGTTCTTCCTCATGCATATCATCTATTGCATTAGTTCCAGTCTGCCGACTGATTTTACTCAGGTATATGGGCATACTAAGGTATATGGGCCAATTGTAGATCTCTTTTTGAGTTTCTTCCTTGTTCCTGCATTTAAAGCATATTACTAAAAAAAATTATTTGTTTCAACTATTTTAGGAAGATATCTCTTATCGTTTTAAACTTGGAATGGTTGTAGAGATCTTGAGGGGCTCTATTGAATGAGTATGAGCCTTTAGGTGATGGTGAGAACTTTCAATGGTATGTATTGGGATGAAAATATTATTGAGGTAGGCTAAGATACTCATATTCAAGATAGCATAAAATTCAATATGTCTATTTGGTTGAAAATCAAGAATTGTTTTTGTTTCGTGCTATATTTGAGTGTGATGGTACATTTTAGCATTGATTTTGATAGGTTTCATCCCTCTGTAAAGTAATTTATTTTCACTTGCTTGCTACGTGGGGCCAGGGGATGAAGAAAAAAATTTGGTTACTCGATCCTTACAACATTTTCATTCCAATCATATCAATGTTGAAGAAATTGGTCAAGTTATAGTTGTCGATAATGATGCAGGTAAGTGTGTTTAGATATTATGGTCTTCTATTGATTTTCTCAATTATGTAGGTTTTGAGGTAACAATTAACAACTTGTCTATGCAATATCTGTAGAAGCTTACAAGAGGAATAAATGTAATGGCTCAGTAGCATCTTCTAAGCAATAGTGCAGATTCAAAAACATATTTCTCCCTTAGTTCATATACTTTGAAGGATTTGACCTTCATCAACACTCAAGAAGAAGAATATATGCTCAGTTGTTGTGGTGAATGCATTGTAAATTATGAAATAGAAATTGGGCTTTTCATGTCAAGTCGAGTAATATCCTTACCTTGCCTCCATTCTGGTTGCCTCACTCAATGAATACAGTGAAAACAAAGAAGTGTCACAGTGTGAGTGTCAAATCTCAAGATACAGTTGATTATCTTTCTTATATTAAAGTTCCATACTCATTGCTTGACCTGATGCAGGATATCTTGCTTGAATTGAAACGAAAATGGAATAGGTTATGCTAGAGTATGCACCAATCAAGCCAACTGAATGGAGTTCAATAGTGTCAACACTCTCATCCAACAAGTTATCCCTGGTGGTCCACCATAATGAGATTCAGCTATTCTGTAAACTTGAATTCTAGTGAAACAAAATCATCTCCACAACTAGGCTCAAATCAAGGTTACCTTGCTGAACTTAGGACACCATTTTAGCCTCCGGATATATTTTGGTTAGATTTGTTGATGCAATTTGCTACTAGTGCCTAATAATTAATTAATTCTAGTGAAGTAAGAACAAAATACTCACTTTCAAGTACCTTTGGAATGAACATCTTCACTAGTTATAATTGGAATATTGTTCTTACCAAACGGAGCTATTAATATGGGAGGACGGAGGCAATATATAAACTTCTCAATGTGGGTACTTATATAAAAAAGACTAACATGGCATGAGCTTAATGTTAAGTAATTAGTCTTTTTTCTTCTCCGAGAGATCTACAATTTTTTTATGTGTTAAGAGACCTTTTTACATCCCATGTAAGGTAAAGGGTATTTAGCTATCTAGTTTAGTTTTTGTAACTTGTTTGAATGTTATAACCTTGTTCTCCATAAATTGAAGAATTTGGGAATCATGAAGATCCCCAGAAGCCTATCCAAAGAAGTTAAAATTGTAAATAAAATAGTGGTAATCTTTACTATTTATAGGCCACTTAATATTATTTTTTATAACAAATGTTCCATATTTCATATCTATCGAGATTTTATTATTCTTTTTATGACACATTTTAATGCTACATGAATTCTGACAATTATGTATTGTTAAAAGGACATATATATAGGTGGTTATTCCCTTGCATTCATTGTTATAACTCCCAAAATCAAGTAGTTTGATTTATGTTTGAACTTCAAAACCTTATAATCAATTATCATCTCAAATTTTCATTGATATTATGCTTTTTCTTCATAGAAACGTCAAAAAATGCCTAAGTCAAAGACAAAGATGGAGGTATTGGAGCTATGACGCTCTTCTAGAACAGGTAATCCTGTTGTTTCATACAAGATGAAGCAACAACTTAACTTCTCCGATATGTTTATTACTATTCTTCATCACAAACATATAGGCATTAATTCCATCTTAGTCTCTACTTGTGCATTTAAGACATATCATGTATGTGAGTGAAAAGGCGTATGCTTCGCACTTTATATACAGTGATTTCAACGTAATTGGTTGGTGGTAATTCGGTAAGTGTTGCTTCATTTTAGGAAAACCAAAATATAGCCAATGAGCCAACAATAAGACAGCCAATGAGGAGAAGAATGTGAAAGTGGGAGTTGTAAATCTATGTAGAGCATTGCAAGAAAACCATCAAGGTCATGGTAGTATTGTAGTAAAGCAGTTGTTTGCAAATCATTTATATCTGTTTATCAACAATAGTAAAATATGAACATTAGTCACATATCTTAAATTTAACATCAACAATAATGAAAATTCTTCTTTTGATCCAATATACCACTTTTCATTTCAAATTTTGGGAAAGAATTCCTCAAATCTATAGAATCCATTGGAACATCAAGTATAAAAGCATCCTCATCAATTCAGTCGTCATTCAACCATCATAAATTTGTGAGTGTATTTTAATAATTGATCCTCATATTGAACTACCTTAAGATCATACAATCAATACCTTTTTTTGATAACATTGGAAGTGGCTTTATAATAAGAAAAATAAATCAAGAAAACATTGACAATTATATCAACTCTTAATTCTCTACTTTTAGATAAACAACAATGTAACTTTTGTTACACACTAAGTTTTATGTTAGATTTGTGTGTTGTCATTAATTAGGGTGATCAACATCCATGCTTCAAGGTAATCCAATTTCCATAAACTCAAATGCTTTTTATCATCTAGTTTTGCTGATTTTAGGATGGAGGGGACACATCTAGTATTTTAAACCCGGAAATTGCTTGCCCTCTTCAAGCTTGCCCCACAAAACATAATTTTGAATATGCGTGAGAATATCCTATTCAATGCGTATGTACTACACCACTTAAATTTGGATATCGATTAAAAAGTCCCAGGTTCTCAGCTTTTTGTTCACATGCGTACCAACTTGAGAATCGCCTCACTAGTAGTCATGTACTGTAGATATTGTTTTGTGGGAAGAAGGTACAAGGCTAAAGATGCATTTAAAAGTCTATCAAACATTTTGTAATAATTATGGCAATATTACAAGATTATTCAATGATAGTGCGATTAAAAGAATATGCATCATATTTACTGGTTGGTTAATTCCTAATAGTGATATATTTGGGCCATATGAATTGCTACATTCTTATCAGTTGAAAGTCGATACTAGCATATAGCCAGCTAAAAGTTGATACTATATGTTGTTATATTCTTATGTCAGTAGCTCTAATTGTGTACATTTATTGGGAACATAGATTCTCATTAAAGGATGGTTCTACATTTGAATTTATTTTTTATCTTTTGTTTTTTTGTTCATTGTTAGTATTGGATTCAATTTTTTGGGAGTGTAATATCTCCAATCTTATGAATTCTTACTTGTTTTCATCGAAGTTGAAGATTGCACTACTATATTTCATTGTTGACATTTTTTATCTTCATGTCTCGATAGTGTCATGAATCCCAATCAAGATTGAAGGTGTGAAAGGATTCACTGTTGGAGAAATGACACTTGCTACAAACAATTTCAACGACTCTAGTCAAGTAGGTCATGGAGGTTATGGACGAGTGTATAGGGGCATTTTAAAATGTTTGCTTCCAAGTTTACCTCATTTTGGCAAGAAGAAATTAGAAGTGTCATATTATTTCAATAATAATTATTATTTACTTCCAAAAATAAATAGTGGTCAATGTGTTTTTTTTAAAGTTTAATAATTTAGAAGTAGTAATGAGCAAAGGCAAGTCGAGTTTTGGCTGGTTCAAGCCAAGCCGAGTTAAGCTCAAACTTGATGGAAGTGAGATTACAGCTGTTAACGAGCCAAGCCAGCTCATCAAGTAGGCCCGCCTCAACTCGGATCAAACTAGGCTCGACTTGAATTGGGTTCGGATTGAACCTGATTTGAACTCGAATAGGCTCAAGCCGATTCAAGTCCGAAACTGGGCTCAAATCAAGGTTACCTTGTTGAACTTAGGACACCATTTTAGCCTCCGGATGTATTTTGGCTAGATTTGCTCAAGCAATTTGCTTCTAGTGCCTAATAATTAATTAATTACTCGTGAAGCATGAAAAAAATACTCACTTTCTTATACCTTTGGAATGAATGTCTTCACTAGTTATAATTGGAATATTTTTCCTTTTACTGTATTTGTGCCTTGCCCATTTGGGAGAGAAATGTGCAAAAGACTGCATATTGTTATATCGTTATGTTTGTTGAAGGAGAAAGACCTCAAGTTTATAAGCAGTTATTTTTATTTATGTAATTATACCATCATAGTTTTATTTTTTTTCTAAAAAAGAGAGTTGCTCCGATGGATAGTTTGCATGGATTATACTCTGCCCATCCCATATTAATAACTCCATAATTGTTCATTTTGAAAAACCAAACGGAGGTATTAATAAAGGACGAAGGGAATATATAAACTTCTCAATGTGGGTACTTATATAAAAAAGACTAACACGGCTTGAGCTTAATATCAAATAATTAGTCTTTTTTCTTCTCCTAGAGCTCTGCAATTTTTGTGTGTTAAGAGACCTTTTTACATCCCATATAAGGTAAAGGGTATTTAGTTATCTGGTTTAGTTTTTGTAACTTGTTTGCATGTTATAACCTTTCTTTCCTCAAATTGAAGAATTTGGAGATCAAGAAGATCTCCAGAAGCCTATCCAAAGAAGTCAAACCTGTAAATAAAACATTGGTAATCTTTAATATTTATACGCCACTTAATATTAATTTTTATAATAAATTTTCCATATTTCATATTTATCAAAATTTTAATTATCTTTTTATGACACGTTTTACTGGTACATGAATTCTGACAATTGTGTATTGTTAAAAGGACATATATGGGTGGTTAATCCCTTGCATTCATTGTTATAACTCCCAAAATCAAGTAGTTTGATTGATGTTTGAACTCCAAAACCTTATAATCAATTATCATCTTAAATTGTCATTGATATTATGCTTTTTCTTCGTAGAAACATCAAACAACACCTAAGTCAAAGACAAAGATTGAGGTATTGGAGCTATGAAACTCTTCTAGAACACGTAATCATGTTGTTTCATATCAAGATGAAGCAAGAACTTAACTTCTCCGATATGTTTATTACTATTCTTCATCACAAACATATAGGCATTCGTTCTATCTTAATCTCTACTTGTACATTCATATCATGTTTGTGACTGAAAAGGCGTACGCTTCACACTTTTTATGTACAGTGATTTCAATGTAATTGGTTGGTGGTAATTTGGTAAGTGTTGCCTCATTTTAGGAAAACCAAAATACAGCCAATGAGGAGAAAAATGTTAAAATCAGAGTTGTAAATCTATGCAGAGCATTGGAAGAAAACCATCCATGGCTTCAAGAATGTTTGTTCACGTCATTCTTTAGCCTCTAATATAACATCAAGAATTATGGCAAGGCAAGAAAATAATAACAATGATAGAGTCTTCTCATAGGTGTTTGGTGGGATATTGCTTCAACTGCATGACGCACAGTTGAACCTGATAGAAGAGTACTTGTGCCAAGACATTTAACGAAAAAACTAATTTGAGCTTCTTTTATATGATTTTTGTCATCAAGTTGGTCTTCTTTTATATAACTTTTGTACTAGAACTGTGTTCCCCTCTATTAAGTTTAACCATTCTAGTAGAGTTCGTTCTTTCTCTTTGTACTTTGCCTTTTGAGTTTTGATTTGCAATTCTATTTTGTTGGTTTTTCGCTTACATCAAATTTGGAACCCAATGTGGATATCTAAATGTGTGGCATAAAATTAGAAATTCAAGGTCATGGTAGTATTGCAGTAGAGCAGTTGTTTGCAAACCATCTATTAAGAAAGTGCAGCGTGCTTCATTAACTAGTTTCATTGTATTACATATTTTTTATATTTTATCTCTATGTTGAGTTGTTGCAGTTTCTCTTAAATTAAAAATGAATAGTCACAAATATGTTTATCAACAATAGTTAACTTGAACATCAATCACATATCTTAAATTTAACATCAACAACAATGAAAATTCTTCTTTTGATCCAATATACCACTTTTGATCCAATATACCACTTTTATTGTGCATTTCCCATGCTTTTTTTATCAATTGCATACTGAATTGTGTTTGTGTTTCTTTAATGGTTGGTTGGAATGTTTCGATCATACTCTTAGTTCATTCAGCTGGGAATTGGACAATGACAAGGTGTGCCATTACGAAGTTGAACTTCTTTTTGTGTTTTTTAAATTATGTAGAATGTTAGCATCCAGTGCTAGTTTACATTTGTTTTGTTTTGCTATGTGAGGAGTGAGGCTTTGTCTTCTAAGAAGAAAGACTTTTGAAAGGGGCAAGCTGAAAGGATAAGTGTTACTTTTATCAAATTTTTATGTATAAATATGTATGATAAATTTTTATGATAAGTTGCAACATTGGCAAATTTGTATTATTTCTATCTAATTTTGATTAATTAAAGTAATTTAATTAAAATATTCAGTTTCTATTTGGTTTTGGTTTGGTTTCAGTTTTTATGTCAGTTTGGTTCCTATATCTCAGTTTTTGAATTCGATTTGGTTAAATTCCTGTATCTCGGGTCCAGAATTTAATTCGGTTCCTATTGGAATCGCTGGAACCGAACCGAGATGCAACCCTAATGCATCATGTTTACTAGTTGGTTAATTCCTAATAGTGATATTTTTGGGCCATTTGAATTGCTACATTCTTATCAGTTGAAAGTTGATACTAGCATATTGCCACCTGAATGTAGATACTATATGTTGTTACATTCTTATGTGAGTAGCTCTCCTTCTACATTTATTGGGAACATGGATTCTCATTAAAGGATGGTTCTACATTTGAATTTATTTTTTGTTTTTGTTTTTTGTTCATTGTTAGTATTGCATTCAATTTTCTGGGAGTGTAATATCTCCAATCTTATGAATTTTTACTTGTTTTCATTAAAGTTGAATATTACACTACTATATTTCATTGTTGACATTTTTTATCTTAATGTCTCAATAGTGTCATGAATCCCAATCAAGATTGAAGGTGTGAAAGGATTCACTGTTGGAGAAATGACACTTGTTATAAACAATTTCAATGACTCTAGTCAAGTAGATCAAGGAAGTTATGGACAGGTGTATAGAGGCATTTTAGAATGTTTGCTTCTAAGTTTACCTCATTTTGGCAAGAAGAAATAAGAAGTGTCATATTATTACAATAATAATTATTATTTACTTCCAAAAACTAAATAGTGTTCAATGTATCTTTTTAAAGTTTAATAGTTTAGAAGTAGTAATGAGCCGAGGCAAGTTGAGTTCTGACTGGTTCAAGTCAAGCCAAGTTAAGCTCAAACTTGATGGAGCTGAGATTACGGTCGTTAACGAGCCATGCCAGCTCATTGAGCAAGCCCGGATTGTCTCGATTCAGATCAAAGAAGTAGTTGACAATGCTGCCTAATTGACAATGCTGCCTAATTGAGTTTATATTTTTTACATCTTTTTTAGCAATTATATGCAAATGCATAAAGAGAGGAGAATTGCTTTTTTTAGCATATGTAACTAAACTTTATTTGTCATAGTTTTCTTCTTTCCTAATGACTATAGTAAGATGTTCGAGGTGTAGTCGTAATATTAGTTGAAGTGTATTTATTAATATTTAATACTAAAAAAATTTTAGTATTTGTGATACTTTATATTTTTTATATATATTTTTAGTTCGAGCATAGTTTCATGATTTACTTATTGTAGTTCGAGCTCGAGCTAAACTTTGGATTTTCAATTTGAGTCAAGCTTAACCTGAGAATTTTGAACTTGTTCAAGCCGAGCTTTAGAAGTTTGAGTTCAAGCTGAGCAAGCTCAATACTCAACTCAGCTCGGCTTGTTAACATCCCTAACTGAGATCAAGTAGAACTTGTAATATCCAAAATTTTTATCAATTGTGAATCACGATTTAATATCCCTGGATTTTCCTTAGTTTGGTTTGATCTTATTTGTTGAACAATTATTAACGTTGAGAATTTCTTTTATTAAGAAAGTGACTGTTGGAGGATCTATAAACCTTATCTATTAATACTTTAAAACCAAAAAACTACTGTTTAGATTGAGTCATTTACATGTGAATTAACTAGATGTTGAATATATTATGGTCAGCTCATATTAGTCAAACTCAAAGTTGTTCACCCATTTGGCTGGACATCTAATTTCTTCTCTAAATTCTATATATATTTGAGCATCTTTTTTAACATAAATCTAATTTTTATTGTATCATGGTATGCAAGGATTTCCAAAATAATTTACTTTCAGATATTTTAGGCCCTCTTGATTTTCTTGCAAATGTCACAATGATCTATGCTCCATGTTCCTTGTTTGGATAAATTATCGTCATACAGTAAAGTTCTACAAATTTCTTTCTATTCATCCTTTTGTCGTTCTGGTTCATGTTAACGTAGCTTCATTTTAGCATTTTTAAGTACAGTGTAGGGCATGTGGATGGTATCTTTTAATATTTTGTCAATATTGTATTTTTTTAATGTCTAACTTTTTGAGTGATTCATTAACATGAGCAAAATTGAGGCAAAATTTAGCAGGGACATAATTGCAATAGACAAGAACAACAAAAAAATAATATTAGAATGATGTGAGGCAACTTGTACAAGACCGATCAAGAAAAATAAGCAAACACATATGGACAACTTCAATAGTCAACTCATACATTAAATTCAAATATAAGTGACTAGATAACAAATAATCAAATAACTATCATGTATTCAATTTGCAATGTCATACTCATGCAAGATACACCATTAAACACATAAAACAACATTAAAATACTAATTGAAATACAATAATGATACCTTTTCCAATCAAGAAGCTACTTGAAAGGCCTTCAATTTTTTGACAATCTCTCCATGCTAACGAAGTTGTAGTGACTCTTCTTCACTAAGAAAGTAAATAAAACAAAATTAATAAGGGAACAACTTTAGATGAAAATTGTCTTTGGTAAAACAATCCCCCACAAAATTTAGAAATGATCAAGAAATACACAACCAATGCTTCATAAAAAAAATGTCTTTACTGGAGATGACATGAAAGCTAACAACTTGGGCAAGGAGAGCAAGGGATAGTGGGGAAAAGATGCAGGTTATATGCCATTCAGCCACTAATATGAAGTTGTGGATGAGTGTGAAGGACTCCATCTTCCTGGACTTGTAGGCTCGTCTGTAATTACAGAGAAGTATACAAATTGCTCAAATTATAGAAAAATAAATAAAAATAGTAAAAAATACATTTATTCTACAAACTAGATTGAGTAAATGAAAAAAAGTATCATTCAAATCATCTAACCATTTATAGAACACATCAACAACAACAACAACAACAACAACAAATACAAGACTAAAAAGGTGACGCTGGCTAGGAGATTGTATGCAGGGCCCAACAAATTCACACTTGAATTAGCTACACAAGAACCAAATATTGAGGAAGTAATGAGAACGATTAGGATAGACAATTTTGTCTCTTTATTTTTTCTAACTAGAATATAGAAGGACTAGAAGGGGCAATGACAAGCAATCTCTAAAGTAACATGGGATATATGAGAAAAGTTAATGATATAGAGAGAAAATAATTATGAAAAAATGACAAAATCTCTCCCGTAATGTATTAATAATTCATGCGCTATTTATAATTTTTTATTGTTTACAATGAATAAAAGAAGCCAAAAACCAAAGTCATGTCAAACAAAAGCTTTTAAGCAAAAACTCATAAGTCCTCACTCCATTTTGTATGCTACAAGGGCTAGTACATGCTTTAAACTCATGGATACCAATGATTTAGCTCAACCCAGGGACTAGCTGGAAATCAAGATAACAAACTACACAAAGTGTAGCGCATGTTCAAGTGATGAGATCTTCAACATGTTATCTCATGCTAAAAACCTAAATTGTTTGTTTTCTCCCTCAATGCATGACAACCACCCACTTTTTTTTATCACAGTGCAACACGAAAAAGATAAGATCAACCAAAAACAATTTACCTTGCCCACTCACTGAGTGGCTGGCAAGACCGCAAGCGTCATGTGTATCAATAGCACCAAATGATCCAAACATGGAGTGGTAACGAGCTTTTGAGAAACTTCTCTATACATATTGCTCAAATTATAGAAAAGTAAATAAAAATAGTAAAAAAAGCATTTATTCTACAAACTAGATTGAGTAAATGAAAAAAAAGTACCATTCAAATCATCTAACCATTTATAGAACACATCAACAACAACAACAACAAAAAATACAAGACTAAAAAGGTGAGGCTAGCTAGGAGATTGTATACTGGGCCCAACAAATTCACACTTGACTTAGCTACACAAGAACCAAATATTGAGGAAGTAATGAGAACGATTAGGATAGCCAATTTTGTCTCTTTATTTTTTTCAACTAGAATATAGGACTAGAAGGGGCAATGACAAGCTATCTCTAAAGTAACATGAGATATATGAGAAAAGTTAATGATATAGAGAGAAAATAATTATGAAAAAATGATAAAATATCTCCCGTAATGTATTAATAATTCATGTGCTATTTGTAATTTTTTATTGTTTACAATGAATAAAGGAAGCCAAAAAGAGTCATGTCAAACAAAAGCTTTTAAGCAAAAACTCATAAGTCCTCACTCCATTTTGTATGCTACAAGGGCTAGTACATGCTTTAAACTTGTGGATACCAATGATTTAGCTCAACCCAGGGACTAGCTGGAAATCAAGATAACAAACTACACAAAGTGTAGCACATGCTCAAGTGATGAGATCTTCAATATGTTATCTCATACTAAAAACCTAAATTCTTTGTTTTCTCCCTCAATGCATGACAACCACCTATTTTTTTTTATCACAGTGCAGGAAAAAGATAAGAGCAACCAAAAACAATTTACCTTGCCCACTCGCTTAGTGGCTGGCAAGACCACAAGCGTCATTGTGTATAAATAGCACCAAATGATCCAAACATGGAGTGGTAACGAGCTTTTGAGAAACTTCTCCATTTATTTGTAGGCCATGATGTGTATAGTTTTAAGTGGTGGCCAATGGGTGCTGAGGGAGGAAACCTCCCTAGCAAACTCATCTTTCTTTTTGTCTCGTCTCCAAAGATAAATCTATCATGAAGTGCATAGAGAGGTGCCTACTCAATAAAACCAAGAAAGGTTACCATAGGGAACAAGCAACAGAGGAAAAATATGAGAAATTAATCTTCACTTTTTTTATAGATAAAGATCATGGTAATAAATCTCATAGAATTCACACCAGCACAACATAGTTATAAACAAACAATTCAATATAAAAAGAAAATCCTTAAAAAAGGAAAAAAATTGGAACATGTGAGTCATTGTGCAACCCTGTTCGAGAAGGTGAATGGATAGTTCAAGAAATCTCATGTAATAAACACCAAGTAAAATACTTGAAATATGAGAACATGTGAGTCATTGTGCTACCCTGTCCAAAAAGACAAATAGACAGTAACATAACTCTTGTGCTGATAGCCTAGGGCATTCAAGGCCCACTGCAACAAACAATCCAAATATTAACACTATCCATTCTAAAATGGGACATTTTGATCGGCCCACCAAAGAATTTGTTTTCACAACAAAATTCAAACAATTATAAAACAATAATATAGCAATGAATGCCTACAGAGATCAAGTCTCCTCAATCTCATCCATAGTAACTATTCCAAAAAACCCAGGGGGTATGAACAATCACATTTTGACATGTCAAATTAATGGAATAAAGGTACAAGATTTGTCTTAAAAAAAGAGACAACAAGCATAAAATTATAAAAATATTTTGGAGTGTTTACCTTTAATGCCAACTGCCACTCAAAAGTTATAGTCAATATTTTGCAAAAAAATAGTGAAGTATATCACCAAGTACTTGAATTGTCGTCCTCAATAGCAGCAGAAAAGCAGGGCCAACTGGAGCAATTCTGATTCTAAGAGCATTGTACCTCCTCTCTTCATTTTGTCTATTCTATTTTCGTTTCTCCCTCTACTTGCTACCTCTTCCTAGTGTGAGGTTAATCAGAAGGGAGGAGGTGGGTGAAGCGGGAAAATAAGTGCCTTTAGTTTTTTTATCCCGGTCTTCTTAACCATAACTGTAAGATTTCTAAGTTAAATTTGGTTCAATTTCTATTTAATTATGTGTTATTGTGTGGGTTTGCTTAAATTGCCAGTTTGACTTGATTTTATGGTAAAGGGTTAATAATTATAGTTTTAACCATGTTTAATTACAGTTTTATAAGTTTTACTGTCAAACTTGATTTATCAATTTTTAATGGATTTTATGGTAATTTTTCCTTAATTAACTGTGTGGACCCCGCCGTGGGACCCACATCCACATTGGGTGACATGTGACCCACATTACCCCTAAACATCAATTATTTTATATCTATAATTTTTAGAATGATTAAACTCATTTTTAACCTTAAAATAACTCTAATTAGTCACTTAAGGCATTTTAACTCATTTTTATTGCCCAACACTTTGTAAACATAGCCTAAAACCTTAGTATTTAAGGAAAAACACTAACTACTTGCCCATTTAGGGAAGGGTTGTGCAAGGGAGAAGGAGGTGCTCTACTCCTATTTTCCAAAGAGGAAAAACGGATTAAGATGTGTTTTATAGCCCTAATCACCCTTAATCTTAAGATTTTGGTCTTAATGCTTCTTATCTTTATTTCCCCCAATTTGATTCTTCATTTTTTTAATTAAAAATCTTAATTTTAATTTTAATTTAAAAACTTAAATGGGCAATTTTTGTTTTTAACCAAAGGATGTTATAGATCTACCTATTTTTAAATTGATTTAAGCCTATTAGCGATTTTTAATTGAATTTTAATAAAAACCCTAATTTTTAGATAGGATTTTTAGAGAATTGAATCTTTTTCATAGATCTAAGGGCTTCATAGAGAAAAGGGAATTTTATCTTGTGTGGTTTTATATATTAGATTGCATGTTTGTAGGTTTATGTGGGTTCTTGCTTTATCTAGAGCTTTAATAGTGATTTATTAAAAATATGTTATTTATGGCTATTTTCTTGTGATTAAGCATGAGAATGATTAGATCTATAATGTTCTAGGATTATATTTTGATATTATGACATTTTATGGTGATTTTAGAATTTTTCATGAATTTTATGATGTTTTTAGTTTGAATTTTGAAAGGTTAAAGACGAACCAGAAAAAAGGGAAAAAGTGGACCATGAAGGCTGATCAAATGGGATGAACAACCGTTCGAATGGTCAGTCATTCAAATGGGTTCTTTGGCCAATTGAACGACCCGATAGGCATTTGAACAGGCAAATAGTAGTTTGGTGCCTTAGCTTGTTTTTTAGTATTCCGACCATATCTTGTTTTCTTCTCGTAGTTTTAATTCTTTATGATTAAAATGAGTTATGATTACCTATAAATGCTATTATGAATGCATGAGGACCATCTTTAAATTATGATTTAGTTCAAGCATGATTAGGACTATACTTGTTTAATTTTAGCATGATATTTTACTTGTTCTAAATCCATGTTTAATGACTTCTTCATGAATACTTAATGAATTCAGTAGGTTTAACCATTATGATGGATATATATGCTTGCACATGTTATGTTAATTTAAGGTGAATCATGTTTACCATGTTCTAGCTTAAGTATGACTATGTTTATACTTGTCTAGGTATAGCATGATATTATATTTGTCTTGAACTCGTATTTTGATGTTTTCATCACATCTACTCTATGATTCCCCTAGGGTAGGACTACGATAAAATTATGGCTACAAGCATATATGACATGGACAATATATTGTTTATGTTTCATATCTTAGCTTAGGTTTGCACACTATCACTTATATACACGGTTGTGCAGATGTTTATGATTTTATTGAACACAAATGGACCATGTTTTATGCACATGTGGACTTATTCGAGTATGTTTTGTAATGCCCCAGAATTTCAATGTTTTGAAATTCAAATGTTTGGGCCCATTAAATAGTATTAAGGCCCAATAATGGTTTTTCTTAAAATTGGACCATTTTGAGTATGAATTGTTCAAAGGAGCCTTAAAATATTTGATAGGGCTCGGAGAGATAAATATTTGATTGAGCTCGAGAACGATTCAATTAGACGCTGGGATCATAGGCTATGGCCTCAGGAAATGTGTCATGGGAGAGGTGAAATGCATGATTTTTATACATTTTATATGCCTATTTACCTTATTTGTTAGTATATGATTAGGTTAATTAGAGTTTATTTATATTAAGATAGATATTAGTGGTGTGATTTAATTATTAGTTAATTTAGGCAATGTTAATTGTTTAGGAGTATATTTGAATAAAATTAGTATTCTGCATATGTCTTACACGTTTGAAATATAACTGTTTACGTTATTAGGTGATGCATGCTTCCCAAAACATGTGGACGATGTTCAAAAATATCTACAATATTCTAGACATGCCTAAAAGTGATTTGGACAACTTTCTGGAGTTGTGGAACATGTTAAAAATATACATGGACATGAACAGAAGAGCTTAATGAGCGGAGAAGAAATCTGGACGAGTTCTTCGACAGAAATTGGACAAAAATGTCTAGATTATAGTTATTTGATTTTGGGTGAAATTGAATACAAATTTAAGCAAATAAATTAGGCATTTCAATACCCATTTCAATTTAGTTAATGAAGAACATGTTTAAAATTTAAAATTGAAGAATAAGAGATGATTTTCGTAGCTGCCATTGTTGAACACAAACAAGAGAAAATGAAGAAAAAAACCGGAAATAAAGTGAAAAAGAATTGAGCAACAAGAAAGCTTATAAAAGTATTGCTTAAACATAACAAGAAGCTCATATTTTGGGAAGGAATTGGGTACTTAAACAAAGAAAATAGTTATTGTCTAGAAAACTATTTAAAGGCAAAGAATTGCGGAGAATGGGGGAGGAGAATACAACGAACCAGAGCCAAATTCCATCAATCTCATCTTCCGAAATTAATAAGAGAACACTTTGAAAGTGAGAGAATTAAAGTCTCAAGCCAAAGGAACAAAGAAGAAGCATAAAAAAATCCCAGTTCGTGAGTTACTATAGCAGTACTGTTCAGGAGCTAGAAATTGAAGAAGATGAATAGTAACATGTGGTTACTGTTCATCAATACTGTAGTAGTTTGGAATATTTTAAATTTTTCTCGATTTTCTTCTAAATTGTAAGTTTATTTTCAATTATTATAATAAAAATTTTATTTCTTAGGTTAATGAATAGCTAAATTTATTTGCTAACACTTGGATGAAACTTTATTAAGTTATAAAATTTCATGATTATGAGACTTGATTAATTTTTCTTAATGGTGAATTTAATGTTATTTGTTTCTACCTCTTTAATTAATGAGATTGATTTGGATACGAGTTTAGTCATGCTTCTCTCATGATTTAAATTGGTTTTAATTAGTTTCTTACTTGGTTTTGTCTTGTTTAATATTGAAATTGGGTATTAATTGTGATTTACAAATTTTGGATGCAATTAATGACTTGATTTTAATCTTTTGAAGTGAGGAGGAACAATGCATTTCTTTATTTTACATAAGAGCTTAATGATGATATTTTTCATAATAACGAAGAGTGAATTTTAGATTATTATGAGATGATGTGGCAATATGATCAATGATCATGTTTATGAGTTTCTATGATTCAATTAATGTGGATTCCTATGCCTTAGTATTTTGTTTATTCCTTAGTATTTTGTTTATTCGGTAGTATTCTATTTATTTTGCATTGCTTTCTTATTCTTAAATTAAAGCTTTAGAATTTTGATTTAGATAGTTTAATTGCCTTGAAATCTTATTTTCTTTTGTTAGTTACTTTAGTCTAACTATTATCTTTATATTTGTTAACTAGATTAGAATTTACTTGTTTTATTGCTTATTCACCTTTGTATAAAGTATACATATGCAACTCTGTAGTGTTCTACCCAAGGATGAGTTGAGTCTTCCGCTATTGAACTCTACTTTGTCACGCCGCATGCCACTTCCTCTTTGGACTGGGTTTGGCTCGGGGGTGGTGTGTACGAGGGCATGATAATAACTTCTTTCTCGCAACTTACTTTAATGACGTTAACATAAACCTCCATTTTTGTGAAGAATGTCCCCCCCCCCCCCCCCCCCCCCCCCAAAACATATGCTTAGAACCCCCAAAAAAGAAAAAATATTAACATTTTTTACTACTCAAGCCCCCCATAACCCCCACTCTTTTACTCTAGGCCACCTAATACCCCACCCATTCTCTTCACTTTCTTCTCCAACACCAGCCACTGCCTACCACTTTTTCTTTTCTTTTCTACTGACCAACAGACGTGGTTGCAACATGTGCATAGCATCGCGGTGGCTGGGATACTACCCTTGGCCAGTCAGTGTAGGCCATGGCGACTAGGACAGGGCCCTTGGCCAAGCCGGCTAGAGCCTAAGGCTGGGAGGGCCCTGGCTATGGCCAACTAGGACTAGGAAACCCCTGGTAGTAGTCAGCAGAGGTTGGGAAACTGTTGGCCAGCTGAAAGAGGTAGTTGGACCCCGTGGGTGTGAGAAGAAGACGAGGGAGGTAGAGAAAAGGGTTGATGAGTTCCACACCAAGATAATTGAGGAACACATGAGGGTCAAGGAGAAAAGATCAACCCAGATATGTCCTTTTCCGTGTCTCTCTGGCCACAATGGGAATGAAATTGATGAACATTTCCCCGAGGCACAGGACCAAACCTTCTTCATCATTTTTTACAAACAACATAATTTAAAACTAGATTGCAGTGGCCACTGACAAATCCTCTGCAACAAATGAGTGGGCAATGACAAAGATGATCAAGTACCCACAGGTCATGCGCAAAGATCTAAAGGAGGAACTTCACTATTGGGTTAATACCGGATGGTGGTGGAGTGAGACTTGGGCCACCTTAGCCCATTTCTAATACCACCAAAAGTTGGTGTTGCTGCCCTTGGAGAAGAAGCATATTTTAAGTGTAAGATATTACTAGTATAAAATGGTATATGTATGAAAGGCCATATCAATACGAATGATAATATTAGTGACTATAAATATGGGCAGGTATCGATGATATATTTAGTACGTGCCGAAATTATAGTAGACCTATTATAAATATAAAAAATATTATAATTAATAATATATCATTATAATATTTTTTTTATAGTATAATAAGATTGTAAAATAATGTATCAACTGATATAGGTAATTTAAAATTAATTTATTTTGGAACCATACACTATTACACTCTTTGCCCTATATAAATTATTGCTCTCTCTTACCCATATTAAGTGCTTTCAAATTAGTTTATTTTAGTATCAAATAATATGCTTAATATAAGTCACAGTTATATATTTAAATAAATATATAATTTAGAATACTATATTAAAAAAATAATTATATAAATTATATGGACCTACCTTTATTGATTTATATAACTTTAAAAATATTATTTTTAATATAACAAAAAATATTATAATTTTTTGAACTTTCTAAGAGGTTAGGTTTAAATTGTATTTTTGTATCTAAGAAAAGAATTTAAAAAAATTATTTTTAAAATTTTTAAAATTGAAAAATATTTTTTAAATATCATATCTATATATACAGCTAATCGGATTTTGGTACAGGGACGTACCACCCTCCTTATCCGTACCGATAGTGCCTTCTAATGTGAATTATTTTTTACCTTTTATTTGGTGTATAAAGTGTAGGGGGTCTCTCTTTGAATGATCTATCTAACCTATAGATCAAGTCACTGCCGTGACGTGTCTAATTTCTATAGGTGGCCAAAGAAACCTGGCGGTAGATTGGAGTCTCACAACACCAGGCACCACACGTCTTTGGAGTAGAAATTCTTCAGTGTGCGTTGCACACCCTATTAGCCGTGTATTTCACTATTTACAAAACAACTCATCAACATAGTTGTAGGGCATCAGGGCAACAAACAGTTATAAATGTTGATGAGTTGTTTTGTAAATGGTGAAATAAATGGCTAACAGGGTGTGCGACGCACACCAAAAAATTTCTATCTTCGGAGGTAGCAACAATTGGTGTAGGTGTGGGGATTCCAAATTCGAGTAGCATGAGCATAAGTCATTTTGGACCTGCGTAGAAGTTAGAACAACATCTTTGAGAGGGAATGGAGGTGGAGGATGGAAATGCAGGGTTAGTGGCAGAGATGGAGATGGGTGAAACCAACAGTGTTTGACGATTCCGAAAAAATTCATATCCGAAGAGTCTAACATTAGAAGAGCACAAAAAAAGAGTGACATGGTCATGGGAGCTGGAGCTGCAAAGCTGTGGGAGTTAATGGTGGATGAGGCATCCAGGATGAGAGTGCTAGACCAGGAAACAGTGCAGGTAGACATGGAAGCGAATGACTACACAATAGCATGTGGATGGGGCTCGTGTACTAGGTGGTTGTTAGCCCCTTAACTTGTTGGATGGGAAAAGGGGGCGGCTACCCCCTTACTTGGCAGCGGACATCCAAGTTTGGTAGGCGACAGACAGCCTAGGTAGCCCATTGGGCATGGACGGATGCTGGGACTGCACTGGAGATGTTTCGGATGAGCTACTCGCTTGCAGAGCGAGCTGAGTAGGAGTCCTTGCGCGAGTGGGACTCTAGTAGCGAAGCTGGGCGCTACTTAGACTTAGGGGAGGACTCCTAAGGCGGACATGTTTCACTTATGCAGGAGTACTACGTTCCTTGCATGAGTAGGAGTCAAGGCAGCGGATTCCTAGAACGGATAGGACTCACACAGGCAGGCTGGCTGCTCTCCTAGGGCGGGTAGGAGTTGGAGTACCTAGTTTCCTTGGATGGACATTCTCTAGGAGGTAGCAATGTGTTGGACTTCTAGCGGAAGTCGGATCCTTGCAGGTTTCCTGATTTATGCTAGGGGCGGACTGGTTATGAGCTGAGAGTTGGTTGAGGGTGAGGACTCTTGTATTGGGTGGGTTTTGTACTTCTAGTAGCACTAGGACGGTCAACTTCAGGCTGAGTCTATTTAAGGGGGAGAACAGGGCAGCCATGGCTGATTGGAAACGGTTTTTGTTCATGCACAACAAACCAGAAAGCTGAGAAGGAAACTTTCAGCCTGGTGGATCAGCTTTGTCCTCTCCCTACCTTTTGCGTTTCAACAAACTGATTTACATAGCTTGGGTGGACCCTTGCACCAGGACACTCTTGTGTTATTGGGTTGTTTTGCTTGTGTTTTCCCTTGCGCATATGAGTGGGAAGGGAAGAGAGTGGTTGTTGGTTGCGTGGCACAGTCAGGCCATCACGTGTGTGAACGCTAGGCAAAGCTTTGCGCCTGTGACAGTTGGTTCCATTGCCGGGATTTGAAGGAGGTGAAAGCTCTGTACGGTTTTTGTGAAGGAGTTGGCTGAAGGTTGCTGAGTTGCTGGGATACCCGGAAGAGGCAAAATCTTTGATAGGTTGTTGCTTGATAGATCGAAGATCCCTACTGCTTGCACCACTTGACGAGTTGTGGGAAAATAGGGAGCTTTGATGGTAGGCTCGATGCTGACTCGCATTACTGTGCTCGAGGCAAAGGTTGATGCAATGGCCACAACAAATGGGACACCGGCTGAAGTCCAAACCTCTTTCCGCAACATAAACGAGCATTTGGCCCTCTTCGACCAGCGAGTGTCCCTGCATGAAGTTGCACTGCACCTTGACGAATCTCAGGAAGAAGGCAGTCCTGCTAAAGGTGCAGCACATCTCACCACATTAGAAGCTGATGTGGCTATGACGACAAACTATCTCAAGCAATAAGTGCAATAGGTAGAGGATGTAGTGGCAGGAAAGGTTAGCGACCTAGTGGATGAAGTGGCAGTACCGAATCGGGCAGGCATCAACACTCCATCATGGGGTGGGGGCGAGTCCTCATCTCAGCAGGTTGAGAAGAAGACAAAGATCCCTAAACCAAAGGTGTATGTGATCGTTTATAATTAAACCCTTTGCAAGTGTACATGGTAATTGTACTAGGA
The DNA here is from genome assembly GCA_035235625.1 of Saururus chinensis. Classification (NCBI taxonomy): domain Eukaryota; kingdom Viridiplantae; phylum Streptophyta; class Magnoliopsida; order Piperales; family Saururaceae; genus Saururus; species Saururus chinensis. Next base: position 30,287,748 of record CP141140.1, read on the forward strand.
TAAGTATTTAAGGGTTGTCGAACCTCAGGGACGAATAGATTATCACTAAATCTAAAGAGGAATTTACTGATTGAAAACTAAAACAAACATAAACTTTAATTAAGTGAAGGAAAGAAATCAACTAGTTTAAAAACAAGAGATTAATATGATGGAAATTACTTAGGAAATTGAATCCACTATAAAACCATAACAATTCCCTAACTTTTAATCTAAATCTAGTGTAAATATGAACAAGTATTCTCAGCTACAAGCTAGAATTACTTCAGAAAGAATCATTAATTAAATTCCATGGCATGAACTATCTTCGACAATAGCACGAATCATCTACACTAATCTAGCTATAGGCATGACCCGTCTAATCTTAGTATAACTCATCCAAGTCATTAATTATCTGAACATTAAAACTATTGTATGACCATCTCATCTAAATCACAGAAATTAGAATTGATGCAAATATCAAAAACACATCAATCTATCATCTACAAGACAATAAATCAACATAGATTTGAATAAACATGAAAAGCTCTTCCATTAAAAAGGAAATCTATATCATACAATTATCATCATTCACAACTGAGATCTAAATTATAAAGAAAAGAAACTGAAACTTATCTATAGCTTCATCAACTCCTAAGTAAAAGAAAAGTCTAGCCTTCCATTGTAGTAGAAGGCACTTGAATCTCCATTAAAAGCTTTGAGTTCTCTTTCATCTTCTTCTTCTTTTTTCTCTTTAGAAAATCTACTAGAATCCCCCAATTTCGAGTCAAATATGTCTTTTTATAGGCATAAGATCCGTAAGAAGAAGTCCAATATGAAAAGGATTGAAATTTGGCTAAAAATAGGAAATTGCATGTTATGCCGTTCGAACGCCCTGCATTCCCGTTCGAACACTTGAATTGTATTTTCTTCAAAATCACGTTATCCCGATCGAACGGTAAGTGACTCCATTCGAACGCCAATGAAGAATCTGCAAAATAAGCCAATTTAATTCAAATAATCATGGAAGCTTTTTCTAACCTAATTAAATTTAATTTCTAATTATTTAACCTATATTAACTCTTAAATGAGACTAAAAAAATAGAATAACTAAGGGTAAAATAACGTATAAATTATACTTATCAAATACCCCCAAACCTATATTTTGCTAGTCCTCGAGCAAAACAAAACAAAACAACTAATCTAAAAAATAAATGCCACTTTCGTAGGGAATCACGATTGCATTTAGCGTATGCAACAAGCCTTTAAACCCCTAGGTGTCCCTAGTTGGACGAGTTGTGTCTCGTGAGGGTTTGCAGTAATGATACCCACAAACATCTAAACCTAAAAAAAATAAAACAAACAAGAAAACAAAAATTCGAAAAACAATCTTCTCTTAAAAACACATAACTATTTGTAAAAAGAACCGACCACAAATACTTGAAACAAGTAAACAATTAAGATCTGATCACTTTCAAGTAAGGAATAATTCATTCTATAACCCCATCTTAGAAATAATTGTGCAACTACATATATACATTGCAAAAACATAAAGTGTAGAAACTTTGTAGTCATACAATTTCATTCTTTATTAACAAGCATATCTTATGTGACCCATTAACCAAGCTCATTAAAGTTCACTAACTCAAAAATATAACAATGACAATCTTTCATCCTTAATATCTCATAATAAACCCTAATGTAATAGCCTTCAAATTTTAATTAAATTTAGGGAATAAGAGCATAATATACATTAAAATATGACTTGTGCAATACTTAGTTCTATTAAGCTTTCTAAATAGTCTATGTAACCAGCATTAGGCCAGTGTCTTTAATCCAGTTGGCTCAAGGCACTAGGTGTTGAAACACCCCTCAGGCTTACTAACTCAAACTATAAAGGCTACAAAACCATGCAAGTCATAAAAGAATTTATTTCAACTTTTTACCTTTTGACGCGATCCCTTATACTTGCCTAGGCACAAGGTCCGGTTACTCAGTAAAAAGAGAAACACACCTTTACTCTTTTTTTTCATCATCAATTTTTTTCAATCAATCTATTTTTTTCAATTTTTTTTCATTCTTTTTTCTATACACACTTATCCCATTTTTTTTTCAAATAAAAGCTAAACTTAAAGATCTATCATAAAACATCAAAAATTACTCAATTGTCAAGTTTTTCAAAAATATGCTTAGTTAAAGATATCCCATTAAGATTACAAGTAATAAATCATAAAGTTATATTCCTACAAGTTTCAAGTGTGTGAAATGTGATTTAAAAATATAAGCACAATTATCCAAGATAAAGAAAATAAAATAGAAATTACTCACTTAATCATTTTCATCACTTAATTAATTACTTGAACTTTCTTCATGAAATTGATCTCTTTAAAAACAGACATACGCTTTGAAAAGAAAATAAGCGATAAAAACCACTTAAAAGAAAAGAAAAGAAAAGAAAAATGAAAAAATACTCTAAAGCATCCTAAAAGAAAAAATATTCTAAAACATCCTAAAAGAAAAATAAGAAAGAAAAAATATCTTTCTACACCCCCAAACCGAAACTAAACATTGTCCTCAATGTTAAAGAAAATATATACTACAATGACAAGAATCAGTAAGAGAGGGAAAGAAAGATATCACCTGAGAGTAGAACTAATCCACTAATCTGAAAATGAAGTACATAGGATTGGAAAACATGAGAAACATACATATCAAGAACAATTTCCCAAACCTAAAGTACCAAGCTCCTAGAAAAGAGATAACAAAAAAAATAAAAATAAAAAAATAAAAAAAACAAAGAAAAGAAAAGATAAAAGTAGCCCCTACACAACTAAATATCAGCATCATCAGAATCACCGACATCAGTATAACTCTAGTCACTATCATCCGCATCTGCTGGAGCTGATTGGCTACGAATCAAATCAGTCAATCCCTGTATAAGTCCCCTCATCTCAGTCATCTGAGCATCTATATGTGCAGTAAGCCTCATCTGAAGTTGTACCTGAGAAGAATCAATATGTGTGCGAAGACGATGCTCCATCTGAAGGAAAGAGACGTTAGCAAAAGAATGTGGTGGAATTCGTGGCTCAGCTGCAACCGTTGGTACACCCTCTGTGGCTGGCTCCTCCTTGTTCTCCTCGTCGAATGCTGGTGGAGGAGGACAATGTATGATCATACGGTTTAGGGTTGCCTAGGAAATGACCCCTAATCCTTGGCTCGTGGGTGCATATGAAGGAAAATCCAACTGAAAGTGAACAAAAATCCGCTCCAAAAGAAAAGGAAAAGCTAATCGAGCATCCACTGGTCCAAAGGCTATATCTGTCATCTGTGCAAAGACAAAGGAGGGAAAATCGATGTGAATCCGCTCCGCACGACCCAGAACATAAAGAAGGCGAGCTAAGGTGTAGTCAACCTTCTCATGATGGCAGAACCATATGTCATACTCCAATATCAAATGTGCAAAACGATAGTCTTGTGTCATGAGAGAAGCTGACAATCCATATGTGAGGGATGGGCCTCGCTCCTGTCCCATAAGAGTCCCCGTGATAGTATACTCATCACGAAAAGCAAAGTTAGCAAAAGAAGGATAGGTGAAGTTGGAGCGCGTGAGACCCATCACTGAAGCTATGAGATCTGGTGTGACAGTGATCGTAATATCTCCAATGGTGCTGACAATATATTCCCTCTCATTAATAACGGCAGATGCATAAAAAGATCAGACTTGCTCATGATGTACGCGAGCGTCAGGGGCTGCAATCTGTTAGAAAAAGGAGTACCAATCCTCTCGCACCATAAGCCATGACTGGGCAGCAGTAATGGTGGGAACAAACTCCACCTGTCGCTCGTAAACAATAGCACAAAGAGGTAGATCGGCAGCAGCAGTAGTAGAAGATGAAGCACGCGAAGTTGAAGGGGTGCCCTTTCTCTTCTTCGGGGCTTTAAAACGAGAACCGTGCGCCATATATATGCAAAAGCTAAAAACAAGTCCTAAAAGTGATATGGAAGCGACTGGAAAGCAGAAAAAATTTGTATATGCCCAATAATGTCAAATTATGAAAATACCCCTAGAAAAAATTGAGCAGAAATGTCCCAAATTAAAGTATAATATGTACAAGTGAAAATTGAGCATCTTTTGTAAAGCAAGTACATATAAACTGATTCATTAAAGCCTCAAAAATTGAAATTTTTGACAAAAATAGTGTGGACTGAAAAATCCGAAATCTACCGAACATAATGCATTAATCATTCAATCAAATTGTACCAAATCATGAACATGGAATATAGAAGTCGATCCTAACAAATATCCACAAAAAATTGCATCTGATTTGGTCAAAAATGGAAAGAGAATTAAAAAAAAAAAACAAATTTGGGGCTTACTAGATAAAGAGAAGAACAACATGAAATAGAGGCTGATTCAGCCTAAATTGACTCTGGAAATGGATTCTACGCAAAAATTCAGAGGGGAGAGACGATTTTCAACCAAAAATCTTGCCGGACAGGGTACGGAAGATGGCGGAGGAAAACAGAGAAGAAGTGGCGGAGAAAAAACAACAGCGGAACCGAACTGGCCGGCGCGCGCGTTGAAAGTGACGACTCGACCGTTCGAATGGCACACTTACCAATCGATCGGGAACAGTCCCGATCGAACGGTTAAACACAAATTTTTTTTGAATAAAATAAAAATAAAAATTCAGTTAATCAACTAAAACTACTTAAAAAAATCATTACATGAATTAAATAAAGGAAATTTAACTAAAACTAGAGAAAAAGAGAGAAAATAAACATAAAAACAAACCGGATAAAACAAGGGTTGCCTCCCTAGAAGCGCTAAGTTTATTGTCTTCAGCCAGACATTGTCAACATTCTCAAATATATCAGGGCGGCTGGTAGATATTAGCATTGACTCTTCTCTTAAGTCTCCAAAAAGATGATGCAGAAAAATTAGAAGACATGACTTGATTATGGGCTGATGCTACAAAAGATGGACCTCTATCATAAGCATCAAATCTAAAATTGTCTACCATAAAACATTCAACATTAGAAGTTGCAGGTAAATGGTTAGACACATCAAAAATATTTAGTTGCACTTTCATGTTCCTAAAAGTCATCTCCATTACCCCCATCCTACAATTTATGCATGCATTAGCTATGGCAAGAAAAGGGCAACCTAGAATGATAGGAATCTGATATGCGGGGTTGGCACCGGTTTCCATATCTAAGACAATAAAATCAACAGGAAAAAAAACCGGTCAACCTTCACTAAGACATCCTCAATGACTCCTCGAGGCTTACGCACAGAATGGTCGGCTAGCTGCAAGGTAAATGATGTAGGCTGCAATTCTCCTAACCCTAATTGCTCATACACCGAGTAAGGGAGTAGATTGACACTCGCACCAAGGTCAAGGAGGGCTCTATGGATGGAGTGATCACCTATGATACAAGAAATAGTGGTTACTCCAGGGTCCTTATACTTAGGTGGGGTGTCAAAGTTCAAAAGAGAACTAACTTGTTCGGTGAGAAAGACCTTCTTAGACAAATGGGTCTTAGATTTAAGCTTATGAGTGCATAGGTCTTTGAGGAACTTAGCATAAGCAGGGACTTGCTTAATGGCTTCTAAGAGGGGGAGATTAATTTTGACTTGTTTAAAAGTCTTAAGAATCTCATCAGTCCTAGCTGTGCTCTTTCTAAATGGTGGGGCCATGTCAAGACATTGATGAAAAGGTGCCCTAGGGATATAAGATCCCTCGGAAGTGGTCTTAGACTGTGGCTCTGAGGAAGGGGAAAGAGATACAAACTCCTTCTCATGTGGTGCACTAACTTCTACTTGAGGTTCATTAGGGGCTGCCCTCTCTAACTCCTCACTCCTATCATCTGTCACTGGTGTCCCCCCAACACTTGTCAACAATCCTCCCACTCCTAAGGATCATTATGAAATTAACTTGTTCATTAGTGGGAGGACTCCCTCTACCTGAAATTGACCTTTAGGGTATGGTAGGGGTTGACTTGGCAACGTCCCCATCTCTCTCTTATTAATAACATTAGCTAGTTGTCCAATTTGGGCTTCTAACTTTGCTATAGATTGTGTGTGAGAGTGGAGGAGTTGGGATTGAGATTGAAGGCCATGCAAGGCACTCAATACCTTTTCTTCAAAACTTGGACTCCTATTGGGTTGGACATACGGAGGTTGCACTTGAGGTTGGTGGATAGGGGCTGGTGGGACTTGGAATGGATGCCTAGGGAGTTGGTTACCCATAACCCCTTGGTTTTGTGTCCGCCAAGAAAAGTTAAGATGATTCCTCCACCCAGGGTTATATGTGTTTGAAAATGGATTGTTCTCAGCCCTAGGGAAGGATTGGGTGACATTCACATGGTCTTAGACAAACTCAGGAAATTGAGAGGCAGAGGGGCACTCTATGATAGTATGGGCTGGGCTAAGGCATATTGTGCATGCATCTTGAGTGATAAGAATGGGCTGATGTGTTGAAGTCATAAGGAGGTCCAGCTTCCTACTCAAAGTATCAACTTTAGAGGATATGTCTAATGGGTTTTTGACTTCATACAAGCCACCCCTAGTGGGGGCATTGTTCAAGGTAGATAATTCACTCTCATTTCTATTCAATGCAACATGTTGAAGAGAATTTTCACTCAAGTCCTCAAAAAGTTTTCATGCCTCATTTTCATTTTTTAACAAGAAGGTACCCCCACAACTTGCATCAACAAGATGGCGGTTTTGTTTAGTAAGACCCTCATAAAAACGTTGCACTAATTGCCACTTAGGGATAGCATGATGAGGACACCTCCTAAGAAGGTCCTTAAGTCTATCCCAATTCTCATGGAACTATTCAGTAGGAAGTTGGGAAAAATTGGTTATGACCTTTCTCATTTGGTTGGTCTTACCTATGAGGAAGTACTTTTTAAGGAACTCTTGTTGCATTTGGGCCCATATTGTGATAATGTTTGGCTCTAATGAATGAAGCCATTCATTTCCTTAGCCTTATCTTTCAATGTAAAAGGAAAAGGCGAAGTTTAACAGCTTCATCAGTTAAATTTGAGAGCTTAAAAGTTGTTCATAGTTCTAAGAAGTCATCTAGGTGCCTATACGGGTTTTCATTATTAAGTCCATAAAAGGATGGAAGCATTTGAATAACATTGGGCTTAATTTCATAATTTTGAGCAGTGACCACTGGCAACCTAACGCATGAAGGAGAGGTGTACTCATTGGGAGTGTAATATTCCCTTAGAGCTTTGAGTGGTGCATCTATAACTGATGTTCAGCCATGATGAGGGAAGAAGTAGTGTGGGTGGAGGAATTGGTGGGAGAGTTTGGGGGTGTAGGGATGTAGGTCGAGGGCAACTCAGCTCTCCTAGATGTCCGCTCAGGCTCAGGGTCAAATGGTACTAATCGGGGGAGTAAGGAGCGACGACCACGCATACACCACAAACACACCACACAATTTTAAGTGTAAAAAGGGGGGGAAAAGAAGCAAAAATAACTTAAGGAAAAAGAATAAAAAGGGTAAAAGATCTTGCAAACCGAAGAGAAGCATTATGCTTGCCAATGTCCACTTGTGGCCACAAGTGTAAAGAGCCAAAAAGTACGGTCTTCAACTCCACCTATAAGAGCAAATTAAAAGAAAGTAAGAAACTAAGAATTAACCTAAAAACTAAAGTAAACTGAATCTAAATTAGATAGAATTATCCTAATACTAATTTAGTAACAAATCAACATCGTCCCTGGCAACGGCGCCAAAAACTTGATCGTTTATAATTAAACCCTTTACAAGTGTACAAGGTAATTGTACTAGGATAAATATTTAAGGGTTGTCGTCTGGGACAGATGAATTATCACTAAATCTAAAGAGGAATTTGCTGATTGAAAACTAAAACAAACTTAAACTTTAATTAAATAAAGGAAAGAAATCAACTAGTTTAAAAACAAGAGATTAATATGATGGAAATTACTTAGGAAATTGAATCCACTATAAAACCATAACAATTCCTTAACTTTTAATCTAAATCTAGTGTGAATATGAACAATTATTCTCAGCTACAAGCTAGAATTACTTCAGAAAGAATCAATAATTAAATTCCATGGCATGAACTATCTTCGACAATAGCACGAATCATCTACACTAAACTAGCTATAGGCATGACCTGTCTAATCTTAGTATAACTCATCCAAGTCATTAATTATCTGAACATTAAAACTATTGTATGGCCATCTCATCTAAATCATAGAAATTAGAATTGATGCAAATATCAAAACCACATCAATCTATCATCTACAATTATCATCAATCACAACTGAGATCTAAATTATAAAGAAAAGAAACTGAAACTTATCTATAGCTTCATCAACTCCCAAGTAAAAAAAACGTCTAGCCTTCCATTGTAGTAGAAGGCACTTGAATCTCCATTAAAAGCTCTGAGTTCTCTTTCATCTTCTTCTTCCTTTTTCTCTTTAGAAAATCTATTGGAATCCCCCAATTTCAAGCCAAATATGTCTTTTTATAGGCATAAGACCCGTAGGAAGAAGTTCAATATGAAAAGGATTGAAATTTGGCTAAAACTAGGAAACTGCATGTTATGCCGTTCGAACGCCCTGCATTCCCGTTCGAACACTTGAATTGTCTTTTCTTCAAAATCACGTTATCCCGATCGAACGGTAAGTGACTCCGTTCGAACGCCAATGAAGAATCTGCAAAATAAGCCAATTTAATTCAAATAATCATGGAAGCTTTTTCTAACCTAATTAAATTTAATTTCTAATTATTTAACCTATATTAACTCTTAAATGAGACTAAAAAATAGAATAATTAAGGGTAAAATAACGTATAAATTATACTTATCAGTATGCTGGGATGCGAGACACCAAGGAGATCAAGAACTTCCTTTGGGATATGGAAAGCTACTTCGCGCTGGTCCATACCCAAGAGGGGGAGAAGGTTATTGTGACAGTGATGTACCTTGAAGGGGATGCAAAGCTGTGGTGGCAAACGCTGTTGGAGGATGATGCAGCTGGGGGTCGGCCAAAGATAGGTACATGGGATACGTTCAAGAGGGAGTTGCAGATACAGTTCCTTCCCAAAAATGTGTCTTGGGTGGCTTGAGAGGCCTTGAGGAACCTCAGGCATACAAGGGCAGTCCAGGACTACATTAAGGAGTTTCAATCACTGATCTTGGGCATGATGAACATGACGGAGGATGACAAGCTGTTCTACTTCATGGAGGGCTTGCAAACTTGGGCTCAGAACAAGTTGTGATGGAGGGAAGTGGAGGACCTTCCCGCAGCAATTGTAGAAGCTGATAGCTTGGCGGATTTCAAACAAACTCCCGCTGAGCCAGCGAAGAAGAATGGGGAAGCGAATTCATCCAACAAGGAGGTCAGCAAGGGTGGTAATGGTGGCAAAGCGAAGGGCAGTGAGCAATTTGGCTAGCCTAAGAGAGGTGGTGGCTGTTTCATATGTGATGGGCCACATCGTGCCAAAGAATGTCGAAAACGGGAAAGGCTGAATTCACTTGTCGCTAAAGAGGAGGAGGAATCTAAGCACGAGGAGGTAGCCTAGATGAGTCCCTTGCAGTGAATGAGATGTGTTCAGTTGTTGGAGTCCCCGCTTGAGGGGGCAGTATCGGGTCATTGAGGTCCCAGCTTGAGGGAAGCAACTAAGGGGTGGACCGATGGAGAGGTTCGCAACATGATGGGCAGCGGGTGTTGCCCAAACTTGGACAAAGAATGACTTAGTCTTGGCGGAAGATGACTTGGACATGGCGTGATGGAAAGTGTTGGCTACTTGTTTGACGGGTTTAGCGAGGCGGATGGCTTTAGAGTTTCAATCGGTGCACTTGGGAAGTTGGGGCTTTGACGAGGGCGTCAAAGAACCAAGTGGGGGAGACCTATTAAACCCTTAACTTGCTGAATAGGAAAAGGGGGTGGCTACCCCCTTACTTGGCAGCGAACAACCAAGTTTGGTAGGCGATGGACAGCCTAGGCAGCCCCTTGGGCATGGACGGATGCTGGGATAGCTCGGGTGTTCCGGATGAGCTACTTGCCTTGTGAAGCAGGCTGACTAGGAGTTCTTTCACGAGCGGGACTCTAGCAGTGAAGCTGGGTGCTACTTGGACATAGGGGAGGACTCCTCAGGTGAACCGGATTCGCTTATGCAGGACTGCTGTGTTCCTTTCGCAGGTAGGAGTCAAGGCAGTAGATTCCTAGGACGGATAGGACTCACACAGGTAGGCTGGCTGCACTCCTAGGGCGGGTAGGAGTTGGAGTAGCTGGTTTCCTTGGATGGATAGGCTCTGGGAGGCAGCAAGGCGTTGGACTTCTAGCAGAAGACGGACCCTTGCAGGTTTCCTGATTTATGCTAGGGGCAGACTGGTTATGGGCTGAGAGTTGGTTCAGGGTGAGGACTCTTGTATTGGGTGGGTTTTGTACTCCTAGTAGTTCTAGGATGACCAGCTTCAGGCTGAGTCTATTTAAGGGGGAGAGCAGGATGGCCATGGCTGATTGGCAACAGTTTTTGTTCATGCACAGCGAACCAGAAAGTTGAGAGGGAAGCTTTCAGTCTGGTGGATCAGCCTTGCCCTCTCCATGTATTGTGTATTTCGACGGATTGATTTACATAGCTTGGGCAGAGACCCTTGCACCAGGACGCTCTTGTGTTGTTGGGTTGTTTTGCTTGTATTTTTCCTTGAGCATACAAGTGGGAAGGGAAGAGACTGGCTGCTGGTTGTGCGGCACATCCAGGCCATAACGTGTGCGAACATTAGGCAAAGCTTCGCGCCCATGACAGTGGCCATGATGAAGCAATCTCGCGGTTCCTCTTCTACCTCCTCCACCAAGTCTCTGGTCGTAGGAAAGGTGGTAACTTGCATGGTTAGTTGCCCCTAGCATGGCTGAGAAGGTCATGGGATCTTGTTCACCCCAATAGACAAGGAAGGATGCCCAATTGTTGGCAAAGATGAAGAGAGTTAGATTTTGGCGGAAAGTACCGGCGGAGGAAAGACCTCGATCCGCCTGTCCCATAATCCATTCAGGGATATCGTAAAACTTGAACTGACCCTAATGGATCCGGTTTCGTTTCTCAAATTTAGATTTTGGTTTAGTATTTTTAAAATGGTAGAAGATTTAAGTTTTGCAAAACCCTACTCTAACCTGACCTGATGGCATCCCTGGCATGAATCATACTACTATATAAAACAAGCTGAATTATGAGATAATTCAAATTTAATTTATTTATAAATTCACTTTAATCTTTTGGTTTTTTTGCAAGTTAAATTAGAATGTTGTATAAGGGTATTTTAGTAAAATTATTTACATAGATTCTTCTAAATTATAGCTTCATGTCTACTAATATTAGTTGATGATCCAATATAGGCCTTACCTTTTTACATTATATTAATTTTCATTATGTATGGTTATATCTAGCACTCCTTAACTTGGATTTGCTCGTTCTTAATATTATTGGAAAGCTCTCGATAATCTCTCTTAAATGAGATCCTTATTGATATGTCCAAACTAAGACTATGAAGTAGTCAAATTCAAAAATATTTTACTTACCAATTGTAGTAGACAAGGTCGACCCACAAGAAAAGTCTTATGCAACAAAGAAAATAATTACGAAAAGAAAATAAAGAATGAAGGTAAAATAGGAACAATCAAAAATAAAATGTTAAGGCATCGAAAATCCACTTGTAATAAATCTCTAATGTATATTTGATTGAAATGGTAACTCAATTAAGATTGAATAAAAATTCATCTCAATCGAATAAGTTAACTCTTAAAAAAATCTGAAATAGGATAGCATTTGGTGTGTCTTTCGTTAATGCGGAATCAAATAATTATATAGTTTATGAACTATTTAAATATGTAAAATCAATTTAAAACGATAAAGAACTTATTTGAATTAAAATAGTCATTAAACATCGAGTATAAGCTTCATCCCTAGCCTTAACTAAGAAGCTTAGAAAGTCATTACAATAAAACTAAAAACAAAAGGCTACAAAAGAAGAGAAGAAAAATAAGAGAAGAGAACTCTAAAGAGGAGGGGATGATGCCTCTCCCACATCCATCTTTCTATTTAGAAGAGTAGAAGAGGTTGCTTCAAATGAAAAGTCTAATCATATCCCTTGATTGCATCCTAATTGATTGCTTGATTGGTTGTTTCTTTGGCAATGATTAGATTCTAAATCAATTAAATAAAATTAATAATTTATTTAGCAAATATCTTTTAAGCTTCACTTGCTCTTCTACTTGGATCCTATTGAAGCCCATTTCGACATGTAAACACAATGGCGGTCCAACTTACCTATTCAAAATATAAATAACTCAAATAAATAGTAAACTAACACAAAATATGATTGTAATTTAAGATTTTAAAACATCTAATTGAACATTAATTCAGTTCATCAATCCTATATAAAATATGTTTCTCGAATTTTTGTGTGGGTCTTATACAAGCAACACGCTTCTAGATAATAAAATTTTGAATTTTTACTTATATTAAACATATTTTATGCACATGTTTTTTACACCAATGGAAAAACTCCCGACGAGCTCGATCAAATGAGACATGTCGCCAAACTAGTATTGAATATAAATTATGCACTTGACATTATTGTGTTTACAAACCTATAACATAATATTAAGCCTATAAAATTTTGACTCACAGTTGCCTACTACTAGTGTATATTGGTTAGTATAGTGCTTATAATTATATGTGTGTATAATTTATATTCATTATGATTTTGAAAGCATGTATTACAACTATAACATGTAAAGGAGACTATTCTTTAAGTCATACTTTATTTCTAATTTATTTTTGTCTTCCTCTCTTTCATATTATAGAAATTCACTTTCCAAAACCCTATTTAAAAATCATAACTATAGCTGTGAACCTTGTCTTCAAACATACAAATAACAATCCAGATAATATTATTGTCACGATAAAACATTCCTAAGATGCTTTAGGTCACTGACATGTACATTCAATCTAGCAAACCAAAATAACAAGTATCACTAAGTTGATCTTTCAATGTATTATTACAAGCTAGTAGTCTAGTTATGAGAGTTAAAGTTTTGTTAAAACTCAACAACTCTCCTCTGGACCTACATGAACCGTCAGTTGCACATCCCTCACGCCTACATCACTTATAAGATGCTAAGTATATCTACATACCTAGTAGAACATAAACTATATATATATATATATATATATATATATATATATATATATATATATATATATATATATATATATATATATATATATATATATATATATATATATATATATATATATATATATATATATATATATATATATATATATATATATATATATATATATATATATATATATGAATTCTGATACAATGCGCATCTCTTGATGGTGGGCTAAAAACGCAACTATACTTTCGACCCTCCATCTCCCAAGTCCCAGCCCAGATTTGAGCACTCCAGTGGCCAATCAGGTTTTGTATAACTCTAGCGCTAACTGTTCCAAAATTACCCTTTTTGTCTTCCTAGTCTTTTGTCTTCTTTCCTCCCCAGTGATTTCCCCTCCTCAGTGCTTTGCCCTCGCCTGCTCACAGATACTCCTTGCTCCAGCTCTTAGACTTGCCTCGTATCACCATGGAGGTCACTTCCCCTACAATCTACCCCTTCTCCCCTTGCTTCACCCTCCATCAGACGTAGGTAGCCCCACCATGACAACCCCCCTCCGCTTGCAACTTCTCTAGACTCTCGTGCCCGGCTTTGCCCCGACTCACAGACTTCGCCTAGCCCCATCTCCCTCATCTTTCTCCTCTATAGAAGGCTTGCCCTCATTTTTAGAGACCATGTGGATACGGCTTGACCTCCAAACACCGCCTGCTCTGCTTTTCGGTGGATCCCCCAACCCCAACAAAACCTAGATCAGGGCCAACAAGAAATGTATCTGTTTTGTTTTTTCATTATTATAAAGATATAAGTCCATGGTCAGCAGTATTATTTGGGTTGTTCTGGCTTGATGTGTTATGTCTTCATATGCAAAATATTGGTGTCTGGATTAATGTGTTTTGTCTTCATATGCAAAATATTGGTGTCTGGATTAATGTATTTTGTCTTCGTATGCAAATTCTTGGTTGTCATATGTTATGAACTTACACTCCCTTCCATATCCTTTGTTTTAACCGGTTTCACTTCAATTTCATTTTGAAACTTCCTTGTTGTTCTTTCTCCTAATAGAAAGATGTGTGTCACCTGGAGGTAAATATCCTCTTTCTGTTCCCATTTTTTGGTCCATAGTTACATGATACTTGAATTTGCACATTGACCTACTAAAGCTTTGACAAGCTGCAACTTACCTACACCTGCTGAAGCTTCAACAAGCTGCAACTTACCTGCACTTGCTGAAGCTTCGACAAACTAAGAGGTATATGGGTCTCCTACACTTATGAACTATATGTACATATTTTACATGACATGTCATGATTAAAAAAGAAAGCTGAATGCATAATACTGTGTCATTAATCTATAGGAATTGAATAGGGTATGACTAATTTTAGTATAGTATAAGTGGTGTTGACATACTTTTTGTATGGTTGTTATGGTGTTTGTATGATTATGCTTTTATGAAGATGGAAACTACAATGGAACCGATTGTCACAAACAAGTCCCCACTTGCCAAGAGAAAAACATTCTATGTCCCACTAGTTGAAGATGAACTAAACTTGTCATTGACATGTCATTTAATTCATTGGATGATGTCCATAAGTTTTATAATAAGTATGCCAAGAATGTAGGGTTTAGCATACGTAAAAGTAGTTCAAACTTAGACAAAGTGACCCATGACATAGTTGGTAAATCATGGTTTTGTTTTAAACAAGGCGATAGTGTTATTAGACAATCCACTGAAATGGATGGAGAAGGCATGTGTATGAATATAAAGGGGAAGAGGAAACACCACCAAGTTGTGAGAGAGCGATGTCCGGCTTACTTGAGAGTTCATAAAAGACTAGATGGGAAATATGTAATCTCTATATTTGTAGAGGAACATAGTCATTTATGTACATCGCCTAGGAAGGTTCATCATTTGAGATCACATAGAGAAATATTTGCAACACATAAAGCTTTATTCAAAACATGTAGTGAGGACAATATTAAAACATCACAAAGCATGGCTATGCTTGAGATTGAAGCCGGTGGTCCATCTAATGTTGGGTTCATAGAAAGAGACATTATAAATTATGTGTCTTCATGTAGGAGAGAAAACAAAGTTGTTGATGCTCATGATCTATTGACACATTTTGAAGAGTTAAAAGAAATGAACAATTCTTTTTATTATGCCTATGAAGTTGATGATGATGATAAATTAGTTTTTTGTTTTTGGGCTGATGGTCTCTCTAGGCATGACTATCATTTATTTGGAGATGTTGTTTTCGACACCACATATGATACAAATTAGTATTGCTTGATTTTTGTCCCATTTACTGGTGTCAATCACCACAATCATTCTATAAGCTTTGGGTGTGGATTTATGAAAGATGAAAAAATTGAATCACTTGTGTGGTTGTTTCATAAGTTTTATAGAATGTGTGCATCATAAACACCCAAAAGCAATAATTATGGATCAAGATGCAGCCATGGGAAATGCGATCGAGAAAGTCTTCCCCTAAGCCTATCATAGATTTTGCATGTGGCATATATTAAAAAAAGAAGGCAAAAAATTAGGTGCAATTTTCCATAGAAAATCATTTATAAACTCATTTCATTCTTGTATATGGGATTCAAATAGCATTGAAGAATTTGAGCAAAAGTGGAAGGGGATTATGATTGAAAATAAAATGGAAGACAATGAATGGCTTTGCTCCTAGCATGAAATTCAACACAAGTGGATTCCTGCTTTCTCTGGACATATTTTTTTGGCGGGTATTAGGACCACTCAGCGTAGTGAAAGTGTTAATGCTTTCTTGGATAGATATGTGAGTAAGAAAAATACATTGATGGAATTCATTCAACAGTATGAGAGGGTTGTTAAAAGACTTAGGCACAATGAATTGACTGCTAATTTTAAATCCTAGACTGCCAAACCATCTCTTGTTACTCCCTTCAATATTGAGAGACAAATGGCTGCATGCTATAGTCGGTATATTTTTACCAACAAATTTTAGCCTGAATTGAAATATAGTGTATATTATCTTTCAAGTTTGAAAAAAAATGGTGGACCTTCAATTTTTTATGAAGTCAAAAGGCCTAAAGATGTAAGTGCCATTAGTGAGATTGAGTTTTTTGTGTCTTAAGGATATGCACTTTGTTCATGTAAGATGTTTAATTCAATGGGGATTCCATGTAGGCACATTTTGCTTGTCTTAAGGAATAATGGTATTGACAATTTACCTAATGAATTGATATTAAAAAGATGGACCATGGCTATAACAAAAGAAGAGGTGTACGATGAAAATCGAATACAACTTCATGGAGATTTAGAACAAGTATATGTACTTTTGGGTAAAAAAGAAGGATTCAATCTCTTATAGATGACTGGTTAGACATAGCATGTGGCTCAAGTGATGAACGATTTAGAGTTGTGGAGGAGATGATTATCAACATTGGAAAATATTTAAAAGATAGTGCCCTTGAAGAGAATATGCAAGAATCTCATACCAAGTTTAAGACAATGTCCACAGTGATCAATGCTTATCCCCCTAATATTTCAAAAACTAAGGGTTTTGGAAAGCAGCTTAAAAGTGGAATAGAGATGGCCATGGAAATTGAGGCTAAAGGTGGAAGACTATGTAAAGGATGTAATCTACGTGGACAAGGGCATGACATACCCAATTGTCCCATGGTAACAACAACGAGGTAACAAACTTATAAGCTTCTATCCATGTTTATTCTTGCATTGCTTATATTTTATATTAACTACATGGGTTTTGTATGCAGGAAAGAAGAAGCCATCAATTTATCTTGATGATCTAGAGGGATCTCTATGGCTCTGGTCTCCCTCCTTATAAGCTTATCTTTCATTCTCTTATGCTTTATTAATCCATCAACTTTACATAATTTTGGCTGACCTTACTTTAGGTTTGAACTTGTGCTTCTTGAATTATTGAGCTTGTGCTTGTTAAATAGGATAGAATTATACATTAGAGCTTTTGGTTATCTTCTTTTGTTTGGAAATGATGACTGATTTTGTAACTTTGAGGGGCTCCTCTTTAGGTACTAAATAAATCACCCTTAGTATGGAAGGGACTTTAAATCTCTATGGCTATTGAGAATCAGATGGGTAAGTTTAACTCTTTTAATTCCTCTATTATGTTAAATATTTTCCTTGTATGAGAAGAATTTTCATGTCTTGTTGACGATAATTTGAGGCAATGCCCCCAATTTATTGGCCTTTCATAGAAAGTTATTATGTTTCTGTACAATGACCTATGTTGCAGGTTCTTGTAAATTATGCAAGATCATCAAAGGAGGCTGAAGATGTTTCAAAAGAAGTATAGTCTATATAACTTCTTGAATGCATACCTAACTATATGAAATTCCTTTTAAGAAATCTTTAATACATTGTCAGACCTGTCCTTTCGTGCTTTTGATAGCTTTTGAATGCCAAAGTCCATCCAAGAGCCATTTAACGCATGTGTTTACCTTACATCTAAATATTACTCTAATGTTGCAACTAAAGAAGAAAGCCTAATTATCTAATCTGATCTCCTGCAGATTGAGGCATTTGGTAAATAGGCCATTACTTTTGGAGGTGATATGTCAAAAGAAGCTGATGTGGATGCTATGATTAAAGTTGTGTAATGTTCTCATTGCAATGAAATTGTCTATTGAGTCTTCTTAAAAGCTTGTGATAGTTCGATAGAAGGTGTGTAAATTTTGGCCATATCCAATATCACAGACCCATTTATAGGATGTGGTTAAATTACAATTATTTTGTATTGAAAGTACAATCGGCTTAATTGAAAAAATGGTTTAATGACTATTATCTAAAATGGATATGTGCTCTATATCAAATGAGATTTTGCTTTTGCTGTTGATATTCCCATTCAAATAAATTTTAATAGAAGGGTATCTATATATGCATGATTTGGTTCAAAGGCGGCATTGATGTGATTCTATTGGTTTTCCCATAGAGTTATTGTGAATGTTGAATCCTACCTTTTTTAAGAATCAAATGTAATGACTTATTTATGTATTGATCAATATATAGGCTCAAACCGAGTTATGAATCCATGTGGAAAGGATTTTGATGGGAAATTGAGATCCAAGAAGTTATAATTATGAAACTATTGAGCACCCCAAGTTAGTGGCCCAAATTGTGTGTGTGTTGAGAGATTCTATGTTCACCATGATGTTTCTTTTGCTTTTGTTGCTCTCAGTAGTAAAATTTGTTTGCATTGGCTAGATTTGCTCTTATGCAAGCATATATCTCATAGTTTAGTGTCCACCCTAGAAATGAGAACTCATAGTTACTGGGGCTCACTGAATGCTATGATGTTTAGGCAGCAATCAAGTAGAATGGTGTTTTAGCATAATAAAAAAGGAGCCAGAATGGAGTTGTCTTAATTAGCAAAAAAAATTGAAGGGTGCAGGTGTCTCAATAGCTGTAATTACTTTTTTAATACATAGATACACCAGAACATATTGATATGACCTGCATTCAGTAAAAATATCAATAGAATGTTTAATACACAACTATCATTTGTTCGTAGTTAACTTTTGTGAAAGCCAAGTGCATCATAACATAGACTGCCACAAGAGAAGGCAAGACAATTTTACCCAACCAACCTGGGAAGCCATTGACACACAAATTTCAACCCGACTCTCATATCCTCACTACAAACACCTCATCAATTCCGAAGTCTTTGGACACTTCCATAATTGCTATACATGAGGTGGCAATTCAACAACCTGGCTACAAATAAGTAGGTTTCATGCCACATGGATCCACATCAAACAATCGATAATAAGATGCAAGGCCGTTTGAATTAATGGAAAGCCGCATGGGTGATCTACTCCTCTTTTTATCTAAATTCAAAAACCATCAAGATAAACATAAAGATGGGTACGTATAACCATAAATCTAACAAAAGAAAATTTACTTCTGAACGAAAAGAAATTTCACAACTTCAAATGAACCACGAAAGCCTTATCATATTTCTTCAGCTTCTATAGTAAGTAATATGACTCCAAATACGTTGATAAAAAAACATTTTCAATAAAGCTGGTAATATTAATAACACAATATATCTTAAACTTTGAATCTCCATGAAGGAAACCCCAATAGCATTTATATAAATTGATCTCACATAGACTTGAAAGGATGCGATGATGAGGGTAATTACATCTACTCACGAGCCTAATAGGGAGACTTGAGGAGATCATAGGGTAGAAATTTTTATTTTATTTTTGCTAGATATTAAGGAGTGAATTCACCATGGTCGAAACAATTAAATGAAACATAATTTTAAAATAAAATGCCAATCCTAGCACAAATCACACCAAAATTTTGCATATGAAGACAAAACACATCAAGATGGACACCAAGAATTTGCATATGAAGACAAAACACATTAAGATTTTGCATATGAAGACAGAATGCATCAAGTCGGAACAACGCAAAGAACACTGCTGATGATGAATGACAAAACAAAATAAATACCTTTCTTGTGGCCCTGATCCAGGTTTTGTTGGGGTTGGAGGATGCACCGGGAAAGTGGAGCCGGGTGGTGTTTGGAGGTCAAGCCGTAGCCACATGGTCTATAACGATGAGGGCAGAGCCTTCTATAGAAGAGAAATATGAGGGAGATGGGGCTAGGCGAAGTTTGTGAGTCGGGGCAAAGCCGGGCATGAGAGTCCAAAGAAATTGCAGGCGGACGGGGGTTGTCGTGGTGGCGAAGCAAGGGGAGAAGGGGTAGATCGTAGGGGAAGTGACCTTCATGGCGAGATGAGGAAAGTCTAAGAGCTGGAGCAAGGAGGATCTGAGAGCAGGCGCGGGCAGAGCACTGAGGAGGGCAAATGACCGGGGAGGATGGAAGACGAAAGACTGGGAAGACAAAAGGGTGATTTTGGAATAATTCGTGTTGGAGTTACACAAAAGCTGATTGGCCATTGGAGCGCTCAAATCTGGGACAGGGATTGGGAGATGGAGGGCTAAAATAATACCTATGTTTCTAGCCCACCATGAATAGTTTGTACACTGTATCAGAATATATATATATATATATATATATATATATATATATATATATATATATATATATATATATATATATATATATATATATATATATATATATATATATATATATATATATATATATATATGGAAAAGGATAACTTACCATCATTAAGTTTGTTCACCACCAACATCAAGGACATGTAAAAAGATTAACTTAAAAGTCATGCCCTTTGTATGTATATTATGCAGGATAATGCATGATTGATTACCTAGAGTTATTGGACTTGATTTATCATAGTTTTAGAGGTTGTTTGTATGTTAATTTTTTTAGAAACAAAAGTAGAAATGGAAGTAGAATATTTTAATAATTCGGGACCAAATCATAATTATGTTTGGTAATGAAAGTTTTTAGAAAAAAATTGGATGCTACGTCAAACCTATTTTTAAAACTTTAAACTAATATAACTCTTTTTCCCGAACTCTGATATCCACTTTCTTGGCACTATTGTGCTCATAAATTCAAGTCATATCAAACAACATACCACAAGGGTAGGTAATTTTAAACTTTTAAAATAGACCCCACCTATATGGTACACTTGTTGAGGCTTAAATCAATATAAGAGGTTACTATTGAAAAATAATAGAATATGTAATTCTAAAAAGGGTATTGAAGCTAGAATTAATGAAATTACCTCTAGCGGTGATCCGGTGATTCCGACTAATTCCAGCTCAAAATGTCATGGAATCAACTTTCAAAAATTTTGCCTACTTTCTGTACACAAACATGATTCCAATAATTCAAACCGAAATTGGGGTAAAATCAATGGAAATTCAATATCCAAATGGGCCCTTAGAATCCGTCATCTTGAAGTCTAATAGAAATTATGCTAGAATCCTCCGTTTTATACTTTTTTCAAAGGATTCCTATAGTGCTTTTGTACTTTTAATAGGACTAAATGTGTTGTACATCATATGGTTTAACCCATTGAAAATATAATTTATGCATAGAAATTTTGCATGTTTTCATGCATTAACTGTAATAGCCTGTTTGCCATCATTTTTCTCCTAAGTGAGAACAAAAATATCTTCATGAAGGAATCAAGTTAAATTTAAAGTGGTCAGATAAAACAACATTTATTATTGTCATCTCTTGAAATCTTCACTACCAATTATTTTTGACTTTTCCCCATGGTTAACTTGAACTGGGGCATTAACATGAATGAGAATTATGACCAAAGTCAAATTGGAATTCTCCGTAGCCATTTCTATACCTTAATTGTCTTAGTTTCAGAGTAAAAAAATCACAACTATAAAGTACAAAAAAATAGCTAAATCTGTGAGTATTCAACGTTTGATTCAATCTTTCTGATCTTTCATTTCTGTAATATTTCTTAACCACAATTGCAGCAAGGTGCATAAATAATAGGAAATTTGGGCATTTTCTACCTCATACAAATATGTGGAGTATAATTGGCATTTGGTTGTCATTTTATAATCTTGTCACTGTCAAGAAATGCTTTTAGTTGACTTCAACAAAAATCCCATTTTTAAACCGGATTTTTCTCTGATGGACAAAAATTACACATTTGAGAGATTGGACATTGGTTGTTAGAATGGAGGCTTCTTTTAGTGGGAAGAGTTTTCTATGCTCCCCTCTCATAATGAGCCCAACATAAGTTATGCATGGGAACTGTTAATTTTTAAGATTGATGGTGAACATGCTAGCATATGTTCATAAGTGATACTGATGATAATGTGCGATAATGTGTGTGTTGTTAATCTCTTGGATGAACCACTCTCATGCATAGTTTATGTTGTGCTCATTGTTAGTGAGAAGCAAGAACAACTCTTCCCTTTTTAGTGCTGCAGCAGTTGAAAAAAGAATGACAAACAAAATATATTTCCCTAAATTCCTTGAGAGCATAACCATGAGCTTGCATTCCACCGGGAATGGAAAATGTTTGTGAGACTTGTAAGACGATAGAATACATACATTTGGATTGAACCAAGTACGTTGAATTTGGACTTAGACCAGAGGACAAGCGCTTCTATGCTTCTTGTAATATGTGTTCAGGCTGACGAATGACAAATATATACATGTATGCTCGGTTTTGCATTAGGAGTGTGGATAATGTTCACATTTTGAGTGGGGTTGGATTTTTTCCCCCGTCT
The DNA here is from genome assembly GCA_035235625.1 of Saururus chinensis. Classification (NCBI taxonomy): domain Eukaryota; kingdom Viridiplantae; phylum Streptophyta; class Magnoliopsida; order Piperales; family Saururaceae; genus Saururus; species Saururus chinensis. The sequence goes on from CP141140.1 coordinate 30,310,064, forward strand.
TTCATTTTTAGTGAGATGATGAGAGACTAGTAGATCTTGGTGTGTTACATATACGAGTTGCATTCACTTATTACATATAGTCTACTTGATGCATTTGAAAATATAGGATTTTACCTGTTCACCAACCCATTGATCTGGTGGAAAAATTATCCAATAACGGGATCTTATTGCATAAATGTTGTAAAGGTCATAAGCTTCTTATTCACTATTTACTTTCATCCCAATCTTAAGGGCATTCCCTTCTTCTTCTACCTCTTTATATGATATAGAAGAGTCCATTTTCTGAATAAAGAAAGAAAGATACTAAAATATTTGCATATTTCTTAACAAAATAATATAATGACTAAAATACAAAAAACCATAATGCCAAATAAATGGTAGAATAGTGACAAAGAAAACTATTTATTAGAATGGACTTGAAAGTTTATTATGAGAACGCCATCACAACAAATAATATGATAAGATATTATGTTCCTTTTGTAATAACTTGGCTACGGAGGAAATGAATCGTACAATTAATGCAAGTTAATTAATAATATAAAATTAATATTGAATAATTAAACTAATATACCAATTCAAAAAAATCATTAATTCATAATAAGGTGGTGTTAGGCCAAAATAAAGCTAGGTATGTTATGTACCATGGCAAGAATAAATTTTAATTTTTTAGTAACATAATTTACTAACCGACCAGCCTATTAGGGAGTTGGTGAGAGCAATGCTAAAAAAAAAAGTTAAGTACACCTGAACATGTGAACCTAAGATGTATATTGTAATATGATTGGTAAAAGAAGGTATATTTTAATATAAAAAATTGACCCACTAGAAAAGAGGAAGTCTAACCTTTTTTGTGAAGTCGCCTTCCATAGCAGTAAAAAAACTTCAAGCTTTATACTCTGTAATACCAATTACATCAATTTTTGTTGTCAAAAGCTTCATTAAAAAAATACATAATGAAATATAACAATGATAGGTCAAAACTGTGAAGAGAGTCTAACCTTTCTATCAGATTGATTCCGAAAGTTCAAACTTAGAACCACACCCCACACGTAGATATGGAGCATACGTTGCTGTGAATGTTGTGTGGGCTTAAGAGGAAGCTTCATGGAAGAAGATCCAAGATGGACAAGGTGGTTGTGATATTGATCCGAAAGTTCAAACTTAGAACTACACTACACACGCAAATGCCCAGTGAGGTTGATGATCCGTAATCATTGGGTGTGGGTGTTTACTAGATGATATTATTGTAAACCCTGTTCTTTTATGTTTGGCCTGAACCCGGTCCTAGTCTGAGTTCAACTCAGACCCGATGGGACTTTTTTTTTTTTCTGGGAACGTCGGGGGAGAGAAGGTCTCTCTCCCCCCAGCCTCACCACACCAAGGAGAGGATAAGTTCTCCTCTCCCAGTGACTCTCCCCCTTTCTCCCTGCGTTTCTTCCATTCAGATCAGGATTCTCCTTCCCTTCCCTTGCACGTCTCTCCCCATTCCCTCTCAATAAATTTCATCTCCTCCCCCCCCCTCGCCCCAAACAGTCCTTCTTTCCCTGGTTCGACGAGAAGAGGTTGTGGCAGCTTGCCGGTGGCAACGAGGGGGAAAGCTGGGGTAGTGATAGGACTGGGCTGAAGAGGGGAAGGCAAAGGTAGAATTTTTCTTAAAACAACTCTCTCTCTCTCTGATTTGGGTTAATACCTTCTTCCCAAATTCGGAAACACTGTTCACAGTGTGTTGGATCGTCTGAAATTTTCCAACTTTCAGCATCTTCTTTCCCTTGCGATTGATTATATGTTTCCTCCTATTAATTAGAGTTTGGTTGTGGTTTTTTTAGGAATTTGCGAGGAGCAGTGATATTTTGTGTTGATTTGTGCTTCAAACTAGGCTAAGGTGAGGTTCTTCAATGAGACCATGGATTGTTTTCTCACCATGATTTGTTCTGTGATTTTTATTGTGATGGATGAATTTCTAATAGAGTGTTTATATTCAAATTTTAATCTCATGAGTATGATAAGCCTTGATTAAGTATATTCAAATTTTAATCTCATGAGTATGATAAGCCTTAATTAAGTGTATGTTTTCTGACATGGATGTGTGATATTTTGATTCAATTCCACACAATATTACTATGTTCTTAGCATGATTGATCTGGCTGAAGTATAGATAAAATCTAGGAGTTAAATTCTTACTTCTAAATTAGTAATGTGATTCTGCCTTATGAATAGGAGAGGTTATAAGCTAATTTTGTGTACTGTGTATACAGTTGTGAGATTACTATGATGATACATATATGCATATGCCCCATAAAGTGTTTGAAATATATACACAGATCAGTCTTTGTATTGTGCAATGGTGGAGAATATATCAGCCGCACACTCCTTAAAGTAATATCAGCTGGGCAGTCCTTACACTCTGATTTTGCATGATTTAGGATTGGTTCAATGTCCTGCAGTTCTAGTGTTGTTTAACTATGACTGCTGAGTTGGTTCAGTTTCATGATATTTCAACAGTTAATTTAGCTATTAAAGCCATGTATGCCCTAAGCTGTTATATGCACTATATTGTCTAACAGTTGAATGTTAGTTATGAATTGAGAATTAATTAGTAAACTGCTACTGATTATATGTTGGCGTAGACTACTAGTTTGGGTATGTATGCAACTTAAATTTTTGAAAAACTTATGCAGGATAATGATTATAGTCAGGAAAGAATTGATGTTATGCATGTTATTGACTTGTAGCAGGAACATGTAACTATATACTAGTATGTTGGTGTATGTAAGCTTCTGCATTGTCAAACTTGAATCACATATATATGTGATGCTCCAACTTGGATTAATTCATTGTTTTAAGTTCTAAAATGTTGAACCATGTATTAAACTGATGCAGGTTATATGTAGGATATAAATTTACTTGCATCTAATATTTGTGAGTCATAGGGGATGGACAGTGTTCTGCAATTCATGTTATACGCTATTCTGATATGATTGAACTATATGCAAGCATGACTATATTACTGAGTAAATTATGGTTTTAGTTTTGCCTTTAAATTGCTTATGAAATATGGTTAGTTTTTCTCTTATGGGTATGTGAGAGGAATATGTTGCATAATTGGTAGATCAGTATTAAGAACCCACCTAAGAGTGATGGGTGGACAAGGGTAGTTAAGGTTTGGGTTGGGTGACTCAATTTCAGTGTTCAAGTTAATAAGACTACCCAGGTGCCACGTAGGGATGAGGGCGGACCCCAGCCTTTGGTAGTTCCCTCCCGGTTTCACGGGTCATTACGAGTACACGCGTATGACCACCTACGGCGCATTCGCACCGGCGCAAATCACGGATCACATAGCTAGTTCTCTGGGTGTTATAGGGAATGAGCTGTGTAGATTATACGTTATGAATTACAATGCATACGGTGATGATGATAAATGATGATTGGTTACCTTAGATGAGGTGCATGTATATAAATTTATTTAGAAATCATGTTAGATGTTTTATTCTAGAGATTCATTGATTATTTGTTGTTGTTGTATGACCAACGATTGCTAAGATTACAATGTATATTTTATTTGAGGCTCACGAAGCTTTTAGCTTATGGGTGGAATGTTCGTTCTACTGGGCGTATTTTTGCGCGCAGGTTTGTTCACAAATTTAGATGCGTAGGAATGTCGAGAAAGGATAGAGATAAAGATCACATGGTTAACGAAGGGAATTAGCATTAGTTTGATTTCTTTGTAGCATTAGTAGTTATTTTGTAGTTGCTAATGAACACCCTTGGGTGAAACTCATTCTATTTGATTCAATAAAAATTTAGTAGGACGTTTATTCATGTTTTAGATAAATTCTTTATCCCTTGCAAAATGTGCTATTATTTTGTCACAGCTTGAGCTCAGGTGCACTCCGGTAGTGTTGGTGGTCTATGGATCCTTCTCAAGGCTCAAGGCTCAAGGCTCAAGTCGTGACAATTATAGTTAGGTTTTCTAATTAGATCGGGTTAGGCTAGTGGTTCTGGAATTTTATTGGGTCAAATAGGTTTTAGGAAGATTGTTAAAGGGATTTTGACCACCAAAATTAAAGGTTACCCGCTGAAAATCTGAAAATTTTAGTATCGACGTCAACAGCCGTTATGAACCTGTTAGTTTGCTTGCTTGTGAGGGTCCACTAATTAGACGTGTCTATGTTTTAAATGGACCTATCTACCACGTAGGCAATAAAGCGGTTCCACTAGATAATTTCTCAATCTGGTGGGTAACGGGTGATAAAGATAAGAAAGCACGGGTATGTCGGGACAATAAGTGTTAATCGACTCTTACCTGACCTGTTTACAGGCCTATTTGCAAGCGGGTCTTACTCGTAGAAAGAACAGGAGACAACGTAAGCGTAGCTTGGGCCACCAATCACAATCTTTATATGCATTCATGGCTTATGAAAAAAAGGATGAGTGTTGGAGCACAGCTACAAAATCCATTTTTGGTTAAAAAATATCCAACTTTGAATCTTCATCATATCTTTGTCAAATGAAACATATCACACAGCGAAAATCAGGTTTACCGTAGAAAAACAACATTTACAAACAAACAGCCAGAAAGAATAAAAATAAATCGGGACAGAACTCATGCTTTACAATTATGCCTACATCAAACAATTAAGAATATCTTTTGGCGTAGGATTCCGGAGAACTTGAAGCAGATCCCTTGATCCATCTCTACTTCTACATCTGCTTAATCTTGCCCAGATGCTCCAGTAAAGAATTAGCTTTCCTCTTCGCCCTGTCAGTTCCATTCCTTGCCAGCTCCGTTAAAGGTATGACAGCACCCAATCTCCCTATGCATGCCAAATTCTCTACATCTTTCTTACACAAGGCAAGTAAAATCGCAGCTGCATTTTCCTTATTCCTTGGCAAATCTGTTCGAAGAAGGTCTATAAGAACAGGAATGGCATTAGCCTTTGCAATAGTCACCTTACCCTCTTGGTGGCTCGCAAGAACAGATAATATTGTCAGAGCTTCATCCACCATACAATCACTTGAATCAGTCAGCATTTTCATAAGGGGAACCAGGATTCCTGCTCTCACTGCCCGAGCTTTGTTCCCCTGATAGATGCATAGGTTGAAAAGTGCTGTTGCAGCATCCTTCTTCCCCCTTGAGCTTCCTCTTTGGAGTAAATCTACTAAAGCTTTAATCGCACCAGATGCTCCAATAACGATCTTATTCTCATCTACAAGAGATAAACTAAAAATGGTAGCTGCAGCATTCTCTCTAGCTTCCATACTTCCCCTTTTAAGAACTTCAACTATATGGGGCACTGCTCCAGCTAACATTATTAAACTTTTATTATTTTCATAAATTGAGAGGTTAAGTAGAGAAGTTACTGCATGTTCTTGTGTCCTCAAATCATCGACAGATAGCAGATCAACAAGTAGTGGGACGGCTCCTGCATCTGCTATTAGTATTCTGTTGTCACTACTCCTTTTGGCTAGTAATCGAATTTCAGAGGCAGCATTTCTTTGCTCCTCTAGGGAACTGCTTGATAGCTTTCTGACAAGGGCGTTGATTAGTGTCCTATCCCCACTTACATCCTGAATAGAGCCATCGCTATTTTTCATTCTGCCACTAATCACCCCTAAAGGCTGTTCAATTTGGTTCTCTTCACACCACTGTTGAATCAAACTCCTTAACACATAATTTGGTGTCAGTGTCATATTTTGAAGCATTTGTTGAGTCTTGGGACATGTTTTGTATCCGCAGTCAATCCATCTTTGTATAGAAGAACGCTCATAGGTCTAAAACACAGAAAAAAGACATATGCGTGAGAAACTATTTCTTAGGCAAGTAATGGACACTTTAAAGTGAACAACATAATAAATTTATACGCAAAATGTGTACTGACATACATTGATCTGGCACAAAAAAGGGAAAATAAGCATAATCTGACAAGTCCAGAGGCTCCTTTAGTCACATAATATAACAGGCAGAAAATTGCAAGTTACTTCATTCAAAAGCCATGCTTAGTCCTACATTACACAATCACGATAACAAGCTCACAATATTGACTATCATCTGCACACTCCAGTTGAGTTTTTCAAATCTCATAAATTTAGAATTAACAAGTAGTGACAGTTGTGTACTTCAGTGGGTGAAATGTGTATATGCTTGTGTGATTATCCATAGTTGAAACTTAAAAGTACCTGTCCGGTGGCTACAATAACAGGATCCCTCATCAGCTCAAGGGATATGGGGCACAGAAAATCAGCTGGAATTGTTGCGACTTCAGGTTTTTTGTTTTCTTCCAAAGCTGTCTCAGCTAAGTTATTACTGTCTGAATTAGGTTTATCTACTTCATTTTTGTCAGATGACATCAATTCAAGCAACGATTTTTTCTGGTCATCATGCTCAGCCATCCCATAGATTTCTGAAAATAACTCTACAATCACTTGAAGATCATCACTGTCATTACCCATGTTCTCAGTTTGTACTTTTTTAAGCAATCTGTTTAATTCTTGCGGATCAACTTCGTCAGCTTTGGCCATAAGTGAAGATATATCACTGAGAAGATTCAAATTTACCGGTCTGTTTCTTTCCATTGCTCTTTTCAATTGAGCACGCACCAATTCGACCTATCCAAAATCCATTAAAGCCACTGGTATCAGTGTAAGATACAATTCATATACATCTGTTGGCAGAACTTTGCTCTGATTAACTCCATAAGCTCAAGACACAATCACATCAATCAGATATCAAACCACAAATTAAATAAAAAGCCAAAGGCTGAAACTTAGCATACCTGCTCCTGAACTTCATCAGATATGTCGAAATGATCATAAGGAATTCCCCCGAGGACTTTCTCCAGTTTCCATGTAACAAACTGGAACTTAAATGTGATTCTCTTGCAAAGAGCATCCTAAACCAAATTACAATGAGCACAACAAAAAAAATTAGCTTCAAAAGAAACAACTCAAGACTAATTCCATTCCATATGATATGACAACTTGGTCGCAGGAATTAAACCATTGGTGATAAATAACAATCCTCCCTCCCCAACCCATTAAACATCAATCATTAAACTCCTAAGAAGGACATCAAGAATCCCACATCACAGTTCAAGTCAGTAACGATCCAAAGCAAGCAACTAACTCCACGAATATTACTCATTCACACATTTAAACAACTCAATAAAGCAACCTCAGATCAAATAACAACAGGGGATCTACAATCCAACAAGTCCAATTCATCCCCAACATAGAAGTCAATTACAATCCAACTGCTGGCAATTAAACCGATCAGACTTAAAATTTAAAGACCTGAACTTGAGGCAGTAGAGTATACCGGAGACCCTTCGGGCGTCGAGCGCCCCACCAAGATCAGGCGCTTGGTGGCGTCCAGCGCCAGCCCCAGCTCCCTCAAGCAGTCGGCTACGGCCGGCCGCGCTGCCGACGAAGAGGACGAAGAGGCCGAAGAGGACCCAGAACCACCGCCGCCAGCGCAGCATTTGGAGTCGCGGATCTCCTCGAGGAGGTGGGAGAGAAGCTGGACGCGGCGGAAGAGGTCGGCGCAGTCGCGGCGAAAGGGGCCGGAGCCGAAGTCCCCGGCACGCCCGACGTCCCGGACCCGCTCCAGCACCGCCTCTGCTTCCTCCCTCGCCATGTCCATCGGACAAGACAGCCGGCGCCGCCGCTTCCTTGTCGTCCTCCCACACTTCTCTACTGAGGAAGGGACGATGGCAGAATCGTAAATAGGAGCATCGTCGTCGCCGCCGCAGCGGTCGCCAGCGAAGTCCATGTGCAGTGGGGAGGGGGATTTGAGGAGTGCCAGAGAGAGCGAGAGTGGGGAGGGGGTGAGGCCGAGAATTTCGGACATGGAGAAAATTATTTTTTTTTTTTAAAAAAAAGAAGGAAAATGATAGATATTTGATATTTGCAGGGGAGGAAATGAAAGAGGCCCGGTATCAAGTATGTGCTTTTACGTATATGCCCATTGGAGGAAGAAATTTTTTTACACTACAGAGGGCCCCACAAGGGTCACATCAGAGCAGGGAAAGGGGGGCACGACAAAATTTGGATCCATTTAAGAGTGGTAGGCCTTCGATTATTTTTATTAATTTTAATTTTGGTGGTTGGGGGCTTTCATATACTTTGTCCTAAGTTAATAGAGATGATGATATTCTTATTCAACGTTCTGCCTGATTAAATTTTATATTAGGTCTTAATTTGACATATAAGAGTAGGTCTCACCTGATTTTACTTTCCAATTAAAACTAGGTATAGGAAATTTATTATCAATTAATAGTGGTGTTTGTCTTAGAACTCCAAAATGAACTTAATTCAAGCAGGCTGGAGTTGGGCCCTCACCTTAGCTTAGTCTTAATATTGGTATACTTCTAGAAGTTTGGCCTTAGCCCGACTCTAATGTGCTTAAGTCAGGCCAAATGCTTTTATTTTTTTTTATATTTTTTACTTTTTAACAAAATATTTTATGGTAATAAACTTTTAATTTTTAAGTGAGGTTCCACTAGTTTATGTATAAGATTATAAGCCTTTGGCTTTTGGGTAGGATTTTTTATAACTAACTATAATGTCTTGTAAACTTGAAATCTCCTAAATTTTTTTAAAATATACAACCTTAACCATTTTTCATTATATTCTAAACTTTAAAATACTTTTTAATACACTTGAGGATGGGCTGAATGAGTTTACGGATTTTTTGCCCCATACGTGGTGAGCATGCAATGAGCCAAGCATGAACATAGGTAGCAATTTCACTTCGTATAAGCATGATGGAGGGATCCATCAAAATAGGTTCAAAAATTTAAAAAGTTTATCTAAAGGTAACTCCATTGGTCCCATCATTAATAGGGCTAAGTATGGTTTTGTTATAGGGTTGATTGGATACGAAATTATTTAGAAACGGAATTGAAATATTTTAGAATTAATTTTGTCAATTCAATATAAAATTAGAATCAAGGTCCGTAATGAAACTTTTTAGATTAAATTTGGATGAAACTTTCAATTCATTTCCCAAACTTTTAATAATCACAATTTTCTCGCCCAAATTCGAATCCACAATTCTAATAGGGGTAGCTGGAAACTAGAATTGGCAGAATTATGCAACTTCTCCATCTTAACCTTAATTCCACTAAAACAAGAAGGGCCTGTGGTAAAATTCCTAAATTCAAGGGGCATTCCACACCGAACTAGTAATGATTCATTGGTAAAGAGAAAATTCTTCTACCAGTTTATGAAAATTTTGTTGACCCTAAAAGACTTGCAATGGTGGGTGGGACCAAGCATATTAGCAAATGCAATGTTTTAGGAGACATTAAAGGGAAATAAATATGTCCAATAAAACTTTTTAACTCGTTTTGATTAGATAGAAAAAAGTGAATCCCCTATTGTCAAGTAAGTAAGACCCACTTTTGTTGATCTAATAAAAAACCAGTTTAAAAACTTTCTTAAATGGATTCAACATTAGGGTTATCAATTCCCACACATCAAAGGATAAGCTTTGATAAACATATCCTATATAGGTTTTTCTTCTTTATAATCATAAAACTAAAGACTTGTAGGTTAGTTATATATAGACTCACAAGTCAAAATGGCATCGTTGTTTGTTTTTGCTTTTCAATGAAAAAATGGCACCATTAATAACTAGAACATACATGATCAAATGGTTTATGGGCCCTATAGAACATGCTGTGCTTGCTGATGGCGTTTACGTAGATTCCCTCAAACAAAGAGATAAACGCTGAGTGTAGAGACTACATCAATGAACAGCATCTAAAGAATAGCTTCCTGGAAGTATAAGGTGGCCGAAAGAGGACAGGCGGAGGACAGTTGGGGAGTGGACGACAGCGGGAGTACGAGCATAAGTTGCCCCATGTTGTGGACCGCCCGACGGTCAGGATCAGTCGGTAGGTCGTGCGGGCACGATGCCGATAAAAAGGGCCGATGACGTGGTAGGCGAATGTGGACAAGATTCGGGCGGCGTTAACCACGGACTCGGATTGGGTCATGTGCTCGCTTTCTGATTGGCTGTTTTCTTTGGCCGTTTCTTGCACGACGACATCATGGATCTCAAACTCTCCACCGTTGGATGGGCTTCTACCACTGGGGCCCACATAACTTTATTAATGAGACACAAGCAATTATGGTCAAAATATACAGAATTTGGCAACCAAAATGTGAATTATAAAAATGAAAGATTATTTTTTTTCCAAATTTATTTACATGATAAAATAAAATAAAAGTAGAAAACTTATTTGTTTGTATTCTTTGTTATTGGTTTTTGAATAAGACGATTATTTTTGTATTTAGTACTTCCGAGGGATATAGTATGTAACAAAAGTAATAGCCTTTTGAGCTATTTATGAAATTGAAGGAATATCATGTTTATGCTTAATCCATTTGTGTCATCTATGTCTTATGCACATAATGGTGTTGAGTAGCTCTCCTTTTACCCAATATCCTTCTTTTTGCTAAAAGTAAAAATGTATTCATCTTTAATTAACATGTGTTATAGTAAATATTGATTCTTTAGAAAATGATTTTATGTTTTTTTCTACAAAAAAAGTGATTTAATCAGAGCTCCTCAATTGGTTCAACAAACATTCCAACTATAGTGATAACTACATTTTAGTTATTCTTGTATATAAGTTAAAATGGATTAATAGGAAATTTGAAGGGCAACTAATTAATGTGTTACAAATGTAAATGGACAGGACCCGTATCTCAAAATTGAAAAGTGATATTGCAAAACTAAACATAAAGTATAACTATGTCCTAAACATAGGGGCAGAGCCACGACTTTTGATGAGGAGGGGCAAGTATGAATAAAAGACGACATTGAAGGAAAGTTGAAGGGGGAGGGGCAAAGTGTTTTGTTTTAGTGGGGCTATGGCTATTACACTATACTTATAATTACGGGATTTACAAAATATTGGGGGGACAATTGCCCTGTTGTGAACGTCCTAGGGGGTGCCACTGGGGCCACGTATTAGGGTATTTAGGGAATTTAGGTAATAAGGGTATTTAGGTAATTAGTTAATTAGTATTTTCTTTAATTATGTTAACGGGCCTTAGGCATCTGTTAGTGAGCCCATTAGTTTGCTTATTTAAATATAAGGGCTACGCCCTAATTAGATTATGAAATGAATTATTAAGTTCTGTCTTCTCCCATTTCTTCTGTGCCTCTCCCCTTTCTGTCTGATGGCCATGCCATCCTCCCTCCCCTTTCCCGGCCTCCCTGTGCCACTCCCGTCACCCATGCTGGCCACCACACTGTTGTGGACAAACGTCCACAACATTGGTATCGGAGCTTGTGCGATCCCCGGCCATGGCTCGTGGCAAACAGACTGTTGTGCAGGAGGCACCTTCTGAGAAGGAGGCAACAACGCCATCTTCAACAGACAGTCCGCAAGCCACTTCCACTGTCAGCGATGACAAGCTTTCCGAGATCCTTACAACAGTGCAAGCCCTTGCTGCCGACCTCGCCAGAGTGAAGGTACAGCAAGACGCCCTGGCAGCACGCGTCATGCCTGTGCTGCCTGCACCGACCGCTGTTACTTCAGAGAAGGGTGAGCCCTTGCATGCCCCGGAACCGACCCTACCCACCACCCCAGTACCAGTCGGCGTCAACAGAGGAGGATTGCCATATCCTGCATGCTATGGCACTGATCAGACAACAATAGGAAGGAGACGCCACCTGGGACATGTGAGGCACACCAGGTGTTCGTGAAAATGCACCTATGATGCCGCCCCATCCGAACCACTTCCAGGACCCTGAAGAGGATTGGGACGAGTTTCCTCGGCATGGTGGGGGCCAACAAACGGGCGCTGAACCTCGTCTGGCTCGCCTGCAGTTCCCTCGCTACAACGGGGATGACGATCCAGTGGAATGGTTGTATAAGGCTGAAAATTTTTTTGCCTACCAAGGCACAAATTCAAAGGCCGAGCAATTGTGCATTGTAGCCTTCCACCTTGATGGCGACGCATCGGTGTGGTTCCAGAGTTTTGAGAAAGAGGTGCGCTACCCTACATGGGCGGCCTTTTCCGATAAACTCTGTGTTCAATTTGGGCCTAATGAGTTCCAAGATTTTAATGAGATGTTGTTATCCCTGCGCCAGACTACCACCGTCCGTGCATACTACACTGAATTCATGAAGGTGGCCAATCGACTGCCTGACTGGCCGGTGGCCGCCTTGGTGGGTACCTTCAAGCGCGGCCTCAAGCCCGAAATTTTAGAAGAGATGCGGCACTTCCCATGTGCCAACATGCGGGACGTGGTGCGCCATGCTCGCATCGAAGAGGAGAAACTGACCAGACAGTACAGAGGGGGGCGGCTTGGACCATTGGGCTGTTCTTTTCCTAGCGCGACTCCTGTGCATCTGCTTCCCAGCAGTGCTGCCCCTGGCCGGCCCAACCAGCTCCCCGTCCCAATGGGTCCTATCGTGTGACGTCTTACTCCGGCTCAAATGGAGGAACGCCACTCAAAGGGACTATGTTTCAGATGTGACGAAAAATTCGTGCCCGGGCATCGCTGTTTGGTTAAGGGCAGCCTTCTGGTGGAAGAATTTGACGAAGATGACGAGGGTTCTGAAGACGCTGCCCCATCTGCCGGTGATGAGCTCTTACCAGAGATATCTGTGCATGCATTCTCTGGGGCCTTTACGCCTCGCACGATGCGCGTCCAGGGGTTCCTCAAGGGCCAACAGGTAGCCATTCTGATCGACAGTGGGTCTACTCACAATTTTATTAATGACAGGGTTGCCAACCGTCTTGGGTGTTTCATTTCAGACTCCAAACACCTCCGGAGCAATGGGGTGTGTGCGCAGGTTACTTTGTCTATACAGGGCCTTGACTCTTGTTTTCCATTATGCAATTTGGTGATTCTCAGACTTCTCCCCTTTCTTCAATATTTCTCCCCTTTCCCTGCGCAATTCTCCTAGGTACCGATTGTGCCTACATCGGGCACATCATTGGTACCGTTTTACACTTGGAGAGATGATCTGTTGTTCTGGAAGGATCGCTTGTGGGTTCTGGATGTCTCCGATCTTCACCACCGCCTTATATCTCATTTCCATGATTCTCCAGTGGCTGGTCATGAGGGGGTTTTTCGCACTTATAAGCGGGTCAGCCAGAGTTTCTTATGGTTAGGGGTTCATCGGGCTGTGCATGAGTATGTGGCCGCTTGTGATATTTGTCAGCGCGCCAAGGCTGCTACCACTTCTCCAGTGGGGTTGCTCCAGCCCCTACCCATTCCGGACAAAGTATGGGAGGATGTATCAATGGATTTTGTGGAGGCCTTGCCGCTGGTGCAAGGTAAATCAGTGATCATGGTGGTGGTTGACCGTCTGTCTAAGTATGCTCATTTATGCGTGCTGGGTCATCCCTTCACTGCGAAAATGGTGGCGGATCTATATGTTTGAGAAGTGGCGAAGCTTCATGGTATGCCCTGTACCATTGTGTTTGATCGTGATCGTATTTTCCTTTCTCAGTTTTGGCAGGAGTTCTTTGCCTTACAGGGTACGTCCCTTCATATGAGCACGGCTTATCATCCTCAGATAGATGGGTAGATGGAAGTCGTTAATCGTTGTCTGGAGCAGTACCTATGGTGCTTTATGATGATGCAGCCTCGCCGTTGGTTGTAGCTTCTTCCCTGGGCAGAGTGGTCTTATAACACTGCCTATCACATGCGCGCGGGCTTCACTCCCTTTGAGGTGTTGTATGGCCGCCCTCCCCCTACTATTTTGTCATATGTTCCTCATCGTTCTACGGTGGTTGAGGTGGATTATATGCTACAAACCCGCAACGAGGTCTTGCGTCACCTGAAGATGAATCTGGCTGAGGCTTAGAACTGGATGAAACAGCTCTATGATGGCCGCCTGTAAGGTCCCTGATTTTTCTACGATTTTCTTGGATTTTTCTGGTCATTTTTGGCAGGAAAATGTGACATTTTAGCGTATGTGTATTTATGTATTTCCCCTATATTTATACCCGTAGAGTCGGGTGTGGGGCTTAGTCGCGGGCCACGGGCCTTGCTGCGCGCTTACGGCGCGAATTTTGGAGGTTCGACGCGTAACCAGTGGGTTAACGCGCATTGGGGATGCGTTTGGAAAAAGAAAAAAAGAAAAAAAAATAAAAAGGAAAATTCGGATCGGGTCGGGATCGCCCGATCCAGAACCCGGATGTGAACAATACCGCCGCCCCCCATTTTCGTCTGATCCCTGTGTCCGGCCACCGCCGGCCGCCGGCAGGCCGCTGGACCGCCGTACCGGCTCCGCCCCGGCCGTGTGACGGCAGGGGAGCCGCCGTCCCGGCCCCACGGCCGCTCCGCCGTCCGCCCCTATTTTTCCCGGTTAGCTGCCCCTCACTGATTTTTTTTGATTCCGCCGCCGCCGTGGGCCGGCCGCCCATGGTTCCGCCATGGGCCGGCGACGGAGGGAGGACACTCCCCCCGGCCCCGGACGGCCTCTGCTCCACCGTCCCGCTTTGTTTCCCCATTTGCCCTATTTTCGCCAGCGAACTATTTGGATGATTTCGTGGCCGCCGGCGGCGAGCCACGGCCGGCTGTGCTTCGTCCGGCACCGCCTTGCTCCGGCGACGGCGGGAGGCTACTCCTCCCGGCCCGGTGGGCCTTTGCACCGCCACCCCATCCTATTTCCCCCTCTCTGCACTATTCTGCCAACGCACTGTTTTGGGCAAACAGTGGCCGCCGGCGGTGATTCGTGGCCAATTCGGCCTTCCCCCAGCCTCGCCTTGCTCTGGCGAAGGCAGTGGACTACACCTCCATGCCCGATTCAGCCTCCGACCCCATGGCCGCTCCTCCCTTATGGGTTTTCCCCGGTCGTCCCCTATATTTGGTCTACATCCGTTTTGGACGTTGTGACTGATGTTATCAGTCGGACGCCGGATTTGATTTAGCGGACCTTAGTTCGGCTCCGCCCCAGCCCGGTGATGCCAATGGGCCACCCCTCTGGGTCTTGTTCAGCCTTGCGGCCCGTAGCTGCAGCTAGTTCTGCCTTACCGGCATGTGTGCCGTTGACCCTTCTTGCTCATTTTACGCCGTCAGTACCGAACGGCCTCGGGCAAGAATTTGTATGTCTTACCTTGACAGAAGGTGGACGAGTTCACCTGCTCAGGCCTTGGCTAGTGACGGCCTCATAGCCTTTGCTCGACTGTGAACCCTCCCCTTGCCCTATACCGTGCGAGATGCACAGCTACCAGCACCATTAGTTTTGGTTGTGGGTGGCGATCGGCAATGTCGCCGCTTGGATTAGCCACCATTAGGGCCTTAGCCCTGTTGGCTTTTGTGGGCCTTGAGTCGCCTCATTTCAGCCCTCTCCCCTGCCCTTTTGGGCCGCGTGCGCATGTAGCCACGCGTGTACTTCTGGGTTTAGGCGCTGCATTCGTGCCGCCTGACCATCGGTTGGCTTTGCCACCGAGTGGAGTTGACCACTAGAGCCCTCCACCACCTCTCCTTTGATTCTCGAGCGTTGCCCCACGCTCTCCGCCCTTATGTGGGCCTTTGTTGACCGGAATCGTTGCCGTTGGGTGCTATCCATGGCCGATTTCGACGTCTTGTGGCCGGCTGAGCACGTTTTAGCAACCGGCCGATCTTCAGTGTGTACACCATCGACCTATGGTCGCACCGCCACTTATGTTGGCACGATATTTCTCCCGGCCGCCCTAGTGTGCCGCCGTGGATCGCGGGTTTTACCGCATTGAGTTTTGACACTCTGTTTGGCCGTGATGTTCCGACGCTTCCTAAAATCCTCGGGATAGCAGCTCTCTCAGCCAGGCAACGGTTTTGACTGCCAACTCCGCCGCCGACGCCGCCACCATCGTGTGCTAGCCATCGAACGTCATGTTTACGAGGTAGGGGAGCTTTGAACTCGTAATTTCATGAAGCATGCTTTGAATGAGTAGCAGCATGCTAGGATTGTATGATTCCATGCTTGGATGTTAAGTAACGATCCGATTGCATGATGTGTGTGTAAGCATGATTGTATGGTGTGATTGATATGCATGAGATGTATGCGTGTTTTATGGCTGTGGATTATGTATGCGCTAGCGATGGCTAGCAAATATGTCAGTATGCTACGTATGTGTTATGCATATGCTAGTGATGGCTAGCGTGCATGTTTGGAGTAGGTATGAATTATGCCTGTGCTAGTGATGGCTAGCGTGCATGTTTGGAGTATGTATGGATTGTGCATGTGCTAGTGATGGCTAGCATGCATGTTTGGAGTATGTATGAATGTCTGTGCATGTGCTAGTGATGGCTAGCGTGTATGTTGATGTATGTATGCATGTGCTAGTGATGACTATCGTGCATGTTTGTAAGTTACTTATGTATGATCGTATGTGTGTGTTATACGTATGTGTGAGACATACGTATGTATGATGACTATGTGGGCAGAGGTATGGGCGATGGACAGTAAGAGGTATTGTCTGAATTTGGATACGGTTGTGTAAGCGTATGACAGAGGATATGAGTATGACGGGCAAGGATTAGAATGGATCAGTTTGGGTTGGATTGTATGTTGGGCGATTGTCAGACAGTAAGAGTGTTTATAATTGTACAAGCGTAACGTACATATTATGAAGTGAAAAGTAAGTATAATAAGTGAGATATAAGTAAGAGGGCAACAATAGGGTTGGCTCTGAGGAGCGTTATTTGAGGATGTCAGTGTAAGATGTTTTAGCCATAAGATGGATGGCGAAGTGTGTAAGACTGTAAGGGTTTGTTGTACGATGAGTTTTGTCCATGATGTGGACGGGTAAGTGAAGTCTACTGCCCTGGCGAACCTGGGTTTCGGATCGGGCTCAGCTTCAGTTTGACCAGTCGAGGCCTGTGAGTTTGTGTGGCATAATTGTACCGCATAATATACTTAATTCAAACTTGAATTATAAGCACAGCTAGTGATAGCGTTGTGAGTTTGAGACATGAGGGTTCGACGGATTAAGTTTCGTGTTTGTGCTGGCCGCTAATGAGTCGGCCGAGAATTTCTCATGTCTTGCCATGGTGTTTATCCTGCGGGATGTTGTCTGTGTGCTATGTAGAGCACCGGACGTCTGATGCTCTGCTGAGAGCGATGTTGTTTCTGATTTGGTCTGCGTGCTGTATCAGCCCAGACGTTTGATGCTCTGTTGAGAGCGATGTACGTTTCTGACTTTGTCTGCGTGCTGTATGAAGCCCAGACGTCTGATGCTCTGCTGAGAGCGACGTATGTTTCTGATTTGGTTTGTGTGCTGTATAAGCCCAGACGTTTGATGCTCTGTTGAGAGCGTTGTATGATTCCACCCAAGAGTGGCACTGTATGTTTCTGCCCAAGAGTGGCAATGGCACTATAAGACCCATTATGGTGGGCAATTCTCTGGCACTATAAGACCCATTATGGTGGGCGATTATCTGGCACTATAAGACCCATTATGGTGGGCGATTCTATGGCACTATAAGACCCATTATGGTGGGCAACTGTATGACCCCTTATGTGTGGGTGTTTATGTTTGCGCGCTTAGGTAAGTAGTATCATGGATCTACTCTTACCTGTTTGATCCAGTGCCACATGAGCATTGGTGTGCCTTACCTTCGAAAAAGTCCATGGCGTCTAGTCACTCCCCGGAGGTTAAGGTGTTGCCCCAGTGGCATTCTTTTCCTTTTCGACGCTGGAGCCTATTAGTTGTAATGAGCTTCAGTGGTCGTTGATATGTGTACGACTGTATGAGTATGAGTACGACTGTACGTATATGAGCAGGACTGTAAGAGTGTGTATGAGCAGGACTGTAAGCGTATGAGTATGAGCACGACTGTAAGAGTATGAGTACGATTGTGAGAATATGTTTTTGAGTAAGACAGTAAGTATGATTTTGTGCAGACTGTACAAGTAAGGTCGTATGAGTCTAATTGTACGAGTAAGGTTGTACATGTATGTGTAAGCTGTATGAGTGAGCATACGATTGTACGAGTAAGGTCGTATAAGTATGCGTATGTTGTATGAGTATGCGTACGGTGGTACGAGTAAGTTTGTATGACCCTGGATAAGGGTATTTGTGTAAGTTCGTATGACCCTGGATAAGGGTGTTTATGTAAGTTGATTGGATAGTATGATTTTGGCACGATGGTGCCTTGGTATGATTTTGGCACGATGGTGCCTTTGGTATGATCGTATGCGTATGTGCACGATTTGATTATGTTATGTTGACTGCTTCATGTTTGAGTTGCATGACGCATGTGATTATGAACTTATGGAGTTCACCGTTGGGATTTCCCCTACTGGGTATTTTCCTACTGAGTATGAAAATACTCACCCTACTTCTTTTTAGCCCCGTTGTACGGGAGGTTTTGCAGGTTGTGCGGAGAGCTCCTGGAGATGGACGCTCGTTTCAGCGGTGGATTGATTCCCGTTGACTCAGGTATTTGCTTGACTCATTGCGAGTTTGTTTGTGCCACGATCTCCTGTATTGAGTGAGACGAGAAGTTAGATGTTTATTCTGGACTTTCATTTGGATGAGTTTGTGGACTGTTATGGGACTTGTACTCAGGGATGCTTGAGAGTGATTTGTATTTAAAAGTCTATGATCATAGCAAATTTATTCGTACGTGTGTTTTCGAGTAGCGCCTGATGATATTTGCTTTGACAGTACGATGTTTAACCGTATGATGTTTTAAAATTATAAACTATTTATACAGGTTTTGATTTTATCGTTTTGACTCCGATTTATGGAAAGAAAAAAAAAATTTCTATGAGTTTTAAGAAAAAGGGATGAAAAATCTCGGGCGTTACACCGCCGTGCTGATCGGGAGTTCCAAGTTGGTGACTTGGTTTATGTCTTTGTCATACCACATCGCCAGACTTCTTTGTTCCAGCCAGAGCACTCCAAGCTCGCTCCCAGGTTTCATGGTCCATATCCAGTGGAGGCTCGCGTTGGTCCGGTTGCTTACCGCCTTTCCTTGCCGCCTGATTCCTTGGTCCATCTTGTGTTCCATGTGTCCCATCTTCATAGGTTTGTTAATGACCGTACATTGGCAGTGGGTGCGTCACCTCCGCCTCCGATGGGCCCTGTTCCGTCCCTTGAACCGACTCCTGCGTCTGTGCTTGAGAAGAGGCGGATTCGTCGTCCGAGTCGCATTGTTACTGAGGTTTTGGTTTCCTGGCAAGGTCAGCCTTTGGAGGATGTGACGTGGATACTTGAGGATGATTTCTTGGCTTGTTATCCAGCGTGGTTGCCTTGCGGACAAGGCGATTAGTAGAAGCGTGGTGGAGTGTTGTGCACGATGCTCAGACTCCTTTTATTGCTTTATTGCTTTGATTATTTAGTTGTGATTGTAGTCTTTTATTTATTGGTTCAGTAGGTATTAGATTATATTGGATGAACCAGGCTGGGTTGGTTCAGCTGGTCCGGTTCACTAGGGGGGGTCGTCTCCCATAAGGGGTGGCCTTGACTCTTGTTTTCCATTGTGCAATTTGGTGATTCTCAAACTTCTCCCTTTTCTTCAATATTTCTCCCCTTTCCCTGCGCAATTCTCCTAGGTACTGATTGTGCCTACATCGGGCCATCTTCACCAGTCAGGCCGTCCCTGATTCCGGCGGCTGGGAGGACTATTTTCAAAACCAGCACTTTCCAGTGGGCAGAACCTCCAGTGGGCACAAGGGAAAGCAGGGGAGGATCAGATTACATTGCCAACCAGAAAACAGTCGCCGGAATCTTCCTAGGAGCTAGTGAAATTTTCTGTTGTAAGATTTTCGCCAAAAATCTCTGGATGATCTACGAAACCAGCACCACTACCCTAAATTTTGGCTGGATCTACGGTGGATCGGACTATGGGGCATCAAATCGCCAGCGAGAAGTGCATATTGCTTTGGCTCGTGGTTGGATGGCCCCAGCACCATCGCGTTCCACCTTTTTCTCCGGGCATGAATTCCTCCCAAACACCGCGACGCCAGTTTTTGGACAAATGGCTATGCGAGCCCAATCTCCGTTAGCTGGATATTCCGTGGAAGAAAGTGGGACCGTGCACTACAAGGAAGCCACCCACCGTCCTCGGATTTTATACGGGTCTTAGGCCGGTTTGGGTTACCCGTCTGCTGCTTGGGTGTTTTTGGTGACCGCCATGGAGGGCGCTCAGAGGAGCTGAGTTTGAACTGAATCTTTCGGGAGAGAGCCCTGATCATGTGGGGTTTTCCTTCCTGTGTGGGTCCGAATTCCACTGGCCGCAGTTGGAGATTCTCCTTCTCCTTTCATTCCCAAACAGTTAGAATGCATGGGGACCACATTGCCGCTGCCGTTTGCATTAAGGAGATCTTCTTCATGCTCAAGTGGGCCAGCTCTATGATTGAGCTATGCCCCAATGGAAGCCGGATTGCCGTCTGTAGGCCGATTGATGCCCTCTGTGGGCCGATCATGATGCTGTCTGCCGATGCCCTCCGTGGGCAATCTTGGGGCGCTCTGTAGTCGTTGGGATGACCCTGCTTGTTGGACACCTGTGTGGGCAGTCTGCCTTGTCCTGTATCCAACAAGTCGTGGCTGCTCCTTTGCTCTGCTCTTGAGTTCCATTAACTACATCTCCATCATGTTTGTGCTGGCTTATGCACGTCTGCTCTTGTGACCCACTATCTCCATCATTCAACGTGTCTCATCAACAGATCCAGACCGGCTGTTCACAGTGGAGCTTTGGTGGGCCCGATGCCTAGAGTTTTAGGTCACCTCGAGGACGAGGTGATGCGCAAGCGAAGCATGGTGGAATGTTGTGAACGTCCTAGGGGTGCCACTAGGGCCATGTATTAGGGTATTTAGGGAATTTAGGTAATAAGGGCATTTAGGTAATTAGTTAATTAGTATTTTCTTTATTTATGTTAACGGGCCTTAGGCATCTGTTAGTGAGCCCATTAGTTTGCTTATTTAAATGTAAGGGCTACCCCCTAATTAGATTATGAAATGAATTATTAAGTTCTGTCTTTTCCCATTTCTTCTGTGCCTCTCCCCTTTCTGTCTGATGGCCATGCCATCCTCCTTCCCCTTTCCCGGCTTCCCCGCGCCGCTCCCATCACCCATGCCAGCCACCACGCCATTGTGGACAAACGTCCACAACATGCCCCCCTAACCTTGTATGTGGTTCCACCCTTGCATGAACATCCTTATAAATTATATTTGTTCACCTTCAATTCTCTCCAAGCCCTAACAAATGAAAGTGCATGTTTGTTATATAGAACTTGCTTGGGGGTTTGAAGCATACTTTATGCATTTAATTTAACTTAAACTAATTACTCGGTTTAATCATATACATACATACATATATATATGTATGTATATATATATACATATATATATACTTAATTCATAGATATACACACATAATAAAGTGGGGTTTTCAATAACACTAGAAATGTAAACGGAAGATTTTAATTTTTCAACAAAGCATAAGGATATTTTCCAATTATTAGAAAAGAAAGGTGCATTGGCTACAAAGAGCAAAGATTTTACTTGAAATTTTCTTCTAATATGGCCAATGTATGACTAAAGCCTGGTTATGAATATGATTAGTGCATATTAATTGTTTGGTAAGATTCTTCAATGTCATCTAGCGAGTTTTGTATGACAAGTTGTTCAAAGTTGACATTCTTGAGACATATAGACGTGGGATTGACGACATATGAATTTGACCCATTATTTATTTATGTATTTACTATTAATATTTTTAAACAAAGGATGTCTGAGTCCATATGATTCAATTAGAAGTGGTAGAGCAATTGACCTCTTAGAGCATTGTATCCCATTGCCAATCCCCTATATACGTATAATGCCTACCTATATCGGAATATAATGATATCTCTAAGAGTAGGGAAAATGAAGGAGGGTGAGATGAGAGGAGGATTGGAGGGGAAAAGGAGGGATATAGGAAGATAGGTTGATTGAGAGGAAGGTATTTAGGACAGCCCTGGCAAGGCAATGGCCAATAGAAGTCAAAAGAAGAAGGAGGCATAGGAGAAGAGGGGAGAAGGAAAAGATCATTTCTTCATTAATGGACTGATGGATCGTTCGAATAGGGCGATCAATGATTAAAGCTATTGGACTTCTATTGATTGATCAGTTGAACATGACAATTGATCGACATAGGTAGTAGACTTAACTACTATTGATTATAACCACTGATCAATCATTCCTAATGTGTGATTGATTGTTACAAGTACTAATAGAAAATTAAAATATACACATAAGAAACATTAACGGAACACGACATAATCTTGAATGGATGGGGAAGGGAGTGAGGAGTTTGAACCATGTTTAGAATTAAAAACTATATGAAGCTTTAATTTACTCTCATGTCCATGGATGCTTATTCGCCACAACAAACCACTTGTCATGGCAAGCATGCATGAGTGAGCGATCCCACACTCAAGGGTAATTAAAATTACTCAAAACAAAAATAGTAGTATCTAAGTTGTGTGGCCCCAATGTGTTGTGGTTGTCATTGTTTATCTATGAATTTTGGGATTTAAGGTTGTTAAGGTTGCCGGTTAGTTGTGTAGTTAGGCATAAAGTAATACTCCTCCAATCCTATATTAATAACTACATTTAAAAAAATAATGATTTTTTGTTGAATAGTGAAACCCACATTTAATAGAAGGAAAAATAAGCTTATGATTATCTTTTTTAAGTACCCAACCACTCAAATTTAACAAAATGGAGTTATTAATATGAAACTAACTTTTTTCCCAAATGGAGCTATATAATTTAGGATGGAGGGAGTAGAACTTAGAAATATGTGAACAATATGGGAGGGTTAGAATTGTAAAGAAGTGTTGAGATAAAATAGCCAGCAGGGTTAGCATCTTTGGACATAGGCCGCTGACAATTATTATTTCATTCATTTTTAGAGAGAAAAATGGCAAAGGTATGTATAAATATGGCTATTATTTTTATAAAAATCAAAGAAAACATCAGACTATATTGAACAATGCTAATTGTGAATGACCTGTGTGACAAACTACTTCATATTATGTAGACAACAGATTCAACTCTTACTAGGCAAATAGATATACATGGCAAGATCACTAATTTCATAGCAAAATTGATTGAAATCCTCAAATAGGGATTGATAAGATTATATGCACTAGTGGGGCTATTTGTGGAACTAAGTTTGCATTTTTCTTATCTTGAGTAATTTATAGTTAGCATATCCTATTGGCTTCTCATATATAAAAAAAAAATCTTCAAAACTTGTGCAGGAAGTCTGGATGTACATCATTTCCAGCTTCCACCTTTGCCAATTCATAAAAAAAAACCTTCCGCCTTGCAAAGAAAGATACGGTGCTTGTAATTCTTTGATTTTTAATTCCTCTCTTGTAATTTCCACACTCTTTTTGTATCCTCTCTTGTGTGCTTAATAGCAGGGTAATCCCCATTCACTTATAAAAAATTAAAATTTTCAAGGAACTAATGATGTGTTGTTTAATAGTTTTACTACACATTCCCTTTCCCAACATATTGTTCGCTTGATTGAAATCACGTAAATTACTTTTATCTATTGAATTATTGATACTAAGGGCATATAAGCAACTGTCATTGAGCCAAATACATTATGATACATTTGTATTATGTCAAATGAAACATAGAGATCCCTCTATTTGCGCACTAGAATTTTCTTGTGACCCAGCGAGGTCACAACTTGCAGTTAGCCATCAATAACTTCTTTTGTCATTTTTTTCTTTAATTTTTTGGCAAACAATGATCACCTGCTTCTTCTTTTTTCTCAACAATCCCTCTTGTTTCATTTTCTTTATTACGAAAGGGAAGAAGCTTCATGCTTGGTCAGGTGGTAGAACATACGTGGGTGTATTTGTATAGTAGATAAAAAATACTAAGCTATGTGTAGTGTTATTGGATTGAGATGTACTTATAAGAGTTTTTTTCATATTACCTGGCCGAAGAAGCCAATATTCCATATTCCCTACTTTTTAAGTATAAATGTAATATTACCTACTTTAGGGTGGTTGAATCACAAAAGGAAGATGAGAAAATTCAAGCAATGAAAACTAAGTTGTAAGGGAAAGCGGCGATTGACATTGAAGAAATGGCTGATAGAAGCTTAACTTTTCATGGGCGTTTATGTGTGCCAAATTCTCTAGAGTTGAAGAAATGCATTCTTTTGCAGGCACATCACTCTAGGTTCCCCATCCATCCAGAGGAAACTAAGATGTACCATCATGTGAAATAGACTTTTTGATGTAGCGGATGAAGGACATTTCCTCAGTTGTGTCCAAGTGTTTGGTTTTGTCAGCAAGTGAAAGTCAAGCATAGTCATCCATAAGGCATGTTACAACCTCTACTTATTCCAGAGTGAAAGTGGGAGAATGTGGCTATAGACTTTGGTTCAGTGTTTCCTAAGTCTCCAAGTGGCAATGACTCGGTGTGGGTTATCATTGATCGACTCACTAAGTCTGCTCACTTCATTGTTATAAGGATGATTACATCATTCGATGTGTTGGTAGCACTTTATGTGAACAGGATTGTTCAGTTACATAGAGTTTCCATATCCATAGTTTCCGATAGAGATTCTCAATTTACATCCAGGTTTTCAAAGTTTTCAGAAGGCTTTAGGGGGATAGCAACTCACCTTAGTTTAGCTTATCATCCTTAGACGGATAGACAATCCGAGCAGACTATCCAGACTTTGGAGGATATGCTCCAAGTATGCATCCTATAGTAGAAGAGTAGTTGGGAGTGTAAAAACATATGACTCATGTCTAGTTTATTTGTTGATTTCTTTGTCAAAATTATGTCAAGAAATGTTGAGTATGTATTGAGTCTTAGAATCTTATTTGAGGTTATTGTGATTAAGTCAAATTTGGAATTGACAGACTTGAAATATAGGAATATATGTGTTCTTATTGATTAAGACAGAAGACCGAAGAATGTTGAAGGTGTTTGAAGTTTATTAAGGTCACATTCACAGACAAAAATCACTTGGAGAAGTTTTAGAAGTGATTTTAGAGGTTTAAGAAAGTTTAAGGATAAAAAGGTAAAAAGACAGGCAAAATGATCGATCATTGCATATAAGGAAGAAAAGAATGATCGATCACACCTTGATTCAGCCAAGTGTAAAACAAAGTCAAGAGTTATTTATCGATCTCTCTTATGAATTGATCGATCGCTTGGAGCATCGTGCACATTACAAACAGTGATCGATCGATCATTGTTTGGAATGATTGATCATTTTAAGGGCTGGTTACCCAAATTAAAATATTTTAATTTAAATTTCATTCCTTATTCAAGGACAAGTCCTAAACTAACTTAAGGAGCTATATACACCTTTGCTTGTTATTTTCGAAAGGAGAATTCAAATGAAGCTTTGAGTTGAACATTAATGATGAATTGAAGAGGACAATCCACAACAAAAGGAGTTAAAATGCAGAGTTTTTAAAGAGGAGTTGTATCATATCTTTAAAGGGAGATTAAAGATTTTCACAAGGCCAAAGTAAATGCAACAAAAGGTGCTTGTTGAGGACTAGAAGGAGACGAAGATAAGGCAAGGAGGAAAAAGTTTCAAGTGCTTGAGGGAGAAGACTTGAATGTCATCTACAACAATCTAAACAAGAAGAGCTTGTGTTAGAATCTAAACAAGGTTGGTGGTTTTCTTATGTCAATGCCAAGTTTTAATTTCTAGTACATTAATTTGGTTTCTTTGGAATTGCCATGCTTTTTTTACCGGTATTAGGGTTTTCCATGTAAATTGCTATGTTCATGTGTGGATTTATCATGAGAGTGCACTTTTTGAGAATTTTTACTTACTTCCGCTTAATAAAAAAATTTTGCGGAAAGAAACTAGAACTCTTAATTTATACTTGTCGAAGTACTAGTTTTAAGAGCAATATAGTGATCCAGTAGGTCGATTAGACGGATATTAAACTCATAGTGAGCAACACTTATCTTTGGTGGAGTTTGCCTACAATAATAGTTACTAGGCTAGTATCAAGATGACACTTTTTGAGATGTTGTATGGATGTCCTTACCGATCTCCTCTTTGTTAGAGTGAGGTTGGAGAGCATCTCCTAACTAAGTAAAAGGTTGTGCAACAATCAGTTGAGAAGATTCGACTCATTAGAGATCGACTCTAGATAGCTTAAAGCTGGCAAAAGAATTATGTGGATAAGCATCGGAGAGATCAAGAATTTTAAGTTAGTGATCATGTTTTCTTGAAGGCATCATGCGTTTCGGCAAGAAAGGGAAGTTATCTCATAGGTTCATTGGTCCTTTTGCGATCCTTAAATGGATTGGAGCAGTAGCTTATCGGGTGGCTCTACTGTCACAACTTGCTAAAATCCACGATGTGTTCCTTGTTTCTCTTCTATAATATGAACCAAACTCGTCCTATGTTCTAGACTTCGAGCTATTGGAGCCCAAGGGCAATCTTACCTATGTTATGATGCCAGTGCAAATCTTGGACAAGAAGGAGAAGACGCTTAGGAACAAGGTGATTCTATTGGTGAAAGTCCTATGGCAGAACCACAACATTGAGGAAGCAACATGGGAGGTCGCACAGGGATGAAGTCAAAGCGAAGTACCCTCATCTATTTATCGCTGGCCAACAACGATTTTGAGGACAAAATTCCTATAAGGTGGGCAGGATGTGAGAATTGTAAAGTTTTAGTGTTTGCTGTTTACAATAAAGTTTTACTATTTGCTTGGATTTTTGTGTGATGGTTTGGTTTAATTACGAATTTTCTTGGATATATTTTGAATTTTGTTAGAAGCATTAGTGTATAGCATAATCCACCAAGTTACCACACTAATCGCTATCATTTACCATGTAGTTCTTTTTATTAAGGAAGTGGGCCCCACCTTAGGATCCACAACCATCTCGGGCAACATGACAACTTCTTAGGCTGCTGACCTTCACTTGACATTGATCTTAGATAGGCTTGGGCCTTGTCAAATTCATTTTTGGCCCGTTTCACTAATTGGCTTCACTTATTCCTTTGTTGGGCCCATTCTAGAACCCACTAATTTACCTTAGGTATAAATACTCACATTGGCCATCATTCTTATTTATGGTGGGTTGAGATTTGGAAGGCTTAGGAGAGCTCTACCCCCTTTCAAGAAGGAACAACTTAATCCAAGGTAAAAACACTCAAATCTCTCCATGTTTTCTTTTGATTTTAACTTGAAATCCCATGTTCTTCTCTTCTTAAATGAGATTTTTAGGTTTTCTTCTTTTCAAGTTCATTATTTTACCCATTTTTGAAATGATATATTTGGATTCTTATTTATACTTTTGTGATTTTTATTTTGGGCATAAGAAGATGCAAGATCTACATTCTATTGGTGATTTTGAGTTTCTATTTGGTAGAAAGGTGAAATTTTTGCTTAGAGCTAATGTGACATAATTTGTTGGGTAGGGATTCCTTGACTTTGTGAGGAGATTCAAGGGTTTACAATCTGATTTGAGGTAAAAGGTTTTTATTTGATAAGGTTTTACTTACTTTAACACCTTATTTGTGGGTGGATTCATGTTTTTGAGGTTTATGGAGGTGTTAGTTTAAATCTTCTTGAATGGGTGATTTAATAGTTTTTGGATATGAAAATGAATTATTTATATTCAATCTATCATGTCTAATGGCTAGAGAATGATTATGTGAAGTTTCATAAATTTTTATGAAATTTTGAGATGGGTTTGAATCGGTTTTGAGCAATGAACAAGGATGGTTTTCTTGTTTTCTGGGCCAACTGATTGATCACCTTGTTGGACCTATCAATCGGCCAGTTGATTGATCACCTAGGCAGGCCGATCGATTTGTCAAATGGTAATTTTAAGATTCTTCATTCCCGATCGATCGCCCTCTTAGGCTTATCGATCGGCTATACAGAAAATGACTTCATGCTTATTTTGAAGCCATATTTTGATTATTTCTTCATGTTTTTTACATGTTACTAAAAGAGTATGATCATGCTGAAGTATTGATGCTTACACACACATGACATAAATTATGTATGAACCATGCTTCATGTGTTTCAGTTTATTTATAAACATGGCCGTTTATGTTTATGTGCATTGATATTTATATGACCTCATTAGCTGTGTATGGATAATGTCTCATGCATGATAGGGCCGTTATTAGCATGGCTACTTGTGCTTGCATGTACTTAGTATTGTTTGTGTATGAATCATACCGCATACATTATTAAAATGAGTTGCCAAGCCATGTTTAACCTTGATTAGCCTTTGGATACTATAGTTTTCCAGATTAGTCATTTCAAATATTTGAATGAATCAGTTTTTCATCCAATGGGCGGGGTTTTCTGTTCCAAAAGGTCGGGTTCCTCCCCAGGTGAGAATTAAATAATGCTATAATGAGAAAACTATTTAGACTTTTAGACTGAGTATCCAGGCTGGTCTGGGTGGCATAGCTAACCAAAGGCACTTCCAGTTTATAGGATTTACCAATCTGCTTAGGTATTTCCTTCTTAAGAATACTAAGGTGAGTAGACTACTTTAGGTATTTCCTTCTTAGGAATGCTAGGTAAGCAAGATCTTCAGGTACTAGGATTTCTTTATCATTGGACATTTATTGTGATTATTTGTATAGGGTTCACATAAAGATTATGATGTTTATGTTTACACAAATTGTGTATAGATTATGATACTTGATCATGAAATATGTGTATAGATTGTAATATTGAATCATGTAAGATATGTATGGATTATAATGCTTGAATGCACACGTTATGTGTGTGAATTATGATATATTGAGATATTATGCACAAGTTTTGCTTATGCAAATGTGATGCATAAATGAGATAATTGCACATGTTGTACTTTTGAGGAATTTGACGTGCTCGTGTTGTTAACAATAGTTTTGCATAAGGCTTATGTGATGTTTCATAAGGATTATATTTTGGTATTAATGTGAGTTTTATGTTTCAAACTCTTACTAAGTTAAGCTTACCCCATTTGCATTATTTTTATTTTGGGGTATCTCTTGGGGATCTTCTATGGTTATGCCATGTAGGTGCTCAAGATGATCCATTTTACAAACATGAAGACGTTTAAATGCATTCTAGTGGGGGATAGTCTATATATGATAGGATAAACTTTATGTTTGATTTCTTTTGATGTAACTTGTGACACTTAAACATATTGTGGGGGAGCCTATTTTGATGACATAAACTTATTTAGTGCCTTTTGAGGCAGACTCCATTTTGATTTATGAGCTTTATGTGGGTATTGTGAATGACTAGGAGATTTAATTGAATTTCTTTTATCTTCTGATAATTGCTTTTGCACAAAGGGTGTGTTGTTATATACTTAGATCTAGCCCAGTTTGGGTTAGTATTTCACTTGTCGCACCTTCATCATTTCTTTTTGAACGGGGTTGGGTCAAGAGGGCATGGTGGGGAAGTGACACATCTTGGGTAGAGCGGGCTCACTATGAGGTTGGAATTGCCACATAGAAAAAGTGAATTTGCGACATAAGGACTTGAGTTGATTGTGGAAAGATATGAGCCTTGTTCAATGATTTATTTTTTTGTCTCTAGTCCTCATCTCAAGCTTAAATTATTTAGTAGGAGGAGTTTTTCATGCTCCTCTTTGACAATGAAACCAACATAAAAAACACATGTGAGCCTTTGATATTTAAGATCAATAACACATATGCTGGCACATGTTATTGTCAGTACCACTCGCACTAATGTGCTCTAGTGTGTGCGCCTTCGATGTCGTAGATAAAGGGCTCTCATGCATTCCTTATGCTGAGCTGACTATCAAAGCGGAGCATTAAAAACGCTTCCCATTTAGTATCATGTGGACACACAAGTTTTTGGAGTCGCTATCTGGTGGCTCATGGGAGAGAAGTAAGCCTACAAGGAGTCTTTAACAGTTTTTGGATGCTCATGGGAGACCCAAATGAAAGTTAGCCAAGTTCACTTGGCGCTACAAAGAGCACTTGCCTAGAAGAGTGCTAATCAAGATTGACAGAGCTTTCTGCAAGTCCATGTGTTTCACAAAGTTCCCTTCTTCAAATGTTAGATGTCTTCTCCCTTATATATCAGATCGTTGCCCTCTTTTAGTAGTTGGTAGATATATGTGTCTCTATTGATGGTGGGAGCCGACCTTTTAGGTTCTTTAATACTTGGGTTAGTGGAAAAGACTTGGTTTTATCCAATACAATGTAATCCTTTATTCGTTTTCTCTTAAAAATTAAGGTATGTTAAATTAGCCGTCAAGTATTGGAATAGAATAGGTTTGGAAACATCTCTTCCCGGGACGAGGTGGCTAGCTAGGGAAGCTTTGAGGCTCATCTAGTTTATTATCAGAAATGACCATCTTAATGATGAACATGTTTTGGAAGAATCTAATGTCGTGGCCGCCTACAATCAGGAACTAGTTTGAGAAGAGTCTTTCCACAAACAATAATTTTGAATTAAATGGCTCTTTGGAGGGGACATGCGTACTAAATTCTTTCATGAAGACATCTCCAGGAACACAACGCATAACAGTATTCTTTCAGTAGCAGGCTATTAGGGTTAGATGCTTTCTGAGGCTACAAACATTGGAAGAGAGGCAACAAAATAATTTATCGGCATATTTATCCTTGAAAGTGATCAAAACTTCCTTTTATAAAGGGTCATCTCAATGAGGTTGCAAGAAACAATACAGGTTGAGATAAACACCTCTTGAAAGTGACCTACCAGGTTGTTCATTCCCCATCTATTAGAGCCCTTGGCCCGATGGGTTCCCTAAAGAGTTTTACATATGAACAACAAGTCATTACAAGCAGAAATTCCTGCCAGTCTCTCCAATTGCTCCTACCTCTTTTTCCTCAACTTGGCTCAAAAAAGACTTGGAGTTAACATACCTGCCCGGTTCGGTTCAATGTCTCAGCTTGGTTCCTTAATATTAGGGAATAACCAACTCACTTGAACCATTCCTCCTTCATTGGGGAACCTTTCAAAACTGGATGTCATGTCCCTCACCTATACTAGCATTGAGGGGCACATCCAAGTGAAATTGGCCATCTTTTAAGCTTAAGATTTCTTTACTGCTCTGCAAACAGGTTCTGGGACATTACCATCTACAGTTTACAATCTCTCATCACTGATTGAGTTTGATGTATCCGATAACCAATTATTGGGAAGACTTCCCTCACACATTGGTTGTACGATGTCATCAATGGAAGCTATATTTGTCGGTTGAAATTATTTCACTGGTCCACTTCCGGCCACTCTAGATACTCTCCAACCACCTCTCACACACTTGTTACTTGCAAATAATCAAATCCACGGAGCCATCCCTTCGAGGATTGACAATTTTGGGCAGCTATAATGGTTAAACTTCTTTCTGACAGGCAAAAGTCCCGCTAGAAGAAAGTTTCAACGTCGTGTAGTGTTTAACCCTTCATGCAAACAAGTTGTCGATCAAAATTCTACCCAACATTAGCAACCTCACTCGGCTAACTAAGCTCAACATACACAGTAATCAACTGCAAGTGCACATCCCATCAAGCATCGGAAATTATAGAGCTTTTGTATATGTTGGCCTTTCTAGCAATTCACTCACTGGTCAGATACCAACTTCGTTATCAATCTCACATCATTGGACGAGTTGGGAATGAACAACAACTTACTAACTGGGCCCCTACCACCAAAAGTAGGCAACTTAATACTTCTCACTAATTTTACTATTTAAAAGAATAGTTTGTCAGGGCTGATTCCCCCAGTAGTTGCCCAAGGTTGCGATACTTCTTTATGAACAACAATTCCTTCAGTGGAAGTATACCTCCTTCATTGGCAATTATTAAAAGTATTGAAAAGCTAGATCTTTTACTAAACAATTTGTGTGGGAAAATTCCAGAATTTCTGACCAAGCTCAGTCCTATGAAATATTTGAATATGTCTTTTTAACAATTTAAAGGGAGAAGTACCGAAAGTAGGAGTCTTTAGAAATATCACTGCCATTTCTTTAAATGGAAATCCCCAGTAATGTGGTGGTATACGAGTGTTACACTTGGCCACTTGTCCACCAAAAGCAAAAAAGAAAAATAAAAAATCTTCTTTTAGAAAATTATTTATTGTCTGTTGTTGCTGGAATTATTGGTATTTTGGTAATTGTAATATGTAGAATAAAAAAGCATAGCAAGAGCACTTCCTTCTCTTCTTCCATGTATCTACAAATTTAACTGGTATTTGAAGTTTTGGTTCAATATAGAGGAGTTTTGGAGCATTATCGAGGAATGATTTGTTGGAGTGAAGGAAGACGATTTGAGACCTAGGATTGATAACGAGCACAACACAATCAATTGCCTAGCTTACTGGAATTTTAACCTAGAAGGACCAATTAATATCTAGAGAGAACGAATGATCATTTGGGTTATTGGAGAATGAATGGTCGATATGCCTTAGTTCCGGAGAACGACCTGATGACCTGACCTACATTTTCACTTAAAATTTCACTCCTTTCGATTGACTATTCGGTGATTTCCTTCTTTAAATAGACTTATACTACCTTCTATGACCCAAGACGTATATAAGGGGCTCTAAGAACCCTAAGGGGGTGAAGAGGAGGATTGCAAAAGTTTTGATTTTTATAAATTGAGAGTATTTGAGAGCTATGAGAGTTGTAATATTCTTCTCTGTAATTCTTCTAAAGATAGTGAATTTATCTAATAGGGTGGAGGCTAATGTAATGCTAGACCACCTTAAATCTTGTATCTTTTACTGAATTATATATGTTTCCCATGTTAAAGATCATTGTTGTGCACTTCTCAAGAAGGTTTTGTTATCACAACTGGTAATTGAGGGAGGTTTCAATGAGGGCAGAGTGAAGAGAAGTGTTGTGCACATTCACTTGGGATTAAGCTACTTTACTTTATATTTGCTTATGTAATAAGTTATTAGTGAGATAGTTAATTGTATTGGACCAGCTAGTGGCCCCACGGGTTAGCCGGCCCACTAGCTAGCATGACCTCCTAGGAGAAGGCACAACTCTCTATATGGGTCGTCCCTCTCCTCCCTTGTTTGGTTATGGAAGAGAACAACTCTTATTTTCTTCCCTTTCTTCTTCCCTCCCTTTCCTTCTTGTGTGATTGTTTAAGGTACCGTTTGTGCCGACATCGGGCACAACACTGGTATCAGAGCCTTCACCATCTCCAGCCATGGGATGAGGCAAGCAGCCCACTGCGGCCCCTAAAGTTCAGCCCGAGAAGGAGGCCGAGGCCTCAGCAAACAGCCCAAAAACTGCCTCGGATACCCTCATCACTCCTACCCTGGCGCAGATTGTGGCCAAGATCGAGTCTCTGACCCTTGTCGTTGCTCAGGTTTAGGCAGCACCCTCAGCGCCACTATTGGCCAGGCCGCAGCCAGCCAACATGTAGAAGGGGGAGCCGTCCTAAGCCCCCGAATTGTGCTACCCCGGCACCCAGGCGACGGTAGACAGAGATGCACACGTCCCCTAGGCCCCTTTACACTTTGGCACAATCGACCAAGCTATAGAAGGGAGGCGCTAGGCCTGGGATATACGAGGCCCGCCAGGTATTCGGGAAAATGCCCCAATGATGCGGCCACCTAGAAACTTATTCTAAGAGATGGAGGATCATTGGGAAGAGTACTAGGGGTCTCACGGAGGGCCACGAGGAGGAGTTGAGCCCCGATTAGCCCGCCTGCAGTTCCCATGCTACAATGGGGACGACGACCTAGTGGAGTGGTTGTACAAGGCTGAAGAGTTTTTCGCCTACCAGGGACGGCACTCCGAGGCTGGCGTATGAATATTTAAAAAGGCTAAGGGTACTAGGGTAGAGAGTATCATAGGAAGACTATCATTGGATGGTGATGCATCCATTTGGTTTGAGAGCTTTGAGAAGGAGGTTCGCTACCCCACTTGGGTTGTCTTCTCCGATGAACTATGCATTCAGTTTGGCCCCAACGAGTTCCAGGATTTCAACGAGATGCTCTCCACCCTGTGCCAAACTACCACCGTCCGGACCTATTATACAGAGTTCATGAAGGTTGCCAACCACCTTCTAGACTGGCCGGTGGTAGCCTTACTAGGGACGTTCAAGAGAGGGCTCAAACCGGAGATATTAGAAGAAATGTGCCCCTTCCCATGTTCCAGTATGCAGGATGTCGTGTGGCATGACACGAATTGAGGAGGATAAACTGGCTAGATAGCGGAGAGGGGGGCGGCTTGGACCCCTCCCACAACCTCCTCTCAACACTAGCCCCCTTTCCACCCCGGCCAGTAGCTCAGTGTCAGGCCAGCCTAGCCAACAGCCCCCTCCGCCAGGTCAACTTGTTCGTCGTCTTACACTGGCACAAATGGAGGAACGCTAGTCCAAGGGGTTATGTTTTCAATGTGATGAGAAGTTTGTCCTAGGGCATCGTTGTTCCGTCAAAGGCAGCCTCCTCATGGAGGAGGTCGAAGAAGAGGAGAATGAGGCGTACATGGCTAACTCTTCCCACTACGATGACGTGCTGCCCGAGATCTTCGTCCATGCCTTCTCGAGGGCATTTACTCCACGCACAATGTGGGTCCAGGGCCACCTCAAGCGGTAGCAAGTGGCCACCCTTATCGATAGCGGCTCTATCCACAACTTCATCAATGATAAGGTGGATCCGAGACTAGGCTACTTTGTGTCCAATTCGAAGCCATTCGATGTCTTGATCCGTGATAGGAAACATCTAAGGAGCTCCGGAGTATTTACTCAGGCCGCCCTCTCTATCTAGGACCACACTTTCATCATTGACCTCTTCTTATTGCCCACAAAAGGCGCGTACGTGGTGTTAGGGGTTCAGTGGCTATAGGAGCTTGGGGACGTGCTATGGAACTTCAGAGATATGATTATGGATTTCGAGGTTCATGGGCAATGGGATCGATTTCAAGGGTCTTAGTCGGGCACCCTTCTCTCAGCACAATCAGCGAGCTCCTTCTTCCGGTTCGCACCCCAGGGTTCCTCCTGCAACAACAGGCAGCAGTCGAGGTACATCAAGATGAGCTGCCTAAGGACCTTCGGATGGACCACAGTGATGTTTTTGCTGAGCCGATGGGCCTTCCACCAGTGCATCCTCATGACCACCACATCCCCATCATTCCTGAGGCGTCTCTAGCCAATGTTCACCCTTACAGCTATCCTCACATCTAGAAGGCAGAGATAGAGTGCCTCGTCGCTGACATGCTCCAGTTTGGGATCATCCACCCTAGCACAAGTTCTTTCTCCTCTCCTGTATTGTTGGTTCGTAAGAAGGATGACACTTGGCGGTTTTGTGTTGACTACTGGGCCTTGAATACTATCACCGTGAAGGACAAGTACCCCATCCCCGTGATTGAGGAGCTTCTTGATGAGTTGGCTGGCGCAACAGTCTTCAGTAAACTTGACCTTCAATCGGGTTACCATCAGATTTGGGTGCAGCCAGCCAATGTGCACAAGACCACCTTCCGAACTCATGACGGCCACTTCGAGTTCCTCGTCATGCCGTTTGGGCTGACCAACACCTCATCCACCTTTCAGAGCCTTATGAACGATCTCTTCAGGCCCTTCCTCCACCGCTTCATCTTGGTTTTCTTCGATGACAACCTTGTCTACAGCAAGTCATGGGTGGAGCACTTGGGGCATCTCAGTTCTGTTTTCTCCATTTTGAGAGAATTCATTATATCTTAAGCTTTCAAAGTGTTCTTTTGGCAGCCCACAGGTTGATTATCTGGGCCATATCATCTCTCGGGATGGGGTCGCCACTGATCCATCCAAGTTGACCGCCATGCTCTATTGGACGACTCCCACCTGTGTTTGGGCACTACGAGGTTTCTTGGGCCTCACTGGCTACTACCGGAGGTTCATCAGCCGCTATGTAGAGATTGCCCGGCCCCTTATAGAGCTCCTGAAGAAGGGTGGATTCAGATGGACAGCGGCTGCCCAAGCCACTTTTGATGAGCTGAAGCAGTCTATGGCCTCCACTCCCGTCCTCATTCTACCAGATTTCAGCTGCCGCTTTGTGGTGGAAATGGATGCTTCGGAGGCAGGGCTAGGGGTGGTGCTCTTGCAGGATGAGCGCCCTATTGCTTACTTCAGCAAGGCTTTTGCTGGCCGCTCCTTGTCCTTGTCCATTTATGAGAAGGAGATGCTGGCTATTGTCATTGTCGTCGACAAATGGCGACCTTACTTGCTCGGCCACCGCTTTTTGATCCGCACTGACCACCAACCCTTGAAGTACTTCCTTGACCAGCGGGTGTCCACTCCAACATAGCAGCGGTCGGTTAGTAAATTGTTGGGGTATGATTATGAGGTGGTATACAAGAAAGGGTTGGACAACACTGTGGCCGATGCCCTTTCTCACAGCTCTACCTCTGGTTCTTGCAGGGCCCTTTCTACTCCATCCTGCCCCTTTATTGATGATGCGAAGAGCATACAACAATGATCCTTCGACACAGACTCTTATTGCATCTCTCTAGGCCGACCCAGTTGCCCGCCCCTTCTTTGTATGGCGGGATAACCTTCTGTTTTGAAAGGACCACCTTTGGGTACTTGATGTTGACAACCTTCGCCTGCGCATTCTATCCCACTTCCATGAAACTCCATTGGCCGGTCACGAAGGGGTATTCCTGTAACGACCCATTTTCTGGTTACGCTTAACCCGGGTGGGTTAAGGGTAATTCGGTAATTTTGTGATTAAGTGTCGGGGGTTTCAAGGGATGAAACCCCTGTAGATGGGTAGAGCTCAAAGTAACGAGCGTGATGAATCAAAGAACGCACAAAACGGAGGCCAGGAGCGAAAGCTACAGCCTCAGGAAGCGTGCTACAAGGGAGGAGCCCACTCGAAAAGAGCGGGATAACCTACCCATGTGTGGTCTTGTATCGAAGGGCTCATCAATACGAGTCCATCGGTACATAGAACGCGCGATTCTGACTTCGGGGTAAGAAGATATCGCGCGTTGAAGTTTAGGATAATTTTGGATTAAAATAATATGGAAAATATTATTTTAATAATGTAAAGACAAATTAGCTGGCGTCAGCACTGATGCCAGCAGCCGCATCAGCGGCGCCGCGTGGCGGGGGGCCCGCGCGACGCGGGGCCGGGCCCCGCGCAATGCGGGGCACGTTTGCGGGACACGGGCGCATGCATCGTACACCACGCAGGCGCACGATGCGTTGCACACGCGTACCGGGGGGCGTCTCTTATGCCCTCGGTTCCTCCTCTATAAATACCGGATTTCTGTTCTTCTTCGGGAGGAGTTTCTGGACTCGTTTAGAGTCCGTTTTCTTCCATTCTTGAGGCGTTCTTAGCTAATTCGAGGGTGATCTAAGCAATGACATGATCCATTCCTCGAGTTGGTGCTCCTATAAGGGAGGAACGACCCAGGGCAAGAGGAGGCTCTGTCCACTGCCCTCCTGCCCCGAGAGTGAGAGAGAGATGGCCCGGAGAGAGAGGAGGCTCCGTCCTCCGTTACCGGGCCAGATCAAGAAAAGTGGCCCGATGTAGGGGAGGCTCCGTTCTCCACTGAAGGGCCATGATGTGTGAAGGACACCCCGAGTAGGGGAGGTTCTGCCCGTCGCCCAGGGGCACAGAAAACGAGAAGTCTCCGGGAAAGGGGAGAGTGGGTCGGGTTGTCTTTCGGTGGAAGGGGAAGAACATGCGGAGGCTGGAGGAGGCTCTGTCCACTGTCTCAGGATCTGAAGGGCGGGGCACCCAGAAACAAGCATCCCGAATACCGCTACCTTGTGAGACATCAGGGGAGTAAGGGTTTCTTACCTTCTATTTAATTATAAAATGACATGTGCTAGTTATGAGGTGTGCCGTCTCGCTCTGGGTTAGAGAGAGACGGGCTGTGCGTGTGTTATGTTATGATATGTATTGCTTATATGCCATGTTGTGTGCCGTCTCGCTCTGGGTGAGAGAGAGACAGGTTGTGCGTATGTTTATATATTGTTATGCTATGCTTATGTGCATGATGTGTGTCGTCTCCCTTTGGGTTAGAGAGAGACGGGTTGTGCGTGTGTTTATCTTATGCTATGCTATGCCTACATGCATGATGTGTGCCGTCTTGCTCTGGGTTAGAGAGAGATGGGTTGTGCATGTGTTTATCTTATGCTATGCTATGCCTACATGCATGATGTGTGCCGTCTCGCTCTGGGTTAGAGAGAGACGGGCTGTGCATGTGTTTATATTATGATATGCATTGCTTATATGCCATGATGTGTGCCGTCTCGCTCTGGGTTAGAGAGAGACGTGTTGTGTGTGTGTTCGGTCTCGGCTCAGTGATAGAGCGAGACCTATGATTGTGTTCCGTCTCACTCTATGATAGAGCAAGACGTGTGATGTGCGGTCTCGGCTAAGTGATATAGCGAGACGTGTGATGTGTGGTCTCGGCTCAGTGATGGAGCGAGACGTGTGTTGTGTGGTCTTGCTCTAGGGTAGAGTGAGGAATGTTGTGGTGGTTGTGTGGTGCTCGTCTCTATGATAGAGCGAGATGTGTGCTGCCGGTGTTTTATCAGGTTTTCGTATTGGTTGTATGGTGCTCGTCTCTATGATAGAGCGAGATGTGTGTTGTTGGTGTTTTACGGGTTTTCATATAACCCCGATTAAATATTTGGGTATACGTATGTGTTTTCGAACGGTTTGATGTATGTAGTAGCCAGTAGGCAGAACTACGTCCGGATCTGATCGTATCGGAGTAACATCGTGGATGTTATCCGATATATACGTAGGCAACCAATGGCAAGGCAATGTTGGCCCGGTCCGAATTAGTTATATAATTAGGCCAGTTCTTGCCTACGTGCAACGGAGCGCTAAAGTTCCGTAGCACGTAGAGGAACGAGAAGACTCTCGCACTCAGAGTGTGCTGCTCTTGGTTCTGGGTTCGGTTTTTATCGCCTTTCGGACCCCCAGCCCGGGTCGGTTTGCGGGTCAGGGCGTCACAATTTCACACCTATGAGTGGCTTAGCCAGACCTTTTAGTGGTATGGCATTAGACGGGCTGCATAAGACTACGTTGTCACTTGTGATGTATGTAAGAGAGCTAAGGCTACCACGACATCTCCCGTTGGCTTTCTTCAACCCTTACTCATCCCGGACAAGGTTTGGGAGGATGTTTCGATGGACTTCATAGAGGCCTTGCCCGTGGTGCAAGGCAAGTCGGTGATCCTGGTGATGGTGGATCGGTTGTCCAAGTATGCTCACTTTTGCGCTTTGGGGCACCCCTTCACCGCCAAGACAGTGGCAGGGGTATATGTTCGGGAGGTGGCCAAGCTCCATGACATGCCTCACAATATTGTTTTGGATTGTGATCGGATCTTCATATCTCAGTTTTGGCACAAATTCTTCGCTTTATAGGGCACTACTCTACATTTGAGCACAGCCTATCATCCGCAGATGGACGGCCAGACAGAGGTAGTGAACCACTATTTGGAACAGTACCTCTGATGTTTCACTATGTCTCAGCCCCGCCGGTGGCTACAACTTCTTCCGTGGGTGGAGTGGTCGTATAACACTGCCTTCCACACTCGTACAGGGTTCACTCCTTTTGAGGTACTGTATGGCCGCCCACCTCCGACCATATTATCATATGTTCCTCACTGCTCCTCTGTTGCCGAGGTAGACTATATGCTACAGACACAGGATGAGGTTATGCATCAGCTTAAGGAGAACCTCGCCTCTACCCAAAACCAGATGGAACAGATTTATGATGGCCATCACATTGATTGGGAGTTCTTTGTGGGCAACTTGATTCCATGGTCCGTATGCAGTGGTCGAGCGCATTGGTCCGGTGGCTTATCGTCTTGCTCTACCGCCTGGCTTGTTGGTTTACCCTGTCTTCCATGTCTCCAAACTCCAATGTTGTGTGGATGACACTTCCCTCGCCACTGATGCTCCACCTCCTCCTTTGAT
Source organism: Saururus chinensis (assembly GCA_035235625.1). NCBI lineage: Eukaryota > Viridiplantae > Streptophyta > Magnoliopsida > Piperales > Saururaceae > Saururus > Saururus chinensis. The sequence goes on from CP141140.1 coordinate 30,349,918, forward strand.
GAGACTGGTCACATTGAAGTGTATGAGATAGAGAAAATCTAGCATTATCACTGATATAATTAGGAATGACTAAAGTATGTTCGAAAAGTAGGTTTAGATAATCATTCCTTATAGAAGGACGATTCTCAAGAATTATTTATAAAACACGTATAAACATGGTGATTGAGTTACTTGAATGGGATCAAGAGAGGGTAACTGCCTCATTGGAGCGAGCAACAACCCTATCTTTGTAGTCGTTAATAGTGATGCTCCCATGGCTTGTATAGGCGAGGCTAGGGGTTTTGAAAGGATAAACATTAGGACGAAATGTTTTGAAAGAAAAACTGCCCTTTATGAGTATGCGAACTCAGGATTGAGCTTTGTGGATTAGAAGAGGACACAATTATAATCCGGATTGAAACCTAACGAATGGCAGGAAGTATAGTTGGCCCTTAATGAAGGGAATAAATATTTAAAAAGGCTAAACATACTAGGGTAGAGAGTATCATAGGAAAACTATCTACTTTCATGACTCTTGCACCCTATGATCACGGGTGTCTCTTCTCTCCACAAGCACGAGGTGTTTTGTAATGATCCATAGAGGAGTAAGAGGAGGCGGCTTTGTACATGCAGCAAAGTCCATAGGATGGAGTTGGTGTCTGGGACACTTGTAGCAAGCTATGAGAGCTTGCAAACCCTGGGAGCATCTTTGATACATAGGAAGAAGCTCTAGGGTGGTTTTGGGTAAGAGGCACACCCTTGTTTTATGAAAGTATTATTTATATTTTGTGCTTTGAAACTGCTATGTGTTAAAATTACTATTTGATACCATACTTATGGTGAATGCCTCCAGGCCCACGACTGGAGGCATTCACCATAAGTATGGTATCAAATAGTAATTTCCCAAGAACTATCGTCCATATACAAACACACAAGGAGAAAAATAATAAAAGTTCTTACTTAGATTTAGGTGCAGTTAAAATCCTTGAAATCATCTTAAATACTCCCAAGTAGGCCCTTCTACCCGCACACTAAGCTTTGTCAGGTCCTACAAGGTCTGGGGGGTGGTGAGTATTTTAAAATACTCAATAGAAGAGTTTATATGATTAGGCATGAAGTAACACATAGTAATTTCAAAGTACATAATATAAATAATACTTTCATAAAACAAGGGTGTGCCTCTCACCCAAAACCACCCTAGAGCTTCTTCCTATGTAGCAAAGATGCTCCCAGGGTTTGCAAGCTCTCATAGCTTGCTACAAGTGTCCCAAACACCAACTCCATCCTATGGACTTTGGTGCATGTACAAAGCCGCCTCCTCTTACTCCTCTACGGATCATTACAAAACACCTCGTGCTTGTGGAGAGAAGATACACCCATGCTCATAGGGCGCAAGAGTCATGAAAGTAAATAGTTTTCCTATGATACTCTCTACCCTAGTACGCTTAGCCTTTTTAAATATTCATTCCCTTCATTAAGGGCCAACTATACTTCCTGCCGTTCGTTAGGTTTCAAACCAGATTATAATTGTGTCCTCTTCTAATCCACAAAGCTCAATCCTGAGTTCGCATACTCATAAAGGGCAGTTTTTCTTTCAAAACATTTCGTCCTAATGTTTATCTTTTTAAAACCCCTAGCCTCGCCTATACAAGCCATGGGAGCATCACTATTAACGACTACAAAGATAGGGTTGCTGCTCGCTCCAATGAGACAGTTACCCTCTCTTGATCCCATTCAAGTAACTCGATCACCATGTTTATACGTGTTTTATAAATAATTCTTGAGAATCGTCCTTCTATAAGGAATGATTCTCTAAACCTACTTTTCGAACATACTTTAGTCATTCCTAATTATATCAGTGATAATGCTAGATTTTCTCTATCTCATACACTTCAATGTGTATAATTCATAATCAAATTTCAAAGAAAAACATTCGATAAAATGATTATTTATGAGGTAATTATAACAATCACAATATATACTTAATATCCTACTTCAAAGGATAATCACTCGATAAAATTCAATACATATAATAGAATTATAAACATAGAGTGTATAATTCATATCCTTTCTCAACCAATAATCATTCGACAAATCGAATATATGTGTGGAGATCTTAAACCATAGCTTGAAACTAACTTTAATGCATATATAGCATGCTTGAGTCATATAAATATTAAGTTAAAAAGATAACCAATGTAAACAATCATGCCTTTAAGATAGGATAAAATCCTCTACCTCTCTCTCCATGCTAGTTTGAAGTTGACAAACTAGACTCCACAAACTTGAATGTCAATTTTATGGGCTTTGGAGCTCTCTAATTAGAAAAATAACCTTGACATGACGTCCGACACACTTGATTTAGATAGGAAAGCCTCTTGAACAACTCAAATCGGATTTAAAATGGCTTAGAACAAGATAAATGAAGCTTAAGGAGCGTGGGAGAGAAAACAAGAAAAAATGAGCCTTGCACAGTATTTAAAGCAAGCGAAGGCGGTTCTAGGGCACCACGCATCATGTGTAGCACGCGATGCATGCATGCGGGGCCTTGCTCATGTGCGCCTAGCACGCATTGCACATTGCGCTAATGCGCGTCGCATGCTAGCGTCAGTGAGCTGATGCTAACTAGCACAATAATAATTTTTTTATTATTTATTTATTTTTTAAAAAATAAAATCTTTAAACGTGCTTAACTTTATCTCCCAAAGTCTGATTTACTTGTTCTTGGTACCATTAGGCTCATATTAATGAGCCCTATAAAACTAGACACTACATGGGTAGGTTATTCTGCACTTTTTAAGTGGATCTCGCCTATATTGCATACTTCTTGAAGCTATAACTTTTGACCCCAATGATCAATTTGCGTGGTTTAAGGCTCGTTAAGTTCATTTTTCAGAGTTGTATCATGCCCTTAAGAAAGCCCACCTAGTAAATACCTCTAAATAATTTAAAATTGCTAAAAACTTAAAAGATAATTTTATTAGATACACAAACTTGTACCAAAAATTCACAATCATTACAAGAAACCCCTACCAAACTTTATGCACCACCCAACACTTTTATGAAGACACTTATTAACTCCATCAAGATGCTAAGGCACCATCCCTCTCGATAAATATTTAGCTCATTTCTTATTTCAGAGACAGAGAAGTCTACCTAAAATTCCTGACACATGGTAGATTATCTGTCATGTAACTTGTATTTTCATGGTGAGCACTGTTATTGGTCACTCACAACGAGTCCAAACAGGAGATGCATTTATATATGCTGTGAGTGTATTCTCATGTAAGTACCCAATAGCAATCTTACATAGTCGATTGTGACATGTGTGAGTTTGATGGCATGCTTATCTATTGGATACGCACATGCAAGTGACTTAGTGGATCCAAAGCGAAAAGGCATTCAAATCTTCTATGACTGCACTCACATGTGAATGCCCAAAAGCCATTTGAAACGGAGAATCGTGTGTCATGTAACTCGCATGAATTTTAATGGCATGTGCTGCTATTGGGCACTCACAATGGATCCAAATCGAAGAGGCATCCAGATCTATTATGAGTGAACCCATATGTGAGTACCCAATAGCAATCTAACATGGTGGATTGTGTGATGTAACTTGCTTGAGTATTCATGACATGTACTTCTGTTGGGCATTAACATGCGTGTGTGCTCACAAAAGATCCAAATTAGAGAGTTGTTTAGATTTGCTATGAGTGCCCAACAGTAATTTGACACAGTGGATCATGTCATGTAACTCGCATGACTTTTGATGGCCTGCGTTGCTATTGGGCACTCATATGTACGTGTACTCACAACATATCTAAATCAAGAGAGGCATTCAGATCCGTTGTGAGTGCTCAATAAGTAGTATGATATGGTGGATTGTTAATCATGTAACTTGAGCTTTCATGGTATCTGTTGTTGTTAGGAATTCACTGCACTCACGGTTGAGCCAAACCAAGAGATTCACAATTGAGTTCAGCAGCCAAATTGCACTTTGTTATGTGAGCAAAGAAGACCAAGGTATCTCTGCATGTAAAGAACATTCAGACTCGACCAATGGGGCTAAATGAACTCTTTTTAATCTACCTTATATAGAGTAGTTGGCCTAGTGGAAGCATCGTTGTTAGGGGGTGGTGCACCAATCAAAATTCAAATTTTATGATTAATCTACACAATTATGTAAATTAACTCTAATTAATAAGCAATATAAATTATCCAATGCATAGCAAGTATACAAGAAATCAAATTAGATGCCAAAGCCTACTGATCTTGGGCTGTCCATGTAATATCCCGAATTTTCTTACGTTTCAAAAATTAAATATGTGAAAAATATGGTATTTGACCTATTAATATTCTTAGTAGAATAACTTCCTCCATAGATAGAATTTTTTATTGAAACTATATAGTTACAAAGTAGACAGAAAGAGCTTCGAAACACCACTAAGAATGCGTAAATCGGAGTTCAGATAAGGACTATTTGAAGTTAAACATATCATATAGGGCCCATTTACCTGATTTAAACGTATATTTGGGTTGTTTAAGTTGTTTTGGGGGTCTGATTAATTAGAATTCCAAAATTAATCTTTAAAAGCATAATTAAGTTGTCTGAGTTAATAGGATTGGCCAAACTTCTAGAGGGATTAAGAACCATAATCATCATGCTTATAAAAGGGATGAAAGCTTTTGACTATTAAGGGGAGGAGGAGCCACCGATAGAATTTTTCAGTGAGGTTTCGGTGGCAGTGGATCGACGACAAACTGACTATGAAGGTAGGATGACTATTAATTTTCAAGTTGAAATTACTATGTGGTTTGTTAAATAAATTTAAACATATATTACATTATTAGCAATCTATGCAATTTACTCATTTATGTGTATTGTTCTTGTAATTACAAAGAACAATGTTCTCTACAAGTCACTATTTCAGTAATAACGAGGAATAGTGATATGCCTGCTGCCGGCCAGCAACCGAACGGCTGGTCCCTTTTCACCGGAGGGACTGTTGTTACTTCCGACCAAACATTTGGTTGCCGGGAGGACTAGCCATTGTGGGTGTGCTAGGTCGTCTGAAAGAAACTAAGAATGGGAAAAAAAAAGTACTTTGGTGGCGCGGCGTAGCCTCGGCCCGATGAGGGACCTGGCTTCTCGGAATCGCCTGATGATGGCGATCCAGTCAAGCCAAACCCATCAGCCAGCCATCGCGGCTCCGCCGCATAGTGTGTTTTTTTTTTGAAAGGGCTGCTTTGTTGCCGGCCGGCCACCAGATGGGGCCGAGGCCGAGGCTGGCCAAATCGCCATGTGCCTAGAAAATCTGACGCCCTTGCCTCATCCGAACTCCCAAGAGTCGTATTTTCCTCATTCGAACTCCGATTCATGAGTTCTTGGTGGTGTTTTGAAGCTCTTTCTGTCTATTTTCTAACTATATAGGTTTCAACCACAAATTCTATCTAGTGAGAAAGTTATTCTACTAAGAATGTTAATAAATCAAATACCATATTTTCCACGTATTTAATTTTTAAAACCTAAGAAAATTCTGGATATTATAGTCCAGCCCTTCGCACACCCTTGAATCCTTTGATTTGATCTTCCAAGCACAAAGGAATCAAGTGAGGAGAAAATAAATACCTTGTATGTGCTAATCCCTCAAAGTCTTCATTCTTAGATGCAAAACTCAGCAAGATGGCGACCCAAATCCCTCTTCTTCAAGCACCAACTAGCAAGGGATCCAATCCCTCTCTTGCACTGCGTCCAAGAAGGAGGAGAGGAGGAGATAGGAGGCGGCTAGCAAGGTTTTCCCAAGGAAAAGCTAGAGGGAGGCCGAACTTCACAAGGGAGAGGGGGCCGAATTGGGAGAAGGGAGATGAGAGGAGGGGGCGGACTGATTAGGGCTCATCTCCCTCTTCTTTCCCTTTAAATACTCCTCCTTTCTCCAATTAAGCTGGGCTTAAATCGGGCTTTTGGGTATTCGTGAAATGGGCCTTTCCTACTGAGTTTACAGGCTTAATTTAAGAGGGTCATACACAACATGAGTGGGCTCTTTCACTCAGAACTTGCGGAGGTTTGGACCCCCTACACATGGCCAAGCCCACGATAGGGTCGGTCGCTAACCACGGGTCCCACTATCGACACATAATTCGCACATTTGGGCCCCACAACATATTTATGTACATCCTAGTCACATGCCTAGTGTGCGCGTGTGACGTAGGTGGGTCCCAACAAAATTATTATTAGAATGGCTTATATGGGGTCGGCGCGACCGACCCCACCACCCTTAGACCCCGTGGCCTATACTGACTTACCCAGACAGATCAATGTGGGCCGAAATGGGTCTGAGCCCATACTATGGTGCAACACATTAGACTTTAATTTTAAATTCCAACCATCTTTGCTTCTCATTCGGTTAAAAAGTTGTAAAATTATTGTAGTTATAATGCCTTTTTTCTAATCTGAGTTATTTATGAAGGACCCCGTTAGTTTGTGCTCGATTTGAATTACACGGCCCATAATTTTATTTTAGGGGGGACTTACCTGCCCAAGGAGCCACTAGATCATGATTCCACTGGTCCCGAGTGCATGCTTAAGTATTCACATATACAAATGCTCGATCGAATAATAATGGGACCCATTCATTAGAATGGGCCTAAGTTTCTTATCAAAAAAATAGTGATGGGCCTAATTTTCTTAGCCCTTCTCCAATCTACACCCCCATCTTATTGGACCTAGGTGGGCCCCAAAAGATTGCAGACCGCGAGACAAGAAAGAGGTTTCATAACAGATTTCCCATAACACAAGCCATGAGTAAGGGCCCGTTTGGGAGGTAGATTTCTAAGGTGGAAAGTGATTTGTTTAGAGTCGAAAGTGATTTCTAAGGTGAAAACCGTTTAGAAGGCTCATTTAAAGCTAAAATCGCTTTCCTGGCAGACCCAAAATTTGCTTTCTTCAAGAACTCACCTCCTGATGTGAGTTCTTGAAGAAAGCCATTTCTTTTTTGAAATGATATGAAAAGACGTTTTGCCCATTCAAAAAAGACATTTTACCCATTATATTGGAGGGCATTTTTGTTATTTTTACATGAAATCAAAAGTGAGCTAAAATTTGATTTGTTTTTGAAATCATCCATAAAAAACCCTATCCAAGCGTCATTTAGTTTTGCTTTTTTTTGTCAAAAATCAATTCTCTTACAAATTGATTTTCCTTCTACTTCAAATTGCCTCCCAAACGCCCCCTACGGATGAAATGAGACTTGGAAATACTCCATTTCTCTGCCTGGTTGTATTTAAAAAATTCCCTTGCAGATATCAATCAAGACTGAAATTGAAAAAGCGCAGTCATTTCTCTGACTGGCTGACACTGTTGTCTCGAGAAAGCGCCTGCCTTTCGCCTCCTCCCTCCAGAGGCCTAATTCCGCGTTCCAAGGCTTCCGCAAATCTCACGGCCCAGGTCCAAATGGGCAAATTCTCCCAATTCAATCTTGTTTGTTCTTTCTTCGCCTTTTGGTGTTTCTTGATCAGCCTCATGTTTGTGGATTTTACATATTTTTCATTGATCTCGATTGGAAGGAAAATGAGTGCCGTTTTGTTCCTTAATTAGTTTGACAATTTCCTGGTTTTTGTTTTGTTGTTTAGTATTTTGATTGCATTTTTTGTTTTGTTGTTTAGTATTTTGATTGCATTAAAATTACTGTTTGCCGATTCTTACTTTTGTTGCATTTGTGATCCAAAAAAGTGTGGAATTCCAAAGTATTTTCTTCTTTCTTTTTTCTTTTCTTTTTGTTTTTTCGTTTCCGGTAATTCTGATAGTAATTGCATAAGAACTAATTGAGAAGCATGTGAATTTATTGTCATTCAACTTGGTTTATGTTTAGGTTGTTTGGGGGAAATTAGAGTTTGTTTTAGCTTATTACCAGAATGGCATGTTTCGAGCTACCTCCGGGCTAGGGGTGCTAACGAGCCTAATCAAATTTATGGTTGATTCGGCTTGAACTTGAAATTTTAACTTCGAATTTGAGTTGAGCTCAAGTCGAATCATTTTAGCTTCTAAACTGACTTAATTTTGTAATCAGTGTTTACAATATCTTCTATAATATATTATTTTAGTAAAGATAAGTAAACATTATGACTCTTGACACATTAAACCAATTTATACCGTGCTAATATTCAAGGTATGGATTAAAAAATTAAATAAACTAATATTAGTTTATTTTAATTTTCTAATCTCATACTATTAGTACATGATAGAAAGATTACTATATGTATATTTTAATTAGTATGAATTTATAGAAGTAAAAAAATGGTCTTAATTCTCATGTGATATGTTTTACTTAAATCATACTTGAAAAAGTAAAAAATAATATATATTATAAAAAAGGAGTTGAAATGTGAAAGACATGAAATTTATATATAAATATTATGAATACAACTTTTCTTGAGCTTCAAGTTAAGTCGAATATAACTATGATTGAGTTTGACTTAACTAATTTTGAGTTCGAGCTTGAATTAGAGTAGAACCGATTTGAATGTGAATCAAATCGAGCTTATGAATTTGCTTTAGCACCCTTACTTTGGGCTAACCAAGTTGGCCATGAGGAGGACAATAGCTCAGGCTTCATGTGATATTCCTAATTAAATTAGGATCTTAGTTACCTTATTGATTTTACCTTCCTAAATTAGTTTATTTCCTACTTTACTTAATATTAGTCTTATTTACCTTCTTTTGGTTGGAATTAGTTTATTTTTCAATAAATTATATGCTTCAACCCATTCTAAAGTAGAGTACACAAAAATTAGTTAGTTTTTATTTAATTTTCTACTATAATCTTCCTCTTCTCTCCCATTTTTCTTTATTATCTCTATATAAACCTCCTTGGTGTACACCATGGGTAACTGAAGGCGATTCTGATCCCTGTTACCCACCCTCTTCTCCAATGAGCCAATAACGATGGAAGAGCCCGCTATGTCAGCCAAGCCTGACACCAAAGTATCACACTGGCTCCCACAATCGCGGAGTCTTCATCTTTCCGAGATGTGCTTGTTTCGGACTTTTACCCCACTCACCTTCACGCTTGCAAATAAAAAATCAATCATTTTGGCTACACCCTGCTGACCACAGGCGCCAATCCAGCCGCCGCTGGTCTCCAACCTGCCACCGTCATCATTATCATTTCTGATTAGAGACTTCCAGTTAGTGTGACCAGAGCCGATAGACTCTCATTCCATTCCATTCTTTTCAGACGGTCACCATCGCCCAAGCTACTTTTTTCTTCCGGGAACCGGCCAACCACCGGCAATCAGTGCTCCCCGACCACCTGCCAAACGATCTTCTCTATTCCTCCTGGCTTCACACTCTTCCTCGAGGCATCTTCCTTCTTCGGATGCCATTTATTATTTCTTTGGGACAGTTAACCTATTACTTCACCAACATCGGGTTCTCATTTCCTTCTGAACCAGGTTGATTATATGGCCCAACCGTACCTCCTATAGTACAGTAAGATCAGTCGGACCGCTCGCTTTTGCACACTCATGAGTCCCCTAATCCTGCGTCAACCCCTTATCCCCTAGGTTATGCCCCACTTGTTGATCACCTCGATGATGATTTTGATGCTTATATTAAGAGGTAGACTACCTGACCGCGTAGGTCACCCTCGCGGTCGTGGTCATGGACGCATCAATCATCCCCATGGAGCTACTCATTCTAACCAGAACCTTACTATTCATGCTCAGCCAATTCGTGTTACTTTTCCAATCTTCAAGGGCGACGACCCAAATGAATGGGTTTTTCAGGCAAAACATTTCTTTCACTTCCATTGAACTACGACTCATGAACAATGCGAATTAACTTCTTTTCATATGGAGAGTCGTGCTATGTGTTGGGTCGACCAGTTCCTTACTCAGAACCCGGATGCTACTTGGCATGAGCTTGAGCATGCTCTTCTCCTCCATTTCGGCCAGACTCATTATAATTTTAACAGTTTGTTGCCTCAGGTTCGCCAATAGGGATTAGTCTAGGCCTACTAGGATGAGTTCAAGTGCTTAGTGAACCGCGTACACGGTGGCCTGAGCATGCCCTTATCAGAGTCTTTGAAGCTAGCCTTAGGCGTTACCTCATATTAAGGCTGAACTGACAGAAATGATGTGCATGACACATGTCTATGAGGAGAAGTTAAACCATCTCGGTCGTTCTACTTTCTCACACCCATCGGCTTATTCCCTCCCGCCCCACACTGCTCCATCTTCTGATCCACCACGTGGTGGCTGTTCTGCAAGTACTTCTGCATCTACTCCTCTTACTCGTCTTACTCATTCTCAAATAGCCGATCGTTGTTCCAAGGGTTTATGTTATAATTATGATGAGAATATACCTCTGGTCATCATTGCACAACTCAAAAATTATTTATGTTTGATGAGTGTTTTGATGAGGTCTTTGTGGAGGATAATGGTGAGGATTTGACGAGCTTGCTTCTAAGACTATCGAGGTTTGTGATATGGAGATTTCACTCCAAGTATTTGTGGGCACTTATACTCCACGTACTATGTGTGTTAAGGCCTTAATTAATAAACAATCAGTCTATGTTCTAATTGATAGTGGGAGTACTCATAATTTTTTTAATGATCTAGTTACTCGTCGCCTTGGCTATCCTATTAAAGACTCTGAGATATTTAATGCATTGATTGGTGATGGAACCCATCTCAAGAGTTCCGGTGTTTGCTCTATGGTCGAATTATTTTTGCAGGGTTAGACATATACTACGAATTTATTTCTACTTCCTACTAAGGGGGTTGATGTTGTTCTTGGTGTTGAATGGCTTGAGAACTTAAGTCTTGTTTCTTGGGACTTTTGTTGTATGACTAGAATTTACTTATAGGGGAAAGTCGGTGCATAATCACTGCTCATCCACCGGGCCGCCTCTAGTTCTTTGAAGAATTGGAAACTCTTTCTCATTATCATTGTCATCGCCTCTTGCTATAGAACCGCCCTTTAGTTAAAGTTCCCTAGACCGATGATACTCCGTCTACTTTGGCTGCTCTCTTGGATGAGCATCAATCCATCTTCAAGAAACCACAGGGCTTACCGCCGGTCCATTCTTATGACCATCGAATTTCTATGTAGCCTGATGCTCCTCCCGCTAATGTCTGCCCATACCACTATCCACATGTCTAGAAGATAGAGATTTAACGTCTAGTTTGCGAGATGATATCTTTGGCATATCAGGCCTAGTCAGTCTTCTTACTCCTCTCCTATCCTCCTTGTCTGGTCATGAAATTTTTTGTGTGAACTATAGGACTCTTAGCCTTATTACTTTAAAGGATAAGTATCTATTCCTATCACCGAGGAGTTGTTTGATGAGTTATGAAGAGCCCAATGCTTTTCAAAAGTTGGACCTCCATACTTGTTATCATTACATCAGTATGCATCCTGACGATATTTCTAAGACAACTTTTCGTACGCATGATGGGCATTATGATTCTAAGTCATGTCATTCGGCCTTACTAATGCCCCCGCCACCTTCCAATACTTCATGAACAATGTCTTTCAGAGCTATCTATGTCACTTTGTTTTAATTTTCTTTGATGGTATCCTGGTTTATAGCCCTACTTGGGAGGAACACTTACAACACCTGCATTCTATTTTCCCACTCCTCCATGAGCACTTACTCTTCTTGAAGTGGTCCAAGTGCTCTTTTGATTGCCAACAAGTTGAGTATTTGGGACACATTATTTCCGCCCACGGCATTGCCACTTACCCAAGCACGATTTCTGTTGGTTGGAATTGGTCTCGACCTTCTACTCTACGTACACTATGAGGGTTTCTTGGCCTTGCAAGTTATTATAGACATTTCATCTTTTCCTATGACGTTATTGCTGCACCACTGACGACTTTGCTGAAAAAGGGTGCTTTTTTATAGTTTGATTCAGTCGAACGTGCTTTTATTGTACTCAAAGCAGCCCTCATTTTCACCCATGTCCTTGCTCTTCTAGAATTTGCCAAGACTTTTATTATTGAGAGTGATACTTCTTATGTTGGTCTTGGTGCAGTCCTTATGCAAGATGATCACCCCACTGCCTTTTATAGCAAGGCTTTTTCTGGTCATTTTCTATTGTTATCTACTTATGAGCGTGATATGTTAGCTATCTTCCACGTTGTAACTAAATGATGGTCCTTTCTTTTAGATCGTCACTTTATCATTCGGATAGACATCAGCCTCTCAAATTCTTTATGGATCAACATGTGGCAACCCTCGCTCAACAATGTTGGGTCTCTAAGTTAATAGGTTATGATTATGAATTGGTCTATAAGCGTGGCCTCAAGTGTCACGCCCCGGCGATGCCCGACCCGAGCCGAACCCGGTCCAAGGGCCGGTCAAGCGCGCGGGGGCGACGAAGTGAAATTGAGAAACGATTCTAGCGGAAGACTTAATCCCTAACCACGGGCGATTAACAGCAACACGGAGTGCGCACAATCCTTTGAGCAAGAGTAAATAAAAGGGGAAGAAAAGGTGTTGCTTAACACAAAGTAAACAACAATCTCAAACCCACAAGCTTAGTTTTAAGTAAAGCCCTCACCGGCTCAAAATAAGTCATAAGCAAACATAACTGTAACATGTGACATAAAACCACAACAAGAACCCTACACAAAGGTTCGAACATAAAGCATGAAAGAAACGATGATAAGTCACGCAACGATCTCCATCATCACACCCAAGCTACCTCTGACCTTTCCTCAAAAAGGCAATCCTGTCCGTCTGCGTGTCGCACCACGCAGCCCCAAATCAAAACACAAAAGAGGGGTGAGTTTTAACACTCAGCAATGTTTTTAATATCACTGTCAACGTAGAAAATACGATAGCTTAGAAATGAGATCGTTTCAGATCAAAGATTTACATGGTGCATCACTTTCTCGTCACACATTCATATCACTTAACACTGCATAAAAATGCATAATTCAACCTGCATGGATGTATCTCTAGCATACATATTCCCACATGCATTCACATCATAACCAATCCCGCATGGATGTATCTCTAACATACATATTCCACATGCATAACATCAACATCAACATGCATGGATGTATCTCTAACATACATATTCCACATGCATAACATCAACATCAACATGCATGGATGTATCTCTAACATACATATTCCACATGCATAACATCAATATCAACATGCATGGATGTATCTCTAACATACATATTCCCACATGCATAATGTTATCACAATCAACCTCCATCAAGGAGTAATCACACATTGACGTCACACGTACGGGAGCATAGACAAGGCCACGAAGGCGTGTCATGGTACAAAATTCTACACAAGAATTCAAGAAAGATCGGGGTTGTCAATCCCTAATACTGCTCGCCCTGGACGATTCTGGCCAAGGATGTCCCATTCTCACACAGAGAATCTAGAGCAGGGGTGTTCGCCCAGGGACATCTCCTGCGGAGGGAAGAGCCCGAGTTCTCACACGAGAGAACCCTAGAACACGTGGTAGCGGGGTGCACACGGCATACCACACCGGATTCTCGTGGTCCAGATGACACACATAAAAATATTCTCACGTATCCGCAAGACAAGTACACAACTCGTCCCCATATCATTCCATTAAACAAGACTCAACCCGGGGAGTGCACTCGTTCCACACAGGAACTCCAAATCGTTCCACACAGGAACTTCAAATCGTTCCACACAGGAACTTCAAATCGTTCCACACAGGAACTTCAAATCAAAATATGTCCTTTCGGACCAATCAACTTGCGATTAATCCACGACCGATAAACCCGGCACGCAATTCCATCACATTGCATCCAATCGGTCAAATTCGATTAATCACGATGAAGCCTCAATTGGAAATCCATTTTCATGATGCGTGCAACATGGTACATGCGTGGGCAAAGCATACATGAACCCTAATCATGATAAGTGCTCTCACCAGCCCCTAATGCATCATTCATAATCACGATATTAAGCTTCAACATCATCATTTAACCCCCACATGTGTGTGTGTGTAACTAGTAGAAGCCTTTCACATGATGCATATTAACATGCTTGAAAATCAACTCACCACCACACTACACATGTGAATTTCTACCTAAACATGAATTCCAGCGGAAATCATAGTAGAAGAATCGTTGAAATCATAGTTAAATTCAAAACTCAACCACAAAGGCTAAACACCTATAACATCACTCATTTCATCATTGAGTCATGGCATTCACCAACATTCACACACCATTAATCACAATTTATCATGACAAATCTGTCCAACAATGATTGTAGTCCTACGGAAATATGCTTAACCAAAGGGAAACAACTATTCATAATTTCAAAATAACGATTCCAACATCATGCCACAAAACATAAGTCATTCCACCATCACTAAGCATATATCTCAACTCCATAAACTCAATAGCATGCATTTCCAGTAGCCTAACATAGCTCAAAACACTCCACATTCATATAAAATTGGCAAGCCAAGGTGGAATCATCAAAATAGGCATCATACACACAACATGCAAATTTCCTGTGTAGCCGATCGATCGCCCTTCAGGCCGTTCGATCGGTTACACGCAAAATTTTCAAATTTTCAGTTCAGCCGACCGATCGCCCTGCAAGGCCGATCGATCGCCAACACGGCAGAACAGTCATCTTCTTCCTTTCGCAAAATCAAACCGAGACACCATAGATAACACTTCAAATCCACATCTAGCACCCTAATCATCATCAAAAGTCCTCCTTGACTTCCAGAATATCAAACCAAACCATAATAATGCCATTTCGAAATAAGCCAAAAATGAAGAGTTTTACCATGGATAAACAGAGATTTCGAAGACCCATTACCTCAGCACTTGATTAAGCTCGGATTGAAGAGTCACCCTTCTTGAAATCCTTGAAAATACAATGAGTTTGAATCAAACACCAATAGAAATCGATTTACTTAAGAAATCCCTAATTAAATCTTAGATCTAGGGCTTGTTGGTAGTAAAAATCAAATTTTGAATGTTAGGGTTTGCAGTAAAACGCAAATCAGTAGCTTTTGATGGTCAAAAACGAATTGAATCAAGGGGAAAATGGTAGATTTAGAAGAAATTAAGAGAAAAGCCATGGATTAGTGCTTAATTAGAGCAAGCTTACCTTAATCGGCTTCTAATTCGGGCCTAAGTGGGGATTAGGCCAGACCTCCTTCCTTAGCCTATTCCCAAAAATGGAAATGGCTCAGGTTTGCCCTTTTATAGTAAGGGTTGGGGTAGGCAAAGGTAAGTTTTGGGGTGTAAATATGAAAAGTAGGCTAAAAGTGGTTATTTTGCAAATTTAAGCACGAATTAAGCCTAATAAAATTCTGAAAATTTTTGTGTGACCTTAAGTATATGTCTAGGTTCATTTGACACAAAAATAAAAATTTCGACCGTGGGGCCCACAGGGGTCCCGCCAAAACCCTAATTTTTGGGAAAATAGTGAAAATTCCGAAAAATCTCAAAAATTCACATTTGGTTTAAAATCACTTAAAACCACTAATATTGAAGTTAATTTTGGTTAAAACCATCACAAACTCTATTTATTTACAAAATCACCGAATAAGATCAGAAAACACGTAATCTCACGATAATCAATAATTAAAGAAAACCAAAACCGGTTTAAAGATGAGGGTCCTTACATCAAGAATTGTGCTACTGATGCCTTATCCCAACTATATGAAGATGCCACCTTTCATGCAATTTTTGCCCCGATATTTCTTTTTTTAAAAGACTTACATGCAACTTATGAAACTGATGATGCTACATGTGCCCTTGTTATGCGTCTATGCGAAGATCCTTTTTCCTCACCGAATTTTGCTTTGCATGATGGTTCCTGTTGTGAACGTCCTAATGGTCTACCATTGGGCTCCACATGCTAGTGAAATAGGCTTTAATTGTGTTATTGATAATAAGGGGGTGTAGGCCTTAGGGCTGCTTCAGGCTATTAGTTATTTATTAATTATTAGGGAGTTTATTGTTATTTCTATTTAATAATATTTAGTGGGCATTTAGGCTTATGTTAGTGAGCCCATTAAGATTCTTTATTTAAGTGTAAGGACTATGCTCTAATTAATTAGTGAATGAATTATTGAGTCTCTTGTCTTCTCTCTTTTCTCCCTTTCCTCTCCCCTTCCCGGCCATCTTGCATCGCTCCCTTCCCCTACCTTGGTTGTCATGTCGTTGTGGACATCGGTCTACAACATTGGTTTCAGAGCCCAAAGGTTCATGGGGCAACAGGCGGAGATACTCCCGACAACTCCTCCTTTCTTGGATGTGACTACCATCTTGGATAGTTGTGCAAATATTACAGCTATGCTTGAGGATTGCAAAAGGCTTATAATGGCCATGGTGGCATCCAAGCCAGCCAAGGGGCCACCTCAGGCTGACCCAAAACCTTCACCATCATTCGCCTAGAAGAAGAAGATGCAGCAAGTCAAACGAAAGGCCTTTCTCTACAACGAAAACCCATTTTGGAGGGCTCCTCTAGTCAGCCGCAATGTATCATTGCCATGCCGCAGCCAACTCTTGCCATCACTGCCTCGAAAGCCTCAATTGGTGCTATGTCAAAAGCCACCATTGGTGCCCTCCATGGCACGGGCCATGTCTTACGACTAGTCCCAACCGCTACTAGTGATGGGTCAACAGGAAGCCTTACAACCACACCCAGATCAGTGCTACTAGCACGTGATTCTAGGCACTCTAGCCAGAAGAGAAGAACCCTTCCCATGTTGGAGTAGACGACTAATCCTCCGCTTGAGGGAAAACGGGGTGGAGGACAAGGGCATCCTCTTCAACCAAGGCACCCACACCGCCCTCTCCTTCGTCACCCTCCACTGCGATGGCATGTGCGAGTTCATGTTCCGGTGCCACCCCAGCACCGACATGCTCCTCACCCGCGCTGAGCTCCACCTCCCCCTCTTCAAATCAGTGCAAATGGTTGCGGACTTCAACTCTAGACTGATTACTAGAGATTGGGGACAACAATTCCACTACCTTGCCATCTCCTTGCCCAGCGACACGCTGCCTTGGGGTCAACCTTCAGCTCCACCTTGCCAGTGTCTCCACACACACTTGCTCCGGCCACACCCAGTTTTTCCTTGTCTTCATCACTAGGCACTTATGCTCTGTGCAGCCCTCCTCAACATGGATTTTCCTCCGACACATTTCGGATCTTTGGGCAAATGCCAGCTCCATCCGGTCATGCAAAGCAGCAATTCTTGCCTTCCTCTCTATCGGGATCAATCCTTCCGATATCCGAAGAAATTGGCACAAATTTCTGCTGCAAATCATTTAATGGATGCTTTCCATCAGTCAACTATGATTTCATGGGATACTCTAGTCCTCTTGGCTCAGAACCATTGCACTCTTTCCCTGTCTCAGTGCAGAGTTTCCATTCTGGAACTTCCTGCAATATCTCCATCCTGCACAGATCAAGCAGCCTCTGTACTGGTTGTCCTCAATTCGCTATCTACTTTAACAACAAATTTCCAACAAATCTCAAATATAATTTCAATGGAGCCGATGCGAGCTGCCAATGGCTGGAATTTTCCCATCTAGTTGCGGCCAAATCCATGCTTCAATCAATCCGGGATTTTCCTTCCTTCTAAATGACAACAAGGATTGGATGAGATTGGCTTCCTAGAGATGGCTCTAATCTTACGGGATCTTCCTTGCCATATGGTTCTGATCTCCGTGGCTAGAATACCCTTGCTAACTGGTGAAAGATTCAATAGGAGGATTTTCATCCATAAATATTTCATTCATAATCTTATTATCCGTGGCAAAAAATCTGATGATCTCCCTTTCTTAGCCATCCTGGACAACATCTGATTCGAGATTGCTCAAAAAGATCATTTCATTCCGGAACAATTTCATCAGCTACTTTCCATTATGGGACCCCTGCCATATCTACGTTATGAGCAGTCCATGCCGCATCTTCCTAAAGATTGCTGAGAATCTTGTCCACAATTTGCTCCATCCCTTTGCAAGTAAGGCCAATAAATCTCTTCACCTTCGACTATGCTCAATCACCACTGCTAAGATTTCTCTACAATCTCTTGCCCACTTTATTCAACCTAGCAGTCCAAGATTATGTTTTCCTGGCATAAAACCAATTGTGGCACACATAGTGATGTGGGCTAGCTGCACATTGCTTGCAACCTTGGGTTTGTCCATTTTTGTGACTGGCCCTGCAAATCTGCCCATGATTCAATGCTAGCACATTCTCTCCTTGTTTCAAGTCTATTGACCACCTCTCTACTAGCTCTTGGACCTGGGCCTCTTGGTTCCAATTTACGTGCTAGATATTGTGTTACTTCTAATTGTCCATTTGAGCATAGCTATGATAGGCCCGATGTTATGAGCTCTGTCACCTCGAGGATGAGGTGATGTGCAAGCAAAGTATGGTAGAATGTTGTGAATGTCCTAATGGTCTACCATCGGGCTCCACACTCTAAGTGGAATAGGCTTTAATTATGTTATTGATAATAAAAAAGCATAGGCCTTAGGGCTGCTTAGGGCTATTAGTTATTTATTAATTATTAGGGAGTTTATTGTTATTTCTATTTAATAATATTTAGTCGGCTTTTAGGCTTATGTTAGTGAACATTTTAAGATTATTTATTTAAGTGTAAGGAATATGCCCTAATTAATTAGTGAATGAATTATTAAGTCTCTTGTATTCTCCCCTTTCTCCCTTTCCTCTCCCTCCTTCATGGTGGCCATGCCGCTCCTTCTCCCCTTTCTCAACCATCTTGCGCTGCTCTCTTCCCCTACCCTAGCTATCATGTCGTTGTGGACCGGTGTCCACAACAGTTTCCTATTGTGGTGTGGTCGACTTTGGGAACCTAACTCCGAGGAGTTGCATAGGGATATTCTACATCTTTGTCACTCTACGCCTATTTCCGGACATGAGGGGATATTTTGAATATATAAAAGGGTCTCTTAGAGCTTTTCCTGATGTGGTTTTAAAGGGTTTGTCCACCAATTTGTAGCCGAATGTGACATTTGTCAGCATACTAAGAGCAATTCTACCACTCCCTCTGGTCTTCTTTAGCCACTCCCAATTCCCGAATGAATATGGGATGATATTAGCATGAGTTTCATAAAAGATTACCTAAAGTTCAGGGTAAATCCGTCATCTTATCATGGTGGATAGACTATCTAAGTATGCATATTTTTTGGCATTCTCTCACCCAATTATTGCCACAACTATTGCTAAGGTTTTCATGCTTGACATTACTCGTCTTTATGGGATGCCTAAAACTATTATTTGTGATCATGATCAGGCCTTCTTATCTGCATTATGGCAAGAGTTTTTCCACCTTCAAGGCACTTCTTTTCACATGATTTCCATTTATCATCCTTAGATAGATGGACAATCTGAAGTAGTCAATTGTTGCCTTGAGTAATATTTAAGTTGTTTTTCAGGTGATTGGCCTTGGACTTGGCTATCATTGCTTCGTCAGGCGAAATGGTCTTATAACACCGCTTATCATACTACCACAGGTTATACCTCCTACATTGCTCTATTATATGCCACTTCGTGCTTCTGTTAATGTCGTGGATACTACTCTTCAAACTCGTAATTAGGTTTTGAACCATCTTCGTCTTAACCTAGAAGATTCACAAAACCATATGGGTCAAGTTTATGATAAATATCATGTGGATCACGAGTTTGAAGTAGGTAATCTTGTTTATCTTTGCCACTAGCCTTATCGATAAACTTTAGTTCATAAGCCATCTAACAAGAAACTGAGTCATCACTTTCATTGTCCTTATCCAATTTTGAAGCGAATTGACAAGGTTTCTTATCGTCTCCACTTGCACTGAGAGTCACAGATTCACCTGGTGTTTCATGTTTCTCATTTTCAAAAATTTGTTGGTGATCCTTTATCTATTCCACTATCAATTCCACTACCGATTTCATCTGATCCGAGCCTTCGAACACCTCATGCTATTTTGGAATGTCGATGTGTTTGCCATCGTGGACGTGTTGTTTCCAAGGTTCTTATCGCTTGGTAGCACCGTTCTCTAAAAGATGCTACTTGGATTCAGGAGGACAAATTTCTTCAGCGATATCTAGATTGGTTGCCTTAAGGGCAAGGCGATGCAAAATGTGGTAAAATGTTATATTCCTAATTAAACTAGGATCTTAGTTACCTTATTGATTTTACCTTCCAAGATTACTGTATTTCCTATTTTAATTAGGATTAGTCTTGTTTACCTTCTTTTAGTAAGATTACTAGTTTATTTTTTACCTTCTTTTAGTAGGATTACTAGTTTATTTTTTTATAAATTGTATGCTTCAGCCCATTCTAAGGTAGAGCATTCAGAAATTACTTAGTTTTTATTTAATTTTCTGCTTTAATCTTCCTCTTCTCTTCTCTTTTTCTTTATTATCTCTCTATAGACCCCCTTGGTCTACACCACTTTGTCATATGCCTCAAGGAAAGCTCGTCCTCTTCCACCCAGCAAGAGGAGTTTTCACTCGTTTGCATTCCGATCAAAAGTGCAAACGGCGACTACGCCAGTGCCCCGCCCTGTCCCCTTGGCCGGGCTGACTAATAATATCCTTGATGGTACCAGCAGTGTGTATCTTGTAGAGCTGCAGAGCGCCTGGGAGGCAAATCCTAGCAGTGTGGATTTGTCATGGGACAATTCCTTTAGAAATTTTGTTGACCAAGCTGCCACATCCCTATGCAGCTCGGGGCAGACGATTCAGGAGAGTATGCGGCTGTTGCTGCTTGTGAGGGCTTACCAGGCAAATGGGCATATGGGCATCTGGAAGCTGTTGATCCAGTTGTAGTGGGTAAAACCCGAACAAAACTTTATTACTCCAATGATGTGGCTAGAACAAATAACATGATTGTGATCCACGGAAATGGAAGTTGCACATAGTCACAATGTTTCTGTTTTGATTCATTTCAATCAAGGGTCATTTCAGGTTCGTTACTTTTTGATTTGGGAAAATTACCAAAAAGTTTCGATAGTGTAAAAAAAATGATATAGAGATTAAGCATGCGTATACTAGATAAGCTCACAAGTCACAAGCATAATACGTAATTGGAGAGGCAAAGATATATTTCTAAATAAGCTCTTATGCACATTTGAGCTGTGTACTAGATGCCCCATTAGGCTTTCAAGATGCCCCATTAGGCTTTCAAGATGCATCACAGGCACGACAACATATTAAAGGATTTACAAACCGACAAGATAAATAGAAAAGACTAAGAGAAATCAAACCCTGAACCAATGCTTAAGCAACTATTATCTGTTTTAATTTAAATGTGTATACAAGATGTTAAGTCATGTAACATCTACACAAATCAAGATGTTAATTAACCAGGGTAGTCGACCATTATACGAGGGCAAACCCTGTTCCACAAATCAAACTGCAGCCCACATAATCAAAAGCCTTGGAACCACCACAAGAATCTAATTTCCTCGTTGCAAATAAAAAATTGAATATGAAGTTCTAGCCTTGTCTAAAAGAGTTTGTATCTTCGTCGTGGGAGGACTGAGGGCTGGTCCGTGCTTCCATGATTTGTCGCCTCGCCGGTCCTAGAACTGCGAGCCGAGAGGAGATTGTCTGTGATCGCCGCCTTGCCATCGCCAACCCTACGAAACCAGGAGTAACAAGTTCAGGATGGGAAGAAAAGATAGAAAATGGGCATGACTAGTCCGAAATAAAAGCGAAAATTGGCAAAATTTTGCCTAAATTTTCGTTTTGGCGATAAAGTGCAAAAAATTGGCTAAGTTTCGCGAAAATTGTTACTATGGTTTTGCATTCACATTAATGTTTTTAAACTGACCTGGATGGCCCGCCGGTTGAACCCGGTTAGCCTGGTTGACTTAAAATTCTAACAAAAAAAATTACCCTCACAGCGGCGAAAATAAATGAAATTTCGCAAAAAAAATTGCGAAAATTATTACGCAAGTCAAGGTGTGGTGTACGAGACTGCTTGTAAGTGCTCTTCCAAATTATATACCTGGTGGAAGCATTCGTATCAGTGTTTTGGAGACTGCCTCGCCGGCTTAACCCGATTGGCCCGTAAAATTCTAACAAAAAAAATCTTCCTACCCTTCCCAATCCTAATTCCCAATGCAGCCCGGTCACAATTCTTGAATAGCTCATAATGGATTAGCTCTGTGCCAATCTTTTACTGTATACTTGTAAATTTGGTCGTAGGGTTCCGGAAGCATCTTATTCTTTTAGGTGTGTGCAACTTCCGTTGATAGGGAAGATAGAGTTCGTAAAGGGATCATCTTGGTTTGATTCTTATGTCCACACTGTTAAATTGACAAACAGATTGGCATCCATGTGAATTGAAGGTGAAGGAAGACGGAGGGAAGGGACTCTAATCGCAAAACAGGGGAATGGGAACAGTCGAGGAGTCGGGATCTAGGGGCTGACTGCCAAGTTTTTATTTTTGACCCAAGTGAATTGATCCGGGCTGATCCACGGGCCAATGGTTCACCGGGGCGGTTCTTTGTGGCTCCGGCTAGTTTTAAAACCCAAAGAAACTGGCCAACCCAATCTGTAAAATAAATTAGGTCCGGTCGAATAAGCCGGGCAGGTCCAGTTTTTAAAACAATGATTCATATTGTGATTATTAACCAAGAGGCATTATTACACCCATGCGTATATAATTGAAAAACTATATGAAACCTTTATTTACTCTCGTGCCATGAATGCTTGCTCGCCACAACAAAGTACTTGTTGTGGCAAGCATGCGCAACTGGGCGAGGCCGTACTTGAGGGTTAGTAGAATTATTCAAAACATAAATGGTAGTATCTAAGCTGTGTGGTCCCAATGTGTTGTGGCTGTCATTGTTTATTCATGAAGTTTTGTGGGATCTCAGGTTGTTAAGGCCACCGGTTAATTGTGTTGTTGGACATAAAGTAATAGAACTTAGAAATAAATGAATTATTTGGGAAAGTTGGAATTGTTAAAGAAGTGTTGAGACAAACTAGCCGACAGGGCTGGCATCTTTGGAGATTGGCTACTGGCAATTATTGTTTTATTTATTTTTAGTGAAAAAATGGCAAAGATATGTACAAATATGGCTGTTATTTTTATAAAAATCTAATAAAATATCGGACCATGTTCAACAACGGTAATTGTGAATGACCTGTGTGACATATGACTTCATAATATGCAGAAACATATTCAACTCTTACTAGGCGCAAATACATATATTGTTATATTCTTAATTAAACTAAGATTTTAGTACTTTATTAATTTTACTTTCTTAGATTAGCCTATTTTTCACTTTAGTTAGGATTAGTCTTTTTTACTTTCTACTAGTAAGATTAGTTATTTTATTTTTTTATAAATTATATACTTAACCCATTTTAAGGAGGAATTAGAAAATCACAAAATTAGTTTGCTTTTGATTTTATTTACAGTTATTTTCAATTTTCTTTTTATTTTTAATTAAGCCTGTGTAGACCATCGGTCTACATTATTGGTCAAGGATCCAGCCGTCGCTCACTCGTCACCGGCCACCACCGGCCAAGTCGATGCCTTGGCCCTCCCAGATGTTCCCCCGGACTCCTTTAGTGCTATGCCAGCCGAAAGCTCGCCTTCTACACAACGGTTTTTGCTGCTTGCATGCTCCTTTGTCGTCGGTCAAGCATATGCACCATCGTCCTCAGATCCAGCAGCTGAGGGTGGGATTTTGACCAGATCTGCCTCGTCTGTGGCCGATCCTGCCACCGTGCCTAGGATTCCGGCCAGATCTGCCCCGTTTGCGCCCAAACAGGTTGTAATCGCCCCATCCGCCTCCGTGGAACTACCACCACCTCTCTGCTTTCCGCCTTCGCACCATTTGGCCGCTGTCTCGGCACACCAGTCCGCCACGACACCGGCCATCGGCCCAACCGTGATCACCTACCGATCTCCCTTTACGTCCCTAGTTTAACCACAGCAAGTCGTCTCCATCTCGCTGCAAGATCAATCCGCTGCCCAGATGCCTTCTGGGCCGGATGCCGATGGTCCGCCTACCACCTTTTTCCTCCCAGCCACCCCTGCACCATCGACCGCCGCTCCATCTGCCCTCTAACCCCAGTCCTCCTCCTCTTGCTTAGTCGATTTGCCGGTTCTTCACTCCTCCATGCCTTTGGTCCGGGATGGTTATAATCAGACCCTGCCAGTTCGACCTGGGGCTCACATTATGGACAATCCCCTCTTTGAGCACCAGTTTGCCCCGGTGGTCCCACATGCGCCTCCTCTCACGCACATGGATTAGTTACCACATCCTCCTATGCATACTCGGGGGCACTCTCATCTAGCACTAGCTCCTGTTCCACTTATTAATCATCTTGACGATGGGGCAGCTTTTATAGAGAAGAGAAATTACTGTGACCATATAGGTTACCCTCGTGGTTGTGGGTGTGGCCGCATCGACTACCCAAATGCTGCTATTCAGGCTTGGCTAATTTATATTACTTTTTTTGTCTTCAAGGGCGACGATCCAGATGAATGGGTTTATCGGGTAAAACATTTCTTTCACTTCCATCGCACTCTGGCTCACGAATAGTGTGAATTAACCTCATTTTATACAAATGGTCGTGCTATACGTTGGGGGTCAACCAGTTCCTTGCTCAGCATCGAGATGCTACCTGGCCTAGATTTGAGAATGCTCTCCTCCTCTATTTCGGCCAGACTCCTTATCATAATTTTAACAGTTTGTTGCCTTAGGTTTACTAACGGGGATCAGTTCAAGGCTATCAGGATAAGTTTGAGCGCTTGGTTAACCGTGCTCATGGATGGCCAGAACACACCCTAATTGGTGTCTTTGAAGCAAGTCTTAAGTATGAGATTAAAGCAGAATTACAATTTTTTCCTCAAACTTCTTTGACGGAAATTATGCATATGACTCGTGTATGCGAGGAAAGAGTAGCACATCATGGGCGTATTTCTTCCTTCCGTTCGTCCTCTACCTCCACTGCTGCATTCCATGTTTCTTCCTCTTCATCTCCCACAATGCCGATTAAGAAACTTACGCAAGCTGAAATAGATGCTCGCCAAACAAAAAGAATTATGCTATAATTGTGATGAGAAATATACTCCTAAACATCAATGCAAGTCTCTTCATATGTACGTTGTTGATGCCCCAACTAGACCTATAGCCGAATTTGATGCGAATCTAACTATGCTCGTTAATGACATTCATCCAATGTTTCAAGCATTTGAAAAGTAGTCGCCTTGAAGACAAGGCGATGAGGAAACAGTGATGGAATATTGTTATATTCCTAATTAGATTAAGATTGTAGTACTTTATTAATTTTACCTTCCTATATTAGCTTATTTCCCACTTTGGTTAGGATTAGTCTTGTTTACTTTTTGCTAGTAGGATTAATTGTTTATTTTTTTATAAATTATATGCTTTAGCCCATTCTAAGGGGGGATCAGAATATTAGAAAGTTAGTTTGCTTTAATTTTATTTGTAGTTATTTTTAATTATCTTTTTATTTTTAATTGATCCTGTGTAGATCATCGGTCTACATCATATATACGGCAAGATCACTAATTTCTTAGCAAAAATAATTGAAATCCTCAAAGAGGGATTGATAAGATGATATGAATTATTAAATGAACTAGTGGGGCTGTTTGTGGAACTAAATTCGCATTTTTCTTATCATTAGTAATTTGTAGTGAACATATGCTATTAGCTTCTCATATATTAAAAAACAAATCTTCAAATCTTGTGAGCAGGAAGACCGGATGTACATCACCTCCAACTTCCACCTTGCCAATTCATAAAAAATAAAAAAATCCACCTTGACAAGAAAGACGAATTTCCCTTTCTCCCTGATATGTAGCGCTTGTAATTCTTTCTTTTTAGTTCCTCTCTTGTAATTTCCACACTCTTCTTGTGTCCTCTCTTTTGTACTTAATAGAAGGATGATCCCCATTTACTTATAAAAAAAAAAAAAAGTTTCAAGTATCTAATGATGTGTTGTTTAATGGTTTTACTACGCATTCCCTTTCCCAACATATTGTTCGTTTGGTTGAAATCAAGTAAGTTACTTGCATCTATTCAATTATTGATACTAGGGACATATATGAATATGTCTTTGAGCCAAATACATTATGATACGTTTGTATTATGTTGAATATAACTTAAAGATCCCTCCATTTCAGCACTAGAATTTTCTTGTGACTCTTGATCCCACAACTAGGACTTTGCCATCAACAACTTCTTTTTTCATTTTTTTTCTTTAACTTTTTTGCAAAAAATGACTGGCTGCTTTTATTTTCTCACCAATCCCTCTTGCTTCATTTTCTTTCTTAAGAAAGGGAAGAAGCTTCATGCTCGGTTAGGTAGTAGAATGTACGTGGGTGTATTTATATAGTTGAACAAAAATACTAAGCTATATGTAGTGTTATTGGATTTAGATGTACTTGTAAAACAACTCAGTATCCGCTTGGGTTCATTCATCATGTATTCATGTTGAGTGCTAGAGAAGCCATTTAGAAGGAATGTTTGCGCTTCCTCCCTTCATTTGGCCTCCCAGCCCCTTATTTTTTGTTAGGCCCATTAGTGCAATTTTTTTGCTTATTTATTGTTTAATTAGTTATTAGCCATTAGTTATGCTTGATTAAATGGACTGTTGAGTATTGCCAAAAAGAAAAAAAAGGTGGTTGGGATTAGAACTTCATTAATAGCTAGCTAGAGTGGGCATACTATGGCTTTAGTAGGTTAGAGGCTTGACCATGTTCAAGGTAAAGTAGGGTCTAGGTAAAATAGATCACTAGGGAGCTGTAACTCCATTGAAGGCTTGTGGAAATAAATGGGATAGAAACTCTCTGGTAAGACTGAGTAAGAAGATATATGAAGATGCTTGGAAAGACTAATATATGCTCCTTCTATCTTATATTAATAATTACATTTAGAAAAATAGTAATTTTTATTTAACAGCGAAACACACATTTAAGAGAAGGTAAAATAAGCTTATGATACTCTTTTTTAAGTATTTAATCACTTAAATTGAACAAAATAGAGCTATTAATGTAAAATAAAAAAAAAATTTGTTAAATGAAGCTAATAATTTTGGATGGAGAGAGTATAACTTTTCAAAGGCTTTAGTAAATAAGAATGACTTAGCTTTTGTGGCTTGGTTACAAGGGCAGAGAGTACTTTGGGATGGAATTTTGTGATCAGAGTATGCCGAGGCCCCAAAACCCATGGATAGTTTTTTGGTGCAAGATTTGGCTACAAATGACTCGAGTCTTTCAGCATCAAATGAACTTGTTTTACGAGGCATGGCTCACATGGGTCCTTGTCATCACTGTCAACAATGATGCAAAAATTAACGAAAAATGTGGCAAAAATTAACGAAAAATTATTAGAATGTATGCTCAATACCAATTCGTGTTATACACAATTGGGTAGTTTTTTTATATGAGCCCGCACAGATTAGTGTTGAGCACAATTTCATGCTTACCTAAGAATTTGTTGAAATTAATCCGTCATAGATGTTACATGAACCCACATACAATGACCAATGGCATGTCTTTTTATTTGCCAAAGAGGGAAGATTGTTTCAATACACACCAAATTAAACAAGACAGAAAACCATGACCATGATGTAGTGCAAAATTGGCCATGGATACCATTACATTTGCATGTGGGACCAGGCTGAATTAAAAATGCATGATAGTTTCATAAGTCATCATTCGTATTGTTAAGAGGTGATATGAAGTAAGTCTACAAGCCATCAGGTTACCAAGTATTCTGATATATAAAAACTCAAAAAAGATAGTTGGATAGTTATTTTAACTTGATATCCTTTCAATTTGGTATTGCAAGCCTTCTAGGTTTTGAATACGTGGTTCCTTAATCACATCTAGGTATGCTTTGGTAGACTATATCATGTACCTAAATTTTAGATCAAAACAACTAAACATAAAATGTGTAGAGAACCAACGGATGATGAGGCACAAGGTGCAGTCCAACCAAAAGAAGTATGGGCAAGGCCCTAGACTTGATCCAATCATATTTGGGTCGGTTTTACTCAATGGCTATGGAGAAGAAAGCAGTACCTTAATTTTTTCTACATTCAACAATATTGTTGTATTTTTTCAACAATATTGTTGTATTGTTTCAACGATATTACTATATTGTTTATATTTATTGTTGTATTGTTTTAACAATATTGTTGTATTGTTTTAACATGAAGAAACTCCAAGTTGATTACTATTCTTTTTAGACTTCAGCAATAATGATAAAATATTGCAAGGGTTTTGGTTTGTTTAGTCCTCGTGTACTTGCACCTTTTTTTTTTTTACTTTTTGGATTTCTAAACATATGTCTTTTCTTGGTGTCAAGATCATTAAAATTATGGTGCTAATGGGTTTCCCAAGAAGGTAACCTTCTTTAAAGTCTTTATGAGGACTTTTTCAATACTGCTATTTTTTTAAGAAAAATGATATTTCTATTTCACTTTCTCTACACTAGAAGCTTACTCCAACTTTGATTGGATAGGAAAAAGTAAATCTCCATGTGGTTAGATGTGATTCACCTTCTTAATCCAATAAGAGGTTAGAGTAGGTTTTTTGTGTGATAAAAAGTGGAATAGGAATTTTAGCTTCATTTTTTTAAAATTGGATTGTTAGTATTAAATAGGCCGGGTAGGGCTAGGCCAACCCTTAAAAGTTTCACCCTACATATGATCTGATGCGAGTTATTGGATCATTATCTGACAATTTGCTTAATCTAAGCATATTAACTTTTTCCTTAGTCATAAAAACATAACAATATTTTTAGACATTTTACAAGGTACTTCACAATACAAACACATGTAAAAGCATTAACATTAATTAGGTCTTTGACATTGATGAATACTCATTATTATAAGAGGACGCTCTCCTTAGGCTTGGCTTGATCACTTATCATTTTGATTGTTTAACTCATAAAAGACTTGTCTCTCACCTTCATCAATATTGAGCATATCTTTTTCACATCCATTCTCTCCTTTGGATACTCAGTTGAGCATGCAACTCCAATTTCAGCAATAGAAAGCAAGCACTCTATTAAAATTTCCCTTTCTCTTGGACCTTCTTGCTGGAGGAGTTGGGGGTCCAAAACTTCCATTAGTCTTTCAGGGATAGCGATCTTCACATATTTTGAAAGATTTAGACCATCATAGAACATTTCATTAGTTGGTTTCTTGCCTGTAATCATCTCAAGCAAAACAATCCCATAGCTATACACATCCCCGTGAGTAGTCACTGTGCTTCCGGTACCATATTCTAGTATTATGATTTATAACAAAATAAGAAATTAGATAAAGAGAATTAAAAAAATGTTAAATGGTCATGTTAGAAACTTTTTTGTATGAGGATGATGAACAATAATTATTGACGTTTAAGATCAAAAGAAGTTCTAAAACAAAGGTGGTAATGAAATGATGTATTGGATTTTTTGGTATGTGTACTTTAGATTGGACCTAGCCTAGTATTAAGGAAGTTGATATGGAAAAACTTAAATCTTGTGATTTATAATAGAAGAGTAATTAAAACATTTTTTCTTTATTGTCCTTCAATGCAATGCATACAATTCATTTAGGGGTGTTAACGAGCTGAGTATCGTCAAGCTTTATTGTAAGGACCCTCATCTTTAAACCGGTTTTGATTTTTATTTAATTATGGGTTATCGTGCAATTTACGTGTTTTCTGATCTTATTCGATGATTTTGTAAATAAATAGAGTTTGTGATGGTTTTAACCAAAATTAACTTCAATATTAGTGGTTTTAAGTGATTTTAAACCAAATGTGAATTTTTGAGATTTTTCGGAATTTTCACTATTTTCCCAAAAATTAGGGTTTTGGCGGGACCCCTGTGTGGGCCCCACGGTCGAAAATTTTATTTTTATGTCAAATGAACCTAGACATATACTTAAGGTCACACAAAAATTTTCAGAATTTTATTAGGCTTAATTCGTGCTTAAATTTGCAAAATAACCACTTTTAGCCTACTTTTCATATTTACACCCCAAAACTTACCTTTGCCTACCCCAACCCTTACTATAAAAGGGCAAACCTGAGCCATTTCCATTTTTGGGAATAGGCTAAGGAAGGAGGTCTGGCCTAATCCCCACTTAGGCCCGAATTAGAAGCCGATTAAGGTAAGCTTGCTCTGATTAAGCACTAATCCATGGCTTTTCTCTTAATTTCTTCTAAATCTACCATTTTCCCCTTGATTCAATTCGTTTTTGACCATCAAAAGCTACTGATTTGTGTTTTACTACAAACCCTAACTTTCAAAATTCGATTTTTACTACCAACAAGCCCTAGATCTAAGATTCAATTAAGGATTTCTTAAGTAAATCGATTTCTATTGGTGTTTGATTCAAACTCATTGTGTTTTCAAGGATTTCAAGAAGGGTGACTCTTCAATCCGAGCTTAATCAAGTACTGAGGTAATGGGTCTTCAAAATCTCTGTTTATCCATGGTAAAACTCTTCATTTTTGGCTTATTTCGAAATGGTTTGCTTGATTTAGTGTGTTAATGGTAAGATTAGAAAATGGAATTATTTAATCCCGATTTCTTAGGGTTTTGCATTATTATGGTTTGGTTTGACATTCTGGAAGTCAAGGAGGACTTTTGATGATGATTAGGGTACTAGATGTGGATTTGAAGTGTTATCTATGGTGTCTCGGTTTGATTTTGCGAAAGGAAGAAGATGACTGTTTCACGTGTTAGCGATCGATCGGCCTTGCAGGGCGATCGATCGGCTGAACTGAAAATTTGAAAATTTTGCGTGTAACCGATCGAACGGCCTGAAGGGCGATCGATCGGCTACACAGGAAATTGTATGTTGTGTGTATGATGCCTATTTTGATGATTCCACTTTAGCTTGCCAATTTTATATGAATGTGGAGTGTTTTAAGCTATGTTAGGCTACTGGAAATGCATGCTATTGAGTTTATGGAGTTGAGATATATGCTTAGGGATGGTGGAATGACTTATGTTTTGTGGCATGATGTTGGAATCGTTATTTTGAAATTATGAATAGTTGTTTCCCTTTGGTTGAGCATATTTCAGTAGGACTACAATCATTGTTGGACAGATTTGTCATGATAAATTGTGATTAATGGTGTGTGAATGTTGGTGAATGCCATGACTCAATGATGAAATGAGTGATGTTATAGGTGTTTAGCCTTTGTGGTTGAGTTTTGAATTTAACTAATGATTTCAACGATTCTTCTACTATGATTTCCGCTGGAATTCATGTTTAGGTAGAAATTCACATGTGTAGTGTGGTAGTGAGTTGATTTTCAAGCATGATAATATGCATTATGTGAAAGGCTTCTACTAGTTACACACACACACATGTGGGGGTTAAATGATGATGTTGAAGCTTAATATCGTGATTATGAATGATGCATTAGGGGCTGGTGAGAGCACTTATCATGATTAGGGTTCATGTATGCTTTGCCCACGCATGTACCATGTTGCACGCATCATGAAAATGGATTTCCAATTGAGGCTTCATCGTGATTAATCGAATTTGACCGATTGGATGCAATGTGATGGAATTGCGTGCCGGGTTTATCGGTCGTGGATTAATCGCAAGTTGATTGGTCCGAAAGGACATATTTTGATTTGAAGTTCCTGTGTGGAACGATTTGGAGTTCCTGTGTGGAACGAGTGCACTCCCCGGGTTGAGTCTTGTTTAATGGAATGATGAGGGGACGAGTTGTGTACTTGTCTTGCAGATATGTGAGAATATCATTATGTGTGTCATCTGGACCCTGAGAATCCAGTGTGGTATGCCGTGTGCACCCCGCTACCACGTGTTCTAGGGTTCTCTGTGTGAGAACTCGGGCTCTTCCCTCCGCAGGAGATGTCCCTGGGCGAACACCCCTGCTCTAGATTCTCTGTGTGAGAATGGGACATCCTTGGCCAGGATTGTCCAGGGCGAGCAGTATTAGGGATTGACAACCCCGATCTTTCTTGAATTCTTGTGTAGAATTTTGTACCATGACACGCCTTCGTGGCCTTGTCTATGCTCCCGTCTGTGTGACGTTAACGTGTGATTACTCCTTGATGGAGGTGGATTGTGATGACATTATGCATGTGGGAATATGTATGTTAGAGATACATCCATGCATGCTGATTTTGATGTTATGCATGTGGAATATGTATGTTAGAGATACATCCATGCATGTTGATTTTGATGTTATGCATGTGGAATATGTATGTTAGAGATACATCCATGCATGCTGATTTTGATGTTATGCATGTGGAATATGTATGTTAGAGATACACCCATGCAAGTTGATTTTGATGTTATGCATGTGGAATATGTATGTTAGAGATACATCCATGCATGTTGATTTTGATGTTATGCATGTGGAATATGTATGTTAGAGATACATCCATGCATGCTGATTTTGATGTTATGCATGTGGAATATGTATGTTAGAGATACGTCCATGCGGGATTGGTTATGATGTGAATGCATGTGGGAATATGTATGCTAGAGATACATCCATGCAGGTTGAATTATGCATTTTTATGCAGTGTTAAGTGATATGAATGTGTGATCGAAAGTGATGCACCATGTAAATCTTTGATCTGAAACGATCTCATTTCTAAGCTATCGTATTTTCTACGTTGACAGTGATATTAAAACCATTGCTGAGTGTTAAAACTCACCCCTCTTTTGTGTTTTGATTTGGGGCTGCGTGGTGCGACACGCAGACGGACAGGATTGCCTTTTTGAGGAAAGGTCAGAGGTAGCTTGGGTGTGATGATGGAGATCGTTGCGTGACTTATCATCGTTTCTTTCATGCTTTATGTTCGAACCTTTGTGTAGGGTTCTTGTTGTGGTTTTATGTCACATGTTACAGTTATGTTTGCTTATGACTTATTTTGAGCCGGTGTGGGCTTTACTTAACTAAGTTTGTGGGTTTGAGATTGTTGTTTACTTCGTGTTAAGCAACACCTTTTTTTTTCCCTTTTATTTACTCTTGCTCAAAGGATTGTGCGCACTCCGTGTTGCTGTTAATCGCCCGTGGTTAGGGATTAAGTCTTCCGCTAGAATCGTTTCTCAATTTCACTTCGTCGCCCCTGCGCGCTTGACCGGCCCTTGGACCGGGTTCGGCTCGGGTCGTGCATCGCCGGGGCGTGATAGAGTTTTTGGTATCGGAGCACATCTTTGTCCAAGAGTAAATAGGGTTTGTGTGTGACAAGTCTTGCTTGTTTGCTTGCTTGCTTGTTTGTGTGCTTTCTGCTTGTTTGGCTATGTGCTTTCGGGTTGTTAGGCTGTACGATTAAAGTCTGGTCGTTGTGTAGATGGCTGGTCCTAATCATGCAGGCGCTAATAACCATCGCGGTGCTCGTGACCCAAGGGTGGACGATGTGTTGACCGCCATTGAAGGGTTGACACAGGTGTTCCAGGCTAAGCACGCGAGTGGTAGCAGTTCTGAGTCTCTTTCTCTCGAGGGATTCAAGAAGCTTAATCCCCCTAGCTTCAAGGGCGGATTAGATTCCTCTCATTCTTTTGTGTCTCCTCATTTTGCTCATGAGTTGGATGCTTGTTATAAGTTGTTGCATGTTCCTTTGCGTGTTTCTACACCTTCATCCTCTCTTCGAGCGGAAAAGTATGTTGAGATGATTCCTATGGAGATCGGTGGACATGTGCTACATATGGATCTTATTATATTGCCGATGATTGACTTTGATGTGATCCTAGGCATGGATATGATGTTCAAGTTCCATGCATATGTAGACTGTCGCAGGAGGTGTGTGAAGTTCGAGTTGCCAGGAGCTAAGCCTTTTATCTTTCAAGGGTTGAAGCGTTCTAATGGCAAATTCTTGGTCTCTTCCTTCAAAGCCAAGAAGTGGATCGATAGTGGATGCGAAGCTTTCCTTGCTAGTGTTACGGGATTGAACATGGAGTTACCTTCTTTGGATTCCGTTCGTGTTGTGGCGGAATTTCCCGATGTCTTCCCTAGTGACTTGGCGAGTTTACCACCGGAGAGGGAGATAGAGTTTTGCATTGACCTTATTCCAGGCACTACTCCTATCTCTAAGGCTCCCTATCGTATGGCTCCAGCCGAACTTAAAGAGCTTAAGGCTCAGCTGCAGGATCTTATGGATAAGGGGTATATTAGGCCGAGTGTATCTCCTTGGGGTGCGCCGGTCTTATTTGTTCGGAAGAAGGATGGTTCTCTACGGTTGTGTATCGACTACCGAATGCTTAATCAGGTAACCATCAAGAACAAGTACCCTTTACCTAGAATTGATGATTTGTTTGATCAGTTGCAGCAGGCACAGGTTTTCTCTAAGGTCGATTTGAGATCGGGTTATCACCAACTTCGGATCCGTCCTGATGATGTTGCTAAGACGGCTTTCCGTACCCGATATGGGCATTATGAGTTCTTAGTTATGCCTTTTGGTCTTACTAATGCACCTGCCTCATTTATGGACTTGATGAACCGAGTCTTTCGGCCTTATCTTGATCGGTTTGTAATTATATTCGTGGATGATATTCTGATCTATTCGGCCAATGAGGAAGAGCATGAAGCACATTTGAGGATTGTCTTGCGAACTTTGCAGGAGCATATGCTCTTTGCAAAGTTTGACAAGTGTGAATTTTGGCTCAAGAAAGTGCATTTCCTTGGTCATGTTATATCGAGAGACGGTGTGGCGGTTGATCCCTCGAAAGTTGAAGCCGTGTTGAATTGGGAGCAACCGAAGAGTGCATCGGAGGTCCGCAGCTTCCTAGGACTTGCCGGGTACTATCGCCGTTTCATTGAGGGTTTTTCTAGCCTTGCGAGCCCTATGACTAAGTTGACAAGGAAGAATGAGAAGTTCGAGTGGAACTCAGCTTGTGAAGAGAGTTTCCAAGAGTTGAAGAAGAGGCTAACTTCAGCTCCAGTTCTAACTTTGCCTTCCGGGAGTGGCGGATTCGTGGTCTATAGTGATGCTTCTCTTCGCGGCTTGGGTTGTGTACTCATGCAGCATGGGAGAGTGGTGGCTTATGCATCTCGACAGCTTAGAGTGCACGAGCGGAATTACCCCACTCATGACTTGGAGTTAGCGGCCGTAGTCTTTGCATTGAAGATTTGGCGGCACTATCTCTATGGTGAGAAGTTTGAGGTATTCACTGATCACAAGAGCTTGAAGTACTTATTCACGCAGCGAGATCTTAATTTGAGGCAAAGGAGGTGGCTTGAATTCTTGAAGGATTATGACTTCACGATATCGTATCATCCGGGCAAAGCGAACGTGGTGGCGGATGCTTTGAGTCGGAAATCAGCCACTACGGTTGCTTGCATGCGAGTTCGTGAGTGGCTCCTTTATGAGGATGCCATTGAGCTAAGGCCAGAGTTGACTTTGGAGGACACACGGAGCTGGTTTGCTAATCTCTCTATTAGCTCTAGTGTGGTGGATGACGTGGTCGAAGCTCAGAAGGGTGATGAAGATATTCTAGCTCTTAAGGCTAAGCTAAGGGAGAAGGCAGTGTTGGGCTTTGAGGAAAAGTCCGATGGAAGCTTGATGTATAAGGGTCGTTGGTGTGTGCCGAACACCGTTGAGCTGAGAGAGCGTATCCTATCGGAGGCACACCATTCTAAGTTCTCTATCCATCCTGGAGGAACGAAGATGTACCACGACGTGAAGAGGACATTTTGGTGGAATGGGATGAAGAAGGACATTACGGTCTACGTGTCCAAATGCCTTGTATGTCAGCAAGTCAAGGCAGAGCATCGGCATCCAGGCGGTTTACTACAACCACTTCCGATTTCGGAGTGGAAGTGGGAGCACGTCACTATGGATTTCGTTTCTGGACTGCCACGGTCGCCGAGTGGTAATGATGCGGTTTGGGTGATTGTTGATCGACTTACTAAGTCCGCTCATTTCCTCGCGATTAGAATGACTACTCCTTTGGATGTCTTGGCTGCTCTATATTTGAGGGAGATCGTGCGGTTACATGGGATTCCAGTATCTATTGTCTCTGATCGTGACCCGCGGTTCACTTCGAGGTTTTGGCAGAGCTTTCAGGGTGCTTTGGGCACATCTTTGCATCTTAGCTCCGCTTACCATCCTCAGACGGACGGACAGTCCGAAAGGACCATTCAGACGCTTGAGGACATGCTTCGGGCTTGTATCCTTGAGTGGAAAGGAAGTTGGGAGCAACATTTGCCGCTGGTTGAGTTTTCTTATAATAATAGCTACCAAGCGAGCATCCGGATGGCACCTTTCGAGGCGCTTTATGGGCGTCCTTGCCGATCACCGTTGTGTTGGAGTGAGGTTGGAGATCACCTTCTCACTGGCCCAGACCTTATTCAGCAGTCAGTGGAGAAGATACACCTTATCCGGGAGAGGTTGCAGGCAGCTCAGAGCCGTCAGAAGAGT
The DNA here is from genome assembly GCA_035235625.1 of Saururus chinensis. Lineage (NCBI taxonomy): Eukaryota > Viridiplantae > Streptophyta > Magnoliopsida > Piperales > Saururaceae > Saururus > Saururus chinensis. Next base: position 30,386,294 of record CP141140.1, read on the forward strand.
TATGCCGATAGGCGACGGCGGGAGTTGGAGTTTGGTGTTGGTGATCATGTTTTCCTTAAGATCTCTCCGACTCGTGGTGTTGTTCGATTTGGACAACGGGGGAAGTTGTCACCTCGTTTTATTGGTCCATTCGAGATCTTGGAGCGGATTGGCGCCACAGCTTATCGGGTTGCACTTCCACCCCGACTGGCCGATATCCATAATGTATTCCACGTCTCACTTCTTCGGAAGTATGAGCCGGATCCCACTCATGTCTTGGATTTTGAGCCGTTGGAGCTTCAGGAGAATCTTTCCTACGAGGAGGTACCTATTCAGATTCTTGATCGTAAGGAGAAGGTACTTCGGCAAAAGGCAATCCCACTCGTGAAGGTGTTGTGGAGGAATCATGGAGTCGAGGAAGCCACATGGGAAACGGAGGACGAGATCAGAAAGAAGTATCCTCATCTTTTTGTCGCTGACCTCTAGCGAATTTTGGGGGACCAAAATTCCTAAGAGGGGGAGGATGTAAGGACCCTCATCTTTAAACCGGTTTTGATTTTTATTTAATTATGGGTTATCGTGCAATTTACGTGTTTTCTGATCTTATTCGATGATTTTGTAAATAAATAGAGTTTGTGATGGTTTTAACCAAAATTAACTTCAATATTAGTGGTTTTAAGTGATTTTAAACCAAATGTGAATTTTTGAGATTTTTCGGAATTTTCACTATTTTCCCAAAAATTAGGGTTTTGGCGGGACCCCTGTGTGGGCCCCACGGTCGAAAATTTTATTTTTATGTCAAATGAACCTAGACATATACTTAAGGTCACACAAAAATTTTCAGAATTTTATTAGGCTTAATTCGTGCTTAAATTTGCAAAATAACCACTTTTAGCCTACTTTTCATATTTACACCCCAAAACTTACCTTTGCCTACCCCAACCCTTACTATAAAAGGGCAAACCTGAGCCATTTCCATTTTTGGGAATAGGCTAAGGAAGGAGGTCTGGCCTAATCCCCACTTAGGCCCGAATTAGAAGCCGATTAAGGTAAGCTTGCTCTGATTAAGCACTAATCCATGGCTTTTCTCTTAATTTCTTCTAAATCTACCATTTTCCCCTTGATTCAATTCGTTTTTGACCATCAAAAGCTACTGATTTGTGTTTTACTACAAACCCTAACTTTCAAAATTCGATTTTTACTACCAACAAGCCCTAGATCTAAGATTCAATTAAGGATTTCTTAAGTAAATCGATTTCTATTGGTGTTTGATTCAAACTCATTGTGTTTTCAAGGATTTCAAGAAGGGTGACTCTTCAATCCGAGCTTAATCAAGTACTGAGGTAATGGGTCTTCAAAATCTCTGTTTATCCATGGTAAAACTCTTCATTTTTGGCTTATTTCGAAATGGTTTGCTTGATTTAGTGTGTTAATGGTAAGATTAGAAAATGGAATTATTTAATCCCGATTTCTTAGGGTTTTGCATTATTATGGTTTGGTTTGACATTCTGGAAGTCAAGGAGGACTTTTGATGATGATTAGGGTGCTAGATGTGGATTTGAAGTGTTATCTATGGTGTCTCGGTTTGATTTTGCGAAAGGAAGAAGATGACTGTTCTGCCGTGTTGGCGATCGATCGGCCTTGCAGGGCGATCGATCGGCTGAACTGAAAATTTGAAAATTTTGCGTGTAACCGATCGAACGGCCTGAAGGGCGATCGATCGGCTACACAGGAAATTGTATGTTGTGTGTATGATGCCTATTTTGATGATTCCACTTTAGCTTGCCAATTTTATATGAATGTGGAGTGTTTTAAGCTATGTTAGGCTACTGGAAATGCATGCTATTGAGTTTATGGAGTTGAGATATATGCTTAGGGATGGTGGAATGACTTATGTTTTGTGGCATGATGTTGGAATCGTTATTTTGAAATTATGAATAGTTGTTTCCCTTTGGTTGAGCATATTTCAGGAGGACTACAATCATTGTTGGACAGATTTGTCATGATAAATTGTGATTAATGGTGTGTGAATGTTGGTGAATGCCATGACTCAATGATGAAATGAGTGATGTTATAGGTGTTTAGCCTTTGTGGTTGAGTTTTGAATTTAACTAATGATTTCAACGATTCTTCTACTATGATTTCCGCTGGAATTCATGTTTAGGTAGAAATTCACATGTGTAGTGTGGTAGTGAGTTGATTTTCAAGCATGATAATATGCATTATGTGAAAGGCTTCTACTAGTTACACACACACACATGTGGGGGTTAAATGATGATGTTGAAGCTTAATATCGTGATTATGAATGATGCATTAGGGGCTGGTGAGAGCACTTATCATGATTAGGGTTCATGTATGCTTTGCCCACGCATGTACCATGTTGCACGCATCATGAAAATGGATTTCCAATTGAGGCTTCATCGTGATTAATCGAATTTGACCGATTGGATGCAATGTGATGGAATTGCGTGCCGGGTTTATCGGTCGTGGATTAATCGCAAGTTGATTGGTCCGAAAGGACATATTTTGATTTGAAGTTCCTGTGTGGAACGATTTGGAGTTCTGTGTGGAACGAGTGCACTCCCCGGGTTGAGTCTTGTTTAATGGAATGATGAGGGGACGAGTTGTGTACTTGTCTTGCGGATATGTGAGAATATCATTATGTGTGTCATCTGGACCCTGAGAATCCAGTGTGGTATGCCGTGTGCACCCGCTACCACGTGTTCTAGGGTTCTCTATGTGAGAACTCGGGCTTTCCCCTCCGCATGAGATGTCCCTGGGCGAACACCCCTGCTCTAGATTCTCTGTGTGAGAATGGGACATCCTTGGCCAGGATTGTCCAGGGCGACCAGTATTAGGGATTGACAACCCCGATCTTTCTTGAATTCTTGTGTAGAATTTTGTACCATGACACGCCTTCGTGGCCTTGTCTATGCTCCCGTCTGTGTGACGTTAACGTGTGATTACTCCTTGATGGAGGTGGATTGTGATGACATTATGCATGTGGGAATATGTATGTTAGAGATACATCCATGCATGCTGATTTTGATGTTATGCATGTGGAATATGTATGTTAGAGATACATCCATGCATGTTGATTTTGATGTTATGCATGTGGAATATGTATGTTAGAGATACATCCATGCATGCTGATTTTGATGTTATGCATGTGGAATATGTATGTTAGAGATACACCCATGCAAGTTGATTTTGATGTTATGCATGTGGAATATGTATGTTAGAGATACATCCATGCATGTTGATTTTGATGTTATGCATGTGGAATATGTATGTTAGAGATACATCCATGCATGCTGATTTTGATGTTATGCATGTGGAATATGTATGTTAGAGATACGTCCATGCGGGATTGGTTATGATGTGAATGCATGTGGGAATATGTATGCTAGAGATACATCCATGCAGGTTGAATTATGCATTTTTATGCAGTGTTAAGTGATATGAATGTGTGATCAGAAAGTGATGCACCATGTAAATCTTTGATCTGAAACGATCTCATTTCTAAGCTATCGTATTTTCTACGTTGACAGTGATATTAAAACCATTGCTGAGTGTTAAAACTCACCCCTCTTTTGTGTTTTGATTTGGGGCTGCGTGGTGCGACACGCAGACGGACAGGATTGCCTTTTTGAGGAAAGGTCAGAGGTAGCTTGGGTGTGATGATGGAGATCGTTGCGTGACTTATCATCGTTTCTTTCATGCTTTATGTTCGAACCTTTGTGTAGGGTTCTTGTTGTGGTTTTATGTCACATGTTACAGTTATGTTTGCTTATGACTTATTTTGAGCCGGTGTGGGCTTTACTTAACTAAGTTTGTGGGTTTGAGATTGTTGTTTACTTCGTGTTAAGCAACACCTTTTTTTTTCCCTTTTATTTACTCTTGCTCAAAGGATTGTGCGCACTCCGTGTTGCTGTTAATCGCCCGTGGTTAGGGATTAAGTCTTCCGCTAGAATCGTTTCTCAATTTCACTTCGTCGCCCCTGCGCGCTTGACCGGCCCTTGGACCGGGTTCGGCTCGGGTCGTGCATCGCCGGGGCGTGATATTTATAGTGTTCAAGCTTGAGCTTGAAACTTCAATTTCAAGCTCAAGTCGAACTCGAATCAAGTTCGAGTTGAGTTTGAGTGGAGTCGAATTGCTATGCCTTAGGATCATTGTTTAGTTTTGTAATTAGTGATCTAGAAGTATTTAGAGAAAAATCACTAAAATAAACATGGTTAGTAAGTGGTCCAATGTGTTAGATTAGAAAATCTAATGAACTAGTCTTTGTTGATTTTTGATTTTCTAATTTAAACTATTAATATATGACGGAGGGAGTAAAATTTCATAAAAAATGGTTCTAAATCTCATGAGGCATTATATAATTCCTCTAACAAAGAACCTCATGTTTCTATATGAAAAAAAATAAAAATGACATATTTTATAGAAAGAGATAAAACTTGGGAGACATGAAATCTATATATATAATGTATAACATATGCATGTGTATACTTGAAAAAATAATGTACTTAATGTGAGTTTAAGTTTTTATCATGCTTCGAGCCAATTCAAGCTAAACACAGATATGTTTGACCTTGGCTTGATCAACTTTGACTTCGAGCTCAAATGCGAGTCAATCTTTCAAACTTACTTTAACACCTGTAAATACGTCATATGTAACAGAAGTTGGAGAAATGCTTACCTGGAGCGATGTAGCCAATAGATCCCTTTAAAATTGATGTACTAGCTTGTTGAGAGGAGCAATGATCTCTTGACATTAAAAGACTCTTGGCCAAGCCAAAATCACCCAAATGTGCCACCATATCATCATCAAGGAGAATATTGCTTGGCTTTAGATCACAATGAACAATAGGAGTATCACATTGATTGTGAAGATAATCCAATGCATTTGCCACATCAATTGCAACATCCAATCTTTTACGAAAGCTCAAATATTTTGGTGAGTCATTGCCATTTATTTGTGGGTGCAACCATTGCTCGACACTTCCATTAGACATGAACTCAAATATTAAAGCTTTGAAATCATTACCTTTGAAGTCTAAACTTGAGCATGAAGTTAAAATCTTGACAAGATTCCGGTGTCTAATGTTTCGCAAAGCTTCACATTCAGCCATAAAAGTTTTAACTGCATGGACTTGATCAAGATTAAGTACCTTTATGGCAACTGCTGCTTGATATTGCTCCAAAACTCCTTTATATATGGACCCAAAGCTTCCTTCACCTAATAAATTGGAGGTGGAAAAACCATTTGTTGCTCTGAAGAGTTCTGCATAGGAGACTATTGCAAGTAGATCGATGGAAGATGAAATGGAAGGATTGTCCTTCCTAAGCTTTTTTCTTCCATAAGTCACAGCTAGGCAGCATATTATCAAAGTAGCAACAATGGAACCAATAATTGATAAAATTACTTTCCTAGAAAGGGATTTTCTATCTCGGCTTGTTGCTTTTGGTGGGCAAGGGGGCAAGTTCAACTCTAGTATACCACCACATAACTTGGGATTTCCCTCCACTGAAATGACACTAATATTACTAAAAACTCCTTCTTTAGGTACTTCTCCATCTAAACTATTAAAAGAGAAATCCAAATAATTTGTTTCATTAAGCTTGGAGAGAATTTTTGGAATGTTCCCTGACAAATTGTTGTATGAAAAGTTTATCAACTTAATACCTTCCACATTTGCTAATGAAGGAGGGATTGTTCCACACAAGGAGTTGTTCTGCATATAGAGGTATTGCATCATCAAACAACTGCCAATGGTTGGGGGGATCTCGCCTGACAAACCATTACTATTAACAGCAAAGAAAGTGACATGAATCAAGTTATCCACTTCTTGTGGCAGGGGGCCGGTTAGCAAGTTGTTATCCATTGCGACCTCAACTAATGAAGAGAGATTGAACAAGGGTATTGGTATCTTACCGCTTAGCTGGTTGCTGGAAAGGCTAAGAGTCACTAGACCTTTACAATACCAAGTGGTGGATGGGATGCTTCCTTGGAGCTGATTACCGTCTAGATAAAGCTGGGCCAACTGAGTGAGGTTGCCTAAGTTAGTTGGAATTTTCCCAGAGAACTTATTCTTAGAAAGTTCAAGACTTACAAGCCGTGGAAGCTTTCCAATTGCAGCAGGAATTTCACCTATCAGAAGGTTTCTTTGCAAATCCAACAATCGCAATTGTTCGAGGTTATCAATCCCTGAAGGAATCATTCCGTGGATGTGATTCTCTCCAAGTACTAAGAAGTTGAGGTGCTTGGAAAGGTTCACCATGGATTTAGGGAGGGAACCCACAAGACCATTGACGGAAGCCGCAAGCTCAAGCAAGCCACTACAGTTGGACAAGGATGTTATAAAGTCCAAGTCATCATTTCCTACACCTCCAAGTCTGTTACTCGAAATGTGAAACAGTGACAAATTCTGCAGTTTTCCTAGGTCGTCCGGTACAGACCCAGTGAAGGAATTGGATCCAAATTCTAGTCTTTCGAGATGAGAAGCGTTGGCTAGAGTGGATGGAAGTGGACCCGTGAACTTGTTTCCAGCAACGTAAATAGCTTTGAGGTTTGACATTTTGAGGCCCATGATTGAGGGAAGTCTTCCCCCTAATTGGTTGTCAGTAACACCCAAGGAAATCATGGATGAAAGATTGTAAAGTGATTCAGGTAACGTACCAGAAAGCTTGTTCCCGCTACAGTGGAGTCCCCATAAGCTGAAAAGCTGGCCAAGTTTACTTGGAATGCGCCCCCCAATGCTATTCATTGACAGAGAGATAAGCTCCAGTCTAGAGAGGTTCCCCAACGAAGGGGGAATTGTTCCAGTGAGTTTATTGTTATATAAGAATAGGTACTCCAGCTGAGGCAAAGAACCAAGCTCGGCGGGGATGCTTCCTACAAGTCTATTTCCACCCAAGTTAAGGTCAAGGAGGCGGGAGCAGTTGGAAAGACTGGCCGGAATTTCTCCTTGGAGGGAGTTGTTAGTCAAAGCAAGAACCTTGAGACGAAAAAGACGAGCCAACTCCGTAGGTATTCTACCTTGAAAGCCATTCTTATGGATGTCGAATCTCCCCAGGAAGGAAAGATTGCCAAGGTGAGGCGACAACAGGCCCGTTAAGCCAAGATCGGGCAGCTGCAAATGGGTCACTTGCCCATGCCGACGACTGCAAGTGATCCCATGCCAAGAGCAAAAGTGGGCAGAATTGTTCCAAGAAGTTAAGACCTGGTGAGGGTCGGCAATGATCTGATCCTTGAAGGCCAGCAAAGCAAGCCGATCCGTCTCGTTGCTTACATGCAAGGCGTTGATGCCGTGGCCATGTTCCAACATTATCCGGAACAACATCAAGCTAAAATAGATCAAGAACGCAGGCCGCTGCACTTCCATATTGAAGGCTTGCAGAATTAAATGGAGTAGAAACCCTCTGGTAAGACTGATCAAGAAGATATATAACACATGAAGATGTCCGGTAAGACTTGAGTATATATAACTTTTCAAAGTCTTCAGTAAAGAAGAACAGCTTCACTTTTTGTGGCTAGTGTTGCAAGGGCAGAGAGTACGACGACACCCCAAAGTCTACAGAAATCTTTTGCAAGACTTTGGCTACAATCGACTCGAGTCTTCCGAAATCAAATTAACTTGTTTTACAAGGCATGGTTCACTTGGGCCCGTGTCATCAATGCCCTCAACGAGGCAGTTGTGACTCGCGGTGGATAAGTGGCTTTTGTATTTTCAGTATCTATAGTTTTTGATTGAGATCTCCTATTTATATTTAGGTTTTTGTAGAGTTTTCCGAATGCCTAGGCGAAGAGATCTGGAATTCCAAATTGGCAAAGTGGTCTGGAATTCTAAATTGACAAAGTGGAAAATTATCTCCTAAGTTCATTAGATATTTTGAAGTTCTTGAGCGGATTGGAACAGTGGCATATCAAGTGGCTCTACCTCCACAGCTAGTTAATGTACACGATATGTTTCATGTTTATCTTCTATAGAAGTATGAGCCAAATGCGTCCTATATTCTTGATTTCAAGTAGTTGGAGCTAAGAGTGATCTTTCATACATCGAGACACTAGTGCAAATCTTCGACAAGAAGGAGAAGACTCTCATAAATTAAGAAAATTATGTTGGTGAAAGTTTTTTGGCCGAACCACAACGTGGGAGCACGAAGATGAAGTCAAAGAGAAGTACACTCACCTATACACCGTCGGCTAATAGTGAATTTTGATAACAAAATTCCTATAAGGTGGGCAAGATGTATAATCTTCTAATTTATTTCTTTTTTTTATTTGTGTAAAATTATTTGTTTCAGTTTGATTTGATTTTCTTCGGGTAATAAATTAGTTTAGTTATAAATTTCTTAAGTTTTAATCTTATTTTAGCTTAGAATATAAGTGTCAAGCTTGATTTACCAAATTTCTACCTATTTAAATATATTCTTCATATTTTCCTCAATCAAAGAAGCAAGCCCTATTCTGGAACCCAAGTTGTATCTAATGGGGGGCTACCCTTTTTGACTGCCAACCTTGTAGTGTTTTGTCTAAGTGGGCTTATGTGTGATTAAATTCGTTTTTAGACAAATTTACACTTAAATGGTCACTTAAGGTATATGTACGTATATTTAGCCCAATAATTTAATTCTCAGCCTACAAGCTATTTACTATAAAAGGAAACCTTAGCCCATTTCCCAAATGGAGAAGGGCTAAGATTTAGAGAGAGGTTAGGTACGACCCCAATTTCTAAAAGGAGAAACCTTTTTTAAGGTAAGATTTTCTTTTAATCACACATTAAATCATCTCAATTTTTATCTTAATCATCTCATCTTTCACTTCTCCTATTTAGATTTTTAGTTTTTTTCCATTAAGATTATCTTTTTAATTCCGATATAAAACCCTAATTTATGCAATTTTAGTTTTTAACCTAAAGAGGTCTTGAATCTATCATTCTCATGTTGATTAAGTCTATTAGCTAGGTTTTGATTTGGACTAGCTAAAAACATTAATTTTTTAGTAGGATTTCTTAAGGTTAGAGTTTGTTCAAGGAATTCACTAGCTGAATAGAAGTGAGGGGTTTCCTCCTTGATTGGTTTGCTTGCTTGTATGTTTAAGTATGAAAAAGGTTAGATCTATCATGTTTTAGACTTAGATATTGATTATATGATGTTTTAGAAATTTATATAGAATTTCAGAATGATTTTAGTTTAATTTTTTAGAGGAAGAAGACAAACTAAAAAAGTAAATTGTTTCGACTATTCGAACAAGTTAATAGGCTGTTTGGACATTTAGGAAACAAAATTTGTGTTGTCATTCGCATTTGAACTACTTCATAGTAATTTTAGTATATTTGCATTTTAGTAAATTTTGATCATTTCTTCACCTTTCTCATAATTTGAGTATATTATGACCATGATGAGCTAGAAATATTTACATATATCACCTTGGTTTTATATGAAGCATGCTATATGTGTTTTAGCTTAATTAAAGATATGACTATGCATGTTTAGGCTCAGTATGATGTTCTACTTGATTTAAATCTACATTCTGATTATTTCTTCATGCTTATTCTATGGCATTAGTATCTTATGACAATGAGAGGATATGAATACATGCACATGTCAATTTAATTACAAATGAGCCATGTTTCATATGTTTTAGCTCAATTAGGTTCATAATCATGAATGTAGTTCTTACCTATACTTGTATGATTTTATTTGTCACAAATGGATCATGTTTCATACATTTACAACTGACTATGGTATGTTTACCTATGTTTGCATCTATTAAACATTGCGCACATATGTACCATGCTACATGCATCATGAAAATGACTTATAAGCGAAGATTACTTATGTTTAACAGTGATTAATTGATTTTGTGTCGAAGTTTTTTGTATTTGCCACATTGGAGGTTTATCAAATAACTTTTACGTATGAAAGGATGAGGTTTTGCGTCCATTAGACGAGGTTTTATGTACCATTGAGGATGTGATTCATCCCCTAGTAAGAAGAGTAGATTTGTTATAATGTGATAACTATTGTAACTTTTTAGATTTGAGAATCCAAGCTGATATGTTTGTGTGCAGCTGTTTACTAAAAGGTAATTTCCTCATTAAGGATTTACCCAAATTGATTTAATTTTTCTTTCTAGGAATTCATACTTTTTTTTTATTTCCAGGGATAATAGGTTTGCTTTTGCTTCGGCTAGGATAAACAAGATTATTTTTTCTATTGTGAGACATTCACCAGATTATTTATGTATGCATATAGATTATAATGCTCATTTACACAGGTTGTGTAGGGATAATTATGTTTATTTTACACAGGTTGCTAAGTCTATCACCACTTTGAGAATGAGAAAAGTCATTAATAAAGATATTTGAATGAAGGTTGTTGAACCTAACGAGTCTTTGAATTCTAAAAAAAGTAATTAACATGACAACTCCAATTGTGTTTCCCTTATTCTTACTCATTTTCCTCAAATATTACACTCTTCTTCTAAATATGTATACAAAATGGTGATATTCTTATAATTTTTAAACAAGTTAAAATTAACATTCATCTCTTAGATGTCATTAAATAAATTTCATCTTATGTAAAATTTTTGAAAAACCTCTGTACAATTAAGTATAAACAAATTGTACAAAAAAAGGTATTTTTGATAGAAAAAGTTCAATTTTGTAATAAAATACCTCACTCAAATATAAATATCTTGGTTGTCCAACCATATCTTGTATAATTAGGAATTATAAAATTAAAAAAAACATTACTTGATCTTGGGGTAAGTGTTAATATTTTACCTTATTATGTTTATGAATAATTGGGACTTGGTGAATTGAAGCCCATAAGCATTACTCTTCAACTTGTAGATCGCTTAGTTAAAACACAAAGAGGAATTGTTCAAGATGTGCTAATACAAGTGAAACAAATTTACTTTCCTCTTGATTTTATTATTTTAGACATACAACTAGTAAGATGCCCATTTCTTACTACTTCTAATGCTCTTATTAATTGTAGAAATAGTGTTATGAAGCTTTCTTTTGGAAATATGACTTTGAAACTTAATATTTTTAATATTTGCAGGCAACAAGGAGATGATGAAGATGTCCATGAAGTAAACGTAATTGAAAGTCTTGTGCAAGACAAGTCTCCTATTTCTTCAATCTCTGACCATGAAGTGAACATAATTAAAAGTCTTGTGCATGACAAGTCCCTTATTTCTTCATTATTTGACCTTCTTGAGGCTTGTCTTGCTCATATTATTTTGATGATGAATATGTGATTAATAATATAAATTTTTTATTAGAATCAACCCCTTTGTCGAACACCAAAAAGTGAAATGCACGCTTCGAGGAATTACCTCCACCCAATAGCGTTTCCCTCCCTTTACATGTCAAAATACCAAAACTTGAGTTAAAACCTCTTCTTATTGAAGTTAAATATGCATTTTTGCGTGAAGGAGAGACATATGTAGTTGTTTCCTCACAATTGGACCACACACAAGAACAAAAGTTGCTCCATGTCCTTAGAGAGCACAAAAGTGCAACAAATAGACTATAACTACTATTAACGGAATTAGTCCCTTAGTTTACACTCATAAGATCTGTAATGCCCCAATCCATGTCGGGGTCCCATAAAATCTCAAATAAAAATTTCCTTCCTTAAACAATGAATCATCATTTGTGTGTGAGAGGTATAACATTCATCTACGCATTACGGAGCTTCAAAGCTTCCCCGTACATAGACTAGAGTAAAACATATATTTATAATTAGTTTGGATCTATAAGGTCCCTGATTTTTCTACGATTTTCTGGGATTTTTCTAATCATTTTCGACAGAAAAATGTGACGTTTTAGCGTATATGTATGTGTATTTTTCCCCGTATTTATACCCGTAGAGTCGGGTGTGGGGCTTAGTCGTGGGCCACGGGCCTTGCTGTGCGCTTACGGCGCGAATTTTGGAAGTTCGACGCGTAACCAATGGGTTAACGCATGTTGGGGATACGTTTGGAAAAATAAAAGAAAATAAAATAAAAAAGAGGGATCGGGATCGCGATCCCGATCCACTGGTTTGGCTGTGTGAACAGTACGCCCCCCCCCCTTACTGTTTCTCTGTCCCCGCCGGCCACTAGCAGCCGGTGGGCCAGTGGGCCGCCGCACCGGCTCTGCCCCGGCCGTGCGACTGCAGGGGAGTCGCCGTCCCGGCCCCCACGGTCGTGCCGCCTCCTTCCCCGGTGAGCCCCTTTCTCTCTGATTTGTACTGTTCCGCCGCTGCCGTGAGCCGGCGAGGGCCGGCCGGCTGCCCATGGTTCCGCCATGGGCCGGCGACGGCGGGAGGACACTCCCCCGGCCCCGGACGGCCTCTGCTCTGCCGTCCAGCTCCATTTTCCCCACTGCCCCTGTTTGCCGCCCCCTCTGTATCATGCCGTTCCGCTGCCGCCACGGGCCAACACGGCCTGACCGGCCGGCCACGGCTCCACCTTGGGCCGGCGACGGCGAGGAGCTACTCCTCCCGGCCCGGTGGGCCTCTGCACCGCCGCCCCATCTCATTTCCCCCTCTGCATCGTTTCTGGCGACGCCTTTGTTTGGGCAAACAATGGCCGCCGGCGGTGATCTGCGGCCGATTCGGCCTTCCTCCAGCCTCGCCTTGCCCCAGCGAAGGCAGTGGACTACACTTCCATGCCTGATTCAGCCGCCGCCCCATGGCCGCTCTGCCCTTATGGGTTTTCCCCGATCGTCCCCTATTTTTGGTCTACATCCGTTTTGGACGTTGTGACTGATGTTATCAGTCGGACGTCGGATTTGATTTAGCGGACCTTAGTTCGGCTCCGCCCCGGCCCGGTGATGCCAATGGGCCACCCCTCTGGGTCTTGTTCAGCCTTGCGGCCCGTAGCTGCAGCTAGTTCCGCCTTACCGGCATGTGTGCCGTTGACCCCTCTTGCCCAATTTACGCCGTCGGTACCGGACAGCCTCTGGCAAGAGTTTGTATGTCTTACCTTGACAGAAGGTGGACGAGTTCATCTGCACAGGCCTTGGCCAATGACGGCCTCATGGCCTTTGCTTGACCTTGAACCCTCCCCTTGCTCTCTGTCGTGCGAGATGCACAACCGCCCGCACTATGAGTATTGGTTGTGGGTGGCGATCGGCGATGTCGCCGCTTAGATTGGCCACCACTAGGGCCTTAGCCCTGTTGGCTTTTGTGGGCCTTAGGGTCGTCTCCGTTCAGCCCTCTCCCCCACCCTTTGGGCCGCGTGCGCATGTAGCCTCGAGTGTACTTCTGGGTCTAGGCACCGCATTCGTGCCGCCTAACCATCGGTTGGCTTTGCCACCAAGTGGAGTTGACCACTAGAGCCGTCCTCCACCTCTCCTTTGATTCTCAAGCATTGCCCCACGCTCTCCGCCCTTATATGGGCCTTTGTTGACCGGAATCGTTGCCGTTGGGTGTTGTCCACGGCCGATTTCGACGTCTTTGTGGCCGGCTGAGCATGTCTTAGACACCGGCCGATCTTCAGAGTGTACACCCTCGACATCTGGTCGCACTGCCATTCTTGTTGGCATGATATTTTTCCCGGCTGCCCTAGTGTGCCGCCGTGGATCGCGGGTTTTACCGCATTGATTTCTGACACCCTGTTTGGCCGTGATAGTTCTGGCGCATCCTAAAATCCTCGGGATAGCAGCTCTCTCAGCCAGGCAATGGTTTTGACCGCCAACTCCGCCACTGACGCCGCCACCATCGTGTGCTCGCCATCGAACGTCATGATTATGAGGTAGGGGAGCTTTGAACTCGTAAATTCATGAAGCATGCTTTGAATGAGTAGCAGCATGCTAGGATTGTATGATTCCATGCTGTGGATGTTAAGTAACGATCCGATTGCATGATGTGCGTGTAAGTATGATTGTATGGTATGATTGATATGCATGAGATGTATGCACGTTTTATGGATGTGGATTATGTATGCGCTAGCGATGGCTAGCAAATATGTCAATATGCTACGTATGAATTATGCATGTGCTAGTGATGGCTAGCGTGCATGTTTGAAGTATGTATGAATGTGTGTGCATGTGCTAGTGATGACTAGCGTGTACGTTTGATGTATGCATGTGCTAGTGATGGCTAGAGTGCATGTTTGACGTATGTATGAATGTATGTTGTGCTAGTGATGGCTAGCGTGCATGTTTGTAAGTTATGTATGACCGTATGTGTATGTTATACGTATGTGTGAGACATACGTATGTATGATGGCTATTTGCCTATGTTATGGTTATGGGTAAGTGTATGTGGACAAAGGTATGGGCGATGGACAGTAAGAGGTAACAAAGACTTTGTCTGGATTTGGATACGGTTGTGTAAGCATATGACAGAGGACAGAGGATAAGAGTATGACGGGCAGGGATTAGAATGGATCAGTTTGGGTTGGATTGTATGTTGGGCGATTGTCAGACAGTAAGAGTGTTCATAATTGTACAAGCATAACGTACAAATTATGAAGTGAAAAGTAAGCATAATAAGTGAGATATAAGTAAGAGGGCGACAACTGGGTTGGCTATGAGGAGCGTTATTTGAGGATGTCAGTGTATGATGTTTTGACCATAAGATGGATGGCGAAGTATGTAAGACTGTAAGGGTTGGTTGTACGATGAGTTTTGTCCAAGATGTGGACGGGTAAGTGAAGTCTGCTGCCCTGACGAATTTGGGTTTCGATCGGGCTCAGCTTCAGTTTGACCAGTCGAGGACTGTGAGTTTGTGTGGCATAATTGTACCGCATAATATACTTAATTCAAACTTGAATTATAAGCACAGCTAATGATAGCGTTGTGAGTTTGAGACCTGAGGGTTCGACATATTAAGTTCCGTGTTTGAGCTGGCCGCTAATGAGTCGGCCGAGCATTTATCATGTCTTGTCATGGTGTTTATCCTACGGGATGTTGTCTGTGTGCTGTATAGAGCACCGGACGTCTGATGCTCTGCTGAGAGCGACGTTGTTTCTGATTTGGTTTGCGTGCTGTATAAGCCCAGATGTTTGATGCTCTATTGAGAGCGATGTACGTTTCTGACTTTGTCTGCATGCTGTATGAAGCCCAGATGTCTGATGCTCTGCTGAGAGCGACGTATGTTTCTGATTTGGTCTGTGTGCTGTGTAAGCCCAGACGTTTGATGCTCTATTGAGAGCGTTGTATGATTCTGCCCAAGAGTGGCACTGTACGTTTCTGCCCAAGTGGCACTGTATGTTTTTTGCCCAAGAGTGGCAATGACACTATAAGACCCATTATGGTGGGCAATTATCTGGCACTATAAGACCCATTATGGTGGGCAATTATCTGGCACTATAAGACCCATTATGGTGGGCGATTCTACGGCACTATAAGACCCATTATGGTGGGCAACTGTATGACCCCTTATGTGTGGGTGTTTATGCTTGCGCGCTCAGGTAAGTAGTATCATGGATCTACTCTTACCTGTTTGATCCAATGCCCCATGAGCATTGGTGTGCCTTACCTTCGGAAAAGTCCATGGTGTCTAGTCACTCCCTGGAGGTTAAGGTGTTGCCCCAGTGGCATTCTTTTCCTTTTCGACGCTGGAGCCTATTAGTTGTAATGAGCTTCAGTGGTCGTTGATATGTGTACGATTATGTGTGTGAGTATGACTGTATGAGTGTGAGTACGACTGTATGTGTATGAGCAGGATTGTAAGAGTATGTATGAGCAGGACTATAAGAGAGTGTGTATGAGCAGGACTGTAAGAGTATGTATGAGCAGGACTGTAAGAGTGCGTATGAGCAGGACTGTAAGCGTATGAGTATGAGAACGATTATAAGAGTATGAGTACGTTTGTGAGAGTATGTTTCTGAGTAAGACAGTAAGTATGATTTTGTGCAGACTGTACGAGTGAGGTCGTACGAGTCTGATTGTACGAGTAAGGTCGTACATGTATGGGTAAGCTGTATGAGTGAGCATATGATTGTACGAGTAAGGTCGTACAAGTATGCGTATGTTGTATGAGTATGCGTACGGTGGTACGAGTAAGTTTGTATGACCTTGGATAAGGGTGTTTGTGTAAGTTGATTTGATATTATGATTTTGGCACGATGGTGCCTTTGGTATGATCGTATGCGTTTGAGCATGTGATGATTATGTTATGTTGACTGCTTCATGTTTGAGTTGCATGACACATGTGATTATGAACTTATGGAGTTCACCGTTCGGGTTTTCCCCTACTGGGTATTTTCCTACTGAGTATGAAAATACTCACCACCCTACTTTTTAGCCCCGTTGTACGGGAAGTTTTGCAGGTTGTGCGGAGAGCTCCCGGAGATGGACGCTCGTTTCAGCGGTGGATTGATTCTCGTTGACTCAGGTATCTGCTTGACTCTCTGCGAGTTTATTTGTGCCACGATCTCCTGTATTGGGTGAGACAAGACATCATGATGTTTATTCTGGACTTTCATTTGGATGAGTCTGTGGACTGTTATGGGACTTGCACTCAGGGATGCCGGGGAGTGTTTTGTATTTAAAAGTCTATGATCATAGCAATTTATTCGTACGTGTGTTTTCGAGTAGCGCCTGAGGATATTTGATTTGGCAGTACGATGTTTAACCGTATGATGTTTTAAATTATAAACTGTTTACACAGGTTTTGATTTTATCGTTTTGACTCCGATTTATGGGAAAGAAAAAAAATTCTATGAGTTTTAAGAAAAAGGGATGAAAAATCTCGGGCGTTACAGGATCGGGCTAACATTGCCTTGCCGTTGGTTGCCTACATACGTATTGGATAACATTTACAATAATATTCTAATACAATCAGATCCGAACACAGTTCTGCCTAACGACTATTACATGTATCAGGCATCACATAATCATATATGTTTAAACACATATATCCTTACATTTAAGTACATCATTCATAGTTAAATGAAATCTCACTAATCATAAGAGTCTGACAGAAATCTCATAAATCATTGAAGCCAGACGAAAATCTCATAAATCATCAGAGTCAAATAGAAATTTCATAAATCATTGAAATCAGACAGAAATCTCATAAATCATTTAATTTAAATAAATATAATAAATCATCAAAGTTAAATGGAAGCTAACAAATTTACGGTATTATACATCTCGCTCTATCACAGAGTGAGGCACAACACAATTGAGTAGATTGGATCATATTAGATCCCATCAGATCATATTAAAGCATATCAGATCATAACATAATATATCATATTAAAGCAATTAAAATTAGAACATATCATAATACATCAGATCAAAGCAAATCATGTATCCTAATTAGTATTATTGTTAATTAATATGTACATGTATATAAGTTATTTAATATCATAAGTTAACTACATAGGATGCCTACGTATTCTTATATTACTCCTATGAGATACCGGAAGTGGCGGCGTTCAAATTTGTTTGTACCTTCAGGGCGTCCTCCTTCCAGGTCTGGAGATGGCGAGCAGAATCTCCTCTAGCTCTGGAATACCTTTCTCACTACATTTGAAGGTGGCACAATGAATCTCTCTTTAACCCGGGATACTTTATGCTTCCCGCGGCCGTAGGTGGTGGACGTAGCATCCCCTCACTAGGATGCTTCTTACTTTCCGTGCTTGGAGGTAACGAATAGAACATCCCCTTTCTGGGACGTTTTTATCTTTCCACGCTTGTAAGCTACGAATCGAACCTCCCCTCTACCCGAGGATACATCTTTCACTGTGTGGCCCTTCTGGGAAGGACAGAGACGCGTCTACTCTGGGTCACTTCTCTCGTTGTGTCCTGACAACTACGGATGGAACCTCCTCTTGCTCTGGGTCACTTTTCTTCTTTGGTGCTCGAGGACGACAGGTAGGGAATCTTCTTGTCATGGAACGTTCCTTCCTCATATAGTCTCCAACTAAAGAAAGGACCCCTCCATTGCATAGAGAACACTCGATTTAGTTAAGAATGCCTTTTGAATGGACTAAACTAGACTCAGAATGATCAGAAACGGAGAAAACGAAGTTTTGTCTACAAAATGACTGAAATTGGGTATTTATAACCCTGAGTCGCACCGAAACAGCGCCATTTAGGCAGTGCCTCTAATTTCAGAGGCAGCGCCCACAGAATGGTGCCATGCACGAGAGATGCAAACACCCTAGAGCGTGGGGCCAACCAACGATATGCAGTATCACGTGTTGCATTGTTTGTCGCGCACTGCGAGGTCGAGCCGCATTGCTGGGATTTGTTTTCTTTTTTTATTACTTATTTTTAAACACGCATATTTTTCTACCCCGGACTCGAATTCGCGTGTTCTTAGTACCGTTGAGCTCGTATCGACGGGCCCTAAGAAACTATCCCACTTAAAGTACTTTATATTGATCTTTTCAAGTGAGTCCAACCTATATTACATGCTTACTGAGGCTGTAACTTTTGCTCTCGACCTCCATTTTGCACGTTCTTTAATTTGTTGCGCTCTTTTCTTCGAGCTCTACTCATATACTGAGGTTTTAACCTTTAAAATCTTCTTATACATATACAAAAATTATCTAATTACCTCTAACACCTTAGGTTAGACGTAATCGAAAAAGTGGGGTGTTACAGGATCTTCTTAGAAGATGATGCTAAACCCTCTAGAGAGATGTAACATATGTTGAACCCTAACATAAAAGAGGTTGTGAGAGCAGAGGTCTTAAAATTGTTAGTTGTAGGGATCATATACCTTATTTTTGATAGTTAGTGGGTAATTCCTACTATGGTGCCTAAGAAATCTGGTGTGACTGTAGTAAAAAATGAAAATAATGAGTTGATTCTAACTAGAGTCACTACTAGTTGGCGCATGTTCATTGATTATAGAAAATTCAACTTTGTCACTAGGAAAAACTATTTTGCCTTACCATTCATGGACCAAATCTTAGAGAGGGTGGCTAGTCATTATTTTTATTTTTTCATTTATGGTTATTCTGGGTATAACTAAATTGAGATTGCACTTAAGGATCAAGAAAAGACAACTTTTACATGTCCATTAGGTACCTTTTCTTATCGAAGAATGACATTTGGATTGTGTAATGCTTCTTCTACATTTCAAAGATGCATGATGAGTATATATAGTGACATTGTGGAGCATTTTGTTGTAGTTTTTATGGATAATTTTTCTATCTTTGAAGATTCTTTTGATGATTATTTTAATAATTTGGAAAAAGTTTTGATTAGATGTGAGGAGAAAAACCTTGTTTTAAATTAAGAAAAATATCATTTCATGGTTGCTAAAGGGAATTGTACTTGGTCATATTGTTTCTATGCATGAAATTCAAGTGGACAAGGCAAAAATTGAATTGATTGCCAATTTGCCTAGTCCAAAAATAAATAAAGATGTTAAATCTTTTTTGGGGCATGTAGGATTTTATAGAAGGTTCATTAAAGATTTTAGTGCTATATCTAACCATTGTACAATCTTCTATTAAATGGAAACTCATTTGAATGGAGTGAATCATGTGAATAAGCCTTCACAAAGCTAAATAATATGCTCATTCTGTTCCTATTATGCAACCACCCGATTGGAGTTTTTCCTTTAAAATCATGTGTGATGCTAGTGATTGTATTGTTGGGGATGTTCTTGGGTAATGGAAAGATAAAAAGCCTTGTATCATTCATTATGCAAGTAAAACTTGAAATAATACTCAAATGAACTACTCAACTACTAAAAGGAGCTTCTTGTTGTAGTATTTGCACTTGACAAATTTAGGTCATATTTGATTGGTTCTCAAATTATTATTTTTATTGACCATGCAACTCTAAAATACCTTTTAAGCAAGAAGGATGCAAATCTCAAATTGCTAAGTTGGATCCTCCTACTCTAAGAATTTGATCTTACTATCAAAGATAAGATAGGAGTAGAAAATGTGGTTGCCGATCACTTGTCAATATTAGACTTTTCTGATTCCTTGGAATCACTATCAATCAAGGACTCCCTTCTAGATCAACAAGTATTCAGAACCTCTCATATTCCATGGAATACTGACATTACTAACTATTTGATGATAGGTAAAACTCCTAATCATTGGACTCAAGAGGGTAGAAACAAATTCTTCACAAAGGTAAAACACTTCTTTTAGGATGATCTCTATTTGTTTAAATATTGTCCATAACAAATAATTTGGAGATGTTGATTTTGACCATGTAATTTTTATCTCCTTCTACCATTCTGAAGCATGTGGTGGTCATTTTTCTACTAAAAAGACTATTACCACGATTTTATAATGTAGTTTTTATTAATTACTTTAATTAAAGACACATGAATTTTGCAAAGCATGTGAACATTGTAAAAAATTATGAGTTATATCCCATAGGAATATGACTCTTAACCCAGTTTTGGTTATTGAAATTTTTTTTGGCTATCTTTATATTTTAGTACTTGTTGATTATGTGTTTAAATAGATTGAGGCTATTCCCTGCAAAACAAATAATCACAAAGATATTGTAAAATTTTTAAAAGAAAATATTTCGTCAAAATTTGGAACACCTCATGTCATTATAAGTGATCATGGTACATACTTTTGTAGTAGGCCTTAATGAAAGAATATGGAATCGCACATAAAGTTGTTATACCTTAACACCCACAAACAAGTGGACAAGTAGAAATTTTAAATTAGGAAATCAAACATGTATATTTTCCAAAAAATAGTGAATCCAAATAGTAAGGGTTAAGACTGGGTTGTTTGGATGAAGATTCATGAAGATGATTCTTTTAAGATTAAGCATAAATCCTTTGAATTATGTTTGGATGTAAAAAAATTTAAATGTATCAAATTCATGATGAATTGTTAGATTCATCAAGATTTGTGGTTAGTTTTTACTTTCCTAAGTAATCTTCTCCTGAGGAGATTCCCATAATTCATCTACAAAACTCTTATAAATCATATTCATATAATATATATTACTAAATATAAAAGCAATTTATCGATGAATTTAACTAATCAGATTAAGATAAATCAAGATTTGCTACAACCAATAATCTATATCCAAACAGTCCCTAACTATTGCTCTTTGGGCTTATCGTACCACTTTCAAAACACTGATTAGAATATCCCCTTCTCGATTATTTTTTGTAAAGGCTTGCCACTTACCTATAGAGCTAGAACATAGGGCTTATTGGGCAATCATGATAGTCAACTTCAATCTTGGGAAGGCTGGGTTGCATAGAAAATTCCGGTTAAATGAATTAGATGAGATTCAACATGATGCTTATGAGTATGCTAGAATCTACAAAGAAAGAATGAAGACATTTCATGATAAGAACATAATTGGTAAAACTTTTGAACCATCTCAAAAAGTTTTTTGGAATAATTTTAGGCTCTATATATTTTTCAGGAAAATTCAGATCTCACTAGACAAATCTTTTCATTGTAAAATCTGTTTATCCTTATGGGATTGTGAAAATTGATAACCTACATAAGGGTAATGTTTTTAAAGTTAATTGATAATGTTTGAAACCATTTTTAGAACATTTTTGTCTCTGAAGTTGAGCCGACAACTCTTAAAGATCTTAATTATGAGGGTTGATCTTTTCATGTTCATAAAAAAAATCAATAAACAAAAAATATAATTTTTTTTAAACATTGAGGACAATGTTTCATTTGGGTTGGGGGTGAGTTTTGATAATTTCTATTAGTAATACTGACTATGATAACCTTCATCGTTTCATGGTATTCTTCTTCTTTGCTTTGATCTCTAAATAATGGTCACTTGGATATTTTTAATTAAACTATCATTTTACTGATGGGGCATGGGAAGTGAAACAAAAGTTAACCTAAAATAAAAAAAAAAGTAGAATGAGATGACCAAAAACATATTTATGCTCAATAATAATTAGTTCAAGCTTATACTTGTCTACCAAAGATATTTTGACTAGTGGTGCTCATGGATAAAAACCCCCTCTCGTTTGTGTTCCTTGTAGTCCACATTCTATTTTGTCTAGGTCCATCCACCACATACATGGATGATCATGAACATATACCGAAAAACCAAACATTTGGAGTCTAATAACTATATAGCATGCTACATAACTACTAGATCCCTTTTTTTCACTATTTAATGTGTCTAGTTCTAACATAACTACTAAACTTGTTTTTTTGCTAAGACCCGTGTCACCATTTAAAAGGAGTGGACATGAATGTCCACAGTAATGAGCAATTGTATGTCTGCATTTGTACCACCTAGTAGGGTAGACAAAAAAGTTTGGTATGTGTCTGCATCGGCTTTGGACATGGAAAAATGGTGGTCCTATTTGAATACAGATGTGGATGTAGATGAGCAACACAATTATAAATGACCGTGAACATCCTTAATTTTGAGTCACTATTTGTCCTTTGCCGAGAATGAAGAACTTTAGATTAAAGTTGATATGAAATGAGCTGTTTTTGTTTATATATACTGAATGGGTTATTTCAAGGAAGTGAAACTTGGAGGAAGACATTCACATGCTTCAAGACTTGTATTCATGGCCCTTCGACATAAATAGACTCCAACAATTTAGTATTAACTCAAATGTGTGAAACTCTTGCCTATTGATGCAAATATTGATGCACACGTAAAAGGTCACACATGTCGCATAATATAACCCAACTACCCCCACCCCACTCTTCTTCCACTTGAGCTCTAGTAACCCACTCAACTAGTTATGTGTAACCTACTTATCTCCTCCATGCCCCATTCCACCTTCTACTCTGTCGCTACTCCCTCCCCGACCTATAACTAATGGGCGGGGCTTGCACTTGGCACATTCAAAACATGGCCCGGGACATGCTAGGCACAGGAATAAGCTAGGCTAAAGTTGGGCCATGGTCCTAGCCCTAGCTCGCTAGCTTATTTCTCAGCCCTATTTGAGCTTTCAAATGTTTGGTCCACAGACTTTTTTAAATTTTTATTAAAAATATTTTTAATAAAATCTATAATTTTTTGGAGGGTCCTACTAATTGACCCCATAAGACATAAAATAATATACCTTTCACCTTTAGGTGGGTCATTTACCACTAATCATGATGACTTATAAGTTTAAAATCTCAAAATCTTTGTTAAAATATACAACATGCTCCTTTTCATGTTTCCTTTCAGCCTATGTCAAATTATCTAAAAATTTAAAAATAATTCTTTTAATACTTGAGGATAGGCTGAATGGGCCTTTAGGCTTTTTGCCCCTCGGTCCTATTTAAATCGGTCCCAAAAATCTTCGGCCCTAACCCACATTTTTATGGCCCAAGTAAGGCCAGGTTGACTCTTAAATGTTTCACCCCTACTTGTGATCTAATACGCGTCATTGGATCTTTATTTGAATGTAACACTTGAGATTTATATAAATATTTTCTTTAAAATTTAGGGAAAAGTTTTGCAATATAATGGCTGTAAATTGAAAAATATGACAAAATTCAAAATCTGTGAAAAGAGTTATATAAATTTAAATCCTTGTACATCCATTTTCCCACAAATTTTCTCTAAATCATCATATTGCTAAGCCAAACATTCTCAGACATTAATTGGAAACAAAACACATAAAATAACTTGTCATGGCCACGGGCTTAATTATAAATACATCCCAGGTATCTCTGAGTACAATCCTACAAATAGTCTAAAGTGATATCTAATATACAAGTCCAGACACACATAATAAAACTCATCTTACCCAATATATCAGGTCATGACGACTAAAATGAACTCACAAAGAGCCAAAAACATAAAAGGAACTGACCAAAGCAATCTACCAAGGAACGCAAGTGTCCAGTGCGAGGAGCTCTCGTTCAAAGACCTGTAAAAGCCTCAAGGACATGCAGGTTAAAAAGAGGGAAAATAAGTATTTTCATACTCAGTAAAAAATACTTAGTAGGAGAGTTCTAATCAGTAAATTCTATAAGTCCATACATAAATGCACTCATGCAATTTTATTAAGAAGCATGCATAACAAAACATAATTGCAATCTCACTAGATAACATATCCAAACCCAAAAACATACTAGCTTACCATACATACTTGCACTTATTCTTACTTATAACATCGTACTCAATCCTTACGCCTATAGTCATGCTCAGATGTCTTACTCAAAATCTTATATGTATAGTCTTACTTGGAAGCTTACACTTACAATCCTACTTAGAAACTTACACATACAAACTAATGCAAAATCTTACAAACTTACTCTTACTCATAATCTTACACTTACTATCAACAACTGAAGCTCATTACCATTTAATTAGCTCAAGTGTCGAAGGAAATGAATGCCACTAGGGTGTTACCTTACCCTTTGGGGAGCACTAGACGCCATAGGTTTTTCCGATGGCAAGACACACATATTCTAATGGGGCACATGATAGAAAATGTAAGGGTAGATGCATGATACTACTTACCTGAGCGAGCAATCACCTACACTCTAGGGGCTATACAGTGCCAATTAAGGTGAGAATCATGCAGTACCACTTTTGGGCAAAAAACTTATAGTGCCACATATAGGCTGATCATATAGTGTCATATCTAGGCAAAAATTCATATAATCCTGACCAAGGGTAGAAACTTACAACACTTTTAATAGAGCATCAAACATATGGACTTAAGTATATCACCAAGACAAGACTTAAAAAACATATAATGCTCTTAACATAGCATCAAAGTCTGGGCTTAAATACAACATCCCGTAGGATAACACTATGGCTATACATGAAAAATTCACAACCGACCAATTGTCGGCTAGCACAAATATGGAACTGAATCAGTCAAATCCCTAAGGTCTTAAACTCATAAGGTTATCATATTTGTCTTCCTTATGATTCAAGTTTGATTAACGTAAGTTATGCAAGTATAATTATGCCAAGAAATCCTTTCATCTTACAATTTTTCACTAACTGAACTGAAGTTGAACCTATTTTGAAACTCTAATCTGTCAAGGCAACATATTTCGCTTAACCTATCCATCTCATAACCATACTCATCATACGACATATCCTTACATGTCCATGCATTCTATGCTATCCACCTTATGGTCAAATCCTCTTACTCGAAAATCATTAGATTAAGCCCACTTGATCCAGTCTCAGTCATCAAATTCTTACTAGAACCTTATTTATTCTTCTCATAGTCCAATTCATATTATGTACCTTATAAGTGTACAATTATGCTATCAAATCTTACTATCTAGCAATCTTGTATATTGTTCCAAACCCTAAGTCTGTTCACTTACTAAAGCCCCAACATGCGCTCCAATCCAAACCCTATTTTACTTACTCACTGAACCCCCAACAAGTACTCCAATCCAAAGTAATCCTCGCCCGTCAATTTATACACGCTCTATTATCTAACATATAGTTACATATCCACATCAAAATCCATGCAAAATCCTCTGCCACCACTCACCGCCCATCGCATATACAACTGGCCCACACACATTTACATATCCTTCACACATGCACATACCCATCATACATCCGTATATCCGTCATAGGTCCATATCCCATATACATACTTCATCTTACTTGCGCATAATTTACTCGTAATTCAGCATATAGCATACTAACATACTCACTAGCCATCACTAGCGCACACACATATTTCACATACATAACATATACTTAGGGCTTACATACACGTCATATGAACATACTATATTTCATTATATTTCCCTCTTAACATGCAATTGAATTATCATCAAACATCCAAAGCATTGAATCATATATTCCTAGCATGTTATTAAATATTTAAAACATGCTATTATAAAATTACGAGTTTAATGTCTTATATCTTGTAATCAATAGAGTTCAATGGAGAACACATGATGAGGGCAGTGTTGGAGGTGGAGTTGGTGGCCAAAGGCGTAGCCTAGTCGAGAGAATTATTGTCCAAAGAGTTTTAGAAGAGCTAGAGGTAATAACAGCAAGACAAGAGGCAATTGAAAACTATGTGGTGACATATGTGATCTACACTGGCGCACAAGTGTAGCCAAGAGTAGAGCCATGCCAAAAAAGTGATCCTTTGACCGTTGATTAATTGAAGAACAAAACTACCAAGGGTGATATTGGTCGATTGTCAGGCGGCATAAAAACATCTTTCCATGTAAGGCCACATGCACAGTAAAAAAAGAAGAAAAAAACTTTTTGGTGGGTCTAAGTGCTACTCAAGATAGTGGTGGTAGGATTTGGCTACTCACTTGCAGTGTGATCGACATTGACTACCAAACAACACATCCACATGTTGTCTTTACAATATTTAACAAAAACCAGGCTTTTGGGTGACGAGATGGCTAAACAATGATTGAGAAAGGCTAGACGGCGGTAACCCAAGTCCCCAAAAGGGGTGGTAGAGGCGTAGCTAGGTGGAGGCAGCCGGTAAAGGGTGACGACGGTTCTATTTGATGCCTAAAACCAAAAAGGCAGAACATGCTTGAGCGCACTAGGGTTAGGGAAGAGTGAGGCCGGAACTGGAATGAGCAGAGGATGGAGGGTGGCAAATGGCCAGTGCGGGCGGGCGGGGGAGTGGCTGGAGAATAGGGTGAAGGGGTGGTTGAATGTCAACAGGCCCTGCAGCATTAGCGAGCCAGGCGTTGGCCAACCATTGGCGGCCATCTGAAAGAGGGAAACAGGAGAGACAGGGGTTGGCCCAGCTTATGCGGAGGTTAGACAAGGCAAGGATAGGTGGGATGGAGGAGGGAGTGGTGGCCTCCCACTATCACCGGGCTCATATTGAGCCTACTGGAGGCTGATCATCCATCGCTCACCGACTGTTGCGAACCCATACTCAAAATAGGGGAGGAGGGGTGGGGGTGCTTCCCGTTTCAGGTGGAGAAGGTGGAGCCAGACCAGGAGAAGAGGCCATCCGCCGTCAGGCAGAGCCAGATGGAGGCCGACTAGTAAAGGCTAGCCGGTGGATGCCGTAATGTACAATGGAAAGAAGGCATTTTTGGGGTTCTGGACTGCTGAAAATGGGCAAGCCGAGGTAGAAGGCCACCAGAGGCCGACCAATTAGTAACAATGGCCCATCGCAGACGCCAAGACGAGGTGGAGTCAACGGCTGCGGCCCAAAATCCAATCAATAGATGGCGCCCACAACGGCGGAGGAAAACAACGGCGGAGGAAAACAAAAAGGGAAATAGTTATTTTATTGGCAATAAGGAAAACAGGGGTGCGGGGCTTGCGGGTGGCGGTGGCCCATCCTTCGCCAGGGCAAGGTCGGTGGGATTTTGTCCAGCTAGAGGCTGGTGACTGGAAGCCCTGCCCGGGGGGCTTTTCTTCACGTCGAATGATCTTACTATTTATTACTTAGGGTCAAAACCCAATTCTATGAGTATGAATATTGAGTAAAATATAAAAAAATATGTATCAAAGACTCAAATTTTTTTATTAAAAAAAAGTAAAAAATTAGTAGAAAGATCTAAGAAATTGTTGAAATATCAAAATGTTACACTGACAGCTCGCAAGTGCTATGCGCCCGATGCATATTAGCTTTTTCCTTGATCATAAAAACATAACACTTATTTTTAGACACTTTAGAAGATAATTCACAATACAAATTCATGACAAAGCATTAACATTAATTAGGTGATCGACATTGATGGCTACTCATTATTATAAGAGGACCCTCCTCTTCGTAGCCTTGGCTTGATCAACTCTTACTTTGATTGTTAAACTTATGAAAGACTTGTCTCACCCTCATCAATTATTTGATGTAACTCCAATTTTTGCAACTGAAAGCAAACACTCTATTAATTTTTCCTTTTCTCTTGGATCTTCTTACTACTAGAGTTGGGAGTCCAAAACATCCGTTAGCCTTTCCGGGATAGCCATTTTCACATATTTTAGAAGATTTAGACCCTCATAGAACATTTCATTACTTTGTTTCTGCCCTATAATCACCTCAAGCTAAACAATCCCATAGCTATACACATCCCCGTGAGTAGTCATTGAACTTCTAATACCATATTCTAGTATCATGATTTACAACAAAGTAAGAAATAAGATAAAGGGAATAAAAAATGTTAATCGTCATAGTTAGAAACCTTTTTGTATGAGGATGAGGAACAAGAATTATTGACATTTAGGATCACATGGAGTTCTAAAACAAATTAAGGTTGCCATGAAATGATGTGTTCATTTTTGTTGTATAATATGTAGAAGTGTGCTAGTACTTCACCTGTCACTAAGGCTGTTAATGAGTCGAGCCAACTCATTGAGCTAAACCAGCTCAACTCAGTTCGACTCGAATTTGGTTCGGGTCGAACAGAGCTCAACTCGAGCTCGGTTCGAACTCAAAAGTAAACCTGATCGGTTCGACTCAAGATCGACTTGAAGCTTGGGTCGAACTCGACTCGATTTGTTATATATCACTTCATACCTATATTGTACAAATTTTTTAACTTTCACCTTTCATGTACCTATAATATTCTATGTTATTTTATACTAATATGTATACTATATATACATTAATATATGTTATGTAATATATTATATATTATAGTATATAATATCCATATCATATTATTATATTTAAAATAGATATAAATCTTACTACTAATAAAATTGAGAATGTAGGTATGAAAAATATTTTATTCCTATTATACCCTTATTCATCTATATAATATATATTATTAAATTTTTAAATACTACCTTTAATCATTCTAATCATAATAAATATAAATATGTAATTCTAGTTACATATTTTTAATTTAACTAATCATATTGGTCTAGAATTAGAGAGCTATTGAACTATATCTAGATTTATCCTATTAAGTATATCTAGCGAACAAAGTCTAAATTTCTACCTATTAATTTAAAGTTTTTACATCTTTTTTGCTTATGTGCGTACGATTGTACTTCTCTTAGTAACTACTAAATCACTAATTGATTCTGTAACGCCCGAGATTTTTCATCCATTTTTCTTAAAACTCACAGAATCTTTTTTTCCAATTTAATACAATGAATCAAAGTCAAAATGACGAAATCAAAACATGTATAAACAGTTTATAATTTTAAAACATCATATGTTTAAACATCGTACCGCCAAATCAAATATCCTTAGGCATTACTCGAAAATAAACGCACGACTAAATTACCATAATCATGGATTTTTAAATACAAATAACTCACAGGCGTCCCCGAGTACAAGTCTCATAAACAGTCTACTATCTAATCCAAATTAAAAGTCCAGAAGATATAAACACTTAAATCTCATCGCACCTATTACATCAGATCGTGGCACCAAATATACTCTCATGAGTCAAAAATACTTGAGAGAGAAACAATCCACCGCAGAAACGAGTGTCCAACTCCAGGAGCTCTCCAACACAACCTGCAAAAGCCTCTCAAACAACGGGGCTAAAAAAGTAGGGTGAGTATTTTCATACTCAGTAGGAAAATACCTAGTAGGGGAATCCAAAGAGAACTCAATAAGTTCATAAATACATGCATCATGCAACCCAAACATGAAGCAGTCAACATAGTATAATCAAATACATCTGCATATAATAATGCAAGCACACCAATGAAAGTAAACTTACACAACCACCCTTAATTAGAGTCTTACAACTTACTTGTACCATCATACACATACTCAAAACCTTACATATACTTGTACGACCTTATTCGTATAATCTTACACTTACAGTCCTTATCAGAATCATATACTTACAATCGTGCTCAGAATCGTATACTTACTATCTTACTCAGAAACTTACACTTACATCATCATCTTACAATCATATTCATACTCATACTCACACAACTTACACGTACTTGTACGACTTTAATCATACAATCATACACTTACACATAAACGTATTCTTATGTCTTCCTTAGGAGCTTACACTTACACGTACTCTGGATCTTACACGTGCAACTTACTTCGAATATGAAGCATACAACATACTCTCACTATCGTACACATACTACTGACAACTGAAGTTCATTACAATTAACAAACTCCAACGTCAGAAAGGAAGGGAATCCCACAAGGGCATCACCTTAACCTTCGGGGAGCAACTAGACGCCATGGACTTTTCCGAAGGCAAGGCACACCTATGCTCGTGGGGCACAAGATCAAACAGGTAAGAGTAGATCTATGATACTACTTACCTGAGCGCGCAAATACCCACTCTCTAGGGCCATACAGTGCCAACTAAGGGCGAAAAACATATAGTGCTACTCTAGGGCAATAATCTTACAATGCCACTCTTGGGCAAAACATACAGTGCCATCTAGGCAGAAACATACAGAGCCCACAAAGGGCGAAAACTTACAACACTCTCAACAGAGCATCAAACGTCTAGGCTTAATACAGCACACAGACCAAGTCAAAGCATACATCGCTCTCAATAGAGCATCAGACATCTGGTGCACTATATAGCACATAGACAACCTCCCACAAGAATAACCACCATGGCAAGACACAAGAAATGCTCAGCCGATTCATTATCGGCTAGCTCAAACACGGAACTTAATCCGTTGAACCCTCAGGTCTCAAACTTACAACGCTATTATTAATTTTTTCACAATTCAAGTTTGAATTAAGTATATTATGCGGTACATTTATGCCAAACTAACTCACAGTCCTTAACTGATCAAACCGAAGCTGAGCCCAATCAAAACCCTAGTTCGTCGGGGCAACAGACTTCACTTACCCGTCCAAGTCACAACATGGCTCACCGTGCACAGATCCTTATGTAATCATACATCCTATGACATCCACCTTACAATCAGACATCTTACTTACATCGTCAAACTGAGCTCCTCAAAGCAAATCCTCATTACCCCCTTACTTGCACCTCACTGATTATGCTTACTTTTCACTTTATAATTTGTACGTTATGCTTGTACAATTATGCACACTCTTACCGTCTAACAAACCCCACATCAGGCTTCAAGCCTAAGTTCTCTTACAGAAACCAACCCCTGACTTTGCTCCACACCAAACCGATCCAATCCACTCCATTCTTCGTCTGTCATACTTACGTTTGTCACCTTCTATCACACGCTTACCCATCCACATCCGACTCCATACCAAAAACCTTACCACTTCTTACTGTCCATCACCCATACCTCTTCCCTCACACAGTCCACGCACATAACTAACCCACGATCGCTAGTCATCACTAGCATGTCCATAAAACACATACGTAGCATACTTACATATTTGCTAGCCATCGCTAGCGCATACATATTCCACATCCATAGAACGTGCATACAACACATACATATTAATCATACTTAGCACACATATTACACATGCATCAACCGTACTTACAGCTCATATGCATGCCATATGTATCTAAACATACCATATAATCATGCTTATATGCACATCATGTAATTCCTAGCATGCTACTACTCATTCAAGCATGCTATCATGAATTTACGAGTTCAAAGCTCCCCTACCTCGTAATCATGACATTTGATGGCAAGCACACAACGGTAGTGACGTCGGTGGCGGAGTTGGCAATCAAAACCATTGCCCAGCTGAGAGAGTTGCAGTCCCGAGGGTTTAGGAAATGCCAGAACTACACACGACCAAATAGGGTGTCAAAGTCAACACAATAAAATTCACGATCCACGGTGGCACACTAGGGGCAGCTGGGAGAAAGATCGTGCCAACGAGTGGCAGGTGTGACCAAAAGACAGGGTGTACTCACTAAAATTCAACTGGTGGTTGAACCATACTCAACCGGTTACAAGATGTCAAAATCGGCCGTGGATAGCACCCAACGGGGTCGATTTCGTGTTTACAAGGGCCCACATATGGGCGGAGGGCGTGGGGTAGCGTTCAAGGATGGAGGAGAGGTGGAGGACTCCGATGTCAACTCCAAATGATGACAGAGCCATTCGACGATCGGGCGGAGCCAAAGCGGCACCAAAACCCTAACCCGCACACATGGCTACTTACACACGCGGCCAAAGGGAGGGGAGAGAGGGCTAGATGGTGTCAGCCCAAAGCTCGGAAGGGCGGTAGGGTCATGCCCAAGGGTGGTGATCGACAAAGATGGCCTTTGCCATTGTTGTGTAGGGGTAGGCCGACTAGAGGCCATACGGTGTCCGGTGGAGGTAGGATGGTAAGAGGGCAAAATATGGCGCTCTCTATAGCGCAGTTAGACACATAATCGGCATAGGGGAAGTGTGACTCACGTTGAAAAAAGAAGGGTGGTGCCACACTAGGGCGGCCAGCTATCTCCAGGCTGAGACACGCCACACTAAGGTGGTCCAAAGGGTGTTCGGCATCCAACGATACTCGGTGGCCCAAAACGGGTGAAAAACCCTAGGGGCACAACGACGAGCAGGGGTTGCCAACAGCTCTGGCCAGCTCTGTCGTGGCCCTAACGGCCAGGAGGAGCTATCTCCGGCCAGTGGTGACGACCAAAGTCAATGGCAACATGCCGGACAGACAGCACAGTGAGGGACAGAGACCCTGTTTTTCCAAGTGAGAGCACGGGATGTGGATCTGGTTCCGACAAAGTGGAGTGAACGGATGCTCAACAGGGCCCGGAGGGGTGGCCCACTAGCATCACTGGGCTGAGGCAGAGCTGGACAAAGGTCGACATGGCCATGTCTGACGTCCCGATGGCAGTGGCAACCCGTCGGTAGTTCAACACAGAGAGGGCAGACTGATTTGGGCTAAAAAGACATGGGGGAAAAGAGCAGCCCTTTCTAGGGCAAAGGGGAAGGAAGTCGAGTGGGGTGTCTCCCCCCCATCGCCGGACTGAGGCGAGGTCCGGCCAGCCATAACCAGCCACCGGCGGTGGCTGCAGAAACAAAAGCCAGAGGGGGTGGTTCTGGCAAAAATCAGGGCCGGAATGCACTGGTGGAGGAGAGAATGGTGGAGGAGATGGAACCGGGCTGAGTGGGGTGGTCCATCGCCTTCGCCGGACTCAGGCATGGCCTGTTAGAGGTCCAGTCGGCCATGGATGGCCATCGGTGGCCACTGTTTACTCAAAGCAGTGCATTAGCGGAAACAGAGCAGAGAGGGAAAATGGAGTGGGGAGGCGGAGCGGAGGCCCACTGGGCCGGGAGGGGTGGCCTCCCACTGTCGCCGGCCCAGGGCGGAGCCGTGGCCGGCCGGCCCTTGGCGGCCCACGGTGGTGGCTCAGCATAAAACACAATGAGAGAGAGAGAGAGGGCTTACTGGGGAAAATGATACTTGAGGGCCGGCGAAGCGGAAATGGGGGTGGTCATGTGGTCGCCAGCCCGTGGCTGGCCGGACGGAGGCCGGGCATAGCATACCAGCCATTGCCGGCGTTGTCCACTCACAAAATCAGCTTGAGCAGAGAGAGACTGGCGGAAACAGGGGAGAGGTAGAGTGGAGGCCGGGGCGGCTGTGGGGCCGGGACGGTTGCCCCCCTGTCGTTGCATGGCCGGGGTAGAGCCAGTGGCGGTGGCCCTGCGGCCCACCGGCGGCCGACAATGGCTGGGACAGAGAGAAGTCGGAGGGAGGGGGTGGTTGCACTGTTTTCTTCTCTAGAAACATCTGGATCGGGCTCGGCAGAGCCCCGAGCCCGTTTCTTCTCTTTTTCTTTTCTTTTTTTCCATTTTCCCCTAATCGTCTGCAGTCTCCTTCTCTTTCAAATTTTTGAGCCGTAAACGTGCGTACAAACATGCATCTAGGCTCGTGGCCTACAATGAACCCCACACCCGACTATGGGTATAAATATTGTAACCAAATACGCCGAAGCATCAAATATTCTAGTCAAAAATAATAAAAAAATAGCAGAAAAATTATAAGAAATCGTAGGAAAATCTGGGGCATTACAGATTCTTCCTCTCTCTCACACACACACACATATGTGTATGATATGGATTTAGTTGAGGTGAACCTGGGCTCGTGCACGGTTGCATGAGCGTAGGCCCACCTGGCCGTCGGATTATATCCTACGGCTCATGTAACTTAGGGGCAAAATGCCCCCTAAGTAGCGTGGGCCATTGGATTTATATCTGACAACTAGGTGGGCCTGGGCTCATGTAGCCATGCATGAGCCTAGGCTCACCTAAACAGGACTCTCTCTCTCTCTCTCTCTCTCTCTCTCTCTCTCTCTCTCTATATATATATATATATATATATATATATATATATATATATATATAAAGTTTCAGTCATGAGTCACGACTATTATAAAATATAATTGAATAGAATTAACCATTGGCTCCTCCTCTATATTTATAAACTATAAAATAAATGGAGTCAACTATGGGTCCAAAAGTTTTACTTGTGATTTGTAATGTGTTGAGTATCTTGATTTTGCCAAAACTCTTTCACACACTTGCGTAGCTGAGTCTAAGTCTCCAACTCTATAACATTGACTTCAATATAATGAGTAAATTATATAGAATAAATCATATAATGTAAAAGATTTTAAATTCATATCAATACTATATATACAAATAAAAATATTATATATGTCATGTCTGCATTTGGTGTCTGCCAACAAGTGTGCAATAGTCATCTTGCCATTTTAGGGCAGTTAGTCTTTGATAAAGCAACCACCAAATCCATCTT
Source organism: Saururus chinensis (assembly GCA_035235625.1). NCBI lineage: Eukaryota > Viridiplantae > Streptophyta > Magnoliopsida > Piperales > Saururaceae > Saururus > Saururus chinensis. Next base: position 30,420,743 of record CP141140.1, read on the forward strand.
ATATTATATGCAAGCTTTCAAACATCGATTTGATGACTGGCGATGCTCTAGACACATATGAAAATTTTCCTAATAATACATATACATGAATGTCTATCAAGAAATATATTTGTACATACATATAATATATTATTTTCCAATGATCTTCTATTTCATATGAAACAACATTGATGATCAACAATGCACTAGCGCATCTATATTATTTTATATCCGAGATAAGCTATCAAGCAACCTACTTCCTATCCATCTGATGGTGAGCCAAGTACAAGTCCCTTTGCCTCTAGCTCTGCATATAGTTTACCATTTCCTAGTGGAGCCGAGCAATCTACTTCTCTAAGACTAGTTCCCAGATCAAGATCAATCTTCATCTCAATCTTCCTTAGTGAGAAGGAAATTACCCTGGCTATCGATCTAATAGTTTTCCATGTATCTAGTTCGAACCAAGACCATCCAAAGTAGCATAAGAACTACATGGATTATATTCCTTTGATCAATCTACTTCATCCGAACCAAGAAGGTAGGCTCCATCTTTTTATATTTATCCACTGTCCCAGGCTGTACCTTGCAGAACAAGGCCTTCTCTTTCGGTGCTAGGCGAGGTTTGGGACCCTAGCCCTAACATCTACTTTATCTGCTTTTCAATTCCACTACTTTGGCAACCTCCATACAACTCCCCTTATTTTGTTCTAGCTGCTAACCATCTAACGATGTTCTCAGAGAGCCCTGTTTGGTCGAATTTAAAGCTCTCTAGAGCTAAACAAAGACAAAGATCAAAGTCATTTATTAGATTAAAAACAAGTGGGTCTTCTCTACCATAGAAAATTGTTTTGTATAGATCAATAATATATATATATGTATATATATAAAAATTATTTGCTAAGTACTAATACATATGTATATATATTTTGAAGTGATATTTACAACTTTAATAGAATGGAATTATAATTGTTATAATCTTTTTTTATTTTGTAATATTGATGTGATTTTCTAAATTAATATGGTTTTTTATAAGAAAAAATAATTTGGATTGTAAATGGGATTCGAGCTCAATTCAAACATAGGTTCGAGCTGCCATAGTGTATTTTCGAGCTCGAGCTTAAATCAAGTTTTGAGTTCCTTGGCCAAACCGAGCTCGAGCCGAGTAGCATCGAGTTCTAGTTTTATTCAAGCCGAGTCGAGTCGAGCTCAAGCCAAGCTTTTAAAAATCGAGCTCGAGTCTAAAAACTTCAAAACTCAGTTCAACTCGACTCATTAGCACCCATACCTGTCACATTATATACTAATACCAAATCCAAATTAGAACATGAGGATTGCAAGGAATCAAGAGCAAAAAGGATATACTCCAAGGCATAGTGAAACTACTGACTTTAAAGCGAATATTGTCACCCTTTGGTGCACGTGTTTTTTAATTTTGCCAATTCACTCCTTAGATACAACGGACCTCACGGTGAAGCCAAGGGTGTGCTACAATAAGCGCAACTAGAACTAGAACTAAAAGTTTTGGAGATTTTTTATTCAAACACTTCTATTAAGAGGAATAAGATGACTAAAAAATATAGGAATTGTCTTTGAGTTTCATAAAGTGCTTTCTATGTATTTTGGAGTCTAATTTCATATATGGGATTTTGTTAGCAAATCCTATAGGCAAACAAGGATGGCCCTACCCACAAGACAATACCCGACCTGACACCCAAAATGATCCAACCAATGCTGGGTCAAACCCAGCTGGCTCCGAGTCAAGTAAACTGCACCCGACCCTTCAAAGCAATAAGAAAGGCTCCTAAGCTCCTTGCATCAGTGCATATGTGCGAATTGAGAACTTTGCCACGAAAGACCCACAATGCACCTAAATGAGTATTCAATTGCGACCTCGGTCACATATAATATAGGTGCGAATCCCAAAAGGGTATTTTATCTATTAATACCCTTCCTCGAGGGCCTTGATCTCATTAAGACTTTTGTCTCTATTAAAGTTGGGTCATCATAGGAAGGTATAAATAAATGAGTATTCCTACCAGCCCTCATTAATTAACTTATTTTTTTCATTTAAACTACGTCATGGGATATCCACTCCAAAATTTTGAGTTCTAGATTTGTCCTCTTGACAATCTTAGACTTCATTTGAGTTCAATTTGCACGAAATTTTATACTTGAGTTTTATACCTAGAGGACTTTTGATTTTGATTTTTATAGTGAACTTTAGCAATATTAGCTATGCCCAACATCTCTACCTTCCTCCCTCCCTCCCACATGTACTAGAACAAGGCAAAGTAATATGTTTTCCGGGTCTTATTTTGAGTTAAATCTTAGTCATACATTATGGTTTGTTCTTTTATTCACAAGTATGATTCAATGAGTTATTAAGCAAGTTCCTAAAAGATTATTGCATTATTAAGTTTTTGCATTGCTGGTTCATGCTAGTAGTTCCAAATCAATGTTTGCACACTATCTTTTTCATCCTCTCTCTCTACTTCATTCTCTTCCTCCATTCCTCCCTATCTCTCTCTCTCTAACTTATTGCATATGAATATATGATAAAGGTACTAAATTCTAAATTTGTTTGAGTTTAATTACTAATAAATATTTGTTTAATGTTATATAATGTTGCCTTCATGCTCATTTTAGTGGTTTGTTGAGATTAAAGATGTCTGACCCTTCGTCCTTGTCACCGAATCGGAGACTCGGGGGAAGAGCAAGTTAAACTATTTAGCAAATGTGACCTGGAGTAATAAAAAGCCCATTGAGATGAATGGGCAAGGAATTTTGTGTCTAAAAATACAAAGGCGCTATCCAATTACACTCGGATTGCAGCAAGGATGAATGAATTCTTGCCCTTAAGCTCTCATTGGGATGATATAACACCCAATCAAAAAAGGAAGGTAATTGATCTCTTATTGGTGAGGCATGATTGCAATTGTGATTATAATTTATGCTTTTGATCTAATTTTAACCATTATTTATACATTGATGCATCTTTCAGGAGAAGTTTGACATCCCAAACAATGCACAAGCTTACAACCTTGTCTTAAAGCACTTGAATGCCCGATGGTGAGCTATAAAGCAAGGCTAAAGAGGAAATATGTCGAGCTTGTGGATATGTAGGGTAGGATCCTCTAACAAAAGGGCCAAAAGAAGTTGGAGAGGATATGGGCAGTACTGATTTAACATTTGGAAGTCAAAATCATTTGAAGTACATTATATATGTCATGACAGAACTTAGCATTGAACATCATAGTGCACCCTCACATTGTTTATTTGTTTCATAGGGTTCAAAACATAAATAGAAAGAATAATAGAGCTTGCCTTAATATCAATCATAGAGTTGGTATTAAAAGTTATAGCCGCCTTGTAAATATATATATATATATATATATATATATATATATATATATATATATATATATATATATATATATATATATATATATATATATATATATATATATAAACTTGATACATATAATTAAATTAATTTAAATAGTTAAGCATTCATATTGTAATGTGTTACGGAAAAAATTCTTGGGCAGCACGCACTCATTAATGCTTCAAAGTCTTCGGTAAAGAGAACGGCTTCACATTTTGTCGCCAGTGTTGCAAGGGTAGAGAGTACGACGACACCCAAATTCTACCGATATCTTTTGCAAGCCTTGGCCACAATGGACTCAAAGTCTTCTAGTTCCAAATTAACTTGTTTTACGAGGCATGGCTCACATGGGCCCGTGCCATCAATGCTGTGGTCGTGACTTGTGACGGACGAGCGGTCTTTGTATTCCCACTCTTAAAATGTGGGGGAATTTAACGAAAATGATTAAAAGTTATGAGAAAATCCTGCTCAATACCAATCGTGTTATACACGCTTGGGTTGTTTTTTATATGAGCTAATTTGTACCTGTCCCACATGGATTAATGTTGAGCACAGTTTTCAAGCGTACCAAATAATTTCTCAAAATTAACCTGCCCTAGATGTTAAATGATCCACATACAATGACCAGTAGTATATCTTTTTATTTGCCAAAGAGGGAAGATTGCTTCAATCTGTGCACCAATTAAACATGACAGAAAACCATGGCCATGATGTAGTTCACAATTGGCCATGGACACTGTTGCATTTGCATATGGGACCATGCTGAAATAAAACTACAAGATGGTTTCGCAAGGCATGGTTTATGCTGTTTAGGGGTAATATGACGTAAGTCTACAAGGCATGGTTTATATCTAGAAGGATATATATATCCTTTAACTTAATGTGCTTTCAATTTGGTAGTACAAGCCTTCTACATATTACCATCTATATTATTTTTCCTTATAATATAGTATTAGATGTTTAAATTTTTTCCTTAACGGGTTTGAACACATAGATCCTTAATCACATCTACATATGCTTTGGCAGAATATTTCATGAACCTAAATTTTAGACAAAAACAACTAAACCTAAAGCCATTATCAAGTTCGACTAATACTACTTTCTTCACAAAGAGCATATATGCAAATACATCGAACTTCCATGTTTGTGATCAAACTTTTTTTATAAATATGTTTGTAACCAAACTAACCAACCACTCAAGAGTTGTTGGCTTTAATCTCATTCACACCTATTATGCATGTTTTTGTCCCTTTGTTTTGCACAAGCCTACAGTTCATGCACTCTTTGGTGGAAAATGTTTTCTTTACCTGGCTCTATGATCAAGGTATGTGACTATGATAAAAGGGGTTCTAGCATAGTACACAAAGGCCTAACATCGGCCTTGAATTCACACCTTTAATACATGTTTCTGTCTCTTTATTTTTTGCAAGCCTCCAATTGATGCACTCTTCAATGAAAGTATATTATTGCATTATGGAAGGAAAATGTTCTCCTGAATAGGCTCCATGATCAGATTCTTTGGCCATGATACATAGGGGTTCTAGCACAGTATGTGTCACACCCTGGCACTTGCCCGACTTGAGGCAAATCCAATCCAAGGGTAGGTCAAAGCACACGGTTGTGACAAAGTATCGATTCGCTAAAGATTAACCTCTTAAAAGGGTGTAACACTCATGGAATAGTGTACCACTTTATCTTTATAGAAGAGGAAATAAGAAAAATATAAAAGACATCAAATCTGAATTAGTACTCGACACTTATACCCACATCCTTATACAACACTAAGCTGTCATAAGAGGCCCAAGTCATCATATTAAAATGACTGTAAAGCCAAAATGACTAATAAAGTATAAGATAGAGTCAACTAAACATAAAACTCTAACACACAAGTAGAATAAACAAACAAAGATAGCAAGGCCTCTAGGCTCCTACACCTACTCCCAACCATCTACCAAATGCTTGTCATAGAGAGGGACATAGTCATCTGCATGTCACACCATATAGCCCCAAAGCAGAAAACATAGAGAAAGTCAGGTGAGTATAAAACTAGGTAAGGTTTTATGCTTCGAAATGAAAAATCTAAAAACATCATAAACATTCTACACAGTCCATCACATCAAACATATCATAATGTCATCTTATTTCTGATCACATTCTCATTGCTTAACCATGCTCAATCATTAGTAATTATACTGCATGAGAGTATCTCAACATATTATCCATAACATGAATAATCATACTAAACCATAAACATTCATTCTGCACGATAAGTGTCTCAAACACACCAACATAATCATGCATAATAAAAAAATAACCCTCCTTATTCGAACGAAGAATAAGCAGTCTGTACTCATTCCGGCCAATCCCTGATTAGAAGCTATGAAGGAATTACGTAGTTCAGGTAGAATCTTTAATGGGGAAGATACTCCCTAGTAAGCCGGTGCACTCAGCTACACTAGCCTAGATTCTTAGGGTCCAAATGGTCTCAATAGTTTGGTCTCCTTATAGCATTGTCGCTCTTTTCAATCATGGGAAGAAAACTCATACTTAAGGGACGTAAAACCTCGTCCTTTCAGATGTAAACCCCCATCCTTTTGGACCTAAAACCGAATTCAATAAGCCTCCAATCGATAAATCTGGCAAGTAATATCACCCAATTACATCCAATAGATTAATTACAGCTAAACTCGGTAAATCTCATTCATAAAGCCTTTCTTTGAGCAACATGACATGAAGCCTAATACATGAGATATGCTCAAATCAGTCCATATATGCATCATTCTACATCCATAGGTGTCGAATAATTACTACATTTGCCTCCACACGTGTGTTCATAACAATAGTGTTCAATCCTAAACATTGACATATGTATCATGAACCAACTATCATTGTACTATGCATATGCTCCTATAATTTTATAATGATTCCTCCTTACTGAAATCATGGATTAAAGCTATTGGATAATACAAGTCTAAATCAGTCACAACCTCATGCTAGACTTAGATAAGTATATTCATCACTACACTTAAGCTAGACATGAAAATATTATTCACCCATAATTTATCATGGCATGTGAAAGCATACAGGTCCATTATTATGCTTTAAACTTGCTGGATTCCTAAGTAAAATATGGGGAATTACTCAACACGAAATTAGGATAAGAATATTAACATGCTAGAATCGAATAACATTAACCTAATTCATGTTTGAACAACATCATGACTTTCAAATAATATTCATGCCCTCACAGTAGCATTTCTAAGTAAAAATTACTCATCACAATCATAATAAATGATATTTAAGAAGTAGAACATGAATTTGATAAAAAAAAATTTAAAATGGCACAAATTGCCATTTGGGTGTTCAATTGGCTTGAAGGGCCATTCGATCGCTTAGTTGTTCAATCGGCCTGAAGGGTCGTTCGAATGGCAACACAGTAACTTTGGTTCATCTTCAACCTTGGAAACCTAAAATTAAAAATATACAAAATTGACATAAACATTCAAATCTCATTTCCTAACATCATGATATTGAAATTAAAGCTTAGGAAATGATAGATCTAGTCATTTATCAGCTAAAACACAAAAAAATCACTAAAAAGATTAAGCTTTATATAACCCACCATTAAGAGTCAACATCAAGCAAAACCCGTATAAATCGCTCCAAACTTCAAATCCTAAACACATACCCATTTTGGAAGAAAAACCCTTACCTTTAGTGAGAATCTTAGTCCAAAATCAAAGGTCCAATGTCTTCAAATCCCTACCCACATTTAGGGTTTTGTTAATACCATAATAAATCCGATTATTAAAGCTTAAGTCACTTGAAAACTTGTAGCTCTAGGGCTTGTTTTATTCCAAAAAAAAAATATCCTTCATTAGAGGTTTGAAATATAGATCAAAATCCTTCAGTAGCATTTCTAAGTAAAAAATACTCATCATAATCATAATAAATGATATTTAAGAAGTAGAACATGAACATGATAAAAAATAATTAAAATGGCACAAACTATCGTTTGGGCATTCAATCGGCCTATTGGGCCATTCAAATGTAAACACAGTACCTCTAGTTCATCATCAACCTTGGAAACCCAAAGCCAAAAATACACAAAATCGACATAAACACACAAATCTCATTTCCTAACATCGTGATATTGAAATTAAATCTTACAAAATAATAGATCTAGTCATTAATCAAATAAAATACAAAGAAATCACTAAAAAGATTAAGCTTTACATAACTCACCATTAAAGCTCAACATTAAGCAAAACCCACATAACACAGACCCATTTTTGGAAGAAAAACCCTTACCTTTTGTGAGAATCTTGGTCTAAAATCAAAGCTCTAATCTCTTCAAATCTTTACCCACATTTAGGGTAGATCTAAGACCATAATCAATCTGATTATTAAAGATTAAGTCACTTGAAAACTTGTAGATTTAAGACTTATTTTGTTCCAAAATGAAAATATCTCATTAGAGGTTGGAAATATAGATTAAAATCAGAAACTTTGGTAGTGTAAAACAAGAATTATATTTGGAAAAGATGGGATTAAAAAAGATTTGGCAAAACCCTAAGTGATTAATGGAGAATCAAGGCTAATCTTACCCTAATCAAACTTTCCACTTTTTGAATGGGGATTAGGGCTATTCAGCCTCCAGGTTCTAGCCCTTCCAAAATGGAAATGGAGCTTGGTCTTTCTACTTATAATAAGTCATAGGGTATACCTAATAGGAAATTGGGATACAAATATAATTTACTACTAAAAATGTGTAATTTGTTCTTTTTGAGTCCAAAATGAAGTTTAAAATTTTTGAAATACTTAATTAATAAAATAAGATGGGTTTAGTTTCTTGTAGGACCGATCATCCCAATTTACTAATGTGGGGCCCATAGCGGGACCCGCGCCCTAACTTTTTCGAAAAAAATGCCAAAAATTATAATTTTTTTGCTAGTGCTTATATAAAACACCATAATAATTCCTAATTTTAATATTTGAATTAAAAGTACTTGAAAGTCAAGTACCTTCACATACATCTTGTCTACAAGGGGCTGGGCTCGCTGTAACATTGCGATTGCCACATAAAACAAGTGAATTTTCCTTGTAAGGACTTGAGTCAACTTTGGCAAAGTTTGGAGTCTTTCTCAATGTATTATTATTTGGTCTCTAGTCCTCATCTCAAGTTAACATCATTCAATATTTTATGTCACACAAGTTTTATATCCTCTATATGGTGGAGGAGCATGTGAGAGATAAGAGAAGAAATTAAGATAGCCTACAAGGAGTGATTAGCTTGTGGAGCATGGGTAGAGAAAAAAAAGTTAGCATAAAATGAAAAAATAAAAAATGTGGAATGAGATTACCAAAAGCATATTTATGCTCAATAATAATCAATACAAACTTGTACTTGTCTGTCAAATACATTTTGACTAGTGGTGCTCATAGATTGAAATAGACACGGACAAAGGGTTATCAATATCTATTTAGTATATACATCACCTCTCGTTTGTATTCATCACAATCTGCATTCTATTTTGTCTAGGTCAATCCGTCATAGACACAAACGGACACAAACATATACCAAAAAATCAAACATTCGGAGTCTAATAACTAGGTAGCATGATACATTACTATTAGATCCCTTTTTTCACTATTTATCTTGTATACTTCTAACATAATACATAACCTCGTCTTAATATGGCACATATCTACTAATCTTTTTTTATTGCTAAGATCCTTGTCACCACTTAAAAGGAGTGGACACGAACATCCAAAGTTATGGACAATTGTATGTTTGCATTCGCACCACCTAGTAGGCTGACAAAAAAGTTTGGTCTAAGTCTGGATATGCCCCAGACATGAAAAAATGGTAGTCCTATTTTAATACAAATGTGGATACAAATGATCCTTTGCCAAGAAAGAACAACTTCAGACAAAAGTTGATGTGAAGACTTGTATGCATGGCCCTTTGGCATAAATAGAGTCCAACAATTTAGTGTTATCTCAAATGTGTGCAACTCTTGCCTATTGACGCAAATACTTATAAACGGCCACACATGTGTTATAAAATAACCTAACTACCACCACCCCACTCTTCCACTCTAGCTCGAGTAACCCACTTAACCAGTTATCAACATACTTCAATTCATAAGTCATCTAACGAAAAACTGTCTCATTGCTTGTATGGTCCTTATCTAATTCTGGAATGAATTGGCAAGGCTACTTATCATCTACAGTTACCCTTGAAGTCACAGATTTACTCAATGTTTCATGTTTCTCATCTTCAAAAATTTATTGGCGATCATTTATCTATTCCATCGGCAATTTTGCTACCGATTTAATTTAATCCAGACCTTCCAACCCCTCATGCTATTTTAGAATGCCGACGTGTTCATCATCATGGATGTATTGTTTTCGACACTCTTATCACTTAGCAATACTGTTCACCGAAGAATGCTACTTAGATTCAAGACGATGAATTCCTTCAGCGATATCTTGATTGGTTGCCTTGAAGACAAAATAGTGCAGAGCGTGGTAAAATGTTATATTTCTAATTAGACTAGGATCTTAGTTACCTTATTAATTTTGTTTTCTTAGATTAGTCTATTTCCTACTTTAGTTTAGATTAATTTTATTTACCTTCTTTTAATAGGATTACTTAGTTTATTTTTCTATAAATTGTATGTTTCAACCCATTCTAAGGTAGATAATATAGAATTTAATTAATTTTTATTTAATTTTCTACTTCAATCTTCCTCTTCTCTCCCCTTTTTCCTTATCATCTTTGTGTGCAGACCCACCCGTCATATGCCTCAAAGGAGAGCCTGTCCTCTTCCACCCAGCAGGAGGAGTTTCCACTCGTTTTCATTCCGATCAAAAGTGCAAATGGCGACTATGCCAGTGCCCCAGCCTGTCCCCATCGGAGATGACTAATAATTTCCTCTATGGTACCAGCTGTGTTTACCTTGAAGAGTAGCAGAGGGCCTGGGAGGCAAATCCTAGCAGTGTGGATTTGTCATGGGACAATTTCTATAGAAATTTTGTTGGCCAAGCTGCCACTTCCCTAGGACGCTCGGGGCAGACGATTCAGGAGAGTAAGCGGGGGTAAATGGGCATATGAGCATCTGGAAGCTGTTGATCCAGTTGTAGTGGGTAAAACCCGAACAAAACAATATTATTCCAATAATGTGGCTAGAACAAAGAACATGATTGTCATCCACGGAGATGGAAGTTGCACATGGTCACAATGTTTCGTTTTCGGTTCATGACAGTGAAGGGTCATTTCAGGTTCGTTTATTTTTGTTTTGGGAAAATTATCAAAAAGTTTTGATAGTGTAAAAAAATGATATAAAGATGAAGCATGCTTATACTAGATAAGCTCATAAGTCACAAGCATAATACGAAATTGGAGAGGCAGAGATATATTTCTAAATAAGTTCTTAAGCACATTTGAGCTGTGTACTAGATGCCCCATTAGGCTCTCAAGATGCATCACAGGCACGACAACATATTAAAGGATTTACAAACCGACAAGATAAATAGAAAAGACTAAGAAAAATCAAACCCTGAACCAATGTATAAGCAACTATTATCTGTTTTAATTTAAATGTGTATACAAGATGTAAGTCATGTAACATCTACACAAATCAAGATGTTAATTAACCAGGGTAGTGGACCATTATAAGAGGAAAAACCCTGTTCCACAAATCAAATTGCAGACCACATCATCAAAACCATCGAACCACCACAAGAATTTAATTTCCTCACTGCAAACAAAAAATTGAATTTGAATTGTTCTAGCCTTGTCTAAAAAAGTTTGTATCTTCGTTGTGGGAGGACTGGGGGCTGGTCCGTGCCTCCATGGTTTGTTACCTCGCCGGTCGTGGGACTGGGAGCCGAGAGGAGATTGTCTATGGTCACCGCCTCGCCGTCGCCAACTCTATGAACACAGGAATAAGGGACTGAGGAAAGGACCCTTATGAAGACCGATGATAACCTAGTAGTCTGGGAGTAACGAGTTCAGGATGGGAAGAAAAGATGGAAAATGGGCGTGACCAGACAGAAATAAAAGCGAAAATTGGCAAAATTTTCGTCAGTGTTTTTGAAACTGACCCGGATGGCCCGCCGGTTGAACGCGGTTGGCCCGCAGGTCAAACGGGTTGGCCTGGTTGATGTAAAATTCTAACAAAAAAAGTTTGCCCTCGCAGAGGCGAAAAAAATGAAATTTCGCAACATTATTGCGAAAATTATTACTATGGTTTTGCAAGTCAAGGTGTGGTGTACGAGACTGCTTTTAAGTGCTTTTCCCAATTATACACATGGTGGAAGCATTCATATCAGTGTTTTTGAAACTGACCCAGATGGCCCGCCGGTTGAAACCAGTTGGCCGGTAAAAATCTAATAAAAAAATCTTCCTGCCCTTCCCGATCCTAATTCCCAATGCAGCGCAGTCCCAATTTTTGAATAGCTCATAATAGAATAGCTATTTGCCAGCATACTTGTAAATTTGGTAGTAGGGTTCCAGCATAAGATGCAGGTTTTCTTGTAGTTGGTTGAAAAAATTTTAAATAGGCGCAACTTCCGTTGATAGGGAAGATAGAGTTTGTAAAGGGATCATCTTAGTTTGGTTCTTATGTGCACACTGTTAAATTGACAAACAGATTGGCATCCTTGTGAATTGAAGGTGCGGAGCTGGTAGAATCGTAGATTCCATTTTTAGTTAAAATACCTCTATTGATTCCTTGGCAGAAGCTTTAAGTGCCATGAGTTTCCGCCATGCTTCTGGAAGGAGTGGAAGGAAGACGGAGGGAAGGGAGCCAATGGCGGCAACGGGCCAAGGGTTCACCCGGGCGGTTCTTTGTGGCTCAGACAGGTTTTAAAACCCAAAGAAACTGGCCAACCCAATCTGTAAAATAAACTAGGTCCGGTCGAATGGGCCGGGCAGGTCCAGTTTTTAAAACAATGACTTATATTGTAATTATTAACCTAGTGGCATTATTACACCCATGTTTAAAATTAAAAACTATATGAAACTTTTATTTACTCTCGTGCCATGAATGCATGCGCAACTGAGCGAGGCCATACTTGTGGTTAAGTAGAATTACTCAAAACAGAAATAGTAGTATATCTAAGCTGTGTGATCCCAATGTGTTGTGGCTGTCCTTGTTTATCCATAAATTTTGGGATCTCCGGTTGTTAAGGCCACCGGTTAGTTGTGTTGTTGGACATAAAGTAATAGAACTTAGAAATAAATGAATTATTTGGGAGAGTTGGAATTGTTAAAGAAGTGTTGAGACAAACTAGCCGACAGGGCTGGCATCTTTGGACATTGGCTGCTGGCAATTATTATTTTATTAATTTTTAGAGAAAAAAATGACAAAGGTATGTATAAATATGGCTGTTATTTTTATAAAAGTCAAATAAAATATCGAACCATATTCAACAATGCTAATTGCGAATGACCTGTGTCACATATGACTTCATAATATGTAGAAAAATATTCAACTCTTACTAGGCGCAAATACATATACATGGCAAGATCACTAATTTCTTAGCAAAAATAATTGAAATCCTCAAAGAGGGATTGATAAGATGATATGAATTATTTTATGCACTAGCGGGGTTGTTTGTAGAACTAAGTTTTCAATTTTTCTTATCATTAGTAATTTGTAGTTAACATATGCTATTGGCTTCTCATATATAAAAAATAAATTATCAAATCTTGCGAGCAGGAAGTCCAGATGTACATCACCTCCAACTTCCACCTTGCCAATTCATAAGAAAAAAATTAAAAAAAAAAATTCCACCTTGACAAGAAAGACGACTTTCCTTTTCTCCCTGATATGTAGCGCTTGTAATTCATTGATTTTTAATTCCTCTCTTGTAATTTCCACGCTCTTCTTGTATCCTCTCTTTTGTGCTTAATAGAAGGATAATCCCCATTTACTTATAAAAAAAATAAAATTTTCGAGTAACTAATGATGTGTTGTTTAATAGTTTTACTACGCATTCCCTTTATGTTCGTTTGATTGAAATCACGTAAATTGCTTGTATCTATTCAATTATTGATACTAAGGACATATATGCATCTGTCTTTGAGCCACCTAGTTCCAATGAACATAATACTAATTTGTGATGAAACTTTTTTTATGAGGCCAATTTACATATTACCTGGACATAGATGAGCTATTTTCTAATCACCTGTATTTTTTAAAAATATTACAAATTGCCTGCATATGAACCAAAATACCCATTCCTAAGTGATTTTCTTCCTTTACGTAAAAGGCAACTTTCTTCCTCTTTCCCTTCTTCTAAGTCCAACAACCTGAGCACCCAAAACGAGAGCGAACGGATCTCCCAACCTTAGCACCCAAAAGTTTCTCATCCATCGATGATGGATCTCTTGACCTCTCCGGAAATGCCTTGTGATATCTTACCTCCTCAAGGACCAAAGAACTTGTGGTACAATAACATGGGAGTGAGGCCCAACTTAGAAGAAACTTAAGCAAGACCATACCCCTAAGGGGTCGAACTTTGGAAGTTCTTAGGGAGCTTCCTTCTCTCCTATTCTGCTGTAACAAATTTCAACCTCCACCACCATAAAATGTACAGAGAACCAACGTATGATGAGGTACAAGGTGTGGTTCAACCAAAAGAAGTTTGGGCAAGGTCCTAGACTTGATCCAATCACATTTGGGTTGGTTTTACTCAATGGCTATGGAGTAGAAAGTGGTACCTTAATTTTTTCTACATTTAACAATATTGTTGTATTTTTTCAACGATATTGTTCTATTGTTTCAACGATATTACTATATTGTTTAACTATATTTATTGTTGTATTATTTTAACGATATTATTATATTGTTTTAACACGAAGAAACTCCAAGTTGATTAATATTGTTGTTAGACTTCAGTAATAATGATAAAATATTTCAAGGGTTAGTCACCTATTTTTTTATCTTTTTGGATTTCTAAACATATGTCTTTTCTTCGTGTCAAGATCATTAAAATTATGACGCTAATGGGTCTCCCAAGAAGCTAACCTTCTTCAAAGTCTTTATGAGGACTTTTTCAACACTACTATTTTTTTAAGGAAAACAATATTTCTATTTCACTTTCTCTACAACAGAAGCCTACTTCAACTTTGATTGGATAGAAAAAAGTAAATCTCCATGTGGTCAGATGTGATTCACCTTCTTTATCCAATTAGAGGTTATAGTAGGCTTTTTGTACAATAAAAACTTGGATAGGAATTTCAGCTTCCTTTTTGAAAATTGGATTGTGAGTACTAAATAGGCCTGGTAGGGCTAGGCCGACCCTTAAAAGATTCACCCCTACATATGATCTGATGGGATTCATTGGATCTTTATCTAACAATTTGCATGTACTATATATGTGAACTAAGCATATTAACTTTTTCCTTAGTCATAAAAACATAACAATTATTTTAGACATTTTACAAGCTACTTCAAATACAAACTCATGGCAAAGCATTAACATTAATTAGGTCTTTAACATTAAAGAATACTCATTATTATAAGAGGACGCTCTCCTTAGGCTTGGCTTGATCACTAGTCATTTTTATTGTTTAATTCATGAAAGACTTGTCTCTCACCTTCATCAATATTGAGCATATCTCTTTCACATCCATTCTCTCCTTTGGATACTCAGCTGAGCATGCAACTCCAATTTTAGCAACAGAAAGAAAGCACTCCATTAATTGTTCCCTTTCTCTTGGACCTTCTTGTTGGAGGAGTTGGGGGTCCAAAACTTCCATTAGTCTTTCAGGGATAGCCATCTTCACATATTTTGGAAGATTTAGACCATCATAGAACATTTCATTAGTTGGTTTCTTGCCTGTAATCATCTCAAGCAAAACAATCCCATAGCTATACACATCCCCGTGAGTAGTCACTATGCTTCCGGTACCATATTCTAGTATTATAATTTAGAACAAAATAAGAAATAAGATAAAGAGAATTAGAAAGATGTTAAATGGTCATGTTAGAAACCTTTTTGTATGAAGATGATGAACAATAATTATTGACGTTTAAGATCACAAGGAGTTCTAAAACAAAGGTGGTCATGAAATGATGTACTGGATATTTTTGGTACGTGTACTTTAGATTGGGGCTAGCCTAGTATTAAGGAAGTTGATATGGAAAAGCTTAAATCTTGTGATTTATAATAGAAGAGTAATTAAAACATTTTTTCTTTATTGTCCTTCCATGCAATATATACAATACGTCTAGGGGTGTTAATGAGCAGAGTATTGTCAAGCTTTAGAGTGTTCAAGCTTGAACTCAAAACTTCAATTTCGAGCTCAAGTCAAACTCGAATCAAGTTTGAGTTGAGTTCGAGCAGAGTTGAATTGCTATGCCTTGTGATCATTGTTTAGTTTTGTAATTGGTAACCCAAAAGTATGTAGAGAAAAATTACTAAAATAAACATGGTTAGTAAGTGGTCCAATGTGTTATATTAGAAAATCAAATGAACTTGCCTTTGTTGATTTTGATTTTTTAATTTAAACTATTAATATATGATGGAGGGAGTAAAGTTTCATAAAAAATAGTTCTAGATATCATGAGATATTATACAATTCCTCTAACAAAGAATCTCATGTAATTCTACATGAAAAAAATAAAAATAAAATATTTTATAGAAAGAGATCAAACTTGGGAGACATGAAATTTATATATATATATATATATATATATATATATATATATATATATATATATATATATATATATATATATATATATATATATATATATATATATATATAATGTGTACATATGCATGTGTATATTTGAAAAAAATAATGTACTTAGTGTGAGTTTAAGTTTTTATCAAGCTTCAAGCCAATTCAAGCCGAACATAAATATGCTTGAGCTTGGCTTGATCAGCTTCGAGTTCGAGCTCAAATGCAAATCGAGCTTTCAAACTTACTTTAATACCCCTAAATATGTCATATGCAACAGAAGTTGGAGAAATGCTTACCTGGAGCGATGTAGCCAATAGATCCCTTTAAAATTGATGTACTAGCTTGTTGAGAGGAAGAATGATCTCTTGACATTAAAAGACTTTTAGCCAAGCCAAAATCACCCAAATGTGCCACCATATCATCATCAAGGAGAATATTGCTTGGCTTTAGATCACAATGAACAATAGGAGTATCACACTGATTGTGAAGATAATCCAAGGCATTTGCCACATCAATTGCAACATCCAATCTTTTACGAAAGCTCAAACATTTTGGTGAGTCATTGCCATTCATTTGTGGGTGCAACCATTGCTCAACACTTCCATTAGACATGAACTCAAATACTAAAGCTTTGAAATCATTACCTTTGAAATCTAAACTTGAGCATGAAGTTAAAATCTTAACAAGATTCCGGTGTCGAATGTTTCGCAAAGCTTCACATTCAGCCATAAAAGTTTTAACTGCATGGACTTGATCAAGATTAAGTACCTTTATGGCAACTGCTGCTTGATATTGCTCCAAAACTCCTTTATATATAGATCCAAAGCTTCCTTTACCTAATAAATTGGAGGTGGAAAAACCATTTGTTGCTCTCAAGAGTTCTGCATAGGAGACTATTGCAAGTCTATCGATTGAAGATGAAGTGGAAGGATTGTCCTTCCTATGTTTTTTTCTTCCGTAGATCACAGCTAGGAAACATATTATCAGAGCAGCAACAATGGAACCAACAATTGATAAAATCACTTTCCTAGGAATAGATTTTCTATCTCGGCTTGTTACTTTTGGTGGGCAAGGGGCCAAGTGCAACTTTGGTATACCACCACATAACTTGGGATTTCCCTCCACTGAAATGGCACTAATATTACTAAAAACTCCTCCTTCAGGTACTTCTCCCTCTAAGCTGTTAAAAGAGAAATCCAAATAATTTGTTTCATTGAGCTTGGAGAAAATTTTGGGAATATTCCCTGACAAATTGTTGTATGAAAAATTTATGGACTGAATACCTTCCACATTTGCTAATGAAGGAGGGATTGCTCCACTCAAGGAGTTGTTCTGCATATAGAGGTATTGCAACATCAAGCAGTTGCCAATGGTTGGGGGGATCTCGCCTGTCAAACCATTACTACTAACATCGAAGAAAGTGACATGAAACAAGTTATCCACTTCCTGTGGCAGGGGCCCGCTTAACAAGTTGTTGTCCATTGCGACCTGAACTAATGAAGAGAGATTGAACAAGGGTATTGGTATTTTACCGCTTAGCCTGTTGCTGGAAAGGCTAAGAACCATTAGATCTTTGCAATGCCAAGTCGTGTTTGGGATGCTTCCTTGGAGCTGATTACCATCTACATAAAGCTCGGCCAACTGAGTGAGGTTGCCAATGCTAGCAGGAATTTTTTCGGACAACTTGTTCATAGAAAGGTAAAGTTTTACAAGCTGTGGAAGCTTTCCAATTGCAGTAGGAATTTCACCTATCAGAAGGTTTCCGTGCAAAGTCAACGATTGCAACTGTTCGAGGTTATCAATCCCTGAAGGAATCATTCCGTGGATATGATTATATCCAAGTGTTAAGGAGTTGAGGTGCTTGGAAAGGTTCACCATGGATTTAGGGAGGGAACCCACAAGAGCATTAGAAGTAGCCTGAACCGCCTGCAAGCCACTACAGTTGGACAAGGATGTGATAAAGTGCAAGTCATCTTTTCCTACACCTCCAATTTTGTTCTCCCAAATGCGAAAAATGGATAATTTCTGCAATTTTCCTAGGTCGGCCGGTACAGACCCAGTGAAGGAATTTTGTGGAAATTCTACTTGTTCGAGATGAGAAGAGTTGGCTAGAGTGGTTGGAAGTGGACCCGTGAACTTGTTTAAAGAAAAGTAAAGACCTTGGAGGTTTGGCATTGTGAGGCCCATGTTTGAGGGAAGTCTTCCCCACAATTGGTTATCATAAACAGCCAAGTGAGTCATGGATGAGAGATTGTAAAGTGATTCAGGTAACGTACCAGATAGCTTGTTCCCACCACAGGAGAGTGCCCTTAAGCTGAAAAGGCGGCCAAGTTCGCTGGGGATGCTCCCCGTGATGCTATTATAAGGCAGCATCAAATTCTCAAGTTTAGAGAGGTTCCCCAATGAAGGACTAATTGTTCCAGTGAGTTTATTGAAATGTAATTTTAGGTAAACCAGCTGAGGCATTGAACCAAGCTCGGCGGGGATGCTTCCTGAAAGTCTATTTCTGCCTAAGTCAAGGAAGAACAGGCGGGAGCAGTTGGACAGACTCGGCGGAATTTCTCCTTGTAGGGAGTTGTTAGCCAAAAAAAGAACCTTGAGGCGATAAAGACGAGACAACTCCATTGGTATGCTGCCATGAAAGTCATTCTCAAAGATCTGTAAGCTTCTAAGGAAGGAAAGATTGCCTAGGTGAGGTGACAACAGGCCTGTTAAGCCAAGACTGGGCAGCAGCAAACGGGTAACTCGCCCATGCCGACGGCTGCAAGTGATCCCAGGCCAAGAGCAAAAGTGGGCAGAATTGTTCCAAGAAGTTAAGACTTGGTGAGGGTCGGCAGTGATCTGAGCCTTGAAGTCCAGCAATGCAAGCCGATCCGTCTCGTTGCCCACATGCAAGGCGTTGATGCCTTGGCTATGTTCCAACATGATCCGGATCAACATCATGAAGCTTAAATAGATCAAGAACGCAGGGATCTGCACCTCCATATGGAAGGCTTGTGGAACTCTCTAGTAAGACTGAGTAAGAAGACATGATATATGAAGATGCCTAATAAGACTACTGATATATAACTTTTCAAAGGCAGTGGCGAAGAAGAACGAGTACTTCACTTTTTGTCGTGATGGATTATTTTTCCACAATCTCACAGGAAAATTGACGGGCAAGTCGTGCAAGACTTTTTAGTGTGGAAAAACTGTAACGCGTTAGTCGACAATTTTTCTCCATGTTATTCATTATCCACGGGGGTTATTGTGGTAATTTTAAGATTTCCCCACTCACATATAACTGGCCTTCAAAATTGATAATTTTTTTCCTGCTTGATCCGCGAAAAATTTCCACACCTCATCCTTCCTTTTTTATATATATAAATCATGTTAAATATACATATATAAGTATTTATAGTCATATATATCAAATTGGTATGTGAAATAGAATCGAAAACATCTTGACTGATACCGGAAAAAAAATCATTGTGGTTTTTGGTAGCGAGAAATTATTTCCCCATAAGGAAATATTGTTTTACACATGAAATTACAATAAATCCTAACAAACACAAGAAGTTGGGGAATATTTCTCGAGTCAAGGTGTGGAAATTGAATACTTCATGACTAACCCCCTCGTAGAATGGAATTTTGTCAATACGAAGACACTCTGTAGTCTATGAATCGTTTTTGCAAGACTTGGCTACAATTGACCAGAGTCTACCGGTTTCAAATTAACTTATTTTACGAGGCATGGCTCACGTGGTCCCGTCTCATCAATGCTGCGGTTGTGACGGGCAAGTGGTTTTTGTATTTCTCTTCTTTAAAAATTGTATAAATTAATTAAAAAATACTCCCTCCGTCCTTTATTAATAATTTTAATAAAAAAAAATATATATTCTACATTAATTACTCTATTCATTTCAATTTAAGCCGAAATGGGTCTCTCTTGCTTCTTAGGCGCGTAAAAAAGAATAATATAAAATGACGAGAGAAAAGCACCGGAGCTGGGAAGAAGAATAAGGAGGTGGGAGGGGACTTCTGGCGTTGTTGCGACTGGGTCGACTGCGACGAGTCCACCGGACACATCACCCGCCTTGAGATCATCAATGACGACATCGTCAGCCACATACCCTCCGCCATTTCGGGGTTGACCCACCTCACCTACTTGTGCCTGAGGAAGCTGTCGCGCCTCGTGGGGCCCTCCCCCCGGCCATTGCGGAGCTCTTCAACCTCACCTGGCTTGAGCTCTCTTGGGCCAACCTGACCAGTCCCATGCCGAGCTTCCTCACCCGGCTCACCCGCCTCAGCGTCCTTAACCTCTCCTTTAACGGCATCTCGGGCTTCCCCGCCATTTCCTACATCAGGCTAGACCGAAACAGGACCAGCTCAATCCCGGACAGCTTTGGCCGGTTCATCGTGCAGCCGGCCCTGAAACTGTTGCTCTCTCACGACCGGCTCACCGGCAATCTCCCTCCCTCACTGGGGGACATGGACTTCCAGCTGATCGACTTCTCCCGCAATTCCTTGACTGGGAGCGCGTTGACGTTGTTCAATGCGAGCAAGATAACCCAGCAGACATCCATATCTCGAAACCAGTTGAGTTTCAACTTTTCCCGGGCCGGGTTCTCGAAGGTGGCGACGCTCATCACAGTGGACATCTCGCACAACCGGATATGGGGGTCCATCCCAGGCAGCATCATGGACGCCATCGACTCGCAGTTCTTCAACGTGGGGTACAACCAGCTGTGTGGACCTATCCGACAGAACTGAAAACTCAAGTATCCGAGGGAAATTAACAATAATGCTCCATTACTATTGTTAGACGCTGAAGAGACGCTTTTTATAAAAATAGCAAAAAAGTAGAAATGGAGCTATTAATATAGAACGTAAGGAGTATACTCTAAGAAACATATGAGAAAATTGTGCTCAATACTAATTACCTGCTTTGCTTGTTTGTTTTAGACGTTAACTACATTTTTTTTATTAATCTGTTATTAACTCTTAAATTTATAATCAGATGAAAATGCCCCTAACCTGTCATTCTCTTCTTCCTTCTCATTCTGCCATCCTCATTTCTAGATTTGTTCACCTCACCTCCTCACCGCCGCCCACCAAATAATCTTTCCACCTTGGTTTTCATCACCAGCCGCCTCACCCTCTCCCTCTCCGTTCACCTCACCTCGCGCTGCCGGTCACCGTCCCTCACCTACTCCCTCTCACCACTTCTGTCTAGCCCCTATCACCACTAGAAATGACTGCGCTTCTCCCCCTTAAGTACCGCTATTCCACCACCGAGTAAGAGCCGACATTAAGGATTCAAAGCTTGATGGCATGGAGGGCGTCCTCAAGGTCTTGCTGGCTCCAACTCTGACGTGGATCCCTCTACCAACTCCATCTGCCTCTCCCTGGAAAGCCACAAAGATGTCTGACTCTAGCACCTCCAGCAGGCTCCGCTGCAGCAACTATGCAAAGGAAGAAGACAGTAAATATTTACTCATTTTGTTATATACAAAGAGAGTAAATATTTATTGTCTTTGTTAGGATGTCCTGGTAGCGCTCGTGGTGGAGGCAAAAAATAGGGATTAAGGATCAGGATGAAGGTGGAAGGAAGAAGGAGAAACTGGAAGGGATTATGGAGAAACGTGAGGATCAAAGAAACTGGAATACAAGAAATTGGAAGAACATAGAAGAAGGGTAATTTTGTCTAAAAAATAATATCACGTGACATTTCAATTAATTTTATAGGTTTCTCACGCCTAGGACTAGACATGAGTTTTGTCTCTGGGCCCACAAACATGTATCCCACATAGATTAGTTGCATATTTTTTATTTGCCAAAAAGGGAATATTGCTTCAATCTGCGCATCGATTAAATATATATTAGTAAACCATGACCAAGATGTTGTCCAGAATTGGCCATGCGCATCGTTGCATTTGCATGTGGGAACATGCTGAAATAAAATAATAAGTGATCATGATTTGTATTGTGTAGAGGTTATATAAAGCTAAGTCTAGAAGCCATTAAGCATTCTAATAAGTAAAAAATCTAAAATAAATAGCGGATACTTATTTTAAGGAAGTTAATATTCTTACTCTACTTTCTTTATACCAAAAGTCCACTTCAACTTCTAATTGAATAGAAAAGTTGAGTCACACCCAACAATATAGAAATTTAGGCACTTTTCTTAGTCCCTTTATTTTACATTAGCCAATTCATGCAATCTTATGTGGAAAATGTTTTCTTGATCACCAAACTCTATGATCAGAATATATGACCATAGTACTCAGGGATTCTATCATAGTACATAGAGGCCTAATATCTAGATTGACCTCATTCACGCCCATTATGTGTGTTTTTGTCCCTTTATTTTGCACAACCCTCCAATTCATGAACTCTCTAATGAAAGTATATTATTGCTTCAAGGAAGGAAAATGTTTTCATGACCATGCTTCAAGATCAAAGTATGCGACCATGATATATAGGGGTTCTAGCATAATATGTGAATACTTAACATGTACACGATTAACCAAAGACCATGTATGTAACTATGCAATATGTTAGGCCTCCATATACCATGATAGAACCTATGTACTTATGGCCATAGACACTAGATGTGAACGTAGGGGAATATACATGCAAGAATGCCTTGGAGAACTTCTAGATCTATGTAAGTAGACCAAGTGGAAAAGCAATATAATTAAGACCCAAAGAATGCTGATGTTAATGCTTCCATATCATACAACAATATTATATAAAGCAAATTAAGTGACTACAAAATTTTTATATTCTACCTATTTTACACATGATTTTCACCCGTAATTCCTATTTTATCCATGTTATATATTTTTTATGTCTTTAAAATACAAGTTTGATTTCGTATGTGATTTGAGGGTATTTGAATAAAAGTTTTTACTTAGATTCTTTTAGATGGTTGCCATATATCAACCTAATACTGGTTGTTAATAGACATGAGCCTTACTTTTTATATTATGTTAATTTTAACTTTACAAGGTTATATCTTTTTACTCCCAAACTCTGATTTGTGTATTCTTAATATCATTAGAAAGTTCTCGATGAACTATATCAAATGAAGTCCACATGACTGTGTTTTCTCAAACTTTTTATTGGGTCCCACACATATAATGCACTTCTCGATAATATTTTTTTTATTTTGCCTATATCACATATGCCAATAATTCGTAGAATCACTTTCCCAGAAAGAGATTTTCTATCTTGGTTTGTTACTTTTGGTGGGCAAGGGGCCAGGTGCAACTTTGGTATGCCACCCCATAACTTGGGGATTTCCCTCCTCTGAAATGTCATTAATATTAATAAAAACTCCTACTTTATTTGGATACTTCTCCCTCTAAGTTAGTAAAAGAAAATTTTAAATAATTTATTTCATTGAGCTTGGAGAGAATTTTTGGAATGTTCCCTGACAAATTGTTGTATGAAAAGTTTATCCACTTAATACCTTCCACATATGCTAATGAAGGAGGGATTGTTCCACTCGAGGATTTATTCTGCAAATAGAGGCATTGCAACATCAAGCAGCAGCCAATGGTTGGGGGGATCTCGCCTGACAAACCATTACCATCAACATAGAAAAAGGTAGCATGAATCAAGTTACCTACATCCGGTGGTAGGGGCCTGGTTAGCGAGTTGTTATCCATTTCGACGCAAACTAATGAATAGAGATTGAACAAGGGTATTGGTATCTTACCACTACACTTGTTGCTGTAAAGGCCAAGAGCCACTAGACCTTTACAATGCCAATTGGTGGATGGGCTGCTTCCTTGGAGCTGATTACCATCTACAAAAAGCTTGGTCAACTGAGTGAGGTTGCCAATGTTAGCTGGAATTTTCCGGATAACTTGATCATAGAAAGAAAAGCTTTACAAGTTGTGAAAGCTTTCCAATTGCAACAGGAATTTCACCTATCATAAGGTTTCCTTGCAAACTCAACCATAGCAACTGTACGAGGTTGTCAATACCTGAAGGAATCATTCTGTGGATGTGATTCTCTTCAAGAATTAATAAGTTGAGGTGCTTGGAAAGGTTCACCATTGATTTGGGGAGCGAACCCACAAGACTATTCGAAGAAGCCACAAGCTGAAGCAAGCGACTACAGTTGGACAAGGATCTGATAAAGTGCAAGTTGTCATTTCCCACGCCTCCAAGAAGTTAAGACCTCGTAAGGGTTAGCAGTGAAAGCTTGAAGGCCAGCAATGCAAGCCGATCCCCGTCTCGTTACCCAACATGCAAGGCGTGGATGCCTTGGCTATGTTCCAACATGATCCCGATTGACATCAAGCTAAAATAGATCAAGAATGCAGGGAGCTGCACCTCCATATTAAAGGCTTGGGGAATTCAATGGGATAGAAACTCTACGGTGAGACAGAGCAAGAAGATCTATGATATATGAAGATGTCTGGTAACACTTATGGGGCTGTTTAGGTGTTTAATTTTTTAGAAATATAATTAGAATTTTATTTTAAAAATTTACCGCCGAAGGTGAATTAAGTTTGGTAATAAAATTTGTTAGAATAAAATCAGATGTCACGTCTAACCTAATTTTAAAACTTTAGACTAATATAACTCACTCTCCCGAACTTGGATAAGCACATTATTGGTACCATTACGCTTCTAAATTCGATATTTATCAAATAAGATCCAACAAAGGTAGATAATTTTAAACTTTCAAAGTGGGCCCTACTTATATGGCATGTTTCTTGAGGCTTAAATCGATATGAGAGATAACTGTTAAAAAATAATAAAATCTGTAATTTTTAAAACAGGGGCTAGGAGACATAATTAACTGAATCACCTCGTGAAGTGATTCGGTGATTCAGGCCGATTCAAGCTCTAAATGGCTTGAATCAACTTCGGGGTTGAATTTTGAATTTTTAGAAGATTCAGTTGATTCAGCCTCAATTAAAGTTTGAATTATTAGAATTTTGTTTGTGTGTGGAAGTTGCGCATAATTAAAAATTCAACCCTGAAGTTATCGGCCTGAATCACCTCATGTCGATTCTGTCTCCGTGTCCCCGTTTTATAAATTGTAGATTTTATTATTTTTTAACGGTTATCTCTCATATCGATTTGATCATCGAGAAGCGTGCTATATAGGTAGGGCCCACTTTGAAAGTTCAAAATTACCTACCCTTGTGGGATTTTGTTTGATAGAGCTCAAATTTAGAAGCGTAATAATATTAAGAACGTACATATCCGAGTTCGAAAGAGAGCTATATTAGTTTAAAATTTTAAAATTGGGTTTAACGCGACATCTAAATTTATTCTAATAAATTCTACTACCATACGTAATTTAAATTCGGCGATAAATTTTTAAATTTAATTTTAAAAAATACTAAATCTGTTTTTAAAAAATTCAACAACCAAACAACCCCTAAAGTATATATAACTTTTCAAAGTAATGTATGGGAAAATTGTGCTCAATAGTCAATACCAACCATGTTATATACGATCGAGTTGATTTTTAAATGAGCCCACAAAATTTTGTACCTGTCTGATAATTTATAATTAAACCCTTTGCAAGTGTACAAGGTAATTGTATTAGGATAAATATTTAAGGATTGTCAAACTTCAGGGATAGATAAATTATTACTAAATCTAAGAGATGAATTTGTTGATTAAAACCTAAAAATAACTTAAAATTAAAATTAAGCAAAAGAAATAATCAGTAAATTAAAAGCAAGAGATTAATATGATGGAATTTACTTAAGAAATTGAATCTACTATAGAACCATAATAGTTTCTTAACTTTTAATCTAAATCTAGTGTGAATATGAATAAGTATTCTCAGTTACAAGCTAGAATTACTTAAGAAATAATCATTAATTAAATTCATGGCATGAACTATCTTCGACAATAACACGAATCATCTACACTAAATTAGCTATAGGCATAACTCGTCTAATCTTAGTTTAACTCATCGAATTTATTAATTATCTGAACATTAAAACTATCGTATAGCCATCTCATCTAAATCAAAGAAATTAGAATCAATGAAAATATCAAAACCACATCAATCTATCATCTACAAGATAATAAATAAACATAGACTTCAATAAACATTAAAAGCTCTTCCATTAAAAAGAAAATCTTTATCATATAATTGTCATCATTCACAACTGAGATCTAAATTAAAAATAAAAGAAATTAAAACTTATCTATAGCTTCATAAACTCATAAGTAAAAGAAAAGTGTAGCCTTCCATTGTAGAAGGAAGTTCTTGAATCTCCATTAAAAGCTTGGATTTCTCTTTCATCTTCTTCTTCAATTTTCTCCTCAAAAAATCTACTGGAATCCCTCATTTTCGAGCCAAATATGTCTTTATATAGGCATAAGAGTCGTAGGAAGAAGTTTAATACGAAAATTTGCACGTTATCCCGATTGATTGCCCTGCATGCCCGTTCGATCGCTTATACCGCATGTTTCTCCAAAATCATGTTTACCTGTTTGATCCTCAAAACGCCCTGTTCAATCGGTGACATTGTTTCTGCAATCTGGACAGTTCTTCACTAGACAATCCATTTTTTGTTCATTAAGCTCCTTCTCCTTCTTTCATGTTCATTTTTATTTCTAACTTGTTTATAACTCCGAAAAGTTGTCCAAATCACTTTAAAACATGTCAATACTATTTTGAATTATTCCAAACATCGTACAAGTACCTCGATAAGTGCACTTTGCTTACAAAATGTAAAATATCATATTTTAGACGTGTAGAATATAATTAAAATCCCAACTTGATTTAAATACATGCCTAAACTACTAATAACTTATAAATTAATTAATAATCAAACTAAAATATTAATAACTATCTTAATCTAAATAAACTATAACTAATACTAAATTAACCTAATATATACTAGCAAATAAGTTAAAAAGACATATAATATAGATATATATTTCATACTTATCAAATACCCCTAAACCTATATTTTGCTAGTCCTTGAGCAAAATAAAACAAAAAAAACTAATAAAAATAAATAAATAAATACCACTTTCGTAGGGAATCACGATTGTATTTAGCATATACAATAAGCCTTTAAACCTCTAGATGTCCCTAGTTGGACAAGTTGTGTCTCGTGAGGGTTTGTAGTAATGATACCCACAAACATCTAAACTTAAGAAAAGAAATAAAATAAAATAAGAAAACATAAATACTAAAAACAATCTTCTCTTAAAAACACATAACTTTTTTTAAAAAGAACCAACCACAAATACTTGAAACAAGTAAACAATTTCGATCTAATCACTTTTAAGTAAGGAATAATTCATTCTATAACCCCATCTTAGAAATAATAGTGCAACTACATATATACATTTCAAAAACATAAAATGTAGAAACTTTGTAGTCATACAATTTCATTCTTTATTAACAAGCATATCTTATGTGACCCATTAACCAAGCTCATCAAAGTTCACTAACTCAAAAATATAACAATGACAATCTTTCATCCTTAACATCTCATAATAAACCGTTATGTAATAGCCTTCAAATTTCAATGAAATTTAGGGAATAAGAACATAATATACCTCAAAATATGACTTGTGCAATATTTAGTTTTATTAAGCTTTCTAAATAGTCAATGTAACAAGCGTTAGGCTAGTGTCTCTAATCCAGTTGGCTCAAGGCACTAGGTATTGAAACACCTCTCAGACTTAATAACTAAAACTATAAAGGCTACAAAACCAAGCAAGTCATAAAAGAATTTATCTCAACTTTTCACCTTTTGACGCGATCCCTTATACTTGCCTAGGCATAAGGTCCGGTTACTCAGTAAAAAGAGAAACAAACCTTTACTTTTTTATTTCATCAATTTTTTTTCATTTAATCTATATATTTTTCTTCAACTTTTTTTTTATTTTTTTTTATTTTTTTTTCATTATACACTTATCTTTTTTTTTCAAATAAAAGTTAAACATAAAGATTTATCATAAAAAATTTAAAACTACTCAATTGTCAAGTTTTTAAAAAATATGCTTAGTTAAATATATCCCACTAAGATTACAAGTAATAAATCATAAAATTATATTCCTATAAGTTTGTGAAATGTGATTTAAAAATATAAGCACAATTATCTCAGATAAAGAAAATAAAATAAAAATTACTCACTTAATCATTTTCATCACTTAATTAATTACTTGAACTTTCTTCATGAAATTGATCTCTTTAAAAACATACATATGCTTTTAAAAGAAAATAAACAATAAAACCTACTTAAAAGAAAAAAAACAAAATAAATAACGAAAAATACTCTAAAACATCCTAAAAGAAAAAAATGAAAGAAAAATATCTTTCTATACCCCCAAACCTAAACTGAACATTGTCCTTAATGTTAAAGAAAATATATACTACAATGACAAGAATAGGTAAGAGAGGGAAAAAAAGATATCGCCTGAAAGCATAACTAATCCACTAATATGAAAGTGAAGTACATAGGATTGGAGAAAAGAAATAAATATAAGTGATGAATATTCCCCCAAACCTAAAATATTATATCCTATAAGAAAAACTATAATGATGAAAAATAAAAAAAATAAAAGCTGAGAAAAATAAGTAAATAAAACCTAAAAGAAGCAAAGGAAATAAACAAAAGGAAGGAAAAGAAAT
Organism: Saururus chinensis; assembly: GCA_035235625.1. Classification (NCBI taxonomy): domain Eukaryota; kingdom Viridiplantae; phylum Streptophyta; class Magnoliopsida; order Piperales; family Saururaceae; genus Saururus; species Saururus chinensis. Next base: position 30,449,432 of record CP141140.1, read on the forward strand.
ATATTAAAAGCAAGGGTTACCTCCCAAGAAGCGTTAAGTTTATTGTCTTTAGCCAGACATTGCCAACATTCTCAAATATATCAGGGCGGTTGGTAGATATTAGCATTGCCTCTTCTCTTAAGTCTCCGAAAAGATGATGCAGAAAAATTAGAATGCATGACTTGATTATGGGCTGATGCTACAAAAGATGGACATCTATCATAAGCATCAAACCTAAAATTGTCTACCATAAAACATTCAGCATTAGAAGTTGCAGGCAAATGGTTAGACACATCAAAATTATTTAGTTGCACTTTCATGTTCCCAAAGGTCATCTCCATTACCCCTGTCCTACAATTTATGCATGCATTAGCTATGGCAAGGAATGGGCGACCTAGAATGATAAGAATCTAATATGTGGAGTTGGCACCGGTCTCCATATCTAAGACAATAAAATCAACAGGGAAAAAGAACTAGTCAACTTTCACTAAGACATCCTCAATGACTCCTCGAGGCTTATACATAGAATGGTCGGCTAGTTGTAAGATAACTGATGTAGGCTGCAATTCACCTAACCCTAGTTTCTAGTACACCGAGTAAGGGAGTAGATTGACACTTGCACCAAGGTCAAGGAAGGCTCTATGGATGGAGTGATCGCTTATGACACAAGAAATAGTGGGCACTACAGGGTCCTTATACTTAGGTAGGGTGTCAAACTTTAAAAGAAAGCTAACTTGCTCAGTGAGAAAGACCTTCTTAAACAAATGGGTCTTAGATTTACGCTTTTGAGTGTATAGGTCTTTGAGGAACTTAGCATAAGTAGAGACTTGCTTAATGACATCTAAGAGGAGGAGATTAATTTCGACTTGTTTAAAAGTCTCAAGAATATCATCCATCTTAGTCGTGCTCTTTCTAAATGTTAAGGCTATGTCAAGACACTGAGGAAAAGGTGCCCTACGGATATAAGATCCATCGGAAGTGGTCTTAGATTGTGGTTCTAAAGAAGGGGAAAGAGAGACTAACTCCTTTGAATTTGGCTCACTCTCTAACTCTTGAAGCTCATTAGGGGCTGAATTGTCTAACCCTTCATTTGTGGTACCCAAGGACCCCCCTCCAACCTGGTTATCAATGTGTCGACTATTCCTAAGTATAGTTATAGACTGAACTTGTTCATTAGAAGAAGAGACTATCTCTACTCCACATTGACCTTTAGGGTTTTGTTGGGGCTAACTCGACAATGTTCCTATCTCTCGCTTATTGATAGCATTGGATAGTTGTCCAATTTGGGTTTCTAACTTTGCTATAGATTGTGTGTAAGAGTTGAGGAGTTGAGATTGAGATTGAAGGCCTTGCAGGGCATTCATGACCTTTTCTTCAAAACTCGGACTCCTATTGGGTTGGACATATGGAGGTTGAACTTGAGGTTGGTGGATAGGGGTTGGTAGGACTTGGAATAGTTGTCTAGGGGGTTGGTTTCCCACAACCCCTTGGTTTTGTGCCCGCTAGGAAAAGTTAGGATGATTCCTCCACCTAGGGTTATATGTGTTTGAAAATAAATTGTTCTCAGCCATAGGGAAGGATTGAGTGACGTTTACATGATCTTGTATAAGCACAGAAAATTGAGATGCAGAGGGACACTCCATGATAGTATGGGTTGGGCTAAGGCATATTGTGCATGCATCTTGAGTAAAGGGAGTGGGCTGATGGGTTGAAGTCATAAGAAGGTCCAGCTTCCTACTCAAAGTATCAACTTTGGAGGAGAGGTCTAATGGGTTTTTTAACCTCATACAAGCCACCCCTAAAGGGGGCATTGTTGAAGGTAGATAATCCACTCTCATTTCTATTCAATGCATCATGTTGAAGAGAATTTTCACTCAAGTCCTCAAAAAATTTTCATTCCTCATTTTTCTTTTTTAACAAAAAAATACCCTCACAACTTGCATCAACAAGATGACGGTTTTGTTCAGTAAGACCCTTATAAAAACGTTGCACTAATTGCCACTAAGGGACAGCATGATGAGGACACCTCCTAAGAAGGTCCTTAAGTCTATCCCAACTCTCATGGAACTGTTTAGCGGGAAGTTGGGCAAAAGTGGTTATGACCTTTCTCATTTGGTTAGTCTTACCCATGAGGAAGTACTTTTTGAGGAACTCTTGTTGCAATTGGGCTCATGTTGTGATAGTGTTTGGCTCTAATGAGTGGAGTCATTCTTTAGCCTTATCTTTTAGTGTGAATGGGAAAAGCCGAAGTTTGACGGCCTCATCGGTTAAATTTGAGAGCTTAAAAGTTGTGCATAGTTCTAAGAAGTCATCTAGGTGCCTATACGGGTTTTTATTATTAAGTCCATAAAAAGATGGAAGCATTTGAATGACATTGAGCTTAATCTCATAATTTTAAGTAGTGACCACTGGCAACCTAATGCAGGAAGGGGAGGTGTACTCATTGGGAGTGTAATACTCCCTTAGAGCTTTGAGTGGTGCATTGACTAACTGATGTTCAGCAATGATGGGGGTAGTAGTGTGGGAGGAGGATTTGGTGGGAGATTTTGGGGGTGTAGGGATGTAGGTCGAGGGCAACTCAGCTCTCCTAGATGTCCGTTCAGGCTTAGGATCAAATGGTACTCATCGGGGGAGTAAGGAGCGATGACCACGCATACACCACAAACACACCACACAATTTTAAATGTAAAAATGGGAAGAATAAGCAAAAACTAACTAAGAAAAAAACTAAAACTAAAGAGAGAAAAGAATCTCACAAACCAAAGAGAAGAACTATGCTTGTCGATGTCCACTTGTGGCCACAAGTGTAGAGAACACAGTCTTCAACTCAACCTACAAGATCAAATTAAAAGAAGGTAAACAACTAAGAAGTAACCTAAAAACTAAAGTAACTAAAACTAAAGTAGCTAGAATTATCTTAATACTAATTTAGTAACAAATCAACACTGTCCTCGACAACGGCGCCAAAAACTTGATTATTTATAATTAAACCCTTTGCAAGTGTACAAGGTAATTGTACTAAGGTAAGTATTAAAGGGTTGTCGAACCTTAGTGACAGATAAATTATTACTAAATCTAAGAGAGGAATTTGTTGATTAAAAACTAAAAAGAACTTAAAATTAAAATTAAGCAAAAGAAATAATTACTAAATTAAAAGCAAGAGATTAATATGATGGAATTTACTTAGGAAATTGAATCTACTATAGAACCATAACAATTCCTTAACTTTTAATTTAAATCTAGTGTGAATATAAACAAGTATTCTCAGCTACAAGCTAGAATTACTTCAGAAATAATCATTAATTAAATTCATGGTATGAACTATCTTCCACAATAATACGAATCATCTACACTAAACTAGCTATAGGCATGACTAGTCTAATCTTAGTATAACTCATCCAATTCATTAATTATCTAAACATTAAAACTATTGTATGACCATCTCATCTGAATCACAGAAATTAGAATCGATAAAAATATCAAAACCACATCAATCTATCATCTACAATACAATAAATAAACATAGACTTGAATAAACATTAAAAGCTCTTCCATTAAAAATGAAATCTTTATCATACAATTGTCATCATTCACAACTAAGATCTAAATTAAAAAGAAAAGAAACTTAAACCTATCTATAGCTTAATCAACTCCTAAGTAAAAGAAAAGTGTAACCTTCTATTGTAGAAGGAAGCTCTTGAATCTCCATTAAAAGCTTTGAGTCCTTTTCCATCTTCTTCTTCCTTTTTCTCTTCAGAAAATCTACTAGAATCCCTAAATTTCGAGTCAAATATGTCTTTATATAGGCATAAGAGCTGTAGGAAGAAGTTTAATACAAAAATAATTAAAAATTAGCTTAAACTAGGAAACTGTGCGTTATCCCAATCGATCGCCTTGCATGCCTGTTCGATTGCTTATACTACATTTTTCTCTAAAATCACGTTTACCTATTTGATCCTCAAAACTCCCCGTTCGATCAGTTACACTGTTTCTGCAATCTGGTCAGCTCTTCACTGGACAGTCCATTTTCTGTTAATTAAGCTTTTTCTTTCATGTCCATATTAATTTCCAACTTGTTTATAACTCCAAAAGGTTGTCTAAATTACTTTAAAGCATGTTAAGACTATTTTGAATTATTCCAAACATCGTTTAAGTATCTCGATAAGTAAACTTTGCCTACAAAATATAAAATATCATATTTTAGACATGTAGAATGTAATTAAAATCCCAACTTGATTTAAATACATGCCTAAACTACTAATAACTTCTAAAATTAATTAATAATCAAACTAAAATATTAATAACCATCTTAATCTAAATAAACTATAACTAATACTAAATTAATGTCATCTATACTAGGAAATAAGGTAAAAGGCATATAGTATAGATATATATTTCATACTTATCATTGTCCCACATGGATAAGTGTTTAGCACAATTTTTAGGCATACCTAATAATTTTTTGAAATTAACCAGCCATAGATGTTACATGCATCTACATATTAGCAAAACAACGAAGATTGTTTCAATGTGCGGACCAATTAAACATGACAGATAATCATGGCCATGATGTTGCTTAGAACTGGCCATGGACACCATTACATTTGCATGTGGACCATGCTGAAATAAAACTCCATGATGGTTTCGTAAGTCATGGTTTGTATTGTATGATACGAAATAACTCTACCAGCCATAAGATTACAAAATATTCTGATATGTGAAAAAAATCTAAAACCGCAGTGGGATAGTTATTTTAACTTGATATCCTTTCAATCTGGTAGTGTAAGCTTTCAAGATCTTACCTGTTTCTGTTTTAATATCGTATTACATGTTTATAGATTTTTTTCCTTGCCGTTGTTGAACACAATGATCCTTAATCACGTCTACATATATATGCTTTCGTAGAATATTTCATGAACCTAGCTAATTTTAGAACAAAACAATTAAACATAAAGTCATTGATTATCCAATTTGATTAGTACTACATTCTTCACAATGAACATATCTACAAATACTTCCTAGTTCCATTTTTGTGATCAAACTTGTAACCAAACTTACCAAGCAGTTAAAGAGTTGTTAGTGTTGACCACATTCATACCTATTAAGCATGTTTTTGTCTATTTTGCACAAGCCTCCAATTCATGCACTCTTCATTGAAAGTATATTATTGAGTTAAGGAAGGAAAATGTTTTCCTCACTAGCTTCCATGATCAAAGCTTTTGACAATGGTAAGACTGAGTATATATAACTTTTCAAAGTCTTGGATAAAGAAAAATGACTTCATTTTTTGTGGCTGTGTTGCAAGGGCTGAGAGTACTTCTATGGAAATTAGTGATTAGAGGATGGCGACACCCCAAAGCCTAAGCTAGGAGACCGAATACCTCTACTCCAAATTAATAGCTCTATTTTTTTTTAATAAATTAAATTTAGTTTATTTTTAAAAGCCAAATGGAGCTACTAATTTAGGATGGAGGGAGTAGATTTTTACAAAGTCTTCTATAAAGAAGAATGACTTCATATTCACACTTACAAGCAAGTGCCATCACCGTCAAGGATAAGTATCTTATTCCGCTGATTGAGGATCTCCTCAATGAGCTGACCAAAGCGACCGTCTTCAGCAAGCTTGACCTTTGTTTAGGGTATCAACAAATCCATGTGCATCCAGCCGATGCCCACAAGACAGCCTTCTGCACCCACAATGGCCACTTTGAGTTCTTGGTCATGCCATTTGGGTTGACCAATGCACCAACCACCTTCCAGAGCCTCATGAATGACTTATTCTACCCCTTCCTCCACCGATTCGTCTTGGTCTTATTTAATGATATATTGATCTATAGCACATCATGGGCAGATCACTTGGAGCATCTCAAGTTTGTCCTCTCCATTTTGCAAGCTAATTCATTATTCTTTAAGTGCTCGAAGTGCTTTTTTGGCAGTGAATAGATAGAATACCTTGGCCACATCATCTCCCACGAAGAGGTTTCCATTGACCCTTCGAAGGTGACTGCTATGCTCTCATGGCCGACCACCAATTGTGTCGAGCACTCTGTGGATTTTTGGGTCTTACAGAGTATTATTGGTGCTTCATTAGCCAGTATGGGATGATTGATAGTCCCCTCATTGCCCTCCTCAAGAAAGGGGCCTTTACTTGGACAAAAGGCAGCCCAAGAGGCCTTTGAGAGGCTGAAGCGGACAATGGCGACGGCCCCAATCTTGGTTCTTCCATATTTTAGCCATTCCTTTGTGGTGGAGATAGATGCTTCGGATGCTGGTCTTGGTGCCATTCTACTTTAGGATGAGCACCCTATTACCTTTTTCAGCAAAACTCTTGTCAGCCGCTCTTTATCACTATCAGACTATGAGAAGGAGATGCTCGTCATAGTACATGCAATCACCAAATGACGTCCTTACTTGCTCGGTCACCAATTCCTCATCTGCACAAACCATCAGCCCTTGAAGTATTTTCTTGAGCAGCGGGTATCAAACTCTGGCATAGCAACAACGGGTCAACAAGCTTTTGGGCTATGATTAAGAGGTAGTATATTAGAAGAGGGCGAAAAAGATGGCGGCGGATGCTCTCTCTCGCCGACCTTCTGAGGGGTCTTGTCTTGCACTGTCTATACCCTCTTACCCTTTCCTACTAGAGTTGTGGTGATCTTACTTGGAGGACTCACCCACATGTGAGTTGGTTACTCGCCTACAAGGAAACCCTGTTGCCATTCCTTTCTTTGTGTAGCAAAATGAACATCTCTTTTGGAAGGTACGACTATGGGTGCCAGATCATATGACCTCCAATGGTGCATTCTCTCTCATTTGCATGACGCACCATTGGTTGGCCATGAGGGTTCCTTTCGAACATACAAGTGGGTCAGTCAGAATTTTGTTGGGGGCCCGACACTGGTTTCTAGCTATGAGTACTTTGGAATTCCTGTAGATCTTGCTCACAGATATGTCATGTTATCATGCATCATGGAACGGACTTCATGAATGAGATTTTACCGATGTTTAGCCGGAATTGACTAATTGTATGCAATGATGTGAGATTGCATGCCAAATTAATCGATCGGTGACCTTATCGAAACTTGGTTGGTCCGAAAGGACATGATTTCGATTTTAGTTCATGTGTGGAACATGTATACTCCCCGGGTTGAGTCTAGCTAAATTGAGTTATGTGGGGACGAGTTATATACTTGTCTTGTAGATGAGATTATTGTGATTGTCATCTGGACCCAGAGTGGTATGCTTCGTGCACCAGCTACCACGTGCTCTAGGGTTCCCTATGTGGGAATTCGGGCTCTCCCCCACCACAAGTGATGTCTTAGGGTGAACACACCTGCTCTAGGTTCTCTGTGTGAGAATTGGACATCCTTGGCCAGGACCGTCCAGGGGTGAGTAGCTTTAGGGGCCTACCACCCCGATCTTTTAGATTTCCTGTGTGGGAATCGGACCATGTCTCGCCTTTGTGGTCTTGACTGTGTCCCGCCTGTGTGGCAATGTTTTTAATTACTCCTTGATGGAGGCATTCATCATTTGTGTTAATGCATGTGTATTATGAATGTTATGCATGATTGTGTATTATGTGTTTGACACGTTTGTCATGCAGGGTGAATGAGGATGTGATAAGAATGCATAATCTGAATTGTGTGAATGAGACACTATTATACATGTTTAAGTGATATGAATGCATGATTTGAAATTATGTGAATGAGACACTATTATACATGTTTATGTGATATGAATGCATGATCTGAAATCATGTGAATGAGACACTATTATGCAGGTTTATGTGATATGAATGCATGATATGAAATCATGTGAATGAGACAATGTTATGCAAGTTTATGTGATATAGTTGCATGATTAAAAAGTGTGTGAAAGACACTTCTTATGCGAATTATGGGATTATCATGCTTGATTTGAGTAGATGTGAACTATTACTATGCAGGATGAATGTTAGGTTATAATTTGAATATTTATGACTTGACTTTTATAGGTATGTCATATGCATGCTAGCTCTTATGTTAATGGATAAATAGAGGTTTAGCAAGGGAATGATCAGAAAATGGTATATCATGTCAATTATGGATCTGAATTGTTGTATTGTCATGCCGTTATGTTTTTCTGATTATTGTCGTTGTGTTCAAACCATTATTGAGTTTTTACACTCATCCCACTTTCCTTGTTTTATTTTTGGGGCTGCGTGGCATGACATGCAGATGCGCAGGATACATTATACGAGGATTGATATGACTTCTCATGGGATTAGTTTTCAACATGTCCTGCTGGCATTTTATTTTCTTATTTTCATCTTTTTAGACCTTGAGAACTCTATTTGGTGGATCATGTTTGTTACTAGAGATTACTTGTTGTGGCTAGAGGCCTCTGATCTTTTTAGACTTTAAGCCATGTTTGGGCTTCAGAAATATTTATGTGTGATGTGGATAACTATGTCATTTATCATATCATCTTTCTTTTATCCTTATTTACTTTTGTTCAAAGGTTATATGGTGCACGACTCCACTAGTTAGATCGCCGTAGTAAGGGCATAAGTCTTCCACTATTCATTAATCGTTTTCAATTCCGTCGCCCCCGTGTGTTTGACCGGCACTTGGACCAGGTTTGGATCTAGTTGGGCATTGCCGGGGCATGACATACACACCCCAACACTCCAAAAGTGTTTCCTATTGTTGATCAAGATGTCAAATGGCTTTGAGTCCGACATGAAACACCCCAATCGTTGTGCCACCTTATCATTGATGAAGTTATGGGTGGAGCCGCTGTCAATAAGGATGGCCACTTGCTGCCGCTTGAGGTGGCCTTGGACATGCATGGTGCGAGGAGTGAAGGCCCCGGAGAAGGCGTGCACCAAAATCTCAGGATCATGCTGTCATAAGGGGGCGGTGCATCCAGGGCTGGATCATAATCCTCCTCGTCAGTCTCCTCGACTAGTAGGCTGCCTCGGATGGAACATCGATGGCCTAGTACGAATTTCTTATTGCACTTGAAGCACAAGCCCTTCAATCGTCACTCTTCCATCTAGGCCGGAGTGAGGCGGCATACAAGAGGACCAGTACGGACGGATGGCTGGCTGGGGCGGCTAGTGGGAAGGCTGGTCAAGGCGGTAGGGAAGGGCGCTGGGCTGGTTGGGGGCCGAGGAGAAGAGCCCAGTCGGCCTCCTCATCACTGTTGGTCCAGCTTCTCTTTCTCAATTCATGCATGATGCATGAAGTCAAACATTGACGTACGAGGAAAATGATGCATCTCATCCAAAATTTCTGGTTCGAGCCCCCTTTTAAAAGTTCCCATGAGGGCTGCCATCGGCTAATCAGGAAGGTGATTGGCAATCTTCATGAACTCGGTGTAGTATGCTCGCACGGTAGTGGTTTGACACAGGGTGGATAGAATCTCATTGAAATCTTGGAACTCGTTGGGGCTGAATTGAACACAAAGCTCATCGGTGAATGAAGTCCAAGTTGGGAAGCGGACCTCCTTTTCGAAGCTCTGAAACCAAATGGAAGCATCGTTGTATAGATGGAAAGCGGCTATGTGCAACCGTTTAGCCTCGGAGTGAGTTCCCTGGTAGGTGAATAATTTCACCGCGTATAACCATTCCACTGGGTCTTCATCTCCATTATAGCATGGAAACTGAAGACGAGCCAAACATGGCTCAGCCCCACCCCGAAGACCTCCACGAGAGCCAGAGTACTCCTCTCAATCATCCTCAAACTCATGGACCAGATTTCTGTGGGGCAGCACCATTGAGGCATTTCCTCGAACACCTGGAGGGCCTCACATATCCTAGCCTGCATGTCCTCCTTTGTGTTGATCAAAAGTATCCAAGCGGACTAAATGTCCGGGCTGGTGCACCTCTCGGATGACACTTGAATGCCGGGGATGCGAGATTAGAGGGGTTGCGAAGGCCCACCCAACTCAGCCTGGGCTGGCTGCAGCCTCGAGAAAAGTGGCACTGTAGGGGCTGCTTGAAGTTGGGAAACCGCCGTGGTGAGATTCCCATACTCCATATTGAGATGCTCGAGTTTGTCCAGGATCTGCAAGAGCATAGAAGGATCATCTGGTTCAGTTGCTGGTTTGGGGCTGTCTGCCATATCCTCTCATCCTTTCTCGGGCTGCATCTCGAGAGCCATTGCCGACTGTTTGCCTTGAGCCATGACAGATCGTTGAGGCTTTGATACCAATGTTGTATCCCGATCGGACATAAACAGTACTTAGCTTCACGAAGGGGAAAGGGGAGAAGTTTGGACAAAGGAAGAAGAGAAATTGTTCTTAATTTTGCATAAAGACAAAGGAGGAAGATGACCCCCCTTTATGGGAGGGCGTAGCTTCCTTGGGGCATGTGCCAGCTGATGGGCCCATTGCTAATTAGTGGGCCACCAACTGGTTCATTACAAATCATGAATCAATTCACCCCTTGAATAAAGTTTATTACATCCCTAAAATGAAATTACCGAAAAGTAAAATAACCCTAATATAGTAGGTCATAAACATGAAAAGTAGTACTAGGTGGGAGATGTCTTGCCCCCTGAGTGGCATATACAACAATTCTTCAACAAGTAGGGCATCTAGGAAGTTTAATAAAATAATTTAATCGGTCATAGAGTCCTCTAATGCGATTGTTAATGATGCATAAATCTTTAAAAAATATTAATTTCAAAATAAAAAAGAAAAACAAAATATGAATGGTTGTTGTGATGATGCATCTAAATATTTAGTGATGCAGGAAATGAGGAAATTCAAATAGAAATCACAATAATGATCACATTCATGAGGAACATGAAGTTGCACATGAAAATGAGGAAGGCCAAGTTAAACAACAGGTTGAGTAGGGTCAAGTGCCAAATTAGATGTAAAAAAATCATCCATAATCAAATGTAATAGGAGACATCAATAACAGTCAAATAGCAGTTTGTTATGTGAGTAAAGAAGACCAAGAGATCTCCACAATGTAAAGAACATTGGGACTCGACCAATGGGCTAAACAAACTCTTTTTAATGTACCTTAAACTTTAATTTTAAATTTCAATCATCTTTGCTTTTTATTATGTTAAAAAGTCGAACAATTGTTGTAGTTTTAATGACTTTTTCTAATCCGAATTATTTATGAAGGTCCCCATCACCCAAAGACCCACTTGATCACGATTCAACAGCACCCAAGCGACAAGGCGCATACTTCTTAACTATTCGCATTTATAAATGCTCAATCGAATAAGAAAGGGGACTAGCACCCTCACATTAGAATGGGCCTAAGTTTCTTGTCAAAACAATAGTAATGGGCCTAATTTTCTTTAATCTTCGCCCCCATCTTATTGGACCCAGGTGGGCCCCAAAAGATTGCAGACCGCGGGCTGTCGCGGTCAAACGTTTCAGGGTTCAGGCCAGACAAGAAAGAGTTCTACTTTTTGCAGAGCAGATTTCCCATAACACGAGTCATGATTAACGATCAAATGGGACAGGAAACACATTGCTCTGCCTGGCTGTATTTAAAAAATTACCCTGCAGATATCAATCAAGACTGAAATCGGAAAAGCGCAGGCATTTCTCTAGAAGCTGACTTTGGCTGACGCTGTCGTCTCGAGAAAGCGTCCGCCGGCCTTTTGCATCCTCCCTCCGGAGGCATAATTCCGCGTTCCAAGGCTTCCGCAAATCTCGCGGCCCAGGTCCAAATTCTCCCAATTCAATCTTGTTTGGCTTTCTTCTCCTTTTTGGTATTTCTTGATCAACCTCATGATTATGGAGTTTGCATGTTTTTCATTGGAAGGAAAATGACTGCCGTTTCGTTCTTTAATTAGTCTGACATTTCCCTGGTTTTTGTTGTGTTGTTTCGTACTTTGATTGCATTAGAATTGGTCCAGAACAGCTTGGAATTGGAACTAAGTTGCGGTTATTCTGTTGTCTTCTGCCAATTCTTACTTTTGGTGCATTAGAATTAGTATAAGTGATCCAGTAAAGTGTGGAATTCCAATCAGCTAGAGTCTTTTCTTCTTTCTTGCTTTTTTTTTTCGGGTTTCCGATAATTCTGGTGTTAGTTGCATTAGAATTGATTGAGAACTCTGTGAATTTATTGCCTTTCACCCTGGTTTATGTTTATATTGTTTGGGGGGTATTTGAGTCTGTTTTAGCTTGAATACCAGAATGGCATGGTTTCGAGCTGCTGCTGCTGCCTCTGGGCTAACCAAGTTGGCCGTGAGAAGGACATTGGCTCAGGCGTCGTCATATGCCTCAAGGAGAGCCCGCCCTCTTCCACCCAATGGTAGGAGTTTCCACTCGACTGCCTTCCGATCAAAGGCGCAGGCGGTGACTGCGCCGGTGCCCCGCCCTGTCCCCCTGTCGAGGCTGACTGATAATTTCCTCGATGGTACCAGCAGTGTTTATCTTGAAGAGCTGCAGAGGGCCTGGGAGGCAGATTCCAGCAGTGTGGATGAGTCATGGGACAATTTCTTTAGAAATTTTGTTGGCCAAGCTTCCACTTCCCCAGGCATCTCGGGACAGACGATTCAGGAGAGTATGCGGTTGTTGCTGCTTGTGAGGGCTTACCAGGTAAATGGGCATATGAAGGCCAAATTAGACCCTTTAGGACTAGAGCAGCGTGAGATTCCTGATGATCTTGATCTGGGGCTGCATGGATTCACTGAAGCTGACCTTGATAGGGAGTTCTTCCTTGGGGTCTGGAGAATGTCAGGATTTTTGTCAGAGAATCGGCCTGTTCAGACCCTCCGAGCCATTCTCAACCGGCTTGAGCAGGCTTACTGTGGCAGCATTGGGTATGAATACATGCACATTGCTGATAGAGAACAGTGCAATTGGCTGAGGGACAAAATTGAGACAGTGAACCCTAGAAGGTACAGCCTCGAGCGTAAGGAAGTGATTCTTGATAGGCTTACTTGGAGCACACAATTTGAGAATTTCTTGGCGACAAGATGGACGACTGCTAAAAGGTTTGGTCTCGAAGGTGGAGAGACTTTGATTCCTGGCATGAAAGAAATGTTTGATAGAGCTGCAGATCTTGGTGTTGAGAGTATTGTAATTGGTATGCCACATAGAGGAAGATTAAATGTGTTGGGTAATGTTGTTCGGAAGCCTTTGCCACAAATTTTCAGCGAGTTTAGTGGTGGTACAAAACCTGGTGAGGGGGAGTTGTACACTGGTACAGGTGATGTAAAATACCATCTTGGCACTTCTTATGACAGGCCGACACGAAATGGTAAGAGAATCCACTTGTCTTTGGTCGCTAATCCCAGTCATCTGGAAGCTGTTGATCCAGTTGTGGTGGGAAAAACCCGAGCAAAACAATACTACTCCAATGATATGGATAGAACAAAGAACATGGCTGTCTTGATCCACGGAGATGGAAGTTTTGCAGGTCAAGGTGTGGTGTATGAGACACTGCATTTAAGTGCTCTTCCCAATTATACAACTGGTGGAACCATTCATATTGTGGTTAATAACCAAGTGGCATTCACAACTGATCCACGGTCTGGGAGGTCTTCACAGTATTGTACCGATGTGGCCAAGGCTTTGAATGCTCCAATTTTCCATGTGAATGGAGATGATGTGGAAGCCGTAGTTCATGTTTGTGAGCTTGCTGCAGAGTGGCGTCAGACCTTCCATTCTGATGTTGTGGTTGATGTTGTCTGTTATCGCCGTTTTGGGCACAATGAGATTGACGAACCGTCTTTTACACAGCCAAAAATGTATCAGGTGTGGTTTGTTATTTGTGACTGATGTATTGTATGCCATGGTTGTATATATTGATGGTTGCATAATTTTTCTTGATGTTCTTTTCCTTTTAATTTTGCAAACTATTTTGGAATGTGAATGACTAGTATTAAAGCTGTAACAGGTTATTAGAAATCATCCACGGGCTCTTGATGTCTACCAAAACCAACTTGTGGAGTCAGGACAGATTTCAAAGGAAGATATTGAGAAAATACATAATAAGGTTAACACCATTTTGAATGAAGAGTATGAGAAAAGCAAGGATTATGTTCCTAAAAGAAGGGATTGGCTTGCTGCCTACTGGTCTGGATTTAAATCTCCGGAGCAACTTTCGCGTATTCGAAACACAGGGTATATGAGGATTTCAGCCTTATTTTTTCTCAAGTTTTGATTTTTTTCATCTTGTTGATTACTGATGGAAACTCCTACAATTTTCCTTAGCGTCAACCCAGAGATCCTAAAAAATGTTGGCAAGGCTATTACAACACTTCCTGAAAATTTCAAGCCTCACAAAGGTGTCAAGAGAATTTACGATCAAAGGGCTCAGATGATTGAGACAGGAGAAGGAATTGACTGGGCTGTTGGTGAAGCGCTTGCGTTTGCTACACTGTTAGTTGAAGGAAACCATGTGAGGTTAAGTGGTCAGGATGTTGAGAGAGGTACATTTAGTCATCGACATGCTGTAATTCATGATCAGGAAACAGGGGAACAGTATTGTCCACTAGACAACATCCTCTTAAACCAAAATGAGGAAATGTTTACTGTCAGCAATAGGTGGGTTCATTTAATAACTTCTACTAATACTTTTATGTAAATCGCTGGATATGTTTGTAACAGCCTCTCTAGAGGATTGCAGTCTTGATTATTCCATCTATCTTAACTTAATTTAGAAAATAGAGAACACTTGCTGGTAATTGGACTATAGCAATATTTCTATAGCATAGCATATATTTAAGTGTGCAGAAATGAATGTCAATTGTGTATTGTACTCCCTCCATCCCACATTAACAGCTCCATTTAGTTCATTTTGAAAAACTAAATGCAGCTATTAATGTGGGACAGAGAGAGTATTATTCTGCTTCTTTTTCATTTTCATTGATATTGCAACTGTTTGTTATATCATGCATAATCATAACATAGTTAGGAAGTGCCTTTTCCCAACAATTTGGGGTCGATGACAAGGATGTTGCCAGCGGTTTTGTAGGAGATAACATCATCATATCTTTTCTTATTAATTCTATCCATCTACAGCATGTGTCTTTTTCCCAACAATTTGGGATCGGTGATAAGGTTGTTGCCAATGGTTTTGTAGGAGATAACATAGTCATATCTTTCCTATTAAGTCCATCCATGTCCTCTTATATCATCATAGACAAACTTTTTCTTCAAAATATGTTCTCTTAATGCACTGGTTTTGAGTGCATCTTGCGACATGCATTTTCCTAGATGGTTTGTAACTAGTGTTTCAGTACATATGGGACTAGTGACATATGCCTCACCACAATGCATACCGAATGCCACTGCATTTTATATTGAAATTTGTAACTTTGCATTTATTGTAAGGTTTTCAGAGAAACATATTATGATTATTTTATACTTACATCTTTTATTTTATATGTGCTTCTGCTTCTGTAAATCTAGATAGCTAACTGCAGACCCTTGTTCTAGAGAACACTCTATGGACCCTTTGTATCAATGCTAACATCTTTTACTTTATATGTACTTATGCTTCTGTAAATCTAGATAGCCAACTCTGTGAAAAGTATATCTTGATACAATGTGAATGAGTTCTTTTGCTTTGCAGTTCACTTTCAGAGTTTGGGGTACTTGGATTTGAGTTGGGCTATTCTATGGAAAATCCAAATTCACTGGTTCTTTGGGAAGCTCAGTTTGGTGATTTTGCTAATGGGGCTCAAGTAATGTTTGACCAGTTTATTAGCAGTGGAGAGTCAAAGTGGCTCCGTCAAAGTGGCTCCGTCAAAGTGGGCTTGTTGTGCTGCTTCCCCATGGCTATGATGGTCAGGGCCCTGAACATTCTAGCGCGAGGCTCGAACGCTTCCTTCAGGTACTTCTTTTCTTAAATGAATCCTGTGGACTAATTTATTATTTTTATATTCGAATCAATATAGTATCAAAACTTATTTTTTCTTTTGGATCATGAGAACTGTTGATGGTACAAATGCTTTCTTCATGTCAGTTATCTGACTAAGACATGCCTTTCATTTTCTGTTTTTCTCTGTATGAGTCTTCTTAGGATAGGAAGTAGCTTGTGTATCATTATGAGAGTGAAAGAAAGCAGGATCATGTAAGAATTGGGCCTGAAGATAGTCGAAGGAAGTTATGCAGCTGGTCAGCCATAATTTACATTTTAAACTCTATAACTTTGGAATAACAGGCTTTGATGAGCTTAGGGAGTTAAGGAAAATGTGTGGCGTCTATTATTATCATTCTAGAAACCGTTTTTGTTTATATTTTGGAATCTGCAACCTCGTTGAGCTTGGGGAGTTAAATACCACACAATGCCTTTATAAAATTTTAATATTTACTTGTACTTGGCCCCTTGGTAATGCTAGAGACCACATGCTTTAATCAAGGCATTTTAAAAAGAGCTAATAAGTAAACCACAACTTCTTTTCTTTAGAGGCTATCATTTTGATTTTCATGGTTGTTTCCCCTTTCTACTTCTCCTTATATCAAACAGTGATTCAGATATTTTGCAATGGACACTGCATGGAATTAACCAAGGAAATGGGCATTAATCTGGTCACGAGTAGTGAAACTCAATTCTAGAAATGATTTCAATGTCATCCCTCATTTGTATCTTTATTTTAGCTCACCCAACTATTGATATCAAAAATCAATCTTAAGCTCTCATTGTTTGTGGTAGACATGGTCCATGGATGAGCTAATTGCACAATTGCAAGATAGAATCCTATTGTCCAAGCTTTTGTCGGATGGTGTATTTTTAGTTGACAGGAAGAAAATAGGGTAAAATGCAAAGCTCAAAATGCAGTGAGAAGACTTAGAATCAAAGGTTTTAGAATAAGTAGAACTAAGAAGGAATACATGTAATTAAACTTAATGAAGGGTAGAGTTAAGGTGGCAAAAAGTTCAAGGTGTAAGCAAGTTTGCTATTTAGGCTCCATTATTCACATGGGAGGAGATATGGTTATTGATGTTGTACATAAGATAAATGTGGGGAATGGGAAAATGGAGAGTCGCTTTAGGAGTATTGTGTGATAGGCACATCCCAACTATGTTGAACAAAAATTCTGGAGGCCTGTGAATTGGCCTTCATACTCTATGGAGCGGAGTCCTGGGCCCCAAGGAAAATTCTTATAGGTAATTTGAGTGCAGCTGAATGAGGACTCAGAGGTGGATGTGTGGAATAACTAGGAGAAACCAGATTTGAAATAGAGAAGTTTGTGTGGGGACGAAGCTTAGAGAGTAGGGGTTGCTTTGGTATGGGTATACGCAATACGCAAAGAAGACCAAGGGATGCCCTAGTAAGAAAGTTGGAGTGGATTTAAGTTAAAGAGGCCAAAAGAGGGAAAGGAAGATCGAAGAGGGCATGGATGGAGTTAATAAAGAATAATATGGTTATGCTATCTCTTATAGAAGACTTGACAGATAAAATGCTAGAGTGGAGATGCAAGATAGTCTTGCCAACCCCAAATTGGTGGGTAGAGGTGCTTTGGGATTATGATTATGTCCGACAATTTAAAAGAAATTATTCTATCGAAGACAGTAGATGTGAAACCTGAGTAGCTGATGATCCTCTGTACAGCTGGTTGCTTCTTTGTTTGCACGATTAGCACAGCTGGGAAATCAACCTTGTATTTGGAAGTTAATCTGTTGTTTTCACTCAGCAGTTTCCAGTTAAAGCTGATTTCGATATTGTGAATAGATATTTTTGTGATACGAGAAGCAGAACTCTTACTAATTGTTGTTCAATAGAATGTTCTAAATGAGAATTTGTTTGACTTTTGTGTTCAATCTTTGTTACACCTTGAGTTTGTTTGATGACACAGATGAGCGATGATAATCCATATGTCATACCTGAGATGGACCCTACACTTCGAAAGCAGATTCAAGAGTGCAATTGGCAAATCGTCAATGTGACAACACCTGCTAATTATTTTCATGTTTTGCGACGGCAGGTAACAAATAGTTTTGTCTCTTGATATTTTATTGTTTAAAACTGTATCAACAGACTTATTATTCCATGTTCTTTCCTAGATAAATAGGGAATTCCGGAAACCATTAATTGTAATGTCTCCAAAAAATTTGCTCCGCCACAAAGACTGCAAGTCAAATCTATCCGAGTTTGATGATGTGCAAGGGCATCCAGGATTTGACAAGCAAGGGACACGCTTTAAAAGGCTTATTAAGGACCAGAATGAGCACTCTGATCTGGAGGAAGGTATCAGACGTCTGATTCTTTGTTCCGGAAAGGTAAATTGCATGGACTTTTTGGACATTTTTATTCCTTGATACTTTGGAAGCAGTGGCAACACATAATTATTGGAGCATCAAGGTTTCCATGCAAAAATATATTATGCTAATGTGAAAATTTCTTATTTGTCAACATACATTGCCCTTCAGGTTTATTATGAGCTTGATGAAGAGAGGAGGAAGGTTGGTGCAAAAGATGTTGCTATTTGTAGAGTTGAACAGCTTTGCCCTTTCCCCTATGATCTAATCCAGCGGGAGTTGAAGCGATATCCTAGTATGTTCAAAACTTGAAGTTTTGATGGATCCACTTGCTAATATATAGTACTTGTCTCCATACTTACAACTTGGCAGCCACCCACAATTATAAAACATTATTAACAGAATATAAATGCATAATCTTATCATACTAGATCCCTGAGATTTATGAACCGATTTTAAGTGCATGTGGGGCCTTGTCTCTAGTCTAGTCATTGAGGAGTCTGTGTTTGCTACAATGCACATGTTTTCAAGATGGGAATGCTAGTAGATGTTAGTTTTGGTTAGCAGATGCAGCACCTAAGTTCCCTAGAAATGTGAAAGTTTTCTTATGGGATTGTAAAATACTGATAACTGCAGAGAATAACTATTGAACAGTTAAATTACAAAGATTATGGGCCTGTTTAGGTACCACTTTGGTTTTTAAAGGAAACAAATTTTGGGTCACATCACTGTGTAAAATATCATATCAACTGAAAAGGCCCTTTAGTTTTTAACCCTCCTCCTGAGGAGATTTTTTGTAGAAAGGGCTTTAAGCCCTTTTCCTTTCCCATCCAAACAAGCCCTATAATGCTGCTCAAGAGAGAATATTGTTTTATTAATGGTGCAAAATCAAAAGCTAAAACCTAATCTTTTAGAAATCAAGTAATTGGCATTATGCTTAGGATTTGTGTTACCTTCTTTTGCTGATGGGGCCTTCTTGTCTGTGCATTTCTTACAATGTTTGAAGTCACTGTGATGATGTCCTTGATTGTAATACTTATCAATGTCTTTGTCTGCTACTTGCTTAGTGAACTCTGAACTGTGATGATAAGATATTGAAGTAATGATTAAGAGGGGCTATGTGTAAGCTACTGTTAAAATAGGGTTCGGAAATACTTGTTTTCTCTCTTTTCTCTTGTTAGAAGCCAAAAAAATTATATATCAACATCCTGAAAATGGATCAACCTGTCTATGCATTTCTTACTTTGCTTGAAGTCACTCTGATGATGTCCATGAATGTAATATTTATCAATGCCTTTGACTGCTTAGTGAACTGTAATGATAAGATATTGAAGTAATGATTAAGAGGGGCTAAATATAAGCTACTGTTAAAAATAGGGTTCGGAAATACTTGTTTTCTCTCTTTTCTCCTGTTAGAAGCCAACAAAATTACTCCATCTGTCCCAAAATAGGTGTCCTATTTGGTCTTTCAAAATGAACTATTTTTAGTTCATTTTGAAAAAGCCAAATAGGACACTTATTTTGGGACAAAGTATGTATCAACGTCCTAAAAATGGATCAACCCTTCAAAGTATAATGTAAATTCTTAGTTAAGTTGGTGAGTATAAAGTGCATGTACTAAGCATCTTGGCGATCGAGATAAGTGTTGTATTTCGTAATTTGTAGTTGACTGCTCATTTTTTAGTTTTCTCATGTCAATATCTTTATTCGATCTCCTGAGGTATGGTAAACAAACTAATATTTTTGGGTGGAAGGAGAGCGTGTTTGTGCAAATTATTACTATTATGTTAACAGCCTTTAACTCTTATAAATTGCTGTATTGGACTTTTGCTTTGGATGTTAGTTGTGATGCAGTAAAATAGCTGTGTGGAATAAGTACTTGTTGGGTGCTGATAAAATGATTTGGTTCATTATAATTCATTTATTTGGATGCAGATAAAATAATTTATTTCTCTGTTCCCATTTATGTAGATGCGGAGATTGTGTGGTGCCAGGAAGAGCCCATGAACATGGGAGGTTACACGTACATTTCACCTCGCCTTTGTACTGCCATGAAGGCACTAGGACGAGGATCAATGGAGGATATCAAATATGTTGGGCGGGCACCATCTGCTGCCACTGCCACTGGTTTCTATCAAGTTCATTTACAGGAGCAGGCGGAGCTTATCCAGAAAGCATTGCAGCTAGATTCCCTCAACATCCCATATTAAGGGCCCCAATTTTGGCACTGAACTGTGATAAAATAATACCATCTCTAAACACACTTCATAGAGTTCCACACCTCTGCAACGGTGCTTGCTTGCAGTAGTATTCCCCACTGCCATATTGGTTTGGGAGTTCATTATTGTATGTAAAATACTATCTCATTGAAAAACAAATTAATAAAATTATTGGTATATAATGATAGGATGTAGGCATGGCTAATAAATTACAGACCCTCTTCCAGTCCCTCGTCATCCCACTTTGTAAGCCACAATTTGAATGAAGAAAACTTTTCTTGCAATTAGCTGCAGGTTCCTATCTTCTACACCGATGAGCTATTTCTAGAGCTTCTAGTTAAGCCGAGCCAAGTTTAGGAAAGAACTCTTATACGTGCTAAATATTTCTTTTTTGGAGTTTAACATAAAAATTATAAACATGATTAAGTCATGGTGCCCGCAACCAGTGGAAAGGAATGCCGATCTTGGAAACGAACTTTGCTTGGCTCGAACATGAAAAACGCTTCCCAAGGGGATGTAGGATTACTCTTACAAGTATGCAACTTATGGAAAGAGCAAAAAGAACAAATGCCCCAAATTTTCTCTAAAACAGAATGCTAAACGGAGGTTTTGTTATCCACTGGGAAATGCTCTTACCAAAATCTCATATTATAACCCATTTTATGCATTGCCACCATAAATCAATGGGAGTGCTGCACATAGGCTCAGATTTTTTAAAGAGATATAGTAGTACTCGTTATCCATGAGATTACAAATATGGCCGAAACTGGGTCGGGTTGGGTTTGGTCAGGCCAGAGAGGTGCCTAGCCTTTTAGATTATTTTTAGACTGGTACGTTCCTAGCCTTATGTAGGCCTTAAAACGTCCGGCCTTTGCCCGTCCTAAGCGGGCTCAAGTTGGGCCACAATTTTTTTCCTTTTTTGGCCATTTATTATTTTTTATAATTTTATTTAAAAATATTATTTTAATAATAAAATTTATAATATTTGAGTTAAACCCTACTAGTTAACATCATGAGACACAAAATCATATAACTTTAGGTAGGTCTTTCACAAATAACTATAATGACTCAACCACTACTTGAGATTATTAAAAAAATTAATTTTTATATTAAGGGTGGGCTGAAAATGCCAAATGGGCTTTTGGCTATTTAAGGTGATTTAGGCCCAGCCCTAAGACTGGGCACAAAAAATTCTAGCCGTAGCCTGCATTTTATACTTAAAAATTTGAACCCCCTTGCATAATCATCAGTTCAATGTTTTGTGGGACCCACTACCAAAATTCACGGTCCTAACCAGTTAAATTTCTCGGCCAACGATGAAGATCAGTTGGCGTTAGAATTTTCTATTCAAATAATTGATTGAACAAGATGGATTCATTAGTTTTGGCACGTACTGCTTTGAAAATGATGCTCTGGGAACCCAATGTCATTTTACTCGCTTGATTTGGACTTGTACGTTAAATTAATGGGAAAGACCTTGAAATGGTTACCTGAATTGTAGGGCAATAACTCATGATTAATCGTTTGAGTAGTATTTGACATGGAATTGGCTCATAAAATATTTTGACGAAGGGAGGTAAATAATGGGACAAAGATGACCTTGATAAAAGTAATTATACTCTTTCCGTCTAATATTAATAACTATATTTAAAAAATAGTAATTTTTATTAAATAATAAAATTCACTTCTAAGAAAAAAGAAAATAAGCTTATGCTATTTTTTTAAAGTACCTAATCACTTAAATTAAACAAAATAAAATTATTAATAAAAAATAAATTTTTTTATTAAATAGAGCTATTAATTTAAAACAAATGGAATATTATTAAATTTATGTGAAATTACTAGCTATTTGCTATTTGCACCCCGTTAAACTCCGCTATCACCCATTTATGAGCTATTAATTTAAGACGGATAAAGTATTATTAAATTTATACGAAATTACTCGCTATTTGCACCTTGTTAAACTCTACTATCTCCCATTTATTGGCCATTACGCCACTTCAAAAAACAAAACCACTATACCTTCTTCCTCTTCAGCGCCTCTCACTGTTTTGACTCCAGATCGGCCTCCTACATTTGGCCCTGCCACCCATGGCAGACGTGCCTACCTTTCCTTGATTCCCCATAAAGCAGAATCAGTTGATTCTACCTAGATGACGATGGAGTATAGACAAAGGGTGTGGAGGGCTAGAGTAGGCAACATTAGCTCATAGGGGGTCCCATTTTTCTGCCATATGATATGGTTAGCAAGGAGTTTGAAAATTGAGAGGAGAATGTAGTCTTCTAGATTGGAGTAGGCTTGGCTCCGACAGCCTTGGATTCCTAAGCAGTGTCGTCCAAACTACAGGTTTAGGAAGGTGGAGGCATCTCTTACGGGAGGGCGTTGGGCTAGGTTTAGGTGGCACACGGGGAAGTGGAGCAAAGCCTGAGGTGGAGGTGTGAAGTAGAAAATATATTCCATACTAGATGTCCATAGGTGTGGTGCAAAGGAACATGGGAACTCTTGGATCCAGATCCAAGTTTATCTCACACTATTTCTTGGTGATGTAGCGTCTTCCTATTGTTGTTCACCTAGCCTTGGTCATGAAAGATGGTTAGGCTAGATACGTTTGACATGTGTAAATGATACCCATGTGACCAAACGTGATGGCCGTTAATGCACATAACATCTAAGAATTACACCCAACATTATTTTTAATATAAAATATGTCGAAGTAATTGCATACCCAAAACATTATATATATCAAGTTCACATAGCATAGTATAATTTACTTTACATGCCTAAGATCACTGTGCATAGAGCTGATAGTTATACAAAAATTGAGGCATATCCTGCCTTTACATATTAATCACAAAATAATTACAAAATATATCTAGAGCAGGACTAGATAAATTAGCTGGAAAGCTCTTCCTTTTTTTACCTTTGCTCCGGTTTCAATTCCTACAAAATCTAGGGGTAGGCGAGTATTTTTACACTCAGTAGGTCGTATTAATATCTAAAGTAATGATAAGCAAAAAATTCGTGAAATAATCATAAACTTTATCTTTGCCTCAAAAAAATTATTTCATAAAACTATTCAAAATAGAATCAGAAATAGTTGGTTCGTCTTATGACGATAAATCCAGAAGTCGTGATGTCGAACGACGTTCCCCCCAGCACTCATGGGGCCTTGAGAGGTTCAAAAGGCGATGAGCTTTCCCATGATGCTTCACACCCATGCGCGTGTCATACCAATTATTTTTCTCAGTAGGTATTTAGACAGAATATGATAATTGTAGGTTTTATCCCAGAATTACCCAAAAAACACACACACCAAAACATAAAGCGGTATATGCAAAACATTTCACAGATATAACATTCCTCAGAAAATAAACCAAATAAGGGTAATTGAACAAGAACGGTTTAGAAAAATTAATTCTACGGACATAGCATTAGTTTAGAGTTTAAGACTCCTTACCTTAAACTTGGAATAAAATTTCGTGATTTAAAAAGGCTACAAACAGAAAAATTGACCCCATCACTGTGCCTAACACACTTGATTTAGCTGGAAATGACTTTTGAATGACTTACTTCGGAGTAAAAAATGGCTTAGAACTGATGAAAAGAAGTTTGAGGAGTGGTAGAAGTGAAAAAATTCACTCGAGTAAGAGATATGGGTTCAGAATTTATAGCTAAACCCATGAAACGTGCCAACTGAAATGTGACATGCATCTCGCGTGGTTGCGTGCACATCACATGGACATTTAGCATGAAACAGGGCCGCAAGTTGAGCCCGTGCAATGCAGAGCCACCATGCAACCACATGTGCATCTGTGTTACCATGAGGACGTGATGCTGACGCACGACTGGTGCAATGCTTGCGTCAACCTGCATCAGCCCCCATAAAAAAATTATTTTTTCAAAACCCAAAATTTCAAATGACAATATATTTCCAACCACAAGTCAGAATTATACAATCTTGGTACCAATGGACTTGCATCGACGAGCCCAACATAACGAGACTACTCACGAGTAGGTTATCCCATAGGTTTTCAGTGAGTCCTGCCATGAGGCACTCTTCTCGAGGCCATAACTTATAGCGCCAATGTTTGATTCAAGGACCGTTACGCTCGTCATTAAGAGCTCTAGAACAAACCTTTTAAAAACTTTATCTAAAACAATATTTTACTAATAAAAATTTACTAAAAACTCTATTATTAGTTTGAAAAACTTACCTAAACATCAGGGTTGTTACAATTATGGAGAAGGGGGAAAGCAATATCAATTCTAGAGTAGGGGGAGGGGTGCAGCATGAGGAAGCATTTTTCATGCTCCGCTCTCACAATGAGCTGAGTGTAAGGAATGCACACAATGCATTCATTTTCAAGATCAACGGCGCTCACTAGCACAAGTTAGCATAAATACCACTTCCGGTAACATGTGTGCCGTCAATTTCAAAAATGAACACTTCACATGCATTCCTTGTGCTTGGCTCACAGTGAGCAGGGAGCATGAAAAATGCTTCTAAGTAATAAGTAGAAGAAATTATACTTACTAATGGGGGATAAGATGACATATTTTGTTAAAGTTGGTAGGTAATTTAGAAATGGGGTAAGTAGGAGTTTATTGTGTCCCAGTAACTGCATTCTATGTGTAACAAGCCTAAAATAGTGGCAGGAGGAGGGTTATGTTTTTGAGGCATTTTTAAGTTGATTTGATATTTTACCACAATAAAATAACCTCAAATTATTTTATTTTAAATGCCTAAAGTGGTACCTAAAAAAAAAACCTAAAGTGTTACCCAAACAAAGCCCGAAGTAGGAAAAGTTAGAGTTACGAGTTTGGATTGACAGTGACTACATGGCCTTTGGGTGCTCAATCAACTAGAGATGGCTATGAAAATGTGCAAAAATAAGTTCCTAAGTAAGTATGTATTTTTTCAGTTGTCCCTTTACAATCAATCAGAACCTATAAGTTCCACCCATAAGGTAGGAAATTAGGCAACTCTCATCAACTTGTTCTAGTCTCTCATAATGCAACATTTACGGCCTCAATTTGAATGTAGAAAAGGTATCATTTTCTCCTCCCATCGGGCTATTTTTGGAGCTTCTAATTAAGCCAAAAAATGGTTCTTTTACCTGCCCAAAGCAATGATATGGCTACATATTTTAATATAGTAGGCCCCATACATCAATGGATCTACATATAAATTTTAATATTAATTTACCGTGATTCAATTAAGAAAACCAAGTTAATGAGGAAAGAATGCTTGGGCTTCATGATTTCTCTTAGTGTTGAGAGTTTAATATTCATATAATCAACCTCCAAATCACTAGATTTCTCTTCAAACTAGTACTTTCAACAAATAAGAATTAAGAGTTCTAGATTCTTTGCTCAAAATTTTTTATTAAGTGAAAACAATTAATACCTAATTTTTCACTCAATATCACTCTTAAATTATCAATTGATCAACCATTAACCAATCTAATTATAGTTACAACAATTTACATAGAAAACCCCAACTAAGGGTAAAAAACCACGATGCCTCAATCTAAGGCAAAAATAATGCACTAGAACAATATGGATCTTACAAGACTTAAAACAACCAACTAACCTTAAGTCTTGACTCAAACCCCTTTTGCTCAATCTTATCTTGTAGATTATGTTGGCCTTAAATTTTTCCTCTTCTTCTAACAACTCAACTACGAACTCCTTCCCTGTTTGTTAATTTACCTCTTGAGATTCTTCAATTGGTCTTTGATGAAAAACTTTTTTGCAACTCCTCTGTGAATACTATGTGTATTAGCTTCTTCATTTGTGGTTGTCTTCTTTAATTCACCATAGATCTTCAATATAAAGCTCAAGTGAATTTTTCTTTAAAAAATAATAATCAAATGTGTAAACCCTCTTTTTTCTTTTCTCCTCTAGGTTTTTCTCTCTCCAATTTATGATTTCATAACCCTTATATAGCTCAATAAGTCGGTTTAAGACTTGTACTTGAATAAGGAATGAAATAGAAATTGCCTTAATTTAGGTAAATTGTCCTTGAAACGATCGATTGTTTTGTGATTGATCGGTCACTTTTTCAATGTGCACGATTTTTTCAATGGATCGATCTATTGCAAGAGCGATCGATCGTTAGCTCTTGGTTTCGTTTTGCACAAGGCTGAATCATCAGGCGATTGATTGTTTCTCCTTCATTTTTTTCTAGTGATCAATCGTTCTAGCTACTTTTGATAATTTAGCCCTTTTTACCTAAAAGACTTCTGAAACATTTATAATCCACTTCTTAACATTTTCCAAGTGATTTATGCATACCAATGTCATCTGGATATACTTCAAAACCCTTCACATTCTTCAGTCTTTCACCTTGATCATTAAGTACACATCTTCACCTACTTTTTAATTGTATTAATTCCAAATCAACTCGACCACAACAACCTCAAATCAAACTCTAAGACTTATAACATACATATGGTTTTGTGATATAATATTGACACTGAAATTAGCCAATAAACTACACATATGACTTATATGCTCTTACAAGTGTTAGTTGGATTTTTTTTCTTTAAAAAAGGAGTGAACCCTATGTGCCAAATATGAGTTTTATTTTTGGAGCTAACATATATTGTTATTTTGAAATAGTTGACTAAATTATTGGACAATAAGTTTTTCCCTTGATTAGCCATTTCATTACAAAACTCCCTCCATCCTAAATTAATAGCTCTATTTAGCAAAAAAGTTTATTCTATATTAATACCTCTATTTTGTTTAATTTAAATAATTAAAAACTTAAAAAAACAATATCATAAGCTTATTTTCCCTTCCTTTAGATGTAAGTTTCACCATCCAATAAAAATTACTATCTTTTAAAATGGAGCTATTAATACAAAACCGAAGGAGTACAAGTTATTCCCTCTATCCCACATTATTAGGTCTTTGAAAAACCAAATAGAGCTATTAATGTGGAACAAAGTGAGTATTTTATATAGTGGATATAAGAGAGCTTGGAGAATAATGGGCATGGGATTTCCAACCCACTAGACATGCTCAATCAATTAGATCTAACCAGTGGGCCTAACCCCATACTACTTTTCTACTTGCTCTTAGTTGGCCATTTACATTTTTTTTCATGATTTGGCATAAAAACTTGGTCCATAAAATATTTTAAGGGAGATTGAATTTTAGTATACTCCTTCCGTCTCATTTTAATAATTATCTTATTTGTAAAAGTTAAATTTTATAGAAAGTAAAAATAATCTTAGATGACAAAGGACAAAATTTGTAACGACCTTGAATTTCAGGGAAAATTCAATATCAAATTTATTAATTTTGGGTTTTTTAGAGATTTGTCTCGAGTTTATATTAGAGCTTCGAAGAACGAACACAATAGTACTTAAATCATGTAAATCGAACAACGGGGTAAAAGTTATGACCTCGAGAACCTTACCATATGGGCAAGACCTACTTCAAAAGTATGGGATAACCTACTTATGTGGGATCTCGTATTGTAGGGCTCGTCAAAACAAGCCCAACGGTACTTGGAAAGCATGAATTGGACGTCGAGGTATAAAGATAAAGAATTTTGAAGTATATTTGTTTGAAAAAAAATAAAAAAATAATGGCGACTTGCGATGACGCACCCCCCGCACTGGACATGTGTCTATGTCGCAACAATAGACTTGCTACACAGCACATCTTTGCGACATACATGACGAGCCAACTGGCGCGCCAAGCCTATAAATAGGCCAACGCACTAGTTCTTCTGTACACCCCTGTAATTTCTCTTTCTCTTTTCTCCCTTGTTTGGAGTCCAATTTAGACGATTCAAGAAGCATTTTTAACTAAAATGACTTGCTGAAAAGAGTGGCAGGGTTCTTTTCTTCGTTTGAATCCTTTGAAGTAGAGAAAATCACCTTCAAAAGTTGAGGTAGGGAGTTCTAACTTCTAAATTTGTGTTGTATTAGGAATTTTGTATTATTTTTAAATCTTGTATTAGTATAAGCCTTATGGCACAAATTTCTATACAAAAATGTTGTATGCGAATTGATTTAATATTGTCCACTCTATTTTGGGTACTTAAACCATCTGTATAGTTCCATGAGGAATTATAATATGGATACTTGTTGTGTAAAGTCTTTAGCGCACATAGGTGAGGAGTATCATGGGAAAACTCTGATCTTTCTGGCTTCAGTGACTCTATGAGTACAGAAGTAGGTCATTAGGTATTATAGCTCAAAGATCTGATTTCTGATTTCTGTATATTCTGAGATGATTTGTTTTCCGTCAAATGTTTTATTTCAAAAAAGAAAATTTATGCTATGATTATGGGGGTTTTTCAAAGATTCTTGAATAACATGTTTTAAGAGTTTAGCACAGCCTACTAAGTATAAATATACTCATCCACTCCCCGATTCTGCAAGGATTGCAGCCAAGGTAGAAGTGAAGGAGGAGATAAAAGTTTCTGAATGAAATTATCTATTATCTTCTGCAATGAACTTTAGTTAATATTTTGATTGTGTGTCAAGGCAAGTAATGCCTAGACAATGATCTGTATAAATTATCAACTCTATGCACAGTTATCCTGAGGACTTGTTGTAATAAATGTATGTTGTAGTGAACTTTTGTTATATTAATGTTATATGCATGAATGAGTTTTATGGGACTATCTTTGTTCGAATATTATAATTTTAATATTAAATAGCAAGAAGAATTTATGACATGTGAGTGGCGTCACCGTTGGTATCAAAGCCCAAAATTATATTGTTCATAGAGTGATAATTTATTATAGTCAATATAAATGATTACAATTTTGCTCATAAGTTATTATTTTATGATCTGAATAAATTTTTGTGATTTAAAAACTAAAACAAATGGATAAAAAGCCCTGCATGATACATATCTCTGGATCCTTGTACTATTCAACAGGTCGAAAATTACCCTTGTAGAGGCAAGCAGTAGGTGTTGGGGGGGAGCTTCTTGAGAAGGTGGTGGTGATAGACATATCAGATTCCCCATGTGAGCCCAAGGCAGTTGTGATAAATATATCAGATTCCCCGTGTGACCCTGAGGTGGTTCTAGTGCCTTCCTCTTCTCCTACCAGTGAGGTGTCAGTGTAGTGTATGAAGTGATTAATATGCTAGACTCATCTGAAATAATAAACATCCCATACTCTCTTATCCTGACCGAGGAACCAGAGGCAGACCCATTTATGGAAGAGGAAATAGGTAGTGATGATGAAGAACTCTTGTCAAATGAAGGATGGCTGAATTTAAACAAAATACCATCCTTTGAAGTTGAGTGGGCGGATACCACCAAAGAAGCTAGGCAATACCATGAGGAGAAAGAGCCTGAATGGTACACTACAAGCCGAGAAGAGGCATGTATCATTTGTGGACAGGTTACGAGGGCACTGTTTCTTCGAATGCCCATCAGAGAAGGTCCTTCCCTGATCTGCTATGCCAACATGGGTGAAGCCCATAAGGTTTGTAAAGTTTGTTTTGTGTGACTAATGCTTGACTGATGTTTAGTTTTGTTGGACTAATGTTTAATTATGCAGTTTAGTATGTTTTGTAAATATGGGTGAGGTGTGTTGCACATGCCTATTTTGGTGGACAAGAAAAAATAGGAAGCTTGAAATGACATGTGCTAACCTGTTTATAAATAAATGTCTTCTTATCTGTTTAAAAATTATTTTTAAATTTAAGGTTGTTACAATCTATTAGCACCCCAAAAAGATGACTTCTAACAATGGGAATGAAGTACAACAATATGATGATTCAATCCCAGCCGAAATGTTAGCCCATAAATGTGTAGGGTTAGAGGACCCTATGGAAAGGTTTTTTGCTCTGATGATGCAAAAAATGGTTCAGCATCTTCAGGCTCAGTGGTTCCAGCCTAGCCCCAATTGGCCCAGTAATTCCAATAGTTTTGTGGGAACTATTTCAAACGAGAAGGAAAACTTGTTAGAGCAATTCAAGAAGATCGCTCCAATTTTCACAAGTGATGACGGCCCTCAGGCAGCCGAGAAGTGGACATTCGAAGTAGAGAGAATTTTCAAAGCAATGAAAATTCCAGAAGATAGAAAAGTGGATGTAGCCACTTTTGCTATGATTGAGGAAGCAACTTTCTGGTGGCCATTTGCAGAAAGGAATTTCTTTTTTGACAATCAAAATATTAAGTGGGAAGAATTCAGGGAAGTATTGTATGATACATATTTTCCTCCCCCTGTTCAGGAAAAGAAAGAAAATGATTTTCTATCTCTTCAACAAGGGAGTATGATAGTAGTCCAATACAAAAATAGATTTGTACAGTTGCAGCGCTTTTTCCTAATCACTATAATACTAAATTAAAGAAGGCTCGTAAGTTTGTCAGAGGACCAAGCAATGGACTCCACAATAGAATAGTAGGATTTTAGCCAACTACCTTCGCCAAAGCCGTAGAATTGGCTTCTCTTTTTGAACAAGAATATAAAAAATTCTTGGAAGAACATAAGGAACAAGGGACAAGTAGTGGTTTACGGCTGCAGACAGAAAGAGAAAAGGTGCATTTAATCCAAACTTCAATCACAAATTATAGAAACCTACAGAACCTCGACCACAAGTTCAAGGGGAAAAGAAATTAGAGAAGTGCCCCAAGTGTAGCCGATTCATCCTTTTGGAATATGTTATTTCACATAAGGACGATGTTTCTCTTGCGGTGAACAAGGACATTAGATTAAAGATTGCCCTAAGAAGAAGAGATCAAAAGAAATCAAGATAGAGGAGAAGCCAAAGGCTCAAGGGAGAGTTTATGCAATCACCGCTGAAGATTGCTAAAGTTTTAATAGATTCAGGATCGACTCATTCCTTTATATCATATGATTTTGTGTTAAGTACTGGTTATCCTATTTTGGAACTAGGATATCTATTAGAAGTGTCAACGTCTATGGGGAAATTTTTTTCAAGCTTAGAAGTTTCTCCATGATGTGTCTGTGTCGGTAGAGAACTAAAGATGGGAAGCTAATCTTATACTCTTAAGTATGACAGACTTTGATGTCATATTATGAATGGATTGGTTAGCATTAGTTGAATGTAAGGATAAGAAAGTGATATTTGGTAATTAAGGAAAGAAGAACTTTACTTTTCATGGATACAAGGACCCTTTAGGATCATGTTTCATTTCACCACTTAAGGCTCAACAGTTAATTTTTAAAAGATGTCAAGCCTATCTAGTCAGTGTAATCACTCAGGATCCATCAACTACTAAGTCAGAAGATATTAAAGTAATACGAGACTTCCTTGATGTTTTTCCTTATGATCTTACTTGTCACGCCCCGGCGATGCCCGACTCGAGCCAAACCCGGTCCAAGGGCCGGTCAAACGCGCGGGGGAGACGAAGGGAAATTGAAAAACGATTTAGCGGAAGACTTAACCCTAACCACGAGCGATTAACAGAATTACAGAGTACGCACAATCCTTTGAGCAAGAGTAAATAAGAAGGAAAGAAAGAGTGTTGCTTATCACAAAGTAAACAACTAATCTCAAACCCACATGCTTACTTAACTATAGCCCACACTGGCTCAAAATAAGTCTTAAGCAAACACAACTGTAAAATGTGACATAATCCAAAACAAAGAACCCTACACAAAGGTTCTAAACATAATGCATAAAACCAAAGGAAAATAAGTCACACAACGATCTCCACGATCACATCCAAGTCATCCCCGACCTTTCCTCAATAGAGGAGATCCTGTCCGTCTGCATGTCGCACCACGCAGCCCCAAAACAAAACACAAGAAAGAGGGGTGAGTTTAACAAACTCAGCAATGGTTTTTAATATCACTATCAACATCGAAAATATGATAGCATAGCAATATAATCATTCAGATCAAAGATTGGCAAGGTGTATTATTTTCTGATCACACATACACATCACCTAAAATTGCATCATAGTGTATAATCCACATAATGTCATTCATATCATAACAACCTACATGAAAGTATCTCTAATCATACATATTCCATCATGCATCGTATCATAATCAACCTGCATGGATTTATCTCTAACATACATATTCCCTCATGCATCACATCATAATAACTTGCATGAATGTATCTCTAACATACACATTCCCTCATGCATCACATCATTCTCATTCATCATGCATGTATAAGTGTCACACACGTACACTAGTCCAACATGCAAGTCCATACCCATATAGAATAAACCTGCTCTTCAATGCCGGAGCCCTCGAACAAACACTTATCAAATAGACATGCTCCTCAAGGCCAACGCCTACGAGCAACTCCTGCTCCTCAAGGCCAACGCCTTCGAGCAACGCCTGCTCCTCAAGGCCAATGCCTTTGAGCAACTCCTGCTCCTCAAGGCCAACGCCTACGAGCAACTCCTGCTCCTCAAGGCCAACGCCTACGAGCAACTCCTGCTCCTCAAGGCCAACGCCTTCGAGCAACGCCTGCTCCTCAAGGCCAACGCCTTTGAGCAACTCCTGCTCCTCAAGGCCAACGCCTTCGAGCAACTCTTGCTCCTCAAGGCCAACGCCTTTGAGCAACTCCTACTCCTCAAGACCAATACCTTTGAGCAATTCCTGCTCCTCAAGGCCAACACCTTTGAGCAACTCCTGCTCCTCAAGGCCAACGCCTTCGAGCAACGCCTGCTCCTCAAGGCCAACACCTTTGAGCAACTCCTGCTCCTCAAGACCAACACCTTTGAGCAACTCCTGCTCCTCAAGGCCAACGCCTTCGAGCAACTCCTGCCCATCAAGTCTAAACTCCCGGGCAACCCTGCTTGTCAAGACTAAAGTCCCAAGCAACGATAACTGGTAAGCCGGTGTGCTCGGACAAACCATCAAATCAAAACATGTCCTTTCGGACCAATCAAGTTTCGATTAATCCATGACCGATTAATCCGGCATGCAATTTCACCACATTGCATCCAATCGATCAAATTTGATTAATCTCGATAAAGCCTCAGAGTGTGCACGTAAAAGTACTTCTATGTCGATTCTAGTCCTCATGTCCCATACCATGAGTATTCGTGACGCTATAGAAGCAAATTTAACTAAGCACTAGCGCAATGAACCTTAGAGCTATCCATCGACATAATGTGTCCCATACCACAAGTGTCTAATGGTTTCTCTTCGGCTGTTCCACATAACCGATCAATTCCGATTAACCAATGGTAAAACCTCAATTGGAAATACATTTTTATGATGCGTGCAACATGGTACATACGTGGGCAAAGCGTACATGAATTCTAATTCATTAAAGGTGCTCTCATCAGCCCTTCATGCATCATTCATAATCATAATAGCAAACCACATCATCATCATTAAACCCCACGTGTGTGTGTGTGCACATAGTAGAAGCACTTCACTAAATGCATATCAACATGCTTGTAATTCACTCACCATCACACTACACATGAGCATTAACATCTAATCATGAATTCCAGCGGAAATCATAGGAGAAGAATCATTGAAAACATAACTCAAATGAAAATTCAACCACAAAGGCTAAATACATATAAGATCATTCATTTCATCCTTGAGTCATGGCATTCACCAACATCCACATCAACTAACCACATTCTATCATGACAAATCAGTCCAATAATAGGTTGTAGTTCTACTAAAAATATGTTTAACCATAGGGAATCAACTATTCATAATTTCAAGATGACAATTCCCACATCATGCCACAAAACATAAGTCATTCCACAAATCTCTAAGTATATATCTCAACTCCATAACCTCAATAGCATGCCTTTCCAGTAGCATAATATAGCTTAAAACACTCCATATTCATATAAAATTGGCAAGCTAAAGTGGAATCATCGAAATAAACATCATGCATTAGAACACAATCCTGCTGTGTAGCCGTTCGAACGCCCTTCAAGCCGTTCGATCGGCTAAACAGGAAAAATTCGAATTCACAATTTGGCCGTTCGAACGCCCAGCAGGCCTTTCGATTGGTTGAACTAAAAATTTGTCGATCCGACAATGTTGCCGTTTGAACGCCCAGAAGGCCGTTCGAACGCCAACAAGGCAGAACTGGTCATCTTCTTCCTTTTGTAAATCTAAACCGAATCACCATTGATAACACTTCAATTCAACATCTAACACCCTAATCATCATCAAAAGTCCTTCATGACTTCTAGAATGTTAAACCATATCATAATAATACAAAACCCTAAGAAATCGGGATTAAATATTTCCATTTGCTAATCATGCCATTAACACACTAAATCAAGTAACTCAATTCGAAATAAGCCAAAAATCAATGGTTTTTCCATGGATAAACTGAAATTTTAAAAGTCTATTACCTTAGCACTTGATTGAGCTTGGATTTGAGGGTCACCCTTCTTGAAAACCTTACAAACACATTGAGTTTAAATTAAACTCCATTAAAAATCGATTTACCAAAGAAATCCCTAATTAAAACTTAGATCTAGGGTTTGTTGATCATAAAAATTGAATTTTGAAAGCTAGGGTTTGTAGTAAAATACAAATCAGTAGTTTTTGATGTCCAAAAATGAATTGAAACAAAGGGAAAATGGTAGATTTAGAAGAGATTAAGAAGAAAGCTAGGGTTTAGTGCTTAATTAGAGTAGGCTTACCTTAAACACCTTCTAATCCGGGCCTAATTGAGGATTAGGCCTGACCTCTCCTCCTTAGCCTATTCCTAAAAATGGATATAGCTCAGGTTTGGTCTTTTATAGTAAGGGTTGGGGTACGTATGGGTAAGTTATGGGGTGTAAATAGGAAAAGTAGGCTAAAAATGAGTATTTTACAAATTTGAGCACTAATTAAGTCTAAGAAAATTCTGAAAATTTTTGTATGACCTTAAGTAGATATCTGGGTTCATTTTACCAAAAAAACCAAATTTCGATGGTGGGGCCCATAGGGGTCCTGCCAAAACCCTAATTTTTAGAAAATTAGTAAAAATTCAAAAAAATCCCAAAAATTCACATTTGTTTTAAAATCACATAAAATCACTAATATTACAGTTGATTTTGGTTAAAACTAATATAAACACTATTTATTCATGAAATCACCGAATAAATCAGAAAACGCGTTAATCTCACGATAACCGACAATTAAAGAAAACCAAAACCGGTTTAGAGATGAGGGTCCTTACATTACTGGGGTACCACCAAGGAGAGAGATAGGCTTTAACATTGATTTAATACCAGGAACAAGTCCTATCTCTAAGGAACCCTATTGAATGGCTCCTGTAGAGTTAAAAGAATTAAAGAACCAATTGTAGGAATTGTTGGACAAAGGATTTATTAGACCCAGTGTCTCATCGTGGGGGGCTCCTATCTTGTTTGTAAGAAAGACGGACGGATCCTTAAGATTGTGCATAGATTATCGAATGTTTAACTTTGTTACCATAAAGAATAGATATCCCTTACCACGCATGGATGATCTATTTGATCAATTGCAAGAGGCCAAGGTATTCTCTAAAATAGATTAAAGATCATGATACCACCAAGTGAAAATACGAGACGAAGATATTTCAAAGACAGCCTTTCATACCTAATATGGCCATTAAGAATTTTTGGTAATACCATTTGGGTTGACGAATGCTCCTGCAGTTTTTATGGATTTGATGAATTGAGTTTTCTGAGCCTACTTCAATAAATTTGTTATTGTCTTTGTTGATGATATTCTGGTGTACTCTACTTGTCCTGAGGAACATCGAGAATATCTACAAATTGTTCTACAAACTTTAGAACTCATCAGCTTTATGTTAAATTCAATAAGTGTGAGTTTTGGCTAGAACAAGTTATTTTTTAGGGGCATGTTGTTTCAAAAAATGAGATATCTATAGACCCTACCAAGATAGTAACAATAGCGAGATGGGAAAGGCCCAAAACAGTCACCAAACTTCAAAGTTTTCCTAGTCTGGCGGGATTTTACATAAGGTTCTTCCATGGATTTTCAAGCATTGCTTACCTTTGACAAAACTAACAAGGAAAAGAGTAAGGTTCATTTGGGGTGAAGCATGTGAAAAAGCTTTTCAAGAATTGAAAAGGAAGATAACAACTGCACTACTCTTAGCTTTACCATCTAACAGCGAAGGATTTGTAGTGTACAATGATGCTTTTAAAAGGGGGCTTGGATGTGTGTGGATGCAAAACAAAAAGGTAATAGCCTATGCTTCAAAACAATTGAAGAGACATGAAAGTAATTATCCTACTCATGATTTGGAGTTAGTAGTAGTAATTTTTGCATTAAAAATTTAGAGACATTATTTGTATGGAGAAAAATTTGAAGTCTTCACAGATCATTAGAGTTCGAAGTATATATTTTCTCAGAGTGATCTTAATATGAGGCAAAGGCAGTGGATTTAATACATTAAATATTATGACTTTTCTATTCAATACTACTCAGGAAAAGCAAATGTGGTAGCTGATGCCCTAAGCTGCAAAGATGAAGGAAGAGTCGCGCAAATGATTGCAACAAAGTGGACATTGATGGAAGAAACCATAAATTTTCAACTTGAGGTCCAGCCAAGAAATAAGAACTCTTTTATCACCAACATAGAAGTAAAGTTTACACTAGTTGAGCAAATTTTGGAGGCACAAAAAGGAAATGTGAAAGTACAAACTTTGCTCGAGAAGCCTGACTTTTGCAAGGGCTCAAATGGAGGTGTTCGTTTTCAAGAAAGATTAGCAGTTCCTTTCACACCCGAACTAAGGAAAGATTTGTTGAATAAAGCACATAGGTCACAATACACTATTCATCCTAGAGGAACAAAGATGTACTAGGATCTGAAAAGGAATTTCTGTTCGAGTGGAATGAAGAAGGATATTGGAGAATATGTTTTGAGGTGTTTGACTTGTTAACAAGTGAAAGTTGAACATAAAAAACCTTCAGGGATTCTTCAACCTATGGATTTTGTCTTAGGTTTGCCCAAAACCACTCAAGGTCATGAATCTATATGGGTAATAGTAGATTGACTTACTAAGAGTGCACATTTATTACCATTAAGGAAGATACATTCTTTAAACTCTTTAGCAATGATGTAAGTCGACACGGAGTGTCGTTGTCAATTATCTTAGACAAGGATAGTCGATTTACTTCCAAGTTTTGGCAAGGGCTTTAAGAAGAATTAGGTTCTAATTTAAGATTTAGCACTACCTTCCACTCACAAACTAATGGTAAATCTGAAAGGACTATCCAAACATTATAAGATATGTTGCGGGTGTGTGTGATGGATTGGAAAGGTAACTTAGACGATCATCTTCCATTGATTGAATTTGCTTATAACAACAGTTTCCATTCAAGCATAGGTATGGAATCCTTCGAAGCATTGTATGGATGACCTTGTAGATCACCAACATGTTCAAGTGAAGTAGGAGAAAATAAATTGATAAAGTCAGAGTTATTACAACAATTGCAGATAAGGTGAAAATGAGCATAGATCATTTAATGGCAGCTCAGAATTGCCAAAATAGTTATGTTGATCAGAGATGCAAAGATTTAGACTTTTGCGTAGGCGGCCTTGTGCTCTTAAAGATCTCACCGACTCATGGAGTTATGCGATTTGGTGTTAAGGGTAAATTAAGTCCTCGATTTATATGACCATTTGAAATTCTGGACAAGATAGGGACAATAGCTTATAAATTAGCCTTACCCCCCTCAGCTTGATGGTATTTGTAAGATCCCTGAACTTGAACCGGCTTATTTTATTCTATGTAATTGCTTTTGTGTGGTTTAATGTCAATTCTCGTCGATTTTGGCAATTTTCGAAAGTAAAGCATTTAACAAAGGTTTTAAACAAAATTTTCTTCACATTTCAGGGTTTTATGTTAATTTAAGCCATTTGGAAATTTTGGGAATTTTCAATATTTTTTTCCAAAAAGTTAGGGGGCGGGATCCACTGTAGGCCCCACGTGAGAATTTGGGGTTATTAGCCTTAAATGACCCTAAATTAACCTAAGACCTTGGGTAATTATTTCAAAAATTTTAGACATCAAATTGGGTTTCAAATAAGCAAGTTTTACCATTTTTATTATAAAGTTATATTTGTACCCCGCTAGTTAATTAAGTCTACCCCACCCTTTACTATGAAAAGAAAGGCCCAACCACTTTTCCAATTGGGAAAGGGCTAAGACCTGGAGCTTAAGAGCCTAATCCCCATTCTCCTAAAGGTGAAAGGAGATTCAAGTATGATTTTGCTTAATGTTTCATTAATCCATTAGGGTTTTGCGTAAACCTTTCAAATCCCTTTCTCTACTTTGTATTAATCTCAATTTTCCTAAAAAATTATTTATTTGAGTTTCTATTTCAAAATTTAATGTTTAGAATTTCGTTTTTGGGTCTCTTGAACCCTAGATCTACTTGTTCTTGAAGGTTTTAGGTGTTTTAAAATTATATTTGAGAAGTATTAATAAAAATCATGTTTTAGGTAGGTTTTGAAAGAGTTTGATGAGCCATTTCAAATCAATAACTTCTTGGAAGGTAAGTGATTTGGTACAAACATTGATGTGATTCGGATTTAAGTTTTGATAGGGTTTTGAAATGGGTCCCATGATTATGAGCTTTAATGGTGATTTGTGAAAGGTGTAATCTTTGATGTGATTTATTAGGGTTTATGTTTAGTAATGGCTAGATTTGATGTTCTAGAAGCATGGATTTGATTATTATGAAGTTTGGGGATGAGATTTGATGTTTTATTAAGTGTATGTGAAGTTTCGGTTTTGAATTCGAAGTTGGGAAGATGAACCAGGAACTGTTGTTGTGCCGATCGAACGGCCCTGAAGGCCGATCTAACGGTAGTACTGCAGTTTTGGCCATTTTGCTTCTTTTGTTTCTTTTTATGTTTTTACTCTTAAATATTATTTCCAATGTTAATATTGAATAATTTGAGTTAGAATGAGTTACTAGAAGGGTATGTTAATGATGATGGGAATTATAAAGAATATTTAAGTATTATGTGAAATTGAGTGTTGTTGACTACACATGTTAGAATTGCTATCTTGAATCTATGATTAAATGATTCCTTATGTTTTAGCATGATTCCAGTAAGAATATAGTATGAGAATGAACTGATATGTCTTCATGTAATGTGATTAGATTATGGGTGAATGATGGTGCCATGGCTAGATTGAAGTATGTGTGAATATACTTATATGGGTTTAGTATGAGGTTGCACATGACTTTATTGATGGTTTTCAATGGTTTTTACCCATGATTTCAGTTGGGACCATGATTAGATGTTAACGTGTATGTGTGTAGTATGATGATGAGCTAATTACCAGGCATGTTATTTTGCTTAGCATTGAATGTTTCTACCATGTACACACACATGTGGAGGATGATTATGATGATGTTTGTTATTATGATTAAAAATGATTAATGAGGGGCTAATGGGAGCACGCGTCATGAATTAGGTTTCATGTATGCTTTGCCCATGTATATACCATGTTATATGCATCATGAAATGGATTTTCAATTGAGACTTTATTGAGATTAGTCGTGTTTGATCGATTGGATGTAATGATGTGAGATTGCGTGCCAGATTAATCAATCGTGGGCTTATTGAAAATTGGTTGGTCCAAAAGGACATGATTTTGATTTAAGTTCCTATATGGAACATGGATACTCCCAGGGTTGAGTCGATCTAAATTGATGTTGAGATGATGTGTATGCGGTTGAGATTTTCTTGAGATAGTCAAACCCGGACCCTGAGAATCTGGTGTGGTATGCCTTCGTGCACCGGCTACCACATATTCTAGTTTCCCTTGTGGGATTTAGACT
The DNA here is from genome assembly GCA_035235625.1 of Saururus chinensis. Taxonomy (NCBI): domain Eukaryota; kingdom Viridiplantae; phylum Streptophyta; class Magnoliopsida; order Piperales; family Saururaceae; genus Saururus; species Saururus chinensis. The sequence goes on from CP141140.1 coordinate 30,489,546, forward strand.
CTTCCACCGCAAAGATGTCCATAGTAAACACACTGCTCTAGTTTCCTTAAGGAATTCAGACATTGCCGGCCAGGACTGTCCAAAGCGAGCAGACCTGCTCTAATTTCCCTAAGAAATTCGAACCTCCCTACGTAGATTGTCCAGAGCAAGCAGAGGGGCTGACTATCCCTGACACCCTAGTTTCCGTAAGGAATTTATACTGTGTCCAGAGCGGGCAATGCCCTAGGTTTCCAGTCAGGAAATCGGACCACGTCCAGAGTGGGTGATATGATTGTATTTGTCTCCATGATGGAGACATTCACCATTTATTGATGATGCATTTATATGAGATAATATTATGCCCAAGTTACACAGGTTGTGTAAGGATAATTGAGATTATGTGATACATGTGGTGTGATTTATTATGCATAATTTAGTATAGTGTGATTGAGACACTTATCGTGCAGGGTGAATGATTTATGGATAAATGATATGAACTTGCATTAGTTGATTACGTGTGTTTGAGACACTATTATGTAGGGTTATGTGATGAATGTGCATGATCTGAAAGGTGTATTAGAACACTTCTCATGCAGGTTTACATGATATTTACGCATGATCTAAATGTGGGATTAGAGACACTATTCATGCAGATTATACATGATGTGATTGAGTGAGAATCACTTATTATGTAGGATAGATTTTATGTCATATTGTGATTATTCATGTCATGATTAGTATGTATGAGATACTTGTATGCAGTATAATTACTTATGGGTAAATAGAGGTATGGTAAGGGATTTAATCAGACATGGTGATATTATGTGAAACTTAGATCTGAATTACCATTTTGATGTGCCATGGTTTTTTTTTTCTCATTATTGTTACCATATTTCAAACCTTACTGAGTTTTACTCACCCCTCTTTCTGTATTTTGTTTTGGGGCTGCATGGTACATGCAGTTGATCAGGATTCCCCGTATTAGGGACGACCAGGATATGCATGGGAGTAGGAGTGGTGCCTTAGTACTTTATTTTGTCTTATGATTTATGCTATTATGATCATAGAACACCTTATATAAATGTTTATCTTTCAAACTTGTGTATATCTTATGCTTTTAGACTTGTCTAAGATTTGTTTATGTGAGCTATGTGTCAGCTCAAGATGTTAAGTATGTGGGTTGAGAGTGAGGATTTATTTCAGAGTTATTATCCTCTTTTATTTTACCTTATTTCTCTTGCTCAAAGGACTAAAGGTGCACGACTCCGTGTATGTGTTAAATACCGGATTAAGGGGTTAATGTCTTCCGCAATGCAATTTCGTCGCCCCCATGTACTTTGACCAGCCCCTAGACAAGGTTAGGCTCGGGTCGGGCAAGCACCGAGGCATGACAGTGTTCATGATGTATTCCATGTATCTTTGCTTTGAAAGTATATAAGGGACCCTTCTCATATTTTAGATTAGTTGGGGGTTGTCTTAAAACCAGATTTGTCATTTGAGGAAAAACCACTCAAAATTTTGGATTGAAAGGAACTAATTCTTCAAACAAAGAGAATTCCATTGGTAAAGGTGTTATGGCAGTATCAGTCATCAAAAGAAGCAACGTGGGAATTAGAAAGTCAAATGTTAACGAAGTATCCCAAGCTTTTCAGTAAATAAAGAACACAAATTTTCAGGAAAAAATTTCTGTAAGGGGGGTAGATTATAACGAGCCTGAATTCTCGGTAAGATTCTATATCGAGTTTTAGTAATTTTGGATTTCTTTTATAGAGATTTGTCTTGAGTTTATATTAGAGCTTTGAAGAATGTACGCAATAGCACTTGAATTGTGTAAATCGGACAATAGGGTTAAAAGTTATGACCTCGGGAAGTATACCATATGGGCGAGACCCGCATCAAAAGTATGGGATAACCTGCTCATGTGAGATCTAGTTTCGTAGGACTCATTAAAACAAGCCCAACAGTACTTAGAATACGTGAATCGGACGTTAGGGTATAAAGATATAAAATTTTGAGGTTTTAGATTCGTTTGAAAAATATTAAAAAAAATTGAGGCACTCGATGGCGCGTGCCCTGCGAGCTGGACGAGCATTTGTGTTGCGACGACCATTACACCATGCAGTGCATCATCACAACACGTCACATATCACGCAATGTGCTTATGATCTATGTCTAATGCATGTCGCGCCTAGCACAACGCACAATGCTCATCCGTTGACGCGTCACGCGCCGACTGGCACGCCAAGCCTATAAATAGGCTAGCACGCCAGTTCTTCTTCTGCACACTAGAAATTTCTCTTTCTCATTTCTCCATCGTTCAGAGTCCGATTCAGACGATTCAAGAGGCATTTCTAACTAAATCGAGTGTGTTGAACATAGTGGTAGGGTTATTTTCTTCGTTTGAATCCTCTAAAGTGGAGAAAATCACCTTCAAAAGTTGAGGTAGGGAGTTCTAACTTCTAAATTGATGTTGTATTAGGAGTTTCTTATTATTTTGAAATCTCATGTTAGTACAAGCCTTATGGCATTTATTTCTAGATAGAGAAATGTTGTCCGTGAATTGATTTAATATTGTCTGCTCTGTTTTGGGTACTTAAACCCTCTGTATCATGAGGAATTATAATGTAGATACCATGGGAAAACTCTGATCTTTCTACTTTTGTGACTCCATGAGTATGGGAGTAGGCCATTAGGTATCACAGCTCAAAGATCTGATTTTTGTATGTTTTGAGATGATTTGTTTTTTGTCAAATATTTTATTTCAAGAAAAAATTTATACTATGATTATGGGTGTTTTTCAAAGACTATGGAATAACATGTTTTTGAAGTTTAGCACAACCTACTGAGCATAAATATACTTATCCACCTCCAATTTTTGAAGGGACTATAGCTAAGGTAGAAGTGAAGGAAGAGAGAAAGTTTCTTAATGAAATTATCTATTATCTTCTGCAATGAACTTTAGTTAATATTTTGATTGTATCAAGGCTAGTTAATATTTTGACTGTGTGAAGGCAAGTAATGCCTAGACAATGATCTACATAAATTATCAACTCTATATACAGTTATCCTAGGGACTTGTTGTAATAAATGTCTATTGCAGTGAACTTTTGTTGTACTAATGTTATATGTATGAATGAGTTTTATGGGACTTTGTTTGAATATTATAATTCAAATATTAAATAGCAAGAAGAATTTATGACATGTGAGGGGCATCACAAAATTCTAACGAACTCAACACCTTATGGCCCAAACACTAGTTGGTCATCTCTTGGTAACCATAACGTAGGAAAAGCTACATTAAAGAATTATTACTTGCCCATGACATGTAAAGGCACAACATCTTTAGTAAAAAAAACAAATGCCAAAGGCACAAGTTGTATGTTAAATTATGCTTATCACCATTTCAATTTTGGAAAGCATTTTTCATGCACTCACTCATTGAGCCTAGCGTAAGGCTCAAATGGGAGCCCTTGATATTTAAGATCAACAGTGCACATACTAGCCCAATAACATTTACAAACATGCACTAGCATGTCAGCCATCAACCTTCTAGGTAAAGGACTCCTATGAACAACTTACGCTAGGCTCATTGTCCATGAAGAGCATAAACAAGGCTTCCTCAATTTTGAGTGTTAATCTTGGAAACTAGGTTTTTCATTTCCCTCATGAGGGTATATGAAAACGTTTTTTGCTTTTCTATTAGTGTAATCCCCCGATTGGATCATACCCACTTTCTATGTATTTTTCTATGCTAGTAGACACACATTTTATTGAAAGAACTTTTGTCATCCCACTTACATCTTCTGGGATATCCTCCACTTTATAAGAATCATCGATCTTTGCCTAGATCAATTGAGTACATGCTATCACCACTCAAAGGACCAAAATTCTTCCTATTATATTGATGTATATACACTACAACAAAATTGACTATTAGCTACGCATACACAAGCGTCGCTAAAAATAACTACTTGCGACTTATATAAAATTGTCTCTAAAAAATCAACTATTAGCGACATAAAATTATATGTGTCGCTAATATCCAAGCATTAGCGAAGCGTCGCTAATACAAAAATTATTAGCAACGCTTTAAAGCAAGTGTCGCTAATAGTTATACTATTAGCGACGCTTGTAATATACGTCGCTAAAAGGTGTACATTTCTCAAAAAATAAAATATTTATAACTATTGGTGACGCTTGGCCATATGCGTTGATACTACCCTTACCTAAGGGTAGTAGCGACGCTTGGTCATATGTGTCGCTACTACCTAAGGGTAGTATAGATGCTTGGCCATATGCGTCACTACTACCTATTTTTTTTAAAAAATTAAATGACAGAGAGAGAGGGGGGAGGGAGGAGAGAGAATGAGGGGAGAGATATGAGAGAGAATGAGGGGAGAGAGGGAGGAGAGAGAGGGGTAGAGAGAGATGAGAGAGGGGGAGAGAGGAGAGAGATAGAAGGGGAGGGGAGGGAGGAGAGAGAGAGGAGAGAGAAGAGAGAGAAAGATATTTTAATTATAAATAATTTAAAAAAAATTTAAAAATTTAAAAAAATAGGTAGTAGCGACGCATAGTTTTAGGTATCACTATTGCCTAAGTGTAGTAGCGACGCTTGGCTATATGCGCCGCTACTACCTAAGGAGGTAGTAGTGACGCTTGGTTCTATGAGTCACTACTACTTCAGGGTAGTAGCAACGCATGGCCATATGCATCGCTAGTACCTATTTAAAAAAAATTAAATGAAAAAGAGAGAGAGGGGGAGGGAGGGAGGAGTGAGAGAGGGAGGGAGGTGAGTGAGGAGAGAGAGGGGGAGGAAGAGAGAGGGAGGAGAGAGAGGGGGAGGAAGAGAGAGAAGAGAGAGAAAGATATTTTAATTATAAATTATTTTTAAAAAATAAAAATATAGGTAGTAGTGATGCATAGCTTTAAGCGTCGCTACTACCTTAGGGTAGTAGCGACTTGGCCATACACATCGCTACTACTTAAAAAAAAAAAAATGAAAGAGAGAGTGGGGGAGGAGAGAGAGTGGGGGGAGGGGAGGAGAGAGATAGAGGGGGAGCGAGAGAAGAGAGAGAAAAATATTTTAATTATAAATTATTTTAAAAAAATAAAAATATAGGTAGTAGCGATGCATAGCTTTAAGCGTTGCTACTACCTTAGGGTAGTAGCAACTCTTGGCCATATACGTCGCTACTAATTTAAAAAATAAATAAATGAAAGAGAGAGGGGGGAGGGAGAGAGAGAATGGGGGAGGGGAGGAGAGAGATAGAGGGGGGAGGAAGGAGTGAGAGAAGAGAGAGGAGAGAGAGAAAGATATTTTAATTATAAATTATTTTTTAAAAAATAAAAATATAGGTAGTAGCGATGCATAGCTTTAAGCGTTGCTACTACCTTAGGGTAGTAGCGACTCTTGGCCATATGTGTCGATGTTTGGTGCTATGCATAGCTACTACCTATTTGAAAAAATAAATAAATGAAAGAGAGAGGGGGCGGGAGAGAGAGGGGAGGGAGGAGAGAGAGGGGGAGGGAGGAGAGAGAGGGGGAGGGAGGAGAGAGAGGAGGGAGGAGAGAGAGAGGAGAAAGAAAGATATTTTAATTATAAATTATTTTAAAAAAAATTAAAAAATTAAAAAACAATAGGTAGTAGCAATGAATAGCTTTAAGCGTTGCTACTACCTATTTTAAAAAAAATTAAATGAAAGAGAGAGAGAGGAGGGAGAGGGAGAGAGAGGGGGAGGGAGGAGAGGGAAAGGGAGAGAGAGAATGAGGGGAGAGAGGGTGGAGAGAGAGATGAGAGAGAGAGGGGGGGAGGGGAGGAGAGAGAGAGGGGGTCTATTGTGATGCATACATATAGTATGTGTCGTTAATATTGTAACGACCATCTATTTTTAAATAATATAACATAATATTTAGTATGCATAATTAGTATGTAATCGTGCATAATGGTCGTTAACGAGAAATAGCCAAAAATTTGTATATAAAAAATGTCATAGTAAGTGCACAGCCAAAAATTTTATAATATATTAACAAAAGTTTATAACATAAACATAATATACATACCAAAGTTTACTGTACATAGAGCTAGTAGTTATACCAAAATAATTATCCAGGCACATTGTGCCTTTACATATCGGTCATATATTTTTACATTAACATAATAAACACACCACTATTTAAAAGATATTCTCTTCATTCACTTCTCCATTGTTGCATCACCTGCAAAGTCTGGAGGGGCATGAGTATATTTATACTCAGTAGGATTATTTTAAATCTAAAAGAAATGTTAAACAAAATATTTTTAAAATCGATTAAAACAAATTCAAAAATTCGATGATATCCACGAGCCGTGATACCCAACGGCCTACCTCTGCACTCATGGGATAACGGAGGCCACTAAGGGAAGGAGTTTCCCCATGATGCTCCACCCTGTGCGCGCTACTAGTCGATTATTTCCTCGGCAGGCATCAAAATAGTGTACAAAACCACAACACTATGTGGTGCGTACAAATCAATTCCCATCGATATACGTAGCAAAATTGTCACATAATTCAAGAGAAAATCCATTCGTCAGTTAAAACAAGTATCATACTCATATTTGAATCAAATACTTCAAGAAAGATTGACTCAAATTAGTAAAGCGGTTATTTAGAGTTTAAAACACCCTACCTTAACCTTGGGTAAAGGATGTGTAAATATAGAGGCTTCAGATGATAAAAATAACCCCACCACAGCATTCAGCACGATCATTTTAGTGGAGAACGCCTTTTGAACGAGTGAATTGGACTTGAAATGACCATAAACAGTATAAATAGGATGTGGAGAAAACAAGGAGGAAGATAAGGTTTTTACAATTTTAGAGAGATCAGTTTAAGAAAATAACCTTTCCATTGTGAAGAACACCCTCGATTTAGTAGGAAACAGTTTTTGAACGGGTTAAAACGGATGTAAAATGGCTCCGGGGTGAAGAAAACTGAAAAGGAATGAAGAATTAGGGGCGAAAACAAATTTTCACCCCCCTGTCCTATTTATAGGCAGCGGCATTGCCCGGACGGCGGTGCCGCGCCACCAATTATGGCGGCGCCACCAAAATTGGCGGTGTGAACCCATGTCAGCGCGTTGTCATGTGCCCAAACGCGCGTCCGCGCGTTCATTTTGCGCTGCACGCGCGTGATCGCGCGTGTGCGCGAATTTAATTGTTTTTTTTTTAAACTTCAAAACTTAAAACTGGCGTAACTATTTACCCCGATTTCCGTTTTGCACGTTCTTGGTGCCGTTGGACTCATATTGATGAGCCCTACAAAACCACGACACTTATTAATATATTTACTCATATTTTACAAGTGAGTCCCGTTAATTATGTCACGCTTCTCGATATCGTATTTTCACTCTCGACCTCCGATTTACACGATTTTTGACTCGTTATGTTCACTTCTTCGAGCTCTACCAAAGTATTATAAAGTATTACCACATAAAAATTCTTAAACTAATAAAAGAAATATTAAAAGCTTTAGAACTATCTTTATTAAAGACTAAAATTTTTACCGTGAATTTTTGAGTCATTACAAATAATTGTGCATTAGCGACGCATAATATATGTGTCGCTAATAATGGCTTTTTTTACTCCCGCATGGGCGAAAATTTGGCCCATGCCAGCAGGAATTTTTTACCACGTGGGCAATTTCGCCCGCGTGGTTCTCTCATTATTTAACCACACCCCCCCCCCCCTTGCCACTTTCCCCCCTCCCCTCTCTCCTCTGACTCCGCAGCCAGCCAGCCGCCATCTGCCCGCAGCCATCCACCCTTGTCGTCCACCCGCCGCTGGCGCTGCCATCCGTCAATCCCCCACCTCCACCCCCCGGTGGAATCTGGCCACCTCTTTCTTCCCTGCCAGGCCCTTCACCGGTGGGTTTTTTTATAAAAAAATGCTTTTTAGTGACACATATTATCATGCGTTGCTAATAATATATTTTTATAATTTTTTCTATCAGCGATGTTTACTATACGTTGCTAATAACATGTCATTAGCGACGCATATAAATATGCGTCGCTAATAATAGTTTTATTATTTTTTCAAAAATTTATTCTTTAATATTACAATGCATAAAAAAATATTATTAGCAACGCTTATAATTGTGCATCGCTAATAAGTTTTTTAATTTTTTTTACATATTATGAAATTATTTGCATCTATTATTATTAGCGATGCATAATTATATGTCACAAAAAAAATATTAGTGACGTATAAATATATGTCGCTATGATAAGCGTCGCTAAGATGTAGTAGCGATGACAGTTTTAGCAATGTAGTTAGCGACATTTTGTAAGCGTTACTAATACGCATTAGTGACGCTTAAGGTATATTAGTGATGCTTACAAGCGTTGCTCATATTACAATTTGTTTTAGTGATAAGAGGGTAACCTTCACATTAACACATCCCTCCTTATTTACTGTACTTTTGGCCCCTTCACATTCCCACCAACAAAATGAGGTCAGTGTCAAATAAGTGTTAGGGGACATTGACATGTTGAGGTGGGAATCATTTTCTATACTCTCTACAAGCAAATGGCCAGTATAAGGAATGCACAGGAGTTGTTCATCTAAAAAATCGACAATGTAAATATCAACGGTTCCCATGTATTCTTCACGTTGGGTGCTTTGTCAATAAAATACTTCCCTTAGGGTGAGGATGGCGATGATAAGAAGGGCTAATAAAGGGAACATGGGAAGCATTTCTCAAGGATAAACTTTACCATGATTTTGACATTTTGTTCTTCTAGATATCTATCTATCCTGGAGCCAACCGTTTGTCAACTTTCACAAGGAGGACAGGAGGAAAAGGAAAAAATGTGCCAATAAGCTGCCCAATTGACCGAAATACTGGTTCAAAAGTGTGCTGATGTTTTTTCAGTAGGGACGAGTCGACTAAAGATACAACTTTTCCCTTTATGTTCACATTTCAACATAAATTTACTTGTAGGACGTACGTGGCTCTAGTTAAGATGTGCAAGTTTTATGTTGACATATTTCAACAAGTCTTTTGAACATATTGTACACATTTCAATAAATTCAGCCCCACGTATGGCTCACTATAGGCATATGTCAACTTCGGCTGAGGGTCTCCCTCTCATGTGATCTGGCCATGTCGAATGTTTGGAAGTGCACCTTCTCCATCTTTGTCCCCTTATCCCTACAATTATTTGTTATAAGGAACATAAACTCATCAAAACTAAGTAGTTATTTTAAATATTTTTACTTTATATCTACAAATGAATATTAAAAAATATTTTATCAAAACTGTCAACTTACAGTTGGCACTTCCCTCTTTCAATTAGAAAATCTCTAAGGGCATAGTCATCTTTTTAAAGAGTTTTTGCATGTGTGTAGGTCTAATAGGGTCAAATTAAATTTCCCCACCTATTTCTTCTAAACTTGTTATTGCAAGGTCTAGTTTTACAAATCCTTATGTGTTTTACTCTGAGATTTTTTAAAGGAGATATAACATTACTTGTTATCTATGAGATTACATATAGGGATGTTAATGGGTAGGGTATGGGTCGGATAAGACTTTACCTACATCTATATCCACTTTCAAATATTTTACCCATACCCTACCCATTACTTATTTCCCCATTTATTACTCATACCTTACACACTACCCATTACCCATTGGGTAAATGAGCAAGTAACAACCAACTGATCAATAGATAAAAAATAATATCAAATAATACAAAATAAATTTTTTGTAAATAATTAATAATTTAAAAAATTTATCAAATGTATCACAAGTTCAATCCAATAAGAACATAACATGAGAAGACACAAAAGATTGATTGCGTTCTCGTTCATTTTCTCTGTCACAAGTTTGTATTATAATTTATATATATTTCTTAAAAATAAATCAAATGTAGTACGATAAAAATATAAATTCTTCTAATAAAAGTACAAAATATTCTCTTTAGGTAGTATATACAACTATGTCTTTATATATGATTTGAGTACGAGCAAAGGGTAACGGGTATAAATAAGGGCTTACCCATACGTACCCTACCTGCGCATAATAAATGGGTAGGTAAAATTACCCACTTATTTTACCTATTTATTAATTACCGGCTCAAGAATTTCAAATCCGGCGAGTGGGTGATGTGGGTAAGTAGTTACCCATTGACAGCCCTAATTACATGAGCATATGTTGATTTGTGGAATCCACTATCAAATTCACATTCAGTCCTTGCCAGTGAATTTCTTGACCAAGGACGAAGATCAGTAGGCGTTAGAATTTTTCATTCAAATAATTGATTGAAAAAGAAGGATTCATTAGTCTTGGTACACACTACTTTGAAAATTAAGTACTGGCTAACCATGTCATTTTAGTACCATAAGTTGTTGGGAAAGACTTTGAAAAAGTTAACCCGAATTATTGGGCAATAATTCTAGATTAGTCGTTTGAGTAGCATTTGACTTGGAATTTGGCTCATAAAATATTTTGACGAAGGGAGATGAAATAATGGGACAACGATGGCCTTGATAAGGTCTGAAGAATCATTATATCATTGAACCTTGTATAAAATAAGGCTATTTGCACCCCATTAAACTCCACTATCCCCCATTTATAAGTCATTGCCCACCCACTTCAAAAAACAAAATTACTAAATCCTTCTTCACTCTCACTTTCCCTTGATTCCCCATAAAGCAGAATCAGTTGATCTAGATTACGACGGAGTAATAACTAGAAAAAGTGGTGGAGTATAGTCTTCTAGGGATGCCTAAGCAGTGTCGTCCAACTTGCAGGTTCAACCTTTTACTTGGAAGTTTAGAACAGATTGTCGTGCCATTGTTTTTTTCTGCTCCAATGTTAATGCCAGGTCTTGTGCTATGCATCAAGGCCTAATAGCCGCATTCTATGTGAAAAGTCGTGGGGAGCAAGTACGTGCAACAGTGAAATAGTCAGCGAATCCCATCAAGTTATGTTAGGCAGACCGTTATAACGGGCTAAACAAGACTGGCCATATCTCTTGGTTTGTTTGGCATTCAAAAAAATCGAGTTTGCATAAGAAAGAAAAATAACTTCAAAGCCTTTTTACCAAAATTATTTTAAGGAGCATGGTTAAGTTTTAATGGCTCTTTTGAGTTAATTTAATATTATATATAATAAAATAAAATAACTCAAAACTGTTTTGTTTTTATAACTCTAAGTGGTACCTAAGCTGAAAGTAGGAAAAGTTGTACCTTATAAGTTGCCGATTCGGATTCGCAGTGATCCCATCGCCTGTGAGCAAAGATGCTAACTAGTCGAGCTAGCTTGACAAGTGGAACAAGTTTGAATTTAGTTCGGCTCGAAGGGGGCTCAACTTAGGCTCAATACGAACTCGAAAGTAAGTGAGCCGAGCTCAAGCAAAGTTCAAATTGAATCATCTCAATTCGACACTTGATTGGTTCGACTAGAGATCGTCTTGAAACTTAGTTCGAACTCGACTCGATTTGTTATATATTACTTCTTACATATTATACTCATATTATATACATTTCTTAACTTTTACGTTTCATGTACCTATAATATTTTATGTTATTTTATAAAAAAATATACTATATAGACATTAATACATGATATATAATATATTATATATTATGGTATATAATACCTATATTGTGCTATTGTATTTTAAACAAATATAAATCCTACTACTAATAAAATTGAGAATATAGGTACGAATACATTTTTTATTCATATTCTACCCTTATTTATTTATATAATATTATTTAATTTTAAATACTACCTTTATTCATCTTAGTCATCTTAATCTTAATAAATTTAAATATGTAATTCTACTTGCATAATAAGCATTCTTAATTTAACCAATCATATTAATTTAGAACTAGAGATTTAGTGAACTATATTTAGATTTTGCCTTCAAATATATTTAGTGAACTAAGTCTAGATTTTTACCTATTAATTTAAAATTTTTACCTTATTTCCTACAGACAAAAACATCCAACGAAAATTTTATTCTAACCCTAGATTTTTAAGTGATGCTTACAACTTTAAAAGAGTGGAATCGTGGTTGTTATAATCTTTTTATTTTTGTAATATTGATGTGATTCTTCAAATCAATGTATTTTTTTATTGAAAAATATAGTTGGGTTGTAAATGGGATTGAAGCCTAATTCGAATGTAGGTTTAAATTCCCGTATTTCGAGTTCTTTGGCCGAATCGAGTCTGAGCTGAGAGTGTAAGTATTCAATCAAGCTCGAACCAAGTTTTAGAATTTGAGATCAAGTCAAAAAACCCAAAAACCCAAAAACTAAATTCAACTCAGCTTGTTAGCACCCTTATTTGTGACTACCCAATCAACCAAAAACGACAATGAAAATGTGCAAAAATGTGTGGTCCTAAATAAGTATTAATTGAGCACTCACAAGCGATTGGTTGTGAGGCTCACAATCAATCAGAACCCTTAAATTCCACCCATAAAGTAAGAAATTAGCCAACTCTCATCATCAATGGACCTGTTACAGCTTCTCATGATCCCACATTACAACCACAATTTGAATGTAGAAAAGTCCTCTTGCAATTAGCTGCTTAAGCCAAACAATGCTTCTTTTACGGGACTACAGCAAATTAGATAGCTACTGTATTTGAATATAGTGGGCCCCTACATCAATGGATCTATGTATAAATTTTAATGTTAATTTAGCATGATTCAATTAAGCTGAACTGAAAGAAGTCTTGATCTTCATGATCACTCCTAGTGTCAGTTAGATAATTGTTTTCTTCTAAAATTGAGTGAACGTATGTGCCAAATATGAGTTTTGTTGTTGGAGCTAACATAAATTATTATTTTGAAATAGTTGCCTAAATTATTAGACAATAATTCTTTTTTTCCTTGATTAGCCATTTCATTATGATATAAGTTATTGCCTCTATCCCACATTATTAGCTCTTTGAAAAACTAATTCAAGCTATTAATATAGAACAAAACGAGTATTTTATATAGCAGATAAGGGAGCTGAGAGAAAACGCGGACATGGGATCGGGTCCAACCCACTAGTCCAGTTCACTAGACATGTCGAACACCCAATTCTACTTTTCTACTTGCTCTTAATTGGTCATGTTTATTTTTTTTCTTGATTTAGCGTAAATACTTGGGCCTTAAAATATTTTAAGGAAGGGAGATTGAATTTTCTTATACGCCATCCGTCTTATTTTAATAATCATCTTATTTGTAAAAGTGTAAGTTTTTATAGACGGTTAAAAATACCTTAATACAAAAGATCAAATTGTAACCAACTCAGCACCTTTTTCAGGCTGAAAAACAAATTTTACGTATAACGAGATTAAAAAATATGTCAAAAATTATCTTTATAGAAGAATGGGAAATAATAAGACAATTAATGTAAAATAAAGGTTTTTTCTAAATAAAACAATTAATATGAAACAAGAGGAATATGACCGACATCGAAGTATGCGGGAAAGCAAGTTGTAGGAGTGGAGCCCACCTGTCTGAACCAAATAAGGATGGCCCTAAACTATAGACCCCACCCCAGTCTGCCATCTACATTTTCTGGTCCGAAAAATAGTGGGTCGGTATACATGACACCTTGATGGGCCCAATGCCAGCCGGTCATCTCTTGGCACCCATAAAGTAGGAAAAGCTGCATAAAAAAATGGTTACTTGTCTACTAAATTTTAGCTAAAAAAATAAATTCTAGAGGCACAAGTTTGTTTGTTGATTTAAGTTTATCACTATTTCGATTTTTTAAAGTGTTTTTAATATTTTTCACTTGACAATGATCCTACGTAAGCCCAGCAGGGAAACCTTTTGATATTTAAAATTGTTGGTGCACGTACTTAGTGTTTGTTCGCATAACATTAACGCTAACATACCGTTCTGTCAATTTCATAAATTAAAGGTTCTCATGTGTAACATACACTAGACTCATTGTTAGTGAAAGAGCTTTAAAAATTACTCCTTCTATATTTAGATAAATCCAGGGAACAAGGTTTTTCATTTTCCTCTGGACTACTTAGTTATTAACAAACCGCGTAATGCCCGTGTCCAAAAACATGTTTATGCTGGAAACCCAGTATGGGTATTTGAACACGTCAAGAAATGTTAGTAGCTTTTTTATTTTTCGATAATGTAATCCCCCAATTGGATCAGTATCCATCACGTTGAAACCCACATTCAATGTATTTTTTATATTCTAGTAAACCCACATTTTATTGAAAGAACTTTATAAGAGCCATCGATCACCGCCAACATTGACTGGTACATGCTATCACCACTGGAAGGACAAAAAATTCTTCCCATTATATTGATGCATAAGAGGGTGACCTTCATATTATCATTTCCCTCCTTATTTACTGTATTTTTGTACCCTTCACATTCCCATGAACAAAATGGGGTTCAGTGTCAAATAAGGGTTAGGGGACATTTACATGTAGACGTGGTATAATGCCCAGTATAAAGAATTTATTAGAGCCGTTCATCCAAAAAAATTGGCAACGCAAATATCAACGATTCTCATATCTTCTTAATATTAGGCACTTTGTCAACTGGGACATGATAAAAAGGATGGATGATAAAAAGGACCAATAAAGGGAGTATGGGAAGCATTCCCTAAGGATAAACTTTGCCATAGATTTTGACTTTTGCTCTCTTCTAGATATGTATCTATCATGGAGCCAACCGTTTGTCAACTTTTCACAAGGAAAACATGAGGAACAGAGAAAAAGGTGCCAATAAGCCGCCCAATTGACCCGAATACAAGTTCAAAAGGGTGCTGACGTTTTTTCAGCAGGGACGAGTCGACTAAAGAAGCAACTTTTCCCTTTATATCTTGGGTAGTGGATCGGGGATAGATGCCCACAAGTAGAAAGATGCGATGAATCTAAGCAAGAATATGAAGACGATCACGTAACTTCAACTCAGTCTTTAGAAAAGAGTGGTTGATGGGATACATATTGAAATCACTTTTTCTGACATACACGATTAGTCTGATCATCTCATGCAAGATAAGTTACACCCTATAAGCTTAATTGTCCGATGAGGAGTATATTTATTGAGCTGTTTAGGGGTTGAATCTTTTAAAAATTAGAATTTTTTAAAATTAATTTTAAATATTTACTAACAAATGTGAATTACAGTTGGTAATAAAAAAATTTAAAATAAATTTAAATATCATGTTAAACTCATTTTCAAAACTTTAAATTAATATAATTTTTTAAAAAATTTAAATATATATATTTTGGTACTATTATACTCCTTAAATTTGAGCCTTATTAAATTAGATCTTACAAAAGTAGGTAATTTTAAATTTTTAAAATATGCCCACTTATGTAGGGTTTATTCTTCGAGGCTGAAATTAATATAAGAGGTGATTTTTAAAAAATAATGAAATATGTAATTTAAAAACAGAGGCTAGGAGCTCAAATCGATGGAATCACCTAATCAAACATGTTTCTGGTAATTTAAGCCATAATTAAGGCAAAATCAATAGAATCTAACAAAAATTTCACATCTAAATAACCCTTTAATATCAATATTAATAAATTAAGTGGATAAGTTGAGAGAGAATGATGAGAGGGAGATGACTCTTGTATATGTATGCAAGAAATTGTTGATGAGATTTCAAGTTTGATGAGTGATGACCAACATTGTATCAGAAGCTTACTCGCCCATGTTTGCAGTCAAAACTAAACCAGTTTTTCCAATTATTTCCTTTTGTTTACTCTGAACAAATAATTATGAATCTACAAACAACAAAAAAGGGTGTCTGCTTTCGCAAGCAAGTCAACTGTAATACAAGAACATGCTGGGAAAGGAGTTAGTAATCTGATTATAGGCAAATCTCATAACTGGTGTGGATTGTATAAATGTCATCCGGGTTGGTGTCATGTGCTGGAGCTAAACTAGCCCTTGTTCTTCTTGGACTGGGAGGAACCTCACCCCAAGCTTCTGCAAAATATGAGGCAAAAATGAAGGGAAAGTGTCAGCAACTGAACTTTCGAGGACATGATGTGATAAAAGTTCATGTACTATTCAATATTTGTAACTGGTCAGCATTGATATGGTCAAAAATTGAAAATTCTTGATAACCCATTTGGGCAATGTCTAGATTCTTAGCTTGCATGTGCATGGTCAAGAATGAAAATATTTTCTTGACTGGTTGTCAGCTGTGAACGCCCATTACATGTGCTTCTTTGTATTGATTCAAACTAATTCTTCTAAAAGATCAAATTTGATTCATATGTGCCATTGTTTATCTTGCTAATTTTTGTTTAAGTTAGAAGTCATCATTTCCTAATTGGGTGGTTCTTCTTTAAGTTATGAAATGCCTTTTATCCCTTAATAAAATTTTGCTAGTTAAACCATCTTAATCCCTACCAGTTTCATCACTTCAGATTGAAGCCAATATCATTCATGATTTATTTTGTCCGGAAAACCAAATCCCAACAAGCTTATCGTAAGTCGATATTAACTAAATCCACTTCTCAAAAGGTAATTACCAAAGAGATGGATGACTAATTAGATGATTATCTAACTAGATTGTTAGGGAACAATTAGCATTGCCCGGAAAATTTCATGTACCTGCGTCGATTTGCGCCCCTCCTCGATACTCCTGAGTCCGCCGCCGCCATCCCGCCTTGCCGCCCCTCGCGCCGAGCTCCCCACCTCCCCCTTGCCGCCAACATAGAGCTCCATAATCTTCGCCGCAGCTTCACCTGCATCCTGACTCTCTTCCACCATCTTAGCCACCTGTGCCTTGGGCAGCCTCAATCTCAACCTCACACCGCCTCCGCCCTCCGCCTCGCCATCCCCGGCAGATGACTTGAGCAGAGTCAAGTCCGACGTCGACCGTCTTGACAGCATAAGGCTCTCCAGCCTCTCCTTGGCGCCCATGTTGATGACCCCGGACCTCACCCGCCGGGGGGCCTTGTCATCCACCGTGACCTTCGGTAATTGCACCAAGAAGTACAACCTCTTGGGCCTCAGCTCCCTATACTCCTCCATTGGCCTTGCTCTGACACCCAAGTGCCTTACAGCCTCAGAGTCCATCAAAACATGATCTGGGTAGTCTTTGGTCACATCTTGCACCTTTACAGGGACCTTGAACTTGATGATCTCCCCATCTAGCTTCATCACCTTGGCTCTTCTCCTACCTCCCAAACTGTTCCCCATTCTTTACCTCTTCCTCTCCCTAAATTTTTCAGAAGTATGTGTAACAGGAGCTTCTGCTCAGGGAGGAGTTTATAGCTGGTCTGGCTGTAGTGGCTGAGGTTTTCTCTGCCTGCAAAAGTTTGGTGAGGAACACATTGACATGAGGGAAGGTTGGGCAATGCGTATCGGTGGTCAAGGGTCAAAAATAGGAGGACAAGTACGTAAGTCTTTTATTATGATTGGCCCACAAACAGCTCCCATGTGATGCCTTGGCGCATTTCCGCCTCTCTTCGTCCCAACTTCCAACCTATTGACCGCTGATGTAATTCTTGTCTAGTGAACAATTCTTTATCTATTGAATACATGGCCGTACCATTTCATCGGTGAGACATAAAAAATTAACCTGCTTGTATGTTAGCCCTTATACTAAGGGTCGCAAACCCGTCTAAAAATAAATGTCCGTCCTCGGATTTCGATCTAGCGGCCACGCAATGCACCATAATGCATCTTTACTAAATCCTTATAATAAATAAGTAAAGTTGGAATTAAACGTAATAGCTTATATAAGTCTCACTTTTCTATGGTACACATTAGACACTACAAAGCAAGGAACATGCATGGACATATATAGCAAGAAAAATGCTCCTGAAGTTTTATAAGCCAAAACTTTACTTCAGCATTTTTACCTTATTGATGAGTGGGGTCCATATGTGTCCCACTCGTTAATAGAGTAAAAATGATAAAGTAGGACAATGGACTGTCACATGTTCCTCCAGGTCATTCAGAATGGATGGTGTTGGAAGGGGTCATCCTGCAGCTTCATATTTCATCCTTAATGAGGCAAATACCCTTTTGATCTTTCAGCATAAATCCAACAATTGAGTTACTATTCTATGTTATTTACATGCCATATGAAATAGCTAAAATGATAGATTTCCTAAGGGTGTCTTACAAAAGGATTTGAACCCTAATATTTATGGACTATTGAATAAAAAAAGCTCTTACAAATTCTCCCTTAGTTAATTGTATGTTTATTGATCTGGTTGACTTATTTGGGTGTGGACTCAGGGAAATTTACGAAGATTCCTTTCATATGTTCTCTTTTGTCAACAGAGAAATGGCTCAATTTTCATCAAGAGTGGAATTTTTCAAGTTCCTCTAGTGGCCACCAAACTTCTGGTCTTACCATTTTTGCATGGGGAGGTGAATTGAATGGTGTGGATTTGAAGGGAAGGTGGATCATGCATTGGGTCTGCAACTACTCCCATGTGCTCATCTCACTGTCTTTATTCATGAAAGGAGACGATTTTGATTCTACTGACATGGACGGATTACAATCCATGTCCAAAGCTTAATAGTAAGATTTTCTATGCGTAAATCTTCATTTCGGTCAAATTAATTTGGACCATGGATTCTGGAATTAGGACTGAGTCTGAGTTTCAACCATGCTCAATACATATTTAATAAGTTCTAATATGGAGACCTGACGGTCTTCTTTGCAAACATAGCTGAAGAATTCAAGAGTTCAGACTACATAAATGACTTCTATATAAGAAGTTAATTTGGCTAAGGCCAACATGTGATTTTGTCAACTAATTAGACTGGATCACAAGCCAGAGGCTCATCTTTATTTGGGGCCAACAATATGGATAACACTCAGTTTGGGCTGGGCATTTTGACCTACGCCCACTCTCATTAAATATTCTTTCCATCTTAAATTAATAAGTACTTCATTTGGCAAAAAATTGTGTTCAATAGTAATAGCTCTATTTTGTTCAATTTAAGTGATTAAGTGTAGTGTTTGAGCTCGAATTTGAGCTAAGTAGTGTCGAGTTCGAGTTTTATTCGAGCTGAGTAAGTTAAGTAGGGGTCTACTTGAACTCGGCTGGAGCCCATTCGAGCTCAAATTGAGTTCAAGCCGAGTTTGATTTGAGTCCAGCGTAATTCAAACCAAGCGAGCCCAGCTGGGCCTATTTGACAAGCTAGCTTGGCTCTTTAATATCCCTAGTCCCACATTAATCAGTCAATTTATTTTTTTCAAAATGAACTAAAATTAATTTATTTGGAAAAACAAAATAGAGTTATTAATATGGGATAGAGAGAGTATTTTCTTTTGGATATTAAAAAATGACGGAGAGGGTTGGATTCAATTCAAATAAATTTTACTCCCTGTCTTGTTAATTTTAATTGTCTACATTTAAAAATTGTGATTTTTTACAAAAGGAAAAATGAGTTGTTACAACCCGTGATTTTTAGATACATTTGAAAATTATTTAAAAGTGCAAAAAATTTAGTTTTTCTACAAAGCCAAGCAAATCTACGACGAAAAAAAAATCCTATGTTGTGATCATCGCTTTTTCATACATTTAAGACATTGTACATAATTATCATTCACAAATCACATAAATGAACAATGATCATTCAAGAACAAGCCATACCATTATTAAAACCATGCAATAAAGTATGAGATGACACTTCATGTGCATACTGAAGTAAAAGTTTTCAAGTTTATCAAAGGAAAACGTACTTTTGTTGATGATGTTATCCTCACACAGCCCCTACTTGTTTGTTTGTTGGTTGCTACTCTTCCTTAGGGAGAGCTACACTACCAGGATACTTAAGTACATTTGCATATAACTAATAAGACTAAAACTATAAATAAGCAAGAGTTCATGTAGGTTAGTAATTAGAATGTTACTTTCAACCCTTCCCAAAGGATTCTTAGATAAGTAAAATCATCAACATTCCACATTATACAATTAATTTATGTTTCAAAGGTGGGGAACAATAAACTCTCATATTGAAACATCTGGAGTTTTTGAACTATCTTTTTATAATATTTTGTAGAAAAAGTAAAGCGTGTTTAGTAGAGCTATGTGAGACGAGCCTAATAATACCTAAATCGGACATTGAGGTCATAAGTTATAGCCTTGAGAAATGTATTACATAGGCGAGACTCACTCTAAAAGTGCAGAATAACCTACCCATGTGGGGTCTAATTTTGAAAGGCTCATCGATATGAGGTAAATAGTATTAAGGATGCTCGATTGCGACTTCGGGTAGGGAGATCTGTCCATTTGAATTTTTGAATTTCAGTTTTCCAATAAAGACAAAAAGAAAAAAACAAGCACAAGTGTAACGACTGCGGATTTTTGATATAATTTCTTGCCTCTAATAAAATTATTTTATGAGTTTAAAATTATTTTAAATTATTTAGAGATAGATATTTAGAGTTTTTTTATAGGTGTGATAGAGCTCGGTGAGATGAGAATAACAAACCTAAGAACGCACGAAACGGAGGTCAGGAGCGAAAGTTGCAACCTCGGGAAGCATATCACATAGGCAGGGCCCACTTTAAAAGTACAAGATAAATAACCCATATGGGGTTTAGTTTTGAAGGGCTCATCGACAGGAGTCCATCGGTACTAAGAACGCGGGATTTCAACTTTGGGATAAAAAGTTATCACATTTTAAAGTTAGATTGGTATTTGATTGAAATGCTATTAAAAAAATAAGAAATGGATAAAATAGTTGGCGTCAATGATGACACCAGCAACTTACGCCAAGCCGAGCGGAGCTGCGTGGAGCATCACGCATTTGCATCTGCGCAGCTTTGCAGCGCAGTTTGCGCTAGTCAAGTGTGGTGGTGCCGCATATTCCACCAAATGTTGTGTGACTCTTCGTCAGCTCGCGATTTCCCCTATAAATTCCCATTTTTGTTCATTTTTTCGAAGAAGTTTCTGGAGTTATTCTGAGTCCGTTTTCTTCCGTTGAAAATACGTTCTAAGCTAATTCGAAGGTGTTCTACTTAATGGAAGCATCAATTTCTCGAGCTATTGACCCTATCTAGAGAAAACACCTCGGGGCAAGGGGAGGTTCTGTTTGCCGCCTATGGGCACATGGAGGGTAAAGTACCTCCGGGCAAGGGGAGGTTCTGTTCGTAGCCTACTAGCACAGAAAGAGAAAGTGTTCCAGGTCAATGGGAGGTTCTGTCCATAGCCTATAGGCATAGAAAGGGAAAAGTGTTATGGGTGAAGGGGAAGTTATGTCCATAGCTTACGGGCACAAAAATAGTTTCTGAAGTCATTATGAATCCATTTTGTTCTCTCAAGAGGCATTGTTACCTAAATCGAGCATCTTGGACATTATGACAGGGTTATTTTCCTCGTTGGCGACCTCCAGAGTACTAGAAGTGGACATCCAATTTTGTGGTTTCTAGTGTATCGGCTTCGAACTCGCGCATAGAGCGAAGTAGGGGCTTCTATCCTTTCTTAAGCCATTATTATAAACTTTGGTTGTGTTTTTAACTTATTATTGATAGAACTCTCGCATGTTATGCATTAGAGATTACTTTCAAGTTGTGAGTTATGATTTTTGCACATATATTCGATCTGTCGAATGGTTAATCGTTGAGATAGAATATAAATTACATACTATATGTTTATAATTCTATTATGTATATTCGATTAGTCGAATGATTAGCCGCTGGAAGCGGATATGTTATATATATTGCATGCTTTGCGATTTCCTCATATATAATAGTTTGATCGAATGTTTATCCATGGATTTTGATAATTTGATATAAATTATACACGTTGGAGCGTGTGAGATGGAGACAAACTAGCTTCGCCACTATTTTTATTGTGATTTGAAAGATGGTTTTAGAGAACTCATCGTTGTTGAAAGGAGGATTCTTAAGATAATTTTTGAAAAAGACGTATAAACATGGTGATCGAGTCACTAAAGCAGGACAAAGAAGGGGTAATTGTCTCATTGGAATGAGCAACAACCTTGCCTTTGTAGTCATTGATAGTGACACTCCCGTAGCTTGTAAAGGCGGAGGAGCTAGGATTTTCAAATGGGTAAACAATAGAATAGAATGTTATGGAGGAAAACAACCCTTTTTGGAGTCTGGGAACTCTAGAAGATTTTGATGATGAGGTTGGGACTAAAGATTATGAGTCTGGGACTCAAGAGTAATTTGGTTGCCTCGAGCTATTGTTGGGCGTCCCAATAGAGCTTCATTGACTAGATAAGGGCACAATTTTAATCCGATGCGGAATTGGATGCACGGTACATATTTTAGCCTGGTGAGCCCCTAATGAAGGGCAAAACCCCTAATTAGCCCCTAACGAAGGGCACATATCAGGGCTACACGCGCTAGGGTCAAGGGTATCATGGGAAGACTCTATGCTCTCTAGATCCCGGTGCCGCAAGAGCACAGGTGGCTCTTCTATCCACAAGCACGAAATATTTTGAGATGATTTATGGAGGATTAAGAGGTTGCTACTTTGTACCCATAGCAAATTCCTATTAATAATATATGTATGGGATATTAGTAGTAAGTCATGAGAGCTCACAAACCCTAGAAGCATATTCGATATGTAGGAAGAAACACTAGGGGTGGTTTTGGGTGAGGCACACCCTATTTTCATGAAAACTATTATATATGATATGTGTTGTGATTCTGCCATGTGTTTGATTTATGCCTGATAGTATAAACTCCCCTACTGAGTATTTTAAAATACTCACCACCCCCCAAACTTTGCAGGACTCAACGAAGCTTACTATGCGGGTAGAGGTGCCTACTCTGAGTTTTATCAATGTGATTTCAAGGATTTCAACTGCACCAAAATGAGTAAGAACTCTCATTATTTTTCTCTTGTTTGTTTGTACACGGACCATGGTTCTTGGGAAAATTATTATTATATTATCACATAAGGCAAGCAGCTCCCATCATGGGCCCGGGTTAACTCCGATACTTTTATGAAAAGAAAATTTTTATGCTTCCAGAATCCCAGGGCATGACAATGAGCTAATGCAAGCCACATGGCACAATAGGCCCGCGTTCAACCGCACAACATGCCCTTGAGCCCCGTGATGCACTGATTGCATTCATGTGCCACATAGCACGTGGAACTGCCTCACTCACTTATCAATGGAGCAGAGGTATTTTGGTTTCGAGTTTTTCCATTCCTGCACTCCTCAAAGTTCATTTTCCAATATTTAAGATGTTTTAAGTCAGGATTTTGATGGTTCAAGAGGTGTTTCCAGCTAAATTGAGTGTGCTCTACGCGATGAGAGGCCTATTTTATGGATTTGATGACTCTAGAAGAGCAAAATTCATCATCCAAGTAAGTAGTGCCTTGTTTCTTGTCTTCTAATTCGTAAAGAAGCTTAGGTAGGGTTCTTATCCTCTTTTAAGACATAAATACTTACATAATCTGTCTTTTGAAGTTTCTATAGATAATTCTAGTTAAATACTTGAGTAATTTGCATGTATATTTTAAGATTGGCTCATATATTTATTTTATCAAGTGTTTATCTCTTGAAGTAAATTATATATGCTATCTGATATATGTGATATAGAGAAAATCTAGTCTCGCAATTATTTTAATTATACAGTAGGATTGAAAGATGATTTTATAGAATTATTGCTTTGTCAAAAGTATTTGAAAAATGCGTACACTCATGTCGACCGAGATATTGGGATGAGATAGAGAATGGGTAATTGTCTCGTTGGAATGAGCAACTAACCCTACCTTTATAATTGTTATCAGTAACATGTCCATGACTTATAGAGGCAAGGCTAAGATTTTCGAAAGGTTGAACCTAGAGGAAGGATGTTTTAAAAAAGAAAACACCCATTTGAGTCGGGGAATTCAAGAGTAATTAAGTTTCTAGAGCGTAACTTGGTAGACGTACTAATAGAGCTCCATCAATAGAGAGTGCACAACTATAATCCGGATCGGAATTGGATACATGGTACACACATTAGCCTGGTGAGCCCTTAACGAAGAACACGACCCCTAATTAGCCCCTAACAAAGGGCATCTATCAAGGCTACACAGGCTAGGCTAGAGAGTATCATGAGAAAACTCCCTGCTCTCTTAATACCAGTGCCCCATGAGCACGGGTGGCTCTTCCCTCTACAAGTGTATTACTGATAATTTGTAGAGGAGTAAAAGACTACTACTTTGTACCCACAACAAACTCCTTAGGATGGATTAGGTGTCTAGGACACTAATAGTAAGCCATGATAGCTTATAAACCCTTGTAGTATCTTCGATACCTAGGAAGAAGCCCTAGGGGAGTTTTTGGGTAAGAGGCACACCCTCACTTTCGAAAAGTATTATCTATTTACTTGATTATGTGATTTAAAAATGGTCATATGTTATATTTATGTCTAATAGTATAAATATTCCTATTGAGTCTTTTATAATACTCACCACCGTCACAGACCTTGCAAGGCCCGATGAGAAATAGATGCAGGCAAAAGAGACCAATGAAAAGACCCTTTTTGGGAGCTTGAAGGAGTGATTAAGGATTTATGACTGCACCAGTAAGTCCTAGTACTTTCCTTATTTTATTGAGCTTGAGAAGACTTATGTATATCTTTACTTGTGTGTTTGTACACAAACAATATTTTTTCTGGGAAATAAACTATATTGTGTTATGTTTATGGTAAAATGTTTCCAGGTCTCCACCCGAGCAAGCTCTGATTATAATTTAACTTTCTATATGTTTTTAAACATCTCGGGTCATAACACATACTCTGAACCTCTGGTCTAGTATCCCTATCATTGGGCTAGAGATGAACTTTTTTTGGAGTCCCATAGTCTACTTGATTAACCAAAATCCCATACGATACTCCATTACCATAAAATCAATTTTACAAGTTTGAGCTGACCTCCAAGGCGTCCCATAGACCATCATAGATGAATGTCATGCTTTATAGGCACAATAAAAGGAATAACAACATCATGATCATAATCAAATGTGTCATGACCATTCTAAGCCTTCCATAATGGCTATTGTTACAAGTTCATGTGCACTATGGACAACTTGGGCTGGTAGCACATAGCCCATGCAAATGACCTAACTATTCCACTGCTCAAGATCGTAAATAAATCCATGGTTTCCATGGAAACTATTAGTATAACACAAGCTTTCACATAGCTCTGATCCCCTTCATTGGACCCCCTAAACCTTGGGTTCTCATTGTTCCCATAAGTTCTGCCCCCATTAGGCCCTGTCAAGAGATACTCCTTGAACTTTAGTATCCCTATGTAAGCCCCTAATAATCAAGAAATTCAGTTAGTAGACTGGGCTCCCACCCTTAGGACACATATACAATTACACTTTGTATAATAATTCAAGTTTTGTTAACCAAAAAAGTGTAAGAACATATGTAATATAATTGGGTAATTTTGATGATCAGAACAATGTCTAAACTTCATGTATATTTTAGTTTTAGAAGTTTGATTAGATATGTTGTGATCGAGTTAGATTTAGAATTGACTAACTAAAAAATAGGAGCATATGTGTTCTTAATGTTCAAAGTTAAAGACTAAGCTAAGTATCAATGGTAAAAGGTTTATCATCACACACTCATGCATGCAAATCACTTACTTTTGCTTAGAAATAATTAACCAAAGCGATTATGGAAGTTAAGGAAAAATTAGGGTAAATGGGAAAATTCAGTACACATAGATCAATCGTTTAGATTAGTACTGAAGTGATTGATCAATCAACAATTGAATTTGCTTTTGTAAATTTTAACCAAGAGTTTATCAATTGATCAACACACATGAGAGATCAATTGCCAAAAGAAATTTACCTTAATCGAAATAATGACAATATCATGCCCCTGCATGCCTTGACCCAAACCCGGCAAAAAATGAATGACAAGGGTGTGATGAGATGAGTTCTAACCCAAACCCAGGCTAGATCGAAGTACACAATACCCACTTTATGCAAAAGCAATTACCGAAAGAAAAAGAAAATTAAATTAAATATATTAATCATTCTCAACACCCACATAAAAGCTCATAATCATAAGGGAGTTTCATGTCTTCAAGAAAAAGCAATAAACAAGTTCATGCTATCAAAATAAAAGGCCCACAAAGTAGTCAAGTCTCATAGTTACATCACAAATCAACTAAAGACTATCCCAAATTAGGAGAACTATCCCCACATTTTGTCCTTCTAAGATCCACCGTGCTTACAAAACAAATTATCTTGAGCACCTACATGGCACAACTATATAGAGTATTCCAAAGGAATACCCCAAAAAAAAATAAGGAAACAAGGTGAGTTTAGCTCAATAAAAGTTTGAAAACGTGGAGCTTACACTAATACCAAAAAACATAATATCAAGATGCATAACATAAACCTCATGCAATACTAGTGTCAAGTTACAAGAGCATGTCAAATCCCCTATACATAAGACTTGTGCAAATATCTCAATCATGCATTATAATTCACACACAAAACTTATGCAAATGTCTCAATGAAGTCTCATAATCCACACATACAAAACCTATGTAATTAAGTATTATAATTCATGTGCATCCTAGATAAATAGGCATCATTATCTATAGAAAAACTTGTGTAAATAAGCATTATAATCTGTACACAAAACATATGTAAATAAACATTATAATCCATACACAAAACCTATGTAAATATACATCATAATCCATACACAAAACTTGTGTAAAGAAGTATAACAATGCATCAAATCAATGATAGAGAAATCTCAGTACCTAAAGATACTAAATATATGCTTACTCGGTATTTCTAAACCTAAAATGCCAAAAACAGCATGTTTACCCAACATTCCTAAGAAGAAAATACCAAATGTAGTTGGCATTCTAGTAAATCAGAAATGCCCCTAGTAGCAGGTGCACACGGACAAATTATCCTGGAGCTTAGTCATAGCACTCTCAATAAGTATTCTCATTATAGCATTCCGCACATTTCAACCCGGGGAGAAACCCACCCTTTTGGTACAAAAAATTCTGCCCTTTCTGACAGAAAATGCAACCCTTTGGATGGAAAACTAATTCATTCAAATCCCTGATAATGCTAATGCGGAAAGCTACGGAATACCACAGCTAATCATGGTTAAATATGGGTTATTAAACTATTTTCATGATGTATGCAACATGAGTCAGACGTGAGCAATGTTAAATGCATGCATGCATAAACATTCATACCAATAAATATTTCTATCATGCATGAGATATAATTCATGCATATATAACATGGTCATGTAAGCATAAGTGCATGTTAACATAAGTGGTCATGTTCATAGATGATCTAAAGTACATGAAACATGGTTCATGCATGAATAACATCGTATGTGTGTTAGCTTTCATACTTCAGCATGATAATACTCTACTAGTGACATGCAAGAGATATAATGAAACCATCAAAATTTGGCTTAAAAATATGCATATAAGTCATTTTACATTTGGGTAATCGATCAGGCACAAAGAAGTGGAAAACAATTGTTTTGTTGATCGATCAGGCCTTCCAGACAATCAATCAAAAGGCATATCTCATGCATATCTACGTCAAGACATCATCAAAAGACATGTTCAAAAAGATCAAAGCTCACGCATCCAATATGCTTCGAGAACATAATTCAACATACACATTCATGGTGTTAATGTAAGGAAAACTTCATCAAACAAAAACCCCTTACCTCAAATATGTAGGAAGTCCCTTCAATCTCTTCACAAACCCAAGGAACCCCTACCCAACAAATTAGGCAAAAGACTCAAAACCAATAATAGAAGACAAGTCAATCATTCCCTTGTGCCCAAACATGAATCGCAAAAGTAGAATAAAAAAACAAAGATCTAGGGTTCTAAAACATGGGCAAAAGAACGGATTTTGAAGAGAAGAGGACATGAAATCAAATACAAGAAAAAAAGAACATTGAATTCAAGGTAGGAAACATAAGAAATCATGAAGGAAACTTGCTTGACTTACCTTGATGAAGCTTTCTCTTTTAGAGGGGGCTAGAGCACAGTAAAGCCTTTGAAAATCTCAGCCACCCCCCAATGGGAGAATAACCAAAGTGGTTATTTATACAAGTGGGTAAGTAAGTGGGCTTTCGTGGGCCCAACAAATGAACCCAATTGGGAAATAGGATATAATGAATGTGACAAAGCCAAAGCCCATCTAAGATATCAAGTGAAGGTCGGCGGCATGAGAAGTTGGCAAGATGATGAGGAATGTCGTGGGTCCAAGAGTAGGGCCCACCTACATAATATAAGGAATTATATGGAAACTACAACAGGTAATGTGGTAACATGGTGGCTTATGTTAGATACTAAGAGAACGTGTTTGTCACACCTCAAGTAACTGTCGATAGAACTAGCCCACTAATCCTTTGACAGAAATTCAACACAAGACTACAAAAATTCATAATTAAACTAAACCTTCACATAATAAAGCAAATAATAAAAAAAAAAGTTGGATCTCACAAATTGATCGATCGATGTTTAAACTGATTGATCGTTCTTTGTGTAATTACCTAGTTAGGCTTTCCAAGAAAGAGCTTATTCTCAATTAAAGTCTATGATCTAAACCGACTTAATGAAATATATAAGGACTAGATAAACGATAAATTGAAAAGAGAAAAACTTGAATTTTGAAAGAGAAAAGTGGAGAAGTCATTTTGCTATTGTTTTCCCTAAAGATCATCA
This sequence comes from Saururus chinensis, assembly GCA_035235625.1. Lineage (NCBI taxonomy): Eukaryota > Viridiplantae > Streptophyta > Magnoliopsida > Piperales > Saururaceae > Saururus > Saururus chinensis. The sequence goes on from CP141140.1 coordinate 30,518,186, forward strand.
CTGTACTTGAGTGAATGATGTTAATGGTGATTGATCGAGAAGACATACACAAATAAAAGAGTTTTACATACACAAACCTGAGGAGAGTGTTAACCAATTCAATGGGAGATTGAAGATACTCAAAGCTAAAGTCATAATCACTAGGAGCTTAATTAGAGAGCCTAGAAGAGGACAAAAACCAAGCAAGGATGAAAAAAGCTTCAATACTTGAGGAGAGAAGACTTAAAGGCTAGCAACAAAAGAGAAATTAGATCTAAACAAGAAGGAGTTGTTTTAAAGTCTTGATGAAAGGTTGGTGGTTTGTTTGTGTCGTGTAAGGTTTTGCTTTCTAGCGCATTGATTTTAAGCCAAGAGTGACTACCGTGGTCTTTTACCCTAGTTGAGGTTTTCAAGTAAAAATCTTGTATGTTCTTGCATGCTTTGTTGCTTGATTGATGATAGATTGATCATGAATGCACATAAAGATTTTTGTAACGTCCTTGATGTTTTTTAGATTTTCCTTGATGTTTGTAAGGCCCCTAATTTTTCTACGATTTTCTATGATTTCCCTACTATTTTTTTGGTCATTTTCGGTGGGAAAATGTGATGCTACGGCGTATTCATATTTATGTATACATACCCCATATTTATACCCCTAGAGTCAGGTGTGGGGCTTAGTCGTAGGCCGCGGGCCTCGCTGCATGCTTACGGCGCGAATTTTGGAGCTATAACGCGTAACCGAGAGGTAAACGCATATTAGGGACATAGATGTAAAAATAAAAAAAAGGAATGAATAGTAAAATCATGGCTTAAACAGGAGTCCAGTAAGTTTCATTCCAAAAACTTACAGAAGAAAAAAGACGACGTCCAGAGAAAAGAGAAAACCTGAGCCCATTTTTTGTCACTCCGTTCTCCCTCCTTCGTCGTCAGATTCCAGCGGTTCTTGTCAAGATCTACTTTGCCTCACCGCCACAAGTCCATAGATACCAGCTATAACCACCGCCATGGCCTCTTCGCTCCTCCACGAGGTACCGAATTTTTCTTTGGGTTTTTCTCTCCTTTAATCCCATTTTTGAGCTATGGGTGTACAATTTTGATGTCGTTTGCGACCACCCTCAACTAGACTTATGTTTAGTTGGCTGCCAGGAACCCATAGGCGTTAGCTAGAGCCGCCGCCATGCTTTCTTCGCTCCGCGGTGAGCTACCGGCACTTTGGTCGGGTTTTAGTTATGTTTCCATCTCACTGTCCGTGGGATTTTTTGAGACGCCGGTGTTTCCAATCGTCGTTTGGCCACGGAATGGACTCCGGCCAACCTACCTCAACCTAGTGTCGGTAGGGGGTTGTTGTTTCTGACCCCGCTTCACCCTATTGTATTGCTCTGCCCGATTAGACGCTTTAGGTGCGTCTCGGGTCATTGTCATCGGCGAGCTGTGGGCCATTTGGCCATCGTGGGCTCTGCCCCGGCTCGGTGATAGTGAGGGCCAGCCCCGATTGGCCCGATTATACACTCCACCCGGAATGGGCCGCTTGTCATTGCCCTATACCGTGCGAGATACACAGCTGCCCACACCACGTGTATTGGTTGTGGGTGGTGATTGGTGATGTCACCGCTTCGATCGGCCACCACTTCCTGGCCATAGCTTTGTTGCCCCTTTGCGGGCCTTAGGCCACCACCATCCAACCCATCTCCCCCTAGAATGGCACTTTGTGGCCGCATGTGCATGTGTCCATGCATGTGCTTTTGGGTTTAGGCGTTGTATTTGCACCGCCTGACCATCAGTTCGCTTTGCCACCGAATGGAGTTGACATAGAGCCGTCCTCCACCTCTCCTTTGTTCTTGAGCATTGCCCCACACTCTCTGCCCATATGTGGGCCCTTGTTGATAGGAAATCATCGTCGTTGGGTGCTGTCCACGGCCGATTTCGATGTCTTGCAGCCGGCCGAGTACATCTTAGCCATTGCCGATCTTCAGTGAGTACATCATCGACTTCTGGTCGCACCGCCACTTATGTTGGCACGACATTTTTCCCGGCCGCCCTAGTGTGCCTCTATGGATCCCGGGTTTTGCCGCATTGACTTCTGACACCTCGTTTGGCAGTGATTATTTCCGGCACTTCCTAAAATCCTCGGGATGGCATCTTTCTCAGCCAGGCAATGGTTTTGACCGCCAACTCCGCCATCGACACCGCCACCATCGTGTGCTCGCCATCAAACATCATGATTACGAGGTAGGGGAGCTTTGAACTCGTAATTTCATGATAGCGTGCTTTGAATGAGTAACAACATGCTAGGACTATGTGATTGAATGCTATGGATGTTAGCTTATGATCCATTTATGTAAGAGGATGAATTATGCCATGTTGAAATGCATATGACATACATGTTGGATGTAAGTACGTTGGATGTATGTATGTGCTAGTGATGGCTAACATGTTTGTTGGTAAGCTTCGTATATGGATTGAGTATGTGCTAGTGATGGATAGCGTGTTCGTTGGTAAGCTTCGTATGTGTATGCATGTGCTAGTGATGGCTAGAGTGTATGTTTGCCGTATGTATGCATGTGTGAGTGATGGCTAGCGTGTATGTTTGACGTATGTATGCATGTGCTAGTGATGGCTAGCGTGCATGTTTGAAGTATGTTTGGATTATGCAGGTGCTAGTGATGGCTAGCGTGCATGTTTGAAGTATGTTTGGATTATGTATGTGCTAGTGATGGCTAGCGTGCATGTTTGAAGTATGTATGGATTATGCATGTGCTAGTGATGGCTAGCGTGCATGTTTGAAGTATGTTTGGATTATGCATGTGCTAGTGATGGCTAGCATGTATGTTTGAAGTATATATGGATTATGCATGTGCTAGTGATGGCTAGCGTGCATGTTTGAAGTATGTTTGGATTATGCATGTGCTAGTGATGGCTAGCATGTATGTTTGAAGTATATATGGATTATGCATGTGCTAGTGATGGCTAGCGTGCATGTTTGAAGTATGTTTGGATTATGCATGTGCTAGTGATGGCTAGCGTGCATGTTTGAAGCATGCTTGGATTATGCATGTGCTAGTGATGGCTAGCGTGCATGTTTGAAGTATGTATGGATTATGCATGTGCTAGTGATGGTTAGGGTGTATGTTCGACGTATGTATGCATGTGCTAGTGATGGCTAGCGTGTATGCTTGATGTATATATGCATGTGCTAGTGATGGCTAGCGTGTTTGTTTGACGTATGTATAAATGTGTATATATGCACTAGTGATGGCTAGTGAGCATGTTTGTAAGCTACATATGTATGACCGTATGTGTATGTTATATGTATGTGTGATAGACATACATATGTATGATGGCTATTTGCCTATGTTATGGATATGCGTATGTGTATGTGGGCAGAGTATGAGCTATGGATAGTAAGAAGTGTCAGTGTTTGGTATGGATTTGGATATGGATGTGTAAGCGTATGACGGATAATAGAGGATATGAGTATGACGGGTGAGGGTTGTCAGACAGTAAGAGTGTGCATAATTGTACAAACATAACGTACAGATTATGAAGTGAAATGTAAACATAATATGTGAGATATAAGTAAGGGGGCGACAACTGGGTTGGCTTTGAGGAGCTTCTTTTGATGATGTTAGTGTAAGATGATTTGGCCATAAGATGGATGACGAAGTATGTAAGACTATAAGGGTTTGATGTACGATGTATTATGATCATGATGTGGATGGGTTAAGTGAAGTCTGCTGCCCTGACGAACTTGGGTTTTGGATCGGGCTTAGCTTTGGTTTGATGAGTGGTGCACGGTATGCTTCAGTGCTTGTGTGGCATAATTGTACCGCATAATTTACTTAATTCAAACTTGAATTAATAGCACAACTAATGATAGCATTGTGAGTTTGAGACTTGAGGGTTCGACGGATTAAGTTCAGTGTTTGAGCTAGCCGATAATGAGTCGGCTGAGCATTTCTCATGTCTTATCATGGTGTTTATCCTGCGGGATGTTGTCTGTGTGCTGTATAGAGTATCGGACGTCTGATGCTCTGTTGAGAGCGACATATGTTTCTAATTTGGTCTGTGTGCTATATAAGCCCAGACGTTTGATGCTTGTTGTGAGCGATGTATGTTTCGAACTTTGTCTGTGTGCTGTATAGAGCACCGGACATTTGATGCTTTGTTGAGAGTGATGTATGTTTGATTTGGTCTGTGTGTTGTATAAGCCCAGACGTTTGATGCTCTATTGAGAGCGAAGTATGTTTTCGATTTGGTCTGTGTGTTGTATAAGCCTAGACGTTTGATGCTCTATTGAGAGCATTGTATGATTCCGCCCAAGTGTGGCATTGTATGTTTCTACCCAAGTGGCACTATATGACTTCTGCCCAAGAGTGGCAATGGCACTATAAGACCCATTATGGTGGGCAACTGTATGACCCCTTATGTGTGGGTGTTTATGTTTGCGCGCTCAGGTAAGTAGTATCATGGATCTACTCTTACCTGTTTGATCCAATGCTCCATGAGCATTGGTGTGCCTTACCATCGGAAAAGTCCATGGTGTCTAGTCACTCCCCGGAGGTTAAGGTGATGCCCCAGTGACATTCTTTTCCATTTCGACGTTGGAGCTTATTAGTTGCAATAAGCTTCAGTGGTTGATAGTATGTGTACGATTATGAGTATGAGCACGACTATAAGCGTATGAGTATGAGCACGACTGTAAGAGTATGTGTATGAGTACGATTGTGAGAGTATGTTTCTGAGTAAGATAGTAAGTGTGTTTTTGTGTAAGTTGTACGAGTATGATTGTACGAGTAAGGTCGTACAAGTATGCATATGTTGTATGAGTAAGCATACAGTGGTACAAGTAAGTTTGTAAGACCCTGGATAGGGGTGTTTGTGTAAGTTTAATCTGATGGTATGATTTTGGCACGACAGTGCATTTGGTATGACTGTATGCATATGTGCGTGATTATGATTATATTATGTTGACTGCTTCATGTTTGAGTTGCATAAACGCATGTATTTATGAACTTTGTGAGTTCACTATTTTGGTTTCCCCTACTAGGTATTTTCCTACTGAGTATGAAAATACTCATTACCCTACTTTTTAGCCCCGTTGTATAGGAGGTTTTGCAGGTTTGTGATGGAGAGCTCCTGGAGATGGATGCTCATTTCAGTGGTGGATTGATTCCCGTTGACTCAGGTATATGCTTGACTCACTGCGAGTTTATTTGTGCCACAATCTCTTCTATTGAGTGAGATGAGAAGTTAGATGTATATCATTTTGAACTTTCATTTGGATTCATCTATGGACAGTTATGGGACTTGCACTCAGGGATGCCTGGGAGAGATTTGTATTTAAAGTCTATGATCATAACAATTTAGTCGTACGTGTGTTTTCGAGTAGTGCCTGAGGATATTTACTTTGGTCGTACGATGTTTGACCCTATGATGGAAATATTCAAATGGAAAATTGAGGTTTAGTGTTTTAAATTATAAACTATTTTACATTGTTTTGATTTCGTCATTTGTCCTCTGATTTACAGACGTTATATTGCAAAAAATTTCCATGAATTTTAAAGAAAAATGTATAAAAAATCTCGGGCATTACAATGTTTCTGTTATTTTTTGCTTATTTATAAGCGGGAAAATGTGACACTACAATGTTTACCATTTTCCTATTATACCTCAATATTTGTAACCATTGAGTCGAGTGTGAGATTTAGTCACAGGTCGTGGGCTAATACATTTTTATTTATTTAGTTTTAAATTTAAATAAATTTTTAATAAAAAATATAAAATAAATAAAATAAAATTTTTCCTCTCTCCCCCCTCTCTCCTCTCTCTATCTCTCCTCCATATCTCTCTCTCTTCCCTCTATCTCTCCGTTCTCTCCCTATCTCTCCGCTTTCTCTCTCTCCTCACTCTCCCTCTCTTCCCTCTATCTCTCCTCACCCTCTCTCTCCCCCCTTTTCTCCCTCACTCTCTCTCTCCTCTCACTTTTCTCTCTCCCACATACCCCCGGCTCTGTGGACGTGAGGGGAGAGAGTAGGGGCATTTATTTTAATTTTAAATTATATATTATATTTTAAAAATATTAATATCTTAAATTAATTTAAATTTATAGTGATGCTTATGTGAGAGCGTTGCTAATACGAACGCTTATGTGAAAGCGTCCCTAATACTTATAACCCTAAACCCTAATACTTATATGTATTAGCGACACGTTTACATACGCATATTAGTGACACTTAGGTCAAAGCGTTGCTAATACTATATATATTAGCAACGCTTTAATCTGTGTCGCTATTGAATTTATTCTTTTATTAATTTTATATAAAAAAATAAAAATTAAATATTTCTCTCTCCTCCTCTCTCCTCCCCCATTCTCTCCTCTTTCTCTCTCCTCACCCTCTCTCTCCTCTTCCTCTCTCTTCTCACTCCTCTCGCTCCTCTCTTTCCCACATGCACCGGCTCCGAGGACGAGAGGAGAGAGAGTAGGAGCATTTATTTTAATTTTATAATTTTTAATTATCTATTATATTTTAAAAATATTAATATCTTAAATTAAATTAATATTAACACCTAAGACAAAGCGTCGCTAATACATGAGGTAGTAGCGACAATTATGTTTAAGTCGCTAATACTATATATATTAGCAACGCTTTATCCTAAACATCACTATTGAAAATATTTTTTTATTAATTTTAAAATAAAAAAATATAAAGAAATAAAAATTAAATATTTTCCTCTCCCCCTCTCTCTCCATTCTCTCTCTACCCTCTTTCTCAACCTTCTCTCTCTAGCCTCTCTCTCTCCTCTTTTCTCTCTCATCTCTCTCTCCCCACTCTCTCTCTCCCCTCTCTCAACCCTCTCTCTCTCCTTACTCTCTCTTTTGCCTCTATCTCTCCTCACTCTCTCTCTCCCCAATCTCCCTCTCTCCTCACCCTCTCTCCTTACTCTCTCTCTCTTCCCTCTATCTCTCCTCACGCTCTCTCTCCACACTCTCTCTCCTCTTTTCTCTCTCTTCTCTCTCTCCTCACCGTCTCTCTCCTCTTACTCTCTCTCTACACTCTACCCTCTCTAGCCTCACCTACTCTCTCATCTCTCTCTCTTCCTCTCTCATCTCTCTTCTCGCTCCTCTCTCTCCCACTTGCCTCGGCTCCGAGGATGAGAGGGGGGAGAGTATGGGCATATATTTTAATTTTTTATTTTAAATTATATATTATATTTTAAAACTATTAATATCTTAAATTAATTCAAATTTATAGTGACATTTATTAGTGACGCTTATGTAAAAGTGTTGCGAATATGTATAAGTATTAGCGATGCTTAGGTCAAAGTGTTGCTAATACTATATATATTAGTGATGTTTTAAGCTAAGCATCGCTATTAAATTTATGTTTTATTAATTTTATATAAAAAATATAAATATTAAATATTTCCCTCTCCTTTGTCTCTCCTCCCTCTCTCTCTCTCCTCCCTCTCTCCTCCCTTTCTTTCTCTCTCCCCCTCTCTCCTCTCTCTCTCTCCTCCCTCTTTTTCTCCTCTCTCCCTCTCTCCTCCCTCTTTCTTTCTCTCCTCTCTCTCACTCCCTCTTCCCTCTCTTTCTCTCTCCTCTCTCTCCCTCACCTCCTCTCTTTCTCTCTCCTCCTCTCTCTCTTCCTCTCTCTCCCCTCTCTCACTTCTCTCTCCTCTCTCTCCTCACCCCCTCTCTCCTCTTTTTTATTGAAAATTTAATATTTTTTTATTATATATACAAATAGTAAATAATTAATAAAATATATTATATTTAAGAAGTTTATATTTATTTTTGTTTAATATTTATTTATTATATAATTATTTATTAAATTAAATTAATTAATAAAGCTAATAGGGACATTTGTGGACAAGTGTCTCTATTATAAATACTATTTGTGACGCATATTTATAAGCATCACTAATAGTTATAATTTTTTATTTTTTTATTTAAAATTTATTACTATTAGTGACGCTTTTATAAGCATCACTAATAGTATATGCATTAGCGATACTTAATACAAAACGTCGCTAATAGTTATGATTTTTTTTTAAATGTATATCTTTTAGCGACGCTTACTATAAACGTCACTACTACAGTAACTTTTAGCGACGCTTAGTTTAAAGAGTCGCTAATATTTTTCGTATTAGCGACGCTTTAAGGTATGCATCACTAATAGTTGATTTTTTAGTGATGATTTGATATACGTCACAAATAGTTATTTTTAGCAATGTTTATGTATGTGTCGCTAATAGTCAATTTTGTTGAAGTGATTTTTTATTCTTCTCCACCTCTTCATTTCTTTTTCTTCATTTTCTTCTTTACCTTTTTGGTCATGCTGGTCACAACTAAACCAAGATTGGTTGGACACATGAAAAAAATAATAAAAATAAAAATATTTAAATTTTGTTGAAATTGAGACATTGTTTGTTGGGGGGATGGGGTAGATGTATTCTTATATTTTTTTTATAATTGAAATTGCAATAAACAAAAACTAGGGTGAAGCCCAGAAAAAACTTGCAACTATGCTACCCACAAGCTAGGAGCTAGGGGCGAACCACAGAATCTAAGCCTGCATCTTACAAGCCAAAGAGCTAGGAGAAAACCATATCGGAAATGAAAACTAAACCAAGCAAACTACCCCCTACATACTAAGGGGAACAAAAATAAATTTTCACATAAGGAGAAGCAAAAGCAAGCTATAGAAGAAATCAGAGGCCAACCTCAAGGCAGATGTCACATTACACTAAGCGTTGCAAAAATCAAATAGGAAAGGGCATGCAACACACTCTCTCTTTAACTTTGAATTCAATGAGAACTTCCTGCACTAGGTGGATGGTGTCATGTGCAAGAATATGTTTCCTTCTTTTTGACTTAAAGATTTTTCTTTTCCTTTCACTCCAAATTAATGAAACATATATTGTGAAAACAGATTTAAGAACATCACATGCTACTCAATTTTGGTGGATGAAAGTCAAGAGCCATTGGATCTCACAAGCATTGTCACTTATATGATGTTTCAATCTGCATTTCGTGAAAATAATTTTCCACAAAATCTTAGTAAAAAGAAATTCAAAAAGGATGTGCTAGATACTTTTTTTTTTACAATGACATAAAGGACATCTACTAGCAAACCGAATTCTACTTTTCTGCAAATTATCATGAGTTAAGAATCCACCATTGAGAGCCAACTAAGAAAGAATATAATATCTACACACCTTATGCTTTAACCAAAGTGAATTGAACCAATTTACCTCATGCATATAGTGGCGGAACTGGTTTCAGGTGCTCTTATATTAAACTTTATTTATTTTAGTAAAGAGTTAATTAGAAGAACTATAACTAACTAAACAATTAGAATAAAGGTTTGTTGGAAGCTAGGAAAATTTCGTAGGCTTGGAAGAGACATACTAAAGAAAATTGACCAACAGCAAAATAAAGACTTAGCTAAAGGCAACAGAAATTATATTGTAAATTATAGCTTCAAAAAGTAGATACAGGCTATTGGGATTTTAGGGTGAGTGAATAAGAGGGTTACGTTGGCTTGCAGACTTTAAAGAGTGCATTAAGCTGAAAGTAAACGAAATGCCGCAAGTGTCTTCACACAAAGGAAAGCATTAGCTAGTTTGTTACAAATTTTATTCCTTGAAAGTAATATATTTAAAAGATAATCATATGAAGGCCAACACCTAATTCAAGCGTGCGGGTTTCAGCCATTTCATTCATCTACAGTATGTCCATCTAGATCGGCCCCTATTGGCAACTCTCGTTGAGAGATGGAGGAGGGAGACTCAGATGTTTCATTTGTCATATGGAGAGATGTCTATCATGCTCATGGATGTGGTAGTTCTATTAGGACTTCGTATTGATGGATGTCCTGTGACAGGCACGACAGGAGGAGCTCATATGGATATATTAGTTAGACTTCTTGGTAGAGCTCCTCCTACTACAGTGATGCGTGGTAGCCGAGTTAGCCTGCGATGGCTCTTACAGGAGTTTCGCGTGTTCCCAGCCGATGCTACAGAGATAGTTATCGAGCAGCATGCACGAGCCTATCTATTATAGTTACTTGGAGCCACGATATTTGCGGATACCATGAGCAGCCACGTGCATGTTTCGTATCTCTCCCTCCTTGCTGACTTCGACAAGGCTAGTACTTATTCATGGGGCAGTGCTATTCTCGCATTCTTATACCGAGAGTTAGGAAAAGCATGACAGGCCATGACCTTGGGGATTGTAGGCTATATGACCCTTCTTTAGGTAATTGTATAACTTTACTTGGTGTTTTAGTCATGTATAATTCGTTAATTCTAATATTTGTTATCACTATTTTCTGACATAGTTATGGTTGTGGGAGCACTTACACGTCAGCCGACCAACTGCTGAGATGGGTCGTTTGGTCGAGGGTGCTCCATTAGGGGCGAGGTAGGTTGTATTTATGTTTACCACGTTACTTTTTTAGCAATGTTTTATATACATATGTTGAACTTATTTTTTTAATTTAACTCCTTAAGGTGGAATGTTCGGAAAAAGAGAACCAAAATCCACAAGGAGTACTCTGCCTATACAGAGGGGAGTTAGACCACCAGTAGCCATACCAGGTAATTTTACTACCGTGTTGAACTTTTTTATGTAATGATTTTAAAAAAATTTGTGGTTATTTAAACTAAATTATCTTTATATATTGTATAGATTATTTGGCAGCCGTACTCAAAGGATGTGTTGGCTGTGTTACCTCCCCTATGCACGGACGGTCGAGAGGTGTGGCTATCTCGAACTCGTTTAATATGTTATGAGATTATCGAGATGTATGTGCCAGATCGTGTAATGCTCCAGTTTAACCTAAAGCAAGGGGTCCCACCTTCTATCGTCGAGTTTGTCCATCGCATCACTCGACAAGGCCGCCATATTACCGACTGGGCTGTACATCATGCGTCATATATTGCTTGATGGGAGGATAGGAGAGCTACTGTTATTAGAGGGGAGATGGCTACAACATTGCGAGATGTTCGTAACACTTATATGCAGTGGTATTTACTGATTACACGACGATATATTTTACTGCACGATGATGTAGAGGAGATGACATATCAGCCTAGGGGAGCGTCTGAGGCAGCTCTAGTAAGTACAACTTTGTTAATTAAGGCATATATTATTTTTTTATTATATTTTAATTATTTATCTAATATTTAATTTATTTTTTTATAGCTTCGTCTAGTTCGACGTACGCATGCGCATTTGAGTGATGCACTTATCACCTGTACTTCGCACGAGGACTTATCAGCAGCATGTGAGTCGGTGATTAGAGAGTCTGATGATGTCCTTTGTAGCTTTCCACTGCTTCATTCAGTGATCACGGATGTTCATCTAGATTATCCTGTCGACGAGGCCGCTCAGACGTAGCCGATGCACTCTTTATGCCCTGATATTCCATCATCATCAGCAGCGTATAGCTCTCCTCCAGGTTCATCATTTCCGAACACTGCACGTGTAGCTTAGCCAGATCCGATTTTATATTATAGACGACATCAGCCAGCTCGTGTTGTACCATCTATTACTTATGCTGAGCCCAAGCCCGAGCAGGAGCCGGACCTGGAGTCGAAGCCCAAGCCCGAGCAAGAGCCGGGCCTGGAGTTGCAGCCTGAGCCCGAGCCCGAGCCAGAGGCACAACCAGAGCTAGAGGTAGATCATGAGAGCTCGTACACCACCGTCGAGGACAAGGTCGAGGACATAGGAGATTATGACATTACTTTTTTTATATGTTTATTTTAAACTAAACATTTTCTCGTCTTGTGATGTAATATATTTGTTACTCATCTATGATGTACTTTAATGATATTTGTTACGGGTGGAATAAATGAAGTCGTGTATGTATTGTGTATGTTTTGAATAAATGAATAGGGACATGTGATAAAATTAGTTTTAAATAGTATTTTTTAAAAAAAATTATTTTGATTTCGTCGTTTAGAACGACAAAATCAGTATTGTTGCTGAGATCGAAGGACGAAATGGATAAGTATGGTAGTTTCGTCGTTTAAAACAACGAAATCAGCTTAAGTTGATTTCGTCGTTCAGAACGATGAATCTGGGTCAACTTATAAATGGTTTCGTTATTTAGAACAACAAAATCGTCTTGAAATCAATTTCGTCGTTCTAAATAACAAAATCAACTTAAAAATTAAAAAAAAAAGTCACACAGGTGCCAGCTGCTTGGCTGGCGCTTTGTCACGGGGTGCGGCACCTATGGATGGCTAGGGCCGTGACAGCTTGCATGGTAAAAAGGAACACCACTTTAGAAAATATTTTCCAAAGTGATTTATTTTGGTAAATAATTTTTTTAATTATTATTTATATAATTTTCCCTTATTTTTTTAACAACAAAAAAAGAACACATGATTGTGCAACACGACATTATCAACAACAAAAAATACCATTGCGCAACACAATATTAAGGTACAATTTGTCATATGAGTTTTTGAGAACTCCTTTGAGTATGAGATAATTACCCAATTTTTGGTAACGTGTTGTTATTGCCAAACCGGACCTAGAAACATAACGATTCTAGTCGCATTTCATCTCGGTTTGGATTTACTTGGCACCAGGACTCTACATCCTAAATTCAAAGGGCTGGAGTTGTAACTCCCGCCTCTTCGGATTAGCTGCTTATTGTTGAAATCTTAACAGAAAACAAATGGGCTCTTTATGTTTGTTTGCATTAAATAAACTTTCTTGATTGAATTTACTTCTGGGGGTTTATCTTCTCTTTCTGAAATTCTCATCGAATGCTTCCCCATATGGCCACTCCCTGTGCCCTAGCCTCTAGCCCCTCTGCTCCTCTCCACTCAGCAGCAAAACTCTTCGTTTCCATGTGCACTGCCACCCTTAAGTACGACCTCCAGTGTTTCCAGTTCAACCCCATCAAGGAGTTCATCGTCTCTCGCGAATGACCCACCACTACATGATGGACATGATCACCTACGCCAACACCTGCGTGGTTGTGGCCAGTGTCAGTTCTGCTGGCCTCTCCTGCTGCACCTATCAAATGTGCAAGAACCCCGACATCAGGGTGGCCATCAGCGAGCGGTCTGTGAGTCCCGGAGGTGGCACCTGGCTGGGCGGCCAGCTCTTCCTAGCCCTCTTCTCAATTACGACGAGCAGGACAACTACGTGGTGATCAAGCACTCAACCCTTTTCATGTCCAATTATCCACCATCTTCAGCAAGCTCTTGGCCCGCCCCAACGTCAAGCTCTTCAACTTCGTGGCCGCTAAGGAACGACTAGAGAGACCAGTAATTGATTCAACCTTTTTATCTAAATGTGCTCATGCATGCTGACGGGACTTATATAAATGTTAGTCCACATGCGCATAAGCAATAATTAATAAATTTTGAAGGATCAGAGAAGTTGCTTTTAAAAGGGAAAGCTAAATTACCTATTTATTTTTAATTATTAATTAATATTATTATTAATTTAATTATCAATTAAATTAAAAAATAAAGTGTTATTTGTGTATTTAATTTTCGTGAGATTTCATTGATTTTTTTAAAATTTTGGCTTAAATTATCAAAATATATTTGTGTATAGAAGGTGAGTGGAATTAAAAATTCTACTTAAAAGTTGATTCTAGGTTGTTTCGAGTTGAAATCAACTCAAATCACCAAATCACTTTATAAGGGGATTTTGTCGATTAAAACTCTCAGCCCTAATTTTGAAAATTACAAATTACATTATTTTTCAATGGTCATTTCTCATATCGATTTAAGCCTCAAAAAACATTATTTATAAGTAGGGCCTATTTTAAAATTTTAAAATTACCTACCCTTGTTGCATCTTATTTGCTATCGATCGAATTTAAGAGTGTAATAGTATAAAAAATATACATATCCAAGTTCCGGAGAGAGATAGAGTTATATTAATTTAAAGTTTTAAAATCATATTTGACATAATCTTCAAATTTATTTTAAAAATTTTTATTACCAAATGTAATTCATATTCTGCAATAAATTTTGAGAATTAATTCAAAAAAATTTTACTTTTATTTCTAAAACATCCAACACTCAAATGAACCTTAAGTCAAAACAAAAATTTTTTGCTCCCTATTTTACTTTTAATATAATATATATAGTAGATACATATATTATTTATGGGCAGCCATGGGAAAGGAAATCTTTTGTCCTTTATTGTGTGGACTCTATATTTTGGGGTGAAATCATGATCTCATTTTGATAAGGACGTGATTTCAATATGACGTCAAAGTAATTTCGGCCTCTCACACATCCAACCCACATTCAAACTCTCTCGTTTGAACTTCCCATGGGCCATACTAGAGAGGAAATCTTTTGTCCTTTGTGGTGTGGACTTTCTTTATTTTCTTTTGTTCTTTATAGTATCGTCTCCGTATTTGGGCTGAAATTGCGATCTCAGTTTCATAAGGACATGATTTTAATATCAGGTTGGCAGTAAAAGCACCACCAGAAACATTCACATAGTTCCTCCTTTCCTACTCAAGCCTAAGCTTGGCAGTCAGAGCCTCCACTGTGATCTTCTAGTCACTCATGTTGAGGTAGAACACCACATTCTCCCCGGACTTGGGGAGGTTGTTCAACACTGGAGACACTTGGACTCTCTCAAAGATGGAGTCCTCCAGGTCATCAGCAATAATGGACATGATACTTAGGTGCTCATTCACATGATCTCCCTCCCTCATCCCGAAGTTTTGGTACTTTAAGGTCTGTTTGGATTGGTGGAAAGCGGGGGAAAGGAAATGAATCTTCTTAAAATCTCCCAGTTTCCACTGTTTGGTGCAACGGGGAAAGAGAAACTAGAGTGAAAAGTGAGAGAAAATGGATAAAAATTTGGCCCAAAAATTTTCCACCCATCAACCCATGGATTTTGGGAGAAAATCATTATACTAAACACTTATGCTTACTGCTACTACCACCACCACTGCCATCGTCGCAGCCACCGTCACCGCTATTGTCACCGCCGCTATCACCACCACCGATGCCACCGCCACCACCACTATCGCCGGCCGCCACCACCACCATCGCCGCCGCCACCACTACTATATCTGCCACCACCTCTACTACCGCCACCACCACCACCACCGCCACCACCATTGCGGCCACCGCAGCTGCCACCACTACCGCTGCCCCCCCCTCCGCCATTGTTCCCCCCACCACTATCTTTGCCACCGCCGCCCCCGCCACCACCATCGCCACCACTGTCGTTGCCACCGCCGCCGCCATCACCACCATTGACACCACCGCCACTGCCACCACCGCCACTGCCACCACCACCACCGTTGCCACCACCATCTCTACCACCGCCACCACCATCTCTACCCCCGCCACCACCACCACCGCCGCCACCACCACTACCACCGCTGCCGCCACTACCACCGCCACCACCACCGTCGTCGCCGCCACCACCACAATTGTTGCCGCCACAACTACTACCACTGTCACCGCCACTACCACCACCGCCGCCACTACCACCACTATCACTATCAATTTTCTCTAACATCATTTGTGTAACCAAACAGTGGAAAATATTTAGGAATCTCCTAGTTTCTCTTTCACCTGGATTCACTTTCTCTTTCTCTTTACCTTTCTCCCAGTTTCCACCAATCCAAACAGACCCTTAGAGTATATCATCCTCTTATAAGCTTTTGTCTGCTCCCCATACCAAACCAAAACAACTTCCAGCATCTCTTTAGCAGTCTTATACTTCTCAAAGAGCTTTTCCATCTTTGGCTCTATAAAAGCCAGTATGGTGAACCTAGCCATATTATCACCATCCCTCAGCTTTTCATAAGCTTTCTTCTGAATAGCTGAAGAACCCTTTGGCAATGGCTTAATAATCTGCTCAATGACATGACCAAGATAAGAAAGAGTTAGGATATGGTGTATCCTTCTCTTCCACACTAGATAATTGTCAACATTCAGCTTTTCAGTCTTTCCTAATTCTTATGTGACCATCTTAGAAGTCATTGTGCTACTACAAAGGAAAAGACAGAGAATAAGAAATTAATACTATGACACTAACAGTTTCTTAAGGAATAATTGCTTAGAATCTCTTAATCTAATAATAAGGCAAAAGGGAAATTGAATATATTATGATGAGTACTTAATTTATGTGCCCCTTAATTAGGGTTCAGGTCACTTTCCCGTGTAAACCCTTAAGGAAGTTGCCCTAATTAGGCTATTTAGGTGTTTATGATTTTATAATCCCCCAAACACCCAACTCAACACATAAATAGAAAATAAACAATATTAAAGGTTTTTAGAATTTTACTTTGTCCAAAAAAATTTTGTGCAAAAATACCAAAATAGCCCTAGGGTTGTTATGGTCTTTTTACCCTTAAAGATACACTAAAAATTTGCACCCAGCAACTTTTCAATAGTATTCAACACAATGAAAAACAATTTAGGACAGAAAAAAATAGTAGCATACACAGCCCTTGTGAATTGACCAAAATGCCTCTAGGGCAAAAAGGGTCAATTCACACCCCTTTTAATTCACAAAATTAATTAAATTTAATTAAGATAAAATTAATTTACTCTTGCTGACTAGAAAGTGAGTGCGAGGGCAAAATGTGATCAAAGAATAAAATAGAGTAAAAATTTACAAGGCCAAAATGACCTTTTTGTGCCTATACGCTTCCAATTACACAAATCACAATCAAACTCTTAATCACACAATTTCTAGCATGCTAATAAATAATATCAGTCCAATATTCATTCAATTTCATCATAATCATGAAATCCCTAGGATTAGAAGATGTAGATTGATCAATTTGGGGTTTCTCCCTTTCTAACATAGAAAACCCTAAATCAGGTAAATTGACTTGATTTTTAACCAAATCAAAAACCTACCCCCCATGCCTAGGATTGATACCATTGTAGAGTAGCTGTCCAGCGGAAGCGTGACAGTCACAAGCCCGGGGGAGTAGCACACCAATCAAAAATCAAAGCTTTACAACAATCTACACAAACATGCAAACCCTATATAGCTTTGACCTTGGATTCAATCTAAGCAATCAAGCCACTCCTTGAAGCCCCAAATCAATAAGCTCTTCTTCCAATTTCGCACCACACACCATAGGAGACACTACAACAAAATTGGGTAATAGTGACGCTTATATAAGCGTCGCAATACTATGCATCGCTAATATATGCTAATAACGACATATAATCAACCATCGCAAAAAATACAAATATTAGCGACGCATAATGTTAAGTGTCACTAATAATAGTCTATTAGCGACGCACAACTCCAAACGTCGCTAATACGTAAGATTTTAGCGACGCTTGAATTTATGCGTCGCTAATATTTACGTTATTAGCGACGCTTTTAAAAGCATCGCTAATAGATATATATTTAATTTTTAAAAAAATAAATTTCGACACTATTAACAACGTATACTTACAAACGTCGCTAATAGTTTCAACAGTAGCAACATTTAAATATGAGCGTCGCTAATAATTCTCAATTTAAAAAAAAATAATAAAAAAGAAGAACTAATAGCGACGTATATGGTATATGTCGCTACTACCTCATAGTAGTAGCGATGCATAGTCATATGTGTCGCTACTACCTATTTTTATTAAAAAAAAAATTAAAAAAAATTATTTAAAATAAAATACTAATAGCGACATATAACTATATACATCGCTATTAGTATTTTTATTTAATTATTTTTTATTTTAAAAATTAATTTTAAAAAATAAAAAATATTAAAAATTTAAAATTAGAGGAAAGATAGTGTGTAGGTAGATAGGAGAGGGAAGAGAGAGGGGAGGTAAGAGAGAGGGGAGAGAGGGTGGAGAGAGAGGAGAGAGAAAGGGTGGAAAGAGAGAGGATACGCAAGAGAGAGAGAAGAAAGGGAAGAGAGAGGGAGAGGGGAGGGAAGAGAGAGGGAGAGGGGAGAGGGAAGAGAGAGAGGGGAGAGGGAAAAGAGAGAGAAAGGAGAAGAGAAGATAGGAAAGAGAGAAGAGATGATAGGAAAGAGAGAGGAGATGATAGGAAAGAGAGAGAGAGGAGAGGATAGGGAAGAGAGAGAGAGGAGAGGAGATGATAGGGAAGAGAGAGGGAGAGGGGGGAGGGAAGAGAGAGAGATGGATTTTATTTTGTTGTTTTAAAAAAAAATTAATTTTTTTTATTTTTTATATAAAAAAATTAATTTAAAATAAAATATTAATAGCAACGTATAAGATTATATACATCGCTATTAGTACACGTATTAGAGGAGAGAGAGAGGGGGGGAGGGAAGAGAGAGAGAGAGGAGTGGAGAAGATAGGAAAGAGAGAGGGAGAGGGAGAGTGAGAGGATAGGAAAGAGAGAGAAAGAGAGATCGGAGAGGATAGGGAAGAGAGAGGGAGAGGGAGAGGAGAGGATAGGGAAGAGGGAGGGAGAGGGGGGAGGGAAGAGAGAGAGAGATTTTATTTTATTGTGTTTTAAAAAAAAATTAATTTTTTTAATTTTTTATATAAAAAAATTAATTTAAAATAAAATACTAATAGCGACGTATCTTTGTATATGTCACTATTAGTATACATATTAGCGATGTATATAGTTATACATCGTGAATACATGTACTAATAGCGATGTATACAAATATACGTCGCTATTAGTATTTACTTTTTTATTTTTTTATTTTCAAAAATTTTTTAAAAAAATTTAAAAAATTATAAAAAAATGAAATTAGAGGAGGGAGAGGGGAGAGAGAGGAGGGGGAAAGAGAGGAGAGGGAGAGAGAGAGGGAAAGAGAGGAGAGGGGAGGGAGAGAGAGAAGGAGGAGAGAGAGAGTAGATGGAGGAGAGAGAGAGTGTGTGAGGGAGGAGAGGGAGAAGGGAGGAGAGAGAGGAGAGGGGGGAGAGAGAGAGGGCAGGGACTGAGGGAGGAGAGGGAGAGAGAGAGAGAGGGGAGGGAGGAGAGCGGAGGGAGAGATGAGAGGAGAGAGAGAGAAAGGAGAGGAGGGAGAGAGGAGAGGAGGGAGAGAGGAGAGGAGAGGAGAGGAGAGGGGGGAGAGAGAGAGGGATTTTATTTTGTTGTTTTTTAAAATTTGTTTTAAATTTTTTTTATTTTTTATATAAAAAAATTAATTTAAAATACAATACTAATAGCGACGTATATTTGTATATGTCGCTATTAATATGCGTATTAGCGACGTATATAGTAATACGTCACGAATACATGTACTAATAGCGACGTATATAAATATATATCGCTATTAGTATTTACTTTTTTATTTTCAAAATTATTTTTTAAATTTTTAAAAAATTATAAAAAAATAAAATTAGAGGAGGGAGAGGGCAGAGAGAGAAGGAGGGAAAGAGAGGAGAGGGAGAGAGAGGGGGAGAGAGAGAGCTAGGGGAGGGAGAGGGGGGGAGGAGAGAGAGAGGAGGGTGGGTAGAGAGAGGAGGGAGGGAGGAGAGAGGAGGGTGGGCAATACTATGTGTCACTAGAGAGAAGTTAATAGCGACACTCGTAAAGAGGGTTGCTAAACCTATTTTTTTAAAAAAAAATAAACTCTCGCCGCGGGCGAAATTTCGCCCTGGCAGGGACATTTTGCGCTTGAGTGAAATTTCTCCCGCACTTTATATCTCCTCCCCCCCTCTGTATTTTCCCCCACCGCCTGGCTTCCGACCGCCGAGCCGCCCCTCCTCTCCTCTCTCCTCCGTTGACCACCCACCATCCGCCGCTCTGCACCGTCGGCTTCTTTCCCCGGTCGCCCTGCTCTCCTCTGCCGCCCTTCCCCTCCCCTGTCTGCCGCTCTGCACTGTCGCCTTTCCTCCCTTGTCCGCTGCTCTACACCAGCCGCCAGAATCCGGCCCCCCTCCCGCTACCTCCGGAGAGGAGGGAGAGAGGAGAGGAGAGGGGGATTTTATTTTGTTGTTTTTTAAAAACAAATTAAATTTTTTATATAAAAAAATTAATTTAAAATAAAATACTAATAGCGACGTATAGGATTTATACATCGCTATTAATACACGTATTAGCGACGTATAGAATTATACGTAGCTAATACATGTACTAATAGCAACGTATAATCCTATACGTCGCTATTAGTATTTATTTTTTTATTTTTAAAATTAATTTTAAAATTTTTTAAAAATTATTAAAAAATGAAATTAGAGGAGGGAGAGGGGAGAGAGAGAGAAGGAGGGAAAGAGAGGAGAGGGATAGAGAGAGAGGAGGGGGAAAGAGAGGAGAGGGAGAGAGAGAGAGGGAAAAAGAGGAGAGGGAGAGAGAGAGAGGGAAAGAGAGGAGAGGGAGAGAGAGAGGGAAAGAGAGGAGAGGGAGAGAGAGAGGGAAAGAGAGGAGAGGGAGAGAGAGAGAGGGAAAGAGAGGAGAGGGAGAGAGAGGAGAGGGGGGAGAGAGAGAGAGAGAGAAAGGAGGAGAGAGAGAGAGGGTGAGAGACGAGAGAGAGGAAAGGGAGAGAGAGAGAGAGAAGGGAGGAGAGAGAGGGCAGGGAGAGAGAGAGAGGGAGTGAGGGAGGAGAGAGAGAGAGGAGAGGGAGAGAGAGAGGAGAGGGTGAGAGAGGAGAGAGAGGAGAAGGAGAGAGAAGGGAGGAGAGAGAGAGGGCAGGGAGAGAGAGGGACTGAGGGAGGAGAGAGAGAGCAGAGGGAGAGAGAGAAGGGAGGAGAGAGAGGAGAGGGGGGAAAGGGTGAGAGAGGAGAGAGAGGGGGGAGCGAAGAGAGAGAGGAGAGGGTGAGAGAATATGTAGAGAGAAGAGGGGTGGGGGGAATTATGGTTTTTGCGACGTTTTAGAAAGCGTTGCAATTAAGTACATAATGGCGACATTTCGGAAATGTCAATAAAAATAACTTTATGCGACGTTTAAGCTAAGCGTCACAAATGATTTCCATTTGCGACGCTTAGTAAGCATCGTTAAACGTGCACAAATTTTTTGCGCGCGCGCCAACCGAAAATGGCCCGCGCGGGATGAAATTTTCACCTCGTGCGGGCGATATATATCCCCCACGCGGGCGATTTCGCCCCGCACGGGTTTTTTTCTTCCCCTCCCTTCCTGCCATTGTCCGCCGTCTACCTTCTACCCTCTGCCGCCAACGATCCGCCACCGCCATCCGTCTCCTGCTCTTCCGCCCTCGTCTCCTGCTCTTCCGCCGCTCGTTTGCTTTCGTCCGCCCCACACCCCCCGCCGCTCCTCCCCTCTTGTCTCCTTCCGCTGCCCACGTCCAGCCAGTCACCCCGATCCGCTCCGGCCCCGACATCGCCGCTCCAATCAAGTCCCGGCCACCCCGCAACCGTCCTCGGCGCTCGCTGTCCCGGCCGCTCCCCCCTCCTCTACCCCACCAGTTAACCGCCTTCCGCCGCCCGCGTCTGGTCCCGGCCACCCCACTCCGGTCCGGTCCCGACCACCCTGCTCCGGTCCAGTCCCGGCGTCCCCCCCTTCCTTCTTCTTCTATCTCGGGGTCCTCCTCCCTTCCCCTTCTCTGTTTCAGAGGAGGGGGGCGGTTCCGGTGGAGATGGGGCAGCACGAGAGAGGCCGGGACTATGGGGGCCCGGATTCCGGAGGGGACCCAGAATCCGGCACTCTCTCTCTCTGGCCTCCTCTTTCCCCTCTCTCCCCCAGGTCCGCCCACCTCCTTCCCTTCCTCTAGAAACCAGAGGAGGGGGCGGACCAAGGGGAGAGAGAGGGGACGGCCGGCCACCCCCCTCCCTCCCACTCCCCCTTCTCACCAGAGGTGGGCGGATCCGGGGGAGAGAGGGGGCGGCCGGCCCCCCACTCTCCCTCCTCCTTTGCCCTGCCCCCCCCCCAACCCCATTCCCTTGCACTCAACGAGGGAGGTGGGGGCGGTCGATTCCGGCTTCCCACCGGAATCCAGCCACCCACCCCACCTCCTCCCTCTCCCAGGGTCCCCCCCTTGTCTCCCCGGTCACCATTCCCCCCCGTGCCCCAACCTCCCACCGGCGCCGGATTCGGCACTTCTGCCGGATTCCGGTGCCAGTTTTTTTTTTATTTTTTTTACAGTGTTTAGCAACACTTATAAAAGCGTCGCTAAAGACTTTTTTTATATTTTTTTAAAATTTCCTAAGTTTTAGCGACGCTAATACATAAAAATATATTTTTTTAAATATGATTTTTTATTAACGAGGTTTTTAAATAAAATTAATTTTTTTATTAGCGACGCTTACAAAGCGTCGCTAATAAGTTGTTATTTATTTTTTTAAATAATTTTTTATATTAGCGACGTATAGAAACTGTCGCTAATAAGTAAGTATTAGCGACGTTTATTATTATACATCGCTAATAATTTGACTAGTAGAGATGCTTTATTATACGTCGCTAATACTAGAATTATTAGCGGCATATGTATAAATGTCGCTAATGTGCACTATTAGCGACGCTTGCCTTAAGCGTCGCTAATGATCAATAGCGACTCCATTTTTAGCAACGGTTTATATGCGTCGCTAATAGTCATTAGCGACGCTTATATTATTATTAGCGACGTTTGTAAGCGTCCCTAGTAGTCTTTTTTGTTGTAGTGAGAAAGTAGGAGGAAGAAGGAGGGGGCGGCCAGCCCTAATCCAAGGAGGCCGCACCACCTAGGGAGAGAAGGGCGGAATTGGGGAGAGAGAAGGAAGGAGCGGGTGTCCCAAACTTAGGGCTTCCTTCTCTCCCTTTCTCCCTTAAATACCCTATTCTATTTCTGGGCTCACAAAACAGGCTTTAACCAATGGGCTTACATGTTGAAATTCTGGTTTAAACATAAGATACACAATGGGAACGGGCTCTATCTCTCAGAGTCTACAGAGGCCTGGACCCCCTGCATATGGCTAAGCCCGTGACAGGGTCGACCCCTCACAAACCACGAGTCCCAATATTGACACATAATTTGCATGTTTGGGCCCCACAACGTATTAATACATCTCACAGTCACATGCCTAGTGTGCATGTGTGACGTTGGCGGATCCTAACAAAATTAGTGTAATAATGGTTCATGTGGGGTCGGTGCGACCGCCCCCACTACCCTTTGACCCCGTAGCCCATGCCGGCTCTCACCCAATCCGATCAATGTAGACCGAAAATTGGTCCAAGCCCATACCATGTCCAACATGTTCACCGGCAAAACGAAATATGTTCTCCTTCTCTGTTTTTAAAGTTTTGCTTTAGTTAAAGGGACATGAATCTTCTGGGGTTGGAGTGAGGTCCGACCAAGGGCAGCAAGTCAGAGGTCATCCAATAGAGATGGAAGAAGGTCAGCAGCATACGGGAAGGGCCAAGGGTTTTGAAGTTTGAATTTGATGACGGAAAGGGATGGGTTAACCGGGTTGATGGAGTTTAGTAGTGGTTGTCGTTTCAGAAAGTGGAGGCTAAGACGTGTCTTATTCTTATTGGTGGCCAACGGGTGGTGAGGGATGAAACCTTCCAAACGTATTAGCATCCGAATATCACCTATGACTATGAATACACTTCTATTAGCTCAGGGTATAAAATGGGGTACTAGCAGAGCGTTGAACACAACCAACGAAGCAATGGAGACTAATGTATGGTTTGCAACCCTCATCACATCTCTAGCATTTTCCTTTCTCTTGCGAAGGCTTTGGGAACAAACATCCAACGGGAAGAAAGTGGCGACCCTTCTAAACGCCCACTCTTAGGAAACTTGCACCAACTGGCCAAGGGAGGGAACTAGTTGCACCACGCTCTAGTCAAGCTAGCCAACGTCCACGGCCGCATAATGACGGTTTGGTCGGCGGCTGGCGGCCTATGAATGTTGTCAGCGACGCCGAGCTCGCTTGGGAAGTCCTCGTCAACAAGTCGTCCGACTACGGTGACCGTCATATGCCCTTTGTAGCCGGACTGTTGACCGCGGATATGCATACGATGTCCACAGCTGATTCGGGGTCCCACTGGAACACTGTCCGCCGTGGGCTCCAGAGCGGCCCACTAGGCCCTGTTAACCTCTCCGCCCAGTTCAACCACCAGGGAGGGGACATGAAGCATTGTAGAAGAGGCCCAAAAGAACAACGGCGTGGTGAAGCCACTCGGCCACATCCGAAGGGCCACCATCCGCCTCCTCTCCCGCATCTGCTTCGGGACCGACTTCTCCGACGATGCCTTCATGGACAGCATGGACAGGGTGGTAGAGGAGGCCATCAACGTCGCGGGCCACACCCGTCTTGTCGACGCCTTCTCCTTGGCTCGCTTCATCCCCTTCCTCAACCGTACCTTCGTCGAGGTGAACGCTGTGAAGCGTAGCATCGAGGGACTGCTTCGGCCAATGCTCTCGCGGCCAGCCACGCCAAACTCCTACCTCCAGGTCCTCCTCGCCAAGGACCTGCCCGATGAACTCACCATCATGGCCCTCTTCGAGGTCTTCATTCTGGGATTGGACAGCACGGCCTCTACCGCCACCTGGGCGTTGGCCTTCTTGGTTCATCACCAAGACGTGCAGGAGAGGCTTTACCAGGAGGTAGATGGCTATGCAAAAGACCAGTTGCTGAGGGAAAAGGATGTGGCCAAGCTGCCATACCTGCAGGCGGTGACGAAGGAGACAATGAGAATGAAGCCCATAGCACCCCTGGCCATAACCCACAAGACAGCGGGGGACACCACACTGTGGGGGAGGAGGGTAGCAAAGGGAACTCAGGTGGTGGTCAACATCTACGCAGTGCACTATGACCCTAAGACTTGGTCGGAGCCCCACCAGTTCAAGCCGGAGCGTTTCCTCGTGGAGGGGAAGAGTAGCGGCGGTGGGGAGATCCAGTCGTACCTGCCGTTTGGAGGCGGGATGAGGGCGTGCGCGGGGATGGAGGTGGGGAAGCTGCAGGTTGCGCTGGTGGTGGCCAACTTAGTGAAGGCACTCAAGTGGTTGCCGGAAGCCGAGGGGAAGCTGCCCGACTTGACCGAGGAGATGACCCTCGTGCTGATGTTCAAAACCCCACTTGTGGCCAGGATTGTGCCCCGAGCTATGGACCGAGCGGTTGCCGCAAGCGAGGTTTAGGGGTTTCGTGCCCTACTTGACCCCGAGCAGAGTACTATAATTAAGTTAGCATGGTGCAAAAATAACAATACGAGTTCAGTACCGACTGCTCGCCACTCGATTCCACTTAAGTTCTAAGTATAAATAAGTCTCTTGCACAATGCAGATGTATAATTTAGAGTAACTTGTTTAATTATTGCCAAAACAATGAGTTGTATGCATTGTTGTTATTATTATTATTATTAACAAACAATTAATATAGGGAGTTCATATCGTCATTAGATTCATTCTATATAAAAATAATTTCGAATATGCCTAAATTTTTTTATTTTTTTATTACTATTATAAGTGGTTGATGAGTCACATATTCAAGTTATTTAGAATAGACATCTCTTAGTAATTGAGTACATTAAGCCATTGATCATATTATATTTTCTAAACTATACTGTCTACTTTATTTGGAAAAAAGAAATGCCAAAATTTTCAAAAATAAATTCACTCATAAAACACTCATCTTTTATAAGTGTGAACTTCAAGTTAAAACTTATATCTCATCTAATTCTCATTTTTCTAAGTTGTTTTCTTTTCTACTTGAAAAATGGAGTACGCAATGTTCTTTTTTTTCCTCAACCCTCTATTTTGCTCCCCTTTTGATTTAATTGAAGCGAGTCTTCACCCCCTTTCACCAAAAAAAAAGTAATATTACAACCTAATCTTTTACAATAATTAAACAAGTCACTCCTATACCATGCAATTATATTGGCTAGTACTAGTTCAAGTTGGGCAAGAAACCTTTTTATACATAAATAAAATTTTCAATTTTCTAGGATTCACACAATGACATAGAAAAATCATTATAAAATTATTTAGAATGAAAGAAGCAAACACACGTGTGTGTGTATATATATATACCTACGTTAGCCCGGACTCTATGGGTTGTTGAATTTACATCTAATGGCCCATAATACTCATAGGGCATTAAACGCGTGAGTATTATGGGTCATCAGATGTAAATCTCACGGCCTATAGAGCTCGGTCTCACGTAGGCGTACATGAGTCCAAGTTCATAATTAGGGTTTGAGTCACTTTATAAAGATAACCTTAACTACCCCTTAACCCCATTTAAGGAAGTTGTCCTAAATAAGTTATTTAGATGTTTATGATTTTTAGAATCCCCTAAGCACCCAACTCAGAACATAAAACAGCAAATAAATAATATTAGAGGTTTGCTGGAATTTTTATTTTCTGTCCAAGATTTTTTTGTGAAATTTCCAAAATAGCCCTAGGGCTATTTTAGTCTTTTCACCCTTAAAGACACACCAAACCTTTGCACAAAAACTTTTCAATGAGTATTAAACACAATGAAAAATAATTTAGTATATAAAAAATATCAGCACACATAGCATGTGTGAATTGACCAAAATGTCCCTAGGGCTAAAATGGTAAATTCACACCCTTTTTAATCCACAAATTATTTTATTATAATCAAGATAAATTAATATACTTTTTCTGACCATCAAGTGAATGTGTGGGCAGGAAGTGATCAGAGAATAAAATTGAGCAAAAATTACAAGGCCAAAATGACCCTTTTGCCCCTATATGCATCCAAACATACAAATTTCAATTAAACTCAAAATCACACAATTTCCAGCACACTAATTATTCAAAACAGTCCAATATGCATTCAATTTGAACTTTATATCAAAAGACTAATCAATGGAACTTATAGATTAATCAATTTTTTAATTTCCTAATTTTAACATACAAAACCCTAGATCGGGTAAATCAAAAACAAATTTTGATTAGATCAGCGACCAATGACCCCAACCTAAGCTCCGATACCACTGTTGAGTGGACAGACCAGCAAAAGCAAGCTGGGTAGGGGGTGGTGTACCAATCAAAATTCCAACTTTACAATTAATCTACAAGAACATGTATAAAAACTCAATTCAATGAGCAATATAACACCACCCAATCATTAATCATGCATATAAGAAAACTAATTGGGGTAGTAACATACTGACTTTGGGCATTCCATCCCCTTACATGCCCTTGAAACATTCAGCCCGTACTCTTAGATCACAAGAAACAAGCGTAGGGATTAAGGATTACCTTTATGTGTTGATCCCCCACAAACCAATGCTCTTGGATTGAAGAATCTCAACAAGGAAGCAAACCCAATGAATCACCAACACGTCCCACCAACGAAAGAGAGTTTTCTCCTTCAATCAGCCCGCCAAAGAGGTGTGAGAGAGGAGAGGGGCGGCCAGCAAGCTTTTTCCCAAGCTTTGTGCAGGCCACACCAAAGAGGGAGAGAGGGGGCGGCAAGATTAGGAAAGAGGAGACAAGAGGGGGGCGGCCCAAACTTAGGGCAGTCTCCTCTCTTGCTCTCCCTTAAATACCCTTACTTTCCTCTCTTAAGCAGGCCTATATGTAGGCTATTCTAATTGGGCTTTCCTGCTCTAATTCTTTTAGTTTAACTTGATGGTCATACACAACGGGAGCAGGCTCTATCTCTCAGAGCCCGCGGAGGCCTGGACCTCTTGCACATGATCAAGCCCGTGACAAGATTGACCCCTCCCTAACCAAAGGTCCCACTATCAACACATTATTTGCTCGTCTTAGCCCGACAACATGCTAATGCACAACCTAGTGGCATACCTAGTGTGCGTGTATGACGTAGGCCGATCCAAATCAAATTAGTGTAATGAAGGCAGATGTGAGGTCGGCGTGACTGCCTCCACTACCCTTGGACCCCGTGGCCCGTACTAGCTTACCTGGACCGTAACAACGTTAGATCAAAACGGACCCGATCCTATACCTTAGTCCAACATTCTTTTAGTATAATTTTATAATAAGAGGATGTGGTTGAGATAATTAAAAAATATTTGTACATATATGAGCATGTGGACTTTGGTCGGAGTGGAGGGATGAGCCAAAAAAAAAAAGAGGCAAAATGTGGTTTCAGGTGCTTTGAATAAACAAGCACAATTTAGGCAGAGTGGTCAAGCAACTTGTTTATTGAAAATAATAATTCTGACAACCCTCACCTTGCCTGGAACTGATTGCACCAAACCACGTTCTCCGCAGACAACATTGGAGGAAGCCCAGGTCCCAAACCTTGCCCATATGAACAGAAAACAGATCTCCGTCCCATCCGTCCTTCACCATTACAGCCCATGTTTCTTAAGGAAGATCTGTACATGGTGTCCCTACCCTCTAAAGAGAAACGTGGGTACTGATTCAGTGCATTCCTTGCTGACCTCAGTATATCAGAGTTGTTAACGCATAACACGGCGTACTCGACCAACTTGGCCTTTCTTGCATCCTCCTATCTCCAGGATCATCTCCTCCAGGGTCTGGCGTGGCACGAGATTTCGGGATTGCTTTGGTTGAGTAGATATATAGCAGTCGTGACCGGTGAACCGCCATTGTCAATAATCGACAGGGCACATACAAAACTATCACAAACATAACATTAAAATTTGCATTAAACTTGTATGCTAATACGATGCACCGTGGACAGCCGACAAAGGATAGATAGTCCTCCTGTCGGTGCACAATTGAGTTAGTCCTCCTACTGGGCGGCCAGTAGCGGCCGTGACCCGTCGCGGCCAGTAGTGGCCGCTAGTCGCTAAGCGCACCGGCTGGGCCCCTGGTCGTGGCTGTAGCCAGATTTAGTCACAAGTGTCAGAGTTGGTGTTAATGGAGAAAGAAAGAGGGATAAGAGAGGGGGGGGGGGAAAGAAATAAAAAAGAACTATTTTTTGGGGATACGAAAAAAATAGGGTTTAAATAACCACGTTCTTTATTATTTGATAATCAAAGTGTACATCTCGAATATGGATAGTCCCGGCCTCTTTTTGTTATTTGTTATCAAATTGCACACGTGTTATGCATTAAATTGTACATAGATATTAGATATTATCCTTATTCTAAGAATCACTTATCATATAAACTTTGTTTTTATATTAAGAGCACTATTATTACCATCCTTCCCCTATTATTTACTTCTCTAGTTTTTACGTTAAGAGCATTGCCACCCTAATAATGTCTCACTTCCCATATTATTCACCTTCCCCAAGTAAATATTTAAAAGTCTCTCCCATCCACCTGAATATATGTCATATGTACGTACCCAACCTACTCCTATCATACCTATGTCGGATCCATCACTAGCAAGCATGGTAGGACACATCGTTGTGTTATTTCCTGTCAACCCCTCTCCCAATGCCACAACCTCCGCTGTCTCTTTCTCCTCCTCCTTGGTTTTTCTCCTTTTCCTACGCCTCCTCATTTCTTTTCTTCATTTTCCTCTTTGCCTTTTTTTTTCATGCTGGTCACTACCAAATCATCTTGGCTAGACACATGAAAAAAATAATAAAAATTTTAAAATTTTGGTGGAATTGAGACATTATTTGTTGGGGGGAGAGGGTAGATATATTCTTATATTAAAATTATTTTATTTTAGTAAAAAGTTATTAGAAGAACTATAACTAACCAAGCAATTAGGACAAATAATAGGAAATTATTGCAATATTTTTGGTCTCTTGAAATCTAAATTAATGGAGAGTTTCTTTGGAAGGGAAATCTAGGCAAATTGAGAGTTTCTTTGGAAGGGCAATATAGGCATAGCGTGCTAAAAAAGTCCTAAATTAATTTAGAGTTTATTTGAAACATCAATATCGGCATAAAAATTTTCGTAATATTTTAGGTCTCTTCAATTCTAAATCAATTAAGAGTCACTACAACCAAAAAGACTATTAGTGACGCTTCGCTAATACTTTTTAGTTATGCTTAAAAACGTTGTTAAATGTGTGGATAAAAATAGTCATTATTTCCCATTAGCAATGATTATGATTAAATGTCACTCTATGTTTGTTTCTTCTTCTCTAATTCAAGATTATTAGCGATGATTTTTATTAAACGTCTCTAATAATATAGTATTAGCGACTTTTTTAAAACATTGCTACTAAAAATTAAAATAATTTTTTTATAAAAAATACTAAAATAAAATATATATTTATTAGCTACATTTTTTATTAAACATCGCTAATAATATAGTATTAGTGACATTTTTAAGTGTCACTAATGTGGATATCTATTATAAAAATAATAATAATTTAACATTATTAGAGACGCTTGATAAGTGCTCGCTAATAACATAAAAAAAAAAGAAAAAACATAAAATAACTATATTAGCAACGCTCTTAAAGAGTCACTAAAAATATATTTAAAAAAAAGAAAAGAAAAGGAGACTATTGACCTGGTTTGGAACAGGTCAAAGTATGACCCGCGACGCGAGTTGGTGCACACCTGTGCAGGGCGTGGGCGTCAAGGTGACTCGTTTCTATGAGTCATCTTTAACCTCTCGACAGAGAGGTTGAAGACAACTCCCTAGGGAAATTTTTTTATTCTTCCATAGTCCAGCGAGGCTTGCTGGCTCCGGAACTTTGGTAGAGTTTCCTCCCAACGGCAAGGATGCAATAACCAGAGTTTGGAGGATGGGAGGAAAACAAAACGGCAGCTGGATGACAACGGACGGCAACTGGAGGATGGAACTCCCCATGCAGGTAGTCATCATTTGTCCCATCTTTCGAACGGAACTCCTCATGGATATCCCTGAACACATCTCTCTTCAACCCCAACTCCTCCGATGAGGTTGCGTCCAGCACGGGTGCCGAGTCCGGCTCATTAGAGATGCCAGACATATTGCCCTCCTCATATCCAAAGACGCTCTTGCCTACCACCTCAGGGGAGAACTTTCAAGAATCAACCTTGTCATCCCCACTGTCATTTTTCCCGTCCCCGCTGCTGACGGAGAAGGGACAAAGTGAGGGGAAGAAGGTGGAAACGGAGGAGACAGCTGGGGGTCAGAAGGGGAGGTGGGAGGTTGCTTGCGGATCGGCAAATTGGGTCACTAGATGGAGGGACAGCAATCAGGAGAGGAGATGTGCAAGCATTTCGGGAACCATGGAAATGGGGCTGGAAGCTCCTCAGGGAGTTGTAGGTGAGGTGAGGAGAGAGGATGGTTTGTTTCCGCAGTTGGGACGGTGGCATGAGGTGTTGGGATATAAAGACACAGGCTCGAAATTTTGTGCTTGGGTAAATTTCCATCCATGTAATACTTTTAGTGATGCTTCAAAAGAAGCGTCACAAAAAGTGAGCAATTTGCGACGCTTCGCTGCGTCACAATTAGCTTCATTTGTTACGCTTCTTTTGAAGCAATGTTAATAGATTTTTTTGAAAAAATTATGTTATTTGCGACGCTCGGAAGTGAGCGTCGCAAATTGCAAACGAATTAGCAAAGCTGAATCTTCAGCGTTGCTAATAGCTTGAAATGTTTTTTAAAAAATATTATTAGGCTAATAGTATTATTAGTGGCGATGCTTAAGAATAAGTGTCTCCACTTATTGTTCCATTAGCAACGCTTATTTCATAGCGTCGCTAATATTATTTTTTTAAAACTTTTTGCCCCTCCCTCTTCTCCTCTCTCTATCTCAACCTTCTCTCTCTACCCTCTCGCTCCTCTCCTTCTCTCTCTCTCCTCTATCTATCTCTTCACTCTCTCTCCTCACTCTCTCTCTACCCTCTCTCTTCCCTATCTCTCCTCACACTCTCTCTCCTCTCTCTCCCACGTGCATCAACGTGAGCCCCGACTCCAAGGACATGAGGTGAGAGAGTAGGGGAATTTATTTTTAATTATATTTTATATTTTAAAAATAATAATATATTAAATAAAATAAAATTACTAGTGACGCTTAGAGTAATACCCAAGGTATTAGCGAGGCACGCTTGAGCTGGGTATTAGCTACGCTTAAGCTAAGTGTCGCTACTAAATTTATTTTATTTATTTTTAAAATAAAAGATATTATCAAAAGATATATCTTTCTCTACCCTCTCTCTCTCATCACTCTCTCCTCCCTCTCTCATCTCTCTCTCCTCACCCTCTCTCTCTCCTCTATCTCTCTCTTCTCTCTCCTCTATCTCTCTCCTCCCTCTCTCTTCTCTCTCCTCACTCTCTCTCTTCTCTCTCCTCACCCTCTCTCTCCTCTTTCTCTCTCCTCACTCTCATCTCTTTGCTCTTTCTCCTCTCTCTCCCACGTGAGTCAATGTGAGCCCCAGCTCTAAAGATGAGAAGAGAGAGAGTAGGGGAATTTATTTTTATTTATTATTAGATTTTTAATTATATATTATATTTTAAAAAATAAGAATATATGAAATAGAATAAAATTACTAGTGAATCTTAGGGTAAAGCATCGCAAATACCCAACGTATTAGCAACGCTTGCGCTTAAGCATCGCTAATACCTTTGGTAGTATGGACGCTTTAAGCTAAGCATCGCTAATAAATATATTTAATTAATTTTTAAAATATAAAATATAATTAAAAAATACACATATCTCTCTCCTCACTCTCTCTCCCCTCACCCTCTCTCTTCTCTCTTCTCTCTCCCCTCTCCTCTCTAACTCACTCTCTCTCCTCTATCTCTCCTCACTCTCTCTCTATCTCCTATCTCTCCCATGTGCATCAACGTGAGCCTCGGCTCCGTGGACGAGAGGGGAGAGAGTACGATGCTTGGGCTTAACCGTCGCTAATACCTTGGGTAGTAGTGACACTTTAAGCTAAGCGTCACTACTAAATTTATTTTATTAATTTTTAAAATATAAGATAATTAAAAAATACATGTCTCTCTCTCCTCATTCTCTCACTTCTCTCTCTCTCCTCACTCTCTCTTTCCTCTCTCTCTACCCTCTCTCCCTTGCTCTTCACTCACTCTCTCTCTCTCCTCGCTCTTCTCACTCTCCTCAATCTCTCTCTCTTCTCACTCTCTCTTCTCTCACTCCTCACTCTCTCTACCCTTTCTCTCTCCTCTCCTTCTCTCTCTCACTCACTATCTCTCTCTCTTCTCTTTCTCCTCCTCTCTCCTCTCACTATCTCTCTCTCCTCATTCTCTGTCTCCTCGCACCCTCTCGCTCCTTACTCTCTCTGCTCTGCACTCTCTCCTCTCCTCTCTCTCAATGCACTATCTCTTCTATCTCTCCCCATGTATCAAATCTAACCCAATCACCACTCAATAAGGACTTCAACCTTTCTGTTTCATGAATGAATTCCAGCTCCTTCTCGGTAGTCATTTCCCTTAAAGCCTTTCTAAACACAACCTGCATACACACATGTGGTTATCATAAGGAGAGTGCCTTTAACTCGATTATGTAAATATAATTAACATCAACAAATTTTATTTATGGTTTACTTCTCTCTTGCCTAATATTGCCCCCTCAATCTTTTTGTTTGGAGCTTCTTGTACCCGTACCAATTCAACATCCTTAAGAAAGAACTCCCTAGATGAATGACACATACTTCACCCAGCTGGGGAAGCCTTTCCATCATCCAAACCTATAAGGTTACAGATCAGTCATGATCAGTTTTAAATTCAATTAGTTTGCAATTGTGCATGTTGACAACTAGTACTGCCACTTACAATCAATGCATGGACAAAACTTCAAACATTACTGTTAGAAGTGGGCATTAGATTTAATGGGTTAAGCTCATATCATTCAGGTGGGCATGATATTTATGTGGGTCAAGCCCATATTACTTATGTGGGTCAAGCCCATATAGTAGAGAGAGCTTAAGCCCACTTTGTATTATATGAGAATCACATATTTGAATTGGTTGATGGAGTGAATAGTCTCACATCGCCTAGAAAAAGGTGATGTTGTTGGTATATAAGACACAAGTTTGGCCTTTTAAGTTAGGCCCTTGGGCGAACCCACTTTTGTGGGGGAGAGACATATTGAACCCATGCACCTAGGTGGGCTAACCCACACACATGCTGCCGTCCGTCCGGCTGGTTCAGTTCACATGCTCAGCCAGTCAGGTCCGGTCCAGTCAACTTCATTTGGGTTGGTTTCTATTAACTAAAATGGTTCCGGTTTGATTTCACTAAAGAATGTGTCCGTTAACAGATGGACGCATCTATTTGAACGGGAAATGGTGTCTTCAACAGGATTTTCTATAAAATCATTGAAAACAATTTCTATAAGAATCTTATCCTAGATTTCTGTCCATTTTCCTTTTTGTGAGAGTATACATATTGTGGTTTGCTGCATGTACTGTGTTGGATGTGCTCCTATAGTACATGGTTGATCGTCTTATCCTAGGAAGTAGATGCCCAAGAGTACTAAGCACCGTTGAGGAGGGTGAATTCTATTTTAAGGACAGAGTGATTTGATTGATTCAATCATAAAACTTCAAGTAAGATTTTCATCACCATGTTTACAAAAGGTATGAAAATAACAATTGCCACCTTCAATGCTAATCCTTCTGCCTACTCCAATAGATGTTGTGTTAGAGAAACATATGCCCTCCTCCATGGATAATCATTGTAGACCTACAAATCATTGACCAAAACTATAAACTTCATATCCACTATGTGGGGAATAAAACTACAGGCCCTCGCCAAAAAGTGTATATATTTATTGTACTCTGGTTCTGGCCGAACAGAGTATAAATATATTGTTCTCTAGTTCTAGGTGAACAAAGTATAATTTTACTGTTCTTTGGTTGTACTGTGGAATAAAGGATCTAGAAATGCCAATAAGAAAGCAAAACAATAACACATGGAATTATGTGGTTCGGCCTTATTGTATACATTCACGGGATTACACAATTTCACTAGATAGAAAAATAGTTACAAGAGAATTACAAGATTTCTCAGCAACATTCCTCATGCAATACACAAGAAGAAAATTCCAACTTCTTCCTGTTTTTCTTCTCTCTGTGTTGCTCTGTGTTGGCCTCTCCAGTTCTGGGTCATGGCTGCTTTGAAATCTTCTCTGGAATTCTTCTCAAGTCCTCATCACGTCAGCTTCCTTTATGATCTTTCTTTATAACTTAGGTCTTACACATAGAAAGACCAAACTGCCCTTCACTTAATGAGTCCCATAATTGGTTTTACCATTAACAATCTCCCACTTGAAACCTAATTACTTAAAATCTTTATCAATAATTCTTCCACTCAAACTGATCCCTTTCGAATCAATTTCAGATATAGAGCCAAATTGCAAGCAAGACAATTGCTCCCTTCTTACCTAATGTAACTGTGTGATCACCACCATCCTTCTAGTGTAGAAGACTGATGGTGGTTGAGCAAATGCTCAATTTCTCCATCGTTACCACTTTAGTAAGCATATCCGCTGATTCTCCTTAGTATGAATATTCTCAAAGAAGACCTTCTTTTCTTCAACAAGTTCTCTCACAAAAATGATACTTGATCTCAATATGTTTCGTTTTAGCTTGAAACACATTATTCTTTGTCATATCAATTGCACTCTTGTTATCACAATAGAGTACGCACCTCTCTTGAGGTTTGTTCAACTCCTCAAGAATGCTTTTAACCACATCCTCATCTTGCAAACTTCGGTGGCTGCAATATACTCTACCTCAGCAGATGAATTAGTCATAGATTTCTGCAATTGTGACTGCCAAGCAATTGCACCACTGCCTAATGTGAAGACAAAACCTGAAGTGCTTCTTCTGTTATCTAGATTACCTCCATAATCTGAATCAATAAAGCCAACTAAGTTAATCCTGTAACTTCCACCAAAGTGCAAAGACATACCTGAAGAACCCTTTAGATATATGAGAATCCACTTCATTGCATTCCAATGCTCTTCACCTAGATTTGCCATAGTCATGAACAAGTGGTTAATACTTCTTCACATACAGTTCTAGAGGATCCAGCTATTTCCTTACAGACACCACTTAGTTGGACAAGTTCCAGGCAGACTAAAAAGAGGAGGATATTTGATCCATCTGACCCTGAGAGCACATCTAGTATGCATTTCATATTTGATCCTAGTTTGAATTATTTGCTTTTGACTAATAGTGGTGAACTAGAAAGCTTTAAGGAAGCTTGCAGAATAGACACTTCAGTTCAGTGGGAGCGTGCTATGGAGGATGAGATGGATTCATTGTCATCTAATCAGACTTAGGAGTTAGTTCCTCTACCTTCAAGTAAAAAGACATTACATAACAAGTGGGTTTATAGGCTGAAACATGAAGCTGATGGAAGCAAGAGATTTAAAGTTAGACTAGTTGTCAAAGGCTTTCAGCAGAAGTATGGAGTAGATTATATAGAGATATTTGCTCATGTTGTCAAAATTGCTACCATCAGAATGGTGTTGTCCATTGTTAAAGTTGAAGATCTTCACTTAGAGCAGTTGGATGCTAAAACAACTTTCTTACATGGCTACTTGGAAGAGGAGATCTATATGCATCAACCCCAAGGTTATGTGGTAAGAGCAAAGGAGAATTTGGTGTGCAAGTTGTCTAAGAGCTTGTATGGCCTCAAGCAAGCTCCAAAACAGTGGTATAGGAAATTTGATAGTTTTATGATATCCATTGGATTTTATCATTGCTACTCTGACCACTGTTGTTATTACAAAAGGCTGAGAGTTCTACAAACTCAGTTTCAACCTATTTCATCTTCCTCTTATGTAGATCATGATGGTGCTTGTACAACTCTGTCTCATGAAACACAACATCAATGCTCCAAACAACCTTCTTATGGATTGGATCCTACAGTCTATAACCATAAGCATATCCACCATTGCCAACAAAGTAGCACTTGTTGGACTTGGAATCCAACTTGCCCCTATACTCTGTATCAACATGCACATAAGCAGGACAACTAAAGACTCTTAAGTGATTAATCTTTACCTCTTTCTTTGACCATGCCTCTTCAGGAATGCCTCCATCTAGGGGATAACATGGAGACCTATTCATCAAATATGCTTCAGTGTCATTTACATAAGTCCAAAATGAGAGTAGAAGGCCACATTGTAAGGACTCTCATCTTGAACCGGTTTATTTTTAATGTTATTTATCGGTTATCGTGTGGTTTAAGCGTTTTCTAATTAAATTCGGTAGTTTTCAAAAACAAATGGATTTTCTAAAGGTATTACTCAAAACTAACTTCACATTAATAAGTTTTAAGTGATTTTGGGTCAAATCTAAATTTTTGGGATTTTTTTGATTTTTTACCAATTTTACAAAAATTAGGGTTTGGTAGGACCCCCTTGTGGGCCCCACCAACGAAATTATGTTTTTCGGACCAAAATTCCCTAGACATCAATAGAAGGCAGTAGAAAAAAAATTTAGAATTTTTTTGGACTTCATTTTGGGTTAAATTACCACATTTCCTAATTTTAGTTAAAAACTCTATTTTTACCCCACATTTTTATTAGGTGTAGCCCAACCCTTACTATAAAAGGGAATGGGCTGAGCCATTCCCAAATTGGGAATAGGATTAGCCAGGAGATTGGAGCCTAATCCCTGATTAGACTAAAAAGGAAAATGATTAGAGGTGAGTTTAGCTTAATCTTTGGGGTTTTCTTAATATGTTCTTAATCTTGTCTTTCATCATCGTTTCAATACATTTTAAAAGTATTAAATCACTATTTTCTCTTCTTTTCTAAGCCTTAATCTTCAAAATATCATTTTTATGCTTCCAAAGCTCTAGATCTAGGGTTTACTTTTGATTTTTCAAAGCTTAATCGAGTTTAGATGTGTGTTAACTTAAAAATCGTGTTTTTGGAAGGTGTTGGAAGAGATTGAAGGTTTAATCCGAATCAAACTAATAAAGAAGGTAATGGGTCTTCAAATCTCAGCTTTATGGTGGTAAAAATATTGATTTTTATGGTTTTATTTGGAATAGGTTTACTTGATTTGAGCTCTAATGGTGGGTTTATCATATGTTAATCTCTTGCTTCGATTTCTTAGGGTTTTATCTTAGAATGAGTTAAATTAGTGTTCTAGAATATTTGCTGGGATTTTGATAGTGTTTGAGAAAATAGATGAAGGTTTTAAGTTATTTCAATGGAGCCTCGGTTTTGAATTTTAAAATGGGGAAGAAGCTCTCGATCTGCCTTGTTGGCGATCGATCGGGCCTTGTGGTCTGATCATGCTGATCGAACGGCCTACCAGGCTGATCGATCGGCTATACAGCAGTTGAACTATTTTGGAAATTTTATGCTTATTTCAATGTTTTTACTCCATTTAATGGTTATAATGGTTATGAGAGGTGTGTTATGTTGAAATTAGGCTACTGGAGGTGTGGAATTGATGATGGAGGTTTATGGATTAGGTTTAAGTGTTGTTGGGTGGTATTATATTATATGTTGATAATTGTGCATGTTGATATTGAATTATCTTAAACCTTTGAATGTTGGAACTCTTGTGATTAGAGTATGTTTCCAACAGGGATATTATACGAAAAATAATGAGATGCGTTCTCTTATAATGAGAATGGTTTAGGGGTAATTAATGTGATCATGTTATGGCTTAATGTGGAGAAAAATCATGCTTATAGGAGTGAGCATACAATTTCACATGGATGGATTTAAGCTTTATGGTAGATTTTGCTTTGATTTCAGTTAGGAATCATCGTTTTGAATGTTTTAAGCATGCATATATTGCATTATGAGTTTATGTCAAAGCATTGGTCATGTGCTTAGAATATGTATGAATATACACATCTATGGGAAATCTACTATGAAATGGTAGTTAATTATGCTTGATTATGATGCATGAGAGGACTGATTGGGAGCATGTTCCATGTGTTGAAACCCACGTAGGTCTTGCTCATAGATGTGTCATGATATCATGCATCATGGATCGGTATTCATGAACGAAGTTTTGCCGATGTTTAACCGGAATTGATCGATTGTATGCAATGATTGAGATTGTGTGCTGGATTAATCGCTCGGTGAATTAATTAGAACTTGGTTGGTTCAAAAGGGCATGTTTTCGATTTAAGTTCTTGTGTGGAACATGGACACTCCCCAGGTTGAGTCTAGTTAAGGTGAGTTATGTGGGGATGAGTTATGTCACGCCCCGGCGATGCCCGACCCGAGCTGAACCCGGTCCAGGGGCCGGTCAAGCGCGCGGGGGTGACGAAGTGAAGATTGAGAAAACGATTCTAGCAGAAGACTTAACCCTAACCACGGGCGATTAATAGAAACACGGAGTGCGCACAATCCTTTGAGCAAGAGTAAATAAAAAGGGAAGAAAAGATGTTGCTTACCACAAAGTAAACAACGATCTCAAACCCACAAGCTTAATTTAAGTAAAGCCCACACCGGCTCAAAATAAGACTTAAGCAAACATAACTGTAACATGTGACAAATCCAAAACAAAGAACCCTACACATAGGTTCTAACATAAAGCATGAAACAAAAGAAGGTAAGTCACACAACGATCTCCATGATCATATCCAAGCCACCTCCGACCTTTCCTCAAAGAGGAGATCCTGTCCGACTGCGTGTTGCACCACGCAGCCCCAAATCAAAACACAAAAGAGGGGTGAGTTTAACAAACTCAGTAATGGTTTTAATATTACTAACAACTTAGAAAATACGATAGCACAACGATATAATTTTTCAAATCAACGATTTACAAGGTGCATCATTTTCTGATCATATATTCACATCACTTAAAACTACATCACAGTGCATAATCAACCTGCATTGATGTATCTCTAACATACATATTCCCACATGCATTCACATCATAACCAATCCCGCATGGATGTATCTCTAACATACCTATTCCCACATGCATAATATCATCACAACCTGCATGGATGGATCTCTAACATACATATTCCCACATGCATAATATCATCACAATCTGCATGGATGTATCTCTAACATACATATTCCCACATGCATTCATATCAAAATCAACCTCCATCAAGGAGTAATCACACATTAATGTCACACAGACGGGAGCATAGACAAGGCCACGAAGGCGTGTCATGGTCCAAAATTCTACACAAGAATTCAAGAAAGATCGGGGTTGTCAATCCCTAATACTGCTCGCCCTGGACGATCTTGGCCAAGGATGTCTCATTCTCACACAGAGAATCTAGAGCAGGGGTGTTCGCCCAAGGACATCTCCTGCGGAGGGAAGAGCCCGAGTTCTCACACAGAGAACCCTAGAACACGTGGTAGCGGGGTGCACACGGCATACCACACTGGATTCTCAGGGTCCAGATGACACACATAATAACATTCTCACAATCCGCAAGACAAGTACACAACTCGTCCCCACATGTCATTCCATTTAACAAGACTCAACCCGGGGAGTGCACTCGTTCCACACAGGAACTCAAATCAAAATATGTCCTTTCGGACCAATCAATTTGCGATTAATCCACGACCGATCAATCCGGCACACAATTCCATCACATTGCATCCAATCGGTCAAATTCGATTAATCACGATGAAGCCTCGATTGGAAATCCATTTTCATGATGCATGCAGCATGGTACATACGTAGGCAAAGCATACATGAATCCTAATCCATGATAAGTGCTCTCAACAGCCCCTAATGCATCATTCATAATCACAATATCAAGCTTCAACATCGTCATTTAACCCC
The DNA here is from genome assembly GCA_035235625.1 of Saururus chinensis. Taxonomy (NCBI): domain Eukaryota; kingdom Viridiplantae; phylum Streptophyta; class Magnoliopsida; order Piperales; family Saururaceae; genus Saururus; species Saururus chinensis. The sequence goes on from CP141140.1 coordinate 30,558,568, forward strand.
ACATGTGTGTGTATCTAGTAGAAGCATTTCACATAATGCATGCCAACATGCTTGAAATTAAACTCACTACCACACTACACATGTGAATTTCCATCTAAACATGAATTCCAGCAAAATCATATCTCAATTCAAAACTCAACCACAAAGGCTAAACACATATAACATTACCCATTTCATCATTGAGTCATGGCATTCACCAACATCCACACACAACTAACCACAATCCATCATGACAAATCAGTCCAATAATAGATTATAGTTCTACTGAAAATATGCTTAACTATGAGAAACCAACCATTCATAATTTTAAGATGACGATTCCAACATCATGCCACAAAACATAAGTCATTCCACCATCTCTAAGTATATATCTCAACTCCATAAACTTAATAGCATGCATTTCTAGTAGCCTAACATAGCTTAAAACACTCCACATTCATATAAAATTGGCAAGCTAAAGTGGAATCATCAAAATAGACATCATATGCACAACATGCAATTTACTGTGTAGCCGATCGATCGCCCTTCCGACCGTTCGATCGATTAAACGCGAAAATTTGAAATTTATAGTTTGGCCGTTCGATCGGCTGAACTGGAAAAGTGTCGTTCCGACAGTGTTGCCGATCGAACGCCCTGCAGGGCCGATCGATCGCCAACACGGCAGAACAGTCATCTTCTTCCTTTCACAAATCCAAACCGAAACACCATAGATAACACTTCAAATCCACATCTAACACCCTAATCATCATCAAAAGTCCTTCTTGACTTCCAGAACATCAAACCACACCATAAGAATGCAAAACCCTAAGAAATCGGGATTAAATAATTCCATTTTCTAATCTTACCATTAACACACTAAATCAAGCAAACTCCATTCGAAATAAGCCAAAAATGAAGAGTTTTACCATGGATAAACAGAGATTTCGAAGACCCATTACCTCAGCACTTGATTAAGCTCGGATTGAAGAGTCACCCTTCTTGAAATCCTTGAAAACACAATGAGTTTGAATTAAACACCAATAGAAATCGATTTACTTAAGAAATCCCTAATTAAATCTTAGATGTAGGGCTTGTTGGTAGTAAAAATCAAATTTTGAATGTTAGGGTTTGTAGTAAAACACAAATCAGTAGCTTTTGATGGTCAAAAATGAATTAAATCAAGGGGAAAATGGTAGATTTGGAAGAAATTAAGAAGAAAGTCATGGATTAGTGCTTAATTAAAGTAAGCTTACCTTAATCGGCTTCTAATTCGGGCCTAAGTGGGGATTAGGCCAGCCCTCCTTCCATAGCCTATTCCCAAAAATAGAAATAGCTCAGGTCTGCCCTTTTATAGTAAGGGTTGGGGTATGCATGGGTAAGTTTTGGGGTGTAAATATGAAAAGTAGGCTAAAAGTGGGTATTTTGCAAATTTAAGCACAAATTAAGCTTAATAAAATTCTAAAAATTTTTGTGGGACCTTAAGTATATGTCTAGGTTCGATTGACACAAAAATAAAATTTTTGACGGTAGGGCCCACAGGGGTCCCGCCAAAGCCCTAATTTTTGGGAAAATAGTAAAAATTCTGAAAATTTCAAAAAATTCACATTTGGTTTAAAATCACTTAAAACCACTAATATTGAAGTTGATTTTGGTTAAAACCATCACAAATACTATTTATTTACAAAATCACCGAATAAGATCAGAAAACACGTAAATCTCACGATAATCAATAATTAAATAAAACCAAAACCGGTTTAAAGATGAGGGTCCTTACAAGTTATGTACTTGTCTTGCGGATGAGATTATCATGATTGTCATTTGGACCCTAAGAATCCAAAGTGGTATGCCTCGTGCACCGGCTACTACATGTTCTAGGGTTCCCTATGTGGGAATTCGGGCTCTCCCCCACCGCAGGAGATGTCCCTGGGTGAACACACCTACTTTAGGTTTTCTGTGTGAGAATCAGACATCCTTGGCCAGGATTGTCCAGAGCAAACAACTTTAGGGGATGACAACCCCGACCATCTTACATTTCCTGTGTGGATATTTGACCACGTCTCGCCTTCGTGGCCTTGACTGTGTCCAGCCTTTGTGGTAATACTTATGTTTACTCCTTGATGGAGGCATTCACTATTTGTATTGATGCATGTGTATTTTGAATGCTATGCATGATTGTGTATCATGTGTCTGACACATTTGTCGTGCATGATGGATGAGGATGTGATATGAATGCATAATCAAAAATTGTGTGGTTGAGACACTATTATGTAGGTTTATGTGATATAAATGCATGATCAGAAATTGTGTGTGAATGAGACACTATTATGCAGGCTTATGTGAAATGAATGCATGATCAGAAATTGTGTGGTTGAGACACTATTATGCAGGTTTATGTGATATGAATCCATGATCAGAAAGTGTGTGAATGAGACACTATTATGCAGGTTTATGTGATATGAATGCATGATCAGAAAGTGGTATAACATGTAAACTTTTGATCTGAATTGCTACATTATCATGTTGTTATGTTTTCTGATTATTATTGTTATATTCAAACCATTATTGAGTTTATATACTCACCCCTCTTTCTTGTGCTTTTGTATTGGGGCTGCATGACATGACATGCAGTTGGACAGGATCCTCTGTATGAGGAACGCTTGGGGAGAGTTTGGAATTAGGCGTGGAGGCCTCTAGACTTTGCATGTTTTTCTGATTATTTTGTTATGATGTTAGAACACCTTGTGGAGTAGTTCTTGTTTCAGACTTGTGATATATTATGTCTTTAGATTTGTTTGAGACCCTGTTTTGAGCTAAGTGTGTTGGCTCTGGATTAATTTTAGAATTAAAATCTTCTTTTGCACTACTTATTTACTCTTCCTCAAAGTAGTGTGTAACTCCACTAATTAGACCGCCCGTAGGTGGGGCGTAAGTCTTCCACTATTTTTTTAACCGTTTTCAATACCGTTGCCCCCGTGCGCTGGACCAGCCCTTGGACCGGGTTTCAGCTCAGATCGGGCAGTACTGGGGTGTGACACACAGTGCAGTGCATACTACGTGTCTTCTTCATGATGGTCTTGTTCATCCGTTTTGCAACACCATTATGTCTGGGCTGTCTAGGAGTAGTAAACAACCTTCAAATGTCATGCTTGCCACACTAGGATTGGAATTCCCTACTATAATACTCACCTCCATTGTCTAACTTCAAACAATTCAACTTTAACCCTGCCTCATTCTCAACAAGTGTTTTCCACTGCATAAAGATAGAAAATACATCTAATTTATTTTTAGCAAAGTAATTGCGAGAAGTGTTATCAATAAAAGTAATGAAGTAAGACTGTAACTGTCACGCCCCGGCGATACCCGACCCGAGCCGAACCCGGTCCAAGGGCCGGTCAAGCGCGTGGGGGCGACGAAGTGAAGATTGAGAAACGATTCTAGCGGAAGACTTAACCCTAACCAAGGGCGATTTACAGAAACACGGAGTGCGCACAATCCTTTGAGCAAGAGTAAATAAAAAAGGAAGAAAAGGTGTTGCTTATCACAAAGTAAACAACAATCTCAAACCCACAAGCTTAGTTAAGTAAAGCCCACACCGGCTCAAAATAAGTCATAAGCATCACAATAGTAAAATGTGACATAAAACCAAAACAAGAACCCTACACAAAGGTTCTAAAATAAGCATGAAACAAAAGAAGGTAAATCACACAATGATCTCGAAGATCACATCCAAGCCATCTCCGACCTTTCCTCGAAGAGGAGATCTTGTCCGTCTGTGTGTTGCACCACGCAACCCCAAATCAAAACACCAAAGAGGGGTGAGTTTAACAAACTCAACAATGGTTTTAATATCACTAACAACATCGAAAAATATGATAGCATAGTGATATAATCATTCAAATCAACGAATTACATGGTGCATCATTTTCTGATCACACATACATATCACCTAACACTGCATCATAGTGCATAATCAACCTGCATGGATATATCTCTAACATACATATTCCACATGCATAACATCAACATCAACTTGCATGGATGTATCTCTAACATACATATTCCACATGCATAACATCAACATCAACCTGCATGGATGTATCTCTAACATACATATTCCAACATGCATAACATCAACATCAACCTGTATGGATGTATCTCTAACATACATATTCCCACATGCATAACATCAACATCAATCCTGCATAGATGTATCTCTAACATACATATTCCCACATGCATAATATCAAATCGAATTGCATGGATGTATCTCTAACATACATATTCCACATGCATAACATCAAAATCAACCTCCATCAAGAAGTGATCACACATTAATGTCACACAGACGGGAGCATGGACAAGGCCACGAAGGTGTGTCATGGTCCAAAATTCTACACAAGAATTCAAGAAAGATTGGGGTTGTCAATCCCTAATACTGCTCGCCCTAGACGATCCTGGCCAAGGATGTCCCATTCTCACACAGAGAATCTAGAGCAGGGGTGTTCGCCCAGGGACATCTCCTGCAGAGGGAAGAGCCCGAGTTCTCACACAGAGAACCCTAGAACACGTGGTAGCGGGGTGCACATGGCATACCACACTAGATTCTCAGGGTCCAGATGACACACATAATAACATTCTCACAATCCGCAAGACAAGTACACAACTCGTCCCCACATGTCATTCCATTTAACAAGACTCAACCCGGGGAGTGCACTCGTTCCACACAGGAACTTCAAATCGTTCCACACAGGAACTTCAAATCAAAATATGTCCTTTCGGACCAATCAACTTGCAATTAATCCACGACCGATCAATCCGGCACACAATTCCATCACATTGCATCCAATCGGTCAAATTCGATTAATCACGATGAAGCCTCAATTGGAAATCCATTTTCATGATGCATGCAGCATGGTACATATGTGGGCAAAGCATACATGAATCCTAATCCATGATAAGTGCTCTCACCAGCCCCAAATGCATCATTCATAATCACAATATTAAGCTTCAACATCATCATTTAACCCCACATGTGTGTGTGTATCTAGTAGAAACATTTCATATAATGCATATCAACATGCTTAAAAATCAACTCACTACCACACTACACATGTGAATTTCTATCCAACATGAATTCCAGCGGAAATCATAGAAGAAGAATCGTTGAAATCATAGCTAGATTCAAAACTCAACCACAAAGGCTATACACATATAACATCACTCATTTCATCATTGAGTCATGACATTCACCAACATCCACACACCACTAACCACAATCTATCATGACAAATCAGTCCAACAATGATCATAGTCCTACTGAAAATATGCTTAACAAAAGGGAAACAACCATTCATAATTTCAAGATAACGATTCCAACATCATGCCACAAAACATGAGTCATTCTACCATCTCTAAGTATATATCTCAACTCCATAAACTTAATAGCATGCATTTCTAGTAGCCTAACATAGCTTAAAACACTCCACATTCATATAAAATTGGCAAGTTAAAGTGGAATCATCAAAATAGACATCATATGCACAACATACAATTTCCTGTGTAGCCGATCGATCGCCCTTCAGGCCGTTCGATCGGTTACACGTAAAAATTTGAAATTTACACTTCAGCCGATCGATCGCCCTGCAGGGCCGATCGATCGCCAACACGGCAGAACAGTCATCTTCTTCCTTTCGCAAATCCAAACCGAAACACCATAGATAACACTTCAAATCCACATCTAACACCCTAATCATCATCAAAAGTCCTTCTTGACTTCCAGAACATCAAACCACACTATATGAATGCAAAACCCTAAGAAATCGGGATTAAATAATTCTATTTTCTAATCTTACCATTAACACACTAAATCAAGCAAACTCCATTCGAAATAAGCCAAAAATGAAGAGTTTTACCATGGATAAACAGAGATTTCGAAGACCCATTACCTCAGCACTTGATTAAGCTCGGATTGAAGAGTCACCCTTCTTGAAATCCTTGAAAACACAATGAGTTTGAATTAAACACCAATAGAAATCGATTTACTTAAGAAATCCCTAATTAAATCTTAGATGTAGGGCTTGTTGGTAGTAAAAATCAAATTTTGAATGTTAGGGTTTGTAGTAAAACACAAATCAGTAGCTTTTGATGGTCAAAAATGAATTAAATCAAGGGGAAAATGGTAGATTTGGAAGAAATTAAGAAGAAAGTCATGGATTAGTGCTTAATTAAAGTAAGCTTACCTTAATTGGCTTCTAATTCGGGCCTAAGTGAGGATTAGGCCAGCCCTCCTTCCATAGCCTATTCCCAAAAATGGAAATGGCTCAGGTTTGCTCTTTTATAGTAAGGGTTGGGGTATGCATAGGTAAGTTTTGGGGTGTAAATAGGAAAAGTAGGCTAAAAGTGGGTATTTTGCAAATTTAAGCACAAATTAAGCCTAATAAAATTCTGAAAATTTTTGTATGACCTTAAGTATATGTCTAGGTTCATTTGACCTAAAAATAAAATTTTCGACGGTGGGGCCCACAGGGGTCCCGCCAAAACCCTAATTTTTGGGAAAATAGTAAAAATTCCAAAAAATCCCAAAAATTCACATTTGGTCTAAAATCACTTAAAACCACTAATGTTGAATTTAATTTTGGTTAAAACCATCACAAACGATTTTTATTTTATGAAATTACCCAAGAAGATCAAAAAATACGTTAATCTCACAATAACCCATAATTAAAGAAAATTAAAACCCGGTTTAAAGATGAGGGTCCTTACAGTAACGCCCCAGAATTTTTATGTTTTGAAATTTGGGCGTTTGGGCCAATTAGCGGGTTTTAAGGCCCATTAACGGTTTTTCCTAAAATTAGATTATTTTGAGCCTTATTCGTTAAGAGAAGCCTTAAGATTTTTGATAGGGCTCGACGAGATGAACGTATTGAGCCTAAGAACGTATCAAACAGACACCGGGTTAGTGGACTATGGCATTGGAAAGCGTGCCATAGGCGGGACCCACCTTAAATCTGTGAGAAAACATGCCCTTGTGTGGTCTTGTTTCGAAGGACTCGTCGATACGAGTCCAACGGTGCTAAGAACGCATCATTCCGAGTTTGGGGTAAAGTGTTTCGAAGGTTTAAAATTTAATTTTTGTTTTGAATTTAAAAAACGAAAATTATATAAAAAAGTATATATATATATATATAAGGTTTTTGCGTCATTGGCTGGCTGACGCAAATGAGGCAGCCAGCATAGTAACCTGCCGCATTGCGGCAGATTGAACTACCGCAATGCGGCAGTTGGTCCAGGCTAGCCGCAGACTAGCCTGCAGCTAGCCCACATTGCGGCATTTGCGCTCCTGCAGTTTCTGGATGCATGACAAGTGTGGCGCATCCGGCTTATACAGGGGTCTATTTAAGGAGAGGGAGGGAGGGGTTTTGAGTCGCCTCACCCTTTTCCTCCTCTCCTTCTCTTGAGATACGCTCGTTTCTACACTTTAAACATATATTTTTACACCGTTTCTTATCCGATTCCGCCCATGCAAAAACCATTTTTACCTAATTCGAGGGTGCCGGACGTCGTGAGAGGGTCCATTTTTTGATTGAAATGACTTGAGGCAAGAGGAGGCCTTGTCTGCCGCAGCCAAGCCGGACGAAGAGATTGTCCCAATGCTAGGGGAGGTCATGCCCGCCTCACTCGAGCCAGACGAGGAAACTACCCCTACGCAAGGGGAGGTACCGCCCACCATTTTTAAGCCGACTGCAATCATAGGCGTAACGGGGGTAGGTGGTTTTAAGTTCTACTTTCGTGCTACGATTATATGTTATATTTTATAATTTATTTATTTCTTATAATAAATATAATTTTGGAAATATACGATATTTATTAGGGGTCGGGCGAACGCTAAGATAATAGCGTATCGTACACCTCTACGATGGAATTTATTGTGATGCGAGCTTTAATGATAATATTGTTTATGAACGTTTTGATCGGATTTTTAAGGGTAGTTATTTGGTATAAAGCCCAAAAACTGCAATCGGTTTTGAAGGGTAGCTATTTGGTATAAAGCCCAAAAGCTATCGGAGTTATGACTCCTAGGTACCGCCGATTATGGCATATGGCGAGCCCATGAAGTTGGATATCGTGGGAAGATCCTCTTCATTCTGATCCTGTCGCCCCACGAGCATGGGTGTATGTCGCTTGGGTATCGGCGACATCCTGTTAACGATGATTTATCCAATTTTGATTTATTTATCGGATTCTGTCTACGAATGAATTATCCGAATTTACCAGATTCTGCAAAGAACTATTTTGTCTACTTTTTATCTAAGAAATGTATTAGATTCTGTTAGTTGATAATATTGATTTAATTCGACATTGTGTTATGAGAATATTTTATGTAGCTTTAATTATGCTTTATGTTTTAGCATGCTAATAGATTTTAATTCTATCTACTGAGTATAAATATACTCACCCACCCCTAGACGCCGCAGGTTTGGACGATGAAGATAATATGCTCGAGGATTGCTCGTAGGCTTCAAAGGACCTATGTTTTATCATGTTCTTTTATTATGTATTAATTTTGTATGTACGCAACTTTGATTTTGTTAAGGCATGATAGGCCTTATTATGTAAATTTTTTTTGTAATTACCTAAATTAATGGATGGTTACTCTTCTATGCACGGTTGATCTTGGCCCGTTTATTACTACAATTTATCGACGCTCCGACCGTTTAAGTTAATGTAAAAAGTCGGGGCGTAACAAAGATGCACCTCCAAGGGATGGGACCTATGCTGGTCCCCAAACATCTGTGTGTACAAGCTGAAGACGCTCTGAACTGTGTTCTGGGGTAGCCTGTGAGAAGGAAACTTTGTGTTGCTTGCCCATGACACAACGCTCACAAAATTCCAAATCTACACACAAAAAACTAGGTAACTTCCCCTTAGCCTATAACACCTTCATCCCTTTCTCTGACATGTGTCTAAGGCGACAATGCCACAAACTGACATCAACTGCATTAGAGGCCACTCTAATAGAATGCTTAGAACAACTAGATGTCATATACAATATTCCAATTTTCTTCCCCTTAGCCACAACCATGATACCTTTGCTTATCTTCCAACTATTACTCATAAAATGAGTAGTAACACCACAAGCAGCCAATTGACTAACAGAAATAATTTTCTTTGTTAAACGAGGCACAAGACGAACATCTTTTAACACAAGCACAATATTATCATCAATCAACAAACAAATATCACCATTGCCTATGATTTCACAAGCTTGATCATTGCCCAAATCACTAGCTACCAAATTTTGCATCAACTCTTTTCTAGAAGTAGCATGAAATGAGGCACCACTATTAATAATCCAAACATCACATTTACTTTCCATAGACAATAACATGCAATCAGCTTCATCAACATTAACATTGTTTTTAGCATGATTTTGTACTCCATCATGAGGGGGGTTTGGGCAATGTTTCTTCAAGTGGCCTTTCTGCCTACACTGCCAACAAGCCCGATCACCCTTACGGTGTTTAGACTTGGACTGCCCCCTCCTAGACTTCCCTCTCCATCTAGGTTTGCCTCTTTGAGGTCGCCACCCCTTTCCTCCATAGTTAAGGTTGAACCGGATGAAGAAAAACCACCCTTACGGCGTGTTTCTTCAGCCAACATCATTCCATACACATCATTCAACTTAAATTTATCTGTATTATGGGAACTATGAACAACAACTTTAAATCCAAATTAGATGGCAAAGACTTAAGCAAAGTAATAGATTGTATATCTTTAGTAAAATTAACATCTACTGCTTCAAGTTGATTAACCAAAACGTGGAACGAATTCAAGTGATTGGCCACAGTCTCATAATCAGACATTTTTAAATCAAAGAAACTGGTTACAAGATGTACCTTGTTTGTAGAAGAATGACTCGCATACAACCACTCAAGCAGATCAAAGCATACCTTTGTAGTCTTAGCCTTTGTGATGTTAGATGTCACTCACAAAGAAATAGATAATCTGACCTCTCCTAGAGCCTTGCGATCAAACAACTCCCACCTTGCAATCTCTTCCACCTTGTCTTCACCAATTAACAGTCTTGGTTGTAAACAATGGCTAGTAGAGGTCCTTCTTGTACAAGTAATCTTCAATTTGCATGCACCAAAATCTGTAATTTTGGCCATTGAATTTCTCTATCTTGAACTTGCTATTGTCGGACATCTCCTCCCGAAGCTTTGATACCAATTATGTGGAATAAAACAATAGGTACAAAGTATACATTTACTGTACTCTAGTTCTGGCTGAACATAGTATAAAAATATTGTTCTCTACTTCTGGGTGAACAAAGTATAATTTTACTGTTCTCTGCCTATACTGTGGAATAAAGGATCTAGAAACGCTAACAAGAAAGCAAAACATGAACATAGGGTTCAGCCTTGTTGCCTACATTTACGGGATTACACAATTCTACTAGATAGAGAAATAGTTACAAGAGAATTACAAGATTTCTCAGCAATGCTCCTCACGCAATACACAAGAAGAAAACTCCAACTTCTTCCTCCCATAAATTCCTGTTTTCCTTCTCTTTGTGTTGCTCTGCATTGGCCTCTCCGGTTCCGGGTGGTAGCTCTGAAATCTTCTCTGGAATTCTTCTCAAGTCCTCATCACGTCAACCTCGTTTATGATCTTTCTTTATAATTTAGGTCTTACACACAGAAAGACCAAACTGCCATTCACTTAATGAGTCCCATAATTGGTTTCACCGTCAACATACTCCATGCTCCCAACTTAATTCTCCCAATTAACAAGGTCTCAAGCACAAGAACAGCTACTAACCTCACTGCATATTTGTCATTTTTTCAAGCTTTGACCATGTCTAGAAGAGCCACCTTAATGATCTTTTCATCCCCTGCCCAAAAGACCCTATAGTGGAGAGAGTCCTTCAATGTGAGCAGCACTTAAGGGAGATGGGGGACACTCGTAAAACCTGAGACCGATCACCATATATAACTCCTTTGGTGACATCTTAATATAGTAACTCTATAAGTTGCCTAAAGAGAAATCATTTATGTCTCTGGATTAAATGTTTCAATGCTTGGGCTAGGAACATTGTCCTTTCAATGTCCATTTGGAGGAGCTTCCCACAGTAACTCTGTTCAAATTGTTCTTTTAACTTCGATTGAAAGTGTATCTTTATTGTAACACCTCGAAGGAATGATATGCCGAATTGGCCTGAAGTCGCCCACTAATAAATGACCCAGCCATTTGCTTGCTTTTTCTCATGTTACACCTGGGCAATAATTATAAGAGACATATTTCATGTACATTATGTTTTAGGTACTTTGTTAGTCTGGCAGTTTAAACATATTCATTCTAGTAATGGTAATGTTTTCAACTAGCCTGAGGATGACTTCATACGCACAAATTTAATTCACAGACGCATTCAAAAATGAAGGAAAATGTCAGCCGTCATAGAGATATGGAAAGAATGACAAAAAAACTATTAATAAGTAAGCATAATCAATTTACTTATGAAAGACCTAATCAACTTATAGACTTCATCCCATTTTTATCCTCGTATTTGGGATTAAACAAATCTTACATTTTGGAATTTTTCATTAAACACATAAGGGATCAAGGGGAAATTTTAAGAGCTTTTCCATCATACCTTCTTCCTTGTGACTGACATTGTCGGAGTGGAAGTGACTAGTGAGAAGGTCTTCATTCAGGATGCATAACCTTGCTCTAGAATCCAAAATGTACTTTACCTAGCCCTGGAGTTGGAAAGAAAGAGGTGGAACAGTGGGGCCAGGATTTTCTCGTTGGATAGCCTCCCATTCATCATCATATATGTGGTCGCCGACCACACCACATACGTGAATGACACTACGGCGAGAGATGGTCCACTAGAGTTGAGGGATGTATGCCACTTGGTGAAGAAATATATGACACATAAGAATACCTTATGTATCATCTTAAAAAGATTTTTCCAAATGCATCAAACTTGCAACGAGACAAACTCAAATTTTTAGGCGAAGTTTAAAACAGACATTATTTTGTAGATATACTGCTAGAGAGTAAATGGTGTTCCTAAATGGATTATACTATAACAAAAATAACTATTTGCAACGCTTTTATTAGTGTCGATAAAAATTGTATTTTACGACACTTAAAAAATATGGCAAAAAAAAACTACTATTTTCTACACTTAATCTTAAATGTCACAAATATATCTCCTATTTGTGATGTTTTTTATCAAGAGTACTATTTGTGACGTGTGATAAAAAATTTTGCAAATAAAATAAGTTAAAAAAAATTATGTACTAGTTGCGCCATTTATTGTTAAATGTCACAAATAGGTAATAGTATTTGCAACACTTTTATACAAGCGTAGTGAGTACATAATTTTTTTTAAGACATAGTATTTGTGACATGTTTATATAAGCATGCAATGCTTTTATATAAGTGTCTCAAATAGTATCATATTTACTATGTCTTCAAAAAAATGTCACAAATACTATTATTTTTAAGAAATATATAAACTTAATTTTATTTCTCTGCAATTACTATACTTATTTATGACGCTTATTATATATTATTTAAATATACAATACATGATAAATAAATATAAAAATATTAAATTAAATTCCCCTACTTTCTCCCCTCTCCTCCTCCTCCTCCAGTTGAAGTCCGGTGCCCCTTCCTCTCCCCCTATTTCGGTATATGTCGAAGTTCTTTTATCCGCATCTACTCTTTGAGGTAACTCATGTTTCTCTTTTACTTAAATGTCAAATGTCAACTAATAGCTAAGTTAGTGAGAAAGTCTAAAAGCCCATAAAGATGGGGCTCATATTGATGTACGTGAGAGAGGAGAGAGAGAGAAGAAATAGAGAGAAGAGGGAGAGAGAGTAAAGAGTGAGAAGAGAGACATAAGAGAGAGGGGAGAGAGAGAGATCATAATCAACTATGAGGGTTCTCACAACAATCAATCGGCCATGAAAACACTTAAAAATTAGGTCCCAGTAAACACACATGTTCACATATTTATAGTTATCTCTTGTTACTTCAGCACACACAGATAATTGGCTATGAGTGCCCTGCCAACCCATTTGAGCAGATTCGTCCAAAGTAATTTTTACTATAAACAATTCATATGAGATGGGTTCTTAGAGTGAAGTTATAGTATGTTTTAATGAAGACAAAGCCAACATGTCCTCTAAGAGTTTGGATATTGCATGTTCAAAGGCTTTTGCAAGTATAACCTAAAGCAAAAATGACATATAAACCTAAAATACTTTATATATTTCGAAGATAGATTCATAAAAATGTAGATGCATTGTATAACACTAGTAGAAGTGTACGTGCATAATGCACGTTTTACACTCCATAAATTTAGAGTAATATATTATCATATCCAATTGAGCTTTAAGTTTAATTATCTTACTTGTTTCACAAATAAAAGATCGTAAATAATTTTTTTGGTATATTGGTGGTAATTTATGACTTTTATGAGAAAAATCTCAGCCCTTTTTCACTTTAATAATAGAATATAGATTATAGGTGATTTAGGATATCTATGAAAAAATATGTGTCTTCCTTCTCACTTTAAGTTCTAAACCAATTATGATTATGAAATCCATAATTTTTATGTGGCAACAAGGTTAAACTAATTGAAAAAATCATTGTAATATTTTAGGTATTTTGAATTCTAAATTAATTTAAGAATTTCTTTGAAAGGGCAATATAGACATAACATGGAAAAAATATCCGCCCCCTTTCTCACTTTAATAATAGTATAGATAAGTATATATTTGCTCTCTTTCTCACTTTAATAATAGTATAGGACTATGAAATTCATATATTTTATGTGGTAACAATGTTATAGTTATTGGAGAAATCATTGTAATATTTTAATTCTGTTGAATTCTAAATTAATTAAGAGTTTATTTGAAAGGACAATATTGACATAGAAACCATTGTAATATTTTAATTCTCTTGAATCTTAAATTAATGAAGAGTTTCTTTGAAAATGCAATATATGCATATAAATCATTGTAATATTTTTAAGTCTCTTGAATTCTAAATTAATGAAGAGTTTCTTTGATAGGGCAATACAATCATAGCGTGGCAAAAATATCATTCTAAATTAATTTAGAGTTTCTTTGAAATGACAATAGGCATAAAAATTACTGTAATATTTTAGGCCTCTTCGTTCTAAATTAATAAGAGTTTTTTTGATAGAGTAATATTGGCATAACATGACAAAAATATCTTTCTAAATTAATTAAAAGTTTATTTGAAAGGGTAGTATAGACATAGAAATTATTGTAATATTTTAGGTTTCTTATATTATAAATTAATTAACATTTTATTTGAAAGGGTAACATAGGCATAACATGACAACCCCCCCTTTCTCCTTTCCCTTTAATAATAATATAGAAGAAGACAATTTATCCATAGAAATTATTGTAATATTTTAGGTCTCTTCAATTTTAAATTAATTAAGAGTTTATTTGAAAGAGAAATAATATAGACATAGAAATCATTAAAATATTTTAAGTCTCTTAAATTCTTAAATTAAAAAGGCAATATGGGCATAGTATGACAAAAATTTCAGCCCCCTTCTGACTTTAATAATAATATAGATATATGATAATCATTTTTTGTCACTAAAAATTTAAGAGGAAACTACCCTATAGGCTTTAATTTAAGAGTCCATTCATGTACAAGCTCAAACAACATGCTCCAAGCTCTCAACACCCTTTCCTTAAAGGTAGGGTTTCATAAATACATCCTTTATTAATGAATTTTTTAGTAATATTTAAAAATAAAAAAATACCCCAAAGGGTTCACCTTAGCCTCGATGGTTTATTTATTTATTTTTAAATCTAGTAGTGGTTGCGGTAGTTAGCTGCCATTGATCATCAACGTCTTGGCATTAGTTAGATCTAGCCAAGACTAGTTCCTATCGCTAGGACATGACTATCATCGGTAGAGGTTCAAGTTGCAATTGGAGTGCCTTGAGTTGATATTGGTATACTATGGTGACAGTTGGACTTATTTCTTTACCATTACTATTTCTCATATTTTTACTCATAACTATTCCATTACATATATAGTATAGTTTATTATATATCAAACCAACAAGGGCTAAACAAGTCTAAGTCATCCATGACTCCTCATGCAAATGAAGAAGGGGCAGGGAGCAGGGACGGCAATTCCCAGATGTCATCTTAGCCTAGGCGGAATCATGGCTGCGAGTTAGAGGTCATCTGGTCGACAATAGCAATGATCGAGTGAAGGAAGGGTGGGCGGTTTTGTATGGCTAAAACGGGAAAAGAGGTGAGAGAAGCGTGGACGACTAGTGAGGCCAAGCCAGGGTGGCAGTAGCGTCACTAGGCCTAGGCTAGCTGAGCAAAAGCCGATGGTAGCACTGACTAGTGTCATAGAAGGAAGGGGGCTTCCCTCCCCTCTATTCCGCCCGCAGATTGGGTGTGCTGAGTCGTGCCTGATCTATTTTGTTTTCCTTTTATCTCCTTTCTTCTATTTCTTTATCCTTTGTATCATTTTCTTTTTTCTCCCGTTTTCATGCCAAAAATTTTTATTGTGGGTTGAGGTACATGACTTGCAACTAAACACCACTCTTGACTCTATAGTTGATGTTAGTTATAAAAATAAATACTCAAAAACATCATAATTCTCCATCAAAAATATAATAAAAAAATCAAGAATATTATTAAAGGATAAGAAGGGGGGAGGAAGGGGACTTGGGGGGTGGTCATCGGGAAAGAGAGGGAGGGGAAGGTCTATCGAAGCCGGGCTGTCCGGTTTTGTTGAGTTTTAAAACCCGCCTGTTCAAGAGGGAACCGCCCGGGTGAAACGGTGGCCCGTAGGCCTGGATCGGTTCAGTTATACCCGGGTATAGATTTTTGGAATCTAGACCCCAGTACCCAACTCCACCATGCCGGTTCCCCCGACTCCTCGAGTCCCCTCTGCGTGGAGTGGAGAAGGGCCTTCGCCTCCCGCCGCCTTCGCCGTCCCAGCCTCCCGCCAACCTTACTACTCCTTCCCTCCGCCTTTTCACCCCCCAACTTTGCTGCTGGACAAGCCGCACCTCCACGTCTGAGCTTGCCACTGGATACGACGACGCCTCCTCGTCTGAGAACTACCGTCCGTTTCTATTTCCCCCGTGTCTCCCTCACTCTAAGAAAACGGTAGTCTTTCCCTCTGCCTCCTTATCTATTTATTGGTAGTCATCTTTTCCTCCTACCACTTAGATATTCTTTATAAAGGAATTTCGTCTTTTATTATGTGCATAGTTGATGTTTGTCAAAATGCTTAATGGTAGAAGTGATTGGTTACATGCTAAATTTAAGTGCCGTTCGTTTATGCATTTTAGATGTTTGTCAAAATCATGAAGGTCAAATTTAATTGCTTGTGTTTTATATTATGCACTGATCGTTTATGCATTTATTAGTGGAATGTTAAAACGCTTAAATAATGGTAAACTGGGATTTGTACTAGTGTTGCTAAGTGCTGATTTAAGTAGAATTTGATTTGAGTGCTGATTTAACTTTGAACTATCGCTATTTAGGAATTAAGGGTTTGTTAGATTTAAGGGTGTAATTTAAGGTGCACTAGATGGGTCATTTTTAACGTTAGTTTTGTATAAAACTTAAAACTTATCATCAATGATATAGGGATTCAAGGAGTGATGATTGTGGATTTTGTTAGAGTTGATAGAGGAGCTGAGGTTTGTTGGCCATTATAATATGCTGACTTTCATGCATGACCATGTCCTTTTTCCTGTGAAATGTGTATGTGCTCCCACTTATTTGTAGGTAAATTTTCAATTGTTTGTGCTCTGCTTCCACTTCTTTGTAGGTAGATTTTCTATTGTCTGCTGGAATTAGTATATATTTATATTCTTTGAGGGGTGAGGGTTGGGGGGGAAGGGGATTGGTTTTTATACTAATCTGGGCTAACTCGAGCTGACCTGCCAGTTAAACCTGGTTGGTCCGGCCTGACCACCAATCCGGGTCGGTGACCAGGTCACTTTCAAAAACATTGGTTTTGAAGAGAATCCACTGCATGATGGAAATGGTGATGAGTCGCAGACTCAAAATCTGCTTAATGGGACTTATCAAGAGCCCGGGTAAAAGCCTGAGCCTGGTCCATTTTAGTGGAGCCCGATAATGGCCCGTCCAACATCCCTTTTTTAGGCTTGGGTTGGGCTGGGCTATCGGGTTCAGGGCTCGTTTGCTAGCCTTTAAGATCCAAATTTGGTTATCTCCCTGCTGCAAACAGAGGAGGCAAAGAGATGAAAAGATTTGGTACCTGCCATCATCAATGATGCCAAAACAGTGGAGGCGAAGAGCCGAAGGCCCTGAAAAGATCCTGAAGGCGAGCATTATCTTTTTTTTTTCCTGCTATCATCAGCTTGAATCTTCCATTGTTTTCTACTTCTCTGTTTCAGAACAATTTTTTTTATTAACAGGACCATGAACTTCCTTTGATTTCTATCTCTCTATATTCAAGATGTTTTTTTGTGGGAAATGAAAATATTAAACGAAATGTGATCAAGTGAATTGGATGAAAGAATTATTCTTGAACTTCTGTCAATGACGGTTTGTCCATTGCGGATTACTCCAGGAACTTTTCAAGTAAGTTGATTTTTAGCAATATATTATTGGTTGTTTGTCTCTGATTTAGTAACTTTTTGTGTTAAATTATGAGCTGCGAGGCATTCATGTCCTTTCTTTTTTATAATAATGTTGGCATCTACTATGGAAAATGCTGAAAAAGACAAAGTAAAAAGGGGGGGAAGGGAAAACTGAAATGGCAAGTCCCAATTGAAATTGAGCACTTGCCACTACTGGTAGGTGGGTGTAGCCAATCAGAAAGTTTGGTACCTTTATCATTTAAAAGGTTTGCAATTTTTTTAATGCTGACTGCTTGGTCCTTTCTTCATTTAAACACACACATTAGTGCACAAACACACAACATGGAACATTGCTTCCCACGAGATTCGAACCTGCTACCCAGTTAGTTATGCACTTCTTCTAGAAGCTTGTTTAACTAACAGTTTTTATAATGTTATGTTGGGAACATTACTTTTATTACTAAGACCAGAACAATTTTGAAATATCATGTGCACATATAGATGATTATTTATATAATAGGGTTGTTAGTTTTTGAAATTTTGTTGTTGGCTGTGGCTTTTAGTTTCCCTTGTCATGCTTAGTTATTGAATCCTTGACTGGAGAGAAAAGAGATCTACTCTACTTTGATGCTACTTATTTTATGGTTTTGAAATAGCTCATATCGGATTGTTATAAGCAGACTTTTAAGGTGCTCGTGTAACAATGAAGTAATTTGATGAAGTCAGTGACTTGTTTTGATTATTTAATGGGTCAGACTGATTATTATTATAAATGCATCTACTATAGTGGAAGAGCTAGTCAGTGTAAAGTAATAACTCTATTTCTGGAATAAAGGTAGAAAAACCCAATAACATAGAAGATCAAGCCTCATATAATTTGCCTTCCAGCAAACATGCCTAGGGTTCATCAAGTTAGTTGTTTTGAGACTGCCACTAAAACCAATCCTGTCTTAATCGGGCTGATTGTATCTCTCTTGGTTGCAGGAGAGGTCCGGGGGTAGAATCCCATTGGCATACAATTTAAGGGATGGTGGTGTTATTGATAATGATTTTTTAAATAAAAAATAAAGAAAAAGGTGATACTGAGAAGTTTTGGGGTGCTAAAAGGTGCCTTATCCTTAAATAAATCTTCACATATGAATTACCTTTTTGACTGGAGCTTCAGAATCAAGGCTTCTATCAGGTGCAAATGATTCTATGCCTACTAATCATAAATTAGATAGTTATATGGCCCCATCAAAGCCATACCACTAGGCATAATCAAAGTTTCTTATAGCCTGTTTGGTAACGTTTTTAGTGTGATGTTTTTGTCCCAATATTTGGATTTGGGGACAAGGACAGGCACAGGTCCAAAACCCGTTTGGCAACCAGTTTCCCACATTAAAACACAACCCTCTTCTCTTTGTAGTTCTTCTCTGAAATTAAACACTCCAAGTCGGGTTGCGGCTCTTGTGCTCGTGTTTCTCTTTGCCTTCGCTCTCCACTCTGCCCCCTCGTTGGTCATCGCCTCCTCTCTGGCCAGCACCTCTTCTCTCGACAGCGATGACACCTGTGCCTTCCTGTTGGCTCCTACACTCCTGTTGGCGTTTGTTCTCGTTGTCGTATTCTCAACCTTTGGCTCTCGGCACTTCTCCTGTTGTGGCCTCCTCTCGTCCATCAGAGTTCAATTGTGAATATCCACTGATTTTTCCTCTTTGTGTTTCATGTATGGTTTTGGAGTTCATATTTTCCCGTCCTCATTCACTTCCTGTGCCTCTAATTGAGACAGCATTTCTGTTCTTGAATCTTCCTAGTCATGCACAAATTTTCCTCGTGTACTTTTCTATCTCCACATGAATCTTCTTGTTCCTGTGTGGGCTGGCTTTAGGCAATTTAGTGCACTCAGCTCAGCACCCAATTCATGCCTTGAGCTTGTGCTTCCTGTCACTTAGCTACTCCCTCTCATGCCACTTTCTCACTTGCTTGTCAATGCCATCATCACCTCCATTTACCCCATGAAATGCAACACGAATTCAGCTGTTTTGTAATCTTTCTTTATTTTGTCTTTTTGATGAGAAAACATCTCACTGTTGTGCAAACAAAAAAAAACAGAAAACATCTCACTGCTTGCAATATTTTTGTTTTACAGTCTGCGTGCAATGTTGTAATTTTGTCTTTCATGTACCAAAGTAGGTTCCTTTTGGGTGTTTGCTAATTTTTTTCTGAAGTTCTTTGCTTTTGTTAGTTTGTTCATTCCTGTATAGTATTTGTTTGGAGAGTAAGTGTATGTTGTTTAACAAAATGCACCATTGAAGGTGTAGTGCCTTTTATGAAGTTGTTGCACGCCTTTATGCTAACTTTCGACAGCTGAAATAGCACCCGCACTTCTCGAGCACCATTACTTTAATTTATGTCCGTTTACTGCCTCATTGGATTTTTATCTAGTCCATTCATTTCATATGGAAGTATCTTGTGTTTATATCTTTTCGGTGAGTGTCCTAGTTGCAGTGCTTTGTTTCATGATTCAATTGGTACCCGTTTGATTCTTTTAGCTATGTGATATGACTTGGTAGTCTGTTTTTGGGTCTGGATAATTGCTGCATTGACTAACACACAGATTCATGCCTTGGGCTTGGTTCTCTATGCCAATGCAAGGTCTTCCACTGATGGGTAGAGCAGATAAGCAAAAAAATGAAGAGGGAAATTCAGTCACTTTCCCCCCCACCCCACCAGGCTCACGGACCCACACTTATTAAAATTAACATTAACCATTACATCATCAAGTGCTACATGAAGTCAATGCGGCTTGCCATCTAGGGTCTTGATGTCATCTAAATAGGCTTAAGAAAAGAGATCTTATAGAAATATTGGGAATCTTTTTGGTAAAAATCTCAGAAACATTGTTTTTTAGGAATTACACATGATAGGCATATTTTACTGCTTAAAATCACTAAAATATTTTTTTCTATAGGTGCTAAAACTAACACCAAAGTGCTAATATATGAAGTTATCTTAAAGTTAGCAGGCTGTTGCCAGTTAACACCCAATATAATTGTCATTAGTTGCTTTCTATCTCACCAACTGAATACTTTAAGGAATAACGCAATTAATGCTCAAAAGTAGGACAAAATTACCTTCAAAATGGCGTTGGAATACTTTCCCTAATTTCTAATATTGGACTACAACGGCAACTTAAGAAAAGTGAAAGAAAATAAGATTAGGCACCCAAAATGATGCATATCGTCCATTAGGGTGAAATATGAGCAAGATATTAATGGTCAAAGAATTTAACTTGAAAAAAAAAAGGTTTCTGGTTCCAATTGCAGCAAAACCGATAATACATTGATCAGGTGCTTTAAGTTCATGACTGGGGAACAATTGATAACACAAAGCTATTATGTACTTTATATGGGTTTCAATATTTCTTACACAAGTTCAAATATTAGATATTGATCTAAAATGACAAGAAATTAATATGTAATAAACTATACGTGGATTCTATTTCTATCTATTTGATACTTTCATTTTTAACTAGCTGATGTTTTTCCAATATTTATCTTTTTCTTTGGAATAGTGAAATATAATTTCCTTGTCTCTAATCTGTAATAGTATTTGTGATGGATTGAATCATACTTATTCTGCATACTATGGTCTTCGAAAATGATCTACTAATCCACACTCCCTGATTCAATGTCCATAAATTAATAGATTAACCATTTTATGAAACTTGCGTGCACAAGAGTTTGAAGGACTACTGGACTTAACAAAACTCCTTTCTTAGTAATTTCAGGCATTATAGTACATGGCTCTTTCTATGTGGCTAATATATGGTAATTTTGGATTGCCAGATTGGCAATCCTAGAATTCGTAGCAAAAGAATTTTTGGAATGAAATTCTTAGAAGCAAGTACTGAATTTATATGTTGATATCTTAATGATGACTTGTATTTTGACTTTTTTTGCTTACAATACTTGTGCCACAGGCTGTCCTGTCATTCTTTTTTGGAATTTTTGCTGCCTATTGCTTTAGCTGCTGATTGTGTTTGAAAATGCTTCTCAATGTTCAGTTTGAATTCATCCTAGCGAAAGAGGAGGATTCACTAATTAGTTTCTTTATTAATGCTATATATACCTTGTCTTTTCATGTGATCTATTGAAGCTGCATTTCAATGTTTGAAATAAGGTTTTGTTTTGAATTAGTAGTTAGTTTATAAGGTTTTTTCAGTAGATCTGTGTTGGATAGGTCATAGCCGCAAACAAACCATAAAATATCAATTTAGTGTTGGTTCAATTTATATGTACAAATCGAAATTTCAAACTTGTTTTTAAACTCTGAGCTACCTCAAATAAAAAATAAGAATTTGACCTATCTAAATCTAAATGGCTTTAGTGCCTTTATGATTTCCCTCCTAAATAAAACCATAGAATTATTGAAACCTATAAAAAGCTAACTAACAAATATGTTATGTATGTGGGACACTTAGGTGGAAGACAAAGAAGGCGATGAAGATAGTACTAAAAGAAAGACTTCAACTAAGATTCTTCGTCACTTTCTGTTATGTTCTGCGTATAGCTGTGTGTTCTGTAGCTAGTTAGATAGTTGTAATAATTGTGCACGTAGGTAGTTATGTTAGTGTGCACGTTGCTTTGTTTTAATGAGTCATTAGTTAGTTTTAGTCTATGTAGTTAGTTAGTTTTCTTTATGTAGCCTGATGGGCTTAGGTTAGCCTTAAATAGGATGAATCGATGTAATAAAAAATTAAGCAATGATTAACGTAATTTTCCTCCAACCTCCTCTCATCTCAACTCCTCTTCCCTGAACTCGTTCTCTCCTTCACAGCAAGATCGCACTTGCACTCCGCAAGTGCGACTCTTCATCTCATTCCCCACTCACTCTCAGTTTCTTCCTCAATACTAAAAGCCCTATTCTCTCTTAATTTATCTCAGTACATAACACTTTCCCTTAAACCAAGGTTAAAAAGATTATATATGTCATCTAAAATTGCAGCTAACAGGGCTTGGAAACATCTTGATAATATCTACCCACCCAGAATTTGCATAAGAGCCCCTCAGTGCTAAGACTTGGGCTAGCTAGTGATGACTTCAACTTGACTTTTTTACATGGCACTGACCTGTAAAATTAGTTCCTTACAACTTACCACCGTGGTTATGCATGAAACGATCCAGTTTAATGTTATCATTGCTCATCCCAAAGGACCAACCAAGTCTAGTGTTATCATTGCTTATTTCAAAGGACCGGCCATGTATAATGTTATCATTTCTTATCCCTGAGGACCGGCCAAGTATAGTGTTAACTTATACATGAGGCCTTTGATAAAAGAATTAAAAGAGTTATGAGAATTTGGTGTAAAGACATGATACCTCGAACAAATAGGTATTTCAATTGAATGCAGCAGTGCTTTGGACTATTAATAACTTTGCAGGCTATGCTATGTTGTCAGGGTGGAGCACAAAAGGGAAATTAGCATGCCCTGTATGTCATAAGACTTGCTCCTTATATTTGAAGCATAGTCAAAAATGTTATATGGGTCATCATCGATTCTTATTGTCTAACTCATAAATTTCAAAGGCAAAAGTAATTTTTTTATCAATGGAAGATAGACAAGCTTCAATTCCACTGACAGGATCAAATATCTTGAATAAGTTGGGGAAAGTATTGAGCATATACTTAGTTTTGAGGGCCAACTTATGAAGCAAAAACGAGAAAGCAATGTAGATAACAATTAAAGGAAGGAGAGTATATTTTTTGAGTTACCATAGTGAGAGCAGAATTTAATTAGGGATAATTTAGATGTGATGCACATTGAAAAATATTTTTATGATAATATTAATCTTGTTAGTTATTAATGCAGTATGCAATAGTAGACTTATTAGCTTGATATATCTATTGTTAAATTTTGTTTAGTGTTAAGCACTTTGTTAGGGCCATTATTATGCCAAACTTGAAGCCCCTTGTTACAACCACTATCTCTTATCGGGAATCCATTTTAAAAGCTCTCCCTTCCTATTGCAACTACAATCCTTTGATGACACTCTACTTGACAAATAACACAAGTCCTGAAGAAATAAGACTTGCAAGTGAGTCCAATTCGTGGCACATATATTAGTTTAAGAATTTTATTTGCCATCAGATTTGTGGAATATTTGCATCTGGATGCTTGTTGTTTTTTTTAATCCATGCAATTAAACTCCCTTGGATTTTCGTACCATCTCAACTAGCTTTCTCACACTTTATTATTTTAACACCCATATACTATTTTAGTTCAAACACTATATACCATCACAACATAGGCATAATAAATTATCACAATCTACCCCTTACAATTTAGACACCATTGCATATCGAAGACCTATACTAATACAATTTAGACACCATATAACATAGCAATATAGGCTGGTGTAGCATTTCATTCACTTTTTATATCAATTATTTTAAAATATTGGGACGTATGGAGTATGTTAAAAGGAAAATGATTTTCCTACTCTATTTTCTCTACACCAAAACTCTACTCAGCCTTTGATTGGACTAAGAAAAGTGGATCTTCCTATTGTCATGTGAGAACCTTTGTCAATCTAATCAAGAGTAGAATTTTGGTGGAGTAGGAATATCAAATTTTAAAATGTATGAAACATTGAGTAGACCTATGCTCCACGTGGCTTCTGCATTGGTTTCACGGGTTAGTTTTTTCAGCTGCAAGGTTGAATGCATGACATGTCGTTCACAACAATCTGCAACAAGGCGACTAAGGTCTGTCATGGAGCAACAAGGCATAGTGCTTGTGACATATGCTGGGATGCACACATGTGCTTATGTGTTGCACACATGGTATGCATGCATTGCAGGGACTACCCACAATGTTGCGCAAAATATATGTATATGTTGTGGGGAAGGCCTGCAATGTTGCGCAAGATGCATGCAATATTACAGAAGATGCACGCAATGTTGTATACACATGGGTGGCCATGTTTGGATACATAAACACGTGTGCACTCAGCATGTGTCACAAACACTACGCCTCGCTGCTCTGTGATAGTGTGGTCAAGGCAAAGGAGGGGGCAGTGGAGCATCTCGCTAGCCAATCTCAAAAGCCATTAGGGTTTAAAATATGATTTGTTTTTGCCAGACCTGTTTTCTCTTTTTTCCTCGCCCAATCACTCTGCCTGTGGGCCACAGTTGAGTTGAGCTCTTGCCGCTTCACTAGAGCAATCATCCCTGACCCCAGGCGAGTGCTCAGCCGCTGACCACATTTCTTTCAGACTCTACCATTCGCTCACTCTCGTGTGCGCTCTCTCTCTCTTTGAGGTGAACATCTCATTTGGGGTGAAAGATTTATATGCTCAGTCTGTGACGACCATAAGCTCGGCAAATTGTCTATGAAAATTGGCCCTTACTAAGTTTAAACATTTTCTTAAACTTTCTACTTTCACTGGAGTTTAAACCCTCTACACTATAATAGCGTGATTGCCGGCTCTTCCTCTCTCTTTTTTAATAGCTCTAATTGGTGGACAGGCCGTAACTTTTATGTCACAAATTTCTGATTTTGTATAGTTTTGTTCTTTGAACAAGCTACTCCTGAGTGGAAACCTTAGGTTTTTAAATGTTGGTATGTGCAAGTAAGAAGAGGACCCATTTCTTCCTGAGACAATAGACTTGCTAGGTGATGAATAATGATAATGTCATTTTCTGTGGTGTGGTCATTTGGGTTTTGTCCAAGTTCCACAGCTAGCTTCGTTTAGTTATACATCATCCACCATGATAAGTATATCATATTTTTTTCAAATAGAGCTTACTTGATTTCTTTAACATTCTTTTCTTGTTTTTATCACCTTAAAAAAGGTTTATTTCTTGAACAATTGATTATTACCTTCACTGTGACTAAAGTAAGGCTGAATGTTGATTTTTGGGCCGTATATGGATTTTTTGTAGTTGTCAAGGTGCCTCTCCAGCAATTCCAGAGTGAAAATGAATCTGACCTTAACACGGCCAGATGATTGGCATCTTCATCTTCGTGAAGGTGATCTCTTAAAAGCTGTCATCTCTCATAGGTAAGAATTCTTTGTACCTTTCTTGCAGTTGATCTTTTCTTTAGTAGTAAGGATTGTTCTATTTTGTTTGTTGCCATTGTTTTGTATATTTTTTTACAAATATCCCAATTTTATGAGTATTACTGAACATCTCTCTTATTTTTGGGTATATACAACAAGCCACCAAGATTTGATGTTAGGTGACAGTCCAAATTTTTGTTGTTTGGGCTTTAACCACATATTTTAAAGAAGTGCTCTCTGTTACAATGTTTAACTAATACCCGTGGCCATTCTCTTATCCACTAACAGTCAGTAGGTAAGCTCATTTTAGGAATGACTCCTACTTTTTAAGCACTTATCTACCTAGTTGGAGCTTCCCACATATGTGCTGAAGCTAGTTCCACTTGAAGCATGGCAACTTGACTATCTTCATTGCTAAAAGAAGCTGAAGGGAAAATAACATATTCAATCAAACATAAAAAGAAATGGCTGTTTTTTGTGTACATTATTGTGGAAGAATACTGAACATTTACTAGGTATTATAAAAAAAAGTGGCCCTTGTGGACAATTTGCTATATGCTGTCAATGGTTGTTAATGTAGGGGGTTGAGCCAATGTTCTAGGTGGTTAGTTGTAAACTCCAAAGTTGAGGAGGTTGTTTAACTACAGATAATAAAAAGTTATGGAGGCACTTTTAAAATTCCCTTATTATTATTATTATTGTTGTTGTTGTTGTAATGATTAAAAAGTGCAATCTTGTTAATTATATATACAGTGTGCAACACTTGACTTACTTATTAGCTTGATACATCTATTGTTAAATTTTGTT
Organism: Saururus chinensis; assembly: GCA_035235625.1. Taxonomy (NCBI): domain Eukaryota; kingdom Viridiplantae; phylum Streptophyta; class Magnoliopsida; order Piperales; family Saururaceae; genus Saururus; species Saururus chinensis. The sequence continues at coordinate 30,585,046 of CP141140.1, forward strand.
TAGTGCTAAGCACTATGGAAGGGCCATTATTATGCCAAACCTGAAGCCCCCAGTTACAACAACCGCTGCTGCTATCTCTTATCGGGAATCCATTTTACAAGCTCTCCCTTCAGATTGCGGCTTCAATCCTCTGATGACACTTTACTTGACAGATAACACAAGTCCTGAAGAAATTAGACTTGCAAGTGAGTCCAATTCGTGGAGCATATATTAGTTTAAGAATTTCATTTGTCATCAGAGTTGTGGAATATCTGCTTCTAGTTGCTTGTTGGATTTTTTAATCCACGAAATTAAACTCCCATGAGAAAATTATGTTGCCAGGGAAAAGTGGTGTGGTTCTTGCAGTCAAGTTGTATCCTGCCGGAGCCACAACAAATTCTCAAGATGGTGTTACTGATCTTTTTGGAAATTGCTTACCTGTTCTTGAGGAGATGGTTGAACAAAATATGCCATTGTTGGTAATTATTTTCTACAGAATTTATCCTGTTCATTTTTTATAGTATGTGAAGGTTAATTGTTATGACTTCCAACTTTGTGTGGTGGAGATTTTTGAGCAATTAAGAGAAGGCTTACTGATAGGCTGAATGTGGAAGAGGTGAGGATTGTTGGGACAAATAAGTGATATCACTATAAGTATCATATAAAAAATAGCCATATTGGGTAGAGTTTAAGAGTAGGTATATTGGTGATAAAGTGAGAGGAAGCTAGTTGAGATGGTTCGAGTCATTGCTCAACAACGCACATTAGAAGATGCAGTCAGTGGCTTGTACAGGCCTTGAAGGAGACAGGAGTGTCAAAGGGGATTCAAAAGAGTTATTGAAAAAAAGCCAAAGATGTATGGTTGGAGGTGGTTATGAATAGAGTTGAATGGTGGGGAGGACTATGGCTTACCCTAGATACTTTGGAAGGTGATGATGGAAGCGGCGGTTATATTATATTTTAGTTCAATGTGATATTCTATGAGCATTTTTGCTGAACTCAGTTGACTCTTCCTTATGTGGTCTTGATAAAGGCTTCATAGGAGTGCATAACTAGACCTTAGCATATTTGGTTTTATTATGAATTAGTGGGCCCAAATTATTTGATGAAATGAAGTTCCAGCTTTTCTTTTTTACCTCCAAATGAATGGTGGTAACATTAGTAGGATTGATTAAGTGCCCAGATTATCATAATGAAAATCAGTTGTTTTTGACATCATAAAAAAAATATGGTACCGCCTTGCTTTTAAAGTCATATGTTTCATGTGGAGAAGATTAGCATAAGTTAATATAGGTGTGTTCTCCTTGGTGAAAATTTTCTATCTACAATCTGAACTTGGTCATTTTAAACACTTCAAACATAAATAAGCTGAAGGAGGCATCTGGGTCATCTAAAGCTAGGTAAAATCTTGTACTATTTTGCAATGGCCTAAATTTTGCAATCTTAGTTGCCCACTTCTACTAAAAGCTCAAGTTGTTAGGAATTGGATAATTATTGATATTAATTATAGTAACATTCATCTGCCCATGGAAGCACCAAACAAACCATTGCATTAATAAAGTGGCTTGCACACAGGCACACACTGAAAGAGAGTAAGTGGGATATGTTCTTTGCAACTTGAACCTTTAATGTGGACTCTGATACCGTGTTAATCAAATAATTTTCCTCATAATTGAAGCTGTTTCATGTGGATGTGACAAGGCTGCAGGGTGCGTATTGTGTGAGGATAGCAAAAAGATGTGATCTTTCTAAGATTTGGGGAAATAGGGTGGAAGAGGGAGATGGGGGATGAGAGATGGTGGTAGGTTGGCGGGATGGCTGGGAGTGAGGCTAATGGCCAATGGCAGTGGTGACAACTTTGGTGGCATTGTCACTTCGAAGGGACCACCCCCTCCTCTTGCTAATTTACTACTTCCTTATTCCCATATTGTCTAATTTTAAAAAAAATATTTATCCCACATTAAGTGTCTAACTTCCCATACTCCTACCAAGTAGAAAGCTTCTAATATGCTTCTTACCTAATTAGGAGGAGCATGAGTATCTAAGTTAGTTAAGAGTTATGAGAACCTAAGTAAGAGTTTTGCCTTTCTGTTGTTTAAGGTGCTTCTGGTAAGATAACTAAGTTTCCCAAAAGCTTAAGCCATTAAGGAAGGAGAAATCTTATATATTTTAACACCCCCTTAAGTGTCTATCAAGCGTGGCATGTAGAAAACAGTTGGGTATAAATGCCTCCACCTAAGAAAACCTAGAGCTTTGATACCTTGTTAGAAATAAAGTTGCCTCAAAAGCTTAAGCTATCAAGGAATGACCCAACAATGTATATCAAGGCCAGATCTTTCCCACAGATGAGATAAACAGATTATCCAACACCCCCTGCATGAGCAAGGATGATTTAACACATGCAAATGCTTGCATGTGCTTTGAATATAAAGGTAACGACAAGAATAAAAACGAGGACCTCTTGGCTATGATACCATGTTAGCAACAAGAAGCTTCAAAAGCTCAAACTGTGAAGGAATGGCCCAACAATATATATGAAGTCCAGATTGGCCCAAACAAATAGATACAAACTGGGATCCAACACCCCTGTACACAGGCATCATGATTTAACATATGGAGATGCTTGCATATACACTGAATATAGAGGCTAGGCTGGGGCCTCCGACACCATATTAGAAACCAAGTTGCCTCAAAAGTTCAAGTTATCAAACTGATAGATTCTCCAGCACTTCTCACTTTTCTTAAAATTTATAGTTTTTACAAATGGGACACTAAAAATGGGACGGAGGGAGTATAATCTGCTATAACTAAGGAATTAGAGTAATCTCTTCACTAAATGACATTTAGGGCTTCAACTCCTACATATAATGGCTCCCCTAAGCCATAGGCCACAAGTTGGCATTAGCACTGCAAGCTCAAGTAAATAAGCCAATAAGCATAAGCTACACCTAGTACTTATCCTGAATAAGCAGTTCAGCAAATAAGCATGAGTTGCTTCTACTAAGCATTGCCAATAAGTGAGGTTAGGGTTGTTCATAATATCCCTTTCCCTTGAGAGGAACCCTGTCCTCTAGATTTAAGTGAGGGAAACTACCGACGATGTCATCTTCTAGCTTCTGTTTTAGCATCTTTGAATGGAAGTCTATGCCACGTAGCATCTTATCAAGTTTGGTGTTGAGCAATCTTTTGTATTATTGCCATAGTTAGATCCTTAAATTAAGCAGTAGTTCTAACTATTAGGAAGAACAAAAGAGAGCTTTATTTTCTGGAAGTCATCTTCAATACAATAATGAAGGGATCTACTCTCTTAATCAGAGAAAGAACAACACTAACCCTTATCACAGTAAAAGTCCTAATTACCCTTCACTTAATGAAGAGTGTAATAAAAAAATAACAATTATCTAGATTGACTTAACTACCTTCTATAATGCGATAAACACTTAGACAAAAAGAATGAATGATTCTAACTAACCCCCGCACACAAATCAAGGGAAAAATTAACTCTTTGCATTGTTGGCCTGAGTGGCAGAGGTTGAGTTTTGGAAGGAATGAAGTGGCATAGCCTCATGCGATTGACTGTATGCATGTGAAAGCCCTTGTAACACAGCTTTCCCCGAGGTAGTGTTTGAACACTATAGTTATTTACCTAGCAAAAAAACTAGTCATTTGTATGAAGGCTAGTCATGATGTATATTCTGGACTTTCAGATCTGCTATCAGTGTTCTCAACCTATGTGATGTAAGTGGAACTACTTTTTTAATTTTATGTGGTTCTTAACATAGAAAGTTATTCTTGGAGGTAATGTTATGAAAACATAGAATTGTTTAAGTTGAAAAACAACTTTCAAATGCATCGGCACTTTTTGGAATAATACTTACTGAACTTCCTTTAAGTTAATTTCTTAACTCAAGGAATATATTAAATTACTTGTAAAAGGGTTTGCTTTCTATTTGAGCAAATCCAAATACTACCTTTACTGAGTTTGTGGTTATGTCCTCTCTCTGGAATTGAGTAATAGAATTTTATATTGGCTTAAGAAGTTGAAATCTTTTACTTGTTATGTATATGTAAATTAGGTACATGGGGAAGTTACAGATCCTGAGGTAGATGTATTTGATCGAGAGAAGAAATATATTGAGAAAATATTAACTCCACTCGTCCAAAGATTTCCACAGCTGAAGGTTGTGATGGAGCATGTAACAACCCTTGAAGCTGTCAAGTTTGTCCAATCCTGTAGTGAAGGTTCCTATATTTGCGTTTTCTTCTGATGAAGTTTGTTTTGATTGATTTTTCTTTTTGATAAAACTCATATTTCACTAATTTCGGACATGCTTATAGGATCTACCTTCAACAAGAAAGAAATTTCTTTGTTAAAGTGCTATCTTGATATTATTGAGTGAATTCCCTTGATTCTTCAGGTTTTGTTGCTGCAACTGTGACTCCACAGCATCTTTTACTGAACAGGAACTCTTTATTTCAAGGTGGACTACAACCACACAATTATTGCCTTCCTGTTTTAAAAAGAGAGATTCACAGTAAGTTAGTGCAGTGGTGTTTAATTTTATTGTAGTTTGCCGAAATTGTCTGTCTGCCCTACACACCTTTAGATTAACGGTTTTGTTTTATTATCTTCCAACTAGTTTCCCCTGCATCTATATTTTCCATGTAGGAAGGGCCATTGTTTCTGCTGTAACAAGTGGAAGCAAAAGATTTTTTCTCGGTACTGATAGTGCCCCTCATGAGAGACAAAGGAAAGAATGCCCTTGTGGATGTGCAGGCATATACAACTCGCCTGTTGCCTTATCACTGTATGCCAAGGTTTTTGAGGAGGTAATTAAATTTAAATGCCTTATCCCTTTGCTTGATTTAAACAGGAAGCAGTTGATACTGCATCATTGTTAATCAAATTCTTATACTTCCAATTCATAGTAAAAAGTCAAAAGTAATATGGAATTGGGAGTGTTTTTCGTATGTTGCCTGTCAGTTCATATCATGTATTGGGCTTTGTGGAGACTTGGACAGGCTCATCGCTGGAAGCTTGGTGAAATATTTGTTGTAACAATCTGTGAATTTGCTTCTTTGCAATCAGCTCATTACTTAGATTCAAAATACTAAGATGCGGTTGTTTATTGGCTGACGAGCTGCATATAATTTTTCAGGCTGGTGCACTTGATAAACTAGAGGCTTTTACAAGCTTCAATGGGCCAGACTTCTATGGACTGCCAAGAAATACATCAAAAATTACATTAACCAAGAGCCCTTGGAAAGTACCCGAGTCATACAAGTTTGCATCTGGGGAGATAGTTCCATTATTTGCAGGTCAAACTCTCGAGTGGCTGCCCTCCAAGGTGGATTGATATCTTTGACAAGAATAGTTTTTGGCCAAAATTTGTTTAATGCCTGCCACATCGCAAGATCCGATGGCATGCGTTATTTTGGGAGCAGGCGGGTTTAAATGACTCTCCTGCCCCCCTGAGTAACACGCTCCATTCCGACAGCCCGGGCATTTTCCTTGTTTAAATTAGGGTGAAATTGGAATCAATCGTCAAATTTACACCTAATTTATTTCATAGCGAGTTGCATTGTCTGTGTAAGATGACCGACGATCTTTTAGATATTTCACATCCAGAGGCAGAAACAGAGATCATATTCAAGGTTATTTTCATCTAAATTTAATGACCTTTAAGAATCATTAAATTATTTTGTGGATTGGCCAAAAGGGGCCTCGGTGCCCTTTTACTTTCTCTTTCTCTTGCATTCGGAATTATACCATGAGTAATTAGGTTGGTTGGCATTTGGCCTGGACCGAATTTTGTAGCTAAGCCAGTTACTCATCGTTCATCAGCTTGTTATCTTCGTTCAATGGGGTGAACTCTTTTCTAGCTTGTGGCAAGCATTTATCCTGCAGAAAGCAAAGTGGGTGGTGCCACGCTTATCATCCAAGCATATGGGTCGTCCAAGTCACGCTTGAACTTGTGACGAGCATCAGGGAGTAAAACAACATGGCGGAATTGAATGAGGGCGAATAAGCATTTCAGTGACATCGTTATAGGACGGACCCATCAATGAGAGTGGCTCTTCCCACGGGTAACAATAAACTTTCACCGATAAACTACCATCACAAGTACGTTGCACTGAGAGCATGACTCAATTGATAGCAAAGGCTGTTGTATTCTTCTCTACTATGAGTCACATTGCTTGGGACCCACTCTGCAGTTCATTAAGCTTATCTATGTCATACATATATTTTGGTGATGAAAAATGTTTTAGTGATATAAGATTTTTATGCGATGAACTACTTCAACCTTCTAACACCATTGATTAATAGGGCTCACTTTTTTTAGACTTAACTAGTCAATGGTTTTTGGATGATGAAATAGGTTTATCATGTATGAAACCTAATGTCATTGTAGTATTACTCTTCGGTGACACATGTAATTTTGTGTGACATAAGTATTAACATTTCAAGGCTAATAACAAACTTTTATGTCCATATTCAAAGTGTTTTTCAAATGTTTCTAGAGAAGGCAAGATGAATGTTGTTATCTTTTCTAGTTACATTGTAGTGGGAAGAATTTTTAATGTTCCCTACTTATTGTAAGCCCAATGTAAGAAATGCTTAAGGGTCATTCATCTATGAGATTAACGGAGCACATATTAACGTAAGTGATATTAATGCTAACGTATGTTAGCTTGTGCCCCGTCAATCTTGAAAATGAATGATTTTCAGGTGTTTGTTAGGCTTACAGTTAAGAGGGAGCATGAAAAATTTTTCCATTATAGCGATGCAACATTATTGTCCTATCTCACGGCAAATTGGCTGGGCATTAGCGTTTTCGGTCAATTGCAGTCTTCCAGAAGTGTTCCATGGGGGCCTTCTAAGGGTCTTATAGAGTTGCATCTAACCGCATAGGGGGCCCACAAGATTTAGGCGATTTTTATGTGTCAATCCCCTTCATCTAGACGCATGGAATGAAGACATAAATTAGTGATGCCATTAGGTCGTATTTGGGTCAGGTTCGGCTAAACCTGACTCATATACTATTGATAAAAGTCCAACCTGACTCCTTACCAAGCTTGACACTCCTAAACCCGAATCCAATCTGTAATCTGTCCTAACTTGACTATCTATAGTAATAACCAGGCTGAAAAGAAAATGAACAAAATTTTTGCCGTTGTCTGGACTCTTACGGGACCTTTCTAAGTGATTGTCATCAAACCAACTATGCTACTCTTCTTATGTGAGAGCTACTCACCCACGGTCCACCAATATAAAAATACAAAAGCTCCTTAGTTACAACCTATACTGGATCGGGACTCAGTCATCTAAAAGGCGAACCTGATCCAATCTCTTATTTGGGTTCAAATGACAAACTGAAGGCAACCCGAGTCATGTCGCCAAAACCCAATAGGATCCGTTAATTCAGTTGTGCCATACAAAACAAGCAAAGCATGAGTCAAGAGAGAGCTAAGATGATGGCATATTCGCCCATCATTATTAATCACAATAATTACTAATGTCGCATGTGGATATTACTGCCTAATATTCCTCCATTTTACATTAATAGTTTTATTTAGTAAAAATATTTCTCCTATATTAATATTTTTATTTAATTTAATTTAAGTAATTAGGAACTTATAAAGAATATTTTAAGTTCATTTTTTCTTTTCTTAGATGTAGGTTCACTATTTAATAGTAGTTACTATTTTTTCAAATATAACATTTAATATGGCCAAATAGTAAACAACAATAAACAATGGAGTATTCATGGATAACCAAGATAAGCCCAAAGAAGTGTTCTTAAATTCAAGTCACTACCTTGTTGACCATCCACTGGCCACTATGACATCCCGTCTTACCCAGTGAGTGTCATGTGGATTTAGGGCACGATGCTCTAAGAGGGTATTGCCCTATCTACTCTAGACCCTATGGACTCGTACACCTCTTTAATTAGCAAAACAATATAAGCTCTAGTAAAGATATTTCTAAGTTGTGTGATGGATGTTTGTAAATTAGATAAGAGAAAATTATTTAAATAATAATTAAAAAAATATTTACCAAATCAACTTATATTAGAAAATATTTCTCAAAGTGGTGTTGGTTTTTGCCACATAGGCGTCAGCCAAGCTCTAGTGCCTGCATAGTTTTTTTTTTTTAAGTTTCCATAATTTTGACATTTGGAATGATGAAATCATGTTTAAGTTGATCAGGTTAAAACAAATTAAGCTGATTTCATCCTTTAGAAGGATGAAATCGCAATACTTCACAATTCAACCTCTGGTCTGTGCAAGCCGAAGACTATTTTGTCTTTCTCACATTATTTTAGACCCGACGCCGCTCTAGTTTGTCTTGTGCTGCGCTTCTTCTGCTCTGTGCTCGTTCCCCTTTCCGCCCCATCGCCGTGTGTCATGTTTGAGCACCGCTAACCAAATCTCATCCTCCAGTGTCCTTTCCTCTCTTAGATCTTGTCCTTCATCGTGTTTCGGGTTCGCTTTCCCTAATTCTACTGATGTCCTTTTCCCTAATTTCAATTTTGAGCTTTGGTTGGTTGATTTCTGGAAACGACATCTTCCGGATCTGTCAAAAGTATAATCTTTCTAGTTCTTCTTGTAATCATTCCCATAGCCTTCATCTAACCACCCCAATAGAATTTCTAAGCGTTAGCTCTACTAACCTTAAACCAATGTTCATGGAAAATGTAAAATATCAGTTGATAAGATATGTAATTTATTGTTATACACAATTGACTATTTGCTCTTCATGCAAAATGTTTTCCCTAGCTTGCATCCATATGTGAAACTGAAGTGTGATGGGTAGTGATTTCATGCTTTGAATACTAAAAGAGTGCCACTGGCATGCAACAAGAACCTGCCCCTGCTCAAGCAAATGTATGGCCGTAAGGGAGTAATAATCTAATTTCTACAATATACATTTAATGATGAGTTTTTTTTAAGATAGAAAATTGGTTAGATTTGTTGAGTTTTGATCGATCTATAAATAGAGTGAAATGTGTTGTTTAGTATTTTATTGTTTGCTATTGTATATATTTTTTAGCTGATATTTATAACTGATGAGTTGATAATCTCATGTTACATTAAGTAAAGTAGTTGTTTTGAGACAATTGGTAAATCTAATATTAATGTAATTGAATTTTTGTAGGTATTTTTGTTGTGAGAATATCAAAATATGTTGCTAAAATAGAATTTTAAAACTAAAATAAAATATATGAAACTCAACTTTCAATTTTGTAACGGTGCATGATAGTGATCGTTACTGATCAGCCGACACACCCCCATCACATTATACAGTCCATGCCATAGTTAATGTAAAATTCCACTAGAAAATCTTCATACAATATGTAAAAATCAAGCACGCGGAAAAAATATTGTTGTCTTCTTTTTATTTTTTAATTTATTGGCGTTAAGCTGATCATGACACAATATTTCCTTATCATACTTGACCAAATTATGTTCTAAATTTGCAATTAAGTACGATGTCCTCCCTAGTTAACCTTCCTACAGTTGGTTCTTATCTCCCCATTCGTTCCTGTGAGGGGCTGGATGTTTCCCATTTTTATCATGCCCCTCACAAAGTCCTTGAAGAAGGCAGAAGGCTTTGTCACATAGTGCTGCACTATGGAAGCAGTAGAAGTCGCATTCATGAGCTCCTGGTCCGAATGGAGAAGGCCCTTCACGCTCAACAAATTCCTAAAATAGCAATTGTCGAATTGTGTTGGTGTGACAGCATCAAGACTTGCCAGTGAGTTGTTCCTCCCAATTCTGGGGCATTTCCCTTGTAGCTTAGAGGCGAAGGAAGCATCTATATTGGAATCGTTGTAGATTCTATTACGAAATGTTGTGCATCTGGCTAGCCCTATGGTGTGTCCCCCTTACAGAATGATCACAAAACACAATCAGTTGTTATTATGTTCAAAAAGCACGTATGGGTATTATCAGAAGTTACCAAAAGACTTAGAATAAAAGAGAAAGAAAGAAGTTAGCAAAAGAACACTTGTGGTTAAAGGGAAAGTACCAGAAAGAGACACTAGGTCTGTGACTGAGAGCCCTTGGTTTGAAAAGCTAGTGATTAGGGCACTGAGATTGGATGTTGGTGGGGGAATATCATTGTTCGCAGCAGTGATGTTGGCAGTTGTTGAGTCTCTTCTTCCAAGCGGAACCTTCCATGAAGGGCCACCCAACTGAGTAGCACCAAAACGAAACTTTCATTAGAGCAGTCCAAATGAATGAACCTAAATCATTGTTGATCAATGAAGACCCACAATTTAATTAACTGCATCTTCTTCGTGCCTTTGAGGTTGAACTCGGTTTATATAAGGTAAAAAAGGCAAGAAGAAACCAAAAGGAACAAGCAACCCATTTAATGCGATATTAATAAAAAAATAAAGAAAAATCATTTCAATATCCTATATATGTTTAAGTTTGTCAATGCTTTTGAAGATTGAAGCAACCGATCCGTCCTACTGAATTCAATCCACTATGAACCTTCTTGGGTTCACAAAAGAAAAATGTTTTCCTGATTAATTCTACCTGACCAGCCCACAGAAATGTTTTCTTCACCAAATTCGCATGACCAGTGGACATGTGAAGGGGGGAAACATAGGAAACATTACTTAGTTTCTCTCTCACCAATTTTGGGTGATGGGCAGGAAAACTAGTGAAGCTAGACAAGTCGTAATGTAATTAGTGCCCCCTTATATTCTGTTTGGAGGTAGGCTGGTCAGAACCTGCTACCTGCTACCTGCTACTTTAGACAATCATTCAGTGGAAAATTTTTTTGAACGATTCTTGAAGCAAAAGTGGTCACTAGCTAATCGTCCAATAGGTGCCCTTGCATGATTCTCAGCTTCATACTCGGGTTGCTCTTTGTAAGCCTATCAACGGCGATTAGGCGGCTAACCGACTGCTTCATATTCGCAAGCAACACTTCCATGAGACTGCACTCAAATGCATTGAAGGATAATATTAAGCAAATTCAGATGATTATATCAAATTGCAGGACTTACCACCACAACTGAATCACGAGCGGCAAGGGCAAGGATATCAGCACACTAGACGATTCCAGGGCAAGCTTCTTCCACTTTCGATTTGATTCTGTCGACTACCTCGAAGCCTCGAACAGAATTTACGTTTGGATTGGCGGTCTTCTCCCCAGTGAAATTTGCAGTGTCATCCAAGAGTATAGACCCATCGCAGCCCTAATCATAGATATCATATCAGCCCAGATAATCATCTTCTTTAATGCCATGCGAATTAATATTCGAAAAATACATAAAGAGAGACATAGGTACATTAACAAAGCAATCATGGAAGTGGAGACGAAGCAAGGAGGCTCCCATCCGAGTTTCATTCTTGATTGCATCAATCACCGCTAATTTCACAATCTGGTTCAGGCTTGGACATGAACTTGAGTAATGCTTTGCTGATAGCTGGCTGAAGGATACCCCACAAAAGCACAGCAAAGTTACAATAAAGCAGAAATGGTAGCTAGAAGCCATAGACACTAATGTACCAAATGCTTTCCTTGACAGGAGATAAAGACATCAATGATCATACGTGGATTGGCCCTCATGTACCGTACGTGGAGCCGACAGCTTTAAAGATATCCATGCATGCTAGAAATAACTGATATATGCTACATGGAAGATTTTTTATGCTCCTAATTTGATAGTGAACTTAGAGTAAAAAATAAAGCCGTTGATATTTAAAAGTAACAGTAGACATGTTAGCATCATTAGCATTGATGCTTATGTACCCAAGTATGTGCATCGTCAATTTTTTTAAAATAGACGGCTCCAATGTATTTTTTACTCTACTTAAGTTGGCTGTCACTTCCATGCTACATACGCTTGTTTTACCGTGAACGTGAGGTCTCTTTTCCTTGCCTTGCCAACTGCACTATTCTTACCTTTGGGAAGTGACTAACATGTGCGTTGCTGCATTTTTCTACAGCTATTTAGGTTGTCAGTCTTTCATAGCTTCTTTCCTCCTGCCAAAGCCAAGTGGCCAAACCTTCTGGGGTCCGGATCGTCTGTATTATTGCATTGAGCTCTGGCTAAGGTCCTCATATAGGCTAAGGTCCTCATATACTTTGAGTGGGCAAGTAAAGCCAACAAGAGTTTTTCGTTTTCGTCACGTCCATTTCAAAGGTGGGGCCTGGAAGGCTATTCTTCCCTTCATTGCCGTCATCTTTTCTTCGATAATGGGAGTAGTTGTTGGGCGGCCCTTTCAAATGCACGTGCTGATCAGCCCATGCATGCAAACTTCACGACTCTAGTAGATTTACTTATTGTTGAATTTTCTTCGTCGGTGATGGAAAAGTTATTCACTTCATAAATTTGTTTTGGAAAAGGAATTTGTCTGAAGATTCCCTTCCTGTTTTTCAATAATGTATGCGATCTTTTGGTAAAGGCCCAACAAATTCTCTCTGGACTGTAGAGATTGAACACAAAGTGAATAAAGTGCCTTCGGATCAATATGATCTCCATTTTTGTAAATTCAAATCCAACTTTTCATCTTTCATAAAAAGCTAATTTCGTTTTTATCAAATACAAACTTTTTCCATTGTTTTCATTTTCCAAAACATTTTGTCAATATGCACTTTTTTTTCTTTCCGGACTTTTTATTAAGAAGGCCCTATATGAAAATAACCATTGTTGTGATTATCACGCACAAAGAAGAGAAGACTACACCCCTCTGAATTTGATCCCAAGACTTTGGCTTTAAAGCATACCATGTGAGATACCACCGAATAGATTTAGCTTTTAGGAAACGGAATAGTGTAAAATTTATGTGATATTTCAACAATTTTATTTTCTCATTTGTTTAGATCAATAAATTGGGAAAACCTGTTGGCCCCTTCTATAAATCAAGAAATAATATAAGGGGAGATTACAAGTTCCATTTGCAAGCAAGAAATGGGAATTTATGAAGAATTTTGAAAAAAAATATGAGATCTAAAATAATCCCTTACGTATGTTTTACAACTTTGAGAAAGGATAATGGGCTGTTTGTGTATTAAATTTTTATAAGATTTTGATAATTTAACCCTAATTTCGGCTTGAATTATCAAAATTATATTTATGTGTAGAAAGTGAGCGAAATTAAAAATTCTATCCTGAAGTGATTTTAAGCTGTTTCGAGTTAGAATTAGCAGGAATCACCGAATCACCTTATAAGGTGATTCCATTGATTCTGGCTCTTAGTACCCTTTTAGAAAATAATAGTATTTTTTAGCTGTTACCCCTTATATCAATTTAAGTCTCGAGAAATGTATGATATATGTGAAGCCTACTTTAAAAATTTAAAATTACATACCTTTGTAAAATCTTTTTTGATAGAGCTAAAATTTAGGAACACAATAATATTAAAAACGTACATATCCGAATTCGGGAAATAGAGTTATATAAATTAAAATTTTTAAAATTGAGTTTGATGCGACATCTAAATTTATTTTAAAATTTTTTGTTACTAACTTAATTCACATTTGGCCGTGAATTTTTAAATTAAGTCTAAAATATTTCACTTTGGTTTCTAAAAAAATTTAATACCCAAATAGCCCCTAACTTTGTGGCAAGATTTAGTCTAAAAAATTCGAGAATTCTTTTCCCTCCCTCCAAATGTGTTTGGTTTGCAACATTGATGAAAATTCATAACACACTAGCAAGAGATTTATGACTAACAAGAAGAATAAATGGGCACTGGCCTTGGAATTTTTTTTACAAAGTGGACAACGATTCGCCATGGCAACCTCTCTCTTCTAAAAGCGATCTAAAGTGAAAAAGTTTACCTTGAAACATTAGTCACGATATAAATGAAAGGTAGATGATATCATACTTTGTTTTATAATTAAATGGGCTAGGAACCACTTCTATTAAGCACAGAGAATTTACAAGGATCAAGAGAAGTTACAACCTTATACAAAGACAAAAAAGAAAAAGAAGAAAGCGACAAATATCATCTCTCAACAACATTGTTGTTGGCCCAATTCCAAAAAATTCCATTCAAGTAGAAATACTTGCCCGCCTCAACTTGTATATGCATAGCAAAAACTAGCTCCCACCAGATACAAGCGTTATCTTTGAAGGTGATTAATTCTTACACTTTGGCCATGGAGGCCAATTGTATCTGACTTTGACATCGAGGACGGATAATTGAACTTGATAAACGAGCACGGCTGGGGTGCACCTCCAACATCGGACTCTACTACTTTGAAACTTAGGCTCTACTACAAGGTGATTTCCAGACCCATGACTGTCTTTTTGCTAGTGCTTTATTTTTGTCTGTGGGTTTGTCTAAGCACTGTTTATTGGTCCCCAACTCTACTTTTTTGCTTATAGGCCTCGTTTAGTTGTGATATTAAAAGAACTTCACACGTCTATCGCATGCAATAAAGGTCATTAATAGGCAATGGATAGGATCAACCATGTCGATATATTTTTGGTAAGTAATTAATGAATTTTATTAAAGTCAAAGGAGGATTACAAGACTAATCCTCCCAAAAGGATTGTGAAAAAGAACAATGCAAAATAATATGGTCCTTGAGATCAAGAGCATCTACAATACTCAAAACTTGGTGGTGGATTTGCTTTGCAATTATGATCTTATTCCTTGATGAATTTTCAAATTTTAAAAACCAAATATAACCATTATACAAGTGACTTATTTTTACTTAGTACTCTCTCTACCTTACATTAATAGCTTCATTTGGTTTTTCAAAATGAATTAATTTGAGTTCATTTTAAAAACCCAGATGGAGCTATTAATTCAGGACAAATAGAATATATGGGATGATACTTACATATTAGGTAAGTGACAAAAAGTTGGTAAAAATGGACGTAACAAAGAACAACAAAATAAAAAGAAAAAAAGCATAAGCACTTCTTCGCCATATGGCCCAGCTCACTATCCCAGTCATTTGAATGTTAGAAATGAGCATCACACTTTGACTTGGCAAGACCCTTGGGTGGGTTTTCCACCATTACTAAATAGTTATGTCTGTGAGACTATTTTGGTTCAGAAGATGATGTGTTATCTCATTCTATTCACGAATGCCAATGAAATTTGTTTGTGCCACAAACATTGATGACACATGAGGTTAGAAACTTTTTACATATTAATAAGCTTATTCTCACATATTCACTAAATAAGTATGGTTGAATTAAGCATGTAGGTGTTTTCACTTAGAAAATTACATGGGAAAGAATTTGACACCAATCTCTAGTTTGACCTTGGTCTAAGTTAATCTAGTATAAAAATAGAATTAACTAGCATTCTATGTTTTCTTGGTTAGCCTTGCAAAATGGTTTACTTACTCATGATAATTTGTGCAAGAAGGGTTTTCATTTGGTCAATATATGATTTCTTTGTTGCACTCATCTATATGATACGTCTGTCTACAAGATGTTTTTGACAAAATGTAATATTCTCATGATTGTTTTGAACTATCATGGAGAACTTAGATGGCTTATGAAGTTCATAGAGTGGAATGCACATGTATGTCTTATTTTGAAAATATGTTTCAACACTTGCGTCACATTTTTATGGTCAAGAGAGAAATATATAGTTATATCTTTGTTGATAAAAGAATTCCTACAAACAAATTAGCCAAATCTGTAATTTCTCACACACACCTTGTTTCAACTGCTTTTGGTCTTAGGTAATCTATTGTTCGTCATTGTTCATTCCTTGCTGATTTTTGGTTGGATTGATGGTTTTTGTTAATGTCTTTTTGGAAATTGTTCATATTCCTTGTCTTTGATTTGTGTTTGGTTTGTTCTTTTTAGAGGGAATTGTTTGACATTTTTTTGTACCCTCTTTCCTTTTTTTCAATGAAATTGTTATTTATAAAAAAAATGTATCCACTTGCGCGAGCCCTAAATTTCCTATTATAATTAATGGACATCATTTTAAGAAATAAAAGGGATGTAATTAGAGGGAAATTAGATAGTAAAAAGAATTCATGTAATGAGTGTTAGATGCAATTTCTCCATTATAAACATAAAAGGTAAATAATCCATTGTGTCATCCTCTAGCAGGAAGTGTTCTTGCATGTCGGAGACCATATGCACTTCACCTTCCCTCCCCTTTCCCATCCCCTCTCCTTCCTTTCCCTTCCCCCTTAATCTCCCCCCTTTCTTCCACCTCCCCACTAATTTAGAAACACTTCCACCTCCATTTCCATTTCTTCCCACCCTCTTCCACCCTTCAACCTTCCCCCTCTACTACACCTCCACCTAGTCACCCTTAACCTTTTTGGCCTTCCCCTCTATCATTCCCTTATGCCCTTCCCCTTGGTTTCCATCCTGATAGTCATGGTTTTTTTTTTTTTTGCATATTTATCTTTTGGTTTTCTCATGTTATTGTGCCCCACCAACCCATCTTCAAGTTGGGTAGAGCAAATCTTTCATTAGCAATGACAATTTTTTGTTTCTTTTCTTTCAGGTTGGGCACACGTCATTTAAATTTCCACCAGACAAGGCTGAGAAGTTGAGGTTCTCCATGGAGAAGGTGGTTGATCTTTCCCATGGGTGTGGTCCATCTGTGCACTAACTAGATAGGTAGAGGTCCATGGGAGTAATGATCATAGTTCTCTATTGTGGTAGACATGTGCTCAAATGCCTTGCTTCTACTGGTATTATCTATCATATTATGCCAAAGGCTTTCCTCCCCCTTGGGGAACAAGTATTCTTTGGCGTTTGACCCCCTTGTAACGCCCAATATTTTTCATCATATTTTCTTAAATTTTATGAAAGTTTTTTGCATTATAATGACTGTAAATTGAGAAAAATGATAAAATACAAAACATGTGAAAATAGTTTATAATTTAAAACATCACACATCAATTTTCCCATCCAATTTTTTACTTATTCGATCAAACATCATATGGTCAATTCAAACATCCTCAAATGCTACTAAAAAATAAACGTATGAATAAATTACCATGATCATGGGTTTTAAATACAATTCTATCATAGGCATCCCTAAGTGCAAATCCCATAAATAGTCCACTGTCTAATCCAAATTACAAATCCAAAATACATAAACCCCTTAATTCTCATCTCACCCAATATATCAGATTGTGGTACAAATAATACTCACAGTGAGTTAAGGATATACCTGAGTCAAAGTGAATCAAATTGGGCATCCATCTCTAGGAGCTCTTGGACATAAATTTGCAAAAGCCTCCCAACCATCGGGGCTAAAATATAGGGTAAATGAGTATTATCATACTAAGTAAGAAAATACCTAGTAGGTAAAAACAGTGAACTCAGTAAGGCCATACATAGATGTGTTCATGCAGCTTAAACATGAAGCATACAAGCATATAATAATAATGTACATACACATATAATCATGTTAAATACATACCATCAAACCAATCTTACACATATTCGTACGACCTTACTCGTATAATCTTACTCGTACAACCTTACTCGTACAATCTTACTTGTATGACCTTACTCATATAGTCTTATCTCGTATGACCTTACTCATAAACATAAACTTATAGTCTTACTCAAAATCATACTCTTACACTTTTTGCTCAGAATCATATTCTTACACTCTTGCATAAAATCATACTCTTACAGTCGTACTCAGAAACTTACACTTACTCAGAAACATATATACTTACTCATACAACCATACACATACTATTAACCACTGAAGCTCATTAAAACTAATAAGCTCCAACATCAAATGGAAAGGAATGCCACTGGGGCTTCACCTTAACCTCTGGGGAATGACTAGACGTCATGGACTTTTTTGAAGGTAAAACACACCAATACTCATGGGGCACAAGATCAAACAGTTAAGAGCAATTCCATGATACTACTTACTTGAGCAAGCAAACATAAACGCCTACACATTAGGGGCCATATTGTGCCAGTGCCACTCTTGGGCAGAAATCATACGGTGCCACTCTTGGGCAGAAATCATACAGTACCACTCTTGGGCAGAATCATACAACACCACTCTTGGGCAAAAATCATATAGTGCCATTCTTAAGCAGAATCATACAACACCACTCTTGGGTAGATATATTCATACAATGCCACTCTTAGGCAGAATCATACAACACTCTCAATAGAGCATCAAATGTCTGGGCTTAATACAACACATAGATAAAATCAAAAGCATACATTGCTCTCAATAGAACATCAAATGTCTAGGCTTAAATACAACACACAAACAACATCCCACAGGATAAACACCATGGTAAGATATGAGAAATGCTCAATTGACTCATATCGGCTAGCTCAAACATGAAAATTAATCCATCGAAACCCTTACGTCTCAAACTCACAACATTATCATTAAATTTTCTTATAATTCAAGTTTGAATTAACTTATGTGGTACAATTATGCCATAAAAATCTCAAACATACAGTGCTCCACCAATCAAACTGAAGCTTACTTTTCACTATATGTTTGAGATTTTTATGGCATAATTGTACCACACTTATACCTCACTTATCTTAAACTTATACCTCACTTATTATGCTTACTTTTCACTTTATAATCTGCATGTTATGCTTGTTCAACTATGCAACACTCTTACTATATGACAATCCCCGAACATACGCTCCAATCCAAACCACACCAATCCTCGCCTGTCAACCTTTTGTCTATCATCTTTTGTCATACGGTTACACATCCACATCCAAACCTATACCAAGCCCTTTGTCACCTCTTACCGTCCATTTCCCATACATCTTCACTAGCCATCACTAACACACACATAATCCACATATGTATAGATTACCGACATAGTCACTCGTCGTCACTAGCACACACATAATCCACATACGTAGCTTACCGACATACTCGCTAGCTATCACTAGCACATACACATTCCGCATGCATCAAACATACTTACAACTCACATGCATGTCATATGCATTTCAACATGACATAATTTATCCTCTTACATCATGCAAATAGATTATTATTTAGTATCCAAAACATTGAATCATATAATCCTTACAAGCTGCTATACATTCAAAGCATGCTATCATGAAATTACAAGTTCAAAGCTCCCCTACCTCTTAATCCATGACGTTTGATGGAGAATACATGACGGTGGAAGCATCAGCATCGGTGGCAGAGGTGGTGGACAAAAGCATTGCCAAGTTGAAAAAGCTATTGTCACGAGGGTTTAGGAAGCATCAGAAGTACTCACGGCCAAATGGGGTGACACAAATCAGCACGACAAAATCTGTGATCCACGGTGAAGCGTTAAGGTAGGCCAGGAGAAAAGTCATGCCAGCAAGTGGCATGTGTGACCGGAAGTTGAAGTGCACTCACTGAAGGTTGGCCGGCGGTTGAGAAGTACTCAGCCGGCCGCAAGACGTCGAAATCGACTATGGACAGCACCCAACTGCGGTGATGTTGCATCTACAAGGGTCCACATAAGGGTAGAGGGCAGGGGTGATGCTCAAGGATGGAGGAGAGGTGGATGGAGATTTGATGATAAAATCCATTTGGTGGCAAAGCCAATCGATGGTCAGGCAGCACAAAAGCTGTCACTAAGCCTAAACTACTCACGTAGCCAAAGGACAGTGGTAGCCCAAGGACCATAAGGGTGACCAGGAGGTGGTGACTAACCAAAGCAGCTACATCACCTATCCCCACCCACAACCAAAACCATTGGTGCGGGTAGCTATGCATTTAGCACAGTAGAGGGCAAAGGGTGTCTTGGGCTCAACCAAAGGCCGTGAGGTCATCACTGGCCAAGGCCTATGTAGGTGAAGTCCTCCATATTTGGCTAAGGTCGGCTAGACAAAATCTTTCCAGAGGTCGTTCAATACTGACAACTTAAAATGGGCAAGAGGGGTCAACGACCAGACATGTCAGCGAGGCAGAACTTGTAGCACCTCACTTTTAAATTTCTTTAAAGTCAGAGTGCCATCGATTCGTAATGACAAAATATGGGCCAAGATCAACCATGCACAGAGGAGTAACTTTTCTTTAATTTACGTAATTACAAAAACTTTACAAAATAAGGCTTATCATGCCTTAACAAAATCAAAGTCATGCATGTCCACAATTAACACATAATTGAAGAACATGATAAAGTAAATCAAAATTAGATATTTCAAAGTTCTACAGTCAATCTTCATTGGCATCAACATCTTCGTTCAGACCTGCAGCGTCTGAGGGTGGGTGAGTATAAATATACTCAGTAGATAGAGTTAAATTCTATTAGCATGCTAAAACATAAAGAATAAATAAATATCTCATTATATTTTATATTTAAAAGTCATCTCAAAATTATATTATTGACTATCAGAATCCAATGCACTTCTTAAATAAAAAGTCAAATAAAATAGTTCTTCATATAATCTAATAAAATTAGATAAATCGTTCATAATACTAGTGCTTGTGGGGCAATGAGATCAAAATGAAGTGAATCTTCTCACGATATCCAACTTCATAAGCGCACCATATGCCATAATAGGTTGCACCTAGGAGTCAATACTCTGATAGCTTTTGGGCTTTATACCAAATAGCTACCCTTCAAAACTAATAGTAGTTTTTGGGCTTTATACCAAATAGCTACCCTTCAAAACCAATAGTAGTTTTTGGGCTCTATACCAAATAGATACCTTTCAGAACCAATAGTAGTTTTTGGGCTTTATAAATATAATTCAAATAATAATAATGTCTTAAAGTTTGTATCATTGTTTATGAATTAAGTGAATAGAGATGGCAGAAGAAATGATTGGTTTTTTACTTAACTATGACGGACGCACAGAAGGATTATTAATTAAGAAATTGTTTACATATGATGAATTTGATATGTAAGTAGCTAGCAAAGTTGGGTGGGATTAAAGAAGATGAAAAGTCACTATAAAATGTGTTATTCCCACATATGGATCGAGTTCGAGACAAATATATATAAATGATGATGCATCAATAAGTTTTATGTTTCACCACTTGCGTCACATAATTTGTTTTGACTCATTTCTTGACAAATAGGTCTGATGCCTAGTGAAAGGCGGAGTAGTTCACACAGGAGCTCACATAGGAGCTCTCACAGGAGCTATGAAAGAAATATGAACAATAAAAGGCATATGCAAATACCGGTGGACGATGAAGAAGGGAATTTATCTATGGTAGTGGCTTCAAATGAACGTCATAGGTCGTATATCCCTATTGATGATAGAAGTGGACCTAATTGGAGGTAAGGTTTTTTAAGTTGTGAATCATGCTTGAATCTTATAATTATCAATGAAATATGGGATGTTAAATTTTGAATTTTGTTTGTAATATAGAAGGTACACATCGCATGCACACTAGTCATTTAGCTTTCAAATGTCTCAGGCGGTGCATGGTATGAAACTCAAAGTTTGATGGGCATTCATTACCCCTACATAGGTGTTGGACATACTGATGTTGGACCATCCAATCAAAGGTGAAATATATATTCATAAATGAATGTAACATTTTTAGGCTTTAAAGAATGGGTTAAGTTATATAAAATTTAATACATATGCGATATTCATTTGTAGGGGCGCTTATATCCATGGTGAATATATTGATGGAAATGAGGCCAATGAAGGTGAAGATAATATTAGCGAAGCAAGTGAAGAAGATTTCGACATGAACGAAGCAGGGGTCAAAGGTGAATAAAATACTCAACAGATGGTTAACGGTGAGGGCGATGATGTGGTAGACAATGCAATTGCCACAAATGATATAAACGTGGATGATGAAGAGCCGCCAAACTATGATGAGGAGCCACTCTATACACACATCAAAGATGAGGAGATAGATGCGGCAGTTAATTCTGCCATGTATATGGACCAACAAAATGAAGAAGAGTTATATGTTAGGCGCATTTTTGAGAATAAAGAAGCATTTGTTACAACCTTGCAGGAGTTTTCAATTAAAAATCATATTGAATATAAGGTTGTACGCACAAATTTGTCAGAGTATACAGTGAAGTGCATTTATAGTACTTGCCCTTTGAGAGTTCATGGATCAATAAAAAAGGGTAGAGGGTACTTTAAATTGAAGACATACAGAGGTGACCACACATGTTGGAATGCCCAGCTTAGCACAGATCATAGGCAGTGCAGTGCATCATTTATTTTAAAGGTCATAATGCCCGCTATCCAAGCCAAATTAACTCTCACACCTGGTGATATTATTCAAAGAATGAATGAGATGTTTCATATTGACATATCTTATAAGAAAACATAGGCAACAAGGAATATGACTATAAAGGCCATTTATGGGGATTGGCTGAAATCATACAAATTGTTGCCAATGTACCTCAGGGCAGTGCAAGAAGTGAATCCTAGCACCTATTACAACTTAGAGTATGATGAAGTAACTTGGCCAGATGGTGGCATGTGTAGGAGATTTAAGCGGTTATTTTGGGCATTTGGGTCATCTATAATGGGGTTCCGACATTGCATCCTAGTGATTGGTGTTGATGCCACTCACTTGTGTGGCCGTTATCTCGGAGCTCTTATGATGGATGCAATTGCGACAGTTGGAAACAATGGGTTATTTCCTATAGCATTCGGGATAGTCGGAAAGGAAGATGGAGACAATTGGAAATTGTTCTTAAGTGAACAGAGGGATCATGTACTGATGGACTTGACGAATATCGTAGTTATTTCATATTGACATAAGGGGCTTTAGAATGTCGTGCTTGAGGTTCTTCCCGAGCCTCTATACTACCATTGTTATTGCATCTGTCACATAAAGGCAAATTTTAAGGAGGAGTTTAAAAATAATACATTGGCAGACTTGATTGGGGCAGCAACTTGTGCACTTAAGGCAAAAAAATTTGATGCTAAAATGGACTTGATTGGTCAAGAGAGTACTAGGGCAAAACATCTCCTCTTAGGAGGAGAATTGCATCCTACACAATGGTATTTTGCTCACAACGGTTTTAGGAGATTTGGCATGACGACCACAAATATGGCTAAAGTTTAAATAGTGTCTTGAAGGGGGCACGAGGATTACCCATGCAGGCTTTAGTATTAACTACTTTTTATCGGGTAGAAATTTTTTTTGTGAAGCGATCTTCTGCCTCAGACGCCATGGCCACCCTATATACTCCCGAGTGGAAGCGATAATTAGTGAACAAACAAGAAAAATTGGAGAGTATATAATTAACAGGATCAACCGTAATGAGTACGCAGTGATATCAATTCATGGTCGGAAGGTTGTGGTGAATGCAAGGGTTCATACTTGTGCATGCAATATCCTTCAGGTCTATTTGTATCCTTACACACACCTTATTGCCGTGTGGGGCAAGCGGCAGGAGCCTATACAGACAGGACTTTGTTACACATCTACCGCTTACAAAAATGTGTACTCAACACAATTCTATTCTCCTCGTGGTCGAGAGTATTGGGAGAGGGATATACCTTATGTGTTATTGTAACAACCGGACCCGAGCCGGGCCCACAAAATCACTAATAGGAAATTTTCTCTTTCCTTGAGCCAGGAATCATCGTCTAAGTGTGAGAGGTACAACGTTCGTCTACGCACTACGGAGCTTTAAGGCTTCCTCGTACGTAGACTTAGGTTGTAACAAGCACGTACACACAATGAAACTTCATAGTTCGTCGCGTGTAAAATAAAATAAAATATATTATTATAATGATTTGGATCGGGCCAACGTTGCCTTGCCGTTGGTTGCCTACGTACGTATTGGATATTATTCCAATACGATCGGATCCGAATGTAGTTCTGCCTAATGGCTACTACATACAATAAACATCACAAATTATACGTATAAAATACATATCTCCGAATATTTAATCGGAGTATACAAACACTCATCATATATCGGAGTCAAGCGGAAGTTAATAAATAAATGGAGTCGTACATCTCGCTCTACCACAGAGCGGGATCAAAATCTCGTACACATATCTCGCTCCATTACTGAATCGAGACTGAGCACATCACCTGGCTCGCTCTATCACTGAGCCGAGACCGGACATACACATCACGTGTCTCACTCTACCCTAGAGCGAGACAACACACATCATGGCATATAAGTACACATCACGGCATATAAGCACACATCATGGCATATAGGCACATAGCATAGTATATAGGCACATAGCATGACATATAGACAAATAGCATGACATATAGGCACATAGCCATAGTATAGTATATAGGCACATAGCATAGTATATAGGCACATAGCATATAGGTACATAGCATGACATATAGGCACATAGCATAGTATATAGGCACATAGTATAGTATATAGGCACATAGCATAGTATATAGGCACATAGCATAACATATAGACACATAGCATAGCATATAGGCACATAGCATGACATATAGACACATAGCATAGTATATAGACACATAGCATCGTATATAGGCACATGGCATTGTATATAGGCACATAGCATGGCATATAGGCACATAGCATGACATATAGGCACATAGCATAGCACACACGCCGTTTTATAATAAAAACGGGAGATCAGAAAAGCTTACTGCCCTCATGTCTCATATAGTAGTGGTATACGGAGTTGCTCACACTAGCATCCTCCCCTTCAGATCCGAAGATATTAGACGGAGCTTCCTCTAGCCTCCATACGTTCCTCGTCTTGTACCGAAAGACTATGTATAAATGTTCTCCTTGCCGGAGACTCTTCTCGTTTTCTGTGCCCGTGAGCGGCGGACAGAACCTCCCCTAGTCTGGATTACTTTTCTTGATGTAGCTTGGCAACTCTGGACAGAATCTCGTCTTGCTTCGAACCCATTTTTCTTGTTCGTTGCTCGAGGATCACGGGTGGAGCCTCTCCTTGTCTCGGGGCATTTCCTCCTTATACGGTTTCTGAATCAAAGAACGGACCTCTCCATCGCGTAGAACATACTTGATTTAGTCAAGAACGCCTCTTGGACCGACTAAATCGGAGTTGGGATGACCAGAAACAGAGAAAACAAAGTTGGTAGGTACGGGTAGAACCTTTCCTTGTCTTGGGGCGTTTCCTCTTCATACGATTGCTAACTCAGAAAATGGAACCCTCCACCACGTAGAACATACTCGATTTAGTTAAGAATGCCTCTTGGACCGACTAAATCGGAGTTGGGATGGCCAGAAACAGAGAAAACGAAGTTTGTTGGTGCATGAAGATAACGGACAGGACCTCCTCTTATCTTGGGACGTTTCCTCATCATATGGTCTCCAACTCGAAGAACGGACAGCTCCATTGCATAGAGCATACTCGATTCAGTAGGAAACGGGTCTTGAACGGCCTTAATCGGCCTCAGAACGGTTAGAAACGGGGGTAGAGAAGTTCTGGTGAAGAATGAAACGAAAATGGAGGTATAAATAGCCCCCGAGCCGCCGAAACCACGGCGCCGCAGTCTCGGGCGGTGGCGCCCGCAGAAACGCGCGTGCGTCGTGCGTGTACCACATATTTTTATTTTTTATTTTTAAATCAAATCTTCAAACACGCGTATCTATCTACCCCAGAATCGGATTTGCGCGTTCTAGGTACCGTTGGACTCGTATCGTCGAGCCCTTCGATACAAACCCACTTAAAGCAGAAAAACACACTATTTCCAAATGGGTCCCACCTATATTGCACGTTTCTTAAATATCATAATTTCCGGTCCCGACCTCTGTTTCGCGCGTTCTTCGAATCGTTACGCTCGTTATGCCAAGATCTACCTGGCTACGGGTATTTTATCTAATGAATACCCTTAATATTAATCTCAAATTACTGAATTACCCTTAACCCTCCCGGGTTAAGCGTAACCGAAAAATAAGTCGTTACAGTTATTCCCTCCGATAGCAACAAGACAACCCGGTAGCCCACGGTCTGTTCGCATTTGGAATACAATGGACCGTATGACTATAGAGAGAGATGGTAGAGAAGGGTATAAATACGGAAGGTGCAAACAAAGTGGACATATGTAGAAACCTTCCTGTCGATTGATAAACATATAATTAATCTTTTTATTTATTCTCTATTTTAAGTATGATTATATGTTCCTAACGATCTTAATTCTCCGCATATCATATGGATCATGTGGAGCCTTTTTACGTGCCTGGCCCAATTGATGATACATTACTTGTACAGCAGGAGTCACATAGGTCGGCTTCTATTTGGTGAGGAGAGGTATGATAACTCTTTATAAAATTTGTTTCATTTTTTAAATTATAAATTACGTTGGGTTATAGGACCCCGGGTACATTGAATGCACCGGACATTTTAAATATCTTTGTCATTGGCCCATAGATGAGCGTATGCTACCCTATATCGAGTAAGCAGAATTTAGACATTTTATTCATCTACAGTACATCTATCTCGATCGGCCTTTATTAACAGCTTTCGTTGAGAGATGGAGGAGGGAGACACAGACGTTTCACCTACCTTATGGAGAAATGACCATCACTCTTATGGATGTGGCAGTTCTTTTAGGACTTCGCATCGATGGACCTCCTGTGACGGGCATAACAAGAGGAGGTCATTTAGACTTATTAGGCAGACTCCGTGGTAGGGTTCCTATGGCTACAGTGATGTGTGGTAGCCGAGTGAGCATTCGATGGCTCTTAGGCGAGTTTCATGAGCTCTCAGTGGATGCTACGAAGATTGTTATCGAGCAGCATGCACAGGCATATTTATTATACTTACTTGGGGATACCATGAGTAGCCATGTACATGCTTCATATCTCTCACTCCTTGCAGACTTCAACATGGTGGGTGCTTATTCATAGGGCAGTGCTACTCTTACATTTTTATATCGAGAGTTAGGGAAAGCATGTCAGGCCATGACCTCGGGGATTGCAGGCTGTCTAACCCTTCTTCAGGTAACTAAATTCGTAACTTTAAATATTTTTTTGCACGTATAATTTCTTAATTTTATTTAATAATTTTTATCATATTTTCTGACACAGCTATGGCCATGGGAGCATTTACATGTCGGTCAACCATGTATTGAGGTGGGTCACTTAGTCGAGGGTGCTCCATGAGGAGCGAAGTAGGCTCTATTTATTTTTAACACTTAATTTTTTTAGCAAGGTTTTATTTATATATGCTAAACTTATTTTTTAAATTTAACTCTTTAAGGTGGAATGTTCGGAAAAAAAAACTGAAAATCCACAAGGAGTCCTCCAATTTTATAGAGGGGAGTTAGACCGCCAGCGGCCATATCAGGTAATTTTATTTAATTATTAAATATTTTACAATGATTATAAGATATGCAAGGTTATTTAAACTTAATTATCTTTATAAAATGTATAGGTTATTTGGCAGTTGTACTCACCGGAAGTATTAGCTATGTTAGATTTGTGGCTCTCGCGAACGCCACTAATTTGTTTTGAGATTATTGAGAAGTATGTGTTGGATCATGTGATGCTCTAGTTTAACTTAGAGCAAGTGGTCCCACCTTCTACCGTCGAGTTTGTCCATTGCATCACTCGACAGAGCTGCCATATTATCGACTAGGCTATACATCATGCAGCATACATCGCTTGATGGGATGATAGGAGAGCCACCGTTATCGGAGGGGAGATGGCTACAACATCACGAGATGTTCATAGCGCATATATGCAATGGTATTTATCGATTACACGATGATATATTTTACCGTACGATAATGTAAGCCTAAGGGTGTGGTGCGTTTGAGGCAGCTTTAGTAAGAATATGTTTGTTAATTATATAATATTATTTTCTTATTTATTATTTATCTAATTTTTAATTAATTTTTTAATAGCTTCGTCTAGTGCAACGTAAGCATGCACATTTGATTGACGCAATTAACACCTGTACTTTGGATGAGGACTTTTTAGCATCATGTCAGTTGACACTTGGGCAGCATGATGATATCCTTCGTAACTTGCCACTGCTTCATTCAGTGATTACAGATGTTCATATACATTATCCTGTTGACGAGGCCGCTCAGACACAGCCGATACACATTTCATTACCTAATATTCCATCTTTATTAGCAGCGCATAACTCTCCTTCTCGTTCATTATTTCCGGTCACTCCACATGTAGCTTATCCTCAGCTAGATCTGATATTATATTATAAA
This sequence comes from Saururus chinensis, assembly GCA_035235625.1. Classification (NCBI taxonomy): domain Eukaryota; kingdom Viridiplantae; phylum Streptophyta; class Magnoliopsida; order Piperales; family Saururaceae; genus Saururus; species Saururus chinensis. Next base: position 30,613,081 of record CP141140.1, read on the forward strand.
TGACACTGACCATCTCATGTTGAGCCATTTATTACTTATGCAGAGCCAGAGCCACATTTAGAGCCAGAGCCATAGCTGGACCCGAAGCAGGCAGACCATGAGGAGCAGGAGGAGCTCGTACAGCACCGTTGGGGCTAGGGTCGAGGCCGAGGTCAAGGTCAAGGACAAGGACAAGGACAAGGACATAGGAGATCGTGATATTGAGCGTATTAGATTTGTCATATATTTCTTTTGAACCAAATATTTTATTAACATGTGATGCAATATATTTTATAAACATTTATATCTTATGCTTGTTTGTATGTTGTGTAGATGATAGTTGATGCCGATAACTTTAATGTTATAAGTTTAATATTTTTTGGATGTTAATTTAAACATATGCGTTGATAGTGTGTGAAATGAATGAACATGGACTACTGCACTTGATCTGTATAATGTGTATGAATTGAATGTATAATGTATGGAATGATAATATAATGTGTTAAATGAATGAACACAGACAAATGTTAAAAGTTAGTTTAAGAGTACGTTTTAAAAAAAATTAAATTAGATTTTGTCATTTGAAAGGACAAAATCTGTATGAGGCATAATTTTGTCCTTTAGCAGTTAAAAGATGATTTCATCTTTTTGGCTTAAGCTTGCACCAACTATGCTGAATTTTGTGAAGTGGCAAAGGGCGAAATTTTGAAATCATATACGCCACACGGCACGGGCGCTCAGCTAGCGCCTACATAGAAAAAACCAATGCCACTTTATAAAATATTTTCCAAAACAAGTTAGTTTAATAAATATTTTTTTAATTATTATTTAAATAATTTTTCTATTAGATAACTTTATTATTGATAATACATATGTACACGTTTATGAATATACAAAAATTTTGACTGGATTTCACAAGTGAGGCCCATACAAAATTCACATAAGTTGATTTTTTTAGACCAATCAAAATTCATGTATGAGTTTTCAATGTATAAATATCATTTACCCTTTTGAAATAAATATGGATTTTGCCACTTCTTCATTTTTGGCACATAGGGCCATAGAATTGGAAATAGGCCCCACTTGAGCGATTCATAGATTACGTACTTTATATCGCAATTGCCCTTAAAATGTATGAAAAATTGTAGAAAAATACCTTGACATGTTATAAACATCTAAATCCAAATCTGAATTCACTTATGAACTCCAATTCAGGGAATCCCTCTGTTTCCTAACAGGAGATTTTGAAATATGAATCCTACATATCCTATGACTTGAAATCTTCGGATTTCAAATCAAGGCTTAAATCCAAATCCGAGGATTCAGTATCTGCTAGACGGAGTTTTCTGAAGAGTTTGGGATCCATCGGACGGCTTCTGGAAAATTACAAACATACACTTCACAAAAATTACATTTATGCCTCCAACGCCAAAAACGAATGCAATTTAGCTATTTCTGAAGCTATTTTCTTCCTCCTAGCATGAAGTTGTTCTGGATCTCTATAACAATATGTATCTCTTCAATTATATCACATTAATGTCCTATATCAGTCCCGGATAGGGTTGAGCCGAGTACCTAAGTTGCAATTTGAACACTTATTATATCCATATTCAGAGAAGATAATGCACATGAAGTTGCTTGTGTACAAAAGATGCTATAGGATAACAAACCAAAACCATATGCTTCACAACGAATTAAAGCATAATAGTCTATAACAAAAGAAAAAACCAGCACAACCCAAGATGGTTAGCCAACATAAACAGGTTTTACTCCAGGTACATGATTGTACTCACTCGTTCTTAGCAGTCTCAGAAAGCAAGAAACATGTAGAATGAACCTTCACCTCGAGCAACATCACTTACAGAGTCATTGATAATAACCTTTCTGAACAATACATAAGACAGTTTCAAAAGACAATAATGCTAACAACAACAAGAATATTGTAACTAATGCAGAAAAAAAAACTAAATCAAAGTAATTGATAATAATATATGCCAGCATTAAGTACATAACCCTTAAGATGATAATAACATATTATAAGAAACAGTTAATTATACACCTTATATGCAATGAAACACTATTTTTAAGCAGTCACACAATTACAAAATAATCACTTTTCTTTGATAAATTTTATTCATGTACTTTGCACCTGCTACCTTTGTCTATCTAAAATCCTTTCTCCGTTAGAAAAAAAAATCTCAAAAGTACAACGTGACATGGACAGTTATCTTTTATATTTCATACAAAATGATTGACTTCCCTATGCAAGGTCCACAAATTTCCTAAAGATGAGTAGCAACACTTCAAGCATGATAGACATCCCATGGAGTTAAGAAATTGAGTTGCTGAACCTTTTTTTTTTATGATAGTTTCTGATATTACTATACAAGCAGGCAAACATGTTTCACTTTAGCTATACTCTTTATTATCATATTGGAGGGCAGACTAAAAGTGTGCAGCACACACTCCAGAAGCTGGCAAAACAGTCAGGAGAGAATTGGTAATGAGGGCTATGTGAAACTGACAACGCTGTGATTGAGTGTCATTACTTGCTCCATCGTCCCTTGCAATCCCCAAATTGCCATCCTATATCCCTCCGCAGACCTTGCCCCCTCCTCTGCAATCTTCATAGCCCTTCTGCATAAGTCAGTGAATCTCAACGTCATAGACTGCTGGCAATACTCTAGCACATCAATACCACTTTCATCCACCAAATCTCTACTCTTTGCATTTCTTGTCCACCTTTATAGAATATAGTGATGTGGGAGCACAAACAAATTAGACACTCTGAAGACATTTATAAAACATGCCTACATAAGATTCCCATGTACTCAAACATATGGCAGCTGCAACTTCCTCTCATTTCTGAAGAATCAAATTCAACAGTGTGGCAGATATTATCTTCCCCAAATTTTGCCACTTTGTATGTCTTGATTGCCCCATCTTCTGACACTTTCTTTGCAAAATAACCAAAACATTCAAACAGCTCTACTTGAAATTGCTTGAATACCTCTCTAGTATAAATTGATGCAGCTTGTTTCTCCATAGGTGAAGATGTCTTCATATTAGGTGTGGTGTACCCAGATTCATAATCAGCCTCAACCTCCTTATGATGGAGGTTATCGAGGGTGTTCTCATATTGCTGAAAAAATTCTTCTGAAGAGGCTCCTGGACTGACATACTCATCAAAGAAAGAGCTAATGCATTCACTAGACTGATTAGTGGGCATTTCAGCAAAAAAAACAGGCTTTAGATATGCTGGTGCCCAATATTTACAATCCTCATATAACAAATCAAGCCACTCGTTTTTTCTAACACCAAATTTGTCAAGGACAGACTCCCACATTGATTCAAATTCTTCAACAGTTGAAGACTCGTAAACACATCTCTGGAATTCCTCCTTAAAATTCTTTTGAGTACGGAAGACAGAACCTAGTTTTTCTGCAAATTTCCTTTCTATGTTCCAAGTGCAAAATCGATGTTGACAGTCAGGAAATACCTCTGAAACAGCAGCTTGAATTGTCCTATCTTGGTCAGTAACTATAGAGATTGGAAGGCGCCCTGACATTGCAGAAAGCCAAGTTCTGAATAACTACACAAAAGATGATTCAGACTCATCAGTAAGGCACAACCAAACATAACCGGCTGATTGTGATGGTTTTTTCTTATAAATGGAGCAAATGAGATGCCAAACTTTTTTATCAAGTAAGACGTATCAAATGTGACCATGTTACCAAAGTAGTTGTAGTTCATTTTGGATGTGGCATCTGTCCAAAAAGCATTGATCATTCGACCATCCTCATCAACTTGTATGGCATAAAAGAATGAGGGATTATCATTTTGCATATTCTTAAAGCAGTCAACAAGAGCCTGATTTTCTCCCCTTTGCAAATTAGTAATTCGACTTCTATGTACATCAGGTGTGCCCCTATGCGATTGGAGGTATTGCACTTGAGATTGATTCATTAATGGATGATTGTGTTCTTTCACAAAAGTTTTAACAACCCAAATTCCATTACTCACCTTCCTTACATTCAATAATGCTTTGCACCCTACCCTTGTATCCACTCGATGATGCTTTTTTGTGCCCTCTTTGTTCAAACGAAACCCCTCCTTGTCACAGACATATTGTTGGGCAATCATGGATGCATTGCGCCTAGATCGATGGGAATAATTAATACGGGTTCCAGAGCCAACACGCCTAGCATAGGCATTGTAATATGCTCTTGCTTCAACTTCAGATTCAAACACCATACCAACATACGGCTCTAAAGTTGAATCTCTCTTGGTCACAAATGAGTCACGACCTTCCAGATCCTCCTCCTGGTCATTGTCATCCCCTGCTTGAGCTTCATGGCCCAAACCTTCACTGCATATCAAAGAAGCAGTTGTCTCCTCTGTGGATACTCCGGAACCATGAATATTTGATAACCCAGCAGCATCAATATTATTGTAAATTTGAACCCCACGATGCAGTTCATTTAAATTCATCACTTCATGGTTATGGTCCTTTTCAAATTGTTTGACAACCCATTTGCTTGGACCTGATCTCTTCATGGTCAATGAAGCCTTGCAAGCTATTCCATCATTTGCCCGAGTGTGTTTGCCTGTCCTGTCTTTGTCATATACATAGAAACTTTCCTTACCACAAACATATTGCTGTGCAGTGATCTTTCTATCACGCCTTGAGCGATGGGATTAAGCAATCCGGGTTTCAAAACCTAGGCGCCTCACGTATACATTGTAGAATGATCTTGCACTCTCCAAAGATTCAAATTCCATGTCAACATACGGTTCTACATTGGGCATAACATCAGAAGGCAATGCATATCTCTCTGTTGCAGCACTGTCAATAAGATTGGCACAGGCATCTGTGGTGGGCCCTAAAGAGCAACTTTCTGCCCCATTGTCTGCCACATCCATCTCAGATTCTATCAAGCCACTTGGATTATCACCATTAGTCTCCATGGTACTAGAGACTGCTTTCAGAACCTGAATGAAAATTGACTGTTCAGCTAAGTACTGAAACCAATATCAATTTAATGTTACCTCACCTTCTGTTAGCTTGTAGCGGGATTTTATAAGGTGGTAAAAGAACAATTGTGCAATAAAACTGGAATAAGGAAGTATTTAGTACATCCATCTCACGACTATTACTACTCTAGAAGCAAAATAGCGGGTCACAACTAAATATGAAGTTACAAAGGGAAAATGTAGTAGCACAGACTACATTTTCTGCACTCGATGACACCATGATGGGCAAATGTGACAGTTGACAACAGTTGAGGACACAGCAAAGCAGGGACTCCCCGGCAGGGGGTCTCAAACTCCTCCTTACCAGTCAGAGCAACCATATGCAACAGCCAAAAATAAACATTCCTAATCACCCCATAATCCCATGCCCATTTGCTTACTCTATTGCTCAAAAAGCAATTTAAAAGATAACTGGTAGTCGACTAAAACTCGTCACATTAGCATTGTCGCAGATGTTTTGTACACCCAGAAATAATTTCATCAAGAACATGAGTTCCTAATTCACTTCCTCGAACAATCTATTCACAACATTTATCCGGCTTAGATGATGCACGAAAGACAATGAAACCCGCAAAAGTAAACCACCGACAGAAAATGACTACGAACATGTTTACCGTTTGTTAGTCATAGAAATTAGGTGCTACAAAAATCTCATTGAAGACCAAAGATATCAGGCATTGGAGAGTGACTGCTGACTTCTATGTAAAAGCAATTAGAAACTGTTCTTCGAATGGTTACAAGCACGATGAGAATTGCAAACGACAGTCTGTGGGCCGCAATAGATCTGTTGTACAGAAATTGCTAATTGGCATCCATCTTACTGTAAATACGCCCCAAATAAAAATCAACAACAAGAAATTAAAAAGAAAAAAAAATTGGTCGAGTTACAGACGTGGATAATGGGCTTGCCTTGATGAGGAGGGGGAAGGTGGTCGCTATCTCTGACGCAACGGAAACGGCGATGACGGCCTCCCCGGTAGCGGTAGAGTTGAAGGCTGGAAAGCTGAGCTGCTACTAGAGGCAAAGTGGTGCTCTTGACGACAATAATTCCTACCTTCGACGGCGACGGCGACGGCAACGGCTACAGAGGGCGTGGGGAAGAGTTGTGAACGGTGCGCGGCACTAGGGCAAGAAGCTCCAAGAAGGAGAAGAAAAGAGCTTCGTCGAAACTCCAGAGCTAACCAATGCGGCCATTGCAGCACCACAGTTCAGGGGGTTCAAGAGGTCGGGTTGATCAGGCGGTCCGAGTGGTTTGCTCTGTCACCGTCGCGCACAAAACGTTGTAAGGACCAAGAACATCGTCTCTTCTGTATAAGTTCTCTTACCAAAAAATTTAATATTTTTTGTTACTTTGTTAACCCCAAGAATCCTTTTTCTTTTCTCACTTATTGCTCTAATTCAAGTTAATCTTGTATCTAAGGATGATTGGGATCGGGTCGGTTTTTGTCAAACCTAAACCTCATACTAAGAAATCGTAAATTTAAATTCGACTCAAATAGTTATTCGGGTTAAATTTAAAAACTCAAATCCAAATCTTTAGGGCCTAATCGGGTTTTATAAAAAATACAAAGAAATATATAAAAAATTTATATCTATAACTTTATTCAGGTCGGGTTTTGTTAAACCTGAAATCGATACGATTTAATGAATGGTAAAACCAAATCAGACCCAAATAGCTATTCGGGTTGAATTCATTTGATGGGCCAACATGACTTGTTAACGCCTCAATGAATGTGTGTATTGACTACAAAATAGGTCATCACCATGAATATGAAAGCGTTTTTAATACTCCACCTTGACAATGAGCCCGACACAAAGAATGTATAGGAGTCCTTTATCTATAAAATTAATGGTGCACACGTTAGCACTAGTTAGCACTAATGTGTGCTAGCGTATAGGCCATCGATCTCAAATATTAAGGGTTTCTATGCATTTTTTACACGATGCTCTTTTTGAGAGTTGAACATGAAAAACTCTTCTCATGAATATATAACATTGTGCCCTTTAAACACCTACATGCCCTTCCTCTTTCCTTTTTCTCCAATGAGTAGCGGGTCATGGAACATAGCTAAAGCTATGGCTGAGGCAAAATCTTAGCAAAGCGACTGAGCCCAAGCCTAGGTGGAGTTTCTACCTCAATTGCGATAACTCGTTGATGCTATTATTACTTTCACTTGAGTTGGAGAAGGAGATGATGAATCAGTAGACTGAGTGTCTAAATTTGAAAAGAATAGGGAACTATTGAATGCTTTGTGAAACAATCAATTGATATGTGACTAGTTGCTTGGTTTATGCTAATCCGGAATGAGTTTCTTCCCAACTAAGATACTAAAACCCTGGCTGACTTAAGGGACTATTCAAGGGCTAGTTTGTGACAAATTAAGAAAAGGGGAAACAAAATTTCTAAGAGGAAAAAATATATTTTTTGCTTAAGTTTCTTCCCTAATTCGCTTTACACAGATTAAGAGAAAATTCATAAGAGGTGAATGTTTTGTTTCATAATCTCTTTATGGAATAAAGTTGAGTGATTAGACATATAGCAAACATAATATAAAGGTGTTGAAGAGGTTAATTTAGAAATGGACTTTGAATAGGCTTCAACAATAACAATCAATGAAGGCTTTAATTGGAGGATTACTTTGGAGAAGATAAAGATCAAGTTTGAAGGGGAAAATATCAAGGAGGAGACTTGGTGGTCAATACTTCCATCTAGAGAAGGGACTTCATGTGACACCCCAGGATTTCAATATTTTGAAATTTAAATGATTGGGCTCATTAGTAAGTTTTAAGGCCCAATTATATTTTTCTTAAAATTGGACCATTTTGAGCCCTCAAGGTATTTGATAGGCTTAGAGAGACAAACGTATCAAGCTCACGAAAGTGTCAAATGGCCACCGGGATAGTAGGTTATGGCCTTGAGAAGCATGTCATGGGCAGGACCCACTTTAAATTAGCGAGAAAACATACCCTTGTGTGGTCTTGGTTTTAAGGGTTCGTTGATATAAGTCCAACGGTACCAAGAACGCATAATTTTGAGTTTGGGGTAGGAAATTATGCCCATTTAAAGTTTTATTTTATATTAAAAAATGAAAAAAAAAAGATTTATGCATCAGCCAGCCTTGCCGGATACGCAAGTCATTTGGCCTATGAAAGGGGAGGGAAAGGGGAGGTCCAACTCACCCCATCCCCTTCCTCCTCTCTTTTCCTTTGACCTTTGTCTGTTTCTAAGCTTTAAACACTCGTTTTTAAGCAGTTTCTCGTCTGATTTCTTTCGTTTAAAAACTGTTCCTTGCTAATTTGAAGGCTCTCTACGTTGTAAAGGGGTCCATTTTTTAAGTTAGCTAGCCGAAAGAGAGAAACAACCCAAGGTAAGGGGAGGCACCGTTCGTTGCTTTTGGGTCGGGAGGAAGAATTTGTTCTAGCGCAAGGGGAGGCTCCATCCGCTACTTTCGAGCCAAAAGGAGAAATCATCCTGATGCAATGGGAGACTCTATCCACCGCTTCCAAGCCCAGAAGGAGCTCTTGTCCCAGTGTGAGAGGAGGTTCTACCCGCCGCTCATAAACCCGGGAACGAGACAAGGCTTCGACCACCGCCGTTACTTCGGTCAATTTCAAGGACAAAGGGTAGGTGGTTTTAAACTCTAATTTCGTGCTACGACTAGGCATTTTATTTTGTAATTTATTCGTCTCTTAAATAAAATATTATTTCAAAAAAGGATGATATTTATTAGAGGTCAGGCGAACGCTAAGATAATATTGTACCATGCACCTCTAAGATGGATTTTATCATGATATGAACTTTAAGATATTATTATTATTTGAATTACATTTACTAATGATTAAGACCAGATTTGAAGGGTAGCTATTTAGTATATAAAGCCCAAAAGCTATCAGAGTTATGACTCGTAAGTACCACCTATTATAGCATATGATGCACCCATGAAGTTGGATATCGTGGGAAGATACTCTTCATTCTGATCCCGTTGCCCTACGAGCACTGGTGCATGTCACTCTGGTATCGGCGGCATTATGTGAACGCTGAATTATCCGATTTTAAATTATTTGTTGGATTCTGGTCACAAACAATTTTTCCGAGTTTATCAAATTCTGTGAAGAATTGTTTTATCTAACTTTTTGTATAAGAAGTGTGTTGGATTATGTTAGTCGATAATATTATTTTGAGATGACTTTTGAATATAAATTATTAGGAGAATATTTATGCATATTTGTTTATGCTTTATGTTTTAGCATCCTTATAGAATTTAACTCTATCTACTAAGTATAATTATACTCCCCCACCTCTAGACATTGCAGGTCTGAATGAAGATATTGATGTCAATGAAGATTTCTCAAAGACCTTCGAAAGATCTATGTTTGATTTACTTTATCATGTTCTTTTGTTATGTATTAATTTTGTACGTGCACTACTTTGATTTTGGTAAGGCATGATATACCTTGTTTTGTAAAGTTTTTATAATTACATAAATTAATTAATAGTTTCTCTTCTGTACATGGTTGATCTTGGCCCGTATTTTATTATTACGAATTGGTGGCACTCCGACTTTTAAAGTAATTTAAAAAGTTGGGGCACTACACTTTGAGTTTTGAGTAGAGGTTGATAATCTTGAGTCTTGTAAGACCTTATTCCATAGTATATTAATTCAGTCAAGAGAATGATTGTCTTGGTTATTTTTTTATTTGGGTTTCTAGGTAAATCATTTTGTTGATTGGTATTGCTTGCATGCTTTATAAGTTGATAGTTGCTTGATTATTTGATATATCATTGTTAGGTTATATTTGCACAACTCGAGGTCATTTCTTTTAATTTTTTGCTTTATTTAAGTATTTGGTTGTGGGTAATGTTGTGATCCACTAGTTGTAGATGAGTATTAAACTCAAGAAGTATCATAATCAAACCGAATTGGAGCATGCGTATTTTTTATATTAATAATAATTATTTTTATTTACTTGTGATTGAGAGATGGAGATTAGTGTGAAATTATGTTAAATTAATTATTTTTTAGAAAGAAAAATAAATAAAAACATAACATGAAGTTTAGATTTTTAACTCGATTTCGATTCCAGCCTCGATTTTGGTTCAATTCTTTATATACCAATTTATTTCGAGATCCATTTTGGTTCGGTTCATGTTATCTCAGTTATAGGGCTCGGAAAGTTCAACCCGACCTGGCTAACCCTGCACCTGACTCAACCAAGACATAGTTATGATCATGGTTAGAGTTTTAAAATTTTACCTATTTTAAAAGGAGGGTCGAATCGGGATTTACTCGTACAACCCAACCTCTATTATTTAATAATGTAATGACTTAAGGTGGAGAGATTAAAAATAATATTTCTTATAATTCTAAATTTTTATATTTTTATTTTATTTAATAGTTAATTAGTAATTTTCTATGGGATCTTTATAGTTATGGACATATATCTAATAATATTGCAATACTCTCTCTCCAACTCTCAGTTTATTGAATAACATAAAAATTGTTTAATATTTATTTATAATATTGTAATATATTTAAATTTTTTATGTTTAGCTAATACAAAGATAATGTATAAAATATTAAAAAAATTATTGACAAAAAAATATAGTTACCTGCATACCCAACTCGACCCAACTAAAGTAAAATTAGGTTTTGAGTTTTTAACCTAATTAATAAATAGGATTGGGTTATAACCTAACCTAATTTAAACGCAAATTAAGCCTACCTAATCTCAACCCAATTTGGTGATGTGCCCAATACAGGCACAATCGGTACCTAAGAGAATTGCGTAGGGAATGGGGAGCAATATTGAAGAAAGGGGAGGAAATGGAAATCACAATTTGCATAAACTGGAAACAAGAGTCAAGGTCGCCCCATATAGGAGATGGCCCTCCTAGGGAACCGAACCAACTGAACCAGACCGGCCCGGTTCATACAATATAATCTAATTAGTGGGTCGGCTATCCTAGGCCACTAACTGAACCAACAAGTACGATAATAAAAGACTACAATAACAATTAAATAGTTCAATGCAATAAAGTAATAAAAAGAGAGTTTGAGCATCGTGCACAATTGTGCACAACACTCCACCACGCTTCCGCTAGTCGCCTTGTCCGCAAGGTGACCATGCTGGATAACGAGCCAAGAAATCATCCTCAGACATCCACGTCGCATCCTCCAACGGCTGACCCTGCCATGAAACCAAAATCTCAGTAATAATGCGGCCCGAATGACGAACCCGCCTCTTCTCAAGCACAGACGTAGGGGCTGGGTCAGAGGGCGGAACAGGACCCATTAGAGGCGGAGGCGAAGCATCCACAGCCAACGTCCGGTCACCCACAAACCTGCGAAGACGGGACACATGGAACACAGGATGGACCAAGGAATCAGGCAGCAAGGAGAGGCGGTAAGCAACAGGACCAACTCGTGCCTCCACCGGATAGGGACCATGGAACCTGGGAACAAGCTTGGAATGCTCGGGCTGAAACAAAGAAGTTTGGCACTGTGGTGAAACAGATACATAAACCAAGTCACCCACTTGGAACTCCCGATCAGTACAGCGGCCATTATAGAGTTGTTTCATCCGGTTCTGAGCCTCAGCCAAATTCATCTTCAATTGACGCAAGACCTCATCGCGAGTTTGGAGCATATAATCCACCTCAGCCACAAAAGAGCGATGAGGGACATACGACAAAATAGTAGGTGGGGGTCGGCCATACAACACCTCAAAAGGAGTGAAGCCTGCACGCATGTGATATGCAGTGTTATAGGACCACTCCGCCCATGGAAGAAGCTGTAGCTAACGGCGAGGCTGCGTCATCATAAAGCACCACAGGTACTGCTCCAAACAACGATTAACCACTTCCGTTTGCCCATCCGTCTGCGGGTGATAAGCAATGCTCATATGAAGTGATGTACCCTGTAAAGCAAAGAACTCCTGCCAAAACTGAGAAAGGAAGATACGATCACGATCAGAAACAATGGTACGAGGCATACCATGAAGCTTCACCACCTCCCGGACATATAGGTCAGCCACAGTTTTAGCAGTGAAAGGATGTCCCAACGCGCAAAAATGAGCATACTTAGACAGTCGGTCAACCACCACCATTATCACCGACTTACCCTGCACCAGCGGCAAGGCCTCAACAAAATCCATCGATATATCCTCTCAGACTTTATCCGGAATAGGCAGGGGTTGGAGCAAACCAGCCGGAGAAGTGGTAGCTGCCTTGGCGCACTGACAAATATCACAAGTGGTCACATACTCGTGCACAGCCCGACGAACCCCCAACCATAAGAAACTCTGGCTGACCCGCTTATAGGTGCGGAAAGTCCCCTCATGACTGGCCAGTAGAGAATCATGGAAATGCGATATAATGCGGCGGCGAAGATCAGTGACATCGGGAACCCACAACCGATCCTTCCAAAACAAGAGATCATCCGCCAAGTGTAAAATGGACGGGCTGCAGGATCAGTCTGAAGAGCAACGATCAAAGCTTGCGTCAAGGCATCAGTACAGTAGGCCTGCTTCAACTCGTTAATAAAGGGACATGAGAGCATGGAGAAGGTCAAGCACAAACCCGGGGCAGGTATACGAGAGAGAGCGTCAGCCACTGTGTTCTCGGACCCCTTCCTATAAACAACTTCATAATCATAACTTAGAAGTTTACTGACCCACCGCTGCTGAGATGGAGTGGACACCCACTGTTCGAGGAAATACTTTAGTGGCTGATGATCAGTGCGAATCAGAAACCGATGACCTAATAGGTACGGCCACCACTTGGTGACCGCATGGATGATGGCTAGCATTTCCATCTCATAGATGGACAGGGACAAGGATCGGCCTGCCAAAGCCTTGCTGAAATAAGCAATGGGACGCTTGTCCTGTAACAGAACCGCCCCCAAGCCAGCGTCCGAAGCATCCGTCTCAACCATAAACGGGCGGCTGAAATCCGGTAGAATCAAGACGGGGGCAGAAGCCATGGCTTGTTTCAGCCCCTCAAAAGCCTCCTGTGCATCCGAAGTCCAAGCAAAAGTGCCCCGTTTAAGCAGCGCTGTCAGAAGTGAGGCCAACTCCCCATATCGACTAATGAACCGCTGATAGTACCCGGTGAGGCCTAGAAAACCACAGAGCGCCGGAACACATTTGGGAATAGGCCAAGACATAATGGCGGCCACCTTGGCTGGGTCAGTGGCGACACCATTCCCTGATATAATATGGCCTAAGTAATCCACCTGTGGGCTACCAAAAGAGCACTTTGAACGCTTAAGAAATAAGGAATTATCCCAAAGAATAGAGAAGACCGACCTGAGGTGTGTCAAGTGCCCTATCCAGGATCTGCTGTACACCAGAATATCATCGAAGAATACCAATATATAACGGCGTAGGAAGGGACGAAAGAGGACGTTCATGAGGCATTGAAATGTGGATGGGGCATTAGTCAATCCAAACGACATAAGCAGGAACTCGAAGTGGCCGTCGTGAGTCCGGAAGGTAGTCTTGTGCACATCAACGGCATTCATGCGGATCTGATGATAGCCCAAATGCAGATCGAGCTTACTAAACACAATAGCGCCTGTCAACTCATCGAGCAACTTCTCAATCACTGGAATTGGGTACTTGTCTTTCACACTGACGGCATTGAGGGCGCGGTAGTCAACACAAAAATGCCATGTATCGTCCTTCTTTCGCACAAGTAACACAGACGACGAGTAGGAACTTGTACTGGGCCTGATGATCCCCGCCTGAAGCACATCTGTCACCAGCCGCTCGATCTCTGCTTTCTAAATATGTGGGTATCGATATGGACGCACATTGGTTGGGGCGGTGCCAGGGGTAATAGGAATTTGATGATCATGAAAGCGGGTAGGCGAAAGACCTTGCGGCTCAGCGAACAAGTCTTGGTGATCTGTCAATAACTCCTGGAGGGAGGTCGGCATGCTGTCCTGAGTCACCTCAAGGGCTGCTCGCTGCTGCAACAGGAGCCCTTGGGGGGCGTACCAGAAGAAGGTGCTCAAAGGAAGGGCGGAGAGAAGAGTGCCCGGCCAAGAGCCTTCCAACCAAACACGCTGCCCCTGAAGCTCAAAGTCCATCCACATCTCCCGAAAGTTCCAAACAACATCGCCGAGCTCCTGTAGCCACTGCACGCCTAACACAACGTCCGCCCCTTTTGTAGGTAACAGGAAGAGATCAGTGACGAATGAATGGCCCTGTACAGACAAAGTGACCTGCGCACACACCCCATTGCTCCGGAGGTGCTTGCCATCCCCAATCAGTACATCAAAGGGTTTGGAGTCCGATACGAAACAGCCAAGTCTGTGGGCGACCCTATCATTAATAAAATTGTGAGTAGAACCACTGTCGATCAGGATAGCTACCTGTTGGCGCTTGAGGAACCCCTGGACGCGCATCGTGCGAGGCGTAAAGGCCCTAGAAAATGCATGTATTGATATCTTTGGTAGGAGCCCTTCAATGGCGGACAAGGCAGAGCCATCGCAACCCTCTTCCCCGTCATCAATCTCTTCCACCAGAAGGCTGCCCTTAACAGAACAGCGGTGCCCGGGCACAAATTTCTCGTCACATCGGAAGCATAATCCCTTTGAACAACATCCCTCCATTTGAGCTGGTGTGAGGCGTCGCACGATAGGACCTGCAGGAGTGGGTGGCTAGTTGGGGCGGCCGGTTGCTGAACTACTAGGGGGTGTGGGCAAGGGATGGGCGAGAGAGGCAGACCGAGGCAGTGGACCAAGCCGCCCTCCTCTGCGCTGTCTGGCCAGCTTTTCCTCTTCAATGCGAGCATGGTGCACCACGTCCCGCATGTTGGCACACGGAAAATGCCGCATCTCTTCCGAAATTTTAGGCTTGAGGCCGCGCTTGAAGGTGCCCACTAGGGCGGCCACCAGCCAATCAGGCAACCGGTTAGCCACCTTCATAGATTCAGTGTAGTATGCCCAGACGGTGGTAGTTTGGCGCAGGGATGACAACATCTCATTAAAATCCTGGAACTCATTAGGCCCAAATTGAACACAGAGTTCGTCGGAGAAGGCAGCCCAAGTCGGGTAGCGCACCTCTTTCTCAAAGCTTTGGAACTAGACTAAGGCATCGCCATCTAGGTGAAAGGCTGTTATGCGTAAGCGTTCAGCCTTAGAGTGCATTCCTTGATAGGCAAAGAATTTTTCCACCTTATACAACCACTCCACCGGATCATCATCCCCATTGTAGCGAGGGAACTGCAAGCGAGCAAGGCGTGGTTCAGCACCCCCTCTTGGCCCCCCACCATGCCTAGGGAACTCATCCAACTCCTCTTCAACGTCCTGGAACTGGTTAGGATGGGGCGGCATCATATGGGCATTTTCACGAACACCTGGTGTGCCTCGCATGTCCCAGGTCTGGCGTCTTCCTCCCAACACTAGCTGGCCAGCGCCATAGCACACAGGGTAGGGCGGCACTCCTATATTGGCGCCGGACGGCATTGGGGGGTCGGGGAGGAGCGGCTCTGGAGGCTGCGAGGGCCCGCCCTTCTCCAAAGTAGTAGCGGTTGGTACAGGCAGAATAGGAGCGATGCACGCTTCCAGGGCGGCCTGCTGTACCTTCATGCTAGCGAAATCCGTAGTAAGGGTTTGCACCGCCGAGAGGATCTCTGACAGCTTGGTGTCGCTGACCACGGAATTGGCCTTCGGGCTGTCCGCTGATGATGGCGCTGTGCCTCCTTCTCTGAAGGCGCCTCCTGCACAACAGCCTGTTTGCCATGAGCCATGGCCGGGGATCGCAAAGGCTCCAATACCAATGATGTGCCCGATACAGGCACAATCGGTACCTAGGAGAATTGTGCAGGGAAAGGGGAGAAGTATTGAAGAAAGGGGAGGAACTAGAAATCACAATTTGCATAAACTGGAAACAAGAGTCAAGGTCGCCCCATATAGGAGACGATCCTCCTAGGGAACCGAACCAACTAAACTAGACCGGCCCGGTTCATACAATATAATCTAATTAGTGGGTCGGCTATCCCAGGCCACTAACTGAACCAACAAGTACGATAATAAAAGACTACAATAACAATTAAATAGTTCAATGCAATAAAATAATAAAAAGAGAGTTTGAGCATCGTGCACAATCGTGCACAAAATTTGGTTTTGTATTTAAATTTCGGCTCAATTCCCATAACTAATGAGGTCCAAGCCGAACCGAAACGCAGCCCCAAATGCGTGTTGACGGCTATTGACCCGATCAATGCTTCCTTACTAGCTTTTTCGAAGGTCTTCGGTCCTTCCCATGTCTGGCATTGATGTTGTTGCCACAGCGTCTCTTGCACGCTCATTCAAGAGCAAGCACAGGAGTTGGTTGAAATGATTGTGTTAAGTGTAGAAGGTAGAGAAACATGGATGTGCATTCATGTGTGCACGTGATGAATGTTGTTCATATACGATACTCTCCACCAGTGCAGGTCCCTAGCCAACGATGATGGCATGCATGTATGATTTATCAGACAGGGCTACAAGTTAGGTTTATAATTGTCATATGTAAATGAACTAGGTTTATAATTAGGAGTATATGATCGATCTCGTGTAAGTGATAATATTTGGTCATTTGTTTGGGTAAACTAGAGCCCGAGAAGGGAAAGAATTTTTGGTCCTCCTACCGGATGTTCAATGTTGTGTTATTTTTTACCTTGTAATAAGAATCAATGGTGCACGCACTAACACGTATGAGTGAATATATGCTAGCACATTAATTACGTTAATGTGCATTAGTGAATGTGCCATCAATTGCCATCCAAAAACTCTTCCTGAATGAAGCCCTTGTGTATCATGATTATACTTAGCAACAGTGCAATCTTTCATGTATCTTCCACTCCTTTTTTTTGGGCCACAAACATCATC
Source organism: Saururus chinensis (assembly GCA_035235625.1). NCBI lineage: Eukaryota > Viridiplantae > Streptophyta > Magnoliopsida > Piperales > Saururaceae > Saururus > Saururus chinensis. Next base: position 30,629,973 of record CP141140.1, read on the forward strand.
GGGTGGTCAGACTTCATAGTCCCCTTTAGTCAAACGTTCCTCCATTCTATGAAAAAGAAAGAAAAAGATCACCCTGAAACTTAACTACAATCAATTTCTCATAACGTACTTGGACTGTTTGATACCTACAAATGTGGACAGAAGAGAGGAAAGGCTAGCTCGCCAAAGAAAAAGGGGGGGAAAAGATATGAGAAAAAAGATGTTGAATGGGCAGTCACTATGATGAAAGCATGTTCATAAAAAATCAAGCTGACCAGTAGCATTGTAAAAGAATACAACCTTTCAGCTTTCTAAATTATTTAAGTGCTCATTAGCTACAGATGATTTCAAATCTCTAAAGAAGTTTAGTCTATGAGGCCTTCCACAATTAAAATAATAAAAGGAAAAAGTTTATATGTGTCTTGGTTTATGCACATCTACTTCAGCTTAGGCATCATAAGTCGTCAGATCGAGATCTAACAGCACAAGAGGGCATAAACCAATCTACCTTTGAGTTTTGTGCACCATCAGATTGAAATCTAACAACGCAGGCTCATATAAATGGGCTCTAAAAGGGTTTTTTAAAAAAAGTACTCTCTAAAAAACACTTTTTCACAAAAAAAAAAAGAGAGAGAGAGATTGAATTACATGTGCAAAAGCACATTGTTTTATACAAAATAAAACACTCTTTGTGCTTTGCCAATCTAATTTCATAGACATATTTTATTATAATTTATAACATATTTAGTACCAAGTAGTGTCAAAATTGGTGTGTCTTGAACTTTATAGAACTAGCCGGTGAGACAAACTACAATTTTTTTTTGTTTTGTTAGAAAGATTCAAACCAAACATCTAAAACAAAGCTTAGGCACATCTCTGGTAAGATACAAATGGAATACTTTTGTAAGGTATGTTTGAAGTAGTGCCAAAAAGGATAAGAGACAAATTAGGAAGATGCATCCAAGTGTTCAGAATTCATAGGCGAATCATACTCCCTTTGTTCCATATTAATAACTACATTTAAAAACATAGTAATTTTTATTGAATGGTGAAATTCATCCCTAAGAGAAGAGAAAATAAGATTTTAATATTATTTTTTAATTACAAAATCACTTGCCACATAGAGCTATTAATATAAGACGGAGGGAGTATTATGGTTGAGTGGGTATATGCTCTAAACGTAAATGGTGTTTATTGAATCAAATTTCAGTTAATTTGGATTTAAACTTTAGAAATATGATTATCTAAGCATACTATATAATAATATAATTGTTCATTATTATGTAAAAATAAGATAAATTATGTCAATCTAGGCATTTACATAAAAAATGATAAGGTAATCTATAGCATTTGAAATGTGAGCCCTACCAGGGAGGCAAGACAATGTAAATTGAAAAGCACCGAGGCAAGACATTGCACATTTTCTATTTAAGTCCCCAGAGGTGTAAAATTTATGGGGGACCAATAAGAATCTAAAGATTATCTTTGATGATGGGGATCTCCCATATTAGAGGTCATTTCAATATGCCAGAGTCATCCATTTGACCACATCAAATCTCAATCATTAATTAATGGTTAAAACTTTGACCTTCTTTAATTAGTGGGTCTCATTCATCAAAATGGGCCCAAAGTATACAAATGTCATTTCTTCATGATTTGCCACTTATCCCTCTGTCCATAACCACCATTGATGGTGGCCCTAAAAAATAGGTCATCTAAAAAGTTAACTTAAGAAACCCTTTCTCATGTTGTGTCATCCTCCCAATTTACTCAAAACATAAAATATTTTCTTTTATTTAAATGTGATGCAGCAAATTAAATTCCTTATGAAATAAAAGTATTTCCTAAACCTTTTTAAAAATCATGTTTGTTAAAATCTTGGGAACCAGATTAACCATTTGCTCAATCCATTGCACAAGATATATCATACTATGTATATCCCTAAATAGCTAAAGCAAATTAAAGAAAACGTACAAAATCCATAAGTAGGACACTCGTTTATCATTACATTATTCCAACTACAAAGTCAATAACCAATTGACACTCTCACATACTTACGTTGGTTACATTTAAAAAAAGCTAAGAAAGACACATGCAATTAACTGCTACTCTTTTACATCCTTTCTTGCCCCAAGGTTGCAAGTGTCTTCTACCTGCAACAAAAAAATCTACACCACAGGATGTTGAGTATATCAAATATACTTAGTATGATAAAATAATATAATTATAATATTATATTATTAAAAACTCTATCATGATCACATCAATAATTATAAATAATCTTCTGAAACTCAATCATATGTTATAAAATGACAAACTGTACAAAGTCATGACAACCTCAAAGAGGTCTCCATGACTCCTGTAAATGTGTACCACTCCACGAAGTAGCTTTTGACTCTTGATGAAAACTATTGCATGTTATATTCACATCATGAAGCTAAAGTTTACAAGCGCCATTAATCCATATGGTCGAGATTTTTTGTGTTACATGCATGTTTCTTTTAAAACTATCTCATTTGAAACATCTCTCAACCATGGGGAGAAGCTTTACAAACAAGAACTCCTAAACCTTGGGAGTAGGAAACCAATGATCTTTTTCATATCATGAATCTCTTGGCTGGATAGACTCATTTTTGGAGCTCAGATTGACACTTGGCACTCATGTTCTGAAGTATTATACGCAATGGTTTAATGTCTCTACCCGTTCTTGTATGCCAAACCTAGCGCTAACTACTCATTAATCATACACATATCTTAGATCATGTGTTGCGAGAATTACTTACATTTTTATGCAAGTAAAACATCCTAAAAAACTACTCATACTAAAAAAGATTACATAAAAAATTGTTTTGAAAACACCAAGCAAGACCACATCAGTTGTCCCATCAACACATCGGTGGCAGTAATTGGTACCTTCATCAACACATCCGTCTATACCAATAGTGATAATAATACTTACTCCATCCTTAGGCACAAACGTGATCATCAACATGTTAACCCCCTTTCGACACCCATCACATAATATAGTGACGTGCCTTCAACACATCGGTTCACGTAATTGTCTGTCTTCTCCAACCAATGACACCCTATTGATATGTCGATGGTGATGTCAATGGTTTAGTAAAAAGATTAAACCGACTCCCATAATGAACTAAACTCTCCTCATTTGACCAAAACACTAAAATTCATAATTTAGCAAAAGAATTAGGCCACTATTTATAGGAAAGATATTGAAAACAGTCACGAGTCTTAAAAGTTTGAAGAACCACCTTCCACTCATGTCGTATTTGACATAGTCTCAATCTGGTGCAATGCAAACATATCTTGTTACCATATAAACATGAAAATACATGTTGAGATTATTTTATCCTACATCCAAATCAGGGTTTTCTAGAGAATTCCTTTTTTATGTCCTTTACAATCCCCTTGCATTGGCATGTCGGTGTTCAACTATGGAAATCACTCATGCAGCACATGACCAAAGGCTTTTGCTCCTTCTTGGACTTTCTAGACTCTTTTGGTCCAGAAACACCTATAATTTTATGTTCTTTACCCTAATCAGAGGGTATAACCACATATTCAAACTCATAACTGTATAGCCACCGATGCTATTTAGGTAGATGACTTACCAATCTTGATGACATGCTCACCGATACATCAGTGACCTAACGATGGTACAAAATTCTTGAAATTTTTATTTAAATTTTTTTGGATGTTGCCTGCAGACCTAAGTACCACCTCTGATGTAATAAAATAATTATTCCTACCACTTTGTTAATTCTCTTCGTAAACCCTTCTCACCCCACCACCATCCCATGCTACCAGAGTGGGCCATGAAACCTTTGAGGTTTGAAAATAGTTTATGGTAGGCATATGAGGAGGCTTAACTAGTAGGGACTGGTAGCATAACCCTTTACATATATACATCTACCCACTCATACTGATACTGCAAAAAAATGTACTATCAGCGACGCAACACAAAGTGTTGCTAAAAACCACTACTTGCAACGCATATAAAATTGTCACAAAAAATTAGACTATTAGTGACTCATAATAATATGTGTCGCAATTAGCGACACTTAATTTCAAGCATTGCTAGTACTAACCAAATTAGTGACGCTTTCCAATAAATGTCTCTAATTAGTTACGCTATTAGCAATGCTTTAAATAAACGTCACTAAAAGATATTTTAAAAAGAAAAAGAAAAAAATCATAACTATTAGCGACGCTTTTTTTTAAGTGATGCTAATAATTTTAGCAATAGTGACACTTGTTAGAAAGCATCGCTAATAGTATAACTATTAGCAACGCTTAATAAAAGCATCACTAATAGTAATGAATTTAAAATAAAATAAAAAAATTTAGAACTATTAGCGGCACGTTTACACAAGCGTCATAAATAGCATTGATAATAGTAACACTTGTTTACAAGCATCGTTATTAGCTTTATTAATTAATTTTATTTAATAAATAATTATATAATAAATAAATATTAAAATAATTTAAAATAAACTTCTTAAATATAATATATTTTATTTAATATTTACTATTTGTATATATAAAAAATAAATATTAAATTTTCAATAAAAGGTAGTGTCAATAATAGATTAAACTTTCACTATTTATATTTAATATATTTTATTTCTTAAATTTTCTCATTAATTGTAAAATATAATTTATAATAAAAGAGAGAGAGTGAAGAGAGCAAGAGTGATCAGGAGAGAGAGGGAAGAGAGAGATATATAACAAGAGAGAGGAGAGAGAATAAGGAGAGAAAGAGAAGAGAGGGGGTGAGGAGAGAGAGAAGAGAGAAAGAGGGGAGAGAGGGTGGAGAGAGAGGATGAGGAGAGAGGGAGCAGACATAGGTGAGGAGAGAGAGAGGGTGAGGGGAGAGAGAAAGATGAAGAGAGAGGGGAGAGAGAGGAGAGAGAAAGAGAGGAGAGAGGGTAGAGAGAGGATGAGGAGAGAGATAGAAGAGAGAGAAAGAGGGGAGAGAGGGTGAGGAGATGCTCAGATGAGAGGGGAGAGCAAAGAAATTTTAAATTATTTTAAAAAAATATTAGTGGTGCATAACTTATGCGTACGTACAGATATTCGTCGTTACGACAAATTTTTTATTTTAAAAAATTTTAAATAAGAGAGAAAAGGGAGATAGAGGGGAGAGAAAAGAGGAGAGAGAAAGAGAGTGGGTGAGGAGTGACAGAGAAGAGAGGGGGTGAGGAAAGAGAAGAGAGAGAAAGAGGGGAGAGAGAGAGGATGAGGAGAGAGATAGAAGAGAGAGGATGAGGAGAGAGATAGAAGAGAGAGTGTGAGGAGAGACAGAGAAGAGAGGGGGTGAGGAGGGAGAGAAAGAGGGGGAGAGAGAGAGAGGGTGAGTAGAGAGAGAGGAAGAGAGAGAGAAGAGAGGGGGTAAGGAGAGCGAGAAAGAGAGTGAGAGAGGGTAGAGAGAGAGAGTGAGAGAAGATTAGGAGACGCTGAGATGAGAGGGGGTGAGGAGAGAAGTGAAGAGAGAGGAGAGAGAGTGAGGAGAAAGAGTGTGAGGAAAGAGAGAGGGAGAGGAGAGAGAAACAAGGGAGAGAGAAAGAAGAGAGAGTGTGTAGAGAGAAGAGAGGGGGTAGAGGAGGAGAGAGAGTTTATTCTTTATAAACATATTATGCTATTAGTTTTTTTTTTAAATTGACCTTTTAGCGATGCTCGTAGGATAAGCAATTGCAATGCTAATTCTCATGCGTCGCAATTAAGCAATCATTTTTTTTAAATCAAACCTACTAGCGACACTCAGTATAGAGCGTCGCTAATAGTATAAGTAATCGCGATGCTAATTGTTTAGTGTCGAAAATACTTATACTATTAGCTACGCTCCATTTGAGCGTCGCTAATAGCTTATTTTTAAAAAAAACTAAGGCTTTTAGCGACACTCCTTCCAAGTGTTGCTAATAGTATATGTAATTGCGACGCTAATTCTTCAGCGTCACAAATACATTGCTATTAGCGACGTCACTTCCCTGTGGCCCGCAGCCCTAACTAGTTTCATCTCACTCGCATGTTTGCCCGTTGACCCCTCTTGCCCATTTTACGTCGTTAGTACCAGACGGCCTATGGCAAGATTCTGTATGACCTACCTTGATCGAAGGTGGACACGTTCACTTGCATAGGCCTTGGCCAATGACGGCCTTGTGGCTGTTGCTCGACCCTGAACCTTCCCCCTTCCCTCTATCGTGCGAGATGCATAGCCGCCTGCACCTATTGTTTTGGTTGTGGGTGATTGGCGATGTCGTCGCTTCGATTGGCCACTACTAGGGCCTTAGTTTTGCTGCCCTTTTGCAGGCTTTAGACTGCCACTGTTCAACCCATCTTCCCTTGAGTGGCCCTTGGCCGTGCGTGTATGTAGCCGCGCATGTGAGTTAGGGTTAAGGTGTCACTTTTGCTCCGCCTAACCGTATGATGGCTCTGTTATCATCAGGATTTGTCCATTAGAGCTCCTCTACCTCTCCTCTATCCTCGAGCGTTGCCCACGCCCTTCGCCCTTATGTGGGACCTAGTAAACACAAAATCAATGTGTTCACGGCCGATTTCAACGTCTTGTGACCGGTTGAGTATTTTTCAACCGCCAGTCAAATTTTAGTGTGTACACCTGGACCTTCAGTTGCATCAGCCACTCGTTGGCACGACCTTTCTCCCGACTACCCGTAGTGTGCCACCATGGATCGCGGATTTTGCCGCATTGACATCTGACACCCCGTTTGGCCATGAGTGCTTCCAGCGCTTCCTAAACCCTCGGGATAGTAGCTCTCTATTTGGCAATGCTTTTGGCCACCAACTCCGCCACCGTCATGTGCTCGCCATCAAACGTCATGATTATGAGGTCGGGGAGCTTTGAACTCGTAATTTTATGATAGCATACTTTGAATGTGTAGTAACATGCTAGGACTGTATGATTTAATGCTTTGGATGTTAAATCATGATCCATTTTCATGATGTAAGAGAATGAATTATGTTACGTTGAAATGCATATGATATGTATGTGAGATGTAAACATGTTTTATGTATGTGGAATATGTATGCGCTAGTGATGGCTAGCAAATATGTTAGTATGCTACATGTGTATTATGTATGTGCTAGTGATGACAAGTGAATATGTTGGTAAGTTACGTATGTGGATTATGTATGTGGGCAAAATTTTGGGCAATGAATGGTATAGAGGGTTTGGTATGGAGTTGGATGTGTAAGCATATGACAGAAGATGACAGACGTAAGTGTGACAGGTGAGGAGTGGAGAGAATTGGTTTGGAGCGTACGTCAAGGGTTTGGTAAGTAAGAGGATTTAGGCTTGGAGCCTTATGGGGGTTATTAGACAGTAAGAACGTGCATAATTATACAAGCATAATATACAAATTATGAAGTGAAAAGTAAGCATAATAAGTGAGGTATTAAGTGAGAGGGTGATAACGGGGATATGCTATGAGGAGCTCAGTTTGATGATGCCGAGTAAGATGTTTTGGTTGTAAGGTGGATGGTGGAGACTGTATGAATATGTAAGGATTTGTGTATAGTGAGCTATGTTGTGACTTGGACAAGTTAAGTGAAGTCTACTGCCTTGATGAACTAGGGTTTCGGATCGGGCTCAGCTTTGGTTTGATCTATCGAGCACTATGAGTTTGTATGGCATAATTGTACCACATAACTTACATAATTCAAATTTGAATTATATGCAAAGCTAATGATAGCGTTGTGAGTTTGAGATCTAAGGGTTCGACGGATTAAGTTCCATGTTTGAACTAGCCGATAATGAGTCGGTTGAGCATTTCTCATGTCTTGCCATGGTGTTTATCCTACGGGATGTTGTCTATGTGTTGTATAGAGCATCAGACGCCTGATGCTCTATTGAGAACACTATATGTTTTCATTTTGGTCTGTGTGTTGTATTAAGCCAAGACGTTTGATGTTCTATTGAGAGTGTTGTATGATTCTGCCCAAGAGTGACACTATATGATTCTGCCAAAGAGTGGCACTGTATGATTTCTGCCCAAGAGTGGCACTGGCACTATAAGACCCATAATGGTGGGAAATTGTATGGAACTATAAGACCCCTAAAGTGTGGGCAATTGTATGACTCCTTATGTGTGGGTGCTTATGTTTGCATGCTCAGGTAAGTAGTATCATGGACCTACTCTTATTTGTTTGATCCTATGCCCTATGAGCATTGGTGTGCCTTGCCTTCGGAAAAGTCCATGGCATGTAGCCACTCCCCGGAGGTTAAGGTAATGCCATAGTGGCATTCTTTTCCATTTCGACGCTGGAGATTATTAGTTGTAATGAGCTTCAATGATTGATAGTATGTGCATGACGGTATAAGTGAGTATGCGTGTTTTAGAGTATGAGTATGAGCACGACTATAAGCATAAGTTTCTAAGAGTATGATTTCAAGCAAGACTGTAAGAGTATGATTCTGAGCAAGATTGTAAGCGTATGTTTCTAAGAGTATGATTCCGAGCAAGACTGTAAGAGTATGATTCTGAGCAAGACTGTAAGCGTATATTTATGAGTAAGACTGTACGAGTAAGTGTAAGGCTGTATGAGTAAGGTCATATAAGTACATGTAAGTGAGTTAGCGTACAATTGTACAAGTAAGTTTGTAAGACCCTGAATAAGGGTGCTTGTGTAAGTTTAGTTTGATGGTGTGTTATGCATAATTGTATGCATATGTATATGTATATGATTATTATGTGTTGTCTGCTTCATGTTTGAGTTGCATGAACGCTTATATTTTTGGACTTATTGAGTTCACTATTTAGAACTCCCCTAATGGGTATTTTTCAACTGAGTATGAAAATACTCATTACCCTATTTTTTTAGCTCGTTGTTCAGGAGGTTTTTGTAGGTTTGTGACGGAGAACTCTTGGAGATGGATGCTCGTTTCTACGATGGGTTGTTTCCCATTTGACTCAGGTATATTTGACTCACTACAAGTATCATTTGTGTCACAATCTGATGTATTGGGTGAGATGAGAATTAAGATGTTTATGTTCTCTCGACTCAAATTTGGATTAGATAGTGGACTATTTATGGGACTTGTACTCAGGGATGCCTGTGATAGATTTGTATTTAAAATCCATGATCATGGTAATTTATTTGTACGTTTATTTTTTAGTAGCACTTGAGGATATTTGGTTTGGCCATACAATGTTTGACTGAATGAGGAAAATTTTGGATAGGAAAATTGATGTATGATGTTTTAAACTATAAACCATTTTCACAGGTTTTGTATTTCATCATTTTCCCCGATTTATAGTTGTTATATTGCAAAAAATTTCCATGAGTTTTAAAGAAAATATGATGATAAATCTCGGGTATTATAGTTGGTATCAGAGCCTCGACAATCTGACTATAAGTCCATAACATTCACAAGTTTACAGTTGTGGCATGTAAGAGTAAGTTGAGATTTTGTTTTGGAAGGTGTCAAGGTGATTTTTTCCCTTGATTTCGTTTGTTTTTGCCTTTGGGTAGAGTTGAGTCGTAGTGCCTCAAACACCAAGAGATTTGGCAGTTAGATTGCACGTTTATTAGTTGAGAGAGCCATGGGCTGTAAGGGAATGTTTTGAGTTTATGAAAGGTTGACTAGCACCTTTAATGGTTGCTAAGAGAGCTAGAAGCTGCTAGTGTCGAACTGAGATTACGAAGTACTTGGTTGAGGTTTTACGGACTCCGAATGATCAAAGAGTGGTTATGACCACTTATGCTCTAACTAGCGAAAATCTGTCAGATGTATCCTTTGCATTTGATCAGCTTATGACCTAGATGGAGTACATTTTCGTGAACTTCTTTGTTGGAAGGATTTGAACTCCCTTTTGCTAGAGGCAAGGGAGTTTGTAAGTGGTAAAGTATGAGACTCTTTGCACCTCCTTCCGGAGATTTGTGGTTAAGAGCAGTTTAAAGGAAGATTCCAAGCCTCCAAGATGGTGGATGAACTTTGAGGTAACTACTTTGACACTAGTGAGTGTAGTAGTTATCATGTAAGATTTTGAGGAAGGAGGGTTGAGTTCGGTGTGGATCTGATGATTGGTTGACTGCTTAGAGAGTAATGGTAGACCATCGTATGATCATGAGATGTTTATGTGCCCTGAAGGTTTGATTGTTGTCTCAGGGATTCAGTCTAAAAGAGCTAGACATTGTCCAGGATTGCGTACACATTCCTTACTGATTTATCCAGATTTTTGCTTAAGAGAATGGTAAAGTTCGATGAGTTAGTACTTAGTGTACTCTATGTAATGACCTCAATTTTGTGGGATATTAAGTATATGTTCTACATCAATTAGAAGTTGCAGTTGATGTGATTTGAAAGGGTAGAATAACTCTTGAGTTAAAAGTCGAGCTTAAAAAGGGTTGGCTGTGGCAAATTACGAGAACGCAATTCTTTTAAGGAGGGAAGAATGTAATATCCCTAATTTTCTTAGGTTTTGAAAATTAAATACGTGGAAAATAGGGTGTTTGAGCTATTGATATTCTTAGTAAAATAACTTCCTCCCTAGATAGAATTTGTGACTGAAATGAATTTTAGTAGAAAGTAGACAGATAGGGCCCATTTACCCGAATTGGATGCGCAAATTGTCCATTTAAGTCACTATACGGGCCTGATCAATTAGTATTTCGAAATTGTGTTTTTGGGCCCAATTTGGTTGCTGAATTGAAGAGTTTTTAACCCAATTTCTCATGGGATTAGGAGCCCTAATCCCATGCCTATCAAAAAAAGAATTTGGGGTTTTTGGGGAGGGCTTTGGACGGAAAAAAAAAGCGATGATAGAATTTTCCGGAAAGACTCCGATGAGGCGTTGGGGTGGTGGATCGATGACAACTCAGCAATTGAGGTAGGACTTCGAATCAAGATTAGTAGGGTTTTCACTAAATAAATTAGAATTTAATAACCTGTAAATTCGTTTGTTTTTGTAATTTATATGAATCACTGTTTATATAAATCGGAGTATTTTCTACTATTGTCGGCCGCCGGCCTTAGGCCGGATTCTACCTCCGGTTCCGCTTCTTTTTAGCCTTGCTTAGCCGTGGCGGCCGGATATGTTTGGCGGCGACGACTGTGGCTGCTCAGTACAGTTTAAAAAAAATAGAAATTTCCGGCTCACTGTAGGGTGAAGATGGCCAGGGACGGGCAGCGAGCTTGGGCCTCCAGAATCGCCGGATCCCAGTGATCCGGTTGGTTCCAGGACTTTGCCTGACCTTGGCGGCTGGCTGCCATGCCAAGCAATACGAATGAAAAAAAAAAGCGACTTTGGCCCTGGGAGGCGGCGGGGGCCAGGCCCATTGAGATTGCCTCTTGGCGGTGATCCGGTGGACCCAATCCTGCCGCCCGGCCGTGGTGGCAAGTGATAGGGCCTCCAGAGGCATTTTTGCCTCTGGCCGGACGCGGGGAAGACAACCCGCATCGCGGGTTATTTGGGGCGGGTTCGGGTCGGGTGACCTAGACCGGGTTTATGTGTATTAAAAAAAACAATTATTGCACCGAGTCCGGTTCAATAGTCTGCTTTTGTTGGAAAAATTTAGAAAAATTACCAATGGACTTTGAGAGGTGGATGAATGTCCTGACCAAGTTTCAGACTTGGGAAATATCCCAAAGACTATAAAATGACCCTTTTACCCTTTGTAGTTGAATTACCGTGGGTAAACCACTTACCCGACTTCGGGGCTCTGGTTCAGTGGCTTAAGAGTGATCTTAAAAATTGGGCAAATCTCAATGAGATTGTAATGGTTAACCTAAATTTAGGCCAATCTATAAGGTTGGAAAAAATCCCAGTATGTAGATAATTGACTGTTCTACCCCTAGGGTTAAGATAAAATGATTAATTGAACCGTGGTCGATTGTAGGGTTTACGACCCCGTTAAACAACAAGGAAATTTCCTCGGGTCCATAACATCAAGGTCTAAACCTTGAGATTAGTTTTGGACCCATTGAGGTTCAGGGAAGCCCTGAACAAAATGACATAAATACCCCTATGCAAACCGGCCCGTATCCACGTGGATGTTATTAACAGGCTAATGCGATATTGAAACCTTTTGAGAGGTTAAAGATACCCAAGAGCAAAGAGGACCATATTCAATGTTGGATAATTACCTTAATGCCTCAGGTGCATTATGATGAGTTTTTTTTAAGAGATTTAATATGTTAACTCAAGGAGGGTTAGGGCACGAGAGCTCGAGTAATTATAATATAATTATTGAATTTGATTACTGATATTATAATATGCTTGGACCTTTGTAGTTCTAATTGTTTATGTGGTTATTTGTTTTGATTTTTTATATTGATGTTGTGATAGTAACATATCACTAGCTAAAGATTATTGAAAGAATAATTGTTTGGGTGGATAGCTTTGGATTGGGCGAGAACACCTAATCAAGATAAAGACTAAAATACCTCAGAGGGGTCTAGGACTACTTCATACAGTGAACAAAGCCTTTGACCTGATGATAAGCCTTGGTTGATGAGCAAGATAGGGTTCAGAATGATTTCCTAAGTTTTAGCTCTATTGAGGAGCTGCTGATTTGACCGTGTAGTTGCACCTCCCCATTGGAGGGAGCTCTGCGTGAGCCGGGCTCACCACAGATCTATTGAGGATCTTTTAGTCTACATGCAATTAGATTAGCTGACATCCTGCTTGGTTGGCTTTTCCCGCCACTTCTGTTCAGGTGCAGTTGTGGGTCATGCCCTTCCACTCCGGTAATGGTACTTCCTAGTGGATTCCAGGGTGTTTCGTTATCATTTGTCACTTAGGTTGACATCTGATGAGTCTATCTATCATTGGGATTAGACGAGAATATTAGTTATCGAACAATGGTTCGAGAGATAATTAATAACATTGATTGATATTGCTTGTTTAATTAGAACAAGTGGAATGATTAAAGGACTTGCATAAAATATAGGTTGCCTAAAAATACTTAAGCATTGCATGTGTGATGCTATGCTTCTTAGTATAGTGTAGTAATAGGCAGAACTACATCTGGATCCGATCTTCTTGGAAACATTGGAGATGTTGTTTGATGAGTACGTAGGCAACTAACATCAGGTGATGTTGGCCCGATCCAAAAAATATTAAATAATACTTTTGTTCTTTTGAATGCTCCTCCCAAAGGAGGAGATATTTTGTTGCCTGTTTGGTCTTGTTTGCTTGCAAATTCTTTAGATGGGGACGTTGTGAGATCGGGACATTGGTGTGCATTTGAGGACGATGTTGCATTAGTGGGATCCAGTTTCTTACTTCTGCAATCTTGTAAGTAATTATAATTACTGGCATGAGAGTCAACTTTGCTTGGTTGTTTATTTTTGGATATATGACAGACTTGTACTTAGAGGGTTAACCTGTTATTTATGGAATTTGACACGTATAATAATATCATATGTTTTGATATTCGTATTTGTGAACCCCAATTATCACGACCTGGATATTTAATCGGATGATTTGTTTTGTGTTTAAGAAAGAAAAAAAATTTATCGTGATTTATCGCATGTCCTTTATTTAAAAAGGGTTTTAAAAATCCGGGCCGAGATACTCTACCTATAGGGCATCATGCGGGATGACCTGCTAGAGTGGAACGAACTTAAGGATGAGTTGACAGAACTTATGGTTAAGAGGTTTGTTTGACCAAAATTATGGTCTTGGGGGTATGTTGGTTGTGTCGGTGAAGAAGTAGGTTGTATCCCTACTTTTATGCATCGATGTTGTATGTTTAACAGAGCGACTTTTGAGAATAAGTCTCTTCCTTAGGTTGGATGACCTTTTTAGTAAGTTATGGTCTGCCAAGATGTTTCAGGAATTTACTTGAGGTCTGGCTATCACCTGCTTAGGGTTTGTGCTGAGGTTATTCCTAAGACAGCCTCATGAACTCGGTATGATGCTTACGAGTTCTGAATGGTATCTTTTGGACTCACCATGTAACGACCTGAATTTTGTGGGTTATTAAATTTGTGTGCTACTTAAATTATAAGTTGCAGTTGATGTGGTTTGAAAAGGTAGAACGGCTTTTGAGTTAAAGGCTGAGTTTGAAAAGGGTTGGCCATGGCAAATTACGAGGACGCAATTCTTTTAAGGAGGGAAGAATGTAATATCCTCAATTTTCCTGAGTTTCAAAAATTAAATACGTAGAAAATAGGGTGTTTAACCCATTGACATTCTTAGTAGAATAACTACCTCCTTAGATAGAATTTGTATCTGAAACTAATTCTATTAGAAAGTAGACAGACAGAGCTTCAAAATGCCACCAATAATGCACAAATCGGAGATCAGATGAGGGAGATATGACTATTCGAAGTTAAGTATATTGCATAAAGCCCATTTACCTAAGTCATTTTGCGGGCCCGGTTGTTTATAATTCCGAAAATAATTTTTAAAGTCCCAATTAGGTGGCTTAATTGGGGAGGATTACCCAAATTCTAGGGGGGTTAGCAATCCTAATCCTCATGCTTATAAAAAGGCTTTTGAGGGCACAATTAAGGGGAGGACATGTTTTGTTGCCTATTTGGTCTTGTTTGCTTGTAGGTTCTTTAGATGGGGATGTTGCGAGATCGGGATGTTGGTGGGCGTTTGAGGACGATGTTGCATTATTGGGATCTAGTTTCTTCCTTCTGCAATCTTGTAAGTAATTGTAATTACTGGTGTGAGAGCCAACTTTACTTGGTTGTTTATTTTCGAACAGATGACAAACTTGTACTTAGAGGGTTAACCTGCTATTTATGGAATTTGACACGTGTAATAATATCATATATTTTATATTCGTATTTGTGAACCCCAGTTATCATGACCTGGATATTTAGTCAGATGATTTGTTTTGTGTTTAAGAAAAAAAAATTTATCGTGATTTATCACATGTCCTTTATTTAAAAAGGGTTTTAAAAATCCGGGTCATGACACACCAACACTCTATTGCATGTATTTATATGATGAATGTGGTTTTTATTGAGCAGTATGAAGAAGGGCAATGGTGAATGTGTGGTGAATGTGTTGTCAAATGCCTAACTTGTCAAAGTGCTAAGTTAGGGCATCAGAAGCTGCCATGAATCCTATATTCTGTAGAGATTCTAGAGTGGAAGTAAGCGCTCTCTATGAAGGAGATTTTATTGTAAGTTGCCTTATACTTGGATGAGGCATGAGACTATTCAGGTTAGTGTGGTTCAATTGATGAAGATGTGGTTTCTTTCCTTTGACCGATGACTAGTCTGGAAGAATTTTGAAGAGCCTTTTGGAGTGGCTCTTGCTATTGATTTGATTTTGTTTATTATAACAACTCACTTTGGCATTTGGATGACCCATGCGAGGTCTTGTATGAAAGGAAATTTGGTTCGTTGACATGTTAGGCTAAAGTAAGCGAGTTGTAGATGCTTAAATGTGAATTGTCGAGCACTCTGCGGATTGGTTCAAGTTAGTCAGGCAAGGACTTCACACAGTTCAAAGTCGGTAAGAGTGTTATACTAATTGGAGGCGAAGTGATCTCTACTTGAGTTGCAAGCACTACAGTAAGATACTTTGAGGAACAAGGTAAGTTTTGGATGATAAAGGTCATTCATGTGGCGAGGATATTGTGGCAAATATCATATTCCCAAGATGGCAACTTGAGATGTTTAGGTGGATATGAGAGAGATACCCCGAGGCATTTGTTGTTTTAGCTATATGTTGTAAGTTGATCTTGAAATTTTAGGGACGAAATTTTTCCTAGGGAAGAATGTAATGCCTTGATTTTTTTCAACGTTTTCCTATAATTTTTCTGTTATTTTCTAATCATTTTCAGTGAGAAAATGTGACGCTTCAGTATATTTGGCTTCGATATTCGTACTGGTAGAGTCGGGTGTGGGGTTCAGTCGTAAGCTGCGGGCTTGTACCCATTAGGGCAGTTGTTTTTAAAGCGACCCATCTAGCCACATTTAAAACAAGCCCCTTTGAGTTTGTTGTCATTGTTGCCCTTTCGACCACCTTGGGGTTTCTTGCCCCTTCTCTTGAAGTTCTTATTCCTCTGACCTTGACCACCACCTTCTCCAGCTCTCTTAGAGCCACCATGCTGGGTAAGGTTGGCAAATGCACTTAGAGCACTCACATGGTTCCTCCTCTCTTGCTCTAAGCCAAGCTTGGTAGTGAGGTCATCCAGTGTGAGTTTCTTATCAGAGATGTTCAATGCAACAACCACACTCTCCAAAGACTTAGGGAGGCTATTCAGAATAGTTGAAACTTGGATCCCCTCATTTATAGGGTTCTCAAGAATCTCCAGATCACTTACAATGATAGACATGGATTTAATGTGCTCAAGCACATCATCTCCTTCTCTCATGCGATTGTTCTAATAACGGGTCTGCAATATCTTGATATGAGCCTCTGTGTGCTCTTTATACCGCCTGGTTACTGCCTCCATCATTTCCTTTGCACTTATGATTTTCAAAAAGTATTTCAATGTTTGGTTCCATGAATGTAAGGATGGTAGTCCTTACTTTGACATCTTCTTCCTTAAACTTTTCATAAGCTCTCTTCTGAACCTGAGTTGAAGAGTCTGTAAGCGGGTCTACACACTAGTCCAAAATATGAACCATGTTATATAGGAAAAGAATATGTCTGATCTTCCTCTTCCAGGTGAGATATTTGGTGGAGTTGAGCTTTTCAGTCTTACTCATCTCACTTACAACCATACGTGATGCCATTTTGTAAAAGAAAATATGTCTATAATTTATAGAGGTAAACAAGGCAATAAGTAGGTAAATAAATAATATTGTTAGCTTATTTAGATGGATATAAAAGGAGTAGGACTCTATTTAATCTCAACAGCAAGCAAGTTCACTCACAACAATAATCTTGGTGTGCGTGGGTGCAAATAGAGTCAATTTACTATGTTACCCTCATTAGGGTTATATATAATAATAATTCACTTAAACAATCAAATAAGCAATATGTATATGCTTACTATGTTAAATAAGAAATAAAAAAGGAGTGAAATTTATAAATAAAGATAATATATACTTTTATCCAGAAAATAAAAGTGTGTATTGTGTAAAGTTACTGAACTACCCTTGGGCTAGTTAACTACCATCAATCACAAAAAATAATTGTGCACTTTATATTATGCATCAATTACTTCACACATTAGATTTGGCATGTAATCATTTCTAAACAGCATATAAATAAGCCTCAACAATTGAATTCAGCAAGGTGAATTTACTATGATGCCCTTGAAATCAAGTCTTACAAAGCAAGTCTCTTTTAGGGCAAAATCTAATTATAGAATAAATTTAAAATCAAAATTCACCAAATCAATATTAATTTAAGCTAATTAGGTCCTAAAGAACCCAATAAAAGCTGAAAAAATTCAATTCAAATTTGGGCGAATTTGGTTCAAATTGACCAAAATACCCCTAATCTTGGTGATAATGTTTGGCATGCTTTCCAATATCCAATTATGTTCAAATTTGGTAGAGTCCTACTTTAGATAGTAATTAAAAATTCTATTTAAACGGAATTTCAATTTCTATCTTTGTGAGAGAGATAGAGCAAGCCCTAGCCGTAGCTTTCTTAGGGACGGCAAGGGGCAAAAAAATTTTAGCACTCAATCTATGAACCAGAGCTTTGATACCACTATTGGGTGGTGTAGCAGAAGCTTGTTGGTGAGCCCGTCTTGTGGATGTACAAAAAATTTTACTTTTATGTCCCTCTTAAATAATTTATATGTACAAGGAGAAGAACAAATTAAAATAATTTTATATTTTTATGAATTAAAGCAATAATTAATTACTACTAAACTTTAGAGGCTGGGCCCTAAGGACGTGGTCAATCACCTAGAAGCACGCATGACCTCTTATTTATATCAAATATAAATAGGGGAATTAGAATTACATTTTTAAATAAAGAATCCATTGTCTTCTAACTAAGAAAAATAATTTTATTTCTTAGCTAAATTGTTGTGATAATTTGGTTTAACTAGGGCTGATAACTACTTATCAAAGAGAAAATAAGACTTTGGAGAATGAATAAGAAATAAGTAAACCTCGAGTTCATGTTAATGCGCGTAAATTCGATCTGTACTCTTCTTAAATTATCCTTTTACACTGTTGAAAAGTATATATTATCAAAAGATCTGATGGCTCATAATACTTGGGCTTATATTAGTACATGTTCGGCCACAATAGACTTGTTAAGAGCTGACACATTCCTTTTCAATGGCGGATTTATGTTAAAGCTTGGATAGCCACGTGACCACCATAGCTTTTAAATTTTTCTTGAACCACTCGTACTATTTATATTTGAGTTGGGCCAAAAAAAGTCTAAATCCAATTCATTGACTACTTTTAGAAAGGCCCTGATCAATATGGACCCAATCTTAGGGTTGCAAGCGGGCCGGGTTTTACGAGGCTAGGGGTATGTCCGACCTTGGCCTTAACAAAAATAGAAATCAAAGCCCGGCCCAGCCTGATGTTCATTATTAAAAAGCCGACTTAGCCCGGCCCTATGTTCGGGCTCAAGTTAAGCCACAGGCTTTTTATATAATAAAATTTATTTATTTATTTTATTAAAAAACTAACTTCATTGTATTTACTAATTCAAAGTAGAACAAATTAAGAACACAACAAATGTTCTTTAAAAAATTTATTCATGAAAAAAATAAAGAACAAAATAGACAAAATAAAGAATAAAATGGACAAAATAAAAAATTAGCGCAACATAATAGAGAGTCAGACAAGTCGAAATTGCATAGAACAAACATAAGAATAAATTAGATTATAGAATAAAGATGAGTAAATATTAGACAAGAACAGATAAGTAGATATTAAAGTCTAAAGAGTAGAGACAAGAACAAGTACAAAATAAAGAACAAACAAGTAGAAATTAGACACAAACAGAACAAACACAAATACAAATTAAAGAATAAAATAGCATAGGGAAGGATAAAAAATTAATAATTACAATAGATGAGGATCAATTAGACAATAATAGAAAGGCATCTCATATTAGGAAGTCTTTGATGTCGTGTAATCAAACACACGAAAAACACACATGTCGTTGATCATAACTGACAACTGAACGTTCTCGGACGAGGATGGACATAAGAAAGTTTCAAATGTTAACCGATATCAATTATGTTTCTAGATGACCTATATGTCACGTCAATGACGGATCATAATAGTGTAGGTCGTGTTATCTGATTGATTTACATATAAAGTTCAATTGTGACAGAACAATCGAGACATTGAAATAACGCTGGGTAGTAAATTGCCCCCCTTTAGAGGCTGGTTAGGACCCGCCACTGAAGGGGACGAATTACCATCTGACACTATATCAATGACCCAAAGGCTCTGTCTCGTGCTCTTCACAAATTGGGTTAGCCTAGAGGTCACTTCGATATATAAAGGCAGGATGCGAGGGATACAAACTGTTTCATATATATGGAAATTATTCCATATATAGTGTAATTGGAAATTGGAAATGACTCCTCGCGAATTGGTAATTCTAATCTGATTGAAATCCCAAAAAGTGTGGTGACGCTTTGAGAATTGGGTGTTTATATTGATGCAGTTGTAATGTGTTTGATCGCACAATATGACCAATATCATGTAATTGATTAGACGTCTAGCATAAATATTCATTATCGTAGTCGTGAGCTCATAAATATTCATTATTGGCATGTGGTCGGAAACACGATATACAAACATATCGTGTTAAGGAATACACGCTTCAACAAGTATCATTACATCCACTATACGGGAAAGACAACTTTCAATGGGAAGAAAGATATAACTGTTATTAATTCATTACATCCAAAAACTAATTTTTACAAAACTTTAAAAATACAAAGAAAATAATAATCCATCTCGACACCAGTGATCAGTTGGCATGCGATCTCCTTGCATACTCACGAACCCATCATTTCAAGAATAGGGCACTATCTAGCGAGTAGGGTGCAAACACAATGGATCATTAGAGACATTGATATATTGCCTTCTAGTGAAATGTGCCCACCATCGGATATAGGTGAGAACTGTATCTGAAGGTGGGCCGATTCACCAGCCACCACTACAACAATCTCCCAAATGATACGTCTCTGCGAAGAACATCACTGTGCGACTGATCTCCCTACAATCTTCTCGTACATGTTGCAAAAATATTCACTATTGGAGTCTATCGAATAAGGCGCGAATGCGACAAATCATTATAGACATTGATATATCACCGTCTAGTGAAACCAGTCCGTCTTTGGTTATAGGTGAGGACATATCCCATGGCAGACCGATTTACCAACCGCCACTAAAGCAATCTCCCGAATGACCCATCCCCGCAAAGAACTAGTGAGTGAGCGTTTTGCAAACCCTATATATATATATATATATATATATATATATATATATATATATATATATATATATATATATATATATATATATATATATATATATATATATATATATATATATATATATATATATATATATATATATATATATATGAGACGGTTACGAGCTACCAAGTTATTGAAGGTGTTGATGCCTCAGAAAAATGCCTTGGCAGTCCGAACATTATGACCATGGAATTGTCATGGGTTCGGACACACGATATGACCAATATCGTGTAAGCAAAGGACACTTTGACATAAAAATAATAATTGATATATATTATCGTGCAATTAGTAACACATAAACCCTTTTGGTCGTGTTGTCGCTTACATGATATACATATACACTATACCCTACGTACAACATGTCGAGTTTTTAGGAACACATTAATTACATCTTTCATGTTTTTAGGAACACATTAATTACATATGTCATGTTTTTAGTAACACATTAATTACATATTTCGTGTTTTTAGGAACACGTTAATTACATATTTTGTGTTTTTAGGAACACGTTAATTATATATTTCATGTTTTTAGGAACACGTTAATTACATATGTTGTATTTTTAGGAACACATTAATTTCATATTCCGTGTTTAGGAACACGTTCATGAAATATTTCGTGTTAATCAACCTCCTTTGGCTTATCGTTGCGACCAATATTGATAGCGTGTTAGAAAGCAGAAAATTGTCACGTTATTACTCTCAATATACAGGAAAGACAACTTTCAATGGGAAGAAATATATTACTGTTATTAATTTATTACATCCAAAAAACTAATCTTTACAAAACTTTAAAAATACAAAGAAAACAACAATCTGTCTTGTTGCCAGCGATTAGTTGGTGTGTGATCTTCTTGCAAATTCTTGGACCCATGCGACGAATCATTAGAGACATTGATATATCGTCGTCTAGCAAACCATGCCCACCATCGGATATAGGTGAGGACCATATCTGATGGCGGACCGATTCACCGGCCACCACTAAAGCAATCTCCCCAATGATTTGTCTCCGCGAAGAACCAATGACTGAGCGTTCTGCAAACGCTAAATCGTCGTCTATCGAATAGGGCGCTAAGGCAATGGATCATTGGAGAAATTGATATATCGCTGTCTAGTGAATCATGCCCATGATCGGATATAGGTGGTGACTGTATCCGATGGTGGGCCGATTCACCAGCTGCCGCTACAGTAATATCCCGAATGATACATCTCCATGAAGAACATTATGGTGAGAAAGTCATTGCTAAATTGTTGTCTAGCGAACCATGCCCACCATCAGATATAGGTGAGGACTGTATTTGATGGCGGACCAATTCACCAACCGCTGCTAAAGCAATCTCTGCAAAGAACCAGTGGTGACGGTTACGGACCACTAGGTTATTGAAGGTATTGATGCCTCAGGAATAATGCCTCGACAATTGGAGCATTACGAACATGGAATTGTCATGGGTTTGAACACACAATATGACCAATATCGTGTAAGCAAAGGACACTTTGACATCGTGTAAGCAAAGGACACTTTGACATCATGTATGCAACAGACACTTTCACATAAGAATTAATAATCGATATATATTATAGTGTAATTCATAACACGCAATCCCTTTTGGTTGTGTTGTCACTTACATGATACACATATACAATATACCCTATGTACAACATGTCGTGTTTTTAGGAACACGTTAATTACATATTTCGTGTTGTTGACAACACGGTGGATATACAAAAAATTTCAGCTGAAGAATGGGGGTGGAAAAGGTAATCTTGATCAATGCTCCCCTTCCTTATGCAGTTTGCGTACACTATTATTCGACCTCCTTCTGCTTGTTGATGGGACATCTGCCACATTGGGGAGCCCCCTTTGTGCGCTAGTACATTATTTGCAGTTGTGACCCAACTGACTGCATGTTCCACATTTTCGTGGGGCATTGAGAGGCGGTTGTGACTCTATCTGGCTTTTTCTTGGATGCCACCATTGCTTTTGAGGGATGGGTGGGCTGAATTTAGGCATAACTCCAACCGGTGCCCATAGGTGCCGATCCTTTGTTGAGTATAAGGGCTCTCGATAGGTCAGTTTATACATTTCAATAGAGTACCATCTTTCACAGTACTCATACACATAGAAGTGTCTATTATCGATTGTTGTGATTACATGCTTACATGGTAGACCCAGATGTTGAAACCTTCCACATGTGCAGGTACGATCAACTAGGTTAACTACATCTTGTGAAGAAAATATCGTGAGTATGAGTGCATGATAAATGACTTTCTCGTGTTCTCGATTACATGACATGTCATATGATCGTTAAGTAAAATTGTATCTACTTACACGATGAATGAAACTAACGTGTTTAAACTAACACAATATGAAGTCCTCACGCATAAACAAACACACGCTATGTACATCACCGTATGAATGCAATGTACCTGGTGATATAGTGAGTTAACCTGAAATTCATACATTGACATGGGCAATACAATTACATTCCTTACTTCTTCTCGCCTGTTTTTAATGTGTTTTTGGGCAAATTGAATTAACTCTTCCATCATATTCTGACCGTTTGTCTGACATTTTTCAAATAATGTCTCGTATGCTCCCTCGTGTGCTCAATTAAAATAGTTATAGGCATTAATTTGGCTTTCTTGAATATTGCATTTGCACTTTTAGACCTATTTGAGCTGAGGGTCCCATATCTTTTCCCGGGAAATGATACATTGGTCTAGTGCTCCGAACCTATCTTAGTTAGCCAAGCATATGCTTCTAGATTATGTTATTTAATGTTGTTCATTGTTTCATCATATGCATTCTGTCTGAATGTTTCAGTTGCAACATGGAGTTGATTCTTTAGGTAGTTGTCCTTGAATCTTTCCAACATATTTGTTGCCATGTGACAGATGCAGTATCTGTGGCATATAGATGGCAAAAACTTCTTCACAGCATTTGTCAATCCCTTCTGTCTATCAGAAACGATTGTATCCAACTCAGCTGGAGGATCAGAGAATATATGATTTCTAAACAACTCAAGAAACCAACACCAAGTTTTCTCACACTCGTTCTTAATCACTGCAAATGCAACACACAACATATTATTGTTCATGTCCAAAGTTGCTATCAATAGTTGTCCAGGATACTTTCCTTTCAAGAAAGTTGCATCAACCGTTAGCAACGGCCTCAGGGTTATTCTGAAAGCTCTCGCAATAGGGCCAAACATCCAGAATACTCTTTTGAAATCGTACCCACCCATAGGACCGGGAATATCACATGATCTCATTGGCACAACTACACTTCCCAGATTTACATATTCTATCTGCCTCCCGTAAGTAGGAAGTAAGCAGTAGGATTCGTCTGGGTCACCATCTATTAAATCAGTCAGAGCTTTATCTGCACAATCAAATACAATTTAGTAAATGTTATACGACACCAGCTTACATCGTGTTCCTAATCGTACAACATTTTATGTTTTCATGTGATCTGAATCCATACACTATGAGTGGTCATGTTTATGGTAACACGATATTGACGAATGTCGTGTGAGTGCATATTCCGACCATAGTTTAAGCGTGTAAATGATAACATACTAGACTAACATATCATGACACTAAATCAACACTTCGATCCTTCTCATTCATTACCTGCGTGCCAACATTTCTTGTAGTTGGCAGTTATGCCCCAGTGCTTCGATATATAATTTGCTATGCTCTTAGGTGTAATGTCCACCGAGTCTTTAAAGAGGCCATAACATTTTCTCATTGTCCACAGATGCAATGCTAGGGGAGGTCAGTTGACTTCCTTTGGGTTCCACATGAATGAATTGGCACTAACCTCGTGACAGTCACATGATCTCCTATATTTGAAGCCCTTATGTACCAATTACAAGAATCATTAGAGCACTTTGCAGCATACGTATTCTAGTTTTCATCAACAACACAATATGTGAAATTCGTCTTTATTGCTAAGTTGATCAGGACCCTCTTAAAATGCAACAAGCTCAAAAAATGTGCACCCAATTCGAGGAGCTTCTGGTAATCCTTAGCTTGCAAACTACCCGTCATTAGTTGGCCTTCACCAATATTCGCTTCCAACATGTTTAAATCATCGACTATATCCCAATCTACCTCCGCCTCAATGTCGATGTTACTAGGAACCTCACTGTTTTCAACTTCTTCATGGTCAAACATACTTTCTATGTCAACTATATCATTATCATACCATAAATCCTCACCCCACATATTTTCAACTTCTTCGCCTTGTCCACTGTCATAATTACAAGGGTTGTATGGAGGTTCGTAGTTATCAAATGAAGTCCTTGTCCCACCCATCATTGGCGACCATTCCTCTGATATATTCTGATTGACTTCTATTTCAGGTTCTGTACTTGTTGGATTAGTGAAAGATGATTGACATGGATTTGTTGATGGCAAGTGTCCCGGTTATCCCAATCTACATTGCACATTATCTCGTGTTAAATAAATGCGACATCAATCGACATCATGTATTCTGTTAACACGCTTAAATTTTAAAATGTGTTATTGAAACCATGACATGAATGCATATCGTGTTATTATCTCTACGTTACAACTCATAATTGCTATATCGCATGTGTATATCGTGTAATTACTAATGTGATATATTACGCGTCGTGTTTATTACTTCACACAATATGATTTACCCTTAACACAATATGTTCAATATCGTGGTCTCGAGTACACAAAATATTCAAATTGCATATAATCTAAAGATTCAATCTTACCCGACAGTTTCAAAGGTGATATGAGTTTCATTAAATCCGGAATGAAATTCGACATTAGAGCTGGGATGAGCCATTATGATGGGTTATTCAGCTATATTGACTATCTGGTTCCTTTCTACGGAGGGTGATGGTGATTTATCACCGTTGTCGGGCTGTTTCATCTTGGCATACAATGATAACACCTCCTTATTTGCCTTCTTATGGATGGAGAACACTGATTGGAGGTCCTCATCAACTTGTAATTCATATATCATGGATGATTGGGAGGATGAAATTAAATACTTCAAATTGACATTACCATTGATAGAAAGTTGTGCTTTAACTTGCCCCAGCAACTCGCCGAAGCTCACTAACGGATGAATGTTCATCAACTGTGTCATTCCACCAATATACACGCCATCTTTGCCTACCTCTCCATTGTAAGGGATGCAAATACCGTTCCTACAGCCTTTGAAGCACTCACACAGTGTCTGCAGTGCCAAAAAATGATTTTTCTTGTTCATCGACTCTTGCTAGTGAGTCACCGCCGGTCAGCTCCCGCCGACAATTTCTGTTCGCCGCCAATGGCTACCAGCACACCGGAATGGCACAACACTGTTTTGGTGTTCATTTATTACTCTCTATATTAAAACCTGATATAGTAGAAACCTAAAGGCTTTTTGGTCCACAAACAGGTCATATGGCATTTCCGTTTAAAATCCAGGGAATATAGAAAAAACTCTTATAATTTTTTTATCATTTTGGTTATTGTCTATGCTTTGTTATTGGTCATTTGTTCTGTTATTGTCTTATTGATCCTCATCTATTTTAATTATTAATTTTTTATCATTCCCTCTGCTGTTTTATTCTTTAATTTGTATTAGTCTTTGTTCTGTTCATGTCTAATTTCTACTTGTCTATTCTTTAATTTGTACGTGTTCTTGTCTCTACTCTTTAGACTTTAATATCTACTTGTCTGTTCTTGTCTAATATTTACTCATCTTTATTCTATAATCTAATTTGTTCTTGTGTTTGTTCTGTATAATTTCGACTTGTCTGACTCTCTATTCTATTGCGCTAATTTTTCATTTTGTCCATTTTGTTCTTTAATTTGTTCTGTTCATGTCTAATTTCTACTTGTCTCTTCTTTAACTTGTACTGCTCCACATTCATATGATTTGGTTTTGAATTTGTTCATGTAGAACTCTTTTCACTTTTGGTGTATTTTAATGGTAAATGATTTGGTTGAGATTGACTAGAATGCACTATTTTTTTGTACTATATTTGTATTATAGAATTCATGAATAAAATGTTCAAAGAACATTTGTTATGTTCTTAATTTGTTCTACTTTGGATTAGTAAATGTAGTGAAGGCAATTTTTTTAATGACCAAAATAAATAAATTTTATTATATAAAAACCCAAAAAGCCTGTGGCTTGACTCGCGCCCGAACATCGGGCCAGGCCGACTTTTTAATACTGAACATCGGGCAGGGTCGGGTTGTTTTTTTCCATTTTTGTTTAAGGTCGGGCTCAGACATACCCTTGCCCGCCAAAACCCGGCTCGCTTGCAGCCCTACTTGCTTTCGCTGTAGTAAACATGATTAAGGATGATAGGTGCAATACAAATTAAGAAACAATTTGGTTCCTGTATAGTTACAAAGTCTATGTGTTCATGTGATTAAGGATGATCACATGAGTGTAGCTCGCAGGGGCTACTTTGGTCGTTAGTGGGTAAGGTAGGGTGGTGGAGACGTGTGGCCCAGTGGATTTGACTTGTTCCAGTGCCAGCGCGAGCGCCATGCCAAACCCACCCTTTGATTTCTAGCACTAATCGGCTAGATTGATGTTAACATTTACTTCATAAGCAACCATGGGAATATGAACGCCTCAGGTCTTGAGTCTTCTCCATCCATGGGCATTTGCTGAGATACATACTATTTTCCTTGGTGTTCTCCAACTTTTAAATCACTATCCCTATATCGGTCAATTGTGCCATTGTGACACGGTTCAATAAATTTCTATTTGATTTGAAACTGTTGTTTGTAAAACTAAATTAGAGGAAGTGTTCCAGTGGATTATACATAATCCAAGGGTTTTCATTAGAGAAATTATTCAGTACTCTTGTAGTACCATGTGGTAAAATATGTACATTGATTCTACGTAATCAAAGTGTGGTGGAATGACTTGAACATATTACTACTTCAAGCAAGTAAACAAATATACATAAAAACATGATATTAATATCAACCCAAATATGGTTGCAAGCATGAGGCCTACTATGAATGTCATTGCCCTAAATAAATGCTCTAGAGTGTTGGGTCTGCTAATGTCGGTCTGTTGTTTACATTTCCGTGGCTTCGCAACGAAGTAGATGGACAATGATGTAGTTTGAAACTCATATTATTACTAGCAACACCTCCTTCAAACTCATCATACCAACACATCTTCCCACAACCAGTCCCTCCCTGATAATAAAATAATGGCAGTTAGTAAGTTGATCAATTTATAACTTTGTATAAATACAGACTCAATGTATCATTAAAACTTACAAATGATTTATTGGGACACATCCAAAATGGTTTGCCTGGGTTCGTTGTGGTTGTAGATACAAGATAAATCATACGCCGTGAACAATGTGGATATAAAGGTCCATGACTTGGCCTTTGGTAACTTGTTGATGCCATTATACGCTGAATTAAAAGACTTGAGCTAGAGACAACGAATATTTAAGTATTAGATATATTCCATAAAGAAAGTGCATATAGCAAATTGTTCATGTCTATCTGTGTCTTAAGCCGAATGAACATGAGAAATACAATACTAATTACTATTAACAAGATAATTTTTATCTAGATAAAGATATATGAAGAAATGAATATAACTAACTTAGAAAACTTACAAAAATCCAAAAGCAAACTAAAAGAAAATTTGCAAGTTTTGATACTCAACTTTGCAATTATAAATAATGGTTGTACAAAAGACTTGTATAGAAGAACTCATTTCGAGACGTATACAAGAAAGTGCTAGAGAAGCATCACAAAAAGCATTTATATGAAAGCATTCATGCCATATTCAATGATATTGATGCCAGATTTTCAACATATTCTACATACTATAATAAAAAAGCTATAAATAAAAAACATAGAATGAGAGAAAAAATAGATCTGTATAAACAACAAGTAGGCAAAATGATTGAACAACTTCTTTTGTACCAATAGACCATAATTCATCAAGTAAGAATACGCCCGTAAATGCACTGACCAAACATTATGCAAGATATAGACCAGATCAAAATGAAGAGAAAATGACTTACAATCCCTTAAGACAACACTCTCATAAATTACATAATGAACTAATTTACTTCATTATCAATATAAGAAGACCAACCCAAATAACCAGTGTTTTCGTTTACCTTTTCAATATAATTCTACTTACAATATTGATAAAGCTACAAATAAAAAATATAAAAGGAGATAAAAAATAGATTTGTATAAACAATAAGTAGGCAAACATGATTGAAGAACTTCTTCCATACCAATAGACCAGAATTCATCCAATTAAAGTACACCCGTAAATGCAATAATGAGACATTATGTAAGATATAAACCAGATCAAAACCAAAAGAACATGAGTTACAGTCCTTGAAGCCAATATTGTCATAAATTGCATAAAGAACTAATATACTTCATTATTGATATAAGAAGACCAACCCAAATAACCAATGTTTTGGTTTACCTTTTCAACAAATTCTACTTAATATAATGATAAAACTACAACTAAAAACCTAGAAGGAGAGAAAAGATAGATCTGTATAAACAACAAGTAGGCAAATATGATTGAACAACTTCTTCCGTACAAATAAACCAGAATGTATCCAATTAAAATACACCTGTAAATGCACTAACCAGACATTATGCACGATATAGACTAGATCAAAACCAAAAGACATGACTTATAGCCCCTGAAGCTAATATTGTCGTAAATTACATAAATAACTAATATTATTCATTATCAATATAAGAAGACCAACCCAAATAACCAATGTTTTGGTTTACCTTTTCAAAAGATTCTACTTACTATAATAATAAAGCTACAAATAAAAAACAAAGAAGGAGAGAAAAAATAGATATGTATAAACAAAAAGTAGGCAAACATGATCAAACAACTACAATCACTAAAGACAATAGACAAGACATCATCCATTTAACACTAAAGACATCATGCAAGATACAAACTAGATCAAAACCATGAGAACATGACTTATAACCACTGAAGACAATATTGTCATAAATTACATAAAGAACTAATATATTCATTATCAATATAATAAGACCAACCCAAATAACCAATGTTTTGGTTTACCTTTTCAATAGATTCTACTTACTATAATGATAGAATTCATCCAATTAAAATATGTCCGTAAATGCACTGACCAGACATTATGCAAGATATAGACCAGATCAAAACCAAAAGAACATGAGTTACAATCCTTGAAGCCAATATTGTCATAAATTGCATAAGGAACTAATATACTTCATTGTCGATATAAGAATACCAACCCAAATAATTAATGTTTTGGTTTACCTTTTCAACATATTCTACTTACTATAATGATAAATCTACAAGTAAAAAACCCAGAAGGAGAGAAAAAATAGATATGTATAAACAACAAGTAGGCAAATATGATTGAACAACTTCTTATGTACAAATAAACCAGAATTCATCCAATTAAAATATGCCCGTAAGTGCACTGACCAGACATTATGCACGATACAGACCATATCAAAACCAAAAGAACATGACTTACAGTCCCTGAAGCCAATATTATCGTACATTACATAAAGAACTAATATACTTTAATAAGACCAACCCAAATAACCAATGCGTTGGTTTACCTTTTCAAAAGATTCTACTTACTATAATGTTAAAGCTACAAATCAAAAACACATAAGGAGAGAAAAAATAGATCCATATAAACAATAGGCAAACATGATCAAACAACTTGCACTCATTGAAGACAATAGACCAGGCATCATTTGTAATGCCCCGACTCTGAGTGCGAGAGTCTTCTTGTTCCTCTACGTGCTTCGGAACTTTAGTTCTCCATTACGCGCATGCTAGAACAAACCTAATTATATAACTAATTCGGATCGGGCCAACACTGCTTTGCTATTGGTTGCCTACGTACGTATCGGATAACATCTGCTATGTTACTCTGATACGATTAGATTCGTACGTAGTTCTGCCTACTGGCTACTACATACATCAAACCATATGAAAACACATACGTATACTGGAATATTTAATCAGGGTTATACAAAAACCCGTAAAACACCGACAACACATATCTCGCTCTATCATAGAGACGAGCACCACACAACCACCACAACATACCTCACTCTATCCCAGAGCAAATCCATCACATTCACATGTCTTGCTCCATCACTGAGTCGAGACCACATGCATCACACGTCTCGCTCTATCACTTAGCCAAGACCGAACACACACACAACACATCTCTCTCTAACCCAGAGCAAGATGACACACATCATGACATATAAGCATATCATATCATAATATAAAGGATCATAACATATCAAGGCATAGTGTATACCCGTCTAGCACATGCATTCTATAATTAAAATAGAAGGTCAGAAACACTTACTCCCCTAATGTCTCGTGAGGTAGCAGTATTCAGGGTACTCTTTTCTGAGCATCCTCCCCTTCGGATCCGGAGATAGCGAATAGAGCCTCCTCTAACCTCCTCACGTTCCTTGCCTTGCGCCAAAAGACGACTGACCAACTGACCCTTTCTCGGAGACTTCTCATTTTCTGCTCCCGTAAGCGACGGATATAACGTCCCTTTCCCCGTGACGTTTCTCACACTGTGTGGCCCTTCGGTGAAGGGCAGATCCTTCCCTACTTCAGGCGACGACCCACGATGCAGCCCGTATGGAGGACGGAGTCTCCCTTTCTCTCCAGGCCGCTGCTCTCTCTTTGGGGGCAGGAGGGTGGTAGATAAAGCCTCCTCTTGCCCTAGGCCATTTCCCCTTCTAGGGACGCCAACTTGAGGGATGGACCATGTCATTGCGTATATCACTCTCAAATTAGCTAGGAACACCTCAGGAACGACTCGAATCAGACTTAAAGTGAGTGAGAAACGAAGAACATAAGTTTCTAAATATGGGAGAGAACACAAAAACGTGGGAGAGGATTCCCCTTCCTCCACTAAATGCTCTGGACCATATTTATAGAAAAATTGGATAGATATGAAGCTGACACATGGCAGATAGGATTGATATGTGTCGGTCCTATCCGTTGTGTCAGCAATCTTATCCGCTTCGTCAGCAAACCTATCCGCTTTGTCGTCAGTCTTATCCACTGCATTGTTGAACCTATCCGTTTCGTCGTTAGTCTTATCCACTGCATCGTCGATCCTATCCAAAATGATATTATTTTATTCAAATAATATCCTATCCTCAAAACGCGATAACTTCCAACCTTGACGTTGGAATCACATGTTTTTGTTACTGATGGACTTGTGTCGACGAGCTCTTTGAAATAAAACCACACATGGGTAGGTTATCCCGCACTTTTTATGTAGATCCCGCCCATGTGGCATGCTTCCTGGGGCCGTAGCTTTCGCTCCCGACCACCGTTTCGCGCGTTCTTTGATTCATTACACTCGTTACTCTGAGCTCTACCTGGATACGGGGATTTCACCTAATGAAACCCCCTAACACTAATCTTAAATTACCAAATTATCCTTAATCCCCAGGTTAAGCATAACCGAAAAATGGGTCGTTACATCATCCATTCAACATTGAAGAGACATCATGCAAGATACAGACCAGATCAAAACCAAGAGAACATGACCTACAATCATTGAAGACAATGTCGTAAATTATATAAAAAACTAATATACTTCATTATCAATATAAGAAGACCAACCCAAAAACCCAAATTTTCAGTCTACATTTTCATCATATTCTACTTACTATACTAGAAATAAAAAACACAGAAGGAGAGAAAAAATAGATCTTTGTAAACAACAAGTATGAACGAACAACTTCTTCTGTACCAATAGGCAAGAAATCATCCATTCAAAATACGCCCGTAAATGCACTGACCAGACATCATGCAAGATACAT
Source organism: Saururus chinensis (assembly GCA_035235625.1). Lineage (NCBI taxonomy): Eukaryota > Viridiplantae > Streptophyta > Magnoliopsida > Piperales > Saururaceae > Saururus > Saururus chinensis. The sequence continues at coordinate 30,662,201 of CP141140.1, forward strand.
GCTAGTAGATCAAAACCAAGAGAACATGACTTATAGTCCCTGAAGATAATATTGTCTCCTCTATATGACAACATGAAGAACTCCTCCCTGAAGCCAATATTGGCTCCTCTCTGTGAAAGCACAAAGAACTTCTCCCTGAAGACAATATTGTCTTCTATCTGCGACAACATGAAGAACTGCAAGATCGTTCACAAACATGAAATGGAGTTAAGATGCATGCAACGCATCTGGGTGGTTAGTGCGTCGAGTGTATCATTGGGCATCCATCATTGCCGCCGTCACCGCTGTCGCTGGTCCCTGGGAGATGTCTGCAGTCATTGTTGCCGCTGGAAGATTCTCGCTAATGGGAGGCTAGGGTTCATGGTTGCTGTCTCTAATATAAAAAGAGAAGCCGATGTTTAGGAATCAATGGTTGCAATAAGTTCTTACCTTTTTAAATTAACAGCTGGGATGAATACTAGAGTTACAATGGCCATTTTAAATTATGTATATTACTTTCTCCACTAGCCTATCCATACGACTAAATTGTATAGAAATGACTTTTCTAAGTAGACCATCCAAACATCATTGACTTTTGATTTTCTTTCCTAAAAGACATCGGATGAAAAAATGATTTTCTTTCCACACGAAAACAGTACCCAAACAGGCCCAAAATCTCCTAGGAGATTTGGAATGCAGATTTTAGCCCCTCTTTCCGCCAAATCGTGTGATTTTTTTATTTACAACAAAGCGACCATCCAAATAGGATTTGGTAGAAATCATGCATCCTGCCCAAAATCCTTCCGCAACCCACCACGAGTACATAACCCTTGTGGTGAAGTGTGCAGTAGGCAGGGAGAGTGGGGGTGCAAGCGCACATAACCTTTACAAATCATTTAACTATATTATATGGTTTGATGTGGATGATGTCTTACTTTTAAAGAGAAAGATGCTAGCCACTACAGGGGCAGAGCCATCAGCCATCAGCCATGGTGGGGGCTTCAAAAAATGGATTCCATGTTAGTATAATGTCCTCACTTGGGGCACATAACAAAATCCCTAAAATGAAATTTGTATTTATCTAATTTAAAATTTTCATGCAAATGTTTATTTTTAAATAAGTGAAATATGTAATTACATAATTTAAGTTCATCAAACAAATAACCTTGTGTACATCTATTTCTGTCCACATGGGTTGCCGCAATATATGGGCCCACTGCACATAGGCACTGTGAACACAGCCCGGGCTGCACCACGACTCGATTCAAACCCGACTCGGGTCGAAATCTATTCGAACTTAAACCCGAACCATCTAGTCCGCTAATGCATAAATTCACCGCGTCAGTCTCCCCAGTTCTTATCTCCCCAAATCGGCCAATTCGTCTTCTCCGGCGACGTCCAAGATTGGCGGTGGGACTCTCCTACTCGGCCTACTGATAGCACCTCTCCATAATCATCTACTTCGCTACCTGTTTGGGATCTCCTTTCGCCCAAGAGTTACCTTGCTGGCTCGTTTGTCTGTCTTTACCATTTCTTCTTCCGTTCTGCATTTTTTTTTTGGTTGATTGTGTAGTTGCTTCTCAAGATGATGGTAATTGTGAAGAGAAGGAGCTGTTTCTGTTTGATGTCTTGAATTCTATGGAAAAAAACCCACCTTTTCTTTCCAGTTGTTTTCACTGGTTGAAATGGAAGGGAGATGCTTGTTTGGATGTAATTGGGATTGCAAGTTGCAGTTGGCTGCAGTGTCGGCTTGGGAGGTGAGGACTTGGGCCTGATTCGACTCTACACGCGACGGTTGGGGCAGACGGTGGTGATAAAGAGAGCTGGGGCTATGTCAACGGCCTCTGGTGTGGTGCTACCATGACTACAATTGGCACTGAAGGTAGTCAGGTCAAGCCACGATGGAGACGATGGGCTCGACTTCCCTTTCTAATGGATTCGATTTTGAGCTTGAGGCGAGTTTTCCTTCGGGTTTTCCCTTCCAGCGGAACACCATACGCCATTTTCTCTCTCTTCTCCATTTCCGCTGTTGTGGACGTCGACTCCTCTAGTAATGCTTACAACCATGGCGACTGCAACGTGGCAGTGGCAACAGCCAGAGCGGTAATTCATCCAACTTCTTCCTTGCCTAGTATGAGCTCCACATCACTGACTATGATCCTGGTTTTCTGCTTGTTTTTTGAACAATAGGAAATTAACTATAATCAAGCATGATTTCAGTAGATAGAATTTTTCACAAGATTTCGATTTTGTCTTTTTCCTCCTACAAGTTGTTTTCAATTCAAGTCACAAACCCATACATGCATCTCCCCTCCACAAGATTTTTGGGCCGCCAAATCAACGGGCAACTAAGAACCAAGTCGAGCTCTAGCTTGACCTAAAATCCCATTGAATACGCATTTTTCATGTTTAATACGCGCTTTGTTTAGGATTACATAATCTTATAGACACGTCTACTGTAAAAGAAATTTATTTTATTTTATTTTATTATTTCTTTGTACTTCTAACATTCTTTTCTGCATTTTTTTGTTTTTTGCTGTTTTCCTCCACACTTCACCCCTAGCCGTACTATTGCCATCCAATTACTTTGTCACTTAGCCTAGAACCTGATTGTTCTCTAAGAAATTCAAGGTCCTATGACATGTTCCTTCCTTTGCACATCTCAAACTGATAGATTTTATACGTCAAAGAACCTAATGAGATCAAATTCAAGTCTGGGACACATAACATCATGCAAAACATTAATGTGCCATCATAAGCAAGATGGGAATTGGAACTAAATATAATTGGGAAGGAGATTGTGTGGTGGCTGACTTTGTTTCAGGTTTTCTCTGATAAATTTTATGGTTCCTAGTTGGAGTTGAAATGTATGTTTCATCTTTTTTCAAGTGCCAAAGGACTTCAAATGTTTTTTAGTTGTGTAAATTCGAGTCTAACACAAGTGATCCCTTATTTAATTGCATTTTTGTGAGTGCTAGATATTGAAGGGAGTGAATCGTGATTAGAGGTATTCAAATGTGGGTCAGAGCATCTAATTTGTGATTTATTTGATAGTGTACTCTGTCCTTTTTGTCCCAATTAATTGGTAGATTGAATGAATCTTGCATTAATAAGTAAAAAGCTAGGTTTTTTTAATTTTTGTATTCCCTCCGTCCCATATTAGTTGTCCACATTTGAGAAATTGTTATATTTAAGGAAGCCAATTTAGTAACCTTTTTACTCCTTGGAGGTCAAGTTGTTGACATTGGGAAGCCAATTATGGCCGTTAGGGGCACTGACTCGGATTTAGCTAACCCTAGCTGTGTTTTGTTATGAATCGTCCATTTCACTTTTATATTAGTATTTTCCTTAAGTGGCCCATAAGGCTTTTGTAGGATGATCCATAAGGCCCTTATTAGGATTATTGGTTGTTATGTAGGCTAATATAAGCCCTGGCACACTAAGGGCAGGATTATGTAAATGGCTTAGAGCCTTTGATTTCATAAAAAGGAAAAGTCATTAGCCCTAATCTCTTTCCGTCTCCTCTTGTCGTCCTCAAGCTCCTTCCCTTTCAACCTTCGACTACTTCGACTTGGAGTTGAACCCCTACCACCTTTGTCCCCTTTCTACAGTCGACAATAACCCCTCTTTGAGGGTTCATAACACTTGGGCACATATTAACTTTTCCCTTTTTAAAAATCCTTTAGGTCCCATTGAATAAAATAATCCTTTTTATTATTTGGCGTTTTGCTTTTGGAGTGACAAACTCAAATACTTAAAAGGAAAATTTGAAATTCAATTAACATTTAGCATTCCCCCTTGGAAGTTAAGATGTTGATGTTGGGAAGGCAATTATGGTTGTTAGGGGCGGCTCCTCTCCAAAGACTACTGCAAGTATTGACTTATTATTTCCAACTGTCAAATTTGAAGTTCTAAGACTCAGCAACTCCAACTTCTGTATTTTCTTATGTGTTTTAAATTTGACATAATGAGAGGCATACTTCAAATCTTTGTTGGTTTATGTTATCGAAGTGTCTAACTTATTCTTTAAAAAATATAGTCTTTAGACATTTTTTTGTGTAAGGTGGAAATATTAATAAAATAACAGCATTTGAAGTATGTTGCTGAAGTTAAATCCCTTACTGTTTTCTCCCATCTAGGCGACAGCATATCTCAAATAGCTTATGGTTGTGCACCGTTTGAAGTATATAATTGGAATGCTCTAACGGCTGCTACCAATTTGCATTTGACACATGAGTGTTGCCTAAGTGTCAATTTGAAGTCTTAAGATTCAAACAATGAACTCCAACGAATTCTTCAAATTTCATTATTAGGTGGGGCCCGTATAGATTCCACATATGGTTAGTTTATGACCATGTAAAATTTGAAGCATGTGGTTGGAGATGCTCTAATTGTTTCTTCAAATTTGCATTTGACATATGACTCTTGCCTAGCTGGCTATTTGAAGTATGGGATTAAAAAATTCAACTCTGACTACATGTTTTAAATACTAATTTTTATTAATATTTTCATTACACTAATAAAAGAGGAGTCCAGAGGCTAATTTTTTTTATTAAATTGGTGTGGCTCATCAATATAAAAACCTAAAAAGATTTTTAAGTACACTTTTGAGGGGGCGTTTGGGAGGCAATTTGAAGTAGAAAGAAAATAGATTGGTTTTAAAATTGATTTTTAAAAAGAAAAGCAAAAGTGGAAGATATTTGGTTTAAGTTTTAGTGGATAATTTAAAAGGGAAATCTGATTTTAGCTCCCTTTGATTTTTGCACGTAAAATGACAAAAATACCTTCCAACATAATTATTATACAAAAGAAATGATGGGTAGAACGTCTTTTTACATCATTTCAAATCTTAAATTGTTTTCTTCAAGAACTCACCTCCGGAGGTGAGTTCTTGAAGAAATTGGATTTTAATTGGATTTTGGGTCAATTCGGCTTGAATTGACCCAAAAGTTGACTTATGCCAGGAAAGCGATTTTAAGGCTAAATGACCTTTTCATACGGTTTTTGGCTTAGAAAGTCATTTCCCATGTAAACAAATCACTTTCCACTCAAAACAATTGCCTCCCAAATGCCCCCTGAGTCATTTGAGATTTGAAAACCTATAGTAGGATTTGAAGTAGCAGTTGGTGTTGTTGTGTCTTAGTTAGCACTTAAAATCTGACCGATGAAGATGTTGAGTCAAATTTGAAGTAGCCTCTGGAGATGCTCTTCTAAGGGGGGACTCCAAATCTGAGTTAGCGCCTCTAACAGCCATAATTGCCCATCTTAGCACCTTGTGCTCTAAGAGGGGACACCAAATGCTAAGTAGATATGAAATTCCAATTCCCAGGCATCAAGTTTAAAAAGCAAGATGTCAGATGATTAAAGAGAATATATTATTTAATAGGACCTAAAGGATTTATAAAAAAAATAACTGTTACCACACAGTTTCCAAAAAATTGATAGGTTGAGTCTTTCTTATACAATTGTTTTTCTTACACAATATACTCTTTACTCACACCATGGATTATCTATGCACCCATTGTTTTACCGTTGAGAATATCATGGAAAATTTGAAGTATGATTAGAGATGCTCTTAGAATTTGGCATGTACAGAATAGGAACTCCACTCGTTATTACAAAATTTATTATTTTAACTTTATATTTTTTTTTTCAACAGTTTATTTAAACAACAAATAAAGAGTTCTAATGGTTTTTAATTTTTTTAAAAAGAATGAGGATCGTACAAATAAAATATATAAAGAAAATTTTGAGGGTTTGGAATATGTACTTCAACTTTTACATGTGAATCTCCCACCTTTAAATCCAGGTGGCTGTTAGAATATTAGTTTGAGGCACGTGTGGCATCTCTACTATACAGTTGAACATATGCCATGACATTTGAAATATTGGGTAGAGCTGCTCTAAAGGAGCAAAATTTTGAATTTGGATGGGATTTAGAATTTGAAGCTCGTGTCTGCAGTATCTCCTTTTGATCAGTTAAATATTTCAATTCAACGTAATAAAAACGTGTTAAATTTTTTTTTTGTACTCATTCAAGGGGAGCCAAACTGTGTTTCCAGTTTCACATGAAAGAGCGTTTGTTAGCTGTTTAATGAAACAATGGAAATGGAGGAGCTAAAACGTGTGGGAATTCTAAAGAATTGCTACTTGTGGACAAGGTGGGTGCTAGCTTTAGGGATCTGCTGCTGAAGTTGTTGGAAGTGTAGAGAATTAACTTGGCTATAGGAGCATAATTTAATTCTGTTTGAAAGCTTTGAAATTATTTAGGCCTTGATGTGTTGTAGAACTAGGCTGTCTGTGATCTCACAAGAGGCATCCAATCATGGATTTAATCAATTCCATCTTCTTGGCAGCTCGTGTTTTCTTTATATGGAACTTACACTCAGTGAAATAACTTCTGATGAAGGGCTAATCAATGGAGAATTTGTTGAATTTTTTGGAATAATATGATATGGAGTGAGGGTATTAAAAGGCCATCTATTTACAAGGTTCGTGAGAAGCATATTATAGTTATTGTTTATTGAAAGTAGCGAGGCCTCTCTTCTGGTTTTTCCAAGTTCGTAGTTCTATCTATGCTTATTACCTAATACATGAGTGGATTGTTCCTTATACATAATTTACTCTCTCTTGTGTAGTTTGTATCCTCTTGAGAATCTTGTACCCCATGCACACATATTCTTAAGCTATAATAATTTTGGTAACAATTTAAATTTTTATAATGCCATGCATAATCTTGGTTACTTGCAGCTGCATTTTCCTGTATGGAAAATGTTCATTGATATATAGTGCCTTCATCATTGGCCAATGGAAACGATATATTTGTATTGATAACTGCTTTATCTATTAAAATTTGAAATCTAAGCAACTTTGAAGCCAAAAACTTGACAAGTCAAATGCCTGGGTTGAATATTGTGGCGTTTCCAAGTGTTAATTAAAAATTTACACAACAGATAACAAGACGTAAATGTAAATATGAAAAATAGTATTAAATTAAGAATATGGTGATTTGGGCTGCAAGAATCTCAAGAGGATATGAACTAAGCAAGAACATGAGAATAAATTATGTGGAAGAACGAAATGGTCTTTCTTCCGATTTATTTTGATAAGACTTATTGGTAGGGTTTGATGAGGATGGGAGCCAAGCAAGAACATTAGGGTGATTTACATGAAAGAGCTCAATGTTCTTCTATGGGATAAGCTTACCAGATTGGAAAACAATTGTTCGATGGTTAGTTGGATTCCCATGACTCAACGATTATACTAGAAGAAGGTTGGTGGATTGCATGATTTGACTTTCTTTTATGGCTGCTAAGTGCCCCGTACTAGTGGTGGTGAATTTGAAATAGGGCTATACTTCTTTTAATGGTTTATTAACAACTTGAATGCTAAATAGTTGTCTGTTTATATGTGTTTGTTTGGACCGATATAGGCTTGATATGCATTGTTGGGTTGTTCCTTGACAGCTTAAGTTTTTAAAGTAACTTGATTTCTAACATGGTATCAAAGACAGAAGGTCCTCGTTTCGATCCTTGCCCCTACCTCTGTATTCTGTGCACACGCAAGCATCTACATCTGTTAAAATTATGTTTGCCCGTGCCAGGGTAGTATTGGATATCTATCGGTTCAGTATGTGTTTTTTTGGGCCAATATGAACTTGATATGCATTGTTGGGCCGTTCCATGATAGCTTAAGCTTTTAAAGTAACTTGATTTCTAACAAGAATGTCTCTTTTTATTGTAGCTTAGGTGATGTTTTTATACACATATTTATAGAGGTTGTGTGTTGTAAGTGAATATTATAGCTTTTGAGGCTTTATATTTGGAGTTTTAGGGGCTTCCTAATGTTAAAATTACTTAAATAAGGGACTAAGTTAAGAGAAAGAAAAGGAAATGCTTCTCCTCCTCTCTAGTTTACCCTCTTTATGAGCCCTTCTCCCCCTCACCATCGGATGCTGTTAGAGTTGTGAAGGAATCCTCGACATTGTAGAAGATGAAATTGTTGTCTCTTGCAAACATCTGATAGCAGTTGGTGGTGAGGAGGGTGTTACGGAAGGCTAGTAGGGAGGGAAATTTTGCAGATTCAATATGAGACTGACTTAGAAAATAATTTGTAGCTTGCTAAGTGCCCTCCAACTCGTGGTGGTCTTGAGAATCTTACTTGGACGTACTTTGTACTAAGCGATGACTTGTAACCTTCAATAGAGACCATATGAAGTTCTTGATGGCATTTATAACTCTGCTCTCTATGCTGTTGGCATGGCAGAAATTTACCTTTTTATGTTTAGCAGGTTGTGTTAATCATGGGAAAATGCTATTGCTAGTTTAGTTAATATCTTTGTATTAGTTGGTTCTGCTTATTGGAGCTAGTTATTGGTGGCTTTTGTTAATTAATGAAGGAATTATTAGGGAGTTATATTTAATTTTTATTAATGGTATGATTAGTGGGCTTTAGGCTAGTTATCTTAGGCCCGTTCTATTTTATGTAAAGAATTATCCTAAGAACGTGGCTATGCAAACCCTACTTTTTTCTTTGTGTCCCTCATTTCTTTTTTACCCCACCAACTTTCATTAAAAATTTTTATATCCCCCTTTTTATCCCACTTCTCTTCTTTTCCACTTTCTTCTCCTTTTCTGGCACTTGCGCCCCTTCTTCGGCACTGGTGCTTATGCCACCGTCCTCCACAATGAGCGGCCACGATGGTTGGTCGTGGTTGCACTAACCGTCGGCGGTCAAATTCGCTGGCCGGCTGCTTGTGCGGTCGGTGACTATGGCCCAGATCTAGCCGTAGCCATTGGAGCTGTCGGCGACCCCAACCAGATCTGGCCATGGCCTCTGGCCAATAGAGCCACCGGCCAACGGCCATGGCTGTTGGAGCTATCTGGCTAGTCTGCCGGATTTGGCCACTGGTTGATTGCTTGTGCAAATTTGGCCGTTGGAGTTGTCGATTAGTGGCCAGGCCGGCGGCCATGGCCAGATTTGGTTGTGGCCTTAAGTCATTGGCTGCCGGAAGTGTGTTGCCGGATGAAATGGGGGAAGAGGGAAGAAAAAAGGTAGAGTTTTATGTAATGGGGGAAGGAAGAGCAAAAATGTGGGGGAAACATGGGGGAATGAAGTAAAAAAAAATACTACTTTTTATACTTTTTGGGGTACACTGGGAAAAAAAGGGGGGTCTAAATAGCATCGTTCTTATCCTAACTACACTTAGTGAGTGAAGTGAATAGAATTGAGTTTCATTGAATCAACTCCTTCATCCCTCATTGTATATTATGTTTGCACTTCGTTATTTATCCTCCACTTTTGTTATAATATGCTTCTTACTCCCTAAGATACAACTTGTATAGCCACTAGCTATATACATGGCTTTGATGGGAGGACGACCAAGACCAACACGCCATGCCCATGAAGGCTCCACATCCAGTTGCTTTGGCTTGACGTAATTTTAGTAATTTACTTTGATTTCCTTATCTAGACTTTTAGGGGTTGTTTGGATGAATTGTTTTTAGAAGTAAATGCGTATTCTTCTTTTAAAGAAAAAGAAAAGGCTTTCTTGTTTGGATGCATGTGGAAATATATTAAGGAAATGACTTTTCTTGATGAGGATTCCCCAAGACAAGGAAAGAGCTTTTGCACTGAAAATATTACCTTTTTCTACCAAAAGTGTGCTTTTCCATTTTTTTTTATCCTTAAAAAATACACCACTTTGGGAGGGAAGTGCCCTCCCAAACATGTTTTTGCATTAGTGCCTTTCCCTCAATAACCCTTTCCGTTGGTGGAAAGGCGCATCCAAACGCTCCCTTAGCTAAAATAGGTTTTGCTTTTATTGGTTAATTTTATGTCGTTTAGTAGAATGGAATTCTATTTAATTACAAGTATGCCACTATGTTTTATATATTTCCTCCAAGTTGATGTGGGACTATCCAAATAAGTCAAAACAAGCTTTTTTATACTTGTGGTTGGGTAGAATGGGCCTAAGGGCTTTTTGTTCCTCGGCCCTAGCTCAACCCTATTTAAGGTGAGTTTGTAAAAATTTCAAGTTAGTGTAACCCATTTTACGGGCTAGGTAGGGCCAGGCCAGTCACAGATAGTCTGATTCGCTACCCCGTGACACACCGCTCTTCCTCCCTTTCCTATTTCGACCCGGTGACCTCCCTTTTGAAATTCTTTGCCCAATCTGCCACCGTCGCCGATTGCATGCCCTCCAGCTCGCCACCCTAGCTTTGCCATGGCAAGGATGACCTTTGGCCATTGGTGTCCCGGCCTCCCCACCCCTCCTTTGCCGATGTGAGGTATAAATTTGATACCTTTTCTATTTTTTTCAGTCCTGTGCATTGCGAACCACGGTTGTGTTGCCGGCCTCCCCCCATCCTAGCGGCAGCAAGCCAGCTGCCCGGGTTGTTGCCTCCCTTAGCCTCCTCTACCCAATTCCGGTTTTGATAGAGCATGTTCCCTGTTTTAGTTATGTTTTGTTTCTATGTTGTGGTTATCGGCTACCAATGCTTGGTCTATGGACATACATTGGCATGGTGATGGAAATATTGTCGCCTTCGGCCACCCCCTGGCCTGAATTACCATTTCCCCTGATCCCCTTTCTTTGCCCAATTTCAATCTGGACAGAAATTCTGCCATGGTCTTCTACCTTGTGTTTTCGCTATCTTTCGCAAACCATCAATCAACCTTCGCTATGCCACCTCGAGCCGACGATGATAAGGCGTCGAGATCTGACCTTTCTTACCCCAATTGGTCCCGTTTTGCTCAATTGGCCGACCCGTGCAAGAGAAAAGTTCTCTAGTGGCGTCCATTCTCTGCCATAGTACGTTGGACGTCATTGCATCGACGCCCATTTGACTTGCTGCGATCAGGTGACTATCGGGTCCTGTCCTCCCAAGTCTAGCTCCCAGCCCCATCTGACTGTTCGTGGCATGACGATGTGTGTTTGCTACCCCAACTCGGCATACTATTGCCCCAACTAAATAAGGTCTCTTCAATTCTCTAATTGGTTGTTATGTCACATACAACTGCGGATGCTAGCTTGACCCAATAACGGCAAGGGGCCGCCGCTCCTGACCTCATATGCATGTCTTCTGCACACACCCGATGCCCCTAAACTGTGGGGTACGTTTCTGACTTTCGCTGATGGGCCCTATTCCAATCCAAGCTAATGTGTCTAGCTTGATATTGCGCGGACACGAGCCATGTCCAACCAATATGGGATTTGCCCTAGCCTAGTGACGGCAAGGGCTAGCACTTTTGGCCTGATTCTATCTCTGCACCTTCACTTTTGTTACGCATGATCCAAAACCTACGAGAAAGAGTTCCTGAATTCTAATTCTTCCTAGGGGAAGAAAAATTGTCAATCATTAGACTCAGTCCATCGAAGGCTCGATCAATGTTGTGCCCATATCCTCCATCGTAAGCCTTGCTTGATGCACAATCGTCCGTACAATGATTTGGGTGTGAGTAGTGTTTTGAAATGATACCGCCTTTGTTGGCCACCTACGTTGGGCCTTAGTGCTTCAACTTGTGTTTATGGAACGACTCCACTACTAGGCAATATGGCCATTAAAAGCCCTTCTCTATCTCCCTTATGCCCGTGAGTATGCAACTAAGCCCTTCGCTATGTTGTGAGGCTTCGGCAATGCGGAATTGTCACCGCTGGATGTAGTCCGCGATCTATTTTATTTGTGGCCAACAAGTATTTTAAAACGTTGGCCGACCTTTAATTAGTCACCTCCTACTCTGTGGTCACTTTTGCATCCCTAGTGGTACGACCTTGTATCCAGCCGCCCTAGTGCGCCCAGTCTTATGCTTTGAGTGAAATTAATCTAACCTTATCGAGATTAATTACATCTCTGAAAATCTTCGGGACAATAACTACTCTCTCAATGAGATGTTTTTGGCCGCCTACTTTGCTATCGATGCTGCCATTGTTATTTGCTCACCATCAAACTTACGTAGATTACGAGGTATGAGACCTTTAACTCGTAATTTTATTATAGCATGCTTTGATTATGTAGTAGCATGCTAGAAGTTTATAATTTATTGATTTGCATGATAAATGCTAATTAAGTGTGCATTGTTTATGTATGTAAAGTGTGCATATGTTAGTGAAGATTAAGGGTACGGTAGTAAGTTGTTAGGAATTGAATGTATGTGATTAGAGCATGTGTTAGATCTTCATTGTGGGCTGGTGTTGTGTGTGGTCGATGGGCATGAGTACGGGTGTCTGATTGTAAGTTTGCCGAAGGGGTATTTCAAGGATTACGATGTGGAAATTACAATTGTATGATGACGAGGGAAGACTTATGGATGATGGGCAAATGTTGGACTTTATGAGAATGGAAGATTGGTTTGGATTGAGTTGGAGGGTACGTTGAAGCAACGAGTAAGAGACTTAAAGGAATCTAGGAATTTTGAAGACTTAAGTTTCATAGCGCCTTTTGGGGATTGTGAGTTAGTAAGACATAACAACATAATTGTATATGCATAATGTACATAATATGAATTATAATAAAAGAATAATGAGTAAGGAATTATAAGGGTTTGATGATGGGATTTAGGTTTAAAGGGTTTCATTTGTGGAGTTCGAGTAAGACAATTTAATTTTAAGGCGGATGGTGTAAAATATAAGGTCGTAAGTATTTGATGGTAACAGTGTGAGTATGGAATTCGAGTTCGACAAGTAAAACTATGCTGAGATTTGTAAGATGGTAAGTGTAAGGGTGGAGAATAAGCTAAGCAAAGAATGTTATTTTCGTGGTTTAGAATTTCAGAATGGGCTCAAATCTAGCTCTATTAGCTGAAGAATGTAAGACGGAAGTAGTTTTGAACATAATTGTACATGCATAAGTTACTTAATATGAACTTGAATGGTAAGTCACCCTAATTTGATAACAATGCAAGTTTGAGACTGAGGGTTTCGACAAATTAAGTTCCATTTTGTGCCAGTCAATAAGTAATTGACTGAGTGTCCTTCTTGGTCTAGTCATGGTGTTATCCTGCGAGATTTAGTTTTGGTGCTGTATTTCGGCCCAGATATTTGATGTTTTATTAAGAGCACTGTAAGTTTTCGCCCTTCATGGGTTCTGTATGTTTTCTGCCTACAGATGATATTGTATGTTCTGACCAAGAGTGACATTGGAAGATTTTTTCCCAAGAGTGGCACCATATATTTTTTCGCCATTAGTTAGCACTGTATGACCCTTGTTGGCACTTTATGGCTTTAGAGAGTGAGCCGCGTGCTCTGGTAAGTAGTATTATGGATCTACCTTTACCTATTTGATCCTGTGCTTCATGAGTATAGGTATGCCTTGCCTCTGGAAAAGTCAATGACATCTAGTTACTCCTCGGAGGTTAAGGTGACGCCCCAGTGACATTTTCTTCATTTTCGACGCTTGAGTGGATATTCTCTTCCTTTTCTACACTGGAGTTTATTAATTGTAATGAGCTTCAGTTGCCGATAGCATATGTACGATAGTAAGAGTAAGTTCTATTTTCAGATTTTGAGTAAGTTGTACGTGTAAGAATCAAAGTAAATGTAAGCTTCTATGGAAAATGGTAAGAGTAAAATCGTACGAGTCTCTGTAAGTCATATGAAAAAATATACGGTCGCATGAGTAAGATGGTAAGACTGTGATTCAGAGTGTAAGTGTAAGTGTATGATACAAGAGTAAGTGTAAGTACAGACAGTACGATCGTATGTGTGTAACACTTTATTTATGTTTCATATTTTCTTGCTTCATGTATGGTTGCATGAATGCATCTATGTATGAACTTACAGAGTTCATTGATTTATTTTTCATACTATGTATTTTTCTACTGAGTATAAAAATACTCACCTTATTTTTTAGCCCCTTTGTTTGGAGGCTTTTGTAGGTTGACCGACAATTGTTTAGACTGGACTAATCCCCGTGGTGAATTATTCTTCTTTGACTTGGAGTGCAGCAAAATCGTAGTGAGGCTATGTGGATTTTAGTGTCATGATCTCATGTATTAATTAAGGTGAGAGATGTATTATCAACTGGACTTGGGTATGTATATATGATTCATTTTTAAGACTGTGAAAGAACTTGTACTTAAAGATGCCTGAGAGGTATTATTTTTTAAAGTTCATGGTCATGACAGGTTTTACTTTTATGTTTTCGTTTCGGGTCATGTTTGAGAATGTTAGTTTTGTCATATGATGAATTAATTTACAAAAATTATTTTCACACGTTTTGATGTTTGTTGGTTCTTTTGTTTTATGTCAGTATTTTAAAATAAAATAATATGAGCAAAGTTTTTAATTAAATATAAGAAAAAACCTCAGGCATGACAGTTTGAGAAGCATTTTCTGCCACTGGAAAGTCATTTGTTTAGGGTGGAATCACTCTCTCATGTGAAAATTGTTTGGAAGGGTGATTTAAAGGTAAAATGACTTTCATGACAGAAATCACATTTGGGGACAATTCAAACCGAATTGACCCAAAATTCGATTTCTTCAAGAACTCGCTTTTAAATGAAATGATGTGAAAAGATGTTTTACCCATCATTTCTTTTGTATGACAATTATGTTGGAGGATATTTTTATCATTTTACACACAAAAATGAAAAAAGTGAGCTAAAATCTGATTTTTCTTTAAAATTATCAATTAAAAGTTGAACCAAATATATTTTATTTTTGTTTTTTTTCTACAAATTGATTCTAATAACAATCTATTTTCTTTCTACTTAAAATTGTTTGCCAAACGCCCCCTAAATGGGGCCTAAATGAATAGTAGCATAAACATGTGAAAAACGAGGACCTTTTTTCTTTGCTAGGAAATGACACCCAGAGGGAGTGGGGGAGGGAGATATATTACTCCTTCATTTCGGCCTACATTGATAACTCTATTTGATTTTTTAAAATAAATTAAATTAGTTTATTTAAAAAATAAAATAGAGCTATTAATAGAAGACGGAGGGAGTACTAATTAGAAGGTATGTTGTGCACGATCACCCGGACTACTTATTCTCTTGTTATTTTATTATATTAGGCTACTTTCTTTTATATTTTTATCGTATTTGCTTATGTATTAAGAGAAATAATTATATTGGGCCAGCTAATAGACCGCGGGATAGTTGGCCCCACTAGCTAGCGTGACTCCCTAGGTGGGCGGGTCGGCTTCCTATATGGGTCGCCCCTCTCTTCTTTGTTGGTTATGTAATTGAATATTTAACTTCCTCTATAATTTCTTCCTTCTTTCCCTTTCCCTTCGTGAAACTCCAAGGTATCGATTGTGCCACTTCGGGCACATCATTGGTATCGGAGCTTTTACGATCACTAGCCATGACACGCGGCAAACAAGTTGCCACAGCCCTAGAAGTCCTACCGGAGAAGGAGGCTCTCGCTTCAGCGGACAGCCCGAAGACAGTTTCGGAGTCCACCAGAGAGCCGTCTCTGGCGCAAATCATGGCAGAGATTAAGTCCTTGAGCATGGGCGTGGCCAAGGTCGATGCTCTGAGCTTGACAGTTGCCAGGGTCGATGCTATGAGCTTGGCCGTGGCTCAGCTCCAAGCAGAGCACTCAGCGCCCCTTTGGTCTAGGCTGCCAACTGCAGTCATGGAGAAGGGGGTCCATCCTAGGTCCCCGAACTGCACGCCTCTCACCCTCCGGCACCAGTGGACAGGGATATGCGCTTTCCCTAAGGTCTTGTGCGCTTTGGCACAGTCGACCAAGCCATTGATGGGTAGTGCCAGGCCTGGGATATACAAGGCATGCCCAGTGTTTGGGAAAATGGCCCAATGATGCCGCATCCTAGAAACATATTTTAGGAGATGGAGGATGAATGGGAGGAGTACCCAAGATCCCGCGGAGGACCTCTAGGAGGGGCTGAACCTCGTTTGGCCCGCCTATAGTTCCCACGCTACAATGGGGACGATGACCCAGTGAAATGGCTGTACAAGGTTGAAAAGTTTTTCGCCTACTAGGGAATGTATTCAGAGGCTGAACGGCTGTGCATAGCGGCCTTCAACCTAGACGGTAACGCTTCTATTTGGTTCCAGAGTTTTGAAAAGGAGGTGCGCTACCCCACTTGGGCCGCCTTCTCTAACGAGTTGTGCATTCAGTTTGGCCCAAACGAGTTCCAGGAATTCAACAAGATGCTCTCCACACTGCGCTAAACCACCACCGTCCAAACCTATTGCACGAAGTTCATGAAGGTGGCCAACTGCCTTCCCGATTGGTTGGTGGTCGCCTTGTTGGGCACGTTTAAGAGAGGTCTCAAACCTGAGATTTCTAAGGAGATGTGCCACTTCGCATGTGCCAACATGCAGGAAGTCGTGCGTGCATCATACATGAATTGAGGAGGAGAAGTTGGCCCGGCAGCGGAGAGGGTGGTGGCTTGGGACCTTCTCACATTCTAGTGTCAGCGCTAGCCCGCCTTGCAGGCCCGAACAATAGCCCAGCGCTAGGCTGACCTGGCCAGCCATCCCGGCCATCAGGCCAGATTGTCCATCATCTTACACCGACATAGATGGAGGAGCATCGGTCCAAGGGACTATATTTTTGTTGTAATGAGAAGTTTGTTCCAGGACACTGCTATTCAGTCAAGGGCAGCCTCCTCGTGGAGGAGATTGAAATGGAGGACGTAGAGGACAGGGAAGACTCTTCCCATTATGACGACGTGCAACCTGAGATTTCTGTACATGCCTTCTCGGGGGCATTCACTCCTCGCACAATGCAGGTTCAAGGCCACCTCAAACGGCAGCAAGTGGCCATCTTAGTCGACAACGGGTTTACCTACAACTTCATCAATGACAAAGTGGCTTAGTGTCTTGGTTGCTTCGTGTCCGATTCGAAGCCCTTCGATGTATTGATCGGTGATGGGAAGCATATCAGGAGCTCTGGCATTTGTGCTCAAGCCACCCTCAGCATTCAGGGCCACACCTTCATCACCGACCTCTTTCTACTACCCACAAAGTGGGCGGATGTCGTGTTAGGGGTTCTGTGGTTATAGGAGCTAGGTGACGTGGTTTGGAACTTCAGGGACATGGTTATGGTCTTCAAAGTTCAGGGGAAGCGTTTTAGATTGAAGGGTCCTGGCCGGGCACCCTCCTCTCAACCTAGTCGGCGAGTTCTTTCTTCCGGTTTGCATCCCAAAGGTTCCTCTTGCAGCAATGGGCAACAGTTGAGGTGCCTTAGGATGAGCCACCCCTGGATCTTCTTGAGTTATTGCCAGAGCATCGGGATGTGTTTGTTGAACTGAAGGGTTTTCCTCTAGTGCAGTCTCACGACCACCATATTCCCATCATTCTTGGGGCGTCACCTACCAATGTCTGCCCTTACCGTTATCCTACTCTTCCCCAGTGTTGCTGGTTTGTAAAAAGGATAGTACTTGGCAGTTTTGTGTGATTACCGAGCCTTGAATGCCATCACCTTCAAGGACAAATATCTCATACATGTGATCAAGGAGCTTCTGAATGAGCTAGCTGGTGCAAAGGTCTTCAGTAAACTCGACCTTCGATTGGGTTACCATCAGATTTGGGTGCAGCCAGTTGATGTGCACAAAACCGCCTTCCGGACTCATGACGACCTTTGATCAAGTTTCTCGTCATGCCGTTTGGGCTGACCAATGCCCCCTCCACCTTCCAGAGCCTCATGAACGATCTCTTCAGGCCTTTCCTCCGCCGCTACATCTTGGTCTTCTTTGACGACATCCTGGTTTATAGCCAGTTGTGGGTGGAGCACTTGGAGCATCTCAGTTCAGTCTTCTTTGTTTAGAGAGATAACTCTTTATTTATTAAGCATTTGAAGTGTTCCTTTGGCAGCCCATAGGTTGATTACTTGGGACATATCATCTTGTAGGACGACATCGCCACTGACCTGTTGAAGGTGGCCGCCATGCTCTCTTGGCCGCCACCTACTTGTATTCGTGAGCTATGGGGTTTTCTTAGCCTCACTGGCTATTATAGGCGGTTCATCAGTTAGTATGGGGAGATTGCTTGGCCCCTTACAGAGCTTCTTAAGAAGGGGGCATTCGGTTGGCATGAGGTTGCCCAAGCGGCATTTGAAGAGCTGAAGCAAGCTATGACATTGGCTCCTATTCTGATATTACCCCATTTCAGCCGCCCCTTCGTGGTTGATACAGATGCTTCAGAGACGGGTTTAGGGGAGGTTTTGCTGCAAGACAAACACCCCATTGCCTACTTCAGCAAGGCTTTGGCTAGCTGCTCTTTGTTCCTGTCCATTTATGAGAAGGAGATATTGGCTATTATCCTCACCGTCAACAAGTGGCGGCCTTATTTACTTGGCCGCTGGTTCTTGATTCGCACTAATCACTAGCCTCTGAAGTACTTCCACAAGGAGCGGGTATGCACTCCATCATAGCAACAATGAGTCAGTAAGTTACTTGGCTATGATTATGAGGTAGTGTACAAGAAAGAGTCAAAAAACACCGTGGCCGATGCTCTTTATCGCAACTCAACCCCAGGGTCGTGCTTGGCCCTTTCTACTCCATCTTGTCCCTTCATTGATGAATTGATGCATGCATACATTGATGATTCTCATACGCAGGCCCTGATTATAGCCCTCCAGGCCAACCCCGCTACCCGTTTCTTCTTTGTGTGGCGGGATGACCTTCTCTTTTGGAAGGACAACTTTTGGGTACATGATGTTGCTGATCTTTGCAGGCATGTTCTCTCCCACTTTCATGACACTCCAGTAGCTGGTCATGAAGGAGCATTCCGCACTTATTAGCAGGTTAGCCAGAGCTTTCTGTGGTAGGGTATTCGACAGGCAGTCCAGGTGTATGTGGCTGCTTGCGATGTCTGTCAAAGAGCTAAGGCCTCCATGACCTCTCGTGCAGGTTTGCTTTAGCCCTTGCCTATCCCTGATAAGGTTTGGGAGGATGTTTCGATGGACTTCGTGGAGGCCATGCCCTTGGTGCAAGTCAAGTCGGTGATTATAGTGGTGGTTGACCGGTTGTCCAAGTACGCTCACTTTTGCGCTCTGGGACACCTATTCACCACCAAGACAATGACAGAGCTCTATGTAAGGGAGGTGGCCAAACTACATGGCATGCCTCACACTATTGTCTCCGGTTGTGACCGGATCTTCATATCTCAATTTTGAAGGGAGTTTTTCACTTTACAGGCACTTCTCTATACATGAGCACCGCTTATCACCCCCAGATAGATAGCCAGATAGAGGTGGTAAACTAATGCTTAGAGCAGTACGTCTGCTATTTCACTATGTCTCAGCCCCACAGATGGCTTCAGCTTCTCCTTGGGTGGAGTGGTCATATACACCGCCTATCACACTTATGCCGGTTTCACTCCTTTTGAGGTGCTATATGGCTGCCCACCCTTGTCCGTGTTGTCTTATGTTCTTCATCGTTCCTCTGTGGCTGAGGTGACTATATGCTCTAGACATGAGATGAGGTTCTTCGACAACTCAAAGAGAACTTGTTCTCTGCGCAGAATCAGATGAAGAAAATTTATGATGGTCATCAAACTGACAGGGAGTTCATGGTGGGTGACTTGGTTTATGTCTCTGTTCTTCCTTAGTGCCAGACATCCTTATTTTAGCCCGAGCATTTTAAGCTCGCCCCCTGCTTCCATGGTCCCTATGCTGTGGAGGAGCACATTGGTTTGGTGGCTTACCGCCTGACTCCTTAGTCCACCCCGTCTTTCATGTCTCCCGGCCGTGCCGACGCATAGGTCACACGTCCTTGGCCATTGATGCTCCACCACCCCCCTTGATCGGCCCGATCTAGCCTTTTGACCCTGTCCCCGCCTCAGTGCTTGATAAACGTCGGGTCCACCGCTCAGGTCGCATCATTACAGTGGTGCTCGTTGCTTGGCTTGGTCAGCCCCTGGAGGATGCTACATGGATCTCTAAGGACATGTTTATGACTTGCTATCTGACTTGGTCGCCTTGAGGTCAAGGCAAATTGCGGAAGCGTGGTGGAGTGTTATGCACGATTACCTGGACTACTTATTCTCTTGTTATTTCATTATTATGCTACTTTATTTTATATTTTTATCGTATTTACTTATGTATTAGGAGAAATAACTATATTGAGTGAGCTACTGAATTGCGGGATAGCCGGCCCCATTAGCTAGTGCGACTCCCTAGGTGGGTAGGTCAGCTCCTTATATGGGTCGCCCCCTCTCTTCTTTATTGGTTATGCAATTGAATATTCAGCTTCCTTTATCATTTCTTTCTTCTTCTTTCATTTTCCCTGCGTGAAACTCTAAGGTACCGATTATGCCACTTTGGGCACATCATGGTACAGGTTCTAAGATTGCGGTACCTACAATACACATTTAAAGCAAAACACAGTGAAAGCATGGATGTTCAAAGATGGTACATGTAGTGTGTTGATGCAAAACTACCCCTACAGTTTATAATTTTCATGCTGATGACACCAACTAAATTGGTACTGGATGCAATTAGAGGTTATCATTCAAACTATATTTTTCTCTTCATTAAACTAAATTTAAATCATCTAAGTCCGTCTTTATTATGTCATGTTATTACCTTTTCCTTCGTGCCAGCATGAACTATATTCCGTTGGTTGAGTTTATTAAATTTTAGGAAACCTGCCTCACTCGCCTGCATCTGACGTAAGCTGGAAGGTCCTACCAGTTTGTCATCGGAAAGAATTATGCATTCTTAATGAAGTTCTTTTGTACTGATCAAGCTAGTGAACTTTCTAGTCCCCTTTATTGAATAAAACCTTGATCCGAATCTTGCATTATAAATGTTTTTCTTTCTTTTCCTCGTTTGCGATTCTTTGGGGACATGCAAAATATGGTGATCACGCAATGAGAGATTTTCTACATTTATGAATAATTACACTCCTGAGGAAAGTGAACCTCTTTGGAATGAATACAATGGGGCCTTTAAATGAATTGTGTGCAACATTTGGTTGTTTTAATTCCCTTTTTTTCTTTTGAGGGTTATGGTTTTGTAATTCTTATTTGTTTTAGCAATTATTGATAGAGTTTACTTGGATTAATCATATTATTTTGTTGTGAGAAAGAGTAAACATCAATAATTTTTTTAAAAAAACAGTGCTTTATGCACCCCATTAAACTCCTACGTCAAAAAATTCCAGCAATTTTCTAGCGTTCCACTTTTATCATCTCTATCTTTCTGACTTATCCAACTCAAAAATACAAAAGGACGCTACCCCTCTTTCTACTTCCCTAGCAGGGACGCGGGCCTTGGCTTTAGCTCGCAGCCACAGCCCTCCCCCCCAGGGTAGCACAGGCAGATCTAGTCAGAGCTACACGGGGAGAAGGAAAAGGAGGCCTTTCCCGGCCCCCCTCCCATCCTGCTCAGACCAGTCACTTCTCTGGCTGGGAACGGGGGGAGGGCAAACAAATGTATTCAGATATAAAGCTAAGAAGATTATGTGAAAAGTGCATGGGGTAATTTATAAACAGGGTAAGAAAACATTTACGGGGAGCATATGGCCACATTCTTTATAAAAGTGTGTACGTGTTTTCTAGAATTCCAGTGCCAAATATGATTAATTCTCCAATTTTGCAGCTATCCTTTGGGATTGTTCATCACTACCTTTTTTTCTTTTTATTAGCCACACAAGATAAGCGAACCAGAAACTCAGAAGGAACGCAACATTGCCTGAGACTTTTTAGTAAGCACAATCCGTCTTTATTCACATGGCACACATAGTTTTCTTTTTTCTTTTGGGTAACTGGCATACAAAATTTTCTCTCTATAGCAGAAACAACATTGTTGTTAATCTAGTTTACAAAGAGGTTTGTGCTATACAAGCAATCAAATTGGCAAATTTTCTGAGCAATTTCTTAGATTTAAGAAAGGAAAGATATTTTTTTAATGAAGAGATTAAAATAGTATTTTTACTTAAATAAGGTAAGCAAGATTAATCTTAGCAAAATTAGGAAATAGGCTAATTTAGAAAAGTAAAATAAGTAGTCTAATTAGAAATATAATATTCTACCACGCTTTGCATTGCCTTGTCTTTAAGGCAACCAGTTGGGATATCGTTGAAGGAATTTATTCTCTTGTATACAAGTAGCATCATCTAGAAACCGGTGTAACCAAGCAATAAGAACTTTTGAAACAATACACTCACGACAACAAACATATCATCGTTTCAAAATAGCATGAGACGTTGGAAGGGTCGGATAAGAAGAAATCGGTGACACAATCGACAGTGAAATAGATGAAGGGTCACCAATAAATTTTTGAAAATGAGAAACATTAAATACCGGGTGAATTTGTGCTTCTGAGGGCAATTAGAGACGATAAACAACTTTCTCAATTCTCTTTATAATTGGATAAGAACCATGAAAGTGATGAACTAGTTTCTTGTTAGATAGTGTTATAAGACTATTCCGCCAAACGAAGGAATGATAGTTATGTATGAGTT
The DNA here is from genome assembly GCA_035235625.1 of Saururus chinensis. Taxonomy (NCBI): domain Eukaryota; kingdom Viridiplantae; phylum Streptophyta; class Magnoliopsida; order Piperales; family Saururaceae; genus Saururus; species Saururus chinensis. Next base: position 30,684,562 of record CP141140.1, read on the forward strand.
GATCACTTGAAAACATTGTAAATATTGCTTGAGACAATGGTTTACCACTTCATATTGCTCATTCGTTTGAAAATGGTAGGCGAAACTCATGTGAAAAGAGGTATCTGGGAAGTAGAAAACTCATGTCAAAATGCAAATAAGAATACCTTATCACAATTACAAACAATAGTCTTAGGAATCCCACAAAGACAAGTAATGTCACATAAAAACCTCAGCAAAAGTTGTGGCTGTACAAGGGTGAGATAATGCTGAAAAATGTACATATTTGGAGAATCTATCCACGACGACGAAGATAATGAACTAGCCTTGAACCTCAAGTAATTCCTCAATGAAATTAATGCTAATATCCTCTTAGATTCGTTATGGAATTGGAAGTGGATGAAGCCCAGATTGAGTGAAAGAATCGCTCTAGCATGCTGGAAAATGTCACATTGGGCCACAAATTGGTAGATTGCCTATTTAAGACCATGCTAGGCAAAGTTCTGAGAAATCCTTTTATATGTTCGAAAGGCCCTTTCATGTCGAGAGGCATAAAATAACAAAGATGAAGAACATCCCTACGCAACTCCTCAACATCAAGCACCCAAAGACAACCACGCCATAATAGAAAACCATAATGCAAAACAAAATTTGGTGAGAAGGATTGTCTCGTAAGCGTGTAACAAGAGCACAAGTAGCATCATCAGTCTCATATGCTATCTGTAAGCTTTTTAGAAAAGGAAAGACTGGAGTAGAAATGATCTGGAATGTGGCATCCTTGTTGGATAAAGTATCAGTGGCACAATTCTTGAGGCCACGCGTATAGACTAATTTATAATTATATCCCAATAACTTAGAGACCCAATGTTGTTGAGTGGGAGTTGCCACACGTTGGTCTATAAAGTATTTGAGAGGTTGATGATCCGTCCGAATGATAAAGTGACGGCCTAAAAGGTAGGGTGGCCATTTAGTTAGCATCTCACGCTCATAAGTGGATAACAGTAGAGAACTGCTAGATAAAACATTTCTATAAAGGTGATGAGGCAATCATCTTGCATAAGGACTATGCCAAGACCAACATCAAAAGCATCACTTTCAACAATAAAAGTTTTGTCAAAGTTCGGAAGAACCAGAACAAGTGCGAAAATGTAGGCCGCTTTGAGTGCATCAAAAGTATGTTTAGCTGAGTTAGACCATATGAAGGATTTAAGAAAGCCATTAATGTTGCAGTAATAACACCATAAGAAAATATGAAACACTATAATAATGTGCAAGGCCAAGAAACCCACGTAGTGCGCATACTATAGAAGGGCGAGGTCAATCCCAAATGGCAAAAATCTTGTTTGGGTCGGTAGCAACACTTTGGGCTAAGGTAATTGTCCCAAATGTTCAACTTGTTGACAACCAAAAGAGTATTTGAACCGCTTTAAGAAGAGTCAGTTCTCATAGAGGAGTGTGAAAACAGAATGTAGATGTTGTAAGTGGTCCTCCCAAGTGGGCTATAAATCAGAATATCATCAAAGAAAACCAAAATAAATCGACGTAGATAGTTTTGAAAGGCATCATTTATTAGGCACTGAAAGGTGGCAGGGGCACTAGTAAGGCCAAATGACATGACTAAAAACTCATAATGTCCGTCATGAGTACGAAGACCATCTTGAAAATATCATCGGAATGCATACAAATCTAATGATAACTTGTCAAGTAACTCCTCAATGAATGGAATAGGGTACTTATCATTTAAAGTAAAAAGTTAAGAGCCCTATAGTTTACACAAAAGTATCATAAACTGTCCTTGTAGACAAGGAGGATAGGAGAGGAGCAAAAAGACTCACTAGGCCCGTCTAATGACAGAGGATATCATCTCGCGAACCAAACATTTAATCTTTGTCTTCTGGAGATGTGGATAACGGTATGGACGGACATTAGCTGGAGGAGCACCGGGCTGAATAGGAATCCGATGGTCATAAAAATGGATTGACGGTGATCCCTTTGGTTCATCAAAGATGGATTGATGTTCATCCAAGATAGTAGCCAAAGCGGGGAAATGAACATCAGGTTGAGAAGCTCAATTGAAGGGCGGTGTTGTAGTAAAAAACCATGACAATGATAATGAGAGAGAGTCTCCAATGACTCAGCAGATTGGAGGCGACTTGGTGGATGAGTAGTGATACACACCAGCTTACCTCCCATAAATGAAATCCATAGTCATACGACAAAAGTCCCAAGAAATAGTACTTAAGTCCTCAAGCCATTGAAAAGTAAGAACAACATCAGCCCCCTTAGTAGGAAGCAAAAATAAATCTATGGTGTATGTCTGACCCTGTAATCATAATTTGACCTTAGATCAAACACTGCGACTTTTGAGATGGTTGTCATCGCCAATCAACACATTAAAGGTCTCAAAGTCTTTAATATGATATCCTAGGCGATGAACAACTTGATCATTAATGCAATTATGAGTACTCCTACTATCAATCAAAATAGAGACTTGTTGTTTCTTAATTAAGCCATTAACACACATAGTACGCAGAGTATAAGTACCTGCAAATACATGGAGGGTAATCTCCATATCATAGGCCTTGATAGTGTCAGAGGCAATCACCTCATATTCATCTCAAGTATCCTCCACTAAGTCCTCATCAAAACTTTCATCGACCATACACAATTTTCGAGTTGTGCAGCAATGTCTAGGGGTGTATTATTCATCACAATTATAACATAGGCCATTAGATCTACAATCGACCATTTGAGGAGTAAAATGAGTAAAAGGAGTGGATAAAGAAGTACCTGTAGGACGGCCACTTTGTGGCTGATTAGAAGATGAAGCTAGGCAGGACGGAAGAGAAGAGGCCGATGGGTGGGATAAAGTAGAACGACTGAGCTAGGTCAAATTTTCCTCACATACACGAGCCATACACATTGTTTCCATCAAAGAGATGCACGGGGAAGTATGCAATTCGGCCTTAATATGAGGCTTAAGACTGACTTCAAAGACACTGATAAGGGTGTACTCAAGTCATCCTTGCATAAGATTCACTAAGCGCTCGAGCTCATCTTGATAATCTTAAATAGAGCCCTGTTGTCGAATCTGAGGCAACAAACTGTTAAAATTTTGGTAGGGCATTTGGCCGAAATGAAGGAGAAGAGCATTCTCAAACTCAAGCCAAGTAGTGTCTGGGTGCTAAGCATGGAACTAGTCGACCCTATGCATAGCATGACCCTCCATATGGAAGGAGGCTAGTTTGCATTGTTCGCGAGTTGGAGTGTGATGAAAGTGGAAGAAACGCTTTGCCCAAAAAACCCATTCACTCGGGTCATTGCCGTTGAAGATAAAAAAGGTGGCATGAATCGGGCGAGCCTAAATAGCAAGGTTATGATCTAGAAGAGTAGCACCATAAGTGTAGTTGATGCAGCTATGGCCATGACTACGAGGGTAGCCTACGCAGTCAGAGTAGTTTGTCTCAATAAAAGCATCAACATCGTCAAGGTGATCATCAAGAGGGGCATAACCCAGAGGATAAGGGGCATCAGGGTGAGAGCCACGAGTGTGTGAAACATGGCGTAGCAGCTGATCAAGGTGGCTTGGGTGGGGCAGGCTGGGGACCTGAAGTGTCCAAAAGGGACAAGAATGGGTCAGGGTCCAGAGTAAAAGTGACCCAAACCAGCTCCCCGGGTATCCCAAAAGGGATAAGCATCTTCAGGGTGGACCTGGTCCGCATGAAGATAGGGATGAATCGGATGTTGGGCGATGACCCGGTTGACACCCGATGGGCCAGGGATAGCTGGAGGGAAAGAGACAACGGGATGTCCATCGGCTACTGAAGCAACATGGAATGTGGTTGGGCGGTGGATCGAACCTGGAGCAGGGGAGTCGAGGCGACTGGTGTAGAGGGGTAAGCGGCGATGAAGTCTACAATAGGTGGTCGATTGGGAGGCAGCTAGAACTGAACCGGCCAAAAGGAAGTTAGTGGAGAGGGTTCTACCACATGGGCGGACAGTGACGGAGCGGGGAAGCCATTCTGGTTCTCAGCAGAGACAACTAGCGAAATAGCAGCGACTAGTGGAGGCTGGAATGGTGGCATAGCTATTGAATAGGAGGTGACTAGGGCCGTAGATGATGTCGAAGGAAGAGAGGAAAGGGGAAAGGTGACGGATTGGGTGGATCCGGCTGGTAACACTTCGCTGCAGTTGGATCCGAGATGGAAGGGGTTGCGGCCTAGGAAAACGAAAATAGCGGGATGATGGTGACAATTGAACTAGACAGCACCTCTGGGGTGGCCGGCGGACTAGAGCCCGAAGCGGCGGCACGATATACTGAGGAGAAAGCGAACTGGATGGAAGGAGTAGGACCTTCCAGAAAGAGTGGGTCGGAGGGCTATTCGACCGTAGAGGAGGATGGCAACGAAATGGTGAAACTATTCGAGTTTGGTGCAAGTGCAGCGACGGACGTAGGGGAGGTCCACAACGGCTGAATCAACAGTGGAGCAGGCCAACTCTAATATTCTGAATGTTTTTAGGTTTTAAAAATTAAATATGTAGAAATTAGGTTGTTTGACCCTTTGACCTTCTAAGGAGAATAACTCCCTCTTAGATATAATTTGTGGCTAAAACTATGTAATTAAAAAGTAGATATAAAAAGCTTCGAAATGCCACCAAGAACACATAAATTGGAGTCTGGGTAAGGAAGATACGATTGTTCGAAGTTGAATGTATCGTATAGGGCCCGTTACCCAATATAAGCGTGTAATTAGGTCATTTAAATCGTTTTGAGGGTCAATTAATTAGAATTCTGAAATTTTTAGAGGCTCAATTAGGTGGGCTAATTGAAGGGGATTGACCCAACTTCTAAGGGGATTAGGAACCCTGATCCCCATGTTTATAAAAGGGATGATTAGGGCACAATGAGGGGTGTTTTTCGGGGGAGTTTTGACAATTATGAGGAGGAGAAGCTACCGATGGAATTTTTCGGCGAGGCTTCTGCGGCGGTGGATCAATAACAAATCGATTGTTAAGGTGGGAACATTGTTGTTAATTTTATTTAATAAATTTAAATATAAATTAGATTTCTGCAATTTTGTTTTTTAGTAATTTATATGAGCAATAATTGATGTTCTATAATTTCGTTAAAAAAGATAGTTTTTTTGAAATAATTTCTGAATCTGCTAGCTGGCCATTGATCGGCCAACGACCGACTGGTGGTGGCTTTTGATGGGCTAGGTTCTGGCATTCGGTTGCCGCCGAACAGGCCACCGTGCTAGTGTGTAGTAAAAAAAAGGCATTGGCTACGCCGGTCGTGGCTGCGCCAGTTCTGGCCGCACCGGTCCTAGCCATGATTGCCACAGACGTGCCAGCCTGGGTCGCACTGGCCCCTGGCCGCGGCGGCTTTGCCATTCAATGAAAAAAAAAGAAGAACAAAAGAAAGGCGGCTATTTGGCCGCCAGCTGGCTACTTGACTAGGGCAGGACTGACGCAGTCGGTTCCACCGTGTGCCGGCGGTCCGGGTCTCTTGAGCCACCCACCCCTCTGCTGCAGTAAGGGGGCGGCACAGCCAGAGGCCAACCTTTGGCCAGTCGCAGGGAAGACGTCCCGCAATGCAGGTCGTCTTCGCATCCTAGACCGGGTTGGGTAACCCAACCCGGTTCGGTTCGACTCTGAAAAAAAAACTTACTTATACTCTATGAACCGGGTCCAGTTCAGTGAGTTAGAGTTGTCAGAAAAAATTGAAAACAATTACAAATTACCATGAGATTATTCCAAGTTTTTTGCCCAAGTTTCAAACTCGGGAAAAATCCCAAAGTCTTTAAAATGATAAATTTACCCTTGTGAGTTGAAGCATAGAATAATGATTAGTGACCAGACTTAGGGGCTCCGGTTTGGGGGCCTATGTGTGGATTAGAAAATGTAGAAAAATCCGAGTGAGATTTTAGTGAGTATCTAAATTTGGACTAAGCCACAAGGTAGGGAAAATCCCATTAAGTAGATAATTGATTATTTTACCCCTAGGGTTAAGGTAAAATGATTAATTGAACTGGGGTCGGTTCAAGGGGTTTACGACCCGTTAAACAGTAAGAAAATTACCTCAGGTTCATAACGTCAAGGTGTACCCATGAGATTATTTTGGACCTATTAGGTTTAAGGGAAGCCTTGAACAAAAAGATAGAAATACCCTTATGAGTGAACCGGCCTGCATTTACATGAATTGAATTAACGGGCCAATGTGATACTGAAACCTTGTGAGAGGTTAAAGACTTACCCGAGAGCAGAGACGACCATATCCAATGTTGGATAATTACTTTAATGCCCTTAGGTGTATTATGACCAGTTTTCATAAATATTTAATAAGTTAACTTAAGGAGGTTAGGGCATGAGAGCTCGAACATTTGTAATATCATTATCAAGTTTAATTATTGATATTATGATTTGCTTGGACCTGTGTTGGTCTATATTGTTTATGTTGTTCATTGAGTTAATGTTTGTTGTTGATATCGTGATAGTAATTTATCATTAGATTAAGATTAATGAAAGATTAATCAATGAGGTTAGATAGCTTTAGATTGGGCGAAAACACCTAATTAAGATAAAGACTAAAATACCTCAGAGGGGTTTGGGACTAGTTCATAGAGTGAACAAAGCCTTTGACCTAACAAATTGCCTTGGTTAATGAACCGATGACAATTTTGAGTTTAAAACCCTAGTCTAGAATGGACTAATAGGGTTTGGGATACTCATTCAAAATCTTGGCTTATTGATGAGCAAGATAGGCTTTAGAATGGTTTTTTGAGTTTAAGCTCTATTGAGGAGCTGCTGATTTGATCGCGTAGTTGCACCTCCCCATTGGAGGGAGCTTTGTGTGAGCTAGGCTTACTTTCGATCTATTGAGGATCATTTAGTATATACACATTTGGATTAGTTAACATCCTGCTTGTAGGGGTGTTCTTGGACGTCCGTTGTTTGTATGTCTGTCCATGTCCACGTTCATTTTTTTTATAAAATGGACAATTTTTTTGGTCCGTGGCGGATATGACACGGACACAGACCAAATGTTTTGTCCGCACTAATAAGGAGCTATGGGCGCAGACATTCCTTTGTCCATGTCCGCAAATGTCTGCATCCGCCACCCTTACCTAACACCCCCTTAAATATAGTAGTAATTATTACTAACTATTAGAAAAAAAATAGAATTCAGTTCTTATGTAGTATCTTAGGATAGTTCTAACATGCTACATAGGTACTTGACTACTTAAAAACATGAATCCAGTACTTATGTAGCATGTTAGAACAGTCTTAACATGCCACATTGGTACTAGACAGCTTGAAAATATGAATCCAGTAATTATGTAGCATGTTAGGACAATCTTAACATGCTACATAGGTATTAGATAGCTTAAAAATATGGATCTAGTACCTATGTAGCATGTTAGAACAATTTTAACATGCTACAAAAGTGTTAAAAATTTGTATTGAGATAAAATTTTAGGTGTTTAAATATTTGTCCAAGTCCGTCCGTGTCTGCCCGTGGTTTTCGTCATGGATTTACCTTTGAGGGTGGTCTATAGTGAGTGTATCATTTGTCACTTAGGTTGACATCTGATGAGTCTGTCATTGGGACTATACAAGGATATTAATTATCGAACAATGGTTCGAGATATAATTAGTAACATTGTTTGATATTGGTTGTTTAATTAAAACAAGTGGAACGATTAAATGGCTTGCATAAAATGTAGGTTGCTTGAAAACATTTAAGCATTGCATGTGTGATGTTATGCTTCTTAGGATAGTGTAGTTTTTAGGCAGAACTATGTTTAGATCCTATCTTATTGGAAACATTGGAGATGTTATCTGATGAGTACATAGGCAACTAACATTGGGTGATGTTAGCCCAATCCGAAAAATATTAATTAATATTTTTGATCTTTTGAAATCCTCCTCCAAGGGGAGGAGATGTTTTGTTACCCGTTTGGTCTTGTTTGCTTGCAGGTTCTTTAGATGGGGATGTTGCGAGATAAGGACGTCAGCAGGTGTTTAAGGACGACATTACACTAGTGTGATCTAGTTTCTTACTTTTGTAATCTTCTAAGTAATTGTAATTACTGGCGTGAGAGTTAACTTGGTTATTTATTTTTAGACAGATGACACTTGTACTTAGAAGGTTAATCTGCTATTTATTGAATTTTGACACGTGTTATAATATCATATGTTTTGATATTCGTATTTATGAACCCCAATTATCATGACCTGGATATTTAATCAGATGATTTGTTTTGTGTTTATGAAAGAAAAAAAAATTATCGTTATTTATCGCATGCCCTTTATTTAAAAAGGGTTTTGAAAATCTAGGTTATGACACGGACAATGTTGTAGACGATGATGTGCGGGAAGGCTCCAACAAATGCATCTAAAGCGAGCAAACGACACCCATCAACGAGGAGGTGGAACGAAGGAGTGTACTATGGGCTTTCTCCTCTGCAATCTGTTGGTAGTAATAGTGGTCTTCACATTAGTAAGCTCCGAAATCGTCATTTTAACTTGAGTTTTCAATTGTTGCATGCAGGTGTGAAGACAAGTGGGAGACGACTCTGAGACGGGCACCTCATGGATGACTGAAGACTTAGCGGTAGTGAGAGGCGATAAGTTGCGAGGCATCGGTCTTTGCTAAAGTGGGCGGGCAGGTGGCACAAGGAGCAAAAATGTCCCTTAGGTGCCAATGGTGTAGACCAAGGGTTTACACAGGAATAATAAAGAGGAAGGGGAGAGAAGAGAAGAATTATGACAAAAAATTGAATAAAAATAACCTAAAATTTATTATCTGATTCATAATGGGCTATGTATGATAATTTATAGGAGATTAAAATAATATTTCTACTGAAATAAGGTAAGCAAAATTAATCTTAGCAAAATTAGGAAATAGACAAATATAAAAATGTAAAATAAGTAGTTTAATTAAGAAACATAACATAGAGTGACGTGAAAAATATGACTAACATATTTTTTGTAAGAAAAAATCGGTATAAATTGTTATAAAAGATGCTGGTAATCACTTGAGAGATGGGAGTTGATAATCACTTGAGAGATGGGAGTTGGCAAGTTGGTAAATAAGTATTCCATTTTTTTATGAGGTTTGGTTAGCTCTAATACCATATTTTTTTTGGCAACAAAGAAAATAAATCAGGAAACTAAGGGGCCATTTGGATAATGGATATCATATTCGGCCAATTCTACGTTGATTTCGTCTATTTTCGCAAGAATTGTGTTTGGATATACAAATTTAAAAAATTTATAATTTTTGTTGAATGAGCAATTCCGCCCCAAGTCAGCTTGAATGTCCTCCTAAGGAGGTCCAGCCCATTCTGCCGCTCAGCCGTAACTCGAAATGAGGCCAGCTTAAGAGTTTCGAGCTTTCCCCATCATAACTTCTGAAACAGTCGCTAGGAATGGAAGACCCATTACAAAGTACAATGACAGCAGAGAAAAATCATTATAAATAAAGACTTTGTATCAATTGAATAGGCACATTGAAAATGGGCATATTAAAATAGGTATAATAATTGGTTGTCTGAACTTTGGGAGGAGCAGAACATGAAGTTGTTAAACTTAACTCGAAGGCGTTGAATTTCCATGGGCATGGCCTTGATATAAATGGGCATGGTCCTTTGATGACACACATGTTTAGTACTTACACAAAAGAACAAAATGAGCGTGACCTCCGTTGCCTCCACGCCGGATAATAAAGGAACGGTTGGAGAATGAAATATGTGGGGGCAGCAAACTAGTGGAAGGGCGGGCTTGTAAAAAATAGAGAAAAAAATGCTACAATAAAAGGCCCAATGGCAGAATGTCTTATTGTAAAAAAAGAGGGTAATTTAGTAACTTTATAGCCAAAATCACTATAATTCTGTCGGCCCTTCAATATGCTATCAAAACAGTATTCAAGTTGAATTTGAAATCTTAAATTCCATTACCAAACGTAATTTTGCTTTTAAACTATTTTACCCAAATTGCCTAGCCAAAGAATAAAAAATTCTATATTTCTTAGATTTTAAACGCAAATGTCATATGACCTATTTATGAACAAAGCAACCCTTAAGTTTCCCACTATCCTATATGTTATAATAAATGAGCATCAGAACAGTGCTATGTCATTCCAATATGCTGGGATCCATCGACTGCTAATAGAAGTCATTGGCAGGAGATGACCTGGGGTGACTCCCCAGCGAGATTCATTGTTCATAAAAAACCATTTTTTGACACTCTAGATGCTATTTGAGGTCTCCAAAGGCTGCATTTCATGGATTTGATTACCCTTTTACACCGATTATGGATAGGATCGGTATTTGTATACATTATAATGAAGAGGTAGGCAATGATGACATGTATATAGGTGGAAAGGCATGGTTGATAAATATTGATCTGTTGGTGAGGTTTGACGAGCTACAACTTTAAGTCAAAGCATGACTTGCTGTCAATGGTAATGTCACGTTGAAGTATTTAATTTCATCTTTACAATCATCTATGATATATGAATTACAAGATGATGAGGACTTATAGTCAGTGTTCTCTATTCATGAGAAGGCAAATAAGGTGGTGCTATCATTGTATGCCGAGATGAAAGAGCCCAACAATGGTGACAAATCACTATCCGTAGAAAGAAACTAAACAGTCAATAGAGCTAAATTACTGGTTATAATGCCTAACTCTAATGTAGGATTTCAAACCGGAGTCAATAAAACATAGTTCACATTTGAAAATGTCAAGTAACAACGAAACTTTAGAATACATGAGATTGATCTTTATCATGTCCTCGAGCACATGATATAGTCTATATCGTGTTACGTTCAAATCATATCGTGTGAAGAAAGAAACACAGTTTATAATATATCGCATTAGTAATGATACGACATACACATGCGATATATCAATTATGATTTTCAGCATAGATGTAATAACACAACATGTATTCATATCGTGGTTTTGGTAACATGATTTGAATTGAAAGCGTGTAACCATATACACAATGTCAAGTTATGTCACTTTTTTAACACGATAATCTGCAATGCAGATTGGGAGAACTAGGAAACTTCCCCTCAACAAAATCATGTCAATCTTCTTTCACCAATCCAATGACTACCTGGGATAGAAGTCAATCAGAATAGATTAGAGGAATTGTCGCCAACGATGGGTGCGACAAGGACTTCATTTGATAAATATGAACCTCTATACAACCTTTGTAATTACGATGGTGAAGAATTTGATGAAATGTGGGGTGACGATTAGTGGTACGATAATGATATAGTTGACATGGAAGTATGTCTGATCACGAAGAATTCTGAAATAGCGAGTTCCCCAGTAACGCCGATGTTGAGGCGAAGGTAGAGTGGGAGACAATCGATGATTTAAACATGTTGGAACCGAATATTGATGAAGACCAGTTAATGACAGGCAGTTTGAAAGCAAAGGATTTCCAGAAGCTCCTCGAGTTGGGCACACGTTTTCTTAGCCTATTGCATTTCAAGAGGGTCTTGATCGACTTAGCAATAATGGTGAATTTTAATACCGTGTTGTGGATGAAAATAGGAATACGTATGCCGCAAAGTGCTCTAATCATTCTTGTAATTGATACATAAGGGCTTCAAATATAGGAGATCATGTGGCTGTCACGAGGTTAGTGTCGAACCATTCATGTGGAACATAAAGGAAGTCAATTGACCATCCCCTAGCATCGCACCTTTGGATTGCGAAAAAATGTTATGGCCTGTTTTAAGACTTAGTAGACATTACACCTAAGAGCATAGCAAGTTATATTTTGAAGTACTGGGGCATAACTATGAACTACAAAAAATGCTCGCGCACAGGTAATATATGAGACTAATTGAAGCATTGGGGTAATTTGTTTTCACACAACTTACATAATTATCGTGTTAACATGAACATGATGAGTAATCAGTCATGGTTTACAATCTCACAACTACAACTGATGTCGTGTGATCGGGAACACGATTAATGCACTTGTCATATAACCTCTATTGAATTGTATTTGGTCGTGCAAGTAAAACACTGATTGATGTAATAGATGGGGACTCAGACGAATCCTACAACATACTTCATGCTTATGGAATGTAGATATAATATATAAATATAGGAAGTGTAGTTGTTTGAGTAAGGTCATGTGATATTCCCAGACTTATAGGTGGGTACGATTTCAAAACAACATTGAGGTCATTGCTAACGGTAGATGCAACTTTCTTAAAGGGAAAGTATCCTAGACAACTACTGATAGCAACTGCACTGGACAGTAACAATAATATGTTGTGCGCTGCATTTGTAGTGGTTGAGAACGAGTGCAAGAAAACATGGTGTTGGTTTCTTGAGTTGCTTAGAAATCATCTATTTTCTGATCTTTCAACTAAGTTGGATACAATCGTTTTCGATAGACAGAAAGGCTTAGCTAAAGTTGTTAAGTAGTTTTTCCCATCTACACACCACGAATATTGCATCCATCACATGGCAGCAAATATGCTAGATAGATTAAAGGACAACTACCTAAAGAACCAGCTCCATGTTGCAGCCGAAACTTTTAGACATAACATGTATGATGAAACAATAAACAATATTAAAGAACATATTCTCGAAGCATATGCTTAGCTACATAAGATAGGTTCAAAGCATTGGGTAGATGTCGCATTTCTAGGAAAAAGATATGTAACCCTCAGCTCAAACAAGTATGAAAGTGTCAATGCAATGTTTAAAAAAGCCATATCGATGCCTATAACTCGGTTAATTGAACACACGACCACATTATTTGATTAACGTCGGACAGACGGGCATAATATGACAAAAGATTTAATCCCATTTGCCCGCAAACACATTGAAAGCAGGCGAAAAGTAGCAAGGAGTGTGCATGTATTCTTTGTGTCAATGTACGAATTTCAGGTTAACTCGCTATATCACTAGGTACATTTTATTTATTCGTTGTTGTCCATATCATGTGTATGTTTATACATTTATTGTTCTTATCGTGTAAGTGTGTCTGCTTTTACTTACACGATAGGATGTTAGCCTTATGGGTTGTGTCCCCGATAACACGATATTTTCAATTATCGTGTAAGTAGGTATGTTCACGATGGCATGGTTAGCTTTATGGATCATGTAACCGATAACATGACATTGTGTTTAATCATGAGCTCATTCACATGATATTTTCTTAACAGAATGTGGTAAATCTAGTTGAACTTAACTGCACATGTGGAAAGTTTTAGTATCTAGGGCTACTCTATAAGTATGCAATCGTAGCAATTGATCATATACACTTCTATGTGGATGACTACTACAAAAAATGGTACTCTATATAAATATATAGAATGACCTATCGAGAGCCATTACAACAACTAGAGTTATGCCTACATTCAGCCTAGCTATCCCACATAAGCAGTGGGGGCGTCCATGAAAAAATTGGATAAGAGTCACAACCAAAGGTCAAAGCCCCATGAAATGTGGAGCATGCGGGCAGTTCGGTCACACCCGCAAATGATGTACTAGTGCACAAGGGGAACCTCTGATTGTGGCAGATGTCCTGACTACAAGCTGAAGGAGGGTGACTATAGAGTAGGCAAACGACGAAAGGAAGGGGAGCATAGATCATGGTTGCCTTTTCCACCCCCGTTCTTTAGCTGATGGATAGAAAATGAGGTCATGAGCGCTTTGTATATGCATCGTGTCATCGACAACACGCACTATGTAATTAACGAGTTTTTTAGAACACAATAGTTTGTTGTTTTTGTATAGATATATATACCGTGTAATCGATAACACATCCAAAGGGGTTACGTGTTACCAATTACACGATATTGGTCATGTCATGTGATCATACACATGACAATTGCATGTATTTAACTACCCAATTCCTTAAGAGTCACCACAATTTTTGGTGTTTCCATAATTTCAATAGCCCAGACCTACTAGCCAAACCTTCGGTTTGGTCCGCCAATCCCAGCGGTTTGTATCCCTCACACCCTGCCTTTATATATAATGGTGACCCCTGGGCTTACTGAATTCGAGAGGCTGAGATAGAGACAGATGGGTGCGGGAGTTTGCAAGGAGATCACACGCCCATTGATCGCCTACACCAAGACAGAGTCATCGGGACATTGCTATAGCACCAGATTATGATTCGTTACCCATCGTAGGCGGTCCTCCCCAGCCTATGATGGGAATGGGTTCACTCTCTAGTGTTATTTCAATGTCGCGAATGTTGCGTCCCATTTGAACTGATCGGTCTTGGAGTTTGCAAGGAGATTGCACGCCTACTAATCACCGGTGCCGAGAAGTAGCATTCAAGACATTACTATCACGTTAGATGGTGATTCATCCCCCCTTTAGATGCTGTCCTTTTTGGGGCATTTGATGGGGGCATGATTCACTATCTGGTGTTATATCAATATCGATCGGTCCTCACCAGCCTCTGAAGTGGTCTCGAGATTGTTATTATTTTCTTTGTGTTTTGTAACGTTCTATAAAGATTTGTTTTTTGGATGTAATGGAGTACTATTCTTTAAACAAAAATATTAATAATAGTTATATTTTCTTCTCATTGATTGTTGTCTTCTGGTAGATTTTATTCTTGTACAAAATTATTCGGCTTGCGTTAAAGTGAACACGATAGACGTAAAGTCATGTATTCAATGACACAATTACTAGATGTCGTCTATACATATTGTCTTATCGAATAGATGACAACATCAACAAGCATTTGTTTTATTATCATTCTCCAAGTACTAACGAGACGATCATATGCTTACTAAAATGATAAATTTATTAATCGTACGTTCGGACACACGACGGAATGCCATGTTGTCCAAACCTCCTGGTTCGGTCTAAACCTTTTGGTGCAGGCCGAACCTTCTTGTGCGGGGATCCTAGCCTGTCGGTTTGGAGACTTGTAAGAACCTTCTAGTTCGGTCCGCCTAACCATTCGGCTTGGAGTCCCTAGAACCTTCTCGTTCCTGGCTCGCTATATATATAAGATGGTTTAGAGAATGCTTGCCCATTAATCTTCGGAGCCAAGACATAGGATTCAAGACATTGCCATAGGGCCGGATGGTGAATCTCCCCCATTAGATGAAGTCCTCACAAGCATTTGAGGGGGGCATGATTCACTATTAGGCATTATTTTAATGTCATGACTGTTCCGTCACATTTTATCTGATCAGTCCTCACTAGCTATATTTTTTTTCCATTCATAGTTGTCTTCCAATCCAGGTGAGGGGTGTGCAAGGAGAACGCTCACCCACTGATCTTCGGCACTGAGATGGAGCATCAATACATTGCCATAGGGCCGAATGGTGAATCGTCCCCCATCGGATGCGGTCCTCACCAGCATCTGATGGGAGGCATGATTCACTATTAGGCGTTATTTCAATGTCGCGAATGTTCAGTCACATTTTAACTGATGTAATGGAGTAATGTTATGTAAATAAAAATATTAAAAACAATTATATATTTTTTCCAAACAAACCACTGGAGTAATAATATGTAGGTCATTTGTTTGGATACATGACTAACGTGTCAATCGTCTTTGTAATAACACAATGACTCTTTATTTAATTGAAACACTTTGTGTGACCAATGATACAATAGACTAGATGTCGTTTGAATGATAACACGACCTAAGCGACTATCATGATATCGTAATACGATAGGATGAAGTTTTGTTCCTTATCACATTTTTTGGGACACGAGAGTGGTACATATCGTTTGATCGAAAACATGACATCATCAACAGTCGGCTATCTCCAAGTAATAATGAGACAATCGTATGCGTAACACGATCTCAAAATAGTCGTATGTTTGGACATACGACTGAATGTGGCATCGTGTAAAAACAAACACGATAACAAGATGTAGTTCAGCTCCAGAGAAGAATTACACAATATGGCATAAAAAAACAAAGTTATCAATTAAATGTGTGTCATCAATAACAATTTTGAGTGTTAACAATGTGTATATAGTATGTGTAAAAAAAAAGTAAAATGTCTATTGCCTAATTACAATTCATCTACCTCCGGATCAAATTCCTTGTTGATTCAACCCCGAAGAATTGTAGCATAGATCTGAGGCTTGACCAAGCTTGTTATCTCCATTTGTGTAAAATTAGGCTGAAGGATGCCCCCTGGCAGCTTCACTACGAAGTACATAAGGAACACACCACAATCTTCATTTGTTTCTTGATATGGGCATTTGTTGATCTTAGTCATTAGTGCCTTCTCCATTTTATGTGCAACAAGTTTCCTCATTTTGTCCACCTATGCAAAGTGGTGGCCATGGTCACCCTTTAGTGGGTTATACCACCTAAACCACTTCTCCCTACAGAGGACAATAAACAATAGAAAGTGGCCCGTGACGTAGATTGAAATGAACCCGCTCTCCTAGTTAACATTCGACCCCCTCAACAAAATGCTAACGATTTTTCCCTACCTCTCGTCCTGTTCTTGGGTTGTCCCAATGTTAAAATAGTGTTGAATGGCGAACTTGCTGAAAAAATAGTTGGGGTAGGTTCCTAGATTCTTCCAATTGAGTTCCTCCAGTAGTTGGGAGAAGACATCTACTACTTGAAATTAACAACACACGAATCGTATTAGTCATAACATGATGCACGATAAATCGTGTTATTCAAGATACGATATGTGAATAAATCGTGTAATCGACAACGATATGAACAATTGTCATGTTATTGATAACGCGATAGATAGTTCACTTTCATCTTTTTAGATATCGTGTGATTAATAACACACTTTTGGGGTAAAACGTAGGATCAATAAAACGATACTAACCTCATTTGTTTTGCACTCCTACCTCAACAGAGAGATGTAGTAAGTGTAGAGAAGTGTCGCCATGGGCCACTCCTTCTATGGATGCACAAGAAAATTCATGATGGTCTCCTTATCTTCAATCCGCTAAATCTCAATGCAGAAAACCAACTTCATGTCAAGATAGTCGTGTGGCACCATACAAAACTCCTCCTTATTCGTCTGCTGCTCAGTATGCTCTTCCACGTCTATTACTTTGTGAATACTCTCTAGTACTTCCTGATCAACTGGAGGTGTATCCAATTTGGTGGCACTACTAGAGACAGCATTTGAGCCCACCGCTTCCGGGGTGCTGGAGGGATAATGTAGGGGCCAGGGACATATGTAAGAGGAACTTCATCACCTGCCTTTGCCTTCTTTTCCACACTTTCCATGGCTCCAAACTTGGCTAGCTTCTCCTCTACGTAGCTGCTGAAATGCTTTGTTTTCTTTGATCCCTAAGCGGTCACCTTCTTGGCTGGTTCCTCACCTTCAGCAGGGTCTTCAACGACAGTGTACCTCGACTCCTGGGGCACTGGAGGTAGGAAGGGTACGATAGGGGCAACTTTCCGCTTTATTCTTAGTTTCATTTTATTTTACGGAACTTTTGCTTTATTTGTGTTTTCCTCTTCTTTATTTGCTTCCCAGGGTTGGTCTCGTCCCTCCATGGGTTGTTCTATCCCTCCTGGGGTTGTTCATGGACCTCCCGGGTTCTTGGACCTCCTCGGTTTCTTCCTAGACCTCTCGCATTTCTTCCTGAACCTCCTGGGCTCTTTCCTTCTTCTCCCGGGTTGGTTCCTTGACGGACTGGGATTGAACAACTTCTTCGTTTATTTTCTTCACAAATCTTGTTATCATGGTCCTCTCCAACTTCGGACCCTTCTTCTTCTTTATTGGGGATGCAACTTTTGGCTCTCTTTTCTCTACATACAAGAAGTAAGCAATCAAATTAGCACATACACGATATGCACATCAATAGTGTTTTGGATGACACGATGTATCACCCTATTGTATTGACTAAAATACGATAAAGTGTCTTATCGTGTTAATGATCACACGACCACAACCAGATTGTTTTCTTAACAAATGTCTATTTTGATGATCGTGTCATCATTTAAATAACAACTATTGTGATGATCGTGTGCTTGATTACACGATTTTTCCCTTATGAACATGATAGGTGAAAATGCCATACTTACTCAAAATGAATTCCTCGTTCACTGATTGAAGGACAGGTACTAGTTTCTCTTCATGAGTAGATGGGTGACTAGCTTCTCTAGATTTCAAAGCTCTAGACTTGACCCAAACGAATGGTGATCCTTCAGTTCTTGGGGGAGGGGTTGATGCATGAGGGACTTCTAGTTGAGGAAGTTCATGCGGTTGCTCTGTCTCCAGTTCCGGTGTGGGTTGCATATGTTTTATGAGGCTTGTTGCCACCTCCAAATTGTTTTTAACCCGCTAGAGCGCAACTTCTACTCTGTCAGTGCTCCATCTCCGTTCCCCGTACAAAACAACCTTCTCAAACACAACGTCGCAAATCCCCATCATGACATCTACTGTCATGACAAATGATTCAATGACATCCTGACCGGACTGTAAATGCCCTGGCATCTGGCCGCAGTGGGCGTGGATGGGTTTCATTGTGCTCTGAATCGTTGTCTTCATGCCCGCCTTCTTCACCTTTGGGGCAACCCCTTAGCCATCGGTCAAGTGGGCCTCTTCGGCAATTGAAGTCATTCGGATAATAACTTGGGAATATGGCTTCAGGCGCATGAACACCTCCTCATACCACTTCCTCATCCGGTGATGAGCAAGCAGCTTCTTCCTCGCCTTTTCGTCGGTTGGGTCAAGTTTTATAGCCTTCTCCACGTTGCTCAACAGTTGGGTAAACCCAGGCCATATAGAGGTATGCTAAAAAAACCATACCTAGTGGACAAGAAAAAAGAAACTGGTCAGTAGTGTATGATTGACAATTATGTCGTGTTATGGATAACACACTTTATGACTTCATCATTTTATCGAACACATGATAGTCCATTATCATGTAATGTCATATACATGATATTTTACTCAGTCGTCTTACCGCTCACACGATAACAATACTTGCGTGTTATACATCATATTTTTGTAAACACGATAGACATGATATCATGTGAGCGAAGCGGCGATATACATGTGTGTTGGAGAATTATTGTGTAATTAGAACTACGATAATAGAATTCATCATGTTATCGATAAGACAAGAGTTACCTGGAGCACAAATGAAGCCCTAACAAGAATTTCGGCTGTGGCGGAGCGCTCATCCTATCAGTTCATAATGTTTCGGTGGGTTAATGATATGCCTCTTATTAGTATATCATGCACGGCCCCAGCCCAATTGTAGTTCCCCATGGATGATAGGTCAGATGTAATCACACAAAGATGGGGATACAGATCTGTTGCTCTATGTGAATAACACTAGGACCCTCATGTGCACGATAACCAACCGTGCTAAGTCCTCGTCTGACACAGTCCATATTTGGGCAACAACTTCTTTCAAGATGTCTTCAAGTACATTCTTCTCCTACCACTTCCCTTGGAAGAACTTCTTATAGAATTGCCCGCCACTTTCCAATTTACACGGGTTCCCTTTTCCACTCAAACACGTGTTCATTGCCACTTCATCCACCGTAAGAGGTAGTAGTTTGCCCCTAATGTTGAATACCTCCTGTGAGTCCTCCCAGCACTCACCAATGAGAACGTCCAAGAGCGACTTGGAGATGCTGATGGGCTCACAATCATATACTGGGCAGAACCCAGTCTCCACAAATATAGCCATACATCCCAAACGTGAATCTACAAGGAATTTTGATAGACAGAGTCCAACAGGGAAACTATTCGTTCCCAGACCCGCACTACAAAAAAAAAACTTTTAGTGGGGGTTTTAAAACCCCCGCTAAAAGTCTCAAAACTGCCGCTAAAACTTTTAGCGGGGGTTTTGAAGTCGCCACTAAAAAGAGCCCTGCTGAAAGTTTTTGTGGGGAACTTAGCGGGGGTTTTGTGAGCCGCCGCTAAAATGTAAGCTTTTTAGCAGCGGTTTTGGCAGCCCCCACTAATAAGTTTCAAAAATAGAACTTTTTTAGCAGAGGCCAGGCTAACCCCTGCTAAAAGTTTAATGTTTTTTAGTGAGCGCTAAAAGTTTAATGTTTTTTAGTGAGGCTTTTCCAAAACCGTCACTAAAGCATTTTAGTGGGGGGTATATATGAGTGTCAAAAACCACCACTAAAGCATTTTAGTGGGGGGTCTATATGAGTGTGAAAACCTTTTAGCGGCTATTTGAGAAACCTCCGCTAAAAGTCAAAACCGCCGCTACAAATAATTTTTTATTTCCTAAAATTTTAATTAATTTTTCTTTTCTCACTTGCACATTTATGTATTCTCAAACACACTTTGCTTCAATTTGCACCTTACATATAACTATAAGTTGACGCTTTAATAATAACATAAAAGATCTTAAAATAACAAAATTATTTAAATCAAATACGTAATACAATAAGTATTGAAAAAGAAGCTTGCAAATACAATAGTTCTAAATATTTACAATGTCTAAGTACTAATAACAAAATGATTTAATATAAAGAAGAAGGAAAAGTCTTCCATAAGACTTAGATTCGTCGGCGCAACTTGTTAATTTAAAATCATTCACCATTAGCCTACACAAACATGAAATAAAACAAAATTAGCTCATAAAATTGTTGAACTACTAAAAGAAAATATCATTATACTTTACAATTACTTTTTATGCTTTTACCTAACTCATTTGAGACTAAAAGAAACTCATCATTTAATCCATCTTTAATAATAATTATGCATGTTGAAAGAAACCCATCATCGTCATGGAAACATATGTTGGTCATCCATATGCACCTTCTCAAAATAAGAACAAAAAATAGTAAAGGGCACAAGTAAATGATTGCTCAAACTACAAGTTTTAAATGTGCACAAAAAATTCTCACAATATAAGTTAGTATAGTATTAAAAACCTTGTGCACTTGTTATTTGTTTAGCTTTCAAAATCAACAAATCAATTGAGGCATAATTTACTATCAAATGTTCAAACAATCCACAATTTCAATGCATGCCACAAGTCAAAAGGACGCAAAACTGCAACACTTATGGGAAATTAATGAAGAGAACTAGTAGGGTTGTGCTTATGGGCTTATGGTCTCAATTATATTTGTAATCAAGATGAAGAAAGGAACATCATAGCCATCAGTTCACAAGAGCACAACATAAAGATGGACAGTGAGAAAGCAAATAAATGGGTTTCATTTTCTAATTTAGTATTGCTTCATGGCATTTCCAGAGCAATTGTAGTTACTCCAAAATACAGGTCGGCAATACAATTCAAGCACAATATGATTGTTATTTATATTTGTGTTTGACGATTCTTTGTCAATAGGCCACCTAGGCTAAGCAAACACCAATTTGATTTGCAGCCACTTGTATATTTTGCTAATTATTGACAACATTGCAGACACAGTTAAGAACATCATTTTATTTGCTTCAGTGTTAAATAATTGTTTTGAACATTAAGAGTTCAAAGATACATACCCCTAGAAGCTATGGTGTTAAGTTAATGAACTGTCCCCTCTGATACCAAAAGACTGCAGTCCCATGATCTCTACACTATACAAAATAAAGATAAGATTCAATGGACTCAAATTGAGGATATCGGATCATGAGAAAATATAGTGGCAGAAGTTCAGGTGGATGCTCTTCCTAATCATTAATGAGGTTTGCTATTTAGCGCACTCAATGATGTTAAAAGGCCTTTCCTAAGTTATCACTTTTTAGACTAAAGCAAAGTTCTCTCTATTGCATTATTGCACACACACACACACTCACAAAGAGAGGACAACAACAAAGCACATTGAACAACACATTTTCTGGAAAACTACAGGAACACAAGCTGTTCATTAGGCAATCCCAACTATCAACATCAGACAGAATTTAACACACCAACATGTACTGCTGCTGCTACATTAATTTGAATGCTGCTGCTACATGTATAGAACAGAGAAACCATGTACGCAAAGAATGCAACATATACTATGTTGCAAAAGGCATGAATGCCTTTAATATAAACTCTGCAAAAAAAAAAGATCCTACCATTTTTAGAGTACCTTCCGGTCTATTATAGTTGGAATATCTTCTACTCTGTTCTCATTATCTGAGGTAAATATGTTATGAAGTTGAAATGACCTGATCAAGAAAGCAAAAAAAACATGTTACACAAACATTGCATCAGTGTTTCTCTCTTTGCACATTTTAAAAACTATTTCCAGACAGAAAGAACAAATAATATTAGTGTCTGTTGACATGAGAAAAACATATACTTCTCCTTCGTGCTAGTTTCTCACGAATTTGGATATATCCCAAGTGAAGTTTTCCTCCAAAATGGTCAGCCAGCCGACAGTCACTGACAATTAAGACATGAAAACCAGTGTAAAGAAAGTCTCTAGTACAATCCTAAAAAAGTGAGGAATGAACTTTTTGAAGTATTCTAGTGAACTAGTTGTATGTTTTTTTGAGATCACAGTGAGATTCTAGTGAACTGAATACTGAATTTTAGTATTTCAACTCTACAGATTGCATATATTTAGCAAATTAGTATTCTACACAGGCTAAATATTGTGTGGAGATTAATTATCAGTGGTAAACATGGTTGGCATATTTGTTGACAAGAGGTAAACAAGGCAGCCAATTCAAACAGAGATTTTTGCAGGTGCACATTCTGTTACCAGAGTCTACCTCTAGTAAATCTCTGAGATCATTGTAATATCAGTGGAAAAGAAACAGGCACCACGTATTGTACAGTAAAATAATGGATAACAGAAAGCTATGTAATATGTAATCATATGGCACTATTATTATATCTTTTTCAGACAAGAATTATTTTCTTCTGGCTTATTTATTTGGATGCTCAGAAATATTACTTGTAAGCCAGAGATAGAGGTCTAATTATTGCAGAGAAGAAGCAAGAGATCAAACACATCCCAAAAATTGTTTCTTATTCTTTTTCCTGGACTTTTTCTCCTCTTTTGATTTTGAGTCACAATTGATGCCATTTAGAACATTCATCTCTTTCCCTATCAAACATGCAGATACAAATAAGTAGGAAATGCATTAAGAACATTCATCTCTTTCCATTTTGGTCATTTGTCAATGCATTAAATTTGAGTCCATAGAAAAAAAGGAAAGGTAGGAATAAATAAACAGGAAAAATTAAATGGAGCAAACAATTCTATGAGTAACATATCTTTTGAGCAGAATAGAATAACATGCAGAGTGCAGAATGAAAATTCACGAAAATATTAAAACCACCCAGGATAATATCAAGAGCAGAATAGAGGTTTTCAATTGACCAGATCAAATAGCCAACTAATTAGCACTTCAAGCACAACACGAATACATAATCAAGTTAGTATATGAGATTAATAGCACATATCTTAGTATATACTAACGTGCATTAGTATATGCACTATTGATCTTATGAATAAAGTGCTGCAATGTGTTTTTTAAGTTGGGTGCATTTTTGGTAGAATAAAGTACTCCAATGTGTTTTTTAAGTAGGGTGCATTTTTGTTAGGGAGCATAGAAAATGCTTCTATATAAAAGTGCCCAACCCAAGATGTATGCACATCTTCTAAGCTGCAACAAAATACTCAACTACATGATAACCCATGAGACCTGCAAAAGATAAAACAAAGGTGAGTGCAGCAAAGACGTCAACAACTGGCAGCAAAATATGTGTTCCATGACTGTCGGATAGAAGAGCTTGTCATCCAGCTGCCTAATTGGAGTTCCATGCAACCAGCTTGACATCATAGTAGATGGTTGTTCGAAGTTCCATGAATACATGAGATAGAAATGTGCGAACAATTAATAAAGCAGAACACATCGCTACCTTTATTTAACACTGTTTAAGACATATAAGCACTTCCAAAATCTACTATCTGATAATCATGTTTTGGAGTCTCCCACATTTACCTTCCTTCTGTTTACGATGGACTAACAAAAAATACCTGTTTCAAAGTATGTATAAGCAAATTGCTAAAATCTACTAAAAAATAATCAACCCACTAGGTGAACAAATACGGTAAACTCAATTATACATGAAGGCAATCAAGATTAAGTAAAAGAAAGCAGAAGTCAGTACTCCACACGTTAAACAATCCATACAGAAAAGTAATAGTGATCAACCTTACCTATTCTATATTAAAGCAATCAAGTAGAACGAAAAGAGAGCTGAAGCATTTAACAAAAGTCTAGACAACCCATTACCTACAACTAAAGAGTTTCAAGAAGGCCACTTTTTTTTTAAGCATACTTGTTATAATTATTAATTCTAGAAAATATACATGAAAGCCTCAGTTTTTTAAAAAGAAATCATAAAGAGCCTTGGAAGATTAATGCATTGCCAATAAAAAAACACAGACAAATGTCATTGCTATCTAGAAAATATACGTGAAAGCCTCAGTTTTCACTCAGATTATGAAGAGGTGTTGATGTACTGACAAAGTGCTTCACTGTTTCACACAATTTGTCAAATATCTGATATGCTATTTTGAATTGGCTTTGTATATAACTAAATTTATGGCGTCAAGACACTTCATCAATATGACAAAACCCACACCATGAAATGTATATTTTGTTTTGCCATTGGTCAAAACCAGTATATACCCACATCAAATCATAAAGTTTTCTAGATAGCAATGATCACGACTTCCGGATAAGAAGTGTGCCATGAATTCTCTGATTGTAACTTCTATTGAAAGTGCTGCAAAATAGGAAAAAATAAACTGTTGACAAAGAAAATCACTGCTAGATAAAACAACGGAATTAAACTTCACATGAATCTTTGTCGGATGAATCTGCAACCCCTGAAGCAATTGTATTGCTGTTAAAATACAGATTTGCATCACCCGAATAGACTACCTCAACTAATGTGGTTACGTCTAGACATTCGAAACAGAACAGAAGAATGCTTAAGCAGGGAGAGAGCAAGGTGAGATTCCTAATCAAATAGAGATGGGAAATTGAGTCCAGCAGGGAGATAGGAGGAAGTCCTAATCAAAGTGAGAAAGGGGAAATTGATCAGTCATAGGAAGATAGAAAATATGGAGGGAGGGATTACCGGGATTGGTTTGGATTTCCCCCCACGACGCACGCCTCTTGCACAAGCTTCAGCGGCGACCTTCCCATTAAAACCCATGCCTAATCAGCAGTTCGCAGCTTGCTGAAAATTCTCCCCTAATCCTTCCCGCCAATGACCATTTTAGGATCTTTGGCGGCGGCTTTTTTTGCTACGTCGAACCTCCCTTATGTAGTAACCTCTCCCGCGGCGGTTCTGTATTTGTTACCCCCACTAACGAATGCATTGAATTCTTTTAAAGTGACTTTAGTGACGGCCCGATCAAAACCCCCTCTATATGACCTTTTTAGTGGGTATTTTGTTTAGCCCTCACTAAAATACCCCCGCTGAAGGGTTCTAATTTTGTAGTGCCGGTTTCCTCCCGTATATTCTCTTCTTTTTTCTTCTGATGCCTTTACTAACTCTGTCATTTGCTGTATTACTCTAACTTTATGTCTGCAAAATTGAATATATATATATATATATATATATATATATATATAAACAATGGGTCGTGATCATAATAAATAGTCACGTTGATTCACATTATGTAACTAACTTCCTTATATATGCTAAGTAAATATATCATGTTATTATATACACGATAGGAGGAGCTCTCAAACATGATAGCATGACAGTTGAATACTGTGTGTTGCTTGCCGAATTATTAATTACACAACATATAGATTAGCTTATTATCGAACACACGATAATGCAACACTTGAATATTGATAATCGTCTTATCGAACACATGATATATGACTTATTGTATCCGTGAAAACCCAATAAGCTACTGTGAATACCCACTTTGTGTGTTTTAAATCACGAAATACAAAAAATTGTGCATACGAATATACAATGTAGTTTTTGGGAAAGGCCTTACCACGAAACTGATCCAAGCCAAATTGACCCCTCAATTGTCTCCAAAGTTCACGCCTTTATAGGGATCGCGTCAAATGGAACCTCACTACATGACAGAAACTTGCTTTGGGGCAGAGATTTTCAAAATCACCTTAGAAAAACAAGATGAAACAGAACTTATGCCAGAGATTTTCGCAATCTCCTTTCGAAAAAAACCCTAATCTTTCAAAAACTAACTGGAGTTTTTCGTAATTGTCGGTTGGATGGGTCGAAAGACCTACACTCATGCTACATTAATGCTTTTCACTACTCCAAATGATGCAATTGACACTGAGTTGGGTCAAAGATTGGAACGAAGGCTTCTCAGAGAGGAATTGCCGGTTTGTGAAGTCGTTTGCCTGTGAATGCGACTTCATAAGGTTTTAAAACAATATAAAACCCTAACCCCTATGTAGGGTTATTTTTATCCAAAATATGCCTTCTATCGTGTTAGCCTGGGTCTAATGACATTTTTTTGTGAAAACTAGGAAATATGAAATTTTGTATTTTTTGGCCCGGCAATATGGAAAAAACTCTTTCAATGTTAATTTCGTCTATTTTTGCCAAAATTGTGTTTGGATATACAAATTTAAATAATTTAAAATTTTTGTTGAATGAGCCATTTTGCCCCAAGTCAGCTTGTATGTCCTCCTAAGGAGATTCAGCCCATTCTGCCGCTCTGCTGTAACTCGAAATGAGGCCAGCTTAAGAGTTTCGAGCTTTCCCTATCATAACTTCTTAAACAGTCGCTAGGTATGGCAGACATAACGTGCTCCATCTACAAAGTACAATGACAGCAGAGAAAACCCATTACAAACGAAGACTTTGTATCAATTGAATATGGGCACAAATAAAATGGGGACACATAAAATGGGCACATTGAAAATGGGCATATATAAAATAGGTATAATAAATGGTTGTCAGAACTTTGGGAGGAGCAGAACACGAAGTTGTTAAGCTTAACTTGAAGGCGTTGAATTTCAATGGGCATGGCCTTGGCATGGTCTTTTGATGACACACATGTTTAGTACTTACACAAAAGAACAAAATGAGCGTGACCTCCGTTGCCTCCATGCCGGATGATAAAGGAACGGTTGGAGAATGAAATATGTGGGGGCAGCAAACTAGTGGAAGGGCGGGCTTGTAAAAAAAGAGAAAAAAAATGCCGCAATAAAAGGCCCAGGGGCAGAATGTCCTATTGTAAAAAAAAATGGGTATTTTAGTAACTTCATAGCCAAAATTACTATGATTCTGCTGGCCCTTCAATATGCTATCAAAACAGTATTTAAGTTGAATTTGAAATCTTAAATTCCATTACTAAACGTAATTTCGCTTTTAAACTATTCTAGCCAAATTAATTGCATCATAAATTGTTATCTAAACAGCCCCTAATAAGATGCATAGATGTCTACTTCAAGGCCTTATGCAGAAATAGAGGAGGATGAAAGAACCCGTATTAAGAATAATGGTCAAAGAGTAAAATTGCATCATAAACTGTATAATTTTTAATTTTGAAAGGTTCTATCTTGCACTCTAAAACTTGGATGGTAACATTGGAAAACTTTTGAGAAGCTTTACTAAACAAGATCCCACGTAAATATATTTCTCAAATTTTTTTACAAGTCCCACACATATGACACACTTCTTGATAGTAATTTTTTGCATTT
This sequence comes from Saururus chinensis, assembly GCA_035235625.1. NCBI lineage: Eukaryota > Viridiplantae > Streptophyta > Magnoliopsida > Piperales > Saururaceae > Saururus > Saururus chinensis. The sequence continues at coordinate 30,712,125 of CP141140.1, forward strand.
TTTCTAATATTACACATTTGAATTCACACTTTTTTAGCATTATTTAACAACTCCGACCAGCTCTATTAAATGAGACTCACCGCCTTACTGGTCCTAAATATGAAAGATGAACTTCATGACATGAAGTCCTTCGACGATATTGTCCTTTCCAACCTATGACTTAATGTTAAGTCCCTTACATTTAGGCTTGCAATTGCTTGTTACGAATGTATTTAGGTTGTTATAAAGCTTGCAATTGTATGTATGTATAAGTTATGATCATTATAATCCTGGAAGTGTGTATTGTAACTATGCGTGCAAGAGAGACTTTCTTCTATACATTTTTTATCACTAATTTATTTTATTTTTCTTAACTAATTTTTATTTACCCGTACAATGCATGTGCATTCTTGCTTGTATCAGTAACTTGAGGATAGGAATTATCTGCTTAGTATAGAATGACTTCTTGTAGTCAAGAATAGATCTGGCCCTTCATTAGAATATCATAGCCCTAAAGATATATAATCTCCCCTCACACCCCCAACAATCATCGTCTCTCCATCTCCCTACCTTTCTCTCTCTATTTTCTCACCTCTCCCTTCATCATTTGAAGTCTCTTGCCACCCGCCTAGCTTCACTGTTGACAATTTCCTAGCAGCCCACCTCTCACCCTGATGCCACTCTCTTGGTCGACATTTCCCTCCTTGCCAAATCCCTCCTGGAAATCACCACTCTCCCGGTTGAGTTTACAATGCACAAACACACACGACCTTTTCATTATGTCTGTAATTAAGATCTACTATGACAAATTTAGGCTTCTTTGGGGATTTATTGATCACCATTTACATATTTTTTTCATGTTTGCACTTCATAAAAAACTCGCTCCATGAATTTTCAGACCCCAAACAATCTTTTAATGGAGAAATTTTAATGTTTAATACAAATATTCCTTTACATAAGCCATGAAAATCAGTTTTTTCATACCCCAAACAATCTTTTAATGGAGAAATTTTAATGTTTAATACAAATATTCCTTTACATAAGCCATGAAAATAAGTTTTTTTACTCGTTGATTTCTGCATAATATGAATAGAGGTTCAACTTTTGTCAAGCCAAATCTGCACAACCCAGTTAGTGAGGTTGAGGGGGGCCTTCGTGTCTAATTGACTCAGGAGAATCCAACATACAATAATTTGTCAAGAGGTAACATGGATACCGTTAGAAGTGGGTTTATATAGGTTAAACCCATTTGGATATTGAGAGCCCAAACCCACTTTGAAGTGAAAGAGAATCACATATGACTTGGTTGAAGGTGTGAATAGTCTCATATCACCTAGAAAAAGGTGATGATGCTGGTATATAACACATAAGTTTGGCTTTTCAAGTTAGGCCCTTGGGCCACCCCACTTTTGTAGGGGAGATACATGTTGAACCCATGCACCTAGGTGAGCTAACCCACATGCGCGTGCACTGCCACTATCTGGCTGGCCAGCCGACTCAGTTTAGTTCGCACGCATGGTCAACTGGGCCGGGTTGGATTGGGTCAACAAGATAATTAGTTTTAGGATAAATTCATTTGGTTTTCTTTCAACCTAAAATAGGTATGGTTTTCTTTTACCAAAATGTGTTCTTTAATGGATGGACACATCTATTTGAACGAGATGAGATATCTTCAATAGGATTTATTATAAAACACTGAAAATTATTTTTTGAATAATTCTTTACTAAATTTTCATCTCAGTCTTCTTTGAGAGAAATTCAATAACATTAGTTCGCTCCATGCACTATGTGATGGTGTTTCTACAGCGTGTGGTTGATCCTCTTATCCTAAGACGTAGTGATAAGTATAATTTGTACGTTATTTTACCCTTAATTATTCTATTGTCAAGTCTTATTTAAGAGTTAGTGTTGTTTAAATAATTAGAAATTAAATTTAATTAGGTTTGAAAAAAGTTTGTATGATGTTTTGAAGTAAATTGGCTTACTTATATTAATTCTGTGCAGATTCTTCATTGTCTTTCAAACTCGATCGGGCAAACACGAGTTTGAAAAAAAGACAGTATATCTGTTCGATCGGGCATGTGGGACGATCAAACAGGATAATGTGAAGTTTCCTATTTTGAGTCCTTTTCAAATTAGACTTCCTCGTATGATTCCTATGCCTATATAAAGACATACTTGACTCGAAATTGAAGGTTTTGGAGTAGATTTTCTAAAGAGAAGAAGGGAGAAGAAAATGAAAGATAATTCAAAGCATTCAATGGAGATTTAATAGCTTTATTCTAACATGCAATGCTAGAGTTTTTTTTACTTAGGAGTTGGTGAAACTATAAATAAGTTTTAATTTTTTTTTTAATTTATATCTCAGTTGTGAATAATGACAATTGTTTGACAAGGATTTTCTTTTTAATGGAAGAGTTTTTTATGTTTATTCAAATCTATGTTGCTTTATTGTCTTGTAGATGATATATTGATGTAGTTTTGATATTTACATCGATTCTAATTTGTGTGATTTAGCTGAGATGGTCATACAATAGTTTTAATGTTCATATGATTACTGAATTGGATGAGTTATACTAAGATTAGACGAGTCATGCCTATAGTTTAGTTTAGTGTAGATGATTCGTGCTATTGTCAAAGATAGTTCATGCCATGGACTTAATTAAGGATTCTTTCTGAAGTAATTCTAGCTTGTAGCTGAGAATACTTGTTCATATTCACACTAGATTTAGATTAAAGGTTAAAAAATTGTTATGGTTCTATAGTGGATTCAATTTCCTAAGTAATGTTCATCATATTGATCTCTTCCTTTTAAATTAATTGATTACTTTCCTTTGCTTAATTAAAGTTCAAATTATTTTAGTTTTTAATAAACAAATTCCTCTCTTAGATTTAGTAATAATTCATCCATCCCTAAGGTTCGACAACCCTTAAATACTTATCCTAGTACAATTACCTTGTATACTTGCAAAGAGTTTAATTATAAACGATTAGGTAGAAACCTAAGTAAATCCTTAGCACCAGTAGGGAGGGCGAATTCTGTCTTTGGGAGAGAGCATACTCGCTTGATTTGATCGTCTTATTCCTATGAGTTTCTTTCATCACAACACTTACTAAGGTATGAAAAATAACAATCTTAAGATAGAATTCCTATTTTTTCGTACTTTACTGTTGTGTCTATTATTTCAAAACAAAGACTCTCTTATATTCATTGGAACATAACTAGCTGCAAAGGGTGCCAACATGACTTTAGTCATAATTTTCACTACGGTGAGTGCTCCTGTTAAAGTGAAAAGGGAAAAACTAAAAAAATTAAGTGGTCTTGATTTTAAACGATGGTAATAGACGATGCTATTTTATCTTACCACACTGAATTTGACTCGATTTCTTCAAGAAGAAATTCCCATTTTCATTGAGGAGAAAAGGGATGACAAAACGGTTATAGCGGGAGTCAATGCATAGAAATATGCAAATTTTATATGTCGTAATTATATCCTCAATGGGTTAGACAACACGTTATATAATATGTACAGTCCGATGAAGAGTGCTAAGGCACTATGGGAGTCATTGGATAAGAAGTATAAGACAGATGATGCTAGAACGAAGAAATTCATTGTAAGAAAATTCTTGGACTTCAAGATGATAAACTCTAAGATAGTAATTAATCAAGTCCAAGAGCTCCAAGTGGTCTTGCATGATATACATGTAGAATGTATTATTACTTTGAGTGAGTCTTTTCAAGTGGCTACAATAATTAAAAAATTATTACCTTCCTAGAAGGACTTTAAGAATTACTTGAAGCATAAGTGTAAGGAGATGAACATGGAAGACTTGATATTAAGGTTGAAGATAGAAGAGGACAACCGTGCTTTTGAAAGGAAAACTTGGGGTTATGGCATGGAAGCCAAAGTCAATGTTGTTGAACAATAACATAAAAATAACAACTTCAACAATAAGAAGAGGAAAAATCATGGAGGACAGTTAAACAACGACTTCAACAAAGCCAAGTTCAAGGGCAAGTGCTATGTGTGTGACAACATAAGGCTAGGAATTATTGTAAGCGAAAGAAACAAGAGGATTCCAAGAAGAAAAATGCACACGTCAACATGATTGAAGTAGAGAATTTTTTCAACAATGTGAATGATATCAGCCTTTATGCTGTAATTTATGAAGTGAACATGGTCACAAATACAAGCGAATAGTAGGTGGAAACTGGGGTCACTCATCATGTGTGCTCTAACAGAATAATATTCTATACTTATCAACTGATAGAAAAAGGTAAATAACTTTTCATGAAAAATTCTTCTACTACCAAGGTTTATGGTACTAAAAAGGTGGTGCTCAAGATGACTTCGGGCAAGGAATTCACTCTCAACAATGTGTTGTATTTGCTAGAAATTCGAAAGAATTTAGTACCAAGATCATTGCTAAGTAAGAATGAGTTCAAATTGGTGCTTGAATCGGATAAGTTTGTGTTGACTAAGACTGGGATGTATGTGGGAAAAAGGTATCTTAATGAGGGGCTTTTCAAGCTTAGTGTATTGATTATTGTACCTGTTGCTAATATTAAGAATGCTACTGCTTCTTCTTCTTATATGATTGAGTCATGTGATATGTGGCATGGTAGATTAGGACATGTTAATTATGATGCTATGCGAAGATTGATTAATATAGAATATTTTTCTAAATTTAATATTGGCTCTCATCATAAATGTGAAACTTGTGTGAATTAAAATTGATAAGGAAATCATTTCAAAACATTGAGAGATGTAATGAACTTCTTGAGTTAATGCACAGTGATGTCTGTGACTTAAAACTTATTCAAACAAGAGGATGTAAAAAGTACTTTATTATAGTCATGGATGATTACACTCAATATTATTATGTGTACCTGCTAAGAAGTAAGGATGAGGCTATAGACATGTTTGTACTATACAAAATAGAGGTTGAGAATCAATTTAGCAAGAAAATAAAAGTTATAAGGAGTGATAGAGGTGAGGAATATGAATCACCTTTTGGTGAATTTTATTTACAACATAGTATTATACACCAAACTAAAACACCCTATTCACTTCAGCAAAATGAAGTTGCTAAACGGAAAAATAGAACTTTAAAAGAGACGATGAATGTCATGTTAACAAGTTTTGGATTACCCCAAAACATATAGGGGGAAGCTTTACTTTTAGCAAATTATATTCTCAACAAACTACCATATAAGAAAACTTTGAAGACATCGTATGAATTATGGAAAGGTTGAAAGTCTTCCTACAAATTCTTAAAGGTGTAGGGGTGTTTGGCAAAAGTGGTGGTGCCAAATACTAAGAGGATTAAGATTGGACTGAAGACCATTAATTATGTATTCATTGGTTATGCCAATAATAGTAGTGCATATCACTTTCTTATTCATAAATCAGAGATTCCTGATGTAAATGTCAATACTGTGATTAAATCCAGGAATGCTTCATTTTTTTAACATTTTTTTCTGTAAAATTCTACACAAGAGGAAAGTTATCTTAAAATAACTTTAGATGTTACATAGGACAATAGTGAAGACTAAGAGGGAGGAGATGATGAACTTAGATGTAACAAATATACTAGAACACTAAAATTTTTTGGTCCGGACTTTCTGACTTATTTGTTAGAAAATGAGTCTCAAAGCTTTAAAAAAGTCATGTTTTCTCCTAAAGCATAATATTGGAAAGAGACTATAAATAGTAAATTAAATATATTATGCAAAATCATACTTGAGAGTTGGTGGACCTTCCACCAAGGAGTAAACCTTTAGGATACTAGTGGATATTCAAGGAAGATGAAGGCTAATGGATTAATTAAAAATATAAAGCCAGACTTGTTATTAAAGGATACGAGCAAAAGGAAGGTAAAGATTAGTTTGATACATAATCGTCAATCATGAGAATAACATCCATTAGGATGTTAATTGCTATTGTTGCTTTGTATAATCTTGAAATACATCAAATAAATATGAAAATCACATTCTTGAATGGTGACTTGAATAAGGAAATATATATGCAACAACCTAAATGGTTTGTTATACTGAGTCAAGAAAATAAAGTATGCAGACTTATTAAATCTCTCTATGGGCTTAAATAAGCACCTAAGCAGTGACACTAAAAATTGACAAAATGATGATGTTAAATGGATTCAAAATTAATGAATATAACAAATGTGTTTGTCAAAGAAAGACTTAATGACTATGTCATTGTATGTCTGTATGTGGATGATATGCTCATTATTGGTAGCAATGATGATATCATTAAAGCTACTAAGAGGATGTTAAACAAATAGTTTTATATGAAAGATATGAGTGTTGTAGATACTATACTAGGGATGAAAATCACTAGAACATCCAATGGATATGCATTGTCTCAATCTTATTACATTGAGAAAATCCTAAAAAAATTAAATAAGAATGATAATCATCCAACGAGAACATCTATGGATGAGACATTGCACTTAAACAAAAACACTAGTGAGAGAATATCACAACTTCAATATTCTCAAATTATTAAGAGTCTCAATTACATAATGAATTGTACGAGACCAAACATAGTATACTCCATAAGTAAACTAAGTAGATATAATAGCAACCTATGGGCAGACCACTAGAAGGTTGTAGTAAGGGTTCTTAGATATCTAAGATATACTTTAAACTATGGACTGCATTATACGAGGTATCCAGTAGTACTAGAGGGTTAATATGATGCAACCTGGATATCTGATACAAAAGACTCAAAATTCACAAGTGGGTATGTCTTTACTCATAGAGTGTAGCAGTGTCTTGGAAATCTTTTAAAGAAACGTGCATAGCAAGACCCACAATGGAATATTAATTTATTGCACTTGATAGAGCAGGTGAAGAGACTGAGTGACTTCATTATTTTTTAGAGGATATTTCAATGTGGGGGAAACCTGTGCCACCTATATGCATCCATTGTGATAGCCAATCAGCTATAGGAAGGGCACAAAGTAATTTGTATAATGGTAAGTCTTAACATATACGTCGGAGGCATAATACTATAAAATAATTGTTCTCTAATGGAATAATTTTCATAGAGTATGTTAGGTTGAAAGAAAATATTGTAGATCCACTTACTAAGGGTTTGACCAAAGAACAAGTGAGGAGTTTGTTGAGGGGAATGGATTTGAAACTTATGCATTAAGAGTCACCATAATGGCAACCCAACTTAGTTGACTAGAGATCCCGAGATCTATGATCAAAGGGACAACCGAATTGTAGGGGATTCAAGGGGAATCACTATTGAGATAACATCATATCCTCATTCCTATGATGAGATAGTGATGCCTACAGAGTGTATTAGGATAATATTTACTTTTAGTGGTTCTTATAGCTTGAATTAATTCAAGTGGGTTATGGAAGGATACACCTAATAAGAATTGCCTATATGAGTGTGAAGGGGCCACTTGTATGAGGATTTTAAGGCTAAATCTTCAAGATCACTCATGAAAACTAGGTTTGTTTAAGGCCAAAATGAACACAATCATGAGAATCACGTTGTGTCTGAGAAGTGACTGTGTAAAATCTATTGTCTTGCTTTACACAAATGGTTGAATAGTTCAAGACATCACGTTCATTGATTAGCTAGTAGACCCAATAATTTTTACAAGGGATGTTTCAAAGCCAAAGCTACCTTTCCCTCATGCACAAACTTTTCAATATTTGCTCTCACGTTTTATCTGCATTATTTTGCAAAGTTATCCAGCCAATTGTCATCCATGTGGGGGATTGTTAGAAGTGAGTTTATATGGGTTAAGCCCATTTGGATATTGAGAGCCCAAACTCACTTTGAAGTGAATGAGAATCACACATGTGAATTATTTGAAGGTGTGAATAGTCCCACATCACCTAGAAAAAGGTAATAGTGTTGGTATATAAGAGGCATAAGTTTTGTCTTTCAAGTTAGGCCTTTGGGCCACCTCACCCACTTTGAAGTGAATGAGAATCACACACATGAATTGGTTGAAGGTGTGAATAGTCCCACATTACCTAGAAAAAGGTGATAGTATTAGTATATAAGGCATAAGTTTTGTCTTTCAAGTTAGGCCTTTGGGTCACCCCACCCACTTTGAAGTGAATGAGAATCACACACGTGAATTGGTTGAAGGTGTGAATAGTCCCACATTGCCTAGAAAAAGGTGATAGTGTTAGTATATAAGGCATATGTTTTGCTTTCCAAGTTAGGCCCTTGGGCCACCTTACTTTTGTGGGGGAGATACATGTTGGACCTATGCACCTAGGTGGGCTAACCCACACGTGCAAGGGCCACCGCTTTTGTCCATTCAGCTAGCTGGCTTGGCTTGGTTTGGTTCACATGCATAGTCGGCTAGGCTAGGTCGGGTTGGGTTAGGTCAAAAAGATAATTATTTTTAGTATAAATTCATTTGGTTTTCTCTTAACCCAAAATAGGTCCAATTTTCTTTTTACCAAAATGTGCCTGTTAATGGATGAGAATGTTTGTTTGAATGGGAAGGGTTAACTTTAATGGGATTGCTTATAAAAACACTAAAAATTGTTTTCTGAATAATCCTTTATTGGATTTTTGTCTTGATCTTCTGTGAGAGCAATTCCATAATGTTGGTTCGCTGCATGCACTGTGTGATGGTACTTCTACAGTGTGTTGTTGATTGTCTTATCCTGGGAGGCAGACGCCCAAGTGAATCCTTAGCACAAGTAGGAAGGGCAAATTCTGTCTTAAGGACAAAGCATACTCACTTGATTCAATCATCTTATTCTTGTGAGTTTTTTTCATCGCCATACTTACTAAGGTACAAAAAATAATAGGTGCCAAGTAAGGGGTGAAACCAAAATCAAAAGCTTGACTTGACTCACACTCAACTTGAGTTAGTTCGTGTTTGAGCTCAAACTTGAAGATGGTCAAGCCAAACTTAATCATATACATGTGCTCGGCTCAACTTGAAGTTTGAGAAAAACTTTCACTCATAGTGTGTATATTACTTTTTTCAAATATATACATGCATAAATTACACTCTATCTATAGATTCATTTCTTTAAAGTTTCAACTCCTTCCAACATATATATCATTGTTTACTTTTTTTCTAGTATAACTACTTGAGTCTTTTTACTATAAGAAATAGGTAATATGTCTAATGAGAATTAGGATCATTTTTTTAACTTCTATAAAATTAAACTATTTAGAATATATATAATACTCCCTTTATCCTATATTAATCATCTAGATTAGAATACCAAAATCAACAAAAACTAGTTTTTTTCAGTTTTGTAAACTGGACCATTAAAATGAGAGTGGGAGAGTATGCAAGATATAACCATGAGTGGTTGGACAATGACTTGATGTGTCAAGACACACTATACCTCTAGGGCCTCAATTACAAAGCCAAGCTGGCTCGCTAGCTTAAGCGACTTAACTTGACTTAAATCAACTCGAAGTTAAAATTTCAAGTTTAAATGAATCAGTCTTAAAAGTTGATTCAGCTAGGCTTGTTAGCACACCTGGTAGCAAGAAGTGGATTGCTCAAACTTTTACTTCAGTAGCTAAGCTAACCTGACATTCAATTTAAGCCTTTGTAGAAATGCATGTGATCTCCCTATTCCACTTGTTACATATTTATAGCTCTTTCCTCGTTCAATTCCTCCCTTATTTTCGGTTTTCATTTTTTTCCTAGGGCTTGAGTCTTGTGTGCTCTATATATGGTTGCCTCTAGAGTGAAGCTAAACATGATGGTTGTTGGGAGAGTGTGCCAATAAAACTAGAGGTAGGGGTAATGAGAGTGACACATTGCAATAAAACAAATAAACATAAGCATAACCATGGATTACATTCACTATCAATGAGTTTACAATGGAACATGTACAAATTACATTAGCCAACAATAATAACATATCATGTTCCCCCTGTTAGCATAAATGATTTCTTGCATATTGCTAGAGTGGTAGCCAAAGTGGTTGTACATACATGGTCATGTAAAAATGAAAAATATAAATAAATATATTTAAAGATATTTACAAGGGTCTACAAAAGTTATAAATTTATGTGAGACATTTAGACCTACTCGTGACAAGGCGAGTTGGACAGTAGATGGTAGGGACGAGGTGGTGAAGGAAGTGGAAAAAAGAGAGATAGAGGAAGGGAAGGGAGAGAGGGGGTGGCATGGGTTAAATGGGGCCCTTTAGGACCCTTGCTTCAATCAAAGGTTGGGTCTACTCTACACTTGAGTACATACTATATTTTTTTACCTCACTATTTACATCTAGGTCTAAATATATTATCAAACATAACTTGTAAAAATGTACAATTCTATGACACAGGTGTGCTTGATAATAGGAATTCACTATAAAATTAAAAAAGAAAATTATTATCAAGATTTGGTGAATTACATTTTTTATCTAGAAGATTTAGAGTACTACATGAATGGTGGACCACCACAAGATGACAATACTATAGCAATGATCACAAAGAACACAATTGTTGCCCTTATAGCTTAGAGTAGAGCATTAGTCTTGTAAACTGAAGGTTCAATCATTCGTGAGGGTATTTTGCTAATTATTTTCCAATGCGGCCTTTGTGGACTTGTTGGATCTTTCCTAGTTTTGTCTGTCACACTCCGAGACTTTTAAACTTACTTTTATAAATAAACCTATGTAAAGAAAATTTTATAACTTTTTATCAAATATTCGACAAGATACCTCGGGGTATGAACCACTCGTATTTGAATATATACATATTTAAATTAGAATACTAAATTAAACAAGGTCAAACCAAGCTACAATCCAACAGGGTCCAGCCCGAGTATATGTCATGGATACACAATATACATTAATATAAATAATTGACACTCATGTGCCTAAAGTCAAATACAAACATCCTAAAAGTTTCGTTAATAAGTTAGAATTCCAACATCAATATACGGAGTCTCAGGTCCTCCTTCCCAATCACTAAAATCCTAATCAATCACTTGTCTTGCAGACTTGCATCATAAGGATGCGGAGTGTAGTAATATACCCAATGTGATGGCTAAACAAGAATGATAACAATGACAACAATTTACAATTTAAGAGTAACAATGTATACAAAACATGATTAACAATGCATGCATATCATCAATATAATATATTGGCAGAGACAAACAATAACGTAAGAGCATAATCATTAACATAAGCACCTCATTATTTCCATACTGTGATAGCACTCGGGAGTTCATCTTCCTCCCTAAGTACAAGTCACAAAGGTTTACTACGACATGGTGGCCACATCTAAAAATCGTTCTCTTACTATATCATGGACTACTCACAAATCAACTTTAGTTTTTCTAAAGCCTACCCACCTCATCCACACCATGAAGATAAGGCCTACAAGGGCTTATAAACCCATGTGGTTGAGATCTTGACTACAATTGTCATGCCCCGGTGATGCCCGACCCGAGCCGAACCCGGTCCAGGGGCCGGTCAAGCGCGCGGGGGCGACGAAGTGAAAATTGAGAAATGATCTAGCGGAAGACTTAACCCTAACCACGGGCGATTAACAGCAATACGGAGTGCGCACAATCCTTTGAGCAAGAGTAAATAAAAGGGAAGAAAAAGGTGTTGCTTATCACAAAGTAAACAACAATCTCAAACCCACAAACTTAGTTAAGTAAAGCCCACACCGGCTCAAAATAAGTCATAATCATCACAACTGTAGTATATGACATAAATCCAAAACAAGAACCCTACACAAAGGTTCGAACATAAAGCATGAAACAAACGCAGGTAAGTCACTCAACGATCTCCATCATCACACTCAAGCTACCTATGACCTTTCCTCAAAGAGGCAATCCTGTCCATCTGCGTGTCGCACCACGCAGCCCCAAATCAAAACACAAAAGAGGGGTGAGTTTTAACAAACTCAGCAATGGTTTTAATATCACTGTCAACGTTAAAAATACGATAGCATAGTAATGAGATCGTTCAAATCACAGATTTACATGGTGCATCACTTTCTGATCACACATTCATGTCATCTAACACTGCATCATAATGCATAATTCAACCTGCATGGATGTATCTCTAGCATACATATCCCCACATGCATTCACATCATACCAATCCCGCATGGATGTATCTCTAACATACATATTCCCACATGCATAATATCATCACAACCTGCATGGATGTATCTCTAACATACATATTCCCACATGCATAATATCATCACAATCTGCATGGATGTATCTCTAACATACATATTTCCACATGCATTTTATCATCAAAGTCAACATGCATGGATGTATCTCTAACATACATATTCCACATGCATAACATCAAAATCAACATGCATGGATGTATCTCTAACATACATATTCCCACATGCATAATATCATCACAATCCACCTCCATCAAGGAGTAATCACACGTTAACGTCACACAGACGGGAGCATAGACAAGGCCACGAAGGCGTATCATGGTCCAAAATCCTACACAAGAATTCAAGAAAGATCGGGGTTGTCAATCCCTAATACTGCTCGCCCTGGACGATCCTGGCCAAGGATGTCCCATTCTCACACAGAGAATCTAGAGCAGGGGTGTTCGCCCAGGGACATCTCCTGCGGAGGGAAGAGCCCGAGTTCTCACACAGAGAACCCTAGAACACGTGGTAGCGGGGTGCACACGGCATACCACACTGGATTCTTAGGGTCCAGATGACACACATGATAACATTCCCACATATCCGCAAGACAAGTACACAACTCGTCCCCACATCATTCCATTTAACAAGACTCAACCCGGGGAGTGCACTCGTTCTACACAGGAACTTCAAATCGTTCCACACAGGAACTTCAAATCAAAATATGTCCTTTCGGACCAATCAACTTGCGATTAATCCATGACCGATCAATCCGGCACACAATTTCATCACATTGCATCCAATCGGTCAAATTCGATTAATCACGATGAAGCCTCACTTGGAAATCCATTTTCATGATGCGTGCAGCATGGTACATGCGTGGGCAAAGCATACATGAATCCTAATCCATGATATGTGCGCTCATCAGCCCCTAATGCATCATTCCTACTCACAATGTCAAGCTTCAACATCATCATTTAACCCCCACATGTGTGTGTGTAACTAGTAGAAGCCTTTCACATAATGCATAACAACATGCTTGAAAATCAACTCACTACCACACTACACATGTGAATTTCTATCTAAACATGAATTCCAGCAGAAATCATAGTAGAAGAATCGTCGAAATCATAGCTAAATTCAAAACTCAACCACAAAGGCTAAACACATATAACATCACTCATTTCATCATTGAGTCATGACATTCGCCAACATTCACACACCACTAACCACAATCTATCATGACAAATCAGTCCAACAATTATTGTAGTCCTACTAAAAATATATGCTTATCCAAAGGGAAACAACCGTTCATAATTTCAAGATAACGATTCCAACATCATGCCACAAAACATAAGTCATCCCACCATCTCTAAGCATATGTCTCAACTCTATAAACTCAATAGCATGTATTTCCAGTAGCCTAACATAGCTTAAAACACTCCACATTCATATAAAATTGGCAAGCTAAAGTGGAATCATCAAAATAGACATCATATGCACAACACACAATTTTCTGTGTAGCCGATCGATCGCCCTTCAGGCCGTTCGATCGGTTACACGCAAAAATTTGAAATTTACAGTTCAGCCGATCGATCGCCCTGCAAGGCCGATCGATCACCAACACGGCAGAACAGTCATCTTCTTCCTTTCGCAAAATCAAACCGAAACACCATAGATAACACTTCAAATCCACATCTAACACCCTAATCATCATCAAAAGTCCTCCTTGACTTCCAGAATATCAAACCAAACCATAATAATGCAAAACCCTAAGAAATCGGGATTAAATAATTCCATTTTCTAATCTTACCATTAACACACTAAATCAAGCAAACCATTTCGAAATAAGCCAAAAATGAAGAGTTTTACCATGGATAAATAGAGATTTCGAAGACCCATTACCTTAGCACTTGATTAAGCTCGGATTAAAGAGTCACCCTTCTTAAAATCCTTGAAAACACAATGAGTTTGAATTAAACTCTAATAGAAATCGATTTACCCAAGAAATCCTTAATTAAACCTTAGTCTAGGGCTTATTGGTAGTAAAAATCGAATTTTGAATGTTATGGTTTGTAGTAAAACACAAATCAGTAACTTTTGATGGTCAAAAATGAATTGAATCAAGGGGAAAATGGTAGATTTGGAAGAAATTAAGAGAAAAGCCATGGATTAGTGCTTAATTAGAGCAAGCTTACCTTAATCGGCTTCTAATTCGGGCCTAAGTAGGGATTAGGCCAGCCCTCCTTCCTTAGCCTATTCCCAAAAATGGAAATAACTCTGGTTTTCCCTTTTATAGTAAGGGTTGGGGTAGGCATAGGTAAGTTTTGGGGTGTAAATATGAAAAGTAGGCTAAAAGTGGGTATTTTGCAAATTTAAGCATAATTTAAGCCTAATAAAATTCTGAAAATTTTTGTGGGACCTTAAGTATATGTCTAGGTTCATTTGACACAAAAATAAAATTTTCAACGGTGGGGCCCACAGGGGTCCCGCCAAAACCCTAATTTTTGGGAAAATAGTGAAAATTCCAAAAAATCCCAAAAATTCACATTTGGTTTAAAATCACTCAAAACCACTAATATTAAAGTTAATTTTGGTTAAAACTATCACAAATACTATTTATTTACGAAATCACTGAATAAGATCAAAGAACGCGTAAATCTCACGATAACCCATAATTAAAGAAAACCAAAACCGGTTTAAAGATGAGGGTCCTTACAACAATGATCATTGAAATCTCTTTGTATTGCACTATACTAGATTAGTCATCTTTTAATGCTCTAGTTCATTTGAATCTAACTCCTAAGCCATGGCTCTACATAACTCCCACCCTTGGGGACTAGAAGACCGTGATCATTTTTCATACCATTCTTTTTCATCTGCGTGACTAAATGACTGCCTTGGGGAGCCAATTAGACACTATGCTCTATTGTCCTTAAGAGTTAAATATCATCAATCTAGGTACGCTCCAACATCACAACGATTTATACACATAATGGGTCATTTACCCATATTCAAACATGTTCAACATAAAAAACCATGCCATTGTAATACTCAATAATGTCATAAACAATATCACAATTCATGCTTTAATTCACTCATTACCGACATATCATCAGTAAGCATACCAATGTGTCAGCCAGGTCACCGCTGACAATCGACGTCCCATCGACACGTCAAACCTCCATGACAGTGGGTTGGTTTTAGATAACCTCCCTAATTGATGTCACGCCGACACATTGACCTTACTGCTAGTGACTGGCCAGATGAACACTAACATGTCGATGCATGTCAATGCATGTCAATGTTAGTATTGTCATCTCCCTCCTTCCAAAAATATCATCATTGATGTAATTGTATTGCCGGTGATTGGGAGAGAAATAACAAAAACTACTCTGGCTTCCTAAAACACTCCAAACAAGTCATAATGCAATCATTCCCCCATAAGACCTTCCCATAATGACATATGATGATTCATACTATAATACAATCATTACATATATGAAAAATATGATCTTGTAGCATAATTATGATACAAAATTTACAAAATCATTCCCAACATGCTTTCATGTTATAATCCATAACAAAACATGATTCTTCACTTTGTTACTCATAGGAAAAAGATGATCTTGTAGCATAATTATGATGAAGAATCAGAAAATCATTCCCAACTTGATTTCTTGTTAATAATCAATAACAAAACATAACTCTTCACTTCAAAGTCATTAACAATAACAAGGTTAGCTATCCAACCTTTTTCCTCCACCAAACACGAAGATCTCTTGAATCCGATTACTTCTCCACCTTCTCTAGAGTTTGGCGTGTCCTACGCCTTCCTCTTCAACCCAAGGTCAAAGATTCGGAAAGATTTGGGTCATGAGGTGTCAAAGGTATTTCTATGGGGATGAAATAATTGAATTCTAGTATATAATCACTTTAGAAACTATATGAAACCATTTTACATTGAAGTTTCAAGCCCATCGCAGAAAAACCGATGCGTCGATGGTCCACCGATGGTAGGATTGACACTTCATAGACATGAGCACCAGCGTGTTGAATCCTTACTGATAGTGGCCCAAAATTTCACCGATTTGGTTGTCAATGTGTCAATGCGTTGATGCTTACCCAAAAAAATATTTTATTCTAGAAAGTTAAAACATTCAATTTTAAATTTATCATTGGTACTCCTTTATTGAGTTTATTACTCATTATGTAGTGTCATTTATAATCACAATGTCACCAATGCATCAAAATTGATGCCTACATACTCTAATTATAAAAAGTGAACAATTATTGACAAAAAGTGTAATAGTTAAACATGCAAAAATGTTTTATGGAAAATCCCAACTGTCATAGTGTCCTAGCCTCAAATCTGATTGGTGCATATGGTGCATATAATGTGAGGGTGTGCAACATCTTGAATTTATGTTTCATGACCTTATTATTATTATCAACATGTCATACTCCATTAGTCTATTTCATTAATGTGTAATGTGTGTAACACCTTGAATTTATGTAGAGAAAAAGTCAATGAACAACTCTTATCGACTGAACGAACCACTTGTGAAGTTGTACGAGAAGCAGGACGGGCTTGGTAAAGTGGTAGGACTAGTGTGCTAATGGAACAATTGACCTCTTTGAAGTAAGTAAAATCTCGATGTTCATTTTTAATTTTCTTATGAAGAGAAGTTTTTACAATTCCCTTTTTATGGTTCTTACAATGTTATAAATTTCTTTGCTAACTTTTGGGCACACAATCAAATGTGATTGGAATTTTGGCAAGCATTGTTTACTCTCATTGAAGTTTCATTTGATCACCTTTTCTTAGCCTAATACAATCTTTTCAATCACCAAAACATACATTTCCCATCTCCATTTGCTATATTTCCTCCATTAATTTATCAATTTTAAATTGTCACTTAAATTTGTAGGCTAGTAAATTGAAGAGTGTTGGCTCATTGGACTCTATACTAATTCCTTCTTTGCTATAATGATTGGCCATCAATTCTAACCCCAACCATTTTGTAGCCCCATCCCCCCCCCTCCTGGTTGTTTGCTTTGCAGGGACCCATAATTTGAGGAAGAAAATGTATTAAATACCTAACATAACAGCTCAGCCCAAATCTTCAATGTTTAAAAGAACAATAGAGAAAAGGAGTTTTAGGCGCTAACTACAAAAAAATTATTATATTTAGACAAAAATGCCCCCCAAATCCCTCACTCCACTCCCCAATCAGTAGGATGATGAAGACGCTCCGAGCCCGACCATGTGAAGGGTTGTTTAATGGAAGTAAACCTAGCGATGATGTGCTACTGGAGATCATCTCGCAACTATCTGCCAAGTCTCTCCTTTGATTCAAGTGTGTCTCCAAAGCCTGGTGCGGTTTCATCTCTAATGATGCCTTCCAGAGGAAACTAATTTCGTCCATGTGCCTTCGAGAGGACACAATTCTTAATTCAAGAAATGGTTTGGTTCTCAGCCTATGTCAGGGTACAGGTCAGACACCCTTGTATTCTGTGTGCAATCCTCTTACCAAAAAGTGAGTCTCTCTTCCTTCGCCCGATGGCTACAGCAGTAGGGTGGACTTTGTGAGCGCTGCTAAGCTGGATTTTGATCTGACTTTGTCTATTCACTTCAGGATTGTTCTAATGCCTAGACCATTAGGTAATTTGCCTAGACTTGTATTTCTTGAAGTTCATTAGTTGAAACCGTAAATATTTACTCACTTTGTTACATACAAAGAGAGTAAATATTTACTATTTATATTAGGAGGGAGGTACCGGAGCTGTTGTGGACGGAGAGGGAGATCGAGGAGGAGACATGGAGCATGGAATAAAGATCTGGATGGAAAAGGGAGCAGTAATTTGGATGGAGGAAGAAGCGATTTGGACAAAGGAAGTAAAAGAAAGAAGAAAAAGAATGGAGGAGGGCGCAATGGAGGAGGGCACATGGTGGAGGAGGCGCCAGAGCTACTATGGACGGAGAAGGAAGCATGGAGTATAGAGTAAGGATTTAGATGGAGGAAGAAAGGGAGCAGTAATTTGGATGGAGGAAGAAAAAGAAAGAGAGGAGGGCGCAGTGGAGGAGGGCATGCGGTAGAGGAGGCGCTAGAGTTGCTATGGATGGAGAGGGAGACGAAGGAGAAGTAGGCATGGAGCATAGAGTAAAGATTTGGATGGAGAAAAAAAGGGAGCAATGATTTGGATGAAGGAAGAAGTAATCTGGATAGATGGTGGAAGAAAATGAAAGAAGAAAAAAAAAAGAAGAAAAGAATAGAAGACTAAATTTATTTAAAAATATAAATTATGTGGATTTTATGGATAAAAAAACTAACTTTTCAAAAGATATAAAGAAATAAATTTTTTAGAAGCTCGATAAATTGGCTTAGGGTGGCCAGGGTCAGGATAAGAGGCTTAATGATATAGGGGATAATTCCCCAACCTTCCCATGCAAAAATAAATAAAATAAATAACTAATAACACTTTACAAAGCCTTCACCAACATGAACATCTTACATCGACAAAAATCATGTCACTTCACATCTTGTTGCTCACCTGTAACAATTAATCCACCGGCCCTCTCCCCGCCAAGTTTCCAAAACAGTCATACTAATAGCTTTAGTCACACTTATGCTCCTGGGACTGATGTTATGTAGGCCGCCCACGCCCACGCGTACTTGTCACATGTGCCATGATGCGGTCCCTATGCACAGCCCCATGCCTTCATTGCTGTGTATGTGTTGGTGTGTCGAAAGAGCATATGGCGTTTTCAGAAATTAATTGGTCAAATAACAACTATTTGTATCTTTAAAATCCTGCAACAGCTGGCTCTATCCTCAGTAAGACAACTCTGGACGTTTGTAGTAAGAAAAATGAAAATGATCGCCCCGAACATGTGTAGGATAACAACCATTAAAGGTGTTTTTGGATGCAAAATTATTTAGAAATAGTTAAAATATTTTATAATTTAATTCTATTGATTCAACGTAGATTTAGAATTGAGTTTGGTAACAAAATTTTTAAATATAAATACTCATGAAACTTCCAACTTTTTCTTAATGTTTTGACAAGTATATCTTTTTTTTTCCTAAACTCAGATTCTGAGTATTATTGATACTGTTACACGATGAGCCCTACTAAACAAAACTCATATCTATAGGTCATTTTCAATTTTTTAAGTAAAGTCCACTTATATATTATGCTTCACAAGACTCAAATTAATATAAGGTTTATTGGAATTAATGCCAAATCTTTCTTATGTCAAAATTTTTGATTTCGCACAATGCCCTCATTTAGTGGAATTGTGGCAAAATCCTTAGAATCCTTAAAAATTCTAAAACAGAAATCTTGTGTGTCGGCCATATATGATCTTATGCACAATCTAGCAATGTTGTATTTTGTACACAATATTTAACATTGTTCTTGTGGTAATGGATGCATCTTGCCCGACTTGGCTTCTTCGTGACCATTGACCATGCCTATAGAGCTCTCTTTTATAATATCTTCAAAGCCCTATGTACGCTGGTCACAGAACTGATTAGATAAAGTTGGTCAGGAAAATATTTTTGCTTGGTAAATATTTTAATGGATGCCTAATGTGACTCATAATCTAGGTGCTAGATTTCAGGTTTATTTCTTCAAAACTCCAAAATCTGAAATCCGCGAATTTTGGTTATTTATTTTAGAAAAATGCTAATAGCTATGGGCACATGGATCATAAGAAAAAAATATTTTCAAATTTAATGGCCCTTACTGCATGTAGCTATTCTAGATAGATCTTTTTTTTTTCATTTGTGAACTTAAGCCGTGCTTCAAGGAAGATAATATGATCCTCAAGCTCATTTTTTCTTCCTCTATCTTACATCATCTCATCTGTTGGGACTTAGGGAGATTAATAAAGGAGCCCTAAGAAAGGTTTTGCATCTGTACTGATCTTCAATCTAACAGGGTGGTTCTCATATGTTATAAATATCATCCTCATCCTTAATAGTCTCAAGGATTAGCCCTTTTAGTAAGAAGATCATAATTGAGCGGTGAAGGGTTGTGGGTGTTGCACAGTGAGAAAAAAGTTCGACTCAAACATGTGGCATCTTTAGGGGTGAGTGATGGAGAGGTGTGTGTTGTATCTATCAAAAAAATAGTTCATGTCTCGTTATTCATGAGTTACCTGTAGTTAGGTCTTCCTACTGTTAATTGAGTGCAAGTGACCATTTGATTTTGACCCATAAAAAGAGGTTATAGCGTTTTAGTCACTTGTTCACACCTACCCATCAATATCACCTTAACAAGTAATGAACAAATAGACACAAAAGTCGAAATCAAATGCAATGCCATCACAAGCAACAATTTACTATCAACCACTAAGAGAGATGGCCATCCACATCTGCAGGCCACATGTGCTTAAAGTTGATTAAGCTGAGTTGGTTGGGGGTTGATGCCACTCATAATTAGCTAAGCAACCTATTAAATCCTCCCCTCAATATTGCCTCACTTGAAATGTTCCCAGGCACTAGATATGTTCCACGTCATCATGTCCCTACTAGAGTCAAAGTGGGCCTCCATGCCCTCAGCTGCTGGTTTGGCCCAACTTTGTTCTTTCTCATCGATTGACTTGCTAACAGACTCAGCCCCCAATAATGGCGTTCACAATATTTCTTAATTTTTATAGGGCTTTCGTTTTTTTCCAAACTGAGATTACATGAATACTTACTACCTTTCTCTGAGTCTGTCCCTGCCTATCAACTCCCCTTGAAAGGTGACTAAGAATGAGGGCCCCTGAAAAGATAGAGAAAAGGGGGCATGGGAATTGGAGGGTGCGAAATGATGCTAAGTCATGACAGAAAGAACATGTGAGTAATTCATTTCAGTTCATTAGTTTCTTGGTGACATACCCTTCTTGGTGACTGTAAGATATTCAAGTCAAACCCTTTCAACTGATCATCATCACTGCACAACCTATTTTTTATGTTACAGGGGTTTTCCTCCCCATATCAACTCTTTGTCTCAAGTCAACTAACTTGCATACTGTGGTCTTCTCCCTTCCAGTTCATTATTAGCATGCTGCATGCAAGTGGGTGTACCTGTAGAATTTGACTCACGGCAAGTGCCTTCCTGAAGGTTGGTCTGCAGCTTCTAGTATATCTCTTCTGCTTGCTGCTTGCTACATGAGCCCATCATCATCATACATGCTCATTTGTCTTCACTAGCAGTTACGAGGACCAATGCAATTGCGACAGTTCTGTAAAGCCATAATGCTTCCTTCTGTTTCCCGAAGCCATTCTTACAATCTAACACGCTCCTCCTAGGCAAAAACGTTGGTTTCTTCAACGCTTCCTGTTTTGATTTGTAAGACGTTTAGTGAAAGAAAAGCTGAATAATAGAACTGGATTTCTGCAACACATTCCCCATCAATTCAAGTGGATGGTACGGATGAGCTGCACAGTTTGATCTGCCAAACATCATTAATTGTTCATCTAACGTTGATATGCCACTTTCAATAGAGGGCCAAGCATTGGCAAGCATCATTAACAATCAGCTGACCCTCCCCCGCGAGGAACTTTAAAATGAAGTACACAACAATATAGAGTGTTGTAACTTGTAAGGCTTCATTTACTGAATATAGTTTAGCGTCTTTCTGGCCAAGTGGGCATCTTATCCTGAAGTCCTAGCCTTTAAAATGGAAACGATAAAGCCTGTATATGCTCTGGCTCTCTATTGTGAACTGATCAACTTCCATTATTATCTGGTTACCTTGTCAGAAAAAGGCAAGGGGAGGCCAATTAAATAGGGGCCATAAACTCTGACCCACGTCACGGCTGTTCTTAAGCAAATACCTACTCGTAAGTAGTACTCTTCCCACTTCTTATCCGCAGCTGAAACTTTATCGATCACGCGCCGAAACTAACCTAAATTTTTAAAAATTGAATTAAAATTTTTAAAAATTAATTTTAAAAATTCACCGCCGATAATGAATTATACTTGATAATAAAAAAATTTAAAATAAATTAAGATGTCACGTTAAATTCAATTTTAAAATTTTAAATTAATATAACTCTCTCTCTGAACTCGGATATTCACGTTTTTATTATTATTACACTTCTAAATTTGAGCTCTATCGAACAAGATCCCATAAGGGTATGTAATTTTAAACTTTTAAAGTGGGCTCTATTTATATAACATATTTTTCGATGCTCAAATCAATATGAAAGATAACCATTGAAAAATAATATAATTTATAATTTTTAAAATAGGGACAAGGAGACAAAATCGACCGAATCACCTCATGTGATTCAAGCTTAAAACGACTTGATTTAACTTTAAGGCTGAATTTTTAATTCTGCTCAGGTTTTACACACAAAGAGGATTCTAATAATTTAAGCTTTAATTAAGGCAAAATCAACTGAATCTTATAGAAATTCAGTACATAAATAATCCCTAAGTCATAAAAATTTTAAGCCCAGTCTTAGGGTTATACTCTTTCCGTCCTAAATTAATATCTTTATTTAATTTTTTAAAATGAACTAAATTTAGTCTATTTAATTTTTTTTTATCAAAATAAACTAAATTTAGCATATTTAGTTTTTTAAAATAAATTAAATTTAGTTTATTTTAAAAAATCAAAATGAGATATTAATTTAGGATGGAGGGAGTAGTTGAGAACAAAATATTTATAAATTTAAATATAAAAAATATTATTTTTACTAATTTAGAAAGTCCTGCATCAATATGAAAAAGAAAAGGAAGAACGGAAGAAATTGCATGTTTTAAAGAAGTTTAGGAAATTGTAAAATTGCAAATTATCATAGTTGGTTGTGGAAGATCCCATCCAAAAGCCAAAGCCTATAATTTTGTGCCTTATGAGATAAACTAGTGAAACACAACATAACACATTTAGGGTTGAGCTAGGGTCATACTTTCGGAAGCCCATCGAAGACCATGGCTTGAAAATAGGTTAGTAGGCTAGTACCCAGCTCCAGCCTGCCCTAGCCCGGCTCCATTTCAGCCCTACTCACCCATGTACGTCCATCTAGTGGGACTAGTTCTATAAAAAAAACTGCTACAAATTAATTACATGAGAAATGACATATGTTAAATATACTAAGTACACACACACATATATATATATATTAAAAGAGAGAGAGAGAGGACTGACATAGTCTGCCACTCATCTATTTGTCACCCTTAATTCCTCATTAAATGGCAAACACTCTCAGGCATTCTAACCAACTAAACATATATTTTTTTCCATATTTCCCCACCTTACCCCTTCTATGACCATCCCCTTCCCTGCAGTTTTCACCCAATCTACTAGAGGAACTCCACCCAGCTCCGCCCTGACTGCCAGAGGATGCACTGCTCCACATCTCTTTTACCCCTCTCCAATCTTCCATGAAGAAGGCTCCCCCAATCTCATTGGAATCTCCGCCCCGGCCGCCTCTCTCTCATTTCTATCCTCCCATTCTCCTCGATGCTATGCTCCATCTCGACTGCCAAGCGTAATCATGTAAATAGGGGCCCCACTGTGTTTCTGGGAACCCAGGGCTATGCGCCCCCCCCCCCCCCCCCCACCCCATTGAAGAATCCATGCTCTTTTGATAGTTTGTCCACTGATCCATCCACTCTCCTGCATCTACCAAATAGTTTCTCACCTCCAGTTTCAAATGATGGTAGTAGCATCCATGGCACCAAAAGAAAACCCTTAAGTAAAACTGTTGTGATTGCGATAGCTTGTGATATTGTGGGAATCATTCTGGTCAGATTGATATTCTATTATTGTTGATGAAGAGTACTCTCATGTAAAGGCAAAAACGAGGGTGGCACTGGCGACAAATAGCTAGGAGGGAAGGAGTGTTAAATTTTAGGAAAAATGACTTGGATACTCTATTAGTAAGTATGGAGCAGTTGGACCTTGTCATGTTGGATCCACAACTCAACTTTGATAAAGGAAAGCTGAGAGATGCATAAAGAGTTCCAAACAAGGGTGCAGACTATATGAAAGTAACAACATGACAATATAATTGCCACTACAAGAAAAAAATACTATTAGCTACGCTTTTAAGCATCGCTAATTGTCATAAAAGTGTCGCTAATGAATATTAGCCACACTTAAAAGCATTGCTAAATGCATCGATAAAAGTCTAGTTGCTATTGTTAATTAGCGACACATACAGAAATCATTGCTAATAGTCTTATATTAGTGACACTTTTTTTTTGCATAACTAAAACTATATTATTAGGGACCTTTTACACTAAGTGTCGCTATTAATATCATATTAGTGACACTATTGAAATCATCACTACTATAAATATTTTTTAAAATTAAATAAAATATAAAAAAATATAAGTATTAGCGACACTTTATATTAAGCATCACTATTAATATAATATTAGTGACACTTTTTATAGCGTTGCTACTATAAATTTTTTTAAAAAATTAAAAATATAATAATTAGTGATGCTTTTTAAAATGTCGCTATCATAGAAATATTTTAACATTATTAATGACGCTCTTAAAGAGCGTTGCTAATAACATAAAAATTAAAAAATAATAATTTAAAAAGTGTCGCTGAAAAAATCATGAAAAATAAAATAAAATTGCCTCGGGCGGTTTAGCGGGAGGGGGGTCGGAAGGAGGAAGGGCAGAGTCCCTCCTACCCTGGGAACTCGAGGAGGGGGTAGGGGGGAGACGGTCTAGCAGGGGGAAATGGAGGAGTTGTTAATCCTAGAGGAGGAGGGACGGGCAAAGCGGTGGGGGGGGGGGGGGGTTGGGTCGGAAGGAGGAAGGGCAGAGTCCCTCCTACCCTGGGAACTCGAGGAGGGGGTAGGGGGGAGACGGTCTAGCAGGAGGAAACGGAGGAGTTTTTAATCCTAGAGGAGGAGGGGCGGGCAAAGCGGTGATTGGAGAAGCGGTGGGGGCTAGAGTAGTAGCGGGTAGATTAGGAGCATAGCAACGGGGGCGTAGTGGCAGTGAAGCAATGGTTGGCGGGGTGGAGTAGCGGCGGGCGAAGAGGGGGCAAAGCGGCTGTGGGCAAATCAGGGGCGAAGCGGTAGCAGGCGGAGCAACGTGGGTAGAGCATAGGTGGGCAAAGCAGCGGGGGCAAAGCTACAACAATAGAACAAGCCTCAGCCTGATTTAGAGGGGAAGGGTAGGGGGTTAAATACACACACGGGTAAATTTTCGCTCGCGCGGGGAAAATAATATAGCTCACTGACTATTTTTAGGGATACTTAATAAGCATCGTAAATAATACACATTTGCAATGCTTCTACTAAGAGTTGCTAAAAAACACTTTTTGTGATGCTTTTATTATATATTTGCGATGCTTATTAAATGCCGCAAATGGTTTCCATTTGCAACGCATACAGATTATATATTTGTGATGCTTTTATTATGTATTAGCATATGTGTATACATATGCATGTGCGTCGCTAATACCTAAGTTACTAACAACACATTTTCTTATGTGTTGTTAATATATTTTATTTTAAATTTTAAATTTTTTTAAATATAATATATAAAAAAAATCCCAAAAAAATCTAAATTAAAATCTTCCCCCATCTCTCTCTCTTGTCTCTCTCTCTATCTTCTCTCTCTCTCTCTTTTCTCTAGATCTTTCTCTTCACTCTTTCTCTCTCTCGTCTTCCTCCCTCTTCAGTACTCTCTCCTCTCTCACTCTCTCCTATTTCTCTTCTCTCTTCACTCTCTCTCCTCTATCTCACTTATATGCATGAACGTGAGCTCCAGCTCTAAGGAATGAGGATAAAATAGGGGAATTTTTATTTATTTATTTATTATATATAAAATAATAAATATTAAATAAAATATATTCTATTTGCAAAGTTTTTTTTATAAAAAGTTAAATATTTATTTATTATATATTTAAATAATAAATATAAAATAAAATAAAATAATAAAACTATTGGCAAATGTTTTTAAAAGCTTTGCTAATAGTAGTAATATTAGTGACCCTTTTTAAAAAATGTCGCTAATAGTCTTAATTTTTTTAATTAACTTTATTTTATTTGTGACGTATTTTTTAGGCATCGGTAATAGTACAACTATTTTCGCTACATTTGTAAAAGTGTCGCTATTATTATTACTATTTGCGACACTTTTATGAAAAATTTATAACTATTAGCGACATTTTTCAAACAATGTCTTAAATAGTAATAATATTAGTGATATTTTTATAAAAGCATCACTACTAGTTATACTATTTGTGACGCTTTTATATGTGGTGCAAGTAGTAGTTTTTAGCAACGCTTTGTCTTGTGTCGCTAATAAAAAACATCACTAATAGTCCTTTTTTGTTGTAGTGTGCTCTGAGAGCTTATTACTAGTCAATTTATAAGAAGTTGTTAGTATATGACAAATAGGAGTCTCGCCACTCCACTTCATGGTAAGAATTTTGAAAGTAGTTTATCTCATTTTTTGTGTTATTTTGTTTAGATTCTAAGATTTACATTCCAAAATTTTGACAATAAAATTTGACAAATATTGGAGACACTACAAAATCAATTAGAGATGTGTGTGTTTTTATTTCCTTTCGCTTGTCGATTGTCTGATAATCTTTTGTGGTTCCTAAAAGTAGTTATAGAAGCGTATTATTAAGATGAGGATTTGGTTCATCCAAATTGTCATCCCGTAAATGTTTACTTTTACATGTTATTGCCTACTCGACTGTGTCATCTCCGAATGGGGAATTGCTTTTAAATTTATACTCCATCGATTCCATATTAATAACTATTTGGTTTTTCAAAATGAATTAATTTTAGTTTATTTTGAAAAAACTAAATAGAGTTATTAATTTAGGACGGATGGTTGTAATTCATTGAAGCCCTATGTATCCATGCTCATAAACAACTATAATTTGTCCGTCTATAAAAAGTAAAAGTTATTGGCTTTCATTGATCTTTTCCCCTTTCAACTATGTTACAAATTATAACTATAAGGAATGCTATTTTTTATGTTGTAATAGGGACATTTGACATGTATCAGACCCATGAGAGAATACCATATATTTTGTATTGTTAGTGGTGTTGTTGCTTGTCTAGAATTTCAAAGTCAGGAATGTATGAAATTGAATGGAAGATGATATCCCTACACTTTTTCTACACTAAAAGCTTACTTCAACCTTTGATTTAATAGAAAAGGTGAGTCACACCTAACAATAGGGAGATTTGCTTTCCCAATCCAATCAAAGGCGAGAGTAGGTTTTTGGAGTATAGAAGGTAGACTAGAAATATCATTTTCCTTATTGTATTGGTGCATGGCATAGGAACTACATTTATAATTCCATGTCTCTTTCAGGAAGTTTCAGTTTAGTGCTAGCTACTGTTATTTCTTAAGGTCAACTTTAAATCTTTTGATACTTTCCCAATAATAATTTTGGGCACTTTTGATATTGACATTGTTAGATGAGCTCGTGCAAGTTTTGATGAAAAGAAACCACTTTCTGAAGTATTGGACCCCTTTTTAGCTCAAGTATCAGAGCATGAAGATGAGATAGCAGCAATACTTAGAACTGATATGGCTTGTGCTCATGCAAATCTTTAAAGAAGACCTTCGATGAGGAGTGTTTTAGATGCCTTAGAGAGAATAACTGTTGCAGCACTAAAGAACTAGTGTAGATAATTTGGCTTGTGTGTACTAGATTTCTAATTCCTCAGGGGCACAATTAAGGATGCAACCATTTAATTTCTTCCTTAGGGACTATTTCTTTCATTGTTTGTTCAGTTCAACATCTCAAAGTAGGAAAAGGGTTCAAGCACTTGGTCATTGAGAGTTAGGTACATGCATATACATTTTTTCCCTTAATTTTGTTGAGAGTTATTTGTAAGCTTTTTGCGGCTTTTAGCTTTTGTATAATTGTTCTATTTACTTGTCACTTCATTAAATTTTGTTTGTGTTTGTGTGTGATAATGGGACTACCAAAGTGGATTACTACAGTACCCTTCAATAGTATAATGTAATTTGGGCTTTCAATAGTAGGAACTCTGAAGTTGAGATCAGAAATAAAAACAAATGTTTCCTGAAACACAATTGTTGGCATTTTTTTGTATGTCTCGACATGTCTCGGGGTAACTATATTGTTTCATCTAGTTCAGAACATGGGGAAAATGGGTAGTTTCAGGATTACCCGTGATTAAAAATCTACTTAGCCTAATTGCATGAATTAACGTAATACACAAGATAAATGGGATGCACCAAAATATTATTTTTGGTCAATGGAAATAATTATGAGATTGATGATTGTCTACAAAATGAACGGCCAACTACATTTATTTCATAACACCCTTCAATGCATAAATATGAGATTGATGACTGTCTACAAACAATGTGATTTCACAAAGTGATTATTGCAATAAACAAAAGTCCTCCCTTGTAGTGCCACAGATTAAATGCTATCGTCTCAAGGAAATTCACACAAAGCAATTTATCAATCTCTACAAACTTCACACAAAGCAATTTGTCACAATCTATCCACAAACTTCACATAGCAAGCATTGTCAGTTCAACATTTTTTGTATCTTTCTTGTCCACACTCACATGTTAACAAAATTCTCATCTTGACACATGCCATTCATTGTAGTTGAGTTATCTTGGGCATGTACCAAGGATTCTATTTCATAGTACCATTCAATGCAACAATTTTAATAAACCAAATCTATTAACCGAGTTCATCATTTTGATAAATTGTTCCACTAATCTCATTAGCATTATGAATACAAGATTTGTCCTGCGTAGGCACCCATCAAATACTATTCTTCCACTTGGGTAGAATAACTTTCCTCGATCAACCTTCACGGCAAGAACAATTGACAAAGCCTGCAATGGGTAGTTGATGGAGGACTGTCATATGGAGGTCTGCCCAGTTGTCATATTGGGGGAGTCTTGTGAGTATCAATTTTCCAAGACACGTGTACACCTGCACGCTGGACTTCCTTATAGAACCCACTATACATACCATGGCCATCAATAGATGAAGATTAAGATACAAAGGATTTCTAGATTAATGCGTGATTAAAAAAAAGTTCATCTTAAAACACAAAAGTTAAAAAATAAGCAGACATTTAGGGGAGAGAGAATATAAGATGAAGATGTGAAGAATAACCCTCATCAAAGACTACTTCAACATCCTTTGTAGTTTTGATAGGTAGCGCAAATGACCTTCTCTAACAAGCACAACAGTACTACCACCAATTAGAAATTTACAAAGATTATTTGAATCGAATCAAATATTTAATGTCATTATGCATCCAAAAGAAACAATGAAAAAAACTCAATAAAAACATAAGATATGTGCAAAGTGTCTATAAAAATCTCTACTATTTTGATCAGATGCTGAAACAAAAGTAAAATGCTTCCAACAAATTTTTCCTTAATCAAATAGTGACTTCAGCGTTTGCATTTGAATTAGAAACAGCTAACTGATACATTCTATGTTAATATTATCACTACATTCCAATAGTGGGTCAGAGAGATCGAAATTAATAGGAAATGTGGTTTCTAGTGTCAAAGGGGTCAAATAGAAATTCCAATTTAGTAGTTTTATAGTTTTACCAAAAATGGTCAATATGAATACTAAGATAAGGAACTGCTGTTTTTTTTTTGGTTTGTTTCAGCCAGCCTAGTTGGCACAAAAATATTGTTTTGAGGATTATATATAGGGGTTTAATTATGGTAGGGATAGGAGTTGTATTTTGAAAGAAATTACACTTTTGGTCATCAATTCTATGGTAAAATATTCTTTTGCCTCTATTTTTTGTTGTTTCTACTTATTCTTTTGCAACCTCTACTTTATTTTAAGTTTTGTAATTAGTCAATTGTATAGACATACCTATTGTTAAAGTTTGAACTACACATTAGTGGTAATGTTCATGTACTAGTAAAACAAAGAAGAGGATCAACACTACTCATAAAAACGTCGCTAATGACTATTAGCGCCACTTAAGAAGCGACACTAAATGCATCAAAAAGATGCAGTTGCCAATGCTCATTAGTGATGCATATGACAAAGTGTCGTTAATAGTTTGCTATTAGTGACGTTTGTTTTTGCGTCACTAATTATTTTCCTTTTGCGATGCTTTATTAAACATCGCTAATAGTAAATTATCAACAATGCTGATAAAAGCGTCACTAAAGTAAAAAAATAAAAAAAAGTAATAAAAATAATCATTAGTGACGCCACTAATACAAAATAAATTAAAAAAATATTGTGTACTAGTGATGCTTTTTAAATCATTGCTCTTATATAAAAAAATTAATAAAACAATCATTAGTGATGCTTTTGAATGAGTTGCTAATGACAATAAAAATTTTAAAAAAAATTCTCGTTGGAGGCGAGATGACTGGAGTGGCGCTAGAGCATGGCGCCCCTCCTCCTGCAAGGGCAAGGGAGGGGGGAAAGTGGAGGAGAAGGGGGAGGGGGAATGGGGAGGGAGAGGGGGCGATCGAAGAGGGGGAGCCAGAATCCGGCGGGACCCCTAGAACCCCCACCTCTGGTAGGATGGAGGGGAGGAGGGGGCAAAAAATAGAGGGGTGATCGGGGAGAGGGGGAGGGGAGCAGTGCCGGAATTTGGCGTCGCTCTTCTCCTCTTCCTCTGGCACCAGGGATTGGCGGAGATGGGGCAAGAAGAATGGGGGACCAAAGTGGGGAAAGCAAAGCGAGTGGGGGAGCAGAGGAGGGAGGGGTGTAAGAAGGGGGTGGTGCTGGATTTTGGTGCCGCTCTTCTCATCTTCCTCCGGCACTGAGGGCTGGCAGGGGGACTAAGAAAGGGAGGAGAAGAGGGGGGAGAAAATGCGAGAGGAGGGCGGACTAGTTGCAGTGGTAGAATTGGCACAATTGGGGGCGCAGGGACGACCGGGGGGGCAATTGGAGTGGCGGGCGGCAGAGGGTTATTGCCGCACTGTAAAATCATATAGCGACGCTTTACTGAAGCATCACAAATTACAACTATTTGTGATGCTTCAGAATAAACGTCGCAAAAAAGTTAGTTTTAGCAATGCTTATAAAGAAGCATCGTAAATACTATTAATTTAATAAAAAAACTCTCTCAAGAAACTACATAGACTCGCGTAACATCCCTAAGTCATTGTTTGTAAGTAGAATATCATCAACATACAAGAAAAAAAATGTGTAATGGCTCCCACTAATTTTAACTTATATGCATTGATCAACAATATTCTCCTTAAGTCTAAATGAAGTAATAATATTGTTGAACTTCAAATACAACTGTTGGGAGCCTTGTTTTAGTCCGTATATTAACTTCTTGAGTCTACAAACTAGATGATTTCTTTTATCTGAGGTGAAACCTTTG
Organism: Saururus chinensis; assembly: GCA_035235625.1. Lineage (NCBI taxonomy): Eukaryota > Viridiplantae > Streptophyta > Magnoliopsida > Piperales > Saururaceae > Saururus > Saururus chinensis. The sequence continues at coordinate 30,743,546 of CP141140.1, forward strand.
AGCTAATTCATCCACACCTTCTCCTCAAGATCCCCATTTAAGAATGTCGTCTTTACATCAATTTGATGTAATTCTAGGTCATAATGAGCTACAAGGGCCAAAATAACTCTTTATGAATTTTTTATAGAAACTAGAGAAAATGTTTCATAATAGTTGATACCATCTTTATGAAGAAAACCTTTGGTAACAAGTCGACTTTTATATCTCTGCTAATGTTACTAGATGTATCTAATTTAGTCTTATAGACCCATTTGTAGCCAAGAGTCCTAGGGCTAGATATTAGTTCTATGAGATCCCAGACTTGATTATCAGCCATAAATTTCATCTCATCCTTCATGGGTACAACTTGTTGGAGTTATCTATATCTTGTGAAAATGTAATAGGATCTTGAATGAGTCCCATATTTTTCTCAGACTCCTGACTCCTATAGGTATACAACTTAGTTAAAAAGGACTTTAGGTTTTCTTACTCTTAAGGACTGTTGAGGTCCTATTTTATCTACAGGTGGAGATACCTGTACAATATGTGTTTTAGTAACTTGTTCCGAAGGGGGTGGTGGTGGAATGATAGGCTACTATGAAATCACCATAGGGATGTAGCATGTGATCCTCCACCCAATGTAGGTATAGAACTGAAATATGTACTTCTTCAAATACAATGTGTTTTGGATAAACTCTCCCACTAAAGTTGTCATTCTCAAGACCATCTCTATCTTCTCCTTTCTCCTCTCCCCCCCTCTCTCTCATGCACGTCAATGTGACTCGACTTCGAGGATAGAGAGAAGAGGGAGACAGAGGGTAGAGAGAGATAGAGGAGCGAAGGAGAGAGGAGGGAGACAAAGGAGAGAGAGAGGGTAGAGAGAGAATGAAGAGAGAGGAGAGGAGAGAGGGTAGTGTGTGTGTGTGTGAAGAGAGAGAGGAGAAGAGATAGAAAGACAGGAGCGAGTGAAGAGAGAGGGAGAGGAGAGAGGAGAGAGATAGTGAAGAGAGGGAGGTGAGAAAGGAGAGAGAGAAGACAGAGAGGAGATAGTGAAGAGAGAGGGGGAGAGGAGAGAGAGGGAGAAGAGAGAGAAGAGAAGGGGAGAGGAGAGGAGAGAGGAAGAAGAGAGAGAGGAGAGAGTGAAGAGAGAGAAAGGGAGAAGAGAGAGAGAATGAGGGGAGAGAAAGAGAGGAGAAAGAGGATGTGAGAGAGAGGGAGAAGAGAGAAAGAGGAGAGAGAGGATGAGAGAGAAGAGAGAGTTTTTTTGTAAAAAAGTTAAGCTTATTTGTGACGCTCAGTAAAGAGTGTTGCAAATAGTATAAACTTTAGTGACGCTTATGATTTAGCGTCACTATTGTTTTATCTATTTACGACACTTGAAGTATGCGTCACAAATAATATAAATTTATTTTTTAATAAACATTACTATTGGCAACAGTCCTTAGAGTTGCGAATAGGTTTAATTTTTTTAAAATCTCTCTTTTCTCTCTCCTATTTCACTCTCTTCTCTCTCTCTCCTCTCTCATCCTCTCTCTCTCTCACTCTCTCCTCTCTTTCTCTCTCTCATCTCTTTCTCTCACTCCTCTCTCTCTCTTCTATTGATTATATATAATATTTTAAAATTAATAAAAAAAAATTAAAATAAAATGTATTAGCGACGCATAAGAAAATATGTCGCTAGTACCCTAGGTAGTACTGACGCCTATGTGTATGCGTCGTTACTAAGTAGGGTAGTAGTGACGCAATTTAGTAAGTGCTGCTAATATATTTTATTTTATATTTTTTATTAATTTTAAAATATAATATATAATAAAAAATTTCTTAAAAGCTAAATTAATTTCTTCCCCCTTTCTCTTCCCTCCCTCCCTATCTATATCCTCTCTCTCCTGTCTCCTCTCTCTTTTCTCTCTCTCTAGCTCTCTCTTCTCTCTCTCCTCTCACTATCTATTTCTCTCTTTACCCTATTTTTTTTTCTCTCTCTCTCACTCCTCTCGTCTCTCTCTTCACTCTTTCTCTCCTTTCAATACTCTCTCTCTCTCTCTTCTTTCTCTCTCCTCTCCCTCTGTCTTCTCTCTCATTTGTCTCTCCTCTTTGTCTTTTCTCTTCACTCCTCTCTCTCTCTCTTGCGCACATGATAAAGTAGGGGAATTTTATTTATTTTTTTTTATTTATTTATTATGTATAAATATAATAAATATTAAATAAAATATATTATATTTGTAAATTTTGTAAAAAAAACTTAATATTTATTTATTATAAATTATATATTTAAATAATAAATATTAAATAAAAATAATAAAAATATTAGTGATGCTTTTTTAAAATTGTCACTAATAGAGGTAATATTAGAAACACTTTTAAAACAATGTCAATAATAGTCTTAATTTTCTTAAAAAAATTACTTTATTTTATTTGCAACGCATCTGTTAAGTGTCGCTAACGGTAAAACTAATTAGGGATGCTTTGATAAAAGTGTCGCTATTATTAATACTATTTATGATATTTTTATAAAAGTGTCACAAATAGTTTTAAATTTTTTATTTTTTATGTTTATAAATATTAGTGACGGTTTTTAAGAAGTGTCTCAAATAATAGTAATATTAGCGATGTTTTTATCACAGCATCACTAATAGTTGTACTATTTACGACACTTTTTAAAAAGTATGGCTAATAGTTATAAATTTTTTGACATTTTTATTATGTCACAAATAGTAATTTTTAGCGACACTTTATATAACAATAAAAGCATCGCTAATAGTTCTTTTGTTGTAGTGCAAATAAAATTTCTCCATCCTCCCATCATGATAAGTGGTGCATAGACGGTAGAAAAATTCATCCGTACGTGTTCCAACAATTTGATTATTTATTGTCATTTGAGTGTTTCCTGCATAATACAAACCAAGAGAAATTTTTTTATCAAAGACTAAGTTGATGCATAGAAATAGGTCATACAACACAAACATGTCTTTAACTATCAAAGGGGAAGATCAAGTCATGAAATTGAGATTGTTCTCTTGAATAACTAGCCCAATTTCTTCTCTAGTAAATATAGAACATAAAATAGCTGGCCTAGTGCTTCTATTTATGCTCTCTTCCTCAAACAAGGATTAAATAAAAAAAATTCAGCAAAAAAAGAAACATTTAATAAGAAAATGCTCAATACATTTTCTTTTCTCAGTCAAAGATCAAGGAAATGCAATAGAATGACTACTAATGTGCACCAACATAAATTGATAAATTTTGTAATTTGCATCTCATGATGACAAGGCACGATAATTTTCTTTTTCGTTCTTTTGTGTATGAAGAATGACACTAGACTAACATATAAACCTTGTCTGCCCCACTTATTAGTATAAAATATTTGTCATAACATGCTAGGATATACTTAGACATATAGAAAGAGCAAATTTTTAGGTATCATGTAACTTGCAAACAAAACAAGAAAGACCATAGAATCACAAAACATACTAATATAACAAATTTTGATTAAAAAATTAATTTTTTGCATAAAACAACAATCAATAGAGATCAGGAGAAGATGTGGGCTGGAGAGAGCGGAGATAGGTAGGAGAGGGGAAATTTGTCTCTGTTGGGTCAGGAGGCGGAGTCTAGCAGCTAGGGGTGTTAATGAGCCGAGCTGAGCCGAGTATTAGGCTGTTTCGGCTCGAGCTCGAACTGTTGAAGCTCAGCTCGAGCTTGGCTTGAAGCTTGAATAAACTCGAACCTTTCAGCTCGAGCTCAGCTCGATTTAGAAATCCAAAGCTTGGCTCGAGCTCAAGCTCGAACTTGAGTAAGTGAATCATATGCCTTGGCTCGAACTGGGCTCAAACTAAAAAAATAAAAATAATCTATATATAAATATAAAATATATGAAGTATCATATATACTAATATACTTTTAGTATTAAATATTAATTAATATACTTCAACAAGTATTACGACTACACCGTGAATATTTGATTATAGTCACTATGAAAGAAAAAAACTATGACAAATAAGTTTTAGTTACATATGCTAAAAAAATGAAACATTATTATTTTTCTCTCTTTATGTACATATAATCACTAAAAAAGATGTAAAAAATAAAAAATTATTTAGGCAAGATCGAGATCCAAATGCGCAAGAAGACATAAACTAATCTACCTCCCGAGTTATGTGTGTTCTTATATCATAATATGATGATGTATGACATATATACTCACATAGTCGTGAGTGAGCCTTGACTCATATAAACAGGTCTCATATATCAATACGATACATAGTATTAGTATATAAATATGTGATTATATGTCGTTTTATATATTCCATTCGTCTTAGATTAATAACTCAATTGAATTTTTCAAAATGAACTAATCAAATAGAGTTATTAATCTAAGAATGGAGGGAGTATGTTATAAATATGTATTTAAATTAACAATTATGTTTATATAAAATATGCATATATATACATTATTTATATACAATTTTAAAATTATATTCGAGCTCGAGCTCGAGGTCGAGTCGAGTAGCATCGAGTTCGAGTTTTATTCGAGCCGAGCCGAGTCGAGCAGGGGTTGGCTCAAACTCGGCTCGAACTTATTCGAGTTCGAATCGAGCCTGATTCGAGTCGAGTTTAACTTAAGTCGAGCCTAACCGAGCCAAGTTTGCTCACAAGCTAGCTCGGCTCATTTACAGCCCTACCAGTAGCCACTAGCAGTCAGGGTGGAGGTCAAAGAGGAGATTGGGAGTAGACCCTAACTCTAGTGGTCAAAACAGATCTGAGCGACCGGAGGCACTCGGGGCAGAGGAGCATTGAGACCTTTGGCAATTCGCAGTCGAGATAGAGTGCAGGGAAGAGGATGGTCATAGGGGGTAAGGTGGGGAAATATGGAAAAAACATTTGTTTGGTTGTTTACAATGCGTTTGATGAGTCATTGAGGGTGATGAATAGGCTGGTGGAAACGGGCGCTATAAAAAGAGACATGATACTCTAGATTCCAAATATTGATGCAGAAGAGTACACACCGAGGTCATTTGTGTTATCAGTATCACAGAGGTCAGAAGCCCATAAGATTCTAGTTTACGGTGGAACAAAGAAGAGAGTCAAATTATTGGTAACTTCCCTGAGAAGAACTGGACGACATTTGACCTACTTAACAATTATGTACATGGTGCGGAAACAAACAACCTCCCGTGTAAAAGAACAGGTTACAAAGAGTACATGAAATGCATGCAGGTAATGGTATTTATTAGGTTGGTGGGGGAAAGCTAGTTAGTGCAACTCTGAAACCATGAATTTGAAGAAGATGATGTAAACAATTGGGCCACGGGTTTGTCCAACAAGTTCCCCCTCCTTGTTACCATACTTCATAATGTTCAACTAAATTTCGACTGTCAAGAGTGTCTTTTTCATTTAACATTTATCACATTAGTTAGATTATGACAGACCAAAGGTTTCAATATGGCCGTGAATGCAGTAATGATGTGTGGGTGGGAGGCCTACTACAAATAGACAATACAACAGCAACTGTCCTGGCTAACTAGACTTCTAGATTTGTGGGATGTGTGATATTTCCATTTACCTCAAGATGGAGAAGTTATCTGAGTGGAACTGATGCACAAGCCACGTGGTACACATGTTTTAACACATTCCATGTATATGAACACGAGTAATTTCACACTTTCTTTAATTTATGTGTTAGAAAGTGAATGGACGTATCAACAGCTATGTGGTAGATCGGTTCCACTTATTAGTTTTTCCTCAAGATGAAGATTAGTGCTATGCTTACATTAAAATTGGCCATTACAGGTTAGTGCCACCTGGTTGTTTGTGGAAAGAAAAATACTTAAACGACGACGCAAAAATTCACACGTCAAAGTATCATTGATGAGTGAGGTCATTTTTATGGGCCCACTCATCAATAGTGTAAGAATAATAAAGAAGTTTTGACGTGTAAAACTTTACTTTTATAATAGCATGACTCTTGTAGAAAAAGAATTGAAAACGAAGGTTCTTGACCCTCGTATCTTATCACATGGACCGTGCATTTAGTTTTCTCGTCCTCCTTTTCCTCACCCGCTCCCTATAAAAACAAAAACAAAGAAAACCTCTGCTAGCTAGTAATGATTGAAGAAAATATGAGAGGCAAAGTTTGAGTTTGCTATTGAAAAATAAAAGGGAAATAAATACCTATAAAAAACGAAAGGGAAACTAAAAGAAAATATATTAAAATTAAACTTTTCAGAAGAAGATAAATTGATGTCTCCGGATCCTTTGGAATAGTTAGAAATTACTTAAGTTATTAGGAGCGAGTATTTTAGTCATTGAGTTATTAGTGATTTTAGTCACTGAATTGGGCTTTAGGTTAATTGTTAAGCCCATTATCATTAATAATTCTAAGTGTACCAAAAATAGGTTCACGAGTCTATAAATATGTAAAAGTTGAGCCTAAATTTTAATTTTAATATCAACTCAATCTATTTTGGTTGCTATTACGGTGGATTGGTCCTAGGGCTGAGAATCCAACCCGACCCGACTACAGGTAGGGTCAGGATTTAGGCTCTTGACCAGTTTTAAATTTAGGGTCGGGCCGAACCTGACTTGCACAACCTAACCAACCCGACTTTTACCCGACTACAAACCCTATGATTCTTTATTTTATTTGATACTCAATTAGTAACATTTGTTAGATTATTATGATATTGGTCTATTGAACTTATTTATATTAATATTATGGTATTTGTTTAGTACATATTATGTTGAAACCAAAGGTACTCAAACACAAATTCGGGCATAAATAAGATGTTTAGAGCATAGGTGTGATCACATATATTTTGCTTTGTGGTAGACATACATTTTGGGATAACAGGCAATAATATTTGTAAGGTGTAGTTAATTTTTATATAATTTAATTTATTTTCTATTATTCTTTTGGGTGTGGTGATTGGAATGAAAATATGTCATATTTTGTTGTATTCATTACCCATCTTATCTTATTCGATAGGACACATTACACACTAGGCTCAACTCTGTGTGAAAGATATGATAGTCATAATAGGGAGCAAGTTGGGATCATGCAATTAAAGAGGTGTATGAGAAAGCTCGATAAGGGATAATTTTCGAAGGAAGAAAATTGTAAATAAGTGTCACTGGCTGCTGAGGAGGGTAGGGTTAGAAGCAGCTATAGAGAATTAGTTACAAGAATTTTAGAATTAAGACATGGTTATTTCCTCTCTGACCATCAGGGAAATAAGGTTTAATCTATTTTGCATTTGTGTGCGAGTTATCAAAAGCCAAGTGGGTTGATCTTGAGTAAACAAACGTTGAAGGTCTATTTTGTTATCATTTTCTCATCATGTAAGAAATGCAACACTACACCTAAGGTTTTCATTGATGGCTACTACAAAAACGTGTCAATCACAAATAAGCCAAAGAACCAAATATTACAAATTAATGTTGTAATGTATTTAAGTTTTTTTTGTATTTGGCCTTTGGAAAGAGAATGTATATAATATGAGTCTAAAAAAAAAAAAGGAAAAAAGTAAGGTTACCCTCATACCCGACCAACCCGACTCAAGTAAGGTTAGAGTTTAGATTTTTGACCCAATTTAAAAATAGGGTCGGGTCATAACCTGACCCGATTTTAGTACGGGTCAAAGCCAACCCGACTTGATTTGACCTAACCCAACCCCATTCCCAGCCCTAATTGATCCTATGCCTTGAGGACTATTCTTGAAATGAGGGACCTTATGATGAGGCATTGCCACCTCAAACTTGGCAATGGTGATGATACCTTTAATTGGTTAGATCCATGGGCAGGCCACCACCATATTCTCCTCCAGCACTTTGGTAGAAGTAAATTATATTGAATCTAGGAGGCCATCTTAATGACAGGCTGAGTACGTCAACAATGTTTGCCAGCTCCTTGAACCACAAACTGTGCACACTATTGAAGCTATAAATTTTCTAAATCACCATAGACATTTACTCTCTGATTCTCTAGGTATATATAGTTGGCTTTCTCTTACTAGAACATTTTCTTATAGATTTTCGAGAAGCACTGCCTTACAATGTTCCAGACACACATAGAAAAATTTATATAAACGTGGTTTTCAACTTATTAACCGTTATGTCCCCTGTTGTCATGAGGAAAGTAGGGATCACTTGTTTTTTACAAGCTTCTATTCAAAATTAGTTTGGAAGATATTAATGGTCAAATGCAATATTTTTAGTGACCATGAAGAATTGAGATGGGTAATTGATACATGGGAGAAACACTCATGCAGGGATCCTCTTGAATATTTTGTTTTCTAATTATATATCTTTTATCTGGATAGAGAGGAACAACCTGATATTTGATAGCAAAACAAAGGAAGTAAATAGTCTTGTAGGAGACGCGTTTGGTGATAGCAACATTCCGTCTTAAGGAGGTTATTCTTGCCAAATGTGATTTTCTCCAAAGAATTTGGCTAGACTAACAGGTCTCCTTTTGGGGGATTTCCTATCTTACTCTTTTTGTTTTTGTTTTTGCTTTTGTAAGATGTGTGATGGGTGTCTTAGCATGCTTTATTTTGTTCCTGTTTTTTGAGAGTGGGTCGGCTATGTAGTGCTTTTTTATTGCATCCCATCTCTTTGCTGGTGCTGAATAAAGTTTTTCAATGATAAAGATATTTTAATCAATTTTTATGCTTTAAACTCCTCTCTGTCTGTCACCCTCACTCTCACTCTTTCTCGACGAGACCATCTTCCGCACTTAATATGAGGGCCACCATCAGCTCTGGCTACTTCGAGCCGGGCCTTGCAGACCTCTACCTGGCTGGCCTGTGCTCTGCCTGCTGCTAAAACCCCGACCTCCTCCTCCTTTGCCCAATCACCTCCACCCCAGATGCAGCTCTTATCATGATGCGGACCGAGTAGCAGACGTATCCTGCCCAATATTTGCCTTGATCTCCTCGCTATCAGTACCAGACTTCACCTGGGATTTTCTTGGCAGTCTGATGCGGACTTCCCTAGCTAAGATGATGCTTGCCTGGTCAAGAGGGATTTCCCGAGGGCCAAAGCTTCTTGTCTTTAAGTAGCATATTAGAAACAAGAAGAGGATCACTAGGGGTTTTGCGGGTCTTCCACATATGTATAAGTTGTGTGCCCTCAATCACCTTCTATTAGTCTACAACCTTCTGATGGAGGGCTGTGATTGATGGTTGATGGAGGGCTGTCATTGATGGGATTCACACCCTTCCACGAATTTGGCTATAGGTGCATAACCTTCATCTCTTATGATTTTCAACAATAAATTCATATTAACATTGGGAAAACAATGGAGAAAGAAGTTCTCTCTTCTTCATGTTCTATATTTCAAATAACTCATAGTGCCGATGGCTTCTATGAAAAAACCAATCTTTTATACAAGTTTTCAGTGACAAAGTTGTAAATAAAAGAACCCAATCTATGACTACATTAGTACTACCCAATCAAAGTGAAGGAAAATGAGCTAGAAAATCCCTAAATAAAAGATAATACGGAATAAAGATTCCTATAAAAGTAAAACATTCAAAAGAAATTAATTTAGAATCAAAATCTATATCCAAAACGGAATTGGAGTTATCCCGTCAATGGATAGATCGATTGCCAACAAGCTTTATCGATTGCTAGAGTTGGTGAATCAATTGATCACCCAATAACCTTGATCTTTTGTCTGAGCTCTCAGCCTAAATTTACACATTATTGATTCAACCGATTGCTCGTGGCCTAATCAGTCACAAGGGGCCTCGGCCTAAACTAGACAAAAATAGTAGCATGCGATCAATCGCTCAATAGAAAATTGTGCATTTTCCTCATCCAATCCTATTTTTCCATGTAGCTCAAAGCTAGATAGTTTGCATCACCTTCCCAACCGCCTACTATTATTCCTTCTTCAATTGTTTGCTATCCTTTTGCTAGTGACATGTTGCTTGTTAGAGACCTTCATAGACAACCCGCTAGACCTGCTACGAACATGGCATGCCTTTTCCCTTGCTCTACCACCACCATCATCTATAGTCACCCTTGCCAATAGCAAAGTTGACATAACTTCAGATTCCATGCCCGTTGTATTCTCCGCCTCACAAGGCTCCCTCTTTTTCTTAGCATCCTTTCACTAACTGTACTTCCTGCATTTTTCTACTAGCTTCTTCACTTGTTGTTTCAAGCACTAGCCACTCAGTCTTGTATCCTCATGATTGTCTCATTCATAGTTCCAGACTAGTTGTTCACAACGGAGCTCGGTGGGCCCAATGTTAGGGGATTTGGACTTCTCGAGAATAAGGTGATGCACAAGTGAAGTGTGGTAGAATGTTCTGTCATGAAAGAAGGTGTGATGCCCCACCTATGCACTCTACTTGAAGGATTAGTAGTAGGTCAATTAATGTTTGCTTATTAATTAGATTATCTTTAGTTGATTATGAATAATGGACTTTAGGTTTAATGTTAGGAAGCCAATTAAGAGATTTATATAATGTAGGGGTTATGCCCTAAAATGGACTAATGAAGAATTAATCCTAGTTTAGTCCTATGTCTCATTTCCCTTCTCTGGCGCCATGTCGACGTGGTAAACTAATCACATCACAAGGCTGGGCGGCCTTGGCCAGCCCATTGCAGGGTAGCTAGGGCTATTGCGCAAGGGCGGGGGGGGAGCTTTGGGAGGCCCTGGCTATCCTGCTGCAGGCGGGTTGGGCACGCTGGGTAATAGGGTCACCCCTCTAGTGTGGCCAGCATGGTCATTGCCGGTGCAGCTACCCCCTTTTAGCTAGCGGTTAAGAAGAAAGAGAAGAAAAAATAAATAACGGGGGTGGAAATCAGAAGATCAAGATCTAATAGTGCAAAGGGACAACTAACAAAACTCTCTCTTTGTATATGTAATCTTAGAACACCAAAGTTCGGGGCTGAGTTATTTGAACTGGAAGTATTCTTTTCGTCCCTCATTAGCAATCCTTATAAAGCCTGCGTACCTCCCGACCATCAGATGATGTCAGTGACATTCTCATTGATTATCGGTGTGTGACGAAGGTTGATGAGAAGGGGCCAATATAGAAGGGCACAGAGCACTACATAAGGAACTTACTCTAATTTCAATCTTAGGCACATTTAACCAATTAATCTTATGTGGAATATGTTAATTAATAGGTTTATATTCAAGGGAGAGTCCAATTCCACATGTGAGCAATAGTAAAAGTATAATTTTCTTACTCGGCCAAATTTTTTCTTTTTTTAACAAGAATAACTTTTATTAAAGCTCAATAAAGAGATACAAGTGTGGGGAAGGAATAAACCGTACAATTGGATGGGAAGGTGATAAAACGTGAAATTGGTTTGAATGTAGGGATTACTTAGCTAATTCAATTTTAGCTTTGCTTGATGGGCGTGTCATTGAAGTAACGCATAACACGCTTTATTTGATTTTTTTATTACACAATCTTCTTTTCCATATAATTATATTCTTAGTAACTGAAAAAGAAAATTGTATTCCTTGACATTTATACCCTACGAGCGTTTTTTTCTTAAAACTTTAGAAATTTATAGGAGTGCCACTGTGCACGAGAAATTGTTGCCATTTATTTATGTGTTTCCAAGGAAAAAAAACTCTTTTTCATACCTGATCTCTAAATATATTGATCTCTTCGTATGCTTAAATATAAGTCATCATAAACCAAAATAAATTATCAGAAATAACGCCCAAGAGAAGCTCAAAATGTTAGAAGATTTGCCAGCAAGAATTGTGTTCTTGTTAACTGGTCCACCATAAGTAATAGCCAAGTGGTGCCAGCAGCTTAAGCCTTCATTTCACTGCCACTATACAGAAGTGCACTCTTTTAACTAAAAGAAAAAAAAATTGAAAATTGAAAATAAAAAAAAGATTGAAAAAAGAAAAAGAAAAAGAAAAAGAAAAAATCCCACGAGATATAATAATTATATGATAAGTAACCATAGGTAGATTTAAGTTATGCCAGAGTAGTATCAGTAATAAGCATGGAAGATAATATTTTTACTCTACTTTTTCTACACCAAAATATTATTCCACCTTTTGATTAGACAAGGAAAGGTGGGTATCACCTTACAATAGGGGGATCCGTTTTTTCAGTCCAATCAAAAAGTGAAGTAAAATTTTGGTGATAGAGTAGGAATATCATTTTCAATAGACTGTGTTCTTGGATCATATAGTTTTTAATGCAATAGTTAGAGATTGTCTGCGTCCACGGCCTTGTCTGTGAACATATTTTTCTTTGGCGTTTACAACTTACAGTACTTATGGTGGTCATGTGATTGGTGTTTGTAGAAGTTGTTTTGCATATTGCACACGGTTTTCTCAAGTGAAATGCTAAGTGCGCCGGCACCAAGGATCACGCAGTCGGCACGATGAATGTATAGTGCCCGCATGTGAGCATTTGGTTGTTGCATAATTCTAAAAGCTAAATGTAATTACAATAACTTTTTGCAGACATAGAAAGCTGAAGCCACAGCTTAAACTCAGTTCAATTATTGAAGTAACTAGCTCATCTCAGTTGGCTATGGCCTCCTCTCTGTGGCTTAAATCTTAACAAAATTAAGCACTAAGTTCCGTTGAAGCAAGACAAGGTAAGCCAAACCAAGTGACATTTCTCATAGTGCTTAAAAATTACACACATTTATAAGTGGAAAGTACCTATACATGTTTGTAAAAGCGCTTTTTGCAATCGAGGTGGTAATTAATGGACACTATTCATTTCATCTTTATCATTTCCGTTTTTAGGGAAGGCAACATGCCAATATAGAATTGCATAAATTATGAGTTTAATAGGTCAAATCTTCCTGATGAAGCAAGAAAGAGCGCAGAGAACGTACTCGTTCTAATTTAATGAGCTTCAAGGAGACACATAAGACCAGCAAGTCCCAAAGTAGCCAAATTAAAATGCTTAATCTATTGCCATTGTCTCGCAATTGTACATAAGCAATCTGCTTATTGGCTACCACTTGTTATCTTTGGATGGATCACTTAGCAAACCTAACTCAGAAGACCACTTAAAAGCTCAGGCAGCATGTTTTGATCACCGCGAAACGCTATTTATGTTTGCCATATGTGAAGCACTTTGCTACCCCAAGCTACCGAAGATATATATAAAATATACCAACATGAAAGGCAATGAAGAAAGAGTTTGGAAACTGGGATTTGGTAGTTTGCTTAGTTTGGTGATCAGTCTTGCTTTCGTAAAGACGGAATTAGTTGAAATTAGCTCAGGTTTTACTACCCAACTCGCTTAAAAAACTTGCAACAGAAAACAAAGACACATGATGTTACCCAAGCTGGGATCCACAAGAGGCCAAGTGGTTGATTCAAATATACTGCCATTGATGACCCTGGATTGACAACGCACAATATAGTGTACGAAATCTGAATAAAGATTATGATTTTTTGTATACCGGGCCATAAACAGTTGTTGCAGCTTAACGAGCAGATTTGAGTTCAGCGAAACTTTGTAGGGGGGCCTGCCCGGTCTGGTTCAATTTAACCTGGCCCGTGGGCGAAATTTATAGACCCAAGTATCAGCTTCCCAAACGGTGCCAACAGACAAACACATGCAATCCAACCTAAGATTAAAAAGGAAAAAAAAACACACAATAAAAAAATTACCACTAGCAAGTAAGCAAAGTGGTGGCAAAAAAACCCTAAAAGTTGGGAGCCTCAACAAGCAATTGATATAATAACCATTGCACCTCAAACAAGAAATTAAGACAGAAAAGAAGTTCATTAGATAAATTATATTCCTTCCATTTTAAAATAAATGTCTTATTTAATTTATTGAAATAAACTAAAATTAATATATTTTTAGAAATTAAATAAGATATTTATTTTGAGATGAAGTAAATCTTTTTTTTTAAATAAATTACAATATTATGTCTAGGCGGATGGAAAAAGATAGGGGCGGTTGGGGAGAAAGTAAGTAATTAACAACCACTATTTTGATGAAGAATGTAGTTGTGCTAATTACAGTAGTGAAGAAGTGAAGAAGGGAAAGGAGCAAAGATGAGGAAAGAGACCAAAGAAGTACAGCTAAGGTAGCGTTGGGTGACGTGAGAGCTTCATTAATCCCGGCCATCTGCCCACATTCATTGCCGCCTCTCCCCTTCCTCCCCTTTAAATCCCCCATCAAAGTTGCACCTCCGTCAGAGCAAGCCCCCCACCTTCTCCCCTTCCTCTGTCTACCCAATTCAGAGCAACAGAAGCTTCGGAATTGAAGAAGAAGCAAGGAAGGAGAAAAAGAAGAAGAAAGAAAGACATTCAGAGAAAGAGCAAGATAATGGCGACTCCATTGCCCGACTTCTCGAGCTCGGTGAAGCTCAAGTACGTGAAACTGGGCTACCAGTACCTGGTGAACAACTTCCTGACATTCCTCCTGGTGCCCTTAATGGCGGGACTCACGCTGGAGGTGCTCCGGATGGGGCCAGAGGAGATGGTGGCACTGTGGCAGTCTCTTCTCCAGCTTGACCTTGTTAAGGTCCTCTCCTCCGTCTTCCTGGCCGTCTTCGCCGCCACCGTCTACTTCATGTCCAAGCCCCGCCCCGTCTACCTCGTTGACTTCGCCTGCTATAATCCCCCCTTCACCTGCCGGGTCCCGTTCTCCACCTTCATGGAGCACGCCCGCCTCCTCCCACAGTTTGACCGCAAGAGCGTCGACTTCCAGATGCGGATCCTGGAGCGGTCCGGCCTCGGCGAAGAGACCTCCTTCCCACCCGCGCTCCACTACATTCCGCCGCAGGTGACCATGGAGGCGTCGAGGGAGGAAGCGCGGGTGGTCATCTTCTCCGCCATCGACGCCCTCCTCGAGCGCACCGGCGTGAAGCCCAAGGACATCGACATCCTGATTCTGAACTGCAGCCTATTCTCCCCCACCCCCTCCCTCTCCGCCATGGTCATCAACAAGTATAAGATGCGCAGCAACATCCGCAGCTTCAACCTCTCCGGCATGGGCTGCAGCGCCGGCGTCATCTCCATCGACCTCGCCCGCGACCTCCTCCAGGTCGGTCTCCCTGCTTCCCATTTTTCTTAATTCATGGGGTAATAAAATAATTATTGGGGTGCATATAGACATTCTTTTAAAAATATAATTCTTCCGGTCTATAAGCACACCAACGCTTTCAGAACCGACCTGAAATGTGATACACGCTTGTCGACAATTTTCATCTAATGATGCTGCAGGAAGTAGGAACACGCAGACAGCATTCGACTTAGCCTATTTTAACCTTTTCTTTTATATATATATATATATATATATATATATATATATATATATTTAAATTAGTAATTTTATTTAACAAAAAAATTTATTCTATATTAATAATTCTATTTTGCTAAATTTAAGTATCATAAACTTATTTTTTATTCTCTTAAATATAAATTTCACCGATCAATAAAAACTAATATCTTTTAATATGTAACTATTATTATAGTACACAAAAAATATTATTTTTATTTACATCATCAATTAGCAACATTTCATTTCGTCCCTCTATAGATGCCTAATTGCCTTCTTCAAGTAGATTTAGCAAACAAGAATGGCTACTTAGATCAGTGATTAGAGAGACACAGATACAGATGTTTGAGTGGAGTTAGGTTTTGCACATGGAGCCTTGAAGAAGAAGTCATCATGTGACAACCCCATCTTTTGTATCCCTTCATGTGTTAGTTGTCACTGTCACTACCATTTTTCCAAATTCAACTGGAACTAAGATTAGAGCATGTAAAGGATTATTGCTAGATTAAAGATCAAAAGTGTAATTTGATCAGACAGTTTTGAATAGACGCATCTAGAATCACAATCGAATTAATTTTACCAAATATTAAAGGATTTTGTTAGCAAGTAAATTTTGTCTAATTGGTTTCATTGTGTTTGGCTAATTGATCTAACTGTGAATCATGTGTATATGTTGGCTGAATAGGTACACCCAAACAGCTATGCCTTAGTGGTGAGCACAGAGATCATCACACCCAATTGGTACGCCGGCAACCAGAGGTCTATGCTGCTGCCCAATTGCCTCTTCCGGATGGGCAGTGGCGCCATCCTCCTGTCGAACCGCCGGCGAGAACGCAGCCGAGCCAAGTACCGCCTGGTCCATGTTGTACGCACGCACAAGGGCGCGGACGACAAGGCCTACCGGTGTGTGTACCAGGAGGAGGACCAGCAGGGCAACGTGGGCATCGCCCTGCAGAAGGATCTGATGGCCATCGCCGGGGAGGCACTCAAGTCGAACATCACCACCATGGGCCCGCTCGTCCTCCCGGCCTCAGAGCAGCTCCTCTTCCTCTTCAGCCTCATTGGGAGGAAGTTCTTCAACCCCAAGTGGAAGCCCTACATCCCCGACTTCAAGCAGGCGTTTGAGCACTTTTGCATCCACGCCGGCGGCCGGGCGGTGATCGACGAGCTCGAGAAGAACCTCCAGCTGGGGCCGGTACATGTGGAGGCCTCCCGGATGACACTGCACCGGTTTGGCAATACATCCTCCTCCTCATTGTGGTATGAATTGAGCTACATTGAGAGCAAGGGGAGAATGAAGAAGGGGGACAGGGTGTGGCAGATTGCCTTCGGCAGTGGATTCAAATGCAACAGCGCGGTTTGGAAGTGTAACCGGACCATTAAGGCCCCAACAGAGGGCCCATGGACCGACTGCATCAACAAATACCCGGTCCACATCCCTGAGGTGGTCAAGTTCTGAGGCCCCATCAGCAGCTCAGCTAATATGTCCCCAGTCCCATGTTTTGTTTTTTTTACCTAATTTTCTTTTTCTTTTTCTTAGCTTAATTTCTTCCTTTGAAATCAAAGGAAGTATCTGCATAAGTGATGGGTGCCAGCTTTTGACATCTTTATAATTGATGTACTTGTAATATGATCTTATTGGGCAAATTATTTTCTGTCAGTATGAAATAATAATTTTGTGTATGAACATGTTCTTAATTGGTTATGTATCCAGATATTTTTGTACAACTTTTCTTCTTTTTCTTTCTCGTTTCATTTTGAATGGGCATATTGTGTATCAACTCCCTTCTTCAACCATTTTACTGGTTTGAAAATAAATTATCATAAATTACATAATAGTCGCTCAATAAAAAAAATTGTTTCAATATCTCGTTACTTGCAACCATTTTGTTCTAACATCTATCTGTTAACACACAAAAATGCGTAAATAGACAGTTGAACATGCTTAGTTAGGTATCAACTGTAATTGAATAGGTAAGAAGTGCCCATCCGTCTCCGGTGGCTCTAGGGGGTAGATGCTTTTTCCACCCCCTACTACTTTGGCTGCATGATCAAGATTGTGAGCATATGCACCCTGATGCAGGTTAACGAGACTTTAAACTATTATGCTAATAATATTTTAAATTCTTCATATGTCCTACATTAATAGCTCTATTTGGTTCAATTTGAACAATCAAATAGAGTTATTAATGTAGGATAGAGGGAGTATTTAATTTAAAAGGAACAAATTAGCTTGCATGAACTAGTTAGGCAGGTGTGAGGTAGCGGAAAATGTCTTTCTTTTTTTCTTTTCATATAGAAACTTTAACTGGGTTTGAGTTGGCAGTGTGGAGAGCGTTGAGGGTTGTTTTAATGACACAGACAGTCTACAAGCACTGAAAGGAAGGGGCAGTGAGGGGATGAGAGGAAGGAGAGCTGAGCCTGGTGGCTTTACACTAGGGATGGTCCAGGGCCAAATAATTGCCTTCTCCACATCTGTGTTGGCTAATAATTTATCCTTCAATATTTTGTCTGTAGACGAAACCTCTCATCTAGTGGCACGGTACATAGCCTCTTTGGCAAGGCCTCAAGGGGTTAGAGAGAATGAGAGAGCTAACATACTCTTCAACTAGAGTTTGAAACCAAACTTTTCCTTAAGAGGATGGATGAGACATATTAATGACTTTGACTAAATAGGGTAAGTAGAGTAAGTATTTCTCAATTAAGTTACTTAGCATATAATAATTTAGACATATATATATATATATATATATGTGTGTGTGTGTGTGTGTGTGTGTATGTAATTTTCTTTATTTGTATAATTATCATTAAATAAATTAGTTTGTTTTGAAAAATAAAAAAAGCTACTAATGTGGGATAGAGGGAACATTTAGTGATTAATTTTAATGAAAATTAAATATAACATTAACATAATTATATTAAAAATATTAAAAATTTAAGTATAAAAAATGATACTTAAGAATATTTATAGAGAAATAAAAAATATCTTTTATATAAGAATGTAAATTATATTTAAAAATCAACTAAACATTAGACAAACAATGGAATAAAATATTTACCCACAACTATGTCCGAAAATTGACGGACAAAAAAATTCAACCACACAACCACAAGCACCTTCAACATAGCTTGAACATCAACGTCTATGACCAACCATACTCTACAACTTGCCACTCTCACAAACTCAATTCAAAATTAATAAAAAATTATCAATTTTCCTTAACAAAAAACTATCCATATAAATACCTCACCAAAATTTAAGAGGGTGGTCAAGCAAAAAAGGTTTACAAGGAGGGGCTAATTTCCAACTTAGGGAGAAACTTACTATTAGCAGTGATGTTTGGGCCCACAATTGGAACGGCTTTCTTCCAAACAGTACGCAGAAGTCGTTGACCTTAAATGATAATGAACTTAGGACAAACTAGGTCGTTCATGTGCGGGCCCATTAATGAGCGCGAAAGGGAGACCACCTGCAACAAAGTGGTCGGCTTCGGCTGGGTCCCGGTCTGGCAATGGACACCTATTTATGTGACGGCCCGGAGAGTATTCAATTTTTCGCTTCAGAAAATGCAATGTACGCTCGCACTAGTGGCTCGCGTTTAAGGCTCCCATGACACTATATGGCCCGCTCATTGTGGTGAGCATTACCCGAGTGGTCTTGAGAGCGAGCATGCTATCGTGCTTGCTTTTGTATTAACGTGTGGAAGAGGACACACTCTAAGTCCATCACGGCCACCTATTTGTTGCCATGTGGGCATGGGTCAGCCGGAGTTTTGCAGTCCTATGCCCACGTGGCCATGTGACAACAACTTGATCCATGAGGCCTGTATTTTTAGGACAACTTTATAATTTTAACTCCTTGACCATTATCTAAAAAATACAGTTATAATAAGCTGCAACTCTAGTTAAATATCTTCAAAATTTTAATAATAAAAGATAAATTTTATTAAACTTAGTAAAGAAAAATATAAAAGATAAAAACCCTAGGCCTAGGCCTTCTGTGATGAACAACTACAACTAAAGCCACTAAGAATGATTAAACATAAAAGAAAAAAAACCTTAATGAATAAATAATACTCCCTTCGACTCACATTAATAAATTTATTTACTTTTTAAAATAAATTAATTTAGTTTATTTAAAAAATTAAATAGAACTATTAATTTGGGACATAAAGAACATAGAAAATAAAAAATAAATACATATGTATCAATAACATAAAGACATTAAGATGTAGTTCAAGGTGTCTTTCCTTGTTCCCTCTAGCCAATTTTTTTTTTAGCTTTTTTTTACTTTTTTTTAAAGAAATGGACCCATATTAACTTTCACAATATTGCGTAGTCTCCGTGGATTACAACATTGAGGCTTAACATTTTTCCCTTTTTTTTGTAGTGAAGCGTTGAAGTTACTTCTTTGACATATTACTTCTTCATAAGTGAGTATACTTTCTTACATAAATATTCAATATCTTGCGTCACAAAGTAAGCAATAAGTCATAGAAATGGATATTTTATAAAACAATGTCTTGAATATTCATTACATAAAAAAACAAACATAGAGGACAAGCAAAAAGAAAAGACTTTAGTATATCCAGAGAGATATTAATATAACACTCCTTCCATCCCACATTAATAGTTCGATTTATTTCATTTCGCAGAACCAAATGGAACTATTAATGTGGGGGTAGAGGGCTG
This sequence comes from Saururus chinensis, assembly GCA_035235625.1. Taxonomy (NCBI): domain Eukaryota; kingdom Viridiplantae; phylum Streptophyta; class Magnoliopsida; order Piperales; family Saururaceae; genus Saururus; species Saururus chinensis. The sequence continues at coordinate 30,763,459 of CP141140.1, forward strand.
GGTTCTAATTTATGAAAAGGGATAACTAAGGAGTAGTTGCTTTGTTTTGAATGGTCCAGTAATATCTTTATACATACTTTTTTGTCTTTCTATTATAATTTTAATCGTTTTAAAGAAATGAAAAGCCTCATAAGTAAATAAATAGGACGATTTATTTGAGATACTTTAGTCATATAGAGACCAGAAAATCTTGACCCTCTGAAGAGGAGAAGAGGGTTAAAATGTACTTTGAAGGAATCTTGAAAGCCACTAAAATCAATTAAAATAAGATGTAATGAAGATTGAAATTTTTTCATGAAGATAAGTATAATAGCTTATCCTTCTTTTTCGCTAAGCCCCTTTTCTCCAAGGAGATAAAAAAAGTAGCTACTGTTGTCTTACTATCACATAAAAGCTCCCTTAGCTGTATAGCTTGAATTACATTTAATGATCCATGTGACAATAAAACCACGTATAAGACCTCTTTCATACACCAGTGACTAGCTAGGGCACAGAGTGGAGTAATTGTGTTGAGCATACATGGCCAAGTTTCTGGCTTGGTGGCTGGGATATGGAGGAATTCACATGATGAGCATGTTTCTTGTCCAAGTTAGGGTTTCATAGACTGTTGGTTGAAGTGCCAGGCACGGTACAGCAACATGAACATAAAACAACTGAGTAAAATATTAATACTGATTACTTGTAGCTATTTTTTGATAAAATTACTAGTTGCTTTCTTGATCATCAGAGGAGGAATTACGAAATCAGTGAACACAGAAAAAACGTCATGATAATGACTGGGTTTGCGTGAATAACCTTCTGGTCCAAAGTGTCCAAGTGAGAATTAACTAGATTATATGTCGAAAGTGGGACGGGAAGTTCAGATTGTGAGCTAGTGATGAAGAGTCGAAAGATTAGCAAATGCCTAGTCCCTGATGTGATGTGCGGAGAGTATGTGTAGCATCAAAATATGTGATTCATTATTTTGTACCCTTTAATTAGATGTCTTGAGTCTTAACTTGTAGAAGAAGATGTACAATAAGCAGATAGAAGTATCTCTCTTAGATTACTGACCTAGGTAAATATAACATGCATGCTGGACCAAGTTACGAGTTGGCTCATATTGGTGACATGTAGACCGGTTAGGGTGAATCGGTTCATGTATTAAGGGTCAAGGTATGTGGGGTGGACCCACGACCTAGTGTTCATTGTGACACTCGCTTGGTTGGCATGCACATACTCACTTATAAATATATTTATTTATTTTATAAGTGATCATGTATGCATACACTTATGTGGGCCCTAATCTAGTGTACAACCTAGTGCAAGACCCGTTTGAACTATCAAGGGGCCCATCCTTCCATGGGTATCAGGGTATGGCTATGAGGGGTGTGTATAGCTTCTATGGGCTCTTAGACTTACACCCATACTTCTTGATTAAGACTATACTAGGAAGCCCATAAGAGGAGGTCACTTGGGCCTATACTTCTTGCCCAACAAGGTTAGAGGGAGAATCATGCTCCCTCTCCCCACTTTTCCCTTGCATGCCTCCCCTCTCTCTCACATTGAGGGGCCAACGGCCAGCCCCCCTCTTGCTCCTCCCTCATTGCAGCCTCATGAAATGTATGACTCCCTTGCTTGGGTTAAACCACCGCCTTGCTCTCCCTCCTTACTTAATTTGGTGGTAGTGGTTCGAGAGAGGAGATCATTCTCCCTCTCTCTCTCATCTTGGAGCACACCAAGCCTTGTATGGGGCTGCAAATAAGGCTCTCTTGGTAGTGAATTGAAGGCTAGAGCATGCCATTGGAGGATTGGACAAAGCTACTTCTTTTATTCTATATTAATAGGGTGGTGGTGATCTTAATCATTAATCTACATAAGAGGTATGTCACATCCCCTTAATTTATAATTGATTAAGCCATAAAAGGATGTGCTTTTTCTTGTGGGTGCATAGACTACGACATCCTTGGGGCTCATCTCCTAAAGGTTAATAAGTTTTTATCCCTTGCTATTATCTTAATTGATTGAATATTAATCTTGAAGTAGTGATTATTGCTTATATATGCTGTTGATTTGCATGTGAATCATCTTTGAGGAGATCAAAATTGAAAATTTGTGCCTCCACCGGATGGGTACTCCACATAGGCTTCCGCTAATGCTACCCAACATAATAGAAATAGGTTCAAGTCCACATAATAATGCTAAGATTGAACCATTGGTCCAATATGAATTTTTATTGTATGTCTCAACATTAATGTGGGTGTCAAGCTATGCCAAATAAATATTGATACAAGAATTTTGAAAAATAACCATAATAAATCCAATTTCTAAAGGATAACCATCCACAAGAAAGTGCAAATTAGGAAAGAAAACCCTCCACTAAGAAAGAAGGAAAACTATGATCATTTGATGAAGATGTATATGAGCATGTGTTTAAGCTTATATTCCCTCTATCCCACATTAATAGCTTCAATTATTTTTTCAAAATAAACTAATTTTAGTTTATTTTAAAAAACAAAAGAAGCTATTAATTTGAGACAAAGAGCGTAATAAGTTATTAACCCTCCAATAAGTTAAAGCTATCTGCTAATCTTAACATTCTTCTTTAGTACCAGCCTTTGATACTAAACTCAAGAAATGTGCAATTGAATTATATCTCATTTCATGTAAATCTCAGTGATTCACTAATCAACTTTGTCTGTTTAAATCTCAGTGATTCACTAATCAACTTTGTTTGTTTGACTGAAGTATCCAACTATTCGAATAGCTTGTCTATTTGTCTGACTTCCACCCCTAGTATTATAGAAATCCTGGTGTTTTTCTTTTTCATCTAAAAAAATTTCGGAGAAACCCATGATTTCCGTCATGGTCATCACTTCAGAAGTGGACACTCACTTGGAGCCTATAATGTGGATGACTCGTAGATGATGATTCATTGGTATCTTGATTAGCACTAATGTAGGCGTAGACGTAACATAACCTTTCTTACATAAAAGGGGTACATGTTTCTAAAGCTGATTCGTAGCTTTATACACTGGACCTTGTGCTCCTCCTTTTGTAGCACTTTTTACTACAAATAAAAGAAGTCATGTACACAATAGTAATGATTTTGATGATAGTCTCTCTCAAAATAATCACTACAACAAAAAGGATTATTAGCGATGCAATACAAAGCATAGCTAAAAATTACTATTTATGACACATATAAAAGTGTCGCAAAATTTATAACTATTAGGGACGTTTTTATAAAAGCATCACAAATATTACTACTATTTAAGATGCTTTTTAAAAACTTCACTAATAGGTATAAATTTAAAAAAACATAAAATATTTAAAACTATTTGTGATGTTTTTATTAAAACATCGTAAATAGTATTAATAATAGAGATGTTTTTATCAAAGTGTCCTTAATAGTTGTACTATTTGCAATGCTTAAAAAATTGGTTACAAATAAAATAAAGCATTTTTTTTTAAATTAACTATTAGCGATACTTTTTCTAAATCGTCGCTAAAATTACCATTATTAGCGACACTTTTAATAAAGCGTCACTGATAGTTTTATTATTTTAATTTATTTAATATCTATTATTTAAATATATAATATATAATAAAGAAATATTAATTTAAAAAAACTTTGCAAATATTATATATTTTATTTAATACATATTATTTTATATATGATAAATAAATAAGAAAAAAATAAATAAAAATCTCTTATTTTATCCCCATTCCTCTAGAGCTCACGTTTACACGCGTAAGAAAGAGAGATGAGTGATAAGAGAAGAGAAAGAGGAGAGAGATGAGGAAACAGAGATGAAAGAGAAAAGAGAGAAAGAGAGAGGAAAAAGAGAGAGAAAGTACTAAACAAAGAGAAATACGAGAAAGAGAGTCAAAAGAGATATATAGGAAAAGAGTGGAGAGAAAAGAGAGAGTGAGAGTAGAGAGAGAGATGAGAGGAGAGTGAGAAGAGAGTGTGTGTGTGAAGAGGAGAGAGATAAGAGAGGATGAGAGAATAGAAGAGAGAGAGATGAGAGGAGAAATAGAGGGGGGAAGAAATTAATTTAGTTATTTTGGGAATTTTATATTATATTTTTATATTTTGAAATTAATAAAAAAATTTAAAATAAATATATTAGAGATGCTTAAGAATACGCGTCGTTAGTACCCTACATATTAGCGACACATATACATATGCATCACTACTACCTAAGGTACTAGTGACGCATTATTCCTATGCATCGCTAATATATATATATATATATATATATATATATATTATTGATTTAAAATATAATATATAATGAGAGAGAGGGTAGAGAGGAAGAGAGTGAGTACAGAGAGAGAGAAAGAGAGAGAGTGAAGAGAGGGGAGAGATAAGAGAGGATGAGAGAGAAAGAAAGGAGAGGGAAGAGAGGAGTGAGAGGGGGAAGAAATTAATTTAGTTTTTTTAAATTTTATTATTATATATTAATTTTAAAATTAATAAAAATTTTAAAATAAAATATATTAGTGAAGCTTACTAAAAGCTATTGCTAGTAACCTAGGTAGTAGCGACGTTTATGCATATACGTTGCTACTAACTAAGGTACTAGCGATGCATTTTCCTATGCATCACTAATATAATTTATTTAAATTTTTATTAATTTTAAAATATAATATATAATAAAAGAGAGAGGAAGAGAGAGAGTGAAGAGAGAGAAAATGAGAGAGGAGAGGAGAGAAGGGGAAGAAATTAATAATTTTTTTAGAAATATTATAAAATATTATTATATTTTAAAATTAATAAAAAAATTAAAATAAATATATTAGAGACGCTTAAGAATATGTGTCGTTAGTACCCCAAATATTAGCGACACATATGCATATGCATCACTACTACCTAGGGTATTAGTGATGCATTATCCCATGTGTCGCTAATACATTTTATTTTAATTTTTTATTGATTTAAAATTTAATATATAATAAAAGAGAGAGGGCAGAAAGGGAGAGAGAGAGTAAAGAGAGAGAGTGAAGAGACGAGAGAGAGAAGAGAGGATGACAGAGAAAGAGAGAGAAAGAAAGAAGAGAGAGAGAGGAAAGGGAAGAGAGGAGAGAGGGGAGGAAGAAATTAAATTAGTTTTTTTTACAAATTTTTATTATATATTATATTTTAAAATTAATAAAAAAATTAAAATAAAATATATTGGCGATGCTTACAAAAAGCCGTCACTAATACCCTAGGTAGTAGTGACGTATATACATATGCATATGCATTGCTACTAAGGTACTAGCGATGCATTTTCTTATGCGTCACTAATATAATTTATTTGAATATGTTTTTACTAATTTTAAAATATAAAAAATATCAAAAGAGAGAGGAAGAGAGGGAGTGAAGAGAGAGAGGAGAGGAGAGAGGGGTAAGTAATTAATTTAGATTTTTTGGGAAACTTTTATTATATATTTTATTTTAAAATTAATAAAAAAATAAAATAAAAAATATTAGTGATGCTTAAGAAATTGTGTCATTAGTACCTCATATATTAGCCACACATATGCATATGCGTCACTACTACTTATACTAGCAACACATTATCCTATGCGTGACTAATATATTTTATTTTAATTTTTTTATTTTTAAAATATAATATATAATAAAAAAGAGAGAAGAAGAGTGAGGAAGAGAGAGTGAAGAGAGAGAGAGAGGAGAGAGAGGGTAGAAAAGAGAGGAGAGAGGATGAGAGAGAGTGAGAGGAGAGAGGAAGAGGAGATCGGATAGAGAGTAGGGGGGGAGAGAGAGAGTGAGAGGAACAAGGAAGAAGGAGAGAGAGGAGAGAGCGAGAGGAGATCAAATAGAGAGAGGGAGTAGGAGAGATAGAGAGTGAGAGGAGAGAGAGAGAGGAAGAAGAAGAAAGAAAGGAGAGAGGGAGAGGAGAGAGAGAAGAGAGGAGAGAGGAGAGAGAGAGATAGAGGAGAGGGATTAGGAGAAAGAGAGGAGAGTGAATTTTATATATATTTTAAAATAATATTATTTGTGATGCCTATAAGTAAGCATTGCAAATAGTGTCACTATTTGTGAAACTTCTTATTAAGCGTCGCAAAAGGACAGTTATTAGCAATGCTTGGTCAAAAGCGTAGCTAATAACCACATTTCTTCTCCTCCTAGTTGGCAACTACTGCTGCCCACCCCCCTCCTCCGCTTCCTTGAGTCAGAAGAGGAGGGGCTCCAATCCCCTCACTTTTCCGGCACCCCTCCCCAAAATCCCACCGGAGGTTAAATTTTATTTTTTTCTATTAGCGACGCTTTTAAAAGCATCGCTATTCATAACTATATATTATTGTGCTCTCCATCCCATATAAATTATTGGACATTCTTTTCAATATTAAGTGCTTTAAAATTAATTAATTTTAAAAATAAATAATATACTTAATATGAGTTTAAGTTATATGTTTAAATAAATGTATATTTGTGGAGCACTATATGTAAAACAAAAAATTATGTAAATTGTATGGACCTACCCGTATCGATCTCATATAACTTTAAAAATAAATTTTTTAATATAACTAAAACTTAAACTTTTAAAGAAGTTGGGTTTGAATTGTGTATTTATTTTTAAGAAAAAAATTTGAAAAAAAAATTAATTTTTTTAATTAAAAAATAATTTTTTAAATAAAAAAATATTTTTAAAAATATTATATCGATACGTATCGGCCGTATCGATACAGTATGGCCGGTACGTATCGGTATTTCCTGTGGGGGGCGTATCGCCCCCCGTATCGTATCGGTATCGACCGATACGGGTACGTATTGGCCGATACGCACCCGTATCGGCCGATACGGCCTTCCATGATCGCTAATAACTGTTTATTGTTTTTTATTTTTTAACAACACTTTATAAACCATCACTAATAATAATTTTTATATTTATTTATTTATTAGTGTCACTAATAACTTTTGTAATTTTTATTTTTGCCACACAAAAATCAGTGTCGCCAATATTTTTAAATTTTTTTCATAATATTTTAATATTAGCAATAATTTATAAAGCGTCACTAATCATTAATTATTAGCAACATATGTAAATAAGCGTGCTAATAATTTACTATTTATGAAGCGTTATGAAGTGTCACAAAAAAATTGAAATTAGCGGCTTAAAGATAAGCATCGCTAATATGGTGTTGTTAGCAACATTTTTTTTATATTCGTCGCGACGCAAATTAGCATTAGCGACTGGACTTTTATCAACATATTTAGTAACGCTTAAAAGTGTCACTAATAGTCTTTTTTTTGTAGTGGATGATTCAGTAAATGAAAATCACCCAAGTCTCATAACCTTATTTAATGAGCTTCAATTTGCTCAAATAGCTTCTTTTAATCAATTTAAATGGTTGGATGCTAGAAAAAGAGTCTCATAAGCTTATTTTCCATTCACTTAGATGTAGTTTTATCTTTTAGTAAAAAATTACTATTTTTTTAAAATAGAGCTATTAATATAAAACGAAGAGAGTATAATTTTAGCATCTTGGGGATGGCTGATATAGCTTTCAGAGGCACTTAAACTAGAACAATATGGAAGGGAGCCATCTGAACTTGTATACACATGCATATATAGAAACTGGTAACCATTGACAAATAGCAAGCAATGTCTTTTTGAGTTTCCCATTGTTAAGAGATGAAAGCAAATGAATGAACATGAACTGAATAAACTAGAACATATCCAAAGATGTGTTTAAGTGTGTAAAATGAGTAGCAAAAGAGAGCAGGTTCCATTTTAGAAAGATCAAGTCATGATTCTGTTTGATGATCAATGGGAGGAAGGCAAAGTGCTTCTTTGTTTCACAATTGCCACTACTAAGAACCCAATATAGTTCTTCAAAGAAGGGGTATCTAAAAATCATATATTTACAATCATTGTTCCTCAACATTCAACAAAAATTAATTATGTCCAAATTCCTTTTACTTTTAGCCTAAATATCCTTATCAGGAAAACCTTCATGAGCAAGAATGTGTCTAGGGTGGCTTTAGAGAAAAAAAGTGTGTTTAAGATAAATTTTTAGATAAACTTCTGATATTCCCGAGTGCAAACCATAATATGCTGTTAAGAAGGGAGGTAGCAGAGAGCAATGTTTGTTACTTTTTGTCTCAATAATGTTTGGGTCAAATGACTCAATATACTTAAGCACTAATTAATGCTATCAAAAGCACTAGCTTGGCTTCATCAACTTCTTCAAACAGTGGACAATGATCAAAATAGTTTTCTTTTCTTTAGGGAATAACCAGTGTCACTATCTCTAAATTAAATATTCCTTTGAGCCTGCATGTATTGAAACGTTTATAATAGTTTATGCCCTCGTTGCAACTTCTTCAAACTTATTCCCTCTTAAATTTACCCTTAAATTGTTCTAGAATTATAATTTTTCATGAGTGGTTAAAGGGCAAAAGTGTTTAGTTCTAAGTATTTCGTTTTAACTAAAAAACTACCAGAGTTAGACTCCACTTCTTCACTTTATGAGTCAAAATCTATGTTGAATAAAATTAAAATAGTATTATTTCATGATTAACTCCATTGACTCCCTGAATCACCACTTGAATTAAACTTCAAAACTCATCGACTCCATTCGTTAAAAATGCTTTCCTCTTTAATAATATATTTGCTTCAAATTTTATGCAATATTTTTTTAATTTCATGCAATATATTTAAAAAAAATATATTCAAGTATGATTTTAATCTTATATGAATTTGAACATCTAAAGATTATATACATTGGATTTTTTACTTATTGAAGTATGATGAGATATTTGTATAAATTCCTAGGAAATCTTCTTTGAAGTGGTTAAATTATCATTGTACCTAATAAAATAAATTTATTTTTACCAAGCCTTTTCATAAAAATAATCAAATTTTGCTATAGAACTCCTTTTTTACATAGTAGAAACTCTGAGTCGATTCTAATCAATAAAATCTTTGAGTAGAGCCCAAATTTTAAATTTTAAAACATTGCTAGAATAACGCCGTTACTTTTTAGATGTAAATTATACTCCTTGCATCCTATATTAATAGCTACATTTGAAAAAATAGTAATTTTTATTAAAAGATTAAACCCACATATAAGAGAAGTAAAAAAAAGCATATGACACTCTTTTTTAAGTACCCAGCCACTAAAATTTAACAAAATAAAGCTATTAATATGTAACAAACATGTTGTCAAATGGAGCTATTAATTTAGGATGGAGGGCATATATTGTAAAATTTTTATGATAAAAGATGATAGATATATTGTTCAAACAGACTAATAAAAATTTAAAATAGTTGCAAGAATATAGATTGTATTATAAGACTACAATAAAAAAGAGATAGAGTCTGGACATTTCCTTAGTTACATTCTCTTTCATTACTTTATACATGTGATAACTTGTGTAGGAATTATAATTCCACATTAAGTTTTTTCTATTAAGTAATCTAGAGTGCATATACACTGGCGGACATCATGGTGCATGCATATAAGTTATACGTCTTTCTCTAGTATACCTCTATGTACACCATAGGTTATATAATGCTTCACTGTAGGCTTTGTTAAAACTTCACGTTGAACAATTTAAATTTGATGAAGAACACACAAAGAACGGCTCTGAATCATGTAGGAAACAATTTTCCTTAAATAACTATTTGCCTCCTTTGCTAAACCAAATTATTGTGGGGTTCTCAAGCAAACTCTCCCCCAGGTTAGTCAGAGCCTTATGGGATTTACACTTTGCAGAAATAAAGAATCCCTTTGTTCTCTCCTTTAGGCTTTTGTGAAAGTGTTGGAAAGTTTAGATTTTGAGAAAATACACATAGCTCATGTTCTAAACATAAACTCTCTATATAATTCTTTATAAACACATAGAAAAGTTATCCCAAATGAAGAGACACCAAAACCCTTGAAAATAGACATTTTTGGCCATTGAAACATGAAAGGGTATGTGCAAAGATTGATCGCCCACACATAGTGAATGATCGCTTTAGAAAAATACAATCATAGTTCACCGGTCAATTGATCCTTCATGGAACCGATCAATTTATGGTAGAAAAATGAATCACAATTCATCGACCAATTGGTTCATGGAACCGATTGATTGATGGTAGAAAAATGAATCACAATTCATTGACCAATCATTTCAAGGAACTGATCGATCACCAAAAAAAAATATCCTTCAAAAAACTTTCCTGAGAGGTTATCAATTGATTGGTTAGTGAACCTATTGATCGGATTAGGCAATTAATTGGTTCACACACCGATTGATTGCTTTGAAGCTTTTATGATAAAAACTCAATAATACCCCACTTTGTATCCTAAAAAATAAATACAAAACAAGCCAGCAGATCTACTGACACTTCACTAAATACACGAAGGTTCCTTTCGAATTGGATGTCCAATTAGTACAAGAATTACAAAGCTAAGTAAAAGTTTGTGGTTTACCGCCGGTATTAAACCACCCACTCTAGATACAAAGATGGTAATTCTGTACATAGCAAAACATCAAACCTCTATGAGAAGAATATAATCACATGCTCAACACATATTTGGCCATGTGTTATCCCGGTTTTCGGAAGACACTCTAAGAAATGAACCCTTTCTTTCCATAAGAAGTGGCACCACTTCTATGTTTCCTATAGGTGAAGTTCGCTTATGTCTGTCATTTAGACATATTACTTGAACTTCATTAAGAGCTTAAAACTCAACCTTCACAAGTGACATTCACAACGAATTCCTCAAAGGATTTTACTCAACTAGCAAACACATACATGGAACTCTTATGCTAGTATATTAGTCAAAACAACAACTTGTTCTTACCCATTGAACCTTACATTAGTGGTAAAATAGGTCTTGGTTGGGTTACCATCCCTATTGACTAAAGTCAACGAGGGCTTCAACCCCATCTCCAAAGTTTTTCACTCTCACTATGTCATGCAGAAGAGCTTTAGTAAGAAGATCTACCAAGTTTTTACTTGACCTCATATAGGCAAGTGTAATAACACCATCTTGTATCAATTGCCTCAGATACTCATGTCTAAGACTAATATGTCTAAACTTGCAGTTATATATACTACTATAGGCCTAAGCTACAACAACCTCACTATCACAACTGATAGATATAAGTGGCATTAAACTAGGCAACGACTTGATGTCCAACAACAAGTTCCTAAACCATTCATCTTTTTTGTCGGTCGTAGCTAAGGCAATGAATTCATATTCCACAATTAAATGTGAGATGATGGTTTATATCTTGGAAGCCCAAGATATAGTTCTTCCACTTAGGTAAAACCCGTCTTGAGGTGGATTTATTATCCCCAACTCTAGTCATCTAACTAGCATCTGTATATCCCTCAAGGACAACCAGATAATCCCCATAATAAAATTTATACTCCTTAGTATGTTTGAGATAACCAAAGACTCACCCAATGCCCTCCCAATGCTTTCCACTGAGATTTCTTGTGTACCTACTCAATTTGCATATAGCATATGTGATGTCTATCCTATTGTAATTCATTACATACATCAGACTACCAATTGCATTAAAAAATTCTAGTTGAGCAATTAATCTTCAGTATTCACATTTAAGGTAACACTACCATCACAAAGGGTGAGAAATCTTTAAATCCAAGATGATTGAATTTTGTAAAAATTTCTAAATATAATGTGACTGATCCAAAGCATACCCCTAACTATGTCTTGTCACGTTGATACCTAGGATTATATCAATTTCACCCAAATCTTTCATCTTGAAGTTAGAAGTCAAATACTCCTTAGTTTCAGTTACCCCTAGTAAGTTGGTACTCATGATCTAACATATCATCCACATACAAGCATACCACCATGAAATATGTGTTAGTAGACTTGATATAAACACACTTGTTAGCGTAATGATGCTTAAATCCACTTGACAGAATGATGGTATTAAACTTCTTATGTCATTGTTTAGGCACTTAATTAAGTCCATATAAGGACTACACAAGTTTGCATACGTACTTTTTTCTCTTGACTAGGAAGCACATAACTTTCTGGTTGGTCCAGGTAGATCTCCTCAATGAGATCTCCATTTAAAAATGCAATTTTAACATCCATTTGATGTATGCAAAGTTTAAAAATAGATACTAATGCAAATAGTATTCTAATAGAAGTGAGACGTGCTATGAGAGAATAAGTGTCAAAATAATTAATTCCTTCTTCCTGTGTGAAACCTTTAGCTACTAATTTAGCTTTGAAGGTACAAGCCATGTGACTAGGTTTGTATTTCTTCTTAAATACCCATTTACACCCATGTATTATTGGACATTATAGGGGTCTTAGCTGATTTACCCCCTAGCTAAGTCAAAGGTACATGTGCATGCAAAATCATGGAACTCCGTACCATATCAACTAACACATGGTTTTCCTCTTCGCTAAACTATTTTTTTGAGGTGTATAAGGTGCAATCACCTCATGAATAATTTCATTTACTTCAAAAAACCTTGAAAACCCATTTGAAAGATATTCTCTACCTCCATCGTAATGAAGAACTTTAATTTTCTTCTCAACTTGGTTTTCAACATCATATTTGAAAACTTTGAAAATATTGAAAGCTTTATATTTCATTCTAAAAACCATTTCTTTAAAAAATCATCGATAGATGTAATAAAATATTTTTTAATGCCTCTAGTCAAAAGACCATTAAGTTGAGAAATATCCTAATGAAGTAAATCTAAAATCTTAGAACTCCATGAAGCATTGGAAAAGGTTTTTTAGTCATTTTAAATTTTATACAAACTTCACATTTGTGCTTTTGAAAACTTTGAAATGAAATCAACCCAATTTTTGCATATTTTGCAAATATAAAAAATTTATATGACCTATCACATCAGTCAACAAAATAATAAAAGGCTAATTTATTGATTTCAACATTGACACAAAGCTTAAACATCCCATTAAATGAATATCCCTTGCCCACAAACATCTCATTTTGGGACAACACAAATTTGTCTGATTCAAGTACAACTTTGAAACCTTTCTTACATAAATTATCCAATGAGACAAAACTCTTCCTCATGTCGGGAACATGAAGTATAGTAGTCAAGGTGAGTTTTTTTTTCGGTTGTGAAGTTTAGTTCAACAACTCCCTTGCCAATGACTTGAGCTCAATTTTGGTTCCCCATTTGAACCTCTTCCTCATCGGTCACTTCAATATAATCCTTGTAAAAGAATTTGTCGTTACACATATGGACTGTAGCACCAGAGTCAAGCAACCAATCCTCATTGGAATTTGTCATGTTTATCTTTGTAATCATTTTCAAAAAATCCTCACTTTCTTTGATATTGTTTGTGGTGTTAGTGCTGGAATTACTCTTCCTTTGTTTGCAATTGAGGGCGTAATGTCCCTTTTTTCCACAAATCAAGAAAGTTGCCTTCTTCTTTTTGTTCTTGTTGGAGTTATTGGCATTGTTGGGATTTCCTCATTTGAAATTTTGATGGATTTTTTTTCTTACTGGGATTGAAATTATGGGCCTCGACATAGTTGGTCGTTGGATCATAGAAAGTCTTCCCTTTTTTGTCTCACTACTTGGATTCTTATTTAATACATAGATTTTGTTGAATTTTCTCTAATATTAAATTCTTTGATTTGTGCTAGAGTTTTTTTTTTTAAATTATTTTCATGAAGGTGGAAGTTTTGCTATAATTGCTCCTGCCTGAAAAATTTTGAAAATTTTATCTTTGGGGCTATTGGTTGACAATTGCTCCAAATCATAACATTGATCAAGTATAAGCTTATTGTCAACCATTTGATATTCAAAATACTTACAAATCAATTATTTATTCATACCTTGCTCCTCGACTATATATTTGAATTTGAGTGCAATCTAAATTTCTTTTACTATCTTCTTCTTTGTGTAAGTGTCGAAAAGACGATCAACAGCATGTTGAGAATATGATCCCGACGAAGAAGTTCATCTTCCTCCCACTTCTTCTGATCCTTTGTTGTCTTATTTGAATCTTCACTTGTGGGGGCTAGAACAGACTTCAGATTAGGATCAAGAATGTAAAAAATCGATAACACCGTAAGAAGGAATTTCATCTTGTCTTCCAAATGAGTGTAATTTGAACCATCAAAGTTGTCCAATTTCAGCAAATCTTGGTTCATAATCTTCAGCGAAGTAAACTTTGTGTCCAACATAGAAGCCATGCTATTTCGTTAAGATTGTTAAAAAATTCACGTTGAACAATTTGAATTTGATAAAGAAAAGTCATCCCAAGTGAAGAGACATGAAAACCCTTTGAAAATAGACGTTTCAGGCTATTAAAACACGAAAGGATATGTGCAGCAATAGATTGTCTGCATATAGTGATGGATCACTTTAGAAAAATACAATCACAGGTCATTAATCAATTGATCATTCATGGAACTGATTAATTGATGGTAGAAAAACGAATCACAATTTACTAACTAATTAATTGGTTCATGGAACCAATCAATCACCCAAAAAAATATATCATTTGTAAAACTTTCTTGTGAGTTTATAGATTGATCAGTTTATGAATTGATCGATTGATTGGTTCACACACCAATTGATCGCTCTGATACTTTCATGATAAAAGTTCAATAGGTCCATAGGTACATATCAACATTGTCGTAGTGTACATATTGAGAAAAACACAATTGAAAGGAATAAAACCAGAGAAATTGTTATCCTTGTCCAATTTATTTCAGATTATTGATCCTTGTTAAATGTTAGTATTAATTGGTTTCTAAGAAAAAAATTATTTGTGTTTTAGTTGTTCCAATTGAAGGCAAATAGACTATAGTTTGATTATAATATAAGGTTAATGGATGAGTAAAAGAAAGAGGCTTACTTCTGGATAGCTTTAGAGGTTATATATTGAACCCAAAAGTTCTAACATATAACATGTCTATGAAATTCATTTACTTGGACTAAAAGAACTTATCGACTTAATAAAGCAAGATGAAGTGAGGCATGATAAGATGAATCCTGATACTACTCAGTCTGTTCCCATTGCCAGCTCTTTCTCCAGCCCCCATACCCCAAAGGTAGGTTGGACTTGAACCCCCATGGTCCGGTCCGAATGATTCAAACCCAGCCTTGAATGCCCTAAAAATGTCATAATAATTATACAAATGCCACAGTTATGAACAACCCATAGACATGGCATTTTTAGGATGTTTCAAGGCTGGGTTTGAACTGTCCACACTCAAATCCAACCTTCATTTGGGCTGTCGGGGTAGAGGAGTCAACGATGGGAAAAACTTGGGCAATGTACAATGCAATCAGACATACTATATTGGGTCTCTCTTTAGTCCTTCCATTGCTACAATTGTGATTGACATCTAAATATGACATTTTAATAGGTGGAACTGTTTTTAATGCTCCACTCTAACAATAAGCTTATTCTAAGGAATGCTTGGGAACCTTCATCCATGAGATTGCCGGCGTACATGCTAGAGCACATTAACATTAGTGGTACTGGCACTAACATGCACAAGCATGTGTGCTGTCAATCTCAAATATCAAGGGCTCGCATGTGTTCCTTACACTGGGCTCATTGTCAGAGGGGAGCATGAAAAACTCTTCTATTCAAGGTAGAGTTAGAATTGTCTAGTTTTGAAGTCACAAATCTGACCTCCATTTGGGTTTACATACGGGGGAGCCAGTGAAGGGGAAATGCTAAGCAGCTGATAATGCAACCTCACATGCTATCAAGGCCGACTCGAGCCTGAAGTAGCTTAGGGTCCACAATATATACATAACTCTATTTTCTTGTATATTATAGAGTGGCAGTGTAGCGGATGGCATTGGTGGCCAAATGGTGGTGGCACAATCTAACAAAGTTTGCCCTTTTTATTTTCAATTTGCTCCCAACATGCATAAAAAAGATCAAAACATATATCAACAATAATCAACTCTACAAACAATGATTTTCACAACAACAAATTTAAGGAGAAAGTAGTACTTACCTTCGGTGCCTCATGCCCTAGGATGCCGCCTTTCTTTCTTCACTAATGCCCGAAGTGATATCCACATAATGAATCTAACCAACAAAAACTCTCAATTCGCTTTTAGTTGGACAAAGCATGTGGGCCTAACACAGAGTTTACTTGGGCTCACTTGTTTTGACCAACTGAACCTTAGTTGGGAATTTTTGTTGAGTATATTTGTTGCGTAATTATCATTTTCCATTATAAATCATTACAATTAAATATATAGGGAAAAAATTACCTTGTTGATTTCTATGTAGAGAAGCCTCAATCCAACAACATCGATTCTTCCAAATTGATGGAGTGCCTTGCCCTAAAGCCCTTTGCTTAATACCCTCAAGACTTGTTCATCTCCCTAGAAGCCGCAAAAATGCTTCCAAAGGTGCTACATACTAGAAAAGGAGCAGATACTAGATTAACAGAGCAGCCAAAGACTCATTTGGGAGGAGTGCCAACCACCCAAATAGAGAGAAAGGGGGCGAGAGAGAGAGAGGAAAGTGGGCACTCCAAGGATGATTATGACTCCCCTAACCATCTCTTTAAATAGTCCCTCCAGACGGGCTTGGAGCTTAACAGGCCTCCTTAACTAAACTCCACTTAGGATCTCTAGAGGGCCTACTACAACGGGAATAGGCTCAATCAGACCATCCCATGGATATCTGAACCCCTGAACATGCCTATGCTCACAATAGGGTCGACCCCTCTCAATTCATGTAGATCCATCAACATGTAAACTACTCAATTCAAGCCTTAGAATATGCATATGCCATGTCCTATCACATGCATAGTGAGTGTCTATCAATATGATACGGGTCCCAAGTAAGTGTACACTGGAGTATTTGTAGGGCTGGCACAACTACCCCCACTATCCTTAGACAGAGTGGACCCTACTAGCTCACCCGAGCCGGACACAAGGTGGACCATATTGGCCCAAGCCTATATCATGGTCGAACATTCCCCTACTATGGGTGAAGGTCTCATATGGTTCAAACAACAACTTGTGCTAGTTGTATCTCAAACCAATACAACGAGCATATATAATGAAAAATCCATTATTAAGGCATTTGTGAATATATTAACAAACATCTCAAACATAAGAATATGATTCAAAATTAATTTATTCTTTGTAACATGTCAAAAATGTAATAGTAATGCACTTAGCTCTAGCACTAATATCATGTTTTTTATGTGTCGACACCATTGTCTAATTATCACCATAAATTTAGACAAGAGAATCAATCGAGTCTTCTAGCTCCAACCTAGTTAGAAAATCTTCAATCCAAATTGCTTATGAAGCTACAATATTGCATGCATAGAACTTAGCCTCCATCTCGAATTTAAAAATATTATTCTATTGTTTGCTAGCCCATGATATTACCCCACCTCCAAATATGAAGACAAATCTAGTAGTGAATTTTCTATCATCTAGGTCCTCCGCATGGTTTGAATCTCTATATATACCCAGTGACAAACTTTCATCTTGATATATGTGGATGATATTCTCTTATAGGGATGGTACCTAAATACTCACTTCAATTTTTGCCATTGTTGCAAACTAGGTTATGCTTGATAACAACTTATTAAATGTACCATGAAACTCAAATTTGGTTGTGTACTAGTCTTGTCTTACATGAAGCTACCACTAGCTTGTTCATATTGCACTGACTCCATCCAGAGTCTATCCCCCTTAGTTTGAGGGGACTTGCCCTTGGACAAAACTATCCTCTCATAGACTAGGGACTCAATGGTCTTCCATCCTATGACGTTGAAATATTGGATAATTCTTCCTATGTATGATTCCTAAGATATATTTAGTTTTTCAGTTTTCTATCCCTCTCAATTTTCATCCCTAAGATGTAGGAAGCTTCACCCATGTATTCCATTTGAAATTGGGTTTTCAACCATTCATTTAAATTAACAATCATAGTCCTATCATTCCCTATAAGAGAATATCATCCACATATAGAGACATCATATACCTTTTCCCATCCCAGTAGGTATAAACACAATCATCGTATTCATTCATTATAAAACCATATTCACTAATCACCTTATTAAAATTGAAGTTCATTGCCTTGGAGACTAATTGAAGTCATACAATGATTTTATTAGTTTGTACATAACAAAATGTTTAGGTTGTTTTATGTAAATCTGTTCATTTAAATCTCCATTTAGGAAGGTAGTTTTCAAATCTGTTTAGTGCAAGTCTATACCATAAAAGACTACTATAGCCAAGAGACATCTAATTGAGTCAAACCTTACACATGAGAGTATCTCTTTATGGTCACTAGTCTTGCCTTGTATTTATTTATTGACCTGTCTGCCTTGAGCTTCTTTTTGAAGATCTATTTACACCCAATGGGTTTTCTCCCTTCATGTGGATCCATTATCTCCCAAACTTTGTTCTTTAGGAATAAATCTATTTCTTCTTGAACAACATTGTGCTAATCCTAAGATCTGGGTTACTTAAAGCTTGCTCTAGCATTTTAGGGTTATTTAGAATGGGTTCATCGACGGTGACATTGTCATCCACTACCATTGGATAGAAGTCCCTCAACTAACTTGAAGGTCTTCTTTCCCTCAATGCTCTTGAAACATAGTTGTTCTTTGTTGCTTCTAACCCTATTACTTCATTTGAAGTTGGCTTCTAACCCTATTACTTCCTTTGAAGTTGCTTTAGTATCTGATTTTTTTCTATTTCAAACAGTTATTATTTATTATTAGATATTTTGAGATTATATTCTTGATCTAAGAAATATGCATCTCTAAACTCTATCACCCTCATGTCCTATCACTATGGTGAACCATGATTTTGTACCCATCAGAGTGATCTCAATACTTAATAAAGTTGCACTTTATTGTCATGGGATCTAGTTTGGACCTATGATGGTTAGACACTTTGACTTGTGCCCTAGACCCCCACACTTTAAGATGTCCCAAGTTTAGACGTCAACCTGTCCATAACTTATAAGGTATTTGTCTAACTATTTTAGTAGGCATGTGATTTAAAATATAGACAACAATGTCTAATGCCTCACTCCAAAAATTAGATCCTAATTGAAAGTGATTTATCATGGATCTCACCATGTCCATTAACACTCTATTATTCCATTCAGCTACTCATTTCTATTGTAGAGTATAGGAGAGTGTGTATTGATACACTATTCCTTGATTGGTATAAAAATATTTAAACAAGTCCTTAATACTTTGATCTTTTTTCCTAACTGGGATTCCACATTCCTTTGCCTAATTGGATTCCACATTCCTTAAAAATTTCCAAGGCATTATAATTCCTTAATATAAGAAAGTAATGAAGTATGTCATCCCTCTATGGGTTTGGACATTCAAAGGTCTACATATATTTGAGTGAAATACCTCTAATAGTTCATTAACTTGTTGTCCTTTAGGGAAAGATTGTCTACTCATTTTGCATGATAGACAATCTTCACACAAACACATAGATCCTTAGTGATCTTTGACAATAGTCTAACACTAGACATTCTATGAAGTTTTCCAATGTTCACATGAAACAAACGCAAGTGCTACAACATGTCATCATTAATAAGCATCAAAGCAATATGGTCATAATTAATTGTTTCATCAATACAAGCATAAGAATCAGAAACATCAATCTTAAATAATCACTCAACCTAAGTACTGGACAATAAAATAGAATTATTTTTCCCAACTATTGCCTTGTTTCCCTTGAACATCACTTCACAAAAAAATTAGGACCCTTTAGAGGGGAACTTTTTGTGAGGGCTAGGAAAAATGGCAACTAGAAGAGGTTTATAGTGGAGCCTCATAGTGGTCCCCTCACTGAAGTAACTTAAGAGCTTAGCATGTGTTGCACTTGTAGGGGCAATTACAAAAGCTGCCACTTCAATTTATTTTGTGAGCGCACGATAGGGAAATGAAGGGCAATTATTTTAGGTTTCCACTGGTGCATAAGGAAGCCAAATCCTCTCTTTAGTTCGATGTGGGCAGGAGGATTAAGCCGCTGCTAAACAAGGATGGTCTCCCCTGCCAAATTCTCTCCTCAGTTCGACATGGGTGGGAGGATTACGCACAATTTGCCACTAAAAAGTGCTAATGGCCATGGGCGGGAGAGATTGAAGATCGCTGTATTTCTCCACCAGAAATAATTTCCCCACTGGATTGATCACCAACATCATACAAAGATCAAGCAACAATTTGAGAAATAAGGGAATGTAAGAGGCAAACTTCTAGGCAGAGGAATTGGTGCATTGTGAGGGCTTCACTCAGTTGAGCAAGGTGTGATCCCTTCAACTTTTATAATGGATTTATAATTTTTTTACCTTTTCACATGGATTTCAGTGAATGGGGATTCCTTTTGTTGGTGGTGTGTGGGGATTTTTTTGCCTTTTTTGCAATATTTATGTCTCCCATAGTTCATTCATTTAACAATTCCTTTAATGTGTTCTTGATTAATACATATTAGTTAACTTGGTTTTTATGAGAAGGGAGCAATTTGTATTGCAGGGGAGAGGTTGATATGTATAAAAAAAGTAAAGAAAAGAAAAAGAAAGTGATTGATGGCCAGAAAGGCAAATTTTTTTGTTTCAGTAATCTTTTTTTCTTTCAATGTTTGTGATTGTTAGGCATGCTTACTTCTATGTATGCTCAAAAGTTCTTTTGCAGTTTTCAAATGATAAAAAATCTTTTATTATGTACTTTATGACTTGGCTTATGGAAAGTACGCCCATGATGACCCCATAAACTATGATGCTTGAGTCACTTTATATTGTAGCTAAAGCAATTTCAATGCCATGGATTCCCTACTTTGCCTATCTCCTTTCATCCCAATAAAGATTTGTATGTAACTATTTCAACAAGGGTCCATGCAAAACAATAAGTTTGCATCAAACTGCATGTTCACTTAATCCATAGCAGGCAAGTATTTTTATTTGTCTTTCAAGGTAGTTAATCCTCTTTTATGCACTTGACAATACCTAACATGAAAACTTTACTACTTAGTTTGTGGAACTATTTGTAACCAATTGAAATTTTGTGAAACTG
Source organism: Saururus chinensis (assembly GCA_035235625.1). Classification (NCBI taxonomy): domain Eukaryota; kingdom Viridiplantae; phylum Streptophyta; class Magnoliopsida; order Piperales; family Saururaceae; genus Saururus; species Saururus chinensis. Next base: position 30,784,463 of record CP141140.1, read on the forward strand.
TTCATCCTTTTTTTTTTATCTATATATGATGATCATGCTCACGTGGTTCCCCTATGTTAGTATATAAAGTTTTATGGACTAAATTACTTATACCTTAAGGTGATTGCTATGTATTGAATTGATATATAAATGTGTTTTTCTTCCATTTATTTATCATGCTCTTGACTATCAGTCTACTTCGAAAATCAATTATCACAACAATCTTCCTATTAACACAGTAACAGTTGAAATGATATCAAGGTGGTTCATGTTGTGTTTGGGCATCTTGTAAGACAAAATGAATGTGTATCTTATTATTTTTACAGGTTAAGTTGTTATTGGAAATACTTCAATTAGTGCAAACAATAAAAGGCTCATATTATTTCTGTTAATTTGGATGTTGTAAAGAGTATTGTAAGTATTTGCTAGATTATGTGCAATCAATTTCTTAATTAATTTCTATGATTTTTCCTTATTTTAGTACCTGGAAAGGTCATACAAATGTTGTCTTGTATCTCATCAAATCTACTTCAATTCTTCATGATCTCCGGATTAATATCTTTAGAGTTAATATCTTTGGATTTTGAATTTTTTATGATTTTAGTTGCAAAGATTGGACATGTAATGTAGGATGTTGTTTAAGTAGGTTTTATTTTGCGGATTATAGCACTTAGTCAAAGCTATGTAATACTCCCTCTATCCTAGATTAGTAGCTCTATTTGGTTTTTTGAAATGAACTAAAATAGCTATTAATTTAGGATGGGGAGAGTACTAATTGTAGGGTTACTTGTTAGGAGTTTAATTTTATTAGAAAAAGTTAGGATTATCTTAGGGACAATATGTATTTCCCCAAGGTTCTTAATTTACTATATTCAACATAGAAAGACTAATTTTGATGACTAATAATATAAGAATTTGTTTTTGCTATACTCTAAGTGAATTCTTTTACAACAGACTTTTTGTCCTCTTATAAGAATTTGGAATCTACAACCCTTGTTTTCTTTGCTTCTAAATTTCCAACTTAAAACAATTCATGCTTACAAGTTGTGTTTTATCTTTTAAGAGTCTTATATTTTATGTCCATATAGATTGTGCCTTGTTGTTCATATGGGGGAAGTCGAATTTGGGTTAGTTGAGAAAATGATTGGTTTATAAAGCACAACCGCTATTTCTATTAGAGACTTATTTCTCTCTACAACCCCTATTTCTATAATATTTGACGCCACATTGAAAGATTGAGTTTGGTTTATAAAGGGTAGCCCTCTATTTTTATTCAACTTGTTCTCTCTCATTCATAATCCTTTTCTTTCTTCTTATAAAAAACCAGTAGGACAACATCTAGTGTGGCCCATTTTAGCTGATTTTCTAGCTTTTGGTTTGAACAAAAGCTACAAAAATGGCTTGTGGACAAAACAAGTATTGGGTCCTATATTTATTCTATGTTCTATATACAAAAGTGGCTTGTGGACAAAACAAGTATTGGTTTCTAGTTTTATTCTATATTCTAACGTGAACTTGTGGTTTTGGTTCTCTAGTGATTCGTGAAACTAAATAAAGGTTTTATCTGTGTAAACATGATATCGGTGAAGTTTTTTTGCTTCTCGAAGAGGTGCTGCAAGAGTAATCATGCCTTTAATAAGCTACATAGTAATTATTTTGGAATGCGTACTTTTTTTAATCAACAACAAACCAACTTTATGACAAATTGTTAAGTTACATCTTGACAACATTATTCTCTTCCAATTCTTTCATCATGTGAGAGAGTCAAATGCTACTTATTCATGTATATAGATATTTTTTGCATGTACACAATTGTAAAAGCAGCCAAGAAGGAGAACAGATAAAGCATTTGCAGTTGACCGATAGAAACATTTTGCCAGGTTGAATATTTCTGAGGCTAGGAAAGTTGTTCTGAAATGGTATTTGAATTCCTTTCTCATGAAAATTTGATGTTTATGGCTGTTGAAAGAAGAATCAATCGGATGGTTTCAATTTTTATTTTAGGTTCTTAAACTTGGATGATGACTTTCAAATATTTTGTTTCTTTTTTCATTAAATTGATGATGGGATGCAAAACAACTTTATTTACTACCTCTGTTCCATATCATGATAACATAACATAATTGAATCTTGAAATGTTCAAATGATGAATGTTTATGTGGGTTATAACTCAGCTCTTGAGTGAACTATTCATTGTTTTGTTTTGATAATGACAGTTTTAAGTTTATTGATTATGTTTTTTATTTTCTCTTAACAATATCTGACATTAAAACTTTGCTGCTTAGTTGTTGGAACTGTATGCAGCCAATTGAAGTTTAGTGGAACTATCCGTACTTTTTTTTATTTGTATATGATGATCATACTCACTTGGTCCCCTATCTAATAGTATAATAGTATATAAGAATCCATCCAAAAAAAATATAAGTATCATTTTAAGTCTACTTTGTTATTTCATCGAGCCAATAGGTAGTTGAAGCGGCAAAAATGTAGTGGATGTGGGAGTCAATTTGCATGGCAAGGGTGATGATATGCGGTCTATGTTGCATAATGCATTTGGAGCCCATGAAGATCTAACATACAGTTTTGATAATGAGACAAATGGCATACCCATGGAATCTACCCATGTTTTATAAATTGGTAGAAGAAGTTGAGAGTGAGGTAATTCTAGGATGTACAACACACACAAAGCTATCTTTTGTTCTTAGACTATGACATGTTAAATGCCTAGGTTAATGGAGTAACAAGTCAGTCACTATGTTGCTTAACTTGTTACATGAACTACATTTGAAAGACAACAACCTACTGAAGACATCTAGACAATGTAAGAAAATTATATCAATGTTGGGACTTGAGTACAACAAGATTGATGCATAGCCAAACAATTCTATGTTGTATTGGAATGACAAAGATGACCCAAAGGTATTGCAACTATGTGAGACACCTTGTTGGAAGATTACGATGAAGATGGTACTAAAAGGAAGATGCCAACAAAGATACTTTGTCATTTTCCCCTAAAGCCAAGGTTGCAAAGATTATATATGTCATCTAAAATTGCAACTGACATGTGATGGCATGATGAGAAGTGCAAGAAAGATGAGATGCTAAGACACCCAATTAATTGTCTGGCTTGGAAATAGCTTGATTCTATCTATCTAGCATTTTCTTCATAGCCTCGTAATGTTAGACTTGGGCTAGATAGTGATGGCTTCAACCCATATCAAATGGCTTGCAATTCTAGTTCCTTATAACTCACCTCCATGGTTTTGCATGAAACAACCAAACTTTATGTTATCATTGCTCATCCCATGTCACCCTAGTAATAAGATTGACATGTTCCTTAGGCCGTTGATGGAAGAATTGAAAGAAATATGGGATCTTAGTGTGGAGACATACGATTCATCGAAAAAAGAGATATTTCAAAGGAGTGCAGCTATTTTATGGACTATTAGTGACTTCCCAGGGTGTGCAATGTTGTCGGGTTGGAGCACTAAAGGAAAGCTAGCATGCCCCTTATGTCATAAAGATACATGCTACTTATATTCGAAGAATATTATAAAATGTTGTTATATGGGTCATCGTCATTTCTTAACAAGACATCATAAATTTTGAAAACAAAAGCACTATTTTGATACATCAATAGAAGAGAGGCAACCACCGCTTCCAATGATAGGGTCATGTATATTGCATAAGTTGAAAAATATTGAACACACATTTGGTGTTGAGAAATCATCAATGAATTGTAAAAGAGGAGGCAATGGAGACAATAATTTGAGGAAAAAAGGTATATTTTTTTAGTTATCTTACTAGAAGCATAAGTTAATAAGGTATATCTTGGATGTGATGCATATTGAAAAGAATGTATTAATAATATATTTAGAACTTTATTAAACCTAGAAAAAAATCAAAAGACAACTTAATTACATGTCTTGATCTGTTGGACATGAGAGTTAGGAAAGAGCTCCACCCATAGTGCAAGAAGGGGTAGAACTACTTATATGCCGCCTGCATGTTATTCTCTGAACAAACAAAAAAAACAAAAGTTTTGTAGAGTTTTAAAAATTTGATGACTCATTATGGCTACACATCAAATATATCGAAGTGCATAAGTGTTAAAGAGTGTAATCATTTTGGGCTTAAAAGTCAAGATTCTCATGTTATAATGCAGCATATTATGCCCCTTGCCGTTCAAAAAAAATTGCCCAAAAATGTAAAGTATGCTCTTATATAATTGAGCAACTTCTTTCGTGAATTGTGCTATAAAGAATGTCATGTTTAAGACATCAAATGCCTTGATCAACATATTACAGTAGTCATTTGTCATTTAGAAAGAATTTTTCCTCTAGCATTTTTTGATATTATGGAGCATTAGTTTTCTGTCTTCAGAAGCACTTATGGGATGACCTATACATTATTGATGGATGTACACAATTGAAAGGTTTTTATTTTTTATCTTTCATACAAATTTATCATTAGATACAATATGTAATTTTTCTATGTTTGCTTACATCAAGAAAATTTTGAGGCTTGTAAGTATTTGTGTACTTTATAGTCATGTGTGTGTAATAGGGCTCAACCAAAGGGGTTTTTGGTTCAAGCATACATTGCTAATGAATATTTTTCTTTTTATTCAAGACTTTTTGACATTGTTGAAGCAAGGTTAAGTTGACCCCAAGGTCTAGAAATGAAGATACATCATGTGGGTTACAGTTCTTTCTAAGCAAAAGTGAATTAGAGCAAACACATCGATATGTCTTGTTCAATAATGAAAGCCACCACGCCTACCACTAGACCTCTACCTAAGGAAGGGGAACATAACCCAGCTCAGTGCACTCATGGTGATGACCATCCACGACATCTACTTTGGTTGGCTTTTCTGCCTCCCCTCCTGCATCATGAGACAGATCACTAAGTTCACCCATTAGCCTCGGGTAAAAGCCTTTCCCTTCCACTACCTAATGACAGAGATTACTAATGGTCTGCGTTTTCATTTCTCTGGATCTCTTCCCCATGTTGGTCGCCATACGTTTTCTCACACATGGGTGAAGAACTTGAACTTCGACCCCTTGCCTTGTCACCAGAATTGTAGGAGGTCAAAGGATGATCCTAAACCAGCCTGACCACAGTAGCAGTAGTCGCAATAGAAACCGCACCACAATTGCAGCAGCAGGCACAAGCTAACCCTATCCCACTACCACCGCCATTTGCCTCCGCAGACCAAGATATCCTCTCAGCAATTGAGGAAATGCAAGCAACTTTGTCTGACTTTATAGACACTACTACCTAACGGTTCCACTGTCTCATCAAGAGGTGGAATACATCTAGGAGTATCAGGCGCACTCAAAGGTTGTCATTGGATGCACTAGGATGGGGGTACCCTTCCCTCCATCTCTTCCCTATCCTTAGGATTTCTATGTCTCTAGTCTTAGTTTATTTTACTTTCCTAAGTATTTTAAATTGTAACTAGACAATGTACTTAAAGACTTCTTTTGATCACATAAAAATTTTTATTGTGATGTTAAACATTAAAAAGGAAACATGCAAGCTAAACCATCAAAGCAAAAAAGTGCTATGAATTACTAATTTAATAAAAATATGGAAAATATCAACTCACCTATGCAGATTCTTCTTCCTCTGGGTTTTCCTCCTTTGGGTCTTCCACCAGATCCTCCTCAGGTTCTTCGTTGGGGGGCCTCTTCCAGGTCTTCTTCAAAATCTTCATCCAAATCCAAGCCAATGTATGCAGGATAAGGTGGAAGATCTCTTTGTAGCTTTTCCTCCCTTCATTGGAGGACTCTTGCCACATCTTCAGGAAACCTAGCGTTCGCTTGTCGCATTTGATTCCTTGTTTGAACCATTCTGATCTACAAAAATAAATATGTAAATTCTTATTACTTACATCCCTACCATTTTACCTTCCACTAGCTAAAACACCATCAACAGACAACTATGAGTTAGCTTGTGAACTTCATTGATACCAAATTGGAACACCTCCCAATTCCAAAACACTATTTCTAGGAAACATTAACTCCATTTTGATAAAAATAAATTGAAAATCATAGCCCATCTGCTTCCATACAAACAAAAAAATTAAATCATTTAACCAAACTCATCAAAAAAATAAATTAGGGGCATGAGAATTCATCACATTTTACAAATCAATTGTTGTGTTAATCATAATATAATTATTAATCTACATATCTAATAAATTAAAATATTCACAGGATCCACAACTACATAATTATTTGTTGATCACATCAAATCTAATGAATTAGAATGGCACACTTCTATTTCTAATCAAACTGAACAAAAGGTATGCCTTGACAGGCTGGAAGGAGAGTTAAGCTACATCTACGACCTTCCCATTACTTCTTATTTTGACTGGGAAACCTACATCACAAAAGATGTTATACAATAATACTTAGTTAGATAATAATCTAAAGAAAAAACCAAAATTTTTATCAACATACCAAGAATCATTTGTTGGAAAATCCTTAAAGGAAACAATATAAAATCACAATCAAGCATACCTTACTTTAGCAAGTAATCATTTCTATAGAACAATTACATTTTAAGGTTCTCTAGACATGATGACTTCATTTAGAAGCACCATTCCACTAAACATTAGGCCATCACAATACAACTTCTATTCTTCTGAGGCCTGCCTAATCCTATCCTTGATATGAAATAAAGATCCACTAAAGCTCATGGACCCTAGTGTTGAGGTTCTGACTTCTATGATAATCAAAATCTTATGTCTTATGCTATGCAAGACTAGTCATCTTTTAACACTCCAGTCTATTTAAACACGACTCCCTAGCTAGGGAAGCGGTTTTATATAACTTTCATTCTTAGAGAATCGAAATACCTTAGTCATATTTCATACTAAACCATTTCTATTTACATGGCTAATGACTGTTGTGTACCAAAAATAGGTCCGCCTAAGAAGGAGTAGGCCACTAGGTTACTTAGGGTTTAATTATATTATCATGTAATAAAGGTATTTAGGTCATTAAGGTTATTAGTACTTTTCTTTTATTAACTTATTGGGTCTTAGACACCTCTTAGTGAGCCCACAAATTTGTCTATTTAGGTGTAAAGATTATGCCCTAATCTAATTAGCGAATATATCATTTTCTGATTCTCTTGTCTTTTCCCCTTTCCTCTCTACCTCTCTCTCCTTCTGGAAGCCACTCTCTCTCCCCTTTCTCGGCCTTTTATACTACTCCTTTCCCCTTCCCTAGTTGTAGGCCATTGTGGACACCGGTCCACAACATTAGTATCAAATTCACTAGGTGGTGGGTACCCACGCACATCTGTCGCCTTCCCAGATCCCCCATCGCCACCATTGCCGGTCTTGGCACCTCCGTCCATGACTAACTGGCGTTATCCACCACCACGCCCTCTGCTGATGGAGATGACCAGTACCCTTCATTTGATAACACAGTTGTTGCCACTGCAAGATGACTACAAGAGTCCTCTTTGCTTTCGACATGGCTCCTCCTTTGTCCTCCGGCAGGCCATCTCCAAGGGCATCATGGATCTGCCTTTCCTGTTCTAGTGCAAGGTCCAGGCGTCAAAGCTCTGAATCCTGGCCTGCTCTCACATCCAACCACCAAGTTTGCATGGGCCAGCAACAACATTCTGAACCCTTGTTGGAGGTCCAGCATGGAATCCACAAAGTTGGCTGACCTACACACTACACTTGCGAGCATGAACGGGGACACCACCATGGGCAGCCATGTGATCTACCACGACCGTGACCCTCTTCTCATGTGCCACTGTGCCCCACGAGTGTATGTTTCCCAACAGTAGCATTACAGTTGCACAAGGAGTGCCCTTCCCATGCAACAGTGGCCTTGAGGAGCAGGGTCGGTTGGGCTTGAAGCGCCATATACTAGACAAGATTTTTTGTACTGGCTCCACTTCTTGTGCATTTCTGTCACACCAATGCCCTAAGATGGCGTTGGTGAAGCCCAAGATGAAGAGCCCACTGCTCCAGGGCCACCCTCCCGATTTCACCATCAAAAATAGGGGATACGGCCCTCAAGCATTCCAGACCACGTAGACCTCCGCAATGGCCCGCTTGCGCTCCGCCTACCAACGGAATCCTACAATTTCGGCCTATTTTTATTAAAATGTAGTGACTTATGAGGGTAATTTAGGTAGTTTACTTTCATGGGTAATGCACTTAGATGTAAGGCTTGTTGGGCAAAAAGAAGTGTTCTCTATTTTTTGGATGTTATTGAAGATGGATTTGAAGAACCCAATAATGTGAAAAACTTGACAAATGCCCAAAAGCAATAATTGAAAGAGAATAGAAAGAAAGATGCAAAAGCCCTCTACTTGATTCAACAAAGGATTGCGAACACAATCTTCCCAAGAATCATCAATGGTACAAAGGCAAAGGAAGCATGGGACATTCTACAAAAGGAATATAGAGGCACAATGAGGGTAAGATCTATTAAACTTCAAGCTCTTAGAAAGGATTTTGAAAATCTTAAGATGAAGATATGGAGTTATTGAATGATTATTTCTCTAGAGTTGTTGAAATTATGAATGAAATGAAGAGTTATGGGGATAATGTTAGTGATAAGAAAGTCATTGACAAAATTTTGATTACTTTGCTATAGAAATATGATGCTATTGTTGTCGTTTGAGAGGATGAAAGATACCACTATATTGAGCATTGAAGAAATGATGGGATCTATTATTGCTTTTGACAAAAGATTGTGTAGACATTCCGAAAAATTAATTAAGAGTGCTTTCCTATCCAAGCTCAAGGTTGATTACCAAGGAAAAATGCCCTCTAATAATACTCAACACAAAAGTGACTCTTCTAGAGGCGGTGGATAGAAAAGAGGAAGAGGAAGAAATTTAAAAGGAAAGGGAGGAAAAAATTTTGAAAGAAGGGAAAATGATTCCACTCAACAAAAATGTGAAATTTGCGAAAGAAGTAGCCATGTTGATGCTGAATATTTGTTTAAGGGGAAACCTCAATGTCACAATTGTAAGAAATTTGGACATGTTCAAAAGGAGTGTAGGATAAAAAATAATCAACAAGCCAATTACACTAAAGAGCAAGCAGGTAATGAGACCACATTTTATGCTTGTCAATTGGCATCTATACAAAAGAATGATGTATGGTTCCTTGATAGTGGGTGTAGCAATCATATGACCAGTGACAAGTGCAAGATCCTTAAATCCTAAACTGGTTTATTTAATTTTAGTTAGTTGGTATTGTGTGGTTTAATGTTAATTTGGCCGATTTTGACTTATTTTTTAATTTAAGGTGGTTAACAATGGTTTTAATTAAATTTTCTTTATTTTGATGGTTTTTATGTTAATATAAGCCAATATAAATTTTTCTAGAATTTTTACTAATTTTCTAAAATTTAGGGGGGCGAGACCTGCCATGGGCCCCACGTTTATAAATTGGGATGATAGGTCCCACAATACCTTAAAAATATCTTATGATAGTAATTAAATATTTTAATATTTTTATACATCAATTTTGGCTTAAAATAAGCAAGTTTTCCATTTTTGTGTTAAATTCTATTTATACCCCACATATTTATTAGGTCTACCCCAAAGCCTAATATAAAAAGAAAGGCACAACCACTTTCCCATTTGGGAAAGGCTGGAATCTGGAGCTTAGGAGGCCCTAAACCCCATTTCCAAAGAAGGAAAAGTGATTAAAGTAATGATTAGCTTGATTTTTCATTAATTACCTAGGGTTTCTCCTAAACTTTCTAAATCTCTTCTTTTGCAAAGGATTAGTATTGATTTCTACCCATAAAGCTTCTAATTTTGACCTCTATTTCAAACCCTTATGAAAGGAATTTTGTTTTTGAACTCAATAAACCCTATTTACAAATTTTCTAGTGATTTTGGTATTTTTAAGTGGATCTATGCAAGTATTAACAAAACCATATTGTGGGTAGGATTTTGAAGGAGTTGGAGCATCGATTTTAAGTAAAGAAAGTCACTGAAGGTAAGGGATTTCATCCTAAATAGGTCTGTGATTTCAAATTTGAAATGTGGTGAAGTTTTATGTGGGTTTGTATGGAGTTGAGCTTTAATGGCGGATTTAGAAAAACTTAATCTTTCTTGCAATTTCTTAGTATTTTTGGTTGTAAATGGCTAGATTTACTATTTCCTAAGCTTAGATTTTATTATTATGAAGTTTGAGAGTGAGATTTGAAGGTTTAAGATTTATATGTATATTTTCGGTTTTGAATTCGAAAGGAAGAAGATGACACAAAATGCAGTGTAAGAGTTCAAACAACCCTGCAGACGTTCGAACGCCAACACAACAGTTTAGTTGTTTTTGGTTATTTTGCTCATTTTTCATGTTTTCCTCTTAAGTACCATTTCTTATTATTATGATGAGTAATATATACTAGGTAAAGCTATTGGATGGACATGAAATGAGGTTGGATGCTATGATGAATGTTTAAGTATTAAGTAAATTACATGTTATTTGGTTAAACATATTATAATTTCTTGTCCTGAATCCATATTGAATGATTCCTCATATTTTTAAGTATGATTACAACAAGGTTATAACGTGAGAATAGATTTTTATGCCTTCACATATAATGATTAAATTATGGGTGAATGATAATGCCATGTCTAGCTTCAAGTGTAGTAATGAATATGTTTACTTAAGTCTAGTATGAGATTGCACTTGATTTGAATTTTCTTTTCGATGGTTTTCACTCATGATTTCAGTAAGGAGCCATGATTAAATGTTAAATATTATGTGTGCAGTATGTTAAGGGGATATTTATACTGCATGTCCATATGCGTAGAGTTGAATATTTCTACCATCTACGCACACATGTGGGGGTAATTATGGTGATTGTTGATACTTATAATTAGAAATGATACATGAATGACTGATGGAGAGCATGTTCCTTGAATTAGAATCCATGTAGTCATTGCTCACGTTTGTACCATGTTGCATGCATCATGAGATGGATTTATGAATGAGATTTTATCGAGATTAGCCGTATTGATTGATTAGATGCAATTGTGTGATAGTGTTTTCCAGGTTAATCAATCGAAGGCTTATCGATTCGGTTTTACGTCCCTTGAGGACTGGTGTCCTCCCTGGGTTAAGAAGAGCAGCAATGTTATAAGGAGATCAAAACTATTGAGACCATCTGGACCCTGAGAATCTAGACTAGTGTAGCCGAGTGCACTGGCTTACTAGGGGGTATTCTTCCCCGTTAGGGAATTTACCCAAACTGCTTAATTCCTTCAAACTTTCCAATTGAGGATTATTTGGAGTGAGCAGGGACTACTTAAGCTTCGACTGATTAAGCAGGGTTATTTTATCGACTTGCATGGTTATGATTGTGTGTTAGAGACATTTGATATGTAGGTTGATTGTTTATAGATATGCATGATATGATTGTGTGATAGAGACACTTCTCATGCAGGTTAAATGTAATGAATATGCATGATATGATTGTGTGATAGTGACACTTCTCTTACAGGTTAAATGTGATGGATATGCATGATGTGATTGTGTGTTAGAGACACTTCTCATGTAGGTTAATAATTATGGATATGCATGATATAATTGTGTGTTGGAGACACTTCTAATGCAGGATTATGGTTATGGATATGTATGATAGGATTGTGTTGGAGACACGTGTCATGCAGGATGAATGTTATGAAGGAGAATGGGTATGCATGGATATGTATGGTATGCTAGAGACATTCTTCATGCAGTATAGATGTTTATGTTATAATGTGATTATTCATACCATGAATAGGTTGTTTGAGATAATTGTATGCAAGATAATTACTTATAAGTATGGTTATGGTAAGGAAAGTAATAAAAAATGAGATATTATATGATATGTAGATCTGATAAACCATGTTGATATGTCGTGGTTGTTTTCTGATTTACCATATATGTATCCAAAACCTTATTGAGTTTTATACTCACCTCATTTTCTCTGTGTTTTCTATTTTGGGGTTGTATGGTGCAACATATAGATGATTGGGTCCCACTTTATGAGGCGCATGTGGATGATGATCAGGTATAGGAGTGGGAGCCTAGAGATCTTACTATATTTTCTGAATTATTTCTGATATTTTTTTAGAACTTCATGTTTAGATGAATTTGTCCCATACTTTATTAGTCGTTGTGGCTTTGGACTTGTTTATGGCATTATGACTTGAGACATGTTTGTCGGCTTGGTGTTGTTACGTCCAAACTAAGACTACGAAGTAGTCTAGTTCAGATTTCATTTTTTTACTTGTCAACTATAGTAAACAAGGTCGATCCACAAGGAAAGCCTTGTGTGACACAGAAAGTTATTACAAAGAGAATAAAATAGAGAAGGAAAGTGAAATAGATAATAAGAGACAATCAAAGAGAAAGTGCTAAGGCATCGAAAATCCACTTGCAATAAATCTCTAATGTATACTTCATTCAAATGATAACTTAATTAAGATCAAATGAAAATTTGTCTCAATCGAAAAATTTATCTTATAAAGAACTTTGAAATAGAATAATAGTAATTGATTGTTTACTACGTGAAAGTATTAAGTGTATAATCACAAGGAATTATAAGCATTCAGCGTGCCTTTCGTTAACGCTGAATCAAATAATTATTTAGATTATAAACTCCTTAAATATGAAACATCAATTTAAAATGATAAAGAACTTACTTGAATCAAAGTATCCATTAAACATCAAGTACAAGCTTCATTCCTAGCCTTAGCTTGAGAGCTTTAGAAAGCCATTACAATAAAACTAAAAACAAAAATGCAAAATGGGAGAAGAAAATAGGAGAAGAGAGCTCCAAAGAGGGGAGAATGCCCCATCTATCACGTCCACCCCTCTATTTATAGGAAAAGAAAGGGTTGCTTCAAAGGGAAAAGTCAAATCATATCTCCAGATTTCATCCTGATTGATTGCCTGATTGGACCCATATATCTTCGGAATTTCTTCCTGAAATAACACTTGTAGCCATGGAAGTCTTCTTTCCATTGCCACTATAATCGTATCAATCTGAATTATACATAAAAAGATATGATCGAAATACTAAGGTTGTGTCAATCTGTCCGAATCAACTTCTTTCATAATTTAGTTCTATTCATATAAATCTCAAATCAAATGGGTCCACAAGGTTGTGTTTGACCATTCTTTACATGTTTAGACCATTAGGAGCCCATTCTTGACTTTTAAATAGCTTTGGGTAGTTGGGCTTAACTTCCTCTTCCAGTTGTATCATGTTGAAGCCTGTTTAGACATGTAAACTCAATTAAGGTCCAACTAACTTATTCAAAACATAAATAGCCCAAATCAGCAATGAATTAACACAAAATAGGATTGTAAATAGAAATTTGAAAACATTTTATTGAACATTATTTCAGTGCATCACTTGGTGTTGCAAGTTTGTGGGTTGAGACTTAGAGGACTATTTTAGAGTTAATGTCTTTTATACTTTTACTTATTTCTCTTGCACAATGATAAAGTGGTGCATAACTCCATGTGTGTGCACTACCCATTAGAGGGGTCACATCTTCCGCAATTTAATGATTTGTCACCCCCGTGTGCTTTGACTGTCCCTTGGACTGGGTTCAGCTCGGGTTGGGCGGGTGCCAGGGCATGACAACAAGAGCATATTTGTTGACATGGATGGTTCTTCAAATTCTCTAGTGAAGATGGGAAATGGTGCCTTGGTCCAAGCAAAAAGCAATTGAACTATTGTCATAGAAACAAAGATGGGAAGGACATATATTAAAGATGTCTTCCTAATTCTAAATTTGGAGCAAAATTTGGTGAGTGTTGGCCAACTTGTTGAACATGGGTATTCCATTTACTTTGAAGATAATCATTGTAATGTTTATGATAAAGGTGATAGAAGACAAATTATGGCAAAAATCAAGATGGAGAAGAATAGCAGTTTCCCACTCACTTTCCAATATTCAAAGAATGTAGCTTTCAAGATGGATGTGGTTGATGAATCACGGTTTTGGCATTGAAGGCTTGGGCACTTCAATTTTCAAAGTTAGAAGAATTTACAACAAAATAACATGGTTTATGGGTTGCCACCTATTCAAGAAGTGAAGTATGTAAAGGTTGTGCTCTTGGAAAGCAACACCGGGAGCCATTTCCAAAAGAAAAGGCATGGAGAGCTAAAGCACCCTTAGAGCTTGTTCATATTGATGTGTGTGGGCCAATGGTCACCCCAACTAATTGAGGTAACAAGCACTTTATCACTTTTATTGAAGATTTGCCTAGAATGACTTGGGTTTATTTTATGAGACAAAAATTAGATGTCTTTGTTATTTTTAAGAAGTTTCAAAAGTTTGTTGAGAGACAAAGTGGATGTCTCAAAAAAGATTTAAGATGTGTGATGTGGACGGTTGTCCATAGGCAGGGAGTGGCGCCGGGAGACCGGGAAAGGGGAGAGTGGATGATATGGCCATCAGACAGAAAGGGGAGAAGCACAGAAGAAAGGAGAGAAGACAATATAATTAATCATTCACTAACTAAATCAGGGCATAGCCCTTACACTTAAATAGAAGAACTACGTGGGCTCACTAACAAACACCAAAGGCCCAATAACATAATTAAGATAAAATACTAATACTTTAATTAATCTAATTACCTAAATACCCTTATTACATTAAAACCCTAATGACCCTAATACGTAGCCCCAGTAGCAGCCCCTAGGACGTTCACAGCATTCCTTAATTGAAAGTTGCTTTCCATCTTTCAAAACCATAGTCGCGTATTGTAGCTTGCCCTCCATGCCCCATATTCTGTCATCTAGCTCCTCAATTGAAGTTGCATTATTTAACTTGTTTATCATTGCTGGGACTGATTCCAAAGCACGTTTCTTTGCACTGAAAGCATCCCCTGCAACATTTTCTTCTCTCATTGCAGTAGCAACTTTATCTTTACATTCATTACAAATTGCCTTCTGCTTGTGCATCACCACTCTTACAAGGCCCCTATCCTGAATCTTTTGATCAACTACTGATGAATTAATGGGCAAGCTTCTACTGTTTTCAAAAGGGCAATCAGCAGGAGCAACTATCGATGCAAGCACATCATTGTACTTACTGCTTTCTTCAGGTTGAAATTCAACTACATCTGAAGTGTGGGTAGGCAAGCCTCTAATGTTCTCAACTGAATCATTATGAACTACACTGCTTGGTTTTGACTCATTGGCAGGGCATAAAAGCAAGCAGCTTTTGTCTTCGTGGTTCATTCCAGAAATCTTCAAGGTATGTGCGGGCGAGACAGCTTCCGGTTGAAACTTTATTTGTGCAAAACCATTCTCAACTTCAATTTCAGATTCCATGTTGGCTGAAGTTATAGGCAATGACCTAGGAAGTTTGTCCAATTTAGTGTTTACTTCATCTCCTAGCACAACTGTTCCATACCCTATTTCTGATGTCACATCTTGGTTGGGAGGAAAAACAAATATCAAACTCTTACTCTTGTAAGTCATATTGACCGACTCCTGCATCTTCACAGAACTATCCTTTACAAAAGCCCCATTGTTTAGCCTTGCCTCCATTTCAATACCCTCCGGCTTGTCACACTTATAAGAGCTACTTACGACCGCACTTGTATCATTGACATCACACAAAGGGAGCGCTCCTTCTCCATTAACAGGCTCATTTGTACGCTCACATTGACTAAGGTCCTCTTCCAATTTACTAAGTTTGACTTCTTGATTTGCAGTAGAATCATTTGGAATGTCAGCCTCTAAGTTTGAATCACCATTGTTTGTAGTGTCCCATACATGGTTCCCAAGAGACCCATTTGCACCTTCAGCCTCTAACTTTGTGTGACAGAATTCCTTAGCTGCAACTTCTTCAGACTCCAGGAATATAATATTGTCCACTTTTGTAGCACCCAACTCCCTACATTTTAATCCGTGCTCCTCTGTTGATCCCACAGCCTCAATATCTGCACTAGCCAAATTCTTAGTTTCAATTTCTTCCTCCTCTGGATGAGTAATCATAATGTCACCCTTTACAGCTGTATCATCCAATTTACTTGATTTGAAACTACCATTCATGTTAACAGGATCAAATGATTTCACTTCCGGAACCGCAATTTTCGATGCCTGATTAGCTTCCACCTCCACAATTTGTAGCATCGCCCTGACCTCTTCTGCTAGCCGGCGTCTGAGGAACTTGGGCTTAGTCCCCTCAAGGTCAATATCTAATTGAAGATATGAATTCTTCAAGTTCACAAGAAGAGTATGCTAAGTTCATCAACACTTTCAGAAGTGGAAAAGTCATTAACAAAGACATTCCAAAGAATGTTATTGAACCTAAGGAGCCTTTCAATTCAAAAGATGGTAATAAACTTAACAACTCCGATTGTGTTTTTCCAATTCCTCATCCTTTTCCCCAAAGATTACAATCTTCTTCCAAATTGGTGCAAAATGCTCAAGTTAAGATTAACATTCCTCTCTTATATGCCATTAAATAAATTTCATCTTATTCCAAATTTTTGAAAGACCTTTGTACGATCAAGCATAAGCTAAATGTACAAAAGAAGATATTTTTTATAAAACAAGTGTAATTTTGCAACAAAACACCCCACATGAATATAAAGATCCTGGTTATCCAATCGTATCTTATATAATTAGGAATTATAGAATTGAAAAAGCTTTGCTTGATCTTGGGGCAAGTGTTAATCTCTTACCTTATTCTATTTATAAACAATTGGGACTTGGTGAATTAAGACCACAAACATTATACTTCAACTTGCAGATTGCTCAGTTAAAACACTAAGAGCAATTGTTGAGGATGTGCTAGTACAAGTAGGAAAGTTTTACTTTTGTGTTAATTTTATTGTTTTGGACACACAATTAGTTTTGAATGTTTGTACTCAAATTCCTATTATATTAGGCTACTCATTTCTTGCTACTTCTAATGCTCTTATTAATTGTAGAAATGGTGTTATGAAGCTTTCATTTGGAAATATGACTTTGGAACTAAATATTTTTAATATTTACATGCAACCAGGAGATGATGATGATGAAGAGGATGTGCATGAAGTGAATCTTTTAGAAAGTCTTGTTGATCACATGGCTACTATTTCTTCATTTTTTCACACTCTTGAAGCCCTTCTTTCTTATTTTAACTTTGATGATGATGCTATGATTAATGATATAAATGCCTTGTTGGAGTCAACCCCATTGTTGGATACCGATAGGTGGAAGGCCGCTTTGAGAAGTTACCTCCTAATAGCGCTCATCTCTCCTCAAGTGTCCAACCACCTAAGTTAAACTTGAAACATCTCCCCACCAAGGGAGTGATATTTCCTATTGTTGTCTCTTCAAAGTTGGATAATGCGCAAGAGCACAAGTTGCTCAAAGTCCTTAGAAATCACAAGAGTGTCATTGGGTAGACCATTGCTGATATCAAGGGTATTAGTTCCATAGTTTGCACCCATAAGATCTTCATTGAAGAAAATGCAAAACCTGTGAGACAAATGTAACAAATGTTAAACACCAATATGAAAGAGATAGTGAGAGTGGAGGTCCTAAAATTGTTGGATGCGGGTATCATTTGCCCAATTTCTGACAGTCCATGGGTGAGTCCCACCCAAGTTGTCCCCAAAAATTCTAGAGTGACGATGGTAAATAATGCCAATGATGAGTTGATTCCCACTAGAATCAATATCGGTTTGCAGATGTGCATAGATTATAGGAAATTGAATTCCATCACTAGGAAAGACCACTACCCCTTGTTGTTCATGGACCAAATCCTAGAGAGGGTGGCTGGTCATAAATTTTATTGCTTTCTAGATGGTTATTCAGGATACAATCAAATTGTGATTGCACTTGAAGATCAAGAAAAAAATGACCTTTACATGTCCATTTGGTACCTTTTCATATTGAAGGATGTCGTTTGGATTATGTACTATTCCTGCCACATTCCAAAGGTGCAACATGAGCATCTTTAGTTACATGGTGGAAAGGTTTTTGAAAGTTTTTATCGACTTCTCTGTTTTTGGTGATTTTTTTTATGACTATCTTGATAACTTGGAAAAAGTTTTGGAGATGTAAAGAGAAAATTCTAGTTTTAAATTGGGAAAAATGTCATTTTATGGTTACTACTGGAATAGTACTTGGTCACATTGTTTCTATGCAGGGAATTAAGGTGGACAAGGCAAAAATTGAATTAATTGTTAATTTGCCTAGTCCAAAATCAATAAATATGTTAGGCCCTTTTTGGGGCATGCCGATTTTTATTAAAGTTTTATCAAGAATTTTAGTGTGATATCTAGACCATTGTGTAATCTTCTATCTAAGTGGTCTGATACATGTGAAGAATCTTTCACAAAGCTTAAGCACATGTTAGTCTCCGAACCCATCATGCAGCCCCCAGATTGGACCCTTCCCTTTCAAATTATGTGTGACGCAAGTGATTATGCCATTGGGACTGTTTTAGGGCAAAGGAAA
This sequence comes from Saururus chinensis, assembly GCA_035235625.1. NCBI lineage: Eukaryota > Viridiplantae > Streptophyta > Magnoliopsida > Piperales > Saururaceae > Saururus > Saururus chinensis. Next base: position 30,802,903 of record CP141140.1, read on the forward strand.
GATAAGAAACCTTGCGTAATTCATTATGCAAGTAGAACTTTAAATAGTGCCTAAATGAACTACTTCACCACTGAAAAAGAACTTCTCGTTGTTGTATTTGCCTTGGACAAATTTAGATCCTATTTGATTAGCTCTCATATTATCATTTTTACTGACCATGCAGCTTTAAAGTACGTTTTGAGCAAACAAGATACAAAGCCTAGATTGCTTTGGTAGATACTCCTACTCCAAGAGTTCGATCTCACAATCAAAGACAAAAAGGGAGTAGAGAATGTGGTGGCAGATCATCATTCTAGATTGGACTTTTCTTATTCTTCAAAAAATATTCTAATCCAGGACACAATCCCCAATGAGCAACTTTTTGTCATTTCACATCTTCCATGGTATGCCGACATTGCCAACTACTTGGTGATAGGTAAAGTTCCCCATCATTGATCTCACCAAGATAAAAAGAGATTTTTCACCGATATAAATCATTTCTTTTGGGACGACCTGTATCTCTTTAAGTACTATCCGGATCAAATAATAAGGAGATGTGTGCCTGATTCTGAATGAGTAAGTATCATCCCTTTTTGTCATTCTGAAGCATGCAGTGGTCACTTCTCCACTAAAAAGACCACTGCTAAAATTTTGCAATGTGATTTTTACTGGCTGACTCTTTTCAAAGATGTTTATCAATTTTGCAAAACTTGTGAATGGTGTCAAAAGTTAGGAGTCATATCTCGTCAAAATATGATGCCTCTTAGGCCCATATTGGTTATTGAGATTTTTTATTGTTGGGGCATCCATTTCATGGGACCTTTTCCTCCTTCTCTTGGCTATGTTTACATTTTAGTTGCAGTCAATTATGTTTCCAAGTGGATTGAGGTGGTTCCAAGCAAAACTAGTAACCACAAAGTCATTGTGCGCTTTTTAAAAGAAAATATATTTTCAAGGTTTGGAACGCCTCGAGCCATCATAAGTGATAGGAGGTCACATTTTTGCAAAATGCCTTTTGAGGCTCTGATGAGGAAGTATGAGATTACCCATAAAGTAGCCACCCCCTATCACCCACAAACAAGTGGACAAGTTAATATTATTAATCGGGGAATTAAATATATTTTGCAGAAGATGGTAAATCCAAATGGTAAAGATTGATCTTTATGCCTAACCGATACTCTTTAGGCTTACCATACCGCTTTTAAGACCCCAATTGGAATGCCTCCTTACCATTTGATTTTTGAAAAAGCTTGTCACTTGCCTATTGAATTGGAACATAGGGCGGCAATCAAAGCTTTGAATTTTAATTTTGACCAGGCTCACTTAAATAGAAAATTGCAAATCAATGAGTTAGAGGAAATTCGATGTGATTCTTAGGAGAGTTCAAAATTTTACAAAGTGAGAATGAAGGCTTTTCATGATAAAAATATTTTACGAAAAACTTTTCAATCATTTCAAAAGGTTTTATTGTACAACTATAGGCTTCTTCTCTTTCCAGGAAAATTAAGATCACATTGGGCAGGTCCTTTCATTATAAAAACTGTCTATCCTTATAGAACTGTTGAAATTGAAAACCCAAATAATGGTAATATTTTCAAAGCTAATGGACAACGTTTGAAACTATTTCTAGACCATTTTGTCCCTTAAGTTGAGTCTACATCTCTTGAAAATCCAAATTATGAGGGTTAATTTTCTTTTCATGATTTTTACTGAAAAAATCATGAAAACAAAATAAATTTTTTTCTTTCTTTCAAACATTGAGAGCAATGTTTCATTTGGGTTGGTGGGTGCATTTTGATAATTTTTGTTAATAGTATTGACTGTGATAACCTTCATATTTTCTTGGTATTCTTCCTCTTTACTTTGATCTCTAGATAATGATGGCACTTGGATATTTTTAATAAAACTTTCCTTTTGTGATGAGTCTTTATAATTAACTTTCATGAAGATGATCTTGAAAACTAATGTTGGTTTTCAAAATTTCACTCATATTTGACCATTTTTTAGAGTTGAAGTTGAATTATGCAGTTACTGCTCTAATACACACCTCGAATGTCGAGAGACACCAAATCCAATGAACTTTGACCTCCTTGTTTATTTGGTTGGCTGCGAAAGAAGAAAATACTAATGGATTATTATCGTTATGGAAAGCAACCAATGAATTAGACTGAGTACTTCGAAAAGGGCTGCCTATGAAAAAAAGAAAAAAAATGAAAGGAAGTAAAAAAAAAAGATGGGCATCATATGAAAAGAAAAAGTTTCATTTTATAAGATAGGGCAAAGCCACCATCGTAACAACGCAAGCATACTGGAATATCACAGATAAAGCCCATGAAGTATTAATGTGAACATCCAAACTACATGTTTCTTGGATAGGTTGCTAAGTTTTGAATTGGTTCTTTTAGCTATCTAAACATCTCTTGGTGAGTAGAAGAGCATACTACTTTAGAAGACTGATCCTCTAATTATCTTATCAAAATTTTACATGGACTCACCACCAACACATTGTTTCAAAAGTTCATCTACATAGAAATTTAATGGTTTAGACTTTCATGAATATTTTTCTAATATTTAATCTATGAAACTAGTGCTTGAGTATTTTAGAGTTAATTGTAAAGTTTGATATTTGCTTGGTGGGGATGAAGGGCCTCTTTGGTCTTGCTTTACAATTACTATCTTAATCTTTACTTCCTCAACACAACTTGTTAGCATTGTCACCCATATTCTTTTTTTTTTTCTTCTCTTCTTTGTTTTGTTTGGCTGAAGACATAAAACTTAGCGCTCTTGGGAGGCAGCCCATGAGTTTTTGAATTTTGTGGGTATGTTCACCACAAACCTTCACGAGACACAACTCATCCACTAGCGCAAGTTAGGGGTTTAACGGCTTGCTATATGTGCTAAATTTAGTTGTGATGGCCTACGAAAGTTGCATGTTTTTATGTTTTCTTTTTAATTATTTTTATTTTTCAACGCATAGATTGCTAGAGACTAGCAATATGCTAATAGTCATTCATTATGAGCCTATTTTTTTATTTGATGCACTAAAATAATGTTTAATTAAATATTTTTAAATATTTAATTACAATTCTATTTTGTGCTAATTCATTTCTTATTTGGGTTATTGATATCCTGAATAAGTGAGTTGGGCCTTAATTGTGTTTACATGTCCAAATGGGCTTTGATAAGATCCAAGTGGAAGAGGAAATGAAGATCAACTACCTAAATCTATCTAAAAATCAAGAATGAGCTCATAATGGTCTAAACATACATGGAATGGTCGAACACAAACTTGTGGACCTGTTGGATTTCATATTTACATCAAGATAACTAAATTCGGGAAGAAGCTTATTTGGACAGATTGACAGAACCTTAGTATTTCGGTCATAGCTTTCTATGTAGATTTTGGATTGATATGAATCTGCTGGCATTAGAAAGATGACTTCCTTGGCTATAATTATTATTTCAGGAAGCAATTCATAATTCTGAAGATATATGGGTCAAATCTGACATGCAAATGGACAACTAGTTAACTAATCTGAGGCAAACATATGGAGGATCTTTTTACTAGTTATGATTGATATACATAAAGAAAGATAATGAAGCTGATTAGATAACTAAAGGAAGACTTAAAGATAATTATTTGCTGAATAAATCAGCCTTTAGTTAATAGTCCTTTTCACTAGTCTCTAGCAATCTATGCGTCGCTAATAATCATTTTTGTTGTAGTGTCAGCCCTATGAGTATGGTTCTAAATAGACATTTAGAGTGTCTTATGGAGCTCATTTTCCTAAATTTTCCTTTTTGTTCTATATTCATATCAATTGTATGTTTATGAGTGGTTTTTTATGCTTCTTACTGAGTATTTGTGGAAATACTCATGCATCTCTACAATACTGGTACAACTCCAGACTCTGAGTAGCAATTTCCATTAGCAAGCGGTTTACAGTTGCTAGCAAGGTAGATATCTAATATTATTAGAACTTTAGGTTTTTTTTCATGCTATTCTGTAATAAGGCATTGTGTTGCCTCAAAACATTAGTTTATGTTATTTCCTTATAGTATTGCACTTGTACATGGCAAAGTTATGATCCTGGATTTTTGATTGATATATCTCATTAGGAAATCTATTTTCATTTTATGTGATACTTGGTGATTTTAGATAACACCTTGAGTTTGCATTACTTTATGTTCATGTGAATTAAAACTCAGGGTGTTACACTGTGCTAGCAAACCATGTATCCCAACATAGCCAACTATGTGTATGCTAGCTGACCATGTATCCCAACATGCCTTAAGACTTCAAATGTGTGCTAGCCAACCATGTATCCTAACATAGCCAACTATGTGTGTGCATCGTTGCGTGCATTCATGCAACGTTGCGCACACATGTTGTGCAATGTTGTGGGCCTTCCTCGCAATGTCTGCATGCATGGTGTGCAACACTATGGGATGTTGCCACAATGCATGCACACTTAGTACACAATACTTCTACACATGTTTGAACTCCATCACGTGATGGATAGTCTTCTTCGCTACCCCGTGACACTCTCCCCCACTTAATTCATCGATACTATCATCAAAGGTACGCCTCTAGAGAGTCTGACTCTTGTTTCCAACCATGGCACAGAATTGTGACGAAGGGTTAACTCTTGTCTTGCAATGCTTGAAATCTTTTCACACCACAACTTGAATAATCCCATGAATTGCATGCTTTAGAAAAACCAATGTCCACCCAACGGTCCCTTACTTGGTTAAACCATTGCATGTCGAACTTTCTACTCAATGCGCCTTGCCCATCGACATAGACAAAAGTACTCTACAGTTATGGTTACTTCGATAAGAAGGTGTGCCCAACTACTCCACTTGAGTTGGTGCTGCACATCGACTAGGAAAGGATACACCAAATGATACCCGGCTTCCTCTCTTGAAGTCGGCTCTGCACTTTAGACACTAGCAAGTTGTCTACACTTTGGACAATTTTTACCTACACTTCGGCCACACCTTGTAGCTCCCATCGACAAGTTGACACCATGGCGTCAGGCTTCAACACCCTTGTCTGCTCCCATTGACATCTCTCAAGAATCGAATGCCGCCCCCACTTATACAAAAGCTCGTTATAGTAATGCAGTGACGTCCTCATTGTCTCTAGTAACTTGTGGGTCTTCACCGCTTACAAAGTTCCTAGCCACCTGATTCAGTCAATTTTCTCCTTGCGATACATTCAAGAGGCCTACTCCACCCTAGGAGCAGCAACTTTCTTCAAGCTTCACGTGGCCGGTTTGGTCACCAAGCTACTACACTACTCTTGATGCAGCATACCATCAGGTTTCATCTCGCGATCCATTCTAGAGGTCTACACCACCCTAGGAGCAGCGACTTTGCTCAAGCTTCACTTAACCAACTTGGTCACCAAACTCTTATATCACTCAAGATGCAACAATGCCATCAGGCTTCCTCTCACGATCCCCTTCAGAGGTCTCTACTCCACCCTAGGAGCAACAATTTTGCACAAGCTTCACATAACTGAAGTTGTCACCAAACTCCTACACCTCTCATGATGCAACAATCATCTTGCATATGTTTCCCATTGGCGGATGAGGCCCACTACACCCCACTAGTTAGGCCACTACCTAAAACTAGCAATCGAAGATGGGTGCCACCCTGCCAACTAAGTGTGGCATATAGGGCCATGTTAGCAACCCAAGGGCGAGAACACACATCTACTCCGTCACCCCGATCAAACATGCTTCGGATGTGCCACTTTCATGCTGACCCAACGAAAACAAGGGTGAGAGTGTTTTACTCCTGTTCACAGAAAGAACTGTGTTGCCTCTTGCCGCAATAGCTCCCAACCAAAGGAATGGCGATCCTCGCCCTCATGTGCCATACTCCTTTCCTTTTCTTTTTCTTGTCCAAATTTCGGATGCACACTTGCATGACGAATGTGTTATATCTTACCCATCTTCATTTCCATTTTCATCACATGGACTAGATAGTTCCCACTATGCTCATGTCCCATAATTTACTATTTGTCGGTCCAAGAAGTTCCATTCCCAGGATCAATGGATTTCTACATGCCTTTATTTTTCTTTGTGCCAAGTTTAGCCTAAAGCTTCCCACCAATGAGTCTCATACCTCATTAGCAAGAAGAACCCGACTGACCTAGGTGATAGAGCTCAATCTCAGCCCATCCTCACATTGAGGAGTCTCATATTTCACTTGTATAGATAACTAGTTGCATACCCATCAATTTGGTTCAATATGCATTTCCGCCCACAACATCGTCAAGTAAGGAAGGTTTGAAGATTCACTTGGCGCTAATACGTCCCATACCACACCATTAGAAAGGGCTTATTGTCATTCACATCATTTTCGAGTCCCAACATGATTCCACATTACTTCAGTAACGTTGTTGCACCAACGGTCAAGGAATAAGAACACTACTGCATGAGATCCATATAAAAACTGCACCCGTGATGGAAAGCACCACTCGCACAATCCAAAACTAAAAAGGAACCTGACCATCTATCATCCATACACATCTGTTTCATCCCACATTTCTAACATAATGTGTTTTCCATGTTAGTCAATCTGCCTTGCACTGTCGAGGTCAAAGAACCTTGCATTCAGCACTTTCTAATCCTTCATCCAAATGTTTGTCTTGGTTGCCTAGCAAGATGAAACGTTATATCTAATAACACTTGTCATGGAGGTGCCAAGGAAATGCCTATTGTGCGGCACTCACAAGGCCAAATAGCCAAGCAAGTAAGCCTTTATCGTAAAGGTCATAGCCTCGTGCCATTTGACCAAGCGTCTAGCCAACAAATCCAAGCAATGCCCATCCAAGGCGGACGTGTGAACATGTCGAGACATTTGCCAAGTGAGCTAGCTGAAGGGGGAAACATCCTTATGATGCACATATCCAACTTAGGCAACTCGAACGTCTGAACATTCCATCTCAGCCAAGTGCATGCAAGGGTCATACTTTCCAACATGGCCATAAGGCCGGACGGCTGCCTTGTAGGTCGGAGAGCCCCATCCCCCAACAGACGGGATTCCTTGCATGATTGCTAGCAACACAACAAGTCATCTATGTCATCCGAGATAGAAGGTTGCAAGGCTAGGTATAATACCAACAACTCAATATTTTAGCTCACCATGTTTCCCCCTATATATCATAAGAGATTTCTTGCATTCTACTCGAGTAGCAAAGTGGTTGTATTGGCATGGTTCTTCCGAAATTTCCCAAATGGGCCCAAAATACTCATCAAGACTCTCCAACACTATATAAGGGGGAAGGGATAATTTAAGACTCCAAATATTTGCTAGCCGACTATGTATCTCAGCATAACTAACTATGTGTGCGCATCATTGTGTACATTCTATGCAACATTGTAAGCCTTTCCCACAATGCCTACATATATGGTGTGCAACACTATAGGTAGTTCCCGCAACACATGTTTACTTAGTATACAACACTTCCACACATGTGTGTACTCTTACACGTGTCACGAATAGTCTGCATCACTACCCCGTGACAAGATAGTAGTCCTTGTGGAGGACTTTTTTGGATGCCTAATCTCAACCTATGAGTCGTCTAATTAGTCTGACAAGCTTAGAGCAAAGAAGGCACAACTGAATTCTAAGGAAAGTGCTAGGGTTAATCAAGGTTTAAGATAACTGAGTTCTAATTGGTCAGGTAATGATCCACTCAACTCCTTATGTTGTTATGTAATGCTTATTGGAAAAACCTTAAGTGCATACACGCTACTAAATGATTGATCACCAAAATCTGTTTTTTTATAAGATGTTTTTAACACTTAAATTCAGGTTGCCAGTGACCACTTTGTAAATAAAGTATGCTTGTACACTCAATAACCTTCCTTGCTAAACCCCTATATAGTTCGAGCAGTCTTATGCAGATTTGGAGATATTTTGTCTCAGGCCCATCATGTTAAACCATTGCAATCTTTTTGTTTATGTCGTTTGATTGGGTGTGAAATCTTTCGAAAAGATCTACTTATTTTAGTGTTTCTTTTAAGGTGCATAAGGATCTAGAGACGGGAAATACTGGACCTGGTCTTCACGTGGTTAGATCAAGATTTTGAGCTACCTCTTCAAATACCTCGTCTTTAAAGGAGTATTTGTTCTGGGCTGAAGAAAGGTATTATCTCCTTTCCTTATTTCATAACCTTGAAATACTCAATTCTTTGTAACTCTTTCTAGTACATCAAGTTTGACTGAACATACTATTTGTGCCCAAGTGAAATGCTAGAATATTTCTGACACAGATATTACCTTTTTCCAGCCAACTCTTTGTACTTCTGCCACATTCATATGTTAGAAAGATAATTTGGATTTCTCTGTTAAGAAAATATTATCCTTAAAGTCACCTCTATATTTTGACATATAATTTCAGGATGTGGAAGATGCTTCTATATGACACTTGAAATTGTATCAATGAATCGGCCCACATTTTCTCTTTGATTTGCATATACTTGCATATATTCATTTATTGAGAAACTCAATATGTTAGCAAGCAGTAGTTTAAATTGTGGCTTCTTATATTTAGTGCCAGAAACAGTTTCAAGTGCATAATCTAGTACCTTAAGAGCAACAAGCTTGCTAAATAATTTTAGCTTCTACAAGAAATAGTTGGAGAATCAAAATGGAAATATGCTTCGATTAGACATTTCTTATTTGTCCTCCATTCTGCTCGTATTGGATGTAAACAATTTTTCTGCCTGTTCTACCACTAGCACGTTGCTTTGGCAGAGGCATAGTCATAACACTCATGCCTATTTATTTGTGGAAGCATGTTAAATTTCTTCTACTAGCAATTTTGTGTGAAAATATGACAAGTGTTTTATGATAAATCAATTGGATTTTCTTGCATATGAACAATTCAAGATTAAAAGTGACTATCCCATGAAAGCGTAGTCTATTACTTAATAGAGTGCATATCTTTATTGCAATGCTACCAGAAAGTAGTCCTTGTGGAGGACTTTTTTGAATGCCTAATTTCAAACTATAAGATGTCAAATTAGTCAGGGACCTTAGGAGCAAAGGATTACACAACTGAATTCCAAGGAAAGAGCAGGAGTTGACCAAGGTTTAAGATAACTGAGTTCTAATTGGCCAGGTAATGATCCACTCAACTACTTTTGTGGTTATGCAATGCCTACCAAAAAAACCTTGAGTGGATACATATTGGCGAATGATTGATCACAAAAATCTTTTTTTTTGTAAGATGTTTTTTCCACTTAAATTTAGGTTGTCAGTGACCACTTTGTGAATCAAGTATGCTTGTACACTCAATAACCTTCCCTGCTAAAACCCTTGTATAATTGGAGTAGTCTTATACTGGTTTGGAGATTTTTTGTCTCAGGCACATCATTTTATACCATGGTAATCTTTTGTGAATGTAGTATGATTGGGAGTGAAATCTTTCTGAAAGATATACTTGTTTTACTGTGTCTTTTAAACTTTATGTTTTGTTGTAGGTGCACAACGATCTAGAGACAGCGAAATACTGAACCTGTTTATGTTGCTGGTTCAAAATTTTGAGTTGCACCTTCAAAAACCTCGTCTTCAAAGGAGAAGATATTTGTCCTAGGCTGAAGAGTATCATCTCCTTTCCGTATTTCTTCACCTTGAATTGGGTTATTTTAATATTTTAAGAGCTGCAAGAACGAAGCAAATACTTGTTCATAATAAAAAGCTTGAAAATCATAATATAGGATAGAGGAGTGAGAATTGGAAAATAAAGCAATGATCATCGCTTTCTTTAACTAGCTCAAATCTGTACCTATAAATATATTGCCTTATTTCAATGAAATCATTATTTTTTATATGTTTGACATATGGATGATCAACAAACAAATTGGAAGTAGAGATTGTGTCATCACCTCCAAGGAAGAAGAAAAGATGACCTACTACATGCAAATTTCTTGTAAAGGGATGCGGAGATAAACTTCATGTTAATTGGGATGAAAGGCAACCCTACAATGAGTATGCAAGCAATTTGACTACATTTTTAGGGGCTTTGGCTAGAGATCAAGCTAAGTTTCCTATTTACATTCTTACATGGAAATTGATTCTTGCTAACAAGAAAGTCGACAATTGGAATGGGGTTCTGGAAAGAAATTTCACTAGGTCCATTAATGTGTTGGAAACATGTCTAAGCATTTATTATTAAAATCTTGATTTATTTTGACTAAACTTCTTATTTTGAATGTGATACATACCTATTTTTACTTTGAAGAGCATGATCTTCACGATGCCAAGAAATATGCTGTCTTCCTTAAATTTCACTAGGCATACTAATGTTTTGAAAATGAATCTGAGCATTTATTATTAAACTCTTGATTTATTATGACTAAACTTCTTATTTTGAATGTGATTTACAGGATGCCAAGAAATACGTGATGTCCTCCTTAAATAAGAAATTGGTTGACTTCATAAGCAAGTTGAAACTCAAATATTGAGATAAAAAGACTTGAACAACACGTAAGCTTAGTAACCCCTAAAAAGGTAGATGGGGAATAATGAGCAATCCTAATGAGTTATTGGGATTCAGAAGAATTGAAGGTAAATTGGATTTTTGCATTGTCATGTATAAAAAAAATGTATTGTAAATATTCGAGCAAATCATCTAATTTGATATAGGTTGGGTGTGCTAATAATAAGCAAAATCATGCATTACAAACTTTTACCTTCATAGCTGGAACAAAAAGTTTTAAGCAGATCCAATATGAGGCGGTATGTGTTGTAGTTTTTGCAGTTTGCTTTTTTATTGTATTGTGTGTAAGTTGCTTCTAATTTGATCTAATATATTGACTATTTCGAAATGCAACAACTAAAAAGAATAATTGATGTCACAATCCTGCGATGGGATCTTTTCCTTTTCACACATAAAAAATATGTCTAGATTATTATTGAGGATGTGTCAAAAAAGATTGTGAGTAACCTATCTTTTATTAAACAAATTTTCTTGTTGTCTACTTCTTTTAAATCATATCTTGACATGATGGTATCAAACGAAGATCTAAAACTTCATTAATTGTAACAATAAATAAAGAAATTTATAGACAATAAGGGTCTTCAAAAGATGCCACTTCCTTCCCCAAATGATATATTTACTTTGGGATTTAGTGCAAAGAAACCCAGAAGAGTTCAAGGATATGGTCATAGAGTTTATGGGGTCCACCATCTAGTTCCACTATAATCTCCTCAAATTATGAATGCAATTCTATACAAGAAAAATTATCACATCATGAGGAAGAAAATTTTAAACTAAAGGAAGAGATGATAGAAGAGACCTCAATGCACATGGAAGAAATAGGACAGATCTACCCAAGAAATTACAATCAAAGATGGATCAAATGATGCATTTCTTTTAATCTCACATTAGTCAAGTATAAGCTTATCTCTCGAAGTAATCTAATGCATGGCCATTTGGATTTTGTATAGGTAGGTCAAAGAAGGATGATGCTATGATTGCAACTAACAAAAATAGATCATTAGATCCAGACATAATTTTTTGTTTTCAAACTTGTCATATGTAACTCATGTTTAGATTTCAATTTTATGAACAAGTGTTGAGATCTTAAGCTTAGTTATACTTAGTCAAGTTATTGTATTTTGAGACTAATGTAGATGTTTAATACTATTCTATCTTTGTTCTAACTAATTAAGGTTTTATTTATTTATGAAGTGTGTTGATTGTTTAATTCAATTCTACCGTACATATGATGTTTATTATACAGGGTTTGTAGAAATGATAACATAAAATATATGTTTATTATATAGGGTTTGTAGAAATAAAAAAATATTATCTTTGGAATGACTTTTAGTGGTGGTCTTAAATAACACCGCTATTACAATGTACAAACTGCCACTATATATACAACATGTGGTGTTCACTTTGTTATGGTTTTAGCTTTGGTCTTAGACCACCACTATTTGTATAGATGAAGTGCTGCATAAAGACTTTTAGCAGTGGCTTCCAAAACCAAACTGTCACTGTTGTTTCGAGCCCGTTGTAAATAAATAGTTGTTTATAAACCACCACAAAAACTTTTTAGGGGCAGTTCATAAAACTAGGGAGAGAGAGGGAGGGAGGGAGAGAGGGTAGAGAGAGGGAGGAGAGAGAGGTAAATTATTAATTTTAATTTTTTTATATTTTTTATTTAATAAATAAATAAATAAATATATATTAATGATCCATATAAGTATGCGTCACTAATACTCTTATTATTAGTGATGCATATGAATATACATTGCTAATACCAAGGGTATTAGCGACGTATATTCCTATATGTCACAAATAACCTAGCTAATACGCATATTCCTATGCATTGCTATTACTTTATAATTTATTATATTAATTTTAAAATATATAGAGAAAAAAAATAGAGAGGACATAGAGAGAGAGGGGAGATAGAAGAGGAGAGAGAGGAGAAAGGGAAGAGAGAGGGAGGGAGGGAGAAGAGGAGAGAGAGGGGGAGGGAGAGAGAGGGGTGAGGTAAGAGAGGGTAGAGAGAGAGAGGAGAGAGAGGGGGTGAGATGAGAGAGAGTAGAGAGAGAGGCTGAGGTGAGAAAGTGGTAAGGAGAGAGGGGAGAGAGGGGTGAGGTGAGAGAGAGTAAAGAGGGGTGGGGAGAGAGAGGGAAAATTTTAATTTTAATTTATATATATATTTTATTTAAAAATTAAATAAATAAAAATTTGTTATATTAATTTTAAAATATGTAGAGATAAAAAAATAGAGAAGATATAGAGAGAGAGGAGAGAGGGGGAGAGAGAAGGAGGAGAGAGAGAAGAGAGGGAGAGGAGAGAGAGAGATGGAGGAGAGAGTGTATTTTTTATAAACATATTATGCTATTTCTTTGAAAAAAATTGACCTTTTAGTGATGCTCATACGCGAGTGTCACTAATAGAATAAGTAATTGTGATGCTAATTCGTATGCATCACAATTACATATACTACTAGCGACGCTCAGTATAGAGCGTCGCTAATAGTATAAGTAATAGCGACACTACATATTTAGCGTTGTAACTATTAGCGACGCTTCATTATGAGCGTCTCTAATATCTTAATTTTTTTAAAATAGCCTAAATTTGGTAGCGACTCTCGGAGAAGAGCGTTGCTAATAGTATAAGTATTTGCGACCCTAATTCCCAGTCATCGCAAATACATTACTATTAGTGACGCTCATTTTTAAGCGTCTCTAATAGCTTTATTTTATTAAAATAAAAAATTTGAAGTCTTCTTTTCTCTCTTCCCTCTCCTCCCTCTCTCCCTCTCTCTCTCTTCTCTCTCCTCCCTCTCTCTCTTCTCTTCTCTCTCTTCTCTTTTCTCTCTCCTCACTCCTCTCTCTCTTCTCTTTTCTCTCTCCTCACTCCTCTCTCTGTTCTCTTTTCTCTCTCCTCACTCCTCTCTCTTCTCTTTTCTCTCCCCTCTCTCCTCTTTTCTCTCTCCTCCCTCCCTCCCTCCCTCTCCTCTATTCTCTCTCCTCCCTCCCTCTCTCTCTCCAATATTCTCTCTCCTCCCTCCCTCTTTCTCTCTTTTCTCTCTCCTCCCTCCCTCTATCTCGTCTCTTTTCTCTCTCCACCCTCCCTCTCTCCTCTTTTCTCTCTCCTCCCTCCCTCTCTCTCCTCTTTTCTCTCTCCTCCCTCCCTCTCTCTCCTCTTTTCTCTCTCCTCCCTCCCTCTCTCTTTCCTCTTTTCTCTCTCCACCCTCCCTCTCTCTTTCCTCTTTTCTCTCTCCACCCTCCCTCTCTCTTTCCTCTTTTCTCTCTCAACCCTCCCTCTCTCTTTCCTATTTTCTCTCTCCTCCTCCCTCCCTCTCCTCTTTTTTCTCTCCTCCCTCCCTCCCTCTCTCTCCTCTTTTCTCTCTCCTCCCTCCCTCTCTCTCCTCTTTTCTCTCTACTCCCTCCTTCTCTCTCTCTTCTCTCTCTCCTCCCTCCCTCTCTCTCCTCTTTTCTCTCTACTCCCTCCTTCTCTCTCTCTTCTCTCTCTCCTCCCTCCCTCTCTCACTCTTCTCTCTCGCTCTCCTCCCTCCCTCCCTCTCTCTTCTCTCCCTCCCCTCCCTCCCTCTCTCTCCTCTCTCCCTCTCTCTACTCTTTTCTCTCTCCTCCCTCCCTCTCTCCTCCTTTCACCCTCCTCCCTCCCTCTCCTCTCTTTTCCCTATCTATCTTTCCCCCTTTTTGCGACACTTCCACTGGAAGCATCGCAAAAACCTTTGCACGGGCAAAATTTCGCCTGTGTAGGGAACTTTTGCCGCAGCCAAAAATTCCTCGAGCAGGCAAATTTCACCCGCGTACTCCTATAAATCCCCATCTCCCTCCCACGCTCCTCGGCCACTGACCACCATCGGGCCCCCAGAGATCGTCCCCCAGCAACCACCACCCGCTGATCGTCCCCTGGAATGCAGTACCCCGGTGGCTACTCCCCTCCCTCTCTCCCTAGTTCCCCTCTCCTATCTCAGTGACCCCCGACGATTGCCCCCCTGCAACCACCTGCCAGTGACCACCCCCTGTGACCGCCTCCTAGAGACCAGGCCCCTGGCAACTGCTCCCCCCCTCTCTCCTTGGTTTCCCCCACCCCACTCCTTCCCCTCCCGTCCGCTCAGCTCCTCCCTCACACTTCTAAGCCTCCGCCTTACCGCATAGCATCCACCCTGCCTCCGCCGCACTCTTCTCTGTCGTCACCGCCCACAGCCTCCATCCTGCCTCACTGCATCCCTGGGGACCAGTTGGCGTCACAAACAGCTGTCACTGGCAAACTTCAACCTCTCTGTTGAGAGGTTGAAGATGACCCGCAAAAGTGGATCTCTCGACCGGCTGCTATAGGTCACCACCGACCTGCGCGGTGTGGGTCATCACTGACCCGACTAGTTTAACTATTTTTTGTATTTTTTAGTGACACTTTCATAAGTGTCACTAATAATGTCTTTCTTAGCAACACTTACTTAAATTTCTATTTTTTAAATTTTAATAGCAACGTTTCTATAAAACATCGCTAAAACTTTTTAGTAACTGATAAAAAATGTCGCTAATGTTTTTGTTATTTTTGTTATGCACTATGTGTCTAGAAAGGTTGTTTTTGTTCAAGGCCTTTTTGAATTTTTTTTGTTCTCAAATTTCCCTGAGAATTCCATGACTCAGTAGTCTCAATCAAGTAAAAAGTTCATGATTTTTTATGAAGTTTAACCTAGACAAAGAGTCATGGTTTATGGGGCTTGTGTTTCGGTCAGTTGGTAGTAACTTAGATTTCAAACTTTGTTTTGGGGTCTTTTCCTTCATGTAATAGACTTGAAAAACTTACTGGAGATCCGTAATCATGTTTATTTTCACATCATATTTTTGGTAATTTTTCCCTATTAATATTGATATTTTCCATAATTTGTGATATTCCGGATTCACAGTTTTGTTGTTTCGTCTTTTGAGATTTAATCGGAGTCCAATTCGATTTAGATTGCTCCCAAATTTCTTTTGGACAATTTATGTGAGCCTTTTGTCTAGAATAAAAATTTATGATTGATTTGGAGTCCTTTACACTGGTTTGTGTTAGTTGTGATCCAACTATGCAGGAATTCCAATACTCTGTAGAAGTTGCAAGAATTCAAAATAAATTAGTTTTTGATATCAATCTATACTACTGATTAATTTTGACTCTCTTGGGTCAATTTGTACTTTTTTAATTTCAGTTAATTTTGATACTTTTAAGTATTCTCCCTAAAATTCGGAGTTCACTATCCAAAAAATTAGGGTTTTGAACTATCGCATGTAGTCGGGTAATTTTTCTTATGTGTTGTTGTAAAATATTTTTTTTATGTTTCTAGTATCTTTTGTACTTATGCAAGTAAAGTTGGTAATTTACATGGTCTTAGACTTTGCCGAATGTGCCTTTTTCTCAACAACTCATAAACTTGTCGCTAAAGTTCTTCATGCTCTTTAGGACTCATTCTATAATGTGGGCGATTAGGGAGTGTAGACCCTAGCATCAAATCAATTTAGTGTTTGTTATCTTTAAGGGGTGGTAACCCATCGGGTAAGGACTCCAGAAAGGCATCTTTCAACTCATCTACCAATGGTTGGACATCCACAAGAATTTCCCCACCTTCATTAACCTCATTTGACACCATAACATACACAAAATCCTCCTCCTTATTCTCCTAATAAAATTTTCCCTAGATTGAATAGTCACTTCCTTTCTGTTTAGGGGTTTAATAGCATCATCTTTATGAGAAACAAGGGCAATCTTAGTACTATTCCACACAAAACTGTAAGTGTTCTTGTGACTATAATGCATAACATGTTTACCATATTACTATGGATGTCCAAGTAAAAACGACAAGCGTTCATTTCAACAATATTGCACTATGTTTTATCCTTATATGTAGAGTTGATAGAAAAAGGAACTTAGCAACATTTGAAAACTTGTACCTCACCTCATTTTTTTATTCAAGAAATCTTATATGGTTTTGAATGGGGTGTAGTGCTCAGCTAAAACTTCTAAACATCCTCTTCAGCCACCACATTCTTATAATTATCCAACTGTATCACAAGTTGACACACCTTTCTTACAATAGTACATGTAGTGTAAAATATATTATTTTGCAGTCAACGATCATCCTCAACCACCTTAGGAGGAAAGCAAAAGTGATGTATCACCAAAGATTCCCTATGGTCACATTAGATCACTACGTCTTCATCTTGCTCATTCTCATCATTGATGGGGTTAGTGAACTCAAAATCGATATCATCAACATCATTATTATCATCATGTTTAGTAAATAATTCTTTAAACATCAAGTTATTCTTAGGACAATATGCTACTCTATGACCTATTTCCTCTACATTTAAAGCACTTTAGTCTAGTGCTAGTAGAGGCTTTAGTGGGATTATGAGTGCACTGTGGTGCAGCTTTAGGGGTAGACTGCATACTACTAGAATTGGTGGTGGTTGACATGGCTAAAATATTACCTCCTGCTGTCTCAAATTGGTGGCTAATAAGTCATTTCTGTTTTTCCAAGTAAAGAACAATAGAATGCACTGCCGACAAAGTGAAAGTATGAAATGCATTCAAAGTATCTTTAAGATTTTAACACATACCTCTAATATAACAGGACACAAGCTGCTCCTCCGACTACGTCAAGTCATTCTGGTGCATTAGTTGATAGAATTCATTGGTATACTCATCCACATCTTTGACCCTTGTCATAAATCATGCAAACATTAATACATAATGCGGGTATAATTATATTGTAGAAAGGCTTGTTGCATGTGTTTCTTCAACTTCTCCCACTCTACAAACTTTGGTTTGCCTTGGCTTGCATGTGTGGTTTTAATTTGCTAGTATCATGCCACTACTCGATCTCGAAAGCAAGTTGCCACCAAGGTAATGTGCTTATCCTCTCGGTCCTCTTTGAAATCGAGGATGTACTCCACATTGGCAACCTAATCTAGGAACTCATTATCCTACATCCCACTATGAAATTCAAGGATGTCAATTTCTAAACCTATCTCCTAATGCCTAAACATCACATCCTCGCATTTTGGGGGTGTACATGGCTTCGGCTTCCATTGGCCCGTTGTGGGAATTGCCTATGTTGGGAGTTTTTACGATATGGCTACTGGTCCATCTCTTCTTTGCCATACAAAGCAGCATTAACAAATGGATTTTTGCCTTCAGCCTCAACTTCTAGCTCATCATCTTCAAGCTGGTGATTGGGCTAACCAAAGTTGAGGTTTTGGTGAGCAATTATAGCCATCAAGTCAATCATTTGAAGAGTCAGTTTCTCCATTTGTCATGACAACCTCACTAATTCATCATGGTAATGGATCTCATCAATTATTCCAACACATACTGCATGGCGTTGGGGCTGCATGTTGGACTTGTACGGGCCACCAATTAATGTACGGGGATAATGACCAAAAATAAGTCATTGGAGGAATAAGACTACAAGCATAACACAACTAATCTCACAACATAAGATCTAGAGAATAGATATAGAAGAAAGTTTTCTTCATCTTCAATAGAATTACAGAGAAAATTATATGCAAATGGCTATCAATGAGGCGCCAACCTCTTATATAAGACCTTAGTGGCACAACCTATAAATAAAAGAGTCCAATCTATGACCTATCATAAGTAGTTAATAAAAAATACAAAAAATAAGCCAAATAAATCCTCAATGAGTAAGAAACCATGGAATTAAGACTCCAATCAAAATTAAAAGTCTATTAAATAAGGAATCCCAATAGAAATTCCAAATCGAAACAAAATCCCAATATAATCCTAAAGAGAGCAATCGATTGCTCTTATGGGCCAATCAACCATTAATGGTTCTAGAATTAATGACTACTCAAAACAGTCAAGTGCACAGGGAATCTGATTGATCATTTGAGTGACTGGAATTCCCCTCAAAAGCCAAGAAGCAAGCAATCGATTGCACATAGCTGCCAATCGAGCATTGGGTGATATACTATTTTAAAACCCATGTTTTTTATCTCAATTTTTTATATACTTCATAGACAACTAAATTGCATCAACTATTTAGGAGTATTGAGTGAAATGTGCTTCAACTTTACAAGAGCCATTAATCTCAAGGATTTATGGTACATACTCTAGTTCATATTAATGCTAATGCGCCAGCCCACAGGATCGACAGCTTTGGTAAAATGGGAGTAAATCCCACTTGACAGTCTAGGAGTACTAAATAATTACTTTTTTATGTGGTTGCCTAAAGCACGAAGTGCAAAGATCTCAATTCAGGTGGAATTTTCTAAAGGCTTTTTTTCTCTAATACTATATACATATGTCTTAATTGTTGGGTTTTTACTTCTCATGTTGAATAGAGTAATTGGAGTGGTTTACTAGTAATAAGTCAATTATTCTAAAAAAAAGAAGTATTTTTATGGCAAAGAAAAACTACGGTGCATTTGGCAACCTTAATTTGGATTTAGAGATGTGATTTTTAAATCATGTCATTGTAAATTACGAAATAAGTGAGATTTGTATTTGAGACTTTTCGTGTGCTGGGAACAGTGTGATTTCAAGAGTGAGATTCCAAAGCTCCCACTCCAATCAGCCTCACACCTTCCCCAAATCTTATCCCCCTTTGTCATCCCACGTCCTAGTCCCATCCCCCGTTACTCGATGCCTTCCTCATCTACATGGGCCTTTCCACTTAGGGAGGGGAGCAACTTGCTGCCCAATACCAGACAAAGCAGAGCCCTGTGTCTTGCATCCTTAAAGGGTACATCAACTTCAACACAACCATCTTCATCTTCACTGATCTGTACTCCACCCTCTTCAACAAGATGGCAATAAAAAATGCCTACCAGTAGTGGCAAAAATGGTCCCTAGTGTCGGTAAAGGGTTTCTAGAGCTTGCTCTGGTCAGAAGAGAAGTTTGTACCCATAATTTACAAAATCTACTGAGCGTGATTTAGGGTGTGATTTGGGAAAAATTAAATCCCACTCCAAAAAACGTTGCCAAACACACCAATAGAACAAGGGAAATTAGGGAACTTTGGGAGAGAATTTGGAGAGGAAGAAAATGAAATTGTTGGAATAAGAAGAAGAAAGAAGAATGAAATGAAAAAGCTTTTCAAGATCATGTTGTTCCTCTTAGTAAAGAGAAGATAAATCTTGATAGTTTGTGCGGGTAGCTCTTTCCCCATCTCTTCTTTCTTTTATAACGTTTGGGTGAAATATTTTTATTTTATATTTAATCCCTATAAGGTGGACTATAATCCCCATTGTTATAGTAAAATTGGCCAATATAGTCCATGTGCATGTTGTAGTTCCTTTGGCAATAAACCACATTAATTTTTTGCCTTCTTATTTAATATTTCTCTTTGGGGATCTTGCCTCGTGGGTAAAGCTAAAATCGGGGTAGAGTAGGGCCAAGCCTGAGTTTAGCACGAGCCTAACCCACCAATCTAAGCCCAGGCCTTGGCCCGGCCCTATCCCTTGGCATGTTTCCAAATGGTCCGGCTCTATCCCTTGGCATGTTTCCAATTGGTTGACCTTGGTCCAGACCTAAGTGTGCTCACGCTACGGGCTTTTCCAAATTTTTATTTATTTAATTCTAACTTTTTTTAATAAAAAAAAGATAGTTTTCATTATAGTTTGAACTTGGGTGGGGTCCCCCTTTCAAGAAACTTTGAGCATTTGGGTGAGGTCCCCCATAACATGACTTATTAAACTTTGTATTCCCCAAACTCCCTTAAAATACACAAATTCCTCATCCCTTCTTCGTTTTCTAGCCAATATGGGACTATCCTCTCACTTATTCAATGAAAAGTTTTGCGCTTGGGCTGGGCTGGGTTAGACATGAGCTTTTTGTCCCAAGCCCCTAACATGACCCTATGTGTCAGACTTGAAATTTTCAGCCCCGGATTTGCATATTGGACACCTGTGCATTCCTTTCTGGTTATTGCTTGAGCTTAGCTCCTCACAACGAAGGATTCGGAAGAAATTGAAGAAATGTCTATCCGCTCCTATCATCTGACAAATCTAATCCAAAATTATGTTGATATCTGTCCTTCCAAATTTTCCCTTCTCGCAAAATCTGTATCAGGGGTGATGCCTACAGGCTTTAAATTTGATGTGAACTCCATACTTAGGCTTCAATGTGAGCACATAAACCGGTGCATGCCGGTAGTTCTCCGAGATGGTGAAGCTAAACCGGGAAAGAAACATGGCCAAGATGATCTTGGCCTCTACCAAGGCAAAGCTCTGCCCTACGCAGTGTCGGGGTCCGGCCGAGAACGGAAGAAAATGGCGGCCTGGTGGCTTTCCGGCGAACCTTTCCGGATTGAATTCATGCACATCTTTTCCCCACAGCTCCTCATTATGGTGAATTGCCAAAACTGGTATCCAAATTGACAGCCCTTTAGGAATATGAAGGTCACCTAGCTTCATGTCTTCAAATGTCATTCTAGGCAACATTGCTGCAGGAGGGTACAGCCTGAGTGACTCATTGATTATCATATGAAGCTGCACAGACCAAAATTTCCATTAGCAATTAACCCTTCATTTCCATTAATAATTGAGTAAATTAAAAATGTTAATTACACAGAAGAAGCAATGGAACAAATTGTTGTACCAGTGTGAGCTTGGGGAGGTGATCAGCCGAGGGAGGATTGCCATTGCAGACATCGAACACCTCGGCTCGAGCTCGATCTTGCCAAGAGCGGTTAGTTGCAAGGAGCATGATAGTCCATGTGATGAGGAGGGCAGTGGTCTCATGGCCGGCGAAGAAGAAGGTCTTGCACTCGTCCATCAGCAGCTGCAGATCGAAGCTGAATCCGGGCCTCTTCTTCTCCATCTCGGCCAGCAGCATCCCCAAGAGATCGTTGCCGTAGCTGTTGCTGCGACCAACCTCGACGCAGTCCCTCCGGCTCTGAATGATCTCCATGAGCAGCCTCTCCACCTCCATCTTCATTGCCTTCACCTCTCTGTTGTACTTGCTTGGAAAGTGCCTAAACACATAATAATTAAGTACATTTTCAGAATAAAATAAGGATCAATTAATTAGCAAGGATAGTACTGAGAGCTTTAAGACTAGTAACAAAATTAAATTCACCACTATCAATATAAAAATGTGGCAGAATTCTTAGACCAAAGTAAGTGAAACTGAAAGTGGGATTGGCAAGTTATATAAAACAAAAAAAATTGAGGTTGCAGAAGTTGTTCATACCGACTGCCAGGGAACCAGTACTGTTTGCTGGACTGGGCACATAGAAGTTGCAAAGAGGTGAGAAGGGAGAAGATCTCCTTTCCCTTTTCATAGCAGCTTCCAAACGCCGTCCGGGAAATTATGTCGGCGGTGAGCCTTGTTATGTATTCGCCGATTTCGATCTCCACCTCCGCCGCCACTGGCTCTGCCGCCGCTTCTTGCAGTGCGTCCAGCATGCTGATTGTGCATTCGGCCATGTATCCCACATGGCCCTAGAGAAGAAAAGACCAAAAATAACAAAGGGGGAACTTATGTCAGATCAAGGAATACAAGAAGCTGGTAGTTGTGACCGGTGCTGGCCTTACTCACTGATACCTTAATTCTGTCTGGTGTGAATGCTGGGCCCACTATATGGCGTTGGTGGTACCATTTTTCGCCATTAGCCATTAACAGCCCCCTTCCTATGAAGTGCTTGGAGTTCTGCTGCTGTAACCACGACTTGCCGGAGATGCGGACGTACTTGGCCGACAGGAACTCCTTCACTAGCTCCGGCTCGGTCAGGCACATCCTTGGCTCCGTGTTGCACCAATATATGAACCTCTGACCTGCTCATTGTAATACTTAGTTATGCTTTATACACATGATTAGATTAGCGCTGTAATTGCAATAAAAAGGGTTGATAGTAGATAGAGAACAAGGGTGTTTCCGTGTTTGGACTTTGGAGGAAAAGCTTACCATACTGCTTGGACCAGAGGAGATAATGGGGGAGGAGGCGGCCGACAATATCATGGCTGATTATCTGCATGTCTTTGGAGGCTGCTTTGCAGACAATGGCAGCCATCTCCACCAGGTTCCCTATGAGGAACCTGGGCTTGGGCCCGGTCACCCCTTGCTTCTCCATGACATGCTTGATGTGTCTGGGCACTAGCCAGTAGGAAGAGATGATCCCGTAGGCTGCTCTTACAGAAAGGAAGAAGACGATGAGAAGAAGGCAGCAGAGAATCAGCATGAAGGCCATGGTGAGATATATTTCCACCCCACTTGCCCTCCCCCCTAATATATACTCTCTCCGTCCTTTATTAATAGCTACATTTTCATAAAAAGTAGTTTTTATTAAACGATAAAATTCATATGTAAGAGAAGGAAAAAATAAGCTTATAATATTCTTTATTAAGTATTAATTAAATTAGGACAGAGGGAATTTATATATAGAGAGAGAAATTATAGAATCATATACATGCTTCATGCAAATACTGCCCAAACGGCTTCAACCAGGGGGCGCCTCATGTAATTGATTCACAAAAGGTTGAAAGAGATGTTCAAAGAATTTTGTTCTTTCTAGGTACATGCAATGGGGTGCCAAGATCCTTTGGCATGTATAAGAACATGTATGTCAAGCAAACTGGTGTATTTTATATAAGACATTAGTACGCGTCGGATTGGAGCCGTGCGATTTCGATCTTTCTAGGTACATTATAGGGCAAGCAGGTTTTGATTTGCCTGCATACCCCAAGATCCGAGGTGCTAGGTACAAATGTTAATCTTCTGCTGCAAGTGCCAATTAATGTCACTGCGATCTTCTTCATTCTAAGAAGAATTACTCCTTTGCATCCAACTTATTTTCTTACTAAAATTTTCCCACCTGTTACCCATAAATGGCAATGAATAAGTGCAATAGGCTAACAAGACCCTTCGAACAATTAAATGGTATCAACAACTGAGTTAGATAATTTGGTGGACACAGGGGATTTTCACGTTTTTTTTCTAAAGATGTGAGGGCTGATTGGTGTCTCACACACTAAATAGGGTGTGAGTGCCTCACAGCCGATTCGAAGCCTATCATAAATCAAATTTTGGCTCATGGGGCACTTTGTAATAGTCTTTTTGAGCTCTATGATTTAATTTTTACTATTTTATATCTACATGTTCCATGTAGATTAAAATAGTTGTTTGTAACTATCTATGCGTTAATAAAAATTGTAGAAGATAAGCCAAGCCAGTTTGGTGGGATCTTTTGATGAAATATCTTTTATAGTCTCAAATTTCCATTCAAAATAGTACATATTGTGGGAAAATTCTTTCCCACAACCGCAAACCAATCTGGAACCTAAATGCAATATATGACCTCAAATCGATGGCACACCGAAGCAGCAAGTCTACACGTACAGTAAATCTTCTGCAGCCTATCGTCATAGATTCTACCAAATCTTTGGTGTTTAAAGAGAAACATATAGTAGTTTAGACTAATGATTGATATAGTAAAAACCACTCCAAATTAAATTATGGAAAATTCCATTAATGAGACATACATAGTGAAGAATCATTGCTTATGAAATGATTTTGGAGAAAATTTGATCGTTGCCAACATTTCTCATTACATAATCATGTTTAAATCAGGCAGGTACGCATCTTCTTAATACAAAAGATAGTCGTAGTGGAGGATAAAGGATAAAAGTTATAATGAGCATGCTCATGTATGTCAACGCGAGCTAGGGCATCATGGGCCATTTGATTGATATCCGACCGCAAAAGGGGCAGAAATAAATTTGCCCCCAGGATATGTGTACCATCAAATTGAAATCTAACAGTATGTGATGCCTGAGGCTTCATATAAACGGGGCTCTTATTCTAATTTGGCATAGAGAAATAACATGACACATAATCAAGTTCATTGAAAAATGAGTTTGTTTAGGAGCACAAACGTATTGGAGGGTAGAAGGATCTATATTGTAGGAGATAATCTAAGGATTGTTATAGTTGAATAATAGGACATCAAATTCCAAGTGAAGATAGGTAGTTATAATATTGGATAGAATACTAAAACTTGAAAGAGATAAAATTCCAGTGTCAACATATAGGTAGGGGACATCAAATGCCAAAATAAAAGAATTGTGGGGCTAGAAAGAGTTATATCCATGGCCATCAGATGATACAGATTAATAATATTGTTACCCACAATTACCAGCCTGGTTCTCCACCTTTAGTGAAAGGAGTAACTAAGAGCGTAGGCTAATCAGCCACTGCATCAGTGGTATGAAGGAATTATTAAAATCAAGTGATGCAAATAGCCTTTGCATTCCACATTTATTCCCATGTACTATCGAAAATTGCAAATATTGTGAATGCATGGAAAGCACCCATGGTTTAGCATCTATGAAGTGGTATATAACCCTTACGTATTCAACCATATCATATTCATATTCTAAACCATGCATTAAGTTGCTTAAAGACGATTAACTGAAGTTAATTTTAGTACTAAATGAGAGAACCATCTTCATAACATGGAGGGTAGCATCAGGTCTGAGCCATGCTCTATGAAAGGATAGTGATAATTGTCTTAACCAAACCCTTAAGTCGATTTTCAGTGTCGAGAGAACATGTAGGCTTCACACAAAGCCTAGTGCTCATTCTGTTGGATAATTTAATTTTGTTGGATAGCAAATATGGACCGTTGCTTGACCTTTGGATAGATGATCAAAATTCTAGGGTTCTTAACAATAGTATCCTAATTTAGTTATAAATAAATTATTAGCCACCCTAATCCAGTGCCTTAAGCGAGAATTAATCTCACCCAAATTCTAAACCAAAAATGAAGGTTTGCAGAAGATTAGCATAGAAAATTCTTCATTAGGGTAGATAAAGCTTATTCAATCTCTAATGGCTATAGGTAAGCCTAAACCCTTTGTAATTTTATTCTATCAAGTGGTATTGAATCTAGGTTGGTGGCGACAACAACCAATGGTAGCCGCGAGATTTTTGGCCATTGGGTGGCGTCGCCACTAGATGCCCATACAGTGTTGAGATTTTTCATTGGCTATGCAGAAAGGTGATGGTTATATGTTTTATTGTCCCTTACACTCCCCTACAGTAGTCGAAGCTCGGAATGCATGTTTTCTTGATAATGACAACTTCAATTGGAGTATTTCCCCAAAACACATTGTGTTTGAAGAAGTATAGGTTTCGGTTTTTATACCCACATTAGGTGAATAATCACATGCTGCATCACTAATGGTGATTCAAGAGCAACTTATCATTCCACCACCATCCCCTCAGGAACAAGTTACTAAAGTGCCTATTATACAAGTACCTCCACCAGTGGATGAAATAGGACTTTGACAGTCCTTAAGAATAAGGAAACCTATTGTCCTTTCTGACTATGTTGTATACCTACAAAAGTCTAAAGAAAATGTTAGACTCATTCAAGTTCCCGTTACATTTGCACAAGCCATGAATAGAGATAACTCAAACAAGTTGTACCCATAAGGGATGAGATGAAATTTATAGCAAATAAGAGTTTGGGATCTTGTAGAATTGCTGTAGGACCCCAGGACTTTGGGCTACAAATGGGTCTCTAAGACTAAATTAAATCTATGTAGTAATATTAGTACATATAAGGCTCAATCTCTTGCCAAAGGTTTTCTTCAGAAAGATGATGTCGACTATAATAAAACTTTCTCTCTAGTTTCTATGAAGGATTCATTAAGAGTTTTTTTTGCCCTTGTAACTCATTATGACCTAGAGTTACATCAAATAGATGTAAAGACAACGTTCTTAAATAGAATTTTTGAGGAAAAGGTATATATGAATCAGCTTAAAGGTTTTACCTTAGATAAATGAAGTCAGCTGGTTTGTAGACTCAAGAAGTCAATATACGGACAACATGCCTCCTAATAGTTGTATTTGAAGTTCAACAATGTTATCAATTTATTCATATTTAAGAAGAATATTATTGATTAATGCATATACCTTAAGGTTAGTAGGAGTCGTTGTAAGATCCCTTATCGTAAACCGGTTTGAATTCATTTTGTTGAAATACTTTTCTGTGGTTTAATATTAATTTTGATCAGTTCGGGACAATTTTATAAATTTGAGTATTTTCTAAAGGTTTTAATCAAAATCAATTTCACATTTATGAGTTTTAAGTAGTTTTTAGTCAATTCTGAATTTTTGGGATTTTTTTGAATTTTAACTAATTTTCCAAAAATTAGGGTTTGGCGGGACCCCCTTGTGGGCCCCACTGACAAAATTGGGATTTTTAGACCAAAATGCCCCAGACATCAACTTAAGCATATACAAATAATTTTAGAATTTTTTCAGATTTAATTGGTGCTCAAATTTATAAAATACTCATTTTTAGCCCAAAATTCTATTTACACCCCATTAGTTCATTAAGTGTACCCCAAGCCCTACTATAAAAGGAAAAGGGCTGAGCCATTTCTATTTTGGGAATAGGCTGGGAGGAGGTGATTAAGGCCTTGTTCCTCAATTAAGCCCGGATTAGAAGGGATTAAGGTTTCTAAGAAGGGTGGGTCAAATCCGAACCTAAACAAGTGACAAGGTAATGGGTCTTCAAAATCTCAGTTTTCTTACGGTAAAATCTTTATTTTTTATGGTTTATTTGGAATGGGTTTGCTTGATTTAGTGCTCTAATTGTGGGTTTAGTAAATGCTAATCTTTTATCTCGATTTCTTAGGGTTTTGTCTTAGAATGATATAGGTTAGTGTTCTGGAAGGTTCAATGAGTTTTTGTTAATGTTTGGTACCATGGATGAAGATTTAAAGGTATTTTCATGGTGTTTCGGTTTGATTTTTAAAAATGAAGAAGAATGTCAAAACTGTTGTGTTGGCTTTAGAACGGCCTACCAGGGCATTAGAACGACAACACTACATTTTTAACTGATTTGCAGTATAGCCAATCGAACCACTGCAGTATGCGTTCGAAACGGCTACCTACGATTTTGCTATTTTTAAAACTTATGCACATTTCAATGTTTTACTCTATTTGATGATTTTAATAGTTATGAGAGGTATTGTATGATGATATTAGACTACTGGAGGTGTAGAATTGATGATGAAAAATTTATGGAATGTGTTTAAGTATAGTCTTGTGGCATGATATTATGTTGATAATCATGCATATTGATATTGAAGTACCTTGAACTTGTGCATGTTGGCAATTCTTGTTATTGGAATATGTTTCCAGCAGGGATGTTATGAGAAAAATGGTAGGATGAGTTCTCCTATAATGAGTATGATTTATGGGTGATGGATGTGCTCATGTCGTAGCTTAATGTGTAGAAAAATCATGGTTATGGATGAGAATGTTCAATTTCATACGGATAGATTTAAGCTTTGTGGTGGATTTTGCTTGTGATTTCAGTTAGAATTCATTATTTTGAATGGGTTAAGCATGCATAGGTTGCCTTATGAGTTTATATCAAAGCATTGATTGTATGCTTAGGATATGCATGAACACACACATATGGGGAATCTACTATGACATTGTAGTTAATTATGAGGTGATTATGATGCATGAGGGGACTGATTAGGACCACGTTCCATGTGTTAAAAATCCACGTAGATCTTGCTCACTGATGTATCATGATATCATGCATCATGGATCGGACTTCATGAATGAGGTTTTACCGTTGTTAATCGGAATTGATCAGTTGTATGCAATGATTGAGATTGTGTGCCGGATTAATCGCTCGGTGAATTAATAGAAACTTGGTTAGTCCGAAAGGACATATTTTTTATTTGAGTTCCTATGTGGAACATGGATACTCCCTAGGTTGAGTCTAGTTAAATGGAGTTATGTAGGGACAAGTTATGTACTTGTCTTGCGGATTGAGATTATTATGATTATCTAGACCTTGAGAATCCAACTGGTTTGTCCGAGTGCACCGGCTTACCAGGTATTGTTGTTTGGAACTTTAGTCTTGACAAGCAGGGTTGCCCGAGAGTTTAGACTTGATGGGCAGGAGTTGCTCGAAGGCGTTGGCCTTAAGGAGCAGGAGTTGCTCGAAGGCTTTGACCTTGAGGAGCATGTCTATTTGATAAGTGTTTGCTCGAGGGCTCCGTCCTTGAAGAGCAGGTTTATTCTCTATGTGTATGGACTTGCATGTTAGACTAATGTGTGTGAGACACTTATACATGCCTAATGAATGAGAATGTAGATGCATGATCTGAAATGTATGTTAGAGAGACATCTCATGCAAGTATATATGATGTTGATGCATGATCTGAAATGTATGTTAGAGATACATCATGATGTTGATGCATGATCTAAAATGTATGTTAAAGATACATCTCATGCAGGTTTACATGATGTTGATGCATGATCTGAAATGTATGTTAGAGATACATCTCATATAGGTTTATATGATATTGATGCATGATCTGAAATGTATGTTAGAGATACATCTCATACAGGTTTATATGATGTTAATGCATGATCTGAAATGTATGTTAGAGATACATCTCATGCAGGTTTATATGATATGAATGCATGATTAGGAATAGTATGATTGAGACACTATTATGCAGGTTTATGTAATATGAATACATGATCAAAAAGTGGTATAGCATGTTAATCTTGGATCTAGATTGTTCATTTCCATGCCGTAGTATTTTCTGATTATTATAACTGTATTCAAAATCATTATTGAGTTTTTATACTCATCCTGTTTTATTGTTTGTTTTGGGGCTGCGTGGCGTGACACGTAGATGTACAAGATCCTCTATATGAGGAAAGATCGGAGAGAGCTTGGGAGTAGTCGTGGAGGCTCCTAGTTTTGCATGTCTCTTCGTTTACCTTATTTTGATGTTAGAACCTTGTGGATGATGTTTATCTTAGATTTGTGATATATTATGTCTTTTGTTTTTAATTGAGACCTTGTTTTAGAGCCAAGTGTATGGATATGAATTATTAGTATGTGGGTTTGAGATTATGGTTTAATTTAGAGTTTAACTCTTTTGGTTCTACCTATTTACTCTTGCTCAAAGTAGTGCGTAGACTCCGTTGTCGTTAGATTGCCCGTAGTTGGGGCACAAGTCTTCCGCTATTTTTCCTCAATCGTTTTCAATCTGTTGCCCCTGTGTATTGGTCTGGCCCTTGGACCGGGTTCAGCTCGGGTTGGGTAGTGCCGGGGCGTGACAGTCGTTACCCATTTTTGGTCTTGTATGTTGATGTCATTCTACTTGCAAGTAGTGACTTAGGGATGTTGCGTGAGTCTACGGAGTTTCTTTTTCATAACTTTGACATTAAAGAGGCATCCTATGTCATAAGGAATGAGATCTATTGTGATAGATATATAAGGATCCTTGGGTTATCTTAATAGTTCAATATCAATAAAGTTATAAAAAAGTTTAACATGAAAAGCTTGTCGCTTAGTACAACTCTCATTGTGAAGGGTGACAAAATTGGCTTATTCCAATGCCAAAAGAATTCTTTGAAGTTAGAAAGCATGAAGGATGTAAGGACCCTCATCTCTAAACCGGTTTTGGTTTTCTTTAATTGTTGGTTATCGTGAGATTAACGTGTTTTCTAATCTTATTCGGTGATTTCGTGAATAACTAGGGTTTGTGATGGTTTTAACCAAAATCAACTTTAGTATTAGTGGTTTTAAGTGATTTTAAACCAAATGTGAATTTTTGAGATTTTTTGGAATTTTTACTATTTTTCCAAAAATTAGGGTTTTGGCGGGACCCCTGTGGGCCCCACCGTTGAAAATTTTATTTTTGGGTCAAATGAACTTAGACATCTACCTAAGGTTATACAAAAATTTTCAGAATTTTCCTAGGCTTAATTAGTGCTTAAATTTGCAAAATATCCATTTTTAGCCTACTTTTCCTATTTACACCCCAAAACTTACCCATGCATACCCCAACCCTTACTATAAAAGGGCAGACCTGAGCCATTTCCATTTTTGGGAATAGGCTAAGGAGGGAGGGCTGGCCTAATCCCCATTTAGGCCCGAATTAGAAGCCGATTAAGGTAAGTTTACTCTAATTAAGCACTAATCCATGGCTTTCTTCTTAATTTCTTCTAAATCTACCCTTTCCCCCTTGATTCAATTCGTTTTTGGGCATCAAAAACTACTGATTTGTGTTTTACTACAAACCCTAACATTTAAAATTCAATTTTTACTACCAACAAGCCCTAGATCTAAGATTTAATTAGGGATTTCTTGGGTAAATCGATTTCTATTAGAGTTTAATTCAAACTCATTGTGTTTTTAAGGATTTCAAGAAGGGTGACTCTTCAATCCGAGCTTAATCAAGTGCTGAGGTAATGGGTCTTCAAAATTTCTGTTTATCCATGGTAAAATTCTTCATTTTTGGCTTATTTCGAAATGGAGTTGCTTGATTTGGTGTGTTAATGGTAAGATTAGAAAATGAAATTATTTAATCCCGATTTCTTAGGGTTTTGCATTATTATGGTATGGTTTGATGTTCTGGAAGTCAAGAAGGACTTTTGATGATGATTAAGGTGTTAGATGTGGATTTGAAGTGTTATCAATGGTGTTTCGGTTTGAATTTGCGAAAGGAAGAAGATGGACTGTTCTGCCTTGTTGGCGTTCGAACGGCAATACTGCCAGAACGACACTTTTCCAGTTCAGCCAATCGAACGGCCTGCTAGGTGTTCGAACAGCAAAACTGTGAATTTCAAAATTTTGCGTTTAACCGATCGAACGGCCTGAAGGGCGTTCGAACGGCTACACAGCAGATTGGTTTTCTAATGCATGATGTTTATTTTGATGATTCTACTTTAGCTTGCCAATCTTATATGAATGTGGAGTGTTTTGAGCCATATTATGCTACTGAAAATGCATGCTATTGAGGTTGTGAAGTTGGGAGATATGCTTAGAGATTTATAGAATGGTTTATGTTTTATGGCATGATGTTGGTATTGTCATCTTAAAATTGTAAATGGTTGATTTCCTATGGTTGAGCATATTTTCAGTAGGACTACAACCTATTATTGGATTGATTTATCATGATAGAGTGTGGTTAGTTGGTGTGTGGATGTTGGTGAATGCCATGACTCAATGATGAAAGGAGTGATGTTATATGTATTTAGCCTTTGTGGTTGAGTTTTGAATTGAGTTATGATTTCAACGATGCTTCTTCTATGATTTCCGCTGGGATTCATGTTTAGATGGAAATTCACATGTGTAGTGTGGTAGTGAGTTTAATTTCAAGCATGTTGACATGCATTATATGAAATGCTTCTACTAGTTACACACACATGTGGGGGTTAAATGATGATATTGAAGCTTGATATTGTGATTATGAATGATGCATTAGGGGCTGATGAGAGCACTTATCATGGATTAGGATTCATGTATGCTTTGCCCACGTATGTACCATGCTGCATGCATCATGAAAATAGATTTCCAATTGAGGCTTCATCATGGTTAATCGAATTTGACTGATTGGATGCAATGTGATTAAATTGTGTGCCGGATTGATTGATCGTGGATTAATCGCAAGTTGATTGGTCCGAAAGGACATATTTTGATTTGATAGTTCCTGTGTGGAACGAGTGCACTCCCCGGGTTGAGTCTAATTAAATGGGATTATGTGGGGACGAGTTGTGTACTTGTCTTGCAGATTGTGAGAATGTTATTATGAGTGTCATCTGGACCCTGAGAATCCAGTGTGGTATGCCGTGTGCACCCCGCTACCACGTGTTCTAGGGTTCTCTGTGTGAGAACTCGGGCTCTTCCCTCCGCAAGAGATGTCCCTGGGCAAACACCCCTGCTCTAGATTCTCTGTGTGAGAATGGGACATCCTTGGCCAGGATCGTCCAGGGTGAGCAGCATTAGGGATTGACAACCCCGATCTTTCTTTAAATTCTTGTGTAGAATTTTGGATCATGACACGCCTTCGTGGCCTTGTCTATGCTCCCGTCTGTGTGACATTAATGTGTGATTACTCCTTGATAGAGGTTGTGATGATATAATGCATGATGAAATATGTATGTTAGATATACATTCATGCAGGGTGTCATGATGTAATGCATGTGGGAATATATATGTTAGAGATACATCCATGCAAGTTGATTTTGATATAATGCATGTGGGAATATGTATGTTAGAGATACATCCATGCAGGTTGATTATGATATAACGCATGTGGGAATATGTATGCTAGAGATACATCCATGCAGTTTAATTTTGGATATAATGCATGTGGGAATATGTATGTTAGAGATACATCCATGCAGATTGTTATGATATACTGCATGTGGGAATATGTATGTTAGGGATACATCCATGCAGGTTGATTATGCACCATGATGCAGTGTTAGGTGATATGTATGTGTGATCAGAAAATGATGCATCATGTAAATCTTTGATCTGAATGATCTTATTACTATGTTATCGTATTTTCGATGTTGATAGTGATACTAAAACCATTGCTGAGTTTGTTAAACTCACCCCTCTTTTTGTGTTTTGATTTGGGGCTGTGTGGTACAACACGCAGATGGACAAGATCTCCTCTTTGAGGAAAGGTCGGAGATGGCTTGGGTGTGATGATGGAGATTGTGTGTGACTTATCTTCTTTGGTTTTATGCTTTATGATTTGAACCTTTGTGTAGGGTTCTTCGTTTTGGATTTATCTCACATTCTACAGTTGTGATGCTTATGACTTATTTTGAGCCGGTGTGGGCTTTAGTTAACTAAGCTTGTGGGTTTGAGAATTGTTGTTTACTTTGTGATAAGCAATACTCTTTTTCCCTTTTATTTACTCTTGCTCAAAGGATTGTGCGTACTCCGTATTTCTGTTAATCGCCCGTGGTTAGGGTTAAGTCTTCTGCTAGATCGTTTCTCAATCTTCCTTCGTCGCCCCCACGCGCTTGACCGGCCCCTGGACCGGGTTCGGCTTGGGTCGGGCATCGCCGGGGCGTGACAAAGGATATTCCCTATGCATTGGTTATTGGTAGGATGATGTACTTGGAGGTCTATACAAGACCGAACATTGTCTTTACCATGGGAATATTGAGTACATACAAGAAAAATTCAGGGTGGATCATTAGAGAGCTGGAAAAAAGGTCATGTGATATCTACAAAGAATAAAAGACTACATGCTCACATATAAACATTATGATCATTTGGAACAGTTCGGGTACACATATGCAAAGTTTGCTAGTTTTGTTGACTCGAAAAAGTCATTATCGGGTTATATTTTCCTTTTGGCAGGCAGTGTTGTCTCTTAGTAAAGTATCAAGCAAACTCAATAACTTCTTCGACTATGTATGTAGAGTTTGTTGCTTATTATGAGGGCACGTTACATGCTATTTGGCTGATGAACTTCATCATAAGAAGTCTTACAATTATGGATTTCATTTTTAGGCCATTAAAGATGTTCTTTGATCACAGTGTTGTATTTTTTATGAAAAAAAACAAGAATGAAAGTTAGAGTAAGCACATCGATATCAAGTATCTTATTGTTCTAGGTCGTGTTAAATACAGGACAGTTGTTATGAGGCATATAGGTATTGCGGTAATGGTTGCTAATCCAATGAATAAAGGCTTACCACCTTCACTGTATAAGAGTCATGTGCTACGTATAGGTTTATTAGTTAATCGTGCATTTGATTTAGCTTACATACTTCTAGACATTTTTATTTAACAAGGCAGATAAATTTTCTTTTCTCATGCTATCTCATTTTCTGTGCAGTTAGCTATGAAAAAATGTTTGGACAATGAGTGAGAGAATGCTTTCACTCATATGTATATGTCTTTGCCACATATAACACTCAATAAAGTAGATTAGTTGCATTGTGATACAGGGAAGGAAATGTTCTCATATATCAATATAAATGCTCTGATTCATACAATTATGAAATTTTGTATGAGTATGAAGTTGTCACATCAAGTTCGAAGGGTATTGTTTTTCCAAAACAGTATGTGCATACAAAGGTTATTTCCAATTTTCTATTACCCATTTGGTTATTTTTTAAATAAAATATTTTTAAAATTTTATTTTATTGAGCCAAGTAGGTTATTTTATTTCTATAGTTCACTTGAGAAGTTGTGTCAAGTAGAAAAATGTTAAGCTTATTTTAATTTAAAATAGAAAATGGGCAAATTATCTCAATTGATATTTATTTTTAGGCTTTCAAAATTGTCTAGATAATAGGCCTAAGTCATGAAAGCCATTAAGATGTAGTTTTAGTTGCAAATATGGACTGTTGCTTGACCTTTAGATGGATGGTTAAGATTTTAAGGTTCTTAACAATGGTATCCTAATTTAATTATAAATTTACTCTTAACCATCCTAATCCGGTGCCTTAACGAATAGTTAATCTAAGCTAAATTCCAATCCATAAATACATTGTAAAGATTTCAAAAAATTAGTAAAGAAAAAGCTTTATTAAAGAAGATAAAACTTATTAAAGTTCTAATAGCTAGCTTCAGGTAAGCCTAAACATTTTAGGGTTTTATTCCATCATAGATCCCTATGAGTGATTATCCTATATGAAATCAGCACCATCCATCTCCATACTTCAATTGGAGTACACCCGTTTTAGACTTGTGTAAAAAGCAACATTTTTTTATCCTCTCACTCGTAGCATCAGGTTGTCCACTCAGTAGATCGGATTGTGAAACATCATCTCACCTCTACTTTGAAATGCTAGGACTCTGAATCATCTTCTTCAGATTTCAGCCTCGAATAAAATTTGAGTAATTGGTATATAGTCTTGAATATATTTAGATAGAGAATACTTAATGGATCTTCCACAACGTTGATCACAAGAGAGGAACTCCAATCTGCAATGAGGTCGTTCATGAAGCTTCATGCCAGATACACATCACAGGACATGCACATGCTAGTGCACCCATCGTCCGTGGAAATCAGTCCACATGTACGGTGTGTACTACAGATTTCTTGTAATGTATAGCTTGACCCCACTCAGAAAGCTTCACCAGAAAATTTAAATTCATGAGTGGTTTATATTTTAGTTTAGACTGAGTCCGCGCATCCACTAATCAAATTGCAAACTAAACGGTAAAATAATATTCCTAATCCGCTTATTTTATAATAAAATTGTAGGCTAGTTTTAATGTAAAAAATAGTGAAGTAAAATATCAGCTTCCAACTAATGTGTTTTAACTTTTTTTTTTAGCGAAGGGTGCAAGAGAGTTTGAGTCTTTAGAACCCGAGGAGTGTGCCTTTTAATAGTTTTCAATCTCATGCGAAAGAGAAGTGAAGAGAATTCTTTGGCCATATTGTCTAAACCTCTCATTACCAGAAAAAATGAATGTTGTAAACCTCTAAGCAGCCCATCACAATGATTGATAGCTTGTTATAAGAAAAATGAATTGGAATGTCAAAAGAATGGAAATGACTCACGGACAACACATGTCCAATTATAGGGTTTCAGAATGAGCACTCCATGCTAAACAAAACAAAACAAAAGAACAAAGAGAATAGCTCCTGCAAATTCAGCTCCTGGCTAGAAGCAAGAAGATGGTTTTGCTTTCCACTAGCACAAATTCCGGTGGGCATAGGGAAAGACATCCATAGTTTGTAAAACATTATAAATGGAGGCCATGATCAGAGAGCTTGCTCTTTTCTAACTTACAGAGAAGATATAAATATAGCAAGAAAACAAATCAGAACAAGGTTTAAGAGAATCAGATGCCAAAAAGCTGGCTCCAAGCCCTTATGTACGTGGAGAAACGTTACAAGCGGCCGAAGGACAGATTAAGAAATAAAAACAAGTATTCACATGCTGTTAGCTTTTCAGGTAATGGGAGTCCATTTCGACTTCTTTTTACTTTCAAACCTTTTGACTCCTGTTAGGAATGTGCTTTCTAGTTCTTTAGCTGCAGAAAATGTATGTAAGCTTTACATCATGTGCTTTATGAACTAGCCTGAGAACAACTTAGGAGAAAGAGAGGTCCAGCCGCATAGCAGAGGCAAGTTTTGGACATACATTGCTCATTAATATACTCCCGTTTTGGCTAGAAGCTTAAAATAAGCAAGTAGCATAAAAGCAATGAATATAGCATGTGCAAAAGCTACAATTAAATAAGGTCGAACAAACCGAGGGCGATGGCTTAAACTCGACTTAATTAAAAGTTTAATCTTTGTTTTATATCGAAATTTTAAGCACAGAATTTATACATATATCAATATTTTTTTATTGGAGATATTAAGAATTTGACAGCAAGATGTCTGAGAGTTCACTAAGAACTATGCAAATTTTTGGGTTGCTTTTGTGGGGTTTTAATTATTATTTTTTTGCTACTTTGACTTGTGGATATCTGATCTCTTGTTAGAGACATGAACTTAAAGCTTCACCTCTAGCTGCACAAAATTAGTAACACTCAAAAAGGGTGGTTGTCAGTTTGGGACAGATGATCAATGAACTAGGTGGGCAGCGGCAAATATGGAAGACAACTCCATCCACCTCCACTTGGGTGTTACTCTAATGGCAGGGACAGAGCAAGGTGGGGTTAACTGGGGCAATTGTCCCAGAGAATTGTTGGCAAGCAGTACTTCATTTGGGTGGCACCTCCATTAAACAGTGCATACAGAGCCCACCGGTATTTGGGAAACACCTGTGATACAGAATGGCCAGGACCTTTGCCCCCACTATGAAAAGTTCCCGGCTCCAATTCTGTCTAATGGAACCCTAGATGATGAATTCATGAATTAGTTCACCATGTTAAAACCTTTTATATTATTGAAGGGTTATATGGGCAAGGATAATTGTTCAACTTAATAGGCTGTAGTACATATTAAGTTTCTCCTTATGTGAAAAGTTAACTATGTAATAAGTCTTAATTTAAATTTCACATTAAAGATTAAGAAAAGATAATTTTAATTGGTAAAAATTGTTGCACATATTTTTTACTTTCTATTATGACACATAAAGTGAAGTTTTAACAGTCCAGTTTCCATGTCTAGTTGATTTGGTATGCAAAATGTTGTTGATGTTAGAACCATTATCTGAAATTACTTCTAGTTTTTACTAAATATTTATTTAATAAGGTGCTTAGAATTCTGATAATCGAATACTCCTTTCATCTCATATTAAGTGCCTCATTTTAAAAAAAATACTTCTCCCACATTAAGTGTCATATTTCTCATTATCCTACCAATTAGAAAGCTTACAATACACTTATTCCCACATTAAGGTGCTCCTCACATTGCATAAGATTTACACTTTTTTATAAATAAGACACTTAATATGGACGTAGGGAGTACAATAATCGAAATGGAAACACGTAAATGTCATAACCTATAAAGAACTAGAGCGTAAGCATATCTCTCCTTTTTTGTTCTCTTGTTTTAAACATTTAGACAGGTTGGTTATGATCGAGACTTGAGTGTTTCGTAAGAGAACAACGGGTCGACTCTACTCTTTCCAACCTGTTTAATTAGCAGGGTAGGTACTGCTGTCTAGTAATCTCCAACTTATTACATGCTGTCCTGAGCCTGCTTTGAGTCCAACTAGAAAACCTACCCAAAAGAAGGTAAGAAATTTCCTTAAAAGTTGTCAAAGCATGCAAATAATTCTCCTTGGCATTGGTAAGATTATGAACTTTTATATCTAACATTGGGATGTCATTTAGAATTTCAAGAGACCCAATTAGGATATATTTAATATCAACACTTGAAGACTCAGTAGCTTTCAGGCCTAAGAAATTGCATGAAATCGACTGTAAAGACCTAAATTTGGGTTTCACACTCTCGGAGGATTTCTTTTCTGCCAGTACTTCATTTACTCCATTCCTCCCTCTGGCCTTTGCAAATTGTGCATCTCTTCATCACTCATATATATCCTGCACGCATTAAACAAGTACATATGGATGCAAAGGCAATTCCTTAAGGAAACCTCTTTGTGCTAATATGACAACCAATGTTGTACTCTGTATAGATGGGCCGGTAAATTAATAAATCCATGTCTTGTACACACATTATATTTTTGCACTGTTTATAACTTAATTATTAAATAGATTTTTAAAATGTATTTTTTTCCAATAAGATAAATTCATTTCACTTTACATCATGATATGGTTCCTTCCACGACCGAAAGGGGGGGAAATGTACTGATTAATTTTAGTTTATTTTGGATTTCCAATCTAAACAATTAATGTGGGTCAGAGGAAAGTACATTCTGAATCGGCTTTGAGGCACTCACACTCCATTTAATGTGAATCCCTAATCAGCCAACTACCGGCTGTAAGATTTCATGAAAATACACTCATTTTTTGCGCATCTTTAGGACTGGTGGTGGCTGATTGTGAACTCACATCAAACTAGGTGTGAGTGCCTCATACCTGTTCCAAACTCGACGGGATATGTGTAGAAAACAAATATTGTCTAGGGATCCACCAGCCTGGTTTCCTGTTTGATCACATTGGCACCTTGGAAAGAAACGTAGGTCTTGCATTCTTTTTTCAGTTGAAAGTTGGCCGACCATGGAGAAGTGAATATTCATGTGTTAGTGCATGAAAAACTATTAAACAAATAAGTTGCAATAGTGGATGCGGCACTGAAAGATTGCTCAGTCATAGAAGAATGTTATCCCCGTCCCTGCACCTCGTATGAAGCCAACATGGACAGATTTCATAATCACTTTTGCGTTGTCTATGTTAGAATGGAGAACAATGTGATGGTTGAAATAATTAAGCCCATTACGTCTAATGAGACACTGATGAGTCAAACTGGCTAAAAGACATGTCCCATCCTCACATATAGAAGTCAAAATATATGCTACCTCCTCCCGACTTTACTAGTCTTATATAACTTTTCAAATAAATTAAAACTAGTTTATTTTTAAAAATCAAATAAGACTACTAACATGGAACAAATTTCACATAAGAAAGGGAAAAGGGGCGGCCTCGTTATCAATATGTTTGAAAATGTTTACACCCACTTGCAAAACGCCTGTTACGATGAAAGTATAAGGACACGTTTGGACTAGGGCCCCGAAAATGAGGTCACAAATCATGATGAGAAGCGAGCATACATAACCGCGAGTGTACATAGGCATTTTTAATATATGGGATGTCATCTTTATGGGTCTGTATTGAATGGTTATATATTTACAAAATGCTTGTGCCCGGTGCAAACATGTTCTGCACATTAGATTTTATATATTTTCTCCACCCTATATTGATAGCTGCATTTAACAAAATAATATTTTTTATTAATTGTTGAAACCTAGCTACATCTAAGAGAATGAAAAGTAGGCTTATGATAGTCATTTTTAAATATCTAATTATTTAAATTAAACAAAATATAGTTATTAATATGGAACAATTTTTTTTGCTAAATAGAGCTATTAATTTAGGACAAAGGGAGTATTTGTATTATAAAATAAAATCTTTAGAAAAGCAAGGATATATATTAGATGTTACATGCTACTGGCTTAAGGAGGAACTTTGTACTATTTGTAAATATGCCCTACTTCAACTGTGGTCCTCGTTTGGTTTCTCATGAGAACATATGCCCGAGGTATCAAACATGATGGCCTTCTACCAAAATTCAAATGTAGGGGATGCCACCAATCCAGCAAGTAATGTTTTCATTAGACCACTCCCCTCTCCTCATTGATGAAGAGGTCTTATCTAGCACGCAATGAGACTTGAGTGTTAGGTAAGAGATGTAATGTCTGAGAATTTTTAACACATCTTTCTAAAATTTTATGATTTTTTTTGTAATATAGCCACTATAAATTGGGGAAAATGATAAAATATAAAACCTATGAAAATAGTTTTATAATTTAAAATATCATACACCAATTTTTTTAATATAAAAATTTTCAAATCAATCATCGTACAGTCAAGCCAAATATTCTTAGGAACAACTCGACAATAAACGTACGAAATAAATTATCGTGATCATGGGCTTAAATATAAATTCATCCCAAACATCTTTGAGTACAAGTCCTACAAATAGTCTGAAGTTTAATCCAATATACAAGTCCAGAAAGTATAGACATCTTAAACGTACGAAATAAATTGTCGTGATCATAAGCTTAAATACAAATTCATCCCAAACATCCTTGAGTATAAGTCCTATAAACAGTTTGAAGTCTAATCCAGAATACAAGTCCAGAAAGTATAAACATCTTAATTTTTATCTCACCCATAACATCAAATCATGAAAAAGTAATAAAGACTAGTAGTTAGTTAAGGGTACACATGAGACAATGGAGAGTGATCCACATGTGAAAATAAGCATCCATCTCCAGGAACTCTCCAATAAAAACCTGCAAAAGCCTCTAAAACATATAGAGCAAAACCAATAGGGAAAATGAGTATTTTTATACTCGGTAGGAGAGTTCTAATAAGTGAACTTTGTAAGTCCATATACATATGTGTTCATGTAACTTTAACATGAAGCGAGTAGACATATAATAACTAAAGTCTCACCATACAACAAAACCATGCACTTGCACATACACATACAATCATGTCAAATATCCTTACACTTACTCTTACAACGAAACTCGTACCATCTTACTTAAATTCTTACGTTTATAGTCTTGTTCAAAAACATATAATTATAATCTCGCTCAGGAACATCCACTTGCAGTCTTGCTTATAATCTTACATTTACTCAAAACTTACAAACTTACTCATACAGTCGTATACATACTATTGACAACTAAAGCTCGTTACAATTAATAAGCTTCAGTGTCAAAATTAGGGATGCCACCGGATCAGGTTCGAATCAGGTTTTCCAAACCCAAACCCAATAGCATTTAAGAAATTGTAAACCCGAATCCGGCCTAAATAGCTATTTAGGTTGAATTTAGAAATTCAAACCAGACCCATTAGGGTTAGGTCGGGTCTGGTTTTATCAAAATGCAAATAAAAAAAATTATATTTATAACCTTAGTCGGGTCGGGTTGAGTTGGATCACTTGAAACCCAAACCTTATCCGAATAGCCATTCAGGTTGAATTTAAAAACCCAAACTCGACCTTTTAGAATCAGGTCAGGTTTTACCATATACCCGACCCAAATGGCATCCCTAGTCAAAATGGAAAGGAATGCCCCTAGGGCATCACCTTAACCTCCGGAGAAAACTAAATGCCATAAACATTTCTGAAGGCAAGGCATACCTATGCTCATGGGGCATAAGATCAAATAGGTAAGAGTAAATCTATAATACTACTTACCTAAGCTTACAAATGCCCATACTCGGGGGCGAGCATACATATCATACTAATAGAGGAATCATAGAGGGTCACTTTGGGCCAGAATCTTGGAGTGTAATATATGGGTGAAATCATACAATGTCATCTCTAGGCAAAAAATTGTATAACGTACTCAATAGAGCATCAAGCGTCTGTGCTTAAATATAGCACCAAGGCAGTACTGACAAAACATATAGTGCTCTCAGTAGAGCATCAGACATATGAGCTTAAATACATCACCTAGACAACATCCCACAAGTTAAACATCATGGCATTGCATGAAAAATGCTTAGCCGACTAATCCATTAAAACCCTCAGGTCTCCAACTCACAATGCTATCATATTAGATTTGGTTACAATTCAAATTTTAATTAAGTAATTTATGCGGATACAATTATGCCATAAAATTTTTCAGTCTTATAGTCTTCCACTGATCAATCCAAAGTTGAGCCCGTTTTAAAACCTTAGTCCGTCAGGGCAACATACTTTTAATCAATCCATCTTATAACCATAACTTATCATATGACATATCCTAACATATTCATATATTCTCTATTATCCACCATATGGCCAAAACATCTTGCTTGGAAATCATCAAACTAAATCCTTTTAATCGAGTCATCAACCTCTTACTATTACCTTATTGTTCTTACTTTCCACTTCATAATATGTATATTATACTTATACAATCACTACAACAAAATGTACTATTAGCGACGTTATTATTAGCGACGCAACAATAAACGTTGTCAAAAAATAATAATAGAAACATATCAAAAAGCGTCACAAAAAAATCACTATTAGCGACGCTTAATATTAAGTGTTGCTAAAAGTCATATATTAGCGATGCATAATATTAAGCATCGCTAATAGTAAATCTATTAACAACACATAATATTAAGGTCGCTAATACAAAACATATTAGTGACATTTTATATTATACGTCGCTAATAGTTATGTTATTAATTTCTTTTAAAAAAATAAAACTATTAGCAATACTTTTTCTTATGCGTCACTAATAGTTCTAACAATAGTGATGCCTGTTAAGAAGCGTTGCTAATAATTTTAAATTTAAAATAAGAAATCTATAATTTAGAACTAATAGAGACGCTTTTAACCATGCATCGCTAATTAATAAATAATTATTTTAAAAAAATAAAAAAATTTAAAATATTTTTTAAAAATATAATATATTTTCTTATATATTGACTATTTGTATAAATAACAAATAAATATTAAATTTTTAATAAAAGGCAATGTCAGTAATAGATTAAAATTTTAAAATATAATATTTTTTATTTTTCAAATTTTTTTATTAATTTTAAGATATAATTTATAATAAGAGAGAGTGAGAGGAAAGAAAAAAAAGGAGGGAGGGAGAGAGCTAGGGAGAGGGAGAGAGAGATGGGGAGAGAGAGAGGGAGGAGGGGAGAGAGAGAGGGAGGAGGGGAGAGAAAGAGGGGAGAGAGAGGAGAAAGAGGAGAGAGGGAAGAGAGAGGAGAGGGAAGAGAGAGGAGAGGAGAGGGAGGGGAGGGTAGAGAGAGAGAGAGGAGAGGTAAGAGAGTGAGGAGACGGAAGAGAGAGAGGAGAGGAAGAGAGTGAGGAGACAGAAGAGAGAGAGGAGAGAGAGAGAATCGAGGGAAAGAGAAGGGATTTTAAAATACTATTAGTGTTGCTAATGAGTCTATGTATTAGTGATGTATAAGTATACACATCGCTAATACTATAGTGCATCAGTGACGTATAACTGTATACGTCGTTAATACTCTCTATTATTAGAGACGTATAGAACTATGCATCGCTAATAGTATTTTTTAATTTTAAAAAAATTAAAATTAAAATAGAGAGAGTGAGGAGAGAGAGAGAGTGGGGAGAGAGAGGAGAGAGAAGGAGGAGAGAGGAGAGGGGAGAGAGATGAAAGGGAAGAGGGAGGAGAGAGAGAAGAAGGGAGAGAGAGAGAAGAGGAAAGAGAGAGGAGAGAGAAGAGAGAGGAGAGAGAAAGCGAGAGGAAAGGAAGAGGGGAGAGAAAGGGAAGAGAGATAGAAAGGGAAGAGATAGAGGAGAGGAGAGGGAGGGTAGAGAGAGGGAGGGAGTGAGGGGGGATATTTAAAAAAAAAAAGAGTATTAGTGACATATATACATATGCATTGCTAATAAGTCTATGTATTAGCGACACATATGTGTATGCATCGCTAATAGTATAGTGTATTAGCGATGTATAGTTCTATATGTCGCTAATACTTTGCAGTATTAACGACACATATAACTATGCGTCGCTAATAGTATTTTTTAATTTAAAAAAAATTAAAATTAAAATAAAGAGAGAGTGAGGAGAGAGAGGAGAGAGAGAGGAAAGGAAGAGAGAGAGAGGAAAGGAGGAGAGAGAGTGAGGAGAGGGAAAGAGAAGGGATTTTATTTTTATTTTAAAAAAAAAAAAGAGTATTAGTGATGCATACATATATGCGTCTCTAATAAGTCATGTATTAGTGACACATACTTGTATACATCACTAATACTATAGTGTATTAGCTATGTATAGCTCTATATGTTGTTAGTACTCTGCAGTATTAGCGACACATACAATTATGCGTCGCTAATAGCATTTTTAATTTAAAAAAAAACTGAAATTAAAATAGAGAGAGTGAGGAGATAGAGGAAAGGGAGGAGAGAGGGGGGAGAGAGAGGGATAGAGAGGAGAGAGAGTGAGGAGAGAGAGGAGAGGGGGAGAGAGACGAGAGAGGGGAGAGAGACGAGAGAGAGGGGAGAGACACAGAAGAGACAGAGGAGAGGGAAAGAGGGGATATTTTTATTTTTTTAAAAAAAAGAGTATTAGCAACGCATATATGTATGTGTTGCTAATAAGTCATGTATTAGCGATGCATACTTGTATGTGTCGCTAATACTATAGTGT
This sequence comes from Saururus chinensis, assembly GCA_035235625.1. Classification (NCBI taxonomy): domain Eukaryota; kingdom Viridiplantae; phylum Streptophyta; class Magnoliopsida; order Piperales; family Saururaceae; genus Saururus; species Saururus chinensis. The sequence goes on from CP141140.1 coordinate 30,847,439, forward strand.
ATTAGTGACGTATAGCTCTATACGTTGCTAATACTCTATACTTCGCTAATACTCTGCAATATTAGCGCACATACTACTATGCGTCGCTAATAGTATTTTAAAATTTAAAAAAATTAAAATTAAAATAGAGAGAAAGAGAGAGGAGAGCGTGAGGAGAGAGAGGAGGGGAGAGAGAGAGTGAGAGTGGGGGAGAGAGAGGAGAGAGTGGGTAGAGAGAGGAGAGGGAAGAGAGAAAGGAGAGGGAAGAGAGAGAGGACGAGAGAGGGGAAGGGAGAGAGAGGAAAGAGAGGGGATAGAGAGGAAGAGAGAGAGAGAGGGTGAGAAGAGAGAAGAGTGACTGAGGACAGAGAGAGAAGAGAGGGTGAGAGAGAGAAAAGGGAGAGGGTGAGAGAGAGAGGAGAGGGAAGAGAGAGGATAGAGAGGGGAAGGGAGAGACAGGAGGGTAGAGAAAGAGAGGAGAGGGAAGAGAGAGAGTAAGGAGAGAGAAAGAGAGAGGGTGAGGAGAGAGAAAAGGGAGAGGGTAGAGAGAGGGTGAGAGAGAGAGAGAAGAGAGGGGGTGAGGAGAGAGAGAAGAGAGGGAGGTAAGAATATTTTAATTTTTAAAAAATAGTTGCGACACATAATATGATGTGTCACAAATAATATACCTTGATATATGCATTTGCTAAAATTTTGTCCTTATATGAGTTTTTTTCCCTTTTCTACCACAGCACTATCACGTTGTCCAATAAAATACATTATTAAATTTTTAAAATTCGATAATAGTTAATGTAGTTAATGCCTTACACTTATATAATAATTTGAACAATATAATTCAATTAGAGTTTAAAATTATATTATTAAATTTTTAAAATTTTATAACAATTAATGTCATTAATGCCTTACACTTCTATAACAATTTAGACAATAGAATTCAATTAGAGTTTAAAATTTTTGTCCTTATACACGTTTTTTTTTCCTTTTTCTGCCACAGCACTATCATGCTATCCCATGAAAAAACATTATTAAGTTTTTAAAATTTTATAACAATTAATGTGGTGAATGCCTTACACTTTTATAATAATTTAGACAATAAAATTCAATTAGAGTTCAAAATTTTGTCTATATATGAGTTTTTTTCCCTTTTTCTGCAACAGCAGTATCATGCTGTCCCACTAAAGATCTTATTTTCTTCTCATTAATTTTTTATACCTAAGATTTTTTAAATAAACTATTGTGTCTTTAATGAGGGGCCCTACAAAACATTATGTTTTAGCATAGCTACCTATAATACATAATTAGGAAAGTTATATTTTGGGTGCTTATACAAATTCAATGACAAAAGTTTAAAGTGCAGTCTAACCCAACACCAAAATTTACATGATAGGACTAGATTTCAAAAATTTCTTATTACTGTGGAAAATGACTTTAGAAAACAACTAAATTCAAAACCAGAAGCATAAATAGCTTGAGGTTCTATATTGAGCATTGATCTATATTTCTCCACCACAATGTTAGTACAAAACCTCAAATGTGGAAGCCAAAGTTACTTTGTATGGCAACATGACAAAATTTACGTAGCATTTTGATGGTTAACAAAGAAAAAAAAAACAACTTCAAAACAGTTATTACAAAGACATTTTCTGCATTCTTGATGTAGGATTATACAGGGATTTGAGCTGCATGTAAATCAACTTGTTGTTCTCGATGGCCTGTTGGTGTAACAACCGCGAATTTTCAGTATAATTTTTTGCCTCTAATAAAAGTATTTTATACATATTTAATTATTTTAAATTATTTAAAGGCAGATATTTGGAGAGTTTTTATATGGGTATGATAGAGCTCGGTGAGACGAGCGTAACGAACCTAAGAACACGCAAAACGGAGGTCGGGAGCGAAAGTTACGACCTCGGGAAATGTGCCACCTAGGCGAGACCCACTTAAAAAGTATGGGATAACCTACCCATGTGAGGTCTAGTTTCGAATGGCTCATCGATACAAGTCCATCGGTATTAAGAACGTGCAATTCCGACTTCGGGATAAGAAGTTATCGTGTTTTGAAGTTGGAATTGTATTTGATTAAAATAATAATAAAATATTATTAAAAAATAAGAAACTGACAAAATAGCTGAATGACAAATGCGCAACGCGCGTCAGATGCACGACAAGTCCGCGCAAAACTGCACAATGCACGGCGTTGCTGCGTGGTTCGTGTGCGCCATGCCAACGCACGTGTTGTGCACATGTCTAGAGCGGTGGTGCCGCATTTTGGGCTAGTAGTGGCACGACACATGTGGCTCGCACATGCGTGCGACACGCCGTTGGCTCATGGGGTTTTCCTATAAATTGAAACTTCCCTTTCCAAAGAACTCTTTTGAGTCATTCTAAGTCCGTTTTCTTTCGTTCAAAAAGCGTTCTTACCTAAATCAAGCGGTCTGGACGTCATGGCGGGGTTATTTTTCTGGTTGGAGACCTCCAAGACCCCAGAAGTGGACATCCAATTTCGTGGTGTCTGGTTATCGACTTTGAACTCGCGCAGAGAGTGAGGTAGGGGCTTTTATCCTTTCTTAAGGCATGATTATATTGGTTATGTTTTAAACTTATTATTTATATGACTCTAGCATGTTATGCGTTAGAGACTACTTTCAAGTTATGAGTTATGATTTCTGCATATATATTCGATCTATCGAATGGTTAATTGTTGAGATAGAATATTATTTATATATCGTATGCTATTATGTATATTCAATTAGTCAAATGATTTGTCGCTGGAAGCAAATATGTTTTATATACGATAGTTTAATCAAATGATTATCCGTGGATTTTAAGATAAATTATACACGTTGGAGCATGTGAGATAGAGACAAACTAGCTTTGCCACTGTTTTCATTGCGAATGAATATAGTATGTTTGAAAGGCGGTTTTAGATGACTCGTCCTTGTTGAAAAGATGATTATTAAGATTATCTTTGAAAAGAAGTATAAGCATGGTGATCGAGTCACTGAAGCGGGACAAAGAAGGGGAAACTGTCTCATTGGAATGAACGACCAACCTTACCTTTGTAGTCATTGATAGTGACACTCCCATGGCTTGTAGAGGAGGAGCTAGGGTTTTCAAAATGATAAACATTGGGATAGAATGCTTTAAAAGAAAATAACTATTTTTGGAGTATGGGAACTCTAGGATATTTTGATTGAGTCTGGGACTCAAGAGTGTTTTGGTTGTTTGAAGCTATTGTTGGGCGCCCCAATAAAGCTTCGTTGACTAGTTAAGGGTACAATTAATCCGGTTCAGAATCAGATGCACGATGCCTATTTTAGCTTAGTGAGCCCCTAACGAAGGGCAAGACCCCTTATTAGCCCCTAACAAAGGGCACCTATCAAGGCTACCCACGCTAGGGTAGAGAGTATCATGGGAAGACTCTCTACTCTCTAGATCCTGGTGCCCCATGAGCACGGGTGGCTCTTCTATCCACAAGCACGAAATGTTTTGAGATGATCTGTGGAGGAGTAAGAGGTCACTGCTTTGTACCCACAGCAAATTCTTATTAATATATATGTTTGGGACATTTGTAGCAAGCCATGAGAGCTTGCAAACCCTAGTAGCATCTTCAATACGTAGGAAGAAGCTCTAGGGGTGGTTTTGGGTGAGAGACACACTCTGTTTTCATTAAAAATATTATATATGATATGTGTTGTGAAACTGCCATGTGTTTATTCATGCCTGATCGTATAAACTCCCCTACTGAATATTTTAAAATACTCACCACCCCCCAGACTTTGTAGGACTTGACGAAGCTTAGTGAGCGGGTGGAAGGGCCTACTCCAAGTTTTATCAATGTGATTTCAATAATTTCAACCGCACTGAAACAAGTAAGAACTCTCCTTATTATTTTTCTCTTATGTGTTTGTACACAAACCGTGGTTCCTAGGAAATTATTATTATATTATCGCATAAGGCAAGCGGCTCTAGTCGCGGGCCTGGGTAAACTCCAATTTTTTTGTGAAAAGAAAATTTTATATGATTCCAAAAAACTCCCGAGGCACGACAGTTAGAGCTCCATATCATTAGCCTACCACTGAGTTAGGCCATGAGCCTCTGAAAACTTATGTGGTCCTTTGGCACTGACAAACAACTTTGTAACAGGTGGTTCTTGCAAAACATTCCTTGCTTTTCTTGAAGAATTATGTGGATTCATATCGCCTTTTACAGCCCTTGCAGGCTGAGTATAATAACTACAAATGTAATCGCTGTTATTCACATATAGATGTGGAATCCATCTCTTGACTTCTATTCTGACCAGTTCCCCACCAGAGTCTTAACACAATTTCCCCATCAATATTTTGATCAACTGCATTTCCACAAGGAAATGCTGACCTTATTCTCTTCCATACAATCCTAGCTTTCTCTTCAATGCTTCTCATACTCATGGCTAGTGAAATGGATGGTGGGTTGAAGAGATGAGCCACCTCATGGACACCTTGCTTTGCCAATTCTTTACCCACTTGGAGAGCAAAACTAGCTCCTAATGAATGACCTGCACCACATACATTAGAGCTTCCATGTCTCTACACAACTGCTTTAAGTGACTCCAGAGCTACATTGAATCTAACAGACCTCTTCAAGCTTTTCCGCGCTAAGTAATGAAGATCATCCTCTAAATCCCTCCTGAGTGCTTGATTCCACAGCAATGTTCCCCTGAGAGCTAGAATAGCTGCTGGTGCGCTAGTAGGTTTGACCTATACCACTCAAAGAGTGCTCCAAATATAGATCCATCTCTTTCATCAGCCAATTGTAGGGCAACTCCAACATCACTGCTTTCTCCTCCTCTTCCAGCTCTTCTCGGGTTTTTGGCAGACTATCCGATATGGGAAAAGGTCTTCTTTGCTCCTACCCTTGGTTGGAATTTTTAGGCTTCTCTAAATTTTTGTCAGTCATTCTCCAAACTAATCCAATCCCATGTTGGCATCCAACTAAAGATTTCACTCCATCAATTTGCTGGATTATATGTTCCACTTCATATTTTGGCACTTCCCTCTATACAGATACAGATGCCAAATGATAAGCAATTAGCACAATTTATAATTTTTTTATTAACTATTAAATGATGAACACATGGAGGTTTCTTACTTCAAGTTCTTTCAGTTCAAAATATGCCCTCCAGCAGTTGTATGACCGATCACCTTCAAGAGTTGAGCAATAATCTGGCAAAATCAAGTTAGGATCACAAATGGACAACAAGAACTTGCATAGTTGAATAAAAAATGCACTATCAACTTGGGATGAGGTTGGAGAAAGTATTGTTAAACAATAATTGTCATGTTTGAGCAAATGCCTTACTGTGCTAGTCAATATTAGCTATATGCTTACTGCATAAACAGAGCAGAGACTAGAACACAAGCAGACCGAGAAATTTAGAACAGAAGCTGCTGCATTTATTTACTATGAGACATGAATTCGACAAAACAAAAAGAAAGTCTCGTTCAATGATGACAAAATATTTAGATATTAACGTAGCCAATAACTTATTCTTTAACTTGGTAAGAAGCAATTTATAGAAATTAAAATAAATACCATCCAAATTGCACCTTGCAGCCGTTAAAATCCAATTCTACATGCAGACATGGAAAGAATATTCTTTCTTTATTTTAGCTTAGAGTAATATACATGAATAATCAATTCCAAGCAAATTTAAAAAGTGCATCTCCCTTGTAGAATCAAAAACTTGTTCCAGACAGAAATCAAAATTCTAAACAAAAACTAAACCTTCGAATATTCTTGTTTCAAAAAAATCTTCCATTGATGACCTTTAACCTTTAAAGTTTGAGTAACCATAACTAAACTTTTCATTCTTGTTCCCAGTAAGGTAGCTAAACCACAAAGAAAAAAGAACAATGGTATAATTAACATACATCATGTAATATCAAACCAATTAAGATGTAGTTGATCCATGCAAAATGAGCACATAGCACAAGATATATAATTAACATACATCAATTACAATAAAAAAATATTTTACCCCAAAAAAGTTTTAATTTGAATTTAATACTAAGAGGAAATCAATTGCAATTATGCTGCCCTTTGAAATCTAGTGAAAATTACAGTGAAATCCACTAGAAATTACATGGCAGCATAATCTGTAATGCCTGAGATTTTTCATACATTTTCCTTAAAATTCACGGAAATTTTTTTGCAATATAACGTCTGTAAATCAGAGGAAAAATGATGAAATCAAAACCTGATAAAACAGTTTATAATTTAAAACACTAAACATCAATTTTTCCATCTAAATATTTCCATCATACGGTTAAACATTGTACGGCCAAAGCAAATATCCTCAGGCGCTACTCAAAAACACACGTACGACTAAATTACCATGATCATAGATTTTTTAAATACAAATAACTCCCAAGCGTCCCCGAGTACAAGTCCCATAAACAGTCAACCGTCTGATCCAAATTAAATGTCTAGAAGATATAAACACTTAAATCTCATCTTACCCAATACATCAGATCGTGGCACTAAATATACTCACATAGAGTTAAGGTTAAACCTAAATCAAAAGGGGAAACGATCCACTGCAGAATCGAGCATCCATCTCCAGGAGCTCTCCAACACAACCTGCAAAAGCCTCCCGAACAACGGGGCTAAAAAAGTAGGGTGAGTATTTTCATACTCAGTAGGAAAATACCCAGTAGGGGAAACCTAAACATTGAACTCAGTAAGTTCATAAAATACATGCATTCATGCAACTTAAACATGAAGCAGACAACATAACATAATCATATACATCTGCATATAAAATACAAAACACACCAATGAAAGCAAACTTACACAAACACCCTTAACCAGGGTCTTACAACTTACTCATACCATCGTACACATACCCAAAACCTTACATATACTTGTACGGCCTTATTCGTACAATCTTACACTTATAGTCCTTATCAGAATCATATACTTACAATCGTGCTCAGAATCGTACATTTACTATCTTACTCAAAAACTTACACTTACATTCTTACTCAGAATCATCATCTTACAATCGTACTCATACTCATACTCATACTCATACTCACACAACTTACACTTACTTGTACGACCTTAATCGTACAATCTTATGCTTACACATAAACGCATTCTTACGTCTTCCTTAGGAGCTTACACTTACACTTACTCTGGATCTTACACGTACAACTTACTTAGAATCTGAAGCATACAATATACTTTCACTATCATACATATACTACCGACAACTGAAGCTCATTACAATTAACAAGCTCCAACGTCGGAAAGGAAGGGAATGCCACAAGGGCGTCACCTTAACCTTTGGGGAGCAACTAGACGCCATGGACTTTTCCGAAGGCAAGGCACAACTATGCTTATGGGGGCACAGGATCAAATAGGTAAGAGTAGATCCATGATACTACTTACCAGAGCGTGCAAATACCAACTCTCTCGGGCCATACAATGCCAACTAAGGGCGGAAAACATACAGTGCCACTCTAGGGCAATAATCTTACAATGCCACTCTTGGGCAAAACATACAGTGCCATCTAGGCAGAAACATACAGAGCCCACGAAGGGCGGAAACTTACAGCGCTCTCAACAGAGCATCAAACGTCTGGGCTTAATACAGCACACAGATCAAGTCAAAGCATACATCGCTCTCAACAGAGCATCAGACGTCCAGTGCACTATATAGCACACAGACAACATCCCACAGGAATAACTACTATGGCAAGACACAAGAAATGCTCAGCCGATTCATTATCGGCTAGCTCAAACACGGAACTTAATCCGTCGAACCCTCGGGTCTCAAACTCACAACGCTATTATTAGTTTTCTCATAATTCAAGTTTGAATTAGGTATATTATGCGGTACAATTATGCCAAACTAACTCACAGTCCTTGACTGATCAAACCGAAGCTGAGCCTGATCGAAACCCTAGTTCATCGGGGCAACAGTCTTCACTTACCCGTCCAAGTCACAACATGGCTCACCATGCACAGATCCTTACATAATCATACATCCCCTGTCATCCACCTTACGATCAGACATCTTACTTACATCGTTAAACTGAGCTCCTCACAGTAGATCCCTTCGTTATCACCCTCTTACTTAATACCTCACTTATTATTCTTACTTTTCACTTCATAATATGTATGTTATGCTTGTACAATTATGCATGCTCTTACTATCTAACAAACCCTCATAACGTTCAAAGCCTAAGTCCTCTTACTTACCGAACCCCTGACGGATACTCCAAACCAAACTGATCCATTTAAACCCTCACTCCTCAAACTTACCTTCTCTGTCTTCCGTCATACACTTACACGTCCAAATCCACATCCAACTTTGTACCAAACCCTTACCACTTCTTATCGTCCATCGCCCATACCTCTGCCCTCACACAGTCCACACACATAACTAACTCATGATCGCTAGTCACCACTAGCATGTCCAAAAAAACACATACGTAGCATACTCACAGATTTGCTAGCCATCACTAGCGCATACATATTCCACATCCATAGAACGTACATACAACTCATACATATTAATCATACTTAGCACACGTATTACACATACATCAACTGTACTTACAGCTCATATGCATGTCATATGTATCTATACATACCATATAATCATGCTTATATGCACATCATGCAATTCCTAGCATGCTACTACTCATTCATGCATGCTATCATGAATTTACGAGTTCAAAGCTCCCCTACCTCATAATCATGACATTTGATGGTGAGCACACAACGGTGGCGGCGTCGGTGGCGGAGTTGGCGGTCAAAACCATTGCCTAGTTGAGAGAGTTGTTGTCCCGAGGGTTTAGGAAATGCCAGAACTACACACGGCCAATTAAGGTGTCAAAGTCAACACGATAAAATTCGCGATCCATGGCGGCACACTAGGGGCGGCCGGGAGAAAGATCGTGCCAACGAGTGGCATGTGCAATCGAAAGGCAGAGTGTACTCATTAAAATTTGACCGGTGGTTGAACAATACCCAACCGGTCACAAAACGTCGAAATCGGTCGCGAACAGCACCCAACGGCATCGATTTTGCGTTTACAAGGCCCACATATGGGTGGAGGGCGTAGGGCGACACTAAAGGATGGAGGAGAGGTGGAGGACTTCAATGTCAAGTCCATATGATGGCGGAGCCATCCGACGGTCAGGCGGCACCCAAGCGACACTAAAACCCTAACCTTCACGCGCGGCTACTTGCACACGCGGCCAAAGGGAGGGGAGAGAGGGCTATACGGTGTCGGCCCAAAACTCATAAGGGCGGTAGGGCCATACCAAGGGTGGTGACCGACGAAGATGGCCTTTGTCATTGTCGTGTCGAGGTAGGCTGACTAGAGATCATACAGTGTCCGGTGGAGGTAGGATGGTAAGAGGGCAAAATATGGCACTCTCTATAGCGTGGTCAAACTTATATCATCGGCAAAGGGGGAACCTGCCTCATGCCAAAGAAGAGGGGCGGTGCCGCACTAGGACGGCCAGCCATCTCCAGGCTGAGACAATGGCCCTATCATCGCTAGTCCATGTCTGGCCAGTCGGAGGCTGGCACACGCCGGCACATTCTCAATTTCCATCACATAGGGCAACAAGGGCGGAAAGGTCTAGCCAAGGGAAACCAGCAAGGGCGGAGCGACCATGGGGACGGAGGAGCTGGCTAGGGGCGGTCCCACCGTCGTCAGCCCAAGGCTGGTCAGCAAGAGGCTAGCCGAAGGCTGGCTCTCGCCGGCACAGCCCCAAAGTCCGTCAAATATAGAAACAGGGGAGAAAAGATGGTTCTGGCCGAAGGAAAGAGGGAGGGCGGAGGTAGAACCGGGGCTGATCCGGGCTGAGGGCGGAGTGTCTGTGGGGGCCAAGTGGGGCCGAGAGAGGTGTCCACCTCTCGTCGCCAGCCTAAGACGGAGCCAAGGGCGGCCAGCCAGTCCTTGCCGACCCACGGCGGCAGTGGAACTCACAACACAGTGCAAAAGAGAGCAAACCGGGGAGGAGGGTGGCGCGGCCGTGGGGACTGGGGCGGTGGTCCCTTGGCGTCGCACCACCGGGGTAGAGCTGATGGCGGAGGTCCGGCGCCCAATTGGTGGTCGGTGGTCGCCGAAAGAGAGATCGAAGCCAGGGCGGGGAAAACAGGGGCAGAGGAAAATATGCAAACGGGGTGGTGAAGTGAAGGCCCTGGAGGCCAGGAGGGGTGTCCATCACCTTCGCCAGACCAAGGCGAGGCTGGAGGGAGATCCGGTCGGCGGTGGCTCGCCGCCGGCAGCCACTGTTTCACCATAAACAGTGAGGCGGCGAAAACATAGGAGAGGGAAATCTGAGGGTGGGGCGGCGGAATGGAGGCCCACTGGGTCGGGAGGGGTGGCCTCCCATCGTCACCGGCCCAAGGCAAAGCCGTGGCCAGCCGGCCGGGCCATGCCGGCCCACGACGGCGGTGGAACAACCAAAACAAAGAGGGTGAGGGAACTAACCGGGAGCAGACAAAGCGGCGGGGTCGTGGGCGGCCGAGGCGATGCCAAGGAGGCGGCCTAGCCGTCGCCAGGCCAAGGTCGGTTGGCGGCCCACCGACGGCGCTCCTCCGCTTCAACCAGAACAAAAAGGGGGGTCGCACTATTCCAAAAGCATCTCGATCGGGCTCGGCCGAGCCTGAGCCCGTTATCTTCTATATTGTTTTCTTCTACAGTCCCTTATCCTCTGTAATACCTTTGTTAACGATTTTTCGCGTTGTAAATGCGCATCTAGGCCCATGGACTACGATGAACCCCACACCCGACTATGGGTACAAATACCGAGGTCAACAACACCGAAGTGTCATATTTTCTTGCTGAAAATGTTCAGAAAAAAATAGCAAAAAATCGTAATAAAATCCGGGACGTTACATAATCATGTTGCCTTTTGAAATCCATTGGAAATTGTATTGTAGCATGATCATGTTGCCGTTTGAAATTCACTAGAAATTGCATGGCAACATAATCATGCTGCCCTTTGAAATTCATTGGAAAATGGGCAGCATGATCATACTGCCCTTTGAAATCCAGTGGAAACGATCATGCTGCCCCTCTTTGAATCCAGTGGAAAATGCAGGGCAATATGATCATATTGCACCTATTATATGCCTATATTTGGGATAAATCTTAAACTCCATAAACAATAGCTATACAAAACACCACTTTAAAAAATTTTATTTTCGTAATTAATTCTACATTCCACAACATGCGAATGAAAAAAAGTATTTATCCATATATTAGATCAAACTCATCAATCATGAGGACAATATAAACTTATGACGTGAGTTGGTGGAATTTGCCAACTAAAGAGAAGTCAATCCCACCAAACAAAAGCTAAGTAAAGAACAAAACTTCAAACTAAGAGAAGAAATTGAAACCCAAGTGCAAAGCATCATATAACTAAATTCAATAACTTTCAGCTTAAATTTCAGTCTTCTAAACTATTAAGAGTAAATGTAGCAACTTCTCTCTCCTGCATTCATTCCACTGTATGGAAAACTTCTCACTTATTTCCAAAAAACAAATCGTAATTACGAGTAAAATAAGTACCAAATGCAACCATTGAAACGCAACTAGATCGAATACAATAATTCAAAATCAATTAAAGAGTACTCACATTTTGGGGCAAAAAGGGCAGCATGATCAGCCCTTTGAAATCCAGTTACAAAAATGAATCAAGAAAATACGCAAACAAAGTAACAGATCTATAAGAAAATCAAGGCGAAAGAGAAACAACAGAGATATACATTAAAATTCCCCTAAAGCAAAAGAGAAAGACCTCTACATTGTAATGGAGTAATGGAAGAAAAGTAAAAAAATCTGTGAAATACTTGGAAGAAAAGTGTGGAGAAGAAATACGTCAGAGGACTGAAGAGATAGTCGCCGAAGGACGGAGGAGCAAATCACCGGATAACAAACAATATAATCACCAGAGGACAGAAGAAATAATCGATGGAGGATGGACAACCAAATCGTCAGAGGATGATGGACTAAATTGTCGGAGGAGACAATTGTCGACGAAAGAGAGAATTGTTAGAGGATGGAGGACCAAATCGCTAGAAGACAGAGGAGAAAATCACCGGAGAAGGGAGGAGCAAATCCCAGCAGTAAGGAAAATTTTCAGAGAATTGATTTGAAATAGATAGAAGAATAGAGCAAATATGATTTACAAAGGTGGCTATTTTCATCCATTTATACAACCATCACCATTAATAATGTTTTATAGTAGGTAAATTTATTATTGTAGTTTTTCGTAATTACTACATTTTCTTTGACTTTATATGTTATTGCCCCTAATTTTTATTCATAATCTATTGGATGATGACTATTAAAGTTCGGGTATTTTGTATAAAATAACTAAATTCCGAAAATCTCGAGTTAAGAATAAGAAATCTTATTTATTTTAAAAATATTTTTACACAAGAAATTTTATTTATTATTTTAATATTCTAGCACCTCTTCTCATGTGTAAAAATACAATTAAAATATAAAAATCAATTAAAGCATAAATGTTTCCAAAGATATTAGAACCCAGAGCAAAATATCCTTTTAAGGAAAAAAAATTATATTTATTTTTTTAATATTCTAACACTTCCTAGACATCTTAGAACACAAAAATTTTTGTTTTCAAATTAGAGCGTATTAGTTTGTGGTCTCGATTTGGAAGAGGCGCAAACAGAGACAGAAAAACATTGAGCAGATAGCGTAGATGAAAGGTTCAACTACAAGGAAAGAAGCCACATTTTAGTATTAAGCCTTCACTCAGAGTTCAAACTACAAAGGCCCCTCTCCATCCTCTCCGTTGGGCCTTAAACCATAACTAAAACACAAGCGCACACAAACAGAGCAGAAAACAGAGCACACCCCACAAGCCTCCCAATGTATGCTATTCTTCCCATGCTATGGCGGCCACTGGCTTAGGCGATCTTCACCTCAACCGACTTCGGCTTCTTGGGCTCCGGCGGGGGCAGCTTCTCCACGGTGACGGTGAGGACCCCGTCCTGGCAGACGGCGGAGATGGCATCGGTGTTGGCGTTTTCGGGCAGGACGAACTTGCGCATGAACTTGCCCACGCGGCGCTCCATTCTCAGGTACTTGGCGCCTTCCTTCTCCTCCTCCCGCTTCCGCTCGCCGGTGATCACCAGTACGTTGTCGTCCTCCACTTGCACCTTGATGTCCCCGGACTTGAGGCCCGGCATGTCGATGATGAAGACGTACGAGTTCGGGTACTCCTTGACGTCGGCTGGGGTGGAGGCCATGGCTTTGGCGTCCCGGACGTAGGTCCTTGTGGGGGCGTTGAAGGCCTTCTCCACCTCCTCCGGAAGGTCCAGCATGTGCTGCAGGGTCGACACCAGGGGGTTCTCGATGCCCATCATTCGGAAATCCATCGGCTCTAGAACAAACGGGGCTTTCGATTAAAGTTGCTTTCTTTACTTCGAATTTGATCGGATTGGTTCATGGTTAGGAAAGAGAGGTTCTTTATACAGGAGCTGGGGAAGATGATTTGGGGGGAGGAGAGCAGGTTGCAGAGGCTGAGAGGCTTCCGGGAGCTTCTCCAGCCCGTTTATGGCATCTTCTACGCGGCTCGCGAAGGTGCTGGAAGTTTCGGTTCTTTCAAAAAGGAAAGGGAATTTGAGGATGACGAAATCACCCTTGCGGGCTAGGATAATTTCGGTGGAGACCTTCTGCCTTGATGGGTGAATTGGCGCTATGTGCAGGGGAATTATGGAAGGCTGTTAAGTTGATCATGAAGTAGCTTCAACCTCGGGCCGCCGTGGCGTCCGTTGTCAGGACTAGGGCGGGTCCAGAACTAGATGGACACGGACCCAACTCAAGCTCGGCTGCCCGATGCCCAAAACTCGAGTGCAAAAGTAAAACGATTATTCATCGTGAAAAATGTTTTCATGACGGCCCTACACATCAACGGTTTGAAAATGATGAAGTGGGCTTTTGACGTACGTTTTTGCACGTCAGAATAACACTACTCATTCATTGTTAATAAACAAACGTAGTCAATCAGCTTAAAAACAAATTGATCTTACTTGACTTATCAAAAAACAATAGGGGAGGAATAGTTACTTTTTTAATATTTAATTTAATACTATTTATTTAATTAATTTTTGGAAATGGAAATGATCCTTGAGTCTCACCAGTCACCCCATTTCCCCACCCGCACATAAATAATTCCTCCACTTCGTAAAAACAACATCTTTACATGAACTTGACTGTGCTGGCTCGTTGAGCTGTGATCCGTTGCTCTTACTTATTTTGCTTATTTTTTTACTTTAATTTTTCTCATCTAATTTTTTTTTTACCAAAAATCTATGTGACACACAGCTAATCTTCCACCCTTAACTCTATAAGTATAAATATTAAAATTATAATACACACACAAATTATGCTAAAGTATCACATTCTTTCACCAAAAATAATAACAAAAAAATTATTAAAATTTACATAAAAATGAGGGACGTTGCAAGAGAACAAAGGTCAGCTCTACTCTTTCTAACCTATTTAATTAGTGAGTTAGGTACTTCTGTCTAATTATTTCTAACTTATCACATGTTGTCCGAAGCCTGATTTGAACCTATATACAGAATGCCTACACAGAAGGTAGGAACTTTTCGTAAAGTTGTCAAAATATGCAAATAATTCTCCTTAGCGTTGGTTAGATTATGAGTTCAACTTTGAGATTTATCACTGGGATGTCATTTAGAATATTAAGAGACAAATTTAGGATCAACTGTATCATATCAACACTTGAAGACTTAGTAGCTTTTGGGCACAAGAAATTTCATGAAATCAACTACAAAACCTAAATTTGGATTTTACAATCTCGAAGGATTTCTTGTTGAAAAATAATTTCTTAAATGTGGCAGCCAAAACAAGACATGCCGAAGGGTGACAAACAACCCCAACGATAGTATCCTAGACGACTCTCAGGAAAGCGAGTCTTCACCACCAAGCAAGGTCCTTCTAGTGCCACTGCAGCCGGGGCCATGGTGGCCTCTTCTTCCAGCCTAGATTGGGCTAATTTGTTTTCCTCTTCATCTCCCTCCACCACTCTTCCACATTTTTCATAGTTGCTTAGTAAAAAATTAGTGACAATTCTTCATGCTATGTTGGAACGTGAAGGTTTGAGATGGCAACATACACTTGTGAATTACGTCCTTGGTAGACGCTTTTACTACGTATGGTAGAAGAACACATTGACACGGGTTTGGAAAATAGTCTCCCCTTTTGAGATGAAATCTCTTGCCAAGGTTTCTTCTTCTTGTTCAAATTTGCTTCACAGGAGAATTGTGATAAGGTGTTGAGGGCTATGTGGGTTACAGGAGGTCATCCTATCATTCTCTCTAACTGGCACCATAGCATGAAGCGGGTAAGATAGATTATTGGAAGCATTTCTATTTGGATTTGCCTCCTAGAACTACCAGTGTAATATTTTGCTCGAGAAAGTTCAAGTCATGTGCTGAGTTTATTGGGTATTCTTTTATGTACCGATACAATGATTGCATATTTAATACTTCTATCATTTGCTAGAGCTTGTGTGGAAATTACATTAAATTTCAAGTTTTCAGAAGTTATTACATTGCACAGTGAAGATGGGCCTTCTTTTTCACAACTGATTGAGTGTGAATGGAAACCCTAACATTGCACAAAATATTTTACATTTGCTCATGTGAAGAATGTTTGACAAATGAAGTCTGTTTGGCGAGAGATCCCTGGTTTTGATCAAGGTATTAAGCTCTGGAGCCAAGGAGGGAGATGCACATTGGGACCCACTTGGTTCCTAGCGATGGCCATTCGCAAGGTGTTCAATTGTATGGTGGGCCCACTCAACCTCCTTCAATTTAGCAGCTAGATATCATTTCCGAATTTGGGATTAAGGCATCATTCCCTTAGCCAATAAGACAACATTAAGTTTCTTTGGCCAATTACACATGCCACTTGTGGTGCGATCGATTACCCCAAGTGGTGCCGCCTCTTTTTCAGGCCGGGTCAGGTGGTTCAGACCAGCTAGTATAGTCCATCCTTCTTTCACAAGTTAAAGAACCTACATTGAATATCATTGTTTATTTGGGTCGACCACCTTGTTCCCAATCGTTCTGAAGCTCTTCAATCCAAACTTCAACAAAACTTATCTACCAATGAAACCCAATTTAAGAATGAAGAAACTAGTACCTCTCAAAGGTAAAGTTAATTCTTGTCATGGTTCTTCTTCCTACTCAACCCAATCAAGGGGGAAGCATAGCAGCATTGATAATGGCAAAGGTGGTAGGGGCCGGCCCCCTATAAGATCTTAATGTCTCTTTGTTTGTGGAATATCCAGGGTCTCGAGCACTGGCCTAAATGGTTGGTGGTGGTAGATCTTATTTGTGATAAAAATGTAGCTCTTATGGGATTATATGGAACAAAATTAAAGCAAAAAGTAGTTGATCGTCTTCATTATCAACTATCTAGAGGATGGTGCACTCTGTGTATTCTAATATTTGCTTCTCAGGGTAGGTTATTATACTCATTTTGTTGGAATGTTGTGAAATTATTCTTGAAAGTATTATAGTTCTTCTTTAGTTATCCACTTGGTATATTCATATATTTAGCATTCGTTTTGATGCAAGTTCTTCATAGTAATAAGTGGGTGGGGGACACTTTGCTAAGAGAGGTTGTGAATATCTTAGTTTTATGTAGAATTTTTTGATCTTGATAATAAATTTTAGTTAGTGTGTAATTTTAAAACATAGGCACAAGAGTGCCAATTACTTATGGTTGTATGTAATTCTAAAAAAGAAAAATGAAATTTCAAGCATAATCATTGATATTTTATTTATAACTTACATTCTTTTTGAGTATCCCTAGACGTACTCAGGCAGACATGTTGTTAGCTAAGGGGGAGGAGTTGTTCGAGGGAGCTAAAGAGGCCACAGTAGTTTGTATATGCGTTACTCCATATATGGTTTGCTTGTAAGCACATGTGGTGTCAACTTGTACTTTATTCTATTATTTAATAATCTTGTACTTGTACTATGACATAATTCTCTAACTCTTTTTATGGATTTCAATATAATTATTGTAAGCATATTTTGCTATATTTAGTGTTTGAAAATGATAATCTTTGACCTTGAAAAATGAATTTACTGTCACGATTACTCAAATTTTGTTTTGAAAAAGTGTTATAAAATCGCATTCTGGGACAACATTATCATAATCCAGAGGCTCGAAGTAAAGGTAAGGGGGGTGGAGATTACATGAGCCACGGAATAAAAAATCTCGTGGTTCAATGAGAATGTAAAATGGAATACAACTTATTAAGAATTTAAGATAAATATATATTAAGAAGTTAAGTTAAATTCAAAGTAGTAAACTATTTAGTTAATTGCCAATCCAACAAGTGGTGTGCTGGTTTGACCTCGGAGGAGTCCTAAGGGATCCCAGGCCTGTGGCATCTAGTATGTACTGCAAAGTGTGTGAGTCGTACTAATAACAAAAACTTTGCAATTAATTCAGATACAATATCATTAACCTAGCTAGTAATATTATGGTTGTGACATATTACAAGCCCATAACGTTAGGCACTAATTAACAACATTCAGATATCCTAGAGAGTATAGACATCAATATTGTGTTTATGCATGTTCATTACAGTTTATTTCTTATGAAAAATTGAATTAGAAAAAAGAATAAGTCTATATGCATCCCAATAATCTCCCACCTTAATAATCCCATCAATACCCTATTTATTAGGGTACTGAGAAAATTATTGAAGTGTATAGACTCATTCTAGAAAAAAATTAAGATAGGGTATTTAATTAGCTAAGAGAATTATCGAGGTGTATATAGACTCATTCTAAAAAAAAATATTACAATATAAACAAGTGGATGCATAACTTCTGCCAAATATTTCACAAAGTTCAGTTTCAGATATCCTAACAGATATCAATATTGTGTTCATGCATGCTCATTACAGTTTATTTCTTATGAAAAATTGAATTATGAGTCTATATGTATCCCAATAATCTCCTCAGTACCCTAATAAGCACCTCAATAATCCCTTCAATACCCTATTTATTAGGGTACTGAGAAAATTATTAAAGTGTATATAGACTCATTCTAGAAAAAAATTAAAATAGAGTATTTAATTAGCTGAGAGAATTATCGAGGTGTATATAGACTCATTCTAGAAAAAAATATTACAATATGAACAAGTGGATGCATAACTTCTGCCAAATATTTCACAAAGTTCAGTTTCAATGAGGGGCTTCTATTAGTAACTTGGGTTCAGTTCACATTGCCAAGGGATCAATATCTATAGTTTTTGTTAGAGGACCATTTTTGTCAGCTCACATCTTGCAACTTACACTATTCGAGAAGTTGTATGCTTGTGATCGTAAAAGTAAGTTGCTTTAAGAATCCAAACTTCTACTACAAGAACAACTGTTTCAATTAAAACGAACTTTTGTTTATCGGAATCGAAATCTCTCCAATATGGTAATATCAGGCTAGTACTAAAATATTTAGGTGTGTCAATGACTACCCCAGGATCCATGTTGATATGAAGCAACATTTGCTCTTCAATGGTCAGAAAAGAAAGTAAAGTTCTATGTTGAAGATGATTTTTTTCCTGCAAACCAGAAGTTGCCTTCCATCTACATGTTACTGCATAACCTCTTATAAAACATGTGGATAAAAGAAAAAAAACACAATTACATGTTGATAACTTTGGATACATAGATGTCCATTGAAAATGGAAATAAGCCCCTGATATAAATGAGGTCAATTTTCATAAGATTTTAATCGCTCAATTGATAATTTAATCACATAGCCACCCAATTTAATTCATGAGGCATGCAGGTTTTACACTCGCCTCCATTTCATACGAGCGCATGCTAACTTTTTCATATCATAAAATCTAAATTAGGAAACTTGAATGTGTACTTTTTCCCCTAAACGACTCTTAGCACTCACTCAACAAGGAGTGTGCATTACAGAGTTATGGTTAGGGAGAGTGTTGATAACCTTGGTTGAACTTGAATCAAGCTGACGAGAAAAGGTAAATGAGGCGACAATTCATATAGTATTTCAAACCAGCTCATAAACTTTTAAAAATTACTCCTTTCGTATTATATTAATAGTTATATTTTAAAAAATAATAATTTTTATTAAATAGTAAAAATTACATTTAAAAGAAAAAAATAAGCTTATGATACTTTTTTTCAAGTACCTAACTGTTTAAATTGAACGAAATAAAATCATTAATATAAAACAAATATTTTTATTAAATAAAGCTATTAATTTAAAATAGATGGAGCATATAGTAAAAAGTATAATGAGGAGAATATAGAAACCACCAAAATGAGGATTTTTAAATTTATTTTTTGTTATTAATTTTTGCTAATCAAAAAAATTACTACCCAAAAAATGTACCACCTTGTTGGACCATAAGGTCTATATATAACATAACGATTTATATGGGAAGAATTTTTTATACTTCTTACTCATCATGAGCTTAATAGAAGAAATATTTATTTTTAAAATTAATAGTGCATAGGTTAGCGCATGTTAGCACCAATTATATGATTGCTAATATATACACCACCAATCTCATAGATAAATAGCCCCCTTCCTTACGCTGAGCTCATAGAAAGCTGAGAGCATAAAAAATTCTTCCCATAATATGGGCCCTTATTCAATCGTTTTAGCATCTAAACCATAGGCCCATAATTTGCTTTGGTCTTGGTGACACTGACAAAAGGAGGGAAAATATCGTTAGCCGTTGTAATCTGCGTCACAAAAACAAGGGGACGGCGATGGCCTCCTTTGTCTCCTACTTCTTCTCCCTCTCCACTTCCAGACTTCCAGACCCGAAAGGCTCTACTTCTTCCAAAATGGTGGCACCGGTGCCGGCAATCCTCTTGCCTTCGCCATCCGCCGGGCAGCTTCACCTTCGAGGGCCTTGCCTTTCCTTTGGCAGACCTCCTCTGCGTCAGACCCTCACCTCTGTAAGTGTTTCTTTTTCATTGATGAATGAAAGAATGTTTGCTAGCTCAAGGGATAATTTCCTACGGCCTACTATCTCCTTTGAGTCGTTAAGTCATGGCTCAGTTTGAGGGTTTTACACTTAGCTAAATAATTTGTTTAAAAAAACCTTTAATTTTCTTTTATGATTAAATGATGAAGTGACCCCGATTTTATATTCTAGCATGACACACAGCTGATTGGTTGTTTTGTTAGTGAGGAAGTGCACATTTACATGCGCTAAAAAATCATTCTTGTTGTGATGTTAATCCATCTTCCAACTACTTCTTTCCTGCTTTCTTCCCATTGTTTTTAATTCTTCAGATCTGGGTTGCCACTTTTACTGAAGAAAGACTGTTATCCTAAAATGCTGTTAGATTGATACTATTAGCTTAAATAGTTCCTTTCTAAATCATGTTGGTGATGTATGAAGGAAAACATCTTTCACATCCAACATCCTTCTTCTTTACATGCTTCATTATGGAAGATTTTAGCTAATTCAAGGTTCATCACCCCTCACTACGGAAATTATAATGAAAATTTTCTTATAGCTTATAGTCATATCGTTGGCCATCTTCAAAAAGTGTATTTGTTAATCATTCCATTCTAATTGCTTTAATAAAAAGCTTTTTATATTTTGTGCTGTCATCTATTATGCTGATCAACATAAACATCTAGATTCTACAAGCCAGACTACATTCTGCATCATTTGATGTTTCCTAGAGCATAGTCAAATGTCAAAATAAAATGCATGTTGCCGTCCCAAATATGTGGGACTTAACATGAAACAATGATCATGACTACAGTGTATTTTTTTTTTCATCACCCATCTCACAAAATGGTTTCCACTTTTATTTTACACTTAAGATCAACAAAGTCTGCTACTCTAGGCTATGTAAATAGCATTACATATAAAAACATTGCTTTTGAGAATAGGTTGTCTGTGATTGGTTGACAGGATGTACTTTAAAAAAAATTGAATTGATAGTGTTTTGACTGAAAACCATAGGCAGTGTCACATGTTAGTGAATGTATTTCAGTGAATGAAGAAGCTTAAAAAGATTCATTGAAGAAGCACCCCTAAGCACTGTGGTACAACTAGTTATTCAGTTCTACATTCTGAATCCATAATAAAATTACAATTTCTGGATAGGTGACTCAATTTCATGCCATAAACAGAAATCAGTTGCCTTACAATACATCTGTTGATTGTAATTCTTCAGTTTTGCAGAAAACATGCCTTTTGTGTCACCGAACACGCACATTTACTGGGAAGAAAACAGAAACCAGACTCCGTTGCAGCCAGGTTCAGGTGCAGAATGATATAGATGATGAAGCATGTGAACTAGTAAATGGACTTGAGGTTGTTATAGGTGAAGGCACAGACTCCATTAGAGCTTACCTACTGAAGGCTGTAAAGAATAACAATGGCACCGGCATATTACTCTTATCAGATATCTTTGGCTTTGAAGATTCTTCCACCAGAGACTTTGCTTATAGGGTTGCCTGCAGTGGTTACAAGTAGGTTGATTACAATTACATATTGAACATTTTCACTTCAACTCAGCAATTGTTAACCGCTGATCAGAAGAAAACTATGATCAGCTTATGGCATTGCCACTCAACACATTGAATTTATTTGAAACAACCAAGCAATGTGGTTAATACAACCAGGTGATATACCATATATATTTTTAACTTTTTTCTGCTTGATTCATGCCTGACTGGCCTAAGATGATGCCAGGCAAATTCCTTAATGCTCAAGGTAAGTCTAGGCAAGTGCCTTATTAGGCAGGATGCCTGTTTTTCACTCTTGCAAACAATGGAATTAAGCTATTATCTTGGTCTGTAGCTTTTCATGAATTCAGTTCTCATTCTCATTAAACTGCAGTGTTTTAGTTCCAGACTTGTTCCGAGGGGACCCATGGAAGCAGGACAGCCCAAGAACTGAATTGGAACACTGGTTAACCAGACAATCTCCTGAGAGGGTTGCCAAAGACATTGCAATATCAACAAAGTGGATGGCTGATGAATTTGTGGCAGCTAGAATACCCAAGAAGCTTGGCATCATAGGCTTCTGCTATGGTGGAGGTCGGTTGATTGAAACACTAGCAGAGGACGGCAATGAGCATTTTGGCATTGGTGTTTCCTTTTATGGAACAAGAATAGATGCCTCCCTGGCTTCTAAAATCAAGGTCCCTATCTTATTTGTGTCTGGGGATGATGACCATCTATGCCCTGTCAATGTCTTGCGTGATATGGAGAAGTCTATCAAAGATTCAAGGGTCCTTATCTACAGTGGCCGAGGCCATGGATTTGCGCACAGACCAAAATCTTCTGAAGAAGATGAGGATGCTGAAGATGCTTTCATCATAATGAGAAATTGGTTACATGATGGTTTGGTGGCTGTAAATAACTAGAAGTTTTCGATAGAAAGTGAACATGGATATCTTTATCTTATAAGAGCACGAGGATGTAAAAAGGATAGATGTAGCAAACCTAGTTAGATGTAAGCACATTAACACAAATGCAACAATTAATTAGACTCCAATAGCATCCTGAACAATTTTTTGGTGCTGTTTAAAATCTATGCCACTTGCTATCTAGCTCCTTGTGTGTATAATCCCAGTCCGGCCAAATTTTATGTGATAATCTTCTCTGATAAAACTATATCACTTTACTTGTTTAAATCAGGAAGATATTGGTCAAATGAACAGGTCAAAGACTCCTTAATGTATTAAAAATGCAAACATAAAATACACAAACATAAAAAGCTATATATTTTGTTAGGACGCCTAGGGGTTGGGTTCCGCCTTAGTAGTCCATTACAACTAGGATTTAATTATTATTAGTAAAAGTAGTTTGGTATTATTACGATTTTATTCTTATTGGGCTTAGGTTAATATTAGAAGTTCATTCTAATTAAGAGTTTTATTAGTATTAGGATTCTTAATTACGTATAAATATATAGGGGTTTTGCCCTATTTGATTAATTCAGAGATCAGATTTAGAAGTTAGTTTATTTTAATTTTATATTTCAGTTATTTTTATTTTGTCTTTCTCTCTAAATTAGCTTGTATAACAGAATTAACAATTTAATGAGCAAATTTGAACCACATAATTTACCCAATTGAATTAGTTGTTTTTGAGCTTACTATATACTGAACAAAACTTGATTCAACCTATTTGTTTAAAATGCTGACTCTACCTTGATTTGATCTGTTCAAAAGGTTTAACCAATTGAACCGGCAGTTCATGACGCAGCGGATTCTGGACCTCGGGTTGGACCCAGTGCCCACGCAGTCTGGGCAGATTATCAAATTTTTGCTTGATACATGACAATAGCTCACTTCTGACTTATGCTACCTTCTTTATGGGAAGCTTAAATAATACTTTTTCTGTCCTATATTAATTATCTACATTTGAAAAAAAAAAAGATATTTAAGGAGGCCAATTCATTAACTTTTTACTCTGTAAATTAATAACTATGAGAAGGATAACATGAAATAAAACAATTAATACGGAACAAGTGTTTTTCAAATCCAAACAATTAATATGTGTTGGAGGTATTATTAATATGCCTGTTGGCATTGGGCTTGTGCATGGGGCCCTCTCATCATGATGAGATTAAGTAGCATTACTCTTTTAATTAAATAGATATATCTTAGCTGCTACAATGAAAAGAAAGCAAAGCATTCTAATTATACAAGATAGGCCTAATCATGTGGTAGGAAGGCTAGATATTAGTCATGTGGAGAAAAGTAAGGTGGCAAAATTCAGTGAGATCATCAAATGGGGAAAAGGAAAGTCTGAAGGGAATCCAAAGCTTAAAAGGTTGGATTCAAAATTTTTCATGTCACTTTTCTGCAGATTAAAATGTTGGAAAGTTTCTATTCACATCATGTTCCATGTTTCTGTGAGATGGGGCACAAAGCCTCTTTGTATATTGTCTCTGGGTTCAACTACCAGAGACCAAATGAAGGGTGCGGTGCATGTTTGTTTTGATCTGGATATGGAGTTGGATTCTTCTTTGGTTTTCTCTCTTTTCAGAGTAGTAAAGTCAGCTAGCAAGGGGACCAGTTGGGCTGTCTTTTGTTTGAGATGGACAACAAAGACGAAAACAAAGAGGAAACCATGAAAGAGAAGCATCCTAGACAAATTAAATGATGCATTTGGCAATAATATCCATTGTTAATTAGTCCAACATAGTTTCAAGTCAAAATAACTAGTTTGGCAACTACTATTTATTTTGCATATTGGTCTTGGCGTGCATGGCAGCCGTCGGATTGAGGGACATGCGCCGTCAGATTGAGGGACATACGGGTTTGAATCACACGCCCACCTGCTTGAGTGGCACATTGTTGGATCAAGATCCAACAGCTCACGATGTGCCTGGCACACATGCAACTAGATGTCCCACTGCAGCTAACTTTTTCTTTTAGCATATACAAAATATTAGCGTGAATTATAATTTAAATTGTCAATTTCCATGATCAATGCAAGCATCTAAGAGATAGGGGATATGGTCTGTCGTCTTGTTCATTCTTGGACAGATTCCTTGACGCTGATTGCGCTCAAAAAAGTCCTGCGGGAACTCCTAACATCTGTTTTCAAAAAAAATAATTAAAGAAAAAAGAAAGTCAAGAAGAAAGTGGTCATCAAAGACTGTGATGGCAAATAATGAAATAAATTAATAAGTAAATAGTTATATATCTTGCCTTTGTGTGATAAGATCCACAGATGAATAACCAGCAAAACAATAAATTATATTGCTAGGATTCTATTTTATAATTAAGTTAATCAGTATTAATTTCTGAGTCTCTGCATGATTCCACAATTATTTTGACAATTTATACCTAAAAATTAGATGAGTCCTTTATATATGTGCCCAGTCCACGCAGATACACGTATGTCGAATATTTTTGGAAAATTGCATAGCCACGTCAATCAGCGCACATTAATATTTTCAATATTAGATAGACCAATTCTATTGGACTTTTTCCAATAAGCGAAAAATTTTGCAAAGCAATTGCAACTTGGTGTTACAAGAGTATCATGTATTGTTTAAACAACTAGTCAAAGTGCACGTGCAAATGTACATGGTTAACATAATAAAAATTAATAGAAGAAAAAGCATGAAAAATAACCGTGCACCTAAGAAATGCCTATATAAAAGTTCTTAAAAAAACATAAAAGTCTTCTCTTCACCCACCAACCAAGTCACAAAATATGTATTTAAATTTTTGTTAATAGAACTTCAAACCTTTTTTCTTTTACATACAAGAGCTTCATCTCAAATAAAATTTATATCAAATGCAATGTTATTAGTCATAAAATAGTATTTTTGAAGAAAAAAACATTATATATGTTAGGGTCTTTATAAAAGCTAAAAGCTCCAACAAGGCCACACGCCACAATCCCGAGAAGCATTTTTTTCAATAATGACCTCGAGATTCATAACTCTCTTAAGCTTATAATTACAAAAACTCTCAATAAATTATGGTCTTCAAGCAATCTTGATACAAAAACTAACGGACTTGCCTTCATTGTCTTCTATTTGGTAGATAAAAGGTTTGGAGATATAATTGGAATCCCCAAAGGAAAGAAGAAAAGATACATGAATAAAAGATCCGGGATGGGCATAGGGTTTATATGTAGAAGCTTTAATGACCAAAATTGTAACATATTAAACCTATCTTAATTATTACTATTATTTTTTCATCCTTAATAACAATTTTTTGTCAAAATGTTACATCACGAAGGAGATTCATTTTGTCAAAATATTACATCACAGCTGTTTGGCAACCCTTTTAAAAAAGAAAGGGATTTACCCGTAAGTACAAAATGTTACATCACGAAGGAGATTTATTTTCTTCGGGGAGGGTTGGAGGGGGAAGACACTTGTTTCTTTTCTTTTTTTTTTTCAAAATAGTTGTTAAACAGCCTCATAGATACATGCATATATGAGTCCCGTTAATATGAGCCCAAGCTTACGCACGCCGGCGTACGCCCGGGCTCATTGGGTTATCGGATTTACATCCGACGGCCCATCAAACTCATGGGGCATTTAAACCCGTGAGTTTAATCGGCCATAAGATGTAAATCCGATGGCCCAATTAACCCGAGCACACACCGATGTGCATGAGCTCGGGCTTATATTATTTTTTTCAATATATATAAATATAGATACATATATATTGTAATCAATATGTCAATAATATTGTGGGTCATCTAAGCACTCTGGCTACGAGCTAAAAACTCTTCCCCGATGCTTTTTTTGAAAATAAAAAGCCAAAGCTCTTATAAGCACTTGAGTGCATTGAAAGCGCATCGTGCAGCATATAACAAAGCTTTTATAAAACGCGGCTTTTTAAAAAGCCAAGCGCTCAGAGCACTTATTTCAATCATTTTGGGGAATCAATAAGAAACAAGCTTAAGATAAATAGCTCTTTCCCTAGTTCTTCTTGTCCAAGACCTGGCTGGGTTTTGGTTCTGTTCTTCGCTACCGAAAAAATGCACCATGCATGCATGGCCTAAAGAACCTAAACAAATCATGTGCTCTTAAAAAAAAATGTTTGAACTAAAATCCTAACGGAGTTAGAGTAATGACTTGTTTATCCTTCATTTACGAATATTATAATTAAAATTTAAGGGTTAAATTAAGTCTTAAACAAAATATTTTTGCCCCCATCTTACTTTTAATATAATATAAATATACAGTTGAACACAAAGATTTAAAAAAATAGATGTAGATTATGGTTCATCGTGATTGTCAGTTTCACTCACAGGTTTATCCCATATTTCGGGTCAATGATTTTAGCTCAACAACTCCGATACGTTATTCTCCCAAAGAATAGACCGATTCCACTTCAACATAAAGAAAAGCAGCTTTATGAGTTTATGATTGTTTTTCCAATGTTCAATTTGAGTATATAATTGAATCATTTCAATATCTAAGCATAGAAATTAAGTAATTTGTCAAAATAGGCCTAGGATATAAGTGTGTTAAGTAAAATGTGTTTTATTTTTAAGTAATATACAAAATGGCCTTATGCACATATACACCTCCACACACACACACATATATAGCTATAATTATCTAAAATATTTATTTCTTATTCTATTCCTTTTAATTTCATCGACCTTTTATTTTTTATTTCTAGCAACTTTGGCTTTGATTTTGTTACCTCTGCCACTAGCTCCACAACCTCCTTCATTAACTCTGTCGCTTTTACTGCCAACTTTGTCATTTTTGTCACAAGCTCCACTTCATCTTTACCTCATCCTCCACTTCTTTTTTCTCCTCCTCTTCTTCCTCTTTCTCCTCCCCTCTCCCTCCTCTTCCTCCTCCCTCCCTCATCCCCTTCTCTCTATCTTCCTCATGTTTTCCTCCTCAGCGCCTCCTCTTCCTCCCTCTCGGAATTTGACAAGACCAATCACAAACTGCCAATAGAGCTATTAAGAATTTGCTTTCCTCTACAAGCTCAAATTTTAAAAAATAAACCTATAAACATGTTAAACTACTCAAAACTAAGAGTGAGTTTTATTTTTACTTGATTTTTAGTTTCTTCTAATGCTAACCCAAACATTGTATTGACAGTTGATAGTCGACAAACTGATTTATTACAATAAATTGGATATAAGACAATATTATAAATGATAATATCTCTTTAGATATTTATAATAAACTATCTTAATAAACTAGATAAATAAAATAAAATAATAAATTTTAAACATGTGACTCTCAGTTGTCTCAACTATAAGCTGTCGAATGTCCCAACTATCATAATATCCGATACTAAAGACCACCTTCTTCTCTAGTGCCAACAATAAGAATATTTTTCTCTAGCATTAGCAAACTTTTATTGATGTGTGGCAGTCAACAATCAAAACATTTGACAGTTAATAGTCGCGTATTTAAAATTTACCTTATTTTTTATTTTTTTATTTAGTTTGTTAAAAAAATTATTATAAATACTTAAAGAGATATTTCTACTCATAATATTGTCTTATATCTCATTTACAATAATAAATTTAATTGTTGACTGTCAATACAAGGTTTTGGGCTAATATTAGAAAAATCTCAAGATTAAGTAAAAATAAAGCTTACTCTTGATTTTGACTAGTTTAACATAATTATGGGTTTAGTTCTTAAGATTTAAGCTTGCAAAGAAAATAAATAAATTTTAAATAACTCCACCAACTAGCTTGTGATGGTTCTTGCTATATTGTGAGATGGAGGAAGAGGAAGCACCTAAGGAAGAAAATGGGAGGAGGATAGAGAAGAAATGAGGAGGAGAGAGAGAGAGAGAGAGGAGAGGAGAGGAGAGGAGAGGAGAGGAGGGAGGGAGGGAAGAGGAAGAGGAGGTGAAGGCAAAGTATGAAGCGGAGCATGTGGTGAAGACAATGAAGTTGGGAGCAGAAGCTGTGGAGTTGATTGTGGAGGTAGGGGAGCTAATGGCGGCGTCAAAACCAGAACTACTAGAAATGACAATTGAGAAGCAGTGGGTTAGTAAAGTTAAAGAAGGAAATGATAAAGATATATTTTAGACAATTACAACCACGTGTGGAGGTTTGCATGTACACAAGGTCATTTTATGTATTACGTAAAAATAAGAGGCATTTTGTGTTATATGTTATATCCTAGGGTTATTTTGATAAATTACTCTTTATTTTCTTAGGGAGAATAATCCAAGGGCTACAACTAGGCAAATATCCTTTGTTAAAAACAAAACCATTTTTCTTCATTAAAATGGAATGAAATTGATGAGCAACTTTCAAAAAAAGTTCAATAAATAAAATAAACCATAAACGAAAATTTCATGAAGGGATAAGAGAGGATAAAGTAACATTTTCTATCATAAAATTTTTCAAAAATACCACAAGGGCAGTACGGGTGTCATTATCAATTCAGGATAGACCCGCATATGATAGATATTTTAAGAAAATTTCAAAACTACTCTTTCGCTCATTTTTTTTTGCCGCAACTTCTTGGAATCATATCGAACTTGACTTTGTGTGTTTTTTGCGACATTCAATTCATCTCGTAAAGCTCTACTAAATAAGAGGTAACATGGGTTCTTTATTTCTAACGAGTTGCGAGATCTATTGAATTGGCAATTTGATACCATAAAGGTATAAAGAGTTACAATGGCACATTTTCCTTATACATAAAGGTATATGGCAGTGTCAATGTTTGTTTCCGTTTCTCATGTTCTTGGGCCCCTTAATTTCGTTTTTCCGAGATCAACCTCAACATTGAGGTTCCAATACATATTTTGTACACTCAAAAGGGTTGTTTGTTTTGCCAAGAAAGCAACTCTCTCCCTTAGTCAATTTTGATGACCATGTAGATAATTTCGGTGGGAAGAAAAGTTTCTACAGGAGTTTTACTAGTATGGCACAGTTTGGGAGGTATTTTAGAGGGGAAATCCCCCCTCAATGTAACATGGCACATCATGGGAAAAAGACAATTTCCCCACCCCATGGAGCCTCCCAAACAGGCCTTTTGATCTTTTTTTTTTTAGATGTTGAGATTATTAAATAAAACTTATATACTTAGTTTATGCCATGATTTTGATAGTGAATTGTGATGAATGCGGTGGAAGGTAGTTGAGAGTACTCGCCTTAAATTTGACTTTGCAAAATTTATTGAGTTATTTAAATAATTAAAAAGAATAAAAATTAGATAAGCTCGGTGTGAGAGTTAGCTCGGGCGATGCCCAGTTTATGCAAACACATATAATTGGTGCTCTAATTAAAAACTATCTATTAAAATACTCTTTCCATCTTATATTAATAATTTTATATTAAAAATAATTTTTATGAAAAGGTAAAAAAATTTATCTAAGAGAAAAGAAAATAAGTTTATAATACTCCTTAAATATCTAATTACTTATATTAAATAAAATAAAATTATTAATATAAAATAAAGTTTTAAAATAAATACAATTATTAATTTAAGACAGAGACTATTAGATAGTGAATTGTGATGGTTGCGGTGGAAGGTATTTGAGAGTAATTTCCTAAATTTAACTTTGCAAAATTTATAAAGTTATTTAAATTGTTAAAAAAAAAATAGATTGAGAGTGAGCCGTGGCGATGCCCAGCTCACGTGAACACGTATAAATGGTGCTCTAGCTAAAAATTGGTTTTATGGATAGTTAAATTCTCTATTAAAATACCCCTTTCATCTTATATTTATAATTTTATTTAAAATAAGTTATTTTTTATTGAAGGGTAAAATTTACTCTTTCTTAAACACATAATTATTTATATTAAATAAAATAACATTATTAATATAAAATAAAAAAATATATACAAATGAAGCTATTAATTTAAGACAAGACTATTAGATACCCAAGCTCGTGGTCTCAACCATTCGTAATCATGTCAGTGTTGCATACACGAAGAAAGCTAAACATCTGCTTTTACTGTTTGATTAGCCAGCACTAAATTAAACGGCAAGAGGTATTGACAACCATGTCATGTAAAACTGCAACTCAGTCATGTCATGAAACGGCTAATTTTCTTGCCTCCCCACCCACAACAAAGAGAACTGACCAGAACAGAGTTGTCCTGCATTTCCACTTTTATACGCAGATAACACTACAACTTGACAACTTTAGATTTCTTGCCCAGCCGGGTCTCTATCTCTTCTACCTGTCCTAGTCAGTTGGGTTAGCGGCTCATCCCGCAGCAATTATAGCACAAGGGGGGCAAGGCGTGGGAGACTGCAGTTCAATTTGCCGTTGGTGGGTCAAGGCATGTGCATGTTGCTAAGGCACACGCTCATTTGTCTCTCCAGTAGTGCACATGCTTCAGCTTGGGGGCATATGATCCCCCGGTACCCATCACCTGCATGTGGAGCATTTTAGAAGGATTTGGCACCGCTGAATAGATGCAGGTGGTGTAGGGTCATGTCCAACTGAACCAGCTTTGGAGCTTTTCTCTTTTGTACCTCGCTCTGCTAGCTTGGTTCAGCATGCCTTGAACTGAGAGAGTTGGTAAACTTAATTTTTACATATTTTACGTACTCCACGTACCTGCACCAGAGAGTACAGTGAATGCAAAATACAGAACATAGAACAAGAACATGAGAGTTGTCTGGTCTGATAGGTCATCAAAATGCAACATGAAGGAATCCTATGACCCCCTGCCCCTTAGAAGAGTCTCAAGAACTGATAAAAGTCTTGAGAAGGTACAATTGTGACGCTGCATATTTAATTAGAAAAAGATCAAAAAGAGGCAAAGGAAAAAACATCATTACAAGCCCCAGAAACACCTAAAAAGCAGAGCAAGACCTCGTCATGACAACACAGATGTACAGCCATATACCATATGTTACAGAAAAGAGATTGATGATCAAGCTTTTAAAAAAGAACTGACCGAACTCAAACACCCATTTCCTTGTTCCCTACATTTTCAAGACATGGGTCCAGGCCATCAACTTGAATCATACATGCGACTAAGGATATAAATAATTGTTTGAACAAAGTTGTTGCAACAGCTCACAATCATTCATCTCATATAAAAAAGGGAAAAGATGAACCTCACAATGGTACACAAACACCACTCACTTTCAGAGTTCAACAATATTGCAAGAACGGCAACATGGAAGATACTAGTGAGTGGATAGTAACAACTAATTCAATGTACAGTGCAAAATTTACAGGGCACAAATTCAGAGTTTAGAGAGCAATGTCACCCTCGTTCGCTCAAATCCATCATAAACAATATTACAATCCAACAGCAAACACTTTCAGATTAACAAAATCCCCAAAAAAATAACAAATAAATATAACAAGATATGACATGGTCTTGTAAAGAAAACCCCATAAAGAAAAGAAGGAAAACCATATGAATTCTCCTCATCTTTTGCTGCAAAAGTTCAGATATTATCAACTTAAGTCCATGAAGATCGGAGTAGAGTATCAGCATTCACAAGAAGCCTTGGTCTTCGATCTGTAAAGGAGTTTCTTCTTCTTGGAGGAAGCATTGTCTATGGTAAGAACAACCTTGCCGGGCTCACCAATCTTGAAACTGTCCTTGACCACCGCCTCATCACTGGGCTTCATCTTTCTCAGCTTGTGAATGACGATTGTGTAGCCATCTTCGGAGCTTGGGATGAATTCAGCTCCATAACTTGCGTCCCAGCCAGGAACTCGGAGCTCCCAGACAACCGTACATGCCTGCTGAATGAGGTGAATTAGAAACCAATCGAGCAAAAAAAAAACAACTGAAGAACAGATATGATAAACCAGAAGAAGTTTGACCCACCTCAGTCGCAGGCAATTCAACAACGTATTTGGAGGCTGGCTTAACAGTGATCTCTGTGACAGGATCAGAAGTGTTGAAATCTGCGTCACCATCTTTCTTCAATCCACCATACTGAACTGGAACTTGCTCAGAAGCAATGTACCTAAGCAAGTGGATGAAAAGCAGACAGACTTCTTATTACAGATGTATCATATAGAAAAAATTTCTAACATAGCTAAGAGAAGCAGATACTTGCTATGGAAGATTCTTTTGCAGGGAACAAAATTAAAGAATAATTCTGATCAAAATAAGTTATAACCAAAAATCAATGACATGAGGCAATTTTTCAATGACGAATCTGCGAAGGGAAAGGACATGAAACATTTGTGATGATGAGATAGAGGGGCCTCATTGAACAAATTGACAAAATGACATTTGTCGTGGAAGATTCTTTTACAATAAGAACAGCATAGCTATCATTGAAGAACATTTCCGAGAAAAATGAATATACCAATAAAAAATAGAAATTAGTGTCACATTAAGCATTTTTAAACTGCCCAATAATACAAAATGGAAAAAGAATCCATTGAGATGCAAAGAATGAATCTATCTAAAAACAGAGCCAGGTAAAGAGACGGACAGAAACCCAATTAAACAACAAAAGATGCAGAGTTAATGCATAGGTTAACAGATATGAGCAGAAGATAAACAGTAAAAACAATTACCATCAATAAGTAGAGATGCAATAAGCTGAAAATAGCAAACTTGAATACTTGAGTAAGGAAATCGGCACTGACCTGAAAAGGGTCTCTGCGGATTTGGATGGGCCAGCATAAACGAACTTGCTCTTGGTCCTCTGAGTCAGGAAAGGGCTGATCATCCGGTTGAAAGCCAAGTACCACCATGGCACATTGATTAACACCTGAAAAACAACAACAAAAAAAACCCACCCCATACAATTAAAAACCCCATTTCCCCCAATTTCATCCACAATCCGCCAAAACCAGCCAGAAACCATTTCAAAGTTTATTACTTTTTTAAGGTAAAAAAAAAACATTACCTGCTTGGCAACAAACTCAGGGTAGTTGTCCTGCAGCACGTTCAGCGCCTGGTTTGTCGCCTGTCTCAGCTCCCTCTTGGCCGGCCCCGGCGAGTTTTTCAGGTCCGTCACCTGGACGAAGGTGCAGATGCCGGTGGGGCTGAAGTCGAGCTGGCTCCGGATGCTCCTCTCCAGGAACTGGATCCGCCATCGGAGGAACTTCTGCCTCTTCTCGGCATCGCCGAAGGCCTTGTCGTAGAGCTCCTTGTTCTGGAACTCGCCGTAGACGTTGTAACAGACCGGGTGGCCTTCCTTGTCGAACCCGCTCATGAAGACCACCGAGTCGAGGTCGTGGCCGAGGTCTTCCTGAAGGAGGGCCTCGATGCCGAACTCCTTCCGCCACCTGACGGTGTTTTTTATCATGGCAAAGGCCTCCTTTACCTTGAAGTCCCTCGCCCGGAGAAACTTGAGCAGTACCACGTCGCTCCGCTCGTCGGCCAGGAGTGGTACACCCCATATCTCAACCTCCTCCGGCTCCGGCACCGGCTCCGGGAGCTCCTCTGCTGCCTCTTTAGTCGCAGTTTCATCCGTTTTCTCGGAGGGAGGCTCTACAACGGAGGCCACCGCCACAACCGTCTCCTCGATCGCCTCTACTGTCTTCGCCCCGTCGTCATCGATAACGACCGCGGCAGCCACCACGACCTCCTCCACCACAACCACCTCCGGCTTCGACGCCTCCTCCGCCTTCTGCGGCTCCTCCACCACTACCTCCAGCTTCGGTGGCTCCTCCGATATAGCCTCTGTCTTAGGCGGCTCTTCTGCCACCACCTCGGGCTTGGGCTGCTCGTCCGCCCTAGGTTCCGGCTTGATGGCCTCCTCCAGGGCGGCTTCAGCTTTGGCGAGCTCCTTAGGTTCGGATTTTGGAGGCTCCTCGGCCGGCTTGGCCGGCTTGTCCGCTGGCTCCTTTGAGAATTCGTGCTTCGCGAGCGCCTCCCTGACCAGCTGCTTGAACTCCTCCAGCGCCTTCTTCTGCGACTCCGGCAGGTCTGCGACCCGGTTGCTCTCCTCCTTAAACGACGCCGACTCCACCACCACCACGGACTCCTCCTTCTTCGCCTCCTCAGCAACCATTTCCACGACGGCCGCCTCCGCTGCGGGCTTCTTGACCTCCTCCGCCTCGGGCTCCGGGACAGGAACCGGCGGGGCCGGCTCCTTCTCCTCAGACTTTACGACCACCTCCTCCACCGTCGTCTCCAACTTCGCCTCCGCGGGCGCCGCCGCCTGTGGCTCCTCCGCCATCTCAAACAAAGTCTAGAGAGAGAAAGAGAATCTTCGAACAAGAGTCTAGAGAGAGAAAGAAGGGGTTTTGGGCTTTTGGGCAGCTGGGCTGGGGTGAGGGAAAGGGGGGCTTATATGGGGAGAGGCGGGGAGAAGCCAGACTGGCAGTGGGGCCCAGCGGCGTGTAGGATTTAACGGCGTTGGGTGGGGCCCGCCGGTGAGCGGAATTATCGGTGGGCTGGGCTGGAGGAAGGCCGAAAGCGGATTTTAAAAAAAAACCACCCATTTTATTTACGTTTTCGAAAACGGAACGGGAAGTGGGGCCGTAACTCGGAGGGTAGTTTGGTATTTTGGCTAGGGAACGTGCGGTCGTGCTGATGATGGTGGTAGTGGGACCCCGGGTCCCGCAGTCGTGGAGGCGGAGTTGTCAGCTCCGGTGTTGACCAACCATCCGAGCGGATCTGGGACAATTGAACTTGGACTGTTCGTTCAAATTACTATACAGGATTAAAATAATAACTTTATTTTAATTTATTTTAAAAAAACTAAATAGAGAGCTTCAATTCGTGAGGGCGTGACTTCGACCGTGCATTTTCGAAATGTGCACATTGTGTATATTAGCTATTTCTTTTGTTACCCTTGTTATATGTCCAATGATTTATCATTCATGCTCCTTTACTAAATTAGTTTTTTTAACTTTTTATTTTTTTGGGTGATCTTTAGTGCGGGGGTTTTTTAATCATAAACTTTGGTGATCTAAAAAATGATGGGGTTAAGCGGGGTAGGGTAAATAGGGTAAAGTGACCAAAATTCACATGTATGGCATAGCTAGGGTATTGCAGTTTGTTAGATCTTGATCCAATGGTTTGCATTAAAATAGGGATTTGTTGGCCCACAATGAAACAAGGCAGGCAGGTATGGTGCCTATGCCCCTGATTTAGTACATTCTTATAGTCTCAATCCAATGGTTTGTATTATTTGACTCGTGTCAATACACCCGAAGTGGGGTATGTATTAATTTAAAAAAAAAATTTATTTAACAAAAGGCACTTTCGACATTTACAAATCACATCTACTTAGTTTTTTACTTAGTTTTTTTAACTTTTTTTCTCATAGTTTGTATTTATTAATGATATTTCTTTTGTCTTAAATTAATAATTTTATTTAGCAAAAAAATCTGTTCATGTAAGTGATTAGGTACTTAAAAAATAAGTATCATAAGTTTACTTTTCTTTCTCTTATATATAAAATTTACTATTTAATAAAAATTATTATTTTTTAAATATAATTATTTATATAATATGAAAGCAGTAATACAATATAAACGGCATTGTGACATAATATTTGTCTTATTGACCACATAAAAACGAGCACTCGAGTCTGCTAGTTTTTATTGACGCACACAGCTATTGTTAAGGTATTGATAAGGTGCTCTGTTGCTCTTAAATGTGTTGACCCATTCAAATTCTATTTTTTTTTTTAAATACATGTAAAAAGCTGATGATCAGGAATTGGGAGTTAGGACCTATAATCAGGACGATTTCGTCTAATCGTCCCGTTTAACAAGTGTACAAGAACTCTAATTCTGGAAACCTCTAAATGCTTACATAAGTAGACCACTTGCAAAACAAAACAAAAAAAAAAAACAAGATGACTAATTGCACAGAATTTTGATGTTTTGTTAAATTATAATACATGTGTGTGCACGTGTGTGTATATTTATTTTTCATAGAAGAGTAAGTATTTCAAATAATCTGTTAAATATTAACATCCTCCCTAACCCACGAGGGCCTAATTATTTGGATAGTTCTTATAATAAGTGTCTTATTTGATCTTTAAGCATGAACTTAAATTAATTTATTTAAAAAAATAAATGGGACTCCTATTTTAAGATGGATATGGTTTGACATTCATTTATCCAGTGTTCTAAAAACCGAACTAACTCAACCGTTGAAACCCGGTTTGAAGCTTTCCGAGAAAAGTCATTTACTAGTTAAATTTAAATTTACATGATTAAACTTGATTTATGCTCAATTAGACCGGATAAACTCGGAAGCAGCCACCAATCCATGTTGGTGCCCAGCTCAATTTTAAAATTTACACTGGGGTTGTTTGCTTATTCATAAGCGTGGTCAACGTTTATCTCCTCATCTAATGCTTATCTTGTATGTGTAATGGACCGTCGGACTTAGAAATGGTCGTCCCAATGACATATGTTGGTTTTGGTGATCATCCTTGCATCACTAATTTCTTTCGTGACCGCAACAAGAAGATGAAAATAAGCTTAGCACCCCGTAATTGCGCCTTAATCAAGCCAAATTGAAAATTGACTCGACTGGTTTTCTACTTTTTGTTTCCCTTTACTCATTTCATCTTAAATTAATAGTTTTTTTTAGTAATTTTTTTTATTTAATATTAATAATTTTATTTTATTATATTTAAGTGGTTGTGTACTTAAAAATAAGTATCATAAGTTTTCTTTTCTTTTCTTGCATATAGGTTTCATCATTTAATAAAAATTAGTATTTTTTAAATATAACTATTAATGTGAGACTTTGATAAAGTAGCACAGTTGAACTTCCTTTGTCCAAAATTAACTATATGGATTAGAAAATTAAAATAAATTAATTTTAGTTTATTTTAGTTTTTCAATAAAAAAACTTAATATATAAAGTTCATTTTTTTATTCCAAACAATTAACATGAAACATAGGGAGTATCTTCTAAAATACATTAATTTTAGTTCGGTTTTGTTTTCTAATCTAGACATTATGAGATGGAGGGAGTAATAAATAGTTATGCTTACTCTTCCCCTATTATACTTCATTTGTCCTAAATTAATAGCTCCATATGGCACAAAAGTTTATTCCTTGTTAATAGCTTAATTTTGTTAAATTTAAGTAGTTAGGTACTTAAAAAGGAGTATTATAAGCTAATTTTTCTTTTTCTTATATATAATTTTTACCATTTAATAAAAATTATTATTATTTTAATATAAATATTAATATAAGATAGAGGGAGTACTAAGGAAGAAATTCTTTTTGTTCACTACTTGTCCGCTCCTTATGTGGTCATCGTAATGTACTTCACCAACAAATAATGAACACATGTTTTATACTCTTTAAGTTAATACCATTGTGTGTGTATATCTTTGCAGTAGCTTTCAATGTGTTATAATGGAACTAAGTTAGATTAGAACCACTTTAGGATTGAAAAGAACCAAGTTAGTTCCAATATGTTTACGTCTTATCAACAATATATTGAGTTGGCGAATAAACACATCCTAAAAATTTTAGGAGCGCAATTTGTTTTTTTAGCTTACCTGTAATCAAAGATTGGATACTCTAATAGACACATCATCTCAAAACTACTGTTTGTTAATTTAATGTCAGAATGGCATATATTATACATTACACTAGTTGTGTCTAATTCATTGCTATGTAACAATAAGCATCCAAGATAATATTGAAGACAATCTTATTTTTTGTTGAACTCTAGGCAGCACATGTTTGTTAACACAACAAACATTGGCGGAATAAAAAAACACAAACATTGGCATTTGTACCCATATATGTCTAAGACCATAGTTCTATATTTTTTTCCGCAATCTAAGACCATTTTAATTGACTTGCATGTGCTTCCTTTGTCATTCTAGAAACATTTTATCCTAATAGATAACTCCTAGACTAAGGATAATATATGTAGCAAAACAAAAAAAATATGAAAAGGACAAACATCTCTCTTGAATATTATGTAATTGTGCATCTCTTATAATTGGGCTCATTGCCTACCTCGAGGCACTCTATGTTCCAAAGTGTCCAATGTCAAATCGGAACATATATAAACAAATGTATAAAGTAATTTAAAAGTCATCGATGGTGGCGTGGAGACATGAGTCCTGTTTAATTAAATTCTAAGCAAGGTCATTTATTCATCATTGATCACACCGCTCACTACCACATGCGGGAGAATCCCTCACGCCCACAGCTAATGGCCTGGCCCCATGCGGATGCATGAGCTAAATCATTTGCATATGCTAAAACTAAGCAGTTAATTTTTTTTGTTAAAGAAGGTGTCCAAGTTCTTAGGACTCGACTAAAATGAGCAAAGGCAAGACAACTTATAATATCTGGGATGATTTTAGGTTTTAAAAATTAAATATGTGAAGAATAATATGTTGACCCTTAATATTCTCAGTTGAATAACTTCCTTAATAGATAAATTTATGGCTGATACATGAATAGAAAGTATATAAAAAGAGCTTTAAAACTCCACCAAGAATGCGTGAATTGGGGTTCGGATGAGAGAGTTATGACTATTCGAAATTGAACATGTCACACAGAGCCCATTTACCCAAATTAGATACACAAATAGGTCATTTCAGGCGTGCTCTGGGCTTATGGTAAAAAAAAACATTGTTTGGCTTAACAAAGCTTGGGTAAAGGATGAATCGTCAGCTTTAAATTGCCGACCAGGACTAGACTGCAGATGGTGAGGCTAGCTGCTGGCCTAAAATCTGCCTACCACCTCAGCTCTAGCCGCCATTGGCGGGGCCGAAGGAGGAGGGAAAGTACTAGTCATAGGCCAAATCGTCATTTCCCCATTATGTTCTAGTCTGATGACGGGATAACCCCTTGGCCATACCCGGAGTAGAGGAAGAAGCAAAGGGGCGGTTGCCTAGCCCGTGGGTGGCCAAAAATTGGTGGCTGGGCTATCCTCCTTGTTTACCCCTCTCCGCGGACCTACAACGGCCACTGCCGAACAGTCATAGTGATTTTAAAAAGACTTATTATGGTCATCAAAGGAGTGCGATGTAGCCCCTAGCCAGATGGGGGGACCAAGGTTCTTGAATTTGTCAGATGATGGTGATCCGGTCGAGCCTGGTCCATCCTCTTGTCGTGGTACCCCTGTTGTTACACCACCTTGGATAGTCTACTGATCGTTTATAATTAAACCCTTTGCAAGTGTACAAGGTAATTGTACTAAGATAAGTATTTAAGGGTTGTCGAACCTCAGGGACGGATGGATTATCACTAAATCTAAAGAGAAATTTGTTAATTAAAAAATAAATCAAACTTAAACTTAAATTAAGCAAAAGAAAGGAATCAACTAGTTTAAAAATAAGAGATTAATTTGATGGAAATTACTTAGGAAATTGAATCCATTATAGAACCATAACAATTCCTTAACTTTTATTCTAAATCTAGTATGAATATGAACAAGTATTCTCAGCTACAAGCTAGAATTACTTCAAAAAGAATCATTAATTAACTTCCATGGCATGAACTATCTTCGACAATAGCACGGATCATCTACACTAAACTAGCTATAGGCATGACCCGTCTAATCTTAGTATAACACATCCAAGTCATTAATTATCTGAACATTAAAACTATTATATGACCATCTCATCTAAATCACAGAAATTAAAATCGATGCAAATATCAAAACTACATCAATCTATCATCTACAAGACAATAAATCAACATAGATTTGAATAAACATGAAAAGCTCTTCCATTAAAAAGGAAATCCATATCATACAATTGTCATCATTCACAACTGAGATCTAAATTAAAAAGAAAAGAAACTGAAACTTATCTATAGCTTCATCAACTCCTAAGTAAAAGAAAAGTCTAGCCTTCCATTGTAGAAGAAAGTACTTGAATCTCCATTGAAAGCTTTGAGTTCTCTTCCATCTTCTTCTTCCTTTTTTTCTTCCTAAAATCTACTGGAATCCCCCAATTTTAAGCCAAATATGTCTTTTTATAGGCATAAGTTCTGTAGGAAGAAGTCCAATATGAAAAGGATTGAAATTTGGGTCAAACTAGGAAACTGCACGTTATGCCGATCAATCGCCTTGCATGCCCGATCGATCGCTTGAACTGTATTTTTGTCTGAATTCACGTTATCCCGATCGATCGCCCTGCAGCCCGTTCGATTGGCTACAGTGTTTCTGTTTTCCTGGACAGTTCATATTCTGTTCATTAAGCTTTCCTTCATGTTCATATTAATTTCTAACTTGTTTATAACTCCGAAAAGTTGTCCAAATCACTTTAAAGCATGTGAAGACTATTTTTAATCATTTCAAACATCGTCCAAGTACTTCGATAAGCACACTTTACCTACAAAACATAAAATATCATACTTTAGACATGTATAATGTAATTAAAATTCCAACTTGATTTAAATACATGTTTAAACAACTAATAACTACAAAATTATTAATAATTAAACTAAAATTTAAATTAACCTAATATATACTAGCAAATAAGGTAAAAAGACATATAAAATAGATATAGATTTCATACTTATCATCTACAAAGAAAAGAAAAGTTGCGCTTTTGGCCCCAGGGCAACTTCTGAGCCAGGGCCATCCAAATTGCCTTAGGTGGTGATTAGGTCGGCCTTGGCCCTTGTCTCGTTATGGCAACCGACAATAGGGAACATTAGGTCATTTTTGGTTCAGGGCCGGGTCGGGTGACCCGACCTGTTTGGCTAGGACCCAACTGGGGTTGAGCCTGGCTTGGGTCTAGGCTAGTTTAAAATTTTGTTAAAAAAAGGGGTATAGAACAGGGTTCAGTTCACATGGTTAAACTATTCAAAAAAAATTGTAAAAGTTATAAGAGTGTCGTGACCAAGTTTCAGCTCATGAAAAAATCTCAAATGCTATAAAATAACTATTTTATCCTTGTAGTTGAATTGTAGTATAATATTCAATTACCTGACTTAGGGGCTCCGGTTCAAGGGCCTATGAGTGGATTTTAAAATTAAGAAAAGTCTCATTGAGAGGTAAAGGTGTACACAAAATTTAGACTAAGTGACAAGGTAGGAAAAAATCCTAGTAAATATGTATTGACTATTTTACCCTAGGGCTAAGAGTAAACTATTAATTGAACCAAGGTCGGTTGAAGAGGTTATGGGGCCGTAAAATGCCAGAAAAATTACCCTCGGTCCATGACATCAAGGAGTACCCTAGAGCTTAGTTACATACTCATTAGAATTTAGAAAATCCCTAAACAAAATGATAGAAATACTCTCATAAGTAAATCACCCACATATGTGTAAATGGAAGCGCAAGTCCATTTGAGAGTGGAGCCTTTGGAGAGGTTAATGATTTGAAATCAAGAGAATGGTATTGAAATAACTAGAATGACCAAAGGGAGGATACCATAACCCATGTGGTAGAATTATCCCAATGCCTTAAGGGTCATTTATCCCATTTGCACATAAATGGGTATCCCTAAACGGAGAAGAGTTAGGGCACCCTATAATGATAGTAAATGTCTTCAATTGGAAGGGGTGTGACGAATAAGTGACACAAAGACCTTTACATGTCATTGTGTCACGAAAAACAAGGAGAAGAACCTTCATTTCATGGTTTAAGGCAATATATTGCATGTGTCTGCAATGCAATGTAATGATCTACTAGGGCTATACATGAGTTGCATAATGTGTAGGAGTTATTTATATTCTCATGCTTGAATTTTTCTAGACCTAGCCCTGCAATTGAGTGTATTGGGCCTTTGTTTATCATTAATAGATATGTGTGAGTTCATATTATTTATGTTTACTTACTCTGATGCATATTTTTTATGATAATGTGTTAGTAATATATGGCTAAACTAAGATAAATAAAAGATTAATCAATGGGGTTAGATAGCTTTGGATTGGGCAAGAACACCTAATCAAAATAAGAATTAAAATATCCTTAGAAGGGTATGAGACTAGTTCACAGAGTAAACAAAGCCTTTGACCCGA
Organism: Saururus chinensis; assembly: GCA_035235625.1. Taxonomy (NCBI): domain Eukaryota; kingdom Viridiplantae; phylum Streptophyta; class Magnoliopsida; order Piperales; family Saururaceae; genus Saururus; species Saururus chinensis. Next base: position 30,889,802 of record CP141140.1, read on the forward strand.
TGATTTTGCTGAACTAATGGTAGTTTTGAGTTTTGACCCTATAGTTTGAAATAGACTATTAGGTTTGAGATAGTTATTTTGAATCCTTACTTGTTTGTTGAGCACAAATAGGGTTTAAGATGGTTTTTTCAAGTATTACCTATATTGATGAGATGTTGATTTGATCGTGTAGTTACACCTCCCTGTTGGAGGGAGCTTTGCATGAGCTGAGCTGATCACTGATTTATTCAAGATCATTTATTGTACATGTAGTTGGAGTCACCTACATTTTTCTTGGTTGATGTCTCTTACCACTTTTGTTCAGGTACAATTGTAAGTCATATCTTTTAAATTGGGTTAGGTCCTTAGGGGCTAGGTTGGGAGATGACACTTCCTGGTGGATTCCAGAGCCGCATTATTGATACTTCCCTTTCTGGGTGGTCTACAGTGGTTGTATTATTTGTCACTTAGGTTGACATTTGATGAGTTTGCCTATCTTTGGGATTGGACGAGGATATTAATTATTGAACAATGGTTTAAGAGATAATTAATAAAATTGTTTGATATTGCTTGTTTAATTAGAACAAGTGGAATAACTAAAAGACTTGTATCAAATTATATGCTAGTTTAAAATACTTAAGTATTACATGTTTGATGTTATGTTTTTTTAAATACTGTAGTTTTTAGGCAGAATTACGCCTGGATCTGTTCTTGTTAGAATAATATTAGAGATGTTGTCTAATAAGTACATAGACAACTAACATCTTGGTGATGTTGGCTGATTAAAAAATATATAATGATAATTTTATTTTTTTGGAAACTTTCCTCCAAGGGAAGAAGATGTTATGTTGTTGTTTAGTCTTGTTGATTGCAAGTTCTTTAGGTGAGGACTAGCGAGATCAAAACGTCGATGGGGGATTGAGGACAATATTGCACTAATGAGATTGAGTTTATTACTTATGTAATTTAGTAAGTAATTATAATTAATAACATGAAAACTAACTTTACTTAATTATTTATTTTCAGTCATATGACATACTTGTACTTAGAAGGTTAAACTGTTATTTATAAAATTTTTATACATGTAATATTATCTTGTGTTTTGATATTCGTATTTGTGAACCTCAATTATCATGACCTGAATAATTAATCAGATTATTTATTTTATATTTAAGAAAACAATTCCTGATAACTTATCACATGTCCTTTATTTAAAAGAATTTAAAAATATAAGCCGTGACACAACTAGCTTCTTAAAATTTAAAATGTTCAATTAAATTCTAGTAATGATCACCCATAATGATTACTCCCTCAATAGTCTATATTAGAGAATTAAAATGAGTAGGAAGCTAAAAATTATTTTTTAATTAAAATTATTTTTTAATATAGATTATTAAATTAAGACAAAGCAACCTATAATATGCGGAAAGAAAACAGTTTATATGAGCCGTCTGTGTGTGTGTGAGTTCAGGTAACATAGGTACTGCCTGTGTGTGTGAGTTCAGGTAACACAGGTCAGATTGGGATCAATGATACAAAGGGTAGAAACTAATCTGCCCCTAAGTTATGTAGGCCGTTGAATCGAAATCCGATGTGAATGCTCAAGCTCATAAAAACTGGTATAAGATAGAAATTATATATAATTAAAGGGACTGAATGCTGAATATTTTCCGGTTGCCTCTCATGTCCCAAGGACTAAGACACTCAGTTAACAGAAAAAATATAATTAAGCATAAATTTGGCATTACTGGTGTACTTGTGGGTCCCATGTTGATACACATGCATTTTGCTATAACAGATAACAGAGTTTCCGAAAGGTTGACGCAAAATACTAAAAAACGGCGCTCCACGGCAACGAGGGTTTCAATATTGACGGAGAAACCGACGCCAGGGCACGTTTGCAAACGCCGTTTAAATTCAAAACGATTTAGTTGGCTAAGCCAATCAGTGCAAGCTTCTTCGTGGGACCCATCGACTGATTGGGAGTCCGTAACGGCGTTTTTCTCGCGGCCGGCGATTCTCGCTCAACGAACTTCATGCGCTCCCAGTGAAGGACGAACGCCAACGCACGTTGTGAACCGCCGCTCCGTTTTCCAGAAAACCGGCGTCTAGATGTGGGTTCGGTTTTCCCCATTAACGAAAACCCGACCGGAAACGGGCCCACCCTCGTGAAGGTAGACCACAAAATTTATAAGGACTGATTGGAAGTACATAGTAGTATAAGTTAAAAATTTTAAGTTACGCTCTTACATAATTTGTGTAATTTTAATAGTCTCATTAATATGAACTATACTTCCCATAGTGTAGGAATCAGACGACATGTGTTATTCAGTAAGCAAATTATTTTTGAGTAAACATAATATTAGTTATAAGTGAGTCGGGGTTCATGTTAATTTTTTTATTTTTTTATATATTAATATTTTAGAATTATATTTTTTTTTCATCTAATACTAATAATTATATTTGAACAAATATTAAATTTTATTAAAGATATTTTTAAATATTAAATTATTTAAATAAAATAAAACTATTAATATAGAATAAAATTTTTTGTCAAGTGGAGCTATTAATATATGACGGAGGAAGTATCAAACTTTAAATACTCCTTATATCCCACTTTAATAGTCTTAATCACAAAATCAAAATAAACTGTCTCATTTCTACTTCGCCCCAATTTTAGAATTTATTTTGATTCTTTAATTAAGACCATTAAATGGAATGAATGGAGTATAATTCAATACTTATGTATTGTGGACAACATCAACGTTTGCATTTGAGCATATTTGACAAGATTGAGATCATTAGGGTTGAAATTCTCGCTTCAAGATTTGGATAGGTAGTGAGGGCAATGGAGTGTGCCTCCTTGAGTGCCTTGTCAGCTATAAACGGATGTGAAAATATCTTAAATATTGAGTCCTAATAAATATATATTTTTACAGCCGTCTTAGGCTGATTGGGCATTTGCATGCCATTTTCTATAAGTGCCTTGACAGCCAATCCAAACTTGACATGTGGCAGTTTTATTTTCTAAAAAATCGTCAATTCTCTCCAAATTACAAAGGGTCTGTTTAAAATTTGAGTAAACATTGTACATTTGAATATAATTATCTTTAAAAAATTTAATTTAAGGGGCAATTTGATACACAATATGAATGATGTTATGAGACATCTTTTGATTCTTTAAGTACCTCATCCCCGCTTTTGACCATCAGGAAAGCCTTTCAAATCAGGTCATGACAGGTTTACAAAGGTGGAAGATGCAATGGAGGAATGAGCTGGAGGACTCATAGCATATCTCTTTATTCTTACCTTTTTCTTGTTTTTGTTCGGAAATCAAGAGCCCTAATGAGGTGTCGACTTAGTGGAATGTGGACACTTAGGATGTCCCAATTCTATGTTAAATAGCTCTAATAGAATGGGACAGTTTGATTTGATTATTTAAAAGTACTACTCGTAGATGATCAACCAAATTTATGTGTTTGCAAGAAGTAATATTCTCTCTTTTTTATATTAATAATTATATTTGAAAAAAAAATAATTTTTACGTAAAACCCATGTCTAAGAAAAGGAAAAATAATTTTATAATACTCTTTTTAAGTACTAAATTACTTAAATTTAATAAAATAAAATAATTAATATTAAATAATTTTTTTAAAATATAACTATTAATTTAAGATAGAAGAAATATAAAACAAAATGCGCATACAATTTGATTGGTGCGTTAGAAGGCTGTCCAGCTCAAAGCCCTAAATGTGAACGACACAAGCCACAAGGTTGCTACTTTGTGTCGCATGCTTGCAGTTTCCAGCTGTTAGTGGACCTATGCAACTGAGACACATGATAAAACAAGTACATTCTTGTTGGGGGGCCTTGTTGGGTTCGTAAGTCATATTCCTAATTGAAGGGCAGGCCCCTCACATTTGAACTCTCAAGATTTCAAACAAAAAAATCATTGACATGACGAACTATGAAACAATCAAACAACAACAAAATAATCAACTTTGGGGGCATGTACGTGCAATAGACTCAAAGCATAGAATGGAATGAAATGGGGAAGGGAGGGCATACGTATGACAATGATTGTAAGCGGGGATTATATCCCGACTTACACTAGGGGATTGATGGCAGGATACAATGCTCTAAGAGGTCGTGCTACCCAACATGTATTAATCGGGCCATAAGGACTTAATCTCCCATTGTTAATGATAGAAAAGGCACATAAACATTGATGAGGATTGCAGTGTCATCATCCTCAACATTGGTATTGATGTGTATAAATTACCTGCTACATAGCAATTATACATTAATAACTTAATCCACCACTTATTGAAGTGAAAATATGATTATGTTAATTGTTACCTCTAATTGTGACCTACCCTCCAATGTGGTCCATGAAGGTATGCAAATCTCTGGGGACTATCCACAAGACACTTATGGACTGTGATACACACAAATTTGAGTGCTACTCCAGCTCAAAGTGCCCAATATCTTCCCTTGATTGTCCCCTAGATTTGCGCTAAAGGGCATATGGGCTGTTCAAATTATAATGTCGTTTTATGGGAGCTGTTGGTGCCATTTGCCAAGTAGGTGGTTCAATGGATAGAGTGCTACAGAGTAGGTCGTAGCTGTCCGATACAATTCTGAGGCCACTTTGCCTATTCAAATTTAGTCAAGCCTCGGTCTTATATTAATAGTTTTATTTAAAAAAATAATATTTTTATTAAATAGTAATATCTACATCTAAAAGAAAGAAAAATAACTTTATAATAATTTTTACGTATTTGATCATTTAAATTTAATAACTTAGAATTATTAATATAAAATATATTTTTTTTTGTTAAATGAAATTAGATGAAGAGATTAATAAAAAGGAAAAATTAACATGGGCCCTAGTTTACTGTAAGTCTGGGCATCGCAAACCTTCTTATCCAGATTTGACAGCCTGAATTATAACAAGATGAGTGGGTGATTTAGACCTGCCTATCCCTTGGCAATATGACTAATGCTACTAATAAAAATGATTATGTGGAGTAAGCCACAAATGTAGTTATAAGGCTAGCTATATGAGAAGGCGGTAAAATTCGTGAATGCAAAAGCCCAGGAGCATATTCATGCAAAAGAAAAGCCCATGGCATAAGGCCATGGTCAGTCAGTCGAGGGAACTGCTTAGGGGGCATCCAAACTCCACACCACCTTCCATAGCTTATCAGATTCCATCCCTCATCCCTCCTTAACTTCGTAAATATAAATAATAAGCACTTTTCATTGTAAAAAATCTCATTCCTAGTGCCCGTCCAAGCCAACTCATCACCCCCACATGGCCACACCTGGGCAAACATGGATGTTGTAGATCAATTCTGTTTTAAATTGAAGGAAAACTGATTTTAACATAAGCTGGGGGGGAATGGAGAAGTTTACTTCAAAAGGTTATTACAAGTCTACTTTGACAGGGATGCACCATATTTGATTGAAGTCAACATTTCTCAACATAGGTTTTATGTGTTCACTTTCAATATCGATGTTAAGAGCTTGATTATAAAGGAAGAGTTTTTAATGCTTCACATTGACAAAAAACCAAGTGAAAGGAACGCATGAGAGCCCTTTATTTATGAAATCGACGGTGCATATGCTAGCACATATTAGCGCCATGGTATTGGTGTACTAATGTATACTAACATATGTGCCGTTGATCTTAAATATTAAGGGCTCACATGTATTCCTTACATTAGGCTCATTATAAGACGGGGAGCATAAAAAACTCTTCCGATTACAAATGTCTTGCCAAATGAGGTAGAATATATGCATGGATATTATCAGGGTTATCTGTAATTGCCATTTACTATGGTAAGAAGAATATCAAGGCACAAATCATATAAGATTGTAAGAGTAACAAATAGGGTTGTTAACTAGTAGGGTATGAGTCAAGTAAGGCTTTACCCATGTTAATATCCACTTCCCAAAATTTTATGTATACCCTACTCATTACCCATTTCCCCAATCATTACCTATATCCTAACTATTACCCATTATCAATAGGGCAAACGGGTCGATAATGAGTAAATGGCCAATCGAATAACTTGAGTTAAAGTTCAAATACAAAGTCCAAAATTGATTATTAAAAAGCATGCACCTTCGTTATAAGAAATACACAGAAAATAAAATACATGATACCAAAAGGGTGGCTGCTTAATAAAATTTAAAACTTCTAACTCCATGACCACCTTTGCCACGAATTATCATAAAGACTAAGGGGTCTAAACAGGAAAAATTAAAAAGGAAGGGGAGAGAAGACAAGAATTAGGGAAAAAATTAAATAAACTAATTCTGAATTTTTATTGACTAAATTAGAATTGATTGTGCACTACAATTTATAAAAATTTAAAGTAAAAATTTAGAATTAGTTTATTTAATTTAGGAGAAGTGACTAATCTAGGAAAGCTAAATTCTAGTCTAATTAGGATCATATCATTCCACTATGCTCCCATTCCCTTATCCTCAAGGACATCATTCTGGATATTGACGAAGGAACTCATCTTTACGTATCTAAGTAGCATCATCTGAAGAATGGTATAACCAAGCGACAAGAACCTCTGAAATAACACGTCCATGACAGCGAACACGACGTTATTCCAAAATAGCATAAGGCATCAGAAGGGTTAGAGAAGAAGAAATGGGTAACAAAATCGATGGTGGAATAGATGAAGGATCACTAACAAACTTCTAAAAACAAGAAACATGAAACACAGAGTAAATCTATGCATCCAGGGGCAATTGGAGATGATAAGCAACTTTGCCAATACATTCAAGAACATGATAAGGACCACGAAAGCGATAAACAAGTTTTTTGTTAGAGGGTTTATGAATGGAAGTCTGGCGATAAAGTTGGTGACGAAGATAAACAAGATCACTATTATAGACCGATGGCTACAAAATATAATTTTTTAAAAAAAAAAGATAAAAGAAAAGAATAATTAAAAGACAAAGTTAGACTAATCTAATTTCTGAATCTGATTTTTTGAATTATGAAATAGGTCAAAGAACTTACATATATATAGGCAATCGAGAATTCTAATCTTAATCATAATAGAACTCCTAATTAGAATAGGTTTCTAGCATTAACCTAAGCCCAATAAGAACAAACTTCTAATTACCCTAATAATTAACTTCTAATTGGAATGGAGAGAAGGTGTGACCCGATCCCTAGGCAGGTCATAACATTCCATCTCGCTTTTGCTCCACCTCATCAAAGGCGGTCTTTGATTTGTAGACAAGACAAAGGAATAAGGGCAAACCACAGCTTAGGTGAACAATGGTTCTTGGGCCCACCAAGGCCCTAATGCAAAATAACACATGTGCTCATGGAAGGCATAGTTTACATAGTCACATATGGGCATGTATAAGGCAGATGTGAACAATGCAACCTACAAAAGATAGAGTACATGAGCACAAACTCATTAGTGGATATCTGTAGACCCACATCATACCCGAAACAAAAGAGTAGCAGTAGCATGGTGTCCACTCTAAGAGAAGAGGAAGTCCAATAAAACAAGTTGGCGAGTCTTGAGCCGAGTTTGACTTGTGCAAGACAATGTATGTAGGTAGAAAACCCAAAAACACAATAGAAGGTGTCATGGATGAAGCATGAACAAGAGAGTCCTTGTGTCAAAAGAATAGCTTCATGGATTCTGATGGGAGGACAGAGGTTTGGGCAGATAAGGAAGATGCGAGACAAACACAGTAAAGTCCTAATTAAGATAGAACTCCTAATTAGAATAGGCCTCAAACATTAACCTAAGCCCAATAAGAGCAAACTTCTAATTACCCTAAAAACATTATTACTAATAGTTAACTTTCAATTGGAATGGATTAAAGGCGGGACACGACCCCTAGGGGGAGTCATAACAATCACCTACTTCAAATTCGCAATCCACAAGATGTTTATCATAAACTTGATGCACAAGGTTTTGAGAATCTGCCAAATTAAGATGAAGTTGGTGCAAACCTCATCACACATTTGAAGAGTGGTATCCACGATATTAACAAACACATAAAGTGGCACACAGTGGAGAAATGTAGGAGGTGGGTGGCCATAGATGAGATGAAATGAAATGTAACCTACAAGTGTATGGAAAGTAGTGTTATGAGATCACTTTGCCAAGGAAGGAAGGTCAGCCACGTTCGAGGTCAATCACCTAAAATATATTGTAAATATTGCTCGAGACAATGGTTTACCACTTCACATTGTCCATTTGTCGGAAGATGATAGGCTGAACTCATGCAAAAAGAAGTGCCTTGTAGGAAAAAAAACTCATGCAAGAATGCGGATAAGATTACCTTATCACGACCACAAATAATAGTCTTAAGCATCCCATGAAGATGAGCAATATCATGCATGAAAACCTTGACAATAGTCTTGGTAGTATAAGGGTGAGAGAGAGCCGAAATGTGAGCATACTTGGATAGCCTATCAACCACTATGAAAATAATAAATTTGCCCTAAAACCTGGGTAAGCCCTCTCTCTGAAATCCATGTTGATATCCTCCCATATTTGCTCGGGAATAAGAAGTGGTTGAAGAAGACCAAAAGGAGTGGTAGACTCACTCTTAGTTCGCTGGAAAATGTCTAATTGGGCCTCAAATTATTGGAATGCCCATGATACCCTTTTATATGTTTGAAATATACCTTCATGTCTTGCAGCAGATGTAGAATGACAAAGATGAAAAATATCCCTACATAACTGCTTGGAATTAGGAACACAAAGGTGACCACATCATAACAAAAAACCATAATCCATAATGAAATCCAGTGAGGAAGAAGGATCCGCTTGTAAGCACTTAACAATAGCACACATAGCCCTGTCGGTCTCGTAGGCTATCTGTAAACCTGTTAGAAAAGGAAAGATCGGAGTAGAGAGGGCCTGAAAAGTGGCTTCCTCAAACTATCCAAATAAAGCATCATTGACACAATTCTCAATGACACATTAATAGACCAATTCATAATTGTATCCCAACAACTTAGAGACCTAACATTGGAAGCGGGAGTTGCCATACATTGATCCATAAAAGATTTGAGACGTGGATGATCTGTCCAGATGATAAAGTGACGACCTTATAGGTAGGGCAGCCATTGTCACAACATGGATGATAGCGAGCATCTCACGCTCATAAGCAGATAATAAAAGAGAACGTTCAGACAAAGACTTGCAATAAAAGGTGATGGGATGATTGTCTTAGCAAAGTCCAAGAGGGTAAGAATAGCTTTATGCGACGCATAGCTTTATGCGTCCCTACTACCTAACATTAGTAGCGATGCTTGGTTCTATGCATCGCTACTACTAAGGGTAGTAGTGACGCATAGCCATATGGGTCGCTACTACCTATTTTTTTAATAAAAAATTCAATAAAAGAGAGAGGGGGAGGAGAGGAGAGAGAGAGGAGAGTGAGAAGAGAGAGAGAGGGAGAGTAAGTTTATTTAAATTTTTTTAAGATTATTTTATTAATTTCTATATTTAAAAAATATTATTATTGACATATAATATTATACGTCGCTAATAGTGTATGTATTAGTGACATATAAGATTATATGTCGCTAAAAGATTTACTAATAGCGATGCTCCTTAAGAGTGTTGTGAATAAATATATATTTTTTTAAAATGATTTACGCAGGTGAAATTTTGCCTGCGAAGAGAAATTTCGAGTGGGGAAAATTTCACCCACTACTTATAACTAGCCCCCTCTAGTCTTCATCTTTTGCCCCACCACCCGCCGCCACGTTGCCTCCTCCGCCCCTACCGCCCTCCGTCCATAGCCCGTCATTCTCCGCCCCTCCCTCCTGTGCCCCCTCCTCCCTCCCAGTCCTCCTTCTCCCCTATGCTCCCCCCTCCATGGAATCTGAGGCTGGCGGGGCAGCACTGGCCTCCACCATCCCCCATCCCCGCCACTCTTCGACCCCGACCCGCCGTCCTCTGGCCCCCCACCCCGGCTGGTGCCCCTTCTTCCCTCCCGGTCCCCATTCTCCCCTCTGCTCCGCCCCCTTCCATGGGGACCTAAGGCCGCAGGGCGGCACCATCCTCCACCGCCCTCCCACTTCCTCGGTCCCCCTCCCCTTCTTTGCCTCCCCTCGCCGCCTTGCCCCGGTCTCCCCTTTCCCTCTGCTCCGGTCCCCCCTCTCTCGCTGCTCTACCCCCCCACCCCCCCTCTGATTTTCAAAGGAGGGGGGATGAAGGTGGGGGTGGAGCTGGAGAGCGGCGGCACCCTCCCGCTCTCCCCTCCCCCTGCTCCGCCCCCTCTTTCCCCCCTTCTCTAATTTTCAGAGGAGGGGGCGGAGCCGGTAGGGGGTGGGGGGCCAAGGACGGTGGCGCGGCTGCTGTCCTCCTACTCACCCTTGGTCTGCCCTCGAAGGAGTGGGGGGTCTAGGGGGCGGAGCCGGGGAGAGGGGAAGCCGGAGGACCCGTTCCCCTCCCCCCCTTTGTCTGGACCCCCCTCTCCCTTTGCTCCCTACTGCCCCCTCCCCCTCCTCCTCTCAAAGGAGGGGGGAGGAGCCGAGGGTCCTAATTCCAGCGCCCCGCCATCCTCTGGCACCCTCTCCCTTCCTCGGTGGGCCTAGTGGCGCACCAGATTTTTTTAAAGAAAAATTCATCTTTAGCGATGCATATCAAAGCGTCACTAAATTATTTTTTTAATATTTTAATATGTATTAGCAATGCCTTGAAAGTGTCGCTATTGCATTTTAATTTTTTAATATTTTAATATTAGCGACGCTTTGAAATTTTTTAAAAACTTAATTCTATTAGCGACGTATATGTAAGCGTTGCTGATAAGGACTTATTAGTGACACTTGCATTTATACGTCACTGATAAGTAATTTTTAATTTTTTTATATTAGCGACGTATTACATTTATACATCGTTAATATGTTATTTTAATTTTCTTAAAATAGTTTTTATATTAGCGACATATAACAATATGTCACTAATAACATATTATTAGCGACGCAAAAACATAAATGCCACTATTAAATAATTATTAACGATGTATAAATATATGTCGCTAATAATTTATTAATAGTGATGCATATGTATGCGTCACTAAAAGGTTTCAATTAGCGATGCTTTTTGTTATGCGTCACAAATAGTTAATTGCGACGATAATTTTTTTGACACTTTTAGCGACATTTATCATATGTCGCTAATAGTCATTAGCAACGCATAAATGCATGGCTAATATAGTCCTTTTTGTTGTAGTGTGTGTAGTATAAGGATGAGGCCAATCTCGGATGACAGAAATCTTACTTGAGCCCGTAGCAATGTAATGGGGCAAGAAAATATGTCCCAAATACTCAACCTGTAAGATCCCTGATCTTGAACCGGTTTAAATTTATTTTGTTTAATTACTTTCGTGTTGTTTAATGTTAATTCTTATCAGTTCTGGACTATTTTTGAAATTTGAGTATTTTCTAAAGGTTTTAAACAAAACCAGCTTCACATTTATGTGTTTTAAGTGAATTTGAATCACTTGTGAATTTTTGGGAACTTTTAGAATTTTCACAAATTTCTCAAAAATTAGGATTAGGAACCCCCTATAGGCCCCACAGTCGAATTTGGGGTTTTTAGTCCAAAACATCCCAGATATCAAAGGAAGTCTTTATAAAAAATTTTAGAATTTTTTCTAGCCCTCATAAGAGTTTAAATGGCCTAAATACATACTTTTAGTTAAAAATTCTATTTATACCCCAAGTTTTAGTTAGGTTAACTCATTCCCTCCTATACAAGGAAAGGGGTTGAGCCATTTCCGAATTGAGAATAGGCTTGGAAGGGTGTTTAGAGCCTAAATCCCCAATTAGGCCCAAAGAGGAAGTGATTAGAGGTATGTTCTTCCCTAATCCATGCTTAATTTTTAGGGTTTTTCCTAATACTCTCTTAAATCTATCATCCTCCATTAATTCAATTCAATTTCAAACTATTTAATCACTATTATACTTATCTATTTCAAACCCAAACCTTCAAAAATTCATTTTTATGTCTCTTAAGCTCTAGATCTAGGGTTTGCTTTATAGTTTTTAAGGTTAAATCAAGTTTAGATGCGTATTAATATAAAAATCACGCTTTTTGGAAGGTTTCAAAGGTGATTGAAGGATTAACCCGACTCAAATCAAGTGGAGAGATAATGGGTTTTCAAATCTCAACTTTGTTATGGTGAAAATATTGATTTTTATGGGTTTTACTTGGATGGGTTTTCTTGATTAGGGCTTTAATGGTAGATTTATGAAATATTAATCTCTTGCCTTAATTTCTTAGGGTTTTACCTTGGAATGGGTTCAATTAGCTTTTTGGAATATTTGATTTAATTTTGATGGTGTATGAGGCTTGGGATGAAGGTTTTATGGTTCAACAATGGTGTTTTGGTTTTGAATTTTGAAAGGAAGATAAATGCTCGAACTGTTTGTTGGCGATTGATTGGGCCAACAGGCCAATCGATTGGCCACACAACAAATTTGGCCTATTTTTAGGCTGGCCGATTGAATGGCATGTCAGGCCAATCGATCGGCCACACAACATTTTTTACCCTTTTCGATTTTCATGTTTATTTTGGTGTTTTCCTGCCAATTGATGCTTCCAATGTTTATGGGGAGTGTTCTATACGGGAATTAAACTATTGGAAGGGTGTAGAATTTGTGATAGAAATTTATGAAGTATGCTTAAGTAATTGTTATGTGGAATTATATGTTGATAGTTGTACATGATAACATTGAATTATCTTGAATCTATGGATGATGGAATTCTTATGATTGGAGTATGTTTCCAGTAGGGATATTACATGGTAAATGATAAGATATGTCAACATATAATGAGAATGGATTGTGAGTAAATGATGTTATTATGTTATAGCTTCATGTGTAGAATAATCATGCTTGTAGGAGTTAGGCATTTGATTTCACATCAACGGATTTATGTTTTATGGTAGAGTTCACTTAGATTTTAGTTGGTAATCATGATTTGAATATGTTTAAATATGCATATTTTTCCTTATGAGCTTATATCAAAGCATTGGTCATGTGCTTAGGAAATGTATGAACACACATGTGTGGGGAATTTACTATGAAATCATGGTTATTTATGATTCGATTATGATGCATGTGGGGACTGTTGGGAGCACATTCTATGTGTTGGAACTCACATAGATTTTGCTCACGGATGTATCATGATTTCATGCATCATGGAATGGACTTCATAAATGAGATTTTACCGATGTTTAGCCCAAAATTTGCGCCATAAGTGCGCAGCGAGGCCCGTGGCCCGCGACTATGCCCCACACCCGACTCTACAGGTATAAATATGGGGAAAAATACACGAATACCAATACGTTGAAACGTCACATTTTCCTATCAAAAATGACCAGAAAAATCACAGAAAATCGTAGAAAAATCAGGGACCTTACACAATCATACCATACAATCATGCTTACACGCACATCATACAATCGGATCGTTACTTAACATCCAAGCATGGAATCATACAATCCTAGCATGCTGCTACTCATTCAAAGCATGCTTCATGAATTTACGAGTTCAAAACTCCCCTACCTCGTAATCATGATGTTCGATGGCGAGCCCATGATGGTGGCGGCGTCGGCAGCGGAGTTGGTGGTCAAAACCGTTGCTCGATTGAGAGAGCTGCTGTCCCGAGGATTTTTTTTTAGGATGCACGGGAACTATCACGGCCAAACAGAGTGTCAGAACTCAATGCGGTAAAACCCGTGATCCACGGCGGCACACTAGGGCGGCCGGGAGAAATATCATGTCAACAAGAATGGCAGTGCAACCATAGGTCGATGGTGTACTCACTGAAGATTGGCCGGTGGCTAAAACCTGCTTAGCCGGCCACAAAGACATTGAAATCGGCCGTGGACAGCACCCAACGGCGACGATCTCGCATCAACATGGGCCCACATAAGGGCGGAGAGCGTGGGGCGACGCTCGAGAACAAAGGAGAGGTGGAGGACGGCTCTGTGTCAACTCCAATCGGTGGCCAAGCCATCCGATGGTTAGGCGGCACGAATGCGGCGCCTAAACCAAGAAGTACACGCGTGGCTACATGCGCACGCGGCCCAAAGGGCAGGGGAGATGGCTGAAATGAGGCGACTCATGGCCCACAAAGGCCAACAGGGCTAAGGCCCTAGTGGTGGCCAATCTAGCGACATTGCTGATCGCCACCCACAACCAATACCCATGGTGCGGGCGGCTGTGCATCTCGCACGATAGAGGGCAAGGGGAGGGTCACGGTCGAGCAAAGGCCATGAGGCCATCACTGGCCAAGGCCTGAGCAGGTGAACTCGTCCATCTTCTGTCAAGGTAAGACATACAAACTCTTGCCAGAGGCCGTCCGGTACCAACGGCGTAAATTGGGCAAGAGGGGTCAAAGGGCAAACGTGCCGGTAAGATGGAACTAGCTGCGGCTACGGGCCGCAAGGCTGAACAAGGCCTAGAGGGGTGGCCCATTGGCATCACCGGGCTGGGGCGGAACTGAACTAAGGTCCACCAAATCAAATCCGGCGTCCGACTGATAACATCAGTCACCACGTCCAAAATGGGCGTAGGCCAAAAATAGGGGACGACCGGGGAAAACCCATAAGGGCGGAGCGGCCATGGGGTCGGAGGCTAAATCGGTCTAGGTGGGTGGGGCCATCCCTGGGCCATCGCCAGGCCGGGGCGGAGCCCATGGTGGTCAAGTCACCCTCACCCGCCAACGATGGCGGTGCCAACTCACAGGAGAATCCAACCACAGTACGGCGCAAATCGGACTGGGCGGAGTAGAGGACGGCAGAGGGGATGGAACCGGGCATGGAGGTGTAGTCCACTGCCTTCGCCGGAGCAAGGTGAGGCTGGAGGAAGGCCGAATTGGCTGCGAATCACCGCCGGCGGCCACTGTTTGCCCAAAATAGAGCGTCGGCGGAACAGTAAGGAGAAGGGGAAAGTAGGCAAGGCGGCAGAGCAGAGGCCCACCGGGCCGGGAGGAGTGGCCTCCCGCCGTCGCCGGAGCAAGGCGGTGCCGAATGGAGCACAGCCGGCTGTGGCTCGCCGCCGGCAGCCACAATTTCGTCCAGAACAGACGTCCGACGAAAACAGGGCAGATGGGGAAAACGGAGTGGGACGGCGGAGCTGAGGCCGTCAGGGGCCGGGAGGAGTGTCCTCCCGCCGTTGCCGGCCCATGGCGGAACCATGGGTGGCCGGCCGGCCCTCGCCGGCTCACGGCGGTGGCGGTGTCAAAAAAAACAGTGGGGAGCGTCTAACCGGGGAGGAGGCGGCGCGGCCGTGGGGGCCGGGACGGCGGCTCCCCTGCCGTCACCCGGCCGGGGCAGAGCCGGTGCGGCGGTCCTGCGGCCTGCCGGCGGCGGCCGGGCACAGGGATCAGACGGAAATGGGGGGGCAGCAGTACTGTTCACACATTCCTGGATCGGGCCGAGCCCGATGTTTTATCTGTTCTCCTTTTTTTTTCCACTTACGTCCTCATTACACGCATACCACCTGTTTACGCGTTATCAGTCCAGAACTCGTGCTGTAAGCGCGCAGCGAGGCCCGTGGCCCACGACGAAGCCCCACACCCGACTCTACGGGTATAAATACGGGGGAAAATATAAATACACATACGCTGAAACGTCACATTTTTCTGCCGAAAATGACCAGAAAAATGGTAGGAAAATCCCAGAAAATCGTAGAAAAATCAGGGACCTTACACATTCAGTGCTCTATACAACACACAGACAACATCTCACAGGATAAACACCATGACAAGACATGAGAAATGCTCAGCCGACTCAAATATGGAACTTAATCCGTCGAACCCTTAGGCCTTAAACTCACAATGCTATCATTAGCTTTCTTATAATTCAAGTTTGAATTAAGTACATCATGCAGTATAATTATGCCAATCAAACTCATAGTCCTTGATTGATAAAACCGAAGCTGAGCCTGATCGAAACCCTAGTTCGTCAGGGTAGCAGACTTCACTTAACCCATCTATATCATGATCAACTCATTGTATATCAAATCCTTACAGTTTTACATACTCCGCCATCCACCTTATGGCCAAAACATCTTACGCAAATGTCAGCAAACTAAGCTCCTCAGAGCCAAACCCAGTTATCACCTTCTTACTTATGCCTCACTTATTATGCTTACTTTTCACTTCATAATCTGTACATTATGCTTGTACAATTATACACACACTTTCTGTCTGACAATCCCCCAACATTCGCTCGGATCCAAAATAATCCACTCCAATCCTTGCCCGTCATACTCATATCCTCTTTCATATGTCATACGCTTACACATCCATATCCATATCCATATCCATATCAAACACTATCACTTCTTACCATCCATAGCCCATACCTCTCTGCCCACATGCACATACACATATCCATAGCATAGGCAAATAGCCATTATACATAGCTTACAAACATGCTCGCTAGCCATCACTAGCGCAAACATAAACATCTATACTCGCTAGCCGTCACTAGCATATACATACACATACGAAGCTTACCAACAAACACGCTAACCAACACTAGCACATACATACACATCCACATACGTAGCTTACCAGCAAACACGTTAGCCATTCCTAGCACATACATACACATATGAAGCTTACCAACAAACACACTAGTCATCACTAGCACATACTCAATCAACATACAAAGCTTACCAACAAATACGCTAGCCATCACTAGCACATACATAGACATACAAAGCTTACCAACAAACACGCTAGCCATCATTAGCACATACATACTTCCACATATGTAGCTTACAAACATACACGCTAGCCATCACTAGCACATACATACTTCAAACACATCACTAGCACATACATACTTCAAACATACTTACAACCAACATGCATATCATATGCATGTCAACATGGCATAATTCATCCTCTTACATCATGCAAACGGATCATAATCTAACTCCATAGCATTCAATCATATAGTCTCAGCACGCTGCTACTCATTCAAAGCATGCTATCATGAAATTATGAGTTCAAAGCTCACCTACCTTGTAATCATGATGTTTGATGGCAAGCACACGATGGTGGCGGTGTCGGCGGCGGAGTTGGCGGCTAAAAGCTTTGCCAAGTTGAGAGAGTTGTTGCTCGAGGATTTTAGGAAGTGTTAGAAACAATCACGGCCAAACGGGGTGTCAGAAGTCAATGCGGCAAAATGCGCGACCAACGGCAGCACACTAGGGCGGCTGGGAGAAAGGTCGTTCCAACATAAGTGGCAGTACGACTAGATGTCGATGGTGTACTCACTGAAGGGCTGGCAGCTGAGAAGTATTTGGCCGGCCACAAGACATCAAAATTGGTTGTGGACAGCACCCAACTGCGTCGATTTCATGTCATTGAGGGCCCCAACAGCGCCGAGGTGTGGGGCGATGCTCAAGGACAAAGGAGAGGTGGTGGAGGACTCCAATGTAAACTCCATTCGGTGGCAGAGCCAACCGACGGACAGGGGGCACACATACGACGCCTAAACCCAAAAGCACATGCGTGGCCACATGCACAAGCAGCCAAAAAGGACCACTCTAAGGGGAGATGGGTCTAACAGTGGCAGCTGAAGGCCCACAAAGGGGCAACAGAGCTAGGGCCAGGAAGTGGTGGCTGATTGAAGTTGCGACATCGCCAATCGCCACCCACAACCAAAACTAATGGTACAGGTGGTTGTGCATCTCGCACGACAGAGGGCAAGGGGAAGGTTCAGGGTTGAGCAAAGGCCAAGAGGCCGTCATTGGCCAAGGCTTGTGCAGGTGAACTCGTCTACCTTAAGTTAAGGTAGGTCATACAGAATCTTTCCAGAGGCCATCCGATATCGACTGCGTAAAATGGGCAAGAGGGGTCAACAGGCAAACATGCCTATGAGACGGAACTACTTCCGGCTACGGGCCACAAGGAAGAGCACGGGTTAGAGGTGATCACACCGGGTTGGTGGGGCTAGGCTAGGGTGGCCTTTGCATCATCACCAAGCCGGGGCAGAGCTGAACAAAGGTTGACCAGCCCCAGCCAGCCACCAACGACAGGATGACAACCAAAAATAGAGCCTCTCGCTCGAATCGACCAAAAAATGCATTTTGTTCCAGACATGGTTTTGAAGCAGAGGATGAACAAGTACTGAAGGGTGGCCCACTGTCGTCACCGGGCCGGGGCGGAGCCGGACGAAGGTCCACTAAGTCAAGTCCAACGTCTAGACAACGATAGTCACAACATCCAAAACGGACGCAGACAAAAAAAAAGTGGACGATCGAACTAAGAAGAGGAGAGACGGAGGGGACAGAGGCTGAACCGGTCTGGGTGGGGCTGTCCCCGGGCCATCACTTGGCCGGGCGGAGCCCACAGTGGCTAGGTTGCCATCATTAGCCAACGTTGGCGGTGACAACTCACTGAAAAATCAAAACACAGTAAGGTGCAAATCGGACTAGGCGGAGTAGAGGACGACGGAGGAGATGGAATCGGGTTGGGTAAGGTGGTCCATAGCCTTCGCCGGACCAAGGCGAGGCTGGAGGGAGGTTAGGTTGGTCGTGGCTCTCCGTCGGCAGCTTCCGTTTCACCAAAACAAAGCACCGGAGAAAACAGGGCAGAGGCGGAAAATGAGGACGAGGCGGCAAAGTGGAGGCCTGGAGAGGTGGTCCCCCGTTGTCGCCGGGATGGGGCGGAGCTCCCGGCAGCCGGTCGGCCCTTGCCGGCCTACGGCGGCGGCGACTAAAACTCAAAATAGAGAGAGAGGGGGTCTAACTAGGGAGAGACAGGGTGGAGGGCGGAGTGGCCGTGGGGGCCGGGACAGTGGCCCCTTGCCATCGTACGGCCGGGGCAGAGCCGGTGGCGGCGTCCTGCACCCACCGGTGGCGGCTGGGCAAATCAAGCCGGAAGGGGGGGGGGAATGCACTGTCTGGAAGTTTCTGGATGGGGCTCGGCCAAGCCCGATCCTTTGACACATTTTTTTTCTTTTTTCTTTTCATTTATGTCCCTAACACGCGTTAACTTACTGTCTACGTGTTGTACCTCCAAAATTTGCACTGTAAGCACATGGTGAAGCCCACGGCCCACAACTAAGCCCCACACCCGACCTTTACTAATTACTAATAACTCCTTACTACTTGTGTAATTAAATTGACAAATCAAATCTACTCGTAACGGGCCATCGGAATACTGAAATGAGGACTAGACATAGGGGTTTCTTGATCCAAACTGATGTATGACTTGAAATTGAAATGATCGGTTGGGAAAACCTGTGTAAGACCCCATAGAGGAGATGATTTAGCCATCGCCTACTCCCCAAGGATCAAGGTTACGTTATTCTATTAATTAAGAATACTTAATTTACAAGCAATAAGTCACAAATAAAGAGTTCAAATCCTCCTCCAAAAATAAACTCTTCTCATGACCACAAATTGAAACATCAAAATCCTAAATACCTTGATCTCCATCCACTATTCTTGTCGCGCTGCGAAATTTGGATCACTTACAAAGAAGAGCCGAAGAGGTGAGGCAAAATTTAGGCCGTTAGCGATGGTGATAGTGTTTGCAAATATCAAAAAAGAAGGAGAGGAAAAGGTAGAATAAAATAAAATATTTTTTTAAAAGTAAGGGATGAGTGAAAAATTGGAGTAGGTAAGAATATGATAAATAGGAAATGGGAAACTTAAGAAAAAAAAGGGGGTTTAAATAACCACGTTCCAAGAAAAACATAAAACTTTTCTTAGGTAGAACATTTACATTTGGCACTATCGATCACAATAACAGCTAGCGCACGTCCACTATCGTATGAATATTTTTATCAAAAACTCCCCTTTAAGTGGATGACTTGTGGCCCCGAAGCCTTATAATAGACTTTTAAGGTACATAACCATGTCCATACAAGTCCACAAGTAAGGCTGTTGCGAGCTGAGCCAGCTCGTCGAGTTAAACAGGCCCAACTTGATTCGGATTGAATTTGGCTCGGCTCGAAGTGAACTCGACTCGAGCTCAGTTCAAACTCGAAAGTAATTAACGACCCAGTCTCGAACACGGGCCAACTCGAATCGACTTAACTCGAAACCTGATCGGTTCGACTTAAAATTGACTCAAAGCTTGGCTCGAACTCGACTCGATTTGTCATATATCACTTCTTACATATTATACCCATATTATATAAATTTCTTAACTTTCACCTTTCATGTACCCATAATATTTTATATTATTTTATAAAATATATATACTACAAATACATTAATATATGGTATATAATATAGTATATAATACCCATATTATGCTATTATATTTCAAACAAATATAAATCCTACCACTAATAAAATTGAGAATATAGTTATGATAAATTATTTTATTCCTATTCTACCCTTATTCATCTATATAATATTATTTAATTTTTAAATGCTACCTTTGATCATTTTAATCCTAACAAATATAAATATGTAATTCTACTTGCATAATAAACATTCTTAATTCAACCAATCATATTAGTTTAAAATTAGAGATTTGGTGAACTATATCTAGATTTTGCGTACAAATGTATCTAGTGAACTAAGTCTAGATTTTGCTGTTGAGGTCCAATTATATTGATTTTTCATTTTGCAAGCAATCCACACACCATAAAATATGTTATTACTAAGGTCCAAATAGTTCTCTCATTATAATTTTTTTTGTAGTCACTAGAATAATTAGATATGAAATATGTGAATAGGAGTTGTCATGGCTTTGGTGACTAGTTCAATTTTTTGTGGCTTATTATATAGGAAAATTTATATAAATAATATTAAAAAATAACTATCAAAATAATAGAGAGAGAAAAATATATACTAATATGATATTCCTTTTCACCGACTAAGCGCTCATACCTGTGTGGTTTTTTTAAATTTTTTTCATAATTTCATCTTTTAGAAGGATGAAATAAGTATGTTTAAATCAATACAATGTACTCTCTTCTATCTCTCCCCTCTCTCTCGTCTCTTTATTCACTCTCTCTCCCTCATCTCTCTTTTAATTATCTCTCTTCTCTTTCTCTCCTCTTTCTTTCTATTCTCTTTCTCATCTCTTCTGAAGGACAAAATCATAAAATGTTTTAAAAAATATTAATTTTGTCATTCACAAATATATTATATTTTATTTAAAATTTAATATTTTTAATATATAATATATAAGTAAGAATAAATTAAATTAAATATTCCTAATTTCTCCCCACTTCTCAGAGCCAGGGCTCACGCTATACACATGATAGAGGGACAAAAAGAGAGAAAGAGAATTAAGAGAAGAGAGAGACAGAGATAAGAGAGAGAGATGAGAGAGAATAAGAGAAATAACCAAAAGAGAGAGGAGAGAGAGATTGATTAGAGATATAGAGAGGAGAGAATGAATAGAGTGTGTGAAGAGAGAAATATAAGAGAGAGAAAGAAGAGAGAGAAAAAGAGAGAGTTGAAAGAGAGAGAGAGTGAGAGAGAGAGGAGAGAGAGAGTGAATAGAGAGATGAGAGAGTGTGTGAAGAGAGAGAGAGAGAGGAGAGAGTGTGTGAAGAGAGAGGAGAGAGCGTGTGTGAAGGGAGAGAGAGGAGAGTGTGTGAAGAGAGACAGAGAGAGAAAGAGGAGAGAGAGTGAATAGAGAAGAATCATAGAGGAGAGGAGAGGAGAGGATAAAATTATTTCATCATTCTAAATGACGAAATCAGTACATTCATCTTTTAAAATGATGAAATTTAAAATATTAAATTAGTATATTATATTAACTTTGTCCTTTAAAATAACAAAATAATAATTTTTTTTGAAAAAAATCACACAAGCACCAGTGCTTAGCTAGCGCTTGCATGGTAAAAAAAGAACACCATATTGATAAATATTTTTTTTTGTTATTTAGGTAATTATTTTTTTAATATTATTTATATTATTATTTTTATTATATAAGATATTTAAATAATATTAGTTAAATTTTTGGTTACCAATGAAAAAAATTTTGTAGGGTAATTTACTGATTCTAATTTTAATCATAAATTTTGAAATAATATTTATAACTTTAATAAAATAGAATTATGTTTTTTATATTTTTTTATATTTGTAATGTTGGTGTGACTTTAAATTAATATAATTTTTTATAGGAAAAAATAGTTCAAGTTGTAAATGAGATTCGAACTCAATTTGAATATAGGTTTAAATTACTATAGTATTTTTTCATGCTCGAGCTAAAAGTCGATTTTCTTTGCCGAATTGAGCTCGAGTTAGGCACCTAGATGTTCGATCGAGCTCGAGCCGAGCTGTCAAAAATAGAGTTTAAATAAAAAATCTTTAAAACTCAGTTCAGCTCGTTAGCACCTTTACCCACAAGCCCTTTGACAACCCTAATTGACAACCCATATCGGTAAAGAATGGGCCTATATGCACCCTAATAATCCTCTCAATACACCCGATTTTAACAAATTTAACCATAAATTTGAATGGAGGTTTATGGGGTTACTGGGGTGTTGAGCTCCACATTGGTGGGTAAAAATACTTCTCTTTAATCAAAACCATAAAAGAACAAAATATTTCTGTCTAATAAAAACCATAAAAGAGCAAGAGAAGAATGCAAATGCCCAAATCATATGTGACTCCCATAAGCAATATAGCTAGAGAAGATCTGTACTCCTATATATCCAATTAGTCATGCTATATCCCATGCCATTGAAGACACACGCAAAGATGGGAGTCACTACGTCAGTACCTTTCATAACTCCCATTATGGCTTAAAATAACTACCATTAATTGGGTTCAGCAATGGTTCTAACTTACATCCTTTAGGCAGCATAAAACACTTAGTCATGACCCATTAGTCTTAATTCACAAATACAAAACAAAAAAAAGTGAACAGACCCTAGCAAGACACTACAAACACAAAAGTCAGTATACATGGGCAGACACACCCCGCCAGCTCAGCTGCACATCTGCAGGCGCCGGGCCAGGTACACAAGGTGCCAGGTCAGGCCCATCAGGGCCAGCACATTGAGGAAGGAGGAGTAGGTGTTGAGGTTCTTCAGCCTTCTATTCAACTTGGCCATCTTGCTCTTGGCCGCCTCCTGCTCCGCCACCACCGTCGTCCGCTGCCCCACCACATTTGTGTCCTCCGACATCACCGTGGTGGTCGTCGTCGCGGTCACTGGAACCGGCTCCACCGTCATGTCGGCCACGTCCCTTCCCTTCCCCTCTTCCTTCTCGAGCTTCAGCCTCTCAAACATCACCTGCACTCCATCAAGCATCAACCAACCTCATTAAGCGGTTCGGGTCAACTATAAATAGACCGGACTGGACCGGACAAGAAATTAACAGGGAAAAAACGGTTTACCTTGCTGGCCCGGGGTTCTAAATAGAGCAAATTGACCAGCACGAATACGAGGGAGGCAAGCAGATTGTAACCTGACAACCCTACAGTAGTGGGGCCCTTCTTGCTGAGGAGGTGGGCCAGCCATGCCAGACCGACCCCGTAGGCCATGGCCCGGAAGTAGACCGGGTAAATGCGGCTCTGGACCAGCCCGAACTGCTGCCTGGGTAGGGACCGGACCAACAGGTGGCTCGACACGAACGTGACCCACATGCACGTCCCATACGTGGCCGAGAAGGCCAGCAGGTGCACCAGCCCGGCCACCGCCCTGAGACTCTCCGGCGACGCCACGTACGACCATACGTTGCCAGCCACCTCCCACGCCTGCCGGCTGATCTCCGTCAAGTTCTTCTTTGCTCTCGCCCCCGCCGTCTCTGCGGCCTTCAACCCCTCCGTCAGGTTCCCGGCCAAATCCTCCCCCATCCTTTTTGCCTTCCCCGCAACGCCTTCCACCTCTTCCACCACCTTCCCTCCAAGCGACTTTGCCTTCTCCACAGCTGACTCCCCCACGTGCTTCGCCTTGTCGACGGCCATCTTTGTCCCTCCCTCGACGCCCTCCGCCACCTTCTCCCCAACTGACTTCGCCTTCTCAGCCGACTGTCTCACCGCATCAGCGGCCTTCTTCACTGTCCCCGCAGCCTCCTCGCGTGCAGTTTTCGCCTTCTCCTGTACCTTCCCCTCCACCTCCTCACCTACATTTTTAGCTTTCCGAGCTGCCTCCTCTCCAACCTCCGTCGCCGCTTCTCCAGTTTCCGACGCCTTGTCCTTGGCCTTGCCGAAGATGGAGGAGATCTTCTCCTTGCACTTTCCATAGGCGTCGCAGATCATCTCCTTGGTCGTGGTAGCTGAGGGAGCATCAGGGAGACCCGACGAGTCCTGTTGGGATCCGGGACTGGAGACACCTTGACCCAGGTTAGGCAAGGCAGAGGCGGCATCTTTGAGCTTCTCTCTGGCCTTCTCCTCCGCTTCATGGAGGGGAGGAAAGAAGGAGTGCTCTCCATGGTGCTTCTCTCCCGGGCCGGGCTCTTCTACACCCTCCCTCTCGTACTCAACCACGATGACCCGGCGGCCCTCCTTAACGACCCGGTGATCGGGCGGCTGAGGAGGCGGTGACCAGACTGTGGCGGCGGCGAGGGAGGCGGCAACCAGCGAGAGCGCCAGCAAATTCATCATCCTTGTTCTACTTTGCGGAAGTAGTTTGGTTGGTTTCTCTGCCAGCGAACGGGAAGAATGTGTTGTCCGGGTTTTCTGGGCCGGGTCCGGTTTTTGTTCGGTTGGAAGTGGATCGTGGTGGAAGGCACGTGTGGAATTCGTCGCCGCGTGTGTGACACGTGTACCACACGTGTCGTCAGCACGTCGCCCGTCTTCCAACGGGAGAAAGCTCATCTGGTTCAGAACAGACCAGTTCGGTCCGGCTCAGCTAAAAAGAGACACCGGGCCGGTTCTCACATCAAACCGGAGATCAATTGCCCACTCTTAAGAGTCAAAAAGAATTAAAAAAACAACCTCAACTCATGTTCTAGACCAGGATGTTCAATTTAGAAGCCGATATTCCTATTTTAATTTTTCTATATTAAAAGTTTATTTCACTTTTTCTATATCAAAAGTTTATTGTAATTTTTGATTGGATAAAAAAGGTGAGTCATAATTGACAATTTGGAGATTTTTTTCTTAATTAAATTAAAGGCTGAAGTAGGCTTTTGATATAAAAAATAGAGTAGAAATATCATTTTCCTAAATTTAACATTAACTCATTGCCCATAAATAGAAGAACTTTTGGTCCTATATATGAAATTTGATAACACATACTTTAGCGCACTTTCGTAAGTATATGTTAGCACAACTCTTGCATTAACATGTGCTAGCCAGAATCAGATTTTCTGCCTAGGTAGGGCAAAGATTGCAATAAAATTTTGTGAACACAAATTAGAAAAAAAAAACTATGATAACACATAATTAATGTGTCATATTTAAGGAATGAGGTTTCTATTGAGATTCAAATCTCAAAGAAATAAATAAGGTTTCTAAAAAGAGAAAAGTCAAGCTATAAATAAATAAGCAATTTTCTATCCTAAAGTGCTCATTGTATTGCTTACAACTATTTTATCTACTTTTGATAGTAACAAACAAAAGCTATAAATAAGTTTTTTGCTAGGGTGAGTACTACGGTAAGTGGAGCTGTGGCAAACTAGTGGGGGCAGAATAGTCTGCCCCTAATCACATCAGCATCCAGGCACGTCTCAACTTTCTCAATAAATTAAACTTATCTACTAAGTCTATACAATTTTGAAATTTTACTAATTTTGATAGCATCATAAGTATTGAAAACTATCAAATTTTCCATGGACTACACAAAAATCATTTTCTCTTTTTATGATTTGCAATTTACCCACAGTCCAAGGTCCATTAAAGTTGGGCAAAATTTACAAACATGCATATTGTAGCACAAACGTTCCCCAACTTGGCTCTGCCTATGGCTAATACGTGCACCATCGATCCTAGTGATCAATGGCCCATATTCATAGATGGCACTTATCTTACAGGACCATAAAAGTTCCCCCTTTGATAGAAGACAGGCGAGCTGGCGAGGGGGATGGACAACGATTTTTCGATAGAAGCATTGACTCAGATAAATAAAAGGTTAGACATAATTAAGCATAGATGACATTATGAATGGGCAAGTTGATTGCTGTTACATTGCTTGCGTCCGTTTCACCAGCTGGGATTCCCTGCTATACAAAGTTTCCAATATCTGTTCAACCGACAAGCGTTGATGCTGATCTTTTCTCGAATCGGCATCGTCCACTGTTACACTACTGCAAACAGTGGCTATATCAGGGTTTTCTTGAGAGATATGTTCATCAGTTTGAAGAATTTCTGATACAGCATTCCATCTGACACCCACTGCTTGTGCCTGTTCTGCAAAAGTGAACTTTGAGATGGGAGAGCTAACAATTTGCTTGTAGTCCTCGTAGCTCGCAGCATGAGTATGATCAATCTCCAGTAATTTTGCAAGAGGATGCAATACAGATACTAGATCATGTTTTCTGTTCAACGCCTCTTTGAGCTTGAGAAAATCAGATACAAATTCCTGCTTGCTGAACTGAATGAATGCTGCAGTCTCATCCAAGTAGTAGATAGATAAGACAGAGCCCAGTCCGAAAGCTTTGTTGATGCATTCTCTTAATACTTTTGACTTAAGCTTTGGCGGAAATCCCCAGATGAGAATAATGTTGGAATATATGATTTTCGAAAGTTTTTTTTTAAGCATTCGGGAACTTGAATCTTCTATTGTGCTGCCGGTTCTTAAGTCAATCAAAGACCCACTGTTCCAACCAAGGTAGAGAAAATTGATGTACTTCTGGAGTAGTTCATCTCTTGTCCAGTCCCCATTGGGTGAGGTATTTTCAAAGTTGATACCCAGATGACTGCAAATTTGAGCAAATACACACCCAGTCATAAAGGCATCATATCCTGCTTCATGGTCATCCCCAGAATTCCAGCTTGATGACCTGCAAAAGCCTTTGATCAAAAGATGCATTGCAACTCCCAGCAATTAAACAGTTGAAAAGGCTGAATTTTTTATAAAAAACGGTGGCTGCTCCGTAAATTGGCTGCAACAAAAAAGAGTATATTTCTTTGAAGAAAGTTAACATGTGCCCACATGCAGAATAGTTTTCTGCGTGATACATGCTGCACTGTTAGCGGCACACAAAAGAGGGGAGCAGGCGGATTTCAAAAACCTTGCCTGTCCCCTAATTCACAGGATTCGCGCAATATTGATCAAGCAGCTCCCCCCGGCACTGAGGGAGGAGTCTGCGCCAGAGCACAGACTAACACCCCTCTGTTTCTGAACATTATACAGGCAACCAAGATATCTGCTCTAGACAACTATTCATGTTATTGGACTCATCAATGCAAGGTTTTGTATGATTATGTAGGTGGTAGGACTTCTCTTAGATTAATCAGAAAGTCCTATATGAACCCTCCTTTACTTAAGAAAAGGTAATCAAGAATATTGTATAAAGATTGGTGAAACTGAAGACAGTTCCAAAAAAAAAAAAGAATTTTAAACTTAGAAAGAAGAGGTAAATGGTTAACCTAATTTCTTCAGCCTGGACCTGAACCTTCACAAATGGATGTGACAAAGGATCATTGTTCTCGGGTGAAAAAGCAATCTGAGGGCACAGTTGTGCAAAAGCAGCAGACAGAGACGTGCTCTTGAACATTATCTTTTTCTGAATTATGGGGTCAGCCTTCATAAGGTGCTTAGTGTCAATAATGTAAGGGAAACTTTGATGAAGGCATGATGCAAATTCTTTAATTGATGAAGGTAGAGGACCAAAAAACTTGTTATATACATGTGCCATATCTGCATAAGGAAAACAATGCATCCAAATGAGAAGTCTGAAAAGAAAACATATTAATCCTCAAGTAACTGAAAAATAAATTTACCCAGGAAGCAATTATGACCAACCACCAGTTTCTTCTCCGAGACTAAGAGATCAATAACATGCCGAATGCCTACAGCTGCGTTAACCCTTGCCTCTGTTCTTTTCCATAAATCCTCCTTGACCTCTTTCTGGCAAAAGAAACAAACAATATCTAAGTGCTTATATATGGAATAGAATGAGTAATATATCAATGTCAAAAATGAAAAACATATTGTTCCTTGCAAAGAAAAGAAACTTCACAAGCACATCAGATCTATGTTTTTTAATGATAAGACAGCTAGAAACATGTTGCGCCTCCGTTAGGCACAACGACAGAGGTAGCCCAACCGAGGAAGGAGAAGGGAAAGAATAAGAGTAGATTAGAGAAGTAATAACTATGTTTTTGCATTACTCCCAAAAGAGGCTAACACGCCATTAAGTAGACTCGCCCACACAGGGGCAACTTGTGATTATGGAAGGCAGTATCGATATTGCATTAGTATCGATAATCATGAATATGGGTACGGCCGATGATACACTTGGTAAGCGCCAAAACGGTCATAAACCCTTTGATATATATAAAAAAAAATTATAACTAATAATATATCATTATAATACTTCATTTAGAGTATAATAAGATAATAGAAGGCCGTATCAACCGATATAAGTACTCTAAAATTAGTTCATTTTAAAACTATACACTTTACTCCCTCTATCCCGTACAAACTATTATTCCCTCCATCCCATATTAAGTGCTATGAAATTACTTTATTTTGGAACCAAATAAGATATTTAATGAGTCACATGAATATTATGGAGAAACTCATACTTTAGATATTTAAGTAAATGTATAATTGTAGAGCACTATATTTAAAAAAAATAATTATGTAAATTATATAGACCCACCTATATTGATCTCATATAATTTTTTAAAAAATATTTTTAATATAATAAGAACATTGTCATCTTTAAACCTTCGAAGAGGTTGAATTTGAATTACGTTTTCGTTTTTAAGAAAAAAAATTAATTTTAAAAATAATAAAATATTTGAGTATCGATACGTATCGGCCATATTGTATCGATACGGCCAATACATATAAAAAATCCCATGGGGGGCATATCACCCCTGTACCGTATCGGTGTCGACCAATACGGACCTGTATCGATTGATACGGCTTTCCATGCTTGTGATACATTTAGACCATCCATTTCCATCAACCTGTCAATAACCTACTCCAGCAACAAACTAAAGCAACATAAAGCAAAGCGTAGACTGAGGAAAATAAGAGACGAGAGCCAAGTTGGGCCCACAGTGGCATGTAGCATCAGAACAAAAACAATACTAGTGGAAGTAACCTGGTCCATTTTGGACGAGACGGTTAATAATTTGCAATTAAAAGAGCTAGATATATGTTCCTTCTATTTCAGCTTCTTTTAAAATATTTGTATTTATATCAGTACAGTTCAATGACATGCATATCTTCAGACAACTGAGTTGCCTATCAATCATGATGGTATGCACCAGTTCTACTGGGAAAAAACCCTCACTTGAACACTTCACAATGTGAGAAACAAGATAGACTATAGAAGAGAACAATAAATGGGTAGCCAAATCATCTTCTCGAGGTGACAATCTCATACTTTGCTAGAGAATTCAAAAAAACGGCACCAAAATAAAGTTACATTTAGTTTCTTACCATAAGCAAGGATTTATCTTTATCTGAATCTGTGTATACAATTAACTTTTTCTCCAAGGAATCTTCACCAATTGCATGAATAAATACAAGATCTTCGAAATAATTTGCCACAACCTAGGTATTCAGTATTCATGTTGCATCCAATCAGTAAACAATGGAAAACATGTAAAACTCCAAAATGCTCCATTTTCAAGTACAGGATAAAACAACATTGTAAGTGCTGAGAGGTTACCAGATGAAGCAATCTTAGCTGATGAGAGGTGAACCCATTCAGCAGAATAGCTGGACGCACTTTGTAAAAGACAGTCTGAAACTGAAGTGAAGGGTTAGTAGAAGTCTGATCTCCATCCAATGGGTTTTGTAAAAGCCTCTCCTGCCACACACGCAATCTGATCTTCATCCTCTCAGTGAAAAGAATGTCAGATGTACTAATCATTAGCTTCTCCATGTCTAAGTTACCAATCTCATTTTTGTAAGGCAAGCTGAGGGCATGCAGTGCTTCCGTTTCTTGAATTCTGGATAAATAAGATACTCCTGTGTTACCAAACATTATAAAACTTAAAGACTTTAAACAATATAAATGGGCTAAAAAATAGAGGTATAGAAAAACATAGCAACTTGGCCATTAATTTTTAGAAAGTATTAATTTATAAAAATGAATGATTGTTGAAACCTTCATGAATGCAAGCATTGAAATCAAATTTGTATTTCGCCAGGAAGTCAATTGATGTGGTCTGGCAGAGAAATTCTTTTGATGGCCCACCAACAGGAAGCTCTTTGCGGGGAAATACATAAAAATTATGCCTGCAAAGAGAAAATCAAAAGCATGATGTCACAGTTAACATTTTAATGTATAGCTGAGGAGCTGCAACTCATGCAACCTAATTGATAAAAGCAGGATGAAACAACACTATATACAATTGAACAGTTAATCTACTTTCCAGAATCATAATTTACTCCCTGTGAAATACACAAATTCCCACCAACTTCCAAAAAATAAAAAGCCTGGGACTTCCCAGCTCTAATAGCATGTTAGAACCAAGTCACCTAGTATATCAGTATCGTTACTAATCATACTATTATAAAAAGCAAATTGGGCGACAATAGAATTCTCATTCTGGAACTATTTTACACATGTTTTTAACTCTTAATTCTTATATTGCCCATGTGTTATATCCTTATGTTCTTGTATGTGATTTTAGGATATTTTAGTAAAATTATTTACTTAGATTCTTTTAGATATCTTGCCGCATGTAAACATAATTGGTTCTAAATGAGGTTATTTCAGTGTCAATCAGTCGTATTTTGAGCTGGGAATTTATTAGAATTTTCTAAAATATTTTAAAATTGCTCAAGGCCAAATGTAGCACAAATTGGGCAATCGATAGCTGGCCAAACCGCTCGTAGCCCAGTGGTCAGGTTTTAAATTTTTTAAATGGCCTACCCTCATTTTTCACCCTATTCACATCAAACCAATTGCCATAGCCCTAACAAAAACACATTAAACAATTTCAAATGGCCATAATGCCTGTTATAGTATCAAATCTTCCTACTTTTTACGCCTCAAAGATGGAGTTTTATAGGCATTATAAGACATTCTAGCAAAAAATTAGCTTAATTAGCAAAAATATATTGTAACAGTATTACAGATGCCATCATGCGTCTGATGTAATGAAAGTACAATCTCCTCACACCTTGTGATGGCATAAAAAAAGTAAACTACTACCAACAACATGCAGTAAAATAGTCTCCCCATCTAAATTATCATTGTAAGTTTTTCATTTTGAATGAAACTGGGTTTCTCTAAACATTCCATTCCAGTGAGCGAGAGAAGAATGAAGCAATTCTTATAACTTCATTCTATTCTGGGTCCCTAAAAATATTCAATTTTAAACTCAATTATCATCAAGTAAAGAGAGTGCAAGACATGTCAATCAGATATACACTCATTCATTTGTTTTGATAAAGTAAGATAGCACCATGCCCCAACACCGGGAATTCGAGGTAAACAATCCCAAATAGACATGAAAAAAATAAAGGTCAGTTTTTATTAAAAAATTAAGTAAGGAGATATGCAAAATTAAACAACTAAGCACATTGTCTCAAACATCAAATATAATTCCAATATAAAAAATTAAATATAATCAACAAGGAGCACAAGTCAGGCGGAGCCAGGATTTTGAGTGAGGTGGGGCAAGCATGAACTAGTTTTCTTTCCAAAAAAAATTGAAAATCAGTACTATAACACTTTTTACATCAATCTTAGCTAAATAATTGGTGTAAAACGAAATATAAAAATTATGTAAAATAGAAAATTCAACCCAGAAAGATTGCATCCAGCCTTTGTTGGACGGAATCACCTTTTTAGATGTAGAACGTAGGCATTATTTCTCTTTAATACCTAGATCTAAAGTATGGAGCCAGGGATTAAACATTATGGGTGCATGATTGACCTTCTTGGCTGGCTACGTCTGTTAAAGAAGCACTACGTTTGATAAAGACCATGCCTGTAAAGATAAATGTTGTAGTTTCACGAAGCTTGCTTAGGGCATGTAACATTCAAAAGGACATAAAACTCAGTGAGCATGTAACCCAAGTACCCAACTGTTACTAGTGTTCGATCCAACAAATGGAGGCAACTTCCGGTTTCTGTACAATGCAGTTATGAAGAGTTGGGATGATATGGAGATCTGCCGGAAGCCAGGAAGGAAAAGATTGAGGTGGGGCTACAAAAAACTCCAGTGTGCAGGCCCTGAATTTATCCTAGGCGACACTTCTCATCCACATTTTACTCAATTGAATGAATTTTTCCATGAAATTTCAAGTGGGTATCAGCCTGACACGACTTCTTTACTTCTAAAACTCTGGTGGGGCAACAGCCAGGCTAATTCATACTCAATGCTATATGGGGTCAATGAAGATGGGCAAAAATGCAACTTTTTCCCTAACAAATAATTGAAAAGAAATGAAAGTGCAATCTTTTTCTTTAAAAAAAAATTCAAACTATTTAATTTCTACTATATATGTGAAAATGTCTAAACATTGAACGGAAGCAAAAAAAAGGTGAACTTATCAAACAGCAGGCGGGTGTGTGTGGCTTACGGCTGGGCGATGAAGGAGGCCCGCAAGGGATCCCACCGGAAAGGGCAGACACCGAGCTGAACTACAGCGAACTTCTCCGCCGAGTCCTTCACCTTGAGGTACCGCACGTCTGACCGGTCGAACTCGAAGGCCTCTCGCCACGGCGCGCTGGTGACCCCGGTCATCTCCAGGTCCACCGCCACGAAGTCCGCCTCCCGGACGCTCGCCCGGAGCTCCTCCAGCACCGATTCGAAGTTCGACCGGGTGACCCGGTTGATCGGTATGGTAGAGGGCACGGAGGAGGAGGAAGAGAATCGACGGCAGCAGGAGCAAACTAGGGCCAGAGTGCCGGCAGGTAATGGCCCGAGCCGCCATCGGACCTTCATCTTCTTCAGCTTAGTCGACCGCCACTACCTTCCGCCGACCGCCGCTTCCGCCGCCGCCATTACCAGTTTTTAGCGGACAAGAGCGGCAAAGAAGGCACGTGAAAAGGAAAATGTTTTCCCAGCCGGGTTCCATGGGTCCTAGCATGGTACATAGAAGGTCCATTACTATAACCCCCTTAGTTTCACATAAGTAATGGTGTTAAAGGGTGGCATTTGTATTACTAACTAGCACGATCCCTACTAAGACCCAAGTATATTATGGTGAGTAGCCTAACATTTACATACGTGATAGCTTAGCTACCCTGCATAACCAGTAGCCTATCCGCCCTTTCACCCAAGTATATACACATCTAAAATAGAGTAAAACACAGAGAAAAGATAAGGAAAAAGAATAACCTCCTTCAAAACCTTTATTCAGCATAATAATTTACACTAATAAGGTACCAACCTTCCTCCCCAAACCAATGCCCTTTTAGCTATCTTACAAACCAGTCTGCCCATTGACTAAAACCTATCCCAAGCCTTGTTGAGATCTCAAGCATGGTCCGCCCCCTTGGTTGAGTCGCACCACAACAACTCTTCTAAGTTGCTAACAAAATATTCGCTACCCAACAGTCCTCCAGAACTATTCCCAGAGCTCTCAATCTGCCTTGCTAAAATCCGAGTTATCTCAATGCTTGAGTCCTTATGCCCAACCTACCATGACGCTCCTTATATAGGGAAGGGGCCAGGAAGCCTCATCCTACTAGTACTAACCCGCCCTTTTAATTACAAATTCGGAATCCCATTTTCCTTCACTATTATATATAGGAAACTAGCCTATACAACTGCCCAAAACCATCTCCAAGGAACTAAAAGTCCAACTGAGCTCTCCTTCAAGTGTCTCAACTTATCTATAGTTCCTTGGGACTCTTATTCTGGCTAGAAGTCCTCAACATGCATGTCATTTTCCTAAGAAGAGCTCTGGTTGCATCCGCTTCTTGTGAAGTCTTTCTCCCACTACGATTTGGCTGTCTTGAGCAATTCGACTTGCACACAACTTTTTGTTTGGGCTTCCTACTTGCTTTAGGCCTCCAAGGCGACTCCTAGTCGTACTAGGAAATATGGAAACGAATCAGCGACCATATCTAGCGTCTCTCCTACTTTAAGTAGGAGTTGTTTGTGTAACGCCCAAGATTTTTCATCCCTTTTTCTTAAAACTCACAGATTTTTTTTTATAATACGATAAATCGGAGTCAAAATGACAAAATCAAAACCTGTATAAATAATTTATAATTTAAAATATCATACGATTAAACATCGTACCGCCAAATCAAATATCCTCAGGCATTACTCGAAAACAAACGTACGACTAAATTACCATGATCATGAATTTTTAAATACAAATAACTCCCAGGCGTCTCCGAGTACAAGTCCCATAAACAGTCTACTATTTGATCCAAATTAAAAGTCCAGAAGATATAAACACTTAAATCTCACCAAATACATCGATCGTGGCACCAACTATACTCTCATTAGTCAAATATACTTGAGTTGAGAGGGAAACAATCCACCGCAAAAACGAGCGTCCATCTCCAGGAGTTCACCAACACAACCTGCAAAAGCCTCCTAAACAACGGGGCTAAAAGAAGTAGGGTGAGTATTTTTATACTCAGTAGAAAAATACCCAGTAGGGGAATTCTAAACATTGAACTCGATAAGTTCATAAACACATGCGTCATGCAACCCAAACATAAAGCAGTCAACATAACAATCGTATACATATGCAAACGAGCACGCATAACACACCATCAAACCAAACTTACACAAACACCCTTAATCAAGGTCTTACAACTTACTCGTACCATCAAAGGCATACTCATACAACTTACATGTACTTGTACGACCTTACTCGTACAATCTTACACTTACAGTCCTTCTCAGAATCATATACTTACAATTGTGCTCAGAACCGTACACTTACTATCTTACTCAGAAACTAACACTTACATTCTTACTCAGAATCATCATCTTACAATCGTACTCATACTCATACTCACACAACTTACACGTACTTGTATGACCTTAATCGTTCAATCATATGCTTACACATAAACGTATTCTTACGTCTTCCTTAGGAGCTTACACTTACTCTGGATCTTACACGTACAACTTACTCTGAAACTGAACATACAACTCATTTTTACCATCGTACTCATACTACCGACAACTGAAGCTCATTACAATTAATAAGCTCCTATGTCGGAAAGGAAGGGAATGTCACTGGGGCGTCACCTTAACCTTCGGGGAGCAACTAGACGCCATGGACTTTTCCGAAGGCAAGGCATACCTATGCTCATGGGGCACAGGATCAAACAGGTAAGAGTAGATCCATGATACTACTTACCTGAGCGCACAAATACCCACTCTCTGGGGTCATACGGTGCCAACAAGGGCCATACAATGCCAACTAAGGGTGGAAAAACATACAGTGCCACTTTGGGGCAGTAATCTTACAATGCCACTCTTGGGAAGAACATACAGTGCCATCTAGGCAGAAACATATAGAGCCCATGAAGGGCGGAAACTTACATCGCTCTCAACAGAGCATCGAACGTCTAGGCTTAATGCAGCACACAGACCAAGTCAAAGCATACATCGCTCTCAATAGAGCATCAAATATCTGGTGCACTATATAGCACACAGACAACATCCCGCAGAAATAACCACCATGGCAAGACATAAGAAATGCTCAGCCGATTCATTATCGGCTAGCACAAACACGGAACTTAATCCGTCGAACCCTCAGGTCTCAAACTCACAATGCTATTATTAGTTTTCTCATAATTCAAGTTTGAATTAAGTGTATTATGCAGTACAATTATGCCAAACTGACTCACAGTCTTTGACTGATCAAACCGAAGCTGAGCCCGATTAAAACCCTAGTTCGTTGGGGCAGCAGACTTCACTTACCCGTCCAAGTCACGACATAGCTCACCGTACACAAATCCTTACGTAATCATACATCCCCTGTCATCCACCTTACGATCAGACATCTTACTTACATTGTCAAACTGAGCTCCTCACAGTAGATCCCCTCGTTATCACCCTCTTACTTAATACCTCACTTATTATTCTTACTTTTCACTTCATAATATATACGTTATGCTTGTACAATTATGCACACTCTTACCGTCTAACAAACCCCATATCAGGCTTCAAGCCTAAGTTCTCTTACTTACATAAACCAACCCCTGACTTTGTTCCACACCAAACCGATCTAATCAACTCCATTCTTTGCCTGTCATACTTACGTTTGTCATCTTCTATCACACACTTACCCATCCACATCTGACTCCATACCAAAAACCTTACCACTTCTTACCGTCTATTGCCCATACCTCTGCCCTCACACAGTCCACGCAAATAACTAACTCACGATCGCTAGTCATCACTAGCAAGTCCATAAAATACATACGTAGCATACTTACAGATTTGCTAGCCATCGCTAGCGCATACATATTCCACATCCATAGAATGTGTATACAACTCATACATATTAATCATACTTAGCACACGTATTACACATACATCAATCGTACTTACAGCTTATATGCATGTCATATGTATCTAAGCACACCATATAATCATGCTTATATGCACATCATGCAATTCCTAGCATGCTACTACTCATTCAAGCATGCTATCATGAAATTACGAGTTCAAGCTCCCCTACCTCATAATCATGACGTTTGATGGCGAGCATACGACGGTGGCGGCTTCGATGGCGGAGTTGGCGGTCAACACCATTGCCTAGCTGAGAGAGTTGCTATCCTGAGGTTTTAGGAAACGCCGGAACTACACACGGCCAAAAGGGGTGTCAAAGTCAAAGCGATAAAATTCGCGATCCACAGCGGCACACTAGGGGCAGCCGGGAGAAAGATCATGCCAACGAGTATCAGGTGAGACCAAAAGGTAGAGTGTACTCACTTAAATTCGATTAGCGGTTGAACAATACCCAACCGGTCACAAAAAGTCAAAATCGGCAGTGGATAGCACCCAACGGCGTCGATTTCGCGTTTACAAGGGCCCACATATGGGCAGAGGGCATGGGGTAATGTTCAAGGACGGAGGAGAGGTGGAGGACTCCGATGTCAACTCCAAATGATGGCGGAGCCATCCGATGATCGGGCAGTGCCAAAGCAACACCAAAACCCTAACCCGCACGGGCAGATACTTGCACATGCTGCCAAAGGGAGGGGGAGAGGGCTAGACGGTGTCAGCCCAAAGCTCATAAGGGTGGTAGGGTCATACCAAGGGTGATGACCGACGAAGATGGCCTTTGTCATTGTCGTGTCAAGGTAGGCCGACTAGAGGCCATACGGTGTCCGGTGGAGGTAGGACGGTAAGAGGGCAAAACATAGTTCTCTCTATAGCGCGGTCAAACACATATCATCGGCAGAGGGGGAACCTGCCTCATGCCGAAGAAGAGGGGCGGTGCCACACTAGGGTGGCCAACCATCTCCAAGCTGAGACCCGCTACACTAAGGTGGTCCAAAGGGTGTTCGGCATCGAACGATGCTCGATGGCCCAAAACGGGTGGAAAACCCTAGGCACAAAGGAGCGGGGTTTACTGGCGGCTCTGGCTGACTCCATCGTGGCTAGGAGGAGCTATCTCCAGCCATAGGTGATGGCAAAAGTCAATGGCGACACGCCGGATAAATTACACAGTGAGGAGCAAAGGCTCGGTTTTTTGTGGACGAGCACATCAACCGGCGGGCGACAAATCTCGTTCCAGCGGAATGGAGGGGACGAAGGCTAAACTGGGCTGGTTGGAAACATCCACCATCATTTTAGGTCGGAGAGAGACCGAACAATGGTTTGGTGGGACAAGTCCGGTGTCCAGCGTCCGGCTAAAGGTGCCAGCCAGTGAACTCAGACAAACATGGGCAAAATAGGGGAGATGAGGGACTGGCCGAGGAAAACCAATAAGGGTGGAGCGGCCACCGGTGGCTGGGGCAAGGAAACCGAAGGGGGGGGGAGTCGGCTCTCTTCCAGAGGATTCTGGATTGGGCTCGGCCGAACCCGAGCCTGAGCCTTTCCTTTTTTTTTCTCCTTTTCCAACTTATCCTCTGCAGTTCCGTTTTCTTTCAATTTTTTGCGTTGGAATGTGCGTCCAGGCCCATGGCCTGCAATGAACCCCACACCTGACTACGAGTACAAATACGCTGAAGTGTCATATTTTTCTGCCAAAAATGAACTAAAAAATCACAGGAAAAACATAAAAAATCATAGGGAAAATCAGGGGCATTACAGTTTGTGAGAGTCTTGACCTTAGGAATCATCCTAGGTGATGGCACCTAGCCCGCCATCGAATCCTACTCCAAGTAGGACTTGTATATAAGTCCGCAAATGCTCCGATGTTGCTATTTCTCAGCTTTCCCTTGGTTGTCTGCTTGCCAAGATGAGACTCGTCTGCCTTAGCCTATTCATCGGCTAGGAGTCTAATAGGCCTCCCCCACTTAACTCCTATGATGCCATCGTTGAAGCCCCAACTTCCCAGGTGCACCGATTGAAGCTCTTAAGCATTCTGCCTTGTTGAACCGTCAAGCAAGTAGCCAACACTTCCCATCACACCATGGCCAGTTTGAATCTCATTTAGCAAAAGTTCGCTTCATCCTTAGTTTGTTTTCTACCAGTAGCCACTACCTCCGTCTTTGTGGCACCCTGCACAACAAGGTATCCACTCAGCTGGCCACTCAACCAAGTCATGTTCTACCCAGCCAAAGTTCGTCATCGACCAGATTTGGATGACTCCAACCACCCCCATATCTTGCTAATTGCTCCATCACTTCGCTCCCTTGGTTGCTTCGATCAACCAAGGTTTGGGGAGTCCTCTCCCCTCCTCCACTCGAGTCCTCAATGACCCGATGTTGTCCCCTTAGATGGGGACTTCACCAACTGAACGATGCTAATTCGCTATAAAGGACCATCCGTGCTAGCTCCTTATGATCAGATTTATCCTTATCCTCCTCAACGATAAGTGCATTCGTCCTTTCCCATTTCAGACAATCTTTTGCATTGTGCGGTACATTGCATATGAAACAACTACCCCCTTTATTTGGCCGGCCCGATTGCTCATTTCCCTTGTTGTTGCCACCGTTGCCACCCTTGTTGCCCTGCTTGCCAAATGACTTCTCTTTCCTATCCTTCTTTCCTTGCCCAGCGAAAGTTTGCTTGAAATCCGCTAAGCTATTTGCCACTGCAATCGCTGCGGGAAGATCCTCCACTTCCCTCCATCTCAGCTCGTTTTGGACCCATGTTTGCAAGCCCGACATGAAGTAGAAGAGTTTGTCATCCTCCATCATATTTTTCAATCTCAAAATGAGCGACTGAAACTCGTTAACATAGTCCTTCTTAAACATGTACCATGTCCCTATCCTTGGCCTACCTATAGCTGTATCATCCTTCAACCACATTCGCCACCTTAGCTTTGCATCTCCCTCAAGATACATCACTACCATCGTGATCTTCTCCTCCTTTGGGATATGGACCAGTGAGAAATAACTCCATGTCCCAAAGGATTACCAATCTCCTTGGTTCCTCACATCCCCAAGTATGCCTTCGGTTCAAGCACCTTAGCCTTCTTCGCCATCTGCTGAGTTGAGTACTCGCCCACATCTCTGGATGGAGTGTTGATGAATGCCCTCTTCAGCACCACAACTTCATCCACCAATTATTTGATCTTTGCTGCCACTACATCCTCAACTTGTTGCGCATGCTGCCTAAGGAAATCCATCGTTGTAGCCACATCAGCCACTAATATGGTGAGAAGGGCTGCCCCTTCAACTGTACTGCATCCTAAGACTCATCAAGGTGAGGTACGACTTCAAGCAGGGACACATGCCAGTTGAAGATGACCAAACGCTCCTGAATACTATGCAAGGAGGTTTGCACTTCAGCCAACATCCCATTCATTGTTGCCATTGCATCCACCTTCGCTTCGAGCTTAGTAATACTAGTCAACATCAAGCCCACCATTCGCAACTCTCTATTTGCAGCAACTTGCCAAGTCTAGGACCTCAACAAAAATCTCCAACCTGCCTAACGCCAAGCCTGTCAAGAGCTTTTACCTCCCTCTAGGTGGTCTTAGCACTTCAGTACCTTCAGTGAACTCCCTCGCCAAGTCCATACAGAGCTTTCACTACTTTCAGGTATCCCAAAAATAGAACCAACTGTCAAGGGCATGAAGCTTAGCCTAGTGTTCACACATGTGATGGTTTTGTTGCCCTGCACAACCAGCAGCCTATCCACCCTTTCACCCGAGTATATGCATGTCTAAAACAAAGCAAAATGCAGAGAAAAGATAAGGAAAAAGAAGCCTTTAAAACCTTTATTTAGCATAGTAATTCACATTAACAAGGCACTAACCTTGTTCCCAAACCCAATGCCCTCTCAGCTATCTTGCAAACCAATCACCCCTTGGCTAAAATTTGTCCCAAGCATTGCTAAGATGTTAAGTATGGTCTGCCCCCTTTGCTGAGTTGGACCACAACAACTCCTCCAAGTCGCCAACAAAGTGTTCACTGCCCAATATTCCTTCAGAATTATTCCCAGATCTCTCAATCCACCCTTGCTAAAATCTGAGTTCTCTAAATGCTTGAATCCTTATGCCCAATCTGCTATGACACCCCTTATATAGCGAAGGGGTTGGGAAGCCTAGTCCTACTAGTACTAATTCACCCTTTAGTTACAAATTCAGAATCCAACTTCCCTGCCCCATTACAAATAGAAAACCAGCCCATACAACTACCCAAAACCATCTCCAAGGAGTCCTAACCAACTAGAAGTTCATCTAAGCCCTCCTTTAAGTGTCCTGCCTTATCTAGCATTCCTTGGGACTCCTACTCCAATTAAAAGTCCTCAGCCTGCGTGCCATTCCCCTAAGAAGAGTCGTGGCTACATCCACTTCTCACAAGGAGTCATTTTCTCACTAGGATTCGGCTGCCTAGAGCAATCCGACTTGTGCACAACTACTTGTCTGGGCTTCCTACTTACGTTAGGCCTCTAAGGTGACTCCTAGTCACACTAGGAAATATAGGAACAAATCAGCAACCATGTCCAACGTCTCTCCTACTTCAAGTAGGAGTTGTCTATGAGAGTCCTAGCCTTCTTAGGAGCCATCCTAGGTGATGGCACCTAGCCTGCCATTGAATTCTACTCCAAGTAGGACTTCTATATGAGTCTCCCAATGCTCCAACGTTGCCGTTTCACAACTTTCCCTTGGATGTCTGCTCACCAAGCTGAGACTTGGCTGCTCCTTAGCCTATTCATCAGCTAGGGATCTAACAATGAGGAACATAGGAGTAGTGACTAAATGTCACTGCCCACTACCCGAGAGGTTGTTGCACACTCATGTGCAAAATTGTAGTTGGCTACAGACAGTTACACACAATTATGAACAACATAGTGGGCTAAGTAATGGGGGTCATATTGTAACTGCTTGACTATGACTAGCAGGTATGAAAGGGTGGGAATGAATTGTAAGCTTGAATGAGAATCAGTGGGTTTTGGGTCTTGGCACTAAGATTCAAACCAAGTGCTTGTACAATGGAAAGGATTTTGGGCTAGGCCCTTTTTCCCTTCACTTTTATTGTTCTTTGTAGCATCCGTACGTTTCTTTGTGATCGTATATGGGCTAAGAGAGTGAGAAGGTTGTTGATTGTTGAGGGCATTCAGGCCACACAAGGTGTGGGAAATCAAAGAGAATTTTGGGCCTTGTGACAATTAACATGGTCCAGTGCCAAAATGGTGAGAGCCGATAATATTAGTAAGTTGTGTGCATTGCACCCCATCTAAGCATGTATTTTCAAGCGACCTATCAATATATAAGACATTGTAACTTGTTGATGGGTCGTAAGGGTAGACGCATATCGATTTAGCATTTATTGTATTGCAATGTGTGGCTTGTTCTCCATGTAAGCACTACCTTATCAGCTAATACAAATGTGTACTAATTGATGTGTAGCTCAAGGGGTAGGGGTGATACCTTAGGAATTATTGATATACACTGATGATATTGGCTATATACTATATATACTTGTTTGTATGTGTCTCCAGGGGATGGGTGTGTGCGCCGTTGCATCACTGTTGCACAATCTCCATCGTGTGGTGGGCATAACTCAAGGTGGCAGGTAGGTTTTATCCACTTGCCTACCCCTGATCTAATGCGGACCGTCATATCTAATCAACAAACTTTTATATATTTGAGGTATATACCAACTATCTAGACCGTTCTAGAGAGATATTTACAGTAATTTCTTATTTCTAAAATTTTTATTTTTAATATTTGTAAATAAAAATCTAATATACTTGGTCAAATGGGGTCCAATTTATTTTTCATTGTCCCATATCAAATATCCGATTTTATTTTTCAAAATAATTAAAATTTTAATTATTTTTTAAAAATTAATAGGATTCTTAATATGGAATAGAAGGAGTATAATTTAAGGAAAAATAATCTATAATATAACTACTTTTATGGTACAAGCTTTATGTAACCATTAGTTTGTAAAGCCTACATTTCCAACACAAAATTTGCTTTAATAATGTTGAATTTATGGTATGACTTCACAAAATTGGTGGTCATGCATAAGCTCAAGCCCTTAGGATTGTCAGATTTAAATATGACAACCCATATTACTCCGGGGGCATTTAATCCCTAAGTAACGTAGGGCATTGGATTTGGAGCCAATATCCCTAAGGGCTTGTTCTCACATAGTTGCGTGTGAGCCTAGGCTCTTATAAACTTTGCCTAAGTTTATGGTATGAGTTTCATATAACTATAAGTTTATAAGACCCGTATTTTCAAAACAAAATTGTGACATATAAGGCCTCTTACACAACCTATAAGCTTAGCATTTCAAATAATATTTGAGTTCATTTCATAAAAGTGTGGACCTTCACATTCTAACATATTAATAAATAATTCTCATATATTAAAATCGATACACTTGTCATACATTTATAAAACATTTTTAGTAGAATCCTCCATTGCCTGGTATCATTATTTAACAAATTATAATGTAGTGATATTATTATTAGTAACTTAAACATGAAATTATTTACTGATATCATAATTTATGTAATATTATGTCATGCTCTTTCAGAGGTGATGATATGATTTTATTAATTTTAATATTTTTAAATAGATAAAATTGTTCCACATGGATCTCGATACGTACCAATGTATCATCTACATGAACGTATCCATAATCATTGATACATCCATCAATCTTGAAGTGAAGTCTTTTCCATCCATCTTCTATCAAATCTTCGCATAGTTGTGCATACAAAATATGTGTGGTGGAGAACCACCTAAGAGCTAAAGCTCAGTAGGCTTACCTATAGGTACTCCAAATTGTGATAAGTATGCAACCTAAATTATACACATGCAACTACATGCAACATACCAATATGTATGCAATTCATTTATAATCTTAATTTCCGTGTTCATACAACATGCCATGTTATGCTATGCATGTGAAATAACTTAACCTCATGGTATTCAAACATAGCCAACCCATGCATAATATATCAATTATATATTTTTTTACATAGTTCCCAATGCATTAACAAGATTATCATTTCTAGATAGTTAATATAAACATGATTTTAAACTAATAAGACTAACCACAGGTACTGAATAGAGTAAACCACAAAAGTGAACTTGAAGACATTCAGTCTTCTAGCCTTTTCAAGTAATTCACACCGAGATTATAAGAAATAAACCATAAATATTTCCACTTACCCAAACCCCTAAAACCAAAAGTCTATACCTGGATTGCCTATCTGCAGTCGACACATGTCCTAAAGGCATTGCTCGTGCCTCAAAAAGTCCTTAGGAGCCCACTTGGATTATTCAAGTGAGTTTCCAATTGTGCACTAGAACATAATTATTTCTGATTTATTATCTTGTTACCCAACCTAAGTAACCTATTCCCACCCTATCATATACTAATGTAGGTAGAATACTTGTTAGGCAACTCTAATGGTAACAATCAATACAAACATCAAATATAAAGTGTGTCCAAGTTACTTATTGTTTGGATGTTAGCTATTACCCGTTTAACTTCATTTGTTAATTGTATATGCATTATGATTGAAACATTACCCGATCCTAAGCTTAAACATGTGCATAATTAACATGAATTGAATAATCGCTATATAACACATATCATCATGCATCATCATACACCATTAATATCTCATGCCCCTCAGTGCAATAACTTGATGCATCATTCAATTTACACTATATATCCCTTGGAAATCCACATAGTCACATGCTATTTCATATTAATGGACTACCCTTCACATGCATGTTCCCTTTCCAAACATTATGAATATATCCCCAACATATGAAAATGAATCTCAAAAGACATTGCAATGGAGAGGTAGATGTTTCGATTAAATCAGGTTAAAAGTGTGGACAATTTACCCGTCTTAGGCTCATATATTTCAAACCCTAATTAGCTACAGTAACAACCCTAAATTCTTGGTACGATCTTTATTCATCAAATAAAGTCAATATGAATATGGACAACAAAATTTAATCCAGTAAAGCTTATTAATTAATAATTTCTCATGCATTAGTTAGAGCTCGAAGAGATGAGCGTAACAAGTTGAAGAACACGAGAAACAGAGGTCGGGAGTAAAAATTACGACATCAAAAAGCGTATTACGTGGGCAGGATCAACTTGTAAAGTGTTAGCAAACCCGCTCATGAGTGGTCTAGTTAGTTTAGTAAGGCTCATCGATATGAGCTCAACGGTGTTAACATAAAAAAAAAATCAAAATTCAAAGGCCAAGATTTTGAAGTTTGACTAGCTCTTAATGGGA
This sequence comes from Saururus chinensis, assembly GCA_035235625.1. Taxonomy (NCBI): domain Eukaryota; kingdom Viridiplantae; phylum Streptophyta; class Magnoliopsida; order Piperales; family Saururaceae; genus Saururus; species Saururus chinensis. Next base: position 30,934,645 of record CP141140.1, read on the forward strand.
CCAAATTTTTAAAACGAACACAGTCTCCAAAGTAGACAAAGTCCAAAGAAAAAAAGAAACAAAATCTAATCCTACACACGTAGGAATGGGTTAAGGCTTCCACAAAAAAAAATGTGAGGACCTCATGAGGCTCCCCTTACACTCAAAGATAGCTACAAAAGTTAAATTAATTAAGAGAGGATTTGTAAGCCTCACATAGCCACATCAAATCAAAAATCCAAATTGAAAAAGCTAGGTGAACTCGTGGGTCCTTGGTTAAGTATTTTTTTTAAAAGAAATGTTTAGCCATAAAAAAACTTAAATTTCAAAGAACTCAAAGTTCGACAAAAAATCCAAACAGGATTATGTGGAAAACCCCCATGGGCCCCACATAGAGAGTGGGAAGACTAAATCAGAATCCCAAGGCTCATGATCCCCTACTCTAAACAAAGAAAAGAAATGAAAAATGAAAAGAATGATGAAGATAGAAAAGAAAAAAATGTGTAAAGAGAGTGATGAAGTGAGGGGATCAAGTCAAAGGTATAATACTAGGACTTCTCTCATTACTTTTAAAACTACCTTCAACACATTCCCACTTCTCACTAATTCATTCTCCACCTCCCATGAACTATCCCTTCAACTCATCCCACTAACTACCCCTCTAACTCCCCACCCACTACTTTGCTTAACCATGCAACCATGATACTATAAATACCCTTCATTTTCATAAGGAGGGGCTTTTGGCCTTCAAGTCTAAGGAACCTTCAAAAAGAAATTTTAAAGTTCATCACCCACAAAAGCACGTCCAAAAATTTCAAAAGCCTTAACCTTTTGAAATTGAAGAAGTTAGAGGGATTGACAGGCAAATAGAAGTTCACAAAAGGAAGAAGAATTTGTACAAGGGACCTCTCATCTTCTAGAAGAAGTTTCTTTGTTTCTCTTTTTTTTTCTTTTAACTTGAAAGTTGTAGCGACTTCTCCTAGCAATTTTTTTTATTTTAATAAATTTCAAGTTGTCTTCTTTATTTTTGTCATTTGAAGGGTTTCAAAAATTAATTAATCACCACTACTCTACACTAAATTGTAAAGAGTAGTCTTGATTAATCAAGAGAAGGTCATCTCACATTAAAAAAAGGTTCTTCTCTATCTCTTACAAGGAAGGATCTTCCTATCCATTCTCTTGAAATCCCCCAACAAATTGTACTAAGAACACACAAAGCCGAGTTTGGAATGAAAAGATATGGTCATTTAAAATTGGAGAAAAAAATTACGTTGTGCGCACGGCGCATCTGCACAATGCTTGACGGATGCACGCGACGCTCGGTCTCGTGTGTCGCAGCATGCCGCTGCCACACGACGTCACGTGCGATGATCATGGTGATGCTTGCACCACCATTTTTGGCAAAGGCACCATAAATGGCTGCATGGCACCTCCCACTGGGGGGTGCCTCGCTGTATATATGGGGGTGGGGTAAAAAACCTTATTTGCATCCCCATTTCTTCCTCTTCTTCTTACTTTTACTATGTTTGGGCCATCTTAAACCCATTTGAGTCTGTTCAAAAACTGTTCATTACTAAATTTAGGGTGTTCTATACACTGGAAGGGATATCTTGAGTTGACCACTTTAAAGCTGAGAAAACCTTATCTCCCTCCTCTTTTTACTTTTACTATCTTTGGGTCATTTTAAACCCATTTGAGTCCATTCAAAAACCCTAAATCTGAGAAAACCTTAAGGAGGTGGTCTCACTACTATAACCTAATATTGTTGGAAGAACTTAAGCCTGTTAGAGGTAGGTGGTCTAAATTTCTAGACCTATGCTTTTATTTTAATTTATTCCGGTCTTGTTAAAGACTCTTTTTAACTTATTTTAAAGAAACTCTATTTTAAAGACTTACCTTCTTTTAAAGAAATTTTTCGTGTTTTGGGCGCCCGTACCCTTTAGGTAGTTCCTTGTTTCTCAAAACTAGGAATTATCATGATGAAAATTCTGGATACTGCCACACTTGACTCTGGCACGCACAGGAACTGAGATATCTTGGGAAAATCTCTTTCCTTCTATCTCTCGTTGCCCCATGAGCGTGGGTGCATGTCGTTTGGTATTGCGACACTGTGATATTTATTTGTAAAAATTGTTATTTTTTGAATGATTTTTAAAAGTATAACATAACCAATGTGTTCATGAAGCATATTTGTAGAACTTAATTAGACCTACCAAGTATGAATGTACTCACCCACTCTCAGATTCTATAATTGTAACTACAAAACCCTTAGAAGTGGATGAAGAGCCTTCATAATTTAAAGTATCTATTTACTTTCTGAAAGTTTGTGTAATATTTGTAATGACTAATGTACAAATGCATGTTATGGCATCTTTTGGAACCCTTGTATAATACAAAGTATGTTAGAATTACTCTTGTAATATCCTGAATTTTCCTGGGTTTCAAATATTAATTACGTGGAAAATAGGGTATTTGACATATTGACATTCTTAGTAAAATAACTTACTCCTTAGATAGAATTTATAGCTGAAACTAATTCTATTAGAACGTAGACAGATAGAGCTTCGAAACGCCACTAAGAACGCGTGAATCGGAGTTCGGATGAGGGAGATATGACTGTTCGAAGTTGTTTCGCGGGCCCGGTTGTTTTTAATTCCGAAATTAATTTTTAAGATCCCAATTAGGTGGCCTAATTAGGGAGGATTACCCAAATTCTTGGGGGGTTAGGAATCCTAATCCCCATGCTTATAGAAAGGCTTTTGAGGGCACAATTAAAGGGGGCTAGACTATTGAGGGAAGGAGGAGCCACCGATGGAATTTTTCGGCGAAGCTTTGGCAGCAATGGATCGACGACAAATTGGCCATTAAGGTAGGACTTTGAGTTGAGATTAGTAGATCGTTACATAAATTTTAATTTACATTACTTCTGCAATCTCGTATGTTATAATTTAGATCTCTGCAATCCCTATTTTGTAATTAGAAGGAACAATGTTCTTTGCAAATCACTGTTCCCGTAATTACGAGGAACAGTGATATGCGGTTGGACTGCTGCCGGCCGGTAGGTCCCTTTCACCGGACAGCCTGTTGTAACTACCAACTAAACTTTCGGATGCCGGGAAGATGGGCCGGTGTGTGCGCTCTGTCGTCCAGGAGAAATAGAGAACACACACAAAAAGGAAAAAAATGAACTGTGGCGGCGCGGCGCAGCGCAGCCTAGGCCAAAGGCAGGACCTAACTTCCCGAAATTGCCGGAAGAGAGCAATTTAGTAAAGCCCAGGCCCATTGGCTGGCCATGGCGGTGCCACCTCGCAGTTAATAAAAAAACAAAACAAAAACAAAAGGGGCCTTTTGCCAATGGCCGGCGGTGGGACCGACACCATCGGTTCCGCCGTGCGCCGGTAGTCCGGATACCCTTGGGCTGCCCCCTCCTCTGCCGTAGTGCTGGCAGTGCCTCCAGAGGCCGATGAACCTCTTGCGGGTCATAGGGAAGACAACCCGTGATGCGGGTCGTCTGTTCCCTAGACCGGGTTGGGTAACCCAACCCGGTTCGGTCCGGCTCTGTAAAAAAAATTACACTCAACCTGAACCTGGTCCGGTTCAGTGACCTCGACTAGTGAGAAAAAATTGAAAAAATTATAAATTACCATGAGCATATTTCTAGTGTACCGATTAAGTTTCAAACTGGGGAAAAACCCAATGTCTTTAAAATGACTAATTTACCCTTATGAGTTTAAGCGTAGAGTAATAGTTAATGACCAAACTTTGGGGCACCGGTTCAGTGGCCTATGAGTGGTTTTAAAAATTGGATAATTCTCAATGAGATTGTAATGGGTAACCTAAATTTAGACCAATATAGATTGTGGGGAAAAATCCCAGTATGTAGATAATTGACTATTCTACCCCTAGGGTTAATCGTAAACTGTTAAGTCAACCTGGGTTGGTTCAAGGGGTTCACAACCCCGTCACATGCCAGGAAAATTACACAGAGTCCATGAAGTCAAGTAGTATGCTTGAGTTCAATTTTGGACCCGTCAAATGTCAGTAAGGCCTTAAACCTAATGATAGAAATACCCTTATGCAAACCGGCCCGTATTCGAGTGGATGTTATTAACTGGACAACGTGATATTGAAACCTTTTGAGAGGTTAAAGACTTACCCGAGAGCAGAGAGGACCATATTCAATATTGGATAATTACTCTAATGCCCTTGGGTACATTACGACCAGTTTCTTAAAGATTTAATAAGTTAACCCAAGGAGGGTTAGGGCACGAGAGCTCGAGTAATTATAATATCATTATTGATTTTGATTATTGATATTATGATCTGCTTGGACCTTTGTGGTTCTAATTGTTTATGTTGTTCTTTGTTCTTTGTTTTGATTTTTGATATTGATGTTGTGATAGTAATTTATCACTATCTTAAGATTATTGAAAGATTAATTAATGGGGTTTGATAGCTTTGGATTGGGCGAGAACACCTAATCAAGATAAAGCCTAAAATACCTCAAAGGGGTCTTGGACTAGTTCATATAGTGAACAAAGCCTTTGACCTGACGATAAGCATTGGTTGATGAACTGATGGCATTTTCGAGTTTTAAACTCTAGTCTAGAAGGGACTAATAGGGTTTGTGATAGTCATTCAGAATCCTGGCTTATAGATGAGCAAGATGGGTTCAGAATGTTTTCATGAGTTTTAGCTCTTTTGAGGAGCCGCTGATTTGACTGTGTAGTTGCACCTCCCCATTGGAGGGAGTTCTATGTGAGCCGGGCTCACCATAGATCTATTGAGGATCATTTAGTGTACATGCAATTGGATTAGCTGACATCCTACTTAGTTGTCTTTTCCCTCTACTTCTGTTTAGGTGCAGTTGTGGGCCATGCCCTTCCACTCCGCTCAGGTCCTTCTTGGGCTAGGAGGGGTAATGGTACTTCCTGGCGGATTCCAAGGTGTTTCGTTATTATTTGTCACTTAGGTTGACATATGATGAGTCTGTTTGTCATTGGCATTAGACATGGATATTAATTATCGAACAATGGTTCGAGAGATAATTAATAATATTGTTTGATATTGCTTGTTTAATTAGAACAAGTGGAACGATTAAAGGACTTGCATAAAATGTAGGTTGCTTTAAAATACTTAAGCGTTGCATGTGTGATGTTATGCTTCTTAGTATAGTGTAGTGTTAGGCAGAACTACGTCTGGATCCGATCTTATTGGAAACATTGGAGATATTGTCTGATGAGTACATAGGCAACTAACATCGGGTGATGTTTCCAAGGTGAGGAGATGCTTTGTTGTCTGTTTGGTCTTGTTTGCTTGTAGGTTCTTTAGATGGGGACGTTGCGAGAGTAGGATGTTTGTGGGCATTTGAGGACGACGTTGCATTAGTGGGATCAAGTTTCTTATTTCTGCAATCTTGTAAGTGATTTTAATTACTGGCAAGAGAGCCAACTTTACTTGGTTGTTTATTTTTGGACAGATGATAGACTTGTACTTAAAGGGTTAACCTACTATTTACGAAATTTGATGCGTATAATAATATCATATGTTTTGATTTTTGTATTTGTGAACCCCAGTTATCACAACCTGGATATTTAATCAGATGATTTGTTTTGTGTTTAAGAAAGAAAAAAATTTATCGTGAATTATAGTGTGTCCTTTATTTAAAAAGGATTTTAAAAATCTAGGTCGTGACAACTCTTTTGTACTCGACGATCCTTTGCACTTAGTAATAAATAGATATATTTTTAGAAATCATTTTATTATATTCTATTCAATCTTTGATGGAGTGTTACAGTTGGCATCGGAGCCAAGGTTCTACCATCTACTAAAGAGTAATTAAATTAGTCAATACAAATATTTAATGTTTTACCGTATGTCTTTTCGAAATTACTTAAACTATTTTATGTGAAATTAAAGTAGATGTCATTGCTGAAGCCTAAGATGATACACGTATCAGGCTCTTTATATCATTCTACAGCTCATAAGTTGCCGCTTCGGAAGAAAGGAAGTTGTAGCAAAAACAAAGAGTATAAGGATAAAATATTGATCGAAGTTTTGGACTCAGATGATTCTGATGTCTCATACATATCTGATTCACCTTCAAGTAGTAATGTTGACGAGATAATTATCATTTTCCTCACCATCAAAAAAATCTCAGGAAGACCCCTCCATGGAAGAAGAGGAAGAAAGTCATGAAGAGGATGGTATAGAGTTTGAGGGGAAAGGAACTTTGGTCTAAATAAGTTACCCTTGCCTGAGGTAGAATAGAAGAAGAAGTTGAAGAGGCTCAACATCGCCTCAAAGGGAAAGAACTTGTAAGGCATAGAAATAATATGCTAGAATATTGCATCTTTTGTTGATTTAAGACTCACTTTTTCTTCGAATGCCCAAAAGGAAAGACCTTTCCTTTCTAAGGAGTCGCAACTACTTGGTAAAAAGGTTCTTATATGCTTCGGGTAAATAGTTTTTTGACGTGTTAATTTGTGAATAGTACTATTTAATTGTACTTTTGGTTGTTTTGGTATGTAAATAGTTTAACTTGGTTTTTGGTGATGTAAGCAAGCTGTTGGGTTGAATATGTACTAACCTTGTTTTTGTTAAAAAAAATGACATTATCAATCTATGTTTGGATGACGCCTATCAATGATAAGGATGCACAATCGGCAAGTAGCTAGACCTCAGCAGATATTGCAACACCAGTCACTTTGACAACAGGGGACCCCAAGACTCATTTCCTTAATTTATTGATGCAAAGAATGACTCGCTATCTTCAAGCTGAAGGAATCCAATCAAATCATTCGAATCATTCGAATCATTCTACCAATTTAAGAGAAAGTACTCATGGTGAAAAAGATAACTTGTTGGAGCATTTTAAGAAACTTGCACCAGCATTTTTAGGGGAAGATAGCCCTGAAGCCGCTGAAAAGTGGACCTTTGAGGTGGAGAGGATTTTCAAAGCAATGAAAATCCCATAGGATCAAAAGAGATCATTAGCCACTTTTGCGATGACTGATGAAATTGCTTTCTACTGGCCTACACCAGAAAAAAATTTCTTTTCAGATAATGATCATATCAAGTGGGAGGAGTTTAAAGAACTATTATACATAAGTATGTTCCTCCTCATGTCCAAGAGAGAAAAGAAAAAGAATTTTTGAATTATAACAAAGAAGCTTGACGATGGCACATTACGAGTGTAAGTTTGTATAATTACAATGCTTCGCTACAAATTTTTGCATGACAGAATTGAGGAAGGATCAAAAATTTGTAAGAGGCTCAAACAATGGTTTAAGAAGTAGGATTGTCCGCCATCAACCCACCATTTTTGCCAAAGCAGTAGAGTTGGCCTCTATCTTTGAGCAAGATTATCAAGAATATATAGGATGTAAGAATTGAGGACAAAATGGTGGTTTTAGATCTGATGAAAAGAAAAGAAAATTCACATTTAACAACCAAAATAATCGCAAGTTTTAGAAGTCTCTAGAACCACAATTACAATTGAAAGGAGAGTAAAAATTAAAAAAATGTCCCCAATGTAATTGATTCCATCCATCTTGATCATGCTATTTCACCGAGGGAAAATGTTTTTCTTGGGGTGAACATGGTCATCGGATTAAAGATTGCCCCAAGAAGAAAAGCAAGAAGAATTGAAACAAGATTAGAAACCTAAAGCTTAGGGTTGAGTCTTTGCGATCACAACTGAAGAGGCTCAACCATCGATGTAGTTATTCAAGGTACACTTTTGGTCTTGGATAAAATAGCAAAATTTTTGATAGATTCAAGATTGATACATTCTTTTATATCGTCTGATTTTGCTTTGAGAATTAGATATCTGATTTTGAAATTAGGATATGTTTTAGAAGTGTCAACCCCAATTAGAAAAACTTTTCTAGTTCATGAATTTCTTCAAGGGCTACCTATCTCCTTAGAGAAATAACATTGGAAGGCCGACCTTATTCTCCTAAATATGACAGACTTTGATGTCATATTTGGTATGAATTGGTTAGCTAATAATGAGACATTAGTGGATTGTAAATAGAAGAAGGTTATTTTCAATAATTAGGGAGAAAGGAGTTTTACCTTACATGGGCTAAAGGATCATTCTAAACCATGTATCATTTTGGCAGTCAAGGATTATTGGCTTTTAACTAAATGATGTCAAGCGTATCTTGCTAGTGTAGAAACTAGAGAGACTTCAATGATTAAGTTGGAAAATATTGTAGTACGAGATTTCTCTGATGTTTTTCCTAATGATCTCTCTAGAGTACCACGAAAAAGAGAGATTTTTTCTATTTACTTGATGCCAAGAATAAACCCTATTTTTAAGGCACCCTACCACATGGCTCTAGCAGAGTTAAGAGAATTAAAAAGTCAATTGCATGATTTTTTGTATAAGGGATTTATCCGACCCAGTGTCTCTCCTTGGGGAGCACAAGTTCTGTTTGTGAGAAAGTAAGGATGGATAGTTGAGATTGTGCATTGATTATAAGTTGCACAATGTCACCACTATAAAAATAAGTACCATTTACCTCGTATTGATGACTTGTTCAATCAATTACAAATGACAGAGCCTTCTCTAAAATAGATTTGTGGTCGGGTTATCATCAATTGAGAATGCGAGATGAGGATATATCTAAAATAGCCTTCTGTGCCTGATATGGCCACTATGAGTTTTTAGTGATGCCTTTTAAATTAACTAATGCCCTTGCAGCCTTCATGGATCTCATGAGTTTTTTGGGCCTATTTGGATAAATTTGTGATTGTGTTTGTGTTTGTTGATGATATCCTAATTTACTCTATCAGTTTAGAGGAACATAGAAAACATTTGTGAGTAGTTTTGTAGACATTGAGAACTCATAGGCTACTCGCCAAATTTAGTAAGTGTGAATTTTGGATGGAACGAGTGGTTTTCTTAAGTCGTCAATTCCAAGGATGGAGTATCTGTGGATCCAAATAAAATAGAAGCAGTAATAATATGGGAAAGGCCGAAGACATTAGCATAAATTTGAAGCTTTTGATTTTCAAGCATTGCCTTACCTTTGACAAAATTGACAAGAAAAGGAGTAAGATTTATTTGGGACGAGACATGTGAAAATAGTTTTCTAGAACTAAAGAGAAAATTAATAACTACATGGCATTACCAACTAGTAATGGAAGATTTGTCCTGTATAGCGATGCTTCATGTGACAACCCTGATTTCGGTACGTTTTCTTAACCAATAATAGAATTTTAATATATTTTATTGATAGAATATTTTTTTGGGTATAGTATCTAAAGAGTTGTGGTAAAACTCTAAAAGATGGTCATAACGGCTTTTAAATCATTTAAATCGGACATCGGAGCTATAATTTTGATCGTGGGAGGCATGCCTCATGGTCACGACCTATAGTAAAACTTCATTAAAACCTAGTCATGAGTGGTCTTGTTTCGAAGGGCTCGTCGATACTAGTCCATCGGTACCAAAAATGCATGATTTGATTTAGGGGTGAAAAGTAATGACGTTTTGAAGTGTTAGAAAAAGAAAAAGAGATAAATAATAAGATAATTTTAGGTTGGCGCAAAAAATGTGTCAGCCGTGTTAGCTGATGCAATGATGCGGACCACACCATGTTGCATCACGTGGTTTGGCTGCGCAATGCGCGGGCAGCGTGGCGGCCCGCCGTGCCATGTTGGTCGCAAAAACGCAACTCACGGGACCCACGTGTTGGGTCTCACCGTACCGCGTGACACACGGATTTCACATGGTGGAACAGCGAGCAGCGCGGCACCACAGTGCGATGCGCACTGCACCGTTCCATCCTATTAATTATACTCCCCTCATTTTACCTTCTATAATTCCACTCTACCACGTGTCAAACTTTTGTTTCTCCGTTCTCTGTCGTTCTAAGTCCCTATCATGCCGTTCAAAAGGCATTTTCAACTAAATCTGTAACGCCCCGACCCGAAAAACCTGACCTAGACTGGGGGTTAGTTCGGAAGACTGAATCGGAGTGTATTAAATTAAGCGAAAAAATTTAAAACCGACTGACCAGGAGCTGCAGACTCTGAGTGTGAGAGTCATAACGTTCATCCATGCACTGCAGAGCTTTAACGTTCCATTGTACGTAGATAAGAACAAACCTAATTTTAGAACTAATTTGGATCGGGCCAACATTATTTAATCATTGGTTACCTATGTACGTATTGGATACCATCTCTGACATTATTCCAATACTATCGGATCCGAACGTAGTTCTGCCTAATGGCTAATACATGCATCAAGCATCACTTCTAATAGATATGCATTAAAATACATATATCTTTATATCCGAATAATTATTCGAAATCAAACGGAAATCTTATAAATCATCGGAGTCAAACATAAGTCAATAAATCAGTAAAATACACATTTCACATAGGTGAGTAGAACACTAACAAAAACACATGTCTCACTCTATCATAGAGCGGCGCAAAACACACTACAGAGCATGTTGGATCATATCAGATCCTATCAGATCAGATCGGAGTATCTCATATCACAATAGAGCATTTTAGTGTAATTCAGATCACCACAGAATATATCAAAGTAGATCGAATAGGAACATATCGGCATATATCAAATCAGCAAATTATATATCTTAATTAGTATATTACTAATTAAGATGTACATTCATATAAATCATATTAAATTAGAAAGTCAGAAAAGCGTACTCCCCTGGAGTTCCGAAAGTGGCAACATTCGGAGTTGCTCTTTTCCTCATGGTGTCTTCCCTTTCAAATCCAGAGACAGCGGGAAGAACCTCCCCTAACTCCAGAATACTTAGCTATTTTCACGCCCGTAGGCGACGGACAGAACCTCCCCTTAACTTGGGTTACTTTTCTCATAACACGCCTGTAGGCGACAGACCGAACCTCTCCTTACCCGGAAACACTTTACCCTTCCCGCGCCCGTAAGTGGTGGACATAACCTCCCCTTACTAGGAGACACTTTACCCTTTCCTCGCTCGTAGGTGGTGGACAGAACCTCCCCTTACCCAGAGACACTTTATCCTTCCCACGCCCATAGGCGGCGGATACGACCTCCCCTTACCTGGAGACACTTACCCTTCCTGTGCTCGTAGGCGACAGACAAAACCTCCCCTTGCCATGGGACATTTTCCATATATAGGGTTGCTAACTCGAGGAATAGATGCTTCCATTGCATAGAACACCCTTGAATTAATTAAGAACGCTTTTTGAATGGAAGAAAACAGACTCAAAATGACTCCAAAAACTCCCCCGGAAGAATGAACGGAAATGGGTATTTATAAGAGAATGGGGCGCGAGCGTGCAATGGAAGCCAAAAACTCACACTTATACACTTGCCATGTGTCAGCATTTTATTGGGCCGCACAACAAGGTCTGCGCCATTGATGCACGCATCAAGGTGCTGCACACGACGCACGTGGAAACGGCACGCGTCGCACGTTCAGCCGTCCGATTGTGTGGCCCCGCGTCGCGTGGACAGTTGCAATCAATCAGCACACGGCTGACTCGGCTCAGCTCCACTCCGGCTCGGCTTGGCTCAGGCTTGACTCGGCTCAATGATGTCAGCTATTTTGTCCTTTCTTGAATATTTTATTATTATTTCATTCAAATACAATTTCAACTTTAAAATGCAATAACTTTTTATCCCAAAGTCAGAATTGCACGATCTTGGTACCGATGGACTCATATCAACGAGCCCTTCAAAACTATACTGCACATGGGTAGGTTATCTCATACTTTTAAAGTGGGTCCCGCCCATGTGGCACCCTTCCCGAGGTCATAACTTTCGTTCCCGACCTTTGTTTTACATGTTTTTTGATTCCTTGTGCTCGTTACTTCGAGCTCTAGCCAAATTCGAGAATTTTACCTCTTAAAACACTATAAAGTTTAACTAAAATTATATAATTGCCCCTTACCCTCTTCGTTAAGCGTAATCGGAACATGGGGTGCCACAAAATCGATTGTGCCAGAGTTGTGGTGGGGTCAGATTTTCAGTTTCTGTAACCACAAAAATTCTACCCAACCTTAAGGTAGGGGATCTTAAACTCTAGCTTATGCTTTGCTCATATCGTTGACTTTTCATGCAATATTTTTATTCCATTATGCTTATTTGCTTGAGTTTTTTTTAAAATGCTATACATGTGCTATGTTTTAGTTGCCTGGAATTATGTTATGGTATGTGTATTTTCTGGATAGTTCTGGGATTAAACCTAAAATTGTCATATTTTATCTAGATATCTATTGAATAAATAATTGGTATCCGGCGTGCGCACATAGGTGTGGAGTGTCATGGGGAAACTCCTAACCTTCTGAGCTTCCTATTGCCCCATGAGCATCGGGAGGAATGTTGTTCGGTATCATGGCTCTGGATTTATAGTCATTGGACGGACCAATATTTTTTGGAATCATTTCTGAATTCATTTATGTAATAAATTCTATTTTAGCCAAAAATATTACCGTCATGAGTATTTCTACTTAGCACTAAATTAGATTTAATTCTACCTATTGAGTATAAAAATACTCATCCACCTCCAGACTCTGCTGGTAGTGAAATCAAACTAGAGGTTAAAGCTGAGGAGTTTTCTGCAGAATGTCTTGAGTGTTTGATCTAAATTTTGTAATAATGTGATTTTTATGAAAAGGCTTGTTATGCCTATATTTTGTAATCCGACTACTCTACGAATAGTGTACCTGGACTATGTCCTAATTTGACAATATTTTGTTAAATCATGTATTAATATGCTATATAAAATTTTGGTTGTGCATCGACTCCAGTTTATATGAAAATTTTATGTTATTTTATATGTCGTTATTTTGTGATGATATGTACTGACGATCGCCATGTTCGGCTACGCGTGTGATATTAATGCGTGCCGTGCAGAATAATAATTATGTGTATTATATCATATATTATTTAATGGCAGTCATCACACTTCGTAAAGAGGCCTGAGATGCATGTTAATGTAGAACAGAAAAGTGATATCAAATGCTTCATGACAATTAAAGAAACATGAAGGTAACTATCCCAATCGTGATTTAGAATTAACAGTGGGGGTTTTGGCACTAAAAATATGGAGACACTACCTATATGGGGAAAAGTTTAAACTTTTTACTGATCACTAAAGTTTAAAGTATATATTTTTCCAAAGTCATCTATGTGGCAAAGACGGTGGATTGAGTATATTAAGGATTATGACTTTTCTAATAAGTATCACTCTAGAAAGGCCAATATAGTAGTTGATGCCTTGAGCTGTAAGTCAGAAGGAGGAATCACCTATATGCTTGTTAAGGAATGGAAACAATTGGAGGAAAAAGTAAGTTTCCAACCAAAATTACAACTTGGAAACAAGAAATCTATCATTGCCAACCTAGAGGTGAAGTTAATACCGATTGAACATATTCTAGAGGGCTAGAAAGATAATGTGGAAGTACAAATGTTACTCGAGAGACCCAACTTTAACAAAGGCTCAGATGGAGGTATTCGATTTCAAGGAGGATTAGTGATACCAGGAATACCTGAGTTAAGTAAAGACTTCTTACATGAAGCATTTTGGTCTCGATAAACTATTCACCTAGGAGGAATGAAAATGTACCAATATTTAAAAAGGAGTTTTTGGTGGAATGGGAAGAAAGAAGGATATAGGAGAGTATATTTCAAAATGTTCAACTTGTGAGCAAGTTAAAGTTGAACACTAAATACCTTTGGGAAACCTTCAACTGATAGAGATTCCTAAGTGGAAATGGGAACACATTACCATGGAATTTGTTTCTGCACTACCCAAGACTACACAAGGCCATGAATCTATTTGGGTAATTGTGGACTGACTCAAAGTGTGCGTATTTTCTTCTGTTACGAAAGAGACAATCTCTAAATTTTTTTGGCAAAAATATATGTAATGGAGATTGTGAGTTTGCATGGAATACCTATCAATCATCTCAGATCGAGATAGTTAGTTAACTTCAAAATTCTAGCAAGGACTTCAAGAGGAACTAGGAGCTAATCTTAAGTTCAACACATCCTTCCACCCACAAACTGATGGACAATTAGAGAGGACTATTCAAACTTTGGAAGACATGCTGCAGGTTTGCGCAATGGATTGGAAGGGTAACTGGAATGAACATTTACCTTTAGTTGAGTTTGCTTACAATAATAGTTATCACAGTACCGTAGGCATGGTTATGAGGCATTATATGGACGACCTTGCAAATCACTGACATGTTAGAATGAAGTGGGAGAACGTAAATTGGTAAAGTCTGATTTTCTACAACAATATGAAGATAAGTGAAACTCATTAAACATCATTTAATAGCATCCCAGAGTCATCAAAAGAGTTATGCTCATCAAAGATGAAAGGATAATGAATTTAGTATAGGAGATCAAGTACTATTGAAAATTTTGCAAACTCGAGAGTTATGAGATTTGGAATTAAGGACAAATTAAGTCCTCGTTTTGTAGGACCATTTGAGATCTTGGATAAAATAGGAGTAATGTTTTATAGATTAGTCGTGCCCGCACAACTTGACAATGTCCATGCTTTGAAAGTACATACGAGATCCCTCCTATGTTCTTGATTAGACTTTAGTTACTATAAAGCCAGATTTATCTTTTGAGGAATGACCAATTAAAATTCTAGATCATAAAGAACATATTCTGAGGAAAAAAAAAGATTCCTTTGGTTAAAGTCTTATGGTATCATCATTCCTTAGAGGATGCCACATGGGAGTTAGAAAGCAAAATGATCAAGAAGTATCCTAAACTCTTTAATGAGTAAATATTTCAAATTTCATGGGTGAAATTTCTCTAAGGGGAATAGATTGTAAAAACCCTAAATTCCTAGTATGATCTTTATTCCTCAAGTAGAAATATAAATATTGAAAAAATTTCGCATGCATTAGTTAGAGATCCAAGAGATGAGTGTAACAAGTTGAAGAACATGATAAACAGAGGTCAGGAGTAAAAGTTATGACCTCAAAAAGCGTATTATGTGGGCAAGATCCACTTGTAAAGTGGGAATAAAATTGCTCATGAGTGGTCTACTTTAGTAGGGTTCGTTGATACGAGTTCAATGATACCAAGAACATGCAAATCCAAGTTCATGATGAAAAAATATGGTCATTTGAAGTTGGAGAAAAATAATTACATCGCGCATGCAATGAAAGCGCACAGCATGCGGTCCCGTGCATCATGGCATAGCCACACACTGAGCATGTGACGATCGTGCGTGATATGTGGAGTGACGCACATGCACCACTATTTTTTGTTGCACCACCAAAATGGCTGCCTGCAGTGTACATGGGGAGGGGGGTAAAAAACCTAATTTACATCCCCATTTCTTCCTCATCTTCTTACTTTTTCCTTCTTTTGGGCCATTTTAAATCCGTTTGAGTCCATTCAAAAACCCTTCCTTACTAAAGGGTGTTCTACACATTGGAAGGGCTATTTTCTTAAGTTGACCACTTCAAAGCTGAAAAACTTTTATCACCCTCTTCTTACTTTTACTATTTTCGGCCATTTTAAACCTGTTTGAGTCCTTTCAAAAGTCATTCCTTACTAAATCAAGGGCATTCTACACACTGGAAGAGTTATTTTTTTGAGTTGAATGCCCAAAGCTGAGAAAACCTTAAGGAGGGGGTCTCACTACCATAACCTAAGACCGTTGGAAGGACCTAAGCTTGTTAGAGGCAGGTTGTCTTAAATTCTAGACCTATGCTTTTATTTTGATTTATTAAGGTTTTGTTAAAGAGTCTTTTTAACTTAGTTTAAAGAAACTCTATTTTAAATACTTAATTTCTTTTGAAGAAATTTTCCGTGTTTGGTTACTCGTACCCTCTAGGTAACTCTTTTTTTCCCGAAACTAGGAATTATCATGATGAAGATTCTGGATACTGCCACACTTAGCTCTGGCATGCACATGAACTAGGATAGCATAGAAAAATCCATTTCCTTCTGTTTCCTATTACCCCATGAGCGCGGGTATAAGTCGTTTGGTATCGCGATACTCTGTGATTATTTACTTTTAAAAATTGTTATTTTTTGAATGTTTTTTAAAAGTATAACACAACTAATGTGTTCATGAAGCATATTTGTAGAACTTAAGTCAACATATTGAGTATAATTTTACTCACCCACTCTCAGATTCTGCAGGTGTAACTACCGAACCCGAAGAAGTGGATGAAGAGCTTTCATAATTTAAAGTATCTATTTATTTTCTTAAAGCTTGTGTAATATTTATAATGAATGATGTACAAAGACGTGTTATATCATCTTTTCGAACCCTTGTATAATACAAAGAATGTTAGAATTACTCTTTTGTATTTGGTGATCCTTGGCAATTAGTAATAAATAGATATGTTTTTAGAAATTATTTTATTTTATTACAAACTTTGATGGGTTGTTACTGTAATGTCCTGAATTTTATTATGATTTTTGTGATTTTTTTGCTATTTTTTTATCATTTTTGGCGGGAAAATGTGACGCTTCGGCGTATTTGACCTTGGTATTCGTACCCATAGAGTCTCAGGTGTGGGTTTCAATTGTAGGCCATGGGCTTGGACGCGCACTTGTGACACGAAAATGTGAGAGATATGAAAGAGAAGAGGATAAGAACAAAGAGAGAGAAAGTAAAGGAAAAAAACAGATTGGGCTTGGTCGAGCCCTATCCAGAACAGACCAAAAAATAGAGTGTTCCGCTCTCTCGTTCTAGTTAAGCTAGAGAGGCGCAACCGGCTAGATTCCTGCCAGCCTTGGCCAAGTGACAGCGAGGCCGCCCCCTAGCTCCGCCTTAGTTCAGCTCAACCTTCCCAGTTCCGCTCTAGTTAGCCTTTCCCCCTCTCACTATTTTGCATATTTAGCCTCCGCCATGGGCCGACAAGGGCCACCTGGCCGCTGTGAGCTCTGCCCCCGCCCGATGACAGCAAGGGGCCTCTTGTCGGCTGCCACACTCTTTTTTCCCCTTTGCCCTATTTTTCTGCCAGTGCTCTATTTTGGTGAAACGGTGGCCGGGAAAGGCGAACCATGGCCAACCGGACCTCTGTCCAGCTCTACCTTGGTTCGGCGAAGTTAGGGGGGCCACCTCACCTAGCCCAGTTCCTCCTCCACTGCCCCTTCTCTCCTCCGGTCAATTCGGTTGGCTCCCCCTTTTCTGCCCCTTATGTTGCATCCACAGGCAGTCGTTGGCTGCCATTGGAAGGCTCGGCCAAACACCATTTGGCCCCCCGTGGCCTGGCGATGGCAGAGGTGGTCTCCATCACGGCTCGTTCGGCCACTTTGGCCCTCCTCTACTCCCCTCATATTGTTTTGCCCCTCTGTTTGTGGGTTTTATTCGGATTCTTCTTTTGGGACTGCTAGTGTAGAAAGTTGCCGCCTTTGGTGGAGGACAGCTCCGCTTGGCCACCATAGCCTTGGTGGAGCCGGCCAAGGCCGTCACCTTCCCTTCCTGGCCCATTATTCCTCCTTTATGTGCCATTCCTCCCCTCTACCCGGTTGATGTGATCGTCCGTAAAAACTGAGCCTTTGCCCTCACTGTGTTGGGTCACCAAAGGGCTGCCGCCACTAGAAGCCTCCACCCTCTGCCAGACCCATCTCTGCTTGGTTATCAGGGACATGGTGAACCCCGTCCAAAGCCACCAATAACCCCTACACCTCCCTATGTTCCCTAGGGTTTTCCCACTTTTTGGGCCACCGTAGCCTCATTGGACTTCGAACACCCTCTGGACCACCTTAGTTCAGCGGGTCTCAGCCTGGAGATGGCTGGCCGCCCTAGTATGGCAATACCCCTCTTTTTTCAGCATAAGTCAGGCTCCCCCTTTGTCGATTATGTGTCTGACCAAGCTATACAGAGTGCCACTTTTTGCCCTCTTACCGTCCTACCTCTGCGTGAAGCCGATTGGCCTCTAGCTGGCCTACCTCGACACGACAATGATAAAGGCCATCTTTGTCAGTCACCACCCTTGGGCACGGCCCTATTGCCCCTTTCAAGCCTTGGGCCGCCTCCATCCATCCCTCTCATCCCTCCCCTTTGGCCGTGTGTGCATGTAGTCATGCTATGGTTTAGGGTTTAGGCGCTGTATTTACACTACTTTACCATTAACTGGATCTGCCCCACGCCCTTATATGGACCCTTGTAAAAGTGAAATCTACGCTGTTGGGTGCTGTATATGGCCAATTTTGACGTCTTATGGCCGGACAAGTAATTCTCAACCGCCGGTCAAACTTCAGTGAGTCCATCTTGACTTTTGGTTGCACTTGCCATTTCTGTTGGATTTTTCTGCATTGACTTTTTACACCCTGTTTGGCCATGAGTACTTCTGATGCTTTCTAAACCCTCAGGATAGCAACTCTCTCAACTTAGTAATGCTTTTGGTCGTTAACTCCACCACCAACGCCGCCATCGTCGTGTGCTCACCATCAAACGCCATGATTATGAGGTAGGGGAGCTATGAACTCGTAATTTCATAATAGCATGCTTTGAATGTGTAGTAGCATACTAGGATTGTATGATTCAATGCTTTGGATGTTAAATCATGATCCATTTGCATGATATAAGAGAATGAATTATGCCACGTTGAAATGCATATGATATCTATGTGAGTTGTATGTTTTATGTATGTGGAATATGTATGTGTTAGTGATGGCTAGCGAGTATGTTAGTATGCTATGTATGTGTATTATGTATGTGCTAGTAATGGCTAGCGAGTATGTTGGTAAGTTATGTATGTGGACTATGTGTGGGCAAAAGTTTGGGTGATGAACAACAAGAGGTGACATAGGGTTTGGTATGGAGTTAAATGTGGATGTGTATGTGTATGGCAGAAGACATAGGAGGTAAGTTTGACGAGCGAGGATTGGAATGGATCGGTTTGGATTGGAGCATACATTTGGGAATTGTCAAACAATAAGAGTATGCATAATCGTACAAGCATAACATACAAATTATGAAGTTAAAAGTAAGCATAATAAGTGAGGCATTAAGTAAGAGGGTGATAACGGGGATTTGCTATGAGGAGCTCAGTTTGATGATGTCGAGTAAGATGTTTTTGGCCGTAAGGTGGATGGCGATGATTGTATGAATATGTAAGATTTTGGTGTATGGTGAATATTGTTATGAGTTGGAGTGGTTAAGTGAAGTCTGCTCCCTTGATAAACTAGGGTTTTAGATCGGGATCAGCTTCGGTTTGATAAGTGGAGCACTATACATTTGAGAGTTGTTATGACATAATTGTACCACATAACTTACTTAATTCAAACTTGAATTATAACCAAAGCTAATGATAGCATTGCGAGTTTGAGACCTGAGAGTTCGACGGATTAAGTTCAGTGTTTGAGCTAGCCAATAATGAGTCGACTGAGCATTTCTTATGTCTTGCCATGAGGTTTATCCTCCAAGATGTTGTCTATGTGTTGTATTGAGCCCCAGACATCTGATGCTCTGTTTTCGATTTGGTCTGTGTGCTGATTAACCCGAGACGTTTGATGCTTTTTTGAGAGCGTTGTATGATTCCTGCCCAAGAGTGGCACTGTATGATTCTGCCCAAGAGTGGCATTGTATGATTTCTGCCCAAGAGTGGCACTGGCACTATAATACCCCTAGAGTGTGGGCAATTGTATAGCCCTTTATGTGTGGGCATTTTTGTTTGCGCGCTCAGGTAAGTAGTATCATGGAACTGCTCTTACCTGCTTGATCCTGTGCCCCATGCACATTGGTGCGCCTTGCCTTCGAAAAAATCCATGACATCTAGTTGCTCCCCAAAGTTTAAGGTGATGCCCCACTGGAATTCTTTTCAATTTCGACGATGGAGCTTATTAATTTTAATAAGCTTTAGTGGTCGATAGTCTGTGTACGACTATATGTGTAGAGTATATATGTATCAGAGTAAGCATATGATTCTGAGTAAGACTATAAGAGTATGATTCGAAGTAAGATTGTAAGAATATGATTATGAGTAAGACTGTAAGTGTAAGATCCCTTATCATAAAACCGGTTTGAATTCATTTTGTTGAAATGCTTTATGTGGTTTAATATTAATTTTGATCGGTTCGGGATAATTTTGTAAATTTGAGTATTTTCTAAAGGTTTTAATCAAAACCAATTTCACATTTATCAGTTTTAAGTAGTTTTTAGTCAATTCTGAATTTTTAGGATTTTTCTGAATTTTCACTAATTTTTTGAAAATTAGGGTTTGGCAAGACCCCCTATGGGCCCCACCGACGAAATTAAGATTTTTGGACCAAAATGCCTCAGACATCAACTTAAGCTCATACAAAAATTTTTAGAATTTTCTCAAATTTAATTAGTGCTCAAATTTGTAAAATACCCATTTTTAGCCCAAAATTCTACTTACACCCCATTAGTTCATTAAGTGCACCCCAAATCCTACTATAAAAGGAAAAGGGCTGAGCCATTTCCATTTTGGGAATAGGCTGAAAGGAGGTGATTAGGGCCTAGTTCCCCAATTAGGCCCCGATTAGAGGAGATTAAGGTATGTTATTCCTTAATTATGCTTAAACCCTAGATTTTCTTCTAATCCTTTCTTAATCCAACATTTCCCCTTTGATTTGATTCGATTTCAAGCATCAAAGTCACTAATTTACTCCCTTACTTCAAACCCTACTTATCAAAATTCATTTTTTATGCTTAACAAACCCTAGATCTAAGATTTCTTCAAGGTTTTCAATGTTAAATCGATTTTTAATAGAGTTTAACTTAGACACTATGTTTTTGGAAGGTTTCCAAGAAGGGTGAAGGTCAAATCCGAACCTAAATAAGTGACAAGGTAATGAGTCTTCAAATCGTAGTTTTCTTAAAGTAAAATCTCAATTTTTATGGTTTAATTAGAGTTTAACTCTTTGGTTCTACCCTATTTACTCTTGCTCAAAGTAGTGCGTAAACTCTATGAATTAGATTGCCCATAGTTGGGGCACAAGTCTTTCACTATTTTTTCCTCAATCATTTCAATCGGTTGCCCCCGTGCATTGGTTCGGCCCTTGGACCGGGTTCGGCTAGGGTCGGGCAGTGCCGGGGCTTGACAATAAGAGTACAATTCTGAGCACGATTGTAAGAGTATTATTTTGAACAAGACTATAAGAGTATGATTCTGAGCACGACTGTAAGAGTACGATTCTAAACAAGACTATAAGTGTATGATTTTTAGCAAGATTGTAAGTGTAAGAATGTATGAGTAAGGTTGTACGAGCATGTGTAAATTATATTAGTAAGCGTACAATTGTACGAGTAAGTTTGTAATACTCTGATTAAGAGAGTTTGGGTAAGATTGGTTTGATGGTGTATTTAGCATGATTGTATGCATATGTGTATCATTATTATATGCTTTCCTGCTTCATGTTTGAGTTGCATGAATGCATCTATGCATAGACTTATTGAGTTCACTATTTAGAACTCCCCAACTGGGTATTTTCCTATTTAGTATAAAAAAACTCATTACTCTATTTTTTAGCCCTGTTGTTCGGGAGGCTTTTGCAAGTTTGTGATGGAGAGCTCCTGGATATGGATGCTTGTTTCCGCGGTGGATTGATTCCCTTTGACTCAGGTATATCCTTGACTCACTACGAGTATCATTTGTGCTATGATATGACGTATTGTGTGAGATGAGATTTAAGGTATTTATGTTTTCTAGAATTGTAATTTGGATTAGATTGTAGACTGTTATGTGACTTGCACTCAGGGATGATGTTGTTAAATTTTAATTGACTACTCGCAAGCGCACAAATCTATAGTATTTAAGCGGCTAAATCGAGTGTTGATCCCACAGAGACTTGAAATCGGAAAAATAAATTTAATCTAACTCAAGTAAACCCTAATCTAGCTAACAAATATAAAGAGAATAACTTGACTAAAGTGACTAACAAAAATAAATAAGAATTTAAAGGCAATTAAACTATCTAAATCAAAATTATTTTTAATCTAAGAATAAGAAAGCAATGCAAAGTAAATAAAATACTATCAAATAAACAAAACACTAAGGCATAGGAATCCGCATTCATCAAATCATAGAACTCATAAGTGGGATCGTTAATCATTTTTTCACATCATCTCATAATAATCTAGAATTCAATCTTCGTTATTATGGAAAATAGCATCATTAAGCTCTCATGTATAACCAATGAAATACATTGTTCCTCCTCACTTCAACGGATTGAAATCCAGTCATTAATTGTATCCATAATTTGTAAATCACAACTAATACCCAATTTCAATATTAAACAAGACAAAACCAAGTAAAAAAACCAATGAGAACCAATTTAAATCATGAGAGAAGAATGACTAAACTCATATTGAAATCAGTCTCATCAATTAAAGAGGTAGGAACAATTAACATTAAATCCATCATTAAGAAAAATTAATTAAGTCTCATAATTATGAAATTCTATAATTTAATGAAGCTTCACCCATGCCCTAGTAAAGAAATTTAGCTACTCATTAACCTAATAAATAAAATCTCCATTGGAAAAATTGAAAAGAGACTTACAAGATGTGAAAAAGATGGAAAATTTTCAAAAAACACTATTTGCTACTGATCACTATCTTCAACCTCCGACTCGTGAACAATTCTGCTACAATATCCGTGGATTGGATTTTTTTTCTCTTCTTCTTCACTCCTCCGGCTTGGGACTTCAATTCTCTCACTTTGAAACTCATATTGAAATTGGATTCATCAATTTCAAAGGATGAGATTGAAGAATTTTGCCTCTTCGTTGTATTCTCCTCCATCCTCTTCTGTAATTCTCTACTGTAGTGTTTAAATAATTTCTGGACAATACCTCTTTCCTTGTTTAAGTGCCCAATTCTGTCCCAAAATAAGAGGTTCTTGCTTTGTTTAAGCATTCATTTTTTAAGCTTTCTTGCTGCTCAATTCTTTCCCACGTTATTTCTGGTTTCCTTTCTTTAATCTCTCTTGTTCATGTTCAACAATAACAGGCACGAAAATAAGCTCTCATTCTTCAATTTTAAAATTTAAACATGTCTTTATTAACTAAATTGAAATGGGTTTTGAAATGCCTAATTTATTTGCTCAAATTTGTACTCAATTTCACCCAAAAATCAAATAACTGTAATCTTGACATTTTTGTCCAATTTCTATCCAAGAACTCATTCAGGAAGATGAAGTTGTTTACTGGATAGTCTACATTATTATCTAGGTTTATTCTATGTTCATTAAGCTCATCTATTCATGTCCATATATATTTCTAACATGTCTGCGTATCTAGAAAGTTGTCCAAGTCACTTATAAGCATGTCAAGAGTATTGTGAATCTTTTTGAACATCGTCCACCTTCCTCAGGAAGCATGCATTACCTAAAACACATAAACAATCATATTTCAAACGTGTAAGACATGCAAAACACTAATTTTATTCAAATATACACTCCTAAACAATTAACATCACCCAAATTAACTAATAATTAAATCTACCACTAATATCTATCTTAACATAAATAAACTCTAATTAACCCTTAATTAACCTAATCATACATTAGAAAAATAAGGTAAATAAACGTATAAAATATATAAAAATCATACATATCAGATGCTTGGGAGAGATTTGTATTTAAAATCCATGATCATGGTAATTTATTCATACGTTTATTTTTCAGTAGCGCTTGAGGATGTTTGGTTTGGCTATACGATGTTTGATTGAGGAAGAATTTGGATGAAAAAATTGATGTGTGATGTTTTAAATTATCAACTGCTTTCATAAGTTTTGTATTCATCATTTTTTCCAAATTTACAGCTGTTATATTGTAAAAAATTTCTATGAATTTTAAAGAAAATGTGATGAAAAATCTCGGGCATTACAGTTATAGCTATTAATCAGATTTTTGATTTTTAGGAAAAATACTTAAAGTGATTTTATTCGAACAAAATTTTGACCACAATAGGTTTAGGGAAAACTATTTAATTTAGAATTATGAAAGTTATTGCAAAATGCATAATTTCAAGCCCGCCTTAAATAGGTCGGGCTAGAGCTAGAGGCTTCCCTATTCGGCTCATCCTTAAGTATACAAAAGATTGTTTTCACTTTTTTGGATAACCCCACATTGCCGAAAGAGATGGAGAAAAGGGAGGAGGTAGTATGTTAAGAAAGTTTAGGAGATTCCTAACTATTAAGTAATCATGGTTGGTTGTGAAAGACCCCACCTTGTCATATGGGCTAAACTACGAAGCCCCATATAAACATTATAGAGTTTTTTATTAAAATAAGTTTTTTCATAAAAAAAGTGTAAACAATGATAAAATGAATTTTTTTTTAAAAAAAACACAACTTGGCCCTAGGTCACTTAAGGCCGAACTTTTGAAAGTCCACCTAGGGCAAGGGACTGGAAATAGGTAGGGCGATGATTAGGGCCCAACTTCTATTGGTTTCAGCACTAGTTGAAGGGTCTACATCTCTTAGTTTCAACAATATTTTATGAAAGTACTTCATTTGCTTGAGCAATATGCATTGATCAGGTTGCTTCTCCCCCACCCAAGAGGTTTTTTGTCCCTCGTCTATAAGTCGTCATACCTTGTAGCTACCATCGTCTAACATGGTGTCAAACACAGATAAAGTAGTGTGCTTGTTGGCACATACTATTGTCTGCCTTGTTCTATTACTAGCCATAATATATTAAAATCCATTACTATGTAGTTTTTTTATTTGTACTTATGTCATGCAAGAAATGTATTTGATGACAAAATTTACAGTTAAATATTGATATAGAGGTTGTTATCTTGTATTATTTTTTATATTTAATTGATTATTATTATTACTAATTTTTAGAAATTTATATGTTATAATTTTTATTGATCACACTTTCTGCAAAAACATGAACTCGGACTTTCGTAAATGTGTAGTGTTGCTTCACCATGTGTGCTGCACAATTTGATTCTAGTATTTTAATGTTACTTTTGTCAATGTAATCAAATAAACATTAACCCCAATCGGCTAAAATAATTGGTTTAGCCTCAAAGGGTGTCACCTATGAAGCCTAAGACAAAATTAGATGTTGATTATCTATGTTGGAAGAATAAATATTGAGAAGAACATTACATTTATCAATCTATTGAATGTTGGACTCACACTCAGACCTTTGAGCCTATATCAATTGCCGTTGGTCATTCGGGATTGTGGTTGATTTCGAGCAGTTGAGTCCATCCAACTTGAATGTCTTCTTTAGTCCTTCTAAAACATATAGTGTTTTTTAGTATGAAATTTTTTTAACAAGTTAGTTACATGTATCTTCTTAATGTGACAAGTTTCTATTATGTTAAACATTTTGTACCATAGTACCTATGAAATTTTCAAAGTTTCTCTACACATATATATAGTTTTTATTATCAATGTGATTTACTTTTTACATTTCTTAACATATAAAAAATATTTTACACTTCTCTTTACCTAATGACTAGAGTCATTACACATACTTCTTAGTCAACAAAGTTTATTTAGAGTCATAATCAAGTAGCACATTTTCCTAACAAGTCTCCAAAGTTTATTAACATATCAAAATTATAATTTTTTAAATAATAATACAACAATTACGACTTCACAACCCACAATAGCACCCCAACTTCTTGACCTAGCCATCATGCTCCATCTTCCCACCTCTTCCTACGTAACGAAATTTCATGCATGTCTTAACCAAATTTCTCCTACACCACACAAGTAGTTTATCACATTGGTTCTTTTTTCTTTTTAATTTACAATGTGTAATCATTTGACTATTTTGTTTTGTTTTTGCATTTTACTCTCATCTTAATCATTTATGACTTTTCTTCAAAACAATTACATAAAAAAATGGAAGATACAACCTAAATGTTGGTTTCCATAAATAATGTTTTAGAATTGATTATTTCAATTTCAATTCATTGGTATGTTAATAATAGTTTATATTATATATGTATATATGTATGTATATAATTATAAAGTCTCCGTATCCCATATTAAGTGTCTTATTTGTAAAAAGTATAAATTTTATCTAAGATAAAATGCAACTTAAACTACAAAAAGATAAAAATAGAACTAACTCATACCTTTTCTCAGCGTGAAAGAAGTTTCTTTACACTTTAACTCTTATGTTCCAACTACGGGAAGAAGCATATTAGATGCTTCTAATATGTATGAGAGTGGGAAATAAGATAATTATTGTGGAACAAATTTTTTTTGAATGAGACACTTAATATTGGACAATGAGAGTATATTAAAATGGTATATGAAAATTTTGAAATAAAATTTACTAATTAAATGTAACTTTTTTTATTGGAAAAAAGTTATGCCAACTAGCATTGAGAAAAGGTTGTTGTGGTCCTCATACAATCATGTAAATTATTTTGTTTTTATAAAAAATGTAGTTTATGTCTCACTTTAATGGTATCGATTAGAAAACTAAAATGAAACAATTTTATTGCATTTTAATTTTTTAATCTAGATTATTATAATGGGATGGAGAGAGTATAAAAAATCATAGAAATTCCTCAAAATTTAATACAATCCTGAAATTTATTGTTTTCCTCACCAAAGGTATATGAATAAAATCCTTCACAACTATCACCATGGGACAATAAAATCAAATAAACTCATTAGTTGGTGAAAATCGACGGCATCCCGGCTAGCAAACCCACCAAATGTGATAATGCAATCCCACATATAAACTATAGGTGCACAACAGATCTTTTTATGCTTTATTAGGCAATCAATTTTGTGTGATTTTCTCTTAACTAAGGATGTTGATAAGAGATCTTTTTTGCGGTAACCCAAGAGACATGAACACGCAAGCCTATATTCCTACTCCACATTTTATTAACCAAAACTCTGTTCTAACATTTGATTAGACAGAATGATTCACATGATAATAAAAAAAAATTATTTACTCAGTCCAATGACATTTTCCAAGAATATGAAAAAATAAAATATAAATATCATTTTTCCATGAACATGAACATGAACATGGTAGCCCAATTTTTTTATACAAAAAGATAAAAAAAAAAAGGCATGTTGGTTGCCGCATGGGATGAGTGAGTTAATAATTAAATTTTATGTTTTCACATAGAAGGTACATATGTATCAACGCACCGACAATAATATGTTGTAGCGATCTCATGAGCATTAAAGTCGCTTCTTGAAATGAAATGAAATGCTCCCTGTCCTCCCTCGAATAAATTTCCAGGACTACCCTAGAAGGAGCAATCATTTTCGAGAAGAAAATGGCCGATGACGAAGCAGGCGGAGCCGCCGGTGGCGGACTGCACATTGCCATGCTCCCATGGCTTGCCTTCGGCCACATGATTCCATTCCTGGAGCTGGCCAAGTCGCTGGCCCAGAGGGGCCACCGTGTCTCCTTCCTCGTCACCCCGGGCAACCTCCTCCGCCTCCCCTCAGTCTCATCTCCCCTCCTCCGTCTCGTCCCGCTTCCGCTCCCTCCCGTCGAAGGCCTCCCTCCCGGTGCTGAGTCCACACTCGACCTCCCACCCGACCTCGTCCCTCTCCTCAAGAAGGCAGCAGACGGACTCGGCCCCCCGGTCTCCGACTTCCTCCTCGCCCACTCCCCCGACTGGGTCATCACCGACTTTGCTTTTTACTGGCTCCCGGACATTGCTGCCTCGGCCGGCTCCCGCTCCGCCTACTTCAGCGTCTTCCGAGCCGCTTCCGTCGCTTTCTTCTTTCCCCCGGGCCGCGACGGGTTCTCCTGGACCTCCCCAGAAGAGCTCACCCGGCAGCCAACCTGGATCCCCGCTTACTACCCCCCCCTCGCCCTGCGCCTCCACGAGGCCATACCGCTCTTCTCCGCCGCCGTCAAGTCCATCTCCTCGGGTGTCTCCGACATCTTCCGGTTCAAGGAGACGATCCGCGGCTGCGACGCGCTCGCCATCCGGAGTTCCGCTGAGCTCGAGCCTGAGTTCCTCGCCTACCTCGGCGAATTCCACTGCAAGCCAGTCCACCCTGTCGGCGTCCTCCCCCCACCACCGAGATCACAGCCTACGGCTGAGTCGGTGGCACTGGCGTGGATCGACCAGAAACCGCCGGGATCCGTTGTGTACGTCGCGTTCGGTAGCGAGGCAAGGCTGAGCCGGGAGCAGACGGAGGAGCTTGCACTAGGCCTGGAGCTGTCGGGCTCGCCCTTCCTATGGGCTTACCGAGCCGGCTCAGCAGAAGACGCCCTTCCGGTCGGCTACGAGGACCGGGTCAGCAGGGGAGCGGGTCGGGGGCTGGTTTGCAGGGAGTGGGTGCCTCAGCTGGATGTGCTGGCCAACGCGGCGGTGGGGGGGTTCCTGACCCACGCCGGGTGGAGCTCGGTTGTGGAGGGGGTTGGGTCGGGGAAACCGCTGGTGTTTCTGCCGCTGATGGTGGACCAGGGGCTGACGGCCAGGGCGATGGAGGAGATGGGGGCCGGGGTGGTGGTGCCCAGGGAAGAGCAGACCGGGGCGTTCACCAGAGACGCGGTTGCGGAGGTGGTGGGGCGGGTGATGGGGGAGGAGAGTGGGGCCCCCTTCAGGGCCAGGGTGGGAGAAGTCAAAGAGATCTTCTCGAGCCAGGATTTGAATGGCAGGTACGTGGATCAGTTTGCTCAGTTCCTCAGAGATAACCGACCGAGTGGGTCCCCTTCGTTGGGCCCCACGGACACAGCTTAAATTTCATCCCTATGTTCCAATTTGTGAATGATAATGTTCGTAAAAAACTGTTTTAAGTGACGTGGTAGGCTTTGATTGGGTAGAATAATTTATCAGGTTTACTGTTTTTTATCCAACTGCTAAAATTGTAAGTGTTTATTTATTAATAAAGTGTGTTTAATTTTTTTTATGGCCTTTTCGTCTTTTTGATCTATGGAAAACGATATTTAGAGACAAAACTTTTCGTCTTTTTGGTCTATGGAAAACGACATTTAGAGACAAAAATTTATATTTGAGCTTTAATATGACAAAACAAGTGAGGGAAAACGATTTTTAGAGACCAAAAATTTACATAAAAAATTTATATTTGCGTTTTAATGAGATAAAATAAGTTGTAGAGTGGCCGGCCAGTAGCGGAAGCAGTGTTGGGAGAGGTGGCGCACATAAAAATCCAATCTTTATGTAAAATCTACATAATACATATAATTTCTAACAACAATTAGCAATATACTTGCATATAAATCATTCAATTAAAAGAAAATTAATTAACATGGAATGATACGAACTGACTTGGGCCTAACACAGCCCTAGCATGCCCTCCATAGTAGATCTAGCATGTCATCGATAGATCTACTCAATTAAACAATGAAACAAGAATTACCTTCAACGATTTATGTGTTAATCCCTTTTAGCCATCTTGGAATCAATTTCAGCAAAGCCTCTCCTTAAAACCTCAAATCAGTGAGCTCCTCTTCCAAACTTACACTACACACCGTAGGAGAAGGAAGGAAGATTCTAGAGGAAGAAGAAGGGGGCGGTCAGCCCTTAGACAAGAGGAGGCCAATCACTTTCAAGAAGAAGGGGGCAGACTTGAGAAGGGAGAGAGAGGAGAATTGAGATCTCAAATGAATTCCCTTAATTCAAACAAAGAGGGGGACACCCTATTCTCTAATTGGGAATAAGGGAGAATATTCTCCCTTATTCTCTCCCTCTCCATAAATCCCCTTCCTTTCCAATTATAGCACAGGCCAGAAATAGACATCCTCTCATGGGCTCACTGAACGGGCTCAAGACAATGAGCTTATATGCTAAAATACTGGCTTAACACAAAGGGTCATACACAACGGGTGTGGGCTCTATCTCACAAAGCCCGAGGAGGCCTGAACCCCCCTGCACACGGCCAAGCCCACGATAGAGTCGACCCCACACTTACTACGTGTCCTACCCCCCAACACCTAATTTGCGCAACTGGGCCCCACAATGTGTAAATGCACACCTAGATGTATATTTAATGTACGTGTGTGACATGTGTGAGTCTCATTCAAATTATGTGTAACAAGGGATCATGTGGTGTTAGCGCGTCCGCCCCCACCACCCTTGGACCACATGACCTGTACCAGTTCACCCGGACCGCGACACGTTGGACCAAACCAGGCCCGAGCCCATACCATGGTCCAACACAAGTGAGCCCCAATAAATTTTATGTGAGGCTTATATGTTTTTTCAATTAAAACCCCAATATGAGCATTTGACGTGGAAATATCAATATCGTTTGTTACCACCTATGAACATTTTTAATGTTTCACTCTAACAATGATCTTAGTATAAGGAACGCATGTAAGCCATTGACATTTGAGATCAATGAAGCCCACACTAATGCATGTTAGTGCCAATAGTCCTTTATATTTGAGATTGGCGGCGTATATGCTATTACATGTTAATGCTAGCACTATTGGAGCTAATATGCACTAGTGTTATGCCCCGACACATATTACCCTTTACCTGAACCTGGTCTAAGGAGTAAGTTGCATGCAGCGCAATAAAGTAAAGTTAAAGTTGCAGAAGATAACCCATCCTTGGTAAAACAAATTGTAATGCCCCAAATTTTCCTATGATTTCTTATAATTTTTCTGCTATTTTTCGATTATTTTTGACAGGAAAATATGACGCTTCAGCGTATTTTGTTACAATATTTGTACCCGTAGTCGGTGTGGGGTTCATCGTAGGCCACATGCCTAGATGCATGTTGGTACGCACGTTTACGGCTCGAAAATTTGAGAGAGAAGGAGATTGCAGAGGATAAGGGACTGCAGAAGAAAAAAATAATAATACAGAAGATAACGGGCTCGGGCTCGGGCCGAGCCCAATCAAGATGCTTCTGGAACAGTGCGACCCCCCCTTTTTGTTCTGGCTGAACCGGAGGAGCACCACCGGCGGGCCGCCGGCCGACCTCGGCCAAGCAATGGCTAGGCCGCTTCCTCGGCGCCGCCTTAGCCACCCACAACCGCGCCGCCTACAACCCCGCCACTCTATTTGCTCCCGGTTAGTTCCCTCACCCTCTTTGTTTTGTTTGTTCCGCCGCCGTCATGGGCCAGCGACGGCAGGAGGCCACCCCTCCCGGCCCAGTGGGCCTCCGTTCCGCCACCCCACCCTTAAATTTCCCTCTGCTCCATTTTCTCCGCCTCACTGTTTTTGGTGAAATGGTGGCTGCCGGCAGCAAGCCACCGCCGACCGGATCTCCTTCCTGCCTCGCCTTGGTCTGGCGAAGGTGATGGACACCCCTCCCGGCCTCCAGGGCCTTCGCTCCACCACCCCGTCTGCATATTTTCCTCTGCCCCTGTTTTCCCCGCCTTGGCTTCAATCTCTCTTTTGGCGACCGCTGGCCACCAATTGGACGCCAAACCTCCGCCATCAGCTCTGCCACGGCGGTGCGGCGCCAAGGGACCACCGCCCTAGCCCCCACGGCCATGCCACCCTCCTCCCCGGTTTGCTCTCTTTTGCACTGTGTGGTGAGTTACACTGCCGCTGTGGGTCGGCAAGGGCCGGCTGGCCGCCCTTGGCTTCGTCTTGGGCTGGCGACGACAGGGGGACACCTTTCCCGGCCCCACTTGGCCCCCACAGCCACTCCGCCCTTAGCCCGGATCAGCCCCGGTTCTGCCTCCGCCCTCCCTCTTTCCTTCAGCCAGAACCATCTTTTCTCCCTTGTTTCTGTATGTGACGGACTTTGGGGCTGCACCAGCGAGAGCCAGCCTTTGGCTCGCCTCTTGCTGACCAGCCTTGGGCTGATGACGGTGGGACCGCCCCAGCCAGCTCTGTCGTCCCCATGGTCACTCCGCCCTTGCTGGTTTCCCTTGGCCAGACCTTTCTGCCCTTGTTGCCCTCTGTGATGGAAATTGAGAACGTGCCGACATGTGCCAGCCTCCGACCTGCCAGACATGGACTAGCGATGATAGGGCTGTCGTCTTAGCCTGAAGATGGATGGCCGCCCTAGTATGGCACCGCCCCTCTTCTTCGTCATGAGGCAGGTTCCCCCTCTACCGATGATATGTGTTTGACCGCGCTATAGAGAGCGCCATGTTTTGCCCTTTTACCATCCTACCTCCACTGGACACCGTATGGCCTCTAGTCGGCCTACCTTGACACGACAATGACAAAGGCCATCTTCGTCGGTCACCCCCCTTGGTATGGCCCTACCGCCCTAATGAGCTTTGGGCCGTGACCGTCTAGCCCTCTCTCCCCTCCTTTTGGCCATGTGTGCAAGTAGTCGCGCTTGGGGGTTAGGGTTTTGGTGCTGCTTTGGCCCCACCCGATCGTCGGATGTCTTCCCTAGTGACTTGGCAGGTTTGCCACCGGAGAGGGAGATAGAGTTTTGCATTGATCTTATTCCAGGCACTACTCCTATTTCTAAGGCTCCCTATCGTATGGCTCCAGCCGAACTTAAAGAGCTTAAGGTTCAGCTGTAGGATCTTATGGATAAGGGGTATATTGGGCCGAGTGTATCTCCTTGGGGTGCGCCGGTCTTATTTGTTCGGAAGAAGGATGGTTCTATGCGGTTTGTATCGACTACCGAATGCTTAATCAGGTAACCATCAAGAACAAGTACCTTTTACCTAGAATTGATGATTTGTTTGATCAGTTGCAGCAGGCATAGGTCTTCTCTAAGATTGATCTGAGATCGGGTTATCACCAACTTCGGATCCGTCCTGATGATGTGGCAAAGACGGCTTTCTGTACCCGATATGGGCATTATGAGTTCTTAGTGACGCCTTTTGGTCTTACTAATGCACCAGCTTCATTTATGGACTTGATGAACCGAGTCTTTCGGCCCTATCTTGATCGGTTTGTGATTATATTTGTGGATGATATTCTAATCTATTTGGCCAATGAGGAGGAGCATGAAGCACATTTGAGGATTGTCTTGCTAACTTTACGGGAGCATCAACTTTTTGCGAAGTTTGACAAGTGTGAATTTTGGCTCAAGAAGGTGCAATTCCTTGGTCATGTGATATTGAGTGACGGTGTGGCAGTTGATCCCTCGAAAGTTGAAGCCGTGTTGAATTGGGAGCAACCGAAGAGTGCATCAGAGGTCCGCAGCTTCCTAGGACTTGCCAGGTACTACCGCAGTTTCATCGAGGGTTTCTCTAGCATTGCAAGCTCTATGACCAAGTTGACAAGGAAGAATGAGAAGTTTGAGTGGAACTCATCTTGTGAAGAGAGTTTCCAAGAGTTGAAGAAGAGGCTAACTTCAGCTCCGGTTTTGACTTTGCCTTCCGGGAGTGGTGGATTTGTGGTCTATAGTGATGCTTCACTTCGCGGCTTGGGTTGTGTACTCATGTAGCATGGGAGAGTAGTGGCTTATGCATCTTGACAACTTAGAGTGCACGAGCGGAATTACCCCACTCATGACTTGGAGTTAGTGGCCGTAGTTTTTACATTGAAGATTTGGCGGCACTATCTCTATAGTGAAAAGTTTGAGGTATTCACTGATCACAAGAGCTTGAAGTACTTATTCACTCAGTGAGATCTTAATTTGAGGCAAAGGAGGTGGCTAGAATTCTTGAAGGATTATGACTTCATAATATCGTATTATCCGGGTAAAGCGAACATGGTGGCGGATGCTTGGAGTCGGAAATCAGCCACTACGATTGCTTGCATGCAAGTTCGTGAGTGGCTGCTTTATGAGGACGCCATTGAGCTATGACCAAAGTTGACTTTGGAGGACACACGGAGTTGGTTTGCTAACCTCTCTATCAGCTCTAGTGTGGTGGATGACGTGGTCGAGGCTCAGAAAAGTGATGAAGAGACTCTAGCTCTTAAGGCCAAGTTAAGGGAGAAGGCAGTGTTGGGCTTCGAGGAAAAGGCCGATGGGAGTTTGGTGTATAAGGGTCAGTGGTGTGTGTCGAACTCCATTGAGTTGAGAGAGCGTATCCTATCGGAGGCGCACCATTCTAAGTTCTCTATCCACCCTGGAGGAACAAAAATGTACCATGACGTGAAGAGGACATTTTGGTGGAAGGGGATGAAGAAGGACATTGCTGTCTACGTGTCCAAATGCCTTGTGTGCCAGCAAGTCAAGGCAGAGCACCGGCATCCAGGCGGTTTACTACAACCACTTCTGATTTCGGAGTGGAAGTGGGAGCACGTCACCATGGATTTTGTTTCTGGATTGCCACGGTCGCCGGGTGGTAATGATGCGGTTTGGGTGATTGTTGACCAACTTACTAAGTCCGCTCATTTCCTCGCGATTAGAATGACTACTCCTTTGGATGTCTTGGCTGCTTTATATATGAGGGAGATCGTATAGTTACACGGGATTCCAGTATCTATCATCTCCGACCATGACCCGCAGTTCACTTCGAGGTTTTGGCAGAGCTTTCAGGGTGCTTTGGGTACATCCCTACATCTCAGCTCCGCCTATCACCCTTAGACAGACGGACAGTCCGAAAGGACCATCCAGATGCTTGAGGACATGCTCCGAGCATGTATCCTTGAGTGGAAAGGAAGTTGGGAGCAACATTTGCCGCTAGTTGAGTTTTCTTATAACAATAACTACTAAGCGAGCATCCGGATGGCACCTTTCGAGGCGCTTTATGGACATCCTTGCCAATCACCGTTGTGTTGGAGTCAGGTTGGAGATCACCTTCTCACTGGCCCAGATCTTATCCAGCAGTCAGTGGAGAAGATATGCCTCATCCGGGAGAGGTTGCAGACAGCTCAGAGCTATCAGAAGAGTTATGCTGATAAGAGACAGCGGGAGTTGGAGTTCAGTGTTGGCGACCATGTGTTCCTTAAGATCTCTCCGACTCGTGGTGTTGTTCGATTCGGGCAACGGGGGAAACTGTCACCTCATTTTATTGGTCCATTTGAGATCTTGGAGCGGATAGGCGCCACAGCTTATCGGGTAGCACTTCCACCCCGATTAGTCGATATCCATAATGTATTCCATGTCTCACTTCTTCAGAAGTATGAGCCAGATCCTACTCATGTCTTGGATTTTGAGCCGTTGGAGCTCCAAGAGAATCTTTCCTACAAGGAGGTACCTATCCAAATTCTTGACCATAAGAAGGTACTTCGGCAAAAGGCAATCCCACTCGTGAAGGTGTTGTGGAGAAATCACGGAGTCGAGGAAGCCACGTGGGAAACGGAGGACGAGATCAAAAAGAAGTACCCTCATCTTTTTGCTGCTGACCTCTAGTGAATTTTGAGGGACCAAAATTCCTAAGATGGGGAGGATTAAGGACTCTCATCTCTAAACCGGTTTTCGTTTTTTTTAATTATCGGTTATTGCATGGTTAACTCATTTTCTTATTAATTCGGTGGTTTCATAAATAAATAGTGTTTATGATAGTTTTAATCAAAATCAACTTTACACTTAGTGGTTTTAAGTGATTTTGAATTAAATGTGAATTTTTGGGATTTTTCTGAATTTTTACTATTTTTCTAAAAATTAGGGTTTTGCGGGACCCCTGTGGGCCCCACTGTCAAAATTTGGGTTTTTGGACAAAATGAACCCAGACATCAACACAAGAATTTACAAAAAAATTTCATAATTTTTCCTGGTTTTATTAGTACTCAAATAACTAAATTACCCATTTTTAGCCTATTTTTCTATTCATACCTCACAACTTACTCATGCACACCCCAAAACTTACTATAAAAGGCCAAACCTGAGCCATTTCCATTCTAGGAATAGGCTAAGAAGGAGAGGTCAGGCCTAATCCCTAATTAGGCCCGGATTAGAAGATTTTAAGGTAAGTCCCATCTAATTAAGCTCCAAATCCTAACTTTCTTCTTAATCCCTTCTAAATCTACTATTTTCCCTTTGTTTTGATTCATTTTTAAACATCAAAACTACTAATTTACATCTTTACTTCAAACCCTAGCTCTAAAAATCTGATTTTTATGTTCAACAAGCCCTATATCTAAGTTTTAAATTAGGGTTTTCTATATTAAATCAGTTTTAATTGAGTTTAATTCAAACTCTATGTCTTTGTATGGTTTTCAAGAAGGGTGACCATCAAATCTAAGCCTAATCAAGGGATAAGGTAATGAACTTTCAAATTTTTAGTTTTCCTATGGTAAAACTCTTGATTTTGTGGTTTATTTTGAACGGGTTTACTTGTTTTAGTTCTTTAATGACATGATTAGTAAATAGTAATCTTTAATCCCTATTTCATAGGGTTTCATCTTGTTATGATATAGATTAGCTTTCTGGAAGTTATGGTGGAATTTTATTGATATTTAGGTTTGTTAGATGGAGATTTTAAGATTTATCAATGGAGTTTCGGTTTGAAAATTTGAAATGGAGAAGAACGTTGATTCTGCCTTGTTGGCGTTCGAACGGCCCTCCTGGGTGTTCAAATGGCAACACTGTTGGTTCGATAGATTTCCTGTTTAGCCAATCGAACGGCCCTCCTGGGCGTTCGAACAGCTACACAGCAGATTTTGTATTATTTGCATGATGTTTATTTTAGTGATTCTACTTTAATATGCCAATTTCATATGAATGTGGAGTGTTTTGAGCTATAGTATGCTACTAGAAAGGCATACCATTGAGGTTATGAAGTTGAGGTATATATTTAGAGTTATGTGGAATGACTTATGGTTGGAGGTATGATGTTGGTATTGCCATCTTGAAGTTATGAATGGTTGGTTCTCTATGGTTAAGTATATTTTTAGTAGAGCTACAGCCTACTAATAAACTGATATGTTATGTTAGGATGTGGTTAATTGATGTGTGAATGTTAGTGAATGTCATGGCGTAAGGTTAAAGTGAATGATCTCATATGTGTTTAGCTTGTGGTTGAGCTTTGATTTGAGCTATGATTTCAATGATTCTTCTCCTATTATTTCTGCTGGAATTCATAATTAGATGTTAATTCACATATGTGGTGTGGGAGTGAGTTAATTTCAAGCATGTTGATATGCATTGAGTGAAGTGCTTCTACTAGGTACATACACACATGTGGGGTTTAATGATGATGTTGAAGCTTGATATTATAATTATGAATGATGCATTAGGGGCTGATGAGAGCACTTATCATGAAATAGGATTCATGTATGCCTTGCCCACGTATGTACCATGTTGCATGCATTTCCAATTGAGGCTTTATCGAGGTTAATCGAATTTGATCGATTGGATGCAATGTGGTGAAATTGTGTGCCGGATTGATCAGTCGTGGCTTAATCGAAACTTGATTGGTCCGAAAAGACATGTTTTGATTTGAGTTCATGTGTGGAACAAGTGCACTCCCTGGGTTGAGTCGAGAGAAATGGAATTATGTGGGGACGAGTTGTGTACTTGTCTTGCGGATTTAAGATTATTATTATGAGTGTCATCTGGACCCTAAGAATCCAGTGTGGTATGTTGTGAGCACCCGCTACCACGTGTTCTAGGGTTCCCTGTG
Organism: Saururus chinensis; assembly: GCA_035235625.1. Classification (NCBI taxonomy): domain Eukaryota; kingdom Viridiplantae; phylum Streptophyta; class Magnoliopsida; order Piperales; family Saururaceae; genus Saururus; species Saururus chinensis. The sequence goes on from CP141140.1 coordinate 30,971,920, forward strand.
TGGGAACTTGGGCTCTCACCTCTGCAGGAGATGTCCCTGGGCAAACACCCTTGCTCTAGATTCTCTGTGTGAGAATGTGACATCCTTGGTCAGGATCGTCCAGGGCGAGCAGCCGTAGGGATTGACAACCCCGAACTTCTTAAATTCTTGTGTAGAATTTTGGACCATGACACGCCTTTGTGGCCTTGTCTGTGTTCCTGTCTGTGTGACGCTAAATTGTAGTTACTCCTTGATGGAGGTTGATATGATGTGATGCATGATTGTATATGTATGTTAGAGGTACATTTCATGCAGGTTGATATGATGTGATGCATGATTGGATATGTATGTTAGAGATACATTTCATGCAGGTTGATATGATGTGATGCATAAGTTGATATGTATGTTAGAGATATATTTCATGTAGGTTGATATGATGTGATGCATGGTTGGATATGTATGTTAGAGGTACATTTCATGTAGGTTGATATGATGTAGAGGCATGGTTGGATATGTATGTTAGAGATACATTTCTTACAGGTTGATATGATGTGATGCATGTTGGATATGTATGTCAAAGATACATTTCATGCAGGATGATATTGTGAATGGCACTATGTGGATTATACACAATGATGCTGGCTTAGGTGATGTGTATGTGTGATTAGAAAATGTTACATCTTGTCAATATTTGATTTGAATGATTATATTGTTATGTTGTCGTGTTATCGATGATGATAGTATATTAGAAAACCATTGCTGAGTTTATTTAAACTCACCCCTCTTTATTGTGTTTTGCTTTGGGGCTGTGTGGCACGACACGCAGACGGACAGGATCTCCTCTTTTAGGAAAGATCAGAGACGACTTGGATGTGATCGTGGAGACTCTTATGTGACTTTTTTTTTTGGTTTATGCTTTATGTTTAGAACCTTTGTGTAGGGTTCTCTATTGGATTTATGTTACTTCATACAGTTGTGTTGTCTAAGACCTATTTTAGAGCCAGAGTGGGCTTTGGTTGACTAAGCATGTGGGTTTGAGACTAGTCATTTATTTTAAGTTAAGCGACTCTCTTTCTTTTCTACTTATTTACTCTTTCTCAAAGTGGTGTGCATACTCCGTATTTCTGTTAGTTTACCCATTTTTAGGGTTAAGTCTTCTGCTAAACCATATCTCAATTTCCCTTCGTCGCCCCCGTGTGCTTGACCGGGTTCGGCTCCGGTCTGGCAGCATCGGGGCGTGACAACTTAGGCTTTGAACGTTATGAGGGTTTGTTAGATAGTAAGAGCATGCATAATTGTACAAACATAACGTACATATTATGAAGTGGAAAGTAAGAATAATAAGTGAGGTATTAAGTAAGAGGGTGATAACGAGGGGATTTACTGTGAGGAGCTCAGTTTGACGATGTAAGTAAGATGTCTAATCGTAAGGTGGATGACAGGGGATGTATGATTACGTAAGGATTTGTGTACGGTGAGCCATGTTGTGACTTGGATGGGTTAGTGAAGTCTGCTGCCCCGACGAACTAGGGTTTCGATCGGGCTTAGCTTCGGTTTGATCAGTCAAGGACTGTGAGTCAGTTTGGCATAATTGTACCACATAATATACTTAATTCAAACTTGAATTATGAGAAAACTAATAATAATGTTGTGAGTTTGAGACATGAGGATCAAGTTCCGTGTTTGAGCTAGCTGATAATGAATCGACTGAGCATTTCTTGTGTCTTGCCATGGTAGTTATTCCTACAGAATGTTGTCTGTGTGCTATATAGTGCACCAGACGTCTGATGCTCTATCGAGAGTGATGTATGCTTTGATTTGGTCTGTGTGCTGTATTAAGCCCAGACATTTGATGCTCTGTTGAGAGAGCTGTAAGTTTCCGCCCTTTGTGGGCTCTGTATGTTTCTCCCTAGATGGCACTGTATGTTTTGCCCAAGAGTGGCATTGTAAGATTACTGCCCTAGAGTGACACTGTATGACCCTTGTTGGCATTGTATGACCCCAGAGAGTGGGTATTTGCATGCTCAGGTAAGTAGTATCATGGATCTACTCTTACTTGTTTGATCATGTGCCCCATAAGCATAGGTGTGCCTTGCCTTCGGAAAAGTCCATGGCGTCTAGTTGCTCCCCGAAGGTTAAGGTGACTCCCTTGTGGCATTCCCTTCCTTTCCGACGTTGGAGCTTGTTAATTGTAATGAGCTTCAATTGTCGGTAGTATGTGTATGATAGTGAGAGTATGTTGTATGCTTCAGATTTTGAGTAAGTTGTACGTGTAAGATCTAGAGTAAGTGTAAGTGTAAGCTCCTAAGGAAGACGTAAGAATACATTTATGTGTAAGCGTATGATTAAGGTCGTACAAGTACATGTAAGTTGTGTGAGTATGAGTATAAGTATATGAGTATGAGTACGATTGTAAGATGATGATTCTGAGTAAGAATGTAAGTGTAAGTTTAGTAAGTGTACGGTGCTGAGCACAATTGTAAGTATATGATTCTGAGAAGGACTGTAAGTGTAAGATTGTACGAGTAAGGTCGTACAAGTACGTGTAAGTTGTATGAGTATGCCTTTGATGGTACGAGTAAGTTGTAAGACCCTGATTAAGGGTGTTTGTGTAAGTTTGGTTTGATGGTGTGTTATGCGTGCTTGTTTGCATATGTATACGATTGTTATGTTGACTGCTTCATGTTTGGGTTGCATGACGCATGTGTTTATGAACTTATCGAGTTCAATGTTTAGGATTCCCCTACTGGGTATTTTCCTACTGAGTATGAAAATACTCACCCTACTTCTTTTAGCCCCGTTGTTCGGGAGGCTTTTGCAAGTTGTGTTGGTGAGCTCCTGGAGATGGACGCTCGTTTCTGTAGTGGATTGTTTCCCTCTCAACTCAAGTATATTTGACTCATTGAGAGTATAGTTGGTGCCACGATCCGATGTATTTGGTGAGATTTAAGTGTTTATATCTTCTGGACTTTTAATTTGGATCAGATGTAGACTGTTATGGGACTTGTACTCGGGGACGCCTAGGAGTTATTTGTATTTAAAAATTCATGATCATGGTAATTTAGTCGTACGTTTGTTTTTGAGTAATGCCTGAGGATATTTGATTTGGCGGTACGATGTTTAACCGTATGATGTTTTAAATTATAAACTATTTATACAAGTTTTGATTTCGTCATTTTGACTCCGATTCATTGTATTATATTGAAAAAAAAATTGCCTTGAATTTTAAGAAAATTGTATGAAAAATCTCGGGCGTTACACATACAACAGAGTAAGCACACAAGCCTTTTGTACAAAAGTAAATAAAACAAAATAAACGACTACTAATTAATATCTTAGTCTACACATACCTGCAATAACTAGTCATCACATAAAAACAACAAACTTGAAGCATTAAACAAGTCTAAGCCAACTATGGCTAAACATTATGTGAAGTAAAGTCAAATGTATAAGTTAAATATGTCATAAACAAATCTAACATAACCCTATGCATTTATAGCCCCTCTCAAAGTGTGTAACCATCCTCATGCTCAACATAGAGCCCATCCAAAGCATTTGCATGGCACGACATGCAGCCTTAAAACAAAATCACAAAATAAAGAGGGGTGAGCTTTTGTTCAACAAATATTTTAATACGAAAAGTAAATTCATAATGATGTCGCAAGCATTATCAATATAGCATTCATCACATACTCATTATCCACACCCAATTATCATGGGACAAATCACATATATTCACGCCACTTATGAATCATATTATAATCCCCATTCCATAAGCATATACTCATGCCACCTATGCATCATGTAAAACATATTCTATATGTACATACTCATGTCACATGCATATCGTGATGTATAACATATTTTATAAATACATAATTATGACACTTGCATATCATGATGTAACTCACATTTCATAAGCACATAGTCTTGTCATATGTGTATCATGGGTTCATCCATAGCTTATAAAACATATACACATCATGTGTAATCATATGAATCTCATTATAACAATCACATCCTGTATAAATCAATTCTTAACATTCATATAATGCATAATCATATCTCAATATAAACATTTATCTTGCAAAATCAAGTATCATCAATTACACACTATCTTGCATATTCATGCAAATCCATTCCATAATCCATGCGTAACATCAACAGCATTGTTCATATAACTTGTGTCAATGAGCATTATCTCTTATGCATATGTAATAATCATTGGTAAATATCTCATAATTAAGAAAAAAATTCAAATCCGTTTGCCCAAGACAATCCCTTACAGGGAAGGTCCGAATTCCTAAAAAAAAAAATTGGAGCGGTTTAAGTAGGCTCCCTAAGTGGGAAGGTACCTCGTGCTCACCCAGGACTATCTTTAGAAGGGAAGGTCTGAATTTGAAGAAGGAAAACTAGAACAGTTCCTCCTCACCTAGGACAATCTTTTGCGGGGAAAGTCCGAGTTCCTTAAAAATGAAAACTAGAGCAACATAGTAAGCTGGTGCACACAAGCATACAATCATAGATTCGCAGGGTCCAGATAACTTATTAAATTAACTCACATAGCAATCTCCTCATCTCAACTCGGGGAGGCAACACGTACTCAAAGGAATGCAAAATGAAAACCATGTCCTTTGGACTTAAAACCGATTAAATAAGCCTCCGAACGATTCAGCTAAAAGCCATTTACATCCAATTACATACAACCAATCAATCACAACTAATCATGATTAATCATTGCTTATAAAGCATTTTTATGATGTATGCATCATAATACATACATGAGTAAAGTCTAACAAATGTAAGCAAGAATAATATACTCAAATCAATCGCTATGAGCATGTAATATGGTCCATTTGTGACAAATAAAATCATGTAGTCATAAGCAAAAATATACATATGTATGGTAGTGTTCAAACTTATGCTAAAACATGTGAAACATGAATCACCTAAAAACAATATGACATGTGTAAACATAAATAAATTATCATGGTTAAGACCTACTGATATTAGAGTAATTATGAAGAAATCATCAAACATGGATATAAGACAAGTAGAATATTATGCTAAAATTAGATAAGTATCATCATATTCATGTTTGAGCTAAATCATAATTCAAAGATGGTTTGCATGCATTTAGAGTAGTTTTTATAGGTAATAATAACTCATCATAGTCATAAAAATTAGATTTATGAGAAAAAAACAAGAAATGACCGAAAGTACACAAAATAGGCCAAAAATAAGAAATTGTTGTGTTGATGTTTGAATGCCCTATCAGACCGTTTGAACGCCTAGCCAGACAGGCTATTCGAACACTCTATTTGTCCATTTGAATGCATGAGATAGTTCACTTTTCTTGTTTGTCTTCAGCCTTTCAAAATTCAAACATAAAACATTCTAAAATTCTATGTATATTCAAAAATTACTATAGAACATCATATAATCAGAATCTAACCTTAGAACATGATAGATATAATTATTTTTATGCTTAATCACAAGAAAATAATTATAAATAACATGATTTTAACAAATCACTATTAAACTTTAAAATAAAACGACACAAGGTAAAACTCCATTATATCTATGAAGCCTTTGAATCCAAGAAAGAGCTTTAATCCTCAAAGAAATCTTACCCAAAATTAGGGTTTTTGTTGAAACTTAATCAAAATTAACTAATAGGTTCAAATCAGCTTGAAAATATATAGATCTAAGATATCCTTTGGCTAAAAATGAAAATCACCCAATTAGGGTTCTAAATCGAAATTATAAATAAGATTTTTAATGGAAGAAAGTCAAAATCAAAAGGGGGAAAATGAAGATAAATATTATTAAGACTTAAATTGAAAGATTATGGGTGATTGGGCCAAGAAAACACATCTTAATCCAAATATCTTCTTTGGGAAATGGGGATAGGGCACTTCCTCCCTCCTAACATAGCTCTTCCCCGTTTGGGTAAATAGGCTAGTGTCTCATTTTATAGTAAGAGTTTTGGGTTGGGCTGACAAACTGTTGAGTTGGAAAATAGGCCAAAACGCCCTAAGTGGCTAATTATGGTTATTTTTTGTCAAATAATGAATCTAATCACATCCAAATCTACTGAAATAAAATAATTGAAGTTTAGAGAGTCAAGTAGGTCGCACGCCGTCCAACATAGACGTAGGGCCCACAGTAGGGTCCACGCCTATAATTAAGAAAAAAATTAGAATAAAATATCATAAAATAAAAAGAATGGATAAATCAAGTTTGACACTAATACTTATAAAAATGAAATTAAGCCTTATTAGAGTCCTAATTACTAACCCATAACCCTAAAACTAAGTCAAGCCGGCAAAAATGCAAAACTACACAAATTCACATAATTTTAAAAAATTAAACAAAATTAAATTAGAGATCTTACAGCTAGCATGTGCATCGTCAATCTCAAATATCAAGGGCTCATATGTGTTATTTATGCTAGGTAACCCACCTTCATGAGGATAGAGTTTTCCATACTCTCCTCTAACAATGAGCCTAGCATAAAGAGCGCATGTTAGTCCTTGATATTTGAGATTGACGATGCACATGCTAGTGCACGAAATGTTTAGGTAGAAGAAGTTCATGTCCAAATTTGGAGAACCGTCCACATCTATTTCCAAACCCGATAGTTTAATTATACTAAATTATGTCCATATCACTTTTCAATGTCCATAAACCTTAAAATTTATCCAAATCATTTGCAAGCATGTCGAGAGTCTCGTGAATTATTCTACATGTCCTTTGAGTGCATTAAGAAGTGTGACGTACCTACAAATCATAAAAAATCACATTTTATACATGTAGTATATAAATAAAATTTTGACTTAATTTAAATACATGCCTAAATTACAAATATTTTTTAAATTAATTAATAATTAAATTAAAATATTAATTTTTTATTTTAACACAAATAAATTATAATTAACCATAAATCAACCTAATCTTATGCTAGTAAATAAGATAATAAGGTATATAAAATAAATATAATACACACATATTAACGTCATACACCATGTTGGCTATGTATTTCACCATTTACCGGCCTACCATCATCATAGTGTGCGAGACACTAAGGCACCATGGTTATAACATGGTGATGGGTTGTTTGGTAAATTGTAAAATACATGACGAACATAGTGTGAGATGCACACCTAAAATTTCTCCTCACATAGGATTGACATATCGGACCGCATGTCAACATACTCCTCAACCAAAAAATCTCTAATTTTCCTCTTCTCTAACCTAAAAAATTAATTTTAAATTTCCTGGTTGTCACAGTTGTAGAGTAGGTTTGTTTTTTGGCCTTATTATGCATTTTTACCAATCAATTATTAATATTTATCATATAATTTTACTTAATTATAAATATTTTAAATATAATTAATATCATTTAATTACACATTATGTGTTACAACTTATAATTCTAGATTCTAGATGTCAATAGCCACCACCCACCAATTGAATTACAGTAGGTTGCATTTCCAACCTTTCTGTCGTCTTCTCACTTTACACAATACTTATTATAACAAAAATAACACCACCATCAATCATGTCGCCCATCAAACCAACACCATTAGGAACGTTCAACTATTATCAATCTGGCGTTGGAGTCGCCATAAATAATTTATTGTAATAAAAAATAAATGATTAATTTAACTTAATAAAATTGTTATAGATATTATATTTTATATGTTTTACTTATATATTACTACGGCTTGTTACATTTTTTAATAAATACTATTTTTATGATGGTAATAATTATATATTTTCTATTATTAATTTCTATTAATTATGTATTCACAATGTACTAATGAAAATCCACCAATCCCATCCCAAGTTTCGTAATTCAATTACTTGTGAGGTTTGTACTCTACTGTTCTTTGTTTTCTTTCCTTTTCTCTAAGTTTTGCTTTACAGTGGCTAGCATTACCATATAATATGACATAACGAATATCACCATTTTGATAGGGCTGTTAACCGATGTCTATCATCAGTTTGTGTGTCTTAGTCCGCATTGATATTTTCATAGAGCATACATGTTTTCCATAGGGCAAACATAGATGCAGACACGGATAGTATTTGTTGTCCACCCTGATGAGTGGAAGCGAACGCGGACATAAGGCTACCGCCCCAAACTTCATTACCCACCTCTTGACTTCATAGACCACAATACCAGCTGGGACTCACTACTTTGTCGTGCTCCTCCCTAGCTTCTCTCTCCCCGTCTGCTGGTCTTCCCCTCTACTGCCAACGGCCTCTCCTCTCCCCCTCTATTGCTCCTCCCTCTTTATTGCCAAATGCCTCACCTCCTTGTGGGATTTGAGGTGCACATTCCTCTCTCATCCTTAGATCCTTCGTCTCTCCTCGGGGATGTTCACGGACGGACTTGATGCGGATAGAAGGTTATCTGTATATGTCTGCCAGATTAGGACACTTAGTCTAAATCCGTCTCTGCCCGCATTGGACACATAGGACACCAAGTCCATCCGCCATTGCCGGATATGGATATGGATATGGGCGAACATGAACATTCAAACCGGCCATTGGATTCAGTTGAATAAGCCAACCAATAAACTCATAGCTCTAGAGTACAATTAGAGAACTGTATTCTTTTAGAGATCTTTTCACTTGCATAACAAAATGAAAATTTCCATCGAAGTAGCCTCTCGAGTATGCTGACGCTTCTTAATTATTTCTTTCAATAACATATAAACAACGGACTTCGGACATTTTATCTAAAAATAAATCAATATAGAATCAAGGTTTAAGAATTCAATTGCCAACTAAGCCAGCATTTGCAGCACAACCCAGGCTATAATTGTAATGTTTTAGCAATTTTATATGTTTTCTACAGTCATTTTCCAACTCACACAGGCATGGTATCATGTCCGACCAATTATTTGATCCCAATTTCTAAGTTGAAATTTCAAAGAGGCTTGGAATTAAGTCAGGTTGAGTCTTTGATCAAGATATCTAAAGTTTAGTTTTAACTATACCACTAGAATGTTTTGTTTGTAAATAGTTTTTGATCCCTGATTAAAAGCAAATTGTGATTACAGGGGACCACCGTTGCGTGTACCGTTGGTTACCTATGTACATATTGAATAATATCTACGAGTTATTCCAATACGATCAGATCTGAATGTAGTTTTACTTAGCTAATGGTTATTACATACATCAAGTATCACAAAATTATATACGTTAAAATATAGATATCCTTATATCCGAATAAATCATTCAAAATCAGACAAAAATCTAATAAATAATCGAAGTCAAACAGAAGCCAATAAATCAATGGAACACACATCTAAGCATATTAGATCATATTAGTTTCTATCAGATTAACATTATATCATAACAAATTAGATCGAAACACATCAAATTAAATAAATCATTTCAGAGCTTATCAGAATACCATATTAGATCAAAGCATATCAAAACACACATTGCATATATCTTAAATAATACTTGCATTCATATAATCATATATCTTTATTAATATAATAATATTACTAATCAAGATACACGTGTATATAAATTGAATTAAATCAAAAGGTCAAAAATGCTTACTCCCTTGTAGTTCCAGACATTGTGTCGTTCGATGTTTCTCTTTTCCTTTGGTAGCCCTCCCCTTTAGGTCCAGAGATGGTGAGTAGAATTTCCTCTAGCTCTAGAAAGTAATGAACATCACCTATCTTTATCTCGGGACATTTTATACTTTCAGTGCTCGTAGGCAACAGACAGAACTTCCTTTACATGGAGACATTTTTCTTTCTATGTACCCGTTGACGATGGACAAACCTTTTCCTTACCTTGAAACACTTTTCTCTCGCTCGTAGATGACATATAGACCTTTCCCTTACCCAAAGACTCTTTCTGTTTTCCATGCTCATAGGCTATAGACATAACCTCCTCTTAACTTGAGGATGTTTCTCTCACTACGTGGCACTAGCTTGAAGAATGAAGGCTCCCCTACTTTGGGTCACTTCCCTCATTCGGGCTTGATGACAAAGGATGAAGCCTCCTCATGCTCTGATCATTTATCTCTCCTTGGGGCTTTAGGGCAATAGGCAGAGTCTCTTCTTACCCTGTCAACTCTTCTATTGCGTAAAACACCCTCAAATTAGTTAAGAATGTCTTTTGAACCGATGAAAGCGGACTCATAATGAACCAAAAAGCTTTCCCGGAAGTTTTGATAGCAATCAGAATTTATAGGAGGAGCCATGAGCGAACAAAGACACGTGCACGGCTAGAGTTGTCAAGTTAGTGCTAGTGTTTACCACTACACACATACAACCATGAGTAATTAACACTCACTTGCCTATGTTTAAAATCACACACCACACTAAAACTCTTACTAAACAAGATAATAAATCCTACATTCTTCTAGAGTTTGTCGTCATTTCCATGCTCCTGTTCTCAACTCGACTAGTCTTCCGGCAAACTTGCATAACAACTCGGCCACTCTTCCGGTGAACCTTCATAACGAGGATGCTAAGTATACAAGTATACCCTATGAGATGGCTAAACATGTAACGTGTAATAACAATGCATATATTCTCATTGTATCATCATAACAACAATACTTATCCATTAGTAATTCCACCATCATCAAGCATAGATGAAATAAATAAGATAATCATAATTACTTTTTTATTATTGCAAACATGCATAGCATGACCTCTCTTATAATTCTCTTACTCTATAAGTGTAAGCTATAAGGTTCTCTATGATACGGTAGTCGCATTTAGGAGTACAACTTTACTTCACTAGACTATGAACTACTCACCACTGACCTCAAGTGTTTTGAGGCATGCTTGCTCCATCCTTCCATGAAGCTAAGGCCCACAGGGGCTCATGGACTTAAGTGGTTAAAATCTAACTTCCATGATCATTGGAACCTCCTATATTGTGTTACGTGCGACCAGTCATCATTTAATGTTCATCTATTCGAACACATCTCCCAGGCCAAATAAATGATTATACTTAACTGTCATCCTTAGAAAGCCATAAGTCCTTAGTCTATTTCATACTAAACTATTTTCGTTACATGACTAAAGACTCACTTAAGGAGCCATTCAGACATATGGATTTTCTTATTCTTAAGTGCCTTTATAACAATTTCAGGTGCAATCCATTACAAAAATTTCTATATGCATACAAACAAGGGTACATATACCCAAATATCATCATAAAACACAATATCACATATAATTGCATTTCAAGCATTTAATATCATACTATTATATCTTATAATAATAGCCTAACACTTATAATAGTCATCGATAACATTTTTCTTGAAGCTAATTTACTATCGGTGAACTCATCAACCCACCGATCATGTTATTGATGACCATCAGTAACTCATTGATGTGTTGAACCCTTGCTAACAATGGGATGACAAGAAAAACCATCCTCATCAATGTCTCATTGACGCGTCGATCTCACTGTCGGTAACCTGTCAGTGACACACTGACATATCAATGCTCATTGATATCAACACTGCCATCTCCTCTGTGACATTGGCAAAAGTCATCAACATGTCGATGGACATGCTGATGACCGGGAAGAAATAATAGAAACTTTATTTTAAATTCATCTAAACACGATGCAACATGACATTTCACAATAATATCCCAAAATCAAGACTATAATATGAATAGTCTACAATTTATTTTCTCCAAGAAGTATTCTTTCTAAAAAGGGAATTCAATTTTTACCTACCAAAGGGAGACCAATGGGGGGAGCTCAGCTCATGTGAATAGTAATACTATGAGGAATGAACATATAACCCACGCATAAGCTTGGACTAATCAGTATTTTTGTGCATCCCTCACACACGTGCTAGCAAGACTAGAAGGTGTAAGCATATCTAAACATACTCCCTCTGTCCTACATTAATAATTTTATTTACTTTTTTAAATAAACTAAAATTAATTTACAAAAACAAATGTGACTATTATTCTCGAATAGTGGGATTATGTTTTAGAATAGTTGATTTGTCACCACCTAATTTAAATAACCCACTTGTCCTTATACAAAGGTGATGAATATCCATTGTGCATCTTAGGAAGGTGGGCTGCCTGAATGGGTGGTAGCAAAGGATAACGATATTCACACACCAAAAACTCCCACAAAAAAAATCACAATTGAGTTTTAATCGGATCCACACATCAAATTTACTTGGGTTCACTTGTTTTGTCCCAATAAAACTCAAGTATGAATTTTTTATGTAAGTTTTTGGTATGTAAATGTCTTTTTTGGGTAGCAAAGCAGTCATCTTTTGTTATTTATCTTAGACCACAAAGACAAGAGTCATAAAAAATAAACATACTTTAATAATAAATAAAACTTGTTTATATAAGCTCGGGCTCATGCAATCAACATCAAGCGCCATCAAATTTTTATTCTATGTCACACATAACTTAGGGGCATATTGGTTTTATGCCCCCTTGTGCCTCGTCAATGTAAGCTCATCCTCATATAATTTTTTCTTAATGATAGATAAATACTTACATTTTTAACTATTGGTTAAAAATAAACCTGATTAATTTTTTTATTCAATCAAAACTTACCACGTCACTTTAAGAAAGCTTCAAGAACATTATCATTCAGTGGGGCCCAACAAGGGGGGCCCACTCGGATGATGATCTCTAAGGAGCTGGGCAAACTGATCCACATAATTGCCATTCAAATCCTGGCTTGAGAAGATTTGTTTGACTTCTCCCACCATGGCCCTAATGCGGTCCCCACTATCCTTCCCCATCACCCACCTCACCACCTCTAGAACCCCGTCTTTGGTGAACTGCCTGGTTTGCTCCTCTTTGGGCACCACCACCCCAGCCCCCATCTCTGTTGGATCATGGTACGGGCTTAGGCCCATATGGTCCACCATTTTTCGCAGCTCGGGCAAGCCAGTATGGGCCACTAGGTTGAAGGATAGTGGGGGTAGTCGTACCAACCCCCACATGAACCATTGTGACACAAATTCAATTGGGACCTACATCCGTCACACATGTATACTATGCATATGATTAGGGTGCACATATTCATAATGTGGCTTGACTCTTCAATTAGTGTCATTGGTCAGACCCGTGGTTAGCGAGGGGTCAACCCTGTCGCGGGCTTGGCCATGTGCAAATGGTCCAAGCCTCAGTGGGATTTGAGAAACAGTGTCCACTCTCATTGTGTTAGACCCTCTAGGTTAATTTGGCGGGATTTAGGTTGGATGCCCGTTCAGAAGGCCCATGTAGGGTAAGGTTAAGAGGGAGTATAAATAGACTTTAAGAGAGGAGGAAAGCTCTAACCACCAAGGGCAGCCCCCTCTCCTTCTCCTCTCTCTCCCAATCACGCCCCCCTCTTCCCTTTGTGGCATGTTGCTAAAAAAACAACGGGAAAAGGGGGTGTTGTGGACGGATGTCTACAATTGCGTGGTAGTTGGCGTAGGGAATGGGAGCGACGTAGGGAGACCGGGAAAGGGGAGAGTGGACTGCATGGCCATCGGATAGAAATGGGAGAGGCACAAAAAAAAAGGGAGAAGACAAGACTCAATAATTCATTCACTTCATAACTCAATTAGGGCGTAGCCCTTATATTTAAATAGAGTAGCTAAGTGGGCTCACTAACAAGCACCTAAGGCCTACTAGCTTAATTAAAAGAAAGCAATAATATCATAATTAACCTAATTACCGAAATACCCTTATTTACCATCTCCTAACTAAAACCCTAACTACTAGCACTTGGACCCCAATAATAGGCCCTTAAAATGTTCACAATATTCCACCCCACTTCCGCATCACCTCGTCCTCGAGGTGACCTAAACTTCAAACATTGGGCCCACCATAGCTCCGCTGTGAATAGCCGATCCAGAACAATGTATGAGACACACAAAATAATGGAGATAGTGGGTCACTACTCAAAAGCAGACGTGCAAAAGCCATCACGAACATGAGGGGAATGTAGGTAGCTGAACCCAATTGCAAGGCAAAACTGTGGGCAGCAGAGAAGGAAAATGAAGGAGGCGGCAGAGCAAAGGAGCGGCTTGGCTTGTTGGGTGCACGACGACGTGGAGTGCCTGCACAAGTCTCCAACAAGCGGGGTCACCATAGGGCTACAGGGCGCCACAAGACTGCCCACAGAGGGCATCAGACAACATCATAGTCGGCCTACAGAAGGCAGCAATCAACAAAGGCATGAGCGGTGTAACAACCTTGCACATAGGTGACATATTGGACCCATGTGGCCACCCAGATTCTAGATCCCACGGAAGGCCCAATCCATGCACGAAGCCACTTATAGACCGTTGTGGTAAAGCCCAAGCTCAAGGCACACATGTATCACATGAAAGTGCAACACCGACACATGTTGTATAAGTGTCCAGCAGACTAAAGAAGGCATGCCTCTCTTGCATAACTCTTTTTTGGTGGAACCCCGGAGAAAACATGGATACATGCCCAAATTTTTGCAAGGGTACAAGGAAGGTGGGTCTCAAGTTGGGTGCTACTGGATCTGAATCCTGAAAATCCTGGGCAGGCACCAGACCGTAGTCCCCTTCACTGGAGAATCGCCAGAGATCAGGATGGCAAGCGGGGTAAAAACTCCAGCGGCCAATGAAAAGCAAATCCACACGGAAAAGAAAATCTCGATTCACCAGGGCTATCTCCCAGAAGATCTAGGTCAAGCTCTGTCCCTCGATTCTCAGCTCTGAGCTCATGCCATGGCGTCCACCGAAGACACCCAGGTGGTCGACGCCGCTGCCCCGGAGGTCAAGCCAAAGGCGATCACTGCCACGAAGGAGCCCCGCACTACTGCTGCTCACCCCCCCTACATTGAGATGGTCACGGAGGGGAGCGTGCCTTAGAAGCAGTGGTCTGGCTTGAGCCTGGCGGCCTCCAAGCCTCGCCACCACCAAGCCCACGTCGGCAGCTGCCGTGAGGAAGTCCAAGGCTGTCGCTATGACAAAGCTGGGGAGACTGAGTTGGGCCTTGCGATTGGCCATTACAGAGACAGGTAGAGCCTTGCCAGTTTCTGAGAGGACGAGGTTCTTCAGGGTGAGCAGTGGGCGGAGGTTCGTCTCAGTGAGGCAGTTGCGCTACGGTGGAGGCTGCATTGGGAAGCTCCGTTCAGCGGTAGAAGTGATCAGTCATAGGAGGTCGACAACAAGCTCCTTGCAGACAGCGGGGAAGCGCCAGGTTTGGCCTGGAAGATCTGGACGGAGCTGTGCAAGGAAGGAACGAGTGGGGTGACCATGGAGGCGGTGGCCACTCGAGCGCCCGACAGGACGTGGACTGTGATGGACCAGTCCTTGCACTCCTTCACCAGCTGCTCCCGCTCGCCGCTACCATTGGGCAAGCCTACCACCGGAACTTCCGAGGGACGTGGTGGCATGGCAGGAGGCGAGCGAGAGCAACTGGTCAGACCCGACAATGGTGGTGAAGCAAGGACTCCTTCCTAAACCGGGCGGGAGGTGGTGGATCAGATGACGGTGGAGGATCCACTGATGGTGGAGGAGGTAGGGTGGCCTAGGGTGGGACCTTGGCTGTCGGGGATGTTGTCAGGGACATTGCATGTAGATTCTTGAGCCTAGCTGCAATCTCCACAAGTATCTTTGCGAGCGCAGTCGCAACCACCTCAATTTTCTCTGCTTGTTCTTTGGAACTTTCTGCTCCGATACTAATGTTATAGACGGATGTCCACAACGATGTGGTAGCCAGCGTAGGGAACGGGAGCGGCGCAGGGAGACCGGGAAAGGGGAGAGTGAATGGCATGGCCATCAGACAGAAATGAGAGAGGCACAAAAGAAAGAGGAAAAGACAAGACTCGATAATTCATTCACTTCATAACTCAATTAGGGCGTGGCCTTTACATTAATAGATTAGCTAAGTGGGCTCACTAACAAGTACCTAAGGCCCATTAGCATAATTAAAATAAAGTAATAAAATTGTAATTAACTTAATTACCTAAATACCCTTATTAAGCATCTCCTAATTAAAACCCTAACTACTAGTACTTGGACTCCTACGTGGACCTTAATAATAGGCCCTTAAAACATTCACAATAGGGGGTTAGACGTCCCTCTCTCTCTCTCCCTTCTCCCTCTTGGATGGTGCACAAAGGAGGATAAAGTTTCTTGGAGTTGTGAGGCTTCAACGCAATGGCTAGGGTACTTCTTCAAGTTGATTCCATGATCCAAAGCAAGGGATTAAAGGGATATATAGGAACACAAAGGTTTTTTCTTTCTATCTTATTTGAATCGAAGTTCAATTGTTAATTAGGCATTGAAGTGAAGAAATAAAATGTCTAGGGGCTAACAGCTCCAAAGGTTAGTTCATTTTACTCCCTTAATTCATTCTAATTATTTATCATTTTACTCTTCATATAATTATGTAAAAAAAATAAATTTTAAAATTATAATTTCTATGCAAGACACCATTCATAGAGCTCTCCCCACTATGTACTTCTTCTTTACACCACTCATCAATCTCCTCCGTAGCTCTGGCCGTGATCCCTTGGTTCACCATCAGTGGCAGCAACACCATTTGCTTTCCCAACCTCAACCCCCTCCACCACCAAGCTCCTCCGTCCCCTCATGGCTCAGCCTCGCCTTGCAGCTGAACATGACGTGCAAAACAGATCCCGGCGGTTTCTGGTCAATCCACGCCAATACCACCGACTCAGCTGTGGCGGTGATCTTGGTGGTGGGGGGAGGACGCTGACGGGATGGACTGGCATTTAGTGGAATTCGCTGAGGAGGGCGAGGAACTCTGGCTCGAGCTGTGCGGAGCTCCGGATGCGATCGCGTTGTAGTCGCGTATCATCTCCTTATATCGGAAGACGTCGGAGACGCCCGAGAAGTTGGGCTTGGAGCCGGTGGCAAAGAGCGGTATGGCCTCGTGGAGGTGCAGGACGAGGAGGGGGTAGTGGGCGGGGATCCAGGTTGGCTGCTGGGTGAGCTCTTCCGGGGTGGTCCAGGAGAACCTGCAGAGGCCTGGGGGCCCGAAGAAAGCTATGGTGGTGGCTCGGAAGATGCTGAAGTAGGCGGAGCGGGAGCCGGCCGAGGCAGCAATGTCCGAGAGCCAATAAAAAGCAAAGTCGGTGAAGACGGAGTGGGTGAGTAGGAAGGCGGAAACGGGGGTTGCGAGTCTATTGGCTGCCTTCTTGAGCAGAGGGACGAGGTCCGGGGGGACTCAGCACAGGGAGGGAGGCCTTTGACGGGAGGGAGTGGAAGGGGGACGAGACGAAGGAGGGGAAATGAGGGGAGGAGGAGGCGGTGGAGATTGTGCGGGGTAATGAGGACCATGAGGTAGGAGACACGGTGGCCCCTTTCGGCAAGGGACTTGGCCAACTCCAGGACAAGATCCCGTTTACCTGCGCCATGTTCGTTTTTTGTGAATCATTTTTTAAGGTGCTCACCAGCCAGTCAAACCGTATTTTAAGGTTTTTTTTTTTACTCTAGCTTAATTTTTGAAAGCTCAACTTGAGTTTGATCAAACTTCTAAGAGCTTAATTCGATCTCAGTTCAGCCAAAGAACGGAAACTTGATTTAAGCTAAAGTTCAAAAATATATTATAATAGTTTAAACTTATATATAAATTGAGCATGAATCCCATTTATAACCTAAATTAGTTTTTCCTATAAAAAATTATATTAATTTAAATAATTATATCAGCATTATAAAATAAAAAAATTATAACAATTATAATTCTATTTTATGAAAGTTATAAATATCACTTCAAAATCTATGGTTAAAATAAGAGTTGATAAATCACCCACAAAAACCTTTCATTGGTTACTAAAAGTTTAATTAATGTTATTCAAATCTCTCGTATACTAAGTTATCAAAAACTGAACTAGTCACCAAACTGCCATGACAACTCCTACACATAAATTTTAGTTCTTATTATTCTAGCGGCTACAAAATAGTTCATAATTAGAACAGGATCTGACTTCAGCAGTAACATATTTCAGGGTGTGTACATTGCCTGCAAAAATAAAAATCAATAGATAAGACAAAGTCTAAAAAAAAATAAAAATTACATTATCTTAATTTTCACACAGTCAAAAAATAACCTCTTAAAAAAAATTTAAGGTACAACACATGCCACTTATAACATTAAATAAGTTACAAAGGTCAGCCTAGCAACCACCAAAATTCCATTGTCTCTTTTTAGAGATGGACATGTTAAAAGCAGTCTCAAACTTCGTGAATTAGTGTAAGTTGTGTGTTTATTTGGGCCTCAGAAATTAATAAGAAAAAGAAAGTTCGTGCTAAGTTAGCACTGCTAACCATGAACATTGGCTATCGTCAGTTTGCACTCACGTGCAACCCATTGAGAAAATGTCACTTTACACAGCTTAATCTTGTTTAACTACATGCAAACTTTGTAAATAGTACCTACAAGAAGTACCCACCGCAAAGCATATAACACAACAATAACATTTGAATAAGAAGCTCATATACAAAGGTAAGCTTAAAATACTCATTTTTAAAGTAGGCTTTACAATCTTTCCTTGTGTAATATTATATAATAGCTCACTACCTGTAAATAATAGCTTTGCTTTGTGCTATAAATTTGACAACGTTTCTACTTAGAATATAGAAATGCTAAACAGAGTAGTTTGACAACAACATCATATAGAATGACATAAATACTTGAGAATTTTTTGGATTTTATTATTTCAACTCTCCTAAACTCATGGAACTGAGATAAGAAATGAATGTCTCAGAAATTAAGAACATGAATCACCAATAAGAAGTGAAATCAAAACCATCATAGTAGTAGAATCAGTACAACGTCAATCAAAATGAACAAAAAAGTGAATATGGCTGATATTCAATAAAAAAAACACTTCTGTACAAGACAAAATGTATAGTGGCCTACTGAATAATTGAACAACAAAGAGATAAAATTTTTGTTCACATTTAAGTTAATACCAAATTCAGAAAAAAGTAATAGACATATGATGCTGCATAAATTAACCTGCAGTACCATTCCTTCCAAAACACTGGAAAAGAAATTTATGCCACTAACAATCGATTGTCTAATAACATCAGGATTATGGTCTTTCAAAGCTTTCAGCAAGATTGGCATAAATATCAGTGACTACTCCATAGCTTTTAAACCTAGTTCTTCTATCAGCCTATAATAAAGTGAAAGCTAAGACTACAAGAATATGAATAAGTGCTATGCTTAGAAGCTACATGAAGCATGGTGATATGTCCAGCCATTATAAATCTTAGTCAAAAATAAAGCCAGCACCTCACTCCATTCATATAGCATAAAAGATAAGACAATATACACCACAAACATCAACTCAACATATCCAATTGTACACAAGGAAGTTACCCATTTCATTTGAAGCCTAATATTTCAGCTCAATTATGCCGTGATGAGAAGATAATTTTTGCCAATTCATATGGATTTCAACATGTTGACAAGACCTCTTACACTATGGGACCAGCCGTACGGGAATGAAGTGGGAACTGATTAGCTGTAACATGTAAAAAGACTAAAAAGCAAGAATGAAGTGGGGAATATAGGTATATTGCTTGGGGCATTAAGATGAACTCTTTAATGAGTTAGAACTTAGAAGAGAGGTTTAAGGCTACAGCTTGAGGTGGCAATGACCACTAACTGGTAAGGAAACTGTCACATACAGAGCTTCTACATCGGTATTTTTGGCTTCACATGTAAGTCTATGTCATTCCTCAAGAAGAAACAACCATATTATTAAAAAAAATGGGATAGTTACAAAGGATTAAAATGCTTACCATCACTCATCAATGCCTTCATTCTTATCTTCGAGGCTCTCGTCATCATATAGCAGACACAACCAATCTTGTGCGCAAACCATTGCCTCTATGGTCTCCAAAGAGAGGCTATTATGATAATCATTCACAATTCTACCCCCTGTATTAAAGGCAAATTCAAATGCCACAACAGATAGGGGCACTGCCAAGATATCTTGTACCATCACCGATGATGTAGGGTATTTAGCAGAGATGACTTTCCAATAATCCATAACCTCAAAAGTTGGTCCATTTGCTGCTTGTATCATATGTTTGTTCTCTTCCAAATATGCCTCTAACTTTGACTTCTTCAACTCTAATTCTCCCTATTCCACAACAAACTTACTAAATTCATCACAAACATCTATTTGAATATCACCATGACTGGTAGAAGGCGGATTAGAAGAGGCAAGTGTCTCAGCTTCCAAGCATCTAATGCACATCTTGTCTCCATAAAATGCATATATATTGAACAAAGCCCTCCGAACATTGGTCATACTTTCATGTAATTTGTCTAACTCATTGTACACTTTATGTGATAAAAACCTAACTATGGTCATCTTGTACCTTGGATCCAATACACAAGCAACCGCCACCATCAAGCTACACTCTTTCCAATACTTATCAAACTTCTGCTTCGTTGATTCCACCATGTCTAACATAAGTTGATCATGATTGGAAGCTTCATAGTTGGAACTTCTCCTCTCTATTTTTCTTTTTAAACATGGAATTCAACTTCACTTTAATCCTACATATCACATGCAAGAAAAGGTTAGATGTAGGATACTTGCTCCCCGAAAGAGTTTGAGTGGCTGCATAAAATACTTCTAATAGATCCTCAACCTCTTCATAGGTCTTCTAATTTCCATCAATAGGGCACCATGTATAACTTTCATATGAGCCTTTGAACTGTACAAAAGCTAGGCGCACCTCTTTTGTAGCCTTTAGCATCAAATAAGTCAAATTCCATCTTGTTGTAACATCCAGTTGCAAACCCTTCTTACTAGACAAGTTCACCTGCTTAAGAGAGGTTTCAAATTCCTTCTATCGCATTGTAGAACTTTTGATGTACTTGATAGACTTGTGCACATTTTTATTATATCCTTGATGTGGCTCAATCCATCTTGCACAATTAAGTTTAGGATATGAGTGCAACACCTCTTGTGAAATCTACTCTCTAGCCTATATGTAAACAAAACATAGTGTGAAATTAAAACAAAAAAGGATGTAAAACAAAACCTTAAATACAAATAACATACATGCTCTTAACCTGATACGAAGAAATGAAAGGAATGCCTTCCTTAAGAATTTTCACTATGTTGTCATTTGCAGAAGTAGTGTCCAAAGTAATGGTCAAAACTCTATATCCCACTCTTCCAAAAAATTAGTCTCTTTATTTGCCATAGCATTGCCACTATGGGGAGGAGGAAAGTACCTAAAGTTCAAGATTCTTTTATGTTACTTCCACTCATTATCCACAAAGTGGGTTGTCAGTAACATATATTCTTTAGTAGTCCTTGAAGTCCAAGTCCAAGTGTTAGAGGTAAGGTAAATACTCTCTACACTTGCCATTATTTTTTTCAACTTTGTCTTTTCTTCAACATACAAAATCATGCATTCATTTTTTATTGTGTGGCGAGACCATTTTTCATGACGGGGCTGCAAATACTTGCTATATAGATTAAACAACTTGCTCTCTAAAGATTTGAAGGGTCACTTATCCATAATCACAAGCTTGGCAAACACTCTTTTTATCTTCTGCCTATCATATTTATAGCTCGCGATTGTCACCACTTCTTTACCCTCTTCATTTGTATTTTGACAAATGAAATCTCCTTTTGACCTTTTTCCTTATTCAACTCTGGGCATTTGGTCTGATGTCTGTTCAATTGTGTTGTACATCCCGACTTATAAATCTTAAATAGCTTGCCTCAATAAGTGTCTTTGCTCTTCACTTCATCTTGTACTTTCACTTGAGTAAACATGTTCCATGCATGAGAATGCTTTCTTGCATTAACATTTCCTGTCTCTTCTTCTTCTGTAGATTGTCCTTGTGCATTTTCAGTTTCAACTTTCATAACTTGCCCATTTATATTTTCTTCTTGGGATAATGGATCAACAACATTTGGAGTTTTTGAAGCTCGAGTTGATGAAGCAAGATTTATCTAACTATTGTAACTACAAAAGAGAGAAAGAAGATAATATAAAAATAATATTAAATACAATAAAGGAAAGGCAAACATAATATTAAAAATATATGGATAGTCTCCATTTGACTATCATAACTACAAAAGACAAAAAGAAGAGAATATAAAAATAATATTAAATAAATTAAGGGAAAGACAAAAGTAATATTAAAAGCATATGGATATTCTCACACTACTCAAACTGATCCTATTGAAATAAGGAGAACTTGTTTAATGGTAGTCCCCCACTACTAAAGGTTTGGAATGGTCAAGTGGTCTGGTTTGGAAAGTCAATAGCCATTGATATTTAAGAAGGGGAAAGATAACAATATGACATAAAAAAGTTATCCAAAAATAAAAGTAAAGATACAATACTTCGCCATTGATCTTTGAGAACAGTAAAAACAATAACTCCATAGATATTCAAGAACAATAGAGACAATAGTATGCCATTGAACAATTACCAAAAGGAGTAAAGACATATAGACTTTTAAAAAAATCAACCAAAATCTGATCAAAGAAGCAAAAAGAAAAACCTTTTTTCAAGTCCCTCCCTTAGTCAAACTCCCAACCTCAATGTATAAAAAAATACTTAAAACCAAAAAAGCACAGAACTTTAAATAAAAAACAACGGAAGAGCGTGATTCCCAAATCTATTGATAAAGAGGACAACTTCGAAAATAAAAAGACTGGTTTTTTATGTAAGGGAGGACTGGAGGAGTTTAGTGCTTGATGCCGGGTGTTGAAGATGGTGACGGGTGATCTCCGATCGGCTGAAGGTAGCATGCGGCATCCTCTGGAACTCTGCAGCTGTGGGCGGTGTCCTCACTCCTCTGAACCTCCACGGTGGCTTTCCTGCTGCATAGCTCGCTTCCCTCAGTCACGGACTCTAGGGTTTGAGCTATTACATCCTTAAACACTAAGCAAGGAGTTGATTAATTACATAGGTAAGCCGTAAGCAGGAAGACCAACTGATCTGGTTGGTCCCAAATGGAAGACCAACCAGTCCGGTGATCCATTTTTTTCACATTTTATACATTTGGCCTAAGTAAAATAGAGGCCCAAATATTTATCTTTCAACGTTTATATTTATATATGTATGTATTAATACTTGACGAATAATTTATTTTATATATGTATATATGTGTCTTCATAGATATTTATGTATGTGTGTGTGTGTATGTATGTATGTATGTATGTATGTATATATATATATATATATATATATATATATATATATATATATATATATATATATATATATATATATATATATATATATATATATATATATATATATATATATATATATATATATATATATATATATATATATATATTAAAATAATATACATGCACTGGTGCATCATTGATCATCGATATTGTTTCATATGGAATAGGAAATCAATGGAAAATAATATATTATATCCATATACAAATATATTTCTTAATAGATATTCTTGTAAATGTATTATTAGGAAATTGTTCATAAGTGTCTAGCACATCGCCACTTATCAAATTGATATTTGATAACTCATATATAATATAAGAGGCATTTGATGGTTTCTTTATCAAAGACTAATCACCCTAAAATGGTAAGATGACTATTGCATACTTGTTGCAAGCATTAAGTGCAGACATGACATTTATAATATTTTTATTCGTATATATGGTATTGATATAAAATTAAAATCTTTAAAATTATATGATTTATTCTATATAATTTACTCATTATATTGAAGTCAATGTTATAGAATTGGAGCCTCAGACTTTGGCTATGCAAGTGTGTGAAAGAGTTTTGACAAAGTCAAGAGATTCAACACATTACAAATCACATGTAAAGATTTTATAGTGGTCATGACTCGTGATTGAAACTTTATATATATATATATATATATATATATATATATATATATATATATATATATATATATATATATATATATATATATATATATATATATATATATATATATATATATATATATATATATATATATATATATATATATCTATCTATCTATCTATCTGTGTGTGAGAGAGAGAAGGGGGGGAGAGAGAGAAAGAATCATTTAGCACTTTAGTGGTTACTAAGATAAGTGCAAAATCATACGCATGTATGCAAAAAAGATGTAAAAACTTTATATTAATATTTAGAAATCTAGACTTACTTCACTAGATATACTTAATTGACAAAATCTAGATATAGTTCACCATCTCTCTAATTATAGACTAACATGATTAGTTAAATTAAGAATATGTAAGTAGAATTACATATTCATATTTATTAGTATTAGAACTATTAAAGGTAGTATTTAAAAATTTAATAATATATTATATAGATGAATAAGGGTATAATAGGAATAAAATATTTTATCATACCTACATTCTCAATTTTATTAATAGTAAGATTTATATTTATTTTAAATATAATAGCATAATATGGGTACTGTGCACTATAATATATAATATATTACATACCATATATTAATGCATATATAGTATATATATTTTTATAAAATAAGATATAATATTATGGGTACATGAAAGGTGAAAGTTACAAAATTTATATAATATGGGTGTAATATGTAAGAAGTGATATGTAACAAATTGAGTCGGGTTCGAGCTGAGCTTCGAGTCAATCTTGGGCCAAACCGATCAAGTTTCGAGTATGGACGATTCGAGTTAGCCCATGTTTGAGATCAGCTTGTTTACTTTCGCATTCTAATTGAGCTCAAGTTGAGCTCCTTTGAAGCCGAGCCAAATTCGAGTCGAATCAAGCCTGTTCAGCTCAACAAGCTAACTCAACTCGTTAGCAGCCTTAGTCGTTTTGTACGTGGTTGGAAGCATGGTGTGTGATTTACACAAGCAGAAAGCCCCTTAATACCCATATCTCTCTTACCCCATAATTTTATGAAATTTACGCTTACTTTAAACTTAAATTTTTTTTATTTCATTTTACTTTATTTTACTACCCTCTTGTTTACTCACTATGTACCCCTTCAAATGTGCATTGGGATTCATTGCACTATCCTTTTTTCCCCTTGCTTGTATTTAAAGGTGGATTTCTTACCTATTGCCGACAACTGGAGGTGGAGAATTTCTTTCGCCAGAGGGACCAACTCCTGCATTTCTCGATTCCAGAAGGTTTGTATCTCTCTTCCTCTTTTTCCATTTCGAGAAGCTCTCAAAGAAGGTGTGATTTTCCTATTATATGCTCTCTATTTTGGTGACAGGTTTGGATTTGATAAGAATGAAAGGCTATTGCCTATAAAATTCTTTGTTTGATGTTCATTTCTACTGCCATTTCACTGTATGTTAGTTTTCCTATAAAGTTCTATTTGATGTTAGTTTTTTCTATAAAGTTCACTATATCTTGTCATGTTTAGTTATGTTTTCATGTCTAGTTTTGTTTGACATTAATTTTCCTATATATTTCCAATAAAGTACTGTTTGTTTGTATCATTATACATTTTGCAAAAAGCTTTTGGATGAAATTTTAGGTAGCAATTTTAATTCTCAGATTGCTGTTTTTCTGCAATAATGGAGAATCCTGTATTGAATACTGATAGCAAAATAAAAAACTAGGGTTTTGAATCAGAAGAGCATTGTATTTCTCATAATAGAATCATACATAAAAAGGGAAAACGATCCTCACATTAAGAGAGATCGATCCAGCAAAATTAAAGAAAGAAATGTCCTAATTGCCCTTCACTTAAATGAGGGTTTACAAAGAAAAAAATAGAAATTAATCTAGAATGACTAAACTACCCTCTATAATATGAAGACTAATATAAACACTTAAGAAAAAACAAAACATATAAAATTCCACCAGCAATGCGAGACACAGTGCATGATGTAAAGCCGAAGCAAAGAATGAGAAAAAAGGTTGATTCTATATAATACTGGCAATATTAGTGCTACAAAAACTGTCACACCCCGACACACGCTATCCTGACCTAAACTTGGTCCAAGAAGTACGCAGCATGCAGTGTGACTAAGTTGAGTTAAAATACGAAAGACTTAACCAATTATTGTGTAAACACACAATGCAGTAGCGCACGAATACTTTGTACAAAAGCAAATAGAACAAAGAAATGACTACTAATTAATGTATTAATTCACTCATACCCACATCAAGCAGTCATAAAATAAAATAAGCCCACAATAGCTAAATAAGTCTAAGCCAACAATGGCTAACAAGGTGTGAACTATATCAAATGTATAAGCTCAACATAACATGGAATCATTCTAACATAAAACTAAGCATCTATAAACCCCTCTCTATGATTAGTGCCATCCACATGTTCAACATAAGGCCCATCTCAAGCACCTACATGGCACAACATGCAGCACTAAAACAAAACCACAAAACAAAGAGGGGTGAGTCAATGCTCAACATGGGTTTTAATACAGAAAGTATTGTCATAATGATGTTGCAAACGTTATCAATATAGCATTCATCACATAATTCGTTCACTACACCCATTCATCATGGAACTAATCATATATCGTCATGCCACTTGTGCATCATGTCAAATATATTTTATACACACATAATTATACCAGTTGCATACCATGATGTATAACATATTTTATAAACACATAGTCATGCCACTTGCATATTATGCTATAACTCACATTCCATAAGTGTAACAACCCGTTTTCTGGTTACGCCCAACTCGAGGGGTAATTCAATAATTTTGAATAAGAGTTAGGGGGTTTCAAGGGATGAAATCCCTGAAGCCGGGTAGAGCTCAGAGTAACGAGCATAACAAAACAAAGAACACGCAAACAGAGGTTGGGAGCGAAAGATATGGCCCCAAGAAGCATGCCACATGGGCAGGACCCACTTAAAAGGAGTGGGATAACCTACCCATTTCAAAGGCCTCGTTGATACTAGTTTGTCAGTACTAAGAACGCGGGATTTTGACTTTGGGGTAGGAAGTTATCGCGTGTTGAAGTTTGGGTATTTTTGAAATAAAATATTATGAGAAAAATATATTAAAAGAAAAAAGTACAAAGTAGCTGGCGTCAAAGCTGAAGCCAGCAGCCGCGTCAGCCGTACCACCCGGATCGTGGTACGGCACCATGTGGAGGGGGCAACCGTGGGCTTGCGTGTACGCTGGACGGGACTCGTGTACGTGGGACAACTCCAGCGTGATGTGTGGAAGCTACACGTTGCACCTGAGTGATGCACGATCAGGCACCACGAGCACAACGGGTCACCCGCAGCGCATGTGCATGACGTGTGGCGTGCACTTGCGTGGGGGCGCTTCGTACACCCACACCTTCTCCTCTATGAATTCACAATCCGTTTCAACATCTGGGGGAGTTTTTTGACTCGTTCTGAGTCTATTTTCTTCCATTCTTGAGGCGTTCCAAGCTAATTCGATACGCAATGGCATGATCCATTCCTCAAGTTAGCATCCCTAGAGGGGGGAATGACCCACGGCAAGAGGAGGCTCTGTCCGCCACCCTTTTGCCCCAAGAGAGTGAGAAATGGCCTAGGAAAGAGAGGAGGATCCATCCTCCGCTTCTAGGCCGGAAATCATGGCCCAAAGTAGGGGAGGCTCCGTCCTCCACCAAAGTGCCACGCGGTGTGAGAAACGCCCCAGGAAAGGGGACATTCTGTCCGTTGCTTGCGAGCCCAGAAAAAGAAAAGAGTCTCTAGGTAAGGGGGTTCTATCTGTGGCCTATGGGCATGCAACATGTTAAGTGTCATCGGGAAAGGGGAAGATAGGCTCGGGGCAAGGGCAGGCTCTATCCTCTGACCTCGTGCCCCGAAGAGAGAGATAAGCATCCCAGAGAGAGATGAGGCTTCGCCCTCCATCACCGGGATGAATCAAGTAAGGTGGCCCGAAGTAGGGAGGCTTTGCCCTCCATCGAAGGGATACATAGTGTGAGGAACATCCCCAAGTAGGGGAGGTTCTATCCGTTGCCCATGGGCGCAAAAAACTAGAAGATTCTCCGGCAAGGGGAGGGTTTTGTCCATTGTGTTCCGGTGCAAGGCAAGGAACATGCGGAAGCTAGAGGAGGCTCCATCTGTTGCCTCCAGATTGGAAGGGGAGGATGCACAGAAATGAACAACCCCAAACGCCTTCACTTCTCAGGACATCAAGGGAGTAAGCGTTTCTGACCTCCCATTTTAATTATAGAATGAATGTGCTAAATTAGGATGTGCGTCATGCTATAATCCTTTGTGTTCTGATATGTTATGCTTTTATCCATTGTGTTATGATATGCTATGCTTATATGTCATGATGTGTGTTGTCTGGCTCTGGGGTAGAGCAAGACGTGTGGTGTGTGTCCGGTCTCTGCTCAGTGATAGAGTGGACCTGTGAATGTGTGTCGTCTTGTTTTGGGGTAGAGCGAGACTTGTGGTGTGTATGCGGTCTCGGCTCAGTGATAGAGTGAGATGTATGTTATGTTCAGTCTCAGCTCAGTGATAGAGTGGACCTGTGAATGTGTGTCGTCTTGTTCTGGGGTAGAGCGAGACTTGTGGTGTGTATGCGGTCTCGGCTCAGTGATAGAGTGAGATGTATGTTATGTTCAGTCTCAGCTCAGTGATAGAGCGAGACATGTGATGTGTGTGGTATCAGCTCAGTAATGGAGCGAGACGTGTGAATGTGATGGATCCACTCTTGGGTAGAGTGAGGCATGTTATGGTGGTCATGTGGTGCTCGTCTCTATGATAGAGCGAGATATGTATTGCTGGTGTTTTATAGGGTTTTCGTATAACCCAAATTAAATATTCGGGTATACGCATGTATTGTCATACAGTTTGATGTATGTAGTAGCCAATAGGCAAAACTACATAAGAATCCAACTGTATTGGAGTAACATCATGGATGTTATCCGATATGTACGTAGGCAACCAACGACAAGTGAGCATTGGCTCGATCCGAATTAGATATATAATTAGGTTTGTTATGGCCTATGCGCAATGGATCGCAAAAGTTCCGTAGAACGTAGAGGAACATGAAAACTCTCGCACTCAGAGTCCTCTTCTCCTGGTTTTCGGTTTGTTTTTAATCATTTCGGGATAACCCAGAGTGCAGGTTATCCCCCGTGCTATGAACCCTCTGCTTGGGTCGGGTTTTCGGGTCAGGGTGTTACAATAAGCACGTATCACCTCACTTGTGCATCATGGGTTCATTAATAGCTCATAAAAACATGTACAGATCATGTGTAAATATATGAATCTCATTATAATAATCGCATCCTCTCAACATTCATATCATGCATAATCATTGCTCAACATAAACATTCACTCTACAAAATCAAGTGTATCAACTACACACCATTCTACATATCCATACTATAATCACATATAACATAAACTTCATTGTTCCTACACAACCCTGTGTCACTGAGCATTATTTACCATACACATGTAACAATCAATGGTGAATGTCTCACAATTGGGAAAAATAATCAAACCCGCTTGCCCAGGACAATCCCTTGTGAGGAAGGTTCAAATTCCAAAAAGGAAAACTTGAGCAGTTTGGGTGGGTTCCCTAACTGGGAAGGTACCTCATGTTCACCCAGGCCAATCCTTAGAAAGGAAGGTCTGAATTCGAAGAATAAAAACTAGAGCAGCCTACTCGCCCAGGACAAACCTTACAGAGAAAGTCTGAATTCTTAGAAAGGAAAACTAGAGTAGCATGGTAAGCCGGTGCAAATGAACATACCATCCTAGATTCTTAAGGTCCAGAAAACTTATTAAATAAACTCACATAGCAATCTACTCAACTTAAACCGGGGAGGCACCACGTTCTCAAAGGAATGAAAATGAAACCATGTCCTTTAGATGCAAAACCGATTTGATAAGCCTTTGAACGATTAATCCAACATCCAATTTCATCCATTGAGCAATCACAGATAATCACGATTAACCTTGTATATAAATCATTTTGATGATACATGCAACATGGTACATACATGAGCAAATGATAAATGAGTCCAAGTATAAGTAAACATGCTCAAATCAGTCCATACTTACATGAAACATGGTCCATTTCTATCAAATAAAACCATATAAGTCTATGCAAGTGTATATAAATGATAGTTTTCAAACCTAAGATAAAACATGTGAATTAAGAACAAACTATAATCAATGTTACATATGCAAGCATCCAAAATTTATCATAGTCCTATCCAACTGAAATCATGGAGTAAATGTGTAGACAATGTTGAAATACGGGTTCAAGATAAATATAACATCATGTTAGACCTAGACAAATATAAACCTATCCATACTTAAGCTAAAACATGTGAAACATAATTTACCTAAAATTAGTATAACATGTGCAAGCATATATGAATTATCATGGTTAAGATGTAACAACCCGACCAAAAAACTGATTTGAGTCGGAGGTTTGGAACACAAAATTGGGGTTATAAATTTTTTAAAAAAAAAAAAAACCAGGAGCAACGAAGTTTGAGTGCGAGAGCCAAAACATTCATCTACGCACTACTGAGCTTCAAAGCTTCCTTGCACATAGACTAGAATAAAGTATATATTTATAATTAATTTAGATTAGGCCAACGTTATTCTACCGTTGGTTGCCTATGTATCGTATTGGATAACATCTACGAGGTTATTCCAATATGATAGGATTCGAACGTAGTTCTGCCTAAGGGCTATTACATGATCAGGCATCACCAAATAATATACATTAAAATATGTATATCCTTATATCTTAGTACGTCATTCAGAGTGAGACTGAAATATCATAAATCATCGGATCCAAACAAAAATTTTCATAAATCATCGAAGTCAGACAACAATCTCATAAAGCATCGAAGGCAGATAGAATCTCAAAAATCATCGAATTCACATGAAAATCTCAAAAATCATTGGAGTCAAACAAAAATCTCATAAATCACCTGAGTTAAACAGAAATCTTATAAATCATCAAATTCAAATGAAAATATCATAAATCATTGGAGTCAGACAAAAATTTCATAAATAATTAGAGTTACACAGAAGCTAACAAATCAATGGAATTACGCATTTCGCTCTATCATAGAGCAGAGTAGAATACAATAGAGTTGAATGGATCATATTAGATCGCATCCAACCACGTCAAATCTCATCTAACCATGTTAGATCATATCAGATCAGATCAGAGCATATCAGATCAAAACAAAGTGTATTAGAGCTTATCAAATCATATTAGATCAAAGCATATCAAAACACATTGTATCACATCAGATCAAAATAGAGCATTTCAGGGTATATAAAATTATAGGAAAATAGATCATAACACATCATATTAGAGCATAACATATATATTATTTAGCACCTTAAGCTAACAACTTAAGATGTACACAAGCTCATATAATAAATTAGAAGGTCAAAAACACTTACTCCCTTAAAGTTCCTTGGAAGTAGTGGTATTTAGAGTTTCTCCTTCCATCAAGGTGTCCTCTCCTTCAAGTCCAGATATGGCAGATAGAGTTTCGTTTTGCTCAAAAATGTTTCTTTCGTTGCGCTTGGACACTATAGACAGTCATTCTCCTTTCCCAAAATTTATCATTCTTTGCATGCTCGAAGGTGTCGGACAAAACCTCCTTTTATTCAGAGACAATTTTCACTTTTTGTGCCCATAGGTGACAAATAGAACATCCCCTTATGCGGAGACACTTCTCACTTTCCACGCCCATAGGCGACAGACATAACATCCCCTCACTCAAAGATGTTTCTCACTTTCCACGCCCATAGGTGACAGACATAACATCCCCTCACTCAAAGATGTTTCTCACTTTCCATACATGTAGGTGACAAAAAAAAACATCCCCTTACTTAGAGACACTTCTCACTTTCCATGCCCATAGGCAATAGACAAAATCTCTCCTTACCCAGAGACGATTCTCACTTTTCGCACTCGTAAGCGATGGACAAAGCCTCCTATTTTTTAATGTTATTTCTCCCTTCTAAAGTGTCCAAAACAAAGAATGGACTCTTCCATTGCGTAGAGCACACTCTATTTAATTAAGAATACATTTTCAAAGAACAAAATCGAACTCAGAATGAGCAGAAATGAAGTCTTGATTTGCAAAACATCCATTAGAGCCCTTAAATAGGGTATGGCGCGCCGAAACAGCGGTGCCACACTGCCAAAAATGGCGGTGCCGTTGTTTTTTATAGCGGCACCTACTGAAACACACCATGTGCATTGCGCGATGCCCATGCATGATGCGCGTGGGGCCACCCAATGACGCGTAGGACTATGCATCGCATGCGCGACTTTTCTCTATTTTTTATTTTTTTATTATTATCTTTAAATGTTCATAAGTTTCTACCCCGTACTCGGATTAGCGCGTTATTGGTTCCATTGAGGTCGTATCGATGAGCCCTACGAAACTATACCACTCAAGGTAAATTATCCCGCTCATTTCAAATGGGTTCCACGTATATGACCCATTTCCCAAAGTCATAACTTTCAATCCTGACCTCTGTTTCACGTGTTCTTCGATTTATTTTGAGCTCTACCCATATACAGAGATTTTATCCTTTAAACCCCCAAAAAATTATCTAAATTTTCATACATACCCTTAACCTCTTGGGTTAGGCGTAATCAGAAAATGGGGCATTACATACAACCTACTGGAATCTTTAAGTAATTAAGAAGTCATCAAACATGGATTTAAAACAAGTAGAATATTGTACTAAAACTAAACAAGTATAGTCCTATTCATGATTGAGCTAAATCATCATTCAAAGATGGTTCTAATGCAATCACAGTAGCATTTATTGGTAATATTAAGTCATTATAATAATAAAGAATTAGATTTGTAAGAAGAGAACAATAAATAGCCGAAAATACACAAAAATAGTCCAAGGCACAAAACTATCATTTGGCCGTTTGAACGCCCTGTAAGGTCGTTCAAATGCCTAGCTGTTCGATCGGCTAGACAAGCCATTCGAAAGGCCTGTTGGTCCATTTGAACGCCCTTCACAGTTCACTTTTTCCTGGTTCATATTTAACCTTATGAAATTCAAACCGAAAACATTTCAAAATTCAAGATAAATTCTAAAATCACTATAGAACATCATATAATCAAAATCTAGCCCTAGAACATGAAAGATCTAATTATTCTCATGCTTATTCACAAGAAAACACCCATAAATAACTTGTTTTAAATAAATCACCATAAACCTCAAGATGAAGCAAGAACCTACATAAATCTACAATCATGCATTCCAATGTATTAAACCACGCAATGAAAAACTCCCTTACCTCTATAAAGCCTTTGGATCCACAAAAAAGCTTCAATCCTTAATAAATCCTACCCAAAATTAAGGTTTTTGTTAAAGCTTAATTAAAATTAACTATTAAGCTCAAATTAACTTGAAAATAGGTAGTCTAGAATATCATTTAGTTAAAAATAAAAATACTCATTTAGGGTTTTAAATTAAAATTAAAAAAAAAGATTTTTAATAGAAGAAGTCAAGAATCAAAATGGGGGAAATGAAGATAAGTGTGATTAAGACCAAAATCAAAATATTTGGGGCGATTAGGGTAAGAAAACACACATTAATCTATTTTTCTTCTTTAAGAAATAGGGGTAGTGGACCTCTTTCCTCTTAACACGGCTCTTCCCCATTTGGGCAAATGGGCTCAGGTTTCTTTAAAGAGTAAGGATTTTGGGTTGGTTAAACAAAATATTGGGCTGTAAAATATGTCTAAAACGCAATAAGTAGCTAATTAAGGTTATTTTTGTCTAAAAATTAATTTTATTACACCCAACCTACTAAAATAAAATAATAGGGAATTAGGGGGTCAAGTGGGTCGCACACCGTCCAACATGGACGTGGGTCCTATGGTGGGGTTCGCACCCCTAATTAAGGAAAAATTATAATAAAAATCCCATAAAATCAGTAAAAATTATATAAATCAAGGTTGACACTAATGCTTATAAAAATAAAATTAAACCTGATCAGAGTCATAATTACTAATCCTTAATTCTAAAATCAAGTCAATCGGCAAATAATCAAAACCACACAAAATCGCATAATTAAAAGGAAATTTGTAAGGACCCTCATCTCTAAACCGGTTTTTGGTTTTCTTTAATTATCGGTTGTCATGAGATTTGCGCGTTTTCTGATCTAGTTGATGATTTTATGAATAAATAGTGTTTATGATGGTTTTAACCAAAATCAACTGTAAGATTAGTGGTTTTAAATGATTTTAAAATAAATGTGAATTTTTGGGATTTTTCTGAATTTTTACTATTTTCCCAAAAATTAGGGTTTTAGCGGGACCCCTGTGGGCCCCACCGATAAAATTTTGATTTTTGTGCCAAATGAACCTAGACATCTACTTAAGGTCATGCAAAAAAATTTAGAATTTTGTTAGGCTTAATTAGCGCTTAAATTTGCATAATACCCACTTTTAGCCTACTTTTTCTATTTACACCCCATAACTTACCTATGCATACCCCAACCCTTACTATATAAGGGAAAACCTAAGTCATTCCCATTTTTGGGAATAAGCTAAGGAGGGTGGGCTGGCCTAATCCCCACTTAGGCCGGATTAGAAGACTATTAAGGTAAGCCTACTCTAATTAAGCACTAAACCCTAGCTTTCTTCTTAATCTCTTCCAAATCTACTATTTTCTCTTTGTTTCTATTCATTTTTAGACCTCAAAAGCTACTGATTTGTGTTTTACTATAAACCCTAGTGTTCAAAATTCAATTTTTATGTTTAACAAACCCTAGATCTAAGTTTTATTAGGGATTTCTTTGGTAAACCGATTTCGAATGGAGTTTAATTCAAACTCAATGTATTTGTAAGGTTTTCAAGAAGGGTGACCCTCAAAACTGAGCTTAATCAAGTGCTAAGGTAATGGATCTTCGAAATCTCAGTTTATCCATGGTAAAATTCTTCATTTTTGGCTTATTTCGAATGGAGTTTACTTGATTTGGTGAGTTAATGGCATGATTAGAAAATGGAAATATTTAATCCCGTTTTCTTAGGGTTTTACATTATTATGATATGGTTTGATATTCTGGAAGTCATGAAGGACTTTTGATGATGATTAGGGTGTTAGATGTGGATTTGAAGTGTTATCAATGGTGTTTCGATTTGGATTTGCAAAAGGAAGAAGATGACCAGTTCTGCCTTGTTGGCGTTCGAACGGCCCTTCTGGGCGTTCGAACGACAACACTGTCGGAACGAAAGTTTTTCAGTTCAACCGATCGAACGGCCTGTTGGGCGTTCGAACGGCCAAACTTTAAATTTCAAATTTTTACGTTTAGCCGATCGAAAGGCCTGAAGGGCTTTTGAATGGCTACACAGCAGATTGGTGTTCTAATGCATGATGTTTATTTTGATTATTCCACTTTAGCTTACCAATTTCATATGAATGTGGAGTATTTTAAGCTATATTATGCTACTGGAAAGGCATGCTATGGAGGTTATGGAGTTGAGATATATGCTTAGAGATTTGTGAAATGACTTATGTTTTGTGGCATGATGTTGGAATTGTCATCTTGAAATTATGAATGGTTGATTCCCTTTGGTTTAGCATATTTTCAGTAGAGCTACAATCTATTAATGGACTGATTTGTCATGATAGAATGTAGTTAGTTGATGTGTGGATGTTGGTGAATGTCATGACTCAAGGATGAAATGAATGACCTTATATGTATTTAGCCTTTGTGGTTAAGTTTTTATTTGAGTTATGATTTCAATGATTTTTCTCCTATGATTTCCGCTGGAATTCATGTTTAGATGGTAATTCACATGTGTAGTGTGGTAGCGAGTTTAATTTCAAGCATGTTGACATGCATTGTGTGAAATGCTTCTACTAGTCACACACACATGTGGGGGTTAAATGGTGATGTTGAAGCTTGATATTGTGATTATGAATGATGCATTAGGGGCTGATGAGAGCACTTATCGTGGATTAGAATTCATGTATGCTTTGCACACGTATGTACTATGTTGCATGCATCATGAAAATGGATTTCCAATCGAGGCTTTATCATGGTTAATCGAATTTGACCGATTGGATGTAATGTGGTGAAATTGTGTGCCAGATTGATCGGTCATGGATTAATCGAAAGTTGATTGGTCCGAAAGGACACGTTTTGATTTGAGTTCCTGTGTGGAACGAGTGCACTCCCCGGGTTGAGTCTAGTTAAATGGAATTATGTGGGGACGAATTGTGTACTTGTCTTGCGGATTGTGAGAATGTTATTATGAGTGTCATCTAGACCCTGAGAATCCAGTGTAGTATGCCGTGTGCACCCCTGCTACCACATGTTCTAGGGTTCTCTGTGTGAGAACTCGGGCTCTTCCCTCCGCAGGAGATGTCCCTGGGCGAACACCCTTGCTCTAGATTCTCTATGTGAGAATGGAACATCCTTGGCCAGGATCGTCCAGGGCGAGCAGCATTAGGGATTGACAACCCCGATCTTTCTTTAATTCTTGTGTAGAATTTTAGACCATGACACGCCTTCGTGGCCTTGTCTATGTCCCGTCTGTGTGACACCAACTTGTGATTACTCCTTGATGGAGGATGTTATGATATGATGCATGTGGGAATATGTATGTTAGAGATACATCCATGCAGGTTGAGAATGATATGATGCATGTGGGAATATGTATGTTAGAGATACATCCATGCAGGTTGATTATGATGTGATGCATGTGGGAATATGTATGTTAGAGATACATCTATGCAGGTTGATTATGATGTGATGTATTTGGGAATATATATGTTAGAGATACATCCATACAGGTTGATTAGGATGTGATGCATGATGGAATATGTATGTTAGAGATACATTTCATGCAGGATGTTATGATGAGAATGAAATTATGTAGATTATGCACTACGATGCAGTTTTAGGTGATGTGAATGTGTGATCAGAAAATGATGCACCTTGCCAATCTTTGATCTAAATGATTATACTTCTATGCTATCGTATTTTCGATGTTGATAGTGATATTAAAAACCATTGTTGAGTTTGTTAAACTCACTCCTCTTTCTTGTGTTTTGTTTTGGGGCTGCGTGGTGCGATACGCAGACGGACAAAATCTCCTCTTTGAGGAAAGGTCGGAGATGACTTGGATGTGATCATGGAGATCGTTGTGTGACTTATCTTCTTTGGTTTTATGCTTTATGTTAGAACCTTTGTGTAGGGTTCTTTGTTTTGGATTTATATCACATTTTACAGTTATGTTTGCTTAAGACTTATTTTGAGCCGGTGTGGGCTATAGTTAACTAAGCATGTGGGTTTGAGATTTGTTGTTTACTTTGTGATAAACAACTCTCTTTCTTTCCTTTATTTACTCTTGCTCAAAGGATTGTGTGCACTCCGTAATTTTGTTAAATCGCCCGTGGTTAGGGTTAAGTCTTATGCTAAATCGTTTCTCAATTTCCCTTCGTCGCCCCCGCGCGCTTGACCGGCCCTTGGACCGGGTTCGGCTCGGGTCGGCATCGCCGGGGCGTGACAAAATTAAATTGAGTTAAATTAGAGATCTTACAAAAACTATATTACATAAAGGAATTTCGTGATCTTCAATTAAATATCTAGCAAATATTGTTGGATCCGTGTTGGTTGTGCTCATGGACTATAGTTTAGCTATTTATTATGTCAAATATTACTATTAAAGTTTAATGAACTATGATTTCATTTATTGACATAAAGTAAATTAGTAGAAGTTGGAAACAATTAAATTTATGATGGCTGTGTCAATTGGCTACAGTTTTAATGTTCTAATATATTAATGATTCATTGTATCTAATTGTTTATTCACTACTTATACAAAACAAGTATAAAATTTGATTGAGTCAACCCTTTTAATTAAAAGCTTAATGTGCATTTATTTAAATACTCCTTGTTACTGATTTAAACAATTGGGATATTGTGATGGTGATCACAAGGACATCAATGTTGATCCATTCAAAGCTGTAATGAGAAAGTATGGATAATATTTCAAAGTGGGAATGCATAGATTGCACATAGTATTTTCAGTTTGATGTCAGTAACATTTCTTGACTAAAAATACAAGTCTTGCCTCCACTGATGTTGTTTTGGGTAGGCTTGAGATATATCTTCTTTGCCTCAGCTTGGTGATTCCATTCTTTATATAGTTTTTAGGAGCGAAGGACGGGTCGTTGCTCCTCAACTCGTGGATTTGTGAGAATCCCACTGCTTTAGGAGAGGAGGTGATGAACAAGTAGGGTGGCAACTTGCCCTTTTTGTTCAAGGTGTACGAAGATGAACTTCAAATATGTTTTCTATAGGAGCTTGTTGTCGTGCCTGTTTTTCTTTCTTTGTTCATTTATTAGCATCTTTGTGAGAAATGACTATTTTTTGGCTTGTAGTTTTCTTTGTGAGAAATGCTCAATTCTTTCTAAGATGAAATGATAATCGTTTTATTGTCAAATCAGAGGAAAGGAAAGGGAAAGTTATATCTCATATAGGTGAAGTTGATGATTATTTTCTTATTGGTAATAATAAAGTTTTCATATTAGTGTTGAGTTGATGAATTTTCCATTTGAGCTTTAGTGTTTACTTTTGGCAGTTCAATGGCATCGTTGGCATAGGGACAAATCAATTAAAACAGACAAAGGTTGGCATTGGTGGGAAAAGTGTAGGACTTTCAAGGGAGATGCAAGGAGTGAAGGAAACTATTATAAGGCCCTACAATCAAGTCTTGGGATGGAACATTTACTGAAAATCTTGTATTACAGAAGATGGAACATTTACTGAAAATGATAGGTTGTGTTACAACTAATGCTCTAGTAATTTTTGTTCTTGGCTGTGTTATTTGTGTGTTGTGGCAAGTATAGTGGTTCTAAAGGATCATTTTTACAAGAAGTATGACATTGTCGACTGTCTCTCAAAAAAGAATCTCAAAAAATGAATGTGTTGATGGCGTCATTTTTATATGGTTTGAAGCAAGGATTGGATTTTCATATGGAGTCATTTTTATGTGTGTGCTACAATAGCTGCAAATGAACCTCTACATTTGTCTGTGCCGAATTTAGCTTTATTTGGATTTTCATATTTATGTAATATTGTTCTCATACAAGTCATGTTGTGTTTTTAGCATTTTGTTGTTCACAGCACAATGCCCAAACCATAGAATGCTATTACAAGGAATTTGGAAGGGTTGGGAGGGATAACCTTCTTATAGTTTGTGTAGACCTTCATACAATGTTAGTGAGTGACCACCGTGAGAGCTATTCCAGAAGCTTTCTCTTACATCAGGTGGAGGCCTTACTCCATGGCGGTAGGCA
The DNA here is from genome assembly GCA_035235625.1 of Saururus chinensis. Classification (NCBI taxonomy): domain Eukaryota; kingdom Viridiplantae; phylum Streptophyta; class Magnoliopsida; order Piperales; family Saururaceae; genus Saururus; species Saururus chinensis. The sequence goes on from CP141140.1 coordinate 31,011,157, forward strand.
CCCATTGTATAGACATTCATATATTATCGGGGGGTGCCCACTATGACAGCTCTTCCATAAGTTCTCCCTTACATCAGGTCAAGTTGTTGCTCCCTTACCGTAAGGACCTTCATATATTGACGGTGGGTGCCCACTGCGAGTGCTATTCCAGTAGTTCTCCCTTACATTAGGTTGAGGCTTTACTCCCCAGTAGTGGGCACCCACTGTAAGGACCATTATACATTGTCAGGGGGTGCCCATTGTGAGATCTATTACAAAAGATCACTATCGAAACTTGTCCACACAAGATAAAAACTCAATTCAATCTAATCAAAACAAATACATCGATTTACTTGAAACAAAAATATGTCATCCAATGTGACAAACAAATTAACTCAAGCTATATTAAGGAACGATCTACTCCCTATTACCCACCCTCGTTCTACTCCCTATTACCCACCCTCGTTCTGCCAAGCCGGAAGATCCCGCTCATCGGCTAAGCCCGATGCCTAGTGTCACGCCATCTCTCATGATCGCATAGCCTTGATCTCTCTATAACGTGCACGTTATGGGCTCTTTCCCTGTTTACCTTCACGCTCGTACATAACAATTGGAAACTCAACTTGCCGCCTCCCGTAATGAGCACACCCGCCATTTTAAAGAGCAGCGTGCAGACACCGCCCGACGCTTCGACGATGTTCTCAGCTTGATCTCTTCGCTTGTAGATATCGTTTGTGGGGGTGCCGTCTGATGCTTCATCCTCAGTGGCACTCGCCACCCCATTGCTGCCGCCAGTCGCCTCCATGATGTCGCCGGTCGGTTCCGCCGGCCTTGCTAAAATTTCGTCGGCCTACCAAGTCACTGCCTTCCTGCCCGCTTCTCTTCCATCAGCCTCATTCCCGGCCCCGGTTGCCACCTGTTCCTCTCCGGCAGGTCCAGATCTTGCACTTGTGCCTTTGGTCTCTGCCCGATTTGCCTCATCTGCTTTGGATTTAGCGGCTACGCGTTCGTTTCCAGCCAGGTCCTCCCCTTTTGTCTCGGATCTAGCCGTCGCGCAGACGTCACAAGCCAGCTCTGCCCAAGTCGCCGCCTTTTCCCTCTCATCTTTTCCACCGGAGTTGTTTCTCGCTTCGCCCACCCATGGGTTGCCTCCTACACCATAGTTTCCACCGCCTACGATCTCAGCCTGCTCCCCTATCCATCGATTGGGCACCTGCTTCGGTTCCGGGTCTGATGACCGCCTCCACAACACCATCAAGCTCAGTCGTTTCGCCGCCAGGCATTTCTTTCCTTCTTCGGCTGGATCCGCAACCCCTAGACAAACTGGCGCTTCTTTCCTTCTGTTGGCTTGGCTGCCTCTGGGGTGCAACCCATTGACCACCAGGCGCCGATCCAGCCACCGCTGATCTCCTCCCGGCCACCGTCGTTGTCTTACCCTTCCAATCTAAAAATTTTCTTGGTAGAACCGTTGCACAGGGCTCGAGGTAGATATGCCTTATGAATAAGTAATGCGATTGATAAATTTATAAGTGTTTAAAACGAAGTAAGATGAGGCATAATTTTTAGATTAAAAATTTAAAGATGATGGACACATGTATAGACACCTGATAGAGCAGTTTTACTGGATGCTTTCTCCTTCTAATTAAAGATTTTCAATTGGTGTGATCGGAGCCGACGGTCTCTCATTCCGTTCCACTCTTTTTGGATGACCACCATTGCCCAAGTGACATTTTTCTTCTAAGAATAGGCCATCCGCCGATGGCCAATGCTCCCCAACTACATGATCGATTGCCCATCGGAAGATCTCCTCTATTTCTCCCGAGTTCACACTTTGCATTGATGCGCCTTCATCCTTCCGACAACCTTATTTACACCTTTGGGTTGGTTTAACCCGGTCCTGCACCAACACCAGGTTCTCATCTCCTCCATAACTAGTTTGATTATATAGCCCCAACCGTACCTCCTATTGTTTGGTCAGACCAGTCAGACCGACCGCTTTTGCACACTCATGAGCCTCTTAATCCTGCGCCAACCCCTTATCCTTGGTTACACCTCATTTGCTAATCACCTTGATGATGCCGATGTTTATATTGAAGAGGTAGACTGCCATGATTGCGTAGGTCACCCTTGCAGTTGTGGTCGTGGCCGCATTGACTATCCCCATGTATTTGCTCGTCCCAACCAGAACCCTGCTATTCAGGTTCGACCGATTCGTGTTACTTTTCTAGTCTTCAAGGGCGACAACCTAGATGAATGGGTTTCTTAAGCAAAACATTTCTTTCATTTTCATCGCACTCCAGCTTATAAACAGTGTGAATTAGCTTCTTTTCATATGGAGGGTCGTACTATGCATTGGGTCAACTAGTTGCTTGCTCAGAACCCAGACGCTACTTGGCCTAAGTTTGAGTATACTCTTTTCCTCTGTTTCGGCCAGACTTCTTATCATAATTTTAACAGTTTGTTGCCTCAAGTTCACCGATGGGGATTAGTCTAGGACTACCAGGATGAGTTTGAGCGCTTGGTGAACCACGTGCACTGATAGCCTGAGCATGCCCTTATTAGAGTCTTTGAAGCTGGTCTTAAGCCTCATATTAAGGTTGAATTACAGACTTTTCCGCACACATCTTTTGCGAAACGATGTGTATGACTCGTGTCTGTGAGGAGAAATTAAACCAGCTCGGTGGTTCTACTTTCTCCTGCCCCTCGGCTTCTTCCCTCTAGTCCCATCTTGCTCCATCTTCTGATCTACCATGCGGGGGCTGTTCTACAAGTACTTCCACATCTACTCCTCCTCTTACTTGTCTTATTTGTTCTCAAATAGATGATCATTGTTCTAAGGGTTTATGTTATAATTATGACAATAAATACACCCTTAGACATCACTGATAAGTAAGAAATATATATCTATTTTATATGCATTTTTACCTCATTTGCTAGTATAGATTTGGTTAATTAAGAGTTAGTTATAGTTTATTTAGATTAAGATAGAAAATAGTATTTTAGTTTAATTATTAAAAATGTTATAGTTATTAGTAGTTTAGATATGTTTTTGAACAAAGTTGGGATTTTAATTATATCGTACATGTCTAAAGGATGATATTTTATATTTTGTAGGTAAAGTGCGCTTATCGAGGTACTTAGACGATGTTTAGAATGATTCAAAATAGTCTTGACATGTTTTAAAGTGATTTGGACAACTTTTCGAAGTTATAAACAAGTTAGAAATTAATATGGACATGAAGAAAAGCTTAATGAACAGAATATGGACTGTCCAGAAAAATTGTCTAGATTGCAGAAACACTGTAGTAGTTCGAACGGGGTCACTTACCGTTTGAACTGGATAATGTGATTTTGAAGAAAAACTCAGTATAAGTGTTCGAACAGGCATGCAGGGCGTTCAAACGGCAAAACGTGCAGTTTCCTAGTTTTAGCCAATTTTCAATCCTTTTCATATGGACTTCTTCCTACGGATCTTATGCCTATAAAAAGACATATTTGGCTTAAAATCAGAGGATTCCAGTAGATTTTATGAAGAGAAAAAGGAAGAAGAAGATGGAGAAGAACTCAAAGCTTTCAATGGAGATTCAAGTGTTTTCTTCTACCATGGAAGGCTAGACTTTTCTTTTATTTAGGAGTTGATGAAGCTATAGATAAGTTTCAGTTTCTTTTCTTTTTAATTTAGATCTCAATTGTGAATGATGATAATTATATGATATGGATTTCCTTTTTAATGGAAGAGCTTTTAATGTTTATTCACGTCTATGTTGATTTGTTGTCTTGTAGATGATAGATTGATATGGTTTTGATATTTTCATTGATTCTAATTTCTGTGATTTAGATGAGATGGTCATACAATAGTTTTAATGTTCAGATAATTAATGACTTGGATGAGTTGTACTAAGATTAGATGGGTCATGCCTATAGCTAGTTTAGTGTAGATGATTTGTGCTATTGTCGAAGATAGTTCATGCCATGGAATTTAATTAATGATTCTTTCTGAAGTAATTCTAGCTTGTAGCTGAGAATACTTGTTCATATTGACACTAGATTTAAATTAAAAGTTAAGGAATTGTTATGATTCTATAGTGGATTCGATTTCTTAAGTAATTTGCATCATATTAATCTCTTGCTTTTAAACTAGTTGATTCCTTTATTTTGCTTAATTTAAGTTTAAGTTCTTTTTAGTTTTTAATCAGGAAATTCCTCTTTAGATTTAGTAATAATCCATTCGTCCCTGAGGTTCAACAACCCTTAAATACTTATCTTAGTACAATTACCTTGTACACTTGCAAATGGTTTAATTATAAACGATCAAGTTTTTGGCGCCGTTGCTAGGGATGGTATTGATTTGTTACTAAATTAGTATTAGGATAATTCTATCTAATTTAGATTCAGTTTACTTTAGTTTTTAGGTTAGCTCTTAGTTTCTTACCTTCTTTTAATTTGATCTTGTAGGTTGAGTTGAAGATCGTGCTCTCTACACTTGTAGCCACAAGTGGACATTGACAAGCATAGTGCTTCCCTTCGGTTTGCAAGATCATTTTCTCTCTTTATTTTTAGTTCTTTTCTTAGTTAGTTTTTGCTTATTCTTCCCTTTTTTACATTTAAAATTTTGTGGTGTGTTTTTGGTGTATGCGTGGTCATCGCTCCTTACTCCCCCGATTAGTACCATTTGACCCTGAGCCTGAGCGGACATCTAGGAGAGCTGAGTTGCCCCCGACCTACATCCCCACACCCCCAAACTCTCCCACCAATTCCTCCACCCACACTACTTCTACCCCCATCATGGTTGAACATCAGATAGTAGATACACCACTCAAAGCTCTAAGGGAGTATTACACTCCCAATGAGTACACCTCCCCTTCATGCATTAGGTTGCCAGCGGTCACTACTCAAAATTATGAAATTAAGCCCAATGTCATTCAAATGCTTCTATCCTTTTATAGGCTTAATAATGAAAACCCGTATAGGCACCTAGATGACTTCTTGGAAATATGCACAACTTTTAAGCTCTCAAATTTAACTGATGAAGCTGTTAAACTTTGCCTTTTTCCTTTCACATTGAAAGATAAGGCTAAGGAATGACTTCACTCATTAGAGCCAAACATTATCACAACATGGGCCCAAATGCATCAAAAGTTCCTTAAAAAGTACTTCCCCATAGGTAAGACCAACCAAATGAGAAAGGTTATAACCACTTTTGCCCAACTTCCCACTGAACAGTTCCATGAGAGTTGGGATAGACTTAAAGACCTTCTTAGGAGGTGTCCTCATCATGTTGTCCCTAAGTGGCAATTAGTGCAACGTTTTTATAAGGGTCTTACTGAGCAAAATTGTCATCTTGTTGATGCAAGTTGTGGGGGGTACCTTTTTGTTAAAAAATGAAAATGAGGCATGAAAACTTTTTGAGGACTTGAGTGAAAATTCTCTTCAACATGCTGCGTTGAATTGAAATGAGAGTGGATTATCTACCTTGAACATTGCCCCCTCTAAGGGTGGCTTGTATGAAGTCAAAAACCCATTAGACATATCCTCTAAAGTTGATACTTTGAGTAGGAAGTTGGACCTTCTTATTACTTCAACCTATCAGCCCACTCCTTTCGCTCAAGATGCATGCACAATATGCCTTAGCCCAGCCCATACTATCATTGAGTGCCCCTCTGCCTCTCAATTTCCTGAGCTTGTCCAAGACCACGTAAATGCCACCCAATCCTTCCCTAGGGCTGAGAACAATCCATTTTCAAATACATATAACCCTGGGTGGAGGAATCATCCTAACTTTTCCTGGCGGACACAAAACAAAGGGTTTATGGGTAACCAACCCCCTAGGCACCCATTCCAAGTCCCACTAACCCATATCCACCAACCTCAAGTGCAACCTTCGTATGTCCAACCCAATAGGAGTCCAAGTTTTGAAGAAAAGGTTTTGAGTGCCTTGCAAGGCATTCAATCTCAATCCCAACTCCTCCACTCTCACACACAATCTATAGTATAGCCAATTCTATCAATAAGCGAGAGATGGGAATATTGCAGAGTCAGCCCAAATAAAACCCTAAAGGTCAATGTGGAGTAGAGATAGTCAATTCCTCTAATGAACAAGTTCAGTCTATAATTACCCTTAGGAGTGGTCGACACATTGATAATCAGGTTGGAGGGGAGTCCTTGGGTACCACAAATGAAGGGTTAGACAATCCAGCCCCTAATGAGTCTCATGAGTTAGAGAGTGAGCCAAATTCAAAGGAGTTAGTCTCTCCTTCTCCTTCCTCAGAGCCACAGTCTAAGACCTCTTCCGATGGATCTTATATCCCTAGGGCACCATTTCCTCAGTGTCTTGACATGGCCCCACCATTTAGAAAGAGCACGACTAAGATGGAGGATATTCTTGAGACTTTTAAACAAGTCAAAATTAATCTCCCCCTCTTAGATGCCATTAAGCAAGTCCCTGCTTATGCTAAGTTCCTCAAAGAACTATGTACTCAAAAGCGTAAATCCAAGACCCATGTGTCTAAGAAGGTCTTTCTCACCGAACAAGTTAGCTCTCTTTTAAAGTTTGACACCCCACCTAAGTATAAGGACCTTGGAGTACCCACTATTTCTTATGTCATAAGTGATCACTCCATCCATAGAGCCCTCCTTGACCTTGGTGCGAGTGTCAATATACTCCCTTACTCGGTGTATGAGAAACTAGGGTTAGGAGAATTGCAGTCTACATCAGTTACCTTACAGCTAGCCGACTGTTTTGTACGTAAGCCTCGAGGAGTCATTGAGGATGTCTTAGTGAAAGTTGATCGGTTCTTCTTCCCTGTTGACTTTCTTGTCTTAGATATGGAACACATGCGCAATACCACACACCAAATCCCCGTCATTCTAGGTCGCCCCTTCCTTGCCACCGCTAATGCTTGTATCAATTGTCGAACGGGAGTGATGGAGATATCCTTTGGGAATATGAATGTGAGGCTCAATGTGTTCCATGCATCTAACCAGCCACCTGTTGAGTGTGACTTTGAGTGCTTAATGGTTGACCATTTAGATGACCTAGTCAATGAAGGCATTCCCTTTACCCTAATGAGAGATGCTCTTGAAATGACTTTACTACACCCAGGATTAGAGGAGTCCACTATTAACCCATCTTTGGAGGAGGTCCATAGCCAACTAGTGGCTGCTAGTGTTCCCGAGTCTTCCTCTTGGAAGCTTCAAGTAGAGCCCTTACCTATATAAGCCTCCACACCTCTTAAGCCCTCCATAGAGTCACCACCTAAGCTTGAATTGAAAAACTTACCCAGCTCTCTCAAGTATGCCTACTTGGGACCCAAGGACACTCTCCCAGTCATTATTTCCTCTAGTTTGACTAGTGACCAAGAGAGTAGATTGCTTACCGTCCTTGTCACACATAGGAGAGCCATAGGATGAACGGTAGCTGACCTTAGGGGGATTGACCCATCCATTTGTACGAATAGGATCCACTTAGAGGATAAGGCCAAACCCTCGAGAGAAGGACAACGAAGGTTGAACCCTAACATGCGGGAGGTAGTCATGAAGGAGGTAGTTAAGCTTTTAGATGCAGGTATCATATACCCTATCTCTGATAGTGAGTGGGTGAGTCCTACCCAGGTTGTTCCCAAGAAGTCTGGATTCACCGTTAAGTCCAATTCATTAGGAGAGTTAGTCCCTACTAGGGAAACCACAGGGTGGAGAGTGTGTATAGACTATCGGAAGTTGAATTCCATGACCCGAAAGGACCATTTTCCCTTGCCATTCATTGACCAGATCTTAGAGAAACTAGCAGGTCAGGACTTCTATTGCTTTCTAGATGGCTACTCAGGGTATAATCAGGTACCTATGTTTCCGGGGGATCAGGAGAAGACCACCTTCACTTGTCCGTTTGGTACATTTTCTTATAGACGTATGCCATTTAGTTTGTGTAATGCTCCTGCTACATTTCAGCGTTGTATGTTGTCCATATTTTTTGATATGATTGATAAACTTTTGGAAGTTTTTATGGATGATTTTCCTATTTTTGGTGCTTCATTTGATGAGTGTCTCCATAATTTATCTCTTGTGCTTAAATGTTGTGAGGAGACTAATTTGGTTTTGAGTTGGGAAAAGAGTCATTTTATGGTTCAAGAGGGCATTGTTTTAGGTCATGTTGTTTTCAAATGTGGTATTGAAGTAGACAAGGCCAAAGTTGACCTAATAGCTAACTTGCCTCCACCCACTACAGTAAGATAAGTTTGTTCCTTTCTTGGCCAGCCGGTTTCTATAGGCGATTTATCAAGGACTTTAGTAAGATTTCCCGGCCTTTGTGTCATTTGTTGGCTCAAGATGTTCCTTTTGAGTTTGATGATGCTTGTACGAAAGCTTTCACCAAGCTTCGTACACTCCTCTCTACAACCCCTATCATTCAGGCCCCTGATTACTCCCTACCCTTTGAGATTATGTGTGATGCCTTTGACTATGTTGTGGGCGCAGTCCTTGGCCAAAGAGTGAACAAAGTCCCCTATGTCATTTATTACGCTAGTAAGACCCTTTCTGATGCCCAATTGAACTATACCACTACAGAAAAGGAATTGCTAGTTGTTGTCTATGCCCTTAATAAATTCCGATCGTACCTTTTAGGGTCAAAAATCATTATCTTTTCTGACCATGCAGCCTTACGCTACCTTCTTTCTAAGAAGGATACCAAGCCTAGGCTCATCCGATGGATTTTGCTCCTTCAAGAGTTCAATTATGAGATTAAAGACAAAAAGGGTGTTGAGAATGTTGTAGCTGATCATTTGTCTAGGATCTTACTTGAAGAACCTTCCAACCCTGAACCACTTCATGATTCTTTCCCCGATGAGCAACTCTTTGTTGTCTCTACCAATTCACCCCCCTGGTTTGCCCATATTGTTAATTATCTTGTTGTGGGTCACATTCCCTCTAATTGGACTAAACATGACAAGGATTTATTCTTTTCTCATGTTAAGCACTATTATTGGGATGACCCCAATCTTTTTAAGTTTTGTTCTGACCAGATTATTCGCCGATGTGTGCTTGATAGTGAATTCCATAGTATTCTCACATTTTGTCACTCTCACGCTTGTGGCGGTCATTTTGGGGGAAAGAAAACTGCTGCTAAGGTTCTTCAAAGTGGATTCTACTGGCCCACCTTGTTTAGAGATGCTCATGAGTTTTGTAAGTCTTGTAATAGATGTCAGTGACTAGGGGCCCTTTCTCAGAGAGACATGATGCCTCTCCAATCCATCCTCATTGTTGAGATTTTTGATGTTTGTGGAATCGATTTTATGGGACCATTTCCACCCTCCTTTGGCTACACTTATATTTTGGTCACTGTTGATTATGTTTCCAAATGGATTGAAGCCATAGCGACGAAAACCAATGGCCATTAGGTTGTGGTGGCATTTCTCAAGGAACATATTTTTTGTCGATTTGGTACACCTAGGGCAATCATTAGTGATGGGGGTAGCCTTTTTTGTAACCGTTCCTTTGAAGCTCTTCTTCGAAGATATTCCATCACACATAAAGTTGCAACCCCCTACCATCCTCAGACCAGTGGTCAAGTAGAGGTGTCTAATCATGAGATTAAGAAAATCCTTGAGAAAGCAATGCGCCCTGATCGAAAAGATTCGTCCATGCGTCTTAATGATGCCTTATGGGCATATCGGACCGCTTATAAAGCCCCCATTGGCATGTCCCCTTACCATCTTGTTTACGGTAAGGCGTGTCACTTACCCGTTGAGTTGGAGCACCATGCTTTTTGGGCCATTAAATCATTTAATTTCGACATGGACAAAGCTGGTCCCACCGCAAACTCCAACTTAATGAATTGGAAGAGATGCATCATGAAGCTTACGAGAGTGCCAAATTATATAAACAAAGGACTAAGGCTCTACATGACCGTTTAATCCATCGAAAGTCCTTTGCACCTAACCAAAAAGTTTGGCTCTTTAATTCTAAATTACGTCTCTTCCCAGGTAAGCGTAGATCTCGCTCGGATGGCCCCTATGTCGTTACTCAGGTTTTCCCTCATGGAGCAATTGAAATCTCTGACCCACAAGATAATCGGGTTTTTAAAGTTAATGGTCAGAGACTTAAGCCTGTCATCGAGAGAGATATTGAGAGGGGTGACATTGACTCTATTGATTTGATTGATCCATTAATACATTAAGGGAGTGTACACTGTCTGGCTGAAGACAATAAACTTAGCGCTTCTAGGGAGGCAACCCTTGTTTTATTCGATGTGTTTTTATGTGTATTTTCTCTCTTTTTCTTTTAGTTTTAGTTAACTTTCCTTTATTTAATCCATTTAGTGATTTTTTTATTTAGTAGTTTAGTTAATTAACTGGATTTTTTCTATTCAAAAAAAAAATTGTGTTTTCCCGTTCGATCAATAAGTGTGCCGTTCGAACGGCCGAGTCGTCATTTTCATCGCGCGCGCCGACCAGTTCGGTTCCGCCGTTGTTTTCCTCCGCCGTCTTCCGTACCTTGTTCGGCGAGATTTTTGGTCCAAAATCGTCTCTTCCCTCCAAATTTTCGCGTAGAATCCATTTTCGGAGTCAATTTAAGCTGAATCGGCCTCTATTTCACGTTGTCCCTCTATTTCACCGGTAAGCCCCATATTCAATTTCTGAATTTTTCTTTCAATTTTTGACTAAATCAGGTGCAATGTTTTGTGGAAATTTGTTTGAAACATCTTGTATACTTTAGATTGATCGTTTGGTACAATTTGATTGAATGAATGATGCATTGTGTAAGTTGGATTTCGAATTTTTCATTCTGCACTGTTTTTGTCGAAAATTCCAATTTTTGAGGCTTTAATGAATCAGTTTATATGTACTTGCTGTACTAAATATGCTTAGTTTTTACTTTTACATATTATACTCTGATTTGGGACATTTCTGCTCATTTTTTTCTAGGGGTATTTTCATAATTTGACATTATTGGGCGTGTACAAAATTTTTCTGCTTTCCAGTGGCTTCTATATCACTTTTAGCACTTGTTTTTGAGCTTTTTGGCAGATCTATGGCGCACGGTTCTCGTCCTAGTGCTCCGAAGAAGAGGAAGGGCGCCCCTTCTACTTCGCGTGCTTCATCTTCTACTACCGCCGCTGCCGATCTACCTCTTCATGCTATTGTTTACGAAAGTTTGTCCCCACCATTACTGCTGCCCAGTCATAGCTTATGGAGCGAGAAGATTGGTACTCCTTTTTCTCACAGATTGCAGCCCCTAACGCTCACGTACATCATGAGCAGGTCCGATCTTTTTATGCATCTGCCGTTCTTAATGAGATGGGATATATTGTCAGCACCATTGGAGATATTACGATCACTGTCACACCAGATCTCATAGCTACAGTGATAGGTCTCACACGCTCCAACTTCACTTATCCCTCTTTTGCTGATTTTGTTTTTCCTGATGAGTATACTATCACGGGGACTCTTATGGGACAAGAGCGAGGCCCATCCCTCACATATGGATTGCCCACTTCTCTCATGACATGGGACTATCGTTTTGCACATCTGATATTGGAGTATGACATATGGTTTTGCCGTCATGAGAAGGTTGACTTCACCTTAGCTCGCCTTCTTTATGTTCTAGGTCGTGCGGAGCGGATTCACATCGACTTTCCCTCCTTTGTCTTCGCACGGATGGCAGATATAGTTTCTGGACCAGTGGATGCTCGATTAGCTTTTCCTTTTCTTTTGGAGCGGATTTTTGTTCACTTTCAGTTGGATTTTCCTTCATATGCACCCACGAGTCGAGGTTTAGGGGTCATTTCCTAGGCGACCCTAAACCATATGATCACACATCGTCCACCTCGACCAGCATTCGACGAGGTGAACGAGGAGGAGCCAGCCACAGAGGGTGTACCAGAGGTTGCAGCTGAGCAGCACATTCCAGCACATGCTAATGACTCTTTCCTTGAGATGGAGCATCGTCTTCGCAGACATATTGATTCTTCTCTGGCACAGTTTCAGATGAGGCTTACTGTTCATATAGATACTCAGATGGCTGCTCAGATGACTGAGATGAGGGGACTTAGGACTCGTTTGGGTACGGAATTGTGAAAAAATTCCGACGATTCCATCACAATTCAGCACAGAATCGTTGGAATCTTATTTAGGTAATAAATCATAACGGAAATAAAAATTCTGCCGAAAACACGATTCAGTCTGTTTCTGTTCCAAATCACCGAATGTAGGAGATTCGGTCGATTCCGTAAAAACGCGTAAAACCGGAAACACGCGTTATCGCGTATTTCTGGTCATTACCCCTCGCCCCATTTGCCTTTCCACTGAAACCCTGTCTCCTCTCGGCCTTTCCCATTCCACAGATCGTCTCCCTCCCCTCGTTGCCCGGAGCTGATTTCTCTTTGCCTCTTCGAACGCCGATTTCCATCGCGGTCCTCTGTAGCTCGCTCGGCGTGGCCCTTCTGCGAATCATCGCCTCTTCGGCTGCCGATTTCCATCCCGGTCCTATGAAGCTCGCCCGGTGCAGCCCTTCTGCGAATCATCGCCTATTCGGCCGCCGATTTCCATCCCGCTCCTCAGCTGCCTCCGATCTGATTTGCTTCTGCGAACCGGCCCATCTGCCGCAAACTTTAGCGGCGTTCGGCGTTCGGTTTTACCTACCCTCACTGATCGGAGTTTTGTTTTTTTTCATGATTTGTGGCCCAATGTTTGGGCGAATTTAGGCCCTCACGTAGCTATCATTCAATCGTCCGGCGATTCCCCCAAATGTCACTGATATGTGATAAAAAAATTTGCTTCATGATCTGCGTTGAAATTGTTTCTTTTTTCTCATTCCTTCCTTCACTGATCTTTGGCGTGTTTATGGTTTTTGTCGTTGTAGCTTACCCTCACTGATCCATGGCCAAATCTTTGGCTTCCCAGTTTGCCTCTTATTCTCTGCCGACGGGGGAGCCAGTGACTCTAGATCCCGGCCAACTTTGCCGCCATCGCTGCTGCTGCCGATATTTTTGCTGGCTAGTCCCAGTTTGCCTCTTTGTTCAGGTGTCATATTTTCTTCATTTTCTAGGATTAGTTTTTCCTTCCCCGTTTTCCTTGTACTACTTGTTTATTTTCGCAGTAAAGATTGCTACTTCCATTTTCCGATTTTCAGTCATTTGCCTTGTTGCTCTCATAGAAATATCGGTTAGTATTCTCACTGATTTTAGCTTCGTAATGTAAGATGCTACTTGGCTTCTTTTATAATTTCTCATGCTCTGTTTGGTGTAGCATGTCTATGTTTTTGGTTTGAGCATGCTCACTTCCTACGAAGTTCGATGGAGACATGTATCTTCTGTAGGCTATCGCTCACTCTCTCTGAAGCTTGTTCTAGAATTCTTTTTTGTCTGTGTTATATAAACTGAGTTAAAGAATATAATTTAATGCCTATTTTGTGGATTTTGATGGTAGCTTGAATTATAGTGGGGGGACAGGAGTGGTATCTGTGTGTAAATCATGATAAGAGGAAAAAAAATTCTGATTATGGATCAATGGGTCCATACTATGGGGGTGCTAAAGGACTGAAATATGTAACAAGCATGACGTGATTGTTTGAATTATATGTTAATGAAATAGAATATTTATCTGTTTGTTTTGGTATGGAGCTCTTATAAAACATATTTGGACTTAGAAATGTTATATCCTTGGGGAAAGTATTTTGACAGGAATTACTTTGAGTATTTTTTTTACTATTTTTTCTCTACTGTAAAATTTTATTTCTCACAGGCAGAGAAGACAACAGGAAAGATTCTTACTTCTTAATTGGAAAGAAAGGAGGTGAAAATGAACAAGAAGAAGATCTTCCAACTTGCATAAGGGTTCAGAGGGAAGGCCAAAAACTGCATCAGGATAGCTAGGGAACGTGTGGAGAGACATGAGATCTCTTTGAATTGAGATAATCAATTATAGAAGTAAATTGCATGGAGTATGATTCCATCTCATATTCTATTTTCATATTTTTTTAGTCTTTCAGCTTTTACATGCATTTATAGTGTTTTTAGTGGCGCTGGCTTCAAAGATGCATTATCTTTCCACAAGATTTCCAGGAGATTACGAGATGAGCCAAGCAGTCAATTGGTTTCTCTGTGATTTATTAGTTTTATGGGGTTATTCTTTGAGGTGTTCCTCCATGGACAGTATAGTGGCAATGTATTGATGAAAGACCAGCATTGAAGATGAAATTGTATTTGACTTTTTGTATTGAATTAATAAATAAATGTCATAGTATGGGCTCATTTGGCTGTTCTCTTTTTCTTTGCTAGTAGACTGAAAGTCTTGATTTTGTATTATACCCCCATAGTACCTAGTACATTTGGACATTTATAGCTGACTAGTTTTCCTTCAGAAAGGATAAGTGGTGTATATGAACGTCTTATACTTTTCTCAATGCATCAGCACTTGATTATGAAAAGGTTTTGATATGATATTGCGGTAGCTTTAACAACGTGGTCCTCTTTTTAAAGTGTATCAGTAGCTAGGGTGGGTTAAAAAAGATTGATAAAAGTGATTCTACTTGGTGGTCAATCGCATTGGTGTATAACTATAGAGTTGCTGAGTTTGTTTTTCAGTGTTCACTTTGCATATGCAACTAATGCCACTTATTTGCAACACCAAATGAGTTACCTGATAGTTTTCCCCCCATTTGTTATAGCTGAGTTGTCAATGCATGAGCCATACTACTTCAAGGCGCTTGTTGACATATCTCAGAAAGTTTTTTACATAAATAAATCGATGGACCTTAAAAAAGGTCTTTTAACTCTTATATGATGTTAATTAATTTTTTATGTGGTAAAATGTAGGTCTTTCACCTCTTGTAAGATGTTAATTGATTTTTTATGTGGTTAGAATTTAGTAGTATAATTAATTTTTTATGTGGTTGGGATTTAGCAGTATTACGATATGGCCCAAAGCCGAATATGAGTGGCCGGACATATTATTAGTATTGCACACTAAACGCATACAATTCTTAAACAAAGGTCATATTTTTAAATTTTTTCATAAATTCAATGATTCTAAAAAATACACAAATTCTTTACTCAAACATGATTCTATCAAAAAAATTCTATTCAAAGGGTATATTTGTTAATTTACCTAAAAATTCTAAAGAATCTGCCTTAAACACAATTCTCTATCCAAACATGATTTCATATGAAAAATTCCATACCCAAACAAAATTCTGATTTTATATAGAATCGGTGGAATTAATTTTAAAAAATTCCGATTCACTAGCGAATTAATTCTGTACCCAAACGACCCCTTAGACAGGATTGGCTGATTTGATTCGATTCGTAGCCAATCAGCTCCGGCAGATGCAGATGATAGTGACTAGAGTTATACTGATGCCGATGATTCTGATGATGCTAATATTTAGCTGTGTAGGGGCTACTTTTATCTTTTCTTTTTTTTATTTTTTTATTTTTATTTTTATTTTTTTTTATTATCTCTATTCTGGGAGATTGGTATTTTAGGTTTGAGAAATTGCTCTTGATATGTATGTTCTCATGTTTTCTCCAATCCTATGTACTTCACTTTCAGATTAGTGGCTTAGTTATGCTTTCAGGTGATATCTTTCTTTCCCTCTTTTACTTATTCTTGTCATTGTAGTATATATTTTTTTAACATTGAGGACAATGTTCAGTTAGGTTTGGGGGTGTAGAAAGATATTTTTCTTTATTATTTTTCTTTTAGGATGTTTTAGAGTATTTTCTTTTGTTTTCTTTTCTTTTAAGTGGGTTTTATCGCTTATCTTCTTTTAAAAGCATATGTCTATTTTTAAAGAGATCAATTTCATGAAGAAAGTTCAAGTAATTAATTAAGTGATGAAAATGATTAAGTAAGTAATTTCCATTTTATTTTCATTATCTTGGATAATTGTGCTTATATTTTTTAAATCACATTTCACACACTTGAAACTTGTAGGAATATAATTTTATGATTTATTACTTGTAATCTTAGTGGATATCTTTAATTGAGCATATACTTTTGAAAACTTAGCAATTGAGTAATTTTTAATATTTTATAATAGATCTTTATGTTTAACTTTTATTTGAAAAAAATGGGATAAGTGTATATACAAAAAAAGAATGAAAAAAAATTATGAAAAAAAAAAGAATGAAAAAAAAGTTGAAAAAAAAAATAGATTGAATGAAAAAAAATTGATGATGAAAAGGAAAAGTAAAGGTTTGTTTCTTTTTTTACTGAGTAACCGGACCTTGTGCCTAGGCAAGTATAAGGGATCGCGTCAAAAGGTGAAAAGTTGAGATAAATTCTTTTATGACTTACTTAGTTCTGTAGCCTTTATAGTTCGAGTTATTAAGCTTGAGGGGTGTTTCAACACCTAGTGCCTTGAGCCAACTGGATTAGATACACTAGCCTAACACTTGTTACATGGACTATTTAGAAAGCTTAATAGAACTAAATATTACACAAGTCATAATTTGAAGTATATTATGCTCTTATTTCCTGAATTTAATTGAAATTTGAAGGCTATTACATGAGGGTTTATTATGAGGTGTTAAAGATGAAAGATTGTCATGGTTATATTTTTGAGTTAGTGAACTTTAATGAGCTTGATTAATGGGTCACATAAGATATGCTTGTTAATAATGAGTGAAATTGTATAACTACAAAGTTTCTACACTTTATGTTTTTGAAATGTATATATGTAGTTGCACAATTATTTCTAAGATGGGGTTATAGAATGGATTATTCCTTACTTGAAAGTGATCAGATCTTAATTTTTTACTTGTTTTAGGTATTTGTGGTTGGTTCTTTTTAAAAATAGTTATGTGTTTTTAAGAGAAGATTGTTTTTCAAATTTTTATTTTCTTGTTTGTTTGTTTTATTTTTCTTAGGTTTCGATGCTTGTAAGTATCATTACTGCAAACCCTCACGAGACACAACTCGTCCAACTAGGGACACCTAGGGGTTTAAAGGCTTGTTGCATATGCTAAATGCAATCGTGATTCCCTACGAAAGTGGCATTTATTTATTGTTTCCAGATTAGTTGTTTTGTTTTGTTTTTGTTTTACTCGAGGACTAACAAAATATAGGTTTGGGGGTATTTGATAAGTAAGAAATATATATCTATTTTATATTCATTTTTACCTTATTTGCTACTATAGATTAGGTTAATTAAGAGTTAGTTATAATTTATTTAGATTAAGATAGAAATTAGTATTTTAGTTTAATTATTAAAAATGTTATAGTTATTAGTAGTTTAGATATGTATTTAAACAAAGTTGGGATTTTAATTATATTGTACATGTCTAAAGGATGATATTTTATATTTTGTAGGTAAAGTGCGCTTATCGAGGTACTTGGATGGTGTTTGAAATGATTCAAAATAGTCTTGACATGCTTTAAAGTGATTTAGACAACTTTTCGAAGTTATAAACAAGTTAAAAATTAATATGGATATGAAGAAAAGCTTAATGAATAGAATATGGACTATCCAGAAAAACTGTCCAGATTGCAGAAACATTGTAATCGTTCGAACGGGGTCACTTACTGTAACGACCGTCCATTTTTAAATAATATAAAATAATATTTAGTATGTATAATTAGTATGTAATCGTGCATAACGGCCGTTAACGAGAAATAGTCAAAAATTTGTATATAAAAAAATGTCTTAGTAATTGCACAGCCAAAAATTTTATAATATATTAACAAAAGTTTATACCATAAACATAATGTACATACCAAAGTTTACTGTACATAGAGCTAGTAGTTATACAAAATAATTATCCAGGCATGTTGTGCCTTTACATATCGGTCATATATTTTTACATTGACATAACAAACCTACAACTATTTGAAAGATATTCTCTTCATTCATTTCTCCATTGTTGCATCACTTGCAAAGTCTGGAGGGGTGTGAGTATATTTATACTCAGTAGGATTATTTAAAATCTAAAAAAATGCTAAACAAAATATTTTTAAAATTAATTAAAACAAATTTACAAATTCGATGATTTTACCCCTAGATTGGCCATAAAGGAGCTTTTGTTCTCTGATGGTAACCCAGGTTAGAAATTTATCATCTCTTCCATCAATTTCCATTTTTGTGCCAGCATTAGAGCAATTCTTCCTTCGGCCTTGCGACTCAAAGTGTCAGCTACCACATTTGCTTTTCCTGGGTGGTAATGAATAGAAAAGTCATAGTCTTTAATATATTCGATCCATCGCCTTTGTCTCATATTGAGCTCACTTTGAGAAAATATATACTTTAGGCTTTGATGGTCTGTAAAAACTTCAAATTTTTCTTCATACAAATAATGCCTCCAGATTTTTAGTGCAAACACTACTGCCGCCAGTTCCAAATCTTGAGTAGAGTAATTCTCTTCGTGCTTCTTTAGTTGTCTTGAAGCGTAAGCTATTACTTTTCCATGTTGCATTAGTACGCATCCAAGACCAATTTTAGAAGCGTCACTATATATGACAAATCCTCCGTTGCCAGAAGGTAAAGCTAAAACTGGGGCTATAGTCAGTTTTTCCTTTAATTCTTGAAATCCATTCTCACATTCTTCACTCCATATAAACTTTATCCCTTTTCTGGTTAACTTTGTTAAGGGCAAAGCTATACTTGAAAATCCTTGAATGAATCTTCGGTAGTAACCAGCAAGACCTAGGAAACTTCTAATATCTGTAACTATCTTGGGTCTATCCCATTTCATTATTGCTTCAATCTTGGTTGGGTCTACTGACACTCCATCCTTTGAAATAATGTGACCCAAAAAAGCAATCTTTTCTAGCCAAAACTCGCACTTACTCAGTTTAGCATATAACTGATGATTTCTTAAAGTTTGTAGAATTATTCGTAAGTGCTCTCGATGCTCTTCTTGACTAGTAGAATAGACTAAAATGTCATCAACAAAAACAATGACAAATTTATCCAAATATGCTCGAAAAACTCGATTCATCAAGTCCATAAAGGCTGCGGGAGCGTTTGTCAATCCAAATGGCATCACTAGGAATTCATAGTGACCATAACGAGTACGAAACGCTGTCTTTGAAATATCCCCGTCTCGTATTCTCAGCTGATGATACCCTGATCTTAAATCTATTTTTGAAAATACTTTAGCTTCTTGTAACTGATCAAAAAGATCATCAATCCGGGGTAGCGGATATTTATTCTTTATGGTTATAGTGTTAAGCATTTGGGAGTCTATACATAATCTCATAGAGCCATCCTTCTTTCTCACGAACAAAACTGGAGCTCCCCAAGGTGAAACACTTGATCAAATAAATCCTTTATCAAGTAAATCCTGTAATTGACTTTTTAATTCCTTTAATTCTGCAGGGGCCATACGGTAGGGTGCCTTAGAGATAGGGCCCGTTCCAGGTAATAAGTCAATGTTAAAGTCTGTTTCCCTTTTTGGTGGTAACCTAGGAAGATCAACAGGGAACACGTCAGGAAAATCCTTCACCACATCAATATCTTCTAACTTAGAGGCTAGAGGTTCCTCAGATATCATACTGACAAGATGCGCCTGGCATCCTTTAGATATTAATCGTTGAGCCTTAATAGTAGAGATAACAGAAGTTCCAATAGATTCTTGCTTTCCGTAGAAAGTAATATCTCTCTCTTCTTTCTTATGAAACGTAACTCTTTTTCTCTTATAGTCTACTAAGGCCTCGTTTTCAGCTAGCCAATCCATTCCCAGAAAGACATCAAAATCTGTCATACTTAGAAGGATAAGGTTAATTTCCCATTTTTTGTTATCCAAGGACACAGATACATTTTGTAAAAACTCTTGCGCTAGAAGAGTTTTTCCCATAGGAGTTGATACTTCTAGTGTATATCCTAATTCCAAAATTTGACAGCTAGTTCTTAGCGCAAAATCATAAGATATAAAAGAATGCGTTGATCCTGGATCTATCAAAACTTTAGCAAACTTATCCAAGATCAAAAGTGTACGTTGTATAACTCCATTTGACGTTTGTGCTTCTTCTGCTGAAATGGCGAAAACTCGTCCTTGGGCCTTGGGTTTCTACTCGGTCTTGATCTCTTCTTGGTGTTTCCTTTTTGGGCATTCCTTAATCTTGTGTCCTAATTCGCCATAGGAAAAACATCGTCCTTCAGCCTCATGATTCTTCATTTTTGGGCAATTATTTATCCGATGCCCTAACTCACCACAAGCAAAGCAGCATCCTTCAACATAGAAACAAACTCCAGGTGGATGGATCCGGTAACATTTAGAACACTTTTCCAATTTCTTCTCTTTCAGAATTTGTGTTTGCATTCCAGGAGGCTTTTGAATTTTAGCATTACTATTCTGGGTGAGAGACATAAATTTCCTCTTCCTGTCATCAGTCTTGGAGTTACTATTTTGCCCACGACCTTTATGTTCTACAGGAATTCTTGGTATTCTTGTTCCATTAAAGGAGCCAATTCCACTGCCTTTGTAAAAGTAGTAGGTTGAAAACCTACTATTCTACCACAGAGTCCACTATTTAATCCTCTAACAAACTTTCGAACTTTCTTTGACTTCGTAAGACAGAAATCAAGAGCAAAACCTTGTAACTGCACAAACTTGTTTTCGTATTGAGTGACTGTCATATTCCCTTGCTGAATATCCAAAAATTCTTTTTCCTTCTTATCCTGAATATGAGGAGGGAAATACTTGTCATATAATACCTCTTTAAATTCTTCCCACTTAATATTTTCCTTATTAGGAAAGATGTTTCTCCCTGCTGTAGGCCACCAGAAGGCCGCTTCTCCCATCAGAGAGAAAGTGGCCACAACCACTTTCCTGTCTTCTGGCACTTTCATAGCTTTAAAGATTCTTTCTACTTCAAAAATCCATTTCTCAGCTGCCTCCGGACTTTCCTCTCCTGTGAACGTTGGAGCAATCTTCTTAAACCGTTCTAAGAAATTATCCTTTTCATTCCGACCATTCTCAACCGGTTCCAAAGAGTTCCTCCCATGGATAGGACTAGGCTAAAATCCTTGAGTTTGCATATGCTGGGTCATCCTTTGAATCATTAAATCAAAGAAATTTTCCATATGGTTGTCTGGTATTGTTGTACCATGGGTTGCAGTTTCCGCTTGGGGAGAATCATCAGATAGATGGACTTCAGAAGTCATTTTTGTTTGCTAGTAGATTGTAACAACCTTGGATTCATGAAAAGATGATTTAAAAGACAAAGGATACTTATAAATATTTTCTAGCACATATGTATAAACATGTATATAACAGAAGTACTTCAGCTCAAAATACATGACTACATCATCACAAAATACTTAGTTACATAATTTAAAGTAAAAGTGAAAACCATCATAAAACAACTTATTGGATGAAAAACACATACTTTTTACAAAACGTAATATCAATTAAATCACAGAAAATAAAATATTAATTGTCTATATGTCCGATTCAAAATATTGCTCTAGGACAGTGAAACCTTTGGCTCCGATACCAAATGTAATGACCGTCCATTTTTAAATAATATAAAATAATATTTAGTATGTATAATTAGTATGTAATCGTAACGAGAAATAGTCAAAAATTTGTATATAAAAAAATGTCGGAGTAAGTGCACAGCCAAAAATTTTATATAATATTAACAAAAGTTTATACCATAAACATAATGTACATACCAAAGTTTACTGTACATAGAGCTAGTAGTTATACAAAATAATTATCCAGGCATATTGTGCCTTTACATATCGGTCATATATTTTTACATTGACATAACAAACCTACAACTATTTAAAAGATATTCTCTTCATTCATTTCTCCATTGTTGCATCACCTGCAAAGTCTGGAGGGGCGTGAGTATATTTATACTCAGTAGGATTATTTAAAATCTAAAAAAATGCTAAACAAAATATTTTTAAAATTAATTAAAACAAATTCACAAATTCGATGATATCCACAAGCCGCGATACCCAACGGCCTACCTCCGTGCTCATGGGACAACGGAGGCCACTAAGGGAAAGAGTTTCCCCATGATGCTCCACCCTGTGTGCGCCACTAGCCGATTATTTCCTCGGCGGGCATCAAAACAGTGTACAAACCACAACACTATGTGGTGCGTACGAAATCAATTCACATTGATATACGTAGCAAAATTGTCACATAATTCAAGAGAAAATCCATTCATCGGTTAAAACAAGTATCATACTCATATTTGAATCAAATACTTCAAGAAAGATTGACTCAAATTAGCAAAGCAGTTATTTAGAGTATAAAACACCCTACCTTAACCTTGGGTAAATGATGCATAAATACATAGGTCTCAGATGATGAAAATAACTCCACCATAGCGTTCAGCACGATCACTTTAGTGGAGAACGCCTTTTGAACGAGTAGAATCGGACTTGAAACGACCAGAAACAGTATAAATAGGATGTGGAGAAAATGAGAAGGAAGATAAGGTTTTCATGATCTTAGAGAGGTCAGTTTAAGAAAATAACCCTTCCATTGTGAAGAACACCCTCGATTTAGTAGGAAACGGTTTTTGAACGGGTTAAAATGGACGTAAAATGGCTTTGGGGTGAAGAAAACTTGAAAGGAATGAAGAATTGGGGGTGAAAACCAATTTTCACCCCCCGGCCTATTTATAGGCAGCGGCACCACCTGGAGGGCAGTGCCACGCCGCCAAAAAGCCAAAAATGGCGGCGCGAAGGCTGTCAATGCGTTCGTCATGTGACGAACGCGTCACGCACCCGAACGCGCGTCCGCGCGATTTGTTTTTTTTTAAATTTCAAAAACTTATAACTAGCATAACTATTTACCCCGATCTCCGTTTTGCACGATCTTAGTGCCGTTGGACTCGTATTGATGAGCCCTATGACACTTATTAATACATTTACCCATATTTTACAAGTGAGTCCCGTTAATTATGTCACGCTTCTCGAGGTCGTATTTTCACTCCCGACTTTCGATTTACACGATTTTTGACTCGTTATGTTCGTTTCTTCGAGCTCTACCAAAGTA
This sequence comes from Saururus chinensis, assembly GCA_035235625.1. Lineage (NCBI taxonomy): Eukaryota > Viridiplantae > Streptophyta > Magnoliopsida > Piperales > Saururaceae > Saururus > Saururus chinensis. The sequence continues at coordinate 31,034,087 of CP141140.1, forward strand.
TTATAAAACATTACCACATAAAAATTCTTAAACTAATAAAAAAAATATTAAAAACTCTAAGACTATTTTTATTAAAGACTAAAATTTTTACCGTGAATTTTTGAGTCATTACAATCTACCCCCCTTAGAAAATTTCATCCTCAAAATTGAACTTTTCAATCCTCATAAAGTTCTGGGTATTTCTTTTGTATTTCACTTTCTAGTTCCCATGTTGCCTCTTCAAATGAGTGGTGTTGCCATAGTTCCTTAACCAATGGAATCCTCTTTGTTCGAATGATTTGTTCCTTACGATCCAAAATTCTGATTGGCTTTTCTTCAATGGATAGATCGGGTTCAAGAGTAACAACTGATTGATCGATGATATGAGAAGGGTCTTGTACATATTTCCAGAGCATAGATATATGAAACACATTATGAATGCTAGCGAGGTGAGGAGGCAAGGCTAATCTATAAGCCACTGGTCCTACTTTATCCAAGATCTCAAAGGGTCCTATGAAACGAAGACTTAATTTTCACAATCTTAGAGAGGTCGGTTTAAGAAAATAACCCTTCCGTTGTGAAGAACACCCTCGATTTAGTAGGAAACGGTTTTTGAACGTGTTAAAACGGACGTAAAATGCCTCCGGGGTGAAGAAAACTGGAAAGGAATGAAGAATTGGGGGTGAAAACCAATTTTCACCCCCCCGGCCTATTTATAGGCTGCGGCTGCGCAGCCATTTTTGGCGGCGCCGCCATTTTTGGTGTCGCTGCCAAAAATGGCGGCACGAACACCGTCAGTGCGTTCGTCATGTGACGAACGTGCGTCAGCGCGTTCATCACGTGCCTGAATGCGCGTCTGCGCGTTCGCGTTGCGCCACACGCACACAATCGCGCGTGCGCGCAATTTTTTTTTTAAAATTTCAAAAACTATAACTAGCATAACTATTTACCCCAATCTCCGTTTTACATGTTCTTAGTGCCATTGGACTCGTATTGACGAGCCCTACGACACTATGACACTTATTAATACATTTACCCATATTTTACAAGTGAGTCCCGTTAATTATGTCAGGCTTCTCGAGGTTGTATTTTCACTCCCAACCTCCGATTTACTCGATTTTTGACCCGTTATGTTCGTTTCTTCGAGCTCTACCAAAGTATTATAAAACATTACCACATAAAAATTATTAAACTAATAAAAATAAATATTAAAAACTCTAAGACTATTTTTATTAAAGACTAAATTTTTACTGTGAATTTTTGAGTCATTACACTTACCGTTCGAACGGGATAACGTGATTTTGAAGAAAAACTCAGTATAAGTGTTCGAACGGGCATGCATGGCGTTTGAAGAGCATAACGTGCAGTTTCCTAGTTTTAGCCAATTTTCAATCCTTTTCATATTGGACTTCTTCCTACGGATCTTATGTCTATAAAAAGACATATTTGGCTTAAAACCAGAGGATTCCAGTAGATTTTATGAAGAGAAAAAGGAAGAAGAAGATAGAGAAGAACTCAAAGCTTTCAATGGAGATTCAAGTGCTTTCTTCTACCATGGAAGGCTAGACTTTTCTTTTACTTAGGAGTTGATGAAGGTATAAATAAGTTTCAGTTCTTTTCTTTTTAATTTAGATCTCAGTTGTGAATGATGACAATTGTATGATATGGATTTCCTTTTTAATGGAAGAACTTTTAATGTTTATTCAAGTCTATGTTTATTTATTGTCTTGTAGATGATAGATTGATATGGTTTTGATATTTTCATCGATTCTAATTTCTGTGATTTAGATGAGATGGTCATATAATAGTTTTAATGTTCAGATAATTAATGACTTGGATGAGTTATACTAAGATTAGATGGGTCATGCCTATAGCTAGTTTAGTGTAGATGATTCATGCTATTGTCGAAGATAGTTCATGTCATGGAATTTAATTAATGATTCTTTCTGAAGTAATTTTAGCTTGTAGCTGAGAATACTTGTTCATATTCACACTAGATTTGGATTAAAAGTTAAGGAATTGTTATGATTCTATAGTGGATTCGATTTCTTAAGTAATTTGCATCATATTAATCTCTTGCTTTTAAACTAGTTGATTCCTTTAATTTGCTTAATTTAAGTTTAAGTTCTTTCTAGTTTTTAATCAGCAAATTTCTCTTTAGATTTAGTAATAATCCATCCGTCCCTGAGGTTCGACAACCCTTAAATACTTATCCTAGTACAATTACCTTGTACGCTTGCAAAGTGTTTAATTATAAACGATCAATCACTGCACGACTTGTATATTATTTATGATTGATGAGTGTTTTGACGAGGATTTTGTGAAGGATAATGATGATTGTCAAACCCCGGCATTGCCCAACCCGAGCTGAACCCGGTCCAAGGGCCGGACCAATGCACGGGGGTGACAGATTGAAACAATTGAAGAAAAATAGTGGAAGACTTATGCCCCAACTACGGGCAATCTAATTTATGGAGTTTACGCACTACTTTGAGCAAGAGTAAATAGGTAGAACCAAAAGAGTTAAATTCTAATTAAACCATAATCTTAAACCCACATACTAATAATTCATAGCCACACACTTGGCTCTAAAATAAGTCTCAAAGAAACTAAAGACATAGTATATCTCAAATCTAAGACAAGGATTATCCACAAGGTTCTAACATCAAAACAAGATAAACGAAGAGACATGAAAAACTAAGAGCCTCCATGACTACTCCTAAGCTCTCTCCGACCTTTCCTTATATAGAGGATCCTGTCTGTCTGCATGTCACGCCACGCAGCCCCAAAACAAAACAAGAAAGTGGGGTGAGTATAAAAACTCAATAATGGTTTTGAATATAACTATAATAATCAGAAAACGTGACTGCATAACAATGTAGCAATTCAGATTTAAGATTAATATGCTCTACCACTTTCTGATCATACATTCATATCACATAAACCTACATAATAGTGTCTCAATCACACACTTTCTGATCATGCATTCATATCACATAAACCTGCATAATTGTGTCTCAATCACACCATTTCTGATCATGCATTCATATCACATAAATTTCCATAATAGTGTCTTAATCACACCATTTTTTATCATGCATTCATATCACATAAACCTGCATAATAGTGTCTCAATCTCACTATTTCTGATCATGCATTCATATCACATAAACCACATTCACCCTACACGACAAACATGTCAAACACATAATACACAATCATGCATAGCATTCAAAATAAACATACATCAATACACATGGTGAATGCCTCCATCAAGGAGTAAACACAAGTATTGCCACATAGGCAGGAAACGGTCAAGGCCACGAAGGCAAGACGGTCAAATTTCCACATAGGAAATGATGGGGGGTTGTCAATCACTAAAGCTGCTTGCCCTGGACGATCCTGGCCAAGGATGTCTCATTCTCACACAGAGAATCTAGAGGAGGGGTGTTCGCCTAGGGACATCTCCTGCGGAGGGGAGAGCCTGAATTCCCACACAGGGAACCCTAGAACACGTGGTAGCGAGTGTACACGGCATACCATTCTCGATTCTCAGGGTCCAGATGGCACTCATAATAAATCTCAAATCCGCAAGACAAATACACAACTCGTCCCCACATAATTCCATTTCACTAGACTCAACCAGGGGAGTATACACGTTCCACACAAGAACTTAAGTCGAAAACATGTCCTTTCGGACCAACCAAGTTTCGATTAATTCACCGAGCGATTAATCTGGCACGCAAATCTCAAGCATTGCATACAATCGATTAATTCCGGTTAAACATCGGTAAAACTTCATCCATGAATACCAATCCATGATGCATGATAACATGATACATCCATGAGCAAGACCTACGTGGGTTCCAACACATGGAACGTGCTCCCAATCAGTCCCCTCATGCATCATACTCAAGACATAATTAACTACGATTTCATGGTAGATTCCCCATATGTGTGTGTATTCATGCATATCTAAGCACATGCCCAATGCTTGACATAAACTCATAAGACAATTTACACATGCTTGAACACATTCAAAACAATGATTCCTAATTGAAATCAAAACAAAATCCACCATAAAGCTTAAATCTATTCATGTGAAATTGAATATTCACTCCCACAAACATGATTCTTCCATTCATTAAGCCACAACATGATCACATCCATTACCCATAAACAATCCTCATTATAAGAGAAACACATCTCACCATTTTCCACATAATATCCCTGCTGAAAACATATCATAATCATAAAAGAATTCCAACATTCAAAAATTCAAGGTACTTCAATATCAACTTGCATAATTATCAACATAATATAATGCCACATAACCACATTTAAACACATTCCATATACTTCCATCATTAATTCTACACCTCCAATAGCCTAATTTCATCATAATACACCTCCCATAACCATTAGAATCATCAAATGGAGTAAAACATTGAAATGAGCATTAGTTTCAAAAATAGCAAAAACTGCCGTGTAGTCGTTCGATCGCCCTACAAGGCCCTTCGATCGGCTATACTGAAAATTTGCCAAAACTGTAGTGTTGCCGATCGATCGCCTTGGTAGGCCGTTCGATCGCCAGCACAACAGTTTTGACCTTCTTCTTCATTTCAAAAATCAAAACCGAAACACCATGAAAACACCTTCAAATCTTCATCCATGGTACCAAACATTATCAAAACCTCATCAAACCTTCCAGAACACTAATCTAAACCATTCTAAAACAAACTAAGAAATCAAAATGAAAGATTAACATTTACTAAACCCACCATTAGAGCCTAAATCAAGTAAAACCCACTTCAAATAACATCATAAAAATTGAGATTTTTACTACCCAAAGTTGAGATTGAAGAGCCCATTACCTTTCCTTGTTGATTTGAGCTGGAATGAACCTTCAATCTCCTCCAACACCTTTAAAAAATACGATTTTAAGTTAACATACTACTAATCTTGATTTAGCTTTGAAAAACCAAAAGTAAACATTAGATCTAGGGCTTTTGAAGCTTAAAAACGAGATTTTGAAGATTAAGGCTTAGAGAAGAGAGGTAAAACAATAGTTTTATGCTTTCAAAATAGATTAAAATGATGGGGGAAAGCAAGATTAAGAAGAATTTAAGGAAAAACCTAGAGATTAAGCCAAGATTAAACTAAACTCACCTCTAATCATTTCCTTTCCGGGCCTAATTGGGGATTAGGCTCCAAATCTCCTAGCTAAGCCTATTTCTAAATGGGAAATAGCACATCCCTTTCCTTTTATAGGAAGGGTTGGGTTATACCTAATAGGAATGTGGGGTAGAAATAGAGTTTTTTAACTAAAATTAGGAAATTTGGCAATTTAACCCAAAAATCAGGTCTAGAAAAATTCTGAAAATTTTTATAGTGTCTTCTATTGATGTCTGGGGCATTTTAGTCCAAAAATCCTAATTCCGTCTGTGGGGCTCACGGGGGTCTTGCCAAACCCTAATTTTTGGAGAATTAGTGAAAAATCAAAAAAAATTTAAAAATTCAGAATTGACTAAAAACTACTTAAAACTCATAAATGTAGAGTTAGTTTTGTTTAAAACCTTTAGAAACCCTATTTATTTTTGAAAACCACCGAATTTGATTAGAAAATGCTTAAAGTACACAATAACCGATAAATAACATTAAAATAAACTGGTTAAAAAATAAGAATCCTTACAATGATGATTTTGATGAGTTTGCCTTTTGACACTATTGAGGCATGTGATATAGAGATCACCCTCCAAGCATTTGCAGACACTTATACCCCATGTATTATGTGTGACGCCCCGATCCGAAAATCGACCCGGGCCAGGGGTCCGAAATCTATAAAAACCAATTGAAAACCAGAACCAAGAGCAGCACACTCTGAGTGCGAGAGTCTTTTCGTTCCTCTACGTGCTACAGAACTTTAGCGCTCTATTGCGCGTAGGCAAGAACTGACCTAATTATATAACTAATTCGGACCGGGCCAACGTTGCATTGCCGTTGGTTGCCTACGTACATATCAGATAACATCCACGATGTTACTCCGATACGATCAGATCCATACGTAGTTCTGCCTATTGGCTACTACATACAACCGACATACCAAAAACACATACGTATAAAATATGTATCTCCGAATATTTAATCGGAGTTATACAAAAACCCGATAAAACACCGGCAACACACATCTCGCTCTATCATAGAGACGAGCACCACACGACCACCACAACATGCCTCGCTCTATTCCAGAGCGGATGCATCACATTCACACGTCTCGCTCTCCCGTAGAGCGAGACAACACACATCATGACATAAAAGCACACATCATATCATATAAGCATAGCAAACATATGGATCATATCATAACATGTCATAACTAGCACATGTCGTTAAATAATTAAAATAGGAGGTAAGAAACTCTTACTCCCCTGATGTCTCATGAGGTAGTGGTATTCGGGCTGATCATTTCTGGGCGTCCTCCCCTTCCGGAGACAGTGGACATAGCCTCCTCTTGCCCCGGTTCGTTCCTCTCTTCTAGGAGCACCAACTTGAGGGATGGACTATGCCATTGCGTAGATTACCCTCGAATTAGCTAGGAACGCCTCAAGAATGACTCGAATCGGACTTAAAATGAGTGAGAAACGAAGAATAGAAGTTTCTGAATGTGGGAGCGAAATAGGAAAACGTGGGAGATAATTCTTCTCTTTTTTTTTCTGGATGTCAAGGATGCTATTTATAGAAGAATTGGATAGATGTGAGGCTGACACGTGTCAATCTTATCTGCTTGCATCAGCAATCCTATCCGCTTTGTCAGCAATCCTATCCACTATCAATCCTATCCACTTTGTCAGCAATCCTATCCACTATCAATCCTATCTGCTTTGTCAGCAAGCCTATCCACTATTGATCTTATCCGCTTTGTCAGCAATCCTATCCACTATCAATCCTATCCGCTTTGTCAGCAAGCCTATCCACTATTGATCCTATCCGCTTTGTCAGTAATCCTATCCACTATCAATCCTATCTGCTTTGTCAGTAATCCTATCCAGTATCAATCTTATCTGCTTTGTCAGCAATCCTATCCACTATCAATCCTATCCACTTTGTCGTCAGTCTTATCCACTGCGTCGTCGATCCTATCCATAAAGATATTATTTTATTCAAATAATATCTTAACTTCAAAACGCAATAACTTCCAACCTTGACGTTGGAATCGCACGCTCTTGATACCGATGGACTCGTGTCAACGAGCCCTTCGAAACTAGACCACACATGGGTAGGTTATCTTGTACTTTTAAAGTGGGTCCTGCCCCTGTGGCACGTTTCCCGAGGCCGTAGCTTTCACTCCCGACCTCCGTTTCGTGCGTTCTTTGATTCGTCACGCTCATTACTCCAAGCTCTACCCGGATATAGGGATTTCACCTAATGAAACCCCCTAACACTAACCTCAAATTACTAAATTACCCTTAACCCACCCGGGTTAAGCGTAACCGGAAAACGGGTCGTTACACTATGCATGTTAGGGGTTTGATTAAAAAACAAGTTCTGATTGATAGTGGGAGTATTCATAATTTTGTTAATGATTGAGTGGCTCATTACCTTGGCTATCCTATTAAAGACTCTGAAACTTTTGATATGTTGATTGGTAATGGAACCCGTATCAAGAGTTCAAGACTTTGCTCTAAGGTCAAATTATTATTACAAGGTCAGACATAAACTATGAATTTATTTATGCTTCTTACTAAAGGGGCTATTGTTATTCTTGGTATTCAATGGCTTGAGGACTTAAGTCCTGTTTCTTGGGATTTCCGTTGTATGACTATGGATTTTCACTTGTAGGGACAAGTTGGTATGTATCATTGCTCATCTACTAGGCCGCCTCCAGTCTGTTAAAGCATTAAAGACTCTTTCTCATTATCATTGTCATGACCTCTTGGTACAACACTACCCTTCAGTTGAGATTTCTCAGCCTGATGATACTCTGCTTTGGCTACTCTCTTGGATGAATGTTAGTCCATTTCAAGGAACTAAAGGGCTTACTACCGGTTCGTTTTTATGACCATCGGATTCCTATTCAGCCTAATGCTCCTCCCGCTAATATTCACCCATATTGCAGTAAAAACATGTTTAGCTAAATCAGACCATACGAAGGCACCTTTTTTCAACAAAGCCCATACTGCTATCCTTATGTACTCTTTTTCAATAAAGCCATGTCCTTGCTCTCTCAGACTTTGCCACTTTTATTGTTGAGAGTGATATTTTTAATATTGGTCTTGACACAGTCCTTATGTAAGATGATTGCTTCATCACCTTTTATAGTAAGATTTTGTCTAATCGTTCTCTATTATTATCTATGTATGAGTGTGAGATACTTGTTATCGTCCATGTTATGACTAAATAACGGCCCTACCTTTTAAGTTGTCACTTTATGATTCAGACAAATCATAAGTCTCTTAAATACTTTACGAATACTTATATGAATAAGCATGTGATGACTCTCCCTTACAAAAGTTGTGTCTCTTTAAAAGAGGGTGCTTTCCTACATTAGGATTCGGTGTATTATTAAAAACGAGCCCAGCCCGGCCTGGCCTGTCTGACCGGACCTGGTTGGGTTGTCCCATTTTACTGGGTTTTAAAACCCGTCCGATCCTGAGGAAACTGCCTGGGTGAACCGGGGGCCCGTCGGCCCGGCCCGGCCCGGCCCGGCCGGGATCGGTTCACCCGGGTTTAAAAAGAGAAAAACCATTTTCTGGGAGACTCCTCCTTCCCGGTCCCCCCGACTGCTCGAGTGCCCTCTGCCTGGAGTGGTGAAGGACCTTCGGCTCTCGCCGCCTTCTTCGTCCCAGCCTCCCCTGCGCCTTTCTACTCCTTCCCTCCGCCTTTCCACTCCCCAGTCTTGCCTCTGGACAAGCCGCACCTCACGTCTGAGGTTGCCAATGGATACGACGACGCCTCCTCATCTGAGAACTTCCATCCATTTGTATTTCGTCCGCTGATCAGGCGCTCACCCATCGCTCATCTGCTCTCAGCCTCGTGTCTCCCCACTGTAAGAAAAGAGTAATCTTTCCCTATGCCTCTTTATCTGTTTGTTGTTCGTTATCTTTTCCTCCTATCACTTATAGATATTTTATGGAGAAATTTCGTTTTTTATTATGTGCATAGTTGATGTTTGTCAAAATGCTTGATGATAGAAGTGATTGGCTACATGTTAAATTTTAAGTGCCGTTCGTTTATGCATTTTAGATGTTTGTCAAAATGCTTAAGGTCAAATTTAATTGCTCATGTTTTATATTATGCACTGATCGTTTATGCATTTATTAGTGGAATGCTAAAACGCTTAAGTAATGGTAAACTGTGATTTGTACGAGTGTTGATAAGTGCTGATTTAGCTTTAAACTATCACTATTTAGGATTTAAGGGTTTGTTAGATTTAAGGGTGTGATTAGTTGTGTCATTTGTAATGTCAGTTTTGTATAAAACTTATAACTTATCATCAATGATAGGGATTCAAGGAGTGCTGATTGTGGATTTTGTTAGAGTTGATAGAGGAGAAGAGGTTTGTTGGCCATTATAATGTGCTGACTTTCATGCATGACCATGTCCTTTTTCCTGTAGATTTTCTATTGTTTGTGCTCCCACATCTGTGTAGGTAGATTTTCTATTGTCTGATGGAATTAGTTTATATTGATATCCTTTGAGGGGTGGGTTGAGGGCACGGGGGTGGGGGGGGGGGGGGAGGATTGGTTTTTATACTAACCCGGGCTGGCACCGGGGGGGGGGGGGGGTGTGGGGAAGGATTGGTTTTTATACTAACCCGGGCTGACCTGCCAGTGGAACCCGGTTGGCTTGGCCGGACCACCAATCCAGGTCGGTGACTGGGTCAGTTTCGTAAACATTGCTTTAAACCCTTGTATGGCCCATTCCTTTTCATCTCCTCGCCTCTCCCACGAACTAGAGAGCAGTGACCATCTGATGGCCAACCATTCTCCCAACGAACCAGAGGGCAGAGACCAGATGCAAACTTGAGACCATCTCCCACTCCAGGTAACCTGTTTCTCTCCCAGCGACCATCTCTCCAACCTTCTGCTGGAGACCATCTCAGTGGCCAACCTCTCATTTTTGAGTCTCTTAACCTCCGCCATCGTCATTTCTGTGTAAAAGCCTTAGCCTTTCATGTTTAATAACTGATTAACTGTCTTCAGTGTGCGACTGTTCACTCTTAGCCCAAGTGCTTAACGTATTAAATTCGAAGTGTTCATGTCCTTTTATTCCAATTGCTGGGGAAACCTTAAAAGCAGAAAAAAAAGCTTTTGCTACTCTTACCATTTATATGACAAAAACTTTGCAGAAGCTATTTGGGACTTGTGTTTACAAAAATTTTAAGCCCATCAGCTCTTTTCTGTAAAAGGATTTTAGAATAGTGATTGTAAATTGAGATGTATATGACTATGAGCAATGAAAAAAACAATTCAAACTTGGGGTTGTTGAAAATTTTAAGCGGTTTTTTCTTTAATATTTATATAGATATTTCGTTTTCTTGGCAAAGCTGCTATTAAACTACAACCTTTGTTTGGGTTGTTGAAAACAGAGATATTATGAAAAGCTTTAAATGCCCCCCGAGTGCTATGACCCTAAGTGACAAAGTATGGGTACATCAATAATACAGCTAGGGAAGACGTATGAAAAAAAACGGCAAAAAACAGGAAATATAAGGATAAAAGTAAAAAGTATGGAAAAATTGTAAAAATAAAAAAAATATATCTTCAAAATATAACCCAAAAATACTAAAAATAAGATGTCTTCTTCCTTGAAAATAGTACCTTGAAAAATAACATCTCCGTTATTATAAATTTAGGGAAGGTTTGTGGCTAAAAAATATCATTAGAGAACTCATTAGCAAAGGTGAGCCAAAAGATTGTGGAATTAGAAGGAACTGTCAAAGGGCTATGTGACAAAGTATGAGTATAGTATGTGTTTTAAAAACGAAGTATGCGTTTGAAATGCGTATCAAACGCGAAGTATACATATAAAACATTTAATACACGTTTTTTTTGAAAAAACACGAATGATACAGTGGGATGGGAAAAACACGAAGTGGACATATAAAATGCAATTATACCCGTGTTTTGTCACTTAGCTATGACCCAATATCTTTAGCTGCGCACAACGAGTAAGGCATTATATGATGATCTTTGTTATTGTTTACTCATTTTGAATTATATTAATACTTTATATCATTTTTGTTTGCTCTCAGAAATCTTGGATATGTTTTAATTGTTTCTCTCCGTTGTTGTATTCCTCTAATTATTTTTTTTTCACTTAGAACTCTTAAAATACATCTAAAAATACATAAATAATAATTTTTTAATATCCATATCCCTGCCACATCATATTTTAATTTTTTGGAAATTGCCGTATCTTGTATTGTATCGTATCGGCATATCTGTATCCGTGCTTCCCCCCTCTTTGCTACCTGAGCCCACTTTGTTGTTAGTGTCAACAATGTTTCCTTGGCCTCTTTGCTACCTGAGCTTATTTTGTTGTTAGTGTCGACAATGTTTCCTTGGCCTCTTTGCTACCTGAGCCTACTTTATTGTTAGTGTCAACAATGCTGACTAAGGATGAACTGTATTTTGACAGACAAAGCTCCCTCAGGAGAGCAGGAACAATCCACAAACATAATAATTTGGACAATGTCATAGAAACACTGAAACAGTCATAACCTTTTCCTTTGGAAGCTCCCAATAAGTCATCAGCAATCATTTGTGCAATTTTATACAAAAAACTGGTGATCTTTTTAAACAAAATTACCTTGAAAACCTAAAACATAGTAATGATACGGATCAGAAGATAAAAAAAGTCATTATTATCAAAATGATATGTATTAACATACAAGAAGTATGAATTTCAAATGAATGACAAAAAAGTAACAAACATGAGACTCATGAACTCAGTCCAAATTTAATGTGGGTAGTTAGAGTAAGATTAGATGTAGAGCTGTACATGAAGTATATCTCTCTAGAACCCTTAAGCATACAACTCTATTTTAATTGTAACAGCAAGACTCCTGACCTCAGGTCACAATGTTGTGGAAACATTCTTTTTCTTCCTTTACTATTATACTCCCTCCCTCCCGCATTAATAGCTCCATTTGGTTTTCAAAATGAACTAAAATTAGTTCATTTTGTAAACCAAATGGAGCTGTTAATGTGGGACAGAGGGAATATGAAAGCTGCTGATTCTTTTGGGTGGGTTGTGTTATGTGTAATCCAGCATTTGGAGTGACCACTTTCATCTTTTTGAGTAGTTCAGCTTATGTTTAGAATATGTTTTGTGCTTTATTTTGTGGCTGTAAGCTTCAAAATAGCTTATATGTTATGAAATTGGCAATATGCCATTTTTTTGTTTCCCTTAACTTGCTGACAGTTTCTTTATGTGGCTGTGTTTAGATTAGTAACAATATTTGATTTGTTGTGTTAAGCTGGTCTACACAATTGTTCTAGTTGCTCACTTAAAATTTCTTTGATAGTATTAAATCGAAGTAATGAAATAATCTGAATTTCAGTACCAAATACTTGATGAACATTTTCCTCTTTCCGGTATTAGCAAGCACACTATACCCAATATGTGGGTAATATGGCTTTTAGACTTGCTGCTTCATTGTCACCTTCAGCTGGCAAAAAGAAACAATCAAGTCAATTATGTACAAGTCTACAGGGAAAACCTAGCTGTCAATAAGAAGCTGAACCACCATATCAACAGAAGACAAAAATCAGAAAGAAATTGAAAAGCTTATGTTCCTAAGGCAAAATATTGAAAAGACGAAACAAGGTGTATAAACTGATGTGGACGATTGCCCACAAGCATAGAGCGGTGCAGGGAGACCGGGAAAGGGGAGAGTGGATGGCATGACCATTAGACAGAAAGAGGAGAAGCACAAAAGAAAGGAAAGAAGATCAGACAATTAATCATTTCCTAGGGTGTAGCCCTTACATTTAAATAGGCTAACTAATGGGCTCACTAATAAGCACCTAAGGCCCATTAGCATAATTACGATAAATCATTAATTACTTAATTAACCAAATTACCTAAATGCCCTTATTATTTTAAAACCCCAATTACCCAACTACTTGGACCCAATGGCAGCCCCTAGCATCCCCTAAAACGTTCACAACATAAACCAACATAATTTTGCTAAATCCCAACTATATATACCCCTTTGAAACATGTTCATAGTTAGCTAAAAAATGCAGTGCAATAAGTTCCATCGCTTTCTCCTTCAAATCCCTCTTTATATCTCTCTTCTTCCAACCTAGAAAGCTCCTATGACCCAACTTGTTAAACTGCTCAATGAATCTTCTTGTGACGCCACATGCTCTAAGTCATGCACATGGTGTGGAGTCAGATGTGGCCGATCATAATTTCAGGACATATGTCTCTTTATGGCCTTTCCCTACTCAAATATGATTGAATGCCTTGTCTTGCAAGCTTCATGGTCAGAGAGCAGTTGTCTGATGTCCCTTTTATTATATACCAGCAAGAATGTATGTGCATTGCATGTGTAAACTGAATTGATACAAAATCAAAGAAATCAAATTAAGTTTGCAGTAACTTACCTAGAATAGTTGTAGTGTTGACGTGTGGAAAATAATAAAAAATTATGTTGAGGACTAAGGGTAATATAGGATATAATGAAAACCAAATTAAATTACACTAATGTAAAATAATTGTAGCATTAGGGCTGCATCTCAGGTTGAGTTGGGCCAGGTATTACAGTTTCTGACCTTACATGAGATAGTTCCTCTGAAATCTAAACCTGATCCGACCTGAGATAGGACCTGAGATTTATGAACCTACATAAGACCCAAGATTGGTGGGGTCATTTCGAGAACCCAGACAAAACCCGAATTGAAATTCAACCCAATTTTGGGTCTGATTGAAAGGATAGTTTTCTAGGGCCGGGCCAAGTTTTTTATAGGAAAAATGATGGGTAGCGTCAAATTTTCTTATACGTAAAATATTGAATTGAGTCTGGCCGGGGTATTTTATAGGCTGAACCTAACCCAACTCGAGAATCAGCTAGGCTTTTTTCCTTATACCTAAGTCTACCCCAGATAGAACCTGGCCCAAGTCAAATCTGGGCAATCTAGGGTTGGTTCCGTCTGTGTTGGGTTTTCCAGTGTTGCCCTATTTGGTGTAGATATGGGCAACATTGATTAGAAATGAATTAGAATTGCATATAAGATAAGGCTAATAGTAATATAGAAAATAATAAAAATCTATCATATATCTCCTTTCCACGTAATGCCCCTCTGTCCTAAATTAATAGCTCCATTTGGCAAAACAGTTTGTTCTATATTAATAACTCCATTTTGTTAAATTTAAGTGGTTGGGTACTTTAAAAAGAGCATCATAAGCTTATTTTTTCTTCTCTTAGATGTGAGTTTCACCATTCAATAAAAAGCACTATTTTTCCTAATGTAGCTATTAATATGGGATGACGGGAGTAATAGTAAAGAATATGATATGATAATATAGAGTGGTAGTATTATAAAAGGTCATATACATGATAGGATAGGAATAAAAATAGATTACATAGAAGGTTAAGGGTAGTCTAGGAAATAATAAAAGTCTGTCGTACCCACCAACTCACTTTTAATAGTAGAATGATTGTCTTATAAATTTTTGTGACAATCTGTTTTGGATGTATTATCTTATATTTTTCTGTGACAATCCATTTTGGTTGACAACTTTTTGTTCTTGTCACTCAAATAGGAAAACTGGGAAGCATTCTAACCAGGGAGGGAAAGCAACATTACCACCGAAGATACAAGATTAAGTGCTGTAACTCAATGGATAGTTCAGTATGCAAGCAATGCAAAATGAAATCTGTAATCTTTGACTCATCTTCTAGTTCATGGGTCTGCAGCTCGTGTGGATGTATGCAAGAATTCAATGACTTCCGATCACACTTTGATGCTGGCTTCACTGAGAATACTGGCAACATCGTCCATAGTGGTGCAGTTCGCTCATACATTAGTGAATCCCATAAAGAGAGAGTTTATATCCATGGTGCTTCTGACTTCAGAGAGAGAAAGATATTCCGAGCTCAACAAGAAATTGAGGATTTCACATTGAGATTGGGCTTATCTGGCCAGCGATTCCGTGAAGTTAAGAGCATGATTGAAGAGATTACACAAGGTGAATTTGGCCAAGGTAACTGGTTTTTAGTTCTGATTGCTGCTGTGTCGTATGTTGTAATCCGAAAGAACCGTCTTCCACCATCCATTGTTGAAGTATCTCGCATGGCTGGATGTGAGGTCCATGAGGTTGGTTGAATGGTTGCCAGAGTTACCAAATTTCTAAATCTCAGCTTGCCGGAACTTGATATTCTACTTTCCTTTGAGAGGGCAGTAAGATCTTGCCCAAGTCTTTCTGAGGTTGCAAAAGATAAAGTTGACATGATTGTTAAGCAAGGGCGCTTTTTGCTAACGTGTTGTGTGAAATGGTTCTTGACCACCGGAAGACAGCCCCTTCCAGTGATTGCTGCTGTTTTGACCTTTTTGGCTGAAGTGAATCAGGTGAAGCTTGCAATAGAAGAGGTGGCAAAGGAGGTATATGCTGGATCTGCTACGAGCAAGCTAAGATATAAGGAGCTGAAGGAGACTTTGGTGGAAGCTGCCAAAGGTTTGCCTTGGGCAAAGGACCTTAGTGTGAAGAATCTTGTCTGGAATGCTCCATCTGTACTTTGTTATTTGGAAATGAAATCAAAGTTGAGCCCCTCTATGGAATCAGCTTCTGTGCATTCCCCAGTGACAGGAGGGTTTGATGTGCAAGAAATTTTAGGTGACTGTTTGACGACAGAAACGGATTATATGGAAGATGGCTCTACTAGCTCTGGGCAGTACGATTTGAATTATCATATGAAAGAACACAAAAATAATTTATCAAGTGATAGTTTGAATGACATGGTGAAGCTGAAGTTGTCTGAGGAATGCTTATGGAGAGCTTATAGGGATTTTTCAAACGGAAATGTTACAGCAGTTGAGAGTTCTAGAGTTTCCAAAAAGAAAAGAAAAAGGGGAGGCACAACTTTGAAATGTATAGATTGGTGGGTTAAAAAGTCTAATGCTATGCGGCAACATTCCCTTGATCAATTATTAAACGAAAATGTGGGATTTGACGCTTTACCTCCATCCTTTGTAGCGGGAATAGAAGCCTGTAACAGGAGGAAAGAAAAAATAGTTGCAGCTAAGCAACGAATTGATGAGGTTATGCACCCGGACCCGAATACGATAGTTTTGGAGGAAAGCAATGAGATTTCTTGGCAGGAGAAGTTACGAGTTAGGAAAATGCAGAGCCTTGACTGGGAAGATTGCATCATTAAACTCCTCCTCCTCCATCAAGTGAGAGAAGATGATATAGAGAAGGGTCACTATAATACGTTGCTTGATCTCCATGTATTTAATTCATTTGAGATCTGTAAAAAACCATTTGTACGTAAGGCTCGTGCTTGTCAAGCTCTAATGAATTAACACATTTTTTATCCATATAACTATTTGTTTGGTCAAGCTGTAGTAAGTTCTTAGCGGATTTAGATTAATTTTTTTGGTAAGCCCCTTGGTTTTGCTCAATGAGTATACAACCTATGTAGATTGTAAATGTATGGGTTGCATCTGTGTCCTGCGCAGATATAATATTCTATGAAACTATTCTTGTATCATATTACGTCTAATTGCATGTAGGATTTCCCCCCTGATTCAGCCATCTTCAAAGGTCAGTAATGTTAGTTTTTATGTTTCTTTGGATGGAGGTTTTTATATTGATTACTATCTGTGAATTGTAAATATGAAGCAGGTCTCGGGGGTTCTACGTGTGAATTTCTTGTGTGGATAGAGTAATGTTATCGATGAGTATTTCACTGCCCCCCCTCTTGTTGCCAGCCAATGGCCTTAACACGGTCGGTGAATATCCACCATCCATATACTTTCCGACATTGGATATCAGTGGGGCTGGGCTGGCTAAAACACAAGCTGACGAACTACTCGTTATAATGTTAGGAAAAAACTAGCCATGGCTCCCTCGCGATCTGGTCAGGTCAGGGAGCTGCAGCTCTGGTTATCCGTCCTCGTGCTATTCGCACACATCAACGACTTGCTTCCTTTTGGTTTGGTCATCCATTCGCATGTTTATGAAAGAAAGAAGGTCACCCATTCGTGGATTTATGAAAGAAAGAAAGAGTAAGAGCTTGTTTGGATGCAATTCAAGGGAGAAAATCCTTAGCAGTTTTTCCTCTTATTAAAGAAAAACAGAATCGTATGATGTTTGGATGCGCTAAGACAACCCATTTTTCCCAGCTTCAAGGAAGAAATCGCGTGTGTAGGCTAAAATCAATGGCCATTGAAGAGGGGAAAATGACGGAGTTAGCCTTCCCATTTCAATCTCATCCGTCCCTTCAAATCTAATAGAGGCAGCCAGCCATCTGCTCCACTCTCCCATCCATTCCAGGCTCCAATTCGTCTCTCCAATCGCCCTTCCGGGTTTGGCATTCATCTGCAGTCCAGTTGCGGCTCTGTACACAAGCTAAGTGCTAAAGTAAGGGTACGATAATTTAGGGGAGATGTACATAAAAAATATGGAAAAAACATAAAAAGTATGAAAAAATAATAAAATAAAAAAAATCTTCATAATGTAATCTAAAATACTAAAACTAAGATATCTTCTTCCTTTAAAATAGTATATTTAAAAATAACAATTTCATTATCATTAATTTAGAGATAATTAGTGGCTAAGGAATATCCTTACAGAGCTCATTAACCAATCAAAGCCAAAAGCATATAGAATTAGAGGAAGAAACCGTTAAAGGGCTATGTGACAAAGTATGAGTATAGTATGTATTTGTTTTAAAAATATGAATAATATAACGTTTAATACGATGGGGTTAATATGCATATGAAACACGTACTATACAGATTTTTTGTCACTTAGGTGCACTGCCATCTGCTCCACCTTGGCTCTCCGCCCTCACTTCATGTTATAAATGATTGGATGCATTTTTTTAATTCCTTGCATTTTCTATTTCTGTATGTTATACATTGAGCAGGTTTATTCTTCAAAGTGATCCAGAGTGAAGGTACCTCTGTAACCCAGTGGAGGTTCCCATATACCTGCTAGTGGTTTTTTAGAAGAACAACAAGCTCTCAGAGAGGTCGGCCTGGATTTATGATTCTTTTTCTGCTTTATTCTTCTCTATATAATTATTAGGCAATTGTGGCGTCTATTTCTGGCCATTCGTCTTTGACTGGACTTCTCACAATGTAAGATAGCTTTGTAGGCTTATTGATTTGGCAATGCATTACAAATATTTCGTATGTGATCCCAGAATAGTTTTACATGTGATCCTAGTTTTCTAACCCTTGTGTGCCTTACTGAGTTTTCTCAATTCTGCATTACTGGAATAAATGTCCTATCTCTATACTGGACTATTGCTTGTATTGTGCAAATTCTACATTTATGTGTATCCACTCATATCTTGATCGTATTGAGCATTGACCATATAATATGGTTTCACCTTACGTGTCCCATTGCCTCTTATTGGACGCAATATGCATCCTAATTAGTGTGTAATTGGAAGGCAGTTTTGCTCACGTGTGAAATGCTAACTTCTGAAAGTTATTCTTAGATTTAGTTATATGTGATTGTCAAATACTGATAAGTTGGTTAAGTAATATGAATTTCATTCAGTATTTTAATTTAAGGAAAAATCATTGGAAAAATTTGTCATGCAATGATGTTGTGATTATAAATTACTTAAGTATCCGAATAGGTTGATTATCACACTCCAAAATTTTTAAATTCATTTTTAACAAAATATCTTAGTAGAAAACAACATTGTTGTCAGTAAATAAAAAATATTGGTCAAGGTATTTCAGTTTGCAAGTCACCTTTTTTTTAAACATACAATTATCAAATCATCGTATATATTATCTGTCATCAACCATAGCTTAAATTGAAATAGGTCTTGCCCATGTATATGTCTAAAAGTTATATTACATACCAACGAAAATAAATTGCCACTCATGTGCCTAGTGATTCATAATAATCTAAGTGTCAATTAAAAGATAAATTAAATTTTATATACTATGTTGCCTGAAATAGACATCCTCACCACACACACCAAAAATTTCTAAAAGCTTACTCTTCTTAAGTACCTATATTAGAAGGATGTAGAATGTATTGTACACCTAGTGGGATAGATAAACAAGAATCATGATAATTTAATAATGAAATAAACAATTAATAATCACATCTCCATATCAACCTTATATATGTAGTAAAGAGGTTCTCTAAATATGTGGCAACATAAAGGAGATCTCTATGACTTTTTGAAATGTATATTACTCTACGAAGAAATATAAGACTATTGTTGAAGACTATAACCTACTTCATCCATGCCATAAAGTTAATTTCAAGATTGAAGTGGTCAAGATTCGAAATGTCATATAATTATCAAGACCTCCTTTGTCTCACTGCACTAGAGTCATGCCTCTTTTAAAACTATAACTCATTTAAACCACTCCCAAGCCTCGAGGAGAGGATCTACAATTAACAATATCATGCCCCGACACACGCCACCCCGAGCCGAACTCGGTCCAAGGAGGAAGCAGCACATAGCGCAACAAGGTAGAGTTGGATTGTAGAAGACTTAACTCAACCTTGGGTGGAACACATTACGGAGTTGTGCATGTATAATATGTATAACAACAAATAGAGTAAGAAAATGACTACTAATTAAAGCACTAGTCCACTATACCCACATACTAGTCATAAACAAGCTCATGCATAGCTAAAATAAGTCTAAGCTAACAATGGCTAACAAAAGTCTAAGCCAATAATGGCTAAATAGAAAGTATAAAGTAAAGTTAAGTGTATATATATCCCAACATGGCATAAACAAAGCTAACATAGCAACCCAACATCTCTATGAGTCACCTCTCAATAATCGGCGCCATCCACATGCTCAACATAGAGACCATCTAAACAACCTACATAACAGGACATGCAGCCCCAAAACAAAATACAAAACAAAGAGGGGGTGAGCCAAAGCTTAGCAAGGGTTTGAATGCGGAAAGTAATTTCATAATGACAACACAAGCATAATCAATATAACATTCTTCACATAATCAATCACTATGCCCATTCAATTATGAAATAGTCACATAAACCTATGCCACCTATGCATTATGTCATACTTTACATTCTATAATATATACTTATGCTACCGGCATGTCATGCTATCTGTAACATATCTCATCAACATATACTCATGCCACTTTCATATCATGTTATATATAACATATTTCATCAACTCATAGTCATTCCACCTGCATATCATGCTATATATAACATATCTCATCAACACATAGCTATGCCACTTGTATATCATATTATAACCCACATTCTATAAGCACATACTATGCCACCTTTGCATCATGGGTTTATATATAGCTCATGACACATATACGCCTCATGTGTAAACATATGAAACTCATTATCATAATCACATCGTGCATGAATAATTTCTCAACATTAATATATCATGCATATTCATTTCTCAATAAAAAACATTCACCCTACAAATCAAGTGCATCCATCTCACACCATCCTGTATATTCATACAAATCTATTTCATAATCACATGTGTACTATAATGGTGTAGACTAGGAGGGTCTACACTGAGAAAATAAGGAAAAGGGGAGAGAAGAAGAAGGTTAAAGCAAAAAATTTAAATAAAGCTAATTGAATTCTGTATTTTATGCTTAGAATGGGCTGAAGCATATAATTTATAGAGAAATAAACTAATAATCCTACTGAAAGAAGATAAACAAAACTAATCCTAACCAAAATAGGAAATAGACTATTCTAAGAAGTAAATTCAATAAGGCAACTAGAATCCTAATTAAAGTAGGAATATAACATTCCACCACGCTCTGCATTGCCTTGTCCTCAAGGAGACCAACTGGGATATAGCATAAGGAACTCATCCTCCTGAAACCAAGTAACATGACGCGTTGGAAGGCCTGAATCAGATGAAATTGGTAGCGGAACCGACGATGGAATAGATGAAAGATCTCCAACAAATTTTCGAAGATGAGAAACATGAAACACTAGATGAATCTGGGACTCTTGGGGCAACTAGAGATTATAAACAACCTTGTCAATGCGCTCCAGAATTGGATAAGGACCATGAAAACGATGAGCTAGTTTCTCGTCATATGGCTTATTAATTGATGTCTAACGATAAGGTTGATGGCGAAGAAACACAAGATCACCGACTTCAAACTCACGATCCACATGATGTTTATCATAAACCAGGTTAAGATGAAGCTAGCACAAAGCCTCATCACAAGTTTGAAGAGTAGTATCTACAACATCCATAGAAAAGCACGAAGTGGCACATAATGGAGTAATGTAGGAGGTGGCCTACCATAGACAAGCTGAAAGGGGGTATAACCAGCAGTAGTATGATAAGCAGTGTTATGCGACCATTCTGCCCAAGGAAGGAATGATAGCCATGTCTGAGGCCAATCACCTGAAAAACAACATAGATATTGCTCAAGGCAACGGTTGCCCACTTCAAATTGCCCATATGTCTAAGGATGATAGGTGAAACTCATGTGAAAAAGAGGTGCCTTGGAGTCGGAAAAACTCCTGCCAAAATGAGGATAAGAAGACCTTATCACGATCACAAACAATACTATTAGGCATCCCATGAAAATGAGAAATATCGCGCATGAAAACCTCAGCAACAGTTGTGGCAGTATATGGGTGAGAGTGTCATGGAGGAGGAAGTCTCAGATGGCACCAGTGAACATGTCTCAAGCCTACAAACAATATCCACTAGAGAAGAACTCGAGTTCACAAGGTCGTCAAAATGGCGGTTGTGCTCGTTGCGGGAGATGTTAATGGCTGTCTTCACGTCAGTAAGCTCCAAAACAACTGATTTTACTTGAGTTTCTAATTGTTATGTGCGAGTGTGAAGGCGAGCGGGGGAAGAGTCCAAAACGGGCACATCACGGAGAGATGAAAACTCTACAGTTGTGGGAGACGGTGTGACACTTGGCATAATGTTGTGAACGTCGTAGGGGCTATCACTGGAGCCACTTGCTAGGGTAACTAGGTAATTATGTAATAAGGGCATTTAGGTAATTAGGTTAATTAGGGTATTAGTACTTTCTTTAGTTATGTTAATGGGCCTTAGGTGCTTGTTAGTGAGCCCATTAGGATTATCTATTTAAGTGTAAGGGCTATGCCCTAATTTATTTTATGGAATGAATCAATTAGTGTCTAATCCTCTCCTCTTCTCCCCTGCCTCTCTCCCCTATCTGGCGGCCATGCCGCTCCTCCCCCCCTTTCCTGGCCTTCCTGTGTCGCTCCCTTCTCGTTACCGGCTAGCCAGGCTGTTGTGGACACTGGTTCACAACATTAGTGTTGTGCACGCTCATCAGAGACTCTTCATTTACCTTCTATTTCAATATATTAGGCTATTTTCCTTTGTATTTGATTAGTATTTGCATATGTATTGGCTTATTAAACTCTGTTAGGGACACTAGTGGACCACGGAATAGCCGGGCCCACTAGCAGCACATTTCCCAAGTTAGAAGGGCGTGTCTTCCCATAAGAGAGTCATCCCCTCCCTTGGTTGGTTTATGCAATTGATTATTCAGGACTTCTCCCCTTTCTTCTTCTTCTTTTCCCTTTCACTGCATGAGCGTTCAAGGTACTGTTTGTGCCCACACCGGGCACAACATGGCTGTCTTCACGTCGGTAAGCTCCAAAACGACTTATTTTACTTGAGTTTCTAATTGTTATGTGCGAGCGTGAAGGCAAGCGGGGGAAGAGTAAAAAATATGCACATCATGGAGAGATGAAGACTCTGCGGTTGTGGGAGATGGTGCGACACTTGGCATCGGGCTTGGTCAACACAGTGAGCTCTTTCATCGTACTGGCTCATGGTAGAAGAGGGTGGGTAACAAGGAGCAGAATCGCCCTCAGCTACCAGTGGTGTAGACCAGGAGGGTCTATGATCGTTTATAATTAAACCTTTTGTAAGTGTACAAGGTAATTGTACTAGGATAAGTATTTAAGGGTTGTCGAACCTCAGGGACGGATGGATTATCACTAAATCTAAAGAGGAATTTGCTAATTAAAAACTAAAAATAACTTAAACTTAAATTAAGTAAAGGAAAGGAATCAACTAGTTTAAAAACAAGAGATTAATATGATGGAAATTACTTAGGAAATTGAATCCACTATAAAACCATAACAATTCCTTAACTTCTAATCTAAATCTAGTGTGAATATGAACAAGTATTTTCAGCTACAAACTAGAATTACTTCAGAAAGAATCATTAATTAAATTCCATGACATGAACTATATTCGACAATAACACGAATCATCTACACTAAACTAGCTATAGGCATGACCCGTCTAATCTTAGTATAACTCATCCAAGTCATTAATTATCTGAACATTAAAACTATTGTATGACCATCTCATCTAAATCACAGAAATTAGAATCGATGAAAATATCAAAACCACATCAATCTATCATCTACAAGACAATAAATTAACATAGATTTAAATAAACATTAAAAGCTCTTCCATTAAAAAGGAAATTCATATCATACAATTGTCATCATTCACAACTGAGATCTAAATTAAAAAGAAAAGAAACTGAAACATATCTATAGCTTCATCAACTCCTAAGTAAAAGAAAAGTCTAGTCTTCCATTGTAGAAGAAAGCACTTCAATCTCCATTAAAAGCTTTGAGTTCTCTTTCATCTTCTTCTTCTTTTTTCTCTTTCTAAAATCTACTGGAATCCTTCAATTTTGAGCCAAATATGTCTTTTTATAGGCATAAAATCCGTAGGAAGAAGTCCAATATGAAAAGGATTAAAAATTTGCTAAAACTAGGAAACTGCACGTTATGCCATTCGAATGCCCTGCATTCCCGTTCGAACTCTTGAACTGAGTTTTTCTTCAAAATCACGTTATCCCGATCGAACGATAAGTGACCCCGTTCGAACGGCTACAGTGTTTTTGCAATCTGGACAGTTTTTCTGGACAGTCTATATTCTGTTCATTAAGCTTTTCTTCATGTCCATATTAATTTCCAACTTGTTTATAACTCCGAAAAGTTGTCCAAATCACTTTAAAGCATGTCAAGACTATTTTGAATTATTCCAAACATTGTCCAAGTACCTCGATAAGCGCACTTTACCTACAAAACATAAAAACATCATATTTTAGACATGTAAAATATAACTAAAATTCTAACTTGATTTAAATACACATCTAAACTACTAATAACTACAAAATTATTAATAATTAAACTAAAATACTAATTTCTATCTTAATCTAAATAAATTATAACTAACACTAAATTAACCTAATCTATACTAGCAAATAAGGTAAAAAGGCATATAAAATAGATATATATTTCATACTTATTAGTCTACACAGAGAAAATAAGGAAAAAAAGGAGAGAATAAAAAGATTAAAGTAGAAAATTAAAATAAAGCTAACTAAATTCTGTATTCTATGCTTAGAATGGGCTAAAGTATACAATTTATAGAGAAATAAACTAATAATTCTACTAAAAGAAGGTAAACAAAACTAATCCTAACCAAAATAGGAAATAGACTATTCTAAGAAAGTAAATTCAATAAGGCAACTAAAATCCTAATTAAAGTATGAATATAGCATATAAGCATAATTATTTCTACACATTCTGTGTTAATGAGCATTATATCCATACGCATGCATAAATTAATTGTTGAATATCTCACAATTGAGAAAAAATGTCCCTGCTCATCAAGGCTGAACCCCCGAGTCTACCTACTCACCCAGGACAATCCCTAATGGGGAAGGTCTAAACTCTTAAAAGTAAATGAGTAGTTTGGGTAAGTTCTCTAATGAGGAAAGTACCCCCTAGTAAGTTGGTGCACACAAACAAACTAGCCTAGATTCTCAAAATCTAGATAAACTCAACAATTTAACTTATTGTAGCATTCCGCTCTTCTTATTAAAGGAGGAAACCCCTCCTCAAAGGAATGTAAAACCCTATCCATTAGACGTAAATCTTCATCCTTTTGAATGTAAAACTGATTTGATAAACCTTTGAGCGGCTAATTTAGCAACCATCGGCACCTAATTGATAGTGTTCAAACCTAAGCTAAAATGTGAAGCATGAACAAGCTATAATCAATGGTATATAAGCAAACATCCATAATTTATCATAGTCTTATCTAACTGAAATTATGGAGTAAATGTGTAGAAAACATCGAAATACGAGCTCAAGATAAATATAACATCATGCTAGACCTAGACAAATATAAACATATCCACCCTTAAACTAAAACAAGTGAAATACAATTCACCCTAAATCAACATAACATGTGCAAACATTTATATATACATAATCATGGTTAAAACTTACTAGAATCATTAAGTAAATTATGAAGAAGTAATTAAACATGGATTTAAAGCAAGTAGATTATCATACTAAAACTAAACAAGTATAGTCCTAATCATGCTTGAGCTAAATCATAATTTAAAGATGGTCCTCATGCAATCTCACTAACAATTTAGGTAATACTAACTCATTTTAGTCTTAAAGAATTAGATTTATGAGAGAGAACAAGAAATGGCCAAAATGCACAAAAATAGGCTATGGGGCACCAAATCACTATTTGGTTGTTCAAATGCCCTGTCAGGCCATTCAATCGGCTGGACATGCCATTCGAATGACTGCCCATTTCCTAGTTCATCTTCAACCTTTTGAAATTCAAACTGAAAATATTCAAAAATTTAAGATAAATTCCAAAATCACTATAGAACATCATAATATCAAAATATAACCTATAACATGATAAAGCTAATCATTATCATGCTTGATCACAAGAAAATGGCTATAAATAACATGTTTTGAACTAATCACCATTAAAGCACAAAATGAAGCAAGAACTCACATAGATCTAAAATCATGCATTCCAATGGATAAAACCACACAAGAGAAAACTTTCATACCTCTATTAAGCCCTTCGATCTATGAAGAAGCTTCAATCCTCAAGAAATCCTACCCAAAAATTAGAGTTTTTGTTAAAACTTAATTAAAATCAACTAATAGGCTCAAATCAACTCGAAAATAGGTAAATTAAGAATATCCTTTAGTTAAAAACGAAAATCACCTATTTATGGTTTTAAATCAAAATTAAAAAAAAAATTTAATGGAAGAAACCAAGAATCAAATTGAGGAAAATGAAGATAAGAAGGATTAAGACTAAAATCAAAAGATTATCGGTAATTAGGGCAATAAAACACACCTTGATCCATTTTTCCTCTTTAGGAAATGGGGGTAGAGCACCTCCTTCTCCTTTACGTAGCCCTTCCCCAAATCAGTAAGTGGCTAGGGTTTTCCCTTAAATAGTAAGGTTTTGGGCTAGGTTTACAAACTATTGGGTTGTAAAATAGTGTAAAAAGCCCTAAGTGGCTAATTAAGGTTATTTTAAGGTTAAAAATGAATTTAATCATTCAAAAACCCACTTAAACAAATTAATAAAGGTTTAGACGGTTAAGTGGGTCTCTTGTCGTCCAACTTGGATGTGGGGCCCATGGCGGGGTCCACACCCTTAATTAAGAAAAAAATACAATAAAATCCCATAAAATCCATAAAAATTAGATAAGCTTGACACTAAAACTTATAAAAATAAAATTAAACATTATTTAAACCATAATTGCTAACTTTTAACCCCAAAATCAACTCGAACCGGCAAACAAGTAAAACCACACAAATTCACATAATCAAAAAGGAAATTAAACTAAGTTAAAGTTAGAGGTCTTACAAATAAACTCCCAAACCTTGAGGAGCTAGAAACCCATAATCATTTTCATATCATGAATCTACTCTACATGGCTAAGAGGACTTGAATTGTCATCGATTGTCCCATTGACGCATTGGTGTTGATTGCCATCAACACCTACATTGATGTGTCATCCTATGCTGACAATGAGTAGAATCATCACTAATGCATCGGTCCCATGCTGATACCCAGTATAGCACTAACACATCCTTGTGCGTCGATGCTGGCAAAATTCTCATTTTTTTCCCGACCATCGACACCATCATTAATGAGTTGATGAATGCATCGATAATCAGAGTAGAAGAATAGAGGTTCCCATTCTTGTTCTTAAGGCATTCTCCTTTGGAAGAAAATTCAAACACAATATCTATATGCATAAAAATTCAATTTCAATTGCATTTGAAACTCACATGATACATAAAAACTTAAAATCATAATTTAATCCATTGTTCTACAACCATGAACATAACTTCATCCCATATTGCATATTCCAATGCAAGATCATGATTCAAATGCTAAAATTAACTCATAGCGCCTAAATCAATATCCTTGGCAAGACTAAAAAATACAATTGATTTGATATTAGCAATCCAACCTTTCTGCTATGCAGGCTACACATTGAGTTCTAAGAATTTGGCCTTTTTCTTTCTTGTTCTCTAGTTTTTTATGCGCCCTAGGTCTCCCTTCTTGACTTAGAAATTAGTTTTCGAAGAGATAAGGGTATTAAGGCATTAAGGGGTATTTATATGAAAGATAAATAACCAAATTTGGTATGTAACCATTTATTTTGGTCAATTTCATCCTCATGGGCAAAACTGCCTCATGCACTGATGTCATTGGCTATATCAAAGAAACTAGAAGATTCAATGATGTTTTTGTTGACGCGTCATTGTTTGCCAGCAATACAATTTTTCACTCACTATTGTGCTCACCGACATGTTGATGATGTCGCCAGTGACCTATTCAGAATAAATTTTAGATTTGTTCCAATCCCAAATTTTTTAATATGTATGAATACCTCTAAATTTTTGGGTGTCATATTGATTATATAATTCACTTATGTGGGTGGATAGGTTGATTAAATGTTCAATGAAATGCATATGTTTGTCAATGTTAATTTCAAATAGTAATTGCATTAAAAAAGTTCCACAAGCCAATCCTTGGGCCTTTATGTCCACGTTGTTCTGGCTATATTAATTACCTTGTATCTACCAAAACAACAAACCCAGACAAACTATGTTTTAAATGACTAAATAAAGCTTTTGTAAGTTTTAATGATTGAAGCATTTAATTCTAAATAATGGTAAAATGGATCACTCAATGAAAATTTTTGTATTGAGAGAATGTTTGTGGTATGACGATTTGGTATAATGTGTGTGAAAACAATTGTGCCAGTAGTACTCAGAGGACCAAGACACATCAAAATACCTCAAGTTATTCTCAAAGCTAAGGGTATGTGAAGACGTAAATCTCAAGTCCAAAGCCAACACTCTCTTTTGAGCATTTATAGAGCCGTGTATTCAAAGTTGGAATTATGCTAGTTGATATATTTGGGTCCATATTAATCACTTTCTTATATGTATATTTGTTCAATTTTATAAAGTAGTATTATGCATAAACTAGGAAGATTCATTTAGGAAACATGGTTGAATTAAGCAGTACTTCCAATTTAAATTTTATCATTTGGTTAAACATGGTTGAACTTCAAGTGTTGTGAGAGTGAGGAGGACAATCTGATGGGTGGGAGATTTTGTTTTTTCTGTTAGTGTATTATCAAATAGACTTATTTTGGCTCAAAATAGATGCAATTTTTAGTGTCATTTGGCTGCTTGTAATCAGTAAGGCAATTAAATTAATTGGTGTATGAAAAGAACGGCAATGTCAATGTATTTTATATAAATACATTATAGAGCTTCTCTTAATTTGTAGAATGGACTTGTAACTAGTGAAATCATTTATGGGTAGTGGCGGACTCCTAGTGGCGGACTCCTAGGGAAAGGTAAATGTAAAGAAACTACAATTATTTTTCCATATAAGTTAAGTGTAGATTTCAAGGAGAAGAAACTCTTTGCATAGTTTTTAATTTGTGAGAAGGTGCTCATTGACTAGCAACCTTTTCTTTGTCTCCTATGATTAGTTCACCTCTCTATTTCTTTAGTGAAAGATTTTAAAATGAAAAAAATCATGTAGTTAATGACTTCTAACTTTGCAAAAAGTACTTTATTTATTAGTTAACCATGTTAATTAACATTTGGTAGTTTTAAAAAAAAA
Source organism: Saururus chinensis (assembly GCA_035235625.1). Classification (NCBI taxonomy): domain Eukaryota; kingdom Viridiplantae; phylum Streptophyta; class Magnoliopsida; order Piperales; family Saururaceae; genus Saururus; species Saururus chinensis. The sequence goes on from CP141140.1 coordinate 31,063,263, forward strand.
TGATACGAAAGGAATGCCATATATTAATGTCATGACACCCAAATATTAGTACACCCAAATGTTTAAAAGGGATGAATGAAGATGATTAAGTTTCTCATTTTTTCCCCTTGGTCCATATGGCATAAATTTTAGAACATGGTATCGGGTTCCTTTATACAGCCCAAGGTACTTGCATATTTGGGTAACTTGCATCTATGACATGATATTTCCATAAAGGTGGCTTAGGTAACCTTGAATCAACATCCATTATAGCATGATTACATAACCTAAAATCATGGGTTGATCCCTCCCAACCTACCATAGCGAAAGTGAATCGCATATTGAAGTCACAAACAACCATTATGTTCTGTGTTACATTTCTTGATTTTCCCCTATAGACTTATTCCTTGTCTTTTGGTACAACCACTTCTAGGCAAGTATCATATACATTTTTTAAACCATGGATTATATTTCTCCTTGTTCCTAATGTAACTTGGTGTGTGATCAAGTTTCATAATTGGTAGTATCATCTTTGTAGCCCATTTATGCAATATGTTAAGTACCTTATTGATATGTCGATTGATAGTTTATTTTGAGTGTGATATAAGATAGCGTACAACATAGTGACAATATCTCTAACCAACAATTTGTAGAAAATATTGCATCTACTATTCAACTGCAACATTTCTTGTGTCACGGAGATAGTCTTCTTACCTTATTTGTAACACAAAAACATGAATGTTTTTTTGTTCATGTGATACATATCATGACAAATATGGTTTGATGTAGTAAACATGTCATAAACTACTTTTTGACCCCTATCTCGATGCATGTGAAGGGCATTCTTTTATAGGTGTTATGTTCCTAGTTAACTCACAAAAATAACCCATCTAGTATATAAAACACCCTTGATTTTGTTAGGAATAGTTTTTTAATGGACCCAGATGGGTTTGAAATGACTTAGAAACCGTTAAAGTAAGAAGAGAAGAAGAGAAATGGGGTGTGAAATCGATTTTTGAAGGCCCCATGCCACCATTTTTGGCCGCACATGTGCATGACATCCACGTGTCATGAGCGTGACATGGTGCATGACATGCATGCTATAGCGGACGGTTCCACAACTCGACGTGCTAGGCCACTAGTTGAGATTTGCACAACTTTTTTTAAAACGTTTCTAACTTCAAATGGCCATATTTTCCCACCCCGAACTCATATTCATGCATTTTTTGTATAGTTGAGCATATATCAATGAGCCCTATGAAACTAAACCCTCATCAACAGGTCATCTTGCCAACATGACATATTTTTCGATCATAACTTTCACTCCTGACCTCCATTTCTCACATTCTTTGACTTGTTACGCTCTTCTATTTGAGCTCTAACATACACTTAAGAAATCATTGAGCAATAAGTTCTATTGAATTAAAATTTATTATCACTATTTATATTAACTTCATTTGAGGATAAAGATAGTACTGAAAATTTAGCATTGTTACAGGTGGTGGCAGAGAAGGACCCCACAGGGCACAGAGAAGGGATTTTGGTTAGTGTAGGGTATTTTAAGCTTAACTTGTAGCACCAAAGGTTGGAGATGTGTAGGAAGATATTTCTTCCTCATCCTGGACTCCATAAAGCACGTCCTCAGCATATTTGTAATAGTAGCCCGACATGTGTTCATCCCCTTTCAGACCCTCCAGAAACTATAATCACCCATCTTGTCGACCCTCTCGTTAACCCTCTCATCAAATCTCTTATCAAATTTCTCATCATCCCTCTCATAAAATCTCTCACCAACCCTCTTATACATGTCACGTGAGTCTTATTATAGATAGTGTACAAATTTGCCTATTCCTCTTCATCACACTGTACTTAGTCAGGAGGTTGACATGCTTGTGTTTCTACAACAAAAATCGTAAGCACACATCAACAACCTCATTTAGTAGTTACCATTAATGAAATTTGCTAAAATTGAAAATAACTTATACCTTGAACAAGTTGTTCCATGCATATTTAGAAAGAGTGAATGTGTGTGCATGCTCATTCCACCCAACTCTAGTCATGACCCTTAATGCTACCCAAGCTTGATAAAATCTTCTTCCATAATCATAATGATTTTTTAGTATGCCCTTATTAAAATCAATGTTGTTCTCATGCTTGAACATATCAACCATTAACACCCAACCCTCATTGTCTAGGCCACTTCCTTTCCTCTTCCCCTTGTTAATTGAATTGCCATATATGCAAGAAATGCATAATGTGGTGTCTCATCCCATTTAATTCTTTTGGCATACTTTTTGTTTCCCTCTACCCCAGGAGCTATGTGAAACGTATAAGGAGGTCCATGGTAATATGACATTTCAAGCTACAAAGCTCCACCTTATGGAAAGGTAGGGTTGACATAAGCATATAATAAACACATATTAAAAGAGTGTTATATGAATATGAACAAGTATACATGAATTTAATGTAGTTACTCTTCACATGAATTAAATGCAGTTATCACATGAGCAAAGCCCCAATGGTTCATTAGTGTACACATAATGAGAACATTAAGCTCCTTTTATTAAATGCATACATCAACGAATCCAAATGGCCATCTAGCATTTTCATTTTCAAAATCAAGGACAAAGAAACAACATAATATAATAGTCTACCATATGGCATTAAAGAAGAAGGCAACAAGTCAAAATTGTTAGATACAATCGAAAAAAATTGAAACCCAAATAAAGCAAGGAGATAAAAACGTTAACACATCAATAACTTTCACTTACATTTTCCTATCAGACAAACATTAAAAAAAAAGATAAGAAATTATCAATAAATGTCAATACTAATTTTAACCAGGGTAGTTTATGATTATGGAAAACAAGGATCATACTAATCAAGCTAGAATCAATAAACAACACTCAAGCTAAGAGAAATTTTCATGAAAGTTGAAATACAAGCAATTTGAATTTAGTTATAATTGAATTGACCACCGACAATTTTCTTTGTTTTTTCTTTCTTGGTAACATACCCATATTATGCTTTATTGTCATATTAATCTCAACTACAAGGGTAGACAAAAATGAGTATGCAAGCACTCAAAGTACACATGTGCAAAATCTGGCATCGTAAGAAGTCATAATTTTCCTATTTGAAACAAGACAGAGGTGCAACACACCTTACAACTAGATCGCTTACTAGAAAAAAAGGAACTACACCATTTACATTATAATGATGATTTCAACAACTTCCTTTTATTTTAGTAGAATGCTTCGTTGCAATATCTGGATATTGGTCTTGGGCTTTCTCAGTGCATAGAGTTTTTGAACAATGAGCACAAATGCATGAAAGAAAAAAATGAGAAAATGTATAGAGAAACTCAATTGTTTCAAACTCAAAGAAGTTTTGATTCTAATAAGATATGATGAAGCATGTTTTCCTAGTGACCAATCTTGTATAGAATACTTATATAATGAAGATTGAAAACAAGTGAAAAAGATTGAAGTTGCTAGCTAATAATCAAGTATTACCTTTTCATATATTATCACATATAATTGCATTGCTAAAACGAGGCTATTACAGAAAAACTAAAACAAATAAGTTCCATTCTCTTTCAAGTTAGTTTACAATTTAGGACTATAAATATTCTTTACGTAGCTATTAGCTCACTCCTTGCTATTATAGCCAATGCACTACATGTTTAATGTTTATTAGTATTTGCACACATCAATACACTCTAAAGTCACAATAATAAATAACCCCTTCATAACTCGTTGTGTTGGATGATACATATATCTACATATACTACATCTACAAGAGCTTTCTATAGTGGAAAAAACATTAACTATAGTGTATATATCTACATAGACATCCTACAAGACAAAGGTGAAAAGTAGTTGTAGGAGATACTCATAGGAGGGAGGGAGAACATGATTTTGATGTGGGAGGAAAGCAAGAAAACTACAACAAGTTTTAGAACCCTAGCCTAATAGTAGAATTAAATAAAAATACATTAGAGAATATCATGACAATGGAAGAAATAATAAAATCATAGATGCCCAATGTAATACCCAAGAAATTTTAATATCTAAAATTCTAAAAAAGTTAAATAATTGGTGACTCAACAATGTGTCAATGACACTGGTGTAGTTAGTTACACTAAATTCATAGGTGGTTACATGCTTATGAGTTTGAAGATGTTGTTATGCACCTCAAAAAAGGCAAAGATCACAGACATATGGATTCTCCTTGATAAAAAAGGAATCAAAGAGTCCAAAGAGGAGTGAAATCTTATGGCAAAGCACTTCAAGAGGGATTCCCATGGTTGAATACCCACACAAGGTGATCAAAGAGGAGGGTAAGGCAATTCTTCGGTGAACTATGGTTTGGAGGTGGGATAGATCAATCTCAACAAGAACTTCAATGTTTTTACTGTAACAAAATATAAGTACATAACACCGTAAATTTGGCTATGTTAAGCGCAACATGGGTGGGAGGTCATTCTCCAAAATTTTAAAATTTCATGTGTGGGTCGGTTTAAAAAATTTACATATCAACAATGGCTTAATACTATGTCAAGTTATGAATTTAAGAGTTTTGATCGATTTAGGAGTGTTTAGTCCATTGTGGGAGTTGATTTGATCTTCTTTCATATCACCAATGCCACCACTGACATGTCAATGGTGTGTCACTAGTTGGAGAAGACATACAATTCTTTGCATCAATGTGTCTTAAGCACGTCGTTGTACTAAACCTCCTAGCGGATTTCGACATGGAGGGCACCTACACATAGGGCAATGCTACCCTTGCATACTTACACTAAGAGTTAGGAAAAACTTGTCAGGCTATGACCTCAGGGATTACAAGCTACCTGACCATTCTTTAGGTAAATGAATTAGTTGAAGTCGGTATTTTCTACACATTCAATTACTTCTCATTTTTAATATTTTTTTATGATATTTTGTGACATAGCTATGGTCGTGGGGGCATTTACATGTCGGCCAACTAACTATTGAGATGGGGCAAGTAGTAGACGGTGCTCCATTAGAAGTCTGGTATATAGTTTTGTACACTTTTATATTTTCAACATAGTTTTATATGGATATGTTGAATTGATGTGTTAAATTTGATTCCTTAAGGTGAAATATTAAGAGGAGAAAAACCAAAAATCCAAGAGGAGTCCTGTAATTGTATAGAGGAGAGTTAGACCACCAGTGCCCTTATTAGGTAATTATATTTTATTGTTACATGTAATATAATGAATATAAGCTATGTAAGATTATTGAAAACTAATTATGCTTATAAATTGTGCAGGTCATTTGGCAACTATACTCACTTGAGGCATTGGTTGAGTTACCTCCTCTTTGTATAGAGGGAAGAGATGTGTGGCTATCAAGAAAACCACTCATATGTTTTGAGATTGTAGAGAAGCATGTGCCTAATTATAGAGAAGCACGTGCCTAATTGTAGAGAAGAACGTGCCTAATCGTGTGATGCTCCAATTTAACTTGGAGCAAGATATTCTTCTTCATATGGTAGAATTTATCCATTGGATCACTCAGCAAGGCCAACATTTTACCAACTGGGTTGTGCATTATGTTGCCTGTATCGCTCGATGGGATAACAGGAGAGCCACTATTATCCAAGGTAAGATGGTACAACATCGCATGATATTCGTAGACCATATATGCAGTGGTATTTGCCTATTACACAAAGATATATTTTACCATGCAACGATTCAGAGATGGCCTATCATCCTAGGGGTGCGTTTAAGGCAGCTTTGGTAAATATATTTTTAATTATTTATATTATAGTATTTTTTATTTATTATTCATATAATTTTTATTTTTCATAGCTTGGTATAGTGCGACAGACTTATGCACATTTGATTAATGCAGTTAACACCTATACTTTGGGTGAGAACTTATTAGCATCATGTTAGTCGATTATTAGGCACCATGAGGATGTCCTTCATACCTTACTACTTTAGTCAGTTATTATAGACATTCATAGACATTATCCCACCAATGAGGCAACTCAGACACCACCGAGGCATACTTCACACACAGATATTCCATCTTCATCTACAACACCTGACTCTCCTCCTTTATTTCACGAGCTTCTACTTTGCATGATTGTCCATGTTCATCATCTTCAATTACTCTAGATCCAGCCCATCCCTAGCTAGTTGAGACACCGATTGTTTTGATAATATATACTAAATGACATCGGGCAACTTGTGTGGATCTGATCCCATTGTCTTCAGAGGCGTGTTTGGGTGAACCATTTGTTATTTATGTGGACTAGGAGGAGCCAGTAGAGCACCGTCGGGGTCGAGGTCTAGTTCGTAGGGGTAGGAGAGGTGGAGCTAATTAGAGTTGTTATATACATGTTTATTAAACCAAACATTTTGCGAACATTGTATCTAATTTATATATTTTATAGACTTTTTAATCACTCGATGTGTGGATATTCATGTGATCAATATGTTGGTTGTCCACGTTCATCATCTCTGGTTGCTCTAGATCCAGTCCAATCAAAAAAGCTCTCGGTTGAATCTGTAGAAGCCTCCGGATCAAGGGACTAAAAAAAGGGAAAATGAGTATTTTCATACCTAGTAGGAGAAACAAATAAATTAACTTCTTAAGTCCATATATAGATGCGCTCAAGAAACTTTATATGAAGCAAGAAATACATAGCACATAAACAGAGTATCTCACACACAATCCATCACACTAGCTGAACTCACACTTACTCTTAAGCTTACTCTTGCGACATACTCTCACACTTACACTCTGAATTAGAGTCTTGCTAACTTACTTGTACAAACCTACCCTTACTTATACAACTTACACAAACTTGTACGACTTTACTCATGCAATTTTACTTGTACGACCTTACTCATACAATCTAACTCTTACTTAGAAGCTTACTTTGGTCATCTTCCTTAGAAGCTCACACTTACACTTACTTTGAATCTTACACCTACAACTTACTCAAAATCTGATACATACAACTTACTCTTACTATCGGACACATACTATTGACAACAGAAGCTCATTGTAATTAATAAGCTCCATTGTCGAAAAGGAAAGGAATGTCACTGGAGTATCAACTTAAACTTCCTGGGCACAACTAGACACAATGGACTTTTTCGAAGGCAAAGCACACCTATGCTTATGAGGCACATGATCAAACAGGTAAAAGTAGATTTATGATACTACTTGTCAACTAAGGGTGGAAATCTTACAATGCTACTTTTAGGCAGAAGATATAGTGCCATCTATAGGCAGAAAAACACACAATGTCCAAAAAGTGAAGAAACTTTTGGTGCTCTCAATAGAGCATCAAATGTCTGGGCTTGAATACAACATCAAGACAAGACTAACATAACATATATCACTCTAAATAGAGCATCAGATGTGGGGGCAAAAATACAGCACCAAGACAAAATCTAGTAAGATAACACCATGGCTAGACATAGAAGGATGCTCAACCAATTACTTATCGGCTGACTCAAACACAAAACTTAATCTGTCGAAACCCTCAGTCTCAGCTCACAATGTTATCTAATTAAGGTTACTTATAATTCAAGTTTATATTATGTAACTAATGCATGTATAATTATGCCCGAAACTGCTTCAGTCATGCATTCTTTAGCCAACCAATCGGGAACCATGCCCGTTATGAAGCTCTAATTTGTAAGGACAACATACTTCACTTAACTCATCCAATCCATATTTAAAACTCACCCTTACTCTTACCCTTACATTCTTACGGATCTCCACACACCCTTACTTTGTCGTACTCAAACTCTGTACCAACATACTCTTACCATCATCTACTTATGACCTTACATCCTAAATCATTTGCCTTAAAACCAATTCGTCTTACTTGAACTCCTAAAGTGAAACCCCTCATATCTAAATCTAGTCATCAAACCCATACTAATTACTTACTCATTGTTCTTCCATTGCAATTCATATTACATATATTATGCATGTAGAATTATGCTATCAACACTTACTAACTCACAATCACCCAAAGATGCTCTAAACCTTAAGTCTTCTAAATCCCTACATCACCTAAGTCTCCTGCTCATTGCTCCAATGTACCATCTGATTCAATCCAAACCAATCCTTCCTCCGTCACTCGACACACTACTACAATTTCCACATCATAGTCCGTGAAACACCCAATCAACAAACTTATAATCAAACACACATACCTGTGCCCATCAACCACACACAGCCAGCCCACATACAAAGATCTATCACAAGCTCTGATCACATACATATAATTCATCAACAACTTACAATCATACCCTTAGTCTTCTCTAGCACATGCATAGTTCACATACATAAAACAAGCTCATTTAATCTGTATTTATCATGCAAAGCATTAAGTTAACAACTACTAACATGCTGCTACAAAATCAAAGCATGCTATCATGAAATTACGAGTTTAAGGTCCCCTACCTTATAATCCAAGCGATTTCGATGAAAAGCACACGATGGTGGTGGCATCAATGGTGGAGTCGGCTAAAAGCATCGCACTGAGAGAGATACTATCTCAAGGATTTTCAGAGATGCCAAAATTAATCTCAGCTAGGCGGGGCTATGTCAATTGAAGCAAATGATTGGCGCACTAGGGTGGCCGGGCACAAGGTCATGCCATTAGAAATGACAAATCCAACCACATATTGGGGGGGGGGGGGGGGTTAATTGCAGGTTGGCCAACTGCTAAAAATACTTTGTGGCCACAAGACACTAAAATCAGCCACGAACCACACCCAAGGTAGCGATTTTGCATGTTGAAGGCTCACAAAAGGACAGAGGGCTTGGTTGTGTACTCACGGGCATAGGAGAGGTGAAGAAGAGCTTTAGCAGTCATATTTGACTAGTAGTGGTACTGGTCCAGCATTAAATGCGGCAAAGGTAGTGCCTTTAACCTAAATTGCATGCACAACCACAAGCGATTGTGGAAAAAGGGTAACCACAGGGGAGGATAGGTTGTCAGTGCGTCCCGATGCGACTCCAGTTGGTGGGAGCAGGATCTAGCCACTCACATGTAGGATCGCCTGTCGAACAACATATACACATGTTGTCATTGTCAAACCCTAAAAAGGGTGGTCTTTTAAGGGGTTGGGTGGTCAGACTCTGAAGAGGTAGGATTCACTATTGGCAGTTCACCAAACAAAAGTTGAAGGCATAAGACCGAAGTAGGTGGCCAACAAAGGCGGCGACATCTCCAATTGCCACCCACAACCAAAACCATTATGTGGGCAGTTGTGCATCAAACAAAGCTTAGGGTGGAGAACTAGGCATGGAAGTGGCCAAGCTTCTCTGGCCCAAGGCTAGTGGCTAACAACGCTAATTCCCCTTGGAAGGACCAAAATCCGGGGAATCTTTCCCACAAGCTCTAGGTTGTGTGTAAAGAAAAGGAAGTGGGGGTGCAGAGGTGGAATCGGACTAGAAGTATTGGCCCTTGCCATTGCTGGGCCATGGCTGTTGGATAGGCGGCCCAAGTCTGCACAGTTTCTGGTTGGAGTGGTTGTCGTTGGGATGGAGTGGGTTTGCGGCAATGATTAGAGACGTAACCCAAAGTTTGGGACATCTGGTTTGGGCAAAAGGCATGTAGGGTAGAGGAGAGCAAGGGAAGCCGAGAACAGTAGCCTCTTTTCATCTTTGGGTCAAGCCGACATCCAGAGCTATTTGCTAGCTGACGCTAGTGGCAGGATAACTGTCTGTCAGAAGAAACAAAGGGAAGTTGATTTGGCTGGGGGCGACAGTGTGCCTAGCTGGGGCAGCGGAAACATTATTGCTGGGCCATGAATGGCCAAATGGCCCGGGGGCCAAACTAGAAGATGGTGGCAGTCCATGTCATGCCCCAGCGTGGTTCGACCCCTTGGAAGGTCAAAAAACCAGGGACTCTTTCCCACAGGCGGTGGTTCATGTCTTTTAGGGGGCGACGAAGTATCGATTTGCAGAAGACTTGACCCCTTAAGCGGGTGTAACAAAACACAAAGTAACGCACCACATTATCTTTGTGCAAGAGAAAATAAGGAAACATAAATGACCACATAATCAGAATAAGTCTTCAATACTCATACCCACATCCTTACAATACTAAGCCCTTACATGCGGCTTAAGTCATAAAATCAGAATAAGTCTAAAGCAAAAATGACTAACATAGTATATGGTAAAATCATCAGAACATAAAAGTCTAAGCAAACAACTGGATAAATAAGCAAAATGCGAAGGTCCTCTAGACAGCCTTGCTAACTCCAATGCACTCGCCAATCATTCCTCATAGAGAAGGTCCTGGTCGTTTGAATGTCGCGCCATGTATCCCCAAAACAGAAATACAACAGAAAGTGGGGTGAGTAAGACACTCAGCAAAGTTTTGTACTTCGAGACGATAAATTTGAAAACATTATGGGTATTCCACATATAATACATTATAAGTCGGCTAGGAAAGTGTGAAGCTCTCATATGATTCATATAAAAAAAATAAAAGAAAAAGAAAGAAAAATATGGAAAAATTATAATGCAAGTTGAGACAATTCAGGAAAAAATCAAGCCCTAGAAAAATGAATTAAGGGAAAATATTATAACTCAAAAAATGCATAAGCATGTCCATTTATGAGTTTTCATTTCTTTATCATTTTAGGAGAAAATGTATATAGATTTTAACTAAAGTGAGTCAAAAAATGATAACTTTTTATTTACTAGGGTCTGAACAAAATTTCTCAAATTAAATAAGATTGATTTTGCAAGATTTAAGATTAAAAGAGACACGAGTTGAAAACATTGGTGGCGTCTCCTAAAATTAATAAAAGAGAATTAAAGTGTCAAAATGAAGAGATGAAAAGAGACAATACATACTAACGGAGTTGAATAATCAAAGGCAATGTATGAATGGACATAATATTTAGATGCACTTAGATTAAAGAAGAATTAATTGAAATTTATCAAATAACGCTCAACATTGCTTGTTTTACTGTTTTATTTTTATTTTGAGTTTTGATGATCTGAAAAATCTTATTTCACTATAAAATGCCTTTAAATAATTTATGAAATTTATTAGATTTTTTATAATTTGGAAAGTAAGTAATTTTGAATTTTTAAAGATTAATCGCTTGATATGCCTAAACAATCAATTGCCGATTCATGTTTTCCAGCATGAACTATTGTTTTAAAAACAACCAAATTTATAACCTCTCCATTCCACCCAAAATTCTCCAGAAAAATGTGAAAGAGAGTTGTAAGGCATCGTTATCTAGTTTTGCAAGAAGATTCAACCATATTCCTTGTCAATTTCAAGCTGATTTCAATGATTTTGAATTGCTAGGATTGTTTAGAATGGCTAGATCTATCTTTGTCTAAATTTTCACACAATTTGAATTGCTAAACCTTGAGATTTTGCAAATTTTTCATTTTGGTTTTGAGTTCACCCTTCAAATTGGCATTAAAATCTATCATGTATCAAAGTTTGGATTCCATCGGGCATAATTTATTTTGGGGTTTTATTTAATTTCAAAAATTTGAACTTTATTGCCTATTTCAATATGTTTTGAAATTCTAAGACTTTCTTAATGTCTTATTAGTTATGTTTAGCACTATATATATTATAATATATAAAATAAATTTTTGTTGTATATGTATTTTGGGATTGACAATTGTGCATATTTACAAATAGGTTAATATGTTTTTATGTGTATTATAAAATATCTTTATAATCTTCATTCACGTTTGAGTTAAGAACGAGTCAAATTTGAGACGAGTTTGAGTTTATTTGAGTCAAGTCGAGTTGAGCCAAGGTTTGCCCAAACTTGACTCAAATATGTTCAAGTTTGAATTGAGTTTGATTTGAGCTGCTTCAAGTTGAGCCATATTCGAGTTGATACATCTTTGCTCGATGAGCTAGCTTGGCTCATTAGCATCCCTATAACCAAGGTCATATATGGTTTTGTAAATTAATTAGGAACTTGGGTTGAATCAGGTTGGTTCTTTAGTTTTTCATTTGTTAGACCTGGCCCCATCCAAGAATTACCTTGGTATTTTTTCTTGAACCAGACCCAACCCGAGATAGGACCCAACTGAGATAAACCTTGGGTTGGTTCCATCTAGATTGGGTCAAGTCTAAGTTTTGAACAAAATCCTATATGTGGATACAAATGTGAGATTTCTAAGAGAAACGACATTATTCTTAAATATTCAAGAAACATGCAAACCTACTTGGTTTTATCTCACTACAAATTCATCAGTGTATATTGAAATTGTGAACCTACAAATTAATGGTTTTCTCATCAGTGTATATTGAAATTGTGAACCTACAAATTAATGGTTTTCTACCCCCCCCCCCCCCCCCCCCCCCACCATATATATATATATATTTAAACTGAGAAGGGGCAAAGATTTTTGTTATGTTATGCCTATATTACCCTTTGAAAGAAACTCTTAATTAATTTAGAACTCACGAGACCTGAAATATTTCAATAAGCTTTCTAATATATTTTACCTTATAGTCACATATAAAATATGAATTTCATAATCCTAATTGGTTTAGAATTTGTCAAACTTTATTTATATACTATATTAACCTGATAGCCACATAAAAAATCTTAAATTTAAAGTCCTGATTAATTTAAAACTTATTAAACTTCACAAAAAAAATATAAATATCCAAATATATAATGGGGAAGTAGGGGTAACAATGAGCCAAGCCTAGGCCCGTTGGCTTTGAGCTGTGTTAGGCATGAGCATGGCTTGTGATATGGCCTACCCGTACTTGTAAAAAGTAGGACTCGCACAACCCACTAGCCTAATGTGTGAGGCCTTGGGCATGTAGAGCTGGCCTACGGGCAGGGCCAACCTACTTGTTGGACCTCAACTCAATTATATATTAAAAAATATTTATTATATTGATAGAACATGTTATAAAATATATAATTATATTGATATAAAATATATTTATTTTGATAAAAAGTATATATTTATATTGATATAAAGTATATATTTATATTGATTTAAAATATGTATTTATATTAATATAAAATATATATTTATACTAGTATATTGATTGGGTCTAGTTTAGGCCCAAGCCCAATCTGAGTCAAGGTTGTTGTGAGTTTGGGCAACAAAACGCAGCCCAACACGGCTCGGGCCTATTTGTGATTGAACCGAGTTTAGTGGGCTAGCCCAACTCATTGTCATCTCTATAGGCAAGAGACTCTATCTTCCGAGCGTTTACATAAATATATTCAACTCTTGTCCTTATTGGGTTCTAATTTTAGTTAGAAGCCTAACCTAAGGATATTAAGAGCATATGGAAGAAGCTTCCCTTGCTACAAATACTTCTTTTTAGAGCTTTCTTAGTTTGATTATAACACAAAATAGAATTAGCAGTCAAATTTCCCGGTGTGAGTATGACCTATTCTAGAGAGGTCTCACCTTCTTCTACCCTAACTGAGAATACCCACAATCAATCATACGTCTCTAAATACCAAATCCACCTACTTTTATTCTCTGAAGTTTTTAAGTGACTTATACTCAATAATTAAATAATTCGTCTAACTATTTATAAAGCCGAAAGTGGCAAATACAACTCTATATTTACCATGTGCATCTAAGACTAGTGTATCTTAATGTACAAGTAGCATAAAATTCATTTTGATATACCAAAATTGTGAAGTATTGGAAAAGGAAAAATTGGGAAGTGTTCTTTGTGCTCGCTCACGCTTAAAAATGCTCGCCGCATGCATGTCGTAGAAGGCATAGGGCCTGCGTTGTGGTCAGTCGTAAACACATGGGTTACTCTTGCATTTAGCAATGTGAGTCTGGACCATGGAAGGCCGTATTGATATGAATGACAATATTGATGACTATAGATACATGTACGCTTTGATGATATGCTTGGTATGTGCCGAAATGGGCATAAACCCTTTTATAAACATAAAAAAATATTATAACACATAATATATCATTATAATACTTCTTTTAGAGCATAATAAGACCATAAAATGCCATATCAACTGATACGAGTATTCTAAAATTAGTTCATTTGGAACCATACACTATTATGCTCTCTGTCCCATACAAATTATTGCTCCTTCTTTCCCATATTAAGTGCTCTAAAATTAATTTATTTTAAAAACAAATAATATGTTTAATATGAATCTAAATTATATGTTTAAATAAATGTGTATTTGTGGAGCACTATATGTAAAAAAATAATTATGTAAAATGCATGGACCTACCCGTATTGATCTCATATAACTTTAAAAATATTTTTTTTAATATAACAAAAACTTAAACTTTCAAAGAAGTTGGGTTTGAATTGTGTTTTTGTTTTTAAGAAAAAGAAATTTTAATTTTTTTATTTTAATTAAAAAATAAATTTTTAAATAGAAAAATTATTTTTTAAATACAATATCGATACATATCAGCCATATAGATACGTACGGCCGATACGCATCGAATTTTGGTGTGGGGGGTGTACCACTCCCTATACCCATATCGGTTTCAACCGATATAGGTACGTATCGATCGATACAGGTACGTATCGGTCGATACAGGGCCGTATCAACTGATATGGCCTTCCATGGTCTAGACTAAGTTTTGTCGAATCTCCATTTGATAGTCCAAAGAAGAATAGCCCAGTTTCCTATGCTCTAGACAGACTTCTCCAATTTTTTAGACTCTTTTACCCTTTACTTATTTTTGGGGTTACTGATGCGGCCTTTCATACTTAATTGTCATATTTGTAGATTAGCGAGGGTACAAATGTCTCGATAAGCAAGGTAGGAGACCTTGAACTTCGCCTGCTGCCTTTTTGTGGGAATATCTAAAATTTTGAGGGTTATTTCTGTCCAAAAAAAGGCATGTACAAAGTCCCATGTATGGGCCCCAAAAAGACCTAAGACGGTCGACATGTACTCCCGTATTTTACTCCCAACCTTTGTTTGATGGGGCCCACCACCAAACTAAAAGTTAAATCAAATAATTACAAACTTTCACATTTACACAGTTAGCGTTTTTTAAAAAATTATTGTACTTTTTACAATTTAACAAAGTCGTTTATAGCTATTTTTATAACAAAAATACTTTTACCTAACCTTGGGCATAAGAGATACGGCCGATGGGAATAGGACAAGGGTTTAAAAGAATGGACACGCATACGGATAAGACATGTCTAGAACTGTCAGTTTACACTCCTATTATGTATTCGTTAGTTTATATGTCTATGAACATAGACGATAAAAAATCTTGTCTAACCGTATTGCAATCAAAGGCGGGCATGCCACACCAAGACTGAGTCCACGCTTCAAATTCTACTCTTTCCACACTTATATCATCCTCTATTTACTCCTACCCTATCTGATGGGGTCCACCACGCGGCAAAGTTAATTCAATTGAATGTAAACTTTCACACTTACAGTGTGAGTATTTGACAAAATTACTTCTTATGAATATTTCCCAGTAGAATATCTTATGAATATTTTCCACATAGAATTTTCCAAGTACTTCACTGGAACTTTCACAAAAATTAGGTAGGTCTCACTTGTCAAATTGGTCCAAATTAGAGTCGTGGAGTAAGATAAGGAAGGATAGTTAAGAGGAGTAGGTACATGCAAACTCACACTGTTTCTAGTCACCAGTCAAACCCTCAACCCTACGCCATAAGAAAGAATAAATTGTAATTCTAGTGTTAAAACTCTTGACGATTAACGGTGACATATAGAGTTTGAGGGGAGGTGTTGCATTATATAAGGAGAGGAGCTGGTTGCCGGTGCCACTGGAGGGGCGAGGAGAGGAGTTGGTCTCTGGCGCCGCTAGAGGATGGAAGAGCGATTAGGGTTATGGGTTGGAGGGGTGGATGAAGAATGCTTCTAGAGTGAAATTGTAACTTGTAGTACAAGTGACTCTTGTAATTTACTGTGTAAGGAAATATAAGTTTCTTCAGTCCATACGACACTTCCATATGATACTCCTTGAAGAATGAACTCATAGTTGGAGCACAAAGTGCTTGAATATGTACAGGCTTCTCAAAATTAGATTTCTTCTAAGAAAATAAGATAAATTTGAGAAAAAAAACCCGAAAAACCCATGGCCTGGCAAGGGCCCATCTAATTTTAGAGATATGACAAATATTTGGCAAGTGAATTAGGGTAGATCGGGCTATATTTTTTATACGAGCTTTAGCGCCAAAGCCAGGCCCACCCTTAGCCTGCCAAGGCTCGGCCCACTTTCACCTCTAATGAGAAGAAGCTATGGGCTTTTCCGGGATCCATTAATCTATAAGGCCCACAAAATCAAATTATAGTGGGGATGCATTCAAAACAAAGCCTACTATCCCGTGTGAGATATATTTTTTAATTTATTACTCTGTTCAAAAATGTGAAGCTCAAAAATTAATGGTTTTATAAAATCTTACAAAGTTATATGAGTCTCGTTTATATAAGCCCGGGCTCATATATACTTACATGAGCCCAGGCTCTATGGGCCGTTTGATGTATATCTGGCGGCTCATAATTTTATAGGTAATACTGATGGGTTTAAACCCATAAGTATTATGGGCGGCCGGATGTAAATCTGACGGCCCATAGAGCCCGGGCTCACATAGGCGTATTTAAGCCCGTGCTCATATAAACTTTTTCCAAGTTATATTGTAGGAAATTTAAATATTGGAATAGTGGCAAAAAAAAATTATACCTGAAGTGTGAAATGTTGAATTAATGATAAAATTGTGATATGTTTTATACACAATGCTAGTTGCGTGCACACACAAAAAGTAGGGTTGTACTTAAAACCAACTCATCCTGAATAGAATGAATCCGAAATTGACTGAAGTTGGGTCAAGTTGGGTTGGGTCTAACAACTTAAATACCCATGAACTAACCCAACTTGAGCTTAAAATATACTCCATTCGTCCCATATTTAAAAAAATGGTATTTTTTTATCAAATGGTGAAAATTACGTCTAAGAGAAGGGAAAATAAGCTACTGATATATTTTTTTAAATATCCAATCACTTAAATTGAACAAAATGAAGTTATTAATATGAAATAACTTTTTTTACTAAATAGAGTTATTATTGTAAGAGGGAGAGAACAATAAGCTCAAACAGCTAGCCTTTCCCCTTTAATACTAACTTAGAATTCGGTTGCCCCTCCCTTTCCCTCCATATCTCATGGTTTGCAGAGGATGCTCAGCTCCACCACAGCTTACCTCGACCTCTCACTCGGATCAAACCTGCCTCCAAAACCTCTACTTCCTTCCCTCCACTAGTTCACCTTATCTCTCTTTTTCACTTTGAATGCATTTGAGTTGTCTCCTATGGTAGACAACTCTCTTCAAGATTTTGGTTTTCATTTTTTAATTAAAAGTCAAGAACTTCACATCTTCAATCTCAGTATACTTGTAGAAAATACCAAAGTGAAAAATTGAAATAACATACAAAGGCTTGGCTAAAGAAGTGATCCTTGCTCTGTTTTTTCTTTCCCCTCTTTTTTTTTGCTATCCTTGCTCTGTTTCTTGTTTCCCAGCTAGAACTAAAGAAGGTCCTCGTCAATCTTGGTCTCAGGACCAACTTGACTTGACATAGATCTCGGGTTCAAGAGTCAAAGTCGTGGTATATAGAATTCAAGCTAATCACTGGTTAAGTTGGCTCAATTATAAAATAATATAAAAAATAATATTTATACTTTATTTTCAATCAATTGTTTTCCACATCATCAAAACAAAGAAGTTTTCTAAACGGTCCTCTCGGGCCATTAATTCCAAAACTAATACTTCAGCAAAAGTTGAGTCCTTTGACCATATCTGGCTCTTCCACGATTAGAAACATCCTCTGGGTACTATTCGATTGTAACAAGCTTGAATTAATAGTTTGTTTCACACATACACACAAGTTTTTCTACTACTTTTCCAATAATAACAATTATTATCGAAACACAAAAATGTACAAATAGAATATTAATTGTTAGTGTTAACCTATCTAGAAGTATAGGTGTAATGACTCTTCAAAGTAGCTAATTCAAAAACAATATTACGTTATACCAGCGGAACCAACCTTGTAGCCATCCACTAACACCACATGTCCCATACCACGAGTGTTTAGTGGTTTTTCTATGGCAGTTCCACAATCCTTCGAGACATGTTATCTAATTATCTGCATTGACATATCTTGAAGTGTACATGTAACAGCGCTTCTAAGTGGCCACTAGTACTCATGTCCCATACCATGAGTATTTTGCGATACATTAAAAATAACTTTACACTAAACAAGAGCAACAAACCTTGGAGCTAACTAATAACAACGCATGTCCCATACCATGGGTGTTTGGTGGATTTCTCTTTGGCAGTTCAACAACCTTACAAAATATACCACCAGCAAAACTATGTTTATTACCTTATGTGCTACACCCTCCTAACTCACATTAAAAATTAGTCTAGTCTCAGCATTATTTTTCTCCTCCTATATTTGTAGAAGGAGTTTCCTGGTTGGTCCATACCAACTATCGCACCAATGGATTTTGGAAGCATAAAAAGAATCTTTTAATAAAAATATTGGAGTTTACTCGAAACTACGACGAGGCCACTCGCAATAAGTGATAATAAAATAATAATTTCTTAGAAACTACCGTTTGTGTACAAACACACAAGGGAAAATTAATAAAGAAAGTTCTTACTCGTTTCGGTGCAGTTGAAATCCTTAAAATCACATTGAAAATACTCGAAGTAGGCCCTTCTACCTATACACTAAGCTTTGCCTATCCTACAAAGTCTGGTGGTGGTGAATATTTAAGAATAGTCAGTAGAGGAGTTTATATTGTTAGGCATAAAATAAACACATGGCAGTTTCACAACACACGTCATATATATTATTTTTCATAAAAATGGGGTGTGCCTCTCACCCAAACTACCCCTAGAGTTTCTTCCTACATATCAAAGATGCTCATAGGGTTTGCAAGCTCTCACGGCTAGCTACAAGTGTAACACCCGAGTTTTTTCATCACATTTTCATTAAAATTCATGTAAAATGTTTGCAATATAACGACTATAAATTGGGAAAAATGACAAACACAAAACCTATGAAAGCAATTTTATAATTTAAAACATTACACATCAGTTTTTCCCATACAAAATTTTGTTCATTCAATCAAACATCGTACGGCTAAACCAAATATCCTCAGGAGCTACTCGAAAACAAACGTACGAATAAATTGCTATGATCATAGACTTTAAATACAAATATCTCCCAGGCATCCCTGAGTACAAGTCCAATAAAAGTCCACAGTCTAATCTAAATTACAAGTCTATAAAGCATAACAACTTAATTCTCATTTCACCCAATACATTAGATCGTTGCACAAATAATACTTGTAGTGAGTCAAAGATATACCTAAGTCAAAGGGAATCAATCCACTATGGAAACGAGCATCCATCTCTAGGAGCTCTCCATCACAAACCTGCAAAAGCCTCTCGAACAACAGGGCTAAAAAATAGGGTAATGAGTATTTTAGTAGGGAAGTTCTAAACAATGAACTCAGTAAGTCCATACATATATGCGTTCATGCAACTCAAACATGAAGTAGACAACATATAATAACCATGCTCATATGCATACAATCACGCATACCATCATGCCAAAATTATACCATCAAACCAAACTTACACAAACACCCTTATTCTGGGTCTTACAAACTTACTCGTACAATCGTACGTTTACTTATATAACTTACACATACTTGTACGACCTTACTCGTACAGTCTTACTCAAAATCATACTCTTACAGTCTTACTCAAAATCATACTCTTATAGTCTAACTCAGAATCACACTTTTAAAGTCTTACTCAGAAACATACTTTTATAGTCGTGCTCATACTCATACTCTTATAGTTGTACTCATACTCATACTCTTACAGTCTTACTCAGAAGTATATACTTACTCAGAAACATATGTACACACTTATACAATCGTATACATACTATCGACCACTGAAGTTCATTACAACTAATAATCTCCAATGTAGAAATGGAAAAGAATGTCATTGGGGCATCAACTTAACCTCTGCGAAGTGACTAAATGACATGGACTTTTTCGAAGGCAAGGCACACCAATACTCATGGGGCACAGGATCAAACAGGAAAGAGTAGGTCCATGATACTACTTACTTGAGCGTGCAAACATAAACACCCACTCATAAGGGGTTATACAATTACCCGCACTTTAGGGGTTTTATAGTGCTATACAATTGCCCACCATTATGGGTCTTATAGTGTCAGTGCCACTCTTGGGTAGAATCATACAGTACCACTCTTGGGCAGAATCGCACAATACCACTCTTGGGCATAATCATACAACACTCTCAATAGAGCATCAAACGTCTGAGCTTAATACAGCTCAAAGACCAAATCGAAAACATACATGGCTCTCAATGGAGCATCATACATCTTGGGTTGTATAAGAACACAGACAACATCTTGCAGGATAAACACCATGACAAGACATGAGAAATACTCAACTGACTCATTATCGGCTAGCTCAAACATGGAACTTAATCCATTGAACCCTAAGGTCTCAAACTCACAACGCTATCATTAGCTTTCTTATAATTCAAGTTTGAATTAAGTAAATTATGTGGTACAATTATGCCACAATGATTCTCAAACGTACAGTGCTCCAATGATTAAACCAAAGCTGAGCCCGATCCGAAACCCTAGTTCGTCACGGCAACATACTTCACTTAACCCATCCAACTCACAACATAACTCACCGTACACAAATCCTTACGTATTCATACAATCTCTATCATCTACCTTATGGCCAACATATCTTACTCGGAGTCATCAACTGAGCTCCTCAGAGCCAAACCCAATTATCACCCTCTTACTTGAAACCTCACTTATTAAGCTTACTTTTCACTTCATAATTTGTAAGTTATTCTTGTACAATTATGCAACACTCTAACTGTCTAACAATCCCCCAAACATACGCTCTGATCCAAACAAATCCTCTCTCGTTAAACTTATATCCTCTGTCTTCATGTCATATGCTTACGCATCCACATCCACATCTAAATCCATACCAAATACTCTGTCACTTCTTACCGTCCATCGCCCATACCTCTGCCCCTCCCCCACATATCCATTGCTTAGGCGTATAGCCATCATACATACGTATGTCCATCACACATACATATAACATATACATACTTTCATACATAGCTTACCAACGTACTCGCTAGCCAACAATAGCACATACATAATCGACATACGTAAAAACATACTCGCTAGCCATCACTAGCACACACATAATCTACATACATAGAAACATACTCACTCCCCTCTCTCTCCTCTCTATCCCCTCTCTCTTCTCTCTCTCCCCTCTCTCTCTTCTCTCTCCCCTCTCTCTCCCCTTTTCTTTCCCCTCCTCTCTGTCTCTCCCCATCTCTATCTCCCTCTTTCTCTCTCTCCCTCTCCCTCTCCCTAGCTCTCTCTCTCCTCTTCCCCTCCTCCCCTCCCTCCTTTCTCTCTCTCTCTTTTATCATAAATTATATCTTAAAATTAATAAGAAAATTTTAAAAATAAAATATATTATATTTTAAAATTTTTAATCTATTATTGACATTGCCTTTTATTAAAAAAATTATATGTATTTATTATTTATACAAATAGTCAATATATAAGAAAATATATTATATTTAAAAAAATTATTTTAAATATTTTAATTTTTTAAAAATAATTATTTATTAATTAGCGAGGCATGGTTAAAAGCATTGCTATTAGTTCTAAATTTTAAATTGAAAATAATTAGCGATGCTTTTTAACATGCATCGCTATTGTTAAAACTATTAATGACACTTAAGAAAAAGTGTCGCTAATAGTTTTAATTTTGTAAAAAAATATGAATAATATAACTATTACCAACGCATAATATAAAGCGTCACTAATATGTTTTATATTAGTGACGCTTAATATTATGCATCGCTAATAGATAACTATTAGCATATTATGCGTCGCTAATAGTGAATTTTTTGGCGACTCTTTTTTATATATCGCTATTATTAGTTTTTAGCGATGTTAATCATTGTATTGCTAATAGTACATTTTGTTGTAGTGTGTAGGCCGAGAGTGTAACTAGCTGTAGATAAGATATGTCATGTGTGTTCTACTCTTGCATTTAGCAATGTGAGTCATCACATTTCCAATTGTCCACCACCCCAATTGAAAATCCAAGAAAGAATTTCTTCCAAAGATGAGAGATTCCAAAAGGAAGTTGATATTCCTACTCCACTTTCTCTATATCAAAGGCTTTACACCACCTCTAATTGGATGGAGAAAAGTAAATCTCCATATTGTCAAGCGTATTCACCTTTATTATCCAATCAGAGATAGCATAAGATCTATGTAACGAATGTACCCTAGCATGTATTGGGTTGAGATTAGCAATGGAATTTGCATATGTCTATGTGCGTGCATTGTGCATATGGTTGCACACCAATAAATGTTGACTCTCCATAGCACCACTCCATAAGGCTCTATAAGAGTTCACACCGGAATATGTGTGACTCACCAATCAACCCGTAGGAAGTGTTTTTATGCTCCTCATTGACAATGAGCATAACCTAAGCCACACATGGGAGCCCTTGATATTAAAGATTGACGGTGCACATGCTAACGTATGTTAGCGTCAATATTACCTACATTATTGACACTAGCATGTGCATCGTCGATCTCATAGATGAAGGGCTCCCATGTGCTTCTTACACTAGGGTCATTGTCAGTGAAGAGCATAAAAAATGCTTCCCAACCGTAATAAGATCCACTTTTTTGTGTGTGTTTTTTTTATTTGTAGTAGTAGGCAAGGTTTGATTCTTGACTCAAGATCAATAGGGTGTGAGTGCCCCACAACTGATATAATGTGGCATGTGTGTGATAACTAGGCGTATATGATTAAAACATTACACTTATTTTAGGAAGTATTTTCTTTGCTCCCTACTGAAAATGCGTCGAACATAAAGAACGCATGGGAGACCTTCACCCATGAGATCAACGGTGCACGTGGTAGCACATGTTAGCGTTAGTACACTAATGTGCACCACTATACGTGCTATTGATCTTAAATATCAAGGGCTCTTATAAATTCTTTATGTTGGGCGCATTGTAAATAGGGAACATTAAATATGCTTCCTTCATTTTATACATCTACGGGGATATATAAGATTTTACCAGTAAAAAAGAATATATATAAGATTTTATTCTCTAGTATTTGGCATGAACGTTTTCCATTTAACTCAGGCCATAGAAATTTCCATGTTCACTGGAATTTTCACAGAAATTAGGTCGATCTCACTCATCAAATTGATCCAAATTAAGGCCTTGAAGTAAGATAGGGAAGGATAGATAAGAGTAAGGCACATGCAAACTCACACTATTTCTAGTCACCAGTCAAACCCTCACCCTACGCCACAATAAAGAAAACTTCGACAAATCAATCCAACACGGAGGCAGTTCAGGTCTTCGCCGTGGTCAACACCAGTGTTTTAAAAACCGGACCAGACCGGCTGGTCCAACCAAGATCAACCGGACCTAGTATTAAAAATAGGCTAGTTTGAGTAAAAATCCGGGTTGGTTTAACCCGGCCGGGTTAGAGTGACCCAGCCGGTTAAACCGTAAACCTTGCATTCCAATTCGGTCTGGTTTTTTTTTAAAAAAAATTTTGGGCAAGTCGCAGAGTCGGGCTCGAGCAAACAGCGAACTAGAGTGTACTATTCATCTTCTATTAGTGTTGTGCATAGTGGCGATTGGCGATCTGGAGCTTGGTGGCCGGCGAAAAGTTGGGGCACTGCTGCCATTGATAGAGGCGATTTCATCTTCTCCGGCCGTTCGGTGATCTCAGAGTGGATTCTGTCCATAGCACGGTTCCATATCTGATTGAATCTCATAGTCACGGCCGGTGGGGAAATTTGGGTGATTTGGAAAGCGGCTTCCTCTCCGGCTAAAATTCGTTTCCGGCGAAGATGTCTCTCCGTTGAAAACCCATTTCTGGTACAAAGCCCTCATTTATCTTCTCATTCATTCTTTGCCTCATCTATTGTTTTTTTTCACATGTGCCTCACCGGAATGTTTTTTTCTCCCTTGCAGCCAGACTTCTCCGCCAGACTTCTCTGCCTACCTTCTTCTGCTGTTTGCCACCGGCCTTTTGTGCTGCTTTTTTTCTCTTCGCCAGTCCAGCTCAATCTGAGCAAGTGGAAGTCGAAAGTTTGGAACTGCCTTCGGTCATTCTAATCTTCCTTGCCGAGTGCCGAGTGCCGAGTGCCGAACGATATTTACAAGTATACTATACATTTTGGCCGACTTTTACAATTTTACTATCATCTAAAATTACAAACAGTAAAAATGGTATTATTTTTTTGCGGTGTTGACAGTTGATTCATTTTGGCCAATAATAATTGTCATCTAAATTTACAAACAGTAAAACTGCCAATTTATTTTCACCATTGATTTATTTTGGCTGGCGTTTACTTACTGTTTATATTAGGTAATTACTAAACTCATAATTAATTTGTGCCAAAAAAAAATTAAAAGGTGTATTATCAGTTATATTTTTAAATAATTATTTAATTGATCATTTTCATCTTAGTAATAGTTTTTACGTGTATATAGACAATGGTAATATTTTTTTATGTTAGACAACATCACCCGGGTCAACTTAGGTCGATCTATGGTTTAACCGGGTTGACACAGCCGACCCCGGGCTAGGTTTTAAAACATTACTCAACACAACAGCAGGCTGGCCCCACTCCATTTTCAAATACTCCATCCTTCTTCCGAAGCCCCTCACTCTTCCCCGCCCCCCACTTCCCTCCCACGGCCAGGACTGCCGGACCCGACCGCCACCTCCGCCGGCTCACCCTGAGCCCCTTCCACCGCTAACATGCGCAATGCACCTGTTACCCTCTCCTTCCTTTTCCTCCTTGTTCTTCCTTTCTGTTCAGCACAGCGCTCTCCTGGCCAGAACTCCGCCATGGCCGGCCTGGCCGGCCTCATGGGCACTTCCTCCTGGAACACCACTAGTCCCAACCCCTGCTCGTGGCACGGCGTCACCTGCGCCGGAAGCGACGTCACGGGACTATCCCTCTCGGGCCTCTCCCTCTCCGTGGGTGCAGCCCGGTTCTTCTCCTACCTCTGCCAGCTCTGTTCTCTTCAATCGCTGGATCTCTCTGGCAACTCCGTCACCTCTCTCCCGGGTGAGTTTCTTGTCAATTGTAGCGGATTAGATGGGTTGACATCGCTTAATTTGAGCAAGAATGCGTTGAGCGGGTCGTTGCCGGATTTTGCTGGGTTTCCTGGATTGATGAAGTTGGACTTGTCGAGAAACTCTATCAGCGGGACGATTGGGTCCCACATTAGTCGATTGTCTCAGCTCAGGATGCTGGACCTGAGCTTCAATTTATTTTCTGGGTCTGTCCCTACCCAGCTCGGAAAGGGGATGGCTCTGGAAAGCTTGCAGCTTTCGCACAATAACTTTAGTGGTTCTATTCCTCAAGAGCTGTTCATATATGGGAACCTCACCCTTCTTGATCTTAGCTTCAATGCCCTTTCTGGGTCTCTCCCCCATAGCATTGCTAATCTGTCAAAGCTTAAAAGTTTGCTGCTTTCTTCAAATCTTTTAAATGGGGAGCTTCCACGCAGCCTTGTGAATATACCAACTTTGTCAAGATTTGCTGCGAATAAAAATAGCTTTAATGGGTCAATACCTCAGTGGAATTCCAGTAATCTAATAGCGTTGGATCTCAGTACTAATCGACTGAGCGGACTGATCCCAGAGGGCCTTCTGTCTCTCCCTAATTTGCAGACTGTTGATTTAACTCATAATCAGCTGCGAGGTCGTATTCCTGATAAACTCTCAAACAACTTGTTCAGATTGAGGTTGAGCGGTAATTCACTTGAGGGGTCAATCCCAGTCAGTGTTGGGAACCTTTCAAAGTTAATATATTTTGAGGTGGATGAGAACAACTTGATGGGGGATATCCCATTGGAGCTAGGGAATTGCAAGAAGTTGCAGTTGTTGGACTTGGGCAACAACAACTTGGAAGGTCCTATTCCGAAAGTACTGGGAAGCCTCCAAGAGCTGGTAATAATAAAGCTTGACATGAACAGGTTGAATGGCCAAATTCCCAATGAACTTTCGCTGTTGAGAAATTTGTCCACCTTAAATTTGAGTTCTAATCATCTTACAGGTGCAATACCACCCACTATTTTTGGCATTCGCAGTCTGTCGTTTGTGAACTTGAACGGTAACAAACTTAATGGTTCAATACCAGATTCCATAAGCAATGAGAATAGTCTCTTAGAACTCCAACTTGGAGACAACATGCTCTCAGGAGATATTCCAAGGATGCCTTTTAATTTGCAGGTTGCTCTCAACCTCAGTGGAAACAATTTCAGTGGACCCATCCCACTGACACTTCAGGGACTGCCAAATTTAGAAGTTCTTGACCTCTCAGACAATGAGTTCACTGGTGAAGTTCCTCAATTTTTGAGCAATCTGATGAGCCTAACCCAATTGAATATTTCCAACAATCAACTTTCTGGAATTCTTCCCAAATTTTATCTATTTGTCAATGTTACATGGTTTGGAAATGCAAAATTGACTTCCAGAACGCCCCTGGCCCCACCAACTCCTAGAACGGCTTCCAGAAAAAAAATTTCAGTTGTTTGGATGGTTGTGTTGGCTATTTCCACTGTTTTTTTAGTCATAGGGCTTGTTGCAGTGTGCTATCTATTCAGTTCCAGACGACCTCCTAGGGTAGAGGCTGAAAATTTACCGTCTGATGAACCAGGTCAGATCTGGGGGTATGGTTCTAATGCGATTCCCGCTCATTTGTGGAGGTTATTTATTAACAGGGCCTCCTCAACTGATGATTTCAATCTAATAAAAGCCAGAGTTACAGAGCTTGAGGAAGAGAGTACAAGATATAAAGATCAAGTGCTGCAATTGCAGGAGGAGACAACAAGTTACAAAGATCGAGTTCAGCAACTAGAATCCAAGATGGATCAAATGATGAGTTTAATGAACTCTTGTGTGAGACAGATATATGCACATGACTTATCTCTAGTGAATAATTTATTTGACAATGTTGGAGAAGTTTGAAGTGATTGAGTTTAACTGTCTAGGGAATATTAGTAAACTGAACTGTGGTTACTTTTAAATTGTATGGTTTAGTGATAAATAATGGTTCGACACAATGGACAAATTAGAGATACTGTCTTTTGTGTTTTTGATAGTGACAAGTAGAACTGTAGAAGTGCACATGCATCTTTTAACAAATGCCGGTGTAGGTTAGCTTTCTGTTTATGAAGATATTGTATTTCCCACCTCCACCATTGTTTTACCCTTGGGATTTCTGTTGTTTGGGTGCCACTAAGGCATCCGGTTCTCCTGAAATCAAAATGATATGGCGCTGATTACTAGATTGGCACATGGGATGGGAACTAATTGAATAGATTGCCATAATGATGAGAAAGGTGTATATGAGGGCGTCTTATACCATTATACATTATTCTGGCACATGGGATGTTCTATGTCATATATTGTTATTGTAAGAGAGCTTTAAAAATGATGTTGTAATTTGTAGCACAAATGCCTTTTGTAAATTAATGTTCTATGTCATATATTGTTATTGTAAGAGAGCTTTAAAAATGATGTTGTAATTTGTAGCACATGTGCCTCTTGTAAATTAATGTTCTATGTCATATATTGTTATTGTAAGAAAGCTTTAAAGAGTGTTGTAATTTGTAGCACAAAGTACCTCTCGTAAATTAATGTATAAGGAAATATGAATTTCATCAGTCCATATGATACTCCCTGAAGAGTGAACTTGTAGTTGTAGCACAAGTTCTTGGAAAACTATATGCATGCTTCTTAAAATTAGATTTTCATAGGAAAAAAGATAAATTTAAGAAATAAATAAAAACCCAAAAAGCTCGTGGCCTTGCATGGGCCCACCAAATTTAAGGGTTTGGGGCTCAGGCCCGGCCCGCTTTCAATCTTGATGGGAAGAAGCCATTAGCTTCTCCGAAAAACGTTAATCTATGAGGCCTATAAAATCAAATTATTGTGGAGATGCATTCAAAACAAAGCTTGTGAGATATCCCGTAAAACTAATATTTTTTTAATTCATTACTCTGTTAAAAAAAATATAAACCTAAAAAATTAATGGTTTTATAAAATATCAAATATGAAGTTTAATATTATAATAGTAACAAATCTATTTTTATTAAAAATATTTTTACTGCTCTAAGAAGTAGGTCATCAAATTAAATCTTATACTATAATTTGATAGCTCATTTGCCAGAGCTACAGTGAGGTATAACTTTTGCTAACCTTTTTCTATATATAAAATATTAAAATAAAAAAATAAGAAATATTTTGTACACAATGCTAACCACGTGCACACCCAATAAGTAGAGTTGTACTCAAAACTCGAAACCAATACATCCCCAACATTATTGGCTTGAAATTGACATAGAACCCTAAGGCTTATCATGGGTTTGGTGTAAAATTATATTAATTTTGTCTTATATATATTTAGAAAAATAATAATTTTTATTAAATAATAAAATATAAATTTAAGAAAAGAAAAAAAAGTTTATAATACTCTTTTTTAAATATTTAACTATTTAAATTTAACTAAATAAAATTATTAATATAAAATAATTTTTTTATTAAATAAAATTATTAATTTAAGATGAAAAGAGTACGTCATATCTCGGATGAGGTCGGTATTGTGTCCACTGAGAATTTGACTAGTCGTAGATGCGATATGTCATGTATCATCTACTCTCGTGTTTAGCAATGTGAGTCGCCGTATGTCCAACTACCTGTCCACCATCCCAATTTGAAGTCTAAGAAAGAATTTCTCCCAAAGATGAGAGGTTCCAAAACCCAAGTCTTCCCTTTCCCACCACAAGTAGCTCAGACCCAATTTCCTAATTTTTTTTAACTCTTTTACCCTTCACTGAGCGCTGTGTTGCCGATAATCTTGTCTTTTTATACGTGAGCGTAATATTTGCAACTTGGTAGAATTACAAATATTCCTTTGGGAATCCTCGTTGGAAATCTCAAATTCCCCAAGCCGAGCGGTCCGGCCTTTTTTTAGAGAATATCTAAAATTGAGGGGTAATTTTGTCCAAAGAAAGACAGACAAAAGCACATATGGGCCCATAGAGACAAAGACCAGGGTCCAGGTAGGATTTCACTCTTTCTAACCTTTGTCCAATGGAACCCGCCACCTATAAAATTGGTAATGAAAATTTTAATCTATCTAAAAAGTAAAATTATAAGTGATCATGAGCTCATTTTTTTTAACTAATTTCGCTAATTTTCATATTATTGGAGGGGCAAAGTCTATACAAGCGCTCAAAAAACACTACGAGAGGCTCCTTTAATAAATAGTAAATAGAGAGGGAAAAGAAACATGAAAATAGTTCACTTCAAGTTATAAGCATCTCAGTGTAGCCAACTATGACACATCATGAGTCCAGGCCATGACACTAAAACGAGTGTATGGCCTTGCGTGCATAAGGCCTATGTACCATAGAATATATTAGGTTTAGAATAGCAATGGAGCTTGCACATTTCTATGTGTATGCTTTGCGTATATGTGTGCACCACAATAAATATTAGAACTCCTCTATAGGTTAAGTGTTACAGGCACAAAGCTTTGCCTAGCATTTACACACGTGATGGCTTGGCTATGCCACGCAGCCAGCAATCACTCTCTTTCCTTCCCACTTGTATGTACAAAGAAATCATAAGCAAAACAACAACACAGTCCGACCTGGTGTAAGGGTCTCCGCCCAAGTTATATTTCTGTCCGTTGAAATACAAAATAGGGAGAGAGCAAGGGATGATCCACTAGGTTGAGAGCTCTCCTCTCTTTCTCCCTAGTTCGCTATGCAGGAAAAATCACCTTCCAATCAGCCATGGCCTCCCTGCTCTCCTCCATTTATAGACTTAGCCTAAAGCTAGCCGTCCTAGTGCTACTAGGAGTACAAAACCCACCCAATACAAAAGTCCTCACCCTGACCAATTTTTAGCCCATAACCAATCCACCCCTAGCATAGAATAGGAAACCTGTAAGAGTCCATCTTCTGCTAGAAGTCCATTGCCATGTTGCCTCCAAGAGTTTGTCAATCCAAGGAAACCAGCCACTCTGACTCTCATCCGTTCTAAGAGTGTGACCAGCCTGCCTGTGTGAGTCATTTCCGTCCTAGGAACCTACTGTCCGGATTCCTACTCAAACTAGGAGTGCAACAAATCAACATAAGTAAATCCCGTCCGCCTTAGGAATCCTCCCCTAAGTCCAAGTAGCGCCCAACTTCGCTGAAAGAGTCCCACCCGCACAAGAACTCCTACTCAGCCTGCTCCGCAAGGCGAGTAGATCATCCGAAATATCTCCCGCGTTGTCCCAGCATCCGTCCGTGCCCAAGGGGTTGCCTAGGCTGTCCGTTGCCAAGTAAGGGGGTCGCCACCCCCTTTCAGCATCCATCAAGTTAAGGGGCTAACATGCCTCCCGCACTTGATTCTTCGACGCCCTCGTTGAAGCCCCAACTTCCCAGGTGCACCGATTGAAGCTATGAAGTCATCCGCCTCGCTAAACCCACTAGTAAGTAGCCAACACTTCCCATCACACCACGGCCTAGTCAAATTCCGCCCAGCCTAAGTCATCTTTCGGCCAGGTTTGAGCAATATCTGCTGCCCACCAATCCTGCGAACCGCTCCATCAATCCACCCCTTAGCTACTTCGACCAGCCAAGGTTTGGGGAGTTCGCTCCCCTCCTTCCTTCGAATCCTCAATGACTCAAAGCTACCCCCTCAAGCAGGGACTCCATCAACCGAACACATCCAATTCGTTGCAAGGGACTCATCTGGGCTACCTCCTCATGCTCAGATTCTTCCTTCTCCTCTTCAGCGACAAGTGCATTTAGCCTTTCCCGTTTTAGACATTCCTTGGCACAGTGCGGCCCATTGCATATCAAATAACCACCATTTCTATTAGGCTAGCCAGACTGCTCGTTGCTCTTTGCTTTGCCACCTTTACCACCTTTACTGCCCTCCTTGTTGGATGCCTTTGCTTCCCCATTCTTCTTTGCTGGCTCAGCGAGAGTTTATTTAAATCCGCCAAGCTATCAACCATTACAATCGCTGCAGGAAGGTCCTCCACTTCCCTCCGTCTTAACTCATTTTGAACCCAAATTTACAAGCCTGCCACGAAGTAGAATAGCTTAAAAAAGTGGGAGTAAGATTGGGAGGGACAGTTAGAGGAGGCAGCGCAAGAAAACACACGCTCTGTTTCTAAGTTACCAGTCAAACCCACACCCTACGCCACAATAAAGAAAAATTTGCAAATCAATCCAATACGGAGGGAGTCAAGGTCTTCGCCCTCAGTCAACACACAACCGCGGGCCCCACTCCATTTTTAAATACTCCATACCTTCTTCCAAACCCCCTCACTCTTCCCCGCCCCCCCACTTCCCTCCCACGGCCAGGACTGCCGGACCCGACCGCCACCTCCGCCGGCTCACCCTGAGCCCCTTCCCCCGCTAACATGCGCATCCATGCACCTGTTACCTTCTCCTTCCTCCTCCTCCTCCTTGTTCTTCCTTTCTGTTTGGCCCAGCTCTCTCCTGGCCAGAACTCCACCATGGCCGGTCTGGCCGGCCTCATCGGCACTTCCTCCTGGAACACCACTAGTCCCAACCCCTGCTCGTGGCACGGCGTCACCTGCGCCGGAAGTGACGTCACGGGACTATCCCTCTCGGGCCTCTCCCTCACCGTGGGTGCCCGGTTCTTCTCCTACCTCTGCCAGCTCGGTTCTCTTCAATCGCTGGATCTCTCTGGCAACTCCGTCACCTCTCTCCCGGGTGAGTTTCTTTCCAATTGTAGCGGATTAGATGGGTTGACATCGCTTAATTTGAGCAAGAATGCGTTGCGCGGGTCGTTGCCGGATTTTTCTGGGTTTGCTGGATTGATGGTGTTGGACTTGTCAAGAAACTCTCTCATCGGGACGATTGGGTCCCAGCTTAATCGATTGTCTCAGCTCAGGTTCCTGGACCTGAGCTTCAATTTCTTTTCTGGGTCTGTTCCTACCCAGCTCGGAAAGGGGACGGCTCTGGAAAGCATGCAGCTTTCGCATAATAACTTTAGTGGTTCTATTCCTCAAGAGCTTTTCATATATGGGAACAACCTCACCTTTCTTGATCTTAGCTTCAATTCCCTTTCCGGGTTTCTTTCCCTTAGCATTGCTAATCTATCTAAGCTTGAAATTTTGCTGCTTTCTTCAAATCTTTTGAATGGCCAAATTCCCAATGAACTTTCGCAGTTGAGCCGATTGTCCACCTTAAATTTGAGTTCTAATCATCTTACAGGTGCAATACCACCCACTATTTTTGGCATACCAGATGAACTTAATGGTTCATCCGGTAGTCTATTGTTTGTGAACTTGAATGGTAACGAACTTAATGGTTCGATACCAGATGCGGTGGGCAATGGGAATAGACTCTTAGAACTCCAACTTGGTGACAACATGCTCTCAGGAGATATTCCAAAGATGCCTGGTAAGTTGGAGGTTGCTCTCAACCTCAGTGGAAACAATTTCAGTGGACCCATCCCAGAGACACTTCAGGAACTGCAAAATTTAGAAGTTCTTGACCTCTCAGACAATGAGTTCACTGGTGAAGTTCCTCAATTTTTGAGCGATCTGATGAGCCTAAGACAATTGGATATTTCCAACAATCAGCTTTTCGGAATTCTTCCGAAATTTTCGTGTGATGTTACCTGGTATGGAAATTCAAATTTGACTTTAGAGAAGACCCAGCCTACTAAAATTGCTTCTAGTAAAAAAAATCGGACTGTTTGGTTGGTTGTAAATGCAATTTTCACTGCTGCTTTTGCCATAGGGCTGGTAGCACTGGGATATAAACTCATTTCCAGACAATCTTATCAGGTTCAGGATGAAAGTCTACCATGTTTTGAACAGCGCCCTGTGGTTATCCTTGGGAGTCACATTTTAACGGCAGATGCCATTCACAGATCGAGTATAGACTTCATTAAAGCCTTGGAGGCTGTTGATAGTCCTGCCAATCTTTTGCTGAAGAGCATGTTTGTGGCCTATTACAAGGCCATCATGCCTAGCGGACGGAGTTACTGTGTTAAGAAGCTCAATTGGGGTGACAATCTAGTCCAATTGGGAAACAATGAAAAGTTTGAAGAGGTGATGGAGGTTTTGGGGGGGATAACTAACTCCAGAATCATGACTCCTCTGGCATATGCATTGACTTCGGATAATGCATTTCTCTTTTATGAACCTGCACACATGGGGACCCTTTTTGATTTTTTTCAAAGCAGTTCAGGAGGTTCTTCAGATTGGTCAACTCGTTACAGCATAGCTCTCGGAGTGGCTCAAGGTCTGTTTTTTCTTCATGAATTCCAGGAACCCTTTATCCTTCTCGACCTCTCTTCAAAAAGCATATTATTGAAGTCGATTAATGAGCCTCTTATTGCTGACATCGAGCTTCATCGTGTTATTGATACTTCAAATAGCACTGGTAGCTTTTCTAGATTTGCTGGTTCTGTTGGATACACTCCTCCAGGTAAAAATCAACACTGCTTATTGCTATTTGACAATAGATAGCTGGCATTCTTTTTTGGCTTCCTGATAATTGTTTTTCTAAATGCATATTTTATTGGTTTATGATGAACTTTCACTTGGAAAATTGAAGTATAAAATGCTTCCGCAAATAGCTTTCTCCTCCTTCCTGCTTCTGCTTGTACAGACGTATGTGCACTAACTTTAATTTTGTTCTGTCATGGTCCAAGAATATTCTTACACAATGAAGGTGTCGATGGAGGGGAATGTGTATAGCTTTGGTGTTATCTTACTTGAGCTACTGACAGGGAAGCCTCCAGTTTGTGAGGGCATTGAATTGGCCAACTGGGTTAAGAGTAAATCAGCTCAGAATCGACAGTTTTGGGATGAAATTCTTGATTCTAGGATCAGTTCCGTATCAGTTGCAGTTCGAAATCAGATGCTTTCAGTCTTAAAGGTTGCTCGAGCTTGCGCTAGTGTATCACCTGATGCAAGGCCAAAGATGAAGAATGTTGTTTGGATGCTTCTGAATGCAAGATAATGTCAATTATGATTATATATATATATATACATAATCACTAAACACAAGAAGACATCAAGGATAGGGAGAAGCATTTTCCATGCTTCGCTCTAACAATGAGGAATAGAAGGTTCATAGACATGAAAACCGGTGGAAGAAACTAGAAAGGTGTGACCACAAATGGGAAATTACCCCCTACAAGCCATGCATGGCGTGGCCTTACTACTAGCCACGTGCAGCATGGCCAGCCATGCGCATGGCTTCTAATACCATTTTTTTTATTATAATTTATATATATATATATATATATATTTTTAATTTTCAAAATGAGATATATTTTTAAAAATTCAAAGGGTCATCATAACCTTCTATCTTGAACAGATTTGCATATTTTTGGTACCAATAGACTCGTATCGACGATCCCTACGAAACACGACCCCATAAGGGTATGTTATCTTGTAAATTTAAAATGGGGTCCACCCATAATATACATATCAATTGAGGTTGTAGTCTATGGTCCTAATATTTGATTTATGAATTCTTAGGTTTGATACATTCATCTCTCATAGCTCTATAAAAGATCTTAAAGCTCATTCAAACAATTCAAACTTAAAATAATTCAAATTTAAGATAAACAATTACTGAAACTAAAGTCGCTTATGGCCCCAAAAGTTTCATAATCAAAACTTTAGAAAATTAAGGATTATTACAAGTTTTATGGATATTCTTTTACCAGTTTAATCCTATGCCCTATAAGCATATATAGGTTTTTCCTTAGAAGGAGTTCATGGTGTCTAGTTGCTTCCCAAAAGTTAAGGTGCCCCAGTGGCATTCTTTTCCTTCTACGGTTGAGCCATTTAAAATGATAATGAGCTTCATTTGTCAATAATAGTTGTAAGAATAAGAGTAAGACAACATGAGTAAGTGCAAGATTATGAATAAGACTACAAGTGTAAGTTTCTGTGCAAAATTATAAGTATAAGTTTCCGAGTAAGATTGTATGTGTAAAAGCTTGAGTAAGACTAGAAGCATACAAATTTAAGTATGATGGTGTGAGTAAGACAGTAAGTGTTACGCCACTTCCCTTTGACCCGAACCCGTTCTAAGAAGGTAGGATGCAACACGACAATGTGGAAGACTAATTTATCCTAGGTTTTTTTTCATCGAAGTACACAACGCATTCTCTTTGTACAAAAACAAATAAAGAAAGGTAAAAAAGATTAATTAACAATCTTAGCCCAACACAATACCCACAACATTTAAATAAACCTAGTCTTAAGCCTTGAGGCTACAACATATCTAAAGCCTTCATTAGCTATCCGAAGTATGAAATAAAGTGAAGTCTAAGATTATCATATCACATTACAAGTCTAACACCACCCAAATATCTAGCCCCCTCTCATTGTGCATGCCCATCCTCAAAGTCATCATATAGACCATCTGAAGCACATGCATGACACAACATACAACCCTCAAATAAAACCACAAAAAAAAAGAGATGAGCTTAGCTCAGTAAGGGTTTTAAAATGAAACATAAGTTCATAATAACACCACATGCATTCTCAATTTAAACATGCATCATATATCCAGTCTCTACACCTATGCAACATGAGATAAATCACATTACATACACATATATATTCAAACCACCTGTGCATTATACGTTCATTCATAATTCATAACACACATGTACACTATGTACAATTATTTAAGTATCATGGTTCATTCACATCTTGTATGAAGCATGTATCAATATTCACATTCGTCTTGCATAATCAAGTATATCAAATCATGTATGTTTCATGCCACATGCGCCATGTGTAACATAAGCATCATTGTTCTTACGTAACCTATATCAATGAGCATTATCATTCATACACATGCATAAACAATCAAGTGAATGTTTCACAATTGAGTAAATAACCTTGCTTATCACGGATAAAGCATAAGTAGACCTACTCACCCTACAAATCCTAACAAGAAAGTTCTAAGTAGTTTGGGTAAATCGCTAACTGGGAAAGTACCCTTTGGTAAGCCTATACACATAGACAAACTAGCATAAAATCTCCTGTCTATATAACACATCAATTTAACTAATTATATTATTATGCTCTTCTCACCTGGGGAGGAAACCTACCCTCAAAGGAACGTCATCCTTTCGAACAAAAAATTGATTTGATAAACCTTCGATGTGGCTAATCCAAAAAATTATAGCATGAAATCGATTAATCACGGTTACACACAAGTAATCTTTGCTTACAAGTCATTCTCATGATGCTTGTGACCTGTTACATGCGTGAGCAATGTTTAATAAATATAAGTATAGGTAAAAATACTATAATCAGTCATAATATGTATGAAACATGGTCTATTTGTGACAAATAAAATCATATAAGTATAAGTAAAAATATGCATACATGGTCATGTTTTTATTTGACCTAAAATATGTGGAATATAGTTCATCTATAATTAGTGATATGTGCAAGTATTCATAATTCACCATAGATTATAATCTAGGAATCATCAAATAAATACGAATAAATCATCAAAATATGGATTTAAAACAAGTAGAGCATCATGTAAAATTTAGACAAGTATAATTATTTTCATGCTTAAGCTAAATCACAATCCAAAGGATGTTCATATGCAATTAAAGTGACAATTATAAGTATTCATAATTCATCATAGTCATAAAAAATTAGAATCATGAGAAAAGAACAAATAATGGCAAAAAATTCACAAAAAACTATCGTTTGGTTGTTCAAATAGCCTTACTGCCCATTCAAACGCCTGGCTGCTTGAGCGGCCTAGTTGCCTGTTCAAATGCCTAGCTATTTGAACGGTCTATTAGCTTGTTCGATCGATTGAAACATTTCACTTTTTTAGTTCGTCTTCAACCTCTCAAAATTCAAACTAAAAACATTCTGAAGTTCCATAAAAATTATAAAATCATTAGAAAACATTATATAACTAAAATCTAAGCTTAGAATATGATAGATCTAGTCATTTTCATACTTAATCATACCAAAATAACCATAAATTGTATGCTTTTAATGAATCTCCATTACTCGATGTGTGTGCTAACTCTTCGACTTCGATCATCGACAACAGACCGACACATTATTGATGGTGTTGGCCATTTCGAAAAGGGGGAAGATCAAAAGGAAATCTAGAGAGGAAAATTTTGCTTACCTTGTCGGCTTGAAGGAGGATCAGAGTGAAACCTCACAACTGGCTGTGCGCACACAATGTGTGTAACATCCATAGTTTTAAAACTATCTGTTTATAATTTATTTAGGTAGAGTTAGGTGTGTTGAGTAGAGCTCTATGAGACAAGCATAACAAGCCTAAGTACGCTTAAATCGGGTACTGGGGTCATAAGTTATGGCCTCGAGAGCTCACCACATGGACATGACCTTCTTTAAAAGTACAAGATAACCTACCCATGTAGGGTCTAGTTATGTAGGGCTCGTCGATACTAGCCCAATGGTACTAAGAATACACAAATCAGAGTTCGGGAGAGAAAGTTATGCGCGCTCGAAGCTTTTGGAATTGAAAAAAAAAAGAATGCCAGCGACTCCGTGTGTTAGTGTGATGTCGTGCATCAGCGCAACATGCGTGTTATACATGACGCGCGTGTTACGATTTTTGAGCGTCAGTGCGGGCTGCGTATGGGACGAGCTTCTGTTCCTCCTACATTCTTCAAACTTATGTTCCTCTATTCTTAGTTGTTTTACGCCGATTTAAGCCAATGAAGAGGTATTTCTACCTAAATCGAGCTTGCTAGATGTCCTGGCGAGGTTATTTTTTCATTTTGAGACCAATAAGGCCCAGAAATGTGACACATAATTTTGAGGTACTTCGTGTATCATTTTTTTCTCACATTGGAAGCGAGGTAGGGGCTTTTATTCTTTCATAAGACATAAATACTTACATCGGTTGCCTTTGAAAGTTTGTATAGATAATTATAGTTAATTGCTTGAGTAATTTCGTGTGTGTGTTTTAGGATTGCCTCATATACTTGTTATATTGAGTGTTTATCTCTTGACTTTAAATATGAGTTAGGTTTTATGATATATGTGATATAAAGAAAATCTGGCTTCGTCGTTATTTTAATTATACTTGAGTATAGTAAGATTAAAAAACGGTTTTATGAAATTATTGCACTATCAAAATGATTTTAGAAATACATACAATCATGACAACTGAGTTGCTGGGATGAGATAGAGAATGGGTAACTGTCTCATTGGAACAAGCGACTATCCCTACCTTTATAATCGTTATCAGTAACATGACCATGACTTGTAGAGGCAAGGTTAGGATTTTGAAAGGTCGAACTTCATGGAAGGATGTTCAAAGAAAAGAAAAAGAGATAAAAACTCCCATTTGAGTCGGGAATATAAGATATTTAATTGCCTAGAGCTCAAATTGGTAGACGTACCGATAGAGTTCCATAATAGAGAGTACACAACTATAATCCAGTTTAGATTTGGATACACGGTTCGTACATTAGCCTAGTGAGCCCTTAACAAAGGGTAAGACCCTTGATTAGCCCCTAACGAAGGGCACCTATCAAGGCTATGCTTACTAGGGTAGAGAGTATCAGTAGAAAACTCTTTGCTCTCTAGATCCTGACGCCCCATGAGCACGGGTTGCTCTTCCCTCTAAAAGCACGGAGTGTTTTATGAAAATTTTGTAAAGGAGTTAGAGGCCGCTACTTTGTACCCGCAACAAATTTCTTATAATAAAATAAATGTCTAGGACACTAGTAGTAAACCTTGAGAGCTTGCGAACCCTAGAAGCCTCTTCGATATGTAGGAAGAAGCCCTAAGGAAGCTTTTGGGTGAGCGGCACACCCTTATTGCTTCTTTTGAAAAGTATTATCTATTTATTTGATCTTGTGATTTAAATTATATGATAATATAAATATTCCTACTGAGTATTTTAAAACACTCACTACCCCCAGACCTTTTAGGGCCTGGTGAGGAATAGATGTAAGTAGAAGAGACTAGTAGAAGATACCAATAGACAGATACATTTGGGAGGTTCAAGTGGTAACTAAGGAGTCTACAATTGCACAAGTAGTTCCTAAGCACACTTTCATTCTTTTACCTTGAGAAGACTTGTTTATATCTTTACTTGTGTGTTTGTAAATAGACAATGTATTTCCTAGGAAATGAATTATATTATGTTACGTGTTTGGCATTATGTTTCGAGGTCGCGACCCAAGGAAGCTCTGATTTTACTTTTAACTCTATTTGTTTTAGAAATTGTGGGTCGTGACAGTTGGTATTAGAGCCCAGGAAATTCTATCTACAAAGTGAAAAATAAATGATTTCTAGCTCTATAATTCGCTTAGATAAGTAGACTTAGAATTCCTTTAGACCATCTTTTTGAATATAGATGTTGTCATCGCAACGACCCGGTCAAGAGCTGCAACTCCAAATAATGATTTGGTTGGACAAATCTCGTCTGAATCAGGAGGGGGAGTAGCACTGAAGCTATGAGTTTGTTGCTACAAAATCTTGCTCAATGCTTAGCTGAGCAAGGTTATCATCTTGCTCTTTCTTTGCCACCAACAAAACCTTCTCCGATTCCCTTGAGTGAAAACTCATCTGGCAAGAGTTAGGATGAGTATAATTTGGCTAAACGGTTTAAGAAGATTCTCCCCACCTTCTTGGGTGAAGGAGAACCAGAGGAGGTAGAAAAATGGGTAAAAGAAATTGAAAAGATTTTTGAAGCAATGGAGGTAACAGAGAGTAGAAAGGTTTCCCTTGGAACATTTGTCTTCTCTGGAGAGGCAGATCATTGGTGGACCATAATCAAGTAGACTAAATTTGTAGAGGTTTAGCAAGTTTCTTGGAATGAGGCAAGGAAGTCTTCTATGATAATTATTTTATACTCCATATGAGGCAACAAAAAAAGTTGGAGTTCATGGAATTAAAGCAAAGAAGTTTGTTAGTACATGAGTATGTGACCAAATTCACTTAGTTGCACCACTTTGCCTTGGGTGCATGCAATAAAAAATTACCCATTTTGTCTCGAGATTAAAACCAAAACTAAGATATCAAGTAGTAATTCTACAACCTACTACTCTGAGTTGAGCAGTGGAGATTGCCTATGTGGCAGAGCACGATCATCAGAGAGCAATGGAAGAATGGAAGGAGGGTTGGGAAAATAGTATTTTCATATAAACTAACACCAAGAGAGGCTATAACTACTCTTGCGGTGCCCTTATCATGTTATCTAGACCATATCAGCCGCAACCACAACAATAAGCTTTTAAGAGAAGGTCACAACAACAATATGAGCAAGATAGGAGAGGGACCCCAAGGCCCATACATAAGAAGGGGAATAACCTATGCTTTGTTTGTGAAACTAAGAGTCACTTTGCTAGAGATTCTCCAAGGAAACAAACAAGAAATGAGCTTCAGCCCGAACAAAAGGCCAGGATTCTAGGATAGGTATACGCCTTCACAAATGAGGAAGCTCATGCCTCAAATGCCATCATGGAAGGTACTCTTCTTGTCTCTGACTGATTAGCTAAAGTTTTGACAGATCTGGGCTCTACACATTCATTTATATCATTTGAATTTGCTTTAAATTCAGAAAATTAAGTGTTGAAGTTACCTTTTATATTAGAGGTCGCAACACCTATAGGAGACTCTATGTTAACACATGAGTTTCTTAAGGAGGTGTCACTTCAAATAGGTAACAATCAGTTGAGTGCTAACCTAGTTTTACTAAAGCTAATTGATTTTGATATTATCCTGGGCATGGATTGGTTAGGTACACATGGAGCCGTAGTGGATTGTGGTGAAAAGAAAGTAGTTTTCGGAAAAGAGAATATTGTGTTCCAAAAAATTCAGGATAAACCAAGCTCCTGTATTATATCAGCCTTTAAAACACGAAAACTAATGAGCCAAGGATATTGGGCATTTCTTGCTACCGTTATCATGAACAAGGTAAAAGAAATAACTTTGGATGAGATAAACACAATACGGGACTTTGTTGATGTTTTCCAGATGAATTGCTAGGTCTACTACCTGAAAGAGAAGTTAAGTTTAGTATTGAGCTTCTCCCAGGTACCACTCCTATTGTGAAGGCACCCTATAGAATGGGTCAAACCAAGCTTAGAGAATTGAAGGAACAACTTTAGGACCTTCTGGACAAAGGATTTATCCATCCAAGTGTCTCCCCTTAGGGAGTGCCAGTGCTTTTTGTGAAGAAGAAAGAAGGGTCTCTTCAATTATGTATCGATTATGAGATGTTGAATGGAGTAACAATAAAGAATTGAATATCATCTTCCTCATATTCATGATCTTTTTGACCAGTTGTAGTCGGCCAAAATATTCGCTCGAATTGACTTAAGATCTGGATATCATCAGCTAAGGATTCGAGACGAAGATATCTCAAAAACTACTTTTCGAACATGGTATGGGCATTATGAATTCTTAGTTATGCCTTTTGGGTTGAGTAATGCCCAAGCTGCTTTTATGGATCTCATGAATTAGATTTTCAATGTTTATCTGGACAAATTTGTTATAGTATTTATAGATGATATCTTGGTCTACTCTATAAGTGTTGGTGATCATTCGGGAACATATTCAAATAGTGTTGAATATACTTTGTACAAACAAGCTTTATTGCAAGCTCAGCAAGTGTGAATTTTGGCTGGATTAAGTAAACTTTCTTGGTCATGTTATATCTAAGGACGGAGTGATGGTTGATCCAGTTAAGGTCGAAGCGGTGCTAAGGTGGGAGAGGCCTAAAACAATGTCTAAAATTCGTAGTTTCTTGGGTCTAGTAGGGTACTATAGGAGGTTTATTGAAGAGTTTTCAAAGATTGCTATGCCATTGACCAAACTAACCAGCAAATATATGAAGTTTATTTGGAACAAGGAATGTGAGAAGAATTTTCAGGAATTAAAAAAGAGACTGACCACTGCCCTAGTGTTAACTCTACTTTGTGGAAGCGGTGGATTTGTAGTATCTGTGATGCTTTGCGAGAGGGCATGGGTTGTGTACTGATGCAACATAGAAAGGTTATAGCCTATGCCTCACGACAGTTAAAAATTCATGAAGCTAATTACCCTACTTATGATTTAGAACTTGTAGTAGCTGTCTTCGCATTAAAGATTTGACGACATTATCTTTATGGAGAGGAATTTGAGGTGTTCACACCCCATAAAAGTTTAAGATATATTTTCTCTCAACTAGATCAGAACATGCATTAAAGAC
Organism: Saururus chinensis; assembly: GCA_035235625.1. NCBI lineage: Eukaryota > Viridiplantae > Streptophyta > Magnoliopsida > Piperales > Saururaceae > Saururus > Saururus chinensis. The sequence goes on from CP141140.1 coordinate 31,105,652, forward strand.
ATTGGATGAAATACTTGAAAGACTATGACTTCACCATCTAGTACCATCCAGGGAAGGCGAATGTAGTAGTAGATGCCTTGAGTAGAAAGTCTTATGGGTTCTTGATACATTTAATGATGAAGGAATGAAAATTACTTGAAGAAGTAATAACAGTCAAACCTAAGCTTGAGATTGGACGAGGCAAGTCATTCTTTGCCCACTTGTTGGTATAGTCTATGGTAATAGAGCAGATATTGGAGGCTCAGAAGACGGATATGGAGACTCTAGCTTTGTTAGAACGGTCAAGTTTCACTCAAGGAAGTGATGAAGGTATTCTTGAAAGATTAGTTGTTCCTGCCATTCCAGAGTTAAGACATAGAATACTGGATGAAACGCATAATTCAAGGTATACTATTTATCTAGGAGGGACCATGATGTTTCATGATTTAAAAAGGAACATCTGGTGGGATAGGATGAAGTGAGATGTGGTTGAGTGTGTTTCCCGATGTTTAACATGTCAACAAGTTAAGGCAGAACATCAGAGACCTTCTGGATTGCTTCAACCTCTTGACATCCCTGAGTGGAAGTGGGAGCATATAACGATGGATTTATACCAGAACTACCTAGGACTTCAAGCGGTAATGACATAATTTGGGTCATAGATGATCAACTTACTAAGTCCTCCATTTCCTTCCACTTTGAAAGAAGCACTCATTGGATAGTTTGGCACAATGTAGAGGAGATAATAAGTTTATATGGAGTGCTTGTGTCCATAGTTTCAGATATAGATAACATATTTACTTCATGCTTTTGGCGAAGTTTACAAGAGGCTTTGGGTACTACATTGAAATTCACCACAACTTTCCACTTGCAAATGGATGGACAATCAAAAAGAACCATCCAAGTATTGGAAGATATGTTGCGAGCATGTGCTTTGGGATGGAAAGGTAATTGGGACAAACACCTGCCGCTAGTAGAATTTGCTTATAATAATAGCTACAATTCTAGCATTGGTATAGCACCATATGAAGCACTGTTTGGATGACCTTGTCAAGCACCAACTTGCTAGAGTGAGGTTGGAGAGTGTCATTTGATCCAATCAAAGTTGATCCAGCAATGTGCTGATAAAGTTAAGCTAATTAAAGAACGATTGTTGATAGCTCAAAGTCGACAGAAGAGCTATGTAGATAAAAGACGTCGAGATCTTGAGTTTGAAGCAGGTGATCACTTCTTGAAGATATCACTGACCAAAGTGGTTATGAGATTTAGAGTGAAAGGTAAGTTAAGCCCTCGCTTTGTAGGTCCAATGGAGATATTTTAAAAGATTGGACTCGTAGCTTATAGGTTGGTGCTACTTCCTCAGCTTGAAGGTGTTCATGATGTCTTCCACGTCTCCATGCTTAGGAAATATGTTCGAGATCCCTCCCATGTTTTAGATACGATACCAAGGAAGTTGAGACTAGACTTAACTTTCGAGGAGAAGCCAATTCAGATCTTGGTAGAAAGGAGCAAGCCCTTAGAACTAAGAAATTCCGTTAGTAAAGATCTTGTGGCAACACCACTCCTAGGAGGGAATAATGTAACATCCGTAGTTTTTAAACTATCTTTTTATAATTTATTTATGGTAAAGTAAGGTGTGTTGAGTAGAGCTATGTGAGACGAGCATAATAGACCTAAGAACGCTTCAATTGGATACCAAAGTCGTAAGTTACGGCCTCAAGAAGTGCACCACATGGGCGGGACCCACTTTAAAAGGGATAACCTACCCATGTAGGCCTAGCTTTGTAGGGCTCATCGATACTAGTCCAATGGTATTAGAATGAGCAAATTGAAGTCCGGGAGGGAAAGTTATGTTTGTTTGAAGCTTTTGGAATTTAAAAAAAATAAAAAAATAATTTCTATGTCAGCTTGCGTCAGTGTGTTATGCGCGCCGCGCGTCAACGTGGGGCATGATGCATAGCATCGCCATGCTGTGCTATGCGTGGCGTGGCCTGTGACGTGCCACTCGTGTGATGCATGTCATCCGGACTCACCACCTCACTGACCCATAATAGGCATGTGGGCTTCCGTTTTTGGAATTTTTTTATTGTTTTTGCTCTCCTACATTCTTCAAACTTCTGTTCTTCCATTCTTGGCTGTTTTACGTTGGATTTAAGCAGTTCAAGAGGCATTTCTACATAAATTGAGAATTATGGATGTCATGGTGGGGTTATTTTTCCATTTTGAGAGATCTAAGGCCCAAAAATATGACATCTAATTTCTGGGTACCCGGTGTATCATTTTTTTCTAGTGCAGGAAGTGAGGTAGGGGCTTTTATCCTCTCTTATGACATAAATACTTACATCAGTTATCTTTGAAAGTTTGTATAGATAATTCTAGTTAATTACTTGAGTAATTTCCATGTATGTGTTAGGATTGCCTCATATACTTGTTTTATCGAGTGTTTATCTCTTGAATTTAATCATGAGTTTGTGATATAAAGAAAATCTAGCTTTGCCATTATTTTTATTATACTTGAGTATTGTAAGATTGAAAGATGGTTTTATGGAATTATTGCTCTATCAAAATGATTTTAGAAATGCATACGATCATGGAAATTGAGTTGCTCGGATGAGATAGAGAAGGGGTAACTGTCTAGTTGGAACGAGTGACTTACCGTTTATAATCGTTATCAATAACACGACCATGACTTGTAGAAAATTGTTTAAAAGGTTGATCTTTGTTAAAAATTGTTTAAAGTAAAGAAAAAGAGAAGGAAATTCTCGATGGAGTCGGGCATATAAGAGATTTAATTGTCTAGAGCTCAAATTGGTAGACGTACCAATAGAGTTCCATAATTTAGAGTACACAGATATAATCTAGTTTGGAATCAGGTACACGGTATGCACATTAGCCTGGTGATCCCCAAACAAACAGCAAGACCCCTAATTAACCCTTAACTTAGGGCACCTATCAAGTCTACGTGCTATATGGTAGAGACTATCATGGGAAAACTTTCTACTCTCTAGATCCCAACCCATAAGCATGGGCGGCTCTTCCATCTACAAGAACAGAGTATTTTACAAAAATTCTATAGAGAAGTAAGAGACTGATGCTTTGTACCCGCAACAAATTCCTTATAATAGAATGTGTCTGGGACACTAGTAATAAGCCTTGAGACCTTACAAACCCTTGAAGCCTCTTCGATACGTAGGAAGAAGCCCTAGGGATGTTTTTGGGTGAGATGCACACCCTTATTACTTCTTTTGAAAAATATTATTTATTTACTTGATCTTGTGATTTAAAACTAACTTATGTTTTATTTGTGTCTAATAGAATAAATATTCCTACTGAGTATTTTCAAATACTCACTACTCCCCAGACCTTGTAGGGCCCGGTGAGGAATAGATGCAAGTAGAAGAGACCAGTCAATAGACACTTTTTGGGAGCTTCAAGTAGTGACTAAGGAGTCTACGATTGCACCAGTAGTTGCTAAGCATGCTTTTGTTCTTTTGGCTTGAGAAGACTTGTTTATATCTTTACTTGTGTGTTTGTATAGAGGGAGTGTATTTCCTATGAAATGAATTATATTATGTTACGTGTTTGGCATTTTGTTTCCAGGCCGCGATCCGAGCAAGCTTTGATTTTAGTTTTAACTCTCTATATGTTTTGGAAATCTAGGGTCACGACTGTGGGAGAATGCCACTGAGTGATGCATTATGCTTCGAGGACTTGTGGACAAGTGTGGAGGTGCCATGAGGGTCAGTGAGGTCACTAGAGGCGAAGCAGGTAGACGGAAGGGAGATCATTTGGTGGAGGGGTGGAGACTTTCAAAATCAACTCAACAGGAACTCCATTGAAGCGTCTTAGGGTTTGGGAGCGAATGATAGCTAACTTGTATGCACCATCTATTTAATTAGAAACTTGAACCACCAATGTGTCAGTAGAGCTATTGTGTGTATGTTTTTGAAAAAAATGTGGCTTGTTGAAAAACTCCCGATTTTTGAATTTTGAGTTTAAATTATTTTAAGGGGGGGATAATGTAACATCCCATACTTTTAAAGAAATATATAACTTTTATTTTTGGAAATTTTCTTTTTCATAGGTATGCCCATGATGTGTCAGTGTACATTGGTGAAAATGGGTCTAATTGTTGGTCGGCACTACTGTGTGACTGGGCACATCTGTGTCTTATGGTTGCATCAAGAAATGTGGGTAGTTAAATGGTTTTGACTTCCAGAAGCATTTATCCTTTATGAAGGGCAAAAATTACTAATTTCATACGATTTGGAGTCTTGAAGGACTCCAAGGAAGAGTAGAGTGCTTCTGGCTTGAAGTGTATAAGACTTCATTTGAAGGAGAAGTTGTGTGTGATTGAAGGTTGGATTGCTAACCTTGATGGTTGAAATGCATATTCTTAATCTGATCGCATGTCTATGGCATGTTTCAATGCTTGTTTTGCTAGTTTTCTAAGAATTATGCCATGTTTATTAATAATGGTGATTTTGATGCATGCAGTTTATATTATACTATTCATGTTTTAAATTGTAAGATTTACGGTTTAGATGTCAAAATTATAATATTTTACGGAAGGGAATACTTGGAGATCTAGTTTAGTCTTTGTTTGTTTCTTCTTGATCATCAATGTGATTGTAGACACGTCGATGATTGGAGGAAGATGAACAATACTGACACCAACACGTTGTATCATGTCAATGTTATACTGAACATCAACAAGAGGACCAACACATCGGTAATGATGTTGGGCTCCCACATCCTATATAATATTGGTAAGAGTTTGATACGTCGATAGGGACATTGATGGTCATCGATATCGGCTGACACATGGATGGGGCTTTGATGGTGTATTAGTTCACACATACAATACAGTCCACTGCTAACTTTCATCTGCCACTTCTGCTATGGTCTTCTTGGCCCTTCATTTTTCATCAAGTGTTTCAAAATTTAATGCTAACAATAATAAATAAGCTTCCAACTTAATATTTCCCCCCAAATCCCCACCTTTCTGTGCCCCCACCACAAATCCATAGCGTTCTTCACCATCTCTCACCGGAGCTCTCAATGGTGTTGCTCTCTCCACCCCCTCCTCACCACTTCATTACAGTCTTTTTGCAAGAACTCTCTTACCTTCGACTTTTTAGAATCCCCTCCTCTTTCACCCACAGGACGACGGTCTCCCTAGCCAAGCCTCCCCTCCTTTCTACCTGACATTCTCTCTCCTCTCTTGCTTACTCTCTCCCCCCTCCTGCTTACTATTCCCCATCCACCACCATTCTTCCCTTTTTTTCATTGTAGAGAGCACTGAGGATGAGCCACAAGAGCTGACGCGGAAGAACCGACAACACATTTTCAACTTTGAACAAGTTTTTCAAAGCTAGCGAGGTTGGGAGAGAATCCTACCCCCATTCTTAGAAAGGAAACAAGCATAAAGGAGTTTGGGGATAGAAATTGTCGGACCATGGTATGGGCTTAGGCCCATTTGGTCCAATATAGTTCACGGGATCTAAGGATAGTGGGGGCGGTTGCGTTGACCCCACATGAACCATCTTGACACATATTCTATTGAGACCCACATCTGTCACACCGCACACTAGGCATGTGACTAGGGTACACATATTCACTTTGTAGGGCCTGACTCATAAATTGGTGTCATTGGTTGGACCCGTGGTTTGTGAGGGTCGACCCTATTGTGGGCTTGGCTATATGCAGGGGATCCAAGCCTCCATGGTCTCAGAGAATTAGATCCCACTCCCATTGTGTCAGACCCTCTAGTTTAATCCGACAGAATTCATATTAGAGACCCATATAATAAGGCACATGTAGGGTGAGGATTGGAGATTGACTTAAAGAGACCTAATGAGAGAGGGAAGAGGAGTCCATCACGTCCCCCCTCTTATTTTGTCTCCCCCATCACGTCCCCCTCTCTTAAATGTCTCTTTCTCAGTACGTCTTGCACAAACCAGAGAAAAGAAGAAGAGAAAGGGCTGACTGCCCCCTCTCTTCCCTCTCCCTTGTGGTTCTCCTCTCTTGGCGGATGTCTTGAGAATCGTGCTATTATTAAGAAGCATCAAAGCAAGGGCTAGGGCACTCCATCAAAGGAATTCTACAATCTAAAGCAAGGATTTTGAGGGTTCTACACATAGTTAAAGGTATTCCCCTTCTACGTTGGTTGAATTGTTATTCAATCGATCAATTAGGCATTGGAGTGAAGGATTAAAGCGTCAAGGGGCTGATTACCCCAAAGGTAAGTTTGTATTACTCCTTTATTCTATTCTAATTGATTAATTACCTCATGCATGTGATTACTGCTTATGAATGGTCTTAATCATATGATTATGTTGAAATAATTATTTTAAAGATTCGATTTTTACTCGAGGTGCCACCCCTATGGCATGCCCCACCACTTGCTTCCGCTAGTACACCACTCATAAAAAATGATGCCATGACCATGGGGATCGAGCTGTTTCCATAAGAAGGATGGCCATGGAAGGTGGAATTTGGAATTGAACATAACTGGCTGATCCTGGAATTTGTCTAGTTTGTTGTATTCTTCTTCTACCTAATTTTCGTCCGCCTCACTAGTTAAGTCCTCTTCTTTTATCTTCTAACTACATTTCTTAATCATATTGCTTAATTTTTCTTAGATTTTTTTAGTTTATATATTATCTTATTTCGTTTTATGGTAAATTTTATTTGCTATTATTTTGTTCTTTTATTCTTGAATTTTTGCTACTGTTCTTAACTTAACTCCATCTTTGTTTAGTTGATATGGCTATGGGAGTTTTATTTGTTAAAAAAATGATTAATTTACTGGTTAAAGGCTGCAAAGATATGAGTTGCAAATTTGATGACAAAATTAATGAGAAATAGCTGCCTCCTTTTTAATTGTTCTGATATCTCTGATTATGGATGAATTTGTGAAATGGTGACTAGTCTGGGTCCCAATTGTAATGAAAGTGCCTTTCCTACTATTAATTTTTTTTAGTGTGAAAAACTTTCTAACAATGTTAAAAAGAAGTATTTCATCATTCAAAATACACTCATTAGTGGCAGCTAAAGCACGAATCATTGCTTTGGACCTTGTTTGGTGTGAGTGAAGTCAAACAATTCCAGTTTTACAAATATGTTTTTATGTATTTTCCTCTAATAATATGAGATTATAGCTTAGAAGAAAGAATAATAAAATTCCTTCAAATTTGGTTCTAGTTGTTGGATCTTTAGCTCAAATGGATAGAGCAGTCAAGAGTGGGTGAACTCTAATCTTGAGGTATGGTGGTTTGAATCCACCAAGATCCACAAAAAAGAGTAATATGCTAGTGTTGAAAAGTATAATTACATGAAGTAGACTGAATAGAACTTACAAGCAGAACCCCTATCAAGGGAATAGCTGTTACGTCCAAACTAAGACTATGAAGGAGTCTAGTTCAGATTTCTTTTTTTTTACTTGTCAACTATAGTAAACAAGGTCGATCCACAGGGAAAGCCTTGTGTGACACAGAAAACTATTACGAAGAGAATCGAATAGAGAAGAAAAGTGAAATAGATAATAAGAGACAATTCAAAGAGAAAGTGCTAAGGCATCAAAAATCCACTTGCAATAAATCTCTAATGTTTACTTCATTCAAATGATAACTCAATCAAGATCAAATGAAAATTTATCTTAATCGGAAAATTTATCTTTTAAAGAACTTTGAAATAAAACAATAGTAATTGATTGTTTACTACGTGAAAGCATTAAGTATATAATCACAGGGAATTATAAGCATTCAACGTGCCTTTCGTCAACGCTGAATCAAATAATTGTATAGATTATAAACTCTTTAAATATGAAACATCAATTTAAAATGATAAAGAACTTACTTGAATCAAAGTATCCATTAAACATCAAGTACAAGCTTCATTCCTAGCCTTAGCTTGAGAGATTTAGAAAGCCATTACAATAAAACTAAAAACAAAGATGCAAAATAAGAGAAGGAAATAGGAGAAGAAAGCTCTAAAGAGGAGAGAATGCCCCATCTATCACGTCCACCCCTCTATTTATAGGAAAAGAAAGGGTTGCTTCAAAGGGTAAAATCAAATCATATCTCCAGATTTCATCCTAATTGATTGCCTGATTCGACCCCTATATCTTCGGAATTTGGAATTTCTTCCTGAAATAACACTTGTAGCCACGGAAGTCTTCTTTCCATTGCCACTAGAATCATCAATCCGAATTATACATAAAAAGATATGATCAAAATACTAAGGTTGTGTCAATCTATCCGAATCAACTTCTTTCATAATTTAGTTCTATTCATACAAATCTCAAATCAAATGGGTCCACAAGGTTGTGTTCGACCATTCCATGCATGTTAGACCATTATGAGCCCATTCTTGACTTTTAAATAGCTTTGGGTAGTTGGGCTTAGCTTCCTCTTCCAGTTGTATCTTGTTGAAGCCTGTTTAGACATGTAAACTCAATTAAGGTCCAACTAACTTATTCAAAACATAAATAGCCCAAATCAGTAATGAATTAACACAAAATAGGATTGCAAATAGAAATTTGAAAATATTTTATTAAACATAATTTCAGTGCATCAAATACCCCCAAACCTACTTTTTGCTAGTCCTCGAGCAAAACAAAAATTAAAACAATAGAAAACAAAGCTAACTACTCCACTTCCGCAGAAATCTCGATTGCATTTAGCATATGCAATAAGCCTTTAAACCCCTAGCTTACACTAGTGGACGAGTTGTGTCTCGTGAGGGTTTGCAGTGAATATACCCACAAAATTCAAAACTAGAATGTTAAAAGAAAATAAAAATTAAAACCACGCCAAATTTACAAATCAACTCCTCCTAAACATGTAACTTCATTTAGTAAAATCAATCATGCATAATATAACTTGTCTTCTGAAACAATAATTCATTCTAACAACTTCATATTGGTGGCAATTATTCATACATACATAATAGTTTTAGAAAAACAGACATTGCCAAGTAATTATACAATCCCATTCTTATGAATCGAACAACTCAATGTGTCTCATGTCCACTCAGCAATTTCAATTTTAATACTAAATAGGCATTGGCATCCATTCATCTTCAAGAGATCATAATAGAGAATCATGCAAAACCTTCCTTGAAAAATAAAACACCCTAGATCACTTACCAACACATTTAAGATATAATTGCATAGTGTCCTACTAGAATTTTATGCTCATCTCACATGACATGTGTAAGGCTTAGCCTTTTTAGCTTTCTATAAGATCCATGTAACAAGTGTTAGGCCAGTGACTCCCAATCCAGTTGGCTCAGGGCACTAGGTGTTAAAGCACCCCTCAGGCTTAATAACTTGAACCAAATAGGCTTCAAGGCTATGCATGTCATAAATTAGTCAACTCTACCTTTTGACTCGAACACCCTATGCTTAGTGAGGCACGCCGAGTCCCGGTCTACTCAATAGAGTGACTTTAATTTTTTCATTTTTTTTTTATTTTTTTTTCTTGAACACATTATACAATCAACTTGAATTGTGTTGACAACAAGTCCTCGATTGTTCTACAAACCAAGAATAGTGAAGCTCAAAACTCTATCATGATAACCTGAATACTACTAGATCATGCCAAAGTTTTACTCTCATAAGAAAATAATTACTTAGATTCAATGATATCCACCAAGATGTAAGACCATAATCAAGGGCTCGAATTCTCACTTAGGCAAATGTCTTACTTTGTTTGTTATTTTTTTTTCAAAATAAGAGCACAAGAAACCAATATGAAGTAATCAGAACTCAAAATCATTAAATCTGTCAAGTCATATTCTGAATAATATGATATCATTAAACAAAGTCACATATCTAGAATAAGAATCAATGTAAATAAGCACAAATATAAAATAAAATAAATCTAATTAATTTTTTTTAAAATTTTTCATTTTTTAAGTAAAACTAAAAACATAAAGAAAAATATCTTTCTACACCCCCAAACCTAAACGAAACATTGACCTCAATGTAAATTTTTTTTTTTTTTTTTGATGAAAAATCATGAAAAGAAAATCAACCCTCATAATTTGGATTTTCAAGAGGTGTAGACTCAACTTCAGGGACAAAATGGTCTAAAAATGGTTTCAAACGTTGGCCATTAACTTTAAAAACATCACCATTTTTTGGGTTCTCAATTTCAACAGTTCCATAAGGAAAAAGAGTTTTTACAATGAAAGGACCTGTCCAACGTGATCTTAATTTTCCTGGAAAAAGATGAAGTCTAGAGTTGTACAATAAAACCTTTTGAAATGGCTCAAAAGTTTTTCGTAAAATATTTTTATCATGAAAAGCCTTCATTCTCTCTTTGTAAAGTTTTGAACTCTCATAAGCATCACGTCGAATTTCTTCTAACTCATTGATTTGCAATTGTTTATTTAAGCCAGCCTTATCAAAGTTAAAATTCAAAGCTTTGATTGCCCAATATGCCCTATGTTCCAACTCCACAGGCAAGTGACAAGCTTTTCCAAAAATCAAACGGTAAGGAGACATGCCAATTGGGGTTTTAAAAGCCATACGGTAAGCCCAAAGAGCATCGGTTAGCCGTAAAGACCAATCTTTACCATTTGGATTTACCGTTTTTTGCAAAATATTTTTAATTTCCCTATTAGAAATCTCAACTTGTCCACTTGTTTGTGGGTGATAGGGGGTAGCTACTTTATGGGTAATCCCATACTTCCTCATCAAAGCCTCAAAAGGCTTATTGCAAAAATGTGACCCCCCGTCACTTATAATGGCTCGAGGTGTTCCAAACCTTGAAAATATATTTTCCTTTAAAAAGCGCACAACGACTTTGTGGTCATTGGTTTTGCTTGGAACAGCCTCAATCCACTTGGAAACATAATCGACAGCAACTAAAATGTAAACATAGCCAAAAGAAGGAGGAAAAGGTCCCATGAAATCAATGCCCCAACAATCAAAAATCTCAATAACCAATATGGGGTTAAGGGGCATCATATTTCGACGAGAAATGGCTCCTAACTTTTGACACCTTTCACAAGTTTTACAAAATTCATGAACATCTTTGAAAAGCGTCGGCCAGTAAAAACCACATTGCAAAATTTTAGCGGTGGTCTTTTTAGAGGAGAAGTGACCACCGCATGCTTCAGAATGACAAAAAGAGATGATACTTACTTGTTCAGAATCAGGCACACATCTCCTTATTATTTGATCCGGACAATACTTAAAGAGATAGGGGTCGTCCCAAAAGAAATGTTTTACCTCGGTGAAGAATCTCTTTTTATCTTGAGGAGACCAATGGTGGGGAACTTTACCTGTCACCAAGTAGTTGGCAATGTCGGCATACCATGGAGGATGTGAGATGGCAAAAAGTTGTTCATTGGGGAATGTGTCTTGGATTGGAATGTTTTCTGAAGAATCAAAAAATTCCAATCTAGAAAGATGATCCGCCACCACATTCTCTACTCCCTTCTTGTCTTTGATTGTGAGATCAAACTCTTGGAGTAGGAGTATCCATCGGAGTAATCTGGGTTTTGTATCTTGTTTGCTCAAAAGGTACTTCAAAGCTGCATGGTCAGTAAAAATGATAATTTGAGAGCCAATCAAGTAAGATCTAAATTTGTCAAGTGCAAATACTACAGCAAGAAGTTCTTTTTCAGTGGTGGAGTAGTTCATTTGGGCACTATTTAAAGTTCTACTTGCATAATGAATTACGTAAGGTTTCTTATCTTTCCTTTGCCCTAAAACAGCCCCAACGGCATAATCACTTGCATCACACATAATTTCGAAAGGAAGGGTCCAATCCGGGGGCTGCATGATGGGTGCGGACACTAACATGTTCTTAAGCTTTGTGAAAGCTTCTTCACATGCATCCGACCACTCAAAAGAATGCTCTTTAGATAGAAGATTACACAATGGTCTAGATATCACACTAAAATTCTTGATAAATCGTCTATAAAAACCGGCATGCCCTAGAAAGGATCTACCATCTTTTATGGACTTTGGACTAGGCAAATTAGCAATCAATTCAATTTTTGCCTTGTCCACTTGAATTCCCTGCACAGAAACAATGTGACCAAGTACTATTCCAGTTGTAACCATAAAATGACACTTTTCCCAATTTAAAACTAGATTTTTCTCTTCACATCTCACCAAAACTTTTTCTAAGTTATCAAGACAATCATCAAAAGAATCACCAAAAACAGAAAAGTCATCCATAAAAACTTCCAAAAACCGCTCCACCATGTCACTAAAGATGCTCATCATGCACCTTTGGAATGTGGCAGGAGCATTACATAATCCAAACGGCATCCTTCGATATGCAAAGGTACCAAATGGACATGTAAAGGTTATTTTTTCTTGATCTTCAAGTGCAATCTCAATTTGGTTGTATCCTGAATAACCATCTAGAAAACAATAAAATTGATGACCGGCCACCCTCTCTAGGATTTGGTCCATGAATGGCAAGGGGAAATGGTCTTTCCTAGTGACAGAATTCAATTTTCTATAATCTATGCACATCCGCCAACCGGTGGTGACTCTAGTGGGAATTAACTCATCATTAGCATTCTTTACCACTGTCACTCCAGACTTTTTGGGGACAACCTGGGTGGGACTCACCCATGGACTGTCAGAAATGGGGTAAATGATACCCACATCTAATAATTTTAGGACCTCTGCTCTCACTACCTCTTTCATGTTGGGGTTTAACCTCCGTTGCATTTGTCTCACAGGTTTTGCATTTTCTTCCATGAAGATCCTATGTGTACAAATCAGGGAACTAATCCCCTTGATATCAGCAATGGTCCACCCAATGGCATTCTTGTGATTTCTAAGGACTTCGAGCAACCTGTGCTCTTGCTCCCTATCCAACATTGAAGAGACAACCACAGGAAATGTCTCTCCCTCACCAAGATAAGCATATTTAAGTTCAGTAGGGAGGGGTTTCAAGTCTAGCTTGGGTGGTTGGACACTTGAGGGGAGAGGAGCGCTATTAGAAGGAGGTAACTCCTCAAAGCGGGCCTTCCACCTATCAGTATCCAATAATGGAGTTGATTCCAACAAGGAATTTACATCATTAATCATAACATCATCATCAAAGTTAAAATAAGAAAGACATGCTTCAAGAGGGTCAGAAAATGAAGAAATAATAGACATGTCATCAACAAGACTTCCTAAAAGATTCACTTCATGCACATCCTCATCATCATCTCCTGGTTGCCTGCAAATATTAAAAATGTTCAGTTCCAAAGTCATATTTCCAAATGAAAGCTTCATAACACCATTTCTACAATTAATAAGAGCATTAGAAGTAGCAAGAAATGGACGGCCTAATATGACAGGAATTTGAGTACAAGCATTCAAAACTGGTTGTGTGTCCAAAACAATAAAATCAACAGGAAAGTAAAACTTTTCTACTTGTACTAACACATCCTCAACAATTCCTCTTGGTGTTTTAACTGAGCGATCTGCAAGTTGAAGTGTAATGCTTGTGGGCTTCAATTCACCAAGTCCCAATTGTTCATAAACAGAATAAGGTAAGAGATTAACACTTGCCCCAAGATCAAGTAAAGCTTCTCTATAATTTCCAATTATACAAGATATGGTTGGACAACCAGGATCTTTATATTTGGGTGGGGTGTTTTGTTGCAAAATTGCACTTACTTGTTCTGTCAAAAATGCCTTCTTTTGTACATGTAGCTTACGCTTGATTGTACAAAGGTCTTTCAAAAATTTAGCATAAGATGGGATTTGTTTAATGGCATCTAAGAGAGGAATGTTAATCTTCACTTGTTTGAAAATTTCAAGAATGTCACCATTCGGCACCAATTTAGAGGAAGATTGTAATCTTTGAGGAAAAGGAGGAGGAATAGGAGAAACACAATTAGAGTTGTCAAGTTCATCACCATGTTTAGAATTCAAAGACTCCTTAGGTTCAACAACCTTCATTGGAATGTCTTTGTTAATGACTTTTCCACTTCTCAAAGTGGTGATGGACTTAGCATGCTCTTCTTGTGAACTTGAAGAATTTAAATTTTCAATTACAAATTGACCTTTAGGATTTGGTTGATGTTGAGAAGGAAACTTCCCTTTTTCTTGAGTGCTCAAAGCTGTGGTCAATTGAGTGATAGAAGTCTTCAAGTCATTGATGGCTTGCATTGTTTGGTTGTTGATTGTTGCTTGACTTTGCATGAATGTTTGCAATGTGTCTTCAAAAGTCTTCTTATGTGGTGGAACATAATTTGAGGAAGAAGGGGGTACCTGCACATTAGACTCATTTCTCCAACTAAAGTTGGGATGATTTCTCCAATTAGGAGTATAAGTTTCAGAATAAGGAGAAGAAAATGGCCTTTTGTAGGTATTCATAGCATTTGCTTGAGTATGCAACACCTCTTGAAAAGCAGGGATTGTTGGACAATCCTGTGTTTGGTGTCCATCACTCTCACATATACTACAAATATCTTGTGCTTTTTGAGAAGCTTTAGACATGTTTTCCCTATTAATTTCCATAGCCTCAACTTTTCTAGTTAAACTTGTAATTTTTGCTTTTACATCATCCTCTTCTTTAAGAATGTACAAGCCCCCCTTAGTTGCCCCATTAGATTTGGTTTTATTACGACTTTCAAATTCATTAGAATCTTCCCATGATTGAGCATTTTCAGCTAACACATCAAAATAGTCTCATGCTTCCTCAGGTTCTTTACTCAAAAACTCTCCATTACACATCATTTCAACAAATTGCCTCATTTGAGAAGTCAAACCATTATAAAAGAAACTTATTGTACGCCATGTTTCATATCCATGATGTGGGCACAACAACAAAAGTTCTTTAAATCTCTCCCAACATTGAAAGAAAGTCTCATTTTCTTTTTGTGAAAAATTCATGATATTCTTTCGAAGTGTATTAGTTTTATGAGTGGGGAAAAACTTTTTCAAAAATTCTCTTTGCATTTCTTGCCATGATCCAATGGATCTTGGCTTCAAAGAATTCAACCAATTTTTTGCTTTTTCCTTTAAAGAAAAAAGAAAGAGTTTTAATCTAATAGCATCATTTGAAACATTTTGGTTTGGCAAAGTTGCACAAACCTCTTCAAACTCTTTTAAATGCAAATATGGGCTTTCTGAATCTAGGCCATGAAATTTGGGTAGTAATTGAATTACACCCGGCTTGAGTTCAAAATCGCCTACATTAGTTGGAAAAATCATGCAAGAAGGAGAACTTGATCTAGTTGGTTGCAAATAATCACGCAAGGTTTTAACTTCAATATTTTGTGCATTATTATCCCCATTATTACTTCTTAGTTCCTCATTAGTTCTTAGATCCTCCATTGTATCAAAATAAAGATAATTTTCAAAAGATTTGTTCACTCTTTTTAATCGTCCAGAATTATCACGCACCCATGTAAACATGCAACAACAATTTTTTTTTTTTTAATAACAAAAAAAGAAAAAGTGCAAAAATTAAATGACAAAATATTAAAAAGTTAGAGGGTTAGAAGTTAATAGACAAAAATTAAAATTGCAAAAATAAGGCCAAAGGCACTATCAAGGTACACGTTTGATCCCGAAAAATTTTCGGTAGTAACGTGGGTAGTGCCTCCGGTCTCAAAAAAAAAAATTACAAAATTTAAATACTAAAAGTAAATGACATAAAGTAAATGACTGAATTTAAAGAGTTAGTGTGCAAAAATAAAAGTTAGAGAATTAGTAAAGTTAGAGTGAGTTTTTCGTAACGGATTCTTGCCACACGTTGCAATCCCCGGCAACGGCGCCAATTTGGGTTACGTCCAAACTAAGACTATGAAGGAGTCTAGTTCAGATTTCTTTTTTTTTACTTGTCAACTATAGTAAACAAGGTCGATCCACAGGGAAAGCCTTGTGTGACACAGAAAACTATTACGAAGAGAATCGAATAGAGAAGAAAAGTGAAATAGATAATAAGAGACAATTCAAAGAGAAAGTGCTAAGGCATCAAAAATCCACTTGCAATAAATCTCTAATGTTTACTTCATTCAAATGATAACTCAATCAAGATCAAATGAAAATTTATCTTAATCGGAAAATTTATCTTTTAAAGAACTTTGAAATAAAACAATAGTAATTGATTGTTTACTACGTGAAAGCATTAAGTATATAATCACAGGGAATTATAAGCATTCAACGTGCCTTTCGTCAACGCTGAATCAAATAATTGTATAGATTATAAACTCTTTAAATATGAAACATCAATTTAAAATGATAAAGAACTTACTTGAATCAAAGTATCCATTAAACATCAAGTACAAGCTTCATTCCTAGCCTTAGCTTGAGAGATTTAGAAAGCCATTACAATAAAACTAAAAACAAAGATGCAAAATAAGAGAAGGAAATAGGAGAAGAGAGCTCTAAAGAGGAGAGAATGCCCCATCTATCACGTCCACCCCTCTATTTATAGGAAAAGAAAGGGTTGCTTCAAAGGGTAAAATCAAATCATATCTCCAGATTTCATCCTGATTGATTGCCTGATTCGACCCCTATATCTTCAAAATTTGGAATTTCTTCCTGAAATAAGACTTGTAGCCACGGAAGTCTTCTTTCCATTGCCACTAGAATCGTATCAATCCGAATTATACATAAAACGATATGATCAAAATACTAAGGCTATGTCAATCTATCCGAATCAACTTCTTTCATAATTTAGTTCTATTCATACAAATCTCAAATCAAATGGGTCCACAAGGTTGTGTTCGACCATTCCATGCATGTTAGACCATTATGAGCCCATTCTTGACTTTTAAATAGCTTTGGGTAGTTGGGCTTAACTTCCTCTTCCAGTTGTATCTTGTTGAAGCCTGTTTAGACATGTAAACTCAATTAAGGTCCAACTAACTTATTCAAAACATAAATAGCCCAAATCAGTAATGAATTAATACAAAATAGGATTGCAAATAGAAATTTGAAAATATTTTATTAAACATAATTTCAGTGCATCAATAGCTACATTGGATGATAAACTGAATGAAAGTCTGCATTTTTTTTTTCTATTTTTCAGTTCTGCTAGGGTCTGAATTATATATTAGTTTGAACAATAAAAAACTTCTCAACACACTTGAAAATTTTTTCTCAAGGTTCTCATATACATGTGCCATTCAAAGAGCGTGAACAATTGTTGAGCAGTGAAGTAAATTTAACGAATAAACACCTAATATTATATTCTTTTAACTTCAGCTAAATGCTAAAACCATTCCGCAAGCTATATATGCTAGTACCCCACTGGACTTGCTAGGGTTTAAATATTTGCTTGGGCGTTGCTATTTCATTCTAAGATATTTTTTGGCAGGTTGACTCCATGAATGTTGTATGCTCTGTACTATGCTGTTAATTAATGCTTTTAATTGAACTTGCACATAAAATTCCCATTAACTTGCACAGAAAATTTGGTGGATCTTTAGCTCAAGTTGGACAAGCACTCAAGAAATTGGCAAAATTCTTTTCTTGAGAAAATGGCGGATCAAATTCGCCAATATCCTACTTATTTGTAATAAAATAAAACTATGCCATATAATCTTGAGATCTATTTCACTGGCTATACTTTCATTTACATATTTTAATCTCGATATTAAGTTTGACAGAAATCCTGAGCATCATGAAATCATTATTGACATGTTGATTTTAGTCCCTCAATTGGCTGAATGGCATCTGTGGATTCCTCTTGACAATTTAAAAGATGAAGTACTATCTAGCAAAATAAGCCTAATACATTTTTTGCTTTCTATACAAGACTCTTGGTGAACTCGAACCGCCATCTTTTTGGGAAAGAAATTGAAACTCCTAGGTGCTCTCCCATTTGAGCTAAAGACTAAAGAGTCGACAACCTTGACGAACAAAATATAGAAACTTGACATCTGACCAAGACACTATGTGAACTTTAATTGACATTCTTTATATAATTGGTCACTAAATAATCTCAGCTCACTCAACAGTGCTAATTATCAAGGCTCTCAATCAGCGAAATACTACCTTGTTCTTAACCATCTAATAATTCAAATAACTGTTGTAGACTAAACGCCAGCTAGAATCAATCTAGCCTATAGTCTACGCAGCGGTTAGATCCTTGGGAGGAACAGAAACGAGTAAGAGAGACAATAGAGAGAGAAAGTACACTAGGGTTTATGTGGTTCGGCAATAGTGCCTACATCCACGGGATCACACAGTTTCCATTACTTGTAGAGAGAATAGTTATAAGATGCTTATAAGCTTTTGAAGCTTCTTCAATGGCCAACAACCTTGTCCTAAGGAAGAAGAAGTCTTCTATATCCCATAGGAATATACAAGTTTGTATGTATCTATTTAGGAATAAAATATCCAACTAGCCAATGAGCAAGAGTCCAAATCAGGGCATTTTGGAATCCTACATGTCCATCAATCGATCGTTAGGTACTGGCAATCGATTGTTCTTCACATCGGCCGCTTATGGTTCCGCAAGTGATCTATCTCTTCTGAATGCCAATTGATCAGTAACTCTCAGCTTCGTTCCCCGTAGAATGAAATCAAAGACCGATCGATCGCTTTGGACTGCAATCATGCTTCAGTATACAAGGCTGATCGATCGCTCTGACGCATTTATCGATTGCCCAGTCCAATTTAAGCTTTCATAACTCACAATCTCCCAATTGGAAAACTGATCGGAATCAGCCTTCCTCTAAATAATCTCCCACTTGAAGTGAACAATTGTTTCTTGCAAAACAATATGACTATGTAATCATCATTGGTCTTCTAGCATAGAAGACCAGTGGAGGTTGAGCAAAGACTCAACTTCTCCACCATTGCCACCTTGTTAAATATATTCGCCGGGTTGTCATTTATATGAATCTTCTCAAGAGACAACTTCTTCTTCTCCACCAACTCTCTAATAAAGTGGACTTGATGTCAACATGCTTTGTCCTAACATGGAATGCACTATTTCGAGCTAATGCAATAGCACTATAATTATCACAATACAAAACATACTTCCTTTGTGCCTTCTGAAGTTCCTTCAAGAAAACTTTTAACCACATTAGTTGTTTGTTGGCTTCAGTAATTACAACATATTTTGCTTTTGAGGATAAAATAGTTACCAACTTTGGCAACTACAAATTCAATGCTATTGCACCACTGCCAAAGATAGACACAAACCCTGTAGTGCTCCGCCTACTGTTTACATTAACTCCATAGTCTAAATCAACAAAACCAACGAAGTTAGTATCAGAATATCCACCAAAGCATAAACTCATACTTCAAGAACCTTTCAAGTATCTACTGATCCACTTAACCGCCTCCCAATGAGTTCTCACTAGGTCTGCCATAAACGTTGCCACCTAACTTACTGCATAGAAGATGCTTGTCCTGGTATAGGTAGCGGCATACATAAGAAACCCAACTATTGAGGCATATGTAACATTATGTATGTGAGCTTTCTCTTCACGAGTCTTAAGAGATTGCTCCTGAGAGAGTTTGAAATGGGATGCCAAAGGTATACACACTGGCTTAACATCATGCATATTGAATTTCATCATAACCTTTTCAACATAAATTGTTTGAGGCGGCCTCGGAACTATCTTCTTCCTATCTCTAGAAATTCTCATGCCAAGAATATACTTCGACTATCCTAGATCCTTCATGGCAAATTTATGAGATATCTGTCTCTTGAGATTATCAATGTCATTCAAATCAGCACCTGCAATTAACATATTATCAACATAAAGTAGTAAAATAGTGTATAATGATGCTAGTTTCTAGTAATAACGACAATGATCAGAATGACATCTATAAAATTCAATGTCATTAGATGAAATTGTCAAATTTTTTTTACCATTGTCTTGGAGCCTGCTTTAGGCTATATAAGCTCTTAGACAACTTGCATACCATGTCTTCTTTGCCCTTCACCACATAACCTTGGGGTCTGTGCATGTAAATTTCTTCTTCCAAATCACCATGTAGAAAAGCTATCTTCACATCCAGTTACTCTAGATGAAGGTTTTCCACTGCTACAAGAGACAACACCATTTTGATAGTAGCAATCCTGACAACTGGAGCAAATATCTTTATGTAATCAACTCCATACCTTTGTTCAAAACCCTTAACTACTAGTCTAGCCTTAAACCTCTTGCTTCCATCTAATTCCTATTTCAACCTGTAAACCTACTTGTTATGTAAGGCCTTATTACACTCGAGTAACTCAACTGGTTCCTATGTCTAATTAGACATCAATGAGTCCATCTCATCGTCCATGACATGCTTCCACTTAATTGTTATGTATACTTCTTCAATGCTCTTAGACTCACCACCGTCTGTAAGCAACATATAATTCAGGCTGGGATTGAAACTTTGTTTCTGCACACTTTGAGATTGATCAAATATTTGCTTTGTCTTTCTCTGTCTAGTAGAGGTCTACCCTACCGGAGTATGTAGCTAGATTGTTGTGGAAGTCGGTCTAATCAACCTGCACACCATCTTGATCTTCCTGGCTTTCTGGTGTGCTAGCCCTTTGAACACTGGCGCCTTTAACATTTGGAAGGGAGGAGCTAAGAGTGTAGTTAGCATCAAGTTCAACAAATTCTTTGTTAATTTTCTTCCCCTTTTGTTGAACTAGGCGGTGTTTGTAGAGCTTAGTCTCTTGGAACACCACATTAATGCTTTTGACCACCTTCTTTTGTACTAGATCTCATAGCCTATACCTAATACTATTGCCACCATAGACAAGAATGTAACACTTATTGGATTTCGAATCCAACTTGCCTCTATATTCTGCCTCAATATGAACATAGCCTACATAGAAACCTCCTTCATCCATGCTTTATCAAAAAGCCCTCCATCCAAGGCATAGAATAGGGACCTATTAATAAGATATGTTGCAACATCAATAGCATAGGTTCAAGACATAGGCAACAAGCCAAAATGGAGTCTCATGTTGCACGCCCTTTCTAAAAGAGTCTAGTTCATCCTTTTGCAACATCATTCTATCTGTGCTACCTTGGTGTGGTTAGCACAGATAGAATTCTCTTCCACAGTACTCGTCGTCATTGTCTGATTTGAGGCATTTCAACTTTAGTTCTGTCTCATTCTCAACAAGCAATTTTCATTTCACAAATACATAAAATACATTAGATTTCTATGTACAGATTTAAACCCACAACTCGCGAGAAGCATCATCAATAAGAGTAACAAAATAACATGCACCTCCAAGAGTGGGAACCTAGGTTGGCCCCTAAACATCAGTGTGAATAAGATCAAGACATTCAATCTTCCTATTAGGGGTTGATTTTGAGAAAGTAACCTTTTTTTTTCTATTTTACCATAATATAGTCCTTACAAAAACTCAAATCAATACTCTTCAAACCTGGCAACTTCCCCTTACTTTGTAGTACCTTCAACCCTTTTTCTGACATATGACCATAATGATTACGCAACACTTGTGCGTCAACATGTCCCGATGCAACTGAGATAGAACTCTTAACACACCTAGCAAACATGTAAGTAGTACCACTTTTCTTCCCCTTAGCAATCACCATGGCACCCTTAGCCATTTTCCAATAGTTATCCAGAAATTGAGTGGTGAATGCCACACATGGCCAATTGGCCAACACAGATAACATTCTTGGTTAGACGAGGAACATGTCTAACATCCTTTAATAAGAACACTGTATCATTCTCCTATTTCAAGTTAATATCACCATTACCAATGATTTCACATGCCATGTCATCACCTAAGTAAACTTTTCCCAAATATCTAGACCCATAATTATCAAACAAGTCATTTCTAGATGTAGCACGAAAAGATGCACCACTATCAATCATCTATGATTCACATTTACTATGACAAGACAATATCATGCATTCATAACCATTGGCAATATTAACAACATAAGCATTCTTATTATTGTTGTTATTACCCCCATCTCATGATGTATTAATGTAATCACGTTTAACATGACCTGTTTGGCCACAATTCCAACACTTGTCATCATTCTTCATTCCCTTAGATTTGGAACATTTGCGAAGGGACTTTTATTTACCTCCAAATTGTTTTTTCCTTGGCGACCTTTAGAATCGAAGGTCAAAGCCGACCCAACTGAGGGATTGGCGCCTTTGTGCTGTGTTTCCTCAGCCAATAACAAACCACAAACATCATTCAATTTAAAAGTACCAGTAGAATGAGAACTATGCACAACCACTTTAAAGTGTTCAGAATCAGTGGGTAAAGATTTTAATACAACAATTGACTAAATATCCTCATCAAATTTAGTTTTAGCAACCTCCAATTGATTTAGCAAGTCATGGAAGGAGTTCAAATGTGTGAAAACATCATCATCAGGCATCTTCAAATCAAATAAGTGAGTCATAAGATGTACCTTGTTTGTCGAAGAGGGGTTTGCATACGTCAATGTAAGAACCTCAAAACATTCTTTTGTGGTCTTTGCCTTCGAGATATTTGAAGCAATAGATGAAGAAATAGACAATTGAACTCCTCCCAAGGCCTTCTAGTCAAGCAATGCCTAAGCAGCATCTTCCATGTCCTTTGGTTGATTGCCAAATATCGGAAGATGCAACTCCTACTAATAAATAGAATCCTCGACCTGCATGCGCAAAAACCCATAATTTTGGCTTGTGAACTTCTCGACCTTGAACTTCCTATCATCCACCATCATCTTGTTCACTTGAACCTTCAGAGCTCATATACCAATTGATGTGGACTAAACTCCCTCTAGAATCAATCTAAACTATAATCTACGCAGCAGTTGGATCCTTGTGAGGAACATAAACTTGCAAGAGAGACAATAGAGAGAGAGTACAGCAGGGTTTACGGGGTTTGACAATGGTCCCTATGTCCATGGGATCACATAGTTTCCACTACTTGTAGAGAAAGAAGTTACATGATGCTTACAAGCTTCTCAAGCCTCTTCAATGGCCAACAACCCTTTTGTAAGGAAGAAGAAGAATCTTCTATATCCCATAAGGACGTACAAACTCATATCTATCTATTTAAGGAATGAAATCTCCAACTCGCCACTCAAGAAGAGTCCAAATTGGGGCATTCTGGAATCATGCACATCCATCAATCAATCGTTTGCTACTGGTAATCAATCATTCTTCACATCGCCACTTTGGGTCCTGTGAGTAATTGATCACTTCTAAATGCCGATCGATCTCTAAATCTTGGCTTCATTTCTTGTTTAATGAAATCAAGCGCAAATCAATTGCTCTGTCGCTTTGGATTACGATCGATCATTCCAGCAATTGTGCTTCCATAAACAAGGGCTGGTCAATTTCTCTAGCACAACGGTCGATCACCCAGTCCGATTTAAGCTTCCATAACTCATAATACCTAGCCATGTGAATGCCCTTAAACATGTAAGAATAGCTAGCCATGTAAAAAGATGCTCATGATTTATATTAAAGTAGTAGGCACATCTCCACTAAAAACTTTAATAAAAAATCCTTACTAAAACTCTCTCTCATGAAAAAAGAAAGCTGCATTTAACGAGATGACAGTTCTATCTACGTAGGCAAGAAAACCAAAGTATTGTCTTATGATGAAAAATGCTAATTCGGGTAGTGTGATTATTGATCAATATTCCACATATTGCAACTCAATTTGAATTTATTCAATTTGCTTGGAAAACTAGTGAAAGAAAAAAAAATTACAAAAATTCTATGAGGTTCTTTGTAGTAACTTCTGATTCTGGCCCTAAAGCATTCTTTGCCTACAGTATCCTACTAAAAAACATGCAAGGGTTAAAAAAGGAACTTTGAGGAGAAGAAGACATGGAACCAAATAGAAGAGAAAAAAACATGGGATTCAAGGTTGGAAACATTAGAAATCAAGATGGAAACTTGCTTAACTTATCTTAGATAAAGCTTTCCCTTCTAGAGAGAGGGTGGAGCACTATAAACCCTTGAAATTTTCAGCCACCCCCAAAGGAAGGTATGGTCAAAGTGGTTTTTTATACAAGTGGGTAATAAAGTGAGCATGGATGGGTCTAACAAAGGAATATGTGAACCCACCTCGGGAAATTGGCTAGAATGAATGTGATAAGGCCCAAGCTTGTCTAAGATATCAAGTGCAGGTCGATAACCCAAGAAGTTGGCGCAATGCTGTAGATGGTAGAGCGGGTCCCACTTCCTTAATAAAAGGAATTACATAAAAATGGCAACAAGTAATGTACTTGGTGGTTTATACTAGGCACTAATGTTCTTCATGAGTATTTCTACCTCATGACTAGAAAAATGTGTCTGTCACACCTCAGGTAATCCCAGATAGAACCGGTCCACTAATCCTATGAGAAAAATTCAAAACAAGTCCACAAAAATTCATAATTAAACTGAATCATCACACAATAAATCAATAATAATAATAATAATAATAATAATAATAATAATAATAATAAATTTTGAATCTCACAACAACAACATCAATAAGACTCATACCAATCGAAGTAGGCTCTCATCGTGGGATCTTAAGATGAATAGAAGTAAATATTAGACATAAGATGTATGGATATGGCAGCATCTCATGTGTACCACCATGTAGAAAGCCATAATCCTACCAGATATAAAAGATAACATGTCCAACTCCAATAGTGGCTTAGACAAAATAAACAAAATCCTTGCCAAACTCTTATCTAGTCTCTCCTTCCTCACGCTCCAAATATCATATTGAGCTATTACATGCAAAAGATGAAAGTCAATAGTCATAGAGCGAGCGAGAAGAGAGATACCCAGCTCTCTGCCTCTGGGTAGTCTTGTCAACCGACCTATCAACTCACTATTGGAAGCGAATGGAAATCCATCAAGGATATTTGAGTGGTCTCCACTCACACTGAGTCACTTCTGCTATGACCTGAAGCATGAGACAAATAGTTGTACCTCCTACAACTCCAATTAATGCGTCATTATCATCCAATTTGAGTGTAAAGTACCACTGACGAACAAGTTAGGGGTAGACATGTTGATCCGTCGTAGAGATCGACCTAAATTAGTCCATGCAGTAAGGTCAAGCCTCTATCCACTCTATGCCTTTGGGTCACCAAAATGCAATGCACTAGCTACCGTATGTTTCTTTGTGTTACCCATCTAAATTAATTGCTAATAAAGAAATCCTAGAGCTACACATCATTAGGAACTCATCATATGATAGAATTAAAGTCCTAGAATTTCAAAAAACCTTGGAATATACTTCAAAAATCAAAATTTTGTAATTAATTAAAGCCCTAAAAAAATTGTGTCCGATTGGCTCAAAATTTGATACAAGATAGTTACCAATGTTTAGAACAAAAGTCATAACAGGATCTATGTCCAATTTCATTTGTAGTTGCCCTATTTTCAAAAATCCCCAATTTTGAAGGTGAACTTGAAACCAAATCACAAAAATCATGAAATCTCACAAACTAATAGTTCAAATCATCTGAAAATTTAGAAAACATAGATCAAACAATTCCTAACAATCCTATAGGTTCAAAATCATTGAAAACAATGCAAAAATTACTAGAAATAAAAAATTAAGTTTGATTCATACCTTGGCCTCATTATAGATCTTGAAATCAAAGATGAAATCTGGTGTAAGCTCACTCAAATTCGAGCAAATTCGCCTTCTACCTCTATTTTGCACCCTTCTAGAGTGTTTGGAGTTTAATGGAGAGGTTTAAAGCTTCAACTATTTTTAAAATAGTGCTTCGTCACAAAAAATATGCCTAGGGATTGATCGCTCCTTGGAATCGATCGATCGGTCTTGGAATAAATCCAATTTTTATTTTTTGAAATATTAAAAATTCAAAAAAAATTCGTAATTATTTCAAGACATTATACATCAAAATAAGGTTTTTCCTAACCATTAAAACGCATATAAAAATCAAACACTAAAAACAAGCAATGTTGATATCTTTTTGAAGATTTTTTAATTAATTCTCCTTTAATCTAAGTGCATCCATAGATTATGTTCATTCATACCTTGCCTTATATTAATCAACTTCATTGGTATGTGATAGTCAATTTTTAGTTTCTTCTTTTTTATAGTTTAATCATCTTTTATAAAATTTTAGAAGAAACCATCAATGTTTTTAACTCATGTCTCTATTAATCTTGAATATCACAAGATCACTCTTATTCAAACTGAAATGAATTTCTTAAAACTTTAGTAAAGAAAAAATTCTCAGTTTTTTGAGTCACTTTAGCTAGAATCTATGTACATTTGTCTCTAAAAAGATAATGAAACAAAAGCTCAATAATGAATATGCCATTGCCTTTTTCTTAGTCATGATATTTTTCCTCGAATTATTTTTCTAAGACTTGGCTTTATATGAATCCTCTCGAATTGCATCATTCATTTTTATTATTTTCTTTCTTTTTCATTCATATTTCTTGATGTCAAGTGGATGAGAGCTTCACATTAGCATAGGCCGACCAAAGTAGGTAGCTTTTTCCTATTATCTTTACAAAAACAATTCCATTGACTAAAAGATATTGAAGTAAATTAAACTTACAATCATTGAATAACATTACATTAATTTTTCTTTCTTACATTCAATTCTAAATAGAAATATAATTTTAGTTCCTCTAATTTGATAACCAAAACTCCATTAGAATCTAAACGCCTAAGTCAACTTATGTCTAAGAGTTTTCTCTTGATCTTGATTCATTAAATTGACTTGAGTTAAAAAAAATGTGTGCAAATTTTAAATATATGAGAATTGCAATATCAAGCAAAAGAAAATTAAATTGATCTTCACTTTCCTTGGTGTATCGTTCTTCTCAGTAAGGTATATTATGACAAATCAAGTTACTTTTCAGCTTAAAAGAAAATTAATTTCATTAAGTCTCAAGAACAAAACTCAAAGCTAATTGCAAACAAAGAAAATTTTATAATAATTTTTTGTGTTTTTTATCATATTATATTTTTTTATTTAAATTTTATGAATTAAGAGACATGAAAATAAAGTAAAATGCGATAAAAACTAAAACATGTGTTGTCCACAATATCAAAAGATTTAAATCAGGGACAGAAAAACTCTCTCTATTTAGAGATGACTAGCTCCTTAGCTTTGCCTAGCTAACTTATCTTAAGGCAATCTAAGGTGTCTTGGTTACTCTTCCTAATTGATACTTCAATGCTTGAAGATCAATCTACCTCACCTACACTCTCTTCATCTTCATCTCATAGACTTGGTAAGGGTAGCGGAGGGGTCACATGGGCAGTGTGTTTCTCCTTCTTTAGCCTAACTTTGAAATGGTGATTGTTTGGACACATTTTTTGGTATGGGTATCTTTATAGCAAGTATCACATACTTCCACAATCCTAGAATTGATTTTTACCTCTTTTCCTCTTGACCTAGGTAGGTTGAGTATTATCTTAGGTTGTTTATCATTTTTTCTACCCTTCACAAAGATAGTAGGTTTTGCTAAAGGGGTAAACAAAAAATTCCTAAAACATAAGCCCATCTTATTGGTTTGACCTATGCTTAACAAAGTCTCCAATATATTAAATCCATCTAATTTTTCTTTAGAGGACATAATTTTTCTATCAAGAATGCTAAACTTCTATTTTTCATGCTCAAGGTCATTTCTAAGGTATGTTCAACTACATTATACTATTTGCCTCTTCAGAAGTCAAGACTAACTCATTATCTTTCTTTTTCAACTCTTTCTCAAGGTATTTGGTTTTTCTGGATAAAGCAAGAAGTTGGTGCAGTAGAATTACACAATTCTTCTTCCTCATAAGAGCTCTCATCATAATAAGCTGCTTGAAGCACATTTCCCTTTTACTTGTTATAAAATTCCTTTGGTTTCCTAGGCTTATCATAAAAAAAAATATCGGAGTTATGGTTAGGGAAGTTAGCAAAATGACCTAATTTTTCACATCCAAAGCACTTCATGTTCTTCTTATCTTGTTTACTTTGCCTCCCATTTCTTCTTTCCTCTTCTTTCTTTCATGAATTTTTACCCTTATTCCCAAACCTAAAGTTTTGAGTTTTCATAAATTGCTTAAAGTTTTTGGCTAACAAGAGCATTAATTCTTCATCATCCTTAGTTTCTTCATATTCTTCTAAGGTGTTCAAAGCTTTAGACTTCTCGGAAGATTTCCTAGATGTCCTAAGGGCAGTTTGTTTTCCTTTGAATTTTTTAAACAATTGCTTCTTATTTTGATAAGAGTCCTCTTGCATCACAAAGGTTCTTAGGTTACCTACAAGCTCTTCAATATCTAAGGTGGCTATTAGCTTAGATTCGTGAATTTTGAATTGCTTAGATTCCTCCTTTAAGAGTTTTCTCCTAACAAGGTAGTCAGGTATATGATCCCCTAATTGGTCACATGTGTTGTCAATATCCGATATTTTAGCATAATATTTAGAAATTATCTCATCCTCACTCATTAATATGTTCTCAAACTCTAGTGCAAGCATCTACAACCTAGACACTTTGACAACCTATGCTCTCTCATTATATTTTACAAGTTTTTCCCATGCAACTTTAGCTGAAGTGCAATTTGCGATAACCTATGTTGTGATTTTCCTATGGTATTACATAATGCACTAAGGGCTTTACTATTTTAATTTGCAAGCTTAGTCTCATTTTTATTCCATTCACTTTTATCTTTTAAAATTGAATTATATCTTTGTATTTAGTCATGGGAGGACTATCCTTTAATCACGGCTTTCTAGGCATTGCCATCAAGAGCTTAAATAAATGCCTCATCCTATTCTTTTAATAAGAAAAGCTTTGATCATCAATCAATGGTAGACAATTCATTAGATATCCCAAGTCTCCATGTTTAGCCATTGAATTATTTGATATAGCCATTAAGATAAAACAAACTCAAAACACCCACCAACAATTTTTAAGAACAAAAAACAAGGAGAATTCTAAGAGAAAGAAAAATAACTACTTAGGGCATACAAATTAGCAAGATTAACAAGTAATTCTAAGAGAAAAATAAGTAAACCAAACACAATTATAAGATCAAACCCTAAAACAAGATACATAACTCTAGGAATAAAAAACTAGTAAGTTTAGGCAAACTTGTCACATAATAGCATAAAACATCAAATTGATATCATGAATCAAAATTAAATTTAAGTAAAACACCTTAGTTACCACTTGAAAGTTTAATATCTGTCTAGGGGACTTAGCAGGTCACTAGATGGTCTCTAGTCAAATTGTCTTTAGAAGAAACAAGACTAGAAGTTATTGTCTTTATGCACAAGAATTTCTATTCGGCAATGAAAACTAAGTATCTGCGCATAAACTATTAATATCAATCATTCAATCAACAAAGAATACACAACCACACAAGAACACACATAGATTTAACATGAAAAACCCAAACTTGGGTAAAAAACCACAGTAGCCTCACAAGGCCAAATCAATGTACTAGTAAGCAAGAACTTAACGGGACACAAGAATAACCAACCAACCTCTTTTAACTCTACACAAATGAAAACTCCTTTTCTTTGTTCTATACTCTTTGTTGTTGGTTTTCTAGTTTCTCCCTCTATCAAAACTTTGAAGCTTTCCCTCTTCATATTCTATTCTTTGTCTTCTTCTAGCATCTGAATCAAAGACTCCTTTTTCAATTGTCGATCTTTCTTTGAGTTTTCTTTAGCTCGTATGAAGACTTTTCTACAACTCTTCTTTTGTTTGTTGTGTCAGATTCTTCTCTTTCAGTTGTGTGTCTTCATGAAATCACTATTAACATGTACTTAAAGCTTTTTGATGATCTCCTCAAAGAAAACAATGGAAATGAACTCTCTTTTCTTCTCTATAATTTTCTAGGTTTTCCTCTCTTCAATTTCATGATTCCATTGCCTTTAAATAGGACATTAATTTTTTTTAAGAATTTGATTCTAATTAGGAATACAATCTCTTCCAAAAAAGCTCAAATTAGGCAATCTTAACAGAGCAATTGATCGTTCATTATTTCCTTAGGGCACAACATCACTAGTGATCGATCCATCAACAGGCGATGGAACAATAAACTCTCGGCCTATTTTTGCAAAAAATTGTTTCAATTGTTGAACAATCGATGCAATCTGGGTATTATCTAGCTATTGATCAATTGCATAGTAATTTGACAATATTTCTGTTTCTACCCTAATTTGGTCCCAAAATCACTTACTAAACTATTTCACGTGATTTGTGTATGAGAGTATTCTCTAAATGAATCACTTTTATCTTCAATGTAACAACTCATATTTTCTAAAGATAATTTTATATTTTATTTTATTTTATTAAGTTTATATTTTTGGGTCATCTGTGACAATCGACATGTTGATGGATTTGCTTATGGAATTCTTGAAATTACTGTTGGAGGACTCACCGATGTGTCGATGAAGCCTTCGATGGTAACTTCATACATGTAGTTAATCTAGAATACTTGGCAGTCATAGTGTGTAAAAAGTAGGTATGATTTGGGATGGAAAAACAAGTGCAAGAGGGAGACTTGTTGTAACACCTCATATTTTTCAAAGAGAATTTTATAATTTATTTTACTAAGTTCATATTTTTAGGTCATCGGTAACCATCATGTCAATGGATTTGTCGATGGAATTTTTGAAATTTCTGTCAATGGACTTATCAACGTGTTGATGAAGCTGCTGATGGTAGCTGCATGCGTACAGTTAATCCTAAATATGAGGCGGTTAATCAGTTTCAAATTTCATGGGTAGTTATGATAGTATTTAAAACATAGAAATAGTTTGGGAAGGAGAAATGGGTCCAAGAGGAAGACTTGTGGTTGGAGAAGAGGACGGTGGACGACTCAGAGTTAAGCAAATGTTGGAAAGTGAAATCCTTGAGATTGCTTTCTATACTTGAGATTTTACCGAATTCATGTAGTTTTGGATTTTCTTCACGCTATTCATGAATTGTGTTACATTGTTAATTTAAGTGAAATCCTTGACTTTTATAGTCTTTAGTGGCAAATCCATGGTTTTAAAATACTAGGAGTAAAATTATGGTTTGGGTCAATGATTTCTTCTTTGGGAAATTTTTTTAAGGAGTTTATATATAAATTGGACTTTGCGGAATGAATGAGAGCATTTGTTCATGATTCTTATCGTCGATGGAGTTAGCAATGCATCGATGATTGCACCGACGGAGGGAGGAAAATGAATAGTCTCATCCATGCGTGCGAAGTAGGCATGTTGTTTTTGGTAATCGGTAATGTGGATGACACATTGGTGAGAGTGGAGAATAGTGCTATTCCACTGTCAATAAGGTTTGACGTGTTGGTGAACTCACTGATGGTCATTGGTGAGGATGCCAACCTATCTAAAAGGTCACCAATAGAGTCTGATATCTCTGTAGTCAAGATTCGACATGTCTATGAAATCACCTATGGTCATCGGTGAAGGTGTCAACCCATCTGCAAGGTCATCGATAGACTATGACATCTCTATTGGTAAGATTCAACATGTTAGTAAACTCACTAATGGTTATCGGTGAGGAAATAGACATGTCCATGAGGTTACCGATGGTACCTCATAACCATTGTTGACAGGGTTTGACATGTCGATGAAGTCACCGATGGTTATCAGTGGGGTAATCAACATGTCAGAAAGGCTGCTGATGGAACATGTAATTTGTGGATTTCATTGTGATTATAGCTAGGGTATGCTATAGTAATTATCATTGTTAATGCATAGTTTTTTGTGTATAGTGTGGTGTGGATGAAGGATCAATTATGCACATATTACTTAGGAGTTAGTAAACCCCAATGCATGTGTATGAGACTCTTAATTGTGATGAATGGGTACCCAAAAGACTATGCATATGGCATTCAAGGTCATGGGAACCCTTGGTGCCTTGGCACTAAAAGTGAGTCATTAGCCATGTAGACAGAAATGGTTTGGTATGAAATAGGACCAAGGTTTTCTTGCTCTCTAAGGACAGGAGTTATGTAGAACTGCTTCCTTGGCTCGGGAATTATGTTGGAATGGACTAGAGCATTAAATATCGGCATTTTAGAACTAGGGTTCATGAACCCTAGTGAGCCTTTACTTCATGGCATGGATAGGTTGAGGCAAACTTTAGAGAACTGAGGTCGTAACGTGATGGCCCGATATCTAGTAGAGTGGAGCTCCTAAATGAGGTCATCATGTCAGAGAACCTATGGGTAGGGTTTTGCATATAATTGGAATGATTAATATGAAAGGTATGTACTCTTTCAATTGTGATGAATTATTTGATTTTCTAATTAGAATTCCTTGGTATGTTGATTGGATCTTTATGTTTCTTTAAGATAGCTATCCCACCGAGTATTCTTGTATACTCAGCATTTATTGTGGTACATGTGTTCGAGTCAAGATTAGAAGGTAATGAGATGATCGTAGTTGTAGTATAGTTCTAACTCACTATTATAAAGATTATTTATCTAGGTTTGACTAGGCATGTGAGTGTGTCATTTTTCTTTCATTAGTTTGGATATTATTAATAAATAACGATGAACTTGTGGATCCTATGAATATTTTAATGTAATAGTTATATAGATTCTTATTAAAGTTATTAGTATCACATCAAGGACTATGAAGGTTGATGATACTCATACCCCTAACTCTCTATTTCAATTATTTACTTTGTATGTTTTACCATTGCATTTGATAAGAATCTTCATAATAGTGATTTAGAATTATATTAGTAGAGACAACTCCCAGATGAGGTCATAGTGTCTAGAGTTATGAAGGGGCTCATGAAAGGAATAATTGACATGAAAGGTATATACTCTTTCAATTGTGACAAATTATCTAGTTTCCTAACAAGAATTCCTTAGTATCTTGATCTAACCTTTATGTTTAGTTAAGATTGCTATCCCACGTAGTATTCTTATATACTCAGCAATGGTTATGATATAGGTGTTCGGGTCACGATTAGAAGGTATTGGGAAGGTTGTAACTGTAGTACAATTCTTCCTTGCTATTTTGGAGTTTCTTCATATAGGTTTGACTATGCATGTGAGTATGTCATTTTCTTTCATTGGTTTAGACATTATTAATAGACATCGATGAACTTGTGGATCCTATGAATTTTTTAATGTATTAGTAACATAGATTTTTATTAAAGTTATAGTATCACACAAAAAAATCATGAAAGTTGATGATCCTTGTACCCCTACTCTTCTATTTTAATGGTTTACTTCGTATACTTTATCACTGCATTTACCAAGATGGAAGAATGGAGATTTGTATTATTTCCTTTTTAAGGGAAGGGAAATTATATAATGAACAAAAATTGGATGTACAAATTAGGGGTGGGAGATTCAACACTCCTAGTCTTCAACCTCGATCGATAAGAACATGTATTTTCTTATTTTAAAAGTCCATCAATTCCAAATCTGACTCGATCTCAACTAAATCTAGTCAGATTCCCAATACTAAAAATATGCATGAAGCTTCGACATAGTTTTTATATATATATATATATATATAGAAAAAGTTGTGGTGAGCCTGAGAATACACGCTGTTGCGTTAGCCGTGGCTTAGTGAGCGGTTGGATTTAGATCCAATGGCCCATGTTACTCAGAGCTAAAATACCCCGAAAGTGATATGGGTCATCGGGTCTAAATCCAACAACTCGCTGAGAATGGGCTCATGGGTGGTTGTGTGAGCCCAAGCTCACCTCAACAAATATATATATATATATATATATATATATATATATATATATATATATATCTGTGTGTGTACATATATATGTATGTATATATGTATATGCATATATATGTGTATATATTATATGTATGTATGTATGTATGTATGTATATGTATGATGGATGTTTGATTACATGATAGAATTATATTTCTAATATTGGGGTGAGTAAACTCCATGCGTGAATTCTTGTAATGTATAGATGTCCCTTGTTTATTGCATTTGACATTAGAGGACGTATGGGCCTTGTGTCAGGTTGACTCCAAAAAGGGTCTTTTCAGCTATGTATAGGTGACCCAAGATAGAGGGATGACTCATGCATCTTATGCTCCCTAAAAGTTAGGAGTTTTTGTTTGTAGAACTGCTCCCCCTGGCCTAGGAATTACGTTCGAACGGATCATAACATAAAAAAATGAATGACTCAATACAACACAATGTAGGAGATCTCGATGATCATGGAAGTCAAGAATCTTGACTTTTCCTATGTTCGATTACATGATAAAATTATATTTATTATATTGAGGTGAGTAAACCCTATGTGTGAATTCTTATAATATATAG
The DNA here is from genome assembly GCA_035235625.1 of Saururus chinensis. Classification (NCBI taxonomy): domain Eukaryota; kingdom Viridiplantae; phylum Streptophyta; class Magnoliopsida; order Piperales; family Saururaceae; genus Saururus; species Saururus chinensis. Next base: position 31,139,823 of record CP141140.1, read on the forward strand.
ATGTCCCTTAACTATTACATTTGACACTCAAGGATGTATGGGCCTAGTGTCGGGTTGACTTCAAAAGATGGTCTTTTTAGCCACATGTAGGAGACCCAAGATAGAGGGATGACTCATGCATCTTACGCTACCCAAAAGTTGAGAGTTTCTGTTTGTAGAACCGCTCCCCTGGCATAGGAATTAGGTTTGAACAGATCATAACATAAAAAATTGTATAACTCAACATAACACAACAAGTGAGTTCTTGGTGAATACGGAAGTCGAGAATCTCAACCACATGGGTCTATGTGCCCTTGTGGAACTTCACTTCGCAACATGGATGGAGAAGGGTAAGACACTAGCAAAAGTATGATGTTGAATAGTGTGGTGGTACATACTTTAGTGAGGCATGGTTGAACAATAAGATGTGGCACTAAGTCTTAGTGTGGCATCCCTCACATATAAAATCATTTAAATACTCAAAAATAAATATTCAAATTATGGTGGCCCATAAAATTCATACTCATAAAATTAACATATCCGAAATAAGATAATATGTACCAAGGATTACTGTGCATAGAGCCAGTAATTTATACAGAGTTTTATCTTTAGGCATCTCATGCCTTTATACATCAATCAACACAAGTAATTACAAGACTTTAACTACAACATAATAGATATAATTTATTCAGAAATTATTTCTTCTTTCATCTCCACCTTTACTGCAACACCTGCAGAATCTGGGGGTGGGTAAGTGTATTTTTACTAATTAGGTTGTGCTAAATTATATAAACATGCTATTCGAGAGTTTGTAAAATACTCATAATCTTAACATATAGTTATTCAGAAAATAAATCATATGGAGGATAGCAAATAATCTCAAAGTAATCTAAATCTTTTCAAATAATCTTCAGAAAATAAATCATCCGATAACAAATCAATCTAGAAGTCGTGATACCTAATAACTGGTATCTCATATTTTTCAAAGCTAAAATTGTGATACCTAATAGCATGTATCTCATTCTTTTTTAGAATAGAAACTGTGATACCAACAGCCTACTCCCTCACTCATGGGGCCACAAAAGTCAAAAAGGATAGGAGCCTTCCCATAAGATCCACACGTGGGAGCGCAATAACCAACTTTGGGCTGGTTTCTTTTTCAGAGAATAAACTGTGATACCTAATACCATGTATCTCTTTCTTTTTCAGAGCAAGAGCCATGATACCTAATAGCAGGTATCTCAATCTTTTTTTTCGACAGAAGTTGTGATATTGAATGTCTTACTTCTATGCGTCATAGCCAAATATGGCTAGTATCAATATATAATGAAAGTTCTATAGAGTGCAAGCACCCAAAACGTATCGTAGCATAATCGAAACATTTCACAGATAGATTTTCTTTATAGAAAGTAGAGTCATAAAGCTTACAATAGCATCATATTTCACGATAATTAAAAATCTCCCATCATAGCATAGGTCTAAAGTTTAAAACCACCTACCTTAACTTTTGACAAAACAATTTTCTTCGTTCTATCACTCTCTAATTACAAAACAAACCTCACCATAACACCCGACACATTTGATTTACGTAAAATTGCCTCTTGAATAACCGGAATCGGACTTAAAACTGCTTAGAAAAAGAGAAATGAAGCTTGAGGAGGTAGTGGAGGTGGAAAAACTGAAAAAAAACACACCCCTCATGGCTATTTATAACCCCCGTGCCACCCTTGTGAACGTGCGACGCACAATGCCGCATGGCACAATAGCACACCGTGTCATCACAGCATGTTGTGGCCTAACGCCTCCAAGCATTTTGCTTTACCTTGTGTCAATTGGATTTATTTATTTATATTTTACTTTTTCTTTTTCAAAAGCACTTGAAACTTCAAAATGCTGTAACTTTTTCAAAAACACTTGCATTCTTGGTACTATTCAGCTTGTATCGACGAACCTTACGAAACCATACTTCACATGGGTAGGTTATCCCGTACTTTTCAAGTGGGTCCTACATGCAATACGCTTCTCTAGGTCATAACTTCCGACCTCGATGTGCTTTTGCTCGGCTCAAGACCTATTATGCTCATTTTTCATAGCTCTATTAACCGGTGCTATTCTATTTGTTCTTCACTGTGAGCAAGCAAGCAAGATAAGCAATAAGGTCAGGCATATGAAACATAAGGGAGTAAAAGATCAAGTCAAAGCATAATGCTGACCCGCCAAAAATAAGCCTTATAGACCAAGGTTTGAATGTCCAATAGGTCGTGAGAAAGCAAAGTAACTATCATAACCCCAAGAAAACTCATTGAGTAAAAATCTTCTGATTAAATAAATTTCATTAAAAACTTTTTATTAAATTGATGAAATCATACCAAAAATTCAAGGTTTTTACATTCTACCTCCCTTAAAAAAATTTGACCTCAAAATTTGTATTCTTTAATTACTAAAAAGTTCTAGATGCTTCCTTAACATTTCACTTTCCATCTCCCATGTCGTTTCATCCAATGAGTATGCTGCCATAACACCTTCACCCATGAAATTATTTTTGTCCGAAGAATTTGTTTCTTATGATTCCAAAATTTTGATTATTTTCTCTTCGAAGGATAAATCTGGCTCATAGCTTGATCTAAAACATGTGAAGAATCCATTATATACTTCCAAAGCATAGACACATAACCCACATCATGAACACCATCAAGCTATGGAAGCAAGGTAATCTTAACAGGCTTAGCCCTCAAGGTGAATTTCAACTTGTCCTTTCTAGGCTTTCACATTAATCTTACATGTGCATCACCTTTCGCTGCGCAACTCTGATTTCAAAAGAATTACCACTAGGTAACATATCTATGGGTGTGCATGTAAAAATACCTATGTGTCGACACTAGTACTCACATCTCATACAATGAGTATTTCATGACGCCATAAAAATAATTTCTACAATGCACTACTACAACAAACCTTAGAACTATCCATTGACATAATGTGTCTCAGACTACAAGTGTTTAATGGTTTCTCATTAGCTATTCTACAACCCTTTTGATATGCCCACCTATGAGTACTTCTAATCCAAAACTGATCAACTTCAACTACATTAGAAATTCTAATATGATTTCATATTTTTAGTTAGAAAAATGTCTCTCATACTAACTATTACAACCTAAAATTTTGAAGCCCTTCTTAATAGTGTGAGGGATAAATCAAGAAGAAATTTTATTTTTTATGTATAAAACAAACCATTCAATTAAATATATAGGTCATGATAACTAAGGTTCACAATTACGAATATACAATCATATGATATTATTATGTCTCCAAAATCTATAAACACTAGGCAATTCATCTAAGTCCAAGTTTACCATCAGTCTAGAAATAAATAACTAAGTTGGTGCTCATGCCAATAATACAATTACTTACTAGGATTGTAGAAGCAAGGAACTAAATCCCACGCTTGTCTGACCTGGTCATACTAGTCCCCGCCTGAAGAACCTACAACCAACCAATCTAACCACCAAAAATTTCTTTTCATGTCCTAGTACATCTTTGTTCCTTTCGGATGGATGTATTAAGATCTATGTACTTCATCCAATAGATTTTTTCTTAACTCAGTTATTACTAGAACCACCAACCTTTCTCAAATTCGAACACCTTCATCTGAGCTCTTACTAAAGTCAGGCTTTCCAAGTAACGCTTACACTTCCTCATCTCCTCTCTATGCCTCCGGAATGCATTCAACAAATGCAAATTTCACTTCTAAATTGACCACAAAAGATCTCTTATCTCCAGGCAATCATCCCGATTGAGAGCTTATCATCTCTTCCAACAATTTTCACTCCACTAGTATTTGAGCAACCCTTCCACATTTGCTTTTCCTGAGTAGTAGCAAATAGAAAAATCATAATCCTTAATATATTCAATCCATTGTCTTTGTCTCATGCTGAGATCACTTTGAGAGAATATATGTGATGGCCACCTTTTCCCACATCAATATATTCATAATATCCTCATCCGACATGTGTAAATTGCACACACGTGACCGAACATGACGGTCATTTGTGCACGACAATCACTAATTTATCATTTTTCACATGCTAATCATCATCATAAAAATTAACAAAGTTATTGCATAGCCATAAATACTAACTCAACACTTCAAATTATTACTCATGCCAAGGACCAGTGTGCATAGAGTTGATACTTTACACAAAATTTATAAATCTCTTGACACATCTTGCCATTTAACATCAATAACATAAATAATTACACAAGCTAAAATCATTCAGAAATCCCTTTCGCTTACACCTCTATCCTTGCTGAAATACTTATAAGATCTAAGGTGGGTGAGTATTTTTATACTCAGTAGGTTGAGTTAAAATCTAAAGTGATGCTAGGTAGCAAAACCTTATACTATTTTTACATAATCTTTTATCCATGGTAAATCACCTGAAAAATCAATTAGTTCAGAAACAAATCAAATCCACAAGGTCAATTCCGAATCACATCAAATCCACGAGCTCACTTCCAAATCAAATCCACACGTTCAAATCCCAAATCACATTAAATCCACATCAAATCCACCTGCTCAATTCCGAATCAAATCACATTCGTAATCTCAAATCTGAGTCACTGCACATCCACAATTTCAAATCTAAGTCACATCACAAGTTGTGATACCCAATAGCCTACCCCAATGCTCATGGGACAACGAGGGCCACTTAGGGAAAATTTTCCCATGATACGCCAAAATTGGAAAATGGCCAAAATCAAAAGCCCACACTCGTATTTATACGTGCATGAGGTGGTGGGAAAGCCAGCCACCGTCACATGCATAGCGTGTGATGTTGGGCCTAGCCTGCAATGAGCAACATGCGGGGCCTAGCCTGCTCGTGCCTCATGATGACATGTGGCGTACATCAGGCCGACACGCATCCTACTGGTGTCAGCACGCTCACACAATAATACTTTTTCTTTTTTTCAAAAAATCTAAAAACTTTAAAAGCTTGTAACTTTCTCTCCCGAATTCCGATTCATATATTCTTGGTATGATTGGGCTCATATTGACGAACCCTACAAAACTAGACCCACATGGGGGGTTTCTTGCACTTTTCAAGTGGGTCCCACCCATGTGTCACATTTCATGATGACGTAACTTTTGGCCCAGTTTCTTATTCCAGCGGTTTAAGGCCTGTTATTCTCATCTTTCAGCGCTCTATCACATCATTAAAAAAAACACATCAAGTAACAATATATAATTAATCACAACTAAATAAAAACTCTAATATAAGCATTATTAGAGGCAGATAATAACATCCAAAAGTCAGGGTCATTACAATATATCTTCAAACTTTGCATATCTGTAAAAAAATTTAAACTTATATCGATACAAGTAATGTCTCCCAATATTTAATGAAAAAACTTTTGTTGCCAATTCTGGATCATGAGTAGGGTAATTACCTTCATGTATCTTTACTTGTCTTGAAGCATAACCTGTTGTTGCCTTCTCATTCTAAATCAACACACATCTAATGCCTTTTCTGGAAGCATCACTATGCACAATAAATCCCCCACTGCTTGATGGTTAAAATAAGACTGGTGCAGGTGTTATCTTCCTTTTTAGTTCTTGAAAGCCATTTTCACATGTCTTATCCCAAGTAAACTTGTCAATTTTGTCAAAGGTAAAACAATACTTGAAAATCCATAGAGGAACCTTCAGTAATATTTTGCAAGACCTAGAAAACTTCTAATTTCTGTAACTATTTTGGCCTTTCCTATCTCATCACTGCTTCTATCTTGGTGGGATCCACTAATACTCTATCTTTTGAGATTACATGACCTAGAAAAATAACTTGCTCTTGCCAAAATTCATACTTACTTTATTTAGCATATAACTAATGTGTTCTCAAGTTTGCAGAACTATTTGTAAGTGTTCTCGATGCTTTTTTGGACTAGTATAGTAGACCAAGATAGCATCAACAAAAAAATCACAAGTTTATCTAAATAAGGTTAAAAAACTCGATTCACGAGGTCCATTGAAGTTGCAAGAGCATTTGTAAAACCAAATGATATAATTAAAAATTCATGGTGGTCATATTGGTTACGAAAGGTTGTCTTTGAGATATCTTCATCCCGTATTCTCAATTGACGGTAACCAGACCATAAATCTATTTTAGAAGATATCTTGGCCTCTTGTAACTAATCAAATAGATCATCAATACATGGTAAATGAAACTTATTCATTATAGTAACAGAGTTAAGCATCTAATAATCTATAGATAATCTTAATGATCCATCCTTCCTACAAAGAGAACTAGAGCTCCCCAAGGTGAGACACTCGGTCGAATAAATCCTTTATCCAATAACTCTTATAATTGATTTCTTTTTATTCATTTAACTCTGCAAGAGCCATACAACATGTGCCTTAGAGATAAGACTTGTTCCTAGAATTAAATCAATATTAAACTTCATTTCTCTTCTTGTTGGTACCCTCGGGAGATCATCAGGAAAAACATTAGAGAAATCTTTTATCACTTCAATATATTCTAGTTAAATAGGTGAAGGCTCTTCAGTGATCACACTAGCTAGATATGCTTTGACATCCCTTAGATATCAATCATTGAGCCTTAATAGCTGAAATGATACATGCTCACGAAGGATCCTTATTTCTATAGATACAAACACATATTGAAGAAACTTCTGAGTTAGAAACTTTTTTCCCATTGACACTTCTAACATATATCCTAGTTCTGCAACAAGATAATCAATACTCAAAGTAAATTGATAGGATATTAAGGAATGAGTCGATCCTTTGAAGCTATAGCTTCTTCTACAGTCATAACATATACTCACCCCTCAGCTTTGGGCTTCAATTCTAGCTTTATCACCTCCTGACTCTTCTTCTTAAGGCTGTCCTTAATCTAGTGTTCTGCTAGTCTACTAAGACTTCTTGATAATCTTGTTCCAACTAAGAAGCTTGTTCCACAACTTTGGCAAAGGTAGTAGCTTTAGGATGGAATCCCTGTGCCTATAGATATTGAGTCATTTTCTGCATAATTAAGTTAAAAAAATTCAATAGGGTCCCTTCATGCTACTAATTCCTAAGCTAATGTTATAGCAGGAGTTAAGTCATTAGACTTTTACATATTTACCAACGTCTAAAGTCACCTATAGGGTGCTAATAGATTACAACAACCTTGAACTAACAAGAAACTTTTTTTCTTTTTCTTAAAACAAGCAGTATGCTTAAAACACCTCACTCAAACATTGACATAACCAAACCACATATAATCATTCAAATCATGAGAAAATATCAAATGAGATATCATATAAACAAAATACTAATTATCTATGTTAACCAATTAAATTGACCCTCTATGAATAGTATATCCCTAGGCTCTGATACCAACTGTCACATCCCTCACACCTAAATTCATTTAAACATTCAAAAAATAAATATTCAAACTATGACGTCCCATAAATTTCATATTCAGAAAATTTGCATATCCAAAATAAAATAATAAGTGTGAAGGATAACTGTGCATAGAGTTGATAATTTATATAGAGTTTTATCTCCAGGCATCTCATGCCTTAATACATTAGTCAACATAAGTAATTACAGGACTTTAACTTCAACTTAACTCATATAAGTCATTCAAAAATTCTTTATTCTTTCACCTCCACCTTTGCTGCAACACCTCCAAAATCTAGGGGTGGGTGAGTATATTTATACTCAGTAGGTTGTGTTAAATTCTGTAAGAATGCTTTTCAAGAGTTTTTAAAATACTCATAATCTTAGCATATATGTATTCAAAAAATAAATCATTTGACAAAAAACAAATCAATCTCAAAGCAATATAAATATTTTCATAGAATATTTCAGAAAAAATCATTCAATAACGGATCAATCTAGAAGTTGTGATACCTAATAGCAAGTATCTCATTCTTTTTCAAAGAAAAAGTTGTGATACCTAAAGCAGGTGTCTCATTCTTCTTCAGAATAGTAGAAGTTGTTATACAAAAAGCCTACTCCAACACTCATAGGTACGGGTGCTAATGTGTCGAGCTAGCTCTTGAAGCAAATGGGCCTCGACTCGACTAGACTCAAATATGGCTCGACTTGACTCAATTCTAATAGAACTCAAACTTAGCTCAAACTTGACTCATACTCAACTCAAACTCAAACTCGAATGAAATCCGTAAATATATTTTATAATATACATAAATATATATATTGACACTTATATGTACATATGCACAATTATCAATCCCAATTTACATTTATAACATATACATATATATCACAAATTTATATATTATTAATAAATATATAATGTCAATGTATTAAGTATTGGCTTATATCACACATGATATATATTTTTGAGAGGTAAGCATTTAAACACATTATACACAAATGTCTGCATGTGATATGTATTGAAATTTAGAGATATCATAGAAATAAGATTTAATCAAGTACTAAAGTAATTGAGTAAAAAAATGGGATATATTGTACTACATATCAAATAATATGTCAAAAATTAGACAATATGTTATGGTAATATTATTTACTATCTCTACATGTCAAACAAATTACGATATATCTTTACAAATTTTCTATGGAGACTACTGTTGGAATCCTTAAAATTTTAAATTTTACAATAATTATCTAAATATTTTTTAACATTGACGCATGGAGTCTATTTTTTTCTTCATAAGATTAGGGTAAGTTATATTTATTTAGGATGGGTCCAAGACGATAAAACATCAAGTTTCATGTTCCCACTATACTAAAACTCAACTGACCCGGCTCCTTAGCACCCTTGTACATTACAGATTATATAAATTATTTGGAAGTAAATGTTTTAAAGAGACATAATATACATATGTTATATATGTGATATTTACTAAAATTTATATTTATATATAATATAAATAAATGATTATATTTATATATAATATAAATAAATGATATACATTTATAAATGATATATCATATACACAAATGTAGTTAACCATAAAGGTATTAATTTTTTCTTTTTGATGGTTATAGGATGACACTTGAAGTAAGAATTGGATACAAAGATATAGAAAATTTAGGTTATCACATGATAAATGTCTTTCATACAACCAAAAGAAGGTTGGAGTATGCAGAAGAGGTTGTGGTGCATGCCACAAATACATATAACATATATGTGCTAATAAGAATAACATGTTCATATAAAGCTACTAAAAAATATGTATAATACATACATATGAATACTTTAATGGTGTGGAGGGAGTACATATGTGCTAATAATAGTGACATATTTATAGAAGACTACTAAAAGATGTGTATATAGTTAAACATACAAACACAAGATATAACATAACAACAAATGAAAATATTAGAAAAAAACTAATAAATAAGTAAATAATATTATTCATACTTCAGTTGTCTATTTACAAATTTATGAGCTTTTAGTAAATGATGGCAATTTTTGTATCTATAAATACTCCATTTGTCCTACATTAATAGCTCCATTTAGTTTTGGAGCTATTAATTTAAGATGGAGGGAGTATTTGATAATATTGTTTTTACCAAGAAATTAGTATATATTGGTATAAGGAGGTATAAATATTAATTAAGTTTTTGCACTCCTTTTCATGCATTAAATTATATGATCAATATCAAGAAGAACAAATATTATTTTAAATAACATGGGTCAAGCGTACAACTTTAATGACAAAGTGATAAAATTATATTTGATAAAAGAATGTATTTAAATGATGAGAATCTCATATACATTTGATGGAATGATTAACACAAAAAGTGTTGTTAGTGATGTGATCAAGGAGTTTGTTCTTTTTGGAACTATACTGAGTTCGAGCTCAAGCACGAGTCGAGTTTTGGGTTTTCTTCTTGAGCCGAGCTCAAGTTGGATGATTGGTAGCTCAATCGAGTTTAAGTCAAGCTCGAGCCAATACCCAAAACTATGAGTTTGAGTTGAGCTAACCCAAAACTCGACTCAGCTCGACACGTTAGCACCTCTATTCATGGGGCCATGGAAGCTAGAAATGAGCAGAGTCTTCCCATGATGCTCCACACCTAGGCGTGTCATACCGATGTGGGGCTGATATCTTTTTCATAGTAGAAAATGTTATTCCTAATAGTAGGTATCTCATTCTTTTTTATAGAATGAGCCATGATACCTAATAGCAGGTATCTCATTGTTTCTTTCAACAAAAGCCATGATACTAAACAACTTAATCATGTGCGTCAGATCCGAATATAGCTGGAATCCCGAAAATAATGAATGTTCATGGAAAGTTAATTAAAGAACTAGCCAGAAAGTGCAAACACCCAAAACATATCATAGTATAATCAAAACACTTCATATACAAAATTTCTTTATAAAAAATAAAGTCATAAAGCTTATAATGGCATGATATTTAAAGATAATTAAAAAAACTCCATCACAATATAGGTTTAGAGTTTAAAACCCCCTACCTTAACCGTTGATGACAATTTTCATGGTTTTAGAGCTCTCTTATCATGAAGACACCCTCATCACAATGTCTAGCACATTTAATTTATGTAAAATTGCCTCTTGAATCAGTTGATTAGTCTGAAAATGGCTTAGAAATAGAAAAATGAAGTTTTAGGAGTATGTGGGGGTGGAAAAGATGAAAAACTTCACCCCTCATGTCTATTTATAGCCCACATGCCGTGCCTCATTAGTGCGCATACCTTTTTACTGCGATGGACCACGTGGCACTGACACGCTGTGCATTGGATGGATTTTTTCTTTTTCTTTTTCAAAACCACTCGAAACTTCAAAACACTGTATCATTTTACCCCGAAGTCCAATTCAAGAATTTTTAGTACCATTGAACTCGTATCAATGAACCTTATGAAAACGCTACATGGGTAGGTTATCCCATACTTTTCAAGTAGGTCCAGCTATGTGATACACTTCTCGAGGTCATAACTTATGACCCCGATGTCTGTTTTGAACGCTTTAAGGCTTGTTACTCTCTTTTTTCATGGCTCTATCATAATCTTATGAAAACTCACTAGATAAAAATCTTTTGAATAAATAAAATTCACTAAAAATTCTTTGATAAATCAAGGAAATCATACCCAAATTTCACGGTCATTACACTTAGTGAACCTTTTGTCTTTGATTTCTCTTTGTCTAAATATGACAAGTAAAATGAAAGTAAGATTTGACTTGACTTGATTAATATATGTTTGTTTAAATCTATATGTTATATTGGTTCTTGTTTAACTACTAGGTATATTCATATACTCAATATCCTTGTGGTGGTGCAGGCATTGCATGTGGATATCATTTGCAATAAGGGAAGGGCAAGTCATAGAGTTGACCCTTTTGTAACATATGTTATTTCTTCTTTTGGTTTTTTACTAGGAAAGCTTTGTAAGCACATGAGTGTGCTATTTATTTCAAATGTTAATCAAACTAATACACTTATAGACAAGTGCCTAACGTGTGATCTAGTAGTTCTTTTAATTTGATTTAGATATTTAGTGATGTAAATATTACACTATTCACTTGCATCATATTGTGAAAATGGGTAATCATGCCCCTAAGTGTTTTTAATGATTTGGTATGATTATTTTAAACTTCCCATGCCTTATTCATTTTGCTGCTTCAAGTTTGATGTTTATTGTGTTATTTTCAAAAAGGAAAATAAATCTTCATGTGTAGATTTAGGGGCATAACAGACTTGCCTCTAGTTACATAACTAGAAAAGGAGAAAGAAACTTATGCAACTAGATGACAAGCTTTCTACTGCCTTCACGAGTCTGACTTTTGCAAGTGTCTCTCACCACAAAACAAATTACATTCACCACAAAAGAAGTTGAATATATCTTGTATACTAAATAAAATAAACTAATAATATAATTAATCATACTACAATTTAAAGCAAATTGGTGTACTATAGAACTTTTAAATTCTAACTATATAACCCATGTCTTATACCATTAATCCCTATTTTACCCTTACTTGACTCAACCTAACCCCAAAATAAGTAAAAATGCTATATTTTGCACCACCAAACTTAAATTTGCACGTTCTTGGTACCATTAGAAAGCTCTCGATGAACTCTATCAAATGAGATCCCACGTGTCTATGTTTATTCAAACTTTTTTTAGGCCCTCTGTATATATCACACTTCTCAATAATAATTTATTATATTTTTACATATATTATGAGAGTTTAATATCTATCTAGATGGCAATAGCAAATTATTAGATTTCCCTTGTACAATTATCTTAAAAAGATAAAGACTATGAATTCTAGCCTCAATGCACAAGAATTTCTATTAAGTAAGAGAAACTAGGTATCTACGCATTTATGATCATTTTATCATGTAATCAAACCACAAAGCATGCAAATCATACAAACATACACAGATTTAATGTAGAAAACCCTAACTAGGGTAAAAAACTACGACAACTAATCTTAGCTTAAAATTAATGTACTAGATAGTATGACACTACATAGAGACAAACAAATGACCAAACCTTCATTATTGTCTCTATCCCCAAAAGCTTTTTTTGCTTAGATCTCTAACAAATTCTTTTCATTTTTATCCTTTAAGTCTTCTCTCTCAAGTATTTAAAACTTTTTTCTACTTCCTTTGTCTTTGCCTCCTTCTAGCTACCACAACAAGCTCCTCTTGTTCTTTTACTTTAGCCTTAATCCTCTTTAACTTCTTTGAAGACTTTGTTGCAACTTGATATGCATGATTTTTATACATTTTATACGCCTATTTACCTTATTTGCTACTTTATAATTTGGTCAATTAAGGGTTAATTAGGGTTTATTTATATTATGATAGATATTAGTAGTGTGATTTAATTATTAGTTAATTTGGGCAATGTTATTTGTTTAGGAGTGTATTTTAATAAAATCAGTGTTTTGCATTTGTCTTACACGTTTAAATTATGATTGCTTATATGTTTTAGGTGATTGCATACTTCTCGAGGCATGTGGAGGATGTTCAGAAAAATTTACAATATTCTTGACATGCTTGAAAGTGATTTGGACAATTTTCTAGAGTTGTGGACACGTTGAAAATATATATGGACATGAACAGAAGAACTTAATGAGCAGAGAAGAAATTTGGACTGGTTCTTGGATAAAAATTGGACAGAAACGTCATGATTACAATTATTTAATTTTGGGTGAAATTGAATACAAATTTGAGTAAATAAATTAGGCATTTCAATACCAATTTCAATTTAGTTAATGAAGAACATGTTTAAAGTTTAAAATTGAAGAATAAGAGTTGATTTTTGTGGCTTCCATTGTTGAACATGAACAAGAGAGAGTAAAGAAAGGAAACCGAAAATAAAGTGGGAAAAAATTGAACAACAAGAAAACTTATAAAAGGAATGCTTAAACATAGCAAGAAGCTCTTATTTTGGGACAGAATTAGGCACTTAGACAAGGAAAATAGTTGTTGTCTAAAAAACTATTTAAAGGCAGAGAATTGCAAAGAAGAGGAGGGAGGAGAATACAACGAACCTGAACTAAATTCCTTAAATCTCATCTTCTGAAATTCATAAAAGAACACTTTGAAAGTGAGAGAATTAAAGTCCAAAGCCAAAGGAACGAAGAAGTTGAAAACAAATTTTCAATTCGCGGGGGTACTGTAGCAGAACTGTTTATGACTGAAGGTTAAATACGATGAACAGTAACCCGTAGTTACTGTTCATATGTACTGTAGCAGATTGGGATTTTTTATTTTTACTCAATTTTCTTCCAAATTGTAAGTTTCTTTTCAATTTTTCTACCAGAAATTTTATTTCTTAGGTCAATGAGTAGCTAAATTTCTTTGCTAAGGCTTGGATAAAGCTTCATTAAATTATAGAATTTTATAATTATGAGACTTAATTAAATTTTCTTAATAATGGATTTAATGTTAATTGTTTCTACCTCTTTAATTGATGAGATTGATTTGGATATGAGTTTAGTCATGCTTCTCTCATGATTTAAATTAGTTTTCATTAGTTTCTTACTTGGTTTTGGCTTGTTTAATATTGAAATTGAGTATTAGTTGTCATTTGTAAATTGTGGATACAATTAATGACTTAATTTTAATCTTTTGAAGTGAGGAGAAATAATGTATTTTATTATACATGAGAACTTAATGATGATATTTTCCATAAGAACAAAGACTGAATTCTAGATTATTATGATATGATGTGGAAATATGATCAATGTTCATGCTTATAAGTTTCTATGATTTAATGAATGTGGATTCCTATGTCTTATTATTTTGTTTATTCCTTAGTGTTTTATTTATTTTGTATTACTTTTTTATTCTTAGATTAAAGCTTTAGAATTTTGATTTAGATAGCTTAATTGCCTTGAAACTTTTATTTGCTTTTGTTAGTTACTTTAGTCTAATTATTATCTTTATATTTGTTAACTAGATTAGGGTTTACTTGAGATAGATTAAATTTGGTTATCCGATTTCAGGTCTCTGTGGGTTCGAACTCGATTTAGCCACTTAACTACTATAGGTTCATGCACTTGCAAGTAAACAATTAAAATTTAATAACACAACTCCTTTTAATTTGGTGTGTAAAACTCTTCACTTATAGGTGTATGTCTTCATGAAATCACCATTAACATAACTATGAAACTCAAAGATGATCTCCTCTAGGAAAATAATATAAGATCAACTATTCTTTCTTCTCTATGAATTTCAAGGTTTGTTCTATTTAAGTTTGTGATTCTCTAGCATTTAAATAGTACATTAAGTCAGTTTAAGTGTTTAACTATAGTCAGGAATAAAATCTCTCCCATAAAGGCTTAAATTAGGCAACTAACATAGACAACAATCAATCATTTAACACAATAATCAATCATTCACTATTCCAATTAGGGTATGACACTACTAGTGATTGATCTCTCAATCCTGTGATTAATTGATAGGCTCCCGGCTTCATTTTCCAAAGGAAAATTCATGTGTCGAATGATCAATTGGTCCTTTGTATTTTGTAGCAATCAATTGATGGTACACTAAATTATAATTTTGCCCTAATTTGATATGAAACTCCCAAATTCACTTAAGTCACTCATTCTAAGTTAATCTAAGTAAATTGTGTATGTGAGTGTTTGGAAATTAACCTTTTACCTTCAACACACTATTTAGTCTTCAACCTTGATAAATAAGAATATGTATGCTCCTATTTTTCAAGTTAATCAATTCCAAATCCTACTCAACCATAACAAATCTAGGCAGATTCCTAAGACTAAAAATATACATAAAGTTTTAACATAGTTTTGATAATCAAATTACCTAATTATAATATATATGCCTCATATGTTCTTTCATATTATATGTATTCGTATTTATATATTTTTAACGACATTAGAAAACCCCTAAAGAGCTCTATCAAATGAGACCCCACCCTAAAACTGGTCTTGAATGTGAATAACATGATTTATGACACAATAGTCTTTGTCAACCTATGACATGTTATTTAGCCTATGAGATTTAGATTCATAGTTATTTACTATGAGTGTATATGGGATAGTATAGAGCTTGTATGTATATAATTAATAATCATTGTGATCCTCATAGCAATGTATTATAACTATAGTATGTAAAGAAGACCTTTATTTAATACATCTTTTATTTCTAATTTATTTATTTAATTTATATTTACATGCATAATGTGTGTACATTTTTGCTAGTATTATATTAAACAAGTAAAATAAACTCTAAGAGTTTCTTTGGATTGGTGGAAAATGGGGGAAATGAAAAGAATCTTTTTAAAATCTTCTAGTTTTCATTGTTTGGTAGGGATGCCACTCGGGTTGGGTATATGATAAAACCCGACCCATCCTTAATAGGTTGGGTTTAGGTTTTCAAATTCAACCCGAATAGCTATTCGGGTTGGGTTTCGGGTGATCCAACTCAACCCGACCCAAATAAGGTTATAAATACATTTTTTCATATTTTTCTTTGCATTTTGATAACACCCGACCCAAACCAACCCTAATGAATCGGGTTTGGGTTTCCAAATTCAACCCGAACAGCTATTTGTGTCGGATTCAGGTTTACCATTTCTTAAATGGTATCAGGTTCAATTTTGGCAAAACCTACCCAAATCCAACTCGGTGGCATCCCTACTGTTTAGTGCATTGGGGAAAGAGAAAGTAGAGTAGAAACCAAGATAAAATGGGCCCCATAACTTTCCACCCTCAACTCATGGATTTGGGAGAAAATCTACATACCAAAGACATACCTTCAATATT
Source organism: Saururus chinensis (assembly GCA_035235625.1). NCBI lineage: Eukaryota > Viridiplantae > Streptophyta > Magnoliopsida > Piperales > Saururaceae > Saururus > Saururus chinensis. The sequence goes on from CP141140.1 coordinate 31,156,070, forward strand.
CGTAATGTCGACCATGCTTCCACCGCCACTGCTACCACCATCGCACCACCCTGTCACCACCACTACCACTTCTGCCACTTCCACCACCATTATTTTCATCATTTTAGCCACTGCCTCTACAACAATGCCACCCCCTACCACCACCACTGCCATTGTATAGCCACCACTACCAATGCCACAATCGCCGCTGCCACCACCATTATCACTTCGCCATAGTTACTACACCCACTGCTACCGCCACTACCCCTGTCACTACTATCGCCGCATCGCCACTGCCACCCCCGCTGGCATTACCACCACTACCACAATTGCTACTGCCACTACTTCCTCCACCATTAATGGATTCAAGTTTTAAATTTTTATAACATTATTGGTGCAACCAAACAGTAGAAAATTTTTAAGAATCTCTTAATATGTTTTTCACTTGGATTCATTTTCTCTTTCTCTTTTTCCGTCTCTTTCTCTTTCTCCTAGTTTCCACTAATCCAAATAGGCCCTATATTAACATATTTAAAATACTTATACATCATAAGTCATTACAAATGACCACTGAATAAAGGGTTGCTTATATTAATTGTCTTCTAAGTTTTAACTACTGTTGGCAAAGGATGTTACTTGAAAAATGTCTTTTGGATTGCGCCATCTATACTTAGTTATTTACAATTGAAATCAAAGATGAGCCAGTCCCTCTAACCAGTTTCTGTCTTTCTAATAGATGTCTTTCATGAGTTTTTTACTGCTTTCGTATGCTAGAGTTGAGTATACGATTTAATCATCTCCTAGGGTAGACGCTCTCCCTTCATGTTTTGGTTTTCATTTTTAACCAAAAGTCATAGTTTTACATCTACAAATTTCCGGTCTACGTTGTAGGAAAAACGAAAGTGGAGATTTGAAATATCATACAAATGCTTGGCTAAAGAGGCGGTCCTTCCTCTGTTTTTGAACTTGTGTCATCACCTCCTTCCAAACACCTAAGTGAATCTTGTGTCCGTGGAAGACCCAAGAATTTTCCAAAGAAGAATGTCCTCCTTCGGTCCCGATTCGAGCAGTCTTCAAATGAACTTTATTTAAAAAGAATCTACCACCTGTTATTCAGCCCACCTCACTTCTACACAGTTGATAAATATTTATCATCTAAAAATATATAGATGGTCGATATCTACCCCGATTCTATTAAGGGGATAGGCTGGCTAAAGAAAAGAAAGGTGGTAAACTCCAAGTCTAACTTGAATTAGGGGCCTGTTTGGGTGTTGGATTTTTTAGAAATGGATGTAAAAAAGTTTTGAATTAATTTTAAAAATTCACAGCTGAATGTGAATTATGGTTTGTAATAAAGAAATTTAAATAAATTCAAATGTTGCATCAAACCAAATTTTAAAACTTCAAATTAATATAACTCTTTTTCCCGAATTCAGATATGCAAGTTCTTAATACTATTACACACTTAAATTCAATATTTATCAAATAAGATTCTACAAGGTATGTAATTTTAAACTTTTAAAATCGGCCCCACCTATATACCATATTTTTTAAGGTTCAAATTGATATACAAAGTAACCGTTGAAAACTAACGAAATTTATAATTTCAAAATGGGGGGCTGGGAACTAGAATGAACAGAACCACCTCTTGAGGTGATTCGGTAATTCCGATCAATTCTAATTCGAAATAGCTTAGAATCAATTTCCGGGTAAAATTTATTTTTAATTTTGTCAACCTTCTACACACAACATAATTCTAATAATTCAAGCTAAAATTAAAATAAAATTAATAAAATCTTATAAAAATTTTATATGCAAATAGCCCTTAAATATTAAGTTCTCAGGTAAATTTGGGGCATATAAAACTCTCTTATTGCAGGTTGGGTTACACATGTGCTGCGTTTAGCAATGTGATTCTCTGTATTTCCAACTGTTCACCACGCCAATTGGACACCCAAGAAGATGAGAGATTCCGAAACCCGTCTTCCCTTTCCCACGCTGGACCCAATTTCTCCAACCTCACTTTTGAAGGGTACTTTTGTCCCAAAAAAAGACGCGGACAAACGTCATGCACCGGGGCCCACAAAGACTCGAGACGCTATTCATTCTTTCCTCGAAAATGAAATCCTCCCTCATTTTACTCCCAATCTTTATCTGGTGGAGCCCGCCACCTAAACAAATAGCAATAGAAAATTTAGCTAAACATGATTTTAATCAATCTCGCTAATTTTCATTTTATTGGAGGGGCAGTAAATGTGGCATATATGCTTGGACTAGAGCACTTAAACGCTCTGAGTAACTTCCTAGAAAAAGGAGGATACTTTAAAATGAGTTCAATCTAACGTGTGTATGTGTGTGTGTGTGTGTGTATATATATATATATATATATAGAAAAAGTTAATATGAGCCCAAGCTCACGCGTGTCGGCGTGCATTCGGGCTCATTGAGCCGTCGGATTTATATCCGACGGCCCATCAAACTCACGGGTTTAAATGCCCCGTGAGTTTGATGTGCCGTGGGATGTAAATCCGACGGCCGAATGAGCCCGGGCGCACACTAGCACGGGCTCATATAAACCAGACTCATATATATATATATATATATATATATATATAGTGTGTGTGTGTGTGTGTGTGTGTGTGTATTTTTACAGGCACTCGTACTAAGCACTAGTATAATACTCTTAATATGATTTAGATTTTTACACTTCTCTTATCGGATGTGGGTTTTTAATTGGCAATTAATGCTAAATTAGGTGTAAGTGCCCCACAATTAATCCAAAGTAATGTGACAATCAAATGTATGAGATTAAAGCATTATGCTCATTTTGTGTCTATGGGGAATTGAAATCTAAAATGCATGAGATTTTACTTAAAAAAAATATGAGATTTACTTTTTCCATTCAACTCGTACCATAAAAATTTCCATGATATTTCACTGGAATTTTTACAAAGAAAAGTGTTGGAGTAAGATAGGGAAGGACACTTAGGAGGCGCTCTAGCATTCAGCAATGTAAGTCCACCACCCGAATTGAAAGTCCAAGAAAGAATTTTTCCCAAAGATAAGGAGACTCCAAAACCCAAGTCTTCAACTTTTTTAAGACTTTTAACTTTCTAGACGTGATTGTAATATTTGCAACTTAGTGAGGGTATAAATGTCAATATTGACAATTGGGCCCCATAAAGACTCGAGACCCACTTATAATGTCAAACCTTATTTTTACTCCCAAGTCCCAACCTTTGTCTTTGTCTAACGGGCCCGCCACCTAAAAATATGCAAAAAGTAAATTAAATTTATTTTAAAAAATAAAAAAACAACTGATCAGCTCAAAATTTTATAACTAATCTTACCAAGCCAATGTTTATTCCCGGACCCAAGTCTACTTAAGCGCTTTAAAATACAATGGGAGTCTCCCAATACTAAATAAGGAGAGTATACTTCAAATGTTCACCAAGGCCATGGCATAACAATGATTCAGTATATGGCACGTCATGAATGGAGGCCATGACACTAAAGGGAGCATTTGGGCGTTGCACTTGTACTTAAGGACTGCACACGCCCGTGAGCAACTGTTACAAGTGTATATGAATAAATGTCACAAGTACCACTCCACGAAGCTAATGAACAACTTCCACCTGATTCGGTGTGAGTGAATCAGCCCCTAATAGGGTCCATAATTTTACGTTTTTTTTTACAGTAGGCAGTATTTTATTGGCAACTAACATTGAACCGGGTTCATAAAATAATAAAGTTGATTAGCATTTCTACACATTAGCTTGACTCGCCACAATAGAACGGTAGAGGCTGGAAATAGGGTAGATGCTAGTTGGGAAGTAGGAGCATTGTCACTGCCCCTGACCTGAACGAGGACACCACAACTTTTAACTCAAGCACTAGGTTAAATCAGAATAGACAACTAAGCCACTGCTTTGTTTTAAAACAATCAACAGAATACAAAAAAATCGAACTACTATTATAAATAATGAGAAGCATCCTTATATAGAATTCTAAATACAATGGCATAAAGAATATCAAATATCTTAAAAATATAATAAAGATATACCACAATTGTAATGTAAGTACTACCAATAAATCTATAAAGTCTCGAACTTTCTTCATTTATTTCCTACTAACTATCCCTTAGAAGAATTTCTATCCCCGCTCAGTATCACTTTAATTTTCGCCTTGCTAGCAAAATAAGTCCTCTCGAGTACCTATATGACACAATCACATATAGAATTCCTAAAGGATTCTCAAAATAAAATAAGGGCGAGCATATCCCAATAAGGTTTTGAAATATCATATGTTTACATTAACACCACAAAGTACATTTCCAAGATGCATGGTTTTGAATAAAAATAGTGTAAATATATCTCACAAGTGGATCCAAAATTCTTACACAACAATACTGTTGTAAATGATCTAAGGAATTCATCAAATGTGTGTCACAAGATTGTAAAACTAGAGTAACTAAAGATACCATTACATGCTACGTATTACCTGACATTCCAAATACCAAAAGCACCAGAAGTCCCTTGTCAAGCCGGTCCACACAGACATGATCAAATGTCCCAAGCACAGCTCCAATGTCTCAATAGTTCATCTCAATTATCTAACCAAATGAGAACTAAAACATGATGCATGAGGCATAAATTTCTTAAAATAACATTATATGTATTGAGACAACCACCATTAAATAATACTCTCTCCGTCCTATATTAATAGCTCCAATATAAAAAATGGTGTTCTATATTAATTGCTCCATTACGTTCAATTCAAGCAGTTACATAAGTCTGAGAAACTTCTCACATAATTTTAAAAAGAAAAAAACCTATACACCGGCCACACCACAGTGCCTCGCATGGGGATTTCGGGTCCATGCACTGGAACCACCCATCCTTGCTGATCTCGCAGCTGTCATTCCACCGTGCCAAGTCCACCTCCCAGACCACAGCTCTGGCTTGAAATCTGACCACCCATAGGGGGGATCTCGGGTAATCGGGATGAGGACATAGTGGAGCTCCTTCCGGTATGCGAACCGATATGAGGAGAGCATAGACATCCCCTCAAACTTGCCCAACTTGTGCAAGGATTTCCACAATGGTTGCTTTGTGCGAGACGTGGAGTACCGATGGACAGCTGATATGCTTCAAGACCATCCTTTCCCTCAAGCGTCTTCGTTAGAAAGCGTTGCTGCTGAAACCATGGTTCCCGGTGAGAAGGAGGTCGATATTCTTACCAAAAGCACTTCAGAAGACGATGACGATTAAAACTCTTTATTTTTGGCAGAGAAGAATGATGAAGAGGACAAATCAGTAAAAGTACATGAGCAGCAACGAATTGCCCACAAACTTGATGTCGCCCATGATGAGCTCGACAGGGAAGTTGTTGCTATCGTCTCGTCATCTTCAAGTCCTTGAAGGAATCTCCTCTTGGTGTACTGAGCCACCACGCCAGGAGGTTGGACGTATTGTTGGGCTCCAGCCACACAGAGATCCAATCCGCCAACAATGGCCATAGCGTGATACGATCCATCTACTGCTTCTATTGCGACTACAGAAAATCCTCTTTAGGCTTCCATCGGATCGGTCTCTACCAACCCACCTTCTTTCTCTAGTCCATCACTGACCTCCACCATAGCTTCCGCGCTTGTGCTGAGACCTTGTCGTTGGAATCAAGAAGCAGTATGCCCACCGGGAGGTTACCAGCCTCTGGTGCTACCTCCACCCGATCCTCTCCCTCCACCTTCTTTCTCTTGCCAGCTCACCACCACCGGATGATGCCTCATTTTCATTGGCGGGTGGAAACGCACTCTTTGTGAGGTTCTGCCTGGCATCTACATCTATGACATTTTTTTAGTCATGAGCTAGCGCTGAGGGGTCCCAATGCCGGGCCCTGGTGGTCGTTCTTCACTTATGCATTAGACATGGCGAGGCATCCGACCTCCATGTTGATGAGCTTCAGCTCGGTGAGGATGCCAGAAAGGATGGGGAAAGCAATGAGGAGATGGAAACGTGAAAACAAAGGATGAAGGTGGCATGGTTGGCTTAGAGGTGGTCTTTTGGAAGGGGATGTCTGAAAAACCATAGAAAACTAGGGCGTTACCATGTGAAATTTTACTATGCTAGTATTTACGTGAGACTCATTGTCAGATAAAAACAATGAAAAAGAGAAATGGAGCTATTAATATAGGACGGAGGGAGTATATGATATAATACACATAATTATTATTCCGCTCAGCATGCGTTAATATCACATGAGTAACCGAACATGGCAACCATTAGTACATATCACCACAAACATAATGACATATAAAATAACATAATTTAGAGTAAAACTGGAGTCGATGCACAGCCAAAATTTTATATAGCATATTAATACATGATTTAACAAAATATCATCAAATTAGGACATAGTCTAGGTACACCATTCGTAGAGTAGTCAGATCACAAAAATATAAGCATAACAAGCCTTTACATAAAAGTCACATTATACACAATTTAGCTAAAATATTCAAGAAATTATGCAGAAAATTTCTTTGCCTTCACCTTTGGTTTGATTCCACTACCTGTAGAGCATAGAGGTGGGTGAGTATGTTTATACTCAGTAGGTAGAATTAAAATCTAATTTAAGGCTAAGTAACTCATGATGGTAATAATTTTTGCTAAAACAGAATTTATTATAGAAACAAATTTTAAAATAATTTCAAAAAAACATCGGTTCATCCGATGAAGATAAATCCAGAGCCGTGAGACCGAACGACATTCCTCCCAATGATCATGGGACAACGGGAAGATCAAAAGACTAGGAGTTTACCCATGACACTCCACACCTATGTGCGCACGCCAGATACCGAACATTTCCTCGATATGTATCCAGATAATATTTGACAATTCTAGGTTTGACCCTAGAACTGTCCTAAAAATACATGTACTATAATGTAGTTTCATGCATATAAAAATAGCACACCATTAATCTTTTTCAGAAAACTTAAGTAAAGAAACATCTGGAGTGAAAATAGTGCATAAACACTCAACGATACTGGCAAGGCATAAACTACAGCTTAAGACCCCCTACTTTAAGGTTGAGTAGAAATTTTGTGGTTGTAGAGAGCTTAAATGAAAAAATTAGCCCCATCACAGTGTCAAACACAATTGATTTAGTTGAAAATGCCTTTTGAACGGCCTAATTTAGACTTAGAACGACTCATAACGGAGGGTTAGAAGTTTTAACACGTGGTAGAAATGAAAACAACTTCAGAAATCAAATTTATATAGAAAAAAAGGCGACCTGGCTTAATTGGCACACGACGCATGTGTGACGCATGTCACGCACCGAAGTGTGGTTGGCACGCCGTTCAGTTGGGACCATCCATGCGGCTCCCGCATGGCGTGCAGGGGAAACTACGTCGCCCTATTTCACCACACTGGCCCACATGTCGTGCGAGTGAAACAACACTCTGCAGGTCCCGCACGACATGGGCCCGCCACACGTCCCGGTGCCACATGGCTGACCAGTGCTTGCATCATGTAATATTATATTATTATTTCTAAAATTTCAAAACATCATAACTTTCCAACCATAAATTGGAATTACGCGTTCTTGGTACCAATGGACTCGTATTGACGAGCCATTTGAAACAAGACCACTCAAGGGTAGGTTTTACTGTGCGTCCCACCCAGAGGGTGTGCTTCTCACAATCATTACCTTTGGCCTTGATGTCCAATTTAAATGATTCAAAAGCTGTTACGATTGTCTTTTAGAGTTCTACAAGTATTTAGGTACTAAATCCAAAATAGTATTTTATCAATAAAATATATTAAAATGCTATTATTTATTTTAAAAAATGTACTGAAAATTAGGGTTGTCAAATGTATGCAAGCAAAAGTAACCCTATTTTATGATGGTTGTCCTGGGCTAACTACATGCAAGAGACCCGCCAAAACCATAAAGATCTTATTTTAAAATATGTGCATAAATAAAAAAGCAACTGGGTTGATTGATTCAGCCATTGGCTAATCCATCGGATGGCAAAACATATAAACAACAAGCCTAGGCGATAGATTGATCCATTGGGTGATCGATCAGCCCCAAAAATCTGGGCACCGTAAGGCTAGCCAATAGATTAGGCCATTGGGTAATTGATCGATCATCTAATTTGTGAGAAGGGAGCATACAAAAACTTTATATGATACAACACTTACGTGCAATCAATCGAGGGAACAAAATTTCATAAAATTGCAATTTTTAACCAAAAATCATTGCAATCAAATATCAAACCTTCATAATTCTTTGCGTAATCATTCTCAAACATTGAATTATGAAATAACCTATCATACTCATGCATAAGTATAAAAAAACAGCATCAAAATCTACCCAATAGAAGAATCAAACCATACAATCATTATTCATTAATCATAAAAAAACATGATTAATAGCATCAACCACAATGTTAATGTAGCACTCCATATTTTCTAAAGAGAATTTTAAATTTTAAGTTATTAAGTTTATCTTTTTTTGTTCATCGGTGACCATCAACATGTCATTGGAGTTGCCAATGGAATTCTTGAAATTATTGTCGGCGGACTCACCAACTCATCGATGAGGTTGTTGATGGTAATTGCATGCATGCAGTTAATTCGGATTGTAAGGAAATTGATTAGTTTTAGATTATGGGGGTAGTTATCATAGTATTTAAAGAGTAGAAACAGTTTGGGAAGGGAAAAATGAGTCTAAGAAAGATACTTGCGGCCAGAGAAGAGGGTGGTGGTCGACTAAGAGTGAAGCAAACGTTGGGAGCCTAAGAAAGAGACTTGTTTTGTATACTTCAATGACAAGTTCAAGGATTTATTGCATTACGAGTGAAACTATGGTTTGAGTCAATGATTTCTTCTTTATGAAAGGACTTTTGAGGAGTATATATATATATATATATATATATATATATATATATATATATATATATATATATATATATATATATATATATATTTTTGTGAAATAAATGTGAGTAATTGTTAATGTTTCTAATCATCGGTGGAATTATCGACATGTTAGTGATTTCACCGGTAAAAGGAAGAAGATTAACAATGCTCATGCATGCATATGTAGCGAGCATGCTGGTTTTGGTCATTCACAGTGTGGATGATGCATCGATGAGGCATCAATGAGAATGGTAGAACAATGTTATTCCACTGTCAGTAAGATTTGACATGTTGGTGAACTAACCGCTGGTCATCAGTGAGGTTTCTGACCTGTCTGTGAAGGCACCAATTGAATTCCGCATCTTTGTCCGCAAAGTTCAGTGTGTTGGTGAACTCACCGATGATTATCATGAGGAAATTAACATGCCCATGAGGTTGCCAATGAAACCTCATAATCATTGTTGGCATGGTTCGACATGTCGATGAACCCACCGATGGTTATCAGTGAGGTGACTAACATGTCAGTAAGGCTACCAATGGAACATATGATTTGATAACTTATTGTGATTATAGCTAAAGTATGTTATATTAATTATGATTGATATGACATGGTTTTGAAGTATTTTGGTGATGTGGATGAAGGATTGATTATGCACATATTACTTGGGGGTTAGTAAACCCTAATACATGTGTATGAGACTCTTGATTGTGATGAATGGGTACCCAAAGATAATGCATGTAGAACACAAAGTCACAGGAACCCTTGTGTCTTGGCTCCAAAAGTGAGTCATTAGCCATGTAGACGGAAAAGGTTTGGTATGAAATAGGACCTAGGTCTTCTGACTTTCTAAGGATATGAGTACTGTAGAACCGTTTCCCTTGCCTGGGAGTCGAGTTTGAATGAATTAGAGTATTTAAAGATGATTGGTCTTGTGCAATGCAATATAGGAGGTTTTGATGATCATGGAAGTCAAAATCTCAGCACTAGGGTCCATGAGCCCTAGTGAGCCTTTACTTCATGGCTTGGATGGGGTGAGGCGGACTTCGAAAGAACTGAGGTCGTAATGTGATAGTCCAATATGTAGTAGAGTGGAGCTCCTAGATAAGGTCATAGTGCCTAGAGAACCTTTATAGATGGTTTTGCTCATGGATGGAATAATTGACATAAAAGGTATGTACTCTTTCAATTGTGATAAATTATCTTGTTTCATAACAAGAATTCCTTGGTATGTTGATCAAAGTTTTTTGTTTATTTAAGATTGACATCCCACTAAGTATTCTTGGATACTTAGCATCCTTTGTGGTGCAAGTGTTCATGTCACGATCATAAGGTATTGGGAAGGTCACAGCTATAGTACAAATCTTCCTTGCTATTTTGGAATTTCTTTAGATAGGTTTGACTACGCACGTGAGTGTGTCATTTTACTTTTATTGGTTTAGCCATGATTAGCAAACAACGATGAACTTGTGGATTCTGTGATATTTTAATGTATTAGTTATATATTTTTTTATTAAAATTATTAGTATCACACCAAAATATAGTGAAAGTCAATGATCCTCATACACGTAATATTCTATTTCAATTATTTACTTTGTATATTTTACTGTTGCATTTAAGAAGAAGGAAGATTGGAGATTTGTATTATTTTCTTTTAAAGGGAAGAAAAAATATATTTCATGAAAACTGTATGTAGAAATCAGGGGTGTTATAGTTAATGCAAAAAATCACCAACAAAACATAAATCCCTTACCTTAATAGCAGAGAATTACTTCAATTCCTCTTAGATCAAACAATCCCTAATTATAAATTAGAATTTTCATTAGCTCTAAGCACAAGCCACAATTTCTACCAACCTAAGACTCAAAACTATGATTAGGAAAACAATTTTGTGTATTTCCTTGTGTCAATATATTTTGAGTATGAATTAAAAGGTATTGAATAAAAAACAATGATCTAGGGTTCTACAAATTAAATAGAAACAATGGAATTTTAGAGATTTCAATAAAAGAAGGCATAGGAATTTAGATCATGCAAGAAAGACATTTGATTTCAATCAAAACTTAAGGAATTATGAAGAAGAATCAATTTTGACTCAGCTTGAGAGAAGCTAGAGCAAATTCTATAAAATTTCAGCAACCCTAATAATAAGAAGAAGGCCAAATTTGTCTATTTATATTATTTAGGGTAAATGGGTCTTTATAGGCCCATTTAAGAAATAAAAATTCTCTCTCAAAAATACAATAACATTAGATCGACTAAGCCCAAACCCACTTGGCAAGCAATGAGGGACAAGACCCAAGAAGTTTACGGCAACGACAAGGGCCGTGGGTGTGACACCCCATGTTTTCAAAAGGAATATTATATCTTTTATTTTTTTTTTTAAATCCATTTTTTGTCACAGATAGCCATCGACATGTTGGTGTACTACCAATGAATTTGTGTTATATTATTGTTAGTAGGAATCGACACATCGATGGTTTGCTAATTATAATAATAGGCATTGGTTATTTTAGCAAACGAGGTAGTTTGACGGTTCTAAGACTCCTTAAGTAGTTATCCTAGTATAAAAATGAGTAAAACTCGAGATTGGGAGAGGAGTTCAAGAAGAGTCTAAACACTAGAGGGATAGCATCTAGAGACCATTCAAACAAAAGATCGTGGTCTTTCGGCTTCTTCAGGATGAGAGTTATGTAGAGCCGCTTCTGTGGCCCAGGAGAGGTTTCAAATTAAAATAAAAAATCAAAACAAATCTAACTTGTCTACTTTTGCAAGAAATTGCGATAACATTTAGCGTATATAACAAACCCTTAAACCCATAGATTACACTAGTGGACTGGTTTGCAGTGAATATACCCACAAAATTTTAACTAAAAAAATTAAAATAAAAAAAATTAAAATAAAAAAAATTAAATTAATACAAATGAATATTTTACTAATCAACTCCTCTTAAACATGTGACTTCATTTAATAAAACCAGCCATACATGGGCACAATGCATAATACACTTTTACTTCTGAAACAAAATTTTGTTATGACAACTTTATATTGGTGGCAATTGCCCATACATAACATAATCATAATATAATATAAAGCAAATTGGTGTACTATAGAACTTTTAAAATCAGATGGTTTGACCCATGTTTTATACCATTAATCCATAATTTACCCTTATGTGGCCCATTCTAATCCCCAAAAAGTCAAATATATCAAAATCTTAATTCCTATTTTTTAGGTTATGTTAATTTTAATTTTATAATATTATATATTGTACTCCCGAACTCGGATTCTCACTCTTGGTATCATTAGAAAGCTCTCTATGAGCTCTATCATGAGATCTACATGATTATGTTTTCTTGAAATTTTTTGTAATCCCCCATGTATATAACACATTTCTCAATATTATTTTTATATATATTTATATATTTTCAAATTTGCATAATTTTAATGCCCTTAGAAAACCCCCAAAAAGATCTATCAAATGAGACATATGGCCAAACTAGTCATGAATGTAAATAACAAGTTCCACTACCCCAAGACAAAGAGAGGTTCTACCCGTACCAACTAACTTCGTTTTCTCTATTTTTGGCCATCCCAACTCCGATTTAGTCGATTTAAGAGGCGTTCTTGACTAAATCAAATGTGCTCTACGCAATGGAGGGTTCTATTTTTTAGGTTGGCAATCGTATAAGGAGGAAATACCCCAAGACAAGGAGAGGCCTTGCCTGAACACCGGAATAGGAAAAAGAGATCCGAAGCAAGATGGGATTATGTCCGTAGATATCAATACCTTACGAGACATGATGGGGGTAAGCATTCCTGATCTCCTGTTTTAATTATAGAACGGCATGTGCTAGTTATGATGTGTGTTATGCTACGATCGATATGCTTGTTGTGCTAAGTACCTATATGCCATGTTGTGTGCCTATATGTTATGATGTACGCTTATATGCTATGACGTGTGTGGTTTCGCTCTAGGATAGAGCAAGATGTGTAAATTGTGTTTTCGGTCTCGGCTCAGTGATAGAGCGAGACGTGTATGTGTGGTTTGCTCCCGCTCTGTGGTAGAGCGAGATGTACGTTTTTGGCTTATTAGTTTCCGCTTGACTCCGATATATGATGAATTTTTGTAAATACCAATATATATGTATTTTAACATATATAATTTTGTGATATCTGACGTACGTAGTAGCCGTTAGGCAGAACTACGTTCGGATTCGATCGTGTTGGAATAATATCCAATACGTACGTAGGCAACCAACGGCAAGGCAACGTTGGCCCGATCTAAATTAATTATAAATATATGTTTTATTCTGTTTTACACACGACAAACTATGAAGCTTCGTTGTGTGTATGCGTTCGTTACAACCTAAGTCTATGTACAGGATTTGAAGCTCCGTAGTGCATAGATGAACGTTGTACCTCTCGCACACAAACGATGATTCCTGGCTCAAAGAAAAGAAAAATTTTCTATTAGTGATTTTGTGGACCTGGCTCGGGTTGGGTCGTTACATCTAGTAAGTTAAAAGACTTTAATTTTTAGCTATTTATAAATTGACATTCAAATTTTTTTCTATTTTTTTTCATGAGCATATTATTCACTTAATCTTAATTGTGATGACAAAAAATCCTAAAATGATCTACAAAACAAAAATAACCAAAGCACAAAACTCTATCATGATAACCTAATTACTACTAGATCATACAAAGATTTTACTCTCGTCAAAAAATTACTTAGATTTAATGATGTACACTAAGATGTAAGTGTCACGACCCGGATTTTTAAAACCCCTACTTACAATAAAGGACACACGATAAATCATGATAATAATTTTTTTTTCTTAAACACAAAATAAATCATCCAATTAAATATCCAGGTCATGATAACTGGGGTTCACAAATACGAATATCAAATTATATGATATTATTTAACGTCTGAAAATTCATAAAGACCAGCTCATCCATCTAAGTACAAGTCTGTCACCCGTCTGAAAATAAATAACAAGTTGAATCTCATGCTAAAGATACACTTACGTATTGGAGTTGCAAAAACACAGAATCTTCTTCTTGTGCTCACCTTTCTTGATCTCACCTGTTGTCACCTGGAGAATCTGCAACAAACCAAACGAAACAACCACAATAACAACAATAGAATCTCTCCGCTTTCAAGAGAAGAGCTTCCAAAGGACAAAAGGTTTTATTAATATTTTTTGGATCGGGCCAACATCACCCGATGTTAGTTGCCTACGTACTCATCAGACAACATCTCCAATGTTTCCAACAAGATCGGATCCAGACGTAGTTCTGCCTAAAAACTACACTATACTAAGAAGCATAGCATCACCCATGCAATGCTTAAGTATTTTCAAGCAACCTACATTTTATGCAAGTCCTTTAATCATTCCACTTGTTCTAATTAAACAAGCAATATCAATCAATGTTATTAATTATTTCTCGAACCATTATTTGATAATTAATATCCCTGTCTAATCCCAATGACAGACAGACACATCAGATGTCAACCTAAGCGACAAATGACAATGAAACATCCTGGAATCCACCAGGAAGTGCCATCTCCCAACCTAGCCCATAAGGACCTGACCGGAGTGGAAGGGAATGGCCCACAACTGCACCTGAACAGAAGTGGTCAGAGATGCCAACCAAGCAGGATGTCAGCGACCCTAATTGAATGTACACTAAAAAGATCCTCAATAGATCTGTGGTGAGCCCGGCTCACAAAGAACTCCCTCCAATGGGGAGGTGCAACTACACGGTCAAAACAACGACTCCTCAATAGAGCTAAAACTCAGGAAACCATTCTGAACCCTATCTTGCTCATCTATAAGCCAGGATTCCGAATGACTATCCCAAACCCTATTAGTCCCTTCTAGACTAAGGTTTACAATCTCGAGACATGCCATCGGTTCATCAACCAAGGCAAATCGCTAGGTCAAAGGCTTTGTTCACTGTATGAACTAGTCCCAGACCCCTTTGAGGTATTTTAGTCTTTATCTTGATTAGGTGTTCTTGCCCAATCCAAAGCTATCAAACCCCAAGTAATTATTCTTTCAATAATTTTCAACTAGTGATAAATTACTATCACAACATCAATATAAAAAATTGAAACAAAGAACAACATAAACAATCAGAACTACACAGGTCCAAGCATATCATAATATCAATAATAGAATTCATTAATGATATAAGAATCATTCGAGCTCTCATGCCCTAACCCTCCTTGGGTTATCTTAATAAATCTTTATGAAACTGGTCGTAATGCACTTAAGGGCATTAGAGTAATTATCCAACATTGGACACAGTCCTCTCTGCACTCGGGTAAGTCCTTAACCTCTAAAAAGGTTTCAGTATCACATTGGCCCGTTAACAACATCCACGCGAATGCAGGCAGGTTTGTATAGGGGTATTTCTGTCATTTGGTTTAAGGCCTTAATGACATCCAACAGGTCCAAAATTGAACTCAAGTATACTACTTGTCTTCATGGACTCTGTGAATTTTCCTGGCATGTGAGGGGTCGTGAACCCCATGAACCGACCCAGGTTGTCATAACGGTTTACGATTAACCCTAGGGCCAAAATAGTCAATTACCCACTCACTGAGATTTTTCCTCACTAAGTGGTTTGGCCTATAATTATTTTACATATTAAAATATCACTAATAATTTTCCCATTTTTTAGATCAACTCATAGGCCCCTGAACCGGAGCACTGAACTCGGGTAAGTTAATATTATATGATAATTAACTAATAGGGGTAAAAAGGACATTTCACAGTCTCTAGGATTTTTCCCTTAGCTGAAACTCGGTCAGAATAATCCCAAACCTCTCCAGATACATGAATATTTTTCTAGAATTTATTTAACACTTTTAGCCCCCTGAACCGGACCCGGTTCACTCCCTTCTCTCTTCTTTTTTTTTCTTTTTAAAACCGACCTGGACTGGGTCGGTTTGGGTCAACGACCCACAACGTGGGTTGTCTTCCCCGCGTCCGGCCAGAGGCATTTTGGCCTCTAGCAGCGCCGCCACCCCAGCGGTGGAGGTATGGGCGACACGCAGGCCCCGGATCGCCGGAGCACGGCGGAACCGACAAGGTTGGTCCCATTGCCATCCAGTGTCCGGCCGGAGCCAGCGTGTCCCAGGCTGGTGCGTCCAAGGTCGTCATGGCCTGGGCCGGCACGGCCGGGACCAGTGCAGCCACGGCCGGCACAGCCTCGGCCAGCGGCAGCATCTCGCTGTCTGTTTTTTTTTCTCGCGTGACGGCCAAACGGCCTGCAGCGGCAGTAAACTGCCGCTGCCAAGGCCACCGGAGTCGGGGCTTCCGTGGCCAGAGCCACGGTCGCCACGGCGAGGGCCAGCGGCCCCCTTTCTAGGATGATTCTGGTGATTGAAAATACTGTTCACTAATCATGTGAACAGTTTTTGCAGAAATTTGCATAAATCACTATAACTTTCATTAAAATTAATTAACGACGTCTTTGTCAGTCTCAATTCGAAATCTTACCTCTAAGGTCGAGTTGTTGTTGATCCACTACTGCCAATGCCTTGCCGGAGTCTCGCCAGAAAATTCACTTTCCTTCACTGGCCGAAAAGCTCCCCCAATCGGGCAAAAAGACCCCCCTTCTATTAGCCCTAATTCTCCTTTTATAGGCATGGGATTAGGAGCCCTAATCCTATGAGAATTTGGGTTAAAACCTCTTCAATTTAGCAACCAAATTGAGCCCCAAAAACACAAATTCGGAATGCTAATTGATCGGGCCCATATAGTGACTTAAACGGACAATTCGCACATTCAATTCGGGTAAACGGGTCCTGAACGATATATTCAACTTTAGACGGTCGTTTCTCCCTCATCCGGACTCCGATTCGTGCGTTCTTGGTGGCGTTTCGAAGCTCTTTCTGTCTATTTTCTAATAAAATTAGTTTCAGCCATAAATTCTATCTAGGGATGAAGTTATTTACTAAGAATGTCAAAAGGTCAAACACCCTATTTTCCACGTATTTAAATTTTAAAACTCGGGAAAATTAGGGATATTACATTCTTCCCTCCTTAAAAGAATTGCGTCCTCGCAATTCACCACAGCCAACCCTTTTCAAGCTCGGCCTCTAACTCAAAAGTCGTTCTACCCTTTCAAACCACATCAACTGCAACTTATAATTTAAGTAGCACAAAACTTAATAAGCCACAAAATTCAGGTCGTTACAGTAAGACCACAATCAAGACTTTGAATTCTCACATAGACAAACATCTTTCTAATTTTTCAAAATATGTTGTGCACGTTTTAGGGCACCTACTAGGGGCCAGGTACTAGGGTATTTGGGGTTTTAATGTAAGAAGGGCATTTAGGTAATTTAGCTAATTAGGTTAATTAGGGTTTTCTTTAATTATGTTAACGGGCCTTAGGCATCTGTTAATGAGCCCATCAGTTTGCTTATTTAAATGTAAGGGCTACGCCCTAATCAGTTATGAAATGAATGATTAATTGTCTGTGCTTCTTTCCCTTTCTGTCTGATGGCCATGCTATCCCTTCTCCCCTTTCCCGGCCTCCCTGCGCCACTCCCATTACCTATGCCGGCTACCACGCCGTTGTGGACAACCATCCACAACAAAATAGGACCACAAGAAACCAACATGAGGTTCTCAAAACTAAAATCATTAAATCCATCAAGTTATATGGACATATTTTAAAGCAACTTGATATCATTAAACACAATCACACATCTAAAATAAAAATCATTTTAAATAGAAAAATGAAAATTTTTATTTTTTTATAATTTTTTAAAAATATCACTATAATATAATAACTATAACTAAGACATAGACAACTATCCAAAGTTTCTTTCTACACCCCCAAACCTAAACTAAGCATTGTCCTTAAAGTGTAAACAAAATAAATACAATGCTTAAGATAAGTAAAGAATAAAAAGAAGAGATAGTATATCTGTTAATGTGCTCATGTACATAGTTATAAAAAAAGATGGTCAATAAAACACAAGCATAATTAAACAAGGGAAATAAATAATGAATCATATAAACTCACCCAAATAATGATCAAAACAACCAACAAAGATAACAAACTAAAACTAACTAAATATACTAAGATAAAATAGGCAAAAATAACTAATAAAAACCTAAATTTGGTTACCTCCTAAGAGTACTAAGTTTAATGTCTTCAGCTAGACACACCCCCACCTAAAATCATCTAGGGTCCTTTCAAGCATTAATCATCTCATTGTCAAATCTACTTCTCAAACCATAGTGAGTTAAACAAATATGCAATGGATCATTAGAAGAAATGGAAAGGAAAACATTCTCTACTAGACTCTCAATCATGTTAACCTCAAAAGTATCTTCTAGGTCTAATGGTTGTTTACTTGTATCAAATACATTCAACTCACATGTTAGGTTCCCAAAAGGGAGCTTCACCACTCCATTCCTACAATTGTTAAAAGCATTAGATACAACAAAGAAATTATGACCCAAAATGATAGGAATTTGCCCATGGATATTCTGAACAAGCTCATTATCAAGGTCTATGAAGTCCACTTGAAAAAAACGCGTTAACCTTAATCAAAACATCATCAACAACATCTTTAGCAATTTTCACAGACCATCAACTCATTGAAATATCATTGATGTGGGTCCAACTCACCCAACCTCAATTGCACATACATAGAATATGACAATAAATTCACACTAACCCTTAAATCTAACAAAGCCCGCTCAATTTGATGATCTTCTATCTTGCATGAAATTGTAGGACAACTAGGGTCCTTATATTTAAGAGGAAATTTGCATTGAATAATAGAGCTAACTTGCTCTGTAGGAATTCCTTTTTATGAAAATTTATTTTCCTCTTAACTGTGACTAAGTCTTTTAAAAACTTAGCATAAGAGAGCACTTGTTAGATAGCATCAAGGATTGAGATGTTTATTTGAACTTGCTTAAACACTTCTAAAATATCTCCAAATTGTGCATCTTTCATAGGATTGACTAGTTTTTAAGGAAATGGGGATTTAATCACAAAACTCATAATTGGAGGGTCAACTATAGTAGGTGGGGAGGCATTGAGTTCCTTTGTTTCTTTCTCTAACTTAGTACTTTCAGTTCCTCTACTACAGGTGTTTTCACATGATTGTCAACTTGTCTCCCATATCTAAGAGTGTTGATGGACTGGACTAAAAACATATTGACCTTTGGGGTTGGGTATAGGATGACTACGAAAATTGTCTTTCTCTCTCTCTCTTCTACATGAGTTGCTAACATGTCAATTTGAGTTTCTAGGTTTGTAATGGCTTGAGTGTTCATTTGACTAGAATTTTTCAATTCTATTATGGTATGGTTAGTGGACTACAAGAATACTTTGAGAGACACTTCAAGTCATGAATATTGATGTGGTGATGCAACAACTTAATGAGTGAATTGGGCAATAGAGGTGTAGGAGAGGTTGGGCTGCCTAAGTTGAGTGAACATATGTTGCATTGGCAGCCCTACACCATTTATGGGAGGCTGCTTTTACCTCCAAGAGAATTTTGGATAATTTTGCCAATTTGGATTATATGTCTTTGAAAATGAATTTTCAAATAGTTTCCCATAATTATTTAGTGTATTAACTAGCTCAACAAAGCACTCAAAATAACCTAGCATGGAAAGAAAATTTTGATTAGTGTGCATTAGATATACACCACAAAAAATGTTGTGTATACCCAGTAGAATAAAGTAATAATATAATTAATATTATATTAAACAAGTGAAAGACACTCTAAATTAACATATTAAAAATACATAAACATTATGAATCATTGGAAAAGATCACCACATGAAGGGTTTCTTATATTATGTGTCTTCTAAGTTTTAAGTGTTGTGCTTCCCTTACATGACCAAATTAAGTGATGGATAAAATTAACAAAATGTTCCATAAAAAAACAAAAAATGGTAAATGTATTAAACGGGAGTTTGATTAAATTATGCCGATTGTGAATCTAAATTTTTTTTAAATATTTTCAAAAAATGCTAGATTGTTTGCACCTACACAGTTGGGGACACTATTTTAAACACCAATCCGAGTGGTATGATCAGATTGGTCTGGCCTGGTTAGGCAATCGGGCCAGACTGGGTGGTTTTCTTGGGTCAGACGACCTGCCCGAGTGAATCGCTAGCCCGCTAACCCAGACCTGGTCATTTCATCTAGGGTGTATGAAAAAACTTGCCCCCCTTCCCCGAGCTCAACTCTTGCTCTTCTCCTCTTTAGGCCGGCGGTCTGCGATTTTATGAGAGACATGCATCTAAGCTCTGCGGCTGCCACTGGCCATTCTGATGTCCTCTCAGCAGTTCGAGAAGCTTTAAGGTGCCCACGCTTTGGGTCATGACTCCAATCGGATGTACGGTCTCCCTGTGCCTTGTGCGAAAGTGCCAACTATCCCCACTACATCCCACCGACATTCGGTCTCCTCTCCCTCAACCGACATCCTATCATCCCACCCTGACCTCCCTCCCGCAACTCAAGGCAAGCAATTGCACCAGTGCACCTTGAGTTCGCACTTCATACATTGTGAAACTACACTGTGAGTCTCCCCTCCTTGCACCCTACACAGTGGTGTAGTTTGTGCTTCACAGTCTCCACACCCCCCCTGCAGAGTGCACTGGCTCGGTGCAACTTCATAGTGCACCCCCTCTAGTCCAGTCTAGAGAGCATACAACAGTCGGTTAGAATTGACACATCCTGCTAAACATTCTATATCCCCTCTTGCTTCACTGCATCCCCAAGTATATCCCAGCCTCACCTCCCACAGTCCCTCATTCCCTCCTATAAGGGCCGCAATTGCACAATGGTGTAGTTTGTTCTGCAACGATGCAACTAGTGCACTGATGAAATTGCGTGCAAGTGTAACAGTGCACTAGTGGAATGTGGGATGTTTTTGTAATGCAAATCTGAGCCAATTGGGCAAACTAGCTGTAGCCCAAGATTTTTATAAATATTTTCTTTAAAATTTAGGGAAAGTTTTTGCAATATAACACTTGTAAATAAGGAAAAATGCTAAAATCCAAAACTTGTGAAAATAATTATATAAATTTAAATCCTCATACATCCATTTTTCCACGTAAATATTTTTAAATAATCATACGGCCAAATCAAACATTCTCAGACATTAATTGAAAACAAAACACATAAAATAATTTGTCATGTCCATGGGCTCAATCATAATTACATCTCAGGCATCTCTGAGTACAATCCAATAACAGTCTAAATCTATAATCCAATATACAAGTCCAGACATGTACAAACACAATAAGCTCACATCTTACCCAATACATAAGATCATGGCAAAATATTAAAGACTCTCAATGAGTTAGAGTTACACATGAGCCAATGGAACACGATCCACAAAACGGAAGCAAGAGTCCAACTCCAGGAGCTCTCAACTAACAAGTTGTAAAAGCCTCCCAAACATCAGGGCTAAAAAGAGGGAAAATGAGTATTTTCATACTTAGTAGGGGAGTTCTAATTAGTAAACTCTGTAAGTACATACATAAATGTGTTCATGTAATGTTCACAAGAAACAAGCATAACATAACATAATCAAATTCTCACTAGATAACATATCCAAGCAAAAAATCATACTAGCTTACCATGCATACTTACAATTACTCTTACTTGTATTATCATACCCAGTCCTTATGCTTACAGTCTTGCTCAGACGTCTTACTCAAAATCTTACACTTACAGAGCTACTCGAAAGCTTACACTTACAATCTTGCTCAATAACTTACACTTACACACTTAAGAAGAATTTTACAAACGTACTCATACTACAAAGCTGACACTAACTATCGACAACTGGAGCTTATTACCATTTAATCAGCTTGAGAGTTAAGGAAATAAATGCCACGGGGGCGTCACCTTAACCTTCGGGGAGCACTGCACATCATGGACTTTTTCGAAGGCAAGGCACACTTATGCCCATGGGGCACATGATAAAACAGATAAGAGTATATCCATAATATTACTTACTTGAGCACTCAAACGCCCATACTCTAAAGACCACGCAATGCCAACTAAGGGCAAAAATTATACAATGCCTCTTTTGAGCAAAAAGGTTACAATGTCACACGTGGGTGAAATCATACCGTGTCATCTATTGGTAGAAAAACATGTAGTGTCGACTAAGAGTAGAAACTTACATTACTCTCAATAAAGCATCAATTTTTTGGGCGTAAATATAACACCAAGACAAGACTGATAAAATATACAATGCTCTCAACAGAGTATCACATTTGGGCTTCATATAGCACCAAGACTATAAGATCTCTAATTTATTTACTTTTAATTGTGTGAATTTGTGTGGTTTTGCTTATTGGTCGATTTGATTTGATTTGGGGGTTATAGGATAGTTAATGATGTTTTTATTAAAGTTTAATTTTATTTTATGAGTATTAGTGTCAAGCTTGATTTGCCCAAATTTTTACCTATTTATAGATATTTTCCCCTATTTTTTCTGGTTTAAGGGGAGCATACCCTACTGTGGAACCCACGTCCGTGTAGAAATGGAAAACCGCAAGTGGAGAAAACGGCAAATATGAAACTACAAAAGTCTATTGTAAACCTGAAAAGACAAATTGTCCTTGTACACCTTTTATATGCACAAAAATACATTTTTCTCTTAACATATTATAAATGTAATATAACCGATGTAGTTTTTTCCCATCGAGATGTCATATGATGAAGGAGGGGGTAGTTTAGTCGAAAGCCTTCATACATTTGTAAGTTCCCACATGAGCAAGTCTCCATCATATGGCAACCCAACGGGAAAAATCTACATCGATCGCTCTATCCAGGAAAATGTCTTCTTTTTCTGGTATGACTTCATCCTGTAGTGGTTTTATCTCCAGTAAGGCTTCCTACCTGGGTTGGTTGATCTTTTGACCTACTTTTGTTTGTGCATTTGTTTCCTTCTTCACGACTTTTCTCTGGCACATCTCAACATACAGCTCCGTATAGTCCTTTCATGCAAAAGATTCATTCATGTGATTTGGGATGATGAGAAATGCGTTACTAGATGAAAAATAGTATTTTGGGTTGGTTATATTTTGGTCATTACTTAGTTTCTGATAAGAAGAATTCTGGCTAACTGGAAAACTAAAAATGGGAAACTAAAAATTTGGAAGACTAGATAACTAAAAAACTGGAAAAGTAGACGACTGGATTGCTGATATGATACTAGAAGAGCAAGGAAAGGGATACACAAATTTTGTTGTGTGTTTGGAACGTACATTGGGATGCAAGTTTTAGGAAATATAATTGCGACAATGCATAATCAAAACTAATTGAAGTTACATGCAAGGTGACTTATGTTGATCTCTTGGATATGTTGTATGAAGTATGTAAATGGTCAAAGAAAGAGTACTTATTAAAGTTAAGTTTTATATATCCTATTGCAGTGCCTATTGACCTTCCACCTTCTCAAATAAATGATAATGGAGCTCTCTATTGCTTCCTTCAAGAGAATAAGCTAAGATCGAATGGAATACCATCGATGATAACTAAAGTAAGAAAAGAGAATATTATTGAAGGAAATGGCATGAGAAGATGAGAAGAAAAAGTGCAAAGTGGGAGGAGAATATAGGAAGAAGAGGAGCCATGTGGTAGGAGAAGGGCACATTTTCTAGTGTACCATACAACATAACTATCGATCTCAGTTGTGAGGAAGATAAACCCCAATTAGATGAGCTATTTCATTTATAGGAGGAGAGTAGGATGAAGAAAACACAAACATCCCGAATTGATATTGAGTCAAAAGAAACACATGATGACCTAACAAGTGTAAAAGAAGAATTCGATATCGATTCAAGCATTAATGAGTATGTCCCAAATACGAATATGGATAACTTTCAATTTGGGCAGGATCCTTGTTATGCTTCACCATCAGCATATGAGGATGATCCTATAGGAGAGGAGAATAATGGTGCAGAAGAACATGATATGAGTTCTCCAACACCTGAAGATCAGCCATGTCCTAATGATGAAAGGTATAGTCAATATTGTGAATATATTTTGTAAGTTTGTATTATGTATGTATATGTATGATACTTTTGATAAAAAATATATTGTGTGGATCAAATAGAAGCAACTGTAGTCAGCCTCTGCCTGTTGACGAAGAAGTGGAAAACATAGATAGTCCAAAAATATCAGTTTCAGTTACATCAGTTGAAAGAAGGTAAGTTTGTTTTTTAGTTTGGAAGTTTATCAGTTCCACAGTCTTACAGTGTGGCAAGTTTTTTGTTTGGCAGGTTTTACTTTTGGCACTTTTTAAGTTTGCCATTGTTTTAGTTTGGTTATTTCTAGTTTAATAATTTACACTCGTAATTTTTTGGAAGAATAACAGATGGAGACTTGACGAAGAACCCCCAAGTTTGACCTGCAAAATGGACATTACTGGGGAGGATCACTATGTAAATAATGACTTTGGTCTTCAATTAGGGAAGGTCTACGATCAAGAATCGATAGAAATTGGTCAACAGTTCAAGGACAAAGTCATGCTTCAACTTCACCTTCACAACATGGCCATGTACACCAAGTTTCAGTTTAAGGTTATATATTCAAATAAATCAAGGTATACAATCAGATGTGTTGTTGAGGACTACCCGTGGAGACTACATGCCTTGATAATTAGTGGATGTTTCATGTTCAAAGTGAAGGAAATGAATTCAGTACATACATGTTCGAGGCATTACATCGTGAAGATCATTGTTAAGCAAAAAGTGGGATTATCGCTGATGCAATATACAGTCATATGGAGGGACATGGGTCTTACACACCAGAAGATACAAAAAAAGATATTAATGTCAAGTATGTAGTTTCCATAAGTTACCGTAAGGCTTGGAAGGCTAAAGAGGCCACTGTGGAGAAGTTGAGGGGAACGTTTGAGGAGTCTTATGCGAATGTTCTAGAATATATACACCAATTGGAAAGGATAAATCCATGGACTACCACAAATATCCAATACGACATTAGAGACAAATCATTCCAAAGGTGTTTTGTATCATTTGGTGTGTGCATTGAGAATTTCAAGAGGCACATGCGTAAGGTAATTGCCATAGATGGAACACATTTAAAAGGACGGTATAGAGGAATCTTATTTGTAGCATTAACTTTTGATGGTGACAATCACTTTACCCCATTGCTTTGGACATAGGAGATTCAGAAAACAACAACCCATGGGAGTGGGTCTTTAAACTTCTGAAGCATGTCTTGGGCCACATTGAAGGGCTGGTTATCATATCTGACAGAAACTCTTCAATCATTTCACAAGTTCAAAAAGTATTTCCGGACTATGTACATGGGTATTGTGCTTATCATGTGTGGTCTAATATGCATGCAAAATTCAAAGATCCAAGCCTCTCCCCCCACCTATACATTGCAGCAAAGACAAACCGGCCACAGGTACTTGATGAACAAATGATCATCATACAATGGACTAATCCAAATGCGCACAAGTGGTTAATGGATGTAGATGTAGCAAAATGGACAAATGTTACACTTTCCCGAGAAGAGGTATAATATTGTGACTTCTAATGAGTGCGAGATTTTTAACTCCATGATTAAAGAGCATCGGGAATATCCAATTTTAGCCATATTAGAGGGTATAAGCTTAAAGATGCCAGATATGTGGTATCAACGTATCACATGTGCAGGGAAGTGGTCTAGTGAATTAACCTTGTGGGCAGGAAATGAGATTGAGGCAATGGCTAAGGAAACACTTGCACTTGCATGCTATCCTATCAGTGCACATGAGTTTTATACAAAGTCATATCCATATGATGATAAAGTTGATTTGAAAGCTAGGACATGCACCTGTAGGAAATTCCAGGCCATGGGTCTACCATGTGAACTTGCACGGGCTACATGCTCAAAAAGACACATTGATTATCATGCATAGTGTTCACCATTTTATAGGGTTGATACATATAAGGAGGTTTACAAGTGCTGCATATACCCTATTCTACATAAAGGTCAATGGGAAACACCGGATTTTATAAGTGTAATTCAATTGAAGCCTCCACATTCAAGGATTCCGACCGGACGACCAAAGAAGAAGCGAATACTCTCGTACAGCAAAGAAAAGAGAATAGTGAAGTGTAGTAAATGTAAGGATTTGGCCATAACAAGGCTACTTGTTAGTTCCCAGTTAGGCATAATGAGCGCAAAGACAATGAAGACAGTAGTAGAATAGATATAGGCGAACCTCAGGCAGTTAGAAATCATACAGGAGAGAGATTAGTCCCTTCAGCAAAGAAGAAAAAAACAAGAACTCCTTGAAATATGATACATGTTTAGAGAAATATGTATTTTTGTGGATATGAAAGGTGTACAAGGACAATTTTTTGTTTATATTACATTTTTACATGAGGTTATCATGTTTCTGTTCAGGTTTCCAGTAGACTTTTCAATTTTCCAGTTACCAGCTTTCAATTTTCCAGTTGCATGTGTTATAGTTGCCAGTTTCAAGTTATCCAATTGCCCGTTGCCAGTTATCTAGTTGCCCAGTTCCGATTTATACTACGTCCATCGTTACATCTCATTATGTTAGGTTTTCTCTAATTTCCACATTTGTGTGATAGAAAATGGAAAGAAACAAGAATTGAATTTCTTGTATTAGTATTTTCAATACAACATAAGACAACCATTTGAACATAATTCAAAAACATTGAACTGACTTTTGTGATAGCAAAGATAATTCAAAAACATTCAGTTTTGTTTACAACAAAGATAAATTTCATAATTCTACTTTGGTCACCAGGAAAGGTGGGCAGGATGCAATCTAACTTGGGAGCACCAAGAAGCCTAGACATCAAATGAGCTCAACTATCATGCGATCAACTGGTGGATCACAGTAGCGGCACTACAACAAAAAGACTATTAGCGATGCTTATAAATGTCGCTAATAATAGTATAAGCATCACTAATGACTATTAGCGATGCTTATAAAACGTCGCTAAAACATGAGTCGTTATTGTTCATTAGCAACACTTAGGAAAAGCATCGCTAATAGTGCACATTAGCGACATTTATACATATGTCACTAATAATTTCAGTATTAGCGGCACATAATAAAGCGTCGTTAATAGCATCTTATTAACAACGCATAATAATACAACGTCGTTAATAGTAGCTTATTAACAACACATACTAATAAAGCGTCGCTAATACTTGATTATTAGCGACGCTTTTTATTCGTCAATAATAAAAAATTAAAAAAATAATTTTAAAAATGTCCTTAATAAAAAAAATATATTTTAAAAAAACATTTTTGAGTATTAGCGACGCTTTGTGAAGTGTCGCCAATACTTTGTAAAATTTTAAAAAAAATAAAAAAGCCTTTAGAGATGATACACTAAAATAACGTTCAATAAAATATTTTTAAATATTAAATTGTAATCCTATTTTGTATTAATTCATTGCTTATTTGGGCTATTTGTGTTTTGAATAGGTTAGTTGGACCTTAATTAAGTTTACATGTCTAAACGGGCTTCAACAGGATCCAACTAGAAAAGGTAGTGAAGCCCAACTACCCAAAGCTATTTAAAAGTCAAGAATGGGCTCTTAATGATCTAAACATGCATTGAATGGTCGAACACAACCTTGTGGACCCGTTGGATTTGAGATTTACATCAAGAGAATTAAATTAGGAAAGGAGCTGATTTGGATAGATTGACATAGCCATAGTATTTTGACCATATCTTTCTATGTATAATTCGGATTGATATGATTCTTGTCGAATTGGAAAGAATACTTCCGTGGCTACATTTTTTATTTCAGGCAGAAGTTCCAAATTCCGAATAGTTGTAGGTCGAATCCAGCATGAAATCGGACAGCTAGTTAACAAACCCAAGGCTAGCACATGAAGAATATTTTTATTGGTTGTGATTGATACGTATAAGGAAAGACAATTAGGCTGATTGGATATCCAAATAAAGATTCAAAGATACTTATCTGCTAAATAAATTATTGATTGATTTAGAATCTAATCATTGCCAAAGATGCAACCAATCAGGCAATCAATCAGGATGCAATCTAGAGATATGATTTTACTTTCCTCTTTGAAGCAACCCCTTCTATTCCTATAAATAGAGGGTGGAGGTGATAGAGGCATCATCTCCCCCTCTTTGGAGCTCTCTTCCCCTATTTTCTTCTCTCATTTTATTTTTAGTTTTATTCTAATGGCTTTCTAAGCTCTCAAGCTAAGGCTAGGAATGAAGCTTGTACTTGATGTTTAATGGATACTTTGATTCAAGTAAGTTCTTTATCATTCTAATTTGATGTTTTATGTTTAAGGAATTTATAATCTATACAATTATTTGATTCGGCATTGAAGAAAGGCACGCTGAATGCTTATAATTCTCTGTGATTGTATACTTAATACTTTCACGTAGTAAACAATCAATTACTAGTGTTCTATTTCAAAGTTCTTTAAAAGATAAATTTTCCGATTGAGATGAATTTTCATTTGATCTTAATTGAGTTATCATTTGAATCAAATATACATTAGAGATTTATTACAAGTGGATTTCCGATGCCTTAGCACTTTCTCTTTTGATTGTTTCTTATTCTCTATTTTACCTTTTTTCTCTATTATATTCTCTTCGTAATAGTTTTCTTTGTCACACAAGGCTTTCCCTATGGATCGACCTTGTTTACTATAGTTGACAAGTAAAAAAAAAAGAAATCTGAACTAGACTACTTCATAGTCTTGGTTCGGACGTAACAACAAGCGACGCTTTTGCTAAAAACTTTAGAAAAATTAACAAAAAAAACCAGCACCAAAATCTGGCGGAAATGTCGCATCTGGTGCCGGTGGGAGGTTAGGGCACAGGAGGGGAGGGAGGAGGTGGGGTGGGTGGCTGGATTCCGGTGGGAAGCCGAGATCTAGTCTCCCCCCTTCTCCCTCCTCTGTTGAGAGAGAAGAGAGGAGGGAAAGGACGTGGGTGGACCCGGGGGAGAGAGGGGAAAGCAAGAGGGAGGCCAGAGAGAACCGCATTCCGGCCCCCCATAATCCTGGCCTCCCTCCCGCTACCCCATCTCCACCAGAACCGCCCCTTCCTCTGAAACAGAGAAGGGAAAGGGAGGAGGACCCGGGGAGAGAAGGGGGGAGGATGGAGGCCGGCATGGTGGTGGTAGGGCAAGGGGAAGGGAGGAGAGCAGAGGGGAGGGGAGGGGAAGGGGAAAGGAGGATGGGCGGAGGGGAGGGGAAGGGAAGGGGGACCGGGGAGTGGGGGCTAGGGGAGGGGGACTGGAGAGGAGGGGGCGGGGGAGGGAAAAAGAGGAGGGTGGAAGCGGAGCCGGCGCGGGGTGGCTGGAGCCCGGCCAGTGACGGCGGGGGTTGGGTAAGGGAAAGGAAGGAGGAAGGGAAGGGGGACCGGGGAGGAAGGGGGAGGGGAAGGGAAGGGGGACCAGGGAGGAAGGGGGAGGGGAAGGGAAGGGGGACCGGGGAGGAAGGGGGCGAGGGGGAGGGGAAGGGGAAGGGAGGAGGGCGGAGCCGGCACGGTGGTGGCCAAGAACAGACCACGGTGGTGCCGAGAACGGATTGTGGCGATGGCCGAGAACGGACAGTGGCGGCGGGAGTAGGGCAAGGGGAGGGGAACGGGGAACGGGGAGGAGGGGGCGGGGGCGGGGGCATGGGCAGGGGAGGGGAGAGGAGGAGGCTGAGCAAGTGCAGAAGCAGAGCCTGGACGGCGGCGGCCAATGTTGCGGAGGTACGGCGGTTGTGAAAATTTCTAACGCATCACCAATTTTATTTTTTTAAATTAAAATATTCATCTATCCTCTCCCTCTCTCTCCTCCCTCTTCTCTCCTCCCTCCTTTCTCTCTCTCTCATCCCTCCTCTCTCCTCCCTCCTCTCTCTCTACCCTCTCTCTCCTCTCTCCACTCTCTCTCCCTCTCTCCTCCCTCTCTCTATTTTATATTTTTATTTAAAAATTAATTAAAAATATAAATGTATTAGCGACGCATAGGCATATATGTCGCTAGTATTAGCAACGTATATGCTTATACGTCACTAATACTCAAAGATATTAGCGACGTATAGGCATCTACATTGCTAATACTCAAAGGTATTAGCGACATATATGCCTATATATTGCTACATTTTTATTTTTTAATTAATTTTTAAATAAAAAATATAAATCAAATAAAATAAATAAAATTCCACTCTCTCTCCTCTCTCTCCTCCCTCTCTCCACCCTCTTCTCTCTCTCCTTCTCTCTCTCTCCTCCCTCTCTCCTATCTCCCTCTCTCCTCTCTCTCTCCTCCCTCTCTTTCTCCCTCTCTCCTCTCTCTCTCCCCCTCTCTCCCTCTCTCCTATCTCCCTTTCCCTCTCTCCCCCTTTATTTTATATTTTTTATTTAAAATTTAATTTTTAAATAATATATATATAATTTTCCTCTCTCTCCCTCTCCCTCTCCCTCTCTCTCCTCTCTCTCTCTCTTCAATCCCTCTCTCTCCTCACCTTCTCTCTCTCATCTCTTCACTCTCTCCATGCACTCTCTTCACTCTCTCTTTTATTATAAATTATATTTTAAAATTAAAAATAAAATTTGAGAAATAAAATATATTATATATAAATAGTGAAAGTTTAATCTATTATTAACATTTTTTATAGATAATTTAATATTTATTTATTGTATATACAAATAGTAAATATTGAATAATATATATTATATTTAGGAAGTTTATTATAATTTTTAAATATTTATTTATTAAATAAAATTAATTAATAAAGCTATTAACGATGCTTGTTTACAAGCGTCACTATTAGAAATGGTATTTGCAAAGCTTATTTAAAAGTGTTGCTAATAATTCAATTTTTTTATTTTTAATTCATACTATTAGGGATGCTCTAATAGTGCTGCTATTAGCGACGCTTATTCATAAGCATCGCTATTGTGAAAGCTATTAGCGATGCATAAGGAAAGGTCGCTAATAGTTATGTTTTTTTTTGTTTTTTATTTAAAATATATATCTTTTAGTGACGGTTGTTTAAAATGCCGTAAATAGAGGTATTAGACACTTATATATAATAAAGCATCATGAATATATGACTATTAGTGACGAAAATGCATCGCTAATAGTTTTTTTTTTTGCAACGCTTTTTCATTCTTCGCAAATAGTTGTTTTTAGCAACGCTTAGCTTTGCGTCACTAATACTACATTTTGTTGTAATGCAGGGCACGTCTCAACTAGGGATCTTCCTCACTTATGTCAGCAAGAATTGTTATGCCTCGGCGATGCCCGACCTGAGCCAAACCCGGTCCAGGGGCCGGTCAAGCACGCAAGGGCGACGAATGAAAATTGAGAAAATGATTTAGCAGAAGACTTAACCCTAACCACAGGCGATTTAATAGAATTATGGAGTACGCATAATCCTTTGAGCAAGAGTAAATAAGAAGGAAAGAAAGAGTGTTGCTTATCACAAAGTAAACAACTAATTTCAAACCCACATCCTTAGTTAACTAAAGCCCACACTAGCTCAAATAAGTCTTAAGCAAACATAACTGTAAAATGTGATATAAATCCAAGACAAAGAACCCTACACAAAGATAATTAACATAAAGCATAAAACCAAAGAAGATAAGTCACACAACGATCTCCATGATCACATCCAAGCCATCTCCGACCTTTCCTCAAAGAGGAGATCCTGTCCATCTGCGTATCGCACCATGCAACCCTGAAACAAAACAAGAAAAAGAGGGGTGAGTTTAACAAACTCAGCAATGGTTTTTAATATCACTACCAACATTGAAAATACGATAGCATAGCAATCTAATCGTTCAGATCAAAGATTTACAAGGTGCATCATTTTCTGATCACACATACACATCACCTAAAACTGCATCATAGTGCATAATCCACATTAATTTCATTCTCATCATAACACCCTGCATGAAATGTATCTCTAACATACATATTCCATCATGCATCACATCAAAATCAATCTGCATGGATGTATCTCTAACATACATATTCCCTCATGCATTATATCATAATCAACCTGCATGAATGTATCTCTAACATACATATTCCATCATGTATCATATCATAACAACCTGCATGGATGTATCTCTAACATACATATTTCCACATGCGTCATATCATAACAACCTGCATAAATATATCTCTAACATACATATTCCATCATGCATCACATCATAACACCCTGCATGAAATGTATCTCTAACATACATATTCCATCATGCATCACATCAAAATCAACCTGCATGGATGTATCTCTAACATATATATTCCATTATGTATCATATCATAACAACCTGCATGGATGTATCTCTAACATACATATTTCCACATGCGTCATATCATAACAACCTGCATAAATATATCTCTAACATATATATTCCATCATGCATCACATCATAACATCCTGCATAAATGTATCTCTAACATACATATTCCATCATGCATCACATCATAACATCCTGCATGAATGTATCTCTAACATACATATTCCATCATGCATCACATCAAAATCAACCTGCATAGATGTATCTCTAACATACATATTCCCACATGCATCATATCATGATCAACCTGCATAGATGTATCTCTAACATACATATTCCATCATGCATCATATCATAACATCCTGCATGAATGTATCTCTAACATACATATTCCATCATGCATCATATCATAACAACCTCCATCAAGGAGTAATCACAAATTTGGTGTCACACAGACGGGACATAGACAAGGCCACGAAGGCGTGTCATGGTCCAAAATTCTACACAAGAATTCAAGAAAGATCGGGGTTGTCAATCCCTAAAGACTGCTCGCCCCGGACGATCCTGGCCAAGGATGTCCCATTCTCACACAGAGAATCTAGAGCAGGGGTGTTTGCTCAGGGACATCTCCTGCGGATGGAAGAGCCCGAGTTCTTACACAGAGAACCCTAGAACACGTGGTAACGGGTGCACACGGCATACCACATTGGATTCTCAGGGTCCAGATGATACTCATAATAACATTCTCACAATCCGCAAGACAAGTACACAACTCGTCCCCACATAATTCCATTCAACTAGACTCAACCCGAGTGCATTCGCTCCACACAGGAACTCAAATCAAAATATGTCCTTTCGGACCAATCAACTTACAATTAATCCACGACCGATTAATCCGACACACAATTGCACCACATTACATCCAATCGGTCAAATTCGATTAACCTCGATGAAGCCTCAATTGGAAATCCATTTTCATGATGCATGCAGTATGATACATACGTGGGCAAGGCATACATGAATTCTAATCCATGATAAGTGCTCTCATCAGCCCCTAATGCATCATTCATAATCACAATATCAAGCTTCAACATCTTCATTTAACCCCCACATGTGTGTGTAACTAGTAGAAGCACTCCACACAATGCATGTCAACATGCTTGAAATTAAACTCACTACCACACTACACATGTGAATTGCCATCTAAACATAAATTCTAGCGGAAATCATAGGAGAAGAAACGTTAAAATCATGACTCAAATCAAAACATCACCCACAAAGGCTACACACATATAAGATCATTCATTTCATCCTTGAGTCATGGCATTCACTAACATCCACACATCAACTAACTACATTCTATCATGACAAATCAGTCCATTAATAGGTTGTAGTTCTACTGAAAATATGCTTAATCAAAGGGAATCAACCATTCATAATTTCAAGATGACAATTCCAACATCATGCCACAAAACATAAGTCATTCCACAAATCTCTAAGCATATATCTCAACTCCATAACCTCAATAGCATGCCTTTCTAGTAGCATAATATAGCTTAAAACACTCCACATTCGTATGAAATTGGCAAGCTAAAGTAGAATCATCAAAATAAACATCATGCATTAGAACACAAATATGCTGTGTAGCCGTTCGAATGCCCTTCAGGCTGTTCGATCAGTTAAACGTAAAAATTTGAAATTTACAGTTTGGCCGTTCAAACGCCTAGCAGACCGTTCGATCGGCTGAACTAGAAAACTGTGGTTCTAACAGTGTTGCCGTTTGAACCCCTAGAAGGGCCGTTTAAACTCCAACAAGGCAGAACTGACCTTCTTCTTCCTTTCGCAAATCCAAACCGAAACACCATTGATAACACTTCAAATCCACATCTAACACCCTAATTATCATCAAAAGTCTTTCATGACTTCCAGAATGTTAAACCATACCATAATAATACAAAACCCTAAGAAATCGGGATTAAATATTTCTATTTTCTAATCATGCCATTAACACACCAAATCAAGTAACTCCATTCGAAATAAGCCAAAAATCAAGGGTTTTACCATGGGTAAACTGAAGTTTCGAAGATCCATTACCTTAGCACTTGATTAAGCTCGGATTTGAGGGTCACCCTTCTTGAAAACCGTACAAACACATTGAGTTTGAATTAAACTCCATTAAAAATCGATTTACCAAAGAAATCCCTAATTAAAACTTAGATCTAGGGCTTATTGATTATAAAAATCGAATTTTGAAAGCTAGGGTTTGTAGTAAAACACAAATCAGTAGCTTTTGATGTCCAAAAATGAATTAAAACAAAGGAAAATGGTAGATTTAGAAGAGATTAAGAAGAAAGCTAGGGTTTAGTGCTTAATTAGAGTAGGCTTACCTTAAACACCTTCTAATTCGGGCCTAATTGGGGATTAGGCCTGACCACTCCTCCTTAGCCTATTCCCAAAAATGAAAATGGCTCAGGTTTGCCCTTTTATAGTAAGGGTTAGGGTATGTATGGGTAAGTTATGGGGTGTAAATAAAAAAAGTAGGCTAAAAATGGGTATTTTACAAATTTAAGCACTAATTAGGCCTAAGAAAATTCTAAAAATTTTTGTATGGGCTTAAGTAGATATCTGGGTTCATTTAGTCCAAAAACCTAAATTTCGATAGTGGGGCCCATAGGGGTCCCGCCAAAACCCTAATTTTTGGAAAAATAGTAAAAATTCATATTTGTTTTAAAATCACTTAAAACCACTAATCTTAAAGTTGATTTTGGTTAAAACCATCATAAACATCACTTATTTCACGAAATCACCGAATAAATCAGAAAACGCGTTAATCTCATGATAACCGACAATTAAAGAAAACCAAAAACCGGTTTAGAGATGAGGGTCCTTACAAGAATGGCATATGCCAATTTCTGTCAGTGCACCATAATTTTATGATGCGCTGAGAGAAATTGTCATAGACCAATCGGCTACCATCCATGAGGAAGATCCATAGTTGAGACGCACCCCACCTACTGTGATCCCCCAGTTGATCACATGATAGCTGAGCTCATCTGATGTCTAGGCTTCCTGGATCTCCAAAGTTAAACTGTATCCTACCCATCCTTCAACACATGGCATGCTTCTCAGTCTCCAGAAAGGTGTTGTCATCCTCTTCATATAACTTATTTGGCAGTTTCTCCTTTCTGATTTTTTTTCTATAGCGATATTTCTTATACAAGGATGTTAAATTAAAAATCAATCAAAAAGGAATATACATATATTGTATAATCAAGCAATTAATGTATGAAAAAGATAATGCCTAAAAAAATATATTATTGCTCACTAATCAAGCTCTTTATTATCCAGTTTTATAGTTTTCCAATGTTATAGTTTTCCTGTTTTATAGTTTTCTAGTTGTAGTTGGAATTCCTAGTATATAGTTTTCCAGTTTTATATGTTTCCGGTTATTCAGTTTCATACTTTTCCACTTATTTTATGACAAATAACCAGTAAAATTTCTGTCAATTTCCAATTGTTCAGTTCTATAGTTTTCCAGTTTTGTAGTTATTCATTTCACAGTTTTATATTAACATTTATCATACAATTTCGTCACAGTGGTCAATTTGAGACTAATTCATACTTAATCATCCAAAAAATAAAAAAAATTAATCATTATGTACTACTTTGGAGGGTATTTCAGTCAAAAGCACTCTCACATGTACAAGTTCTCCCGTGAGTAAGTCTATTTTGATAAATAGTAAAAACTTGTTCATATTTCGGTTATTTGACCAAGTAAAGGTTAATTCCTCTAACAATTGGGCTACTTTCTATTTTAATTTAAAGCAAGACCAACAGGATGTGCTATGACCAAGGTAAGATATAGGGAGCTGAAAGAGAGTTTGGTGGAAGCTGCTAAAGGTTTGCCTTGGGCAAAGGACATTACTTGAAAACTGTTTTCTGGATTGCGCCATCTATACTTGGTTATTTACAATTGAAATCAAAGCTGAGCCACTCCCTGGATCCAGTTTCTGTGCATTCTACAGTAACAAATGAGTGTTTCATTTTCAACATAAATTTGGTGGCTGTCTTTCTAACGGATGCCTTTCATGGGTTTTCTACTGCTTTCATCTGCCATATGTAAGTATATGATTTGATCAAAAGTGTGCAGTATCCTCTAGGGTAGACGCTCTCTCTTCATTATTTGGTTTTCATTGTCAATCGAAAGTCATAGTTTTACACCTTCATTCAAGTCTACCTTGTAGAAAAAAACAAAGTGAAGATTTGAAACAACACTTACAAAGTATTGGCTAAAGAGGCAATCTTTGCTCTGTTTTTCAACTTGCTTCATCGCCTCCTTCCAAGTACGTAAGTGACTGTGCATGCCTTACACACGTGTATACTAATAAATATCACTTCCATGATGTTATATAACAACTCACACCTGATTCTGTTTCTTAGTCACCCGTCAAACCCTCACCCTACGCCACAATAAAAAAAAATTTGTCAAATCAATCCAATACGGAGGGAATCAAGGTCTTCGCCCTCAGTCAACACACAACCGCGGGCCCCACTCCATTTTCAAATACTGCATTCCTCTTCCAAACCCCCTCACTCTTCCCCGCCCCCCACTTCCCTCCCACGGCCAGGACTGCCGGACCCGACCGCCACCTCCGCCGGCTCACCCTGAACCCCTTCCCCCGCTAACATGCGCATCCATGCACCTGTTACCCTCTCCTTCCTTTTCCTCCTTGTTCTTCCTTTCTGTTCAGCCCAGCGCTCTCCTGGCCAGAACTCCGCCATGGCCGGCCTGGCCGGCCTCATCAACTCTTCCTCCTGGAACACCACTAGTCCCAACCCCTGCTCGTGGTACGGCGTCACCTGCGCCGGAAGCGACGTCACGGGACTATCCCTCTCGGGCCTCTCCCTCTCCGTGGGTGCCCGGTTCTTCTCCTACCTCTGCCAGCTCGGTTCTCTTCAATCGCTGGATCTCTCTGGCAACTTCGTCACCTCTCTCCCGGGTGAGTTTCTTGTCAATTGTAGCGGATTAGATGGGTTGACATCGCTTAATTTGAGCAAGAATGCGTTGCGCGGGTCGTTGCCGAATTTTGCTGGGTTTCCCGGATTGATGGTGTTGAACTTATCGAGAAACTCTCTCAGCGGGACGATTGGGTCCCAGCTTAATCGATTGTCTCAGCTCAGGATGCTGGACCTGAGCTTCAATTTATTTTCTGGGTCTGTCCCTACCCAGCTCGGAAAGGGGATGGCTCTGGAAAGCTTGCAGCTTTCGCACAATAACTTTAGTGGTTCTATTCCTCAAGAGCTGTTCATATATGGGAACCTCACCCTTCTTGATCTTAGCTTCAATGCCCTTTCTGGGTCTCTCCCCCATAGCATTGCTAATCTGTCAAAGCTTAAAAGTTTGCTGCTTTCTTCAAATCTTTTAAATGGGGAGCTTCCACGCAGCCTTGTGAATATACCAACTTTGTCAAGATTTGCTGCGAATAAAAATAGCTTTAATGGGTCAATACCTCAGTGGAATTCCAGTAATCTAATAGCGTTGGATCTCAGTACTAATCGACTGAGCGGATTGATCCCAGAGGGCCTTCTGTCTCTCCCTAATTTGCAGACTGTTGATTTAACTCATAATCAGCTGCGAGGTCGTATTCCTGATAAACTCTCAAACAACTTGTTCAGATTGAGGTTGAGCGGTAATTCACTTGAGGGGTCAATCCCAGTCAGTGTTGGGAACCTTTCAAAGTTAATATATTTTGAGGTGGATGAGAACAACTTGATGGGGGATATCCCATTGGAGCTAGGGAATTGCAAGAAGTTGCAGTTGTTGGACTTGGGCAACAACAACTTGGAAGGTCCTATTCCGAAAGTACTGGGAAGCCTCCAAGAGCTGGTAATAATAAAGCTTGACATGAACAGGTTGAATGGCCAAATTCCCAATGAACTTTCGCTGTTGAGAAATTTGTCCACCTTAAATTTGAGTTCTAATCATATTACAGGTGCAATACCACCCACTATTTTTGGCATTCGCAGTCTGTCGTTTGTGAACTTGAACGGTAACAAACTTAATGGTTCAATACCAGATTCCATAAGCAATGAGAATAGTCTCTTAGAACTCCAACTTGGAGACAACATGCTCTCAGGAGATATTCCAAGGATGCCTATTAATTTGCAGGTTGCTCTCAACCTCAGTGGAAACAATTTCAGTGGGCCCATGCCAATGACACTTCAGGGACTGCCAAATTTAGAAGTTCTTGACCTCTCAGACAATGAGTTCACTGGTGAAGTTCCTCAATTTTTGTGCAATCTGATGAGCCTA
The DNA here is from genome assembly GCA_035235625.1 of Saururus chinensis. Taxonomy (NCBI): domain Eukaryota; kingdom Viridiplantae; phylum Streptophyta; class Magnoliopsida; order Piperales; family Saururaceae; genus Saururus; species Saururus chinensis. The sequence continues at coordinate 31,194,590 of CP141140.1, forward strand.
ACCCAATTGAATATTTCCAACAATCAACTATCTGGAGTTCTTCCCAAATTTTATCCATTTGTCAATGTTACATGGTTAGGAAATGCAAAATTGACTTCCAGAACACCCCCGGCCTCACCTACACTTAAAACAACTTCCAGAATAAAAATTTCATTTGCCGTGATGGTGGTCGTGGCCATTTCCACTTTTTTTTTAGTCATAGGGCTTGTTGCAGTGTGCTATCTATTCAGTTCCAGACGACCTCCTAGGGTAGAGGCTGAAAATTTACTGTCTGATGAACCAGGTCAGATCTGGGGGTATGGTTCTAATGCGATTCCCGCTCATTTGTGGAGGTTATTTATGAACAGGGCCTCCTCAACTGATGATTTCAATCTAATAAAAGCCAGAGTTACAGAGCTTGAGGAAGAGAGTACAAGATATAAAGACCAAGTGCTGCAATTGCAGGAGGAGACAAGAAGTTACAAAGATCGAGTTCAGCAACTAGAATCCAAGATGGATCAAATGATGAGTTTAATGAACTCTAGTGTGGGACAGATATATGCACATGGCTTATCTCTAGTGAATAATTTATTTGACAATGTTGGAGAAATTCGAAGCGATTGAGTTTAACTTTCTAGGGAATATTAGTAAACTGAACAGTGGTTACTTTTAAATTTTATGGTTTAGTGATAAATAATAGTTCGACACAATGGACAAATTAGTGATACTGTCTTTTGTGTTTTTGATAGTGACAAGTAGAACTGTAGAAGTGCACATGCATCTTTTAACAAATGCCGGTGTAGGTTAGCTTTCTGTTTATGAAGATATTGTATTTCCCACCTCCACCATTGTTTTACCCTTGGGATTTCTGTTGTTTGGGTGCCACTAAGGCATCCGGTTCTCCTGAAATCAAAATGATACGGCGCTGATTACTAGATTGGCACATGGGATGGGAACTAATTGAATAGAATGCCATAATGATGAGAAAGGTGTATATGAGGGCGTCTTATTCCATCCATTATACATTATTCTGGCACATGGGATGTTCTATGTCATATATTGTTATTGTAAGAGAGCTTTAAAAATGATGTTGTAATTTGTAGCACAAGTGCCTCTTGTAAATTAATGTTCTATGTCATATATTATTATTGTAAGATAGCTTTAAAAATGATGTTGTAATTTGTAGCACATGTGCCTCTTGTAAATTAATGTTCGATGTCATATATTGTTATTGTAAGAAAGCTTTAAAGAGTGTTGTAATTTGTAGCACAAAGTGCCTCTCGTAAATTAATGTATAAGGAAATATGAATTTCTTCAGTCCATATGATACTCCTTGAAGAGTGAACTTGTAGTTGTAGCACTAAGTTCTTGGAAAACTATATGCATGCTTCTTAAAATTAGATTTTCATAGGAAAAAAGATAAATTTAATAAATAAATAAAAACCCAACAAGCTCGTGGCCTCGCATAGGCCCACCAAATTTAAGGGTTTGGGGCTCAGGCCCGGCCCGCTTTCAATCTTGATGGGAAGAAGCCATTAGCTTCTCCGAAAAACGTTAACCTATGAGGCCCATAAAATCAAATTATTGTGGAGATGCATTCAAAACAAAGCTTGTGAGATATCCCGTAAAACTAACATTTTTTAATTCATTACTCTGTTAATAAAAATATAAACCTAAAAAATTAATGATTTTATAAAATATCAAAAATTTATATTGTATGAAGTTTAATATTATAATAGTAACAAATCTATTTTTATTAAAAATATTTTTTACCGCTCTAAGAAGTAGGCTGTAAAATTAAGTCTTATACATAGGTCATTTGCCAGAGCTATAGTGAGGTATAACTTTTTGATAACCCTTTTTTCATATATAAAATATTAAATATTAAAATAAAAAAATTAGAAATATTTTATACACAATGCTAACCACGTGCACACCCGATAAGTAGAGTTGTACTCAAAACTTGGAACCAATACATCTACAACATTATTGGCTTGAAATTGACATAAAACCCTAAGGCTTATCGTGGGTTTGGTCTAAAATTATATTGATTTTATCTTATATATATTTAGAAAAATAATAATTTTTATTAAATAATAAAATATAGATCTAATAAAAGAAAAAATAAGTTTATGATACTCTTTTTGAAAAATGTGAGTTGCAATTGGAAGTCTAAGAAAGAATTTCTCTCAAAGATGAGAGATTCTAAAACCCAAGTATTCCCTTTCCCACCACAAGTGGCTCAGACCCAATTTCCTATGAACTCTTTTACCCTTCACTGGGCACTGTGTTGCCGATAATCTTGTCTTTTCATACGTGAGCGTAATATTTGCAACTTGGTAAAATTATAAATATTCCCTTGGGAAACCTTGTTCGAAATCTCAAATTCCCTAACCCGAGCCGTCCAGCCTTTTTATTTAGAGAATATCTAAAATTATGAGGGGTAATTTTGTCCAAAGAAAGACACAGAATATGGGCCCACAGAGACAAAGACCAGGGTCCAGGGAGGATTTCACTCTTTCTAACCTTTGTCTGATGGAACCCGCCACCTATAAAATTGATAATGAAAATTTTAATTTATCTAAAAAGTAAAATTATAAGTGATCATAGGCTCATTTTTTTAACTAATTTCGCTAATTTTCATATTATTGGAGGGGCAAAGTCTACTAAAGCGCTCAAAAAACACTACGAGAGGCTCCCCCAATAAATAGTAAATAGAGAGGGAAAAGGAAACATAAAAATAGTTCATTTCAGGTTATAAGCATCTCAGCGTAGCTAACTATGACACATCATGAGTCCAGGCCATGACACTAAAACGAGTGTATGGCCTTGCGTGCATAAGGCCTATGTACCATAGAATATATTAGGTTTAGATTAGTAATGGAGCTTGCACATTTCTATGTGTATGCTTTGCGTATATGTGTGCACCACAATAAATGTCATGAGCACTTCTCTATAGGCTAAGTATCACGGGCACGAAGCTTTGCCTAGTGTTCGCACACGTAATAGTCTAGCTACACTGCGTAACTAGTAGCCACTCTCTTCCCTTGCCACTCATATGTGCAAGAGAATCACAAGCAAAATAGCAACACAGTCCGACCTGGTGCAAGGGTCTCCGCACAAGTTATATTTTTGTCCACTGAAATACAAGATAGGGAGAGAGCAAGGGCTGATCCACTAGGCTGAGAGCTCTCCTCTCTTTCTCCCTGGCTTGCTATGCAGGAAAAATCACATTCCAATAAGCCATGGCCGCCCTGCTCTCCTCCTTTTATAGACTCAGCCTGAAGTTGGCTGTCCTAGTGCTACTAGGAGTACAAAACCCACCCAATATAAGAGTCCTCACCCTGACCAACTCTTAGCCCATAACCAATCCGTCCCTAGCATAGAATAGGAAACCTGTAAGAGACTGTCTTATGCTAGAAGTCCATCGCCATGTTACCTCCAAGAGTTTGTCAATCTAAGGAAACCAGCCACTCCAACTCCCATTCGTCCTAGGAGTGTGACTAACCTGCTGTGTGAGTCATGTCCATCCTATGAACTTGCTGTCTGGACTCCTACTCAAACTAGGAGTGCAGCAAATCAACATAAGTGAATCCCGTCCGCCTTAGGAATCCTTCCCTAAGTCCAAGTAGCACTCAACTTCACTGAAAGAGTCCTGCCAGTGCAAGGATTCTTACTCAGCTTGCTCCACAAGGCAAGTTGCTCATCCAGAACATCTCCCGCACTATCCCAGCATCTGTCCGTGCCGAAGGGGCTGCCTAGGCTGTCCGCTACCAAGTAAGGGGGTAGCACCCCCCTTTCAACATCCGTCAAGTTAAGGGGCTAACAGGCCTCCTGCACTTGATTCTTCGACGCCCTTGTCGAAGCCCCAACTTTCCAGGTGCACCGATTGAAGCTATGAAGCCATCCGCCTCGCTGAACTCACCAGCAAGTAGCCAACACTTCCCATCACACCACGGCCTAGTCAAATTCTGCCCAGCCTAAGTCATTATTCGGCCAGGTTTGAGCAACACCCGCTGCCCACGAATCCTGCAAACCACTCCATCAGTCCACCCCTTAGCTACTTCGATCAGCCAAGGTTTGGGTAGTTCGCTCCCCTCCTTCCTTCGAATCCTCAATGACCTAAAGCTGCCCCCTCAAGCAGGGACTCCATCAACCGAACACATCCAATTCACTGCAAGGGACTCATCTGGGCTACCTCCTCATGCTCAGATTCCTCATTCTCCTCTTCAGCAACAAGTGCATTCAGCCTTTCCTGTTTTGAACATTCCTTGGCACGGTGCAGCCCATCGCATATGAAACATCCACCACTTCTATTAGGCTGGTCAGACTGCTCGCTGCCCTTTGTTTTTCCATTGTTACCACCTTTACTGTCCTCCTTGTTGGATGCCTTTGCTTCCTCATTCTTCTTTGCTGGCTCAATGGGAGTTTGTTTGAAATCCGCCAAGCTATCAACAGTTGCAATTGTTGCGGGAAGGTCCTCCACTTCCCTCCATCTCAGCTCATTATGAGCCCAAGTTTGCAAGCCTGCCACAAAGTAGAATAGCTTGTCATCCTTTGTCATGTTCATCATACCCAAGATCAGTGACTGAAACTCCTTAACATAGTCCCGAACTGCCCCCGTATGCCTAAGGTTCTTCAATGCCTCTCGAGCCATCCACGACACGTTTTTGGGAAGAAATTGCACCTGCAACTTCTTCTTGAATGTATCTCACGTCCCTATTTTTGGCCGACCAGCAACTTCATCATCCTCCAACCGTGTCTGCCACCATAGCTTTGCATCCCCTTCTAGGTACATCGCTGCCATGGTAACCTTCTCCCCCTCTTGGGTATGGACCAGCATGAAGTAGCTTTCCATGTCCCAAAGGAAGTTCCAGATCTCCTTGGTGCCTCGCGTCCTAGCATATGCCTTTGGTTCAGGGACCTTTGTCTTCTTCGCAACCTGCTGAGATGAAGGCTCGCCCCTATCTCGAGATGGAGCGTTGATGACTGCCCATTTCAGCAACAATACTTCATCCACCAACTCGCCCAACTTTGCTGTTGCTGTCTCCTCAACTTGTTGCACTTGCTGCCTCAGATAGTCCATCGTCACAGCCACATCAGACGCTAATGTGGTGAGACGTGCTGCCCCTTTAGCCGGACTGCCTTCTTCCTAAGACTCGTCAAGGTGTGGTGCAACTTCCAGCAGGGACACTTGCTGGTCGAAGAGGGCCAAACGCTCATTGATGTTGCGCAACGAGGTATGGACTTCAGCCAACGTCCCATTCCCTATGGCCATCACATCCACCTTCTCCTCGAGCTTAGTAATGCAAGTCAACATCGAGCCTACCATCAAAGCTCTCTATTTTGCAGCAACTTGTCAAGGAAAGGAGTGCGCGCAGCAAGGATTCCGATCTGTCCAGCAACAAGCCGCAAGGATTTCACCCCTTCCGAGTATCCCAGCGATTCAGCCACCTTCAGCCAACTCCTTCGCAGAGACCGTATAGAGCTTTCACCTCTTTCAGTATCTCGGCAATGGAACCAACTGTCACGGGCATGAAGCTTTGCCTAGCGTTCGCACACGTGATGGCTTGGCTATGCCATACAACCAGTAGCCACTCTCTTCCCTTCCCACTCGTATGTGCAAGGGAATCACAAGCAAAACAACAACACAGTCCGACCTAGTGCAATGATCTCCGCCCAAGCTATATTTCTGTCCGCTAAAATACAAGATAGGGAGAGGGCAAGGGCTAATCCACCAGGCTAAGAGCTCTCCTCTCTTTCTCCCTGGTTCGTTGTGCAGGAAAAATCACCTTCCAATCAGCCATGGCTGCCCTGCTCTCCTCCTTTTATAGACTCAGCCTGAAGCTGGCCGTCCTAGTGCTACTAGGAGTACAAAACCCACCCAATACAAGAGTCCTCACCCTGACCAACTCTTAGCCCATAACCAATCCGCCCCTAGTATAGAATAGGAAACCTGTAAGAGACCGTCTTATGCTAAAAGTCCATCGCCATGTTGCCTCCAAGAGTTTGTCAATCTAAGGAAATCAGCCACTCCGACTCCCATTCATCCTAGGAGTGTGACCAGCCTGCCTGTGTGAGTCATGTCTGTCCTAGGAACCTGCTGTCCGAACTCCTACTCAAATTAGGAGTGCAGCGAATCAGCATAGGTGAATCCCGTCTTCCTTAGGAATCCTCCCCTAAGTCCAAGTAGCGCCCAACTTCGCTGAAAGGTCCCGCCTGTGCAAGGACTCCTACTCAGCTTGCTCCACAAGGCGAGTAGCTCGTCCAGAACATCTCCCGCGCTATCCCAGCATCCGTCTGTGCCCAAGGGGCTGCCTAGGCTGTCCATTGCCTAGCAAACTTGGCTGTCTGCTGCCAAGTAAGGGGGTAGCCGCCCCCTTTCAGCATCCGTGAAGTTAAGGGGCTAACACTAAGTAACAACGCACATGGTCACACCCAATTATGTGTGAGAATGGAAGGCCATATTGATATGGATGATAGTCTTGATGACCATAGATACAAGTACATGCCGAAATGGGCGTGAACCTTTTGACACACATGAAAAAATGTTGTAAATAATAATATATTATTATAATATTTTTTAGAGCATAATAAGACTTAAAAATATATGATTGAATATATAGCCACAATTAATGAGTAATAACACCATAAAACTATAAATTGGTTCAAAGCACAATATCCTAATAGTATAACTTGATTTGCAACTAACAAATAGTTACCAATTAAATAATAAAATATTATATCATCATTGTCTTATCAGTTAAAAATACTATAATATCAACACAATAACTACAACCATTACAATACTATTTTTGTAGTGTCATCAGACTTATGGTGCAAAAAGACTTAAGATGTATGTTTCTACAGTGAGTATGATTTATAAACATTTCTACGAAAGAAAAAAAAGATCCAAGCAAACAACATTAAAAAATAATTCATTCAAAGACAACCTATACACCTTTATTCATTTAAAGACAACCTATACAATTCATTCAAAGATAAATGAATCTAATCAAACAACATTTAAAAAGAGCCTATACATCTTTAGAAAAATTAAGCATTGCAAATTATGGGTCCACCTTATAATTAATATTTAACTATGGTATTTAAACATGACAGCCAAAATTAGTAAACAAATGGTATATTCATGAAGATACTGACAAAGAAAGGATAGCATCATCTTAAATAGATAAAGAAATCATCATATTGACCAGATAATGAAATTAAAAGAACCGTGACATACGCCTGAGTGGAGCGGATTGAGTTCCAGAACATTCGAACTCCGGACAAGAAGTTTTCTTTCTTAACTTTGCAATGCCACAAGCTCGAGTGGAGATGATCGAGATGAAACAAAGGCTGAGAGATCTAGATGAAAGAAGAAGAAAAAAAAAACAAAGTTTTGAAGTCTTCATCATTAACAAAGACAAATCGGAGAAAAGAAGAAAAACCCTCTCTTTCGTGCAGTTGTACCTTGGCCAATCATTGAAGGAGAAGGTGTGGGGCTGCGAGGTGTAGTGTCAAGATGGCCAGGGGACTGACGACAACACCTTCCCTCTCATACTTTGGCTGATCAAAGAAGGGGAAGATGGAGTGACTCTAAGCTGTTAGTGCAAGGCTGCAAGTTGTGACGACCGATGGAAGATAAATGTCTGAGAAGGAGAAGATAGATTGGCTCTAAGATGGAGATTTCAAGCTATGACAGTAATACTACCAGGGGAAAATATGCCATCTCCCTCTCCCAAAAACAACACACAACAAATAAGGATAAAGGGTAAAATAACCCTTTTACCCCTTATAGATAAATTACCATGTGATCCACTTACCTGACTTAGGGGCTCCGGTTTAGGGGAGTTGATTTAAAAATTGGAAAAAATCCCAGTGAGAGTTTAATGTGTACCAAAAAAAAGACTAAAATACATAGCGAGGAAAAAATACTAGTAAGTGGATAATTGACTATTTTACCCCTAAGGTTAAGGGTAAACAGTTAAGTCAACCAAGGTTGGTTCAAGGGGCACACGACCCCAGCAAACGTTAGAAAAATTACCCCAAATCCATGATGTCAAGTAGTACCCTTGAATCCAATTTTTGATCCATTAGATGTCTAGAAGGCTTTAAACAAAATGATTAAAGTACCCCTATGAGTAGACCACCCACATTCACGTGCATGGAGGCATTAGTAGAATTAAGAGTGAAGCCTTGGGAGAGGAAAATGACTTAAAATCAATGGGAGGGTAGTAAGATGACATGAATGACCCAAGGGAGGGTACCATACCCTAGGTAGTAGAATTACCCTAATGCCTTTAGGGGCAATATATTCTGTTTTTGTCGAAATGGATGACCTAGCTAACCATGAGTTAGGGTACCCTATAATGAAGTTAAATGGCTTCAAAAAGAAGGGGTGTGACCAGTAGGTGACACGAAGACTTTTATATGTCACAGTATCATGGAAAACAAGGTGTAGAACCCTAATTATCAGAGTTTAAGGTAGCGTATTACACATGTCTACAACACAGTGTAATAATCTACTAGGGCAGTATATACGTAACTCGCATGATGCATTAAAGTTATTAACATTTTTGGGTTTGAATTTGCTGAGACCTAGTCTTATAAATGAGTGCAATGGGTCTCTATTTATTATTATAGACTTGTATGACTTCATATTATTTAGGTTGATTATTCTGATGCATATTTTTATTATTGATGCATTAATTTATAACAATAACTTGAGATTAATAAAGATTAATCATGAGATATTAGTTGCTGTTAGATTGGGGGGAGAACATCTAATCAAGAAATGACTAAAATACCCTCAATAGGGTTTGGAACCAGTTCATGGAGTGAGCAGGCCTCTGACATAAATTTTACCTTGGTTGATGAACCGATGATAGTTATGAGATTTAACGATAGTCTCATGGAAACTATTAGGGTTTAGGATGTTCTTTGAGTCATAGCTCATTGGATGAGCTATTTATTAGGCCGATTAACAATGTGAAGAGGTCCCAAATAGTTGGGTGTATACTTGACTGGATAAAAATAGTTTGGTTTAAGTGCCTTAGGGATTGGATCAAACTGTTGTTAAGCAGTCTACTCCAATGTTAGTCATATATCTAGGGATTTCTTCGAGAGTTAAGTTATCTCCTAGTGAACACACATTTATATTATGTTAAATCTAGAGTTGAGTTAAAACAAAGAAGGGTGATTAGTGTCATATGTCATTTTAATTGGCATATGATGTGGTTGTCTGTCCAAGAGATTGGATAGGGGTATTAATTATTAAACAAAGGTTGTGAGATAATTAATGATATTGTTAGTATTGCTTGTTTAATTAGCATAAGTGGAACAATTAAAGGACTTGCATAAAATGTAAGTTGATTGAAAATACTCATGCATTGTATGTTGGATGCTATGCTTCTTAAGATAATTTAGTTTCTAAGCAGAACTACATCTGGATCTGATCTTGTTGGAATGTTGGAGATGTTGTTTGATGAGTACGTAGGCAACTAACATCAGGTGATATTGGCCAAATCCGAAAAATATTAATAAAACATTTTGTTCTTTTGGAAACTCTTCTCCTATGGGTGGATAGGTTTTGTTGTCATTGTTGTTTGGTTTTGTTGGTTACAGATTCTTCAGGCGAGAACAAGTGAAACCAGGATAGGCAAGCATGAGATGTAGTTTCTCGTTTTTGCAATTCCGGTACGTAAGTGTATCTTTGGCATGAAAGTCAACTTAGTTATTTATTTTTAGATGGATGAAGGACTTGCACTTAAATGGATAAACTATTCTTAGTTTTTTGCATGAGATATATAATAATATCATATGATTTGATATTCGTATTTGTGAATCCCAATTATCATGACCTGAATATTTAACCGACTGGTTTGTTTTGTATTTTAAAAAAAGTCTCATGAATTACCATTCATGCTTTTTAAAAAGACTTTAAAAATCCAGGTTGTGACAACATATATCGAGTATGATCATGTATAAAGGTAATGAAATACCTTTGACTAATTAGATAGGGTGTACTAAATGGTCGACAAATATCAATGTGTATGATTCCCAATTTCTCATCATGCTTCTTAGCACCTTTGGAAGACTTGTTAGTCTATTTTCCCTTTATGCAGTTTATATATGTCTCAAATCAGTAAAATCTAGAGTTTTTAAGAGAAAAACACATACTTATCTTTTTAAATAGTTAATGGAGATATGCCCCAACTACATGTGCCATAACATAGAGAAATTCTTTTTAATAACACTACCTTGCATAGTCATCATAGATAGGGTTGCCATTGGGTCGGATTCGGATTGAGTTTTGCCAAACCTAAACCTAAACCCAACCCATTTTAGAATAAAAAAATATTTTTTCAAACTTTTAAAAAATAATATTTAAAATATATAAAAATTAAAATTGACCTAAAACCCAAATTTAACCTAAATAGCTATTCAAGTTAAATTTAAAAAACCAAACTTGACCCATTAGGGTCATTTTGGGTTTTACTATATATCCGACCCGAGTGACATCTCTAATCATAGATTGTTCAAAGGAAATATGCAAAGAAAGACAATATAATCCATCTATCAAGGAACCATAACTAATGGTAACTGATTCTTTAATAATAAAAAATGAGGAATTCATAAACTAAAAATTAAAGTCATGGGCGCTAGTCTTGATGTAGAAACTAAGTTCTTTGAAAAACTTTGAATATAAAAGTTCTCTCTAAATCAAATGTGTATCCCATATGAAGAACAAGATGATATGTTTTTACACAGTCAACCTTTGAACACATCTTATTTCCTCAATAGATGTTGTGCTGCTTATCATTTGGTTTCCTTAGTTTGAAAACCCCCTACATAATAGTAGAAATATAGATTGTAAAACCATAATAAATCCACCATGTGTTATTATGATGAGAATCAACATAATTAGATTTATAACACACAAAAGACATAAATTTACCTCATTTCTTAGCAAACTACTTCTAATATTTAGAGCAATTTTTCTTCATGTGTCCTTTCTTCTTACAGAAAAAATATTTGGTTTTGTTGGTGATGCAAATAAACTTCATTGCACATCTTTATCAGCTTTCTTCTTTGGAGCAACATGATTTCCCTTTTTTGTCCTTTTTGAAAAACTAAATAGACACTTTCTAGCTTTTCTTGCTTAAGTCTCCTTTTTTCCTTGACACACATACTCAGAAGGTCATTGACTGGCCATTGAGTATTATGTGTATTGTAAAAAATCTTAAATGACCCATATTGTGTAGGTATGGAGTTTAGAATAAAGTGGACAAAAAAGTGTCGTCAATATTATTTTTCATGTTGTTTAACTAATTAGCAATATCACACATTTGCATGATATGCTCTCACACCCTTTTATCATCTGTTAGCCTCATTGGTTACAACTTAGATATTAATGTACTGACAAGGCTTTATCAGATTTTCAGATTTTTGGAATTGATCTTTAATAGCTTTCAACGTTTGGTCATTGTAGCGCATTCGGGGATGGATCCCCTAATGCTTTTATTTATGTGAGACTGCATAAGCATCATACTCAAGAGGTTAGACTACTCCCACTTTTCAAATAATGCTACCTCACTTGGCGTACTTTTATCCATAGGGGTGTTGGATACATCAGTATGAAATGCCAAATTCCTAATAATCGAAGTATCTTTTCCTTCAAGTCTGAAAAATTGTTCTCAGACAATAATAGAAGGTGTTGATTAGGGTCAGAAATAAAAGACGAATAAGCTACAATAAAAGAACACATACATGCATACAATTAATAGGGCAAGAAACAAACTTAAACATGAAATAGTCAATGTTAAAATCAACTAGTAAAATTTTAAACCTCCCTTTCGGAAAAGGTTGCATTCTACACCAAAATTACTAAAACTGTAAAAAATAAATGGTCATTTTGTTTTATGAGAACGCGAGTGGGTTATATGTGATACATAACAGGAAAATCCTATACCTTTAGGCCTAGGGTGACAACATATAACCTCCACCCTATCCTAATTATATGACTATAACTACCACCTCCTTGTGGGGCTGAATGATAATTATTGCCACATAATCAAAATTTGGTGACATCACATGATTGTTTATATGACTCTATATACACCCCCATAGTAGCATCCCATATGATTCACATGCTGAAAATAACTTAGAATGCTTTGGCCATTTCTAAGTCATCCCAAAGTATGTGGGAATTGAATTTGTGTATTTCAACATCTCATATAACAAAAGAAGTGTAAATAATTATCAAAACTAGGTCAATTCTAGAGAACCCTTCAAAAAAACATTTTGGCCTGAAATTGGACCAAACTAGGTCAATTGACCAGTTTGTGAGCAAGACAGTGTGTAAGGATTCTCTTTTCTAAACCGGTTTTCGTTTCTTTTTAATTATCGGTTATTGCATGGTTAACTCTTTTTTTATTAATTCAGTGGTTTCGTAAATAAATGGTGTTTATGATAGTTTTAATCAAAATCAACTTTTCAATTAGTAGTTTTAAGTAATTTTGAATCAAATGTGAATTTTTAGGTTTTTTTTTCTGAATTTTTACTATTTTTCCGAAAATCAGGGTTTGGCGGGTCCACCTGTGGGCCCCATTGTCAAAATTTGGGTTTTTGGACCAAATGAACCCAGACATCAACTTAAGCTCATACAAAAAATTTTAGAATTTTCTCAGATTTAATTAGTGCTCAAATTTGTAAAATACTCATTTTTAGCCCCAAAAGTCTACTTACACCCCATTAGTTCAGTTAGTGCAACGTAAACCCTACTATAAAAGGCTAGACCTAAGCCATTCCCATTTTGGGAATAGGCTGAGAAGGAGAGGTCAGGCCTAATCCCCAATTAGGCTCGGATTAGAAGGTGTTTAAGGTAAGTCCCTTCTAATTAAGCACCAAATCCTAGCTTTCCTCTTAATCCCTTCTAGATCTACCATTTCCCCTTTGTTTTGATTCGTTTTTAAACATTAAAACTACTGATTTGCATCTTTACTACAAACCCTAGCTCTCAAAATCTGATTTTTATGTTCATCAAGCCCTAGATTTAAGTTTTTAATTAGGGTTTTCTATGTTAAATCGGTTTTAATAGAGTTTAATTCAAACTCTATGTCTTTGTAAGGTTTTCAAGAAGGGTGACCATCAAATCCAAGCCTAATCAAGGGATAAGGTAATGGACTTTTAAAATTTCAGTCTTCCTACGGTAAAACTCTTGATTTTGTGGTTTGTTTTGAATGGATTTACTTCATTTAATGCTTTAATGGCATGATTAGTAAATGATAATCTTTAATCCCGATTTCATAGGGTTTTATCTTATTATGATGTGGATTAACATTCTGGAAGTTATGGTGGACTTTTAATGACATTTAGGTTGTTAGATGGTGATTTTGAGTTTTATCAATGGAGTTTCAGTTTGAAAATTCGAAAGGAAGAAGAAGGTTGATTTTGCCTTGTTGGTGTTTGAACGGCCCTCCTGGGCGTTCGAATGGCAACACTGTCAGTTCGACAGAATTCTTGTTTAGCCGATCGAACGGCCCTTCTAGGCGTTCGAACGGCTACACAGCAGATTTTTGTTCTATTTGCATGATATTTATTTCAGTGATTCCACTTTAACTTTCCAATTTCATATGAATGTGGAGTATTTTGAGCTATTGTATGCTACTGGAAAGGCATACCATTGAGGTCATGAAGTTGAGGTATATATTTAGAGTTATGTGGAATGACTTATGGTTGAAGGTATGATGTTGGAATTGCCATCTTGAAGTTATGAATGGTTGATTCTCTATGGTTAAGTATATTTTTAGTAGAAACTAGAGCCTACTAACCGAGTGATATGTCATGTTAGGATGTGGTTAATTGATGTGTGAATGTTAGCGAACGTCATGGCTTAAGGATGAAGTGAATGATCTTATATGTGTTTAGCTTGTGGTTGAGCTTTGATTTGAGTTATGATTTTCAATGATTCTTCTTCTATGATTTCCGCTGGAATTCATGATTAGATGTTAATTCACATGTATAGTGTGGTAGTGAGTTAATTTCAAGCATATTGATATGCATTAAGTGAAGTGATTCTACGAGGTACACACACATGTGGGGTTTAATGATGATGTTGAAGCTTGATATTATAATTATGAATGATGCATTAGGGGCTGATGAGAGCACTTATCATGAATTAGGATTCATGTATGCCTTGCCCACGTATGTACCATGTTGCATGCATCATAAAAATAGATTTCCAATTGAGGCTTTATCGAGGTTAATCGAATTTGATCGATTGGATGCAATGTGGTGAAATTGCGTGTCGGATTGATCGGTCGTAGATTAATCGAAACTTGATTGGTCCGAAAGGACATGTTTTGATTTTAGTTCCTATGTTGAACGAGTGCACTCTTCGGGTTGAGTCTAGAGAAATAGAATTATGTGGGGACGAGTTGTGTACTTGTCTTGCGGATTTGAGATTATTATTATGAGTGTCATCTGGACCCTGAGAATCCAGTGTGGTATGCCGTGTGCACCCGCTACCACGTGTTTTAGGGTTCCCTGTGTGGGAATTCAGGCTCTCCCCTCTGCAGGAGATGTCACTGGGCGAATACCACTGCTCTAGATTCTCTGTGTGAGAATGGGACATCCTTGGCTAGGATCATCCAAGGCGAGCAGCATTAGGGATTGACAACCCCGACTCTTTTACATTTCCTGTGTGGAAATTTGACCGTGTTATCGCCTTCGTGGCCTTGACCATGTTCTTGCCTGTGTGGCAATGTTTGTGACTATTCCTTTATGGAGGTTGATATAATGTGATGCATGATTGGATATGTATGTTAGAGATACATTTCATGCAAGTTGATATGATGTGATGCATGATTGGATATGTATGTTAGAGATACATTTCATGCAGGTTGATATGATGTGATGCATGATTAGATATGTATGTTAGAGATACATCTGATGTAGGTTGATATGATGTCATGCATGATTGGACATGTATGTTAGAGATACATTTCATGCAGGTTGATATGATGTTGAAGCATGATTTGATATGTATGTTAGAGATACATTTCATGCAGGTTGATATGATGTTGAAGCGTGATTTGATATGTATGTTAGAGATACATTTCATGCAGGTTGATATGATGTGAATGACACTATGTGGATTATACACTATGATGCAAGTTTAGGTGATGTGTATGTGTGATCAAAAAATGTTACATCTTGTCAATCTTAGATTTGAATGATTATATTGTTATGCTGTCGTGTTGCCGATGCTGATAGTATATTAGAAAACTATTGCTGAGTTTATTTAAACTCACCCATCTTTATTGTGTTTTGCTTTGGGGCTGCGTGGCGCGACACACAGACGAACAGGATCTCCTCTTTGAGGAAAGATCGGAGACGACTTGGATGTGATCGTGGAGACTCTTATGTGACTTACTTTCCTTGGTTTATGCTTTATGTTTAGAACCTTTGTGTAGGGTTCTCTGTTTGGATTTATGTTACTTTTTACAGTTGTGTTGTCTAAGACCTATTTTAGAGCCAGAGTGGACTATGGTTGACTAAGTATGTGGGTTTGAGACTAGTTGTTTATTTTGAGTTAAGCAACTCTCTTTCTTTTCTACTTATTTACTCTTGCTCAAAGTGGTGTGCATATTCCGTAATTCTGTTAAGTCACCCGCAATTAGGGTTAAGTCTTCCGTTAAACCATATCTCAATTTCCCTCGTCGCCCCCGCGCGCTTGACCGACCCTTGGACCGGGTTGGCTCGGGTCGGGCAGCGTCGGGGTGTGACGCAGTGAGACCCACTAGTAGGCGCAGTTTAACCTTGACCTGTATTTAGCCCAAGTTAAACCTAACCTACGTTTAGCTCGGGTCGGTGATGACCCATAGCAACGGGTCGAGATGACCCGCTTCTACGGGTTGTCTTCAACCTCTCAACATTCCACCCAATGACGGAGAATCCAATAGCGGCCAGAGAGAGAAATGACGTTGGTTCGGGAGTCCAATTAAAAAATGAACTAGAAACACATAGAGCCCTGTGGTGCCAGCTAGCACCCAAATGTCACGAGGTGGTGGCACTGGCCAATGCTAGACAGGTCCAAAAGGTCGATCCGGCGACCGAAAAAAACCCATAGAGGAACAGTAGGAGCAATACAAAAAAATATTTTTTTGTTTATTGTCGTCAGACTCTGCCTTGGTGGCCAGAGGGTAGACCAACAACTTACGTCGGTGAGTGGAATAAAAAACTTGTAGCCGCTACTGGTTGCCGTCATAACCAACCTAGCCTCTATACTAATTGATGAAATAAAATATATTCAGATTATGCTTATTTGTAGCCATTAGAGCTTGAGTAAAGCTTTATCCTCTTTAGTAACAAATTTATTATGTTAATCTTCTGTAAATCTTCACAATAAATTTTTGGTTTAGGACTTGACTTAGATTAATTCTTACTTAAGGCACCATATTAAAATGACTAATGATGTATTTATAACTAAATCTAGACACCATTAATAAGAACCTAAAATCTTGACCCTCCATCCAAAGGTCAAGGAATGATTTAGATTTGTTACTAAAACTACTAATTAATGGGTATTATGACTGAGACCTATTACCTAGAGAGTTTTGAAAGCTCAAATTATATATCAATTGAGACAATTTGGCTACTTTCTATTTTAATTTAAAGCAAGCCCAACAAGATGTGCTATGACCAAGGTAAGCAATATGGAACTGAAGGAGAGTTTGGTGGAAGCCGCCAAAGGTTTGCCTTGGGCAAACAACGTTACTTGAAAACTGTTTTGTTTTCTGGATTGCCCCATCTATACTTGATAATTTACAATTTAAATCAAAGCTGAGCCACTCCCTGGATCCAGTTTGTGCTTTCCACAGTAACAAATGAGTGTTTAATTTTCAACATAAATTTGGTGGCAGTCTTTCTAATAGATGCCTTTCATGGGTTTTCTACTTCTTTCATCTGCCATATGCAAGTATACGATTTGATCAAAAAGTGTGCCGTATCTCCTAGGGTAGACTCTCTCTCTTCGTTATTTGGTTCTCATTGTCAATCGAAAGTCATATTTTTACACCTTCATTCATACCTTGTAGAAAAAACCAAAGTGAAGATTTGAAATAACACTTACAAAGGATTGGCTAAAGAGGCAATCTTTGCTCTGTTTTTCAACTTGCTTCATCGCCTCCTTCTAAGTACATAAGTGACTCTCAAGTCTCTGAAAGAATTTTCCAATGAAGAAGGTCTGGTCAGCCTTCATTCCTGATTCCGTCTAGGTAGGGCTAGGAATCAAGTCGGGTTGGGTTGGCCTTGACCCTCACTAAAATCGGGACCCGTTATGACCCAACCTTATTTTTAAATCGAGTCAAAAATTTAAACCCTTACTCTACTTGAGTAGGATCGGGTATGCAAGTAACCCTATTTTTTTTCGTCAATTTTTTTGTTATACTTGTATTATATACCTCTTTTTGCAAAGGGCAAACATAAATAAATTTAAATACATTATAACATTAATTTATAATATTTGGCTCTTTGACTAATTTGTAGCTGATATTTTTTTTGTAGTAGTTATCAATGAAGACCTTAGAAGTATAATATTATATTTTCTCTATTCTAAGAGAATGATAACAAAACAGACCTTCAATATTTATTTACCCATGATCAACCCACTTGGTTTTCGATAACTCACATACCAATGCAAAATAGATTAAATATTATTTCTTTAATGGCTAGAGAGGATCATATGTTTCAGTATGTCTTTATTTCAAATTTTCAGTAACTACTTATCAGGTCCTAAATGCAAATTTACGCTTAAAATTAACCAGTGTGATATAAAAAAAAAATTAAAACATATATCAAATAGTGAATATACTTATGCATCACGTGGCTTATGAAACAGTTTCATTAGATAATTTTTCTACTAGTAGACAAATTATGTGTGGTCTATTCTCACATTTAACAACATGAGTCTCCTTATTTCAAATGGCATGGCCAGTCTTCCCTTTCCCGCAGGTGGTTCGAACGCAATTTTCTTAACTTTTTTTAGACTCTTTTACCCTTCGCTGGCCGCTGCCTTTCCACACATAAGCGTAATATTTACAACTTAGTGAGGGTATAAATCGTAGGATATGAACATATTCCCTTTGGGAATCTCAAATTTCCCTGCCTTAGCTCCACGTCCTTCTTTCGACAATATCTTAAATTTTGAGAGGTATTTTTGTCTAAAAAAAGACGAGCCAAAAGTCATGCATATAGGCCCCACAAAGACGCGAGACTCAGGAAGAGTTCACGCTTCTTCTCTTTCATCGAAAATGATATCCCACTTATAATGTCCTCCTTTATTTTACTCCCACCTCCGAATCTTTGTCTGTTGGACCCGTCACCCAGAAATAACTGATGAGCTTAAAGTCTACTTAAGCGCTTTAAAATACTTTGAAAAGCTCCCCACTACTAACTAAGGAGAGAATACTTAAGAAAGCTCCTCACTAAGGCCATGGCATCTCATCATAGCAAGCCATGACACGTTATGAGTGGAGGCCATGACACAAAAGCGAGCATTTGGGCGTTGTACATTAGGCCTATGTACCGTTAGCTCGCTTAGGGTTTGTATTAGCAATGAGGCATGCACTCTGTGTGCATGGATTACACCGATAAATATCACTTCCATGATGTTATATAACAACTCACACCTGATTCGGTGTTAACCTCTACTAAGGCCGACTTCTAAAAATATAAAATTTAAATTTCTTTTAAATAGAATTAGGTTAGGGCCAAGAGACAAAACCTTAAAGGCCCATTCTTAAATATTAAAATTATATTTTTTATATTTTTTAATAGTATGATATAGTATAAAAGAGAAAGATAAATGGAAGAGGTTGTGTGCTTTAAGAAAGTTTTAGGAGATTTTAAACTTATGGGGTCAACTAGGAGGACCTCACCCAAAGATTATAATTTTTTTATTAAATAAATAATTTTTTAATAAAAATAAAAAATATAAAAAATTTTGTTAGCCAGCCCTAGCCAACTTAAACTAGACTTTTAAAACCCTGTCTAGGGCTAAAGCTAGATTAGGGTCTAAAAGTAAGGTGGCCGGCTAAGACTAGGGCCCCTCACCAGCCTAGCCTGAATTAAGCCCTAGTGGGGAGTAGGGCAAGTGCTAGTCGAGAAGGAGATTCATTGTCGTAGCACTACAAGTTAATTGGGAGGGAGGACCGTTGGTGTCATGTAACTAGAGGATGAAAACTTGGGGCCACGAGCAAAGGTGAACGTTGGTTGGGACTCGGGAGGAAAGTGCCTTGATTGAAAGTCACTAGCTAGCTAGGAGAGAAGAGTTTTGATGTTGGCTTGCAGAAGTGTATTGGTTGCAATTTTATCATATGAGATGCGGGAGGAGTTAAGTTTTGACTTTAAACTTACAAAAAAAGCTTATAAAGAAAAGGAACGGAGAATATGAATCTAATCCCTATGGCAATTGGGCAATCTGAAATGAGTTCGATTTTGCTATTTCTATTTGGGGTTTTCATCTTTTACAAAATTAGATAACCGAAACCAAAAACAAAAATATATAACTTAAAACAGGGTAGATCCAGACAAAATATTTAATAGTTCAATAAAAATATATAATTATTAGATAGTATATAATTTGGCCTAATCTAACGTGGGTCAAAATTAATGAATTTTGAGATAGGGGTCATTCAATTAATTTCTTTACCTAGCCAACCTAAGAAGCGTATCTGAAAGAAAGTAATAATAGAATTAGTCATATGACCCCACAGCCATACTGTGGGTCCATCCCCGGTGTGATACTCCACAACCACTCCAATGTGAGGGATTATAGCATTACACTCATTTTATAGGTCTATCGGGAAAAAAACTCTAGAACACATGATATTTTACCAAAAAATTAAAAATAACGAAAGTTTATAGAATTTGACATGAACATTTTCCATTCAACTTGTTCCATAGAAATTTCCATGCACTTCACTGAAATTTTCATAGAAATTAAAAATAACGAAGGTTTATAGAATTTGACATGAACATTTTCCATTCAACTTGTTCCATAGAAATTTCCATGCACTTCACTGAAATTTTCACAGAAATTAGGTAGATCTTACTCATCAGGGGGGAGATTAAAGAGTGGGAGTAAGATAGGGAGGGACAGTTAGAGGAGGAGGCGCAAGAAAACACACGCTCTGTTTTAGTCACCAGTCAAACCCTCACCTTACGCCACAATAAAGAAAAATTTGCAAATCAATCCAAAACGAAGGGAGTCAAGGTCTTCGCCCGCAGTCAACACACAACCGCGGCCCCCACTCCATTTTCAATTACTCCATCCTTCTTCCAAACCCCCTCACTCTTCCCCGCCCCCCATGGCCCGGACTGCAGGACCCGACCGCCTCCTCTGTTGGCCCACCCTGAGCCTCTCCCCGAGCTAAGATGCGCACCCATGAACCCGTCACCCTCTCCTTCCTCCTTCTCCTCCTCCTTGTTTTTCCTTTCTGTTCAGCCCAGCTCTCTCTCGGCCAGAACTCCAACATGGCTGGTGTCACAGGCACAAAGTTTTGCCTAGCGTTCGCACACTTGATGGCTTGACTATACCGCACAGCCAGCAGCCACTATCTTCTCTTCCCACTTGTATATGCAAGAGAAACACAAGTCTAACCTAGTGCAAGGGTCTCCGCCCAAGCTATATTTTTATCCACTAAAATACAAGATATGGAGAGGGTAAAGGCTGATCCACCATGTTAAGAGCTCTCCTCTCTTTCTCCCTGGTTTGCTATGTAGAAAAAATCATCCACCCAATCAGCCTTGGCCACCCTGCTCTCCCCTTTTCATAGACTCAGCCTTAAGTTGGCCGTCCTAATGCTACTAGGAGTACAAAACTCACCCAATACAAGAGTCCTCACCCTGACCAACTCTCAGCCCATAAACATTCCGCCCCTAGTAAAGAATAAGAAACCTGCAAGAGTTTGTCTTCCGCTAGAAGTCCATCGCCATACTGCCTCCAAAAGTTTGTCAATCTAAGGAAATCAACCATTTTGACTCTCACCCATCCTAAGAGTGCGACCAGTATGCCTGTGTAAGTCATGTTCATCCTAGATATGAACCTGCTGTCTAGACTCCTACTTAAACTAGGAGTCCAGCGAATCAGCATATGTAAATCTCGTCCGCCTTAGGAGTCTTCCCTTAAGTTCAATTAATACTTAAGTTCGCTGAAAGAGTCATGCCCACGCAAGGACTCCTACTCAGCCTACTCTGCAAGATGAGTACCTCATCCAGAATATCTACCGCACTGCCTAGGCAATCTATCGCCTAGCGAACTTGATTGTAAGCTACCAAGTAGGGGGTAGCTGCCCCTTTTAGCATCTGACAAGTTAAGAGGCTAACGGTCGGCCTGGCCGGCCTCACGGGCACTTCCTCCTGGGAGACCACTAGTTCCAACCCCTGCTCTTGGCACGGCGTCACCTGCGCCGGAAGCTCAGTCATAAGACTCTCACTCTCGCGCCTCTCCCTCACCTGGGGGGCCGGGTTCTTCTCCTACCTCTGCGAGCTCGGTTCTCTTCAATCTCTGGATCTCTCTGACAACTCCGTTACCTCTCTCCCGGGCGAGTTTCTTGTCAATTGTAGCGGATTAGATGGGTTGACATCGCTTAATTTGAGCAAGAATGCGTTGCGTGGGTCGTTGCCGGATTTTTCTGGGTTTCCTGGATTGATGGAGTTGGACTTGTCGAGAAACTCTCTCAGCGGGACGATTGGGTCCCAGCTTAATCGATTTTCTCAGCTCAGGATCCTGGACCTGAGCTTCAATTTGTTTTCTGGGTCTGTCCCTACCCAGCTTGGAAAGGGGATGGCTCTGGAAAGCTTGTCACAATAATTTTACTGGTTTTATTTCTCAAGAGCTGTTCATATATGGGAACCTCACCCTTCTTGATCTTAGCTTCAATGCCCTTTCTGGGTCTCTCCCCCATAGAATTGCTAATCTGTCAAAGCTTGAAAGTTTGTCTCTATCCGCAAATCATTTGAATGGGGAGCTTCCACGCAGCCTTGTGAATATACCAACTTTGTCAAGATTTGCTGCGAATAAAAATAGCTTTAATGGGTCAATACCTCAGTGGAATTCCAATAATCTAATAGCGTTGTATCTCAGTACTAATCGACTGAGCGGATTGATCCCAGAGGGCCTTCTGTCTCTCCCTAATTTGCAGACTGTTGATTTAACTCATAATCAGCTGCGAGGTCGTATTCCTGATCAACTCTCAAACAACTTGTTCAGATTGAGGTTGAGCGGTAATTCACTTGAGGGGTCAATCCCAGTCGGTGTTGGGAACCTTTCAAAGTTGATATATTTTGAGGTGGATGAGAACAACTTGACGGGGGAAATCCCACTGGAGCTAGGGAATTGCAAGAAGTTGCAGTTGTTGGACTTGGGCGACAACAACTTGGAGGGTCCTATTCCGAAAGTGTTGGGAAGCCTCCAAGAGCTGGTAATTATAAAACTGGACATGAACAGGTTGAATGGCCAAATTCCCAATGAACTTTCGCTGTTGAGAAATTTGTCCACCTTAAATTTGAGTTCTAATCATCTTACAGGTGCAATACCACCCACTATTTTTGGCATTCGCAGTCTGTCGTTTGTGAACTTGAACGGTAACGAACTTAATGGTTCGATACCAGATGCCATAAGCAATGGGAATAGTCTCTTAGAACTCCAGCTTGGAGACAACATGCTCTCCGGAGATATTCCAAAGATGCCTTTTCATTTGGAGGTTGCTCTCAACCTCAGTGGAAACAATTTTAGTGGACCCATTCCAATGACACTTCAGAGACTGCAAAATTTAGAAGTTCTTGACCTCTCAAACAATGAGTTCACTGGTGAAGTTCCTCAATTTTTGAGCATTCTGATGAGCCTAACCCAATTGAATATTTACAACAATCAACTTTCTGGAATTCTTCCCAAATTTCATCGATTTGTCAATGTTACATGGTTTGGAAATGCAAAATTGACTTCCAGAACGCCCCTGCCTACTCCTAAAATTGCTTCCAGTAAAAAAACTGCTTTCAGTAAAAAAATTCGGACTGTTTGGTTGGTTGTAAATGCCGTTTTCACTGCTGCTTTTGCCATAGGGCTGGTAGCACTGGGATATAAATTCATTTCCAGACAATTTTATCGGGTTCAGGATGAAAGTCTACCATCTTTTGAACAGCGCCCTGTGGTTATCCTCGGGAGTCACATTTTAACGGCAGATGCCATTCACAGATCGAGTATAGACTTCACTACAGCCTTGGAGGCTGTTAATAGTCCTGCCAATCTGTTGCTGAATAGCCGGTTTGTGGCCTATTACAAGGCCATCATGCCTAGTGGACGGAGTTACTGTGTTAAGAAGCTCAATTGGAGTGACAATCTAGTCCAATTGGGAAACAATGAAAAGTTTGCAGAGGTGATGGAGGTTTTGGGGGGGATAACTAACTCCAGAATTATGACTCCTCTGGCATATGCATTGACTTCGGATAATGTATATCTCTTTTATGAACATGCACACAAGGGGACCCTTTTTGATTTTCATCAAAGCAGTTCCGAAGGTTCTTCAGATTGGTCAACTCGTTACAGCATAGCTCTTGGAGTGGCTCAAGGTCTGTTTCTCCTCCATGAATCCAAGGAACCCTTTATCCTTGTCGACTTCTCTTCAAAAAGCATATTATTGAAGTCGATTAATGAGCCTCAGATTGCTGACATTGAGCTTCATAGTATTTTTTATATTTCAAATAGCACTGGTAGCTTTTATGGAGTAGCTGGTTCTTTTGGATACACACCTCCAGGTAAGAATCAAAGCTGCTTATAGCTATGTGACCATAGATTTCTGATATTCTTTTTTTGCTACCTGATAATTTTTTTCTTAAAGCATGTTTTATTGGTTTATGATGAACTTTCGCTTGGAAAATTAAGTATAAAATTCTTCCGCAAATATCTTTCTCCTCCTTTCTGCTTCTGCTTGTACATACATATCACTAACTTTAAGTTTGTTCTGTCGTGGTCCAAGAATATGCTTACACAATGAGGGTGACAATGGCGGGGAATGTGTATAGCTTTGGCGTTATCTTACTTGAGCTACTGACAGGGAAGCCTCCAGTTCGTGACGGCATTGAATTGGCCAAATGGGTTACAAGTAAATCAGCTCAGAATCGACAGTTTTGGGATGAAATTCTTGATTCTAGGATCAGTTCAAGATCAGTTGCAGTTCAAAATCAGATGCTTTCAGTCTTAAAGGTTGCTCGAGCTTGCGTTAGTGCATTCCCTGATGCGAGGCCAAAGATGAAGAATACTGTTTGGATGCTTCTGAATACAAGATAATGCCGATTATGATTGATATATATTAGTAAGGAGTGTCAATTTCATACACAATAGTGGCCATTTTGGTCATTTGTGGCAATATCATAGTTGTATAGAATTCGACTAGCACTTATAATGTCTATCAAATATCAGGTAAACATAAGACACACATTGGTTTTGACATGGTTTTATGGATCTATATGTCTAGTGTTGTTTTTCTGAATTGTTGTCTGACTCAGCATAATATTCGTCTCATGTTACCCTTATTTGCCTTTCAAAAACATGAGATCACTCTTCATACGCAAAAACATGAGATTACTCTTCATACGCAAAAACATGAATTCCTCTTGTACCTTTCGCAGGAAGTACGAGGATCCATTGACTAGGCTGGATTTTGGTATTCAATTGCAAGATGGCCTACTAGTTTTCTTCGATTTCAAAGTAAACTGGTGTGCTAGGTATTTAGATTTAACATTTTAAAAGTAAAAATGCATTGAATATGTTCCTTTGAGCAATGCTTATATGTCCTATTGTTGTTGATAGGGATTCATATGTGTTAAATATATCGTATCATCTCATAATTGTAGTCCTCGATAACCTGTAATGGATTTATATTGAATAATATTTTAATTAATTAAAAAACAAAAGTTCTAGTTTCTATTTGCATGAAATTTAATTAAGCACCAAAATTAATTAACCTTAAAGTCTACATATTCATGATCATTCTCTAATTAATCAAAGTATAAAGCATATAAGAATACACAAGGATTTGATGTAGAAAACATTAACTAGGATGAAAAACTATGACAGTCAATCACTGATCAAATAAATGCATTAGATAGCAATACACTATATATAGCTATACACTATATAGACATAAGTAAATCACTAACCTTTATTATTGACTCTAACCCAAAAACCCTTTTTGCTTAGATCTCTAACAAAATTCCTTGTTGGCTTTCGAGTATTCTCCTTAAGCCTTGAGATTTTTTTTCTTTTACTTATTTTGTCTTTGTCTCCTTCTAGTCTTTATAACAAGCTGTTTTTATTCTTTGACTTTAGCCTTGATCTCTTCAACTCTCCATTAAAGATTGTTGCAATTCTTCTTTGATTTGGTACGTGTAAGACTTTCTTCTCAGTTGTCTGTCTCAAGTAATCACCATTAACATAAGTTTGAAGTTCAAAGATGATCTCCTCTTAGAAAACTATAGACAAGGATCTCTTCTTTCTTCTCTATGTATTTTTAGGTTTTTATCTCTTTAATTTCATGATTCTTACCCCTTATATAGTCTATTAAGTTGGTTTAAGAATTTGACTTCAATTAGGAATGAATTCTCTTCTAGAATACTTAAACTAGGCAAGTAACATAGACAATGGCACAACGATTGATCATTCATTGTTTCAATTAGGGTACAACTATGCAAATGATCGATCTCTCAATTATATGATCAATCTCTAGATTTTTTGATTGATCAATAAACTCTTACCTTAATGTTGCACAATTCTATTCAAGTGCCGACGATCGATAGGTCCCGTGTAATTCAGTGATCAATCAATTGAATTGTAATTTTGTTGTTTTACCCTAATTCATTCTGAAACTCTCAAATTTACTTAATTTACTTATTTTAAGTTGATCTAAGTAAATTATGTATGTAAGTATGTACAAATTAACTTTTTACATTCAACACTCAACTTAGTTTTCAACCTTGACCGTTAAAAATATGTATGTTCCTATTTTTTAAGACAATCAATTCCAAATTCGACTTAACTATAACTAAATTTAGTCAGATTCCTAAGACTAAAATAAACATAAAGTTTAATGTTATTTTGATCATCAAAATTAGCCAATTACAATATATATTCCTCATATGTTCTTTCAATCTCTCCCATTGTCTATTTTATGATAAAATATTATAAGATTAAAAATTAAATAAAAAATTACAACTCTTTGACATAGTGCATTGATTTTTATTTATACATAAGACTTGGCAACAATAAGACTGAACTAAGACAATTTGGAATTAATATTGAAAAGTCTTGTAATGTACACACTTACATAAAAATTAGTTTGCATAACATTGTTCATGAAAATAAGTACTTTAATTTTTATAAATAACTTCTCCCCCTTTTTGATATAAATAGATAAAAAGTGAATTAATAATCAATGAAAGATTAATTTAAACTCAATCAAGTCATAATCTTCACCATAAGACATAAAAAATAAATTGCCAATGAAATAATCATGACCATCACATATCTACTAAAGATAATCAGTTTCAAAATATGTCCCAATGTCACACAAAACATAAAATAAACTAATATAAATTCTAACACATGAATACCTAATAAATGAAAAGTATAACACTCATCAAGAATTTTCAGAAGGTGCATCATCATCGGGGTAGTCTACCTCACTATTTGGGCGTGAAAATTGATCATGAATCATTCTTCTGATGTCTATGAAACCTCGACACATCATCTTGCTGTTATGAAATATAAGAAACTCTCCTTAGGTCATCAGTCTGTTTGGATGGTTAAATACTCTATCCTGTGGTGGTGGTGGTGGTAGTGGTGCATTTGCATGATCTTGCTACTGCTCCCTCATGCCCCCTAGTGTGAGAAATAATGCGACGAATAATAATATCTATAAGACCCACGCCAACTAAGGTTACTCATGGGCTCCTCAAGTGTATAAAAGTAAATATCTGACATAGTATGTATGGGTATGATAGCATCTCATAAGTATGACCATGTAAGAAGGTCATAATGTATCCAAATATAACAGATGGCAAGTCTAACTCCATAGCTCTGGCAAAAGATACAGCAATTGGGTTATCTTCCTATCTACTTGCTCTTTGCTATTCTCGAAATGTCATATTGAGCTATCACATGTAGTAGACAATAGTTAGCAGTCATTGAGTGTGCTAGGAGTGAGATATTGAGCTCTTTGCCTTGTAGAAGTCCAGTCCAACGTCCAGTCAAATCATTGTCGAATGGAAAACTGAAATCCACTAAAGTAGGGATATTATAGGGGTCTCCTCTTGCACTAAATCACATATGCAATGATATGAGGCATGACACGAACAACAGTGCCTCCAGCAACTCCAACTAAGACATCATCGCCATCATGGTGAAGGGTAGTAAACCACTAGCAAACAAGGCAAGGATAAACAGGTTGATCCATCGTAGAGATCGACTTAAAGTAATCCATCCAATAAGGTCAAGCATCTAACTAATCCATAGCTGGCCATACGGGCACATGGACGACACTATACTCCCATCGGATTGGTCTAACCTTATGATCTGAACTACTTGATGCCCCTGGGTCATCGGAACTTAAATCACTAGCACCTTTTGCTTCTTTGTTCTCCCCATCTAAAATTATTAGCAAAGAAATAAATTATAGAGCTAAACATTGCTAGAAACTAATCATATGACAATAAGAAAGTCTTACAATTTAAGAAATTATTGATATAAACAATAAAGTTCAAATTTTTGAAATCAAATAAAACCCAACTAAAAATTGTGTCCGATTGACTCCTAACTGTCATACATGATAGGTCTCAATGCCTAGAACAAAGTTTATAATTAGAACTAAGTACAATTTTGATCACAGACACCTAAGTTTCAAAAACCCCCCAATTTGAAGGATGAACTTGAAACCAAAATGAAAAATTCATGAAATCTCAAGGTTTAGAGGTTCAAATTGTGTGAAAATTTAGACCAAGGTAGATCTAGCCATTCAAAATCATAGAAATCAGCTTGAAACCGACTAAAAATAAAAAAAAATGGATTCGGTTCATACCTTGGTCGCAAGTTATTTCTTGAATTAGACAAGGAAAATAGTTGAATCTTCATGTAAAACTAGCCAAAGTTGCCTCACAACTCTCTTCTGCACTCTTTTGGAGAGTTTTGGGTAGAATGGAGAGGTTATGGGTTTCAATTGTTTTTAAAACAGTTGTTCATGTTAGAAAATACGAACCAGGAATCAATCGTTTAGACATATCAAGTGATTGTTTTTTAAAAATTCAAAATTTATTTTTCAAAAATAAAAAAATCTAATAAATTTCATAAATTATTTCAAGACATTTTATAGCAAAATAAGAGTTTTTAGATCATCAGAATTCAAAATAAAAAGAAAACATTAAAACAAGCAATGTTGAGCTTTATTTGACGAATTTTCAATTAATTCTCCGTTAATCTAAGTGGATCCACATATTATGTTCATTTATACATTGCCTTAGATATGTCAATTATATTGGTATGTAATTGACAATTTTTATCTCCTCATTTTCACACTTTAATTCTCTTTTATTAATTTTAGAAGAAACCACTAATGTTTTCAACTCGTGTCTGTTTTAATCTTGAATCTCGCAAGATCACTTTTATTCAATTTTAGAAAAAAATATTCAAACCTTAGTAAAGAAAAATTATCATTTTTTGACTCACTTTATCTAGAATCTATGTACATTTTTTTCTAAAAAGATAAAGAAATAAAAGCTCATAAATGAACATGCCCTTGTCTTTTTCTGAATTATAATATTTTTTCTCAATTCATTTTTTTGGGGCTTGGCTTTTATCTGAATTGTCTCAACTTGCATTATATTTTTGTCATATATTTTCTTTCTTTTTCTTTTATTTTTTTTATATGAAGCGGATGAGACTTTCACACTTGCCTAGGCCGACCTAAGTAGGTAGCCCTTTCTTATCATCTTTACGAGGACAATTCCATTTACTAAAAGATGTTAATATAAATAGAACTTATAATTATTAAAGCATATTACATGGAATAATCTTTCTTTGAATTATAAATAGAAATCTAGTTCTAGTTCCTCTAATTTGGTCACTAAAACTTTATTAGAATCCAAACGCTTAAGTCAACTCATGTCAAAGAATTCCCTTTTGATCTTCATTCATAAAATTGACTTAGGCTAAATATGGTGTGTGCATATGTATTAAAAAAATGAGAGTTGTAACATCAAGTAAAAGAAAATCAAATTGATTTTTATTCTCTTTGGTGTATCCTTCACTTTGTTATGGGATATTGACCACAAATTATGTTGTTTTTCAACTTAAAAGAAAATTAGTTACTTTAAGTCTCAAGAGCTGAACATATTAAAAACAAAACCAAGGCAAATTGCAAAACAAGAAAAAATCTACACTACTTTCTTTGTATTTTTTATCATATTCTATTTTTTTAATTTTTTTTATACAAAACATATTAATAAAAGACATGAAAACAAAGCGAAATAAGATAAAACTAAAACGTGTGTGCTCACAAGATCAAAAGAATTAAATCACGGACAATCAAAGCAATCTATTTACTTAGAGATGACAAGTTCCTTAGCTGTGTCTAGCCAACATATCCTAAGACAATCTAAAGTGCTCTTATTCCCTCTATCAACTTAGGATCTAAGGTTCTATAAGACAATATTTCTAATTCAAATTTGTAAGGTTTCTTTATATTGTCTTGAGTGACCTTCTTTGGTGTAGAAGCTTGTGTGTGTTTTCTAATCTATCTTACTCTGTCTTGAGGTTCCTATGATATGAATTATTTTTTTCCTCTTCTTAGACAAATTATTTAAGTATGATCGACTATAACTTTCCTTAGTTTTGGATTTATTTATGACACATTGACGAAGGCAATTTATATCGTATTTCATAACTTGATTTTGTCTAACTAAACTTATGATTGTCACTCTTATGATGTCCCTTCCTATGGTTAGACTTTGGACTTTGATTTCTAGGAGGATCCTTATGTTTTTATACATTGTTGACTTGTGAAGCAACCTTCCTAGTATGCATAGGTTCTTTAACTTTGATAAACTTAATGACATCCTTAGAACTAGTAGAATTTGACATATTAAACCCAAATCCTCTTTTATCATTATGATTCTTTCCCATGTACAAAATCTTGTCCAACATTTCTTGCCCTAAGGTGAAAGTTTTCATATTTTCTTGAGAAGTCTTTAAATCATTACCTAGATATTCAATCTTCTTAAAATAAGCATTATTTATCCTTACTATTTCATAAACTTCATTCTCCAAGAATTTTATCTTGTTTAGAAGATTACTTTTATCAGATTTGAAGGCATTAACTTCTTCATTAGTAAACACAAGTTTATTCTCTAAAGATCTAAATTACTTCATCTCTTTCTCCAGTTCACTCATTAAAGTTTAAACCTCTTTCTCGAGTTCTTCTTTATCTTCAGCCAATTTGAGTTTGTCAGCAGAAATTGATTCAACTATCTCATTCAATTTGACAATATTCTCTAACTTCTTACAATTTTACTCGATTCAATGGCTTATCTAAAAGATTTTTAACATCAAAATCCTCATTATTATAAGAAGATAATAACTAGACATGATGAATCAATCAAGTACAAGTAAACAAGTACTAGCAAACACACAAAATCACCAAAAACACATCTTTTGGAAAAGTGAGTAAGATTCAGCAAGATTGACACACACTACTATGAAAAACATGGTTGATAGTATGAATTAAAGGCAAAATTCACTCAAAATCACCATAGCTACCAATTAAGAGTTTAATATCCATCTAGATGGTGATAGTGGATTATTAGATTGCTCTTAAAACTAATACTTTATAAAAGGAAAAATTAAGAGTCCTAGCCTCTATGCATGTAATATCCCAAATTTTCTTTGGTTTCAAAAATTAAATATGTAGAAATTAGGTTGTTTGACCAATTGACATTCTTAGTAAAATAACCTCCTCCCTATATAGAATTTGTGGCTGAAACCTACGTAGTTAGAAAGTAGACAGAAAGACCTTCAAAATGCCAATAAGAACTCAAGAAT
The DNA here is from genome assembly GCA_035235625.1 of Saururus chinensis. Taxonomy (NCBI): domain Eukaryota; kingdom Viridiplantae; phylum Streptophyta; class Magnoliopsida; order Piperales; family Saururaceae; genus Saururus; species Saururus chinensis. The sequence goes on from CP141140.1 coordinate 31,225,722, forward strand.
CGGAGTTTGGATGAGGGAGATACGATTGTTTGAAGTTGAACATATTGTATAGGGCCCGTTTACCGGATTTAATCGTGTATTTGGGTTGTTTGAGTCATTTTGCGGGTCCGATTGTTTAGAATTTCGAAATTAATTTTTAATAGTCCAATTAGGTGTCTTAATTGAGGGGGATTGGCCTAACTTTTAGGGGCATTAGGGTTCCTAATTCCCATGCTTATACAAGACCTTATTAGAGCACAATTAAGGGGGGTTCTGACCTTTTTGGCCTGAGGGGAGGAGAGAATGGGTGGACGGCGAGGTTCAGGTCGCGGTGGATCGACAACAAATTAGCGATTAAGGTAGGATCGTTGCCATTATCTTCAAGTGTAGATTAACGAAGATTTTATAGAATAAATTTGAATGTAATTGGATTTCTGCAATTCTGTTTTTTGTAATTTAACTGAACAGTAACTAGTGTTCTGTAATTTCGTTAATAAGTAGTTTTTATAATTTATTATCATCTTGCTGGCTGGCCGTCGGTTGGCAGCCAACCGGTCAACGACTGGCCGGTCCTTGTGCACTGGACTCCCTTGGCGGAGGGCCAAGATTTGGCACGTAGCCACCACTAGGTAGGCCTCTGTATCGGTGTGCAGACTAAAAGAAAAAACATCTGCTGGCCGCACTGACTGAGGCTGCATTAGTCCAGGGCATGATGGCCCCAGATGCGCTGGCCTAGGCCACGCTAGCCCCGGCCGGTGCGGCTTTGCCGTTTTGTTAGAAAAAAAAGGAAAAGGCAGCCTTTTGGCCACCGGTTGGCCACCAGACGGCAGTAGGACTGACGCAGCAGGTTTCATCGGGCGTTGCAGGTCTGGATTTCCTGAGCCGCCCACCCCTCTGCCACAGTAGGGGGTCAACAATGCCAGAGCCGTCTGGCCTCTGGCCGGTTGCAAGGAAGATGACCCGCGCTCCTTGGACCGGGTTCGGTAACCTGACTTGGTTCAGTCCGTCTCATAAAAAAACTTACTTATACTCTATGAACTGGGTCCAATTCAGTGAGTTAGAGTTTTCAGAAAAATTTAAAACAATTATAAATTACCTTGATATTATTCCGAGTGTTGTGCAAAAGTTTAAAACCAGAGAAAAATCCCAAAATCTTTAAAATAACTAATTTACCCCTGTGAGTTAAATTTTAAAATAATGATTAGTGACTAGAATTAGGGGCTCTGGTTCAAGGGCCTATGAGTGGGTTTGAAAATTGAGAAAAATCTCATTGAGATTCTAGTGAGTATCCTAAATTTGGACAAAGCCACAAGGTCGAGAAAAATCCCAATAAATTAATAATTAACTATTTTACCCGTAAGGTTAAGGTAACACTGTTAATTGAACCGGGGTCGGTTCAAGGGGTTTACGACCTCGTTAAATAGCAAGAAAATTACCTCGGGTTCATAACATCATGGTGTACCATTGGGATAAGTTTTGGACCCATTAGGGTTTAGGAATGACCTAAAAAAAAGATAGAAATGCCCTTATGAGCGTACTAGCCTGCATTCGCGTGAATTGAATTAAGGGGCCAATGTAATACCGAAACCTTTGAGAGGTTAAAGACTTACATGAGAGTAGAGGGGACCATATCCAATATTAGATAATTACTTTAATGCCTTAGGTGCATTACGACCAATTTTTATAAAGAGTTAATCAGTTAACCTAAGGAGGGTTAGGGCACGAGAGCTCGAACAATCTAATACCATTATTTAATTTAGTTATTGATATTATGATATACTTGGACCTGTGTGGTTCTGATTGTTTGTGTTGTTTATTATTTTGATATTTACTATTGATGTTGTGATAATAACTTATCACTAGTTTAAGATTATTGAAAGATTAATTGATAGGGTGGATAGCTTTGGATTGGGCGAGAAAACATAATCAAGATAAAGACTAAAATGCCTCAGAGGGGTCTAGGACTAGTTCATAAAGTGAACAAAGTTTTTGACTTGATGATTTGCCTTGGTTGATAAACCGATGACAGTATCGAGTTTTAAACCCTAGTCTAGAAGGGACTAATAGGGTTTTGGATAGTCATTCAAAATTCTGGCTTATTGATGTGCAAGATAGGGTTCAAAATGGTTTCTTGAGTTTTAGCTCTATTAAGGAGCTTCTGATTTGACTGTCTAACTGCACCTCCCCATTGGAGGGAGCTCTGCATGAGCCGGGCTCACCACAGATCTATTGAGGATAGTTTAGTGTACACACATTTGGATTAGCTGACATCCTGCTTGGTTGGCTTTTCCCTCCACTTCTGTTAAAGTGCAGTTGTGGGTCATGCCCTTCCACTCTGATCAGGTCCTTTATGGGCTAGGAGGGGTGTTGGTACTTCCTGGTAGATTCTAGGGTGGTTCATCATGGATTTACCTTTGAGGGTGTCAGTTTATCATTTGTAACTTAGGTTGACATCTGATGAGTCTGTCATTGGGACTAGATGGGAATATTAATTATTAAAAATTGGTTTGAGAGATAATTAATAGCATTGTTTGATATTGCTTGTTTAATTAGAATAAGTGGAACATTTAAAGGACTTGCATAAAATGTAGGTTTCTTTAAAATACTTAAGCATTGCATGTGTAATGCTATGCTCCTTAGTATAGTGTAGTTTTAGGTAGAACTACGTCTGGATCCGATCTTGTTGAAAACATTGGAGATGTTGTCTGATGAGTACGTAGGCAACTAACATCGAGTGATGTTGGCCCGATCCAAAAAATATTAAATTTTACTTTTGTTTTTTTAAAACACTCCTCCCAGGGGAGGAGATGTTTTGTTGCCTGCTTGGTCTTGTTTGTTTGCAGGTTCTTTAGATGGGGACATTGCGAGATGAGGACGTCGGTGGGTGATTGAGGATGACATTACACATGCTGGATCTAGTTTCTTACTTCTGCAATCTTGTAAGTAATTTTAATTACTGGTATGAGAGTCAACTTTACTTGGTTATTTATTTTCGAACAGATGACAGCCTTGTACTAAGAGGGTTAACCTTCTGTTTATCAAAATTTGACACGTGTATTAATATTATATGTTTTGATATTCATATTTGTGAACCCTTGTTATCTTGACCTAGATATTTAATCGGATGATTTGTCTTGTATTTAAGAAAGAAAAAAGATTATCGTGATTTATCACGTGTCTTTTATTTAAAAAGGGTTTTAAAAATTTGGGTTGTGACAATGCACCCAAAATTGATTAACCCTAAAATCTATGGATTCATGATCATTCTCTTATTAATCAAACCATAAAGCATACAAGAATACACATGAATTTAATGTGAAAACCCCAACTAGAATAAAAAACTACAATAGTCGATCATTGACTAAATCAATGCACTATATAGCAAGACACTATATACACACAAGTAAACAACTACCCTTTATTGTTGACTTTAAGCTAAAAACCAATTTTGCTTAGATCTCTAACAAAACTCCTCTAGTTGCTGGCCTTCAAGTCTTCTCCTTAAGCCTTCAAACTTTTTCCTTTTACTTATTTTGTCTTTGTTCTAGCATTTATAATAAGCTATTCTTGTTCTTTGACTTTAGCCTTAATCTCTTCAACTTTTCATTAAAGATTGCTGAAACTCCTCTTTAGTTTGGTGTGTGTAAGACTTTCTTCTTAGTTGTGTGTCTTGAGGAATCACCATTAGTATAAGTTTGAAGCTCAAAGGTAATCTCCTCTTGAAAAACTATGGACAAGGATCTCTCATCTCTTCTCTATGAATTTCTAGGTTTTGTTCTCTTCAATTTCATGATTACTTAACTTTTATATAGTGTATTAAGTCAGTTTAAGAGCTTGACTTCAATTAGGAATGGATTCTCTTTTGGAATGCTTAAACTAGGCAAACAACACAGACAATGATTAATAGTTTGACACAACGATCGATCATTCACTATTTCAATTTGGGTGATCATTCACTATTTCAATTTAGGTATGACTCTACTAGATATTAATCTCTCGATTATGCAATTGATCAATAAACTCTCGGCTTAGTTTTACACAGTCCTATTCAGGTGACAATCAATCGATTGGTCCCTTGCAAATTACAACAATCGATTGATTAAACTAGAATTTTACTATTTTGCCCTAATTCAGTCTGAAAATCCCAAATTCACTTAATTCACTTATTCTAAGCTAATTTAAGTAAGTTATGTATGTTAATATGTGAAAATTAACCTCTTACCTTCTGCACACTGCTTAGTCTTCAACCTTGACCGATAAGAACACGTCTGCTTTTATTTTTTAAGTCAATCAATTCAAAATCCAACTTCACCACAACTAAATCTAGTCAAATTCTTAAGACTAAAATATACATAAAATTTTGACATTATTTTGATCATCGAAATTAGCTAACTATAATACATATATCTCATATGTTCTTTCAATATGTTGTTGTCTAGTTTTACTACTATAAGAAATCATGAGACCTACTAGCCAATCAACCTTATCTTGTTTTATAGCAAGAAATGACTATGCCACTACTGTGACTTAATGTGGCTTAGACATGCCTCCAGAATTTTTTGCTTACTAAAGTTCAGTTCATCTGTTATCTTCTTTTGACTTCATCTTTCATTTGAATACATCTCTTTAGGTATAGCAATCTATTTCATTATGTTCAACTTTTTACTTCCTAGAATGGCCAGCGGCTATTGTTCCACACCTCTCCATGTTATTTTGTATCAGCCACTCTGGGCTCTGGGTGTTTGAAAGCCAATTTTGTGTAGTTATATGAAACTATTCAGTTATTCTTCAACATCTATTCTTGTAAATTTTTTGTGCCTTGCTTCAGTCATCTTTAGAGCTCAGTAATGCTATACTTTAATGATTCTTTGGACGTGGCCTAAAGGACACTTTGCAATGAGGCTATCTCGAAGATAAGTTATCAGCAGCTATGATGGAATATTGCTTACTACTCCGTATTAATAGCCCTATTTAGTGAAAGAGTGATTCTTATTAAATGATGAGACCTACAGTTAAGGGAATGGGAAATAATTTTCGAGATGCCACTTAAATTGAGCCAAATGAATCATTAATATGGGATATATTTTTTTTCTAAAATTAATATAGGACAAAGGGAGCATTTCTTAATTTAAAATTTTAGATTGAGAAACATGGAGCATATTAAGCAAAAAGGAGTCTCATAGAAATGTATATATTTTTAGCACAAGTCGTTGCAAATGAAGTCATGCAAGGCCTTTAGAATGTCTACCACAACCTAACATTTTGTAGCGAGTAATGCTAGGACCGCTTGTGTGCCCAAGAATGCTTGCCCCACACCCGCCACCAACCTCAGGCCTCTTGTCCACTTTGCATTTATACACGAGAAAATATAGCGCCTTCAAAATCTCCTGTTGGAACTCATTATATACATCACTACTGTGTTTTGAATGGTCAGCTCCATGGATCAATGGTAGCAATGTAAAATAGAGTTTGGGTTGCATCTTGGGTTGGGTTTAGTTGGATTTTGGAGGACCCAACCCAACTTGAAATAGGAATTGACTTCCTTGGACCCAACCTAACCCAACCCAACCCGAGATTGAAACCGAATTTTTTAGACTTGACCCAAGATAAGAATGAAAAAACCCGAGAACCAAAAGAGAAACAAAGATTTTATATTAGGTCGGGTTGGTTCTAATAACTCAAACCAAACCAACACTATATTGAATTGTTTCTATTTATGAAAAATTATAAAAATTCATATAGTCTAGGTTAAATATGGTTTTGTAAAGTAATTAGGAACTCGGGTTGAATCAGGACGGTTCTTGAGTTTTTTGTATGCTAACCCAACCCGACTCCACCCAAGAATTGCCCAGGTACATTTTCTTAGACCAGACCCAACCCAAGATAGGACCTGACCCAAATAAATCATGGGCAGGTTCCATCCAGATCAGGTCAAGTCAAGGTTTTGAACACAATCCTATTTGTGTGGATACTAATGTGAGATTTTTAAGGAGAAATGTCATTATTCTTAAATATTCAAGAAACATGCAAACCTACTAGGTTTTATCTCACTACAAATTCATTAGCATGTATTGAAATTGTGAACATACATATCAATGGTTTTATAAACCCCACATATTTATATCGTATATATAGTATTATTAAACTGAGAAGGAGGTGGAGATTTTTGCCATGTTATACATATATTTCCCTTTGAAAGAATCTCTTAATTAATTTAGAACTCAAGAGACATGAAATATTGCAATAAGTTTTCTAATACATTTTACCTTAGAGCCACATAAAAAATATAAATTTCATAGTTCTAATTGATTTAGAACTTGTCAACCCTCATTTGTATACTATATTAACCCTATAGCCACATAGAAAAATATTGAATTCGAAGTCTTAATTAATTTAAAACTTGTGAAACTTCACAAGAAAATACAAATATCCAAATATGCAATAGGCAAGTAAGGTGACAACGAGCCGAGCCTGAGCCTGTTGGCCTTGAGCTGTGTCAGGCATGACCATGGCTCGTGATACGGATATACCTGCCCATACCTGTAAAAAGCAGGGCTAGCATGACTGACTGGCCTGATGTGTTGGGCCTTGGGTAGGGCTGGCCTATGGGTAGGGCCAGTCTATGTGTTGGACCTCACCTCGATTATATATTAAAAAAATATTTTTTATATTGATAGACATGCTATAAAATATATAATTATATTGATATTAATATAATATATTGGTATAAAATATATATTTATATTTATATAAAAAATATATTTATATTGATATATTGATTGGGTCTGGTTTGGGCCCGAGCCCGATCTGAATCAAAGTTGTTGCGGGTCTGGGTAGCAAAACGTGGCCCAACACAGCTTGGGCTTGTTTGTGACTGGACCGAGCTTAGTGAGTTGGCCCGGCTCATTGCCATCTCTTTAGGCAAGAGACTCTAACTTTTAAGTATTTATACAAATATATTCAACTCTTGTCCTAATTAGGTTCTAAGTTTAGTTAGAAGCCCAACCTAACAATATTAAGAGAAGATGAAAGTTTTCCTTCCTACAAAGACTTCATTTTAGAGCTTTCTCATTCTGAAAGAATTAGCCATCGAGTTTCCTATTGTAAGTATAACCTTATCTGGAGAGGTCTACCTTCTTCTACCCTAACGGAGAATATCCACAATCAATTTTGCCTCCTCTATAAAGACCAAAGCCACCTGCTTCTTCTCTCTACAGTTTTTTTTTTAAATTTATCTGTAAAAATTATAAACACCTTTCATATCTTATGGGACATACTAATTTATTTAAAACTTTTGAAACTTCATCTGTATATACTATATTAAAGTAGGGGCACAAATATTTTTTATTTTTATTTTTTAAATGAAATAGAACACTTAATATGAGAAGGAGTATTTAGTAGTTGTCGGTTGGTCATCATATATGATGGATATTTCCCTCCTATTATATGATAGATAAGTTGCACATTATAAATTTAAGAGGTGTACCAAAATAATTTTTTCATAGACTTGGTTGTTCTTACTTTTTGTAAAATATTACAATGAGTGAAATGTATGGTGCGGCTAAGTATGCATATAACTGGAAAACATATAATTTTGCAAGGGGTAAAAACAATAAAATAGCATTTCCATAATAACATTTTTATATGAATAACTAGAGAGAAGGTCTTAGAATGTTTAATATTATATAATGTAGTAGGTGGTGGGGAGGGGGAGGGGATGTTAAAAGCCCTACAAGCTACGTGGAGATAATATTAGATTTTTCAAGATTATCTAACACTTCCTTATAAATCTTTCTTCAACTAATGTCTTATAATACTCTACTTAAAATTTTAACTAGCTTATATTCAATAATTAGATAATTTGTTTAGCTATTTGTAAAGCAAGAAGTGACAAATACAACTCTATATTTACCACATGCAGTATACACTTTGACTGATAAATCTTAATGTCAGAGCAGTGTAATGTTCATTTTAATATAACAAGAATTGTGAAATGTTTGAAAAGGAAAAAATTGGGAAGTGTTCAATGCACTTGATTAGTGATCATGCTTAAAAATGCTCACCACATGCACACAAAAGAAGGCATACGGCTTGTGTTATGGCCAGTCGTAAACACGTCATCCGTAGGCTACTCTTGCGTTTAAGGAAGCATTTTTCATGCTCCCTCATTAATGTGAGTCAGTGTAAGGAACGCTTGAGAAGTATCGGATATCAAGATCAATGGCGCACACGCTAGTGCATGTTAGCGTAAGTATAGAGCGGAGCATAGAAAACGCTTCTTGCGTTTAGTGATGTGAGTCTGGAATGGGATTTGTCGTATCTCCATTTGAAAGTCCAAGGAAGAATAGCCCAACTTCCTACACTCCAGACAACTTTAGTTTTTTACTTTTTTAACTTTCACTCGTTTCCGGGGTTACCCATACTGCCTTTCATACTTAATTGTAATATTTGTAAATTAGTAAGGGTACAACTATATGAATGGGTGAATGTTCCCTTGGGAGTAGGGGTGCTAATGAGTTGAGCCAGCTCGTCGATCAAAGGTGCTTCGACTCAAATATGGCTCACTCAAAGTGTCTCAGCTCGAATTCAACTCAAACTTGAATATTTTTTAGTTGAGTTTGAGCATACCCTAGCTCAACTTGACTTGGCTTGAATAAAACTCGAACTCGGCTTGAACCCGACTCGTACTCGACTCGAATTCGAATAAAATTCGTAAATATAATTTATAATATACATAAATACATATTGCCACTTATGTATACATGTGCACAATTATCAATCCCAATTTACATTTATAACATATACATATATATTACAAATTTATGTGTTATTAATGAATATATAATGTCTATGTATTGAGTTTTGACTTATATCACACATGATATATATTTTGTAGAAGTAAACATTTAAAGATACATTATACACATATGTCCACATGTTTTATGTATTAAAATTTAGATATATCATAGAAATAATATTTAATAATATATATACATAAATAGTACAACTAAGTAAAAAATTGGGATATATTGTACTACATATCAAACAATATGTCAATCATTAGACAATATGTTATGATAATGTTATTTATTATCTTTACATGTAAAAAAAATGATGATATATTCATTCAAATTTTCTATGAAGACTACTATTGTTAATCATTAGACAATATGTTATGATAATGTTATTTATTATCTTTACATGTAAAAAAAAATGATGATATATTCATTCAAATTTTCTACGAAGACTACTATTGGAATCTTTAAAATTTTGAATTTTACAATAATTTTATAAATATTTTTTAGCATTGAGTCATGGAGTCTCTTTTTATTCTTGATAAAATTAGGCTAATATATATTTATTGGGATGGGTCTAAGATAACAAGACATCAAGTTTCATGTTCCCACATACTAAAACTCAACTCGACCTGGCTCCTTAGCACCCCTACATATTACACATGATATAAATTATTTGAAAGTAAATATTTTAAAGAGACATAATATACATATATTATATATGAGATATTTACTAAAATTTATATTTTTGTATAATATAAATAAATGATATACATTCATATATAATATCTCATATACACAAATGTAGACCACCAAGGTACTAATTTTTTCTTTTTGGTAGTCATAAGATGACACTTAAAGTAAAAAGTTAATACAACGATTTAGAAAATTTAGGTTATCAAATAATAAATATATTTCGTACAACCAAAAGAAAGTTGGAGTGTGTAGAAGAGGTTGTGGTGCCACATATACATATAGTATATATGCGTTAATAATAATGATATGTTCATATAAAACTACTAAAATATATATATATATAATACAAACATATGAATACTTTAATGGTATGGAGGGAGTACATATGTGCTATTAATAGTGACATGTTCATAGAAGACTACTAAAAGATGTATATATGGTTAAACATACAAACACAAGATATAGCATAACAACAAATAAAAAAATTAGAAAATAAAGCTAATAAATAAGTAAATTATATTATTTATACTTTAGTTGTCTATTTACAAATTTAGGAGCTTTTAGTAAATGATGGCAACTTTGTACAATATACTCCATTTGTCTTACATTTATAATTTCATTTAGTTTTTAAAAATAAATTAAAATTATTTAATTTTAAAAAAATAAATGGAGCTATTAATATATATTGGTATAATGAGGTAGTATTAATTAAGTTTTTGCACTCATTTTCATGCATTAAAATATATGATCAATATAAAAAAGTACAAATATTATTCAAATTAACATGGGCCAAGCATATAACATTGATGACGGAGTGATAAAATTATATTTGATAAAAAAAATTAAAATGATAAGAACATCATATTTATTTGATAGAATGTTTAACACAAAAGGTGTTGTAGGTGAAGTAGTTAAGGAGATTGTTCTTTTTGGCAACATCATAACCAAGCCCAAAATCGAACTAAGTTATGTAGTCACTCTATACTGATTCGAGCTCAAGCACGAGCTCAAGCTTCTGATTTCCTTCTTGAGCCGAACTCGAACTGATGATTGGCAGCTTGATCAAGTTTGAGCCAAGCTCAAGCCAATACTTAAAACTTTGAGTTTGAGTCAAGATATCCCAAAACTCGACTTAGCTCGGCTCATTAGCACCACTACTTGGGAGTCCTACCTTCGCCCTACATATGAGCCCCACAAAGACCCAAGACACTGGAATAGTTGACACTTCACTCATTCCTCGAAAATGATATCCCGCTTATAATGTCCTCCCCTATTTGACTCCCAACCTTTGTTTGATGGGGCCCACCACCAAACTAAGTTAAATCAAATAATTTAAAACTTTCACATTTACACAGTTAGTGTTTTAAAAAACTATTGTAGACTTTTTACAGTTTAACAAAGTCGTTTATAGCTATTTTTATAACAAAAGTTTTTTTATTCATTTAATTACCTAACTTTTGGCATAGGAGATACGATCGATGAGAACAGGACAAGGGTTTAAACGAATGGATACAGATGCATATAAGACATGTCTACAACCGCCAGTTTACACTCCTACTATGCAGTCGTCGGTTTTTATATCTATGAACAAAGATGGGGCAATGTAAATTCAATTGAATGTAAACTTCCACCCTTACAGTGTGAATATGTTACAAAATTACATCTTATAAATATTTCCCAGTCAACTTGGAACATAGAAATTTCCTAGTACTTTCACTGGAACTTTCACAAAAATTAGGTAGGTCTCTCTTGTCAAATTGGTCAAAATTATAGTCGTGGAGTAAGGTAAGGAAGGATAGTTAAGAGGAGTTGGTACATGCAAACTCACACTGTTTCTAGTCACTAGTCAAACCCTCACCCTACGCCATTAGAAAGAATAAATTGCAATTCTAGTGTTAAAACTCTTGATGATTAACAGTGGCATATAGAGTTTGAGGGAAGGTGTTACATTATATAAAGAGAGGAGCTGGTTGCCGGTGCCACGGGAGGGGCGAGGAGAGGAGTTGGTCTCTGGTGCAGCTGGAGGAGGGAAGAGCAATTAGTGTTATGGGTTGGAGGGGTAGATGAAGAAAGCTTGTAGAGTGAAATTGTAACTTGTAGTACAAGTGCCTCTTGTAATTTACTGTGAAAGGAAATATAAGTTTCTTCAGTCCATATGATACTTCTATATGATAGTCAAGTTGTAGAACAAAGTGCTTGAATATGTACAGCTTCTCAAAATTAATTTTCTTCTAAGAAAATAAGATAAATTTGAGAAAAAAAATCCCAAAAAACCAAGGGCCCATCTAATTTTAGAGTTACGATATTTGGCAAGTGAATTAGGGTAGATCGAGCTATATTTTTTATACAAGCTTTAGCGCCAAAGCCAAGCCCACCCTGAGCCCGCCAAGGCTCGGCCCACTTTCACCTCTAATGAGAAGAAGCTATGGGCTTTTCTGGGAGCCATTAATCTATAAGGCCCACAAAATCAAATTATAGTGGGGATGCATTCAAAACAAAGCCTGCTATCCCGTGTGAGATATATTTTTTAATTCATTACTCTATTCAAAAATGTGAATCTCAAAAATTAATGTATTTATAAAATTTCACAAAGTTATATTGTAGGAAGTTTAATATTGGAACAGTGGCAAAAAAAAAAGATTTACACCTGAAGTGTGAAAATTAATGATAAAATTCTGAAATGTTTTATACACAACACTAGTTGCGTGCACACACAAAAAGTAGGGTTGTACTCAAAACCCACAACTAACTCATCCCGAATAGAATCACTCCGAAATTGACCCAAGTTGGGTTGGGTCTAACAAGTTAAACACCCATGAACTAACCCAATTTGAGCTTGAAATATACTCCATTCATCCCATATTAAAAAAAATGGTATATTTTTATCAAATGGTGAAAATTACGTCTAAGAGAAGGGAAAATAAGCTATTGATATATATTTTTTAAATATTCAATCACTTAAATTGAACAAAATAAAGTTATTAATATGAAATAAATTTTTTTACCAAAGAGAGCTATTATTGTAAGAGGGATGGAACATTAAGCTCAAACAGCTAGCCTTTCCCCTTTAATACTAACTTAAAATTTTGTTGCCCCTCCCTTCCCCTCCATATCTCATGGTTTGCAGAGGATGCTCAGCACCACCACAACTTGCCTCGACCTCTCACTTGGACCAAACCTGCCTCCAAAACCTCTACTTCCTTCACTCCACTACCTTATCTCTCTTTTTCACTTCGAATGCATTTGAGTTGTCTCCTATGGTAGACAACGTCTCTTCAAGATTTTGGTTTTCATTTTTTAATTAAAAGTGAAGAACTTCACATCTTCAATCTCAGTATACTTGTAGAAAATACCAAAGTGAAAAATTGAAATAACATACAAAGGCTTGGCTAAAGAAGTGATCCTTGCTCTGTTTTTTCTTTCCCCTCTTTTTTTTTGCTATCCTTGCTCTGTTTCTTGTCTCCCAGCTAGAACTAAAGAAGGTCCTCATCAATCCTGGTCTCAGGACCAACTTGACTTGACATAGATCTCGGGTTCAAGAGTCAAAGTCGTGGTATATAGAATTCAAGGCTAATCACCGGTTAAGTTGGCTCAGTTATAAAAACATAATATTTATACTTTATTTTCTCTATACTATAGGCTTTACGTTACCTTATTGGGTAGGGAAGTTGAGTCCTACCTAACAACATAAAATTCACTTTTCTTATCAAATCATAAGTGGTGTAAGGCCTATGAGTGTAGAGAAAGTAGTCTAAGAATATCACTACCTAAAAATATTTGTCATATTCTTAGGTTGGGTGACTTGGATCGGACACTAGAGCAACTAGACCCGAGATACAATCCTATTCCTACCTAGAAGGCATAGGATGTAGGCTGAGAGTGCGACTAGTTGTAGATAAGATACGTCATGTGCGTTCTACTCTTGTAGTTAGCAATATGAATCATTGTATTTCCAATTGTCCACCACCTCAATTGAAAATCCAAGAAATAATTTCTCCCAAAGATGAAAGATTCCAAAAAGAAGTTGATATTTTTACTCCACTTTCTCTACATCAAAGACTTTTACACCACCTCTAATTAGGCAAGGAAAAGTAAATCTCCATGTTGTCAATGTATTCACCTTTATTATCCAATCAGAGATGGTGTAAGACCTATGTAAGGAATGAACTATAGCATGTATTGGGTTGGGATTAGCAATGGAGTTTGCATATATCTATGTGCGTGCATTGTGCATATGGTTGCACACCAATAAATAGCAATTGTCGAAAGCACCACTCCATAAGGCTCTATAAGAGTGCACACCCAATTATGTGTAAGTCACCAATCAGCCTGTAGGAAGTGTTTTTATGCTCCTCATTGATGATGAGCATAGCAAAAGCAGCACATGTGAGCCCTTGATATTTAAGATCAATGACACACACTCTAGCCTACGTTAGCATCAGTATTACTTACATTATTTACACTAGCATGTGCACCGTCGATCTCATAGATGAAGGGCTCCCATGTGCTGCTTACACTAGGCTCATTGTCAGTAGAGAGCATAAAAAATGCTTCCCAACCCATGATAGGATCAACTTTTTTGTGCTGTTTTTTATTTATTTGTAGTAGGCAAGGTTTGATTGGAGACTCAAGCTCAATCGGGTGTGAGTGCCCCACAACCAATCTAATGTGGCATGTGTGTGATAACTAGGCATATGTGATTGAAACATTACACTCATTTTAGGAAATATTTTCTTTGCTCCCAAGAGACAATGCACTGAACATTAAGAAAGCATGAGAGCCTTTAATCCATGAGATCAAGGGTGCATATGGTAGCACATGTTAGTGTTAGTACACTAATGTGCGCCACTATATGTGCTATTGATCTTAAATATCAAAGGCTCTCGTGAGTTCTTTATGTTGGGCGTATTGCTAATGGGGAATATTAAATATGCTTCCCTCATTTTATACATCTACAGGGATATATGAGATTTTATCAATAAAAAAGAATATATAAGATTTTATTCGAAAGTATTTGGCATGAACGTTTTACATTCAACTCAGACCATAGAAATTTCCATGTTCACTGGAATTTCCACAGAAATTAGGTAGATCTCACTCTATCAAATTGATCCAAATTAAGGCCTTGAAGTAAGATAGGGAAGGATAGATAAGATTATGGCGCATGCAAACTCACACTTTGATTCTTGTCACCAGTCAAACCCTCACGCTACACCACAATAAAGAAAACTTTGTCATGGTTAACACACAACCACAGACCCCACTCCATTTTCAAATAGAGCCTTCCCGCCCACTCTTCCAAACTCCCACACTCTTCATGAAGTTGGATCGTGTGTTCTTGGTATTAATGGACTTGTATCAATGAACCCTTTGAAACTAAACCCCACATGAATAGGTTATCATATAATTTTTACTTGGGCCCCACCCATGTGGCATACTTCCCGAGGTCATAACTTTCGCTCCCGGGCTTTGCTTCCTATGTTCTTTGATTTGTTACTCTCGTAACTTCGAGCTCTAATCATATACTAGGATTCCATCCCTTGAAGCCCCATAAAATTTAACTAAAAATTATATAATTACCCCTAACCACCTCAGTTTAGGTGTAATCGGTACACAGGATGTTACACACTGATCCTTAGGTTGGTACCAATTTTTTCCTTAAGTCCCTACCACAACATGGAAGATAAACTGACTATCTTGCTCCAAGATGATCGATGATGGCACTCCTTGTTGACCTATCATTTCTTTCACATACATCTTTTCATAAGATTTAAAAAGGTCATCCTTTTCAGAGGTAGAAGATGTACACTCTTATTTAATCTACTATTGCCCGAATGGATTCATGACCTTACGTCATTCTGGGTAAACCTGAAATTGAATCCATAACAATGTATTCTTGCTTCCATTTCGCAATATACATCAATTGAAGAGTACCCGAAAGTTTCTTCCTTTCGGCTTTGACCTATTGAGAATTAAACACCTCAAAACATTCTCTCCTATATCCCCTTTCATTTTGTTCCATTCAACCGAAAATTCCTTTTCTGGTACTGATACCTCTTCATTCCTCTCAACTAGATAGTGTACTAAGATTTATGCACTTCATACAATAGCTCATTCCATAGCTTGAGTATTGTCAGAATCTCTAATCCTTTCCAGAGTCCAACACTTTCAATTTACAACCGTTTTCTTGAAAAATAAATTTGTACAGCTAAAACAACAAATACCTCAGGGTATCTCTCTCTCATATATGCCTGAACATAAAAAGTCTCCATCTCAGGAATATCATATTTGCCACAATATCTTCGCCACTAAATTGACCTTTGTCATCCACAACATATGTTGTCAATCCAAGGATCTAAAGGAAGTGCTCACAACTCAACCAGAGACCACTTCACCTCAAATTAGCATAGCTCTCTTCCATAGGCATTGGACTGTCTGAAGCCTTGCCTGACTAACTTCAACTTGTTTGCCCAATGTTGAACAAACCTTCGAGCTAACCACTGACAATGCATGTCCCATACCATGGGTGTTTGGTGGATTTCTACTTGGCAGTTCGACAACCTTACAAAATATACCACCGGCAAAACTATGTTTATTACCTTATGTGCTACACCCCCCTAACTCATATTAAAAATTAGTCTAGTCTCAGCATTATTTTTCTCCTCATGTATTTATAGAAAGAGTTTCCTGGTTGGTCCAATACCAACTATCGCACCAATGGATTTTGGAAGCATAAAAAGAATCTTTTAATAAAAATATTGGAGTTTACCTGGAACTGCGGCTAGGGCCACTAGCAATAAGTGATAATTAATTAATAATTTCTTAGAAACTATCGTCTGTGTACAAACGCACAAAAGAAAAATAATAAAGAGAGTTCTTACTCACATTGAAAATACTCGAAGTAGGCCCTTCTACCTATACACTAAGCTTCGCCTAGTTCTACAAAGTCTGGTGGTGGTGAATATTTTAGAATACTCAGTAGGGGAGTCTATATTGTTAGGCATAAAATAAACACATGGCAGTTTCACAACACACATCATATATACTATTTTTCATAAAAATGGGGTGTGCCTCTCACCCAAAACTACCCCTAGAGCTTCTTTATACATATAAAAAATGCTCATAGGGTTTGCAAGCTCTCACGACTAGCTATAAGTGTAACGCTCGTAATTTTTCATCACATTTTCATTAAAATTCATGGAAAATGTTTGTAATATAATGGCTATAAATTGGGTAAAATAACAAACACAAAACCTGTGAAAGCAGTTTTATAATTTAAAACATCACACATCAGTTTTTTGATACAAATTTTTGCTCATTCGATCAAACATCATACGGCCAAACCAAACATCCTCAGGAGCTACTCAAAAATAAACGTACGAATAAATTGCTATGATCATAGACTTTCAATACAAATATCTCCCAGGCATCCCTGAGTACAAATCCAATAAAAGTCCACAATCTAATCCAAATTATAAGTCCAGAAAGCATAACAACTTAATTCTCATCTCACCCAATACATTAGATAGTTGCACAAATAATACTTGTAGTGAGTCAAAGATATACCTAAGTCAAAGGTAATCAATCCACCGTGGAAACGAGCATCCATCTCTAGGAGCCTTTCATCACAAACCTACAAAAGCCTCCCGAACAACGGGGCTAAAAAATAGGGTAATGAGTATTTTCATACTCAGTAAGAAAATACTCAGTAGGGAAGTTCTAAACAATGAACTCAGTAAGTCCATACATAGATGCGTTCATGAAACTCAAACATGAAGTAAACAACATATAATAACCATGCTCATACACATATAATCCCGCATACCATCATGCCAAAATTATACCATCAAACCAAACTTACACAAACACCCTTATTTAGGATCATACAAACTTACTCGTACAATCATACGCTTACTCATATAACTTACACATACTTTTATGACCTTACTCATACAATCTTACTCATACGACCTTACTCGTACAGTCTTACTCAAAATCATACTCTTACAGTCTTACTCAGAATCATACTCTTACAGTCTTACTCAGAAACATACTCTTATAGTCATGCTCATACTCATACTCTTATAGTCATGCTCATACTCTTACAGTCTTACTTAGAAGCATATGTTTACTCAGAAACATACGTACACACTCATACGTCATACACATACTATCGACCACTAAAGCTCATTACAATTAATAAGCTCCAATGTACAAATGGAAAAGAATGTCATTACGGCATCACCTGAACCTCCGGGCAGTGACTAGACACCATGGACTTTTCCAAAGGCAAGGCACACCAATGCTCATGGGGCACCGGATCAAACAGGTAAGAGCAAGTCCATGATACTACTTACCTGAGTACGCAAACATAAACACCCACACATAAGGTGTCAAACAATTGCCCACACTTTAGGGGTCTTATAGTGCCATACAATTGCCCACCAATATGGGTCTTATAGTGCTAGTGCCACTCTTGGGCAGAATCATACAATACCACTCTTGGGCAGAGTCATATAATACCACTCTTAGGCAGAATCATACAACGCTCTCAATAGAGCATCAAATGTCTGAGCTTAATACAACACAAAGACCAAATCGAAAACATACATCTTTCTCAATAGAGCATTAGACATCTTGGGCTCTATAAGAACACATACAACATCCCGCATGAAAAACACCATGGCAAGACATGAGAAATGCTCAGCCGACACATTATAAGCTAGCTCAAACACGGAACTTAATTTGTCGAACCCTCAGGTCTCAAACTCACAATGCTATCATTAGCTTTCTAATAATTCAAGATTGAATTAAGTAAATTATGTGGTACAATTATGCCACAAAGATTCTCAAAAGTACAATGCTTCACTGATCAAAATGAAACTGAGCCCGATCTGAAACCCTAGTTCGTCAGGGCAGTAGACTTCACTTTACCCATCCAATTCACAACACAACTCACCATACACATATCCTTACGTATTCATACAATCTCCGCAATCCACCTTACTGCCAACATATCTTACTCGGAAGTCATCAACTGAGCTCCTCAGAGCCAAACCCAGTTATCACCCTCTTACTTGAAACCTCACATATTAAGCTTACTTTTAACTTCATAATTTGTATGTTATGCTTGTACAATTATGCAACACTCTTACTGTTTGACAATCTCCCAAACATACGCTCTAATCCAAACCACTCCTCTCCTGTCAAACTTATATCCTCTATCTTCCGTCATACGCTTATGCATCCACATCCACATCCAAATCCATACCAAATACTCTGTCACTTCTTACCGTTCATCGCCCATACCTCTACCCCCCCACACACATATCCATTGCTTAGGCGTATAGCCATCATACATATGTATGTCCATTACACATATATATAACATACACATACTTTCATACATAGCTTACCAACATACTTGCTAGCCATCACTAGCACATACATAATCCACATACGTAAAAACATACTCGCTAGCCATCACTAGCACACACATAATCTACATACATAGAAACATACTCACTACCCATCACTAGCACATACATACATGTAGCTTACCAACATACTCGCTAGCCATCACTAGGACATACATACACATCCATACTTACTTCAAACATGCGTACAACCCACATGAATGTCATGTGCATTTCAACATGCCATAATTTATCCTCTTGAATCATGCAAATAGATCATGATTTAACATCCAAAGCATTGAATCATACAATCCTAGCATGCTGCTAAACATTCAAAGCATGCTATCATGAAATTACGAGTTCAAAGCTCCCCTACCTCGTAAGCATGACATTTGATGGCAAGCACACGATGGTGGTGGTGGAGTTGGTGGCCAAAAGCATTTCCAATTGGAGAGAGCTATTGTCCCGAAGGTTAAGGAAGTACCAGAAGTACTCATGGCCAAATGGGGTGAGACAGATCAACGCGGAAAAATCCGCAATACATGGCAGCACACTAGGGCGGCCGGAATAAAGTTCGTGCTAACATAAGTGGCAGTGAGACCAGAAGTCAACGGTGTAGTCACTGAAGGTTGGTTGGTGGCTATGAAGTACTCGGTCAGCCGCAAGATGTCAAAATTGGTCGCAGACAACACCCAATGGCGGCAATTTTGTGTCATCGAGAGCCCACATTAGGGTGGAGGGCATGGGGCGACACTCTAGGATAGAGGAGAGGTGGAGGACTCTGATATTAACTCCATTCGGTGGCAGAGCCATATGTTAGTCAGGCAGCACAAAAGTGACGCCTAAGCCCTAAAACGCACGCGTTGCCACATACACATGCGGCCAAAAAGGGCCACTCTAGGGGGAATGGGTCGGATGGTAGCAGACCTAGGCCCACTAAAGGGCAACTGAGCTAGGGCCAGGAGGTGGTAGCTGACCGAATCGGCAACGACATTGCTGATCACGACCCACACTCAAAACTAATGGTGCGGGCAGCTATGCATTATGCATGTAAATGGGTGAAGGTGTGACTTTAGGTTGAGCAATGGCAGGGCAAAGGCCATGCTGAAACCAGGCTAACCCCAAGGCCATTCGGAGGCCAATCGGTGACCGGGGGCCTCGTAATGGAAAAATAGACATGAAGGGTAGTACGGTTAAGACCCAAATTGAGGCATAAGGGTAGAGCAAGACAATAGGGGTGAAGCGGGGTCCAAAATGGCAACCCCCAACTATCACTGGGTCAAGGTAGACTGGACAGAGACCGACCGGAGACCATCCGGTGGCCGAACAATGATCGGAAACACCAGCGTAAAAAAAAACATCACGCACAGTGAAACGAAAACAAGAATAAAAATTGAACAAAGTAACGGTAGCTCACACATGAGAGAAGAAAACATGACAGCGGCTCTAACTAGCGCCTATGGGTTCCTAGCGGCCAAACGAAGATAAGTCTTGTTGAGGGCAGACACAAATGGCATCAAAATTGCACCCCACATACCAAAAATGAATTTAAGAGGTATGAAAAACTGAATAAAAGTCTGGTATTTCATGGACGAGTGAAGAGGATATGACAGCAGTCATAGTAGGCACCTATGGACTTATGGCGGTAAGGCGAAGTGGATCATAACAAGAACCGGTGGAATCCGATGGAGGAGCGACCAGAATAGCACTCTGGTTTTCTCACAATGTTACTGGACGTGAAATTTTTTCTCTTGGCATCTTTAAGTTTCTGGAATATGTTGATGGATTTTATATATGTACTCTTTTTTATTTTTTCATCAATGTCCCCAACATGCATTAACTTATTGTTTACGCGCTATACCTCCAAAGTCCAAAAGTGCGCAGCGAGGACCGCGACCTGCATCTAAGCCCCATACCCGACTACGGGTATAAATACTAGGTAAAATATGCAAATACAAATACGCCAAATTGTCACATTTTCCTACTGAAAATGACTAGAAAAATAGCAATAAAATCACAAAAAATCATAGAAAAATAAGGGACATTACATTCTTCCCTCCTTGGAAAAATTTCGTCCCCAAAATTTCCAGATCAACTTACAATGTACAGCTGAAACAACAAATACCTCGGGGTATCTCTCTCTCATATATGCCTGAACATATAAAGTCATCATCTCAGGAATATCATATTTGCCACAATATCTTCGCCACCGAATTGACCTTTGTCATCCACAACATATGTTGTCCATCCAAGGATCTAAAGGAAGTGCTCGCAACTCAACCGGAGACCACTTCACCTCAAATTAGCATAGCTCTCTTCCATCAGCATTGGACTGTCTGAAGCCTTGCCTGACTAACTTCAACTTGTCTGCCCAGTGCTGAACAATTCACATTTGAGCATCTACATCTCACTTTCTTCAGCCCAACATGTCGGTGAATCAAAATGTCCTTTCATACAAGACCCCTCAAGAGTCATCCAACATGAGCAAGAGACTTATTCTTCAAAATTGCTTAGTTAAACATATTTTGTCCATGCATAAATGTAGGGATACAACCTACTTCTTCACCGAAACAAATCCAACGTACCCCCAAGACCATACTCTTGGCCAAACAATCTTTTCAACAAAAAGTTCTACCAACTCATCCTTGCGTTCGTTTCACTCTAGCAGGTCATCACGCATGATGCCCTAGAGGTACACAGTGCACTAAGCACTAACTCAACAAACTCCACAATTTTCTTAGGCGAAAAGCCCAGTAAATCATCAAGGAACATGTCCAAAAACTCCCAGACAATGCCTAGCTCTTCTAGACAAAATCCTTGAGACAACTTCTCAAACAACCCGCTAAAAGGCTCTGCAAACTTAAGTCGCACATCGCCTAGCCTTAATGGTTCACCCAAAGCATAGGGCTGACCATTTTGAAACACCCTCGATACAAAATTCAATCCTTGAGGACACACAAAAACATCACTTATTTCTTATGATGGTCTACCACTACTCTCTAAGAGGTCAACCCATCATCAAATCCACACCAAATTCACACTATCCTTCCCAAAATCATAACCACCACACTCATTAGTGTCGGCATAGTTACCTCAAAAGTTGTCCACAATCTTAGAGGCTCAGAATCTTCCTTTTAACTACTCTTGCCCACGAATCTCTGGAAGGAGGTGAAAAGAGTCTCATACTCCACCACTTACAAACTCCCTTGCCTCCAGCAAAAGGGATTTCAATTCTTTCCAACAACGTAGGTCACGAAAATGTACTCCATCTAGGTCATAAGCTGACCAAATAGGAAGGATACATTTGACAGATTTTCACTAGTTAGAACGTAACTGGCTATAACCACTCTCCAATCATTCGGAGTCTGCAAAACCTCAATGAGGTGCTTTGTAATCTCAATTCGATACTAGTAGCCTCTGGCTCTCTTAACAGCGATTAAAGGTGCTAGCCAACCTTTTCAAAACTCAACACAATCCTAAGCAGCCCATGGCTCTCTTCAGCCAATAAATGTGTGATCTAAACGTTCGAATCTCTCGATAGCTGTGGCACTTCAGCTCAATTCTGCCCAAAAGCAGAAACAAACAGAATCAAGGGAAAACATTCACCTTGACCCCTACAAAAACCAAACCTCCACTTACTCTTACATGCCATGACTCTGGACTTGCAACTGTTATGGACTTGTAGTTAGATTGCTTAGGCTCTGATACCAATTGTAATGCCTAAGATTTTTCATCATATTTTCACTAAATTCACAGAAATTTTTTGCAAGATAATGGTTATAAATAGAAAAAAATGACAAATACAAAACCTGTGAAAGCAGTTTTATAATTTAAAACACCACACATCAGTTTTTCCCATACAAAATTTTGCTCATTCGATCAAACATCGTACAGCCAAACCAAACATCCTCAGGCGCAACTCAAAAACAAACGTATGAATAAATTGCTATGATCATAGACTTTAAATACAAATCTCTCCCAAGCATCCCTGAGTACAAGTCCCACAACAATCCATGGTCTAATCCAAATTACAAGTCCAGAATGCAAATAGCTTAATTCTCATCTCACCCAATACATTAGATCGTGGCACAAATAATACTTGAAGTGAGTCAAAGATATGCCTAACTCAAAGGGAATCAATCCACCGTAGAAATGAGCATCCATTTTCAGGAACTCCCCATCACAAACCTGCAAAAGCATCCCGAACAACGGGGCTAAAAAATAGGGTAATGAGTATTTTCATACTCAGTAGGAAAATACCCAGTAAGGGAGTTCTAAAAAGTGAAGTCAGTAAGTCCATACATAGATGCGTTCATACAACTCAAACATAAAGTAGACAACATATAATAACCATGCTCATACACATACAATCACGCATACCATCATGCCAAAATTATACCATCAAACGAAACGTTCACAAACACCCTTTTTCAGGGTCTTAGAAACTTACTCGTACAATTGTTCACTTACTAATATAACTTACACATACTTGTACAACTTTACTCGTACAATCTTACTCATACTACCTTACTAGTACAATCTTACTCAAAATCATACTCTTACAGTCTTACTTAGAATCGTACTCTTTCAGTCTTACTCAAACTCATACTCTTATAGTCTTACTCAGAATCATACTCTTACAATCTTACTCAGAATCATACTCTTACAATCTTACTCAGATACATACTCTTATAGTCGTACTCATACTCATACTCTTATAGTCGTGCTCATACTGATACTCTTACAGTTGTACTCAGAAACATACGTACACACTCATACAGTCGTACACATACTATCGACCACTAAAGCTCATTACAACTAATACACTCCAGCATCGAAATGGAAAAGAATGCCACCGAGGCATCAAGTGACTAGATGTCATGGGCTTTTCCGAAGGCAAGGCACACCAATGCTCATCGGGAATAGGATCAAATAGGTAAGAATAGGTCCATGACA
The DNA here is from genome assembly GCA_035235625.1 of Saururus chinensis. Classification (NCBI taxonomy): domain Eukaryota; kingdom Viridiplantae; phylum Streptophyta; class Magnoliopsida; order Piperales; family Saururaceae; genus Saururus; species Saururus chinensis. Next base: position 31,249,564 of record CP141140.1, read on the forward strand.
CTACTTACCTGAGCACGCAAACATAAGCACCCACACATAAGGGGTCAAACAATTACCCACACTTTAGGGGTCTTACAGTGCCATACAATTGCCCACCATTATGGGTCTTATAGTGTCAGTGCCACTCTTGGGAAGAATCATACAGTGCCACTCTTGGGCAGAATCATACAGTACCACTCTTAGACAGAGTCATACAACGCTCTCAATAGAGCATCAAACGTCAGGGCTTAATACAGCACACAGACCAAATCAAAAACATACATTTCTCTCAACAGAGCATCATACATCTTGGGCTGTATAAGAACACATACAACGTCCCACTGGATAAACACCATGGCAAGACATGAGAAATGCTCAGCCGACACATTATCGGCTAGCTCAAACAAGGAACTTAATCCATCGAACCCTCAGGTTTCAAACTCACAACGCTATCATTAGCTTTCTTATAATTCAAGTTTGAATTAAGTAAATTATGTGGTACAATTATGCCACAATGATTCTCAAATGTACAATGCACCACTGATCAAACCAAAATTGAGCCCAATCCGAAAACCCTAATTCGTCAGGGTAGCAAACTTCAGTTAACCCATACAACTCACAACATAACTCACTGTACACATATCCTTACATATTCATACAATCTCTGCCATCCACCTTATGGCCAATGTATCTTACTGAGAAATCATCAACTGAGCTCCTCAGGGCCAAACCCAATTATCACCCTCTTGCTTGAAACCTCACTTATTAAGCTTACTTTTTACTTCATAATTTGTATGTTATGCTTGTACAATTATGCAACACTCTTACTTTCAGACAATCCCCAAAAACATATGCTCTGAACCAAACCAATCCTCTCCCGTCAGACTTATACCCTCTGTCTTCCAACATACGCTTACACATCCACATCCACATCCAAATCCATACCAAATACTCTGTCACTCCTTACTGTCCATCGCCCATACCTCTGCCCCCCCCCACACATACACATATCCATTGCTTAGGCATATAGTCATCATACATACATATGCCCATCACACATATGTATAACATATACATACTTTCATATATAGCTTACCAACATACTCGCTAGCCATCACTAGCACATACATAATCTACATACATAAAAACATACTCACTAGCCATCACTAGCACACACATAATCTACATACAGAGAAGCATACTCGCTAGCCATCACTAGCACATACATACACATCCATACATACTTCAAACATACGTACAGCCCACATGCATGTCATATACATTTCAACATGCCATAATTTATCCTCTTAAATCAAGCAAATGGGTCATGATTTAACATCCAAAGCATTGAATCATACAATCCTAACATGCTGCTATACATTCAAAGCATGCTATCATTAAATTACGAGTTCAAAGCTCCCCTACCTGGTAATCATGACGTTTGATGGTGAGTACACGATGCTGGTGGTGGAGTTGGCAGCCAAAAGCATTGCCAATTTGAGAGAGTTGTTGTCCCAAGGGTTAATGAAGTGCTAGAATAGTCACAACCAAATGGGGTGACACGAATCAATGCATCAAAATCCGCAATACACGGCCGCACATTAGGGTGGCCGGGATAAAGGTCGTGCCAACATAAGTGGTAGTGAGACCAAAAGTCAAGGGTGTAGTCACTGAAGGTCGGCCGGCGGCTAAGAAGTACTCAGCCGGCCACAAGATGTTGAAATTAGCCGCAGACAACACCCGATGGCGGTGATTTTGTGTCATCGAGAGCCCACATTAGGGTGGAGGGCATGGGGCGGCACTCAAGGATAGAGGAGAGGTGGAGGAGGACTCTTATGTTAACTCCATTCAGTGGCAGAGCCATCCGATGGTTAGGCAGCGCAAAAGTAGCGCATAAGCTCTGAAACGCAAGCGTGGCCACATGCACACATGGCCAAAAAGGGCTACTCTAGGGGGGATGGGTCAGACGGTAGTAGACCAAGGCTCACTAAAGGGAAAATGAGCTAGGTTTAGGAGGTGGTGGCCGACCAAATCGGAAACGACATTGTCGATTGCCACCCATACCCAAAACCAATGGTGCGGGTGGCTGTGCACCTTGCATGTGAATGGGCGAAGGGGTGACTCAGGGTCGAGCAGTGGTGGGGCAAAGGCCATGGTGAAACCAAGCTAACCCCAAGGCCCTCCGGAGGCCTCCTAATGGCAAAATAGTCACGTAGGGTCGTACGGTTAGGACCCAAATCGAGGCTTAAAGGCGGAGCAAGACAATAGGGGTGTAGCGGGGTCTGAACCAAGACTATGAAGTAGTCTAATTCATATTTATTTTTTTTACTTGTCAACTATAGTAAATAGGTCGATCCACAGGGAAAGCCTTGTGTGACAAAGAAAACTATTACAATGAGAATAGAATAGAGAAGGAAGGTAAAATAGAGAATAAGAGACAATCAAAGTGAAAGTGCTAAGGCATCAGAAATCCACTTGTAATAAATCTTTAATGTATATTTGATTCAAATAATAACTCAATTAAGATCAAATGAAAATTTGTCTCAATCAAAAATTTTATTTCTTAAAGAACTTTAAAATAGAACAATAGTAATTGATTGTTCACTACGTGAACGCATTAAGTATATAATCACAGGGAATTATAAGCATTTGATGTGCCTTTCGTCAACGCCGAATCAAATAATTATATAGATTATAAACTCCTTAAATATGAAACATCAATTTAAAATGATAAAGAACTTACTTGAATCAAAATAGTCATTAAACATCAAGTACAAGCTTTATCCTTAACCTTAACCAAGAACTTAGAAAGCCATTACACAAAACTAAAACAAAAGTTACAAAATGAGAGAAGAAAATAGGGGAAGAGTGCTCCAAAGAGGAGGGAATGATGCCTCGATCACGTCCACCCCTCTATTTATAGGAGGATAAGGGGTTGCTTCAAAGGGAAAAGTCAAATCATATCTCTAGATTGCATCCTGATTGATTGCTTGATTGGTTACTTCTTTGGTAATAATTAGATTATAAATCAATCAAATAAATCAATGATTTATTTAGAAAATAAGTATCTTTGAATCTTCCTTTAGTTATCCAATCAGCTTTATTGTTTTTCCTTATGTATATCAATTACAACCAATCAAAATATTATCTATGTGCTGGCGTCGGGTTACTTAACGAGTTGTCCCTTTCCATGCAAGATTTGACCCATATAGCTTCGAAATTATGAATTTCTTCCTGAAATAATAATTATAGCCGTGGAAGTATTCTTTCCAATGCCATCCAAATTGTAGCAATATGAATTATACATGAAAAGATATGGTCAAAATACTAAGTCCGTGTCAATCTGTCCAAATCAGCTTCTTCCCAAATTTAGTTCTCTTGATGCAAATTTCAAATCCAACAGGTCCAAAAGGTTGTGTTTGACCATTTCATGCATGTTTAGACTATTATGAGCTCATTCTTAACTTTTCAATAGCTTTGGGTAGTTGGTCTTCACTTCTTCATCTACTTGGATCCCGTTGAAGCCTATTTAAATATGTAAACACAACTAAGTTCCAACTAACCTATTCAAAACATAAATAGTCCAAATAAGCAATGAATTAACACAAAATAGGATTGCAATTCAAAATTTGAAAACATTTAATTAAATATTATTTTAGTGCATCAAATGCCCCCCAACCAGCATATTGCTAGTCTCTAGCAATTAATGCGTAAATAAAAAAAATAAGAAAACATGCCACTTTTGTAAGCCATCATGACTACATTTAGCACATGTAGCAAGCCGTTAAACCCCTAACTTGTGCTAGTGGATGAGTTGTGTCTCGTGAGGGTTTGCAGTAAATATACCCACAAGATTAAAAAAAAACTCATGGGTTGCCTCCCAAGTAGCGCTAAGTTTTATGTCTTCAGCTAAACAAGGCAAAGAAGAAGAGAAAAAAAAATAATGAGTTACAGTGCTAACAAGTTGTGTTGAGGAAGTAAAGACTGATAATAATTGTAATGCAAGACCAAGGAACCCCTTCATCCCAACTAAGCAAACAACGAACTTTAGAATTATCTCCAAAATACTCAAACACTAGTTTTCATAAATTAAATATAAAAGTCTAAACCATTAAATTTCTATGTAGATGAACTTTTGAAACAATGTGTAAGTAAATCCAAGTAAAATTTTGAAAAGATAATTAGAGGATCATCCTCCTAAAGTAGTATGTTCTTCTACTCACCAAGAGATATTTAGATAGCCAAAAGAACCAAATCAAAATTGAGCAGCCTGTCCGAGATAACAAGCAGTTTAGATGCTCACTTGAATACTTCATGGGCTTTATCTGTGATATTCTAGCATGCTTGCATTGTTACAATGATGGCTTCGCCCTATCTTACAAAATAAAACATTATTTGGCAACTTCATTTTTCTTTTTCCTTTTTTCTTTTTTTTATATGATGTCCATCACTTTTTTTTTTTTTACTTCTTTCTATTTTTTTTCATAGGCAGCCCTTTTTGAAGTACTTGGTCTAATTCATTGGTTATTTTCCGTAACAATAATAATCCCAAAAATTTTCTTCTTTCCCAACCAACCAAGTGAACAAGGAGGTCAAAGTTCATTGGATTTGGTATCTCTCGACATTCTAGGTAAGTCTTAGAGCAACACCACATAACTCAACTTCAACTCTAAACATTAGTCGTGAGAGTGAAATTTTGAAAACCAACATTAGTTTTAATGATCTTCTTCATGAAAGTTAATTGTAAAGACTTATCACAAAAGGAATATTTTAATAAAAATATCCAAGTCCCATCATTATCTAGAGATCAAAGTAAAGAGGAATCATACCAAGAAAGGATGAAGGTTATCACAGTCAATACTATTAACAAAAATTATCCAAACTCACCCCCCAACCCAAATGAGACATTGTCCTCAATGTTTGAAAAAAAAAATTGTTTTCATGATTTTTTTGTATTAAATTTTTTATTTTTGGGTAAAAATCATGAAAAGAAAATCACCCTCATAATTTGGATTTTCAATAGATGTAGACTTAACTTCAAGGACAAAATGGTCTAAAAATGGTTTCAAATGTTGTCCATTAACTTTGAAAACATCACCATTTTTTGGGTTTTCAATTTCAATAGCTCCATAAGGAAAAACAGTTTTTACAATGAAAGGACCTATCCAACGTGGTCTTAATTTTCCTGGAAAGAAATGAAGCCTTGAGTTGTATAATAACACTTGTTGAAATGGCTAAAAAGTTTTTTGTAAAATGTTTTTATCATGAAAAGCCTTTATTCTCTCTTTGTAAAGTTTTGAACTCTCATAAGCATCAAGTCGAATTTCCTCTTACTCATTGATTTGTAATTTTCTATTTAAGCCAACTCTGTCAAAACTAAAATTCAAAGCTTTGATTGCCCAATACGCCTTTTGTTCCAATTCCACATGCAAGTGGCAAACTTTTTTTAAAAATCAAACAATATGGAGACATTCCAATTGTGGTCTTAAAAGTGGTACGGTAAGCCCAAAGAACATTGATTATCTGTAAAGACCAATCATTACCATTTGGATTTACCGTTTTTTGCAAAATATATTTAATTTTTTGATTAGAAATCTCAACTTGTCTACTTGTTTGTGGGTGATAGGGGGTGGCTACTTTATGGGTAGTCCCATACTTTCTCATCAAAGCCTCAAAAGGCTTGTTGCAAAAATGTGACCCCCCGTCACTTATGATGGCTCAAGGTGTTCCAAATCTTGAAAATATATTTTCTTTTAAAAAGCGCACAACGACTTTGTGGTCATTGGTTTTGCTTGGAACCGCCTCAATCCACTTGGAAACATAATCGATGGCAACAAAAATATAAACATAGCCAAAAGAAGGAGGAAAAGGTCACATGAAATCAATGCCCCAACAATCAAAAATCTCAATAACCAATATGGGGTTAAGAGGCATCATATTTCAACAAGATATGGTTCGTAACTTTTGACACAGTTCACAAGTTTTGCAAAATTCATGAACATCTTTGAAAAGAGGTTGCCAATAAAAACTACATTGCAAAATTTTAGCGGTAGTCTTTTTAGAGGAGAAGTGACTACCGCATGCTTCAGAATGACAAAAAGAGATGATACTTACTTGTTCATAATCAGGCATGCATCTCCTTATTATTTAATCCAGATAGTACTTAAAGACATAGTGGTCGTCCCAAAAGAAATGCTTTACCTCAGTAAAGAATCTCTTTTTATCTTGAAGAGACCAATGATGGGGAACTTTACCTGTCACTAAGTAGTTGGCAAGGTCGGCATACCATGGAGGATGTGAAATGGTAAAAAGTTGCTCATCTGGGAATGTGTACTGGATTGGAATGTTTTTCGAAGAATCAGAAAATTCTAATCTTGAAAGATGATCCGCCACCACATTCTCTACTCCTTTCTTGTACATGTATGTGTCGCTAATACTCTTGTTTTAAAAAAAATCCCCCCTCTCTCCCTTTTCTCTCTCTCTACCCTCCCTCCCTCTCCTCACTCTCTCTTCCCTCTCCTCTCTCTCTACACTCCCTCTCTCTCTACACTCCCTCTCTCTCTCTTCCCTCTCCTCTCTCTCCCCTCACTCTCTTCTCTCTCCCCTCTCTCTCCTCTCTCTCCTCGCTCTATCTCTCTTCCCTCTCCTCTCTCACTTCCCTCTCCTCACTCTCCGCCTCTGTCTCCCCTCTCTCTCTCCTTTGTCTCCCCTCTCTCTCCTCTCTCCCCCTCTCCTCTCTCCCCCCTCTCTCCTCTCTCTCTTCCCTCTCCTCTCTCTCCCCTCTCTCTCTCTCTCTCTTTGTTGTTATGTATGAAACAAGACTATGAAGAAGTCAAATTCAGATTTGTTTTACTTGCCAATTATAGTAGACAAGGTCGATCGATAAGGAAAACCTTGTGCAACAAAGAAAATGGTTACAAAAAAAATAAAGGAAAGAAAAACTAAGAAAGAAAGAGTAGAAGAATATTGAGGCAATAAAGAGTTAAGAAATCAATAAAAAAATACTAAGGCATTAAGGGTAATTGTAACATCTAGTGATGTTCTTCATGTGTCATGTTATCTCAGTTAGAATCGAATGAAGATTCAATCTAACCGGAAGATATGAACATTAAAAGCAAAAACAAAGATAGCAAATGCTTTGGATAGATGACGGATAAAAATAATTATTTCTTCGAGAGTTCTATGTATCTAAATCATAAAAGATCAAGAAGGAGAGCCTTCAAGCATCTTATGTATCCAAATCATAAGTAAACAAGAAGAAGAATAATATTAAATAAATATCATTTCAAATAACCAATACTTAAAACTATTGATGAAACATGAATAAAACTCCATTAGATTGTTACAAATCATCTCTAGCCTCAGCTTGAGAGCTTAAAAGGCCATTACATAAAACTAAAAAAAAGTACAAAAGAAGAGAAGAAAAATAGGAGAAGAGAACTCTAAAGAGGAGGGGATGATGCCTCTATCATGTCCACCCCTCTATTTATAAGAGTAAAAGGGGTTGCTTTAAAGAGGAAAATCCAATCATATCTCTAGATTGCATCCTGATTGATTACCTGATTGGTTGCTTCTTTGGCAATGACTAGATTATAAATCAATCAAATAAATCAGTGATTTATTTAGCAAATAAGTATCTTTGAATCCTCCTTTAGTTATCCAATCAGCCTCATTATCTTTCCTTATGTGTATCGATCACAACCAATGAAAATATTCTTCATGTGCTGGCCTCAGGTTAGTTTACTAGTTGTCCATTTGCATGCCGGATTTGACCTATATAGATTTGGAATTATGAATTTCTTGTTGATAGAGATTGTAGCCACTGAAGTCTTCTTTCCAATGTCATCAAAATCGTATCAATCCGAATTATATATAGAAAGATATAGTTGAAAAACTAATATTGTGTCAATCTGTCTAAATCAATTTCTTCTCAAATTTAGTTCTCTTATCCAACGAGTCTGCAAGGTTGTGTTCGACCATTTCGTGCATGTTTAGACTATTAGGAGTCCATTCTTGACTTTTAAATATCTTTGGGTAGTTGGGCTTCACTTCCTCTTCCAGTTTGATCCTGTTGAAGCCTGTTTAAACATGTAAACTCAATTAAGGTCCAACTAACTTCTTCAAAACATAAATATCCGAAATAAGTAATAAATTAACACAAAATAGAATTGCAATTCGAAATATGAGAACAGTTAATTAAACATTATTTTAGTGCATCACTCCTCTCTCTCCCCTCTCTCTCCTCTCTCTCCCCTCACTCTCCTCTCTCTCCCCTCTCTCTCTCCTCTATCTCTATCTATTTTAATTTTTTTTAAATTAAAAAATACTATTAGTGACGCATAGTTGTATACATCGGTAATACTATTGAGTATTAGCAATATATACAGCTATACGTCACTAATACTCTATCGTATTAGCGTTGCATACACATATGTGTCGCTAATACATAGACTTATTAGTGACACATACGTATATGAGTCGCTAATACTCTTTTTAAAAAAATATAAAAAAAATCCCCCCTCACTCCCTCTCCTCTCTCTTCCCTCTCTCTCCTCTCTCTTCCCCCTCTCTCTCTCCTCTCTCTTCCCTCTCTTTCCTCCCTCTCTCCTCTCCTCTCTCTCTCCTCTCCTCTCTCTCTCCTCTCCTCTCTCTCTCTTCCCTCTCCCCTCTCTCTTCCCTCTCCCCTCTCTCTCTCTTCCCTCTCCTCTCTCTCTCTCCCTCTCTCTTCCCTCCCCTCTCTCTCCCCTTTCTCTTCCCTCTCCTCTCTCTCCCCTCTCTCTTCCCTCTCCTCTCTCTCCCCTCTCTCTCCTCACTAGGGCTACAAGAAACATGGGCAGGCCCAAAGCCCGGCCTGACCCAACCCGAAATTTTGTACCATTGGGCTTTAAATTTTGGTGAATAAATGGGGCCGGGCTTGAAATTTTGGGCCGGCCTCAGGCCTGGGCCAAAAATTCTTAAAAGCCCAGCCTGTTTAAGCCATCGTCAATTCATTCGCCATTTTAATCATGCAGTCCTGCGTGGTTTGGTAGCACCGGATAAAATGTCCATTAGGTATGTAGCCAGCAGCCCATTGTCTCCTGCTTCTTCTACCACTCTGTAGCCCTAAAATTTCCCCACCACTCTCCTGCTTCTTCTGTCATCTCTTGCTTCTTTCGTTGGTCTGCAACCCTAAAATTTCCACGCCACTATCTTGCTTCTTCCGCCGTCTCCTGCTTCTTCTGCCGCTCTGTAATCTGCATTCTTCTGCTTCTTTCGCCACTTTCCACTTCGCCGATTGCTCTCCATTTGTGGGACTGACGGAAGACCTCCGCTTCGACGACTCTGGTTCTCTTCGTGGGACCAATGGAAGACCTCGGCTTCGACTACTCTAGTTCTCTTCGTGAGACTGACGGAAGACCTCTGCTTCGACTTCTCTGGTTCTCTTCGTGGGACTGACAGAAGACCTCGGCTTCAACTGCTCTGGTTCTCTTCATGGGAACGACAGAAGAGTGAAGACCTCCACTTTGATTGCTCTCGTTCTCTTCTCAAATTTGTTGCTTTTAGTTCTATCATCTCATTTGTTTTGTTAATTAATTCATTCTATCATCTAGTTTGTTTTGTACCAAATTTGTTCTCTTTGCCTCTGTTAATTCATGTATTTAATGACTCTATTAGTTCTTGTATTTGTTTGTTATCTAATTTGTTTTGTTAATTAGTTCTATCATGTAATTTGTTCTGTACTGAATTTGTTCTCTTTGCCTTTGTTAGTTCGTGTATTTAATTTGACTCTGTTAGTTCTTGTATTTGTTTTGTTATCTAACGTGTTACTTCTTGTATTTGTTTTGTTATCTGATTTGTTAGTTCATGTATTTATTCTGTTAGTTCTTTATCTAATCTGTTAATTCTTGTATTTGTTTGGTTATCTAATCGTTAGTTCTTGTATTTGTTTTGTTATCTAATTTGTTAATTCCTTATCTAATCTGTTAATTCTTGTATTTGTTCTGTTATCTAATGTGTTAGTTCTTGTATTTGTTCTGTTATATAATTTGTTAGTTCCCATTTGTTCTATTATCTAATCGGTTCTTGTGTAGTAATATTTAATTTGTCTTTGTTAGCTCCTATCTTTATTCAGTTATTTAATTTGTTCTTGTATGTTCTGTTCTTTAATTTGTTCATCTTTCTCTAGTAATATTTAGTTTGTTTTGTTATCTACTAATAAAGAATTAGAGATGGCTAGTTCTTCCACCCCGACCAATTCTTCCACCCCAACCAATTCTTCCATCCCTCCTATTTTTTCCATTCCAGCCAGTTCTTCTATCCCTCCTAGTTGTTCTCCCATCCCTCCCAATTGTTCTACTCCTACCATTACACCTATTGTTCCCCCTGACACTACACCTCCCCTTATCCATCTTATTCCAGAATCAGGAGCATCCAATAGCCACGGTAGGACAAAATGGGTTCGAGGTGGGTCACAAGTGTGGCAACATTTTGAAAAAGTTCTTGATGAACATGGAGTACAAGAAGCAGCAATATGTAATTATTGCAAGTTCAGGTTCGTTGGAGAAAGTACAAATGGTACGACCCATCTAGCAAGACACATTAATAATGGTTTTTGTAAGATGGGACCAAATAGAGATCCTAGACAGCCACTCTTAAGTACTACTTTTGGTAATGTATCCGTTTTAAATTTGATCAACAACATAGTAGGGAAGCTCTTGCAAGAGCAATAGTACCATTTAATATTGTTACTCATGAGGATTTTATTAATTTTACACAAACTTTGCAGCCTCTTTTTAAAATGGTTTCAAGAACTACAATTAGGAATGATTGCCAAAAACTTTACATAAAAGAAAAGGCAGCATTGATAGATGTTTTTCAAAAGCTTTCCTCTAGGGTTAGTATTACTTTTGATTTATGGACTTCAAATCAGAATTTTGGATATATTTGTGTAACTGCTCATTATATTGATTCTAATTGGCATTTACAAAAAAGAATTATTAGTTTTTATCAACTTCCATCGCCTCATACTGGATTGGCAATATATAATGCTATTAAAGCCGCTTTAGTGGAGTGGAAAATTGATTGTAAAGTATGTAGTGTTACTTTAGATAATGTATCAAGTAATGATGTGGCTCAAAGAAATCTTGCAAGGGACCTTGCTAAAAAGGGAACTCTTTTGTTGGAAGGTACCCTTGTCCATGTACGTTGTGTTGCCCATGTGCTAAACATTATTGTGCAGGTTGTTTTAAAAGATATTTCAAATATAATTCTTCGTGTTCGGGAGTCTATGAAATATGTGAAAGCTTCACCTTCCCGTCACCAAAAGTTTACTGAGTTGGTAGCTGAATTGGGAATTAGTGTAGGGAGGGGTTTGATTTTAGATGTTAGCACTCAATGGAATTCTACTTACCTAATGTTAGATTCTGTGTTGCCATATCATGATATTTTTTAGAAGATTGGAGGAAGAAGATCTAAGTTATCGACATAGGCCTTCTGATGATGAATGAGAAATTGCTACCAATGTGTGTACGTTCTTGAAACGGTTCTATGATGCAACAAATTTATTTTGTAGAGTTGATTATCTTACAATTCATTTATTTCTCAAAGAAATATCAACAATAAGAAAGTTACGACTTGGAGGTGCAAGTTCTACAGAGTACTTTCTCATATCCATGTCGAACAAAATGTTAAACAAGTATGAGGAATATTGGAGTGATGTACCTGTCACGTATGACATTGTTTTGACTTTGGATCCTAGGTATAAGAGGAAATTATTGAGGTTTTATTTAACCCAACTACATGGGAAAGAGATTGGAGATCTACGTTTTGAAAGGAGTTTGGCTGTGATTCAGGTGCTATTTGATCAATACAAGAACAAGTTGTGTCCGGCTGTGGATATGGTTACTAGTGAGAAATACTCCCTTCAAATGAAGATGAAGAAATTAAACAATGGATGGAAGCACAAGGATGTGCTGAAGATAATGACATAGGTAGATCTGAGTTGGAGTTGTATTTTGAAGAGAACTTAGAAAATAGGGAGGCTGACTTGAACATTCTCTGTTGGTGGAAGATTAACTCATCTAAGTTCCCAATCTTGGTAGTAATGGCTCAAGACATTCTAGCTATTCCAATTACTACAATTGCTTCAGAGTCAGCCTTTAGTAGTAGTGGACGTGTTCTATCTCAATATAGGAGTTCTCTCTTGCCAGAGACGAGACAGTTGAATAGTTGATTTGTACACAAGATTGGTTGTGTGGTAAGAAGCCAGTTGGGACCTTTTGTGATGTGGATGATGAGCTCAACAACTTTACTGAGACAATTGAAATCCTTATCTGAGGTATCAGCCTATCAGGTATGTTTATTCTTTTCTTCTTGTTTATTATGTTTACTAACGAAAAAAATATTTTTAACTCCGCTGATGCCGGTCCCAAGCCTGGATGAGAAAGGAGGAGGGAAAATGCAAGCAAATAAGATATAATGGTCCAAGGTATAAACATCTTCTCTTTTCTCATATTTTACTTTTGTATTCAAGTGACTAAAACTTTTATTTATTTTTCAAGATATACCTATATCAACCTCTTTTTTAGCATGCAAATACTTGGCTTGAATTTAATAGGGACATACATGATTCATCATCTAGACTCAGTCCTATTACTAATTTCTAAAACCTAGACTTTAATTTTGCTTCCTGTTGGACCCTACAATTTATTAAAGCTATCTTTAGCATGCAAATAATTAAAAGAAAAGAAGAGACAGATAAATATAAAATTTAGATTATACCTTAAGATGGCAACAATATGAATAATTTCAAATGGGTATAATTTCTTCTTTTCTTCTAACTAATGACTACAAAGTCTTGAACAGGTTATTCACAATATTTTCTAGAGGGCTTGATGAATTTTAATTCGTGTGCAGGTTTGTCCGTGGATCAGCATCAGTCCCGGATTCATTAGAAATAGCTATCTCTTGCATTGCCATATCAAAAGACTGAAATAGCTATTAGCTATTTGTGCCCTGGAATATCAGCGATGGCCACTGTAGCCATTGCAGTTGGGGGAAAAGCCTTCCAAAATAGACACTCATGGTATCTTCAGCTATGGTTTCTATTAGCCATCGCTATTTATAGATAGCCATCGTAATATCTGATAGTGATGGCTAAATACTTTAGCCGTCGTAGATAGGCCATTATTATTGGTGTGTTGTTATTGCCTTTTTTTTTATAATGTATATATGATCATAAAAATGTATTAAGTTTTTTGGTATTTTATACCTCTCTCTCCTCTATATTTGTCAATTCGGACAAATTGTGATTTTTATTCAAAGGTGGGACGCATAGATAAGAGAATGGAAAATAGCTTTAGGGACGCTTTTTTTAAGTACACCGCGATTTAAATTGAGCCAAATGGAGCTATTAGTATGAGACAATTTTTTTTCCTAAATGGAGCTAAGACTATTTGTTGGGGGACGGCTATAGATATGTAATCCCTGATATGTCTGGAATACATGTAGGTAAATTTCGTGAACCAAATGCTGGTTTAAGCTTTCCTGTGATGCCTGAGTTGTCCATCCTTGATCTGAAACTGAAATCTTAGTGATATGTACTGTTCTTTGCAAAAGTATGTCAACTACAGTAACATTGAAATGCAATTTATGTTCTTTTTTACTCTAGATAAATGTCTGAATTCTATGTGACTTTTTGCGGCCCAAATAAAAAAGGTCCACTTCCCCAAATGAAGCCAAATTTAAAGGTTTTCCTTTCATTCCCAATTGGCCCTAACTTTGGGTACTATGTGTGGGGCCCTCAGTGGGAGGGTTTGCATACGATCCCGTATGCGTAATGTGCCAAATTCTACTTATTACTCGTTGATTGCTTGCTTGGATAGGTGCAATTTCATCATTTCTTTTTGGTTTTGAAGGAAATTTATCCTATCAAGTCTTTAATGTTTATAACTTAGGTTTTTTGGCTTTTGATCTAGAGTATGCACGATGGCTTGATGCACATCAAAGACATATTAGTGACCTTAGGTCAACAGTTGAATTTGCGTGTCAGTGATATTTCTAGATTGAAAAGTATTGGCGCAAAGACAAATGTGTTCCATTTGCTTTCAGGAATGTGGACTACTGGCCTCAGATCCTCAGAACTTTTAAAGGTAACTGCCTTTCAATAGTTTCTTGTCCATTTATGTAGTTGAGACTTTGATGAGGGGTTATGTTAATGCTCAATTGGGTGCCTGTTTTTTCGGTTCCGGCAATGCAAATAATTTTCTTTCCTTGTCAATTTTATTCCTTTTTCATGTTTCCTTCTCTCTATACATTCTCTTTTCATCTCAGATAGTGAAATTGAAGTTAGTTTTCATTTTACTTGCTGATTTGTAACTCTCGCTTGCAGCTGCTTGTTGGCTAACTTTAACGTTTTACCGATCAACAACCTAAAATTGGGTATTGAAATAGCTATCTCTTGCATTGGCATATCCCGGTCACAATCAACTAATGACCTCTCAACTCTTCCCCGTACTTGTTTTATAATTGACTTTTATTTTATGTGTAGCTAACTGGTCTATCATTTCGTTTTTTGTTCTTTGAATGCTTCTTTTTCTTTATATTCTTTCTCCTTTATTTGCAAGGCATGCTACCACCTAAAATTGGGTTTAAATCCGTCCACCAACCCCAAGACCGTCTATCCCAAAAAGCCCCAGCACCAGATGATCATCACAGAGTTCCACACTTGCCTAGCAAAGTAAAGTTAGAACACCTGAAGAAGAAAGGAGGCGGTCAACAAGGCAAAGTTATATTGGGCAGTAAGAACCGCATTTTACTTTCCCGGAGACCAATATGTGTGTCTCAGCCTTCATTTCCCAACCAGATCAATCAAAATGAGAACGGAAAAGCCGCCTAGACAGGAATTATAGCACCTTGTAATCCTTAAGAGATCTATGTAATCAAGAGTAAAAATTATTCTATTCTGGAGGATGTGGTACCAGTAGAAATGATTTCACTATCAATGATGATATAACATTTTGTAGGTATATATAATTGTATATTGACAGGAATTATAGCTAAGATATAGATTTATCTTCTGTAAGAAAAAATTTATATCATGTCAATTTCGGCCCGAAAACCCGTGCCCCGGCCCCAGCCCGTTGAAATTTTGGGCCAGGCCCAAATTTTGAACTTAGTTATGGGCTTTGGGCCCAGTTTTGAAAATAAAAAATTTTATGGGCCGGCCCTGGGCTTGCCCCAGCCCATTAGGGCCTAGCCTATTTGCAGCCCTACTCCTCACTCTCTCTCTCTATCTATTTTAATTTTAATTTTTTTAAATTAAAAATATTATTAGCGACACATAGTTATATATGTTGCTAATACTGCGGAGTATTAACAACATATACACCTATATGTCGCTAATACACTACAGTATTAGCGACACATATATGTATGCATCACTAATACAAAAATGTATTATCGACGCATACAAATATGTATTGTTAATACCCTTTTAAAAATAAAAATAATATCCCCCCTCACTCCCTCTCCTCTCTCTCTGCTCTCTCTCCCCTCTCTCTCTTCCCTCTCCTCTATCTCTCCTCTCTCTCCCCTCTCTCTCCCCTCTCTCTCCTCTCTCTCTCCTCACTCACTCACTCTCTCTATTTTTATTTTATTTTTTTTAAATTAAAAAACACTATTAGCAACGCATAGTTATATACGTCGTTATACTATAGAGTATTAGCGACATATACAGCTATATGTCGCTAACACTCTTTTTAAAATAATAATAATAATAATATCCCCCCTCACTCCCTCTCCTCTCTCTCTATTTCTCTCCCTCTCCCCTCTCTCGTAACTCTCCCCTCTCTCTTCCCTTTCATCTCTCTCCCCTCTCTCTCTCCCCTCTCCTCTCTCTTCCCTCTCCTCACTCTCCCCTTTCTCACCTCACTCTCCCCTCTCTCTCCTCTCTCTCCCCTCTCTCTCCTCACTCTTCCCTCTCTCTCCTCTCTCTCCTCACTCTCTCTCCTCATCCTATCCCTCTATTTTAATTTTAATTTTTTTAAAATAAAAAAATGCTATTAGCGACGCATAGTTGTATGCATCGCTAGAGTATTAGCAATGTATACAACTATACATCATTAATACACTATAGTATTAGCGACGCATACACATATGCGTTACTAATACATAGACTTATTAGCGACGCATACATAGATGCATCACTAATACTCTTTTTTTAAAAAAAATAAAAATAATATCCCCCCTCTTTCCCTCTCCTCTCTCTCTTCTCTCTCTTCCCTCTCATCTCTCTCCTCTCTCTCTCTCTCGCCTCTCTCCTCTC
Source organism: Saururus chinensis (assembly GCA_035235625.1). Taxonomy (NCBI): domain Eukaryota; kingdom Viridiplantae; phylum Streptophyta; class Magnoliopsida; order Piperales; family Saururaceae; genus Saururus; species Saururus chinensis. The sequence goes on from CP141140.1 coordinate 31,265,846, forward strand.
TCTTTCCTCTCTCCCCTCTCTCTCCTCTCTCTCTACTCTCTCTCTCCCCTCTCCCTCTCCCGCTCCCGCTCCCGCTCCTCTCTCTCCCCCTCTCTCTCCTCTCTCTCCCCTCTCTCTCCTCTCTCTCTTCTCTCTCTCCCCTCTCTATCTTCTCTCTCCCCTCTCTCTCCTCTCTCTCCTTTCTCTCCCTTTTCTTTCCCCTCCTCTCTGTCTCTCCCCATCTCTCTCTCCCTCTCTCTTTCCCCATCTCTCTCTCCCTCTCCCTAGCTTTCTCTCTCTCTTCCTCTCTCTCGTTCTTCCCCTCTCTCCCTCCCCCCTTAGTCTCTCTCCTCTCACTCTCTCTCTTTTATTATAAATTATATCTTAAAATTAATATAAAATTTTTTAAAATAAAATATATTATATTTTAAAGTTTTTAATCTATTATTGACATTGCCTTTTATTAAAAAAAATTATATTTATTTATTATGTATACAAATAGTCAATATATACAAAAATATATTATATTTAAAAAAATTATTTTAAATATTTTAATTTTTTAAAATATTTATTTATTAATTAACGATGCATGGTTAATAGCGTTGTTATTAGTTCTAAATTTTAAATTTCTTATTTTAAATTCAAAATTATTAGCGACGCTTTTTAACATGCGTTGCTATTGTTAAAACTATTAACGACACTTAAGAAAAAGCGTCGCTAATAGTTTTAATTTTTTTAAAAAAAATATTAATAACTTAACTATTACCGACGCATAATATAAAGCATCCCTAATATGTTTTATATTAACGACGCTTAATGTTATGCCTTGCTAATAAATGACTATTAGCATATTAAGCGTCGCTAATATGTTTTATATTAAGCAACACTTTTTTATATGTCGCTATTATTAATTTTTAGCGATGTTTATTGTTGTGTTGCTAATTGTACATTTTGTTGTAGTGTGTAGGCCGAGAGTGTGGCTAGCTGTAGATAAGATATGTCATGTGTGTTCTACTCTTGCATTTATCAATGTGAGTCATCACATTTCCAATTGTCCATGACCCCAATTGAAAATCCAAGAAAGAATTTCTTCCAAAGATGAGAGATTCCAAAAGGAAGTTGATATTCTTACTCAACTTTCTCTATATCAAAGACTTTACACCACCTCTAATTAGATGGAGAAAAGTAAATCTCCATATTGTCAAGCGTATTCACCTTTATTATCCAATCAGAGATAGAGTAAGATCTATGTAACGAATGTACCCTAGCATGTATTGGGTTGAGATTAGCAATGGAATTTGGATATATCTATGTGTGTACATTGTGCATATGGTTGCACACCAATAAATGTCGACTCTCGATAGCACCACTCCATAAGTCTCTATAAGAGTTCACACTGGATTATGTGTGAGTCACCAATCAACCCGTAGGAAGTGTTTTTTATGCTCCTCATTGACAATGAGCATAACCTAAGCCACACATGGGAGCCCTTGATATTAAAAATCGATGGTGTACATGCTAACGTATGTTAGCGTCAATATTACCTACATTATTGGCACTAGCATGTGTATTGTCGATCTCATAGATGAAGGGCTCCCATGTGCTACTTACACTAGGGTCATTGTTAGTGAAGAGCATAAAAAATGCTTCCCAACTGTAATAAGATCCACTTTTTTGTGTTTTTATTTATTTATTTGTAGTAGTAGGCAAGGTTTGATTGGTGACTCAAGATCAATAGGGTGTGAGTGCCCCACAACCGATCTAATGTGGCATGTGTGTGATAACTAGGTGTATGTGATTAAAGCATTATACTTATTCCAGGAAGTATTTTTTTTGCTCCCTACTAACAATGTGTCGAACATAAAGAACCCATGGGAGACCTTCATCCATGAGATTAACGGTGCGCATAGTAGCACACGTTAGCGTTAGTATACTAATGTGTGCCACTATATGTGCTATTGATCTTAAATATCAAGGGCTCTCATAAATTCTTTATGTTAGGCGCATTGTAAATAGGGAACATTAAATAGGCTTCCCTCATCTTATACATCTACAGGGATATACAAGATTTTACCAGTAAAAAAGAATATATAAGATTTTATTCTCTAAGTGTTTGACATGAACATTTTCCATTTAACTCAGGCTATACAAATTTCCATGTTCACTGGAATTTTCACAGAAATTAGGTCGATCTCACTCATCAAATTGATCCAAATTAAGGCCTTGAAGTAAGATAGGGAAGGATAGATAAGAGTAAGGCGCATGCAAACTCACAGTGTTTCTAGTCACCAGTCAAACCCTCACCCTACGCCATAATAAAGAAAACTTCGACAAATCAATCCAACACGGAGGCAGTTCAGGTGATTCAGGTCTTTGCCGCGGTCAACACACAACAGCAGGCCCCACTCCATTTTCAAATAGATATCTTCCCCGCCCACTCTTCCCCGCCCCCCACTTCCCTCCCACGGCCAGGACTGCCGGACCCGACCGCCACCTCCGCCGGCTCACCCTGAGCCCCTTCCCCCGCTAACATGCGCATCCATGCACCTGTTACCCTCTCCTTCCTCCTCCTCCTCCTCCTTGTTCTTCCTTTCTGTTTGGCCCAGCTCTCTCCTGGCCAGAACTCCACCATGGCCGGTCTGGCCGGCCTCATCGGCAATTCCTCCTGGAACACCACTAGTCCCAACCCCTGCTCGTGGCACGGCGTCACCTGCGCCGGAAGCTCAGTCATAAGACTCTCACTCTCGCGCCTCTCCCTCACCGGGGGTGCCGGGTTCTTCTCCTACCTCTGCCAGCTCGGTTCTCTGCAATCTCTGGATCTCTCTAACAACTCAGTTACCTCTCTCCCGGGTGAGTTTCTTGTCAATTGTAGCGGATTAGATGGGTTGACATCGCTTAATTTGAGCAAGAATGAGTTGAGCGGGTCGTTGCCGGATTTTGCTGGGTTTCCTGGATTGATGGAATTGGACTTGTCGAGAAACTCTCTCAGCGGGAGGATTGGGTCCCAGCTTAATCGATTGTCTCAGCTCAGGACACTGGACCTGAGCTCCAATTTGTTTTCTGGGTCTGTCCCTACCCAGCTCGGAAAGGGGATGGCTCTGGAAAGCTTGCAGCTTTCGCACAATAACTTTAGTGGTTCTATTCCTCAAGAGCTTTTCATATATGGGAACCTCACCCTTCTTGATCTTAGCTTCAATGCCCTTTCTGGGTCTCTCCCCCATAGCATTGCTAATCTGCCAAAGCTTAAAAGTTTGCTGCTTTCTTCAAATCTTTTGAATGGGGAGCTTCCACGCAGCCTTGTGAATATACCAACTTTGACAAGATTTGCTGCGAATAATAACAGATTTATTGGGTCAATACCTCAGTGGAATTCCAATAATCTAATAGCGTTGGATCTCAGTACTAATCGACTGAGCGGATTGATCCCAGACGGCCTTCTGTCTCTCCCTAATTTGCAGACTGTTGATTTAACTCATAATCAGCTGCGAGGTCGTATTCCTGATAAACTCTCAAACAACTTGTTCAGATTGAGGTTGAGCGGTAATTCACTTGAGGGGTCAATCCCAGTCGGTGTTGGGAACCTTTCAAAGTTGATATATTTTGAGGTGGATGAGAACAACTTGACGGGGGAAATCCCACTGGAGCTAGGGAATTGCAAGAAGTTGCAGTTGTTGGACTTGGGCGACAACAACTTGGAGGGTCCTATTCCGAAAGTGTTGGGAAGCCTCCAAGAGCTGGTAATTATAAAGCTTGACATGAACAGGTTGAATGGCCAAATTCCCGATGAACTTTCACAGTTATGCCGATTGTCCACCTTAAATTTGAGTTCTAATCATCTTACAGGTGCAATACCACCCACTGTTTTTAACATTAGCAGTCTATCGGTTGTGAACTTGAATGGTAACGAACTTAATGGTTCAATACCAGATGAGATAGGAAATGAATATAATCTCCTAGAACTCCAACTTGGAGACAACATGCTCTCTGGAGATATTCCAAGGATACCTGGTAATTTGCAGGTTGTTCTCAACCTCAGTGGAAACAATTTCAGTGGACCCATCCCAATGACACTTCAGGGACTGACAAATTTAGAAGTTCTTGACCTCTCAGACAATGAGTTCACTGGTGAAGTTCCTCAATTTTTGAACAATCTGACGAGCCTAACCCACTTGAATATTTCCAACAATCAACTTTCTGGAATTCTTCCCAAATTTCATCCATTTGTCAATGTTACATGGTTTGGAAATGCAAAATTGACTTTGCCCCTGGCCCCACCTACACCTACTCCTAGAACGGGTTCCAGAAAAAACATTTCAGTTGTTTGGATGGTTGTGTTGGCTATTTCCACTGTTTTTTTAGTCATAGGGCTAGTTGCAGTGTGCTATCTATTCAATTCCAGACGACCTCCTAGGGTAGAGGCTGAAAATTTACCGTCTGATGAACCAGGTCAGATCTGGGGGTACGGTTCTAATGCGATTCCCGCTCATTTGTGGAGGTTATTTATGAGCAGGGCCTCCTCAACTGATGATTTCAATCTAATAAAAGCCAGAGTTACAGAGCTTGAGGAAGAGAGTACAAGATATAAAGACCAAGTGCTGCAATTGCAGGAGGAGACAACAAGTTACAAAGATCGAGTTCAGCAACTAGAATCCAAGATGGATCAAATGATGAGTTTAATGAACTCTTGTGTGAGACAGATATATGCACATGACTTATCTCTAGTGAATAATTTATTTGACAATGTTGGAGAAGTTCGAAGTGATTGAGTTTAACTTTCTAGGGAATATTAGTAAACTGAACAGTGGTTACTTTTTAATTGTATGGTTTAGTGATAAATAATAGTTCGACACAATGGACAAATTAGAGATATGTCTTTTGTGTTTTTGATAGTGACAAGTAGAACTGTAGAATGCACATGCATCTTTTAACAAAGGGAAATTTATTAAAATAATAATAAAAAAAAATAATTACCAAAATATACCACTTTGGGAAATATTTCCCAAAGTGGTGTTCGTTTTTGCCACGCTGGCGCCAGCCAAGCAGCTGGCCCCAGCGTGGCTTTTTTTTTATATTGTTTAAGTTGATTTCGTCGTTTAGAACGACGAAATTGGCTTGATATACGATTTCGTCGTTCTAAATGACGAAACCTTATATTACTTGACCATGTTTCGTCGTTCGACGACGAAATCAACTTAAGCTGATTTCGTCGTTCTGAACGACGAAACTACCGCACTTGTGTTATTTCGACCCGATCGTGGGAAAGACACTGATTTCGTCGTTCTGGCAGCGAAATCAACTTAAGTTGATTTCGTCGTTCTGAACGACGAAATCATCGTCGTTATATCCGCGACTCCGCTCAGCCTCCCGTCGCGTTCCAGTGTGTAAAAGCTCCGCCGCTGCTGCCGACGTCCGGACGCTGCCAAACTCGCCGCCGCCGTCCAGCCCGCCTCCGCCGACCTCATTCCGCCGCCGCCGACTGCAGTCCGCCGCCGCCGACCTCAGTCCGCCGCCGCCTTTGCTCTAGCCCGCCGCTGCCCACATCGAACCGCTCCCATTTCATTTTTTTGGTATGTGTTTTTATATATTTTTTTTATTTACTTATTTTTTAATTATTGTAATATATGTTTTATATGTTACATTGAAGAAATATAGTTTTTGTATATTACATTGAAAAAATTTAAAGTTTTGAATGTCCTATCATTTAGCCCTAATTAGCCCTAATTTTAGAAGTATTGTTCTAAGTCATTGTGTGTGTTTTTTTGTTTAAGATTATTAAATTGAGATGGATTTTTAATTAATGAGTTTTTGTTTTTTAAGATGGCAAGTCTCTCAAATTTTGGTAAATAAGGAGGATTTGAGTTTTTGAACATGTTTTTATATGATATGTGACATTGTATGCGTTATTACATTAAATGTCTAATTTTATTAATTAAAAAATTTACTCATTAATATAAAGTATTAATGATATGCTTATATACTTGGTAAAGTTATTAGTTTCTATGCGTATATATTTTTAAAATATATTTATTAGAGTAGATATTAATATTAGTTTGCTTAATCTAATATTAATTTTATTTATTATTTATGAATTAATTGAATAGAAATGGCAGAAGAAATGGTTAGTTTTTTCATTAACTACGACGGACGCATAGAAGGATTATTAATGAAGAAACCGTCTACATTTGATGAATTTGAGATGCACGTAGCAAGTAAGGTTGGGTTGGATCGAAGAAGATGGAAAATTACTATCAAATGTAATCTTCCATCCTATGAATCGAGAATGATACTAATGAACATAAATGATGATTCATCAATGGTTTTTATGTTTCACCACTCGCATCACAAAATTTCTTTCGAGTTATTTCTCGAAAAAGAGGCTCGAGTGACTAGTGGAAGGCGAAGTAGTTCACATAGGAGCTCTCACAGAAGCTCACAAAGGAGCTCGGATAGAAATGTGAACAATGAAAGTCATATGCAAGTGCCGGTGGACGACGAAGAAGAGGGAAATTTATCTATGACAGTAGCTTCAAATGAACGTCATAGGTCGTTTGCCCCTATTTACGATGGAAGTGGACCTACTTGGAGGTAAGGGTTGATTTAGTTGTGAATACGTTTTCAATCTTATTATCCTTTAATGAAAATACGTTTAGCTAAATTTTGAGATTTTGTGTGTAATATGGAAGGTCTACGACGCATGCACACGAGCCATTTAGCGTTCCAATGTCTCAAGGCGGTGCATGGTATGAAACTCAAAGTTCGATGGGCCTTCATTACCCCTACACGTATGTTGGTCATACCGATGCTGGACCATCTAATCAGAGGTGAAATATATATTTATAAATAAATTCAACTTTTTAGGCTTACGAAATTTAATACATATGCGATGTTTATATGTAGGGGGGATATGTCTACGGTGAAGATATTGATGAAAATGAGGATAATGAAGGTGAAGATAATATTGACGAAGTAAGTGGAGAAGATTCTGATATGAATGTAGAAGGGGTTAGAGGTGAAGAAAGTGCTCAACAGATGGTTGACGGCGAGGGGGATGATGCGGTAGACAATGTCATTGCTGGGAATGATATGAATGTAGATGATGAAGAGCCGCCGTACTGTGAAGTGGAGCCCCTTTATGCACACATCACAGATGAGGAGATAGATGCTGCAGTGAATTCTACAATGGATTTGGACCAACAAAACGAAGATGAGTTATACGTTGGCCGCATCTTTGAGAATAAAGAAGCATTCGTTACAGCCTTGCAGGAGTTTTCCATTCAAAATCATGTCGAATACAAGGTTGTACGAACAAATCCGGCGGAGTATACAGTGAAGTGCATTGATAGCACTTGCCCTTGGAGAGTGCATGGCTCAATCAAAAGGGGTGGTGGGTTCTTTAAATTGAAGACGTACAAAGGTGACCACACATGTCGGAATGCCCAGCTAAGCACAGATCATAGGCAGTGCAGTGCCTCCTTTATTTCGAAGGTCATAATGCCCGTTATCCAAGCTGAATTAACTCTCACACCAGGGGATATTATTCAAAGAATGAAGGAGAAGTATCATGTTGACATATCTTATAAGAAAGCATGGGCAGCAAGGAATATGGCGATCAAGGCCATTTATGGAGATTGGGTTGAATCGTATAAATTGTTGCCAATGTACCTAAGGGCGGTGCAAGAAGCCAATCCTGACACCTACTACCGCTTAGAGCATGATGTAGTACCTCGTGCAGATGGTGGCACTTGTAGGAGATTTAGACGGTTGTTTTGGGCCTTTGGGCCGTCTATAGCTGGGTTTCGACATTGCATCCCTGTGATTGGCATTGATGCCACTCACTTGTATGGCAGATATCCTGGTGCTCTTATGGCTGCAACGGCTACAGATGGAAATAATGGGTTATTTCCTCTTGCATTCGGGCTTGTCGGGAAGGAAGACGGAGACAATTGGAAATGGTTTCTAATGGAATTGAGGGATCATGTACTGATGGGCATGACGAACATCGTCATTATTTCAGATAGACATAAGGGGCTTCAGAAGGCAGTGCCTGAGGTTCTTCCAGAGCCGGATTACCACCATCGTTATTGCATCCGTCACATAAAAGCAAATTTTAAGAAGGAGTTCAAAAATGATACACTGACGGACTTGATTGGGGCAGCAGCTTGTGCACTCACAATAGAAAAGTTTGATGCTAAAATGGACTTGATTGGTCAAGAGAGTCCTAGGGCAAAACATCTCCTCTTAGGAGGAGAATTGCATCCTGCATAGTGGTCCCTTGCACACGGTGGTTTTATGACATTTGGCATGACGACTACAAATATGGCTGAAAGTTTAAATAGCGTCTTGAAGGGGGCACGAGGGTTACCCCATATACTCCTAGAGTGGAAGCCATATTGAGAGAGCAAACAAGAAAAATTGGGGAGTATATAGTTAATAAGATCAACAGGAGTCGCATTAAGTGACATCAATTCGTGCCCGCAAGGTTATGGTAAATGCTGCGATGCATACTTGTACATGCAACATCCCTCAGGTTTATGGTTATCCTTGCTCGCACCTTATCGTCGTGTGGGCAAAGCGGCGGGAGCCAATCAATGCATCACTGTTTTACACATCTTCTACTTATAGAAATGTGTACTCTGCAGAATTTTATTCTCCTCGTGGTCGGGAGTATTGGGAGAGGGATATACCGTTTGTGTTATACCCACCGATAGCAACAAGGCAACCCGGTCGCCCACAGTCTGTTCGCATTAGGAATACCATGGACCGCAGAACAATGGAAAAAGATGGTAGAGGAGGATATAAATGCGGGAGGTGTAAACAAAGTGGGCATAATAGTAAATCATGTAGAAACCCTCCTGTTGATTGGTAAACATATAATCAACCTCTGTATTTATTATATTTTTTTAGTTACGTACGCATGTATTCCTTACGATTAATGATATGATCTTCATCTTCCACAGATCGTATGGATCATGCAGAGCCTTGTTACGGGCCAGGCCCGAGTGACGCTTCTTTACTCGTAGAGCAGGAGTCACATAGGTCTGCTGCTATTTGGAGAGGAGAGGTATGATAACTTTTTTTAAAATTTGTTTCATTGTTTTTTGGTTGATATAATACGACATGTTATAATTTTAAAATTTATTATAGGACCCCGGGTGCCTTGAGTGCACCGAACATTTTAAATACCTCCGTCATTGGCCTATAGATGAGCGTATATTACCTTATATCGATTCGGCCATTTCATTCATCTACAGTATGTTCGTCTCGATCGGCCTCTATTGACGGCTCTTGTTGAGAGATGGAGGAGAGAGACACAGACGTTTCATTTGTCATATGGAGAGATGTCCATCACGCTTATGGATGTGGCAGTTCTATTAGGGCTCCGTATTGATGGACATCCGGTGACAGGCACGACAGGAGGAGCTCATATGGATATATTACTTAGACTTCTTGGTAGAGCTCCTCCTCCTACAGTGATGCGTGGTAGCCGAGTGAGCCTACGATGGCTGTTACAGGAGTATCGTGAGCTCCCAGCCGATGCTACAGAGATAGTTATCGAGCAGCATGCACGAGCCTATATATTGCATTTACTTGGAGCCACTATATTTGCGGATACCACAAGCAGCCACGTGCATGTTTCGTATCTCTCTCTCCTTCACGACTTTGACATGGCTGGCACTTATTCATGGGGCAGTGCTACTCTCGCATTCTTATACCGAGAGTTAGGAAAGGCATGCCAGGCCATGACCTCGGGGATTGCGGGCTGTCTTACTCTTCTTCAGGTAAATAATTGTATAACTTTACTTGGAGTTTTAGTCACGTATAATTTTTTATTTCTAATATTTGTTATCACTATTTTATGACATAGTTATGGTCGTGGGAGCACTTACACATCGGCCGACCAACTGCTGAGATGGGTCGCTTGGTCGAGGGTGCTCCATTAGGGGCGAGGTAGGTTGTATTTATGTTTACCACATTACTTTTTATGCAACGCTTTATGAACATATGCTGAACTCATTTCTTAAATTTAACTCCTTAAGGTGGAATGTTCGGAAGAAGAGAACCGAAAATCCACAAGGAGTCCTCCGTTTATATAGAGGGGAGTTAGACCACCAGCGGCCATACCAGGTAATTTTATTGCCGTGTTGAACTTTTTTATATAATGATTTTAAAAAATTTTGTCGTTATTTAAACTAACTTATCTTTATATATTATATAAATTATTTGGCAGCCGTACTCGGAGGACTTGTTGGCTGTGATACCTCCACTCTGCACTGACGGTCGAGAGGTGTGGCTTTCTCGAACCCCTCTCATATGTTATGAGATTATAGAGATGTATGTGCCACATCGTGTAATGCTCCAGTTTAACCTGGAGCAAGGGGTCCCACCTTCTACTGTCGAGTTTGTCCATCGCATCACTCGACAGGGCCGCCATATTACCGACTGGGCTATATATCATGCGTCGTATATTGCTCGATGGGAGGATAGGAGATCCACTATTATTAGAGGGGAGCTGGCTACGACATTGCGAGATGTTCGTAGTACTTATATGCACTGGTATTTACCGATTACACGGCGATATATTTTACCGCGCGATGATGTAGAGGAGATGACATATCAGCCTAGGGGAGCATCTGAGGCAGCTCTAGTAAGTACAACTTTGTTAATTAAGGCATATATTATTTTCTTATTTCGTTTTAATTATTTATCTAATATTTAATTTATTTTTTTATAGCTTCGTCAGCTTCGACATACTAATGCGTATTTGAGTGATGCACTTGTCACCTGTATTTCGTGCGAGGACTTAGCAGCAGCATGTGAGTCGGTGATTAGATCGTCTAATGATGTCCTTCGTAGCTTGCCACTACTTCATTCGGTGATCACGGATGTTCATCGAGATTATCCTGTTGACGAGGCCGCTCAGACGCAGCCGATGCACTCTTCATGCCATGATATTCCATCATCATCAGCAGCATATAGCTCTCTTCCAGGTTCATCATTTCCAGATACTACACATGTCACTCAGCCAGATCCGATTTTATATTATAGACGACATCGGCCAGCTCGTATTGTACCATCTATTACTTATGCTGAGTCGGAGCCCGAGCAGGAGCCTGACATGGAGTCGCAGCCGGAGCCCCAGCCCGAGCCTGAGCCCAAGCCCCAGTTGGAGCCCGAGCCCCAGTTGGAGCCAGAGTTAGAGCCACAGCCAGAGGTAGATCATGAGGAGCTCGTACACCCCCGTCGAGGACGAGGGCGAGGGCGAGGACGTAGGAGATTATGATATTACTTGTGATGTATTATATTTGTTACTCGTATATGATGTACTTTACTTATATTTGTTATGGTGATATTCGTGATAGTGATATTTGTTATGGGTGGAATGAATGAAGTCGTGCATATTTATGTGTGTTTTGTGTTCTGTGTTTTGAATGAATGAACAGGGACAGGTGATAAAATTAGTTTTAAATAGTAATTTTAAAAAAATTTAAGCTGATTTCATCGTTTAGAACGACGAAATCAGTGTCCTCCCACGACCGAGCCCGAAATAACACAAGTGTGGTAGTTTGCTGCTCGTAATCCACGAAATCAGCTTAAGTTGATTTCGTCGTTCTGAACGACGAAACCGGGTCAAGTAATATAAGGTTTTGTCGTTTAGAACGACGAAATCGTATTAAACCAATTTCGTCGTTCTAAACGACAAAATCAACTTAAAAAATATAAAAAAAAAAGCCACGCTGGCGCCAGCTGCTTGGCCGGCGCCAACGTGGCAAAAACGAACACCACTTTGGGAAATATTTCCCAAAGTGGTATATTTTGGTAATTTTTTTATTATTATTTTAATAAATTTCCATTTAACAAATGCCGGTGTAGGTTAGCTTTCTGTTTATGAAGATATTGTATTTCCCACCTCCACCATTGTTTTACCCTTGGGATTTCTGTTGTTTGGGTGCCACTAAGGCATCCGGTTTTCCTGAAATCAAAATGATATGGCGCTGATAACTAGATTGGCACATGGGATGGAAACTAATTGACTAGATTGCCATAATGATGAGAAAGGTGTATATGAGGGCGTCTTATACCATTATACATTATTCTGGCACATGGGATGTTCTATGTCATATATTGTTATTGTAAGAGAGCTTTAAAAATGATGTTGTAATTTGTAGCACAAATGCCTCTTGTAAATTAATGTTCTATGTCATATATTGTTATTGTAAGAGAGCTTTAAAAATGATGTTGTAATTTGTAGCACAAATGCCTCTTGTAAATTAATGTTCTATGTCATATATTATTATTGTAAGAGAGCTTTAAAAATGATGTTGTAATTTGTAGCACATGTGCCTCTTGTAAATTAATGTTCTATGTCATATATTGTTATTGTAAGAAAGCTTTAAAGAGTGTTGTAATTTGTAGCACAAAGTACCTCTCGTAAATTAATGTATAAGGAAATATGAATTTCATCAGTCCATATGATACTCCCTGAAGAGTGAACTTGTAGTTGTAGCACAAGTTCTTGGAAAACTATATGCATGCTTCTTAAAATTAGATTTTCATAGGAAAAAAGATAAATTTAAGAAATAAATAAAAACCCAAAAAGCTCGTGGCCTTGCATGGGCCCACCAAATTTAAGGGTTTGGGGCTCAGGCCCGGCCCGCTTTCAATCTTGATGGGAATAAGCCATTAGCTTCTCCGAAAAACGTTAATCTATGAGGCCTATAAAATCAAATTATTGTGGAGATGCATTCAAAACAAAGCTTGTGAGATATCCCGTAAAACTAATATTTTTTTAATTCATTACTCTGTTAAAAAAATATAAACCTAAAAAATTAATGGTTTTATAAAATATCAAATATGAAGTTTAATATTATAATAGTAATAAATCTATTTTTATTAAAAATATTTTTACCGCTCTAAGAAGTAGGTCATCAAATTAAATCTTATACTATAATTTGATAGCTCATTTGCCAGAGCTACAGTGAGGTATAACTTTTGCTAACCCTTTTTTCATATATAAAATATTAAAAAAAAATAAGAAATATTTTGTACACAATGCTAACCACGTGCACACCCAATAAGTAGAGTTGTACTCAAAACTCGAAACCAATACATCCCCAACATTATTGGCTTGAAATTGACATAGAACCCTAAGGCTTATCATGGGTTTGGTGTAAAATTATATTAATTTTGTCTTATATATATTTAGAAAAATAATAATTTTTATTAAATAATAAAATATAAATTTAAGAAAAGAAAAAAAAGTTTATAATACTCTTTTTTAAATATTTAACTATTTAAATTTAACTAAATAAAATTATTAATATAAAATAATTTTTTTATTAAATAAAATTATTAATTTAAGATGAAAAAAGTATGTCATATCTCGGATGAGGTCGGTATTGTGTCCACTGAGAATTTGACTAGTCGTAGATGCGATATGTCATGTATCATCTACTCTCGTGTTTAGCAATGTGAGTCGCCGTATGTCCAACTACCTGTCCACCATCCCAATTTGAAGTCTAAGAAAGAATTTCTCCCAAAGATGAGAGATTCCAAAACCCAAGTCTTCCCTTTCCCACCACAAGTGGCTCAGACCCAATTTCCTAATTTTTTTTAACTCTTTTACCCTTCACTGAGCGTTGTGTTGCCGATAATCTTATCTTTTTATACGTGAGCGTAATATTTGCAACTTGGTAAAATTACAAATATTCCTTTGGGAATCCTCGTTGGAAATCTCAAATTCCCCAAGCCGAGGGGTCCGGCCTTTTTTTAGAGAATATCTAAAATTGAGGGGTAATTTTGTCCAAAGAAAGACAGACAAAAGCACATATGGGCCCACAGAGACAAAGACCAGGGTCCAGGTAGGATTTCACTCTTTCTAACCTTTGTCCGATGGAACCCGCCACCTATAAAATTGGTAATGAAAATTTTAATCTATCTAAAAAGTAAAATTATAAGTGATCATGAGCTCATTTTTTTTAACTAATTTCGCTAATTTTCATATTATTGGAGGGGCAAAGTCTATACAAGCGCTCAAAAAACACTACGAGAGGCTCTTTTAATAAATAGTAAATAGAGAGGGAAAAGAAACATGAAAATAGTTCACTTCAAGCTATAAGCATCTTAGCGTAGCCAACTATGACACATCATGAGTCCAGGCCATGACACTAAAACGAGTGTATGGCCTTGCGTGCATAAGGCCTATGTACCATAGAATATATTAGGTTTAGAATAGCAATGGAGCTTGCACATTTCTATGTGTATGCTTTGCGTATATGTGTGCACCGTAATAAATATTAGAACTCCTCTATAGGCTAAGTGTTACAGGCACAAAGCTTTGCCTAACATTTACACACGTGATGGCCTGGCTATGCCGCGCAGCCAGCAACCACTCTCTTTCCTTCCCACTTGTATGTATAAAAAAATCATAAGCAAAACAACAACACAGTCCGACCTGGTGTAAGGGTCTCCGCCCAAGTTATATTTTTGTCTGCTGAAATACAAGATAGGGAGAGGGCAAGGGATGATCCACTAGGTTGAGAGCTCTCCTCTCTTTCTCCCTAGTTCGCTATGCAGGAAAAATCACCTTCCAATCAGCCATGGCCTCCCTGCTCTCCTCCATTTATAGACTCAACCTAAAGCTAGCCGTCCTAGTGCTACTAGGAGTACAAAACCCACCCAATACAAGAGTCCTCACCCTGACCAACTCTTAGCCCATAACCAATCCGCCCCTAGCATAGAATAGGAAACCTGTAAGAGTCCATCTTCTGCTAGAAGTCCATCGCCATGTTGCCTCCAAGAGTTTGTCAATCCAAGGAAACCAGCCACTCTGACTCTCATCCGTTCTAAGAGTATGACCAGCCTGCCTGTGTGAGTCATTTCCGTCCTAGGAACCTACTGTCCGGATTCCTACTCAAACTAGGAGTGCAACAAATCAACATAAGTAAATCCCGTCCGCCTTAGGAATCCTCCCCTAAGTCCAAGTAGCGCCCAACTTTGCTGAAAGAGTCCACCCGCACAAGAACTCCTACTCAGCCTGCTCCGCAAGGCGAGTAGATCGTCCGAAATATCTCCCGCGCTGTCCCAGCATCCGTCCGTGCTCAAGGGGCTGCCTAGGCTATCCGTTGCCAAGTAAGGGGGTAGCCACCCCCTTTCAGCATCCATCAAGTTAAGGGGCTAACATGCCTCCCGCACTTGATTCTTCGACACCCTCGTTGAAGCCCCAACTTCCCAGGTGCACCGATTGAAGCTATGAAGCCATCCGCCTCGCTGAACCCACTAGCAAGTAGCCAACACTTCCCATCACACCACGGCCTAGTCAAATTCCACCCAGCCTAAGTCATCCTTCAGCCAGGTTTGAGCAATACCCGCTGCCCACCAATCCTGCGAACCGCTCCATTAGTCCACCCCTTAGCTACTTCGACCAGCCAAGGTTTGGGGAGTTCGCTCCCCTCCTTCCTTCGAATCCTCAATGACTCAAAGCTACCCCCTCAAGCAGGGACTCCATCAACTGAACACATCCAATTTGCTGCAAGGGACTCATCTGGGCTACCTCCTCATGCTCAGATTCTTCCTTCTCCTCTTCAGCGACAAGTGCATTCAGCCTTTCCCATTTTGGACATTCCTTGGCACAGTGCGGCCCATCGCATATCAAACAACCACCACTTCTATTAGGCCGGCCAGACTGCTCGTTGCTCTTTGCTTTGCCACCTTTACCACCTTTACTGCCCTCCTTGTTAGATGCCTTTGCTTCCCCATTCTTCTTTGCTGGCTCAGCCGGAGTTTGTTTAAATCCGCCAAGCTATCAACCATTGCAATCGCTGCAGGAAGGTCCTCCACTTCCCTCTGTCTCAACTCATTCTGAGCCCAAGTTTGCAAGCCTACCACGAAGTAGAATAGCTTGTCATCCTCTGTCATGTTCATCATGCCCAAGATCAGTGACTGAAACTCCTTAACGTAGTCCTAGACTGCCCCTGTATGCCTAAGGTTCCTCAACGCCTCTCGAGCCATCCAAGATATGTTTTTGGGAAGGAATTGCGCATGCAACTCCTTCTTGAACGTATCCCACGTCCCTATTTTTGGCCGACCCGTAGCTTCATCATCCTCCAACCGCGTTCTCCACCACAATTTTGCATCCCCTTCTAGGTACATCGCTGCCATGGTAACCTTCTCCCCCTCTTGGGTATGGACCAACGTGAAGTAGCTTTCCATGTCCTAAAGGAAGTTCCCGATCTCCTTGGCACCTCGCATCCTAGCATACACCTTCGGTTCAGGGACCTTTGTCTTCTTCGTAACCTGCTGAGATGAAGGCTCACCCCTATCTCGGGATGGAGTGTTGATGACTGCCCGTTTCAGCAACAACACTTCATCCACCAACTCGCCCAACTTTGCTGCTGCTATCTCCTCAACTTGTTGCACTCGCTGCCTGAGATAGTCCATCATCACAGCCACATCAGCCACTAATGTGGTGAGACGTGCTGCCCCTTCAGTCGGATGGCCCATTGATGTTGCTCAACTAGGTATGGACTTCAGCCAACGTTCCATTCCCTATGGGTGAGCCCGGTGGGCGACTGCAGGGGTAGAATAAGGGGAAGGGAGGAGGGCAAAGCCGGCGCGGTGGTGGCCAAGAATGGACGGCGGCAATGCCGAGAATGGATGGTCGCAATGGCTGAGAACAGATAGTGGCGACGGCAGGGGTAGGGCAAGGGGAGGGGAATGGGGAACGGGGAGGAGGGGACAAGGCAGGGGCAGAGGAGGGGAAGGGAGGAGGGTGGAGGCGAAGCAGGTGTAGAGGTGAAGCAGGTGCAGAGGCGGAGAAGGTGCAAAGGCAGAGCCAGTGCAGAGGTGGAGCCGGTGCAGAGGCGGAGCAGGTGCGGCAGTTGTGAAAATTTCGCACACTGGGTGGAGTAGGGGTCATCAGGGGGGCAGAATAAATACACACAGGCAAAATCACCCATGTGGTTTCTCACTTCGCCCGCACGGGCGAAATTTTGCCTGCGTGGGCAAACAAAATATTTCACGCATGGGTGGAAAATTTCCCCGCACGCGGATAACCTTTAGAGACGCTTCAAATGAAGTGTCAATAAAATAAAATCTATTGCAATGTTTAAAAATAAACGTCGCAATCGTATATATTATTTACGACATTTACTAGTAAACGTCCCAAATAATATAGTATTTGCGACACTTACTACTAAGCGTGGCCAATTTTATTTTTTTAAATTAAAATATTCATCTATCCTCTCTTCTCTTTCCTCTCCCTCTCTTTCTCATCCTTCCTCTCCCTCTCTCCCCTCCCTCCTCTCTCTATCTCTCTCACCCCTCCTCTCTCTCCTCCCTCCTCTCTCTCTCTACCCTCTCTCTCTCCCTCTCTCCTCTCTCCTCTCTTGTCTTCCCTCTCTCCTCTCTCTCCTCCCTCTCTCTCCCTCTCTCCTCCCTCTCTTTCCCTCTCTCATCCCTCTCCTCCCTCTCTCTCCCTCTCTCCTCCCTCTCTCTATTTTCTATTTTTATTAAAAATTAATTAAAAATAAAAATATATTAGCGACGCATAGGCATATATGTTGCTAATACCTAGTATTAGCGACATATACCCCTCCCTCTCTCTCTCCTCTCTCTCTCCACTCTCTACCCTCTCCTCTCTCTCTCCTCCCTCTCTTCCTATCTCTCTTTCTCCCTCTCTCCTATCTCCCTCTCCCTCTCCCCTCCCTCTCTCCTCTCTCTCTCCTCCCACTCTCCTCTCTCTCTCCCCCTTTCTCTATTTTCTAATTTTTTATTTAAAAATTAATTTTTAAATAAAAAATATATAAAAAATTTCCTCTCTCTCTCCACCCTCTTCTCTCTCCCTCCCTCTCTCTCTCTCCCTACCTTCTGTAACATCTATAAGTTTTTAAATATTTTTTATAATTTTTTTATGTGAAGTATATTAAATAGCCCAAAAACACACGAAACAGAGGTCCGGATAAAAAGTTATGACCTCGAGAAATGTGTCATATGGGCGGGACCCAATTTAAAAATATGAGATAACCTATCCAACTTTGGTCTAGTTTCGAAGGGCTCGTTAATATGAGTCCATCGGTATAAAGAACGCATATTTTCGATATCGGGATAAAAAGATATAAGGATTTTAAGTTTTTTTAAAATAAAATATAAAATGAGCGTCAGAAATCTGACATGTGTGCGGGCGTCAGATGCGTGACGCATCACGCGTCACTTCTCCTTTCCTATAAATAGCGCCAGTTTGTTTCATTCAGTTCATTCCAAACTTCTTTCTTTCATTTCTTCCTCGTTTTAAGTCCGATTTAAGTCACTTAAGAGGTGTTTCTACCAAAATCGAGCGTGATGGACAACATGGCGAGTTTATTTTTCTATTTTGAGATCTCTATAGCTAAGAAATCTAACATTTAATTTTGGGCTGTCTAGAGCATCGTTATTTTCTCACGCGGAAATCAAGGTAGGGGCTTTTATCCTCTTTTATGACATAAATACTTACATTGGTTGTCTTTAAAAGTTTATATGAATAATTCTAGTTACTTTCCGTGTATGTTTTAGAATTGCCTGATATACTTGATTTATTAACTATTTATCTTTTGAATTTAATTAGGAATTATGTTTTATGTTATATGTGATATAAAGAAAATCTAGTTTCGCCATTATTTTAAAGTATGGTAAGATTGAAAGACGGTTTTCATGAAATTGTTGCTCAATCAAAATGATTTTAGAAAATATGTACAATCATGACCATCGAGTTGCTGAGATGAGATAGAGAAGGGGTAACTGTCTCGTTGGAACGAGCGACTAACCCTACCTTTATAATCGTTGTCAGTAACACGACCATGACTTGTAAAGGCAAGGCTAGGATTTTGAAAGAATCATCTTCGTAGAAGAAGACAAAGAGAAGGAAATTCCCGTTTGAGTCGGGCATATAAGAGGTTTAATTATTTGGAACTCAAATTGGTAGACGTATCAATAGAGTTCTATAATTGAGAGTACACAGGTAAATCCTGTTTGGAATCGAATACACGATACGCACATTAGCCTGGTGAGCCCCTAACGAATGGCAAGATCCTTGATTCGCCCCTAACGAATGGCAACTATCAAGGCTACGTACGTTAGGGTAGAGAGTATCATGGGAAAACTCTATGCTCTCTAGATCCCGGCGCCCCATGAGCATGGGTGGCTCTTCCCTCTACGAGCATGGAGTGTTTTACAAAAAAAATCTATAGAGTAAGAGGCCGCTGCTTTGTACCCACAACAAATTCTTTATATAATAATACAAACCCTAGAAGCATCTTCAATACATAGGGAGAAGCCCTAGGGAAGTTTTTGGGTGAGAGGCACACCCTTACAGCTTTTTTGAAAAGTATTGTCTATTTATCTTGTGATTTACAAACTGCCAGATGTTATATTTATGTCTAATAGGATAAGTACCCCTACTGAGTAGTTTAAAATACTCACCACCCCCCAGACCTTGCAGGGCCCGTTATGGAATAAACTGGTGTAGAAGAAAGCAGTAAAGATACTTTTTGGGAGCTTCAACTGGTGACCACAGAGTCTACGATTACACTAGTAGTTTTCTAAGTATATTTTCCTATTTTTTTGGCTTGAGAAGACTTATTTATATCTTTATTTATGTGTTTATACACAGACTATATATTTCCTGGGGAATAAAATATCTCATGTTACGTTTATGGTTGCGACCCGAGCCCAGGAAATTCTGTCTATAAATGCATAAAGTGAAGAAATAAATGATTTCTATCACTACAATTCACTTAGATAAGTAGACTTAGTATAACTTTGAACCATCTTTTTGAACCTAGATGTCGTCATGACAACAACCTGGTCAAGAGCCGCAAACTCTAAATAATGATTTGGCTGGACAAACCCCGTTTGAATTGGGAGGAGGAGTAGCACCCGAAGCTATGAGTGTGTTGCTACAAAATCTTGCTCAACGCTTAGCTAAGCAAGGTTATCACCCTACTCTTTCTTTGCCACGAGCACAACCTTCTCCAATTCCCTTTAGTGATAACTCATCTGGCAGGAGTAAGGGTGAGAATAATTTGGCTGAACAGTTTAAGAAAATTGCCCCCACCTTCTTGGGTGAAGGAGAGCCGGAGGAGGCAAAAAAGTGGATAAAAGAGATTGAGAAGATTTTTGAAGCGATGGGAAGTATCTGAGAATAAAAAAGTTGCCCTTGGAACATTTGTCTTCTCAGGAGAGGCAGATTATTGGGGGACCATAATCAAGGAGACTAAATTTGTGGAGGTTCAGCAAGTTTCTTGGAAAGATTTCAAAGAAGCTTTCTATGATAATTATTTTCCACTCCATATGAGACAACAAAAAGAGTTGGAATTCATGGAACTGAAGCAAGGAAGTTTGTCGATATGGGAGTATGTGACCAAATTTACTCAGTTGCACCACTTTGCCTTGGGAGCATACACTACAGAATTATCTCGTGCCACCCGATTTGTCTCGGGATTAAAACATGAATTAAGAGCTCAAGTAGTAATTCTGCAACCTACTAATTTGAGTCGAGTGGTGGAGGTTGCCTATGTGGTAGAACGCGATCAACAGAGAGCATTGGCAGAACGGAAGGAAGCTTGGCAAAATGGTAGTTTCAGATGACCTAACAACAAGAGAGGCTTTAACTACTCTAGCGGCGCACCTACCCAGCCAACTCAACCCTATTAGCCACAACCACAACAACAAGCTTTTAAAAGAAGGCTACAACAACAATATCAGCAGAGCAGGGGAGGGACCCCATGCCCCATATGTAAATTGTTTCACCCGAGGCAACCCTGTAAGAGGAGGAATAATCTATGCTTTGTGTGTGGAGCCGAGGGTCACTTTGCTAGAGACTACCCAAGGAAGCATACAAGAAATGAGCCTCAGACCGAACAAAAGGCTAAAATTCCGGGGCAAGTATACGCCATCACAAGTGAGGAAGCTCATGCCTCAAATGCTATCGTGGAAGGTACTCTTCTTGTCTTTGATCGATTAGCTAAAGTTTTGATAGATCTAGGCTCTACACATTCATTTATATTAGTTGAATTTGCTTTAAATATGGAAGATCAAGTTTTGAAGTTACCCTTTATACTAGAAGTCGCAACACTTGTAGGAGACTCTTTATTAACACAAGAGTTTCTTAAAGAGGTGTTAGTTCCGATAGGTAACAATCGGCTGAGTGCTAACCTAGTTTTACTAAAGATAACTAACTTTGATATTATCCTCGACATGGATTGGTTAGCTACACATAGAGCCATAGTAGATTGTGGTAAAAAGAAAGTAGTCTTTGGAAAAGGAAACATTGTGTTTCAAGGAATTCGAGATAAAATAAGCTCTTGTTTTATATCAACAACTAAAGCACAAAAACTAATGAGCCATGGATGTTGGGCATTTCTTGCTACTGTTATCACAAATGAGGTAAAAGGGATAATTTTGGATGAGGTAGACACAATATGGGACTTTGTTGATGTTTTCCCAAATGAATTGCCCGGTCTACCACCTGAAAGAGAAGTTAAGTTTAGTATTGAGCTTCTCCCAAGTACCACTCCTATCTCGAAAGCACCCTATAGAATGGGTCCGGCCGAGTTTAAAAAATTAAAGGAACAACTTCAAGACCTTCTAGACAAAGGATTTATCCATCCAAGCGTCTCTCCTTGGGGAGCACCAGTGCTTTTTGTGAAGAAAAAAGATGGATCTCTCCGATTATGTATCGATTATCGGAAGTTGAATTGAGTGACAATAAAGAATAAATATCCTCTTCCTCGTATTGATGACCTTTTCGACCAGTTACAGTCGGCCAAAATATTTTCTCGATTCAATCTTAGATCAGGATATCATCAGTTGAGGATTCGAGATGAAGATATCTCAAAAATTGCTTTCCGAACAAGGTATGGGCATTATGAATTCTTAGTGATGCCTTTTGGATTGACTAATGCCCCAACTACCTTTATAGATCTAATGAATCAAATTTTTCATGCTTATCTAGATAGATTTGTTATCGTATTTATAGATGATATTTTGGTTTACTCCACAAGTGTTGATGACCATAGGAAACATCTTCAAATAGTATTGAATATACTCCGTACACACAAGCTTTATGCCACACTCATCAAGTGTGAATTCTAGCTATATCAAGTAAACTTTATTGGTCATGTTATATCAAAGGATGGAGTGATAGTCGATCCAGCTAAGGTCGAAGTGGTGCTAAGGTGGGAAAGGCCTAAAACAATGTCTGAAATTCGTAGTTTCTTAGGTTTGGCAGGGTACTATAGGAGATTTATTGAAGGGTTTTCAAAGATTGCCCTGCCACTGACCAAATTAACCAGCAAAGATATAAAGTTTATCTGGAAAGAGGAATGCGAGAAAAATTTTCAAGAATTAAAGAAGAGACTTACCACTGCCCCAGTAATAACTCTACCTTGTGGAAGCAGTGGATTTGTAGTGTATTGTGATGCTTTGCAAGAAGGTTTGGGTTGTGTATTAATGCAGCATGGAAAGGTTGTAGCCTATGCCTTGCGACAGTTGAAAATTCATGAAACTAACTACCCTACTCATGATTTAGAACTTGTTGCAGTTGTCTTTGCATTAAAGATTTGGCAACATTATCTTTATGGGGAGGAATTTGAGGTGTTCACTGACCATAAAAGTTTAAGATATATCTTCTCCCATCCAGATCTAAACATGCGTTAAAAATGTTGGATGGAATACTTGAAGGACTATGACTTTACCATCCAGTACCATCCAGGGAAGGCGAATGTCGTAGCAGATGCCTTGAGCCAAAAATCTCATAGGTTCATGGCACATTTAATGATGAAAAATGGAAGTTACTTGAAGAAGTAATAACAGTCCGACCTGAGCTTGAGATTGGACGAGGAAAGTCATTCTTTGCCCACATGTCGGTATAGTATGTGGTAATAGAGCAAATACTGGAAGCTCAGAAGACAGATATGGAGACTCAAGCCTTGTTAGAATGGTCAGATTTCACTCAAGGAAATGATAAAGGAATACACTTTCTTCGGAGATTAGTTGTTCCAGCTATTCCAGAGTGAAGACATAGAATACTAGATGAAGCGCATAGTTCAAAGTATACTATTCATCCCGGAGGGACCAAGATGTATCAAGATTTAAAAAGAAACTTTTGGCGGGATAGGATGAAGCGAGATGTAGCTAAGTGTGTTTCCCGATGTTTAACATGCCAACAAATTAAGGCAGAACATCAAAGACCCTCTGGATTGCTTCAATCTCTTAACATACCTAAATGGAAGTGGGAGCATATAACAATGAATTTTACATCAGGACTACCTAGGACTTCAAGCGGTAACAACATGATTTGGGTCATAGTTGATCGGCTTACTAAGTCCTCTCATTTCCTTCCACTCCAAAAGAAGCCCTCATTGGATAGTTTGGCACAACTATATATTAAAGAGATAATCAGTTTACATGGAGTACCCGTATCCATTATTTCAGATAGGGATAGCAGATTTACTTCACGCTTTTGGCAGAGTCTACAAGAGGCTTTGGGTACTACATTGAAATTTAGCACAGCTTTCCACCCGCAAACGGATGGACAATCAGAAAGAACTATCCAAGTATTGGAAGATATGTTGCGAGCCTGCACTTTGGAATGGAAAGGTAATTGGGACGAACATCTGCCACTAGTAGAATTTGCCTATAATAACAACTATCATTCTAGCATTGGTATGACACCATATGAAGCACTATTTGGACAACATTGTCGATCACCAACCTGCATCAAACACATGTCACTTCTCCTTTCCTATAAATAGCGCCAGTTTGTTTCATTCAGTTCATTCCAAATTTCTTTCTTTTATTTCTTTTTAATTTTAAGTCCGATTTAAGTAATTTAAGAGGCATTTCTACCAAAATAGAGCGTGTTGGACAACATGGCGAGGTTATTTTTCTATTTTAAGATCTCTATAGATCAGAAATCTAACATTTAATTTTGGGTTGTCCAAAGTATCGTTATTTTCTTGTAAAGAAATCAAGGTAGGGGCTTTTATCCTCTTTTATGACATAAATACTTACATTGGTTGTCTTTAAAAGATTATATGAATAATTCTAGTTACTTTCCGTGTATGTTTTAGAATTGCCTGATATACTTGATTTATTAACTATTTATCTTTTGAATTTAATTAGGAATTATGTTTTATGTTATATGTGATATAAAGAAAATCTAGTTTCGCCATTATTTTAAAGTATGGTAAGATTGAAAGACGGTTTTCATGAAATTGTTGCTCAATCAAAATGATTTTAGAAAATATGTACAATCATGACCACCGAGTTGCTGAGATGAGATAGAGAAGGGGTAATTGTCTCGTTGGAACGAGCGACTAACCCTACCTTTATAATCATTGTCAATAACACGACCATGACTTGTAAAGTCAAGGCTAGGATTTTGAAAGAATGATCTTCATAGAAGAAGACAAAGAGAAGGAAATTCCCGTTTGAGTCGGGCATATAAGAGGTTTAATTGTTTAGAACTCAAATTGGTAGACGTATCAATAGAGTTCTATAATTAAGAGTACACAAGTAAATCCGGTTTAGATTCGGATACACGGTACGCACATTAGCCTAGTGAGCCCCTAACAAAGGGAAAGATCCCTGATTCGCCCCTAACGAAGGGCAACTATCAAGGCTATGCGCGTTAGGGTAGAGAGTATCATGGGAAAACTCTCTGCTCTCTAGATCCCGGCGCCCCATGAACACGAGTGGCTCTTCCCTCTACAAGCACGGAGTGTTTTATAAAAAAAATCTGTAGAGTAAGAGGCCGCTGCTTTGTACCCACAACAAATTCTTTATATAATAATACAAACCCTAGAAGCATCTTCAATACATAGGGAGAAGCCCTAGGGAAGTTTTTGGGTGAGAGGCACACCCTTACAGTTTTTTCGAAAAGTATTGTCTTTTTATCTTGTGATTTATAAACTGCCAGATGTTATATTTATGTCTAATAGTTTAAAATACTCACCACCCCCTCGACCTTGCAGGGCCTAGTGTGGAATAGACGGGTGTAGAAGAAAGCAGTAAAGATACTTTTTGGGAGCTTCAATTAGTGATAAGTATGAAATATATATCTATTTTATATGCCTTTTTACCTTATTTGCTAGTATAGATTAGGTTAACTTAGTGTTAATTATGATTTATTTAGATTAAGATAGATATTAGTATTTTAGTTTAATTATTAATGATTTTGTAGTTATTAGTTGTTTAGACATATATTTAAATCAAGTTGGAATTTTAATTATATTCTACATGTCTAAAATATGGTAGTTTATGTTTTGTAGGTAAAGTGCGCTTATCGAAGTACTTGGACGATGTTTGAAATGATTAAAAATAGTCTTCACATGCTTTAAAGTGATTTGGACAACTTTTCGGAGTTATAAACAAGTTGGAAATTAATATGGACACGAAGGAAAGCTTAATGAACAGAATATGAACAGTCCGGGAAAACAGAAACACTGTAGCCGATCGATCGGGGTCACTTACCGATCGATCGGGATAGCGTGAATTCATATGAAAATACAGTGTATCCGATCGATCGGGCATGCAGGGCGATCGATCGGCATAACGTGCAGTTTCCTTGTTTGACCCAAATTCCAATCCTTTTCATATTGGACTTCTTCCTACGGAACTTATGCCTATAAAAAGACATATTTGGCTTAAAATTGGGGGATTTCAGTAGATTTTAAGAGGAGAAAAAGGAAGAAGAAGATGGAAGAGAACTCAAAGCTTTCAATGGAGATTCAAATGCTTTCTTCTACAATGGAAGGCTAGACTTTTCTTTTACTTAGGAGTTGATGAAGCTATAGATAAGTTTCAGTTTCTTTTCTTTTTAATTTAGATCTCAGTTGTGAATGATGACAATTGTATGATATGGATTTCCTTTTTAATGAAAGAGCTTTTAATGTTTATTCAATTCTATGTTGATTTATTGTCTTATAGATGATAGATTGATGTGGTTTTGATATTTGCATCGATTCTAATTTTTGTGATTTAGATGAGATGGTCAAACAATAGTTTTAATGTTCAGATAATTAATAACTTGGATGAGTTATACTAAGATTAGACGGGTCATGCCTATAGCTAGTTTAGTGTAGATGATTCATGCTATTGTCGAAGATAGTTCATGCCATGGAAGTTAATTAATGATTCTTTTTAAAGTAATTCTAGCTTGTAGCTGAGAATACTTGTTCATATTCACACTAGATTTAGATTAAAAGTTAAGGAATTGTTATGGTTTTATAGTGGATTCAATTTCCTAAGTAAATTCCATCATATTAATCTCTTGCTTTTAAACTAGTTGATTTCTTTCTTTTGCTTAATTTAAGTTTAAGTTTGTTTTAATTTTCAATCAGCAAATTCCTTTTTAGATTTAGTGATAATCCATCCGTCCCTGAGGTTCGACAACCCTTAAATACTTATCCTAGTACAATTACCTTGTACACTTGCAAAGGGTTTAATTATAAACGATCAAGTTTTTGGCGCCGTTGCCGGGGACGGTGTTGATTTGTTACTAAATTAGTATTAGGATAATTCTATCTAATTTAGATTCAGTTTACTTTAGTTTTTAGGTTAATTTTTAGTTTCTTACCTTTAGTTAATTTGATCTTGTAGGCTGAGTTGAAGATCATACTCTCAACACTTGTGGCCATAAGTGGACATCGACAAGCATAGTGCTTCTCTTCGGTTTGCAAGATCCTTTTCTCCCTTTATTTTTAGTTCTTTTCTTAGTTAGTTTTTGCTTATTCTTCCCCTTTTTATACTTAAAATTGTGTGGTGTGTTTGTGGTGTATGTGTGGTCGTCGCTCCTTACTCCCCCGATTAGTACCATTTGACCCTGAGCCTGAGCGGACGTCTAGGAGAGCTGAGTTGCCCTCGACCTACATCCCTACACCCCCAAACTCTCCCACCAATTCCTCCACCCACACTACTTATAGCCCCATAATGGCTGAACATCAGTTAGTAGATGCACCACTTAAAGCTCTAAGGGAGTATTACACTCCCAATGAGTACACCTCTCCTTCATGCATTAGGTTGCCAGTGGTTGCTGCCCAAAATTATGAGATTAAGCCCAATGTCATTCAAATGCTTCCATCCTTTTATGGGCTTAGTAATGAAAACCCGTATAGGCACCTAGATGACTTCTTAGAACTATGCACAACTTTTAAGCTCTCAAATTTAACCAATGAAGCTGTTAAACTTCGCCTTTTCCCTTTCACATTAAAAGATAAGGCTAAGGAATGGCTTCACTCATTAGAGCCAAACACTATCACAACATGGGCCCAAATGCAACAAGAGTTCCTTAAAAAATATTTCCCCATAGGTAAGACCAACCAAATGAGAAAGGCCATAACCACTTTTGCCCAACTTCCCACTGAACAGTTCCATGAGAGTTGGGATAGACTTAAGGACCTTCTTAGGAGGTGTCCTCATCATGCTGTCCCTAAGTGGCAATTAGTGCAATGTTTTTATGAGGGTCTTACTGAACAAAACCGTCATCTTGTTGATGCAAGTTGTGGGGGTACCTTTTTGCTAAAAAATGAAAATGAGGCATGAAAAGTTTTTAAGGACTTGCGTGAAAATTCTCTTCAACATGCTGCGTTGAATAGAAATGAGAGTGGATTATCTACCTTAAACAATGCCCCCTCTAGGGGTGGCTTGTATGAAGTCAAAAACCCATTAGACCTCTCTTCCAAAGTTGATACTTTGAGTAGGAAGCTGGACCTCCTTATGACTTCAACCCATTAGCCCACTCCCTTCACTCAAGATGCATGCACAATATGCCTTAGCCCAGCCCATACTATCATTGAGTGCCCCTCTGCCTCTCAATTTCCTGAACTTGTCCAAGACCATGTGAATGCTACCCAATCCTTCCCTAGGGCTGAGAACAATCCATTTTCAAACACATATAACCCTAGGTGGAGGAATCATCCTAACTTTTCTTGGCGGACACAAAACCAAGGGGTTATGGTTAACCAACCCCCTAGGCCCCCATTCCAAGTCCCACCAGCCCATATCCACCAACCTCAAGTGCAACCTCCGTATGTCCAACCCAATAGGAGTCCAAGTTTTGAAGAAAAGGTTTTGAGTGCCCTACAAGGCATTCAATCTCAATCCCAACTCCTCCACTCTCACACACAATCTATAGTAAAGTTAAAAGCCCAAATTGGACAATTAGCCATTGCTATCAATAAGAGAGAGACAGGGACATTGCCGAGTCAGCCCCAACAAAATCCTAAAGGTCAATGTGGAGTAGAGATAGTCAATTCTTCTAATGAACAAGTTCAGTCCATAACTACCCTTAGGAGTGGTCGACACATTGATAATCAGATTGGAGAGGAGTCCTTGGGTACCACAAATGAAGGGTTAGACAATTCAGCCCCTAATGAGCCTTATCAGTTAGAGAGTGAACCAAATTCAAAGGAGACAGTCTCTCCTTCCCCTTCCTCAGAGCCACAGTCTAAGACCACTTCCGATGGATCTTATATCCCTAGGGCACCCTTTCCTCAATGTCTTGACCTGGCCCCACCATTTAGAAAAAGCACAGCTAAGATGGATGATATTCTTGAGACTTTTAAACAAGTCAAAATTAATCTCCCCCTCTTAGATGCCATTAAGCAAGTCCCTGCTTATGCTAAGTTCCTCAAAGACCTATGCGCTCAAAAGAGTAAATCTAAGACCCATGTGTCTAAAAAGGTCTTTCTCACCGAACAAGTTAGCTCTCTTTTGAAGTTTGACACCCCACCTAAATATAAAGACCCTGGAGTACCCACTATTTCTTGTGTCATAGGTGATCACTCCATCCATAGAGCCCTCCTTGACCTTGGTGCGAGTGTCAATCTACTCCCTTACTCGGTGTATGAGAAACTAGGGTTAGGTGAATTGCAGCCTACATCAGTTACCTTGCAACTAGCCGACTGTTCTGTGCGTAAGCCTCGGGGAGTCATTGAGGATGTCTTAGTGAAGGTTGACCGGTTCTTTTTCCCTGTTGATTTTATTGTCTTAGATATGGAAACCGGTGCCAACCCCACATATCAGATTCCTATCATTCTAGGTCGTCCTTTTCTTGCCACAGCTAATGCATGCATAAATTGTAGGACGGGGGTAATGGAGATGACTTTTGGGAACATGAAAGTGCACCTAAATATTTTGATGTGTCTAACCATTTGCTTGCAACTTCTAATGCTGAATGTTTTATGGTAGACAATTTTAGATTTGATGCTTATGATAGAGGTCCATCTTTTGTAGCATCAGCCCATAATCAAGTCATGCCTTCTAATTTTTCTACATCATCTTTTTGGAGACTTAAGAGAAGAGCCAATGCTAATATCTACCAGCCGCCCTGATATATTTGAGAATGGTGGCAATGTCTGGCTATAGACAATAAACTTAGCGCTTCTTGGGAGGCAACCCATGTTTTTGATATATTTCTTTTCCTTTTGTTTATTTTCTTTGCTTCATTTAGGCTTTATTTACTTATTTTCTCAATTTTTTTTTCACATTATAGTTTTTTTTATGGGATATAATACTTTAGGTTTGGGGAAATGCTCATCACTTATATTTATTTCTTTTCTCCAATCCTATGTACTTCATTTTCAGATTAGTGGATTAGTTATGCTTTCAGGTGATATTTTTCCCTCTCTTACTTATTCTTGTCATTGTAGTATATATATATTTTTTTAACATTGAGGACAATGTTCAGTTTAGGTTTGGGGGTGTAGAAAGATATTTTTCTTTATTTTTTTTAGGATGTTTTAGAGTATTTATTTTCTTTTGTTTTCTTTTCTTTTAAGTGGGTTTTATCGCTTATTTTCTTTTAAAAGTATATGTCTGTTTTTAAAGAGATCAATTTCATGAAGAAAGTTCAAGTAATTAATGAAGTGATGAGAATGATTAAGTGAGTAATTTCTATTTTATTTTCATTATCTTGGATAATTGTGCTTATATTTTTAAATCACATTTCACACACTTGAAACTTGTAGGAATATAATTTTATGATTTATTACTTATAGTCTTAGTGGGATATTTTTAACTAAGCATATATTTTTGAAAACTTGGCAATTGAGTAATTTTTAATATTTTATGATAGATTTTTATGCTTAGCTTTTATTTGAAAAAAAAATGGGATAAGTGTGTATAAAAAAAGAATGAAAAAAAAATGAAAAAAAAAGTGAAAAAAAAAGAAGTTGGAAAAAAAATAGATTGAATGAAAAAAAAAGAGGTTTGTTTCTCTTTTTACTGAGTAACCGGACCTTGTGCCTAGGCAAGTATAAGGGATCGCGTCAAAAGGTGAAAAGTTGAGATAAATTCTTTTATGACTTACTTGGTTTTGTAGCCTTTATAGTTCGAATTATTAAGCCTGAGGGGTGTTTCAACACCTAGTGCCTTGAGCCAACTGGATTAGGGACACTGGCCTAACGCTTGTTACATGGACTATTTAGAAAGCTTAATAGAACTAAGTATTGCACAAGTCATATTTTGAAGTATATTATGCTCTTATTCCCTGAATTTAATTGAAATTTGAAGGCTATTACATGAGAGTTTATTATGCGATGTTAAAGATGAAAGATTGTCATTGTTATATTTTTGAGTTAGTGAACTTTAATGAGCTTGGTTAATGGGTGACATAAGATATGCTTGTTAATAAAGAATGAAATCATATGACTATAAAGTTTCTACACTTTATGTTTTTAAAATGTATATATGTAGTTGCACAATTATTTCTAAGATGGGGTTATAGAATGGAATATTCCTTACTTTTAAGTGATCAGATCTTAATTGTTTACTTGTTTCAAGTATTTGTGGTTGGTTCTTTTTAAAAATAGTTATGTGTTTTTAAGAGAAGATTGTTTTTCAAATTTTTGTTTTCTTGTTTGTTTGTTTTATTTTTCTTAGGTTTAGATGTTTGTGGGTATCATTACTGCAAACCCTCACGAGACACAACTCGTCCAACTAGGGACACCTAGGGGTTTAAAGGCTTGTTGCATACGCTAAATGCAATCGTGATTCCCTACGAAAGTGGCATTTATTTATTTTTTTAGATTAGTTGTTTTATTTTGTTTTTGTTTTGCTCGAGGACTAGCAATTAGTGACCACAGAGTCTACGATTACACCAGTAGTTTTCTAAGTATATTTTCCTATTTTTTTGGCTTGAGAAGACTTGTTTATATATTTCCTTATGTGTTTATACACAGACAATATATTTCCTGGGGAATAGAATATCCCATGTTATGTTTATGGTTGCGACCCGAGCAAGCTCTAATTTTACTTTTTAACTCTTTATATATTTTATAAAATCTCGGGTCGTGACACTCTCTCACCTCCCCCCTCTCTCTCCTCACCTTCTCTCTCTCCTCTCTTCACTCTCTCTCTCCATGCACTCTGTTCACTCTCTCTTATATTATAAATTATATTTTAAAATTAAAAATAAATTGTAAGAAATAAAATATATTATATATAAATAGTGAAAGTTTAATCTATTATTAACATTAGTTTTCATTGATAATTTAATATTTATTTATTGTATATATAAATAGTAAATATTGAATAAAATATATTATATTTAGAAAGTTTATTATATTTTTTAATATTTATTTATTAAATAAAGTTAATTAATAAAGCTATTAGTGACGCTTGTTAAACAAGTGTCACTATTAGAAATGGTATTTGCGACACTTATTTAAAAGCGTTGCTAATAATTACAATTTTTTTATTTGTTTATTTTCAATTCATAACTATTAGGGACGCTTTTGTAAGTGTCGCTAATAGCAGCACTATTAGTTATGTTTACAACACATAAGGAAAGTGTCACTAATAGTTATGTTTTTTCTTTTTTTATTTAAAATATATATCTTTTAACGACGGTTGTTTAAAATGTCGCAAATAGAGGAACTATTAGCTACACTTATAATAAAACGTCACTAATATGATTAGTATTAGCAACACTTTAAACTAAGTGTCGCTAATATATGACTATTAGCGATGAAAATGCGTCGCTAATAGTTTTTTATTTTTGCAACGCTTTTTCATTCGTCACAGGTAGTAGTTTTTTTTTACGCTTAGCTTTGCATCGCTAATACTACATTTTGTTGTAATGAGGGGCACGTCTTAACTAGGGATCTTCCTCACTGACTTTAGCGAGAATGGCCTATGCCAATTTCTATCAATGCAGCATAATTTTATGATGCGCTAGAGAAATTGTCCTAGACCAATTGGCTGCCATCCGTGAGGAAGATCCACAGTTGAGACGCACCCCACCTATTGTGATCCCCCAGTTGATCGCATGATAACTGAGTTCATCTGATGTCTAGGTTTCCTGGATCTCCAAAGCTAGACTGCATCCTACCCACCCTTCAACACATGGCATGCTTCTCTGTCTCCAGAAGGGTGTTGTCATCCTCTTCATATAGCTTATTCGGCAGTTTCCCCTTCTTGATTTTTTTTTGTGCAGCCTTTGACATTTCCTATACAAAGATGTTAAATTAAAAATCAATCAAAAGGGAATATACATATATTGTATAATCAAGCTATTAATATATGAAAAAGATAATGCCTAAAAAAATAAATTATTGTCACTAATCAAGCTCTTTATTATTCAGTTTTATAGTTTTCCAATGTTATAGTTTTCCCGTTTTATAGTTTTCCAGTTGTAGGTGGAATTCCTAGTATATAGTTTTCCAGTTTTATATGTTTCCAGTTATTCAATCTCATACTTTTCCACTATCTCATACTTTTCCACTTATTTTATGGAAAATAACTACTAAAATTTTTGTCAATTTCCAATTGTTCAGTTCTATAGTTTTCCAATTTGTTTACAGTTTCATATTAACATTTATCATACAATTTCGTCACAACAGTCAATTTGAGACTAATTCATACTTAATCATCCAAAAAATAAAAAAATTAATCATTATGTGCTAATCACAGCAAGCAATTTGTAACAACTTAATGCTTTATTCTCAATAAAATCTACCTTTTCGTTATTATGTGACAGTCACAATAATATGGGAACTACAGGCACAAACCAAATAGACCAAAGGATGAAATTTGTTCAATATTCATGTCAATAATCATGTATGAGACGTGTAGGCAAGATCCAATGACTATCATTAGCAAATATATCAATTTTGTAAAAAAAAAAACCTTCAGATGAGGGCAGTGAGGGCGAGGGCGAGATGCGGCAGTGCAGTCGAGAGCGAGGGCGAGATAAGGGCAGTGAGGGCGAGATGAGGGCAGTGCAGTTGAGATCGAGGCCGAGCTGAGGGTAGTGAGGGCAATTTCTCCCAAGGCCAAGATGAGGGCAGTGAGGGGGACAGATAAAATCAGAAATGACAAAGAGGAGTAGGTGACGAGGGAGATGAGCAGATGCTTTTTGGGAAGTGGAGGTGGCAAGGGAGATGAAGAGACACTACCATTTAGTGAGGAGTCTACTTTAGAGGGTATTTCAGTCAAAAATACTCTCACTTGTACAAGTTCTCACATGAGCAAGTCTACTTTGATAAATAGTAAAAACTTACTCACATTTCGGTTATTTGACCAAAGTAAAAGTCTACTTTGGCCAATTCCTCCAACAATTGGGCTACTTTCTATTTTAATTTAAAGCAAGACCAACGGGATGTGCTACGACCAAGGTAAGATATAGGGAGCTGAAAGATAGTTTGGTGGAAGCCGCTAAAGGTTTACCTTGGGGAAAGGACATTAATTGAAAACTGTTTTCTGGATTGCACCATCTATACTGGTTATTTACAATTGAAATCATAGCTGAGCCACTCCCTGGATCCAGTTTCTGTGCATTCTACAGTAACAAACGAGTGTTTCATTTTCAACATAAATTTGGTGGCTGTCTTTCTAAGGGATGCCTTTCATGGGTTTTCTACTACTTTCATCTGCCATATGTAAGTATACGATTTGATCAAAAGTGTGTCGTATCCTCTAGGGTAGACGCTCTTTCATTATTTGGTTTTCATTGTCAATCGAAAGTCATAGTTTTACACCTTCATTCAAGTCTACCTTGCAAAAAAAAACAAAGTGAAGATTTGAAACAGCACTTACAAAGTATTGGCTAAAGAGGTAATCTTTGCTCTGTTTTTCTTCATCACCTCCTTTCAAGCACATAAGTGACTCTCAGGTCCCTGTAGAATTTTCCAACGAAGAAGGTTCAGTCAGCCGTCGTTCTCGATTCTATCTAGGTCTCCGAACCAACTCAACTAGAAATTAGGGTATATAAAACTTTAGGTCTTATTGCAGGTTGGGTGGGGTTTAAAAAACACTTCTTTTGTTCTAGTTTTAGCCCGATACTATAACAATTGGGGCCAACTGGGACTCGAGATGTGCCTAGTCCAAGAGTGGAGAAGGTATCTAATGGAACAGTTTGCCATGGATAAGTATTAACGTTTTAACAAAGAAAAAATTTATATGAGTTGGGGCTCACATGTGTCTCCTTGAGCCGGGCTCTATGGGCCATCGGATTTACATTTGTTTTATAATCGAATTTATATCAGATCACGTGGCTTATAAAACGGTTTCACTAAAAAATTTCACTGCTCATTTATTCTCGCATTTAATGTGAGTCTCCTTATTTCTAAGTGCCCACCACCCCATTTGAAAGTTCAAAAAAGAATTTCTCCAAAAGATAAAGAGATTCCAATGACCCAAGTCTTCCCTTTCCCACACACTCCAGGTCCCCCCGGTGGTTCGAACGCAATTTTCCTAACTTTTTTTAAACTCTTTTACCCTTCGCTGGCTGCTGGCTGCTGCCTTTCCACAAGTAAGCATAATATTTACAACTTAGTGAGGGTATAAATCGTAGGATAGGCAAATATTCCCTTGGGAATCTCAAATTCCCCTGCCTTAGCTCCACGGCCTTCTTTCGACAATATCTTAAATTTTAAAGGATATTTTTGTCTAAAAAAAGACGAATCCAAAAGTCATGCGTATAGGCCCACAAAGACGCGAGACTCAGGAAGAGTTCACGCTTCTTCTCTTTCCTCGAAAATGAGATCCCACTTACAATGTCCTCACTTTATTTTACTCCCAACTTCCAATCTTTGTCTGTTGGACCCGTCACCCAAAAATAACTCATGACCTCAAAGTCTACTTGAGCTCTTTAATATACTTAGAAAGCCTTCACTAAGGCCATGGCATCTCATCATAACAAACCATGACACGTTATGAGTGGATGCCATGACACTAAAGCAAGCATTTAGCTGGGAGGGAGGATCATTAATGTCACACAACTAGAGGACAAAGACTCGGGGCCACAAGTAGAGGTGAACGCTGGTTGGAACTTGGGAGGAAAGTGCATCGATTGAAAGTCACTAGCTAGCTTGGAGAGAAGAGTTTTGATGTTAGCTCGAGGAGGTGTATTGGTTTGTTGAATTTTGAGATAGAGGTCATTCAATTAATTTCTTTCCCCAGCCAACCTAAGAAGCGTATTTGAAAGAAAGTAATATTAAAACTCCAAAATCAAGGTGGTTATATGACCCCACAGCCATAATGTGGGTCCATCCCTGGTGTGAGTGCCCCACAACCAACCCAATGTGAGGGATTAAAGCATTACACTCATTTTATAGGTCTATAGGGGGAAAAAATCTAGAAAATTTTTCATCTAAAATTTGACATGACCGTTTTCCATTCAACTTGTTCCATAGAAATTTCGATGCACTTTCTGTTTCTAGTCACCAGTCAAACCCTCACCCTACGCCACAATAAAGAAAAATTTGCAAATCAATCCAATACGGAGGGAGTCAAGGTCTTCGCCCTCAGTCAACACACAACCGCGGGCCCCACTCCATTTTCAAATACTCCATTCCTTCTTCCAAACCCCCTCACTCTTCCCCGCCCCCCACTTCCCTCCCACGGCCAGGACTGCCGGACCCGACCGCCACCTCCGCCGGCTCACCCTGAGCCCCTTCCCCCGCTAACATGCGCATCCATGCACCTGTTACCCTCTCCTTCCTTTTCCTCCTTGTTCTTCCTTTCTGTTCAGCCCAGCGCTCTCCTGGCCAGAACTCCGCCATGGCCGGCCTGGCCGGCCTCATCAACTCTTCCTCCTGGAACACCACTAGTCCCAACCCCTGCTCGTGGCACGGCGTCACCTGCGCCGGAAGCGACGTCACGGGACTATCCCTCTCGGGCCTCTCCCTCTCCGTGGGTGCAGCCCGGTTCTTCTCCTACCTCTGCCAGCTCGGTTCTCTTCAATCGCTGGATCTCTCTGGCAACTCCGTCACCTCTCTCCCGGGTGAGTTTCTTGTCAATTGTAGCGGATTAGATGGGTTGACATCGCTTAATTTGAGCAAGAATGCGTTGCGCGGGTCGTTGCCGAATTTTGCTGGGTTTCCCGGATTGATGGTGTTGAACTTATCGAGAAACTCTCTCAGCGGGACGATTGGGTCCCAGCTTAATCGATTGTCTCAGCTCAGGATGCTGGACCTGAGCTTCAATTTATTTTCTGGGTCTGTCCCTACCCAGCTCGGAAAGGGGATGGCTCTGGAAAGCTTGCAGCTTTCGCACAATAACTTTAGTGGTTCTATTCCTCAAGAGCTTTTCATATATGGGAACCTCACCCTTCTTGATCTTAGCTTCAATGCCCTTTCTGGGTCTCTCCCCCATAGCATTGCTAATCTGCCAAAGCTTAAAAGTTTGCTGCTTTCTTCAAATCTTTTGAATGGGGAGCTTCCACGCAGCCTTGTGAATATACCAACTTTGTCAAGATTTGCTGCGAATAAAAATAGCTTTAATGGGTCAATACCTCAGTGGAATTCCAGTAATCTAATAGCGTTGGATCTCAGTACTAATCGACTGAGCGGATTGATCCCAGAGGGCCTTCTGTCTCTCCCTAATTTGCAGACTGTTGATTTAACTCATAATCAGCTGCGAGGTCGTATTCCTGATAAACTCTCAAACAACTTGTTCAGATTGAGGTTGAGCGGTAATTCACTTGAGGGGTCAATCCCAGTCAGTGTTGGGAACCTTTCAAAGTTAATATATTTTGAGGTGGATGAGAACAACTTGATGGGGGATATCCCATTGGAGCTAGGGAATTGCAAGAAGTTGCAGTTGTTGGACTTGGGCAACAACAACTTGGAAGGTCCTATTCCGAAAGTACTGGGAAGCCTCCAAGAGCTGGTAATAATAAAGCTTGACATGAACAGGTTGAATGGCCAAATTCCCAATGAACTTTCGCTGTTGAGAAATTTGTCCACCTTAAATTTGAGTTCTAATCATCTTACAGGTGCAATACCACCCACTATTTTTGGCATTCGCAGTCTGTCGTTTGTGAACTTGAACGGTAACGAACTTAATGGTTCAATACCAGATTCCATAAGCAATGAGAATAGTCTCTTAGAACTCCAACTTGGACACAACATGCTCTCAGGAGATATTCCAAGGATGCCTTTTAATTTGCAGGTTGCTCTCAACCTCAGTGGAAACAATTTCAGTGGACCCATCCCAATGACACTTCAGGGACTGCCAAATTTAGAAGTTCTTGACCTCTCAGACAATGAGTTCACTGGTGAAGTTCCTCAATTTTTGAGCAATCTGATGAGCCTAACCCAATTGAATATTTCCAACAATCAACTTTCTGGAGTTCTTCCCAACTTTTATCCATTTGTCAATGTTACATGGTTTGGAAATGCAAAATTGACTTCCAGAACGCCCCTGCCCCCACCTACATTTAAAACAACTTCCAGAAAAAAAATTTCATTTGCTGTGATGGTGGTCGTGGCCATTTGTACTGCTTCTGTTGTCATAGGACTAGCAGCAGTGGGATTTCTATTCATCTCTAGACGATTTTATAGAGTTGAGGATGAAAATTTACCCTCTCAAGAACAGCAACCTGAGGTTATCCTCAGTAGTCACATTCTAACGGAAGATGCCATTCACAGGTCGAGTCTAGATTTCACAAAAGCTATGGAGGCTGTTAACATTCCAGCCAATTTGTTGCTGAAGAGCAGATTTGCAGCCTATTACAAGGCCATCATGCCTAGTGGAAAGAGTTACTGTGTCAAGAAACTCAATTGGGGTGACAAGCTAATTCAATTGGGAAACAATGAAAAATTTGCAGAGGTGATGGAGGTAATCGGGAGGATAACCAACTCTAGAATTATGACTCCTCTTGCATATGCATTGACTTCGGATAATGCATTTCTCTTTTATGAATATGCCCACAAGGGGACCCTTTTTGACATTCTCAATAGCAGTTTGGGAGAACCTTTGGATTGGTCAAGTCGACACAGCATAGCTCTTGGAGTGGCTCAAGGTCTTTTTTTCCTCCATGAATTCAAGGAACCAATCATCCTCCTTGACCTCTCTTCGAAAAGCATTTTATTGAAGTCAGTTACTGAGCCTCAGATTGCTGATATCGAGCTTCATAGGGTTATTGATACTTCAAGGAGCACTGGGAGCTTTTCTAGAGTTGCGGGTTCAGTTGGGTACACTCCTCCAGGTAAGAAACAAAACGTTTAAAGATTTTTTGAACGTAGAATAATATATAGCTGGTATTCTTTTCTTGATTCCTAATAGATTTTCTTTTAAAGCATGTTTCTTAGTTTATGCTGAACTTTCACATGAAAAATTGAAATAGAAATTCTTCCATGAATTGCTTCCTGCTCCTTTCTGCATCTGCTTTTGCAGATAGTTGTGCACTAAGTTTGTATTTGTTCTGTCATGGTTGCAGAATATGCTTACACAATGAGAGTGACTATGCCAGGGAATGTGTATAGCTTTGGGGTTGTCTTACTTGAGCTACTGACTGGAAAGCCACCAGTTTTCGAGGGCATTGAATTGGCAAAATGGGTTGCAAGTAAATCAGCTCAGAATGGAGGGGCATGGGACGAAATTCTTGATTCTAGGATCAGTTTGGCTTCTGTTGCAGTTCGAAATCAGATGCTTTCAGTCTTAAAGGTTGCTCAACTTTGCGTTAATGCATCACCTGATGCAAGGCCAAAGATGAAGAATGCAGTTCGGATGCTTCTGAATGCTAGATAATGCCAATCAGGAATAGTACATAATAGTAAAAGCACAAATTTTGTATAGCATAGTGGCTATTTTGGTTGTTTCTGGCAATTTGGTTGTTGTTTAGTGTGCTACCATATTAACAGATGATATGTACTAGTACTTCATATGATGTTTCTATCAAATACCAGGTTTACATACAGGCCAAATTGGTTTTGGCAGTTTATGAATCAATATGTTTTAGTGTTGTTTCTCTGAATTGTTTTTTGACTTACCATTATAGATATCTTTTGGTCACCCTGATTTGCCTTCCCCCTGAGATTAGCCTTCATCACGTAAAAGCAATTCCTTCGTGACTTCGGCCGGAAGGGCAAGGGTTGGCGATTATGTTGGCATTTGATATACAATTACATAACCTACCAAGTTATGTATTGTTCTTTTTCCTTTGCTTTCATACCACACTGGCGTAGTTAGGCTTTTAGACTTGACTTTTCAAAATCTGAATTGAACTGTAGTTGTTCTGCCGATTCCAGTGTTATGAGTCCCATTCTTGATTCAAGTATTCATGTCAAAAAAATTTCTTGTTAAGGGTGTCCGACCCTTTAGGACCCGACTAGAAGGGGCAGGCAACCAGCCTCTTGGAACACCATTCATGTCAATTTTCTCGTCTTAAATAGTCTGCATCTTCTCATAATCATAGCCCTTGATAACTCATAAAGGATATATATTTCGAAGTTCATCTCAGGAAGACCTTTTGGCCAACCAGCCTAGACTTCTTGAATACAAAGGAATTAAGCTAGCTGCTACTAAGTCAATGGATAAAGGGGTTGTCTGCCATGTGTGTTCGAGTTACGCTTACTCTTGCCTTCCTATTTTTGTTTTCTTTATTGAGTTCAGATACTGAAGGCCATATTAGTTCCTAGGCAGAGATAACTCCTTAAAATTCCTGAGAAGATGGGAAGCCAGAATAGTCAAATCTCATCAGATGGACCTGCCACACTACTCTGATAACATATTCAACTAAAATACCTTCCAAACATAAACTGAAAATAGTAAGTCCGCTAGCAGCAGGCAATACTCACACCACACTTGCTGTAATGTGTAAAGCCCGAGCTATAGGGTGGCACAGCGGAAGCTTGGTGGTGAGCCCGGCTTGTGGATGTACAAAAAATTTCACCTTTATGTCTCTCTCAAGCAAATTACATACATATATACATAAACACAAATATAAGTAGTAGAGCAAATTCAAATAACTTTAAATTTGTATAAATTAAAACAAGAATTAAATACTACTGACCTTTAGGAGCTGAGCCCCAAAGACGCGCCCAATCACCTAGAAGTACATACGACCTCTTATTTATATCAAATATAAATAGGGGAATTAGAATTACCTCTTTAATTGATAAATTCTTTCTCTTCCAACTAAGAGAAAACCCCTTTATTTCTTAGTGAAATTACTGAGATGATTTGGCTTGAATGGGGCTGATCACCACTTATCAAAGAGAAGATGAGAGTGGTAGTTCTCTAAATTTTTGCTTTGGAGAACAAAGAAGAAACCGGTAAACTTCTTTCTATCGGCGGCAAGAGAAAAGAGATGGAAGATTGTGGCTGACCTGACCAAAAGAAAGAAGAGGAAGAAGGTTTGCTACAATGCCCTTTCTTCCCTTTTTTTTCTTCTCTATATTTCCACCATCGTAGAGAAAGAGATATATTTCTCTTTGATTCGTTGCCCTCTTTTATATAATTGACTTGCCCATGTTCCTATCCTACTTGAATTAGAATTTGGGCCCACTTAATTTCCTTCTCTCACTTATCTCTCAAACTGGAACCGGACTCCTCTTTCCCGGTTTAAGTGGGTACATTGCCCACAACCCAACATCCCCCACTTGGGTAAAGTGCCCACGAACCAGACAACAACTTGTGCACCTAGTTCTGTCTTAGTCCAACCTATAGGAAAAAACGTTCATACTGAACTCCACAGGAGCTAGTGCCTTAGCCCTGTCAAAGTCCTATACTATGAACAAGACGTACAAATTGATTCATTGTTACAGTCTTTGCTAACAGATTTTCCAGCATCTCAGAAGTAGGAAGATGGTTTACTACCAACTTTCCTTTCTGTAGCATGTCAAACACAAAGTAATAATATACTTCGATGTGTTTACCTCTAACGTTGATTTCTCCATTTTTAAGTGTTGATGCAGTGGTCAAATTATCACAAAACATATGAATAGGAGAATCAACCCAGCTCTCTAGCCTAAGCCTGACTAGAAAGTCTTTAATCCACACTACCTCTGAAGCTGCTAAACTGCATGCATAAAATTCAGCCTCCATGGTTGACTTTGCTATGCTCTTTTCTTCTTACTAGCCCAAGCTATAGCACCGCCTCCAAACATGAAGACATAACCAGTAGTGGATTTTCTGTCATCTGGGTCCCCATCACAGTCTGAATCACTATACCCAGCCAATGACAGTTCCTCAGCTTGATAGGTGAGTTTCATACCTTTGGTTCCTCAGCTTGTGCATAAGGCACTGACTCCATTTTGAGTCTATCCTCGTTAGATAAAGTTATACCTTTATAGATAGGAGACTCTATTGCTTTCCAACCAATCACACTGAAGCATTTCAAGATGCTTTCTATGTATGATTCCTGAGACATGTTAAACAACCTTGTTTTTCTATCTCTATCAATCTTCATACCAAGTATGTAGAAGACCTCACCCATATCTTTCATTTCAAACTGGGTATTGAGGTACTCCTTTAGACTGACTATTAAGCTCAAGGTTTCCTATCAAAAGGATATCATCTACATAGAGAGAGAGAGAGAGTAACATAAATCTACTTTCATCCTTGAAGGAGTAGACATAATGATCACATTCATTTGCTATAAATCCATACTCACTAATCACCTTGTAAAAAGTGAAGTACCATAACCTAGGAGATTGTTTAAGGCTGTATAAAGACTTTATGAGTCTGCATACCTTGTGTTCCTCTCCAAGAACAACAAAACCCTCAGGTTGTTCCATGTAAATCTCCTCGTCTAAATCACTATTTAGGAAGACAGTTTTTACATCCATTTGGTGCAACTCTAAGTCTAATTGTGCCACTATAGCCAGCAAACACTTAATAGATGTAAATCTAGTCATAGGTAAATAGGTTTCCTTAAAGTTAATTCCCCTTACTTGGTTGAAACCTTTAGCTACCAATCTTACTTTATATTTATCTATATACTCATTTGCCTTGAGTTTTTTCTTGAAGATCCACTTATAGTCAATAAGCTTTATTTCACTAGGCAAGTCAACAACTTTTCAGACTTGGTTCTTCATAATGGAATCCATTTTTAAATAGCTGATTGTCATTCTTTGGAATCTGGACTATCTATTACCTGCTCATAGGTCAAGGGATCATCAGATAAAGGTTCATCTATTGTTACTTCATCCTCTCCTAACATGACATAAAAGTCCCAAAACAAAGTTGATGGTCTTCTATCTCTCATTTCCCTTACTTCAGACACTCACTTAGGTTCAGATCCTATAACCACCTCTGTAGAAGTAGTAGTGTTTTGTTCTTTCTCTACTTCAAACAGTTCTACTCTTTTACTAAGAATTTTAGGGTCTAAGTCTTCTTCTAGGAAATATGCATCCTTAGATTCAATGACCCTCATTATCCCATCAATATGGTGCACTACAAACATGTGCCCCTTAGAGTGTTCATTGTACCTTATAAAGTTACACTTTATTGTTTTAGGGTCTAGTTTACGTCTATGTTGGTCAGGTACTTTTACATGTGCCTTAGACCCCCACACTCTAAGATGACCTAAGTCTAGACAACTACCTATCCATAACTCATAAGGTGTTCTTTTGACAGCCTAAGAAGGTACACGGTTAAGTACATACACATCAGTTGTTAT
This sequence comes from Saururus chinensis, assembly GCA_035235625.1. Classification (NCBI taxonomy): domain Eukaryota; kingdom Viridiplantae; phylum Streptophyta; class Magnoliopsida; order Piperales; family Saururaceae; genus Saururus; species Saururus chinensis. The sequence goes on from CP141140.1 coordinate 31,308,708, forward strand.
GAACGTCCTAAGGGCTGCCACTGGGGCCAGTGCTAGGGTAATTATGGTTTAATTATATAATAAGGGCAATTAGGTAAATAAATTAATTAGAGTATTAGTGCTTTCTTTTAATTATGTTAATGACCCTTAGGTGCTTGTTAGTGAGCCCATTAGAATTATCTATTTAAGTGTAAGGGCTATGCCTTGGTTTGATTAGTGAATGAATTATTATCTCTAATCTTCTTCTCCTTTTCCCTACTCTCCCTCTTATCCAGCGGTCATGCCACTCCCTCTCCCCTTTCTCTGCTTTTCTGTGCTGCTCTCTTCCCCTATATCGGTCACCATGTCATTGTGGACATCTGTTCACATCATTGGTATCAAAGTCTAACGTTCCATAGGACAACAGGCAGAGAAACTCCCAAAGGTTGCAGCTAAGCTGGAGAATAAGCAGAGGCCGAGAATCTTCAAAGGCTTATAATGTCCCTGGCAACGCCTCCACCATAATTTGCATCAAAGATGCGGATGAATCAATTCGTGAATATGGCCTTTCGTTGCCAGAGGAACCCGTTCCGATGGCGGGAAGAAGCCCCAACCATCGCCCCTTTGCTGCACCCATTTGCCTTGGTATTTTCTAGCGTTAGCAACGACAAAGAGGAGGAAGAAGGTCGGTATGCCATGGGACTGCGCTCCAATCGCTGGAGCGGCCTGCTCTTCCATCGCCGGTACATTGTGCCTCCCTTTTCGCACTGGCCTTAGCACCCTGTCGCCTCCTTGCGAAAATTTCTCACCCGGCTCCCTTGACATCAATCGCTTCAATCGTGGCTATGGCAACTTTCTGTCGGATCAATATGGAGGATGCGCTGCATCCCTGGATTTTCGACTATGATAATCTTAGTCAATTTTGGCTATTGTGGAAGGTTTTAGATTTCCAGTGGGATGTACAGGGGATTTGTCACTCTGGTTCAAACAGGAGAGGTGACCTTTCCTCACTTTAGGTCTCTGTGACTTTCACCATAGGACACCGCCTGTGCCCCTGCCCCTGTTGAAACTCAGGCCTCCTAGCGCCAATGGCCACCACCCAGCGCCATTTGTCGCCATTGGACCAGGCTCCAGTCATCCTGGCCGAACTTTTGTCCCCGCACTCCGCCGAAGATTTCATTGCCCTCCCAGCCTCAGTCCACTTCTTCCACATTGCCCACGGCTGGGTCATCTTCAGCGCACTGTGTTTGATGGGAATGGAAGCCGACCTCTCCATCCTCCCCTGTCAATATATCCAGCTGCCCGACGATCCTCCATTGTTCCGCAACAATCCCTTCCCTCATGCCTACCTAATAAGCCACAAGTTGCTGATCTCTGCCAAGAACACTGGCCAGGCCAATTCGGCATCGACCCCGGATGAGAGATGCGAGGGTTACATGGCCGTGGGGGGTATTCTCTATGCCCACCACCTATTCGATGAATTGCTCCAGAGCTTCCACGCCACTGAAGGAGAGAAGTGAGAGACTGAAAGATGCTGATGAAGTGTTCGTTAAGTATGTGGGCCGAATATGGAACTATTATTTCAAAATCTGGTGGAGTGGAGTTTTCAGTTCGGGAAGGTTACTTCTACCGTGCATTGTCCAAAGCATTGCATATACAACCAACTTTTGCAATTGCTTCCTCAAATTTGGCTGGGCTCTTATTGGAGGCTGGGGACCTTAATAGATCCCTAGCATAATACGGAAGCTGTTTTTCGTAAACCTACATTTGCTGATGCCTACCTGAATTAAGGGAATGTGTATAAGGCTATGGGAATGCCGCAAGAGGCTATTTTGTGTTACCAGCAAGCCTTTCAGGCCCGATCTGATTTTGCTATAGCTTACGGCGATCTAGCGAGCATCTATTATGAACAGGGCCAACTGGAGATGGCGATTCTTCATTACAAGCAAGCCATTACTTGTGATTGAGGCCTACAATAATCTGGGCAATGCGTTAAAAGATGCTGGCAGAGTAGATGATGCAATCAACTGCTATCAGTCTTGCCTAGCTCTCCAACTTAATCATCCTCAAGCTCTGACCAATATGGGGAACTTTTATATGGAACGGAACATGATAAGTGTTGTTGCGACTTTCTATAAGGCTACACTGGCTGTTACAAATGGATTATCTGTTCCTTTCAGCATCATAGCTTTTATTTCTACACAACTGGGACATTATGCAAATGCCATATCAAGCTATAATGAGGTCCTTCGTATAGATCCTATGGAAGCTGATGGACTTGTTAACTAGGGAAACACTTTCAAAGAAATTGGTAGGGTTCGTGAAGCAATTCAAGACTATTTCAGAGCTGTAGCTATCTGGCCAACCATGGCTGAAGCTTATGCAAATCTGGCTTCGGCTTATAGGGACAGTGGTCGTGTGGGGGCTGCCATGAAGAGCTACGTGCAACCTTCCGCATACTCTTCAGGTTGTCCGCACCTAGGAAGACAGAGAAAGAAAGTTTCTAGAAGTTGAAGGAATTTTAAGTAGACAGATCCAGATGTCTCTTCTTCCAAGTGTTTAACCATTTTCAGCAATAGCTTATCCAATTGATCCAATGCTTGCACTGGAAATCAATCGAAAATATGCTGCTTAATGTTCTTTGATTGCGGCGCGTTATGACCTTTCTCCTTTTACATATCCATCTCCATTACCAATAAAAAGTGAAGGTGGAAGTGAGCAACTGAGGATTGGACATGTGAGCAGTGACTTTGGTAATCACCCCCTTTCTCATCTTATGGGCTCTGTGTTTGGCATGCACAATCGAGAATAAATAGAGGTCTTCTGTTATGCATTAAGCCAAAGTGAGGGTAGTGACTGGAGACAATGAATCCAATCTGAAGCTGAGCACTTTGTAGATGTGTCATCCTTGTCTTCTGACATGATTGCAGGACTGATTAATGAGGATAAGATTCAGGTTTTGGTTAACTTAAATAGGTACACCAAGGGTGCAAGGAATGAAATTTTTGCCATACAGCCGGCGCCCATTCAGGTCTCTTAAATGGGATTTCCAGGTACAATAGGTGCAATTTACATTGACTATTTGGTCACTGATGAGTTTGTTTCACCTACATGGCTCCAGCATATCTACTCAGAGAAGCTTGTTCATCTGTCACATTGTTATTTTGTTAATGATTATAAGCAAAAAAATCGTGATGTCATGGATCTAGTTTGCAGGCACAATAATCTTTACCACAACTTGGCCGTCTTTTTGGGTGGGCTTTGCGTGAGTCTGATCCTACTCGGATCTATCAACAGCAGTTTCGTACATGGGCTGGGTCTTCTGTTGGCTCTATCGTTCATACAGTTTTAGACCGACTATTCACAGCGGAGCTATGGTGGGCCCAATGTTTAGAATTTTAGGTCACCTCGAGGACGAGGTGATGTGGAGGTGGGGTAGAATGTTGTGAATGTCCTAAGGGCTACCATTGGGGCCACGTGCTAGGGTAATTAGGGTTTTAATCATGTAATAAGGGTAACTAGGTAAATAGGTTAATTAAAGTATTAATATATATTTTTTAATTATGTTAATGAGTCTTAGGCGCTTATTAGTGAGCCCATTAGGATTATCTATTTAAGTGTAAGGGCTATGTCTTGATTTGATTAGTGAATGAATTATTGTCTCTAATCTTCTTCTCCCCTTCCCTGCTCTCCCTCTTGTCTGGTGGCCATGCTGCTCCCTCTCCCCTTTATCGGCTTTTCTGTGCCACTCCCTTCCCCTACGTTGGTCATCATGCCGTTGTGGACATCATTTCACAACATCAATGTTTAATGCTTCACCCCAAAAATTTATTCCTAGTTTTAAGTGGTTTAACATTGGTCTAACCATATCTAAGAGGGTTCTATTTCTCCTTCAGGACTCTATTTTGCTAAAGAGTATAGAGTAGAGTGTATTGGTGTATAATTCCTAGCATAGTGAAATAGTCATTAAACTCATCAGAGGTGCATTCTCCACCTTTGACCATTCTTAGGACTTTAATTAACTAACCTAATTGAGTCTCTACTTCAGCCTTGAATTTTTTTAATTTCTCAAAGGCTTCAGACTTTTGCTTTAGGAGGTACATATAACCAAACCTAGAGTAATCATCTATGAATGTATTAAAATACACCATCTCTCTATGGGTTTGTACATTCATAGGCCCACATATGTATTAGTGAATAACCTCTAAAAGGTCTGTGACACTCTTACCCTTTGGGATGGGCTACCTACTCATTTTGCCTGCTAAGCAGTCTTCACATACACACATATCCCTAGATAACCTAGGGAGGAGTCTAATGTTGGGCATTCTGTGTAATTTGTTAACATGTACATGACAAAACCTCAAGTGCCACATCAAAGAATCAACATCAGACAAACACACCACATAATCAAACTTAGCTACTGCATTAATAGAAGAGTCATTTGCTACATCTAACTTAAATAAACCATCACAAAAAGAAGCAGTAAATAAAATTTTATTATTCTTGCTAACTGTTGCCTTTGACCTCTTAAACTTAGTCTCAAACCCTTTGCTAGTGAGGAGGGGAATTGAGATAAGATTCCTTCTTATGGTAGGGGCAAAGAGGACACCTGTCATCACAAAGTTCATCCCCTGAGGAAGAGGGATCTTGTAGGTATTTGTAGCAATCACATTACAAAATGTGTTGCTCTCTATGTAGATCTTGTGTTGCCTTAAAGACAAATCTCTCATCCTGTCACCCCTAGTCATAGCTACATGCTTAGTGGCTGTAGAATCTAGCCACTAGCTCTTCTCATTGGAGTCAGTAATCATAACCTCTGAGATCATGCAAATGATATCTTTCCCTTTCAGATTTGCCTTGCTTCCAGCTCCCTGATCCTCATTAGGGCAATTGTTTTAAAAGTGACCCATTTGGCCACATTTAAAATAAGCCCCTTTGGGTTTGTTGTCATTGTTGCCCTTTCCACCACCTTGGGGTTTCTTGCCCCTTCTCTTGAAGTTTTTCTTCATCTGACCTTGACCACCACCTCCTCTACCTCTCTTAAAGCCACCATGCTATTCAAGGTTGGCAAATGCACTCAGAGCACTCACATGGTTCCTCTTCTCCTGCTATAAGCAAAGCTTGGCAGTAGGGTTGGTAATCGGGCTGGGCTTGGGCTAGCTTGAGCCTGTTTATTTAGAGCCCGAGCCCGTTAAGCCCGACTACTCACAGCCCATTTAAGGGCAAACGGTCATGAACCGGTCACGGGCTCTAACTACATTCAACTTAAAAAGAGTTATTTTTGGCCTCATAATAAGATGTAACTTGACTATATCGTAAAATTTGATTATTGGGTCAAATATTCATTAAAAATTATTATTTTATTATTTTTTAAATAAAAAATGAATGTAAAATTTTAAATCCTATTTAGATATGAAGCCATCTTAATGGATTAGGCCTACTTAATGCATTTTCTAAAGGGGTTTCAATTTCCCTGGCCTAATGTAGTTATTGTTTCATATTTTTTTAATTGGCTCCTATGAATCAAATTGGTACGAGTTAATCAATGGTGTAATTTCGATTGTTATAAGGTCATAGGTGATTTAGATTTGACATTGTAACAACCCAATTTTTTGAGAATATACTTTTAGGGCCCACATTGTTTTTTTAAGTAATTTTAATCCTTAATCTCTATAAGAAGCTTTAGATCGTTCGTAGGGCTCAGAGAGTCTATGATGCAAGCCTAAGAACACAAAAATATGACATTTGGATAGTAAGCTATGAACTCGAGAAGTGTGTTGTAGGCAAGCCCCACTTAAATTCATGAGAAAACATACCCTTGTGGGGTCTTGTTTAGTAAGGCTTGTTAACACAAACCCAATTGAGCGAAGAACGCGCAAAATCGAGTCCAGCATAAGGAGATATCCAATTTTAAAAGTTTAGGATAAAAATTGCAATAATAATAATTTTTGCGTTAGTGCTTTGATGTCCATTGTGCTGCCATCAGTAGTCACTGGTCAATTAACACTCCAACCTGCAATAGCAGGTTGAGGCCTGCTGTGGCATGCTAGCCTATAGCTAGACTGCAAGAGCATGACACTCCTACAACTATTGGATGCACAACATGTGTTGCACTTCCAACAACCTTGTTTACCTATAAATTGAGGGGGGAGGGGTTCCAATTCGCTCCACACCTTTCTCATCCCCTCTCTTCTGATTTCTGCCCACTCTTAAAATTTTAAAACTATGTTTTTAAGCCATTTCTCGCCTAATTTCTACCATTCAAAAACCAATCCTATCTAATGCCAGGACACCCTTCATCGTAATGGTTCATTTTTTGAGTTAGCCTCTATAAAGGGAGAAAATGACATGGGACAAGAGGAAGCCCCCTCCACCACACATGGGTTGAAAGCAAAGATCATCCCAAAGCTAGGGGAGACTCCACCCATCTCACTCAAATCGGAAGGAGAGACTATCCCAGCACGAGTGGAGGTGTCGCCCACAACTCTTAAGCCAAGAACGAGTGCAGGCTTCGCCACCATCCACCTTTCGAAGGAGGTCCAAAAGCGAGGTTAGGTGGTTCTAAATCCTAATTTTGTACTAGATCCAAGAATTTCCTAATTCTCTTGTGAAGGTCATGTCACAAATTTTAGGAGTTTGACCCTTTAAGCTTATTAGTTGAATTGAGTTACAGGAATAGTGGTTTGGGCCTTTTATTTAGCTTTTTGGAAGTGGCTAAGCTTTTGGGTGCCCTAACCTCTCTCAAGGTGAGTTAATTTGATTACTTTCTCCTTAATCTTTTGAGTTTTAATAGGGAATTAAAGGTCATTCATGATTAATCATAATTTCCATGTTTTTCTTCTATCAAAATGCCCAACTTTCTCTTATTTCATCTAACTTGTAGAACCCTAGAACCTTTGTTTTGATGTAAAACCATGTGCATCATGTTTAGAAGTCATTAGACTCAAGGAAGTATTTGAAATTTACACAGTTATCATAGATAGTTATAAGCCTCTAGTTTGTAGAGATCATGCTTTATGCTTAAATATAATGAAAAATCTAAATTTGTAGAATAGGGATCTTTTGATTTAGGAAGATTTGAGGAGTTTTTGCCTAGAGGCAAGGAATTTTTATTTGATGATGTTTTACTTGCATTAACACCATATTTGTGGGTGAAATGATTTTCTTGAAGAATGGATGACTTGAATCATTTTTAGTCCCTATTTTGGATTTATGACTATGTTTAGATACTTTTATTTTGAGCTTCGCTCTCAAAGTTTTTTTGGAAGTATATTAACATGTCTAGATTGTAATCCTAATTTTTTAAATTTTTTTAGAATAATATGTACTTATTATATTTTTCAAAATACATATTGTACAGTAAAACAGTTATCTGTTTTCGTGTTTAGAAGCGTGCGTAGGGATGAAAACAAAATTTTTTTGTTCTTTCTTTTTATGATGGATTAATATACGTGTTATGAGCATTCTATATAAAATTCAAGTTGTTTGGAGCATGATAAGTCAATGGCATAGTTATAAATTGGTAGGTCAATAGTTTTAGCAGAAGTACAAGGTCTAGTTAATCAAATAACAAAAATTATTTTTGTATTGTTTTTTATATGATATTTATTTGTATTGTAATTAAGACTATGAGTAGGTTTCTGCAAATTTTCATATTGATTGGAGTTTATTTGCTATTTTTCATAAAATATATAAATTACATGCTCTGATTATGCTAAAATATTTACTTAAGCTAGTATGAGAACTAATGAGTTATTGTATTGTTGATTGTGCTACTTTGGTACTTTCAGTTTGTTTACTTTTAATAATGATATGCATGGATATATCTAAGGTTAATTTAGCAAATCAATGTTTCATGCATGTCTTAGTACACATGAACTTATCTACTCAATTATGTCTTATATAAAATAGTATTATTACTTAGGGTTGTATATATATACACTTATATTTTATAGATCATGAAAATGATTTGTAAACTATGAATTAATCGTGGTTAGTTGAGGTTTCTATGGTTGTCGAACTAGTCGTATCATAGGTTTATCAAATCGATATTATGTCTAAAAGGATAGGGCTTTATGTCCAATGGAGAGGTTTTATGTCTAAAAGGATGAGTTATTCCTCCCTTAGGCAAGATGCTTGAGATGTTTATATTATTGAGATTTCTGGGGTTGGAGTCTAGGTTGGTCATATCCATGTGCACCAGCTTGACCAAGTATTATTTTGGCACCTCTGGTTTGGAATGCCACGTTCATGCATTAGGTATCAAGTAACATGTAAAAGTATTTTTCATTACTCTAATTTCTATCATATTAAGACTTATTTTGGATATAGTTCTGATATTAAATTACACCAATATAGTTTGTAGGGTTTCTGAAGTACTTTTGAGATATATGTATATTATGGTTGTTTAAGGAATTTGCTTGATTGTGAAGCATGTATTTGGGTATTAATGTAAGTGTTTTCAAAACCTTACTAAGTTTATACTCACCTTTTTTTGTTTTGGGAATCCTTCAGGATCCTTTTGTGATTGTGTCAAGCAGGTACTTAGGATGAATTATATTGCCAGCAAGACGAGAACTAAAGATATGCTGAGTGGGGATAGGTTTCTCGTAAGGGATGTGAGGAGAGAATAAATGAATGAACATTAAGGAAACTTCATATAATATGATAACATTTCAATTTCGATTATGGTAGATTTTCTTCAATGGTTTAAGACATATGCTTATGATATTGCCTCAAGATTTTGTATATTGAATGCTTAATTCTAATTATCATAAAAGTGGTTAAAATTTCTTTTTATATTTATTCTCCATATTGTTTTTAAACAAAGCAATGACTCATCTGTGTATTCCTATCTAATCTTGTATTGGGTTAGAAGTTATCCCGTCCTCTCATTGATTTTTGGTCAGGGGCATGATAGTTAGGGGTTAGATGAATGTCTACCTCTTAATGAGATTTTTTAAGTATAAGTATTTGAATACTCTTCAATTATTCTGGTCATTTTAAAATTTGGAATTTGAAGGGTACTTCTTCAGCATGTAAACCAAGAACTATCGGAGTTTATCACTCCTAGATAGTGAGAGTTGGGGTATCAGGCAAATATCCCTCTTCTTCTAATCTCATTGCCCCATGAGCACGAGTGTATGTCTGTTTCGTATCAACGGCATTCTGTGAATGATATGTATTTGTTTTAAGCTCTACAAAAGACTTGACTTTAATTTTAAATCAACATTTTGAAATATGATTTGTTTAAATTTTGCTTCAGCAAGTTAGTAGAATTTAATATTACCTACTCAGTATAAACTTTATACTCACCCAACCCCAAATGTTGCAGGTGCAGACACAAGTCTAGGGTTGTAGCGGAACGGTCCATGGAAAACTAAGGTCCTCTACACTGCATTTTGTTTAATATCTTTTTGTTTGCATTGTATATTTATGCTAACATGAGGTGGTGGCATATACCGCCTTCTTTTAGAAATTATGTACATTTGTAAATTAATATTTTTACCAGGGTTACTCATTTATACACGGTTGATGTGGGCCCCTACATTATTATAAATTTGCATGATTTTGAATTTGAAGTTAAATTAAAACTTGGGTAGTAACAAACATGTTGATAGGCGTGCCAATGGTTGGGAAAATTAATAGACACTATCACAACTCGTTCAAAGTTCTCCCACAATCATGTTATAATATGTTTCATCACTTATACTATTTCTTAACAAGGCTTTAAAGTGATTTCATGGAGTTAAATACTTATTTAACACAAAACTCATGATGATCATCATCGTAACAGGAACATCATAGAAATTCATACTTTCATATCCAGCAATTTTGTAATTCAAATCATACATGCATATTTAATGTTAAATCATAGTAACAAAGTTAGAAATTCGACCTCTTTTCTGCTAAGTGAATCAAGGTCTCCACCAATCCGATCCTTCGTTCCTTTTTCCCTAGTTCACCATTTTCTCCCAAAGTTAAAGAATTTGTAAGATTTTGGTCAAGGTTTGTCAAAAGTATTTATATGAAAATCAAATAACTGAATTCTAGTGCATAAGCTACATAGAACCGCTTGAAGTTGCTTTTGAGTGCAGTTCCAAACCCATATGGAAGACTGCTCTAGAATCACTAATGAGTCAAAGTTTACCAACAACATTTTCTAGACTTCATCGGTGAGTTTATTGATGCTTTGAATCCTCCAACAGTGAAATTACAGTTTCATCGACAGGTTTAAGACATGTTTGTACTTGCCAACATAACTTTTATTCGAAATAAAATTACATCATTACTACTCTTTTGAGTTTATTACTTAATAATAATATATTTATTAAAGAGGTTTGTCAATTCAAAGAACATGAAGCTCTCTAACACAAAAATCACAAGAAAACTACAAGTATGACTCATGAATAAATGCATATGAATTCCTCAAAGAAATTATGGGTGTCACATACATGCATTTAGAGATTAGGTCATTTATACTTTGCTTTAAATTAGTCAACTCCTTTGGTTTGTGATTCTCAATCTTTATTTCTTATTTTTAATATTTAACTTTCTTTTATTAATTTTGGAAGAAATCACCAATATTTAACCCTTATCTCTTCCACTTATGAATCTCTCAATATCTTGTTTATTAAAACAAGACAAATTCATCTAGACTCTAGTAAAGAAATGGTTCTCATCTTTTGACTCACCTTAGTTAGATTCTATGTATATTATTTTTTTAATTTTATTTTTCTAAGGCTTGGCTTTTTCAAAATCCTCTCAACTTACATCATTTTGTTTTATTCTTTGTCATATATTTTTTATGTCAAGTGGATGAGAGCTTTCACAGTAGCTTAAGCTGACCTAAGTAGGTAGCCCTTCCCCATCTTATTTACGAAGATAATTCATTTATCAAATAAAAGAAGTAAGCATGTACAAACATTATGACTCATTACATAAATTTTTTTGCCATGAATCCAAGATAGAAGTCTAGCATAAGATCCTATAATCTTGATCACTAAGACTCTACTAGAATCAAAACTCTTCAGTCAACTTAACTTTGAGGATTCTCTTTCAATTTCCATTCATGAAATTGCCTTGAGGTTAACATGATGTGGGCAAGTTTTTGAATAACATAGAGTTGCAACATCAAGCCAAAGAAAAGTGAATTGATCTTCATTCTCTTTGGTGCGTTCATCTCGTAATTAAGGAACGTTGACCACATGTCATGGTGTTTTAGCTTAAAAGTCAATTGATGACCTTTAATTCAAGAGTTAAATATTTCAAGAGCATAAAAAATTGAGCAATGAAACTCAAAAGCATCAACTAAAATTTTTTGCGTGTTTTAGACTTTTCCATTTTTTTTGTTTTTTTAATCAAAACCTATAAACAAAAACTTCCTGTAAACAAAGAAAAATGAAATAAAAACCTGAAAACATATAAATGTCCAAAAGGTAGGAAGAATTAACTCATGGAGAAAGAAAACTAATTTCTAAGTAGAGATTTTTGACTTCTTCTCCTTACCTAGTCTCCTATCTAAAGGCAACTTAAGGCCATTTTGCTTTCACTATCAACTTGGGATCTAAAGTTTTATGGGATATCTTTTCTAATCCAAATTTTAAAAGTTTTCTTTTCAATGACTTGAGCATTCTTGTTTGGATTGTGATTTCTAATTCACATGCCTTTGGCTTGAGGTAACTTATGGTGTGAATTGATTCATTTCCTCTTCTTAAGCAATTTATTCAAATATGAATAATCTTAATTCTCGTTAGTTTCAAATTTTCTCATGATACATTGATTAAGGCAATTTATGTTGTGCTTTTTTACTTGCATTTGTCTAATTAAGAAAAACTTGTGATCATCACAATTGTGATGTCCCATCCTATGGTAAGACTTAGGACTTTTATTCCTATGAGGATTTTTAGGTTTTGAAACATGATCAACTTGTGGAACTACTTTCCTAGTGTGCATGGGTTCTTTGGCTTTGACAAACTTAGTGGCATCATTAGACTTTCTAGAATTAGTCTCCTTAAATCCTAATCCTCTTTTATCACTAATATATTGTCTCATATATAAAATCTTGTCCAACTTCTCTTGCCCTAATGTGAAATATTTTAATTTTTCTTGAGAAGCTTCAATTCATTCCCTAGGTGATCAATATTCTTCAAGCATGACTTATTTGTCTCTAATTTTTCATGAAATTCATTCTCTATGAATTTTATCTTATCTAAAAGATCATTTTTCTTAGATTTGAAGGCATCAATCTTCTTATTAGTATCCTTAAATTCATTCTCTAAAGATCTAGATTTCTTTCATTCTCCAGTTCATTATGCAAAGTTTGAACCTCTTTAACTAGTAATTCCTTATCTTCAGACAGTTGGGATAGAAATAAATTCAATTGTCTCCACATTAGCTTTGACATTTTTTTCTAACTTCTTATTTGTTTTACCCAATTCAATGGCTTTTCTAAATAAAGTTTCAATACCCAATTCTTCATTATCACTAGAATGAGAATTAGACATGATGAATTGATCAAGCACAAGTAAAGACAATCACCAAATAACCATGTTTTGGAAAAAAACAAGCAAGCTACCCTTAATCTCAACAATTCTAGCAAAAATAAATAATTATAGCATGCAAAATATGCTAGATTCAAGCAAAAATCACAAGTATTGAATAAAAAATCCCCAGCTACTGCTTGAGGGTTTAGTATCTCTAAAAAATATAATGGATGACCCATTGTTTCTAAAACTAGTACTTTAAACAAAGTAAGAATTAAGAGATATAACCTCTTTCTACACATGATTTTATATCACAGAAACATAATCATAATTCCTAGTGTAACCTATGTTGAATCTATCAATCAATCGTCTACAAGAACACATGCAAACAACACACAACAATTTTAATGTGGAAAACCCAAACTTGACTAAAAAATCATGGCAACTTCATAAGGCCAAACCAATGCACTAGGCAGCAAGAACTTACAAGACCTAGAACAACCAACCTATTTTTGACTTGACATAAACAAAAACTCATTTTCTTTGTTCAGTCCTCTTGTGTTGTTGACCTTCAAATTTCTCCCTCAAGCCCTTGAAGTTTTCCTTCTTCGTCTTCGTTTAGAGGCTCAATCAAAGACATCTTCCTTAATTGATGATTCACCTTTGAGTTTATTCAATTGCTCCTTTATGAAGAAATCTGTTTCAACTCTAAAGTTGTGTGTGATGTTGTGAATAAACCGTCAACAATTATTTATGAAAAAATAATTGATGAGTCTCTTGATGGCTAATTGAGTTAATCTTCAAATTCTAATAGAATGACTCACCGATCCCTCTCTATGCTAACAATGGCTTCCACTTGCTTTTACCACATTCAAAACACCCCTTATATATAAGTAAGTTAGTTTAGGTGTTAAACCTTGAATAGAAATTAAAGTTTACATGAAATTTTGGGAAACTATATGTCGAATGATCAATAGCTACAGTAACCAATCAATCTCTACAATAACTACCATAGTACACAATTCTAGAAACAGTACTTGATCGATCGGTAAGTAGTACTGCTACAATAACATGCTACATTCATATGCTACAATGTTGCTACAGTGCATATGCAGTACCAAAGATATTTTCCCCAAATCGATCCCTTTTCAATTAGGATTGATCAGGGATAAAAAAAAATTACATATGTTATTTTTTACTCATTCTTTTCTCACACTTAGACAATAAACCTTTTATCTCAAGTGTGTGAATGTGATGTATGCACACATTTTTACTTGCGAAAATACTTTCGAGTCTTCTGATTTGCTTCATCTTGACCATGTGATCTTGAGTAGCAAGCTTTCTATCCTATGACTTAAATTCCACATTAATTTGACATTATTTTGTTCACCAAAATAAGCTAATACAATACATATGGCCACATATATTCTTATGACTTCGTTGTGTACAAGTTGGTCATCTAAGACTAATGTTATTGAGGTTGATAAGGATACCATCAGCATGCTCACAACCCTTGACATGTCAGACCTCCCATTTCTATGGTCGGGGAGGGTTGTGAGAGTTTAGTATCTATCACAAATCTAACAGATTACCACATTACTCCTAAAACTAGTACTTGAAATCTAGTAACAATTAAGAGTTATGGCCTCTTTATGTCTCAAGATTTTATAGCAAAAACTTAAACAAATCTTATTGCAATTCTATGATAAATTTATAAAGCAATCCACACAATCATGCAAGCATTCACACTACAACAAAATATATCATTAGCGACACTTTTATTAGTGACGCAAATAGAAGCGTCACTAAAAACTGATAATTGTGACGCATAAATAAGTGTTGCAAAAATTTATTTACTAGTGATGCATAATAAAAAAACATTATTAATATATGTCTATTAGCGACGCATAAAATAAGTGTCGCTAAAAGATATTTAGTTTTTAAAAAAAGAAAAAAATTATAACTATTAGTGACACTTTTTCTAAAGCGTCGCTAATAGTTTTAAAAATAGTGAAACTTATCATAAAGTGTCGCTAATAGTTATGCTATTAGTGATGCTTAATAAAAGCGTCGCTAATAGTAATGAATTTAAAATAAAAATTAAAACTTTAGAACTATTAGCGACACTTTGAAACAAGCGTCGAAAATAACATTGATAATTACAAGCGTCGCTATTAGTTTTATTAATTAATTTTATTTAATAAATAAGTATATAATAAATTAATATTATAAAAATTAAATAAACTTCTTAAATATAGTATATTTTATTCAATGTTTACTATTCGTATATATAATAAATAAATATAAAAATTTCAATAAAAGGTAGTGTTAATAATAGATTAAACATGGGAAAATTATTTAATAATAATTAAAAATAATAATTACCAAATTAACACATTTTAGGAAATATTTTTTAAAGTAGTGCTAGTTTTTGCCATGCAGGCACTAACAACTTTTTTTAAAATTTATATAATTTTATCATTTGGAAGGACGGTCCTTTTAAAGGAGGAAATTATATCATTCCAAACCACAAAATCACTGGTTCAAAACAGGTAGCTTGACGTAACTCATTAGAAAATTGCAGCTTGACTTGGCAAATTGAGGTAATTCATTATGAAATTGCAGCTTGACGTAAGTGCATATCACCAGCACCACGGCCATAAATAATTAAATAAAAATTAAATAGCACGAACTCAAAATAAAAAATACTATTACCCTTAAGAAAAATGCTTCTACGATGTTAAAAAAGATACGTCAATCTTCTACTTCATCTTTTGAAAACTATTGATAAGTAGAACCCATTTTAATGAGTCTCATTAATTAATAATTTTTAAAAAATAAAGTAGGATATTAACGTATGTTTGTTTAATGTCATGATAGCATTACTCTACCTTTAATAAATACACTGACGATTTTTTGTTGCTTCTCTTCATATTCTTGTTCGTTTAATGCAGTGACTGCTATCCCCCTTCTTCTTTATTATTTAAAAATTATTATTGTCAATAGAGGTGCTTTATGCAAAAGTGAAGCAGATAGTGCTTTGCCATGTTTTTTTCGAGTGCTCTTTCTCCAAAAAGATTTTTGTTGTTCTCAAGATCCTCCTCCTTGACATTTCATTTTCTTTCCCGTACACATCATGCTGCCGGTTTTTATGCTTTTGATGGTATTTGTTTTTTCAGTTGCCGCTGTTCAATTTCCACTCATTTATGGCCGTGGCGCTTCTGGTGATATGCATCTGCTATTGCGTCAAGCTGCAATTTCATAATGAGTTCCGTCAAGCTGCTAAGTCTAGCTGCAATTTTACAATGAGTTACGTTAAGCTGCCGGTTTGGAATGGTGACTTGTAGTAAACCATAAAATTAATTAAAAAGTTGATTTTCCCTTTTTAAACGGTAAAATTATATAATTTTTTTTTAAAAAAATATGCAGGTATTAGCGCTTCACCGGTGCCTATGTAACTAAAATTAATACTTTAGAAAATATTTCCAAAAACAGGTTAGCTTGGTAATTATTATTTAAATAATTTTTTCATTAAACTTTTATTATTTATATATAATATATTTTATGTTTTAATTTTTTTATTAATTTTAAAATATAATTTATAATAAAATAGAGAGAGTGCAGAGAGCAAGAGACAAAAGCGCGAGAGAGAGAAGAGAGGACAAGGAGAGAGAAGATGAGGAGAGAGAGAAGAGAGAGGGTGAAGAGAGAAGAGAGGGGGTGAGGAGTGAGAGAGAGGAGAGGGGGTGAGGATAGACTAGAGAGAGAGGATGAGGAGAGAGAGAAGAGAGGAGGTGAGGAGTGAGAGAGAAGAGAGGCTAGAGGAGAGAGAGAAGAGAGAGGGTGAGGAGAGAGAGGATGAGAGAGAGAAATGAGGAGAGAGAGGGTGAGGAGAGGGTGAGGAGAGAGAGATGAGGGGAAAGAGGATGAGGAGAGGGTGAAGAGAGAGAAAGAGGGGGGAGAGAGAGAGGATAAGGAGAGAGAGAAGATAGAGAAAGAGGGGAGAGAGGGTGGAGAGAGTGATGAGGGGAGAGAGAGAAAGAGGGGAGGAAAAAAATTAATTATAAATTATTTTTAAAAATTTTAAAAAATGTATAGTAGCGACGCATAATCGTATGTGTCTCTATATCCTAAATTTATTTTTTAAAAAATTAAATAAAAGAGAGAAAAGGGAGATAGAGGAGCGAGAGGAGATTGAGGAGCGAGAGATGGGGTGAGGGGAGAGAGAAGAGAGAGAAAGAGGGGAGAGATGGTGACGGGAGAGAGAGAGGATTTTTAACTGCGTGGGAGAAAATTCGCCTCTGTGGCTATTTAACCCCCCTACCTCTCTCCCCTGCAGCGCCACTGTCATCCGCCAGCTGAAGGAGGGGGGAATGGGGAGAGTGGGGGGAGCACGAGGGATTGGGAGGGGGGCTCCCCCATTCACACCCCCTATAACGACCATCTATTTCTAAATAATATAAAATAATATTTAATATCCATAATTAGTATGTAATCGAGCATAACGGCCGTTAACGAGAAATAGCCGAAAATTTGTATATAAAAAAAATGTCAGAGTAAGTGCACAGCCAAAAATTTTAAAATATGTTAACAAAAGTTTATAACATAAACATAATGTACATACCAAAGTTTACTGTACATAGAGCTAGTAGTTATACCGAAAATAATTATCCAGGCACATCGTGCCTTTACATATAGGTCATATATTTTTACATTGACATAACAAACACACAACTATTTAAAAGATATTTTCTTCATTCACTTCTCCATTGTTGCATCACCTGCAAAGTCTGGAGGGGCGTGAGTATATTTATATTTAGTAAGATTATTTAAAATCTAAAAAAAATGCTAAACAAAATATTTTTAAAATCAATTAAAATAAATTCACAAATTCGATGATATCCACAAGCCGCAATACCCAACGGCCTACCTCCGCACTCATGGGACAACGGAGGCCACTAAGGGAAGGAGTTTCCCCATGATGCTCCACCCTGTGTACGCCACTAGTCTAATATCGAATATTTTCTCGACAGGCATAAAAAATAGTGTATGACACTACACAATGCAGTGCATACAAAAATAATTCATATCGATATATGTAGCAAAAATCCAACCAACATTATACATATATGTAAATCAAACGCTCCAAGAGAAACTGATTCCGATTAGAAAAGCAGTTATTTAGACTTTAAAATACCCTACCATAACCTTGGGTAAAGGATGCGTAAATATAGAGGCTTCAGACGATAAATATAACCCCAGCACAGCGTTCAGCACGATCACTTTAGTGGAGAACGCCCTTTGAACGAGTTGAATTGGACTTGAAACGACCAGAAACAGTATAAATAGGATGTGGAGAAAACGAGGAGGAAGATAAGGTTTTCACAATCTTAGAGAGGTCGGTTTAAGAAAATAACCCTTCCATTGTGAAGAACATCCGCGATTTAGTAGGAAACAGTTTTTGAACGGGTTAAAATGGACGTAAAATGGCTCAGAAATGAAAACTAGAAGAGAATGTAGAATTGGGGGTGAAAACCAATTTTTCACCCCCCGCCCCTTAAATAGACAGGGCGGTGCCACGCCGCCTATTTTAGCGGTGCCGCCAAAAATGGCGGTGTGAACGCGCATTAGCGCATTCATCACGCAGCGAACACGCATTAGCGCGTTTGTCATGCACCTGAACGTGTGTCCGCACGTTCGTTTTATGCCACACGCGCGCATTTTTTTTTATAAACTTCAAAAACTTATAACTGGCATAACTATCTACCCCGATTTCCGTTTTTGTGTTCTTGGTGCCGTTGAACTTGTATTGACGAGACCTACGAAACCATGACACTTATTAATACATTTACCCATATTTTACAAATGAGTCCCGTTAATTATGTTACACTTCTTGAGGTCGTAATTTTCACTCCCGACCTCCTATTTACACGATTTTTGACTTATTATGTTTGTTTCTTCGAGCTCTACCAAAATATTATAAAGTATTACCACATAAAAATCTTTAACTAATAAAAAAACTCTAAAATTATCTTTACTAAAGACTAAAATTTTTACTGTGAATTTTTGAGTCATTACAATCTACCCCCCTTAGAAAATTTCGTCCTCGAAATTGAACTTTTCAATCCTCATAAAGTTTTGGGTATTTCTTCTGTATTTCACTTTCTAGTTCCCATGTTGCCTCTTCAGATGAGTGGTGTTGCCACAGTACCTTAACCAATGGGATCCTCTTTGTTCGAAGGATTTGTTCCTTACGATCCAAAATTCTGATTGGCTTTTCTTCAAAGGATAGATCAGGTTCAAGAGTAACAATTGATTGGTCGATGATATGAGAAGGGTCTTGTACATATTTCTGGAGCATAGATATATGAAACACATTATGAATGCTGACGAGGTGAGGGGGCAAGGCTAATCTATAAGCCAATGGCCCTACTTTATCCAAGATCTCAAAGGGTCCTATGAAACAAGGACTTAATTTTCCCTTGATTCCAAACCTCATCACCCCTCGTGTTGGTGAAACTTTTAAGAGTACTTGATCGCCTACATAGAAGTTAATATTTTTCCTTCTTAAATCAGCATAGTTCTTTTGACGACTTTGTGCTGTAATAAGTCGATTTCTAATGAGCTTCACTTTATCAGCACATTGTTGTACGAATTCTGATTTCAAAAGTTTACGTTCTCCTACTTTACTCCAACTGGTTGGAGATCTACAAGGTCAGCCATAGAGAGCTTCATAGGGTGCCATACCTATGCTGGAATGATAATTGTTATTATAAGCGAACTCAATCAGTGGCAGATACTCATCCCAATTGCCCTTCCAATCCATAGCACAAGCTCATAACATATCTTCCAAAGTTTGAATGGTCCTTTCAGACTGGCCATCTGTTTGTGGGTGGAAGGTTGTACTAAATCTTAAATTAGTACCTAACTCTTCCTGGAGTCCATTCCAAAATCGAGAAGTAAATCGACTATCCCAATATGAGATTATCAACAACGGAACTCTATGTCGGCTCACTATTTCCTTTACATATATTTTTGCCAAAACATTTAAGGTTTGTGTTTTCCTTAGATGTAGGAAATGTGCACTTTTGGTGAGTCGATCAATGATTACCCATATAGTTTCATGATCTTGTGATGTTCTGGGTAATCATGAAACAAAATCCATCAAAATGTGCTCCCATTTCCACTCAAGAATTTCAATTGGCTGTAATGTACCAGAGGGTTTTTGATGTTCTGCTTTTACCTGCTAGCAGATTAGACACTTAGAGACATATTCTCCTATGTCTTTTTTCATTACATTCCACAAATTTTTTTTTTTTAGATCCTGGTACATTTTCGTTCCTCCTGGGTGAATGGTGTACTGAGATTTATGTGCTCTATTCAATAGGTCTTGTCTTAAATCAGTATTGCTGGAACCACTAGTCTTTCTTGAAATCTTACTCCTCCATCAAAGCCTAGGTTAAAGTTAGGCCATCCTAGTGAAGCTTGTACTTCTTCGTCTTTCTTTTGAGCTTCCAAAATACGTTCAACAAATTCAAATTTCACTCCTATATTGGCCATAAAGGAGCTTTTGTTTTCAGATGGTAACCCAGGTTGGAAATTTATCACCTCTTCCATCAATTTCCATTTTCGTGCCAACATTAGAGCAATTCTTCCTTCAGCCTTGCAACTCAAACCGTCAGCTACCACATTTGCTTTCCTGGATGGTAATGAATAGAAAAGTCATAGTCCTTAATATACTCGATCCATCGTCTTTGTCTTATATTGAGCTCACTTTGAGAAAATATATACTTTAGTCTTTGATGGTCTGTAAAAACTTCAAATTTTTCTCCATACAAATAATGCCTCCAAATTTTTAGTGCAAACACTACTGCCGCCAGTTCCAAATCGTGAGTGGAGTAATTCTCTTCATGCTTCTTTAGTTGTCTTGAAGCATAGGCTATTACTTTTCCATTTTGCATTAGTACGCATCCATGACCAATTTTAGAAGCGTCACTATATATGACAAATCCTCCGTTGCCAGAAGGTAAAACTAAAACTCGGGTTGTAGTTAGTTTTCCTTTTAATTCTTAAAATCCATTCTCACATTCTTCACTCCATATAAACTTTATCCCTTTTCTAGTTAACTTTGTTAAGGGCAAAGCTATACTTGAAAATCCTTGAATGAATCTTCGGTAGTAACCAGCAAGACCTAGGAAACTTCTAATTTCTGTAACTGTCTTGGGTCTTTCCCATTTCATTATTGCTTCAGTCTTGGTTGGGTCTACTGACACTCCATCCTTTGCAATAATGTGACCCAGAAAAGCAATCTTTTCTAGCCAAAACTCGCACTTACTCAGTTTAGCATATAGCTGATGATTTCTTAAAGTTTGTAGAATTATTCGTAAGTGCTCTCGATGCTCTTCTTGACTAGCAGAATAAACTAAAATGTCATCAACAAAAACAATGACAAATTTATCCAAATATGCTCGAAAAACTCGATTCATTAAGTCCATAAAAGTTGCGGGAGCATTTGTCAATCCAAATGGCATCACTAGGAATTCATAGTGGCCATAACGAGTACGAAACGATGTCTTTAAAATATCCTCATCCCGTATTCTCAACTGATGATACCCCGATCTTACATCTATTTTTGAAAATACTTTAGCTTCTTGTAACAGATCAAAAAGATCATCAGTCCGGGGTAGCGGATATTTATTCTTTATCGTTACAGGGTTAAGCATTCGATAGTCTATACATAATTTCATAGAGTCATCCTTCTTTCTCACGAACAAAACTGGAGCTCCCCAAGGTGAAACACTTGGTCAAATAAATCCTTTATCAAGTAACTCTTGTAATTGACTTTTTAATTCCTTTAGTTCTATAGGGGTCATACGGTAGGGTGCCTTAGAGATAGGGCCCGTTCCAGGTAATAAGTCAATGTTAAAGTTTGTTTCCCTTTTCGGTGGTAACCCAGGGAGATCAACAGGGAACACGTCAGGAAAATCCTTCACCACATCAATATCTTCTAACTTAGAGGCTAAAGGTTCCTCGGATATCATACTGACAAGATAGGCCTAGCATCCTTTAGATATTAATCGTTGAGCCTTAATAGCAGAGATAACAGATGTCCCAGTAGATTCTTGCTTTCCATAGAAAGTAATGTCTCTCTCTCCTTTCTTATGAAACATAACTCTTTTTCTTTTACAGTCTACTAAGGTCTCATTTTCAATTAGCCAATCCATTCCCAAAAGGACATCAAAATCTGTCACACTTAAAAGGATAAGGTTAACTTCCCATTTTTTGTTTTCCAAGAACACAGATACATTCTGCAAAAACTCTTGCGCTAGAAGAGTTTTTCCCATAGGAGTTGATACTTCTGATGTATATCCTAGTTCCAAAATTTGACAGCTAGTTCTTAGCACAAAATCATAAGATATAAAAGAATGTGTTGATCCTGGATCTATCAAAACTTTAGCAAACTTATCCAAGATCAAAAGTGTACCTTGTATAACTCCATTTGACGTTTGTGTTTCTTCTACTGAGATGGCGAAAACTCGTCCTTGAGTCTTGGGCTCGGTCTTGATCTCTTCTTGGTTTTTCCTTTTCTGGCATTCCTTAATCTTGTGTCCCAGTTCGCCACAAGAAAAGCATCGTCCTTCAGCTTCATTATTCTTCATTTTTGGGCAATTGTTTATCTGATGCCCTAACTCGCCACAAGCAAAGCAGCGTCCTTCAACATAGAAACAAACTCTAGGTGGATGGATCTGGTAACATTTAGAACACTTTTCCAATTTCATCTCTTTCTGAATTTGAGTTTGCATTCCAGGAGGCTTTTGAAATTTAGAATTACTATTTTGGGTGGAAGACATAAATTTCCTCTTCCTGTCATCAATCTTGGAGTTACTGTTTTGCCCATGATCTTTGCGTTCTACTAGGAACTCTTGGTATTCTTGTTCCATTAAAGAAGCCAATTCCACTGCCTTTGCAAAAGTAGTAAGCTGAAAACCTACTATTCTACCACGGAGTCCACTATTTAATCCCCTAACAAACTTTCTAGCTTTCTTTAATTCCGTAAGACAGAAATCAGGAGCAAAATGTTGTAACTATACAAACTTGTTTTCGTATTGAGTGGCTGTCATATTCCCTTGCTGAAGATCCAAAAATTCTTTTTCTTTCTTATCTTGAATATGAGGAGGGAAATACTTGTCATATAGTACCTTTTTAAATTCTTCCCACTTAATATTTTCCTTATTAGGAAAGAAGTTCCTCTATGTTGTAGGCCACCAGAAGGCCACTTCTCCCATCAAAGAGAAAGTGGCCACATCCACTTTCCTGTCATCTGGCACTTTCATAGCTTTAAAGATTCTTTCTACCTCAAAAATCCATTTCTCAGCTGCCTCCGGACCTTCCTCTCCTGTGAATGTTGGAGCAATCTTCTTAAACCGTTCTAAGAAATTATCCTTTTCATTCCGACCATTCTCAACCGGTTCCAAAGAGTTCCTCCCATGGTTAGGACTAGGCTGAAATCCTTGAGTTTGCATATGTTGGGTCATCCTTTGAATCATTAAATCGAAAAAAAATTTCCATATGGTTGTCTGGTATTGTTGTACCATGGGTTGCAATTTCTGCTTTGGGGGAATCATCAGATAGATGAACTTCAGAAGTCATTTTTTATTGCTAGTAGATTGTAATAACCTTGGATTCACGAAGAGATGATTTAAAAGACGGAGGTTACTTATAAATATTTTCTAGCACATACGTATAAATATATATATATAACTACTTTAACTCAAAATACCTAACTACATAAGCACAAAGTACTTAGTTACATAATTTAAAGTAAAAGCAAAAACCATCATAAAACAACCTATTGGACGAAAAACACATACTTTTCATAAAACGTAACATCAATTAAATCACAGAAAACAAAATATTAATTGTTTATATGACCAATTTAAAATACTACTCTAGGACAGTGAAACCTTGGGCTCCGATACCAAATGTAACGACCATCCATTTCTAAATAATATAAAATAATATTTAATATGCATAATTAGTATGTAATTGTGCATAACGGCCGTTAAAGAGAAATAGCCAAAAATTTGTATATAAAAAAAATATCGGAGTAAGTGCACAGCCAAAAATTTTAAAATATGTTAACAAAAGTTTATAACATAAACATAATGTACATACCAAAGTTTACTGTACATAGAGCTAGTAGTTATACCAAAAATAATTATCTAGGCACATCGTGCCTTTACATATCGGTCATATATTTTTACATTGACATAACAAACACACAACTATTTAAAAGATATTTTCTTCATTCACTTCTCCATTGTTGCATCACCTGCAAAGTCTGGAGGGGCGTGAGTATATTTATACTCAGTAGGATTATTTAAAATCTAAAAAAAATATTAAACAAAATATTTTTAAAATCAATTAAAATAAATTCACAAATTTGATGATGCCCACAAGCCGCGATACCCAACGGCCTACCTCCGCGCTCATGGGACAATGGAGGCCACTAAGGGAAGAAGTTTCCCCATGATGCTCCACCCTGTGTGCGCCATTAGCCGAATATTTTCTCGACGGGCATAAAAAATAGTGTACGACACTACACAATGCAGTGTGTACAAAAATAATTCATATCGATATATGTAGCAAAAATCCAACCAACATTATACATATATGTAAATCAAACGCTTCAAGAGAAACTGATTCCGATTAGAAAAGCAGTTATTTAGACTTTAAAATACCCTACCATAACATTGGGTAAATGATGCGTAAATATAGAGGCTTCAGACGATAAAAATAACCCCACCACAGCGTTCAGCACGATCACTTTAGTGGAGAACGCCCTTTGAACGAGTTGAATTGGACTTGAAACGACCAGAAACAGTATAAATAGGATGTGGAGAAAATGAGGAGGAAGATAAGGTTTTCACGATCTTAGAGAGCTCGGTTTAAGAAAATTACCCTTCCATTGTGAAGAACATCCTCGATTTAGTAGGAAACGGTTTTTGAACGGGTTAAAACGGACGTAAAATGGCTCAAAAATGAAGAAAACTAGAAGAGAATGTAGAATTGGGGGTGAAAACCAATTTTTCACCCCCCGCCCCTTAAATAGACAGCAGCACAGCCCGGAGGGCGGTGCCGCGCCGCTAGTTTTAGCGGTGCCACCAAAAACGGCGGGGTGAATGCGCGTCAGTGCATTCGTCACGTGGCGAACACGCGTTAGTGCGTTCGTCACGCACCCAAACACGCATTTTTTTTTATAAACTTCAAAAACTTATAACTGGCATAAGTATCTACCCCGATTTCCGTTTTGCAGGTTCTTGGTGACTTTGAACTCATATTGACGAGCCCTACGAAACCACGACACTTATTAATACATTTACCCATATTTTACAAATGAGTCCCATTATTTATGTTACGCTTCTCAAGGTCGTAATTTTCACTCCCAACCTCCGATTTACACGATTTTTGACTTGTTATGTTCGTTTCTTCGAGCTCTATAAAAATATTATAAAGTATTACCACATAAAAATCTTTAACTAATAAAAAAACTCTAAAATTATCTTTATTAAAGACTAAAATTTTTACCGTAAATTTTTGAGTCATTACACCCCCCCACTCCCCCTCCCCCACCCCCTCCTTCCCCTCTCTGTAAACAAAGAGGGGAAGGTTGGGGGGAGGGGGGACGGGGAGAGAGGGAGAGAGGGAGGAGCGGGAGGGAGTGAGGAGGGGGGCCTCCCCCATTCACAACCCTCCCCCCAACAAGGGAAGGGAAGAGGGGGGACCCGGAAGAGAGAGAGGGCGTCGAGTTCTGATGCTCCATCAAATCTGGCCACCTCCCTCTTCTCTGCAAGGCCTGCCACCAAAGGGCTTTTTTATAAAAAAAAATATTAGGTTTTTAGTGACACTTCTAAAAGAGTCGCTAAAGTGTATATTTTTTTAAAAAGATATTTTTTTATAGTAGTAATGCTTATAAAGCGTATCTAATAACTAATCATTGGCATCACTAATAATATATTTTTTATTTTTTCAAAAATATATTTTACATTACTCACGCATAATTTAGCGTTGTTAATAAGAAATTATTAACGATACTTAGCAAGATGCGTTGCTAATAAGCTATTTTTTATTTTTTTATAAATATTTTTATATTAGCGACGCATTACTACCATCGCTACTAACCAATTATTAGTGATGCATAGAATTATGAGTAGCTAATGATTTAATATTCTTGACGCCTGAATATGTGTCGCAAAAGTAAAATCATTCGCAAATGTTAAATTATTCTCCCAAGCGATCAATTGTTTGCTCTCTCGGCTAGAAAAACTAAAAATGAACCATTAAACGATCGATCCTTCAATCAGTGTATTCAAAACCGATCGATCTCTAATGAATTGTTTTAATATTTTTCACCTCCTTTCCCCTAAACTTCTAAAATCACTTGTAAGAATACTTTGTATTCAATTTAAGTGATTCGCGTACATGTGTGTGTGTGAAAATAACCTTTAAACTATGATACTCACTCAATGTAGTCTTTAACCTTGAACTTTCAGAATGCATCATATCTTATTTTTCAAGTCCTTCAATTACAAATCTAACTCGACCACAATACTAATCTAACCAAATTTTAAGACTAACAATGTACAAGAAGTTTTGACATAGTTTTGTTCATCCAAAACATCCAATTACATTACATATGACATCTAATAGGTTGAGCAAAAGGAATCACTAGAGAGTTAAAGGAGTGGAAATTCACTGATTTCAGTTAAGGCATCATCCTCTTGCGAATTTTGTGTGTAATTGTATATACTTTCCAATTACATTACATATGACCTAGGTTGTTATGATTTTAGTAAGGTAATGCATCCTAGTAATCTTTGTTCATGCTTCTTGTGAAATTATATGAGACTTAAAATAGAGGCTTCTCACTTTTAAGACATGGTGATGTGATCTTTAGATTTTCTTTCATTTTTAGTGTTTTTAATCAAGCCTAAAAGTATTATGTGGGCTTTTTTCTATGGTTGGTTGAATTGATAGCCACGCAAGTGTTAGTGGCTGAATTTTTTCAATCCATTAGTTTGAAATTCAGGTCATGGTCATGAATAGTGCTTAGGTGATTGTAGCTCCTATTTGTTGTTCATACATAGTTCTTTCAAATACATCATCTAGCAATTTTGTGGAAGCTAATAAGTTGTAGTATGAAACACAATATTTGGTGAATACATTCATTTGTCAAGATGAGATTTATGTATAGGAAAACAAGTGATAATGAAACAAAGCACTATAAATTTTGAAAAATGAAGACTCATTGGTAAATTGTCTGATATACTTTAGTTGCTTCAAAGGTTTTTGAATTCTTAGTAAAAAGGATCATTTAACAAAATGATGTTCAATGTTGCATTTAAATATTTAACATTCAAACAATGATAGAAGTAGTTGGCTATGTGCCATTGTCTATTCTTGGTAATTTGATTAATCTATTTTTTGTTCTTTTCTGAATAAGGTAAGTGGGGTGCACTTAATTTAGAATTGAGCATTGAGTATCCATGATGGACATTCTAGTATGGTGTTAAAATACTAGTATACATTGGAATTAATTATATATAGATTTGACTACTGACTATATGTGAATTTTGTAATTTAGGCAATGAAAGAAGTTAGTGTCATATTCATCATTTAGAAGGAACTGCAAAACAATGATGTCGGTTCTCTTGGTAGAATGGTTCACCCTAAGATCGACCCATAAGTTGCAACTTATTTGCATATCTGCTTACATATTTCATCATTATAAATTTCCACGATGACTTTTACATGCAACATTTAATAATAATTAATAGAAAAAACAATTCATTTCAGAAAGAGATGTAGGATCCATTGCTCATTTTAAAGTGAGGGAATGGATTTTTTAGGGGGGCATTTGGGAACTGAATTAATTTAGTGTTGAATTAATTCAGTGCGGAATTAATTCTAAAAATTCACAGCCGAATTATGTTTGGTAATAGAATTTGTTATAATAAATTTAGATGTTGCATCAAACCCAATTTTAAAACTTTAGACTAATATAACTCTCTCTCTCGAACTTGGATATGCACATTCTTGGTACCATTACACTTCTAAATTCGAACTCTATCTAACAAAATCCCAAAAGGGTAGATAATTTTGAACTTTCAAAGTGGGCCCTACTTATATGACACATTTCTCGAGGCTCAAATCGATATAAGAGATAACCATTGAAAATAGTAGAATTTATAATTTTTAAAATAGGGAATAGGAGACTGAATCGACTGAATCACCTCATTTTCAGTGATTCAGGCTCGAAACAGCCTGAATCAACTTCAAGGCTGAGTTTTTAATTTTGTGTAGCTTCTACACATAAATAGGATTCTAATAATTCAAGCCTGAATTGAGGCTGAATTAACTGAATCTTCAAAATATTCAGTACCCAAATGACCCCTAGTATGGAGGACTTGATGCCATGCGAATGTGGACCTACAAGTACATGCCCAATTGTTTCCAGGGTAGTCTCATAGTGGGCAGCTTTTTTTCCTTCCCAACATATAGTACTAGAATCAAAATTTTGAACAACCATTCAAATGTAACGCTATTGCCAAGAGGGAACAAAAAGCAATGTCAAAAGAGAATTTTGTTGCTTAGACAATTTGAAGATGAGATTCTTCTTTGCATAATAAATTAGTAAAACAAGAATTATCAACTTGGAAAATTCTCTACTTGTAACAATCGTGCAACATAATGTGTGCTATATGCAATTTCAAGAATATATTTACTAGTGACTTCGTACCATGTGACTCTCACATGTGCTTCATTTAGATGTTAGTCAAATAATAAGAGTCAAATGTTTGTACTTCAGCATACATGTCAAATAATATCTTTACCACTCAACAAATTTGTCATGTCATTTTTTACTCTTTATAGAATATAGTTTTCTTGATTTACCATAAGTTTATCTTCAGGAGATTTTGCTAAAATAGACGGGTTGCGTATGAGAGATTTCTATTAGGACATATGTGTTAACAGTATTGGCTCTATTTCATTAAACAAAACTATATCAAAATTTGTGTGTATTTGAGTCTTGTAATCTAAGTTGATTGGTGATGAGTCACTTTAGTCTTTGGAATAGAAATACTTACAAAATTAGAGCATACATACTTTGAAAATTGAAGGTAGAAGACATACATGAGTGATTGAAAATTTCAATGGCTAAACAAGTATGAAATTAGGCACACACGTCATACACACTTAAGTAAGTCATGAATTTATCATATGAGAGTGTGATAGAAAGAATGATGACAAATTGCATAATTTTGAGCAATTGTTCATCAATGTTCAATCAACGGCTATAACCAATTGACCAGTCTTGAATATGAATTAAGAATTTTTCCTAATGCGTGGTCAAATTAACCATACACATATACATATCAATCAGAAGCAATTTATCAAAGTCGAGTTAGTGGATTGATTAATCATACTTGGCTAGTGATCGATCGATTGTTGGTTTTTAGTGTCATTATATGGAGCAATCGATCGGCCTAGATTTAGTGCCCATGGTTTAATTCTTTCGATCTTTTAGACGTTCATGTTTTTAGTTTTGTCGTATTTTACTTTGAACTTTTAAAATACACATAAATAAAAGAAAATTAAATGAGGTTAAAGTTAGAGATCTTACAACTCCCGTCCAAGACTATACCTCCCCTAGTATATATTAATAAACAGGTAATATATATAGTTTTAATTATTTTATTAGAGACGTAAAAGTGTGAAGGACTTACGATTGCAAATAGGATAAATTTTTTGAAGTTTGTATTAAGATGTGCTTCTTCATTGAGGGACACAATTTGTTGAAGGTGTGAATGGTAGAAATGGGCATAAACGCGAAACAACTCTTAAAAATTGTTTTAAAAACCTCGTTAAATTAAGAGGTAAGGGGCTTGTTGCAATGCCATCCAAATAAGAAAAATGTGAGCCAAAGGAATAAAATAATAATAATAAAATGTAGTTAATAACACTTCTATTACCAAGTTTATGAGGAAATGTCATTGCTTCAAACAACATCACTTGAGTAAATCAAAATTGCAAATTT
Organism: Saururus chinensis; assembly: GCA_035235625.1. NCBI lineage: Eukaryota > Viridiplantae > Streptophyta > Magnoliopsida > Piperales > Saururaceae > Saururus > Saururus chinensis. Next base: position 31,338,249 of record CP141140.1, read on the forward strand.
GAACTATAGTCCAATTGACATTGCAAAATGAGAAATTTTTACCTTGTTTACTAGCAAAATAGAGAGCATTTATTGAATTATAAACAAGAATACAAGAATAGCTGACTCCAAGGACTTGTAGCAAACACATACATTTCCATGCAAATGGGACCAACCATTTCTACAAACCTAAAAATGAAATTGCACCTTAATGAAAAGAACCGGCTTCAAACAAATCCATACACGACATGTTTAGCAAGTCCAGAAGTCGTATTTACCTTAACAGAGATGGTGGGGGGTTCTTGATGATCCTTGCTGATAATGGTGTAATCAGCCAAGACGACGACATTGGTTTTGATGTCCTCAGACACGCACTTGGTTCTCGTCACCAGAAGGTTCAACTAGATGGCCTAAGATAGAGGAAGAAGCAAGTCGAGATAAAAGCAGAGCAAACAAACAAAGGCCTTTTTCAGCTTCAAATCCTTCACCATGGTCACACAAGTACACCGACAATCCAACTGAGCCCATTGTCAATCCACACGTGGTTGCAGCCAAAGGGGTACAAATAGGAGGAGAAGGAGGAGGAGGAGTGACACGAAAAGGGTCATGGAAAGGGAGAGAGAGGCATGTGCGGCTACAGAAGGCGAAGTCTTCTTTTGAGGGAAAGAGAAGAGTTTGTAGTACTCAAAGGGTATAATTGGAAAAAAATTAGAAATACATTACCGCCACCGATTTGAAGTCTCAAGGAGATTACTTAGGAAAGCGAAAATCAATCACATATCTTGATGAATCCAATGATTCATCGTAAATATGATACATTTAAGAATTTTTTCAACCAAACCTGATTTACAATATTTCTCCTTAATCTTAGAAAAATCTTAGTATTGATGAATCTTCATCCAAATAGCCCCTTAATAGGCTTGACAACCACTATATAGACAGTACGAGTCTATTTGATGCTTCAGTCAACCACTGGTAACATAGAATATGAACAAGAGGACTCCTTAGATGTGTGGGAAGCCAAGAGATAATCCATGCAGGATTAATGAGTAACATTGTAGTAAGGTAAATTGGTTGGCTAATAGTGTTACACCCGAGATTTTCATCACATTTTCTTTTAAATTCATGAAATTTTTTTGCAATATAACAACTGTAAATCGGGAAAAATGACAAAGTACAAAACCTGTAAAAGCAGTTTTATAATTTAAAACATCACACATCCATTTTTCCCATACAAATCTTTGCTCATTCGATCAAACATCATACGGCTAAACCAAACATTCTCAGGCGCTACTCAAAAACAAACGTACAAATAAATTGTTATGATCATAGACTTTGAATACAAATCTCTCCCAAGCATCCCTGAGTGCAAGTTCCATAATAGTCCACAATCTAATCCAAATTACAAGTCCAGAAATCATAACACTTTAATTCTGATCTCACCTAATACAATAGATCATGGTACAAATAATACTCGCAGTGAGTCAAGGATATACATGAGTCAAAGAGAATGAATTCATCGCAGAAACGAGCAACCATCTCTAGGAGCTCTCCGTCATAGACCTGCAAAAACCTCCCGAACAACGGGGCTAAAAAGTAGGGTAATGAGTATTTTTATACTCAATAGGAAAATAACCAGTAGGGGAGTTCTAGACAATAAACTTAATAAGTCCATACATAGATGCGTTTATATAACTCAAACATGAAGCATACAGGCATATAATAATCATGCTCATATGCATACAATCATGCATACCATCATGCCAAATACACCATCAAACTAAACTTACACAAACACCCTTATTCAGGATCTTACAAACTTACTCGTACAATCATACACTTACTCAAACAACTTACACATACATGTATGACCTTACTTGTACGACCTTACTCGTACAATCTTACTCATAAACATACACTTACAGTCTTGCTCAGAATCATACTCTTACAGTCATGCTTATACTCATACTCTTACAGTTGTGCTCATACTCATACATACTGTCACGCCCCAGCGATGCTTGACCCGAGCCGAACCCGGTCCAAGGACCGGTCAAGCACGTGGGGGCGACAAGGGGAAATTTGAGAAACGGTTTAGCGGAAGATTAACCCTAACCACAGGTGAATTAACAGAATTATGGAGTACGCACATTCCTTTGAGCAAGAGTAAATAAGTAGAAGAGAAAGAGAGTTGTTTAACACAAAGTAAACAACTAGTCTCAAACCCACATGCTTAGTCAACCATAGCCCACACTGGCTCAAAATAAGTCTTAAGCAACACAACTGTATAAAGTAGCATAAAAATCCAACAGAGAACCCTACACAAAGGTTCTCAACATAAAGTATAAACCAAGGAAAATAAGTCACATAAGAGTCTCTACAATCACATCCAAGTCATCTCCGATCTTTCCTCAAAGAGGAGATCTTGTCCGTCTGTGTGTCACACCACGCAGCCCCAAAGCAAAAACACAAGAAAGAGGGGTGAGTTTAACAAACTCAGCAATGGTTTTCAATATAACTATCATCATCGGAAATACGATAGCATAGCAATATAATCATTCAGATCAAAGATTGACAAGGTGCATCATTTTCTGATCACACATACGCATCACCTAAACCTGCATCATAGTGTATAATCCACATAGTGTCATTCTCATCATAACAACCTACATAAAATGTATCTCTAACAAACATATCAAATCATGCCTCAACATCATATCAACCCGCGGGAAATGTATCTCTAACATACACATCTAATCATGCATCACATCTTGCCAACCTGCGTGAAATGTATCTCTAATATACATATCCCATTATGCATCACATCATAACAACCTGCATAAAATGTATCTCTAACATACATATCCAATCATGCATCACATCATAACAACCTACATAAAATGTATCTCTAACATACATATCCAATCATGCATCACATCATAACAACCTGCATAAAATGTATCTCTAACATACATATCCAATCATGCATCACATCATATCAACCTGCATGAAATGTATCTCTAACATACATATCCAATCATGCATCACATCATATCAACCTCCATTAAGGAGTAATCACAATTTAGCATCACATAGATGGGAACACAGACAAGGCCATGAAGGTGTGTCATGGTCCAAAATTCTACACAAGAATTAAAGAAAGTTCGGGGTTGTCAATCCCTAAAACTGCTCACCCTAGACGATCCTGGCCAAGGATGTCCCATTCTCACACAGAAAATCTAGAGCAGGGGTGTTCGCCCAGGGACATCTCCTGCGGAGGGGAGAGCCCGAGTTCCCACATAGGGAACCCTGGAACACGTGGTAGCAGGTGCACACGACATACCACACTAGCTTCTCGGGGTCCAGATGACACTCATAATAACAATCTCACATCTGCAAGATAAGTACACAACTCATCCCCACATAATTCCATTTCTCTAGACTCAACCCGAGGAGTGCACTCGTTCCACACAGGAACTCGAATCAAAACATGTCTTTTCAGACCAATCAAGTTTCGATTAAGCCACGAAGGATCAATCTGACACACAATTTCACCACATTGCATCCAATCGGTCAAATTCGATTAACCTCGATAAAGCCTCAATTAGAAATCCATTTTCATGATGCATGCAGCATGGTACATACGTGGGCAAGGCATACATGAATCCTAATTCATGATATGTGTTCTCATCAACCCCTAATGCATCATTCATAATCATAATATCAAGCTTCAACATCATCATTAAACCCCACATGTGTGTGTACCTAGTAGAAGTACTTCACTCAATGCATATCAACATGCTTGAAATTAACTCACTACCACACTACACATGTGAATTTACATCTAAACATGAATTCCAGTGGAAATCATAGGAGAAGAATCATTGAAATCATAACTCAAATCAAAACTCAACCACAATGGTTAAACACATATAAGATCATTCACTTCATCCTCAAGTCATGACATTCACTAACATCCACACATCAATTAACCACATCCTATCATGACAAATCAGTCCATTAGTAGGTTATAGTTCTACTAAAAATATACTTAACCATAGAGGAAACAATCATTCATTACTTCAAGATGACAATTCCAACATCATACCACAAACCATAAGTCATTTCACAAATCTCTAAATATATATCTCAACTTCATAACCTAAATGGTATGCCTTTCCAGTAGTATATTATAGCTCAAAACACTCCACATTCATATGAAATTGGCAAGTTAAAGTGGAATCACCGAAATAAACATCATGCAAATAGAACAAAAATCTACTGTGTAGCCGTTCGAACGCCTAGAACGCCGTTTGATCGGCTAAACAGGAAATTTTCAAATTTATAGTATTGCCATTTAAACGCCCAGGAGGGCCGTTCGATCGGCTAAACTGGAAACCTGTAGATCCGACAGTGTTGCCGTTTGAACGCCCAGAAGGGCCGTTCGAACGCCAACAAGGCAGAAACGACCTTCTTCTTCCTTTCGAATTTTCAAACCGAAACTCGATTGATAAAACTCAAAATCACCATCTAACAACCTAAATGTCATTAAAAGTCCACCATGACTTCCAGAATGCTAAATCACATCATAACAAGATAAAACCCTATAAAATCGGGATTAAAGATTACCATTTTCTAATCATGCCATTAGAACACTAAATCAAGTAACTCCATTCAAAATAAACCACAAAATCAAGAGTTTTACCATAGGAAGACTGAAATTTTGAAAGTCCATTACCTTATCCCTTGATTAGGCTTGGATTTGATGGTCACCCTTCTTAAAAACCTTACAAAGACATAGAGTTTGAATTAAACTCCATTAAAACCAATTTAACAAAGAAAACCCTAATTAAAAACTTAAATCTAGGGCTTGTTGAACATAAAAATCGGATTTTGAGAGTTAGGGTTTGTAGTAAAAATGCAAATTAGTAGTTTTGATGTTTAAAAATGAATCAAAACAAAGGGGAAATGGTAGATTTAGAAGGGATTAAGAGGAAAGCTAGGATTTAGTGCTTAATTAGAATAGACTTACCTTAAACACCTTCTAATCCGGGCCTAATTGGGGATTAGGCCTGACCTCTCCTCCTCAGCCTATTCCCAAAATGGGATTGGCTTAGGTTTGGCCTTTTATAGTAAGCTTTGGGGTGTGTATGGGTAAGTTGTGGGGTATAAATAGAAAAATAGGCTAAAAATGGGTATTTTACAAATTTGAGCACTAATTAAATCTGAAAAAATTCTAAATTTTTTTGCATAAGCTTAAGTTGATGTCTAGGTTTATTTGACACAAAAACAAAAATTTTGACGGTGGGGCCCACAGGGGCCCCGCCAAAACCCTAATTTTTGAAAAAATAGTGAAAATTCTGAAAAATCCCAAAAATTCACATTTGATTCAAAATCACTTAAAACTACTAATCTTAAAGTTAATTTTGATTAAAACCATCATAAACACCATCTATCTTTGAAACCACTGAATAAATCAGAAAACGAGTTAACCTCACAATAACCGATAATTAAAGTGAAACGAAAACCGGTTTAGAAAAGAGAGTCCTTACACATACAAACTCACATAGTTGTACACAAACTATTGACCACTAAAGCTCATTACAACTAATAAGCTCTAGTGTCGAAATGGAAAAGAATGTCACTGGGGCATCACCTTAACCTCGAGGGAGTGACTAAATGCCATGGACTTTTCCGAAGGCAAGACACACCAATGCTCATTCGGCATAGGATCAAACAGGTAAGAGCAGGTCCATGATACTACTTACTTGAGTACTCAAACATAAACAACCACACATAAGGGGTCATACAATTGCCCACACTTTAGGGGTCTTATAGTGCCATACAATTACCCACCATTATGGGTCTTATAGTGCCAATGCCACTCTTGGGTAGAAATCATACAATGTTACTCTTGGGCGGAATCATACAATGCCACTCTTGGGTAGAATCATACAATGCTCTCCATAGAGCATCAAACGTCTGGGCTTCATATAGCACATAGACCAAATCGAAAACATACATCGCTCTCAACAGAGCATCGATGTCTGGGGCTCAATACAGCACACAGACAACATCCCGCGGAATAAACATCATGGCAAGACATGAGAAATACTCAACCGACTCGTTATCGGCTAGCTCAAACACGGAACTTAATCCATCGAACCCTCATGACTCAAACTTACAACACTATCATTAGCTTTCTTATAATTCAAGTTTGAATTAAGTAAGTTATGCAGTACAATTATGCCACACAAACTCTCAAATATACAATGCTCCACTGATCAAACCAAAGCTGAGCCTGATCCAAAACCCTAGTTCACCAAGGCAGTAGACTTCACTTAATCCACCCAACTCATAGCATAGTTCACCGTACACAAATCCTTACATATTCATACAATCTCCACCATCCACCTTATGGCCAAATCATTTTACACAAATATCATCAAACTAAGCTCCTCATAGTCAAACTCAGTTATCACCCTCTTACTTATACCTCACTTATTATGCTTACTTTTCACTTCATAATCTATATATTATGCTTGTACAATTATGCACACTCTTATTATCTGACAATCCCCTAACATATGATCTGATCCAAACCAATCCGCTCCAATCCAAACCTCGCCCATCAAACTTACATCATTTGTCTTCTGTCATACACTTACACATTCACAACAAATCCATACGAAACCCTTTGTAACTTCTTACTATCCATCGCCCATACTTTTTCACCCACACTCATACACATATCCATCAAATAGGCGTATAGTCATCATACATACGTATGTCCATCATACACATGTATAACATACACATACTTTCATGCATAGCTTACCAACATACTCACTAGCCATCACTAGCACATACATACTCAATCTACATATGAAGCTTACCAGCATATTCGCTAGCCATCACTAGCACATACATACTCAATCCACATATGAAGCTTACCAACATACTCGCTAGCCATCACTAGCACATACATACTCAATCCACATACGAAGCTTACCAACATACTCGCTAGCCATCACTAGCACATACATACACATTCATACACATAGCTTACCAACACACTTGCTAGCCATCACTAGCACATACTCAATCCACATACGAAGCTTACCAACAAACATGCTAGCTATCACTAGCACATAATCTACATACAAAGCTTACCAACATACACGCTAGTCATCACTAGCACATACATACACATCCATAGAAGCATATTTGCTAGTCATCACTAGCACATACATACACATTCATACATGTAGCTTACCAACATACTTGCTAGCCATCACTATCATATGCATACACATTCATACACATAGCTTACCAACATACTCTTACATTATGCAAATGGATCATGATTTAACATCTAAAACATTGAATCATATAATCCTTGCATGTTGCTACTCATTCAAAGCATGTTATCATGAAATTACAAGTTCAAAGCTCCCCTACCTCATAATCATGGCATTTGATGGCGAGCACACAACGATGGCGGCGGAGTTGGGGCCAAAAGCATTGCCAATGTCACGGCCCAAATTTTTAAAACCTTTTTTACAATAAAGGGCATGCGATAAATCACGATAATTTTTTTTTCTTTCTTAAACACAAAACGAATTATCTGATTAAATATCCAGGTCGTGATAACTGGGGTTCACAAATACGAATATCAAAACATATGATATTATTATACATGCCAAATTCTGTAAATAGCAGGCTAACCCTCTATGTACAAGTTTGTCATCTTTCCAAAAATAAATAACCAAGTAAAGTTAGCTCTCACGCCAATAATTACAATTACTTACACGATTGCAGAAGTAAGAAACTAGATCCTACTAATGCAACGTCGTCTTCAAATGCCCACCAACATCCTGATCTCGCAACATCCCCATCTAAAGAACCTACAAGCATACAAGACCAAATAGGCAACAAAACATCTCCTCCCCTTGGAGGAGCATTCAAAAGAACAAAAGTATTAATTAATATTTTTTGGATTGGGCCAACATCACTCGATGTTATTTGCCTACGTACTCATTAGACAACATCTCCAATGTTTCCAACAAGATCGGATCTAGATGTAATTCTGCCTATTGCTATACTATACTAAGAAGCATAGCATCACACATGCAATGCTTAAGTATTTTTAAGCAACCTACATTTTATACAAGTCCTTTAATCGTTCCACTTGTTCTAATTAAACAAGCAATATCAATCTATGTTATTAATTATCTCTCGAACTATTGTTCGATAATTAATATCCTCGTCTAATCCCAATGACAGACAGACTCATTAGATGTCAACCTAAGTGACAAATGATAACGAAACACCTTAGAATTCGCCAGGCCCCTGGAATCCACCAGGAAGTACCATCACCCCTCCTAGCCCAAGAAGGACCTGACTGGAGCGGAAGGGCATGGCCCACAACTGCACCTGAACAAAAGTGTCGGGAAAAGACAACCAAGCAGAATGTCAGCTAATCCAATTGCGTGTACACTAAAAGATCCTCAATAGATATGTGGTGAGCCCGGCTCACATAGAACTCCCTCCAATGGGGAGGTGCAACTACACGGTCAAATCAGCGGCTCCTCAAAAGAGCTAAAATTCAGGAAACCATTCTGAACCCTATCTTGCTCATCTATAAGCCAGGATTCCAAATGACTATCCCAAACCCTATTAGTCCCTTCTAGACTAGAGTTTAAAACTCGAAACCGCCATCGGTTCATCAAACAATGCTTATTATTAGGTCAAAGGCTTTGTTCACTGTATGAACTAGTCCCAGACCCCTCTGAGGTATTTTAGTCTTTATCTTGATTAGGTGTTCTTGCCCAATCTAAAGCTATCAAACCCCATTAATTAATCTTTCAATAATCTTAAGATAGTGATAAATTACTATCACAACATCAATATCAAAAATTGAAACAAAGAACAACATAAACAATTAGAACCACAAAGGTTCAAGCAGATCATAATATCAATAATCAAAATCAATAATGATATTATAATTACTTGAGCTCTTGTGCCCTAACCCTCCTTGGGTTAACTTATTAAATCTCTTAAAAAACTCATCATAATGTACATGAGGGCATTAAGGTAATTATTCAACATTGAATATGGTCCTCTCTACTCTCGGGTAAGTCTTTAACCTCTCAAAAGGTTTCAATATCACATTGGCCTGATAATAACATCCATGCGAATACAGGCTGGTTTGCATAAGGGTATTTCTGTCATTAGGTTTAAGGCCTTAATGACATCTGACGGGTCCAAAATTAAACTCAAGTCTACTACTTGACTTTATGGACTTTGTGTAATCTTCTTGGCATGTGACGGGGTTGTGAACCCCTTCAACCGACCCAGGTTGACTTAACGGTTTACCCTTAACCCCAAGAGTAGAATAGTCAATTATCCCACATTGTAGATTGGTCTAAATTTAGGTTACCCATTACAATATCATTGAGAATTTTCCCAATTTTTAAGATCACTCATAGGCCACTGAACCAGTGCCCCGAAGTTTGGTCATTAACTATTACTCTACGCTTAAACTCACAAGGGTAAATTAGTCATTTTAAAGACATTGGGATTTTCCCCCTTTTTGAAACTTGGTCAATACACTAGGAATATGCTCATGGTAATTTGTAATTTTTTCCAAATTTTTAATACTACTCTAACGCATTGAACCGGACCCGGTCCAGAGAGTGTACATTGTTTTTTTTAAGGACAGGATCGGGTCGGGTTACTTGACCCAGTTCAGGGAGCAGACAACCTGTGAGCGGGTCATCTTCCCCGCGACCGGCCAGAGGCCATTCGGCCTTTGGCGGCATTGACCCCCTACCTTGGTAGAGGGGTGGGTGGCCCAGCGCTTCCGGACCGCCGGCGCACGACGAAACCAACAGGGTAGGTCCCACTACCGTTGGGTGGTCGGTTGGCGGCCAAAAGGCGGTTTTTTTTTTTTTTTTTACAGCTGACAAAGCCATTGCCGCTAAGGCCACCGCAGTCCAGGCTGCCACAGCCGGGGCCGGCGTGACCAGGGCCAGCACTGCCAAGGGCAGCATGGCCAAGCTTGCATGACCCCTTTTTTTACAATGGCCCACACAGCGGCTGCGGAACCAGCCACCGGCGGGTCGCCCCCCGATCGCATATGCCTGGCAACTGGGGTTTCTAGCTGGAAGAAAACTAGCTGGCCGGCGGCATTATTGTTCCTCGTAATTACGAGAAGAGTGATTTGCAGAGAATACTATTCCTCGTAATTACGAGAATAGTGATTTGCAGAGAACTACTAAATTGTAGAGATTACAAATAATATAATGTATATCTTAATTTATTTAACAAACTATGCAGTAATCTCAACTTGAAAATTAATAATCATCCTACCTTCATAGTCGGCTTGCCGTCGATCCACTGTCTCCGAAGCCTCGCCGGAGCTTTGCCTTTCACCGCCTTCTCTCCTCCAATCGGGCAAAGACCCCCCAAATTATGCCCTAAGGAGGCCTTTTATAAACATAGGGATTAGGGTTCCTAATCCCTCTAAAAGTTGGGTTAATCCTTCTCAATTAGGCCTCTAAAAAATAAATTTCGGAATTCTAGTTAACCGGGCCCACAAGACAACTTAAGTAGGTCAAATATACGTCTAAATCGGGTAAACGAGCCCTATACGATATGTTCAACTTCGAACAGTCTTATCTTCCTCATCCGATCTCCGATTCATGTGTTCTTGGTGGCGTTTCGAAGCTCTGTCTGTCTACTTTCTAATAGAATTAGTTTCAGATACAAATTCTATCTAGGGAGGTAGTTATTCTACTAAGAATGTCAATGGGTCAAACACCCTATTTTCCATGTATTTAATTTTGAAAACTTAGGAAAATTCGGGATATTATAGCCAATTAGAGAGAGCTATCATCTTGAGGTTTTAGGAAGTGCCAAACGGCCACACAGGGTGTCATGTATCAATGCGGCAAAATCCGCAATCCATGGCAGCACACTAGGGCAGCCGGGAGAAAGGTCATGCCAACAAGTGGCATGTGTGACCATAAGTCGAGGGTGTACTCACTAAAGGTTGGCCGACGGCTGAGAAATACTTGACCAGCTACAGGATCTCCCAATCGGCCGCGGACAGCACCCAACGACAGTAATTTTGCGTCAACAAGGGCCCACATAAGGGGAGATGGCATGGGGCGATGCTCGAGGACAGAGGAGAGGTGGTGGACAACTCTGGTGTCACTACGACAAAAAAGACTACTAGTGATGCTTATAAAATGTCGCTACGTACATCGCTATTGCTCATTAGCGACACTAATAGTGCACATTAATGATATTTATATGATGCATAATAAAGTGTCGCTAATAGTAGCTTATTAAGGACATATAGTAATTAGGTGTCGCTAATACTTGATTATTAGCAACACTTTACTATATGTCACTAATATAAAAAATTATTTCAAAAAAAATAAATAATAGCTTATTAGTGACACTTAGCTAATAGTGTCACTAATAATTTATTATTAGCGACGCTTTTTATGCGTCGCTACAAAAAAAATTAAAAAAATAATTTTTAAAACATCATTAATAAAAAATCATATTTTAAAATAAAACATTTTTGTGTATTAGCGACGCTTTGTGAAGTGTCACTAATACTTCGTAAAATTTTTAAAAAATAAAAAAGCCTTTAGCAACGCTTTTATAAGCGTCGCTAAAAACTGTAAAATTTTTTTTTTAAAAAAGGCACCAAAATCCAGTGGAAATGCCGAATCTGGCACCGGTGGGAGGTTGGGGGGAGGGAGGAGGTGGGGTAGGTGGCTGGATATTGGTGGGAAGCCGGAATCTAGTCCCCCCCACCCTCCTTCTCCCTCCTGCCCACTCCTTTGTTGAGGGCAAGGGGAGGGGAGTGGGAGGGAGGGGGTGGTGGGCTACCCCCTCTCTCTCCCTTGGCCTACCCACCTCCTTCCCCTCCTCTGGTTTTAGCAGACTGTGGGGGGCCAGATTCCGGCAGGGACCCAAAATCTGGCTCTCTCTTCGGCCTCCCTCTTGCTTACCCCTCTCTCCCCTAGGTATGCCCACCTCCTTCCCCTCCTCTGAAACAGAGAAGGGGAAGGGAGGAGGACCCAGGGAGAGAAGAGGGAGGCAAGGGGAAAGGAGGAGGGCGGAGAGGAGGGGATAACCTTTAGCGATGATTCAAACGAAGTGTCGCTAAAATAAAATATATTGCGAAGTTTAATAATAAATGTCGCAATAGTCTATATTATTTACGACATTTAGCAATAAGCGTCGCAAATAATATAGTATTTGTGACACTTACTACTAAGCGTCACCAATTTTATTTTTTTAAAATTAAAATATTCATCTCTCCTCTCCTTCTCTCTCTCCCCTCTCCCTCTCTCTCTACCTTCTATCCCCTCTCTCTCTCCCTCTCCTCTTCTCTCCCTCTCTCTCTCCTCCCTCCTCTCTCTCTACCCGCTCTCCCTATCTCCCTCTCCTCTCTCTCTCCCCTCCCTCTCTACTCTCCCTCTCCTCTCTCTACCCTCTCTCTCTACTCTCCTCTCTCTCCCCTCTCTCCTCTCTCTGCCTTCTCACTCTCCCCTCTCTCCTCTCTCTCTCCTCTCTCTTAAAGGTATTAGCAAGGTATATGCCTATACGTCGCTAATATATTTTTATTTTTAATTATTTTTAAAATAAAAAATATGTAACAAATAAAATAAAAAAAATTCCTCTCTCCTCTCTCTCTCCACACTCTCTCTCCTCCCTCTCTCTCTCCTCTCTCCTCTCTCTCCCTCCCTCCCTCCCCACTCTCTCTCCCTCTCTCTCTCCCTCTCTCCTCTCTCTTCTCTCTCTCTACCCTCTCTCCCTATCTCTCTCTCCCTCTCTCCTATCTCTCTATTTTATATTTTTTATTTAAAAATTAATTAAAAAATAAAATAAAAATGTATTAGCAACGTATAGAGATATACATTGCTAATATTAAGGGTATTAGTGACGTATATCCTTATACATCGCTAATACTCAAAGGTATTAACAACGCATATGCCTATACATCACTAATATATTTTTTATTTTTTAATTAAATTTTAAATAAAAAATATATGACAAATAAAATAAAAAATTTCTCACTCTCTACCCTCTCTCTCCTCTCTCCTCCCTCCCTCCACCCTCTCTTCTCTCTCTCTCATCCCTCCTCTCTCTCTCTACTCTCTCTCATCCCTCCTCTCTCTCTCTACTCTCTCTCATCCCTCCTCTCTCTCCCTATCTCTCTTTCTCTATCTCTCTTTCTCTTTCTCTCTCTCCTCTCTCCCTCTCTCTCTATTTTATATTTTTATTTAAAAATATAAAAAAATTTAAAAAATTCCCTCTCTCTCTCTACCCTCCCTCTCTCATGTCTCTCCTCCCTCTCTCTTCCTCTCACTCCTCCCACTCTCTCCTCTCTCCTCTCTTTCCTCTCTCCTCTCTCTCCACAGTCTCTCTCCTCCCTCCCTCTCTCCTCTCTCTCTCCTCCCTCTCTCCCCCTCTCTATTTTATATTTTATATTTAAAAATTAATTAAAAATATAAAATAAAAATGTATTAGCGACCCATTGGCAAATACGTCGCTAATACTAAGGGTATTAGGGATGTATATGCTTATACGTGGCTAATACTCAAAGGTATTAACGACGTATAAGCATATACGTCGCTAATACTCAAAGGTATTAGCGACGTATATGCCTATACATCACTAATATATTTTTATTTTTAATTAATTTTTAAATAAAAATATATAACAAATAAAATAAAAAAATTCCTCTCTCTCCTCTCTCCACCCTCCCTCCTCTCTCTCCTCCCTCTCTCCTCTCTCCCCTCTCTCTATTTTATTTTTTTATTTAAAAATTAATTAAAAATAAAAAATAAAAAAATATTAGCGACGCATTGGCATATACGTCGCTAATACCTATACACCTCTTATATATTTTTATTTTTTTTATTAATTTTTAAATAAAAAATATAAAACAAATAAAATAAAAAAATTTCCTCTCTCCTCCCTCCTCCCTCTCTCCACCCACTTCTCTCTCTCCTCATTCTCTCTCTCTTTCCTCTCTCTACCCTCTCTCCTCCCTCTCCTCTGTCTCTCCACCCTCTCTCTCCTCCCTCCCTCTCTCCTCTCTCCACACTCTCTCTCCTCTCTCACTACACACTCTCTCTCCTCCCTCCCTCTTCTCCTCTCTCTCTCCACACTCTCTCTCTCCTCCTTCTCTCCACCCTCTCTCTCCTCTCTTCACTCTCTCTCCATGCACTCTCTTTTATTATAAATTATATTTTAAAATTAATAATAAATTTTAAGAAATAAAATATAGTAAGTTTAATCTATTATTAACATTAGTTTTTATTGAAAATTTCATATTTAAACAGTAAATATTAAATAAAATATATTGTATTTAGGAAGTTTATTATATATTTTTTAATATTTATTTATTAAATAAAATTAATTAATAAAGCTATCAGCGACGCTTGTAAGCAAGTGTCGCTATTAGAAATGGTATTTGCATCGCTTATTTAAAAGCGTTGCTAATAATTCAAAATTTTTTATTTTTTATTATTTTAATTCATAACTATTAATGACGTTTTTGTAAGCGTTGTAAGGAGTAGCACTATTAGCTACGCTTTAAGAAAAGCGTCGCTCATAGTTATGTTTTTTTTTAATTTTTATTGAAAAAATATATATTTTAGTGATGGTTGTTAAAATGTCGCAAATAGAGGAACTATTAGCGATGCTTATAATAAAATGTCACTAATATGATTAATATTAGAGACACTTTACACTAAGTGTTGCTAATATATGACTATTAGCGACGCATACGAAAATGCGTCGCTAATAATTCTTTTTTTTGTGACGCTTTTTTATTCGTCGCAAATAGTTATTTTTAGTGACACTTAGCTTTGTGTTGCTAATACTACATTTTGTTGTAGTGAGTTGACTCTATTTTGTGGCAGAGCCATCCAACGGTCAAGTGACACAAAAATGGCACTTAATCCCTAAATTGCATGCGCGACTACATACACACGCGGCCCAAAGGGGTGGGAGAGAGGGCTGAATGGAGGCAGACCAAGGCCCACAAAAGGCCAACAAGGCTAAGGCCCTAGTGGTGGCCAATCAAATCGGCGACATTGTTGATCACCACCCACAACCAAGACCAATGGTGCAGGTGGCTGTGCATCTCGCATGGCAGTAGGTAGGGGGAAGGTTTAGGGTTGAGCAAAAGCTACGAGGCCATCATTGGACAAGGCCTATGCAGGTGAACTCGTAGGCCATACAGAATCTTGTCAGAGGCCGTCTGGTACTGACGGCGTAAAATGGGCAAGAGGGGTCAACGGGCAAATATGCCGGTGAGGTGGAACTAGTTGGGGTTGCGGGCCACAGGAGCACGGGTCAGAGGTGATCAAACTGGGTCAGGTAGGGCCGAACTAGGGTGGCCCTTGCCATCATCACCAAGCCGGGGCAGAGGCAAATAAAGGCTGACCAACCCCAGCCAACCACCGATGACAACGGGGGCGGCCAAAAGTAGTGGCGACACGTCAGATAGACTACATAGAGAGGGATCGTTCCGGTGGAAAACAAGGGAAAATGGGTCAAACTGACCCATCAGAAAATGAAGGAGGCGGAGCTAGGCTGAGAGGGGTGGCTCCCCACCTTCGTCGGATTGCGGTGGGCTAGACGAAGTCCAACAACCACAGCTAGCCACTGGCGGCAGAGGAAACTAAAACCTGAGTGGGGGGGGGAAATAGGGCAGAAGGAAGAAGAGGTATGTGGCGTCAGAGGAGAGGCCCATTGGGGCCAGGAGGGGTGGCTTCCGGCCATAGCCGGCCCAAGGCGGCCGGCCTGCTCTTGTCAGCCACGACGATGGCGGCACAACACCAAACAGAGAAATATAAACAGGGGATGGACAAACCGGGGAGGAAGGGCGGAGGGTGGACGGCCATGGGGGCCGGGGCAGTGACCCCCTACTGTCGCACCGCCAAGGTGGAGCCCGGGGCGGTGGCCCTGTAGCCCACCAGCGGCTGCCAGTGGCTAGGGATAGAGAAGCTGGAGGGGGTGCATAGTGCATTGTCTAGACATTTCTGGATTGGGCTCGGCCGAGCCAAAGCCCGATCATTTCTCTCATTTTTCTTCTTTTTTCTTTTGCTTTTCTCTCCCTTAACCTCTGCTCTCTCATTCTCTCACTTTTTTGCGCCGTAAGTGCGCGTCAAGGTCCATGGCCTACGACTGAACCCCACACCTAATTCTACGGGTATAAATATCGAGGCCAAATGCATTGAAACGTTATATTTTTCTACTAAAAATAGCATAAAAATCACATAAAATTGGAGAAAAATATGGGACATTACAAATAGTAAATGGGGAGCATTAAAAGCTCTTACCTCACTTTAATAATAGTAATAAGACTATAAAATTCAAATTTTTTGAATTTTTTTTTGAAAATTAATTAAAAGTTTTCTTTGAAAAGGTAATAATGTATAATATAATAAAAAATTTTGCCCCCCCTTTTACTTTATTAATAATACATAGCTCAACTGTTTCCTTTTAAAAATTCATCTTTGAGAGAGAGAGAGGGGTTGTGATAGCATATGACTAGGGTTGTAACTAATTTGGGCTAGGGCTGGTGGGACTTGGGCCTAGCCATAGCTTGACAACTTATTTTTAGGCCCTTGGCTGCCTTAAACGGGCTTCCAAAGTTTAGACACTTTTGGCCATCCTTCTCCCTTCCTCTTTCATTTCTAATTGATGTAAAATTATATAGATAAAAATAATCTATTTTATACTTGGGTCCGACCGAATGCGCATGTGAGTTATTTGCCTCGTAGCGCTCACCCTACCCCTAATTTTGAAACGAGCATGAACTTTAAGGCTGCCCTAAAAATTTCTGGCCCTCATCGATATTTTTACAAGCCGGATAGGATGGGCAGGCAGGCACGTTGGCCCATAAGAATCTCCTACAAGAAGGCCCGGAACAGAATGGGCCTATGCATCCTAATAGGCTAGATTTTGATTTCGGTTTAGAGACAGTGACGGGCCCAAAACCCGTTTGGCACTGCCTTCATTAATTTTAAGTGAGGCCCAGCGCTTCTTACAATCTCAAAAACGTTCGGGTTCGGCCCCTTCCTTCTCCGCGCTGTCTTCTCTCCGACCGACGCCGTCTTTCCCGATCGGGCCTCCCCTTCGTGGCCGCCTCCCCACCCGTCGCCGCCTCCTCTCCGGTCGCCCATCCTATCTGGTAGCACGCTTCAACTGTAATTTTCCTCTCCTTTATCCTCTTCTGGTTCTCAAGTTTGGCCTCAAAGCTTCATCTTTTCTCGTTTCGGTTTTGTATACGAGGCGATGGGCATCTTCTTGTGTTGCGTCTTTCTCGTCTCTGCCTTTATGCTGGTGATGGTGGATGCGGGTTTTTCTTTATAATGTTTGTTGGCTGTGATGTAGATCTCGTTTTGCGTATGGTTGATGCTGATTGGAGCACCCTTTCACGGGAAGAGGGTATCTCTGAATAATGATTGATAGAAAAATAACATTCATCTGGATTAAATTCCATGTGGAAAGATTTTGGAGACCTGAACTAAAGTATGATCTCTCTCTTTGTTTTGGAAAAACAGAGGTGACGGACATCTGTGTTTTAGGGTGGGGGGGGGGGGGGGGGGGTTGGGCAATTGGGTAGTGTCATCTGAGTCACGTGAGATTTCTCGACTACCCTTGTGGAGAGTTTTATATAATTAGTTCACGTGGTGTTATGATGATTAATACTGAGATCTGTGGTTTGGGCTCCGTTCTAATAATGAAGATACAAGTTCCCACTGTTGGGTCGAGTAGATCGTGAAAATCAATGCAGATGGGAATCAGTCCCTTCTTGAGAAGCTGCTTGATATAAATGAAAATTTACAGTTTTTCTAACTTTTTTTAGTTAGAGGGTTCCCCAAATGAATGGGGATTTTTGAGTGTTAAATGTGATTTACAAAAGGTGATGCTGGATTTGATTTCAATTTATCCTTTGGCTTGCTGAGGTGAATATTTTGTGTCTTATGGATTTGAAATCTTTTGAGGTTGTAAACTAATATTAGTGTATGGTTATGGAGATTTTATATGTTTTTTGCTTGTGTGTTTATATTTCTTCCTAAAATTATTTTCATTTAATACTAGATTTTTGTCAACAGGTGATTCATGTTTTCTGGAAATTAAAATAGTTATGACAAACAGGTTAATACCTGAAATAGAACTACTTCAAAAATTAGGACAAAAATTTAAAACACTCTATCTTGGGACAACTAAAGCGCCTCAGAAAAGAAAATGCTACCAAACAGGGTATTAATCTATACTTCTAAGAGTTGACCAATAAACTTGAGTTGGACTGCTTTAGAATTCGATTTGCTATCTATTTTTCTTAAAAGCGGAACCTTTGATGTTTTTGCTGGTTTGATTTCTTTATTTCAGTTTCCTATTGTCTTAGTCTTGTGCTGATTATCTTCTCTCACTCTCTCTCTCTAATTTTTTTTTAATATACTCTTTCTTTGTATTCTGCTGAAGATAAATATACACTGCAGGGAAAACAAAGGATTTCGGTTGAACTTCATTTCCCTATGGCGTCTCCTGTACCCCCGTGGGCACCTGGTCAAGGCAATGCCCCCCCTAACTTCAATTCCCCCCAAAGACCTCCTGATTCTTTGGTGGATAATATGCAGAATTTGCACATTAATCGTCCATCAGGTGCACCTCCCTCAATGCCACCTGGTGTACGACCCCCACCTTTTTCCAGTTCACCCGGCCAGTTTCCTGCCCCCTTTGTGCCTTCTTCTGGATCATTTCCAGGAGCTTCACAACCCCGTCCTATCCAACCACAGGCTGGTTTTCCGCTGACACCCACATCATCAGCTCGACCTCCACCCAATTTTCAAGCTACACAACCAATTTTGGGACCCGGGAGGCCGTCAGGCCCAGCATTTTCTCAGCCTCCACTTGTTGGTTCAAGGTCACCTAGAGGTGTGTTTTCATCTGCTCCACCGGCTGCAGGACCTGTGATGCAGCCCCCAAATGTGCGCACTCCAATCAGTAATGGGCCACCTGTATTTGTGCCCGGACCTATGACTAGTGGCCCACGGTTCGCTCTGCCTGGAGTTTCGCAATCTCCTTCAGTAGGACCGCCACCACTTGCAACTCCTCCAGCACCTCCTGTAATGGGTTTGTCACACAGCACTTTTCAGGGACAGACTGCACAATCCTTTCTAGGGAGTGCAACAGCTGGTGTTTCTATGGCCACACAGTCACAAGTGCCCATGTCATTTCCTGCAGCAGGTCAAGGCGTGCAATCTCCACCTGTTCCAACGTATGGTCCTCAGCCATGGCAAACGACAACACCTGTGAGTCTTACAACTCTTGTATGCATTGTTTTTTTTTTCGTTTAGTTTCTTTTATCAGCTGAGAATAATATGTATCCATTAACTTATGTACACAGGCTTCATAGATTTTTTATACTAATAGCATGAAGTCTCAGAGTGGTCTCTAGTTAGTTACGATCTGCATTTGGAGTCTTTGGACTAAACCCTGCTCAACCTTAATATTCTGTTTTTCTTTCCTAGTTTCCTAGCATTTGATAAGCTCCTATAATGTGATCGGACGCCCAGATGTTATTATGTTGAGTTGGGCCATATATCAATGTGGACAGTAGTAGTGGTAATGTTTTTTTATCTGTGATTGTAACTGTTGCTTTAAGCTAAAATTTGCAGTTGTTAGTGAACAAGTACTCATTTGATACATTTGAATATAGCCACACTTCTCAATTTTAGTCAGAAATGAAGGGTCATTACAACTCTATAATAAAAGCAACATCAAGCAAGGTTTTAAAACCTGGCTTTTAACCTGATTTAGTGGCCAAACCGGGTAAAGCTGGCTAACTGGTAGCCAGGGGGTGGAAAAAGGGGAAAAGGGAGGCCGGAGGAGAAGGGGAGGGGAGGAAGAGGAGGCACAAGGGAATGAGGAGGTGGGTGGGAGAGAGGGAGGGGAAGAGAGGTTGGATATCTGTGAATGGAGGAAAGGAGGAAAGGGCAGAAAAGGGGAGGAGGAATGGAGAGGAAACAAGGAAGAATGGGAGACCAGGTAGCAGAGTGAAGGGGAAGGCAGCAGCTGCATGACACTAACTAGAGAGGAGGGTAGGGGAGGGTGGTGTTTGCAATGACGGTGGCAGGGGAGAGCTCAGGTTTTGAAACTTTTTTGTTTTTGTAAGGACTCAGCTAACAGTTCCACTTGTTTCAGGGTGCTCCCTTTGGGCCAGGCTCTACACAACCGCCTAAAATGTATGGGATGCCGCCCCCACCTACAATGCCACATGTGTCGCCTGCAATGGGCCATCCATCTGCAGCTGGTGCACCAGTATCAGGACCGTCAAGGATCGATCCCAATCAAATCCCTCGCCCCATCCCAAGTTCCTCGACTATCTTATTTGAGACTCGCCAAAATAATCAAGCCTGCCTTCCACCGGTATACATCCCCCTTTAGTCTTCTCTTTAGTTCAGTTTGTAGAAAGCATGATATATAACATGTACAGCTATTGACAATACTGTCCATATTGGATAATGTTGCTGGCTTGTTTGTGCATCCATTATATTATAACTGCATCAATTAGATCATGAAACTAGTCAAGACAACGATAAACATTTCACATTGCTATTTCTTGGTCCTATTGATTTTTTTCTTTTGTTTGTATGCTTGCTTGGAATTCTTGTCACATTGTTTTTATGAAAGTTACATTTCCCCCCCTTGAATTAATAACTTCTGCCTATATTTTATAAAGCCTGCTACAAGCGACTTTGTAGTGAAGGACACTGGCAACTGCAGCCCACGTTACATGAGGTGTACTATCGGTCAGGTTTGTCTCATGCTTGTTTTTTGTTCAATTGTACATCGGTCTTCAGTAATATGCAATCCAAGACTAGAGAATGATTTATATGTACTGGCTGAGTAGTCTACCATTTCTGTGAATATCTTATTATTGAGAGATTGCTCTATGTTTTTTGTTACGTGCAGATTCCATGCTCTAGCGACCTTCTTACAACATCTAGCATGCCATTGGCTTTGTTGGTGCAACCTTTGGCCCTGCCACATCCATCTGAGGAGCCTTTCCAAGTGATAACCTTTTTTTTTCCTTATCAGCTTATTTATCGAACGACATGATTAGGCTATTGGATAGTATATCACAGATGCAACTTTTCTTTGTATAGGTTGTAGATTTTGGAGAAAGCGGTCCTCTTCGATGTTCTCGTTGTAAAGGATATATAAATCCTTTTATGAAATTTATTGACCAAGGAAAGCGTTTCATTTGTAATTTGTGTGGTGAGTATTTATGTTTTATGTGACATTTTTTGTTCTCCGAGTACATTTGATTCTCTAAAAGGTTGGGCTATCAGTTCTTTTGAGACAAGCAGGCTGCTGGTTTTTACGGATCGGCCTTGACTTATAAAAAATCAAAAGAAAACAAGAAATGGAAAAATCAGCTGATTGAGTTAGTTGATTTGATGTGACTACAACTGGACTGCCTTTTTTATATTCCCTCCTTCCTGCATTAATAGCTCCATGTTAGTTCATTGAAAAACCAAATGCAGCTATTAATGTGGGAGAGAGGGAGTATTAATTAGCTGGCCTGTAATTGACTAGTATTGCTGCAATTGCAGTGGCATAATGATGGACTTAAATAACGGTGGAATTGTTGCGGGTGACTCAAAGATTGGATTTGTTCCTGTTTTTTCTTTTGTTTATCTGGCTTACTACGTGGTTCCCTTTGTGGGAGATGACTATGATTAGTAACCTTCAAATTGCATGTTTTATCTCTCATTTCTTTTATAAAAAACTGTAGAAGCACATAGTTTTCTGCAGTTATTAATCAGCATTCCCTAATCCCTTGTGGCCTGACAGCCACAAATTTTCTTTACATTTTTATTACTATATTTTTTATATTTATATAGAATGTTCTCTATTGTGTTCCTGAGTACTTCATAATATCCTTTTATTTTTCTTTTTCCTTTTGTCGGTAACTGTCTAAATGTATTTGCATTTCCGTTAAGAGTTCCTAGTTCTCTCTTGAAAAGTTATTTTCTCTCTTTTAAGCCAGCCATCTTGTTCTTGGTTCTTCTCTTTCTTGTATTCATTGAAATATGGCCTCCCCTCTTCTTTCTAATTTCTTCCACTGGAGCTATATTATTAAGTAATCATTTACATCATCCGTATTCTTAGTTAATAATTTTACCATATCCATTCATCTTCCTGTTTTCACTTGAAAAAGAAGCTTTAGCTGTTCTGTTTTTGTTTATGATTTCCTGATTCTAAATGTAATGCTGATTACCTTCTAGCAGTTCGTGATAGCTTTTGAGGAACTTGGGGTGCTTTTAAGTCGGCTTAATCAATTTTCTAATTGATAGGTTTCACGGATGAAACACCGCGAGACTACTATTGCAATCTGGGACCAGACGGTAGGCGTAGAGATGCTGATGAAAGACCTGAGCTTTGCAGAGGAACTGTTGAATTTGTTGCCACAAAGGAATACATGGTTGGTTTACATTTCTGACTGACAATGTTTTGAATTAGGGTCCTAAATTTTTTTTTTAATATTTGTATCAGTAAATTTGTTTTTGTCCACACATGCATGAGTACAAACAACAGAGATGATATCATGTCAGGATAGGATATATAGGATTGTTTGTGCATGAACATGCGCTCACAAACCCAACAAAGATGATATTATATCAGGATAGGATATGTAGGATGAGTTTTAAATAGAATAAAATTTCTGCACGCAATTATGGTGCTTAGATCGTGTGGATGATTTTTCATAGAAGATAAGGGTCTAAACTTGTCATTTGAGTAGTGCTCATTTCAGCCGTTGGAGAAGATTTATCTTCAAGTGACTGGACAGCAACGTTAAACATGTGGGAATTCGATTAAATGTTTTTTTGGCCTTATCAATGGATCTCTTACACCCTTTAGATTGACGAAAAACCCTTAATGGTCATCATGTGTACATAGTGACTAGTGAGATCAACTAATTTATTAACATTACAATGTAATACACATGTTAATGGTTGAAGAAAGTGACCCATTATGTGAAGTGAGGTGGGACCAGTGCAGATTGGTTGCTGAATCATGGAGCTGATGATGATATTAAGTTTGGGTCTATTTTGATATGTGGGCGTAGTTATTGTAATTGTGAATGTCTGAATTATTTACAGTGTTGAAGTGAGAAAAATGTACAGAGAGGGCTGCATGTCAGAGGGGCCCAAGTAATTTCGCTACTGTGTTTAATAATCCCTTCAGTCCCTTGTGGCACCATGCTGACCTGATACATGTGAAGGCTTTTTTTGAATCTGCCACTCCCCAGCATCTGCAAGCACCTACTAAGCATTGCATGTGTACACATGCCCCCTCCCCATTTCTTTTCCCGGGGTGGGCGTTTAGGGTTACACACAGAACACTACACCCCATGGGAACTGAACCTAGAACCTTTTATGTAATTTTATGTTTGTTAATCACTTATTCTAAAAGCTTAAGCTATTAGGAAGAGAGAGTAATCATTTTTATTAACCACAATAACCACTCATGGAACATAATTAAGATATGCTACATGAGATCCTCTATTCATGAACGTGATCTTTGGCATTTTACCACCTGAGTTCTTTTGCATGCATATGTGGCTCATTTATGCGACAACTAATAAATCGGGCTCCTCTTTCTGTTATAATCTGCAAAATTAAAATATTAATCTTCAGTAGGAGGTGATCTTCAGTAGGTCTACATCAAGGGTCAGCCTTAAGCCTTTATTAGTTTGCTTTAGTTATGGATGAACTAATTGCACATATACAAAATATACAAAATAGGATACCTTGGTGCATGTTTTTTACGGATTATGTAGTTTTAGTTGATGAGATTATAGTAGGGTTAAATGCCAAATTAGAACTATGGAAGGAAGTTCTAGAATCAAAAGTTTTTAAAATATGCGGGATGAAGACGAATTATATGACATTTAACTTTAAGGATATTAGAACTATAGGTAGAACTTTAGTCGAAGTAGATGGCTAAGATGGGAGTAATTTTGATATTTAGGCTCCATTATCTACAAAGAGGGAGATATTATTAGTGATATGGTATATAGGATTAATGCGGGATGTGTAAAATAGAGGGCGGCGGCCGGAGTTTTATGTGATAGACGAGTTTCAAATAGGCTTTAAAGGTAAGTTTTATAAGATTGCTATTAGGCCTACAATACTTTATGGAGGAGAATGTTGGGCATAAAATAAAATCATATAGATAAACTAAATGTAGCTGAAATGAGGATGCTAAGGTGGATGTGTGGAATATCCTAGAAAGATGAGATTAGAAATGAGCATATACGTGAGAACTTAGGGGTAATACGTTTAGGGGAGAAGCTCGGGAGTGTAGGTTGTATTGGTATGGATATGTACAAAGAAGACTGATGGATGCTCCGGTAAGAAAGTTGGAAGGGCTTTATGTAAATGATGTTAAAAGAGGGAGAGAGAGGCCTAAGAGAACTTAGATGGAACTAATAAGGATATGACCATGCTACCTCTTACAAAAGAGTTGGTACAAAGCAGGCTAAAATGAAGCAAGCCCAAATTATTGGGAAAAGACGCCACTTGATTATGAGTAGGAGGTGATATTTGTTGATCTTTTTGTTTTAACTATTTTAAACAAACTTGGAGTAATGAAATTTTGAGGATATCATTAAATGTTTTGGTCAATTTTTTACAATGCTATGTGGCCAGGCACTTTCCTGACCCCACTCCACCCTGACTCCATTCTTCTCTGACTGTGGATCGCGGAAGGCTGCAAAACCAGGGGAGATGGGGAGGTGGAAGGTATTTACCACCACCATGAGTATCTGCCTCCACCCTGGAGTGTCCGCTTCACTCTGTTGCCAGCATCGCCTGGTGTGATGTTGAGCGCAGGGTATATTTATCCATATGTTATCTGACCAGTAAAATACATATGTGTTTTGGCTGATCCAAATTTGCTGACAGGTACGTGATCCAATGCCAGCTGTTTTCTTTTTTGTCATTGATGTCTCGATGAATGCCATACAAACCGGTGCAACTGCAGCAGCATGTAGTGCAGTCAGTCAAGTGATCTCAGATCTTCCTGTAAGTTTAGTTTGTTCTTTTTCGATTAATGTATTTTTTAAAAATCTTGGTTGCATAGATAGTATATAGAATTTTTTATGTAAAATATATATTTATACAACAACAAAATCGAAGAATGTCATGTTTGTGTCCTCTATGGTGATGCCAATTGTAATCATATTAAACTTATATACAATTGATCTTGCTTTCTGCCAACCTCAGCCTCTTGGAGGCTATCTTTTAGCATTAAATAAATGACTGGCATAAAAATCAACTCCCTCTGTTTCTATCCATGATAAATAATCTATCTGCTGAAAGGCTTGAGAGATTAATGAATGAAAATGCAGGAAGGTCCACGGACTATGGTTGGCATTGCAACATTTGACTCGACTGTCCATTTTTACAAATTGAAAGGGGCATTGCAACAGGTATATTTATCTATCTCAACCTTATAATTGATCCTTCTGTACATGTGTGCATGATATTTTTTCCTTAACCTTTTGTATAATTATTTTGGGGTTAATTTTTGAAGGCTCAAAATAAGAGGTCCTCAGTCTCTAGCAACTGATATTTAAACTTTGATATGTCATTGCCCTGTTTTACTTGTAGCATGAGTGCTCTTGATTTGGTCCATTTACCTTGTTATTTACTAATTAATGGTTCAATTAAACTATTAAAACTGGATAACCTATTTGTGCTAAATTCATTTTTCCCTGCACCGTGGATGTGTTTTTTTTTCAAATTATTTACATTATTCTGCATTTTTTTTATGCTCGTCTAAAAGGGATGTGCAGCTTGTTTTTGAATAGTAGTTTATAGAGTCTGATCTTGTCCTATTATTGGATTGGGCCTGTTACTTCTTCGCCATGTACTTGCTTTGCCAGGAGTGACTACTGACATAGGATGTGATAGTGTAAATATTCTTTCATTGCATATTACTTGATGAAGCTTTTCTCCATGGCTCTTTTGTGTTCACTGAGGCTGCTGCTGTTTACATCCATAAGATATCAAGTAGTGGCAGTTCATCCATTTTGAACAGTAGTGTAATGGGCTTGCATTTGTGCTGTCCTCATTGTGATATTGAAGCTGTTGAAGGTTTGGCCTATTTGTGTGGAATAATTTATAAATGCATACATCACATTTATTTTTTCCATTGGATCTGACAAGAAGCCGTTTGACCATTTTAATTTTATGTTCCTTTCTCCTTGGTTGCTTGAAGCTTGACTTTTTCCTGACTGATATGCTGTAGATTCTTCCTTTACTATAGTTGAGTAATTGGTTCATAGCAGCCATAGTGCAATAGTTTTTTTAAAATATTTCCAGTTTGATTGTGATCAATGGCAGTGATTTAGTTCTATTCTGCATAGACTATAAAAGTCTCTTTTATTTTGAGTATGGTTTTTTGCATGTAATTTATGATTGGCCAAATGGCACAGCAGAATCACTATGTTGATGATGTTTTTTTCTAGCATGTTGTAGAAATCTATGCAGAATTTTTATATGTTATCACCATATTCCCAATAGAAAAATCATGGTATCTTGCTGTGGCAAAGGAGAGTGGCCAAGGTTTTCTGACATGTAATATATTTTTTGCAGCCTCTGATGCTTATTGTACCCGATGTACAAGATGTTTATACACCTCTACAAAGTGATATTGTTGTGCAACTTTCTGAGGTTGGAACTTTATTAGTTTCTTGGATTCATTGTATTTGGCTGATGAATATCTTATTTTCACCTTAAGTTCTACAATTATGTATTCCATATATATATATTTGAAATTGTAGTGTCGGGAACATTTGGAGCAATTGTTAGAGAGCATTCCTACCATGTTTCAGAATAATCGGGTTGCTGACTCAGCCTTTGGTGCTGCTATCAAGGTATAAATTTTCTGTGAGATATTAATTGTATGGTTTTGTGCCTTGAAACTCTTGCAAATAGCATAGCCAAATGTCATCAATTATTGGTCACTAGATGCTCATCATGTTACTTTTCCTTTGCCAAACACTCTTTCTTCTTTGTTATTTTCCCTTCCAACACAAATTGACTTGCTTGTGACGAAGCTGTAATGTGGCATTATTGAAAACGGATAATGGCTAGATAATATTTTGAAAATGCCTCAAAATGCTGCTACCCTTTTTTTTTTTTCCATTTTTAGGCTGCTTATTTGGCTATGAGTTCTACTGGTGGGCGGCTTCTTGTATTTCAGTCAGGTAAACTTTAACCATTGATATGGGAATGATCTAGAATTTTAACAGACTAATGGTTTGATTTATTTTGGATAGAACAGACTAAAAATTTTACATTAGGGGCACAGCAGTTAAATCAACTGTCTAGAGAAATTTTATAATCTATCTGATGCACAAATGCTTGAACGTTAAATTTTTACATTTATGCATACCTTTGCAGTTTTACCATCAGTTGGTATTGGGTCTCTTTCATCACGTGAAGCTGAAGGAAGGGCAAACACCACTTCAAGTGAGAAGGTAATCTCAGTTTAATATGTGTCTATTAATTGAAGGAATTGCTAAGATAGTAGAACTGTTGTGCTCTTCCATATTGTTGTTAAGGAGTTTATGCTGTTCTGAATCATAGGAAGTCCACAGATTGCTCCAACCAGCAGATAAGACTTTGAAGACAATGGCAATAGAGCTCGCAGAGTATCAGGTGAGTTTCTTCTGTGTAAGAAGATATCCTATAGATTTTGTTACTTAAATACACACACATAAACTAAGACCAATTCTTGTAAAAACGATGATGCTTCCTGCATGGGGTTTTCAGTTATATGTTGTGCTAAAAGTGACAGTTATAATTGTCTTCCATTGTGCTTTATTTATGTCTGGAACCTTCTTTGAAGTTGGAATTGCTTTTTTGGAAGTGGCCTAATGACCTGCAGTTTACTAGGTTTGTGTGGATGTCTTTATCACCAGCCAAACATATATGGACATTTCATCAATTTCTGTGGTACCAAGAACTACAGGGGGCCAGGTATGATATTTTGTTTCAGTCATTTGTTGGTAGTTGACTTTTTGAAAAGGGAGAAGAAACAAAAATCTAAATCAAATCATGTGCAAGAAGGCTAATGTTTTGACGGTATTAATGGGCGATGGGTAGGTTAATTCAGTGAAAAGTAATAGCTCACACTACCTTCCCTAGGCTAGACTTTGGTGATGTGGACCCTACCAATAGGGGGGTGACCCAAGGGGATCGAAAGAAGACTATCAAAAGTGGAGGCCCAAATTTTTTTGGCTCATTTGGACACGTGTTTTTCCTCCCTGTTGCATCATTTTGATCTGACCTTTAGATCGAAGGAGGAGATTGCATTTTCTGATGTGGGACTGCAGAGGGGTCAGGTGTGGGACTGATTGCTGTATAAAAAAGACCATTAATGATGGGGATTTACCAAATTTGGGGACCATTCAAATATAAGGGACCCATCCATTTGACCAAATCAAATTTCAGGCATTGGCTTGGGGTTGAAACTGTAACCCAAGGTTTGCAGTCTTGGTCTTGGCTGCTCCCCTTGGTTGGCTGAAAAATCTGAGATCTTGGAAAAAGGGAGAAGAAGAAAAGGGGGAAAGAGGAGAAAAACGAAAACGTGAAGAAGGAGATACGCACCATCACCGAATTTTAAAATGGAACACCATTTCTGGTCTTGATTGCCTTCTGGTACTCCCTGTACTGCTATTAGTAAAAAAAACAGAACTTTTAGGGCAGTGGGTTCTTCCTCATGTGTTTTTAATTTTAAAGGTCTGAGCCGAGAAACCTGAACCAAGATATTTTCTGGACTATAGCAAAATAACTTATAATCTTTTAAAGCCTTGAACTAAAATGGTGAGGCAGACCATTTAAAAAATGGTTTGGTTCATACTTCGTCTTCCTTGATATGTGAGATTGATTCCAGGGAAAGTTTTCTCCAAGACAGACTGAGATGTGAGATATTGTGAGATCTCGTAGAGACTGAAATCTATGATTTGACCAGCCTTGATGAGTGGTTGTACTAGATTGAAATGAGTTCAAATGTCACATGTGCCATGCCCCCATGATTTGCCACCTGTTCTCGACTTCTCGTAGTTCTTCATGCCCCTTGATCTCTGATGGATGAGGGCCCATCAACACTAGAACAGGGACGGTAGTTGTCCCTCGTAGGAGTAGTTTTCTAGTCTTGCCTTTTTCTAACAGCTTAGACTCTTAGGAAAAGCAGTTGACTATTCAATTTCTGAGCGGAATGTCCTTTGTTCAATTTCCTGCAGAGGCAAAAAGTCCCTTAAAAGTACCGCACCCTTTTATTTGTGTTCCCATGCATACTCTAGTTGGGAACAGTATTATAATTAGACTCTTCCCTAACAGTTTGAGTTTTTATGTAAGTTATTAATTGACAAATATAGACTCTTCCCTAACAGCTTCAGCTGTTAGGAAAGTTAATCGACAAATGTAATGGAAATAAATTTTAGGAAGTTGCTTGAAGAAAACTATGTTGGTCAAACTATACATAATCAGTAAAAAAAATCAGCATTTATTAAGGAAATCACCCTTTTATTTAGTACTATAATGAACAAAGTCAATGTGGATCTAGTATGTGAGTGTTTGTAGGCCCAAACTCATGTGAATTGTATCTTCAATAAGTGGCTTAGTAAGATTCGCAAATTACTGAAAACATGTGGAGAAAATGGTTCATCTTTGTGTGAGCGCTATTCAACTTTTTCCTTCAAATCAGGGTCCTGAGCTATTGAGTCATATAATGAAGTTCGAAGAGAGGTTATGTATAAAAGACCAATTGGTAAGAATGTAGAGTCATCAACTTGGTTATAGGCATGTGAGATGACATTTAATTTTTTTTTTCTATTTAGGCAATTGACAGAACAAATTCAGAATGTATTTTTTACATGGAAGGATTTGAGATGCACATTCTAGAAGTAGAAAAGATATGATAGTTCAGCTTGACACAGCACCTTAAAAAAAGGTCCTTGACTGCAAGCTATTAGAATGAGGTGCTAGTCATGATGATCACGGTTCACAATATCTTTTTATCAGAGATATAGCAGTGATCTAAAGATAAGATATATTGGGGAAAAAATATCAGTGGCCCAAAAACGTTTACACACGTGTCCCTTTTATCTAAACATATATTAAATCCAAAAACCTTAATACTAATCTCAAAGACTCAAACTATCATAACACCATATGAATACATTTATACCAACATAAATAACATTTATCAAATGAAAAACATGAACAATAATGATAAAGAAGAACAAGTTTGGAGGTAATTTCAATGATTAAGCGGAAAACATGATGGTGTACATCTAAATAAAACTTTAAAGTCAAAACAAGAATATATAATGGAGAAGTATTGGTCGCTGGCATAGGAAAAGATTCTGGAAAGGGCATCAGAGTGTCCCAATGCTGTTGACAGGTGATTGGAAGGGCTCTGGAAAGTGGGTGTGTGTCCAAGAGATTGCCAAATATCTCAGATAGTGCGAACTGCGATGATGATGATGTTGAGGAGGAGGATCTTATTAGTTGATGTATAAATAGAGAGGCACTGACATGAATCATGCTTTCTGCTATATTGACATTTAAAAGCTCTTCCTAGACAAGGACTTCTACTGGAGATAAAAGATTGAACAATCTTCTAAGCTTTAGGTTATTTTTTTTACTTTTGCAGTGATCTATTGTGCAGGTATATTATTACTATCCATTTTCAGCATTGACTGATTCTGCCAAGCTCTATAATGATCTAAGATGGAACATTACAAGGCCCCAAGGTTTTGAAGCAGTGATGCGTGTGAGATGTAGCCAGGTTAGTTTATATTGGAAGCACATGTTTTCTACATCTTTGGTGTCATGTTTTTAAGATGGTTTAACCCTTTTTTTCAGGGTCTGCAAGTCCAAGAATACTTCGGAAACTTTTGTAAACGCATTCCCACTGATGTTGATCTTCCTGGGGTTTGTATAAATTGGCAGTCTTCACTTCGTAATTCTCACTTTTTTTCATTTAAGGGAGAAATGAATTAATGACAAGTTATGTGATACCTACTAATCTATGGCTTGATTGAGATATGCAATGTAGCAAGTCGTTCTGAGCCACTGCTTTTCAGTTTGTAGACCCATTCGCATTAAAAAATTGACTTCATCTTGTCCTAAGAATTTTACCTTCTCCCATTTAAATTAAGCTTGGCCAACTTTAGATATTAACTGTTATGGTTTGTTTAATTTTTTTTTTATGGAAAATTTATGCCTGTATTTGTGATGCCTACAGATTGACTGTGACAAGACTATAATGGTGACTCTTAAACATGATGACAAACTTCAGGAGAACTCTGAATGCTCTTTTCAGGTTTGTACTTGGCCTTTGCTTTTTAGTTTTTATTTTAAATTACATTATGCATAGGAAAATGAGGCTTAAGTTTACCTGAGAATTTCAGCAAATATTGATCAACACTCCTTTGTCCAGTGTGCCCTTCTATACACCACTGTCTATGGGCAAAGAAGAATTCGTGTGCATACGCTGTCGCTGCCATGCACTACCATGCTAAGCAATTTGTTTCGCGCTGCTGATCTAGATGCTCAGTTTACTTGTTTTCTAAAACAAGGTGAATACTTCGTTTCTGAAATTGGATTTTAAAAATATAATTGGCTTAAGTAGCAACATTTTCTGATTTTAATTTGTTTGTGTCCCTCTATTTGCTTTTTGTAGCCTCAAGTGAAATTCCAAGCACTCCTCTTGTTCAAATCAGAGAGCAAATGACAAATATATGTACCAACATTCTGCATTCTTATCGCAAGTATTGTGCCACTGTCTCCTCCTCCGGGCAGCTCATACTTCCTGAAGCACTTAAACTTTTGCCTTTATACAATCTGGGTATGTTCCTATCAGCTTGTCACATGGAGATACATACTACATTTATATTTGGTTTTTAGATTTAATAGGTATTACAACCAAGATTTTACTTTATTAATACGTGATCAGCTTCTGATACTTGCTGCATCAACTCAAATGCCATCATATCTTAGAAATAATGATCAGAATATTTTTTTTTGTTCATTTTAAGTTCTTATGACCATATAGTAACCTCTGAACATCTACCTGCCCTTTCATTAGTTGCCCCAATTATTTGAATACATTGTACTTTAGTTAAGAATCTTATGAAACTCATATTGCAGTGTATAAGCGATTGAGTTATATGCTAGTTAGACCACAAGTACGGTGAGCTGTGTAGTAGGAAATAGAAGTCTACATGTAGTAATTTTCTATAATTAGTTTTCTTTTCTTTAGTGTTTTACATAGTCTTCCGAGTTTCCTTGTTTTGAGTCTAAGTAGGCTATATATATATTCTCTTATGTAGCAACTTGGGAGATTATTGAATGAAGCTTTCTTTATGTGCTTTGCACAATACCTTTTTCCTCGTGGATTCAAGGTTCTTATCTTTCCTTATGGATTTGCGGATCTTCCTTGTGGATTCAAGGGTTTGTTATCAAGATTGAAGATGGTGATCTTTTTTCTTTTTTGCTTCCTCCAAGTCAATGTGTTTCAAATTAAAAACATGGGTTGGAGTCATTTCCTTGGAGTAAATAATGGGTCTGAAATTTAAAGGTCCATCGATTCATGTTCAGCAAGATTCACATGTTAACTTACTGTTAGATGGACTCTTAAACTATGCTGAGGACTCCTTTCAATAGACAAATAATCCTAATTTTATGAAAATTCAAAAGAAAACACAATTCCTACTTGGGCATACATGTATATATTTGGTCCTTTATTAGCATACAGTCTAGTCTCAGAAAAACTTCCTACTCTCTCATTAGTGGTTGGGGTCCTTATAAGTGTCTAATGAGGGTCCTATAGTGGTTATCACATACATACTAGCCCTATATGTGCAGTTGAGTTGCACAAAAGCAATGTGGACCGACATAAGGCTCATGCGTGAGCAGGGGCCAGGTGGATTTGAAAGAGAACAAATGTTGATGGACCATCAAATTCAGACCGGTTCCATTGTATTCCCTTATTTAGGCTCACTTATCTAAATTCTTGTCCACCAAATGATACTTTTTTGTCAACTGGTATCCTAACAGGTCTGTACTCATCTGTTGGTAGTCTTGGTCCTGGTTATAAAAATGTATAGTTGTCAAAATTTTTAAGTATAGCTCTTGTTGATTGTATCCATGATTTTTATTGTGTGTGTATTTAGCGTACCATCAGTCCACTGATTTTTATAAAGATTATTGGTCTGAACATGCTAGTATCAACAGTAATTGTCGGTGCTTGTTGCTGTTTGTGTTGCAAAAAATGTATACAGGGATCTATGTTTGTTAGTATTAAAGGCTGGCATTTTTTGTTTTATTTTTTACTGGCAATTCGTCATTTTGTCAAATTGCTTTGACATATCCTGCACTTGTATAGCTATTGTTTATGCAGTAAATCTGCCAATTTGTTAATTGAATTTAGACCATAATGGAGGCATGATCATTGTTAAAAACTCTTGTCTATTCTCTGATTGTGTTCCATTTTTTCCACTTTGCAGCATTGATTAAAAGTACGGGGATGCGCACTGATGGACGGGTTGATGATCGTTCTTATTGGGCATGCCGGGTTGCCTCACTATCGGCCACATTGGCTGTTCCTCTAGTCTACCCTAGGATGGTAACTGTACACAATCTTCTTTCACAGGTATAATTTAAATCGATGTTGGTTCTTTTACTTGTACGTTGTTTGTGGGGATTGACAAAACTGAGAAGAGAATAATTTTGCAGGAGGACAGGTCTTCAGCAATTCCTTCTCCAGTACCCCTATCTAGTGAACATATAACAGATGATGGGATTTATCTCCTAGAAAATGGAGAGGACTGTCTGATTTATGTTGGAAACATGGTGAATTCTGATATTCTACTGCAGCTATTTGGAGTCCCCTCCATTGACGGAATTCCAGCCCAGGTAATATAGTCATTCAATACTTAAGAGATAATATTATCCACATTGTGCTACACGTCAACATTTTGGCCAATCAACCTTGAAATGCTATCATTTATCTTTTAGATTCAATTTTTGCAGCCTTTTTTTCCCTGTATTAATCTTAGGATATGTTTCATTTCAGTTTGTGCTGAAGCAATTTGAGAATGACTTATCCAAAAAGTTAAATGAGGTGGTTAATGAGATCAGGCGTCAAAGATGTTCTTACCTTCGGTATGTCCCATTCATCATCATTTCTGCTTTATCCGAGCTATTTGGGTTAGCAACATTTATTCTATATCACCGTTTGATAATGAAATGAAGACTGTCCCCACCATTGTCATTGTTGTCATCGATTATCTTATATATTTCTCTTTGCAAAAGTTCCTGTGCAACATGTCCCTATTATCATAATATAAAAATTTTCTTACCTCTTGATTTCAGATGTGCTTTGCTAATATCTGATACTCCTACCTTTTAGCAAGAAATATCTGATTGCTCTCTTTTTGAGAAAATAATATATTTTTAATCTTTATATTGTATATTATTCTGCAGTTTGCGGATATGCAAGAAGGGCGATCCATCAGGTCAGTTTAGTATCTCATGTTCTTCGAACATTAGCAATATAATCAAGTATTTCATACAATTCATGGTTGTTTTGTTAGCATAAGCCATCCACGATATATGTGTCCCACCAATATAGCTAATTACATTTAAAAAATGCACTTCCTGATAATGATTTTTTTATGTTCGTGTTATTACAAAAAAAATTCTTATTTTTACAGGAATGTTGTTTTTCTCATATATGGCCGAAGACAAAGCTCCAGGAATTCTCTCTTACGTGGAGTTTTTAGTACATATCCACAGGCAAATCCAAACAAAAATAGCTTGAGTATTTGTCTAGTATTTATGCTGAAATCTCAAGTTCACTTTCTAGTTCTTCAATTTCACATGTTGAATCTCATAGCTGGCAGAAGTGGATGGGGAAAAAGTTGTTTCAATTTTATATTATATGTATACATAGACTGATTGGTTATAGAAATTGGGTTGGAAATGAATAGTTGACCCAATTTACCATTTTTTTTTCTTTTATTTCGCAGGGGCGTTCACATGTGTTATTGTTCTTTTTTTTCCTCTTTATTTGTAATTTGAGCTTGTATGACAATGGAAGGGGAGGGATTTGTTTTTGCTAAGTAGATATCAATTTTTGACTTGTCAAATGTCAACAATGAGTTTACCCCTACGCCACCATCCCAATCTTTCTTTTTAGATGTATTTTAATATTCCTGAAGTTTGATGAGTCATTTTATCTTGAGGCAAATTTATTTTGCTGCGAACGGTAGCTTTTAGTCATCCGCAGCCAAAAAGAATGGTGGCTGTAGTCATGTGGCTTCCGTCTGGAATGAATGAATGGCGTGGGGATTCACAAATGTTGACCTACTCAGGCGTCTCATATCGAGGCTTAAAAATGCTGAATCAGATGTACAAGCACTCGTGTAGGCTCTCAATCTCGTGTGGGGTCTGCGTACGGCCTTTGTAGCCATGTTATTACTTTTTAGCTAGCCCCTGTTACTGTTAGAAAGCTACCAAGGGGTTGCAACGAGAAATTTTCACAAAGAAATTATGTTAGTTAACTTCTGTTTTTCTTTATCTTTCAAGGAGATTTCTATAATTTTCTGCTTTAATAGTATAGAATTTATAATTTTAAAATAAAGTGCAGAGGTCCATTAATTTTATTATTAATTGTGCGGTCAGGTTCTAGTTTGCGGCCAAATTAAAGATTCGGATGTAAAATCAGATGTCATGAATTTGGAACGGTGCATGGTGGTCTACTGGCGGGTCCAGGGTAAGAGCAAGGGTCGTCGGTGTAAAATTAGGCGAGATAAATCAGGGTTCCCTGTATCTTGGTTTGGTCTCATAGAAGTAAAAATGTGCAGAATACAGCTAACAAATGAGAAAACATTATATATAGAGTTATTAGTTGTGGCCAATTGATTTTGAAGTAGTTTTTCTCAAAATGATACATTTAAATGGTTGAATATTACTACTTATTTTTCTAGTTTTGTATATGTTCTATATTTTTATTTTCTATTTTTTTTATTATCTGTCTTCTAATTGTGCCATTTACCACGTCTGGTGTTGAATTTAAAGTGGTCTGCCTAACCGGATTGTTTAGTAGGTACATTTGGATATGATAAATTGGTTAGTCCTCAGTAAGCAGCTTTATCATCTAATAGAGCAACCCTTTGCATGTATGAATTTTTAGTTGACTTAATTTTGGATTTATTCAAGTTTGATTTAATACTTGTATGGCTTGAATATCAATAGTAAATAGAAGGTCGTTTTCCTGCCCTTCTCTATTAACATGCTGTTGAAATTGGTTGGTAACATATTGATGTAATTCCGACTTTTCTTCTGTTTCTAAAAGTGACGGGCCCCAAAATATATTTACTACTCCTCTGTCTTATGTCACATATAAAATGTCATATTTAATTTTTCAAGGTGAACTAAAATTAATCTATTTTGAAAAACAAACAGGACACTTATTGAGGGATGAAAAGTGTTGCTGTTGATGACTTTGATTTTTAGATTTTGCAGGGTAAAATGAAAACAAAAATGATGTTTCTCTCTTATAGGTTGATAAAAAATAATAGATCTATGAGGACCTTTATTTTAAGTTCATTAATAAGAGAAGAGAGCTTGATTTGTTGCATGCAGTAAGCACAAAGCAAAGGTTGATAGATAGGCGTGGAACATCCTACCACTCACAAGGTGTCTGTAGGGGCACCGTCCCGAGTAGGGACAAAAGAGTACCCAAGAAGGGGGACCCCTAAAGTTTATGCGTAATTCAAAATGTGGGCCTCTAGTAAATTTTTAATAGTTCTAATGGAGATACCTCCATTTGATACTTCTACTCAAGAATAGTTTTTGTTTTTTGGTACAATCTACTTAAAAGGCATGAGAGTTGATGGGAGAATGTGAAGGAATTGGAAAGGATAGCTTTGGCCTTCCTCTTCATCTTACTTGCACTTGCCTGCAATTT
This sequence comes from Saururus chinensis, assembly GCA_035235625.1. Classification (NCBI taxonomy): domain Eukaryota; kingdom Viridiplantae; phylum Streptophyta; class Magnoliopsida; order Piperales; family Saururaceae; genus Saururus; species Saururus chinensis. The sequence goes on from CP141140.1 coordinate 31,375,341, forward strand.
TTAGGTAAGGTATTCATCATCAGACCCTGTCTCGATAGAGGAATGTTATGGCTAAGATGGATGCTTCACCTTACCATAAATTTAGATGTTTTATGATGGAGAAATCTAGCTAGCGCTACAAGTTGAGCACTGATTAGACCCTTGGCCATCAAATCATGACCGACTCTGCACCCTCCTCCACCTCTCTGTGTCCTTCAATACCTAACCATGCCCTCCGCCCCTCTTATTGGCCATTGATGACGTGAAATCGATGTTGTTGCATGTTGTTTGTCGGTGATTTTGGCGTCTCTCGGCCGGTTGCGAGCTTCTTAGCCATTGGCTGACCTCCATTTCGTCAACCCCATTTTTGATCACACCCATCACTACTTTTGGTGTGACCTTGTGCTCGGCTACACCTTGTGTGCTACCATGGACCTCAATTTTTTTGTTTGGAGTTCAATTGGCTAGCTACCCCTTGGCGTTCCCTAACCCTGAGGGCTGCTTCTCTCTTGACTAGATGACACTTCTAGCCACTGATGCCACCACCATTGCGTGCTCACCATTGGATTTGTGTTGATTGCAAGGTAGGGAACTTTGAACCTGTAATTTCATGATAATATGCCTTCATTGATTAGTAGCATGCTAGGTTCATATGATGAGATATTTATGTCATATGCATGTTGTATGTTAAATGGCAGATTATGATATTTTAGTATGACAAATTTCATGCATGCTAATTAGATGGATTGTCATATGCTTTGCGATGAATGATGAGTATGCTAGAGGTATGTATGATGGAAGGTAAGTTATATTAGATTGATTATGTGTGGACTTTGGTATGAATTTGTAGTGGTGTATTTGATGTCATTGGGCATATGATTCATGGGCTTGGGTTGGTTTGGATTGGATTGAAGTTAGAGTAGCAAACATTGGACTTCATGTTTAAGTGAATAGACTATAAGATAGTAAGATTTTAGAGCATAATATATGTACTATGAACTTGAACGTAATGAAATAAGTTATTAGGAAGAATTTGATAGTTTTAGTCAATTTAGATGAATTGAGTTCGATGAATTATGAACATGATTATTTTCCTATAATGTTGATGACTTGGAATGTATCCATATATGAAGAGTATGTTACATTGATATGTTGGAACATATGTTGGATTATGGTTATGAGAAAGGCGAGTAATTAAGTGAAGTATGTTGTGTTGACAGACTAGGGTTTCAAAATGTGTTTGACATTAGATTAGTTAGCCGAAGATTGTGAGATAAGAGGATTTTAGAGCATAATTGTACCAACATAAAGTATTTAATTCAGACTTCAATGTTAAGAAAAACTAATATAATAACTTTGTGAGTATGAGAATAAGTTCCGCATTTGAGTTATTGACCTTAGGTATAATTAGATATGATAAATTGATTAGTCCTTAGTAAGTTGGTTTATCATCTAATAGAACAACCTTTTGCATATATGTTTTTTAGTTGTTTGTATTTAATTAATTTTGTGTTTATTTAAGTTTGATTTAATAGTTGTATGGCTTGAATATCAATAGTAAATGGAAGGTTGTTTTCTTGCCCTTTTATATTAACATGTTGACATTGGTTGGTAACATATTGATGTTATTCCTACTTTTCTTTGGGTTGCAATAGTGATGGGCATGTCCTATTTAATTTTTCAAGGTGAACTAAAATTAATATGTTAAACAAAACACATATAGGATGATGAGTATTGCTGTTGATGACTGTGATTTTTAGTTTTGGTAGGATAAATTTAAAACAAAAATTATGTTGCTCTCTCATATGTTGATAAAAAAAATAATAGATTTAGGAGAAACTTTATTTTTAGTTCATTAATACGTAAGATAAGAGGGTTGATTTGTTGCATGAAGTACTACCTAAGTATGAAGCAAGGCTATTGATAGAATGGTGTGGAGCATCCTACCACTTTGGCACTTATATGGTAGTTAATACCAATCACTAGGCATCAGCTTAACATGGTAGGGGCACTATTGTGAGTAGGGATAGAAGAGCACCCAAGAAGGGGGTTAGTGTCACGCCCCGATATTGCCCGACCTGAGCCGAACCCGGTCCAAGGGACGGGCTAGCGCATGAGGGCGACAATATTGAAAACAGTTAAAGAAATAACAGAAGACTTATGCCTTAACCACGGCGGTCTAATTAACGGAGTTACGTACTACTTTAAGCAAGAGTAAATAGGTAGAACTAAAAGAGTTACTTAAACTCTAAATTAAATCACAACTCTCAAACCCACATACTAATAATCCATAGGCAACACACTTGGCACAAAACAAGGACTCAAACAAATTTAAAGATGTAATATATCACAAGTTTGAAAACAAGAACCACTCCAAGGGTTCTAACATCACAACAAAATAATTAGAAAAACATGCAAGGTCTAGGGGCCTCTACTCCTACTCCGAAGCTCTCCCCCACCTCTCCTCATAAAGAGGATCCTGTTTGATAGCATGTCATGCATATAGCCCCAAAACAAAACAAAGAAAGTGGGGTGATTATAAAAACTCAATAGTGGTTTGAATACAACTATAATAATAAAAAAATATGACGACATGACAATGTAGCAATTCAAATTTAAAATTAGCATGTTATACCACTTTCTGATCATGCATTCATATCACATAAACTTGCATAATAGTGTTTCAATCACACACTTTTTGATTATGCATTCATATCACATAAACTTACATAATAGTGTCTCAATCACACCATTCTAGATCATACATTCATATAACATAAACCTGCATAATAGTGTCTCAATTACACCATTCATGATCATGCATTCAGATCACATAAACATGCATAATAGTGTTTCAATCACACCATTTTTGATTATGCATTCATATCACATAAACTTCATTCACCCTACACGACAAATGTGTCAAACATATGATACACAATCATGCATAGCATTCATAATAAACATGCATCAATACAAATGGTGAATGCCTCCATCAAGGAATAAACACAAGTATTGCCACACAGGCAGGACACAGTCAAGGCCACGAAGGCAGACACAGACAAATTTCCACATAGGAAATGTAAGAGGGTCGGGGTTGTCAGCCCCTAAAGCTGCTCACCTGGACAATACACACAGTACGGTCCGAATCTCACACAGAGAACCTTGAGCAGGTGTGTTTGCCCCGGGACATCTCCTACGGTGGGAGAAAAACCCGAATTCCCACACAGGGAACCCTAGAATACGTGGTAGCCGGTGCACAAAGGCATACCACTTTGGATTCTCAGGGTCCAGATGACAATCATAATAATCTCAATCTGCAAGACAAGTACACAACTCGTTCTCACATAATTCAATTTAACTAGACTCAACCCAGGGAGTATATATGTTCCACAGTGGAACTTATATTGAAAACATGTCATTTTGGACCAACCAAGTTCCTATTAATTCACCGAGTGATTAATTCGGCACGCAATCTCAACCATTGCATACAATCGATTAATTCTGGTTCAACATCGGTAAAACTTCATCCATGAATACTAATCCATGATGCATGATAACATGATACATCCGTGAGCAAGACCTACGTGGGTTCCAACACATAGAATGTGCTCCCAATCAGTCCCCTCATGCATTGTAATCAAGACATAATTAACTACAATTTCATAGTAAATTCTCCATATGTGTGTCTATTCATGCATATTCTAAGCACATGACTAATGCTTGACATAAACTCATAAGACAATATATGCATGCTTTAACACATTCAAAACAATGATTCCAATCAAAGCAAAAACCATCATAAAGCTTAAATCCATCCATATAAAATCGAACATTCACTCCCATAAACATGATTTTTCCACACATTAAGCCATAACATGATCACATCCATTACCCATAAACCATCCTCATTATAAGAGAACACATCTCACCATTTTTCATATAATATCTCTGCTAGAAACATATTCTAACCATAAGAATTCCAACATGCACAAATTCAAGGTACCTCAATATCAACATGCATAATTATCAACACAATATGATGCCACATGACCACACTTAAACACATTCCATAAACTTCCATCATCAATTCTACACCTCCAGTCGCTTAATTTCATCATAATACACCTCCTATAACCATTAGAATTATCAAATAAAGTAAAACATTGAAATAAGCATAAGTTTCAAAAATAGCAAAAACTGTTGTATAGCTGTTCGATCGCCCTGCAAGGCCGTTCGATTGGCTAAATTAAAAATTTGCTAAAAATGTAGCGTTGCCGATCAATCGCCCTGGTAGGCCATTTGATCGCCAACAAAGCAGTTTTGACCTTCTTCTTCATTTTGAAAATCAAAACCAAAATACCATAAAAACACCTTCAAATCTTCATCCGTGGTACCAAGCATTATCAAAAACTCATCAAACCTTCGAGAACACTAATTTAAACCATTCTAAAATAAAACCCTAAGAAATCGAAGTGAAAGATTAGCATTTATTTAACCAACCATTAGAGCCTAAATCAAGTAAAATCCTCTTCAAATAACATCATAAAAACTGAGATTTTTGCTACCCAAAGTTGAGATTGAAGAACCCATTACCTTTCCTTGTTAATTTGGGCTGACATGAACCTTCAATCTCCTCCAACACCTTCCAAAAATACGATTTTAAGTTAACATACAACTTATCTTGATTTAGCTTTGAAAAACCAAAAGTAAACATTAGATCTAGGGTTTTAGAAGCTTAAAAATGAGATTTTGAAGATTAAAGCTTGGAGAAGAGAGGTAAATTAGTAGTTTTATACTTTCAAAATGGATTAGAACCATGATTGAAGTCAAGATTAAGAATAGATTAGGAGAAAACCTAGGGTTTAGGCTTGATTAAAGGAGAACATACCTTTATCCCTTTCTAATTCGGGCCAAATTGGGGAACTAAGCCTTAATCGCCCTCTCCCAGCCTATTCCTAAATGGGAAATGGTTCAGCCCTTTCTATTTATAGTAGGGCTTGGGATATACCTAATAAACTAGTGGGGCATGAATATAATTCTAGCTAAAAATTGATATTTTGAAGATTTGAGCACTAATTAAATATGAGAAAATTCTAAAATTTTTTGTATAAGCTTTTGTTGATGCCTAGGTCAATTTGGTCTAAAAACCTCGATTGCGTCAGTGGGGCCCACATGGGGGTCCTGCCAAACCCTAATTTTTGAAAAATTAGTGAAAAATTAAAAAAATCCCAAAAATTTAGAATTGACTAAAAACTACTTAAAATTCATACATGTAGAGTTAGTTTTTCTTAAACCTTTAGAAACCCTATTTATTTTTGAAAACTACCGAATTTAATCAACCATACGATAATTGATAAATAACATTAAAATAAACCGGTTAAAAAATGAGAGTCCTTACAGTTAGAATGTGGGCCATTAGTGAAATTTTTAATAGTTCTCATGGAGATGCCTCCCTTTGATACTTCTACTCAAGAATATTGTTTGTTTTTTGGTACAATCTACTTGAAGACTTGAGAGTTGATGGGAGAATGTTTCTCATCCATGTGATGGAATTGAAAAAGATAGCTTTGGCCTTCTTCATCTTGTGTGTACTTGCTTGCAATTCTAGGCAAGGGCTTCATCCTCGACCCCTATCTTGGGAGAAGAATGTTGTGGCTGAGACAGATGCTTCACCTTACTATAAATTAACATGTTTTACAATGAAGAAAGCTAGTTAGTGCTACAAGTTGAGCGCTGGCTAGACCCTTGATCGTTAGATCATGATCAGTGTTGCCACTAGCTAGATTCGATCATCAGCACCCTCCTCCACCCCTCCATGTCCTTCAATACCTAACTATGATTTTCACCCCTCTTGTTTGCCATTGATGACTTGAAATCTATGTTGTCACATGTTGTCCTCCAGCGATTTCATCTTCTCTCAGCTGGCTGAGTGCTTCTCAGCCATCAGATGACCTCCATTTAGACCACCCCCATCTTTGATCACACCTGCCACTACTTTCGGTGTGATCTTGCACACGGCTACACCTTGTGTGCTTCCATGGACCTCACATTTTTTGCCTAGAGTTAAACCAGCTGGCTACCCCTAGCATTCCCTAACCCCCAAGACTGCTTCTCTCTCGACTAGACAATGCCTTTGGTTGCCGACACCACCACCATCGCATGCTCACCATCGGATTCACATGGACAACAATGCAGGGGCCATTGAATCTATAATTTCATGATAGTATGCCTTGATTGATTAGTAGCATACTAGGTTTATATGATGAGATATTTATGTCATATGCATGTTGTAAGTTGAACAACAAATTATTATATGCTAGTATGACAAATTTCATGCATGCTATCAAATGGATTGTTGTATATTTTGTGATAATTGATAAGTATGCTAGAGGTATGGATGATGGAAGGTAAGTTATGTTCGATTAGTTATGCGTTGTGGTGTATTTGATGTTTTTAGGTGTATGATTGATGGGCTTAGGTTGGTTTGATTAGATCAAATGTTGGCTCAATGAGTATAAGACTTCAAGGTTCGGTGAATAGGTAGACTTAGGGTTTGTAGCTAATTTGAAGGACTGCATGATAGTAAGATTTCAAAGCATAATGTACTTACTATGAGCTTGGACATAATGAAAACAAGTAATTAGTAAGAGTTTGATGGTTTGCCAGTTTAAACAAATTGAGTTTGAAGAATTATGAACATGAATATTTTCCAATAATGTGGATGACGTGGTGTCATGACCCGGATTTTTAAAAGCCTTTTAAAAATAGCATAAACGATAGTCATGAGAATTTTTTTTTCTTAAATATAAAACAAACTATTCAATTAAATATCCAAGTCATGACAATTGGGGTTCACAAATATGAATATCAAATCATATGATATTATTTCACATCTCAAAATTCAATAAGAATAGCTCATCCATCTAAGTACAAGTTTGTCATCTGTCTGAACATAATTAACAAGTTGACTCTCATGCTAAAGATATATTTATGTATTGGAGTTGTAGACACAAAAAACTTCATCTTGTGCTCGCTTCCTAGTCTCACTTGTCATCGCATGGAAAATCTATAACCAACCAAACCAAACAACCACAACAATAACAATGGAACCTCTCCGCCTTCAAGAGAAGAGCTTCTGAAGGACAAAAGGTTTTATTAATATTTTTCGGATCGGGCCAACATCACCCGATGTTAGTTGCCTTCGTATTCATCAGACAACATTTCTAATGTTTCCAATAAGATTGGATCCATACATAGTTTTCCCTAAAAACTACACAATACTAAGAAACATAACATCACACATGCAATGTTTAAGTATTTTAAAGAAACCTACATTTTATGCAAGTCCTTTAATAGTTCTACTTGTCTAATTAATAAGCAATATCAAACAATACTATTAATTATCTCACAACCCTTGTTTAATAATTAATACTATCAAATCTATATTCACCCAGAGATAACTCACGCCTCAAGAAATTTCCAGACATAGGACTCTAACAAAATGCACATAAGATAGTAGAACTCATATGTCAACACAATGCAAAACATCTTGCAAAAGGTATCATATAAAAGGTAATATACATAGTATTGGTTATCAAATAAACAACACTCCCAAACTGGCCTTTGACTAATGCAAACTTGAACAATTCAACTGATATCTATACCATTCAAAAAATAACTCATTATTGTTATATGAAAAACTGACTCCGGTTCACAAGGAGTACAACACATTAACATGGAAATCCTAACATCCCTAGGGATCCACTCGGATCAGCCATAAGTCTAGAGATGTAGGCATCAACTGTGCTCATGGACACACTGGCTGGAAGTAGATAAGCCTTCCATGATGCTCAAAAACCTAGTTTGCGCATCTGCAAGGAGCCAAAGTCCCAATGGAGAGGAAACCACAATGGTCTAAAAGATTACTGCCATGGCTATTGTTGTGAACTAGCACAATGTTGAATGAATATATGACTTAATGCAACTAAACCTTAAATACTAAACACAACCTATCATGCATGCAATTGACTCTCATGATTGGAGAGATAATTGGCAGATTTAGGCCTTAACATGCGAACTATTCAACATGACAATGACTCAGACTTATGTTAAGATGAACTGACCAATTCAACATTATAATGAAATGGATTGGGGTTGAGATGAATAGCTCAAGTTAGACACCTAGCATGACAAAATTCAGGCTGATACAACCATCATCATTTAACCTAGGTATATCACAATCAAGGCAGAAATTCAGGGACAACATAGGCTGAATTTCAGAGGCATCTTAAGCTGAAATTCAAAGACAACATAGCTTGAAGTTCAAAGGCTTCTTAGGCTGAAATTCATAGACTTAATAAGCATGAATACATCATGAACTAAGGCTAAAAAATTAGGAATTTATTCATCGAGATTATAACCTAAATCAAAGCTGAGAATTAAGTGTTAGATAAGCAATAATACAACCTAAACTAGGGCTGAAATTTAGGTATTCACTCAGCATGATTATAACATAAACTAACGCTAAGAATTTAGTATTAATTTGGCCGAAGTAGAGCCTAAAGCAAGGCTGCAATTCAGGGATTTAAATAGGCAAAAATATATTCTTAAACTAGGCTGCAAATTAGGGATCTAAATAAGTAAAAGTAGAGCCTAAACTAAGGCTTCAAATCAGAGATTTAAATGACAAAAGTATAGCCCAACCTAGGGCCATTAATCAAGGATTAAATAGGCAAAAGTATGGCATAAACTAAGGTCATAAACTAGGGATTAAGTAGGAACAAGTATGGCCTAAACAAGGCTGAGATAACCATACTAATTTTAGCTTGGAACAACCATGAATTAAGTGCAAATCAGAGTATATGTGTGTGAGTAAACTCAACATAGATTATGTGCAACTTCAACATAGATTATGTGAAAATCAGGGTACATAAGTGTGAGTGAACTCAGCATAGATTATGTGCAAATCAGGGTAAATAAGTGGCATACACTTAGCATACAGCTTGAGTAAATCAGAGTATATAAGTGACATAAAATTCATCATAGAGCATGAGTAACTCGGGGTGTATAAGTGGCACAAAACTCAACATAATGCATGAGTAAATCAGTGTATATAAATGGTATAAAACTCAACATGACCTAGACAAAAATCATAGTATATATCATGGGAAAAAATTAGCATAGATTAGGCACGAAATAGGGCAAAAGATGGAGATCAGACTCAGCCTATGAGGGGTCAACCTAGCCAAGGAACAATCATCAAACCTAATGGCTAGGAGTAAAAAAAAAGATGCACTACCTCTACCAATTTATCCCCAAAGCTCCTAGTCCCAATACCGTCTCAACTATCTTGCAAACTAGCCTGCCCCTCACTGAAAATTGCATCAAGCCTCGCTGAATTGTTGAGGATGGTTCACCCCTTGGTTGAGTACACTCTCAACAGCTCCTCCAAGTCGTCAGTGAAATGTTTGTTTCCCAACAGTCCTCCAGAATTTTGGCCAAAACTCCCAATATGACCATTGCAGATTTCTGAGTTTTGAATGCTTCAATCCTCCCCCTCTAACACTCTCCCTTAAATTATAATAAGCTAATTCTTTTAGAACTTTCAACTCCTAGCACGTTTAGGACTCCCAACTCTTAGTATATTTAGGATTCCCAAATCCTAATTCTTTTAGGAGTTCCAATTTGGGTAAACGAGCCTTGTGTAATATCCTCAACTTCAAACGGTTGTATCTCCCTCATCCAAACTCTGATTCACGCATTCTTGGTGGCATTTTGAAATTCTTTCTGTTTACTTTCCATTCATATAAGTTCCAACCACTAATTCCAACCTATGATAAAGTTATTATCATAATAATATCAAAGAATCTAACACCCTAATTTCCAAGTGGTCGACTTCAGGGATTTAAAAAAATCTCAGACATTACATGTTGAATGTATCCATATATGAATAGTATGTTACATTGATATGCTAGAATTCATGTTTGATTATAGTTATGAGATGGATGAGTAATTAAGTGAAATATATTGTACTAATAGATTAGGGTTTTAGAATGGGTTTGACAATGGATTAGTTAGAGGAAGATTGTGAGACAGGAGGATTTTAGACATAATTGTACTAACATAAAATATTTAATTCTACCTTAAATGTTCAGAAAAACTAATAAGATAAGTTTGTGGGGATGAGACCTTAGGGGAGTTTAGATAGATTAAGTTCTTGATTGAGCTAGTCGGTGATTAGTCGGATGAACATTTCTCTATCTAGCCATGATATTAATCATGCGGGATGTTGTCTTAGTGTTGTACCTAAGTCTAGACATTTGGAGCTCTATTTAGAGTGTTGTATGATTCATTCCATAGTTGACACAATATGATTTTATCCTAATAGATGCACTATATGATTCTGCCTATTGTGAAACTGTAAAATTTCGGCCCAAAAGTGGCACGATAAGATTTTATCCCAAAAGTGACATTGTATGATTATGACCCTTAGTTGGCATTGTTTGGCAAAAAAGAGTGGGCATTTGCATGCTCAATTAAGTAGTATAATGAATCTACTTTTATATATACGATTTTGTGCCCCATGAGCATAAATATATTGTACCTTCAGAAAATTCCATGACATCTAGGTGATCCTTGGAGGTTAAGGTGAAGTCGCAATGACATTCCTTCCCGTCAATGCTAGATTTGATTAACTTGCCAATGGGCTCTAAGTATAAATGTACAAATAAGTATAAGACTGTACAAGTAAGAGTAATATTATATGACTATGAGTAAGACTGTTTGAGTACAAGTAGGACCGTAGGAGTATGCACAAGACCATATGAGTTAAATTGTGTGAGCAAGACTGCAAGTGTAAGAGTATGTGTAAGCTTATATGGTAAGATGGTATGAGTATGAGTACATTAACACATGTATGAAGATGGGTATGTTATTATCTAAGACTCCAATTTATTATGGTAGTATTGCTTCATGTTAATTCTTCATTATTGCAGTTATGTATGGACTTACATAGTTCCTTGATTAGAACTTTCAAACTGACTATGAAAACATGTATTTTCCCACATTTTTGGCTCTAGTTATGCTAGAGGCTTTCGCAAATCTTAGACTGAGAGCTCCCTAAGCTGGAATCTTGCTTTCCTTGGTGGACAAATCTTTGCAGATTCCTAGTTTACCATTGACTCAATAGGAGTCCTTTGTTGTTTTTCCATGACTTGATGTTTCATTATGATCACATATGATTGGGTGAGTGAGAGTTTAATATGTAATTATTTTTTGGACTTGTATTTAAGACTTTAAACTTTGGATTATTAAGGGACTTGAACTCAGCAGTGTTTAGGATATGTTTTTGTTTAAGCCCATGGCCATTATATTTACTTGTGTTTGTTTGGATTCACACTTGAGAGCGTTTGATTTTGGACTCATGATGACTTGTTAAATTATGCAAAATATTTTCACATCCTCTGAATTTTGTCAATTTTTCTTAAAATATTGTCATTTTATTGCAAAATATTTTTGTGAAATTTTAGGGAAAGGTTTGGAAAAATCTCAAGCATGACAACCCTTGTGTGTGATGTGTTTGTGATTCTCACAACTCACAAAATCAACTCCTGAAGAAATTATGAATCAATCACCCACCTTTCTAATGAAGGAATTAAGCATAAAACTCTCATTTTTTTCCTCTTAAAATATCTCTCATTCCTTGTCAATTTAGTCATCTTCATATTCTGAAATAGTGGTCTAAGTTGGTTTATGTTATTGCCTTTTAATAGGAAATAAATTGCTCTCGGAGTCACTTTTTTCAAGTAACCATGCAACAGTTTGATTGATTGCTCCATAGGGCGATCGATCATTCCTTGTATTGTTAAGAAACCCTAGCAAACCAATCAATTGTTTTAGTAGTGCGATCAATCATTTCAACAATGCAATTAATCGTTCACAGTTTTAGACCTGATGAAACTCACTCCGATCAATCTATTCACCTAAATAATCAATTGTTCAATGTACTAGAAAAAATATGAACTCATTCAAGCCCGACCAATGCTATTCAAGGATGATCAATTTCTATTGAGCTTATTTTACAATTTTTTGTCATTTTTTCATCCATTCGTTTCCTAACACTCGCATAAGGTGTTTACTATAAAATCTAAGCGTTTGTGACTTTTGTGTGCATGATAATTACCTTTTACTCATCAAACTTCAATCACTTTGATTAAGTATTCTAAATGTGTTTTCTCTCCAATTGTTCAAGTCATTCCAAATTTGACTTAAAATATTACCAATCTAGTCAAACTTCACAAGACTTAAATACACACACTGAATGAACATAGTTTTGTTCATCAAAATGTAGCCAATTGCAAAACATATTCCACAAATAATTTATATTTTTCTATTTGTAGGCACCGATGTTTCGGTCAAATTGCCTATGGTTAGGGCAGCTACGCTGATAAGCTAAAAAATAGCCCAGTTTGATAATTATGTACCAAAATTTAGTTTTTTCTCCCTTATAAATAATACACTTTAATACCCCTTAAACTCCTACATTCTTAACAAATTTCTGAAAATCAATAGGTAAAAGGCAGAGGGCATACATAAAACCAAAAGAAGCAAGGGAAGGAACAAATTCTGTAGAGAATTAATGAGAATGAATTTAGGAAATGATTTCCATTTTGTAAAAATGTCTAGATTGCTAACCATAAACTCTATATAATTTAGACATGAAAAACATGATTGAGAGTTTAATATTCAACTATATAGCAATAGTCGATCACTAGATTGCTCTTAACCCTAGTAATTTCTCAAGTAAGCAATTAAGAATTCTAACCTACCTCTATGCGCAAAAATTTATTTTGAAGTGAAATAAACAAACACTATTAACAAATATTGATTTATGATTAATCAATCATCAAACAAAGCATGCACACTACACAATGACAAACAGATTTTTACGTGAAAAACTCCAACTAGGGTAAAAAACCATAGCAATCTTAATATAAGGCTAAATCAATGTACTAGAACAATATAAATCTTACAAGACTCAAAACAACTAACCAACCTTAAGACTTGACACAAACTCCTTTTGTTCAATATTCTTTTGTCGATAATGTCGGCCTTCAATTCTTCCTCATTGAATTCTTGAAGCTTTTCCTCTTCGTATTTTGCTCTTTATCATCTTCTTCTAGCAACTCAAATAAAAACTCCTTCCTTATTTATTGATTTACCATTTGAGATTGTTCAACTCATTTGAAGAACTTTATTGACTCTCCTATGAAAATTCTGTGTGAAATCTTCTTACTTCAATTGTGCATCAGCATGAATTCATCATGAACAATGTCTTCAAGTTCCTTTGTGAATTCTAAAGGAAAATATTGTGAAAAAGACTCTCCTTTCTTATCTAATATTTTTTAAATTTTTTTATTTAATTTTGTGATTTTTTAGCCTTTATATAGGTCTCCAAGTCGAATTGGCTCTTTGACTTCGACAAGAAATAAAGCTATTACAGAAATGCTTGTTTAGGGTAACTAAAAATATTACCCATTGATTGTTTCAAACAACAATCGATCGTTCACTATTTTCTTTAGGCACGACTCCTTGAGTGATCAATCAATCTATGAAATGATGGATGTATAAACTCTCAGCTTTATTTAACAAAGACATGATTCCAGTGCCAATCAATCATTTCTCACTGTGTTATATCCGATGATAATGTTCAATTATAATTTTACCTTTTTTACCCTAAATCCATATGAATCCTCCAAAATCACTTCTAAAACTTCTATAAGTCACTTTTGTATAAGAATGTGTACTGAATAAACCTCTTAAATCATCAACATTCTTTAGACTTCAATCTTGGTCCATAAGAACACTTGTTTTCCTATTTTTTAAGTCTATCAATTCTAAAGAGGACTTGACCATAATTACATATAATTAGATTTTTAAGACTAATTATGTACTCAAGGTTGCTGGTATAGTTTTGAGAAATAAAATTAGCCAATTAATATTACATATGACATATATGTTCTTACAATGATCTTAGGGCATACGAATTATACAACCACTATGAATTTAGGGTTCTATGTTTATGTACTTCGTATGAGAAGATTATATGATCATGGATATAAAAACTATTGATTGAAATCATGAATCTAAACTTTTATGTATTATTAATATCTAGTAAATGCAAGAATCCAAAGTTTTATGCATGGGCAAGTTTTATTTAAATGATCATTCTTTCTAGGGATTTGTTATGGCACTAGTTTGGAAATGATTTATTATTTTGCTATGGCTTTTGGCACGCTCACCGATGCATCGATGAGGGTGTTGATAGAGAGGAAAAGATGAATAGTTGTCGACATTGATACATGGGGGCGCATCGGAATTATATTGGGCATCGACAGATGGAACAACACATCAATGATGTCGTATGTGAACTTGACTCGCAGAAGTCTACTCACTATAAAAAAGTACCATTGTGTCATTGATGGTGTCGATGGCCATCGACATTGATACTGACTCGTTGATGGGACAAGCGGTAGTTTGGTTTGTGCTTTTGAAATAATTTTTTCTATGGTATTTTGAGGGCGAAAGAGAGATATTTTGGATAAACCTGACTTGCATAATGAACTAAAGTAGACACTGGATCACATGATAAAATGCATATGAAGAGAAGGACAATGAAAATTGTTACTTTCATAATGAATATAAGTAAATATTGAAACACATGTGAAAAGAGGCCAATATAAACCCGATGTATGGGGTCCATGTGTGGGTCTATTTAGTCACATAGTGGAAGTTGTTCATGGACCTTCTTCTTTGGGCTGGAAAGTTTGTTCAGAATGGAAATACTATGCTTGGGCATACCAAAAGGGTAGTGACCTTCACTTGTTGTTGAATGACATGGAGGGCCATGAATACCAAGTGTTGTTAAGGGCTCCAAGAGTGGGTAGTTAGCTGCATAGAGGAGGGTTATGGTATGTAAAATGACAATGAGTCTCTAACCAGACTTGGTAATTTTGTTTGTAGAGTTTCTTCCCCTATCTAAGGAGTTGGTTTGAATGTGTTATAGTTTGAAAAAAATATGGCTCCAATGCAATGTAACAAAGGAATTCTTGACAAACATAAAAGTGATAATCTTGATAACTTAGGTCTATGAGCCTGGATGAAGAAGGTGAGACTCTTTAGCAAAAAAACATGAAGCTAGTTAATGGTGCATTACAGGAATCAAAGGAACTTCCATGATGTTTCCATGGGCGGTATTCATGTTGTTGTTAGTATCAGATTAGTTTCAATTATTTGTAACCCATGTTAGGGTTTAGAATGACAAACTAGGATTGTGTATTTATATTGTATAAAATACATTATGAGCATAATGAATTATGTAATTTTTTATTTTGACATCTCACTAAGTATATTAGTATACTCAGCATATATGTGATGCAGGTACCTTGTAAGATTAAAGTTGTTTTAAAAATTTATATGCATGACAATGATGACATTGCAAGGCTTCTTGGCATATTTGTTGCATTTAAATATTATCTTACTTAATAGTGGATAATTGTAGGCATGTGAGTTTCAATCTATTTATATTAGTGTGTATCTAGATATTCAAACATGTATTTAGGCTAGACCTTATTTGATTTATGATATGGTTTTGATGATTATTTATCTACATTGATTTCATATTCGTCTATTTAAAAAATGAGTTGCTCGCACCTCGAGATATTTGGACATATATTTTTTAACAAAATATATATTTGCTTTGTATATTGAAAAATAAATTTACAAGATATTGGGTTGTGACATGTTCATTCTTCTATTCATCATTACCCTCCATAATGACCCAGTCTTCACAATTGCTGAAGTAGATTGCACATATAATGATAAAATGGGCTTTATGTGCTTGGAGTATTGGTGGTTTTGGGAAAAATCATGGGTGGAAAAAAAAAAAGAGAAATGAGAGGAGAGAAGAAGGTGAGAAAAGATATGGCCGTTGTCATATAGTCAGGGAAGAAGTTGAAGGAAAAATATATCAAGTAAATCTTAGGAACATGAGATTTATAAAGAACATGTTACAAGATGTGATTTACAGACGACATGTTTTTTGTTATAAATGATAAAACATGATTTGGGGTGGGATTTTAGCTTAATCAAATCCTACCTAAAATAGGCCCTCAAACATATGATTTGGACCAAATTCATGTAAATAAAATTCCCACCCTCCAAATCCATATTGCCAAATGTAGCCTAAGGAAAAAAAAAACATGTGCCCGTTGTAACCCTACATTCTCAGGTTGCAAGCATTGCACTACTTTTCATAATCCTAATGGATCTAACACCGTGTTTTAAAACCCATACTGGCTCAACTAGTTTAACTGGGTTCAACTGAGCCCGGCCAAAAAAACTGGGCTGAGTTATCCACCAAGCGAGTATGACTCGGGTAGGTAACTTTGGCCTGCTTTTGGCCAAATCAGAAAAAAAAATACCCTAATTTTTAATTGCTACCACTTCTGCAGCAACTGGGTGATTATAGGTTTATTCGCTGCTACATCCCCCTCGACATACAGATCATTGCTACCACTTCAGCCAAAGTCGGTGAGGTGGAGTTGGAACCTTGAGGCGAGGTTCGCGAGGATAATTGTAGGCTTGCTGCCTTGGAGAGAAGGGAGCAAGGAGGTGCGAGAGTTGGGGTATGCGGCGGAGATGGTAAGGGTTTGGCTTGGCAGGAGTAGAGTGTAAAGGAGGAGAGAGAGAGCGGAAGGCGAGGGTGGCCCATGGCCATTGTGGCTTATGTCAAACTGTCGAGATCGAGGAGGAGAGGTGGCGGGCCCAAGGCGGACTTGTGGAGAGGAAGAAGGGAAAGTGGAAGAGGCGAAGGACTGACTAGGGAGGGGGGAAAGAGGCTGCAACCGCCATTGTTCTAAATTTGGGGAGTTAGAGTTTGCGGTTTTTTTATAGCAACCGGGTCAACCCGAATTAACCCTCGAGCTCGATTGAACCAGTCCGACCAGGTATATGGCTGGTCCAGTTTTTAAAACATTTATCTAACCAACCCCTCTTAATTGTAAAGCTTCACGTAACACATCATCTGGAATATTGTGGAACATGTTTCACGTGAGCGAAGAAGGCTTAACTTTAGCCCTCCCAACTCACATGATGCATGCAGACTGAATCAACGTCACTTCTCATTCATGTAGCCGACAGAATCACTTTCCTTTCTATCGAAAATATACACGCTACTTTGGTGTCAGCTATAATTTGTTGAACTAAAATGTTATTTGGTAGAAGCCCACGCGCCTATAAGTAGTAGTGAAACACAACTTGTTGGAGAACATCGAGCAATATGGATCATTGCAAATTTTGTATCTCCACTTTCTTCAGTCTCGCTCTACTTCTGATGGTATTATTACGAAATATGACACCTGTTGCAAATCACAATGGGGCACTCAAATTCCCTGTTGATTCTTCACCGGAGGAGTTGCTGCAGGAGTTTCACCGATGGCTCTAGATCGACCACGCACATTATAGTGCACAAAATTGGCCCAGAGAATATGATTATGCGTCGTCGATCGGAGCCATCTAAAGCTTCACAGTGGATTTAAATTTATAAATGGGATGTCAAATTATAAAGATATTCTGTTGCACATCAACTTACTCTAATTAAGCTATTGTCTCTTTATTTTGTTTGCAGTTAATTTGTCAGACAGATGCCAGGGAGAATATCAAAGACTACAAGAGGGAGATGAAGATGATGGATGGTCCAAGAGCTGTGACTCTGAATTGCAAAACACATGATGATGGTCCTGTGCAATCGTCGCCCAGTGGTTCATGTGACTTGTACCTTAGGATCTTCTTCTTGGAGGAGGACTTACGTATTGGAAAGAAGATGCCAATTTATTTCCCCAAAAGAAATATGCATGCATCGCCTCCTCTGCTGCCCAGAGAAGATGCAAGTTCCATTCCTTTCTCGTCCACCCAACTTGCATCTATCCTGCAGAAGTTCTCCATTGTCGAGGGCTCTCCACAAGCACAAGCCATGGAGTACACACTTAACCAATGCGAGACAAAAGCCATGATGGGAGAAAGGAAGCTCTGTGCGACTTCCTTGGAGTCCATGCTTGCCTTTGTACGTGACAGCTTCGGCGTGGGTGCAGATGTCCATGTCCTCGTTACCACCTACAATAAACAGCCAAATGCCGAGTCTCATCATCCACTTCTTCAAAACTACACAGTTTTGGGTCTTCCACTGGAGGTGGTGGTTCCAAGCATGGTGGCTTGCCATACCATGCCCTATCCCTATAAGGTTTTCTACTGCCATAATCAAATCACTGCAAACAAGGTATTCAAGGTTACACTAGAAGGCCAAAATGGAGATAGAGTGCAGGCTATCGCTGTATGTCACATGGACACATCAAAGTGGGACCAAAACCATCCTTCCTTTGGAGCACTTGGGATCAAGCCAGGCAGTGCACCGGTGTGCCACTTTTTTGCCGAGGACCATCTTGTTTGGGTGCCTTCTTTTGCATATATGTAAAGTAAAGAGATTGTAAGAATAGCTAGCTCTTGCTAGACGCATGAGTGCATTGGTATCTTATCTTCTATCTGATAATAATATCTGGAAATGTCAATCCAGACTTAAGTGTATACTTATAGTGAGTGTTATTCTATTAGGGGCAGGTTTGCTCTTAGATGGGACATCTTGAAAAATATTTGCATTGATTACCTACTATGACCACGATCCAGTTCTCAAATTTCTTTTCCATCACTTCCTTGGTGAAGTGGTAGCTTCGTATTGTTTAGTCACAAAAATTGGTCATGCTAAACAAGTGAGGACATATTCAAGGTTCTTTAATTAGGTCGAGTAAAACAAAATAATAACATAGAAATAACATCTTTGATTGATACCCCTTGTTCACCATGAGATTTCTACTATTTGGCTTCCTTAATTTCGATCTCCACCTTATTCATTTCTATGGGGGAAGATATTTAGATGCACTACTCTGAAAACACAAACCAGTTAATGCAAAATAATACGTGGCATGCTCTAGTTGGCTAACTCTCAGCTTTTTTACCGCCTGATCCGCTACAGCTGTTTTCATTCCCACAAACCCCTTATGTAATAAGGGGCACATTCATAAATCTTAAAAAGAGATAAAGTATATATGAACACATCACATGGTTCAATAGGATCCCATTTCTATCTTTTTTTGAAAAGAAAGTATAAACACATCACAAATGGTTCAGTAGGATCCCACTTTTCCATGAAAATCATATCTGCATGTATGTGTGACATCCTATGTATTGTTGACCTTTTGTTATACTATCACATTGCGTGTGGCATCCTATGTATTATTGTGTGTGGCATCCTATATGAACCTTTCTATGTTCCACGACACTCGTAGGTGGCAGTCCCTAAATTGACCTTTGGGTATGTTAACACAACTTCCACATGGTTTATACTATCTGTGTCCCATATTGGATCCCTCGTTTGTAAAAAAGTGTGTAATTTCCTACCACACGCGTAGACCTATGCGTTGCTCAAAGTTATGTACACGTTTTGGATATTTCATTAAAGGGTGTTCATAACCCTATGCCAAATTTGTGGAACAAAACTAAGGATAAAGTTTTGTTGGAAAAATTCGTCGTAAAAAAATTATTTCTTCCATTATATCTCAATTTTGTTAATAATCATCTAAAAGCATAGGAGAAGTCTTTTCAGTTTAATTATAAGAAAGTTGGTCTAAGCATAGGAGAAGTCTTTTCACGTTTGATTATAAGAAAGTTGGTCTTGAAGATAGTTACCCTATATTAAGTTAAATATATGAACCCTATTTATATGAGTTTGGGCTCACATACAATTATGTGAGCTTGGGCATCATGTGCCATTGAATTTTGATGTGATGGAGCACTTAGCTAAATGGGGAAATTAGTTTATGTCCCCTTATGTAATCAAATCTCGATCTAACGGCTCATAATTCACAAGCTCATGCTAACGTGTATGAGCTTGGGCTCATACAAACTTTTTCTAAATATATAACACAGTATACAAATACCAAATTGCCACAAACTGTCAAAAAGAATGTTATATATATGAGGCCCATTTAAAAGAGCCTGAGCTCACACGCGATGGGGTGAGCCCAGGATCTTTGGACAGTTGGATTTATAACTAATGGCCCACATTACTCAGGGGACATTTATTGCCTGAGTAACGTGGGCCATAAAATTTCAATCAGATGGTTGCAGCCCTCTTCCTCCTTGGGCACGCATAGGATGGGAAAAACTCCTACTTTATGGAGTGAACTGATTCGTCAGGAAGAAATCTCGAGCAGCAGCGGAAGTTTTCCAGCAAACCAGGGCGGAAAGGTCGGCGGCAACTTGCCGGCCATACCTCCTGCCTTGGTCTGCATGGAGGAAGATTGGATTGCACAGGCTTCATGGAGAAGATGAAGGACCCTAAGCTGACCCGCATTAGTTCACTACAACAAAAAAGACCATTAGCAACGCATTTAAACGTCGCTAATAGTCTAACAAACGTCACTACTAACTATTAGCGACGCAGAAAAAATGTCGCTACATGCGTCGCTAAAACAAGAGTCATTATTACTAATTAGTGATGTTTAGGATCAAACGTTACTAATTATCTTTATTAACGACGCTTAAATTGTGTCGCTAATACTAGATTATTAGCGACGTTTGTGTTATTCATCGCTAATAATATAGTATTAGCGACATTTCTAAAGTGTCGTTACTAAAAAATAAAATTTTAATTTTTTTTAAAAAATATTATTTTTGTAAAAAATATTTATTAAATTAAGAATATTATTATAAGCGACGCTTATGTAAGCGTTGCTAATAATATTGTATTAGTGACGTTTGGGTATACGTCACTACTATTGATGATTATTTAAAAAAATTAAAAATAAGTAATTTAACCATATTAGCGACGTTCATTATGAACGTCGCTAAAGAAAAAAAAAAACCAAACTGGGTCTATTGACCCGGTTTGGAAACTGATTAGTGCAAACCCGTATCGCAGGTCAATGTAGACCCACGATGTGGGTCGATTCATGCCCACTCCTGGCGCGGGTAGGAGCGTCCTGCTTCTGCTGGTGGAGACGACATTCAACCTCTCGACACCTCTGGCGAAAAAAACCAACATTGATCCTCTTAATAAAAAATTCGAGAATAGTAGAACATTAAGAAACAATACTTCAGATACTTTTCAATACATTGATCTACTTAATCCACAGTTCCATTTTTCAAAACAAAATTGAAGAAAAAGAAGGAAAATATATTTACCGGCATACTTAAGATCCCAAATCTCCTATGTAGTTCTTCATGATTGAAGCTTAGGCTAAAAAAAAGAAACTAAAAGAGGAAGAAGAATGGGAGAAATTTCTGAGGTTGAGTGGAAGGACGACCCTGTTTGCCAATATGTACAAAAGTTGTATACGACGTCGGTGTTATATGCCCTCAAGAAACCTATGCGAACTGGCGAAGGTTGGGAAGAAGGCGAAGTGGAGGAGCCACGAGCGGCATTGGTTGGAGGAGCGGTTGGATGTTGTCCCAGCGTCGGCCATTGAAACGAAGAGGGAATGAGGGACTGCAGTCGCCTCATTTCTAGCACCAGAACAAAGGAGGAAGTTGAGATGAAGGCAGAGGGGATGAGGGTGACTGAGCGGAAATCCCTTCGTTTAGATCAAATTCAACACGTGCACGGGTAAAAATATATAGGCACGGGCGGAAATCAGCGATTTCGCGCCCAGCGCAAAATTTCCCGCTCCGGCTAAAATTATGCCCGGGTAATCAATTTAGCGATGCTTCAAACGAAGCGTCGCTAAAAGAAGCTTATTCGCGACATTGTTACGCGTCGCAACTATTTGCTTTTGCGACGCTTCATTTGAAGCGCTGCTAAAAGATATATATTCTTTTTAAAAATTTATTTATTAGCAACGATCGTAAACAAGCGTCACTAATAAGTATTGTATTAGCGACGAGCGGAATAAAAAGTCGCTAATACTGCTCTATTAGTGACGGTCTATTCCAACCATCGCTAATAGTATAAAACTTTTTAAAAAGATAATATTAGTGGCGACGCATAAGAATGAGCGTCGCCACTTAAATGCTATTAGCGACGTCCATTTCGGATCATCGCTAATAATATTTTTTTTAACTTTTTCTTTCTCTCTCCTCTCTCCCCTCCTCTCTCTCCTCCTCTCCTCCTTTCTCTCTCTCCTCTCTCCCTCCCTCTCTCCACCCTCTTCTCTCTCTCTTCCCCCCTCTCTCTCTCTCCTCCCTCTCTACACTCTCTCCCTATCTCTCTCTCCTCCCACTTTCCTCTCTCCTCTCTCTTTCTCTCTCTACCCTCTCTCTCTCTTCCCTCCCCTCTCTGCCCTCTCTCTCTACCCTCTCTCTTCCCTCCCCCTCTCTCTCTACCCTCTCTGCCCTCTCTCTCTCTCTTCCCTCCCCTCTCCTCTCTCTCTCCCTTCCCTCCCCTCTCTCTCCTATCTACCTACACACTATCTCTCCTCTAATTTCAATTTTTTATATTTTTTTATTTTTAAAAATTAATTTTGAAAATAAAAAAATAAAGTAAAGTAAATACTAATCACGACATATAGAAATATACGTTGCTATTAGTATTTTATTTAAATTATTTTTTTATTTTAAAAAAATAAAATTTTTAAAAAAATCAAAATAAAATTCTTCTCACCCTCCCTCTCTTCTCTTCCCTCCCCTCTCCACTCTCTCTCCCTCTCCTCTCTTTCCCTCTCTCTCTCCCTCTCCTCTCTTTCCCTCTCTCTCTCCCTCTCCTCTCTTTCCCTCCCTCTCTCTCTCCCTCTCCTCTCTTTCCCTCTCTCTCTCTCTCCCTCTCCTCTCTTCCCCTCCCTCTCTCTCTCCCCTCTCCTCTAATTTTAATTTTTTATTTTTAAAAATTAATTTTGAAAATAAAAAAATAAAATAAAGTAAATACTGATAGCGACGTATAGAAATATGTCGCTATTAGTACAAATATTAGCAACGTATAGGGCTATACGTCGCGAATACATGTACTAATAGCTATGTATATGGCTATACGTCGCTATTAATATTTTATTTTAATTATTTTTTTTTATTTTTAAAAAATTAAAAAATTAATAAAAAATTTTAAAATATCAAAATAAAATTCCTCTCACCCTCGCTCTCTTCTCTTCCCTCTCTACTCTCTCTCCCCTCTCCTCTCTCTCTCTCCTCTCTTTTCCTCTCTCCCTCTCCTTCTTTCCCTCTCTCTCTCTCCCCTCTCCTCTCTCTCTCTCCCTCTCCCCTCTCTCTTCTCTCTCTCCCCTCTCCTCTCTTTCCCTCTCTCTCTTTCAATACATCGCTAATAGTATTTAGTTTTTTATTTTTAAAATAAAATAATTTATAAAAAAATCTTTAAAAAATTAAAATTATATAATCTCCCTCTCCCCTCTCTCTCCTCTCCCTCTCTTCTATCTCTCCCCTCTCCTCTCTTTCCCTCTCCTCTCTCTCTCTCTCTCTCTCCCTCTCCTCTCTATCTCCTCTCTCTCTCTCCCTCTCTCTCTCTCCCTCTCCTCTCTCTTCTATCCCCTCTCTCTCTCCTCTCCCTTTCCTCTCTCTTCTATCCACTCTCCCTTTCCTCTCTCTCTCCCGTCTCCTCTCTTTCCCTCTCCTCTCTCTCTCCTCCCTCCTCTCTCTCTCCTCACCCTCTTTGTCCTCCATCTCACTCTTCCCTTTCTCTCTCTCTCTTCGATCCCTCTCTTCTTTCTTTCTTTTATTATAAATTATATTTTAAAAATAATAAGAAAATTTAAGAAATAAAATATATTATATCTAAATAGGGAAAGTTTAATCTATTATTAACACTACTTTTTATTAAAAATTAAATATTTATTCATTATATATACAAATAGTGAATATTGAATAACATATATATTATATTTATGAATTTTTTTTAAAATTATTTATTAAATAAAATTAATTAATAAATCTATTCACGACGCTTATAATTAACCGTTGCTATTACAAATACTATTTACAACGCTTATTTAAAGAAGAGAAAGAGGAGAGGAGAAAGAGGGGAGAGGGAGGGGAGAGGGACATTAAATAATTATAAATTTTTTAAGATTTTTTTATAAATTATTTTATTTTAAAAATAAAAAAATAAAATAAATACTATTAGCGACGTATATGCTATACGTCGCTAATAGTAAAGGTATTAGCGCCGTATAGTTCTATAGGTCACTAGTACTTTTATTTTTTTGTTTTAAATTACTAACTAATATCAGGACTATTAGCGACGTTTGTCCCAAACGTCGCTAATAGTCTTATCATTAGCGACGCTTGTAACTAGCATCGCTAATAGTTGGACTATTAGCGACGCTTTAAGCGTCGCTAATATTTATGATTTTTTTCTTTTTGTAATATATATATATATATATATATATATATATATATATATATATATATATATATATTAGCGACGTTTGTATAAAGTGTCATTAATATCATTAGTATTAGAGACGCTTTATACTAAGTGTCGCTAATACATAACTATTAGCAGCGCATAATAATATGCGTCGCGAATAGTTTATTTTTTTGCGACGATTTTTTATGCGTTGCTAGTATAGGTTTTTAGCGACGCTTATAGTTACATCGCTAATAATACATTTTGTTGTCGTGGTTGTGGTTCTGGCCGAGTCAAATGATCTGAGCCAGCCTGGTTCATATTGAATTTGGGCCGATTCAGATCTAATTCACTCTCATTTCACTATATATATATATCTATTATATATATATATATAATAGTAAAAATAATGAATAAAAAGTTAAAGCCTTACCATGGGACAAGAGGGGTTTTGATTGACTAATAATGCCTACATTAATATATTATTCTTACTAATTTACCTTCAAGGGTGATTGCGGATTAATAAACAGTGTGAGAATGTATTCATTCCTTTGAAACGAGCATGTGACCTAATTAAATTAATGTGGACTGTATTTTGATTATTCGGAACCTTGAGCCATAAAGACTCAGGTTCCTTAGGGTTTTAAATGAAAAGTCTGCAAAGACTTATTTTTTTGAGAGTTGGGAATAGTGGAGATTATGATATGCTTTCTTCATCGCCACGATAGTTTGTGTATTGACCATATAGGTCTTTACCACGGGTCTCCCACAAGTCTTCTAAGACCATATAATGCGTATGAAAAGCAGAGTTGCATGAGCATCATGGAAGGCTTGCATTTCTCACCAATCTCTGTCTATGAGCACAGTTGGGATCCATTTCTCCAGATTCGTGGTAAGCTATTGAGAGCCCTGGGAATTTGGGTCAAGCTACTGTTAAGCAATCTACTTCAAGGCTGGAGTCTAACATTTAGAGATTTTGTAGAGATTAATCACTGCATTAATTTTAATTATATTGGTAGTTTAGTCTCTGATATTGATACTTTAATGTCCAAAGACTTTTTAACACTGTGAGAACGAGTTGAGAGCTTGGTTGTAACAGAGCTAGATAATGATAGAATAATTAACGATAATTTTTTTAATTTTTAAAATATAATATACAATAAAAAATTCACAAAAATTCTAAAGTAAATTCCCCCTCTATCACTCTCCTCTCTTTCTCTCTTCTCACTCCCTCTCCATCCTCTCTATATCTCTCTCTTTTATTATATACTATATTTTAAAACTAATAAAATATATTAAAAATGTATTAGCGACACATAACAAAATACATTGCTACTACCCTAAGTATTAACGATGAATTTTTCTATGTGTCGCTAATATATATATATATATATATATATATTTATTAATTTTAAAAAAACATATAATAAAAAACTATTTAAAATATCTAAATTAAATTCCTCCCCACTATCTCTCCTCACACACTCTCTCTCCCTTAACTCTTTCCCTTCTCTCTCCTTTCTTTCTCTCTCTACCTCTCTCTTCTACGTCTCTCTCTTTCTGTTTCCCCTCCTCTCTATCTTATATTATATATTATATTTTTAAATTAATAAAAAAATATAAAAAAATTGTATTAGCAGTGCATAAAAAAATGCGCACATGTGTCATTAATATATATTTTAATACTTTTATTATTTTTAAAATATAATATATAATTAAAAATTCTTAAAAATATCTAAATTTAAAAATTCTTCCCCTTCTATCTCTCCTCTACTCTCTCTCTCTCCTCTCTCACTTCTCTATCTCTCCTCACCCCTCTCTACCTTTCTTTTCCCCTTCTCTCTCTTTCTCTCCCCTTCTCTTTTTTTATTATATATTATATTTTTAAATTAATAAAAAAATAAAAAATATATTAGTAATGCTTAACTACTACCCTATGTAGTAGTAACACATTTTTCTATGCATCACTAATAAACATATATATATATATATTAATTTTTTATTAAATTAAAAAATATAATATATAATAAAAAATTCCAATAAATTCTAAATGAAATTCTCCCCTTCTATCTCTCCTTTCTCTCTCTCTTTCTCTCTCTCTCCCCTCTCTCCTCTCTCCCTTTTGTCTCTTTCCCCTTTCTCTCTTCTTTCTTTCTCTCTCTTCACTCTATTCTCTCTCTACCTCTCTCTTCCCCTTGTCTCTCTTTTTCTCTCCCCTACTCTCTCTCTCTCTTTTCTTATATATTATATTTTTAAATTAATAAAAAAAATAAAAATAATGTATTAGCGACACATAACAAAATGTGTCACTACTACCCTAAGTAGTAGTGATCCAAACGCATATTAGTAGTGACACATTTTTCTATGCATCTCCTCTCTCTCTCTCTCTCCCTCTTCTTACTTTCTTTCTCTTCTCTCTCTACCTCCCTCTTCCCCTTCTCTCTCTCTCTCTCCCCTATTTCTTTTATTACATATTATATTTAAAATTTTAAAAAAAATTAAAATATATAGTAGTGACACCTAACAAAATGTGTCGCTACTACACTAAGTATTTGCGATGCATTTTTCTATGTCTCTATTATATATATATATATTGAATTATTTATTAATTTTAAAATATAATATATAAAAAAAAAATTCCCCAAAAAATCTAAATTTAATTCTCCCCCTCTATCTCTCCTCTCTCCCTACCTCTCTCTTCTTCTCTCTCCCTCTCTCTCCATGTCCCCTCATCACTCTTCTCTCTCATCCACTCCCTCTCTCTTCTTTCTTCCTATCTCTTTCTTTTTCTCTCCTCTCTCCAACTCTAAGGATGAGTGGGGATAAAATAGTAAAATTTTATTTATTTTTGTCTTATTTATTTATTATATATAAGAATAATAAATATTAACTAAAATAATAAAACCCATTGAGAAGGCCCAGCTCAGCTCGGCTCGGCTCAGCTCAGGTTGAATTAAGCTCAACTCGAATTGGGCTCGATTCGAGCTTGAATAGGTTCGAGCTGAGTTCGAGCAAACCCTTGGTCGACTCGGCTTGGCTCGAGTAAAACTCAAACTCGACGCTACTGGGCTCGAACTCGAGCTCGAACTCAAATATAATTTTAAAATTATATATAAATAATATATATAATAAATAATACATGTATATACATATTTTATATAAACATAATTATCAATTTAAATATATATTTATGGCATACTCCCTCCATTGTAGATTAATAGCTCTATTTGATTAGTTCATTTTGAAAAATCCAATAGAGCTATTAATCTAGTATAAATAGAATATATAAAATGACATATAATCACATATATATGTCAATACTATGTATCATATATGATATATGAGACTCGTTCATATGAGCCAAGGCTCACTCACAATTGCTTGAGCATCGATGTCATTCATCCTAAAGTAAAAATATTGGAGACACAAACACTAATATACTCCTTATGTCTCAAATTAATAGCTCTATTTGATTTTTGAAGATGAACTAAAATTAGTTCAATTGAAAAACCAAATGGAGCTATAAGTATATGACAAAGGGTCAATATGATATCACACTAATATACTTAAAAATACTTCTAAAAGAAGCATGACATTAGGGGACCAACCTTAGTTTATAAGAGAGTGATTAGATATTCTTTTAAGAGTTGAAGCATAACACTGAAATTGTCATCATCTTACAAAATGCATATATTTTTACATGTACTTTAGAATTTTTTAGAAGCATATTAAGACTAAATAATAGTTCTTTTATTAGTGATTTATAAGTATGTAAAGAAAAGAAAACACGAAGAAGTAAATAAAAATATTGCCTACATGAGTTTTTATTTTTTGCATCTTTGTTAATGATTATATATACATAAAGAGAGGAAAATAGTAATGTTGCATTTTTTAAGCATATGTAACTAAAACTTATTTGTCATAGTTTTCGTCTTTCATAGTGACTATAGTCAAATGTTCAAGGTGTAGTCGTAATACTTGATGAAGTATATTTATTAATATTTAATACTAAAAGCATATTAGTATGTGTGATACTTTATATTAGGGGTGTTAACCAGCCGAGTATTAGGCTTTTATGGCTCGAACTCGAACTACTGAAGCTCAGCAGTTCGAGCTCGGCTCAAAGCTCGAACAAGCTCAAAATTTCCAGCTCGACCTTGGCTTGAATTGGAAATCAAAAGGTTGGCTCGAGCTCGAGCTCAAACTTAAGTAAGCGAATCATGAGCCTAGGCTCAAACTGGGCTCAAACTAAAAAAAGATAATATATATAAATCTAAAGTATATAAAGTATCACACATACTAATATGTTTTTAGTATTATATATTACTAAATATACTTCAATAAGTATTATGACTACACATTGAACATCTCACTATAGTCACCACGAAAGAAAAAAATTATGACAAATAAGTTTTTGTTATATATGCTCAAAATAGACAACAATACTATTTTCCTCTCTTTATGTACATATAATCACTAAAAAAATCACAAAAAATAAAAATTTACTTAGGCAACCTTACTATCTACTTGTTTGTATGCTTTTTCTTTACATCTTTATAAATCACTTATAAAAGAACTATTCTTTAGCCTTAATATGCCTCTAAATAATTCCAAAATACATGTAAAAAGATATACAATTTTTAAGCTGAGGACGGTCATGCTTCAACTTTTAAAAGAATATCTAATCACTCTTTTATGAACTAGAGTTGGTCCCCCTAATGTCATGCTTCTTTTAAAAGTATTTTTAAGTATATTAGTGTGATATCATGTTTACCCTCCGTCATATACTACTAGCTCCATTTGGTTTTTCAATTGAAGTAATTTTAGTTCATCTTCAAAAACAAGATGAAACTATTAATTTGGGATAGAAAAAGTATATTAGTCTTTGTGTCTCTAATATTTTTATTTTTATAAAATATATATTATATATAAAAATTCTATATTCATTACAACTTAACAAGGATATTATCATGAAAATTTTTATATAAGTTTGGGCTCATGTCATCAGAGTGAGCCAAGACATTATGGGCTATCAAATCGAGATCCGAGGGCACAAGAAGACATAAACTAATTTGCCTTATAAGTTATGTGTATTGTTGGATTGTAGTATGATGATGCATGACATTGAGACTCACGCAATTGTGAGTGAGCCTTAGCTCATATAAATAGATCTCATATATCATATATGATACATGATATTGATACATATATGTGATTGCATATCATTTTATATATTTCATTCTATCATAGATTAATAGCTCCATTTGATTTTTCAAAATGAATTACTCAAATGGAGCTACTAATCTAGAACGGATGGAGTATGTCATAAATATATATTTAAATTAATAACTATGTTTATATAAAATATGTATATATGTAATATTTATTATATATATTATTTATATATAATTTTAAAATTATATTCGAGTTTAAGCCGAGTAGCATCAAGTTTGAGTTTTATTCTAGTTGAACTGAGTCGAGTAGGGGTCTCGAACTCGGCTCAAGCCTATTCGAGCTCGAATTGAGTTCAAGCCAAGCCCAATTTGAGCCAAGTCTAATTCAATATGAGCTGAGCCAGGCCTGCTCAAGAGCTCGGCTCGTTAATAACCCTACTTTATATATATATATATATATATATATATATATATATATATATATATATATATATATATATATATATATATATTTATTGAGACCGGTTTATATGAGCCCGGGCTCATATAATCCTACGTAAACCCGGGCTCTATGGGCGGTCGGATTTACATCTGGCAGCTCGTAATACTCATGGGTTATACTCATTGGTTAAACCCATAAGTATTATGGGTCACCAGATGTAAATCCGATGGCTCATAGAGCCAGGGCTCACATAGATTTATATGAGCCCTGGCTCATATAAACTTTTTCCATATATATATATATATATATATTATTTTTATTTTTTTAATTCGAGCCCAATTTGAGCCTAAATACATGATTCACTTATTCAAATTCGATCTCGAGCTCGAGCCAAGCTTTGGATTTCTAATTCAAGCCGAGCTTGAGATGAAAGTTTCAAACTTAATCGAGCTTCAAGCCAAGCTCGAGCTGAGCTTTAACAATTCGAGCTCTAACCGTAAATACTTAATACTTGGCTTAGCTCGGCTCATTAACACCCCTAAGCAACGCTTTTAAAAAAAACATCGCTAGTAGTCTTAAATATTTTTCTAATTTTTAAATTTATTTTATTTATGACGGGTTTTTTTAAGCGTATCTAATAGCATAACTATTAGTGATGTTTTTATAAAAACATCGCTATTGGTAATATTATTTGTGACACTATTATAAAAACGTTGTAAATAGTTATAATTATTAGAGACATTTTTAAAAAAATGTCGCTAATAGTTATAAATTTTGCGACACTTTAATATGCATTGCAAATAGTACTTTTCATATATGCTTTGCATTACGTCACTAATAAAAGTGTCGGTAATAGTCCTTTTTGTCGTATTATTTATAGTATAACGGGAGCATTGTTTTATATGTTGTACTATAAAACATCGATTGAATGATAGAAAAACTTCTAAGAACAAAAGGCAACATTATGTTGCAATAGCCCAACTCCTTTTTACTGTCTTTACAATTTAAGGTACACATCATTTTGATTCTTGCTCAGATAAATAGCTACTTGTTGGCATTGATTCTTCTTTGAGACCATTCTAATTATAACAGGAGACAATCACATTCCACAACACCAAATCTCTGAATTCAATAGCATAAAAAAATCATCCATGCATCCTATACAAAGACCAAACTTTGCATAGTGGTCAACTAGAGAAGTACCCACAAGATGGTTTGTGCCAAATGCTAATTTAACAATGTAACAATGCAATTGATTCCCAACATCGACATCATTGAATCCAACATTAGCAGTAAGAACACTAATGAAAGTTATATAATCAGTCTACACAATTTCACCCAACATTTTCCTGAAATCCAATACAACCAATGGCCAAGTTGAACAATGCAACATTTCTGAAACCGTCAATTACATTACATCCATATGTAAGGGTGCTAACGAGCCGAGTTGAACCGAGTTTTCAGGTTTTTTGACTCGAGCTCGATTTCTGAAAGCTCGGCTCAAGCTCAATCAAACAGATCGATGCCTGGCTCGTGCTCGGTTCGGCTAAAAATTTGAAACTTGACTCGAGCTCGAAAACATATTATAGCAACTCAAACTTGTGTTCGAATTGAGCTCGAATCCCATTTACAACATAATTTTATTCTATTAAAGTTGTAATTATTATTTCAAAATCCATGGTTAAAATAAGAGTCAATAAATACCCGACAAAAAAATTTCATTTGTCACCAAAAATTTAACTAATGTTATTCAAATATCCCATATAATAAATATAATTATATAAATAATATTAAAAATAATAATTACCAAAATAACATAAAGAAAAAAATATTTACTAATATGATGTTTCTTTTCGTGAGTGCCTCCGTGACTTTTTTTAATTTCATTCTTAAAGAGGAAAAATTTAATATAATATACTAATTTCTGATTTAAAGGACAAAATCAATATAATTTCGTGCTTTTAAAAGATGAAATTAATGCAATGTATTGATTTCGTCATTTAGAAGGATAAAATCAATAATGAAATAATTTTGTCCCCTCTTCTCTCTACTATCTCTTCATTCTCTCTCTCCTTTTTCTCTTCACTCTCTCCTCTCTCTATTCACACACACACTCTCTCTCTCTATTCACTCTCTCTCCTCACTCTATTTGCTCTCTCTTCTCTCTCTCTTTCTTTCGGCTATCTCTCTCTCTCCTCTTTCTCTCTCTTCACACACTCTCTTTATTCACTCTCCTCTCTATATTTCTATTCAATCTCTCTCCTCTCTCTTTTGGCTATCTCTCTTATTCTCTTTTTTCACTCTCTCTTTACACTTTCTCTTTTTTTCTCTCCTCACTTCTTTTTCTTTCTCTCTCCCTATCTCTCTCTCATGTGTGTGACATGAGCCCTAGCTCTGAGAAGTGGGGAGAAAGTAAAAAATTTTAATTTATTTTTTTCTTATTTATATATTATATATTAAAATATTAAATTTAAAATAAAATATAATGTATTTGTTAATGACGAAAATAATATCTTTTTAAATTTTTCATGATTTTGTTCTTTAGAAGAGAGGAGAGAGAAAAGTGAAAGATAAGAGAGAGAGAAGAGAGCTAACTAAAAGAGAGAGAAGAGAGAGATTGAATAGAGAGTAGAGCGAGAGAGGAGAGAGAAAAGAGAGAGAAAATTAATTCATTATTGATTTCGTTATTTAGAAGGACAAAGTTAGTACATTGTATTAATTTAAATGTCTTCATTTCATCATTCTAAATGATAAAATTATAAAAAAATATTAAAAAAACTATGCAGGTGTTAGCACCTAGTCAGTGAAAAAGAACATCATATTGGTAAATATTATTTTCTCTCCGTTATTTTGATAGTTATATAAAATTTCTCATATAATAAACCACAAAAACCTGAGCTAGTAATCAAAGTTATGACAACTCTTATTCACATATTTCATATCTAATTATTCTAGTGACTACAAAAAAATTCATAATAAGAGAATTATTTGGACTTTAACAATAATATATTTCATGGTGTGTGGATTACCTGTAAAAAGAAAAATCAATATAATTGGAATTCAATAGTAAAATCTAGACTTAGTTCACTTGATATATTTATAGGAAAAATCTAAATATAGTTCACTAAATCTCTAATTCTAAACTAATGTAATTGGTTGAATTAAGAATATTTATTTGCGAGTAGAATAACATATTTATATTTGTTAGGATTAGAATAATAAAAGTAGTATTTAAAATTTAAGTAATATTATATAGATGAATAGGGGTAAAATAGAAATAAAATAATTTATCATACCTACATTCTCAATTTTATTAGTAGTAGGATTTATATTTATTTAAAATATAATAGTATAATATAGGTATCATATATCATATTATAGAGTATATCATATACCATATGTTAATGTATACATAGGATATATATTTTATAAATTAATATAAAATATTACGGGTACATAAAAGGTAAAAGTTAAAAAAATTATATAATATGGGTATAATAATTAAAAAGTGATATATAACAAATTGAGTCAAGTTTGAGCCGAGCTTTGAGTCGATTAGGAGTCGAACCGATCAGGTTTCGAGTTGAGTCGATTTGAGCTGGCCCATGTTCGAGATTGGCTCGTTTGATTTCAAATTTGAACCAAATTCGAATCGAGCTTACTTCGAGCCGAACCAAATTCGAATCAAACCGAGCCGAACCAATTTAGCTCGATAAGCTAGCTCGGCTCGTTAGGAGCCTTATCCATATAGTCCACCGACTAATCACCACCACAAAGAAGCCTACAAATGACCATATTCAAAGAGACATCATTTCTTTTTAGGCACTTTAGCAAACAACACAACTGGTACTGATAAGCAAATGACCAGCATTTGATATACACATCCAGGAGCTGTTTTCGAAGAGCATGTCCATCAAGTACTTGGTGTGCCAGATAAGCCGTGTCATTTACAGCCGCTAATCTCAAATCCTATGGCCTGAAATCGGGCACTTCCTAAGCCAATCATGTTTAATTAAAAATTTTCCACTATTTCCCAAAATACCCCTCCTTATTTTCCACCTTTCTTCCCCATCCCGAACACATATAGAGCAGAACGGGCAGAGGACCTTACCAAGGCGATTGGAGCTCCACCTCGCCTCATCTCTTGCCTCTCTCTCCATGCTCTTCTCTCCCCACATCCCCTTCCTCTTCCTTTCCCATTCTTCACCTCAACAGCCTCCCAAACTCGTCTCATGCGCCACAAACCTCACCAAGCAGTCTCTCCCCTTCCTTTTGCCTCTTGCCCCTCATCTCCTCTCCGTCGAACCCTGCAACCCACCGTCACATCACCTCCTCTCCATTTGCACACTTTAACCTCTACACTTTCCCCGTGTCCTAACAAAGAAGCATCACCTCCCTTCTTCTTTCCCTGTCTAATTTCTGATCCAATATGTTGTCCCCTGCCTCTTTGCCCCACATTTTGATCCGACCCATTTCATATCATTCCAAGAGAGGCTGACCTGAGAAAGGAGCCGCCTTTTTGTAGAATTCAACTTCACTCCATCGATCCCCAGGTACAGAAGAAGAATGTTGTTGGAACGGGGTGGCTGACGTGCCAGCTCTAGCACGGCCACCCCCACCTAAGGTTCACTTCATCTTCTTTCCATCTTTAAGTGCATGTTGTGTACGCATTATATAGACCGAGACAGCTCTACCCGCCCTTCTATTATTTATAGGAACGAGTCTATCTGTACCCCAAAAAATCACAGTACCTCATATCTCCTTTACCCCATGATAATTTATAAAAATTTATAATATATATTCTCATCTTAAATTATTATTTTTTCTATTTTAGTACCCCTCTTATTTATTTATTTTATACCCCGCTAATTCCTAGACAATTTTATTTGCCCTACCCTCCCTTCCCCATTACCGGTGGGCAGACGATGGGCTGAGGTCTGGATTATTTTGCCGGAGGGACAAATTATAGCTAAAGATTGCCACCTCATCTGCTATTTCTCGATTCTGGATTATTGCTGAATCTAAGTATTGCGCTCCTCCTATTCCTCCACCATTTACATCTATCATACCCTCCCTTATTGCCGGCGGCTATTGCAATTTTGATTTCTTTTACCAGAGGGATCAAAGATAGCCAAAGATTGTCATTTCCTCCACCATTTCTCGTTTCTAGATTACTATTGGACCTAGGTATTGGGCCCTCTCTTGCGGTCTCTGTTTCTCACTGTCTGAGAAATTTTAATTTAAAGACAGTTTTGTTTGGGGAAACTTGAATATGACCTAGGAAATATGAACTTTCCATCAAATTTTCTTTTTATTTGATATAGGTTTCTCTAGTAGATGTCAAGCATTTCTTTGAGTCATTATGTGGGGAGGTGACATTTGATTCCTTCGAAGTAAAAATTTTCATTTCTTTGTTGGGTATAATATGATTCTTTAGAGATTTAATTTATTGAAAATCTATCATGGTATGGGTTTATCACCTGAGGCTCATTCAACTTGTATTGCTTTTGTGGAGTTTGTAATGGTTAGTACTCTTGTTGGTGGTATGACAAAATGAGAAGAATAACCCTTGGAAATGTTTATCTACTATGACTGAAACACTTCTAATCATGGCTGCTTTTGTAGTTAGTTTTGTGGATGGTCGGATCATTCTAATCAATTGTATGAAACAAAGCTTTTAACGTGATTGTTGATCTTCTTGCTTTAATGTTCAGGAGTTACATTCTTCTAGGTGAATATATTGCCAGCGTTGCCTTTTGGTCTATACCCACGGGAAAAAACCTATGCATTAGAGGACTATGTTAAGCTTAATGATGAATTTAGAATTTGAGCACTTATAATATTTACACTTCTTATATCCAAGGATTTGTTGAACATATTAAGTAGTTATTTTAAAAACATCTTCGCAGAGTTAGTTCAAATTAAAAAAATGTGGGTTCTATATATGAAACATTTAGTTTTAATTTTGTCTACCCCTTGTATCTAATTATTAATTGGGTGGTGGAGTAAAGCCTATTCAGTTTTTTGGATTAGTAGCAAAGCTTATTTATTGTTGAATATTGTAGTTAAATACCACTCAATTTCAATGCCATTGTAGTATATATGTTAGTGGTTTTGTGGTCAGACAGATGACGGTTTTTATGATCATAAATCTAACTACATATTCAATATCTATCCATAGACGAAGGATTTTGGGGCTTCTTATAATTTATATATGAGCACTCTATAGCTTTGTTATTAACTCAACATATGAGAATTATCAACTTTATTTTAGGTTACCAAAGGATGCGCATTGCTAGTCCTCATTGATTGATGCATGTGGCTTCTGATACTGATGTTTCTTTTGTAGTTTCCTCTTTATTAGTGATAGGCACTGTTTTGGAGCTTTAAGTAGGGCGAGCTCAATCCTATTGAATCAACAAATGACTTTGATTAATTAAAGCTCAAGCTACTGTGAATAACAACATGAGAAGGTTGAAGTTTTTCAAAAGAATGGGGAAACCACCGAACTATTCTAGTAGGGATCTTATTTGTGCTCCTTTGCTTTTTTGAAATATGCTTATGACCAGAGTTTTCCAGAGGATGAGGAAACCACTGAGCTCTTTGTGGGGTAGAAGTGATCCAACTATGAAGTAGAGATGTCAGATGGTGTTTTATGAACTCTGGTATTTGTACAATTTTATATGTCGAGTAGTTGGAAAATTTTAATTTTGAAATTCAACATCACATGTAATTGGAAGTTTTCTTTTCTTTAAACCATAGAAAATGAATGATTTTTTTTGTTGATGTTATTATGTACTTTTATCATCTATTAGTCTTTGAGGCGGAGTAGAAAAAGTATCACGTAGATTGATCCTTCCATCCTTGCAATAGCTTAGTGTGACCATCTTAATCAACTACAAAGTCCTTTTGATATCATGAATTCAATTAATCTAATCAAAATATTGAGCTGGAGTTTCAAATAATGTATCCCATGGCAAAAACGGTCATTAACTACTCTGTTATAGGTGTACGCCTGATTAATAGAATTCAATAAAGTCTCGACTCTTTATACGGTGGGTGCCCACCGTATAAAATGTTATTTTCTTTCGGGGGGTGCCACCGTGAGAGCAGTTCTAGAAAGATTGCCCGGGCTTGAATGTAGGTCATCTACTCTCTCGATGGGCGCCCACTGTATGCTTCCTTGTAATCTTTCGGGGGCGCCCACCATGAGAGTAGTTCCAAAAAGATTGTTGGGGATGGTCATATATTCTATCGGTAGGCGCCCACCGCATACTTCCTTGTAATATGTTCGGGGGTGCCTACCATGAGAGCGGCTCCAAAAAGATTATCGGGGCTCCTAAGTGAGCAATTTGCTCTCTCGGTGGGCGCCCACCATATGATTCATTGTAATATGTCGGGGGGTGCCCACCATGAGAGCAGTTCCAGAAGGATTCCCTAGGCTCCCATGCAAGCCATATGCTCTCATGATGGATGCCCACCGTATGATACTTTGTAATATGTCGGGCGGCGCCCATTGTGAGAGTAGTTTTAGAAAGATTGACTGGGCTCCAACGCAGGCCATCTCTCTCTCGGTGGGTGCCCATCGTATGATACTTTGTAATCCATCATGAGGCGCCCACCATGAGAATAGTTCCAGAAAGATTGCTAGGCTCCAATGCAAGCCATCTGCTCTCTCGGTGGGTGCTCACCATATAAGACTTTGTAATCTATCGGGGGGTGCTCACTATGAGAGCTATTCATGAAGGTATAATATGAACAATATTTAATCTTATCCACAATTTGAACACTTAATTTGATCTGATCAAAACATTCAGCTGAAAATTCATGTACATAAATTTCATCGCAAAAATCAAAATGTAACTTTGTCATGTACATCTTCACCTTAACCTAACTTCAAATCCATTCCTTCATGTACATGTATCCTATCATAAAAATCAAAATGTAACTTTTTCATATACATCTTCACATTAACCTAACTTCACATCTATTCCTTCGTGTACATGTATCCCATCACAAAAATCAAAATATAATTAATCTAATCAAATAATTGAGCTGGAGTTTCAAATAATGTATCCCATTGCAAAAAGGTCATCAACTATCTATTATGTCTATAATAGAAATTGCCAACAATGGTAAACTACCACATGGACGCATATCAATCACTTTATCCTTGTATAACTTCTCCCTTGAATCGACATTTGATAAGTAATATCTCCTCTAAGCAACTGAAATTGGAGCCACGTATGCATTTTTCTTTACATAGACTGCTACAAGATGACATTCATCAATATAAGTGTTTGGAAAACATCCTGCCCACTTTCCTTATCATATATAATGCACAAAAGAATTGTTAAACTTCATTTTAGTATAAAAAAGTGGAGTGAGAATATAAGCTTCCTTTATAAACAATGCGCATGATGTGTGGCATTTTTAAACAAAGTGGTGCACGGCAAAGCTAAAATTTAATCTGCCTAAACAAGGCTAATATGTCACAAAATTTTTCATCACCCAGACATATGACAGTTGAACTATCCAATAATAGCAGTACATTACCAATCAAGTATCTCAAACCCCATCAATAAAGTCCACAAAATCCTATCATATACACCACATATTTTAAATACAATATTCCATGTAATAGGCAATAGCAACTGCACAGATCAATCTTAATGACCAGCATATGTGGTTTCAATTTTATTTTCTAAACCTAACAACTGATAGAAACAAGAGCACCAGAAAATAGTAGAATCCTTCCTCTACGTTTACTCTCATCTTGTTAAGAAAATCTAAGTAATAGCAATATAGAAACCCAATTCAAGAAGTCAAATAAAGCAATAAAAAAAAACTGGTTGATCACCACTCAACACTAACCTATGAGATACTGAAAGTGCACATTAAATGACATATTCATCTAGATTGGCTTGATCTTGAAATGCAGTCCAATAAGAGAGAACACAAAACATTTCAAATCTTGCAAAAGCTACAAATTAAGCCATGGAAGTTAGTGTCAATTGTGACTTCATAGTTAAACTATGTTCTATTGAAATTTGGGTGGAACGTGGAATAGTGTCAAGCACATGTACAGATAATGAAGTTTCTAAGCCACAACCATACTATACTGGAGATTGGAAGATGACATGGTTGAGAAACTTCCAGCGAGGTGAGGGCATGAGGAGGCTTCATGTTAAGCTGAAGTTTTGTTGCCCAAATGAACTCTCAACCAAATGACCAAAAGCGACAAATTTGAAGACAAAACCTACAACTAAAGGCCTTGTTGGCTCTGTTTCCATTGGCTGGTCAGCAGAAGAAAGCAGCATCTCATGGAATCTTTTTTCTACTCTTTTGCTTGAGATTGTGCTGCATGAATACTTTAATCACGCTTAAAACAAATTGGTCTTCTTGAAAGTAAAAACACAAATATCATAAAGGCATCAACATTTGAGTATAGAACTAAGTGCCAACTGCATCATAGAAAGGTAACAACATAGAGGCATATTGTGTATATAACTAAGTGCGAAGAGAGACTCAATTGGTCTAACACACTACAAGAAAATGTAGTATTAGCGACGCAACAGTAAATGTCACTACAAACATCAATTTGCGACGCATAAAAAAGCGTCGCAAAAAATAAACTATTAGCGACGCATTTTATTATGCGTCGCTAATACTAATCATATTAGCGACGTTTTATACGAACGTCACTAAAAGATATATATTTTAACTAAAAAAAGAAAAAAAAATATTACTACTAGTGACACTTATTACAAACGTAATTAATAGCATGACTATTAGCGATGCTTGTCGCAAGCGTTACTAATAGTCACGATATTTGTTATTAATTTAAAATAAAAAAATAAAAAATTAAATTATTAGCGACGCTTTAAAATAAGCATCGCAAATAACATTCGTAATAGCGACACTTTATTATAAGCATCGCGAATACATTTATTAAATAATTTTATTTAACAAATAATAAATAAAAAATAAAAAAATAAAAAACTTTTTAAATATAATATATATTTTTTATTTAATATTCACTATTTGTATATGTAATAAATAAATATTAATTTTTTAATAAAAATTAGTGTTAATAATAGATTAAACTTTCACTATTTAGATATAATATATTTTATTTCTTAAAATTTTTTATTAATTTTAAAATATAATTTATAATAAAAGAGAGAGTCTAGAGAGAGGGGGAGGTGAGAGAGTGGGAGGAGAGAGAGAAAGGGAAGAGTGAGATGGAGGAGATCGAGAAAGGGTGAGGAGAGAGAGGGGGAAGAGAGAGCAAAGAGAGGGTGAGGAGAGAGAGAGGGAGAAGAGAGATTGAGAGAGAGGGTGAGGAGAGAGGGGGAGAGAGAGTGTGTGAGGAAAGAGAGGGAGGAGAGAGAGAAGGAGATCAGTGAGGATAGAGAGAGGGAGATCAGTGAGGATAGAGAGAGAGGAGAGGGAGGGTAGAGAGAGAGGAGAGGGAGAGAGAGGGAGGGTAGAGAGAGAGAGGAGAGGGAGAGAGAGGGAGGTATAGAGAGAGAGGAGAGGGAGAGAGAGAGGGAGGTATAGAGAGAGAGGAGAGGGAGGGTAGAGAGAGAGAGGAGAGGGAGAGAGAGGGGAGGGAGGGTAGAGAGAGCAAGGAGGGAGGGTAGAGAGAGAGGGGAGAGATAGGAGAGAGAGAGAGGAAGGGAAAGAGAGAGGAGGGAGGAGAGAGAATAAAAAATAAATTATTATATTTCAAAAATGATATATTATTATATTACTTGATTAATTAATTTTTAATTATTTAAGATTTTTTATAAATTATTATATTTTAAAAATAAAAAAATAATTACTATTAGTGACGTATATTGATATACGTTGCTACTAGTATAGGTATTAGTAACATATTTTTTTATTTTTAAAATTAATTTTAAAAAATAAAAAATCTTAAAAAATTGAAATTATAGGAGAGAGGAGAGGGAGAGGAGATAAGAGGAGAGAGGAGAGGGGGAGAGAGAGAGGGAGAGGAGTTAGAGGAGAGAGGAAAGAGAGAGAGAGAGGAGAGAGGAAAGAGAGAGAGAGAGGAGAGAGGAAAGAGAGAGAGAGAGGAGAGAGAGGGGAGAGGGAGATTAATTAATTTTAATTTTTTAAATTTTTTTATAAATTATTATATTTTAAAAGTTAAAAAATAAAATAAATATTATTAGAGACGAATAGTAATATACATTGCTAATAGTAAAGGTATTAGCGACGTGTATTGTTATATGTTTCTAATACCTACCCAATTATACGTCACTAATAGTATTTATTTTATTTTTAAAAATAATTATTAAACATAAAAAATTATAAAAAAAATTAAAATTAGAGGAGAGAGACGGGAGAGAGGAGAGGGACAAAGGGAGAGAGAGGAGAGAGGAGAGGGAGAGAGGAGAGAGAGAGAGAGAAGGGAGAGAGGGGGAGAGAAGGGAGAGAGAGGGGATAGAGGGAGGAGAGAGAGAGAGGGGAAGGAGAGAGAGGGGAGAGGGAGATTAATTAATTTTTAATTTTTTAAGATTTCTTTTTATAAATTATTATATTTTAAAAGTGAAAAATAAAATAAATATTATTGGCGACATATAGGAATATACGTCGTCAATAGTAAAAAATACCTTCACTATTAACGACGTATACATCTATATGTTGCTAATAAAAAAAATTAAAAAAAATAATTTTTACAAATAAAAATTATAAACAATTGAAATTAGAGGAGAGATGAGAGGGAGAGAGGAGAGGGAAAGAGAGGAGAGACGAGAGGGAGAGAGAGAGAGAGGAGAGATAGAGAGGAGAGAGGTGATAGAGAGAGAAAAGAGGGTTGAGAGAGAACGGAGAGAGAGGGGGAGAGAGGATAGAGTGAGAGGGGAGAGCGAGGAGAGAGAGAGGGAGAGAGAGAGGAGAGGGAGAGAGAGAGAGGAGAGGGAGAGAAGAGAGAGGGAGATTAATTATTTTTTAATTTTTAAGACTTTTTTTTATAAATTAGTATATTTTAAAAGTAAAAAATAAAAAATTAATTTTATACTATTAGCGACGTATAGGGATATACATCACTAATAGTAAATGTATTAGCAATGTATATGACTATATGTCGCTAATACCTTCACTATTAGCGACATATACATTTATACATCTATACATCGCTAATAATATTTATTTTAATATATTTTTATTTTTAAAATATTAAAAAATAAAAAAATTATAAAAAATTTAAATTAAAGGAGAGGGAGAGAGAAGATAGAGAGAGAAGAGAGGGTAGAGAGAGAACAGATAGAGAGGGGAGAGAGAGAGGGACCGGAGAGTGAGAGGGAAGAGAGGCTACAAAGGAGGGAGGAGTGGGGAGAGGGAGATTAATTAATTTTTAGTGTTTTAATTTTTTTATAAAATATTATATTTTAAAAGTAAAAAATAAAATAAAATAAATACTATTAGCGACATATAGGAATATGCTCGCTAATAGTAAATGTATTAGCGACGTATATTATTATACGTTGCCAATACCTGCCCTATTAGTGATGTATATATCTATATGTTGCTAATAATAATTATTTATTTATTTTTTAAATTAATTTTTGAAATAAAAAATTATGAAAAACTGAAATTAGAGGAGAGAGAGGAGAGGGAGATAGAGAAGAGAGTAGAGAGGAGAGGGAGAGAGAGGATAGGAGAGAGGAGAGGGAGAGAGAGAGGAGATAGAGGAGAGAGGGAGGAGAGAGAGAAGAGAGGGTAGAGAGAGAAGGAAGAGAGAGGGGATTTATTTTAAAATATTAATATATTTAAAATATAATAGATAATTAAAATTTTAAAAAAATTAAAATAAATGCCCCTACTCTCTCCCCTATTGTCCTCGGACTAAGGAGAGAGAAACAAGAGAGAAGGGAGAGAGAGATGAGAGAGAAAAGAGGAGAGTGAGGGTGAGGAGAGAGAAAGAGGGAAGTGAGAGGATGAGGAGAGATAGAGGGAAGAAAGAGAGAGAGAGGAGAGAGAGAGAGTGGGGAGAGAGAGCAGGAAGAGAGAGATGAGAGAGAAAAGAGGAAAGAGAGAGGGTAGAGAGAGAAGGTGAGGAGAGAAGAAAGAGGGAGTGTAAAGAGAGAAGGTTGAGTAAGAGGGCAAAGAGAAAAGGAGGTGAGGGAAATATTTATTTTTTATTTTTTTATATGTTTTATTTAAAAATTCATAAAAAAATAAATTTATAGCAACGCTCTTTATTAAAGCGTTGTTAATACGTTAAGTATTAACGACGCCTTTGTTAAAACATCATTAATACATTAACAACTCTTTCGTCGAAGCATCATTAAAATGTATTAACGACGCTTTAGTCAACGTGTTGCTAAAACTATATGTATTAGCGACACTTTAGTATAAGTGTGGCTAAACATAAAACCCGGGCGAAAATTCGACCAAGTGCGAAATTTCGTGCAGGGTGGGAAATTTCGTGCTTGGGCAATTTTCCGGGCGTGCCTTTATATTCCTTCA
The DNA here is from genome assembly GCA_035235625.1 of Saururus chinensis. Taxonomy (NCBI): domain Eukaryota; kingdom Viridiplantae; phylum Streptophyta; class Magnoliopsida; order Piperales; family Saururaceae; genus Saururus; species Saururus chinensis. The sequence continues at coordinate 31,418,821 of CP141140.1, forward strand.
CCTCTGGAAGTTGTCCAAGAACCCAAGCTCTTTCCTCTCCTCCTCTGCTTCCACCTTCTTCGCCTTACTTCATTCCCTTTCCATTACCGGCGTGGATAGGAAAGGCGGCGTCTTTGGGTACGAGGATGACGATCTATTCGGCGAAAACCTTCCGCCGCCGCCGTTTTGTTTTCCTCCCGTCCTTCAGCTGCTGGTTGTTATATCCTCCCCATCGGGTGGAGAATTTTCTAAAGGTTGGGAGCTGGCGGGCTTTGGCGGATGACAGAAGATTTTCTGAGGGTTGTCGTTGACCCGTGACCCCTCCCCGCCCCCCCTACGCTACACCCCGCACTGCGCCCCCCGCCCAGCGCCGGTGTGCAGGGCCTCGAGCGCCATGCTCCGATGCGTAGCACCCCGAGCCCCACACCCCACCCCATGCCCTGACGGGTTACTGCGGACTCATGATGCTGGTCGTTGTTGAGCCACAACTTGGGTCACTGCTGACCCACGGCTCAGGTCATCGCAGGTCAACAGTGATCCGTGTCACAGGTTAGCAGTGACCCCTTCCTGTAACGCCAGAGATTTTTCATACATTTTCCTCTAGAATTCACGGAATTTTTTTTTTAAATATAACGTCTGTAAATTGGAGGAAAAATGACGAAATCAAAACCTGATCAAACAATTTATAATTTAAAACACTAAACATCAATTTTTCATCTAAATATTTCTATCATACAATCAAATATTGTACGACCAAAGCAAATATCCTCAGGCGCTACTCGAAAACACACGTACGACTAAATTATCATGATTATGGACTTTTAAATACAAATAACTCCTAGGCGTCCCTGAGTACAAGTCCCACAAATAGTATACTAACTGATCCAAATGAAAAGTCCAGAAGATATAAACACTTAAATCTCATCTCACCCAATACATCAGATCATGGCACCAAAATATACTCACATTGAGTCAAATATACCTGAATAAAAAAGGGAAACAATCCACTGCAGAATCGAGCATCCATCTCTAGGAGCTCTCCAACATAACTTGCAAAAGCCTCCCGAACAACGGGGCTAAAAAAGTAGGGTGAGTATTTTCATACTCAGTAGGAAAATACCCAGTAGGGGAATTGAAGATAGTGAACTCAATAGGTTCATAAATACATGCGTCATGCAACTCAACATAAAGCAAACAAAGTATAACATAATTATGCACATATGCATAAAAGCATGCATAACACGCCACCAAACCAAACTTACACAAACACCCTTAATCAACGTCTTACAACTTACTTGTACCATCATACGCATACTCAATACCTTACACATACTCGTACGATCTCATTCGTACAATCTTACACGTGCAGTCCTCTCAGAATCGTACACTTACAGTTGTGCTCAGAATCGTACACTTACAGTCTTACTCAGAACCATCATCTTACAGTCGTGCTCATACTCATACTCATACAACTTACACATACTTGTACGACCTTACTCGTACAATCATACGCTTACACATAAACGTATTTTTACGTCTTCCTTAGGAGCTTATACTTACTCTGGATCTTACACGTAAAACTTACTAAGAATCTGAAACATACAACATATTCTTACCATCGTACACATACTATCGACAACTGAAGCTCATTACAATTAATAAACTCCTGTGTCGGAAAGGAAGGGAATGCCACTGGGGCGTCACCTTAACCTTCGGGGAGCAACTATATGCCATGGACTTTTTGAAGGTAAGGCACACCTATGCTCATGGGGCACAGGATCAAACAGCTAAGAGTAGGTCCATGATACTACTTACCTGAGCGTGCAAATGCCCACTCTCTGGGGCCATATCGTGCCAACAAGGGCCATACAGTGCCAACTAAGGGCAGAAAAACATACTGTGCCACTCTTGGGCAGAAATCTTATAGTGCCACTCTTAGCAGAACATACAGTGCCATCTGTAGGCAGAAAACATACAAAGCCCACAAAAGGGCATAAACTTACAACGCTCTAAACAGAGCATCAAACGTCTGGTCTTAATACAACACATATACCAAATCGAAAATATATATCACTCTTAACAGAGCATCAGACGTCTGGTACTCTATATAGCACACAGACAACAACCCGCAGGAATAACCACCATGGCAAGACACAAGAAATGCTCACAAACCCTCGGGTCTCAAACTCACAACGCTATTATTAGTTTTTTCATAATTCAAGTTTGAATTAAATATATTATGCGGTAGAATTATGCCACACATACCCACAGTCCTTGACTGATCAAACGAAAGTTGAGCCGTAACCAAACCCTAATTCGGCAGGGCAATAGACTTCATTTAACCCGTCCATATCATGAACAACTCACTGTACATCAAATCCTTACATAATCATACAGCCTCTGACATCCACCTTATGGTCAAACCTTTTTACTTACATCATCAAACTGAGCTCCTTACAGTAGATCCCCATTATCCCCTCTTACTTAATACCTCACTTATTATTCTTACTTTTCACTTTATAATATGTATATTATGCTCGTACAATTATGCACGCTCTTACTGTCTAACAATCCCCCATAAGGCTCTAAGCCTAAGTTCTCTTACTTATCGAACTCCTGACGTCGCTCCAAACCAAACCAAACCAAACCGATTTTCTCAAATCCTCGCCTGTCAAACTTACGTCTACCATCTTTTATCACATGCTCACATATTAACATTCAACTCCACATCCAAATCCTTACCAAACACCTTGCTACTTCTTATCGTCCATCGCCCATACCTCTATCCACACACACAGTCCACATAAGTGACTTACTCAAAATCGCTATCCATCACTAGCACATACCTATTCAACATCTATAAAACATACTAACAACTCATACATATAAATCATACTTAGCACACATATTACACATACATCAACCGTACTTATAGCTCATATGCATGCCATATGTATCTAAACATACCATATAATCATGCTTATATGCACATCATGCAATCCTAGGATGCTACTACTCATTCAAGCACGCTATCATGAAATTACAAGTTCAAAGGTCCCCTACCTCGTAATCATGATGTTTGATGGCGAGCACAAGATGGTGGCGGCGTCGGTGGCGGTCAAAGCCATTGCCTAGCTGAGAGAGCTGCTGTCCTGAGGTTTTAGGAAGCGGCGGAACTACACACGACCAAATGTGGTGTCAAATTCAACGCGGCAAAATCCAGAATCCACAGCGGCACACTAGGGGCGGCCGGGAGAAAGATCGTGCCAACGAGTGGCAGGTGCGACCGGAAGACAGGGTGTACTCACTAAAATTCAACCGGCGGTTGAACAATACCCAACCGGTCACAAGACGTCGAAATCGGCTATGGACAACACCCAACGACGTCGATTTCGCGTTTACAATAGCCCACATAAAGGCAGAGGGCGTGGGGCGACACTCAAAGATGGAGGAGAGGTGGTGGAGGACTCCCATGTCAACTCCAGATGATGGCGGAGCCATCCGACGGTTAGGCGGTGCCAAAGTGGCACCTAAACTCTAAACTGCACACGTGGCTACTTGCACACATGGCCATAGGGAAGAGCAGAGGGCTAGACAATGTTAGCCCAAGACTCGGAAGGGCAATAGGGCCATGTCCAAGGGTAGTGACCAACAAAGACAGCCTTTGCCATTGCCGTGCCGAGGTAGGCCAACTAGAGGCCAATCGGCGTCCGGCGAGGGTAAGACGGTGACTCTCTGAATAGTGTGGTCAAACACAACCGACAGAGGGGACGCGTGGCTCATGTCGAAAAAAGAGGGGCAGTGCTGCACTAGGGCACCCAACCATCTCTAGGCTGAGACCCACCGAAGTATGGTGGTCAAAGGGTGTTCATCATCCAATGATGCTCGATGGCCTAAAATGGGTGGAAACCCTAGGGCACGAAGGAGCAGGGGTTACTGGCAGCTCTGGCCGACTCCATCTTGGCCCTAGCGGACAGGAGGAGCTAGCTCCAACCAGAGGTGACGGCCAAAGTCAGTGACCACACGCTAGACAGATAGCACAGTGAGGAGCAAAGGCTCGGTTTTTTCGAGTGAGAGCACCCGAGCAAGGGATGTGGATCGGTTGGGGTGGCCCATTGGCGTCATCGGGCCGTGGCAGAGCCGAACGAAGGTCTGATCGGTCGTGACTCGTCTCCAGCGGCCACGGTTTCACAAAGACAGAGCACTGGCGGATAGGGCAGAGGAGAGAAAATGGGAGGAGAGGATGGGGCCGTGGGGAGGCCAACTGGGGCCGGGAGGGGTTGTCCATCGCCTTCACTGGACCAAGGCAAGGCTGGAGGGAGATCCGGTCAGTGGTGGCTCGCCGCAGGCAGCCACCGTTTCACCAAAACAGTGAGGCGGTGAAAACAGAGCAGAGAGGGGAAGGATGAGTGGAGTGGCGGAACAGAGGCCCACTAGGCCGGGAGGGGTGGCCTCCCACCATCACCGGCCCAAGTCAGAGCCGTGGGCGGGCAGCCGGCCCTCGCCGACTCATGGTGGCGGCGATACAAATAAAACAGAGGAAGAGAGGGTCTAATCGGGGAGGAGGGCTGCGCGGCTGTGGGGGCCAGGATGGTGGCCCCCCTGTTGTCGCACGGCTGAGGCGGTGCCGGTGCCGGTGGCCCTGTGGCCCACCAGCAGCCGGCGGCTGCTGGGTCAGAGAGAAAATAGAAGGGGGGGGTGTGCATTGTTCCTCCTCCAGAAACGTCTGGATCGGGCTCGGCCGAGCCCGAGCCAGTTTCTTCTTTTTATTTATTATTTTTTTTCATTTTCCCCTTATCTTCTGCAGTCGCCTTCTCTCTCAAATTTTTGAGCCATAAATGCGTGTCTAGGCCCGTGGCCTATGACTAAACCCACACCCGACTATACGGGTAAGAATATCGTAACCAAATACGCCGAAGCATCATATTTTTCTGCCAAAAATGATCAGAAATAGCTGAAAAATTACAAGAAATCGTAGAAAAATCCAAGGCATTACACTTCCAAACCGGGTACTAACCTGGTTTGGTAAAAAAAATTATTAAATTATTTTAGTGACGCATCGCTAATAGAGTTTTTTATATCTTTTATTTTTTTAATGCTTTTAGCAACGTATTTCTCAAACATCGCTAATTGTAATAAATTATTTTTTATTTACAAATAAATATTTTTTTAAAATAAGTAAACACATTAGTGACTTAATAAATGCCACTAATACTAGTTTTAAATTTATTTTTTTAAAAAAATTATGTTTTAAAAAATTATATTTTAACAAAAAAATTATTTTTTATTAGCGACATTTTGTAAACATCGCTAATACTATATTATTAGTGACACTTAATAAAAAGTGTCTTTAATAGTATACTAATAGCAATGTTTGATATATGTCGCTAATACATACTTTTGGCGACACTTTTTAGTATGTGTCGCTTATATACAATAGTGATGGCAGTTTTATCGATGCATTTAGCAACTCTTTTTATACGTCTCTAATAATTATTAGCGACATTTATAGTATCATTAGCGATGTTTAAATGCGTCGCTAATAATTAGTTTTGTTGTAGTGACGTCAACACACTGTTTCATGATCATTAGAATGGTTAATGAAGAGGAAAAAGAAACCAAAGAAAACTCAGCTTATAAGATCCATGTAATTATTGACATGCTAATTAAGTCTCATTCACAGAATGATAGTCAAGCTTTCAATAACCTGATTTTCAGTTCGCTAACTATTGGAGCACTATTAAGGGTATGAAGAACATACAAACTTCCCGGGTTCAAGCAGTGGCAGAAATACACAAAAAGATGATATATGAAGGATTGGAAGTAAGCTTCAGTTCTGTCAAACATTTGACATAACTTCTTATCATTCAAGTAAGCTCCAGTTCTGTCAAACATTTGACATAACTACTTATCATTCACAAAGCTTCTTATCATTCAACGTTTGAGTTCATAAAAGCAGTTTTGTCAAACATTTGACATAACTTCTTATCATTCACAAAGCTTCTTATCATTCAATGTTTGAGTTCATAAAAGCTATTAGAGTTCATAAAAGCATCAATATTTGATCATCAATAGGAATTACACAGAGCTTCTTATCAATTATAAAAAATCATTTTGAGCAACAACATTTGATTAAGAACATGACCAATACACAAGAACTGAAGAACAAATGCTATGACCACACCCATTTCTATAAAAGCTAAGAACTTTCTAAAAAAACATGAACAAAAGGGTGAATGTGAATACCTAATAAATGGTGAAAAGAATTCCTACAAGTTCTTCCAAAATTTTTTGCATTTTTCCGGGCACATGCAATCAAAATCTTCACTGGTTTCAATTTGTTTGGATTTGCCCTGTCTTCTTCCTAACAAATCCTCCACACATCTGATGCTATATTGCACCTTTGGAATGAGATCAAGAGACAACTGCTTTCCGAAGCCTTGTTGGCGTGAACTCAGGGAAGATGGCCGCCAACTATAGGAGATGAGGAGAGGATACATCATGGCACTGGTCTATACTGTTCTGCGGGTTTATTTGGGGTAATAAGATGGAAAATTTCTTGGGGTACAGGAGAAACTCAAAATTACCCAAAATTTTCTCTCAAATGGGGTACTGAGGGGTATTTCGGGGTGTATATAGCCTGGTTCTACTTATACGGTTTTCTATATTTCAGACTTTATTTTGCAATACTTTTTTTTATGTTTTATTAAGTTACAATGTAAGAGGATAATTGAAATGAGATTGTAACTGGTTGTGGGCCCGCCGAGTTGCCTAGTGTCCCACAGCTTGTTCATCCTCCCCTTAGGAGTTGCTCCCTTTTATAAGGGGTCTTCTTCTTTGTATTATTTTTATGAAAAGATAATAAAGCTTGCTTTCTCCCTTCTTTGTTATCTTTTTTCTTTCTTAAGATATGAAGCTAGGTACCATTTGTGTTCCAATCCGGAATGCAATATGCAAGTTTCCCAAACCTCTCTCAACTTCTTTCTATCTTGCTAGTTCTCGTAATTGGAATTTATCCTCCCTTCATCTCTTCGTCTCAAATTCTCTAGAACCCCAGAAGCTCTAAGCAGACTGCCCTAGCAGAAAAGTAGAGCCTTAGTTGAGGTATTTAGATGGATACATACTATAGAATATTCATGGACCTTAAAATTATATGCAAACATGGGTTTTATTGATGGACAGAGATTACATTGTTGATGATTAAGGATTGATTAGAGAGTGACTCATTGTATCAGTTCCATATATGAGAGAGAGAGAGAGAGAGAAGGCTTATTGTAAGGTTAACCTTATTGGGCTTCCTACCCATAGAGTATATCGAGCTCCCTAGTGATCCTTTTTGGGCCTAAACCCTACCAATGATGTTTGTTAGGCCATTATTGGGCCATTTAGATGACTTATTTAATGTGTTTGCATAAATGAATTTACATGTATCAATACACCAATATCAATGAAGATTAATCAAGAAGGGTAGAGGGCTTTTGATTGGGGGTTTGAAACCTAAGTAAGATAAAGATTAAATGCCCTTAGTAATCAGAATTAGTTCATGAATTGAATAGGAACCTTGACCTAGCAACTACTTGGTTAATGAACTAAGGGTAGTTTTGGGGGGCCTACCTAGTCTAATGAGACCAATAGGGTTGGAATTGATTTCTATGTCTTAGCTTTATTGATATGCTGTTGATTTGGCCGTGCCATTGTACCTCCCTATTGAAGGGAGGTTTGTGTGAGAGTTGCTACCTCACAACCAATCTATTCAAGATCATTTAGTATACACGCAATCAGAGTCGTTATCCTTCTTAGTTGGTGTCTCTCACCACTTCTATTTAAGTGCAATTGTGGGTCATACCCTTCCACTCAAGTCAAGTCGTTAGGGGTTAGGTTGGAAGAGACATTTCTCAATGGATTCGAAGGCTTCATCATAGATAGTACGCCTTCGAGGGTGGTCTGTTGTGAGGTGTATCACTTGTCAATTAGGTGGACATTTGATGAGTCTATATGTTGCGAGCTTTCCTAAAGGGAAATTGATGAGAATTAATAACGATATTATTTGTGATAAATTAGTATAAGTGAAACCCTAAGTGGACTTATATAATATGTAATAACATTTTTAGTTTTCTTATTATTATGCTATCGTATGTACTAGGCATTTGTATATATGGTAACTTAGTTTTGTAGGATCTTTAGGTAAGGATTAGTGTAATTGGGGCGGGCATTTGGACTGAGGATGACTTAGATCTAGTAAGATTTAGTTCCATTAATATTTTATATGATTGCAATAATGGTATGAGAGTTAACTTTATTTAGTTGCTTATTTTTAGAGAGATGTAATATTTACACTTAGATTGATGACTTGATTATTTATTGATTTGGTTACCTTTATGTTATGATTTGCTTTGTTATCCTTATTTATGAAACCTGGTTATCATGACGTAGTTATTTAGTCTATTAGTTTGTTTTTTTTTAAGAAAAGAAAAAATGCGTAATTTATTGCACATGCCCTATTCTAAATAGATTTAAAAATACATGACAAGAATTTGTGACCATAGTAGTAGGGTTCTTAATATTACATATAGGGGCTTAACATGGAACATATCTGCTGGGCGACCCCTATTTACCATTCTAAGACCCCTATGTATCATGGTCATGGGTCCCGGTCATGCAAGAAGAAACTATTTCCTGGGAGAGAGAAATGTAAGAAATCAGGGCATCATCCCCTGACGGTGAAAAATGGGGCTGTAAACCGAATAAGATCCCATGCATGATTGGCTTTTAACAAATTTTTATTTTATATATATGCTTCTAGTATGTTTATGCCAAGCACTGAACTAATTAACCTCACAGTTCATAGCGCAAATATAAATAAACATGAAAATTGTTATACATATTGGTATCAGGCCTCCTAGCTGCACATATATAAATTATTGCAAGAATTTATTTGCTGTTTACTCAGTTGATCCAACAAGAATTGGAAGGAACAATTATTTGAACAACTTGTACAAAAAATCAATCAAGTTTGATTAAGACATAAAAAGAACCTACAATCAAATTGAGTTAATTTGCTGAGGTAACAGGATACCCAATTCCATGTCTATTGGTAGGGAAAACCATAAACAGCATACTGCTGAGTAGACCAATTCCAACTGGGACAATATCCAAAATCTCTTGAGTTTCTTTATCTGGTTTTGGGTACAAGCAGTTCAGCACATTTATGTCTCTCAGGGCCACAACAGCAAACACAAAGACTGATACAACTGCATGGATCCAATCAATGGGCCTGATTTTGTACTTGGAAAGATCAGGCAGTGCCTTACCAGCTGGGTAGTCAAAGAGCCACATGCCTTTGAAGGTGGCAAAACCATGATACAGCTGCCCCTCAGGAGACTTGAAGCTGTCCGTGAAGGAGGCCAGGAAGCAAGAGGCAGCCAGGGTCAGCAGCAGGAGCTGTGTCAAAAAGCGGGTGACGAAGTCACAGTTGCCGTTGCCTGAGAAGATTGGTGTGAGGAGCTGGAAGGCCAAGAGGGTCCCAGTAGGGAGCAGATTGGCCAAGTGGGCTGTGCTGGCTAAGGCCGTTGTGATGGCCCTCTGGGAGAAGGGAGCAGCCGGAACAGCTTTATCTGGCACAGGATCAGAATTTACAAGAGGTTCTGCATCAGTTTTTGTTGATTCAGATGCTTGGTCTTTTGTGGAGTTGGTTCTAGTTCTCAGGGACATGTTTCAGGGAGAGGGAGAGATGATAAGGAAGATGGTTTGTGTTTTGCAAGAAGTAGAAGATGAAAGAGATGATCAAAAGAAGATATAAGAAGGGTAATGGAGGCTGTTGCTAGCCTTATAAGCTGTTGATTGTCATTCCTTGCTGGCATCTGTAGCTTCTGTGCTCTTTCTGGTTAGGTTGCGAGGTTGCTTATACAATTCAGGAATCAACTTTCTTTCTTGTTGGTTTTGTCTCCATTTTAATTAAACGTGCGATGCTGCAGCCAGTCATTCATTAAAGCAGATAGGGGTGGTGCCATTGACATTTCTTAAGTGCCCAATTGGAATTAGTCCAAGCAGAGTTGGTAATTCAAAAATTGATAGTCAATTTCCATTTTATGAAATTACTTAGTTTACGCAAGACTTAAAAGTCGTTGTCGTTCTTCCACCCATTCTCGCACGTGTTTTTTAGACTTGGTCAAGGAATCCAACACTATAGAAAAAAACAAAAAGAACTCACAACTTGGGTAACACGTAAACTCAAACTGGTGTTAATTTTTTCCAACGTGTGATAGCCAAAAAGCTTTTTTACTCACATGTATCTAAAGAGCTTGGTATGAATCTAAAGTAATTACAACGTTTTTAAAGCATTAAAAGACCTAAATTTGTTTGCAAAAACCAAGCAAAAGCCATGATATTTGTATAGCAAACTAAAATAGCACACACAATCAAAGAGAAATTTACATATACCCCTATAAGTTTTCACCTAGTTACAAATACCCTTCTATACTTCTAATATTTATAACTAAATCCCTGACTTAACAGTCACAAATAGAATAGTTACTTGTATTAATTAAAATTCCATTATTACCCTCTAAAAGTAGGAATCCCTCTACCCCATCCATGCTTGTATTGATCCAGCTGTTGCTTAGTCACCCTCAGCCTAATTTTCTTACATTGGCTTCGAGTCAAACCCTATGGAGAATTTATTTACTCCATTATTTTGTGAGGGTAATAGAATTCTAACAAGAATGTGTCTTTTTCCCCCAAAAAAAATGCTTAGAGCCCCCTACTACAAAAAAATAACTGATATTTTTTAACAACTTGGTACCCCCCACACCCCCCTATAATTTTACTCATGTCACCCCAACACCCCAAAATTTTTGGAGGTTTTTTTGTGGGTGGTACTATCCACTAAATAAAATCGATTTGGATGAAGGCCTTAGGTACCCTTCAAATTCTTCATATTGTGGCAGAGACCACCTCCTCATAAGTTTTCAAGAAGTTTTAAAAACTTCTAGAAGTTTCGTAGCATGGTGTACTCTCCAACAAATAAAACTATATTATACGGGGAATAAAGGTCTCCACAATGTCTGCATATTGTAGTGGTGACCTCTCCTCACCATAAACTATCTAAAAGTTTAAAAACTTCCAGAGGTTTCTTGGCGGGGGATACTATCTGCCAAATAAAATTTATTTAGACGGAGACCTTAATTCTCTGTCAATTTTTACATATTTTGGCAGTGACCACCCCCTACCAGAAATCATCTAAAAATTTTTCAAAGAGCAGTAAGGCGAGGGGGAGAGGAAAAAAGATTGTGGAAGAAGAGGCACAAATGAGGAGAAAGAAGAAAAATGGTAATGGAAGAGGAGCCACAAACAACATAAGAGATAAAAGAGCTTATGCTGAAGATGGAAGATGAGAAGATTTGGAATGGGGCAATAAAAGAGTAAAAATAGAGTTAAAAGAAATAGGGGGGAGAGAGGGTATTTAGTAATTTGATTAATTTTTTTGATATGTATAAAATATGGGGGGCTTGAGTAAAATCGGGTGGTGGTGGGTTAGTGGGTGGTGTAATAGCCTCATTCTTCTAGCAAATAGGGGTAAGGGGTTGTCAAAGTCAAGTCAAGGGGTAAATTATAAATATTATTCCCTTCATCTTATATTAATAACTACATTTAAAAATAGTAATTTTTATTAATAAACGGTGACCCCCACGTATAAGAGAAGAAAAAATAAGTTTATAATACTTTTTTTAAGTAATTAACAACTTAAATTTAAAAAAATAGAGCTATTAATATGGATCAAGCGGTTTTGTTAAATGAAGTTATTAATTAAAGACAGAGAAAATAAAAATAGAAAAAGGTATCATAAATAGGTAAAAACTCAAGAGGGCATTTGTAAATTTCCCACAATTAATTGCATTGGAGAAGGGAGAAAGTATTAAAAGTAATGAGCATCTCTTTGGAGCAAGAAAGGGTGCCCAATTCCTCTCCTCTCAGAAGGAAACACCACAAACAACACACTGATGACAAAGCCAACAATCAAGGGCACAATATTGATCACCTTCCTTGGCATGTCAGGGTAGTAACACCCCACCACATCATTGTTTGATGCTGCAAATGTCAAGAACGCTACTAGTGAAAGTGATGCATGGAACAGATCAGTTAACTTGATCCTATAGGCATAAGGGTCCAGTGGCCTCTTTCGGCCACCGTTGAAGGTCCAGATTCCGCTAATTGTCGCGACACCATAGTGCAACCTCCCGGACGACGTGCGGAAGCTGTCGGTCAAGGTAAGGAAGATGCATGAGGCCGCACAGGCAGCAATGAAGAATGCTATCAGCCACCGGTTCACATTGTCACATGCTCCGTCATTTGTTAGTACGGGTGCAAAGATGGTGAAGGCTAGAATTGTTGCAGTTGGTAGAAGAATGTTGAGGCGGGCAGTCCCACTGAGAATGGCATTGATAATGAACAATAGATGTGATTCATCAGCTGTGCATTCGGCAATGTCACTGTCGTCTACATCGTCATCACAATGTGTTTCGATGAGAGCTTTCCGGGCTCCATCTCTGGCCATGAAGGGCTGGAATGCAGGTGGAGGGGGGGATGGCTGATGAGATGATCATCTTTCTAGAGCCTTATGTACCACAAGATTGTACATTGGGATTCTTTGACTAAGTGTAAAGTTTGGGGCATTCTCTTGCTTTTATTGTAGGGAACGGAGATGGCATTGCCTCTTCCACTTCTTTCTTCCCTACATTCTTCACAAATTGAGCAATGCAATATATCCCAAGCGTTTTAACTTTTTTACAAGAAGGGATATTTTGATTGTGCAGCCTGTGATACGCGTATGTCATTAGATATCGATTCAACAACATAGGACATGCCGGGCACATGCCAACACACGTGCCACCTAACACGTATTAACTTTTTCCTTAATCTATGATTTTTTTATTCCAAAAATGGTCACGTTATTCTTGCCTATGTGAATTAGTAGTTCATCTTTCATCCACTAATTCCACTGCCCCACAAATTTAGTGATGGACTTTTTTTAAAAACAGTAAAGAAATTTTTTGGATTAATTTAAAAAATTTACTATTGAATGTGAATTATAGTTGGTAATAATTTTTTTTAGAATAGTAAAACTCAATTTTAAAACATAAAACTAATATAACTCTCTCTCTCTCCTGAATTTGGATATGTGTATTTTTAGTACTATTATGCTCTTAAATTCATGCTCTATTAAACAAGATCTCATAAAAATAGGTAATTTTAAAATTTTAAAGTTGGCCTTACCTCTTTATGGCATGCTTCTTGAGGCACAAATCGTCGATACGAGAAGTAACCATTAAAAAATAAAAGAATTCCTAATTTTCGAAATAAGGGTTAAAAGTTAGAATTAACAGAATCACCTCACGAGGTGATTTAGTGATTTTGGCCGATTTTGACTCAAAATAACTTAAAATTAATTTTTTAATATTTTTTTAATTATGTCTACTTTATACACACAATTATGATTTTAATAATTTAAATTAAAATTAGGGCAAAATCAAGAGAACTTTAAAAAATTCAGTACACAAATAATAGAGAAGAAAAACTAACTTTTTATCGCATTTGAGAAGATTCTATAATGGAGAAATTGAAAGCAAAAAGGAAATCAAACCCACATAATTTAATTAATCAAAGATACTGAAAGCCAGATAGGAGGCAAATGATAACACAGCTGACAGCTGTAACAACTGATGGCCGGGTAGTGACCAGAATACGAATGGTGAGATTGGATATATATGTGTACCAAAAAACTGATTGGACAAATATAAAGGGCAAAAGGGAAATGCAGCCAAGCCACAAGACTGATTTTTGCCAAGAAGCAAGTTTACATGACTTGAGAATAAACCAACCTAGTTATTGCATGGATTTCATTAACCCTATGCAAATTCTTCGTTTTAGGTCCGACACATAAAATTGCATAGTCAGTGGATTATCACGTAGGCAACCTAATGTATGCTTGGCATTTTTCTTTTTAGGCTTGTATATAGAAACTCTACTTATCACGTTATCTACTCATCTCTGTTTACTTCTTGTGGAAGGAAATACAACTAGAATTAGATTGTCATGAAAGTTGTAGGAAAAAAAGGATCATGAAAGCTTATTTTGTTGCCAAAAATAAGTCATGAAATACTATTTATTCAAAGCACAAGAAGAAACACGTGCAATTCACTCATGTATCAACTCCCAAAACTTTAAGGAGTTTTTTGCCCTAAAGAGGAATAAATATATAAGGAAAAATTATATAAATAATAATTAAAAAAATATTTATCAAAATAAATTACTTTAGAAAATATTTTTTAAAGTGGTGTTCTTTTTTGCCACACAGGAGCCAGCTAAGCAGCTAGCGCTTGCGTGACTTTTTTTTAAAATTTTTAAGTTGATTTCGTCGTTTAGAAAGACGAAATTGGTTTTAAACCGATTTCATCGTTCTAAACGACGAAACTGTTTTAAGTTGACCCGGTTTCGTCGTTCAGAACGACAAAATCAACTTAAGCCGATTTTGTCGTTCTGAACAATGAAACTGCCACACTTATCCCATTTCGTCCTTCGGTCTCAGCGACAATACTGATTTCATCGTTCTAAATGACAAAATAAAAATAATTTTTTTAATAAACTATTTGAAACTAATTTTATCACCTGTCCCTGTTCATTCATTCAAAACATACACAATACATACACAATTGCATTCATTCCACCCATTCTATGCATAACAAATATAACATTAAAGTACATAGTAGACAAGTATTAAATATATTACATCACAAGTCGAAAAAATATTTAGTTTAGAATAAACATATAAAAAAAGTAAAGTCATAATCTCCTACGTCTTCGACTGGCTCCGGCTCCAGCTCTAGCTCCGGCACCGGCTCCGACTCCGGCTCAGCATAAGTAATAGATGATACAACACGAGTTGGTTGATATCGTCTATAATATAAAATCAGATCTGGCTGAGCTACATGTGTAGTGTCCTTTTAATGTCGTGTCCCTATGGCCCACACAACCTGTTGTACCTGTCTGCGAGTCCCTCTCACTTTAACAGTTGTTTAATTCTTGAGAATTAACTTACCAATACTTGATTATAATCTATTGTATATACCTATTTAAGAAAGTGGACTTGAGCCCCACCGAGATCCACCAAGCTACGGTGAGCTCATATTTTAATCTTACATCTAGAAGAAGGCTTAGATAAATGTTTTGACACAAAGAAAAGAAGGCTCAAAAGATTTTTCAAAAAAACCCAGCTAAAAAACACAAAGAAAAGAAGGCTCAAAAGATTTTTCAAGAAAACCCAGCTAAAACAACGAAATCACCACAATGGACCTTTTGAGCCCAGCGCCATAAAAAAATTGCATGTGTTAGACATATAAAAATAAAACCCACCTAAGTTGAATGTGTTGACAAAATTATATTGTGACTAGTCCCATCAAAGGTCTTATTACTTTGTAAAAAAAAAAAATTATATTGTGAGCCATCCCATCAAAGGTCATATTCCTTTGTAAGAAAAAAGTCTTATTCCTTATGGGGTCTACAAAATTTTTGCCTTATTACACCAAAGTTTAAGTGTTTACACATAAATTAGAGTTTTTTGGTAGGCATAATATATGTTTATTTTTTATTAAATTATTTTAAAATAATAATTAAAAAAATATTTATGTGTAAGTGTAGTGATTTACAAACCTCAAAATCATAGCTTTTTGGAGCCCAATGCCATAAAAAAATTGTGGCACTCAAGAGGGGGAACGGTATAAAACCAGTTACGATGTTTTGGCTTGAAATAGTCTAAAGCAAGAATAATTAATTTTCGTCTTACATATAATTAATGAAATCGTATTTTAGGATAGAGAAGGGGAGAGAGAGAGAGAGCATGCTTTCGCTAGGATTTTGACCATAGCTCCGGCGCCCCCGGAGGGGTCATCGGCATCGTCGAAATGCTCTTTCGCTGTAACATCATCACTTTCATCGGCCCGATGACGACGCCAGCAAGATCATACAAATGTCTATCTTGCAGAGCAATGACAGCTCCATGCTCCATGCGCATTTTTTTAAAAAAGTGAGGTGATTTCATCGTTTAGAAGGACGAAATCGCCTTAAGGTGATTTCTCCTTCTACAGGACGAAATTGGGTCAAATATTTTAAAAACTTGACCCAATTTCGTCCTTTAGAAGGACGAAATCAACTTAAACCTGATTTCGTCCTTCTAAACGACGAAATCAATCAAAAAAGTAAAAAAAAAAAACCACGCAAGCGCTAGTTGCTGGGCTGGCACCTACATGGCAAAAAGGAACACCACTTTGGAAAATATTTCCCAAAGTGATCTAAAACGGTAATTATTATTTTTAATTATTATTTAAATAATTTTCCTAATATATAATGACTCCTAAAGAGGAGAAATTATTGAGTATTCCCAGAGTATTCTTCCTGAGGTACTCCTACTTCACGGTAGTCCACCAATTTATAGTCATGTCTATTCACTTCTCTAGTTGGACAAACACAAACTCTTTTAGTTACTTGAATATATATCTTGTAGATCAATGATATTGTTGCATCATGTTCTTTTGTCTATTTTATAATCGAAAAAAAAAACCAAGATCATATTAGTTATCATCGCATTCATCACCAAAAAACCCTTGAATTTATGACCTAGAATTTAGCATTAGATAGCCTCCTCTTTATTTTGCCTTCTTAGGGAAAAAGAAATTCAGATACTTACCACTTACAGCAAAATGAGCTTAAAACTATTGATTTTTATCTAAATTAATGAAGATGAACAAACTTTATGATGAATTTGATTTTTGAAAAAAAGATGGGAACTAAGACAAGTTAATTACCAAGAAAGGGTGCAACAAGTACAACAACATTAATTTCTATATGAACTTTCATAACTTCAAAAAAGGAAATCATTTTTTAATGAGAACATAAACCATTGACATTCTAACAGCGTAGTCAAATCTACTTTTCTTAAAAATATTTTATTCCCTTACTAAGTGGCATGTAAAACATTTTTAGACACTAGTAATTTTTGGTAAATAAGTTATTATGATAAAGATTTAGAGCAAGAGATTACAAGGGGGAAAAGAAGATCATACTATGCCAAAGATCATCCCCACTTCATATTAATATTCCCTATGTCCCAAATTAATAGCTTCATTTAATTTTTAAAATAAATTAATTTTAATTTATTTTGAACAATCAAATAGAGTTGTTAATTTAAGACAAAAGGAGTATTATAATTATGCTTCACAAAATACTCACTAATATTAAGTATTATAGAGGAAATATATATGCAGTACAAGTAACTTGTAGCAACGAATGACATAATAATAATAATAATAATAATAAAATAAATAAATAAATAAATAATAATCAACGAATAACATCAAATAACATGAGCATGAACTTTCTATTCCTAGTGTTAAGCTTGCAATATTTTTGGATCTTGTCACGTAGAGCTAAGTAGCACTCCAAAGGAAAGCGGCATTATGGGGTTAGTGTCAAATGGAACCTAACACGGATATTACAACAACAATTGTCCTCGATGGGCATTATTAGAATGGGGCTATTTATATGAGGCATGTGAGCTACAGCATAATCCGATGCCCTACATAATTTAAGGGAAAAAAGCTAGCCCCAGCAGCTTAGTTTAGCTGGCCGTTAAATGCGGCTTTGGCTAAGGGACAGGCATATTTGAATCATTGTCTGCCCTCTTACACTGTTAGGGCGAAGTCGGTAGTTTGAGATGAACGAGCTCACACTAATAGGCGTAAATCCCGAACTCATACTAACATTTTCCCTATTAAAAACACAAAACTTTAAAAAATGTCACCAACCTTTTCAGAGATATGATCCCCCGTGGGACTACTGCCGGATTATGGACACACTTAAGGGCCCACGTTGGCTTCCATGCAGATTCGACGGGACCATGTTTAGGATTTGACTATAGAATTAACGTAGATCAATTAATGATGAAAAAGTAAACAATTTCAACTTTGGATATTTGACCAGCATCCCAAAATTGACCAGTTGTAGTTGCTAAGAGGAAGTTTTTGAAAGAGATCAGTTGGTTCATGCACGCTCAGGTTTTGTTTCATCAAATTTTTATCCGATGCCATACATGACTGAGCGTGAGCTGCAGGTTGCTTACTTCCTTGCACTATCCCATGAAGAACTAGTAGCGTAAAATACCTGGGCTTATGCTAGCACACGTGAACATGTACTCATATTATAATTGAGAGTAAGCTCGATATTTGATAGTCTACAAAGATAGATGAAGTTTGCTAGTGAAATATGTACAGTATTGTCATAGTCATAAACACCATTTGGTTACTGGACATGACCTAAATTTTTAAAACTCTTTTTAATAAAAAATATGCGATAATTCATGAGAGAATTTTTTTGTAAATTAAAGTAAATTATAATCATTGGGGTTCATAAATACGGATAACAAAACATATTATAACATAAAAGTAACCAAAATTTATAAATAAAGTCATCTATTTAAGTGCAAATCTTACATTTATATGAAAATAAGCAACTAAATAAAGTTGGTTCTCACTCCATTATTATAATCATCCAAATGTACTGAAATATGGAACTAAATCTCATTAAATCTAAGTCATCTTCAATTTGAATGTCCGGTCCCGATCAAGCTAGTCCTCACCAAAAAAACTTGCAAAACCAGGTCACTAAGTATACAAATACCTACTAGGATGGCAAAATAAAAAACAAACGCAAAGTGTTATTACATTTTATGCAAGCCCACTAAGTGTTTCGCTTGTACCAATTTATCATGAAGAATATCATTTTAAATTCTTATCAGTTTAATTCCCTTTAGGGAAGCTAGTATTCCCACCTAGCCACATAGATAAACGGACTTATCAAATGTTAACCTAAGTGACAAGTGATACTACTCACCATAGACTACCCACAAAGGATACTATTCATGATGAAACCCTAAAATCGACCAGGAAGTACCATATCCTAACCTAGCCCGAAAGGACATGACTAGGCTAACAACTACACCTGAATAAAAGTGGTGAGAGACATCAACCAAGTAAGGTGTCAGAGACTCTAACAATGTGTATAGTAAACGATTTTAAATAGAACAGTTGTAAGCAAAGGCTCACGTAGAGCTTATTCCAATAGGGAAGTGCAACGACATAACCAAATCAACAACTCATCAATAAAGCTAGGTCTAAAAAAAAACCCAACCCTATTAGTCTCATTAGATTAGGTTAAAGCCCTGAAACTACCTTTGGTTCATCAACTAAGTTAATCGTGAGATCAAGGTCATCGTTCATTTCATGAATGAGTTCTTGGCCCTTACTAAGAGTATTTTAGTTTTTATCTTGTTTAGGCTTCATTTTTAATTAATCTTCATTAATCTCAATATATTTATACATAAATTCATTTATATAAGCAAACACATAAATTAAGTCATCAAGCTTAAACAACCCAATAATGGTCCAACATATATCATTAGTATAGTTTAGGCCTAAAAAGATTCATTGAGGAGTCTAATATACTCTTTAGGTAGGTCTCAAGCAAAAAGAACCGTGAAATTTGAGCTGAATTCTGAAAACAATCCTTATGTACCGTATTGCATGTGTATGTACTGCACAGGAGGCATCATGTACCTTATTCCTACTGCATGTACTAAGCTGGGCTCTCCTATTGAAAACAGAAATGATTTCTTCTTCTATTTTTCTTTCAAAATGGGTCTTGGGCTTGGCCCGCCAAGCCCAACCGAAAAACTTGGTCGTGGGCTAGGCCCTGCTAGCCAGCCGCTGGCCCAACACCCTTTTTTATATATTGGGCCTTGAACTTGGCCCACCAAGCCCAGCCCGAAATGCCCTGGCCGTGGGCTGGGTCCGGCAAGCCCCGCCGTTGGCCCGGCCCACTAGGCCAATCCAGCGGGCTTGGCCACGGGCAGGGTCAGTTGGCTCTGCCCGGGTCGTGCTAGCAAACCCGGCCATCATCTCCTCTAGCAGGCCTTTTGATGAAGGCCGACAAGAAGGAGGGCAAGGCCGTGCGGCGGCTTATGGGCCAACCAGCAGCAGGACCCTTCCACCCTGAACCACATCTCGATAAGAGGCGGTGACTGGGTCAACATCCTTCCGGCGGCCTATACCATCGGCTCCCGTTCCTTCAACTAGTCAGCCGACAGACAGAGGGAGGAAGAGGAACATGACGGCGGCTATGGCCTCCTCCCTCCGCCTGCGATTGGGGGCAGAGATTCTGCCAAGGTGAGTAGAATCAGAAGGTGAGAGGCGCAGCCGGCGGCCGTCAAGAAACTCACACGACCTGCCCCCTTTCTGTTGCCATGCATGCTATGGTGTCAATCCCCTGATCCAATAAAAGGAAAGCGAGGGACACTGGGAAGAGGCTGCTTGTGGCAGCCGGCAGAAAGTAGTGGCCATCTCGATAGCTGAGCCAAAACTTGGCCTCCCTTCAATGGGTGCTGGTCGCTTACTTATAAGCTACGCTGATACGATCTTACGGGTCCGGCATCAACAACCTGGCTGGAGAAGAGGAGATGGGGGACGGAGATGCTTGCATCTTCCTGTCTGTCGTTGAACCATTGCACCCAGTGACTATTAACTACTGGCGGAGGGGGATTGGGCGGAAAGTGGTGACTGACCAGCGGCCGTTAGTTGGCCTACTGGCTCCTCCCCCATTACTCTATTAATCAATCAATGTGTTTCAGTTACCGACCCTACTTAAAACTAAACCCATACTACTTTATCTTGACTCAAAAGACTAATAGACTATTACACTGAACCTACCTTAATTATTAGTTTGCTTGGTATTTGACCAAATATGATCGTCCAGTTTTATACAACCTATCACTAAATTATCCCTAGAATGGGATAGGGCTAAGCGGAGCGAAAACGGTAACTACATTTTATATATTTTCGGTATATTTACTTACTTTTGATGGATGTTTGTGGGTTCATTTTTAAAATTTTAATGGCACTAAAAGTAGCTTGCTCTATTCAACAAATGCTTTTTGACAAACAATTGTTGCAATTGGTCATGTGAACCAAAAACCTATTAATAAAATTAAGAGCACATTCCTACAATTCCCAAAAAATATAGAATTTGACCTTTAATTTTTCTATCAGAAAAATCAACCCCTAAGGGATCTTAATTACAAATCAAACCATTTAATGAATCATAGATATAAATTTTTTTTTTAATTTGGTCGAGTCATATCATTACAGGAAAAGCTATCTCTCTTTCTCTCAACAATACATTTGTCATTTGATCCAATAGCATTCCATTAGATAGGAACAAATTTGATAAATACTGATAACTCTCGGATAGAGTTTTAGAATAGAAAAATCTTTTCGATTCGGGAAATTTCCAAATGAATAATTTCAGTGAAATATTTTTGTCGATCTGCCGGAGCCTCGTCTTCTATCACCTTCTTCCTCCCAATGCCCTCTAGAGTTTTTCCAAAGCACACATTAGAGGCTAGGGTTAGGTTTATGGTCCTTTAAATAAAGAGGGGGATTAGGGCTTAATTAAAAAAGGAAATCAAGTAGGAGAAGGACTCTCCTTGGTGGCATGGACTCCCCAAAAATTGGGGTTCACCATCCACCTAATTGTCCCTACAGTGGGCAACTTAATTCCTTCTCCATAGCCCAAATATTATTTTATATACCCAAACTATGAAAATCCCCAAAAAAACCAAACAAATATGGAAAATTCAGAAAATTTACATAAAAATACCTGAAATTCATAGGTATTACAAATAAACATCAGTTAGCACCAATAATTGCAAAAGAATTTCATGGAGCTTCGGATGATAAGATGATAAATCTACCATGCATATTTTGTCACACCCTAGGATTTTCAAAACTCTTTCAACAAAAGTTAGCATAAACGAAATGTATTTTTAAAAAATATTTTGTTAAATCCTTTTAACAAAATTATCCTTGGGGTGACACTTGTTTTCGAATATAGGAATATTCAAACCAACATATTTATATATATGACAAGGTCAAATCACACAAAGTCCTACCCAATTACTTACCAAGATCCATCATACATATAACCATAAGTAATTGACACTTACATCCTTATGTTCAAATTACACACCATACTAAAAGTTTTGCTATTAAAGATAAAAAATCCTACATTTCTTATAGAGCTTGATGACATTCCCTTTTGCTTGCTGATCCCAACCCGACTACTCTTTTGGCGAACCTGCATTATCAGAATTCTTGGTATACGAATATACCCAATGAGAATGACTAAATATTCATGTTTACACATCATCACAAAATAAAAAATTATATCCAATAGGAAGCATCAACATCACTAGGGAATATCACAGGCACAAAAAAATCCAACAAATCTTGTTTTACTTAAAAGAAATGAAATTTCGCTCATTCATTCTCAAGGTAGTAGAATTTTAGATGGGATATCAAACAATTCTTTAAAAAACTTCTAAGTTAAAATGCAATATCCCCTTGCTTTAAAAGATGATCCACAAATTCAAAAAGAGGAAAAATACAACAAAAACATTTAGAAGCAATATAAATCCCATAATTGTAAACATGTTTCTCTATAGGAATTCTACCATACCAAGCAAACAGTAAAAAATAGATATTTTACGAAGAATAATATAATGCAAAGCCAAACTAAACCAAATCTGCTTGTCCTAACATCTACAAATAATAGACAAAGTAAATTTATGGGTCAAGGTTTTGTCAAAGGTATCTATATGGTAAAAAAATAACCTCATTCTAATGCATAATCGTCCATGAAACTGCTTTTATGTGTAATTTTAAACCCATCGGTACAATTGATCTAAGTTCATTGACACGTCGAAGTTTTTTGATAATGTCTTTAATATTTCATTATTAAGTTGATCGATGTATTGAACCTTACCGATAGTGAATTGTAGTTTTATCGGTAGGTTCACCAACATGTGCTTGTTGACAAAACCTTTTACTCTAAAAAAAATTGAACAAACTTCATGTTTATCATTGTTGCCACTTTCATGATTTTATCACTAAATAATCTTATATTTAACAAAGGGGTTTGTCGATTCAAGGAAAACGAAGCTCTTTAACACAAAAGTCATAAACACACTATGATGATGAATCATGAATAATTGTATATATATTCCTCATAGAAATTATGGGTGTCACATCCTTCCCACCTTCAAAGAAATTTTGTCCTCAACATTTGTGTACTTACTAGGAAATATATGAGGATATGATCTTTTGAACTCTGCTTCTGACTCTCAAGTCATATCTTCTAATGTTTAACTTCTCCACTGAACCTTAACCATAGGTATTTCCTTATTCCGCAAGGTCCTTAGTTTCCTATCTAAGATCATCACAAGATTTTCTTCATAAGTAAGATTAGGTTGCAACTCCTCACTTGAAATATCACTCACATGTGTGGGATAAAAAATGAACTTCCTTAACATCAATATGTGAAAGACATTATGAACTTCAACTAAACTTAGAAGTAGAGTGAGTTTATAGGATGTTGTGTAATTCTTTGTAAAATCTCAAATGGACCAACATAGGTAGGACTCAATGTCCCCTTTTTATCACATCTCATCACTCTTTTGGAAAGTGATACTTTAAGAAACACATGATCTCTCACTTCGAACTCCAATTCACTTCTCCTCAAGTCAACATATTTCTTTTGTTGACTTTGGGCAGCGAGAAGTTTCCTTTCTATGTCATGTGTATTTTCTATGCAATGACTTATGAGTTCTTCCTTAAATAGTTGTCTTTCCCCAACCTCATTCTAACTTGTGGGTGACCAACATTGACATCCATATAATGCTTCTTATGGTGTCATCCTCATGATAGAATGATGACTATTCTTATATGAAAATTCTATGAATGGTAGAAATTCATCCCAATTTCTCGTCCAATATAACACACAAGCCCAAGTATGTGCTCTATGCTTTGGATCATGATTTCATATTGTCCATCCATTTAGGGGTGAAAAGTTGTACTAAATTGTAGTTTAGTTCCCAAGTTATTTTGAATAATATTCCAATACTTAGAGGTAAATCTAGGATCTCTATCGGACACTATTGATAGTGGAGTTCCATGTAATCTCACTATCTTTTGAATATACAACTTTGCCAAACATTTGGGTGATTGTGTCCATTTAATTGGTAGAAAGTGGGCATTCTTCTTTGTTAACTTGGTCATTGGGAGAGCAATGGAAGTTAATCCCTCAATGAACCTTTTATAATATCCCATCAAACTGAGAAAACTTCTAACTTCTGTCACATTCGTTGGTCTTTCTCAACTCAAGACTACTTCAACCTTCAAAGGATCAAATAACACACCTTCTTAGAAATAATGGGCCCCCAAAAAATAATACTTTTGAGCCAAAAGTTACACTTACTAAACTCTGCATAAATATTATGTTTTTGAAGAATATCAGGAATTTCTCTTAAATGTTTCTTATGTTCTTCTATTGATGGCGAGTGGATAAGTATATCATCAACAAAGACAATAACTTACTTATTTATGACAAATCTATATATACAATTTATTAAATCCATGAATGTCGTCGGGGCATTGGTGAGCCCAAATGGCATCACAAAAAACTCATAGTATCCATATCTTGTTTGGAAAATAGTTGTGGATTTATCCTCCTCTTTGACCCTCAATTGGTGGTATCCTAGGTCGATCCATGAAAATACTTTTGCCGCTTATAGTTGTTTGAACAAATGGTTAATACAAAGCAGAAGATACTTCTTCTTAGCCGTTGTTTAATTGCTCATCCTATACTCACTACACCATTTCATAGACCCAACTTTTCCTCTTGACAAAAAGAATTGGTACACAACAAGGGGAAACACTTAGTTTATATAACGCCTTGGAATTTTTATGTTATGAAAAAACTTAAAAGTTTGGGCCGATAAACAAGTTTTAGGGCAAAATACCTAGTTTTTCTTAAAATTAGACAATTTTAAGCTTGATTCATTTAGAGGAGCCTTAAGGTATTTGATAGGACTCGGAGAGACGAATGTATCAAGCCCAAGAATGTGTCAATTGGACACCGGTATAGTAGGCTATGACCTCGAGAAGAGTGTCAAGGGTGGGGCCCATTATAAATTTGCAAGAAAACATACCCTTAGGTGGTCTTTTTTCAAAGGACCCATCAATACAAGTACAACGGTACTAAGAACACGTGATTCCGAGTTGAGGGTAAGGAATAACACTCATTTAAAGTTTTCAATTTCATTTTGATTTAAAAATGAAATTGTTAAAAAATAAAATAAATTGTGTGACCACTGTTGACCCCATGGACGTCAGCAGTGCTGACGCATTGCTATAGGCTAGCAGGTTGCTAGCCACGATAGCTTTCTTTTTAGCCTTTGGATGCATGCCACATGGCACACATATGACAGTTCTATTTTCTATAAAAGGGGGGGGGAGCTTTTCATTCACACCTTTTTTCTTCTCTCTCCCCTTTTGACCTCTTCCTGCTTTAAAGCTTTAAGCGCTCATTTTTAAACCATTTTTCATCTGATTTATTCCATTCAAAAACCATTCCTAGCTAATTTGAGAGTGCATTTATGTCATAAAGGGATCTATTTTTTGAGTTAGCCACTTGTGGGTCAGGAGGAAGAAAATGTCCTAGTTCAAGGGGAAACTATGTCTAATACTTCTGGTCCAGAAAGAGAATTCTTCCCAACGCAAGGGGAGGCTCTATCTGCCACTTCCGAGCCCGGAAGGAGATCTTGCCCTAGTGCGAGGGGAGGTTCTACCCACTGCTCCTAAGCCCAGGAATGAGACAAGGCTCCGACCGCTAGTTGTTACTCCGATTAATTTCAAGAACAAAGGGTAGGTGTTTTAAACTCTAATTTTGTGCTATGACTATGCGTTCTATTTCGTAATTTCTTCGTCTCTTAAATAAAATATTTTTTCAAAAATGGATATTATTAAGAGTGAACATGTGCTAAAATAATATCATTGTGTGTGCCTCTTAGTGAGATTTTGTCGTGGTACATTCTTTGAAATATTATTATTTTAATGATATGATATTACAAATGATTTTGATTAGATTTGAAGGGTAGTTGTTTGATATAAAGCCCAATGACTCCTAGATATTGCCTTTGAGGTATATGGCGCGCCCATGAAGTTAGATATAGTAGGAGAATCCTCTTCATTCTGATCTCGTTTCCCCACGAGCATGGATGTATGTTGCACCGGTATCAGTAGCATTGTGTGAATGATGATTTATCTGATTTTGAATTATTTATTGGATTCTGCTTATGTATGTTTTATCTAATCGGATTATGTGAATGACTATTTATCCGACTTTGTGTATAAGAAGCGTGTTGGATTATGTTAGTTCATAATATTATTTTAAGTCGACTTTTGATTATAAATTATTTGGAGAATATTTTATGCATCTTTGTTAATGCTTTAAGTTTTAGCATGCTAGTAAAATTTAACTCTATCTACTTTGTATAATTATACTCACTCACCCCTAGATGCTGCAGATCTAAATGATGAAGATGATTCTAAAGAGGGTAACTCATATAATTTTGGAAGATCTACGCTTGTATTTATTTTGATAAGTCCTTTTTGTTATGTATTAATTACGTACATTGCGTTGCTTTGATTTTGCTAAGGCATGATAAGCCTTGTTTTGTAATTACATAAATTTATGAATAATTACTCTTCTATACACGGTTGATCTTGGTCCTTTTTTTTATTATGAATTGGCAGCACTCCGACCTTTAAAGTAATTTAAAAAGTCGGGGTGCTACAGTTTGATAAACCCTTTTTCCAACAATTCTTGAAGTTGGTTTTTAAGTTCTTTCAACTCCACCGGAGCCATCTGGTAAGAAGCCTTTGAAATATGTAGTACCCAGAAGTAATCTATGGTAAAGTCTACTTCCCTCCTTGGGGGTAGACTATGTAATTCCTCTATAAAGACATCCGAAAACTCTCTCACTATAACAATCTCTTCCAACTTGCCCCTCTCCTTATTCATCTCCACTATACTAGCCAAAAAAGTAAAGCTACCTTTTTCAATCAATCTTTGAGCTTTAACTGCAAAAATGACAAAAAAATCTCTCTCAAGCATTTCTTAAACTCTCATTTTCCAAATTCCCACTACACAATTCTATTCTATTAAACATACAATCAACCATGACATTATAACTATAAATTCAATCCATCCTCAAAATGATATCAGAGTCTACCATCTCCAAGATCAGTAGATTAGCACACAAATTCGTCCCATTCAAATTAAAAATCATGTTCTTCACACAGTCATCCACTAGTATTAATTTTCTTAGTGGAGTGTAAACAACAAAAGACACATCTATCTTCCACTTAGGATGCTCAACATCCTCCACAAATATTTTATATATGAATTAATACAATGCACTAGGGTCATATAATACTCTAGCTAATCGGTTAAAGATTGGAAGAGTGACTACATGTACCATGTTATCCCTCACATCCTCATCTAACAAAGCAAACACCCATGCTCCCATCTTATTCTTTCTATCCTCATTCAATTGCATTGTGCTCCTTGAGTTCCTTGACAGCATTGTCCAACAATGTGGCTGGGTTGCTTACAAGTGTAGCATAACTTGATCTCTCATTCACTTGTTTTACTCAGATGATTTTGACCAAATAGTTTACGTTTTCATTCATTGTTTTTGTTCTTATGTGGCACAAAATTTTTGAATGATGGTTCAACATTCTTCACCTATTTGAATGGCCAATTCTCATTCGCATTTCCTCCTTCACCCCTCTTATAGTCCCCATTTCCATAATTCTTGTTATGTTGAGTGTTCTTGGTTAATGCCCTAGACTGGTTGAAATCTTCTTCTAAGATGGATGTGTGTGTCACTGAATCTACAAATAAAGTAGGTCTAGATGCCAAAACCATAGAATGGAGCCCACTCTTTAAACCTTAAACAAAGTGCTATACTTTCTTCTCTTCGGTGGGAACAACATATTGAACAGAATGCTGAAGTTGAACAAATTTGTTCTCATATTTGATAACCGATAAGTCCTTTTGTTGAAGATCAAGAAACTCCATTTCCTTGCGCATTCGGATATGGGGAGGAAAGTATTGCTTGTTAAAAGACTTCAAGGAATTTTTCCCAAGTAATCACCTTCTTATCTTTAAACAAGGAATTCTTCACCATTCTTCACCAGAAAAATGCTTCTTCTTTCATCATGAAAGTTGCTAAATTCACCTTTTGATTTGGCCGCACAATCATTACTTGAAACACATTTCCTCTATCCACTTTTTTGCTTCCTCAGTCTCACCATTAAAGGTTAGTGTCATCTTCTTGAACCTTTCTAAGGTGGCTAAGTTCAATATTTCTTTTCAACTTCTTTTATTTTTACTAGGGTTATTTAGATTACCCTGAACTTGAAGCTATGTCTGGATTGCCTGAGTTTGGGCTTGAAGGGCTTAAGTCATATTATGAAACATGCTAATCATTTCTATGGGGGTTAAAATAATATCAACGACTCCCACTAATGAAGTTGCAAAGTACCCTTGGTTCCCTTGCTGAACACCCCTAGCCAAACCATTAAAGGTTGGTGTCATCTTCTTGAACTTTCTACGGTGGTTGAGTTCACTATTTCATTTCCACTTCTTTCCTTTTCCCTAGTGTTATTCGGATTACCCTAAGCTTTAAGCTAAGTGTGGGCTAGAAGGCTTGAGTCATATTATGATGCATGTTAATCATTTATGTGGGGGTTAAAGAAGTATCAGTGACTCCTGCTGATAAAGCTCCAGAGTTATTCTTTTGATTCCCTTGCTAAACACCCCTATCCAATATGTGTGTCACAGCCGCAGTAGCAGCAACTACATTTGTAATTTATAAATCACTTGCTTTGCTTAGCTTAGCAGCCACCTGCCGCACATGATTCGAGGTAGTGGGTGCCATAGGGTAGTGCAATTTAAATATGTGCATTATATAAGTTTCTAACTTTACCCCATCCAATCAATCACAATTGTAATGTATCACGACATTTGACACGTAGACAGATTAAACCTTGTCTCTAATACCGAGTTTTCATGCCCCAAAATTTTCAAAATTCTTTTATCATAACAAAAGTCATCATAAACAAATTTATTTTTAAAAAATCTTTTTGTCAATTATTCAACAAAATTATCTTTGGGATGACTCACTCATTTTCAAACATAGAAATATAAGTAATTAGCACTCACATGGCTATTTTCATATTACACACCATACTAAAAGTTTTGATATCAAAGATAAGAAATCCTACATTTCTTCTAGAGTTTTACATCCTTCCCTTGCTCAATGATCTCGACCCGGCTGCTCTTCCAGCGAACCTATATCATGAGGATGCTAAGTATACAAATATACCTAGTGGGATTACTAAACAAGTACTATGTAATAATAATGCACATGATTACACAACATCATCACAAAATCAACAATTACCATATCCAATAGCAAAAATTATCTTCACTACACATAAGTGAAATAAACATAACATTCACAAATGCTTTATCATGATTTCAAAACCATAACTTAACATCCCTTAGGAGTTTCTTGCTTCATAAGTGTATGTCATAAGGTTCACTATGACACGATAGTCATGTCTAGGAGTACAACCTCGCTTCACTAGACCATGAACTACTCACACTTAGACTTCAAGTATTCTAAGACCTGCCCACTCTATCCACTCCATGAAGCTAAGGCTCACAAGGGATCATAAACCCAAGTGGTTGAAATTCTGACTTTCATGATCATCAGATGTAATGTTCCTTATTTTTCTACGATTTCCTATGATATTTCTACTATTTTTCCGATCATTTTCGGTGAGAAATTGTGATGCTTCTGCATATTTGGCCTCGGTATTCGTAACCATAGATCAAGTATAGGGTTCATGGTAGGCCACGGGCTTGGATGTGCATTCCGGCACAAAAATTCGATAAATAATGAAAGTGCAGATATAAGGGGGAGATAAGAAAAAAAAAAGAAAAAAAGAAAGAAAAATAGATCGGGCTCAATCGAGTCGGATCCGGAAGAGACCAGAACAGAGAAGCAGAGCATTTTCCCACCCCGGCTTCGATCTCTCTTCCGGCGACCACCGGCCGCCAGTTGAACGCTAGACCTCTGCCATCGGCACCGTCCTAGCAGTGTGATGCCAAGGGGCCACCACTCTGGCCCCCACTGCCACGCCGCCCTCCTCCCCGGTTTTCCCTATCCCCTCTCAGTTTTGTTTGTTCCACTGCCGCCATAGGCCGGCAAGGGCCGGCCAGCTGCTGGAAGCTCTGCCCCAGCCCGACGACAATGGGGGACCACCCCTCCCACCCTCCTGGGCCTCTCCTCAACCGCCCGCCCTCTTCTCTCCCCTCTACCCTAGTTTTTCCACCCCCATCAATTGAGTTCGCCGACTACCTCCGACTGCCGTTTGACGTCCTGGTCGGACTCAGTTTGGTCCTCTTTGGTCCGGCGATGGTGATGGACGACCTCTCCTAGCCCCACTTGATTCAAGTATAACCTTGACTCAATGTGAGTATCTTTTTATGCCATGATCTGATGTATTGGGTGAGATAAGATTTATAGTGTATGTATTCTGGACTTTTAATTTGGATCAGACAGTCGATTATTTATGGGACTTGTACTCAGGGATGCCTAGGAGTTATTTGTATTTAAAAATCCATGATCATGGTAATTTAGTCGTACATTTGTTTTTGAGTAGCGCCTAAGGATATTTTCTTTGGTCGTATGAGGTTTAACTGAATAAGGATAAATTTGGATGGAAAATTGATGTTTAGTGTTAAAAATTATAAAATGCTTTCACAGGTTTTGATTTTGTCATTTTTCCTCCGATTTACAACCGTTACAAAAAAAAATTTCGTGAATTTTAAGAAAATGTGATGAAAAATCTCGGGCGTTACATCAGAACCTCTTGTATTGCAATGTGCAAGACCAATCATCTTTTAATACTCAAATCCATTCGAACACATCTCCCAGGCTAGGGAAGTAGTTCTACATAACTCTTATCTGTAGAGAGCCAGAAGACCTTAGTCCTATTCCATACCAAACCCTTTCTATATATACGGTTAAAGACTCACTTGAGAAGCCATATCAATACAAGGATCATTCGTCCTTAAGTGCCTTTATTAAGTAGTCTCGGGATGTGATCCATTATAAGGATTTTCACAAATACAAGGGTACATATACCCAAATATAATCAATCACAACATTACATATATTTGCATTTCATCATTTAATATCAGACTATTATGTCTCATAATAATCGTCCTAACACATATAGCATTCATTGCTAACATTTACCTAAAAACCAACCTACTATTGGTAGATGCATCGACATGTTGACCAGGTCACCGATGCCCATCGCTAATCCACCGACATGTCGAGCCCATGCTGATAGTGGGAATGAACAATGATGCTTTCCTCATCAACACCACATTCATATGTCGACCTAACCTCCAATGACCATCATTCCACACTGACATGTTGATGTTCATCAGTTTCTAGACCTTCAACTTCTCCATTGCATCAGCAGCGCAACCGACTT
This sequence comes from Saururus chinensis, assembly GCA_035235625.1. NCBI lineage: Eukaryota > Viridiplantae > Streptophyta > Magnoliopsida > Piperales > Saururaceae > Saururus > Saururus chinensis. The sequence goes on from CP141140.1 coordinate 31,450,380, forward strand.
GTCTATAGCATGTCGATGGTCGGGACAAGTAACAAAATTATCACCCTTGTTCAAATTTATATCAAAAATATGTTGTAACGTAATACGTCACTTACATTATCCCTTAACAAGAAAATAGAGTGATTTCATGGAGTTAAAATGCTCATTTAATATAAAATTCATCATCATCATCATCATAACACGAACATCATAGAAGCTCATGTTTTCATACATCCACATCCAATAATTTTTAATTTCAATTCATACATGCATATCTCATATTATATTACATTACAAGGTTAGCAATCCGACCTATTTTCTGCAAATAAAACAAGTTGTCCACGAATCTAATCCCTCTTCCCTTTTTGTAGAACTTTGACACGCCCTAGTCCACTATTTCCTCCTAAATTTAGAGAATTCGTAGGATTTGGGTCAAGGTTTTGTCAAATGTATTATTTATATCGGAATCAAATAACCAAATTCAAGTGCATAACCACCCATGAAATTGCTTGAAACCACTTTTATGTGTAGTTTCAAACTGATTAGTACAACTAATCCAAGATCATCAACATGTCGAAGGTTGTCGACATTGTAACATCCCTGATTTTTCTGCAATTATTTATGATTTTCTTGTTATTTCTCTAATCATTTTTGTGGGAAATTATGACTCTTTAGCATATTTGATTTTGTGTATTTTATATAGTATCTATATCTATAGAGTCAAGTGTGAGACTTAGTTGTATGTTGTAGGCCTCAACGCGTGCTTTCGGTATCAAAAAAAGGAAGAAAATGAGAGAAGAAAGAAGAGAGAGAGAGAGAGAAAATGGAATGAAAGAAAAGAAAATAAAAAGAATAAAGATATCGGGCTCAAGCGAGTCATTTCAAAAAACTCCAGACCTCCCTCCCCTTTCTCAATGTGAGAGCCCGGAGGTGGCGCTGCCGCTGATGGACAGTCTCGTCCTAATGCCCAAGGCTTGGACACGGGAGGGCCGTCACCCCTGCCTAGTCTTGCCGGCCCTCTCAGCTTCTTCTTTGCTCCTCTGCCCTCCTCTAGATCTGCTCCTGCCCCTCTCTCTTTTGGGTTTTGCTGCCACCGACATTGGCTAGTAGTGGCTGGACGACCACCTTGGGCTCCATCCCCACCTGACAATAGCCAACATTGGTTCCACCCTACCTAGTTCCACCTTTACCCTTTGCTTCTATCCTCCACCCAATTCCTTTTGCCCTTCCCTATTTCTACCTATAGCAGAAAATTGAGGCATCATTGGCAAGAGCTAGCCTCCAGTGGTCCAGTCTTGGTCTGGTGAACCCCCCTCATTGTTTCGATTCTTTGGTGTGCTATTGTTGCTGAAAATTGTTGTTAGCCACACAGGGTTGGCTCCACCCAGCCGCCACTATCACTGTGGTCTCTACCAGTACATCCTCCTTGCTCCTCCCTATATCCCCTAGCCCTTCTCTATTTTTTGTCTATTTTGGGCCACTATGCATTGTTGGACGCCAAACGGTCTTTGGACCACCTTAGTCCAGTCAGTCTCTGCCTAGAGATGGCTAGGTCGCCTCCCTAGCGTGATACCACCTCTCTTTTTTGGTATGAGCCAAACGCCCCTTCTACCTCCCTCTCCTTCCTCCCTATCCAACTCCACCTCTGCTCAGAATGAGCCATTTTCCCTTTGCTAGCCTCACATTTGGGATTTTCACTCTTCTGGCCTTGTCGTGGTGAGGACCAACCTCGCCAAGTCTTGCTCTGCCCCTATGCTTGTTATGTGTTTGACTGCGCTATATAAAGTGCCACTTTTTGCCCTTTTACCATCCTACCACTACCGAATGTCGATTGACCTCTAGTCGGCCTACCTCAACATGATGACAGTAAGGGTAGTCTTCGTTGGCCACCACCTTTGGCCATGGCTCTACCAACCCTTCCGGGGCTCGGGCTACCACCGTCCAAACCTCTCCTCCTCCCCTTTGACCTCGTGTGTGATTTAGGGTATAGGCTCCATTTTTGTGCCGCTTGACCATTGAATGCCTCCGCCAAAGATTGATTTGACCATTGGAGTCCTCCACCTAGCCTCTATCCTCAGACACCTAATCACACCCTTCGCTTCTTTTGTGGGTCATTGACGATGCAAAATCACCGTTGTTGGGTGCTGTCTACTATGGATTTTGATGACTTGCGGTTGGCTGAGTGTTTCACAGCTGTTGGGCGATCTCTATTTTGTCCATCATTGACTTCTTGTCACACCTGCCACTCCTTGTTGGCACAACCTTGCTATCAACAACCCTTAGTGTGCCATTGTGGATCATGGGTTTTGCTGCATAGATTTCCATCACCTTGTCTTGCTATGATTATTTTTGGTCCTTCCTAAACCTCGGGACAACAACTCTCTCAACTGGCGATGCTTTTGGCCGCCAACTCCACTGCCGATGTCGCCACTATCATGTGATCACCATCGAATGTCATGGATTATGAGGTAGGGGACTTTGAACTCATAATTTTATGATAACATGTTTTAATTATTTAGAAGCATGCTAAAATTGTGTGATTTAATATTTTGGATGTTATGTGATTATCCGATTGCATGATGTGCAAGGGAAAGACAACAAATTAGAGTATATTTGACTATGCATATGACATGCATGTGAGCTAAAAGTATGTTTGATGTATGTAGACCATGTGTAAGCTAGTGATGACTAGCAAGTATGTTGGTAAGCTATGTAGGGAATTATGAGTATGTTATACTTATGTGTGATGGACATACGGATGTATACTAGTAATACGTAGTTGTAATGGATATGTGGATGTGTGTGGGATAGTTGTATGTGTGATAGACAGTGAGTGATAGCAGAGGGTTCTACATGCAATTGGATGTGGATTTGTATTAGCATGATGGATGTTGAGGGGTGTATAAGTGACAAATGACAATTGATTTGGATTGGAGGTTTAGTAAGTAAGAGGACTTTGGGTTTGGAGCCTTATAGGGGATTATCAGATAGTAAGAGTACAGAATATAATTGTACAAGCATAACGTACATATTATGAAGTGGAAAATAAAAATAATAAGTAAGGTGTTAATAAGAGGTTGATAACTAGAGAGATCAGAGGGGCTTGATTTGAGGATTTTCAAGTAAGTTGATTTGGCCATAAGGTGGATAGCAGAGAATGTATGAATATGTAAGGAGATGTTGTATGGTGAGTTTTGATTATGAGATGAATTTGTTAAGTGAAGTGTGTTGCCTAACAAACTATGGTTTCTAAACGGACTTAGATTCGAATTAATTACCAGAAGATTGTAGGATTGAAGGATTTTATGACATAATTATATCACATAAATTACTTAATTCAAACTTAAATTATAAGCAAAGCTCATATGATAGCATTGTGAGTTTGACACCTAAGGGTTTCAACAAATTAAGTTTTGTATATGATCCAGATGAGCATTTCTCATGTTTTTCCATGATGTTTATTCTACGAGATGTTGTCTTGGTGTTGTATTTAAGCCTAGACATTTTATGCTTAGTTGAGAAAGATGTATGTTTTTTATTTTGTCTTGGTGTTATATTAAGCCCACACGTTTGATGCTGTATTGAGAGCGTTGTTTGTTTCTACCCTTAGTCGGCACTGTATGATTTGGCCCAAGAGTGGCCCTGTATGATTTTTGCCCTTAGTATGCACCATATAGCCCTTAGTTGGCACTATATGGACTCCTGAGTCTAGGCATTTGTGCGTCCAGGTAAGTAGAATCATGGATATTCTCTTATAGCTCGTTTGATATTGTGCCCCATAAGCATAGGTGTATCTTGCCTTAAAAAAAGTCCATGATGTATAGTTACTTCCCGGAGGTTAAGGTAATGCCCCAGTGTCATTCCTTTCCATCTTGATGTTGGTTCTTATTAATTGTAATGAGCTGATGTTGTCAATAGTATGTGTATGATTGTATATGTATCGTTTTGAGCAAGATTGTAAGTGTATGTTTTGAGCAAGACTGTAAGCATAAGAATTTGAGTAAGATGGTATGAGTAAGACAATAAAAATATTTTGAGTAAAATTGTAATTGTAAGAATGGTAAGATGGTATGTGTTTGTGTATAATTGTTATATTATGTGACTCATGAACTTATATGCCTTTCTGCTTTATGCTAAAGTTGCATAAATCTATGTATGGACTTTCATAGTTCACTGATTAAAACACTCTTCCTAGGTATGAAAATACTTAATTTCCCCATCTTTTTAGCCCCATATATTCTGAAGGCTTTTGTAGGTTTTTGATGGATAGCTCCTAGAGATGGATGCTTGTTTCCATCGGTTGATCAATTTCCATTGGCTTATGCATACTTCTGACTCATTATATGTCTTTATTATTTTGCCACAGTTTGATGTATTGGGTGAGATGAAAATTAAGATATTTGTACCTTCTAGACTTATATATTGGATTACACTTCGGACTGTCATGGGACTTGTACTTAGGGATGCCTGAGGTTGATTTGTATTTAAGCCCATGATCATGGAGATTTATTTTGTACATTTGTTTTCGATTCATGTTTGATAATGTTTGATTTGGCTGTATGATGATTGAAAATATTTAGGTGGGAAAATTGATGTATGATGTTTTAGATTTATAAAAATTATTTTCACAGGTTTCGTATTTTGTTATTTTTCTTAATTTACAACCATTATATTGCAAATTTTTTTATGAATATTAAGAAAATGTGTTGAAAATCCTTAGGAGTTACAAACAGTGTCTTCAGTACTTCATCGATAAGTTTACCGATGCGTGAAACCTTTCCACCACTGAAGTATAGTTTCATGAGTAGGTTTACTGACGTGTTGATGCCTGTCGGCAAAACTATTTACTTTAAATTAAAATTAAATGAACTTCATGTTTATCATTGTTTCTACTTTTCTAAGTTCATCACTTAATAATCTTATATTTATCAAAGGAGTTTGTCAAATCAAAGAACATGAAGCCCTCTAAAACAAAAGGTAAAAAATAAACTATGAGGATGAATCATAACTAGTTGCATATAAATTCCTTAAAACAATTATGGGTGTCACATATCTTGCCACATACAAAGATCCATTCCAAAATATGGCATCTGGGTATCGTCGTCTAGGTAGGTCCATTCTCCATCCTTGTACAATTTTCGATTGACCGGAGAATCTCTAACAACTATGCAATTTGAGTCATTAGTATTCTATCCTTGGTGGGGTTGTAGAACTCCTGTGACCCCATCCATGGAAGCCTAAGGACTAAGGAATACTGAGAGCCTCTCGGTGGCCACCAAGCTGCTAAACCCTAGACGATGTTAGAGTCAGCATAGTCGATTCCATTTGATTAATGAGACAAACACTTGTTTATGTCTATATTTATAAGGGCATACATTATTTTAATTCTGCAGTGGACACAAACAAAGATCAACCAATCACCCTAATAGGCAGTTGCAGACACAAATAAACATTTGTCTGTATTTGCCTCTTTTCAATAGTAACAGGGACCCATGTAAAAAAAAGTAACTAACATATTATATAGCTATTGGACACTAAAAGTTGAGTTTATATATGTCTATGTCTGCTCATGTTTGTTGCCAATAGACTTGGACAAAATATAGTACAATCCACTTATTGGGCCATACTCAGAAAGTCGGCTTAGCCTGTATATGCTTAAGATGCATGAATGGGATGAGATACGTCCGTGGTTCAAATAGTGATATGCCCACAATAAAAATACCCACAAAAACTCGCATAAGAATTTTTTTATTGGACCACACAAAGTTAACAAGGGCTCACTTATCTAAATTAATTAAAATTTATGTGTATATTTTTTAGAAAAAACCTGCGTCTACTTTGATGAGTAGGTTTTTCTAACGTGAGGTTGGAGAAGTCTGTGAAATACATTTAAAGTCCACGTGATTTTAATTTTTGTACAAATTTGCCCTTCTTCTTACTTCCACCTTCATCCACATCCTTAGTCCCTCCCTTTTCCTTATGTTTCTCCTTTTCTCCCTTCCACCTCATCCTTAGACTTTAGATCGTTAGTCGCTGCTCCCTTTCTTTATTAGTCAAGATTGCTCCTCAATGCTCTAGGACTCTTTCTCCTCCATCTCGATCTCCGTCCACAACAGTTTGGCGCCTCCTCTGCCACACTCTCCTCCACCGTGCCCTCCTCCCTTTCTTTTTTTCTTTCTTCCTTACTCCAGATCGCTCCTCCATGCTTTAGGCCTCTTTCTCCTCCGTCTCCCTCTCCGTCCATAGTAGCTCCGACACCTCCTCCACCATGCCCTCCTCCCTTTCTTTTCCTTCTTTCTTTTTCTTCCTTAGACCAAATCACTTCTTCCTCCATCTAAATCGCTGCTCCCTTTCTTCCGCCATCCAGATCTTTACTCAATGCTTCATGTCGCCTTCACCTACGTCTCTCTCTATCCCCAGTAACTCCGGCACCTCCCTCCTAATAAAGATAGTAAATATTTACTCTTTGTATATAATAAAGTGAGTAAATATTTATTGTCTTATTCCCTACTGGCTTCCTGATCTTGGCCGATTAAGCCTGCTTGAACTCCTCGTAGCTCATGTCAGCGAACTTATTCAGCCCCACTATGTAGTCCAACTACCCGCGGTGCCGCTCAACATTCCTCTCCACCACATACTGTAGGTTCCTCATTAAGTTCCCAAACCTAACCTGCTTCTCTCCCCTCATGTCAGGACATCTTCCTATGCCTCTCCATTAATAGCTTGAATAGCTTGCCGACCCATCAGAAATACCCGGCATCATCTGGGTCATAGCCCAAGATGGAGAAGTCGCTCCTTGCTGATTGGATGAGAGGCCACGACATTGCGAGTGACCTGACATTGTCTGGGTCGTAGCCCACAATTAAGGCTAGGAATTGGGTCAGGTCGGATTGGCCTTGACCCACACTGAAATCGGGTCGAGTCATGACTCAACCCTATTTTTAAATCGGGTCAAAAATCCAAACCCTAACCCTACTTGAGTTGGGTTGGGTATGCGTGTAACCCTACTTGTTTTCCTCATTTTTTTTGTTAGACTCGTATTTTATACTCTCTTTGCAAAGGCCAAACACAAAAAAAAAATTTAATACATTACATTACTTTGTAATGTTTGGTTCTTTGGTTGATGTATGGCTCGTACATTTTTTTAGTAGCCATCAATAAAGACCTTAGAAGTGTAGTGTTGACTTTCTTCCATTCTAAGAGAGGAATAACAAAATAGACCTTCAACATTTGTTTACTCAAGATCAGCCCACTTGACTTTCGATAACTCACATATAAACACAAAATAGATTAAACATCATTTCCTTAATGACTAGAGAGGATCATGCAATTTGTAACGCCCGAGATTTTTCACACATTTTCCTTAAAATTCATGGAAAATTTTTGCAATATAACGTTTGTAAATCGGAGAAAAAATGAAGAAATCAAAACCTGATAAATCAGTTTATAATTTAAAACACTAAACATTCATTTTCCATCTAAATATTCCCATCATAGGGTCAAACATCGTATGGCCAAAGCAAATATCCTCCAGCGCTACTCGAAACACACGTACGACTAAATTGCTATGATCATAGACTTTAAATACAAATCTCTCCCAGGCATCCCTGAGTGCAAGTCCCATAACAGTCCACGGTCTAATCCAAATGAAAGTCCAGAATATAAACACTTGTTTTCTCATCTCACTCAATCCATTGGATTGTGGCACAAATAAACTCGCAGTGAGTCAAGCATATACCTAAGTCAACGGGAATCAATCCACCACTGAAATGAGCGTCCATCTCTAGGAGCTCTCCACACAAACCTGCAAAACCTCCCGTACAACGGGGCTAAAAAGTAGGGTAATGAGTATTTTCATACTCAGTAGGAAAATACCCAATAGGGGAATCCGAAACAATGAACTCACAAAGTTCATAAATACATGCGTTCATGTAACTCAAACATGAAGCAGATAGGCATATCAATATCATGCTCATACGCAAACAAACATACCAAAAGCACCATCGTGCCAAAGTCATACCAAATGCACCATCGTGCCAAAATCATACCAAAGGCACCATTGTGCTAAAATCATACCATCAAATTAAACTTGCACAAACACCCTTATCTAGGGTCATACAAACTTACTCATACTATCATACGCTTACTCATACAACACACGCATACTTGTACAACCTTACTTGTACAATCATATGCTTACTCATATAGCTTACACATACTTGTACGACCTTACTCGTACAATCATACTCAAAATTACACTTACTGTCTTACTCATACTCATACTCTTACAATCATACTCATACACATACTCTTACAGTCGTGCTCATACTCATATGCTTACAGTCGTGCTCATACACATACTCTTACAGTCGTGCTCATACTCTTACAGTCGTACTCATATACATACTCTTACAGTCGTGCTCATACACATAATCTTATAGTCGTGCTCATACACATAATCTTACAGTCGTGCTCATACACATACTCTTACAGTCTTACTCATACTCATACGCTTACAGTCGTTCTCAAACTCATACGCTTACAATCGTGCTCATACTATCGACCACTAAAGCTCATTACAACTAATAAGCTCCAACGTCGAATGAAAAAGAATGCCACTGGGGCAACACCTTAACCTCCGGGGAGTAACTAGACGCCATGGACTTTTCCAAAGGTAAGGCACACCAATGCTCATGGGGCACTGGATCAAACAGGTAAGAGTAGATCCATGATACTACTTACCTGAGCGCACAAACATAAACACCGACACATAAGGGGTCATACAGTTGCCCACCATAATAGGTCTTATAGTGCCATAGAATTGCCCACCATAATGGGTCTTATAGTGCTAGAGAATTGCCTACCATAATGGGTCTTATAGTGTCATTGCCACTCTTGGGCAGAAAACATACAGTGCCACTTGGGCAGAAACATACAGTGCCACTCTTGGGCGGAAACATACAACGCTCTCAACAGAGCATCAAACGTTTGGGCTTACACAGCACACAGACCAAATCGAAAACATACTTTGCTCTCAACAGAGCATCAAACGTCTGGGCTTATATAGCACGCAGACCAAATCAGAAACATACGTCGCTCTCAGCAGAGCATCAGATGTCCGGTACTCTATACAACATACAGACAACATCCCGCAGGATAAACACCATGACAAGACATGAGAAATGCTTGGCTGACTCATTAGCGGCCAACACAAACACGGAACTTAATCCGTCGAACCCTCAAGTCTCAAACTCACAACGCTATCATTAGCTGTGCTTATAATTCAAGTTTGAATTAAGTAAATTATGCGGTACAATTATGCCACACAAACTCACAGTCCTCGACCGATCAAACTGAAGCTGAGCCCGATCCGAAACCCAAGTTCGTTAGGGCAGCAGACTTCACTTACCCGTCCACATCATGGACAAAACTCATTGTACATCAAACCCTTACAGTCTTACATACTTCACCATCCATCTTATGGCCAAATCATCTTACACTGACATCCTCAAATGAAGCTCCTCAGAGCCAACCCAGTTGTCGCCCTCTTACTTATATCTCACTTATTATACTTACTTTTCACTTCATAATCTGTACGTTAGGTTTGTACAATTATGCACCCTCTTATTGTCTGACAAACCTCACCCGTCATACCCATATCCTCTGTCATCTGTCATATACTTACACATCCATATCCAAATCCAGACAAAACCTCTGTCGCCTCTAACTATCCATCGCCCATACTTCTGCCCACATACACTTACACATATCCATATCATAGGTAATTAGTCATCATACATACGTATGTCTATCACACATATGTATAACATACACATACGGTCATACATACGTAGCTTACAAACATGCTCACTAGCCATCACTAGTGCATACATACACATTCATACATACATCAAACATACATGCTAGTCATCACTAGCACATACATACACATACATACTTACTTCAAACATGCACGCTAGCCATCATTGGCACATGCATAATCTATACATACCTCAAACATACACGCTAGCCATCACTAGCACATTCATAATCCATACATACTTTAAACATGCACGCAAGCCATCACTAGCACATGCACAATCCAAACATACTTCAAACATGCACGCTAGCCATCACTAGCACATGCATACATACGTCAAACATACACACTAGCCATCACTAGCACATACATAATCCATACATACTTCAAACATGCACGCTAGCCATCACTAGCACATGCATAATCCAAACATACTTCAAACATACACGCTAGCCATCACTAGCACATACTCAATCAACGTACGAAACTTACCAACAAACACGCTAGCCATCACTAGCACATACTTAATCTAACATACTTACGGCCAACATGCATGTCATATGAGTTTCAACATACCATATAATCATGCTTACACACACACACCATGCAATCGGATCATTACTTAACATCCAAGCATGGGATCATACAATCCTAGCATGCTGCTACTCATTCAAAGCATGCTATCATGAAATTACGAGTTCAAAGCTCCCCTACCTCGTAATCATGACATTCGATGGCGAGCACAAGACGGTGGTGGCGTCAGTAGCGGAGTTGGCGGTCAAAACTGTTGCCTGGCTGAGAGAGCTGCTGTCCTGAGGATTTTAGGATATGCCGGAAACAATCACGACCAAACGGGGTGTCAAAAATCAATGCGGCAATATCTGCGATCCACGGCGGCACACAAGGGCGGTCGGGAGAAAAGTCAAGCCAACCTAGGTGGCAGTGTGACCAGATGTCGAGGGTGTACTCACTGAAGATCGGTCGGTGGCTAAGACGTACTCGGCCGGCCACAAGACGTCAAAATCAGTTGTGGATAGCACCCAACGGTGACAATTTCGGTCAACATAGGCCCACATAAGGGCAGAGAGCATGGGGCAATGCTTGAGGACAAAGGAAGGGTGGAGGAGGGCTATGTGTCAACTCCACTCGGTGGCAAAGCCAACCGATGGTCAGGCGGTGCGAATGCGGCGCCTAAACCCAAAAGCACACGCATGGCCACATGCACATGCGACCCAAAGGGGCGGGGGAGAGGGCTGAAAGGAGGCAACCCAAGGCCCACAAAAGCCAGTAGGGCCAAGGCCCTAGCTGTGGCCAATCAAAGCGGCGACATCACCGATAGCCACCCACAACCAAAACCCATGGTGCGGGTGGCTGTGCATCTTGCACGACAGAGAGCAATGACAAGCAGCCCATTCCGGGTGGAGTGTATAATCGGGCCAAGTGGGGCTGACCCTCACTACTGCCGAGCCAGGGCAGAGCCTATAATGCCAAATAGCCCACAACTCGCCGATGGCAACGACCCGAGACGCACCCAAAGCGTCCAATCGGGCAGAGCAAGGCAATAGGGGTGAGGCGGGGTCGAAACGGTAACCCCCTACCGACACTGGGTCGAGGTAGGCTGGACGGAGTCAGTCCCGTGGCCAGACGTCGACTGGAAACACCGGCGCCTCAAAAAAATCCCACGGACAGTGAGATGGAAAATGAGAACAAAACCCGACCAAAGTGCCGATAGCTCACCACGGAGCGAACAAAGCATGGCGGCGGCTCTAGCTAGTGCCTATGGGTTCCTAGCGGTCAACTAAACATAAGTTTAGTTGAGAGCGGCCGCAAACGATGTCAAAATCGTATACCCACAGTTCAAAAACGGGATTGAAGGAGAGAAAAACCCGAAAAAAGGTTCGGTACCTCGTGGAGGAGCAAAGAGGCCGTGCGGTCATAGCCGGTACCTATAGACTCGTGGCGGTGAGGCAAGGAGGATCCCGACAAGAATCAGCCAAATTTGACAACGGAGGAGGGAGAACGGAGCGACCGGATATGCCCTCGGGTTTTCTCACAAAACCACTGGACGTGAAAAAGTTTCTGGGCGTCGAAATGTTACTGGAATCCGATCGGATTCCATATACTTATGTCATTTTTTTTAATTTTTACATCCATGTCCCTAATACGTGTTCACCTATAGATTACGTGTTGTAGCTCCAAAATTTGTGCCGTAAGCGCGCAGTGAGGCCCATAGCCTGCGACTAAGCCCCACACCCAACTCTAAGGGTATAAATATGTGGTATGTATATATAAATATGAATACACCGTAGTGTCATATTTTCCTGCCGAAAATGAATAGAAAAATAACAAAAAAATCACAGAAAATTGTCAAAAAATCAGGGACCTTACACAATTTATCATGTCTTAATTCCAAAATTCTTGTAACTGCTTCTCTATAGCTACTTCTAGCCCTACCCTCCTCAGCAGCCAGTGATACTTGTTTACAATTTTCCTCTTCCAAAAATTGTCTCTCATTGAGCTTTGTCATCGGCCTCTTTAGTTGAATATTCTTAACCTGCTCCCTATTATGACTGTCAGGCCTTTCACACAAAGCTGAGTTTAGTGTGTGATGTATCCTACTGAAAGAGAGAGAAGGAGTAATAAATGCAACAAAATCTGAGATATTTTTATTCTAATCACCACCCCAAAATAATAACAAAAAAGAAATCAAACTATATAGAAATTAACCACACCTTGAATATACTATCCTCTATTATCCCAAAATGGATGCCTACCACAAAGCAAAATATATGTGATTACACCTATGCTTAAAACATCTTATTCATGCCTAAATTTGTGCTTAAACACCTCTAGTTCAACATAGTATGCACTAAATAAATACTATAATAATAGTATAAATAAGCCCAATAGACCAATACCATAATAATAAATTTTTTATTATTTGTAGTTTGGTAAAAGTTGGGTTGGTCGGGTTGGGTTCGACTCAACCCTAAATCCAAATCGGGTCAAGAGCCTAAACCCGTAGCCTGACCCTACCTGTAGTCGGGTCAAGTGCAGGGTTAGGCGAGTCTGGTTCAGGTTGGGTTAGATTTTTCGAGTCCTACCCATGATGGAGGAGTGGCTCTTTGATAATTGGACACTAGACAATGGCCGGAAAGTGCAAGCTGATATTATATGAGGTGCCTCCAGAAGAAGGGGGAGGCCGAGAAAAGAAGGGGGCTTGTTGGGGGTTCTAGTTTGGGCTCGATCTTGGGGATTAGGAGGAAGACGTTTAGGGGTATTTTTGTATAAATATAAATTTTAGAATTAATAATATATTAATAATTTTTTTTGTAGTTAGACCCTAAAATCCTTATTTTTTATGTAAACTTTTGTTGTGAAAATATTTCCCTTCCTATTCGAATTCGACTCGCAGACCGGTTCAGAGAGAAGGCGGCCAACTAAAGGACAGAACCCACCGGCTGGGGTCAGGTTCAGTTCAGACCTCCATCGTTAGAGACCTTCAGCTCCTGGGCCATGGGGGAAGCAGCCGAAGCCTGACCTGCGGCTGCAACGCTGGAGATGAAATGGCGGCTCTAGTTCCCTTCCTGGCCTTCCCCACAACGGCGACAACAGCTTCTTTCTGTAGTAACGTTAGTAGGACCAGAACCGTGGTGAATCCTTGCGCTTCTCGTGGTGATGATGGCGCCTTATCCAGTTCCAGACGTTGCCCAGAAAGGATTGGCGAAAGGAATGATTTGGGGAAAACGGGGAAAAGGGTCTTCTTCTTGGATGTAAACCCGTTGTGTTACAGAGGAAGTACCCCGAGTTTGCGGGCGTTTGCTGATTGGCTGTCCCTTTTCTTCTCCCAAGTCTCACTCACTGACCCCGTTATTGCTGTGAGCTATAAACTTTTTCTCTTTCTTTCTTCTTCTTCGTCTTTTTTTATTTTTATTTTTGCGTGTGTTGTAGAATCATTTTTCTTAATCTGGGTTCATTGCTTTTGTTTAGTAACTTTAGTTGCTTCAATGGAGTCTGATGTTGATAAAGTGGAAAGGAAAGTTGTTTGGATGTGGATTTGTGTGTTGATTTTCTTAATCTTGATTGCTTGGTTGATTTCTGTTTTCGTCTTTAATACCGAGGACCCCTTATACCTTATTATTGTTTTAAGGTTTAAATCTTTACTGGTATAATATAGAATATAAATTTTATTTTGAGAAGGATTGAACATATTAGAAGTAAAATCGAATATTTGTAAAAAAACAAGTTGATACTTGGTTAGATTATGAGTGAGAAGCAAAAGGAAATAGATGTAGCTATCAGCAAAATAGGATCTTAAAGTTCTTATGGGGTTGAAGCAACAATCGCACACTATTAAGTCTAAGCAAGCGCATCAGGTCCAGAGAGTTTGATTAGTGTCTTGTTTTCTTAAAATTGCTCTTCTTTTCCAATGCAAACTTGATTACAGTGTGTTTTTAGCATGCGTTTTTGTGGTTTTAAATTTACTATTTGCCAGAAATGTTTTATATTGCTTTCTTTTTTCTAGTTGAAGTTTGAGCTGTGTTTGTGCTGTCAGGTTCTTGATGGAGAAGGAGGAAATGATTATAGGAGACAGTTGCTTGCTTCATATAAAGCGCACAGAAAGAGATACACAAGGCAGTTTCATACACCTCAACAATACACATCATATCCTCGATCATTAGTAGCGGATGTCCTTCACAATTGCCATGTTCCAGTGGGTGAACATGTCTTCAACCTTTTTTTTCAACTTTAATTATATTTCTTTTTTATGTCTTTCTTGAAGAAGTTTCGTACTTGGTTTGGGTTGTAAGTCATGACTAGATGCTTTTGTCTGTTCACTTTGAGCATCCTTCAAATGCTTAAAGGCAAAATTTTCATTTTGAAAAAATGGTATGAGGTGTCCAATTGATGTTCTGCTGCAATTTGCAGGATGTATAATCTCCGACCAGTATGATTTTTGAAACTATTAAGCCGTGCAGGTGGTAAGAGTTCAAGGTTTTGAGGCAGACGATGTGGTGGCTACACTTTCACATCAAGTTCTTGACAGAGGGTTTCGAGTTGTCATTGCTTCCCCTGATAAAGATTTCAAGCAGCTTGTATCAGAAAATGTGCAGATAGTTATGCCCATGCCAGATTTTGGGCGCTGGTCATTTTACACATTAAAGCATTACATAGCTCAGTATGGTTGTGAACCCAGTTGTGACCTGAGTCTTCGTGAGTATGCATATGTTTTTTGGAATATTGCTACCATACAAACGTTTTATTGATTTGATAGAGGATAAAACCTGAAAAGTCATTGTTACTAATATGCTCTGTAGTCTGTACCATAAAGAGTTGCTCTGTTGCTGCCTAGAACTTTTCTTTAACTTTCTAAAGTTAGGTTTTCCTTACGTGGTAGATAATTCTACTGCATAAATGTTCTTACCATATCTTACAGATGAATACTTGTTGGACTTTCTATTTGATGGTGCTCTTCTCATCCTCTGTGATCAGTTAGCCATCATGTGTTGATGTAGTGATTGTCTTTATCAATTAGGAGGCTGATCTGATTGGCGTTTGCACTGCAGGATCCATAATTGGAGATGAAGTAGATGGGGTTCCTGGAATTCAAACTTTGGCTCCTGGTTTTGGTCGGAAGACTGCCTTGAAGCTCATTAAGAAGCATGGCTCCTTAGATAATTTACTCAGTGTAGCTGCAATCAGGACCATTGGAAAACCTTATGCTCAAGATGCTCTGACTAAGCATGCTGATTATCTTCGGAGAAACTATCAAGTGCTTAGCCTGAAGCGGTAAAATTGACTACAGTGATACTTAATATACTAGATTGTAAGGTTTCATTGTTCTAATATAACTCACTCTAAGATTTCTGTAACTACTTCCAGGGACGTTGAAGTTCAAATTAAGGAGGAGTGGTTATGCGAAAGGAATTCATACAATGATTTGGCTGTGTTGACCAATTTTGTGCAAAAATTGTCAGTATTCCGGAGCCACAGTGCGTAATAGGTGACATATGATGTTCAGAGCTTATATCTTTGTTTTTTACTGTTATTATCGGGGGAAAAAACTGCACTGCCTTACATACGGGTCTCACAAACAGAAAATTTTCGAACTTTAACAATACATAGGTATGTGATATTTTTAATTTTTTCTGTATCAGGCTTCTTTTCTAGTGTGAGCTTCAGTTTGTACCTCAACTTTCAATCAGTAGTGTGATCTACTGGGAATTTTTTTTTCCATTCTGGAAAATATTAAATGCATTAGTACTCCCAAATATAAATAAGCTTTAGTGTAGTCTTTGGTTTCGTTGGGCCATGGACATATTTTTTTCTTGCCCATAAACAACTGCAAAAAATTATTGATATATTTATTCTATGCAAGGATTTCTCCTCTAAAAACCCAACACTCCCTTCTGGAGATACTCATATTTTGATTCTCTTCTACACCCTTCTATTCCACTGTTGTGGGCGCCCAAGTCTGAAGGTGTGTTATCAGTTTTCACCTGGAAAATTCTTTTGTCATGCAACCAACAAAAATCACCAGTGTACAAGCAGGCGTCAAGGGGCACAGATGTGTACGCAACATATATCTCCAAACTTTTGGGGATGCCATGGCCAACCCTACTTGTTCTACTCTTGATTGAATACTAAGTCTTTTTCACATACAGTAACAGATAACAAATTTAATGTGATAGGTCGCATGTTGAAAGATGTGTGTTTGGCGCAATGTAGCTATTGGATTGTGATACATTGGGTGTACATCACGACGGGCATGGAACTTATAATATATAAAAATTATTATTAAAATTTTTAAAATATTATCATAATAATTTTCTTGAAAGTATTATAAATTAAAAAAAGTTGTAAACGAAATGTAGAGCCACCACAATAATAAGTACCAAGCGTTGATGGGTGGACTGCTAATGTGGTTCTTAGATGAGAGGAGTCGAGTTTATGAATAAACTTAAATTTTGTTTAAAAAATATTAAGCTTATGAATTGTTTATACTAGGTGACCTTTCGGTGGTGCATTAGGCTCATAATGGTGTATAGAAAATGTATGGTGTATTATGGCCTTTCATGATGTATCAACACTTGTGCCTATGGGACTCAACAATACCAACACTCGTGCGTGTGGGACTCATCCATCATTGAGTGCATGCTCTATGCTTCCCTATGTTCCTTTCTGTGAGCGCAACTAGCATTTTCAAATTTCTAATAATTCAGCATGACACTTAAAAACTATAATCTGCATTTGCATGAATATCTGAGCTATTGCCATATTTGAGCTATTGCTGTTGAACTATAGTGAGTGATTCTAACCAAGAATTGAAGTTGCTAATCACTTAAATTTGCCTTATACTTACTCCCAAACATGGATAGTGTTGTAGCTAGTCCACAAGTGTGTAAGAAACTTCACAAATAGATAGATGTGCAAATTTTGCAGAATTATACATGTATATGAATTTAGACTAAAATATATATAATGCATTTTTACAACTAGTGACACAAAATGAGGCAAATAAAAAATTAAAATGTTAAGCACACTCCCCGACTATAATGCATGGGTCTATACATCATTGCGAGCACTCCAGTTTGCAAGTGAGCATAGCGTTGCTCATCTAAATA
Source organism: Saururus chinensis (assembly GCA_035235625.1). Classification (NCBI taxonomy): domain Eukaryota; kingdom Viridiplantae; phylum Streptophyta; class Magnoliopsida; order Piperales; family Saururaceae; genus Saururus; species Saururus chinensis. Next base: position 31,467,804 of record CP141140.1, read on the forward strand.
AAATTTTACATACATTGATAACTCAAAAAGTAAGTCAAGCAAAGAGTGACATATTGAAAACATGATGGCACAAATTAGATACTATCCTTTGAATTATTAAATCTACATGGCCCTTCCATTTCATGAACCAGTTGTAGCTTGCAAAATCTAAAGTGCCCTTGGAAACATAATATAATTCATTGTAGCCAATATATCCCATGGATGAAAGAATTTTGCCGAATTTATGTAATAATCAATATCTTCATTATGATAAAGTAACATATTTATGTCAAGAATCTATACAAAAATCGTTGGCAAATACTATTAGCATTCAATAAAAAAAAGAAATATAAAAAATAACACATATTTAATTTTATAGTACATTTTTATGATGGAAAAAACCCATCAAGAAAACAGATCTTCCATTCCAATATATTGAGTCAGGGCTCTAGATCCAATCGGACAATGTGGATCATTGTCTCAATTAACCAATGTTGAAACTTAAGAGTCCAATTCGGGCATAATGGACTGTTCCCCTAAAATCATATCAGCATCAGTGCTAACTCAAATAAAATATTTCCATGACTTAGGAGTTCACTGAACCAAGTATGAAATTTTTCATTGTGCAATTTACATACACATATAACTTAAAATTACAGAGAGTTTAAATTATACTTAAAAGTGAGTTGTTTCTTCGTCATGGATGTAGATTGCGAGCATATGAGGAGACACACACAAGCATATTCAAGGAGCAACATAGCTAGGAGTTCCCATCATATGCGTCTTCCCAAAACACTAAAGCTCTCATGTTACTATCTTGGAGAATATTTACACTTTCATGTCCATGTGGGCGAATGTCTTCATTGCAAAGTTGTGCAAATACTCAATCAGAGTGGCCACATCCAAGGCGATTCTAAGCCTATTATCCCAAGCAAGTGGATGATGGCTTCTTTGGAATATATGTTTCCTCATAGTTTCCTAGGGCATATACTATTATATGAAAATTCTGTTGTTATTTTCTATGCAATAATAGCCTTTCAAGGCGATATTGGGTGCTTCGCCTTGGTTTGCATCTGAACTTTAGACTCTAAACTACTTCAAACTAACTTGGGTTACATTTATTTTCTTGATTGCATCTTATTTAACATGGTTGTCAACTAGGTAGGTGACACTAGATGCACTCCTACCCAAGATGTCGTTTTAACTAAACTCATAATCCATATGTCCCAAATTAATAGTTACATTTAGTTTTTTAAAATAGATAAATCAAATATAGCTATTAATATAGGAGGGAGGGAGTATGTAACTTAAATTACGACATCAAAGGGAAAAACCTTAATTCCATATTCTATCGCAACTCTAGCAATCCCAAGTTGAGATTGCTTTATGATGGATGACTAGGGTATAGAGGGTACTGTTAATTAATTTAAAGTTATTTCCTTATGTCATGTCTGTCATTTATTTTTCTAATTTGAAGTTAGATAGTGATGCACTGAAATAATGTTCAATTAAATATTTTTAAATATTTAATTATAAGTTTATTTTATGTTAATTTATTACTTATTTGGTCTATTTATATCTTTAACAAGTGAGTTGGGCCCTCATTATATTTACATGTCCAAACAGGCTTTGATAGGATCTAAGTGGAAGAGGAAATGAAGAATAACTACCTAAAGTTATTTAAGGGTCAAGAATGAGCTCTTATTATTCTAAACATACATGGAATAATCAAACACAACCTTATGGACCTATTGGATTTCATATTTACATCAAGAGAACTGAATTAGGGAAGAAACTGATTTAGATAGATTGACACATCCTTAGTATTTTAATCATATCTTTATATGTAAACTTCAGATTGATATAATTCTGATGACATTAGAAATAATACTTCTGTGGCTACAATCACTATTTGAGGATAAAATTCATAATGCCAATGATATATGAGTCAAATCTAACATGTAAAGAGACAACTAGTTAATTAATCCAATGCTAACACAAAGAGAATCTTTTCACTAGTTATGATTGATACATATAAGGAAAGATAATGAATCTGATTGGATAACTAAAAGAAGACTAAATGATACTTATTTTTTAAATAAATTATTAATTTATTTAATTAATTTAGAATATAATCATTACCAAAGAAATAATCAATCAAGTAATCAATCAGGAAGCAATCAAGGCATATGATTGGACCTCCCCATTTGAAGCAACCCCTTATATTCCTATAAATATAGGGGTGGATATGGGAAATGTAACATCTTCTCCTATTTGGAGCTCTATTGTCCTATTTTTTTCTTCTTTTGTAGTTTTAATTTTTAGTCATATTATAATAGCTTTCTAAGCACTCTAATTAAGGCTATAGGTGATTTGTAGCAATCTAATGAAGTTCTTTTAATGTTTTATCAATGATTTCAAGTAAGTATTGGTTATTTGAAGTGATGTTTATTTAATACTGTTATTCTTTTTGTTTATTTGTAATCTTAATACATAAGATGCTTGAAGGCTATCATTCTTAATCTTTTGTGGTTTTGATACATAAAACTCTTTAAGAAATAATTTTTTTTTATTCATCTATCCAAAGTATTTCCTATCTTTATTTTTGTTTTTAATGTTCATATCTTCCAGTTAGATAGAATCTTCATTTAATTATAACTGAGATAACATGACACATGAAAAATATTACTAGATATTACAATGACCCTCAATGTCGTACTTTTTTATCTTATTGATTTTTTAACTCTTTATCGCCTTAATACTCTTTTACTTTTCTTCTCTTAATATTTTTTTACTTCTCTTATTTTGTAATTATTGTGATAGTCACAGAAAGACAATCCTTGTGTATTTGACCTTACAAGACTACATCTACTTGTACACTTGCAAGTAATATAACCCTAAGCTTTGACTCAATTTAATAAATTAATAGTTTACGTGTAACAAGTTTTTGGCGTCATTGTCAGGGATTGTAATGTGTGACAATAACATCGGTTACCAAATATTCTCCCTATTCATTTTTTATTTTATTTTTATTTTTTTCTTTTTCTTTTGCTGGAAGTGAGAGTAGTGGGATGAAGAATCATTGAAAAAGTTCAACCGGAAAGATCTCTTGAACTTGTCATTGCTCAAAGAATTAAAGAAGACCACTTGAATCATTTCGGGTAATTTCATTCCACTTCCTTTACTTAATTTCTTTTAGTTCTTAGATTTTTTTTAGAATTGTTTTCTTTAGATATCAAGTTTGATTTATATGTTTTGCTTTGGTTAATTTATAGATCTTCTTTCGTTTAATTTTACTTTGTTGATTCTTTTCTTTTTGTTCTTTCCAAAAAAAAGAAAAAAAATTTCTTATTTTTTTATGAGGTCATGGCAACGTGACCAAAGTGGTTGCTTAAAAAGTGTTGATAGTACAAGTAATGGTTTAAATGAAGTGAAAAATTATCAACAAGTAAAAACTTTGTGTGATTATTTGCAACCAACTAGATCAAGTTTTCTATCTTGAATGATTTTTCTAACTAATGTGGGTGGTTTTGATCTCAAAATGGGTGTAATTAAATTATTGCCCAAATTTCATGGCTTAGATTCAGAAATCCCATATTTGCATTTAAAAGAGTTTGAAGAGGATTGAACAACTTTGCTAAACAAAAATATTTCTAATGATGTTATTAGATTAAAACTTTTTTCATTTTTTAAAGGAAACAATAAAAAATTGGATAAATTCTTCGAAGCCAAGATCCATTAGAACATGGCAAGAAATGCAAAAAGAATTTTTATAAAATAATTTCTCCACACATAGAACAATACACTTAGAAAGAATATCATGAATTTTTCACAAAAAGAAAATGAGACTTTCTTTCAATGTTGGGGAAGATTTAAAGAACTTTTGTTGTTGTGCCCATGTCATAGGTATAAAATACGATGTATAATTAGTTTCTTTTATAATGACTTAATTTCTTAAATGAGGCAATTTGTTGAAATGATGTGTAGTAAAGAACATGGGGAAGCATGAGATTATTTTGATGTGTTAGCTAAAAATGCTCAATCATAGGAAGATTCTAATGAATTTGAAAGTACTAATAAGACAAAATCTAATGCGACAATTAAGGGGGGTATGTACCTTCTTCAAGAAAAGGATGATGTAAAAATAAAAATTACAAAACTAGAAAAGTTGATGCTATGAAAATTAATAAGGAAAACATGTCTTAATCTTCTAAAAAAGTATAAGAAATTTATAATATATGTGAAAGTGATAGACACCAAACATAGAATTGCCTAACAATCCTTGCTTTTAAAAAGGTGTTGCATTCTAAAGAAAATGCTATGAATACTTACAAAGGCATTTCTCTTCTAATTATTCTGAAACTTATACTCCTAATTGGAGAAATCATCTTAACCTTAGTTAAAAAAATGAGTCTAATGTGTAGGTACCTCCTTCTTCTTCAATTTATGTTCCACCACATAAGAAGACTCTTGAAGACATATTGTAAACATTCATGCAAAGTCAAGCAACAATCAACAACTAAACAATGCAAGCCATCAAAGACTTGAAGACTTCTATCACTCAGTTGACCACAACTTTGAACACTGAAGAAAAAAAGAAATTTCCTTATCAACCTCAACCAAATCTTAAAGGTTAATTTGTAACTAAAAATGTGAATTCTTCAAGTTCACAAAAAGAGCATGCTAAGTCCATCACCACTTTGAGAAGTGAAAGTGAAAAAGTCAATAACAAAGATATTCCCAAGAAGGTTGTTGAACCTAAGTAGTCTTTGAATTTGAAACATGGTGATGAACTTAACAACTTTGATTGTGTTTCTCCTTGTCGCGCCCCAGGATTTTAAAAGCATATAAAATTTTACTTTCATAAAGATATCAGAGTTTAGCCGAGCCCACGACAGGAGCTGCTCACCATATGCGATATTAAAATAGTAGTATCCCCAGGAACCACAGTCTGTGTACAAACACACAAGAGAAAAATAATAAGGAGTTCTTACTTGTTTCGGTGCGGTTGAAATTCTTGAAATCTATTGATAAAACTTCTGAGTAGGCCTGTCTACCCGCACACTAAGCTTTGTTGAATCCTGCAAAGTCTGGGGGGTGGTGAGTATTTTAAAATACTCAGTAGGAGAGTTTATACTATCAGGCATGAATAAACACATGGCAGTTTCACAACACATATATATAGTATTTTCCATGAAAATGGGGTGTGCCTCTCACCCAAAACCACCCCTAGAGCTTCTTCCTACGTATCAAAGATGCTACTAGGGTTTGCAAGCTCTCACGGCTCGCTACAAATGTCCCAGACATATATTAATAAGAATTTTGCTGCGGGTACGAAGCAGCGACCTCTTACTTCTCCACAGATCATCTCAAAATATTTCGTGCTTGTGGATAGAAGAGCCACCCGTGCTCATAGGGCGCCGGGATCTAGAGAGTAGAGAGTCTTCCCATGATACTCTCTACCCTAGCGCGCATAGCCTTGATAGTTGCCCTTCGTTAGGGGCAAATCAGGGATCTTACCCTTCGTTAGGGGCTCACCAGGCTAAATTAGTTGGTACCGTGCATCCGATTTCGAACCGGATTAATTGTGCTCTCATCCAGTCAACGGAGCTCTATCAGGGGGCCCAACAATAGCTCCGGATAACCAAAACACTCATGAGTCCCAGACTCATAGTCTTGAGTCCCAGACTCATAATCTTGAGTCCTAGACTCAATCGAAATATCCTAGAGTTCCCATACTCCAAAAAGAGCTATTTTCTTTTAAAACATTCTATCCCAATGTTTATCCTTTTGAAAATCCTAGCTTCGCCTCTACAAGACATGGGAGTGTCACTATCAACTACTACAAAGGCAAGGTTGGTCGCTCATTCCAATGAGACAGTTACCCCTTCTTTGTCCCGCTTCAGTGACTCGATCACCATGCTTATACGTCTTTTCAAAAATAATCCTGAGTATCCTCCTTTCAAAAAGGACGAGTCCTCTAAAACCGTCATTTAAACATACTGTTTTCATTCGCAATGAAAACAGTGGCGAAGCTAGTTTGTCTCTATCTCCCACGCTTTACCATGTATAATTTATATCAAAATCCACGAATAAATATTCGATCAAACTATTATGTATGAGGTAATCATAATGCATGTAGTATAAAACATATCTGCTTCCAGCGGCAAATTGTTCGACTATAACATTATAAATATACACTATATAAATCATATTCTATCTCAATGATTAACCGTTCAACAGATCGGATATATGTGCATAAACCATAAATCATATCTTGAAAATAATCTCTAGCGCATAACATGCGAGAGTCATATAAATAATAAGTTAAAAACACAACCAAATATTATAATCATGTCATAAGAAAGGATAAAAGCCCCTACCTCGCTTTTCGTACGAGTTTGAAACTGATAAATCGGACACCACGAAATTGGATGTCCACTTCTGGGGTTTTGGAGGTCTCCAACCAAAAAAATAACCCAGCCATGACATCTGGCATGCTCGATTTAGGTAGAAATGCCTCTTAAATGACTTAAATTGGACTTAAAATGAATGAGAAATGAAGAACCGAAATTTCTGAATGTGGGAGAGAAATAGGAAAACGTGGGAGAGAATTCTCCTCTTGCCACGGGGTGTTTCCCCTATAAAGGGTCGCTAACTAGAGGAATGAACGCTTCCATTGCGTAAAACACCCTGGATTTAGTTAAGAACGCTTTTTGAATAGAAGAAAATGGACTTAAAACGAGGAAGAAACGAAGGAAAGAAGTTTCGAAATGAATTTCCAAATGAGAGAAGACGGGTTTATATAGAGAAGGGAGAGTGACGCGCATCTGACGCGTGTCAGACACGCGTCACGCATTAGACGCGTATCTGACGCATAACTAACGCGCGTCATCCTTCTGACAAACTCACCTGACGCGCGTCGGATTTCTGACTCGTGCTTCTGATGCATGTCAGATTTCTGATGCATTATTTATTTATTTAATCTATTTTCATTTTTAAAATTTAAAAATACGATATCTTTTTACCTCGAAGTTGGAATCACGCGTTCTTAGTACTGATGAACTCGTATCGATGAGCCCTTTGAAACTAGACCACACATGGGTAGGTTACCTCATACTTTCAAAGTGGGTCCCGCCCATGTGGCATGCTTCCCGAGGTCATAACTTTCGTTCCCGGCCTCTGTTTCGTACGTTCTTAGGTTCGTTACGCTAGTCTCACCGAGCTCTATCATAACCAAATAAAAACTCTTCAAATATATGCCTCTAAATAATTTAAAATAATTTAAAACTCATAAAATAGTTTTATTAGAGGCAAGAAATCATACCGTAAATTTGCGGTCGTTACACTCCTATTCCTCCTTCTCCCCAAATATTATAATCTTCTTCTAAATTGGTGAAAAATAGTGACATTTTTGAAAAAAATTTATAAGTTAAGATTAACATTCTTCTCTTAGATGTCACTAAATAAATTTCATCTTATGCAAAATTTTTGAAATACCTTTGTCTAATCAAGCATAAGCTAAATGTACAAAAGAAGGCATTTTTGATAGAACAAGTACAATTTTGCAACAAAACACCCCACCCAAATATAAAGATCTTTATTGTCCAACTATATTGAGTATAATTCGGAATTATAAAATGAAAAAGCTTTGCTTGATCTTGAGGCAAGTGTTAATATCTTCCTTTATTCTGTTTATGAACAATTGAGATTTGGTGAATTGAAACCCACAAATATTACACTTCAACTTGCAAATCACTCAGTTAAAACACCAAGATGAATTGTTGAGAATGTGCAAGTACAAGTAGAAAAATTTTACTTTCCTATTGATTTTATTATTTTGGGCACACAACAAGTTTTGAATGCTTGTACTCAAATTCCTATCATAATAGGCTGTCAATTTCTTGCTACTTCTAATGCTTTTATTAATTATAAAAATAGTGCTATGAAGCTTTCTTTTAGAAATATGACTTTGGAACATTCTTAATATTTGCAGACAACCAAAAGATGATGATGATGTCCATAAAGTGAACATAATTTAAAGCCTTATTCACGACAAATCTCTTATCTCTTTATTTTCTGACCCTCTAGAGATTTGTCTTTCTCATTTTAATTTTGATGATGAATATGTGATAATGATGTAAATTGTTTATTAGAGACAACCCGCATGTTAGATACTAAAAAGTGGAAGCCACGCTTTGAGGAATTACCTTCTCCTAATAATGATCCCCTCCCTTCAAGTGTCCAAATACACAAACTTGAGTTGAAACTCATCCCTAATGAGCTTAAATATGCATTTTTGGGTGTTTTTGTTGTCTACCCTCTTATCATTTATATTTTTCTTAATAGTATTTTGGTCTTATCATGTAATTCCATGCATAGAGATGAAGAGTCTAATAGTGCAATGTTGAATGATTTTATAGTCATGCAGAACTTACTTCTGATGCTCACTATTTCCGTATCTCCAAATCATAGAAATGGTTGTGATATGAATTGACTTAACAACCATAGGGAAATGTTTGATTTAACAACACTAGAGGAAATCAGTTAGCGTATGCAAGGATATGGATTTGTATATGAAGCTAGGTTTCATTAGATTTTTGAGCTCTTGTAATTGACTTGATGTGGTGGTGTATGTGTGTTCGAAGTTACTCATAGATGTGGTGGTTTTCATGTATAGGTCTTCAAGCTGCAAGAGATAAGGAGAAAATATCATTTATTCTTCTATGTATAATGTATCTAATATTGATTTCAACTTTATGACATTATAATATATATTTGGATTTAATTATTCCATGTTTTCCCATTAGATTTGAATGTTCCTCTTTTTGTATTATGTACTTAGCTCATGTTCTCATCAAATCATTTGGTATGATGTGTAGAGGAGTAGGTTTGAGGTAAATGCTCATGGTGGCTATGGCAACACAGAACCGCAAGTGGGATGCAACTATTTTTGTGCAAATTGCAACGGAATTTAGTTTTGGGCATAGACGCCTCAGTCATGGCCTTGACTTGGAAAGTTTCTGAGCAATGAGGATGTTGAATTGGGTAGCAAAGACATACATATTTCTAATAGATATGTTGTCCTACCTCATTTGCTGAACAAGGACATATGGATGAACATTTTTTACAGTGACTTAGATTAGTATTAGCTGGGATAATACAAGGCCTCAACATTTTGCGTCAAGTTTGATGACTACTCTTCCTTGTTTTGTGGACATAATTACTGTTGTCATGATGTGAAGGGTTTTTGGATTTACTAGACCAGTTTGATTGGAGCTCAGAGCTTGCAGTCATGAAGGGCACATTTATCTAGTCACAAAATTCATCACACACCTTAAATTTGGCATACGTGGTTTGCACTTTGTTTTCATTAGTTAGACCCATTGGGCAATAAACCTCTTCACGCCCCTTAAAACAAGCCAATTTAATCCCTTTGACATCTGTTCATATGTGTTGTGCAAATGATTAAAATAACATAAGAAGGTAAAACATGTGCTTATGCATATGACACTAGATCAACCCCAAAATTTGTAACATATTAGCTATGAAAAATCTTTCAATGCTCAACTTGCTTAAATCCTGCACAAGCTAAATTTCAACCAAAGAAAACCAATGAGAAACAATAAGATAATTAATGCTAGATTAAGAACAATAAGTCAAATCTATTGTATCATAAAAAACCACAAGCCATCAAATACCAAAAAGACCCCAAGCCAATATCATCAACCATTTTGGCCATTATTAGACCAACACCATTCAAAACCTGCAGCTACATTCACATCAAATTTCTCATCATTCACCCACATAAAAAAACTGACAGTCACCATTAAAATAAAAAATCTTCCTAAACACCAACAATCACACACACATCGAATCATATAGTCAAGGACCAACACCATATACACCCACATATATGGCATGAAGTACGTAGCTATTACGTTCGCATTACATTCATGTCTACATAACAAAAGCTAATGTTTTTTAAAAGTAAGCCACATCTACTCGCAATATTTCATATTCATATGGAATGTTGCAGAATTTCATATGCAACTCTATGCCTCATGTTGCACATGTCCTCCTTGGTAAAGTCAAATCAGTACCCATACGACAAGTACCACATATAAATGCAAACGCAGACACTGCAATCATTGTTATTGATTTGTTGTGGGTGTCCGGTTATCTTTCTCACTGGGAGATGCAAGGTAGCAGCTGCTTTATATCCAAATTTCAATAGAACTATGGGCAAAACATGTCCGAGTATGGCCAATTTCTTGTAGTACTACTCTATCTCAGCTCAAGAGTAATATGGGTCCATTATGTATATGACATCTTTCCTCAAGTCAAGTAAAATGAGAGTCCAATGGTTACCGTTTACATGAAGTGGGAAGTGGTGGACACCATATTCCCAGAAGTCTTTCATTCACCAACATCTTCACAATGTTCATCGGAACCTTTGGCCATGCTTCTGCAACGGCAGCCCTGGGCACATTTGCTTCTTTTTCCTTCATTGATGTGTATAGGATGGGGAGCGGAGATGTGTCCATCCACATAAGCTCTTGTAGAATATAACTAGACATAAGTCAAGTAGTTGATAGTTGTCAGTTAATTTTAAATTAAAAAAAATTAATCCTTACCATAAAATGGACAAGATGGAAGGATTGCTTTGTAGTTGGGTTAACAAGTGCCTTCTTCTGCAATGCCAGCACATATGCATCAATATGCTAGACCATGGTAATCAATTACCGAATGAGTAGAGTATTTATTATCGATAAAAATTGAATAACTATAATATTGTACAACACAATCAACTAATAATACAACTCAAATTCATACATACATTGTCCCAAAGCCACCTATGCGAATACATAATGGAATGTATAAACTCTGCTATCAGCTAGATTCCACCAATTATCGGGCATTTGATAAATGATGAATGCCATGAATGTGAACACAAATGATTGTAAACAAAATTGATCAATATGAAATAAAATGTGAATCAAACCTAAAACTAGAATATGCACTCACTCAGATTTCCAACCCTTCTAGAGGCTCTTTTGAAGGATTTTATCTTCTGGCTTTCTTAGGGCATGGGGTTTAGGACATGCCAACTCTAGCAAGGCTATCTCAGAGAGTGCAACAAGGCCACATAGCTTGCTGTTGTGGACTTTTTGGCCTGCTAGAGCTTTTCCCATAGGTGGGATGGTAGTAGTTGAATCTCCTCCATCTTCAATCTGATCTAGTATTTGGTTGGCCATTTCAAGATTATCCTGCCCATCTTCTTCTCCCTCGTAGTGAACATTGTCGACATTTAATGGCTTGCTAGAAGTATCCTTCTCTTGAACATCACTTGGGCCCCTCACCATTCTCCTCTTGCTTCTCCTTGGAGTTGTAAGTCCTCTTCCTAGCCTAGACATTGGGGGGCACAACCTCTTCGACTATTGGGGCATCACTCTCAATGATGACCCCTTCCTCCCCAACATCCACAATAGTTGCACCCTCATCGGGGTGAACTTCCTTTGCGACAATTGCCTACGTAGACATGCACGTATTAGTAGAAGTTTGAATAAAAATATAACAAAATTATGAATATAAAAGATGGGACAATTAAGATAGCAAAGTCTGAAGCATATCAATTTTAATTGTATAACATAAGGGCAACAAATCCATGTTCCTCATATAACAAAAAATTTTATACCATAACCTGCCAACAAGATTCTTTGAAGGGGTATTGATGGGCTTCATCTTCATCAACACATGCATATCCTGCATCCATCCCCTTTGGTCAAATGTAATTATTGTAAATATTAGTAAGGATATTTTGGAATTAAAAAATAATAAAACTTAACATTAGTAAGAAGTCATAATCATTATTATATTGTATCCAACCTCAAATGGGTGTGCTGGCCTCCCATTCCTTGACAACAAAACTGAAACATCTTGAGACAATTTGTCGATCTTGACCTCCAAACGATCGACTGTAGCCACCTTTAGCTGAATGAGATCAAGTGTGCCAACAAGCTTGACTAATGTGCCCTTCATCCATTGAAGTTGGCTATGCACACTTTGTCCCATTGCAGCATCTGGGTGGCCACTTCTCTCACTTGGTTCCTCATCAACAAAAGAAACTATTGTTTCTTGAGCTCTAGGAGCCTCCTCCTATGTATCTACTTCTACATCTACCTCTTCCTTTGCCCCTGGCAGGGCACCACCGAGTGGACCTCAGATTTATCAAAAATTATCCCGTCTTCCTTAAGAAAACTCTTCAGCCCTTTGCTTGATTGTACAATCTCCTCCTTAGACTTAGCTTGGGTCAACTCCATGTGCTTGTACACCAAAACCTAAAAGCCAAAATAATTTCAATATAAGTTAGCATGTATGTGGTTCACAAATTTGAAGTCATAGTAAAAAGACAAATGACAATATATTCCTTTCTCCCCCCCCCCCCCCCAAAAAAAAAAAAAAAAAGCTTGGTCGATTGCATCATAACTAGGCTTCTTATAGTTAGCCCAATTCAGCAATTGTGGAAAAACATCTTGTTCTCATCGGTCACACAAGTCTCTGAGTGGAAGAATCCTTTCCATAGCCCAAACATGCATGTTCAAATCATTAAATATATGTCATATTATCATAAGTAGCATATACATTAAATCCTCAATCAAACTACCCCCACAACGTACCAACAGTGTCGGTACAAATCCGTGCACAATGTAAGTGGTTTTGGTTAGGGCCTTCCTTGCTTCCTCCAAGCCGTGGAGGGTGTCCCAATATTCAATATTACTCCAAGGATAGGAATTGAGCTCCTCCACATCATTAACCAACAAAAAGACTGCCGGTCCACCTTATGCTCCCACCCTCTACCCACAATGAAAGAAGCCAAATCCAGTGCGTGGGCTAGCTTCACCGCGTCATCATCACTTTTGTTGATGATGATCTTCTGGTAAATATGCTCTTTTTTCATTTGTAGCTTCTCCTTGCCTAACACCCTACAAAGTAGGGAGTCCTTTCTCAACACTTTTGGCACTGTTGGGAGGCGTGGGAGCACATCTGCCATATGCAGATCGGTTACTTGGGCAAATTCAGTGGGAGACAACTTCATAGAATAGGCTTCGATCACTTGAAGCCTATACTCGCCCTGATGCATTTTAATTATGTGGTGCAAGGCTTGAAGTGGGAATATCTATGTCCAACTACAAGTATTTGCTGAAACATGAACCTTCAAATAGTTTTGCCTGACATCTATTCTTATTGAAATGATCTTGAAACATCCTTATATAAGCATATGTTGATTTCGGTTGAGGGCTGCCTTCATGGGCTCTACCCTTATATGCTTCCACTATCTTAAAGTTTGCATTTGCATTACTTGGTAGCTTCACCCTGCAATGTTTGACAATTCCATTTTGTAAATGTGTTAAAATTTATAATAAACATTTATGCAAATATAGCTAATAGACATAACACACAACATGTTCATATAGATCAAACAATATACTTCTCAAAACACGTAGAACATGGTCATAATTTGGCATGTGAACTTCCAATACCACATACCCATGTGCAAATATTTATGTAACCAACACTTATTTTGCATTACACAAACACAATTTGTAGTATATCAAATTCATGCACACTAAGCACTAAAGACACAATATAAGTTTGATAATATAACTTACATACAGTACTCTTCTTTATCTACCCATATGTAAACCTCACTTAATCAAATCTACCTACCACACAATGTACTTTTAACAAAAAAAACACCTGACATCTACCAGTCAATAGTTAGGCACTATCAGTTAACTTTGTAATAACCATATATATTAGGGCATATAGCAACCTACTTGCTAGAAATCAGAGCACATCTATCAACTCATGAATCAGACTAATGAGCTATATTCTTCTAACTCAGCCTAATAACAAAATAGATATGATCAGTTCATTACTTTCCTTATATTATTATCTATTAAAAACATGCACACTAAGCACCAAACACACAAGCTACGTTTGACAAAATCACTTACATACACTTATTAATCTACCTATATATATACCTAACTATATCAAATCTAATTACCACACAGTGCACTTTAAAAAAAAACCACCTAAAATCTACGAGTCAACAATTAGGCCCTATCTTTTAACTTCATCTAAAGTATATAAACTTGCTTATATCGTCTCCCCCTTGGTATTAATCATATCACATATAGCAGAGCATGAGTCAAACTAAACTAATGATCTATATTTTTCTTACTTAGCCTACCAGCAAAATTTAGATAATTATAGAATTACTTTTCATATTTTGTAATCCATCTAAGCCATTCATGCGAACTAAGCACCAAACACACAAGCTATGTTTCACCGAAAAACTTACACACACTCTTATTAATCTACCCTTATATATACCTAACGATATCAAATCTAATGAGCACACAATGTACTTTGTAAACAAAAAACCCACCTAAAATCTACCAGTCAACAGTTAGGCCCTATCAGTTAACTTTGTCAAAAGCATATAAACTTGCTTATATGGTCTCCCCCTTGTTATTAATCATATCACATATAACAGAGCAAGGGTCAAACTAAACTAATGAGCTATAGTTTTCTTACTTAGCCTACCAACAAAATTTAGATAATTACTTTTCATCTTTTATAATCCATCTAAGCCATGCATGCAAAGTAAGCACCAAACACACAAGCTACATTTGACAAAATCACTTACACTCTTATTAATCTACCCAAATATATTCCTAACTATACTAAATCTAATAACCACAGAATGTACTTTGAAAAAAAACCCCTAAAATCTACCAGTCAATAGTTATGCCCTATTAGTTAACTTCGTCTAAAACCTATAAACTAGCTTATGCAGTCTCCCCCTTGGTATTAATCATATCACATATGATAGAGCATGGGTCAAACTAAACTAATGAGCTATATTTTTCTTACTTAGCCTACCAACAAAATTTACATAATCAGATAATTACTTTTCATCTTTTATAATCCATCTAAGCCATGCATGCAAACTAGGTACCAAACACACAAGCTCAGTTTCACCGAAGAACTTACATACACTCTTATTAATCTACCCATATATACCTAACGATATCAAATCTAATGACCACACAATGTACTTTGTAAACAAAAAATCCACCTAGAATCTACCAGTCAACAGTTAAGCCCTATCAGTTTACTTCGTCTAAAGCATATAAACTTACTTATATGGTCCCCCCTTGGTATTAATAATATCACATATAATAGAGCATGGGTCAAACTAAACTAATGAGCTATATTTTTCTTACTTAGCCTACCAAAAAAATTTAGTAAGCAGATAATTACTTTGCATCTTTTATTATCCATCTAAGCCATGCATGCATACTAAGCACAAAACAGACAAGATATGTTTCACCAAAGAACTTACATACACTCTTATTAATCTACCGATATATATACCTAACGATATCAAATCAAATGACCACAAAATGCACATTGAAAACAAAAAACTCACCTAAAATCTACCAATCAACAGTTAGGCCTTATCAGTTAACTTCATCTAAAGCATATAAACTTACTTATATGGTCTCCCCCTTGGTATTAATCATATCACATATAATAGAGCATAGGTCAACCTAAACTAATGAGCTATATTTTTCTTACTTAGCCTACCAACAAAATTTAAATAATGAGAGAATTACTTTGCATCTTTTATAATTAGATCACATCCTTCAATACATGACATTAAATAATTAGTAGGACTCACATAAAGTTGCATATTCACATTCCACCTTAAGCTATACTTACCCAACCTTACTTCAAATAATCAATATTTAAATCAAACTTATCTTACAACATAAAATTAACCAATTATCGTAGTTCACACGTCCAATTTACAAGCCTATTATGAAATTGCTCATTTAAATTCCATTAAGATCTACCAAGCATTTCATCACCCCATATAATAAAATTTCAAACCAAATTATATAAAGCACCAAAGCAAAATATTCAATTCTTCAATTAACCAACCAGCGATGTAGGATCTTACCTTGCTATTTATATCTTCTACTATTATTGATCAACTGCTGGGGAGAGAGGTCATAGGGGCAAGGGAAGAGGCAGACTAGAGAATAGGGACCAATGCAAAATTTTTGGAAGCAGTTGGCTGGATAAGAGGGACGGAGGGAAGATGGCTACAAGAGTATTGTTGCTTTCTGGAGGGGGAGAAGGTGGCCAAAATAGATGTCTCCAATTGGGAAAAGACTGTCGAAGTAAGCAATCACCAGAGTGGAGAGCGAAGGATGGAAAAAATAGAAACTTTCTTTGCGTGAAGAGTTTGACTGAAGGACAGATATGAGGAGAAGGCTTGGATGGTATGGTTGTCTCCGTGGGGGGGGAATTCGGCCGGATGATAGATCACCTTAGGGGAGAGAAAAGCCGAAATGGTTCAAGAACGAAGGATGGAAAAATGGGAACTTTCAATACTAGAGGAGGAGAAGGTGGCCGATACAGATGTCGCTGGAGGGGAAATACCACCGGATGAGTGATCGCCTGAGGGGAGTGAAAAGGTGGGAAGGGTTGAGAGTGACGGAGGGAAAAACAAATCTGAACTTTCTTGCAAATGTGTGTAAGTAGGGTCTTGTCATTTCAAATTCCCTAACAGGGGGTTAGTCAATCAAAATTTGAAATACTGGATTTAAAATATGAGATTTTAGAATATAATCCAAATTCTTAGATTTGAACTGCCAAATTTTAAAATATTTGGATACCCAAATCTTGTATTACTAGAATCCCGGGATTTGAGCTATTGATTTCAAAATAATTAATTCCTAATATTTTTTATCTACAATTTTAAAATTTAACTAATCCATAATTTAAAAAAATGTGAGAGGTGGCCATGAGCGGAGTAGGCAATAGGGTATGCAGAGGAAAAAAAATCAAAACAGAGAATGAAAGACAACGGCATTTGGAGGGTGAGAGGAGACGTTACCTGGCCATGATGGTTTCTCCGACGAGGATGGTGGCCTCCTCCAAGCTCCAATTGCCGCATGAAAATGACAACCTCCTCCAAGCCATGGAAGGCAATATCGATCATGGAAGGTCGTATCGATCGATACGGGTGTGTATCGGTCGATACGTCTCGTATTGGCCGATACCAGTACGGTATGGGGGGCAATATGCCCCCTACCATAATTATCGATACGTAATGACCGATACATATTGATACTGTATTTTTAAAATATTTTTTAAATTAAAAAAAATAATTTTTTTAAGTCGTCAATACTCTTATCCGTATCGATATGACCTTCCATGGTATCGATACGGATGATAGTATCGATAATCATGGATACAGGTACACATCGATGATATGCTTGATACGTGCCAAAATGGTCATAAACCCTTTGATATACATAAAAAAATATTATAACTGATAATATATAATACTTCATTTTAGAAGGTTGTATAAACTGATATGAGTGCTCTAAAATTATTTCATTTTAGAACCATACACTTTACTCCCTCTGTCCTCTACAAACTATTATTCCCTCCACCCCATATTAAGTGTTCTAAAATTAATTTATTTTAAAATCAAATAAGATATTTAATGAGTCATATGAATATTATTGAGAAACTCATACGATAGATGTTTAAGTGAATCCATAATTATGGAGCACTATATTTTTTAAAAAAATTATGTAAATTATACAGACTCACTTATATTGATATCATACAATTTTTTTAAAAATATTTTTAATATAATAAAAACATAGTCATTAGAAGAGGTTGAATTGGAATTATATTTTTGTTTTTAAGAAAAGAATATTAAAAAAATATTTTTTAAAATAAAAAATATTAAAATATTAGAGTATCGATACGTATCGGTTGTATTGATATCGTATGCCCGATACAGTCGGTACGCATCGATGATACGTGTGGGGGGCGTATCGCCCCCTATACCATATTGGTATTGATCTCTAGTGCGTGTCGGCCTTCATTTTCTAGTGCATGCCGACCTCCCTTTTCGAGTGCTTATGTCATTTTACAATACCACCTCTAGATGTGGTGTTGTAAAATCTCACTTTTATGTTATAAGTTTCCAGCAAAATCCTCTCAAATCACAATCCTAAGATTTTTAACTAACGCTGTATTTCAAATACAAGAATCAATTGTTTAACCACTAAAGCAGTATTTAAAATATTATATTTTAAACCTTAATGTAATAACACTGGATTGTAAATATGGCATAGACAATCCTAAATGACTAACCGAAAATTTTAAAATACTAGCATTTTATTTTCAAATCTTAATTGACTAACCCCCTGTAAGGGTATTTTCAACATTTCAAGCGTGTGTGTGGGAAAGACGAACATCTAATTGTGCAAAATTGATTTACCTGGCCTAAATTTGTATTTAGGCCAATTGTCAAGTTGATTTCTAAAAAAATTCCAATTTTGACAACCTTGCACATGAAGTCGGCACCTTCTGCATCCAGTCCTCCCCGCAAGCTATTCCTAGCTTCTTCAGCATTTGAGCAAAAACTCCAGCACATGAACATGCTCAACAATAGTCTTCAGCCCCTCAGGACCATGGTACTTCACATACATTGCTTGCAGCCATGTTCTGAAGCAAAACCTGATCAGTTTCGTTCATGTGGACTACCTCTATCTCTATGATGGTGCAGCGATGGCCCTTCTGGCACCCATGACACCGATTCCTTGAGACGAAGATATGCAGCCTTTGAAAGTGCCATTCTCAGCTTACATTCATTTTCAAGCTCTTGCATTTCCAGTTCTTTCTATTCACATGCATAAATTGTCTCACTTTTGTTTACAACAAGAATATCACATATGAACTTCTCCCTTCCCTAGTCAGTTTTGATGTTTTTTTCATCTATCTTCTTCATTATCTCTTTCAAAAGGCCTCATTGCTTCCCAAGTCCCTTGATAGTAAGATCCACCTTAGGTTCTTCATGTCTCTCAACTTCAGTTTTGCTTGATGCCTGATTTTGCAAATGTTGTAGCCAACATGCTCCAAGTTCCCATCATATGAAATTCTATTCCTTGTCTCATTATGTAACTTCAACATATTGTCTTGTAGAATTTTTTGTACTAAGGACCTTGCAAACTGCAAATTCTCATTATCTGAACCATATGCTTAGGTATTTGGAATCAAGAATGGCTCATCATTGGCATCCTCAAGCTGAAAGAATTACTCACATTATTGTTGTTACAAAGTTCAGATGTTAAGCATACCAATGTACTGTGATGCATTGAAATAATGTTCAATAAAATATTTTTAAATTTTAAATTACAATCCTATTTTGTATTAAGTCATTTCTAATTTAGGCTATTTATGTTTTGAATAGGTTAGCTAGACCTTAATTGAGTTTACATGTCTAAACAGGCTTCAACAGGATCTAACTGGAAGAGGAAGTGAAGTCCAACTACCCAAATCTATTTAAAAGTCAAGAATGGGCTCTTAATGGTCTAAACATGTATGGAATGGTCGAACACAACCTTGTGGACTTGTTGGATTTGAGATTTGCATCAAGAGAAGTAAATTAGGAAAGAAGCTGATTCGGACAGATTAACACAGCCATAGTATTTTGACTATATCTTGCTCTGTATAATTCGGATTGATATGATTCTAGTGGCATTATAAAGAAGCCTTCTGCGGCTACAAGTATTATTTCAGGAAGAAATTCTAAATTCTGAAGATTTATGGGTCGAATTTGGCATGCAATAAACAGTTAGTAAACTAACCCGAGGCCAGCACATGAAGAATATTTTCATTAGTTGTGTATACACATAAGGAAAGACAATGAGGCTGGTTGGATATATAAAGGAAGTTATTTGCTAAATAAATCATTAATTTATTTGATAAATTTAGAATCTAATCATTGCCAAAGATGCAACTAATCAGGCAATCAATTAGGATGCAATCCAGAGATATGATTTTACTTTCCTCTTTGAAGCAACCCCTTCTATTCCTATAAATAGAGGGGTGGACGTGATAGAGGAATTATTCTCTCCTCTTTAGAGCTCTCTTCTCTTATTTTCTTCTCTCATTTTGTATTTTTGTTTTTAGTTTTATTGTAATGGCTTTCTAAGCTCTCAAGCTAAGGCTAGTGATGATTTGTAACAATCTAATGGAGTTCTATTCATGTTTCATCAATTGTTTCAAGTAAGTATGGTTTATTTGAAGTGATGTTTATTTAATATTGTTCTTCTTCTTGTTTCTTTGTGATTGGATACATAAGATGCTTGAAGGCTCTTTTTTTTATCTTTTATGATTTGGATACATAGAAATCTTTAAGAGACAATTATTTTTATCCTTCATCTATCTAAAGTATTTTCTATCTTTAATTTCAATTTTAATGTTCATATCTTCTGGTTAGATAGAATCTTCATTTGATTCTAACTGAGATAACATAATACATGAAGAACATCTTAGATGTTAAAATGATCCTTAATGCCTTAGTGTTTTCTCTTCTTGATTTCTTAACTTGTTATTCCTTCAATACTCTTCTAGTCTTTCTTTCTTAATTTTTTCTTTCTCTATTTCTTTGTAACCATTTTCTTTGTTGCACAAGGCTTTCCTTATGGATCAACCTTATCTACTACAATTGGCAAGTAAAATAAATCTGAATTTGACTTCTTCATAGTCTTGGTTTAGATGTAACAACAAATTAGCACCGTTGCCAGGGATTGCAACGTGTGACAAGAATCCGTTGCGAAAAAAACACACTTTAACTTTACTAATTCTCTAACTTTTATTTTTGCATACTAACTCTTTAAATTTAGTCATTTATTTTATGTCATTTCCTTTTAGTACTTAAATTCTGTAATTTTTCTTTTTTTTGAGACCGAAGGCATTACCCACATTACTACCGAAATTTTTTTGGGATCAAACGTGTACCTCGATAATGGCTTTGGCCTTATTTTATAATTTTAATTTTTGTCTATTAACTTCTAACTCTCTAACTTTTTTTTGTCATTTAATTTTTGTACTTTTACTTTCTTTTGTTACTAGAAAAATAAAATTGTTGTTGCATGTTCACATGGGTGCGTGATAAGTCTGGACGATTGAAAAGAGTGAACAAATCTTTTGAAAATTATGTTTATTTTGTTACAATGGAGGATCTAAGAACTAACGAGGAACTAAGAAGTGATAATGGGGATAATAATGCACAAAATATTCAAGTTAAAACCTTGCGTGATTATTTGCAACCAACTAGATCAAGTTCTCCTTCTTGCATGATTTTTCCAACTAATGTGGGTGGTTTTGAACTTAAGCCGGGTGTAATTCAATTACTACCCAAATTGGCTTAGATTCAGAAAGCCCATATTTATATTTAAAAGAGTTTGAAGAGGTTTGTGCAACTTTGCCAAACCAAAATGTTTCAAATGATGCTATTAGATTAAAACTCATTCCTTTTTCTTTAAAGGAAAAGGCAAAAAATTGGTTAAATTCTTTGAATCCAAGATCCATTGGATCATGGCAAGAAATGCAAAGAGAATTTTTTAAAAAGTTTTTCCCCACCCATAAAACTAATACACTTAGAAAGAACATCATGAATTTTTCACAAAAAGAAAATGTGACCTTCTTCCAATGTTGGGAGAGATTTAAAGAACTTTTGTTGTTGTGCCCACATCATGGATATGAAACATCGCATACAATTAGTTTTTTTTATAATGGCTTATCTTCTCAAATGAGGCAGTTTGTTGAAATGATGTGTAATGGAGAGTTTTTGAGTAAAGAACCTGAGGAAGCATGAGACTATTTTGATGTGTTAGCTAAAAATGCTTAATCATGGGAAGATTTTAATGAATTTGAAATTAGTAATAAAACAAAATCTAATGAGGCAACTAAGGGAGGCTTGTACCTTCTTAAAGAAAAGGATGATGTAAAAACAAAAATTACAAGTTTAACTAGAAAGGTTGAGGCTATGGAAATTAATAGGGAAAACATCTCTAAAGCTTCTCAAAAAGCATAAGATATTTGAGTATATGTGAGAGTGATGGACACCGAACACAGGATTGTCCAACAATCTCTGCTTTTCAAAAGGTGTTGCATACTCAAGTAAATGACATGAATACCTACAAAAGGCCATTTTCTTCTCCTTATTCTGAAACTTATACTCTTAATTGGAGAAATCATCCTAACTTTAGTTTGAGAAATGAGTCTAATGTGCAGGTACCCCCTTCTTCCTCAAATTATGTTCCACCACATAAGAAGACTCTTGAAGACACATTGCAAATATTAATGCAAAGTCAAGCAACAATTAATAACCAAACAATGCAAGCCATCAATGACTTGAAGACTTCTATCACACAATTGACCACAGCTTTGAGCACCCAAGAAAAAGGGAAGTTTCATTCTCAACCTCAACCAAATCCTAAAGGTCAATTTATAATTAAAAATTTAAATTCTTCAAGTTCACAAGAAGAACATGCTAAGTCCATCACCACTTTGAGAGGTGGAAAAGTAATTAACAAAGACATTCCAATGAAGGTTGTTGAACCTAAGGAGTCTTTGAATTCTAAACATGGTGACGAACTTAACAACTCTGATTATGTTGCTCCAATTCCTCCTCTTTTTCCTCAAAGGTTACAATCTTCCTCTAAATTGGTGCCAAATGGTGACATTCTTGAAATTTTCAAACAAGTGAAGATTAACATTCCTCTCTTAGATGCCATTAAACAAATTTCATCTTATGCTAAATTTTTGAAAGATCTTTGTACAATTAAGCGTAAGCTAAATGTACAAAAGAAGGTATTTTTGACATAACAAGTAAGTGTAATTTTGCAACAAAATACCCCACCCAAATATAAAGATCCTGGTTGTCCAACCATATCTTGTATAATTGGGAATTATAAAGTTGAAAAAGCTTTACTTGATTTTGGGGCAAGTGTTAATCTCTTACCTTATTCTGTTTATGAACAATTGGGACTTGGTGAATTGAAGCCCACAAGCATTACACTTCAACTTGCAGATCGCTCAGTTAAAACACTAAGAGTAATTGTTGAGGATGTGCTAGTACAAGTAGAAAAATTTTACTTTCCTGTTGATTTTATTGTTTTGGACACATAACCAGTTTTGAATGCATGTACTCAAATTCCTGTCATATTAGGCCGCTCATTTCTTGCTACTTCTAATGCTCTTATTAATTGTAGAAATGGTGTTATAAAGCTTTCTTTTGGAAATATGACTTTGGAACTGAATATTTTTAATATTTGCAAGCAACCAGGAGATGATGATGAGGATGTGCATGAAGTGAATCTTTTAGAAAGTCTTGTTGATGACATATCTACTATTTATTCATTTTTTGACCCTCTTGAAGCATGTTTTTCTTATTTTAACTTTGATGATGATGTTATGATTAATGATATAAATTCCTTGTTGGAGTCAACTCCATTATTGGATACTGATAGGTGGAAGGCCCGCTTTGAGGAGTTACCTCCTTCTAATAGCGCTCCTCTCCCCTCAAGTGTCCAATCACCCAAGCTAGACTTGAAACCTCTCCCTACTGAACTTAAATATGCTTATCTTGGTGAGGGAGAGACATTTCCTGTGGTT
Source organism: Saururus chinensis (assembly GCA_035235625.1). Classification (NCBI taxonomy): domain Eukaryota; kingdom Viridiplantae; phylum Streptophyta; class Magnoliopsida; order Piperales; family Saururaceae; genus Saururus; species Saururus chinensis. The sequence continues at coordinate 31,491,354 of CP141140.1, forward strand.
GTCTCTTCAATGTTGGATAGGGAGCAAGAGCACAGGTTGCTCGAAGTCCTTAGATTTTACAAGAATGCCATTGGGTGAACCATTGCTGGTATCAAGGGGATTAGTTCCCTGATTTGTGCACATAGGATCTTCATGGAAGAAAATGCAAAACTTGTGAGACAAATGCAACAAAGGTTAAACCCCAACATGAAAGAGGTAGTAAGAGCAGAGGTCCTACAATTATTGGATGTGGGTATCATTTACCCCATTTCTGACAGTCCATGGGTGAATCCCACCCAGGTTGTCCCCAAAAAGTCTAGAGTGACAGTGGTAAAGAATGCCAATGATGAGTTAATTCCCACTAGAGTCACCACCGATTGGCGGATGTGCATAGATTATAGGAAATTGAATTCTGTCACTAGAAAAGACCACTTCCCCTTGCCATTCATGGACCAAATCCTAGAGAGGGTAGCCGATCATCAATTTTATTATTTTCTAGATGGTTATTCAGGATACAACCATATTAAGATTGCACTTGAAGATCAAGAAAAAACAACATTTACATGTCCATTTGGTACCTTTGCATATCAAAGGATGCCGTTTGGATTATGTAATGCTCCTGCCACATTCCAAATGTGTATGATGAGCGTCTTTAGTGACATGGTGGAGCAGTTTTTGGAAGTTTTTATGGATGACTTTTCTATTTTTGGTGATTCTTTTGATGATTGTCTTAATAACTTAGAAAAAGTTCTAGTGAGATGTGAAGAGAAAAATCTAGTTTTAAATTAGGAAAAGCGTCATTTTATGATTACTACTGGAATAGTACTTGGTCACATTGTTTCTATGCAGGGAATTCAAGTGGACAAGGCAAAAATTGAATTGATTGCTAAATTGCCTAGTCCAAAGCCCATAAAAGATGTTAGATCCTTTCTAGGGCATGCCGGTTTTTATAAAAGATTTATCAAGAATTTTAGTGTGATATCTAGACCGTTGTGTAATCTTCTATCTAAAGAGCATTCTTTTGAGTGGTCGGATGCATGTGAAGAAGCTTTCACAAAGCTTAAGAACATGTTAGTATCCGCACCCATCATGCAGCCCCTGGATTGGACCCTTCCTTTCGAACTTATGTGTGATGCAAGTGATTATGCCGTTGGGGCTGTTTTAGGGCAAAGGAAAGATAAGAAACCTTGCGTAATTCATTATGCAAGTAGAACTTTAAATAGTGCCCAAATGAACTACTCCACCACTGAAAAAGAACTTCTTGCTGTAGTATTTGCACTTGACAAATTTAGATCCTACTTGATTGGCTCTCAAATTATCATTTTTACTGACCATGCAGCTTTGAAGTACCTTTTGAGCAAACAAGATACAAAGCCCAGATTGCTCCGATGGATACTCCTACTCCAAGAGTTTGATATCACAATCAAAGACAAGAAGGGAGTAGAAAATGTGGTGGTGGATCATCTTTCCCGATTGAAATTTTCTGATTTTTCGGAAAACATTCCAATCCAAGACACATTCCCCGATGAATAACTTTTTGCTGTCTCACATCCTCCATGGTATGCCGACATTGCCAACTACTTGGTGATAGGTAAAGTTCCCCACCATTGGTCTCCTCAAGATAAAAAGAGATTCTTCACCGAGGTAAAGCATTTCTTTTGGGACGACCCCTATCTCTTTAAGTACTGTCCGGATCAAATAATAAGGAGATGTGTGCCTGATTCTGAACAAGTAAGTATCATCTCTTTTTGTCATTCTGAAGCATGCAGTGGTCACTTCTCCTCTAAAAAGAGCACCGCTAAAATTTTGCAATGTGGTTTTTATTGGCCGATGCTTTTCAAAGATGTTCATGAATTTTGCAAAACTTGTGAAAGGTGTCAAAAGTTAGGAGTCATATCTCATCGAAATATGATGCCCCTTAACCCCATATTGGTTATTGAGATATTTTATTGTTGGGGCATTGATTTTATGGGACCTTTTCCTCCTTCTTTTGGCTATGTTTATATTTTAGTTACCGTCGATTATGTTTCCAAGTGGATTGAGGCTGTTCCAAGCAAAACCAATGACCACAAAGTCGTTGTGCGCTTTTTAAAAGAAAATATATTTTCAAGGTTTGGAACACCTTGAACCATTATAAGTGACGGGGGGTTACATTTTTTGCAATAAGCCTTTTGAGGCTTTGATGAGGAAGTATGGGATTACCCATAAAGTAGCAACCCCCTATAACCCACAAACAAGTGGACAAGTTGAAATTTCTAAAAGGGAAATTAAATATATTTTACAAAAAATAGTAAATCCAAATGGTAAAGATTGGTCTTTACGGCTAACCGATGCTCTTTGGGCTTACCGTACCGCTTTTAAGACCCCAACTGGCATGTCTCCTTACCGTTTGATTTTTGGAAAAACTTATCACTTGCTTGTGGAGTTGGAACATAGGGTATATTGGGCAATCAAAGCGTTGAATTTTAACTTTGATAAGCTGACTTAAATAGACAATTGCAAATCAATGAGTTAGAGGAAATTCGACATAATGCTTATGAGAGTTCAAAACTTTACAAAGAGAGAATGAAGGCTTTTCATGATAAAAACATTTTACAAAAAACTTTTGAGCCATTTCAAAAAGTTTTATTGTACAACTCTCGACTTCATCTCTTTCCAGGAAAATTAAGATCACGTTGGACAGGTCTTTTCCTTGTAAAAACTGTTTTTCCTTATGGAACTGTTGAAATTGAAAACCCAAAAAATGGTGATGTTTTCAAAGTTAACGGACAACGTTTCAAACCATTTTTTGACCATTTTGTCCCTGAAGTTGAGTCTACATCTCTTGAAAATCCAAATTCTGAGGGTTGATTTTCTTTTCATGATTTTTACACACAAAAAACAACAAAATCATAAAAAAAACAACTATTCTTTTTTTCAAACATTGAGGACAATGTTTAGTTTAGGTTTGGGGGTGTAGAATGTAAGGTCCCTGATTTTTCTATGATTTTCTAGGATTTTTCTGCCATTTTTCTGGTCATTTTCGGCAGGAAAATGTGACGTTTCAGCGTATGCGTATCTGTGTATTTTCCCCATATTTATACCCGTAGAGTTGGGTGTGGGGCTTAGTCGCGGGCCACGGGCCTCGCTGCGTGCTTACGGCGCGAATTTTGGAGGTTTGACGCGTAACCAGTGGGTTAACGCGCGTTGAGCGTACGTTTGGAAAAAATAAAGAAAAGAAAATAAAAAAGAGGGATCGGGATCGCGATCCCGATCCACTGGTTCGGCTGGATGAACAGTACCACCGCCCCCCATTTCCGCCTTATCCCTATGCCCGGCCGCCGGCAGGCCGCTGGACCGCCGCACCGGCTCCGCCCTGGCCGAGCAACGGCAGGGGAGCCGCCGTCCTGGCCCCCACGGCCGCGCCGCCTCTTCCCCCGGTTTGCCCCTTTCACTGTGTTTTTTTTATTCCGTCGCCGCCGTAGGCCGGCGAGGGCCGGCCGGCCGCCCACGGCTCCGCCATGGGCCGGCGATAGCGGGAGGACACTCCCCCGGCCCCGGACGGCCTCAGTTCCACCGTCCTGCTCCCTTTCTCTCTGCTGCCCCTGTTTGCCGCCCCACTGTATCGCGCCGTTCCGCCGCCGCCACGGGCCGGCTCGGCCCGACCGGCCGGCCACGGCTCCGCCCTGGGCCGGCGACGGCGAGGAGCCACTCCTCCCGGCCCGGTGGGCCTCCGTTCTGCCGCCTTGGACTCTTCTCCCCCTCTCTGCACTGTTCCGCCGACGGACTGTTTGGGCAAACAGTGGCTGCCGGCGGTGTTTTGTGGCCGATTCGACCTTTCCCCAGCCTCGCCTTGCTCCGGCGAAGGCAGCGGACCACCCTACCCAACCCGGTTCCATCCCCTCTGCCGTCCTATGCTCCACCCCATCCGATTTGCGCGGTACTGTGGGTGGATTTTCCGTTGGGCTAGCACCGCCATCGTTGGCGGGTGAGGGTGACTTGACCACCGTGGGCTCCGCCCCGGCCTGGCGATGGCCCAGGGATGGCCCCACCCACCTGGACCGATTCAGCCGCCGCCCCCTTGGCCGCTCCGCCCTTATGGGTTTTCTCCGGTCGTCCCCTATTTTTGGCCTACGCCCGTTTTGGACGTTGTGATTGACGTTATCAGTTGGACGCCGAATTTGTTTTGGTGGACCTTAGTTCGGCTCCGCCCCAGCCCGGTGATGCCAATGGGCCACCCCTCTGGGTCTTGTTCAGCCTTGCGGCCCGTAGCCGCAGCTAGTCCACCTTACCGGCATGTGTGCCGTTGACCCTTCTTGCCCATTTTACGCCGTCGGTACCGAACGGCCTCGGGCAAGAATTTGTATGACGTACCTTGACAGAAGGTGGACGAGTTCACCTGCTCAGGCCTTGGCTAGTGACGGCCTCATGGCCTTTGCTCGACCCTGAACCCTCCCCTTGCTCTCTGTCGTGCGAGATGCACAGCCGCCCGCACCATGGGTATTGGTTGTGGGTGGCGATCGGCGATGTTGCCGCTTAGATTGGCCACCGCTAAGGGCCTTAGCCCTGTTGGCTTTTATGGGCCTTGAGTCGCCTCATTTCAGCCATTTCCCCCGCCCTTTGGGCCGCGTGCGCATGTAGCCACGCGTGTACTTCTGGGTTTAGGCGCCGCATTCGTGCCGCCTAACCATCGGTTGGCGTTGCCACCGAGTGGAGTTTACCACTAGAGCCGTCCTCCACCTCTCCTTTGATTCTCGAGCGTTGCCCCACGCTCTCCGCCCTTATGTGGGCCTTTGTTGACCGAAATAGTCGCCGTTGGGTGCTATCCACGGCCGATTTCGACGTCTTGTGGCCGGCTGTGCACGTCTTAGCCACTGGCTGATCTTCAGAGTGTACACCCTTGACATCTGATCGCACCGCCACTTATGTTGGCACGATATTTCTCCCGGCCGCCCTAGTGTGCCGCCGTGGATCGCGGGTTTTACCGCATTGAGTTCTGACACTCTATTTGGCAGTGATAGTTCCGGCGCATCTTAAAATCTTTGGGACAGCAGCTCTCTCAACCAGGTAACGGTTTTGACCGCCAACTCCACCGCCGATGCCGCCACCGTCGTGTGCTCGCCATCGAACATCATGATTACTAGGTAGGGGAGCTTTGAACTCGTAAATTCATGAAGCATGCTTTGAATGAGTAGCAGCATGCTAGGATTGTATGATTCCATGCTTGGATGTTAAGTAACGCTCCGATTGCATGGTGTGCGTGTAAGCATGATTGTATGGTATGATTGATATGCATGAGATGTATGCACGTTTTATGGATGTGGATTATGTATGCGCTAGCGATGGCTAGCAAATATGTCAGTATGCTACGTATGTGTTATGCATGTGCTAGTGATGGCTAGCGTGCATGTTTGAAGTATGTTTGATGTATGCATGAGCTAGTGATGGCTAGCGTGCATGTTTGGAGTATGTATGTATGCATGTGCTAGTGATGGCTAGCGTGCATGTTTGACGTATGTATGAATGTGGGCATGTGCTAGTGATGACTAGCGTGTATGTTTGATGTATGCATGTGCTAGTAATGGCTAGCGTGCATGTTCGTAAGTTATGTATGTATGACCGTATGTGTATGTTGTACGTATGTGTGAGACATACGTATGTATGATGGCTTTTGCCGATGATATGGTTTTGTGTAAGTGTATGTGGGCAGAGGTATGGGCGATGGACAGTAAGAGGTGGTAGAGACTTTGTCCGAATTTGGATACGGTTGTGTAAGCGTATGACAGAGGATATGAGTATGACGGGCAAGGATTAGAATGGATCAGTTTGGGGTGGATTGTATGTTGGGCAATTGTCAGACAGTAAGAGTGTTCATAATTGTACAAGCATAACGTACAGATTATGAAGTGAAAAGTAAGTATAATAAGTGAGATATAAGTAAGAGGGCGACAACTGGGTTGAAACTGAGGAGCGATATTTGAGGATGTCAGTGTAAGAGGATTTGGCCATAAGATGGATGGCGAAGTATGTAAGACTGTAAGGATTTGTTGTACGATGAGTTTTGTCCATGATGTGGACGGGTAAGTGAAGTCTGCTGCCCTGACGAACTAGGGTTTCGGATCGGGCTCAGCTTCAGTTTGATCAGTCGAGGACTGTGAGTTGTGTGGCATAATTGTACCGCATAATGTACTTAATTCAAACTTGAATTATAAGCACAACTAATGATAGCGTTGTGAGTTTGAGACCTGAGGGTTCGACGGATTCAGTTCCGTGTTTGAGCTGGCCGCTAATGAGTCGGCCGAGCATTTATCATGTCTTGCCATGGTGTTTATCCTACGGGATGTTGTCTGTGTGCTGTATAGAGCGCCGGACGTCTGATGTTCTGCTGAGAGCGACATTGTTTTCGATTTGGTCTGTGTGCTGTGTAAGCCCAGACGTTTGATTCTCTGTTGAGAGCGTTGTATGTTTCCGCCCAAGAGTGGCACTGTACGTTTCTGCCCAACTGGCACTGTATGTTTTCTGCCCAAGAGTGGCAATGGTACTATAAGACCCATTATGGTGGGCAATTCTTTGGCACTATAAGACCCATTATGGTGGGCAATTATTTGGCACTGTAAGACCCATTATGGTGGGCGATTCTATGGCACTATAAGACCCATTATGGTGGGCAACTGTATGACCCCTTATGTGTGGGTGTTTATGTTTGCGCGCTCAGGTAAGTAGTATCATGGATCTACTCTTACCTGTTTGATCCAGTGCCCCATGAGCATTGGTGTGCCTTACCTTCGAAAAAGTCCATGGCGTCTAGTCACTCCCCGGAGGTTAAGGTGTTGCCCCAGTGGCATTCTTTTCCATTTCGACGCTGGAGTTTATTAGTTGTAATGAGCTTCAGTGGTCGTTGATATGTGTACGATTATGTGTGTGAGTACGACTGTACGAGTGTGAGTACGACTGTATGTGTATGAGCAGGACTGTAAGTGTGTGAGTATGAGTAAGACTGTAAGAGTGTGTATGAGCAGGACTGTAAGAGTGTGTATGAGCCGACTGTAAGAGTATGTGGAGGAGCACGACTGTAAGAGTATATGAGTACGATTGTGAGAATATGTTTCTGAGTAAGACAGTAAGTATGATTTTGTGCAGACTGTACGAGTGAGGTCGTACGAGTCTGATTGTACGAGTAAGGTCGTACATGTATGGGTAAGCTGCATGAGCGAGCATATGATTGTACGAGTAAGGTCGTACATGTATGGGTAAGCTGCATGAGCGAGCATATGATTGTACGAGTAAGGTCGTACAAATATGCGTATGTTGTATGAGTATGCGTACGGTGGTACGAGTAAGTTGTATGACCCTGGATAAGGGTGTTGGTGTAAGTTGATTGGTTAGTATGATTTTGGCACAATGGTGCCTTGGTATGATTTTGGCACGATGGTGCCTTCACTATGTCTGTGGCACGATGGTGCTTTTGATATGATCGTATGCGTTTGAGCATGATTTGATTATATTATGTTGACTGCTTCATGTTGAGTTGCATGACGCATGTATTTATGAACTTATGGAGTTCACCGTTTGGGACTTCCCCTACTGGGTATTTTCCTACTGAGTATGAAAATACTCACCCTACTACTTTTAGCCCCGTTGTACGGGAGGTTTTGCAGGTTGTGTGGAGAGCTCCTGGAGATGGACGCTCGTTTCAGCAGTGGATTGATTCCCGTTGACTCAGGTATCTGCTTGACTCATAGCGAGTTTATTTGTGCCACGATTTGTTGTATTAGGTGAGATGAGAACACAAGATGTTTATTCTGGACTTTCATTTGGATCAGTCAGTGGACTGTTATGGGACTTGTACTCAGGGATGCTTGGGAGAGTGATTTGTATTTAAAAGTCTATGATCATAGCAATTTATTCGTACGGTTGTTTTCGAGTAGCGCTTGAGGATATTTGCTTTGGCCGTACGATGATTGACCGTATGTGGATGTTTACAGTTTTAAATTATAAACTGTTTTATCAGGTTTTGGTTTCGTCATTTTTCCTCCGATTTACAGACGTTATATTGCAAAAAAATTTTCATGAATTTGAAGGAAAATGGGTGAAAAATCTTGGGCGTTACATAGAAAGAGATTTTTCTTTTATATTTTTTTGTTGTACTTAAAAAATGAAAAATTAAAAAATTAGTTAGATTTATGTTTTTGCTTATTACATTGATGCTTATTTTAGACATGTGACTTTGTTTAATGATATCATACTATTCAGAATATGACTTGACATATTTAATAATTTTGAGTTCTAATTACTTCATATTAGTTTTTTGTGCTCCTATTTTGAAAAAAAATAAAGCAAGCATTTGCCTAAGTGAGAATTCGAGCCCTTGATTATGGTCTTACATCCTGGTGGATATCATTGAATCTAAGTAATTATTTTCTTATGAGAGTAAAACTTTGACATGATCTAGTAGTATTCATGTTATCATGATAGAGTTTTGAGCTTCACTATTCTTGGTTTGTAGAACAGTCGAGGACTTTTTGTCAACAAATTCAAGTTGATTGTATAATGCGCTCCAAAAAAAAAGAGAAAGAGAAAAAAATGTGGAAAAAAGAATGAAAAATTGTAATGATTAAAGTCACTCTATTGAGTAGTCCAGGACTCGGCGTGCCTCACTAAGCATAGGGTGTTCGAGTCAAAAGGTAGAGTTAACTAATTTATGCCATGCATAGCCTTGAAGCCTATTTGGTTCAAGTTATTAAGCCTGAGGTGTGCTTTAACACCTAGTGCCCTGAGCTAACTGGATTGGGAGTCACTGGCCTAACACTTGTTACATGAATCTTATAGAAAGCTTAATACGGTTAAGCCTTATACATGTCATGTGAGATTAGCATAAAATTCTAGTAGGATACTATGCAATTATATCTTGAATGAGTTGTCAGGTGAGCTAGGGTGTTTTACTTTTCAAGGAAGGTTTTGCATGATTCTCTATTATGATCTCTTGAAGATGAATGGATGTCAATGCCTATTTTTTTAGGGTTAAAATTGAAATTACTGAGTGGACATGAGACACATTGAGTTGTTCAATTCATGAGATTATGATTGTATAATTACTTGGCAATGTCTATTTTTTTAAAACTATTATGTATGTATAAGTACTTGCCACCAATATGAAGTTGTCATAATGAATTATTGTTTAAGAAGACAAGTTGTATTATATATGATTGATTTTACTAAATGAAGTCACATGTTTAGGAGGAGTTGATTTGTAAATTTGACGTGGTTTTAATTTTCTTCTATCATTTGAATTTTGTGGGTACATTCACTGCAAACCCTCACGAGACACAACTCGTCCACTAGTGTAAGCTAGGGGTTTAAAGGCTTGTTGCATATGCTAAATGCAATCGAGATTTCCTGCAGAAGTGGAGTAGTTAGTTTTGTTTTCTATTATTTTAATTTTTGTTTTGCTCGAGGACTAACAAAAGTAGGTTTGGGGGTATTTGATGCACTAAAATAATGTTCAATAAAATATTTTTAAATTTTAAATTATAATCCTATTTTGTGTTAAGTCATTGCTTATTTGGGCTATTTATATTTTCAATAGGTTAGCTGGACCTTAATTGAGTTTACATGTCTAAACAGGCTTCAACAGGATCCAACTAGAAGAGGAAGTGAAGCCCAACTACCCAAAGCTATTTAAAAGTCAAGAATAGGCTCTTAATGGTCTAAACATGCATGGAATGGTCGAACACAACCTTGTGGACCCGTTAGATTTGAGATTTGCATCAAGAGAACTAAATTAGGAAAGAAGCTAATTCGGATAGATTGACACAGCTATAGTATTTTGACTATATCTTGCTCTGTATAATTCGGATTGATACAATTCTAGTGGCATTGGAAAGAAGCCTTCCGTGGTTACAAGTGTTACTTCAGGAAGAAATTCCAAATTTTGAAGATTTATCGGTTTAATTTGGCATGTAAATGGACAGCTAGTAAACTAACCCGAGGCTAACACAAGAAGAATATTTTCATTGGTTGTGATTGATATACATAAGGAAAGACAATGAGGATGGTTGGATATATAAATGAAGATTAAAAAATATTTATTTGCTAAATAAATCATTGATTTATTTGATTGATTTAGAATCTAATCATTGCCAACGATGCAACTAATCAGACAATCAATCAAGATGCAATCCAGAGATATGATTTTACTTTCCTCTTTGAAGCAACCCCTTCTATTCCTATAAATAGAGGGGTGGACGTGATAAAGGAATCATTCTCTCCTCTTTGGAGCTCTCTTCTCCTATTTTCTTCTCTCATTTTGTATTTTTGTTTTTAGTTTTATTGTAATGGCTTTCTAAGCTCTCAAGCTAAGGCTAGAGATGATTTGTAACAATCTAATGGAGTTCTATTCATGTTTCATCAATTGTTTCAAGTAAGTATGGTTTATTTAAAGTGATGTTTATTTAATATTGTTCTTCTTCTTGTTTCTTTGTGATTTGGATACATAAGATGCTTGAAGGCTCTCCTTTTTGATCTTTTATGATTTGGATACATAGAAATATTTAAGAGACAATTATTTTTATCCTTCATCTATTTAAAGTATTTTCTATCTTTAATTTAATTTTAATGTTCATATCTTCCGGTTAGATAGAATCTTCATTCGATTCTAACTAAGATAACATGATACATGAAGAACATCTTAAATGTTACAATGATCCTTAATGCCTTAGTGTTTTCTCTTCTTGATTTCTTAACTTGTTATTCCCTCAATACTCTTCTACTCTTTCTTTCTTAATTTTTTTTTTCTCTATTTCTTCGTAACCATTTTCTTTGTTGCACAAGGCTTTCCTTGTGGATCGACCTTATCTACTACAATTGGCAAGTAAAACAAATCTGAATTTGACTTCTTCATAGTCCTGGTTCAGATGTAACAACATACTGCAGTTCGAAGACCGACCAAGTTATTTATATGTTAATTGGTAGATGTTTATCAATTTGATGGATATGAGTTAGATTCACTTGGGCAAAAATAACAAAGTAAGATAGAGACTTATTCTATTTTTTACAAAAATTTGTGGACAAGTTCATTGAGTGGAGATTGTTAACGCTTATCATTTCTTATAATTCCAAGAATTTAGTTTTTCAAGAGGCCAATTATTTATAAAAGATCAATGCCTATGTTCGGAAATTATAACTTATTAATATCATATTGGTTTCATATCCAATGTGTGTTGAAATACATTTTCTTTTAAAATGGGTATGTGTATAATTTATAACTCATGAGTCTTATTTCCCTATGAGTTTACCAACCAAGCTTCATATACAAATCTTATAAATCAGATTCATGGAATATGCATTATCAAACCTAAAAGTGATTCATTGATGAATTTAACTAATTAAATTAAGGTAAATCATGATTTGCTACACTAAATAATCTGTATCCAAACAACCCCTTAACAAGATTAAGATGATTAAGATTAAGATTTCAGTCCATAATTGTATTTACAAGGTGTGAATCACAATTAATACCCAACCCTAATTTAAGAACTAAAAATTCAAGCAACAAACTAATAAAAACTACCTTGAATCATAAGAACATGATTAATCTTATATCCATGATAAAATTTATTAATTACAAATAGGTAGAACAATTAAGAGGTTGTTTAAACTAATATTATTAGATGTAATAAATCATGATTTTCCTTAATCTGATTAGTTAAATTCATCGATGAATCGCTTTTATGCTTGGTAATGCAGATTCCATGAATTTGATTTATATGAGATTTGTATATGAATAATGTTTGATAAACTCACACAGAAATAAGGTATATGAGTTATAAATTACACATATACTCCTTTTAAAAGAAAATATATTTCTATACACATTGTATATAAAACCAATATGAGATTCATAAGTTATAAATTACACATGTGGGCATTGATCTTTTAATGATAATTAGCCTCTTGAAAAAATAAATTCGAGGGATTGTAATAAATAATAATTTTGAGAGCTCGCATAGAGTTGAGTGCATATTTTTAATATGCAACCCAAAACATATTAACTTTATTTAATATATATACATACATACATATATATATATATATATATATATATATATATATATATATATGTATATATATATATATATATATGCACACACACACACACATTTCGAATTGTCTATAGTTGAATTGGATGATTGACAATCCACTCATTCCCAGACAAAAGGTTACTATACTAACGAGACTATTATAGTAATTTTGCACATCCCTAGGTATTTAATGAAGGTTTCAATAGGCTCCATGAACTATTGCATGGCACTGAGCAATGAATAGGAAATGCATGATCCTTGTACCTATAAAAAGATAAATCTGACTTACACCCGAATGACCTGTCTGGCCACAACTATAACAAGACACTTCTCTTGGACCAGCATCCATGATGTCGGCACAACACAACTAAACATAATTTTTGCAAGTATAGCAATGGATCACTTGCTTCTAAGGGTTATATAAAATAGAAAACGAACACGGTTCACATAAGTTCCTTGGCAAGACATGAACAAAACTATGTGGCAGAGAGAGATCAAGTTATTATAGAACTCCAAACCACATACCTTAATATCTTCCAGTGCATATTGTCCCTGATGTTAAAAAAAACTACAATGAGGCACCATCGAGTAAAGATAACATTCCGATATCCATGATAGAAAAGTATCCAATTAAAAAAATACCACAAGATCATAATAAGGTACATATATTGTATCTTCACAAATCAGCCAAGAACGAGAAAGAAATTCAAAGTACTATATACACTAGAAGTGCAGAGACTATGGACAATAATTAAAGTTCGTCCATGCTGGTTCTTGCATGCAGAAATAACTTTTAGAGAAGAAAGTCAATGAAACCATATTCAAACAACAACCATGAATAGTAAATTATTTAGGACAAAATATAGTTAATATACACTATTTTTATTATTCCATGCATTTGAAAGAATTTTTTGGACTCCTAAACCTAGAAAATGTATAAAAACATACCTGCATACAATGCCTTGCACCAGGAACAAAGTTGCCACAAACAAAACATGGCTTTTTTCGCTTCTAAGATGGCCAATTAGCCATGACATGCCCTCCCTTTCTACAATTATTGTACGTTTTTGAATGGCTCTCAGAGGGATCAAAATATCTTGGGCCACGCTAAAACAATAATAAAAAAAAGTTTCAAACATAAAAGAAAAAGTAGATACTTGTAATTAGCAATAATTCTAAGCTTGTATTCCTCTTTACATTAATTTCTTCAAACAAGCAACTCCTTGAAAGTAAAGAAATTATATACACAAGATGCTTCCGAAAAATAGAATTTTGTACTACCCTAGTCTCATATGTGCTCACAGTTTTTGCAACATCATCTAGCAAGTCAATAGCTTCTAGATTTATAACTTTAACTACCACTGGATATTCTTCAACTTTATTGACTTCTTCTGGCATACCACTTGTTGTATCTCCCCTAAGTGACATCTCCTTAGTTTTTGCTGCCCTTCCTTAAAAAAACTCCATTTCTCTGGTAACATCATCCATATGTAGAAATGCAAATGCCTACAATTCTTGTAAAAAATAACAATAAGTTTTAGGAATTTTAGGCTTTGACTACAATGAAATTTCAAAAAGGTAAACAGTCAAAATATGTAAATAATAAACACCTTGCATAACCAATAATTTATACTAAAACCCTCGTGCTAAACAAATTAAAAACTATAACCATCAGTCATTTAAGAAGAAGGAAAATTAATCAAAAACAATTACAATGAACATAATAATCTCATGAGAATCAAATTTCAATAAAAAAGGTGATTTGTTTTGAATATAGTTAGTTAGCCTTGACATAAGTCCCCTGAATTGCTTTCCATAAGAATTGAACTTCTAATCTAGCCATGAACATCTGGGTGCTGAAAGTAACTCGGAAATGTCCAGAAATTTTCTTCCAACTTATAATGCGTATAGATTGATAGTCCTCCCCCACAACATACATAGTAAATTGGTGAAAACAGTAGCCACCAGCCATTTGTAAGATGATAAATTGTACCATAGAGGAAGCACCAACTAAACATTCAAAAAAAATTTCATTTAACAAAAAAGTCCATCAAGTTGAAAGGTCCAAATATCTTCTTATTTCACACAAAATAGATTTATAACAAGACAAATTTCATTAACATGAGAGCTAAGTTGCAATGCTGGACTGGGCGCAACATGAAAATTTAATTTTCAACAGGGTATGCACTAAATCAAATTGGCAGAAAGCAACTTCAAGAACTTCAAGTCTAGTTTTTTCCATGCTACCAAATCGAATGCTTCAGAGAAACTTGACTCAATTCTTTTTAAATAATCAAACCAACCCACATCAAATTTTTACAATTTATATGAAAAGCCTCATCAAACCTACAAGTATTTGTTCCTTTGCACCATTCTTCTGTTTTTTCCCTTGAGATATGCCTTTTCTTCTTCTTCTTCTTCTCTATCGCTGATGCTGCCTCACCTGCATGATTGGACTTCACCACCACTGCAACCTCATTGGACGAGGGTGGCAATAGGATGTCGAGGAAGTCCAGCTGCCATTTGGACCTCTGCTTGGTCTCCATCGCCCCGCCCGTCTGATTAGATCCATACTCTGTCCCCATTTGCTTCTTCCTCATTGTTGTAATCACCATTGTAGTTGGCATCTCCGCTACCTTATCATCCTAGGTCTTGCCCTTGTCTCTCCCTAACAATTTCCTGAACCCCACCTCTGATTCTCCCTGTGCTTCATTTCCTCTGCCCCTTCAAATAACCGAGTGAAATCAAAGTAGAAGGGAAGGTCACAATTTCGACAAAGTTGCCACCAACAAGTTTGCCATGACCACCATATCTTTGCACTCAGCTTTTTTTTTGGTATGGGAAGTTAAGTCCGACCATCTAAAGGGTATACTTATCAACATATTATCAAAATGGATTACCACTAGTCATTTGTCGTGAAATCTCCTCAGGGGAAATTACTTAGGAAAGTAAAAATTAACTGAAAATCTTGATGAATCTAACGATTTATTTTGAATTTGATACATGTAAGAATTTTTGCAGTTATAACATGGTTTACAAGATTTTTACTTATTATTTGGGTGTTGGATTTTTAGAAATGGAAGTAGAAGTTTTTAGAATTAGTTTAAAAAATTCACCGTTTTTAACAAATTGCGGTTGGTAATGAATTTGTTTATAATAAATTTGGATGTCGAAACAAACCCAATTTTAAAACTTAAAACTAATATAACTCTCTCTCCTGTACTCGGATATGCACATTTTTGGTACTATTATACTCTTAAATTTGAGTTCTATCAAACAAAATCCCATAGGGGTAGGTAATTTTGAACTTTTAAAATGGGCTGCACCTATATAACATGCTTCTTGAGACACAAATCAATATGAGAGGTAATCGTTGAAAAATAGCAGAATTTGTAATGTTTAATATGGGGGTTGGGAGCCAGAATTGACAGAATCACCTCCCTCATGAGGTGATTAAGTGATTTCTGCTCAAAAGAGCTAGGAATCAACTTTTTGGAAGAATTTTTAATTCTGCCCATCTTTTACGCACAAACATGATTCCGATAATTTGATACAACTTTGGGACAGAATCGAAGAAATCTTACAAAAATTGCACACACAAATAGCCCTTTAAAATACTAAAAGAATCTAAGTAGTAGATCTTCATCCAAATAGCCCCCAAGCATTAAAACACATGTAAAGGAATTGAATTAACTCTCTTAACCATGAATCCATACAAATTAACAAGGCATCATCCTAGCCTTAGATGAAAACCTAACCACATTATTTTGAAAACTAAAATCTTTATTAAAGTAAGTGAAAAGAGTCTTAAAAGATGTGAAGAAAAGGGGGGGAAATCACTTAAAATTGTTCTGCCACAGTTGTGGGAACATTACCCCTAAACATTAAAACCATGTCATTCATTGTCTTCGACCTTCAGCTACTATAGTAACCCACAAGTAGAAATTTGTTTCTTCTTTGGTTCTTTCTTTTCCTCTGAATTAAACTTGAATTCATAGACTCTGAAGCTCTCTTCTTCTCTTTTCTAGTTTCTAGAACTAATATTTCTTCCCTTTGATTCATTCAGTTCTACTCTTTCCTGTTTCTGAATTCTTGCTATGTTTGTATAACTCTCCACAACACAACTTCATTCCTTATTCAAGTCCTCAATATAACCCATAGAGAAGCTGCGCCCCTTATTTAACTCATTCCACTTTTTCTTCTTTCTTTTATTTTGGTTTGTTCTTTCCAAGTTCTATTTTTCTACCTTTTATTTTTTGGCCCATTGGGTGCTCACTATTTATTCTCTGCTGTTGGAAATGGCATGTGGAGTTCTTTGGTTCATCCCTTTCATTTACTGTTCTTCCTTTTTATTGGCCATAAGCTGATGGCTTTTTAATATTTCCTTTGGTAAGCTTTTGTCCATGTTCTATTTCTAAAATCTTCTACTATTGGACGCTGGCCGCTGAATTTTTTGGACAATTCTTCTTATTAGCATCACCTTTCTTTGATAGGCTTCAGTAGTAATGGAAAAGAACAACAATAGACCTTCTAATTGCCATATGGAGAAGAACAACAATAGCCCATCTAATTGCCAATTCACATGGTGGTCCAATGAATATCTCTCTAGTTTCTGCTACTCATAAGCAGTTATGCTTTCCTTTTTAAAAATCTGTTGGCCGTTCTTTATTGACTTTCTTTCCACAAGTTGCTCAAGTGGCAATATAACCTCCCTTTTCTATTCAAGTGAATTCTTTGCTCATTGGCTTCCCAAGTTGATGCCTTTTGCTCAAGAGTTGCTGACGTGAGATTGTAGAATTTTGACAAAGGTACAACCCAATGAAAAAGCCAAATATAAAGCAAAAACTATAGAATAATAAATAGAGTAAGAGACACAAGAATTTATATGGTTCAGCAAGGTGCCTACATCCATGACCGGAGAGAATCCTTCCACTGTACTTGAGAAATGACATGGTTACAAGCCTCTCAATACTATGAGAAAATCTCCTTTGGAGTCAACCCCTCTCTCTCACCAAGAATAAAGAACCCGAAAAAAAACTCAAGAGTTAAATATGTCACGTAGGAAAGAAAGTTCACCCCTTTCTTGTTACCGAAAGATAAGTTTGTTTTCCCAACAGCCACATCCCGTATAGCCTTTTTTTCTCTCCCCATAGTTAACCATTCATTAATGATAACTACCCACTATGTAGGCCCCAAGTACAAATTGGACTAAAACTCAAATAGAGTTCAAGGCACATACGTCAACAATCTCCACCTTGACTTGAACTCTACAAGTCACCTAGGAGGAGCTCTTGCAGCTACATCCACCTGAATATAGGTTGTCCCTTTGTCCACCACCTCGAATGTAGCTCCATTTGCACCCCATCTAGATACAATGTGATCATCAACACCTTGTGAGATTATGCAAGCTCAAGCAATGCTTCAACTTTTCTATAGTCACTGACTTTGTTAACATATCTTCAACATTATCTTTCATGTCCACCTTTTGAAGATGAATCTCCCCATCTGACACATATTCATATATCTTATGGTTTTTCAATGCAATGTGCTATGTCCTGACATGATAAACTTGATTTTTTGCTAAATGCATAGCACTTTGACTATTATAAATTACTTTAATATTCCCTTGCTTCAATCAAAGTTTAGTGACCAAGTCCTTCAACTATATAGCCTCTTTAGCTTCTTCTACAACTGCCATGTATTAAGCCTCTATTGTTGATAAAGCAATCACTACTTGGAGAATAGACCTCTAACTGACTACACCACCTGCAAAAGTGAACACATATCCTCTGGTAGATTTACCCTTATCTAGATCACCTACAAAGTCTGCATCCACATGTCCAGCTTTATGCGCCGGTGTTTCATCATTCTCAAACAAAATGCCAACATTCTTTGTCCCAGTCAGATATCTCAAAATCCACTTTACAACATCTCAATACTTCTTCCCTAAATTAGCCAAGTACCTGCTAACAACACTTAATGCTTAGGCAATATCTACATTAGACAACCAATTGCAGTAGCATAAGTGATATGCACGCAATATAACCATTTATATACCCTAATTTTATATATATAAGCATTGATTTTATATTAACATTGGCACATTAGAGTTTAATTGTCTTCTAAAGTTGTTTAGACTATCTTCATTCATGAAGAGGCTATTTTGGAGCATTAGGGATGAATTTTTAAGCAAATTTTCTCAAAGTTGCTCAAGTTGGAAGAGCCCATATGATAAAGTTGGCAGAAGACATAGATGAAGCAAGAGATATCCGATGGAGTCTTAAACGAAGCAAGAAAAGGATATACCATTTCATGAGGCTAATGATCACTATGAAGAAAGAGAAGTAAACTTAAGGCAGAAAAGATTTGAAGCCAAATAGAAGGTAGCAGTTTATGACAAGGGGACAAGACCAGTTTGGTAGCAGCAATTGCAAGACTAATTTGAGAAGATTTTTACAAAGGAAAGAGAGCAGCTAGGAAACAAAAATAAGGAAAGGAAAGAACATACTCCAGATGAATATATGGAGAGAACAAAAATAAGGAAAGGAAAGAAATAAAGGAAAGGTGACTTCAGCAACGTCCAGAAATAAGGGCTGCAGAAATTTGCAGAAAACATAGCTGAGTTCGAATTAGAGCTTATGAAAAGAAAGAAGATTTAAACGAAGAAAGTATTGGGCAAAAAGAAAAGTTTATAAAGGGAAAGATTAAACATAACAAGAAGCTCCTATTCTGGGTTGGAATTGGGTGTTTAAACAAGGAAAGATGTGATGTCCAAAAATTTATTTAAAAACCAAAATAGAAAATTGCAGAAGAGGAGAGGGGAGATAATAACAAACCAAAGACAAAATCCTTCAATCCCATCCTTTGAAATTGATGAGAAAACATATTGAAAGTGAGAGAACTGAAATCCCAAGTAGGAGGAGTGAAAAAGAAGCAAGAAAAGAAAATCACATATGGAAATTTTATTTCTTACGTTAATGTGACAAACACTTTGCTAAGGCTTGGATGAAGCTTCATTAAATTGTAGAATTTCATAACTATGAAATTTGATTAATTTTTCTTAATGGTAGATTTAATGCTAATCATTTCTACCTTTATAGTTGATGAGATTGATTTGGATATGAGTTTAGTCTTGCTTCTCTCATGATTTAAATTTGTTCTCATTAGTTTCTTACTTAGTTTTGTCTTGTTTAATATTAAAATTGGGCATTAGTTGTGATTTCCAAATAGTGGATACAATTAATGATTTGATTTTAGTTTGTTAAAGTGAGGAGGAATAATGTATTTTTTTATTGTGCATGAGAGCTTAATGATGATATTTTTCATAATAATGAAGATTGAATTCTAGATTATTATGAGATAAATGTGAAAATATGATTAATGATCATACTTATGAGTTTCTAATATTTAACGAATATGGATTCTTATGCCTTAGTATTTTGTTTATTTGAAATTTTAGTTATTTTGCATTACTTTCTTATTCTTTGATTAAAGATTTAGAATTTTGATTTGGATAGTTTAATTGCCTTTAAATTCTTATTTGCTTTTGTTAGTTACTTTAGTCAAATTATTCTCATTATATTTGTTAACTAGATTAGGGTTTACTTGGGTTAGATTAAATTTAGTTTTCTGAAGTCTCTATGAGATTGATACTCGATTTAGCCGCTTAACTACTATATATTTGTTTGCTTTCGAGTAAATAATTAAATTTTAACAACATAAGGTACCAATTTTATACCTTAAAAGCTATGCACTCAACTTAAAATGTGCAGCAAGAGGTGTACTAATCGGTTTTTCATAATTCATGTTAAACTTATCCAACACATTCTCGGCATACTTCCTTTAAGAGCCATAACTTCCCAAGTTACTATTTCATCCCTTCTATTATGGTCGTCATCCACTTGTCATTGTTTTTAGATTTATGACACCATGATAACAAGATGGATCTCCACTACCAGTGAATAAAACAAAACAAACCATTTCCTCAAAGTCACACATAATTGTTGCAATAGTATTTCACTTTGCTCTTCCTTTTGCAATGTTATAAGGCTCCAATGTTGATCATCACTCATCTAAGAACATTGTTGCTTATCTCTATTATCACTTTAGGCATCTACATCATCTATTTCAACCTGAACTTTCATTTGCTGCTAACTTTTTTATTACAATAAGTCACCAACCCGTCTGCATAACATGTGAGCCCCATCAAATACCACATCCCTGTTGAAGACTACTTTCTTTGCCACTTGATCCCAAAGTTTATTTCCCTTTACTCTTTTCTCTTACCAAAGGAAAATGCATTTTATAGACTTAGAATCAAGTTTAATCCTTTGCATGCTTTGAATATGGACATATGCAAGATGCCCAAAAATCTTAAGAGTGGAGTAATGTATAAGATTTCCAGTCTATACCTTCTCAGGCACCTTCAAGTCAGTAGTTATAGACGGTGGCTTATTGATGATGTGACATGTCATATTAACTTCTTCATCCCAAAATTCTATGGAAAGATTTGCATTCAACCTTATGCTCATTACCATTTTCAAAAGTGTCATGTCCATCTTTTATGCTACTCCAGCTTGTTGTTGGGTTCTAGGATTAGTGAAGTAGTGAGCAATCCCTTCGTTCTTGCAGTAATCGACAAAATCTTTATATTTCTATTCAGCCCCATGTCGGACCTGAGACACTTCAACTATTTTCCTGCATATTTTTCAACATGGACCTTCCATTGCTTGAACTTCATAAACACCTCTTATTTCTATTTTATATCATATACCCACACTTTTCTTGAGTAATCATCAATAAAAGTCACAAAGTATTCAACTATGCCTTTTGATGACATTGAAGTTGGCCCCCAAATATCTGTGTTGATATACTTTAACACGTCCTTACTTGTATGCTTCCCTATGTGAAATCTCACCATTCACAATTTTCCATAAAAAGAATATTTATAGAAACCTAATTTGCAACTTTTGACACATTTCAATAATTTTCTTTTGTGAAGTTCTTGCATACCTCTTCTCACTTATATGCTCCAACCGCATATGCCATAAGTATGTGTCATCACCATTGCTTTCCATAGGAGTAATCACAATAGCTCTCCCTAAAATTGTATTCCCTATTAATTTGTATAGGTTTCCTACCTTTTGACCTCTCATCTCAACCTTACCTTTTTTATAACTTTTAACACTCCACTTGCTACATTAAACTTGCAACCAACTACATCTAATACTCCGAAAGATATCAAATTTTTTTTCAACTCAAGAACATGTCTAACTTCAGTAAGTATTTGAACTATACTATCAAACATCTTAATTTTAACATTCCCTACTCCAATGGTCTTACAAGTAACATTATTTCTCATTAGAATAGATCCACCATTAAATGACTCATAGGTGTCAAACCCGTCACAATTAGGGCACATGTAGAATGAACATCCCAAATCTAAAATTTATGAATCATTAAAAGAATTCATACCCGAAGTGAAAGAAAGCACATCAGCCTCAAAATCATTGGGTCCATCCTCACCACGCTAGTTTAACAGGAAGAAGCCACATTTTCTTTCTTCTTCTATTTTTCCTCCTTGCGCTTTCGACACTCCTTTTTCATGTGCCATTCCTTATTGCAATGATAACATTAAATCTTTTTCTTTCCCTTTGACTTTGAGTAAGACCTATTTTTGTTAGACTCATTCTTCCTGAATCTTCCTCTTCCCTGATTATTTCCTTGAGCCAGAAGACCATCAGCCTATGACTTCACAAGATTAGGCTTCTTCCACATCTCATTTGATAAAAGAGCAGTCATGGCACCTTCCAACTCTACTGTCTCTTTCCTATACGACAGTGTTCACCATATGTTTATATGAAGGTGGAAGGGATGCTAGAAGTAGTAATGTCTTATCCTCATCTTCAATCTTAACACCATGTTAAGCAACTAAGAGGTCAAGTTGTTAAAGTGTTCTAACAAATTTGCCTTTTCTATTATCCTGAGAGGATATAATTGTTACTTAAGGAATAACTAGGAATAACTTATTTATAAGGGATCTTATCATATACTTGCTCTCTAATTCTATCCAAAGTTCCAGAGCTGACTCCTCGTCAATAACATTGCATAACACCTCATTTGCAAGACAAAGACGAATAGTGTTGACCTCTTCCATCTCCAACTCCTCCCAGTCATTGTCACTCATACTTTTTGGCTTTTTCAAATTTCCATACAATACATTTAATAAGCCCTATTATACTAACAAATCCTCAACCCTTCTTTGCCACAAACCAAAGTTATTTTTCCATCAAATATTTCAACTTTAAATTTACTAAACCCCTTTGATGCCATCATGAAAAAATTTTGCTTGGAACCTAGCACTCCGATACCACTTTATAGAATTTTGACAATGCACAACCCAATGGAAAAACCACATATAAAGTAAAAAATATGGAATAATAAATAGAGCAAGAGACACAATAATTTATGTGGTTCGACAAGATGCATACGTCCATGGCCAGAGAGAATCCTGCCACTATACTTGTGAAATGATCAGGCTACAAACCTCTCAATACCATGAGAAAATCTCCTTTAGGGCAAACCCCTCTATCTCTATCTCTCTCTCTCACCAAGAAGAAAGAATAGAAAAAAAAAACTCAACTGTTAAATGTCACGTAGGAAAGAAAGTTCACCCCTTTCTTATTACCAAATGATAAGTTTGTTTCTTCCCAACAACCACATCCCATACAGCCTTTTTTTCTCTCCCCATAGTTAGTCATTCATTAATAATAACTAGAGAAATTTACCTTTAAGTCCTAACTGTTATGGTTAATGAATGTTAGATCTTGACCAAAATTTAATTGTTTAGCATGTCCTTTCTAACTATTTTCCGTATCCTTTAAGTCCTCGTTTACTACAACGATGCCATTATTTATTTCAAAAACCCAAAATTAACCCTCACATGCATGAGCTTCCCTTTCTTCTTCTTCTTCGTTCGCTCTATGCTTCTATCGTGGTATGCTCTCCTCAGTTCCTAGATCCTCTACTCCCTTCCCCTCCCTCTTGCCGTCTCCTCCCTCGACCACCCCAAAGCGATGAACATCGACGAGTACCTTTTCAGCCCGATCTCACTGTCATGAACTTTGTCTATCCAGATCTAGAGGTCCAAATTGAACCACCGGCTCATTTAGTGGCCTGCCCCCAATGAGTATGAACCATAGTGGCCCAGCGAATTGTTCAACGCTTCCACAGCAATGCCCAGCAGAAGAAAGAAATGAGCGGTCATCGCCGTAGCTGAGGGGGGACTCCCGAAGACACCCTCGTCGTCGAGGACATAGATGCAGACGTTCCAAGTGGGAGGGATGGGGTGGCGGAGGTGGACTTTTGGCTGGAGGGTGAAGTCCAAATACAAGCTAGGAGTTCTTTTCCGTTCTATTCTTTATTGGCTGAAATTTATTCTCTGCTGGCTACTCTCCTCAATCATTTCCGCTCTCAATCCTAAACTGTCTTTAGGATCAAACTTTGCATCCACAGTAGGCGATGTACCTGAGACAATAGAAGCTAAAACTAAACTGGAAACGTCAACAGTTTGCTCACTCACTGATCCATAATTTTCATTCCCTTCGACAACTTCCAAAAGTTTCGCCTTTGGAGAATATATAGCACCCACTACCTTTGCCTTGTTCTCCTCTTTACTAGAATCAACATCCTTCGCCCCATCAGGCAAAGCAACTTTCTTCTCCTCATTTGTTGCAGTATATATACTCTGTGCTTTTTTACATCCACCACAGGACAAAAGAGTAAATATATACTCTGTGTTTTTTACATCCACCACAGAACAGAACAGTAAATATATACATGTCTTTTACATCCACAAAACAGAACAGTAAATATATACTCTGTGTTTTTTATATCCACTAAATAGAACAGTAAATATATGCTCTATATTTTTTACATCCACCACAGAACAAAACAATAAAGATATACTCTGTGTTTTTTATATCCACAGAACAGAACAGTAAATATATACTCTGTATTTTTAACATCCACCACAGAACAGAACAGTTATTATATACTCTATGTTTTTAATATTGTTCTATATTAATTGCTTCATTTGTTTAATTTAGGCTATGAGATATGTCTGATAAGCTTCTCACATAGCTTTCGGTTGTAGAGACCACCAAGTCGGACGTCACCATTCTCCTGGACTACTAGTGGACATATTGTCCTTTTCAGTGGTCCAAACCTGCGGTGAATGAGCTAGAGGGAAGTGCAGGTGACAGGAATCGCAGCCCGATAATTCATAGGGCGAATTTGGACTCTCCGAGGAGCAGGAGCAGCAGAGGGGAAAGTCAGGACAGAATCTGACACCAAAGAAGGAGCATCTAGAGAAAAAAGCAGAGTCAAAGGCACCGGAGGAGAGGATGGAGTCAAATCCGGTGCAGGGTGGCCTGAGCGAACAATTAAAATGGAGGCGAAGATCTCCGGGGCACCATTGCCAGGGACAAAGAGGGTGACAACACCCATGGAGGGGGAGAGGCGGAGGTGGGTGGAGAGGGTTGCTTCGATGCCGGAGAAGTGGGACTAGGTGGACCCTTTCTTGTCTAGCAGCTATGATCCCTAACAGGCGAATAGGAATCCATACCATAGTCTCTGATTCTAGGAATTCGATCACCTCTTAATGTGCCTAGAAGTGAAAAGTCCACCTTTTCCCATCCATTTTTGTCTTCATTATCCCAACCGAACCTCTTGCTAAGTTCCAACAAGTCGAACACGACACTCTAAGACCTTGCCGCCCTCGTCTCATTTCCTTGCGGAACCTTCTCCGCGAGTTCCCATTCCAATCAGTCTTTGTAGTACAAGGTCATCAGGGGTCCTAGGAGCGGCAACAAACAGTGAGGAAGACTACATGCAATAGATCAATCGCAGGAGCTTAAAATCACTAGAGCTTGAAATCTTCGGAGCTTGAAATCTCCGTAGTGTTGGTTTTGGTCAGGAGCAAATGGCACGCACTCTCCCAGTTTGGGCAATTAGAGTCTTAAATTTAGAATTCAATTCGAAAAGATAAAAGGGTATTTTAAGATTTTTAAAAGTTACATATACCTCGTTTACCTATTGGACAATTTGTAATAGTGGGGACTTAATAATAATTAATTATTAAACTGATATGACCACTTTGAACCGCTTCAACTCCTCTGCCCTCTTCATCTCTCTCCAACCGGTTGTTCGCTTCGGTGGAGGTCACGACATCCGACACTTTAGACCTCTCAAATGAGAAGAATGGCTCTTCTCCCTGAGCTTGGAGATGTAAATCAGAGAAATCCCTTTTCATGGATAGTTTTTCATGGTCATGCTCATCATGGCCTTCATAAGCTGCCTCTGTTACATCAGTTGTCGGGGAATTCTCTTCTCTCAGCACCTTGACCTTGCAAGTGGGACTCCCCACAGTATCAAACGGAACCGGAAGATTGAAAGATGCCTCTTTCTCCTTGGAGTAATCGACTACATGCTCAAGCTTCACTTGAAGGGTCCTTTGTCCTTTCGTTGTATCAAAAGCTTCCAGTAGTTCGTCCTATAATACATCATAATAAAACCTGAAATTAAGCCTGATTAAATCATTACAACATAGGAAGTAAAACAAAAAATATATCAGAACCTGGAAAGTCTTCTTGCTTCCTTCCGGTGAATGAAGAAAAGCAATTGAATATCCCCATTTCAAAAGACGAGTCCGGCAAAAACTTACCTTCTTGAATCCCTCTTTTTCTATCAACTACTGATTTACTCTTACTTTTGCATCAGAAAAAAAAATCTGAATTCCCATATTTGTCAATACTAAAGGCTGAAAGAGATACGACCCTAACGCAGAAACCTTAACAAAAATGAGGTGCAGCGGTAGAGATGGGATTTTAGCCGTTGTCAATGGGATAACCGACGACCATGCGACAGCGATGCCAAACCAAAGAAGGGTTGGCAATGGTGGCGGGCGGCGCGGGCAGAGAAGAGAATCCTTTGGCAGCCCACACCTCCCTCAAGGTGCGAGACGTTGCTATCTTCTCTCCGGGATCGGCCAGAGTGAGAATAATCACCCCTTCTCAGTCGAAGCCGTGGAGGAGCCATGTTTCCCACGATCCAGAACCTGTAATCCAATCCAGTCCGCAGCTCGATCAGCAAAAACGGAAAACCAAACCTTTCAAGAAACTAGCCCATATCAATAAATAAACAAAAACAGTTGGTCATGAGGCCAAAAGAGAAGGTTTTATGTAAAATGGTTTGAAAAAACGATGCTACATTCCATTTGAGAGTACCTGTGAAAGCTCTGGGGCAGTGGGGCAACTGCGGCGGATAGGGAGAACGACTGGTTTGGCTTAAACTTCAGCCAGATTCTTCATAATTCTCAAGAAATGACAAGGGGCTAGAGGGGAGCTTTTCGTCTGATTCCCGCAGTGAGATCCAGAGATGCACAAATCGTGAGCGGAGAGCAGGAGGAGGATGGACAGAAGTGAGGAGGTGAGGAGAGGGAGCCGGTCGGGAGAGGAGGAAGGATGAGAAGAGGCAACAACGAATATGTGGAGGAAGTTCAAAATGTCGGGCTTACGGTGAACGGAGGGAAGACAAGCAAGGAGTTTTTCCAGACGGGCTCTGGGCTTGAGAGGAAGAAGGAATGTGTTAGTCCCTCCACTTTTTGTATATATAAGGGGGCGGCTACCCCCTATACTTGGCAGTGAACAGCCAAGTTAGCTTGGGCGACGGACAGCCTAGGCAGCCTCTTGGGTACAGATAAATGCTTGGAGCAGCGTGGGAGCAATCTCGAATGCGCACTCGCCTTGCGGAGCAGGCCGAGTCCCTGACGGGCAGGACTCTAAGTAGCGTGCTAAGCGCCACAACCCCTTAAGGACGGATTCTTAGGGGCGCTAGGAAGTAGGGAGGCAGCACAACCAGACTCCTAGCACATATAGGAGATGATGCACAGGTTTCCTTGGACGGATTGACTTTAGAAGCAGCAGGGTGCTGGACTCCTAGCCGAAGACGGATTCCTTCACAGGTTTTCTGATTTGTGTTGGGGCGCCCCTATTGGGCTGGGAGAGTTAGGACAGGGAGGGACTCTGTATACATGGGCTGAGTTGTTATATTCCTAGTGTGATAAGGACCAGCGATGCTGAGTCTATTTAAAGGGAGAGGATGGGGCGGCCATGGCTGACAGAAACTTGGTGAGGACGAACCAGAGAGACTCGGCCTGCTATTGTAGCTGACAGACTGAGTTTACATATCATTGGGCGGAGCCCTTTGCGCCAGAGACAGCCGTGTTGGCTTATTGCTTATTCCCCTTGCGCATACGATAGGGAAGGTCGCGAGAGTAGGCTGTTAGCTGCACGCTGCAATCAGGCCATTACGGGTGTAGATGCTACGCAAAGCTCTGAGCCTGTGACAGAACGCCAGAGGAGCGGAAGAAGGAAATATGAGATGGGAGAGAGGGAAGTAACTGGTGGATAGCGCAGGAATGCCCAAGAAGAAAGATGGCGCCAGCGGGGAATAAGCATTTTTGCACTTGTAGAGAAGGATTGAGATACAAGAGATGGCTCCGCAAAGGGGAGGGAAGCACTATCTTTTTCTTTTGTGCATTTTGAATTACGAAAGGGGGGGAAGTCGTAATTGAAAATGCACACACATGTATTTTAAATACAACGGTGGTTAAATCATAATTTAATTGACTAACATCATATTCTAAAATATATGTGCAAAATTTTAAATGACTAACACTATATTCTAAAATGTGCATACAAAATCCCTAATGACTTACGTCATAATTTAAAATTGTAATTTGACATACAAAATGACTAACGCCCTCTTAATTTCTTTCCCTTGTCAAATTAACTCCCACTTTGCAAGTCCTTTCTTCATTGAGTCCTTAGTGTAACAACCTTCTAACTTGAATGACAATAAAACTGTAATAAGCCATTACTAATATAAAATCAAACTTAAAATTTATAAAAATAGGGTATATAAATGGTTATATTATATGTATATCATATACAGTCTCGTTGTAACACAAAATTAAAAGTTAAGGCCACCTACCTTGCTCTTTGAAATTTTTTTGAGTAGCAGCAAACAAAAACTCCCGTTTGCCTAGAGACATTCTCCCCTTTCTGGGATCAGAAGTGGAGGGATGAGCCTCCCCTTGCACCAAAACTACCTTTCCTTTTGGTCTCGAAAGCTGTGGGCAGAGCCTCCCCTTACCCTAGACTATTTTTCTCATTGCAGTTCAAAGGCGATGAATGAAACCTCCCCTTTCCCTGGGACTATTTTCTCTTTGTGGCTCAAAGGTGACAACATAACCTCCATTTACCCCAGGATATTTCTCCCTTTGAGGTTTGAAGGCGGGGGTAAAACTTCCGCTTATCTCGTAACTTTTCTCTTTTTGCACCCCAAAGGTGGCAGACAAAACCTCCCCTTAACTTGGGATTTTTTCCTCCCTAGAAAGGTTATATCTCAAAACTAGCCTTCTTACTGCGTAAAATACGCTCAATTTAACTAAGTTTGCCATTTGAATGACTTAAATTAGGTTAGAAATGGCTCTAAAATAGAGAACATAAGGTTTAAAGATTGAAAAACCCTAAAGAAGAAAAGAAAAGACATGTACATCAATGGGTAACCACCCCCTTTTTATAGAGGGCAGTGGTGTTGGATGTACATTACGTGGCATGCATCCAGGAGCCAGGCATGGCTGGCCATACTTGGCAGTCATTGATTGATGCCGCCACAACTAGTGTCAATGGCTATCGCTGACCTCATTTACTTTAAAAAAAAAAATTAAATTTAATATTCAAAAACTCACAGCTCCTTACCTCGAACTCAAATTTATGTGTTCTTGGCACTGTTGGACTCGTATCAATGAGCCTTATAAAACAAGATCCCAAATGGGTATGTTATCTTGTAATTTTAAAGTAGGGCTCACCCACAACACACTTTTCAAAACCATAACCTACAATCCCGACTTCTGATTTATGCATTCTTGAACTCAATACTTTCGTCTCTCTTAGCCAAACAAAAAACCTTAAAGCTCCTTTAAACAATTGAACTTAAAATAATTTAAATTTAAAGAAAAATGGTTTCTAGGCCTAGAATCCCTTATGGGCCCAAAAGTTAAATTTTTTTAATACTTAGAAATTCTTTGTTGATGCAAACATATATACCCGCATAATATTGTTCAAGAAATAAGTAAATACAGAATTTAAATATTCAAGTCAAGTGAATAATTAATAGAGTCATCCATACAAAATTTCTCTTTTGAAACAATTAACACAAATTGTTCTTTCGAGTTCTATGTTAGCTATTTCTTCCCTTAAATCTGTTTTATCTCCCCCAAGGTATTTGGATTGTCTACCCCTCATAATAACACATTGTTCTCTCTCTTTTTGTCATGAATAGACAAAAGTAGAGTGAAGGAAAGAAGAAAGAAATGAGAGAAAACTTGCAAACATTTAAAACCACATTTAAGATTCAAAAGCAAGGAAAGTCAAAGCTTTTTCTATGAAAATAATGTGTTGAAATCATATAGCATTATCATGAATGAACACATTTAGCTAAGATTCATTTTGATCATTAGTAGTTTTCAAATGGTGTTAAAAATATGCAAATTCAAACATGTGTAATATAGGTAAAAAAAAATTGTTATCGAGAAGCATGGGTCCTACCAAAAAAGTCAAACAAAACATACTTATGTGGATCTCATTTAATAGAGCTCATTTAGAGCTTTCTAATGACACTAAGAATGCATAAATTCTAGTTTCGGAGTACATGATATAATCTTACAAAGTTAAAATCAACATAACATGAAAAATAGGGCGCAAGTCATATCAGCAACCACTTAGGCAATTGTGAGCCTAACTCATATAGGCTTAATATTGGGTCATAGGTTAGCGGAGGCAATAGTATCCAAAGACTTTGCACCATGAAACACATTATATTCATGTTTAGGACTAATTTAAAATAGATCTCATTTGATAGAGCTCTTCAAAAAATTTCTAATAATGTAAAAATTATGCAAATTTAAGTATGTGTAATATAGGTAAAAATTCAAAAATTTAGTATCAAGAAGCGTGTTATATGATTAGGTCCCACAAAAAGTTTGACAAAGCATACTTGTGTGAGATCTAATTTGATAGAGTCCATGGAGAACTTTCGAACTATACTTAGAATGCACAAATCCAAGTTCAAAAGAGTAAGATATAACTTTACAAAGCTGAAATCAACATAATGTCAAAAGTAGGGCTCATGTCATATTAGCAATTAGTATAAGGTTGACATGTGAGAGCCATCTAAAAGAATCTAAGTAAATAATTTTACTAAAATACTCTCATATCACATACCAATTGAAGCTTTTAAAAGAATTGAAGGATAAAATTGAGTTTGAAAGATGAGTAAAATAAAAATTAAGGGTGAGAAACATGGGTAAAATAGGAAAAAATGTAAAATTCTATTGTCAATCAATTTACTTTATATAGTAGTATAACAACACATGAGTTCTTTTCAAAGGCTTTTTCTTTATGTCTTGAAGCCCTCAAAGAGATGCAACTATCATTCTTTTAATGAGTTTGCACTTCTGGAGTTCCTATTTGGATATTTGTAAATAATAAATAGACTACTAGAGATAGGGGTGTTAACGAGCCGAGCTAAGTCGAGTATTAAGATTGTTCTACGTGAACTCAAACTATTCAAGCTTGGCTCGAGCTCAACTTGAAGCTCGAAGCTTGAACAAGCTCAAATTACAATAAGTGAATCATGAGCCTAGGCTATAACTAAATAAAAATATCTAAATATATCTAAATCTAAAGTGTATGAAGTATCCCATAGAGTAATATGTTTTTCGTAATAAATAATAATGAATACGCTTCAACATTACAGCTGCATCTCAAATAAGTGACTATAGTCACTAGGAAAGAAGAAAACTATGATAAACGAATTTTAGTTACAGATACTTCAAAAAAGCAGCATTACTATTTTCCTCACTTTACGTGTAAATAATCACTAAAAAAGATGCAAAAATTAGAAACCCACATAGGTCGCATTACCATCTAATTTGTCGTATATTCTAAAAAAGAAAAATATAGAAAATCCACATAAAAGAACTATTCTTGAGCCTTAGTATGCCTTCGAAAAATTCCAAATGCATTTTAAAAGAAAAAGAGTTTGTAAAGAGAGGTTGGCCCCCCAATGTCATGCTTTAGCTTATGAAAGAATATTCTAATTGTTCTTTTATATATTGAGCCCCATAGTGTCATGCTTCTTTTGTAAGAGTTCATGTGTCACTACAACCAAATGTAGTATTAGCGATGCCTTTATCAGCGTTGCAATAATAATCGTAGAAGCTACCAATTATGATGCTTATAAATGTGTCACAAAAAATTTCACTATTAGCGACGTGTTTTATAAAGTGTCGCTAATAGTATACATTTTAGCAACGCATAATAAAACATGTCACTAATAGAAGAAATATTAGCAACGCTTTATAAAACTTGTCGCTAATAATTATGATATTAGCAACACTTTAAACAAGCGTTGCTAATAATTATATGTTAATTATATGTTTTAAATAAAAAAATATAACTATTAGCGATGCATATTGTTATGCGTCACTAATAGTTCTTTTTATTTTAAAAAAATTAAAATAAAACATGTAGTGGGGAGAGAGAGAGGGGAGTGATATGTTCATAACATAACCATTTATACACCTTAGTTTTATGCATTTTAGGGTTGATTTTATATTAATATTGACTTATTAGAGTTTAATTATATTTTATAGGGTTTGATGAGCTTAATCGATGAAATTGTCATTTTGGAGCATTTATGATGAATTTCTGTACAAAAACTAGTTCAAGTTGGAAAATTCCTTTCTTAAAACCAAGTGGATGGTCAAGTGCTTAGAAATAAAAAGTACAAAGAATAGAAAGTCTTAAATGAAGAAAACACCAAAAAGAAGAATAGAGAAGTTGGTTAGAGTTAAATCAGGGAAGAGCTTATAAAAAAAGAAGACTTAAACAAGGAAAGAAGTAAACAACAAGGAAAAATGAAAGAACAAAGAATAAAAATCAACTATATTGGGTCGAAATTAAGGCTTAAAGATGGAAGAAACAGTTCTACACATCAAGTTTATAAATAGAGCAAAGAATTGAAGAAGATAATGGAGCAAAGCAAAGAACCAGAGAAGAAACATCTCAGCCGGGTTACTGTTAATAAACACTATTCACAGTACTATTCATGGTTGTTGTAGCAGTCCGAAATTTTTTAATCTTGCTTAATTTTTTTCTAAATTTGTAAGCTTCTTTCCTTCTTTCTACTCTATTCAATAGAAATTTTATTTCTTAGATCAATGAGTAGATAAACCTCTTTGCCAGGGCTTGGCTGAAGTTTCATTAAATTATAAAATTTTATGATTATGGGACTTAATTAATATTTCCTAATGGTAGATTTAATGTAAATTATTTCTACCTCTTTAATTAATGAGATTGATTTATGAGTTTAGTCATGATTCTCTCATGATTTAAATTGATTCTCATTAGTTTCTTCATTTTGTCTTGTTTAATATTAAAATTTGGTATTAGTTGTGATTTGCAAGTTGTGGATATAGTTAATGACTTGATTTTAATCCGTTGAAGTGATGAGGAACAATGTATTTTTTATTATACATGAGAGTTTAAAGATGATATTTTTCATAATAACGAAGATTGAATACTAGATTATTATGAGATGAATGTGAAAAAATGATTAATGATTATACTTATGAGTTTCTATGATTTAATGAATGTGGATTCCTATGCCCTAGTATTTTGTTTATTTGATATTTTAGTTATTTTGCATTGCTTTCTTATTTGTAGATTAAAGCTTTAGAGTTTTGATATGGATAGTTTAATTACCTTTAAACTCTTATTTGCTTTTGTTAGTTATTTTAGTGTAATTATTCTCTTTATATTTATTAACTAGATTAGGGTTTACTTGAGTTAGATTAAATTTGGTTTTCGGATTTTAAGTCTCTATGGGATCGACACACGACTTAGCCATTTAACCACTATAAATTCATGCGCTTGTGAGTAGGGCTGGTCGTGGACGTCAGAGCCATGTTCAAGGTGTCTATGGCCGTGTCCGGCCAAATTCTTTTAGCCACCAATTTTTGGACATGGCCATGGACAAAGACATCGTCTAGCCGTTTGTATGAGGTTTGGTTAACTTTTAAATACAATATGCATTCTTATATGAAGGACTATATTTATTTCTCCTCTAATTATTCTTACACATCATTTTCTTATACTTAAATCTTTAACAATTTAATTACAATTATGTTAATGTTATATTTAAGTTCTTCTTTAAAGCTAGTTATTAAATATTTCTTTTGTCCCATATTAATAGCTCTATTTGGTTTTTCAAGATGAACTAATTTCTTTAATAGTAATACTACAAATAAAGAAGATGACATATATAAGTTTAAAAATTATTATTATATACTAAAATACTTAATCTAGAAATCCTCACCCTAGCCCTACTTAGTTAAATTCATTAACACCGCTCTCATTCTCTACAACCACTTCAACCCTTATCCAGTTGCCTAAGAGGCTATATCCAAGGACAATGGTCGTGTCTGTTGAAAAAGAAGCTTTGTCCTTGGATAAAATGTTGATAGACAAATTGTTAGCAGACATAGACATGGGCAAGCGTTCTCCGCCGACTATTTAGCCTAGGACCAGCCCTACTTGCGAGTAAACAATTAAAATTCAACAATAGGGAGGAGAGAGAGAAAATTAAAGAGAGAGAGAGAGGAGAGAGAGATAGGGAGAGATAGAGAGAGGGAGAGAGAGAGAGGAGAGAGGGTAGATAGAGAGAGGGAGAGAGAGAGGAGAGGGTAGAGAGAAAGAGAGAGAGGAAAGAGGGGAGAGGAAAGAAAAATTTTATTGTAAATTATTTTAAAAAAAATTAAAACATTTATTAGTGACACTTATAAGTATGTGTCGGGTAATAGCGACGCATAAGGATATGTGTTGCTACTACCCTAGGGTAGTAGCGACGCGTACTTGTATGCGATGCTACTACCGAATGTAGTGGCGACACATATTGTTATGCATCGCTACTATTTTTTATTTTAAAAAAATAAAATAAAAGAGATAGCGGGGAGAGAGAAAAGAGAGGGAGGAGAGAGGAGGGAGAGAGGAGAGAGAAGGGAGAAAAAAATTAAAGAGAGAGGAGAGAGAGAGGGTAGAAAGAGAGTGAGGAAAGAGGAGAGAGGGGAGAGGAAAAAAATTTAATTATAAATTATTTTTAAAAAATAAAAAAAAATTCTATTAGTGATGCTTATAAGCATGCGTCACTTTTACTTAGTGTAGTAGCGACACATGCTATTATGTGTCACTACTAGTTTTTTTATTTTAAAAATGTTTAAATAAAAGAAATAGCGGGAGAGAGAGAAAAAGAGAGGGGGGAGGAGAGGAGAGAGAGAGAGATAGAGAGGGGAGAGAGAAAGAGAGAGAAGGGGAAAAGTGGGAGAGGGGGGAGAGAAAAAGAAAAAGAGAGAGAGAGAAAGGAGGGAGAGAGAGGGGGAGGGAGAGAGAGAGGGGGTGCTTGTTCTATTTGCTACCCTCTATCTCTCTCCTTTCCTCTCCTCCCTCTTTCTCTTCCCCTTTTTGCAATGCTTCTAACGCCTCTACCAAAAGCATTGCAAAAAGGTGTGCGGGCGAAATTTCCCTCTACCCCGTCAATTCCGCCCCGGTTTCCCTCCACCTCGTGACCACCCCCCACTCTCCCGGCCTGGTCCCCCTCCTTCTACTCCTCTCTTCGCCCCCCATCCATGCGATCTTTGCCTCGGCGACAACCCCCCTCTCTCCCTGGGTCCCCCCTCCTTCCACTCCTCTCACCGTCTCTGCCATTGCGATCTCCACCCCAGTCTTCGTTTGCAGCGATCTCTGCCTCAGTCTCTCTCCGCACCGGAGACAACCACCCCCCCGCCCCCCTTCCTCTATAAAATAGAGGAGGGGAAGGAGAGGGGACACTGGGGAGAGGGGGGAACGGGAGGTGGCTTCAGGTGCCGGATTCCTGCTCCCCACCAAAGGAGGATGAGACACGGGGTGGGTTTTTTTTACTTTTTATTTTCTAATTTAGTGATGCTTAACAAGTGTTGCTAATTTTTAGTGACGGTCCTGTTTTGCGTTGCTAATAAGGTGTTTTTAGTGACGCCTATATAAATTTCTATTTTTTTAATATTATTGGTGACATTATTTAAAACATCGCTAAATATGTTTAGCGATAGATAAAAAATGTCGCTAATATTTTTTATTTTATTTTTATAATATATAAATGTATTAGCAACGCATTGAAAAATGTCGCTAATAATGATATTAGTGACACTTTGTAATAGTTGTCGCTAATAATCTAATTAATAGTGATGCTTACATAAGCATCGCTAATATAGCGACGCTTACATAAGCATCGCTAATATAGCGACGCTTTATGTATTCATCGCCAATAATTGATATTAGTGACCCTTATAAAAGTGTTGTTATTAAACTAATATTAGCAACATAAATATAAAATGTCGCTAATATTGGTACTATTAACTATGTTTTTTGGTAAGCGTCGTTAATGAGAAGTTGTGATGGGACTATTATCGATGATTTTAGTGATGCTTAAAGGATTATTAGCAACGCTTAAAATTTAATGAGGATATATATATATATATATATATATATATATATATATATATATAGTAAATATATATATTAAAATTAATAATTGCTTATATAATACATACATAAACATGTAAATTTATTTTATATATGCATTATTTATATATAATTTCAAAATCATATTCAAATTCAAGTTCATGCTCGAGCTGAGTTTTAGTTTCATTCAAGTCGAGGAAGGGTATGTTTGAACTTGATTCAACCTATTCTAGCTCGAGTCAAGTTCAAGCTAAACTTATTTCGAGTTGAGCCCAGTTCAAATTGAGCATGGCCCGCTAGACGGGCAAGCTCAACTCGTTAACACCCCTAACTAGAGATCAAATAGGGGAGTTGGAAACTTTTGAGGTTGATGAAGAATGTGGCACATTGGGAAATTTAGCGTTACCCTTTTATGATGAGCATTATTGTCCAGCATACCCCACCTTCTTTTTAGTATAAAAAATGAAAACATAAAGGATAGAGGAGACAATTTTTTATAATGGAAAACAATATTAAGTGTCTTATGCATATGTCAACACTAGATATTCCAATTTAATGCTGCCTTGATTAATTAAAAACTCCATAATATTTCACTAAATTAATAGATGGTCGTTATTATTATGTCATCCATAGTAAAAAATGTTAAGTTGTCTTCATAGGATTTGAAGAATTAGCCTAAAATTCAATTACCAAACATGTTCTTCAAACCTTTGTTTGATAATATTATAGGTTCAGAGTAAGGAAAGATCACATGATTCGAACTTTACATTCAATGGTTTAGCATCCATAACCTCAAGGTTGTTGGTTGTCATCTATCAAATCAAATAAGATTAAGCCAACAGTTGGTCGTTGTTATGTCATGAGAAATTTGAGTCCCAAGATGAACACCCATGCGACAGATTATATTGTCCCAACGTCCGCCAAAGAATTGAGATAGACTTTTGAATAGCACAATTTTGTTCCAAATATTATGGGATAATTTTAGGTTTATACAGAATCAGAAAAAAAATGTGAATATTCCCTCCATCCCACATTAATAGCTCCATTTAATTTTTCAAAATGAACTAAAAATAAATAAATGGAGCTATTAATATAGGGCATAAGGAGTATATGACATGGTGTATGTATACTACAAATATCAATTGGTAACCGAACCCCAAGATTAATGAGTCCTTACCCCCAAGATTATTAGCACTATTCGCGTATTCCACAAAACAAAATCCTCACCAATATTCTGTACAAGAACAAAGACCATCTTTAAAGTGATGAAACCGAGATGAGTCTCTAACCACGATTTCTCGACAAACTATCTTGGACACAGATTTCATGGCCTCATGACAATCCGCACAAATTCTTAAATTCTTGAATACTTTTATAGGAACCTTTGGCCCCAAACTGATGAGCCCAAATGCAACAGCCAATCTTTCACTGTGGCAACAAATCAAATCCTCCTTTATTTGTTCATCTAGGTCGTGGAGAACAGAAGCAGTATCAGGCACATATCCTTCCACCTTCATCTTGGCCAATAATTCTCTCAATTTGAAGTGGATTTTATCAGCTTGTGGATGAGATCGGTCACCAGCTACAAACTCATGTACCTTGTTCTTCACTTCTATCCAGCTCTTCCCTGTTTCCTTCCTGACCCCATTATCTTTCATCAATTTTCTAATCTGTGCTACAGCTTCCCACTTGCCCACAGCAGCATACATATTTGAAAGCAGAACATAAGCAGCAGAATCACTAGGCTCAATAGCTACTATCTGGTCCATCAGTCTCTTCCCTCTCTCGAGATCACCATGGGTCCGACAAGCGCTCAGCAAAATTTTCCACACTAGAGCAGTAGGCTGACAGGGCATTCTATGAATAAGATTTTCAGCTTCCTCCAGCCTCCCCGCTCGTCCTAAGACATCTACCATACATGCATAATGCTCATAGTTGGGTTGCATCCCATAGTTACTCTCCATGAGCATGAAATATGTCTTGGCTTCATGAACCAATCCAGAATGGCTGCATGCTGTCAACAATGCAACAAAGGTTAACTCATTTGGCTTCACCTCGCTGCCACTCATTGCATGAAACAGTTTGATGGCTTCCTTGGCAAGGCCACTCTGAGCATAACTACGGATCATCAAAGTCCACGAAACTACATTCTTCTCTGGAAGCTTGGAGAAAATTTCTTCTGCCTCTTTAATACATGCAAAGCTAGAATACATAGTTATCAATGCATTAGCGACAGCACCATCTGAACATACTTGTAATTTAAGTATTAGTGCATGAATCTGTTTACCATGTTGAATTGTTGCAAACTCTGCACAACAAGAGATAATACTGGAGAAGGTAAAATTATCGGGTTCTATGTTTGATTCTCTCATGATGCAGAAAAGTTCTAAAGCCTCCTGGCCAAAGCCATCCTGGGAAAACCCAGCTATCATTGCATTATATGTGATCAAATCTTTGTCCTTGATATATCTAAATATTTGTTGAGCATCACGTAAAGCTCCAAATTTGGCATACAAATCCACAAGGGAACTTCCAACAAAAGGACTTAGAACTAGATCCATCTTCACTAAGTTACCATGAACTCCCCTTCCCATTGCAAGTGAACCTACTGATGTACAAGCCGTGAAGATGCTAACAAACGTAAACTGATCAGGTTCTTGT
Source organism: Saururus chinensis (assembly GCA_035235625.1). NCBI lineage: Eukaryota > Viridiplantae > Streptophyta > Magnoliopsida > Piperales > Saururaceae > Saururus > Saururus chinensis. Next base: position 31,529,734 of record CP141140.1, read on the forward strand.
CCTAAATGCCTCATTTGTTTGAACAAACTCAAAGCCTCCTCATATCTCTCATTTTCCACGTATGACTGAATAATTGCATTCCAAGAAATTATATCCGGATTAAAAATGCTATAAAATACCATACAAGACTTCAAAATTTGCCCATATTTGGAATACATGGTTATAAGAGTATTACTTATTAGGCAGTCCCCAGCAAAACCTGTTTTAATTGTAAGGCCATGGAGTTGCTTTCCTTCAATCTCTGTGGCTTTCTCTCCCACTGCCTTGAGCAAAGTGGACATTGTGAACTTGTCAGGATGTAGACCCATATCTCTCATCAGCAGAAAAAGATGCCAACCTTCATTAAGCTGATCATTTTTGGTGAATGCAGCTATGATACTGTTCCATGTCACAAGATTCCTTTCCTTCATCCCATCAAAAACTAAGTAGGCATCTTGAATGCACCCGCATTTTCTGTAGGAATCTAAAAGCGCACTACCTACAAAAGTGTGATCTCCAAAGCCACTCTTCAGAATTTGGGCATGGAGCTGCTTGGTGGTATATAAATCTCCCAGGCCAATGGTGCTTCCGTACACAAATTCGTCAATCAATAAACCTTCTTCTAGCATTTGTACTACTAGTTCAAGTGCTTCATATTCGTAGCCATTTCGTGCATAGGCCATGACAATTGAATTGTAAGAGACTTCATCTCTTTCGACCATGGCATTGTATACTGTTTCTGCACATGTCAGATCACCCAATTTTGCATACAAACCAATTAGAGCATTTCCAACTTTGGTGAACATGAAAAAGCCCGATTTGATCACTTGGGCATGAATCTGCTCCCCATGTTCATAGCTTCCCGATCCAACGGCGGCCCGTAACGTGCTCAAGAAAGTGGACTCATCCGGCATTTGCCCCACCTCCAACATAATCTTGAAAAGGCGCAAGGCTGCAAGAGGCATCTCGTTCAAACAATATCCCCCCACCATGAGATTCCAAGACACACAATTCTTCTGCACCATTTCATCGAACAGATTCCGGGCCATGTCCATCTCCCCACACTTCACATACAGATTGAGGAACTGATTCTCTAGAAAGACTTCAGGCTCGTATCCAATCCCAACAATGTGTTTGCGCAACTGAGTTCCCTCAAATAGAGCCCGTTTATCGATACAAAGAGACAGAAAGCTTTTGTACAAAGCCGGGCTATTGAGATCAACTCCCTCTGAGTTGGGGAAGCCAATGGACCGCATCGATTGACGTAAGAGGAAATCCCTTTCTGGGTTCTCGATTTGGATACCAATGGAGAGATGTTCCGCCTGCAAATGGATGGCTTAGTCTGGATTCCAAGGAAGAAAGTAATTTTTTCTTTCTCTGTGAAAGAACACGACCGATACTAATACCTTGGAGCTGAGTAGACTGTTGCAGGACTGGCGGTGCAGAGGAGGAGGAGGAGAGACTGCTAATGCGGCAGCCATTGAGATGGAGCTGATTAAGCTTGGATGCCATTCTCTTTCAGTAGAAGAAGAGCGGGATTTGGGATTTGGTTCGTTCCGTACCTTTGGATTTGGATAAGGCGGGACTGGCTGTTACTTCCCGGTCCGGTTTAAGTTTTTCATAACCCGAACTTCTTTTTGCTAACCCAAGGTCCCAAACTTGTACTAGTCCCTCTTAGTTACATTTGTCAAAAATTAATTGTTCTATTCCAATAGCTTCAATTTATTAAATTTAAGTGGTTGAATACTTAAAAAAGAGTATTATAAGTTTATTTTTTTCTTTTCTTAGATATGAATTTTACTATTTTATAAAACTTACTATTTTTCTAAATATAGCTATTAATATAAAACAAAGGAAGTTCTGTTTAATATGGGATGGAAGAAGTATACTATATTATTCTAAATTTTTTTACCAAAATAACCCTAGAATATAGTGTATTATACAAAGTATCTTCTATTTTTACGTAATATACAAAATCGCACTATATACATTTAAACCTCCGCATATGTAGCATGAATTATTTAAAATACCTTATTCACATTTTTTTCCTTATAACTTCACCAATCCACTGTTTCTTATTTCTAAAAACTCTAGCTTCAACTTTGTCACCTTTGCCATCAAATCCATGCACCTCCACTACCTACTTTGTCATCTTTGCCATTGGGTTCACTTCATCCGACTTTATCTTCACTTTCTCCTCTACTGTCGCCTCTCCTCCTCCACACTTCTACCACTCCCTCTCCTCCTCTCTCACCTTTTCTCTCCTTCTCCTTCTCCTCCTCTCTATCCTCTTTCCCTTTTCCTTCTCAGTCGCCTCTCATAATCTAACAAGACTAGTCACAAACTAGCTAGCAGAACAATTATTTTTTTCTACAAGCTCAAATATTAAAAAACAAACTCATAAATATGTTAAACTACTCAAAACTAAGAGTGAGCATTATTTTTACTTAAGTCTGAGCATTTTCTAATGCTAAGAAAAACCTTGTACTCACAGTTAACAATCCAATTTATTGCAATAAAGATGATATAGGACAACATTACGAATAATAATATTTTTCTAAGTATTTATAATGAACTATCTTAATAAACTAAATAGATAAAATAAAAAATAAAGTAAATTTTTAATATGCGACTATCTATTGTCTGCTATCTTGACTGTCAGCTATCAAATGTCCCAACTATTTATTGTCATGCATCATTAAAAGACTGTTGGTGCTAGACAAGAAGATTCTCATTGCCGGCATTGGAGAAGAAGGTGGTCTCTAGCATCAGATGTTATGACAGTCCACAGTCGAGACAATCCATAGTTGCATTTTTAAAAAAAATTTATTTTTTATTCTATCTATTTAGTTTATTAAGATAGTTCATTATACATACTTAAAGAGATATTATAAATTATTATGTTGTCTTATGCATCTTTTACTACAATAAATCTTATTGTCGATTATCAATTGTCAATACAAGATTTTTCTTAGCATTTGAAAAAACTTATCATCAAGTAAAAATAAAACTTACTTTTATTTTTGAGTAATTTAACATGTTTATGAGTTCATTTTTTAAGATTTGAGATTGTAGAAAAAATAAATACTTAATAGCTCTATTGGCTAGTTTGTGACTGGTCTTCTTAGTATTGGGAGTGAGGAAGAGGAGATGACCAAGGAGAAAACGAGGAGGAGGATATAGATTAGGGGAGAAGGAGGAGAGAGAGCGAGAGGAACGAAGAGGAGGAAGAAGAGGAGAAGGAGGAGGGGGAGGAGAGGAGTTAAAGGAAGAGGAGGAGGAGGTGGCAGAAGAGGCAAAGGCAGCAATGGAGGAGGAGGTAAAAATGAAGTCGGATGAAGCGGAGCCAATGGCAATGATGAGAAGTTGTGGAAAAGGTGGTAGAGCTAGTGGCAGAGGTAGCAAAGTCGATGCTGGAACCGCTACAAATGAGAAAGAGTGAGTTGGTGAAGTTATAAGGAAGAAAAATGAGAAGAGTATACTTTAAATAATTCATGTCACATATGTGGAGGTTTACATGTGAATGGGCTATTTTATGTATAATGTGAAAATAAAAGACATTTTGTGTAATACGATGTATCCTATTCCTAGGGCAATTTTGGTAAATTCCTCTTCCATTTAAGATAAAAGTTCTTATTGACCATTTATTTTGATGAAACTATGAAAAAAAGGTCCAAACCTTATTTTAATTTTACAATAGGACTATAGGTCTATCCCAACTGGTTAAGTTGCTATTGCCTGATTGGTGGAGGAGGATGTCAAATGTTCTAGTCCCCAACCCTCACCATCCTCTTTAGTGTGGCAATGAGCTAATCATTATGCTTCTATAAGGGGCTACAACCCTTTGCTATTTGTCATGCCCCAATACATGTTGCCCCCAAGCCGAACCTGGTCCAAGGAGGAAGTGGCATATGGCACGATGAAATATAGTAAGCTTGCGAAAGACTTAACTCATCCTTGGGTAGAATATTATGGAGTTGCGCAAATATACTTGGTACAAAGAAAAATGAGTAATAAAAGACTATTAATTAAAAATATTAGTCCACACATACTTACATACTTAGTTAGAAACAACCTACACATGATTAAAATAAGCCTAAGCCAACAATGGTTAATAAGGTTCTAAGCTAACAATGGTTATATAAAAGTGTGAAGTATAGTCAAGTGTATAAAGATCTCAACATAACAAGCTATCAAAGTTATCATAAAACATAACATCTGCATGCATCCCCTCTCAATGATCAACGCCAACCACATGCTCCACATAGAGCCCATCCAAAAAACTTGCATGGAACGACATGTGGCCCCAAAACAAAACACAAACAAAGAGGGATGAGCCAAAGCTCAACAAAGGTTTTAATACAGAAAGTAAATTCATAATGACAATATAGGCATGAATAATCACAACATCCATCACATAGTCAATCACTATGCCCATTCAATACAGTATTATCACATAAACCTTTGCCACCTGTGCATCACGTCATATTTACATTCCATAAGCATCTAATCATGCCACCTGCATGTCATGTTATCTATAACATAACTCATCAACACATATTCATGCAACTTGCATATCATACTATAGCCCACATTCTATAAGCACATTTCATGCCACATGTGCATCATAGGTTCAAATATAGCTCGTAACACATAAACACCTCAGGTGTAAACATATGGAACTCATTATTATAATCACATCATGTATGAATCATTTCTTAATATAAACTCATGCATAATCATTTCTAAAAAATATTCACCTTACAACATCAAGTGTATCAACTACACACCATCCTGCATATCCACCCAAATCATACTATAATTATGTGTAAAATAAGCTTCATTCTTCCCACACAACCTGTGTGAATGAGCATTATCTTCCATATACGTATAACAAATCAATGGTGAATATCTCACAATTGAGAAAAACAATCAACCTACTCACTAAGGGCAATCCATTGCAGGGAAGGTCAGAATTCATATAAAAGGAAAACTAGAGTGTTCGGTAGGTTCCCATATTGGGAAGGTACCCCTCTGCTCACTAAGGATAATCCTTAGAAAGGAAGGTTTGAATTCCTATAAAGGAAAACTAGAGCAGCCTGCTCATTAATGACAAACCTTGCCGGGTGAGACTATATTCTACAAAAGAAAGCTAGAGCAGTGTGCTTGTTAAGGACAATCTCTTGTGGGGAGAGTCTGAATTCCATAAAGGAAACTAGAGCACGTGGTAAGCTAGTGCACATAGACATACTATCCTGGATTCTCAAGGTCCAAATTATAACACCTTGGAATTTCAAAGTTTTGAAATTCAAACATTTTGGCTCATTAACGAGTTTTAAGGCCCAATAATGATTTTTATTAAAATTAGACCCTTTTGAGCTTAATTCGTTTAGAGGAGTATTGAAATATTTGATAAGACTAAGAGAGACGAACATATCGAGCCCAAGAATGTGTCAAACATACATTGGGATAGTATGCTATGGCATCAGGAAGCATGCCATAGGTGGGACTTGCTTTAAGTGGGTTAGTATCAAAGGGCTTGCCGATACGAATCCAATGGTACCAAGAATGTGCGAATCCGAATCTGGGGTAGGAAGATACACGTGTTTGAAGAAAGAAGAAAGAAAAAACGGCACACGGAGCGTGACTGGCGCACCACAGCGCTTGGCCGGCATGATGCGGCTCAACGTGAAACCATGGATGCCACATTTCTCGATGGGCACCGCGGGCGTGCTGTATTTCTACGGGCGCTGCATTTACGAGGGCGCTGCCGCTGAAAACAGTGGCACAACCATTTCTGGCAATGCGGCGCTGCTGTTTCGGCATGCTGGGGGCCTATTTAAACCCTGTTCCTCCCATTTTCCAGTCAGATCTTCTTCTCCCCCATTTCTGAGTGTTCTGAGTCCAATTAGGGCCGTTCAAGAGGCATTCTTAAGTAAATCGAGCATACTCTATGCAATGGAGTGGTCATTTCTTTGAGTTGGAGACCGTATAAGGAGGAAACACCCCAAGAGAAGGAGAGGTCCAGCCCATTGTCCTCGAGCACGGACAAACTTCTTCTTCTCTGTTTCTGACTATCTTAACTCCAATTTAGTCTATTGAAGAGGTATTCTTGACTATGTTCTAGGCAATGGAGTGGTCCGTTCTATGGGTTAGAAACCATATGAGGAAATGCCCTGATATAAGGAGAGGCCCTAACTGTTATCCTCGAGCATCGAAAAAAGAAAAATGGGCCACGAATAAGACAAAGTTTTGTCCGCAATTGCCAGGTCACAACGAGAGGATCAATTTAGAGTCTGGGAGGCCCTGTCCTCCACCACCCAGTAAGAGGGGCATATTCGAGCTAAAGGGAGACTCCGCCCATAGTTCACTAGCACTAAAGGAGAAAGATGTCTTCGAAAAGAGGATGTCCTATCCGTTAGCTTCGAGAATGGGAAGTAAGGAACATCCTCAAGTTAAGGGATGCTATGTCAGCCTACTTCGAAGGAGATTCTGCCCGCTATATCCATATTAGAAAGGAGGATGCTCTGGAGAAACAAATAGCTCTAAACACTATCACTTCTGATGTCTTCTATAGGTAAATATACCTGATCTTCTGTATGAGAATATGTTTACATCCTAAGTAGTTAACTTAAGATGTTAAATTATTTGTATGTTTATACATCTTAATTAGTGATAATAATGTACTAATTAAGATGTATGAATTGTTAGGATTTAATATATTCTAATTTGAATTACTTTGTTATGCTTTATCTAATATGATTTGAAGTGTCATGCTATGCTTTGATCTTTTGTATTCTAATCTGCTATGCTTTGATGTGACTTGTTATGTTCCGTCTCGCTCTAGGGAAGAATGACATGTGTGGTGTGTATTGTTCGGTCTCAGCTCAATGATAGATCAAGACATGTGTATGTGCTAGATCCGCTCTGGGGCAGAGCGAGGCATGTGGTGGTCGTGTGGTACTCGAATCTAATAGAGCAAGATGTGTATTGCCGGTGTTTTATTAGTTTCTGTATAACTCCGATTGAATATTAGTATATATATATTTTAACGTATATGATTTTGTGATGCCTGATGCATGTAGTAGCTGTTAGGCAGAACTACGTTCGGATCCGATCGTATTGGAATAATATCCAATACGTACATAGGCAACCAACGGCAAGGGAACGTTGGACCGATCCAAATTAATTATAATAATAAGTTTTATTCTAATTTACAAGTGATGAACTATGAAGCTTCATTGTGTATATGATCATTACAATCAGAGTCTATGTATAAGGAAACCTTGAAGCTCTGTAGTGAGTAGACGAACATTGTACCTCTCGCACACAGATGATGATTCCTAGCTTAAGGAAAAAAAAAATTTTATTAGAGATTTTGTGGGCCCCGGCTTGGGTCGGAGTGTTACACTCTACTCCTAAGCCCACGAACGATACAAGACTCCGACCATTGGCCATTACTCCGATCAATTTTATGGACAAAGGGTAGGTGGCTTTAATTTCTAATTTCGTGCTATGACCAGACCATATGATTTTGAATGGTAGGTGGTTTCATGCTTTAATTCTGTGCTACAACTAGGCGTTCTATATCGTAATTTATTCATCTCTTAAATAAGATATTATTTCAAAAAAGATGATATTTATTAAGGGTCGGACGAACACTAAGATAATAGCGTATTGTACACCTTTAAGGTGGATTTTATCATGATATGAGTTTTAAGATATTATTGTTTGAATTATATTTACGAATGATTTGACCGGATTTGAAGGGTAGTTATTTGGTATAAAGCAAAAAAATTATTGGTTTTTGAAGGGTAACTTTTGGTATAAAGCCCAAAAGTTTCAGAGTTATGACGCCTAGGTACCACCAATTATGGCATATGGTGCACCCATGAAGTTAGATATCGTGGGAAGATCCTTTTTATTCTGATCCTGTTGCCTCACAAGCACGGGTGTATGTCACTCCGGTTTCGAAAATATATTGTGAATGATGTTTTATCCGATTTTGAATTATTTAACAGATTTTGGCTACAAACGAATTATCCGAATTTACCAGATTCTGTGAAGAACTATTTTATCTAACTTTTCATATAAAAAGTGTGTTGAATTTTGTTAGCCAATAATATTATTTTGAGTCAACTTTTGAATATAAAATATTATGAGATATTTATTTATGCTTTATGTTTTAACATGCTAATAGAATTTAACTCTATCTACTGAGTACATTTATACTCACCCACCTTTAGGCGCCGAAGGTCTGAATGAAGATGTTGATGTCAATGAAGATTTTCTATAGAACTTTGAAAGATATACATTGTTAATTTACTTTATTACATTTGTATTAATTTTGGATATGTGCAAAGGCTCTGTCCGGGAAAGAGAGGAGGCTCCGTCCTCTACCATTGGGCCGCATTGGGAGTCATGGCCCAAAGTAGGGGAGGCTCCGTCCTACACTGAAGGGCTGCATAGTGTGAGGAATGCCCTGGGGAAGGGGATGTTCTGTCCGTAGCTTATGTGCTCTGAAAAAGAAAAGAGTCTCCAAGTAAGGGGGTTCTGTCTGCGGCCTACGTGTGCATGTTGTGTTAAGTGTCACCAAGAAGGGGGAAGATAAGTTCAAGGCAAGGGCAGGCTTTGTCCACCAACCTCGTGCCCCGAAGAGAGAGAAAAGCGGCCTGGAGAGAGAGGAGGCTCTGTCCTCCATCACTGGGCTGATTCAAGAGAGGTCGCCCGGAGTAGGGGAGGCTCTGCCCTCCACCAAAGGGCCACGAAGTGTGAGGAACATCCCTGAGTAAGGGGAGGTTCTATCCGCCCCCCACAGGCGAGAAAATGAGAAGAGTCTTTGGGAAGGGGAGTGTTTGTCTGTTGTCTTTCGATGCAAGGTGAGGAACGTGCAGAGGTTCTGTCCACTACCACTGAATCCGAAGGGGGAGGATGCCCAGAAGGAACAAGCAACCCCGAATGCCACTACCTCATGGGACATCATGGGAGGAAGCATTTCTAGCATCCCATTTAAATTATAGAATGCATGTGCTAAATTAGGATGTGTGCCGTGCTATGATCTTTTGTGTTCTAATCTGCCATGCTTTGTTGTGACCTATTTATGTTCCATCTTGCTCTAGAATAGAGCGAGATGTGTGGTGTGTATCTGGTCTTGGCTCAGTGATAGAGCGAGATGTGTGAATGTGATGGATCTACTCTGGGGTAGAGCGAGGCATTTTATGGTGGTCATGTGGTGCTCATCTCTATGATAGAGTGAGATGTGTATTTCTGGTATTTTATGGGCTTCCGTATGACTGATTAAATATTCAGAGAAACATACTTCATCATATATGTTTTTGTATGACCTAATGTATGTAATAGTCATTAGGCAGAACTACGTACGATATTACTCTGATACGTACATAAGCAAGGCAACATTGGCCCAATCCAAATTAGTTATGTAATTAGGTTAGTTTTGACCTATACGTAACGGAGCACAAAAGTTCTGTAGTGTGTAGATGAATGCGAAGACTCTCGCACTCCCGGTTCTCTTGGTCCGATATTTATTTTTAATCATTTTCGGGATAACTTGGAGTGTAGGTTATCCCCTGTGCTGTGAACCCCCAACTCGGGTCTGGTTTTCCGGGTCAGGGTGTTACAACACAGCCCTTCCCAAAATGGGTAAGTGGCTAGGTCTTTCCTTCAATACTAAGTGTTGAACTATATATACAAACTGTTGGGCCATAAAAATAGGTTAAAAGGCCCTAAGTGGCTAATTAGGGTTATTTTGGGGCTAAAAATAAATTTAATCAATGCAAAACTCACTGATATAAAATAATTAAAGTTTAAAGTCATGTGAGTCACACACCGTCCAATCGAAGACGTAAGGTCCACATTGGGGTCCACAGCCTTAATTTTTGAAAAAATTACCATAAAATCTACAAAAATTAGATAAATCAAACCAACAATTTAAGCAAAACTACATTATATTACATAATTAAATATAAAATTAAACTGATTTAAAATTAGAGATCTTACACTTCCCCCCTCCCTATGTCAAGGAAAAATGATAGGGGTCGAGGAAGATGGACTCATGGGTTTGTAATTTCTACTACAAAACCATGTAGTTTGTGGTACACTTCCTTATATTTCAAAGACTATAAAAAATATGCACATCTTAAGTAAGGATAGATGTAAATTTACATATGTGGTAGGAAATGACCAACTACTCCCACCCCTGACTTGTTCCACTTCATATTTACCAAACCACTCCACTCCTAGCCTTACCATGCCTCCTCTAGCTCCTCCTCCTCCTCTTCCTCTACCTCCTTTTTCTTCTTTATCTCATCCTCTTCCTTCTCCTTCTCATAATTTGGTAGGATTGAATACAAACCAACTATGGTTTAAAAAATGATCCTATAAACATCTTCAACTATTTAAAATTAATAATAAGTTTTAATTTTACTTAATTTTAAGTTTTCTTCAACAAACCTATTACCATAGAGAGAGGACGCGTATGCACCTACCAATTTGGTGGTTAGTGGTTGACATCTATCAGGTGCCATTTCGCAATTGGCAAGTATCAGATGATAACATACTAGCACAGCCCATACAGTAAGTTGTGGTCGAGCCCTAATGTCAAGGTATATCTTCTTAATAAAAACAAATGTCATCTTTTTGTTTTAAATATATTTTTGGAAACGTTATGGGATAGTGTTGGTGAAATGTTGAAAGATATTTTTTGTTAGAAAAATTAATGTCTTTTTAGTTTGTGTTGTGTCTTTGTTCCAATGGATTGAAGATGCCATTTAATCATTATTAACAATCCTAGTGCTAAATGGCAATGCAAAGATTGTAATGTGTCATACATTAGATTTCAACTATTAGTGTCAGCAAATCTTGTTTGCGGTTGTTGATTTTTTTCTTTATTTTCTATGGTAATTATGTAAATTTGTATTGTGCAAGCAAATGTTGTAGTTATTAGGGGAGTTTAAGTTATGAATTGTAATATGCAAGGGTATGTTGTCAACTGTAGAGTGCCATTGTCAATTGCGTGTTATCTTTATATGGTAAAAGGCCAAGTTGTCATTAAAATAAGTCCAAGGTTTGTTTGGTATTATAAAAAGCTGATAATCGAGTAAAATTTAAAGTCATTGTAATTATTAATTAGTTGAAGATGTTTATAGATTTATTTTTTTAGATTTGACCTTGTAAAAATAAAATTAATTGATTCCATAATTGGCTCTGGCTAATAACTAAATTCCAAAGGAAGAGACGAAGGGCCTCGGATGCGGGGGTGAGACAGAATTGGGTCAATGGGGTCCATACCCGTAGCCCACAATGCCCTTGTGATGCTTATATTGATGGCCATGCTTCAGCTCACGGGGGCTGTGCCATCAATGCAAGCTTGCTGGTTGCAGGCAGCCCAAGCACTACTCAAATGTTAAATGTGAGTATAGCCCAATGTCTCACTTCTTATCACAAAATAGCTGTACACCTCAAGGGTTTCTCCGCTTGTGACATTTTCGAAACTCCATAGCAAAGAAGCAAACTACAATAAACAATTTACCTCTTACATCTACAAGAATTCCAAAACATCTTGGGATATAAGGAAGATCATCTAGAAATGCTAAAAGATAAATCGAAATTTGATTCGTGGATGTTAAATATAAGTGGCCACATCGTGTTTCTTGTTGAGGTGTGGAACAATCAAAATTTGTGTATTAATTGATCAGCTAGTACCGTATGTCATGAATACATATAGAAAGAGAAGGGATGACAATAATAATAAGAAAGGTGAGAGAAAGGATGACTTATATGGAGATATACTTCGGAAAATTTAATATGTTATGCCCTGCCTAAGAGCAAGGTCGGCTGTTGGGCTCATAGGACAATTTAATTAGGGTTTATCAAGTTTAGTGAATTAGTTGCAGTTTCTTTAATTAATTCAAAGGGAGTTAGTTTTCATTTATGTTAGTAGCTATCTTGATGAGCTTTAGGCTAGTTAATTAGGCATATAATCTCTTCTATTTATATATAAGGTTTGTGCCTAGACTGAACTATGGAATGAATAATCTTCTTTTGCTCTAATGTCTCTCTCCCTTATATTTTCTCCAATTTCAACCATTTCGACTCCTTTCCAACTTGAACCTCAGGTACTTGTTGCGAGGGTATCCCCTCCCTTTATCTTATCTTTGCCAGCGATCAAAGTAGGGAGGAGGGCAAAGGTAGTGATATTGAAGATGGAAAAGGGTTATAAATGATGATGAAATTAAAGTAGGGATTGCCAACTCTTCATCGCGATGAAGAGTAGGTCACATGCACATGCCACAACACCAACATGTGTAATGTCATAACCCTGCTCAATGGACAGGCTACCATTCAGTACTTGCGAGGTCTTTTGCCTAATTAGTCAGCCTTTCGAGTGCAACAAGAGCTCTTGCTTGACAAGGCGCTGCGCGGATCACGTGCAAAGGGCCTTGCAATGCAAGAGGTAGGGGAACAAGAGTGACACATTGCAAATATATAAATGAATACAAGCATGAAGATGGATTGCATTTACTATTAATGTGTTTACAAAGCAATGGGTGGAAAACACTTGAACCAACCACACAAGCACTACCCTCTCCCATATAGCATAAGGGAATTTTTGGATATTACTATAATGGTAACCAAAGTGGTTATATGAGTATGGTTACATAAAAATAAAGAAAATATATAAAAATATAAAGAAAGATATTAAAATATATTTATAAGGTATTTACAAAGGTATCCGGATCGGGTCCATGACATTCTCCCACACTTAGTTTTATTGACGTCCTCGTTGATGATACTCCTGGAAGTAGGTTTCGGCATGTTGTGCTTGTTGAATGGTGAGCTCGTCTTCGGGCTCCCATCTGTGTGGAAGGCCCCACCACTTGATGAGGAATTCATGTACTTGCTATTTGCTGCGAAGAACTTTGCGATCTGCCAGTAAGACTCAAACATTGGTTATGACCTTTGGGTTACCACGATCAATCTTGTTTCTAGAGGGGTCATCGGCATTGACATGGTAGGGCTTGAGACAACTGGTATAGAAGGTTGGGTGGGCCTGCATCCAGGCTGGTAATTTGACTTGTAAGAGGCTTTCCTGATCTGCTTAGTGATGGGGATGGGACCTTCGTACTTGTGAACGAGACCTCGTTGGAGTTATCAGAATATCTTCTATTGGGCTGGATTCATCTTGATAAGAACCAAATCTCACACAATGAATGTGTAAGGCATTCGGCCTTTGTCAGCTCACTTCTTTGCTCAGCAGGTGGCCTTCTCAAGATAGGCTTGGCAATGTCAACTTGGAGGTGGCAATCTTTCGCTAGGTGAAAAGCAAGTGGGTTGTTCCCCATGTACCCAACTACTAGAGCATGTGGTGTTTCCATTTGTTGACAGATGGCCAACTCAAAGGGACTATGGTTGATGGCTTCCATTGGAGATTGTAGGAGAATTGGGCAAGATTGAGGAGGTTCACCCAATTCTTTTGGTTTGCACTGATAAGTGGTGAAGGTGCTATTCAAGGATGACATTGATGCATTCAGTTTGACCATTAGTTTGGGGATGCATGCTAGAGAAGAAGTTTAACTTCAAACCCAATAGCTTGAATAACTCTGTCCAGAAGTGGTTGGTGAACCACACATCACAGTCACTAACAATGGTTTGGGGTACGCCCCAAATTTTGATAATATTTTTGAGGAACAGGTGCGTAGTTTCCTCAACCCTATAATGCTTTGACTCTAGGATGAAGGTAGCATACTTCGAGAAACGATCGACCACGACTAAGATCGATCCATAGTCGCCTACCCATGTTAAGGCCGAGATGAAGTCTAAAGAGACACTCTCCTATAATCCTTGTGGCACTGGTAGAGGTTCAAGAAGACCGCACGACTTGTCACATTCTACTTATCTTGTTGGCATGTGAGGCAAGTGCGGACATACTATTCGACATCATCTCCCATGTGAGACCAAAAGTACCCCTTTTCCAATAGAGCCAACCTGCGGTGAATACTTGGATGTCCTGCCCAAGGAGTGCCATGACATTCCTAAAGGAGATCCTTCCTTAGGTTATCAACCTTCGACACATATAGGTGCTTCCCCTTTGTCATGAGAAGTCCATCTTCCACTAAAAACTGGCAAGTTTTGCCTTCGGTTACTTGTTGGAGAAGGGAGGGAGCCAAGTCATCCTTGTCCAACGCAACATGAATTCGAGCATGTAAATTGCTGTTGCACTGGCTAACACATGCCAACTTGTTTAATTGCAAGAATAAGGTCATCAGACTCAACTTTTCGGCTCAAAGCATTGGTGACAATGTTATTCTAGTCAGGTTTGCACTCCAAGGTGAAGTCAAATTTGGCAAGGAAATTCTGCTAGCGAGCTTGTTTTGGAGAAAGCTTATTCTGGGTTTGAAAATAGCTAGCAGCAATATTGTCGATCTTGACTACGAACCGCGAACCCAACAAATAATGTCACCAAGTGAGGAGACAATGAATTACAACTGTCATCTCTTTCTCTTGCACTATATACCTTTGCTCTGCCTCATTGAGTTTACAGCTTTCAAAAGCTACTCGGTGTCCATTTTGAGTCAAAACACCTCTGACAACATAATTTGAGGCATCCATTTGCACTTCAAAGGGTTGCGTGTAATCAGGGAGGCAGAGCATAGGATCTTCAATCAAAGCCTTCTTTAGCTCGGCGAAAGCCATTTGACATCTCTCCGACCAACATCAAGGTCGGTCCTTTTTGAGTAAGTTGGTTAGAGGAGTTGCCTTTTGTGAGTAACCCATGATGAACCGCCTATAGTAGTTGGCAATGCCCTGGAAAGCCTGCAACTCTCTCACCTTAGTCAGGGCTGACCACTCATCAATTGCTCAGACTTTAGAAGTATCCATACGGACCTGTCCGCCTCCGATGGTGTGCCCCAAGAATAAGATCTCCTCTTTGGCAAAGGAACATTTCTCTAACTTGACATGCAACTAGTTATGCCGGAGGTCTTCAAAAATGGCTTTCAGGTGTTGTATATGACAATATCGTCGAGGTAGACAATGACAAACCAATCAAAGAACTCACGGAATATATCATTCATCAGGGTGCAATGCAAAATGTAGCCGAAGCATTAGTTAGTCCAAAAGGCATAACAAGGAACTCAAAAGCACCATAGTGGGTGACACACGTAGTCTTCGCTTCATCCCCCTCGGCAATTCTCACCTGATAGTATCTGGACTGCAGATCCAACTTTGAGAAGTATTGAACATCCCCTAGTTGAACAAAGAGGTTTGCAATGAGTGTATCGATTCTTCATCGTCAACTTGTTAAGAGCCTGGTAGTCAATACATAAATGCAAGGTCCCATTATGTTTCTTTTGAAAGAGGACTAGGGATCCGAATGGCGCCTTAGCGGAATGGATGAAACCTTCCTCAAGGAGTTCACTGAGTTGTCTTCGTAATTCTGCAAACTCAGGGGGTGCCATTAAATATGGGGCACGAGCTGGAGGCTTAGCACCTAGCTCCAACTCAATTTGATGACCAATTGCTCTCCTTGGTGGGAGGTGTTTGGGTAAGGACTTTGATATCACATCGACATATTTTTCGAGGACCGCATTAACTTCTAGGGTAGTATGCACTTCATCCTATGATTGATCTTCCATTTGAAGGGTTGCAATGTAAGTAGACTCACCCTTCCTTAAGCCTTCGTCCAGTTGTATGGCTGACAAGTATGGGCAGTCTCTGGCTTGTCCTTCTGAACTGTGGGTACCATACATGGATTAGACTTGTTGAACATGCATACCGACCTTAGGTACGACATTGAGACAACACTCGTCTCTTGTAAGAAGTCCATCCCAAGTGTCTGGAAATCATTCAAGTGAACAACCATCAGATTAAAAGTTCCAGACCAACTTTTGATTGTAATGGGAATGACCTTCGCCAACCGAGTAAGAGGGCGAGCCTTGGAGTTCATGTACTTCATCCGGCTTGGGTCTTTCACCAACTATAACTTAAGGCACTTTATCTCATTGTTGGAGATGAAGGTGTGAATGGCTCTAATGTTTACCATGGCTTGAGTTGGAAGTATCTAAGGTTCCTTCGAGCAATGAATGCAACATTTTCAGGAAGGAATTGAATCTTGAGTCGACTCTTTAGCTCCTCCCATATGTCTATCCGGATTAGACCTCTTATCATCTCATCATACTTGGTCCTCCACCACAGCTTGGCATTATCGGACAAATACATCATGACCATAGCCACTTTTGCCTCTTCAGTTTCTGGGTTGATAACCTAAAAGTATTGTTCCATATTGAACAAAAAATTCTCGAGTTGCTTATCATCTAGTGCACCACTGTATGGAGTGGGTTCTAGCACTTTAGGGTGTTGGTCTGTCCATAGCAGCAATCGGTTCTTAGCGAGCGAAAGTATGGATGAGAAGCAACACTTGGGTTGCCAAGCCACAAATCTCTTCTTAAAAGGAAACCACCGAAACTTGTACATCATCACGAAGGTCGTTGATCAGCTCACGATTCTCCATGCTCAAATCACAGGTCCCTTTCTCCTATGCTTCAAGGGAGTGAACCTTCTCATCTAGATTGTCAAAGTTGGTTGCAATGGATGCTAAATGCTCCTCCACATACAACAATGTTTCGATGTCTTTGACGGCATCGGAGTGGACTCTTCCACCCTGCTTGCCTCCACCACATGCTCTGGCATCTCTTTCGAAGTTTGATTGAACTGAAAGGGGGGTCGCATGAACCAAAGGCTCTGATACCAATTGTCACGTCCCTGCTCGATGGACATGCAACCATGCGGCACTTGTGAGGCCTTTTGCCTACCAAGTAAGCCTTTCGAGTGCAACAAGAGTTCTTGCTTGGCAAGGTGTTGCGCAGATCATGTGCGAAGGGTCTTACAAAGCAAGAGATAGGGAGAACGAGAGTGACACATTGCAAAGAAACAAATAAACACAAGCATGAAGACAATTTGCATCCACTATCAACGCATTTACAAAGCAATGGGGCAAAACATATTAGCCAACAACATAAACACTACCCTCCCCCTATATAGCATAAGAGATTTTTTGGATATTGCTAGAGTGACAGCCAAAGTGGCTCTACAAGAATAGTTACATAAAAATAAAATATATATATATATATATATATATATATATATATATATATATATATATATATATATATATATATATAAAAAGGACATTAAAAGATGTTTACAAAGGTATCCGGATTGGATCCGTGACAATACACTATGGGCTTGTCTAGAATGACCAGTTTTTATGAACAAAGATTAGTGACCAACAATAAGAGGTTGTCACATCACCAAAGAAGTAAGGAAGTCACATCACCAAAGAAGTAAGGAAGTGGTGAAAGAGAAATTTAGAAACCAAATCCAACAATTGCCAAGGTTCTTCCCTCCACATGTACATTAGTCATGTGTTGTGGTAATGGTAAATAGTAATGAAAGTATTTTTATACACCATGCATCGATCATGACAAGCATTATGCGAGTGTTTCATTGCATATATAATTAAAAGATTAATTTACATATGTGCACACTTAGAGCTGCTTGTGTAATACATAATTAAAAGACTAATCTACATATGTGCACACTTAGAGTAATGCATAATTAAAAGACTAATCTACATATGTGCACACTTAGAGCTGCTTGTCTAATGCTTTCTATGATAAGCAAGCCCCATACAACATACAGGCACTATGCCTTCATGACGAGCATTGCTCGAGTGCCTAAATGCAAGGCTAAGCATTTTCAAACGGGAAACAACTAAAATTAAGAGTTTTGTGACAATAATATAAGAGGGAGGGTAGCAGCTACCAGGAAGGGATAAAAGCCCTGAACCTACTAAATGGGGCTATGTTTTATTACCCAATTTGATTTTAAAGTATGCAATTTCGGCTCTGCTCTGGCAGCCCAGCCTTGAATACATGAGTATCAACTACCATTTCTGTGACTTTAATTACCATTTAGTAGGCTAGCAGAGCCGTTATCGGATAGCGTGAGCATGGGCATTATCCGTTGTCGGATCTCGAGCATTATTCATAGGGTGTATTGGTTTTCTGCCCCTCAATCCTACGGCTCACGGTGCTCAGCTCACGCAGGTCGCTCATACAATTTTTTCCCATATGATATAGTATTATGCCTATCCAACTGTTTCTCTGGTGCAGCTTAGCATCATAAACTACCAAACGATATTTTTTTTATGAGAACTACCAAACGATATTAGTACCTATTGATGCATACATCTTACTGGATAGATACAAGATTCTGACAAGTAACAATTCCGTACTGTACGACTGATTCCCACAAATCTCATCTGCAGCTTCCAGCTCCCAGGTGCAGTAACCAAAAGCAAGCGAACGAGCTTTCCATTGTCTCACCAGCACCGACCTGCTGTGTTTTTTCTGTATAGCTCACTGGGAGGAGTCTTAGGCTGCATGTACTTGAACGCAAGGAAAAATGGAGGAGAATCATTCTGAGGATCCCTCGTCGATGCCTCATTTCTGTCGAACGATGTTGGGTGATTTCAGGAAGCGGCTGGTGGGTCTCCCTTTTCATTGTCTTCCATGTATTTGCTGGACTTTCTTCATATCTTCATCGAAACCCATGCTGGAGAAATGTGGGTTTTGTGTTTGTTCTTACAAACATATGTTGGAGAATATTTATTTGGTTGCCTATCCTATGTTTCAATCCTTTTTCTAAATGCCATTTCTTCCTTTTTCTTTGTGATGGATTTGTCTGCTTGAATGGTATCATTAATTTTTATTCTCTGTCAAAGCTTCTTGTTCTAAGCTGGTTAAATGCTTCAGAAAAACCTGAAGAAGAAGAAGAACAAAGTACTGTATTCTTTTAAGTATTGGTCCTCTTCCATGAAAACAGAGACATAATTTTTTCACACAAATAGGGCTACTTTTGGTAATGTTCCTCTTCCATGAAACCAATAACACAATTTTCAACCCGAAGAAAATTAAAAAAGATCACTTCAATCAGCTTAATCTGATCTTCTCGCCTGTGTAGCATTCATTCTAAACTTATCTTAGACAGAACTGTTTAAAGCATGATGAAACATCTCATATTTAACTGATATATAGATGATAATTAAACATTTTGTCTTCCTTAATACTAAATCTGATCGTGTGTTCAGTTTGTCTGGGAGTTTAGTCTCACACCTCGAGTCTTGCCTTATTTTCCTTGTTCTCTCTGATTTGCTGTTGTTTACTATCACTCAACATATGATGCTGTGCACAATGCCTCCATTTATTCGTTTAGGTGTCTCTTGATTTGGGCATTGTGAATCTTGTAGAGGATCCCTACCAATTTTGTGAAGTATATTACAAAGGAAGCATCTACATTAGCCACTATAATAGGTCCAAGTGGCGACGTTTGGCCTACCAAAGTGGTCAATGAGATGAGGGGCACATATCTACAGGATGGTTGGCATGAATTCGTGAAGGATCATTGCTTGCATGAGACAGATTTTTTGACGTTCAGATATGATGGTAATATGAACTTCACAGTACGCATTTTTGACAAGACTTCATCTTGTGAGAAAGAAGATGCATATGTTGTCAAAGCTGGTCGAGAAGAGAGGGAGAAGAGAATGAGATCAGATGAAATTCCTTTAGCAAACGATAACATGACGCCCAAAGAGAAGACATACCCAAGTGCTATTTCACTTCACAGTAAGAATAGTTAGCATTGAATAAAGGGTCCACTTTTTTTAGCGGATAAAAGAATTGAGCTTGTAGCCTACTATTTGGTCATTCAGTGTCTAATATGTTTGAAACTTGTTTGTTCAGTGTATCAAAGAAAAAAAAAGTTTGTTTGTTCTGGCCGAAACATGCCACTTCCTACATCAGAAGTGAGTGCGATAATGAGGAAGAAACTTGACCCCCATACCTTTGTACTTGGAAAGCCCCTTAATGATGTAGCAGAGGCTAAGGTGAAACCTGCTACTCCATCATTTGTATTGGAAAATCCATCCTTCACAAAATACATGACGCCACTTAGTCTGTCTGACAAAGCATTGCTGGTAAGTTTAACCATCAAGTGCTCTATTTCATATTTGCTGTCACATAACTATTATGTCAAATTAATATTAAGATTACGAGAATATAATATAAATAAATAAGATTTCTCTTTCCTATTGGCTCTAGCTTTTGAGAAAAATGGTTATCTTACATGGTATCAAAGCTAGGGAGGTCTAGGGTGAAAGTCTCGTTGTCCCAATTGTATTTCATGTGCTACGCTTGATAGACGTTTGCACGTAAGAGGGGGTTAGAGAAATCCTTTTCTTAATGGCTTGAGCTGAAGACATGCTTACTTAATCTTGATGTGAATGTGGTTTTACATGACCCAGACAAAGAAAGTGGGATAGAAATTGAAGTGCATTTATAGGAGAAGAAGAAAGTTCTTTCCGGGTGGCTGGTTGACCTTCATGCAGTTTCAATATTTCATAGTAGTTTCAGCTGACTGGTAAGTCATGAAAATAATAAAACTATTGATGTTGTTTGTGTGTGGGTGATGATCTCCCATATAATTTTAGGGGATAAGTCCCTTATGCTTAGACTGGACTTTAAGTATAAAATAAGAGAATTAAATAGACGAAGACTATTTAGGTTTGAGGCCTATATTGTTGTTGATTTAGGACACTGACTCAAGCAACCTGAACTTTATATTGGTATGACATGTTCTTTCATGGATTTTTATTTTGACAAATGCCCTATTAATATTAGATATATCTTTTTTTT
Source organism: Saururus chinensis (assembly GCA_035235625.1). NCBI lineage: Eukaryota > Viridiplantae > Streptophyta > Magnoliopsida > Piperales > Saururaceae > Saururus > Saururus chinensis. The sequence goes on from CP141140.1 coordinate 31,550,487, forward strand.
TTGCATTTGATTGTTTGACCAAATTCTAATTGCATTTGCTATTGAGTTTTATTTTGATAGTTGACAAAATATTTTATTTTATCTTTATGAATACATTGATTCTTTCTTAAAATCAGCAAAACGCTGTCATCCTTGGAAATTAGTTTGCCACTGTTAATCAAATTATGTAGCTAAGCGCACACTGTTAACAGTCCTTCTTCTGCAGACGTACATGTAGACATGTGACATATACTATTAATGTTTGTGAGTGATTACATGGTGAATGAAAATGCTAGCGGTCGCACGCAGAAAAGCCTGGAGCATATGTTGCATTACTCTAAGGTGAATTTATGCTGAGTGCACATTCTGAAGGCAAGTGGAAGGAAGAAAACATTGACCTCTTGGTTCTTGAGGACTTAGACATGGCCGAGACAAGGCCTAGTTGGAATCTCTCACTTCAGTTTAACAGCAATAGCTCAATCAAGCTATTTATACAAAAGAAGCTTAATTATGGGCTTTTGAGGTGTTCTAGTAGTCGTAATCATTGGACATTTCATCTAAATTGAGCTTATGGGCTTGTAGTAAGAGAACATTGATCACTTGATTCTTGAGGAGTTAGGCTTTCTTTATGTCTGATTAAAATTTATGCGGGTCAAATGTGGGTTTCATGTTTGCTTTTACAAGTATATAAAAGAATATTTATTTGATTTCCTATCCTGATTTTTTAATTCATTTAACATGCCTTTCTTTCTTTTGCTGTTGGTATCTTCAATTTTCATGTTTTGTTTAAGGCCATAGTTCTATGACAGTGAAATGTATATTTGTAAGATAACCAGGTTTCTCAAAATCTCGAGCGGTTAGGAATGAAAAATCTTATATATTTATTTTATATTCTAACACCCACCCTCACGTGCAAGTGTCCATCAAGAGCGGTATGTGGAACATAGTTAGGGTATAAATGTCTTGAATGAGACTTGAACTAGGATGTCCCAAAACTAGGTGCTCTGATATCATGTAAGATAACCAAGTTTCTCAAAATCTCGAGCCATTATGAAGGAGAAATCTTATATATTTATTTAATATTCTTACAATATCCAACTTATATATTGTTAAGCTTGAAGCATTAGCAAAGGTAAAAATTATGACAAAGATAAGAAAGATTTGCATTAATGTTAAAGGGAACCATCTAGTGAAAGTATTATTACTCTTTCATATTTCATCCACATAATAAAAATACTTGATGCATTATTCAATGTTCTATCTGAGTGACTAGAACGGTTCTATACAAGTAATGAGGCCACATTAACCATCAACAGGGAAAAATGCATAACCTACTGATGAATTATATAATTATGTTGAAGTTTGTGACTTGAATATAGAGTGAAAAAAGGAAAGGTAAAACAAGAGAAACACAAAGTAACATCCCGAAGTTCCTTCTCCTAACTAGAGAACAATTGCATAAAAGCAGCTGTATAGTTGTGAAAATGTTCAATACAGAAAGGTTAAATGTAGATACTAATTCTAACATTGTGTTCAGTCTGGTTGGGATTTCTTTCTTACACATTAAGTCGTGCCTTATGTTTCTAGCTTGTTCTTACTTATTGATGTGTTCAAATTCTTATCATAGATACATGCAAGTTGCAGAATTATGTTGATTGAACTCGTACTATTTTGTTTATTGTCCTCACTCAACATATGATGCAGTTTAGCATGCCTGCCTTTATCTGTTTGGGTGTCTCTTGACATGACCATATCATGAGTATTGTGAATCTTGTAGAGGATCCCTACCAATTTTATGAAGTATATTGAAAAGGAAGCAGCTACATCAGCCACCATAGCAGGTCCGAGTGGAGGCATTTGGCCTGTAGAAGTGTTCCAAGGGATGAGTGGAACATATCTAGAGGATGGTTGGCATGAATTCGTGCAGGACCATTGTTTGCAGGAAGCTGATATTTTGACGTTCAGATATGATGGCAGTATGAACTTTGCGGTACAAATTTTTGACAAGTCTTCATGCGAGAAAGAAGATGCATTTTTTGTTGCAGCTGGTCGAGGAGGGAGGGAGAAGAGAATGAAATCAGAAGGAGATCCTTTAAAAATTGATAGCATGCCCAGGGCGAAGCTGTGTCCGAGTGTTATTTCATATCATGGTACGTTTCACAGGGACAATTTTTTCCCTGGTCTGCCCACCAAGGTTTTGGGGCTCTGCCTTCCCCTGTCCTTAGGAAAGGGGTTGAGGGGAGATTGCTGAGTAAGATAGTGTGTGCACTATCCCCATTCTAGCTATCATTGCATATTACTATGCTTACATGATGAAGAGTTTTAATATGCGATCAACATTTTCTTTAATGGATTGCTGCCTACTGTTTCCTCTCATATTGTCTAATGTGATTCTAACGTTTTATTTGTCATCACATATTGTTGTTCAGGTCAAAACAAGCCACTTCCTTCATCGGAAATGAGTGCGAGAATGGGGAAGACACTTCACTCTGGAACCTCACTACTTGTAAGCCCGCTTAATGTAGTAGCAGAGGCCAAGGAGAAACCTGAATCACCAGAAAATCCATCCTTCATGAAATACATGGTACCAATGAATCTGTCTAGGGGAGCATTTCTTGTGAGTGTTACCATTAATTTCTCTAATTATACTGCTTTCTCATATATATTTTATCAAAAAAATACTAAGATGACTTGGTCCCATTGTTTCCACTACACAGGCCCAGACATCTACCTTTCCGTTATGGGATATTAACAAAATTTTCCTTGTTTGTTTAATTAAATTTTGCAGGTACTACCCAGAAAATTCTGGGAGGCACACTTGCCTCATCATGATATGAACGTGGTTTTACGTGATCCAGAGGGAAGGAATTGGGATGTGAAGTACATCTATAGGAGTAATAGAAAGTTCTTTTCTGGTGGATGGTTGGCCTTTATGCGTGGCAATAAGCTCAAAGAGGGTGATGCATGCACATTTGAACTTGTGGGTGAATGGGAAATGAAGGTCCATATTTTGCACTCCTAGGTAAGGAACAGTCACAAGAAAAGAGCTTGAAGGTATTTGTTACTGAGAAAGACGTAGGTCTTTTTGGTATGTATAGTTTGATCTGCGTAGAAGACTTCCAACTGTTTACCTGCATGACAGCATATGAGTGTTCAGTTTTTAGTACAAGTTTAACTACTTGTGTTTTTAGGTCACAATGTAAAACTTCAAATTAGGCTCAGGTGACTGGTAAGACATGAAAATATCGGTTTTAATTTATGAATTTGCTGTGATGCTTCATATGGTTTTAGGGGATCTGTACATTATGCTTAGATTGGACTTTCACGTATCAACATCAGAGAATAAATTGGACAAGTCGATTGGTGTCTACATTGTCCGATTGGATCCAGGACCCTAACTCAAAGCAACCTAAACTTCATATTGGTGCAAACGAAGCTGTTTTTTTTTTTTAATAATTTTCATTATGATAAATTTCGCATTAATATTCAAAACCTTTTTTAATAACATTTTCTATTGATTTTTATATTGATAATAGACATAATGTATGTCATTTCATCTTAATTAATATATGAAAAGAGTTTATATGAGCCCGGGTTTATATAAACCTACATGAGCCCGGGTTTATATAAACCTACATGAGCCCGGGTTCTATGGACTGTCGAATTTACATTCGGCGGCTCATAATATTTATGGGTTATACTCATATAAACGGGTCTCTTAATAAATTGGTTCTTTATTAAATTCAACAAAATGCCCTTTTCCTTTGGAATTAGTTTGCCTGAGTAAATCAAATCATGTTTCTTAATGCACCTTGTATTTTGCAACCTATAATTTCGTAAAGTCACCTTTACTGTTATATTGATAAACCCCTATTTGCCTGTAGATTAAATTGTTTGAGCATTCCATGTACATATGAATGGGATGTATGGGATGTTAGAAACTTCACGTTGAATAAGATAAAAAACACACAAAGAATGGATCCAAATCGGGTAGAGAGTACAGCTTCGTCAAAAACATTATGTACAAAAGCTAAATTATTTACGAAAACTATGTCACAGTAAATCAAGATAGTTTTGTGTCTAAATATATGAAAAATCAAATTAATCTGATTCATCTCTCTAAACTCTCTTCCAGAGGAGATTTTGCAATGAAGTTGATTAAAGCTCTGTTCAACACGGATTCAAAATTTGAGGTTATCCATGCCAAACATGATTCCCAATTCATCAGTAATTACTTTGGCGTTCTCAAACATGTTTTTGCTTATCGTAGTCAGCGTGTGAGTCACGGGCCTCACGGCTCTGCAATATATCAGATTCTGACATACCTGTGCTGCACGACGGGATCCCACGAATCTCATTTTCTGTTTCTTTCGACCCATTTGTTTGCACATGCATTGACTCCATTCGGAGCTGCACAGGTGAGGAGAACCGAAGACAAGCTAATGTGCTTTCTCTTGCCTCACCCATCACCTACCTGCTCTGTTTGTTCTGTAAAGCTTACTGAGAGGCTGCAAGCCTGCAAGAAGTAAAAATGGAGAACAATAATGCAGAGGATCCCTGGTGGAGGCACCATTTCTGCAGATTGATGTTGGGTGATTTCTCGAAGCGGCTGGAAGGTGTTTTCTCTTTTCCTCTGCTTCCTTGTATTTGCCGGGCTTTCCATGTTTTAATTTTTCATTACTGAACTCCTGTAGTAATGCTCTTCTTCCATGAGAACAAAGACATAAATTTTCACACAAATGAACCACTCTTTCTACAAATGGATCTCATGTCACGTCCCCAGGTTATTATACATCTCAATCCTACAAGCTGGAACCATGACAATGTTCACCTCATTAGCAATCTAAAAATACCCACATGAATCAGTCAATCTTATCTGATTGCTTATATAACATTTGAACTTTCACAAAATAACTACGTAGTTGGGAATGATTCACGAATAACAGAGGAAAAATTCATGGTGAAGAAACAAGAGATTTACATCAATCTGTGAGTGCAAAAAAAACAGTAATGTTGCAAAAGATAATATGTGAAACTTCATCCGAAAACAGAAAAATTAACTTTGATGCATTCTTGAACGTTCTATCTGAATGACTAGAATGATTCTATACAAGTACTAATGAGGCTAAGTACTATCAATAGGGTGAAATGCATAAATTATTCTTATTCATATGTAGAAGTATGAAACTTACTACAAATTTAAAAAAGAGTTTTTTCCATATTGCTTGGCCAAAGAATAAAAAATTCCTTAATCCTTGGATTTTAAACAGAAATGCCTTAAAACCTAGAATAATACGATATAAGATAAATTTTAGACTAAAATACCCCTGACCAGGTTTTACATCATGTAAAACCCTCACGAAGTCGCATTCATTGGCATACGACTTCATACGCTCACGATTCATCCAATTGAAAAGTCATTTTGGATTAAAAACTCCATTCCGATTGGAAAGTGCTATGATTGAGCAGTGCTCTTTGTGGTGTGAGAGAAGATTTTGCGACCTATCTAACTAGACATTGAAGATTAGGATTTTTTTTGTTCTGGAATGAGTTTGCGAAGAACGCTCCCACATTAGTTCTATAATGAGTTTTTTTTGCAAGTCGAGTTTGAAACTATACGCCCCAAACTAGTCCTTCTTTGTAGCGAGGTTTCGTTTGCGGTGATCCCAGTAAAGGAGTAAACTTTGTTGAAAAGCAGCGGCCGAATGAGTGGTTAATCCGGCTTGGAGAACATTAGTGGTGGTTTCGTGGTAAGGCTTTTGTATATTTATATGCATGATTTTTTATTTGGCGTGTTTGAGAGCAACGACATAGGCAGTCGAAGTAGACTATCGTTGGGTCAGAAAGACGATGAGTCACATATCGTGTGTTCAATAAGACACTAGAAACACGATGTTCAACCATTATGATATTGTGTATGAGAGTTCCTCTTAGCATATGTTCGATCACATGATACATATATATACTTATCGTATAAATAGAAGTTAGTTAGATAATGTGAATTGACGCGGCTAGTGATTATAATCACGACCTATTGTTGATTTACATATATTTATCAAATTTTGCAGACGTAAAGTTAGAGTATTACATCAAATGGTGCAGTCAGTGAAGGTTGTAGAAGAGAAGAAGAAGATAATTTATGGGAGAAGACCGAGTCTGGGAACGAATAGTTTCTCTGCTGGACTGCATTTATCAAAAGACCTTGTAGATTCATGTTTGGGATGCAAGGCCATATTGGTGGAGACTGGGTTCTACCCAGTATATGATTGCGAGCCCATCATCATCTTCAAGCCGCTGTTGGATGTTCTCATTGGTGAGTGTTGCGATGACTCATAGGAGGTCTTCAACATAAGGGGCAAAAGGCTACCCCTTACTATGGATGAAGTGGCTATGATCATAGGTTTGAGTGGAAAAGGGAACCCGTGTAATTGAAAAGTAGTGAGGGGAAGGCTGCCTAAGGCAAGGGGCAATTTTACAAGAAGTACTTCCAAGGGAAGCGGCCGGAGAAGATAGGACTTGAAGAAATATTGAAAAAAGTGGCTGCCGAAACATGAACTATTTCAAATGAGGGCTTAGCACGGTTGACTATCGTGCACATGAGTGTCCTCATGTTATTCACACAAAGCAACATAGCCGTATCCCCAACTCTATGTGATTACATAGATGACCTGTCGGTCATGGGGAGCTACAATTGGGTTGCACCGTACATGATATGTTGATGAGAGGCATATCAGTAGCCCACAAGAACATCATGAGCAAATAGGATGAGAATTCCACCACGACTGGAATTCACGTTGGGGCTTCATTAGTACTCCAGGTAAAAATCGTATGTTATATACCACGTGAAAGTCCATTATCGTCTCGCTAATGACACGATATGTTTACACACACATATATATCGCTGTATCGGTCACACGATATCAAGTCAATCGTGTTATCAGACATACGACATATAACATGTATGTAGACATATTGTGTTATCGGTAACAAGACTAAGTATAATATCGTGGATTGGAAATTATATGATCGGTATGAATCGTGTTATTGGAAACATGATGTGGCTCAAAGCGTGTTATAAGTAACACGACTAATTTGTCATACTTACAATACTGACCATTTACACTACTTACCATATTCTTTTGTATTGTCCGCCAGGTATGGTTTTATGAGTATACATGCAGTGGTACATGCAGCTTGAGGTACAAGAGGTGGCCTGGATTTACCCAACTTTTGAGCGACGTGGAGAAGGCCGATAAACTTGACCTGGCTGATGAAAAGGGGAGGAAGAAAATTTTAGCTCATCACCGGATGAGGAAGTGGTACGAGGAAGTTTTCATGCGGCTGAAGCCAGACTCGCAAATTATTATGCGAATCACACCAATTGCCGAAGAGGCATACCTGGTGGATAGCCAAAGGGCAGCCCCGAAGGCTAAGAGGCAGGTATGCAGACTTGCTGGCCAATGAGACCCGCCCATGCCCTCCACTGTGAGACGTCGGGGCATGTACGTTCCGGCCAGAATGTCATTGAATCATTCCTCATGCCAATTGATGTCATGATCGAAATTTGTGATGTTGTTTTGGAGAAGGTTGTTCTCTACGGTGAGCGGGGACAGAACACATAGTGAGTTGAAGTTGTACTCTAGCATGTTAAGAACAAACTCGAGGTGGCAATTAGCCTCATAGAATAGATGCAACCCCATGAGGAACCACAGACAGAATAGTCATATGAACCCCGTCAACTGGAAGTCGCCCAAGCAACAAACCCTACTCCATGAATCGAAGGATTGCTATTGGTTCGTTTAAAGGCAAGAGCTTCAAAATCTAGAGAAGCTTGCCAACCATCTGCCCCCAAAGATCAACCAGTACCTGTCCCTCAGCTGGTGGACGAGGGATTCATTTTGAGTAAGTATGACTTTTTAATGTATTGTGTTTCGTATGAGGATATTTGTGTAATCGAGTACACAATAGCCTAAATAGTCGTGCATTAAGAAAGACAATTTTGTTATGGTCATGTCGTTAATCACACGATCATTGAAGCAAACATTACTTTAGAAAACAATCTGGTTGTGGTCGTGTGATCGTTAGCACAATTAGCCCTTTTTTTGTTTTTCCATCAATACGATGTGCAGTTTCATTGTGTAAGATAAAAGATGACTGGCATGTATATCCTTTACATAATAACACGACTGCTTACTTCTTAAATACAGAGAAAAGACAACCACAAGCTACCACCAAACCAAAGAAGAAAACTGATCCAAAGTTGTAAAGGATCGTAATAACTAGATTTTTAACAAAACTAAATGTAGAATTCTTGGAACAACCACGGGAGGTCGTGGAACAACCCCAGGAGGTTGAAGAATAACCCTAGGAGATCGTGGAACTGGACCTTCCTTGAGAGGTAGAAGAACTGCAACAACCCCAAGATGGACCTGAACAAACCCTGGAGGGACCAACAGAACACCTGGAGGTACCGAAACAACCCCCGGAGGGACCGGAAGCACCCCAGGAAGCAAACAAAGGAGCAGTTCCGAAGCAAACAATAAAACTAAGATTCAAGCGGAAAGCTAGTCTTGCCGCTCCCTTCTTACCTCCTGTGCATCAGAAGTCTAGGTACACCGCCATTGAACTACCTGCTCAAGGTGAGGAGACAGTCAAGAAAGTCTCTACTCAGGGCTCGAAGAAGCCAAAGCATTTTAGTAGCTATGTTGATGAGAAGTTGGCCAAGTTTGGACATATTGCCCAAATTAAAAAGCCTGGTGATGAAGTTCCTCTGGCATTGGTCCCTGGCCCATACATTATCCATCCAGCACATCCAAAGTCTCCCACCCCGGAACCAGCGGTCTCAAATGCTGGTTCCAATGGTAGCACTTTATCGAATACTCCTCCAGTTGATGCGGAAGTAATGGTGAGTATCGGCAATGTGATAGAGGTCGAAGATGATACTAGGAATAAGACGAATAAGGATGTTATTGCGAATAAGGAGGAGCTCATTCTATGGCCAAAGGACTATCTGGACACACAGTTGTTGTTCAACATGGAGCTTCATAAGGAGGCAGATAAGGACATTATCATGGAATTTCTGTCGAACCCATACAAGCAGTGGCCCATAGAAATTATCCTCTACACCGACTACCTATCTCCGTTAAAGCAAGAGTGCATAATGAATGAGGTAATATCGTTTCATTTCTCATATGTTTTAAACTCTATCATGTTATTACTCACATGATTGCATAACTGACTAGATTGAACAATTATTTATTGGTTTATCAATAACACGACCTGTGCTCATATCGTTGTTTTCATAATATGCTAAGTTTCAACTGTAATGGCTTGGTTGAAAATAGCGTGTTAATTAATACACGACTTGTAAATTCATCGTGTTATTGGTCATACGATAAAATCCCTTATCGTATAAAAGATGTCACTATTTGTCGACTATCGTGTCATTACTAACACGTTTGGTTTGCTGTAGGTCATAGACGTCTTCTTCCAATTTCTTGATGAACGCAATTTGAGAAATCCAGGTAGGTACCCCAACTATTTTTTTGGCAAGTTAGCCATTCAGCACTATTTTAATGTTAGCACAGCTGAAGGGCTGGCGGAGCAGGAGGTAAAACTCGCTGACATATTGTTGAGAGGCCTAAATGTTAACACGAAGAGTGGTTTCATTCCTATCTACATTATGGGCCACTTTCTTTTGCTCATTGTCTGCTGCAGGGAGAAATAATTTAGATGGTACAATCCTCTAAAGGGTGATCACGGTCACCACTTTGCAGCGGTAAACAGTGTCAGGAAACATGTTGCGAATAGAATGGAGAAGGCCCTTAAGATAAAGGGTGCTCGGCAATGGCCACTGACTAAGATCAACAAATGCTTGTACCAAGAAACAAATGAAGATTGTGGTTTGTACCTCATATACGACATTGCAAAGCTGGTAGGGGTTGTCTTTTAGCCTGATTTTAGACAACTCGAGGAACAGGCTTGGTCAGGCTGTAGATTTATGCTGCTATTCTTCGAGCCCGAATTGACGAGGAATTTGATTCGTATGCAAATGAATTGTAAATAGAAAATAAACTTTTTTCACATTGCAATTAACTAAGAAATTTATTTTTCGACCTCTTTATGTAATTATCCATTGGAACAAAAACACATGTACCAATGTCAGATGACATTTATTCGATCAAACGATATGTTACAATGTTGTGTCACCAAAAGCGCGAGATTCTGTGAGCTTGCCTACATTTCGTGTTACCGAACAGACGACCAATTATTTGTTGTGTGATTGAGCATACACTGAGTGTATCTCACGTAGTTCTAATGAGAACATGAGTTACACGTATGGCCAATATATAGTCGTGTAATCGACAAAACGATATATACCGATGTCGTGTATCCGGCCTGACAACAAAATGTTTTTGAATAACGTGGTTGGCATCATGTTATCAATTTTACAATAGCCACGTAGGTCGTGTTATTAGAAATGCTAATTTTTAGAATACACATTGAAAAAAAAGGAATTAAGTTAAGTATTATACTGATATGGAGAATAAAATTTATAACTCATATTTTTCATTATATAACATTGAGCCAATACATCAAAAAATATTATTTGTATAACATAATTTTTTAACCATCCACTGCTAAAGCAGTATCCCAAATGATCCATCTCCTTGCTAAACAGCATTGTGTGAGCGATCTCCATGTCAGGTCTCCTTGCTTACTACCAAACTAGGCTATACAGATATGACAAAACATCTGCGACATTGAAATTACACTAGTCACTGAACCCGTTCCCATTATAAGCTGCCATCATAGGCCCATGAGAATCACTTATAATGGGTGACGGGATCAGACAATGGTGAGATAGCAATGTCACGGAGGTTCAGCCGAGGCGCAGTCAATCCATCTTGCCTTTGTCGCATCCTCCTCTCGAATTCAGTATCCCCATGGGCTACTACTATATTTATAGGCAGGTGGGAATGTACCGAAGCATCGGGGTATGGAAGTTATTGAAACCCCAAAACTTGTGTTGATTCTTTGGAATTACTCTTCAGGAATTTAAGGGGAAAACCAAAAATTATGGTGACTCTTCGGGAATTGATTACTCCGGAATTTAATGGGAAATTTCATCCTATCATATTATAGGATGCACGATGGTCTCTTAGGTTGTGTTATCGTGCAAACAACGTCTTCCATGGATATCATGTTTATTCATGACGACGCATCCAATCATCTGTCCGAACGTATGATCTATTCAATTACGTATGATATGCAATTATCCACTGTGGCGTCTATTCGATCAAACTTTATGTGCCAATATCGTGTCACAATAAGCGCGAAAAGAAGACATCCTCAACCGATCGTGTAATAGTTCTTATGATCTGGACGACCACTTCGGAGGATGTTGATGAACGATATGTTGCGAAAGTGACGGATCATTTGAGACATTGATATATCGCCATCTTGCGAATCATGCCCACCATCAGATATAGGTGAGGACAGTATCCGATGGAGGGCCGATTCACCAACTACTGCTAAAGCAATCTCCCGAATGACCCATCTCCGCAAAGAACATCACTGTGCAAGTGATCTCACTGTTTAAACTCCTCAAATATATTGCAATACAATGGGATCTCATTATGTTTCAGTTAAATGCAATGGGACGGAACATTTGAGACATTACAATAACGCCTGAACGTGTTCTTCCCCCTAGATGCAGGTGAGGACTGTATCTGACGGGAGAAGATTCACCATCAAGTGCAAAAGCAATCTCTGGAATAATCCATCTCAGCACCGACAATCAATGGGTGAGCATTTTGCAAACTCTAACCCTAATATATATAAGCAGGGTGAGATGGTTACGAACCATTGGGTTAGGGAAGTAGTTGATACAATAGACATTGCGGTGCTGCTTTGGGAATGATGCATCGGGATTGGATCATTGTTATCATGCAATTGTCGTGTGTTCGAACACACGACATGACCAATATCGTGTAATGAATGGAAACGTTGTCAAAAAATTTATTATCACTTGTTCTGATAGTGTAATTAGTAACACGTAATCCCTTTTATACGTGTTTACGTGTTTCCTATTACATGATACAAATATACAGTATACCCTCTATACAAAATTTTGTGTTTTGGAAAACACGATAATTACAAATTACGTGTTGTTGATAACACGATGCATATACAAAAATTTCAGCTTAAGAACAGGGGTGGAAAAGGTAACCCCGATTGATGCTCTCCTTCCCTACGTCATTTGCGTACTCTATTATTCGACCTTCTTCAGCTTGTTGTTGGGACATTTGCCACATTGGGAGGCCCCCCTTGTGCGCTAGTACATTATTTGTGGTTGTGACCCAACTGACCGCATGTTCCACATTTTCATGGGGCTTTGACAGGTAGTTGTGACTCTATCCGATTTTTTCGTGGACGACCCTACTACTTTTGTGGGATAGGTGGGCTGAATATAAGCATAAATCTAGCTGGTGCCCATTGGTGCCTATCTTTCATTGGGTGTAATGGCTCTCGATTTGTCATTCTATACAATTTAGTAGAGTACCATCTTTCACAGTACTCAGACACATAGAAGTGTCTATTATTGATTGCTGCTATTGCATGCTTACATGGTGAACCAAAATGTTGAAACTTACCACATGTGCAGGTACTATCAACCAAGTTTACCACATCATGTGAAGAAAATACCGTGAGTATGAGCGCACGATGAATGAATCTGTCGTGTCCTTAATTACACGTTGTATCATACAATCGTTACATAAATTTTATCAACTTACACGATAAATGAAAATAACATGTATACATTAACATGATATAAGCCCTCACGAATAAACAAACACACGCTATGTACATTGCCGTATGAATGCAATGTACCTGGTGATATAGCAAGTTAACCTGGAATTTATACATTAACACAGGCAATACAATCATATTCCTTGCTTCTTCTCGCCTATTTTTGATGTGTTTTCAGGCAAATGGGGTTGAATCTTCCATCATATTTTGTCCGCCCGTCCGATGTTTTTCAAATAATGCCATCGTGTGCTCCCACATGTGCTCAATTAAACGAGTTATTGGCATCGATCTGACTTTTTTGAACATTGCATTGGCACTTTCAGACCTATTTGAGCTGAGGGTCCCATATATTTTTCTTGGAAATGAGACATTGGCCCAGTTCTTCGAACCTATCTTATTTAGCCAAACATATGCTTTCGGATTATGTTCTTTAATGTTTTTCATTGTTTCATCATACACATTCTGTCTGAAAGTTTTGGCTACAACATGGAGCATATTTTTTAGGTAGTTGTTTTTGAATCTATCCAGCATATTTTTTACCATGTGACAGATGCAATATCTGTGGTGTGTAGATGGAAAAAATTGCTTCACAGCATCTGCCAATCCCTTCTGTCTATCAGAAACGATTGTATCCAACTCGGCTGTAGGATTAGAGAATATATGATTTCTAAGCAACTCAAGAAACCAACACCATGTTTTCTTGCACTCGTTCTCAGCCACTGCAAATGCAACACATAACATTTTATTGTTCCCGTTTAGTGCAATTGCTATGAATAGTTATCCAGGATACTTTCCTTTCAAGAAAGTTGCATCTACTGTTATCAATGACCTCAATGTTATTCTGAAAGCTCTCGCAATAGGACCAAACATCCAAAATACTCTTTTAAAATAGTACCCACCTATAGGTCCGAGAATATCACATGATCTCATTGGAACAACTACACTTCCCAAATTTATATATTCTATCTAACTTCCGTAAGTAGGAAGTATATATGCGGTAGGATTCGTCTGGGTCCCCATCTATTAAATCAGTGAGTGCTTTACCTAAACGACCGAATACAAATGAGTAAAGGTTATACGACAGTGGCTTACATCAGATTCTTGATCACACGACATTGTTTGTATTCGTGTGATTGGAATCCATGCACGATGACTGACTGTGTTCATGTTTACACGATATTTACATATGTCGTGTGAGTGAAATATAACTTGCTATGATCAAATGCGACTGTAGTTTAAGTGTGTAAACGATAACACGCTCGACTAACATATCATGATACTAAATCAACACTTCGATTATTCTCATGCATTACCTGCGTCCAATCATAAGTAGTGTAAGGCCTATGGTGTAAAAAAATAATGTAGGAATATCATAATCCTTTATGCTTGCTCGGAAGAGCTCTAGCGGGATGGGGATGCAAGCTGGTTCCTTCTAGTAAGCATTTGTTGAATTTATCAGCAGATTATGTTGAAAGAATCCTTTGCAGTTTAAGTAAATTGGAAGGTCAGAAAGTCCTCCAAGCTTGCCGGTGCTTATGATTGAATCGAATTGAAAGACCATTGTAGCATAAGACAGTAGGTTACTAAGGACCCCAGTGCTAAATGTATGCTTACTTCCAGTTGCACATGGAATGTGGATTCACTTAAGTTCGCCTTATACATACTCCCAAACAGATAGTGTTGAGGCATGTCCACAAGTGAGTATAGGAAAGTGCGCAAAATAGTTTCCTCTTTAGAACATGTGCAAAATTCAGCACTACTGTCAAAACAAATAAAATAAAAATCCGCAGAAGAACTATACATCCGCGTTCATTTTGAACTAAACTGCAGTAATGAATTTTTACAGCTAGTGATACATCAAGGAATAAATCAAGAACAAAAAATGGCCAACACACACGTTGCCTGGATTACTTGCAAGGATGCATAGGGCTTGTGCATTGCTGCGAGCGAGAGTAGCATTTAGTTAATAAGCATATAAAAAGCATAAGGGCTGAAGCTGTTATAAAAATGAGACATTGAAATAAGAGGCAATAAAAAGGTGGCGTTCTTAAAGACCGTTAGATATAATCCTTCGAAAATCTACCATTTCAAAAGCGATTAAAGCTTGTAAAATATAAGGTGCACCTAGGTACATAATTTAATTCACACTGGCTAACTGATTCGCAAGAATGAAAGAACTTTGCTAAATATATGCAACAGTCAGTAAATTCATCTGGATAAAGCAACATGTTTTATGTGTAAAAAATCAATGCCAAGTACTTTTAAAATTCTAGAAAATAATTAAAAGTCTGAAATGCAACACCTATTTCATTTCAATACCACATAATTTTGATGAAAAAACACATCAAGAAAACAGCTTCTTCCCTACCCATATAAAGTTCAAGTTGCTTGACTTTGGGGTCCTAGACATGGAAGACTATTGGTATCGATAACCATACATGCATATAGATATGCATTAATGATACACTTGATATACATTGAAACGACTATGAATATCTAATATATATTAAAATTTATAAGATATTATGAAAATAATTATCTTAAAGGCATAATAGTTAATAAATAAGTGAACATATAACACCAACATTTGTAATACACATTGATTAGGAGAAAGTTTGAGTATGTGAATCTTAGATGAGAACAACCTCATAAGATTTTTAGATGAAATGAGTAGTGTTATTAATGAACTCAAATATGAGCCAATTTTTTGTGTAGTACATTGGGTTCATCATAATTGTGTATTAAAAATATGGTCATACAACTATTACTCCCTTCGTCTCATATTAAGTACTCTAAAATTAGTTCATTTTATAATTAAATAAGATACTTATTATAAAATAAATATCATGAAGAAGCCCCTAAGTTAGACGTGTAAGTAAATATATAATTGTAAAACACTACATTTAGAAAAAAATTATGTAAATTATATGGACACACCCATATTGATCTCATGTAATTTAAAAAATATGTTTAATATAACAAAAATATTATTCCGAAGAGGTTGGGTTTTAAAAGTGTTCTTTGGAAATATTTTTTTTGGTTAATTAAAATTTTTTAAATAAAAATACTAAGAAATTAATTTAGTATTGACATATATTGGCTGTATCACTTTAATACTACATATATGGCCATTATGTACTGATTTTTTCTGTATGGTGTCGTATCGATCATCATTTATATGAGTATGTATCAGTCTATGATCATCATTGATATGAGTATGTATGGGTCTATTAAGCACTTGTATCTAATGATGCTGCCTTCCATAATCCTTGATTCAATCTAGACATGATGGACTGATCCCTTAAAATCATATGGGGCATCACAATTAGCTGAACCAAGTTTGAAGTTCTACACTACGCAATTCGATACACATGCAACTTAAAAGTACGATTAGTTTAACTTATACTAGTAACAGAGCTAATACTTTGCCATATGCATGTGGACAATTGCAAGTTTACCAAACAGATCAGATTACACTAATGAAAAAGAGTTCGATCTCAGTTAACTATGACTCCGAGGAGCGAAATATATGGACATTCATTTCCGATTCTCCCACGAGCTCAAATGTGCATGCATCGCCCTGTTTGAGCTTATGGGCACGCATAAAGGGCATCCAGCCAGTACTAGAAAAGAACTTCTTTCTGCAGACGTACTTCACATCCCAATCCCTTCCCTCTGGGTCATGTAAAACCAGGTTCACATCATGATTAGGCAAGTGTTCCTTGGAGAACTTTGAGGGAAGTATCTGCAAAAGTAAATTAAACAAACAAGGAAAGTTTTGTTAATAATGGAAACGTAGATTTCCAGTCATGTGCAATAAAAACAATGGGACCAAGTCATATTAATATTGTTTTTATTATGATATAGAGAACTGGAGAGTCTGAATGTATGAGACTGCAAATAAGAACTAAAGATGCTGATGGTTTTCACTTACAAATAATGATTTGCCAGACAGATGAAGTGGTAATATGTATTTTGTGAAGCACGGATATTCCGATAGAAATGACGGTGATTCAGGTTTCTTCTTCGCCCCTGCTACTTCATTGAGGGGTCTTGCAAGTATAGAGATTTGGGTGTCCGGTTTCTTCCACATACTCTCACTCATTTCTGATGCAGCAAGTGGCATGTCTTGGCCTGGTGCACATTATGTGATAAAACATCGATAAGGAGGAAATATCACTAAATGGTGTTAGTGACACTATCTTCTCTGCAAACTGCTAAATATTCTTACCATAAGGTGAAATAACACTCGGACTTGACTTCTTTTTGGGCATGTTATTGCTTTCTAACGGAATTTCTTTTGATCTAATTCTCTTCTTCCTCCCTCTTCCACTAGCTCTGACAACAAATGCATCTTCTCTCTCACATGATGAAGTCTTGTCAAAAATTTGTACCGTAAATTTCATATTGCCATCGTATCTGAACGTCAAAAAATCAGTTTCCTGCAGGCAATGGTCCTTCACAAAATCACGCCAACCATCCTGTAGATATGTGTTCCTCGTCCCTTTGAACACTTCTACAGGCCAAATGTCTCCACTTGGACCTCTTATGGTGGCTGATGTAGTTGCTTCATTGGGAAAATACTTCAGAAAATTGGCAGGAATCCTCTACAAGATTTATAACACTCACAATAAGGTCATATAAAGAGACACCTAATTAAAGGGGTAAAAGCAGACATGGTTTACTGCATCATATGTTGAGTGATGATAAACAACAACACAGTACGAGGTGAGTATACATAATCTAGCAACTTGCATATATATTATATCAATTTGAACACATCAAGCAGATGAAACATGGAAGGAAACATGAGGCAAGACAGTGTTTAAGAAAGATATCCCAGCCTGAGCGAACACAATGTTAGAATTTGTATGTACCTTTCTGTTTTGGCCTTTCTTCTTTTTCCTAACTACATAGCTACTTTTATTCAATCGTTGCTTGTGAGGCAATTCTTTTACCTTGCATTCGTTTAATTTGTAGTCATTTGCAGATTTGAACATAACAATATAGTCCATGAGTGCTTTATGCATTTTACCCTATTGATAGTCCTTAGCCTCATTGTTGCTTGCACAGAAGCATTATAGCCATTTCAAAGTTTTGTTTTCGCATGAAATTCCAAAGGGTTATACTTATTATAATATAGAACAGATAGTTTCTCGAAGATTAATGTAAATCTTCATTTTTTCTTTTGAAAGCAGGTTTTTCTGAAGTAATTAACCAGCTTAGAACAAGATCGTTAGGGAGAGAATGAAAAACAAAGATAGCATGCATTCAAATAAACAGATCCACCGCAAAGCAAAAGCATTTAGTGAATGGGGTAAAATTCAGGAGGAGGAGCCAAATTATTATTCCATTACGTGCATATATTTGCAAGAACAAACATGAAACCCACATTTCACCAACATTTCCAGTAAAGGCAGATAAGCTAAGAAAAAGGAAGAAGCACCCACCAACCGCTTCGAGAAATTACCCAACATTAGTCTGCAGAAATGGGGCCTCAACCGCGGACCCTCAGCATGAGCCCTCACCATTTTTTCCGGCACTGGTGCTCAGCATGACTCTCCTTAACCATCTTTTCTTGTGCCACAACATGCAGCCAGGACTCTCAGAAATGCTTTACAGAGGAATCAGAGCAGGTCGGTCAAGCGAAGGATCGTTAGCGTGTCCTTGGTTCTGCATTCAGATTCATTATTGTACTTGTGCTGTATCGGTCTGAATGCAATCAATGCATGTGCAAACAAATGGGTCCAAAAATAAGCAGAAAATGAGATTGGAGGGATCCCGTCGAGCAGTACGGGTTATCAGATTCTCATGTACTGCAGTCTGCAGAGACTGATTTTATATATTTTTGAGTTGAATGGACGAGAGTCTCCTAAACCCTTTAATGCTTCTCTGTTTAGCGTAAGCCGAGGGACTGGGGTGTGCACCTTGAATCTTAAAAATGAAAGTTTTATATGTGTTTTTTTAGGAGTATGAAAAACACTTATCTTTATTAGCCACTATTAACTATGTTAAAGTGGATGTGCTAGCTAAAACAAAGAGTAAAAAACTTCTCATCTTTTAATTTATGCTAATCTTTTAATGTATGCTAGACCATTATTTCAAATAAACTTAGCTTCCTTTTATTAGTTAACCACATCTTTTCAAGTCTAAAGATCTTGAGGAGTATTAATTACTTACAGCTGTTAGTGACAAAAATACAAGTTTGTTTCCCACTACATATTCACCGGTCAAGCATTGTGGTCATAGTAAATAGTAAATGGTCATAAAGACATTTTTGGAATTGTGTAAACTACTTATTTTCTTAACTAAGGAATTATGTAAACTATTTATTTTTTTAATTAAGGCTATGTGACCAATAATAGGAAGCTGCCACATCACCCATAAATAGTGAGAGAGAAACTTGAGAACTAGATCTAAAAGTATTAATGTTCCCCCCTCCACATGTCTTCTTGTTATTCAATCTAGTCTTGAAAATATTTCTCAATATTTTTTTACAAGAAGTAACATTCTAAAAAGAAAAATATTTGTGTGACTACTTATGACAACCAAAATCCATAACTAGTGGACATGTCTAAGGGAGGAACCAGGCTCCCAAGATCATCTTTTACCACTTCTTTCATGACGTGGCAGCCTCCCATTGTCAATCATCAAACCTTGGTCACAAAAACTAAGTAATGCTTAACAAGTCTTTTTAAGAAGCAATTAGAGCTTGCATGATACAAGATGTATTCAAATACACAATTAGCTAGATTCACGAGTCACTTTGGATTGGCTTGAATTAAATTCGATTCGAACACAAATTGTCCAAGTACACTTTGATTCAACTTGGCTCGACTCAAACTGAGCTCAAATTCAACTAAAACTAAGGCTTGACATTAATCTTAGATATTATATCATACTACTATATAGCAAATCGGTGTACAGTAGAACTTTTGTTTTGTGCCATTCTTACTCATAATTTTTTAATGTGATATCTAAATTACCCAAAAAACTTCACACAATTATCCTCATGCAAATCTTATCATTTGATTTCTACCTATTTTATCAATGTTTTTACCCTTAAATTGTATTTTACCCATTTTGTAAACTCAATCTAACAAATTAAAAATCTTTCATCAAATTAAAATTATTTATAATAAACTAATCCTTAGAAAAGTGGAAAAAATAGTAGCAATAGATAGCAACTAGCCATATTCCATGCTAGGGATGCTACCCAAGTCAGGTATATGGTAAAATTAACCTTACCCTACCCGACCCTAATGGTTCACTTTGGGTTTACAGATTCAACCTGAATAGCTATTTGGGTTAGGTTTGGGTTTCAAGTGATCCAACCCAACATAATCCAATTAATGTTATAAATATTTTTTTTTATAATTTTTATTGTATTGATAAATACTAACCCGACTCGGGTTTAGGTTTCCACATTCAACCTAAATAGCTATTTGAATTGGGCTTGAGTTTTTAAATTTAACTTAAATAGCTATTCAGATCGGGTTCAAGTTATTGTTTCTTAAATGGTATCGGATTTGGGTTTGGAAAAACCCGACCTGGTGACATCTCTACTCAAGCTTGAATTTGATTAGTCTTATCTAGTATGCAAATAGTTAGATGTAGCTTTCCTTCCCCTCTTCACTCTTTTAGCCACCCAATCCCATGACAGTTGTAAGATCTCTAATTTGACTTAGTTTAATTTCTATTTTAAGTATGTGACTTTGGGTTTAAGGGTTAGTAATTATCACTTAAATAAGGTTCAATTTCACTTTTTACAAGTTTTTTTGTCAAATTTGATTTTTGTGGATTTTATCATAATTTTTTATTAATTAAGGGTGCCCTACGTCCATGTTGGAATGTGTGTGACCCACTTGACCCTCTAAATTTTTATTACTTTAGTGAGTTTTGGTGTTATTAAATTTATTTTTAGACCAAAAATAATACTAATTAGCCACTTAGGGCATTTTAGACCTATTTTATAGCCCAATAGTTTGTTTACCTAGCCAAAACCCTTAGTATATAAAGAAAACCCTAGCCCATTTGCCTAAATGGGGAAAGGACTGTGCTAAGAGAAAAGAGGTGTTCTACCTCCATTTTTCAAATAAAAATGGATTAAGGTGTGTTTTCTTGCCCTAATCACCCTTAATCTTTTGATCTTGGTCTTAATATTTATTATCTTCATTTTCCCCAATGTGATTCTTAATTTCTTTCATTAAAAATCTTATTTTTAATTTTGATTTAAAACCCTAAATGAGTGATTTTCGTTTTTAACCAAAAAATATTTAAATCTACCTATTTTCAAATTGATTTGAGCTTATTAGTTTATTTTAATTAAGTCTTAACAAAAACTCTAATTTTTTGGTAGGATTTCTTGAGGATTGAAGCTTCTTTGTATATCTAAAGGCTTCACAGAGGTAAGGGAGTTTTTCCTTGTATAGTTTTATTCAATGGAATGCATGATTGTATATTTGAGTGGCTTCTTGCTGTATTTAAGCTTTATTAATGGTTAATAAAAATATGTTATTTATGACTATTTTCTTATGATTAAGCATGAAAATGATTAGATCTATCATGTTCTAGGGTTAAAGTTTGATATTATGATATTTTATGATGATTTTAGAATTTTATCTTGAATTTTAGAAGATTAAAGACGAGCTAGGAAAAAAGGAAAAAGTGAACTATGAAGGGCATTCGAGTGGAATGTTCAAACGGCCTGCTAGGCTGATCAAACGTCAACATTGCAGCTTTGTTATTTGGCCTATTTTTGTGTAATTTTGGTCATTCTTATTATCTTATCATAAATCTAATTTTTTATGATTATAATGATTTATGATTACCTATAAATGTACTGTGATTGCATGAGAACCATATTTGAATTATGATTTAGCTCAAGCATAATTAGGACTATTCTTGTGTAGTTTTAATATGATATTCTACTTGTTCAAAAATCATGTTTGATGACTTTTCATAATTGCTTGATGATTCCAGTAGGCTTTAATCATTATAATTATATGCTTCCACATGTTATGTAAATTATAGGTGAATTATTTTTCATATGTTTTAGCTTAAGTATGGATATGTTTATACTTGTTTAGGTCTAGCATGATGTTATACTTGTCTTAAACTCATAGTTTCAATATTTTCTACACATTTACTCGATGATTTCAGTTGGATAGGGCCATGATAAAATTATAGATGCTTACATATATAATATTGATTATAATTTGTTCATGTTTTACATATTTTAGCTTAGGTTTGAATACCATCACTTATATACACTATTACATAGACAAGTATAATTTTATTTGACACAAATAGACCATGTTTCATAAACATATGAACTGATTTGAGCATGTTTAGTTATACTTGGACTCATTTATCATTTGCTCACATATGTATTTTGTGGTATGCATCATCAAAATAATTTATAAATGAGGTTAATCATGATTAGTTGTGATTGATCGAGTGGATGCAATTAGATGTTGTTGGTTGTCGGATTAGTTGCTCGAAGATTTATTAAATTGGTTTTACATATGAAATGATGGGGTTTTACATCCAATAGATGGTGTTTTACGTTCCTTTGAGGATGAGTTTCCTCCCCTGGTGAGAAGAGTGGAATGCTATAATAAGTTAAATTGTTGAATTATCTGGACCTTGAGAATTCATGCTAGTTTGTCCATGTGCACCAGCTTACTAGGGGGTACTTTCCCCATTAGGGAACTTACCCAAATTGCTTGTTTCGGAGTTCAGACCTTCCCTGTTGGTATTGTCCAGGGTAAGCAGGTTTACTTATGCTTCAATCGATTAAGCAGGGTTATTTTCTCAATTGTGAGACATTCACTTATTGATTTATGCATGTGTTTCGATATAATGCTCATTAACGCAAAATGTGAAGCAATAATGATGCTTATGTTACACGTGTGATTGTGGAATGAATTTGCATGAATATGTAGGATGGTGTGTGATTGATATACTTGATTTAGTAGGATGAATGTTTATATTGAGATATGATTATACATGATACAAATGTTAAAAATTATTTCATGCAGGATGTGATTGTTATAATGATGTCCGTATGATTACACATGAGGTGTACATGTTTTATGAGTTATGGATAAATCCATGATGCATAGGTGGCATGATATGTGTTTGTGGAATGTAGGTTATAGTATGATATACATGTGACATGACCATGTGTTTACGAAATATGTTATACATCATGATATGCAGGTGGCATGATTATGTATATATGGAATATATTTTACATGTATACAACTAGCATTAGTATATGTTATGAAATATAAATTATGATATCATGCATAGGTGGCATGGAGATATGTGATTTGTCCCATGATGAATGGGTGTGGTGAATGATTATGTGACGAGGCATTTGATTAGGTTGTACATAAAGACTTTGTGGGGCCCAGACACACGAATTATGTGTCAAGGTGGGACCCGTAGTTAGCGAAGGGTCGACCCTATCGCGGACTTGGCCGTGTGTAGGGCGTATAGGTCTCCATGGGCTCTGAGAGACAGAGCCCACTATAGTTGTGTTTGAACCTCAATAGAAACTGGAAGAAATAAACAAAGAAACCCAATTAAACTCAGCCCACTTAAGGCTAGCTTAAGAGATGATTGGGGAGGGTATTTAAGGGAGAGCTTAAGAGAGCAGACATCCCTAATTGTGAATTGCAAGGGCCATCCTACTCCTATTGTCTCCTCTCTCCTAATTTGAGTCATCCCCCTCTCTCTCTTTGGTGCGGCCTGCACAAGCAATGAGTGCTTGCTGCTGGCCTCCCTCCTTCTCCCCTTTCCTAGTCTTCATTGGCGGACCAATCAAGGGAGAAGCCTCTCCTTCTCTGCTGGAGCGTGGAGGTTGAAGCAAGGGGCGAACTTTGCTATAATTTCTTCATTCCAAGCAGTGGTTTGCGAGGGATCAACACATAGGTAATCTCTTTTCTCCATTACTTGTTTAGATCTTGTGTTTGGCATGAAAGGATTGCATCTTGGAGGGAGTGCAAGGGATGGAACGCCCAGGTTAGTTCATCTTTGATCCAATTTGGTTTTCTTCTTTGCTTAATTCATGATTAGAATATGATTATTGCTTATTGATAATAGATCTATTCATGTGTTCATTGTAGATTAATTAAAGAATTATTTTTGATTTATGCACCAACCCCCTCCCATTGTGCTTCTGCTGGTCTGGCCATTCTATAGTGGTATCGGAGCTTATTTGGCACTGGTTCAATCAAAGATCAATTTGCATTACCTGATCTAGGTTAAGATTGTTAGAATTGGAGATTTTGTGAAAATTGATTAATCTACATTTTCCTTTCATGAGGCATTTGATTTAGGATTCAAATTGGATATAATTTAATTGTTATTGACTGATTTGCTTGTTGGTTGGACATGATTTGGAGTTTTTATTAAGCGATTGCACGTTTATATGCTTGTAGGGGCATTATGGTCATTTTGGCCTTAGACAATTGTGCATATTTAATTCTCTTGTCACGATTTGGGCACACACACTCTTGCTAGTCAGCAAGGTTTAATTAAATTAATTTGATTGATTATAAGGGTATAAATTGACAATTTTAGCCCTAAGGGCATTCTAGTCAATTTACACATGCCTTGTGTGCTAAAATTTTTTATTTTCAGAATTGTTATTCCATGTGATGTAAACTTTGCGAAGTTGTTGTGAATTAATTTTCCTGTGCCCTTAAGGGTGGAAAAGACCAAAATAGTCCTAAGAGCATTTTGATAAATTTACAATAAAAAATTTTTCGATAGAAATTTATAAATCCAGTAGCCTCTAAATTGTTTATTTGCTATGTTTAAGTGCTAAATAGGGTGTTTTAGAAATTCTAAAATCATAAAACATCTCGATAATATAATTAGAGTAACTTATTTAAAGGGGTTAAGTGGTAGTTAGGGTTATTTTTTTGAAATAACCCCAACCCTAATTTAGGTAATTTTTTTAAAAAAAACTTAGCAAAATATACTCAATTTTTTTTCCTTAAGCTTATTTTTATATTAAGAGTATTCAATCGTTGCTTGTGAGGCAATAATGTTACTTTCCTGTTTCTTTCTTTCTCTTTTACCTTGCATTCGTTTAATTTGTAGTCTTTTGCAGATTTGAACATTACAATATAGTCCATGAGTGCTTTATGCATTTTACCCTATTGATAGTCCTTGGCCTCGTTGCTTGCACAGAAGCATTACAGCCATTTCAAAGTTTTGTTTTCGCATGAAATTCCAAAGGGTTATACTTATTATAATATAGAACAGATAGTTTCTCGAAGATTAATGTAAATCTCCATTTTTTCTTTTGAAAGCAGCTTTTTGTGGAGTCATTAACCAGCTTAGAACAAGATCGTTAGGGAGAGAATGAAAAACAAAGATAGCACGCATTCAAATAAACAGATCCACCGGAAAGCAAAAGCATTTAGTGAATGGGATAAAATTCAGGAGGAGGAGCCAAATTATTATTCCATTACGTACATATATTTGCAAGAACAAATATGAAACCCACATTTCACCAACATTTCCAGTAAAGGCAGATAAGCTAAGAAAAAGGAAGAAACACCCACCAGCCGCTTCGAGAAATTACCCAGCATCAGTCTGCAGAAATGGGGCCTCAATCGCGGACCCTCAGCATGAGCCCTCACCATTTTTTCCAGCACTGGTGCCTCAGCATGACTCTCCTTAACCATCTTTTCTTGTGCCACAACATGCAGCCTTGGACTCTCAGAAATGCTTTACAGAGGAATCAGAGCAGATCGGTCAAGCGGAGGATCGTTAGCGTGTCGTTGGTTCTGCATTCAGATTCATTATTGCACTTGTGCTGTACCGGTCTGAATGCAATCAATGCAGGTGCAAACAAATGGGTCCAAAAATAAGCAGAAAATGAGATTGGAGGGATCCCGTCGAGCAGTACGGGTTATCAGATTCTCATGTACTGCAGTCTGCAGAGACTGATTTTATATATTTTTGAGTTGAATGGACGAGAGTCTCCTAAACACTTTAATGCTTCTCACTTTAGCGTAAGCCGAGGGACTGGGGTGTGCATCTTGAATCTTAAAAATGAAAGTTTTATATGTGTTTTTTTATGCATGGCTCGTTATTAAAACGGAGTATGAAAAACACTTATCTTTATTAGCCACTATTAACTGTGTTAAAGTGGATGTGCTAGCTAAAACAAAGAGTAAAAGATTTCTCGTCTTTTAATTTATGCTTATCTATTAATTTATGCTAGACCATTATTTCAAATAAACTTAGCTTCCTTTTATTAGTTAACCACATCTTTTAAAGTCTAAAGACCTTGAGGAGTATTAATTACTTACAGCTGTTAGTGATAAAAATACAAGTTTGTTTCCCCACTACATATTCATCAGTCAAGCATTGTAGTCATAGTAAATGGTCATAAAGACATTTTCGGAATTGTGTAAACTACTTGTTTTCTTAATAAGACTAGGTGACCAATAATAGGAAGCTGCCACATCACCCATGAATAGTGAGAGAGAAACTTTAGAGCTAAATCTAAAAGTATTAATGTTCCCCCCTCCACATGTCTTCTGGTCGTTCAATCTAGTCTTGAAAATATTTTTCAATATTTTTCTACAAGAAGTATCATTCTAAAAAGAAAAATATTCGAATGACTACCTATGACGACCAAAATGCATAACCAATGGGCATGTCTACGGGAGGAACCCAGTTTCCAAGTTCATCTTTCACTACTTCTTTGATGATGTGGTGACCTCCCATTGTCGATCACCAAGCCTTAGTCTAGAAAACTAAGTAATGCTTAACAAGTCCTTTTAAGAAGTGATTAGAGCTTGCATGATACAAGATGTATTCAAATACATAATTAGCTAGATTCACGAGTCACTTTGTATCGGCTTGAATTAAATTCGACTCCAACTAAAATCTATTTAAATTTGACTCAAACACGAATTGTCCAAGTACACTTTGATTCAACTTGGCTCCACTCAAATTGAGCTCAAATTTGGCTAAAAGTAAGGCTTGACACTAATCTTAGATATTATATCATACTATTATATAGCAAATCGGTGTACTATAGAACTTTCGTTTTGTGCCATTCTTACTCATACTTTTTTAATGTGATCTCTAAATTACCCAAAAAACTTCACACAATTAGCCTCACGCAAATCTTATCATTTGATTTCTACCTATTTTATCAATGTTTTTACCCTTAAATTGTATTTTACCCATTTTGTAAACTCAATCTAACAAATTAAAAATCTTTCATCAAATTAAAATTATTTATAATAAACTGATCCTTAGAAAAGTGGAAAAAATAGTAGCAATAGATAGCAACTAGCCATATTCCATGCTAGGGATGCTATCCAAGTCAGGTATATGGTAAAATTAACCTTACCCTACCCAACCCTAATGGTTCGCTTTGGGTTTACAGATTCAACCTGAATAGCTATTTGGGCTAGGTTTGGGTTTCAAGTGATTCAACCCAACATAATCCAATTAATGTTATAAATATTTTTTTAAAAATTTTCATTGTATTTTGATAAATACTAACCCGACTCGGGTTTAGGTTTCCACATTCAACCTAAATAGCTATTTGAATTGGGCTTGAGTTTTTAAATTTAACTTAAATAGCTATTCGGATCGGGTTCAAGTTATCGTTTCTTAAATAGTATCGGATTTGGGTTTAGAAAACCCCGACCTGGTGACATCTCTACTCAAGCTTGAATTTGATTAGTCTTATCCAGCATTAGCAAATAGTTAGATGTAGCTTTCCTTCCCCTCTTCACTCTTTTAGCCACCCAATCCCATGAGAGTTGTAAGATCTCTAATTTGACTTAGTTTAATTTTTATTTTAAGTATGTGAATTGTGTGGTTTTCCTTAATTGCCAATTTGATTTGACTTTAGGGCTAAGGGTTAGTAATTATCATTTAAATAAGGTTGAATTTCACTTTTTATAAGTTTTCGTGTCAAATTTGATTTATCTAATTTTTATGAATTTTATCATAATTTTTTCTTAATTAAGGGTGCCCCACGTCCATGTTGGATGCCGTGTGACCCACTTGACCCTCTAAACTTCTATTAATTTAGTGAGTTTTAGAGTGATTAAATTTATTTTTAGACTAAAATAATCATAATTAGCCACTTAGGGCATTTTAGACCTATTTTATAGCCCAATAGTTTGTTTACCCAGCCAAAATTCTTACTCTATAAAGAAAACCCTATCCCATTTGCCTAAATGGGGAAGGGTTATGCTAAGAGAAAAGATGTGCTCTACCTCCATTTTTCAAAGAAAAAATGGAGTAAGGTGTGTTTCTTACCCTAATCACCCTTAATCTTTTGATTTTGGTCTAAATCTTTCGTATCTTCATTTCCCCCAATGTGATTCTTAATTTCTTCTATTAAAACTTTTATTTTTAATTTTGATTTAAAACCCTAAATGAGTGATTTTTGTTTTTAACCAAAGGATATTTAGATCTACCTATTTTCAAGTTGATTTGAGCCTATTAGTTGATTTTAATTAAGTCTACCCAAAAATCCTAATTTTTGGGTAAGATTTCTTGAGGATTGAAGCTTCTTCGTAGATCTAAAGGCTTCATAGAGGTAAGAGAGTTTTTCCTTATATAATTTTATTCATTGGAATGCATGATTGTAGATTTAAGTGGTTTCTTGCTTCATTTAAGTTTTAATAGTAATTTATTAAAAACATGTTATTTAAAGCCATTTTCTTATAATTAAGTATGAAAAATGATTAGATTTATCATGTTCTAGGATTAAATTTTGATATTATGATGTTCTGTGATGATTTTAGAAAATTTCTTGAATTTTAGAAGGTTGAAGACGAGTTAGGAAAAAGGGAAAAAGTGACTTGTGAAGGGCGTTCGAGTGGACCAATAGACGTTCAAACGGCCCGCTAGGCTGATCGAATGCCAACATTGCAGCTTTGTTATTTGGCCTATTTATGTGTAATTTTGGTCATTCTTGTTCTCTCACCATAAATCTAATTTTTTATGATTATAATGACTTATGATTACCTATAAATGTACTGTGATTGCATGAGAACCATCTTTGAATTATGATTTAGCTCAAGCATAATTAGGACTATTCTTATGTAGTTTTAGTATGATATAGACAAGTATGATTTTATTTGACACAAATGGACCATGTTTCATGAACATATGGACTGATTTGAGTATGTTTACTTATACTTGGACTCATTTATCATTTGCTCATATATGTATCTTGTGGCATGCATCATAAAAATGATTTATAAACAAGCTTAATCGTGATTAGTCGTAATTGATCGAGTGGATGCAATTGGATGTCGTTAGTTGTCGGATTAGTTGCTCAGAGATTTATCGAAATGGTTTTACGTCTGAAAGGACGGGGTTTTACGTCCAATGGATGGTGTTTTACGTTCCTTTGACAACGGGTTTCCTCCTCGGGTGAGAAGAGTGGTATGCTATAATAAGTTAAATTATTAAATTATCTAGACTTTGAAAATCCATGTTGGTTTGTCCATGTGCACCAGCTTACCAGGGGTACTTTCCCCATTAGGGAACTTACCCAAACTGCTTGTTCCCTTTTAGGAGTTCTGACCTTCCCTGTTGGTATTGTTTGAGGTGAGCAGGTTTGCTTATGCTTCGACCGATTAAGCAGAGTTATTTTCTCAATTGTGAGACATTCACCTGTTGATTTATGGATGTGTTTGGATATAATGCTCATTAACACAGAATGTGTAACAATAATGATGATTATGTTACACGTGTGATTATGGAATGGATTTGCATAAATATGTAGGATGGTGTGTGATTGATATACTTGATTTAGCAAGGTGAATGCTTATATTGAGATATGATTATACATGATACAAATGTTAAACATTGTTTCATGCAGAATGTGATTGTTAGAATGATGTTCGTATGATTACACATGAGGTGTACATTTTTTATGAACTATAGATAAACCCATGATGTATAGGTGACATGACCATGATACATATGCTTATGGAAAGCAAGTTATAACATGATATACAGGTGACATGACCATGTGTTTATGAAATATGTAATACATCATAATATGCAGGTGGCATGATTATGTATATATAGAATATATTTTACTTGTGTATAGCTAGCATTAGTATATGTTATGAAAGGTAAATTATGATATCATGCATAGGTGGCATGGAGATATGTTATTTGTCCCATTATGAATGGGTGTCGTGAATATTTATGTGATGAATGTTATGTTGATAATGCTTGTGATATCATTATGAGTTTACTTTCCGTATTAAAACCCTTGTTGAGCATTAGCTCATCCCACTTTGTTTTGTGGTTTTGTTTTGGGGTTGCATGTCATGCTATGCAGGTGTTTTGGATGGGCTCTACGTTGAGCATGAAGACGTTGTCTGTTGTCATTCATTGAGAAGGATTTACAAATGCTTGGAGTTATGTTAGATTTTCTTATGTTATGTCAAGATTATACATTTGACTCTACTTCACACCATTGTTAGCCATTGTTGGTTCAGACTTGGTTAGTGAGTGTGGTCTTGTTTTAATATACGACTAGTTGATGTGGGTATGAGTGGACTAGTACATTAATTAGTAGTCCTTTATTTCTTGTATTTACTCTATTTACTTTTGTACAAAGTGTTCATCCGCTACTCTGTTGTGTGTTCACCTAAAGATGAGTTAAGTCTTCCGCAATCAAACTCCCACTACAATAAAATGTACAATTAGCGACGTTTTTATTAGCAACACAACAATAAACATTGCTAAAAACTAATAATAGCAACATATACAAAAGTGTCGCCAATAATTTCACTATTTGCGACGCTCAATATTAAACGTCGCTAATAGTCATCTATTAGCGTCACATAATAATGTATGTCGTTAGTACAAAATATATTAATGACACTTCATATTATACGTCGCTATAATTTATGTTATTAATTTATTTTAAAAAAATCAAAACTATTAGCGAGCATAGATATACGTCGCTAATACTATATTGTATTAGCGACGTATATATTTATACGTCGCTAATACACCATAGTATTAGCGACGTATGTAACTATACGTTGCTAATGGCTTTTTTAAATTTTTAAAAAATTATAATTGAAATAGATAGAGTGAGGAGAGACAAGAGAGGGAGGAGAGAGAGGGGAGGGAAGGGAGAGAGAGAGGAGAGAGAAGAGAGAGAGGGAGAGGGAAGAGAGAGAGGGGGAGGGAAGAGAGAGGGGTGAGGGAAGAGAGTGAGGGGAGGGAAGAGAGGGTGAAGAGAGGGAAGAGAGAGAGGGAGAGGGAAGAGAGAGGAGAGAGAGAGGGGAGGGGAGGGGAGGGAAGAGAGAGAGAGGGGAGGGAAGAGAGAGAGAGGGGAGGGGAGGGAAGAGAGAGAGAGGAGGGAAGAGAGGGAGAGGAGGGAAGAGAGAGAGGGGGAGGGAAGAGAGAGAGGGGGAGGGAAGAGAGAGAGGGGGGAGGGAAGAGAGAGAGGAGGGAAAAGAGGGAGAGGAGAGGGAAGAGAGAGAGGAGAGAGAGGGGGGAAGAGAGGGAGGGGAAGGAGGGAAGAAAGAGAGAGGGGGATATTAATTTTTTTTTAAAAGTATTAGCGACGTATATATTCATACGTCACTAATACTACAGTGTATTAGTGACGTATACATATATACGTCGCTAATACTATAGTGTAGTACTGACGTATAGCTTTATATGTCGCTAATACACTACAGTATTAGCGATGCATGTAACTATACATCGTTAATGACTTTTTTAAAATTTTAAAAAATTAAAATGAAAATAGAGAGAGAGTGAGGAGAGAGAGGATATGGAAGAGATAGAGGTGAGGGAAGAGAGGGAAGAGAGAGAGGAGAGAGAGGGGAGGGAAGAGATAGAGGGTAGGGAAGAGAGGGAGAGGAGAGGGAAGAGAGAGAGAGGGAAGGGAAGAGAGAGAGGGTAGAGATAGAGAGAGAGAGGAGAGGGGATATTGATTTTATTTTAAAAAATAAGAGTATTAGCGATGTATACATTTTTATGTCACTGATGGCTTTTTTAAAATTTTAAAAAATTTAAATTAAAATAGATAGAGAAAGTGAGGAGGGAAAGGATAGGGAAGAGAGAGAGGAGAGGGAAGAGAAAGGGAAGAGAAAGAGCGGAGGGAAGAGAGATAGAGAGGGGGGGGAGGGAAGAGAGAGAGAGGAGAGAGAGGGGAGGGAAGACAGAGGGAGGAGAGGGAAGAGAGAGAGAGGGAGAGGGAAGAGAGAGAGTGGGAGAGGGAAGAGAGAGAGGGAGAGAGAGGGGAGAGAGGGGGAGGGAAGAGAGAGGGGGGATATTAATTTTTAAAAAAAAGAGTATTAGCGATGTATATATATATACGTCGCTAATACTATGGTGTATTACTGGTGTATATATATACATCACTAGTACAATAGTGTAATAGCGATGTATAGTAGTATACGTAGCTAATACACTACGTTGCAAATGACTTTTTTAAATTTTAAAAAATTTAAAATTAAAATAGATAGAGAGAATGAGGAGTGAGAGGATATGGAAGAGAGAGGGGAGGGAAGAGACAGAGAAGAGGGAAGAGAGAGAGGAGAGACAGAGGGGAGGGAAGAGAGGGAGAGGAGAGGGAAGAGAGAGAGAAGGGAAGGAAGAGAGGGAGGAGAGGGAAGAGAGAGAGAGAGAGGAGAGGGGAATATTAATTTTTTAAAAAAAGAGTATTAGCGACATATATATTTATACATCACTAATACAATGGTTTATTAGCGACGTATACATATATACGTCGCTAATGGCTTTTTAAAATTTTAAAAAATTTAAATTAAAATAGATAGAGAGAGTGAGGAGAGAGATGATAGAGAAGAGAGAGAGGAGAGGGAAGAGAGACAGGAGTGGGAAGAGAGAGGAGAGGGGGATATTAATTTTTTTAAAAAAAAGAGTATTATCGACGTATATATTTATACATCACTAATACAATGGTTTATTAGCAACGTATACATATATACGTCACTAATGGCTTTTTAAAATTTTTAAAAAATTTAAATTAAAATAGAGAGAGAGAGTGAGGAGAGAGAGGATAGAGAAGAGAGAGAGGAGAGGGAAGAGAGAGAGGAGAGGGAAGAGAGAGAGAGGGGAGGGAGAAGAGAGAGATGAGAGGGAAGAGAGAGAGGAGAAGGAAGAGAGAGAGAGGAGAGGGAAGAGAGAGAGAGAGGAGAGGGAAAAGAGAGAGGGAGAGGGAAGAGAGAGGGAGAGGGAGGGAAGGGAAGGGAAGAGACAGAGAGGAGAGGGGGAATTTAATTTAATTTTTTTAAAAAAAGAGTATTTGTGACTTATATATGTATAAGACACTAATATTATAGTGTATTAGCGACATATACATATATTCTTTTCTGGATTCCTGCTCCCCCCTCTACCCCCCCTCTCCCCAGTGATCCCCCTTTTCCTCTCTATTTTCTCCCCCCCCTCCCCCACCCCATGCTTCCGATTGCCCCCTCCGGTCAACAGACAGGAGGAAGGGGCTGTGGGGGCCTGAATTTGGCTCACCGCCGGATTCTCCCCCTCTTTGTTTTCTCCTCCCCCTCCCCCACACCAATGCTTCGATTCCCCCTCCTCCGGTCAACAAACTGGAGGAAGGGGCTGTGGGAAGGGAGAGGGGACCCTCCTCCCCTACCGGATTCCGGCACCCCACCCCCTCCTCCCTCCCAGCCGCCCTCCTCCCATCTACTTATTTCCATTCCACCCCCAGCCCCCCTCATTTGTCGCCGCCGGATGAGGGGTTGCTGGAATCCGGTTCCCCCACCGGATTCCGGCACCCCACTCCTTCCTCCCCCTCCCTTCATCCCCTCCCATCCTCATTCTCCCCCCCCCCCCCCCCCCCCCGCCCTCCCTCTCTCACTACCTCTGCCCAAGGAGGGGCTCCACTGTCGAAGCCGGTTCCCCTACCAAATTCAGGCACCCCACCCCCTCCTCCCTCCCTCTCCCTTCCTCCCCCTCTCCCCCCTCCCTCTTCCCCCTTTCACTACCACCCCCTCTCCACCCCCACTACTCCCCCTCCTTAGATTTTCAGAGGAGGGGTGAAGGAGGGGGCTGGATTCCGGAATCCCACCATCCTCCAGCCCCCTCTCCCTTCCCTGGTGGGCCTAGTGGCCCACTGGGGATTTTTTTTAAAAAAATTGTGTCTTTAGCATTGCTTATATAAGCGTCGCTAAAGCTCACTTATTATGTCGTTGATATTATATTATTAGTGACACATTAAATAAGTTTTTTTTAACATTTACTTTATTAGTGACATATACTCAAACGTCGCTAATAAAGACTTATTAGCGATGTATAGAGTTATACATCACTAATATATTTTTTTAATTTTTAAAAATAGTTTTTTATTAGCAATGTATAGATAAACATTGCTAATAATTACTTATTAGTGACATATAAATCTATACGTCGCTAATAAGTAATTTTAATTTTTTTTAAAATATTTTTATTAGTAACAAGGTATAAAATAATGTCGCTAATAACTAATCATTATCGACACTACAAAATGAGCGTCGCTAATAATTAATTAATAGCGACATATATTATACGTTGCTAATAATTTATTATTAGCGACATATATGTAAATGTCACTATTATGAACTATTAGTGACACTTTTGTTATATGTCACTAATAGGCAATAGTGACGATACTTTTTGCGACACATGTAGCGACATTTTTTATGCATTGCTAATAATCATTAGTAACGCTTATGGGACAATTAGTGATGCGTAAATGTGTCACTAAAAGTCTTTTTTGTTGTGGTGTCCACTTGGTCGTGTCACAGGCTGTTTCCTCCTTGGACTGGTTTGGCTCTGGGATGGCGTGAGCCAGGACAAGAGTACTCCAAATCAATTCAAATGCTTCTTACCCAATCTCGTGAATCTAGATTAACTCAAATACTTCTGCAACTTCGATAGCATGCTTGCAGATGGTGCAATGAACATACCCACCAGTGAAGATGAGATGGGAACCATGACCACCTTGCGTTAATCATAAGTGGTCATAGCCCCAGTTGTAGTTTTGAGGAGGAGGTTCTTCTGCTGAGCAGTGTTTTGTTACCTGTCCAAATTAGGAGAGAAGGAGATTTACACAAACTAACAAACTCAGAGAGTCTTGGAAGGTAAGTAATAAAATTGGTTTGAGCATTACTTTACAAAAATTGTAAAAGTAAATACATATGTTAGATTCCAAAATTGTTCTATGTATGTACGTAGATAGAAAAACAAGAATACACTTTTGATGTCACCCACCCAATTTTCTAAAGCATAATATTTTTATTTATGAAATATGATATATAATTATTGCATCCCATGGAAAGCTAAGGTACATATGACCATTGATTATAAAATATTTGTAACGTAGTCTAGATCAATTTTATCTTATTATATTATATTTTAAAAGATTGGGTTCTCTTTCACATAGTGAATCAGTCTAGTAAACAACTCATTCAATGAGGTATGACTCAAAAACCATCCTGAAGCCTATGAATCTCTGAGACTATGGTTAAATCTCATAATTGTCTTCACTTCATTAACCAAAGTAGTAAGTTGCTAAATCAAGACCTCTTTTCACTCCATGAATTGGTCCAATCCCAATTAAGCTCAAGGTATTTTGGCCCTACCCCTTTTTATTGTAGCTAGTGTGTACGCAAGTAGCATGCCAGTAACGGCTATAGGCACAACCGACCATGGTTTTGGAGATCTGTGCAGTGACTGGAAAATCCTATCTTTGTCATAAAATTCACAAAAATAAACCAAGAATTATCATCCTAATCATGCAAATAACTTTGAGGCTAGGTATTCTACCTTTCCATTCTCTAGTATTCGCGCTTGCTGGTCCCAGCCTCATTCGCCTGCCAAGTTCACTCCAAAATTCTTTGGCAATTCCCTCATCTCCTCCCTATATTCTCCCAAGATGGGTATTTAAACTAATGAGATTAAGGTTCCTAATCCGCTAAGGACTTGGGCGAAAATACCTTCCATTGGGCAACCTAATTGGGCCCTTTTGACCAATTTCTATGACTTAATTAAACTAGGCTCACATTGCTATGTAAACAACTCAATTGCAAGTGTAGTTTGGGTAAAAAGGCAATGCACATTACTTCAATCTTAAATTGTCATACATTCATCTGAACTCAAATTGACACATTATTGGTGGCATTCAAAGTACTTTCCATCTACTTTCTATCCATATAGTCTCAGCCCTTCATCTATCTAAAAATTATTAAACTACGAAGTTCTAAGGGTCAAACTCAATATTTTCCATGTGACCAATTTTGGAGACTTTGGAAAATTTCTAGATGGTACAACTATAGCCTCAAAGAGACTAATAAGGTTTAAGATAATTATTTTGAGTGCTTGCTCATTGGATGAGTTGTTGATTTGGTCGTACTTCCTTAATACTAGGAGCTCTGGATGAGTTGGCCTCATTGTCATGCCCCCAATATTTAAAACAGCAATAATATCTTTTTTAAAAAATCATGCAATGGAATAAACTTGATGAAATTGAAATTTTCATTGCAATTATAAAATCAAGATGAAACCCGGGTGACATGAATATTAGTTTGGTCAACACATTTCAAATGGAGCCATAATAACAAGTACCACTTATAGCTAAATTAAATTAAAAGATTCACAGGACATTAAGTTAGGCACTTGTCTATCATTACAACATTTATTCAATTCAATCATAAATTAATATGTACACTCATATGTCTACACTAAAAATTATAATGATAAACGAATATAAATAAACCTAATCAACTAATAGATGAGTCTCCTACGTCCTTCCTAAATTCTTAATTTTGTAATTTCTGCTTACCTGTAAAATCAATAACTTGCGCTACAAAGGATGCTATGAATATACTTAGTGGGATCAACTAGTTTAATTATAACATTATATTAAACATGTAACAAGATACGTACAAATATGACAATTAGTCTCTTTACTATTACATATGTTATTAACATTTTAATTCATCCCAAGCTCTATCATATGCCACAAATAAACAAAATAATTTATTCTAATATTTATGATAACATTAATGAGGTTCCTTTGATTCCTCAAATTATATTCACAAAACAATTTCAAACAATTGTCAAAGACTATTGGACGTTCCATCGATGCCATGAAGTTAAGGTCCACAAGGGCTTATGGACCCAAGTGGTCATGAATCTCAACCTTCCATGATTGCTAAGAACTCCTAAGTTATGTTGGGCATTGGAATCATGTCTCTTTTAAAAGTATAACCCATTCGAACCAACTTCCATGCTCGGGGAAGAGATCCTAAAAACAACAACTCCCAAGCGTGGGGGAGCTGAAAACCCATGATCCCTTTCATACTATGAACCTGTCTACATGGCTAAATAGACCCATTCTTTGAATCTACAAGGACATTAGGGACTCATGACCTTATGGGTAATACAACACTAGGTTAATGTCATTACCCTTTCAGAATAACCAAATATTGGGTTGGATTTACCACATTTTTTTCACATGCTTTTTATCACATGATTCAATCTTTACTTATGTTCATCATGGAAATAAAATATATCACAAAACTTAATAAATAGTCCCATAAAATATCTTTTCCAAATTCTAAACCAAACTAACGCCATCGGCACTTCCCAACATATCGGTCCCTGCAGACAGTTAGAAGGATTATTCAGCCTTGGTCACCAATGTGGTAATTAACACTTCGTACCCCTTACCAATGCCCATTGTCCTCTACAATTATGTGCCTTCAACATGTCAGGGCCATGAACTGTTTGTCTTCTCCTAACCAATGACACTCCATCGACACATTAGCAATAGCCTTGGTGATCGGAGCAGAAGATTAAGTTAAATTCCACAATGGACTTAACACCCATGGATTAACCAAAACACTTGTAAATCATAATTTAACATAGGATGAGGCTATGGAAGTTAAGAAAATATTCAAAATTGACCAAAACTTGAATCCTTAAAATTGAATATTTTTTTTCCAACAAGTGCGTGTTATGCTTAACATAGCACTGTCACAAGTAATACATACTTATATCTTGTTATGATGAAATCTTAAAAGTTCAAGTATTGAGCTTAATCTATCCTACCTCTGAACAAGGATTTTCTGATGAATTCTCTCTTTACTCTTCAATCTCCTTGTACCAAACACTTGTGTGCAATCTACCTATATTCAACTACTATAACTCCTCTTGATGCATTTGGTTGTGATCTTTCACTCTCCCAAAGACTCTCTGGATTATTTTGGATTAAGGAGGATCCATAATTCCATGAAATTTGTTCTTTTTATAGAGCATATATAGCCAAATCCACAAGCCCATAATAGAGTAACCACCCATGATTTAGTGTAACTGGTTTTATTGGTGTCGCTGACGTACTCACTGATACATCAGTGACTTGTTGATGATCTCAAATTTGTAAATTTTGTTATTGAGACATCTTGGGTGTTACACTCATAACCGATCTTCACATGATCATTTATTGTACTTGCAGTTGAGGTTTATTGAGACTCTACTTAGTTGGTGTCTCTTGTGGCCAAATCTTTCCACTCTGGCTAGGTCCCTTGGGCACTAGGCATAGGGCTGCATCTCGGGTAGGGTGGGGTTGGGTACTGCAGTACCCTACCCTACCCTACCCAAGATAAAACCCGACCCCTACCCGAGAACCCAAATTAAAACCCGTCTCATTCTCCAATACTTCAATTGCGGCCATCGACTTCACATCCACCACCACCAGATCACCGTTCGACTTGGATTACCTAGTTCGAGTAGGTGTGAGCTGAAAGACAACAGAATCAAGCTGAGTCTCTGATTTCATAGTCGTGGAGCCAGGTCGAGCTGACACTCAATGGTCACCAACAGCAATATCCTCAGGAGAACTCCAAAAGGTCATCGGACTTCAAGCGGAGGGAAGCCAGACATGAGCAACGACCGTGTCCATGGAGACAAGAGACAACCAGATTGGACGCACTCCAAAGGAATCATAGAGAAATTAAAGTGAAAAGCTTGCTGAAAATGGAAGGAGGAGAAATTAGATTGAAAGTCACTTTAATGGCAGAAAATTTTGAGCAGCCAAAAGTGACATAGAGAGGGTCTGTGGCCTGTTGTAGCCATTTTCTCCTACAAGAAGACTTGTAGTTGTCCTCTCTGGGCTTGGTGATGACATCTAAGTTTGCCGGGGAGATCACCAAGGATGGTGAGGAGAGTCTCAACTTGGCCTCATAGGAGTCTTTGGGATTGAAAGCCTCTTGCTTGGAGGATGTTTTTAGGCCATAGAGGGCCTCGGCGACCTCGATCTCAATGTCATCCCGATGGGGGATGCCGTCGCCGCCCTCGAGATCTTTGGCTTCCAAAGAGGGGTTGTAGAGGGCAAATCGGGAGGATGGCAGAGGCTAGAGATGGGGAGGAAGGGAGAGGTCGACGCATGGGAGAGGAACGAAATTAGGGCTTTTATATTGCAAAACAAAAGTTGGGTCGGGTCGGGTTTCAGATTTTTTTATATTAAACCTGATCGACCCGAAATTGATACGGTTTTTTTTAAACCCTACCCAAGCCGAGAAAGTACCCGACCCGAACCCGATCAATATTGGGTCAATTCTATCCGGGTTAGGTCGGGTTCAGGTTTTTTGTGTAGCCCTAACTAGGCAGGGTTATTACACTTCCTAGTAGGTTCCAAGGTCACTATGAATGATACCCTCTTAGAGAATAGTCCATGATAGTTGTATCACCTGTCACTTAGGATGACATATAATTTGTTTCTCTTGTGTATTATAATAGACAGGGTTATTAATAATTGTCAGGGATTATGTGATTAGTAATTAAATTATTTGATATTGATTGCTAAATTGTAAGAAGTGGAACCTTTAATGGGCTATAATAAAATGTAATGCACATTGAACTTATTAGCTTTGTTTGGCAATCCTACTAGGTATTTGTAGTATCTTTATGATGCAAGTCCTTCCGGCAAGGACTAACAAGATCAAGATCATCAATGGGGGATTGAGGATGATATTGCACTCGTAAGATTTAGTTTCCTACTTCTACGATTTAGTGAATAATTATATTACTGATGTGAAAGCCAGCTTTACCTAATTGTTTATTTTCATATAGATGACTTACTTTTACTTAGATAATATCTTGTTATTTAAGGATTTGGATACATGTAGTAATATTAAACATTTTGATATCTATATCTATGAACCTTATCATCATGACCTGAATATTTAATTGAGTTATTTACTTTTCATTTAAGAAAAAAATATTCTTCCTGATTTACTATATGTGCTCTTCAAAAAGGGTTTTGAAAATTTGGCTCTTGAAAGTTGGTTGCCTAGCCTTGGCCTGGCTACGACCAAGTTGACAAGTGGCAGCTGCCGCATGTTGCCTAAACTTGGTTAGGTCATGGCTAGATCGTTGAGACCATTTTTTTATAAAGAAATAAATTAAATCAAAAATAAAAGAGGTGAACTCTAGGGGTAATTTTGTCAATTTCATAAATATGATGACAAGTTAGGCAACTAAGGACGACCTGGTGGAGAAGTAAAAGCAATACGGAGATCCTTTGGTCCTAATAAATATGTCGACAGTCATTAGAGTGCCAAATAGAATCTGGAGCTCTTTTCCTTTTTTTATTTCAGCCATTCAACAGCTTTTCAAGAGTTCATCAGAATCAGTTTCAGATTTATCAAACACGGCCCTACTAATAATTAGAAGCTATCTCGTCTTTAAACACAACTATTTCAGTATTAGAATACATACTAATAGACCCCCTCCGCCGAGGTGTTTGCATTAGGATGACAACATAGACAAGGCGAGGTCTAGTAGCTAATTGTCAACTTCATGTTCCTTAGGAAGAGATAAGCCAGCAACCGGTACCCAATGATCATTGCTACCATGGCTGCTGCTTCAGTTGTACCATTGTCAAGTTCAAGCCTTTTGATGAATGGATAATTGCATGAAGTAGCTGAAGCTGGTGGCTCTGAGCAGCTGTACTGTATCTTGAGCAATAGTCTGTAGGAATGGTAGTTGCAAGAGATGTACCGAATCCAAACAATGAAGTGTGGAACATTCTGCACCAACGCATTCACAAGCATCTCTTTCTTACATTAGATTGTATTTGCCAGATTCATAAGTTTAAAATCACAGATTAGATTGGTCCAGCCATGTTCATGTCATTGTGCATTTGACAGGTAAACTATAACAAAACAATGGATTGAGACTATCCAAGTTTATTATGGAGTGTACCTGGATAAAGAACCCCCCAGACAACATAAAGGCCATGATAGTCACAGAAGCTAAAGTTGTTGCTTTCTTCACATCCATAAATGCTGCACCCACCGCCAGCCCCAATCCCTATAACATTCAAACAATTAGTGAAACTCACTCTGGTTTGCATTTGACATTGCTTATGGCAGCTTAAGTGGCAAGTAACTCATCAGAATGAGCTAGCTTGTGCAATGGCAGTTCAAAAGCTTAAGTGGATTGTTGCATTCACATATTGTAATATATTATCGTGCATATCGACCATGAAAAGCCACAATTGACTTATTTGAGCAATAGCCAATAAGCAGCTTGCATAAAATATTTCTTTTCAAAAACCA
Source organism: Saururus chinensis (assembly GCA_035235625.1). Lineage (NCBI taxonomy): Eukaryota > Viridiplantae > Streptophyta > Magnoliopsida > Piperales > Saururaceae > Saururus > Saururus chinensis. Next base: position 31,591,907 of record CP141140.1, read on the forward strand.
TATCGCATTATATGAAAATATCAAATGCAGCTTGAATTCAAAAATGCAACATGTAAAGGAATATACTACAATGTATAGTCTTATAAAGATAGTATAAACAACGTAGCATTTCTTGTCAATCTAAAGCGTATTTGGCTCATTTTGGCTGGCTTTTATTTCTTTATTTAGAGCTCAAGATCTAAGTCTAGCCAAGCATCAAAGCCTAGTTAAAAAATTATTAGGTACACTAAGCACAGGGGAACATAGTGATCACCATCGGAAACAGTATCGAGTCGAACCCCCACGTGGCCGTATAGATGCTTATTGATGTTTTTATACGTAAACTCAAACTCGTGCCTCAATTTTATTACTTTCAAACATGTTAAAATTATTCAAACATGTCAATTATTAAATAGGCATATCTACTACGTGGCCCTAGAACAATTCAACCGAATAACTTTTCCACCATCGGTAAATGACATAAATCGCAATTTATGGGCCCTTAAGAATAACACCAGGTTCGTGTCATCTACTTACTGTCGGTGAGCACAATACGTTTACGCGTACCTAGAGATTTCTCGCCTGACTCGACTTGTCACACCATATTGAAAAGGAGTCCAGTACTCTAAGACGTTGGTGAACGTACTAATCTAATGCTGGATTAAACAACAATTTATCGACAGGCTTATCCTTATGGTGTTTTCAGGTTTTATGAAGTCTTTTTACCTTAATTTTTAGAACTTCTAATATGCTCCTTTTATATATATTTATTTGCAATGTTCTGAAAATTTTACTTCAATGTGCAAAGGGACCTTTGTCTAGGTCAATGATTCACTATTAAACCAAACAATGAAAGGGTGACTGAAAATGGGCCCGAACGAAATTATAGATTAATGCTCTTACCTCGCCTGCTATGATGTTGAGGAAGACAGTGAGCAAGCTAAGGCAAAATGCAGAAACTGTTGGCTTCAAGCCCACCATGAAGTAAACCACCAGAAGGAACACAACAGGCAGGATGAGGTCCAAGGGCAGATCACTCAAGTTTCTAGCCATGAAGTAGGCACTGAGTCTGTACATACCCACCGATCTCTCCTTTGCAAGCAGTGCTCTTTCTTGAGGGAAGCTGAAGATGGCCGTGAACACGGGAAAGAAGCCCCAGAACACGGAGATGAAAAATAGCAACCCAGCCTACATGATCATGGCCACTGTTAGATATTGAAGCCCATAATAGCACAAGAAGTCATGATTCATGAGTGGCTGTTCTGTAAAGATAGGATGTGTATGTTTGTACGTGCCTGATCTTGGAGGTTTTGAGGGGTTGAAGTATCTGACCTCCACCAAAGTAGACCCATGACCAGCGCAGTGACCAAAACTTGGGTCACCCTTAACCAACTCAGGTTTTCATGGCGCCTTTCTTTAAAACCTCTGAGGAAGAGTACACAAAATTGGTCCCACCAGCTGGCTTCCCAACCTCTGGAACTGATCCGGCACTTAATCAATGGATCACAATCAGACTCTGCCTGTTGTTGAAGCTTCTTCTTCTCCACAATGGCAACTTTGGTTTCAAATGCGTCCACAAGGTACTGCAGTGAGTATTATCCAACTGTTAAGAGATGGACTCCAATCCAGTGCGAGTTATGAGGCATGCAATTGCTATGTCATCAAAATAAAAAGCCTTTCCAGAGAAAATCAGCAACCAAATTAAAATCTATTAAGAGAAAAATCATTTGTCAAATTGGAAATGCATCACCCGTTGATTGCTCTGTTATAATTGATTGCTTGTTACAACTGTTGGATATTGTCTTTTTGCAATAGTTTAAGCTGTTAGGAAATAATGGTTATTTAACATGGTATTGTACTAGGAGATTTTGACTTCAATGGCACCATATTTACCCTACCTAATGTCCTTTCTTAGTTATATTCACATGAAAAGCTTCATAGATGCTTGCACATACAGTTGGAGTGTTAAAATATGAAATGAACTATATATAACCTGTTTCCTAATAGCTTAAGCTACTGAAAAATAATTATTATCTCACTACAATCATTTTTAGCATCAAATACATTTGATGATGTCATTGGTGATGGTTATTATTTACTTAAGAGTAATAATAGCCAAAATCAATATTTACTATTAACAATGACAAGATGATGACGAGAGGACGAAGATGATGAAGAATTGATGATGATAATGGAGTGGACGATATGAAATCAGTCAACTCTTGAGGCCTTTAAAATGTCTCATCTATTCTATAATAAATTGTACTCCCTCCATCTCATAATTAGTGTTCTATTTGGTTTTAAAAAAAAATTAATTTTAATTTATTTTGAAAAATCAAATAAGACACCTATTGTGGGACAGAGGGAGTATTTTACAATCTCAATTATATTGTGTATTGTATTTATTAAGTGTGGGTCATAGCATGCTAGTTACCTCATGAATGTCCTCTGGAGAAAGCTTTGCTTCCTGATCCTTCAGTGTTCGGATCACAGTTGATGCTTTATCCTCTAGTTCTGATGGGAATGATTTATCGTTGATGTTTCCATTTGCAAGATCAATCAGAAACTCTGCCGGGTTCATTGCTATAAGTGGAGAGCAACCAATAGAAGAGAAATACAACATTGCTTCTGATGCCTTTCCAAAATAAAGAGAGCTTCCTTTTCCCAATAGAATCAACTTGTCAAATTCATTGAAGAGTCTGCTAGATGGCTGATGAATGGTTGTCACAACTGTTTTACCAGCCTGTTTATTTGTTTTAAACATTACTGAACATTAACTCAAAAATTCGTATGGAACATTCATCAAATATTTTCTTTTAACTTAGTAGGAGGTTGTTTGGCCCATTCTTTCCTACTAAAGCAGATTGGCTTTCCCGATTAGGGTTAAGGCCAAAATTTTCCATCAAGCTTTCTAGTTGCTTTCACCTTAACCTTCGTTTTGAGGAGAGTTAATAGAAAAATACCTTTATTGCAGGTAGAAAGCTTTGTCTAAACCAAGCCTCAAGACCTAAAGTACTAATAATAAAATATTGTGATACTATTAATATTATATAATCGTACCTGGGCAATGTTGTGCAGCATTTGGACAATTCGAAGTGCAGTTGTTGAATCAAGGCCTGAAGTGGGTTCATCCAAGAAGAGAAGGGAAGGATTGAGTACAATTTCATTTCCAATACAGACTCTTTTCCTTTCTCCACCTGATAATCCTCTCACAAAAGCTCCTCCAATAATAGTATCTTGACACCTGAGTGACAATAAGTTTTAAGAAAGAAGAATTAAATTAACATAATCTGTTAGGCCATGTTTAAATGCTACATTCACCATCATGACCTATGTTTTCTTATGCCACATTCCTAACATTGGATCTATTACAACGCGGCACCAGATATGGAGGAGGTAGCCATTCATAGTCAACAGTACCCTAATCCTCTCTTACATATGCTATATAAATTCGGAAGAGCGCTATTATTATTTTTATTGATGCTACTTCCCAATAATATTATCTTGTATGTACCTCTACTATTAGTATAATTTAACACATTCCCTGGCTCCACCATTAGTATAATTTAAAACATGAAAAATAATAATAAAAAAGTGTATCTTAATTCTTTACTTTTATTAGAACATGTCTATATGCACCCTAATAATGCCCTTAGTAACTCATTTTTTATTTACCTCATGTAAAAATCTTTAATATGAACTTTTTCTTCCTCACTCTACTCTTTTCTTCCTCCTTCTTCGGCGTGGGAACCGCCACAGGCAGAATGTACTCTAGCTCCACATCACATCGACACCACTAGCCTAGTCTCAGCTCCCCTAGGTCATGCCTCCCCTTTCTCCCCGAAAAATACTTGCGTGACGTTCAAAAACGACATCAAAAGTCTACTTCATCTTCCCATCACCATTGATGAGTGGGACCCATTTCAAAAATGACGTCAAAAGTCTACTTCATTCCCATCACCATTGATAAGTGGGACCCACAAAAATAGGTCTCACTCATCAATGGTAATGGGAAGATGAAGTAGGCTTTTGACGTCATTTTTGAATGTCACGTTAGCATTACTCTTTCTCCTCCTCTATTTCTTCTTCTTAGCTTCTTTCTCCTCGCACATCTAGTAGCACCGGCTGCATCTTGGGCTAGCCCAGATTGCAAATGGCTGGTCCAGTTACAACCATATCCGACGTGGCCACAACCAGTGCATCTAAAAAAGCCTTGGCTTTTTCTATATCTGCTCCTCTTTCAGCCAACAACACAACAACTCCTTCGTGTCTCTAGCTAAGGAGGAGGAGGAAGTAGGGCTGCCATATGAGCCACTGCTGCTGAGCAGAGCTAGAGTTATAGAAGGAGATATATAAAGTTATTTTAGTTTGGGTAAAAAGTGAGAGAAATAATAGAGGTTCTTGAGCATAGGAGAGGAAACAAAAAATACATTAAATATTTCAATTTTTCAGGTATTGAGGAGATTATTAGGGTGCATATAGATGCATTTTTGTTGTTCATGTATTTTTCCTTCCATTAAATTCTCTCAAACAAATTTTTAGATAAAAATACTTGAAGAAGAAAAGTGTCCTTTGGTTTTACCGTACATTTTCTTGCATGTGAGGAAAGGCATGTTTAATCATGCCTATTTATGCACTTCATCAGATGGCCATGTTCTATTTTTTTTATACAATTAAAAATATTCATTGAAAGTAAAACCAGAAGAATACAAGCTAGAAAGCAACAATTATATATATGCAGAAGAGCAACTTAAGAAATGAAACGATTGACCTTGATAAAATGCAACAACTACTTCATTTCTTCTACAAAGTCAAGGATGATTTTGTAGACACGGCATTCGGCAAGGAGCAACTTCTAAACTTGTTTGGAATATAAGCAATAAAAAAGACATGATCCCTGGTTTCAACATTGTTCAGACAAAGAGAAATCTTTTATCTAGGTGAATGGCTCTGGACTCCAAGTTATCCAACGTAAATAAGCCGTTATTGAAAGCCAACTAGGAGGTAAATGAGAGACGATTTTACTCTCTCTACACCAAATCAAGTTGAACCGACCGACACAAGGGTAAATGTCTTCGAAGCAAGTTCCAAACGGACTTGAACAAAACCTTGACTATGAGATATATCCAGCCAAATGAATCTTGTCTTTTGGCTGAGAGTTGGCTTATGCAGGTTTAAGGAGACGCAAGCCAAGCATCTTGACTACGAACCTCCCAAGTGAAAGGTAGTTCGACTCCCAAAGTGATTGATGAAGCTAAAGAAACCTGCCCAAGAACGCCAAGTGAGTGCACTATGGCGATCACAACTTGATTTTGCACCCCTTTATGATCAGCTCCCTTATATCAAGGATAGACATCAAGCATAGGAACATGAAGGCGGGTTCAACATACCCAAATGGATTCGTTGGACAAGTAAAATTCAACGACCCATTTGCACCAAAGGGATTCCTTATTGCTGAGAACCGTCCAAAAAAGTTTGGCGAGGTTAGCTTACTTGCAGTCCTTAATACTCTTAACACCGAGCCCACCCTCCTTTGGCCATTGACAAAATTTCCTCCAAAGTAATGTTATGAAATGAAATGAAAAGAACAATTTACCTTTCCACAAGAATAAAAAATCATCTCTATGTGAAGATAAGAGCTTAAAACAGGAAATTAATGAAATTTAAGCCCATTGAGAACTTTGGTGGCATACATAAGACAAAAGATTAGTCTTCTACCCTACAATGTAATTGCTGGCTTGGTCAAAGAGAGGATCGCAAAGAGCAAATGAAATATGCTTAGAGGATACGGGGAAACCCAAATTCCTGACAGGCAATGCTCCAGCTGGAAATCTTAAAATATTAGAGATTTCTTTCTTATGGAGAGCCAGAAGAAAGAAAGAAAGTAGTGCTTTTCGGAGCACTGGCCTCCAAACCTAAAATATAAGCAAAATCTTCCAAAACCTCCTTTATGTGATTTGCAAAACCAATGGATCCTTAGAGAAGACCAAGATGCCATCAAGAAAAAGAAGATCTAATACGCTTGGAGCATTTTTAGATTTTCGAGGAAGAATAAGGCCTACATCATTCTTATTGTCAAGCATGGTAGAGAGAACCTCCAGAAAAGGAATGATTCACGTAGGAGACAAGTGGTAATGTGTTAGAATATAAAAGAAATAAAAAAATTGTTTTCTTCCTTTTGGGAAACATATATCTTATATGGTATTAGAGCTCCAAGTTATGGTAGGTCTTAGGTTCCAGTTTTGTTGGAGGTTTATACCCAACCGTGTCCTACATACTGCACTTGATAGATGGGTGGGTATTAAAATATCAAAGTAATAAATAAAATTTTCTCCTCTTAACGGTTTGAGAAACTTGGTCATCTTACAACAAGACATCCCAGCCTTAACCCACAACCACTATTTAAAAACTCTCCTTTTCTATGTACATCGCAGGAAGGAGTGCACATTCATTGTGTGATTCAATTAATCCATTGATAATCAACCAAGATCACAAAACAGCTAAACAACGACACCCCACATCAACTTGTCAAAAGCTTTTCTACAATCCATCTTGATGGAAAACCTGTTAGCATTGACTTTTTATTCAGCGGACAAGTTCATAAGCCAGAAGAATATTTTCAACTATTAATCTCACATTAATGAATGATGCTTGGTTAGGATTAATAAGAGCAAGTTGGTTTGCTAAATTTTTTGAAAAGTTTTGAAAAGAAAGTTACAAAGTAAAATAGGTCTAAAATATGGATTTGGCATGGGGCAAATTTGGCATTAGGCTAGAAAAGAGTGATTAACTATTACTATGGATGACCTGAGCAAGCTGCTATGGGGAAAAAATTCTTGAACTGGTGCTATGAAGTCTTCCTACCCCAACAATGTCCTTGAGCACAATGAAAATTTCCTTGCGGCAAGCCATCTAGCTTTGGAGCCACATTATTAGGAAAAACAAGAATATGACCTCCCTCATCTCATCCTTGGTAACAAACTCGGAAAGAGATGTGACATGTGCGCTCTTAAATGTATGGTGAAGGGAATGTGTGAAGCCTTGGCATTGGTAGAAGGTGCAATTTTTAGTTTCTATTCAAATATCCTCAAGCTTAAAAAGCCATCTGTCCGTAGAGCCCAACACCTCATGGGTGAAATTTCTGATAAAATGAAAGGTAGTCATAGCATGGAAAATATGTGTCTATGCAAGGCCGGCTTGAAAGAATTGGAGGCATACAGCAAAAAATGTATTACTTGGAACAAAATCATTGAATTAATTTATCTATTTTTTAAAAAAAATTATATCCTAACTCTTATTTTTAATAGAAATTTTTACATAAAAAAGTAAATATATACCTCCTCTATCCCACATTAATAACTTCATTTAATATTGTAAAATAAGCTTTTTTTTATGGAAAACCAAATAGAGCTATTAATATAGAATGAAGGATATATTATTAAAGATATTTTAAAAAACCAAAAACATAAAGGCTATGCTAAATAAAATTAGTATATAGATTAAATCCTAAAAAGAATAATATGACCAACTTTTGGTTTTCCAAATTAAAAGAGAGCTTAATAAGTTCATTTAATATTGTAAAATAAGCTTTTTTTTTTTGGAAAACCAAATAGAGCTATTAATATAGAATGAAGGATATATTATTAAAGATATTTTAAAAAACCAAAAACATAAAGGCTATGCTAAATAAAATTAGTATATAGATTAAATCCTAAAAAGAATAATATGACCAACTTTTGGTTTTCCAAATTAAAAGAGAGCTTAAGAGAGGAGAAAGTGTTGTCTTTAGAAAACGAGATGAGGGAGTGTACCAATTTTGTAGAATTGAGGAGAGATGAAAACTCCTCTTGGCTGTGTAATGGAATTAATGGAAAAAACTTGGTTAAATCATAGTTGTGGAGTAGGGATAAAATGAGGAATGAGGTTATCTTTAGTGGTAATTATGGGCTAGGGTATACAATATTTTCAAGGCTAATTTAAGCCTCATTTGGTAAGTGTTAGATTTATTTTTGGCGAAGGTAAATAATTAGGAAAAGTTTTTTTTACTCCCCATTGATAATAAGCCTAGCTTAAGCTAGTTACTTATGGTGAGCCTTTCATCCATGAGATTAACAGGATGTTAACGTACTTGTGGTGAGCCTTTCATCATTTCTTAATTTCATGTCCACTACCTCCACAAATTACAACTAAGTTGTCTCACTCCTTTGAGAATTAAGTGGACTACAAGGGATTGATTCTCTCCTATGACATTGAAAAATTACTACTACCAATTTCTAACAAGCAAAAGAGTTTATAGCCTTTGAAGTTTTAGAATCAAGGTCCAATTGTTCCATCTTGCTTACTTTTCTTATGTCACCCCTATGTTACATCAAGTTTGGAGATTGTACATACTCTATCATGCTACTTATTAAACATCTATTGAAGCCCTATTTTAGAGTGATACATATGAGAGATTCAAATTTAAATAGAACTAACACCAAACTTTCCCTCTATTTCACGTTTTAAAATTTTTCAAATGTTCTCCTAAAATATTGTAATAGTAGATTCCTAAAATTGCTCCCTATATAGTAACCTACCATATTCATTGGGACCATAAAAGCCATGAGTGTACACATGTAAACAATATATAAAGAATGAACAACAAGAAACACACAACATTGATGAGGTTTTATCACATGGTAGCTAAGACTAGGTAATAAGCATTGATCTCATGGCATCATCTTCCTCTTTCACTCACTCAACATTCCATTCGATGGCTGCAACCTCTGAATCTTCTTTCTAGTTGTGTAGTTAATATCCTACAAAGTTTCAATCAAGCTTGCTACTTCCAATTACCTTTATGGAAAGTGCACATTCTACTTTTTGCTTTATTGTCATGGTTTGTTTGGCTTAATTGATGACTTCATGGTCCAAAACCGTCTATCAAATGAACTTTGAGAGGTTTGACAATGGAAGCATCTTTGGTGATGGTCCTGGTGTTGGTGTTGGCATGACTTACAAGATATATCTAAGGAAGTTCTCACATAGGTCATTCATTACAAATATGTTGCTGATGTTTCAAATTCGTCGGAGGTTCTTTGTGGAATTGTCACCAAGTCCTAGATTTAATTAATTTAAAGAAAATTTCACTAGTTGTCCTAGGAATCTATCTCTATCTCTGAATATATTTAAGTCAAAATCTATGTCTCATGCTCTCCCCAATGCTAGAAAATATGTCAACGATAGTGACTTTATTATGTGTCTACTGAATGACCCTAGATCTAAGTTTGATTCTATTGTCCTGACCATCAACTTTTCTTGTGAGACTCCTCCTATTGATGAGGTAATGATTATTCTTTTATATTTTGAACTTCAACATTAAAATGCTCATGTCTCTTTTGTGATACCCAATCCCACAAGCATGTATGCATTTAATCTCAAGGTCATGACATATCTAATAACGGTGACAAAAATCATACCAATCACAATCATGACCAAGGCAATGGAAGTCTCACTGTCGCCAAAGACAAAGTTGCTCCCCCACCGAACTTGGCCATTGTAAATATTAAATAAATATCACTTCAAAATAACTAATACTTACTTAAATCATTGATGAAACTTGAATAGAACTCCATTAGATTATTATAAATCACTTTTAGCTTAGCTAGAGGACTTAGCAAGCCATTACAATAAAACTTTAAACAAAATCTACAAAAGAAGAGAAGAAAAAAAGGAGAAGAGAGCTCTAAAAATAATGAGATGATGTTTCTTCCATGTTCAACCATCTTTTTATAGGACTAGAGGGAGTTGCTTCAAAGGGGTTGTCCTTGGGATCTATCTCTATCTCTGAATATATTTAAGTCAAAATCTATGTCTCATGCTCTCCCCAATGCTAGAAAATATGTCAACGATAGTGACTTTATTATGTGTCTACTGAATGACCCTATATCTAAGTTTGATTCTATTGTCCTGACCATCAACTTTTCTTGTGAGACTCCTCCTATTGATGAGGTAACGACTATTCTTTTATATTTTGAACTTCAACATTAAAATGCTCATGTCTCTTTTGTGATACCCAATCCTACAAGCATGTATGCATTTAATCTCAAGGTCATGACATATCTAATAATGGTGACAAAAATCACACCAATCACAATCATGACCAAGGCAATGGAAGTCTCATTGTCGCCAAAGACAAAGTTGCTCCCCCACCGAACTTGGCCATTGTAAATATTAAATAAATGTCACTTCAAAATAACTAATACTGTAAGGACCCTTTTCTCTAAACCGGTTTTTAGTTTCCTTTAATTATTGGTTATCGTGAGATTAACGCGTTTTCTGATTTAATCGGTGACTTCGTGAATAAATAGTGTTTATGATGGTTTTAACCAAAATCAACTTTAAGATTAGTGGTTTTAAATGATTTTAAAAAAAATTGAATTTTTGGGATTTTTTTGAATTTTCTTTATTTTTCTGAAAATTAGGGTTTTGGCGGGACTGCTGTGGGCCCCACTGTCGAAATTTTGATTTTTGGGTCAAATGAACTCATACATGTACCTAAGGTTATACAAAAATTTTTAGAATTTTATTAGGCTTAATTAGTGCTTAAATTTGTAAAATACCCATTTTTAGCCTACTTTTCCTATTTACACCCCATAACTTACCCATACATACCCCAACCCTTACTATAAAAGGACAAACCTGAGCCATTTCCATTTTTGGGAATAGGCTGAGGAGGGAGGTCAGGCCTAATCTCCAATTAGGCCCGAATTAGAAGGTATTTAAGGTAAGCCTACTCTAATTAAGCACTAAACTCTAGCTTTCTTCTTAATCTCTTCTAAATCTACCATTTTCCCTTTGTTTCAATTCGTTTTTTGGACATCAAAAACTACTTATTTGGATTTTTACTACAAACCCTAGCTTTCAAAATTCAATTTTTATGATCAACAAGCCCTAGATTTAAGTTTTAATTAGGGATTTCTTTGGTAAATCAATTTTTAATGGAGTTTAATTCAAACTCAATGTGTTTTTAAGGTTTTCAAGAAGGGTGACCCTCCAATCCGAGCTTAATCAAGTGCTAAGGTAATAGACCTTCAAAATTTTAGTTTATCCATGGTAAAACTCTTGATTTTTGACTTATTTCGAATGGAGTTGCTTGATTTGGTGTGTTAATGGCATGGTTAGAAAATAAAAATATTTAATCCCGATTTCTTGGGGTTTTGTGTTATTATGATATGGTTTAATATTTTGGAAGTCATGAAGGACTTTTGATGATGATTAGGGTGTTAGATGTGGATTTGAAGTGTTATCAATGGTGTCTCGGTTTGAAATTGCGAAAGGAAGAAGATAGTCTGTTCTGCCTTGTTGGCATTCAAACAGCCCTTCTGGGCATTCGAACGGCAACACTGTCGGATCGGCAATTTTCCAGTTCAGTCGATCGAACGACCTGCTGGGCATTCGAACAGCCAAACTGTGAATTTCAAATTTTCCCGTTTAGACGATCGAATGGCCTAAAGGGCATTCGAACGGCTACACAGCAGAATTTGTGTTCTAATGCATGATGTTTATTTCAATGGTTCCACTTTAACTTGCCAATTTTATGTGAATGTAGAGTATTTTGAGCTATATTACGCTACTAGAAAGGCATGCTATTGAGGTTATAAAGTTGGAATATATGCTTAGAGGTTTGTGGAATGACTTATGGTTTGTGGCATGATGTTGGAATTGTCATCTTGAAATTATGAATGGTTGATTCCCTTTGGTTAAACACATTTTCAGTAGAACTACTACAAATTATTGGACTGATTTATCATGATAGAGTGTGGTTAGTTGGTGTGTGGATGTTGGTGAATGTCATGTCTCAAGGATGAAATGAATGATCTTATACGTGTTTAGCCTTTGTGGTTGGGTTTTGAATTGATATACGATTTCAACGTTTCTTCTCCTATGATTTCCACTGAAATTCATGATTTGATGTTAATTCACATGTGTAGTATAGTAGTAAGTTAATTTCAAGCATATTAAAATGCATTGAGTGAAGTACTTCTACTAGTTACACACACACATGTGGGGGTTAAATGATGATGTTGAAACTTAATATTGTGATTATGAATGATGCATTAGGGGCTGATGAGAGCACTTATCATGGATTAGGATTCATGTATGCCTTGCCCACGTATGTACCATGCTGCATGCATCATGAAAATGGATTTCCATTTGAGGCTTCATCGAGGTTAATCGAATTTGATCGATTGGATGCAATGTGGTGAAATTGTGTGCCGGATTGATCGGTCGTGGATTAATCGTAAGTTGATTGGTCCGAAAGGACATGTTTTGATTTGAGTTCCTGTGTGGAACGAGTGCACTCCCCGGGTTGAGTCTAGTTAAATGGAATTATGTGGGGACGAGTTGGGTACTTGTCTTGCGGATTGTGAGAATGTTATTATGAGTGTCATCTGGACCCTGAGAATCTAGTGTGGTATGCCGTGTACACCGCTACCACGTGTTCTAGGGTTCCCTGTGTGGGAATTCGGGCTCTCCCCACCGCAGGAGATGTCCCTAGGCGAATACCCTTGCTCTAGATTCTCTGTGTGAGAATGGGACATCCTTGGCCAAGATCGTCCAGGGCGAGCAGCATTAGGGATTGACAACCCTGATCTTTCGTTAATTCTTGTGTAGAATTTTGGATCATGACACGCCTTCATGGCCTTGTCTATGTTCCCGTCTGTGTGACACTAAATTGTGATTACTCTTGATGGAGGTTGTTATGATATGATGTATGATGGAATATGTATGTTAGAGATACATTCATGCAGGTTGATTATGATATGATGCATGATGGAATATGTATGTTAGTGATACATTCATGCAGGTTGTTATGATATGATGCATGATGGAATATGTATGTTAGAGATACATTATGTATGTTAGAGATACATTCATGCTGGTTGATTATGATATGATGCATGATGGAATATGTATGTTAGAGATACATTCATGCAGGATTTTGTGATGTGATGCATGATGGAATATGTATGTTAGAGATACATTTCATGCAGGGTGTTATGATGAGAATGAAATTATGTGGATTATGCACTATGATGCAGTTTTAGGTGATGTGTATGCGTGATCAAAAAATGATGCATCATGTAAATCTTTGATCTGAATGATTACATTGCTATGTTATCGTATTTCCAATGTTGATAGTGATATTAAAAACCATTGCTGAGTTTGTTAAACTCACCCCTCTTTCTTGTGTTTTGATTTAGGGCTGCGTGGTGCGACACGCAGACGGACAGGATCTCCTCTTTGAGGAAAGGTCGGAGATGACTTGGATGTAATCGTGGAGATCATTGTGTGACTTATTTTCCTTTGGTTTTTATGCTTTATGTTTAGAACCTTGTGTAGGTTTCTTTGTTTTGGATTTATGTCACATTTTACAGTTATGATGCTTATGACTTATTTTGAGCCAGTGTAGGCTTTAGTTAACTAGGCATGTGGGTTTGAGATTAGTTGTTTACTTTGTGATAAGCAACTCTCTTTCTTTCCTTCTTATTTACTCTTGCTCAAAGGATTGTGCGTACTCCGTAATTCTGTTGATTGCCCGTGGTTAGGGTTAAGTCTTCCACTAGATCGTTTTTCAATTTTCCCTTCGTCGCCCCCGCGCGCTTGACCGGTCCCTAGATCAGGTTCGGCTCGGCTCGGGCATCGCAGGGGCGTGATAAATACTTACTTGAAATCATTGATGAAACTTGAATAGAACTCTATTAGATTGTTATAAATCACTTTTAGCTTAGCTAGAGGGCTTAGCAAGCCATTACAATAAAACTTTAAACAAAAGCTACAAAAGAAGAGAAGAAAAAGAGTTGAAAAGAACTCTAAAAATAATGAGATGATGTTTCTTCCATGTTCAACCATCTTTTTGTAGGACTAGAGGGAGTTGCTTCAAAGGGGTGCTACAAATACGTCTTTCCCAATCATAAGGCAAACCACTATGATACACTTGAGTCCTCCACTTTTTCTTGTCATGCATCTTGATCAAGAAGATTCTGCATGGTACCCAGACACGAGTGCCACAAACCATATGACTATAACTTCTCCTTGGATGAAGGTATGAGTCATACTGAATCTAATAAAGTATTCAGTGGAGATCGTTCTAGACTTTCTATATCACACACCAATCATATTATATTTCCCCTACTCTACGTATTTTTTTATCAAGTTCTTATCGTCCTTCAATTAAAGAAAAATTTGTTAAGTGCTTCTCAATATGTGTTGTTTCATTTTTAGCGTTGGTGATTTATTACAAAGGATCTGCAAAGAATGAAGACATTATTGAAAGGACCTAGACTTAGGAACCTATATCCTATTAATGGTGCTACCCGAACAACTTCATCTCTAGTAAAACTATTTTCCTATAAAGCCTACAACAACACTTGGCAGGCATGGCTTGGACATCTTGCTTATCAAACAATAAATGAAGTCTCTTCTTTTTTATAGTTGATCATATTTTTGAACTTTTTGTGAAAGTTGTAAATTTAGTGAAATTTATAAATTGCCTTTTCCCAATGTATGTCTTATTCTACTCATTGATTTGCAACTTTTCACAGTGTCGTACAAGTTCCAACCCCTACTCCTTCTATTAATGGTTATACATTTTATCTTATACTTTATTGTGGATAAATGCATCCGCTTCATGTTGTTCTTTCCTCTTCACAAAAAATCGAAAGTTGCTTGTATATTTATTGGTTTTCTCACACTTGCATGCCCTTAGTTTAATGTTCACTTGAAGATTCTCTAGATTGACGATGGTAGTGAATTTTTTAGTCACACTCTACATGATTTTTTTAGAATTATTAGCATTTCGCACAAATGTTCATGTCCAGGAGCACTAAACAAATCTGCATTACCAAACATAAGCATGGTATATTGTTGAGACATGACTTACCATGTAAGTACATGGGCATCTTCCTCTTCATTTCTAGTATCATGCTTTCTCAATGGATGTAAACTTAACTAATCACATTCCTTTCAATCCTTGTAGGGCTGGATGCCACATGACCTCCTCATGGGTTCATCTCCTTCTTAGGAATATCTTTTGGTCCTTGGTTGCACTTGCTATCTGCATTTGGATCTGTTTGAGCATGGAAAATTGGACTTCAAATACATTGAATGAATTTCCATTGGCTATAGTGAACAACAAAAGGTTATCATTGTTTGGATGTGGCTGCCGACAAGTCTATATATCTTGGCATATCTCCTTTATAAAAAGTATTTTTGTCTTGCTACACTCGATGACAAGTCTTCCGCACAACTGGTGCAATTGTTCAACATTAGTTTTTTGCACACTTGTTGCCCTCACCTCCTGATATTATTGTTGTTGGGCCCTTTCCACTGTTGCTACTTATGTACACTCTCATCTCTACTCCACCATTAGACATGACCACTATTCCAGCAAGTGATCCATCACCAATCTATACTCCATCACTAAGCTACCCTATCATTCTTCTAGAACGAAGACATTCTCTCCATTGTTGGTTCCCTTGGATTCTCATCTGTTTTGTGACACTTCATGTTTTCAAGAGAAAAATTCATCCTTTTAAAATAAATTATAATTTAATTTTTAGTCACTGGTAATAATTGATATATTGATGAACTGTCAATAGACTTGCATACTTACACTATCAGCAGGCATTGACACATCGATAAAGCTACCAATGAACTTGTATGCTTGCATTGTCAGTAGCCATTGACATGTCGATGGGCTACCACTGATAACTATATGCACTGGTTCTTTAAGAAAATAAGGTGGTTTTGACAGTTTTAGACTCTGATCAGTATAAAAGGGAGTGGAAACCAATTCTTAGGGGAAATTAAGAGCCCAAAAGATAATGAGATTGCCTGTGAAAATTGTCCGAAGCCAACATAGGGAGAAAGTGTGCCAGAGAAGAAGAAGAATAACGCGTTTGTGAGGTTGGATTGCAATCCTTATTTGATTCACAAAGAAAAATACTTCATCTCTAATTTTCTTCAAGATCTAAAAAATCATGAACTTGTAAATTAAGTTATTTTCAAGTAGATTGTGACAGATAGTGCTTTTGTGGCAAAATTGAATTTGTAGTGTGGTTCAACAAGGAATTTGTGTTTCAAGTAGTCCAATTCCTCTGATAGAATACTTCTATTGGGTTTTTATTCAAAGATTCTATTCTCATTTTTGTTATCATTGGTAAGGTCACTGATATGCTGATGACTGCACCAATAAAAGGAAGAAGATGAACAATACTCTTGCATGCATGCAACAGAACACTTGTTAATTTTGGTTATCGACAGTGAGGCTAACACGTTGATAAGGTGTTGCTGAGGTGGGATGCCTAGTCAACTTACTATTGGTAAGGTTCGATGCATCTGTAAGCTCACTGATGGTTGAGGTGGACGACCTGTAAATGAGGTCACAAATGGTATCTTATGTTGCAAATTTTTAATGGGATTTATAGAAATAGTAAAATTATATTATTATGCATATAAATGTATGATTTTGTGGATTTTGTGATATGGATAAAGTGTCAAATAAGCACTTACTAAGCAAGGGTTAGTAAACCTTAATGCATATATATGAAACCATGTCATGTAAAGGATGAGACACCCTAAACTTATATAGAGATTGGTATAGCATGCGAGAGTCAGGTTCTAATGGACTAGAGTATTAAAATATGATTGGCGCAACACAATACATAAGCTTTCGATGATCATAGTAGTTAGAATCTCACCACTAAGGCTCCCTTAATTCATGACATGGATGGGCTAGGGAAGACTTTAAGAAAAGACTGAGGTTGGATTGTGGTGACTCAATATCTATTTGAGTGGAGCTCCTAAATGAGGTCATCATGTATAAAGAACCGAAAAAAGGAATGTTGTTGGGTTTTATACGCATGCTGATGAAATATATGTTTGATTATGATTTTATATAATTCCTCTTGGTTTTGCCAATGAGTTTTCTCTTGTATGTTAACTGGATTTCCTTGATTGCAATTTCACTTACTATATACTCAGCTTCCTTTGTGGTGTAGTTGTTCAAGGAGAAGACTTAGAAGTAACAGGAAGTCTGTAGTTGTAGCTTTGAGTCTACTTCTTGATTTATGACTTACATCTTCCAATAGGTTTGCTTTAGGCATGAGTGAGTGCTATGTAATATTTCATTAGCTTGGACATTTGTAATAAACAAGGATGAAATTGTAGATCTTGTGAATACTTTTAATATGGTAGATATTTAGATGCATAGTAAATTTTATATTTATCACATCAAATGTTTGTGAAAGTGATGATATGCATGCCCCTAATTTATGTTTTTAATATTTTACTGCTTGGTGTTTATATGAGTAGTTAATCTGCTACTTGTATGGAGGTGGAAAGAATTTTCTTAAATATTCTCTCACAGTTGAAGATAAATATTGTCATAAAAGTAGTATAAAATTGGGGGCATGACATGCTTAGCGATGTTTCTCCCTCGTTAGAGTCTTCTCCTTTGCAAGTGTGCCACCCCTTGGTTTCTCAAAATTGTTACGATACACATTTGATGCATTAAGAGCATCTCCAATGGGAGTCTTCAAAAGTAGTTGTTAGAGATGTTTAAGTGGCATTTCCATTTGCCTATGTGGCAAAATGGAGACCAATGAGCTCCAACCATGGATGTCAAATCTCTTATTTTTTTATTAAGAGGAGAGATGAAAACAAATGTGAAAAGAGAGGGTACAAAGAAAAGATGGTGGGTATGTTTAAAAAAAAAAACAAATAGCATCTCCAAATGGAGACGCCAAAATGGCATCCCAAATAGTGGGGTCATTTCCACATTGGAAATGGTGCCCTGGTTGGAGTAGTTGGGGTGCCATTTCTTTACCACAAATTGACCATGCAGAAATGGTGTCCTGCATTGGAGGTGCTCTAAGGGCTATAACAACGCCATCCCAAGGTGTATTTGGCGTCCTGCATTGGAGATGCTCTACAAGCATAAACAACGTCATCCCAAGGTTTTTTTTTCTACTTGTCATTCACTACCCATGACCTTATGCTCAACTCAATCATCCTTTTGAGCCAATCACTTGCAAGCAAGTTGCTCATGATCCTAATAGGGTATGTTCCATAGAAGATATCTTTGCCTTGCGGCACAATAAGACTTAGTTCTTAGTGTCATATTCTACTCCTATTAATGTTGGGGGCTGCAAATGGGCCTATAAGCTGGTCGCTGCTGATGGTATTATTAAATTTTCTAATGCTCATTTGGTGGCGAAATGCTACAATTAGCATTAGGGCTTCGATTTTGATGAGATCTTTGGCCCCATTGTCAAAGCTAGAACTATTTGCCCTATTTTCTCTCTAATTACTATCTTTAGCTATCCCTTGTGCTAGCTTGATGTTGAAAATGTGTTTCTTTACGAAGAATTACAAGAGGATGCTTACATGTTACATCTCTTGGGCTTCATTGAATTGGCATGACCCAACCATGTTTGTGTCCTTTATAAGGCCTCATATGGGCTAAAAACTCCGGGCCTGGTACACAAAGTTCACATCCTTCCTTCGTCATACTGGTTTTCGTGAATGTGTTTATGATCGCTCTCGGCAGTCATTTGTTCTTTACTCCAAGCATGTAGTTACAAGCTCTCTCACCAATTTTATTCGAAGGACTTAGGACCTCTCAACTTCTTTTTCGGCAAATAGCTTACTCCTGCCACGTCTTTTGTTCTTTCTATGTCTCAATATGCTCTTCAATCATTAGAATGTTTTAATCTGTCGAGATTTGTCTTGCAAGGTGGGATCTAGCGTCTGGTCTCCAGTTATTTTCTCATAGCTGGGCATCCTGAGCTGATCGGACTCCTTATCGCCGTATGGTTGGCTCTCTCCAATATTAGAGAATGAGCTGCCCTGATCTGTTGTCCATCATGTCTACTAGTTTATGCATAAGTCATGCACTAATTATCTTGAAATTGTTCAAAGGATATTTTGGTATGTTAAAGGAACCTTAACCCATATGGTTCACAAGAATTTTACTCTTTGCTTGAGTGCTTTATTGGACGTTGATAGGGTCGGCTACACTGACACTCATCACCCTACCACAGGCTTTCTTTTCTGGGGTGCTAAAAAACAAACTATGGTATCTTGCTCTAAGTATTGTGCCCTTGCATGTTTGACTCGTTCATCTTCCTCCTCAATATTTCTCTTATCACATGTCCTACATAATATAATGATTAGGGCAGCACATTACATGTACAAAAATATAGTCTTTTATAGCCAGATGAAGCATATTGACATTTCATCTCTAAACATTTGCTAAATGAGGCTTCCAAGTAACCCATGTATCCAGTTTAGATCAAGTTCTTGATATATTTACAAGAGCTTGCCTAGTCCTAGCTTCCTTTTTCTTCGTGGCAAGCTAAATCTTTTGCATATCCCTAGAGCTTGAAGGGGGATATAAGACGAAATTCAAATTAAATAGAACCGGTGCTAAATTTTCTCTCTATTTCACCTATGTCATTGTCGGCCTTTTCTTTTGCATTCCTAAAATATTGTAACAATTGACTCCTACAATAACTCAATTGTATAGCAACCTTATATTCGTTGGATCATGAAATCCACACATCAATAATTTCAATAAACGACAAGTAACCCATGACATCTACTGGGTTTTCTCACACTATCAACATCTACTTACCGTCAAATCTAGATCCAATTGCTCCTTATGTGACGGCTCACATGTGAAACCAAGCTCAGGTGAACCTTTTTTCTTTAAGAAATATGAGATTTAAATAAGTCAATTTATTAACCTTTTTGCTTCATCAACTATTTCTTCTTACTCTATCCACTATTTATTATGAGAAGGATAAGATGAAATAGGATAATCAATATAAGATAAGTATATTTTTTTCAAGGATGAGGGGTTTGCCCTTCCCTATTTTAGCCAATCCACCCCGCTATACACATACACTAGATATCTACCATCTACCCCGCTATACACATACACTAAATATCTACCGTCTATCCCACTATACACATACATTAGAAATGGTATGTTAAGAGGGATGGTGCCTAAAACTGGGGGTGAGATATTTCAATTTTTTTTTCAAAACTAGATAATTAATATGGGATGGACACTATTACCGAAATTAAATAGGGTCATATATATACGTTTGATAATTATAAGATATTGAGCTAGAAATGCACCTTTCAAGGCCAAGTTCACAAATAACATTCATGGCCCTCTCTTCTTTCTGCTGCTTTGTCAATGTGTTGGGAAGCCGGAGAAGAGCAGAATAAGTTAGGGTTTCTCTCACTGTCAGATGGGGAAACGCTACATCATCTTGTAAAACAAAGCCAATCCTGTCCAAATTATTCCGTTCATCGTTAATCAAAAAATTTCTGCAAGAAACCATCAATACCTAAAATATGGCTGTCTAAAGGAAAAACAAAAGAGAAACATGAATGGTAACAAGGAAATATATGCATGCTGGAATAATGCAGTTTGTTAGAATTTAGAAGCTGACCTCCTCTTGAGAGATTTGGAATACAGTTGGTCGTTGTATGTGATAGTGCCACTAGAATCAGTGTTCTTCACCCGGCCACCGAGGAGATTGAGAAGGGTAGTCTTACCACCTCCAGAAGGGCCCATGAGAGCCAGCACTTCTCCTGGTTGTACCGAGCCTGTCACCCCATGAAGAATGTACTTCTCCTCGTCTGGCCTTCTCCCATTCTTCATTGACACCTTGTATTTTACATCTAAGAACTGTGATCAAAAGTTTGGGTCATCACGTAGATATCAACTTGCACGAGTCTGAATTTTCCCAAATGAAAAACTTGCGTGTACCTTGATATTGATGGGCAAAGTCAGATTTATCTTCGTATTGTTCTGATCCAATTCATGCTCCTGTTGGTTTGATGCATTTTTTTCACTTGCTGCATGCTCAAAATTCTTTTGAATTAGTGCTACAAAGTTACTTTAAAATTAAGAAAACGACTTCATCGAAAAAACCTTAAAAAAAATGAGAGATGAAAATATAACTTGAGATATACCAACAATTACTATATCATGATTATTATCTTATTAAGTTGTATTTAATGTGGCAATCCAATCACCAAATATGAATGCTGAAAAGCTAAATACATGGTAAGGTGTTACTATATATAAATTGCAACTAATTAATACTTCCTTTGTTCCATAAAAAGAGTCTAGGTTTAGAAAAAACTTTTGCCTCTTTAATAATATCTGATTTTCCCACTTTGTACAATTTCTTAATGGGCAGGCATTTAGAAACAAGAGTTGTACTTCTGCCATGTTTTATTTGTGGGCCCACTCTTTCTTAATCTTACTTTACAATCTAGGTATTGTTTCAAGGATAGAGGGAGTATTTAGTTATTTTATTAAATTAAAAATTCTTGATGGATATCTCCATGGCATGTATATTACGTTGAAGAGTGAAGACAACAAGCCAAGTTCCCCATTAATAATTTTTTAGACTACGAGCCACGTTCCCCATTATTACATTTTACTTAGAGGATATCTATTAGCGAGGGCTACTGAGCTGGAGCCCCTAGCAGACAAATCATGGCCAGGGACAACAATTCAATGGACAGGAACTGCCTGAGCTGAAAGCTGTAGCTCTGCTACCTTTTACTTAATTGATCTCATTGAATTACTACTTTCTTTACCATTAATTTGCTCATTATGAATATAATCCAAATTAATTTCAGGAACTAATTCACTTACCATGAGTACTGCTCGTCATTGACCCAACATCAATGATGTCATCAACAGGGAATGGCAGTCCAGAAAGAGAGAAAGGGATGCCATAGCGGGCACTTGAACCTCTACTACTATCGTGATCTATTTCAACTAGAATTTGGGCAACGGTTGAGTTCATTTTGAGGCTATTTTTCTTCCTTGTTGGTTCCATTTTCCTGTCCAAATTCATGTGTCTTCCAAAATCAGCCACAGTCCCGCTTTCATCAATTTCTGGGGTTATTATGCCTGAGTTTTTTCTGCTCAATAGTCCAGTGGGGATGCATATTGTATCATGCTCTGGCTTTGTTGCAACAGCTGCAACTGACGGATACCCCCTCTCAATAAGTATACCAGTATTCCCTTGAACATCTTGCTTGGTCTCCATTTTTGATGATCAACAAATTCAGTTAAAACTGCACAATATCCATTGAAGCGAAGTCAAAACAAGTGGATAAAAATTTATACTCCCGCTGTCCTTAAATTAATAGTTCTATTTGGTTTTTCAAAATAAATTAATTTTAATTCATTTTGAAAAACTAGATGGACCTATTAATATAGAATACAAGCACACTTGTATATAGAATACTCCCTCAGTTCAAAAATGTTTGGCTCAGATGCATTTCAAAAATGACACATTTGACAACTATAGTTATTCAATGAACTAAAAATAAAGAAGATGTTGAACAAATATTGGATGAACCAAATGAATGAACCTAAAACAGAAGTTAATGAAATTAAGGAAGAAGAATCATTAGAGTGTGAAAGACATACCTTTGAATGGGAGAAGGAAACTGCAACGGGACAGTGCCATGTATCGATGGCTACATTTATAGAGCAACTTTTGTACGGGAAGCATGAGTAGGACCTTCTGGTAGGCTAGCCACACCAATGCTGTCTGCTTTGCTTCAGTAACTCAGTTTGTTCTCATTTTGTTTAAAAACTATGAAGTCTTGCATGCCATTTCTACTTGGCAAGCTATTCTATTTTGAATAATCCTACTAGGAAAAACGCTCTAATTGACATTTTGTCCGATGATAATAGTCTGATTTAATTTTTAAAATGAACTAATTTTAGTTTATTTTAAAAAAAATACGTTTATATGCAGGTTAATAATCTATTTAATATTTGGTTTTACTAATAAATTCATGAAAGGGTTTATAGGGTTATTAGGGTATTGAAGAGATTAGTAGGGTGCATATAGACACTTAATTTTAAAAATCAAATAGAACTATTTATATGCGACAGAGGGAGTAAGCAAAATGTCGGGTATAAGTTAAAAAGGAATTCTCTTTGCAATTGCACAAAACATGAATTTTAAACAGTTTTAGTTATCAATCATGGGGAAGTTCGTTAAGACATTTCAAAGCTGGTATTATTCTTTTTGGCTTCCTAGCTTAAACTTGTTTGTTGTTTTCCAAACTGAGAGCATCTTGTACAACGAAAGGATTTTCCACACAAGCTGCATGCACAAGCTGAAAGTTGAAAAAAAACTACTTCATATAATTTCAAGAATTCAGTGGAAGAAATTGCCCCTACCTAGCTTTGCCACTGTATCCAAAGTTAACTAACAAAGTTAGCATGGATAGAAGTTTGTACCTTATATTATGGGATGTATTGAACCTGGTTTATCTTGGCCACACAATTATGAGCGTGTGGCTTATAATACAAGGGGCAAACAATTTTTTATCGACTAAGTTTCATATGCCCCTGCTCGTACTAAGTTTCTCCTTGTAATTTATGTTACTAAGTTGCTACTACTATTACTTCAAATAATACTATAGACAACTGTGCTTTGAGAATATTTCACTAAGTCTTCGCTTAAATGAACAAGAATTTATGTGGCTCAAACTAAGACACACAACATGGGCCGGTGCCCCAAGACGCATGGCAAGTGCAGTATATGTCCGATCACACCTTTTTGGCCTTACATAGATTGTGACTATACGTATGAAGTGATAGGGCTCTCCCTGAACCTAGCGGCTGGCCTTGATTCAGGGAAGGTACTCGAAGTCCTGCTCTGAACTCACCTGAATGCCCTTTTCTGATGATTGGGCCACTGCAGAATGCACACATATCTGCCTTATTCCATCTGATCTGCGTGAGCCTTTAGTCTTCCAATTAGTTTCCTCAATCTTTTGTCTTGTCAATGTTATATAGCTGGTTTGAAAGGTCAAGGGCAGTGAGTACTGTGTACGGCATCCCGTACACGGGACATTGACACTTGAACGTAGATAAAAGAGTTACGAACTCCCTTCGTTCCACATAAATAAATTTATTTAATTTTTAAAAATAAATCGAAGGTATTAATTTTTTTCTGTATCAAAATAAATAGTTACATAGTTAATGTTAACTGACATTAACATTAATCATTAACTAGTTCATGTGGCCATCTTTTTTATATAATGAAAAGAGGGTCGGTGGCCAAAGGTGTGTGGCCAATGGCGTGGGGTTCAAACTTAGGACCTCCGCTTCGTGAAGTGTGTCCCAGCCATCCTACCAATACCCGGTTAGTTTCATATAGCCATCCCACGAGTCTTAAAGTTAACATCAATTAATATATCATGTTACTATAATAAAGAAGATTATTAGTAATATTTTTAAACATCTCTAATAGTTATAAAAAAATTAAAAAAATATCATCACAACTGTAATGATGTTGTATATAAAAAAGTGTCACTAATAAAACTGTTATTGGTAACATTTTTTTTCCGTCACTAATAGTAATATATTGCAATGCTTTATTTTGTGTCACTAATAGTGTGTTATTAGTTACCTTTTTTTTATATTGTTAATAGTATATTAGTGACATTTATTAAACATCGCTAATTAAGCGTCGCTAATACAAAAATTTTATAAAAGAAAAGCATCTCATTAGTGACACTTGTTCAAGTTTCCCTAATAAGAAAATAAATTAAACCTGCCTCCCGCAGTATGAGGAGGGAGGGAGGGACCAGGCCTAGACTTCGGTAAGAGGAGTCCAGCACTCTTTTGGCCGCAGCAGGGCTGCACCTCTCATGCTTTGACCGGGAGTAGGGGAGGAGGGGGTAGCAGAGGGGCGGGGAGAGGGGGGAGGAGCTAGAAAATAATAGTACAACAATTTGTGATGGAATCCGAACGAGGGGACCTAGGGCAAAGGAGCAGCAAGGGAAGTGAGGTGTGAGGGTGAAATTATGCCCGCTAAAACCTATTTGTTACTCTCCTCTTGAAGTGTCGTAAAAAGGAGAATAATTGAAACATTTTGGACAAACGTTGCAAATAGTACCACTATTTTTGACACTTATCCAAAAGCATTACAAACATTAATTAAAAAAAAACTGAAACATAAAGGTTTATATGAGCCATATATTGTGATGCTTTCATATAAGCCTCACAAGTAGTACAACTATTTGCGATGCTTGTTTTAAAATGTAGCAAATACGGTTCATTTAAAAAATATATTAAACCCAACTATTTGCTATGCTTAACCTTAAGAATTGCAATTATAAGTCATATTTGCGACACTTTTTTATAAGCATCACAAATAGTACCATTAAACCGTAAATCCCAAATACTATTCTTTTAAAAAAATA
The DNA here is from genome assembly GCA_035235625.1 of Saururus chinensis. NCBI lineage: Eukaryota > Viridiplantae > Streptophyta > Magnoliopsida > Piperales > Saururaceae > Saururus > Saururus chinensis. The sequence continues at coordinate 31,617,200 of CP141140.1, forward strand.
AACTAAATTTTATTTTGGTACTATTTACAACTAGGTTTATGCCCCAACTCAGTGGGTTGTTGGCTTTTAAAAAAAATAAATTTTTTCAACACTATTTGTGTAAGCCCCGACTCTATAGACTATCGGATTTCTATCCGGCAATATAGATTACTCACGGGGTAGGTAGGTTGCATGCCCCATTGCACCATTAGATCTAAAAAAAAGTAAATAATTTTTTTAGTTGTGTTTATGTTAGATTTAATTGATGCCCCAACTATGTGCACTGTTGGATTTAAAAAAATAAATTATTATGTTAAATCCTGTTTGGGTGAGAATGGGCTTTCATACATTAGCGTGACTCCATGCTATGTTCGCCATCGGATTTCAATACATGTTATCATTGTCACATAATTTTTTAAAATTCTTCAAAATTTTTAAATATACTTTATTTTTCTAAATCACATCTAAAATGAATAATTAGGCAAATATTCTTCCAAGGTTGCAAACTCGATAGGTCTCACATAGAGGTTCTTAAAGAGGTTTAATAAGAATATATCACATATAATCATTGTCACATTTTTTTTAATTTTATTAAATATTTTTTAAACATTTTTTATTCACAACTTAATTAAATAATTGAACGAATATTCTTCTAATGCTGCAAATTTATAAATTGTATAAAATATAGCGGGCAATTGATGGAAAATATTAAAGATACTTTTTGTACCTATTTTGGGTCCTTCTTATAAAGTCATGTTTAAAATTTCATATTGATGGAAAATAGAATAGGTGCAGCAGGTTGCAGTAAGATGGAACAAATGAACTGAATTCGATTCAATGAGGAATCGGCTCACGAACTACTAAAGACCTCCAAATGCAAGTGAAGGCGCATACGAGCAAATAGGCATCTAAAACTTCCTCCCACAAGAGTGAAGAGATGAGTCAGGGATATGTGGTTTACCTTTAACAAAACCTGATGTTTGGAGTGACACACTCAACAAACAATCACTATATTTTTAGATTCGAAACAAAGCTTCTATTACAATATAGAAAATGCTTATTTATAGGCTTACAACATTCAAATTCATAATTGAGAGGGAAGTACAAAATAAATGTACTTCAACAACATTCTAGGTGTAATAAAAGTTAAAATAACTACTCCCAACCATTCCTAGGGAAGGTAGGGGGCCGAAATAGATTACTAGGCCACATTAAATGCTTGGTTGGCCCTGATTTCTGCACCATGAATAAATGTGACGAATTTGACTTTGTTCCATGGGTTTTCTTTAATTTTTCCTTCCATGCGCTTTATGGGCCTTCATCTTTAACTTCTTAAGTTTGGTTATCTATTGGACTTTCTTCTATGCCATGCTCCGGGATCCCACATAAGATTTTCATCTCTTAAGAGCGTATGCACAAGTGGACTTTCACATCTAATTATACTTGAAAGATACATTGTTGGAATTGAACCATGAAGTTGAACTTCTCTTCTTCACTAGCTAGTTTCACCACAAAAACTAGTCATTCTCCACTGGTTGGAGAAAACTCGACCTCATGTTTAAAGTGATGGCATAAATACAACTATTGGAGGAAGGGACAACATATCCAAGTTCCAGCTGAGAATGTGGAATTCTTTCAAGAAGACTAGAGAGTAAAGATCTATAGGTTGGAACAACATATGTGTCTTCTAGCCTTGATTGAATAGGAACATATGGAGTATGAATTGGAATGTTAAACAACATATATGTGATAGCAGGTTTAGTGGATGGAGGACCAATGAAGGATTGTGCAAAAAAATGAAAAGAAATGATGGAGGGGGGAAATATTGTAGGGGAATACTCATCGTCATAGATGGGAGGAAGATCAAAATCTACTCCGTCTTGCTCAATAAGAATAGGTTTACATACCTCTTCATTAGAAGGTTGGTTAAATGGATATTCTTGATCATGAGATAGAAGGATAAACTATTGGGAGAACTTTTGAGACAAATACTCTACAGCTCTACATAGTTTGGTAACTTACTCTCGGATATTATCAATGTTCATATCTTCAACTGGAATAGATCTCTTTGTCAACATCTCTGGAGTCAGGAAGCGAATCTCAAGCTTTAATACCAAATGATGAAAAATGGAATAGGCACAACGGGTTGCAACAAGATGGAACAAACAAACGGAATCCAATTCAACGAGGAATCCAGCTCACGAACTGCCGGAGACCTCCAAATGCAAGTGAAGGCGCTCACAAGCAAATGGGTGCTTGAAACTACCTCCCACAAGAGTGAAGAGAAGAGCCAAGGATAAGTGTTTTACCTTCAACAAAAACTGATTTTTGGAGTGATACACACTCAACAAACAATCACCATATTTTTAGATTCAAAATAAAGCTTACATTACAATATAGAAAAGGCGTATTTATAGGCTTACAACATTCAAATTCGGAATTGAAAGGGAAGTACAAAATAAATGCACCTCAATAACATTCTAGGTGTAATAAAAGTTAAAATAACTACTCCCAACCATTCCAAGGGCAGGTAGTAGGACAAAATAGATTACTATGCCACATTTAATGCTTAGTTGGCCTTGATTTATGTACCATGAATAAATGTGATGAATTTGACTTTGTTCCATGGGCTTTCTTTAACTTTTCCTTCCATGCTCTTTATGGGCCTTCATCCTTAACTACTTAGGCTTGATTTTTTATTGGCCTTTCTTCAATGCCATGCTCCTAGATCCCACATTATATTTCCATTTCTTAAGAGTGTATGCAAAAATGGACTTTCACATCTAATTATGCCTTCAAGGATACATTGATGGAATTGAACCATGAAGTTGAACTTATCTTCTTCATTAGCTAGTTTCACCACAAAAACTAGTCCATCTTGATTCACATCACATATTTTGTACAAAAAAATATATTATAAAATAAAAATAATAGTTTTTTTTGCACGCCTGTCTATCCATCATACTAGGTTTTAATTGGGTACAATGTGAAACCCGCTTTTTTGTGTTGAATTAAAACTTAATGTTATATTTTATTGGGCATGAATGATGAAGAGTTAATTTTTTTTTGAAATCCAACAATGTATAGAGTCGGGGCGTCCGCCTAGTCTAATACAAATGGGACTAATTAAATTATTTATTTATTTTAGATCCATCGGGGTAAGGGGGCAAGCAAACATCTACCTCTTGAATTATTTGCGTCATCAGATCAAAATTCGACAACCCACATAGCCAAGGCTCATGTTGAAATGTGTGAGCTCAGTCTCACAGAAACATAACTTAAGAAATTAATATAATTTTTTTGTAATTATATATCATAACTCCAAAGGTAAAAGTTGCATCTTTGCAAAAAAATTAATTAATATCTCAATCATGTTTGTGTGAGATAGGGTCACTCATGTCAGCATGAGTCCAAGCTATGTGGACCATTGAATTTCGATAAGATGACACACATAACCCTTTGGGTAGAACATTGCCCGCCTCCTAGCACAATCGAAAGTTTGCTCTTAAAGCATGGGCTCACACAAACGGGAATAAAGAATTTAATTTTTTATAATCATATATCATGTATGCATATGTTTAATGATATATTAGTTTATTAAAATAAAATATATTTGATAAAATATAATAAGAGAATTTATAATGATTTTCGATGTATAGGTTTGAGTAAGAATGGGCTCCCGCGCTTTAGATCTGGATCCGATGGTGCTTAAAGCCTGGGCTCACACATACAAGGCCCACACAGAGTTGGGGGTCATGCTAATGTGCAAGCTCAGTCTCATATGAAGTTCATAAACAAGATTTAAAAAATTTAATTTAATTTTTTTTTGTAATTATGTATCATATATTTGCAATGCTTTTGTTTAAGACATTATTTGCAACGCTCTCGTTTAAACCCCTATTTGTGACTCTTAAAAATAGGTCTGTTGTGGGCAACACTTATGATTAAGCATTGCAATTTTTTTTTTGTTGTAATGTGTGCTTTGGCCTCTTAAGGTTGTAAGAGCATAAGTCTCTTTATGTCATGTATTGACTTATTTCTGTGATAAAAAGATTGTCATTTGATGTGTAATTTTGAGTCAATTTAAATATGAAGATTAATTTCTTAAGGTGGAATGAAAGGAAGCCTCAAATCCGTGTTTTTGTCAAGTAAAAACATGCACACACATCACATTCACATACTTTAGTGTAAAAGTGACCTTAGGTTAAAGAATTGTAATGATTGGAGGTTTTCGTATTGAAAAATAAGAAATATGTTAGAACGATTGACTGCCAAATTGGAACGAATTGATTGTTGATGAATTGTAGTAGAATCTCCAAAGTTTGTAAGAGCATTGATTGACACCCAAAAGCACTCTTTATTAAACAAGTGTAATAACCTAAATTTTTTAGTAATTTTTTTATTTGCTTCTTGGCAAATTGATTATTTGTTTCAATATTTTGTATTACTTTTCCCAATAATTATGTGTTTGGTGTCGTGCGTAGCCTCGGTCGTAGGTGGGAAAGGTTTTGTACGTTTTCGAGGGTTTAAACAAGCAAGTTAAGGTTTCAGAGTTTAAATTAAAAATTTGGTCCTTAAGATGGGGCTTTCGGGTAAAAAGGGGTGGTTTTGGTCAAGGTGTGGTCTTTAGGGGGAGTTCATCGTGCGTCAGGAGTTTTTGTACGAGGAAAAGAAGTTTAGACATGCGACGTAGTGGTGCATGTGTGAAAAAAAAGGGAAAGGTGGTTTTAAAACGAAATGCGGAATGCATAACACGTTCTGCATTGCATTTTCCATTGATAGAAGGAGAGGCGCTTGTAACGACCCAACCCGAGCCGAGTCCACAAATTCAGTAATAGAAAATTCTTCTTTCCTTGAGCCAAGAATCATCGTCTGTGTGCAAGAGGTACAACAATCGTCTACGCACTATGGAGCTTCAAGGCTTCCCCATACGTAGACTCAGGTTATAACGGACACATACAAACAATGAAGCTTCATAGTTCATCGTGTGTAAAACAAAATAAAACATATATTTATTATTAATTTGGATCGGGCCAACATTGCCTTGTCATTGGTTGCATACGTACGTATTAGATATTATTCCAACACGATCGGATCTGAACGTAATTATGCCTAACGGCCAATACATACAACAAGCATCACAAAATCATATACGTTGAAATATGTATATACTGATATTTAATCAGAGTTATACAAAAACTCATCATATATCAGAGTCAAGCGAAAATTAACAAGTCAACGAAATTGTACATCTCGCTCTACCACAAAGTGGGATCAAAACCACATACACACATCTCGCTCCATCACTGAGCCAAGACTGAACACGCACACACACCACACGTCTTGCTCTACCCTAGAGCAAGACGGAACATAAACATGTCACATCAAAGCATAGCATATTAGAGCACAAAGGATCATAGCATAGCACACATCCTAATTTAGCACATGCAGCTTAGATGGAGCTTCCTCTAGCCTCCATATGTTCCTTATCTTGCATTGAAAGACTACGTACAAACGTTCTCCTTGCCAAAAACTCTTCTCGTTTTCCATGCCAGTGGGCGGCGGACAGAACCTCCCCTACTCAAGGATGTTCTTCACACATTGTGGCTCTTCAGTGAAAGACAAAGCCTACCCTACTCTGGATTGCTTCTCTGGTTGTGGTCCGACAACTTTGGACAAAACCCCATCTTGCTCCTCGGCCATTTTTCTTATTCCGATGCTTGATGGGTAGTGTCTTTCCTTATCTCAGGGCATTTCCTCCTCATACGAAATGCCAACTCAGAAAATGGACCTCCATCATGAAGAGAATGCTCGATTTAGTCAAGAATGCCTCTTGGATGGACTAAATCGGAGCTAGGATGCTCAGAAACAGAGAAAAAGAAGACTGTCAATGCTCGAGGACAACGGGCAGGACCTCTCCTTCTTTTGGGGCATTTCCTCTTCATACGGTCTCCAATTTGAAGAAAGGACCACTCCATTGCATAGTACACGCTCGATTTACTTAAGAATGCCTCTTGAACTGCCTTCATCGGACTCAGAACGGTCAGAAATGGGGGAGGAGAAGATCCTGAAAAACGGGCAAAAGAAGGCAATTTGTAGCCCTCAGCCACCCGAAACAGCGGCGCTATGCCCCTAGAACCGGCGGCACCGCTGATTCGGTGGTGGCAGAACCCATAGTTTCATGGGCGTTCGCTGCACCGTATCGGCTGCGCATTGCGGCGAGCCAGTAGAGCGCCACGTGCTGCTTTTCTTTTATTATTATTTTTTCTTCTTCTTCATTCTTCAAACACACGTATCTCCCTACCCCGGATTCGGATTCACGTGTTCTTGGTACCGTTGGAGTCGTATTGATGAGCCCTTTGATACTAACCCACTTAAAGCAAAATATCATGCTCTTTCCAAGTGTTTCCCACCTATTTTCTACACTTCTCAAAAGTCTTAACTTCTGATCCCGACCTCCATTTCACCTATTCTTTGATTTGTTACGTTCGTTTCTTCGAGCTCTACTCATATACAGACAGAGGTTTCAACCTTTGAAACCCTCTAAGACTCAATAAAATGTTATCTAATTATCTCTAACCCCGTAGGCTAAACATGATTAGAAAAGCAGGGTGTTACAGGGCTCCACCTTTATTTCACTATGAGCACCACCGCCGCCCTTCCCCCTTCACCGGAGTCGGAGCGTCCAGTCACCATGAGATGGGCCACACCACCTTTGGCCACCATCGAGCCACCTCCCCTACAAAATCATTCGCCAACTAGATTATGGAGAATCTCACTGTTTTGAGCTGAAATGCTGCCAGATCCAAAGGGATCTGCCGGAGTTTGGTCACCTAGCTGCCACAAATTGGGAGGTGCCACCCTTGGTCGGTGGCGCCATCCTGGGTTAGCAGCCTTCCTCCTAGGGCTGGGAAAATCCAACCCAACCTGTTTACCCGACCCGCTTAACCCTGCACCCGACCCGACTATAGGTAGGGTTAGGGTTTAGGATCTTGACCCGTTTTGAATTTAGGGTCTGATCGTACCCCACCCACCAACCCGACTTTTACCCGACTACAAATAATAAAGAACCTTATTATTATAATGTTGGTCTATTAGACTTGTTTATACTATTATTATAGTATTCGTTTAGTGCATACTATGTTGAACTAAAGGTGCTTAAACATAAATTTGAGCATGAATTAGTTGTTTGGAGCATAGGTGTGATCACATATATTTTGCTTTGTCGTAGACATCCATTTTAGGATAACAGAGGACGGTATCTTCAAAGTGTGGTTAATTTATGTATAGTTTAATTTCTTTTCAGTTATTCTTTTAGGTGTGGTGAATGGAATGAAAATATGTCATATTTTGTTGTATTCATTACTCATCCTCTCTCCTTCAGAATGACACATCACACACTAAATTTAGCTCTTTGTTAAAGGCCTGACATTCATAATAAGGAGCAGGTTAGGAACATGTGTCCAGATAGGCGGATAATAGAGCTCGATGAGGGATAGTTTTTGGAGGAGGAAAATTGTAATCAAGTGTCACCTGTTGCAAAGGAGGGTAGGGTTATGAGCAGCCATATAGAAAGAAGTAGTTACTGGAATTTTGAAATTAAGACATGCTGAATATCGAAAGTCAAGTAGGCTAATCATGAGTAAATAAACGTTGAAGGTCTATTTTGTTATCATTCTCTTAGAATAGAGGAAATGCAACATTATACCTCTAAGGTCTTTGTTGATGGCTACTACAAAAAATGTATCCACACATTAGCCAAAGAACCAAACATTTCAAATTAATGTTGTAATATATTTAATTTCATTTGTGTTTGCCCTTTGCAAATAGAGAAGGTATATAATACAAGTCTAACAAAAAAATTGTGGAAAAAAAGTAGGGTTACCCGCATACCCGACCTGACCCGACTCAAGTAGGGTTAGGGTTTGGATTTTTGACCCAATTTAAAAATAGGGTCGGGTCATGCCCGACCCGATTTCAGTGAGGGTCAAGGACAACCTGACCCGACCCGATTCCCAGCCCTACCTCCTCCCTTTTCTTGTCTGCCCTTTTCTCCTTGGTTCTGTGAGTGCATGCAGTGTGCCACCGCCGCACCACCGAAATAAAATCAGCCACCCCCTTGCCACGACTGTGCTGCACCGCCGTGGAGCCGCCCTCCACCCTGATTTCCACTCCGACAAGCCATCTCTCAAGGACCTGTCCTGTTTTCAGCCAAACCGCTGCTGTGACTGGTGAAAGTCACCGCCTTGATATAAGTTTATAGTTGGTTAGATGTGCATCATATTGGTACCTACATAACATATAAATTATAAATTTCAACATAATTGATTAAGTAGATTGATAATAAGAGTGAGTCCTTAGCTAGTTTGACGGATTGAATTCTGTATCGGTTGACGACTGACTGATGGTTGGTTGTTCACCTGTAAGGTTAACGTGGTTCATACCTTTGGGGTGATGTCTTCTGTAAGTTCATATTTTTGATACTCTGTTGAGAGCACCACAAGCTTTCTGCCCAAGAGTGGCATCGTAAGTTTTTTCGCCCAATAGTAGCATTGTAAGTTTTCTACTCAAGAGTGGCACCATAAGTTTTCCTACCTTAATTGGCACTATTAGGCATTTGTTGGCCCTGTATGGCCCTAGAGAGTGGGCATTTACGTGCTCAGGTAGGTAGTATTATGGATCTGCTCTTACCTGTTTTATCCTGTGCCCCATGAGCACCGATGTACTTTGCCTTTGGAATCTTTCTAGTATATAGGTTCCTCCCCGAAGGTCAAGGTGAAGATGCCCTAGTGGCATTTATTTCTTTCGACATTAGAGCTAATTAAGGCTTAATTAGCTCTAATTGTCGAGTGTAAGTGTTGTGAACGTCCTAGGTGCTGCCAGGGGGTGCCATTGGGGCCACGTATTAGGGTATTTAGGGTCTTTTATATAATAAGGGTATTTAGGTAATTAGGTTAATTAGGGTTTTCTTTAATTATGTTAACGGGCCTTAGGCATCTGTTAGTGAGCCCATTAGTTTGCTTATTTAAGTGTAAGGGCTAGGCCCTCATTAGATTATGAAATGAATTATCTCTTGTCTAACTATCTCTCCTCCTCCCTTGCCTCTCCTCCCTGTCCGGCGGCCATGCCGTTACCTCTCCCCTTTCCTGGCCTCCCTGCGCCGCTCCCGTCACCTATGCCGGTTACCAGGCCGTTGTGGACAACTGTCCACAACAGTAAGTGTAAGTGTAAGATGGTAAGTGTAAGATTGTATGAGTAAGTATTAAGTACGTGAGAATAAGAGTATGATAGTACATGATTTGTTATAAGTAAGGTGACAAGAAAATTTGTAAGTCTAGGAAGTTCAGAGGAATTGTAGTACTTGTGTTGAGGTTATGCGCTTATTTTCTCTTGGTTTATGGTATGCTACTATCCTATGAAGCAGCTTTTGTGTGAACTTTTAAGGTTCACTTATTTTAATTCTCCTAATGGGTATGGGAATACTCATATTCTCTTTCCTCTAACCCTCAGACACTCGAGGGACTTCTGCGGGGCCTAGTTCGAGAGCTGCTTAGTCGAATTTTGTGTTTGAGGATATACTTTTTGGACTGCAGGTCATTTTTTGACCTTATTGTTCTTTTATTGTTTTATGCCACTATCTGTTGTAAATTTTTTTTGGAATACATGTATTAAGTGAGGTAAGAGCTTTTACGTGTATTAATTTGGACTTGTACATGGACTGTCTTATTATATTTGACTGTTATGGAAATCGTACCCAGCTATGCCTAAGAAAAATCTATTCAAAGCCCATGGCCATGGCAATTGTGTTCCTTTTGTTCGTTATTCACGCCTAGGATGAGTATACTATAGGATTTAAATGATTTATCAATGTTATGTCTTTGTATCGAGTTGAAAAGAAAATATTTACGTGGATTTGATACAAATGACTGAGAATTATAAAAATAATTTTCATAGATTTCGAATTTTCGTCAATTTTCACCAATTTACAACCGTTATATTGTGAAATTTTTATTTAAATTTGATGAAAAATACTTTGAAAACCCCGAGTGTGACAACGAGGCTCGGAGTTTATTGATCAATTACTAGGTTAATGGATCGATCGATGGATGAGTCATAAGGGAAAGAACATAGATCAATTGATCGCCATGTGGAACGATCGACCGATTGAGCACATAGTTGCCTAAATCATACTTTTTCAGTTTGATTTGGATTCCTAATTGGAGTCATATTCCTTTTGAGACTTGAGATTCCATATAAAGCGATTGGGATATGATGAGGAGAATACAAAAGACTTAGAAAACTTAGAGAGCTTGTGTAGAGTTGCACTAATGAAGTTTTGACAAAATTAGTCTTCTAGAGAAAAAGTTTCTACCTAAATTAAAGAGTGACTAGAGGTGAGATAAGAGCACGAAAACACATGTGAGACATAATGTTTGCTGAAGATTGTTGCAGAGAAGATCAAGGAGAATAGAAGATTCATTCTAAAGGATGAGATGAAAGATCTACATCAATCAAATAGCACAAAGAGGATAAGATCAAGCTATGGATGGTAAACAACCAATGAGTGGTTGATTTAGAATTCAAGAGTGGCGTGGAGGACACTACAACAAAATGTACTATTAGCAACACAAACACAAGTGTCGCTAAAAACCACTACTTGCGACGCATACAAAAATCATCGCAAACAAATGAACTATTAGCGACTCATAATAATATGTGTCGCTAATAGTCATGTATTAGTGATGCTTAAATTAAAGTGTCGCTAATATGAACCATATTAGCGATGCTTTCCAATAAACGTCGCTAGTAGTTAACTATTAGCGATGCTTTAAATAAGTGTCGCTAAAAGATATATATTTTAAAAGAAAAAAAATCATAACTATTAGCGACAGTTTTTCTTAAGCATCGCCAATCTATTAGCGACGCTTACGAAAAACTTCCCTGATAGTAATGAATTTAAACAAGCATCGCAAATAGCATTGATAATAGCAACGCTTGTTTTCAAACGTCGCTATTAGCTTTATTAATTAATTTTATTTAATAAATAAATATTAAAAAAGTAAAAAAATCCTTAAATATAATATATTTTATTCAATATTTACTATTTGTATATATAATAAATAAGAGAGAGAGGAGAGAGAGGGTGAGGAGAGAGAGGAGAGGAGAGAGAGGAGAGAGGAGAGAGGAGAGAGAGATAGAGATAGAGATAGAGGAGAGAGGGCAAAGAGAGTGAGGAGAGTGAGAAAGAGGGTGAGGAGAGAGATAGAAGAGATAGAAAAAGGGTAGAGAGAGAGGGTGAGGAGAGAGAGAAGTGTGACACCCCATGTTCCGATTACACATAATCGAAGAAGGTTAGGGGTAATTACATAACTTTAAATAAGTTTTAGGGGGTTCTAAGGGATAAAATTCCCGTATTGGTTAGAGCTCGAAGTAACGAGAATAACAAACCAAAGAACGAGTCAAATCTAGGCCATGAATGAAAGTTACGACCTCAGAAAATGTGTCACATGGGCAGGACCCACTTTCAAAAAGTGAGATAACCTACCCATGTGGGGTCTAGTTTCGAAGGGCTCATCAATTCAAGTCCATTGGTACCAAGAACACGCAATTCCGACTTCGGGATAAGAAGTTCTCGTATTTTAAAGTTGGAATTGTATTTGATTAAAATAATAATAAAATAAAGAATTGATGATGTCAGCTGACCGATCTGAGTCGCTGAGTTAACGCACCGGGTCACGAGCCGCGCGTTAGGCTCAGGCACTGCTTCAACACACAGCGTCGCCATGTGCGATGCATGAGTACGTAGGCGCACGCATCTACTTGTACTGCCTTGTTGCGCGATCAAGTAAAAATTTGCCATGTGGCACGAGTGCTTCTGCGCTTGTCTATCTTCTTCTGTCCGCTCGCCGTCATTCTCTTATAAATACTCATTTCTATCAAACTTCCAGAGGAGTTTCAAGAGTTGTTCTGAGTTCGTTTTCTTCTGGTCAAAAAACGCTCGTAGCTAATTCGACGGTGTTCTATGTAATGGAAGCATTAATTCCTTGAGTTAGCGACTCAATAAGGGAGAAACCCCCCAGGGCAAGAGGAGACTATGTCCACCACCTTCAAGCGCATAGAGGGTAAAGTGTCTCTGGGTAAGGGGAGGTTCTCTCCATCGCCTACAAGCACGTGAAGGTCTGATATATGCTTATATGTTTCTATTCGATCTACTTTGATATATTCTGTTGTGATCCGAATTACTCTAAAATGCTCTATTGTGATATGATATACTCTGATTTGATCTGATATGATCGGTATGGTCATATAAAATCTGATATGATGTGATAGGATCTAATATGATCCAACATGCTCTGTAGTGTGTTCTGCTCCACTCTATGATAGAGGGGGATGTGTAATTTTATTAGTGTTCTATTCACCTATGTGAGATGTGTATTTCACTGATTTACTGGCTTCCGTTCAACACCGATGTTTTATGATATTTCCATATGACTTTGAATAAATTATTCAGATATAAAGTATATGTATTTTATTGTACATGATTTTGTAATGTCTAATACATGTATTAGCCGTTAGGCAGAACTACATTCGAATCAAATCATATTGGAATAAGTACATAGGCAACCAATCATACGATAACGTTGGCTTGATCTAAATTAGTTATAAAATTAGGTTTTGTCAGGCGCAATGAGGCACTAAAGCTCATAGGGTGTAGAATAACATTTGACTCTCGCACATAGAGTCTGCAGCTCCTGGTCAGTCGGTTTTAAGTTTTTCCATTTAATTTTATTTACTCCAATTATGTTTTCCAGACCAACCCCCGATCCAGGTCAGGTTTTCTGGGTCGGGGCATTACAAGAAGAGAGGGAGAAAGGTGAGGAAGGAAGAGAGAGAGGAGGGAGAGAGAAAAGAGAGTGAAGAGAGAGGAGGAGAGAGAGAGAGAGAGAGAAAGAGGAGAGAGAGAGAGGAGGAGAGAGAGGGAAGACAAAGAAAGAGAAAGGGTGAGGAGAGGGAGAAGAGAGTGAGGGAAGAGTGAGAGGGTGAGGGGAGAGAGAGGAGAGGAGAGAGAGGAAGAGAGAGAGGAGTGAGAGAGAGGAAGAGAGGGGAGAGAGGAAGAGTGAGGATTAAAATTTAATTATAAATTATTTTAAAAAAAAATTTAAAATAAAAATATACATATTAGCCATGCATATACTTATGCGTCACTACTAACTTCGGGTAGCAGCGATGCATATGTGTATGCGTCGCTACTACACTAAGTTAGTAGCAACACATATGGTATGCATCGCTAATAGCAAATTTTTTATTAAAAGAGATAGAGTGAGGAGAGAGGAGGGAGAAAGGGGAGAGAGAGAGGAGGGGGAGGGGAGAGAGAGAGGAGAGAGAGAGAGAGAGGGGAGAGAGAGGAAGGGAGAGAAAGAGGAGAGAGAGAGGAAGAGAGAGAGGAGAGAGAGGGAGGAGAGAGGAGGGAGAGATGGGATAGAGAGAGGAAGAGAGGATGGAGGAGAGAGAGCAAGAGAGAGAGAGAGAGAGAGGAGAGAGTGAGGATTAAATTTTTTTATTATAAATTATTTTTAAAATTTAAAAATTATGATAGCGATGCATATGTATATGTGTTGCTAATACATAATTCTTTTTATTTTTTAAAATTTTTAAATGAAAAGAGATAGAGAGAGTGAGGAGAGAGGAGGGAGAGAGGGGAGGAGAGAGGAGAGAGAGGGATGAAGAGAGAGAGGAGAGAGAGGGATGAAGAGAGAGAGAGAGGAGAGAGAGTGGTTAGAGGAGAGGAGAGAGAGGGGAAAGAGAGGATTAAAATTGTTATTATAAGTTATTTTAAAAAAAATTTAAAAATAAAAAATACGTATTATGCATCGCTACTCTCTTCGGGTAGTAACGACGCATACTTGTATGCGTCGTTACTACCCAAAGTTAGTAGCGACGCATATCATATGCATTGCTAATAGCAATTTTTTTATTTTTAAAAGATTTAAATGAAAAGAGAGTGAGAGAGCAAAGAGGAGGGAGAGAGAGGGAGAGAAAGAGGGAGAATGAGAGAGAGAGAGAGGAAGAGAGAGATATAGGAGAGAGAGAGGAGAGAGAGAGAGGAAGAGAGAGAGAGAGAGAGAGAGGAAGATAGAGAGAGAGAGAGAGAGGAAGAGAGAGAGGAGAGAGTGGGGGAGAGAGAGGGGAGAGAGAGAGGAGAGAGGGGGAAGAGAGAGGAGAGAGAGGGGGAGAGAGGGGAGACAGGTGGGAGGAGAGGAGAGAGAGGAAGAGAGAGGGGAGAGAGATGATTAAAATTATTATTATAAAATATTTAAAAAAAAATATGTATTAGAGACACATATACATATGTGTCGCTACTAACTTCGGGTAGTAACGACACATATTTTATGTGTCGCTACTATCATAATGTAGTAGCAACGCCTATGGTATGCGTCGCTAATAGCAATTTTTTATTCAAAAAGTTAAATTAAAAGAGATAGAGAGAGAGTGTGGAGAGAGCAGGGAGGAGAGAGGAGGGAGGAGAAAGCAGGGAGAGAGGGGAAGGGAGAGGGAGGAGAGAGACCAAGAGAGAGAGGGGAGAGAGAGGGTGAGGGTAGAGAGAGAAGAGAGAGATGAGGAGAGGGGGTAGAGACGGATTGGGTCGGCTTCTTTTGCCGTGCTCCTACAGTCTCTCCTCCTCCTGTCTCTCTACCCACTCTCTCTCTTCTCATTTATCTCTCTCCTCTTTTCTCTCTCTACCCTCCCCCTCCTCCTCCCTCTCCCTCTCTCCTCTCTCTCCCACTCCCTCTCTCTCTCTCTCTCCCATCTCCCCCTCTCTCTCCCCTCCTCTCTCTCTCCTTTCCTCTCTCTCCGCTCCTCTCTCTCTCCTCTCTCTCCTCCTCCTCCTCTCTCTCCTCTTCCTCATCCTCCTCCTCTCTCTCTCTCCTCCTCTCTCTCTCCTCCTCCTCCTCTCTCTCCTTCTCACTCTCCTCTCTCCCCCTCCCCTCCCTCATTCTACTTCTCTCTCTCTTCCTCTTCTTGTGACGCTTCCACTAGAAGTGTCGCAAAAAATAATGTTGGCAAAATTGGCCCACGTAGGGGAATTTTGCGCGCGGGCAAAAATTCCCCGCGTAGGTGAATTTTGCCCATGTCATTCTAATTAACCCCCCCCCCCCATTGTACATCTTCTCCCCACTAACGGACTGCCCCTGACGACCACTCCCCACCCTGGTGACCTTCTCCTCCCTAGCGACGGCTCCCCAGCAACGTCCTCCACCCTGATGACCGGCTTCAACATCGCTTTCGCTCTCCCCTCCACCTCCCCCTTCTCCCCAATGCTTCCCCCTCTTTCCAACGCTCCCCCTACACCCGGTTCCCCCCTCCTCCGGTTGACAGACTGGATGAGGGGGCTCTAAGAGCCGAAATCCAGCTCCCCAACGGATTCCATCACCACATCCACCCTCTACCCGATCACACCCACCCTCCTCAGTATCCCCCGCCGCCACGGGGCTATTTTTTTATAATTGTTTAGGTAATTAGCAATGCTTTTGGAAAGTGTTGCTAAAGACTTTCTTTATTTTTTTATTTTTTTACGTATTAGCAAAGCTTTAAAAAGAGTTGCTAATATAAAAATAAATTTTTTAATCCATTTTTTTTATTAGCGACACTTCATAGAAGAATCTCTATAAACTTATTCTTTCATTATTTTATTCAAAATTTTAATTTTTTTTAAAAAATTATTATTAGCAAAGCGCAAATATTTTTTTTAGATTTTTCTTAATATTGTTTAATATTAGCAACATATAAAGAGGCATTGCTAATACATAACTATTAGCGCTTATAATTAAGCGTCGCTAATAGTCAACTATTAACGATGTATAATTATGTGTTGAAAAAAATAGAATATTTAGTGACATTTATCTAAACGTTGCTAATGTTATACTATTAGCAATGCTTATTGATAAGTGTTGCTAACAAGCGGTAGCAATTGCAGTTTTATTGATGCATTTAGCAACGCTTAAAAAAGTATTAGTGATGCTTAAAAAAATGTCCCTTATAAGTATTAACGACTCTTACAAGCATCGCTGGTACTGCTATTTGTTGTAGTGGGACCAACCATTTGAAGAAAAAATGAGTCTTTTGTCTTTGTAATTAGTAATTATGTAATATTAGGTTTACATAGTGCATAACTGATTTGGACAGAGCGTCATGCAATTTTTCCGTGATTGGGTTTCCACGTAAAAATTATTATGTGTTTGCTTGCTGATTTGATTCTAAAATTTTTGTTAGAACACATTGGAATTAGAAATGATAATTTGAACAAAATCAGTGTTTATTTGTTTATAAAAGGAAAGATATATCTTGTAACTTAATAATGAGTTAGAGACACTTTATTTTTCTCGATTTGTCTATGCCACACACATAGTTCACAAACCAACAAAAGCTATTTCTATTTGAATGGCTAAGAATTATTTTGCAGATTAATTTTATATAAACAATGGTATATTTTAAAATTTTCAATGACATTCTTTGATTGTGGATGATTATATAACATACATTGTGAGAGCAACAACCAACTGGTTTTAACATTTTAATTACATTAAAACAGTCAAACATTTTTTTATGAGCTGCATCAGTTCAATAAGTGAAGTGATGTTTTAACATTTTTTATAACATACATTGTTAATTGACACATTTGTTTCAATGAGAAGATTGGATACTGGTACATAGACATCCTGCATTTTTTGAAGACCATGTAATAACATTGATTGAGACATTTATGAGAGTAAGAAATGAGCTAAAGGGCATTACACATTGAGCTATTTTAAATCTGCTATGGTGGGTAGGGAAGAGATTCAGCAATAGCAATCTCCAAGTGAAATGCTTCATAACAAGACCACCACCTTGGATCCATCAGCTTTATGAATGAGGAGGACACACCCACAACGTCTCCTCAAAATAAGAACCCTAGAGAGATAGAAGCTTTGTAAATATGCAATAGAAGCTAGTGTTCAAGTGGATTATTTCAAAACACTACTAGAGTGGGCCGAGTTGAGTTTGATAACAGAGAGCCAAGCTTGTCTAAATTTGACCACAGAGAATTGCAAGAACACAATTCTTTTGAGGGGGAGGATGTAACACATGAAAATTTTCTAAAAATTTTCTAAATTTTTAAACTTTGTTATGTGTAAAATAGTGAGTTTGACCCTTAGACCTTCTAAGGAAAATTGTGGGAAAAAAATTCTTTTAAGGGGGAGAATGTAATATGCGGGAATATTTCAAATTTTCAAAGTTGTACATGTGTAAAATAGTGAGATGACCCTTACATATTCTAAGTAGAATAGCTTCTTCTATAAATAGAATTTAAGTGTGAAACTATGTATTTAGAAAGTACATAGAAGGAGCTTCAAATTCCATGAAAATGCGCAAATTAAAGTTTGAATGGGTAATTTGCAACATATGTAACATCGGAAAAATTTTCAAGTCCATATTGAAAATAATGAGTTTGACTCTCGGACTTTCTCAGTGGAATAACTTTTTTTATAGATTATAACTTTTTTTATAGATTGATATTATATCTAAAGCTTTAGAGTTAGAAAGTAAACAGAAATATCTTCGAAACACCACATAAGCACATGAATTGTAATTAAAATGAGGAAGTTATAACCTTTAGAAATTTGACCTAATGTGTTGTTAGAGACCCATCAACACAACACTGATGCGTTGATGATCACATAAGTGAAACTCGATTTTATTGTTGCAAGCACCAATGTGTCAGTGAAGTGATAGATGTTGGCGGCAGTTATGCAGACATACTTAAAAATTGTCAAATTTGATAGTTATCTACCAAAATTTTATCCCTTCTCCCTTATACATACACTTTGACACCCGTTAGAATCTTATATCTTAAATAACTTCTCAAACTTAAGAGGAAGGAGGCCATGGGCGCACCAAAATTTGAAGAAGCAAGGGAAGGAATTGATTCTACAGAGAATTACCAACAATGAGCATGAAAAAAGATTTTCATTTCATGAAAAATGTGAGATTGCTGAATTTTAATTTAATCTTGTACTATTTTGTAGAGAATCCTATTCATAATGATTTATAAAATTTAGAATTTGATCATAATACCATGCTTGTGTATTTAGGTTTGCGTTTATCCAATTTTGATATGAATGAATTAGTGAAGAAATGGATTTACATATTCAATTATTTGTAATATTGTGTATTATGATTTGATTATATTTAAATAGTTTTACAACTTGTTCAAGGGAGATTTTCATTTAGCATTAATGCAGTATATAGTTTAATCTTTTTCTTTGGCCATTAGCATATTCAGCAACATGTCAATGTGTGTGCTAATGGTTAGAAGATGATGAACAAATGCCAACATCAATACAAGTGGTGTGTGTCACTGTTATACTGGTCAACATCAAAGGTTATAATATGTCATTGGTCATGTCGATGAACCAAACTTACAATAGTCTACCCACTGTTGGTAGTGTAACGTTCAAGAATTTTCTAAATTCCCGAAGTTAACTACAGAAAATTAGGGTGTTGGACTCCTTAATCTTCTCATTAGAATAACTTAATAAATACTTAGAATCGGTAGCTGAAATCTACATAGATGGAAAGTAAACAGAAAAAGCTTTGAAATGCCACTAAGAACGTGGGAATCGGAGTCCAGATGAGGGAGATACGACCATTTAAAGTTGAACATATCGTGCATGACCCATTTACCCGATTTACACTGCATTTGGCCCGTTTAAGTTGTTTTGCGGGCCCGGTTGTTTATAATTCCGAAATTAATTTTTAAGGTCCAAATTAGGTGGCCTAACTGGGGAGGATTACCCAATATTCTAGGGGGTTAGGAACCCTAATCCCTATATTTATAAAAGGTCTTCTTATGGCACAATTAGGGGGGAAAAAAAAAGGAGGAATGGCAAGAGTTTTTCCAGCAAGCATAATCGATAATGGAGTCGGGGATGAGAAATCTTCAAGATGGGTGTTTTGGCTAGGTATGATGCTCTTTATGCTTGTATTCATGTCGTTCTTGAGTTTATTTTAATTATGCACGAGTTCTCTAATTGTTGGATATGTGTTCCTTTCTCTCGCACATTGAGTTTTTGCTGACCAAGTTATTTAGAGGTGTTAGATTTCCATATTTCTATCCATAATAGTTAGACTCTGTTTATGTGTTATCAGCAAAAGAGTCTTTACAGAAATATGAAATGAGTCTGATTCGTATTAATGGTGAAACTTTTACCCATTCTCTGTTTAGGTCAATGGATGGTTGGAATTCCTAAGTCCGTGGTTACTAGAAGAATTGCGTATTAAACACTAAAACTAACCTATTATTATGAAGCTTGGCCGCCCTACATGAAGATTTAAACTGAGTAATGAATGGAGTTGGTGATGATTTGTATTAAGCGTTGGAGAATGGAAGGCAGAGCACAACCCATCTCTTGAAATAATAGAATCGGGGAATTGATGTCAGCTTCACCTCTGACATCTATACCATGTTTTTTTTATATCAACTTCTATCCAGACAAAACCATACAGGAGTCATCGGCTGTGCCGGAATATTTTTTTAGTATGCACTGTTCACAGTACAGATGCTGGTCATGGAAGAGAGAGAGAGTACGCATCATAGTTGATGCTGTGGGTCTCAGTTTCCTGGCCTTAAGTTGAGCGAGCGATCTGTCCAAGAAGGTCCTGGGCCGCCTCCATGACCCTTAGCCGCTTCGGTCGGTAATTGCTCATTGGGGATAAATCTCCCAGTTCTCTGAGTCGTTTCTGTGAGGGAGACGACGCTCATGTTTCAAGTACGGCTTTGGGACCAGAATCCAATGATTCCGGTGCCGGAGCCGGCAGGGGGAGAACTCATAGGAGGTGTGCCCTGGGTAGAGTCGTGGTGGACTCTGCCTCTGTTAAGGCATCGTCTCCCGTCTCAGCGTGGGTGACGACGATTGGACCGGGGCATTATTTCCGGTCCAGTTTAGTAAAAAAATAAAAATAATACTCATTGAACCAGGTCCAATTCAGTAGGTTTTAGGTACGAAAAAATTTCAAGAAAATTTCATAATATCTGAGTCAACATAAAGAGTAACTGGACCAAGATTCAGACCTAAGAAAAATCTCAAAGATTATGAAATGACTCTTTTACCCGTAATAATTAAATTAACGTATAATATTAACTTACCTGAGTTCAAGGCTCTGGTTCAGGGGCCTATGAGTTATATAAAAATTGATAAAATTCTCAGTAAGATTTTAATATGTAACTTAATTATAGACCAAACCACTTAGTGAGAAAAAATCTCAATGAGTAGTTAATTGACCCTTTTGTCCTCAGGATTTATAGTAAACCATTAGTCAAAACCTGGGTTGGTTCAAGGGGTTCACGACCCCATCAAATGCCAAGAAAATTACACGGAGTCCATGAAGTCAAGTGGTATGCTTGAGTTCAATTTTAGACCCGTCAGATGTCATAAGGCCTTAAATTAAATGATAGAAATACCCCTTTGAGTAGGACCCGCGCACATACATGTGAATGGAAGCGTGAGTCGGTCTGAGAATGGAGCCTTGTGAGAGGTCAATGACTTAAATCAATAGAGGGGTAGTAATATGACTAAAATGATCCAAGGGAGGGTATCATACCCTAGGTAGTAAAATTACCTTAATGCCCTTAAGGCAATATATTATATTTTATTTGAAACAGATGACCTAGTGAGTCAAGAATTAGGGCACCCTATAAATGACTTAAAAAGAAAGGAGCCTGACCAGTAAGTGACACGAAGACCTTATCAGGTCGCAATGTCATGAGAAATTAGGGGTAGAACCCTAACTCTCAGGTTTAAAGCAACGTATTTTACGTGTCTACAACCGAGTGCATTGATCGACTAGAGTGTCATATATGTAACTCACATGATGCGCTAGAGTTGTTTATACTCTCGGGCTTGAACTCACTGAGCCCTAGCGCTACAAATGAGTGCAATGGGCCCTTATTCATTATTTATGCATTGGTGTGAATGCATGTTATTTATGTTGATGCATGCTTTTATTATTGATGTTTTAAGTTATATCAGTAACTTAAGGTTAATAAAGACTAATCAAGAGATTTTGGTTTTCTTTGGATTGGGGGAAGAACACCTAATTAAGATAATGACTAAAATACCCTCTTTAGGGTTGGGACCAGTTCATGGAGTGAACGGGGCCCTGACATAGAATTTTACCCTGGTTATTGAACCGAGGGTGGTTATGGGATGTTTTTGGAGTCAAAGTTTAAGCTCACAGTAATAGCTATGGCGGATATTTAGACCTTCTTGGTCTTCGTTTCTTCGGGACGATGGATCCCTGCAAATGCGCAACCCAGGTTTTTGAGCATCATGGAAGGTTCATCTAGCTCCGACCAGTGGGTCCATGAGCACAACTGGTACCTACATCTCTAAGCCCATGGCTGATCCAAGTGGATCTCTAGAGATGCTAGGATTTCTGATAATAACCATGGCGGTAATCTTTCAGACCTTTATGGTCTTCGTTTCTTTGGGATGATGGATCCTTGCAAATGCGCAAACCAGGTTTTTGAGCATCATGGAAGGCTCATCTACCTCCGGCCAGTGTGTCCATGAGCACAGCTGGTACCTACATCTCTAGACCCATGGCTGATCCAAGTGGATCTCTAGAGATGCTAGGATTTCTGTTAGCATACAATTACTCCTTTGAGTGGGAGTCGGTATTTTCAGGTAACAATTAGTGCATTGTTTCCTGAACGGTGTCCATTGTGTTGGTCTTTATTAGTTAAAGGTCATCCCATATTTCTGATCTATGTTGTATTCAGTGTTATGTATATTACTTTACATGTGTTACTGTATATTGATGTTCTGCATGTTGGAGCCTTATGTCTGGAGATTTCTCGACGGGCAAGTTGTCTTTAAGTGAATACAGATTTGTTAGTGTTAATTATCGAACAATGGATCGAGAGATAATTAATAATATTGATTGATATTGCTTGTTTAATTAGAACAAGTGGAACAATTAAAGGACTTGCATAAAATGTAGGTTACTTGAAAATACTTAAGCATTGCATGTGTGATGATATGCTTCTTAGTATAGTGTAGCATTAGGCAGAACTACATTTGGATCCAATCTTGTTGGAAACATTGGAGATGTTGTCTGATGAGTACGTAGGCAACTAACATCGGGTGATGTTGGCCCAATCCGAAAAATATTAACAAAACCTTTTGTCCTTTGGAAGCTCTTCTCCTGAAGGTGGAGATGCTCTATTGTGGTTGCGGTTGTTGTTTGGTTTGCTTTGTTACAGATTCTCCAGGCGACGACAAGTGAGACCAAGGCAGGCGAGCACAAGAGGTTTCCACATTTTTGTAACTCCGATACGTAAGTGTACCTTATGCGTGAGAGTCAACTTGTTATTTATTTTTAGACAGGTGATAGACTTGTACTTAGATGGATGAGCTGATCTTTATAAATTTTCAGATGTTAAATAATATCATATGATTTGATATTCGTATTTGTGAACCCCAGTTATCATGACCTGAATATTTAATCGAAGGGTTTGTTTTGTATTTAAAGAAAAAAAAATTCTCGCTACTTACCGTTCATGCTATTTAAAAATGCTTTTAAAAATCTGGGTCGTGATAGGTAGGGATTTTGTAATGCCCTAGATCCACAGGCGCTTTAAATTGTTGGCAAAAGCCGCCTTGGGTGCCAGAAATTACCGACATAAAAATCTTCTGTTGATCTCTAGGGTACTCAACTGTGTGCAAGAGTTGTAGAGATCCTTAGGAACCATTTTAAAAAAGAATAAAGAGATTTATTATTTTAATTTTTGGTTTGAGCAAATATAATCAACTTTTAGTTTCTTATGCACTTATTGGATAACATCTTCAACATTATTCAAATAAGATTTGCTCCAGACTTAGTTCTGTGTAATATCTAAGGCCTTTTAATTAGCATAGCATCACACATGCAATACTTAAGTATTTTCAATAGACATTCATATATCAAATTCGGCATATAAAAAGATTGACAAATTTAAAAAATCATTATTATAAAATCCGATAAAACATTCACAAAATTTGATAAATCAATTATTCACAAAATCCAATAAATTAGACATAATCATTTGTAAACAGAATCCGATAAATTATTAACAAAATGTCGCCAATTCTGAAGTGAGATACATCTGCTCTTATGGGGCAACATGATCAGAGTGAAAGAAATCATTTCATGATATCCTAATTCATGAGTGCATCATATGTCTTAATAGGTAGATATCTATAATCGATAGCTTTTGGGTTATATACCAAATAACTACCCACCGCCAATACCAAAGCGACAAATGCCCGTGCTCATTGGTAACGATATCAGAATGAAAGGGGTCTTCCCACGATATCCCAATTCATGGGTGAGCCATATGCTTCAATATGCAGTATCTAGGAGTCATAACTCTGATAGCTTTTTGGGCTTTATTCCAAATACCTATCCTTTAAATCCGATGATAGCTTTTGGGCTTTATATGAAATAACTACCCTTCAAATCCAATAATTTAAAATACAAAAAAGTAGAAGACCCAAAACTGATGAAGAATTGATCAAACAATCATATGTCATTCTTAACATCTTATTAAAACATTCATAGCATGCATTCGTACATACTTTTGACACTGTATATGTTAACTACTTAAAAAACATATGCATTTATTTTAATAAGTATGCATTAAAATCATAAGGCCATAAACGCTTACTCCCCTTAGATTTCTAAATGGAGTGGCCGTTGGAGTTTCCCCTTCTTTGAGGGCACTCTCCTTTCAAGAGTTGAAGGTGGTGGGCAAAACCTCCCCTTACATCAAGACATTTCTATTTTTGCAGCCCAAAGGCGACGGACAAAACCTCCCCTTACCTAGAGATGTATCTCTCTTTTTAGGCCGAAGGCGGTGGAAAAAACCTCCCCTTACCTAGTTTCTCTCTTTGCGGCTCAAAGGTGGCAGACAAATTCTCCCCTTACCCCGAGATGTTTCTCTCTTTGTGGCCCTATGGCTGAAAACATAATCTCTTCTTTCCCAGAATGTTTCTCTCTTTGTGGCCTGAAGGCATTGGACAAAGTTTCCCCTTGCCCTGGGAGGTTTCCCCCTCTAGAAAGGTTATCTCTTGAAATTGTCCCTCCTACGATGCATAACCCCTTGATTTAGCTAAGTTCTCCTTTTGAACGGGTTAGAAACGACTTAAGAATGGAGGAGAAAATGTTAGGAAATGGGCAAAAAATCAGAGAGAAAGAAGAGGATATGACAACAAATGGGGCATGAAATCGGTGAGAAACCTGCCTCTTATATATAGCGGGGTGGGGCAGCTGGATGTGTGCCATGTTGCATGCATCTAGTGCACCTAACATGCATTAGCATCTGATGCCCTTGACGCACCAGTGCCTAGGGAGGGCATGCCGCACCACATGGGCTTGTTAGAGCTGATGGCATCAGCACTTGATGTGGTGATGATTCAAAATTTATATATATATATATATATATGCCCCTTATATATAGTGGGGCGGGGCAGATGGATGTGTACCATGTTGCATGCATCTAGTGTGCCTAACATGCATTGGCATCTAACACCCTCAAAATGTCAGCACCTAGTGCGGGCATGTTGCACCACGTGGGCGTGTTAGAGCTGTTGGCATCAATGCTTGATCTGGTGTTATCAATGAGAATTCTTCAATTTAAATCAACATTTCTAATTTTAAACGGTCATATCTCCCTACCCTGAACAGGGATTCAAGCATTCTTCATACCGTTGGGATCTTATCAATGAACCCTATAAAACAAGACCATATAAGAGCATCTTATCTCATAAATTTATAGTGGAGCCCATCCATGATACGCTTTGAGATTGTTGCCTATGATCTCGACATTCAATTTATGCTTTCTTGGGCTCAATACATTCAACCTTTAGAGCTTTACCAAGAACCTTAAAATCCTTTAAATGAATCGAGCTTAAAAATATTCAAATTACAAAAAATGGTTATTGGGCCCACAACCACTCATGGGCCCAAAAGAAAATTAAGAGTTGTGACAATCTTCTCCGCTTAATTGTGTCCCCATAGTGAGCTAACCTCTAACACCTCATGTCCCATACCATAAGTGTTGGATAGTTTCGAATTGGTAGTTGCAAGCATATTCAAGACATGTCAACCAAAATTTATTAAAATAAAATTTTAAAGCATTTGAAGATTTGAAATCAGAATTCGTATACAATTACTACTCTCTTGTAAACAAATTCTTCGCTTTGACATCATTTATAAAGCCCTAGGTCTGCAGGCACTTTAACTTCTATGGTGAAACCTGACCTAGATGCAATAAATTACTAACATTAAAATATTTTGTTGTTCTCTAGGATCTTCATATGTGTGCTAGAGCTGTAGCGATCATCAGACGCCATTTTTGAAAAGAATAAAAAAGTTATTGTTATAGTTTTTCGAATTGGGCCAACATCACTGAATGTTAGTTTCCTACATACTTATTGGATAGCACTTTCAATGTTATCCTAATAAGATCAGATCCAGGCGTAGTTCTTCCTAATAACTAAAGCATTTTAATAAGCATATCATGCATGTAATGCTTAAGTATTTTAAATGTGTATTCATATATCAAAGTTGGCATAGAAAAAATGTTGTCAAATTAAACAAATCATTATTTTACAAAATCTAATAAATCATTCACAAAATTGGCTAAATCAATCATTCACAAAATCTAATAAATCAGATAGATCATTTGTAAACAAAATCTAATAAATTATTCACAAAATCTGATAAATTATCCTTCACAGAATGCTTCCATTGCTGAAGAGACATACACCTGTGCTTTTGGGGCAACAGGATCATAATAATGGGATCTCCGAAGATATCGCAAGTCATTGTCACACCATAACCTTAATAGGTAGGTATCGATAATGAATAACTTTTTATTTTTACCAAATAACTAGTTGTCATCGATACCGAAGCGATGAACACCCATACTTGTGGGGCAATGAGATTGGAATGAAAGAGATCTTCCCATGATATCTTAATTCATGGGCGCACCATATGCCTCAATAAGCAGTATTTAGGATTCATAACTCCAATAACTTTTGGGCTTCATACCAAATAACTACCCTTCAAAATTTGATCATTTAAAATACAAAAAGGTCAAAGACCCAAAACTGATGATGAAATAATCAAACAATCATAAGTCATTTAGCATCTTATTAAAACATTCATAGCATGCATTCATACATAATTTTGAAAACATATAATCAACTACTTAAGAAACATATGCATTTATTGAAATATGCATGTATTAAAATCATAAAGTCATAAATGCTTACTCTCCTAAGATTTTTAGAGGTAGTGACAATCAGAGCTTCTCCTTCCTTAAGGACGCTCTCCTCTCTAGGCCTGGTGACAATGGGTAGAACCTCCCCTTACCTCAAAATATTTATTTTTTAAAGGCCCAAAAGTGGCAAATAGAACTTTCCCTTACCCCGAAGCATTTCTCTTTTTGCGGCCTGAAGATCACAGACATAACTTACCTTACCCTGGGACGTTTTTCTCTTTGCAGTCCAAAGGCAGAAAATAAAGTTTCCCTTTGCCCCAGGATGTTTCCCCCTCTAAAAAGGTTATCTCTTGAAACTAACCTTCCCAACATAGAGCACCATTGATTTAGCTAGGTTCGCTTTTTGAATGGGTTAAAACGGGTTAGAAACGACTTCAGAATGGATGAGAAAAGGTTAGGAGTTGGGTGGAAAAATAGAGAGAAATAGAGGGGTATGGCATCAAATGGGGCATGAAATCGGTGAGAAACCCTCCCCCTATATATAGGAGGCAAGGAAGCTGGATATGTACATCTAGTGCAAGTGGCTCATGTCAGCACCACACACGCCCAGCGAATCAACGATTAGTGCTGCCATGGTGAGCCATTTGCAGCTGATGAGTCTGGCATGTGTTAGTACTACTGGTGTTTGAGTCTAACATGGCATTGAAGAAAAAATTCTTTTATATAAATATTTTTTTTGTTCGTGTCTATATTTAAAGTCCAACTTTCTAATTTTAAACGGCCATATCTCCCTACTCCGAACTCATATGCACATGTTCTTAGTATCATTGGGCTTGTATCAATGAGCCCTATAAAACAAGACCACAAGGGCATCTTATCTCATAAATTTAAAGTGAAGCCCACCCACAGTACTCTTCTTGAGCTACAGCCTACGGTCCTGACATCTAATTCACATGTTCTTGAGTTTGATATTTTCGTCTCTCACAACCTTACCAAAAAACATAAATCACCTTAGAATGAATTGAGCTCAAAAAAATTCAAATTACACAAAATGGTTATTGGGCCTACAATTTGCTCCTATGTCCAAAAGAAAATTATGGGTTGTAACAAGATTGACTTGTCATTGGCATTGACGTTGATGTGTTGAAGAGGTAACTAACAACAATTTTGTCTGTGTTATTGAAACAATCTTTTATGTGGTCTTTTGAGGGCCAATGAGAGTTGTTTTGACTAAACTTTACTTTTATAATGAAAGTACATAAACATTGGTATATATGGTAAATATATGTGAAGATAAAGATAATGAGAAATTTACTTGCATAATGAACACAATTAATCATTGTAACACATGATAAAAATACATGTGGGAATAGGATAAAGTAAAACCCTATGTTTGGGCAGACCAAAGAGGGTAGTGACTTTGACCTTTTAATGAATAACACTTAAGGTCTAGATTAACAAGTGTTCCTATGTCTCCAAGAGTGGGTCCCTTAGCCACGTAGAGGATATTCATGGAATGAATGACCATAGGTTTTTAGCTCCCATAAGTGTAAGAGTTATTGTTTGTAGAACATTTTCCCCTAGCTAGGAAGTTGGTTTGAATGGGGCATAAATTTAAAAGAAACACGACTCTAGTGCAACGCGACAAAGGAGTTTCTCGACAATCATGGAAGGTTGAGAATCTCAACCACTTGGGTCCATGATCCCTTGTGGGACATAGCTTCATAGACTAGATGGAGTGAGCAATAGTTTTTAGTAAGGGCATGAAGCTGGTTAGTTGAAAAAGTTAGATGAGTTGGAGGAACCTCCTTAATATTGCCACATGTAATATACATGAGAGGAGTTAGAGGAACCTCACTGATGTTTTCTTTGATATTAGATTATTTTCATTTATTTGTGACCCATGTGAGGGTTTAGAATGACAACTTAAGTTTACGAGCATCATGAATTAGAGAATGGAAAATGTGTAAAGTACATATTGGTTTTCTATACTAAAAAACAAATATGACCCTTGATTTGAATTTCAAGGGCCTTAAGGAGTCCTATTTATCCCACATCCATGCAAGCCTCTCCTTCAGTATCATCATCTTCCTTCCTCTCTCTTACGAACTCACCTCCCTCATAGCTGGTAGAAGCCTTCCAACCGCTACCACGAAGGTGGCTTCGGTGACTATGTCCACGAAAGTGGCTCCGATGACCACATCCACGATGGTGGCTTCAACATCAACGTCCTTTAAGGTGGCTTGGACAACTATGTCCTCGGTTCCAACGACAATGTCCTTGGTTCCGACGACCACATCTAGTCCACCATCATTGTATGGACATGCATTTCATGTCCTCCAAGTCCATCTATCCTTCAAAGTCCAATCTTTTCTCCATTCTTTGTTCCCCATTTTGAGCCTCAATCTGGTGTCGCCTAAGCTGAAGATCGACTTGTTTGATTGAAGATTCTTTTTTTACTAAAAAATGGTGTGGAGCTTTCTCTTATTTGACATTGATTTCAGTACTTGAATTCAAAAAGATCTACAAACTAATCATGTTGGATGGTTTTTTTAGATTAGAATGTCTTTATCTCATATGGTTAACCAATCATCCTATAAGGTTTTTAGAGACATCATAGGCTCACATCTTTGAAGGAAAGGAACCATTCAGTTTTCTGCACTCTTTCAAGGCTTCACTATGTTTATGGTTTGTTGTATCTTTTCCTTATGTATACCCATTAGGGTAAAGAAAGACAAACAGAACTAAGATATTAATCCTCATGCTGAGGTCTTACTCTCTTTGATACAAGAGGAGACATTTTTTAATTTTAGACAGTGGCAAAATCCTTGTTGTACTATTCATTCCTTCATCACCTTTTAGGTTTATATCTATTCTTAATAATCTAATTCAAATTAAAGGAAATTTTCTCATACTTAAAAGAAAGAATTCTATTCTAGCCTTGGATGCTATTTATTTTCCTTGGCACATGATAAGTTGCTAAAAAGTTTCACCTTTCATCTTACAAGGGGTTGGTGGCTAAGCAACATTGAAAAGAGAGGGTATTTGGTGGATATCCCATCATCTCAGTAAAAGCCATTTTGAGGGATCCTAGGGCCTACACTTCCCCTTGATTATGCCTAGGTATTTCTTCTTGTTTTTTATCTTTCATGTCTTTCATTTTTTAGTTGTATGTAATGTTTAGTTTTTTCTTTGAATATGTGTTGCAGCCTAGAGCTTATGGATGAGCTCATCAATGGACATATTGGGAACCCTGAACATGAGATAATTAACATGAATGATGAATGCAATGAATTAGAAGGATGTGAAGAATACGAGAGCATTGGTAGAGACAAATTTGATATAGATGAAAGCAAGAATAGTTTGAATGATGATTGCATAGCAAACATGGAGATGGCTTCGAAAGAAGCAACTTCTATTCCTTGCTTAGGTATGTCCTTTACTTCTGAAGATGAGGCCTTGATTGTTTATAATTAAACCCTTTGCAAGTGTATAACGTAATTGTAGGAGGATAAGTATTTAAGGGTTGTCGAACCTCAGGGACGGATTAATTATTACTAAATCTAAAGAAAATTTATTGATTAAAAAATAAAAATAACTTAAACTTAAATTAAGCAAAAGAAAGGAATCAACTAGATTAAAAGCAAGAGATTAATTTGATGGAATTTACTTAAGAAATCGAATCTACTATAAAACCATAACAATTCCATAACTTTTAATCTAAATCTAGTGTAAATATGAACAAGTATTTTCAACTACAAATTAGAATTACTTCAGAAAGAATCATTAATTAAATTCATGGCATAAACTATCTTCGAAAATAGCACTAATCATCTACACTAAACTAGCTATAGGCATGACTCGTCTAATCTTAGTATAACTCATCCAATTCATTAATTATTTGAACATTAAAACTATTACATGACCATCTCATCTAAATCACAGAAATTAGAATCGATGAAAATATCAAAACCACGTCAATCTATCATCTACAAGACAATAAATCAACATAGACTTGAATAAACATTAAAAGATTTTCTATTAAAAAAAAAATCATTATCATATAATTGTCATCATTCATAACTGAGATCTAAATTAAAAAGAAAAGAAACTGAAACTTATCTATATCTTCATCAACTCCTAAGTAAAATAAAAGTCTAGCCTTCCATTGTAGAAGAAAGCACTTGAATCTCCATTAAAAGCTTTGAGTTCTCTTCTATCTTCTTCTTCCTTTTTCTCTTTAGAAAATCTACTGGAATCCCCCAATTTCAAGCCAAATATGTCTTTATATAGGCATAAGAACCGAAGAAAGAAGTCTAATATGAAAAGATTGAAAATTGGCTAAAACTAGGAAATTGCGCGTTCTCCTGATTGATTGCCTTGCATGCCCGTTCGATCGCCTATACTGTATTTTCCTTCAAAATCATGTTTAGACGTTTGATACTAAAAATGCCCCGTTCGATCAGCTACATTGTTTCTGCAATCTAGACAGTCCATTTTCTGTTCATTAAGCTCTTCCTTCCATATCCATATTAATTTCTAACTTGTTTGTAACTCCGAAAAGTTGTCAAAATCACTTTAAAGCATGTCAAGACTATTTTGAATTATTCCAAACATCGTCCAAGTACCTCGATAAGCTCACTTTACCTACAAAATATAAAATATCATATTTTAGACATGTAGAATATAACTAAAATTCCAACTTGATTTAAATACATGCCTAAACTACTAATAACTTCAAAATTATTAATAATTAAACTAAAATACTAATATTTATCTTAATATAAATAAACTATAACTAACTCTAAATTAACCTAATATATGCTAGCAAATAAGGTAAAAGGCATATAAAATAGATATATATTTCATACTTATCAAATACCCCCAAACCTATATTTTGTTAGTCCTCGAGCAAAACAAAAACAAAATAAAACAACTAATCTAGAAAAATAAATAAATGCCACTTTCATAGGGAATTACGATTGCATTTAGCGTATGCAACAAGCCTTTAAACCCCTAGGTGTCCCTAGTTGGACAAGTTGTGTCCCGTGAGGGTTTGCAGTAATAATACCCACAAACATCAAAACCTAAAAAAAATAAAACAAACAAGAAAACAAAAATTCGAAAAATAATTTTCTCTTAAAAACACATAACTATTTTTAAAAAGAACCAACCACAAATACTTGAAACAAGTAAACAATTTCGATCTGATCACTTTCAAGTAAGGAATAATCCATTTTATAACCCCATCTTAGAAATAATTATGCAACTACATATATACATTTGAAAAACATAAAGTGTAGAAACTTTGTAGTCATACAATTTCATTCTTTATTAACAAGCATATCTTATGTGACCCATTAACCAAGCGCATTAAAGTTCACTCACTCAAAAATATAACAATGACAATCTTTCATCCTTAACATCTCATAATAAACCCTAATGTAATAGCCTTCAAATTTCAATTAAATTCAGGGAATAAGAGCATAATATACCTCAAAATATGACTTGTGCAATACTTAGTTCTATTAAGCTTTCTAAATAGTTCATGTAACAAGCGTTAGGCCAGTGTCCCTAATACAGTTGGCTCAAGGCACTAGGTGTTAAAACACCCCTCAGGCTTAATAACTCGAACTATAAAGGCTACAGAACCAAGCAAGTCATAAAAGAATTTATCTCAACTTTTCACCTTTTGACATGATCCCTTATACTTGCCTAGGCACAAGGTCCAATTACTTAGTAAAAAGAGAAACAAACCTTTACTTTTTTTTTGATTAAATTTTTTTTCATTCAATCTATTTTTTTTCTTCAACTTTTTTTTCATTCTTTTTTCTATACACACTTATCCCATTTTTTAAAAAAATAAAAGCTAAGCATAAAGATCTATCATAAAATATTAAAAATTACTCAATTGCCAAGTTTTCAAAAATATATGCTTAGTTAAAGATATCCTACTAAGATTACAAGTAATAAATCATAAATTATATTCCTACAAGTTTCAAGTGTGTGAAATGTGATTTAAAAATATAAGCACAATTATCCAAGATAATGAAAATAAAATAAAAATTACTCACTCAATCATTTTCATCACTTAATTAATTACTTGAACTTTCTTCATGAAATTGATCTCTTTAAAAACAAACATATACTTTTAAAAGAAAATAAGTGATAAAACCCACTTAAAAGTAAAAAAAACAAACAAATAATTAAAAAATACTCTAAAACATCCTAAAAGAAAAATAGAAAAAAAAATATCTTTCTACACCCCCAAACCTAAACTAAACATTGTCCTCAATGTTAAAGAAAATATATACTACAATGACAAGAATAAGTAAGAGAGGGAAAAGAAAGATATCACCTGAATGCATAACTAATTCCCTAATCTCAAAAGTGAAGTACATAGGAATGGAGAAAAGAAATAAATATAAGTGATGAGCATTCCCCCAAACCTAAAGTATTATATCTCATAAAAGAAGAAAAACTATAATGAGAAAAAAAAAATTGAGAAAATAAGTAAATAAAGCCTAAATGAAGCAAAGAAAATAAACAAAAGGAAGGAAAAGAAATATATTAAAAGCATGGGTTGCCTCCTAAGAAGCGCTAAGTTTATTGTCTTTAGCCAGACATTGCCAACATTCTAAAATATATCAGGGCGGCTAGTAGATATTAGCATTGGCTCTTCTCTTAAGTCTCCAAAACGATGATGCAGAAAAATTAGAAGGCATGACTTGATTATGGGCTGATGATATAAAAGATTGACCTCTATCATAAGCATCAAATCTAAAATTGTCTACCATAAAACATTCAGCATTAGAAGTTGCAGGCAAATGGTTAAACACATCAAAAATATTTAGTTGCACTTTCATGTTCTCCAAGGTCATCTCCATTACCCCCGTCCTACAATTTATGCATGCATTAGTTGTGGCAAGGAATGGACGACCTAGAATGATAGGAATCTGATATGTGGAGTTGGCACCGGTCTCCATATCTAAGACAATAAAATCAACAGGGAAAAAGAACCGGTCAACCTGCACTAAGACATCCTCAATGGCTCCCCGAGGCTTATGCACAGAACAGTCAGCTAGCTGCAAGGTAACTAATGTAGGCTGCAATTCACCTAACCCTAGTTTCTCACACACCGAGTAAAGGAGTAGATGACACTCGCATCAAGGCCAAGGAGGGCTCTATGGATGGAGTGATCACCTATGACACAAGAAATAGTGGGTACTCCACGGTCCTTATACTTAGGGGGGTGTCAAACTTCAAAAGTGAGCTTACTTGCTCGGTGAGAAAGACCTTCTTCGACACATGGGTCTTGGATTTATGTTTTTGAGTGCATAGGTCTTTGAGGAACTTAGCATAAGCAGGGACTTGCTTAATGGCATCTAAGAGGGGGAGATTAATTTTGACTTATTTAAAAGTCTCAAGAATCTCATCAGTCCTGGCTGTGCTCTTTCTAAATGGTGGGGCTATGTCAAGACATTGAAGAAAAGGTGCCCTAAGGATATAAGATCCCTCGAAAATGGTCTTAGACTGTGGCTTTGAGAAAGGGGAAGGAGATACAAACTCCTTCTCATGTGGTGCACTAACTTCTACTTGAGGTTCATTAGGCGCTGCCCTCTCTAACTCCTCACTCCTATCATCTATCACTGGTGTCCCCCCAACACTCTTATTAACAATCCTCCCACTCCTAAGGGTCATTATGGAATTAACTTGTTCATTATAAGGAGAAACTCCCTCTACCTAAAATTAACCTTTAGGGTTTGATAGGGGTTGACTTGGCAACGTCCCCATCTCTCTCTTGTTAATAACATTAGCTAGTTGTCCTATTTGGGCTTATAACTTTGTTATAGATTGTGTGTGAGAGTGGAGGAGTTGGGATTGAGATTGAAGGCCTTGCAGGGCACTTAAGACCTTTTCTTCAAAACGCAAACTCCTATTGGGTTGGACATACGGACGGAGGTTGCACTTGAGGTTGGTGGATAGGGGCTGGTAGGACTTGGAATGGTTGCTTAGGGAGTTGATTGCCAACAACCCCTTAGTTTTGTGCCCGCTAGGAAAAGTTAGGATGATTCCTCCACCCAGGGTTATATGTGTTTGAAAATGGATTGTTCTCAGCCCTAGGGAAGGATTGGGTGACATTCACATGATCTTGGACAAGCTCAGGAAGTTGAGATGTAGAGGGACACTCCATGATAGAATGGGCTGGGCTAAGGCATATTGTGCATGCATCTTGAGTGAAGGGAGTGGGCTAATGGGTTGAAGTCATAAGAAGGTCCAGCTTCCTACTCAAAGTATCAACTTTAGAGGAGAGGTCTAATGGATTTTTAACTTCATACAAGCCACCCCTAGAGGGGGCATTGTTCAAGGTAGATAATCAACTCTCATTTCTATTCAACGTACCATGTTGAAGAGAATTTTCACTTAAGTCCTCAAAAAGTTTTCATGTGTCATTTTTATTTTTTAACAGAAAGGTACCCCCACAACTTGCATCAACAAGATGGCAGTTTTGTTCAGTAAGACCCTCATAAAAATGTTGCACTAATTGCCACTTAGGGATAGCATGATGAGGACACCTCCTAAGAAGGTCCTTAAGTCTATCCCAACTCTCATGGAACTGTTCAGTGGGAAGTTGGGCAAAAGTGGTTATGACCTTTTTCATTTGGTTGGTCTTACCTATGAGGAAGTACTTTTTGAGGAACTCTTGTTGCATTTGGGCCCATGTTGTGATAGTGTCTGGCTCTAATGAGTGAAGCCATTCTTTAGCCTTATCTTTCAGTGTGAAAAGGAAAAGCCGAAGTTTGATGGCCTCATCGCTTAAATTTGAGAGCTTAAAAGTTGTGCATAGTTCTAAGAAGTCATCCAGGTGCCTATACGGGTTTTCATTATTAAGCCCATAAAAAGATGGAAGCATTTGAATGACATTGGGCTTAATCTCATAATTTTGAGCAGCAATTATTGGCAACCTAATGCATGAAGGAGAGGTGTACTCATTGGGAGTGTAATACTCCCTTAGAGATTTGAGTGGTGCATCTACTAACTGATGTTCAGCCATGATGGGGGTAGAAGTAGTGTGGGAGGAGGAATTGGTGGGAGAGTTTGGGGGTGTAGGGCTGTAGGTCGAGGGCAACCCAGCTCTCCTAGATGTCCACTCAGGTTCAGGGTCAAATGGTACTAATCGGGGGAGTAAGGAGCAACAACCACGCATACACCACAAACACACCACACAATTTTAATGTAAAAAGGGGAATAACAAGCAAAAACTAACCAAAAAATAAATAAAAATAAAGAGAGAAAAGGATCTTGCAAACCGAAGAGAAGCACTATGCTTGTCGATATCTACTTGTGGCCACAATGTAGAGAGCATGGTCTTCAACTCAACCTACAAGATCAAATTAAAAGAAGGTAAGAAACTAAGAGTAACCTAAAAACTAAAGTAACTGAAACTAAAGTAGCTAGAATTATCCTAATACTAATTTAGTAACAAATCAACACCGTCCCCGGCAATGGCGCCAAAAACTTGATCGTTTATAATTAAACCCTTTGCAAGTGTACAAGGTAATTGTATTAGGATAAGTATTTAAGGGTTGTCGAACCTTAGGGACGGATGAATTATTACAAAATCTAAAGAAGAATTTGTTGATTAAAAACTAAAAACAACTTAAACTTAAATTAAGCAAAAGAAAGGAATCAACTAGATTAAAAACAAGAGATTAATTTGAAGAAATTTACTTAGGAAATCGATTCCACTATAAAACCATAACAATTCCTTAACTTTTAATCTAAATCTAGTGTGAATATGAACAAGTATTCTCAGCTACAAGCTAGAATTACTTTAGAAAGAATCATTAATTAAATTCATGGCATGAACTATTTTCGACAATAGCACGAATCATCTACACTAAACTAGCTATAGGCATGACTCGTCTAATCTTAGTATAACTCATCCACTTCATTAATTATCTGAACATTAAAACTATTGCATGACCATCTCATCTAAATCACAAAAATTAGAATCGATAAAAATATCAAAACCACATCAATCTATCATCTACAAGACAATAAATCAACATAGATTTGAATAGACATTAAAAGCTTTTCCATTAAAAAGAAAATCTTTATCATACAATTGTCATCATTCACAACTGAGATCTAAATTAAAAAGAAAAGAAACTGAAACTTATCTATAACTTCATCAACTCCTTAGTAAAATAAAAGTGTAGCCTTCCATTGTAGAAGAAAGCACTTGAATCTCTATTAAAAGCTTTGAGTTCTCTTCTATCTTCTTCTTCCTTTTTCTCTTTAGAAAATCTACTGGAATCCCCAAATTTCAAGCCAAATATATCTTTATATAGGCATAAGAACCAGAGAAAGAAATCTAATATGAAAAGGATTAAAAATTGGCTAAAACTAGGAAACTGCGCGTTATCCCGATCGATTGCCCTGCATGCCTGTTCGATCGCTTGTACTATTTTCCTTCAAAATCACATTTAGACGTTTGATACTAAACTTGTTCCGTTCAATCAGCTACACTGTTTCTGCAATCTTGACAGTTTTTCTGGACAGTTCATTTTCTGTTCATTAAACTCTTCCTTTCATGTCCATATTAATTTCCAACCTGTTTGTAACTCTGAAAAGTTGTCGAAATCACTTTAAAGCATGTCAAGACTATTTTGAATTATTCCAAACATTGTCCAAGTATCTCAATAAGTGCATTTTACCTACAAAATATAAAATATCATATTTTGACATATAGAATATAACTAAAATTCCAACTTGATTTAAATACATGCCTAAACAACTAATAACTTCAAAATTATTAATAATTAAACTAAAATACTAATATCTATCTTAATCTAAATAAACTATAACTAATTCTAAATTAACCTAATCTATACTAGCAAATAAGGTAAAAAGATATATAGAATAGATATATATTTCATACTTATCAAGCCTACATGTTTTACATTTCATATGTAAATATTGGTTTTGGTATTTGGAAGATGGAACCACCATGAGTTTAAGAAAATGAAAGGTCTTATAATGAGGAAGTTTGTGTGTATGAAGGCAAGTTTAATGAGTATGAATGATAAAAGAGGAGGGTAAAGAAGTGAAAAATCATCAAGCCATTAGAGAGGGGTGTAAGGCATGCATGGCAATTAAACTAAGCATGTCTAGTGTATGGGTGGTTGATGTATTTGAAGACATGCATAGCCATCATACTATTAGGACTCCATAAAAAGTTGCAAGATTGTGGTCTTATAAAATGAGTATGAATGCATGCAAGAAGTTTATTGATATATTCAATGGGTGTGGCATAGGACCTATGAAAATTCCACAAGAAATAAATGATTCAAATGGAGTGGAAGTAGACTAGAGGTCACTCCCAAAGAAGTAGGTAATCATCTATGCAAGAGTAATATTGGACAAGAATGTATTAATATTATGCATTATTTTCAAGAGAAGAGAGCTAAGGATGAGGATTTCTTTTTTCAAGTTGACATTGATAGTGCCAATTATCAAATAAAATGTGATTTTTGGGCATATGGAAGGTCTAGACAGTCCTATTTGAATTTTGTAGATGTTGACATGTTTGATGTTACTTACTAAAATTCTTTTTCCATGCCATTCCTCCATTTGCAGTGCAAATCATCATAAGCAGTCACTTATTTTTGGTTGTGCATTATTAGCTGATGAGATGGAATGATCTTTTATTGAGTTATTTAGGACTTGGATTGCATGCGTGTGGAACAAAATGCTTTTATCATAGACCAAGACTTATCTATGAAAAATGTCATTCATAAAGTCCTTCCAAACACAAGGCAACAATTTTATTTATCACACTTGGTAAGAAACACACTTATTCCCATTGGCACGTTAAGAAGTCATGAAGAGTTTTTGTAACACCCTTAATTTTTGTTCTAGAATTTTTCTAAATTTTTCAGTAATTTTCTAAGTAGTTGAGACTCTATCAAAGCGAAAAGGGGTAATTGGGTATGTGGGTAGGCAGGCTTGTAAGATTGGGTTGGGCTAGGCACATGCTAGCCAAGCCCATTAGCCCATCTTATAGGTTGCTTTGGCACCAATCAGTGCATAACTCCAAATTGGAACTGATTTGATCTCCTTGGATTTGATTTGACCTTGGTCTCTTAATACTCACAAGAAGCATTCTGGATTTATAGATTTTTTTTCGTGTTCTGTAAATTTTTTGGAATTCATTTAGTCTTTAATTGCTCCCAATGTTCTTGTGAGCAATCATCTCTGGGTATCTATTCATCATAAAAAGTTTGGCGTGATTTGGAGTATTTTTTAGCATTTTATGTCAGTTGTATTTTGAATATACAAAATTTCTAAAACTATACAACCATTTTCAAAATTCCAAATAAATTACTTTATGCTTCGGATTATGTTCCCAATTTATTTCTGAGTTCCTATTTTGTTTAAGTTTTAGTGTTCCAACTTTCGTTTGATTATGATACCATTAGTTAATTTTTGAAAAATCCGAAATGTGATACTATCTGGAAATAAAGGTTTTGACGTAATGCTAGTAGTTGGGTTTTGGCTCTCTCAATGTTAGAAAATGGTTTAGTTATAATTTGAGCATTTTTTTCACCGATTTCTATACCACAGGGTTGGAATGTGTTGTATTCATGTATGGGTAACAAGACAATGAATCTGAAAAGTTTAGTACCGAGAGCACACTTGAAATTTACGAAATAGCACAAATGGGCTCCGATAGAGTTTATGAGAGCGAGTATGTAATGTCATCAAGATCGATCTAGCTGCAAATGGGTAGTCCATTTAGGCCCCTCGGCTAGGGGGTGCTGACAGACAAGTGGTAACAAAGTTTATATTTTTGTAAATCATGGTATGCAATTTACCTAAATACTTAATAGAAGCTGAATGCTTCATGTTTACTTTTGTTCTAAGTTGATTGTTTTATATATGTATGATTTTCAAAGCATGATGTTATCGCTGAGTGTGTGTGGTTATTTACTAGGCGGAACATCATTGGGGGGGGGGGGGGGGGGGGGGGGGGTGGGGACTTGTACACACAAATGTGTCCATCTTTGAACATGGTTAGCAAGGAGTTGGCAAGAATTCGTGAATCAATAATTGTCTTCCAAGATAAGGGAAGAAGAATAGTTGTTGTTAGGACTTTTGAGACCTTAAGCTAGTTGTTCCATTTAATTTTTGAGGCATTGTAATAACTATAACGCCCGCGATTTTTCATGCATTTTCCTCAAAATTCATGAAAAAGTTTTGCAATATAACTGCTATAAATCGGGAAATACGAAACCTGTAAAAACAGTTTTATAATTTAAAACATAACACATCGGTTTTTCCATACAAACTTTTACTCATTCAATCAAACATCGTACGGCCAAACCAAACATCCACAGGCGCTACTCGAAAAACAACCATACGAATAAATTACTATGATCATAGACTTTAAATACAAATCTCTCTCAGGCATCCTTAAGTGCAAGTCCCATAACAATCCATAGTCTAATTCAAACAAAAGTCCAGAAAGATAAACATCTTAATTCTCATCTCACCCAATACAACAGATCGTGGCACAATAAAACTCACAGTGAGTCAAGGATATACCTGAGTCAAAGGGAGTCAAACCACTACAAAAATAAGTGTCAATCTCCAGAAGCTCTCTGCACAAACCTGCTAAAACCTCCCTAGGGCTAAAAAGTAGGGTAATGAGTATTTTCATACTCAGTAGGAAAATACCCAGTAGGGGAGTTCTAAACAATGAACTCAGTAAATCCATATATAGATGCGTCCATGCAACTCAACATGAAGCAAACAGGCATATCATAATCATGCTCATACGCATACCGTCATACCAAATGCATCATCATGCCAAAATCATACCAAATGCACCATCGTGCCAAAATCATACCATCAAATTAAACTTACACAAACATCCTTATCTGGTCTTACAAACTTACTCATACCATCGTACGCATACTCAAACAACTTACACATACTTGTACGACCTTACTCGTACAATCATATGCTTACTAGTACGACCTTACTTGTACAGTCTTATACTTACAGTCTTACTCAAAATCATACGCTTATAATCTTACTCATACTCATACTCTTACAGTCGTGCTCATACTCAAACTCTTACAGTTGTACACATACTATCGACCACTAAAGCTCATTACAACTAATAAGCTCCAATGTCGAATGGAAAAGAATGTCACTGGGGCATCACCTTAACCTCCGGGGAGTGACTAGATGCTATGGACTTTTCCGAATGTAAGGCACACCTATTCTCATGGGGCATAGGATCAAACAGGTAAGAGTAGTCCATGATACTACTTACCTGAGCATGCAAACATAAACACCCTCACATAAGGAGTCATACAGTTGCCCACCATAATGGGTCTTATAGTGCCATAGAATTGCCCACTATAATGGGTTTTATAGTGCCAATGCCACTCTTGGGCGGAATCATACCATGCCACTCTTGGGCAGAATCATACAGTGCCACTTTTGGGCAGAAATCATACAACACTCTCAACAGAGCATCAAATGTCTGGGCTTATACAGCACACAGACCAAATCAAAAATATACATCGCTCTCAATAGAGCATCAGACACCTAGGCTTCATATAGCACATAGACAAAGTCGGAAACATATGTCGCTCTCAACAAAGCATCAGATGTCTAAGTGCTCCATACAGCACATAGACAACATCCCGCAAGATAAACACCATGGCAAGACATGAGAAATGCTCAGCCGACTCATTATCTGCTAGCTCAAACACGGAACTTAACCTGTCGAACCCTCAGATCTCAAACTCACAATGCTATCATTTACAATGCTTATAATTTAAGTTTGAATTAAGTAAATTATGCCAAACAAACTCACAGTCCTCGACTGACCAAACTAAAGTTGAGCCCGATCGAAACCCTAGTTCGTCAAGGTAGCCGACTTCACTTAACCCGTCCATCTTACAACATAACTTATCATACACCAAAATCCTTACGGTCTTACAATCTCCGCCATCTACCTTATGGCCAAAACATCTTACTCGGAAGTCCTTAGACTGAGCTCCTTAGAGCCAACCCCAGTTATACCCTCTTACTAACACCTCACTTATTATGCTTACTTTTTACTTCATAATATGTATGTTATACTTGTACAATTATGAACACTCTTACTATCTGACAATCCTCGCCCGTCATACCCATATCCTCTGTCATCCATCATACGCTTACACATCCATATCCAATTCCAGATGAAACCTCTGTCACCTCTTACTGTCCATCGCTCATACTTCTGCCCACATACACTTACACATATCCATAGCATAGGCAAATAGCCATCATACATACGTATGTCTATCACACATATGTATAACATACACATACTGTCATACATATGTAGCTTACAAACATGCTCACTGGCCATCACTAGCGCATACATACACATTTATACATACTTCAAACATACATGCTAGTCATCACTAGCACATACATACTTCAAACATGCACGCTAGCCATCACTAGCACATACATACACATTCATACATACTTCAAACATGCAAGCTAGCCATCACTAGCACATGCATAATCCATACATACTTCAAACATACATGCTAGCCATCACTAACACATACATATACATATGAAGCTTACTGATGCACTGAAATAATGTTCAATAAAATGTTTTCAAATTTCTATTTTCAATCCTATTTTGTGTTAATTCATTGCTGATTTGGGCTATTTGTGTTTTGAATAAGTTAGTTGGACCTTAATTGAGTTTACATGTCTAAACAGGCTTCAACAAGACACAACTGGAAGAGGAAGTTAAGCCCAACTACCCAAAGCTATTTAAAAGTCAAGAATGGGCTCCTAATGGTCTAAACATGCATGGAATGGTCGAACACAACTTTGTGGACCCATTCGATTTGAGATTTGTATGAATGAAAATAAGACTATGAAAGAAGTCAAATTCAGATTTATTTTACTTGCCAATTGTAGTAGACAAGGTCGATCCACAGGGAAAGCCTTGTGCAACAAAGAAAATAGTTACGAAGAAATAGAGAAAGAAAAATTAAGAAAGAAAGAGTAGAAGAGTATTGAGGGAATAACACGTTAAGAGATCAAGATAAGAAAACACTAAGGCATTAAAGATCATTGTAACATCTAATGATGTTCTTCATGTATCATGTTATCTCAGTTAGAATTGAATGAAGATTCTATCTAACTGGAAGATATGAACATTAAAATTAAAACTAAAGATAGAAAATGCTTTGGATAGATGAAGGATAAAAATAATTGTCTCTTCAAGTTTTCTATGTATCCAAATCACAAAAGATCAAGAAGGATAGCCTTCAAGCATCTTATGTATCCAAATCACAAAGAAACAAGAAGAAGAACAATATTAAATAAACATCACTTCAAATAAACAATACTTACTTGAAACCATTGATGAAACATGAATTGAACTCCATTAGATTGTTACAAATCACCTCTAGCCTTAGCTTGAGAGCTTAGAAAGCCATTACAATAAAACTAAAAATAAAATTACAAAATAAAAGAAGAAAATAAGAGAAGAGAGCTCCAAAGAGGAGAGAATGCCCCATCTATCACGTCCACCCCTCTATTTATAGGAAAAGAAGGGGTTGCTTCAAAGGGGAAAGTCAAATCATATCTCCAGATTTCATCCTGATTGATTGCCTGATTGGACCCATATATCTTCGGAATTTGGAATTTCTTCCTCAAATAACACTTGTAGCCACGGAAGTCTTCTTTCCATTGCCACCAGAATCATATCAATCCGAATTATACATAAAAAGATATGATCGAAATACTAAGGCTGTGTCACTTACAACATACATGCTAGCCATCATTAGCGCATACATACATCCAACATACTTACAGCCAACATGCATGTCATATGCATTTCAACATGGCATAATTCATCCTCTTACATCATGCAAACGGATCATAATCTAAAATCCATAGCATTCAATTATATAGTCCTATCATGCTGCTACTCATTCAAAGGATGCTATCATGAAATTACGAGTTCAAAGCTCCCCTACCTCGTAATCATGATGTTTGATGGTGAGCACACGACAGTGGCGGCGTTGGTGGTAGAATTGGCGATCAAAACCGTTGCCTAGCCAAGAGAGCTGTTGTCCCGAGGATTTTAGGAAGCACCAAAACTACTCACGGCCAAACGGGGTGTAAGAAATCAATGTGGCAAAATCTGCAATCCACTGCAGCACACTAGGGTGGCCAGGAGAAATGTCATGCCAGCATAAGTGGCGGTGCAACTAGATGTCGAGGGTGTACTCACTGAAGATCGGCCGATGGCTAAGACGTACTCAGCCAACCACAAGACGTCAAAATCGGCCGTGGATAGCACCCAACGGCGACAATTTCGCATCAACATGGGCCCACATAAGAGCTGAGAGCGTAGGGCAATGCTTGACAACAAAGGAGAGGTGGAGGAGGGCTATCTGTCAACTCCACTTGGTGGCAAAGCCAACTGATGGTCAGGCGGTGCGAATACGGCGCCTAAACCCAAAAGTACACTCGTGACCACATGCACACATGGCCAAGAAGGACCACTCTGGGGGGAGATGGGTTGGACGGTAACGGCCCAAGGCTATGGCTAGGAGGTGGTTGCCGATCGAAGCGGCGACATCATTGATCGCCACCCACAACCAATACACATGGTGCGGGCAGCTATGCATCTCGCATGGTATAGGGCAAAGGCAAGCGGCCCATTCTGAGCGGAGGTATAACTGGGCCAAGTGGAGCTAACCGTCACTGTTGTCGAGCCGGGGCAGAGCCCACGATGGCCAAATGGTACACGATTTGCCGATGGCAATGACCCGAGATGCACCCAAAGCGTCTAATCGGGTAGAGCAAGTCAATAGGGTGAAGCGGGGTCAGAAACAGCAACCTCCTACGGACACTAGTAGGCTGGACGGAGTCTGTCTGGTGGCCGGACGATGACCAGAAACACCGGTGTCTCAAAACAAATCACAGATAGTGAGAGGAAAATTTGACCAAAACCCGACCAAAGTACCAATAGCTCACAGCAGAGCGAAGAAAGCATGGCGGCGGCTCTAGACAGCGCTTATGGGTTCCTAGCGGCCAACTAAACATAAGTCTAGTTGAGGGTGGCCGCAAACAACATCAAAATTGCACCTCCATGGCTCAAAAATGGGATTTGGAGGAGAGAAAAACCGAAGAAAAGTTTGGTACCTTGTGGAGGAGCGAAGAGGCCATGGTGGCGGTCATAGCCGGTACCTACGGACTCGTGGTGGTGAGACAAAGAGGATCTTGACAAGAACCGGTAGAATCCGATGATGGAGGAGGGAGAACGGAGTGACCGGAATCCCACTCAGGTTCTCACAAAACTCACTGGACGTCAAAAAAAAGTTACTGGACGTCTAAACATATGGAATTCGGATTACGGATTACAATTTATATACTCTTTTTAATTTTTACATTTACATCCCCAATACGCATTAACCTCCTGGTTACGCGTT
This sequence comes from Saururus chinensis, assembly GCA_035235625.1. NCBI lineage: Eukaryota > Viridiplantae > Streptophyta > Magnoliopsida > Piperales > Saururaceae > Saururus > Saururus chinensis. The sequence goes on from CP141140.1 coordinate 31,662,023, forward strand.
GTACCTCGAAAATTTGCACTGTAAGCGCACAACGAGGCCCGCGGCCTACGACTAAGCCCAACACCCAACTCTACGAGTATAAATACGGGGTAAAATATATAAATATAAATACACTAAAGCGTCACATTTTTTCACCGAGAATGACAAAAAAAATAGCAAGAAAATCACAAAAAATCATAGAAAATTCAGGGACATTACAACTACTTCTGACGAGATGGATCTTGTGATTACTTTATTTTCTCATAGTTGGATTATTCTAGTTAATTATAGTTTGTAGTAAATGATTATCGTTCCTTAGTAGGCCACACTACATGCTCACACTCTCCCCTTGTCATGGCTCTGTGCCTTTGGGGTCAGGGTCATGACAGTTTTCTTTATAATATAATGTGTGGGTGTTTGGAAGCAAAACCATTGAGGAGTTTGAGAAAACATGAGAGTCATTGAAAGAAAAATATAAATTACAAGGAACTTGACTAGCTAACATATATGAACAAAGAGGCCAATGGGTGCCTACTTACTTGAGAGATGCCTTCTTTGTAGGTTTGACTTCAAGTCTAAAAAGTGAGAGTATAAATTCATTTTTTGATGGTTTTGTAAGTGCGCAAACACCATTGCATGATTTTGTGTGGCTATATGACAAGGCAATTAAGTTTCAAAGGACTGCTAAGGAGTCTAAGGATCTTGTCACAATGTACTCAAAGCCTTATATGTTTAGTGGAACCCAATGGAGGGACAAACATGATAGCTTTATACGAGGAAAATTTTTGCTTTGTTTCAAGAAGAATTCAAGAGAAGTACTTCCTTGCGAGCTGACATTGCAAAGCTAATTTGTATTGCTTTTACATATGTAGTTAGAAAATATGACATGAATAATAAAAAGCAATATGTCATATTTAATGATGGTGATGGAGAGTGGTGGCTACACATAGTTGTAAGAAGTTTGAGTATGAGGGTTTGTTGTTCGAACATGTCCTAAAGGTACTCCACAAGGTAAAATTAGCAAAGATTCCCGAAAAGTACATTTAACACTATCAGACTATTAATGCAAGGCATGGGATAATTGATAATTGCCAACAAGGAAAAAAAGACGAGTTACAATTCAACATGAATGGGATAACCCCATTGATGATTTGGAATTTTAGAAGTGATAATTTAGCAATTACCTATTTAGCATTGTCGTCATTTGATGCATATGAATATGTGATGCTATTGTTGCAAGATATAGCAGAAAAGCTTGAGGAGATGAACATGATGAATGTTTCTAATATCTGCAATGTTGGAAAGAACATTCCTAATCCACTCCCATCTCAATTAATAAATCACACTCCATAAATTGTAATTTGTGACCTAATTGTTGTAAAAAATAAAGGTCATCCAAAAAATTCAGTTTGTATATTATCATCATTGTAGGCTTCCAAAGATAGAGCAAAGTCATAAACATGTAGGAAATGTGGGGGTCAAGGGCATTATGTAACCACTTGCCAAGGGCAGGTGAACATTAATTTTAATTTTATTTTTTCCTCTAATGTTTTTTAAGATAATGTTATTTTATTATTTTATATTTTCTAAGCTTTTATTTAATATGGTGACTTCTTGACATAACTTTACTTGCATTGTAGGGACAGTGAATGCACTATGGTTTATTTATAGCAAGATCATGAGACTAATTCTTGCAATGATGATTTGTTGGAAACTTGTAATTGTATCAAATTTTGGATGAAACTGTCATTAATGAGCATGATTTTGATTATTTTCTTTTTGTCATGGTTACGGGAAAAATGTATTTTATGTCATTGCTCAATTTTGTATTGGATCTATGATTTGAAGCAAGAAATATCTTGTTGATCAAACTGATTTTCCTCTTATACGTATTGTGCATTAGAGTATATTTCTATGTAGCACTCATGAAATATTAAGAGAATATGATATTGTTATAAAGGTGCAACTAAAAATCAGCTATTTAGATGGAGGCATATATGTGCTTTTAGAAAACATCATGCTACAAAATGAATGTGGTGGGATACATTAGCAACAACCATGAAAGGACATGGTGCAAAGTTGAGAAATCATGTAGTTGGATTGACTAGAAGAAAAAATAAATGTTTGTGTCTTATAGATCTTATTGTTGTCCTATATAGTTAAATGTGAGTAGTTTGACACCATGCCCAAATTGCATCTGGTATGGCCATTGGCGAACCGAAATACTCAATTTTCTAAGAATGACTCAAAATGAGGTGCCCAAATTGGGTAAGGCCATTGATAAACTTGAACACTCAATGTTCCAAAAATAACACAAAGTGAAGTGCCCAAATTGCATTTTCCAAGGCCATTGACGAACTTGAACACTCAATGTTCTAAGAATGATTCAAAATGAAGTACAAGCAACTACTGATAGAAGATAACATAGTAAAGTTTACATATAGTTCATTAACAAAACAAAATTACTCATGTTTTCTTAATAGAACAAAATTTACACAGTTGATTTGTTGTGTTCAATTACACATTTTTCATTAACAAAATAAAATTTACACAGTTGGACCAAAGGGTTTCATCCCTACTTCCAACATAAGTGCTTGCTACTCTCCAACACATGAATGGGAGCTGAAAACTAGGGCTTAGGTTGTTCATTCATACTTCACTTCTAGCAAGTCTTTATAACTTTTAAACCTTCAAATGGTTTTTCACATTACATTTTGTTTGCCTTAACTTTTCCTTTTAGGTGAAGACCTTGCTCCCATGTCGTACTCCTCTTATTCTTCACTTATAAACTTTTAAATGGTTTTGCATGTACACTGTCACACCCCAGGCTTTTTAAACTCTTTTATCACAATAAAATTAATAGAATCAAATTCCTTTTTCAAAACTTCTTTTTGTCAATCAATGAAAAAACTATTTTTGGGGTGACTTACTCGCTTTCAAACATAAGAATATTCAAGTCATCATATTCATACTTACGACAAGGTAAAATCACACATAAATCTCACAAGGTCTTGCCTGAGTATATATCAAGTATCCACCACACATATATAATCATAGGTAATTAGCATTTACATGCTATGTTTAAATTACACACCATACTAAAAGTCTTGCTAAATAAGATTAGAATTCCTACATTTATTCTAGAGCTGGTCATCTTTTCCATGCTCTTGATCCCAACCAAGGTACTTTTCTAGGAAACCTACATCACTAGGATGCTGAGTATACGAGTATACCCAGTGAAATAGCTAAACAAGTACTATATAATAACAATGCACATATTTTCATTACATCATCACAACAACAATACTAACATATCCTTTAGTAATCTTTATCATCATCATGCATAGATGGAATGAACAAGACATTCATAATTACTCTCTCATGATTTCAATCATTATAACATGACTTCATTTAGGAAACTCTTGCTTCATAAGTGTAAGTTAAAAGCGTTCTCTAGAATACAGTAACCACATTTAGGAGTACAACCTCGCTTCACTACACCACGAACTACTCACGAACCTCAAGTATTTTGAGACATGCCCACTCTATCCATATTATGAAGCTAAGGCCCACAGGTGCTCATGGACCCAAGTGGTTGAGATCCCAACTTCCATGATTATTAGAACCTCCTCTATTGTGTTACACAGGACCAATCATCTTTTGATGCTCTAGTTCATTCGAACACATATATCTCGGGCTAGGGAAGCGGTTCTACATAACTCTCATCCTTAGATAACTAGAAGGCCTTAGTCTTATTTCATACCAAACCATTTCCATTATGTGGCTAAAGACTCACTTAAGGACCTAAACCGACACAAGGATCCTCTCATCCTCAAGTGTCTTTATCAAATAGTATCGGGGTGCGATCCATTACAAAGATTTTCACACACACAAGGGCACATACACACAAACATCATCAAAAATCACAACATCACATAAAATTGTATTTCATTCATTCAATATCATGGTATTATGTCTCATAATAATAGCCTAATTCTTATAGCATTCATTGCTAACATTTATCTTAAAACCAACTTACCATTGGTATATTCATCGACATGTCAACCAAGTTACTGATGACCAACAGCAACTCACCGACAAGTCGAACCCTTTCCGACAGTGGAATGGCGAGGACAACCATTCTCATCGATTCTTCATTGGCTTGTTGACTTCATTGCCACTAACCCATCAGTAGCACACTAACGTGTCAATGCATGTCAATAACTCGTACCTTCCTCTTCTCTGATCCTTTAGTAGCATCACCAACATGTCAGTAAATTTACCGATGATTGGGAAGAGTAACAAGACTATCACATTTATTCCAAACTCATCTATAAACATGATGTAATATGATATTTCACATTTATTATTCCATAATCTAAGCTATAACATAATTTCATAGAATAAGGCACTCATTTTACACATGAATCGTGATCATAATTACGTTCATAATAAAGCATTCTAAAAAGTCATGCTTTCACATATTCAATAAAAATAACATTGTAAATCAAATCTTTTGTTCATATACATGATGCTAAATCAAAGCACAAGATTAGCACTTTGATCTCTTTTTGTAAACCAATGAGGTCTCCATGAATGTAATTCTTCTCCCCTTCCATTGAACTCTATCATGCCCTTAGTTTATAGTTTTCTCCCAAAAGTCAGAGAATTCATAGGATTAGGGTCAAAGTTTGTGAAATATATTCATATGGGAATTAAATAATTGAATTCTGGTGCATAACTGTCCATGAAATCACTTAGAACCACTCTTTTGTTCATTTTCAAACTCATTGGTAAAACTGTTTCACGATTGTCAATACATCAAAGATTACCAACAATGTCTTTAGTACTCCATTGGTGAATTTATTGACATGTCGTACCTTCTCAATAGTGAAAAGTTGTTTCATCAGTAAGTTCACCAACGCATCGATGCTTGTTGATGGAACTTTTTATTCCAAATTAAGATTAATCAAACTTCATACTTAGCATCCTTACTACTTTTTTGAGTTCATCACTCAAAAATCCTATGTTTATTAAAGAGATCTGTTGGTTCAAAAGACACAAGAACCTCTAATCGTTCATAATTAGCCCTTTGTAAGTGTACAAGGTAATTATACTAAGATAAGTATTTCAGAGTTATCAAACCTCAAGGACAATTGAATTATTACTAAATCGAATGAGAAATTTGTTGATTAAAAGCAAAAAGAACTTAAAACTAAAATTAAGCAAAAGATGTAATCAACTAAATCAAAAGAAATAAATTAATATGATAGAAATTACTTAAGAAATCGAATCCACTATATAACTATAATAATTTCTTAACTTTTAATCTAAATCTAGTGTAAATATAAATAGCTAGAATTACTTCAAAAAGAATCATTAATTAAATCCATGGCACGAACTATCTCAACAATAGCACGAATCATCTACACTAAACTAACTATAGGCATGACTCGTCTCATCTTAGTATAACTCATCCAATTCATTAATTATCTAAACATTAAAACTATTGGATGACCATCTCATCTAAATCACAGAAATTATAATTGATGTAAATATCAAAACCACATCAATTTATCATCTACAGGACAATAAATCAACACAGAATTGAATAAACATGAAAAGCCCTTCCATTAAAAAGGAAATCCTTGTCATACAATTGTCATAATTCACAACTAAGATCTAAATTAAAAAGAAAAGAAACTGAAACTTATCTATAGCTTCATCAACTCCTAATTAAAAGAAAAGAAACCAAAACTTATTTATAGCTTTATCAACTCCTAAGTAAAAGAAAAGTCTAGCCTTTTATAGTAGAAGAAAGCTCTTGAATCTTCATTAAAAGCTTTGAGTTCTCTTCCATCTACTTCTTTTTATTCTTTAGAAAATCTATTGGAATACTTCAATTTCGAGTCAAATATGTCTTTATAAAGACATAAGAACCGTAAGAAGAAGTCTTATATGAAAAGGATTCATAATTGGCTTAAAATAGGAAACTGCAAGTTATCCCGATCGATCTCCTTACATGCCTGTTTGATCGCCTATACTGTATTTTTCTCCAAATTCACGTTTATCTGTTAGATCATCAAAATGCCCCATTCGATCGGCTATACTGTTTCTACACTCTGGACAGTTCCGTTTAGTTTCATGTCCAATTTTTGTTCATTAAGCTCTTTCTTTCATGTCCATATTAGTTTCCAACTTATTTTTAACTGCGAAAAGTTGTCCAAATCATTTTAAAGTATGTCAAGACTATTTTGAATTATTCCAAATACCATCCAAGTACCTTGATAAGCATGCCTTACCTACAAAACACAAAAATTTCATATTTTAGACATGTAGAATATAATTAAGATCTCAACTTGATTCAAATACATGCTTAAACTACTATAACTCCAAAATTAATTAATAATTACTCTAAAATAATAATATTTATCTAAATATAAATAAACCATAACTAAATCTAAATTAACCTAATATATACTAGCAAGTAAGGTAAAAAGGCATATACAATAGATATATATTTCATACTTATCAACCTCCTATGCGAAATCAAAACAAACTATGAGGAAAATTATGAATAATGACATAGAAATTCTTCACAAAAATTACAGGTGTCACATATACCTTTGTGGACATTGTCTAAAAGAACTAGAAATGTAGATAATATATTAGCTAAAATGAAGCATAAAAGGAAAAATTCATCAAGAAAAACATGATGTGCATTTGTTTAATCCAAAAAGGTGGCAAGCCATATTATAAAGAACTACTATTATCGACAAAGTAATTAACCAAATATCATAATTTTTTAATAGGAGTACCTAAATGGTAGAAATATAGTTTGGCATCGGGCGAAGTCCACGACATGGTTTTGAGTGTCTAAGTTGGGCTTGAATATGTACTTCATGCAAGTGACTCTCAGGGCCCGAATGCCACCTCCCCTTGAAAAATATATATATAATTCAAAAACTCAAACATAAGAAGGCAATTTCTATACTACAAAGATGCACAACATCTAAAATTAGGGAGAAAGATGCAACAACACAAAAGGGAGAGATGGATGAAAGAGAAAGACTTGGATGAGACAAGATCTAGAATTTGGAGTTAGGAGATAAGGTGGAAATAGGAGGGAAAGAGATCAAGGACCCACACTCAGCTGGAGTGAAGTGGCAGCACTGATTGAGTTACTAGAGCATGGACGAAGTAGATATCCCAAATGCAAGGGTGGGGTAAATGGTCTAGGCAGATTGGGGGCTAATTGAGACAAGGGAGGGTGGTTGGAGGTAGCAACAGAGGGAGGGTTTGATAGAGGATAATGGAGGGAATTGGGGAGGAGGAGTGTCGGTGTAGATTGAAGTGCCAGCACCAAGGTAGTGGTCGGACTGGAGAGGGGAAGAGAGAGAGGGCGGGGATGCTTGTTAGGGTGGGATGGGCTAAATAGGTTAGAATGTCACCATTCATTTCTAAATGAATGGTCAGATTTGAAACTAAGTACTAGTAGCACTTTGTACTTAATTTTAGTTTTTACTTTCCCAATGAATTATGTGATTTTTTGTTTAGCCATCCTACTGGGTATACATGTATACTCAGCATTTGTGTGGCATAGGTACCTTACCATATTAAAGTTATTTTGAAAAAACTAGTTGTACAGTATGGATGACGTTACTAGGTCACTTGGCATGCTTATTACATTCAGAAGCTATCTTGTTCATGAGTGGATACCTAGAGGCATGCAACTGTCAATCTATTTACATCGGTGTGTAGCATGATATTCAGACATATACCTGGGCTGAACCCTGTTTAATTCATGATATAATGTTGGCGATCACTTATATACTTTGATTTGATAACTGTATGAGTGATTGTCACTTGAGATAATTTGACGGAGGTTTTATAAAATAGAATATTTCCATTGTTGTATTTTCAAAAATATACTTGGAAAATCTTGGGGTGTGACACTTTTGCATTGAAGACCTTCATTTGGAGGGGAGGGCATAAACTCTTTAATTGTTCTTGTGGATAGTAATATGAGCATCGAATTGTGCAATTTTGGACATGTTTGGGATGGTTCTCTTTCATAAAGTTTTGAGAAAATACACGTGGCGAGAACATTTGATTATGTTGCTCCTAAATATTTGCCAAATGATGTAAATATTGTGTAGTTTTGGACACATCTAATATGATTGTTAGCCTTTGTTTCTAAGGAAAGGGCATATTACTAGAAGAGTTTAATATCCGTATAATCAACCTAGTGGATCATAAAAGAGCTCCTAAAACTAGTACTTCGAACAAAGGAAGAATTAAGAGTTTTGACTTCAATGTACAGGAATTTATTTACTTAGTGAAAATAATAAAAACTTAAACTCTAAGCACATTCATGATCAATCCATCAAATCACAAAATCACAAGTATGATAAGACACAATAATTTAACATAGAAAACCCAAACTAGGGTAAAAAACCACAGTGGCCTTTCTCTAGACCAAATCATTGAACTAGTAAGCAAGACCTCTTATAAGACCAAAATAAACCACCAACCTCTTTTGATAATCTAACACAAAATTATTTTGTTTATAACTCCTCTTTTGTTGTTGACCTTCAAGTCTTCTCCTCTAAGTCTAGAAATTTTTTTCCTCCATATTTCATCTTTGTCTCCTTCAAGTTCCTCAATCAAAACTTTTTTTTATTGTTGATTTGTCTTGACACTCTTCAATCACTTCTTGGTGAAGATTTAACTACTTCTCCTCAAATTCATTTGTGTGCATTGTGCTCTTGTTGCATCTCTCTCAACTCTATCTCACCATCAAGAATTATCACTCATAAATCAATGGTGGATCAAAGAAAATTTAGGCAAAAGGTCTCTCCTTTTTCTCAACTTGAATAATGATTTTACTCTCTTGAATTTTGTTCATACCTACACCATTTATAATGTTTTAAGTCAATTAGCATAAAACAATTCAAAGTAGGAAATGAATCTATTCTGGAATTCTAAAATTAGGCAATTAGGGTTTAAGTGATTGATCATTTCAACAAGTGATCAATCACTGTCTCTGCCTGAACAAAATTGTCAATTGATTGATCCAATGAAACAGGTGATCGATCGACGTCTACCTCATTTAGAAATACGAAAAATAGTAATTAAGAGTTTGATCTTTGCAAATCTTGTGTTAAAAAATGATTGATTCCATATGAACAATTTTCAAAATGTTTATCTAGACTATACTAAAACTTCTAAAACCACTCTAATATATTATTTAGACTAACTTATAAGTGACTTGTGTATGTGGGTGTGTGTATCATACCTTTAAATCTTCAACACTCAATGTAGTATTCATCCTTAAATTTTTAGTACACATTTTCTCCTATTTTTCAAGTCTTTCAATTCAAAATCTGACTTGGCCACAACTAAATCTAATCAAACTCTTTAAGACTAAAATTGTACATGAAGTTTTGACATTGTTTTGATCATCAAAATTAGTCAATTACATTACATATGACCTCATATTTTCTTACACAATATGCTTGTCCAAGTTAAGGATATGTTCACCATGAGTCTCCTTAGCCATATTTTCGTTTCCTCATTATCTTCCCTATAATAACCAATGACACTAAATGCTAGTGCTTGGCCATGCTTCATTAGGACTTAGTAACTTTCACTTGGATGAAAGGAAATGAACTACTTGGCCTAAGGGAATAACTTCAAATTAGTAGCTCATGTAGGTTTAAATATCTATATCTCCACAGCCCGATCAGCAACCATCAAGCCATGTCAACTTGGAATCACTAAAATAGCTGTGAAATATCAAATTAGATTTTCTCCTTTGATGTGCTAATACAAGGTTCACAAAACTTTAGTTACAAATGAATCTGAGGTAGGGGAGGATTCATTGTTATCTAATGCATCTTGGCTAGGTAAACTTTGTAGTAAACAAGTTGCAATCAAGAAAATAGATCAACCCAAATGAGTTTAAAGCAGTTTGATTCCAAAATTCTAATGCATGCTAAGTTTAAGCATCAACATTTGGTTTCCTTGAAAGGTTACTACATGGAAAATAACATGAAAATTTTCATCTAGAGTATACACCTGAGGGGAGTATGAAGAAGTACCTCTCTGATGGAAGCCAAAAGCCCTTTGATTGGGATCATAGGCTAATAATCGCCTTGGATGTGGCTAGGGCAATTTGAGCATTAACATAATTTTGCAACGAAGACCTTCACCCATAGGAACTTTAAGACTCTAAATAGTCTTTAGGATAGAAATATGAAAGCTAAAGTGTGCGATTTTGGGCTTGTTCAGGTTGTTTCTCATTCCAAAAGTTGCATACAGTGAGAACAAGTTTTGTTGCTCCTAATTATTTTCCAAATTATATAAGTCCTCCATTGCTCTTGACACAACTAAGATAATGTTGATCCTCTGTTCGCAAGGAAAGGGGCATGTTTTATGCTTGTCCCAATTAAAGAGATGTTCACTTAGGGTCCCCTTAGGCATATTTTGGTTTTCTCATTTTTTTTGTTGACAATAACTCAACAAGGGCACTGAATTTTGGTGCCTATAATTACTTCCTAAGAACCTACTAACTTCAAATTGGATGAAAGGAAGTGACCTACTTGAACTAAGGGAATAACTTCAAATTGGTAGCTCACATAAGTTCAATTAGCTTGTCCATCCACACCACAATCAACCACCATCAAGGCCATATCAACTTGGAATCATTAGAATTGAGGTGGAATATGAAATGAAGGTTTTCTCCTTTCATGTCGTAATGTAAGGTACATACAGTTTTAGTTTCAACTGCATCATGGGTAGGCTAGGGTCTGGTGTTGTATACCTAGGTGACCTAGATGGCAAAAAAGAGAATGTCAAGTAAATGAATGCAAGAAAATATGAATAAAGAAATTTTTGTTCGATATCCTAATTCATACTATGGTGAAACACTGACATTTGGTCACCTCACTTCCTTGGAATCATCTATTATACCTAAACTATTGATTCATAGAATTGAGCCAAAGCCTAGGTTTATATTACTTGCAAGTGCATAACTGGATGTAGTCTTGCAAGGTCGAATCCACAAGGATTGCCTTTATGTGACTATTACAATGATTACAAAATAAAAAGAGTAAAGAATGATTAAGAGAAGAAGAGTAGAAGAGTGTTGAGGCAATAAAAAGTTAAGAAATTAATAAGATAAAATACTAAGGCATTGAGGGTCATTGTAACATCTTGTGATATTTTTCGTGTGTCAGGTTATCCCAATTAGAATCAAATGAGGATTCTATCTAATCGGAAGATATGAACATTAAAAGCAAAAATAAAGATAAAAAATATTTTAGATAAATAAAGAATAAAAAAAATATTTCTTCAAGAGTTCTATGTATCAAAACCACAAAAGATCAAGAACAAAACCTTCAAGCATCTTATGTATTAAGATCACAAAGAAACAATAAGAAGAACAATATTAAATAAACATTACTTTAAATAACCAATACTTACTTGAAACCATTGATGAAACATGAATAAAACTCCATTAGATTGTTACAAATTACCTATAGCTTTAACTAGAATAATTAAAAAATTATTACAATAAAACTAAAAATCAAAACTATAAAAAAGAGAAAAATAGGAGAAGAGAGCTCCAAAAAAGAGGAGATAATGCATTTCCCATGTCCACCCCTCTATTTATAAGAGTAGAAGGGGTTGCTTCAAAGGGGAAGGTCTAATCATATCCCTTGATTGCTTCCTGATTGAATTCTTGATTGGTTATTTTTTTCAATGATTAAATTCTAAATCAATCAAATAAATCAATAATTTATTTAGCAAATAAGTATCATTTAGTCTTCCTTTAGTTATCCAATCAGCCTCTTTATCTTTCCTTATATGTATTAATTATAACTAGTGAAAAGATCATCTATGTGTTGGCCTTAGGTTAATTGACTACTTACCTCTTTGCATGTCAGATTTAACCTATATTTCTTTAGAATTATGAATGTTATCCTGAAATAGTGATTGTAGCCATGAAGTCTTCTTTCTAATGTCACCAGAATCATATCAATTTGAAGTTTACATAGATATAATTAAAATAATAAGGATGTATCAATCTGTTCAAATCAGTTTCTTCCCAAATTTGGTTCTCTTGGTGTCAATTTGAAATCTAATGGGTCCACAAGGTTGTGTTCAACCATTCCATGTATGTTTAGACTATTAAGAGCCCATTCTTGACCCACGAATAGTTTTAGGTAGTTGAGCTTCACTTACTCTTCCACTTGGATCCTATTGAAGCCCGTTTGGACATGTAAATACTATAGGGCCCAACTCAAATATTTAAGATATAAATAGCCAAAATAAGCAATGAATTAAAAAAAATAAGATTGCAATTATATATTTAAAAAATTTTAATTAAACATTATCTCAGTGCATCAAATAACCCCCAATCATCATATTGCTAGTCTCTAACAATCTATGCATTCGAAAAGAAATATAATTAAAAAGAAAATAAGAAAACAAGCCACTTTTGTAGGCCATCACAACTACATTTAGCACATGTAGCAAGCCGTTAAACTCCTTGCGCTAGTGGGCAAGTTGTGTCTCATGAGGGTTTCAGTGAATATACCCACAAAATTCAAAAAAATTATGAGTTGCCTCCCAAGTAGCATTAAGTTTTATTTCTTCAGCTAGACAAAGCAAAGAAGAAGAGAAAAAATATATGAGTAACAATGTTAACAAGTTGTGTTGAGGAAGTAAAGACTAAGATAATAATTGTAAAGCAAGACCAAAGAACCCCTTCATCCCCACTTAGCAAACATCAAACTTTATAGTTAACTCTAAAATACTCAAGCACAAGTTTTCATAGATTAAGTATTAGAAAAATATTCATAAAAGTCTAAAGAATTAAATTTCTATGTAGAGGAACTTTTGAAACAATGTGTTAGTGAGTCCATGTAAAATTTTGACAACATAATTAGAGGATCAGTCTCCTAAAGTAGTATGCTCTTCTACCCACGTGGGCTTTATTTGTGATATTCCAACATACTTGCGTTGTTACAATGATGGCTTCGCCCTATCTTATAAAATGAAACATTTTTTAGCAACTTTATTTTTTTCATATAATGTCCATCATTTTTTTTACTTCCTTTCTTTTTTTTCTTTTTTTATAGGCAGCTTTTTTTGAAGCACTCAGTCTAATTCATTAGTTGTTTTCCATAATGATCATAATCTACTATTTTTTTCTTCTTTCCCAGCCAACCAAGTGAACAGGGAGGTTAAAGTTCAATGGATTTGGTGTCTCTTGACATTCTAAGTGAGTGTTAGAGCAATAAACACATAATTCAACTTGAACTCTAAAAATTAATCAAGTGTGAGTGAAATTTTGAAAATCAACATTAGTTTCTAAGATCCTCTTCATGAAAGTTAAGTATTAAGACTCTTCACAAAAGGAAAATTTTATTAAAAATATCCAAGTGTCATCATTATCTATACATCAAAGTAAAGAGGAATAATACCAAGAAAGGATAAAGGCATTCACACTCAATATTATTAACAAAAATTATCAAAACTCACCCCCCAACCCAAATGAAAAATTGTCCTCAATGTTTGAAAAAAAAATTCCTTTTTTAATTGTTAATTGTTTTGGGTAAAAACCATGAAAAGAAAATTAACCCTCATAATTAGGATTTTCAAGAGATGTAGACTCAAATTTAGGGACAAAATGGTCAAAAAATGGTTTTAAACATTGTCCATTAACTTTAAAAACATTAACATTATTTGGGTTTTCAATTTCAAAATTTCTATAAGGAAAAATGAGATCTTAATTTTTCACGAAAAAGATGAAGTTTAGAATTATACAAAAAAAAATTATGATGGTTTAAAGGTCTTACAAAGTATGTTCTTATCATGAAATGCCTTCATTTTTTCCTTGTACATTCCAGCACTCTCATAAGCATCATGTTAAATCTCATATATTTCATTTAGTTATAATTTTTTATGCAACCCAACCTTGTCAAGATTGAAGTTGACAACCTTGATTTTCCAATAAGCCCTATGTTCTAACTCTACATGTAAGTGACAAGCCTTTTCAAAAATTAATCGATAAGGGGGCATTCTAATCGGGGTTTTGAAAGCAGTACGATAAGCCCAAAGAGCATTGGTTAGTCTTAATGACCAGTCCTTACCATTTGGATTCACTATTTTTTGCAAAATATTTTTAATTTCTTAATTTAAATTTTTTTCGTTGTCCACTTGTTTGTGGGTGATAAGGTGGAGCAACTTTATATGTGATTCCATATTTTTATATCAAGGCCTCAAAAAACCTACTGCAAAAGTGTGTACCCTAATTACTTATAATGGCTCAAGGTGTTCCAAATATTGACAAAGTAACTTCTTTCAGAAATTTCTCAACAACTTTGTGATAATTTATTTTGCATGGAGTAGCCTCAATCCATTTAGATACATAATCAATAGCTACTAAAATATGAATATAGCCAAAAGATGGAGGAAAATGTCCCATGAAATCAATGCCCCAACAATCAAAAATTTCAACCAAAATCCAGTTGAGAGGCATCAAGTTCCTATGGGATTAGTTCCTAACTTTTCACAACAATCACATGCTTTACAAAATTCATGAGTATTTTTTAAGATAGTTGGCCAATAAAAACAACATTGTAAAATCTTGGCAGTAGTCTTTTTAGCAAAAAAATGACCACCACATACTTGAGAATGGAAGAATGAGATAACATTCATATGCTCAAAATTAGGCACATATCTCCAAATTATGTGGTCCGGATAATATTTAAACAAATAAGGATCATCCCAAAAGAAGTGTTTTACCTCTAGGAAGAATTTGTTTCTATCCTATTGAGTCCAATGAGTGGGAGTTTTACATGTCACTGGATAGTTTGCAATGCCGCATACCATGGAATATGGGAGGTGTTGAACAACTGTTCATCAGGAAATGAGTCCTTTATTGGCAATGGTTCCAAGGAATCAAGAAACTCTAATCTTGACAAGTGATCGACAACCACATTCTCTACTCCTTTCTTGTCATTGATAGTAAGATCAAATTCTTAGAGTAGGAGGATCCACCTGAGTAATCTGGGCTGCATGGTCAGTAAAAATAATAATTTGGGAACCAATCAAATATGACTTAAATTTGTCAAGTGCAAACACTATAGCAAGAAGTTCTTTTTCAGTCATTGAGTAGTTCATTTAAGTGTTATTTAAAGTTCTACTTGCATAATGAAGAACGCAAGGCTTTTTATCTTTCCTTTGCCCAAGAACAGCCCCAACAGCATAATCACTAGCATCACAAATGATTTCAAAAGATTAACTCCAATTAGGTGGTTGCATAATAGGCACAAAAATGAGCATGTTCTTTAGTTATGTGAAGGCTTGTTCACATGCTTCACTTCATTCAAAGGAGTTGTCCTTTGATCGAAGGTTACACAATGGCCTAAATATAACACTAAAATCTATAATAAAGCTTCTATAAAATCCTCCATGCCCCAAAAAAGATCTAACATCTTTAATTGTTTTTGGGCTAGGCAAATTAGCAATCAATTCAATTTTGGCTTTATCCACTTGAATTCCCTACATATAAACAATATGACCAAATACAATTCCCTTAGTGACCATAAAATGACATTTTTCCCAATTTAAAACAAGGTTTTTTACCTCACATTTGATCAAAACTTTTTCCAAATTATTAAGACAATCATCCAAAGACTCTCCAAAGAAAGAAAAATCATTCATAAAAACTTCAAAAAATGCTCCACCATATCACTAAATATACTCATCATGCATCTTTGAAATATAGCATTACACAATCCAAATGGCATTCTTCTATAAGCAAGGGCACCAAATGGACATGTAAAAGTCTTTTTTTTTATCCTCAAGTGCAATCTCAATTTGGTTATACCCAGAATAACAATCAAGGAAACAATAAAAATGATGACTAACCACCCTTTCTAAGATTTGGTGCACAAATGGTAAGGGAAAATGATCTTTCCTAGTGAAGAGTTGAGTTTCCTATAGTAAATACACATGCGCCAACAGGTGGTGACCTTAGTTGGGATCAACTCATTTATTTCATTTTTTACTACAGTCGCACTAGATTTCTTGGGCATCACTTGGGTAGGACTTACCCCACTAACTATCAAAAATAGGGTAATGATTCCTTTATCTAACAATTTTAGGACTTCTACTCTCACAACCTCTTCATGTTTGGGTTCAACCTACATTGTATTTCTCTATAGGGTTTAGCATTATCTTCTAACAGTTTGTGTTCAAAACCGCGGTTTCTTTCATCAAAGAATAGACCCATTTTAGAAAAGCACTCCCCTCCCTGTCCCTTCAACCGTAAGCAATACATCAAGTATGATTGAATTTGATATTAGAATAAGTTGGACTATATGCATTACCAATTTTAGGCAGATGTTACAAATAATGATAAAAAATATTTACTACATAACATTAAATACAAATGGATCAAAGGAACATGCTTCCTACAAGTATCATGATCAGGTTACAAACATTCCTAATACAAAATAAAGACCTAGCATATTTCACTAGTATGACTTTGTAAGTGGTCTTGTCATGAACAAGCAAAAACTTCCTATACATATTTTATATGTAACAAAAAATACACATACCATATATCAAACCTCTTTGTATCCAAAAAAGTGTAACAGCTTGACTCCCTCTTAGTTGGGAGTTGTCCATAGGCTGAAATTTTGCTCACAATGGCCAATTACCAACTAAAGTTTGTGAAGTGAGATTGTTCACTTGCACATGTTGTCCTCATTTGTACATGCATTGAGCTTAGCCACATGTCTCATTTTCTTCTTTTTCTTCCCCTTTAGAGTTAGAGGGATGAGCTTTGGTATGATTGGACATGTCTTACACTTCCTCCTAATTTCTTTAACTCCCAGCTTGTGGACTAGCCACGAGACTTGTGTAGATGTTGAAAAATGTGGGTTAGGAGTTAGTGATGGACGTGGGCTAGGAGGACGAGGGGGTTGAGCTGTGGATGAGGAGTTGGGCATTCAACTGGGTCCTCTCGCATTACCATGGTACAAGTATTGCGATAATGACCATATTATTTGCACTTACAACATTGTACTCTCCTTTTTTCTTCACCTTGAGAAAGGATCCACTTCTTCTTTATCCTTCCCGGCCGTGCCTTCTCCTTTGGAGGCCTCAACTTAAAGCTCTTCACGTACATTTTCAGGAGTCTCCCATATTTTATGTTTGAGGACCAGATATACTCCCTTGCTATAGATTAGCCTATATTTTTCCATTGTGTAGAACAGGAAGCAATAGTCAACATAATTTAGTCTTCGGTGGCCACATGCCGCCAATGCATGTTCACTAGGTAACTCCATTTGCTAAAACTTTCCACAAGTACAAGTCTTTGTCAGAAGGTCAACCTGATTATCATCTCTTTTGGACCTAGTCAAGACCTTATTGTCACTTATGGGATAACACATCATACCTCTTGCTGCTTCATTATACTTCTAAATCTTGCTTTTGACAAATTTTGTTAAGTAGCCCTTCCAATTATCTGCCTCCAATCCACGCTTGTACCACATCTCTTGAGCCTTCAAACGGATGGCCTCAATAATCATAACAATGGGGAAGTGTTATTGCTCCCTAATAATTTCATTGAAGACTGCACATGGGTTGGACGTGACAATTTTGTACCTAGGCAATGGAAAGTAAGCACTAATCCACTTTGCCTTATCAATTTCTGTTAACCATTTGTGGGCCTCGGGGTTTTTATCCTCAATGATAGTCATTTCTTCCATATATGTCTCCATCATAGATGACCTCTTCTTCATCAATGTTATCCATTGTATTGGGCGCACGTTCTTCATCATTAGCTCCTCCTGCAGCATTACCCTCCATTGTTGGCCACATGCTCTTCAAATTTTGATATGTTCGCATCATCAACTTCAACCCTTACAATGGGGACCTGTACTAGTTCTTCATTCAAATTGAATTGCAAATATAAGTAGGAAGAGCTTTCTTTGCCTCCAACTCCATGGCCTCATGCAATAAGTCATCTACTTCATCGTCATCACTCAAATCCACTATAGTCTTGTACAATTTATCCCCATACACCACCACACTTGACAATGGCTCATTGCTTCTTCTTTTTTTTGCCTCACTCACTCCTACTTCCTTCACTTCCAACTTCGGGTTAACCTCTTCCCCATGACTACTAGGGACTTCTGCATCAGTATTCGACATATTCGACTTGTTAAGCATCCACTCAAAGACATCAAATTTTGGCTCACATTCATGTAAGACATGTACATTTTGCACTTTTGTTATTATCAATGGGAGACCATTGTCTTTGGACTTAGCATAACATAGAAAACAATGGAGAGTCCTAGTATCATGTATTTCCATTGGAGGTAGGTCCATGGGGATTGCCAAAGGATATGTAAAACTTATTTTCAATGAGTATTCCTTGCTACAACATCCTATTGCTTTGTGTACTATGGTAACCATTGACTCATATGAGAATGAGCTTCTAACAAATATGAGATCGTATTTCGCATTGCAACTCTCATACTTGTATACACTTGCATCACACTCTCCACCCCACACACATCACACAAGTAGCTCATCGGTATCCATCTCATCTGAACATGTTTCACACACCCATTAGTCCATCTAAGAGGAAACCAGTAAATGTACCCTAGAGTTATGTCAATTAGGCATAACAGTTATGAGTTGAGCCTTATCAGTTAATGATTTCGGACTCAATTTTTCAACCATGTATGTTGACTTTCTTTATTTTGATAGTATACCCCACTTTTTGCTTCCTTTCTTACATAAAACATGCTTCACACCCACCATATAAGTGCTTCCATAAGTAAGGATTAAATGTACCCGAGAGTTGCCTCATTTAGCTACTACTAATTATCAGTTGAGCCGTATGAGATAATGCTATTGTCAACCGTCTCCACACCCAAAAAACTGCTGCCTTTCTTGTATCACCTTCACACCACACCAGGTATCAATTTGTGCATCCACAAGTAAAAACCTTAACTGGTCCTCCATATCCTAACTCACCATTGTTCCGGTCTGGCCAGCCTTGGGTAGAAACATGACGACCCATGTCTTGCCTTCATGACTTAAGGCATCTTTGAGGAAGATCTTAGACATCCACCCTTCAC
The DNA here is from genome assembly GCA_035235625.1 of Saururus chinensis. Lineage (NCBI taxonomy): Eukaryota > Viridiplantae > Streptophyta > Magnoliopsida > Piperales > Saururaceae > Saururus > Saururus chinensis. Next base: position 31,681,174 of record CP141140.1, read on the forward strand.
CAACCTACAGACCCATGATTGTCTCCTTCTTAAAATGTTCTTCTTGCACTCACTAAACTGCTCCATTTTGCCGGGATAGTACGCCGATTGAGAGGTGATGGAGGTGGACAAAGAGAAGTGAGTCAAGGAGATGAGGTATGAGGATATGAGAGACAAGGAGATGAGGGAACATATGAGGGACAGGAAGATGAGGTTGGAGGAGAAGAGGGAGGAAGATTGTATGGGAAGAAACTTTCATTGGTTAAGAAAACACGAAGTTTTTCACCTATATTACGATGGAGGGGCTATTTCTATTTTTGCAGCGCACATGTGGACAACTCAAACATGCCAAAGTCTCTTGCTTCCCATTATACACAATGGAAACATTAGCCAAATCTATATAAAGGGAGTATATCTGGTCCTCGAACATAAAAGATTAAGACTCCTGAAGATGTGAATAGCCTTAACTTGAGGCCTCCCAAGGAGAAGGCACTACCTAAAAGATGTCTTATTTCTAGACCTCGAACATAAAAGGTCTCTAATTTCAATCACAATAGGTATTGGCAACTCCCAAGCTGGGTAGTCACTATGGTACATACACTGACGGTATTCTGACAATCGCTTAAGCATTTATAGCGATGGCTTTTTTTGTGGCAAGAGTTATCAGTGATAGATACTCCTCCCGTCATGATTTAGGCTACTTCCAGTGACGATATCTTGACAACACTAAAGCATTTATATCGAAGGCTTCACTCCATTGTAAGAGCTATTTGCTACGGCTAATTATAGTCATCGATATTGACTTTAATTTCATAAATCACATACATGTGTTTTCAGATATGGCTATGGGAAACCGTAGCTATTGATTTTACATTTCTTATTTTTGAGATGATATATATATTCAAGATTATAACAACCACAAAACAGTATACGAATGCATTAAAAACTAAAACTTCTATTTCCACCAATCCCATGTACATTATAAAGAAAACTGTATACAAAGGAAATTTTAATTATGACAAAAAATCCCATGTAATTATCAACTAAACTATATACGAAGGAATTTGTAACCATTACAAACAATCCCATATACATTATCCACCATACCCATACATGCTGAATATACAAAATATCATTAACAATATCATGTGCAGCATATGATTCGATGTTGGCAGCATTTGGCAATATGAACTAACATTTTCTTTTGTTGATTATACATACTGATTATTCTGGACTAGAGAATGTAATCGATTTGGAGAGCAATCATTCATTCACATTATAAAGTTTAATCATTAAGAGGTGGTGGTGGCAAGAGGAAGTACAAAACTATCATTAATATCGACTCAGATGAGGATGATGGTAAATTTATAGTGAGAAGCAGTGATATGTTATACTATCACAGACTATTACTGCTTACCACCTTAGTCAGTGATAGTATAACATATCACTGCTTCCCACCTGAGATTTACTATCTTCATCATCCAAGTCAATATTAATGATAGTTTTGTTCTTCCACATGCCACCACCAACGCCTAACAAAGAAACTTTGTTATGTACAGAATGATTGCAGTCCAAATCAATCCCATCCTCTAATCTAGAATAATCACTCTTTACACAAATTGGAACCATATAAGTTCATATTGCCGAATGCCGCCAACATCGAATCATACCAATTGAGAACAAACCATAGCAATAGAGATCTTCCAAGGCAACAAATACACTGTGGAGCTGACCGGCACCTCGACATTGGCCTCCACCAACATGTTTTCTACTCTGGCTTCTCCTCCGCTGCCCATCACATGACTCAGGGAGCTGGAGATATAAGTGTAATGCGGTGAAGTGCAAAAGCCACTGAATGTTTCCAACAAGTCACGCACAGAATCACAAAATCACCAAGGTAGGAAATGATCCCCTTCAACTTATGGACCTACCATAGGTCACATCCTTCAAATTAAGAATAAAAATAATGAGCCACAATGTACTTTGAAAAATAAAATCCTCCTACCATCTACCAGTCAACATTAGGTTGTATCAATTAACTTTGTTTTAGCCATATATACTCAGTCATATGGTCTCCTCACTAGATATCATATCACATCACACTCATGAGTAAAACTAATTAGCTATATTCTTCTTACTTAGCATAACAACATAACATATATAATCATTTACTTACTTTCCATCTATTAATATCTATTACAAGCATGCACACTAAGCACCAAACACACAAGATAAGTTTGAAATTATAACTTATATACACTCTTATTTATCTACCCATATGTAAACCTAAATTGCTCAAATCTAATGACCACACAATGTACTTCAAAAAATAAAAGCCTCCTACCATCTACCAGCCAACAGTGAGGTTGTATCAGTTAAATTTGTTTTAGCCATAGTATATACGAGGTTGTTGTCTCCTGCTCACTAGATATCAAGTCACATCATTCAAACCTACCTTGTAAACCCATCTTGTGCAAATCTAATGACCACAAACAGTGTACTTCAAAAAATAAAAGCCTCCTACCACCTACTAATCAACAGTTAGGTTGTATCAGTTAACTTTGGTATAACCATATATTTTAGGTCATATGGTCTCCTCCTCGCTAAATATCAAATCACATCATTGAAACCTATCTTGCTTAAATCTAATGACCACATCATGTACTTCGACAAATATAAATCTCCTACCATCTACCAATCAATAGCTAGGCTATATCAGTTAACTTTGTTTTACCCATATAAACTAGGTCATATGGTCTCCTCCTCGCTAGATATCAAATCACATCATTGAAACCTACCTTGTAAACCTATCTTGCTCAAATCTAATGACCACACAATGTACTTCAACAAATAAAAGCCTCCTACCATCTACTAGTCAACATTTAGGCAGTATCAGTTAACTTTGTTTTAACCATATAAACTAGGTCATATGGTCTCCTCCTCTCTAGATAAGATCACATCATTCAAATCATGAGTACAACTAATAAGCTATATTCTTCTTACTTAGCCTAACAACAAACCATATATAATCATTTATTTACATTCCATCTATATGGTCACATATAGAAAATTTGAGTTGATTGAACAAAATATGCCAATTGTGGAAACATGAGATGATTGAATAAAAGATGCAATCAAAATGCATAGTTCATTGCTTTTACCCTAAATTTTTTATTATAACAAACCGAAAGAACATAATTCATCATATACAATCAAAATACAACCATACTTTACAAACCCAAGTGACAAAATCTAACCGCCCATTTGAGGGGAAATTGTAGCAAAAAGCCATAAAATAATTTATAAAAGAAAACAAAGGATCAAAACGCTCAGACATAAGTAAAGACTGAAAAAACAACTTGAAATCAAATATAATTATGATCATAATCAACATATAAACAAATGTACATTCAAGGCGTTCTTTCATGAAAGTTACATGCAAATAAGGCCAGAAGATACATCTAATATCTTATCTTGTCACAACAGAATAACATATATGATCATAATTAAAATTCACAAAGGTAAATGGATGAGAAAACAGAAGCTGACTTGTACGTACATAGCTGAAGAAACAAGCATAACATTGAAACAAAATTTTTGAATTGGAGCTTTCTGAATTCCAACAGAATATGAGATAGATTTATAAACTGAGATAACATAGGTACTACTCAATAATCATGGTCGCATGAGCTGATTGATCTACGAAAACAGAGATTGAAGTTCTTTTCTCTTAAATATTTATCAACACAAACTAGATAACCATAAATCGTCAGAAATGATCAAAATAACATTACAAATCCAAGTGACCAGACACCAGATGTGTCCACCAATGTGAGCGAAAATTATACCAAAAACCAATGTATCAAAGCGCTCTGCTTGCAAGTATAGACTGCACAAACAAGAACTAGAAATTACATAAAGAAATATCTCTAAAACATGTATGTAGAATCTAGAAACACAAAATTTCAAGAAAGATAAACCTCAAAACCTCCATGCATATTCACATTGCCACCATTTTCTGATGATCTTGGCCCTCCAGACGAACTGGGTTTGAAGCTGCTAAAGTAGGAATTCTCAGTTGATTCTTGGGAGAGGACCGAAGCGGGGACCTTCTTGGACTAGACAGACATGATGTGGAAATGAGGAGATGAGGGACAAGGAGATGTGGGAGAAGGTGATGGAGGAGACAAGGGAGGAGGAGAGGAGGGAGGCAGCTCCTCTGCAAGAGGCTTCCCCATTGTGTCTTTTCATATGCCATGAGTCTTTGGCGTCCTGTCATTTTGAATACCTAATGGGTATTTTTGGCAATTCAAGTGCGCGTATAGGAAAGTCAAACGTGCCTAAGTCTAATTGACAAAATTGATTTACCTGGCCTAAATTTGTATTTCGGTCATTTGTCAGGTCTATTTCTAAAAAGAATTCTTGACTCTGGCCTGCTTGTATAGAATGAACAAATCTCCACTGGGGACCGCTCGTTGTTGGTGGTGGATTGTAGGAGACGACGTGCGGCATCAACTTTGGCCATGAGAGCTGAGAAGACCTCCACTTCACATGGGTGCAAGCCATCAGTATTAACTTCGGCCACGAAAGCTGATTTCCACTCCCTTCCTCTGCACTAATTGCAATGAGTTTTCCACCACCTCTTTGTTCCTTTGTCCTGCAACTCGACTATAGTAAGTCTCCATATTCTTGTCAGCTCCTATGCATTTGATCTCAGCTTGCTAACCATGGTGTGGCAACAGCCTTGTGGCCTTCACTCTCTGCCTCTTTTCAACCTAGAAACATCCTCCGCCCTTAACCGTGCTAGACGCACAGCCACCCACACCAATTATGTTAGTTGTGGGTGGTCTCCGCTAGCTACTACCTAGGGGCCCTAGTTCGGCCCTCCTTTGTGGGATTTGGATTGCCACTATCCAGCCCTCTCTTCCACTTGCGTTGCCCTTTGGTCGCGGGTGGATGTGGACACACATGCATTTCAAGATAAAGGCAATGCAAAATTGGTTAGCACTGCCACTAACTTGATATAACTACTAGAACCCTCCTCCACCTCTCATCTACCTTCGAGCACATAACCTTGCCTCCGCCTTTCTTGTGATCATTGAAAACACAAAATCATTGTCATTGGGTGTTGTTCGCAGACAATTTTGACATCTTGCAACCAATTGAGTGCTCAGTAGCATGCCAACCTCCTTTTAGCCCACCCTTGATTTTCAATTGCACGTGCCACTTCTCTTCGGCACAACCTTGCTCCTGGACACCCTTGTATGCTGTCATGGACCAAAAATTCTATGCATGTAATGTAGAAATCCCTGTTTTTCCTTGATTACCTCTGGCATTCTATAAACCCTCGGGACAATAGCTCTCTCAAATAGGCGATGATTTTGACTCTATTTCTACCGCCAATGCTGCCACCATCTGTGCTCGCCTGAACTACATGGATTACAAGGAAGGGGACTTTGTACTCGTAATTTCATGATAGCTTTGAATGTTTAGTAGCATGCTAGGGGAAACTGTTGGAGTATTGTATGTTTAATTATACATATGACAAGCATGTAAATTATGAGTATGATTTATGTAATTGGATATGTGTGTATGTTAGTAAGATGATTAGTGAATATGGTGGTATGTGATCAATTGTGGGTATGAAGAAGGTGCATATGTTGGGCATGTGTATGAGTGAGGAATGATGTGTGTACAAGGTTTAGGTGTGATGTATGGTAAATTTGATAGGATCAGTTATATTGGGGTTTAGTGTGGATTTGTAGCGGGTTTTTTTATGTTGAGGGGTGTAAGTTTGACAGGTTAAGAATGGATTGGATTGAGTTAGTTTAAATTAAGTGATGGAACGTAGGAGCAATGAGCATAAGACTCGGGAATTCAGTATGTAAGCAGATGTAAGGTTTGGAGCTAGTATGGGGGATTACTAGATACTAAGTTTTCACATCATAATTGTACACATATAATGTACATAATATGAATTGGAAATTAAGAACAATAAGTAAGGTTCTAGTAAGAATTTGATGACTGAGGTTGGATCAAGGGGGTCTAATTTAATGACTTCTAAGTAAGATTTGACCATAAGGTAGATAGCAGAGAACGCATGGATATGTAAGTATATGTCAAATGGCGACTATGGTTATGGGATGGATGGGTTAAGCGTATTGTGTTGCCCTGACGGAATAGAATTTTGAAACAAGTTAAGCTTTAGATTGATTAGCAAAGGATCGTAAGACGAAAGAATTTCTTAGCATAATTATACCTACATAACTTGCATAAATCAATTTGAATCATAAGCAAATTAATATGATAACTTTGTGAGTTTGAGACCTTAGAGGTTTGATGGATTCAATTCCATGTTTGTGCCAGCCAATAATTAGTCGGTTGTACATTTTCCATGTCAAGCCATGGTGTTATCCTGCAAAATGTTGTCTTCGTGTTGTATTTAAGCTCAAACGTTTGATGCTTCGTTGAGAGCATTGTGTGTTCTGTAAGTCTCGTCTTGGTGTTGTACTTAAGCCCAGACATTTAATGCTCTATTGAGAGCACTATAAGTTTCTTCCCTTAGTCAGCACTATATTATTTTTTGCCTATAGATTGCCAATATGATTTTGCCCATATGTGGCATTGTAAGATTTTTGCCCAAAAGAGACACTATAAGATTTTTGCCTTTAATTGGCATTATATGACCCTTAGTTAGCACTATATTGCCCCTAGAGTGTTGGCGTTTGCGCGCTCATGTAAATAGTATAATAGATCTACTCTTGTCTATTTGATCCTATGCACCATAAGTATAGGTGTGCCTTGTCTTTGGAAAATTCCATAGTATCTAGTTCTCTCTGGAGGTTAAGGTGACACCCTAGTGGCATTCCTTTCCTTCGACGCTTAAGCTAGTTAAATGGTAATGAGCTTCAATTGTCGATAATAAGTGTGAGATTCTAAATAAGAGTAAATTTCTAAGATTCTGTGTAAGATAGTATGTGTAAGAATGTTTGATAAAGTAGTATGTGTATGAGCGTGGATATTCTATTTGATGAGATGTTGATTATTACGTTATGCCTGTTTCTAGTAAAAATCACTTGAGTGCATCCATGTATGGAGTTACAGAGTTCAATATTTAGAACTCCCGTACTGAATATTTTCTATTGAGCATGAAAATACTCATTTTTCCTCTTTTTAGCCCCCATGTTTAGGAGGCTTTTGCATGTCTTTGATCAAGATCTCCTTGGACTGGACACTTGTGTTCCTTCGTGGATTGCTTCGGTGAGTTCCATTTATGTCCTGGGCTCATTGTGAGTTTGTTTTTTCACCGCGATCTGATGTACTAGGTAAGAAGAGAGTTGATTATATTTGTATATGTCTAGACTTGTATATTAGACTGTAGACTCGAAATGTTGTGGGACTTGTAACCGGAGAAGCCTGGGAGGTATTTGTCATGGCCATGGCAATTCATTTTGTATGTTTCATTTTAATTAACACCTAAAAATATTTGGTTTGGTCTTATAATGATTTAAAAAAATTATATGGGAAAATGAATGTATGATATTTTAGATTTATAAAAATCATTTTCACATGTTTCATATTTTGTAATTTTTCTCGATTTATAGTCGTTATATTGCAAACAAATTTTCGTGAATTTTAAAGAAAATGTGTGAAATTCCCAAGTATTACACTTAAATACAACACCAAGACATTATCAAAAAACACATTGCTCTCAATAGAGCATCAGACATCTAAGTTTGAATACAATACCAAGAGAACATCTCGCAGGATAAACATCAGGATAAGACATAAAAAATGCTCAGCCGATTGATTATTTCTTGGCTCCAAACATTATCTTATTAGTTTTACTTATAATTTAAGCTTAAATTAAATACTTTATACAAGTACAATAATGCCATGAATCTTACCATCTTCCTCTAACCAATCCAAAGTTGAGCATGCTCTAAAACTCAAGTCCTCAATGCAACATACTTCTCTTAACCCATCCATCTCATAAATATAACTCACCATACAATATATTCTTACATATTCATATATTCTCCGTCATCCACCTTATGGCCAAATCATTTTCCTCAGAAGTCATTAACCTAACCCCTTTAATCTAACTCAAGTCATCAAACTCTATACCTTACTTGTTCTTATGTTCCACTTCATAATACATATGTTATGATTGTAAAATTATGTTGTAAAATCATGCTAAATTACCATCCCTCATAAAGGCTCCAAACCATAAGTCTTCTTACTAATTGATCCCCCAACATACAATCCAATTCAAACCAAACCAATCCACTCTAATCGTCTCCCATCAATCATACATCCTCCATCAGTAGACAAATGGTTACAAAATAATATCAAACTTCATGTAAAACACCTCCATCACAATTTACAGTCCAATGCACATACCCACACCCATCACACATATGTTTAGCCATCAGATATACATAACACACACATAATTCATCAAATATTTTACCGACATATGCCTTAGTCATCAATAGCGTATACATGGTCCACATATATCAAATATACTTGTAGCTTATATGCATGTCATATGCATACTCAAGCACACCATAATTCATCATCTTTCCTTGTTACATCATGCAATTGAATCATCATTTAACATCCAAAGCATTAAATTACATATTCTTAGCATACTATTAAGCATTCAAAAGAATTTTATTATGAAATTACAAGTTCAGAGTCCCCTACCTCGTAATCCACATGAGTTTGATGGTGAGCATATGACAGTGATGGCGGCGGAGTTGGCGGTGAATGGTGTCACCTAGTCAAGAGAGTTGTTGTCCCAAGGTTTAAAAAATGTTGGAGGTAATTTCGGCAAGACGAGGGGGATGATAGAAATTTATGCGGAAAAATATGATATCCATGGTTGTGCAGTAGGGGCAGCCAAGAGAAGGGTCATGCCAAAAAGAAGTGGCAGGTGTGACCAAAAAATGGAAGTGGGCTACAAGAGGTCGACCCGCAGCTAAGAAGTGATTGGCCAACCACAAAATGCCAAAATCGGATGTGCACAACACCCAATAGCAACAATTTCTCATCGTCAATGACCAACAAGAGGGGTGGAGAGCATGGTTAGGTGTTAAAGTATAGAGAAGAGGTGGAGGATGGTTAGTGTCAAATCCAATCAATGGCGGAGCCAATCAACGATCAAGTGGCTCAAAAGAGGGACCTATACCCTGAAATGAATACACAACAGCTTGCATGTGCAGCCAACAGGGTAAAAAGAGATGGTGAAACAAGGTTGTTTGTGGGTATGGAGGAGGCCCAAGGCCAACATGGGCAAAAGAACTAAGGCTCGGATGAGGTGGTAGTGACGCCAATCGATGCTCACAAATAAAGCATTTGGTGTGAGTGGACTGTGCATCTAGGATGACTGAGGGTGGAGGGGTCTTGGAAGAAAGTGGGTTGGAGCAAATGGGCACAAAGTGGCCGGAGCTGGTGGATGGAGACAACCATGCCATCAGTGGGTTGTGACAAACTGCACCAAGTCTAGTTGAAGGTCATCCGACAGCCAACGACAGTGGTAGAGGAAAAGCCAAATAAAGGCATCCACAAGGTTCTAGGTCTAGTGAGAGGAAAAAAGAGAGTGGTGGGAGCTAGGCTGGTGCGTCACCTACCATCATTGATAGGCTAGGGCAGACCAGATGAAGGCCACTCAACCCTGGCCTACCCACAACAATGGTGAAAAAAAGGAGACACGAAGAAGAGAAGAAGAGAGGGGACAAAGGAGGTGGAGTTGGGCCGGGTTGGGTCGGCCCTTGCCGATTAGCAGTGGTAGTGATAAATCAAAAGCGAGAGGGAGGTAGGGAATTGATCATGCCAAAAAATGGGGGTAGAGCAGGAAGCCAGTTGTGGCCGCACTAGCTTCGTTAAGCTGAGGCTAGCTAACCAAATGCCAATGGCCACAAGCCAACGGTGCCTACCCTAGGCAAACCGAGAAGGGGGGAGGAGAGGGTCCTGACGTTTTTGGCTGATCCCAATCCTTTAATCCTTTTTCCTCTCTCTATATCTCTTTCTCTCTCTTCCTCATGTCATTTTTCTTCTCTATTTTATTTCTTTTTTGCGCCCAAAACTTTTGTGGTGCACCAAGGCCCAATCGTCATGACTAAGCTTCACACCTAACTCTACGGGTATGAATATTGAGGTAAAATATGAAAATTAATATGTAGAAGCATCAAATTTCCCCTTCAAAAATGAGCAAAAAATAGCAAAAAGTCTAAAAAATTGCAAAAAAATAAGGGATGTTACACTTAAGTACATTTAAGGCACACTTTATTATGATATTCTAATGAAAATAATGTTGATGTAAAATTAATTGGCTTTTGTGATAGTAATTGGGTTGGAAGTGATTATGATAAGAAAAAGTACTTCTGAATATACTCTCTCTTGGGTTTAGTATGTTTTAATGGAATTAAAAGAATGAAGATTATGTTTATCTATCTACCGTGAAGTCCCAATATGTGTCTGCCTCAATGGAAACGACTCAAGCAATATAATTTAGAAGAATTTTAGAAGATTTGAGTGAAAAACAAAGAGATTCTACTCCACTTATGTGTGACAACAAGTCGACCATTGAAATGACAAAGAACCTTGTCTATCATTTCCGAACAAAACACATTGTCATCAATAATTACTTTATTAGAGAAGCCATTGAGAACGAAGAGATACAACTCCAATATTGCAAGGCAGAAGAACAAGTAGTGAACATCTTTATCAAAGCTCTTTCAAGAGACAGGTTTCATTAAGGGGGAATGTTAAAATATGTATATATAATGAAATAAGTTTTAGTTGTGGGCTTTTTTGGTCTTTGAACCACTTAGTGTAATATCATATTGGGTATTTTTACCCTAGAACCTAGGGTAGTAACGGAAAATGGGTGGCACAGCTGAGAGGTAAACTACTCTATTTTTTTAGTGGCAAAACAGTCCCCCCCTCTTTCTTTGGATGTTTGCTGCCCGACTATTAAATATCAGGAGCTATTTGGATGCATATTTGGTGGATAAGCCCCTTTCAATGTTTTTTTTCTTTAAAGAAAATCCAAATGGGGTCATATTTGGATGTATTTTTGTGATGATTTTGAAAAGAAATGGGTTTTTAAGTTGACTTTTGGTTTTTGTGTAAAATGATAAAATAAAATAAAATATATGGTAGTGAATGATTGAGAGTGAGGGTAAATATGTCTTTTACTACCATAAAAAATAAAATGCCAATTCCCATATAACACTCTCTCCTCATGATAAATACTATTTTAAGTCAATTCAAGGAATAGTAACATTAAGAAGTTGTTTGGATGCTACTTTCCCACATGTGAAGTGGCTTTTAATACCTAGAAAAGTGATTTCTACCTTAGTGTCATTTAAATTGTCAATTTCAACATGAAATGCCTTTTCATGTTAAAAATTACATTTTATGTCAATTCAAACCGAGTTGAACAAAAATCCAAAATATGATTTCTTCAAGAGCCCTTCTCTTGAGGATGGTTCTTGAAGAAAACCATTTTTTTAAGGATGTGAAAAAACATTCCACCCATCATTCACTTATTTTCTTCTTTGTGGTGGAGGATATTTTTTTCATTTTGCACACAAAAATCAAAAGTGAGATAAAAGCACATTTCTCTTTAAATATCATCAAAATAGAGATATCAAACATAACGTCATTTTGCTTTTCTTTCCTAAAAGGAATTAGAATAAAAATCAATTTTCTTTCTACTTGAAACCATTAGCCAAAAAGGCCCAAAATGTCATTTCATGTAAAATTAAAGTGGGGTCCGCCCACTACACACATCACGAGGTCATAGCCTTCTATCCCGACGTCCATTTTATGTGTTCCTGGGCTAGAATTGTTCATCTCTCATAGCCCTATCAAAAATCCTAAAGTTCCTTCAAACAAATCGACCTCCAAATGTTTTGAATTTATGAAAAAACAATTATTGGGCCCAAAACTCACTTATGAACTCAAAAGAAAATTGTGGGTTATAACAGTCTTCCCCATAAAAGGAATTGCATCCCTAAAATTGATCATCCAAAAAAAACTTAAAAATATATACTAGTGACATATCTTAAATTGTGCCCATAACGATGCCTCTAAGTCGATACTAATACTTATATCCCATAGCATGAGTATTTTGTGACACCCCAGAAGCAACTTTACATTGCACTAGTACAACAAACCTTAGAGCTAAGCATTAATACCTCATGTCCCATATCACAAGTATTGTATTGTTTTTATTGGAAGTTGTACACATATTCAAGACATGTTTACCCAAAAATTATTAAAAAGTTGAAAATCAACATATTAAATTGTGCTTGAATGCTACCCTCTCGTAGAAAAATTCTTCGCTTTGATTTGTAATGCCAAAAATTTGAAGGCAAAACCCAACCCGAGGTTCAAAGTTACCAGAATAAGAATTCCTTTGTCTATCACCAGGATCCTCATCTGTGTACAAGAGCTGTAGCGATCCTCAGACATGGTTTTCAAATAATATAAATATTAATTATTATTATTATTTGAATCGGGCAACCATCATCGGATGTTAGTTGCCTACATATTTATTGGATAACACCAACAATTTTATTTCAATAAGATTAGATCCAAACGTAGTTCTACCTAATACCTAAGGCCAACTAACAAGCATAGCATCATATATGCAATGCTTAAGATTTTTCAATATGTTCATATATCATAGTCAACGTAGAAAATAAAAGCGTCGACAAATCAAACAAATCATTCTTTCACAAAATTTGATGAATCAATCCAAAATCAAATAAATCAAACGTCGATAAGTTGGATAATTCATTGGTAACCAAAATTCAATAAGTCATTTACAAAATTGGATAAATCAATCATTCACATATGTTGTCGATACCGAAGTGACATACAGTTGTGCTCGTGGGGCAATGGGATTAGAATGAAAGGGATCTTCTCACAATATCCCTTTTCAGGAGCACGCCATATGCCTCAATAGGCGGTATCTAGGATCCATAGCTCCAGTAGTTTTTGGGCTTTATACCAAATAATTACCCTTCAATTCTAACAATAGCTTTTGGGATTAATAGCAAATAACTACCCTTCAAATTTGATCATTCATAATCATTCAAATTATTATTTCAATAATATATCAAAAGTCCAAAAGGCCTATGACCCAAAGCAATGAACTATCAAACAATCATAAGTCAATTAGCATCTTATTAAAACATTCATAGCATGCATTCGTACTTAATTTTGTAACTGTATAACTACTTAAGAAACATATGCATTATTTAAAAAAATATGTATTAAAATAATGAAGGTGTAAACACTTACTCCCTTTAGATTTTTAGAAGTAGTTGTGGTCGGAGTGTCTCCTTCCTTAAGGACATTCTTCGTTTAAGGCAAACGGTGGGCGGAGCCACCTTTTCCCCATAATGTTTCTCTCTTTGCGGCCCGAATGTGGCAAACAGAACCTCCTCTTTCCCCAAAACGTTTCTCTCTTTTCAAATTAGAGGCGGCAGATAGAATCTCCTTTTACCTTGGGATGGTTCTCTTTTTGTGTCTCAAAGGTGGTAGATAAAACCCCCCTTACCCCGTAATGTTTCTCTCTTTGCGGTCCGAAGGCGGCTAACAGAGCCTCCCCTTGCCCCAGGATGTTTCCCCCTCTATAAAAGTTATCTCTTGAAACTAACCCTCCCATGATGTAGAGCATCATCGGTTTAGATAGGTTCTCCTTTTGTACGGTTAAAAACGTCTCCGAAATAGAAGAGAGAAGGTCAAAAGACTGGAGAAAAACCAGAGAAAATGAAGAGGGAAATAGCGTGTAGTAGGTGTGGAAACCCGCCCCCGATTTATAGGGGGATGAGGCTATTGGATGTGCACCTTGCATGCCATACTAACGCACCATCTGCATGTCAGTAGTGCCTAACATGCATTAACACCACCTGACGCATGGGGCATGACAACACGTGCATGAGCCGTTGACACAATTTTTTTCTTTTTCTTTTCCTTTTCGTCATTATTTAAAATTCAAAATTTTGCATTTTAAACAGCCGTAACTTCCTACCTTGAGCTCAGATTCATGCGTACTTAGTACTATTGGGCTCATATCGACAAGCCCTACAAAGACCATCCAAGAGCATGTTATCTCATAAAATTAAAGTGGGCCACACCTATGACATGCATCACAAGGCCATAGCCTACTATCCCGACATTTGATTTACACGTTCTTGGGCTTGATGTGTTCGTCTCTCAGAGACCTACCAAAAATACTAAAGCTCCTTCAAATGAATCAATCTAAAATGGATTGAATTTACAAAAACCAGATAGTGGGCACAAAACTCGCTTATGAACCCAAAAGAAAATTGTGGGTCATACCACCTTAACTTGATATTGTATGACACTTAAAAGTTAATGAGTACCAAATGTAAGTCTAGGGTCTAAGAGCAAGTCCTTTTAGATACATAGAGGAAGGTCATGTTTTAAAAGGGACCATGCGTTTTCTAGCTCCCCCAGGTTTGAGAGCTTTTGTTTATAGGGCATCTCCCATACTTGGCAATTGCTTCAATCTGGTTATAGTCTTAAAAGAGACATTACTCCAGCATAGTGCGATATTGGACTTCTCGGCAATCATGGAAAGCTGAGAATCTCAAGTGCTTGGGTCCATGAGCCCTTGTGAGCTTTAGCTTTATGGCGTGGATAGAGAGGGCAAGAGTTTGAAAGTTTTTTGTGGAGTGATATATATTTCAAGGAGTTGGATGAACCTCCTTGATGTTGCCACGATATTAGTGTAACCTTTTACCTTAAGAGTTGGGTATTGAATGATGAAATATCATTATATTTTATTCTATAATGATAATGCATGTAGTTTCTTAATTAGATGTCCCACTTGATATACAATATAATCCACATCCTTGTGGTGCAACTCCTCTCGAGGACTGAGCTTGTAGGGAGGTTGGTTTGTGTGGTGAGGAAGTTAGTTTCATACTACCTAGTATGTAGGATTCCTTTAATCATTATGTTATTTTCATACTCGTTGTGGATGACTATAGGTACATGAGTGCCAATTTATTTAACATTTGTTTGTATTCTGATTTTCAAACATGTACTTGAGCGGGACCCTATGTATTTTATGATGTAGTTTGACTATGATAAATATTACACTATAATTTGGTAAATCATATATTCTAAAACAAGTAGTTTGCACCCTAAGATATCTTCACAGAGGTTGTGATATTTGATAAAAAAATATTTGTTTCCATTATTGTATATTAAAAAACAAATTTAAAAAATCTTAGGGTATATTAGTGACAATAGTGGTGGTGCTACATAGGCAGTGGCAACAGTGTAGGTGGTGGTGGGTGTAGCAGGTAGTGGAGGTGGAGATGGTGACGGCGATAGATGTGGTGAGGTTAGTGGTAGTGGTGGCAACAATGGTAGTAGTTATGGCAGTAATGGTAGCGGCAGTGACAATAGTGGTAGAAGTAGTAGCAAAAGTGGTGGTGATAGCAGAGGTAGCAGCAAAGTTGACACCTTCAAAGTTGAAGGCATCAATCATTAATCTGTAGATTTTCTCTCAAAATCTAAAGAGTTGAGAGGTGAATTGTTTTTTGGGCATATCCTTTTTTTCCCCAATTTCTACTATTTTCTTTCTAGAAGCTTATGTTCCTACTTCACTTTTTCTACACCAAAAGTCTTCTCTAGCCTTTTATTAGATAGAGAATGTGAGTCACACCAAACAACATAGAAATTCACTTTTCCTAGTATAATCAGAGGTCAAGTAGGCTTTTGGTGTAAAGAAAGCTAAGTAATTATATCATTTTCCTTTCTTTATTCTCGTTAGCACAAAACAATGAGAACAAGAGGAGTTTTAAAACATTCAATTCCTTTCCCTTGCATTCCACCAATCCACCCTTAGGGTCTGTTTGGATTGGTGGAAACGAGGAGAAAGGGAAAGAGAAAGAAAAAGTGAATCCAGGTGAAAGAGAAACTAGGAGATTCTTAAATATTTTTCACTGTTTGGTTACACAAATGATGTTAGAGAAAATTGACAGTGACAGTGGTGGTAGCGACAGTGGTGCTAGTAGTGGCGGTGGTGGTAGTGGTGACGATGGTGGTGGTTGTGGCGGCAGCGGTTGTAGTGGTGGCGGTGGCAGCGGTGGTGGTGGTTGTAGCGGCAGTGGCAATGGTGGTGGCAACGGTGGTAGTGGTGGCAGCGGTAGCGGTAGCGGTGATGGTGGCGGTGACAGCGACAGTGGTGGTGGTGGTTGTAGTGGCGATGGTGGTGGTGGTGGCAACGGTGGTATTGGTGGTGAAGGTGGCGGTGGCGATGGTGGTGGTGGTAGCAGCAGCGGTAATGGTGGTGGTGGCAATGGCGGTGGTAGCGATGGTGGTGGCGGTGGTGGCGATGGTGGTGGTAGTGGCGATGATGGTGGTGCTGGCGGCCAAGGTGGTGATGGTGGTGGCATCGGTGGTGGTGGCGGTAGCGGCGGCAGTGGTGACAGTGGCAATGATGGTGGTGGTGGTGGTGGCGGTGGCAGCGACAGCGGCGGCGATGGCAGCGGTGGTGGTGGTAGTAGCAGTAAGACATAAGTGTTTAGTAAAATGATTTTCTCCCAAAATTCATGGGTTGATGGGTGGAAAATTTTTAGGCTAAATTTTCATCCATTTTCTTTCACTTTTCACTCTAGTTTCTCTTTCCCCGTTGCACCAAACAGTGAAAACTGAAAGATTTTAAGAAGATTCCTTTCCCCCGCTTTCCACTAATCGAAACAGACCCTTAATTTCTTGTAGTTTCCCCATTGTGCTTAATGAAATTTTATTTATCCAAAATGAGTTAACTTAAGAATAAAAAATCAAAATTGGCAAAGGGAAACGAACAAAGAGCATATTTACGCTCCCTAAGTCAATGCAGGCTCACTCTTCGCCACCTAAACTTCATGAGTCGGTGTTTGTCCTTTATTGCAAATTAAAAATTCAAGACTGCAGTAGAAACTATTCAAGAAAAGCTGATATGAAATAGATTGTTCCAAGGACATCAAACTTAAAGTAAGTCATTTTCTTGCTCAAAGACTTGGATTTTCATTCACTTCAAAGTGGGCATAGGTTCTCAATACTCATATGGACTTAGATTTATATTGGTTAAGCCCATATGGGTATTGAGAACCCAAGACTACTTTGAAGTAAATGAGAATTACACATGTGAATTGGTTGAAGGAGTGAATAGTGCAACATCACCTAAAAAAAGGTAATAGTGTTAGTATATAAAGCATAAATTTGGTCTTTTAAGTTAGGCTCTTGGGTCATCCCACTTATGTACGGGAGATATATGTTGAACCCCATGTACCTAGGTTGGCTAACCCGAACACGCGCCGCTGCCACAATCTACCCGATAGGCTCGGTTCGCACGCGCGGCCGACTAGACAAAGTTGGGTTAGGTTAGATCAATAAGATAATAATTTTTAGGACAAATTCATTTGATTTTCTATTGGCGCTAACATGTGCCAGCATATACACCATCAATCTTAAATATCAAGGGCTCACATACAATCCTTACACTGTGCTCATTGTCAGATGAAAACATGAAAAACTCTTCCCTAATGAGGCCCCACTATTTTCTAAAAAGTTTAGTTCCTTTAGTTTATAAATATCAACTTTGATGTTATAGATAAATATTGATTGTCTCGGTTTGAAAAAAAGTTTGTCTAATACATAGTATTAATTTTTTGATTAATTATAATCCCACTTATAAGTAGATAGAGTAAAAATGTTAATAAATTAGTTTTCTTATATATGACATTGTTTCAAATATAAATAGGTAATATGAGATGAATGGAGTAGCATTTACATTTTGCCTAATGTTTATGTGAATGCTATGCTCCCTTGCCCATGTCCCCTTGCCACCTGCCCAAATTTCCATGCATTTCATATTCATAAAAGGACAACCTAGTAGTCTAAGAAAAACATTTCACTTGTTAATTTTTTTAAAAGATAAAACACTCCTTCCGTTCTAGATTAATGGCTCAATTTAGCAAAAAAAAATGTTCCTTATATTTTGTTCAATTTAAGTTATTGTGTACTTTACAAGGGGTATTATAAGTTTATTTTCTCTTCTCTTAGATGTGGATTTTACCATTTAATAAAAATTATTATTTTTTAAATATAATTATAATATAGGATAAAAGAAGTATAAAGAAGAAAAAGATGAAAGATGAGGAGAAGGTGTTACCTACACCTCTTAGAAGAAAATTAAAGGAAATTAGAAGTATTTAGGTGTTTTTTTAGCTAACCAAAGATTAATTGCATTGATAACAAAATAAATATTGACACTAACATAGAACTTAGAAATGTCAATTCTTGCAAGAACCAAATGTCTCGTGGCTTATGCCTTGAGCTCTAAGCACCTGACTTTTTTTTTTGTTTTGGTAACGTCTTAGCACCTGACTTGATATGTGGGATAGTTACCAATTCTCACAAGTTATCTCCAATTCTGGTTAATCTTTCTTTTTTAATACATTCAAACCTTTTTTTTTTCACAGACAATCATGCCATAGTAAGCACAGCAACCTAAAATATACACAAATTTAGATCTATTTCATTAGATGGTGATTTAAAAAAAATTATTGGTGATTGCCTCTTGAGCCACTAGGATGACAACGTAAAGTGGCATTCTTATAAGAAGAATTTAGCATTTTCTCTAACTGTATGTGACACATCTAGCCTAACCAGGCTCTATGACCAGAGCTTATGGCCATAGTATATAAGGAACTTAACATAGTACATGGTGGCCAATTGTTAGCCCTTCAGTCTCATGTAAGCATGGAAGGCAGTATCGATATGGATAATAGTATCGATAATTATAGATACGATTATGCACCGATGATACACTTGGTACGTGCCGAAATGGGCATAAACCCTTTTATAAACATAAAAAAATATTATAACTAATAATATATTATTATAATACTTATTTTAAAACATAATAAGATCATAAAATATCATATCAACCGATACGGATATTCTAAAATTAGTTCATTTGGAACTATACACTATTATGCTCTTAGTCCCATACAAATTATTACTCATTCTTTCCCATATTAAGTGTTCTAAAATTAATTTATTTTAAAAAATAAATAATATACTTAATATGAGTCACAGTTATGTGTTTAAATAAATGTATATTTGTAAAGCACTATATGTAAAAAAAAAATTATGTAAATTACATGGACCTACCCGTATTGATCTCATATAACTTTAAAAATATTAATTTTAATATAACAAAAATTTAAACTTTTAAAAAGTTGGGTTTGAATTGTTTTAAATTTAAAAATTAACTTTTAAATAAAAAATTATTTTTAAAATATCGATACATATTGGTTGTAATGATATGACACGGCTGATACATATAAGCTTTTGGTGGAGAGCATACTACCCCTCGTACCCATATCGGTCTCCACCGATACAGGGCCGTATCGACCAATATGGCCTTCTATGCATATAAGGTCCCCAACCTAAGACTTCTATACACCATGATCACGGTCTCCAGTTTTTTAGAAAATTAGAATGCTCATCTGGTGTTGAAAATTTCGGTAATAAAGTAGTACCACATTTGTACCATAAAAGATGAGTAGAGCTTCATGTTCCTCTTTACATCATTTCGGTTGACAACTGATTTGCTTACAATTTCAACCTCCATGTTGAACTTACCATTTCAAATTGAGGGATACGTGTTTAAACTTTAAAAACCAGTGTATTTAAAATTGGCCCAGCCACTGACTCAGAACAGTAACCGGGTCTGGTTCAACAGTGCAAAGTTGTTTTTACTGCACAAATTCCAGTCCAATCAAGGAAACAATGGAAAATTGCGGGGTTCGACACGGTTAAACCCGGTCGGTCTGGGCTGGTTTTTAAACAATGCTTTAAATTAATTTCAAGCGTTTATCATTTCAAATTGACGAGAGTTTAGACTAATGAAATGGATAGCTCAACCTTCTTTTGGGAAAAATCAAAGCCACCTTCGTCTGGACAATCATTCTTTCTCTTATTCCAAAGCAAAAATCAGAGGATTTGACTCCGGAGTTCCCGTGATATTGCCTTCATTTACAAATATCGGCATTGGAGAGTACAGGTACTTACCTTGAACACCGAACTGTCAACGCCTCATATACTATAAGATGATCTATAAATAAGTGTGAACAGAGGAGAATAGATATGATAAATTTTCAAAATTAAATATCAGCCCTTCTCTTTTCTCCACAAGTCTCTCTTTGAAATGTCATTGAATTTCAAGCAAATATATGTTTTCCACTGTAAAATGGGCATCAGATAACAACCCGTCATAATGTTACAACATCAACAAACTTAATATGAGACATTACAACAACAAAAGAATCAAAACTGCCTACTCTATTGACCTCTCTGTGTAACTATGACCCCAGGCATTTGCACAAAACTCGCAAATATGAGGAGAAACAACTCTTTTGGGATTACCTATATACATTACTCTCATAATCCCACTCAAACCCCTAAGCCATTGCCCACCAATAAAAACAAAAAGAAGAAACATAATGGAATGCATGGATACACCAATATAGACATCTTTCTGTGTGTATTAACAGCATCCTCAATATTTGATTTCTGCCAGCTCATTTGAAGGTCATCCATGTCGAAAATTACTCATTGCACAAATCTGGAAGTGTCAAGAAGTGAGTAGACATATATTTTCTAAATCTTTTCTTGTACTCCTTTGGAGAGATAACAGTTGGTGAGGAATTTTTAGGAACAACTAGTGAGGCCTTCACCCATGTTTCCAAGTGTTTGTCCCAGGTATATTGCCTAAGGTAATCAATAATTCCAAATACAAGTTCTCGACGTTGCTCATCCACTCCCACTAGTAAGGAGTAATCCATAACATTTATAGACTGCAAAATGACAAATAAAGTAAGCAAGTATCCAAAAATCCTCATCTGACAAAGATATCAAATGCCAAAAAATGCTTTAAATTGTGACCAAGCTTTTCTATCCAATCACCATATGATACACAAACATAGTGACTGGATGGGAAACTACGAAGCAACTTGATAGATGTAACATAAAAAAAAGAGATGAAGAGATAAAATAAATTTAAAACTCACAGTGAGAAAAGATGTATCATTCCAAACAGCTCGTTGAAGAATCTGCTTAGATTTTGCACTTATATATAGAGGGGAAGTACACATATCCTCAATAAAATTTTGGTCTAAAAGAACCTTTCCAGAGACACCAGGATCTGTCGTGTATCGCATATGTAGAGCCCCCTTAAGATCATACAAACGTGAAATATTTCTGCCAAAAAGAAGATTCTCCATCACAATCAGATCAATCTTTAGTTCTTTCCCATTTTTTGTCTGCCTAATCGTAACCTGAAATGCAGCGACTTCAATGAAAACTAGTTCAATTATCAGCACAATTATTTCAGGCATTTAAAGGATCATTTGACTATATTATTATATGTTAAGGCCCAAAAATTTCAGAGACTACCAAGCACTGTAATTTATTTTTTGCAGTATAGGCAGCTTATAGAGCATGTGAAGAACAAACAACAAACCTGATACACCCCAAGAATTTTAGCAAGACAGGTTTGGCTTCCGGTACTCAAAGAGTAAGTGATGTGCTCGAAATAATCTGGAGCAAACTTAAGAAAGGAATCAAACTCAGTCTTCTTTATTTGCTTTACAATAAACCGATCATCCAGCGTCTTTGCAAAGAAAGCTTTACTTTTACCACCCTGAACATCCCACTTTCTGCATCGACTAAGAGAAGAAATGTAATCAAGTTCAGATGGACAGCATCTCTTTCGAAGAGCATAGAACTGCTTTGCATGTACACAAACTACTGAGTAGTTACTTTTTCCAGGCAATACTTCAACCCCCAGCGAAATTTCCGGATGAAGTGGGTCCGGCACAGACACTCCATTAGACCGTGAAGTGGACAACCCTCCAGAAGTAACATCTCTTTCAAAGAGCCTAGTTTCCAAATCCATCAAAGATGAAGAGACAGAAATACCATCAACATTAGAAATTAAACTGGACTGAGTTTCAATAGTAAAATCTGCCTTTCCATTCCCTTTCTTTGGCCCGCTACCAACCAAGTTTCCCATCAAACTAATTTCCTCAAATGATAAGGCCAAGGCACAGGCAATTATACTTGTAAACTCATCCTCATAGACAGAGACAACCTCATCCTCCGTTCCAACAGGAAAATGCAATCGAGATCTCTCTTGATTAACAAGTTGATTGACAGAAGAGAGATATTCAGGAGTGTAGCAATTAATGAATTCAAACTTTCGAGAGTAACCCATTCTAAGATCTTTCCTGTAGGCCTTGCGGATTTCCGAAAACGGACTCCACACCCATCCTTCAGGATCATGAAATCTTGAAGATAAGGAATTCTCTGATAGTGACTTGGGAAAATTTTTGCCTGATTCAGGATTTCTTTCTGTCCGCCCAATTTTTGGATCTAAGCTCTCACATCTTGGAGGTCCTCCATCATCTGAAAAAGCTGAGTTCACAAAATGACGACCTTCAAAGATATCTTCTCTATTAATTTTATCATTCAAAGGTAAAGGTCTAGAGAGATCAGACTGTCCAACAACAGGATTGTCACTAGGTACTGTGTCATTTGATCTTTCTCTGAATGATTCAGAAATTTCAACATTTTTTACAAAATTTTCATCTGATGAAGAAACTAAGTCAGCATCAAGACTCATAAAGTTTTTACTGTGATCAGGATCATCAAGTGAAGAAGGTGACTCAATAACAATAGAAGTAAGATTACTGGAATCATCAGAAATTTTGTCACAGCGTTTCAAACTTTCACTTTCTTCACTCTCCATAATAAATGTGTTGCTTAGCAAATGCTGCTCCTCATGACAGCCACTATCAGCTCCAGCCAAAGATAGAAGAAAATGTATACGACGATCCCAAACATACAACTGGAGGAGAAGTTCATGGTTTAAGCGATTCAAACCAAGGACCTGATGTACAATATGACCCAGTTGACCCTTTCTGAAAGCAGCCTTTTGCAAAGATGCCTATTTACAGGAATTAAACAAGTGCAAGAAAATACAAATGAAAAATACCAAAAAAATAGAAACCTCCTTGAATATTTCAACTAAAAGTGTCACAAAAACATGTGCAGCTATAGTTTAAAACTGACCTCGAAGTCAGATTTTTCTTGCTTCAACAATTCTTCAATATCGTCCAATGTTTTAACTGAACCCCGAATATTCACGGGTTGCTTCATAAGTGGGCTAGAAAATTTGGACCCTACCTTATGCAGTAAATTCATAACTTCCGCAAACAGCAAATGCCCTTTTGCGTGAACCTAAAGCACAAAATAGAAAAATACATATAAGCAACTAAAAAATTGCTACACGTACAATGTCAAAATCTTACAAAAATCATACATCTTGAGCTTCTCTACTAAGCCACTCCTGACCACTGGCACTAGTAAACTCCAAAAATAAGGGAGGACTGCATGCTGAATAGATTTCTACAGAAGAATATCTGAACATTGTAAGTTTGGTACCCAACCTGCTTATTTTTCAGGAAAAAATGATTATCATGAAGATCAGTAACCATGGAAAATAATAATATAATTCAGAAAGTTTCTCATTTCCTACCCATAAAAATGAAGGCAGTCTTTGTGCAGAGAATGCCCACAGCTTAACGACCTGCTGAAGGCAAAGTTCTTGGAGAAACAGAGCTCTAAAAGCTTGCCAAATGAAAAGCCTCGTGTTGCATTTGACATGACTGCCCTCTGTGTGGGTATAGGGGTCCCATCATCTGCTATACATTTTAAACAACTGGACCACATCCATATTTTTCCTTCTGCTTCTCCAGGCAAACGCAATACTGGAGGAAGTTGTTTCACTTGTACAGTAAGCCTTCCATTTTGGTGAGTATAATAGTATTCATGAGCTTCAGATGGCTCTCCACAGTCGGGGCAGCTGTATTTCTGCCATCAAACGAAATTTATTCAGTAACCCAAAACTTTAGAAGAAAAAAAGGTGAGTATAAGATTGGTTAAAAGTAATAACCTGATTAAGCATAAAATCACCCAAGAACCGTCCAAGTGACATGTCAAAGTACCCATAATACTTGATACGAGAAAGAACGTTTTGCTTACAGACAGACCCTTTCCAGATGCATCTACTAGAGTGCAAAACCAAGATGCTTTGAGGACCCAATACATTTTTAAAAGTATCCTTTTCCAGGGTTTCAGGTTCATTATTAAAATGATTTTCCCCACTTTTAAATGATTCTTCACCGAAATCTGAAGTCAGTGCTTTTTCAGAATTATAAGCATCTTCATCTGACTCTTCTTCGCTGATCCTCGCATCATCCTCCATTTCATCATAATGCATCTCCTCAGATGGTGAATTTTTCTCCACAGTCCTAGCCATCGCCTCCATCTCAGTATCAGGTATTTGAGGAGATGGAAAAATGGACTCTTCTCCAGAATAATGAACTCCACTTCCTTTGAACCCAAGGTATGATGAGATAGACTGGTAATAAGGAGAAGGCACTACAGGAAACCTGTTTGCTATAATTTTTTTAAGAGAAGCTGATAAAGACGAAAATAATTGCTCAGAAAGAAATATTGGAGGTGACAACTGATCAGAAAATTCACTCTGCTGTAATTCGGAGGAATTATTTCTCTCAACAATCGTGTTAGAGGTGTTGGGCTGTCCATCAAAAATCGGCCTTTCTACACTCTCATCCAAAATCGAGATGTCAACTGTTTGAGGAGAGGCCCCTTCGTGAAGTGAAATATCTGAATTAATTGGAGTTGGGATTTCTTTTACTAATCCAGAATTAAGATTTTTGCTAACAATTGCCCGTTGGTCAAATAGTAATGAAGTATCCAGGATAAAATGATAAGCAATAAAGACAGCCTGCTGGATTACAGCCTTAATTTTCTTCAGTTCATCACTATGAGCACCCTTCAATAATATCTGCAACAAAATATTATTCACAAGCATAATTAAATAACATATAAGTTGTAACATTAGTCTTTTCAACAATAGCAAGACATAGTTTCAACATAAATGATCTCATCACAAAATGGAGTAGAGTTACAAATTTTTGTTATTGCCCTACCGTACATCCCAAAGGCTTTGGACAACCTTCAAAGAACATCAGAGTTTTACTTGTTCGCTTTCCACCTTCTCCAGAACTATTATGCTCCTCCAGAAACTTCTCAATGTAAAAAGCATCACATTGCTTCAGCTTTGGGTTAAGCAAACTACTGTCAAAAGACAAAATTTGGGACCCTGTGCACCGAGCAATCTTCTCTAACCTTGATAGCTTCATGTCAAAGACTAAAGTAATTCCTTTTGCAAGAAGAGACTCTTGCACATTGCGACTTACTGTTTTCTCCACCAAAACAATATTTGGGTGACACATTTCCATCATCTCTATTATAGATTTTAAGTAGTGATTCTCCTGCAAGTATTAAAGAAAGAAAACATCAAAAGCCATTAATAGGAACAGCTGCTTTTAGAGCAAAAAATACTATTAAAATTCTTTGAAAACAAATCACCTGCTCCATCAAATCAAATGAAGATAATCCATCACGCTCTCCAAGAGATCCTCGAAGTAAAAGCATTCTAGGGTTCTTGTATTTGGTAGTCATATGCTTGTGAGCTGCATTCTTCTTAAAAACCAGGCCATTGATCACTTGGCTGCCAAATCAATTTAAAAAATTAAAATTCCATCAGATAATCATCTAAATTCAAGAAAAATATTACCTGCATTAAAAGACAATAAATATAAAAATGATACCTCTGACTCAAAGATCCAGAAGCAATGCACTTCACTTTCAGATAGCGAGTGGGATCCATCCCCACACCCTCATTAGCACTAGGTTTAATAAGATTTGCAGCTTCCCATGATAATGAAGAAACTATGTCAAACCAACTCTCAGTAATACCCTCAGAATCAAGAAGATGAGCTATAGCGGTAAGAAAATGCTCATGAACCACTTTTGCAATTGCCTGTGAGCGCTGCTCCTTAAATTTGTGGTTACTCCCAGTTTCTTCATCAAAGTTACTTAAGGAAGTCGATGGAACCCACTTATGGCCATCACTGTATTCGTCATCATCATCATTATTAGCCACACTACTCTCAATTTCATCTTCTTTGTCTTCAGGTTCAGGTGGAATCCAAATTCGAGGATCTGTTTCAATATCAAGAGGCTGAGAATGACCAATGCCAGACCTAGAAAAAGGAGCATCACTATCAGTTTTCACTTCCAGATCATCTGCTTTTCTTGAAGTGTCCAGCATTTTAAGTGTGCTCTTGCCTATGGTCGGAACCCCAACGTTCTTGTTATCATCATTTTCTAATACAGTTTGAGCAAGCACACGAAAATTCTCTGTGGAATCTGCACCCTGGATCTCAATGTTCTTAAAATATGGACCATGTAATTGACTTTCTGAATGCTGCATAGCTCCTCCTGTGTTATAGTCATTTTGACCAGTGTCCAGTTCACCTCCACTATTATCCCCCCTAACCAGCCAAAAAAGTTAAAAACTATTAAAAAATGCAACATGTCATGATATGTCAAACATGTTTCTGTCAAATTCCATTATATACCTTCTTGAAAAATTAAAATCAGTAATAGTTTCACCTGAAAAGTCAATAAGAATCACTCAGTTGCAATGGCTAATAAAAAAATTAAACACTTTAATCTGCATCAACTGCACATTATGAACACACCAGACTCCAAATCCCGAATGATCAGATCAAGGAACTAGTACTTAAGTCTATTCAAAAGCTTGTTTTGTTATGAAACTATTATCAATTTACTTAAGCAAATGAAATCCAACTGCAAGACAAAATATCCAACAGCAAGATATGAGTTTCAGTGACAAGGTGAGCTCATGAACCAGGATGGCACTTTGCCCTTTCAGAACAATGCATCCAACATACAAATCATCTATATTTATTCGTTTTTCCTGGAGGATCGAGTGTTCATAAGAAGCAAAATGAAACAATAAAAAATATATGGTACCATAGCTCGAGGCACAGCTATCAAAGCTAGTCAGGGATATTGTGGGACTTATTCCTGGTGTACCCATCGGACTCAACTTTGAACACTCCCGTCCATGCTTTTCTACACAAAGTCTACAATACCGAAATGAGTTTTCACCATCAACTACCAAAGGTTTTGAATCCTCTTTCCTCTCACAGCTGGCGCAAACACGCTCCCCGCATATTTGACAACAAAATCCAGCATCCAATTCCGAACCACAAACATGGCACATTGTTGACACTTGATCCACTTGGCAGCCGACCTTCTAAATCAAATTTGAAGTCATGGTTTTCCTAGTAGTTCAAAATTTTGACAGTCAGAGTAGATTTGGTGCGTAATTAACAGCTTTCATGTACTCGTCATGCATTTTAAATTTATCTTGTATGCAGTCAAGAAATTTTTACTACTAATTAATAAAATCGTTCTAACTGAAGAAGAGAATACTCAGAGAAAAACCTGAAATTTTAAAGTTGATCACTCGGTGCAGAACATAAATACAAAGAGATGAAGAAGATCCATCAACAATCAAAAACTAAAATAAGAACTAAATCTTGTAACATTGTAACGCTAAAAATAAGGAGCAAATCTTGGAACATTGGAAAGCTATATCTGAAATGGAAATTTGAAAATAAAAAGTATAAGAGGAAAGGGATTCAACAGAAAACCAAAACACCAACGACCCAACAAATAACTTAAGAATTCTCCACGCCCAACATCAAGGTCAAAGTTCTTAGTCCAATCATAAAATCCAAGGTCACAGAGGTCTCCATTCCAGACAGCAAACTAAACACAACTAAGACTAACAATCACAGAATCCAACACCAAAAGCAATCAACTTCCCCATAAAACAAGAAACTAAAAGACAGAACATAGCACCACTCCGCCGAGCAACGAAGAAGAAAGAAGAAGTCCAGAAAGATCCAGTACCCAACAACGACACCACCACAAAAGATCTTTCTCCATCCCCCTCTCCCCGCCTACTTCGTGTCCAACAAACATTCAACCACGGGGAAAACACATAAGATCCAGAAATTCACTCATTTCTACTGTTCTCAACTAACAACAGATTTTAAAAAAAAAAAAAAACCAAAAAAAAAAGGAACACAAGAAGTCAAGAACAGTAGTGTCTTACTGATCCAAACGAACAAAACCCATCTGCCCAAGAGATCCAAATCTTCGACTTCCGACTCAGAATTCGAACGTGTGAAAAATGCAAGAAACAGAGAAAGATGGAGGGGAAGGAAATTGGAAGAAAAATGGCTGCGGGACCCACAGGAATTCGTATCATTTACTGGATACGCACGCAATTGCGTGCATATTATACTGTATTAATGGCGGGCCCCGCACGTGGAAGGGTGTTTACAATACGTAGGCGCGCGGGTCCAGCTCCGGATGAAATTACGTAAAACTCCCCGTGCTGGCTGGCGCCCGTCATTTGCCGACCCTGCGACAGCGCGGGTCGCGAAATCCAAAAGGGTGCGAGAAAATCGGGGGCAGCGGATTTTTTTGTCGGCTTGCGGCAGGGTACGTATTTGTCTACCTACCAGTATGTCCTCCCTTTCCCGGCCGCGATCTTCTCTCGGGTCGGATTCGTTCCAGGGTCCGAGTCGTCCGACTGGTATAAAAATTATAAAAAAATTCACAAATAATGAAATACTTCTTCTCGTCATTTAAAAAAAAATTAATAATAAAACCAACATCTATGAGAAGGGAAAATAAGTTTATGATAAGTACCAAATTGAGCAAAATGATGCTATTAATATAGAACAAATTTTTTTTGCATAATAGAGCTATTAATTAAAGATGAAGGGAGTATATACAGAGCTTTATTTGTATTTAGCACAAGCCTCGGCCATCAGATTTTGATTTAATAATACACATAACTCAAAGGTAGGCAATTACTCAAAGGTAGGCAATTACTTGGGCTGTCTAAGGTTCTCGAAGTCTAGGCTCATGCTAGTAAATTAAAGAAGGATAAAGGGAGCATTATATTAGTAATTTAGAATGGTGAGAAGAGCTATTGTGCAAAATATTTTGATAAATATAAATTCTTTTTTCTTCCATTAAAAATGTTCTCATTAATGTCATGAATGTGGTGTTTACTAAGATAGTGAAAAGAGGTATAGTTTGAAATATTTTTGTACAAATTTTATTACCTTTTTTCAATTGAAAATGATGTGAAGTAAGGTTTTTTCCTAATAGCATACACGGGGTTATGTGCCATCGGATTTCAATCAACCAACACATAACTCAAGAGGCAGATTGTCTCATGCTCCAATATTTTAAAACTCATTTTTTTTTGTAATTTAAATAGTAGAAATAAAATTTCAAAACATTTTGTCAATCATGCAACAAAATTTATCTTGGGGTTGATCTACTCATTTTCAAATATACTAATATTCATCACATTACAAATATGCAGAGCCTCGCCTAAGTACATGTCATGATCTATAATATATATAATCATAAGTAATCAACACTCACGTGCATTGGTTTAAATACACACATTACTAAAAGTTTTCAAATAAAGATAAAAATTCTTACATAAACTACAAGAAACTTGGCCATCCTTTCCATGCACGATGTTCCCTACCCGACACTACAACAAAATGAAGTATTAGTGACGCAATCTTAAGTGTAGCTAAAAATAACTATTTGCGACGCATAAAGAAGCGTCGCAAATAGGTCAACTATTAACGACATATAAATATATACATCACTAATAGTCAGCTATTAGCGAAGCTTTGTTATAAGTGTCACTAATAGTTAACCTATTTACGACACTTTATACAAACGTCACTAAAATATATATTTTTTAAATAATAAAAAAAAATTATAACTATTAGCAATTCTTATTTTAACTATGAGCGATGCTTAAAATAAGTATCACTAATAGTGATTAATTATAATAAAAATAAAAAATAAAATAAAACATTTAGTGACGTATAAAAATATATGTTGTTAATATTATTGGTATTAACGACGTATATTTCTATACGTCGCTAATAGGATTTATTTTATTTTATTTTTTTTATTTTTAAAATTAATTTTTAAAAATAAAAAATTAAAATTAGAGGAGAGAGATGAGAGGGAGAGAGAGAAGAGAGGGGGAGAGAGAGGAGAGGGAGAGGAGAGTGAGACATATTAGCAACGTATAATTATATACGTCACTAATATGATTTCTTTAAATTCTATTTTTATTTTTTAAAATTAATTTTAAAGAATAAAAAATCTAAAAAATAGAAATTAGAGGAGAGAGGAGAGAAAGGGAGAGGGAGAGAGAGGAGAGGAGAGGGAAGAGAGAGGAGAGGAGGGTGGAGAGAGAGGAGAGAGGGGGAGGGAGGGAGAGAGAGTAGATAGAGGGGGAGGGAGAAGAGGGAAGAGAGAGAGGAGAGGAGGGTGGAGAGAGGGGGAGGGAGGAGAGAGATAGGAGATAGAGGGGGAGGGGGAGGGAGGAGTGAGAGAGGAGATAGAGGGGGAGGGATGAGTGAGAGGGAGAAAATTCTTTTAATTGTAAATTATTTTTTAAAAAAATAAAAAAAGAGGTAGTAGCAATGCATAGCTCTATGCGTCGCTACTACCTCATAGTAGTAGTGGCGCATAGTCATATGCATCACTACTGCCCTTGGTAGTAGCGACGCATAGATACATATGTCACTACTACCTATATTTTTTAATTAAAAAATTCAATGAAAGTGAGAGAGGGGAGGGGGAGGGGAGGGGGAGATAGAGGGGGAGGGGAGTGAGAGGCAGAGGAGGGAGGAGAGAGAGAAAGAGGAGAGGGAAGAGAGAGAGAGAGAGAGGAGAGGAGGGTGGAGAGAGAAGGGGAGGGAGGAGAGAAAGAGAGGAGAGAGAGAGGGGAGGGAGGAGAGAGAGAGGAGATAGAGGAGGAGGGAGGAGAGAGAGAGGAGATAGAGGGGGAGGGAGGAGAGAGAGGAGATAGAGGGGGAAGGAGGAGTGAGAGAGGAGATAGAGGGGGAAGGAGGAGTGAGAGAGGAGATAGAGGGGGAGGGAGGAGTGATAAGTATGAAATCTATATCTATTTTATATGTCTTTTTACCTTATTTGCTAGTATATATTAGGTTAATTTAGAGTTAGTTATGGTTTATTTAGATTAAGATAGATATTAGTATTTTAGTTTAATTATTAATGATTTTGTAGTTATTAATTGTTTAGACATGTATTTAAATCAAGATGGAATTTTAATTATATTCTATATGTCTAAAGTATGATATTTTATGTTTTGTAGGTAAAGTGCGCTTATCGAAGTACTTGGACGATGTTTGAAATGATTGAAAATAGTCTTCACATGGTTTAAAGTGATTTGGACAACTTTTCAGAGTTATAAACAAGTTAGAAATTAATATGGACATGGAGAAAAGCTTAATGAACAGAATATGAACCGTCCAGGAAAACAGAAACACTGTATCTGATCGATCGGGGTCACTTACCGATCGATCGGGATAACGTGAATTCAGATGAAAATACAGTGTAGCCGATCGATCTGGCATGCAGGGCGATCGATCGGCATAACGTGCAGTTTCCTTGTTTGACCCAAATTCCAATCCTTTTCATATTGGACTTCTTCCTACGGAACTTATGCCTATAAAAAGACATATTTGGCTTAAAATTGGGGGGATTCCAGTAGATTTTAAGAAGAGAAAAAAGAAAAAGAAGATGGAAGAGAACTCAAAGCTTTCCATGGAAATTAAAGTGCTTTCTTCTACAATGGAAGGCTAGACTTTTCTTTTACTTAGGAGTTGATGAAGCTATAGATAAGTTTCAGTTTCTTTTCTTTTTAATTTAGATCTCAGTTGTGAATGATGACAATTGTATGATATGGATTTCCTTTTTAATGGAAGAGCTTTTAATGTTTATTCAAGTCTATGTTGATTTATTGTCTTGTAGATGATAGATTGATATGGTTTTGATATTTGCATCGATTCTAATTTCTGTGATTTAGATGAGATGGTCATACAATAGTTTTAATGTTCAGATAATTAATGACTTTGATGAGTTATACTAAGATTAGACGGGTCATGCCTATAGCTAGTTTAGTGTAGATGATTCGTGCTATTGTTGAAGATAGTTCATGTCATGGAAGTTAATTAATGATTCTTTTTGAAGTAATTCTAGCTTGTAGCTGAGAATACTTGTTCATGTTCACACTAGATTTAGATTAAAAGTTAAGGAATTGTTATGGTTCTATAATGGATTCAATTTCCTAAGTAATTTCCATCAAATTAATCTCTTATTTTTAAACTAGTTGATTTCTTTCTTTTGCTTAATTTAAGTTTAAGTTGTTTTTAGTTTGTAATCAGCAAATTCCTTTTTAGATTTAGTGATAATCCATCCGTCCCTAAGGTTCGACAACCCTTAAATACTTATCCTAGTACAATTACCTTGTACACTTGCAAAGGGTTTAATTATAAACGATCAAGGAGTGAGAGGGAGAGGGAGAAAAAATTTACTTATAAATTATTTTAAAAAAATAAAAAAAGAGGTAATAGCCATGCATAGAGCTATGTGTCGCTACTACCTAAGAGTAGTAGCGACACATATCACTATGCTTCGCTACTACCTCATAGTAGTAGCGGCGCATAGTCATATGCATCGCTACCGCATAAATACATGTGTCGCTATTACCTATTTTTAAAATTATAAAATTCAATGAAATAGAGAGAGGGGGAGGGAGGGAGGAGAGAGAGAGGAGATAGAAGGGGGAGTGAGAGACAAAGGAGGGAGAAGAGAGAGAAAGAGGAGAGGGAACAGAGTGAGAGGAGAGGAGGGTGGAGAGAGAGGAGAGAGGGGGAGGGGGGAGGGAGGAGATAGAGGGGGAGGGATGAGAGAAAGAGGAGATAGAGGGGGAGGAGGGAGTGAGAGACAAAGGAGGGAGGAGAGAGAGAGAGAGGAGAGGGAAGAGAGAGACAGAGAAAAAAATTTAATTAAAAATTATTTTTAAAAAATAAAAGATTAAGAAAAAGAGGTAGGAGCGATGCATAACTCTATGCATCGCTACTACCTCATAGTAGCAGCGACGCATAGCTCTATGCATTGCTACTACCTCATAGTAGCAGTGACACATAGTCATATGCTTAGCTACTACCCTTGGTAGTAGCGATGCATAGGTACATACGTCGCTACTACCTATTTTTTTAATTATAAAATTTAATGAAAGAGAGAGGGGGGAGGGAGGAGATAGAGAGGAGATAAGAGGGGAGGGGGAGTGAGAGACAGAGGAGGGAGGAGAGAGAGAAAGAGGAGAGGGAAGAGAGAGAGAGAGAGAGGAGAGGGAAGAGGGATAGGAGAGGAGGGTGGAAGGAGAGGAGAGAGGAGAGAGAGGAGGAGGGAGGAGAGAGAGAGAGGAGATAAAGGGGGAGGGATGAGTGAGAGGGAGAAAAAAATTAATTAAAAATTAATTTAAAAAAATTAAAAATTTTAAAAAAAGTAGTAGCAACGCATAGATACATGCGTCGCTACTACCTATTTTTTTAATTATAAAATTCAATGAAAGAGAGAGGGGGGAGGGAGGGAGGGAGGGAGGAGGAGAGAGAGAGGAGAGGAGGGTGGAGAGAGAGGTGATAGAGGGGAAGGGGGAGTGAGAGATAGAGGAGGGAGGAGAGGAGAGGGAGAGAGAGGAGAGAGGAGAGGGAGAGATAGAGGGAGAGAGAGAGGAGAGGGAGAGAGAGAGAGAGGGAGAGAGAGAGGAGAGGGAGAGAGAGGTGATAGAGGGAGAGGGGGAGTGAGAGACAGAGGAGGGAGGAGAGGAGGGGGAGAGAGAGGAGAGAGGAGAGGGAGAGAGAGAGGGAGAGAGAGAGAGGAGAGGGAGAGAGAGAGGAAAGGGAGAGGGAGAGAGAGGAGAGAGGGGAGAGAATGAAGAGAGAGTGAGTGAATAGTATAGAAAGAGAAAGTGAGGAGAGAAGGAAATTTATAAATAATAAAAAATTAATTTTTAGCGACATAATGGACTATATGTCGCTAAATACAATATTGATAGCGATGTATAGTACTATACATTGCTAAAAATGTTGTATTTAGCGATGTATAGTCCAATACGTCGCTAAATATAAAATTTTTAGCGACGTATATAGAATACATCGTTGAAACTTACCAATAGCGACGGTCATGACGACTGTCGCTAATAATAAATTTTTTTAAAAAACCTAATGTCTACGGGCGAAATTCCGCCCACGCTGGGAAATTTCATGCGCAAGCAAAATTTTGCCTGCTCCTTATTAAAATCCTCCTGTTACGCCCTGCCTCTCATCGCCCGCCGCTGCGCCTCCCTGTCGTCTCCGCCCGTGCCCCGCCGTCCTTCGGCCCACCACTCCCTCCGATGCCCTGTCGTCCCTCCCAGTCCCCTTCTCTCCTCTTCTCCTCCCCCCTCCACGGGGACCTGAGGCCCCCTCTGGTGCCGTTGCCATCCTCCGTCCCCTCTGGTCCTCCCTCCCCCTTCTCCGCCCCGCCTCTCCCCCCTGCTCTGGTCCCCCTTCTCTCCCTGCTCCGGTCCCCCTCCTATGATTTTCAGAGGAGGTGGGGGCAGGAAGGATGGGGTGGAGCCGGGGAGAGGGGGGCCAAAGGACGGCAGCAGCACTGTTGTCCTCCCTCTCCCCCTCCCTCCTGCTCTAGTCACCCCCTCCGTACTCCCCTCCCCTTCCTCCCTCCTCCGATTTTTAGAGGGGGACCGGGAGTGGGGTGGGGGCCGGAGGATGGCGGTGCCGCCACCCTCCTCCCACTCCCCACCCCCTCCATATCTCTGGACCCCCTCTCCTCTGGGCCCCCACCCCGTGCTGCCCCTCCCTCCCCCGTAGGGGAGGGGGGCAGAGGGGTGGGGGCACCAAGGAGGGGAGAGGGGGGGCTAGCAGGATTGGGGGCCCAACAGAGGGGAGGGGGCAGCTGCGTGTAGGAGGGGCCAACAGGGGAAGAGGGCTAGCAAGGGGAGGGGCCCCCTCCCCCGCATGCACCCCCTCCACCCCCGTTGGCCCCCATCCCCCACCGGCATGCCCTCAACTTGCTCGCTCCCTCCCTGAAAACCCTCCCCCTGCTCACTCCCCCTTCTCCCTCCTCTGATTTTCAAAGGAGGGGGGCGGAGCCAAGGATCCGGATTTCGGCACCTCGTCGTCCTCTGGCCCTTCCACAGTGGGCTACTAGGCTCATCGGAGATTTTTTTTTTAAAATATCATTATTAGCGACGTTTGAAAAGTGTCGCTATTTATTTATTTTTAAATAATTATTAATGATGTATAGAAAGTGTAGCTAATAATGACTTATTAGCAACGCTTTAGTTATATGTCGCTAATAAGTTATTTTTTATTTTTTTAAAAAATATTTTTTCTATTAGAGACGTATAAATAAGCTTCACTTATAATACCTTATTAGTGACGCTTATATTATATGTCGCTAATACTTTATTTTTTAATTTTTTTTAAAAAAATTGTTTTTCTATTTGTGACGTACAGAAAGCATCGCTAATAGCTTATCATTAGCGACACTATTAAATATATGTCACTAATAAGTTATTATTAGTGACACATATATATATATACGTTGCTAATATGCTTTATTAGCAACACTTTTGTTATACGTCGCAAATTGGTAATAACGACGACACTTTTTTTGACACTTATAGAGACATTTAGTATACGTCGCTAATTGCCATTAGCGACGCTTATGAGACTATTAGCTACACATAAATGTGTTGCTAGTAGTCCTTTTTGTTGTAGTGTGACTATCATACCATGAACTTGTATCACAAGGATATTGAATATACGAATATACCCAATAGGATATCTAAATAAATACTATGAAATAATAAAGCATGGGAATACACCACATCATCACATGATAAACAACAATTATAATTAATTATTAATATCAACATGATTAACCATAAGTAAAATAAGTGTACACAATCACAAATGCTTCCCAATGATAGCAGTCAATATCATGACCACATTTGTGAGACATTTGCTCCATAAGTGTAAGCTATAAAAGTTCTCCATCATGCAGTATCCACATCTAAGAGTTATGTCTTACTAGAATATGAACTATTCACAATTTGACCTCAGTTCTTCTAAAGCATGCTTGCTTGAAACTAAGTCCCACAAACGTTCATGGATCTATGTGGTCAAGATCTCAACTATCATGATCAATAAAACCTCTTTTATTGCACTGCATGGGACCGGTTATATTTAATACTCTAATCTATTCGAACCTGACTTCCAGGCCAAGGTAGCGGCTCTACATAACTCTCATCCTTAGAGAGTCAAAAAACCATGATCTTATTTCATACCAAACCCTTTTGTTACGTGACATAATGATTCACTTGAGGAGCCAACTAGACACTAGGATCTTCTGTCCTTATGTGTCCTTAAATATCAATCAAGGATTCTCACACACAAAAGTACCCATTCCAAAACATCAACAATTATATTATTACATACTTTTGCACTAATATGCATTATATTTCATGCTATTATGTTATATAATACTCCATTTGTCCTAAATTAATAGCTTCATTCGGCAAAAAAATGGTTCCATATTAATAGCTTCAATTTATAAATTTAAGTGGTTGGGAACTTAAAAAAGAATATTATAAGCTTATTTTTCCTTCTCTTAGATGTGGGTTTCACCATTCAATAAAAGCTATTATTTTTCCAAATGTAATTATTAATATAGAACCGAAGGAGTAATAGCTTATAACACATAGCAATTCATGCTAAAAAATTATCCAAAACTAACTTCCTGTCGGTAGACTCGTCGACATGTCGGCCCAGTCACTGATGACCATCGGTGACCACCAACACATTAAATCCACACCAATAGTGGGTTGGCATGGTACAATTTTCCTCATTAGTGCCTGACCGACACATTGACCACACGACCGATGACATATTGATTGCTCATTGATGTGGCGATGTATGTTAGTGTCAATAATGTCATCTCTCTCTTTTCATTGGCAATATCATCGACGATCGGGAAGAAACAACAAAGACTGTCCCAACTTCCCAAAATTACTCAAAAGTATTTCATAACATGTGTTTACACAAATATACCATCAATTGATTATTTAACCAAATAATTATTAAGCATAGAAATCATAAATTCTCAAAGTTCTCTTGGTAAAATATCACAGGGAATCATCATATACATGCTTTTATGTCAAGAGAAATCATAATTCAACTTGTATATGCACTTCCATACCAAATCATAGTAACAACCTTAGCAATCTGACCTCTTTTCATATGCTAATGCAAAGGTCTTCACGAATTTGGTCTTCTTATCTCTTTCTCCGAACTTTGACACACCCTAGTCCTCTGCCTTTCTCCCAAAGTTAGAGAATTCCAAATGATTTGGGCCAAAGATTATGAAAGGTATTTATATGAGGAGAAATTAACCAAATTTTGGTGCATAATCTACTCAAGAAATTGCTCAAAACCATTTTCAAGTGCAATTTCGAACCCACCGATAAGATTGGCCTAGAACACTAATGTGTCAATGGCTGTTGACAGTGTTTCTAGTGCTTTATTGGCAAATTGGCCGATATGTCAAACCTAATTGACAGTGATTCATAATTTCATCGATAAGGTCACCGACATGCCAATGCCTACCGACAAAATTTTTTTTCTTATAAAAAGATAAAATAAAATTTATATTTATCATTGTTGCTACTTTCTTGAGTTTATTACTGAATAACACTATCTTCATTAAAAGAGTTTATCAACTCGTTGAACATGAAGCCTACAACACTCAAAGATCTAAAACCTTATCTACTAAAATCTTTCACTCATCCTCTACATCTAAAAATATATTTTTAACTTCTCTTTACCATACCTTCCTCTCTCCATCTTTTCAGGTGTTGGTGACCTAGTCTCAGCCCTCTCAAACCCACCTCCTCCTTCTTGACCACTACTAGTAGCGTGGACAGCCATGTTGCTAGTCACGATAGCTAGACATGGCCTAGCCAAGCCAAGGTAGCAATACCGCAATGGTTAGAGCTAGGGCCTAGCTCTGGCTTTGGCCAAAGGCCATGGCCTAGTTGTGACCTCGTGGTGCTAACTTGGTTGTGGTTTCCTGGCTTTGGCTACTTAGGGGGCTAGGGCAAGATCTGGCCTGGCTGGCTGTTAGCC
This sequence comes from Saururus chinensis, assembly GCA_035235625.1. Classification (NCBI taxonomy): domain Eukaryota; kingdom Viridiplantae; phylum Streptophyta; class Magnoliopsida; order Piperales; family Saururaceae; genus Saururus; species Saururus chinensis. The sequence goes on from CP141140.1 coordinate 31,719,345, forward strand.
CCTTAACTTGACGGATGCGGAAAGGGGGCAGCTACCCCCTTACATGGCAGCGGATAGCCAAGTTTTGCTAGGCGACGGACAACCTAGGCAGCCCCTTGGGCACGGACAAATGCTGGGACAACGCCAGGAGATGTTCCGGACGAGCTACTCGCCTTGCGGAGCAGGCTGGGTAGGAGTCCTTGCGCAGGCAGGACTCTAGCAGCGAAGCTGGGTGCTGCTTGGACTTAGGGGAGGACTCCTAAGGCGGATAGGATTCATCTATGCTAGCTGGCTTCACTCCTAGTTGGAGTAGGAGGCCGGGCAGCAGGTTCCTAGGACGGATAGGACTCACACAGGCAGGGTCACACTCCTAGGACGGATGGGAGTTGGAGTGGCTGGTTTCCTCGGATGGGCTGACTCTTGGAGGCAGCATGGTGATGGACTTCTAGTAGAGGACGGACTCTTAAAGACTTCCTAAACTATGTTGGGGTGGAATGGCGTTGGGCTGAGAGTTGGACAGGGTGAGGACACTTGTATTGGGTGGGTTTTGTACTTCTAGTGGCACTAGGATGACCAACCTAAGGCTGTGTCTATATAAAGGGATGAGCAGGGCGTCCAAGGAAAAGAGAAGGATCTGATTTCTTCATGCACATCGAACCAGGGAGCAAGAGAAGAGAGTTCTCAGCCTGGTTGGTCAGCCTTGCCATCTCCCTATATTGTATTTCAGCGGACAGAAATACAGCTTGGGCAGAGACCCTTGTACCAGGTCGGACTATGTTGCTGTTTTGCTTGTATTTCCCTTGTGCATACGAGTGGGAAGGGAAGAGAGTGGTTGCTGGCTGCGCAGTGTAGTCAGGCCATCACGAGTGCGAACGCTAGGCAAAGCTTTGTGCCCATGACAGTTGGTTCCATTGCTGGGATATACTGAAGGAGGTGAAAGCTCTGTACGGTCTCTGCGAAGGAGTTGGCTGAAGGTTACTGAGTTGCTGGGATACCTGGGAGAGGCGGATTCCTTGCGGGTTGTTGCTGGACGGATCAGAAATCCTTGCTGTGTGCAGACCCTTCCTTGACGAGTTGCTGGAAACACAGGGAGCTTGATGGTAGGTTCGATGCTGACTCGCATGGCTGAGCTTGAGGTGAAGGTTGATGTGATGACCACAGGGAATGGGCCGTTGGCTGAAGTCCAGAACTCGTTGCACAACATCAATGAGCATTTGGCCCTCTTCGACTAGCGAGTGTCCCTGTTGGAAGTTGCACCACACCTTGATGAGTCTCAGGAAGAAGGCAGTCCAGCTAAAGGGGCAGCACGTCTCACCACATTAGTGGCTGATGTGGCTGCGACGACGGACTACCTTAGGCAGCGAGTGCAATAGGTTGAGGAGATAGCAGCAGCAAAGTTGGGCGAGTTGGTAGATGAAGTGTTGTTGCTAAAACGGGCAGTCCTCAACACTTCATCACGAGATGGGGGCGAGTCCACATCTCAGCAGGTTGCGAAGAAGACAAAGGTCCCTGAACCAAAGGTGTATGCTGGGACGTGAGGCGCCAAGGAGATAGGGAACTTCCTTTGGGATATGGAAAGCTACTTCACGCTGGTCCATACTCAAGGGGAGGAGAAGGTTACCGTGGCAGCGATGTACCTAGAGGGGGATGCAAAGCTGTGGTGGCGGACGCGGTTGGAGGATGATGTAGCTGCGGGTTGGCCAAAAATAGGGACCTGTGATATGTTCAAGAAGGAGTTGCAGGCACAATTCCTTCCCAAAAACGTGTCTTGGATGGCTCGAGAGGCGTTGAGGAACCTCAGACATACGGGGGCAGTCCGGGACTACGTTAAGGAGTTTCAGTCCCTGATTTTGGGTGTGACGAACATGATGGAGGATGACAAGCTATTCTACTTCATAGCAGGCTTGGGCTCAGAATGAGCTGAGATGGAGGGAAGTGGAGGACCATCCCGCAGCGATTGCAGCGGCTGATAGCTTGGCGGATTTCAAGCAAACTCCCACTGAGCCAGCGAAGAAGAGTGGGGAAGCGAAGGCATCCAACAAGGAGAACACTAAGGGTGGTAACGGTGGCAAAGCGAAGGGCAGCGAGCAGTCTGGCCAGCCTAACAGAGGTGGTGGCTGTTTCATATGCGATGGGCCACACAGTGCCAAAGAGTGTCCAAAACGGGAAAGGCTGAATGCACTTGTCGCTAAAGAGGAGAAGGAGGAATCTGAGCATGGGGAAGTAGTTCGGATGAGTCCCTTGCAGTGAATGGGATGTGTTTAGTTGATGAAGTCCCCGGTTGAGGGGGCAACTTCCGGTCATTGAGGATTCGAAGGATGGAGGGGAGCGGACTCCCCAAGACTTGGCTGATCGAAGCAGCCAAGGGGCGAACTGATGCAGAGGTTCGCAGGATGGTGGGCAGTGGGTGTTGCTCAAACCTGGCTGAAGGATGACTTAGGCTAGGCAGAACTTGACTTGGCCGTGGTGTGATGGGAAGTGTTGGCTTCTTGCTGGCGGGTTCAGCGAGGCGGATGGCTGAAGTGCTTCAATTGGTGCACCTGGGAAGTTGGGGCTTCGACGAGGGCGTCAAAGAATCAAGTGTGGGAGGCTTGTTAGCCCCTTAACTTGACGGATGCAGAAAGGGGGCGGCTACCCCCTTACTTGGCAGCGGACAACCAAGTTTTGCTAGGCGACAGATAGCCTAGGCAGCCCCTTGGGCACGGACGGATGCTGGGACAACGCAGGAGATATTCCGGATGAGCTACTCGCCTTGCGAAGCAAGCTGGGTAGGAGTCCTTGCGTGGGCAGGACTCTAAGCAGCGAAGCTGGGCGCTGCTTGGACTTAGGGGAGGACTCCTAAGGCGGATAGGATTCAGCTATGCTAGTTGGCTGCACTCCTAGTTGGAGTGGGAGACTTGGCAGCAGGTTCCTAGGATGGACAAGACTCACACAGGCAAGCTGGTCACACTCCTAAGATGGATGTGAGTTGGAGTGGCTAGTTTCCTTAGATGGGCTGACTCTTGGAGGCAACATGGCAATGGACTTCTAGTGGAGGATGAATTCTTAAAGACTTCCTAAACTATGCTGGGGCGGAATGGCTTTGGGCTGAGAATTGGACAGGGTGAGGACACATGTATTGGGTGGGTTTTGTACTTCTAGTGGCACTAGGATGGCCAGCCTAAGGTTGTGTCTATATAAAGGGATGAGCAGGGCATCCAAGGAAAAGAGAAGGATCTGATTTCTTCCTGCACAGTGAACCAGGGAGCAAGAGAAGAGAGTTCTCAGCCTGGTTGGTCAGCCTTGCTGTCTCCCTACATTGTATTTCAGCGGACAGAAATATAGCTTGGGCGGAGACCCTTGCACCAGGTCGAACTGTATTGTTGTTTTGCTTGTGTTTCCCTTGTGCATACGAGTGGGAAGGGAAGAGAGTGGTTGCTGGCTGCGTGGTGTAGTCAGGCCATCACGAGTGCGAACACTAGGCAAAGCTTCGTGTCCGTGACACTGACCAATATGGACGCTGTCATTCCCGTCATTGTCATCTTTATTGCTTCTATCATCAAAGTGGGAAAAAGAATATTTTTTGGGGGCTCAATTACTAGGGAAGTAGGGGGGAATTGATAGGGGAAAGATGACGTACTGAAGTAGAGAATAAATAAGAGCTTTTTTTACTCTAATTTGGGGATAGAAGAGTTTAGTGGGGTGCATGTAGCCACGTTCTACTATTTAACATGTGTATCCCATAATGCTCGTTTAACTAAAAATAATTGATACCTTTAGGGTTTAAAATTAAGAGTTTTCCTTGTCATGTCTAAAATTTTATATGTTAGGAGTATTTATTTCAAAAAGTTAATGTGAATACAAATAACAACATGTGCTTAGTGCATATGTATCACAAGGCAAGCATTGGATCCAAACTTCCTTGTCCATAAATTTTAGAATTATACTTTTCAATAACAATGAGCTTAGTGTAAACTATACATGAGAGCCCTTGATATTTATAATCAACAACGTACATTTTAGTGTATGTTAGCATCAGTAACATTAACACAAATATATATATGTTAATGTATGTAGCGTCAAATTATGGATTAGCTCCTATATATAACTTACATTCAGCTTATTAGGAACATTTGCTTCCATAAATTAGAAAGCGGATAAACACATGTAAACTGGTCGAGGCAATCATATTTATTTTGTGTTGCTAAGACCTAAGAGCAAGGACAATGACCATATCTGCTTACGGACAATAAACGGGTCCAAATGCAGGAAGATAGTCAAAAGATACCAAATCCGTCATGAAAAAGGAGAGGTAAAGAAAGAACATTCTCCATTTATACAGGCAGCAAGAATAACCAGATGGTGTGTGCGACACATCTAGCTGGGCCCCACTAGCATTCATACGTGTCGTGTCGACGTCGCTCATGATTTGCTGATTGCTACACTCAAACCATGAACCGTATGCAAATGAGACCCGTCTAAGACCCGCTTATCCTTGGCCTTAGAGGCGTGGGACCTCGTGGGCCACAACTAAACGTTTCATATTTAATTTCCGATTCAGGCCTTGCAGAAATCATTTTCTACTATAGTACTCCAACTCGATGTAGCAAAAAAAATCCTTCTTATATTAATTCTCCACATTTAAAAAAAGTATACTATTTAAAAACCCAATTTATCAACTTTTTTACTCTATTTGTTAATTTTTATTTTATTCACTAAATAGTGTGAGTATAAAATAGGATGATTAATATAGAATAAGCCTTTTCAAATTCAAACAATTAATATGAGACATTATTGGATGCATATTTAATGTTCCGCTCTAACAATAAATTCAGCGTAAAGAGCATTTAAGAGCTCTTCATCTATGAGATCGATAATGCACATATTAGGCTCTTATGTGTTCCCTACACTAAGCTTATGGTTAAAGCGGAGCATTTCTCTTACTATTAAAAGCCTACACAAAACTTAGGTCATGGCAGTGTAATAAAGGATTTAATTGGCTTTTCACAACTTTTGTAGGCTTAAGCCTAATTAATAAATTCCTATTATGAATAGTCCAAGGCACGAGAATACAATGTATTACTCCACACATTTGAAATTTTTAAAAGAATTAGCAGAGTTTTGGTCAAAAGAGTAGCAAACTACCTCTTCCTTTGTGACAATTTTTCAAAAACTTGGTCCCTACCTACCTGACTACATAAAAAATAGTTAAAAGAGATATAAATAAATACATACAATAAAAAGGTAAACCCAAGTCAACCCGAGAAAAGAGTTTATCAAGTAGATTTGTATTTTATCTAACATTTGTTCTCCTATGAAAGAAAAAATACGCTTTAATCAACTTAAGAATACTATGTTGAAATATTAGTGAACTTGGCAACTTGCTAGAAGAAAATGGTTTGTGGTTCCTTTCATGCTTTTGAACCGTCTCTCCTATTTGGGCTTATGCTTGACGGGGCTCACTTAATCCGGCATATTTTCAAACACTTGGCAGGTTCCAATAAAATGGCAACTGCAATAAATTGTTGGGGAAGATTGGGCATGGGGGAGGTTGCAACCGAAGACGTATAAGCATTGGGTACAATCAAAATCTTGGGAGCCATTTTAATATGTGGACCTATTATTGGTCATGTGGTCATTGTCCAAATTGAGGCACTAATTGGTCAAAATTAGCCAATTCCAAAGGTTGGGCCTGGACCTTCAAGATCAGAGCCATTGGTGGCCCACCCTGTCCTTTGCACCAGCCTCATACGGAAGATTTTTTGGTCATCCCACTTACATTTTTTATAAAATTTTTACTTTATAATTGTACATCGTAGTGCACATTAATATACGTGTTTATAACATTAACATATGCTAATATGTGCATAATTGATTCTAATGATATGCGGCTCATATAAAGTGGTAGATATCTTAAAAGATATTAGTGAGACGACCAAAATTTTTTGGGCCTAATACATAACACGTACTTGATAACCCGATCGTATGGGGTCAAGGTCATGGCCTAACTACATTGACTGTCGTGTGATGGACCAAGGCCACTTCTTCCCTTGCACAGGACCACAAGGGTGGGATGCTTGAGCTGCATGGAAGAGTTCATGTCTATGTCTGCATATGTACACATACATGTCTATGTGAAATCTATTGGGCTAGGAGCATCTCCAATCAGAGAAATCAAATTAAGCATTTGGAGATACTGAAGTGGCTCAAATTGATATTTCAAATTATCTATGTGGCAATTTAGGAGTAAGTTAACTTCAACCATGAATGTTAAATACAAGTAGGGGAGCCACAACCTTGGGAAATGATGACTAAATACATTAAAAAAATTATTTGAAGTCCTAACATAGGACTTTAAATTTGAAGTCCCAAATGAGGGCACCATTTCCGTAGGCAATGGCACCATTTCCCAAATGAAGGGTGTTGAGTTCAGCAAATGAAGGGGAATGGCTGAATCGTAGACAAGGCCTATAATGAGTTTGGGTTTACTTTTTTTTTAGAGTACAATATGAAAAGGCAGGCCCTAAGCAACATTAGCAAGAAGAGGGACCTCCAAGATGGGATGAGGAGTCCCTATCCAAGACATATACTTAAAAGAGATAGCTCGACAGGTAAGGATATATCCACACGGTTAGCTTCCCTGAGCACATGAACAAAAGAGGCAACATCAAAAGTCATGAGTGAAAGTTTGTGTAAAGAACAATAATTTTATACATAATTTTAAAAAAATATTACAATATAATGGATGTAAATCGAGAAAAAATGACAACATTCGAAACCTGTGAAAATAATTTTTATAAATTTAAATCAACATACATTGTTTTCCCACAACCATTTCTTTTAAATCATTGTATGATCAAAGCAAACTTCCTTAGGTGCGAATCAAAATGAATCACCATGTCCATGAGCTTTAACATAAATACATCTCAGGCATCTCCGAGTACAATCCCACAATAGTCTGAAGCTATAATCCAATATACAAGTCGAGACACCTACAAACACAATCAACTCTCATCTTACCCACTACATAAGATTGTGACAAAATAATAAAGACTCTCAATAAGTTAGAGTTATACATGAATCAATAGAACACAATCCATAAATGGAAACAAGAATCCAACTCTAGGAGCTCTCTACTAATAACTTGCAAAAGCCTCCTAAACATCGAAGCTAAAAAGAGGGAGAATGAATATTTTCGTAATCAGTAGAAAATACTCAGTATGAAAGTTCTAATTAGTGAACTCTATAAATCCATACATAGATGCATTTATGCAACTTTAACATGAAGCAGACATACATATATTAATTAAAAGTATCACTATACAACAAAACCATGCACATACACATACAATCATGTCAAATATCTTTACACTTACTCTTACACTTACAGCCATACTCGTACCATCTTACTCAAATTCTTAAGCTTACAATATTGCTCAGAAACATATACTTACAATTTTGCTTAGGAACATCCACTTATAGTCTTGCTCATAATCTTACACTTACAGTCTTATTCATAATCTTACACTTACTAAAAAACTTACAAACTTACTCATACAGTCGTACATATATTATTGACAACTGAAGCTCATTATGATTAATAAGCTTCAACATCGAAATAGAAATGAATGCAATTGGGGAAACTAGATGTTATAGACTTTTTCAAAGGTAAGGTACATCTGCTCTCATGGGGCATATGATCAAACAGGTAAGAATAGATCTGTGATACTACTTACCTAAGGGCATAGATGCCTACACTCTAGGGGACATATATAGGTAGAATCGTACAGTGTCATCTCTTAGGCCAACTAAGGGCGAAAATCATACAATGTCACTCTTAGGTTGGAATCTTATTGTGCCACATATAGGTAGAATTGTACAGTGTCATCTCTAGACAGAAAATCATATAACACTATCAATAGAGCATAAATGTTGGGCTTATATGCAGTACTAAGAATATTAAAAACATACATTACTCTCAATAGAGTATCAAATGACTAGATACAACACCAAGACAATATTATGTAATATAAATATCATGGCAAGACATGAGAAATGCTCAACCGACTTATTATCGGCTAACTCAAACACTAAACTTAATCCATCGAAACCCTCAAGTCTCAAACTCACAATGTATCAAATTAGCTTTGCTTGCTATTCAAGTTTGAATTAAGTTATGCAAGTACAATTATGCCATAAAATTCTTCAATCTTATAGTCATCTACTAACTAATCCAAAGTTGAGCCTGTTACAAAACCCTAGTTTGTCTAGGTAGCATAATTCACTTAACCATTGCACATGTGTATAACAATCATGCATATATATCACATACACACAATTCATCTTACTCATTATATACCTGTAATTCAACACATCGCTTACTAACATACTCTCTAGCCATCACTAGAACACATATTCCACGTACATCAAACCTACTTGTAGCTTACATGCATGTCCTATGCATATTCAAACATCCCACAATTTATTGTCTTTCCCTCTTACATCATGCAATCAGATAATCACATAACATCCAAAGCATTAAATCACACAATCCTAACATGTTGTTAAACATTTAAAGCATATTATCATGAAATTACGAGTTCATAGTCCCCTACCTAGTAATCCATGAGGTTTGATAGCGAGCATATGATGGTGACGATGTCAGCAGAAGAGTTGGTGGCCAAAAACATCAGCTAGTTGAAAGAGTTGTTGTCTTGAGGTTTAGGAAATGCCAAAAGTAATCAAGACAAGACATGGTGATGGAAATCTATGTGGCAAAGTCTGCAATCCACGACGACTAGGAGCAAGATTGTGCCAACAAAGAGTGGTAGGTGCGACTAGTAGTCGAGGGTGGACAAAATAGAGATAAGTCGATGACTGTGAAACACTCGATCGGTAGCAAGACGTCAAAATTGGCCGCATACAACACACAACAATGGCAATTTTGCATCATCAATGGCCCACAAAAGCAACAAAGAGTGTGGGTAGGTGCTTAAGGATAGAGGCAAGGTGGAGGAAGACCCCAATGTTGATTCAATATGTGGTGAAGTCATCCGCTAGTCAGGTAGGGTAAAAATGGCACCTATACCCTAATTCACATTCATGGCCACTTGCACACAACACAAAAAGGTGAGGGGGAGATTGTAGGACAGAGGCAGCACAAGACCCGGAAGGAGTGGTAGAGCCATGGCCAAAGGTGTTGGTCGACAAAGACTACCCTTGTCATCACCATGCCGAGGTGGGCCAATCAGCGTATGACAGTAAACAGGCAAAAAGCGCACTTTGCATAGGGTGGTCAACACATAATGGACAGAAGGGTAGAGCTAGGGCTTGCCAAGGGTTGGTGGGGCTTGTCCTCGCCATGCCAAGGCCAGAAGAGGGGAAATCCCCTGTGTAAGTCTAGTGGAGGGGAAAATGGCCCATTCCGGGCAGAGGTGGAGTCATATATGGAGGAAGGGGAGGGAGGTAGAAGGGGGTGTCTGGCTCATGCCATAAAAGAGGGGCACAACTATGCTAGGGCAGTGACCTAGCCATCTCAAGGCTAAGATTGGCTAGACTGAGGCAGTCTAGAGGTCGTATGGTGTCCAACGATGCTACAGTGGCCCAAAATGGCAAAACAGGCGAAAAACAAAGAAGGGTCGAGGAACATAGGGAGGAGCAAGGAGGGGGTATCGACAGCTCTAGCCGACACTACCATGATCATGTTGGAAAATGACAATTTTTAGTTGGGCAGAGCCAACCACGGTGGCAAACAACGATTTCCGATAGCAATAGTGCACCAAAGAATTGAAACGAAGAAGGGGGTTTCTGAGAGGTTCTAGAACGACATAGGGTGAATTGATTTGGGGAGACAATGGGCCAAGGTTGGCTGACCAAAGGCCAATTGGAGGCAAGCTCTCGCCGGCACAACCTCAATTTCCTACCACAAGTAGAAGCAAAAGGAACTGGGTGGAGGAGAGGAGGGGACAGAGCTGGAATTGGGCTGGTGGGGCCGTCGTTGGCCACCGCTAAGCTAGGTCAAATCCCATGGTGGCCATCTGGCCGCTGCCGACCAGTGCTAGTAGCAAGAGAACCCAAAACAGAGAGGTGCAGAGGCAAATCTAGTAGAGGCTAGATGGGCGGGGAAGAAGCTAAGAGGGCCAGCAAGGCTGGGCAGGGGCGACGGCCTTGCCATCGCCAAGCCTTGGTTGGCCGAATGAGGCTAGCTACAATAGTGTCACTGCCTCCGAGCTCTCATAGGGAGAAAAGGAAAGGAGATCCGGAGCATTCTAGAATGGGCTCGCTTGAGCCCGATCCCTTTAATTCTTTCTTTTCTTTTCTTTTCTTTTCTTTTCTTCCATTCTCTTTTTCTCTCGTCTTTTTTTTCTCTCATTTTCTTCCTTTTTTGAGCCAAAAGCTCATATCGAGGCCCGTGGTCTGCAACTAAGTCTCATACCCAACTCTATGGATATAAATACCATATAAAATATGCAAAATCAAATATGCTGAAGTGCCAAATTTTCCTGCTAAAAATAATAAAAAAATAGCAAAAAAATCATAGAAATTTGCAAAAAAAAAAAGAGATGTTACATTCTTCCCTCCTTAGAAAAATTTCATCTTTGAAATTTCAAGATCAACTTACAACTTCAAGTTGAAACAACTACCTCGGGGTATATCTCTCTCATATCCGCTGAAACATCTCAAGTCGCCATCTCGGAAGCTTGTTACTACCACAAGATCTTTGCCACAAGAATGGAATTTGTCATCCATAACTTACCTTTTCCTTCAAAGGATCTAACTGAAGTGTTCCTCAACTTAAACTAAAGATCCCTTTGCCTCTAATTAGCATAACTCTTCTATTGACATTGAGTTGTCTGAAGCTCTTGCTTGGCTAACTTCAAGTTGACTGCACAGTGTCAGACAATTCATATTTGAGCATCAACAACTCACTTACCTCAGCCCAACATGTCGACAAACAAAATATCCTTTCATGTATGACCTCATAAGGGCTATCCAAATGCCATAATGAGTTGTTATAATAAACAAACTCAAATAAATGGCAAGTGCCACTCCAAAGAGCCTTTCCATTCTAATGCACAGGCTATCATCAATCCTTTAGCATATGAAACCATCATCATTCTGAAAGAAAGAAACCATAAATTTCATCAATTGGTCTACAATGACCTAAATGGTCTCATGCCTCTTTCGTGTATGAGGCAACTTACAACAAAATCTCATTTCCACTCTTGAATCCCCAAATGATGTAGGGGTCTTGGTTGTTTTGGATGCTCTGACCTAATATGCTGACAAGTTATGCATCAAACAACACGTTCACTAATGTTCCTCTTCATACTGCTCAACTAAAAACCACCTGCATATCTCATTCAACAAGTCTATACTCATGCCCCATCATATGTGCAACAAAATCCTTAGATTTTCTACTCATCAAATACACCATCACGTTTACCTTTTCTAGGAGGTATAATGTAATGCCCCGACCTAGACTGGGGGTTATTCGGAATACAAAATCGAAGTAAATTAAAATTTTCATCAAAATCAAAATATATTAACCAACTAGGAGCGAAAGACTCTATGTGCGAGAGTCCTATCGTTCCTCTACGCACTACGGAGCTTTAGTGCTTCGTTGTGCATAGGTCAGAACAAACCTAATTTTATAACTAATTTAGATTGGGCTAATGTTGTTGTACCATTGGTTGCTTGTGTATGTATTAAATAACATCTATGACGTTATTCCAATACGATTGGATCCGAAAGTAGTTTTGCCTAACGACTATTATATGCATCAAACATTACAAAATCATATACATTAAAATACGTATATTCTTATATCCGAATAAAGCATCTAAAAGCATACAAAAATTTAATAAATCATCGGAGTTACATAGAAGCCAATAAATCGGTGGAATAAGTAGAACACACAAACAAGCAGATTAGCCTATATTAGATCCCATTAAATTATGATTGTATTATATCATAATAGATTAGATCGGAATATATCAAGTCAAACATAACATTTCATAGCTTATCAGATTATATTAGGTCAAAGCATATCCAAACACACTGAATCAGAGCATAGCATATATCTTAGGTAACACATGCATTCATATAACCATTTATCTTAGTTAATACAATAATATTGCTAATTAAAATATGCATGCATATAAATATAAAAATCAGAAGGTCAAAAATGCTTGCTCTCCTGTACTTCCAGAAGTTGTGACACTCAGAGTTGCTCGTTTCCTTTGGCGCCCTCACTTTCCGGTCTGGAGATGGTGGCAGAACCTCCTCTTGTTTCAGTATATATTTCTCCTTGCATATGAAGGTGGCGGACATCCCCTTTTTCACCTAGAACATTTTCTTCTGTGTGGCCCGAGGATGGCGAGTGTAGCTTCCCCTTAACCCGAGATGTTTCACCCTTCCTGCGCTCTTAGGCGATGGGTAGAATTTCCTTTACTGGGAGACACTTTTCTCTCTACGCACCCATAGGCGATGAATAGACCGTTCCCTACCGAGAGACACTTCTTTTTCTACGCGCCTGAAGGCAACGGACAGACCTAACCCTTACCAAGAGAGCTACCCATATAGTGGAAGGCGTGCGAGCGTATGAAGGAAAAGACATATGAACACACAAATCACACCACGTGTCAAGCTTCCATTGGCCTGCATCACGTGGTAGGCACGGCTAACACCACGCGTCACGTGGATGGCCGCGATTGGGCAGCACACTATCGGCTCGGCTCCTGCTGACATCATCTATTATGTCTTTTCTTTAATATTTTATTATTATTTTATTCAAATATAATTTCAACTTCAAAATGCGATAACTTCTTATCCCGAAGTTAAAATCGCACGTTCTTGGTACCGACAAACTCATATCGACAAGACCTTTGAAACTAGACTATATATAAGTAGGTTATTTTGCACTTTTATGTGGGTCCCGCCCATGTGGCATGCTTCTCGAGGTCATAACTTTCGCTCCCGGCCTCTGTTTCGCATGTTCTTTGATTCGTTGCGCTCGTTACTTTGAGTTCTACTCTTATATAGGGATTCCATTATTTAAAACCCCTTAAAACTTAACTAAAATTCATGTAATTACCCTTAACTATATGGTTTAATCACAATCAAAACACGGGGTGTGACATATAAGATGAATGAATCATAACCCTTTGAATACACCAAGATGTTGTCATCAATTATCATGATGAATCCATCCAAAAGCTTTTGAAACACTACCTGCATCATATCCATACATGCTACATGTGTTGGTGAGTCCAAATGACCTCCGTTAGAACTCGTAATATCACACTGAGTTCACCAGGTTGCCTTAGGAATATCCTCTTAGTCATAAGTTCTGCCAACTCATCCTTGAATTCATTCAACTTTAGCAAGTCATCCCACATGATTCCCTTGAGGCATAGAGTGCACTAAACACTAACTCAAGAATGAACTTCACCACTCTCTTAGGCGGAAATCCTAGTAAGTCATCAGGGAACATGTCAGGAAAATCCCTAACAATGTCTAGAGATAGCTTCTCAAACAACCTGCCAAAAAGGCTCTACAACCTTTAATCATGCATAGCCTAGCCTTAACGGTTCACCCAAGCATAAAGTTGACCATTTTCAAAAACCCTAAATACGACATTTGAACCTTCAGGGCACACTAACATTGCATGTTTCTTATGATGATCTACGACTACTTATTGAGTAGTCAACCAATCATCAAATCCACACGGAACTCATACCATCCTTCCTTAAATCTTAAGTGGTAACCACAACACTCACAAGTGTCAAAGTAGTTTCTAACGGCTAATTATTGTAACGCCCGAGATTTTTCACACATTTTCTTTAAAATTCACGACATTTTTTTGCAATATAACATCTGTAAATCGGAGGAAAAATGACAAAATCAAAACCTGATAAAACAGTTTATAATTTAAAACAGTAAACATCCATTTTCCATCTAAATATTTTTATCATACGGTCAAACATCATACGGCCAAAGAAAATATCATCAGGCGCTACTCGAAAACACACGTATGAATAAATTGCTATGATCATTGACTTTAAATACAAATCTCTCCCAGCCATCCCTGAGTGCAAGTCTCATAACAGTCCACATTCTAATCCAAATGAAAGTCCAGAAAGATAAACATCTTAACGTCTCGTCTCACCCAATACATTGGATCGTGGCACAAATAAACTCGCAATGAGTGAAGCATATACCTGAGTCAACGGGAATCAATCCACCGCTAAAATGAGCATCCATTACCAGGAGCTCTCCGCACAACCCTGCAAAACCTCCCGTACAACGGGGCTAAAAAGTAGGGTAATGAGTATTTTCATACTCAGTAGGAAAATACCCAGTAGGGGAATCCAAAATAGTGAACTCACTAAGTGCATAAATACACGCATTCATGCAACTCAAACATGAAGCAAGTAGGCATATCAATATCATGCTCATACGCATATAATCATACCAAATGCACCATCGTGCCAAAATCATACCAAAGGCACCATCATGCCAAAATCATACATAATGCACCACCGTGCCAAAATCGCACCATCAAATTAAACTTACACTAACACCCTTATCTAGGGTCTTACAACTTACTCGTACCATCATATGCATACTCATACGACCCACGCATACTTGTATGACCTTACTCATACAATCATACTCGTACAACCTTACTCGTATAGCTTACACAAAATCACACTTATTGTCTTACTCAGAAACATACTCTCACAAACGTACTCATACACATACACATACACTTACAGTCGTACTCATACTCATACACTTACAGTCATGCTCATACTCATACGCTTACAATCGTGCTCATACTCATAATCGTACACATATCAACGGCCACTGAAGCTCATTACAACTAATAAGCTCCAGCGTCGAAATGGAAAAGAATGCCACTGGGGCAACACCTTAACCTCCGGGGAGTGACTAGACGCCATGGACTTTTCCGAAGGTAAGGCACACCAATGCTCATGGGGCACTGGATCAAACAGGTAAGAGTAGATCCATGATACTACTTACCTGAGCGTGTAAACATAAACACCCACACATAAGGGGTCATACAGTTGCCCACCATAATGGGTCTTATAGTGCCAGTGCCACTCTTGGGCAGAAACGTACAATGCCACTCTTGGGCGGAAACATACAACGCTCTCAACAGAGCATCAAACGTCTGGGCTAACACAGCACACAGACCAAATCAGAAACATACATCGCTCTCAGCAGAGCATCAGATTTCTAGGCTTCATACAGCACGCAGACAAAGTCAGAAACGTACATCGCTCTCAACAGAGCATCAAACGTCTGGGCTTATACAGCACGCAAACCAAATCAGAAACATACGTGGCTCTTAGCAAAGCATCAGACGTCCAGTGCTCTATACAACACACAAACAACATCCCGTAGGATAAACATCATGGCAAGACATGAGAAAAGCTCAGCCGACTCCATCGGCTAGCCCAAACACGGAACTTAATCCGTCGAACCCTCAGATCTCAAACTCACAACGCTATCATTAGCTGTGCTTATAATTTAAGTTTGAATTAAGTAAATTATGCGGTACAATTATGCCACACAAACTCACAATCCTCAACTGAACAAACTGAAGCTGAGCCCGATCGAAACCCTAGTCCATCAAGGCAGCAGACTTCACTTACCCGTCCACATCATGGACAAAACACATCATACATCAAACCCTTACAGTCTTACATACTTCGCCATCCATCTTATGGCCAAATCATCTTACACTGACATCCTCAAATGAAGCTCCTCAGAGCCAACCCAGTTGTCACTCTCTTACTTATATCTCACTTATTATGCTTACTTTTCACTTCATAATCTGTACGTTATGCTTGTACAATTATGAACACTCTTACTGTCTGATAATCGTCCAACATACAATCCAACTCAAACCGATCCATTCTAATCCTTGCCCGTCATACTCTTATCCTCTGTCATCCGCCATACGCTTACATATCCATATCCAAATCCAAACAAAACCTCTGTCACCTCTTACTGTCCATCGCCCATACCTCTGCCCACATACACTTGTAGATATCCATATCATAGGCAAATAGTCATCATACATACGTATGTCTATCACACATACGTATAACATATACATACGATCATACATACATAACTTACAAACATGCTCACTAGCCATCACTAGTGCATACATACACATTTATACATACGTCAAACATACACACTAGCCATCACTAGCACATGCATACATACATACACGCTAGCCATCACTAGCACATGCATACATACGTCAAACATACATGCTAGCCATCACTAGCACATGCATAATCCATACATACTCCAAACATGCACGCTAGCCATCACTAGTGCATACATACATACGTCAAACATACATGCTAGCCATCACTAGCACATGCATAATCCAAACATACTTCAAACATGCACGCTAGCTATCACTAGCACATGCATAATCCATACATACTCCAAACATGCACTCTAGCCATCACTAGCACATGCATAATCCAAACATACTTTAAACATGCCCGCTAGCCATCACTAGCACATGCATACATACGTCAACATACACGCTAGCCATCACTAGCACATACTCAATCAACATACGAAACATACCAACAAACACGCTAGTCATCACTAGCACATACTTACATCCAACATGCATGTCATATGCATTTCAACATACCATATAATCGTGCTTACACGTACATCGTGCAATTGGATCGTTACTTAACATCCAAAGCATTGAATCATACAATCCTAGCATGCTACTAATTCAAAGCATGCTATCATGAAATTACGAGTTCAAAGCTCCCCTACCTCGTAATCATGACGTTCGATGGCGAGCACACGACGGTGGTGGCGTCGGCGGCGGAGTTGGTGGTCAAAACCATTGCCTGGCTGAGAGAGCTGCTGTCCCGAGGATTTTAGGAAGCGCCGGAACTAGTCACAGCCAAACGGGGTGTCAGAAATCCATGTGGTAAAACCCGCGATCCATGGCGGCACACTAGGGCGGCCGGGAGAAAAGTCGTGCCAACATATGTGGCGGTGCGACCAGAAGTCGATGGTGTACTCACTGAAGATCGGCCGGTGGCCAAGATGTACTCGGCCGGTGGCTAAGACGTGCTCAGCCTGCCACAAAGACGTCGAAATCGGCCATGGACAGCACCCAACGGCGACAATTTCGGTCAACAAAGGCCCACATAAGGGCAGAGAGCATGGGGCAACGCTCGAGGACAGAGGAGAGGTGGAGGAGGGCTATGTGTCAACTCCACTCGGTGGCAAAGCCAACCGATGGTCAGGCAGCGCGAATGCGGCGCCTAAACCCAAAAGCACACACGTGGCTACATGCACACGTGACCCAAAGGGGCGGGGGAGAGGGCTGAAAGGGGGCGACCCAAGGCCCACAAAAGCCAACAGGGCTAAGGCCCTAGTTGTGGCCAATCTAAGCGGCGACATCGCCGATTGCCACCCACATCCAATACCCATGGTGCGGGCGGCTGTGCATCTTGCACGGTATAGGTCAATGACAAGCGGCCCACTCCGAGCGGAGGTATAATCGGGCCAAGTGGGGCTGACCCTCACTATCATCGAGCCGGGGCAAAGCCCATGATGGCCAAATGGCCCACGGCTCACCAATGCCAACGACCCGAGACACACCCAAAGCGTCTAATCAGGCGGAGCAATACAATAGGGCGAAGTGGGGTCGGAAATGGCAAACCCCTACCGACACTGGGTCAAGGTAGGCTGGATGGAGTCCTACCGGTGGCCGGACGACAACCGGAAACCCACCGGCGTCCAAAAACTCACACAGACAGTGAGATGGAGAATGAGAACAAAACCCGACCAAAGTGCCGGTAGCTCACCACGGAGCGAAGAAAGCATGGCGGCGGCTCTAGCCAGTGCTTATGGGTTCCTAGCGGCCAACTAAACATAAGTCTAGTTGAGAGCAGCCGCAAAGAACGTCAAAATCGTACACCCACAGTTCAAAAACGGGATTGAAGGAGAGAAAAACCCGAAAAAAAGGTTCGGTACCTCGTGGAGGAGCGAAGAGGCCGTGGCGGCGGTCATAGCCGGCACCTACGGACTTGTGGCGGTGAGCCAAAGCGGATCCTGATAAGAATCGAAGGAATCCAACGACGGAGGAGGGAGAACGGGCAACCGGATATGGGCTCGGGTTTCTCTCCTTTCTCTCTGGACGTGAATTCTCTCTAGAATGTCGGTTCCGTAAGTTTATGGAAAAACTTACTGTTTTAAGCCGTCATTTTATTATTCATCTTTCTAATTTTTACATCTATGTCCCCAACACGCGTTCACTTACCGTTCACGCATTGTACCTCCAAATTTTGCACCGTAAGCGTGCAGCGAGGCCCGCGGCCTGCGACTAAGCCCCACACCCAACTCTACGGGTATAAATATAGGGAAAAATACATAAATATGAATACGCTAAAGCGTCACATTTTCCCACCGAAAATGACTAGAAAAATAGCAGAAAAATCCCAGAAAATCGTAGAAAAATCAGGGACCTTACAATTATAGAGTGAAGTAAAGTCAAATATAAGTTCAACATGTCATAAAACAAATTTAACATAACCAACAACTCTAGCCCCTCTCATGGTTTGTGCCCATCCTCATGCTCAATGTAGAACCCATCCAAAGTAGCTGCATAGCACAACATGCAACCCCAAAGCAAAAACCACAGACAAAGAGGGGTGAGCTTAGTTGAGAAAGGGTTTTAAAATGGAATATAAACTCATAAAAACACGTGTTCCCAATCTAAACATGCATCACATATCCATTCTCTAAACTTGTGCATCATGAGATAAATCACATTTCATATATATATTTATGTCACCTGTGCATCACGATATAAATCACAATCCATAAACACATTCAAGCCACTTGTGCATCATAGGTTCATCCATAGTTCATATCACATATACTCAACATATATAATCATATAAATCTCATCATAGCATTCACATCCTGCATGAATCAAGTATCAATATTCACAGACTGCATAATCAAGTCTCAATATCCACATTCACCTTACATAATCAAGTATATCAACACATCCCATCTTGCATATTCAAGCATCATCATTCCATAAGCACCATGTGTAACATAAGCATCATTGTTCCTACATAACTTGTGTCAATGAGCATTATATACCATACACATGCATAAATCAACCAATGAATGTCTCACAATTGATAAAATAACCTTACTTAATCGGCCCTACTCCTCTCACCCAGGGAGGAACCATCCACAAGGGATGTAAAACCATTCGATAAACCTCTGAGCAGCTAATCCGTAAAACAAGGGCATCCAATCGATTAATCATGGCTAATCATAATTAATCTTCATTTATAGATCATTCGTATGATGCATGTAACATGATACATACGTGAAAAAATGTTAAATGAATACAAACATAAGTAAGCATAATCTAATCAGTCTATATGTTCATGAAACATGGTCCATTTGTGACAAATAAAATCATATAAGTATATGCAAGCATGTATATACATGGTAGTGTTCACACTTAAGCTAAAACATGTGGAACATGAATTACCTATAATCAATGTGACATGTGCAAGTATCCATAACTCATCATGGTCATATCCTACTGGAATCGTGGAGTAAATGCGAAGAAATCATCAAAATACAGATTTAAAATAAGTAGAACATCATGCTAAACCTGGACAAGTATAGTCATTTTCATACATAAGCTATATCATAATTCAAAGAAAGTTCACATGTAATTAAGTGACAATTATAAGTAATCATAACTCTTCATAGTCATAGAAAATTAGAATTATGAGAAAATAACAAAATATGGCCGAAAAATTCAAAAAAATAGCCAAAGTAACCATTCTACTATTTGGCTGTTTGAACACCCTGGCAGGCCATTTAAACGCCTGGCCATTCGAATGTTGGCCTTTCAAACGACTATGAGCCCATTTCATCATTCGAAACAATCCACTTTTCTTGTTCGTCTTCAACCTCTTGAAATTCAAACAAAAAATAATCCAAAATTCCATATAAATTAAAAAATCATCATAGAACATTATACAATTAAAATTTAAGCCTAGTACATGATGGATCTAATCATTTTCATGCTTAATCATACAAAAATAATCATAAATCACATGTTTTTAATAAATCACAATTAAACATCAAAATGAAGCAAGAACTCAAATAAACCTATAATCATGCATTCCAATGAAGAAAACCACTTTAAGGTAAAAAACCCTTACTTCTAACAAGCCTTTGAATCATTTGAATGATCCTCTACCTCAAGAAATCTTACCCAAAAATTAGGGTTTTAGTTAAACCTAATTAAAATTAACTAATAAACTCAAATCAACTTGGAAAATGATAGATCTAAGACATTCTTAGGTTAAAAATAAAAATCACCTAATTAAGGTTTTAAATCAAAATGAAAAATAAGATTTTGATGAAGAAAATCAAGAATCAAGATAGGAGAAATGAAGATATAGGTGATTAAGAACAAAATTGAAAGATTAGGGTACTTAAGAGAAGAAATCACACCTTAATCAAAATTTCTCCTTTGAGAAATGGAGGTAGAGCACTTCCACCCTCCTAACATAGCCTTTCCCCATTTGGCAAATGGCTAGGATTTTTTTCCTAACATAGTAAGGGTTTTGGGCTAGGTATACATATTGTTAAGCTGAAAAATAAGGTAAAACATCTTAAGTAGCTAATTAAAGGTATTTTTGACTTAAAAACGAATTTAATCACACCAAACTCACTTAAATAAAGTACTAGAAGGTTCAAGGTTAAAATAGGTTGCACACTTTCCCAAATGGACGTAGGCCCATGGTGGGGTCTGCTCCCTTAATTAAAGAAAAATTAGGAAAAAATACTATTAAATCTGTAAAAATTGAGTAAATCAAGCTTATCACTAAAACTCTTAAAAATAAAATTAAACCTTAATAAAGTCATAATTAACTAACCCCTAACCCTAAAATCAAATTAAACTGGTAAACCAAAAACATTCACACAATTAAAGGAAAAGAATTAAGAGATCTTACATAATTACCTCAAAGACTATCCATAATCTTGGAGGATCAAAATTCTTCCAATAAACCACTCTTAACCACGAATCTTTGAAAGGAGGCAAAAATAATCTCATACTCCACCACTTACATACTCCCTTGCCTACGACTAAGGGATTGCAAATCCTTATGACAACAAAGTGGTGGAAATGTACTCCCAAGAAGACCCTTAGGTACTCCTTCAAGGTCATAAGTTGACTTAATGGGAAGTGGTTACCTTTGATAGATTTTTTCAATAGCGAACTTCATCCATCATAGCATAAGTGGCTGCAACCACTCCTCGATCATTCAGAGTCTGGATAAACTCAACAAGGTGCTTCGTATTCTTCTTTCAACACTATCAGCCTCTGACTTTCTTAATAGGCATTAGAGGAGCGAGTTACCATTTCTGAAACTCAACACATTCCTTAACAGCCTATGGCCCTTCTCAGCTAATAAACATGCGATCCAACTGACCAAATCTCTCAACAGCTGAGGCACCTTGGCTCAACTCTACCCAAAGGCAAAAAGAAACAAAGTCAAGGGAAAACTTTCACCTTGACCCTTCCAAAATCATTTCTCAACTTACTCTACATGTCACAACTCTGGATTTGCGATTGTTATGGACTTGTAGTCAAACTACCTAGGCTATGATACCAATTGTATCGCCCGAGAATGTTACAAACATTATCTTAAAATTCCTAAAGTTTTTTTGTAGTAAAATGGCTATAAATTGGGAAAAAATGACGACATTCGAAACCTATGAAAACAATTTTTGTAAATTTAAATCAACACACATCATTTTCCCACAAACATTTCTTTTAAATCATCACAAGACCAAACCAAACATTCTCAGGCATGAATAAAAAAGAAACAAACAAAATAAATCGCCATGGCCATGAGCTTTAACATAAATATATCTTAGACAATTTCGAATACAATCCCACAACATTCAGAAGCTATAATCCAATATAAAAGTCGAGACACGTATAAACACAATCAACTCTCATCTTACCCAATACAAAAGATCATGGCAAAATAATACTCTCAATAAGTCAAAGTTATACATGAGCTAATGAAACACAATCCATAAACGGAAACAATAGTCCAACTCTAGAAGCTCTTCACTAATAACTCATAAAACCATCCCAAACATTGAGGCTAAAAAGAGGAAAATGAGTATTTCCATACTTAGTAGAAAATATTCAGTAGGAGAGTTCTAATTAGTGAACTATGTAAATCCATGCATAGATGCATTCATGCAACTTTAACATGAAGCAAACAGGCATATACTAATCAACGTCTTACCATACAACAATTCCATGCACATACACATGTAATTATGTCAAATATCCTTACACTTACCTTTATACTTACAACCATACTCGTACAATCTTACTAAAATTCTTATGCTTACAATCTTGCTCAGAAACGTGTACTTATAGTTTTACTTAGGAACATCTACTTATAGTCTTACTCCTTACAATCATAGTCTTGCTCATAATCTTATACTTACTCGGAAACTTTTAACTTACTTAAAAATTTATAAACTTAGTCATATGTTAAAACCATGATGAGCAGGAGGCATGAGAATTTAATAATGAGATGTTATGGATTATAGTATGATATGCAGATGACTTGAATATATGATGATGTGTGATATGAAAACATGTTCATGAGATATGCTAGAGATAGTATGACATGCATATGACATGAGTAGATGTATATGGATGGTAAATTATGACATGAATGCACATATTTATGTAGATATTTCGGGATGGATGGGTATGATGGAGTATTTGTTGAATGAGTATTTTGTGTTTATGCATGTGATGTTATCTTGAATTTACTTTCCATATGTAACGCCCGAGATTTTTCACACATTTTCCTTAAAATTCACAGAAAATTTTTGCAATATAACGTCTGTAAATCGGAGGAAAAATGACGAAATCAAAACCTGATAAAACAGTTTATAATTTAAAACAGTAAACATCCATTTTCCATCTAAATATTTTCATCATACGGTCAAACATCGTACAGCCAAAGCAAATATCATCAGGTGCTACTCGAAAACACACGTACGAATAAATTGCTATGATCATAGACTTTAAATACAAATCACTCCCAGGCATCCCTGAGTGCAAGTCCCATAACAATCCACCGACTAATCCAAAGGAAAGTCCAGAATAATAAACATCTTGTTTTCTCATCTCACCCAATACATTAGATCATGGCACAAATAAACTCGCAGTGAGTGAAGCATATACCTGAGTCAACAGGAATCAATCTACCGCTGAAACGAGCGTCCATCTCCAGGAGCTCTCCACACAACCTGCAAAACCTCCCGTACAACGGGACTAAAAAGTAGGGTGATGAGTATTTTCATACTCAGTAGGAAAATACCCAGTAGGGGAAACCAAAATAGTGAACTCACTAAGTTCATAAAAATATGCGTTCATGCAACTCAAACATGAAGCAGATAGGCATATCAATATCATGCTCATACACATACAATCATACCAAAAGCACCATCGTGCCAAAGTCATACCAAAGGCACCATTATGCCAAAATCATACCAAAGGCACCATTATGCCAAAATCATACCAAAGGCACCATCGTGCCAAAATATACCATCAGATTAAACTTACATAAACACCCTTATTCAAGGTCTTACAAACTTACTCATCCCACTGTATGCTTACTCATACAGCTTACACATACTTGTACGACTTTACTCGTACGACCTTACTAGTACAGCTTACACAAAATCACACTTACTGTCTTACTCATACTCTTACAATCATACTCATACACATACTCTTACAGTCGTGCTCATACTCATACGCTTACAGTCGTGCTCATACTCATACTCTTACAGTCGTGCTTATACTCATATGCTTACAGTCGTGCTCATACTCATACTCTTACAGTCGTGCTCATACTCATATGCTTACAGTCGTGCTCATACTCATACGCTTACAGTCGTGCTCATACTCATACTCTTATAGTCGTGCTCATAATCGTACACATATCAACGACCACTGAAGCTCATTACAACTAATAAGCTCCAGTGTCGAAATGGAAAAGAATGCCACTGGGGCAACACCTTAACCTCTGGGGAGTGACTAGACGCTATGGACTTTTCCGAAGGTAAGGCACACCAATGCTCATAGGGCACTGGATCAAACACGTAAGAGTAGATCCATGATACTACTTACCTGAGCGTGTAAACATAAACACCCACACATAAGGGGTCATACAGTTGCCCACCATAATGGGTCTTATAGTGCCAAAGAATCGCCCACCATAATGGGTCTTATAGTGCCAGAGAATCGCCCACCATAATGGGTCTTATAGTGCCAGAGAATCGCCCACCATAATGGGTCTTATAGTGCCAGAGAATCGTCCACCATAATGGGTCTTATAGTGCCAAAGAATCGCCCACCATAATGGGTCTTATAGTGCCAGAGAATCGCCCACCATAATGGGTCTTATAGTGCCAGAGAATCGTCCACCATAATGGGTCTTATAGTGCCAGAGAATCGCCCACCATAATGGGTCTTATAGTGCCATTGCCACTCTTGGGCAGAAAACATACAGTGCCACTTGGGCAGAAACATACAGTGCCACTCTTGGGCGGAATCATCCAATGCTCTCAACAAAGCATCAAACGTCTGGGCTTATATAGCACACAGACCAAATCGAAACATATGTCGCTCTCAGCAGAGCATCAGACGTCCGGTGCTCTATACAACACAGACAACATCCCGCAGGATAAACACCATGGCAAGACATGAGAAAAGCTCGGCTGACTCATTATTGGCTAGCTCAACACGGAACTTAATTCGTCGAACCCTCAAGTCTCAAACTCACAACGCTATCATTAGTTGTGCTTATAATTCAAGTTTGAATTAAATATATTATGCGGTACAATTATGCCACACAAACTCACAGTCCTCAACTGATCAAACTGAAGCTGAGCCTGATCAAAACCCTAGTTCGTCAGGGCAGCTGACTTCATTTAACCTGTCCACATCATGGACAAAACTCATCGTACATCAAACCTTTACAGTCTTACATACTTCGCCATCCATCTTACACTGACATCCTCAAATGAAGTTCCTCAGAGCCAACCCAGTTGTCGCCCTCTTACTTATATCTCACTTATTATGCTTACTTTTCACTTCATAATCTGTACGTTATGCTTGTACAACTATGCACACTTTTACTGTCTGACAATCGCCCAACATACAATCCAACCCAAACCGATCCATTTTAATCCTTGCTCGTCATACTCATATCCTCTGTCATCTGTCATACACTTACACATCCATATCCAAATCCAGACAAAATCTCTATTACGCCCAACATACAATCCAACCCAAACCGATCCATTTTAATCCTTGCCCATCATACTTATATCCTCTGTCATCTGTCATACGCTTACACATCCATATCCAAATCCAGACAAAATCTCTGTTACCTCTTACCATCCATTGCCCATACCTCTGCCCACATACACTTACACATATCCATAGCATAGTCAAATAGTCATCATACATACGTATGTCTATCACACATACGTATAACATACACATACGGTCATACATACACAGCTTACAAACATGCTCACTAGTCATCACTAGTGCATACATACATATTTCAAACATACATGCTAGCCATCACTAGAACATGCATAATCCATACATACTCCAAACATGCACACTAGCCATCACTGGCACATGCATAATCCATACATACTCCAAACATGCACGCTAGCCATCACTAGCACATGCATATATACGTCAACATACACGCTAGCCATCACTAGCACATACTCAATCAACATACGAAACTTACCAACAAACACTCTAGTCATCACTAGCACATACTTACATCCAACATACTTACAACCAACATGCATGTCATATACATTTCAACATGCCATATAATCATGCTTACATGCATATCATGCAATCGGATCGTTACTTAATATCCAAAGCATGGAATCATACAATCCTAGCATGATGCTACTCATTCGAAGCATGCTTCATGAAATTACGAGTTCAAAGCTCCCCCTACCTCGTAATCATGACATTTGATGGCGAACAAACGACAGTGGCGGCGTCGGCGGCGTCGGCGGCGGAGTTGGCGGTCAAAACAGTTGCCTGGCTGAGAGAGCTGCTGTCCGAGGATTTAGGAAGTGCTGGAAACAATCACGGCCAAACAAGGTGTCAGAAATCAATGCGGCAAAACCCGCGATCCACGGCAGCACACTAGGGCGGCCAGGAGAAATGTCATGCCAACATAAGTGGTGGTGCGACCATAAGTCGATGGTGTACTCACTGAAGATGGGCCGGTGGCTAAGACGTGCTCAGCCGGCCACAAGACGTCGAAATCGGCCGTGGACAGCACCCAACGGCGACGATTTCGATCAACAAAGGCCCACATAAGGGCGGAGAGCGTGGGGCAACTCTCGAGGACAGAGGAGAAGTGTGGACAGCTCTCGTGTCAACTTCACTCGGTGGCAAAGCCAACCGATGGTTAGGCGGCGCGAATGCGGAGCCTAAACCCAAAAGCACACGTGTGGCCACATGCACACGCGACCCAAAGGGGCGGGGGAGAGGGCTAAAAGGAGGTGACTCAAGGCCCACAAAAGGCCGACATGGCTAAGGCCCTAGCTGTGGCCAATCAAAGCGGCGACATCGCCGATAGCCACCCACAACCAAAACCCATGGTGCGGGCGGCTGTGTATCTCGCACGGTATAGGGCAATGACAAGCGGCCCATTCCGAGCGGTAATATAATTAGGCCAAGTGGGGCTGAGCCTCACTGTCGCCGAGCCGGGGCAGAGCCCACGATGACCAAATAGCCCATAACGCGCCGATGACAATGACTAGAGACCCACCCAAAGCGTCTAATCGGGCGGAGCAAGGCAATAGGGGCGAGGCGGGGTCGGAAACGACAAACCCCAACCAACACCGGGTCGAGGTAGGCTAGACAGAGTCCTACCGGTGGCCAGACAATGACCGGAAACACACCGGCGTCCAAAAAAATCCCACGGACAGTGAGATGGAAAATGGGAACAAAACCCGACCAAAGTGCCGGTAGCTCACCACGGAGCGAAGAAAGCATGGTGGCAGCTCTAGCCAGCACCTATGGGTTCCTAGCAGCCAACTAAACATAAGTCTAGTTGAAGGCGGCTGCAAACGACATCAAAATCGTACACCCACAGTTCAAAAACGGGATTGAAGGAGAGAAAAACCCGAAAAAAAGTTCGGTACCTCGTGGAGGAGCGAAGAGGCCGTGGCGGCGGTCATAGCCAGTACCTATGGACTCGTGGCGGTGAGGCAAAGCAGATCCTGACAAGAATCGAAGGAATCCGACGATAGAGGAAGGAGAACGGAGCGACCGGATATGCCCTCGGGTTTTCTCACAAAACCACTGGACGTGAAATTCTTACTAGAAGTCGAACTTCCTGGAATCCGATGTTCAGATTTCTATATATAAAAACTTTTTTATTTTTATATTTATGTCCCTAATATGTGTTCACCCACCGGTTATGCATTGTACCTCCAAAATTTGCGCCGTAAGCGCGTAGCGAGGCCTGCGGCCTGCGACTAAGCCCCACACACGACTCTACGGGTATAAATACAAGGGGAAATACATAAATATGAATATGCCATAGCGTCACATTTTCCCGCCGAAAATGACCAGAAAAATAGCAAGAAAATCGTAAAAAAATCAGGGACCTTACACCATATTAAAAACCCTTGCTGATCTTGTTGCTCACCCCTCTTTGTTGTGTTTTTTTTTGTTTTGGGGCTGCATGTCATGCCATGCAGGGGTCCGGGTGGACTTTTCATGGAGCGTATGGGTGATGATCTTGCTTAGGAGGGGTCACTTGGAGATCTTGAGATGTATGGTTGCTTATGTAGCATTTTGTATTGAGATTTTATCTACTTGGTTATACTTTACACTCTTTTAGCCGGTTTGGGCTTATACTCTTATACTTGAGCCATGTTGTGGGCTATTTTAGATTACGTATGTAGGTTGATGTGTGGACTAATTTTTTATTTAGTAGTTCTTTATTTTCTCATTTTGCTCTTGTACAAAGTTAATGCGTGCAACTCCGTAGTGAACTATCCAAGTAGTGGTCAAGTCTTCCACAAACCAATGTTACTTCATCGCGTCGTGTGTGCCACCTTCCCCTTGGACTAGGTTTGGCTCGGGGATAGGGGTGCCGATGTGTGACATAAACAATTTAAAAGGAAAAGAAAAGGTTCACTCACCTAATCCTACCTCCTAGATGATGCCTCCTCATCTTCATTGGAGGTCTCTAATACTAAAGGTTGTCCAAACTCATAGCTTAGACCCGACTCCAGTTCTTCATCTTCATCCCCATCCTCCACACCTCTGAGAACCTCCCAGTCTAATGGAAGCACATCTTATTCCAATGGAAAAATCTCCTTCGGATCCTCCTCTGGAACATGGACTACAAATACTGGTGAAGTGGGTAGTCTCTCTACAAGTTTCTTCCCTTCACTACATCACTCTGGCCATTTCTGTAGCAAAGATTCCATTTGCCTGATGAACCTAATTCCTTGTCCAAACCATCTAAGTCTACACAACGAACAAACCATCTAGCTTCTTATTCACTACCCTTGACCCTACCAATTATCATTTCATTAACTAGAGCATTACTTGTCACGCCCCGGCGATGCCCAACCCGAGCCGAACCCAGTCCAAGGGTCGGTCAAGCGCGCGAGGGCGACAAAGGGAAATTGAGAAACGACTTAGCGGAAGACTTAACCCTAACCACGGGCGATTTAACAAAATTACGGAGTATGCACACTCCACTTTGAGCAAGAGTAAATAAGAATAAAAGAAAGAGAGTTGCTTATCACAAAGTAAACAACTAAACTCAAACCCACATGCTTAGTTAACTATAGCCCACACTAGCTCAAAATAAGTCTTAAGCAAGACAACTGTAAAATGTGACATAAATCCAAAACAAAGAACCCTACACAACTGGTTCTAAACATAAAGCATAAAACCAAAGGAAAATAAGTCACACAACGATCTCCAAGATCACATCCAAGTCATCTCCGACCTTTCCTCAAAGAGGAGATCCTGTCCGTCTGCGTATCGCACCACGCAGCCCCAAAACAAAACACAAGAGAGAGGGGTGAGTTTAACAAACTCAGCAATGGTTTTTAATATAACTATCATCATCGAAAATACGATAGCATAACAATATAATCATTCAGATCAAAGATTGGCAAGGTGCATCATTTGCTGATCACACACACACGTCACCTAAAACTGCATCATAGTGCATAATCCACATAATGTCGTTCTCATCATAACACCCTGCATGAAATGTATCTCTAACCTACATATTCCATCATGCATCATATCATAATCAACCTGCATGAATGTATCTCTAATATACATATTCCATCATGCATCACATCATCACAACCTGCATGAATGCTAACATACATATTCCATCATGCATCACATTATAACATCCTGCATGAATATATCTCTAACATACATATTCCTTCATGCATCACATCATAACAACCTGTATGAATGTATCTCTAACATACACATCCAATCATGCCTCAACCTCATATCATCCTGCATGAAATGTATCTCTAACATACATATCCAACCATGCATTGCATCATACTCATTCACCATGCATGTATAAGTGTCACATACACACACTAGTCCATCATGCAAGTCCATACACATAGAGAATAAACCTGCTCTTCAAGGCCGGAGCCCTCGAGCAAACACTTATCAAATAAACATGTTCTTCATGGTCAAAGCCTTCGAGCAACTCCTATCAAATAGACATGCTCTTCAAGGTCAAAACCTTCGAGCAACTCCTGCTCCTCAAGGCCAACGCCTTTAAGCAACTCCTGTTACTCAAGGCCAATGCCTTTAGCAACTCCTGCTCTTCAAGGCCAATGCATTCGAGCAACTCCTGCTCCTCAAGGCCAACGCCTTCGAGTAACTCCTGCCCATCAAGTCTAAACTCCCGGGCAACCCTGCTTATCAAGACTAAAGTCCCAAGCAACAACACCTAGTAAGCCGGTGCACTCGGACAAACCAGCTGGATTCTCAAGGTCCAGCGAATCATAAATAATCTCAATCCGCAAGACAAGTACACAACTCATCCCTACTTAACTCCATTTAACTAGACTCAACCCGGGGAGTGCACTCATTCCACACAGGAACACAAATCAAAACATGTCCTTTTGAACCAATCAACTTACGATTAATCCACGACCGATCAATCTGCCACACAATTTCACCACATTGCATCCAATTGGTCAAGTTCAATTAACCTCGATGAAGCCTCAATTGGAAATTCATTTTCATGATGTATGCAGCATGGTACATACATGGGCAAGGCATACATGAATCCTAATCCATGATAAGTGCTCTCATCAGCCCCTAATGCATCATTTATAATCACAATATTAAGCTTCAAACATCATCATTTAACCCCCCACATGTGTGTGTGTACCTAGTAGAAGTACTTCACTCAATGCATTTCAACATGCTTGAAATTAACTTACTACCACACTACACATGTGAATTAACATCTAATCATGAACTCCAGTGGAAATTATAAGAAAAGAATCGTTGAAATCATAACTCAAATGAAAACTCAACCACAAAGGCTAAACACATATAAGATCATTCATTTCATCTTTGAGTCATGGCATTCACCAACATCCACACATCAACTAACCACATTCTATCATGACAAATCAGTCCATTAATAGGTTGTAGTCCTACTGAAAATATGCTTAACCAAAGGGGATCAACCATTCACGATTTCAAGATGACAATTCCAACATCATGCCACCAAAACATAAGTCATTCTACAAAATCTCTAATCATATATCCCAACTTCATAACCTTAATAGCATGCCTTTCCAGTAGCATAATATAGCTTAAAACACTCCACATTCATATAAAATTGGCAAGTTAAAGTAGAACCATCGAAATAAACATCATGTGAATAACATAGAATTATGTTGTGTAGCTGTTTGAATGCCCTGCAGGCCGTTCAATCGGCTAAACAAGAAAAATTCAAATTCACAGTTTGGCCGTTCGAACGCCCAGCAGGCCGTTCGATCGGCTAAACTGAAAATCCGTCGATCCGACAGTGTTGCCGTTCGAACGCCCAGAAGGGCCGTTTGAACGCCAACAAGGCAGAACTGACTATCTTCTTCCTTTCGCAATTTCAAACTGAAACTCCATTGATAACACTTCAAATCAACATCTAACAACCTAAATATCATCAAAAGTCCTTCATGACTTCCAGAATGCTAAACCACATCATAACAAGATAAAACCCTATGAAATCGGGATTAAAGATTACCATTTTCTAATCATACCATTAGCACACTAAAACAAGTAACTCCATTCAAAATAAGCCACAAAATCAAGAGTTTTACCATAGATAAACTGAAAATTTGAAAGTTCATTACCTTATCCCTTGATTAGACTTGGATTTGATGGTCACCCTTCTTGAAAACCTTACAAAAATATAGAGTTTGAATTAAACTCCATTAAAATCGATTTACCAAAGAAATCCCTAATTAAAAACTTAGATCTAAGGCTTGTTGAACATAAAAATCAGATTTTGAGAGCTAGGGTTTGTAGTAAAAATACAAATCAATAGTTTTGATGTCCAAAAATGAATTGAAACAAAGGGGAAATGGTAGATTTAGAAGAGATTAAGAAGAAAGCTACGGTTTAGTGCTTAATTAGAATAGGCTTACCTTAAACACCTTCTAATCTGGGCCTAATTGGGGATTAGGCCTGACCTCTCCTCCTCAGCCTATTCCCAAAATGGGAATGACTCAGGTTTGGCCTTTTATAGTAAGGGTTGGGGTGTGCATGGGTAAGTTATGGGGTATAAATAAAAAAAGTAGGCTAAAAATAAGTATTTTACAAATTTGAGCACTAATTAAGTCTAAAAAAATTCTGAAAATTTTTGTATGACCTTAATTAGATATCTGAGTTCATTTGGTCCAAAAACCAAAATTTTGACGGTGGGGCCCACAGGGATCCTGCCAAAACCCTAATTTTTTGAAAATTAGTAAAAATTTAAAAAAATCCCCAAAATTCACATTTGATTTAAAATCACTAATTTTAAAGTTGATTTTGGTTAAAACCATCATAAACACCGCTTATTCACTAAACGACCGAATAAATCAGAAAACGTGTTAACCTCACGATAACCGATAATTAAAGAAACAAAAACCGGTTTAAGATCAGAGATCTTACATTACTAATAGACTGCAACAACCCAGCTTGTGAACTTTCTCTGATACTTAATTGTCACACACCCAATTTACACAACCATTTATAAATCCTTTTTCCTCCAAATGGAGAATCATGTCATGCCACCCTTTAAAATATACAGCAAATAAAACTATTTCATGAGTTTATAAAATATTGAAAACTAAATTGGGGACATAAAGTCATACTTTTCATAAACTTTAGTTGTGATAATGCCATAATTAATCATCTAATTACTCTGTACATTAAAATAGTCACGGGTTCCATAGTTGGGCACTTAATTGTTACATATGAACAAGCTAATAAAAATAACAAATGACAATCTCTTGTGCCTAAAAGCAAACCTATAAGAAGGTGATGAATCAATGATCTTTTACTTGAAGGAACTTGTACCATGAAGGATGATGAGTATATGGGTATATTTAGTGTTATTGCAGTCAATTGAAAACAAGTAATTTGACAAACATACCGATGAGGAGTGTACAACCAAAACAATTGCAAAAACTATAAAAACCAAATTAACTGGACATGATAGCCTTATTTAAGAGTTTTTAAATCAAACGTACTTACAACATAGAACTATACTTTAGGGTTTACTAGACATGATAGCCTTATCTAAGAGTTCCCACTTAACTAGAAACTAGACTACCACAAACACAACTTTAGTATTTGCTTGAAGTCTGCCCCGCCCCAAGCACACCGTGAATCAAGGGCCTACTAGGGTTCATGGACCCTAGAGTCAAGATTCGGATTACCATGATCATCGAAACCTCATGTATTGCATTGCATGAGACAAGTCATCTTTTAATGCTCTAGGCCATTCTAACCTAACTCCTAGGCCATTGGAGAGGCTCTACACACCTCCCACCCTTGGAGAACTGGAAGATCACGAACCTTTTTTTCATACAATACCCTTTTGTTCTATGTAGCTAAATGACTCACTTGAGGAGCCAATCCAACACCAGGATCCTTTATCCTTGGGTGTCTAATGCATCAGTTTTGGGTGATTAATCATCACATCACAAGGTCTCATAAACATGCATTAGGGTAAACTAACCCTTAATACATGTTTATTCATCATCTCATCATGCATTCAAAATTATTTGAAAATCATGATATTATATAATTGCTATATAGTATAAGCATTGCTATAAATCATAATAATTTTTTTTGTTTAGAGGCACCATCGGTTACCTTACTCACGTGTCAGCCACAACATCGATGACCATCAATAACCCCATTGACGTGTCAAACCTCTACCGATAGTGTGTTGGATGAGAATGCCCACCTCAGTGAACCCACACTAATGTGTCGACCTCACTATCGATGACCAGTCAACATTCATGGTGCTACATACATTTAAGGGTATTGTTCATCCTCCTCCTTTTACTACTATAGACCCTGATGTCAGTGACTTTGCCAACTATCAGTGACTTTGCTGACTATTAGGGAAGAAATGATTAGAGACCCCACAAACTTTTCTATACTTTCTTTCATGGAAAATTTTTTAAATATCATCTCAAATCAAAATTTTAAGCCACTTGTTCCATAAATTGATCATTGAAACCCTTCCAATTCAAAATCATTATTGTAGCATATTCATGCATGGCATAATATAAAATTCACACTCACAAGTTCAATTTCATCAAGAACTAGAAGAAATTCATGCATTTACAAATAATTTTCATTAATTCAAAGAGAAGATTGCAATATGACCCGAATTGAAGCAAGGTTTCTCCTCTCCAATGCAAGTTCTCCCCTTGAATTGCTCCCAAACACTCTCATTGGTGCTAGAACTCCTCGGAGACTTCTTTTCTCTCCTAATCCTGAGTTTCACTCCCTTTTATATTGAGGTAACCACTTAAAGAGTGTCAAAACCTTCAAACTACTTCGTTTTCCAAAATAACAGATGCATGCAATTATCATCGATCGGTCGTCTCATCGATGCTTACTGGTAGGAATATTACATTGTTCCATTGGGAGGGCACTAATGTGTCTGTGGCTTTCTAGTAGACAAAAATAAATTTTTAAATAAATAATTTTCTTCTTGAAAACATGGGGTGCCACAAGTCCGACACATTGATGATGATGTCGATGGCCACTGAGACCAACATCGATATGTGGATGGATGAACATCATTAGAATGGTTGATTTGTGGCTAATTATGACTCTTAGAAGTAATTTAAACCGTAGCTGACTAGAGTCGGATGATCCATGGACATGGACGACTAGCTCGGTGGGCAGTCGACCCCACTCAAATCTGCTTCCGCTGGTGAAGTTCCATCAGCCGTTGATGGCCTCGGATTGATAGCACACAAAATTTACTTAAAATCATAATCTTTACACAGATTTTGTGTGCTACAGTGTGTGCCATTCTAGGGCCATCAATGGCTCTGCTGGTGAAGCTTCACCAGCAGATTTGAATTCCCACAGCAGCCTAGTGGCACTAGGGGTTGATCGGCCTGCCCTTGTACTGACTAGAATTATATAGAAACCGACTTCCATTTTTCCAAAATGTTATAATATATGTGTACATTTATTGTCTCAATACCTCTTACACAATTTTTGAATGTGCCAATATTCAACATTTTAGCTGAAGTAGACATAGAAATATGTCTGCAATGATAAACAGATATTGGAATATGTTTGCTTTTCAACAAATTATATTCCTACAACCATCTTCTTTCTAATGTTTATGCACTTGTTTTGTATTAAAGGGACACCAAAGACATCAGCATCCCCTTCTCCTATTTCATTTTGTGAAGCCAAAGCATTCCTCTTTACATTTTCTGTTATCTAATTTGGCAGCAGCTGCATTATAATCTGCTTCCTCTAGTATGAAGAGCCTGTCATTATCTCTGATCACTTCAATAGAGTCAATCTCAGACCCTTCTTCATCCAACACAATTGCATTCTGTACATCAACTCCAAGCTTCTTCCCTATTGATACATAAATAATAAACCATAATTGAAAGAGCTTATGGAGTATTCGAGGACTAATATAAGAAGAATAGTGAATGGGAAACGAACCTGCAATTATCTTGAGATCTTCGAAGGAATTTGGCAACCTTATAAGCTTTCCAGCTTCTGAAATAGCATTTCTCAACAGAGGGTGGCCTCTATATATGCTGATCCTCAAACAGGTTTGACCATTTTTAGCACAGGTGGCCATTTTTTCTAGCTGTTTTGGTGGTCTATGCCCTTCACTCATCTCTACAATTGCAATTCTATGGCCAAGTTCTTGTCTTTGTGCCATTTCTTCTACCACTTCATGTGTGACCCCTTTTCCATGGGGACCAACTATGTTGCTTACGCCTTCCTCCACATTTGCACCTTTCATGACCAAGAAATTCACCATTTCAATATGGTTTTCGGCAATGGCAACCTGAAGTGGTGTCAACCCTTGGCAGTTCATGGATTCAATATTTAGTCCATGTTTGAGAAGCTCTTTCATTGTGGACTGGTCATTTCTTTTGGCTGCTAGACAGAGAATATCACCGCTAATGTTGGGGTTGGAAATTGATGCAAAATGGTGCAGAAGCCTGAAGATGGAGTGGTGTTTTGATGAGATTGCTTCCCATAAGGGGTTGTTTCCATTTACGTCTGGTTTAGATGAGAAAAGAGCAATGCATTAGATTTTGAAATATATCTATCTATGGCCAAGTTCACTTTATATGAGATAGAGAGAGAGAGAGATGACTTTTAAAATTACCTTGTATGCTTATGTTACAGCCATGTTTGAGCAACACCACAACACACTCCTCATAACCTTTTGATGCCGCTATATGCTGTTAACACAATTGAATGGAAACAAATATTTAGGTAAATATGTTCATTCATTATTTGCATATTTATGCACTAATTAAACTTCAGTTTTTATGATGAGGGTATATCTTGAAGTGTCTTGAAGATATATTTTGAAGATTGCTTTAAAATAAGATTTATGTAAACAACTGACTAAAAAAGAAACCTTTAACGTATATATTTGACTAAATGGCAATCCTTTCATGTGCATGTACTGGTAATATTTGCGTCTTCAACAATGAATAGCGATCTTTAAATGTTCATACTACAGTACTTAAAAGAAAGCAGAAGGAACCAAGCTTATTGTTTAAACAATTGCTTTAAAATCTACTTTCAATGATGAATGCCTCATCCTGATAAATCAATTAATATCTCTTCCCTAGTTAGGCAAGATTTGGATATGTATGCATAATGATGAATATCTATCTTGAGGTATATAAAATGAAGTTTTTACAAGTAGTAGATAGAATAAGAATTTTTGTCTGGAAAATCTAAGTTGCATGTTCTCACTAAGCAAGCCTTCTAGTGTATGTCCTCATTTGATATCCAAGTCTTCAGTGATAAATATCTACCATGAAGGAATTATTATTCTATATGCAACCTTGTAAACACTGTATTTTATGTACCTCAAGATAGATATTCGTCATTGTCTTGAAAACCATCAATTCAACCTATATGTTTTCACTAAGCAATCCTTGAAGTGTTTCTACTGATTTGGTATCCATGGCTTCAGAGATAAATGCCTAGAACCAAGTGTTTGAAAATAAAACATACCAAGGGGGTTCTTCCTCGGGCGTCCCCAACATTCGGATCCATTCCAGCTTTTAAAAGTTCCTCAAGGAAAACACTGTTTCCAGTAGCAGCTACTCTCAGTAGATTTTGAGGCATATTCCAATCATCATTTACCCCATTCTCCCCAAACAAATCCGCAAGGCTTAGATCCTTGATCTCTCTGTAATGCTGAACAATGGAAAAAAATTCCATCAACCTAAGGTCTCTAATCAGGATCGGGGTTATCTAAAATTGACAAATAGATAATTAGAGAGTATAGCATAAATATTACCTGAAGAAAATTATTGAGAATAACCACATTGTCCTCCTGTTTGGTGTGCATTGCCTCCATCAGAGTAGCCTGCTTCAGCCTCAATAGCTGGGAAAGAGCCTTGGTCCTATATGTGAAGCAGTGTGGCCTACTGCAAAGGGCACTGATCTCTCCAAAGATTTCCCCACTAGTCAGTGTTCCCACCACCCTATCATTGTCTATATCACTCATAATTATCTCCACCCCCCCTGATACTATTATGTAGATATCATCTGGTGCCTCATTTTGCAATATGACATCCTCTCTAGGTGGAATGTACTCTGCCTTCATCTCAGTGACCTGTCAAAAGACAAAGCCAATCTTTATTTTGTAATAAAAACAAAAAGAA
Source organism: Saururus chinensis (assembly GCA_035235625.1). Lineage (NCBI taxonomy): Eukaryota > Viridiplantae > Streptophyta > Magnoliopsida > Piperales > Saururaceae > Saururus > Saururus chinensis. The sequence goes on from CP141140.1 coordinate 31,756,959, forward strand.
GTTTAACTAATTCAATGACAAAGCTAAACTCTTTACCAGGAGGAACAACATCTCTCTTGAGACACCCTTGAAGAGATAAACCTGCTCCACTGTGGGCAAGAATAGACGCTGACAGATGCTTTTGCAGATTGATTTGGGCAGTTGATCCAGTAGTTGTTGTTGGTTCAAACTCTCTGCTCTATATCTTAGGCACATGTAAGCCAGTATTTGTTCCTTCAACCTCGCCGGCAAGTGGTTTCTGCTCACAAAATTTGAAGCTGATTGTATGCTGTTCCTCTGCAACACATTCCAGAATCAGTTCAAGATGACCTGCTAAACTTCGCACCAGTATAATTTTCCATGATATTTAATAACGAGATTTAACAATTCATCTTACAAATTCCATGGTCCGGCGGGTCCCTTCAACAACCAAATTGGTCATGTTGCCAATTAGATAAGCAGTGAGGCCTAAATTGAAGAGCATGTAAGTGATGTTAAATATCATCTCCATAGAATTAACTGCATGTAGATCACCATAACCAACTGTTGTCATGGTGGTGATGGACCAGTATAGAGATGAGATGTAGCGGGTCCAAACGTGGGCTTCTCGAAAATTCGGAATAACTGCACCAATCCATGTCTTCCCTTGTTGTGGGTACCGGTCAGCTAGTAAATAATACAAACACCCAGCACAGTGGACAAGAAATAGTGTGACCTGCACCATCAGTTTCGGTTTATTTCATCCATCTTCTATCAACTGTAAGAGATACTGAGCTCGTAACTTACAGATAGGAGTCTGACGCATCTGATCCAAAAGTAGCTGAACCTGATATCTTTTTCAAGCCTGCCACCAAAATGAAGTTACATACAGGTTATGACCTTCTTTCTCTTGCAATAGACTTGGATGCATTTTGTTGATACAGGGACCAATCAACCAGACCCGAACCTTAAAAGCCAAACTTTTCTTTACACGGATATAAAAAACATGTAGATTTATGAAACAAAAATGAAATTATGTGGATTAATGTCTCTTTAAATAAAAACAAAAAACAAAAACTGTAATGGTATGCAACTGATTCTCATAAAATTTTGATGCGTAGGATATAAGTTTGGTTGGTATTCACTGGTAATTTATGTTATCATGCTTGGGTTGGATCGCCTACCAGACAAATGGGCCCTAACTCATATCCAACTTGAACGTTGAGTCGGTCCAGCATCTGATTATGTTAATTTCCACAACCACTAACACAGTAACTTAGTTTCTTCATAGCTGAATTACCTTGTGAAAAGTTGCTTGACTTTTCTTAGACGCCAAAGCCGAAGCATATTTAGCAGGCTGTAGGACAGGCCTGATTTCTTCTTGCCTGTGCACAAGTACCCCAGTGCCTCAAATGGAAATGTGGAAGCAACATCCATGATGAACCAGGTTGACAGGTACCTGAAATTACATTGAATAATCTTGTGTTATAAGCCAAACGAAGAATTAAAACGAATTATTGCTTAGTTCAATATTCAACCTTACTGCAATCTTCTTAGGATCATGAACAAGGAGGTGAGTTTTTGAGTCTATGTAGGCAACGAAGAATGTAACCACGATATCAATGGCAAAGAAGAGATCAACAACGCTATCGACGATGAAGAGGCCCCCTCTTGGAGAGGCATTCATGAAGGCAATCTCAAAGGGGTACACCCATGCAGAGTAGGCCACTAACACCACCATGAACGTCTCCCAGCACCTAAAATTTCATAAAAATTAAAAATAAATGTGTCTTCAAATATGAATAAGAGTTTTAAGATCGACAACATGCTTTTATAGAAGGTGAGGGCGGGTGATTTAAGGCCTATTTGACAACTATTTTAAAAATAAAAGGAAAGACATTAAAAGGGCCTTTCCTCTTTGACCTCTATGTTTTTCTAAATGGCTTTCCTAATAACGTAGATATGATATTTTGCACTTCACTGTGACTTACCAGAAAATAACTTTGGTTTTCAAAATAGTTGCCAAACAGGCCCTTAAATTAACCTGCCTCTGATTAACATGTACAGCTGGTAAATTAAAATTAAACGCCGGTGCCCGCCCGGGCTCATGCTCGCCCACGAAGGCTCTAATATGAGTACTCAATTAAAACTCAAACACACTTTCCCAACTCAGCTGAGTTGGGTAGGTCGGCCCACCGAGTCAGTTTAGTGGCTTGACAGCCTAGCTAGCAACACCAGAGCCGCACACCATTATGCATAATATAATATCATCATCAATTGCATATATGTAGTGTGATTAATCTTATGAATATATAAGATCTACTAGTTGTAATATGCAACTACCTGGGTCTAGTGACACAAACTCCGACTTTGTTAGCTACACACCTGTAACGTGTGTCCATGGGGGAGATGATCCTCCCCCCGGAGTTGATCTGAGCTTGGTCATCGGTGGAAACCCCCAGTGGAGGGAGGATGAGCTTGGAGAGGTTCCGGAGGTTGAGCAAGACCGTCTTGTCGTCGTCGTCGGAGGCACTGCCGCCGCCGTGGCTCCAAAGGGAGCTCATCATGTGGAAGCGCGGCGGAGTAAGTGGCTCGGACCTCATCCAAACAAAGTTTCTACAGAAAGCTTCTCATATGGTTGTGCAGAAGGAGGAAATGAGGAAGAAGAAGAATGTGACTGGAAAGTTGGTGTAGGGCCTTGAAAGTTATATGGTGGTGGCCGGTGGGAATGCAGATGAGATTTGTACATCAGGGGAGAATGGCAGGTGGTGGTCCAAACTCTTTCGAGTACCGTATAATAGAGACACAAAGCTAATGTTGTGGCCTGTGCATTGATGGGATGGAAGGATAAGGGCCTGAGAACAGAAAGGGGGGAGGAGTGTGTGTGGCTGATAGGTGTTTGATGCATATTTTGTTTGTGCATGGAGAGGTCATAATGCAAGGTACATGTTTTGGGTTGGAGTGATGCTACACCAACATCAAGTTTTATGCGTCAAAGAACCTATTTCAGTTTATTAGTGGGGTCTAAAAATATTCCATCTGTTGATTAGTGGAGTCTAAGAAAGTAAGCCTTATTCATCAACGATGTTTAGACCATGAATTGAGGAGTTAGCTTAGCCTTAACGTCACTAAAATATTCTTCTTTGTCTCTCATTGAATCTGTCATCATGAATTTAAGGTGGGCTCCATAGGATATAGAGGATCCCATCCAAGGCATATGGCTCCATCCATACAATTATGATAGTTGCACATATAAATCAACGGAGTGTTGATGGGAATTACAGCATACAATAACTCTATAACTATGTTTATTGTATTTTAAGAACTCTTTAGTAAAAGTCTTTCTAGAGTAGAAATGAGTGGGACCAACCGGCCGGTCTGAATTTTGTCAAAAGATTGTAATTTCAGAAGAGGATTTAAGTTCTTGTGATTGGTTCATGGCTAGATTTTAAGGAGCACATTTTAGTAACTTCCTTTTGTAAAAGTAGAGAACATGTCGAAAAGGAATGAAAGAAAATTATACTCAGGAACTTTGCAAAAAACAGATATTATTGGCATGCCTGGAGGGATCCACGCTTTCTTGGCAGTGTTGGCACAATCAATATCAACTCATTTTAATGCCTGCTGCTACTGCAGAAAGAAAGGCTTTTAAGTGCGGCCCATGCAATCAGTTCAAGATGAGCATTTTTATACTGACCATGCATAATCGCACATATATAGCCAAAGTAATGTATGAGAGATTGATATTTAAAATTAATGACGTATATATTACTAGCTCACATCAGTGTTATGATCCCTGACGCTCGTATCTTCAATGTCCATTTCAAAGATGAATGGCTCTCATGCGGCAGAAAAGCCATAAGTGGTTTCTGATGGCATGCACCACTAAGCGGCTTAGCAGGTGATTTACATTAAGGTTATTATAGAGTGGCACATCTAAATATCTGCTTAAAGATTTAGATCTGCCTAAAGAAAGTATTTTTTATGCTCTTTTTTTAATATGAGCTAATTATAAAAAATATTTAGGAAGTGTCAGTTTCTAAGATTGATGGCGTATATATTAATGCACATTAGCGTACATATTATTTACACTAACATGCGTTAACATACATGTCGTTAATTTAAAAAATAGATGTCCCCAAATATTTTTTTAAGGCTGGCTTATTATAAAAGTAGAATATAAAAAAACACTTCCTGCCCAAGAACCCCGGAATAAAAATAGTCTTGTTACTGTGTGTCTGACATATGCATATGATCACACTGCCGATAATACTCACGGGTAGGAGCATCTTATTCACCTTATCTGCCTCCCTTATCTAACGTGAGTGATTAGATGATGATCCCATGGTTCTAAATTTTTTAATAAAATTAAGGGAGCTAGAGACAAATTGGGTAGAGAGATAGGAAATCATTGAAAGGGGGCAATAATCCCACAAAGGCATGGCTGTGGCAGGCCAAACAGGATAAGGGGTGCATGTCTTCTCTGTTTGACAGGTTGCCTGCTGGAAGTGGGGTGATGCTCAGCCCCTCCCAACAAGTATGATAACAAATTTGATGCCACTGGATTTGGGGCTCATTTTCAATCAAATCAAAATCAGGATGTCCAAATTAGCTTTAACTAGTGATTTGAATCAATAGCCATAATGCTAATATGCCTAAGCATCTTCAGTCATTGGATTTTTATTCGGAACATATTATTCATAGGGCAGGTTGGTTTGGATTATTTGTTAGCCTACCACCTCAGGATTATGAGTGGTTATGGACGTTTATTGTTTTATATTTGGGTTGTGTCTGAGGTATCTATAGTTGTATTCGGCCAAATTTTTTTAGCAGCTAATTATTTATATGGTCATGAAAAAGATCTTGTTTGGCTGTTTGTCCAAGGTCCGGTTAATTTTTAAATACAATGTATATTCTTATATCAAGTACAATTTTTATATTTCTTCTAATTATTCTTAAACATCATTTCTTATACTTAAATTTTTAATAATTTAAATATAATTATATTAATATTATATTTAAAATTTTCTTTAAAGTTAGTTATTAAATATTTCTTTTGTTCTACATTAATATCTCTATTTGGTTTTTTAAAATAAATTAATTTGTCTAATAGTAATAATACAAATAAAGAAGATAATATATTTAAGTTTAAAAATATTTATTATATATTAAGTACTTAATCTAAAGATCCTCACCCTAGTTGCCCAACTTAATTAAAGTCATTAACATCACTATCATTCTTTCCAACCACTTTAACCCTCGTTTAATTGCCTAAGAGACTATGTCAATAGATAATGACCATGTCCACTGAAAAAGAAACTTTGTCTATAGACAGAATATTGATGGATAAATTATTAATGAACATAAACATGAACAAACTTTATCTACCGATTATTTGGCCGAGGACCAGCCCTACTCAAGATCTCAAGATTCAATAATTTATGACGTGATAACTCATGCTTTATGTTAACTTTTTCCTAAACCTTGTGGTATGTTTTCATGCTATACCACTTTGTACATCTGAAGAGTGCTGATCTTGTGGACAATATGGCATCTGACTCTTGATTCTCATGTCACATCCAAAGGGTATTTTTTTTTAAAAAAAATGGCCTAAAAATCTTATAGTAGTAATGAACTGAATTGGCTGAATCAATACAATCAACTCGATTTACAAAAGCTCCAGAGTATGTCTAGGAAATGGCTTATGATTTAAGCTCCAATCTAGCTACTAGGACTTGAATTGAATCGCCAATTATAGCATGTGCCATGGTTCGTGAAAAACAAAACTCAGAAAACTAAAAAAATGCTGGCACACCCGGTGGGACTCGAACCCACAATCGCCTGATTAGAAGTCAGACGCCTTATCCATTAGGCCACGGGTGCCCTTGGTAGACGGTTGGATAATTAAAATATAAATTTAAAAACTCTGACTTGTTGAAGGCGATATTTGTGCGGTTGTACCCATGTGCGGACGTCCCATTGCGAGCAGCCCTACCACTAAATCTACAAAGGATGCACCACTGCATTGGAATATACGTTGTGATGTTTTTTGTGGAAGGTTAGGATCAAGATTTGATAGTATATGTTATATAAAGGGATGGCCGGTAACAAAATTTGCTTGCCCTTATATTAAGGGTGCCATGAGATGGTAATTATGCATGCTCACAATGCGAATCAAACGCATATTAAAGAGATGTTTGTGTTATTTATCATTTTTTTTAAAAAATATGTCCTAGTTTAAGGATTTTTAGGGGTTAATTTAGGTGTAAATTTTGGGTAAGATTTTATTGATTTCACTTTTATTTTATTTAGAATAATTAGAATTAATTGAGTGTAGAAGATAGGCAAAATTAAAAATATTACCTAAAAATTAATTTAAGGTCATTTCTAATTGATATCAGCCAAAATAATTGAATCATCTCAAGAGTGATTCTGTCAATTTCAGCTCCAAACCCTTCGTTTTATAATTATAGATTATGTTATTTTTAAATTTTTATTTTTTATATTAATTTAAACTTCAAAATTTATATTATATAAATAAAGTTCATTTTAAAAGTTTAAACTTACCTATTTATGTAAGTTTTTATTTAATAGAATTTGTCAATAAGAGTAAAAGAGTAAGAACATACATATGTTTTTAGAAATTCAGAGGTCGCTATGCATGAGAAATTTGGTATTATATCACGCTCTAAGATTTTAGAAGCATATAAAATTTGTTATTGTCGCCTTTTAAGTCGAGCATAAATATGAATATGATGGCCAATAGCAAATTTTCTTCCAATTTGTTTGACCTCCCATTTAAGACTTAGGTGGGACCTCCCTACACGGGGAATTCCCATTCCGAATTCAATTTGAATTCTGAATTCTGACTTAGGGCTTTCCGAGTGAAAATCGAGCTCTGAAATTCCGAATTCTGAATCCTGGAATATGAAGCAGCTCCTCCGCTCTCCCCTATCAGAAGTTGGAAACCTGCTTTTGACTTTGTCCTGAAGTCCTCCGTCTCGCACAGAGCGCAGAGATGGATGCCCTTGACTCGGTGGTGGATCCGCTGCGGGAGTTTGGCAAGGACAGCTTCCGCCTCGTCAAGCGCTGCCACAAGCCCGACCGCAAAGGTCCTCCCTTTGTTCTCCCCAATTTCTGTTTTTTTTTTCAAAAAAGCGAAAAAATTGTTCTTGTTTGTGTTTTTTCTTTGCAATTAAATCTTGTATAGAAGCTAAATTTTGTGGTGATTCATGGTTGTTTGGATCGGTAATGGTGGTGCGCAACTGCAGAGTTCACGAAGGTGGCGTTCCGCACGGCCATCGGGTTCGTCGTGATGGGATTTGTCGGCTTCTTCGTCAAGCTAATCTTCATCCCCATCAACAACATCATCGTCGGATCTGGCTAGGTTTTGTTTATTCACCTCATCTTTTCTTATTTTTCTTCATTCTGTGTTTTTCTTTTGTGTGAAATTTACTGAATCTTTAAACACTTCTTTGATGCATCTGTGACTTGCGTAAAATTGTGTTTGGATCGGTGGGCATGCATGCGATGAAATTCATTGATTGCTTGTTACTCTGCCTCTGGATCTCCTTCTTTTAGAAGAAAATTATGCCGATGGTCAAAGTGCTAGGATTTTCAAGGGAGTTAGGTGAATTCTCAAGTGGGTCGATGAGCCACTGACAAATTGAGCCTGGGTTTAAGCCATATCATTTTGTGCCCTAAAGAATTGCATTCGTTTTTCATCTTCTTCCGAACCACTAGGAATTAAAAATGCCATACTGTTGCTCATGTCGACCGATGTGGAAGACTTACAAATAGAGCTTACAATTATAATCGCTGGATGATTTTTGGGATGTCCTGATTAGATTGGCAGCATGGGTAAAGCCATATCTGAGAATTTCATTCTTCATTTGTTTCATGTTTTCCATCACCTTCGGAACTAGTAAATTTTCTTTTTGATGGATACGAACTAGTAATTTGACTGGGCGTGAATCATAGGACGGCCGGGAGCCTATCTTATGCCATCTGTCGCACACAGCTTCCCTGTGCGCACTCAATGTTTTTCCAAGGCATCACAGTTACATGTTTTTCCAAGACATTGCAGTTGCATATTTTTTCCAAGACTTCACTGTGATACACTCAAGGTTGGAATCCCAATTTTCGCATCTGAGTTTCATGAACCTTTTAGTACTGTTCAGACTAAGTTTGTTCTGATATGATACATCATAGTTACTAGGGCTGAAACCTAGCTGGCCTGGCGAAGCTGGGCCCAGCCATAGCCCACCATCCTATTTCCAGGGCCTGGCCTGGCCTTCGCCCTAGGGGGACTTTTAAAAGTCAGGCCCTAGTATTGTTCTAAGTAGGCTCATCTTAGGCTGTGGGTTTTTTTTCTTTTATTGTTTTTTTTATTAAAAAATATATTTTAATAAATAAAATTTATAATCTTGGGTTGAGTTCCCACTCAGTTGACTCCATAGGACACAAGATAATATGTTGTTGGCCTTTAGGTAGGGTTATTCACAACTAATCATGATGACTTGCAAGTTTAAATTCTTTTAAACTTCCTTAAAATATGCAAAATCTTCTCACTTTTTTATTCCCTCTCGGCCTATGGTGGACTATCAAAAAATATAAAATAAATTATTTTAATACTTGAGAGCAGACCAAACGAGCCTATGAGTTTTTGCCCTTTGGCCTTAGCCTAACCCTATTTAAGGCGGGCTATAAATTTTAAGGATAGTAGAACTATAGGTAGAACTTTAGTCGATATAGAAGAGCAAGATGTGAACAATTTTGATATTTGGGTTCTATTATCTACAAAGAAAGAGATATCACTAGTGAATTGGTAAATAAGATTAATGCAGGGTGGGTAAAACGGAGGGTGGCGTTAGGAATAGAGGGTGGTGTTAGGAATTTTGTGTGATAGGCGAGTCCCAAATAGGCTTAAAGGTAAGTTTTATAGGAATTTTTTTAGCAATTCTTCAAGGAGCATAATGTTGGGCACCAAAGAAAAATTATATATATATAAACTAAATGTAGGTTAAATGAGAATGCTAAAGTGGATGTGTAAAATAACCAGGAAAGATAGGATTAGAAATGAGTATGGACACGAGAACATAGGGATAGCATTTTTAGGGGAGAAGCTCAGAGAGTATAGGTTGCATTGGTATGAGTATATACAAAGAAGAGCAATAAATGTCCTATGTAGAAGGTTAGAAAGAATTTACCTAAATAATGTCAAAAGAGGTAGAGGGAGGTCTAAGATAACTTGGATGGATTTAGTAAAGAAGGATATGTATATGCTATCTCTTTCAAAAGAGTTTACACAAAATAGGTTAGCCGACCCCAAATTGTTAGAAAAAGGTATTATTTGATTATGATTATAACTATAAATTTTAAGGCCTGCTCTAAGATTAGGCCTAACAATAACCCGCATTTTTACGGGTTGGCCCGTAAAAGTTTCACCCCTAATAGTTATATATGTAGCATACTGCTTATCCATGCAGACTCAATGTTTTTCCTAGACGAGCTTGGCATCCCAACTTTTTTTTTCTGAGGTTCATGGTGTATGCTTCAGAATACATCTTTAAGTTTCTTTTGATAAGGTACTTAGGTACATCACAGCTAAGACTGCTTTATAAGTTTAAGGTCAGTGATAGGGTCCTTTTTTTTTATCTCGATGCACGCAATGCTACTGTCTTCTGATGGGAAGGGACTGCGCATCAAGTTCTATCTACAAATGTGAATGTATTGTAGTACTGCGGGCAATAGTTATATTAAGTTTACATGGGTCAAATAAGTTCTATGCTTAAACAAACTGGATAATTCGGGTTTTTTTTTTAGTATGTTCACGGTTTTATTCTTACATTTAACAGTTTTGGCTATATAGATTTTGTTCGAGTATTTGAGTTTTATGGGTCTTCAAAGTTTACGGTTCCTTTTGCTGTCAAATGAAGCTGACAGAAAGATTATGTTTTTTATTCCCCTGCAGGATCAATAACATTGCTCAAGATTCTGGAATGACCTACTTCTTAATGCGGCTGAAGTCTTTTTACATTTTTCTGAGATAATTTTTTTAATCAATTTGAGAGTCATAGTGAGTTGATTTTGTTTTCTGCGGACTTGCATCAATAATAGGAACGTAGAAACCTTTACATTTTCTGGTACTTCTTAATTCTCATCGATCTGTTGAGGCGAAATATATGCGAGGATATATGTGTTATGAGATAGTAACAAAAGTTGATCCAGAGGAAATTTGAAAATTAAAATTTTATTCATTAGAAATTGCCAATTACAACTATGAAGATCGTATCCCTCAAGTCATTTGAACCTCACTTTTTATTTTCCATCTTGTTATTTTGCAAATTAATTAGAAATCACCAATTACAACTATGAAGATCGTCTCTCAGGTCATTGGAACCTCACTTTTGAGTTTTCTCATCTGTATTTTTGTCCATCGCCCTGTTTTTTTTGTATTGCGGTCAGTGAGTATCTCCTTGTCTTGTTCGCCAATTATCTTGCATCTTTTTTTTTTTTTGGCTTCATCTTCTCGTCTCAGCATAAATCTTCCTCTTTTGGGTCAAATGGAATAACAATTGGTTTTTTTTTTTTTTCTGAGTCAAACATAATAACTGGAGAATCAACATTGTCCCTTGGAGAAACGGCAAGGACACTTGAGCAGGTAGGTTGTAGGGAAAATTTTTGTTACAATCTTAATGTATATAAGTATTGACAAAGGAGTTATAAATTTATGAACTTTTTTCATATATTTTTTAAATTATTTATACAGTAGGGTTAAAAAAACTTAATACTTTTGAGTATTTTTTAAAAAAAATTGATTTGAAGTGTTAGGCTAAAGTTAAAACCTCACCTAAACTGTTTGGTTTTGAGGTGGATATCAAAGCACTTGAATAATGTGGGTAAAATGGTTTGTTAATTATATTAGGATATCAAAGCACTTGAATAATGTGGGTAAAATGGTTTGTTAATTATACTAAAAAGTTCTGTTTTCACAAAATTGATTATAGGATTTAATTTTAAATATTTTAATTTTGATGTTTATGTCGAAACAATCTAAGAAATAATACCAAGAAATGTTTTGACAATTTACAACTTTGTTAAAATATTTTAACATAGTTGTTAACACGTTTTAACCATGTTAAAATGTTTAAACAACTATGTTAAAATGTTTTGACACATGGGTTGAAAATATTTTTACATATTTGTCAACATATTTTACCATAGTCGTTAAAAAGTTTTGACACTTGTTAAAATGTTTTTAATGTCTGTGTTAAAATATTTTAAAAGTATATATTTAACATATTTAAATGAATCTTGAGAAGAGTTGAACATGATAAAACAAGAAAGAAAAATACTGAAGATAATAGTGGTTTCATGCATACTACCTTGGCTGGATAACAAGAAGCTAATAATAATGAGTAACAAATTTATAACCTAGAAGATGGAGGTTAGGCAGTTTTACAAGTTTTTTTTATAACAATGGGGTTAACGTGGTGTAGGTAGTTGCTAGTGTAATTGGTATTTAGTTGGTATGAAGAGTTTATCTTTTTTAAGCTTAAGGGGAAACTTATGTTATTTAAGTCAAATGACATTGCCCGAGCTAGTGTGTATCTCAAAAAGGACACAATACAAATAATTCACTATTTGAGAGAGAATTTTTGGGAGGAATGAGAAGTAGAAGATGAGATGTTTGAAGCCCTCTTAGAGAACCTAGGAAGGGAAGACAAGGACACTTACGTAGATGACATTGCTCGAATACTCAACCTCTACAATTGTTGCACTGTATTAGTTTTCCATAGCAACAATGTAGTGAAAAAGGATTTTTGTTACAATCTTGGTGACCTCTCATTTCTCAATAATTACAACTAGATAGAAGTCGTATAAGAATTCTTACGTAACTTCATCACGAATTGCCATCTCACCCTCAATTATAGGTTCTTGTGGCTTACTAATTAGGGCTGCAATTGTCCTCTAGGTAATTACTTTTTTATTTTATATGTAAATTTTGATATTGTCAACTCTTTAAGTGTGTTCCAGTTTATCACGATCACAACTCCGAAAGCCCAAAGCCGTGATAAGATGAGAGTGCAAGCAATGAATGTAACCCACTTAGGAACAATAATCTTTTACTACAAATAATACAAGCTAAAAAATCTAACTTAAGGCAAATATATTTATCACAAGATCCAACTCATGGAAATTATTACAATACCTTGAAATAAAATGAAACAACTAACTAAGAGTCTAATTCTTTAGCAATAATTATTCTTCTACCCTTGGACAAATATTATTCCCCAAATTCTTGCAATTTTCTGGCTAAGCATTTGCGAGGTCAAACACATTTGTGTGTATAAGTATATGTGGTAGACAAGTTTATGCAAAACAAAAACTACCCATAAGCTTACGCCTAGTAAGAAATGCATACACACTAAGCTACATTCTCATGCTTTAAAAACCATACATATAAGTAAAATATTTAAATTCATAGGAACACAAACATGAAACATTCCGCTTCCAACAGTTATTTAAGTAAATTATATACCATGATTTACAAAAACATATAAGCAATCATTTCCACTTCACCCAACACTATCAACCAAGAGCCTCTAATGAACCACCCATCTTTAGTGGCATTAGTCCTGATGGCATTACATATGTGCATCCATGAAGTCCTTGGGAGCCCATATGGATTATTTTAATAATTTTCTAAGTGTTCACTCGACATAAAACTTTTTCAATTTTATTATCTTGTTTATTCATACAAAAATAAAATCCAATCTCACCCTCTCGAATAACCATGGAAAGTCATATTGGTCGACACTGATATGGTACTAGGGGCGATACACCCCCCATAGAATTCTTGGATATGTATGGACCATATTGTATCAATATGTTCGATAAGTATCGATACTCAAATATTTTATTATTTTTTATTTAAATTTTTTTTGAAAAAATTTTAAATTTAAAAAAAACAAAAACAAAATTCAAACTCAACCTCTTCAAAGGTTTAAAGATGATAATGTTTTTATTATATTAAAAATATTTTAAAAAAAATTATATAAGATCAATACATGTGGGTCCATACAATTTACATGATTATTTTTTCTAAATATAGTGTTCTACAATTATGCATTTACTTAAATACATAATGTATCAATTTCTTCATAATATTCATGTGACTCATATTAAATATCTTATTTAGTTCTAAAATAAACTAATTTCAAAGCACTTAATTTAGGACAGAGTAAATAATAATTTGTATAGAACGGAGGAAGTAATAGTGCATGGTTCAAAAATGAACTAATTTTAGAGCACTCGTATCAGTTGATACGGCCTTCCATGGTCTTATTATGCTTTAAAAGAATTATTATAATGATATATTATTATTTATAATATTTTTTTATATGTATTAAAGGGGTCACGACTGTTTCAGCATGTACTAAGCATATCATCGGCACATACCCATATCCATAGTCATCAATACTGTCACCTGTATCAATACTGTTTTCTATGGGTATAACAAGTGGTGGAAAAACATGCTGAAATTGTTTAGAAGCTATTTTACAACATTGTGAGAGCCAAAATGCTCGACTATATGCATTAGGTGAAAACCCTAATTTTTTGAAGAGTAGCTAACTCTAAATTTATGAAAAAATACCTAACAGTATTGTAATCAAACGAAACTTGGGAAAATAAAAATTAACCAAATCAAGGACTCCAAAATAAATTTGGGATACTTTTTGACATCGAAAATATTTTATTTAGAATTTTAGATATAGATTCACAGTTCTTGAATTTGTGTACAATTGGAGTACAATTGACACAGATTGATCAAACATACTTCAAATCAATCTAAATTTTTAATGATGAATAGATAACACAGAGAATATCTCCCATAAAATTTTGGGAGCAATTAGAGTCTATAAGTGATATAAGGAAAACTCACAAAACACGAAACAACATGTTTGTTAATACGGAACAACATGATAATTCCAATTTGATTGGGAAAACCCCCCAAAAATGCCAGATCAAACTAGACACGAAATAGGATCTCCACTAATTTTTTTCAAGCCCATTACTTGAATTAGAAACCATAAAACAAAGTCTACAAAATGGATCAATGCCAACTAGCACAAAATGATTTTATTATGGATTTTGTCCTTTGAAAGGAGAGAGTGAAGAGAGAGAGAGAGAGAGAGAGAGGAGAAAGAGAGTGAAGAGAGAGAGAGATGAGAGTTGAAAAAATTAGTTCATTATTGATTTCGTCTTTTTTGGAAGGACAAAATCAGTATATTGTATTGATTTCGTCCTTTTGGAAGGATAAAATTAGTACATTGTATTGATTTCCTCCTTTTAGGATAAAATTAGTACAAAAAGGTATGTAGATGCTCACGCCTAATTGGCGCCTACATGGCGAAAAAGAACACTATACTAGAAATTTTTTCTGTGTTATTTCGTTAATTATTTTTTCATATTATTTATATAAATTTTCCCATAATCAAGTGCATGAAAATATGACTCGCTGACCAAGAAAAAATAAATGAAATCTTCTCACATTTTTACTAGACATAGAGTAATGAGTCAAGGTTAGAAAAATGTTAGATTAAAAACGTTTCAGTAGGGCTCAAACAAAATCGGCTATTCTAGGGACATAGTAAATTCTAGGAATAATCAACTCATAAAGAAACATGCTATTCACAAGGCATGGAATATACTACCATAAGAGCATTAAAAAGCATCATATTTTTTAAGAATAGACATGAATAGAGACTAGGAATTAGTTACAAAATCCAAAATATCATGTTTTTAATAACTAGGATATAGAAATAGTCATTCAATTCGTGTAGTAATCACCATTAAAACATGATTTAGCAAACCCTAAACTTAATAATTCAAAACATACATGAAAACATCCAGACAAAAGTAAATCAAAAAGTGAGGAGTCACTTACCTTGAAATACAATTTCAAAAACTTGATTCTTGAACAAGAGAGAAGAAGAAAGCCTCTTGCTTTAACAAAACCCTAGGTCAAGAATCAAAAACCTAAAACTATGCTTTAAATCACACAATCATCAAAACAATGAAGATTCAATTTAACCTACAAAATATTCTAGAAAGCTTCTCTAATGACATACCAAGTCATAGTGGATTTCCCCTAAATCATTGCTTTAATGAATCAACCCAAGGTGCTTGAAAGTGCTTCAATAGAGGTTTAACAGTGGTAAAATCTGAAGGCCTAACCATGCTGCAACACTTTATACTTGATCGATTTACCAAAGTTCAAGTCTTTGTGTGTAGAATTCCATTTTTTTAGCATTTTCCTCAAGAATTTCTATTTTTAGGATTGTGCCTTTTTTTTAGAATCTTTTACCCTCAACTCATGTCTCCATCCATCTAATTCCTTATCCTCATGATGTCTTCTATATATCTCCCAAGGAACATCTCTTTAGCTTATTTTCACACTCTCTCTATAAAAGAAGAGACAATTTGTAAAATCTCTAACTTTAACCCAGTTTAATTTTGAGTTAATTATGTATTATTGTGTGGTTTCGCTTAAATTTACCGATTTAACTTGATTTGGGGGTTAAGGTTTGTAATTATGATTTTAATAAGGTTTAATTTCATTCTTACAAGTTTTAATATGAAACTTGATTTATCATATTTTTAGGAATTTTATAAAAAAATTTCATAAATTAAGGATGTGAACCCCACCATGGGTCCCACGTCCACAATTGGATGACATGTGTCCCACATGACCCTAAACTTTAATTATTTTATTTTAATGAGTTTTAGGATTTTTGAACTCATTTTAGCCCTAAAATGACCCTAATTAGCTACTTAGGGCGTTATAATTCGTATTTACAACCCAACAATTTATAATTATAACCCAACACTTTACTATAAAAGGAAAACCCTAGATCATTTCTTAAATTGGGAAAAGGTTGTACTAAGAGGCAAGGTGGTGCCCTAACCTCATTGTTGAAAGAGAAAAATCCAATTTAGGTAAGTTTTTAGCCTTAATCTTACCTAATCTTTCGAATTATTTCTTAATCTCTCTTATCTTCACTTTCCCCCAAATATATTCTTGATTTATTCTATAAAAAATATTATTTGATCTCTATTTCAAAACCTAAATGGGTGATTTTTATTTATAACCTAAATATATTTAATCTCTATAAAAATGCATATTTATAACCTAAATATAACCCAAGTGACACCCTATGCGGAGCCATAGGATGATCGAGCTGAAATGATTTTTCTATGATTAGATTTAGGAGTTTTATTTTAATCAAAAATTTTATTTAGGAACTACTTTATTAGAGTGACTTTATTAATTTAGGAGAATATATATTTTATTTGATTCAAGATTTTAGGTTTGATTTCTTTTTTTAAACTATAAAAGTCTTGCTTGGTACTTTGTTTCCCATGAATATCTCTTTGGAAACCTTATAAAAAGGCCTCTATTACATTAGTGAAAGTTAGACTGATGATTTAGAAATAAGAGTTTTTTCCATATTGCCTGGCCAAAGAATGAAATATTCCATATTCGATTTTAAACGGAAATGCCATATGACCTGGAATAACACGATATAAGCTAAAATTTGGACTAAAATACCCCTAACCAGAGGTAGGGTTTTATATAATGTTAAACCCTCACAAAGTCGCATTCATTGGCATACGACTTTAGACGCCGGCGATTCCTCTGAGTGAAAAACTCCGTTCCGATTGAAAACTCACTTTCATTTAGAAAGTCCCCTGATTGAGCACTATGTAAGTGGCGTGTGAGAAGATTTTGTGACATATCCGACCAAAACATCGAAGATTAGGGATTTTCTATTCTGGAATGAGTTTTGGAACGAGGGTTTCTCGTAAGCTGAGTTTTGAAACTGTACGCCCCAAAGCTAGTTCTTATTTGTAGCGCGGATCGGGTTTGTGGCGATTTAGGAAAAACAGCGGCCAAATGAGTGTTCAATCCAGCTCGGAGAACAATAGCGGAGGTTTCGTGGTAAGGCATTTTGGATATTTGTATGCACAATTTTTGATTTAGTGTGTACTCGAACACACAACATAGGTTGTCGAATCAGAATATTATTTCAGAAAGACGATACGTTATATATCATGTGCTCAATAAGATGGTGGAAACACAATGTTTAACCACAATGATATTGTGTATGCAAGGGCCTCTTAGCGTATGTTCGATTACACGATACATATACTTATCGTCTCTATAGAAGTTAGCTAGAAAGTGTGAACTGACTTGGCTATTGATTATGGTCATGACCTATTGTTGATTGACATATATATATATATATATCCAACTTTTCATATGTAAAGTTAGAGTATTGCATCAAATGGCGGAGTTAGTGAAGGTTGCAAAAGAGAAGAAGAGGAGAATCTACGGGAGAAGATCGGGTCTGGGAACGAATAGTTTCCCCGCTGGACTGCTTCTATCAAAAGACCTTGTAGATTCACGTCCGGGATGCAAGGCGATTTTAGTGGAGTTTGGGTTCTACCCAGTATATGATTGCGAGCCCATCATCATCTCCAGGCCGCTGTTGGATGTACTCATTGGTAATTGTTGGGATGATTTACTGGAGGTCTCCAACATAAGGGGCAAAAGACTACCCCTTACAGTGGCTAAAGTGGCTATGATCGCAGGGTTGAGTGGAAAAGGGAACCAATGTAAATTGGAAAGCAGTGAGGGAAAGGCTGCCCAAGGTAACGGGGAATTCTACAAGAAGTTCTTCCAAGGCAAGCGGCCAAAGAAGATAGGACTGGAAGAATTGTTCAAAGAAGTGCCTGCGGAAACAAGGAATGTTTCAGACGAACTGTGTGAAATAGAGCACATGGGTGTCCTCATGTTATTCATGCAGAGCAACAGAGCCGTATCCCTAGCTATGTGTGATTACTTAGATGATATGTCCATCGTGGAGAGCTATAATTGGGCAAGCATTGTACATTATTTGTTGATGAGAGGCATATTGGCAGCTTACTAGAACATCATGAGCAGACAGGATGAGTGTTCCACCACGGCCAGAATTCTTGTAGGAGCTTCACTAGTGCTCCAGGTAATGCTCGTATGTGTTATTATACGCAAATTCTAATATCATATTTATAATGACACGATATGTTTTACAGAGATGAATATCACCTCATTGGTCACACGATACAAACTCTTAATCGTGTTATCAGACATATGACATTTAACATGGACGTAGACATATCGTGTTCTCGAAAACACGACTATGTATTATATTGTGGATAGGACATTAGACGATCATAATGTATCGTGTTATTTGAAACACGACGTGGCTTCTAGCGTGTTATTCGTAACACGACTAATTTGTTATAGTGAAGATACTAAACATTTTAGACTAATGTTTATATTTTTTTGTATTGTCCACTAGGTATGGTTTTATGAGTATACGTCTATATGGGCTCCCAGTAGTCCTCTATGCAGCCCGAGGTGCAAGAGGTGGCCCGGATTTACCCAACTTTTGAGCGATGTGGAGAAAGTCGATAAACTTGACCCCGCCAACAAAAAGGGGAGGAAGAAGATTCTAGCTCATCACCGGATGAGGAAGTGGTACGAGGATGTCTTCATGAGGCTGAAGCCAAACTCGCAAATTATTATGTGCATCACACCAATTGCCGAAGATGCACACTTGATGGATGTCCAAAGGGTGACCCGAAAGCTAAGAAGGTGGGTACACAACCTTTCAGAACAATGAGACCCAGCCATGCCCCCCACGGTGAGACGTTGGGGCATGTACATTCCGGCCATGACATCAATGAATCATTCGTCATGCCAGTTGATGTCATGACAGGAATATGTGAAGTTGTTTTGGAGAACGCTGTTCTATACGATGAGTGGGGATGGAACACGGATCGAGTTGCAGCTGCACTCCAGCATGTTAAGGACGATCTAGAGGTGGAAACTAGCCTCATAGAACAGATGCAACCCCCTGAGGAAAGAGAGATGGAGCAGCCACCTAAACCCACTCAGTCGGTGGTCGCCCAAGCATCAACCCCTCCTCCGAGAACTAAAGGATCACCTTTGGTTCGTTCAAAGGCAAGAGCTTAAAAATCAAGAGAAGCTCGCCAACCATTTGCCCCCAAAGATCAACCAGTACAAGTCCCTCAGCTGGTGGAAGAGGGATTCATTTTGAGTAAGTACGACAGTTTAATGTATTGTGTTTCATTAGGGGATATTCGTGTAGTTGAGTACACGATAAGAGATCATATCATTGAGTAAGAAAGATGATGGTTGGATTATCATATCATCGATTACACGATCATTGAAGCAGGAGTTGTGAGAACCATCTCTGCTTGGTCGTGTGATCGTGACCATGATTAGGCTTTCTATCGTGTTTCTACGAATACGATAAGCATTTGTATCGTGTTTGTAAATGATGACTTGTGTGGATATCGTGTGGTTACTAACATGATGACTTACTTCTTAAATATAGAGAAACGACAATTGCAAGCTGCCACCAAACCGAAGAAGAAGATTGGTCCGAAGTTGCAAAGGACGGTAATAACTAAATTTTTGAAGAAAATAAATGTAGAATTCATGGAACAACCCCAGGATGTCGAAGAACAACCGCAAGAGTTAGATGAACCGAACCTTCCCCGGGATGTCAACGAACAACCTTGGGGGGTAGAGGAACCAGACCTTCCACTTGAGGTTGTGGCTCAAGTCTGCGATGTGCCAGAACAACCCCGTGAGGGACCTGCAGACCAACTGGAGATTCTGGAACAACCCTTGAAGGGACCAGAAGCACCCCAACAAGTGAATAAAGGAGCACTACCCAAACGAGTAAAAATCAGAGTGAAGCAGAAAACTTCTCCTGGCCCTCCCATTGTTCCTCTACGCAACGGAAGTCAAGGTCCACCTTAGTTAAACCATCTGCTCAAGGTCAGGAGCCTGTGAAGAAAGTAGCAGCTCAGGTATCGAAGAAGCTTAAGCATTTCAGTAGCTACATTGATGAGAAGCTAGCAAAGTTTGGATACAGTCACCAGCCTTGAAAGCCTGGTGACAAACTACCTCTGGCTTCGGTCCCTGGCCCAAGCATTATTTGTCAGGCACATCCAAAGTCCCTGTCACGCCCCGGCGATGTCCGACCCGAGCCGAACCCGATCCAAGGGCCGGTCAAGTGCACGGGGGCGATGAAGGAG
The DNA here is from genome assembly GCA_035235625.1 of Saururus chinensis. Classification (NCBI taxonomy): domain Eukaryota; kingdom Viridiplantae; phylum Streptophyta; class Magnoliopsida; order Piperales; family Saururaceae; genus Saururus; species Saururus chinensis. The sequence goes on from CP141140.1 coordinate 31,777,098, forward strand.
AAATTGAGAATGATTTAGCGGAAGACTTAACCCTAACCACGGGCGATTAACAGAATTACGGAGTACGCACAATCCTTTGAGTAAGAGTAAATAAAGAGGGAAAGAAAAGAGAGTTGCTTAACACAAGTAAACAACTAATCTCAAACCCACATACTTAGTCAAATATAGCCCATACTGGCTCAAAATAAGACTTAAGCAAACATAACTGTAACATGTAACATAAATCCAAAACAAAGAACCATACACAAAGGTCCTAAACATAGAGCATAAATCAAATGAACTAAGTCACACAACGGTCTCCATGATCACATCCATGCCATCTCCGACCTTTTCTCAAAGAGGAGATCCTGTTCGTCTGCGTGTTGCACCACGCAGCCCTAAAACAAAACACAAGAAAGAGGGGTGAGTTTAACAAACTCAGTAATGATTTTTAATATCACTATCGACATCGAAAATATGACAGCATAGCAATATAATCATTCAGATCAAAGATTTACATGGTGCAATTATTTTCTGGTCACGCATATACATCACTTAAACATGCATTATAGTGCATAATCCACGTAGTGTCATTCTCATCTTAACATCCTGCATGAAATGTATCTCTAACATACATACTCAATCATACTTCATATCATAATCAACTTGCATGAATGTATCTCTAACATACATATTCCTTCATGCATCACATCATAACCACCTGCATGAAATGTATCTCTAACATATATATTCCATCATGCATCACATCCTAGTCAACCTGCATGAAATGTATCTCTAACATACATATTCCATCATGCATCATATCATAATCAACCTGCATGAATGTATCTCTAACATACATATTCCATCATGCATCAACATTCTCATTCATCATGCATATATAAGTGTCACACACGCACACTAGCCCAACATGCAAGTCCATATCCATAGAGAATAAACTTGCTCTTCAAGACCGGAGCCCTCGAGCAAACACTCATCAAATAGACATGCTCCTCAAGGCCAACACCTACGAGCAACTCCTGCTCCTCAAGGCCAACGCCTTCGAGCAACTCTTGCTCCTCAAGGCCAACGCCTTCGAGCAACGCCTGCTCCTCAAGGCCAATGCCTTCAAGCAACGCTTGCCCATCAAGTCTAAACTCCCAGGCAACCCTGTTTGTCAAGACTAAAGTCCCAAGCAACAACACCTAGCACGCCGATGCACTCGGACAAACCATCTGGATTCTCAGGGTCCAGCAAATCATAAATAATCCTAATCCACAAGACAAGTACACAACTCATCCCTACTTAACTCCATTTAACTAGACTCAACCCGGAGAGTGCACTCGTTCCGCACAGGAACTCAAATCAAAATATGTCCTTTCGGACCAATCAACTTGCTATTAATCCACGACCGATTAATCCGGCACACAATTTTATCACATTGCATCCAATCGGTCAAATTCGATTAACCACGATGAAGCCTCAATTGGAAATCCATTTTCATGATGCATGCTGCATGGTACATACGTGGGCAAAGCATACATGAATCCTAATCCATGATAAGTGCTCTCACCAGCCCCTAATGCATCATTCATAATCACAATATCAAGCTTCAACATCATCATTTAACCCCCACACGTGTGTGTGTAACTAGTGGAAGCGTTTCACACAATGCATGTCAACATGCTTGAAAATAAACTCACTACCACACTACACATGTGAATTACCATCTAAACATGAATTCCAGCAGAAATCATAAGAGAAGAAACGTTGAAATCATAACTCAAATCAAAACTCAACTACAAAGGTTAAACACATAAAAGATCATTCATTCCATCATTGAGTCATGACATTCACCAACCTCCACACATCAACTAGCTACATTCGATCATGCCAAATCGGTCCATGAATGAGTTGTAGTTCTACTGAAAATATGCTTAACCAAAGGAAATCAACAAATCATACTTTCAAGATGACTATTCTAACGTCATGCCACAAAACATGAGTCATTCCACAAATATCTAAGCATATATCTCAATTCCATAAACTCAATAGCATGCCTTTCCAGTAACATAATATAGTTTAAAACACTCTAAAATCATATAAAATTTGCAAGCTAAAGTGGAATAATCAAAATAAACATCATGCATCAAAACACCAATCTGCTGTGTAGCCGTTCGATCGGTTACACGCAAAATTTTGAAATTCACAATTTGGCCGTTCGAACGCCTAGCAGGCCGTTCGATCGGCTGAACTGGAAAACTATCGTTCCGACAGTGTTGCTGTTCGAACGCCCAGGAGGGCCGTTCGAACGCCAACAAGGCAGAACTGGTCATCTTCTTCCTTTCGCAAATCCAAACTGAAACACCATAGATAATATTTCAAATCCACATCTAACACCCTAATCATCATCAAAAGTCCTTCATGACTTCCAGAACATCAAACCATATCATAATAATGCAAAACCCTAAGAAATCGGGATTAAATATTTCCATTTTCTAATCTTACCATTAACACTCCAAATCAAGTAATCTCCATTCAAAATAAGCAAAAAATGAAGAGTTTTACCACGGATAAACAGAGATTTTGAAGACCCATTACCTCAGCACTTAATTAATCTCGGATTGGAGAGTCACCCTTCTTGAAATCCTTAATCGACTTCTAATCCGGGCCTAAGTGGGGATTAGGCCAGACTCCTTCCTTAGCCTATTCCCAAAAATGGAAATGGCTCAGGTTTGCCATTTTATAGTAAGGGTTGGGGTATGCATGGGTAAGTTTTGGGGTGTAAATAGGAAAAGTAGGCCAAAAGTGGGTATTATGCAAATTTAAGCACTAATTAAGCCTAGTAAAATTCTGAAAATTTTTGTATGACCTTAAGTAGATGTCTAGGTTCATTTGACCCAAAAAACCAAAATTTCGACTGTGGGGCCCACAGGGGTCCCGTCAAAACCCTAATTTTTGGGAAAATAGTGGAAATTCAGAAAAATCCCAGAAAATCACATTTGATTTAAAATCACTTAAAACCATTAATCTTAAAGTTGATTTTGATTAAAACCATCACAAACACTATTTATTCACGAAATCATCGACTAGATCAGAAAATGCGTTAGTCTCACAATAACCAATAATTAAAGAAAACCAAAAACCGGTTTAAGATCAGGGATCTTACAGTCCCCCACCCCGGAACCAGCAGGCCCAATCGTAGTTTCAAGTAAAGGCACTATATCGTATACTCCTCCAGTAGATGTGGACGTCATGGAGAGTATCCGCAATGTTGAAGATGTTGAAGAAGATACTGTGACTAAGACGAACAAGGAGGAGACAAGTCTGCGGCCGAAGGACTATCTTGACACAGAGTTGTTCCATCTGGAGGTTCAGGCCCTGAAAGCTAAGGAAATTATCACAGAATTTCTGTTGAACCCATACAAGTCGTGGCCCGTAGAGACACTCCTCTACATTAACTACCTATCTCTATTAAAGCAAGAGGGCATAACGAATGAGGTAATATCTATTCCTTGCTCATACGTTTTAAGCTCTATCATGTTATCAATCAAATGACTGAATATCTTACACAGATTACAATGAATTATCGTTTTATCGATTACATGACATAGGATCATATCGTTGGTTTTCATATACGCTAACTATCAACTTGTAATTACTGAAGTAAAACTAACATGTTAATACATACACAACTTGTAAATGCATCGTGTGATCGTAAACACGGTATAGTCACTTATTGTGAAAGTCATATGACAATCGGTAGCCTATAGTGTCATTACTAACACATATGGTATTGTGTAGGTCATCAACGTCTTCTTCCAACTCCTAGATGAATGAAATATGAGAAATCCATGCAAGTACCCCAACTATTTTTTCGGCAAGTTCGCTATTCAGCATTGCTTTAACGTTGGCATGGTGGAAGGGCCGGTGAGAAAGAGGGCAAACTCTCTAGCATATTGTTGAAAGGCCTGAATGTTAACACGGAAAACAACTTCATTCCTGTATACATCAAAGGCCACTTTCTCTGGCTTATTGTCCACTGCAGAGAGAAGCAATTTAGGTGGTACAATCTTCTAAAGGGTGATCACAGTCACAACTTTGCAGAGGTGGAAAGTTTCAGGAAACATGTTGCCAATGGAATGGAGAAGACACTTAAGATAAAAGGGGCTCGGATTTGGCCACTGATTAAGATCAACAAATGCCCGTACCAGGAAACAAATGAAGATTGTGGTTTGTTCGTCTTGTACTATGTAGTGAAACTGGTAGGGGGCGTCATTCAGCCAGATTTTAGACAGCTCGAGATAATAGGCTTAGTCAGGCCGATGATATGCGCTGCTATACTTCAGGCCTGAAAAAAAAAGGAATTTGATCTGGATATAGATGAATTGTAAAAAGACCAATTATTTTGTAATTAATTTCTGTGACCAATTATTTTGTAATTAATGACTGTACCAATTATTTTGTAATTAATTATTGTACCAATTATTTTGTACTTAGTTGTTGTACAAATGTTGGATGGCGTATAATCGATCAAACGATTTGTATCAATATCGTGTATTCAATAGAGCGAAACGGCAATACACATATATCCGATAGTATTATGTTCTCATGATCGCCTATTAGGTCGTGTTATCACATACACACCAACTCGTATTAGGTCGTGTTATCATTTACTTCACATCTCGTATTAGGACGTCTGTGATGTCGTGTAATCAACCAAACAAAAAAGACACATGTCGTTGTCATAACCCAAATCAAATATGGTGCTTCAGTTATAATGCATCGGGAATTGGATCATTATGATCATGTCATTGTCATGCATTTGAACACATGTTATTGCCAATATCGTGTAAGCAACGAACACTCTTGATTGCAAAATTTATCATCTATTTATATTATCGTGTAATTAGTAACACGTACCTGATTTAGGTCTTGTTGTTGATTACACGATACACATATACAACATACCCTCTTATATCATGTCGTGTTTTAGGAACACGTTAATTACATATTTCGTGTTGATTATAACACGATGCATATATAAAAAATTTCAGCTGAAGAACGGAGGTGGAAAAGGTAAGCCTGATCGATGCTCTCCCTCCTTATGCCTGGCTTGTCGTTGGGACATCTGCCACATTGGGGAGTCCCTCCTTGGGCGCTAGTACATCATTTGTAGTTGTGACCCAACTGACCGCATGTTCCACATTTTCATGGGGCTTTAAGAGGCGGTTGTGACTCTATCCAATTTTTTCGTGGATGCCACCACTGCTTTTGAGGGATAGGTGGGTTGAATGTAGGCATAACTCCAGCCGGTGCCCACTGGTGTCGATCCTTCATTGGGTGTAAGGGCTCATGATAGGTCAGTTTATACATTTCAGTAGAGTACCATCTTTCGCAGTATTCAGACACATAGAAGTGTCTATTATCGATTGTTGCGATTGCATGCTTACATGGTAGACCCAGATGTTGAAACTTTCCACATGTGTAGGTACAATCAACCAGGTTTACCACATCCTGTGAAGAAAAGATTGTAAGAGAGCATGATAAATGAATTTATCATGTTCTTGAGTACACGATGTGTCTTACAATCGTTACGTAAGACACATCGACTTACACGTTCAAGGACAATAACATGTGTAACCTAACATGATATGAATCCCTAACACATAAACGAGCACAAGCCATGTACATCGCTGTATGAATGCAATGTACCTAGTGATGTAGCGAATTAACTTGGAATTCATACAGTGACACATGCAATACAATCACATTCCTTGCTTCTTCTCGCCCGTTTTCTATGTGTTTTCGGGCAAATGGGGTTAACTCTTCCATCATATTCTGTCCGTCCGTCTGACGTTTTTCAAATAATATAGTTGTGTGCTCCCTTGCGTGCTCAATTAAACGCGTTATAGGCATCGATCTAGCTTTTTTGAACATTGCATTTGCACTTTCAGACCTATTGGAGCTGAGTGTCCCATATCTTTTCCCTGTAAATGATACATTGGCCCATTGATCCGAACCTATCCTATTTAACCAAGCATATGTTTCCGGATTATGTTCTTTAATGTTGTTCATTGTTTCATCGTACACATTCTGTCTGAACGTTTCAGCTGCAGCATGAAGCTAATTCTTTAGATAGTTGTCCTTAAATTTGTCTAGCATATTTGCTGCCATGTGACGGATGCAATACTCGTGGTGTGTAGATGGGAAAACTGGTTCACAACATTTGTCAATCCCTTATGTCTATCTGAAATGATTGCATCCAACTTGGCCGGAGGATCAGAGAATAGATGATTTCTAAACAACTCAAGAAACCAGCACCAAGTTTTCTCACATTCGTTCTCAACCACTGCAAATGCAATGTACAACATATTATTGTTCCCATTCAGTGTAATTGCTATTAATAGCTGTTCAGAATATTTTCCTTTCAAGAAGGTTGCATCAACCGTTAGCAATGGCCTCAAGGTTGTTCTAAAAGCTCTCGTAATGGGGCCAAACATCCAGAAAACTCTTTTGAAATCGTACCCACCTTTAGGTCCGGGAATGTCACATGATCTCATTGGCATAACTGTACTTCCCAAATTTATATATTCTATCTACCTCCCGTAAGAAGGAAGTAAGCTGTAGGGTTCGTCTGGGTCACCATGTATTAAATCAGTCGAGCTTTACCTGCACGACCAAATATAATTTAGTAAATGTTATACGACACCGGCTTACATCGTGTTCCTAATCGCAAGACATTTTATGTTTTTGTGTGATCGGAATCCATACACGATGCTTGGTCATGTTTACGGTAACATGAAATTAACATATGTCGTGTGGGGCATAACATGATATTGATGTACATCGTGTGGTAACACGATATCGACTGTAGTTTAAGCATGTAAATGATAACACACTAGACTAACATATCGTGACACTAAATCAACACTTCGTTTCTTCTCATGCATAACATGCACGCCAACATTTCTTGTAGTTCGCATTTATGCCTCAACTTACTATGCTCTTAGGTGTAATGTCCACAAAGTCTTTAAAGAGTTCATAACATTTTTTCACTATCTGAAGGTGCAATGCTAGGGGATGGTCAGTTTACTTCCTTTGGGTTCCACATGAATGAGTCAACATTAACCTCGTGACAGTCACATGATCTCCTATATTTGAAGCCCTTATATACCAGTTATAAGATTCATTGGAGCACTTTGTGGCATACGTATTCCGGTTTTTATCCACAACATGATATGTGAAATTCGCCTTTACTGCTAAGTTGATCAAGACCCTCTTGAAATGCAATAGACTTAGAAAATGTGCACCCAATTGGAGGAGCTTCTAGTAATCCTTAGTTTGCAAGCTACCCATTATTAGTTGGCCTTTATCAATATTTAGTTCCAACATGTTTAAATCATCGATGATATCTCAATTTGCCTCCACTTCAACGTCGATGTTATTGGGAACCTCGCTATTTCCAAATTCTTTGTAGTCAAACATATTTTCCATGTCAACTATATCATTATCGTACCACATATCCTCAACCCACATATTTTTAACTTCTTCACCTTGTCCACCGTTGTAATTACAAGGGTTATATGGAGGTTCGTAGTTATTAAATAAAGTCCTTGTCCCACCCATCATTGGCGACAATTCCTCTGATCTATTCTGATTGATTTCTATTTCAGGTTCTGTACTCGCTGGATTGGTAAAAGATGATTGACATGGATTTGTTGAGGGCAAGTTTCCCGGTTCTCTCAATATGCATTGCACATTATCATGTTAAAAAAATGCAAAATCAGTCAACATCGTGTATTCTATTAACACGCAAACATTTGAAGACGTGTTATAGAAACCACGACATGGATACATGTTATGTTATTATATCTATGATGCAACACATAATTACTCTATCACATGTGTAATTACTAATACGATATATTATAGGTTGTGTTTATAACTTTGCATGATATGATTTACCCTCAACATGATAAGTTCAATATTGTGGTCTTGAGTACACGAAATATGCTAATTGTGTATAATCTAAAGATTCAATATTCTTACTTGACAGTTTCAAAGGTGAACTGAGTTTCATTGAATCTGGTATGAAATCCAACATTAGTGCTGGGATAAGCCATTTACGACGGGTGATTCAACTCTATTGACTATTTGGTTCCTTTGAATGGAGGGTGATAGTGATTTATCACCGTTGTCGGGCTGTTTCATTTCGGCATACAACGATAACACCTCCTTATTCGCCTTCTTATGAATGGAGAACACTGATTGAAGGTCCTCATCATCTTGTAATTCATATATTATGGATGATTGAGATGATGAAATTAAATATTTCAAACTAACATTATCATTGACAGAAAGTCGTGCTTTGACTTGCCCCAGCATCTCGTTGAAGCTCACCGACGGATGAATGCTTATCAACCATGCCATTCCACTGATATATATATGTCGTCATTGCCTAACTCTTCATTATAATGGATGTAAATACTGATCCTATCCATATTCGGTGTGAAAGAATGATTCGTTTATGCGAAATGAAGCACACAACATATGCGGTCTCAAAAATTACTTTTTTCTTGTTCATTGACTCTCGCCAGTGAGTCACCGCCGGTTAGCTCCCGCCGGCAAGTTTCGTTCACTGACAATGACTCCCAGCCCACCGAAATGGCACAACACTGTTCCGGTGTAGATTTATTACTATAAATATTTAAAACATAATATAATAAAAACCTAAGAGTATTTTGATCCACAACTAGGTCATATTTAATTATTTGGCTAGGCAATATAGAAAAAACTCTTAGAAAAAATTTATGTGTGTTCTATGTGGAAAGAGAATCCATATTAGTCACTTCCAGTTCTCTCATAGCGATTCTAGAGAAAATGAATTTCCTCCTCTACTCTTTACCTCTTTCCCCTCATTGTTGTACATCACAATGTAGACCAAAACTTAAAGTTAGTAAACTTACCTCTCATGAACTCCATTGCTTCATCCAGGACAAGGTTCAGTAACTGGTCATAGCCTAAGATGTCTAAGGTCCCGTTGACTGTTGAAAAATTTGGTTGGTCAGATATCTTACAAAAATGCACCATCTTATGTCAATAAAGTATAATAAGCAAGCCAAACATAAAAAAAAAGAGTACGTACTGATACAATAAAATGTAATATAATAAAGAAAGACGTAAAACCACAAGAACAATTCAACTTCTTCACATAATATATATTTTTTTGGTTTTTAATCTGAATTTTGAAGTAACATGTTTAAGCATGAAGGCGAATGTTCCACCGAAGTTCTTGGATAAGGATTCATATTAAAATATAATAAAATGTAGTAAAATAATATTATGGGAACTAATATTAGGAAGTGTATTTTATGTTATGCTTTGACGAAGAGCGAAAGAAATACATGTAAAATATTTATTTTTAAAATTTAATAATATACATATTAGTGTACATATTAAAAATAATTTTATTTTAATTAATATATAATAAAGTATATACCGTCAATCTTTAAAATAAATGCTTCACATTAAAGTCAGAAAACATATAAAAAACTTCCCTAATATTAACATACACGCCAACGGTTTAATAATATGTATATGTCAAATACTAAAGGGTCGTACAAGGATTCTGATCGTACGGTTACGAGAACGGCTCGGCTCAGCTCTCATCCGAGAGCGCGAAACGTGGTTCTTTCTGACACTCTCCCATTGCAGAGCTGCTCTTCCTCCCAGTACTCAGTGCAGAGGGACGGACATTGCTTCTTCTGCCTCCTTCACGCCCTTACCGGTGCCGAATCCACTGAAGCGGAGGTAGTGCTGTGCCATTGGATTTGGACTTGTGCTTGTTTGTCATGTGCTTGCTATTTTTACTGTGATATTACTGAGGTTGCCAGGAAACCGATCCCACGCGAACGCCGGCCCGGCAGTGAGTCTGCCTCCGTCGTTGCTCCCTTGTTGATTTGCTCACTGTAATCGTTTCTTTTTATATGCTGAAATTCCGTTTGAATGAAATGCCTTTCTTTCTTTCTTCTATTATTCTCAGTAGTCCTGCTTCATGTGTACGACTATGTATAATACATGGTCGAACAATGCAATATATGCGTATCTGTCCGACCATACCATGTTTTTTACTTTGTGGAAACTTCAATGTTTTATCCTTCTCAAGTTTTTTTTGTTGAATCGTTTATCCGCATAATCCAGTTGGAAAGGCAGTTTCTTGATGATATTTTAGGTTCTATGTCTTTGTTTGTATCTCTGCCACTGGTTGACGCCGTTTCACCATCCATGGAGTTTTTTGGTTTTTTATTCTGGAGGTGTCAAGTTCAAATTTTAGCTCGGTTACTTAGTGTGTATATTTTATTTTGTTGCGCATGAGAGTGTGTGGATGTTTGTTCATATATGTATTCGATACGAGGCATGACATGAAGCTTAGTCCGGCTTTATTTTTCATTTGAGGCGTACGCATCGAAAAAAAATTTGTTCGACAGAAACCTTCTCAAGTTCTCCAAATGCACTTTTTTTCCTGATTTAATTTGTTTGTTGACTAGTAAACTTGCAGTTATAAGGCTCCAACCAACTTCGGATTAATGTATGCCTACTCACATTGTACACATGTAATCTTCTAAAATAAATTGTTGCGTACACTTGTTATTCACAATAATGTCCTTTTTTGCCTATTGATTTTGTGTCAACATAACATAAAGGGATGTTGCCAACTCACTATAGTTCTATATTACTTTATTCACTTAGTATAAAATGATATCCACTTAATTACAAATTGAGGCGAACCATTTTTCACTCAAAATGACGTGCTTGTCACGGTCTCAGGAATGGTGCTACCTTTCAAAAATCAATTGCAAGAATATACTCAGCGAGCAATTCTTCCACTTCCAACTTATGAGGTTGTCAATGAAGGATATCATCATTTACCCAGGTTTAGGGCAACTGTGACAGTTAATGGAGAGAGATATAGATCTTCCAACACGTTTCCTCAGAAAAAAGATGCAGAACAGGATGCAGCAAAGCTTGCATTAGAAAATATATCAAACTATATAAAGGTTGTAGGTTTGCCTGAAATTCGTGAGTTTAGTGCCTTGCTTTCTTATATGCTTTTCTTAATTGAAATATTTAATGTAAATGTTTAAATTGAGACCTGGCAGGTATGTAGTAATTATTTGTCTGGGCTCTGCTACTAGGTATAATGTTGATCACCATGTTTTACTATATTGTGTTGGATACTTGCCTTTTACATGGAGATCATGCTGACGTACATTTTTGTTAATAATGATTGCCCAAAAGAAAAAAATCTTAAACCATTTTATGGCATTTACAAATTTGTTCCCTTTAACAGTTCATGACGAGCTGTAGTATTTGTATATGTTTAATTACTGTAATTAACATTTTCGAAGTGTTATTTAATTATTTGCTTTGTGAATTTCCAATAGTCATTGACTGCTATCCTGTGTTTTTACTTTATTTCATGCCTCTTTAAGTACATGTTCGAAAATGTGTCTTGTCACTTGTTGTCCTCTCCAGAGTTTGCGATGCATGTGAATGATATTGATAACAAGTTAAGAACTGCAAGAAATTGTTTCTATTATATTTCTTGAAAAGTTGTATATGCCAACTAGTATATTTAAAGTTTTTTTACTTCCTGAGAGAGTTAATTATAAAAAAATGTGAAGTGGATATGTTGTTGAAAATGCTGTCACTTGTAAAATCATCAAATATGTGATTACGTTATGTATGATGACATGCTCTGGAACCACCTTTGGTCTCTTTGGTAGAAGATAACTGCCAAGTTTTGACGTGGTTGGAAGATGGAACATGTTTTACCTGAGTAGACACTTGACACATGCACGATACATGTGAATGAGCTGTAATGAAACAGAAAGGTCTTTTATGCTGTCTAATTATGCCAGATACCATGTGGTAAGTTAACACAAAATGCGTGAACTCCGAATTTCATTTGCTTTCATTAATGCAGAATGTTATGATAGTACTTATTTCATAAGGAGTCAGCAACTTGGTTGAATGGTGTACCAATGAACAACCGTGCTTCACTCTGATTCACTGAAGAGGGGATTTTGTTGAGGATTAACTTTTCTTGGAAATGCTGAATAGTTATTGTTGGTATGGATCATAATTTAAAACTTACTAAGTTTGTATGATTATAGCTCTCTTTGTGCTGCTGCTGCTTCTTTTTTTTTTTAAACTTTGAGCCGCATGAGAGGCTATGGTTTTATTAATCTATTGAATGTAGTCTGAATACATTCGAGAGGTGACTTTAGTCACTCTTTGTGCTGTTTCAAGGTGTCCAACATTTCTGTAGTTGTGCCTTACATGAGAGTAATTGGTCCCTGTTACTGAGCTAAAGAATTTGCAACTATTATCAGGGTTATGATAATAAGGTGCCTTGTCAACATTCAAATGGTGGTTCTCAGCAAGGGTACCAGATACGTCCCCATGGACTGACAGCATATGGTCAAAATCCTTATGGTAAACTAGCTCATGGAATGCCACCATCAAAGGGGCCACCACCAGAGTCTTATGTGATGCCAAGACCTGGTCAGTCAGGGGAGGCAGCAGCCTATCAAGGGTCTTCAACATCAAATCTTTCCTATAGATCGACCGGTGCGCCATCGCAGCGGCAGTTTCAATGTGGTTCAAGTGCACCACCTCATCAATCCTATCCGTATGCAGCTGCTCCGGCTACTAATGACAGATATGTGCGGTCAGCCTCTGGCCCAGCACCAGGTTATGGCCAGCAAGTTGGAGATTCTGCCCCTTATAGTCAAAGTGTAACAACTCAGCCAGGTTATGTTCATGATAGACAACAACCAAGTACCCATAGGAAGCACTCATCTGCACAGCCAAGCAATGATCAGCAACTGGCTCCAAACAATACAAGTGATGGAGTGTTCCAAGGCTCAACCAATGCTGGTTATAATTGTGACCAGGGTGCTATCTGTGGGGATTCAGCTGGTTGCCAGACTGGCTTTGGGCAGCCAAACACAAACCTGTCAACCTATGGCCACCATCCTTTGCCTCGGCCGAACTATGGGACTAATGCTGGATTGGCCAAAGCTGGTCACACCAAGAGCTTATCTCCTCGACCTAAAAAATCAGGTCAGGGGCATGCTTATCATTAATATAGTTATACATAGTGTTGCTGTCTTGCGCAATTCCCTTCAGATTAGGTGTTTCATGTTAGTTTGTGAGATATCCAAGCTTTTCTCAGTTTTGGATTTTTTTTTAGATGGTTTTGAAAATTCATTGAGTTTTTCATCCTTACCTGTTCAAGGAAGCTATTCAGTAATACTCCCTCTGTCCTATATTAATAACTACATTTGAAAAAATAGTAGTTTTTTTAAAATGATGAAATCCACATCTAAGAGAGGAAAAATAATCTTATGATACTTTTTTAAAGTACCCAATTACTTAAATTTAACAAAATAGAGATATTAATATGGAACAAACTTTTTGCCAAATGGAGCTATTAATTTAGGATGGAGGGAGAATCAATTGGCCAAGGACGTCTTTATCTATGCAGTTGTGACGTCCTTCGTAGCACTCGTCACTTAAGTTTTGTTTGGCCCCATGATGAATATGAATTTTAATTGATGGGTATTTGATGCTTGTAAACTTGACTTAAAAATGTATGTGGAGATTATGATTATTGTTTATGCACTTATTTTTGTATTGAAAACACTAAATTTGTGAAATTTATAAACAATGGATAACCCATTAAATTGGTTCTCTTGTGGGGTTCAGAGCCTAGTGTTAAATGTTTGTGGCAGTGTAACAAATCTCATCTGGAATGATCATTTGGGAATTCTACAGATACAGAAGTTTAACTGCAGTTGTAGCTATAGGGCTACCACATTACAGGCAGGGTATATCTATAATGCAACACTTATTTTACCTGTATACCTGCTTTTCCTATTTTATTCATACCTTTGCAGCTAGCCGCTTGCCTATTACATGCTCCATGCCTGTTCTGTTACCTCTTATCCAGAGGGTAAACAGGTCAAATCATCTGTAAATCTCAGCTCCTAAAAACAAGAATAGTCAACATTTTGATATTTTTTAACACATTCAGATAAGTATATCTAAATGAAACATAATACACAGCGAACTTAGTGATAGTTCATTTAGTTACCCTACTAATGAAGCTTGCTGCAGATATGGATGACATAGTTTGGATGCTACAAATAAAGAAAAGAAGTAAATTATGTGAAAAATTATAAACAACTCTACTCACCACAAACCACTGTACACTTTTTTGGGCAATCACAAAATCAGCATACACAACCATGATTGAAAACAGTGGCATGACATCAGTCAACTAGCATCTATGGATGGCTTGCACATAGAAATTGTTATAAATCATTGGGTATCTGCAAAAATGCAGACTTGAAACCGTTTCTGAGCTTCAGGAGGGATGAACAAGGAAGGCAAACAAGTTGCAACTCTGTCCAGTCAAATTGATCAGAAAACCCAAAATTCTGAAATATCTGAAAAGAGTAACGAGTGAATCTCTTCAAATGTGATGTTGGAGAAAGATAGATGAAATCAGATTTATAATGGAGGTATATGTATTTGTAAGAAAGAAGCCCCTCTGTGTGTGTGTTTGTGGACTGCTCAGATGACTGACTTCAGCAGCCACAGTTTTACTTTCGATGTGTGTTTTGAGTTGCTTCAATCCTAAGGCATCAGATGTGTATGCACTGTTCTCAGCGTTACATTTGCTGATTTTCTTTTGTTTTGTTTGGAATTCTTTTTTGGCTTTTTATTCTGGTGATCTCGAGTTTCTTATGTTACTCAGTATGTAAATCTTTATTTTGTTGTGCATTGTAATGTGCATGTTTGATCTTATAGTCTCTAAAATGAGTCTATCATGAAGCTTTGTCCGATTTAATTCTTCCTCTGAGGCTTATGTGTAAAAATGAAATTTACTTGACAGGAACCTTCCTAACTTCTTCATATTCATTTTTTTCCTAGTTCAATTTGTTTGATGCCCAGTAAACTTGCTATTATAGGGCTCCAATTATGTTAATCTATATATGCCTCTTTCATGTTGTGCATAAGTAATCTTCCGAAATAAATTGTTATTCTCCTTTGGTATTAACTGTAATGTCCTTTTTGGCCTAGGGATTTTGTTGTGTCCAAATATACTCTCCTCTAGTTTGTTAGTCTTGGATATTGTTGTTCCTTTGTGTGTGTCTCAACATAAATAGATGTTGCTAACTTTTTATACTTCTATATTACTTTATTGGCAAGGGATAAACTGTTATCCACGTAAGTGGAAATCGGGGCGTGAATCATTTTTTACTCAAAATGATGTGTTTGTCATGGTTTCAGAAATCCTACCTTTTAAAAACCAATTGCAAGAGTATACTCAGCGAGCAACTCTTCCACTCCCAAATTATGAGGTTGTCAATGAAGGATGTCATCATTTACCAATGTTTAGGGCAACTGTGACAGTTAATGGAGAGAGACATAGATCTTCCAACACGTTTCCTCAGAGAAAAGATGCAGAGCAGGATGCAGCTAAGCTTGCGCTAGAGAATATATCAAACAAATTAAAGATTGAAGGTTTGCCCCAAATTCATGAGGTTAGTTTCTTGCTACTTAATTTTCTTTTCTAATCTGAAATATTTAGTGTAAATGTTTGAAATGAGACTTGGCAATGGTATGTAATACAAATGTGTCCAGGCTCTGCTACTAAGTATAACGTTGATCACCATGTTTTAGTATATGTGATGGATGCTTGCCTTTAACATGGATAGCATGTTGATGGTACTTTTTTTAGTAATGATAGCCGAAAAGAAAGAATATTAAACCACTTTATTGCATATAGGATGTGTTCCCTTCAGCAGTATTTGTTTAATTACTGTAATTAACATTTGGTAAGTGCTATTTACTGATATGCTTTGTAAATGTCAAATAGTCGTTTACTGTTATTCTTTTTCATTTTATCTCATGCTTCTGAAGTACATATTTGAAAATGCTTCTTGTTACTTGTCGCCCTTCCCAGAGTTTGCTATGCATGTGAATGATATAGATAAGAACCGCAAGGAATTAATTCAATTGTATTTTTGAACAGCTGTAGATGCCAATAAGTATATATGGTTTTGTAGTTCCTGAGAGAGTTCTCACAAAAATGTGAAGAATAGATTGTTATGAAAATGCTGTTACTTGCAAAATTTTCAAATATGTGCTTACATCATGTATGATAATGTGCGCTGGAACCACCTGTAGTGGCTTTGCCATAAGATACATGGTTGGAAGATGGAACATGTTTTACCTGAGCAGACACTTGAGAATCCATGCAGATACATATGAAAGAACTGCAATGAAATAGAAGAATCTTTTATGCAGTCTAAATATGTTAGATACCATGTGGTTGATGAATGCTAATGGTGCTGATTTCGAAATTCATTAGCTTTTATTAATGCAGATTGTTGTGGCCATACCTATATTTCATAAGGAGTCAACAACTTGGTTTGGTGTGCTATTAAACAACCATTCCTCATTCTGATCCACTGAAGAGAGGATTTCGGTTAGGATTTAATTTTTCCTGGAAATGCTGAATAGTTACAGTTGGTAAGGATCATGACTTAGAATTTACTAAGTCTGCAGGTTAATAACCCTCCTAGTTCTACTGCTGTTTTAAGTGTTGGATTATCTCTCTCTCTCTCTCTGTCTTTCTCTCCCCATCTGCATCTGCATCTGCATCTGCATCTGCATCTGCATCTGCATCTATATGTTTGGGCCAGGCTGGGCTTGATATTCATTGTTGGTCCATTCATTAACAGCTCAAGCTTTTGAGGCAACTTAGTTTCTAACCTCAATGCATCCAACACTTCCATGCATGTGTCTTTCATTAGAATCGTATCAGTTGTTTAGCTAAAGCATTCACAACATTTTCTTTTCTATGACCTAGGTGGACATTTTGATGCTACCAAAAGGAGTGCTATAAGAACTTTATTCCAAACTCGTGTCTTACTCTATGTAGAGGCTCCAATATTCTGTAACATGCACTGGATATGTGTCTTAATGTGTAAATGAGCAAAAATTTTGTATTTCCCATCCATGTCATTTAATCTTTTCTAGTGAAATTCTTGGAGTGATTCTCTTTGAAACTTTTGAAAGAATTGAGTTCTATAACAAATTGTTGTGTTGTAAGTATGAAATAATTTCTGTAACCTAAACTAGTGTACATTTCATGCTACAAATGGTGCTCAGTGATTTTATTTAATATACCTTTTTATTTGTATTGCTGCGGGGAAATAATTACAAAGGAATAAATTCATGCAAAGTAGATATAAGGAGGGCCATGCTAGATGCTATTCTGGGTGCAAATCTATGTGGACATGCTTTTAACTAGTTGTATAAATTAATAAACATGTAACTTTACACCGGGAATATTATATATGATATGTTAAAACGGAAATGAAAGTTGGGAACTCCCATAAAAATAGTATATACCACCCTCAAGGCATAGTAATTTACTTTGGTTATGTATTAGGCTGGCCCACAAGGCCTATTAGGCTCTTTATATAATTTATGTTAAGCAGTACTTAAGGCCCAGACCCATGTGGCAGGTGAACTATGCAAGGGAGGCAGGTCTCTCTTATTGGATTATGGAAGAACTAATTAATCCTAATCTTCCCTCTCTCCTTTGTCATCCTCTCCCTCACCCTTTCTCTGCCCTTGAAGCTCACACAACCTGTGCTGGCTGATGTGCCTCTTAGCCCTCTTCATCCAACTTCCTACTTAAATCTATCGTGTGAGCCCTAGGGTTCACAACACTACTTCTGTCTCAACCTTTATTTTTAATTTTTTAAATTGTCAAATGTTAAGTAGGTTTACAATGGAGTATCTGCCTAGAAAACACCGAGTCTAATATGTTTGCAATTTTTCCAGCTTTGTAGATTACTATGTAAAGAGTTATCATTTCCTTGCTAATTTGAGAGTTTCTGATATTTTCTTGACACAAGTTAATCATTAATTTTAAATCTGCCGCTTGTGTAGGGGAGTATGAAGTCTGGAAATTTTAAGATTCAACTTTTTTTGGGACTTTTGGTTGGGAATGTTTAGAACGTCATATACCATTGAAGACACACTGTTCTTTTGCTAACATGGCTAGTCCCTGACGCAAATGGAGATTCTATTCTGTAAGCCTTGCAGCATTATAGGCTATCAACTTTTCAGTAGGGAAGATGTTTTAGCAAAAGAATTGATATTAAAGGCATAACTATAAAGCCAGAAAAGATCATCATATACCGTTAGAGCAGATTAGTTTTTTTGACAACTTCTAATTGAGTCAGCTAAAATTTATCTCTTTGCAATTGTTGCTTTTCCATTTGTCCATGTTTTCCATTTTGTCAATGCTCATAGCTTCTTTCATGTTACTGCTTATTGTGTTCACTAGGGCACACCATTTTCATGTCTTTGATATTAAGAGACAGTTAAGCCTAGTATATGCTACAATGAAGCTAGTGAGTTGTGGGCAGTTAGAATGGCAAGTTTGGTACTACAAAAGGTTGAGAGAATGTTCTACACCTGGTGGAGCATAATGTGCTTTTATTGTTGTTAATTCTTATGATCTGTTTTGTAGCGGTAAGATTTAATTCTGTACTTGAAATAATGGAATTTGTGTTTGCAGAGAAAGAAAAAACAAGTTCTTGATGAAATGATACAATTGGAAGAGCAATCAGATGCCAAGCAGCAGCTGGAATTGGAGATTGAACAACTCAAAGGACAGTTGGAAGTTCAGAAACATAAGATTGATGAAATGAAGGATGAACTAGAAAAGAAAGAAACAGATATGGAAGCTCTTAATCAGGCTTTGGTAGTGAAAGAGCGGAGGAGCAATGACGAGTTGCAGGATGCTCGCAAAGAGTTAATAGCAGTATACAACCATTTTCTTGAAGGCTTATTAAAAGTTGAAGTTCTTGTTTCTGGTAATTATCGAGCGATAGGATATTGAATCATTGCTCTTAAATGTAATGTCATATTTCTTGCTCTTTTAGGGGTTGAGAGAGATTGGAGGGACTATCATTGGAGTAAAAAAAATGGGAGAAATTAATCCAAAGCCATTTCAGGCTTCTTGCATTAGTAAGTTTCCTCATGGAGAAGCAGGAATTCAAGCTACAAAATTGTGCTCATTATGGGAGGGCTACCTTAATGACCCTAAATGGAACCCTATTAAAAGGGTCAGAGTTGAAGGGGAAACTCATGTATGTATTTTTCTTTTTTGCATGTTTGTTATATTTTGGGTTTAATTCTCCGTTACTAAATATTTCTCACTTTATTGTTCTGCACATGAACTAAGTTGCTAAGCGTAATGTGGAAAATACTGATTATAAATTCCAATTTTGAATATCTATCATCTGTCCCCTGACATGGAAAGGACCATTGTTGTTATTTCTACAGATCTTTTTCTTCATACCACTCCATCCCTCCTCTCAAAGGAATTTGTGCGCTCGCTTAAATTCTCCTTATACTCACCTGCAAACATGGCTAGTGGTGTGCCATGAGAAGAGAGAATTGATACTGACTTAAAACAGCCAGTGCAACTTCTACAAGTTGAGGATTAAAGGGAGCATAAGCGAGTGCACCAAACAGTTCTCTTTCAAATTAGGCGACTTAAGCTTTCTGAATGTCACTATGTGGGCAATGTTATAAATATTTCAACTTGTGTGCTTATAACAGTCTATGATACTTCTTTGATTGGTCTTTTTGTTCTTGTATGTCACTGTACATCATGAATAATTGTTTTGTCTGTGTTGGTACAGGAGGCAGAAGTCATAAACGAAGATGATGAAAGGCTGCAAGAATTGAAAGCTAATTGGGGCATTGAGGCCCACGAGGCTGTAACTAAAGCTCTAATGGAGATAAATGAATACAACCCTAGCGGAAGATATTGTGTTGAGGAGCTTTGGAATTTTAAAGAGGACCGGAAGGCCACTTTGAAAGAGGTGATGCAGTATGTTATAAAACAATTGAAAATTAGCAAACGTAAGAGAAGTTGAGGTTCTGTTGTGGTCAATTTTTTACAGAAGGCAGGCTGATGGCTATTGACTTTAGCAAGTTGACAGATTTTAAGCTCCATTTGGAAATATTGGGAATAGTTGTTTGCATTTCGCCTCGGAAAAAAGATGATGGGAAGAATTTTTGGGGGCCTTTACATGACAAAAGAAACTAGGTTAAAGTTTCCATTTGAAGAAAAGAAAGAAAGAACAGAAAAAAGTTCAGACGCCCAAGTCTATTTTCATGATTAGGCCACATGGTTGATGGTTGCCTGCCTTTTAGATGACATGTTTGACTTGTTCGTTTATCTATGAATATGTACGACAGGTGTAGATGAGAAAACAGATGTTACAGGGTTTCAGAAAAAATCAGGGAACAAATATTCCTAAATCACATGTCAAGGTATCCAAATCTGGTACCAAGGTGATAATTTCAGGATTTGAGAATATTTTTTCATCTTAGTTTTAATTTTTTTTTCATTTTATGCAAATATTCAGACTAAGGAACAGAAGCCATTCAAGAAAATAAGATTAAGGTAACATTTGCAGATATGTGAATATCATAATTATTCTTTCCTAATAGCATAACCTATTGGGAAACAATGGTTATTTTACTTGGTATCGGAGCTAAGGGCCTGAGTTTGAATCTTATTGGTTATTTCACTTGGGTATCAGAACTGAATTGGTATCGGAACAAAGGGCGTGGATTCAAATCTTGTGATGGCCAATTTTTTTCCATTTGTGTTGGAGGAAATAATGGTTATTTCACGTGGTAAGCATAAGCTGTTAGAAAACAATGGTTATTTTACATTGTATCATAGACAAGGGCATGGCTTTAGAGATGAAAAAAAAATTATTTGTATTTTAGGGCACAATTTTTGTCTTTTATTATGCCCGCATGTTAAGCTTTAATGGACGCCTACACTAAAGAGAGTTGAGTTACTGAGAAATCTACCATTGTGCAAGTGGAGAACTGGAATAATCAAAGGAATGGCGAGGGAAATTAAATAATTAATATTGGAAAAAATGTACCAAAATAGAGGGCAAAATTATTGACCATTACGGTGTTGTGCTTCGCCATGTAGGTGCTAGCATGCCTACTGGCGCATGCACACATTTTTGTTATTTGTTTCCTAGATTTCGTCCTTTGGAAATTTTATCCATCTAAATAATGGAAACAAAAATGCAATACACTTTAGGCCACATGTCGTTTGTTGGAAGGAAGAAATCATCCTTTGAAATAATGAGAGAAATAAATTGTGTATCTTCTTAATATTTCACCTGCAACTCTCCTTGCATTCTTGACTAAATTTGCCACTATGCTAAGTGTTACGGGTACAAAGCTTTGCTTAGCGTTTGTATATATGATGGCCTAGTTGTGCCGCGCAATTAGAAGGTACTCTTCCCTTCCCACTTGTATGCGCAAGGGAAACAAAAACAAAACAATACAAATCCGTCCTGGTGCAAGGGTCTCTGCCCAAGCTATGTAAATCAGTTCGTCAAATTACACAAGATATAGAGAAGGCAAGGCTGATCCACCAGGTTGAAAGCTTTCTTCTTAGCTTCCTAGTTTGTCGTGCATGAACAAAACAGTTCTTAATCAACTATGGTAGCCCTGCTCTCCACCTTTTATAGACTCAACTTGAAGCTGACCATTCTAGTATTACTAAGAGTACAAAACCCACCCAATACAAGAGTCTTCACCCTGACCAACTCTCAGCCCATAACCAGTCTACCCCAGCATAAATTAGGAAACCTGCAAGGGAGTCCATCTTCAGCTAGAAGTCTAGCGCCTTGCTGCCTTTAAGAGTCTGTCTATCAAAGGAAACTAGCTACCCCGACTCCTTCCCGTCCTAGGAGTGTAGTCAACCTGTCTGTGTGAGTCCTATCCGTCCTAGGAATCCGCTGCCTTGACTCCTACTCACGCAAGGAACACAGCAGTCCTGCATAAGTGAATCCTGTGCGCCTTAGGAGTCCTCCCGTAAGTCCAAGTAGCGTCCAGCTTCTCTGCTAGAGTCCCACCCGCGCAAGGACTTCTACTTAGCCTGCTTTGCAAGGTGAGTAACTTGTCTGGAACACCTCCTGCGCTATCCCAGCATTCGTCCGTGCCCAAGGGGCTGCCTAGGCTGTCCGTCGCCTAGCAAACTTGGCTGTCCGCTTCCAAGTAAGGGGGTAGCAGCCCCCTTTTCCCATCCAACAAGTTAAAAGGGCTAACAGGCCTCCCCCACTTGATTCTTTGATGCCTTAGTTGAAGCCCCAACTTCCCATGTGCACCGATTGAAGCTCTTAAGCCATCTGCCTCGCTGAACCCATTAAGCAAGTAGCCAACACTTCCCATCACACCATGGCCAAGTCATGTTACGCCCAGCCTAAGTTATCCTTTGGCTAGGTTTGAGCAACTCCTGTTGCCCATGATCCTGCGAACCTCTCCATCAATCCGCCCCTTAGTTGCTTCGATTAGCCAAGGCTTGGGGAGTCTACTCCCCTCCTTCCTTCGAATCCTCAATGACTCGAAGCTGCCCCCTCAAGCAGGGAGTCCAGCAACCGAACACATCCCATTCGCTACAAGGGACTCATCTGAGTTACCTCGTCATGTTCAGATTCCTCATCCTCTTCAGCAACGAGTGCATCCAGCCTTTCCCATTTTGGACATTCTTTGGCACGATGCAACCCATCGCATATGAAACAACCACCACCTCTTTTAGGCAGGCCAGACTGGTCGCTACCCTTTACTTTACCACCATTACCACCCTTGCTGCCCTCTTTGTTGGACGACTTCATTTCCCCATTCTTCTTCGCTGGCTTAGTGGGAGTTTGTTTTAAATTCGCCAAGCTATCAGCCGCTGCAATTGTTGTGGGAAGATCCTCCACTTCCCTCTGTCTCAGCTCGTTTTGAGCCCAAGTTTGCAAGCCCGCCATGAAGTTGAACAGCTTGTCATCGTCTGTTATGTTTGTCACACCCAAGATTAGCGACTGAAACTCCTTAATGTAGTCCCAGATTGCCCCTATATGCCCGAGGTTCCTCAATGCTTCTCGAGCCATCCAAGACACGTTTTTGGGAAGGAACTACGCCTGCAACTCCCTCTTGAATGTATCCCACGTCCTTATCTTTGGCCGACCCGCAGCTGCATTATCCTCCAACCACGTCCACCACCACAGCATTGCATCCCCTTCAAGGTACATTGCTGCCATGGTAACCTTCTCCCCCTCTTGAGTATGGACCAGCATGAAGTAGCTTTCCATATCCCAAAGGAAGTTCCCGATCTCCTTGGTGCCTCGTGTCCCAACATACACCTTCAGTTCAGGGACCTTTGTCTTCTTCGCAACCTGCTGAGATGAGGACTCACCCCCACCTCATGATGGAGTGTTGATGATTGCCCGCTTCAGTACCACCACTTCATCCACTAGCTCACTAACCTTCATTGCTACTGCCTCTCAACCTGTTGCACATGCTGCCTGAGGTAATCCGTCGTCGCAGCCACATCAACCGCTAATGTGGTGAGACGGGCTGCCCCTTCAGCCGGACTGCCTTCTTCCTGAGACTTGTTAAGGTGTGGTGCAACTTCAAGCAGGGACACTCATTGGTTGAAGAGGGCCAAACGCTCGTTGATATTGCTCAAAGAGGTCTAGAGTTCATGCAACATCCCATTTGTTGTGGCCATCACATCCACCTTCACCTAGAGCTTAGCAATGCGAGTTAGCATCGAGCCTAGCATCAAAGCTCCCTATTTTCCGGCAACTTGTCAAGGTAATGTGTGCACCCAGTAGGGATCTCCGATCTGTCTAGCAACAACCCATCAAGGATTTTGCGCTTCCGAGTGCTTCCAAGTATCCGAGTGACTCAGCATCCTTTAGCCAACTCCTTCATAGAGACTGTACAGAGCTTTCACCTCCTTCAGAATCCCGACAATGGAACCAACTGTCACGGGCGTGAAGCTTTGCCTAGCATTCGCACACGTGATGGCTTGACTGTGCTGCGCAATGAGCAGCCACTCTTCCCTTCCCACTCGTATGCGCAAGGGAAACAAAAACAAAACAAAACAACACAAATCCGTCCTGGTGCAAGGGCTCCGCCCAAGCTATGTAAATCAGTCCATCAAAATACACAATACAGGGAGAGGGCAAGGCTGATCCACTAGGCTGAAAGCTTTCCTCTTAGCTTCCTGGTTAGCTATGCATGAACAAAACAGTACCCAATCAGCCATAGCTGCCTTGCTCTCCTCGTTTTATAGACTCAACTTGAAGCTGGCCTTCTTAGTGCTACTAGGAGTACAAAACCACCCAATACAAGAGTCCTCACCTTGACCAACTCTCAGCCCATAACCAGTCCACCCCTAGCACAAGGGAATCTGTCTTCAGCTAGAAGTCTAGTGCCTTGCTGCCTCCAAGAGTCTGTCCATCAAAGGAAACTAGCTACTCCGACTCCTTCCCATCCTAGGAGTGTAGCCATCCTGCCTGTGTAAGTCCTATCTGTCCTAGGAATCCGCTGCCTTGACTCCTACTCACGAAAGGAATGCAACAGTCTTGTATAAGTGAATCCTGTGCACCTTAGGAGTCCTCCCCTAAGTCCAAGTAGCGCCCAGCTTCATTGCTAGAGTCCCGCTTGCGCAAGGACTCATACTTAGCCTGCTTTGCAAGGTGAGTAGCTCGTTAGGAACACTTCCCGCACTGTCCCAGCATCCGTTCATGCGCAAGGGGCTGCCTAGGCTGTCTGTCACCTAGCAAACTTGGATGTCTGCTGCCAAGTAAGGGGTAGCCTCCCTCTTTTCCCATCCAGCAAGTTAAGGGGCTAACACTAGGGCACTCCAACGACTAGACTTTGCCTTTGTGGATTGATTCCAACTCTGTCCAGATCGCCTTGCATTCTATCTGCTTTAGGGTGCTTCGAAGACTAGACATCTACCTCTGCCCACTAGGGCACTCCACCAATTTCTCAATTGTCCCCTAATTTCTTGTTTTTTCATTTTTTTCAATTATAAAGGGATGCATCTGATTTATTATTTTGACAACTCTATTGCATGTCTTCAAAAGCATTTCCTCCATTTGAAGGCTTAATATTTCCTTTTTTTTTTTATCTTTGGATAAAGGTAATTGCTTCTTTGATTCAAGTTACAAAGTGCTCTAATGTTGATGGTCACTGACTAGTGTCATTGATCGTTGCCTTCTCTTTTCAAAATTGATCCTAACCAATGTTGGTGAGTCCATGCAACTACACTACCCGGCATTCCCTGTGCATTTCAACTTTCTTTCATTAAGAAATTGGATGCGATGGCTATACTAAAAATACTAAAGTTTTTTCTAGTCACTCTCTACCAAAAGGTGTAAAACTAAAAAACTTGTGATAGTTATGCTCTTCAATTAAAACAAGATTATTGTAATAAATAATTAAAAAATTGGATCTGGATTTAGTTAAGTTGCCTCATCTTTTTTGCACAGGCTAGAACTTAGAATTTGATGTGTGCTTGATAAGGCTTAGCCTATTGCTGAATATATCGAAATAGGTGTTAGATTGTTTATTCTTTTGTGTGTTTTGTAGCTAAGAGTTTGCCAATTCACTGTTAATGTCCATTTGATTCTAAATTATATTTGGGAAAATTTGTTGTAGTTTCTTTTATTCTTTTGATTGAATTGTGTAATTTTAATATTTTGTTTCATTTTTTATTATTTTGAGGGCATATTTACCTCCTAAAAGTACAACTTGGAAGATAATATCTTAGCTCATTGCTTTATGCTTGGTGGAAGAAAGCTAGCAAGGAGATCGTTGATCATCATTCCTTATAAGCCTTTGCTATTTTATATAAATACCTCTCAATAAATGAACATTTTTAGTTGAATTTAGGCTATAGGATGCATACATTAGAACTTTGAATGATTTTATTGTTAATCTTCCATTCTGATTATGTGCAATTTATGTCTAGTTATAAATTGTGATCTATCTAAGATTTAAATATTTATTATGAATTAAGTGAATAGATATAGAGGGAGAAATGACTAGTTTTATACTTTACCATGGTGGGAGAATGGTAAAACACAGAGGAGGCTATGAATGTGAAGGAGATTCAATGCAATTATTTAACAAGCCTTCTAATTATGATGAATTTGAGATGCAAGTGGTTAACAAAGTTGGTTGGGATCGAAGAAGATGAAAAGTTATAATTAACCTTCCTATGTTGGGATTGACTATTATGTGTAGAGGATGACAATTTCTTTAGATGAATGTTTCATCATTCATCTCAAGTATGCATGTTCGAGCTATTTCTAGAAAAAGAGGCCTAAGTGTGTAGTTTTGAAAGTTAAGGGCAAAGTGTAAGTAGGAGCTCCCAAAGAAATGTTCGTATTGGAAAGTACATGTAAATGACAGTGGATGATTATGGAGATGATAATTTGTCTATGACATTAGAGTCAAATAAACTCCATAGGTTGTATGCACCTATTGATGATGGAAATAGACCTAGTTAGAAGTATGGTCTCTTAAGATTATTACATATGAATATTTTAATTACTGCTGAAAATAATGAGATTAAAGTTTTGGATTTTGTTGTAATGTAAGGTACACATCTCATGCACATGAGATATCTAGCCTTGGAATGTCACAAGGTAGTGCATGGTTTGGAACACACACCTCAATGGGCTTTCATTACTCCTACACAGGTATTGACATCTAATCCAAGGTGATAAAATATAAATTTTTATACATATGTAGGGAGCCCATGTCCTTGATGATGACCTTGATATGAATGAGGCCAATGAAGATGAAGATAATATTAGTAAAGTTAATGATGAGGAGTATGGTATGAATAAAGAACGTGTTAGAGGCAAGCAAAGTGCACAAGAGATGGTTGACGGAATGGGGGATGGTGTAGTAGACAATGCAACTGCTACAAATGACATAAATGTCGATGATGAGGAGCCACCATACTATGATGTTGAAGAGGATCCAATCTATGCACATATCACATATGAACAAATAGATGAGGCAACTAATTGGGGTATGAATATGGAGCAACAGTCCGAAGAAGAGTTATATGTTGGACAAATATTTAAGGATTGAGGGGCATTTATCACAACTTTGAGGGAGTTTTCAATTAGGTATCTTATCCAATACAAAGTTCTGTGTGCAAATCTGATAGAACATATAGTTAAGTGCATTGACAGTGTTGCCCCTAGAGAGTTCATGGATAAATGAGAAAGGGCTTAGGCTACTTTAAAACGAAGATGCATGATGGTAACCACACTTGTAGGAATGCCCATCTTAGCATTGATCATAGGTAGTGTAGTGCATCATTTGTTTATTGGGTTATAATGCCTACCATCAAAGTTTAATAAAATCTCACACCAAGTGATATTATTCAAAAATGAAGGAGATATTTAACATGAATATTTCTTATAAAAAGGCATGGACAACAATGAATATGGTCATAAAAGCCATTTATGGGGATTGGGTTGAATTATACAAATCATTGTCAATGTACTTCAAGTCAATACAAAATGTGAATCTCAGTACCGTATGAGTTGGAGTCTGATCAAGTGGATGGTGGCCTGTTAGAGATTTATGTGGATATTTTGGGCATTTGGGCCATCTATAGCGGGTTTTAGGTTTTGTATCCCGGTGATTAGTGTTGATGCCACTCACTTATATGACAAATATCATCTCTTATGGCGGCAATAGCTATAGATAGGAACAGGGGGTTATTTCCACTAGCATTTGGGATAGTATCAAATGAGACATATGATAATTGTTCTTAAGCCAATTGAGGGAGAAGGTAATTATGGATATGACACATGTCATAATCATCTCTAATCGACATAAGGGGCTTCAAAAGTCATGCCCGAAGTGTTTTCCCCTCCATTATTCTACAATAAATATTGCATTCGTAACATAAAGGTAAAATTTAAGAATATGTTTAAAATTGATACATTGGCGGATTTGATTGGGGTAGCTGCATGTGTGCTGACAGTTGAACAATTTGAGGCTAAAATAGATTTCATTGGTAAGGAAAGTCAAAGCGCAGGACAACTCCTCGCATGAGAAGGATTACACCTTGAACAATGATTTTTTTGCATATGATGGTTTTAAAAGATTTGGAATGACAACTACAACTATAGTGGAATGTTTAAATATCATCTTAAAGGAGGCATGAGCATTACCCATGTAGGCCTTAGTATCAACCATTTTTATTGTGAGATTTTTTTTCATACACTTTCTAGTTATATGTGGGTTTGTTTTTACAGGTGTTTATTTAAGAATCATACAAATCATACATGAGTTTGGCTTCACATGTGTTCGTTTCATGGCTAAATAAATATTTCTAAAATAAAATTTAGAACAAATTCGTCATTTAGAAGGACAAAACTTAATTTCGTTATTTCAAAGAACGAAATCTAAAGAAAACAAGAAAACTTTCGAATGGAAGTTCGAAGTGTGTTGTTTTCATAGTTCCACAGGCCAAAAAAGTTTCGTCCTTTCAAATCTAAGGAAAACATGAAACTTTCAAACTGGTTCCTAAATAGAGTTTTTTCCATATTGCCTGGCCAAAGAACGAAATATTCCATATTCTCAGATTTGAAACGGAAATGCCATATTACTTGTTTGTGGACCAAAATGCCCTTAGGTTTCCACTATAACAAGTTTTAATGTAGAGAGTAATAAATTCACAAGGGAATAGTGAAGCGCCGTTCTGGTGGGTTGGGAGTCATTGGCGATGAATGGAACTCGCCAGCAGGAGTTGACCAGCGGTGACTCACCGGCGAGAGTCGATGAACAAGAAAACAATATTTTTTGAGAGCGCTGATGCTGTAAGAGTGCTCCAAAAGCTACATTTCATAGAAAGGAATCATTCTTTCAAACCGAACATGGATAGGAT
Source organism: Saururus chinensis (assembly GCA_035235625.1). Classification (NCBI taxonomy): domain Eukaryota; kingdom Viridiplantae; phylum Streptophyta; class Magnoliopsida; order Piperales; family Saururaceae; genus Saururus; species Saururus chinensis. The sequence goes on from CP141140.1 coordinate 31,805,983, forward strand.
CGGTATTTGCATCCGTTATAACGGAGAGTTAGGCAATGACAACATGTATATCGGTGGAATGACACGGTTGATGAACATTCATCTGTTGGTGAGCTTCGGCGAGCTGGTGGGGCAAGTCAAAGCATGACTTTCTGTTAATGGTAATGTTAGTTTGAAGTGTTTAATTTCATCTTCCTAATCATCCATGATATATGAATTACAAGACAATGAGGACCTTAATCAGTGTTCTCCATTCACAAGAAGGGGAATAAGGAGGTGTTATCGTTGTATGCCGAGATGAAACAGCCCGACAACGGTGATAAATCACCATCACCCTCCGTTGAAAGGAACTAAACAGTCAATAGAGTTGAATCACCCATCGTAATGGCTCATCCCAACACTAATGTCAGATTTCATACCAGATTCAATGAAACTCAGTTCACCTTTGAAACTGTCAGGTAACAATATTGAATCTTTATATTATACACAATTAGTATATTTTGTGTACTCGAGACCACGATATTGAACTTATCGTGTTAAGGGTAAATGATATCGTGTGAAGTTATAAACACGACCTATAATATATCGTATTAGTAATTACACGATAGAAACATGTGATAGAGCAATTATATGTTGCATCATAGCTATAAATTCACGACATGCATCCATGTCGTGGTTTCAATAACATGTCTTTAAATGTTTGCGTGTTAAAAGAATACACGATGTCGATTAATTTTGTATTTTTTAACACAATAATGTGCAATGCAGATTGGGAGAACCGGGAAACTTGCCCTCAACAAATCCATGTCAATCATCTTTCGCCGATCTTGCGAGTACAAAACCTGAAATAGAAGTTAATCAGAATAGATTAGAGGAATTGTCGCCAATGATGGGTGGGACAAGGACTTCATTTGATAACTATGAACCTCCATACAACCCTTGTAATTATGACGGTGGACAAGGCGAAGAAGTTGAAAATATGTGGGATGAGGATCTGTGGTACGATAATGATATAGTTGACATGGAAAGTTTGTCTGACCACGAAGAATTTGGAAATAGAGAGGTGGAGGCAGATTGGGATACCGTCGATGATTTAAACATGTTGGAACCGAATATTGATGACGGCCAGTTAATGACGGGTAGCTTGTAAGCTAAGGATTACCAGAAGCTCCTCGAATTGGGTGCACATTTTCTAAGTCTGTTGCATTTCAAGAGGGTCTTGATCGACTTATCATCAATAAAGGCGAATTTGACATATCGTGTTGTGGATGAAAACTGGAATATGTAGGTAGCAAAGTGCTCCAATACCCAAAGGAAGTCAGCTGACCATCCCCTAGCATCGCACCTTTGGATAGCGAGAAACTGTTATGGCCTCTTTAAAGACTCTGTGGACATTACACCTAAGAGCATAACAACTTATATTTTGAAGCACTGGGGCATAACTATGAACTATAAGAAATGCTGGCATGCAGGTAATGCATGAGAAGAAACGAAGTGTTGATTTAGTGTCACAATATGTTAGTCTAGCATGTTATCGTTTACACGCTTAAACTATAGTCAATATCATGTTATTAATCACATGACATATGTCCATATCGTGTTACCATAAACACGATTAGGCATCATGTATGGATTTCGGTCAAACAAAAACATAAACTGTCGTGCAATCGGGAACACAATGTCAGTCAGTGACATATAACATTTACTAAATTGTATTTAGTCGTGCATGTAAAGCTCTGACTGATTTAATAGATGGTGACCTAGACGAATCCTACTTCTTACTTCCTTCTTACAGGAGGCAGATAGAATATATAAATTCGGGAAGTGTAGTTGTGCCAGTGAGATCATGTGACATACCCAGCCCTATGGGTGGGTACGATTTCAAAAGAGTATTTTGGATGTTTGGCCCCGTTGCGAGAGCGTTCAGAACAACCTTGAGGCCATTGCTAATGGTTGATGAAACTTTCTTGAAAGGAAAGTATCCTGGACAACTATTGATAGCAACTGCATTAGATGGGAACAATAATATGTTGTGCGTTGCATTTGCAGTGGTTGAGAATGAGTGCGAGAAAATTTGGTGCTGGCTTCTTGAGTTGCTTAGAAATCATATATTCTCTGATCCTCCAGCCAAGTTGGATGTAATCGTTTTAGATAGACAGAAGGGATTGACAAATGGTGTGAAGAAGTTTTTCCCATATACACACCACGAGTATTGCATCCGTCACATGGCAGCAAATATGCTAAACAGATTCAAAGACAATTACCTAAAGAATCAGCTCCATGTTGTAGCCGAAATGTTCAGACAGAACGAGTACGATGAAACAATGAACAATATTAAAGAACATAATCCGGAAGCATATGCTTGGATAAATAAGATAGGTTCAGATCACTGGGCCAATGTCTCATTTCCGGGTAAAAGATATGGGACACTAAGCTCCAATAGGTCTGAAAGTGCAAATGCAATGTTCAAAAAAGCCAGATTGATGTCTATAACGCGTTTAATTGAGCACACGAAGGAGCACACAACGACTTTATTTGAAAAACGTCTGATGGACGGTCGGAATATGATGGAAGAGTTAACCCCATTTGCCCGAAGATACATCGAAAATAGGTGAGAAGAAGCAAGGAATGTGATTGTATTGCCTGTGTCACTATATGAATTCCAGGTTAATTTGCTACATCACCAGGTACATTGCATTCATACGGCGATGTACATAACATGTGCTCGTTTATGCATTAGGGATACATAGCGTATTAGTTTACACACGTTATTGTCCTTCAACGTGTAAGTCGATGGGTTTTACATAATGATTGTAAGACACGTCGTGTACTCGAGAACACGATAAATTCATTTATCATGCTCTCTTACTCATGAACATAGGATGTGGTAAACCTAGTTTATCGTACTTGCACATGTGGAATGTTTCAACATCTGGGTCTACCATGTAAGCATGCAATTGCATTGATCGATAATAGACACTTATATGTGGCTGAGTACTGCGAAAGATGGTACTCTACTGAAATGTATAAACTGACCTATCGTAAGCCCTTACACCCAACCAAAGATCAGCACTAGTGGGCACCAGCAGGAGTTATGCCTACATTCAACCCACCTATCCCTCAAAAGCAGTGGGGGCATCCATGAAAAAATTGGATAGAGTCACAAGTGCCTCTCAAAGCCCAACGAATATGTGGAACATGCAGTCAGTTGGGTCGCAACCGTAAACAATGTACCAGCGCACAAGGAAGGCCTCCCAATGTGGCAGATGTCCCACAGACAAGCCGAAGGCGGTCGAATAATAGCGCACGCGAATGACGTAAGGAGGGAGAGCATCGATCAGGCTTACCTTTTCCACCTCCATTCTTAAAATGAAATTTTTTGTATATACATCGTCTTATAATCAAAACGAAATATGTAAATAACGTGTTCCTAAAAACATGACATGTTGTACATAGTGGATATTGTATATGATGTCAAAGTTTCCTTTGCTTACATGATGTCAAAGTGTCATTCACTTACACGATATTAGGCATATTGTGTGTTCAAACACACGACAATTCTACGTTCAAAATTTTCAAATTCCAGAGGCATTATTCCCGAGGCATCAATACCTTCAATTACCTGGCGGTTTGTAACCGTCTCACCCTACCTATATATTTATAGCTTAGGGTTAGGGTTTGCAGAATGCTCACTCGCTGGTTCTTGGTAGAGTTTGTGCTTGCGGCGGCTGGTGAATCTGTTCTTCACGGAGACGTATCGTTAGGGATATTGCTGTAGCGGCGGCTAGTGAATCTATCCCACAATCGGATACCGTGACTACCTATATCCTATCATGGGCATGATCACTGGACATGTCGATATATCAATATCTCCAATGATTAGTCGCATCAGCACCCTATTTGTTAGATGGGATTTTAGGTTTTGCAGAATGCTCACACATTGGTTCTCATCAGAGACGGATCATTCGGGAGATTGCTTTAGCGTTGGCAGGCGAATTTGCCCGCCTTTGGATATTGTCCTCACCTATATCCAAAGGTGGGCATAGTTCGCTAGATGGTGATATATCAATGTCCCTAATGATCCGTTGCATCGGTACGAGAATCTGCAAGGAGATTGCACGCCAGCTGATTGCTCTCGCCGAGACGGCTTGTTATTATCATTGTATTTTAAAAGTTCTGCAAAGATTAGTTTGTTGGATGTAATAAAATAATAATAGTTGTATATCTCTTCCCATTGAAAGTTGTCTTTCCCGTATATTTAGAGTAGTAACGTGACAATTTTCTGCTTTGAACACGCTATCAATATTGATCCCAACGACAAGCTGAAGGAGGTCGATTAACACGTAACGTGTTACTAAAAACATGACTTGTTGTACGTAGGGTGTAGTGTATATGTATATTGTATAAACAACAACATGACTAAATAGGCAATCATGTTACTAATTACACGATCAGGCTTACCTTTTCCACTTCCGTTATTCGGCTTGCATTTTTAGCATATGCATCGTGTTATAATCAGCACAAAATATGAAATTAACGTGTTCCTAAAAACACAACTTGTTGTACATAGTGGATAATGTATATGTTGGACGTGTTATTACTTACAGGATATTAGACATATTGTGTGGTCGGTCACATGACAATTCCATGTTTGAAAATTTCAAATTGCAGAGGCATTATTCCCGAGGCATCAATACCTTCAATTACCTGGCGGTTTGTAACCGGCTCACTCGCTGTTTCTTTGTAGAGATTGTGCTTGCAGCGGCTGGTGAATCTATTCTTGGCAGAGACGTATTATTCGGGATATTGTTGTAGCGGCGATTGGTGAGTTGGCCCACGATCGGATACGGTCACCACCTATATCCCATCATAGGCATGATTCACTTGACGGTGATATATCAATTTCTCCAATGATCTGTTGCATCCGCGCCCTATTTGATAGACGACAATTTAGGTTTTGTGGAATGCTCACTCATTGGTTCTTTGCAGAGACAGGTCATTCGGGAGATTGCTTTAGCGTAGGCTGGCGAACCAGCCCACCATCGGATATGGTACTCACCTATATTCGACGGTGGGCATGGTTCGCTAGACGGTGATATATCAATGTCCCTAATGATCCATTGCATTGGTTCGAGAGTCTGCAAGGAGATCACATGCCAACTGATCGCTCTAGCGGAGACAGATTGTTATTATATTTGTATTTTTAAAGTTATGTAAAGATTAGTTTGTTGAATGTAATAAATTAATAATAGTTGTATATTTTTTCCCATTGAAAGTTGTCTTCCCCGTATATTGAGAGTAGTAACATGACAATTTTATGCTTTCTAACATGCTATCAATATTGTTCCCAAGAACAAGCCGAAGGAGGTCGATTAACATGACATAAGTAATTAACGTGTTCCTAAACACATGCCTTGTTGTACGTAGGATGTAGTGTGTGTATATCGTGTAAACAAAAACACGATCGAATGGCCGACGGTGTTGCTAATTACACAGTCTGGGATAACTTTTCCACCCATTCTTCGGCTCACATTTTTGTCATATGCATCGTGTTATAATCAACACGAAATATGTAATTAATGTGTTCCTAAAAACACGACATGTTGTACATAGTAAATATTGTATATGTTGGACGTGTTATTACTTACACGATATTTGGCATATCGTGTGTTCGAACACACAACCATTCTATGTTCAAAATTTTCAAATTGCGAATGGGTTATTCCCGAGGCTTCAATACATTCAATTACCTGGCTGTCCATAACCGTCTTACCCTGCCTAAATATATAGATATCTTAGGGTTAGAGTTTGCAGAACACTCACTGCAGGTTCTTCGCAAAGATTAGGCTAGCGGCTGCTGGTGAATCTGTCCGTCATCGAATACGGTCCTCACCTATATCTGATGGTGGGCATGGTTCGCTAGACGTCAATTTAGCAATGTCTTTCTCATGATGATGTTCTTCACGGAGACGTATCGTTCAGGATATTACTGTAGCGGCAGCGGGTGTATCGGCCCACCATCGGATATGGTCACCCCCTACATCCATTGGCGGGCTTGGTTCACTCAACGATGATTTAGCAATTTTTCCAGTGATCCGTCGCATTCGTGCTCTAGTGGTTAGATTCCCATTTAGGTGCTGCAGAACGCTCACTCACAGGTTCTTTGCGGAGACGGGTCACTTGGGAGATTGCTATAGCGGTAGCTGGTGAATTGGCTAACCATCGGATACAGTCCTCACCTATATCTGATGGTGGGCACAATCCACTGGATGGTGATATATCAATGTCCCTAATGATCAGTCACATGGGATCGAGAGTCTGCAAGGAGATTGCATGCTAGTTGATCGCTCTCGCCGAGACGGATTGTTATTATCTGCGTATTTTTTCAACTCCTCTGTAAAGATTGGCTTTTTCGATGATAATTGTTAAGCAATTGTTTATGCCTTGATACGATCTATTTGTAAATCATGTTGCCAGCCACATGACATTTGATGAAATTTGTAGTTTCTTTTCAAATGACAGGCGTAAATATCGTGTTAACATTCACACGATGAGGTACCGAACCTAATTATGAGTTGACGACTGCATTAGTGATTATTATTTCATACCGTGTAACCCATTACACGATACGAAACACTACATGTGATCAAGCACACAACAATTGCATTAATGTTACCACCCAATTCCTGAAGAGTCCCCACAATTTCTAAGATTTCAATTAAATTATTATGACCAATTTGCGAGGAGTCCCCACTATATATGGAAGATTTAACGATTCATATCCCTTGCAACCTGCCTATATATATCAAAGTGATGGGAGCCGCTTACCCAATTTGCAAAGAGCATGAGATGGAGCCTTTGGGATAGTGAAATGGCGTCTAATAGTTATTCGTCCCCTTCAATGGCTCGGGCCTAACCAGCAGCTGAAGGTGGGCGATTAACTACCAGGTGTTATTTCAATGTCACAAAGGTTTCGTCACAATTGAAGTGATGGGTTCGTGAATCTGCATGGAGAGCGCACGCATATTGATATTCGCGGGCCACCAGACAGAACACTATGTTATTCATATTTATAAAATATTGTAAATTTTAGTTTGTTGTATGTAAAATATTAATATTAGTTACATCTGGTTTTCCCTTTGAAAGATGTCTTCCTGAATAACATGACCTCAATATTGGTCATACAATCAAACACACGATGGAGCACGTCTTCGTGAAAACAAAAACACGATACATAACTATGTTGATCAATTATGCAATAACACGACATACACTATTATACATGGTATATTGGTGATAACGTGTGGCCAAACCCACAACAACAATAGGATGCTATTGACCCAATTCCCGATGCATTGTATCACACTGTCTATATATATATATATCACGAGGTTAGGGTTTGCAGAATGCTCACTTACGCTCTCTTCGGGAGACTGCTGTAGCGGCGGCTGGTGATCTGCAAGGAGATTGCACACCAACTCAACTTGACGTGGATAATTCCGGAGATTGCTTTTGCACCTAATGGAGTATTTTCCCCTCTACCAGATAAGGGGCTCACCTTCATCTGGTGGAGTGAGTATGCAACTAGGTGCTATAACAATGTCTCGAATGGTCTGTCCCATGAGGTCGCAAACGATTTTGCGTACAAACACCCTTTCAATGCTGGTCACAGATGTCTTCATACAAGAGGTGAAGTAAATGATAACACTACCTAATACAAGTAGGCGTGTATTTGATAACACGACCTAGTAGACGATCGTAAGAACTATAATACGATTGGATATATGTGCACTACCATATCACAATATTGAATACATGATATTGATACAAATCGTTTAATCAATTTTACAGCAACTGAGATTTGTACAGAAAATTAATGTAAAATAATTGATACAGTAATTAATTACAAAAGAATTGGTCACAGTCATTAATCACAAAATAATTGGTCAAAGTAATTAGTTACAAAAAACAAGCATCTTTTTTACAACTCATCTGTATCTAGATCAAATTCCTTTTCGATTCGGACCCGAAGTATAGCAGCGCATATCATTGGCCTGACCAAGCATGTTATCTTGAGCTGTCTAAAATCTGGCTGAATGACTCCCCCTACTAGTTTCACTACGTAGTACATGATAAACAAACCACAATTTTCATTTGTTTCCTGGTACGGGCATTTGTTGATCTTAGTTAGTGGCCATGTCTGAGCCCTCTTTATCTTAAGTGCCTTCTCCATTCCATTGGCAACATGTTTCCTGACACTATCCACGTTGGCAAAGTGGTGATTGTGATCACCCTTTAGAGGATTGTACCACCTAAATCGCTTCTCCCTGTAGTGGATAATAATCAATAGAAAGTGGCCCTTGACATAAATAGGAATGAAACCGCTCTCCGTGTTAACATTCAGGCCTCTCAACAATATGTTCGAGAGTTTGCCCTCCTCCGCGGGCCCTTCCCTAGTGCCGATGTTAAAGTAGTGCTGAATAGCGAACTTGCTGAAAAAATAGTTGGGGTACGTGCCTGGATTTCTCATATTGTGTTCATCTAGTAGTTGGAAGAAGACGTCGATGACCTACACAATACCATATGTGTTAGTAATGACATGATAAGTGCCTATACCGTGTTTATATTCACATGACTAATTCACAAGTCGTGTAGTAATTAACATGCTAGTTTTACTTCAGCAATTACAAGTCGATAGTTAGCGTATATGAAAACCAACGATATGATTATGCGTCATGTAATCGATAAAATGATAATTCATTGTAATATGCGTAAGATATTCAATCGTTTGATTGATAAAACAATAGAGCTTAAAATGTATGAGCAATGAATACATATTACCTCATTCGTTATGCATCCTGCTTTAATAGAGATAGGTAGTCGGTGTATAGGAGTGTCTCTACGGGCCACGACTGGTATGGGTTCGACAAAAATTCCATGATAATTTCTTTAACTGTCATTTCCTGAACCTCCAGGTGGAACACCAACTCTATGTCAAGATAGTCCTTTGGCCGCAGACTTGTGTCCTCCTTGTTCATCTTAGTCACAATATCTTCTTAGACATCTTCAATAGTGCAAATACTCTCCATTATGTCCTCATCTACTAGAGGAGTATCTGATATAGTGCCTTCACTGGAAACTGCGATTGAGGCTATTGGGTCCGGGGTGGGAGACTTTGGATGTGCCTGACGGATAAAGCTTAGGCCTGGGACCGAAGCCAGAGGTAGTTCGTCCCCAGGCTTTTGAGGCTAGTGACTGTATCCAGACTTTACTAGCTTCTCATCAATGTTGCTACTGAAATGCTTCGGCTTCTTCGCTACCTGAGTTGCAACTTTCATCACTGGCTCCTGACCTTGAGCAGATGGGTCAACTGCGGTGGACCTCAACTTTCATTGCGCATGAGGTGCAATGGGAGGGCCAGGAGAAGCTTTCCACTTCATTTTGATTTTTACTTGTTTGGGTGATGCTCCTTTATTCGCTTGCTTGGGTGCTTCCAGTCCCTTCAAAGGTTGTTCCGGAGTCTCCAGTTGGTATACGGGTCCCTCACGGGGTTGTTCTGGCACATCACAGACTTGAGCCACAACCTCAAGTGGAAGGTCCAGTTCCTCTACCTCCCGGGGTTGTTCGTCAACATCCCGAGGAAGGTCTGGTTCCGCTACCTCCCAGGGTTGTTCGTCAACATCCCGGGGAAGGGCCGGTTCCGCTGCCTCCCGGGGTTGTTCGTCGACATCCAAGGGAAGGGCCGATTCTTCTAACTCCCGCAGTGGTTCTTTGACATCCTGGGGTTGCTCCAGGAATTCTGCATTTATCTTTGACAAAAATCTAGTTATTACGATCCTTTGTAACTTTGGACCAATCTTCTTCTTCGGTTTGGTGGCAGCTTGCGGTTGCCGTTTCTCTGTATTTAAGAAGTAATCGTGCTAGTAACTACATGATATCCACACAAGTAGTCATTTACAAACACGACCGACCGCCAAATTGTGCTCACAATCACACGACCATGCAGATATGCTTCTCACAACTACTACGTCAATGATCGTGTGACTAATGACACAACAATCCAACCGTCGTCTTTCTTACTCAACGATATGATCTCTTAGCTTGTACTTACTTAAAATGAATCCCTCTTCCACCGGCTGAGGGACTTGTACTGGTTGATTTTCGGGGGCAGATGGTTGGCGCACTTCTCTTGATTTTGAAGCTCTTGCCTTTGATCGAACCGAAGGTGATCCTTCGCTTCTCGAAGGGGGGGTTGATGCTTGCTTGACCACTGGCTGAGTGGGATCAGGCGGCTGTTCTGTATCAACAGCCTCGGTAGGTTGCATCTGTTCTATGAGGTTATTTGCCACCTCTAGATCATCCTTAACAGATTGGAGAGTGCAGCTGCAACTCGATCGGTGTTCCATCCCCGATCACCATATAGAACAGCCTTCTCCAAAACAACTTCACATATTTCCGTCATGACATCAACTGGCATGACGAATGATTCAATGACGTCATGGCCGGAATATACATGTACCGATGTCTCGCTGTGGGGGGCATGGCTGGGTCTCATTGTTCGGAAAGGCTGCGTAACCGCCTTATTAGCTTTCGGGGTTGGCCTTTGGACATCCATTAAGTGCGCCTCTTCGACAATTGGTGTGATGCGCATAACAATTTGCAAGTTTGGCTTCAGCCTCATGAAGACATCCTCGTACCACTTCCTCATCCGGTGATGAGATAGAATCTTCTTCCTCCCCTTTTCGTCGGCTGGGTCAAGTTTATCGGCCTTCTCCATGTCGCTTAATAGTTGGGTAAATCTAGGCCACCTCTTGCACCTCGGGCTGCAAACCGGACCACTGGGAGCCCATATGGACGTATGCTCATAAAACTATACTTGGCGGCAGACAATACAAAAGAATATAAACATTAGACTAAAATGTTTATTAACTTCACTATAACAAATTTGTCGTGTTACGGATAACACGCTTGAATTCATAGTCGTGTTGTCGAGAACATGATATGTCTATGTGCAAGTTAAATGTCGTATGTTCGATAACACGCTTGAGAGTGGTATCGTGTGATCGATGAGGCAATATTCATCTTTGCGAAACATATCGTGTCATTATAAATATGATATTAGAATTAACGTATTATAAAACATACGAGATTTACTTGGAGCACTAATGAAGCCCCTATGAGAATTCCGGCTGTGGCGGAATGCTCATCCTGTCTGCTCATGATGTTCCGGTGGGCTGCCGATATGCCTCTCATCAGCAAATCATGTATGACCCCTGCTCAATTTTAGCTCCCCACGACAGATATGTCATCTAAGTAATCACACAAGTTGGGGATATGGCTCTGTTGCTATGCGTGAATAACACGAGGACACCCATGTGCACGATAGCCAACCATGCTAAGTCCTCGTCTAAAACATTTCTTGTTTCCGCAGCCACTTGTTTGAACAATTCTTACAGTCCAGTCTTCTCCGGCCGCTTCCCTTGGAAGAACTTCTTGTAGAATGCCCCTTGCCTTGGGCAGCCTTCCCCTCGCCGCTTTCCAATTTACACGGGTTCCCTTTTCCACTCAACCCCGTGATCATAGCCACTTCATCCATTGTAAGGGGTAGTCTTTTGCCCCTTATGTTAAAGACCTCTAATGAGTCGTCCTAACAATCACCAATGACTACATCCAACAGCGGCCTGGAGATGATGATGGGCTCACAATCATATACTGTGTAGAACCCAGACTCCACTAAAATCGCCTTGCATCCCGGATGTGAATCTGCAAGGTCTTTTGATAGACACAGTCCAGCGGGGAAACTATTCGTGCCCAGACCCGATCTTCTCTCATAGATTCTCTTCTTCTTCTCTTTTGCAACCTTCACAGACTCCGCCATTTGATATAATACTCTAACTTTACGTCTAAAAAATTAGATATATATATATATATATATGTCAATCAACAATAGGTCGGGACCATAATCAATAGACGAGCCCGTTCACACTTTTTCTAACTAACTTCTAAAGAGATGATAAGTATATTTATCGTGTAATCGAACATACGCTAAGCAGGCCGCGCATACATGACATATTTATGGTTATACATCGTGTTTCCACCAACTTATTGAGCACACGATATATGATGTATCATCTTTCTGACGCAACGATAGTCTGATTCGACGACCGATGTCGTGTGTTAGAGTACACACTAAATAAAAAATCATGCATACAAATATCCAAAATGCCTTACCTTACCACGAAACCTCCGCTGTTGTTCTCTGAGCCGGATTGAACACTCGTTCGGCCGCTGTTTTTCAGAATCACTACAAACCCGATCCGTGCTACAAAGAAGAACTAGCTTTGCGGCATATAGTTTCAAAACTGGGCTTACGAGAAACCCTTGTTCAAAAACTCGTTCTTTGCAAACTCAAACTTGTTATAGAACAAAAAATCCCTATTCTTTTGATGTTTTGGTTGGATAGGTCGCAAAATCTTCTCACACGCCGCTTATGCGGTGCTCGAACATGGGACTTTCTGATCAGAAGTGAGTTTTTAATCGGAGCAGAGTTTTCACTAGGAGGAATCGCCGGTGTCGGAAGTCATATGACACTGAATGCGACTTTGTGAGGGTTTAACATGATACAAAACCTACCTCCGGTTAGGGGTATTTTAGTCCATATTTTAGCTTATATTGTGTTATTCCAGGTGATATGACATTTCCGTTTCAAATCCAGGGAATATAGAATATTTCATTATTTGGCCAGACAATATGGAAAAAACTCTCCTAAATATATGGTTTTCATCTTTTAAAAGGATGAAGAAATTGAGGAACAAGTAAAAAAAAACCATGCACGTTGGCGGATGTGTGGCAAAAACGAATACCATATTTATAAATATTTTCTCTCTATTATTTTGGTAATTAATTTTTTAATATTATTTATTTAATTTTCCCAAAAGAAGTACATTGTAGACAAGCTAGCTAAGCCAAATCGAGTAGGAAACCAAAGGCGATACCTAAAACACATCACAAGCATGACTACTGTAACGAGTTTGAATTCTTTATAAGTCTGATCCCCTCGCTGCAAATGTGGTGAAGTCCAAACTGGAATAGGCATTGAACCTGACACTTTTTTTTCATTCGTTATTGAAGCAGGACAAGCTCATGGGCGGCAACAAAATATTGGCTACTAAATTTAGTTTTCCCTGTGTAGAGAAATAAAATAAAATTCTGTTGGGCGAAATGAAATATGATCAGTTGGACTGGGCCTTAGTTAATTGGACTCGATTCAAATTTGGATTGAGCCTCAAAAGTCCTACATTTTCAGCCCGTATTTAGATGGTTTTAGGAAAATTTTGCATAATAAAGATGTTTAAGATCGATTTACTCCTTTTATCCCATTGTAATGAAAAAAAAGTGTTCCTCTTATTAATTACTTCATTATATAATATCCTTCTCAGATTAATTACTAGATTCTTTACTTGTAGGTTTTCTTAAATATTACTCCCTCTGTCACATATTAATAGCTTCATATAATTTTTCAAAATGAATTACTTTTAATTTATTTTAAAAAACTAAATAGAATTATTGATGCAAAACAAAGGTAGTATTTTTTAAATATAAATATTAAAATAGGACAAAGAAATTTTTTTGGTTAGTAAAGGGGTTCAAGTCCTTAGAACCCAACTAGAAGGGGTAAAGCAATTGGCCACTTAAAGCACAACGTCCACAAATCATGTGCACATAGAAAGTTGGGATATAATCCATATAGAAAGCCATCAAAGTAAATTGGCCAGTATAATCTCATCTCTAATCATGTAAAAGATATATCTAATATCTTAAGATATTACACAGGTTTGTTATTATAATAACAGTTTAGCTACCATACCATATTTTTTATGCATACCAAATGCAACTAAATTCATTATATTCTTTAACTACACAAGAGCAAAATGTTGTGTGTATTGCTGATAATTACACATCGAGTATGTATACTAAATTTATACACTTGTTACATAGTATATTTTTGTTGGATAGTACACCTACATATACATAGTATATACACTTATATAGGACATAATGTTTTACTAGGGAAGATTATGAAGTGCTATTCTCTCCATTGGGCGTGGAAAATTCTTCAGACAATGGGCTTGCAATAAGGCTGCTCTTTTCACTGTTAATTAAATGCTGAAGCTCGAGCCACGATGTACCTTCACTTAGAGCTCTTTCTTCTCTACTATCAAGTAGGGGTATTAGTGAGCCAAACCGAGTATTGGGCTTGCTAGGCTTGAGCTCGAATAGTTCAAGCTTGACTCGAGCTTGGCTCAAACAAGCTCTAAAGTTCTAGCTTGAACTAAAAAATTGAAGCTTGGCTCGAGTTCAAACTTGAACTTCAATATGTAAATCACGAGCCCATGCTTGAACCTAAAATAACTAGAAAAAACCTATATCTAAAGTATATAAAGTACCCTAGATATTTGCGACACATACTCATGTGTCGCAAATACCTTGAGTATTAGTAATGCACATTCTTATGCGTCGTTAGTACATTTTATTCTATTTTTTAAATATAATGTATAATAAAAATTCTAAAAAAAATTAAAATTAAATTCTCCTATTCTCTCCATTCTCATCTTCAAGAGTCGAGACTCACGCTGACGTGCATGAGAGAAAGAGGGAGAGGGAAAGAGAGAAAAAGGAGAAAGAGACATGAGTAGGCGCGAATATAAGAAATTCAACACGGAATAAATTAAAATGTAGCGAGTGGATGGGTCACCGGGGTCCAGGAAGAGGAGAGAGAAGAGAGATTGAGAATTTAAATTTAAATTTCTAGAATTTTTATTATATATTATATTTTAAAAATAATAAAAATAAAATAAAGTGTATTAGTGAAGCATAGGAATACGTGTTGCCAATACATTTTATTTTATTTATATTACTTTTTAAAAATAATATATAATAATTTTTTTTTAAAAATTAAAATTATTCCCCTGTTCTCTTCCCTCTTTTAGAGTCCAGGCTCATACTGATGTGTTTGAGAGAGAGGAGGAGAGAGGGTGAGAGTGAGAGCGAGAAAGACAGAGAGCGAGAGGAGAGGGAGGGAGGGAGGGAGTGAGGAGAGAGAGAAGAGAGAGGGGGAGAGAGAAAGAGAAGACAAAGATAGAGTAGACACGAATATAAGGAATTCGATAAGGACCATATTAAAATTGGGCGAGTGAGAGGGCCGTTGGGCTCTAGCAGGAGGAGAGAGCATGAGAATTTAATTTAATTTTTCAGTTTTTATTATATATTATATTTTTAAAATAATAAAAATAAAATAAAATGTATACCGATGCATAAGAATATGCGTAGCTAATACCCAAATTGTTTGCATTGCTAATATATTTTATTATTTTTAAAATATAATATATAATAGCAAAATAAAAAAAATAAATTTCCCTACTCTTTCCCCTCTCCTCGTCAAATTTGGGGCTCACGGTGACGTGCGTGAGAGAGAGGAGAGAGAGAGGAGAGAGAAGAGAGGGGGGGAGAGAGGAGAGAATGGAGAGAGAAGAAAGAGAGCGATGAGAGAGAAAAGAGGAGAGAGAGGACAGAGAGATAGGGGGGGAGAGAGCGAGAGCGAGGGAGGGAGAATAGAGAGAGAAGAGAGAGTGTGGAGAGAGTGAGAGAAGTGAGAAGAGAGAGAGGAGAGAGTGGAGTGAGAGGAGAGAGAGGAGAGAATGGAGTAAGAGAAGAGTGAGAGGAGAGAGTGGAGTGAGAGACGAGAGAGAGAGAGAGAGAGAGGAGAGAGGGGAAAGAGAGAAGAGAGAAAGAGAGAGGTGAGGAGAAAGAGAACATAGAGAGGAGAGAGAGGAGAGAATGGAGTAAGAGAAGAGTGAGAGGAGAGAGTGAAGTGAGAGAGAGAGAGAGAGAGAGGAGAGAGCAGAGAGAGGGGGAGTAAGAGAGGGCAGAAAGAAGAGAGGAGAGAGAGGGAAAGAAAGCAAGAGAAAGGAAAAAGAGAGGGAGAAAGAGAGAGAGGAGAGGAGAGGAGAAAGAGAACATAGAGAGGAGAGAGAGAGGAGTGAGAGGGAGTGGAGAGAGGTAGAGAGACAGGGAGAGAGAGGAGAGAGAAAAGAAGAGGGAGAGAGAGGAGAGAAGAGAGCAGAGAGAGAAGAGAGAGGGAGAGAGAAGAAAGAGAGTGGAGAGAGGAGAGAGAGGGAGAGAAGAGAGATGAGAGAGAGATGAATAAATATGTACTATTTGCAACAAACTTCAAGAGCATCACAAATAACACGTTAATTCACGAAGCGTTGCAAATATTACCGCCCACGTTAATATTGTGATGCTTTGTCAGAAGCATTGCAAATAATCACGTTTTTGTGGCACTTCTAATGAAGCATTGCAACATAGGTGAAATTTTGTGAAATTCTTCCACGCGTGAAATTTTGAGCATGGGCAAATTCTGCCTGCACTTATTAAACCCATACCTCCCTGCTTACTTCCTCCCCCCTCTCCTTGTCTTTGCAATCTGGCCCGGAGGAGGAGGGTCACTCCGGTGCCGTCAACAGGCATCTGTCTTGTGCCTGTCTAGCCACCCTCTGGCCACTCTTCGGCGAGGCTCCCTTGCCCCCTGGCTACCCTTTTCCCCGTTGGCAATGCTCAGAGGAGATGGCAACTGCAGGGCGATGCAGATCTTCTGTCCAGCCAGCTCTTTGCCGGTGATGTCACGGCGTGCGACACTTCTCTCCTTCTAGCTCCCCATTCCCCACCACTCCCCTCCCCTTTCTTTTGTTCCCCCTTCCCCTTGCCGTTTCCAGAGGTGGAGGGGTGCCGGATCAGCCTCCATCACCCCTTCCCCCAGCTTCCCTCGTCCCACCCACCACTCTTTGTGCCCCCCAGCCTGTTCCATTGCCCCCTCCCCCCTCCCCTGGGCCGACTCCAGCGCCACCTCCTTTGCCCCCCCTCACCCCTCTTTATAAAGTGTTACTAATAATTTACTATTAGTGACTCTTTTGAACTAGAGTCGCTAATAATATTAGCGATGCTTTATTAAGTGTCACAAAAATAATTATATTAGTGATGCAAAACAATGTCGCTAATAGAAGTACTATTAGCGATGCTCTTCCATATGCATTGTTAATAAGTAGTACTGATGATACTTTTTTTGACGCATTTGTGACACTTTTTAAGCTCGCTAATAGTCATTAGAGATGCTTTTATAACTGTTAGTGTAACATCTAGGAATTTTCTAAAATTTCAAAGTTGGCCATGTGAAAAATAAGGTGTTTGACCCCTTGACATTCTTATAAAAATAATTTCCTAAATATATTAAATTTAGAGTTGAGACCTATGTAGATAGAAAGTAGATAGAAAGAACTTCAAAATGCCATAAAGAACGTGTGAATAGGCGTACAAATGAGAGAGATATGACCATTCGAAGTTGAACATAGCGCGCATGGCTCATTTATCCGAATTAGATGGGCAAATTGGCCATTTAAGTCTCTCTACAGGCTTGGTTAATTAGGGTGACGAAAATTAATTCTTAAGGGCCCAATTAGGTTGCTGAAGCAGAGATATTTTGGCCTAAGTCTTAGGGGATTAGGAGCCCTAGTCCCTATCAATATAATTACCTTTTTAGGGCTCAATAAGAGGGGTTTTTGAGGGACAAGATAGATGGAGCCACTGGAAGAGAAGGTCCCAAAGAATTTTGAGCAAGTTGGATCGGCAATGGAGCTTCGACGGTGGTGGATCGACAAAAACCCAGTTCTCAAGGTAGGATTGCTTATTAAAAAATAATTTATACGTGTTAAGAGTTAATTTGTAGTATGCGAGATTTTTTATATTAGACAATAACCGAATTGGTTTAGAGCCATCGACGTTTGATGAACGGCTGCGCACTACTCGTGATTTGGCCACTGCTAGTGGGCCTATAGGTTGAGGAGGAATGGTTGGCCACAGGTTGTCGCCTCCATGCTCTTCTTTCCCTTAGTATGTGAAATAACAGAGAATGGGGAGTAGGGGGTATAGATTGCAGGTGCCATTTGGTGATGGGACTGGCACTCCTAGAATAGCCGAATGTCAACTATCCGGTTGACCCCAATCCTTTGCCCAATACTGGCCGCCGCATCAGCCAGGGGTCCTCTGGCCATGTTTCACAAGGCCCAAAATTCACAAGGGTTTCTCATACCTTGCGAAGTCTGAATTGTCGCGCCTTGAGATTTTAGAAGCATATATTAAAGTTTTAATAAAAAAATATCTATATTGAAGTTTGCCCAGGCCCGTGATGGGGGCAATTCACCATAAGCATGGTATAAAAATTTAGTTTCTCAAGAATATACCGTCCGTGTAAAAACACACAGAGAAAAATGAGAGGGTTTCTTACTTAGATTTATAGTGCAGTTGAAAATCTCAAAAATCTCTCGAAAACTCTCAAGTAGGCCCTTCTACCTGCACATTAAGCTTCGTCAATTCCTACGAGGTCTGGGGGCTAAAAGACTTGGTAGGAGAATTTTTACTATCAGGCATAAAATAACATATGGCAGTTTCAAAACACATAATATAAATAATACTTTTTGTAAAAAATAGGATATGCCTCTCACCCAAAACTACCCCTATAGCTTCTTCCTATATATCAAAGATGCTCACATGGTAAGCTCTCATGGCTTGTAACAAGTATTCCAAACACCTACTTCATCCTATGTACTTTGTTGTGAGTGCAAAGCAGATTCCTCTTACTCCTCCACGGATCATCGCAAAACACCTCGTGCTTGTAGAGAAAAGACCAGTGTTCGTGGGGCCCTAGGATCAAGAGAGGAGAGAGTCTTCCCATGATACTATCTACCCTAGCGTGCGGAGCCTTCTTAATCTTTCCTGCCCTTCGTTAGGGGCTAACCAGGGTTCTGGACTTTTGTTAGGGCTAACCAAGCTAATATGTGTATTGTGCATTCGACTTCCCTTCAGATTTGTAATGCCTAAGATTTTTCACACATTTTCCTTAAAATTCAAGAAAAGTTTTTGCAATATAACGTTTGTAAATCGGAGGAAAAATGATGAAATCAAAACCTGATAAAATAGTTTATAATTTAAAACATTAAACATCCATTTTCCAACTAAATATTTTCATCATACGGTCAAACATCGTACGGCCAAAGCAAATATCATCAGGCGCTACTCGAAAACACCCGTACGAATAAATTGCTATGATCATAGACTTTAAATACAAATCTCTCCCAGGCATCCCTAAGTGCAAGTCCCATAACAGTCCACAGACTAATCCAAATGAAAGTCTAGAATAAACATCTTAACGTCTCGTCTCACCCAATACAAGAGATCGTGGCACAAATAAACTTGCACTGAGAGAAGCATATACCTGAGTCCAAGGGAATCAATCCACCTTGGAAGCGAGCATCCATTTCTAGGAGCTCTCCGCATAACCTGCAAAACCTCCCGTACAACGGGGCTAAAAAGTAGGGTAATGAGTATTTTCATACTCAGTAGGAAAATACCCAGGAGGGGAAACCAAAACACTGAACTCACTAAGTTCATAAATACATGCGTTCATGCAACTCAAACATGAAGCAGATAGGCATATCAATAACATGCTCATACGCATACAAACATACCAAATGCACCATCGTGCCAAAATCATACCATCAAATTAAAGTTACACAAACACCCCTATCCAGGGTCATACAAACTTACTCGTACCATTGTACGCATACTCATACAACATACGCATACTTGTACGACCTTACTCGTACAACTTACACAAAATCACACTTACTGTCTTACTCAAAAACATACTCTCACAATCGTACTCATACACATACTCTTACAGTCGTGCTCATACACGCACACTTACAGTCGTGCTCATACTCATACACTTACAGTCGTGCTCATACTCATACGCTTACAGTCTTACTCATACTCATATGCTTACAGTCTTACTCATACTCATACGCTTACAGTTGTACACATACTATCGACCACTGAAGCTCATTTCAACTAAAAAGCTCCAACGTCGAATGGAAAAGAATGCCAATGGGGCAACACCTTAACCTTTGGGGAGTGACTAGACGCCATGGACTTTTCCGAAGGTAAGGCACACTAATGCTCATGGGGCACTGGATTAAACAGGTAAGAGTAGATCCATGATACTACTTACCTGAGCGCGCAAACATAAACACCCACACATAAGGGGTCATACAGTTGTCCACCATAATGGGTCTTATAGTGCCATAAAATCGCCCACCATAATGGGTCTTATAGTGCCAATGCCACTCTTGGGCAGAAATCATGCAGTGCCACTTGTCGCCTTCTTACTTATATCTCACTTATTATACTTACTTTTCACTTCATAATCTGTACGTTATGTTTGTACAATTATGCACACTCTAACTGTCTGACAAACCTCACCCGTCATACCCATATCCTTTGCCATCCGTCCTCTACCATCCGCCATACGCTTACACATCCATATCCAAATCCAAACAAAACCTCTGTCACCTCTTACTGTCCATCGCCCATACCTCTGCTCACATACACTTACAGATATCCATATCATAGGCAAAAAGCCATCACACATACATATGTCTATCACACATACGTATAACATACACATACGGTCATACATACGTAACTTACAAACATGCTCACTAGTCATCACTAGTGCATACATACATACGTCAAACATACACGCTAGCCATCACTAGCACATGCATACATACGTCAAACATATACGCTAGCCCTCACTAGCACATGCACACACATTCATACATACTTCAAACATGCACGCTAGCCATCACTAGCACATGCATAATCCATGCATACTTCAAACATGCACGCTAGCCATCACTAGCACATGCATAATCCACATCCATAAAACGTGCATACATCTCATACATATCAATCATACTTAGCACACGTATTACACATACATCAACCGCACTTACAGCTCATGTGCATGCCATATGTATATAAACATACCATATAATCATGCTTATATGCACAACGTGCAATCCTAGCATGCTACTACTCATTCAAGCACGCTATCATGAAATTACGAGTTCAAAGCTCCCCTACCTCGTAATCATGACGTTTGATGGCGAGCACACGATGGTGTTGGCGGCGGAGTTGGCGGTCAAAATCGTTGCCTGACTGAGAGAGCTGCTATCCCGAGGATTTTAGGAAGTGCCAGAAATAATCACTGCCAAACAGGGTGTCAGAAATCAATGCGGCAAAACCCGTGATCCACGGCGGCACACTAGGGTGGCCGGGAGAAATGTCTTGCCAACAGAAGTGGCGGTGCGACCAGATATCGAGGGTGTACTCACTAAAGATCGGTCGGTGGCTAAAACGTGCACAGCCGGCCACAAGACGTCGAAATCGGCCGTGGACAGCACCCAACGGCGACGATTTCGGTCAACAAAGGCCCGCATAAGGGAGGAGAGCATGGGGCAACGCTCGATGACAAAGGAGAGGTGGTGGAGGCTCTAGTGGTCAACTCCACTCGGTGGCAAAGCCAACCGATGGTCAAGCTGCACGAATGTGGCGCCTAAACCCCCAAAGCACGCGCGTGGCCACATGCACACATGACCCAAAGGGGCGGGGGAGAGGGCTGAAAGGAAACGACCCAAGGCCCACAAAAGCCAACGGGGCTAAGGCCCTAGCGGTGGCCAATCTAAGCGGTGACATCGCCGATAGCCACCCACAACCAAAACCCATGGTGCGGGCGGCTGTGCATCTCGCACGGTATAAGGCAAATGGCAAACGGTCTATTCTGAGCGGAAGAATATAATTAGGCCAAGTGGGGCTGACCCTCACTGTCGCCGAGCTGGGGCAAGGCCCACGATGGCCAAATAGCCCACAGCTCGCCGATGGCAACGACCCGAGACGCACCCAAAGCGTCTAATCGGGCGGAGCAAGGCAATAGGGGCGAGGCGGGGTCGGAAACGACAAACCCCTACCGACACTGGGTTAGGTGGGGGCTAGGCTAGGGTGACCCACTGGTGTCACCGGGCCGGGGCAGAATCAGACACAGATCCACTAAATCAAATCCAGCGTCCGACTGATAGAGACAGTCACATGGTCCAAAACAGACGTAGACCAAAAATGGGGGACGCCTGGACTGAGCAAGGGAGAGACGGAGGGGACGGAGGCTGAACCGGTTTGGGTGGGGCCATCCCTGGGCCATCGCCAGGCCGGGGTGGAGCCCACAGCAGCCGGGCTGCCCTCACATACCAACGGCGGCAGCGGCAACCTACCGGAAAATCGTATGATAAAACATACTGGCCGGAGAAAAGAGGGAGGGTGGAGGCGGAACCGGGCATGGAGGTGTGGTCCACTGCCTTCGCCGGAGCAAGGCGAGGCTGGATGGGGGTCGTGTCGGCCACGGATCACAGCCGGCTGCTTCCATTTCAATGAAATAGATTGCCGGTGGAAAATAGGGCAGAGGGAAAGGTGAGTGGGGCGGCGGAATGGAGGTCCCTGGGGCCGGGAGGAGTGGCCCCTCGTCATCGCTGGACCAAGGCGGGGCCGGACAGAGGTGCGACCGGCCGCAGCTCACCGCCGGCAGCCTTGTTTCACAGAAATAGAACACTGGTGGAACAAGGCATAGAGGGGGAAATGGGATGGGGTGGCGGAGCGGAGGCCCACTGGGCCGGGAGGGGTGTCCTCCCGTTGTCGCCGCCCAGGGCGAAACCGTGGGCTGCCGGCCGGCCCTTGCCGGCCCACGACGGAGGCGAAATCAAATCAAAACAGAGAGTGGCGGCTAACCGGGAAAAGTCGGGGTGGAGGGCGAGCGGCCATGGGGCCGGGACGGTGGCCCCCTGCTGTCGTATGGCCGGGGCGAGCCGGTGGCGGCGGCCTTGCGGCCCACCGACGGCCGGCGGTTGCCGGGCACAAGGAAACAGACGGAAAGGGGGGGCGATCGCACTGTTCATCAATCAGGAGGTTCTGGATCGGGGTCGCCCTATCCCGATCCACATTTTTTTATTTTTCTTTTTTTCCACTTATGTCCTCATTACACGCGTACCTCATATTTACGCGTTGTAAGTCCAACACTCGCGCCGAAAGCACGTAGCGAGGCTTGCGGCCCACGACTAAGCCTTACGGGTAAAAATATGGGGGAAAATATACAAATATAAATATGCTAAAGCGTCACATTTTCCCACCAAAAATGACCAGAAAAATAGCAAGAAAAACCCAAAAAATCGTCGAAAAATCAGGGACCTTACAAGATTCTTGCTGTGAACTTCTCTATTCACGGAGCTTTGTTGGTACATCTATTGATTCATCAATAGCTTAATCAAGTTTAGATGAACTAATATTAATATTAACTTGACTAAGCTAATATACTCTCTTTGGAACTTAATTATGGATTATACTCTCACTTTTTTCTCCTTTCTCTTCATTATTTTGTAATCATTGTGGGAAATTCTACCAATATGGATTATTAATTTCCATAATTAAGGAGAATGAAGAGAAGAAAAATATATTAAAAACTTGTTACACATAAACTATTGATTCATTAATTTGAACCAAAGCTTAAAGTTATATTATTTGCAAGTGCACAGTGGATGTAGTCTTGCAAGGTCTTATCTACAAGGATTGCCTTTGTGTGACTATCACAATAATTACAAAGAGGAGTAAAGAAATAATTACGAGGTAGAATAGAAGAGTATTGAGGCAATGGAAATGTTAAGATGAAATTCAATAATATAAAACACGAAGGCATAAGGATCACTGTAACATCTAGTGATGTTATTCATGTATCATGTTCACTTAGAATGGAAGGAAGATTATATATAACTAGAAGATATGAACATGAAAAGCAAAATAAAAATAGGTAATACTTTGGATTGATGAAGGATAAAAAGAATTTTTTCTTCAAGAGCTCTATGTATCAAAACCACAAAAATCAAGAAGGAGAGCCTTCAAGCATCTTATGTATTAATGTCACAAAGAAATAAGAAGAAGAATAATATTAAATAAACATCACTTCAAATAACCAATACTTGAAGCTACTGATGAAACACGAATAAAACTCTATTAGATTCTTATAAATCATCTCTAGCCTTAGCTAGAGTGCTTAACAAGTCATTATAATAAAATGCCTAACAAGTCATTATAATAAAACTTAAATACAATAGTTATAAAAGAAGAGAAAGAAAATAAGAAAAGAAAAATTGGAGAAGACAGCTCCAAAGAGGAAGAGATGATGCCTCTCCCACATTCACCCCTCTTTTTATAGGAGTAGAGGGGGTAGCATCAAAGGGGAAGGTCTAATAACATCATTTGATTGCTTCTTTGGCGATGATTAGATTCTAAATAAATCAAATAAATAAAAAATTTATCTAACAAATAAGTATCCTTAGTATTCCTATAATTATCTAATCAGACTCATTATCTTTTCTTATGTGTATCAATCACAACAATTAAAAAGATCCTCCATGTGTTGGCCTCGGGTTGATTTAGCTGTCTCTTTACGTATCCAATTTGACATGTATATCTTTAGAATTAAGAATTTTTTCTGAAATAGTAATTGCATCCACAAATGTCTTCTTTCTAAATCTACGAGAATCATAACAATCCAAATTTTATATAGAAGGATATGATTGAAATAGTAAGGTTATATCAATTTGTCTAAATCTGCTCCTAATATCAATTTGTCTAAATAAGCTCCTTCCTGAATTTGGTTATCTTGATGCAAATGTGAAATCCAATGGGTCCACACGGTTATGTTCGACTATTCAATGCACATTTAGACCATTAAAATCACATCTTGACCCTTGAATAGCTTTAGGTAGTTGGGCTTTACTTCCTCTTCCACTTGGATCCTATCGAAGCCTGTTTGGAATGTAAAAATAATGGAGGTCCAATTCACCTATTCGAAATATAAATAACCCAAATAAGTAATAAATTAACACAAAATAGGATTGTAAATTAAGATTTAAAAATATTTAATTGAACATTATTTCAGTGCATCAAATACACCCCAACTAGCATATTACTAGTCTATGCAATCTATGTGTTCGAAAATAAAAATAATTAAAAAAAAGAAAACATGCCACTTTCATAGGCCATCACGACTATATTTAGCACAAGTAGCAAGTTGTTAAACCCCTAACTTGCGTTAGTGGATATACCCACAAAATTAAAAAACTCATGGGTTACCTCCTAAACAACACTAAGCTTTATGTCTTTAGCCAGACAAAACAAAAAAGAAGAGATGAAAAAATAATAATTATGAGTGACAATGCTAACAAGTTATGTTGAGGAAGTAAAGACTAATATAATAATTGTAAAGCAAGACCAAATAACCCCTTCATCCACACTTAGAAAACATCGAACTTTATAATTAACGCTAAAATACTCAAGCACTGGTTTTCATAGAATAAGTATTAAAAAATTATTCACAAAAGTCCAAATTATTAAATTTCTAAGTAGAGGAACTTTTGAAACAATGTGTTAATGAGGCCATGTAAAATTTTGATAAGCTAATTGGAGGATCAGTCTCATATAGTATGCCCTTTACTCACTAAGAGATGTTTAGATAGCCAAAAGAACCAATTAAAGCATAACAACATATCTGAGATAACAAGCTGTTTGGATGTTCACTTTTGTACTTTGTGGGCTTTATCTGTGATATTCCAGTGTGTTTGCATTGTTACAATTACCCTATCTTACAAGATAACATTATTTATAAACTTTGCTTTTTTTGCCTTTTGTTTCGTATGATCTCCATCATTTTTATTTTACTCCATTTTATTTTTCTTCCAAATAGGCAGCCCTTTTCGAAATACTTGGTCTAATTCATTTGTCGCTTTCCATAACAATAATAATCCACTAATTTCTTCTTCATTCTGAGCCAACTAAGTGAACAAGGAGGTCAAAGTTCATTGAATTTGGTGTCTCTCAACATTTTGGGTGAGTATTAGAGCAACAACCACATAATTAAACTTCAACTCTAAAAATTAGTCAAGTATGAATGAAATTTTGAAAATAAACATTAGTTTCTAAGACCCTCTTCATGAAAGTTAATTGAAAAAACTCATCATAAAAGGAAAGTTTAATTAAAAATATCCAAGTGCCATCATTATCTAGAGACCGAAGCAAAGAAGAAGAATATGAAGAAATGATAAAGGTTATCATATTCAATACTATTAACAGAAATTATAAAAACTCACCCCCAATCCATATGAAACATTGTCCTCAATGTTTGAATTTTTCATTTATTTTTTGTTTTTTTATTTATTTAATTTTGGAAAAAAATATTCTAAAAAAATTAACCCTTATAACTAGGATCTTCAAGAGATGTGGACTCAACTTTAGGAGCAAAATGTTATAAAAATGGTTTTAAACATTGTCCATTGACTTTAAAAATATTACCATTAACGAATAAAAAAATTATTTGTTCAAGAGTTCTATGTATCCAAACGACAAAAGATCAAGAAAGAGAGCCTTTATGCATCTTATGAATTAAGATCACGAAAACAAAAGAATAATATTAAATGAACATCACTTCAAAATAACTAATACTTACTTAAAATCATTGATGAAACTTGAATAGAACTCAATTAGATTGTTACAAATCACTTCTAGCTTAGTAGAGAGGTTAGCAAGCAATTACAATAAAACTTTAAACAAAAGCTACAAAAGAAGAGAAGAAAAAAAGGAGAAGAGAGCTCTAAAGAGGATGAGATGATGTCTCTTCTATGTTCAACCATCTTTTTATAGGAGTAGAGAGAGTTGCTTTAAAGGGGAAGGTCCAACCACATCATTTGATTACTTCTTGATTGATTACTTGATTTGTTGTTTCTCTGGCAATGATTATATTCTAAATAAATTAAAAATTTATTCACCAAATAAATATTGTTTAGTCTACCTATAATTATCTAATTAGCCTCATTATCTTTCTTTATGTGTATCAATTATAACTATTAAAAAGATCCTTCATGTGTTGGCCTCAGGTTCATTGACTAGCAGTCCCTTTACATGTCTAATTTGACCTATATATCTTTAGAATTATTAATTTTTTCCTATAATAGTGATTGTAGCCCTATATGTCTTCTTTCTAATGCCATTAGAATCATATCAATCCAAATTTTTCAATAGAAAGATATGATTGAAATACTATGGCTATATCAATTTGTCTAAATCAGCTCCTTCCCGAATTTGGTTATCTTGATGCAAATGTAAAATCTAATAGGTCAAAATGGTTGTGTTTGATCATTCCATGCATGTTTAGATTATTAAAAGCCCATTCTTGACTCTTGAATAACTTTAGGTAGTTGGGCTTCACTTCGTCTTCTACTTGGATCCTATCGAAGCCCGTATGGACATGTAAACACAACGGAGGTCCAACTCACCTATTAAAAATATAATAGCCCAAAAGTGTAATGAATTGACAAAAAATAAGATTGCTATTTAAAATTTAAAAATATTTAATTCAACATTATTTAAGTTCATCAAATACCCCCAACCGGGATATTGCTAGTCTCTAGCAATCCATGCATTCGAAAAAAATAATTAGAAAGAAAATAAGAAAACGTGCCACTTTCGTAGGCCATCACTACTACATTTAGCACATGTAGCAAGCCGTTAAACCTCTAATTTGCACTAGTGGACGAGTTATGTCACGTGAGGGTTTGGAATGAATATACCCACAAAATTAAAAAAACTCATGGGTTGCCTCCCAAGTAGCGCTAAGTTTTATGTCTTTAGCCAGACAAAACAAAGAAAAAAACTATGAGTGACAATGATAACAAGTTATGTTGAGAAAGTAAAAACTAAGATAATAATTATAAAGCAAGATCAAAGAGCCCCTTCATCCCCACTTAGTAAACATCAAACTTTATAATTAATTCTAAAATACTCAAGGAATAGTTTTCATAGATCGTATTAAAAAAACATATTCATGAAAGTTCAAGCCATTAAATTTCTTTGTAGAGGAACTTTTGAAATAATGTGTTAGTGAGTCCATGTAAAATTTTGTCAAGATAATTGGAGGATCAATATCCTAAAGTAGTATGTTATTCTACTCACTGAGAGATGTTTAGATAGATAAAAGAACTAATTCAAAACTTAGCAACCAGTCCGAGATAACAAGTGGTTTGGATATTCACTTTAATACCTCATGGGCTTTATCTATGATATTCTCGTGTGCTTGCGTTGTTACAAAGATGGCTTTGTCTTATCTTACAAAATAAAACATTATTTAAAAACTTTGTTGTTTTGTCCATTTTTTTCATATGATATCCATCACTTGTTTTTTGGTTTTTTTACTCCCTTTAGTTTTTTTCTTTTTTATAGGTAGCCATTTTCGAAGTACTTAGTCTAATTCTTTGGTTGCTTTCCATAATGATAATAATATACTATTTTTTCCTTCCCAGCTAACTAAATGAATAAGGAGGTCAAAGTTCATTGAATTTAGTGTATCTCGACATTCCGAGTGAGTATTAGAGCAACAACAACATAATTGAACTTCAATCTAAAAATTAGTGAAGTGTGAGTGAAATTTTGAAAATCAACATTAGTTTCTAAGATGTACTTCATGAAAGTTAATTGAAAAGACTCATCACAAAAGAAAGTTTAATTAAAAATATCTAAGTGCCATTATTATCTAAAGATCAAAGAAAAGAAGAAAAATACCAAGAAAGAATGAAGGTTATCACAGTCAATACTATTAACAACAATTATCTAAACTCACCCCTAACCCAAATGGAACATTGTCCTCAATGTTTGAATTTTTTTATTTGTTTATTTTTTGAGAAAAAAATTAACCCTCATAATTAGGATCTTCAAGAGATGTGGACTCAACTCCAGGGAAAAAAAGTTCTAAAAATGGTTTCAAACATTGTTCGTTAACATTTTATATGGATAAATAGTTTTTATAATGGAAGGATGTGTCCAATGAGATCTTAATTTTCCTCAAAAAAGATGGAGCCTAAAATCATACAAAAAAACTTTTTGAGATGGTTCAAAAGTCTCACGAAGTATGTTCTTATCATGAAATGCCTTCATTCTTTCCTTGTACATTCTAGCACCCTTATAAGCATCATATCAAATCTTATCTAATTCATTTAGCTGCAATTTTCTATGCAACCCAGCCTTGTCAAGATTTAAGTCGACAACCTTGTTTGCCTAATAAACCCTATGTTCTAACTCCACAAGCAAGTGACAAGCCTTTCCAAAAATTAATTAACAAGGGGACATTCCAATTGGAGTTTCTAAAGCAGTACGATAAGTCTAAAGAGCATAGGTTTGTCTTAATAACTAATCCTTACCATTTGGATTTACCATTTTTTGTAAAATATTTTTGGTTTACTAATTTAAAATTTCTACTTGTCCACTTGTTTGCAGGTGATAAGGCGTAGCAACTTTATGTGTGATTCCATATCTTTTCATCGAGGCTTCAAAAAACCTTTTGCAAAATTGTGTACCCTATTCACTTGTAATGGCTCGAGGTGTTCCAAATCTTTGACAAAATATTTTCTTTTAAAAATTTCACAACAATTTTTTGATAATTTGTTTTGCATGGAATAGCCTCAATCCATTTAAACACATAAATCAACAACTACTAAAATATAATGAGAGCCAAAAGAGGGGGGGAAAGGACCCATGAAATCAATGCCTTGACGATAAAAAATTTCAACAACCAAAATTGGGTTAAATGTCATTATGTTCCTAGGGGATATGGTTTATAACTTTTGACAATGTTCACATACTTTGCAAAATTTATGAATGTTTTTTAAGAGAGTTGGCCAATAAAAACTACATTTTAAAAGCTTGGAAGTAGTCATTTTAGAAGAAAAATGACCACCACATGCTTCAGAATGGTACAAGGAGATAACATATGCTCAGAATCAGGCATACATCTCCTTATTATTTGGTTCGGGTAATATTTAAACAAATAAGGATCATCCCAAAAGAAATATTTTACATCTATGAAGAATTTGGTTCTATCCTGTTAAGTTGAATGAGTGGAAGTTTCACCTGTCACCAGATAGTTTGCAATGTCTGCATACCATAGAATTTGAGAGGTGCTTAACAATTGCTCATCAAGAAAGTAGTCCTTGATTAGTAGTGGTTCCAAGGAATTAGAAAACTCTAATCTTGACGAGTAATCAGCTACCACATTCTCTACTCATTTCTTCTCTTTGAGAGTGAGATCAAATTCTTAGAGTATGAGGATCCATCTGAGCAATGTCGGCTTTGCATCCTTCTTACTTAGAAAGTATTTGAGAGCTACATAATTAGTAAAATTAATAATTTGGGAACCAATCAAATATGATCTAAATTTGTCAAGTGCAAACACTATAACAAGAAGTTCATTTTTAGTAGTTGAGTAGTTCATTTGAGTGTTATTTAAAGTCCTACTTGCATAAGAAATGACACAAGGCTTTTTATCTTTCCGTTGCCCAAGAACAACCCAAACAACATAATCACTAACATCACACATAATTTCAAAAGGCAAACTCCAATCTAGTGGTTGCATAATAGGAGCAATGAGCATGTTTTTTAGTTTTGTGAAGTCTTGTTTATATGCTTCACTCCATTCAAAGGAGTTGTTATTTGATAGAAGGTTGCACAATGGTCTAGATATAACACTAAAATATTTAATGAGCCTTACATAAAATCCTACATGCCCCAAAAATGATCTAATATCTTTAATTATTTTTGAGGTCGACAAATTAGCAATCAATTCAATTTTGGCATTATCCACTTGAATTCCCTGCATAGAAACACTATGATAAACTATAATTCCCTTAGTGGCCATAAAATGTCATTTTTTCCAATTTAAAACAAGGTTTTTCTCCTCACATCTTCTAACCAAACTTTTTCCAAATTATTAACCCAATCATAAAAGAATCTCCAAAGATAGAAAAATCATCTATAAAAACTTGAAGAAAATGCTCCACCATTTCACTAAATATACTCATCATGCAGCTTTGAAATATGGCAGGAGCATTACACAATCCAAACAACATCCTTCGATAAGCAAATGTACCAAATGGACATGTAAAAGTTATTTTTTCTTGATCCTCTAGTGTAATCTTAATTTGGTTATACCCAAAATAACCATCAAGGAAACCATAAAAATGATGACCAACTACCCTTTCTAAGATTTAGTCCATGCATAGTAAGGAAAAATGATCTTTCCTAGTGACAAAAAAGACAGTGGTGACCCTAGTTGGGATCAACTCCTCTTTTTCATTTTTTCTATAGTCACATAGGATTTCTTGGGCACCTCTTGGGTAGAACTTACCCACTGACTATTAAAAATAGAGTAAATGATCCCTATATATAACAATTTTTGGACTTTTGCTCTCACAACTTCTTTCATGTTAGGGTTTAACTTACGTTGCATTTTTTTAGAGGTTTTTACATTATCTTTGAAGAAAATTCTATGAGTGCAAACTAAAGGACTAATTCCATTAATATCATTTATGGTCTAACCAATTGCACTTTTATGCTCTCTAAGGATATGAAGCAATTTGATCTTTTGTGTGGTCTAATTGTAAGGAAACAACTATAGGGTATGTCTCTCGTTCACCCAAATATGCATATTTAAGCTCAGTAGGGAGGGATTTTAACTCAAGTTTGAGTGTTTGGATACTTGAAGGGAGGGAGTGCTATTGAGAGGAGGTAATTCTTCAAAGCATGCCTTCCACCTTTTAGTGTCCAATATGGGGGTTAACTCTAATAAATAAGTTATACCATTAATCACATATTCATCATCAAAATTAAAATGAGTAAGACAAGCCTCAAGAGGGTTAGAAAATGAAGAGATAAGAGACTTGTTATGCACAAGACTTTTCAATTATGCTCACTTCATAGACATCATCATCATCTCTTAGTTGCCGACAAATATTAAAAATA
Organism: Saururus chinensis; assembly: GCA_035235625.1. Taxonomy (NCBI): domain Eukaryota; kingdom Viridiplantae; phylum Streptophyta; class Magnoliopsida; order Piperales; family Saururaceae; genus Saururus; species Saururus chinensis. Next base: position 31,837,801 of record CP141140.1, read on the forward strand.
TTATGACAAGCCTTTTCAATTAAAATGTCCTTGAATGTTTGTACAAATATTAATTTACATCATTAATCATATATTTGTCATCAAAATTAAAATGAGTAAGACAAACCTCAAGAGGGTCAGAAAATGAAGAGATAAGAGATTTGTTATGCACAAGACTTTTCAATTATATTCACTTTATGAACATCATCATCATCTCTTGGTTGCCTACAAATATTAAAAATGTTAAGTTTCAAAGTCATATGTACAAAAGAAAGCTTCATAACACCATTTCTACAATTAATGAGTATTAGAAATAGCAAAAATTGGGTGGCCTAATATTATAGAAATTTGTGTACAAACATTCAAAAATAGTTGTGTCTAAAATAATAAAATTAACAAGAAAGTAAAACTTTTCTACTTGTACTAGCATGTCATTAATAATTGCTCTTGGTGGTTTAATTGAGCAATCTACAAGTTAAAGTTTAATATTTGTGAGCTTCAATTCACCAAGTCCCAATTGTTCATAAACATAATAAGGTAAGAGATTAACATTGCCCAATGATCATGTAAAAGTTTTTTTAATTCTATAATTCCTAAATATACAAGATATGGTTGGACAACCAGGATCTTTATATTTGGGTGGCTGTTTTGTTTTAAAGTTGTACTTACTTGTTCTATAAAAAATGTCTTCTTTTGTATATTTAGCTTACGCTTAATTGTACAAAGGTCTTTGAAATATTTTGCATAAGATGGAACTATTGAATGACATCTATGAGAAGAATGTTAATATTAACTTGTTTAAAAATTTGAAGAATTTCACCAATTTGCACCAATTTAGAAGATTGTGTTGGGGAAAGGAGGAGGAATAGGAGAAACACAATTAGAGATGTCTAATTCATCACCATGTTTAAAATTGAAAGACTCCTTATGTTAAACAATTTTCTTTAGAATGTCTTTGTTAATGACTTTTTCACTTCTCAAAGTGGTGATGGACTTAGCATGCTCTTCTTGTGAACTTAAAGAATTCAAAATTTTAATTACAAATTGACCTTTAGGATTTGGTTGACGTTAAGAAGGAAACTTCCGTCTTGAGTGATCAAAGTTGTGGTCAACTGGGTGATAGAAGTCTTCAAGTTATTGATGCCTTGCATTGTTTGGATGTTGATTATTCTTTATTCTGTATGAATGTTTGCAATGTGTCTTCTAGAGTCTTCTTATGTGATGAAATATAAGTTGAAGGAAGTACCTGCATATTAGACTCATTTCTTAAACTAAAGTTAGGATGATTTCTCAAATTAAAAGTATAAGTTTCAGAATAAGGAGAAGAGACAGGTCTTTTGTAAGTATTCATAACATTTTATTGAGTATGCAACACCACTTGATTGTTGGACAATCCTTTGTTTGATGTCTATTACTCTTACATATACTACAAATATCTTGAGCTTTTTGAGAAGCATTAGACATATTTTTATTACTAATTTTCATAGTCTCAACCTTTTTAGTTAAACTTGCAATTTTTGCTTTCACATCATCCTCTTTTTATAGCAGGTATATGCCTCCCTTAATTGTCACATTAGATTTTGTCTTATTAGCACTTTCAAATTCATTAGAAACTTCCCATGATTGGGCATTCTTTGCCAATATATCAAAATAGTCTCATGCTTGCTCAGGTTCTTTAGTAAAAACACTCTCCATTACACATCATTTGAACAAATTACCTCATTTGAGAAGTTAAGCCATTATAAAAGAAACTAATTGTACATCATGTTTCATATCCATGATGTGGGCACAACAACAAAAGTTCTTTAAATCTTTTTCAACATTGAACGAAAGTCTCATTTTCTTTTTGTAAAAAATTCATGATAATCTTTCTAAGTGTATTAGTTCAATGAGTGGGGAAAAACTTTTTCAAAAATTATCTTTGCATTGTTTTCCATGTTCCAATGGATCTAGGCTTCAAAAATTCAATAAATCTTTTGTTTTTTCTTTTAAAGAAAATAGAAAAAAAATTAATCTAATAACATCATTAGGAATATTTAAGTTTGGCAAAGTTGCACAAACCTCTTCAAACTTTTAAATGTAAATATGGGCTTTCCGAATCCAAGCCATGAAATTTGGGTAGTAATTAAATTACTTCTGGCTTGAGGTCAAAACTACCCACATTAGTTAGAAAAATCACGCAGGAAGGAAAACTTGTTCTAGTTTGTTGCAAATAATCACATAAGGCTTTAACTTGTTGATTATTTTAAACCTCATTAACATCATTATTACTTGTACTCTCATCCATAGTGTTAAAAAAAGAGAAAAGTCAGAATTGTTAAGAGCAATATAAACATTTTTTAAGTGACCACTGTTCTCACGTTGCCATGAGTGCATAAAAAATGAGTTTTTTTCTTTTTATAAATATGTTAAAATAATAAAAAAATTAAAAGGTAAATAAAAAAGAAAGAAGATCTATGGATTAATCAAAAGAAATGTTTGCAATTCAAACTTGATATATAAAAGAAACAATTCTAAAAAAAATTAAGGACTAAAAGAAATAAAATAAAGGAAGTGGAATGAAACTACCTAGAATGCTTGAAGTGGTCTTCTTTGATTCCTTGAGCAATGATATGTCCAAGAGATCTTTCTTGTTGAGCTTCTTGAATGACTCTTCTTTCCACTACTCTCACTTTTAACAAAAGAAAAATAAAATAAAGAAAAACAAAAAATAAAAAATAGAATGAATAGGGAAAATATTTTGAAATTGGTGTTCTCGTCACACGTTTCAATCCTTGGAAATGGCACCAAAAACTTGTTATGCCTAAACGATTGCTTCATTAATTTGAGCCAAAGCTTAGTGTTATATTTCTTGCAAGTGCACAAGTGGATTAGCCTTGCAAGGTCGAATCTACATGGATTGCCTTTGTGTTACTATCACAATGATTAGAAAATAAGAGAGTAAAGAAAAAATTAAGAGGGAAAGTAGAAGAGTGTTGTTGCAATGAAAGTGTTAAGATGAAATTCAATAATATAAAACACTAAGGCATTAAGGATCATTATAACATATAATATTGTCCTTAATGTGTCATGTTATCTCGGTTAGAATTGAATGAAGATTTTATCTAACTGAAAAATATGGAAATTAAAATAAAAAACAAAGATAGGGAATACTTTGGATAGATAAAGGAATAAAAGAATTGTTTCCTTAAAAGTTTTATGTATCAAAACCACAAAAAATCAAGAAGGACAACTTTCAAGCATCTTATGTATTAAGATCATAAAGAAATAAGAAGAAGAACAATATTAAAAGAACATCACTTCAAATAACTAATATTTACTTGAAACCATTGGTGAAACATGAATAAAACTCCATTAGATTGTTACAAATTACCTCTAGTTTTAGCTAGAGGGCTTAGCAAGCCATTACAATAAAACTAAAAACAAAGGTACAAAAGAAAAGAAGAAAAATAGGAGAAGAGAGCTCCAAAAAGGAGGAGATGATGCCTCTCCACATTCACCCCTCTTTTTATAAGAGTAGAAGGAGTTGTTTCAAAGGGGAAGGTCTAATATATCCCATGATTGCTTCTTGATTAATTGCTTGATTGGTTGTTTCTTTGGCAATGATTAAATTTTAAATCAATCAAATAAATTAAAGATTTATTTAGCAAATAAGTATCCTTTAATTTTCCTATAGTTATCAAATCAACCTCATTATCTTTCCTTATGTGTATCAATCATAACCATAGAAATGATCCTCTATGTATTGGCCTCGGGTTAATTGACTACATGTCCCTTTGTATGTCAGATTTTGTCCTGAACAAAAGATTGTAGCCACAAAAGTTTGATTTCAAATGCCACCAAAATCATATTAATCCGAATTTTATATAGGAAAATATAATAGAAATACTAAGGCTGTGTCAATCTGCCCAAATCAGCTTCTTCCTGAATTTGGTTCTCTTGTAGTAAATTTGAAATCCAATGGGTCCACATAGTTGTGTTTGACTATTTTATGCATGTTTAGAAAATTAAGAGCCCATTCTTGACCCTTAAATAACTTTAGGTAGTTAGGATTTACTTCATCTTCTATTTGGATACTTTCGAAGCCCGTTTAGACATGTAAACACAACATATGTCCAACTCACCTGTTCAAGATATAAATAATCTAAATAAGTAATGAATTGACACAAAATAGGATTACAATTCAAGATTTAAAAACATTTAACTCAACATTATTTCAGTGCATGAAATCCCCCCCAAGCAGCATGTTGGTAGTCTCTAGCAATCCATGTATTTGAAAAGAAAAATAATTAAAAAAGAAAACAAGAAAACATGCCACTTTCATAGGCCATCACGACTACATTTAGTATATGTAGCACGCCATTAAACCCTAACTGGTGCTAGTGGATGAGTTGTGTCTTGTGAGGGTTTGTATTGAATATACCCACAAAATTTTAAAACTCATGGGTTGCCTCCTAAGTAGTGCTAAGTTTTATATCTTCAGCCAGACAAAACAAAGAAGAAGAGAAAAATATGAGCGACAATGTTAACAAGTAATATTGAGGAAGTAAATACTAAGATAATAATGATAAAGAAAGATCAAAGAATCCCTTCATCCCCACTTAATAAATATCAAACTCTAAAATACTCAAGCATTAGTTTATGTAGATTATGTATTAAAAAATATTCATGAAATTCCAAGCCATTAAATTTCTATGGAGAGGATTAGTTTTCTTAAAGTAGTATGCTCTTCTACTCACCATGAGATGCTTAGATAGCCCAAATAAACAATTTAAACTTAGCAACCTGTCCAAGATAACAAGCAGTTTGAATGTTCACTTTAATCCTCGTGGGCTTTATCTGTGATATTCCAATGTGCTTGTGTTGGTACAACGATGGCTTCGCCCGATCTTACAAAATGAAATATTATTTAGAAACTTTTTTTGCATATAATCTCCATCACTTTTTTTACTCCTTTTTTTAATATAATATAAAATTTAAAAACCATATTATATGATCTTTTTGGTTAATTAATAATAGTTCATAATTATTGATCCATTTATTTGAGCCAAAACTTAGGGTTATATTTCTTGCAAGTGCACAAATAGACGTAGTCTTGGAAGGTCGAATACATACAACATCAAAATCAAACAGTTGAGAATTTTAAAGCACATTTGTCAAAACTATTGAACACTAGGGTTTAAACGATTTGAAAACAAATCAAAATGATTTTGCGCATATGTATAAAAATTTATACACTAGGACGGTACTAGATGTTTTCTAGAATAGGTACCTATTGATAGACATTTCCTCTAACGCATATGTTGCCTCTTCTACCAATAGGTGCATGTAATCACTCTTATAGATAGTAATAGCTTGAGGATAGAAAGAGGTGAGGGGTGATGGGTGATAGACGAGAAGGGTTGAAGGGCGAAGGGAGATGAACTAGAAGGGGGGGGAAGGGGTGAAGGGAGAGGGTCCAAAAGAATTATAGGGGCAAGGGGCAAAAGGCAAGGGGTGGTGGGTGTAGTAGCTAATGTGGATGAACTAGTTGCCATGCATTGTTCATTTGCATGGTGAAGCACACTTATTAACATCACATTGAATGGATGGCATATGAAATGTTAAGGACAAATAGATCCTAATAAGGTGTAAAACTAAGAAATAGTAATTTATTTTGAAAACACGAAAAAATTGTAATTCCTAATACAATGACCTTAAGTTTGGTAAATCACTCTAAAAATATGATGCATTTTTTAGATAGCTTAAACTTTCTCCTCTTCTTTATGGAAATTTCATTTTTTTGTTTCTTGTCCTCTCATTAACTTATAATTTCATACTCCCTCCACCCTACATTAATAGCTCCATTTGGCAAAAAAGATTGTTCCATATTACTAGCTCCATTTTGTTCAATTCAAGTAGTTGGGTACTTAAAAAGAGTATCATAAGCTTATTTTTCCTTCTCTTAGATATGGGTTTCACCATTCAATAAAACAACTATTTTTCCAAATGTAGCTATTAATATTGGACAAAGGGAGTATGCATATAAGATAGTCCAAAATAAAAATCATGACACATTTTTCAAATAGCTTGAACTTACACCTTTTCTTCATTGTGGAAATTTCAAAATTTTTATTTTTTCTTCTCATATCTGTTGCACATGCATATAAGATAGTCAACAATGGAGAATATGGCAATCATGTTGCGAAGGTTGTTGCTTGGATGATATTTCAAATTGTCTGTCGATTGTTAGATTAGTATATTTGATCTCATATGTGTTTGTTTATGTCTTTAACAGTAATCTATGTATTAGGGTTAATTATGTTATTTGTATTTATTCTAATTTTGTAATTGGTCAGCCATTCACTTAAGTGAGGGTATTTATGTCTTTTGTAATAAAGTCTAATTATAGGCTGGTCAACTTCTTGTACACGATGGTTTTTTTTCTGATGTTAAGACAAGAATTCTAGGGCTTCTTCTTCCTCTCTAACAACCCTAATTTTCCACTTAACCTATAATGGGAGTTGAGGCTTGTTGATTGATCTTGCATCTGCACAAGTTTTTATCACTACAGTTATTATTCACTGAACTATTCATCATGGTACTATTTGCTGTTGGGTATTGTTTACGAAACTGTTTGTCGGTGGGTACTTTTCACAACACTATTTGTTGTAGGGTACTATTCATTGTGATATTGTTTTCATCATTGTTCATTGAGGCACCGTTCACTGCAGTATTGTTCATGACTTCTTCCTTGTTAAATAATCACTACAACAAAAAGGAGCATTTGCGACACTAATATTAGCGTTGCTAATACATGGTAGTTGTGACGCTTATAGAAAGCTTCACTACAAAATATTTTAATGGCAACACTTTTCTAAAAGCATCACTATTATAAAGATATTTGCTACGCTTTTCAGAAAGCATCACAAATAATATTCGTACATACTTCCACAAAAGTATTTGCAACGCTTCTTGTAAAGCGTCACAAGTAACATCTATAATTTGTGACCCATTTACATTGGTGTCGCAACTAATTGATCTAGTAGCAGCGGTTCTATTCAAACGTCGCAAATAGCTTTGATGGAAAAAATATATAGGAGGTATTTGTAATGTGACAAGTTATTTTTATAAATTTTTATTATTTAAGAATTTCCTAAGTCTGGTTATATCTTGTTGAGATGAGTGTGATCGTTTATAATTAAACCCTTTGCAAGTGTACAAGGTAATTGTACTAGGATAAGTATTTAAGGGTTGTCGAACCTCAGGGACGGATGGATTATCACTAAATCTAAAGAAGAATTTGCTGATTGAAAATTAAAACAAACTTAAACTTAAATTAAGCAAAAAAAAGAAATCAACTAGTTTTAAAAGCAAGAGATTAATATGATGGAATTTACTTAGGAAATTGAATCCACTATAAAACCATAACAATTCCTTAACTTTTAACCTAAATCTAGTGTAAATATGAACAAGTATTCTCAGCTACAAGCTAGAATTACTTCAAAAAGAATCATTAATTAATTTCCATGGCATGAACTATCTTCGACAATAGCACGGATCATCTACACTAAACTAGCTATAGGTATGACCCGTCTAATCTTAGTATAACTCATCCAAGTCATTAATTATCTAAACATTAAAACTATTGTATGACCATCTCATCTAAATCACAGAAATTAGAATCGATGCAAATATCAAAACCATATCAATCTATCATCTACAAGACAATAAATCAACATAGACTTGAATAAACATGAAAAGCTCTTCCATTAAAAAGGAAATCCATATCATACAATTGTCATCATTCACAACTAAGATCTAAATTAAAAAGAAAAGAAAACTGAAACTTATCTATAGCTTCATCAACTCCTAAGTAAAAGAAAAGTCTAGCCTTCCATGGTAGAAGAAAGCACTTGAATCTCCATTAGAAGCTTTGAATTCTCTTCCATCTTCTTCTTCCTTTTTCTCCTTATAAAATCTACTGGAATCCCCCAATTTTAAGCCAAATATGTCTTTTTATAGGCATAAGTTCCGTAGGAAGAAGTCCAATATGAAAAGGATTGAAATTTGGGTCAAACTAGGAAACTGCACGTTATGCCGATCGATCGCTTGAACTGTATTTTTGTCTGAATTCACGTTATCCCGATCGATCGCCCTGCAGCCTGTTCGATCGGCTACAGTGTTTCTATTTTCCTGGACAGTTCATATTCTGTTCATTAAGCTTTCCTTCGTGTCCATATTAATTTCTAACTTGTTTATAACTCCGAAAAGTTGTCCAAATCACTTTAAAGCATGTGAAGACTATTTTTAATCATTTCAAACATCATCCAAGTACTTCGATAAGCGCACTTTACCTACAAAATATAAAATACCATACTTTAGACATGTAGAATATAATTAAAATTCCATCTTGATTTAAATACATGTCTAAAGAACTAATAACTACAAAATTATTAATAATTAAACTAAAATACTAATATCTATCTTAATCTAAATAAACCATAATTAACTCTAAATTAACCTAATCTATACTAGCAAATAAGATAAAAAAGCATATAAATAGATATAGATTTCATACTTATCAAAGTGTAACAAGTCAAAAAATCGCAAAAATAGGAGGCTTGGAACAAAAGTTATGACCTCAAGAAGCGTGCTCTAAAAACCGGCGGGACCCACTTTTAAAATATGGGTAAACCTGTCCATAAGTAGTTTAGTCTCGTAGGGCTCATCAATACGAGCTCAATGGTACCAATAACGTGCAAAACGGAGTTTGGGCTAGGAAGTTACATTTATTTGAAGGTTTTAAATATATATATATATATATATATATATATATATATATATATATATATATATATATATATATAATAGAATATTATGGCTCGGCGCGGTGCGGGGCGCGCTGAACGCGCGCGTTATGCGAGATGAACATGCGTGATGAGCACGCGTTCATCATGTGCATCACCATTTTTGGCAGCGCACACCAGAATGGCAGTGGCACCACCATTTCCGGCGGTGCACTACCGCTTCCTCTACCTATAAAACCCCCCTCCGGCCAGAATTCTTACCTAAGTCCAATTTTCTACCCTCTTCACTGTTTTCACTGTTTCTGACCCATTTTAAGTCCGAATTATGTGATCCAAGACCCATTTCCTACTAAATTGAGGGTGCTCTACGCACCGAAAGGGTTATTTTCCCAAGGTGACCTCTCTAAAACCCATAAAAATGTGCCCCTTTCCTTAATCCTTATTTTTCTTCTTTTTTCTATTTCTGGACCATTTTAAATCCTTTTCACTCCGTTCAAAAGCCCAACCCCACTAAATCACATGTGTTCTACGCGTTGGAAACATTATTCTGCTGAAATTCCTGCTCAAAGGCCAATATCTTAAGGAGGGACTCTCTTTATTCTACGAGGGGATTTCTGGATTTCTGTACGTGTTATAGGTAGGCGGCTTTAAATTCTAATCGTATGCCGAGATTTTGACTCACCAAAGTTTTGCTAAAGATTTTTTTGAAAAGAAACTTTATCTTTAAAATCTTCTCCTCTTTTCGAAAAATTCTTCCAGTTTTGGGTAATTGTACCCTCTAGATAGTTCTTGGTTTCTCGAAACTAAGGATTATTATGATGATTTTGGATACCACCAAATTTGGCTTCAGGCGCGCACAAGAATTGGATATCATGGGAAATTCCCTTTTTTTCTGTCTCCCGTTGCCCCATGAGTGCGGGTGTAAGTCATCTGGTATCGCAACATTCTGTGATGATGTTTTCAGACTTGTATCGTTTTGTTTGAATGATTTTGAAAGAAAGATGACACGATATTTTTACATCCACGAAACATATTTTTAGAACTTAAGTCAACTTACTAAGTATGAATTTACTCACCCACCCTCAGATTCTGCAGGTGTGTGACTTGAATCTGAATGAGTCGATGAAGAGTTTTCTTAAATTATAGTTTTGTACTCTTTTTTGTATTTTATGTAAATTTTGTACTGACTGATATATAAAGGCATATTATGCCCAATTTTGGAGATCTTTGTATAATACAAAGTATGTTGTAATTACTCTTTTGGTACATGGTGATCCTTGGCAATTGTAATTAAATTTTATTACATTTTAAAAAATTATCAAAAAATAAATCAAAAAATGAGGGGTGTTATAGTATTTGCAAAGCTTTAGTATAAGTATCGCAAATATGGAGGTTATTTGCGACGCTTTCCTAAAGCGTCACAAATAAAAGGTACATTTGTGATGCTCCTATCACAGTGTCAATAATAAACATCATAGTTATGACACTTATAGTGAAGCGTCACAAAAGTGCATATTCACATATATAAAATATATTTGCGACACTTTGTTCAAGCATCACAAATGTAAGGGTTATTGGACGCTTGTACATAAGCGTCGCACATAGGCCTTCTATTTGTGATGCTTGCGTACAAGCGTCGCAAATAACTCTCATATGTTCTACGCTTGTTCTAAAACATCACAATAATTCATATTCCCATATATAAGAAGAGTTGAGACGCTTTAGTTCAAGTGTCACAAATATAAGAGTTATTTGTGACACTTGTGATTATGTGTCGCAAATACTTCTATTGGCGTCGCAAGTAACTCTCATATTTGTGAATAACCATCATATTAATGATGCTTGTACTAAAGCATCACAAAAAAATATGTATTCCCATGTATAAGAACTATTTGTGATGCCTGATCAAGCGTGCTAAATATAGGGGTTTTTTGTGACGCTTGTACATAAGCATCACAAATAGAATATATATTTGCAACGCTTCAGTACAAGTGTCACAAATAACCCTCCTATTTGCTTTTCAAAGAGGTTTTTTTCAATATATTATATATTATATAGTTTCTTTACAAATTATGAAATATTTAATTTAATATATTACATAATAAAATTATTATATAATTATTTAATATATTATAAAATTAAATCAAACAATATGAATTATAAAATACTTAAATTTAATATATCATATCAACATAAATATGGAAGGGATATCATGAAGGCATGTGACTTATTCTCCCATCTAGCCATAGCGTTATTAATTGTCATTGGTTATTAAGATAAGTACATAACATGACTCTCTAGTAAAGAGAGGTACATTTTATCTACTTTTTAATTAGGACTTATATATGGTATCCCTTGGATGATTGCATGGTAGGTTGTATCGGACGTATCAGCTGATATATACCTGTATCTGCCGAGTGGGAAAAAGAAGTTAGAGATTATACTTAACATTGTTCAAACAAACAAAATGGGCTTATGTTTTAGGAATTACTTGACTGCCCCCTTCGCAAAACTTACTATCTTTGTGAAGGAAAAAAAGATTGTGAAAGAGCCTAAAATAGTGCCCAACCCACCTAGGTCTAGAATGAAAAGAGGAAGAATATGCTCTAGCATTGTAGGTGTATGTGATATTTACCATAGTGAAACCCATGTTAAAAGAAAATGTCATAAGAACTACCTTTTCAAATTTGGGTCAAAGAAGAGTGAGAAGAAGAAGCACACTACCTCCTCTACCTCTAAGCTACCACACGAAGTGAATGAGAAGAAGATGAAGAGGGTGTGGGTAAAGAAAATTGATCTTCAAACTTTGAATGATCAATTAGGCAAAGTAAGGAAGTCTACCTTAGGTTGCCTTAGGATTAGATGGCTAGGCAAATTTAAGGAGTCTTACATATCTAAGTAAGAGATTTTGATTTTGTCTATGATTTAATTCTTCCTATCATTGGGACATTCATGTTTTTAGTTTTATCTCATATTTACTCTCTTTACATGGTTTTAATTTATATGTTTTGAATTGAAAAAAAAATAAAAACAAAAAAAATAGAATATGATAAAAAAACAAAACAAAAAATTAGTATAGTTTTTGCTTAGTTTTGCTATTGTCTTTATTTTTATTTTTTATAAAGTTAAGCTATTGGGATATTTTGAGATTAATTTTCTTTTAAGCTGAAAAACAACATGATTTGTAATCAAATATACCTTAAGTAAGAGAAAGATACACCAAGGAAAGTGAATATCAATTTGATTTTCTTTTGGTTGATGTTGCAATTTTCTAATTTCAAAAACCTGCACACATTATGTCAAAACTCAAGTCACTTTTAAGTATGAATATCAAGAGAGAATTCTTAAATGTATGTTCACTTGGGAATTTCAATTTTAGTGGACTCTAGGCAATCAAATTCGAAGATCTTTGGCTAAATTTCTATTTAGAATTCAAAAGGAAATAAAATTTCATGTAATGTACTTCAATGCTTATGAGTCTTACACATTTTTTTATCTCTTTAGATAATAGAATTGTCCACATAAAGATAATGAAAAAGCTAATGTGAAGCACCCATCCACTATCAATGAAAAAAATGGATGAGAAAGAAAGAAAAGAATGAAAAAAATATGATGCAAATAAAGAGGATTCAGAAAAAGTCAAGCCCTAAAAAAATGATTTGAGGAAAAATATCAATGCTCAAAAAAAGGCGAAGCATGTTGATTATGAGCTTTGAATCTTTTTATCTTTTTAGGAAAATTATATACAGAGATTCTAGTTAAAGAGAGTCAAAAAATGTGAACTTAGTCATTACTAGGGTTTGAACAAATTTGTCTAAAGTTTGTTAAGAGTGATCTTGTGAGATTTAAGATTAAAAGAGACAAGAGTTTACTACATTGGTGGTTGTCTTCAAAAACTAATAAAAGGAGATTAATGCATCAAAAATGAGAGAATAAAATTGACAACCACATACCAATGGGGCTAACTGATCTAGGTAAGGTATTAATAAACATAATATGTGGATGCATTTAGATGGAAAGAGAATTGGTTAAAAAACCGTCAAAAAGAGATCAACTTTACTTATTTTGAGTTTTGGATGTCAATTTTTTTTTTCATGGGAAATGACTTGAAATAATTTTAGGAATTTATTTGAATTTTTACAATTTTTGTTATTTTTGGAAATTTTAAAAATTTAGATTTTTTCCCAAAGGATAGGTCAATCTCTGGTTGAAATTAGCGTCAATGCTTGGCTTTAAATTTGGCTAGGCTCCTTTCATCTCCTTTCTAAGCCAAATGCTTCCAAAGAGTGTAAGGGTGAGAAAAAGGAAAAATTGAGGTGTTTTTCTTATTACTTCTACATTGGATTTGCACGACAATTTCATGAATTTTAGTTCGACCAAAGCTATGTTCCAAAACAAAGTTTAAATTTCTAATTGATTTTCATTAGGTTTTCATGTGATTTGAACTAGTAGGATTGTTAGAAATAGGATGATCTAGATTTGGTTAAGTTTTCATGTCTTTTGATTTGTTAAAACTCAAGATTTGATGAAAAATTTCATGCGGGTTCAAGAATTCTTACCAAATTGGTTTTTTTTTTTAGAATCAGGGGTTTAGGGTTGGAATTGACTATTGTTTCAGTTGACAAAGTTGATCTACTCATCATGATCTACATTGGGTTCAATTTTGAAGTCATTCTGATATGAAAAAAAGATTTGGGTTTATTTAAAATTCAAACATTGAATTTTTGGCATGAATTTCAATGTAGTTTGAACTTCTAGGCTCTATATACTTATAATATCTTTATTCCTAGTCAATGTTTAGCTCTAGGTTATTTTATGTGTCAATAAATCTAGATGGGGAGAGCAATGAAGTAGAAGATTATCAAGTCAGGTTAAGGGGACCTAGGATCTTCTAATAGTGGTTCAAATCAAGTCAAACTGATTAGGTGTGAGAGGAGTCTAGTCCATATGCCATTAGAGACTGTCATAGGCTGGATAGAGGTTAGACCATACTAGATGGATTATTTTTCCACCATTTCCACCTCATGATAGCTTGTCTACCCTAGTCTAGTTTGGCAGTGGTATGCATCACTCCTCTTGGAGGATGATGATGCATTTGTAGGTGTTATTGGAGGAGTTCAAGTGTGAGTTACACTCAACATTATTCCCATTGTTATTGGATGTGAGAGGATAGAGCTCACATTTCCATTTGTTAGATATGCCTTTCCAGCTGACAGTGAGCTATCTGCCACTTTACTTAGATTGCCATGAGGTGTGGAGCTTGGGGTCTCATTACTTGCACATTCGATGACCTGGGACTTTCATTTACTTCATGTGATTTCTCAATATGATATGTGGGATGCTAAGAAGGAGTGATTAGATAGGTTGATGGCTAGATTACTACACCTCCTAGCCCAACCTTATTTAGCGCTTGATTTACCCTCTGTTATCTTTGGGAGGATCATGGAGTTCTTGCATGGCCACACTCATGAGATGCTGCTATATCCATATATTCTATGCCGGATTTTTACAGCAGTGCATGTGAGAGTACCCAGGACAGAGCCTACTATGACTAGGATGCGACCTATAGACCTTGGATTGGTTCGATGGATGCTATCTTACCATCAGGGTGATGATCATGAGCTCTAGGGAGCACAAGATTTTGCACTTGATCCATCTCCACCTACAGATGATGATCGATTAGTGACTATGAGAGAGTTCAATGTGTTCTAGGATGCTATGATACAGAGATTTACAAACCTTGATCACTTGATCAGATCTCGCCTTCCATGAGCAGATAGTGAGGGGGAGCAGAGTGGAAATGATGATACAGTTGATGATTGATGTGTTTATTTTCTTATCACTTTTCATGTTTCTTTGTTTTAAAACTTGTTCAGTTCATTTATGTTTCCTTATGATGATGAGATGTATTGTTGAAACTGTTTTTATTATGGAATATGTGTTGGACATGTCTTTGATTAATGGTTTTATTTTCTTTCATGTCTTTATGTGATGATTATAACTTGATGGAGCTATTATTGTGTATTTTTATTATTTTTGACTTTAACTTTTTATATATTTATGTAAAAAAGGGGGAGAAGTGATTAATGAAAATTAAAGTACTTATCTTTACAATTGATTAGACAATGCAATGCAAATCAATTTGAGTTTAAGTGCAGGATATGTACATGTTTATACAAGGCTTTTCAAGCTCAATTCCAAATTAATGAGTTTAAGTTAATTGAGTCTATGTTGAGTCTTTGTGGTGCCAAGTTATTATGTACTATTTGAAAGTCAATGCACTATGTCAAGAGTTATAATTTTATTTTAATTTTCAAATATATAGTGTTTTGACAAGAAATAGTCAAAGGGGTAGACTGCATGAAAATATGTGTCATATGTTTAGTTTATTGGCTAATTTGTTTGTCAAAAATATATCAAGAAACCATATGTATTAATGAGTCTTAGAATCTAATTTGAGGTTGTTGTGGTCATGCCAGATTGGGAATTGATGGACTTGAAAAAATAGGAACATGCATGTTTTTATTGATCAAGGTGAAAGACGAAAGAATTTGAAGGGTTTTGAAGCTTATCCAGCTCACATTAGCATGTATAAATCACTTGGAAGAGGTTAAAACTTTATTATAGTTGTTTTAGAAGGTTTTGGGTAAAAAGGACAAAAATATCAAAATATAGGCAGAATGATCGATTACTGCAAATTATAAAGGAGAACAATCAATCACTCGTTGATTCAACTCTATGCAAAATGAAGCTGAGAATTATTGATTGATTGCTAACACAATTGATCGATCTATTGAAGAATCATTCACATTAAAAAAGTGATTGATCGATCACTGTTTAAAATAATCGATCATTTTAAGAATAATTTACCTAAATTAAGACCTTCAGATTTTTATTTTATTCCTTATTCAAGTACAAGTCCTAAACTGACGTAATGAGCAATATAATGGTTATGAAATAAAAAAATGGAGAGAAGGAAACCTAGAGGAGAAAACAGAAAGAGGTTTTTCACCTTTATTTATTATTTTCCAAAGGGAGAATTCACTTGAGCTTTGTATTGAAGATCAATGCTGAATTGAAGAAGACAATCTATAATTAAAGTAGTTAATACACAAAGAATTCAAAGAGGAGTTGCAGCTTGTCTTCAATGGAAGCTTGAAGATTTCTTTAAGGCCAAAGTCAAGACAACAAGAGACTTGAAGGTCAACAACAATGATTGAAACAAGAGGAGCTTGTGTTATAGTCTAAACAAGGTTGGAAGTTTGCTTGTGTTCATGTAAGTCTTGGTTTCTAGTGCATTGATTTGGTTCCTTTAGAACTACCGCAATTTTTAACCCTAAGTAGGGTTTTCTACGTAAATTAATGTGTTCATGTATGGATTGATTGATAATTGATTAATTGATATTTCAAGAGTAAAGAGTGAGTGAATATTAGGTTTTAATCATTTCTACTTAATAAAAAAATTATGCGCATAGAGGCTTGAACTCTAAATTCTTGTTGAAAATACTAGTTTTAAGAGCAGTCTAGTGATTCACTAGGTCATTTGGATGGATATTAAACTCTCACTCCCACACAACTTGCTTTTTGAGTATGGCTTCTAGATACATCAACCCATTGGATTCCACCTTCTCCTTGAGGATGACACTCACAAGTTGTAAGGGATTCATCTACTTTTTGGTCTTCTCCTTGTCCAACAAAGATTCATCTTCAGCCACAATAGCATTTAGCTTGTCTATCTTTGGCCAATCCTTAGCGCAGTGATGGCCTTGATAGATGAAGCATCCCAAACTTTTTTTTTGTCAGAGTTGGATTGCTCACCTTCTTGTATTTGAACCCATTCTTCTTTCTCTCACCATTATGCTTTCCACTACCCTTCGAGGAAGAGGCCTTATTATCTTTCTTCTATCCGGAGGAGTCTTGTATGTAATCCACCAAACACTCTACGATTGTGATGGCTGCTGGTAGATCCTTCTTGTTTTGCATCCACAACTCGTTCTATACCCAGCCTTGGAATTCCGTTAGGAAGTTAAACAACATATCCTCATCTATCATATGTTTGATATCAAGGAGGACGGATTGAAACATCTTGATCTATTCCCTAACAGTACCCGTTTGCTAGAGCTTTTTGAGTGATTCTCATGCAATCCACATTGTGTTCATGGGGAGGAACTTCTCCCTTAGTTTCTTCTTCATTGTGTATAAGGGTGGCCATGGGGGCCTAAAGGCCCCTCTCACGAGGTAGGCTTAGCTCTGCCCAGCCTGATGGGGGAGAAAGGGAACCCAGCCCAGCCCATGCCCCCCTAGTTTTTAAAAAAAAAATAAATAATTTTTTTGTAGTTTTTATCAACATACACAATAGAGACAAGAATTACATCACTATGAAATGACATCCTCACTAGGTTGGAACCCACTCACCTATCTATCATTTGCAATTATAATCTAAAACCTCAAATACAAAAAGAAATAAAAATTACTTTATTAAGTAATTTATTGTCAAGTCTTGTAAATCTTCTCCCATTTCGTCTTCAAAATGGGAGCTTGTGCCCTTTCATTTGCATCTAACCAATCCTTCAAGCAAATAAATGCCTCCACCGCATCAAGCATTAGTCGACTTTGCCTATCATCCAACACCCTACCTCTTGCACTAAAAGCAGATTCCGATGCTACTGTGGACATCAGGAGGGTTAGTAAATTACGAGCTAAGGCAAACAACACATGATATTTCTTTCCATGTGTCTTCTACCAAGTTAAAACATTCATATTATTAAGTTCTCCTTCAGTAAGAAAATAAGAAAAGTTAGTTTGTAAATAGTTAGCTAATTCATTAGTATTAGAACTAAATTTTTGTTTATTTTTTCGAAGTAACTCCTAAGACAGTTTTATGTGGAAGAGGCATAAGAGTAGTAGAAGAAGAAGTTGATTGATTTTGTCTTGACCCATAGAATATTTCATATGTATTATATAAAGAACACAAATTAGTTTATATATTTTTATATAAAGTTTCATTGTTATCAACATAGGGACTTATATTGTCATGTATACCATCTATTAGAATTTGTATACCTTCTAATCAATCTCAACTGGCCCTTCAACACATTCAGGTTTTTAGGCACTCTATTCCTAACTTGGGAAAACTCATGATACTCTTCTTGAACTACGTAGTCTATTACATTTGGAGGGAGAGAAAATCTAGGATTTTCAAGAATGATTTCACTCATAAGATAAATCTTTATTTGTTGTGTGAGAGTCAAGTTAGAGTATATGTCTCTACTCATCGTCATCTTTCAAAGATTGTTTCTACATTCCCTTTCATAAATGAAATATGGCATTTGTAATTTTTTCATGCTTTCTTGACATTGTTCTCCTTAGTTCTTAATTGAAGGGAGTCCTCTCCCCCTTTTTACCTAATAAAAAAAATATAATCCTAAGATCCATTATAGCCCCTAAACAAAAAAAATACAGGGATAGGAGACCAATATTTATTAAATTTTATTTCTATTTCCTTTACAAGATATGCAAATGTTTTATTATCTCTATAATTTTCAAATGCATAAGTTATGTCATACAAGTGATTTAGAATTGAACAAGAAGTAGGATAGTAAACTCTAGATAAATCTTTAGTAATATGATAAAAAATATCTTAAAATGCATCAACAAATAGATATGACAAAATGACCTTCATTAAGTCCTAGATGAGGTATCTTTTTTGTAGCCCAACTTAAAATTAAACTTTCTAAACCTTCAAAAGATCGTATCATTAAATATGTTCCATACCACATATGTCAAACATCTAATTGAAATTTTTTATATTTCTTACCATAAAATACACAAGTCTTTAAATTATTGTATCCTAGAGGGTGAAGAGGTGATATGTAACAAAGTATTTTTATTTAATTGAAGATGAGATTTAACTACATTTAAACCATCTTGAACAAATGAATTAATTATGTGACATGCACATCTAGTATGAAACATACTTGATTCTATTGCAACAATGTGACTACAATGAGATTCATAAAGTTCTATTGTTGCATTATTATTAGAGGAATTATCTAAAGTAATAGATATAGTTTTGTCTTTAATTGAGTACTAATTTAAAACATAAATCTATAATTTTTCAATAATTGAAGCAGAATGAGGATATTCTATCATGGTAAAATATATTATTCTCTTATTTAACTCCATGATTCATTAATAAAATGAGCGGTAACACATGCATATCCGATATCTTGGTTACTAGTCCAAATATCGGAAGTTAAAGAAATCTTACTTGGACTTGTTTGCAAGGTGTTCAAAAGCTCTACCTTGTATAGCTTAAAAATATCTATCTTCAAAGTGTTGTGTGAGATTTTGTTGAAGGCCGAGTTGAGAGCTTGCCTCACATATGTCTTGAACAAGGAGTCATCAGCATCGGAGAAGGGTTGCTCAGTGCAAACAACGTACTTCATTATCTCCCTCTAATTTGTATCTTGATTAAGATTAAAAGTACTAAAAGAGGTAGAAGAGGTGCTCATGACACTTAAATGTGTTTGTTTAGGATCCTTTGGTCAATGCTTTGCGGAGCATGATCTAGCATGTCAAAGAAGATGTCTGGTACCCACTCCTCCCCTGGTCCCCACACTAAGAATATTTTTACAACATTTACATTTCTCTTTTAGGAGAAACATGCCGAGGTTGTTAGGGTCGCCCACCCTAATTTTCTTCATATGGTTCTACAGCATGGAGGGTTGCCACTTTTTTTCTTCCTGACCGTTGACGGCATTGGTGGAATTCATTCATAGTCGACTTCATCTATTTCAGGAATTCCTCTTTCAAAAAAATTGATGGTTGGGGCAACTGAGGAGGAGGAAGCATTGTAGTTTGAGTGGAAGTGGGATGTCATATTCTTTAAAATAAAAAAATAAATTACTAAGAGAAAAAAGAGGCAAATTAAACTAAAATTAAATTATTAAATCAAAAATATTTTTCTTGAAGCTTGATACTTGAGATACCCACTTGATGGAGGAGGAGGAGGAAGCTTGAGAATAGAGAACTTTGTTCTTGAATCTTGAGGCTTGAGAGTGGGAGAACTTAATCTTAAATTTTAATTTAAAACAAAAATTAAAGTGATTAAGAGATTGAGAGTATAGGAGGAGAGGACAAAGAGAGCCTTAGAGAGTAGAGGTAAGGGTGAAGAGAAAGTTAAACTCCCCCCTATTTATAGATTTTCCCCCTACCCATGAAAATTACCATTATTTGATTGTTATTGGGGTTAAAATTGACTTTTTGAGCGGGTGGCAATTTTTTAATCCCCCCTTTCAAATATGTTTTTTAAAAGAAAAATAACCTCCCCATCCAACTCACTAGAGAACCATTTGGGAAAGCCCTTCAATGGCTCTTAGATCTGTTGGGAGGATTTCCCCAAAGGCTAGGGACGGGTTGCGCAGGCCAGGTTGGGCAGCCTGGCCCTCTCTACTTACAGGCCAGGCCAAGTCCACTAGTGTGGGCCTATGGGCTACCCATGGGTGGCCTACACTATATCTATCTTGAATCGTGTACCACATC
This sequence comes from Saururus chinensis, assembly GCA_035235625.1. Taxonomy (NCBI): domain Eukaryota; kingdom Viridiplantae; phylum Streptophyta; class Magnoliopsida; order Piperales; family Saururaceae; genus Saururus; species Saururus chinensis. The sequence continues at coordinate 31,858,113 of CP141140.1, forward strand.
TAAATATTAAGATGGCATGTGGAAGCATCGTCCTTGATTCTAGTCTGCCAACATAACTTTAAGTCTCCCGTGACATAGATGCTTGTCAGAGTCCGTAACACCCTGGCCCGAGAACCATTTTGATCCGGGGGTTCAGAACACAAAATCAAATGGGGATAGGATGTTATCACAATAGTAATTTCCCTTAAATCCCCCATAATTCGGTTGTCCTTTGAACCTAGATCTTGGGATCTCCAACCAGCTAGGTTGGGTTGCCATTATGGTGACTCTTAATGCATAGGCTTCATGTCCATTCCCCTTGATGAACTACTCAGTTGTTCTTTGGTCAAACCCTTAGTAAGAGGATCCACAATATTTTCTTTTGACCTAACATAATCAATGAAAATTATTCCACTATAGACCAATTGTTTTATGGTATTATGCCTTCGATATATATGTCAAGACTTACCATTATACAAGTTACTATGTGCCCTTCCTATAGATAATTGGCTATCGTAATGGATGCAAATATGTGGCACAAGTTTCCCCCATATTAGAATATCCTTTAAAAAATTACGAAGTCACTTAGGATACCTTGTATAATGCAGTCCATAGGTCAAGATATATCTTAGATATCTAAGAACCCTAACTACAGCTTTCCAATGGTATGCCCCTAGGTTGCTATTATATCTACTCAGTTTACTTACTGAGTATGCTATGTCCGGTCTCGTACAATTCATGATGTAATTGAGACTATCAATAATTTGAGAATAATGAAGTTGTGATATACTCTCACAATGTTTTTGTTTAAGTGCAATATCACATCCATTGGTGCTCTCACTGGAAGATTATCATTCTTATTGAATTTCTCTTGGATTTTCTCAATGTAATGAGATTGAGATCATGCATATCCATCAGATATTCTAGTGATTTTCATCCCAAGTATAACATCTACAATACCCATATCTTTCATGTCAAACTGTTTGTTTAACATCCTCTTATTAGCGTAAGGATATCATCATTGCTACCAATAATTAGCACATCAACTACATATAGACATACAATTGCATAGCCATCAGGTCTTTATTTGACATAAACACATTTGTCACATTCATTGATTTTGAATCCATCTACAATACCCATATCTTTCATGTCAAACTGTTTGTTTAACATCCTCTTATTAGCGTAAGGATATCATCATTGCTACCAATAATTAGCACATCAACTACATATAGACATACAATTGCATAGCCATCAGGTCTTTATTTGACATAAACACATTTGTCACATTCATTGATTTTGAATCCATTTGACATCATCATTTTGTCAAAATTTAAATGTCATTTCTTATATGCTTGTATAAGCCCATAGAGAGATTTAATAAGTCTACATACTTTATTTTCTTAACCCGGAACAACAAACCCTTTAGGTTGTTGCATATATATTTCCTCATTCAAGTCACTATTCTAAAATGCAGTTTTCACATCTATTTGTTGTAATTCAAGATTATACAAAGCAACAATAGCAATTAACATCCTAATGGAAGTTATCCTTATGACTGGAGAATATGTATTAAAGTAACATTGACCTTCCTTTTTCTTGTATCCTTTGATAATAAGTCTAGCTTTATATTTTTCAATTGATCCATAAGCCTTCATCTTCTTCTTAAATATCCACTTGCATCTTAGAGGTTTACTCCCTGGTGGAAGGTCCACTAGCTCCCAAGTATTTCACTATTTACAACCTATTTCCATTATTGTGCTTTAGGAGAGGACATGACTTCCTTAAAGCTTTGAGGTTCATTTTCCAACAAATAAGTCAGAAAGACTAAACCAAAGGATGTTCTAGCATGTTTGCTACATCTAGGTTCATCATCTTCTCCCTCTTGGCCTTCACTATTGTCCTATGCAACATCTAAAGTCCTTATAAGAAAACTTACCTCTTGTGTAAAATACCACAAAAAAATATGTTTATAAAAATAAAGCATTCCTAAATTCAATCACAATATTGAATTTACATCAAGAATATCTGATTTATGAACAAGAAAGTGATATGCACTACTATTATTGGCATAACCAATGAATACACAATCAATGGTCTTTGGTCTAATCTTAATCCTCTTGGGATTAGGGACTGCTACTTTTGCCAAGCACCCCTACACCTTTAAGAATTTGTAGGAAGGCTTTCAACCTTTTCATAATTCATACGGTGTCTTCAAGGTTTTCTTATGAGGTATTTTGTTGAAAATATAATTTGCTGAAAGCAAAGCTTCCCCCACAAGTTTTGAGGTAATCTAGAACTTATTAACATGACATTCATTATCTCTTTTAAAGTTCTATTTTTCCATTCAGGAACTCCGTTTTACTATGAATAGGGTGTTGTAGTTTGGTGTATAATACCATGTTGTGAACATCATTCACCAAACCCCTTCATTAAGATACCCTATTCCCACATGCATCCCACTCTTAGTCAATACAAACTGATCTGATTCCAACACCAAATTGAACCCATTCTTGCTCTACAATGATCTTGACACTAAATTCTTTCAAATTTATGGCACATACAACACATTGTTGAGAGTGAGTTCCTTGCCTGAATCATCTTGAGCACCACCTTTCAAGTACCTTCAACCTTGGTGGTAGAAGAATTGCCCATGAAAAGTTGTTCACCATTTTCTACTAGTCAATAAGTGGAGAACATTTTTCTGTTTAAGCACACATGACAGTGGCCCCGGTGTCCACCCACCATTATCTTACATTAGTGACCATGTTTACTTCAGAAATCACAGCGGAAAGGCTGATGTCATTCACATTATTGGAGAGATTCTCCACTTCAGTCATGTTGGCTTGTGTATTTTTCTTCTTGAAATCCTCTTGTTTCTTCTGCTTGCGACAATCCTTAGCCTTATAGCCTTGTTTGTCACACACGTAGCACTTGGCTTTGTTGGAGTCGTTGTTCAACTATCCTCCAGGATTTTTCCTCTTCTTGTTGTTGAAGTTGTGGTTTTTATGTTCTTGTTCCACAACATTGACTTTGGCTTCCATGCCATGACCCTTGGCTTTCTTTTCATAAGCACGGTTGTCCTCTTCTATCCTCAACCCTACAATCAAGTCTTCCATGTTCATCTCCTTATGCTTATGCTTGAAGTAATTCTTAAAGTCCTTTTAGGAAGGTGGTAATTTTTCTATTATTGCAGCCACATGGAAAGACTCACTTAAACTCATACCTTCTGCATGAATACCATGCAGGATAACTTGGAGTTCTTAAACTTGATTTATCACTGTCTTAGAGTCAATCATTTTGAAATTCAAGAATTTTTCGACCACAAATTTCTTCGTTACATCATCCTCTATCTTCAACTTCTTGTCTAAGGACTCCCATAATGCCTTAGAACTCTTCATCAAACTATACACATTATAGAATGTATTGACCCATTAAGGTTATAATTATGGCATAGAAAATCCACATGCTTCCATGCATTGACTGCTACAATAGTCATTTTTTCATCCATTTTCTCCTCAGTGAGAACATGTATTGCCTCTTGAAGGAATCGGGCCAAATTTAGTGTGGTAAGATAGAACAACATCTTCTGTTGCCATCTTTTAAAGTTCGTACCACTGAATTTTTTTGGCTTTTCCCCTTTCACTTGAACATGAGCATTCACCGGAGTTGGAATTATGTCCAAAGTCAAATTGGTACCCTGTGCAGCTCTTTTTGTTCCAATGAACAGAAGATAGTTTCAGTTTCAAAATTTTAGAAACAATTTTGAAATAGCTGGCACAATAGTAAAGTACGAAAAAAAGAGGAATCTTGTCTTAAGATTGTTATTTTCATACCTTTGTAAGTGTTATGATGAAAGAAACTCACTAGAATAAGGTGATTGAATCAAGCAAAACGCTTTGTCCTTAAGATAGAATTCGCCCTCCCTATTGGTGCTGAAGATTCACTTGGGTGTATGCTTCCCAGGATAAGACGATCTACCACACATTGTAGAAGCACCTTTACACAACACATGCAGCAAATGCATGTTGTGGAAATGCTCTCACAAAAGACATAGATGAGAAAAAATCTAGTAAAGGATGATGCAGAAAACAACTTTATGTGTTTCATAAGAAATCTTGTTCAAGACAACCCCTCCCATTCAAACAGACGTGTCCGTCCATTAACGGACACATTTTGGTGAAAATAAAACCGGACCCATTTTGGGTCAAGAGAAAACCAAATGAATTTGTCTCGAAAATAATTTTCTTGTTGACCCAACCCAACCCGGCCAGCCACATGTGCAAACCAAACTTAGCCGGACGGCGGCGGCATGCGCACACATGTGGGTTAGCCCACCTAGTTGCATGGGTCCAACATGTAACTCCTTGACAAAAGTGGGGTGGCCAAACTTTATAAATTTAGCTAAAAACCAGGTGCGGTGGAGTGAGTGCAAGAGCCATAATGTTCCTCTACGCACTATGGAGATTAAGCACTCCATTGTGTGTAGGTCAGAACAAACATAATTTTAATCTAATTTTGGATCAGGCCAACATTATTGTACCGTTGGTTGCCTATGTACATATTGGATAATATCTACAACGTCATTCCAATACAATCGGATCCAAATGTAGCTCTGCCTAACAGCTAATACATGCATGAGGTATTCCAAAATCATACATGTCAAAATATATATATTTGAATATTTAATCAGCATCATACGGAAATCATTGGAGTTAAATGGAAGCTAACAAATCAACATAATCACATGTATTGCTCTATCATAAAGCATAGTAAAACACATCAGATCATATCATATTAGATCGGAACATATCAAATTTAAAACAGAGCATATCAAAGCTTATCAGATCATATTAGACCAAAGCATATCAGAACACATTGGATTAGAGCATAATATATATCTTGATTAACACATGCATTCATATAATTATATATGAAATTAGAAGATCACATACTCCCCTCTAATTCTGGAAGTAGCGACGTTTAGAGTTTCTCCTTCCTTCAGGGCATCCTCCCCTTTAGGTCTAGAGACAGAAGGCAAAGCCACTTCTTGTTCAAAAACATTTCTCTCATTGTGCCCGAAGGGACAAACATTCTCATTTCCCTGGGTTTTTCTCACTCTTTATGCCCATAGGCGGCAGATGAAATCTCCCCTTACCCAGGAACGCTTCTCACTTTCTGCACCCGGTGGACAGAACATCGTCTCACGCTTCTCTCATTGTGTGGCCCATTGGCAAAGGACGGAGCCTCCCCTTATTCCAGGCTGGTTCTCTCAATTTCGGCACTACGCAATCACGTGGATGCGGGCCACACACAGTGTGATGTGGCGCAGTCCTTACGTCGTAGCTCGCGCAGCAAGGTTGAGCCACTAGCGTCATTGATCATGCTAGCAATTTCCTCCTTTTCTCATTTTCTGTTATTATTTTAGTCAAATATTATTCCAACTTCAACCCATGATATCTTCTTATCCTGAAGTAGAAATCAAGCGTTTTTGTGCCGATGAATTTGTATCGATGAGACCTTTGAAACTAAGGCACACAAGGGTGGGTTATCTTGTACTTTTCAAGTGGGTCCTGCCCATGTGGCACGCTTTTTGAGGTCATAACTTTTACTCTCGATGTCTGTTTTGTGTGTTCTTCAATTCATTACGCTCGTTACTCCAAGCTCCATATATGAGGTTTTAGTCTCTTAAAACCCCCTAAATCTTATTTAAAATTTATAATTACCCCTAACCCCCTCGGGTTAGACATAATCTTAAAACGGGTCATTCTCTTCATCTGAGGTATGAGAAATTACAAAGATTTGCTCCATATCCCAAACAAAGTTCTTCATGTCCTTTTCACTCCTTGAACTAAAGTACGCTTCTAGTTTTGGCATTTTTGCTTTCTTCATGGACTGAAGGGACTTGGGCCTCGATTCTACCTCCTTTGTTGAAGGGGTTGCATTAAGAAGGACCCTTTCTACCGAAGCCACCTTGTTTGACATCTCATGAAACTTACCTGCAATATCATCTATCAACTATTGCAATTTCTGCCTAAGGAAGTCTGTCGTTGCATCAACATTTGTGGCCAACATTGTATAGCAGGCAACAACCTTGAATTGTAAGCATAGGGAGAGATCTCTACAAGTGACAGTCACTGGTCAAAGGCTCCAAGGCGCTCTTGAATGGATAGAGAGGAGGCTTGGACTTCAGCCAGTGTACCATTTGTAGTCGCCATTGTATCCACCTTCACTTCTAGCCTTCCCAAGTGTGTCAACATCAAACCCACCATGATCAACAACCATTTGCCTTCAAACTCAGCTGAAATCCTTTAGGATCCCAACAATGGAACCAACTGTTACGGGGACAAAGTTTTGCTAGAGTTTGCTCCCATGATGGCCTGGCTGTAGCCTGTTTGGGGTCACTCAGACAGTCCTCCTGCTGACAAAACCAATCAATGACTCCTCTCCCTCATGTCAAAGTGATGACGAACAAGTCTAGGGTATACGGGGGTGGTAGAAGTTGATATTGTATGGAAGTACAATGCCCAATAGGGTCTATTGTCAATCCAGTCCATTGCTAGCTGTAGCAGGATTGCTCATATTAGATAGGCCTCACACACAAGAGCAGCAATGAACTCCCAAGATCCTCAAGGGCATGGGCATTCTTTTTCCTATTTGGCAGCACTGTCCTCGCATTACCCAGATAAACAATTTAAAATTAATTCTTATCACTAAGGTAGAAGCTAGGTAATTAAGATAATCAGTACAAAACACCTAGAAAAGTTTTAAAAAATTGAATTTTAAGAAAAAGCCTCCATTTTTTAAATTATCATACTAACATTGAATAAACGTTATTCCCGATTGATCCCAAATTTGTGCACAAGGTAGGCTTTCATTAGTTAAATAAATATTATAACTACAGCTATTGTCAATTTTGAACTTATCTTCATGAATTTTTAAATCTCAAATTTGAGCGGTTTTCGATGAAACGAACTTAAAAATCTTCGAAAACCTGATTTTTACAGTATAAAATTGCTTGAATATTTTTAGAATGGTAGATCTAAGCATTAAAAACAATCCTAACATTTCAAAATCTTTAAAAATTGTCACACATGAAAGTTTTACACATTTTTTCTTTAAATTTTCAAAATTTTATGAATTTTTTTGAAATATAATGGTTGTAAATCGGGAAAAAAATGAGGAAGTTCAAAACCTGTGAAAATAATTTTTATAAAATTAGAACATCACACATAGATTTTCCCACATAAAAATTTTGAAATCATCGTATGGCCAAACCAAACATTCTTATCTGTGAATCAAAACGAAAACGTATAAAATAAATCGTCATGGTCATAAGCTTAATTACAAATATATCTCAGGCATCTCTAGATACAAGTCCCTTAACAATCCAAATTATACGGTCCCATAAACAAGTTCAAAATACAAACATCTCAAACTCTCATCTCGTCCAATACAAAAGAACATGGCAAAACAATAAAAAATCACAATGAACCAAAGATATAACAGAAACTCATTGAATCAATCCACAAAGGAATGCAAGCCTTGTTGTTACGTCCAAACTAAGACTATGAAGTAGTCTATTTCATATTTCTTTTTTAGTTGTTAACTATAGTAAACAAGGTCAATCCACAGGGAAAGCCTTGTGTGACAAAGAAAATTATTACAAAGAGAATAGAATAGAGAAGGAAGGTAAAATAGAGAATAAGAGACAATCAAAGAGAAAATGCTAAGGCATCGGAAATCCACTTGTAATAAATCTCTAATGTGTATTTCATTCAAATGATAACTCAATTAAGATCAAATGAAAATTTGTCTCAATCGAAAAATTTATCTTTTAAAAAACTTTGAAATAGAACAATAGTAATTGATTGTTTACTACGTGAAAGCATTAAGTATATAATCACATGGAATTATAAGCATTCAGCGTGCCTTTCGTCAACGCCAAATCAAATAATTATATAGATTATAAGCTCTTTAAATATGGAACATCAATTTAAAATGATAAAGCTTACTTAAATCAACATAGCCATTAAACATCAAGTACAAGCTTCATTCCTAGCCTTAGCTTTAGAGCTTAGAAAGCCATTACAATAAAACTAAAAACAAAAATACAAACTAAGAGAAGAAAAATAGGAGAAGAGAGCTCAAAGGAGGAGGGTATGATTTCTCTATCACGTCCACCTCTCTACTTATAAGAGTAAAATGGGTTGCTTCAAAGGGGAAAATCATATCATATCTCTAGATTGCATCCTGATTGATTGCCTGATTGGTTGCTTATTTGGCAATGATTGATTTTAAATTAATCAAATAAATCAATGATTTATTTAGCAAATTAGAATCTTTGAATCTTCTTTTAGTTATCCAATCAGCCTCATTATCTTTCCTTATGTGTATCAAACATAATCAATGAAAAGATTATCCAGGTGCTAGCCTCGGGTTGGTTAACTAGCTATCCCTTTGCATGCCAAATTTGACCTATAAAGCTTCAGAATTTTGAATTTCTTCCTGAAATAACAATTATAGCCATGGAAGTTTTCTTTCCAATTCCACCAGAATCGTATCAATCTGAATTATACATAGAACGATATGGTCGAAATACTATGGCTGTATCAATTTGTCCGAATATGCTTCTTTCCTAATTTAGTTCTCTTGATGCAAATCTCAAATCCAATGGGTCCAAAAGGTTGTGTTCAACCATTCCATGTATGTTTAGACTATTAGGAGCCCATTCTTGACTTTTAAATAGTTTTGAGTAGTTGAGATTCACTTCCTCTTCCAGTTGATCCTGTTGAAGCTTGTTTAGACATGTAAACTCAATAAGATCCAACTAACTTATTCAAAACATAAATAACCCAAATAAGTAATAAATTAACACAAAATAGGATTACAATTTGAAATGTGAGAACATGTAATTGAACATTATTTCAGTGCATCAAATACCCCCAAACCTACTTTTTGCTAGTTCTCGAGCAAAACAAAAATTAAAATAATAAAAAACAAAACTAACTACTCCACTTCCATAGGAAATCTAATTGTATTTAGCATATGCAACAAGGCTTTAAACCCCTCGCTTACACTAGTGAAGTTATAGTCCCGTGAGGGTTTGCAGTGAATATACGCACAAAATTCAAAATTTCAATGATAAAAGAAAATTAAAACTAAAACCACATAAAATTTACAAATCAACTCCTCCTAAACATGTGACTTCATTTAATAAAATCAATCATGCATAATACAACTTGTCTTCTTAAACAATAATTTATTCTGATAACTTCATATTTGTGGCAAGTACTTATATATACATAATAGTAAAAAAATAGACATTGCCAAGTAATTGTACAATCCCAATCTTATGAATCGAACAATTCAATGCGTCTCATGTCCACTCAGCAATTTTAATTTTAATACTAAAAAATAGACATTGTCATCTATTTATCTTCAAGAGATCATAATAGAGAATCATGCAAAACCTTCATTGAAAAGTAAAAACACCCTAGATCACCTGACAACTTTCAGGATATAATTGCATAATGTCATACTAGAATTTTATGCTCATCACACATGGCATGTGTAAGGCTTAGCCTTTTTAAGCTTTCTATAAGATCTATGTAACAAGTGTTAGGCCAGTGACTCCCAATCCAGTTGGCTCAGGGCACTAGGTGTTAAAGCACCCCTCAGGCTTAATAACTTGAACCAAATAGGCTTTAAGGCTATGCATGTCATAAATTAGTTAACTCTACCTTTTGACTCGAACACCCTATGAACTCGTGTCCTAGCTCGTCTGAGAGCGAGGCACGCCGAGTCCCGGTCTACTCAATAGAGTGACTTTAATTCATTACAATTTTTTATTCTTTTTTTTCACTTTTTTTTCTTTTTTTTTCTTGAGCACAGTATACGATCAATTTGAATCGTGTTGACAAAAAGTTCTTGATTGTTCTACAAACCAAGAATACTGGAGCCCAAAACTCTATTATGATAACATGAGTACTACTAGATCATGCCAAAGTTTTACTCTCATATGAAAATAATTACTTAGATTCAATGATATGCACCAAGATGTAAAACCATAATTAAGGGCTCGAATTCTTACTTAGACAAATATCTTTCTTAGTTTTTTTCAAAATAGGAGCACAAAAAACCAATATGAAGCAATAAGAACTCAAAATTATTAAATATGTCAAGTCATATTTTGAATAGTATGATATCATTAAACAAAGTCACATGTCTAAAAGAAGCATCAACGTAATAAGCAAAAATATAAATCTAATTAATTTTTTCATTTTTTTATTTTTAAAGTAAAACTAAAAAAAATATAAAAGAAAAATCTCTTTATACACCCCCAAACCTAAACTAAACATTGTCCTCAATGTATAAAAGAAAGCAAATGCAATGCTTAATATAAGAAAAGAGGAAAGAAGAGATAAGATATCGGTTGACATGCTCATGTACATAGCTATCGAAAGAAAAATAAAGCAAATCGCATTAGGGTAAACCAATAATGAATCATATAAGCACACCCCAATAATGATTAGAGCAATTGACAAAGACAATAAATTAAAAACTAACTAAAGAAAATTAAAAAAAATTAACTATTAAACAAAAATAACTATCAAAACCAAAAGTGGGTTGCCTCCAAGGAGCACTAAGTTTACTGTCTTCAGCTAGACACACCTCCATCAAAAATCATCCAGGGTCCTATAAAGCAATTATCTTCTCTTTATCAATTTTAATCAAATCAGAGTGAGTTAAGCAAATATTTAGTGGATCATCAGAATAAATAAAAGGAAAAGCATCCTCCACTAGACTTTCAACCATGTCAACCTCAAAAGTATCATTGAAGTCTGATGGTTGTCTACTGGCATCAAATACATTTAACTCACATGTCAAGTTCCCAAAAAGAAAGCCTCATCACTCCATTCCGACAATTTATTAAAGCATTAGATGTAGCAAGGAATGGATGACCCAAAATCATAGGGATGTGAGAAGATGCATTTGAAACCGGGTGTGTGTCTAAAACAATGAAATCCACTGGAAAATAGAATTTGACCACTTGAACAAGGACATCTTCCACTATTCCTCTTGACCTTTTGATTGACCAGTCAGCAAGTTGAAGTGTTATGTTGGTGGGTTTCAAATCTGCTAGACCTAATTGCTCATAAACAAAATAAAGTAACAGATTAACACTTACCCCAAGAACAAGCAAAGCTTTTTCAATTCTATAATTCTCAATTATACAAGATATGGTTGGACAACCAGGATCTTTATATTTTGGTGGGGTGTTTTGTTGTAAAATTACACTTACTTGTTCTGTTAAAAATGTCTTCTTTTATACATTTAGCTTACACTTGATTGTACAAAGGTCCTTCAAAAATTTTGCATAAGATTGAATTTGTTTAATGGAATCTAAGAGAGGAATGTTAATCTTCACTTGTTTGAAAATTTCAAGAATGTCACTATTTTGCACCAATTTAGAAGAAGATTATAATCTTTCAGGAAAAGGAGGAGGAATAGGAGAAACACAATCAGAGTTGTCAAGTTCATCACCATGTTTAGAATTCAAAGACTTTTTAGGTTCAACAACCTTCATTGGAATGTCTTTATTAATGACTTTTCCATTTCTCAAAGTGGTGATGGACTTAGCATGCTCATCTTGTGAACTTGAAGAATTTAAATTTTCAATTACAAATTGACCTTTAGGATTTGGTTGAGGTTGAGAAGGAAACTTCCCTCTTTCTTAAGTGCTCAAAGTTATGGTCAATTGAGTGAATGAAGTCTTCAAGTCATTGATGGTTTGCATTGTTTGGTTGTTAATTGTTGCTTGACTTTGCAAGAATTCTTACAATGTGTCTTCAAGAGTCTTCTTATGTGGTGGAACATAATTTAAGTAAGAAGGGGGTACCTGTACATTAGACTCATTTCTCCAACTAAAGTTAAGATAATTTCTTCAATTAGGAGTATAAGTTTCAAAATAAGGAGAAAAAAATGGCATTTTGTAGGTATTCATAACATTTGCGTGAGTATGCAACACCTCTTGAAAAGTAGGGATTGTTGGACAATCTTGTGTTCGGTGTCTATCACTCTCACATATACTACAAATAGCTTTTGCTTTTCGAGAAGCTTTAGAAATGTTGTTCTTATTAATTTCTGTAGCCTCAACTTTTTTAGTTAAACTTGTAATTTTTGCTTTTACATCATCCTCTTCTTTAATAAGGTACATGCCTCCTTAGTTGTCCCATTAGATTCGGTCTTATTACTACTTTCAAATTCATTAGAATCTTCCCATGATTGAGCATTTTCAGCTAACACATCAAAATAGTCTCATGCTTCCTTAGGTTCTTTACTCAAAAATTCTCCATTATACATCATTTCAACAAATTGCCTCATTTGAGAAGTCAAACCATTATAAAAGAAACTAATTGTGCACCATGTTTCATATCAATGATGTGGGCACAACAACAAAAGTTCTTTAAATCTCTCCCAACATTAAAAGAATGTCTCATTTTCTTTTTGTGAAAAATTCATAATGTTCTTTCTAAGTATATTAGTTCTATGGGTGGGGAAAAACTTTTTCAAAAATTCTCTTTACATTTCTTGCCATGTTCCAATGGATCTTGGCTTCAATGAATTTAACCATTTTTTTGCTTTTCCCTTTAAAGAAAATGAAAAGAGTTTTAATCTAATAACATCATTTAAAATATTTTGGTTTGGCAAAGTTGCACAAACCTCTTCAAACTCTTTTAAATGCAAATATGGGCTTTTTGAATCTAGGCCATGAAATTTGGGTAGTAATTGAATTACACCTGGCTTGAGTTCAAAACTACCTACATTAGTTGGAAAAATCATGCAAGAAGGATAACTTGATCTAGTTGTTGCAAATAATCATGCATGGTTTTAACTTAAACATTTTGTGCATTATTATCCCCATTATCACTTCTTAGTTCCTCATTAGTTCTTAGATCCTCCATTGTATCAAAATAAAGAGAATTTTTAAAAGATTTGTTTACTCTTCTCAATCGTCCAAAATTATCACACACCCATGTAAACATGCAATAACAAGTTTTTTTTTGTAACAAATGAAAGTAAAAGTGCAGAAATTAAATGACAAAATATAAAAAGTTAGAAAGTTAGAAGTTAAAATACAAAATTTGAATTACAAAATAAGGCCAAAGGCACTATCAAGGTACACGTTTGATCCCAAAAAATTTTCAGCAGTAATGTGGGTAGTGCCTCCGGTCTTAAAAAAAATCATAATTTAAGTATTAAAAGTAAATGACTGAATTTAAAGAGTTCGTGTGCAAAAATAAAAGTTAGAGATTTAGTGAAGTTAGAGTGAATTTTTTCTTTTTGTTACGGATTCTTGTCACACGTTGCAATCCCCGACAACAGAGCCAATTTGTTGTAATGTCCAAACCAAGACTATGAAGTATTCTAGTTCAGATTTTTTTTTACTTGCCAATTGTAGTAGACAAGGTCGATCCACAGGGAAAGCCTTGCGCAACAAAGAAAATGGTTACGTAAAGAATAGAGGAAAGAAAAACTAAGAAAGAGTAGAAGAGTATTGAGGGAATAACGAGTTAAGAAATCAAAAAGAGAAAAGACTAAGGCATTAAGGGTCATTATAACATCTAATGATGTTCTTCATGTGTCATGTTATCTCAGTTAGAATCGAATGAAAATTCTATCTAACTGAAAGATATGAATGCTAAAATTAAAAATAAAGATAGAAAATGCTTTGGATAGATGAAAGACAAAAACAATTGTTTCTTCAAGAGTTCTACATATCTAAATCACAAAAGATTAAGGAGAGCCTTCAAGCATCTTATGTATCCAAATCACAAAGAAACAAGAAGAAGAACAATATTAAATAAATATCACTTCAAATAACCAATACTTACTTGAAACCATTGATGAAACATGAATAGAACTCCATTAGATTGTTATAAATCACTTCTAGCCTTAGCTTGAAAGCTTAAAAAGCCATCACAATAAAACTAAAAATAAAAATACAAAATAAGAGAAGAAAAATAAGAGAATAGAGCTCCAAGGAGGAGGGTATGATTTCTTTATCACGTCCACCCCTCTATGTATAGGAGTAGTAGGGGTTGCTTCAAAGTAATTGAAGAAATAGGAGGAGGAATAGGAGAAACACAATCAGAGTTGTCAAGTTCATCATCATGTTTAGAATTCAAAGACTCCTTAGGTTCAACAACCTTCATTGAAATGTCTTTGTTAATGACTTTTCCATTTCTCAAAGTGGTGATGGACTTAGCATGTTCATCTTGTGAACTTGAAGCATTTAAATTTTCAATAACAAATTGACCTTTAGGATTTGGTTGAGGTTGAGAAGGAAACTTCCTTTTTTCTTGAGTGCTCAAAGTTGTGGTCAATTGAGTGATAGAAGTCTTCAAGTCATTGATGACTTGAATTGTTTGGTTGTTGATTGTTGTTTAACTTTACATGAAAGTTTGCAATGTGTCTTCAACAGTCTTCTTATGTGGTGGAACATAATTTGAGGAAGAACGGGGTACCTGTACATTAGACTCATTTCTTCAACTAAAGTTAGGATGATTTCTCTAATTAAGAGTATAAGTTTCAGAATAAGGAGAAGAAAATGGCATTTTGTAGGTATTCATAGCATTTACTTGAGCATGCAACACTTCTTGAAAAGCAGGGATTGTTGGACAATCCTGTGTTTGGTGTCCATCACTCTCACATATACTACAAATATCTTTTGCTTTTTGAGAAGCTTTAGACATGTTTTCCCTATTAATTTTTATAGCCTCAACTTTTCTAGCTAAACATATAATTTTTGCTTTTACATCATCCTCTTCTTTAAGAAGGTACATGCCCCCCTTAGTTATCCCATTAGATTCGGTCTTATTACTACTTTCAAATTCATTAGAAACTTCCCTTGATTGAGCATTTTCAGCTAACAAGTCAAAATAATCTCATGCTTCCTTAGGTTCTTTACTCAAAAATTCTCCATTACACATCATTTCAACAAATTGCCTCATTTGAGAAGTCAAACCATTATAAAAGAAACTAATTGTACGCCATGTTTGATATCCATGATGTAGGCACAACAACAAAAGTTCTTTAAATCTCTCCCAACATTAAAAGAAAGTCTCATTTTTGTTTTGTGAAAAATTCATGATGTTCTTTCTAAGTATATTAGTTATATGGGTGGGGAAAAACTTTTTCAAAAATTCTCTTTACATTTCTTGCCATGTTCCAATGTATCTTGGCTTCAATAAATTTAACCAATTTTTTGCTTTTCCCTTTAAAGAAAATGGAAAAAGTTTTAATCTAATAACATCATTTTAAACATTTTGGTTTGGCAAAGTTGCACAAACCTCTTCAAACTCTTTTAAATGCAAATATGGGCTTTTTGAATCTAGGCCATGAAATTTGGGTAGTAATTGAATTACACCTGGCTTGAGTTCAAAACTACCCACATTAGTTGGAAAAATCATGCAAAAAGGAGAACTTGATCTAGTTGTTGCAAATAATCATGCATGGTTTTAACTTAAACATTTTGTGCATTATTATCCCCATTATCACTTCTTAGTTCCTCATTAGTCCTTAGATCCTCCATTGTATCAAAATAAAGAGAATTTTCAAAAGATTTATTAACTCTTCTCAATCGTCCAAAATTATCACACACCCATGTAAACATGCAATAACAAGTTTTTTTTTTGTAACAAACAAAAGTAAAAGTGCAGAAATTAAATAACAAAATATAAAAAGTTATAGAGTTAGAAATTAATATACAAAATTTAAATTTCAAAATAAGGCCAAAGGCATTATCAAGGTACATGTTTGATCCCAAAAAAATTTTGGTAGTAATTTGGGTAGTGCCTCCGGTCTAAAAAAAATCAGAATTTAAGTATTAAAAGTAAATGACTAAATTTAAAGAGTTAGTGTGCAAAAATAAAAGTTAGAGAATTAGTAAAGTTAGAGTGAGTTTTTTTTCGTAACAGATTCTTGTCACACGTTGCAATCCCCGGCAACGACTTCAATTTGTTGTTATGTCCAAACTAAGATTATGAAGTAGTCTAGTTCAGATTTCCTTTTTACTTGTCAACTATAGTAAACAAGGTCGATCTATAGGGAAAGCCTTGTGTGACAAAGAAACTATTATGAAGAGAATAGAATAGAGAAGGAAGGTAAAATAGAGAATAAGAGACAATTAAAGAGAACTGCTAAGGCATTGGAAATCAACTTGTAATAAATCTCTAATGTGTATTTGATTCAAATGATATCTCAATTAAGATCAAATAAAAATTTGTCTCAATCGAAAAATTTATCTATTAAAGAACTTTGAAATAGAACAATAGTAATTTATTGTTTACTACGTGAAAGCATTAAGTATATAATCACAGGCAATTATAAGCATTCAGCGTGCCTTTCGTCAACGCCAAATTAAATAATTATATAGATTATAAACTCTTTAAATATGAAACATTAATTTAAAATGATAAAGAACTTACTTGAACCAATATAGCCACTAAACATCAAGTACAAGCTTCATTCCTAGCCTTAGCTTTAGAGCTTATAAAGCAATTACAATAAAACTAAAAACAAAAATACTAAATAAGAGAAGAAAAATAGGAGAAGAGAGCTCGAAGGAGAAGGGTATGATGCCTCTATCACTGCCACCTCTCTATTTATAGGAGTAGAAGGGATTGCTTCAAAGGGGAAAGTCAAATCATATCTCTAGATTACATCCTGATTAATTGCCTGATTGGTTAATTCTTTGGCAATGATTAAATTCTAAATTAATCAAATAAATCAATGATTTATTTAGCAAATAAATATCTTTTAATCTTCCTTTAGTTATCTAATTAGCCTCAATGTCTTTCCTTATGTGTATCAATCACAATCAATGAAAATATTTTTCATGTGCTAGCCTCGGGTTAGTTAACTAGTTGTCCCTTTGCATGCCAAATTTGACCTATAAATCTTCGGAATTGTGAACTTTTTTCTTCAATAATGATTGTAGCCACGAAAGTCTTCTTTCCAATTCTACCAAAGTCGTATCAATCTAAATTATACATAGAAAGATATGGTCGAAATACTAAGGTTGTATCAATCTGTCCGAATCAGCTTCTTTCCTAATTTAGTTCTCTTGATGCAAATCTCAAATCCAATGGGTCTAAAAGGTTGTGTTCAACCATTCCATGTATGTTTTGACCATTAGGAGCCCATTCTTGACTTTTAAATAGCTTTGAGTAGTTGGGCTTCACTTCCTCTTCCAGTTAGATCCTGTTGAAGCCGGTTTAGACATATAAACTCAATTAAGGTCCAACTAACTTATTCAAAACATCAATAGCCCAAATAAACAATAAATTAACACAAAATAGGATTGCAATTTGAAATTTGAGAACATTTAATTGAACATTATTTGAGTGCATCAAGCATCCAGTTCAAGGAGCTCTCGACCAAAAACATGCAAAAGCCTTCAGAACATATGGGGCTAAAAAGTGGAAAAAATAGTATTTTCATACTCAGTAAGGGAGTTCTAATCAGTGAACTCTATAAGTTCATACATAGATGCATTGATAGAATATAACATGAAACAAAAAGGCTTACATAATAATCAAATATCCCCATACAACAAATCCAAATTCATACACATACTATCTTATCGAACATTCTTACACTCACTTTTACAACCTTATTCAAATCTTTATGCTTACCGTCTTTCTCAAAAGTATTACTCAAATTCTTACACTTAGAAACTTACACTTCCAGTCTTAATTAAAATCTTACAAATAGACTCTTACTCAAAATCTTACACTTACTATCGATAACTAGAGCTCATTACAATTTAATCAATTTGAGTGTCAAAGGAAATGAATGTCACTAGGCATCACCTTAACCTCCAAGGAGCAACTAGATGTCATGGACGTTTCCACAGGTAAGGCACACTTATGCTCATGGAGCACAAGTCAAATATGTAAGAGTTGGTCCATGATACTACCTACCAGAGCACACAAATGCCCATACTTGGGGGGCCATACAGTGCCTACTAAGGGTGAAAATCATACAATGCCACTTTTGGGCCAAAATCTTGCAGTGCAACAATGGGTAGAATCATACCTGTTACCCTTTTTACTGTAAATCCTTCTGAAACCACTAAAATCACTTCTGAAACCTCTCCAAGTTATTTTTATATGTGACCTGAATAAGCTTCCAAACACTTCAGCATTTTTCAGTCTTCTGCCTTGATCAATAAGAGCATGTCTACTCCTATTTTTTAAGACTGTCATTTCAAATCTGAGTCGACCACAATAACCTCAAATCATATTCTAAGACTCATACATACACATGGTTTCTTAACATAATTTTGACAAATAAATCAGTCAATAAATTAGACATATGACTCATATGTTCTTATAATTTCCCCCTTTTGCTATTTCTTGTAAAAACACTACACATTTAAAAATTAAAATAATATTACAACTCTTGACATAGTGCATTGACTTTGAAATTGTACAAAACAACTTGACACTACAAATATTCAACATAGACTCAATTAACTTAAACTCATTAATTTAGAATTGAGCTTGAAAAGGCTTGTATAAACCTGTACTTATCATGCACACTTAAAATCAAATTGATTTTCATAATATTGTCCAATCAATTATAAAGATAAACACTTTGATTTTTATTAATCACTTCTCCCCCTTTTTGACATAAATAGACAAAAAGTTAAAAAGCTTACAAGTAATGAAAATGATAATTAAGCACATTAATCAAGTACACAATCATCAAGACATGAAAATATATAAAACCATCACATGTCCATCATCTTGTGACAATGATTTTCCCCTTCAATCTATAACACACATGTCTAATATTATGTTGCATACACAAACAAGAACATACATGCATAATACTATTCCAAAAAACAAGTAGGCACAAAATTTCAATGTTCAACAATTCAAGCATCGACATCAGAACTTCAAATTAAGAAGAATCAGGTCAATCTACCTTTTAGATAGAAAAGATATAAGCAATCAAGACTACACCTAAAAATTTAATTAATTATTACTTTATCCTTGTACTACTCATTTTCTCAAATTTGCTTTAAAAACATTAAGCAATCACATTTTGTTTGTAGAAACATTCGAAAAATAAATCATGATAAATTTTGTTGCTTAAAAATATTGAATTCCTTTGAAAGCACTTTAATTTTAGATCAAGAACTCAAAATAAAATCGAACAATGAAAATAAGAAAAGTATAGCTCTTTTTGATGATTTTTTAATCAATTCTCTTTTAATCAAAGTGCATCAACATATTATACTCATTAATACCTTGCCTTAAATCAGTTAACCCCATTGGTATGTGATTATCAATTTTATTCTCTTCTTTTTGACACATTAATCCTCTTTTATTAGTTTTGAAGAAAACCCACCAATATAGTCAACTCATGGCTCTTTGAATCTTGAATCTCACAAGATTACTCTTAGCCAAATTGAGACAAATTTGTTCAAACCTTAGTAAAGATTAAGTTTTCATTTTTTTACTCTCTTTAATAAGAATCTATGTACATAATTTTACTAAAACGATACAAGCAATTAAAAAGCACATAATCAACATGCTTATGCCTTATCTGAGTTATGATATTTTTCCACAATTTATTTTTCTAGGGCTTGGCTTTTTCAAAATCCTTTGTACTTGCATCATAATATTTTTCTTTCTTTTCTATTGATTTTTTCTTGATGTCAATTAGGAAACTCACACTAGCCTAGGCCGACCTAAGTAGGTACCCCTTCCTCATTATCTTTACATGGACAAATCTATTATATGAGAAGAAATTAATGTACATAAGACTCATAAGCATTGAAGTACAAAACATGGAATTTTCTATTCTTTGAATTATAAATAGAAATTGAGCCAAATATC
The DNA here is from genome assembly GCA_035235625.1 of Saururus chinensis. NCBI lineage: Eukaryota > Viridiplantae > Streptophyta > Magnoliopsida > Piperales > Saururaceae > Saururus > Saururus chinensis. The sequence continues at coordinate 31,878,008 of CP141140.1, forward strand.
CTCTAATTTGATCACATAGACTCCACTAAATCCTATGTTTAAGAATTCTCTCTTGATGTTCATTCTTAAAAGTAATTTTAGTCTCAACATAATGTTTGCAAGTTTTTAAAATCAATGAATCGTAACATTAAGCAAAAGAAAATCAAATTAATATTCACTCTCCTTAGTGTATCCGTCTCTTAGTAAAGGACCACTAATCATGTTATTTATCAGCTTAAAAGAAAATTATTCCCAAAATATCTCAAGATCTAAACTTTATCTAAAACAAAAACAAAGCCAATTACAAAACCAAGCAAAAGTTACACTAATTTTTTTTGTATTTATCCCTTTTTGTCGACCCTAAAATTTTGAGTTTCTAAAAACTTCTTAACATTTTTAGTCAACAAGACCATTTCTTCATCTTCACTTTCACTTTCTTCAGATTCCTCTAGAGTTTTTAAGGCTTTAGAATTCTTGGAAATTTCTCAGTTGTTTTTAAAACATTTTGTTTTCCCTTTGAGCTTTCAAACAACTTTTTGTTATTTTCACAGGACTCTTCCTGCAATTCAAAAGTTCTTAAGTTTCCTATGAGTTCCTCAATGTCTAAGGTGTCAATTTTCTTTGATTAATTAATAATAAAAATCTTAATCTTGAATTTTGAGGATGAGGACCTTAGAATCTTCCTAACCACAAGGTAATCCAGAATTGGCTCTCCTAGTTAATCACAAGTATTGACTATGCCAGAAATTTTTGTATTGTACTTAGAAATTGACTCCTTGTCACTCATCATTATGTTTTCAAACTCTAGGGTGAGCACTTGTAACCTAGACACCTTCACAGTTTTGGTTCCCTCATTGTACTTCACAAGTTTTTCCTATGCAAACTTAGTGGATGTACAATTTGAAATTAACCTATGCTTACTTTTCTTATGACTTTACACAAAGCACTTTGGGCTATGTTATTGTAGTTAGCTAGTTTTGTTTCATTTTCATTTCATTCACTCTCACCCTTTAAAATAATATTCCCCTCTTTGTCTTTGGTCATAGGTAGATTGCAACCTTTAATCACCACTTTCCAAGTATTGTCATCAAGTGCTTAAATGAAGGTTCTCATCCGATTCTTCTAATAGGAGAAATTTTTATCATCAAACAAAGGTAGTCGATTCTTGGGATTTCCTAAGTCCCCATGTTCAGCCATATTGTTGGTTGAAGTAGCATTAAGATTAAAACCAAAAGAAACAAGCAAACAACTAAATTTAATCAAGACAAGATATACTGAAAAGTAAAATAAGCACAACATAGGGAAAAATTAGCAAGACCACAAGTAATTCTAATAAGAAAAACAAGTAAATCTAGCACAAATCATAAGAAAAATCTTAACACCTGCAAATTAACTTCTAGAGGCAATGCAAACTAGGAAATTAAGCAAAGTGACACAACCAACTTGAGATAGGCATGAAAATCTAGATAGATATCATGAAAAACTCAAAATATTTAATCAAAATCCTAAGCTACCAATTGAGAGTTTAATATTCATCTAATTGACTTAGCAGATCACTAAAGAGCACCTAAAACTAGTACTTTGAACAAAGTATGAATTAAGACTTTTAGCCTCTATGCACAAGAATTTGATTACTTAGCGGAAACAATAAAAACTTAAACTCTATTCACATCATGATCAATCCATCAAACATCAAATCACAAGCATGTAAAAGACACAAAGAATTTATATGGATAACCCAAACTAGGGTTAAAAACCACATACAGTCTAACAAGGCCCAAATCAATGTACTAGTAAGCAAGACCTTTTACAAGACCAAACAAACTACCAATCTCTTGTAAGAACTATAGTTTTTAAACTAATTTTTAGAAAATATATGAGTTACAAGTTTAGGGTGTTGATACTGCACTAAGACACGAACATTTTGAGCTCAAGAACATGTCAATTGGGTGGTTGATTGTATGTTACGACCTCAAAAAGCATTCCATATGGGCAGGTCCTACTTAAAAAAGTGTTAGATAACCAACCCATGAATGGTCGTAGTCCTCATTGATATAATACCAACGGTACCAAGAACAAGCGAATCCGAGCTCAGAGTAGAAAGATATGCTCGTTTAAAGAAAATGAATTAAAATAATAATAATAATAAATAATATTGGTCAATGTTGTGCCACGCCACACAGAATGCACAAGCACAATGTGCGGTGTGAACAACATGCATAGCTCCATGCAATGCATACTCTACACATGGTGCATCGGGTATCACCACACGACTAGGGCATGTGACTCGCACTGCCTCTTTGGCGGTATGACAACTTATATAAAGGGGGTTTTCCTCCTCTCCAACATTATTTTACATTCTGAGCTTATTTTAAGTTCAATTTGAGTCGTTCAAGAAGTGTTTCTACATAATTTGAGCTTGTTCTACGCAATGGAAGGCTTACATTAAGAAGTTGAGGAGTCTAGAAGGGTGAAAATTGTCATCTAATTTGGGAGAGTTTTGTTTATCAGCTTCGAACTCACTCAAAGAATTAGGTAAGGGTTTTTACCCTATTCTAAAACATAAATGCTTAAATAGTTTGTCTTCTGGACCTAATATATATGACTTTATTGTAGTTGTTTGAGTTAGTTTCAAATGTATGTTTTTATGATTGCCTTGACTCATATATTCATTTCATCGAATAATTATCTTTCAAAGTAAGTTATAAATTATGCATTGTGATTCATGTGATATAGAAAAAATCTAGCTTCACACTATTTTAATTGTAAATAAGTAGGGCATGTTTGAAAGACGGTTTTAGAGAATTGTTTCCTTGTCAAAAAGATGATTCTCAAGAACACTTTTAAAAGTACATACATGCCTGTCAATTAAGTTACTAAGTTGAGATAAATGAAGGATAACTATCTCGAAGGAATGAGTGGCCAACCCTATTTTTATGGTCATTATCAGTAATGCACCCATAGATTGTAGAGGCGACATTAAAGATTTTGAAAGGCTAAACAGTTGGACAAGATATTTTGAAAGAAAAACTTCCCATTATGAGTGAGGGAATTTGAAATTAATTTTTTTGTCTGGAGCTTTAATTGGTAGGCATTCCAACATAGCTATGTGACTTGAAGAGTGTACAACTATGATCTGAAGGGAAATTGGATACATGGTACACATATTAGCTTGGTTAGACTAGCACAAAGGGCAGGAACTATAATTAGCCCCTAACGTAGAGCACAAAATTTTAGGAGGCTACACATGATAGGGTAGATGGTATCATAAGAAGACTCTCTACTGTCATGATCTCAGACCCCATGAGCATATAGTCCTTCTCTCTACAAGCGTGAAGTTATTTACGGCTGATCTATGGAGGAGTAAAGGATGGCTACCTTGCACTTGCAACAAACTCCTTAAGATGGGGTAGGTGTCTGAGACATTCGCAGTAAACCATGAGTGCTTTCAAACCCTAGTAGCTATGGGAAGTTTTGGGTGAGAGGCACACCCTAGTTTTTTAAAAGTATTATCTATTTATCTAATTATGTGATTTGAAAACTGTTATATGTTACATCATGTATGATAGTATAAATTCTTCTACTAAGTATTCCAAAATACTCACCACCCCTAGACCCTGTAGGATCAAGTGAGGCATAGTATGTGGGCAGAAGGAACTTTTTGAAAGAGACTTTTTGGGAGCTTTCAAGGAGCATATGATGATCTACAACTTCACCATAGGTCTTTAGTTATTTTATTGTTTTTGTTTTGCTCAAGAAGCCTTGTTTATATTTTCCTTATGTGTTTGTACACAAACATTATATTTTATGGGAAATGAAAGTTATATATTATGCATATGGCAAATCCCCTAGCTGTGGCTGGGGTGAGTTCTAATTTAATTTTTTGTATTTTAAAAACCTGGGTGGTAACAGTTGGTATCATAGCCTCGTAAATTTTGTCTACAAATGCATATATGGCAAGGAAAAAATGACTTCTAGCTTTATGGTCCAATTAGATGAGTAAACCTAGTATAACTTTAGATCACCCTTTTTTAAAATAGATGACATCAATGAGTTTAATATCCGTCTAATCGACTTAGTGGTTCACTAGATTGCCCCTAGACCGATTATCAACAAAGATAAAGACTATGAGTTCTAGCCTCTTTGAGCATAATTTTTCATACGTAGTGGAATCAAACTAATATTCTCTCAAATCTCACTCATGAAGTATCAATCACTTAACCACCTTCATTCAATTTACATATGAACACAACAATTTAACGTGGAAAATCTTAACATGGGTAAAAAACCACGGCAATCCCAAAGGAACCAAATCAATGCACTAGAAACTAAGATATTACATTGACACAAGCAAACCACCAACCTTGTTTAGACTCAAACAAGCCCCTCTTATTTAGATCATCGTTGCTGGCCTTAAAGTCTTCTCCCTCCTTCTTGCCTTGTCTCTATCTTTCTTTTATCCTTCAACAAGCACCTCTTCTTTACACTCCTTTATTTGTTGATTGTCTTCTTCGATTCACTATAGATCTTCAACTCAAAGCTTTATGTAAATTCTCCTTTGAAAAAATATGCGAAGGTATAAAGTTTTTTTTTTCTAATCTCCTCTAGGTTTTCCTCTCTCAAATTATATGATTTATGAACCCTTATACAGCTCTTTAAGTTGGTTCAGGTCTTGGACTTGAATAAGGAAAGAAATTGAAATCAGAATGGCTTAATTAGGGTAACTAGTTCTTAAGGCAATCGATTATTCACTATTTATTTTGTGCACAATACTTCAAGCAGTCGATCGATTTAAGAGAGCAATCAATCGATAACTCTCGGCTTCATTTTGCACATAGCAAAATCAAGTGTTGATCGATCATTTACTTCTTGGTTTGCAACGATCAATCGTTCCACCTATAATTTTACTATTTGGCCTTTTTACCCTAAAACATTTTGAAACCTCTAAAATTACTTCTAAAACTTCCCTAAGTGATTTTTATATGAAAATGTGATCTGAATAAGCTTCAAAAACCTTCAACATTATTCAGTCTTCTATCTTGATCAATAAGAACACATCTGCCCCTACTTTACAAGTGTGTCAATTCCAAATATGTCTCAACCACAACAACCCCAAATCAGATTCTAAGACTCAATACTTACACAAGGTTTGTATACACAATTTGGACAAAACAATCTTCAAATAAACTTCACATATGACTCATATGTTCTTATAACATCATCACAACAACCCTGTCAAGAGCCAAAAATTTCAAATAATGATGTGGCTGGACCAATTCCTTCTAAGTTAGGAGGGGGGAGTAGCACCTGAAGCAATGAACTTATTGCTACAAAGTCTTGCTCAAGAGTTGCTGCGCAAGGATATTGTCCTACTCATTCTTTGCCATATGCACAACCTTCTCTAACTCCTGTAAATGAAAACTCATCTGGTGGAAGCAAAGGCGAGCACAATTTGGCTGAACTATTTTAAGAAGATTGTCCCCACTTTCATAGGTGAAGCAAAATCAGAGGATGCACAAAAATGGATCAAAGATGTAGAAAAAATATTTTAATGAAAGTACCTAAGGGTAAAAAGGTAGCCCTTGGACCATTTATCATTTCTTGAGAGGCGAATCATTAGCAATCCCTAGTGTTATAAACATGTTTTGAAGGGTTGTAGAACTGCCTAGGAGAAACCATCAAACACCTATGGTATGGGACATGAGGTATTAGTTGATAACTCTAAGGTTTGTTTTGCTAGTGCAGTATAAGGTTATTTTTGGGACCTTGTGAAATACTCATAGTATAGGACATGAATGCCAGTGGCGATTCAAAGGCCACGTTACAAGCACCTTTTAAGATATGTCAAAGCAAGAGTTTCTCAAGAGTGTGCTAGTTTATATATGTAGCAATCAGGTGAGCTAACCTAATCCTACTAAAGATGATTGATTTTAACATTATCTTAGGCATAGATTGGTTGGGTATTCATAGTAGTAGATTGTGATAAGAGGAAGGTTGTTTTTTGAAAAATGATGTTGTGTTCCAAGGGATTCAAGATAAACCGAGCTTGTGCATTATATTAGCTATTAAAGCACAAAAATTATTGAGCCAAGGGTGCTTGGTAGACCCTGCTTTGGTTATTACCAAAGAGTCATAGGAGATAAATTTGGTTGAGATGGGCAGGGTATGAGACTTTCCCAATGTCTTTCTTGATGAACTGCCAAGTCTCCCACCAATAAGAGAAGTCAAGTTACTAAAGAATTTATCCTAGGCATGACTCCTATTTAAAAGGTACCCTAAAGAATGAGTCCAAAAATCTTATAGAATAAAAGAACAACCTTTAGGAACAATTGGACAAAGGATTTACCAGCCCAAGTGTCTTCCCTTGGGGAGCACCAGTTCTTTTTGTAAGGAAAAAAGATGAATCTCTCTGATTATGTATCAATTATCGGATGTTGAATGCAAAAATAATAAAGAATAAGTATCATCTTCCTCACATTGTTGATCTCTGCAATCAGTTCTAGTCAAGTAAAGTATTCTATTGAATTGACTTAAGATCCAAATCATCAATTGAGTATTTGAGATGAAGGTATCGCAAAGACTGCTTTCCGAACAAGGTACGGGTAATATGAATTCTTAGTATGCCTTTTGGTTTGACCAATCTCTCAGCTGTCTTATGAATTGAATGAACATGATTTTCAAAGCCTATGTAGACAAATTTGTTATCATATATGACGATATGTTGGTCTACTTTACAAATTTTGATGAACACAGAGCATCCTCAATTAGTTTTAAATACACTTCGTACACATAAATCATATGCCAAACTCAGCAAGCATAAGTTCTAGCTAGATCAATTAAACTTCCTTGGTCATATTATATTTAAGGATGGAGCAATGGTAGACCCTATAAAGGTAGAAGCAGTGCTAAGGTAGGGAAAACCTAAAATAGTGTTCGAAATTGTAGTTTCTTGGTTTTTGTGGGCTACTTTAGAAGGTTTATTGAAGGATTTTCAAAGATTTACCTGCCATTGACCAAACTAACTTGTAAAGATGTGAAGTTTAAGAGAGTTTAATATCCAACTAGATGGCAATAGTGATCACTAGATTACTCTTCAAATTTATACATCGTAGAAGTAAGAATCAAGAGTTCTAGCCTCTATGTGCAAATATTTCTACTAAGATACAAAAATAAATTAACTACACATAAACTATTAATCTACTTAGCATTCAATCAACCCAAGTATACAAAACACACATGAACACATAAGGATTTAATATGAAAAACTCAACTTTGGTGAAAAACCATGATAGCCTCACAAAAGCTAAATCAATGCACTAGTAAGCAAGAACTTACAAGACACTACAAACAACCAACCAACCCCTTGACTCGACACAAATGAAAACTCCTTCTCTTTGTTTAGTCTTCTTCATTGTTGGCCTTCAAGTTTTTTCCTCATTTGAATCCTTAAAGTTTTCACTCTTCGTGGTTCGTCTTTGTCTCCTTCTAGCAACTCAATCAAAACTCCTTCAATTGTTGATTCACCTTTGAGATTCTTCAACTCCTTTAAAAAATTTATTGTGAGTCCTCTTTTGTTTGTTGTGTAAGAATCTTCTCCTTCAGTTGTGTGTCTTCATGAATCCATCATTAACATGTGCACAAAGCTTTTTGCTAACTCTCTTGGAAAATAATGATAAAGGAACTATCATTTCTTCTCTATTATTTTCTATGTCTTCTTCTCTTCAAATTCATGGTTCTCTAGCCTTTGATATAGGTCTCTAAGTCAGTTTGAGACTTTGACTCCAACTAGAAAGTAAATCTCTTTCGAAAATCTCAAACTAGGTAATCATAATTGGCAGTGATTGATCAACCGTTCACTATTTTGTTAGGGCACAACTTAGCTAGCAATTGATAAGTCATTAGGGTGATTGATCGATAAACTCTCAGTCTATTTTTACAAAGAACTATTTCAAGTCCAATCAATCGATTCATCTTGTGTAATGTGCAATGATCGATTGATGTAACATTAATTTGATAGTTTTGCTCTTTTTACCCTAACTCACTCTAAAATTCACTAAAATAATTTATTATGCCATTCTAAGTTATTTATGTACATGAGTATGTGCAAAATTAATCCATTTTACCTTCATCACTATTAGTCTTCAACCTTGATCCATAAGAACAAGTCTATTTCTACGTTTCAAGTGTGTCAACTCCAAATCCATTTGGCTGCAACTTCATCTAGTTAGATTCCTAAGACTAATTACATACTTGAAGTTTTGACATAGTTTTGATAAAAAAAATTAGCCAATTACAATACATGTGATTCATATGTTCTTTCTATTTATATAGAGTGACAAATATGAAAAGAATTTTCAAGAAATAAAGAGGAGGCTCACCACCGCACCAATGTTAACTCTACCTTTTTGAAGTGGTAGATTTGTAGTGTACTGTGATCCTTTGCAAGAATGATTGGGTTTTGTGCTAAAGCAACATGGAGAACTCGTAGCCTATAATCTTGACAATTAAAGATACATGAAACTAATTACACTACTCATGATTTGGAACTTGTTTCCGTTGTCTTTGCATTAAAGATATGATGGCATTATCTATAAAGAGAAAATTTTGAGTCATTCACTCACCACAAGAGTTTAAGATATATCTTCTCCCAACTAGATTTGAACATGCATCAAAGACATTGGATAGAGTATTGAAAGACTACTTCACCATCCCATAACCATCCTGGAAAGGCGAACATAGTAGCAATTGCCTTGAGTTGAAAGTCTCATGGGCTTATGGCTCACTTAATGATAAAAGAATGGAGGTTACTTGAAGAAGTAATAACATCTAGACCCGAGCTCGAGACTAAACGAGAGAGGTCATTTTTCTACCTTATGTTTACATAACATGCGGTAGTAGAACAAATATTGGAGGGCCAAAAAATACATGTGGAGACTCAAGCCTTGTTAGAAAAGTCTACCTTCACCAAAAGGAAATAATGAAGGTATACACTTTCATGGAAGATTGCTTATTCCCACCATCCCTAGGTAAACATCTAGAATATTGGAAGAAGTGCATAATTCCATGTACACCATTCATCCCGGAAGGACCAAAATATATCAAGATTTAAAAAGAAATTTATGGTGGAATGGGATGAAGCAAGACGTGGCTGGATGTGTTTCCCCATGCTTAACATGCCAACAAGTTAAAAGCAAAACATCAGAGGCATTATGGAATGATTCACCCTCTTGAGATCCTTGAGTAGAAAATGGGAGTATATAATAATGGATTTCGTATCAGGGTTACCTAGAATTTCAAGCGGTAGCAAAATAGTCTAGGCCATAGTAGATTAACTTACTAAGTCCTTTCACTTTCTTCCACTTCGAATGAAGCTCTCCTTGGATTGCTTAGCACATGTATGCATTAAGGAGATAAGAAACTTACACAGAGTACAATGTTCATTATTTCTAATAGGGATAATCGATTTGCTTCATACTTTGGGCAGAGTTTACAAAAGGCATTAGGCACTACATCGAAATTTAACACAACCTTTCACCCACAAACTTACAGGCAATCAGAAAGAACCATCCAAGTATTGGAAGATATGTAGCGAGCCTACGCCTTGGAATGGAAAGGTAATTGGGATAAACATCTTCCACTCATAGAATTTTCCTATAATAATAGTTATCACTCAAGCATTAGTATGACAACATATGAAGCACATTATGGATGACCTTGTCGATAACCAACATATTGGAGTGAGATTGGGGAGTGTCATTTGGTCAAATCAGAGTTGGTACAACAATGTGTTGATAAAGTCAAGTTAATTAAGGAACTATCGTTGATAGCTCAAAATGATGGAAGGGTTATGCAGATCAAAGGTGTTGAAATCTTGAGTTTCAAGTAGGAGAGCGTGTCTTTTTAAAGATATCGCCAACCAAAGGAATTATGAAGAGTGGAGTAAAAGGTAAGTTGAGTCCTCACTACATCAGCCCAATAGAAATCTTGGAAAAGATAGGACCCGTAGCATAAAGGTTGACACTACCTCCTCAACTTGAAGGGTGTTTCTACATAATTCAGATGTGCTCTACATGATGGAATGATAGTTTAATATCCAACTAGATGGTGGTAGTGGATCACGAGATCGCTCTTCAAACTTATTCCTCATAGAAGTAAGAATCAAGAATTCTAGACTTTATGAGTAGGAATTTCTACTAAGCAATGAAAATGAATCGACTGCACATAAACTATCAATCTACTAAGCATTCAGTCAACTTAAGCATGCAAAACACACATGAACACATAAGGATTAAAGTAGAAAACCCAACTTGGGTGAAAAACCACGATAACCTCATAAGGCCAAATCAATGTACTAGCAAGTAAGAACTTACAAGATACTAAGAACAACCAACCAACCTTTTCACTTGACATAAATGAAAATTCATTCTCTTTGTTCAGTCCTCTTTATTGTTGGCCTTCAAGTTTCTTCCTCCTTTGAATCATTGGAGTTTTCCCTCTTCGTGTTCCATCTTTGTTTCCTTCTAGTAACTCAATTAAAAACTCCTTCAATTGTTGATTCACCTTTGAGATTCTTCAACCCCTCTAAAGAATTTGTTGTGAATCCTCTTTTGTTTATTGTGTGATAATCTTCTTTTAGTTGTGTCTTTGAATTCACAATTAACGTGTGCATGAAGCTTTTAGTGAACTCTCTAGGAAAACAAGGATAAATGAACTCTTCTTTCTTCTTTATATAGATCCTCAAGTATGTTTAAGACTTTGACTCTAACTAGGAAATCTCCTCCAAACAGTGACCAATCGTTCATAGGTTATTAGGTCAATCAATTGATAAACTCTGAGTCGAATCATCTTGTGTATTGTGTAGCGATCAATTGATGCAACACTAATTTTTTAGTTTTGCCTTGTTTACCCTAATTGTCTGAAACTCTCTCAAATAACTTCCTAAGCCATTCTGGGTTATTTATGTATGTGAGTGTGGCAAAATAAATCCTTTGATCCATAAGAACATGTTTGCTCCAATTTTTCAAGGTCAAATCTAAATCCAACTCGATAACAACTAAATCTAGTCAGGTTCCTAAAACTAATTGCATACATGAAGTTCTGACATACTTTTAATGAACAAAATTAGTCAATTACAATACATATTCTGCATATGTTCTTTCAATGAAGGTCATTTTAAGGAGTTGAGGATGCTAGAAGTGTGAAAAAAGTCATCTAAGTGGGGAGAGTTTTATTCATTGCCTTGGTGCTCAAGCTGAGAATTGGTTGGGTATCTTTTTCTAAGACATAAATGCTTAAATAGGTTGTCTTTTGAACCTAATATATATGACTTTATTATAATAAATGTTTGAGTTAGTTTCAAATGTATGTTTTTATGATTGCCTCATATTTATTTTGTAGAATCATTTTTTTAAAGTAAGTTATGAATTATGCATTGTGATTCATGTGATGTAGAGAAAATCTAGCTTCACCACTGTTTTAACTATAAATGAGTAAGGTGGCCGAGTGGTTGATAGCTCCGGTCTTGAAAATTGGTTTTGAAAGCACTTTTAGAGAATTATTTCCTTGTCAAAAAGATAATTTTCAAGAACACTTTTAAAAGTACATACAAGCATGTCGACCGAGTTATTGAGATGAGATAAATGAAGGGTAACTTTCTCATTGGAACGAATGACCCTATTTTTATGGTTGTTGTTAGTAGCATGCCCATGGCTTGTAGAGGCCTGCCAAAGACACCAGCTACACCTAGCATGTGAAATGGATGCATAAGGATGGTTGTGCTCATCCTTTTTGTTTTTATTTTTTGAATCAAACCATCTCTGTTTTAAGGTTTTTGAAAGGCTAAATAGTGGGACGGGGTATTTTGAAAGGAAAACTTCCCTTTATGAGTCAGGGAAATCAAGATTGATTTGTTTGTCCGGAGCTTTAATTGGTAGATGTTCCAATAAAGCTATGTGAATTGAAGAGTGCACAGCTATGATTCAAAGGTAAATTGGATACACAATACGCATATTAGCCTGGTTAGTCCCTAACGAAAGGTAGTAACCTTTAAGAAGGCTATGTGTGATAGGTGATATAGTATTATAGGAAGAGTCTCTACTCTCTTGATCTTAGGCTCCATGAGCACAGATGGCTCTTCTCTTCACAAGCACGAAGTTATTTACAGATGATTTGTGGAGGACTAAGAGGCAACTTCTTTGTACCCGTAGCAAACTCCTTAGGATGGAGTTGGTGTATGGGACATTGGTAGTAAGTCATGAGAGCTTCAAACCCTAGTAGCATCTATGATACGCAGAGTGATGTTCTAGAGGAAGTTTTGGGTGAGAGGCACACCCTAGTTTTTGAAAAGTATTATTTATTTATCTAATTATGTGATTTGAGAACCACCATATCTTACATTTATATTTAATAGTGTAAATTCTCCTACTGAGTATTCCAAAATACTTACCACCCCGCAGACATTGAAAGATCTAGTGAGGCATAGTGTGTGGGTAGAAGAAACTTTTTGAAAAAAGCTTTTTATAGCTTTCAATGAGCATTTGAGGATCTACAATCGCACAGTAGGTGTTTAGTCGTTTATTACTTTTGTTTGGCTCAAAAAACCTTGTTTATATTCTCCTTATGTATTTGTACACAAGCAATATATTTCCCGGGAAATAAAACCTTTATATTATACATATAAAAAATCCCCAATTTTCAGCCCAAGTGAGCTCTGTTTTAATTTATTAGTATTTTAAAAACCAAGCCAAGACACCTCTATTAAGACTCTAACACAAACTCCTTTTGTTTAAACATCTTTCTCTTGTGTTGCTGGCTATCAAGTCTTCTGCTCTAAGTCTTGAAACTTCTCTCATCCTTATTTCGTCTTTGTCTCCTTCTAGTTCCTCAATCAAAACTCCATTTTATTGTTCATTTGTCTTGAGACTCTTAAATCACTCCTTGATGAAGAATCAGTTGCTCCTCCCAAACTCGTGTGTATATTGTGCTCTTGTTATGTCTCTCTCATGTCATTCTTACTATGAAGAATTTTCACTCAAAAATTAATGGTGGATCAAGGAAAATTTAAGCGAAAGGACTCTCCTTTATTTCAACTTGAATAATGATTTTTCCCTCTTCAATTCCGTCCACACCTAGCCCTTTTATAGTGTTTAAGTCAGTTAGGGTAAAAGAATCCAAAGTAGGAAATGACTTCATTCTAGAATTCTTGAAATAGGTAACTTAGGTTGCAAGCGATCAATCGATCACTCTGTGCCCAAAAAAAAATCCAATTGATCAATCTATTAATAAGATGATCTATTGATATCTAACTTGGTTTAAAATCTAAAAATTAGTAATTAAAAGATTGATCTATGCTAATCCAATGTTCAAAACTAATCGATCTCTTATGGACAATTTCTAGATTTTGACCTAGAATGTCCTAAAACTTCAAAAATCACTCCAATAAATTATTTTGATTTAAGTCAAAGTGATTTGTGTACATTAGTATGTGTATCATACCTTAAATCTTCAACACTCAATGTAGTTTTCATCCTTTTAACTTTCAAAACATGTCTACTCCAATTTTTTAAGTCTTTCAATTTCAAATTTGACTTGACCACAACTAAATTTAATCAAACTTTAAATACTAAAATAGTACATAAAGTTTTGACAATGTTTTGACCAACGAAATTAGTCATATACATTACATATGATCTCATATGTTCTTTCAAAAATTACTCTTCATACAATCCATTAAAGAAATACTTCCCCACCCATATTAATGTGCCAGTTTAAGAAAAAAATAATATTTAAAGAACTCAATCAATTAACCCTTTTACCCCTTCCACTATCACTTTTTATTTCATATGGGAAGATAACATAAAATAGGACTATTAATATGGGACAATTGTATTTAAATAAGATTATTAAAAATGGGATAAAAGGAGTTCCTTTTCTTTGTTATAACCCAAAATGTTGTGACATGTGTCACAACCAGGAATTTTTTAAGAAAATCTTTCTAGAATTATCAAAGTGCAAATATTCACAATTAAACAGTTTTCCTCGATTCCCCAAATCCCTTTATATCCAAAAATGATTAAATTTAGAGATGTGAATGTTACTTTTCAAACATACAAATAATAAGCCAAATACTATTATTATTACACTCAAACATTCCCAATATACACTCTCAAATATGCACATTTAGTCTAGCAAGCCAAAATAACAAGTATCACTGGGTCCTTTCATGGTCTTATTACAAATCTGTAACCTACTTAAAAGCTTAAGTTTTGTTATAATCTCACGAACTCAGTAGAACTCCTCTTGCCCTACACAAGTCAGCTTATCCCGCATATTGAAACATATGGGTATATGTCTTGTAATTTACTTGATTTTGATGAACAAAAATATGTCCAAATGGTGTATGTTTCAAGTCTTAGGAATTTGATAAAAATTAGTGAGTGATCAAAGTCAAATTTAGAATTTATAGACATGAAAATAGAGGAGCTAACGAGTTCTAGTTTTCAAAGAGGAAAACATAACAGAGTGATCTTCCTCAAAGGTAAATTATACACAAACTCACATGCACAAACACTTAGATTTATCTTATAAATCCTTTAGAAAGTGTTTTTGAGAGTTTTAGACAAAAAAGACAAAAATTACAATTACTATTCAAAAGCAATTGATCGTCATTGAGAATAGATCAATTGGTATTAAAGGATTTTTGGGATTTTTAATAATGACCCATCAATCGTCTGTTGTGAGAAAAGATTTATTGGGTGTTAAATTCATATATCATAGTAACTTGAATGATCAATCATTGGTTTAATGGATCGATCGGTGCTTGACATATGGATTTTAGTAAGTTTATCGATAGTTCATTTTGGATAAATGATCAATTGATTGAGTGTCTGAATTCAAACATAACAAGGAACAATGATTGCCTTGTGGAATAATCGATTGATATGTGACTAATTGCCTAGTTTGAGTCAATCTGGAATAAGTTTCTTTCCAAGTAGGAAACTAAAACTCTAGCAGACTAGAGAAAATATTCAAGGCCTTTATTTTGACGAACTAGAGAGGGGAAGATGCATTTCAGAGAAAAAAATTGAGCTTTGTGCTTAGAGTTCTTCCCTACTTCACCTTACACAATTGAGAGAAAATCATGAGAGGTGAGTACTTTATTTCATAAACATTTTATGAAGAAAGTTGAGTGATTAGAGAAATCACAAACACAACACAAAATTGCTAAGGAGGCTGATTCACAAAGGGACTTTGAAGAGGTTTCAACAACACAATTGAAAAGGCTTTGAAGACAAAGATTATACTCGAAGGGAAAAACAACAAAGAGGTGACTTGATGGCCAATAATTCACCTATAGAAGGGATTTCTAGTTTGGGTAGTAGTTGGTAATCTTGAGTCTTGTAAGTTATACTTCTTAGTGCGTTAATTTAGCCGAAGGGAGTGTCTAGCCATGGTTTTTTCCCGATTTGGATTTTCACGTAAAAATCAGTGTGCTGATTGTACTTGCATGTTTGATAGTTTTTAGTTTACGTTAATAGTTGATTTTTTTATTATTTGCAACTCGAGGCCACATCTTGTAGTTTGTTGCCTTTATAATATATTTAGACTAGAGCCATTGTGGTGATCTTCTAAAAGTAGAAGAATATTAAACTCACACATCACACCTACATCACTAGAATGTTAAGTATTATTCATGTACCTAATATGACTAAGACTATAAATGATAATACATTTTCCTAAAATATATTCATATTTACCATTAAGGAAGAAATATAACTTATAACTAGTGCATTTATTAATCACCAAAACCATGAACACTTAAGTTCACCAACAATGTCACTCCTTTTATGGAGTGTACAATAGGTAATAAGAGTTTGCATCTTGAGTTCTTTAGCCCATTCATGGATGGGTTGGTTGCATCTCTATGTCATAAAGTAGAGATGAAAGCACTACCATGCTACTCATGGACTGAACAGTAGCGAGATGTCAAACCCCATGAAGTACTAACATGCCATACCACTTGTTCAAAGACCTTTTGAAGGTCAATAGACACATATATAAGGTCTACCCTCACACATGGTTTCGGTTTTTTAAATGCCCCAAAAACATTCCACCAAGCTTGTGCAAGCCTCTTCTCAATTTACACCACTCAACAGTTGATTTGCAATCCACTTCCTCTAGGATTCACCACCAGCATAGTCCGCTTACAAGGTCTGCACTTCCCAAACCAATGCCTTATACTTGGAACTTCCTTTCCAGTTAATATTTCTCTTTATTACTTAGATATTTGATGATAACAATCATTAATTCCCAATACCCTTGTTACTTATCTCTGTAGACATTATTATTGACATGTCATTTCCATGTAGACTATTCGACATTGCTTTTGTCATGTCTACCCTAAGCTATGTCAAGCATTCCCCTTCGATCAACATTAGTGATGCCGCCAGGTCGGGTTTGGGTCCGGTTTTGCCAAACCCGAACCCGATACCACATAACAAAACCCTGACCCGAACTCGACCCGACCTAAACCTGACCCGTTTGACCTGAATAAAATAAAAAAATATTTTTTAAATAATTTTTTAATTTTTTTCTAATTTTTTTAAAAAATAATATTAAAAAATATAAATTTTATATTTATATTTATATTCGAGTCGGGTTGATCACCTAAAACCCGACCCATTAGAGTTATTTTTAAAAACCTAAAACCAAACCCATTAGGGACGGGTCGGGTTTACCATTTACCCGACCCAAGTAGCATCCCTAATCGACATGCACATTCCATGTTGGAAGATTGATGGTAAACATCAATTGGTCCACCCAAAATAGCTTTCCACTGCTCAAAATAACTTTTGACACCCCTCCGGTGATGCCGGAGCCATATTGACCGCTTGAAAGACCCCCTCCCACTCTCTAGTCTGCTTAATCACATAGAGAAATGGTTCCCAAAACAAAGCCCAAAGTAGAAAACAACTAAAACCATCAAACATCCTCGTTAAACCCTTCTCAGCATGTCTCATATAACCTCCTCTTGTAGAGTAACCCCTTGCATAAGTTTGAAATTATTATTAGTTCAAAATCCTACCTTTCAAATATAATTTCTTGACACTTGCTCCCTTCCTCCTACTATAGTCGAATTCTGCCTTACTCCATTCTACTTTCTATGTGATCACAAGGTTCTAGAACCAAAACTATGGTTTCCCCCTTCACTTCCTATTTATAGTGACATGGCATGATAACCAAGTTGTGATAACTTTTTAATACAACAACAAAATATCCATTGTAGGCTCTTCTATAAAACTGCTTTGGACCACTGACATGTTAGCCCTTATGGTTGACGTACTATAGAACCTTCGCCATGTTGAGACCATGTAAACCATTCAAATTCCAATTCAAAGTGTAAAATACATTTGATATTTCTGAACCATGACAGCCCATCCTTGAGGGGTGTGGTCCATCAATGTGGGCCCACTTGGCTTAAGTTATTTTCCTTAGTTATTTGTTTAAGTGATTAGTTAAGGATTTATTTATATTTCTCTTTATTAATATTAGTGGGCTTTAAAACTTGTTAGTAGGCCTATTAACTTATTTAGGAGTAAGGCCACTCTATTCATTATTTAATTAATAGAAAGGAGATTATTGAGTTGAGAAATCGTGAGTAGTGAGTTATCCCTAGTCGCTTTTCCTTCTCCTTTTCATTTGATTCCATGTTTACCCCCTTTTTTTCCAAATTATGTCTTATTTTAATCAAACTTTCAATGTTCTTCCCCTTTATTTATCATTGTAGATCCAACTATCCACAAGATTCTTATTATTGCACTTGAAAGTGTGCCCTTTAACACTTCATTTAATCCTTAGAAATAAAATTGCAGATTTAGTGTTTAGACTTGAAAAGTTCTTGGCACTTATTTCTAATATCTAGTGGCATAAACCAAAGTGGTGTTCGTGGGATGGTCAAGACCCACCACACCTTAGGAAGCAGAGGTCTTGAGTTCGACTCCCCACTTTGTTAGCAACCCACGTGGAATTATATCCTAATTTACCTTATGTGTATGATATGTAGGCCATGTACATGTCCAAAGGGACAGTGGCAAGATACAATGCTTTAAAAGGTCGGTTGATCAGTCCCTTGTCCCCTTTTAATTTGTCACGACCCGGATTTTTAAAAGCCTTTTTAAAAAAATTAGATGGTAAGTTGTGAGAAAAGTTTTTCTTACTTTCTTAAGTGCACAACAAACCATTCGATTAAATATCCAGGTCACGATAACTGGGGTTCACAAGTACAAATATCAAATCAAATGATACTGTTACACATCTCAAAAATCCATAAAGAATAACTCATCCATTTTAAGTACAAGTCTATCATCAGTTTGAAAATAAATAACTAAGTTAACTCTCATGTCAAATACATAATTACTTACCAAAATTGCAAAAATGATGAACTACATCTCATACTTGCCTATCTTGGTCTTACTAGTCCTCGCCTAAAGAACCTACAACGAACCAAACAACGAAACCTCTCTACCCTCAAGAGAAGAATTTCCAAAAAAACAAAAGGAATTATTAATATTTTTTGGATCGGGCCAACATCACCAAATATTAATTGCCTACGTACTCATTAGACAACATCTCCAGTGTTTCCAACAAGATAGGATCTAAACATAGTTCTGCCTAAAAACTACATTATTTCAAGAAGCATAGCATCAAATATGCAATGCTTAAGTAATTATAATCAACCTACATTTTATTCAAGTCCATTAATTATTCCACTTGTGCTAATTTACAATCAATAGTAATCAATGTCATTAATTATCTCACAACCCTTGTTTAATAATTAATAACCCTATCTAATTCCTTGGACAGACCGACCAATCATATGTCAACTAGAATTACACATGATATTAACTACACTTCATTGTTCTGGCCCAACTCTAGGTTTTACATAATATAACTCATAATGAAGGTCAATACACTACAATCATAGTATACAGAAATAGGAACATAATATAAATATATGTTCACCCAGCGTCACACGGCGAGTCTAGGAGTCTACCCATGGCTGGCCTGGATCCGACTGTGGTACGGGTCCTCTTCTCCACACACAACCAAAGCCCAAGAAACCTAGCCCAGTGAGGGGCTAGCTCAACAGGATCACCCCTGTGCGGTGAGTCTGTGAATCCAAGTGTCGTCTCTGCCGAAAAAATGTGGCCTACCACAAGTTATCATTTTTTTTTTCGATCGTGAGCCAGCCCGGCTGCCAGCAATGACAGCTGCAATCGCTGGCATCAGCTAGGGCTATGGCAGCTAGTAACGCCTAGACCAACAGCTAGCCAGTCTGGCCGCCGGTGTCTATGCCCCAATTTTTTATAAACTATTATTAAAATATTTGATAGCTCGCCCCTTCACATGCATTAAAATAGGTGGGGTGGGAGGTTGCAAATGATTAAAATACCCATGAACTGTTAAGGAAGGTGAAAAATGCCCACGAGGAGGCTTGTGATTTTCGAATGTCTTCAAGGATCCGGTAAGATTATAATTTTTTTAATGTATTTAAGGATCCCATAGGAGTATAATTTTTCTAATGTTAGGGGCGTAAATGTAACTTTTACAAACATATATGTACAATTTATACATCAATAGGCCTTTTTTTTAAGCAAAAGAGATAAGGTATTCATTTCTTCTCCTTACAGACATTTTTTCTAATAAAATAAAATATAAATAAGTCATGCTATTTAGGCCCAATAATCAGCCAGCCAAGTCCACCTCAAACCGAAATGGGCCCGGGCTACGCCTAGCCAGCCATGCCCATGTATTGTCAACTTTCAGCTACCTAATTGGGTTTTGTCTGTGCTTCCAATCAAATGGTTCTCAGGCCCAAGTACTCGCACTTCATTTTTGGCATCTTGACCACTCACAGTTTGAAGCCGTACAATGATGGTGATTCCTCTGATACCCTTCTCTTACGTTAGTCTTGTCCATTCCATTCTTTTGGGTCCATTCGCCTCTCAAGTGCCCTCCCACTCACTGCTTCCCTATTTTAAAATTTATGTTTTATATATTATTTTATTTTTTAAAATATTTATATAAAAAGAGAACTTATTTTTTGACAATTAAATAAATAAAAACAAAATGCAATTAAAAGGGGCATGCCAGACATAAGCCGATGCAATGAATTGATGATGCCTTGACATGACAAGACATGGGTTTTTGTATTGACAAAATTGGATTGGGTATGATGGTCTTACGTGGGCTCCATGTTGCCTATCAGCGAAATCCGTACAGGTGCACGTGGCGCTTGACCGGCCCACTCTACCAGGCGGTGGACATGACCATTCAAGCCCAACGTGCAACCACCCGTGGGCCCATGGGCCGTGACAATAACCTCTGCATTGGTTATCCGTGTTTTTTTTTAATAGGCAAATATCTGAGCTTATTATTTTCAAATTTTTTCTGCACAGGTCAATTTTATAATTGGACATTGAATGAGTATGCCAATTTACAGCTTTTTTAAATATTTGAAATTAAATTATATTAATTTAATAATTTAATTTAATTTTTAAAAATAAATTAATTTTAATTTATTTTAAAAAATTAAATAGATCTATTAATATAAGTCAAGACTCGTAGTCTCACAGCGTTGAGGCCTTTTAGGCGCATGAAAGGCTTCTTATATAAAAAGACCAACATTCAAAATCTAGCAAAAGGGATTGTAATTTAAGTGAATGGGGATACTTGAATGATAACTAATGTACATGTATGGAGTCCGCTCTTGCAGAATAGAAGCCATCCGATTTTCATTAGACGGTCTATCTCAACAAGGGGGAAGGCGTTGCACCTTTAACAGCATGCAAAACACAATATCTTAGGGACTATGTGCTTCCTTACAATGTAGACGAAATTGTGTTTTAATTCTGAAAATGATGGAGTGTTACTCTCCCAATTGGTCATATCTAATGATAAATCCTCCTTTCAGATTTATACATATAGTTGTACAACCTTATTGATTTTCTTTATTAAGGTCATCTTGCCATCTGAAGAAAGGTTAGACTGTTACGACCTAAGTGGCTATTAATAGGAGACAACAAAGTAAATACTTTAGTCACTGTTTGAAAGAAAAAAAGAGAAGAAAGGCAAAAGGTTAGCAATATTAAGAAACGTAGTGTAGCTTCCTTGGTTTTTAATTCCAAGGAAAGGGAAGACTTTGTTTATCTCTTGCAAAGTTTGCTAGCGCATCTATAACTTTGGCTGATGCTACTAATAATATATATATATATATATATGAATTACCTATAAAATGTGTATATAATGCAAAAAACAATAAAAATGAGTAAATTCTACCACATTGCCTTGGATATGTATAAATTCCTCATCTTTTTGTAACCAAACCTAAACCTTGAGTTGATGGTGGGTAGCCACCATAAATGTCTTATAATTTTATTTGAGTGATGTACACTTAGACACATGTTTTTGAAGAGAAAGATGAGGATATAGTGGAGGCGGCAAAGGAGGTTGAGAGGAAGGGGTTAAAGCAAAAAGGACTAGGGAAGGGAGATGTTAGGGGTAAAAAGTTTCTTTCCTTCAAAATCATGTTCATGTGCACCTAACAAATCTAGTGGAATGTTTGTCAAGTGAATTGCGAGGTGTCGAATTTTAATCTAAATGACACGTGCAAACTAGGGCCCAAGTTAACATGCAATGTCCTATCAAGCGCCCTAGTTTGCACGTTTTATCAGATTAATCTAATGACACATGTAAACTAGGGTCATAGTTAGCACGCTCTATCGTATGTCTTAAATTTCTATTTTTTTTATTTATTTTAAAACATAATATTCAGAGAAAAAAAATCAATCCATTGTTCAATCTCATGTGGCAATATATTTGCAATAATTGGGGGAAAAGAATAAAGAAGCGTGCTTAGAAGGCAAGTGGCCCCACTCACCAACTGACACAAATTTAATCCTACTCACCGAATCTCCCTCATCACAGAAAACCAAATGCCCTTCGCCTTGTGGCTCGGAATTAAACTAATAATGGCGTCAGAGGGTCTGGGATTGGTCACATGGGCCTGGGCCTACATGAGGTCCAGAAAGTGGGCCGACTCCCTTCCACACAAAGAAGTATCCACCCCTCATGATTCATGTGTATTTTCTTGTCAATAAATTCCCTGTCTCGTTGATGGGCAAGGACTAAGCCAGGAAGGGCAAGAAAGGGACGGAGAAAGGGAGAGATGAGGCAATAGTGGCCATGAGAGGATCTCCATGGAATCATCAAAAGGGTGGGAGTCATAGAGAAGCACTCATTGTCTCTCAGGCCCATCAAAAATGTGTACTCAGTCAATTCAATGGGGGCAGTGATGTGTTGTAGACCACAAGATGGAACAAAAGCAGGCTTGGAATCATTGAGCCCTTTCTGCTATCATCACTGCCATCATCATCTTCCATACTCTCTCTCACCTGACTCTTCACCTTTTTTTTCTCTCATTAGGAGGCCTTCCCTTGAAACATCTTCTCAATGGGGCTTTTTATGAATTTTCACACTTTGGCTTTCTTTAAGGAATCAAGTGGAAGGTCTATATGCAAGCACTTTTGGTCAGAAAAGTCATTTTCAAGGTACTTTGTCCCTTCCACCATCTCAATATTTGCTCATAGCCTCTCCATGGAAGAGCTTTGTCAAAAGCACTTATGCGGCACAATCTAAGTGTCATATACAGTATGCCTTTTGTCTTCTCCAAGAATTTTTTATATAAGCAAACTATAGCTTATCAAAAGAGTGATGCTAAAAATACTCCATTATCCAACTCTTTATCATACGTCTACACTCCTT
Source organism: Saururus chinensis (assembly GCA_035235625.1). Classification (NCBI taxonomy): domain Eukaryota; kingdom Viridiplantae; phylum Streptophyta; class Magnoliopsida; order Piperales; family Saururaceae; genus Saururus; species Saururus chinensis. Next base: position 31,900,808 of record CP141140.1, read on the forward strand.
ACCACCAATATAAAAAATCGTTGATATTTAAAATCAATAGTGTACACAGTAACATATTTTATATTAATTAGAATTATGCTAAATATGATAAGGTGCTAGATTTACTTATAAAATAAAAGAAGATAAGGTGTTAGATTTCAGAGCATAAAAAGCATTTTCCTATGAAAAGTCATCCAGTTTGACTTGCGAATAACTTAGTGGAAAAATCATAATAGTGCCTTGGTATTGCTTTCTTCTCATTGTGATTGTCAATGTAGCATTTAGGGGAGGATTTCTGATGACTCATTGTTACTTATACCAGTGGTGCATATATACTATTTGGTCTTCGTCCATCCACAAGCCGTTCATTTGTCAATATATCATTTTATTAAATGTGATTTGGACAAGTGCTAGAGGGGTTTTCAAATATCTACACAGGGCAAGCATCTTTTGTGTCCATGTAAGACAACCATATCAAATGATATTCAATCATGCAATCCCTTACTGACTAAGATAAGTGTCTGCTTCTCTCGATACCTTTTGGTTTTGGATAACTATTTTTAAACAGACCACCGCATAAAACATATACTTCCCATCAATATATTAGTAGTTTTATTTTTTTTAAATGTCCTATATTGATAGTTTGTTTGGTTTAATTAAATTGGCTAGAGATCCACCATTAATAAAAATATCTTCACCATTTAATAAAATTAACTATTTTTGTAAAATAAAGATATAAATATAAAATAGATGGAGTATTAAGTATATGGGAAAAGTTTAAATGCACCTAGGCTCACGCACGTTTGTGTCAACTGGGGCATGGTGAGATACGAAGGCCCATGTTACTCTGGGCATAAATGCCACGTAACATGAACCCTTCGATATAAATCTGATAGTTCACAACGCTTGAGCTTATGCAGTCGAGTGTGAGCCTGGGTGTATCTAAACGGGACTCAAGTAATATTGTGGGGTTGGTATATAAAATAAAAAATGTATAAAAAACCCATCCTTAAGTTATCCTACTGACATTGTTATGAGTGTGTATGGACTACATTTACAAGGGGTGCTAATAACCGTACTTCTGTCCAATAAAATTTTGCACTTGTGTTTTAATAGGATAGGGAAAAGTGAGTTTGACATAACTATAAGGGGCCCAATTTTCTCTATCGAATGCAACCCTATCAAATTTGGATTCGGAAAATCATTTCCCATTTACAAGTAAATTGAGGGGTATGTAGAGAAAAAAATTGTAACTCCAGGGTAAACCATGAGTTTCAAACATATAGGAGTTTGTAATTTTATATGTAGTTGGGCATGGCTCTAGATTGCCAGCCTATTTCTGGGCTATGGCCATGAGAGGACTTCCAAAAGATAGGTCCTATTTTATATATTTTTATAAAAAAAAATTGTAAGAGAAAAGTTTATGACCTTTAGGTAGGGTCTCATTAGTTGACCCCGAGAGTTTAATACCCTTCAACTTTTATGGGTCACAATAGTGCTTTAGTCCAAATATTTAGTCATGGTAAAAAACTATAAAATGTGGCCTCCTTATGCAAGAAATTAAAGTGTAAAACTAGCACAATTCAATAAGCAAGCAATCCACACAAAGAAATACAAGCAATTTTTACATAAAAACTTAAAGCATGAAAAAAACCCACGATCAGCCTGTCTTTTGGCCGGAATCAAGGCACTATGAAGCTTAGAAGTTATAAGACTCAAGATTACCAACTTAAAACTAAACTAGAAGTACCTTTTCTAGTTGTTGGCCACCGGTCCTTCTTGACACTTTTCCCTTGATCAATGTCTTCTTTAATAGTACAATCTTCAAGCAAAGTCCTTTGTCATTGATGTTATTCAAGCTCCATCAATGTCCTTCTTGACAAGCCTTCAATAAATCCTTGTGTTTGTTGTGATGTGGCTCACAATGTTCTTAATTCAATTAATTAGATGTTTATGAATCAGATCTCATACCTTTCAATTGTTTTCTCTCAATATAATCAAAGGTGGCTGGAAGAAATAAAACTTTAGTTTTTGTTCTAAAACATTCGCATCTATTCTCTCCAATTCTTTACAATAAAGTCTTTAAATACTTGTCTAAGTCGGATGAGATTTCAGTCATTTACTTGGAAATAAATTGTTTCCAGTTTGACTTAAAACAAAAAACTCAACATAGATCGATCGATCCTTTCACATGGTAATTGATCATTCCTTGTATGAATTTTACTTAGCCTTAGAATTGAACTATTTTTTCAATCATTTGATCTATCAATTGTGTTAATGAAGGTATATTGATTGATCCATTGATCATGGTGATGGATCATTCATAGTTCTAAACTTTTTTTGATCTATCATTACACCTAGATGTTCTATCGTTAATAATTGTGCAAAATCTAGACTTTATTCATACACGATTGATCTTTTTTCAAAGTTGATCGATCACTTGTGAACAATTTGTGATTTTTCCTCCTTTTTTTCCATTCTTTTTCTCATGCTTAAATATGAAAAATACTCAATAAACCTAAGTGTGTGTGATGTCATTTGTGTAGTTTTAACTTAAGCTTCAAAGTTCAATCAATTAAGTCTTCCACTTTGAATTCTTGAAACATGTCTACTTCATTTCTTCAAGTCTATCAATTTTAAATCTAACTTAATAGTCGCAAACTAAATCAAACTTATAAGACTCAATTACACACTTGAATGGACATAGTTTTGTTCTATAAAAATAGGTCACGTACAACACATATGCCATATGTTCTAATAATCTTCCTCTTTGGTTATTCTTAATAAAACTCTACAAATTATGAAAATAAAAAATTACAACTATGATAAAATAGTGCATTGACTTTTACTTATACAAAATCACTTTATTTGATTCACTAAGATCAATTGGAATTGATATTGAAAAGCCTTAAACATGTACTTAAGATATATACTTAAACAAAAATTGTTTACATAACACTGCTCAATTAAATACCAACTAAGCATGATTTTTTATAATTTCTTATCCCCCTTTTTGTTAGAAATAGTCAAAAAGTAAACTAGAAATCTAGAAAATACACATTAAAACACAATAGTCAACTGAAAAACCATAAAGACATAAAAATATATGCACTAAACATCCATATGCTGCACAAAACATCAATTTCAAGATACATAACATTAATCCATCACATATATATCATAAATTGATCAAAGTCTAAATAAAAACATCAAAATGTCATAAAGAAAGCATCATATGTCCTCATCATCAAAAGATGGAACATAACCATGCTGATAACAAAGCATAGCCTCCAAATGATCATGTCCCTCATGAAACTTCTCAAATCCATAAAATAAGCATAAGTGATGTGACAATATGGATCCTCAAAATCAACATCCTCTGTAGTAACATTTGAATGTTTGAGACAATGTGGTCTCTCCTATGCATTCTGTGCTAGCTCTTGATGCTCTTGTCACTCCTCCCCTTCAACCTATTGCTCTCTAGAATGAGCTCTCATCCTCCTAACAACAATGCCATCAATAGGACCCATGCCTGCTTATGTGGGCTCTCCCTCGAAAATCCTAATCGACTACGAGGTAAATGTCCTTGAAAGGATATGGAGGTACACTAGCATCACATGTGTCTAACCATGTGTAAATATATAAAGCCTCTTAGAGATGAAAGAAGGTAGATCAGGTCAACAGGAGGTGTCATACATCAAATATAAGAGTTGTGCCATTGTTTGACCAACCGACTCCTTTTGAGATGCCCACATGTTGTACTAACAAATAACGTGAAGCACCCGATATCAATGTGTCATAAACCCTTCTCGGATAGATGTACCTAAAGATCTCCTTTTGTGAATACCCTAAAGATAACTTGTAACAATTTTGTCACCAAGCATCTCATATGCCTCAAATAAAGGATATGTCACTAACTTCCTCTATAATCCTAGAACATGTGCAATGGTCCAGTAGTGATAATGATGGGCATCCTGTTTACATGTGCAATGATGGTGTCATCATCTAACATCTCCATGGTGGAATAGAACTATCAAATCATGTGAGCAATGACACATGGGGAAGTGTATCCTACAATGGTAAAAATGGTGTCCACTCAAGTATGCTCTCAAGACACTCAATTTCATTGTGATATATGACAAATCACTCAAATCTAATAGGTATATTTGTTCTAGAGGCAAATGTACTTGCCAGAGAATCTATAAACAACCCTCTAGCCATCTAAAAACAAATAAACTATGATTAAGGCTATTCTAAATAGTAAGATAAGCAAATAAAGCATCCGACAATTTTCAAAAATTTTGAAAAAATTCCATATTTATAAAATTACCAAAATAACCCAAAACTTTTATTTCAAATTTCAGTATGTTGTAGATAGCAACAAATTAAGAAAAATTTAAAACTACAACAACTATTGACTCAGCCTAGATTCCATTAATTTCAATTTTCTCAAAAATGGGAGAATTTTCAAAAGCTTATATGAAAAATCATCAAAAGCTCAAGTTTTTCGGATGAAATCGCATGAAAACTGAAAGGAATGTAGATCTAGCCTATTGGAACAATCGTTTCGGTTCAAAAAAAGTAAAAACCCCCTAAAATTCATTAGGAATAAAAAATATAGGTTTGGGGCACATGCATTCAATATGGAAAAATGTGAAATTTACAAAGTACATATGCAAATCAATACGCAAAATTGCCTTCTGAGCCTTCACCATACCTTCTTGCAAAGTTTGGAAGCGAATAGGGGTAAAATGAGGGTCAATCATTTTAAAAATGAACGTTCAGGCACAAATAAGGGGCCAACAATCAATCTCACAATAGGTGCGTTCTTATTAGGCTCAAACCCTAACTCTCTTTTTTGTCCCATTGACCAATGTTGATCATGGTGTCAAGACATTTCTTCCCACTCTTAAACTCATCCAACTTCTCCTTAGAGGACTTAAGTTATCCTTGAAGTGCACTAGATTTTGCTATTTCCTTCTCAAGCTCAGCCTTGAGGTCAACCATCTCACATTCTAGCATGTTGTTCAACTCGGGCAATCTTGTGGATGCATGAGAAAGGCATTCAATCATTTTATCTCTCTTTATTAATTCTAGCATGTTGTTCAAAAGCATGAGTTGTTGAATCAAGTTGTCTGGCTCATTATCTGAATCTCTATCAAAAGAAGAATCAGAGTTTAATTTAATTGAATTTGACTCACTTGATCTTCCACAAAAACCATATTACTTCACACTTGCATCTTCATCATATGAATTGTAATATGAAAAAGTTGTTTGAAGAACTTTTCCCTTTTTTCTTCTTGACTTGACCTTTTAAGTTCCTAGGTTTCTTATCAAAAGAACTATTACTATCCTTATTAGGACATTCTAAAGGAAAATGACCCAACTTGCCACAAAGAAAAAACCTCATGTTCATCTTATTAGTTTTATTAGACTTCTCTTTCTTCTCATTTTGTCTCCCACTCCTTGAAGTTTGTCCTCTTCTCTCTCCATTAAAATTCTAATTTCTAAGGAGCTTCATAATTTTTTTATTAGCATGACTAACTATCCATTGTCACTCTCCTCATCATAATCTCCTTCATCTAGGGTGGACAAAGCTTTGTTTTTTTGGTTCATCTTCTTAGAAGTTTTCAAAGCATTTTGTTTTCCCTTGCTCTTATCAAATACTTCTCTCTTTTGCTCATAGGAGTCATCTTGCATCTAAAAGGTTCTTAAGTTGCCAACAAGATCTTCAATGTCTAAGGTATCAATCTTCTTCTTATTCATTATTATCAACAATAGGTTCCTCTATTTGGTCACAAGTATTTACTATGGTTGAAATCTTAGCATAGTATACATCCTCCTCACCCATCATTATGTTCTCCAACTCTAATGTAAACATTTGAAGCTTAGAGAATTTAAGCACATCTTCTACCTCATTGTACATTACTAGGCAATCCAATGCAACTTTAATACAAGTACAATTAGCGATGAACCTTTGTTGGCTCTTCCCACAACATTAAACAGATCACTCAAAGCTTTGCAGCACTGTAATTTACATATTTCTATTCAGCTTCATCCCAATCAGATTCTAACTTGAGAACAACGTTCCCATCTTTGTCCCTGGTTATAGGTAGATTTTTTACTTTAACCACATGTTTCCATGCCTTACTATCAAGAGCATAGATAAAGGCCCTCTTCATATTTTCAAATATGAAAAATTTAATCATTAAACAAAGGTAGTCAATTCATGGGATTTCCCAAGTCACCATGCTCGCCCATATTGAAACTTGAATTAGGCATATAAATTTAAGAAAAAAACAAGCAAGGGAGGATGAAGCCAAGGAGGAGCTAGAGTGGGCCATGCCCCCCCCCCCCCCCCTAGCCAATCAAATTTAGCATTTCTTTCATATAAGGACCATGTGGCCTATGTATTTTTTCATTTAGTGGGACTACATGGATCTCCTCTAAAGTCTTGGCAAGTTAAGTGACCCCTTTTCGCTCCATCCTGCAAGAGAGGCAATTAACACAAGAAGAAAGTTACGCCTAGCAATCAAGCACTAATCAAAATCAGCAAAAAACATACAATTTTCGCACACCAAATTGATAGCAAAATAGTAAATCTACCTAGATTATGCAAAACATCCTTAGCTACCAATTGAGAGTTTAATACTCTTCAATTTTTAGGGTTTCCACAATGCCTCCAATCCAAATACCTAGAAAAGGTAAAGAATTACAAGATGTGGCCATATTATGCAAGAAATTAAAACAAAAAATGTAAGAATTATTGTTTTTAAACTAATTTTTAGAAGAAAAAAATATAAGTGGTAAAAGTTTTGGATGTTGATAGATCTCTAGAGGTGAGATGAACGAGCCCAAGAACATGTAAATCAGATATCAGGATCGTAAGCCTAAGGAAGTGTGCCATATAGGTGAGCCCCACTTACAAAAGTGTGAGACAACTGACCATGGGTGGCCTTATATTGTAGGGCTTGTCAATGCGAGACTAACAATACCAAGAACAAGCAAATCTATGTTTAGGGTAGATATATGCTCGTTTGAAGATAAAGGAATAAAAAAAAATTGGTCAGGGTGCCACACGTGCAAGCATGATACGTCACTCCATGCTACATGTTCTCCACATATCAGGCGCCACCACGAGCTAGGCACCTGTGAAGAGAGCTGCTTTTTGGTAGAATGCCAACCCTATATAAAGGGGGGTTTCCTTCCATCATTTTTTCATGTTCTGAGCTCATTCTAAGTAAGATTTGGGTTGTTCAAGAGGCATTTTTACATAATTTGAGTGTTCTCTACGTGATGGAAGACTCATTTCAAGGAGATGAGGATTCTATAAGGGTGAAAACTATTGTCTAAGTGAGGATATTTCTACTTTTTGCCTTCAAACTCATGCTGAGAAGCAGGTAGGGGTTTTTATCCTTCCATAAGGCATAAATGCTTACATAATGTATTCCTTTAAAACTAGGATATACAAATTTATTATATTAAGTGTCTGAGTTAGTTTAAAGTTCATGTTTTTATTATTGCCTCATATATTCATTTTATCGAATGATTATCTTTTGAAGTTATGAATTATGCACTGTGATTCATGTGATATAATGAAAATCTAGCTTTGCCATTGTATTAATTATAAATGAGTAAGGTATATTTGAAAGGTGATTTTAAAGAATTATTTCCTTGTCAAAATGATGATTTTAAAAATACTCTTAAAAGTGTATACAAACATATCCCGAGTTAATGAGATGAGATATATGAAGGGTAACGAGCGACCAATCTTATTTTTATGGTCTTATCAGTATAGCGCCCATGGCTTGTAGAGGTGAGGCTAGGTTGAAAGGCTAAATAGTGGGACAAGATATTTAGAAAAGAAAAGCTCCCTTTATGAATCAGAGAATACAAGATTGATTTGTTGTTCAGAGCTTTGTAGATGTACCAATAAAGCTCTATGAATAGAAAAATTCACAACTATAATATGAAGGGAAATCGAATACATGGTACACATATTAGCATGCTTAGCCCCTAACGAAGGGCGGGAACCCTAGTTAACTCTAATGAAGGGAAAAAATCTATAAGAAGGCTATGTGCTTTAGGATAGATAGTATTATGGGAAGTCTCGCTACTATCTTGATCCTGGGATCCTATGTAACACCCCGGGTTTTTATTCACATAAACATGAGGCAATACAAACTCAGGGTGTTAACTTGCATAGCTAAGCATCTCATAACATTAAATAAATCACCTAATAAAGTAAGATAATCATTAATCCAGGATCTTGTCTCAACCAAGTGCAAGTACCTTAACATAATAAAATAACGTGATCTGAATTCTTAGGGCAACATAGTGCCTTATTATAGTTCAACATGAAAATAAAAGCTAATGTTCTACTAACTGTAAAAATCTACCCTGCTAACACTGTGTAATGCCTGCTAAAGAAATCATGCTACTCTGAATCTGGATCTGAACCTGCATCATAGAGATGCGTGAGTATTTTCATAAATATTCAGTAGGTTGCATGAAAAACCACATAGTCAAAAGATTAAGATGATGTATGTAAAAGCAACATGAATCATTAAACAATGAACTGCAAACACCAAATAAATAGTGATACATGTAAAAGAATGTATAGAACACTAAATATCAAATTGAACCACACTCATTAGGGCTGATCTTAAACCAATAAAGGACCAAAACAACTCAAATGAATGTAGACTCCATTCAGGAAACAATTTGCTTATTGTTGCCCGGAAATCGACTCCTACTCAAAGGAGTAACTGTATGCTAAAAGTAATCCTAACATCTCTAGAAATCCACTTTGATCAGCCATGGGCCTAGAGACATAGGTACCAATTGTGCTCATGGACATGTTGGCCGGAGGTAGACAAGCCTGCCATGATGCTCAAAATCCTAGATGCACGCGAATGCTCAAAGAGCTAGGAACTAAAGTCCCAAAGGTGCCAAGGCCACAAGGGGCCTAAATTTCCTCCATAGCTATTACGGTGAGCTTACTTAAACTCTGACTCAACATATGATACAATACAACCACATAAGGCAAAGGGATTTAAAAATTAATCACAACATATCATGCATGCAATAGACTTACACAATCAACAAGATAACATGCTGATTTTAGACTGAGACACTACACAACCATGAATTTAATTGGGGCTAAAATGAACTAATCAAATCAGTAAACTAACTTGACAAATTAGGCTGGAATAACTAACAACAAGCAGCATGATAATAACATCGAAGTGAGGCTGACACAACCTACATCATTCCACATTATCATAGCTCAAGTGGGGCTAATATGACCAAATCTATTTAGCAAGGCATAAATGTAAACATGGTTGAGATAGGATAACTAATTTCAGTAAGTCATGAACCAAGTTAAAGTTGAAAAGAAATGATAAAATTCAGCAAGGCCATGACACTCATTAAGGATAAAAACCTAAAATCAAATTCAGCAAAGTGAAGCACTAATTAGGCCTAAAAACCTAAAAACAAATTCAACAAAGTGAGGTACTAGTTAGACCTAAAATTCTGACTTTAAATTCAGCAAAGTGAGGCATTAATTAGACCTAAAACCCTGACTTTAAATTCAGCAAAGTGAGGCACTAGTTAGGCCTAAAACCCTGACTTTAAATTCAACAAAATGAGGCATTAATTAGGCCTAAATAGAGATGATAAAAATTTGAATCATGCATGCATGAATTAGGGCAATTAGAGATGATTAAATTCAAATTTAATTCATGCACGAATTTAGGCAAATAGAGATGGTTAAACTTAACATGAATCAAGCATGAATTTAGCAAATAGAGATGATTAAAGTCAGCATGAATCAAGCATGAATTAGGGAAAATAGAGAGGTTTAAACTAAGATTTAATCATGTACGAATTAGGGCAAATAGAGGTGATTAAATTAAGATTCAATCAAGCATTAAACTATGCTGAAATATGAAATCAAAACCAACAAATTAGGGGGTCGACCTAGGGCTAAAATTTATCATCAAAACTATGATGACTATGGGTGTAAAAACTATACCAACCTCCACCAGCCTGCCTTCAAAGCTTTATGCCCTTGCTTCTACGCTTCTCGCTTCTCAATTGAGTCCAAAATATGCTAGTTTCCACTTCTAAAGTTGTTGGTCACGGTGCTCTTTGATGGGAGAAAGATGAGAAGAGAAGAAGGGGGAGAATAGGAGAAACCAAATTAGCCAAAAAAAAAAACCTGGTTCACCCCCCCCCCCCCCGGTCCTTTTATAAACGTTCTCCTACTTTGTAGAGGTTTAAGCCAAAAAGAGGGCTAGATTAGAGGCTTGTACCTATCCCCTTAAATTCCTAATTGAGTCCCCAAATACTACTAAGAGCCTCCTCTAGAGTCCTAGCCAATCAAATTCCCAATTTGAAGGTGCCTCCCCACCCTAAATCAAGTAGTTTCCTAATTTGTAGTGGGCATGCTAATCAAAAAGGGCTGGACTAGGGCTAGTACGTCCCTCCCTCTCTAGAATCCTTGATAACCCACTAGTGCCCTTGAAAATCCCCTTCCTAAATCATAGGGGACATACATAAGAAGTGGCTAGCCATAGGACTCTTGTGTCGCCCCCCAGAATCCGCAACCAACCTCTATTTTATAGAGGTGCCCCCCTACTTTCTAGGGGCTGCCTTAATACCACTTCTCCATCCAATTCCTAGTTCTTTTAGGACTTCTATACACCAACTCTACTAGGACTCTTCTCTCAAGCATAATCATAGAAGTGCCAAACCTCTTGTTTGCCAATTAGCCCTCCCTCACTAAGGCCGAACCCCTAATTCCCAAGTGCTCCCCTTCACACCAAGGTTGGACCCCTTATACCCTATTTGGATAACATACCATGCCAATCAAATGATTCCAAATTAATTCAAGTACGTGAAACAAACATACCCACAAGTAAAAGAAAAGAAAAAAAAATTACCTAGAATTTGGGATGTTACACCCTATGAGCACGGGTGTCTCTTCGTTCCACAAGCACAATGTGATTTGTAAATTATCTATGGAAGAGCAAGAGGTGGTTACTTTGTACCAGCAATAGACTCCTTAGGATGGAGTATATCCCTGGGACACTGGTAATAAGTCATGAGAACTTGCAAATCTCAGTAGCTTCCTTGATACGTAGGGAGAAGCTTTAGGGGAGGTTTTGGGTGATAAGTAAACCCTAGTTTTTAAGAAGTAATATTTATATATTTGATTATGTGATTTAAAAACCATCATATGTTTACATTTATGTATGATAGTGTAAATTCTCTTATTGAGTATTCCAAAATACACACCATCCCAAGATCTTGCAAGATCCAGCAAAGCATAGTGTGCAAGTAGAAGGAACTTTTTGGGAGGAAGTTTTTTGGAGCTTTTGAGGAGCGCTTGAAGATATACAACAGCACCATAGGTCTTTAGTCATTTTATTATTTTTGTTTGGCTTAAGAAGCCTTGTTTATACTCTCCTTGGGTGTTTGTACACATACAGTATATTTCCTAAGAAATAAAACTTTTATATTATGCTTATGAAATAATCCCTAACATTGTGCCCCCGCAAACTCTGATTTTATTTTTTTGTATTTGAAAAACCCAGGTCGTGATAGAAAACTAGTGCAATCCAATATGCAAGCAATCCACACGAACCAACAAGCAATTTTTACGTGAAATCTCTAACTAGGGAAAAAACTACTATAAGCCTATCCTTCGGTTGGAATCAATAACTATGAAGCTTAGAACTTACAAGACTCAAGATTACTAACTTCTACCCATACTAGTCCCTTCTCTAGATGTTGTTGTCTACCAAAGTTCTTCTTGGCCTAAATTATAGCACATATGTCACATATATTCTAACAAACCCCATAGGGCACAAGATTATAGGCCTTTGGCCAGTGGGTGTGATCTTTCACAACCAATCACAATGACTTGCAAGCTTGAAATCTCGTAAACTTACTTAAAATACAAAGCCTCTTCCCTTCCTCCTCCCCTTCTTCTTAATGTGGGACAACGCAAATTGGTAAAATATAAATATACTTGAGCTCAAGCCAAATAGGCATGCGGGCTTTTTTTCTCTACCCACTCTAACTTGGCCCTATTTTAGGCGAGCCTAAATATTTCAAGCATGTCCCTATGATCGAGGTTAATATTTTAGGTATATACCTATAAATTTATGGTCCTTACCCACATTTTTACGTGTCAAGTAGGATCGGGCTTACATGTTGGTCCATAAAAATTTCACCCCAATATATAAGGTATATGAAATTGTTATTAAAGTAACGATACAGCCACTCTTTCCAAAGAACTCTCACCCAATGCACGCAAAATGAGGGGGACCATGTGCAAGCCACATCCAAATGCAGGCATTATGCCTTCATCTTAGTTTGAGTCAAGAAAGTGTTCCAAGGGACAAGCATATCATTTTCAACCTTCTATATACGATATTATTAACAAATGACAAGGAGAAGGTTTTGAACGATATTCTAAAGTACATAGAGGACCCTTGACGATAAGTAATGCTTCATACACTCGCACGCCAATCTGCTAACCTACACACGTACTACAATGAGCAAGCCTCATGCATACAAGTAGGCCCATGTGGCCATTGTGGCAAGCATGATTTTCAAATAGCAAATTGGGGCACAATACTATACAACATTTTCACAAATTTTATTTGCAAGGGAAATGCTATGGGCTTAAATTCGAAAGGGGTAAATTTGATAAAAAAATGAATAGATATATGGAAGTGGGGATAAAAAAGGGGGAATAAATATCTAATCCATCTAATTTTGGGTGATAAAGCTTATTACCAACTCAACTAGATCTATCCAAGTCAAGTTTCCTTGGTTTATAGCATCTTTTATTGCTTACATATGTTTTGTTTTATAGCATGGTTTGATTTTTAAGTCATGCAGCTTTTAGGGGATGTAGTACATATAAATCATTTGACATTTTAGAAATTATTAAAAATGTGAGTGTGGAGGAGAAAGGTGACAATGTTCATATTTTTATTAAAAAATTTATGATATTATACAATAAAATGAACATATGATAACAGAATCAAGCATTATTGAGCGGATTTAGAAAATGGGTAAGTTAAAAAAAATGTAAGCTTGGTATATTGGAAATAAAAGTTTGAAAGTTGCACATTTTGGATGTATTCACTATTTCAAAATCTTATAGTCCTGTCATCTGATCGTTTATAATTAAACCCTTTGCAAGTGTACAAGGTAATTGTACTAGGATAAGTATTTAAGGGTTGTCGAACCTTAGGGACAGATAGATTATTACTATATCTAAAGAGGAATTTGCTGATTAAAAACTAGAAAGAACTTAAACATTAATTAAGCAAAAGAAAGGAATCAATTAGTTTAAAAATAAGAGATTAATATGATAAAAATTACTTAGGAAATTGAATCCACTATACAACCATAACAATTCCTTAACTTTTAATCTAAATCTAGTGTGAATATGAACAAGTATTCTCAGCTACAAGCTAGAATTACTTCAGAAAGAATCATTAATTAAATTCCATGGCATGAACTATCTTCGACAATAACACGAATCATCTATACTAAACTAGCTATAGGCATGACCCGTCTAATCTTAGTATAACTCATCCAAGTCATTAATTATCTGAACATTAAAACTATTGGATGACCATCTCATCTAAATCACAGAAATTAGAATCGATGCAAATATCAAACCCATATCAATCTATCATCTACAAGACAATAAAGCAACATAGACTTGAATAAACATTAAAAGCTCTTCCATTAAAAAGGAAATCCATATCATACAATTGTCATCATTCACAACTGAGATCTAAATTAAAAAGAAAAGAAACTGAAACTTATCTATAGCTTCATCAACTCCTAAGTAAAAGAAAAGTCTAGCTTCCATTGTAGAAGAAAGCACTTGAATCTCCATTGAAAGCTTTGGCTTCTCTTCCATCTTCTTCTTCATTTTTCTCTTCATAAAATCTACTGGAATCCCCAATTTTAAGCCAAATATGTCTTTTTATAGGCATAAATTCCGTAGGAAGAAGTCCAATATGAAAAAGATTGAAATTTAGGTCAAACTAGGAAACTGTACGTTATGCCGTTCGAACGCCCTGCATGCCCGTTCGAACGGCTACACTGTTTTTGCAATCTGGACAGTTTTCCTAGACAGTCCATATTCTGTTCATTAAGTTTTTTCTTCATGTCCATATTAATTTCCAACTTGTTTATAGCTCCGAAAAGTTGTCCAAATCACTTTAAAGCATGTCAAGACTATTTTGAATTATTCCAAACATCGTCCAAGTACCTCAATAAACGCACTTTACCTACAAAACATAAAATATCATACTTTAGACATGTAGAAAGTAACTAAAATTCCAACTTGATTTAAAGACATATCTAAACTACTAATAACTACAAAATCATTAATAATTAAACTAAAATACTAATATCTATCTTAATCTAGATAAATCATAACTAACACTAAATTAACCTAATATATACTAGCAAATAGGTAAAAAGGCATATAAAATGGATATATATTTCATACTTATCATCATCCCATATTAATACTTCGGATATGAAAAAAACTTGTATAATACCTAATCCTCCAATAAAGTTTAATGTGAGGAGCTAAGTGTAATATTTTAATTTTAGAGGGAGGTTAGTTGAAATGGGGTACTGAATCTTCATTGGATGGTTAGTGCTTCAAGAAATGAGCGAAACAAGTCTAAGAATGTTTAAATCGGAGATCAGAAACAAAAATACATGCCACATGGGTAGGCCCTACTTAAAAAGTTCAAGATAACCTACTATGTGCTATCTTGTTTGATAGGGTTTGTCAATACGAGTACAATAGTACCAAAAATGGCCAAATATGAATCTGGGAGAAAAAGATATGGTTGTTAGAAATTTGGGAATTATTTTTCAAATTAAAAAGATTGAAATAATAAAAAGGGGGTGGCATGAGCAAGCTGAAGCTAGTGTACTACAATCACACCACATTGTGGTGGCAACATGATGCACCACGCGACACCACATGGCATGCGCGAAGCGCATGTCTGCACCTACATAAGGGGAAGGGTTTCTCGACACACTTCATTCCTCCTCTTACCCATTTACTGATCTCATGAATCCTTTTTCTTCATTGGAGTCCATTTAAAACCCGTTTGAGCACATTGAAAAATGATCTTAGCTAATTTGAGGGTATAGTACACAATGGGTTTGTTCTTATGGGTCAAGGCTAAAGATTAAGAGTGTTGATGGGAAAAAAGATTCATTGAGCATATAGTCTCATACAAAAGTCACTTAGAAAAGTTTTATAAGTGATTTTGAAAATTTTATACCAATTTAGGTTAAAAATGATAAAACTGTAAATTAACGGTGTCATTGATCAATCGCTACAACATAATAGGACAAATTGATCAATTGGTTATGAACTTTAGAATGAAAGAGTTGAATCGATCAATTTCTTCAGGAGAAATGTTATATGCCCTTTTGGGCTAGTGTGTGGCAGAGAGCGATAACTGGGGAGATCTAGATGAATGTCAACACATGTTGATGTAGTTGGTTATGTGATTTGTTTGATTCTGTGAATCGTATCTTTGTCAGATTCTTTGAAAGATTCATTTGATGACTATTTGACTTTTGGTAATTTTTTGGATTCTATAATGGATATGTTGGTTATTCCATGTTTAGATTATCGGACTTATGTTTATTTTTTGGCTCTTGTGTTTTTTATGTTGACTATGATGACATGTGTTCATCTTGATGATATAAGCCCAATTTGAATAATAATTATTATTTTATTCTTTTTAAAACTCTCGTGCTAATGAAGAAGTTATTTCATTGTTATTTCATATTCTCCCAAACCTTCGAAGGAAAGAGAGCATAGTTGTAGCGTTGTGTTGCTAGAGGATCGTTACAATTGACGCCAATACACAGGTAATGTATATCATAAAACCATACTCGACTCACCTTAATGGGTTAGGTTTGGGTTTCCAAATTCAACCCAAATAACTATTCAGGTTGGGTTCAAGTTTTAGGTTATCCAACCCAACCTAAGTTGTAAATATAATTTTTTTATATTTTTCTTTGTATTTTGACAAAACCCAACCGAAATAGACCCTAATAGGTTAGGTTTAGGTTTTCAAGTTTAACTTAAATAACTATTTGGTCGAGTTTGAATTACTATTTCTTAAATGAACCCAAACCGGTGGCATCTCTAATTACAACTCACATAGATGAGGATCCCGACAATGATTGATTGTTTGAGAAAACTTTTATCCTTGAAGTTTTGACCCCCAGGTCGGGTTTAGCCGACATGTTTGAGGTGCCTCGGTTCTCAAGGTGTTACAACTTGTCCCATATTGATCATCCTAATTAATGTTATCCTTCTCATAGTAATTAGTGGATGAAGTAAAAAAATTAGTGAATGGAGTAAATATGTTAATAAATTGGCTTTCTTAATAATTTTTTAAATGTGAATAATTAATATGGAATAGAGGGCATATAAAACTTGTGAAAGTAATGTATATTCTTATAAATAAGGTTCAACATATAGATCTCAAATTGGCCGAACAATTTGACTTAGGTTTGAAGACATTTGTACTTGTCCATCAAACATGGTCATAATTGTTTGTATAAAGGGGTCAATATTATAATTCATCTTAAAAAATTATATTTCTGGCATTTCGATATAGGTATATCTAAAAATAAAATGATTAAAGTAAAGGGTCACACTCAAAAAATGGCATTATTAATAGAAAAAAATACTCATCACTCTAACTCTTAATTCACCTTTTGAATAGGAACAAAATTGTTCAAAAGATGAAATCACTCTTTCTTTTACATCAAAATTTCAAAACCCCTTACATTCAATTTTATTTGAAAAACGTAAGATTTGCGTTTCTTCTCCATCTAGCGGCCACAACCAGGTGCTGCTACAGCTTGACTTTTTACCCTTAACTAAACCTGATAGCAAGGTTAAACCCTAAGGGTCTTTTGTCATTTTCAAATAATTAGAGTTAGGATGGATAAAAAGGTGGGTCTTTTTGTCCTTATTTTAATTTTTAAAAGTGTTATTAGAATTAAATGAATGCAAAAATAGGACTTGTGTTATGTATAAAAAAGGTTGGTCAGGAGAGGTTTTTAAAATTTTACCTAAAATAAACAAGTATATCTCAATTTAAAATAATACTCATATACACCTATTTATAGATATAAGGAAGCCCATTGAAAATAAAATAATCTTTATATATAATTTGTATATTATTTTGATAAAAAGTATTAAAATTAAAAACATTGTTAACGTAACTTAGTTGAGCCAAGCTCGATCTCAACCCACTATTCTAGGCTTGAGTTCAACTCAGTGCAAGCCTGAAAACATGGCTAGCTCGCTTGGATCAAAGCTTGGTTGGACTGGGATATCATTAGCATCCCAAATTCCCAATTGTATCCATCAAAATGGGATGGAGTGTCTAATCATCTATTCTAAAGGCATAGATATAGATAATATTACTTCGTTATTTATATATTTCATACCATGAACTCAAGCACACTCGTTCATAATGCTCATCATTTAATTCAAACCAAACCATAATGTTACCACGATCATCAATGGGAATTACAAAAATATAATGGCTATACATTTAGAGACATACACAAGCTTTTGTCTAGTAGTGGTCAAGTATGGCCATGGCACCTTCATGATGAGAGGGAAAGTTCTTTACAACTAGTCCCTGAAAAAGTTCGGATCATGTGTAGTGAATAACTTGTAATTATACTCCATTTGTCCTACATTAATAGATCCATTTGGATTTTCAAAATGAACTAAATTTAGTTTAGTTTTAAATTCTAAATGGAACTATTAATATGGGGCAAAGTGAGAATTAATTTTGACTTAACATTAGAGAGGAAGATTTCACTAAACAAAATAAAACACAAATACAAACAATCTTATCATATAAAATGTCAAATTGTACAATAGATATAAAAGATAACAATGGTTAGTATGATTTATGCTTAGATTTGATGACCAATTATAAAATTTTCCCTAACAATGCATCAGGAAAGCACTTCAAAACATGTGGGAGGGCAATCAGCTATCTTTGCCTTGCCCTCTGCTTCTCACTAGCGGCTGCCCATGCTCCACTGTATTAATGTACCTAATTTTTCTATGATTTTATGAGATTTTCTTGTCATTTTTGGCAAGAAAATGTGACACTTCGGGGTATTTGTATTTACAGATTTGACCTTAATATTATATTTGTAGAGTCAGGTGTGGGGCTTAGTCGCAGGTTGCGGGCCTCAACATGCACTTTCGACATGACTTTTGGAGGTATAATGTGTAAACAGGAGGTTAATGCGTATTGGGGACATAAAAAAAAGATATATAAATATGAAATCCGTCAACTGGATTGCAGAAGTTTTCGACGTCCATTAACATTTTGATGTCTAGTAAGATGTGAGAAAAACCGAGTAAGTTTTCGGTTGTTACGTTGTCCCTCCTCTGTCGTCGGATTTCACCGGTTCTTTTCAAGATTCACTTCGCCTTACTGCCACAAGTACATTGGTACTGGCTAGGACCACCACTATATCCTCCTCGCTCCTCCATGAGGTACCAATCTTTTCTTTGGTTTTTATCACCTTGCAAATTCATTTTTGGGTCATGGGAGGGTGATTTTGTTGTCGCTCTCAACTAGACTTATCTTTGTTTAGCCTCCAAGAACCCATAGGCATCAGCCAGGGCTGCCGCCATGCTTTCCTTGTTCCTTTGCGAGCTACTGTACTTTATCTTGTTTCTTTCTCACTATGCCAAAATGAATTTGGCAGTGGGATGATTTTTTCCTTGCCTCAGTCAGTCGTTTCAGATTGGCCACCACTCCTCCATCCCATGTGTGGCCGGATCTACCTGCTATGCCCCTTCCGCTCCTCTCCTCCTCCTAGTTCCACCTCCGCCTCACTATTCCTCTATTTTTTCGCCAGGTTAGACGCATTGGGTGCATCTCGGGTCGTTACCATCAGCGAACCCTCGGCCATGTGGCCATCGTGGGTCATTTGTCAATCGTGGGCTCTACCCCTGCTCGACGGAAGCGAGGGCCAACACCTCCTCTTGGAATGGGCTACTTGCACCTGCACTATACCGTGCGTGATGCACAGTAGTCCGCACCAAATATGTTGGTTGTGGGTGGGAATCGGCGATGTTGCCATTTCGGTCAGCCACCACCTCTTGGCCCTAACTCAGTTGCCCTTTTGCAGGCCTTGGGCCACCACAATCTGACCCCATCTCCCCTAGAGTGGCCCTTTTTGGCCGTGTGTGCATGTGGCCACGTGTTCATTTCAGGGTGGGTTTAGACACCACATTTGTGCCGCATGACCATCTGCTAGCTCTGCCACCAAATAGATTTGACACTCCTCCACCTATCCTCCATCCTCAAGCATTGCCCCATGCCCTCCGCCTTATTGTGGGCCCTTGTAGATGAGAAATCGATGTCGGTGCTATTCACTACCGATTTTGATGTCTTGCTACCGACTGAGTACTTCTCAGCCACCGGCCAAGCTTCAGTGAGTACACCTCAACTTCTGGTCACATCGCTACTTCTTTTGGAATGACTTTCTCCCGATAGACCTTTGTCGCGTCAATTTGTGTCACCCCGTTTGGCCATGAGTACTTCTGGTGCTTCCTAAACCCTCGGGACAATAACTCTCTCAATTTGGCAATGCTTTATGCCACCAACTTTGCTGCCGACACTGCCACCATCGTGTACTCGCCATCAAACATCATGATTACGAGGTAGGGGAGCTTTGAACTTGTAATTTCATGATAACATGCTTTGAATGTGTAGTAGCATGTTAGGATTGCATGATTAAATATTTTGGATGTTAAATCATGATCTGTTTGCATAATGTAAGAGGATAAATTATGCTATGTTGAAATGCATATGATATGTATGTGAGCTGTAAGTATGTTTGGGGTTTGTGGAATATATAAGTGCTAGTGATGGCTAGCAAGTATGTTGGTAAGCTATGTATGTGGATTGTGTATGTGTATAGTGATGGCTAGCGAGTATGTTGGTAAGCTACGCGTATGGATGTGTATGTATGTACTAGTGATGGAAGCGAGTATATTGGTAAGCTAATGTATGTGGATTATGTGTGTGCTAGTGATGGTTAGCAAGTATGTTGGTAAGCTACGTATGTGGATTGTGTGTGTGCTAGTGATGGCTAGTGAGTATGTTGGTAAGCTATGTATGGAATTGTGGGTATAAAAGTATGTGTGATAGACATATGTATGTATGATGACTATACATCTGTGTGATGGATGTGTGTGGGTGGGTGCAGATGGATGAGCAATGGATGATAAGAGATGACAAAAGATTTGGTATAGAGTTGAATGTAGATGTGTAAGCGTATGACAGAAGATAGAGGAGGTAAGTTTGACAGGTGAGGATTAGAATGGATCAGTTTGGATCAGAGCGTATGTTGGGGGATTGTCAGATAGTAAGAGTATTGTATATTTGTATAACCATAATGTATAGATTATTAAGTGAAAAGTAAGCATAATAAGTAAGGTATAAGTAAGAGGGTGATAACTAGGGTTGACTCTGAGGAACTAAGTTTGATGACTTCTGAGTAAGATGTGTTAGTCATAAGGTAGATGGTGGAGATTGCATGAATATGTAAGATTTTGGTATACGGCGAGTTATGATCATGAGATGGATAGGTTAAGTGAAGTCTATTGCCCTAACGAACTAGGGTTTCAGATCGGGCTCAGCTCTAGTTTGATATGAAGCACTGTATGTTTGAGAATTTTTGTAGCATAATTGTAACACATAACTTAATTCAAACTTAAATTATAAGAAAAGCTAATGATAGCTTTGTGAGTTTGAGACTTGCGGATTTCGACTGATTAAGTTATGTATTTGAGCTAGCCGATAATGTGTCAGCTGAGTATTTTTCATGTCTTGTCATAGTGTTTATCAAACGGGATGTTGTCTGTGTGTTGTGTTGAGCCTTAGACATCTAATGCTATGTTGAGAGCAATGCATGTTTTTAATTTGGTTTGTATGTTGTATTAAGCCCAGACGTTTGATGCTCTATTGAGAGCATTGTATGATTATGCCCAAGAGTGGCACTATATGATTTTTGCCCAAGAGTGGCATTGTATGTTTCTGCCCTAGAGTGACGTTGTATGATTTCTACCCAAGAGTGGCACAAACACTATAAGACCCCTAAAGTGTGGGCAATTTTATGACCCCTTATGTGTGGGTGTTTATGTTTGCACGTCAAGTAAGTAGTATCATGAAACTGCTCTTACCTGTTTGATCCTATGCCCTATGAGCATTGGTGTGTCTTGCCTTCATAAAAGTCCATGACGTCTAGTCACTCCCAAAAGGTTAAGGTGATACCCGAGTAGAATTCTTTTCCATTTTGACGCTAAAACTTATTAATTGTAATGAGTTTCAGTGGTTGATAGTATGTATACAACTGTATGAGTAAGTATGTATGTTTCTGAGTAAGACTGTAAGAGTACAATTCTAAGTAAGACTATAAGAGTATAATTATGAGCACTACTGTAAGAGTATGATTCTAAGCAAGCCTGTAAGAGAATGATTCTTAGCAAGACTGTAAGTGTATGTTTATGAGTAAGACTATACGAGTAAGGTCGTACGAGGATGTGTAAGATTGTATGAGTCAGGTCATACAAGTACGTATAAGTTGTATGAAAAAGCATATGATTATACAATCTAATGAAGTGTTTATGTGTAAGGTTGGTTTGATGGTATGTATTTAGCATGATTGTATGCGTATGTGTATAATTATTATATGTCTGCTTGCTATGAACGCATCTATGTATGGACTTATTAAGTTCACTATTTAGAACTCCCCTAGTAGGTATCTTCCTACTGAGTATAAAAATACTCATTACCCTATTTTTTTAGCCCCGATGTTCTAGAGGCTTTTGTAGTTTTGTGATAGAGAACTCTTGGAGATGGATGCTTGTTTCTACGATAGATTGATTCCTTTAACTTAGGTATATCCTTGACTCACTGCAAGTATTATTTTGTGTCATGATTTGATGTATTAAGTGAGATGAGAATTAAAGTATTTATGATTTCTAGACCTGTAATTTAGATTAGACTATCAACTATTATGGGACTTGCACTCAGGGATGCCTAAGAGAGATTTGTATTTAAAGTCTATGATCATGGCAATTTACTTCATACATTTGTTTTCGAGTAGCACCTGAGGATATTTGGTTTGGTCATACCATATTTGAATGAGTATAAATTTGTATGAAAAAAATTGATGTGTGATGTTTTAAATTATAAAACTACTTACACATGTTTATTATTTGTCATTTTTCCCGATTTACAGCTGTTATATTGCAAAAATATTCCGTAAATTTTAAAGAAAATGTGATAAAAAAATCTTAGGCGTTACAACAACTAGCCATGCTCCACTACCGCCTTTGCCCAGTGCAGCTTCAAGTGCTAAACGTAACTTTGAGCCTGAGTGGAGAATAATTTTCCTCATAAAAGATACCTATTTCACCTAAGCCTTTTCTTTTTCATATCTGTTTAATTTTCCCTATTCACATGTTATTTTCATTATATCTAAGACAATCGATACTATTTCAAATCCTTAAAAACTATTTTTATATATGTGATAAAAATTTTGTCCTTGAACTGGTCACATATACATGATCGATCATATGGAACATGTTCTTCACAATTTTAACTTGATGAATCAGTTGGTATGACTAGAGTTCTCAAAACCTTTATTGATGTTTCAATGACAATTGACAATTCCTTCTTTTTGTCGGAATGGTCAAAATAATCAACCTCTAAGTTCTAACTATGCCTACCAAAGTATTGAAAAAGATTTGACATTCACCAGCAAATGTTAAATGTGTCCAAGGGACTGAAAATTTTTGGCAATAAGATATTAATAAAATTAGCACATGTATAACCAGCCTGCTTTGATGTGCATAATTAAAGAGTAATATAGTGCCTTGTATCGATCATCAGAATTTGCCTAGTTCAAAAGAACCGATACCATTTTCTTTATATCCAAAAAGAATCACTGCACTTAATACTTTTAATGGCATGGACAAAAAGCATACATTAGTTTATTTTGTTACATATCAAATATTTTCATGAAATCCGTCCAGATAACAATAAAGTATAAACGAAATTTGTAGTGTTATGTATTCGTGTATACTACAATATACTCCCTCCATCTCACATTAATAGCTCTATTTAATTTTTTAAGCTGAACTAATTTTAGTTTATTTTAAAAAATTAAGTAAAATTGTTAATATGGGACACAGGGAATAGTATTCTACTTGTCATTTTAAAATCGTTTCTTATTAATGTTTTGGTTTCCAAATTCACACACCATTGGTATTATGATTGCTCATATCATTAAAGACAACCCGTATCCATATCCGGGCTATAAATTGATCTACTCTAAGAGATAAAAATGCACATCTACATTCCTTTTCTTTGGGGGGCCCATGGACTATTGACCACTTGAATTGAATGGTCATGTGGCCATGCTTTAGAATAACAAGGTCCTAGAATTGGCATTAGCCCCCATCAGGTGGGCCCCACCCTTAGTGCTTTACAAATTTTCAAATCAAGACTTGGAAAGACAAGTTCAATCCCCTTCCTTTCGTTCTCTTGTGGAGGCTGGTAGCTGTTGTTTTCCCCTTGTTAGTGTGTCTGGAATGAAGTGAGGCCCAGTTCATAATGGCATGTGATTTTCAATTTAGTGGTTGGCAAATGCCATGAGAAGGAAGAACATTCTTTTAGGCTTTCACTTCCCAATGAAATCTCCAAAGGGACCAACATCCTCCTAGTGACTCAGTCTTCAAAAACCCACGAGCATTCCACACTAACCCATGAATAAAATACAGTACGTATCTTAATAAAAATAACTTTATGTGTTAGTTATGTATAAAAATATGAATATTACGACCATTTGTGCTAAAGAACGCTCTCTTGATGCATGCCACGATGAAGGCACGGAGCTCACATTTAAGCATAGAGCTTGTGCATGGGGCCTGCTCATCATGGCGTGCATCAGGCAAGCATTCTCAGGCACGTAAGAGCGTCCGTAGCATTATTTATAAAAAAAATTATATTAAATTATATATATATATATATGTATATATATATATTTATATTTAATTAATTAATCCCTTGTCCCTTGCCTAGAATTCCGACCACTAAGGTGAGGAAAGGATTATTAACCTTAAAAATAAGATTATATGTGCATTATACAAATCTCTACATACATGTAACCCACTCATTCAATTTATGGGGCAACGGAATGAAGACCATGGGAGAAGCTTCATCGGAGCCCACATGCTTTCAATATTGGAGATGGGGAACCCATCATTCACTTCCTTGGGCAATGATAATATGCTAAGCCTGACACACACATACCCGTGAGAAAGCTTCAAGTGGGCCCCCTCACCGGCACAATTTCATCCTCAAAATTGCCTCCAATTGTACAAGCAGAAACCCTAAAATCATCTCCCCCTGAATCTCTCTTGATGGCTGGAATTATGAGCCTCTGCTTCAATGAGAAGGCTTTTCAATCAAAGCTAGACTGCCCTCATCATGCCTGCTGGATTTAGGGTAGAATTAGGTCGAGTGCCAATTCCCTGTCACCAACAGAAAACCCTTCTGTCCAGGAATTTTGATTCTGCCATGTTGAATAATAAGGGCACTTGAGGTGGAATCAGGATTCCTTCTAGGGTGGGACTCACACCTTTGAAATCATGCTGGTGCTAATGGGTTCTTATTCTCACCAATCACTCTTTAAGTGGATGTTGATAGAATCTAAAGCATAAATCCCTCAAACAGAAATCCCATCCCAAGAAGCAATTGAAATCCAACTCCTCTCAAATCAAAATGGCATTTTCCTCATGAAGTCTTTTAGGACTCAACTCAAAGTGATCTACTGGGAGTCTCATATAAATACAATCTTACATAATCAACTCATATAAACTACTTAAAACAAATGAAATTAAAATCAAATCCACTCCAAAGTGGAGAAGCCCACAAAAATGGGGGTGAAAACGTTTCCAACGCAAAACCAGTTCAGTTGCTCGAGGAATTAAAAATCCTGCAAAGAAAATCCACTGGTCAGTCCAGTCAAACTTTCCCCCCGAAAAAACAACATGATTCCCCCCCCCCCCCCTCCTTCTTTTACTTCCCCCAAGTCCCATCCCCATCCCCCACCATGCAAATCCCCTCCCCCTCCCCACACAAGTCTTCCTCCCTGCTTGCTATATAAAGCAGGAACAGAGCAAAAGCCACCCACCAGCTTCAGGGAATCAAAGGAAGAGTGGCAGAAAGTGGGAGAAGTCCCCAAAGTAGGAAAGGATAGCATACAAGATTCAATTTTAGTTGAAGGGATTGAAAAGAGAGACAGATAGAGGGAGAGATGGACAGGCTTGGTTTGATTGAAACTGAATTTGCTGCTGCTCCTTTTATCTCACTTCCATTAAACAATGGAAATGGCAGATTCCTAGCCATCCTATTCCCACAGTAGGAAACACCCATCATTGCTCCCAACGTTCCTCTTCTCCACATATTAGCTCAACCCAACTCTGCAATTCCATTCCCTTCCCCTCCTGCTTCTACAAAGTCTTCTCTCTGATGCCATGGATTCTTCTTCCAACTCTGTCAATGGCTTCTACTCCTTCCTCACCCGGGGCCTCGACGACCTCGACCGCTCCTTCTCCTCCCACAACTTCATGTCAGCCCAATTCCTGCAAAGGGTCCTCTCCCTGCTCCGCTCCTTCCACGCCCAGCTCACTGTCTTGGTCCAGAACCTCCACCTCCCTGCTGGTGATAAGTGGCTTGATGAGTACATGGACGAGAGCTCCCGGCTATGGGAGGCCTGTCATGTCGTCAAGTCCGGCATCTCCGGCATAGAGAACCACTACCTCTCTTGGTCCCATCTCCCCTCATCCCTCAACGGCCACCGGGGCCTTAGTCCCCAGACTGCCCGCCAGGTTCGAATTGCTCAGAGCTCAGACAATCCTCTGTTTTCAGTCCTTTCCTGTTTTCCTCTGTTTTCAATTGATATTGATTTTTCATTGCAGATTATGAGAGGTGTCTCTGTCTGTCGCAGAGAGGCCATGGGCCTGGAGGAGGAGAACAGGGCGCTAATGGAGACGAGGATTGAACCGTTGTCCCTCCGCCTCGATGAGAGGGTCGCCGTAGAGTCGAAGCTGAACGGGTTCAACGGATTCAGGGGAGTTCTGTATGCCATGAGGAATGTGACCTCTCTGCTTCTGATGATCTTGCTGTGGGGATTGGTGTCCTGTGGGGGTGATTCCATCACCCACCAGGGATTCGAAGGGTGCTTGTTCTTCGGCTCTGGATTCATGGTATCTACGGCAAGAATCCAGCAGCGGGTGGCGGCGGAGATAGGCGCCCTGGAGGGGCGGCCGGGGATTATGCTCTACGAATTCCGGAACGCCGCCGTTTCGCTGGATGAGCTGAGAGGAGAACTGGAGAGGTCTCATGGGCAGGTAGATATGGAATCGGAAGGCAGGATTAGGGAAAGGATGGAGAATTTGAAAGGATGTTTTGGGGTGTTGAGATCAGGAGTGGAGAGTATCAGTGGGCAGATTGATGATTTTTTTGATGAAATTGTTGAAGGAAGAAAGAAGCTGTTGGATATATGCAGCCATAGATAGGAGGAGAGGCCTTGTTTCTCTTTTTGGTTTGGTGGGCAAGAAGACTTGTTTCTGTTCTTATTTTGTTCTCCTCTGTTTTGCAACTTTCTTGATTTGGAGATCAATAGATGAGAAAGATGGCAGGAAACAGGAGAACAATTTTGATGGCAGGAGGAGATGTAGAAGACAAGTCCAAGATATTGTACCCCTGTAAAAAACAGAAGAAAAAAAAGAGAGGCAGAACAGGACTGTTGGAAAGGAAGTTCCTTGTTTTATTCATATTTTGTTTGTTTGAGACTTGAGTAAAGATAAATTAAATTAAGAACATTAAGCAGATGAAAACAACCCGCCTGGTATCTTTCTTGTTTATTCTATTGCGTGTGCACTAATGACTTTGGCTTTGCACAAAATGATGATGACTAAGGAGAGGGTGGGAGGTGCCTTTATGAAAAGTGAAAGATGAACTCCAAATTTTCTTCTCCTTCTTCTCTTCTCTGGAAGCTTTTGTTTGATTCTGTTTGGTTTGCAAGTGAAACGGAAGGAGATGACATGATGAAAGTTTGTACTCAGACTGCCATGTCTGCAGTCTGTTCATTAATGCTTCTGCTTTTCAGCTCAAAAACTGGCAACTGGGTTCTATGCTTTTGGTATCTATAATTCAATTAATTAAAAATTTTCGTACCACATTTCTGATTATAATACAAAAGATGCCTTTTCTTCCTGGAAGAGTTGATCAAATCCAATGCCTACGTTCCCTTACTTTTTCCCTTCTGTGTTTTTTTTTTCATACAGTTAATACACTGGAGCCATGAAAAAGGCTCTAGAACTTTTGCCTACTTCCTGAGCACTTTTTCCTTTGCCTTTATCCTTTTTCTAGCCTTTCTTCCCTTTTCCTTTCCAGCCAAGTCTGTTAATCAGATACATATACCAAGCCCTTAAAAGACAAAAAGAAAAGGACTGCTGAGGAAGAAATCCTGAACGGCAGATGCAGCTGGAGATTGCTTCAAGTCTTGCTGACAAGTTTCTGTGGAGAACAACAAACATATGGAATGCATAGAAGTTGCAACCTTCTCAATCACAAGTAAAAACGAAAGATCAGCTTCAGTGGGTGCAACCCATTTGCCAATTTCAGGTTTACATGGTTTACTCCACTTGTTGGATCTTCCACTTCTTTCCTGATATGACCATTATCAACATACGCCCACTGTGTGACTGCCAGTGGTCATTGCCCACTTTGGATCTCTTCAAAAAGCTCAACCTTCTTTCTCCTGTGGGGTCCAAGAGGTATGGCCCATCTAACCCCATGACATAAAATTCTGGATTTAAAATTACTTGTCTACCACTGTACAGTACATGGTTACAATTGGATTAAAGGTGAACGATACAGCCCCCACCCACCCCACCAGTGCGATCTGCCATGATTGGTCCCTTCTATCACCTTCAAGGTCAAGAAAAGAGAGAAGTATTTGAGAGACAAGGCTGAAGAGTTGGATGGGTGGGAAGCAGACTGGGTGAGAACTAGGGACCAACAACTTTTATTGGATCGGGGAACCCATCACCTTCCAGCTATCCATCCACAAGAAGACAGCTGGATCATTAACCCCATTGAACTCTTGCAAAGAATGCTTGCCTAAGATGAAAGGCACTTCTGCAAGACTGCCTTCTGCCGACCTATGAAGCAGAAAATCAATTATCCAAATGTAACGGAAAAAATAGCATGTTCACCTGAAGTGCCTAGCAGTTGCTAATCACGGTACCGACGAGTGCTAACCCTAATACTGAAGAAAAACTTCGGTCAGAAGAATTGGGTGGTTACCTGCCAAAGATTCAGAGTCTAGAACAGTGGATGCAGTCAGGTCACGCCCCTTCTTTTCTCGGATGAGGTTCATTGGGGACAAAAGTATGCAATAAAGCTTTTCAGGAAAACATTTAAAAATATGCATTTTCACCACTATATCAAATGAAAAATGACACCTTCAAAATTTACAAAATCATAAGAATCACAAGACCACGGTAAAAAATGCAAGAATCTGTGAAGTTCACCCCCATTAACATATACATGAGAGCGCCCATCTAGAAACAATTTACACATGCGAGAAGCTGCAATGACCTTCCGAACTCGTATAATTTGGCAACGTATACACGGAATAGAGACCTCTTTCTTGGAATCCTCATCTTTTTCAAGTGTCAAATGCTGGCATTGCAAATTGAGAAGCAAATGTCTCAACACGACTACGAAGGTCAATTACATCTTTGTTGCTCTGGAGACCCTTGATAAAATCCTTTTGCAACTTGCCATGCTCCCGCTGCACAGTGCTTGCAATTTGTGCTGCCCTAAGAAGAAAATCTGCAACTGTCTCAAAATCAGCCTCGAGGCACCCTCTTGATGTCATAGCTGGAGTGCCTGAAACAGTACAAAAATTGATTAGTTGACCCTAGCAACCCAAATAATAAGTTCGTGTAGGTTAATTTAAATTTACAAAACGCCTACCAATCCTAACACCACCAGGAGAAATGGCGCCATTGTCACCAAAAATAGCACTTTTATTGAGAGTGATGTGGCACATCTCACATACTTTTTCATAATTCTTGCCTGTAAAATAGTGTAGTAAGATCAACAACAGATGAAGGGAACCAATATCAATAACATCTCAATATTTGAGAACACAGATTAAAAATGAAACACATAAATATAAAATACGCAAAACAAATTATAAGTTATGCATAGGATAGCACCTAAGCTTTGAATAAAAGCAATCACCAGTCAAAATTGATGAACTCTGATTACTAGTTCAGATTACTTTGATTTAAAGAGGCCCATGAACCCTACCCTACATGAAAGAGATAACAAGACCAAATAGATAAACAACAGACAATTTGTGCGATCCCACAAACATTATTAACTGATTCCCTGCAGCAATAATATATGAAGAAAATTAACACAATTCATCAGCAAGTTCAAAGACTTACACCTTTACCAAATGTGAGATTCCCCTCACACTCAAACAAATAGATAGGTATATTTTAACCATTCAACAGCTTTCCTTGCAATTAAGCACAAGCCTATAAGTCATCAAACTTAAACATGTATAATTACTAATCCAGAAAAAGGACCAAGGAATAAAGTATTACTCACTCAGTCAACAACCATTACGAAGAATGCTGCCCCATAAATATTAAAAATTTCGCCCAGCATTCTAATTTTGTGACCCTTATTCAGAGAGCCTCTTTTGATACCTGTCACACCCATGTGGAGCTCTTATAGGGAGGGGAGCACAAATAGAGCGTTTGCATTGCTGTAGGAAGGTGTTCATTGCAGGGAAGGGTTTAAAAACATCTGGACTGAAGGAAAAGAGGAATTCAACACTCCGATCTTTCCAATCATTCATTGCTGGCTAGTGGTTTCAGAAAAAAGTACGGAGATCTGCAGCTAAGAGGGCACGGGAGCATGTTCTGTTTTTTTTGTTCACCCAGCATTCTAATTTTGTGACCATTCATTCAGAGAGCTTCTTTTGATCCCTGTCCCACCCACATGGACTCAGATAGGGCACATACATAGAGAGTTCACATAGAGTTCATCCATGTGAGCTCTCTGAGCCGATAACTTCTCTTCTACTGTAAGATGGGCCAAAGGAGGATAGGGAACAGACCACCATTGGATAGGCAAAGGGTCTGTTGGATGAGTGAAAGTGGAATGCCGAGGAAGGCACCAAGGAAGAGGACAAGATAGACATGAAGAACTTCAGTCCTCTACTTTTCTTTTGCTTGGTTAATTAGGCCAGAAGAAAATGGGCTACCATTAACCCAGTACAAGGACAAGAAAACTAATCAATTAAGCCAAGCTGATTTGGTACCTGCTGAAAAGGACTTAACGATGGACCATTTTAGAATATATAGCACCGGAAGAATGAAAGGAAGTCATAGGCAAAAAGACACATAAGTTAACTATTAAAATTGTTTAATTAAAATTGATAATTGTAGGAAATTATAAATTCCACATCCTATAGCAACCAAAATACAACTATCATGTAAACAATTAGAGTATCATTTAGTCTTTTTGTCTAAGTATTTCTTGGGTCTGACATTATAGAGGGTAGTTAAGGCAATCTAGATAATTGTTATTTTTGTATTGGGTTAACTCCTCTTCAAGTGAAGGGTGGTAATTAGCACTTTTAGTATAATTAGGGTTAGGGTTGTTCCTTCTCTGATTAAGAGGGTTGATCCCTTCATTATTGAATTCAACATGATTTACATAAAGCTTTCTTTTCTTCCTTCAACTTGTTGCCCGAATTTCCTACCATGGTAGCTGAGGTGCATACTAAATCTGTTCTGAGCTCCTGCTCCCTGGTAGGCTTTGCAGCAGCACTTTTCATCGCACTGTAGAACTCACTGTTCATTGAATTGTAGCACATACTAATCATTACACTGTAGCACACATTGTTCATTACAATGTAGCATGCACTGTTCATTGTATTCCAGCGGCTGCATCTCTACCATTATGTGAATGGCACTTCTGTACCTTCAAGGACACCTCCCTTACATTTGTAACCTTTTTAAGTTTTCGGTATTTTCGATCTCTCTTTGCCCAATGTTGCCCTTAGGTTGCTTATTTATTAGTCCAATCTCATTACTACGGATCTGTCAAATAAGTATGATAATCTTTAGGTCATGTGCCTGCATCTAAATGCTCGATTAGAGTAATGTCATGAATAACTTTTCATAGGAAAAAGATTGTAGAATTATATTGATGGCTCTACTCTCAAACCCGTAATGAAAGCTGATGTCAAAGCAAAAGATTTTGCAAAATAGTGTTTTGAATAACATATACATAATGCCAAAATCGTTACTTGGATAAATAATTTTGTCAATATCTCTCTATTGGTGTACAATTTGCCAAATTTAAGACAACCGAGGCCACTTGAGATTATTTAGCCTCTTTATATGTGTAATCTAATTATGTCAGACTTTATCAACAGGAATTGGATATTCGCTTTGCTAGGCAAGGAGATAAATCTATTAAGGATTTATATGCTTACAAGGCCACTATATGAGAGCAGTTAGCACTTATAGAAACAGTTGAAATCTCACCTCCAAATTTGCTCAGATATCATGAGGATCATGGGGTTATACAGTTTCTTATAGCTCTTCTTAGGGTCTCTGATGCACCTACTGACATCCAACTCTGGTTGGAATCAGTATTACACTTATGGAACCAGTTAAAATCTATGCTTCACCAAATTTGCTCAGATATCATGAGGACCATGGGGTTGTTGAGTTTCTTATGGCTCTTCATAGGATCTCTGATGCACCTACTGACATCCAACTCTGGTTGGAATCAGTATTACACATACGCTGGATTCTTCACTCTATTAAAAGTATCACACTACAAACACGTTTTACTACAGTGTACTAGGCGCTTTACCACTTAAGCCAGGTTCAGTTGCTGTTGCTATTTGCTAATAGATTATTTTTCAAATATTTCTAGCATGAGATTTAAACCTGCAAGCAACAACCATATATTGGTAGATTAGAAGGGGCTCAATTATAATGCCTGCCATTGTCATTTCCTACTTTCAAACTAAATTATGAGGAAAATAAATATAGAATCATGTTACAGGCCCTCCTCGGCCATCCTCCCTGTTCCCACCACTTCCTTACACAGGTTTTAAACCAGGAAAGATCATCAAATTGGGCAACTCTAAGAACAGGACGCGAAGGAGAACAAAAGAAGAAGGCCCTGCCCTAACATCTTTGTAAACACAATCTATCTAAACTACCTAAACGGAAGTTTGCACCAATTATACCAGATACCAGATCATTCAGATATAATTATAGCTGCTAATTGGGCTTTAAAGCCTAGGTGTTCTTAAGTTTACTTACAATATTAGTGGAAAATAAAATTTTAATGTTAAGTTTAGATGACTTCCATTTTTTCTTGAATATGACTCAAATAAGGAAATGACATGCCCATAAAAGAAAATCAATTTGGGCTATTATCGATGCTTAACACTGCCATTCCTCTCGTACTGGAAAAAAACAAATGCAACTAATTCTTAGGTGATAAACACATATATAATACAATTCAAAGAGTTTATTGCATTTTACTGAATTGTCAGTACTCTACATTTAATTAGGTACTAAAAATATTACACTAAATAAAGATGTCTGCACTACCAACGTGGGCCCATACACTATCCTACTCCAGGAAGATACAAAATCAGAAAGAAGCAAGTTACTGACATTAGAGGGCAAGTGAAATATGAAAACACCGAATACTTGAAATTATAATATTAGGCCACATTAATATACTATCAATCTTGTTATGGAAGACAGATATTATCACCAGAATAAATATGGACAATGGTTGTGCTCGCTGTAAAAAATCATAAGATTATCCTTATCATTTAACCCTAACCAGACTCATTAAAATAAAAACGAAGAGAGTTATCCAATCAGTTTATCCACGAACTTGAGCCTGGCATGGGATGATAATCATACTCAGGTAGTGCCTTTTCCGGCGACATGGATCTTATGCCTCCATTCTATCCTATTTTGTGTCAACCCTTTCGTAACAAAGGGCACATTTATATCATTTTTTATTAATTTCATTCAAGTTCTCATGAGCTTCTCTCCCTCTTTTGGCATCATTTACATGGATCACTTCCAACCTTTTTAACGGGGCATCCATTGGTCTTCTTTGTTCATGTCCATACTAACAAACCTATACTCCCTTGAGCTTCTCCCCTAAAGGTGTTACCCCTAAGTTCTCGTATATATCTTTATTTCAAGCTTCTCCCCTAAAAGTGTTACCCCTAAGTTCTCGGGTATATACTCATTTTTAATCCCTATCCCTCCTAGTTATCATCCACCTTAGCATCCACATATCAGCTACATTTAATTTTATCTATAAGATTTTCTTTGGTGCCCAATATTATACACCATGGTGCATTGCAAGCCTAATAACTGTCTTATAGAACTTGCCTTAAAGCCTATTTGGAACCCACTTATCACACAGTACTACTAGCACTGCTCTCTATTTCACCCAACCCACGTTTATCATATGTACCACACACTATCAATATCTCCTTTATGGATAAGGGAGCTCAAATATCAAAATTGTTCGCATCTTGGCAATTCTTGCCCATCTATATCAACTAAGGTTCTACCTGTAGTTCTATCCATGTACTCCATCGTAGTCTTAATTATTTTAAACCTTTTGATTCTAAAATTTGCCTCCACAATTCTAGTTTGGCATTTAGCCCTGGGATAGAAGTGCTAAAAATGAGAAATTAAAAAAACAAAACCATCCAATTTGAACATTTTCTATACAATTATATTTCAATGGGCATATATTTGAAGACAAGTCAAAACTAATTTTGATTGGTCTATCATTAAATAGCATAACTTTTGAGTGACCTACTCTTTCTTCATGCTGCATATTTAATATATTGTAGCATTTTTAAGATCTTTTACCCATTATATTCAATATTATCTTAAGCCAAAATTGACCTAAGTAGGTTAAACTACAATTTCAACTGGCAAACTATGACATGAATTTAACCAAATTCACGGGCAAACTGCCCAGCACGAATTTGAATGAAGATTAGTTCAAAACTATCATTTTCAGCTTAATATGCTCATTACAAAAAGAAAAATTATTTAAATTGTGATAGAAAAGCTTCACTCAGCATAAGATTTCAGGCCACGTTACAGACAAAAGAGTGGTAAACTCTGTCCTCAGAGAATTACCCCGAATCCCCAAAAAGAAATTGACACAACGGAATCACCTGTTAAGCCCAGAGGCCTTAGATCCCAAAGTAGCAAATGATTGTCAGTGCCACCAGTGACCAACCTGCATTTCCTCCTCAATAAAGCAGATGCTAATGTTTGAGCATTTTTCTTCACCTGATGCATATAAGCCTTATATTCTGGACTAGCAACTTGCTTAAAAGCAATTGCCAGAGCCGCAATGTGGTTATTGTGAGGTCCGCCTTGCAGTGATGGGAAAACAGCAAAATTTATCCTGTCCTCAAAGTCATAGTTTTCATTATCATCTCCTTGACACAATATAGATGCACGACGCTTAGGCTTCAAACCTTTCTTATAAAATATTATGCCTCCCCTAGGACCCCTAAGACTTTTGTGTGTTGTTGAAGTAACAATATCACAATAGTCGAAAGGGCTAAGACATTCCTGTAAATTAAAGCATTCATAAAAGATAAGTAGCATATTATTTGATCATCTTGATTCATATATATAATCTAACACATATTTAAACAAATGACTATAGTTGGTGCAACAAGTATGCAGTTCATACTTTTTTATCTATTCAAAAAACATACTTAATTTTAGACTAGGAATGAAACCTCACAAAATTACTGAAAGGCAAGAAAATATAACGCTAATTCATTTTGTATGCACATATTTCTCTTTATTGCTTGTATAGACTATTTCAACAAGCCACATCCTCCTTTCAAAATGTACACTCTCCAGCTAATCCTTTACTACCACCACTTTTTCTTTAATCTACATTACATCAATTAAGGGTGCAATTTGGTCTCTCTAATATTCATGTATTCTTTTTGATAAAAACATTATCTTTGTTAAATTTGATTCCACCAGGTCACTCAGAAGAATGTCATCCATTATCTTCATAGCTTTGATGTCACAATATTGGAAATTAATAACATATTTTTGCATAGTGCACATAAGGAACACTGACAGACAAAGAAACAATAAAAAAAAATCCCAGGGAGCTGAGGCTCCCAGCATCATATAAAAATGCAGAAAAAAATATTTTACTTCTACTCTTTACTTTATCACAAGCCAATCTGTGATCCTTACATAGTCCTAGCTATAATAATAACTGAACAAAATTTCAAGTTTTCAACCACAGAATGCACATCACGTAATTTAAAAATTATCTATCCAACTACATTATTCTCAAAATAAGTATATCTAGTACTGGGAACAGAAGCAGAAGAAAGTTAATATAAGATCAACATTAGCAGAGACAATTGAAATCTCTCCCGTTTACTTTCTATCCAACAGAAATATTTTTATTATTTGTTCAAGCCATCAGAACTCCCCTTTTACAGAAAAATGCCCATTAAGTATTTTCTTCATGATTGTAAAAGCATTTTTTTAATGAATATATCATCAGCTACCCATGTGTCTGCCTAAGATACACTTGATGCCTTCAAAATAATCAATGGCATAAGAACCATTAAATTATACAAATTTCCGAACCTAACTAAGACTGCTCAATGATGAACATTTACAACTACACATGAAATTCATACCTCACTTTTGCAAGACAAGGCACACATCTACAGCCTAATTTATGCCTCAAGTTCGTATGGAATCAGATCCAAGTACATAACTGTACCACTAATACAAATTGTCAACTTCCAGAGAATCAATTTTTTTTTAGAATTTTGGTACCTTTGCAGCCACAAGTCCACTAATATGTGCCATATCGCACATCAAAACAGCCCCGCATTTATCAGCAATTTGCCTAAACCTCGCATAGTCCCACTCCCTTGGGTATGAGCTCCCCCCGCAGATCAATATTTTAGGACGGTAATCCAGAGCCCTCTCTTCGAGCTTATCATAATCAATATATCCCGTATGTGGGTTCACCTTATACGGCAAGCTCTCAAAGAAGATGGAGGCACCCGAAACCTTCTTTCCACTAGGCGTATAATACCCATGACTCAAATGCCCCCCGGAAGGTGTGTCCAACCCCATGATCCTATCCTTTGGAAGCAATAGCCCCGTATAGACAGCAAAATTCGCCGAAGTGCATGAATATGGCTGCACATTCACACCCCAAAGCTCGGGATTCAGGTGGAAAGCTTCCAAAGCTCTCTTGCAGCATAACAATTCAATCTGATCGATGAATTGGTTCCCACCATAGTACCTGGATCCGGGCATCCCCTCCGAGTACTTGTTCGTCAGGTGGCTTCCCAGGGCCTCAAGCACGGCGCGACACACAAAATTCTCGGACGCAATGAGCTCGATCCCTTTGAATTGCCTCTCCCTCTCCTTCTCCATGATCTCGTGGACATCAGGGTCCGTGACGGCGAGGGGCTGGTTGGCCCATGCCCGCACTGAGGCTCGGCGGGCCTCCACTGTCGCATGGTTGGAAGCAGCAGGCCGCTTGGGAGGAGGGCATGTGGAAGAGGACGATGAGGAGGTCTCCAAATTGCTGCTGTTACCGTCGCACCGCCGGCGCTTCAGGCACATGGGGTACCCGAGGATGCTGAACTCCTCATCGACCCGCTCGTCCTCCGGTTCGCCTTCGTCCGCGACGGATCCCTCCGCAGCCCCCGAGCCCGCGGGCGTCAAGGGTTCAAGCAATTGGAGCGGGAGCGGCGGGGCTCCGAGCCGGGGGGAGTCAGGGCGGAAGCTGGAGTCGATCTGGAGGGAGATAGAGTCATCGGCGATGGCCGGGCGGGCGGCGCGAGGGTTGGCGTTCGGGTGGAGGCCCAGCGAGAGGTCCGATTGCATAGCGATCGAAAGAGAAGAAAAACAAAACCACAGCGTCGAAGGCTAACAAAGATAACAAGAACTAATCGATGTCCCGGCAGCAGTAGCAGCAGCAGAGACACCGGCAGCGGCCGCCGAGGCAGCGGCAGTACAAGGAGCGGAAGGAGGGGCGGGAAGAGGGATCTCGCGGAGGAGCTTCCAT
The DNA here is from genome assembly GCA_035235625.1 of Saururus chinensis. Classification (NCBI taxonomy): domain Eukaryota; kingdom Viridiplantae; phylum Streptophyta; class Magnoliopsida; order Piperales; family Saururaceae; genus Saururus; species Saururus chinensis. The sequence continues at coordinate 31,938,187 of CP141140.1, forward strand.
GGCCGGAACCCTAGACAAGGGCAGCGGAAGGAGGACGAGGAGCATCCATGGCTGGAAACCCTAGATAATGGCGGGGAGAGCGATGTGGGCGAATATTGGGGAGGGGCTGGTGGCGGTGCGAGGGGATGAATCTGGACCGGAACAGCTGTTTGGGTTCCAGTAGACGAACGATGATGATTGCTCGCTAATCCTCCGCTCCTTCGCATTAGAACTATGATATCTTGGCCCCACAGATCAACGATGTTGATATTTTCCTTACATTTTTGGGCGTGTCATGACCAACGTTCGCTGTCTCGGATCTCGATCTCGGTCTTTTCTCGGCAGCAAAGAGGCAAGATTTTAGAGAGATTATATACAATAATTATAAGCATTCAAATCATTGTAAAAATATAATTAATATATTTTTTAATATAGGTATATATTATTATTAATAAATATTAAATAATTATAAATTTATAAGAATATAATAAAAATTATGTAAAGTAAGAAAAAAATATAATATTTATTAATGATGTAAAATAAGACAATATAAATATTATTTATGTAGAAAAATTAAAACTTATTTAGCTATAAGATCTAAGAATAAGTAAACCTAATGACATAAAACTAAGAATTAATTTAAGTAGAGCATTTAATAAAATACTAATTTTTTCTCTGTTTTATAATTTCCTATCCTCTACGACAGTTGGATTACTTAATTGGTCATGACCCATGATCGGAATCCTGTGTAGCATGAGTAAAATCATCTTCCTCAGTAAATGTCAAAGTAGTCGTATTAAATCTTTCATTTTGATTGGCCTCATTCCCTTTGAGAGTGTGTCTACTACTATCATTTCCATTATAATATCTTCCACTATTATTGTCTACATCATCTGTAGTACTATCATCATTGGACACTGGATCATCTATATGCATGTGAGATCCCTTGGTAATAGAAGATGATACAATTTTTTCTCTAAATCTTTCAACATCAATTCTAATTTCTTTTGTCGCACCAGCAATCAAGGGATCAGGTTATTCATCATCCTAGTCCATAGAGTATGTTGCTACCCACTCAACATAAGGATTCTCTCTCTTATCCAAATCTACTTTAGCCACTAATTCAAAGTGGTCTAAGTGGTCATCCTCTTGTTTGTCATGATTTTTATAATTATCTTCTATATCCTTCATCATCAACTTCATATTATAATGACAAAAGACCAATTTCTTCAACTTATTATAAGACAATCTATTCCTAGGTTTCATGTGAATGAGGGCAAATGTGCTCCAATTTCTCTCACATGGAGATGCAAATGCAGTTTGTGACAGTATATGAATAGCCAACTTGCTTAATGTAGGGCAATCAATCCCATACAATGACCACCATTCCCTTGGAAAATAAAGAGAACAAAGTAACATCTTCATAGAGATGTATTAAACAATATATGGGTAAATTTTTTTATCTTCATGTTCAAGTTACCTGCCCACACTGTTTTCCTTGATTGAACGGCACTTCTACTTCTAAATGTGCCACGTACATCCCTAAACCTAACAATCTTTATACAAGTTGTTGTATGTCAATGATATTATATAAGAAAATAAAGGATAAATTGTGTTCAATTAATATTTAGGTAATTTACCTCACTGCCTATATTGCCTGCATCATCTGACATTGGGAATAACTTATCAAATACGTTATGCACCGTCTTGATTAAATATGGTATGTGCCCAAGCTTTTTACTGTAATGGTACTTAGGATTGAGGTAGTACACTACATAACAAATTGCATAATAATTAAGATAAGTAACATATTTCCTAAAAGGAACAATTGTTAGAGATGCTTACTGGCCTTGTAGATGGGTTCATCCATTGATCTTACCCATCTCTTGTCAATAACTTTATTAACCTATACATGAGACCTTGGAGATAAGACTTCAATGGTCATCTTCATCCTATCAATAGCCTCATAAATAGATCCCATAGTTGGAAATTTTTCAGTGTCTATGACTCGTAGAACCTCATGCATTGGCTCCATGATCGCAATTGAATCTCTCACTTCTTCCAAAATTTGTTATCAAGCACAATTTTCTCCACATCTGTAACACATGAATGACTTTGAAGGTTAGAATCTAGCCATTGTTGACTTGAGAAGAATGATAACAGTGCGCTCTTCTCCCTTTATAAGTTCTCTAGTGCAATGAAGTTTGTCGCGAACCGTGTTGCCTCTGGACGAACTAAATCCCGACCACAAGCCTGTCATATATGGTGAATAAGTTTGTCATGGTTATATATAAATCTTGTCACCATTCTTCCCTTTTTAACTGCATTTTCCACAAAGCCATGTTTTGCGACTTCTTCAAACATGAGATCTATACAATGAGCTGAGCTGCACAAGGTGTCCAATATAATGCATACATCTGCATCAACATCTTGCCAGCTTTCTTATAATTGTTAGCATTGTCTGTGACAATCTGAACTACATTCTTTCTTCTAATTCTCTTAATTTGTTCTTCAATTAAGTTCATGATGTAGTAAGCATTCTTCTCCTTTCCCGAAGCATCAACTGAGTCTAAAAAATAAATTCTTCGATTGCTATAAACCATGAAATCGATGATGGACATTTTTGTCTGCCCCGTCCATCCATCACACAAAATGGAGCATCCATATTCATTCCAAATAGGTTCCATATCCTTGATCCTCTTGTCCATGTCTTTGACCTCTTTGTTTAAATATGTTCCTAATATATCATTGGCAGTGAGAAATACGTACTCCTTTTCCAACTGCTTGTGCTTCAAATATCATGTTTAGAAAATGAGGATCATCTGTAACATGGGCAAGAATATGGTTAAAGACAAAAAACTTGGAAATCATCCTACCAAGTCTTTCTCTCAAACCAGGTGAGACTATATCTATAATGGTCTGTTGGTTTGACACACCAACTTGTCTCCTCTTTGCATGTGCTCCAATACTAGAACCACCTATGCCAGTTGATACAACCCTAGCTGCTTTAGGCTCATCCTCATCTGATGTGTCAATTTGAACCTATGATTCATACCCAAGACAACCAATTTTTGCACACATCTTTTCTTTTTTGTCTCTTGAATCAAGCATTTTTTTCTTATTTTCCTCCTTGAGGCCTTTCAGTTCATTTCGCACATTCTCAGGACACTTTTTGCACCTTGCAACATCTTTACCACCTATCAAATGATCCTTCAATCTTGTCACTCCTCTAACTTTCATAATTTTATCACATTAATTACATCTTGACCCCCTAACGCCCATTGGCATTCCATGCTCCCAACCCTTATCTGTTGCCATAATTTTTGCATAAAACATACATAAAAATAATAAGCTATCTACAAAAAAATTACACGACATCCTCATCTAATAAAGTAATCAACACCGAAGTTAGATAAGAGGTTCACATTTTAGAAAATTAGTCTAAAAGCAAAAATGATGAATAAAGGAATAAAATATGGCAATTTAAATACTGAATACCTCACAAGAAGAGTATACACATAAAATAAGAAAATAAACTTTGCATGTGGAGAAGCTATAGCATCCTAGAAAAAAAAGGCTAAAGCTTAAAATAGTCAGAGCAATAAAGCTCTATCAAGTGTTAGATAATATCAACTTTGGTTGATCATTATTCCATCTTCACATACATAATCTCACATTTCAGAAAATCAGTCACCAATATTTGATACAAGGAAAAATGAATTTTCACCCATATAGACAATTTTCTGCGATTTGTGCAATATTCATGTTCCTGCTACTCTCATCAAACTCTGGCAGCATCCTGGCAGAACTCAGGTAGCAACAACTTGTAACAAGATCTGGCTAGGTGAAGACAAAGGCTTTTTGTTAAAAAAAATGGCCCAGTCTGAAAAAGCCTGTTTACTGATTTAGATTTTCTTTCATTTTTTCTTGATCTGCAATGCCAGCAAACTACTGGCAGTTAATCTGACCTCCAGGCAACATGGCTGCTTATTTCAATTTTGTTTTTGTTTTTTTTCTTAGTGCCAGCATTCAATTTTGAAGGATACCAGTGGATTGCCAATTCATGGCAGTGGAATCGACTACATATTCAAATCTAAACTACTGGCTTGTGCTTTGTGGGCAATTCAAATTAGTTGGCGGCAGTTGATCTGCTAGCAATTCATTCACTAACAGCTAATATGAACTACCAGTGACAATCTACAGGTAGTTATATAATTAGCATACGAATTTTATGCTAGTGCATATCTCCTCGAAGTCCTTTGTCATTAATCATCAAATTTTCTACTTAATTATTTATGTTACTATATATTTGCATGTTGTTATGATAACTTGATATTAGTATTAATGCTTCTAGTTGTTAAAATATGCTTCAATTCTCAAAATACACGTGAAACATCCTTTCTTAGGTTATTGATATCATTTTCTCCAATATTTGCACTATATTCAAGGTCAATGATATGAGACCAATATATGATATTACGAACCATGGATGCAACATACATAAAACTCTTTCCATAGTTTTCTAATTTCAATGCTATTGTCTAACTAAAATTTGGGTGATTAAAAACGAGTTCAAATTAAAATATAATGCTTAAAACCCCATTTATCATATTGATCAAAATCATATTTGCAAATTTCATAAACACTACCCTTTTTTCTTGCTTTTTTTAAGGTTAAACCAACTCCACTGGCATTCAAGGAAAACTTTCTAATGATAAAATCAAAACCAGAGGGAAAACTTTCTAAAGATAAAATCAAAACCAAATAGGACGAAGTAATGAGCCTTATCCCTGAGATTACAAGATGCAAATACAAGAAGTCACTAATCTTCTGTTATGAGCTTTTTGAATCTTCACATACATGTTGTAAATACAAGAAGTCATTAATCTTTTGGTTGGCTTCAAATTTATTGCTAAAGTTTTACGTGTTTCCAGATTTATTTCTGAACCATAGTTGCCTTTCCAGATTTAATGTTCTACCAAGCGCCAATGTCCAAAGTGATGGCTGAATAGAATTTGACCAGATATGCCTGCATTATTGCAATTACCAGTGATTATTGTAAGATCCCTTATCATAAACCGGTTTGAATGTATTTTGTTGAAATGCTTTTTTTATGTGGTTTAATATTAATTCTGATCAGTTCGGGATAATTTTATAAATTTGGGTATTTTCTAAAGGTTTTGATCAAAAACCAATTTCACATTTATGAGTTTTAAGTAGTTTTTAGTCAATTCTGAATTTTTGGGATTTTTTTGAATTTTTACTAATTTTCTAAAAATTAGGGTTTGGCATGACCCCCCTATGGGCCCCACCGACGAAATTAAGATTTTTAGACCAAAATGACCCAAACATCATCTTAAGCTCATACAAAAATTTTCAGAATTTTATCGGATTTAATTAGTGCCCAAATTTGTAAAATACCCATTTTTTAGCCCAAAATTTTATTTACACCTCATTAGTTCATTAAGTGTACCCCAAGCTCTACTATAAAAGAAAAAGAATTGAGTCATTTCCATTTTTGGGAATAGGCTGGGAGGAGGTGATTAAGGTCTAGTTCCCAATTAGGCCCAGATTAGAAGGGATTAAGGTATGTTCTTCCTTAATTAAGCTTAAACCCTAGATTTTCTCCTAATACATTCTTAATCCAACATTTCCCCTTTGATTTGATTCGATTTCAAGCATCAAAGTTACTGATTTACTCCCTCACTTCAAACCCTACTTATCAAAATTTATTTTTTATGCTTAACAAACCCTAGATCTAAGATTTCTTCAAGGTTTTTAATGTTTAACCGATTTTTAATGGAGTTTAACTTAGACACTATGTTTTTGGAAGGTTTCCAAGAAGGGTGAAGGTCAAATCCAAACCTAAACAAGTGACAAGGTAATGGGTTTTCAAAATCTCAGTTTTCTTATGGTAAAATCTCGATTTTTCATGGTTTATTTGGAATGGGTTTGCTTGATTTAGTGCTCTAATGGTGAGTTTAGTAAATGCTAATCTTTTATCTCGATTTCTTAGGGTTTTGTCTTAGAATGATATAGATTAGTGTTCTGGAAGGTTTTATGAGTTTTTGTTAATGCTTGGTACTATGGAAGAAGATTTGAAGGTATTTTCAAGGTGTTTCGGTTTGATTTTCGAAAATGAAAAAGAAGGTCAAAATTGCTGTGTTGGCGTTAGAACAGCCTACCAGGGCATTAGAACGACAATACTACATTTTTGACTGATTTGCAGTATAGCCGATTGAATGGTCCTGCAGGGCGTTCGAACGGCTACACAACGGTTTTTGCTATTTTTGAAACTTATGCACATTTCAATGTTTTACTCCATTTGATGATTCTAATGGTTATGAGAGGTATTATATAATGATATTAGGCTACTGGAGGTGTAGAATTGATGATGAAAAATTTATGAAATGTGTTTAAGTATAGACTTGTGGCATGATATTATGTTGATAGTTATGCATATTGATATTGAAGTACCTTGAACTTGTGCATGTTGGCAATTCTTGTGATTGAAATATGTTTCTAGCAGGGATGTAATGAGAAAAATAGTGGGATGAGTTCTCCTATAATGAATATGATTTATGGGTGATGGATGTGCTCATGTCACAGCTTAATGTGTGGAAAAATCATGGTTCTGTATGAGAATGTTCAATTTCACATGGATAGATTTAAGCTTTGTGGTGGATTTTGCTTATGATTTCAGTTAGAATTTATTATTTTGAATGGGTTAAGCATGCATAGGTTGCCTTATGAGTTTATATCAAAGCATTGATTGTATGCTTAGGATATGCATGAACACACACGTATGGGGAATCTACTATGACATTGTAGTTAATTATGAGGTGATTATGATGCATGAGGGGACTGATTAGGACCACGTTCCATGTGTTGGAAATCCACGTAGATCTTGCTCATGGATGTATCATGATATCATGCATCATGGATTGGACTTCATGAATGAGGTTTTACCATTGGTTAATTGGAATTGATCAGTTGTATGCAATGATTGAGATTGTGTGCCAGATTAATCACTCGGTGAATTAATCGAAACTTGGTTGGTCCGAAAGGACATGCTTTCGATTTGAGTTCCTATGTGGAACATGGATACTCCCCGGGTTGAGTCTAGTTAAATGGAGTTATGTAGGGACGAGTTGTGTACTTGTCTTGCGGATTGAGATTATTATGGTTATCTAGACCCTGAAAATCCAGTTGGTTTGTCCGAGTGCACCGGCTTACCAGGTATTGTTGCTTGGGACTTCGGTCCTGACAAGTAGGGTTGCCCGGGTGTTTAGGCTTGATGGGCAGGAGTTGCTCGAAGGCTTTGGCCTTGAGGAGCAGGGGTTGCTCGAAGGCTTTGGCCTTGAGGAGTAGGGGTTGCTCTAAAGCATTGGCCTTGAGGAGCAGGGGTTGCTTGAAGGTGTTGGCCTTGAGGAGCAGGGGTTGCTTGAAGGTGTTGGCCTTGAGGAGTAGGGGTTGCTCTAAGGCATTGGCCTTGAGGAGCAGGGGTTGCTTGAAGGTGTTGGCCTTGAGGAGCAGGGGTTGCTCGAAGGCATTGGCCTTGAAGAACGGTTTATTCTCTCTGTGTGGACTTGCATGTTAGACTAGTGTGTGTGAGACACATACATGCATGATGAATGAGAATGTTAATGCATGATCTGAAATGTATGTTAGAGGTACTTCTCATGTAGGTTTATATGATATTGATGCATGATCTGAAATGTATGTTAGAGATACATCTCATGCAGGTTTATGTGATATGAATGCATGATCAGAAATGATATGAATGAGACACTATTATGCAAGTTTATGTGATATGAATGCATGATCAGAAAGTGTGTGAATGAGACACTATTATGCAGGTTTATGTGATATGAATGCATGATCAGAAATGATATGAATGAGACACTATTATGCAGGTTTATGTGACATGAATGCATGATCAGAAAGTGTGTGATTGAGACACTATTATGCAGGTTTATGTGATATGAATGTATGATAGTGGTATAGCATGTTAATCTTAGATCTGGATTGTTCATTGTCACGCCGTAGTGTTTTCTAATTATTATAACTGTATTCAAAACCATTATTGAGTTTTTATACTCACCCCATTTTCCTTGGTTTGTTTAGGGGCTACGTGGCATGACACGTAGATGGACATGACCCTCTGTATGAGGAAAGGTCGGAGAGAGCTTGGGAGTAGTCGTGGAGGCTTCTAGTCTTGCTTGTCTCTTCATTTATCTTGTTTTGATGTTAGAATCTTATGGAATGATCCTTGTTTTAGATTTGTGATATACCGTGTCTTTAGTTTCATTTTAGACCTTGTTTGGAGCCAAATGTGTGGTTATGGATTATTAGTATGTGGGTTTGAGATTGTGGTTTAATTTAGAGTTTAACCCTTTTGGTTCTACCTATTTACTCTTGCTCAAAGTAGTGCATAAGCTCCGTGAATTAGATTGCCCGTGTTGGGGGGCACAAGTCTTCCGCTATTTTCCTCAATTGTTTCAATCCGTCACCCCCGTGCATTGGTCCGACCCTTGGACTAGGTTCGGCTCGGGTCGGGAGGTGCCGGGGCATGATAATTATTGTCATGGTCTTCAATATTATTCTTATGAATATAAAGCACAAGCACCATTTTGAAAAATTAAATCATGTGAATATGTCTCTAGAAGAAAAGCTGGAAAGATAACAACTTCAGTGAGGAGAATATTAGAAAAGCAGAAATCAAAGATTTCATATGTAATGCCCGAGATTTTTCATCCATTTTTCTTAAAACTCACAGAATTTTTTTTTAATATAATATGATGAATCGGAGTCAAAATGACGAAATCAAAACCTGTATAAACAATTTATAATTTAAAACATCATACGATTAAACATCGTACTACCAAATCAAATATCCTCAGGCATTACTCGAAAACAAATGTACGACTAAATTACCATGATCATGGATTTTTAAATACAAATAACTCCCAGGCGTCCCCGAGTACAAGTCCCATAAACAGTCTACTATCTGATCCAAATTAAAAGTCTAGAAGATATAAATACTTAAATCTCATCTCACCCAATACATCAGATCGTGGCACCAAATATACTCTCATTGAGTCAAATATACCTGAATCAAAAGGAGAAACAATCCACTACAGAATCGAGCATCCATCTCCAAGAGCTCTCCAACACAACCTGCAAAAGCCTCCCGAATGTTGGGGCTAAAAAAGTAGGGTGAGTATTTTCATACTCAGTAGGAAAATACCTAATAGGGGAAACCAAAACATTGAACTCAATAAGTTCATAAATACATGCATTCATGCAACTCAAACATGAAGCAGTCAACATAATATAATCAAATACATCTGCATATAATAATGCATAGCACACCAATGAAAGCAAACTTACACCAACACCCTTAATCAGGGTCTTACAACTTACTCATACCATCGTATGCATACTCAACACCTTACACATACTCGTACGACCATACTCATACAATCTTACACTTACAGTCCTTGTCAGAATCATATACTTACAATCGTGCTTAGAATCGTACACTCACGGTCTTACTCAGAAACTTACACTTACATTCTTACTCAAAATCATCATCTTACCATCGTACTCATACTCATACTCACACAACTTACATGTACTTGTATGACCTTACCTGTACAATCATACGCTTACACATAAACGTATTTTTACATTCTCCTTAGGAGCTTACACTTACATGTACTCTGGATCTTACACGTGCAACTTACTCAGAATCTGAAACATACAAAATACTCTCACTATCGTACACATACTACTGACAACTGAAATTCATTACAATTAACAAACTCCAACGTCAGAAAGGAAGGGAATGCCACAAGGGCATCACCTTAACCTTTGGGGAGCAACTAGACGCCATGGACTTTTCCGAAGGCAAGGCACACCTATGCTCATGGGGCATAGGATCAAACAGGTAAGAGTAGATCCATGATACTACTTACCTAAGCGCGCAAATACCCACTCTCTGGGGCCATATAGTGCCAACAAGGGCCATACAGTGCCAACTAAAGGCGGAAAAACATACAATGCCACTCTTGGGTAGAAATCTTACAGTGCCACTCTTAGGTAGAACATACAGTGCCATCTATGGCATAAACATACAGAGCCCACAAATGGCAGAAACTTACAGCGCTCTCAACAGAGCATCAAAGTCTGGGCTTAATATAGCACATAGACCAAGTCAAAGCATACATCGCTCTCAACAGAGCATCAGATGTCTGGTGCACTATATAGCACACATACAACATCCCGCAGGAATGACCACCATGGCAAGACACAAGAAATGCTCAGCCAATTCATTATCGGCTAGCTCAAACACAAAACTTAATTCATTGAACCCTCAGATCTCAAACTCACAATGCTATTATTAACTTTCTCATAATTCAAGTTTGAATTAAGTATATTATGCAGTACAATTATGTCACACAACCTCACAGTCCTTGACTGATCAAACCGAAGTTGAGCCCGATCGAAACCCCAGTTCGTCAGGGCAACAGACTTCACTTACCCGACCAAGTCACAACATAGCTTACCGTATACAAATCCTTATGTAATTATATAGCCTCTGACATCCACCTTACAGTCAAAACATCTTACTTACGTCTCCAAACTGAGCTCCTCAAAGCAAATCCTCATTATCCCCCTTTACTTACACCTCACTGATTATATTTACTTTTCATTTCGTAATTTGTACGTTATGCTTGTACAATTATGCACACTCTTACCATCTAACAAACCCACATAAGGCTTCAAGCCTAAGTTCTTTTACTTACAGAAACCAACCCCTGACTTTGCTCCACACCAAACTGATCCAATCCGCTCCATTCTTCGTCTGTCATACTTACGTTTGTCGTCTTCTATCACACGCTTACCCATCCACATCCGACTCCATACCAAAAACCTTACCACTTCTTACCGTTCATCACCTATACCTCTGCCCACACACACACAGTCCACTTATGTAACTTACTCAAAATTGCTAGCCATCATTAGCACATCCCTATTCCACATCCATAAACATACGTACAACTCATACATATCAATCATACTTAGCACACGGATTACACATACATCAATCGTACTTACAGCTCATATGCATGTCATATGTATCTAAACACACCATATAATCATGCTTATATGCACATCATGCAATTCCTAGCATGCTACTACTCATTAAAGCATGCTATTATGAAATTACGAGTTCAAAGCTCCCCTACCTCATAATCATGACATTTGATGGCGAGCATATGATGGTGGTGGCATCAGTGGCGGAGTTGGCGGCCAAAGCTTTGCCAAGATGAGAGAGCTGTTGTCCTGAGGGTTTAGGTAACGCCGAAACTACACACGGCCAAAAGGGATGTCAAAGTCAATGCGATAAAATCTGCGATCCACGGCGGCACACTAGGGGCAGCCGGGAGAAAGATCGTGCCAACGAGTGGCAGGTGCAACTGAAAGGCAGGGTGTACTCACTAAAATTCGATCGGCGGTTGAACAATACCCAACCGGTCACAAAACATCGAAATCGGCCGTGGACAGCACCCAACTGCTTCAATTTCGCATTTACAAGGGCCCTCATATGGGTGGAGGGTGTGGGGTAATGTTCAAGGATGGAGGAGAGGTGGAGGACTCCGATGTCAACTCCAAATGATGGCGGAGCCATCCGACAATCGTGCGGCTCCAAAGAGGCACCAAAACCCTAACCCACACGTGCGGCTACTTGCACACGCAGCCAAAGGGAGGGGAGAGATGGCTAGACGGTGTCGGCCCAAAGCTTGGAAGGGCGGTAGGGCCATGCCCAAGGGTGGTGACCGACAAAGATGGCCTTTGCCATTGTTGTGTAGAGGTAGGCCGACTAGAGGCCAGACGGTGTCTAGTGGAGGTAGGATGGTAAGAGGGCAAAACATGGCGCTCTCTATAGCGGGGTTAGACACATAATCGGCAGAGGGGACATGTGACTCATGTCGAAAAAAAAGGGGCGGTGCCGCACTAGGGCGGCCAGCCATCTCCAGGCTGAGACACGCCACAATAAGGTGGTCCAAAGGGTGTTCGACATCCAACAATGCTTGATGACCCAAAATGGGTGGAAAACCCTAGGGGCACAAGGATGAGCAGGGGTTACTGGCCGGCTCCATCATGGCCCTAGCGGCCAGGACGAGCTATCTCTGGCCAGAGGTGACAACCAAGGGCAGCGGCCACACGCCGGACAGATAGCATAGTGAGGAGCAAAGGCTTGGTTTTTCCAAGTGAGAGCACCCGAGCAAGGGATGCGGATTGGGTTCCGACAAAGCGAAGGGGACGGAGGCTGAACAAGGTATAGAGGGGTGGCCTCCCGCCGTCGTCGGCCCCGGGCAGAGTCGTGGCCAGCCGGCCCTTGGCGGCCCATGGCGGCGGCGGTACACAAAACACAGTGAGAGAGGGAGAGAGAGCTCACTGGGGAAATCCATGTGGGGGAGCTAGCGGGACTGGCCAGGGCAGCGGCCTTGCTATCGCTAGCCTGAGGTTGGCTGGACGAAGGCCGGGCAGAGCCCACCGGCCACCGCTGGTGCTGCCACAGCACCAATCAGAGAGAGCAGAGAGATCGGTAGAAACAGGGGAGGAGCATGGGGCGGCGAATCGGGCTGGGGCGGCATCCAGGAGGCGGCTTGGCTGTCATCAGGCCGAGGTCGGCCGGCGGCCTGTCGGTGGTGATCCTCCGGTTCAGCCAGAGATAAGGGGGGAGGGGTCATCCAAATGCTTCTGATAGGGCTTGGCCGATCCCGATCCCGAGCCTTTTTCATTTTCTTTCTCACTTACTCTCTTAACCCGACTCTCATTCTCTCTCGTTTTTGCCCCGCAATCGCGTGTTAAGGCCCATGGCCTACGATGAACCCCACACCCGGCTCTATGGGTATGAATACCGAGGTCAACAACGCCAAAGTGTCATATTTTCTCGCTGAAAATGTTCAAAAAGTAGCAAAAAATCGTAATAAAATCCGGGACAGTACATCATATAATAGGAGCAAAAAGTAACCCTTATCTATTGATAGTTCGAGCTGAATTTTGTCTACGCTATACTCTGTTTTATAACAGTGCTATAGAAAATCTTATTATGCAATTATGAAAATAGAGATGAACAAAGGAAGATGCAGAATAATACCTCTTGCTGGCCGGTGACAATTTCGTGGCTCTGAACTCCTGTGACAAGTGACAATTTTGTGGCTTTGAACTCTGGTGACAATTTCATGGCTTTGAACTCTCATATTGATTTTGTCATCTGTTGAAGAATTTTTATAGGCTCGTCTCAAGAAAGAGTCCTTAAGGTGGAAGTTTTGAAGATACCTTTTTTAAGTACTTCCCCTCTTTTGGTTTGGTTGGAACTTGGAAGTTTAAATTCTACTTGGAACTGGAACTTGGCAGGCCGCATTGTATAACCAATTTTTGGACTCCAGTTTGAGGCTTTGAGCTGCTGCTTCAACTTGGATTCTGCTGTTAAGGTACTCCTGCTCCACCGGAGCTATGGCCTTCGTGTCGAGCTCTTCCAGCATGGGCGTTAGTTGGGTGAGCAGAGTTGAATCCACTGGCATGGACCGGGACGGCTCCTGTACCTTTGCTGTGGGAGCACTCGGGCTGGCAGCATCGGCCATTGGCGTCCACCGGCTAAACTTGAGAGATGCAATAGCTCGGTTGCTCAGGACTCTGGAGGAGTCCCGGTCTCGTCCGATCTCGGTCCTCTCGGCGAGATCTTGCCAGGATCTCTCCGAAATTTGAATTTTCATTTCTACCCAATCTCTTGGCTTGGTAGAGACGCCGAGAGAGAGATTTCGGTGAGATCTCGCCGAGACGGCGAACTAACTCATGACTCGTTCCACCATGGGGTGTTGGATTTTTTAGAATTGGAAAGTAGAATTTGTTTAAAAATTCACTGCCAAATATGTATTACTATTAGGAATAAAAAATTTTAGAATAAATTTTAAATAAATATAATTCTTTTTTTCAAACTCAAATGTGCATATTTTTTGTATTATTATGTTTCTAAATTCGAGCTTTATTAAACAAGATCTCAAAAGGGTAAGTAATTTTAAAATTTTAAAGTAGGTCATTCTAATATAGTACATTTCTCGATGCTCAAATCGATATGAGAACTAACTATTAAAAAATAATGAAACCTGTAATTCTTGAAATAAGGTTGGGAGCTGGAATCAACGGAATCATGAGATGATTTGGTGATTTTGACCAATTCTGACTCAAAATAGCTTGGAATCAACTTGCGGGTAGAAGTTTTAATTCTGCTCGCCTTCTACACACAAACATAATTCTAATAATTCGAGCCAAAATTTGGGCGGAATCAACAAAATCTTAAAGAATTCTGTACACAAACAGCCCCTTAGCCCAGGTTTATACTGATGTGCATAAGCTCAGGCTAATGGCACAAGGTGGCAGGTAACCTGACCTGTGCACATAAGTTTGAGTTCATACAAATGAAATTTTATTATTTGCAAGTTCTTTTATGAAAAGAGTTAGTATGAGCCTAAGTTCAGGTGTATTAGTGTAAATCAGGTCTTTCTGGGTAGAGCTGTAAGTTTATTTGGCTGGCCTGATCTTTAAATAACGAGATTTGGCCCAATATTTTAGGAGTTTGGGCGGGTTGGGCTTGTAACCCATATTGGTTAAGGCTTGGCTTGGGCTTAGCCCAAAAACCCACTTAAGCCCAACCCAGCCCAGCATCCAGCTAGCTCAACCCATATCCATTTCCATTTCCCAACTCATAGCCCATTTATATATATTACATAAATAACCCTTCACCTATTTGATTTGTTTCCATCCAATGGTTACATCTTGGGACAATTTAGTCTAAAAAAAATAACTTTTAAAACCCTAACCTATAAGTGTGCTTTCTTGCCTCCAACATACCATTGCCTCGCACAATCGCACCTCTGATCTGCCACTCCAGCTGCCATCCTCCTCACCGCTCTTCTCTTTCTCACCTCTAGTGAACCACCACCTCCCTCTTCACCTTTCTTGCCTCCACCAGACCATCACCACCTCCCTCTTTTCCTTTCCCACTTCCACCATACCACTACCTCATAACTTAGCTTTGTCCCGTTCTGGCCACCACAATTGCTCCATCTTCTCTCTCACCTTTGGTCATTGTCGTCCACAACCTTTCTTAGCCACTGTGAACCTCCTCTTCCCATCTCGACTTTTAACCAGTGCTCCTTTGGGCTTCATCTTCCTCACCCACCACCAAGTCATAGCCTTTTTGTCATATCTTGGTACATGCCACCCCTGAACTGAACCCGGTCCAAGAAGGAAGTGGCACACGGCGCAACAAAATAAAGTTAGATTGTGGAAGACTTAACCCATCCTTAGGTAGAACACTACAGAGTTGGGCACATATACTTTGTACAAAAGCAAAATGAGTAAAGAAATGACTACTAATAAAAGCATTAGTCCACTCATACTCACATACTTAGTTATAAACAAGCTCACACATGCCTAAAATAAGAGCTTAAGACAACAATGGCTAACAAAAGTGTGAACTAGAGTCAACAACATGCCATAAACAAATCTAACATAGCAACCTAACATCTCTATGAATTCCCTCTAAATGATCGGCGTCATCCACATGCTCAACATAGAGCCCATTTAAACAATGTGCATGACATGACATGTAGCCCCAAAACAATCACAAAATAAGAGGGGTGAGCCAAAGCTTAGTAAGAGTTTTAATATGGAAAGTAAATTCATAATGACAACACAAGCATAGTCAACATAACACTTATCACATAATCAAATACTATGCCCATTAATCATGGAATAATTACATAAACCTATGCAACATGTGCATGATGTCATAATTTACATTTCATAAGTATCTATCTATTCATGTCACCTGCGTGTCATGCTATCTATAACATATCTCATCAATACATAGCCATGCCACCTTCATATCATGATGTATGTAACATATTTCATCAACACATAGTCATGCCACTTGCATATCATGCTATATATAGCATATCTCACCAACACATACTCATGTTTCTTGTATATCATGTTATATATAACATATTTCATCCACACATAGTCATGCCACCGGCATATCATGCTATATATAATATATCTCATCATCACATAATTATGCCACTCACATATCATGCTATATATAACATATTTTATTAACACATACTCATGCCTCCTGCATGTCATGCTATATATAACATATTTCATGAACACATAGACATGACACCTACTTATCATGCTATAACCCACATTCTATAAGCACCTACCATGCCACTTGTGCATCACGGGTTTAAATAACCTCATAAAACATATACACCTCATGTGTAAATATACGAAACTCATTGTCATAATCACATCCTGCTTGATTCATTCTCAACATAAACATATCATGCATATTCATTTCTCAATGAAAACATTTGTAATAAAATCCTGGCTTATTTGGCCTCAGTATTTGTACCCTTAGAGTCAGGCGCGGGGTTCAGTCGTAGGCCATAGGCTTGGACGCGCGCTTATGATGCAAAAAAGAGAGAGAATGAAAGAACAGGATAAGTGAGAGTGAGAGAAGAAAAAAAGAGATTGGGCTCGATCAAGTCCGATCAAGCAGCGTCTGGAAGAGACGACCCCCCAGCCTCATCTGTCCAAGCCGGAGGCAGCACCATCGGCTGGCCACCGGGCGACCTCGGCCGGGCGATGACCTAGCGACTACGAGGCCACCTTCTGAGCCTGGCTCACCAGCCCTCACCGACTTCCCCAGCTCACCCTGGCTCCGCTCTCACTCTCTCTGTTTCAGTTTTTCTGCTGCCACCATTAGCCGGCGAGGGCCGGCCGACCTCCCACAGCTCCACCCCAGCCCAACGACAGCGATGGACCACCCCTCCCAGCCCCGGTTGGCCTCCTCGCGGCTCTATCCCTCCCCCATCTCCTCCCCTGTTTGCCGCTAGTTCAATGTTTTGATTAAACAGTGGCTTGTGGTAGTGAGCCACAGCTGGCTAGACCTCCTTTCGGCTCCTCCTTGGTCTGGCGAAGTCAAGGGGCCACACCATCAGACTTGGTTCCTTCTCCTTCCCCTACATCTGTCCTCTGCTCAAGTCTGGTCACCCCTCCCTATTTTGTTTCTTATTGTGTTGGGCTACAGGAGGGTTGCTACTGTTGTCTACCACTACCCTCCATTGGACCCAGCTCCCCCTGGTTACTAGGGCCATGGCGGAGTTGGCCAAAGCTGCTGGTAACCCCTTGCCCCTCCTTGTGTCTCCTGGCCCCTCTATGTTTTTTTCCCATTTTGCTGTTTTGGGCCATTGTAGCATTGTTGGACACTAATTGGCCTCCAGCCGCCCATGGGGTCCACTTTGTTTCAACTGTGGCCGATGCTCCACTACTACTAGACCCTAAGACACCCGTTTGCCTCTGTCGTGTTTGATGAATAGCTGCCTGCACCAAATGTGTTGGTTGTGGGTGGCTATCAGTGATGCTGTCACTTAGGTCGGCCGCCACATCGTGGCCTTAGCTCTATCACCCTTGTGGGCCTAGAGGCACCTTTGGACCCACTAATTGCCCATCTCTTCCTCGAGTGACCCTCTTTGCCACGTGTGCATGTGGCCACATGTGCTGTTTAGGGTTTAGGTGCCACTTTTGCACCACCTAACCATTGGATGGCTCCATTACCTTTTGAGTTGACCACTAGAGCATCCTCCACCTCTTCTCTGTCCTCGAGTGTTGCCCCATGCCCTCCGCCCTTATGTGGGCCTTGCTGATGTGAAATTACCACCGTTGGGTGCTATCCAAGGCCGATTTCGATTCTTGTGGTCGGCTGAGTACCTCTCAACCATTGGCCAACCTTCAGTGAGTACACCCTCGACTTTTAGTCGCACCACCACTTATGTTGACACGACCTTTCTCTAGCCTCAGTTTTTCCCTTCAGTGAGTACACCCTTGACTTTTAGTCTCACCCTGAACAACTCTCTCCCCCTTAGTCAGTCGCCCTAGTCCAAATAAAAAAACCAAAGAAGTCTGTCTTTCACTAGGAGTCCAGCGTCCTGCTACCTTCAAGAGTCCAAGCCGTCTAAGGAACCTACTGCCTTTGCTCCTACTCGAGCTAGGAGTTTGGCTACGCTACATGAGTGAATCCTAGCTGCCTTAGGAGTCCGTCCCTAAGGGGTTGTGGCGCCCAGCTCGCCACCTAGAGTCCTGCCCGCATAGGGACTCCTCCTCAGCCTGCTCTGCAAAGTGAGTAAGCATCCAGAACCGCTCCAATGCTACTCCCAGCATCCATTTGAGCCCAAAGGTCTACTTAGGCTGTCCGTCGCCCAGGCTGACTTGGCTGTTTGCTGCCAAGACTAGGGGGTAGCTGCCCCCTTCTCTAAGGAAAAAGTTGAGGGGTTAACAGGCCTCCCCCAACCAATCCGCTTGACGCCCTTGTCGAGGCTAAGTATTCCGCGACTTTGTCTTCAAACTGCCATAACGTGAAGTCTTGTTCCCAGCTATTCTCAGAATCCGGAAGTCCCTTCCACTTAACCAAGTAGAAGACCCCTCCTATTCTTCTTGCTCATTCCTTTGACCCTCCTGCCCAGAATAGCATCAACCTCTTTCTCAAAAGAAGTTCTTATAGTAGGTAGTGCACTCTTTGAAGTGCCTCTGCTGGAATCCTCTAAGTCTTGGTGAAACAATTTTAGGAAGCTAACATGGAAAACAGGATGAAGCTTAAACTGCTCAGGCAACTCGAGTTGGTATGCTAGTTGACCAACTCGCTGCTTCACCTCAAAGGGACCATCATACCACTGTATTAGCCCTTTATGCTCATCCTTCCTTCACAGCTTCTTCCAAAGTTGGGGAGTAAGCTTCAGCATAACTCTATCCCCAACTTGAAACTCAAGAGGTCTCTAATCTCTGTCCGCATACTTCTTCATCCGCTTGACTGCCTTAGACAAGTAGTCACGCACCTTCTCCATCCTCTTAGTCCACCCTCTAGCCAAGCGATAGGTAGTGGGACACCTGCCTTCTGTCCACTGCAAAGCCACATCCACTGGTGTAAGGGGTTGCTGGCCCATTGCCAACTCAAAGGGACTGCTGCCCATTGCCGAGCTAGTGTTCAAGTTATAGCAGAATTGGGCGATCTCCAGCAAGTCTACCCAATTTTTTTGGTTCATCATTACAAAGTGCCTCAAGTACTGCTCTAAGATGTCATTCACCTGCTCCATTTGCTAATCCATCTGAGGGTGATTGCTGGTTGAAAAGTTGAGTTGTGTGCCCAACATCTCAAACAGCTGCGTCCAAAATTTGCCTGTGAAATGAGTGTCTCTATCGCTTGCGATGTTTGCTGGCAGTCCCCAATACTTGACAACCTTCCTGAAGAAAAGATCAGCGGCCGTCTCAACACTGCAAGTCTTTGGGGCTGCAATGAATGTCCCATACTTAGAGAAGCGGTTTACCACCACCATGATAGATCCATAGCCTTGCACAATCTGTAAACTAGTGATAAAATCCATGGACAAGCTGACCCATGGTCGGTCTGGGATGGGAAGGGGTTGCAACATGCCCACTTCCTTCTGTCTCTCCGTCTTGTCCTACTGGCACACTATGCACGTCCTCACATAGTGCTCCACATCTTCGAGCATTTGCGACCAGAAGTAGTTCCGAGACAAGAGCGCATGAGTCCCCTCTTGCCTTGGATGACCTGCGCATGCAAAGTCATGGGTCTCTTTAAGCAACCAGTGCCTCAAACCACCAGCCAATGGGATGTAAGGTCGTCCTCCTTTCGCATACAGCACCCCCTCCTCCAACCAAAATTACCATGTAGACCCATCCTTCATAGATTCGATCAGCCTTAGGCAGACTTGATCCTTCTCCGTGGCATCTCATATCCGCTCCAACATGTCCTCTGCAATCTATACCAATGCTGCCATTGTTGCCTTTGGTCTGTTCGTCGGCTGTGGGCATCGGCCACAACATTAGCCTTGCCTGACTTATACTCCAACACGAAATCGAACTCAACCAAGAATTCCTACCAATGTGCCTACTTAGGAGAAAGTTTCTTCTGCATAGTAAAGTAGCTAGTGGCTACGTTATTTGTTTGGACAATAAACTTTGCTCCTAGCAAGTAATGCCTCCAAGTCCTAAGGCAGTGGATGACTGCTGTCATCTCTTTCTCTTGGATTGAATATCTCTATTCGGTCTCGTTGAGCTTGAGGCTCTCATATGCAACAGGGTGATTGGATTGGATCAGCACTCCTCCAATCACCCGATCGGAAGCGTCAGTTTACACCTCAAAGGGAACATCAAACTTAGGAAGTTTGAGCGTGGGCTTAGAGGATATCGCCTCCTTCAACCGCTCTAACACTGCTTGGCACGCCTCAATCCATCACCAAGGCCTATCTTTCTTCAAAAGATTGGTCAGCACTGCTACCTTCTTTGAGTAGTTCCTGATGAATCTCCAGTAGTAGTTCGTGAGTCCTAAGAATGATCTCAGCTCTATTACCTTAGTTGGGATTGGCCACTCCACTATGGCCCTGACCTTCTGCCCATCCATCCTTACTCTTCCCTCTATTATGCAGTGCCCAAGGGACTCGATCTCTGTCTACACAAAGTGGCACTTCTCGAACTTCAGAAACATCTTGTGCTTCCTTAGCCTTTCCAACACAATCCTGACATGCCCAACATGTTCATCCAGGGAAGCGCTGTACACCACGATGTCATCAAGGTAAATGACCACAAACCAGTCCAAATAGGGTTTGAAAACATCATTCATCAACATGCAAAAGGTGGCTAATGCATTCATCAAGCCAAAAGGCATGACCAGAAACTCAAATAGCCCATAGCCATCACCATTGCCGTCTTTGCCTCATTGCCCACATCAATGCACACATGCCAATAACCTGACCTAAGATCCAGCTTGGAGAAATATGAAGCCTTCGCCAAGTGGTTGAACAAGTCAGCCACTAGTGGGATTGGGTACTTGTTCTTCATAGTGATCTGATTTAGCGCTCAATAATCTACACATAAACATAAGGAACCGTCCTACTTTTGCTGAAAAAGGACTGGGGCTCCGAAGGGAGCCTTGGGTGGTTTGATAAAGCCTGCCTTCAACAACTCATCAAGCTATCTTCTTAGTTCAGCTAACTCTAGTGGAGCCATGCAATAGAGAGCTTAGGTTGGAGGGCGAGCTCCTAGCATCAACTCAATGGCATGATCCACAGCACGTCGTGGGGGAAGGGTTTGTGGCAACTCTAGTGGTATCACGTCTGGAAACTCGCTCAGCAACTTCTCCACCTTCTCTGGAATGACCACTTTTGTGTTCTCAGCTTCCACCATCATGACCAAGTAGGTCTTATGGCCCGCTCAAAGGCCTTTCATCAGCTGGAGGGCAGACACAACCTGCACCTCTGTTTCGCCTTTGTTTTCAACAACAAAGCAAGGGATTCTCTCGTCGCTAATGAGAATGACCCTAAGGTATGGCATCACGGGCACCTTAGCCATCCTCATGAAGTCCAACCCAAGGATCAACTCGAAGTAATCCAAATGAACAATGGTGAAGTTAACTCTGCCTGTCCATTTGTCAATCATCACCGGCATGTTGTGGACAACTCCTAGGACTGGGGCTGCCTTTGAGTTAACTACCTTGATTTGGGCTTGAGCCTTCTCCATCTTTAGGCCCCATGCCTTCACGCACTTCTTTGCTAGAAAATTATGGGAAGCACCGGTGTCAACCAGTGCTCGCACCGGCTATTTGTCCAGAATGGCCTCCACATATATCAGCTGACCATGATCTAACTTCACCTTTCGGATAGCACTTACAATCTGCATAGGGTTCATATGTGGAGTGACCTCCTTTAAAGAAGAAGAGTCATTCTTAGCAACAACAGTGATTAGCTTCTCCCTCTTCAGACACTCCTTGGCGCGGTAGGGCCTTGACAAATGAAGCAAGCTATCCCCTTAGATTTACTGGGGTCAGCCTGCTCACTGTGCTTACCCTTCAATCTGTTCCTGTGTGCCTTGCCATTCTGCCTGCGACTGCCCTTAGAGGAAGAAAGCCCTTTGTCCCATTTCTGTGTGGTTGGCTCTGACTTGTAGTCAACCAACCTTTCAGCTGTTGTAATGGCTGAGGGGAGGTCCCGAATATTCTGGCTCCCCAACTTGTTTTGCACCCAACTCTGGAGACTGGTTAGGAAGTTGAATAACTTGTCCTCCTCCGTCATATGCTTAATGTCCAAGAGGAGGGACTAGAATTGCTTCACGTACTCCCTAACCATTCATGTCTACCTCAATTTTTTGAGAGACTCCCATGCAACCCACACCATGTTCGTGGGGAGGAACTGCTCCCTGAGTTCCTTCTTCATCATCAACCAAGCCTCGATAGGGGATGCCCAGCAGCAGCATCGTCTTCCAGCCTGGTTTGCCACCAAAGCTTGGCATCTCTTGAGAGATACAAGCTCGTCACCATGACCTTCTCTTCATTCGGGGTATGGGTGATCGCGAAGAACTGCTTCATGTCCCAAATGAAGTTCTCGATATCCTTAGCACTCCGTGAGCCTGAGTAGGATTTCAGTTCAGGTACCTTCACTTTCTTCATAGACTACACCGGCTCAAGTCTAGATTCTGCCTTCGTCCCTGAAGGTGTCAAGTTCAAAACAACTCGCTTAAGCAGTGCTATTTTGTCCACTAGCTCTTGAATCTTCCCTTCAGTCTCCATCCTCAAGTCCTGCAACTTGTCCTTCAAATAGTCTGTAGTGGCTGCCATGTCCGCAGCCAGAGAGTTGAATCGGGCAACACCTCCTACAGAACTGCCTCTCCGGACTCGTCTGCATAGGAACTAATTTCAACCAAGGAGAGAGGCTAGTCAAAGGCACCAATGTGATCCTGGACTGATCGCAAAGAGGCCTGGACCTCCGTTAGCATCCCGGGAGCCATCTTTAAAGCATCGTACTTCATTTCAATATCTATCAAGTGCTGCAACATAGAACCCATCATGGTGGCAACTTGTTTGCCCACAATCAGCAAGGAATCCCTGGGTCCTCACTTGCCAAATCCCCTTCAAATGTCCCAAGTCCGTCTGGCCCGTTTAGGATCCCGGCAATGGAACCAATTGTCACGAGCACGAAGCTTTGCCTAGCGTTAGCCATCGTGATGGCCTGGCTGCACCGTGCAACCAGCAGTTAATCTCTCGCGACCTTCCCACTCGTATGCACAAGGGAACAAGCAATTGACAAACACAATCCATCTTTGGTGCAAAGGGGCTCCACCCTTCACATTGTAAATCAGTCCATCGATGTACAAGGGCAGGGAGAGGGCAAGGGCTAATCAACCAGGTCATAGCACTCTTTTTCTCAGAGCACTCTGGTTCGCAATCACAATCTATCTATCAGCCATGGCCACCCTGCACTCTCCCTCATATAGACTCAGCCTTGGCCTGTCCTTATGCTAGAAGAACATGCAAACCCACCCATACAAGGAGTCTCAACCTGAACAACTCTCTCCCCCTTAGCCAGCCGCCCTAGTCCAAATCAAGAAACCAAAGGAGTCCGTCTTCAACTGAGTCCAGCGTCTTACTACCTTCAAGAGTCCGAGCCATCCAAGGAACTTGCTGCCTTCGCACCTACTCGTGCTAGGAGCTTGGCTGTGCTGCATGAGTGAATCCTAGCTACCTTAGGAGTCCGTCCCTAAGGGGTTGTGGTGCCCAGCTCACCACCTAGAGTCATGCCTGCACAGGGACTCCTCCTTAGCCTGCTCCGCAAGGTGAGTATGCATCCGAAACTGCTCCAATACTGCTCCCCGTATCCATTCGAGCCCAAGGGGCTGCTTAGGCTGTCTGTCGCAGAGGCTGACTTGGCTGTCCACTGCAAAATCTAGGGGGTAGCCACCCCCTTCTCTAAGGAAAAAGTTGAGGGGCTAACAGTAAGCTATGTGTATGGATGTGTATGTATGTGCTAGTGATGGTTAGTAAGTATGTTGGTAAGCTACATGTATGGATGTGTATGTATGTGCTAGTGATGGCTAGTGAGTACGTTGGTAAACTATGTATGGAAGTATGTGTATGTTATATGTATGTGTGGTGAACATATGTACATGTGATGAACATAAGTATGTGTGATGGACAAACATATGTGTGCTTGCTATACGCCTGCGCGATGGATGTGTATGTGTGTGTGGGCAGAAGTATGGGTGATGAACGGTAATAGGTGACAGAGGGTTTGGTATGGATTTGTTGTGGATGTGTGGCATTATGATGGAAGATAGAGGATGTAAGTTTGGATCAGAGCGTATGTTGGGGAATTGTTAGATAGTAAGAGTGTTGCATAGTAGTACAAGCATAACATACAAATTATAAAGTGAAAAGTAAGCATAATAAGTGAGGTATAAGTAAGAGGGTATAACTAGGTTTGGCTCTGAGGAGCTCAGTTTGATGACTTCCAAGTAAGATGTTTTGGCCATAAGGTGGATGACGGTAATTGTATGAATATGTAAGGATTTGTGTATAGTGATCTATATTGTGAGTTTGGTGGGTTAAGTGAAGTCTACTATCCTGACGAACTAGGGTTTCAGATCGAGCTCAGCTTTAGTTTGATCAATGGAGCACTGTATGTTTGAGAATTTCTGTGACATAATTGTACCACATAACTTACTTAATTCAAACTTGAATTATAAGCAAAGCTAATGATAGCATAGTGACTTTGAGACCTGAGGGTTTGACAGATTAAGTTCTGTGTTTGTGCTAGCCGATAATTGATGCACTGAAATATTGTTCAATAAAATGTTTTCAAATTTCAAATTGCAATCCTATTTTATGTTATGTCATTGCTGATTTGGGCTATTTATGTTTTAAATAAGTTAATTGGACCTTAATTGAGTTTACATGTCTAAACAGGCTTCAACAGGATCCAACTGGAAGAGGAAATGAAGCCCAACTACCCAAAGCCATTTAAAAGTAAAAAATAGGCTCTTAATAGTCTAAATATGCATGGAATGGTTGAACACAACCTTGTGGACCCGTTTGATTTGATATTTGCATCAAGAGAACTAAATTAGGAAAGAAGCTGATTCGGATATATTAACACAGCCATAGTATTTTGACCATATCTTTCTCTGTATAATTCGGATTGATACGATTCTAGTAGCATTGGAAAGAAGACTTCCATGGTGACAAGTGTTATTTCAAGACGAAGTGCCAAATTCCGATGATATATTAGCCAAATCTGGCATACAATCAGACAACTAGTAAACTAACCCGAGACCAACACATGGAGAATATTTTTATTGATTATGATTGATACACATAAGGAAAGACAATGAGGCTGATTGGATATCTAAAGGAAGATTCAAAGATACTTATTTGCTAAATAAATCATTAATTTATGTGATTTATTTAGAATCTAATCATTGCCAAAGAAGCAACCAATCAAGCACTCAATCAGGATGCAATCTGGAGATATGATTTGACTTTCCCCTTTGAAGCAACCCCTTCTATTCCTATAAATAGAGGGGTGGACGTGATAGATGGATCATCCCCTCCTCTTTGGAGCTCTCTTCTCCTATTTTTCTTTTCTTCTTTTATATTTTTGTTTTTAGTTTTATTGTTATGACTTTCTAAGCTCTCAAGCTAAGGCTAGAGGTGATTTATAACAATCTAATGGAGTTCTATTCATGTTTTATCAATTGTTTCAAGTAAGTATTTGTAACACCCCGGGTTTTCATTCACATAAGCATGTGACAATGCTAACTCAGGGTGTTAACTTTCCAAGCCAATATCACAACACATAAATAAATAACCTACTAAAGAAAAAACTTCATTAACCAGGATCTTGGCTCAGCCAAGTGAAAGTACTAGAACATAATAAAATAACATGATTAGAAATCTGATGGCAACACAGTGCCTTATTACAATTTAACAAGAAGTAAATAAACTAAAGTCCTACTGGCTGTGGAGAATCTACCCTGCTAACTCTGGGCAACTCCTGCTAAGAAAAACTCCTACTCTGAAACTGGTGCAGATCCTACATCAAAAGATGCATGAGTATTTCTACAAATACTCAGTAGGTGGCATGAAAAACCACCCTAAAACAGAAGATTATGATAATGTACCAAATAGTAGAGATAAATTGTGAACACAATGCAAAACATCCTGCAAAAGGTATCACATAAAGGTAATATACAGAGTAATGATTATCAAATAAACAACACTCCTAAACTGGCAGCTAATGCAAACTTACACAACTCAATTGATATCTACACCGTTCAGAGAATAACTCATTTATTGTCATCTGAAAAATTGACTCCCGTTCACAAGGAGTACTGCACATAAGCAGGGGAATCCTAACATCCCTAAGGATCCACTTGGATCAGCCATGGGTCTAGAGATGCAGGTAGTAGCTGTGCTCATGGACACACTGGCCGGAGGTAGGTGAGCCTTCCATGATGCTCAAAAACCTGGGTTGCGCATTTGTAGGGATCCACCGTCCCAAAGAAACGGAGACCATGAAGGTCTAAAAGATTACCGCCATGGCTATTGCTGTGAACTAACATAATGCTGAATGAAGATATGACTTAATGCATCCAAAGATTTGATACTAATCATAACCTATCATGCATGCAACTGACTCTCATGATTGGCAAGATAATAGGCAGATTTAGACTTAAGTATGTGAACTAATCAACATGACAAATTCAGGCTGATATGACCATCAACATTCAACTTTAGGTACATCACAATCAAGGCTGAAATTCAGAGACATCATAAGCTGAATTCTAGAGATTCAATAAGCATGAATACATCGTGAATAAAGACTCAAAAATTAGGGATTCAATCAACAAGATTACAACCAAAATCAAAGCTGAGAATCAAGTATTGAAAAGCAATAATGCAACCTAAACTAGGGCTGAAACTTAGGTATTCTCTCAGCATGATCATCACATAAATCAAGGCTGAGAATTTGGTATTACTTTGGCCAAAATAGAGCCTAAAACAAGGTTGTAAAATAGGGATCTAACTAAGCATAAGTAGAGCCTAAACCAAGGCTTCAAATCAGGGATTTGATTGTCCAAAATATGGCCTAAAGTAAGGCCACCAACCAGGGAATAAATTGACCAAAGTATGGCCTAAAGTAAGGCCACCAACCAGGGAATAAATTGACCAAAGTATGGCCTAAAGTAAGGCCACAAAGCAGGGAATAAGTTGGCCAAACTATGGGCTAAAGTAAGGCCACAAACCAGGGAATAAGTTGGCCAAACTATGGCCTAAAGTAAGGCCACAAATCAGGGAATAAATTGAGCAAAGTGTATGCCCAAATCATGATTAATAAACATGATTAGAATAAGAATTATTCATGCCTAACATATGGCTAAGATAGATGACAAAAATAAGCAACATACTTGCATAAATTAGGGCTAGTTGATGACCTCAAAAGAAACCCCTAGAACTAGGCTGAATTGTGGCTGAATTACATCTATCAAAACCTAATACTTAAGGTGTAAAAAGAAGCACCTACTTGTACCAAGTTGTCCCCAAGTTCCTAGCTCTTGGTCCTATGCTTATAGGCCTTCAATTCAATCTAATGGTGGCTGATTTGTTCCCTCTTACTTGCTGGTTATGGAGGTCCTTGCTGTCTGAAGGAAGATGATGGAAAAGGTGGAGAGAAGGGAGGCTGAACAATGCCAAAAAGAGCATGGTCAACCCCCTCCTATTCTTTTTATAAGAACTCCTCCTAGTTTTAGAGTTTTTGGGCCAATGGGAGGGCTGACCTAATGTGGGTGGACTCCTCTCTAAGAGTCCTATACTTCCCCCCTCCTATTATGATAAGAACCTGAGATAGAGCCCTAAAGACCTCTCCTTTCTTATTGATTTTGCCCCCTACACTCTAGGGCTGCCCCCTCTATCTTCCTTTGGGTCTCCTAGATGTCTTGGATTCCTCCCAACTTATAATAAATTGATTCCCTTAGGACTCCTAACTCCTAGCATGAGTAGGACTCCCAACTCTAAGCACAATTAGGACTCCCAACTCCAAGCACAATTAGGACATCCAACTCCTAGCATGATTAGGACATCCAACTCCAAGCACAATTAGGACATCCAACTCCTAGCATGATTAGGACATCCAACTCCAAGCATAAGTAGGACATCCAACTCCTAGCATGAGTAGGACATCCAACATCCAACTCCTAGCATGAGTAGGACATCCAACTCCTAGCACGAGTAGGACATCCAATTCCTAGCACAATTAGGACTTCTAACCAAAGTTGGACCCCTTAACCCTAAGTGGCCTTCCTCCCTTGCACACAAGGGTTGGACCAAAACCTAACCGGTTAACCCACAACATAATCGTAGGGTTTGAAAGCACATACGGGCAGCAAACAACACACACAAGCAAAGCAAGGAAAAAAATTACCTAAAATTTGGGGTGTTACATACTTTCCCCCTTAATAGGCATTTTGTCCTCGACATGAAAAAACTAATAAGCAAACAGCTCTGGGTGTGCTTGCCTCATCTCCGACTCAGCTTCCCATGTTATTTCTTCAGACAATTGCCTTTGCCACAAAACCTTCACTAGAGGAATGATTTTGTTTCTTAGCACTTGTTCTTTCCTGTCAAGTATCCTTATTGGCTTCTCCTCAAAAGTGAGATCAGCTTCTAACTCCAACATGGTGTAGTCCAACACATGGGAGGGATCAGGAGCATACTTCCTCAACATGGAAACATGGAAAACATTATGCACATCTGCAAGCTGAGGAGGTAATGCCAAACGATATGCAACAAGTCCAATCCTCTCAAGTATTTCAAAAAGACCAACATAGCGAGGGCTTAGTTTACCTTTCTTACCAAATCTCATAACCCCCTTAGTTGGAGAAACCTTCAGAAACACATGATCCCCTACCAAAAACTCCAGCTGCCTTCGCCTTCTATCTGCATAGCTTTTCTGTTGACTTTGAGCTGTGAGAAGTTTTTGTTTAATGTGCTTTACCTTCTCTGCACATTGCTGAACCAATTCAGATTGTAGAACCCTTTGTTCAC
Organism: Saururus chinensis; assembly: GCA_035235625.1. Classification (NCBI taxonomy): domain Eukaryota; kingdom Viridiplantae; phylum Streptophyta; class Magnoliopsida; order Piperales; family Saururaceae; genus Saururus; species Saururus chinensis. Next base: position 31,967,198 of record CP141140.1, read on the forward strand.
CAACTTCATCCCAGCAGGTTGGTGATCTGCAAGGTCAGCCATAGAGTGCTTCATATGGTGGCATGCCTATGCTAGCATGGAAACTGTTATTATAGGCAAACTCAATCAGAGGTAAGTGCTCATCCCAATTCCCTTTCCACTCCAAGACACAAGCTCTGATCATGTCTTCTAAGGTCTGAATAGTCCGTTCTGACTGACCATCACTTTGAGGATGAAAAGCTGTGCTGAAATTCAGCTTTGTCCCCAAAGCCTCTTGCACTGTCTTCCAATAGCGAGAAGTGAAGCGGCTGTCTCTATCTGATACAATAGATAGTGGTGTACCATGAAGTCTCACCACCTCTTTGATGTACAACTGTGCTAGACTCTCAGGGTTTTGCTTCCAGCTCATAGGTAGGAAGTGTGCCGACTTGGTTAATCTGTTAACAATGACCCACACTGCATCATGCCGCCTTTGAGTCCTAGGCAAGCCTACAACAAAATCCATAGTTACGTGCTCCCATTTCCACTGTAGAATCTCCAATGGTTGCAGCAACCTTGCAGGCCTTTGATGTTTGCTTTAACTTGCTGACAAGTCAGACACCTAGCTACAAACTCCCCAATGTCTTTCTTCATTCCATTCCACCAAAAGTTACGCTTGAGATCATGATACATCTTGGTGCCTCCTGGGTGGATTGTGTACTTGGAATGGTGTGCCTCATGCAATAATTCCTGCTTTAGTTTATGCACTGCAGGAACCATTAGCCTCCCCTGGAACCGAACCCCTTCATCTAAACCTTTGCTGAAGTTGGGTCTCTCTAACATTATCTGAATATCAGCATCATCTCTTTGTGCTTCTATCACCTGCTGGACAATAGCAGATTGAATGGTGATGTTGGCAAGGAAAGACTTTTTCTTATGTGAAGGCAAAACAATGTGGCACTCAGCTATCTCTTGTAAGAGTTTCCATTCCTTCACCATCATGTGAGCCACAACTACCTCTGTTTTCCTGCTCAAAGCATCAGCCACAACATTTACTTTACCAGGATGATACTGGATGGAGAAATCATAGTCCTTGATGAACTCTAGCCACCTCCTCTGGCGCATGTTAAGATCTGGCTGAGAAAAAATGTATTTCAAACTCTTATGATCCGTAAAAACTTCAAATTTATCACCATATAAGTAGTGCCTCCATATCTTTAAGGCAAAGACCACTGCTGCAAGCTCTAAGTCATGTGTTGGGTAGTTCTGTTCATGATTCTTGAGCTGTCTGGAAGCATATGCAATTACTTATCCATGCTGCATGAGAACACAGCCTAACCCCTTCTTGGAAGCATCACTGTATATAACAAACCCACCTGTGCCTGAAGGCAAGGTCAACACAAGTGCAGTTGTCAACCTCTTCTTTAGCTCTTGGAAGGTCCTCTCACAAGCATCATTCCACGTGAACTTCACTCCCTTCCTAGTTAAGGTGGTCATAGGCAAGGCTATGCTAGAAAACCCCTCAATGAATCTTCTATAATTTCCTGCAAGGCCAAGAAAACTGCGAATCTCTGAGACAGTCTTGGGGGTTTCCCACTTGAGCACTGCCTCCACCTTTGCTGGATCTACTGATACACCCTCCTTTGAGATTACATGCCCTAGAAAGTTAACACTCTCTAACCAAAATTCACACTTGCTGAATTTGGCATACAACTTATTTGTCTTGAGGATGTTCAAGACCTCAGTCAAGTGCTGTCTGTGCTCCTCTATGTTGGCTGAGTAGACTAAAATGTCATCCACAAAACAATGACGAACTTATCCAAAATGGCCTTGAAAATTCGGTTCATCATATCCATAAAGGCAGCAGGGGCATTGGTTAGACCAAAAGGCATGACTAGAAACTCATAATGTCCATACCTAGTCCTAAATGCTGTCTTAGATGTATCCTCCTCCCGGATTCGCAACTGATGATAACCAGACCTTAAGTCAATTCTGGAGAAGACCTTGGCTGATTGCAACTGATCAAACAAGTCATCAATTCTAGGAAGTGGATACTTATTTTTTATAGTAACTTGGTTAAGCATCCTGTAGTCTATGCACAACCTCAAGGATCCATCCTTCTTTTTCACAAAGAGGACAGGTGCTCCCCAGGGTGAAACACTGGGTCTGATAAACCCCCTGTCCAGCATGTCTTGCAATTGCTCCTTTAGTTCCTTCAACTCAGTTGGTGCTATCCTGTAGAGTGCCTTAGAAATAGGGGAAGTGCCAGGGACTAAGTCAATGACAAACTCAATCTCCCTTCTTGGAGGCAAACCGGGTAATTCCTCAGGGAAGACCTCAGGGAAATTGCATGCCACTTCAACTTCCTTGATGGTTCTGGTGCTTGAATCTTCAGAGATTACACTGGCTAAGAATGCTTCACAACCCTTAGAAAGAAGTTTACATGCCTTGAAGGCTGAAATGAAGCAACATCTACCCTTCTCTAAAACACCTTGGAATGCAATCTTTCTCTCCCCAGGAATACCAAAAGACACCCTCTTTTTATGACAGTCAACTGTGGCCCGATATTTAGACAACCAATCCATGCCCAAAATAACATCAAAGTCATGCATCTCAAGTAACACAAGATTAGCAAAGAAGACCCATCCCCAATTGCAATAGGGACACCCTCTATAAACTGTTTGGCTAATACAGAATCTCCTAGGGGTGTTGTCACACTCAAGTCATACATAAGATCAGAGAATGACTCTTCAAGACTCAATGCAAACACACTAGCAATGAATGAATGAGAAGATCCTAGGTCAAATAAGATTCTAGCAGATCTATCAGAAACAAGGAGAGTACCTTCCACTACAGCACTAGAGGCTCTGGCATCTTCTGATGATATAGCAAACACCCTAGCTTGGACCTTCTTTCTCTGCTCTAGCTTCCCTATGTCACCTTTGTTAGGGCATTCAAAACACCTCCTATCTTCTTTTTGACAAGGCTTGCCAGGATGAGCCTGCTTATCACAAGACCTGCATTTGCCACTATTCCTCTGAAATGGTTGGGCCGACCGGTACTATTGGTTCTGTTGGTGTGGCTTCTGCTGATTCTGTTGGTTTTGAGGCTTCTGTTGATTCTGTTGGTTCTGCTGATTTTGAGGCTTCTGTTGTTTGCTAGGACGGTTGCCATCTTCCCCTCCAGCCCTCTTGTTATCTCCTTGCCTTGGGTTACCCCCTGATCCCTTACTCACTCCTTTCTTCCTGTCTTGCACCCTCTGAAAGTCTTCCTCCATCATGGATGCAAGCTCCACAGCTTTGGCCACAGAAGTGGGCTGAGATGGAAGCACCTTTGCCCTCAACCCATCCTTGAGACCCCACACAAATTTCTCTGCCCTCTTTTGCTCAGTAGGGCAAGAATGAGTGGCAAATCTCAGCAGCTGCACAAACTTGGTCTCGTACTGCAGAACAGTCAAGGAGCCCTGTTCTAAGTCAAGGAACTCCTTCTCCTTCCGCATTTGGACATGAGGAGGGAAGTACTTAAAGAAAAATACTTCCTTGAACTCCTCCCAAGAGATCTCCTGTCTGCCATGAAATTCATTCCTCTCAACAGACTCCCACCAGAAAATAGCTTCACCCACCAATGCAAAGGTAGCAAAAGTTACCCTCTCATTATCAGGCACTTTCAGTCCCTTGAAAATCCTCTCTACCTCTGTGATCCACCTTTCATCTTGCTCTGGATCAGCTTCCCCTATGAAGGTAGGTGCAACCCATCTAAATCTCTCCAAAGTGGGTGGCTTAGGATTAGGACTGCCTACCCTCTGTCCAGACCCCTCTTGGGATCTGATGGCTTGGGTGAGTTCCTGAAATAGAGTCCTCACATCGGGCTGTTCTCCTGCAAAAGAGGCACCAGCAACCGGATTCCCTTTTTGGCTCCTAGAAATTGGTGACATCTCTGCTCTAGATAATACAAGAAAAAGAGGATTAATTGAACCAATCTAGTTCTACCCCACCTAGGTAATGTTATAAAATGATCTATTCATATTATTTTATAAGTCATGTACTTGCAGATAGCTTTATATGCTCTGATACCAACTGTAACACCCCAGGTTTTTATTCACATAAGCATGTGGCAATGCTAACTCAGGGGGTTAACTTTCCAAGCCAATATCACAACACATAAATAAATAACCTACTAAAGAAAAAACTTCATTAACCAGGATCTTGGCTCAGCCAAGTGAAAGTACTATAACATAATAAAATAACATGATTAGAAATCTGATGGCAACACAGTGCCTTATTACAATTTAACAAGAAGTAAATAAACTAAAGTCTTACTGGCTGTGGAGAATCTACCCTGCTAACTCTGGGCAACTCCTTCTAAGAAAAACTCCTACTCTGAAACTGGTGCAGATCCTGCATCAAAAGATGCATGAGTATTTCTACAAATACTCAGTAGGTGGCATGAAAAACCACCATAAAACAGAAGATTATGATAATGTACCAAATAGTAGAGATAAATTGTGAACACAATGCAAAACATCCTGCAAAAGGTATCACATAAAGGTAATATACAGAGTAATGATTATCAAATAAAACACACTCCTAAACTGGCAGCTAATGCAAACTTACACGACTCAACTAATATCTACACCATTCAGAAAACAACTCATTTATTGTCATCTGAAAAACCGACTCCCGTTCACAAGGAGTACTACACATAAGCAAGGGAATTCTAACATCCCTAGGGATCCACTTGGATCAGCCATGGGTCTAGAGATGCAGGTACCAGCTGTGCTCATGGACACATTGGCCAGAGGTAGGTGAGCCTTCCATGATGCTCAAAAACCCAGGTTGCGCATTTGTAGGGATCCATCGTCCCGAAGAAACGGAGACCATGAAGGTCTAAAAGATTACCGCCATGGCTATTGCTGTGAACTAACATAATGCTGAATGAAGATATGACTTAATGCATCCAAAGATTTGATACTAATCATAACCTATCATGCATGCAACTGACTCTCATGATTGGCAAGATAATAGGCAGATTTAGACTTAAGTATGTGAACTAATCAACATGACAAATTCAGGCTGATATGACCATCAACATTCAACTTTAGGTACATCACAATCAAGGCTGAAATTCAGAGACATCATAAGCTGAATTCTAGAGATTCAATAAGCATGAATACATCATGAATAAAGACTCAAAAATTAGGGATTCAATCAACAAGATTACAACCAAAATCAAAGCTGAGAATCAAGTATTGAAAAGCAATAATGCAACCTAAACTAGGGCTGAAACTTAGGTATTCTCTCAGCATGATCATCATATAAATCAAGGCTGAGAATTTGGTATTACTTTGGCCAAAATAGAGCCTAAAACAAGGCTACAAAATAGGGATCTAACTAAGCATAAGTAGAGCCTAAACCAAGGCTTCAAATCAGGGATTTGATTGTCCAAAATATGGCCTAAAGTAAGACCACCAACCAGGGAATAAATTGACCAAGGTATGGCCTAAAGTAAGGCCACAAACTAGGGAATAAGTTGGCCAAACTATGGCCTAAAGTAAGGCCACAAATCAGGGAATAAATTCAGCAGAGTGTATGCCCAAATCATGATTAATAAACATGACTAGAATAAGAATTATTCATGCCTAACATATGGCTAAGATAGATGACAAAAATAAGCAACATACTTACATGAATTAGGGCTAGTTCATGACCTCAAAAAAAACCCCTAGAACTAGGCTGAATTGTGGCTGAATTACATCTATCAAAACCTCATGCTTAAGGTATAAAAAGAAGCACCTACTTGTACCAAGTTGTCCCCAAGTTCCTAGCTCTTGCTCCTATGCTTGTAGGCCTTGAATTCAATCTAACAGTGGCTGATTTGTTCCCTCTTACTTGCTGGTTATGGAGGTCTTTGCTGTCTCAAGGAAGATGATGGAAAAGGTGGAGAGAAGGGAGGCTGAACAATGCCAAAAAGAGCATGGTCCGCCCCCTCCTATTCTTTTTATAAGAACTCCTCCTAGTTTTAGAGTTTTTGGGCCAATGGGAGGGCTGACCTAATGTGGGTGGACTCCTCTCTAAGAGTCCTATACTTCTTTCCCTCCTATTATGATAAGAACCTGAGATAGAGTCGTAAAGACCTCTCATTTCTTATGGATTTCGCCCCCTACACTCTAGGGTTGCCCCCTCTATCTTCCTTTGGGTCTCCTAGATGTCTTGGACTCTTCCCAACTTATAATAAATTGATTCCCTTAGGACTCCCAACTCCTAGCACTAGTAGGACTCCCAACTCCAAGCACGATTAGGACTCCCAACTCCAAGCACAATTAGGACATCCAACTCCCAGCATGATTAGGACATCCAACTCCAAGCACAAGTAGGACATCCAACTCCTCTAAGTACAAGTAGGACATCCAACTCCTAGCATGAGTAGGACATCCAACTCCGAGCACGAGTAGGACATCCAATTCCTAGCACAATTAGGACTTCCAATCAAAGTTGGACCCCTTAACCCTAAGTGGCCTTCCCCCCTTGTACACAAGGGTTGGACCAAAACCTAACCGGTTAACCCACAACATAATCATAGGTGTTGAAAGCAAATACAGGCAGCAAACAACACACACAAGCAAAGCAAGGAAAAAAAATTACCTAAAATTTGGGGTGTTACAGTATTGTTTATTTGAAGTGATGTTTATTTAATATTGTTCTTCTTCTTGTTTCTTTGTGATTTGGATACATAAGATGCTTGTAGGCTCTCCTTTTTGATCTTTTGTGATTTGGATACATAGAAATCTTTAAGAGACAATTATTTTTATCCTTCATCTATCCAAAATATTTTCTATCTTTCATTTCAATTTTAATGTTCATATCTTCCGGTTAGATAGAATCTTCATTCGATTGTAACTGAGATAACATGATGTATGAAGAACATCATTAGACATTACAATGATCCTTAATGCCTTAGTATTTTCTCATCTTGATTTCTTAACTTGTTATTCCCTCAATACTCTTCTACTCTTTCTTTCTTAATTTTTCTTTCCTCTACTTTTTCGTAACAATTTTCTTTGTTGCACAAGGCTTTCCTTGTGTATCGACCTTGTCTACTACAATTGGCAAGTAAAGCAAATCTGGATTTGACTTCTTCATAGTCTTGGTTCAGACGTAACAACAAATTGGCGCCATTGCTGGGGATTGCAATGTGTTACAAGAATCCGTTACGAAAAAAAACTCACTCTAACTTTACTAATTCTCTAACTTTTATTTTTGCACACTAACTCTTTAAATTCAGTCATTTACTTTATGCCATTTACTTTTAGTACTTAAATTCTGTAATTTTTCTTTTTTTTAGACCGGAGGCACTACCCCCGTTACTACCGAAAATTTTTCGGGATGAAACGTGTACCTTGATAGTGCCTTTGGCCTTATTTTGCAATTTTATTTTTTGTCTATTAACTTCTAACTCTCTAACTTTTTATATTTTGTCATTTAATTTTTGCACTTTTACTTTAGTTTGTTACCAAAAAAAAAAATTGTTGTTGCATGTTCACATGGGTGCGTGATAATTCTGGACGATTGAAAAGAGTGAACAAATCTTTTAAAAATTATCTTTATTTTGATACAATGGAGGATCTAAGAACTAATGAGGAACTAAGAAGTGATAATGGGGATAATAATGCACAAAATATTCAAGTTAAAACCTTGCGTGATTATTTGCAACCAACTAGATCAAGTTCTCCTTCTTGCATGATTTTTCCAACTAATGTAGGTGGTTTTGAACTAAAGCCGGGTGTAATTCAATTACTACCCAAATTTCATAGCCTAGATTTAGAAAGCCCATATTTGCATTTAAAAGAGTTTGAAGAGGTTTGTGCAACTTTGCCAAACCAAAATATTTCAAATGATGCTATTAGATTAAAACTCTTTCCTTTTTCTTTAAAGGAGAAGGCAAAAAATTGATTGAATTCTTTGAAGCTAAGATCCATTGGATCATGGCAAGAAATGCAAAGAGAATTTTTGAAAAAGTTTTCCCCACCCATAAAACTAATACACTTAGAAAGAACATCATGAATTTTTCACAAAAAGAAAATAAGACTTTCTTTCAATGTTGGGAGAGATTTAAAGAACTTTTATTGTTGTGCCCACATCATGGATATGAAACATGGCGTACAATTAGTTTCTTTTATAATGGCTTATCTTCTCAAATGAGGCAATTTGTTGAAATGATGTGTAATGAAGAGTTTTTTAGTAAAAAACCTGAGGAAGCATGAGACTCTTTTGATGTGTTAGCTGAAAATGCTCAATCATGGGAAGATTCTAATGAATTTGAAAGTAGTAATAAAACCTAATTTAATAGGGCAACTAAGGGGGGCTTGTACCTTCTTAAAGAAGAGGATGATGTAAAAGCAAAAATTACAAGTTTAACTAGAAAGGTTGAGGCTATGGAAATTAATAGGGAAAACATATCTAAAACTTCTCAAAAAGAACAAGATATTTGTAGTATATGTGAGAGTGATGGACACCAAATACAGGATTGTGCAACAATCCCTGCTTTTCAAGAGGTGTTGCATACTCAAGAAAATGTTATGAATACCTACAAAAGACCATTTTCTTCTCCTTATTCTGAAACTTATACTCATAATTGGAGAAATCATCCCAACTTTAGTTGGAGAAATGAGTCTAATGTGCAGGTACCCCCTTCTTCCTCAAATTATGTTCCACCACATAAGAAGACTCTTGAAGACACATTGCAAGAATTCATGCAAAGTTAAGCAACAATCAATAACCAAATAATGCAAGTCATCAATGACTTGAAGACTTCTATCACTCAATTAACCACAGCTTTGAGCACTCAAAAAGAAGGGAAGTTTCCTTCTCAACGTTAACCAAATCCTAAAGGTCAATTTGTAATTAAAAATTTAAATTCTTCAAGTTCACAAGAAGAGCATGCTAAGTCCATCACCACTTTGAGAAGTGGAAAAGTCATTAACAAAGACATTCCAATGAAGGTTGTTGAACCTAAGGAGTCTTTGAATTCTAAACATGGTGATAAACTTGACAACTCTGATTGTGTTTCTCCAATTCCTCTTCCTTTTCCTCAAAGGCTACAATCTTCCTCTAAATTAGTGCAAAATAATGACATTCTTGAAATTTTCAAACAAGTAAAAATTAACATTCCTCTCTTAGATGCTATTAAACAGATTCCATCTTATGCTAAATTTTTGAAAGATCTTTCTACAATCAAGCGTAAGTTAAATGTACAAAAGGAGGTATTTTTGACAGAACAAGTAAGTGCAATTTTGCAACAAAACACCCTGCCCAAATATAAAGATCCTGGTTGTCCAACCATATCTTGTATAATTGGGAATTATAGAATTGAAAAAGCTTTGCTTGATCTTGGGGCAAGTGTTAATCTTTTACCTTATTCTATTTATGAGCAATTAAGTTTAGCCGATTTGAAACCCACCAACATAACACTTCAACTTGTTGACCGCTCAATCAAAAGGCTAAGAGGAATAGTGGAAGATGTCCTTGTTCAAGTGGACAAATTCTATTTTCTAGTGGACTTCATTGTTTTAGACACACAACCGGTTTCAAATGCATCTTCTCAAATCCCTGTGATTTTAGGTCGCCCATTCCTTGCTACATCTAATGCTCTAATAAATTGTCAGAATGGAGTGATGAGGCTTTCTTTTGGTAACTTGACATGTAAGTTGAATGTATTTGATGCCAGTGGACAATCATCAGACTTCGATGATACTTTTGAAATTGACATGGTTGAGAGTTTAGTGGAGGATGCTTTTCCTTTTATTTATTCTGATGATCCACTAAATATTTGCTTAACTCACTCTGATTTGATTATAATTGATAAAGAGAAGATAATTGCTTTGAAGGACCCTGGATGAGTTTTGATGGAGGTGTGTCTGGCTGAAGATAGTAAACTTAGCACTCCTGGGAGGCAACCCACTTTTGGTTTTGATAGTTATTTTTGTTTAATAGTTAGTTTTAATTTATTTATTTTCTTTAGTTAGTTTTTAGTTTATTATCTTTGTTGATTGCTCTAATCATTATTAGGGTGTGTTTATATGATTCATTATTGATTTACCCTAATGTGATTATGCTTGTGCTTTATTGACTATTTTTCTTTTGATAGCTATGTACATGAGCACATCAACCAATATATTATCTCTTCTTTCCTCTTTTCTTATATTGCAACATTGAGGACAATGTTTAGATTAGGTTTGGGGGTGTAGAAAGAGATTTTTCTTTTATGTTTTTAGTTTTACTTAAAAAATGAAAATAAAAAAAATAGTTAGATTTATGTTTTTGCTTATTACATTGATGCTTCTTTTAGACATGTGATTTTGTTTAATGATATCATACTATTCAGAATATGACTTGACATATTTAATAATTTTGAGTTCTGATAACCCCATATTGGTTTTTTGTGCTCCTATTTTGAAAAAAAAATAAAGCAAGACATTTGCCTAAGTGAGAATTCAAGCCCTTGATTATGGTCTTACATCTTGGTGGATATCATTGAATCTAAGTAATTATTTTCTTATGAGAGTAAAACTTTGGCATGATCTAGTAGTATTCATGTTATCATGATAGAGTTTTGAGCTTCACTATTCTTGGTTTGTAGAGCAATCGATGACTTTTTGTCAACACAATTCAAGTTGATTGTATAATGTGCTCAAGAAAAGAAAAAAAGAAAAAAAAATGTGAAAAGAAAGAGTGAAAAATTAAAGTCACTCTATTGAGTAGACCGGGACTTGGTGTGCCTCACTAAGCATAGGGTGTTCGAGTCAAAAGGTAGAGTTGACTAATTTATGACATGCATAACCTTGAAGCCTATTTGGTTCAAGTTATTAAGCCTAAGGGGTGCTTTAACACCTAGTGCCCTGGGCCAACTGGATTGGGAGTCACTGGCCTAACACTTGTTACATGAATCTTATAGAAAGCTTAAAAAGGCTAAGCCTTACACATGTCATGTGAGATGAGCATAAAATTCTAGTAGGACATTATGCAATTATATCTTGATTGAGTTGTCAGGCGATCTAGGGTGTTTTACTTTTCAAGGAAGGTTCTACATGATTCTCTATTATGATATCTTGAAGATGAATGGATGCCAATGTCTATTTTTGAGTGTTAAAATTGAAATTGCTGAGTGGACATGAGATACATTGAGTTGTTCGATTCATGAGATTGGGATTGTATAATTACTTGGCAATGTCTATTTTTTCTAAAACCATTATGTATGTATGAGTACTTGCCACCAATATGAAGTTGTTAGAATGAGTTATTGTTTAAGAAGACAAGTTGTATTATATATGATTGATTTTACTAAATGAAGTCACATGTATAGGAGGAGTTGATTTGTAAATTTGACGTGGTTTTAATTTTAATTTTCTTCTATCATTTAAGTTTTGAATTTTGTGGGTATATTCACTGTAAACCCTCACAAGACACAACTCGTCCACTAGTGTAAGCTAGGGGTTTAAAGGCTTGTTGCATATGCTAAATGCAATCGAGATTTCCTGCAGAAGTGGAGTAGTTAGTTTTGTTTTCTATTATTTTAATTTTTTTTGCTCGAGGACTAGCAAAAAGTAGGTTTGGGGGTATTTGATGCACTGAAATAATGTTCAATATAATGTTTTCAAATTTTAAATTGCAATCCTATTTTATGTTATGTCATTGCTGATTTGAGCTATTTATGTTTTAAATAAGTTAATTGGACCTTAATTGAGTTTACATGTCTAAACAGGCTTCAACAGGATCCAACTGGAAGAGGAAGTGAAGCCCAACTACCCAAAGCTATTTAAAAGTAAAAAATGGGCTCTTAATAGTCTAAACATGTATGGAATGGTCGAACACAACTTTGTGGACCCGTTTGATTTGATATTTGCATCAAGAGAACTAAATTAGGAAAGAAGCTGATTTGGACATATTGACACAGCCATAGTATTTTGACCATATCTTTCTCTGTATAATTTAGATTGATACGATTCTAGTAGCATTGGAAAGAAGACTTCCATGGCGACAAGTGTTATTTCAAAATGAAATTCTAAATTCCGAAGATATATGGGTCAAATCCGGCATGCAATCAGACAACTAGTAAACTAACCCGAGACCAGCACATGGAGAATATTTTCATTGATTATGATTGATACACAAGGAAAGACAATGAGGCTGATTGGATATCTAAAGGAAGATTCAAAGATACTTATTTGTTATTTAGAATCTAATCATTCCCAAAGAAGCAACCAATCAGGCACTCAATCAAGATGCAATCTGGAGATATGATTTGACTTTCCCCTTTGAAGCAACCCCTTCTATTCCTATAAATAAAGGGGTGGACGTGATAGATGGATCATCCCCTCCTCTTTGGAGCTCTCTTCTCCTATACACATGTTAATCAAAGATACTTGTGTTAATGAGCCTTATCTCCTATACACATGTTAATCAATAGTGAATGTCTCATAATTGAGAAATATAGCTATCCTGCTCACCAGCTGAAGCCTAAGTGGACCTACTACTCACCATGGCCATAGCCTAAGCAGACTTGCTCACCCTGGCGGTAGCCTAAGCAAACCTGCTCACCCTGACCTACCCACCTTGGCTAAGGCCTAAGCAATTTTTGGTAAGCCAGTGCATACAAACATACCTTCTTGGATTCTCAAGTCCAGATAACTTATCAAATAACTTATTATAGCATTTTGCTCTTCTCACTCCCAGAGGAACCTGTCCTTAAAGAAACATAAAACCTTGTCCAATGGAAGTAAAACCCCATCCTTTTAGACATAAAACCGATTCAATAAACCTTTGATGCGGCTAATTCAGAAAAATACGACATCAAATCAATTAATCATGATTAAACATGAATAATCTTCACTTATAAGTCATTTTCATGATGCATGCAACATGATACATTGTAATGTCCCTGATTTTTCTAGGTTTTTATGTGATTTTTTTACAATTTTTCTGGTCATATTCAGTGGGAAAATGTAACACTTCAGCATATTATATTTGTGTATTTCCCCCATATTTATACCCATAGAGTCAGGTGTGGGGCTTAGTCGCAGGCTGTAGGCCACATTGCCCACTTTTGACATGAATTTTGGAGGTACAATGCATAACCAGGAGGTTAACACTTGTTAAGGACATAAATGGAAAAATTAAAAAGTGTAAAAGTTCTAGACCTGATGATTGGATTCCAGAACATGAGAGTCCAGTAACTTTTTTGACGTCTAGAGAGTTTTGAGAAAACCCGAGTTCATTTCCAGTCGTTCCTTTCTCCTTCCTCCGTGATCGGATTCTACTGGTTCATACCGAGATCCACTTCGGCTTACCGCCATGAGTCCATAGGTACCAGCTATGACCTCCGCCATGTCCTCTTTACTCCTCCACTAGGTACCAGACTTTTCTTCAATTTTTCTCTCCTTCAAAATTAGTTTTTGGGTCATAGGGGTGCGATTTTGATGACATTTACGGCCATCCTCAACTAGATTTATCTTTGTTTGGCCTCTAGGAAGCCATAGGCGCTGGCTAGAGCCACCGCCATGCTCTCCTTGCTCCTTGGTGAGCTACCGGTACTTTGTTCAGTTTTCATCTCTTCTTCTCATTGTTCGGTGCATATGTTTTTGATACCGGTATGTTTTCGGTCATCGTTAGGCTTTTGGACGGACTCCATCTAGCCTACCTTGACCCGGTGTCGGTTGGGGGTTGCCGTTTCCAACCCCACTTCTCCCCTATTGTCATGCTCTGCCTGGTTAGACGCTTTAGGTACGTCTCGGGTTGTTGCTATCAGCTAGCAATGGGCCATTTGGCCACGTGGGCTCTGCCCTGGCTCAGTGATAGCGAGGGCCAGCCCCACTTGTCCAAGTACACCTCTGCCTAGAATGGGCAGCTTTCCCTTGCCCTATACTGTGCAAGATGCATAGCTGCTCGCACCAAATGTGTTGGTTGTCAGTGGATATTGGCAATGTTGCCATTTTGGTTTCCCACCACTTCTTGGTCATAGCTCCGTTACCCTTTTGTGGGCCTTGGGCTACCACTATCCGACCCATCTCCCCTTAGAGTGGCCCTTTTTGTCCGTGTGTGCATGTGGCCACGCGTGCTTTCTAGGTATAGACATTGTATTTGTGCCTCTTGACCGTCAAATTGCTCTGCTACTGAATGGAGTTGACATCAGAGCCCTCCTCCACCTCTCCATCCTCGACGTCACCCCATGCCCCCGGCCCTTATGTGGGCCCTTTTTGATGCAAAATCACCGCCGTAGGGTGGTGTCCATGGCCGATTTTGACGTCTTGTGGCCGGTCGAGTACTTCTCAACCACTGACCAACCTTTAGTGAGTACACCTCGACTTCTAGTCGCACTGCCACTTATGTTGGCACGACCTTTCTCCCAGCAGCCCTTAGTGTGCCACTGTGGATTGCGGATTTGTCTGCATTGATATGTGTCACCCCATTTGGTCTTGATGCTTCCTAAACCCTCGGGACAATAGCTCTCTCAACTTGGCAATGCTTTTGGCCGCCAACTCCGCCGCCGATGCTGCCATCATCGTGTGCTTGCCATCAAACGTCTTGATTACGATGTAGGGGAGCTTTGAACTCGTAATTTCATGATAGCATGCTTTAAATGAGTAGTAGCATGCTAGGATTGTATGATCAATACTTTGGATATTAAATTATGATCCGTTTGCATGATATAAGAAGATAAATTATGCCATGTTGAAATGCATATGACATATATGCAGGATGTATGTTTGAAGTATGTGTGTGCTAGTGATGACTAGCGTGTATGTTAGTAAGCTATGTTTGTGGATTGTGTGTGTACTAGTGATGGCTAGTATTTATGTTAGTAAGCTACGTTTGTGGATTGTGTATGTGCTAGTGATGGCTAGCGTGTATGGTTGTAAGCTATGCATGTGGAAATATGTATGTGCTAGTGATGGCTAGTATGGATGTGTATGTATGCGTATGTATGTGCTAGTGATGGCTAGCGAGTATGTTTCTATGTATGTGGATTGTGTTTGTGCTAGTGATGGCTAGTGAGTATGTAGGTAAGCTATGTATGGAAGTTTGTGTATGATATACATACGTGTGATGGACAACATATGTGTGATGGTTATATGACTGTGTGATGTGTTTGCATGTGGGGGTAAAAGTATGGGCAATGGACAGAAAGAGGTGATAGAGGGTTTTGTTTGGATTTGTTGTGGATGTGTAAGCATATGATGGAAGATAGAGGATGTAAGTTTGATGGGTGAGGATGGAGCTGTTTGTTTGGTTTGGATCAAAACATATGTTGGGGGATTGTTAGACAGTAAGAGTGTTGCATAATTGTACAAGCACAACATACAGATTATGAAGTGAAAAGTAAGCTCAATAAGTGAGGTATTAGTAAGAGGGTGATAACTGGGTTTGGCTCTGAGGAGCTTAGATTGATGACGTTTGTGTAAGATGTTTTGGCCATAAGGTGGATGGCAGAGTCTATAAGACCATAAGGATTTGTGGTACGGCGAGTTATGTTATGAGATGGATGGGTTAAATGAAGTCTGCTGCCCTGACGAACTAGGGTTTCAGATTGGGCTTAGCTTTGATTCGATCAATGGAGTACTGTATGTTTGAGAGTTGTTTTGGCATAATTGTACTGCATAATTTACTTAATTAAAACTTGAATTATAAGAAAGCTAATGATAGTATTGGGAGTTTGAGACCTAAGGGTTTTGACGGATTAAGTTTTGTGTTTGAGCTAGCCGATAATGAGTCGGCTAAGCATTTCTCATGTCTTGCCATGATGTTTATCCTATGGGATGTTGTCTGTGTGCTGTATTGAGCCCCAGACGTCATTGCTTTATTGAGAGCGATGTATGTTTTTATTTTGGTCTGTGTGTTGTATTAAGCCCAGACATTTGATGCTCTATTGAGAGCGTTGTATGATTCTGCCCAAGAGTGCATTGTATGATTTTGCCCAAGAGGGGCATTGTATGATTTCTGCCCAAGAGTGGCACTAGGATTATAAGACCCATAATGGTGGGCAATTGTATGGTACTATAAGACCCCTAAAGTGTGGGCAGTTGTATGACCCTTTATGTGTGGGTGTTTATGTTTATGCACTCAGGTAAGTAGTATCATGGACTTGCTTTTACCTGTTTGATCCTATGCCCCATGAGCATTGGTGTGCCTTGCCTTTGGAAAAGTTCATGGTGTCTAGTCATTTCCCGGAGGTTAAGGTGATGCCCCAGTGGAATTATTTTTCTTTTCGATGTTGGTGCCTATTAGTTGTAATGAGCTTCAATGTCGATAGTATGAGCACAATTGTAAGAGTATGAGTATGAGCAAGACTGTAAGAGTATGAGCATGAGCACGACTGTAAGAGTTTGAGTATGAGTAAGACTGTAAGAGTATGATTCTAAGCAAGACTGTAAGCGTATGTTTCTGAGTAAGATTGTAAGTGTAAGGATGTACGAGTAAGGTTGTATGAGTAAGATTGTACGAGTAAGGTTGTACAAGTATGTGTAAGTTGTATGAGTAAGTTTATGATTGTACAAGTAAGTTTGTAAGACTAATTGTGACTGTATGTGTAAGATTTGTTTGATGGTGTGTTTGGCATGATTGTATACGTATGTGTATGATTATGATGTGCCTGTTTGCTTCATGTTTGAGTTGCATGAACACATCTATGTATGGACTTACTGAGTTCACTATTTAGAAATCCCCTACTGGGTATTTTCATACTAAGTATGAAAATACTCATTATCCTATTTTTTTAGCCCCGTTGTTTAGGAGGTTTTTGCAAGTTTGTGTCGGAGAGCTCCTAGAGATGGGTGCTCATTTTTTAGGTGGATTGTTCCCTTGGACTCAAGTATATCTTTGACTCATTGTGGGTATTATTTTGTGTCACGATCTCTTGTATTGGGTGAGATAGAAATTAGATTGTTTATGTATTCTGGACTTTTAATTTGGATTAGACTATGGATTGTTATGGGTCTTAAACTTAGGGATGCTTGGGAGTGATTTGTATTTAAAGTCTATAATCATAGCAATTTAATTGTACGTTTGTTTTCGAGTAGCGCCTGAGGATGTTTGGTTTTGCCGTATGATGTTTGATCGAATGAGCAAAATTTTGTATGGGAAAAAACTAATGTGTGATGTTTTAAATTATAAAAACTACTTTCATAGGTTTCATATTTGTCATTTTTTCCAATTTACAGCCGTTATATTGCAAAAACATTTCATGAATTTCAAGGAAAATGTGAGGAAAAATCTCAGGCATTACAGTTAGTATCAGAGCCTAGGCAATTTGACTATAAGTCCATAACAATCGCAAGTCCAAAGTCGTGGGATGTAAGAGTAAGCCGAGATTTGGTTTGGAAGGGGTCAAGGTGAATATTTTTCCCTTGATTCCATTTGTTTCTGCCTTTGGGTAGAGTTGAGCCATAGTGCCTCAGCCGCCAAGAAATTTGGGCGGTTAGATCGCATGCTTATTGGTTGAGAGAGCCATGGGCTGTAAGGGAATGATTTGAGTTTATGAAAGGTTGACTAGCACCTTTAGTGGTTGAGGTTTGGTAAGCTCCAAATGATCGGAAAATGGTTATGGCACTTATGCTCTGACTAGTGAAAATTGTCAGATGTATCCTTCTTAATTGATTAGCTTATGACCTAGATGGAGTACATTTTTGTGACCTTCATTGTCAGAAGGATTTAAAATCCCTTTTGCGGTAGATAAGGGAGTTGTAAGTGGTGGAGTATGAGACTCTTTTCACCTCCTTCTGGAGATTCATAGTTAAGAGTGGTTTAATGGGAGAGATTCTAAACCTCCAAGATTATGGACGGCCTTTGAGGTAACTATTTTGACACTTGTGAGTGTTCGGGTTACCACTTACGATTTTCGGAAGGAGGGTGTGAGTTCGGTGTAGATTTGATGATTGGTTGACTGCTCAGAGAGTAGTGGTAGACTATCATAAGAAACAAGGGATGTTTGTGTGCCCTAAAGGTTTGAATGTCGTATCCAAGGTGTTTGAAAATGGTCATCCCTATGATTTGGGTAAACCATTAAGGCTAGGTGATGTGCTACTAAAGGTTGCAGAGCCTTTTGGCGGGTTGTTTGAGAAAGTTGTCTCAGGGATTTAGTCTAGAAGGGCTGGACATTGTCTGGGATTTTGCAGACACATTCCCTGATGACTTACGGGACTTTCGCCTAAGAGAATGGTGGAGTTTGTTGAGTTAGTGCTTAGTGCACTCTACCTCTAGGGCATCAAGCGGGATGACCTATTAGAGTGGAATGAACTCAAGGATGAGCTAGCAAAACTTATGGTTAAGGGGATTGTTTGACCAAAAGTATGATCTTGAGGATATGTTGGTTTTTGACGGTGAAGAAGTAGGTTGTATTTCTATGTTTATGCATCGACACCATATGTGTAACTGAGCAACTTTTGAGAATAAGTCTCTTACTCAGGTTGGATGACTGTAGCGAGGTCTTGTATGAAAGGACATTTTGATTCACTAACATGTTGGGCTGAAGTAAGTGAGCTGTAGATGCTCAAATGTGAATTGTCTGGCACTATGTAGATAAATTGAAGTTAGTTAGGCAAGGGCTTCAAATTGCTCAAAGCCGATAAGAGTGTTATGCTAATTGGAGGCGAAGTGATCTCTAGTTGACTTGTGAAGTACTTTAGTAATATCCTTTGATGGACAAGGTAAGTTTTGGATGACAAAGGTCATTCCTATGGTAAAGATATTGTGGCAAATATCATATTCCCGAGATGGTGACTTTAGATGTTCAGGCGGATATGAGAGAGAAATACCCGAGGTATTTGTTGTTTCAACTGTACGCTGTAAGTTGATCTAGAAATTTACTAGAACCAAATTTTTCCGAGGGAAGAACGTAATGTCCCTGTTGATTTGCCTATGATTGTTTGGGTAAGGTTGTACATGTATGTGTAAGTTGTATGAGTAAGCATATGATTATATGAGTAAGTTTGTAAGACGCTAATTATGAGTGTATGCATAACATTAGTTTGATGGTATGTATTTTGCATGATGGTATGCGTATAATCATGATTATTTTATGCTTCCTTGCTTCATGTTTGAGTTGCATGAAAGCATCAATGTATGGACTCACTGAGCTCACTGTGTAGAACTCCCCTACTGGGTATTTTCCTATTGAGTATGAAAATACTCATTACCCTATTTTTTAACCCTATTACTTGGTAGGCTTTTGCAGGTTTGTGTCGGAGAGCTCCTAGAGATTGATGCTCGTTTCAGCGGTGGATTGATTCCCTTTGACTCAGGTATATCTTTGATTCACTACAAGTATTATTTGTGCCACGATCTCTTGTATTAGGTGAGATGAGAATTAAAGTGTTTATGTTTTCTGGACTTGTAATTTGGATTAGACTGTGAATTGTTATGGAACTTGCACTCAGGGATGCTGGGGAGAGATTTGTATATAAAGTCTATGATCATAGCAATTTATTTATATGCTTATTTTCGAGTATTGCCTGAGGATGTTTAGTTTGGCCGTACGATGTTTGATCGAATGAGTAAAAATTTTATGGGAAAAACTGATGTGTGACATTTTAAATTATAAAAATGTTTACAGGTTTTGCATTCGTCATTTTTCTGATTTACAGTCATTATGTTGCAAAAAGTTTCTGTGAATTTTAAAGAAAATGTGAGGAAAAATCTCGGGTGTTACACATATATAATTAATGTGACATGTGCAAGTATTCATAATTCTTCTTGGTCACAATCTATTGGAACCATAGAGTAAATATAAAGAAATCATCAAAATCTCACTTAAAATTGCTCATATACTCATTTATCCCATACTAGCTTAAGTAAATATTTTAGCATAATCACAACATGTAACTTGTTCATTTTAGATAAAATAGCAAATAAACTGCAATCAATGTGAAAATTTATAGAGACCTACATCGTAGGCTTAATTAACATATAAATAAATATTATATGAAAATGAGTATAAAAATAATATTTGTGATTTAATTAATGAGACTATGCAGTTCTGCCAGAATCATTGACCTTCAAATTTATGACTATGCCATTGACTTATCGTTCTCTAAACAACTTGCAATTTTTACAGCATACTCATAACATGTATATCAATCCATCATAAAAAGAAAGAATAAAAAATCACATGTTTTCAACCTAAACATGCTTCTAGCCATAGAAACAGAGAGTCATTTTATTGTACATGTATTCCAAAAAATATAATAAATGCATATTATTCTTGAAATATATGATTAATTAATAATATAATCTAGACATGTTAATATGGTCCCATAAAACATTTGAGAGAAAAACTCAAAGTAAAAGTATTCAAAACTTAGTCATGAATCCAAAACAAAGAGTTATTTGGGTTGTTTGAATAGCCTAGAGGCCCATATGAACAGCTAGCCGTTTGAATGACCTCTAGTCCTGTCTGTATAGCTGGTCATTAGATCAGCCAACTAGCAATCTAACGGTCAGAATAGAACTGTCAAAACATTTGTTCTCTACCTCACGAAACTGAACTAAAATTCTTCCAAAAATCCATAACAATTGCTAAATTTTCATATAATCATTACCCAAACCTAAAATATGATGGATCTAACATTTTTCATGCTTAAACATATTAAAAGAACCATAAATAATGTGTTTTTAATAAATTATCATTATATATCAAGATGAATCAAAAGCTCAAAGAAACCCACAATAATGACATTTCAAGGAAGAAAACCTCTTAGAAAGAAAACCCTTTACCTCTATAAAGCCTTTGGATCTATGAAGAAGCTTCAATCCTCAAGAAATCCTACCCAAAAGTTTGGATTTTGTTAAAACTTAATTAAAAATCACTAATAAGCTCAAATCAACTTGAAAATAGGTAGATTTATGATTTCCTTTGGTTAAAAATGATAATTACCCATTTAGGGTTTGAAATTGAAATTAAAAGTAAGATTCTTAATGGAAGAAATCAAGAATCAAATTGGGGAACATGAAGATAAGAAGGATTTGGAGCCAAAATCAAAAGATTAAGGGTGAGTAGGGCTAAAAAACACACCTTATTCTATTTTTCATCTTTGGGAAATGGGGGTAGAGAACCTCCTTCTCCCTTGCACAACCCTTTCCCATATGGGCAAGTGACTAAGGTTTTTCTTTAAATAGTAAGGTTTTGGGCTATGTTTACAAACTGTTGGGCTATAAAATAGTTAAAACGTCCTAAGGGGCGAATTAGGGTTATTTTGGGGGCTAAAAAAGAGTTTAATCATTCTAAAACTCACTAAAATAAATTAATAAATGTTTAAATAGTTAAGTGGGTCACACACCGTCCAATGTAGATGTGGGGCCCACGGCAGGGTCTACACCCTTAATTAAGGAAAATTAAAATAAAATCCCATACAATTTAGATAGGTTAAGTTTATTATTAAAACTCATAAAAATACAATTAAACTTTATTAAAACTACCGTTACTAACTTTTAACCCCAAAACCAAGTCAAACTGACAAAATTTATGCAAAACCACACAAATATAAGAAAATTAAATTAAAATTACATTGGTTTAAAGTTAGAGATCTTACACTTTTCCTCCTTCTCTAGCCAACACTCCGAGCAAACTGTCCTCTCCCTTGCCCACCTCCAGACTGCCTCTACCCATCCCCTTTCCACAATCTACTGCTACCAATAACCACCTTCGGCCAATGCCTACGTTCTCTCCAATTTTCTCCTGCCAACCACCTTTTCTCCTACTAGTTGTTATTGTGAAGAAAGCCTGTGGCCCAGCCCAAGCCTACATTTGGGGTCAGGCTTTGACCAGCTTTTTACGTATGTGGTTAGGGCTAGGTTGGGCCCTTCATATGTTGTTCATCTTTAGCCAAATTTGTTGGACGTCGTGTCAGGAATGGGGTCTGAACACCTCACATAAACTTATAATTTTGTAATCCATTGTAAATACCTTTTAATGTCATTATTATTATTTTATGTATTTTCCTTTATTTGATGTAATCATGCATGTAGATCCATTTTAGTTGCCACTTGCAATGTGTAATAAATCTCTTATGCTATGTAGGAGGAGGTGAAGTGTTTGTGTTGTTTGCTGCTGGAATTTGAACTCATTGCTTTGTAAATTCGTTAAGAGTTAATGCAATCTATCTCCATGCTTGTGCTCATTTATTTTTTTGCAATGTGTCACTCTCTTCCCCCTATCTCTTGCTTTACAAGGCTCTTTGCAAGTGAACCACACAGTGCCTTGCCAAGCAAGAACACTCATCACACTTGAAAGGCTGACACTTTGGGTATAAAGCCTCGCAAGTGTTGTACGGTAGCATGCCCATCAAGCAAGGCCATGATAGTTGGTATTTGAGCTTTGGTTCATATGACCTCCATTGTGACACAATCCTCCCATTGATCAAACTTCGCAAGAGATGTTAAAGTCAATAGTTGAAACAAGTGGGATAGAAGAGAGCCCACTCTACTACCAACAAACACGTCAAAAACAATGGTGCATGTGGATGTCGCAGAATAGCATCTAGCATCCATCGTGACCAGCTTTGACAAGCTAGAAGACAAGACAAACTCCCTCAAAGCATGGAACAAAGACAACCATGATGTAAGCACGGAGAATCGTTAAATAATCAATGAACTCAGAGATGATGTGCAAGTGTGTGAATTCCTTGCAAGAAGAGATACATGGCTTGACAACTCAAGTGTTACTTCTCATGAGGAATGATGTTAATCAAGAACCTCTAGGCACTAAGGACGGACCAAGACATCCGAAAGTGCGAGAGCCTACTTCATATATTGGTGCAAGAGATGCTAGATAGTTTGAAAATTTTATGTTCAATATAGAATAGTGCTTTTGGGTTATCAATTGAGAAACTAAAGAGGCAAAGGTAGTCATGACCACAATGTATTTGTCTGACAATGCCAAGCTGTGGTGGAAGACCAAGTGTGATGAGATAACAAGATGCCGAATCCAAATAGACATGTGAGAGAGACTGATGAGTCCATTCAAGACTCAATTCCTTCTGAAAAATGTCAAGTTCATTGCTAGGAACCTTAGACACCTCTAGTACACTGAGACTATTCATGGGTATGTGTTGTTAAATTTTAATTGTTTACTCGCAAGCGCACGAATCTATAGTAGTTAAGCAGCTAAATCAAGTGTCGATCCCACAGAGACTTGAAATTGGAAAACTAAATTTAATCTAACTCAAGTAATCTCTAATCTAGTTAACAAATATAAAAATAATAATTGGATTAAAGTAACTAACAAAAGCAAATAAGAGTTCAAGGCAATTAAACTATCTAAATCAAAATTTTAAAACTTTAATCTAAGAATAAGAAAGCAAAGCAAAATAAACAAAACACTATTTAAATAAGGTAAATACTAAGAATCAAACAAAATACTAAGGCATAGGAATCCACATTCATTAAATCATAGAAACTCATAAGCATGATCATTGATCATATTTCCACATCATCTCATAATAATCTAAAATTTAATCTTCATTATTATGAAAAATATCATCATTAAGTTCTCATCTATAATAAATAAATGTTTTATTTCTCCTCACTTCAACGGATTAAAATCAAGTCATTAATTGTATCCACAATTTGTAAATCACAACTAATACTTAATTTCAATA
Organism: Saururus chinensis; assembly: GCA_035235625.1. Taxonomy (NCBI): domain Eukaryota; kingdom Viridiplantae; phylum Streptophyta; class Magnoliopsida; order Piperales; family Saururaceae; genus Saururus; species Saururus chinensis. The sequence continues at coordinate 31,990,797 of CP141140.1, forward strand.
TTAAACAAGACAAAACCAAGTAAAAAAAACTAATGAAAACCAATTTAAATCATGAGAGAAGTATGACTAAACTCATATCTAAATCAATCTCATTAATTAAAGAGGTAGAAACAAATAACATTAAATCCACCATTAAGAAAAAGTAATCAAGTCTCATAATTATAAAATTCTATAACTTAATGAAGTTTCATCCAAGCCTTAGCAATGAAATTTAGCTACTCATTAATCTAAAAAATAAAACCTTCATTAGAACAAATGAAAAGAGACTTACAATTTAGAAGAAAATTGAGCAAAAATCAAAAACTAAGAACTGCTACAGTACCTATAAACAGTAACTACGCTTATAGTCTTGCTTAGAATTATAGTCTTACAGTCTTACTTAGAACCATACTCTTATAGTCTTACTCAAAATCATACTCTTATAGTCTTACTCAAAAACATACTCTTACAGTCATGCTCATACTCTTATAACCATACTCATACTCATACAATCGTACACATACTATCGACTACTAAAGCTCATTACCATTAATAAGCTCTAGTGTCGAAATGGAAAAGAATGTCATTGGGGCATATGTCATTGGGGCATCACCTTAACCTCTGGGGAGTGACTAGACGCCATGGACTTTTCTGAAGGCAAGGCACACCAATGCTCATGGGGCACAAGATCAAATAGGTAAGAGCGGGTCCATGATACTACTTACCTGAGCGTGCAAACATAAACACAAATGCCCACACTTTAGGGGCCATACAATTGCCCACCATTATAGGTCTTATAGTGTTAATGCCACTCTTGGGTAGAAATCATATAGTGCTACTCTTGGGTAGAATAATACAACGCTCTCAATAGAGCATCAAACATCTAGGAAGACTTCATTTAACCCATCCATTTCACAACATAACTCATTGTACCACAAATCCTTACAGTCTTGATCCACCTTTTGGCCAAAACATCTTACACAAATGTCATCAAATTAAACTCCTCAAAGCCAAACCCAGTTATCACCCTCTTACTTATACCTTACTTATTATGCTTACTTTTTACTTCATAATTTGTATGTTATGCTTGTACAATTATGCAACACTGTTGCTGTCTGACAATCCCCCAACATACGCTCCAATCCAAACCGATCAATTCCAATCCTCACTCATCAAACTTACCTTCTCTGTCTTTTATCATATGCTTCACATCCACAACAAATCCAGACAAAACCCTCTGTAACCTCTTACTGTCCATCACCCATACTTTTGCCCCCACACGCCTACACATATCCATCAGATAGGCATATAGCCGTCATACATATGTATGTCCAACATACATATGTATAACATACACATACTATTCCATACATAGCTTACCAATATACTCACTAGCCATCACTAGCATAACACAATCCACATACGTAGCTTACAAACATACACATTAGCCATCACTAGCACACACATACTTACACATATGTAGCATACAAACATACATGCTAGCTATCACTAGCACACACATACTTCAAACATACTTATAGCCCACATGCACATCATATGCATTTCAACATGGCATAATTTATCCTCTTATTTCATGCAAACAGATCATGATTTTACATCCAAAGAATTGAATCATACAATCCTAGCGTGCTGCTACTCATTCAAAATATGCTATCATGAAATTACGAGTTTAAAGCTCCCAAATACCTCGTAATCATGACATTTGATGGCAAGCACACAATGGTGGTGGTGTTGGTGGCAGTGTCGGTGGTGGAGTTGGTAGCCAAAAGCATTGCCAAGTTGAGAGAACTGCTGTCCTGAGGGTTTAAGAACCACCAAAAGACTCATGGCCAAATGGGCTGACACGGATCAATGAGGAAAAATCCGCAATCCACGGTGTCACACTAGGGCGGCCAGGAGAAAGGCCATGCCAACATAAGTGGTGCTGTGACTAAAAGTTGAGGGTGTACTCACTGAAGGATGGTTGGTGGCTGAGAAGTACCCGGCCGGCCGCAAGACGTTGATTTTGGCCATGGATAGCACCCAACGACGTCAATTCACATCAACAAGGGCTCACATAAGGGCGGAGGGCATGGGGCGATGCTCAAGGACAGAGGAGAGGTGGAGGAGGGCTCTGATGTCAACTCCATTCGGTGGCAGAGCCAGCCGATGGTCAAGCGGCACAAATATGGTGCCTAAACCCTAAATTGCACGCGTGGCCACATGCACACGCTGCCAAAAAGGGCCACTCTAAGGGGAGATGGGTTGGACGGTGGTGGCCTGAGGCCCACAAAAGGGCAATGGTGCTAGGGCAAGGAGGTGGCTGACCGAAACGGCAATGACATTGCCGATTGCCACCCACACCCAAAACCAATGGGGCGGGTGGCAATGCATCTCACATGTAAAAGGACAAAGGGTGACTCAAGGTTGAGCAATGGCAGGACACGGTGAAATAGGACCAACCCCAAGGCTAGCTGGAGGCCAATCAGTACCTGGAAGCATCATAAAATGGCAAAATGGCCACAAAGGGTCGTACCAGTAAGACCCAAATCGAGGCATAAGGGTGGAGCATGACAATAGGGGCAAAGCGGGGTCAGAAATAGCAACCCCCAACCTACATCAGATACAGGTAGGATGGACGGAGTACATCCAGAAACCTGACGATAACCAGAAACACACCGGTATCAAAAACATATGCACCGGACAGTGAGAAGAAGAGATGAAAACCAAACAAAGTACCGGTAGCCCACCGAGTAGCAAGGAGAGCATGGAAATGGCTCTAGCCAGCACCTACGGGTTCCTAGCAGCCAAACAAATACGGGTTCCTACGCGTTCCTGAGGTCATAACTTTCATTTGTGACCTCTGTTTTGCACGTTCTTGAAATTGTTCCGCTTGTCTCTCCGAGCTCTAACACACTCATAAGAAAACTCACCAAATATCTTCCTCTAAACAATTTTAAAATCATTAAAACTTTAAAATAGCTTTATTAGAGGCAAAAAATCATACCAAAAATTCACAGTCATTATAAATATTGAGTGATTATACCTTGGATTAAGATTTTCCCTCTTGAAATGGGGGTGGAGCTCTCCAAAGCCTCCAAATATCAGCCCACCCCAAATGTGGAAATGGTCAAGGTTTCTATTTATAAGTAGGTTAAGTAAATGGTTCTAGAATGAGATCGACAAGGTAATAAGTGAAACTACTTTATACAATAGATCCAAAAATGAATTTGACAAGGCCCAAGCCCATTTAGGATGTCAAGCGAGGGTTGGCAGCACAAGAATTTGGCATGTTACCAAAGATGGACGTTGGTCCTAGGATAGGGCCCACTTCCTTAATAAAAGAAATTAAATGAAAAATGATATCAATTAGTGTAGAACTTGGTGGATTAAGCTAGAAATTAATGTTTTCCAACTAAAAATCAAAATAAACCAAATAAATATCATAATTAAACCCAAACTATCACACAAAAATCAAAACAAACTGAAAACAACAAAACTTTACACTAATAAAAAATATAAAAGTTATAGATGTTAAACAACGAATGCTTAGATTATGCCATTGAAGGTGTTTTGACTTAGAATGGATACTGAGTGGCTTTTCAAAGTCGTAAGGTCAATGAGGTAGAGAAAAGGTAAACAATACGAGAGAAAGAAATGATTGATCACATATTTTCAAACCCAAAAGAAGTGTTCTCTCAAGCAAGCTCGTTGGCTAGATTTTTTGCAAAGTTTGACTTCACATTGGGAGTGAAAACTTGGAAAGATTAATATCGACACTCATGCCCTTAGCTGAAAGGCTGTCTACCGAAGTTACCACACTTCAGCTCAACAAGCTAGACTGTGTTAGTTAGTGCAAGAGCAATTTGCATGCCCTAATTCGTGCTGCTATGGACAAAGATAGCATTTCTCCCTTCCTTCTCCAAGTAATAGAAGGCAAAATTGCAAGTTTTGTTTGGAGGATGGAGTACTCATGATAAATGGGAAGCAAATATATGTGTCAAAGGCAGATAGCCTGAGCAAGCAACTTATTCAGGGATGCCATGACACTCCATGAGTAGGATAATTGGGCATTTATTGCACCTTAGCCTTATTAGAGAGGGGATACTTTTGGCCATACATGGGAAGTGATGTGGAAGAGTATGTTTGGATGCATCTCACATGCCAACAAAATAAGGTGGAATGTGAAACTGCGCGGTCTCCTTAAACTGCTTCTAGTGCCTCAAGGACCATGGGAGAGCATCTCCGTAGACTTTATCTCTACCTTGCCAAAGGTAAGTGGGTATGGTTGATCTTGGTGGTGGTCAATCGTTTCTCAAAGTACGTCACCTTCATTCTAGCTTTGAAGCATTATATGGCAGAGGAAGTCACACACTTTCATCAAGCATATTATCAAGCAATAGGGTGTGCCCCAAACCATTGTAAATGACCACGATGTACAATGTAATAGTCACTTTTAAATTGAGTTATTCAAGCTATTTCGTTCCAAGATAAACTTTTCCTTAATCATGCACCCCAAGACCAATAGTTAGCAAGAGTGTATCAATGTCATCCTTGAAGAGTATCTTGGACACTTTATTAGTGTCAACCAAAAGAACTAGGTGAACCTCTGATAAGTATGAAATCTATATCTATTTTATATGCCTTTTTACCTTATTTGTTAGTATAGATTAGGTTAATTTAGAGTTAATTATGGTTTATTTAGATTACGATAGATATTAGTATTTTAGTTTAATTATTAATGATTTTGTAGTTATTAGTTGTTTAGACATGTATTTAAATCAAGATGGAATTTTAGTTACTTTCTACATGTCTAAAGTATGATATTTTATATTTTGTAGGAAAAGTGCGCTTATTGAAGTACTTGGACGATGTTTGAAATGATTAAAAATAATCTTGACATGCTTTAAAGTGATTTGGACAACTTTTCGGAGTTATAAACAAGTTAGAAATTAATATGGACATGAAGAAAAAGCTTAATGAACAGAATATGGACTGTCCAGGAAAACTGTCCAGGACAACTGTCCAAATTGCAAAAACAGTGTAGCCGTTCGAACGGGCATGCAGGGCGTTCGAACGGCATAACGTGCAGTTTCCTAGTTTGACCCAAATTTCAATCCTTTTCATATTGGACTTCTTCCTACGGAACTTATGTCTATAAAAAGATATATTTGGCTTAAAATTGGGGGATTCGAGGATATTTTATGAAGAGAAAAAGGAAGAAGAAGATAGAAGAGAAGTCAAAGCTTTCAGTGGAGATTCAAGTGCTTTCTTTTACCATGGAAGGAGACTTTTCTTTTACTTAGGAGTTGATGAAGCTATAGATAAGTTTCAGTTTCTTTTTTTTTTAATTTAGATCTCAGTTGTGAATGATGACAATTGTATGATATGAATTTCCTTTTCAATGGAAGAGCTTTTAATGTTTATTCAAGTCTATGTTGATTTATTGTCTTGTAGATGATAGATTGATATCGTTCTGATATTTACATCGATTCTAATTTCTGTGATTTAGATGAGATGGTCATACAATAGTTTTAATGTTCAGATAATTAATGACTTGGATGAGTTATACTAAGATTAGACAGGTCATGCCTATAGCTAGTTTAGTGTAGATGATCCGTGCTATTGTCGAAGATAGTTCATGCCATGGAATTTAATTAATGATTCTTTCTAAAGTAATTCTAGCTTGTAGCTGAGAATACTTGTTCATATTCACACTAGATTTAGATTAAAAGTTAAGGAATTGTTATGGTTTTATAGTGGATTCAATTTCCTAAGTAAATTCCATCAAATTAATCTCTTGCTTTTAAACTAGTTGATTTCTTTCTTTTGCTTAATTTAAGTTTAAGTTCTTTCTAGTTTTTAATCAGCAAATTCCTCTTTAGATTTAGTAATAATTCATCCGTCCTTGAGGTTCGATAACCCTTAAATACTTATCCTAGTACAATTACCTTGTACACTTGCAAAGGGTTTAATTATAAACGATCAACCTCCTCGATGTTGCCCAATTCTCCTACAATCTCCATTTGAGTTTGACAACCAACCAAAGTCCCTTTGAGTTGGCCACTGGCTGTCAACTAACAACACCACATATGCTGGCGCTCGGATATATGGGAAACAACCCAACCCCCTTCCACTTGGTGATATATTGGCACCTACAAGCAGATATTACCCAAGCCTATATTGAGGAGGCCTTTCAACAACTCCATTAGGGTATTGTTAGCAAGTATGATGCTCCTGTTCCCACCACTCAAAGGGTCAGGAAAGCCTCTTACCAATTTCAGTTACTAGCCTAGATGTAGGTACACCTAACTTTTCATCCAAGTCATCTCAAATCATACCAAGCCTATGCATAAGACCCTTCTAGAAACCAGATTGATTGCAATAATCCAAACTTTACAACCGATGTTTATATGTGGAAAAGAACAAGTGTGAATTCCTCTTCAAGTGACAGGGTCTTCCACACAATTGGGAGCCCAAAAATGAGCTCACCCTATAACATGTTGACCAAGTCAAAGCCTACCTCCTAGATCAACGTCAATGAGAATGCCGATAGAATTAATTGGGTGAGTAAGGGATAGGGCTCGAACACCTCACACAAGATTATTTGTAAAAATTATTTAATATTTTTTTATGTTTTTAATATTTTTCTTTATTTTAAAGTAACCATGCCTTTAGAGCCGCTTTGGTTGCCACTCCAGTGATATGCAAGAAATCCCTTACGCTATATAGTGAGAGGTGAAGTGTTATTGTTGTTGGCTGATGTAATATGCACCCACTGCTTTGTAAACTCATTGATAGTGAATGTAATCCATCCTCATGTTTGTGTTTATTTGTTTCTTTGTAGTTTCTCTATCACACCCCAAGATTTTGCAACTCATTTTTCTCATAATAAATAAGAAAAAATAATTATTTCAAAACTTTTTATCAAACATCGACAAATCTATCTTGGGGGTGCTCCACTCATTTTTATATATCTAGATATTCAAACCATGATTATATACACAACCACAGATCTTGCCTGAGTACATGCTATGATCCATAATATACAAAACATAAGTATTGGCACTCACATGTGTGTGTTCAAATACAAACCACACTAAAACTTTTCTAGGAAAGAGTAGAAATCCTACATCGGCTATAGAAGTCTTGGATGTCATTTCCTTGCATGACGATCCCAACATAGCTATTCCTCCAATGAACTTGCATCACAAGGATGTTGAGTATACAAATATACCCAGTGAGATGGATAAAAAAAACTAAGTAATGCTAAAGTACAGGGTTACACTCCAACATCTCATTACCAACAACTATTATTTTCAATAATAAATATCAACATGATCAACACAAGAAAATAAGTATATCAATGAGGGTTTAATATCTATTTAATTGACCTAGCAGATCACTAGATTGCTCTTAAAATTAGTACTTTCAACCAATGTTTTAAAAATTAGCCCGACCATTGACCTAGAATGGTCGTGGTTCGGGTCAATTGGGTTCAACCAAATTTTTTTATATATTAGATTAAATATAATATTAGATACACAAAATCATTGTAGCGCAGTGGGTAGTGTACTAAGGCAGATGCATAATGTCCAGAGTTTGAATCCTGCCCCTGCTACTTTGAAGTTTTAGTTCTAAAGTAGATAAATATACATTAAATAACATAGTTGTGTGAGATGTCTAAAGCAAAATTGTGCTAGCCAGAGGGTAGGTAATAGTAGAACATTTAATAGGGAAGGAGTTCAAATCCCACCTGAGGCGTAAAACTTTTTTTGTCACGAAATAGTAAACCGAACCGAATCAGGTCAGCGGGTCATCGGTTCAACCGAATGGGTCGTATTGACCTGGCCAGGTCATCTTGACCTAATGAACCAGATGAACTAGCCCTATTTATTAACGGAGTCAGGTTGAACCCAGTCGGGGTTGGGTTTTAAAACACTACTTCCAACAAGTAAGAATTATAAGTTCTAGCCTCTTTGCGAAAAAATATTTAATTAAGAAGAAATGATTAAAACCTAATTTTTCACTCAATCTCACTCTTGAATTATCAATCAATCAACCATCAATTAATCCACATGTAGACATAGAAATTTATGTGCAAAACCCCAAACTCGGGGTCAAAAACCATGGCAGTTTTAAAGGAACGAAATCAATGCACTAAAACATAATTTTACATAAACACTAGAAAACCACCAATCTTGTTTAGACTCTAGCATAAGCTCCTCTTGTTTAGATTGTTGTTGTTCCCCTTCAAGTTTTCTCTAAGCACTTGAAACTTTCTCATCCTTGCTTTGTCTTTATCTGCATCTAGTTTTCAACAATCTCCTAGTGTTTTCTTGACTTTGGCCTTGTGGCAATCTTCAATCTCCTATTGAAAACATACTACAACTTATCTTTGAATACTCTGTGTAGCAGCTTCTTCAGTCGTGGATTGATTTCTTCAATTCACCATAGATCTTCAATACATAGCACAAGTGAATTCTCCCTTGGAAAACAATTATGAAAGGTATAAACCCTCTTTTCTCTTTTCTCCTATAGGTTTTAATAACCCTTATATAGTTTGATATGTCAGTTTAAGACTTGCACTTGAATAAGGAATAAAATAGAAATTAAAATGTCTTAAATTAGGTAAGTTGTTCTTGAAACAATCGATCATTTGAAATAGTGATCGATCGGTCACTATTTTCAATGTGCATTATTCTTTATCGATTGATCGATTGCGAGAGCGATTGATTGATAACTCTTGACTTCGTTTTGCACAGAGTTGTAACATTAGGTGATTGATTGTTTATCAGGGAGATCAATTGATTCATGAGTCTTTGGCAATTATGTTCCAGTGATCAATCATTCTATTCAACAATTATTTATAGCAATCGATCCTTCTACCTAACAATTTACATTTTTACCCTTTTTACCTAAAAACCTTCTGAAACATCTATAATCACTTCTTAACCTTTTCCAAATGATTTATGCATGCCAATGTGCTTTGGATATGCTAGAAACCATTCATATTCTTCAATCTTTCACCTTGATTAACAAGAACACATTTGCTCCTATTTTTCAAGTTTGTCAATTCCAAATCTAACTTGACCACAACAACCTCAAATCAGACTAAGACTTCTAACATACATATGGTTTCATGACATAATTTTGACAAAGAAATTAGCCAACAATCTGATCATATGATTCATATGGTCTTACAATCTCCCCTATTGGTTATTTCTTGTCAAAACACTACACATTTAAAAATTAAAAAATAAAATTACAATTTTTGTCATAGTGCATTGGCTTTCAAATTGTACAAACTAACTTTGACACTACAAAAACTTAACATAAATTCAACCAACTTAAGCTCATTGATTTGAAATTAAACATGGAAAGCCTTGTATAACCCTGTACTTATCATGCAGACTTAAAATTAAATTGATTTGCATAACACTGTCCAATCAATTATAAAGATAAGCACTTTGATTTTCATTAATCACTTTTCCCCCCTTTTGACATAAATAGACAAAAAGTTAAAGACACAATTAATAAAAATAACCAATTAACGCTCCACAAAGTATAATAATCACATAAGCAGCACATGTCCAACACAACAGATTTCAAAATAAAATTCATTCAAAATCAACACATTCAAGCTCTTTTGATGAATTTTTTAATTAATTCTCTTTTAATCTAAGTTCACCCATTGATTATGTTTGTCAATACCTGCCCTTAGATCAGTTAACCCAATTAGTATGTGATTGTCAATTTTATTCTCTTCTTTTTGACATATTAATCATCTTATTAGTTTTTGTAGAAAACCACCAATATAATGAACTCCTGTCTCCTTTAATCTTGAATCTCGCAAAACACTCTTAACCAAATTTAGACAAATTTGTTCAGACCTTAGTAAAGACTAAGTTCACATTTTTTGACTCTTTTTAACTAGAATCTATATACATAATTTTCTTAAAAAGATAAAAACAATTAAAAGCTCATAATTAACATGCCCCTTCCTTTTTCTAAATTATGATCTTTTTCCTCAAAATCATTTTTTTAGGGCTTACAATTTTTTCTAAATCCTCTCTACTTACATTATAATTTTTTCATTCTTTTTCATCCATTTATTTTCTCAGTTTTTTCGATGCCCAGTGGATGGGTGCTTCACATTAGAATTTCCATCATTTTTATGTGGAAAATTCCATTCTAAGAAAATTAAAGTACATAAGACTTGTTGACATTGAAGTACATTATATGAAATTATCTTTTCTTTGAATTCTAAATAGAAATCTAGCTAAAGATCCTCTAATTTGATAACCTATACTCCACTAAAATCCAAATGCCCCAGTCAACTTATGTTTAAGAATTCTCTCTTGATATTCATTCTTGAAAGTGACTTGAATCTCAACATGATGTGTTCAAGTTTAAAAAACAGAGAATTGCAACATCAAGTAAATAAAAATCTAAATGATATTCACTATCCTTGGTATATCATTCTCTTAGTTAAGGTATATTTGACCACTAATCATGTTATTTTTTAAATTAAAAGAAAATTAATTTCAAAATATCTGAAGAGTTGAACTTCAACAAATAAAAAACAAAGATAATTGCAAAATCAAGCAAAAACTACACTAAGTTTTTGTGTGTTTTTTATCATATTCTATTTTTTTTATTTTTTTCATTCAAAACCAATAAATAAGAAGACATGAAAACAAAGAAAAATGAAATAAAAACTAAAAACCATGTGTGTCTAAAAGATTGAAAGAATTAAATCATGAATAAAAAAAATATCTTACTTAGAGATATAAAACTCCTTAGCCTTGCCTAGCCAACCAATCCTAAGGAACCTTAAGGTAGACTTCCTTGATTTACCCAATTTATCTTTCAAGGCTTGAAGATCAACTTTCTTTACCCATACTCTCTTCATTTTCTTTTCATACACTTGGTGGGGCAGATAGGGGTAGAGGAGGTAGTGTGCTTCTTCTTCTCATGTTTCTTTGACCTAAGTTTGAAAGAGTAGTTTTTAGGACACTCTCTTCTAACATGAGCATCACTATGACAAATATCATACACACCCACAATGCTAGAACTTATACTTATTCCTTTCACTCCAGACCTAGGTGGGCTGGGCACTATCATAGGCTCTTTCACACATTATTTTGCCTTCACAAAGATAGTAGGTTTTACTAAGGGGTAAACAAGCAATTCCAAAAACCTCAACTGATCTTGTTTATTTGACCTATGCTAAGCATAGTTTCCAACTTCTTCTTCCCACTTTGGAATCTATCTAATTTATATTTAGAGGACATGAGTTCTCTTTTGAGAGCACTATATTTTTCTTCATCATATAATAGGTCTTGCTTCAGGTCATTCATTTCTTTTTCTAGCTTGTTATTCAACTCCACTAACCTATTGATCTCTTGAGAAGATATAATTAATTCAATTTTTTCTTCTTCAACTCTTTCTCAAGACTTTTGGTTCTCTTAGTCAAAATTTAAAGTTGTTGGAGGAGTCCTTTAAACTCACCATACTCAACTTTAAACTCTAAGTTCTTTTCCAGAGAAGTGAACTCATGACGATTTTTTCTAAACTATCATCCTTTACACTTGCATGTAAGACAATATAGTTACACAATTATTCTTCTTCGGAAGAGCTTTCATAAGAGTAAGTTGCTTGAAGCACCTTTCCCTTTTTCTTATAATGAATCCCCTTTTGTTTTTTGGGCTTTTAATAAGAAGAATTGTCAGAAATCAAGTAAGGACAATCAATAGCAAAGTGACCTAACTTTTCACATTCAAAGCACTTTAAAATTTTCTTATCTTGTTTTGTTGGCTTCTTTTCTTTCTTTCTCCTTGTTTCTTCCCAGGATTTTGTCCCTTATTCCTAAACCTAAAGTTCTGACTTTTCATGAATTTCTTGAAGTTCTTAGCTAACAAAAGCATGAGTTCTTCATCATTTCCAAATTCTTCAAATTCATCTAAGGTGTTTAAAACTTTATTTTTTATGGAAGTACTTCTAGATGCTTTTAGGGCATTTTATTTTCCCTTGGACTTATCTATCATCTCCCTTTTGTTCACATAGGACTCTTCTTGCATCTCAAAGGTTCTAAGGCCCCTAACCAACTCCTCTATGTCTAAGGTGTCAGTTTTCCTTTTCATTAATAATGACAACCTTAATTTTAAATTTTGGGGATAAGGACCTTAAAAACTTTCTCACAACAAGGCATTCAGGAATAGGCTCTCCTAGTTGATCACACATGTTGACGATGTCTGAAATTTTAGCATACTATTCATAAATTATTTCTTCTTCACTCATTATGTTGTTTTCAAATCCCAGAGTCAACATTTGAAGCCTAGACACCTTCACAACCTCAGTTCCCTTATCATATTTTACCAATTTCTCCCAAGTAACTTTGGTAGACACATAATTAGAGATTAACTTATATTGTAATTTTCCTACAACATTGAATAAAATACTCAAAGCTTTACTGTTTTGATTAGTAAGTCTTGTCTCATTTTTGTCCAAGCATTCTATCTTTTAAAATTGAGTTTCCATCTTCATCTTTTTTCATTGGTGGACTCCAGCCTTTAACAACTACTTTCCATGCATTCCAATCAAGCGCTTTTATAAAAGCTTCCATTATATTCTTCCAATATGGGAAATTTTGCCCATCAAACAAATAAGGTTTGTTAATTGGATTTCCCAAGTCCCCATGTTCATTCATTGAATTGTTTAAACTATCCATTTAATTCAATTGACAAAAATCAACCCAAGCACCACAAATTAAGCACTAAAGTCAAGAAAGTTTAGAGAAAATCAACTACCAACCCAGGGCACACAACTCAGCATGTTTTAATCAAGTATTTCTAACAAGTAAACTTGAGCACAAATCATAATTCTCACCCTAGCACAAGAAATCTAGCAACGGTAACTATGAAAATTTAAGCAAGGTTCTAAAGCAATATCATGACAAGTCTGATTGATATCAAGTAGCAAACAAATTTTTTAACAAAGTTTCAGCCTCAGCTACCAATTGAGAGATTAATTTCCTTCTAATCATCTTAGCGGATCACTAGATTGCTTTTAAAACTAGTACTTTTAACAAGTAAGAATTAAGAGTTCTAGCCTCTTTCCACATAACTTTTTATTAAAAGAAAATAATTAAAACCTAATTGTTCACTCAATCTCACTCTCGAATTATCAATCAATCTACACATAGACACAATAATTTACGTAAAAAACCCCAAACTTAGGGTAAAAAACCATGACAGTTTAAAAGAAAACAAATCAATGCACTAAAACATAGATTTTACATAGATAGAAGCAAACCACCAACCTTATTTAGAACACAAGCTCATCTTGTTTAGATCATTGTTGCAAGCCTTCAAGTCTTCTCCATGCACTTGAAACTTTCTCCTCCTTGCTTTGTCTCTATCTGCTTCTAGTCTTCAACAATCCCCTATTGTTGTCTTGTCTTTGGCATTATGAATGTCATGCCCGGGGGTTTTCAAAATAATTTTTATGAAATTTAAATAAAAATTCTGCAATATAACGGCTGTAAATTGGTGAAAATTGACGAAAATACGAAACATGTGAATAGCATTTTTATAATTCTCATTCATTTGTATCAAATCCATCTCAATACTTTCTTTTCAACTCAAAACATAGATAGAACAATGATAAAACATTCAAAGCTCGTAGTTCATTCTCCCCTGGCATGAATAACAAACAAAAGACAAAATTGCCATGGCCATGGGCTTTCAATATATTTTCCTAGGCGTAGTTGGGTACAAGTTCCATAACAGTTGAAAGTAATAATACAGTCTATGTACAAGTCCAAAATAATACATGTAAAAGTGCTCACCTCACTTAATACATGTACTTCAAAATTTATTTACAATAGATCGTGGCATAAATTAATCAAAGAACAATAGAATCAAAAATCGACCTGCAGTCCAAAAATAGTATCCTCGAATGCTAAGCAGCTCTCGAGCTAGGCCCCACGGAAGTCCATGGAGTTTCTGAGGATTAGAGAAAAGAACATGAGTATTTTCATACCCAATAGGAGAATCAAAATCAGTGAACCATAAAAGTTCACACCAAAGCTACTCTGCAAGACAGTAGCAAACCATAAACCAGGAGAAGATAAATATATAATCTCAATTAGAGTACTACAATTCCTCTGAGCTTCCTAGACTAACAAATTTTCTTTCCACCTTACTTATAACAAAACACAACCTATCAAACTCTTATTTTCACATACATACTACTTACACTTACAATCTTACGTTTATTATCTTACACTTACACTCGACAAATAGAACTAATTAAATCTCAATTAGCTCTAATGTCGAAAGGAAAGAATGCCACTAGAGCGTCACCTTGACCTTCGGGGAGAAACCTACGTGCTAAAAAGATTCTGAAGGCAAAGTACACCAGTGCTCATGGGGCACAGGATCAAATAGGTAAGAGTAGATCCATGATACTACTTACCTAAGCGCACAAATGCCAACTCTCTAGGACCATACAGGGCCAGCAAAGGCCTAAAAATGCCAATTAAGGCAGGAAAACTTACAAAGCCACTCTTGGGTAGAAAACTTACGATGCCACTCTTGGGCGCAAAACTTACGGTGCTCTCAACAGAGCATCAAAAATCCTAACTTACACAAACATTACCTCCAAGGTGTAAACTACGTTAATCTTATAGGTGAAACTGACCATCCGTCAGTTGTCAACTAAAACGGAATTTAATCCGTCAATCTAGCTAAGGACTCACTCTTATTATCAAACTACATACTTTAATTATGTTGAAATTATAGTTTATAAGTTATGCGGTTACCATTATGGTTCGCAAGCTTATCCATAGCTTATACCTAAGCTCCGATCATTTATGAGCCTATCTCTAAGATTCTAATCCGTCGAAATTGATAGTCACATATCAAACCTACGCACCTCATCTGCACACATATAACTACTCATAGTTCTGAACTAGACACCACACATACACCTTATAATATGTTTTATAACCCTTAAAACATGTAAACATAAGTCTTCATGTAAACATGATGACCACTCATGCATTTAGCAAAAATTAAAATTAATTACAAGGGTCTTCTACTCATCCATTAATCCCAATCACGATGAAGTCAGCATGTGAACGTACAACTAATCAACTAATTAATACACAGATAATATTAAAATATACGCATATAGCCATTAAAAATTAATCTCTGCACTTAACATCCTCTGCATTAATATCCATCTAAACATCAGGCAATTAAACACCTTAGTCCTAGCATGCATTCTATCAGAAAAGCATGCTAGAGTGAATTTCTAAGGTTCAAGGTCTTCTACCTCATCGTCCAGGCCAAAATTATTGTCGAGGCATACCACAAAGGCTGTGTTGGTGCACATTCAGCAGCCCATGCTCCCTTACACTACGAGAGATGGCTCTAGGGTAGAAACTGCATTAGAGGTCTCTAATTAACGCCTGCGGTTAAGAACGTCTCTCACAACACCCACACTGGTGATTTAGATGCCTGCACGCCCAAAAAGAGCTTAGGTCAGTCGAATAGTGTGGGTAAAGCATTGTCATGGAAGTGGTCTCTAGCCGCTAACAAGGCGGAATGGTCGCTGGGCCAAATTTCCTGTGAATTTTTCTGGTGGATGAACATGCAGGGAGGGCGGAATAAAATTGAAGAGGGAAAAAGTATGCGAGGAGATAAATCAAGGTCTGAGGTGGGAGATATGGCATCGGGACCAGCAAAAAATGGCTCAAAACAGTGACTTTCGCTGGTCCCAGTAGCGGTTTGGCCCAAAAACAGGGCAAGTCCGCAAGAGGTGGTTGATCGGAGTGAAAAATCTGAGTGCATGGCGACTCAACAATAGCCCAAAGGGTCAGCAGAGTAGTTGCCAGCCGAAAACAGCTCACGGCGGCCAACCCCGTTGACCACAGTGGCGGTTCAGCCCAAAACAGCAAAATCCTAAAAAAATAGTCCGCAACCGAAATCTCTGGAGAAAGGGCCGACCGGATAAATTTTGGGGAAAAGGGGTATACATTCCGGTTCGTGGTGGCTAGGTGACTATTCTAGCGGATTCCGACGGCTCCGATGACTTTCAACAGCTCCAATAGTGTTTCACCCAAAATAGAGCTTCTTCCTCAATTTAGCCGGCAGAACGTGGTGTAGGGGAGGCGCAACGGCGGCCAAAGATGGCACGGTCCATCCTATTGTGACCGGATGGTCAAACTCCAGCGAAGGCAAGGGGCGGTGGCAGATCTCCAGTGAGAAGAAAAGTGGGGGGGGAGTTCTCTCCTTTCTGCCGTTCAAAATAACTGTGCAGAACATGCTTCACGTTTTGCGTTTTGTTCTTTTTTTTCCTCCTACGTGCACCTCTACTTCTCACGTCTCAACTGCTTATACCCGCGCGCAAACTCCTGACGCACAGTGAATTCCCCCACAAGACCCCACCGTGAACCTATCTTAAGGTTCAAGTTTTAAATTAAGCCCCAAACCTTAACTTACGTGTTTAAACTATTGAAATGTACAAACCTTTTCCACCTACGACCGAGGCTACGAACAACACTAACACGTAATTATCGAGAGAAAAAAAAACAAAAGCTTAAAACAAATAATTAATTTCCCAAGAAGCAAATAAATAACCACATAAAAGTCCCGGTTATTACAATGAAAATCTTCAATCTTCCATTGAAGACATACCACAACTCCTCTTTGAATACTCTATATATCAGCTTCTTTAGTTGTGGATTGCCTTCTTCAATTTACTATAGATCTTCATTACATAGCTCAAGTGAATTCTCCTTTGGAAAACAATAGCAAAGGTATAAACCCTATTTTCTTTTTTCTCCTCTAGGTTTTCTGCTCTCTAATTTCGTGATTTCATAACCCTTAGTCTAATAAGTCAGTTTAAGACATGTAATTGAATAAGGAATGAAATAGATATTAACATGTCTTAAATTAGGCAAACTATTCTTGAAACGATTGATCATTTGAAACAGTGATCGATCGGTCACTATTTTTAGTGTGCACGATTCTTCAATTGATCGATCGATGGCGAGAGTGATCAATTGATAACTCTCAACTTCGTTTTGCATAGGGTTGTAACATCAAGTGGTCGATCATTTATTAGGGTGATCGATCGATTCATAAGCATTTGGAAATCATGTCCTAGCAATCGATCATTCTGTTCAATAGTTATATGCATTGATCGATCATTCTATCTAACAATATACTTTTTTGCCCTTTTTATGTAAGAACCTTCTAAAACCTCTATAATCGCTTCTTAACTTTTTCCAAGGGATTTATGCATGCCAATATGCTCTGGATATGCTTTAAAACCCTTCACATTCTTCAATTTTTCACCTTAATCTACAAGAACAAGTCTGCTCCTATTTTTCAAGTCTGTCAATTCTAAATCTGACTTGTCCACAACAACCTCAAATTAGACTCTAAGACTTCTAACATACATATGGTTTTATGACTCAATTTTAACAAAGAAATTAGCCAACAATCTGATCATATCATGTCTATGCTCTTACAATCAATCATACTTGCTTTTACATGATCTGAAATCAATACTGTGACCTCACTTAGGAGTCGTTTTCTCCATAATTATAAGCCATAAAGGTTCTCTGTAACACGATAGTCATGTCTAGGAATTCATTCATGCCTCATTAGACCATAGACTACTCACACTCGAACCTCAATTCTTCTAAAGACTGCCCACTCCATCCATGTCATGAAGCTTAGGCCCGCAAGGGTTAATGGACCTAAGTGGCAGATATCTCAATTACCATGGTTGTTTAAACCTCTTGAATTGTGCTATGTGGGGCCAATCATCTTCTATTATTCTAGTCCATTCAAACCTAACTTTAGGACATGGGAGCGGCTCTACATAACTTCCACTCTTTGAGAGCAAGAAGACATTAATCTTTTGTCATAACAAACCCTTCCATTACATGGCTAAAGACTCACTTGAGAAGCCAACCAAACACTAAGATCCTTTGTCCTTATAAGTCTTTATATATTAGTCAGGGTGCCATCTATCAAAAAGATTTTTACACAACAGGGTATTTATACCAAAACATTATTGCTTAGATAATCATGCATACCATGCATTAAATATCATGCTATCATACCCCTTAATAATAGCATAACACTTATTAGCATATTTTGCTAAATATTACCTGAAACCGATGTTTTGTTGATAGATTTATCGATGAGTCGGTTAGGTCACTAATGACCATCAGTAACTCACTGACATATGGAACCCTTTATCGACAGTGGGTTGATTCAGGGTGGCTTTTGTCATTGATGTCTCACCAATGTATCAACTTCACTGCCAATGACCCATTAGTTGCTCACTGATGTGTTGATGCTAGTATTGTCATCTCCATTTCACCAATGGCATCACTGACATGTAGATCAGCATGCCTACAATCGCAAAGAAACAACAAAAACTTTCTTTACTATCTCAAAAGTACTTTAAAGCATGACAAAAACATATTTACTCATGTATAACATATTCATTTATGCTAAACAATAAAATATGTTGACAAATAATCATAAAACATCGATATTATACATCTTAAACATTGTCATCTCAAAAACTCACATAACATTATCTTAAACATGTTTTTCATGTACATGCTCATCTATAACAAATCACATTAGTGAGTTAGCAATTTGACATTTTATGACTCCAATAATAAGGTCTCCACAATCCAGCCTTCTTCCCTCTTCCTCTACACTTTGACACGCTAGTCCTTCACTTTCTCCTAAAGTTAGAGATCTGAAAGATTTGGGTCAAGGATTGTCAAATGTGTTTATATGGGAATTAATTAACCTCATTCTTATGCATAACTGCCTCCAAAAGTACTTTGAAACCATTTTCATGTTTAGTTTCAAACCCATCAGTAAGATTGTTCCCAAACACTGACATGTCGATGGTTGTCGATAGTGGTTTTGGCAATTCATCAATGAATTGACCAATGCATCAAAGCTTACCAACAGTGACTCCGACCTTCCATCGATAAGGTCATCGATGTTTCGATGGCCATCAACATAAATTTATTTCTTATAAGAGTTAATCTAAAGTTTAGTTTATCACTGCTGCTACTTTCTTGGGTTTAATACTCAAGAATGCTATATTTTTTAAAGAAGTTGCTACTTTCTTGGGTTTAATACTCAAGAATATTATCTTTTTTAAAGAAGTTCGGCAACACTTAGGTTAAGATGTTCTCGAAAATCACACACATTAATAGATGTACTTAAATTTTCAAGATCATCAAGAACTTGAAGAAAATCAAAATTTTAAAGTTCTTTTCTTTAACCAACTAACTACTTTAAAAATTATACAGGGATTATGAGTGTCACATCCTTCCCTCCTTGAAGAAATTTATTTCCTCAAAACTTGGGTACTTACCAACAAATAGATGTGGATAGGCCTTTTTGAATTTAGCTTCTATTTTCCAAGTCATTTCTTCTAAAACTTGGCTTCTCTAGAGAACTTTGCCCTTGGGTATTTCTTTGTTCCTCAAGGTCCTCATTTTTCTATCCAAAGCCATTACGTGTTCTTCCTTGTAGGTAAGATCAGGTTGATGCTCTACACTTGACACATTAATCACATGAGAAGGATCAAAGATATACTTTTTCAACATTGATACATGAAAGACATCATGTACATCGGCAAGGCTAGGAGGTAAAGCAAGCTTGTTGGTTGCCAGCCCAATTCATTGCAATATCTCAAACAGACCTACATATCTCGGACTTAACTTTCTTTTCTTGTTAAACCTCATCACTCCTTTAGTGGGTGACATTTATAGAAGTACATGATCTCCTATTTCAAATTCCAATTCTCTTCTTCTTACATCAGCATACTTCTTTTGTCGGCTTTGAGTGGTAAAGAAGCTTCTTCTTAATATCTTGTATATTTTCCACACAATATTTTATCAATTTTTCTTTTAACAATTGTCTTTCTCCAACTTCATTCTATCTTGTAGGTGAATGACACCAACGACTATACAATGCTTCATAAGGTTTCATGCATATACTAGAATGACAACTATTGTTATAAGAAAATTCAATGTGGTAGAAAATCATCCCAATTCCATTTCCACTTTAGTACATAAGGATAAAACATATCTTCCAATGTTTGAATTATCCTTTCAAATTGTTCGTTCATTTGTGGGTGAAAGGTTGTACTAAATTGTAACTTAGTCCCCAAAGCACTCTAAATGCTATTTCAATACTTAGATGTAAATATGGGAATATGGGATCTCTATCTGACATGATAGACAATGAGGCTCCATGCAATCTCACAATTTATTATATGTACAATCTTACCAAACTCTCTAGTGATTGTGTCCATCTAATGAGTAAGAAATGAGCAAATTTGGTTGATCTATCGATTGCTACAACTTAAAAAGTGTTACCCAAGTGTAGGTAGCGGAGTAATAAAGTATTCAGTGAATCCGAGGTTGATCCCATGAGGAATGCTAATTCTTAGGAAAAATAACTAGAAACTAAAATCACAAGTCGTTACTTCTAAGCTATCAAAATCATATTTCAAATAATTCTTACTTGAAAATCTAAAAAAACAAAACTAAAAATTTCAAAGAAAATCATACTGAGGATTAAACCAATGCCTCGAATCCATACTAAATCCACATGTATCATCAACCCAAGTCCAAATTCAAATAATACTAAAGAAAAACTCAATGTTAATTAATTGTCTGTGTTACATGTATCTGGAGAGAACAAGTAATGAAAGATCAATTTCTTACATTTATATGCATAGGTTATAATTCAAACTAATGATAATCAAATGAATTAATGTGCTTGACACAATAATTAAAAGGAAACTGACAAGGTAGAATTAAAAAGAGATTAATTCACTAAATAGAATTAAAACTAGAGTTTAATACATGCTTCATCAGTACTTCATCTCAACTTTAGTTATGAGGGCTTAGAACCTTATGGCCATGAAAATTATAACATTCAGCATTGAATCCATAGAGAGGGAAATAAAATTTATACTATATAAAAAACATAGGGCCTTGTTTGACTTTTCAATGCCAAAAGACTGATTTGGACATTAGAAGCTTGAAAATTATGTATTTTGGGTGTTATGCTGATGTGTAAATGTTGTTGTCTATCGTGGGTATACTTGAAATTTTGGGCCAAAAATAAATGAGGATAGGGCATTGATAAGTATAATTTATACATTATTTTACCCTTAATTATTCTATTTTTTAGTTTCATTTAAGAGTTAATATAGGTTAAATAATTAGAAATTAAATTTAATTAGGTTAGAGAAAGCTTCCATGATAATTTGAATTAAATTGGCTTATTTTGCAGATTCTTCATTGGCGTTCGAATGGGGTCACTTACCGTTCGATCGGGATAACGTGATTTTAAATAAAATATAGTTCAAGCGTTTGAACGGGCATGTAGGGCGTTCAAACGGGCATGTAGGGCGTTCAAATGGGATAACGCATAGTTTCCTTGTTTAAGCCAATTTTGAGTCCTTTTCATATACAACTTCTTCCTACGGTTCTTATGCCTATATAAAGACATAATTAGCTTGAAATTGGAGGATTCCAGTAGATTTTATGAAGAGAAAAAGGAAGAAAAAGATGGAAGAGAACTCAAAGTTTTCAATAGAGATTCAAGTGTTTTCTTCTACAATGGAAGACTAGACTTTTCTTTTACTTAGGAGTTGATGAAGCTATAGATAATTTTCAGTTTCTTTTCTTTTTAATTTAGATCTCAGTTGTGAATGATGACAATTGTATGATAAATATTTCCTTTTTAATGGAAGAGCTTTTAATGTTTATTCAAGTCTATGTTGATTTATTGTCTTGTAGATGATAGATTGATGTGGTTTTGATATTTGCATCAATTCTAATTTTTGTGATTTAGATGAGATGGTCATGCAATAGTTTTAATGTTCAGATAATTAATGACTTGGATGAGTTATACTAAGATTAGACGGCTCATGCCTATAGCTAGTTTAGTGTAGATGATTCGTGCTATTGTCGAAGATAGCTCATGCCATAGAATTTAATTAATGATTCTTTCTAAAGTAATTCTAGCTTGTAGCTGAAAAAACTTGTTCATATTCACACTAGATTTAGATTAAAAGTTAAGGAATTGTTATGGTTCTATAGTGGATTCAATTTCCTAAGTAATTTCCATCATATTAATCTCTTATTTTTAAACTAGTTGATTTCTTTCCTTTACTTAATTAAAGTTTAAGTTTGTTTTAGTTTTTAATCAGCAAATTCCTCTTTAGATTTAGTAATAATTCATTCGTCCCTAAGGTTCGACAACCCTTAAATACTTATCCTAGTACAATTACCTTGTACACTTGCAAAAGGTTTAATTATAAACGATCAAGTTTTTGGCGCCGTTGCCGGGGACGATGGTGATTTGTTACTAAATTAGTATTAGGATAATTCTATCTAATTTAGATTCAGTTTACTTTAGTTTTTAGGTTAATTCTTAGTTTCTTACCTTCTTTTAATTTGATCTTATAGGTTGAGTTGAAGATCGTGCTCTCTACACTTGTGGCCACAAGTGGACATCGACAAGCATAGTGCTTCTCTTTGGTTTGCAAGATCCTTTTTCTCTCTTTATTTTGAGTTCTTTTCTTAGTTAGTTTTTGCTTATTCTTCCCTTTTTTACACTTAACATTGTGTGGTGTGTTTGTAGTGTATGCATGGTCGTCGCTCCTTACTCCCTCGATTAGTACCATTTGACCCTGAGCCTGAGCGGACATCTAGAAGAGCTGAGTTGCCCTCGACCTACATCCCTACACCCCCAAACTCTCCCACCAATTCCTCCTCCCACACTACTTCTACCCTCGTCATGGTTGAACATCAGTTAGTAGATGCACCACTCAAAGCTCTAAGGGAGTATTACACTCCCAATGAGTACACCTCTCCTTCATGCATTAGGTTGCCAGCGGTCGCTGCTCAAAATTATGAAATTAAGCCTAATGTCATTCAAATGCTTCCATCCTTTTATGGGCTTAATAATGAACCGTATAAGCACCTAGATGACTTCTTGGAAATATACACAACTTTTAAGCTCTAAATTTAACCGATGAGGCTGTTAAACTTCGTCTTTTTCCTTTCACATTGAAAGATAAGGCTAAGGAATGACTTCATTCATTAGAGCGGAACATTATCACAACATGGGCCCAAATGCAACAAGAGTTCATTAAAAAGTACTTCCCCATAGGTAAGACCAACCAAATGAGAAAGGCCATAACCACTTTTGCCCAACTTCCCACTGAACAGTTCCATGAGAGTTGGGATAGACTTAAGGACCTTTTTAGGAGGTGTCCCCATCATGCTACCCCTAAGTGGCAATTAGTACAACATTTTTATGAGGGTCTTACTGAACAAAACCGTCATCTTGTTGATGCAAGTTGTGGGGGTACCTTCTTGTTAAAAAATGAAAATGAGGCATTGAAACTTTTTGAGGACTTGAGTGAAAATTCTCTTCAACATGCTGCATTGAATAGAAATGAGAGTGGATTATCTACCTTGAGCAATGCCCCCTCTAGGGGTGGCTTGTATGAAGTCAAAAACCCATTAGACATATCCTCTAAAGTTGATACTTTGAGTAAGAAGTTGGACCTCCTTATGACTTCAACCCATCAGCCTACTCCCTTCACTCAAGAGGCATGCACAATATACCTTAGCCCAGCCCATACTATCATTGAGTGCCCCTCTGCCTCTCAATTTCCTAAGCTTGTCCAAGACCATTGAATGTCACCCAATCCTTCCCTAGGGCTGAGAGCAATCCATTTTCAAATACATATAACCCTAGGTGGAGGAATCATCCTAACTTTTCTTGGCAGACACAAAACCAAGGGGTTATGGATAACCAACCCCTTAGGCAACCATTCCAAGTCCTACCAGCCCCTATCCACCAACCTCAAGTGCAACCTCCGTATGTCCAATCCAATAGGAGTCCAAGTTTTGAAGAAAAGGTCTTGAGTGCCTTGCAAAGCCTTCAATCTCAATCCCAACTCCTCCACTCTCACACACAATCTATAGCAAAGTTAGAAGCCCAAATTGGACAACTAGCTAATGTTATTAACAAGAGAGAGATGGGGACGTTGCCAAGTCAACCCCTTCCAAACCTTAAAGGTCAATTTTAGGTAGAGGGAGCTCCTCCCTCTAATGAACAAGTTAATTCCATAATGACCCTCAGGAGTGGGAGGATTGTTGACAAGAGTGTTGGGGGGACACCAGTGACAATGATAGGAGTGAAGAGTTAGAGAAGGCAGCCTCTAATGAACCTCAAGTAGAAGTTAGTGCACCACATGAGAAGGAGTTTGTATCTCCTTCCCCTTCCTCAGAGCCACAGTCTAAGACCACTTCCGAGGTATCTTATATCCTTAGGGCACCTTTTCCTCAGTGTCTTGACATGACCCCACCATTTAGAAAGAGCATAGCTAGGACTGATGAGATTCTTGAGACTTTCAAACAAGTCAAAATTAATCTCTCCCTCTTAGATGCCATTAAGCAAGTCCCTGCTTATGCTAAGTTCCTTAAAGACCTATGCACTGAAAAGCGTAAATCCAAGACCCATGTGTCTAAGAAGGTCTTTCTCACCGAGCAAGTAAGCTCTGTTTTGAAGTTTGACACCCTACCTAAATATAAGGACCCTGGAGTACCCACTATTTCTTGTGTCATAGGTCATTACTCCATCCATAGAGCCCTCCTTGACCTTGGTGCGAGTGTCAATCTACTCCCTTACTCGATGTATGAGAAACTAGGGTTAGGTGAATTGCAGCCTACATCAGTTACCTTGCAGCTAGCCGACCGTTCTGTGCGTAAGCCTCAAGGAGTTATTGAGGATGTCTTAGTGAAGGTTGACCGGTTCTTTTTCCTTGTTGATTTTATTGTCTTAGATATAAAAACTGGTGTCAACTCCACATATCAGATTCCTATCATTCTAGGTCGTCCATTCCTTGCCACAGCTAATGCATGCATAAATTGTAGGACGGGGTAATGGAGATGACCTTTGGGAACATGAAAGTGCAACTAAATGCTTTTGATGTGTCTAACCATTTGCGTGCAACTTCTAATGCTGAATGTTTTATGGTAGACAATTTTAGATTTGATGCTTATGATAGAGGTCCATCTTTTGTAGAATCATCCCATAATCAAGTCATGCCTTTTAATTTTTCTGCATCATCTTTTTGGAGACTGAAGAGAAGAGCCAATGCTAATATCTACCAGCCGCCCTGATATATTTGAGAATGTTGACACTGTCTGGCTAAAGACAATAAACTTAGCGCTTCTAGGGAGGCAACCCTTGTTTTATTCGGTTTGTTTTTATGTTTATTTTCTCTCTTTTTCTTTTAGTTTTAGTTAACTTTCCTTTATTTAATCCATTTAGTGATTTTTTTATTTAGTAGTTTTAGTTAATTAACTGGATTTTTTTCATTAAAAAAAATTTTAAAAAAATTGTGTTTACCCGTTCGATTAGGATTAATCCCGATTGATCGGGCCGATCGATCAGCCCATTGGCCGTTCGAATGGTTGGGTCATCTCTTAGAACGCACGCGCCAGCTAGTTCGGTTCTGCCGTTGTTTTGCCTCTGCCGCGTCGTCTCTATTTTCCTCTGCTATCTTCCGTACCTTGTCCGGAGAGATTTTTGATCCAAAATTGTTTCTCCCCTCCGAATTTTTGCGTAGAATCCATTTCTGGAGTCAATTTGAGCTGAATTGGCCTCTATTTCACACTGTTCTTCTGTTTCACCGGTAAGCCCCAAATTCGATTTTTGAATTTTTCTTTCAATTTTTGACTAAATCAGGTGCAATTTTTTGTGGATATTTGTTAGGATCGACTTCTATATTCCATGTTCATGATTTGGTACAATTTGATTGAATGAATGATGCATTGTGTAAGTTGGATTTCGAATTTTTCATTCTGCACTATTTTTGTCGAAAATTCCAATTTTTGAGGCCTTAATGAATCAGTTTATATGTACTTGTTGTACTAAATATGCTTAGTTTTTACTTGTACATATTCTACTCTGATTTGGGACATTTCTGCTCATTTTTTTTCTAGGGATATTTTCATAATTTGACATTATTGGGCGTATACAAAATTTTTCTACTTTCCAGTCGCTTCCATATCACTTTTAGTACTTGTTTTTTAGCTTTTTGCAGATCTATGGCGCACGGTTCTCATCCTAGTGCTCCGAAGAAGAGGAAGGACGCCCCTTCTACTTCTCGTGCTTCATCTTCTACTACCGCCGCTGCCGATTTACCTCTTCATGCTATTGTTTATGAGTGACAGGTGGAGTTTGTTCCCACCATTACTGCTGCCCAGTCATGGCTTATGGAGCAAGAGGATTGGTACTCCTTTTTCTCACGGATTGCAGCCCCTGACGCTCGCATACATCATGAGTAGGTCCGATCTTTTTATGCATCGGCCGTTCTTAATGAGATGGGATATATTGTCAGCACCATTGGAGATATTACAATCACTGTCACACCAGATCTCATAGCTTCAGTGATGGGTCTCACGCACTCCAACTTCACCTATCCGTCTTTTGCTAACTTTGCTTTCTCAGATGAGTATACTATCATGGGGACTCTTATGGGACAGGAGCGAGGCCCATCCCTCACATATGGATTGTCAGCTTCTCTCATGACGTGGGACTATCGTTTTGCACATCTGATATTGGAGTATGACATATGGCTCCGCCGTCATGAGAAGGTTGACTTCACCTTAGCTCGCCTTCTTTATGTTCTGGGTCGTGCGGAGCGGATTCACATTGATTTTCCCTCCTTTGTCTTTGCACGGATGGCAGATATAGTTTTTGGACCAGTGGATGCTCGATTAGCTTTTCCTTTTCTTTTGGAGCGGATTTTTGTTCACTTTTAGTTGAATTTTCCTTCATATGCACCCACGAGCTGAGGTTTAGGGGTCATTTCCCAGGCAACCCTAAACCGGATGATCACACATTGTCCGCCTCGACTAGCATTCGATGAGGCGAACGAGGAGGAGCCAGCTGCAGAGGGTGTACCAGAGGTTGCAGCTGAGCCATGCATTCCACCACATTCTTTTGCTAACACCTCTTTCCTTCAGATGGAGCATCGTCTTCACGCACATATTGATTCTTCTCAGGCACAGTTTTAGACGAGGCTTACTGCCCATATAGATGCTCAGATGGCTGCTCAGATGACTAAGATGAGGGGACTTATACAAGGACTGGCTGATTTGATTCATAGCCAATCAGCTCCGGTAGATGCGGATGATAGTGACTAGAGTTATACTAATGCCGATGATTCTGATGATGCTGATATTTAGCTGTGCAGGGGCTACTTTTATCTTTTCTTTTCTTTGTTTTTTATTTTTTTATTTTTTTTGTTATCTCTTTTCTGGGAGCTTGGTATTTTAGGTTTGAGGAATTGCTCTTGATATGTATGTTTCTCATGTTTTCTCAATCCTATGTACTTCACTTTTTCAGATTAGTGGATTAGTTATGCATTCAGGTGATATCTTTCTTTTCCCTCTCTTACTTATTCTTGTCATTGTAGTATATATTTTCTTTAACATTGAGGACAATGTTCAGTTTAGGTTTGGGGGTGTAGAAAGATAGTAGAAAATAGAGAAGAAATAAGAGAGAGAAGAGGGAAGAAAGGAAAGAGGGGTCGACTAGAGAGACAAAGAGATGTGGTGGTGGCTCTAGAGAGAGTAGGGGGCATGGGGCTCCTTTATGGGAGAGAATCCTAGGTTGGGTAATCTCCAACCCTCTTTCGAATCTTTCCATTCTTATCCATATCAAATCAAAATCAAATAAAAATCGACTAAACTGAGAGAGTCTAAATCCAATCCAACCTTCTTGAGATTATCCTTAACTTGGCCCTAAGCACTGCCTGGTGGATGGGCCAATGACAAGCCCTACATGCACCTCACCCAACTAGGGTTCGCATACCCGATTACTCACACAATTTCTTTCCTATCCGGACCAAACATTCACACTAATATTTTATAAATTAGGAAAAATTCAGTGTGTTATAAGAAGTGACTGTAGCATAAAAAGGAAGGTAGCGAGCATAAGGAATTTGCGTTTGGAGGGTAGGAGTAAAAACTATCAATGATTTCAAAGTTATGTAAGGATTGAAATTGATGATGAGGGTAAGCATAGATGTAACTGCGTGAGGAATGGTATGGGAAGCAAAGAAAAGGATAATATGAGTTTAACTAATGGTTTTTTTGGTTGTTTTCTTTATCGGCTTCTGATTAGGGAAGTTAATAGTTGAATAGGGAGTCCGGGAATAACTCCCTATGAGTGGTTAAGCTAACTAGATAATAGGATAGATTTTCTCGAGCGATCAACATAGCTTCAACACTATTAGATTAGTGTCAATAATTCTTTAGAATAGTAGAATGTTATTTTGGGTGAACCATTAGAGCACTGATTTTCTTTCGATGTGGATTGTGGTGGGTAGTGGCTGATGTGGTTACACGTGTCAATTCTTGTTGACATCAAGAGAGACCTATTAGAAATGATGTTGAATAGTTGACATGAAGAGGACATGTTGATGGTGGAGACATGAGCAAAAAACTCAGGTATTGAACAATTAAGCTAAACTTCATAAGATTAAGTAATAACAAAAAAATGAATTGGGAAGGGAGCTTTATATATTAAGGAATTGATTAGAAAGTACAAACATAGGTAAAGGAGAGGTGCCAACTATAAATCCTCTTGGAGGATGGTTAGACATGAGATGTAGACTAGTGTAAACCAAGGTAAGGTTTGTACAAGCTTGGTAAAATGTTGTGGAGTCTTCAAAAGACCAAAGCCATGTGAGAGGGTTAACTTTCTATAGGGCCTACCAACCTTTAGAGTGTTATTGTGTCAGGGGATTACAGTGTCAAAATTTCATGGGGTCTGGCATCCAACTACTGTTGTTAGTGAGTAGCATGGTAGGGCTTTCATCTCTACTTCATGACATAGAGGTGCAACCAACTGATCCAAGGAGAGATTGAAAGACTTTAGTAAGTGGAGTTATTCCACCTATTTTAGAGTCCATGGAGGGAGTGACTTGGTGGGTGGACTTACATGTTCATGATATTGGTGGGTAATAGATTCAATGTTGTAAGTCATTTCCTTATATATATTGAATATGTTTATCATTTCAAAACTATGTTTTCATCAATAGCTTATGTTCTATTAGGTATATGGTCACACTCAACATCCTAATGATGCAGGAGTGAGGGATGTGGAGTTGACGATTGATGCAAGTCTAGAGAAGTGTTGCTGACATTTCAAGTTTTAGCAAACCTTTAAAGTCTTTAAATAAACTTCTAGTCTGTAATAAAAACTTGGATGGTCAACATGGTGATACTTGTTATTTTGGCTTGCTACGCTGAATATATATGTTGGTGACTAGAAGCATCTTGGGAATGGTTTATCATAATAATAGTATCTGGTTTGTTATTCATGTTAAAAAAACCAACATTCACAACTCAAAATTTGATTTAGAATGAGGTTTTTGGGAAAAAGCTATTTACTCGTGAATTTTTGCACTCTAATATTTGAAACTATAATAGTAGTAAATTTAGGGGTTGTGACATTAGAAAAGCTAAGTTTCTAAAGGATGTCAGCATTAGTGGGAGCACTTCTTATAGAGGTGTCATATTATAAGAACCTCATTTTTACCTTCATATGCATACTACTTTAAAACATCCTCAGTTGTTAGGGGAGAACCATTAGCAACCATAAGATGTTTTTCAATGGGTAAAATAAAAAGATATAAAACATGACTTATAACAAGGAGATATATATGAAGAAAGGGTCTAAATTATGGAACTCAAATTGATCATGGCTCTACTTGTCCATTTCAATCTTGATGTTCTAAATTCCAACTAATAGATGTTACAATAATTTTCCTAAATAGAGACTTTGAAGAGGAAGTATGCATAGAGTAACCATAATGTTTTGAGAAAGGTGAGAATTCAAATTTGGTTTATAAGCACCAAAATTTTATTTATAGATTAAAGCAAGCATCCAAACAATATAGTACTTCAAATTTCATGAGATTATATATTCTTACTTAAGGAGAATGTTGTTGATGAATGTGTATATTCAAAAATTGATGGGAACAATTTTATATTCCTTGTTTTGTATGTGGATAATGTATTTTTTGCCAACAGTGACATTCGTCCTTTACAAAAGGCTAAGGAGAACCTATCACAAAATTTTTAGATGAAAGTGCTTGGAGATACATCTTTTGTGGTTGGAATAAAGGTACATCGTGCTAGATGACGTGCTATTTAGGTTTGTCTCAAAGGGCTTATATTGACCGTGTACTCAAAAGATTCAAGACGGAAACTTGTTCTCCAAGTGAAACTCCCATTTTAATTATATCATGGGGCTCTTTATTTAGGGTCTATGTGGGGAGGAGCCTTTAAGTATGAAGAGGACCCAAGGTCCAAATGTGGGTCGATTAGAAGAAGACGCATGCTACATGATAGCCATTTTTTGATACCTATGCTTACCATTGAAACCACTGCTTACCATTGAAACCACTGATCTTCAAAGGATTTTGAGCCACAGGAGGATGAGGGAATACCTTTTGCAATGGCTACCAACCTTCAAAGGGCCATGACACACATAAATTTGAGATCTCACGGCTTCATGGGGGCCAATGTTTCCTTACACCATTGGCCATGATCACGATGTATTTTTTCCTTTATTGTGGCAGTAAAGGGGTGGGCAAAACAAAGCGGTGGGCGACATGACTTTGAGACAAGAGTTCAAACTTTTGAGACTGGTTTGAAGGGATGTAGTGTCTTAAGGGATTTGGTAGTCAAGATGGACTACAGAACTCCCTAAGTTCATTTTAGCCAAGAGATTGAACACTGGGACTTTTGAGAGGGGAGTTCATAGACATGTGATTCTTTAGTTATTTATTGAGAAATTATATAAACACTTTTGTGTTTTTATGATGGTGACAAACTGTAGGGCATTAGCCTAGGCATGATTAAGAGAGAAAGATTAATGAATAAGATTGTCTATGTAATTAATAAAGAAACCATAAGGGTTATGTACACTTAAAATAGTAAATGTTAAATGACTTATGTACTTATTTATAGTTTGTAATCCTATTGAGTATATCTAAATATACTTAGGCAACGTAATGGTCTAGGGTTCAAGAGCAAGAGTAGCTGCAACCAAGTGAGCCCGTGAAGGCTGGTGAGAGGAACGACAACAAAAAAGTATCTTCACTTTTATATTATGTTTCAAACTTATCAAAGTGTTATAATAAGGCATGTGAAGTGTTGATTTATGTTTTGCTTATTGAATTCTTATGTGTATTTGAATGATGTTAATCATGTATAATGGCAATTCACAACCTAGGATTTACTTTAGTCGAGGTGTTGATTTGATTCAAAGAAAAAGAAATAACTTTATCTACACTCTTCACACTCTAATATGTTTGAAAAAGACTTTCAAAAAATCCCAAAGTCATGACATTCAAATTAGTCTCATCCCAACTTCAAGAATATTGATATTTGCTATTTCACATACCTAAAGAACATTATGCACTCGTACGTATTGAGGGTTGGGTTGTTGCAATTGGGCTCCAAGGTGTCCACAATGATCCATGTACAAAAATGGCATGTAGAAGGCCAGAGTACCTAGTATTCTAAGTTTGAATTCATTCTACTAAGGCTTGCAATTATTACACGTAATTTTAATCTACTTCACATACACAACTAATTAGCTTAAGATGAATGCAGACACAACGATCCTACGTCAAGAGGGGTAAGGTATGTGAAAATTTTACACAGTGAAGGAGGTGTGAAAGAGCTAATCATGAGCACTTCTCTTATTTTTTGGAATATTTTAGGGTAAAATAGTCCAACTAAGTTGGATGCTATATTATTTTTACCCTAAATTTTGCACTTTTCTTAGTAACACTAAGTCACTAACTGGCTCAGCTCTTTAGTACCCAAATTATAAGTATCAAAAAATATATAACTTATAAGGTGTGATAAGGAGGAAAACAACATAGATTGCTCATTACCCGAGTTACTTTAAAATCATAACATAGTTC
Source organism: Saururus chinensis (assembly GCA_035235625.1). NCBI lineage: Eukaryota > Viridiplantae > Streptophyta > Magnoliopsida > Piperales > Saururaceae > Saururus > Saururus chinensis. Next base: position 32,022,885 of record CP141140.1, read on the forward strand.
ATTCCTCACCGTTATAATCATCCCATAATGGAAAATGATATTTTTACTAACACGTAATCATCATAAATGGGAAAATTATAATCTCATAACATAAACATGGTATAACTTTTAGAGATCAACTACAGCATGCTTTCATGCTCATCAACAACTATATAAACATGTCAAATCATCACTTCAAAGCCATCTGACGACAACAAGGTTACGAATCCAACTTTTTCTTCCACGAGACGTAAGGTCAATCTAGGCTCTTCTATATACTTTGACGTGCCTAATCCTTTCTTTTGAACTTAAAGTTAGAGATTCCGAAAGATTTGAGTGATGGTTAGCCAAAGCCATTAACATAGAAGAGAAAATAACCGATTTGGTGCATAATTGCATAAAAGACTACAAAAAACCGCATGTAAAACAATTTCGTACCCATCGACATGTTGCACCCAAAATCACTGGTGCGTTGATTGTCCATCCATAGTGGAATTAGCCTATAGTCGACATGAGAGCCGACAAGTCGAATCCTACCGACAGTGGCCCATAATTGCACCGACGTGAGCCTTGACATGTCAATGCTTACCAACACCCTCTTAGTTGTCGCAAAAATGAAGTTAAAGAAATGGGGTAATGCTAGAAATGCTAATATAATTGTAACTTGGAAATTATTACAAGTTGAAAGATTGGTTCTTTTTCTTTGATACTCTTTCTATTCTATATTAATAGTTATATTTAAAAATTAATAATTTTTATTTAATAGTAAAACCCACAGGAAAATAAATTTATAATATTTTTTAATTATTTAATTAAATAAAATAAAATTATTAATATAAAATAAATTATTTTATAAAATAAAATTATTTGTAAGTGCTCAAATTAAACACAGACATCTTTTTTCTCCTCTTCATTTCGATTTTAGACCGATCCAGTGCAATTTCGTAGGTCTGAACCGGTTTGAGTCGGTTCCATTCCATTTTTCCGGATGCCAAAACAGCCTCGGACGATTTATCTCGGAATCGGCCGTTTCAGCCGAACGACTCGCCACGATATGAGACAAGAAGCCGCTCAGCAGGTTGTTCTGGTCGAGGCGAGCGAGTCGGGGGAATTGAGAAGTGATGGCGTCGTCGTCATCGGCGGAGGCGGCGGTCGTCGAGGCGTCGAAGTCGGCGGAGGAGGAGGATTGGGAGGAGATGACGCTGACGGTGCGGTGGAGTGGGAAGGAGTACACGGTGAGGGTGTGCGGAGACGACACGGTGGGGGAGCTGAAGCGTCGTATCTGCCAGGCCACCAACGTCCTCCCCAAGCGACAGAAACTCCTCTACCCGAAACTCGGCTCCAAGCTCAACGACGACTTCGTCCTTCTCTTCCAGCTCCAGCTCAAGCCATCCCTCAAGATGACCATGATCGGGTAAGCTCAAAAAATCCGATCAGGAAATCCTCGATCTTCATTAAAGTGTGTCAATCTTGTTGTCAAGACATAATTTTTTTAGAACTTGGAATTAGGTTCGATATTGTTGCATATATGTTAGGATTTTTGCATTAAGCAAGTGAATTCAGCTCAACTGGGGCCGGCTGTAATCTGTTTGAAATGTCGGCTTGTATAACAGCATAGCTGTCCGTTTCTTTATTATCTCTTCGCAACTTTGAATGTCTGTTGTGGACATGAATTTCTTGCTGAAGTACACAATAGAATATATGAGCAATGTACTTTTAAGAACTGTTGTATTATGGGGCTGGGAGTGTTTCCGCAGGAATTTGGTAATCTCTTTGCTAGAAATGTGGAAGTTTCAGATAGAGAATGTGATTAATAGGGATTGTTATGGTCTATTAGTGTCAGAACAAGCTCCACTTACCAGAGGAGGAACCTCCTACAAGTGTTGCTTCGAGGAAGTAACTCATACGCTAAGAACCTCTGAAATGGGAAGATGGAAAATCCATTCATATTCTCAGAGAATAATACATAAGGGAGACACATTGCAATTTAAACACTTCTGATGTTAAGTCCTGGTGTTGTGGTCATTCTATAATATTGAGCTCAAGAAGTACCACTCTGGAATTAAAATAAGCCTTAAACTTGTTGTGTACTACACACAGAGTTTTGAAGCCATTATTGGAACAATAGTGGAGCCCTAGCATGGCACTCCATTTGTCAAAGTTGAATTACATGATTAGCTACTTCATTGTCTAGACAATGGTCATTGTCATCATCATCGTCATCGTCATCATAGTTTTCAAAAGTGGATGCTTAAGCAACCTTCTTAATAAGAAGCGAGATAACTGTCAACCATGGGTACACACTGATTGCACTGTGCTTAGACAGTTTCTTTTATTGACTAGGTTTTTTGCTCTTAGATCACCATGAAATAAGGCTTAGTCTCATTAGGTTTAATCATTAGACATTGATACACATAATGGTTGTTGCTTTTACAAAATTAGATAATACTGTTTTCTTTTTCTTTTTCTTTTTCTTTTCCTACATTTTCCTTATTTCCACATTTTCTGATTTATATTTTCTTTTATGATATCTGAAATTTATGTTTATAAGTGGATCACTTTAGTCCTAAGCGATTGCTTTGGTGCTTTGGAAGCACTTAGGACTGTAATTGCCTTGTTCACTTAAGCACTATTAACAACTATGACCATCATTGTCATTGGTGCTTTCATCTGCATTACAATCTCCATATTCTTCACCCCGGCTCAATTCTTTGTATTCGGCGTTGAGTTGTTTATATACGTTGGAACTAAATGACCAAATTGGAGAACTTTTAATCTTGATCTTGAGAGAAGCCAGGCTTAATTTAGGAGTGTTATATTTTATATAAAATGTTCAATTTTGAAAAAGTTGTTTCCTAAAGTCAGTACTTCATGGCGCACTTTGTGCAAATAGTTGTACTTTTTAAGCAACTCATTTGATGGAGTATTGGGTTTTTGTATTTTTGTCTAATATCAACACATTTATGGTGATTTTGCTATTTTTAGCCTTGAGGTGTGCCTCAGAAAGAGTTTTTCTAAATACTGGTCATACCTCTAATTAGTATCAAGATGAAGAATATTGCTGTGGAAACTTTGAAGATATTTTGAGGGAAAAAAAAGTGTGTTGAGACTGCTGGTCAAGTAGTTGGTTCTTGATGATTATGATTGGCTATGTTGTCAATGAAGAAATGATTTTCATGATTTTAGCTATTGTAAGTGTTGATTTGAAATTTAAACCAACTAAGGGTACCGGCATAAATTTAGATGTAGTTGTAATAGTCATTTTTTTTTACGATTAAGTTTGGTCTGCATTTTGATGCCTATCACAGTGAAATTGACATTAAATGTCTGATTGCTATGTAGAATACAGGAGTCAATTTTATTCAAATTGGCTTTATAGGATGGTGGTCTACTAACTGGTTCTAGATAATGGTGATGGGTATTTTGTAAATAATTGAAGTGTATTTTGCCTAGAACTTGGAACTTGTATCCAGTACAATCAAGTGAGTGATTTATTACATGGGCATAACTTCGTAGGCTTGCATAAACTTGCTATTTCCCATAATTTTTAAGGATGGTATGTTCCAAAAATCTTGAAATTTCTTAATTAGGCTGTATTATAGCATCTTAATTAGTACTGGAATCAGATCATAAACTAAAGTTGATTTATGTGCAAAATTAATGGTACTTTGTACTGTTATAACTGGGCTTGTAAGTAACTTGTGAAAACATAAACCCATAGACTTGCTTTTAAACACGATGCTTAGTCATTTTTTTGAAGCCTACTGACCTTGAGTTAGTTATGGCTTGCAATAAATGCTTTTCCATTTGTAGCTTTCTTCTGAGGTGTAACTGGCAATATTTAAGTTAATTCTGAAAATAAGTAAAGATGAGCTTCTGTGACTCATTACCTTGACCTGTTGGCTTAACCTGCCACTATCAGGCCTCATTTATTTTGGATGAGAAGTCTCTCACCCCTTATTTTAGCCAGCCGTTAACAGAGTCGGTGGATATCTACCATCCTTGTATAGGCAGGATGGGCTGGCTTAAACCTCATCCATTTATTTTCCATTCTTCCAGTTTTGTGTATTGTTCCAAGAAGGATATTATTAACTATTGTATGTAAAGTATGCGCAATGTACATTTAGTAAGTAGTAAGTTTTCAACAATTTGACTGGTGAATCAATGTTCATTAGGAAAAGGTTATGGTGTATACCAATAAAATAATCAGGTCACCAGTCATCATTATCATCACACATTTCATTTAGTTTCCTAAAGGTTGGTGAATGCATACTCAGATTATGACCGCGAGAACAGGATTCAGTTTGTGGTTTATATTAAAATCAATGTCATGTATTTTGCATAAGCAATTGATGTATGCAGCAAAGTCACTTGTTTCAGCTCTAGCTGTTGAAGGAAAGTATTTTTATTAAAAAAGTCATTTTTTTAAGAAGATTTAGAATGAATTAGGATTTATCTCTTTACCTTAATGTCTTTATTTTTAGCGTCCTGACACTGATTTTCTAGTACTGTGGAAGACGATATTATCATGGAACCTGTGGATGCTCCTGAGATTCTGGATGATTTTGAATTTGGGCAAGATGTAATTGTTGATGCGAAGGATAATGAGATCAACAAGATGAAATTGAGGCGGCGTGTAAAGTCTTACCAGGTGAGCTGTTATGTTGCTTCTGTGTGAAATTTAACAAGTCTTTTTTTGGTAAATTGCACTTAACTGGTGTGAATTATAATGAAATTGCAAATAACTCATATGTATTATGAAAATAACCTCATGTCCAAACAATTGAATAACGTCTTTTCCTAAATTCCCATATTACCCCCATTATCCTTTGGACCCTTTCACATCATTGAAAATTCACTCATTCTTTTTAACTTCCTGATAGAGAATAGCTTCAGTCACTTTTTTTGCTTCACAAAAACATGAAAGAGAAGAACAACAGGTAAAGGAGCCAGGCTTTACTTCTCTGCTTGATCTAGGTGTCATCTTCCCCAAGACCGAAAAGAAAGTCCCTGTTCTGGTCTAGGTTTAGCATTCCCCAAGACCAAGAGTGGAGCACCAAAAGCCTTCTACGTAGAGGAAGAGAAAGAGAAATTGACAACCACTCCAGCATGCGATTATTTTCTCTGTACTCTGGTGCGCTGCACCATATGATTTGCTGGAAATTAACACCAGATAAGTTAGATTTTCAATTATCAGTAGCAATGAAAATTCACAATTTAGAAGTCGTGAAAAACAATAAAAAAACAAGCGGGCTCATTGGCAGAAATTGATCATTGGACAGTGTGAAATTAGAAGGTGATGGAATTCTATTCAAATAAACTAGGATTACACCTGTTTGCTCATCTTGAGAACTAAGGATGATTGGTGGAGATGTCCTGAACGGCCAAGTTGAAGCTCTTGACAACTTGCACCCGCACCCTGAGGAGCCCCAGCAGCTCTTCCATGGAAGAAAAGACAGCAGAGGAAGATGACCCAGAGGAGACAAGGCACCAGTTACTGAAACAGGGAAATTGGCTCCTATTTTCATAAACCTCCCTTTGAATGTCAAACATAGCAGCAGCACAATCCTAATACCAGCTGATGTTTCAAAGGGAATTCATGGTCCAGAGACACTGCTGAGCCTCTGCCTCCAGCGCATCAAGCATTAAGATCTTTGTCCTCTATGAAAATCTAGTATCTCTTGGAGGTGGCGCTTCTGGATGGTGAAGAAGTGCCCCACTGGCCTGGATGGAGGGGAAAGGCTAGAAGTTTCATAACAATAAAATGCTGTTAGTTGACCTAAAGTGATAGGGGTTATGTGGAGGTTTTATAATACATAGGGTTTATGTGCATTTTCCCTGTAATTGATAGGGATTAAGTGCTTTTTACCGTTATTTTGCCCTTTGAAATTTTACTTTTGCTAGATGTCCCAGTCAAGGTATTTAGCACCAGTGATAACAATGTAATTGCAACTTCTTTATAGACAAGATACAAATAAATACAGAAATAGCTAATTCCAAGACGATAAGATTAATGAGATGGCTTCATATGCGGGTTTCTCTTCATTTATCGCAGCTTGTTGTGGGCTTTTCTCATCTCATGAAAAGGTATCATAACAATGTGGAAATTGGACTTTGACGAGTTGACATAATAGCCCAACCTCTAAATGGATGTATCTTTGAATACCTTTTCGATGACAAAGTCATGGCACCAGAGGTAGTTGAGCGAAACGTGCTACGAATGGGGTTGTCATGGAGAATGTGCTCAAGAGTTGCGTATGAAAGGACTGCAATTGCTTGATGCCTCATGCATTTGATGGAAGGGTTTTTAGACTCTTAATTGAGCTACTGAAAGCCTATGGGTCAGATGGTTGAATTCGCTAATTTAAGTGTCTTATAGTAAGTATGTCAAGGAATGGCAAATAGGGGCGAAAACAGGCCAAACCAAGTCAAGCTTTGCATAGCTCAACTTTAGATCGGTTTGGCTTGAAGCATAGCTCAATCCAAACCAAGTCAAGCTAGACAGCTTGAATGTAATTTACTTCCTCTGTACCATATTAATAACTCCATTGGGAAAAAGAGTGATTTTTATAATGGTGAGACTCACAGTTAAGAGGATGAAAAATAGCTTCTGAAATGTGTTTGTTTTTTAAATGGAGCTAGTAATATGGAACGAAGGGAGTATATTTTATAATTTTTTTGTTTAATATTAAAACATACATTTTAATAGTTTAAAACCAATTCTACCAAATGCCTTAAAATAGATATAAAAATATAATGAAAATTTACTTAATAATAGGTTTATATAAATATGTGTGTATAATGCCTAAATATTGAAGCCCAAATCATTTGATCCAAGCGGAGTTGATCGAAGTTGAGCTTGAGCTTGGTTTGATGAGCTCCATTTTGTTCCCAGAGTGGAGATAGGCTGGTTCAGCTTGTGGGCGGGTTTGGGTCATTATCACTCCTAATGGCAAATATTGAAGTTTTGAAATTTGGAGCTTTCTGAGTTGTTTTAACCAAATAAATCAAGTATTGCTCTCCATGGTTCATGGTATTGAAATGAATCAAAGTGGATGCTTTCAAATAGATAAGCTAGTAGTTAAAGGAATTTAAAGTCCACGTAATTAGCCAACATGCCAACTTCAACAAATAGTCCACCATCTATCTTACATTTTTTTGTAATTACTCCTTTTAAAATAAAATGAGTGTTATATCCTTTTAACTGCTACTGCAAACGATTTAATCCTTTTAGATAGCATAACTGCTACTGCAAACGCTTTAAATCGTTTGGGTTTAATTGACATGGAAAAGGGCCTGCCTCATTTTGATACACAATGTGAAATGGTCCCCTTTTCTTGTATAGTTGTGGTTTCCCTATAAATCCATGTGAAAGAAATCAGAGTAATCAGATGACCAATAGTAAATATCATTATCAAGCGGATTCTTTTTCTTCAACCAGCAAAAGGATTTTTTAGAATCAGGAGCAGTTACTCCAGTCCTGCGTGAGCATCAGCAGCACGATAACTGTCAAATTCAACAACATTAGCAGCTATCGCACATTCTCTGTAATACAAAATTGGCTTATAAGAAATTTAGAATTCCTGTGTGCCTTCCGGATGCAATTTCTCTCTTGTAAACTACTTGAGATCATGGTGGTCAGTCAAGGTTATAATCGGAAAGCATTGGATACATTCCTAATAGTTAAATTTAGTGGACAAAATTGCTACAGTTTACTTTTTATGAGGTGTGGTAACCATTCGAGTGACTAAGGTTTGAAATTTTAGACTCTTGCATAACTCAAAAAGATCCAACCAACTGAGCCAGACAGTTTTAGAAAGTGGCCTTGTTCTTGAAAAATATCCATTTACGTATTACTCCATTGTGTCTTATTCATTCATATTGGCTCTACAGTTGGAGAGAAAAGGGATTGACTGGACTGGTTGAAGGCATGACCCTCAGAACAAAGCAAATTGGTACCGCCTATTTGGATAACTTACTGTAAAATATTGCAACCATAGAAGTCCATAATGTTTGTGTTATTAGCAAGGTTGTGTGAAATTTTTCCATGGCTGCATAATAAGGGTAACTGTCTCTAGGGATCTTACTGAGGTCATGGTAAGAATTATGTGTGGTTTGGAATTTATTCAGGAGGGAACCTTATGTTGGCCAGACAAAGGTACTATCACATGTTTTTAAACTATTTCATCGAAACAAACTTGGAATTAGAGTAATGTTTGAATCTGTGTCCTTGGACCAAGCCAGTAAGTTTGTCAGCACGACACTCTTTTGACTTTGTCCTTGTTACATGGACCGTGGTTGTTACTAATTGAGCGAAGAACTTCAGCAAATGGACGGTTAGATCGCCTGATAAGGTCTCACTTATCAACATTGTTAGAGGAGTATATTTGCTCTTATCTCTTTACTTTTAGTTAAGTCTTTAGTAACATCGTACTCTTCTAACAAACATAACATGTTTTTTAGTAAATAATTTTGTTTTATTAAGCATGGGGAGAAGGGGCAATAATGCCACTGGGATTGATGCTACCCAATTAACTCTCTCACTGCATGGATTTGATGATTATCATCAAGTAATTGTGAAGCAGGAAGTAGCATGACTTTGACGCATCAAATACAAGTTATCAGTCCAGTCAGATGTAGTGCAAGGATGATCAAGATCTGATGTCCTCAGCCAACAGAAAGTTGTATACACTAGAGAGCAAATGCAATGACTTTTTCCAACAAGAAAAATAGTAAAAATAGACCTACTTATTAAACAGAGATCAGCTGCAAGATACTTGAATATAATACGAAATTAGTCAATGCAACTTCACATTATAATAGGGAAAAAGAAGATATAAAATATATTTTCGTTTGTTTTTTTCAGCATTATTTTGTTAATTGAGTTTTTCCTTTTTCTTAGTGGTCATGTATGGTTTTCCAGTCTCTTTGATTTGATGTCTGTTATAGTTGATGTAATTTATCCCTATATTCTGAAATAACAAGGTTTTTCCCACTTCTATCCTATTGTTGTCCATTTTCAGTCTGTATTTCTCTTAATTTTGGGTGATTCTTGGTCCTTAATGTTTTGCCTTAACATGCCTTGCTACTTCTTTGTATGTTACCTTTATGTCTCTTTTGGGAAAGGATTTTCTTCCTCTACAGCTCTCTACTTAATCTCATATAAGTTGACTCCTTGGGGACCTCAGGGGGTCTTTATGTTGTTTGGGACACGAAGAAATTTAAAAATGAGCACTAGAATATGTGGCACATAGAATATAGACGAGTTCCAGCTCGTGGGCCACATCTAAACCATGTTTAGTTTTTCTTTTTTTTTAAAAAATATCACCTACCCACAAACAAAGGCAAGTCCTATAGCCCCATCCTTCCTTTTCTATTTCCCATGGGCGTCCCTTGGGATTCCTACATTGCCCACTTTGGGAGCTGTTGCGTAGAAACTGTGCAGGAGGAAAGACTTTTCTTCCTTTGTTAAATTGCATTGCTTCCTATTTGTCCTTGATTCGGGTTACGTTCTTGTTATCCTTTTCTCTGTTACATGGAGACTAATTTCGTTACATTTGATCTGTAGCAAGGGTTATTGATGCTTCACCAGTTCTTTGGAATCCCTTTCTTGTGAGAATTATCTTTAACTTTGATTTACATGGAGGCTAATTTTGTTGCATTTTTCTGATTATATTTGAGTTAGTGCTATTTAAAATATTTCCCAAAATCCTTTGTGTGACGATATCTATAAGCAGAAAGTTATTGCTGCTTTCAGCTTCAAGTATTTTACTTTCCATATGTTTCTCTTTCTTTGGCATCTTTTCTTCCATCATTTCTATAGAATCTGTCTTTGCCATTGATCACATTTACGTTCTTATCTCTTGTTTCTATAGTTCTGATATCCACTTGTGCTAAAATTTTACAGTTAATGGACAATGTCATATTTATATTTCACTCTTTTCTTGGTTGTAAGTTTATGTATCCAACTGTTGGTGCTCACCTTCTTTTTCTCACCTTTGAATAAATAGATTGAACTTCTCCATCCATGTCGAGACGGGAAGAAGTTGCTTGTTCTGGACATTGATTATACTTTATTTGACCACCGTTCTACAGCGGAAAACCCTCTTGAGCTTATGCGGCCATGTAATTTTCTTGCTACTGCAATTATTTGTCGTGAACTCCAATCTAATTATGCAAAAAAAGTAGTCCCCCCCCCCCAAAAAAAAACAACATTACCTTGTCAGCTGATGTCTTGCAGATCTTCATGAATTCTTGTCTGCTGTTTACGCTGAGTTTGATATCATGATATGGTCTGCAACAGGGTCAGTACCAAAGTACAAGCTTATTTTTAATTTAGGAGTTGTTTCTTTTGTCTCACTTGTGTGCATATGCTGATGGGCTAAATAGAGGAAAACGAATATATTGTATGGCTTAAGTTGACTTTTTAAACTATTGTTTCAGTATGAAGTGGGTGGAACTGAAGATGGGACAGCTGGGCGTTCTTGATAATCCAAACTACAAAATCGCTGCTCTTCTAGACCACTTGGCTATGATCACTGTACAAACAGTATCCCGTGGGATATTCGATTGCAAGCCACTTGGTTTGATCTGGGCTCAATTTCCGCAGGTGCAGTAGCAAATATTAGTCTTACCATCATGTCCCTTTTGGGAATTATGTTGATATGTATTTTCATTGTTTTGCAGTTTTACAGTTCAAAAAATACTATAATGTTTGATGATCTGAGGAGAAACTTTGTGATGAACCCACAGAATGGGTTGACAATTAAACCTTTCAGGAAAGCCCATCTCAACAGAGGAAGTGATCAGGAGCTTGTGAAACTTACACAGTATTTACTAGCTATAGCTGAGCTGGATGATCTTAGTGAACTTGACCACAGTAGATGGGAGTCATATGCAGAAGATACTGCCAAGCGTCCCAGACTGGCCTGAGTCATCTTTACTGAAAGTAATTTGTCAATAAGACTAGTTATCATACACTAAGTTGGAAATTATCTGGAAATTCTGAAATAGAGAATTCATTCTAGATCTTGGTTATTAAGGGATAACAAGAAGTTGAAAATGAAAAGCCGCTTGAGGATTTCTTCACGTGGAACTGTTAAATAACTGTTGTTTTGCCTTAAGCCTTTAGGGAATGAAGTATCCATATTATCACTTCATACTTAAACGGGAACATACTGAATACTCTAAACAAATAGGGACCCATCCTTTGTGAGAAAATAGTGTGTAAGATGGAAGTCTACTATAGATAAAAAAAGGCTCTGGAAGTTTAACGTGCTTCTTGGTGATGACGCTGATTATCCCTTCGAAGGGACACAATTTTCTCTGTTTTAAATTAAAAGTTTAATTTGGCAAAAAACTATTCTATATTAAAATATAATTAAAAATATTATATTAAAAAATTATTAATTTTTTAAATATAATTATTAATATAAGAGAGGGAGTATTTGATTGTTTTTCTCTTTGACTTTGATGGATAGTGATATTCCTGCGGATACAGGCAGTAGCTCAGAAGACTGATAGTGACTTTGGTTTATACCTGCTGATCCCATGTGATACAGGCAGTAGCTCAGCAGACTGACTGTGTCTATGTTTTGCTTTCTGGCTCTGGTACTCTTGTGTCCTCGGGTGTACGGTTCCCAATGTGATCAGTCCTATCGATATAAAGTTGGTACGCTTGGCTTGCAGAGAATTTGGTTTTGTGTTTTCCACTTGCAAGGGATTTGGCGTCTACTCGAGCTTTCATAGTTCCAAGTTGTTTGTCCTCATTTTCACTGAGGTATTGAATAAAATCGACTTTAAACTCGACGCTTCTACATCAAATAGTTACTATGAAAGCGATTATTGTTATATAAAACGTAGACTTCTGCACTTCCATCAAGGTCTTTCTCCGAGAAAAACATAATACTACTCCAAACTCCAATTATAGTTGGAGTACCATTAGTGTGAGGGCCATGTGATTGAAATCGTGTGGCGCTCTGCCTTGTGATCCTAATGCAGGCGCCAGATACATTTTTTTTTTCCTTATAATTATGGCTATAATTTTAATTTCAGTGTCTCAAGCCTTTTGAATGTGACAAAAAAAAATTTCCATAGAGCCTGAGTCTTAACTATAAATATCATATTACTAACTTGAGGAAGAAATTGACATTAGGTTAAGTATAACCAATCTCTATACAAATCCTTATTACTAAATAGTTGAAGGGGGGAGGGTGTCGTTCCGGTAGAGAGGAATGATTGGCAAGGCGGAATTTGCCGATTGGAGATGACTGGCAACAACTCGTCGAAGATGATATAAGTAATATTTTTTCTATTATTTCCCACTACAAAAGTTGTATTAGTTGAAAAAGCTTTCATTTCGGCTGATATAATTGACCTTTTAATTAATATAATAAATAGAATTGATATTTACATATATTACAATGGAAAGATAGCAAATTATAGCGAGTATGTAGATAGGCCCCAGGTGAGGTTCAGTGACCGGCTGGTACAAGTGAAAGAAAGATTTGCCATCAATGGTAATGTGACTTTGATGTATTTGATTTTTATCTTTACAATTATCTATTTATTATGAATTAGAAGATGATGAAGACCTACAATCAATGTTTTCTAGTAATAAGTAGGTAAATAAAAAAATGTTATCATTGTATGCAAAGATGAATGAGGCTGCCAATGGAGGCAATCAACATCAATGAAAATGAACCAAATTGTGAATAGAGATAAATCCTCAATAGTATAGCTTACTCTAGCATGAATTATACAGGAATCAATGATACACCATCACTTGTGAAATAATTAGGTAATATTGAATTATAGATTACTCGAAATTATACTTTATCGTGGTCTCGAAAAGATGCTAATTTAAACAATCGTGTATAGGAAAAAAATGATATTTATAATGTCGCATAATTATTGACGCGAAACACAAAAGTGATATCTCACATATTCTTGTTAGCATAGATATGATAACACGGCTTATATGAATATCATCCCATTAATGACACGATAAAATTTGGAAGCGTGTAACCAAATACACAATGTTTAGTGATATCATATATTTATTAACACGTTAATATCCATTACAAATTGGGAGAACTAGGAGAGTTTAACTCAACAAATCCATATCATACATCGTTTAACATTCCAATGCCTACAAAACCTATTACAGAAGGCATTCACACTGGATTTGAAGAACTATCACTAACAATGGGTGCGTTAAGGACTTTATTTGATAACTATAATCCCCCATACAACCCTAGAAATGCCAATGGGCAAGAATTTGAAGAAGTGTGGGGCAATGAGAAATGGAACGAGAATGACATAATTGACATGAAAATTCTGTCTGACCATGAAGAATTCAAACACAGCAAGGTACCCAATAATTTTGACATTGATGTAAAGGTAGCGAGGGTGGTCGTTGATAATCTCAACTTGTTGGAATTAAATATTAATGAGGGTGAGATAATGACTAGTAGTTTTCAAGCAAATGACTACCATAATCAACTCCAATTGGGTGCATAGTTCCAAAGCCTGATATATTTCAAGAGGGTTTTGATTGACCTTGCAATAAAGGTAAATTTCACATATTGGGTTGTGGATGAGAATAAGAATAGATATGCTGCAAAGCGCTCCAACTAGTCTTATAAGTGGTACATAAGGGCATCTAATATAGGAGATAATGTGATTGTGACAAGGTTAGTACCCGACCATGTGTTGAAATGCAAAAGAATTCAACTAACCACCCTTTATCATCTCACCTTTGAATTACGAGAAAATGTTGTGGCCTCTTTAATGATTCAAAAAACAGTAAAATAAAAAACATAGCCACATATATTTCTAAGTACTAGGGTATGACTATGAACTACAAGAAACAGTTGTGTGCAGGTAAGGCACACTGTAATAACCAAATATTTTTAAAAGTATTTTTAAACATTTTCTTACTTCAAAAATTGACTTCATAATGTTTGTCATATTGTGGGCTTGAGATGGTTTGAATGGGTTCAATAAACAACATTATTTCTTCTCTAAACTTAGGGAAATTTTTTTATTTCATATTTGATTTATTTTAGAGTGTGTGTACTTGTTGGTTGAGCTAGATATTTAATTATACCTTTAGATATTAATAGACTTGACCTGTCAACTTTAAGGTTTCTGACCTAAGTTACTTACATTGTATCACTACCCGCAAAAAAATTGACCTAAAATCTATTAGATTGGAAAATAAACTCAAAGACAAAGATAATGTAACTAAGAACACTTGAAACGGACTTTGGATGGCCGAGATATGACCATTTGAAGTTAGGGGTGCATTATAGTTTGAGCCTACACAAGTTTTGAGGTGACACCCACATGTGTACAAGGGCCTACTTCCCAAATTCGACCCAAGTGAGCCTAGACAACTTTAGAGATAAATGCTTAGGATTTCTTAAGCTTGAGACATGGATTTGTTAGGTAGGAACTCCCAAAATATTTCTAATCCCAGAATTAGGACTTGGTCAAATAAAAATCTGACTGATAGGGTCTCAGTGAAATGACCATAACTCTCAACACAAAATTACAATTTGTGCATTCTTTGATTATTTTGAAATCTTATTCAAAGGTATACAAAATCACCTCTAATACCTATTACGTGATTCGGATGTTTTGGAGGTCAAAATTCATGTCTTTGACCCATAACCACTTTCTAAAACGAGCCAACCATGATTTTCTGAACCAATTCACTCGCAAACCACTTGTGAATATTAGGGATTTTATCCTTTAATTTATCTATTATTTTATTTTAAAAACTAGAGAAAATATCATCCAAATTGGATTTTGGTGGATTTTCGAGGAAAATTTATAAAAGGGGCAAAGAAAACCCCTCTTTCTCCCTCTTTTTGCATTAGGGCAGCATGTTTTACACTTTCTCCTCTCCCTTGGGAGTGTTCTATTGTCTCCCATCTTTCTCAAGGTAGGTCAGTGTAATGACTGTGAATTTTTGATACAATTTTAAGACTCTAATAAAGCTAATTTTTTAGTTTTTAGCCATTTTAAACTATTTAGAGATGTTTATCCACTGAACTTTATTAAGGACATGATAGAACTCCAAAAAATGAGTATAACGAGCCCTAAACCCTGCAATTCAAACACCGAGCTCGAATGTTATAGCCTCAGGAAGTGGGCCACATGGTGAGATCCACTTAAAAAGTGTAGGATAACCTACCCTGAGGTTTAGTTTTATAGAGCTCGTCAATGCGAAGCCAACAATACCAAGAACGCTTGAATCAGAGTTTGGGAGAGAGTTATGCGTGTTTAAAGTTTACGTTTATTTTGAAAAAGAAAAACAGAAATAAATTATTACATCATTGTTGACACCAACAGCGATGCAATGCATGCATGCATTGTGTAGAGCTAGACCCTATGCACGACACACGGTGCTACCACACGTCACTACGCATCGGGGGGCATGCCATGGGGTTGGCGTCTGTGAACTCAAACCACCTCCACATGCTATTTTAAAGTGTGCAAGGTCCAATTTTTTCCTCTTTTTCTCTTCCCCTCTCCTCAAACTTCATTTACCTTATTCTAAACCGTTTTAAGTCCAATTCAAGTCGTTTAAGAGGCATTGTTACCTAAATCAAGCGTATCGAACATTGTGGCAGGGATATTTTTCTAGTTAGAGAGCTCCAAAGCCCAAAAAATATACGTCCAAGTTCATGGAGTTTCACACGTCTCCTTCGAAGTCGTGCGGAGAGCAAGGTAGGGGTTTTTATCTTTTCTTATAGTATAAATGTTTATATGACTCTAGCATGTTATGTGTTAGAATTAGTTTCTAGCTATGTTTTAAGATTTTTGCACATATACACAATTTGCCAAATGATTATCCGTTGGAATAAGATAAGAATTATATATTGTATGTTTATAATTATATTTTATCTAATGATTATCCTTCGAGGAAGGATAGTAAGTATATACCGTGACTTTTATGTTTGCCGCATATATTTTTTTTATCAAGTGTTTATCCTTTGAATTTGATTATAAATTATGCACATTGAAGCATGTGAGAGAGTGAAAATCTGGCTTTGCCACTATTTTAATTAGGAATGACTAAAGTTTGTTTAAAAAGTAGATTTAGAGAATCATTCATTGTAGAAGGACAATTCCCAAGAATAGTTTATAAAATACGTACAAGTATGGTGATCGAGTTACTTGAATAGGATTAAGAGAGGGTAATTGTCTCCTTGAAATGAGAAACCAACCCATCTTTGTATTCATTATTAGTGATGCTCACATGGCTTATAGAAATCTCTAACAAAGTGCAGGAACCCAAGTTAGCCCTTAAAGAAGGGAACACACCACTAAAAAGACTACGCGCGCTAGGGTAGAGAGTATCAAGAGAAAACTCTCTATTTTCTTGATCTCAGTGCCCCATGAGCATGGGTGGCTCTTCTCTCCAAAAGCATGAGGTGTTTTGTGATAATTTATATAGGAATAAGAGGTTGTTGCTTTGTACCCGTAGCCAAGTCCTTAGGATGGAATAGGTAATTCGCCTATAATAACAATTATCACTCCAGTATAGGCATGGCACCATATAAAGCCTATTTTGGTCAACCCTATCAATCACCAACTTTTTGGAGTGAAGTGGGGGAGAGAAAGTTAGTAAAGTGAGAATTCTTGTAGCAGTGTGCCGATAAGGTAAAGCTTCTCAAGAATAGATTAATGAGAGCTCAAAGTCGTCAAAAGAGTTATGTCGATCAAAGAAGAAAAGATCTCAATTTCTATGTAGGTGATCATGTGCTGTTAAAAGTATCACCAACTCACAGGGTTATGAGATTTGGTGTTAAAGGAAAGCTAAGTCCTTATTTTGTAGGGCCATTTGAAATTTTGGACAAAGTGGAGCCAGTGGCTTATAGACTGGCTTTGCCCCATCAACTTAACAATGTTCATAATGTATTTCACGTATCTATGCTCCAAAAGTATGTGTGAGACCCCTCTCATATTTTGGATCAGACAATTCTACCCTACAACTTGATTTATCCTTTGAAGAGAAGCCTATCAAAATTTTAGATCATAAGGAACAGATCCTTCAAACAAAAAGGATTCCATTGGCAAAAGTATTATGGCAGCACCATTCTTCTAAAGAAGCAACATAGGAGTTGGAAAGTGAAATGTTGAAGAAATATCTAGAATTTAGGGTTTAGGGTAGATTTTGATAACTTTTAAAACTAATAATAGAGTTTTTAGTATAGTTTTATTAGTAGAGTATTGTTTTACATAAACTTTTAAAAAGTTTGTGGTAGATCTCTAAAAGATGAGCATAACTGTCCTTGAATCGGACATTGGGGCTGTAAGTAATGACCTCGACAAGCGTGCATCATGGGCGCAACCCACTAAAAAACCATGGGATAACCTACCCATGAGTGGTCTTGTTTTGAAGGGCTCATCGATACAAGTCCATCGGTTTGCACAATTCCAACTTGTGGTTGAAAAGATATCATCGTTTGAAGTTTTAAAATTTGAAAAAAAATATAAAAAAACTTTTTCGAGGGGCTGACGTAAAAATTGTGTTCTAAGTCATAGCCTTCTTTTCTTCCATTCTAAGCCATTTTTAAATCAAGTGTGTTGGACACGGTGGTGGGGTCAATTTTTCTGTTGGAGGTTTTTTCAACAATGAAATTATATTCTAAGTTTGAGGTAGGGAGTCTTAAGCTCTAAAGTGATGCTATGCCTGTTGAATTAATTTTCTAAACCATTTTGTTCCATTATGCTTATTTGATTTATTTTATGAGGAATGTTATATATGTGAAACATTTTGCATATGTTGCTTTATGTTTTGGTGTATGCCCTTTCTGGGTAATTCTAGAATAAAATCTAGAATTATCATATTCTGTCTAGATACGTACCGAGAAAAATAATCGGTATGGCACGTTAAGCTCCTCACTTTATGAGCCTCTCGATACCCCCATGAGTGTCAGGAGAACATCGTTCGATATAATGACTTTTGGATTTATCATCATCGGACAAATCGACATTTTCTAATTTGTTTCTAAATAGTTTTCCAAAGTAAATGTTTTTAGGCAGAGATAAAGTTTTCAATTGTTTTATAAAATTTCTTATTAGAATTACTTTAGATATTAATGCAACCTACTGAGTATAAAAATACCCACCCACTCCGAAGCTCTGCAGGAATCAAAACCGGAGCAGAGATAAAAGAGGAAGAGTTTTTCAGCTAATTTATCTAGTTACTACTCGAGATATAGTTTGTAGTTATTATGTGGCGAATATGTAAAAGTAGAATATACCTCAATTTTTGTATAATTATGAGCTCTACACACAGTGATCTGAGGCTTGTAAAATAAATTTTACCATGTTATATGAACTTGATATATATATATATATATATTGATATATATAGATAGATAGATAGATATATATATATATATGTGTGTGTGTGTGTGTGTGTATAATGTTTTGGTTGTGCAATTACTCGAATGTATTTTAATTTAAATATGATGTTATGTGCATTTTATGTGTGCTATATGCACCAACAGCTGTCATGTTCGGTGACGTGAGTATAATTTACACGTATCAGATGGAATTATGGTATTTATTATATCTATGTAAAATGGCAGCCATCATAGGTTTGAACACTATCACTTATGTACACTCTTGTGTAGAGGTTTATGATGTTATTGGGCACAAATGGATCATGTTTAATGCACATGTAGATTAATTTGAGCATGTTTCTTTATACCTAAACTCATTTGGGATTTGCTCATGTATGTATCAATGGCATGCATCATGAAAATGATTTATAAACAAGGATTAATCATGATTATCCATGATTCATCAATTGGATAAAATTGGATACCACTAGATGTCGGATTAAATCATTCAAAGGCTTATTGAATCGATTTTTGGTCCAAAAGGATATGATTTCGTTTTGCGTTCCTTTGAGAATATGGTACCTGGGTTGAGATGAGCTGAAGGCTATGAAAGTTTATTATTAAGTTATCTGGACTCTAAGAATCCAGCATGGTATGTCTATGTGCACTGGTTTACTATGTGCTCTAGTTTCCTTTTGTGGGAATACGAACTTTCCCACAAGGTTTGTCTTGGGCTAGCATGTTGCTCGAGTTTCCATTTGTAGGAATTCAAACTTTCCCACAAGGTTTGTCCCATGAGAAGGCTGCTCTAGTTTCTTTTTGTAGGAATTCAAATTTTTCCTGCAAGGGACTGTCCTAGTGAGCAGTGCATACTTTCCTAGTTGGAAAGCTTACCCAAACTGTTCTAGTTTCCTTTCTAGGAACTTGGACCTTCCCCGTAAGGGATTATCCCCGTGAGCGGGTTTGATTATTTTTTTCTCCATTGTGAGACATTCACCATTGACTTGTTGCAAATGTATAGAAGATAATGCTCATTTACACAGGTTGTGTAGGAAGAATGAAGCTTATTTTACACATGTGATTATGGTATGATTTGCAAGTATTTGCAGGATGGTGTAGTTGATGCACTTGATGTCACAGGGTGAATGTTTTTATTGAAAAATGAATATGCATGATATGTTTGTGTTGAGAAATAATTCATGCAGGATGTGATTATGATAATGAGTTTCACATGTTTACACATGAGGTGTGTATGTGTTATGAGCTATATTTGAACCCATGATGCACAGGCATGAAATGTGCTAATGGAATGTGGGTTGTAGCATGATATGTAGGTGGCATGGCTATGTGTTGATGAAATATTTTATATATAGCATGATATGCAGGTAGCATGATTATGTATTGATGAGATACATAATAGATAACATGACATGTAAGTGGCAAAAGTAGATGCTTATGGAATGTAAATTATGGTATGACGCACATGTGGCACAAGTTTATGTGATTATACCATGATGAATGGGCAAGTGATTGATTATGTGATGAATGTTGTGATTGTTCATACATGTGTTGTCATTATGAATTTATTTTCCGTATTAATACCCTTGCTGAGCTTTGGCTCACCCCTCTTTGTTTTGTATTTTATTTTGGGGCGCATGTCTTGCCATCCAAATTTTTTGGATGGACTCTCTATTGAGCATGAGGACAGTGCGAGCCATTGAGGGGAAGGGTTTATAGAGATGTCTTGATTATGTCAATCTAATTTCATGTCATGTTGAGATTATACTTTAGACTCTACTTCACACTTTCTATTTAGTCATTATTAGCTAAGACTCTTGTTAGCCATGGCTAGCTTAGACTTATTTTAGCCATGTGTGGGTTTGTTTATGACTAAGTATGTGGGTATGTGTAGACTAATCTTTTAATTAGTAATCATTTCTTTGCTCATTTTGCTTTTGTACAAAGTATACATGTCACACCCCGTGTTCTGACTGTGCTTAAACTGGAGGGTTAAGGGTAATTACATAAATTTTAGTAAAATTGTAAAGGAATTCAAGGGATGGAATCAAAGTATATGAGTAGAGCTCGAAGTAATAAGCATAACAAACTGAGGAACACATGAAACGGTGGCCGGGAGTGAAAGTTATTGTAACACCCGAGATTTTTCATACATTTTCCTTAAAATTCAAAGAAATATTTTTCAATATAACGGCTGTAAATCGGTAAAAATGAAAAATACAAAACCTATAAAAGCAGTTTTATAATTTAAAACATCACACATCAATCATTTTCTCATCCAAATTTTTACTCATTTCATCAAACATTGTACGGCCAAACCAAATATCATCAGGCACTACTCGAAAACAAACGTACTAATAAATTGCTATGATCATAGACATTAAAGACAAATCTCTCCCATGAATTCCTGAGTGCAAGTCCCATAATAGTCCACAGTCTAATCCAAACTAAAAGTCCAGAATACATACACATCTTAATTCTCGTCTCACCCAATACATCAGATCATGTCATAAAGTAATACTCGCAGTGAATCAAGTATATACCTGAGTCCAAGGGAATCAATCCACCGTGGAAACGAGCATCCATCTCCAGGAGCTCTCTGTCACAAACCTGCAAAAGCCTCCTGAACAACTGGGCTAAAAAATATGGTAATGAGTATTTTCATACTCAATAGGAAAATACCCAGTAGGGGAGTTCTAAATAGTGAACTCAGTAAGTCCATACATAGATGTGTTCATGCAACTCAAACATGAAGCAAACATACATATCATAATCATGCTCATACGCATACAAGCATGCATATCATCATGCTAAAATCATACCGTCAACCGATCCCACACATACACTCTTAATCAGAGTCATACAAACTTACTCGTACCACTGTAAGTTTACTCAAACAACTTACACATACCTGTACGACCTTACTCGTACAATCATATGCTTACTCATACAGCTTACACATACTTATACAACCTTACTCGTACAATCTTATTCAGAATCATACTCTTATAGTCTTACTCATACTCTTACAGTCGTGCTCATACTCATACTCTTACAGTCGTGCTCATACTCATACTCTTACAGTCGTGCTCATAGTCATACTCTTACAGTCATGCTCATACCCATACTCTTACAGTCGTGCTCATACTCATACTCTTACAATCGTACACATACTCATACTCTTATAGTTGTGCTCATAGTCATACTCTTACAGTCATACACATACCCATACTCTTATAGTCGTGCTCATACTCATACTATCAACCACTGAAGCTCATTACAATTAATAAGCTCCAATGTCGAAATGGAAAAAAATGTCAATGGGGCATCACCTTAACCTCCGGGGAGTGACTAGATGCCATGGACTTTTCCAAAGGCAAGGCACGCCAATGCTCATGGGGCACAGGATCAAACAGGTAAGAGCAGGTCCATGATAATACTTACCTAAGCGCACAAACATAACACAAATGCTCATACTTTAGGGCTATACAGTTGCCCTCTTATAGTGCCATAGAATTTCCCACCATAATGAGTCTTATAGTGCCATAGAATTGCCCACCATAATGGGTCTTATAGTGTCAGTGCCACTCTTGGGCAGAAATTATACAGTGTCACTATTGGGCAGAAATCATACAACGCTCTCAATAGAGCATCAAATGTCTGGGCTTATTACAGCACACAGACCAAATCGAAAACATACATCACTCTCAACAGAGCATTAGATGTCTAGGCTTCATACAACACACAGACCAAATCAGAAACATACATCGCTCTCAACAGAGCATTAGACATTCAGTGCTCTATACAGCACACAGACAACATCTTATAGGATAAACACCATAGCAAGACATGAGAAATGCTCAACTGACCATTGTTGGCTAGCTCAAACACGGAACTTAATCCGTCAAACCCTCAAGTCTCAAACTCACAATGCTATCATTAGCTTTCTTATAATTCAAGTTTGAATTAAGTAAATTATGCGATACAATTATGCCACACAAGCACTCAAACATACCGTGCTCCACTGATCAAACCAAAGTGGAGCCTGATCTGAAACCCTAGTTCGTTAGGGTAGTAGACTTCACTTAACCAGTCCATCTTACAACACAACACACCGTCACCAAAATCTTATGTATTCACACAATCTCCACCAACCACCTTATGGCCGAAACATCTTACACAAATGTCATCAAACTAAGATCCTTAGAGTCAAACCCAATTATCCCCCTCTTACTAATACCTCACTTATATGCTTACTTTTCACTTCATAATCTGTATATTATGCTTGTTCAATTATGTAGACTTACTGTCTAACAATCCCCAACAAACGCTTTGAGCCAAACCAAACAAACCACTCCAATCCTTGCCCATAAGACTTACATCCTCCATCTTTTGTCATATGCTTACACGTTCACAACAAATCCAAATGAAAACCTCTGTCATCTCATACTGTCCATTGCCCATACATTTCCCCCCACATGCACATGCACATATTCATAGCATAGGCAAATAGCCATCATACATATGTATGTTTATCACACATACGTATAACATACACATACTTTCATAAATAACTTACCAACATACTCGCTAGCCATCACTAGCACATACGTACACATACACAGAAACATATTCGCTAGTCATCACTAGCACATACTCAATCCACATACAAAGCTTACCACATGCACACTAGTCATCACTAGCACATACAAATACCACATACGTAGCTTACAAACATACATGCTAGCCATCACTAACACATACATATTCCACATATGCAGCTTACAAACATACATGCTAGCCATCACTAGCACATACATACACATATGCAGAAACATATTCGCTAGTCATCACTACCACATACTCAATTCACATACGAAGCTTACCACATACACGCTAGCCATCACAAGCACATACAGATCCCACATATGTAGCTTACAAACATACACGCTAACCCTCACCAGCACATACATACTTCAAACATACTTACAGCCAACATGCATGTCATATACATTTCAACATAGCATAATTCATCCTTTTACATCATGCAAACAGATCATAATCTAACATCTATAGCATTTAATCATATAGTCCTCGCATGCTGCTACTCATTCAAAGCATGCTATCATGAAATTAAAAGTTCAAAGCTCCCCTACCTCGTAATCATGATGTACGATGGTGAGCACACAACGGTGGCAGCGTCGGCGGTGGTGGAGTTGGCAGCCAAAAGCATTGCCAAGCTAAGAGAGCCACCATCCAGAGGATTTTTAAGAAGTGCCAAAAACAATCATGGTCAAACGAGGTGTCAGAAATCAATGCAGAAAAATTCGTGACCAATGGCGGCACACTAGGGGGCCAGGAGAAAGGTCAAGCCAACATAAATGGCGGTGCGACCAAAAGTTGAGGGTGTACTAACTGAAGGTCGGCTAGCAACTGAGAAGTACTTGGCCGGCCGCAAGACGTCAAAATCGGTTGTGGATAGCACCCAACGGCGGTGATTTCGCATCAACAAGGGCCCACATAAGAGCAGAGGGCATGGGGCGACACCGAAGGACAGAGGAGAGGTGGAGGAGGGCTATGTGTCAACTCCACTCAGTGACAAAGCCAACTGACGGTCGGGCGGCACAAATACTGCGCCTAAACCAAAAGCACACATGTGGACACATGCACACGCGGCTATAAAGGACCACTCTAGGGGGACATGGGTCAAACGGTAGTAGCCCAAGGCCCACAAAAGGGCAACTAATCTATGGCCTAGTGGTGGCCGGTAGAGACGACAACACTACCGATCGCCACCCACAACCAAAACCATGGTACGGCGGTTATGCATCTAGCACGGTTAAAGGCAGAGGGATAGGAGCATGGCAGCCAATGCCGACAAGGGCCATCGAGATGAAATCGAGCTAGATGGGGCTAGCCCTCACTATGCCAAGGTGGACTGAGCAAAAACCAACCAAAAATGACCCACGAAAACGATGGAACTATCGTCTGGCAAAATGCATAAAGACAAAACATTGACCAAAAGATCAGCCGACACATAGAGAAGCCCAGGGGCGATAGTAGTGGCTCTGGCCAGCCTCTAGGTCCTAGTGGCCACATGGGACTAAGTCTGGTGGAGGGAGGTGGCATGTGATGGCAAACAACCTTCGGCAACTCAAAAAATACTCCAGACAGTGAGATGAAACAAGAATAAAAACTCAACCAAAGTACCGGTATCTCACAGTGGAGCAAAGAAAGCATGGTGGCAGCTCTAGCCATCACCTATGGGTTCCTAAAGGCCAACCAAACATAAGTCTAGTTGAGGGCGGCTGCAAACGACATCAAAATTACACCCCCACGGCTCAAAAACGAGATTTGACGAAGAGAAAAACCGAAGAAAAGTTTGGTACATCGTGGAGGAGCGAAGAGGCCATGGCGGCAGTCATAGCCAGTACCTATGGACTCATGGCGGTGAGCAAAAAGGATCCTTACAAGAATCGGTGAAATCCGATGACAGAGGAGGGAGAACGGAGTGACCGGAATCTCACTCTGGTTCTCACAAAAGTCACTTGACGTGAAAAATGTTACTAGACGTTCTGGAATCCGATCGATGGATTTTATATGTAATCTTTTTAATTTTTCCATGTACATCCCTAACATGCGTTCACCTCCCGGTTACGCATTGTACCTCCAAAATTCGCATTGTAGCGCGCAGTGAGGCCCGCGGCCCATGACTAAGCCCCACACCCGATATGGGTAAATACGGGGTAAATGCTCAAATATGAATACGCCGAAGCGTCACATCTTCCTGCCAAAAATGATTAGAAAAATAGCAAGAAAATCACATAAAATCGTAGAAAAATCAGGGACTTTACAGTTATGACCTTGAGAATCATGCAACATGGGTGGGACCCACATATAAAAGTGTGGAATAACCTACTCATATGAGGTCTAGTTTTGATGGGCTCGTTGATATGAGTCCAATGGTACTAAGAACATGCGATTTTGACTTCGGGGTAAGAAAATATCGCGTTTGAAAGTTTTGAAAAAGAAAATAATAAAATATTAATAAATAGTTGCCATGTGGCAGCGTGCACTCCACATGGTGACGCATCAAATCAGTCTTATCTGACATACATCATACGCATGTCAGATTCATGTCTGACGTTTGACACATGTAAGGCGCATGTTAACTCCATTTCTATATATATACAATTGACTCTTCATATTAAAAAATGTTTTGAAACTTCTTTTCTTCATTTCTCACTCATTTTAAGTTTGATTCGAGTCATTCAAAAGGCATTCTTAGCTAATTTGAGGGTGAGCTACGCAATGAAAGTGTTCATTCCTCAATTTGGCAACTCCATAAGGATGAAATGCCCCATAGTAAGAGGAGACTCTGCCCATCACCCCCGAATACCAAGGAGAGAGAAGTGGCCCCGAGCAAGAGAGGGTTTTGTCCTATATCATCAGCCACCATGAGGGGAGTGGCACAAAATAGGAGAGGCTCTATCCTCCACTGAAATGCCATGCAATGAAAAACATATATCCTAGTTAAGGGGAGGTTATGTCTGTAACCTATGAGCACGGAGAAAGATAAATGTTTCCGGGTTAAGGGTAAGGTTTGTTTGTCGCCTACGAGCGTATTGAGAGAAAAGTATCTCTGGGTAAAGGGAAGGTTTGTCTGTCATCTACGAATGCATAGAGAGAAAAGTATCTCTAGGTAGGGGAGGTTATGTCCGCTAAGGAAAGTGTGAAGTGACCTGGGTTAAGGGGAGGTTATGTCCGCTAAGGGAAGTGTGAAGTGTCCCGGGTTGAGGGGAGATTATGTCCTTCGCCTTCGGACCACAATGAGGAAAATGTCCTAGGTTAAAGGAAGTGTCTATCCACCACCTTTAGATGTAATGAGAAAGATGTTCTAGAGGTAGAGGAGGTTCTTCAACCATCTCTGGACCTGAAAGGGAGGACGCTTTGAGGATATGAGCAATTCCGAATGTCGCTACTTCCTGAACTGTAGGGAAGTAAGCATTTCTGACCTTTTGATTTAATATGATTTATATGCATGCACATCTTACTTAGTGTTATTAATATACTAATTAAGATGTCTAATTTGCTATGATCATATATATGTTGATATGTTCCAATTTAATCTACTTTGATATACTCTGTTGTGATCCGATCTGCTCTAAAATGCTCTGTTGTGATCAAATATGCTCCGATCTGATCTAATATGATCAGTTATGGTCGGACGAAATCTGATATGATCTGATGGGAACTGATGTGATCCAATTTACTCTGTTGTGTGTTTTGCCCCACTCTAATTTACTATGTTGTGTGTTTTGCTCCACTCTATGATACAATGGGATGTGTGATTCGGTTTATTTATTAGCTTTCGTTCTACTCCAATGGTTTATGATATTTCCGTCTAACTCCGAATGATTTATTCGGATATAACGATATACGTATTTTTACATATATGATTTGTGATGCCTGATGCATGTATTAGCCGTTAGGAAAAACTATGTCTTAATCTAATCATATTGGAATAACATCATAGATATTATCCAATATGTATGTAGGCAACTAATGGTACAACAGCGTTGGCCCGATCCAAATTTATTATAAAATTAGATTTGTTCTGGTCTACGCGCTACTGAGTGAAAAAGCTCTGTAGTGTGTAGAGGAACGTTATGACTCTTGCACACATAGTCTGCTACTCCTAGTTGATCTCGATTTAAATTATTCTGTTTAATTTGATATAAACTCCAATTTTGTTTTCCGAACAACCCCCGATCCAGGTCAGTTTTCCATGTCAGGGTGTTACAATACATGCACAACTCTATGGTGTTTTACCTAAGGATGGGTTAAGTCTTCCACAATCCAACTATACTTCATTGCATTGCGTGCTGCTTCCTCCTGGGACAGGGTTCGGCTCTGGGGTGGTGTGTGTCACAGTGTGACATGGTGATTCCTAATGTTCTTCCAATTGAGGAACTTCTTCAGTTGGAGGCTGGTGCATGTTTTCAATTAACCCCAAGGTTACCTCGGTTGAGTTTTTAACTTGTTGTAGTGTCACTTCCAAACTTTCTGTGCTCAACCCTCACTGCCCATAGATGGCAGCCTTCTCCATGACGATGTCAATAATCTCAGACATAACATCTAGTGGCATCACGAAGCTTTCAATGAGGTTTGAGCTGGGTTGAGATTGACCTAACGTCTGGCCCAATATGTTATTACTGGAAACAGCAACCTCTATTTAGTGGTCTGAACATCAACCA
Source organism: Saururus chinensis (assembly GCA_035235625.1). Taxonomy (NCBI): domain Eukaryota; kingdom Viridiplantae; phylum Streptophyta; class Magnoliopsida; order Piperales; family Saururaceae; genus Saururus; species Saururus chinensis. The sequence goes on from CP141140.1 coordinate 32,050,504, forward strand.
TCTTCGGGGTCTTCTTAGCGGACCATTGTCCCCGAATCATATAATATCCCAGATTTTCCTAGGTTTCCAAAATTAAACACGTGGAAAATAGGTGGTTTTACCCATTGACATTCTTCATATAATAACTTTCACAATATATGGAATTTGTGTTTGAAAGTATGTGGTTGTAAACTAGATAGAAATAGCTTTGAAAAGCCACCAAGATTGTGCGAATCAGAGTTCGGATGAGGGAGTTATGACTGTTCGAAGTTAAATATAGCACATAGGGCCCGTTTACCCAAATTAGATGCGCAAATTGTCTGTTTAAGTCACTATATGGGCACGATTAATTAAAGTGACGAAATTAATTTTTAGAGGCCCAATTTGTTTCCTAAGTAAGGAGGTTTGACCCAACTTCTAAGGAGATTAGAAACCCTAATCCCTATGCTTATAAAAGGGATTCTTAGGGCATAATTAGGAAGTTCTTCAGTCCTTAAAGGAGGGAGAAGGGGGTGGATGGCGAAGGCTCCGACAGTGGTGGATCGACGGCAAACCGGAAATTAAGGTAGGATCGTTAACTTAGTCTTCGATCTGAGATTAGTGGAGATTTTATTGGGTAGATTTGATTGTAAATTATATTAATATTGATTTCTGCAATCTCTATTTTTGTAATTTACATGAATAGTGATTTTTGTTATCACTGCTTATGTAATTTGATTAAACAGTCTTGTTATAATGTAATTTTTTTAAAAATAGCCAGACGGCCAATGGCTGACTACCAGTCAGCCGGTCTTTTAACACTGAACTCCCTCTGCCACAACTACCTTCGTCTGGAGGAATGGAGGACCAAGCTAAGGCACGTGGGCCCCATTAGGACGGCGCACAAAAGAAAAAAAAGAACAAAAGAGACATAGGGGAGCTTTTTCTCTAGTTGTTGACGACCTGTGATGGGTCCTGGGCTCCCGAACTCACCGTACAATGGTAGTCTAGTCGAGCCGCCCCCTCGCCAGGTCGTGACGGGCGGCGAATTGCCATAGTGGTCAGTTGCAGAAAAAAATGGCAGCATTTTTAATCCAAAGATGGTCACCAGTCGGCAGCAAGGCCAAGGTCATTGGAATCACCACCAAGAGGCGATACGATTTTCCCCAGCCCTCGCCCCACCGTGGCAGCTAGCAGCTGCACCGCCAAAGGCCAGCAGGCCTCTGGCCGGCCTTAAGGAAGATGACCTGCAGTGTGGGTTGTCATCAGTCCCTGGACCGAGTCGAGTAACCCGACCCAATTTGGTCCAATCCAAGTTTATAAGAAACAAAACAAAACCTCACTAAACCTGGTCCAGTTCATAGGTTGTAGATGTGGAAAAAAATTGGAAAAAATTACAAATAACCATGAGAGTATGTAGAGTGCCTTGACAGGTTTCGGATTGCGAAAAAATCTCTTAAGTTTTGAAATGACCAATTTCCCGTATGAGTTGAATCATAGAATAATTTTAATGACCCAATTTAGTGGCTCTGGGTCAAGGGATTATGATTGGGTTTAAAGATTGAGAAAAAATCCCTGCGATGGGGGTATGTGTAACCTACTTATAGACCAATGCACAAGCTAGAGAAAAATCCCAAAAAATAGATAATTAACTGTTTTACCCCTAGGTTTAAGGTAAAAGTGTTAATGGAATCGGGTTCGGTGAAAGGGGTTTACGACCCTGTTAAATGGCAAGAAAATTACCTCGGGTCCATAATGTCAAAGAGTACCCCTAGGATTAGTTTGGGATCTATTAAGGTTCAGGTAAACCCAAAATAAAATGATAGAAATACCCCTATGAGTGAACAACCCGCATTCACATGAATGAAATTAATGGGCCAATGTGATAATAAAACCTCTTGAGAGGTTAAAGACTAACCCGAGAATAGCAAGGACTATGTCCAATGTAGGATAAATTACCTTAATGCCCTTAGGTGCATTATGACCCATTTTTATAAAATTTAAATCAGCTAACTGAGGGAGGGTTAGGGCACGAGAGCATGAACATTTCTAATATCATTATTGAGTTTGGTTCTTAATATTATGATCTGCTCAGACCTATGTAGGTTTATATTATTTATGTTGTTCATTGTTTTAATGTTTGCTATTGATATTGTGCAGTAATTTATCATTAGCTTAAGATTAATGAAAGATTAAAAATGGGGTAATTAGATAGCTTTGGATTGGGTGAGAACACCTAATCAAGATAAACACTAAAATACCTCAGAGGGGTCTAGGACTAGTTCATAGAGTGAACAAGGCCTTTAACCTGACGATTTGCCTTGGTTAATGAACCAATGACAGTTTTGATTTTTAAACCCTAGTCTAGAAGGGACTAATAGGGTTTGAGATAGTCATTCGGGATCCTTGCTTGTTGATGAGCAAGATACGGTTCAAAATGGTTTTTTGAGTCTTAGCTCAATTGAGGAGCTGCTAATTTGACTATGTAGTTGCACCTACCCTTCGAAGGGAGCTCTGCGTGAACTAGGCTCACCATCGATTTATTGAGAATTGTTTAGTGTACATGCATTTGGATTAGCTAACATCTTGCTTAATTAGCTTCTCCCACCACTTTTATTCAAGTGCAGTTGTGGGCCATGGCCTTCCACTCTGGTCAAGTTCTTATGGGCTAGGATGGGTGATGGTACTTTCTGGTGGATTCTAGGGCTGCACTATGGATGATTCTCTTGGAAGGAAGGTCCATGGTGGTTGTATCATTTGTCAGTTAGGTTGACATTTGATGAGTCTGTTTGTCTTTGGGATTAGATGGGGATATTTATTATCGAACAATGGTTCGAGATATAATTAATAAGATTATTTGTTATTGCTTGTTTAATTAGAATAAATAGAATGATTAAAAGACTTGCATAAAATGTAGGTTGATTGAAAATACATAAGAATTGCATATGTGATGCTATGCTTCTTAAGATAGTATAGTTTTTAGGCAGAACTAAGTCTAGATCCAATCTTATTAGAAACATTGGCGATGTTGTTTAATGAACATGTAGGCAACTAACATCGGGTGATGTTGGCCCGATCTGAAAATATTAATTAATACTCTTATTTATTTTTGGAAACGCTCCTACAAGGGGAGTAGAGGCTTGGTTGTTATTCAATCTAATTGGTTGCAGGTTCTTTAGACAAGGACGTGATGAGATCAGAATATTGGTAGGTGATTGAGGACGACATTACACTAGTGGATCTAGTTTCTTACTTCTGCAATTTTGTAAGTAATTGTAATTACTGACATGAGAGCCAACTTTACTTAGTTATTTATTTTCGAATAGATGTCAGACTTGTACTTAGAGGGTTAACCTGCTATTTATCAAATGTTGATACATGTAATAATATCATATGTTTTGATATTCATATATGTGAACCCTAGTTATCATGACCTGGATATTTAATCGAATGATTTATTTTGTATTTAAGAAAGAAAAAAATTATCATGATTTATTGTGTGTCCTTTATTTAAAAAGGGTTTTGAAAATCCAAGTCATGATAGATCAAGTGGGCCTCTTGAGCAATTGAAGTTATCTAAAGTATCAACTCATAACGACCTTTAGACAAATGAAGATCTCCTCATACCACTTCCTCATTTGTGATTAGCCAACAACTTATTCCTCAATTTTTCATCGAAAGGATCAAGTTTTTTAGCCTTCTCTACATCCCTAAGCAATTGAGTAAACCCAGGCCACCACTTGCACTTTGGAGTACATGCAAAACAACTTGGTGCCCATATGCATGTGTGCTACAAAAACTACACCTACATTACAAAAACAATTATGTTACCGGTGCTCCAATATCAAGTATGTCGTGTTGTAGGAAATACACTCCTATAAAAATCATGTAATCAATAACACCCTTATATCGTGTCATTGATTAAACATTGAAAATACATTGTGTTCTTGAATATTGACACTAGTGAATCTATCATATTTTTTATGACACACTAATCAAATTATCATGTTATCGAAAACACGCTATTCCTAAAAATACTATTTATCAACATGGCATGTTAATTAGTCATGTTATTTGCTCTACAATAAATACCTAGTTGTATTATTAAATATATACTAATATACCTAGTCGTGTTATCACTATTACAAAATTTTACCTGTAGCACAAACAAAGCCCCTATTAGAATTCCAACGGTAGGAAAACAATAGTCTTCTCTGCTCCTAATGTTTCTATGGACTAAATATATCCCTCTACTAAGCATCTCATGCATGGCTGCTGCCTATTTGTACCTCTGCATAGCATCAATGCCATCTAGATAGTCACAAAGAAATGGGGAGATATATTTGTTGCTCTATGTGCCAGTGCTCAATATGCAATATTGCTAAGCATACTAGGTATTCGTCGGAGACAACACACTTCTTTTGGATACCTCCTTCAAAATGTCCTTAATATGGTTCTTCTCCATCCTCATCCTAGAGAAGAACCTTTTAAAAATTTGTCTCTTAGCTTGGGCAGCCTTCCTATCTCCACTTTCCAACTTCACTGGGTTTTCTTTAGCTCTCAAACCCGTGATGAGGGGAACATCTTCCTCCATGATAGGTAGTATTTTTCCCCAAACGTTAAATACATCTTCTGAGTCATCCTAGCACTCACCTATTAATTTGTTCAATAGCGAATTGGAGATGACTACTTTCTCTCATTCGTATACTCGATAGAACTAAGTCTACTCTAAGATTCGCTTGCATTCTGCCCTAGATTCAAAGAGGTCCTTCAAAAATCTCAATCCATTGGGGAAACTATTTGTTCCTAGCCCCGGTCTCCTCCCATATTTTCTCTTCTTCTTCTCTTCTGAGGCCTTCACTGATTCCACCATTTGGTTATCTTTTTGTTTCCTACGTCTATCAAAGATGTTAGTATAAATATAGCCATTTACTATGGGTCATGACTATTGAGATTATGTAAGCGCAATCAATGAGTCGTGACCATTCAAATTATGCAACTGCCAATGTAACTGGGAAAAAAGCAAGTGCTCTTTAAGCTTTTGTAACCACCCAAATAAAAGTCAAATACATGATAACACGATGTTTCTACTTTCCCATACATGATAACACTACTTGTTAATAAAACATGTCATTGCCAATACAATATACACATTGTATTATTGATAACACGATATATGTACTAAGCGGTATATGCAAGTATTGACTATCTTGTTAGCAAAAATGTGATATATGAACAATCGTGTATTCGTAACTATGAAAATAACACTAGACTTCAAAGATGCATTTACCATGAAAGTCATCTACTGACTGTTGTTGCTAATCATTGTCGGATTGACCCCTCGATGGCCACTCTTGTTGTGTGAGCACAAAGTCACTTCTTAAGTGCGATAAGAGAATCCCATGCCGAAAATTACTTCACAGCCAAAACACCTTTTGACTAGTTGGATTTTGGAAATGTACAATAAAAAATCAAAACTTGCACTCAACAATCAATCGCTTCTGGGTTTGTGCGCCATTGTGACTAAATAACACGATATAAACCCTAAACCTGCATTAAGGGGTATTTTTATCTATGTTTTCTCAAATATTGTGTAATACCAAGGTCGTGGACATTTATTTCACTAAACTTGGGAGTATGGAATTTTGCCATGTTTGGCCCGGTAATATGGAAATTTCTCTATGCAAAAGTACAAATTTTTTGTTGGACACAATGAGTGTTGGCATGCTTAAGTTCCTATATGACAAGCATTATGTCCAATCAAAATTTGGTTTAATGTTTTATTGGGAAAAAAGTGGTGTAGGGTCATCAACATATTTTTTCAAAATACTTTTCTAGATGAAGCTATTAATATGGGATGGATGAGCATAAAATTGTGGGATATGTTCACATACTAGTGCAATCGTTAACATGAAGTGCATATTTTCTTTATTTTTTTTGACAAAAAAGTATATACCTTACAAAAAAAGTTTTAAGGCTATTTCATTTCTCAAGTGTGAATATTTCTATTACCTTAAATGAGTTAAGAAGAAGTTTATGGCTAACATTTTAAAAAGGAAAATGAATTTACTATATACAAAGAAGATTCACAAGAGTTGCAATAAATTTTCCTTTAATGCATTTCAGAAACTTTTCCGAAGAAAGTTTCTTAAATTGAATTTTGGAGCCAATTTTCAGGTCTGCATGTCAATTTGCTCTAGATTTTCCAGCATTTGGTACAATGATTTTTAACTAGTGATTGATAAAGTTTTACTGGATAGAAATTGGTGTAGAAATTTTAGTTTTTGACAGAAAGTGGTGCAGGAAAATAAGTGATGCGGACCCATAGGCCATAGCTAAGAGAATGGAAGTTTTTTAAGTACCCAGCCATTTAAATTGAGCCAATTGGAGCTATTAATATAAGATATTTTTTATAATAGAGCTATTAATATGAGACAAATGGACTACTGTTTTTTGTATTAGAAGACAATATTAAATACAAAGTAGGGAGAATAGGAAAAAGAACAACGAGTTGAAGGTCTTCTGAAAGATCTGAAGCAATCATTCTATCCCTAGCACCTTGAAAAATAGAATGAACACCATGCTGCCGGAAGGAACCATTATATATATATATATATATATATATATATATATATATATATATATATATATATATATATATATATATATATATATATATATATATATATATATATATATATATATATATATGTATGCAAGATTATCTTTTTTTGGATAAGTGAGATTTAAACAAGATTCTCATGACAACTTCAGCAAGAGTAATATTGTTGGTAAAGTGAATGAACCAAGCAACTTCCTCAGTCCAAGTATTGCAACTAGCAAGAAAACTTCTCAAAATCTCTTTAGTGAAATCACGCAAAAAAAAATCTCTAGTCAATATCACGACAATGGTGACTAAACTAACTCCACACCTTTGCATATTGTCAAGAATTAGCAAGTTGTTGTGGATTGCCATCCAAGTAACAAAATAATGCTTAGGAATCTATTTGCACCACACCAAGTTGCAGATACTGAACTCTCAAATTTTCTCAAGCAGTGCCCCCAACCATAGGAATCATTATGGCTAGAAATCCAAGTTGAAGTCTGAAATATAAAATCCCTTGCTAATTATCTTGAATGTCATACGCAAAAGCAAGATCTCAAGAGCATTAGAATGGCTACCCAACTCATGTATGCCTGGGGATCAATTTTTTTTAGTAAGGTCAGCACTTTCAACCGAAGGAATCTTTCAAAAAAGGGCTTGTATTCCATTCCAACTGTGATATTACATTAATCTAAATGTTATTCCCCAGTTCATATATGTCATTTGAATGATTGTAGGACCAAATGGAAAGCGTTTTTCAACTATATGCTGCTTTTCTCAATTTCCATTACTTAGTAGTCTCCTATTTCAGTTAAAGGTGTTAACTATCTGCTTGATTCTGAGATGACTGAATTTTGTCACTTTTTAGGGAAGAATTTTCTGCCCTTCCACTTACATCATTCAGGATATCCTTCACTTTATATGAACCGTTGATCATCAACATAGACTATTCGTACATTAACACACATTAGCGCATGCATTTGTGCCATTGGCATGCGTTAATATGTGTGTTGTTGATCATCAAGATCGACAACTCCTGTAAAGTGGAGCATATCATTGAGGACCATAGTGAGGAGCAAAAACTTTTCCCACTTTTAATTAGTGCTCAAAGGAAAACACTTAACTTATTTTTCTACATTCCTACCCCACCCAACACCTTCAATATTTAGGATAAAACTAATAATTTCAGCTTTGGTTGGTTGGAAGGCAAATGAGAATTCTTACTTCTATGAATTGCATATGCTGGTCATTATCTATGCTTATGAAAATTGGCTTTCCATCACCACTGACTAATTGAATTGGATGAATTAGGACTAATTACATGCATTATCTCTAATAGAAAATATCTTTCTTCTCTAAGGTGGGGCCCTAAGCATACAGACCATCGTGTTATTAACTCATCGATGGCCGGCCCGCGTGGTGCCAATTGTCAGCCCAAACCTTAGTTATGAACATGCATCAGCCTGATTAAATAAATATTTAAGATTATGTTATGCAAATCACATAAAGTGTAAAGGGATCTTTATGAACAATTAAGATTATATAATTATTCACTACTTCAAGTAGGTGGATTTAGGGCACTGCTTTTGCAATTGATTTGATTCTTAAAGCTCTCCGACAAGGAAGATAAAGCTTGTCCCCTTGGGTCTTTTGATGCATTATTTCTTTAATCCTGTCTACCTTTCCCAAGTCTTTCCCTTATTGGCTACATAAGAGCTTGTGCAAATATTAATTCATGGGAAGAGAATTGAAATACACATAATGTTACTATTCTATGTGAAACTGGTCTAGTCTAACCACCCCAAAATCGAGTCGACTACCTGATTTTCTAGAGTGATCAATTGACTTTAAATAATGGTTACCACATGGTAAGGACAGCCACTTGAAACTGGTGCATCATGGGGCCCTCTCTATCTTGTCACTTATAGCCCCTTGCAAGCATTAGCCATGGATTAAATTGTTTACACATAATGTGATTACAATTAAGGTAAGTTAGTCTATGAAGGCTGGCTGATTATTTTTCTTTCTTTTCATGCATCGAATCTAAGTCAATTTAGTTTATGCTTGAAAGATATAGCTAACTGGAAGACCTAACTTTGTTTTGTCTTTGCATCACTGCCTCTTTATATATATTCCATTCACAACCTAACCACAAATTAAAAGGGATCACTAATCTTTGTTATTATATTTGACAAGTCCTCTTTTGTCGCTGAAAAGTGCTTGCAATCGATGTAAAAGAATTTGATAATAGTCATTTGAATGTGTCTTAGCTGTTTCAGTTTGTGCCTTTTGTTTTACAAATGGTGATTTATAAGAATGCTTAAAGTGCATCTGATTGGAACATTATTTTAATTAATGTTATTAGTGGTTGGTGTAGTGAATTACTTTATTTAAAATTTTAATAAAATTTTATCACTGACCCCTATATGACTATTAAAAGTTTTATCAAACCTTTTTGACAATAATCAAGTTGTTCGGTTGAATTAAAATGAATATTAAACTTCCTATACATGTTAGTTAATTAAAGAAGCACATAAAATATTAGGACCTCAGTGGGGTATGGAGCATAACACAATGTATGAAAATAACTAAAGATTATAAACATTGAAAACCAACATGACATCAACATGCATTGTGGGTCCATTCACTATCGGCCCAAGCTTTCAGGGTTATAGCAGACCAGGAGATCCATCTTCATTGATGCTAAACCATAAACCAAGACAAATTATTGAGAATTATGAGAGTACTACATGAGATTGGCTTCTATTGGGAGCGTCTATCCTCAAAATCGACAATGCATACACTACTGCACCTTTACCCGCACTAGCGGCCGATACTAAGGCACCTATAAAATGGGATTAATCCCACATGGGTACCCCGAGATCACTCAATAATTTCTCCTAAACCAAGCTAAGTTATGGACATTGGGTAATCACATGACATAAATTGGAAGTGGTGCAGATAAACTTATATCTCCTAAGTTAATCTTTATCACCAGATTATAATTTAACAAAATGTTTTGTCTTATAGTACTTTTGTATTATGTACTTAGGTAGTATATGATTGCTGATTGGGCACTTTTGGGTCTGACAAAACCATTGAAATGACTGACGCAGTCAGCTGTTAAACAAGTTTTCAAGTGAAAAGTGTCAAAAAATTTCTTGTCAAGCTGCTTTAAACATTTAGGGCGGTTTGGCACCCTCTAGCTCTAAAGCCGAGTGGAGTGGGAAAGCCAAAATGTCTCATCCGCCTTTTCGCTCAATCCTCTCCTGGAGTATATTTAAATAGAAAAGTGTCTTTGAGCTGCTATGCTTTAGGTATGAAACGGGCCAAGCAACCACTTAATTAGATTTATCAAAAGAGACCTTTATAATAGATAAATTGTTGGGTACGTTTTTTGGGAGTTTTAATGCATGTTACTATATATATATATATATATATATATATATATATATATATATATATAAAAGCACGTTATAGTAACTCTCAAGGGCCCTTTGGGAAAGAAGTATTTTTCATATATTTATTAATAATGAACCTAGTATAATTTACGCATACATATGATCAATAGCATGCATGCTAGCACTATTAATACTAACATGGTATGTGTCATCAATTTTAAATATAAAAAAATTTTATATATATTAGGCTAGGTTTATTATCAATGAAGAGTATTAAAAATACTCATTTATGAGAACGGCAGCACAATCATTAATATATATTAATATAAATATCACTTATGCTAACGTGAGCTAACGTGTATATTATCAATCTAAAATATTAATAATTCTCATGTTATACTTACATTAGGCTCATTTGAAACACAAAAAACTCTATTAATAATTCTCATGTTATACTAGGCTCATTTGAAACACAAAAAACTCTTCCTTTATAATGGCCTCTTAAGTGAATAAAATATCCAAAAAAACCTTAACCATAAAAAATGTTCTCTAAGGATAGCTAACCATGAATATCATCCATGTGGATGCTGTTGGGGATAGAACTCTCTTTTATGCCACAAAGCTTCCAAGACTATTTGACCAGTAATTTCGACCAGTTTGGCTGTAAATTTGGAACTCCATACAACCGCTAGAAACACCCTTAAACCCTAGGGCTTGAGGTGAGCTGGTGTAATGTCAAGAACAAAAGATTACTACTAGAATCTATCTTCTTCCGCTATCCGACAATATGGGCATCCCCTGAACTTAGCCTCAGGGCAAAGACAAAAAGCCCAGAAAGCCTTCTGTCCAAGCCCAATCTACCCCCTGGCCCCTATCAGATCAAGTGCAATATGTTATGTCACTATCAGTGTCCTTTAATGGGCCCTAAAAGTGGGCCTCCTCTGCCCCACATTGGCGGCTCGCACGTGTCCCACCCCTTCCACCAGGTCCCACATCACACTTGCCAACTGCCAGTTCAGCCACCAGAGGTCTGACTCAGGCCCCACCCCCTCCCCAACTGTAAAAAGTTAAATGCATGCCGCCGTTAGGCCCAGACTAAGTCAGTAAATTATCCCACCCCCCACGCAGTAAAAACCATTAAAGGAAGAAGTAATCGAATCATTGATCCTCATTTACTCCCTAAAACCCTATTAAGATTTCGGACTGGTTCGTCTCCTCCATCAGAAAAAGCACTAAGGAGAGCTTAAAACCCTTTTTCTCCCCTCCAATACTTACCGTCTGAGCTCTCTCCATCGCTTCCCCCCCATCTGGGGTCCAATCTGTTTCTGGGTATTGGCCCTTCGGTCTCCCAATGGAGCCTGGCATGGCTCATGAGCAGCAGCACTCCCCAGTAGCCCTTCGCACCACCCCCTCTCTCCCTCAGGTGTGTCATCTACGTATGTCTGCTGTGTAGCTTCAGAACTTGTTTGCCTGTCCATGTCATGATGGCTGTCATAGCTTTGCCATTGCGTATGCTTAGCTTGTTGGTTCTCTTGATATTTGTTGTTGTTGTTTTTGTTCTTTGATGCTGATATGTGGTGTTGTGTGAATGGTTTTGGCGTTGAGGAAGGTGGTGGAGGAGTTGAAAGAGCTGTGGAGAATGACCCTGCCTATCACGGCCATGAACTGCGTGGTCTACCTGCGGGCCCTCATCTCCGTCCTCTGCCTTGGCCGCCTCGGCAGCCTGGAGCTGGCCGGGGGCGCCCTGTCTATCGGTTTCACTAACATCACCGGCTATTCCGTCCTCGTCGGCCTCGCCTCCGCCCTCGAGCCCCTCTGCAGCCAGGCCCATGGATGCCGGAACTGGGAACTCCTCGTCCTTTCCCTCCACCGCTCGGTGACGCTCTTGCTCCTGGCCTCGCTCCCCATCTTCCTCCTCTGGCTCCTCCTCCGCCCCATCCTCCTCTTCCTCGGCCAGGACCCGGCCATAACCGCCGTCGCGGCGACTTACTGCCTCTACTCCCTCCCGGACCTCCTCACCAACTCCCTGCTCCAGCCCCTCCGCGTCTTCCTCCGCTCCCAGGGCGTCGCCGCCCCCATGTTCTATTGCTCCGCCCTGGCCCTGGCCCTCCACCTCCCCCTTAATCTACTCCTCGTCTTCGTCCTCCGCCTAGGCGTCCCAGGCGTAGCCGCCGCAGCCGTCCTCACCAACCTCAACATGGTGCTCTTCATGCTGGCCTACCTCTGGCTCTTTTGCCAGGGGAAGAAAGGGAACGCCGGGGAGGATGGTGGGGTGGTGGCTCCCTGGTACTGCTGGAGGGGTTGGGGCACAGTGGTGAAGGGGGTGGCGCCAATGATGGAGCTGGCGGTGCCCAGCTGCCTGGGCATCTGCCTTGAGTGGTGGTGGTACGAAATCATGACGGTGATGGCCGGGCTGCTGCCGGAGCCAAGAGTGACAGTCGCCGCCACCGCCATCCTCATCCAGACCACCTCCTTCATGTACACCATGCCCATGGCCCTCGCCGCCTGCGTCTCCACCCGGGTAGAGTTTTTAATTATTTATTATCACATTTTTTAATACTACTAATTATATTTGTTAATTGGATTTTTATATACAATTTTCTGTTTTCTTAAAGTTTAATTAAACAGTTTAGTGTGTCATGTTTGTGCTTTTTGGGACTGATTTGTATCGGGTTTTATGGGTCTTATTCTAAATTATTGAATTGACATTATCATGCATTAGTTATTGTCTTATTATGCTTTACACTTAATTAGTTATATTGCTAATTGGTTAGTATCGATTTAAATTATATTGAGTTTTTGGACTTTTTTAATTTTCGTTGATCTTTATGAGGTCCTACCAAAAGTGGAAGTTTGTATGATTGGCTGGTCCACCTATTTGTATTGTTTTGTAAATTTTACTTTTAATTTACTCTTTTATTTTCGAGTTTTGTGTGGAATTTTTAATAAGAAAAAGTTACCATGAGTCCGGGTATCGGGTTCTCTTTAATTTTAATTTACTCTTTTAATAGAGCATGACTCTTCTTATTATTGTAAATTTGCAATCTTAGTAGTTTTTTGGCTTAATTTATAAATGAGTCCCCCCCCCCCCCCCCGAACTTGTACGTGTCAATATGCATCAGAGTGCAGGGATTCTACATGCACGCTCAGCTCAAATAGGAGGTTAGCGGGTTTGAATCACCCGCCTACTTCCTGGTTTAAACTTTAAAGCATATCATAGGAAGGAACCAGATCTGATGATTTACACTGCATCGGTATAGGCTCAACACATTTTAACCTTTTTTTATATAAATAATTACTGTTGTGGTATATTTTATTTTATTTTTATTTTGGTGATGTTTTGTTTTTAATTTTTTTTTTTGTACATCACTTTATATCTTCAAATATGTTTGTCGAAATTTATAATTTATAAATTAATTGTGTCTCTATTTAGGGCACATTTGGAAAGACACTTTTTCCCTTATTATAAAACGCCATATTATAGGGAAAACTATTTCATCGTTAGCCCTCTTCATAAAACGGTTGAAAAGGAAATGTCTTTTTAAGAGCTTTTCCTTTCTTTCTTTTTAGAAGTGTTGCCAAATACGCTCTTAGATTGTTAGTTAAAAATGACTCAAATTTGTGTTTAATTATGAAAACATAGTAGAAGAGTTCTGACTTCTAAGGAGTATAAAATTTATTTAAAAAAATCTGATTGTATCTAATATAAAAATTTTAAGAACTTTTCCTACAGGTGGGGAACGAATTGGGCGGAGGCAATCCGGCTCAGGCAAAGCTAGCGGCTATGGTGGCTCTTGGTTGTGCATTCTTGATGGGTGGCGTGAACGTGACGTGGACGGCGGTTCTCCGAGAGCGTTGGGCGCGGTTCTTTACAACCGATGAGGCAGTAGTAACGGTGGCAGCAGCGGTGATGCCTATAATGGGCCTTTGTGAGCTTGGCAATTGCCCGCAAACTACAGGATGTGGTGTGTTGCGGGGCACAGCACGACCTGCCGTAGGCGCACGAATCAACCTGGCCTGCTTCTATGGCGTTGGCACGCCCGTGGCAGTGGGCTTGGCATTCGGGCTTGCCGTGGGCTTTAGTGGGCTGTGGTATGGGATGCTCTCGGCCCAGGTTGCCTGCGCCGCATCCGTGCTATACGTGGTGCTGGTGAAAACGGATTGGGCGGTGGAGGCCCATCGCGCCCACAAGCTCAATCAGATGGAGTTGGGCCAAGTTGTCGTTGCAAACGGTAGGCCCATGGAGGGAGAGGGGGAGGGGGCAGGGGAGGAGAGGAAGAGGTTTCTGGCGGAGGAGGAGGAAAATGTGTTGTGAACAGAAAAAAAGAATCTCCTGGCCTGTACTTTTCCTTGTTTGCTTTTCAGCAATCCTTTTGGAGGTTTCTTTTCATAGGTCAAGGCCCAAGTGGGTACTCAAAAATGTGGAGAATCTGAACACTCCTAGTGGTTTTCACACAGGGGGTAGTGGGTACATGATTTGGTGGCAAAAGTGTAGGGCTGACAAGGGAGATAGGGTTTTTGTACCCTGAAAGATTAGAAGGTACCATTAGGGTTTTGATGTTGATGCTCCTCCACTTGTTGAAAAAGGAAGTTTGTTATGAGTACGAGTGTAACATTGTATGTGGTTGTTCTCTAGTCTATGTCTGAGTTGGTGATGTTGCCCAACAAAGTCCCTGCCTGAGTTGGTGATGTTGCTGGAGGAGATGAGGTTTTGGGGATGGGACAATACGGTGCACAAAAGCGAGGGATTTCTAATGGGGCCAGTTCGCGCTTTCTAGAACTCTGTGTGTGTCTTGGGTTTCCACATGTAGCAACCCAGGTGCCTGCTGCTTGGCCCAGCTGCAAAGTCATCAACATCATTTGGGTCTCGCTTACTTTGGTTCCCAAAGTAAGGCCACAAACACCGTTCACATTAGATTGTTGGCATGAAAAAGGATTAGGGGCTCGTTGCTAGAGGGCAAATGCGAAGTGATGACGAGCTAAGTTGCCATTTTTATGTTCCTGTGAATTACACTTGCACCTTCGAAGTTAGCAATTGTTTTGAGGGTTTCTCAGCACACACTTGCCTTCCTTACTTGTTAAGCTTTGATGCATGCTTGCAAGTGAAGGGAGAGAGATAAAATATAATAGTTTGTTTCCTAACATCTTAACCTATTAGGAAGTAAAATTTGAGTTATTAAGAAGCAACTGATATTTAAAAGTATAATGGGCTGTGATGGATTCCTTATTATTTGTATGAATTAAGATAATGTTCCTTTTTTTTTAATGCAATGGCTAAAAATTAAATTAATCCGTCAAAAATATCGGTTGTTTTCATAAGTTTTTTTAAATATCTGTATCCAATTTGGGAGTGTCACACCAATTTAAGTTCCTAAAGATGTGCCATATTTTGTACAAGCTATGAAGTATTCTTATAGTATGCTAATGTGAGCGATTCAGTTGTGCAAAATAAATGTGTAAGAGGGTAATGGTGACCAACTAGGGGCTTCATTTGACAAAGTTGGATCATCCGTTGGTGGCCTCACTAACAGTTTCAAAGAATTTGTTGGAGAGAGGGAAAAGTTTAGAGAAGAATGAGGTTCGATGTTAGAAGCATCGATGACAAATAAATTAATCAGTTTGACGCTTTACAAGATTCACTTAGGAAATCCTATACAAGTTGAAGCGAAGTAAAGCAAGTAGAATCCAAAACTAAAAAAAGTAGTGTGATAAAGCTTCTAAGTGAAAATAAAAGTGTAGGTTAACTCTTTGAGCTTTAAATAAGAGGTCAGTTGAGGTGAGCCTGAGCTCACTGCAATTGCATGAGCACAGGCTTTACGTCGTTGAATTTACATCTTATGGCCTATGTTACTGAGGGATTAAATCCGACGGCCTTCAGAGCCTAAGCTCACACATGAGCCCAAACTCACCTCAACTTGATAACCTTATTTACGTAGGGGTAATTGATAATCTTATATCCAACTTGCTTTATTGCCCAATCAAAACCTACTTACAGAGTTTTAATAGACAAATTCTGTCGAGGAAAATTATTTCTCAGAAATAAAATTTTTCTAAACCTGGATATTCAAATAAATAAAAGAAGGATGGATAAGTGATTGAAAAGAAACAAGAGAATTATAATGCTTTGGTTAATTAGACCTACCTCCAAAAGTTTACTTCCCTGGCCGCATGTTTCTCACATTCCAGAAAGTGAGAAGCAGGTTGTGCGACGCTATTGGGTAGATGCTCCATGCAAGCATGATGACATGGCATTCGAGGACCACTGACTAATTTCTCTTTTACAACATTGCCAATATATTGTTTATATAAACAAAGTTAGTATGAGCCCGAGTTTATATGCGCCAATGTAAGCCCAGGCTTTGAGAGTCGTCGGATCAAAATCCAATTGTTTAGTCGACTTCGTCTTTCATTTAACACCCTACCTCCAGCACTAAAAATAGATTTCAATCTATGTGGACATCCAAAGGGGCGTTAGTCAATTACGAGCTAAGGTAGACAATACATGATTATTACTTCCATATGTCTGCCACCAAGTTAAAACATTCATATTACTAATTTATTTGAAGCTGATTAATTTGTCTTAACCCATGGGTTATTTCATGTGGATTATATAAAGAATGCAAAGTAGTTTGTACAATTTTATATAGAGTATACTTTTTCATTGGCATAAGGACTCATGTTGTTCATGTATACCATTAAGTAAATTTGTATACATTCTAATCTAACCCTATAATCCATTACAGCCCCTAAACAATAAATTAAATGTATAGAAGATGAATATTTATTAAATTTTATTTTTATTTCTTTTACAAGATATGCAAATGTTTCAACCTCTCTATATTATGCAAATGCATCAATTATGTCATACAAGTGGTTTAGAATTGAACAAGAACTAGGATAGTAAACTCCAGATAAATCTTTAGTAATATTATAAAAATAAATAAATAATACATTAAACAAATAGATATAACAAAATGACCTTCATTAGGTCCTAGATAAGGTAACTTTTCTGTAGCCCAACATATAATTAAACTTTTAGATCCTTTACAAGATTTTAACATTAAATTATTAAATATGTACTTTCTACCTATGACGAACATCTAATTAAATTTTTTTATATTTCTTACTATGCAATATACATAATTCTTCTAATTCTTGTAATTTAGAGGGTGAAGAGGTGATATGTAATAAAGCATTTTTAATTAATTAAAAATAAGGTTTAACTATATTTAAACCATCTTGAACAAATAAATTAATTATGTGATATGCACATCTAATATAAAATATATTTAATTTTATTAGACCAATGTGATCACAATGGGATTCTAAAAGTTATATCACTAAATTATTATTAGGCATTATCCAAAGTAATAAACATAAGTTAATCTTTAATTTGGTCAAGAGAAGGTTAAACTCCCCTCCTATTTATAAATTTTTGAATGTGACATCCTACCCTTGAATATGACTATTATTTTATTGTTATTGGGGTTAGAATTGTCTTTATGTTGGGGGTGACAATTTTGTAAAAATATGGCTTAGTTAAAATTTATTTAAAATAATAAATAAATAAATGAGGGGAAATGCCCCCAACTCACTGTTCGGGGCTAAGAGCCATTGGGGTGTTTTCCCCAACTCCAATGGCTAAGAGCCTTTGGGGTGTTGAGCCTGTGGGCCACCCACAGACAACTTGCACTTTGCTTGTCCCTACCTATACACATAATCAAAGGTAATAAACCTATAGTGGAACATAGTTTTCTTGATTTGTCTAATGGTTACATTTATAGACCTATGACAGTTAAAATATTGCCCTTTCAAAAAGTTAATAATTTAGTTCATAGCCCCCTTCAACACTAATGGTGTCTATCTTCAACCATGCTGCAAACTTAAGTCCCTCAAGATATCCACATGCCTCATCTAGAAGCATTTTCTATGTTCCCCACTTTCCACAAGCCCAGTGTAAAGAACACCTATAAAGCATTCATCTAGGAGATTGATGGTATACATGCTAGCACACATTAGGGTCAGTGGCATTGACGCTAACATGCGCTAGCATGTGCACTGTTAACCTTAAATATCAACGCTTTGCAAGCTTTTCTTACGTTGGGCACATGAAAAGTGGGGAGCATAGAAAAGGCTTCCCTAGAAATGAAGTACAAAAGCTAATATATATGTCAAAGTAGTGTCAATCAACAGGTCTTCATGGTTTCATAAAATGGCCGTTGAAAAAGCTTTTTCCGAGTTTCTTAGACTTGAGCCATCAAAATTAATTTTTACTTACCCAAAGGGTGACACAGTCCATTTGATCAACGAAGTTTCCCAACAAAAATAATAATTGATACTCCCTCCATCCTATATTAATAGCTCAATTTAATTTTAAAAAATTATAGGGGGATTTTGGTAGGTTTTCAATGCACAAGACATGATAAAGGATCTAATGATATCTCCCTTCCAAGAAATAAAGAAAGGATAAGAATATTGAAATTGTCAAAAGATGACTACAAGTATTATAAAGAAATAACACAAAGAAAATAAAAATATCACATACAAAGATTCATCCTTTCTATGTCTTCTTTTCTTCAAGCTTGATAATCTTCTTTCTTTTTCTTTGTGGAACCTTTTCTATCTTCACACTCTTTTGGATTGAAATGATGTCTTCTTGCAAACTCCTTGGAATTAAAATGATGCTTTGGAAAAAAGATCTTTAGAGGACTTGGTAAATAGGGTTTTCTTCTCGAACTTTTCTTCTTTCCTAGGTAGATAGTTTTAATTTTATTATTTCTTTGGAAGGGAGAGTTTTGGACTATTTGAATGCTTCTTAGACTTGACGGTCAAAAACATCTTTCTCCTCTTTATTGATATAGCACCTTCCTTTGTCTTCAAATGAAATTCTTCTTTTTATATTACATTTGGAAGTACTTTCCTTTGATTTTCAAAATCCTTGAAAGTCTTCAAACATTTTGATTTAGTGAAGGCTTTGAAGATGAATGCTTTTTGGACTCAAATTTTCTTTTTGGACTTTGGAGGAAGATTTAAATTTTTTTGGATCTTTTTGGATTTGGTAGAAACTTTATGGAATTTAGGGCTTTGGTGTAAGAGTTTTCAAGACTTGAAGGCCAAATGCTTTCTACAAATGAGTAAAGGGTGTTTACAGTGTTTTAAATTGTGCAATTAAATAAAATCATGGGTAGAGAGTGGGTGGTGAATTTGTGAGAAGTATGGAGTGAGTTAGTAGGGTAATTGGTGGGAAGTGAGTAGTGAGTAAGTGGGTAGTTTGTGAAAAGTGGGAGGTCACTTGGCATGTGGTAGCAGTTTGACTTTGTCTTCTCCCTACTCTTACACTTTTTTTTAATATGAGTAACTAACTAAAGAAGTTTTGACTTAGTCTTCTCAATATAGAACTCCCTATCTTTTTGATTAAACTCATTAGTCAAGTGGTCATTCTTTGAAAGTGAGGGACCTACTATACATGGGCACATGACTAATTCCCCTTCCTTAGTACTATTTACATTTTCTTTTTGTTATTATTTATTTGTGTCCTTTGACAATTGTTACCCATTAGGAGGTAAGTCCCAAATTTATCATTTGAACTTTAGGTTTTATTTTGAAGTTCATTCTTTGTGTGGGACTTATAAGGGGTTTTATATTTTAATTTTGCTAATTTGATGTGAGATCCATGGGGTCTCACTTAGCCACTTGTAATTTTTATTTAATGGCTAATATGATGTGGGATACGTGGGGTCTCACTTAGCCTCTTGTGATTTTAACTTGGTGACTAATTTGATGTGGGCCTCATGGGGGTCTCATATAGCTATTTGTGCTTTTGATTTTATAGATAATATGATATGGGACTCACATTAGGTCTCACTTAGTCTTTTATAATTTTGATTTAATAGCTAATTCGATGTGGGACCCATGAAGAGCCTCACATAACCTTTTATAATTTTGATTTGATAACTAATTTGATATAGGACCCATAGGGGGGCTAACTTGGCCTTTTTTTTGTAATTTTGATTTTCTAGTTGTGGTCAATTTCAATGTGGGTCCATGAGGCATCCACTTAAGTATTTTTATTTTAGTGGTTAATTTTAACGTGAGGCTTATGAGGTATTATTTAGCCAATTTAATTTTTTGTGCTATTTTTTTCAATGTGGAGTCTATGAAGGCCTCATTTAAAATTTTTTTTGTTAAAAGCCTCATCTTATTCTTATATGTGTATAATAGAACTCAATTTCCTTTTCTTTTTTTTCTTAGACTTGGTCTACTTTAGAAACTTTGTCATTCTACGTGTATAGAGTAAGACTAAACTTTTTTTTTTTTAAGAACTTGGTTTCTTTTAAAGACTTTGCCCACTTTAGAGCTAGTCAAGCTCCAAAATATTAAACTTTGTCTATTTAACTTTTTTATTAAATAATTTATCAACAAAGTTGAATTAATTTTAATAGATTTTAAAAAACCAAATAGAATAATTAATTTGAGACAAAAAGAGTATTAAACAGTAATCATAGTAAGAATATTATATTTATATTTCACCTTCTATTATTGCCCAAAACCTTACTTTAGCATTTTATTAGACAAGAAAAGTGGATCCCCATTATCAGGTGAGAACCACATTTCTCTCTCTAATCAAAAAGGGAATAAGGTTTTAGTATAAAATAAGTGAAATAGGAACGTCAACATCCTTAATAATATCAGTTGCGTTGTTTCTTATCAATATGACATGATTTCGTTGAACCCGAATTATCCAACAGAATTTAGCAATAGTATAAAGTAGTGTGTTCATATGTACATGAATAGGATATTTGACTGATCCATCATATGCCCACACATAAGTGCATTCTAAAAATAGTGGTTATTCCATCAAGTAATGGTTTTCACCCAAAAAATATATTTGTTTTTCCTTTAGATAGTTTGTTTCTAAAACTAACAACATTTCCATGGACATTCAAGCTCATATTGCGGAAGATGCCAACCAATCATGAAAGATTTAGACTTGAATTAAGACATATTTACTCTCCCTAAAAAATACCCTAATAAGCATCCAAGGGGAGGGGGAAATGTGACTCTGCCCAGCCCCGAAGATCTTAACCATGTGTAATAAGCCCAAAGGCCTTTAATTCATGTCCATCCGTACCACTTTAATAGTCTATATTCTAATACAAAAATGAACTATTTTTTAATATCTTTAATAATTTTATAATATGTTTTATTATTAAATAACTTGTTTCAACAAAATTTAATAATGCCTCCATTCTATATTGTCTTATTTTAAAAAAAATACTTATCCCGCATTAGGTGTCAGATATCTCATTCTACTACTAATTAAAAAGCTTCTAATATACTTCTACTTATAATATGAGAGCAAGGGAATCAAAATTAGAAAAGTTATCCTTCTTTTTTTGTTTTTTTATGCCTTAAAAAAGTGCTATATTAATTTTTATTTTGTCTTTTTATAGTCTATAGTGCTTTTCACCTTACATAAAATTTACCCTTTTATCAATAAGACACTTAATATAAGATAAGATGGAGGGAGTATTAAGAAGGAATTCTCTATGAAACTTAGCTCAGATCAGGCTTAATTCTTTATTGACTTGTGCAGCTCATATTAGAAAAGAGAAAGAAAGTTTCTCATTAGGACTTCCTATCCGCCAGTGTCCTCAATCATAGATGGGTGTCCGATTTCGGCCTGTTCAACTGGCAGCTTAATGGGCTTGATGACAAAAGCGAAGGAGCCCAGACAAGGTTGCTTTTCCCAATAGCATAATCAAAGTGAAATCGAATGATAACCACTTACATGAAGATCCCTGGCAAACCATGATTGGAATTCCAATTGATAATGCTCATTCTGTCCCATGTTAATTGTTTGGATTTGAACAAAATCATTTCCCATGTCAGTTTTCATGTTATCCTTCTCATAGGAATTAGTAGATGGAGGTGAAAGGTTCAATTGAAAGAGTAAAAAGGTTCATAAATTGCTTGCCTTAAATATTATATTTTTTTCAAATATAGATAATTAATATGGGACAGAAAAAATATTTTCTTTTGGTAAGCTAAATAATGAAATAAATAAGCTTCAACCATCATATACATTAATACGTACGGTAAAAATAATAATTTAACTTCAGATTAGTTGTTTTTGGCAAGAAACTGCAGATAACTCATAAGTTTGTGGATAGCAGCTGAGGCTTAAGTTTTCTCTTTTCCGTCCCATTTATAAATTCATCTAGAGTTCATATTACGCTGCTAATGGAATCAATTATTTTGGCAGACCAACTGCATATATTGAGGAAGCATAGATGTAAATCTTGTACGCAGTCACCAATGTTATCATGATTAGTAACAGGGTGATGGAGAGAATAATACTCCCTCTGTTCCTGACTAATAGTCCCATTTGTTTTTTCAAAATGACTTCATTTTGAAACAACAAATATGACTATTCATGTGGGACAAGGGAGTACATCCATGTAATACAAATGATATAAAAGGATATTTGATAAGGGGACAGGAGATACAAGGTAAAATTTACAAGCTACTTTGAACCTTGAAGTCTGACATACTGTACAGTTTGTACTCGTATCCATCTTTGAAAAGTGTATTCATGAAGCTCAAGTAAATTTGAAATCTGGTCACCACGAACGTATCCGCCTTCTAGAAATCAAGATGTACATGGCATACGTACTAAACTATAGTGATTCAGCTGTAAGTATACTATGGCATGTATTTGTCAAGTGTACATGGTTTATATACGCATGTTTCCCCTTAAAACAAAAAGCGAAAGTGTTGTGTGTATTAGAGTGATTTACCATGTTATGCAATAACAAAAATATTAGAAACTATGAAATACAAAAAAACGAAGTATGCTCAGCAGCTAAGTAATATGGATTTATGGCACCCTCAGAAATGTGAAGGCCTTTATACTGGATTAGCAACCATTTTTTGTTTTGGGCCTCTCTTAAGCTTGCGCTTTTGTGGAAGCCTCCTGGTTAGTCCGTTGCCAACAGTGTTTTAGACAAATGGGCTTTTTGGAGGCTTGAGTAAACAAATCAATGAAGCGGCAGGTTTCTCAATTACCCTATCGCATGTTTTCTATGCTCCTTATTTACAAAGTGCTCAACCTAAGAAACGCATGAGAGTTGTCGATATTTTGAAAGTTTTTTCTATATTACCTGGCTGAATAATGCAATATTTTATATTCTCTGGTTTTTAAACACAAATACCATATTACTTATTTATGGACAAAATTACACTTAAGTTTCAAATAATCAAATTACCCAACATAATATAATACATGAACACCAAAATAATGTGGCGTCATTCCAGTGTGGTGGGATTCATCGGTGGCCAATCAAAGTTGCTTGTGGGAGGTGACCGGCAGTGACTTCCCGACGAGATTCGTTGTTCATTAAAAAATTATTTTTTGACACCCTAGAAGCTGTTTGAGGGCTCCAAAGGCTTTATTTCGCAAATTTGATCACCCTTTTACACTAATTATATGATTGGTATTTACATACATTATAACGAAGATGTAGGTAATGATGACGTGTATATAGGTAGAAAGGCACAGTTGATGAACATTGATCTATCTATGAGGTTCGGGGAGCTGCTGCTTCAAGTTAAAGCACAACTTGTCATCAATGGTAATGTGACTTTGAAATATATAATTTCATCTTTTCAATTAATCATTCTATATGAATTAGAAGACGATGAGAACCTACAATTCGTGTTTTCCAAATAATATGGAATATTGTGTTCTTCCTTACACGATGTATGGAATAAAAAAATAGTTGTTAATTAATAAACTGTGTGTTGTCAATTACAATTGAGTATTTATAATTTATGTATAGTATGTATATAAAATATAAAATTCCTATTGCCTAATTACAATTCATTTGCATCCAGATCGAATTCTAAATCGACTCATACTCGAAGAATTACCACACATATCTGAGGCTTGACCAAGTTTGTGATCTCTATTTGGGTAAAATCAGGTTGAAGGACTCCTTCTGCCAGCTTCGCTATGTAATACATGATGAACATACCACAATCTTTGTTGGTTTCTTGATACGGGCGTTTGTTGATCTTCGTCATTGCGTACTTCATTACAACCTTTATGCAAAGGACCCTATCCATTTCTTGGGCAACACTTTTCCTTATGTGGTCCACCTCTACAAAGTAGTGGTCGTGGTCACCCTTTAGTGGGTTATACCACCTAAACCTCTATTCCCTGTAGCAGACAATAAGCAAAAGAAAGTGCCCTATGACATAGATCGGAATGTAACCGCTCTCCGTGTTAACATTCAGCCCCCTCATCAAGATGCCAACAATTTTTGCTTGTTTGTCCTCCTCGCCATGCTGTGTCCCAACATTGTAATAGTGTTGTATAGCGAACTTACCGAAAAACTAGTTAGGGTAAACAAATGGATTTCTCACATTGCGCTCCTCCAATATTTGGCAAAAGACATCTATTACCCACAATTAACAACAAACCAATCATGTTAATCAAAACACGACGATCATCAAGTCGTGTCATTCATGATACGATAAGTGACTCTATCATGTAACTGATAACACGATTCATTCAAAGTCATGTATTCACCAATATAATAGTCATATAGTAAAAATTTAGATGAAACTTAGCATGTTATTCAAACAACAATATGAAGACATTTTGTGTTACTAATAAAGTGATAGATAGAAGTTCCCTTTTTAACTCTTTTCAGCAATTGTGTGATTCATAGCACGCTTTTACATAAAATGTATGATCAATAAAATGATAGTACATCATTCGTTATGCACTCCTACTTTAACAGAGAGACGTAGTCAGTATGGACAAGTGTCACCATAGGACAGACCTTGTATGGGTGTGCCAAAAAATCCATGACGGTCTGCTAATCTTCAGCCCGTTGAATCTTATTGTGGAACACTATTTTAATGTCAAGATAGTCGAGTGGCACCAAAGCGACCTCCTCCTTATTCTTCTGTTGCTCAGCGTGTTCTTCCATATCTATCACTTTGCAGACATTCTCTAGTAGTTCCTGATTAATTAGAGGTGTATCTGACACAATGTCACTACTATTGGTAGCATTTGAGCCCACCGCTTCTGGGGTGGGAGACTTTAGTTGTGGTGGAGGGATAATGTATAGGCCAGCCACGGATGCTAGAGGTACTTCAACCTCTAGCCTTGCCTTCTAATCCACACTTTCTATGCGTCCCGAGTTTACCATCCTCTCTTCAACATAGCTGTTGAAATTCTTTGGCTTCTTCGAGCCCTAAGCAACCACCTTCTTGGCTGCTTCTAAAGCTTTCTACTCCTTTATTATCAGCTTTATTAGCTTTGGAGGAATTGCTTTATTTTGAGACTTATTTATGCTCTCCTCTTCTTTATTTGCTTTCCGCAATTGTTCCTTGACCTCCCAAGTTTGTTCCTTGACGGGCCAAGATTGAACAACTTTTCATTTATTTTCTTGAGGAATCTTGTTATTATGGTCCTTTCAACCTTCAAACTCTTCTTCTTCTCTATTGGGAGGCAGCTTTCAATTCCCTTTTCTCTACATATAAGAAGAAATCAATCGCATTAGTACTTACACGATATGCACATCAATCGTGTTTAGGATGACACGATGTGTCACCCTAACATATTGACTTAAATATGCAAATATGTCCTGTCGTGTTAACGATCACATGATCACAACTAGATCATTTTAGTAACTAATGATTGTTGCGATAATCATGTGATCGATCACATGACCACAACTAGATCATTTTCTTAACTAACAACTATTTCGATAATCGTGTGATCGATTATATGATTATCCCCAAACGAACACAATAGCTGAAAATGTTGTGTTCTTCAAATTATATTTACTCAAAATGAAATCTTCGTCGACAGACTGAGGGATAGGTACTCATTGCTCTTCAAGAGCAGATGGGTGAACAACTTCTCTCGATCTTGAAGCTTTGGACTTGACCCGAACCGATGGCGATCATTCAGTTCTTACCGGAGGGGTTGCTCCATGAGGGACTTCCAGTTGAGGGGGTTTATGCGGATGCCCTTTCTCTGGTTCTGGTGGGGGTTGCATCTGTTCTATAAGGCTTTTTGCCACCTCCAAATCGTTTTTAACCCACTGAAGCGCAACTTAAACGATGTTAGTGCTACAAACCCACTCCATGTACAAAACTTCCTTCTCCAAAACAACGTCACAAATCCTAATCACGACATCCACTGGCATGACAAAGGATTCATTGACGTCTTGGTCAGACTGAAATTGCCCAGATGACTGGCCACGGTGGGCATAAATGGGTATCGTTGTCCTATGAATCGTGGTCTTCATGCCCGCCTTCTTCGTCTTCGGGGCCGCCCTTTGGCCATCGGTCAAGTAGGCCTCTTTGGAAATTTGAGTTATTTTGAGGATAATTTGTGAATCTGGCTTGAGACACATGAACACCTCCTCATACCACTTTCTCATTCGGTGATGAACCAGCAGCTTCTTCCTTGCCTTGTCGTTGGCCGAGTCAAGTTTTGTGGCCTTCTCCATATCACTACATGGAGGACTATTTGGAGCCCATATAGAGGTATGCTCAAAAAACCATACCTAGTGGACAAGGCAAAACAAACTGGTTAGCAGTGTATGAATGTCACATATGTCATGTCATGAATAACACGCTTCATTGCTTCATTGTGTTATCTCCTAAACGATATGATACTATTGTGTAATGCAATATACACGATATAGTAGGAAGTCATCTTACCGATAACACGATAAGTATACTTGTGTATTATACATCATGTTTTCATACTCACGATACACATGATATCATGTGATTAAGATGGTGATATACATGAGTGTAATGAATATATTGTGTCATTAGTACTACGCTAATCAAAGACATCGTGTTATTGATGAGACGAGATTCACCTGGAGCACAAATGAAGCCCCGACGAGAATTTTGGCAGTGACGGAGCGCTCATCCTATATGCTCCTGATGTTTCTGTGGGCTGATAATAAGCCTCGAATCAACATATCATGAATGTCCTCACCCCAATTGTACCTCCCCATAATTGACAAGTCATCTATGAAATCACATAGAGTTGAGGATATTGATTTGTTGGTATGAGTGAATAACATTAGGACCCCATGTGCACGATAGTCATCCATGCTAAGTCCTCGTATGAAGCAGTCTGTCTATTGTCAGCCACTTCTTTCAACATTTCTTCAATTAAATTCTTCTCCTGCCACTTCCCTATGAAGAACTTCTTGAAAACTTGCCCCTTGCCTTGGGCAGCCTTCTCCTCGCTACTTTCCAATTTAAACAGGTTCCCTTTTGCACTCAAACCCATTATCATTGCCACTTCATCCACCGTAAAGGATAATATTTTCCCCCTAATATTGAACAACTCTTGTGAGTCATCCCAGCTCTCACTAATTAGAACGTTTAGGAGTGGCCTGGAGATAATAGTTGGCTCTCAATCATATACCTAGTCTCCACCAAGATTTCCTTGCATCCCGGTCGTGAATCAAAAAGGTCTTTTGAAAGTAGTAGTTAGGGGTGTTCACGGACAAATACGGACGCGGACAGAGGTATGTCCGCATCTGTCCGCCAATTAGCTAATGTTGTCCGCGTCCGTCCGTGTCCTTTAATGTCTGTAGCATCTATTGTCCAAGTCCGTCCGTCACGGACACGGACGGACGCGGACAATTAAGCCAAATCTTTATTTTTACATATACAGTCCTTATGTAGCATGTTAGAACTGTCCTAACATGCTACATAAGGTCTGTATTTATTTTTTTACATGAACAGTCCTTATGTAGCATGTTAGAACTGTCCTAACATGCTACATAAGGTCTGTATTTATATTTTTACCTTAAAAATACATATACAAAATGCTAAAATAAGTTAAAAATCACCCATAATTAAACAATACTAAAATTTTAAAATTCTTATTATCAATTATAACAAAAACAAAGTCTTCTTTGTAATTAAGTCAACTATAACTATCAAGTACTTAATATAACTATAATCCAATTTTTCAATTAGGTGGCGGACGCAGACGTCCGCGGACACGGACAACAGTTTGTCCGCGTCCGCAGGCACCTACAAGGGTGGACAAATTTAACGGTCCGTGTCCGTGTCCGCGTCCGCCCCGGACCAAAAAATTTATCCGCTCTATGTATTTATGGATGCGGACACAGACGGACAAACGGACATTGGACATCCGTGAACACCCCTAGTAGTAGTCCAGTGGGGAAACTTTTTGTTCCCAAACACGGTCTCATCCCGTAGATTCTCTTCTTCTTCTCTTCTGATGCCTTCACTGATTCTACCATGTGTTGTGTTATTCTAGCTTTACATCTACAAAAATGGATATATATATATATATATATATATATATACATATATATATATATATATATATACACACACACAATAGGTCATGACCATAATCAATCGTCGTGTTGATTCACATTATGTAACTAACTTACTTATATACGCTAAGTTGATATATCATGTTGTTGGATACACGATATGATGCCTTCTCAGACACAATAACACAACACTTGAATATTGTGTTTTGCTTGTCACATTATTAATGACACGTTGTATATGCTAGGCAAACATGATAGGATGGCATCTATATCGATTATCATATTATCAAACACAATATATATTACTTATTGTATATTTGCAAACACAATAAGCTAATGCAAAGACCTACTTCGTGTGTTCTATAACACGAAATCCCGAAAATCATGCATACGAATAAACTATCTAGAGTTTGAGAAAGGCCTTACCACAAACTTGATCCAAGCCGGATTAACCCCTCGATCGGCCTGTGATTTTCTCCAAAGTTCATTGCTTTATCGAGATTGCATTAATATAATGTCCAAAGAACCTCGCGTCTAGGCCGAAATTTGCTCCAGGGTGAAATTTTCAAAAACAAGAAAATTGGAACTCATGCCGGAGTTTTTTTGAAATCTCCTTTTGGAAACAAGAAAAACCTTAATCTTCAAAAAACTGACTGGAGATTTTCGCAAGCATCGGTTGGATGGGTTGGAAATCCGAACTCACGCTAGGTGAACGCTTCTCACTACTCCGAATGCCGAGATCGACGGTGAGATGGGTCAAAAATTGGAATAACAGCTTCTCACTGAGAAATCGCCGATCTATGAAGTTGTTTCCCTATGAATGCGACTGTCTGAGGGTTTTACATAATATAAAACCCTAAACCCTGACCAATTCCGTCCAAAAATACCCATATATCATGAAAGTCCAGGTTTGATTGCATTTCTTTTAGAAAAGAAGGGAATATGGAATATTATGTTCTTTGGCCAGGCAATATGGAAAAATTCATTTTGAAATTGATAACACACATGCTAGCACAGTTAGCATTCAATACCCTAATGCTAATATATACTAATATGTATGTCGTCAATTTTTTGATTAAAACAGCTTTTATAAGTTCTTTACACTAGACGCTTTGTCAGTGAAAAGCATAGAAAATGCTTCCTTATTTAAGTAACAGCTACTTGAAATGGAAAAAACTGCAATTTGCTACTCTGAAATGTGAAGTGCTAAACTGCTATCAAATCAAAAGTTACTAGCATTGGCACAAATACAATTTGTATTTGGGTAATTTGAGGGTACAAGATTACTAGTAACAAGTGTTTGGTCCCTTTAGGTCGGGCCACAAAAAAACGAAGAAATAATTGGTCAACGGCAAGTCATAGATAGCTGGCTATGAAGAACTCTCCAGGTTGATTATTCGTTGTATTGCTAAGTCGGTTCTTTAGTCCTTCATCATCGTAATACACCTTATCCTAGCTGTATGGAATCGGCGGCATGGATTGCATATCATATTTAACTCGTACCAAAATCAAAAAGATAGTACAAAATTTATACATAGAAACATAGTGCAGAGTTTTTATGCCGGTTGCTTTTCTTGACGCGATCCGAGGGGTTAACGAGAAGAAGGTTCAACATCAGAAACTATATCAATTAGGAAAACAATAATTCCTCAACAAATTTGTTCAACGAAGTGTTTTAATTAAGTTTTTATTGGAGAGAACAACAAAGTGTTTTTAATTAAGTTTTTATTTGAGAGAACATGTATAACGATGATGGTTACACAAACATTATTGTGGTCATCTTCCAACAGAAAGATGGTGACAAATGGTTACACAGGAAACATTATTATGGTCATAAAACCAGCCTTTAGATCTAGGTATTGATTTAGAGAATGGAAAAGATAAAAACTTAGAATGAGGCTTATATGCACCCCAATAATCCCCTCAGTTTCCTATTTTAATTATAAATTTATAAGAGGGTTTATAAAGTTATTAAGGTACTAAAGGAATTATTAGAAAAAAAACTTAGAACGATGTTATTTGCACCCTGTTAAATTCCCATATCCCCCATTACTCAATACCCCACTTGTAAATATCAAGTTCTCTTATTTGTACCCCTTACCACCTTTGTCTTCTTTTATGTTTCACTGCTTCCCTCCTTCCTAATCGATTTTTATTTTTGAGAAAAGTCTTCGGGTTTCAGACTCCTGCTCCATGCTTTTACTTCTCCAAACTTCTCCTCCCCCGTTTTCTCATCTGTCTTCCGCCCTTCACCCCCACCCCCTCCTTTTACCTCAGCTTCCTCCTCCATCATGTCTGTAGGAAACTTGTGTTGAAACCCGATTGCCCATTGTTGGCATTGGAGGATGGCTATGCAAAGTGGAGAGGGTGGTGATAGAGGAGCATATAACACAGGATGGTACCAGTGGGCTCAAAGTACTCCACTTCATGACGCCACAACCTTCGGACAATTAGGTGTCCATTCAAAGTTAGCGATGGAGGCTGAGTCCCAAAACATGTAAAGTGGCGTCAAAGCGAAAGCGTGGCAGTGCTCGAGTCTACGGGGAGGCGTATTACATAAAAATCCCAACTTTAAAATTAATCTACTACACAATTACATAATATGCATAATTATAATAAATAATCATATAAATTATGGCATAAAATAAATCAAAACAAAATAGAAGAAAGGTACAACCTTTGGGGTTAATCAGCCCTGGGAAGTCCTTTTCCTTCACGCCAACGCCCGCAATCAATCGAATCACAATTCAATTAACTAGAGAGGAGATTGATTACCTTGATTCATGCGTAGATCCCTCAAACAACCCCTTTTTCAACGAGGAGGCATCCAATCCTTGATCTTGAAGCCACACGCTTGCAAGAGAGAGGATTCACCTTCTTGCACCACGCACAAAGGAGAAGAGAGAGAGTGGAGAGGGGTAGCCAGCCCCTTGCTCTCTTTGAGACAGGGGGCACACCAAAGAGAGGGAGAGGGGGTAGAATGGGAGAGAGAGGATAAAAGGGGGTGGCACACACTTCTAGGGCTTCCTCCTCTCTCTTGTTCCCTATTCATACCTTCCCTCTTACTCCTTATATGGGCTTCGGATAAATAGGTCTCTTTCTTGATTTCACTGGGTTTTCTTAGAGATTTTGATACAATAAGAGCGGGCTTTGCTTCTCAAGGCCCACAGGGCCTAGACCATATGTACACATAAGGATGCCACTCGGGTTAGGTAAATGGTAAACCCGACCCAACCCGACCCTAATGGGTCGGGTTTGGTTTTTAAAAAAAATCCGAATAGCTTATTCGGGTCGGGTTCGGGTTTTAGGTGATCCGACCCGACCCGAATATAAAGATAAATAAAAATTTTATATTTTTTAATATATTTTTAAAAAAATTAAAAATAAATAAATAAAATTATTAAAATAATATTTTTTTTATTCTATTCGGGTCGAGTTCAGGTCACAATTTTGTTATGTGGTATCAGGTTCGGGTTTGGCAAAATTCGACCCGAACCCAACCCGGCAGTATCACTGTGTATACAGCTAAGCCTACAATAAGGTCAACCCCTCGTTAACCACGAGTCTGACCATCAATACTAATTTATGAGTTGAGCCCCTCAATGTGATAATGCACACCCTAGTCGTATGTCGTGTATGCGTAACAAATGTGGGATCCTAAATAAATTTTTGTCACGATGGCTCATGTGGGGTCAGCGTAATCACCCACACTAATTTTAGTACCCCATAGCTAATATTAGCTCACCCAAACCGTAAATAAAGTGGACTAAAATATGCCTGAGCCGATACCCTAGTCCAACAAAGCCTTTGCGTTCATTCGTATACAAGATGGAGACTGCTACTACTTACTGTATGCTGTATACTAGAGAGAAAAAGTGAAGTAGGAAAGAGAAATGGGAAGAACGAGGCTTTTATTTTGCCTTTAAATGGGGTTAGATGGGGTAAGTTGTGGAGTATATATAAGGTAACTGAAGAGAGAATTTTTTGGTTTTTTGAGGGAAGCGGAAATTTAATAGGGTACTAACAGTCGTGATCTTTCTTTAATTAAAAGAACAATATTCCTCTTACACAGTACAATTTTTCAATGTGATTTCTAACTTTTCCAATTGCGGTATTGTTTTTATTTAGTTGCCCCATGGCTGGATTAGTAATTCAAGGATACTTATTTAGTCCTATATTTTATTAAACTGTTATGTTAAGCAAGAAATCATTCAAATATTCTTGAGGCCACCTTTAGAGCCTGATTTCATCCAGCCTAGCTAGTTGACAGCCCTAATTCAATACCAAGGTCGCCACCACTTCGTCAGATCAGACCCTTCTCTTCTCTTGAGAAGTAGAGACAGGGTGAATATATCAAACACAACCAGATGATTAGTACCAAAAAAGAAAAGACAGGCAGATGGCTTTTGTGCATCGAATGGATAGCTTATGTTCTTTATCAGTGCCCAAATAATTTCAGCGGAGGCCATAGCAGTGCAAATGTGCAATACCAATGATAGAGTAGCAATGATGGTTGCAAGCTGTTGGATACAAGGACGGCACGGGTGAAGTGCACGTCCTGTGAGAAAAGTGAACTTTCTGGGCCAAGGCCTAAACCTTATTGATGAGGAAGGAGTCACAGATATCTCTAGATGAGGAGGGAGTCACAGATCTGTCTTATTCCTGTGAAGAACAACCACCAACAATCAAAATAAACGTTCAATGCTAATTTTGCCCTTGACTAGCCAAATACAACAACACATATTCAGCATCTTGGGTGGGATCTTGCTTCCTGAATCTTTGAACAAGTGCAGCTTGGTTTTACCATTTTAGTAGATGCCCTCATGGCTCAGCCAATCATGCAGACAAAAGACAGATTTTCCCTTCTACATCAATGGACTCAACTATTTTCATTAACATGAGCTAATGGGTCTGCAAGAGTTATCTTCCAAAAGAATTAGGGGAAAAGGTACATTTGAAGTGAAAGCTCTCACTAATTCAGTAAGAGACGTTTCAGAACACAAATAAAATGAGTAATGGGGTGCTCACATGAAAAAGGAGGAATCACAGGCATTCATTAGAGATTGATCTTAGTGGATATTACATATAGATTAGACGATGGATTACACAGGATCTAGCCGCTAGAGTTAGCATTTTACTCTATTACATATAAATTTTATTTACTCTGATCTCTCTCATTAAGCTAGCAGCCAGAAGTTCTTCTGCCACCTGGTGCTGATGAGGTACCCACCAAGCCCTCCACTCTGCTTCCTCACAGCCATGGTCAAGCACTCTGCATTACTGATGCATTGCTCCACAAATGCCTCATTGCTGCTCTTGATTAAGCTTCAAGACCAACAGATCCCATCAATAAGCACATCAAGATTCATTTCTCTTTCACATAATTTACATTTTCGTAAAAAATGGAAGGAAAACCAGGATGTGAGAACTTCCTACCAGTTCAGTGGTGAAGGTTTCTTCTGACCAAGCACCAAAACAGAAGCTTCCAATTTCTTGACTTGGCTGAGAACTGTATCCAATTTGGGTCCTTGGATCACTAGTGCCTCAACATCCACCTGATAGGGACCAAAAAACAACAAAAACAAGTTGTAAGCACCTGCAATGTTTCAAATCAAGATTGTAAAATAATTCACCAACCAAACCTTTTGGGTATAACAATGACCCATTCGAATCCAGACATACACCAAAATACCCATATAAAAATTCCAACTTGGGAGCTAATACTTGTCGCACAAACGACATTAGGAAGAACAAGTACAACTCTAGAAATTCATGTTCTTTTCTATGTATTGGATTTCTTGATATGGGTGTTTGTTCACATTACCTCTGGTCTGCATGCCCTGCAGAGGGTTCCGAGGGAACTGGCAAGGTGAGGAGAGGACTCTGTGAACAGAGATTTGCTCTGGCTTCTGTGGGGGGGGATGACTTCAAGCAGAGTGACGAGATCTCCTTTGTTGGCCACATGTGTGAGCGCCCAGATCATTGCATGCTTAGCACTGGTGGAGTGATCAACCACCACCATCACCCTCTTCCTCGTCACCACCCCATTCTCACTCATGTCCACACCTTGCATGTGCTTCAGGCTCTTCTCTATCCCCTTCTTGCTCCACCTCTTGGATGATGAACATAGGCCCTCCTTCCCACTGAGCTGCCTGAGGAAGGACCCTCCATCATTTGAGCTGGAACCCACCATTTTTCTTGGATCAGTTCTTCTTCCTCTTCTCCCCCCTTGCTCTACTTCTTCTATCTTGCTCCTCCCTTGCAAGTACCTTGGTATTGGGTCCTTTACTGGAAGGCCTGAGGGGACACGTTATGATTTGTATGCAGTGGATGTGGTGGAGTGAATCCTAATTATCAAAAAAACAATGTATGGGAAAATACATGAAACTGGAAAACAAAAGGCAGCAAAGGAAAGAGACAAAAGGATGAGGGGAGAGTTACTATGTAGGAAAGGTCATGTGAGGGAATCAATCACTATAGCCTTTGGAGACGAGACTTCTTGCCCATTGTTATGCCATGCTCTCACCCATCCTTCTCTACTCTTCACCCTTTTTTATCCTTTTCAGAAGTTCTCTTTATTTGAGATGCAACTCGGTGACTTTACTTTTCTGATGCCTCGAAGTACTCTTGCTTATCTGCTATTAATCTGTCTCATTTCAGGTATTATTGATGATGCTCAGCTCTCATAAAGTCGGACCATCTCGTACTAAAAAGCAAGACAGATTATAGTAGCAGATCTTAAGTAGTAGAAGACCGTGAGAGGCTCGAACAAGAGAGGTATGTCATATGTGAGTCCGTGAACATGATCCAGTCTCTACGGTCAGCTTATACACACCAGTTGTATCAAAGCCTTCGGATCATGTGAGTGCTCTCACAAAAGCCGAGTGGATCTAAAGCCTGTTTCAATTTACATAAAAATTTAAAAGGGTGCGTCTAGACTTAGCCTATATGGGTTTCCGAATATGGTATACAAAGGGGTTAGTATTCATATGAATCATTGCCTCTTTATATGACATATTTGAAACCTCATGTGGGCTTGTAACATAGCTGGTTATGAAATTTTGGTCAGAAAAATATTTTAGATTTTAAATTACATTAAGGGTCCCAATAATGTGTCCCGGCTCATGCCATGACAGTGCACTAGTTTGTCGCGAAGAATCAAATCACCCGCTTGTCTCTTATGCTAATGTGCACCATTAGCAGGTTTGGTCGTGGATGCATGTCATTCTACGTGGAACTAGTAGCTGTATTTGCCTAAATTTTTTTAAGACTTAGGGATGCCACGTTGGGTGGAGTAAATGGTAAAATCAGATCGGACCCTAATAAATTAAATTTAATTTTTAAAAATTAATTTAAATAGTTATTCGGGTTAGTTTTGAGTTTTAGGTGATCTAGCTCAACCTGACTTAAATATGATTATAAATATAAAATTTAATTTTTTAAATTTTTTAATATTATTTTTAAAATTTTTAAAAATAATTTTAAATTTTTTTATTTTATTCGGGTCAAACGGGTCGGGTTTGGGTCACAATTTTCTTATATGGTATTAAGTTTGGGTTTGGAAAAATCCGACCCAAACCCAACCCCATGACAACACTACAAAAACCCCATTTAGTCATTCATTCATAGTTGGATTAATTATTAAATATAATTTATATTTTTATATAAAGAATATTTTGTGTGTCTATAACTATTATTAAGTATTATTTTCTTATATTTCAATTCTTAATAATTTATATATAATCATGTTACATTTTCGTTCTTTATTAAAGTTAATTACTAAATATATACAAGGCAAGTTTAAAAGTATAACTAATTTAAATAAAAAAATAGCATATATAAGTTTAAAATATTATTATATACTAAATCACTTAATCTAAATATTCCTACCTTGGCTAATGTCTTCGTACAAGTGTTGGTTTAGCTACACTGTGCAATCAGTAGCCTATTCACCCTACCACCGAAGTATATGCACATCCACATAAGTTCAATGCAAGGAAAAAAAGGAAAAATGAGGTGTAACTCAAAAACCTTTTATTCAATATCACATGTTACAATAACAAGGACCATACCTTGTTCACAAACTCATCCCCTCTCATCTATTTTGCTGACCAATCCGGCCCTTCTATATTTCTATCTCAAGTCTTGCTGAGATGTTGAGTGTAGTCCACCCCTTAGCTAAGTCTGATCCACAGCAACTCCCCCAAATTGCCAACAGATTTGCTGCCCAACAGTTATTTAAAACCATTGACATAATTTTGAAATCACCCCTTGTAGATTTCTGAGTTTCTGAATGCCTGATTGCTCTCCTAAGTAGCCATGATGCCCCTTATACAAAGAAGGGTAGGGAAGTCCTAGTCATACTAGACTAGCCTACACATTTGGTTACAAAGTCGGAATCCCACTTCCCTACCACTTTACAAATAGGAAACTAACCTATACAACTGCCCAAGACCATCTCTAAAGAGTCTTAATTTAACTAGGAACCCAGTTGAGCCCTCCTTCAAGTACCCCACATCATCTAACCTTCCTTAAGACTTCTCTTCTAGCTAGAAGTCCTCAGCTTGCATGTCATTTACCTATGAAGATGCCTAATTGCTTCCACTTCTTGCGAAGAGTCATTTTCCAGCTAGAATTCAGCTGCTTGATTTTTATAGCCTACGAACAACTCCTGGTATGGGCTTCCTACCTGCATATGGCCTTGAAGATGACTCTTAGTCGCATTAGGAAACATGAGAACTAATCGGCAACTGTGTTCAATGTCTCTCCTACTTCGCATAGGAGTTCTCTGTGAGATGCTTTGCCTTCCTGGGAACCATCTTAAGTGATGGGGCCCAGCCCGCCATTGTGCCCTACTCCAAGTAGGACATACATGAGTTCTACAATGTTGTCGTACCTCAACGTGCTTGCCTTACAATAAGCTTCCCTTGGCAGTCCACTTGCCATGTTTGAGTGTTTATTGGCCCTTTAGCCTATTCAATGGCTAGGGGTCTAATAACTACCATCTTAGTCAAAGTTGTTGATGTTTATCTTGTTCTTTCCAATTATTTCAACCCACATCCAATAGCCCAAGAAGCTACTTTTGTAGACAAAATACAAATGGATAAATTGTTAGTAGATACTGACAAGACTTGTCCACTAGCTATTTAGACGAGGACCAACCCTAACTGTTGGATCTCAATCCAACAACTCCGACACCCTAACACTCATGAACATGTGTAAGCTGGGGTGCTTATTAAATTTTTTCTATAATAAATTTTGAATATTCAACATATCATGATGCTATTAGCATCTTTGTAAATAAAGCTTGTGAAAATATTTTAGGTGAATACACTTTATGTCCATAATGTTCAGATATAAGTCTAAAATGAAAGTTATAACTAGAGATTGGCAGGGTTATGTAGATTTATGAACAAAATGAGAAAGTCTTTAATAAAATAAAAATTCAAGTTCGTTAAAAAAATAGTAGATTATAAGTTAGTCTTAGGCTATTAATTTCAGCATCAATAATACCAATGTTACATAGAAACAAAAAGGGGCAGCCCTTAAATTAAGATGCACTAGCATAATTTTTTACTATATCTAAGAATAATACTCCCTCTATCCCAAATTAGTTATTTATAAAAAATAATAACTTAAGAAATTCAATTTATTAACTTTTTAACTCCACCCACTAATTACAATGAAAAAGATAATATAAAATTAGACAATTAATATGAGTTTTTTTAAATTTCACATAATTAATATGGGTCAAAACAAGTATTACATTGACATAAATTTGTAAAACATATTTTTGAAATAACCAGTTTAATGCCTATCTCATAAATTGTTCTGTGAATAACAGTCCATGGGCTTTCTTTTTTCCTAGCAGATACAATTTCAAGGTTGCAAATAGGTTCATGATTATAAGGCATTGCTTTAAACTTCAATCTTCCAATTCTAAATGGGCAGATGTAATTTGTTCTTCAGTTTTTTTATGATTTGATATAGCATCCCCACATTTTTGCGGAGGGATTGGATCATTTGCCAAGAATGGCGATTTTGTTTTAGGCCTCTCCCATTGCCCCATTTACCTATAATGGGTGTTTTCTCCTGTGATGGGAGCATGTGCTTCCTCACCTTAATATGGTTCGTGTCTCTCCTAGGAGGCGTTACAGATCGAGTTTTTGTCAGCACTTGGCCTATCCTTTTGATCACGGATTTTCGTGCTCGAATTTAAATCACCGTCGAGTTGTAGTAAAGGTTGAGGTTCTGATTGATTTGAAAAGGGTCATCTTTTCATTTAATAGGTTGGAGTAAGCTTTCAACTGATTTGAAAAGGGTCATCTTTTCATTTAATAGGTTGGAGTAAGCTTTCAACAGATAATAAATAGAATAAAGTTATTAAGTTTTGGATGTATAATATATCTTAATTAATGTAAAGGTTCCCAATAAAAATATTATCTAAGGATGTTCGTAAAAAAAACACTCACACCGGTACCAGCGAAGTAAGAAAAAAAAAATGTTCTCTTCTTTTAAAACTTCCCATAATAAAAGTGTCTCCCACAGTGTTCCCTCTTCCTGTCTTCCGAAGGATACCAACAGGCAAGAGGATCAAATGGCCCCCTCAGCTGTACACAAATGCTTCTCGTG
The DNA here is from genome assembly GCA_035235625.1 of Saururus chinensis. Lineage (NCBI taxonomy): Eukaryota > Viridiplantae > Streptophyta > Magnoliopsida > Piperales > Saururaceae > Saururus > Saururus chinensis. The sequence continues at coordinate 32,089,461 of CP141140.1, forward strand.
AGTTTGAACTTTGAATGAGATCAAATGGCAAATTCAATGAATGATGAAGCCTTGGCTGCATCTGCTGAAAATTTCCCGTCAACCATCATGAAATCCGTCCAGAACCCCATCTGCACGCTGTCAGTGACGTACATAAATTAAAAACAGATTTTTGCACATAAATAAATACATTTGAACGAGTTCTTTCAGTGATCTCGTGAATAGATATTGGGTCGTACTCCTTCAAATAATTGCTCCCTAGTGATTCGCTGCTCACTCCAGTGTCAGAAGCCATTCGAACTCTTAATCAAACTATTTTCTATATCCAAGGAGTGTTGGGGTGAGTAAGAGATTCTTGATTTGAGGGGTGTGACTTGTGAACAGTGCTGTAAGCTTGAGGGTCTGCGGACAGTTCATGGGAGTTTGTGGCGTTGTGTTGAGTGAAGGAAGCTTGTGGGGCGTCATGACTCATGAGATGCCAAAAACTCTGAGCCTTTTTGGGTCTATCAGACAGACAGTCATCGTCTCTCTGGAGTTGTTGGACACAGAGCAGGGGACGTATAAACATGACAAAAAAATGAGCAGACGTTTCAAGTAGAAGAGGACTGATTTTATATCTTTAGCCGATTTTTTGTTTTTGGCTCTTTGTCGATGTGGTGAATCAATAGCGTCGCTGTACCAAAAAAAACAATAGCGTCGCTGTACCAAAAAAAACAATAGCGTCGCTGTACCAAAAAAAACAATAGCGTCGCCGGGCCATGGCAGGCAGCATGGTGATCCAGAGTGCCTGTAGGCATGCCGTTGGCGTTGGGGGGAAGGCCGGTTGTTGGATGGTCACATGCACATGTGATTTAAATTTTTTAACCCTCTAATCAACAGTATTTAAATCTAATCAACAATGTTTAATAAATAATAAAGTAAGTACATCACGCATGAACATTAATGTTAATGAGCCTTAATTTAAGTGATCAGTGCATTTTGCTTGTTCGGGCAACGTGACCCGTCCACATAAGGGTCCGAACATGTTACGTGCAGCTGCCTTGTTATGTCATATTGGGAGCATACGTAAGTTAGGTCCATGAACATATTTTTGCCGTAGAAAAGGATTGCTCACTTTGTTTTCAAAATAAGGATTTAGAATTTACCTGTTAGATTTTCTATAAAAAAATTTACATGCTATATTTAAGAAGGTTCAAACACTATTTTGGAGATAAATTATTCAGTTATGCTTGAGTAGTGTTACACCCGCCCAATATCATAAAAAAAGAGTCATCTTCAAGTGATTTGGTGTGTGGGCAATAAATTTATTATGGAGTTCACATTGGGAGTACTTGGAGTGTATCAAGGGTTCCTAGGAGAGGTCCGTGGTATCATGGAAGAGAGTCACCGGAGAAGCCTTGCACTAAGGCAACAAATCTTGTTTCAAAGTTAGTCTCTTTGAGGTGCCTTAGACTTTGTTCATCACTTAGACTATTTGGTGATTTTTGTGATGGTAACACCGACATCTTATTGATAGTAACCTTAAATATCCCAACAATGTTATGCGAACTAGTAGAGACATGTTATGCACCATGTGGAAGAGATCTTTGCAACATGCAGTTTAGAGGTGGCAGATGGCTAGTGTTATTCTATGAGAAATATTTTATGCTTTTTTTCCTGACAATGAGCCTAATGTAAAGAATATATGAGTCATTAATATTTTAAATCATCGTCGCATGTACTTAACACCTAGCACTAGGATCAATGTTAGTAGGGAACATAGAAAATGCTCTTAATAATTTATTTATTTTTAATTTAAAGATGAATTTGTTTAAATGTTATATGAGTAATAATGTAAGTGACTACAAGGAGTACATATGGTATTCAACATGGCAATCCGGGCGGCCACTGAGTTGGGGGTAAACAGAGCCATGTTTGAAGGGGATTGTGTCCATGTGGTGAATGAGTTCGTGGCGAGGAGGCGCAACTGGTCCGAGTGGGTCACCCAGTGAACGCGGCTTTGTCCCTCCTAGATCGTTTTGTGGAGGTCCAGTTTGTTGCTATGAAAAGGCCAGCAAATGTGATGGCCCACTATCTAGCGAGGCATGCAGACGTCCTCTACTCCTCCTCGCAGGTGTGGAAGGACTTCATGCCTATTTTCTTACATAGGACAATTTTGTTTGATCTATCCGTTGTCTCGGCTTTGTTATTTGTAGTGTTGCTGCAGGGTTGGGTTTTGCCAAACCCGATACCACTTAAGAAAACTGTAAACCGAATCTGACCCGAATAAACTTGACCCATTTAGAATAAAAAATTAAATTATTTTTTATTTTTTTAAAAAATAATATTAAAATAAATATAAAAAATTTTAAATTATATATTTATAATTATATTTGGGTCAGGTTTGATCACCTAAAACCTGAACCCAACCCGAATAGCTATTCAGGTTAAATTTTAAAAACCAAACCCAACCCATTAGGGTCGAATTTTACCATATACCCGATCCAAGTGACATCCCTAATTATCTAGTTGAAGCAGTTCTAGGCTATTCTATGACAACCCAGATTTTGGGTACATTTTTAATAATAAAAATTTATTATATTAATAGAATATTATTTTAAATTTTGTACCTAAAGGGTTATTGTAGAACTGTAAAAGAAGAGCATAACGGTTTTCGAATCATTTAAAACGGATGTCGGGGCCATAGGTAACAATCATGAGAAACATGTTTCATAGGCAGGACCTTGTGTGATCTTGTTTCGAAAGGCTCATCGATACGAGTCCATCGATACCAAGAATGTGCAATTCCAATTTATGGTTAAAAAGTTATGTTAGTTTTAATTTTGAAAATAAAAAAGGAAAAAAATAAAATTTTTTGGTCAAAAGACACAAGCACTACGTCAGCTGACACAACTGCGATGTGCGGTCTGCGTGTCTGGCCCGCATAACGCGGGCCGTCTTGTGACACTCGGGACCCGTGTGTCGGGTCCCGAGTGCCACGTACGATTCCATGTGGCAGAACCGTGCGGCACACGGTGCCACAGTGAGAAGCGTGTTGGACGCACATTGCATGTCGTGCGGTTCTCATTCACTATAAATTCTCTTCAGTTTTTTTACCATTTTTATTCCACCACGTGTTAAAACTTTTGACCCTATGTTCTGAGTCATTTTAAGTCTGATTTAAGTCGTTTAAAAGGCATTTCCAGCTAAATCAACGGTGCCGGATGCTATGACGGGGCTATTTTTTCCATTTAAGCTCTCTACAACTACAAAATTTCTACCCCAAATTTAAGGTAGGGGGTCTTAAACTCTAGCTTATGCTCTGCCCATATGCTTAACTTTTTATGCACTGTTTTCATTTAGTTATGCTTAATTGCTTAAGTTTTCAGAAACAATGTCATACGTATTCCATGTTTTATTTACACTAAATTATAATATAGTATGTGTATTTTTTGATAGTTCTAGGATTTTACCTAGAATTATATTTTGTCTCGATACCTACCGAGGAAATTATAGATATTTGGTGCACACATAGGTATAGAGTGTCATGAAAAAATTCCTACCTTCGAGCTTCCTGTTGCCCCATGAGCATCGGAGGAATGCTATTTGGTATCACGACTCTAGATTTATCGTCATCGGACGAATCGATGTTTTTCTGAAATTATTTTTGAATCCGTTTATTTAATAAATTCTGTTTTAGCAAAAATTATTACCGTCTTTTACTTAGCATTATATTAGATTTTAATTCCACCTACTGAGTATAAAAATACTCACCCCATCTCTACACTCTGTAGGTAGTAAAATCAACCCAAAGGTGTCAGCTGAGGAATTTTCTGCTTAGTTTCTTTGAATGTGTTCGTTAAACTCTGTAATATTATAACTTTTATGTAAAGGCTTGTTAGGCCTATATTTTTGAAATCTGACTACTCTACACACAATGTATTATGGACTATGTCCTAATTTGCTACTAGGATGTTGAAATTATGTGTGTTTTGAAAAAATTTGGTTGTGCATCAACTCCAACTTATTATAAATTATTATATTTTATGCGTTGTTATTTTTTTATTTGTATGGTCAACCATCACGCTTGGTTTCACATGTGATGTAACACGCGCCGAGTGGGATAATAATTATGTGCTTTATGTCATATATTATTTAAAGATGGTCGCCACATTTGGTATCGGAGCACTTGAGTCCACCGTTAGTCGAGTAGTCATTTTTAAACACACAATACCGTAATATTTATATTCAATGTTTTTCTGATGCTATGCTATGCTATGTTTTGTTTTGAAATGATAATTCAGTTAATGGGAAAATAAAAAATGAAACTCATTACAGGCTATTTATATCATATGTCAGCCCGAAAACCACCACTATCATCCAGAAAAGACAAGAAGAGTAGTAGTATGATAGAGTTTTCAAATAATTCAAAAATTACCGCTATCCTTCCCCAAAGTAGCGATGATGTCCAGGAAGTAGTCAATATTCCCAACACGCCTCTCTCAATAAAAGTAGAGGAAATAGTAAATATTTTTTACTCTAACTATCGAAGTTAATGAAGAGGACACCGAAGAGGAAGACTCATTAGAGGATGACCCGTTGGACGAGGATTCGTTAGAGGATGACCCGTCAGAGGAGACCCGTTAGAGGAGGACCCATTGGAAGAGGACCTGTTAGAGGAGGACTCGTTAGAAGAGGACCTGTTAGAAGCATACTCAATGGATGATGAGTATTTCTGGAGAGAAATGCTCATTAATGTCCCAAAATGTCTTCTCCAAAGTTTTAAAATTATATATATATATATATATACATATATATATACATACATACATACATACATACATATTAGTGACGCTTATTGAAGCATCGCTAATAGTGAAATTTTTTACTATACTTTTTTATGTGTCATTATTATTAGTTTGTATAGATGCTTAGTGTTATGTCGCTAATAGTACATTTTGTTGTAGTATAAGCAATCAATGTGTCTAACTTGTTTGGGCTGTATGATTAAAACCCCTGTGGCTAGTTTATATAAGGCTCCAAACATGGTATTTTATGTGTAGTTTCCCTTAAGTTGGGAAGCATTTGAATGCACCTCATTGATAGTGAGTTAGGAAGCATTTTTAATGCTCATCACTAACCATGAGCCCGGTGTAAGGAATACATGAAAGCCTTTGATATTTGAGATCGATGACACACGTATTAGCATATGTTAGCTTCAGTGGTACTACTGCTAATGTACACTAACACGTACGACATTGATTACATGAATGAAAGGCCCCATGCATTCCTTACGCTGGGAGCATTGTTAATAACAAGTATAGAAAATGATTCCCTTAAGTTGGTCCATAAACACATTTTTTGTGTAAAAAGAGATTGCTCACTTTGTTTATTGTCTATTTTATTTCTAAGGATTTAAATTTGTTTCAATAGAAAAGTATTTACAATTCACATGTTAGATTTTCTATCAAAAAAATTTTACGTGCTATACTTAAGAAGGGTTCAAACACCGTTTTTAGGATGAGTTATTCAATTCCTTGAGTATCGATGTCACCAACGTGTTACCATGAATCAATGTCGGTATCACTCTGCTTATTACAACCACCTGCGCCATCAATGACGTGTCGACGGTCACATCGTTAGAAAGAATACAAGCACATAATGTACTATCTTCCCAGCATTCCCTTCCATAAAACATAATCTAAATTATAAAACTTACCATTTAAAGCATGATTAGAGCAATTTAATCTACATTTTTTATATTTACCATCATTAGTCTAAAGCATGAAAAAAATCTCATAAATCATTCATAATATGCATAACAACACGTCACTTATCTTGTATAAATAAAATATTAATTGTGCACCATCGATGCACCCCAAGTGCATGCCAACGCAGTGAGCAGGGCACAAACTAACAGGCCTCCTATTACTATGTGCTCAATGCACACTCTAAATGTATCAGGTATGCACGATTTTGATCATGTAGCGTCCATTATTCACAAACATGGAAGGCCTTATTACTTGATATAGGTGCATATTGATCAATACACACATATTGGTACATAAGGGTGAAACTTATTAGGGTCAGCCAGGCCCAACTCGACTCTTAAACATGCAGATTATGGTTTATAAATTTTAGCCCGATCTTAGGGTCAGTCTAAAGTTTTTTTAGTCCACCTTAAATTGGGTTTGGCTAGGGTTAGGAGGGCAAAAGCCTGAATACCCATTCAGCCCACCCTCAAGTATAAAATGATTATTTTTACATTGTTTGGTAGTCCCACGTAGGCAAAAAATGAGGAGAAAGGGAGGAAGTTACATATATTAAGGAAGTTTAAGATATTTTAAACTTACAATTCATGTTAATTAGTTGTGAATGGCCCTATCTAAAGGCCCAATGCATATTATCTTATGTCTTATAGGGTCAATTAGTGGAACTTTACCCAAATATTTTAAAATTTTTTATTTTAATTTTTTTAATAAAAGCAATAACAAACAAAAACGAATCCTGTAGCCTAGCCTGAGCCCACTTAGGGTCTAACTGGGGTAAGGAAATAGGTTGGCAGGCTAGGCCATGGCTTAGCTCCAACCCGACTCAACTCAGCCCGGTTTTAGCCCCATCGGCTCGACATAGGGGTGGAACACCATCTACAAGAAACATCAATATGTTCCCATCATATTGTCATATTCTATCAATATGGTAACCCAAAAATACTCAGTCATGATTCGAACCGTACCCATTCGGGGGTCTAAAGTTTAACTAACTAATTAGACAACAGTCTTTCGACATTGAGGATGTTCTTATTATATTACTTTACACTCATTTCTATTGAAAATAAAGATTTTAAAAACTTTTTTTAGTATTTACATAAAATTAATAAGGGTGGGTCTGTATAATTTAAATAAAATTATTATTTTTTCTAAATACAGTTCTCCCCTCTGTGCATTTACTTGCACATCTAACTTATCAACTTCCACATAATATTTCTTCGTCTCATTAAGTATCTTATTTAGTTTTAAAATTAACTAATTTTAAAACACTTAATATAGGAAGGAATAATAGTTTGTGCGGTGCCCATATTTTCAATACACAATTAGATAAACTCACATTTGAGTTTATTTACGAATCATACGAAGAGTCTTCATTTAAGAGCCAAAATCGCTCTAGCTGCTGTATGGCAGGAGGAGTATGGTGGTTATATAAGATGTATATTTATATAATAGGGAAAGGATTAGAGTAGGTGTGAGAGATTTTGTTTTACTTCTACTTGAGAGAAGTGAGTAATGGGGGAAGTAAGGCCATGTTTGGGTGGCAATATTTCTCAATTTATTTCAGTGGTGCATGACGATTCGACTTGCCATGGTGGAAGGGAATTGGGGACTGCATGGAAGAGTCTTCTGCTTATCGTTGTCATTTAACAGCCAAAAACACTATAATAGCATGCTTTCTGTCTGGTTCAGAACGAGTACGTTTTTATACACATTTAATTTGGATGTCTTACAAGTTGGAGTTTTTTATTTGAAAAAAGTTAATATGCATTGGGTTTCATATTGAAAAAAAATTTGCTTGACGCATCGCAAGCCGTCAGATCGTCCATAGGTGGGTGATATGTCAGTGTGTCTGGCGGATGGGTTAGTTGTTTCCATTTTCTCTTGGGGTAATCTACCTATTTTGTTCTTCCATCATAGAGGGTAGTTTAGTTTTGTATTTACTAGTTAAGTAAAGGGCATATTAGTCATTAACATAATTAGAGAGCTGACTCCTTTAGAGCTGAGTTGCGTTGACTCCTCTTTTCTACCTTCTTCAGGTCTGACATAAAAAACTGTATTCTTCCTCTCCGCAAACCTTAGTTCTTTTTATTTTCACAATCACAACCTTCGTTGTGAAAACAACTTTATACTTCTTTGAAGTCAATGTTTCTTATAATTAAAGAAGTTGCTAAAACTAAAAAAAAAACAGTAAACAATCACACATATCGTTATACGGATGTATAACTAACTGTCAACAAGACTAGTGATTTTTTCCACAATCTTTCTTCAACATGCAGCTGCATATACTGATGATTCACGATCTTTAGTTGCATAATTGTAGATTAGTTAGCAAGCTCACCTTTTCTAAGTTTCGGATGTATCCAGATATAAGAAAACAGAAATTTTGAACAAATTTACCCATGATAGAGACTAACGCAAATTTATCTACATTGTTAGATACGACTGAGGAGAAAATTTAACAGCAGGAGTCGATATGATCCACGTCACAAGAAACAACAAATTTGTAGCCTGCCCACTTAGGGATTGTATAGTTGTTGGATTTTTTAGAAACGGAAATAAAATTATTTAGAATTAATTTTAAAAATTCTCGGTGAATATAAATTACGGTTGGTAATAAAATTTTTTATAATAAATTTTTTATTGCGTCAAACTCAGTTTTAAAAGTTTAAAATTAATATAACTCTCTTTCCCGAACTCAGATATGCATATTCTTAGTACTATTACGCTCCTAAATTCAAGTTTTATTAAATAAGATCCTACAAAGGTAGGTAATTTTGAATTTTTAAAGTGGGCACCACCTATATATGACATGTTTCTCGAGGCTCAAATTAATATGAAAAACAACCATTAAAAATAATTGAATCGATAATTTTCAAAACTGAGGCTGAGAGCTGGAATCGACGGAATCACCTCATGATTCTGTCTTGACACGGTTTAAAATAAAAAATTCCGCTCACCTTATACCCGCAAATATGATTATAATAATTCGAACCGAAATTGAGGCGGAATAAATTGAATCTTACATAAATTTAATACACAAACAACCCATTAGACAACTCACAATCTAACAGTATAGAGTACTTGGGACTTTTCGGTACAAAAATATAATTTCGTTGGTATGTCTCAAAAAGACGTTGGCATAGTCTTTTAACCGTCTTTGAGTATCTTTGATTTTCATGCTCCTCTTCTTATCAATGTGTTGCTGGCCTCTACCGCCACATCTTGGATGCGACATCTCTGAAATGGACCTCCTAGGAGGCGATTTAGCTCTAGGATGTGTAAAATAAATGCGTCTTACAAAAGAAGACACCAATTTATTTTGAAAATTTGATCACAAGTCAATGGCCATTATACGAAAAAAAATAATTTTATGTATTAATAATTATGTTGAAAATAAATTTTCATTTCATAAATTTGTTTATGTGGAAAGTACTAATTTATTAATATAATTAAAATCTATATTAATTTTAAAAAAATTAAATATGTGTGGCTAAAAATCACATTGTAATTACTAATTTTATTTCAAAAAGAACTCATTTGTTAGTACGTGAATTAATAGATAATTTTAAACCAACATGCTAATTGATAATATTTTTAACCAATGGGGTATTGGTGGGATGACTATGAAATGCTTTATACAAGAGAGGTATATATAGAGCTCGAACCTCGCTCTAATTGTCTGGGATAACATTGTGATTTACTACGTGTGCATGACAGTCAGGCCTTGTACATACTCGAGGGGATTAGTTGCGGGATATGGTGACACCCCTTTATATATATATATATATATATATATGGTGCTTCAAAGCCATCTAATCATGGGGGCAAATACCTTTTCTACCACTTATTACTTATAAATAGTTAAAATATTAGCTTTAGCATTTTTCATACTTATTTTAAAATATATTATTTTTTAATATGATCCAAACTGACTTAACCAAACCCAACATGTTAATGTTATAAATTTTAATTTTTAATTTTAATTTTTTTGTATTTTTATATTAATTCTTTAATATTTTATGGATAAGAGATATTATTTATGATAATTATTTAATATTTTAGAATGAAGCATTTTTTTTAAATTGAACAACTTTGGAAAGAAATTTTATTTTATTGTAAACCGATATGTCAATTGGGTTCAGAATAAGTTTATTCGGGTCGAGTATTGCATAATATTTCATATATGGTGACTCCTTTAAGTTAAACAAAACACTATAAGAAAAAAGATTATCAATGATGCTTTTAAGTGTGGCTAATGGTGCAATCGCAACTGCTCGTTAGCGATGCATATGAAAAAAATATTACCATTAGTACTGCTATTAGTGAAGTTTTTTCTTACGTCACTAATATAAGTTTTATTATTATGCTTTAAAAAGCATCACTAATAATATTATTAGCGACACTTATTCTAATATAAAAATATAGTTAAAAATTTAAAAATACAATTAAAGTAAGCATTAATTGCGGTTGTAGCCATTGCTAAAGCCACCAAAACCACTGTTATAGAGTTAATGATGACATGGGTGAAGTATTTTTTTCAGCGACAATTATAACAATTGCTTAAAATCACTCTGATCATGACTAATAGTATCTGCGATGCTTTTTTCAGCAACGGAACATGAACTGTTGCTAATACCTTCAGTGACAGTCAGAAGGGCTTTCACCGGTGTAATTGCTTGAAATTGACACTCTAAATAGTATTATTTTAGAGGAATGAAGCAAAAACAAAAGAACTAAAATTTTAAGTTTTAGATGTCGACAAGCTTTTGTTACATCTTGATTATGTATTAGCCAGATTGCTTACTTTATACCGCTTCTTTTATCTGGATGAAGCTCTTCTTTTCCTTTCCCCAAAAAATGATTTCTTAGACCAAGACAAGTCGTAGGTAACATGATCTATTCTTTGGCTATTTTGTCTTGAATTTACAACTCTAGTCAGGGATGGAATTGTTTCTTTTCTTTTGAAAGGAAACTAAAAGGAAAATGTTCATGTAAACTTAAATTGATATTCTATGCTATGTCTTAATGTATATGTCTGATATCAATGTGAGAATTGCATAAAGTTGATACTCATCTTCTATATCATCATCTTACAATTGTTAGAGGGAGCTTCTACCATAAATTAGACTAAATGATATTTTTCAGTTCTTGGATTTTAATTGTGTCAGTCATCTTTCTTCTTTTTATCCTTTATGACACAATTGGTTTCAATTTCACACTTGCTGGCCATTCTATATTAAAATGAGATTACGCACTGCTATTCCAAATTCATAATAGATTTTAGAGTTTTTTCCATATTGCTTGGCCAAAGATTGAAAATTTCCATATTCCTTGGATTTTAAACGTAAATGTCATATGACATATTTAAGGACAAACTGCCCTTAGGTTTCCACTATATCAAGTTTTAATGTAGAGAGTAATAAATTAACACTGGAATAGTGCTGCACCATTTTGGTATGCTGGGAGTCATTAGCGGCCAATAGAACTCGTCGGTGGGAGCTGACCGGTGGTGACTCACCGGCGAGCATCGATGAACAAGGAAAAAGTATTTTTTGACACTGCAAACGGTGTGTGAGTGCTCCAAAGGCTGCATTTCGTAGAAACTATCATTCTTTTATACCGATCATGGATAGAATCGGTATTTTCATCCATTATAACGGAGAGGTAGGCAATGACGACGTGCATATTAGTGGAATGACATGGTTGATGAACATTCATCCATCGGTGAGCTTTGGTGAACTGCTGGGCCAAGTCAAAGCACGACTTTCCGTCAATGGTAATGTCAGTTTGAAGTATTTAATTTCATCCTCCTAATCATCGATGATATATGAATTACAAGATGATGATGACCTCAAATCAGTGTTCTCCATTCATAAGAAGGCGAATAAGGAAGTATTATCATTGTATGCCGAGATGAAACAGCCCCACGACAGTGATAAATCACCGTCACCCTCTGTAGAAAGGAACCATGCAGTTAATAGAGCTGAATCACCCATCATAATGGCTCATCCTAGCTCTAAAGTCGGATTTCATACCAGATTTAACGAAACTTAGTTCACCTTTGAAACTGTTAGGTAACAATGAATCTTTAGATTATTCGCAATTGGAATATTTTGTGTACTGGAGACCACGATATTTAACATATCGTGTAAAGGGTAAATCATATCGTGTGAAGTAATAAACACAACGTGTAATATATCGCATTAGTAATTACACGATATACACATGTGATATAGCAATTATGAATTGCAATGTAGATATAATAACACAAAATGCATTCATGTCGTGGTTTCAATAACATGTTTTAAAATGTAAGCGTGTTAACAGAATACATGATGTTGACTGATGTCGCAGTTTTTTAACACGATAATGTGCAATGCAGATTGGGAGAACCGGGAAACTTGCCCTCAACAAATCCATGTCAATCATCTTTCACCAATCCAACGAGTAGAACCTGAAATAGAAGTCAATCAGAATAGATCAGAGGAATTGTCACCAATGATGGGTGGGACAAGTACTTCATTTGATAACCTCAAATCCCCATACAACCCTTGTAATTACGACGGTGGACAAGGTGAAGAAGTTGAAAATATGTGGGGTGAGGATATGTGGTACGATAATGATATGGCTTACATGAAAAGTATGTCCGACCACGATGAATTTGGAAATAGCAAGGTTCCCAGTAACGTTGACGTTGAGGCGGAGGCAGATTGGGATACAGTCGATGATTTAAACATGTTGGAACCGAATATTGGTGAAGACTAGCTAATGACGGGCAGTTTGGAAGCTAAGGATTACCAGAAGCTCCTCGAATTGAGTGCACATTTTCTAATCTTGTTGCATTTCAAGAGGGTCTTGATCGACTTAGAAATACAGGCGAATTTCACATATCGTGTTGTGGATGAAAACCGGAATATATTCACTACAAAGTGCTCCAATGATTCTTGTAATTGGTACATAAGTGCTTCAAATATAGGAGATCATGTGATTGTTACGAGGTTAGTGCTGACTCATTCATGTAGAACCCAAAGGAAGTCAACTGACCATCCCCTAGCATTGCACCTTTGGATAGCGAGAAAATATTATGGCATCTTTAAAGACTTGGTGGACATTACACCTAAGAGCATAATAAATTATATTTCGAAACACTGAGGCATAACTGTGAACTACAAGAAATGCTGGCGCGTAGGTAATGCATGAGAATAATTGAAGTGTTGAATTAGTGTCATGATATGTTAGTATAGTGTGTTATGGTTTACACGCTTAAATTATAGTCGGAATATGCACTCACACGACATACGTCAATATCGTGTTACCATAAACACGACCAGTCATCGTGTATGGATTCCGATCACACGAAAACATAAAATGTCATGTGATTGGGAACACAATGTAGGCCAGTGTCGTATAACATTTACTAAATTGTATTCGGTTGTGTAGGTAAAGCTCTGACTGATTTAATAGATGGTGACCCAGACGAATCCTATCGCTCCCTTCTTGCTTACAGGAGGCGGATGGAATATATAAATTCGGGAAGTGTAGTTGTACCAGTGAGATCATGCGATATTCCCGGACCTATGGGTAGGTACGATTTCAAAAGTGTATTCTGGATGTTGGGCCCTGTTGTGAGAGCTTTCAGAACAACACTGAGGCCGTTGCTAATGGTTGATGCAACTTTCTTGAAAGGAAAGTATCTTGGACAGCTATTGATAGCAACTACATTGGATGAGAACTATAATATGATGTGCATTGCATTTGCAGTGGTTGAGAACGAGTGTGAGAAAACTTGGTGCTGGTTTTTTGAGTTGCTTAGAAATCATCTATTCTCTGATCCTCTAGCCGAGTTGGATACAATCTTTTCTGATAGACAGAAGGGATTGACAAATGCTGTGAAGAAATTTTTCCCATCTACACACCACAAATATTGCATCCATCACATGGCAACAAATATGCTTGAGAGATTCAAGGACAACTACCTAAAGAATCAGCTCCATGTTGCAGCCAAAACGTTCAGATAGAATGTGTACGATGAAACAATGAGCAACATTAAAGAACATAATCCAGAAGCATATGTTTGGCTAAATAAGATAGGTTCAGAGCACTAGGCCAATATATCATTTTCAGGGAAAAGATATAGGACCTTCAGCTCAAATAGGTCTCAAAGTGCATATACAATGTTCAAAAAAGCCAGATCGATGCCTATAACTCGTTTAATTGAGCACACGAGGGAGCACATGACGATATTATTTGAAAAACGTCATACTGATGGACAAAATATGATGGAAGATTAACCCCATTTGCCCAAAAACACATCGAAAATAGGCGAGAAGAAGCAAGGAATGTGATTGTATTACTTGTGTCAATGTATGAATTCTAGGCTAACTCACTATATCACCAGGTACACTGCATTCATATGGCGATGTACATAGCTTGTGTTCATTTATGCGTTATGGCTTCATATCCCATTAGTTTAAAATCATTATTTTCATTGATCGTGTAAGTAGATACGACTTACGTAACACTCGTAAGACACGTCATGTAATCGAGAACACAAGAAAGTCATTTATCATGTGCCCTTACTCATGATATTTTCATTTGTAACAATCGTAAGACAGTCGTGTAATCGAGAACATGACCAAGGCGTTTATCGTGAGCTCTTACTCACGATATTTTCTTCACAGGATGTGGTAAACTTGGTTGATCGTACCTGCACATGTGAAAAGTTTCAACATCTTGGTCTACCATGTAAGCATGCAATCGTAACAATCGATAATAGACACTTCTATGTGTTTGAGTAATGCAAAAGATGGTACTCTACTGAATTGTATAAATTGAGCTATCGAAAGCCCTTACACCCAACGAAGGATCGACACTAATGGCACTGGCTGGAGTTATGCCTACATTCAACCCACCTATCCCTCAAAAGCAATGGGGGCGTCTATGAAGAAATCGGATAGAGTCACAACCGCCTCTCAAAACTCAATGAAAATGTGGAACATGCTGTCAATTGGGTCACAACCGCAAACGATGCACCAACGCACAAGTGGGGCCTCCCAATGTGGCAGATGTCCCAATGACAAGCCGAAGGAGGTTGAATAATATTGTATGCAAATGGTGTAAGGAAGGGGAGCATTGATCAGGCTTACCTTTTCCACCCCCGTTCTTCAGCTGAAATTTTTGTGTATTCATGTGTTATCGACAACACGTAATATGTAATTAATGTGTTCCTTACAACATGAAATGTTGTACATAGGGTATACTATATATCTGTATCGTGTAATCGACAACACAACCAAAAGGGTTACATGTTACTTATTACACTATAATATCAATCGATTATTAAGTATTTTCAAGTGTCAATTGCTTGCACGATATTGGTCATATCGTGTGTTCAAAACCATGACAATTCCATGATCTTAATGACCCAATTCCGAGGCATTATTCTTAGAATGTTTAGTCATCGGATACGATCAACGACATCTATCGATATCATTTCTTTGATTACATGAAATCAAAGACGTCCTAAGAGGAGATGTCTTGTACGCGATAACACGACCTAATACGAGGTGGCATGTATGCGATAACACGACCTAATATGCGATCATGAGAACTATCATACGATCAGATATATGTGTACTTCAGTTTCACGCTTTTGAAGATGCAAAATTGGTACAAATCGTTTGATTGAATATATGCCATCTAACATTGGTACATGTATTTCGATTCCATTAGATAATTACAAAAGAATTGGTCGAAAAAAATTTATCAATAATCAAAGCGTGAAAGATATCTACTTTCTTTCTACAATTCATCAGTACCCGTATAAAATTCTTCGTCGATTCAGGCCCAAAGTATAGTAGTGCAGATCATCGGCCTAACCAAGTCTGTTATCTCGAGTTGTCTAAAATTTGGCTAAATGATGCCTCCAACCAGTTTCACTATGTAGTACATGACGAACAATCCACAATCTTCATTTGTTTCCTTGTACAGGTATTTGTTAATCTTAGTCATTGGCCACTGTCGAACACTTTTTATCTTAAGTGCCTTCTCCATTCCCTTGGCAACATGTTTCCTCACATAGTCCATCTTGGCGAAGTGGTGACCGTGTTCACCCTTTAGAGGATTGTACCATCTATATTGCTTCTCCCTGTAGCGGACAATAATCAAGAGAAAGTGGCCCTTGATGTAGACAGGAATGAAACCACTCTTCGTTTTAACATTTAGGCCTCTCAACAATATGTCAGAGAGTTTGCCCTCCTTCTCCGCTAGCCCTTTCGCCTTGCCAATGTTAAAATAGTGCTGAATGACAAACTTGCTGAAAAAATAGTTGGGGTACCTGCCTGGATTTCTCGAATTGCGTTCATCAAGAAGTTGGAAGAACACATCTATGACCTACAACATACCAATCCTGTTAGTAATGACACGATAGTCAACGGACCGTGTCATCGGCTATACGGTACATGACTATATATTGTATTACCGATCACACGACAGATTTACAAGTTGTGTATTAATTAACATGCTAGTTTTACTTCAGCCATTATAGTCGAAACTTAGCGTATTAAGAAAACAACGATATGGGAAAATGTCATGTAATCAATAAAATGATAATTAAATGAACATCTTCATCAGTTATTCAATCATTTGATTGATAACATGATAGAGGTTAAAAAGTATGAGCAATGAAACATATTACATCATTCGTTATGCACTCCTTCTTCGATAGAGATAGGTAGTTGGTGTAGAGGAGGTTTCTATGGGCCACAACTTGTATGGGTTCAACAAAAATTCTGTGGTAATGTCCTTATCTGCCTCCTTCTAAAGCTCCATGTGGAACACCAACTGTGTGTTAAGATAGTCTTCGCCCACAGACTGAGCCCCTCCTTATTCGCAGTATCCTCCTTATTTGTCGTATTTGCAGTATCATATTTGACCTCTATCACATTTTAGATACTTTTCATTACTTCCGCATCAACTGGAGGGGTATCCAATAAAGTCCTTTCACTAGAGAAAGAGATTGAGACCGCTGGTTCTGGGGTGGGAGAATTTGGATGTGCCGGATGGACAATGTATGGGCCAGCTACCGATGCTTGAGGACCTTCGTCTCCAGGCTTTGCAGTATGGGTAATGTGTCCAAACTTGGCTAACTTCTCCTCAATGTAACTATTGGTAAACTCCGCTTCTTTGATCCCTCAGTGCCAGGAGCAACTTTCCACTTCACTCTTAGTTTTATTGTTTTTTTTCGGAATTGCTCCTTTATTTGCTTCCTGGAGTGTTTCAGGTCCCTTCAGGCAGTGTTCCGATTCCACAACCTCCCGGGTTTGTTTTGAAACCTCCAGGCATTCTGTCGGTCCCTCTAGAGGTTTTTCCGGTTCCATGATCTCCCGGGCTTGTTCTGGTATCTCCAGGTGTTCTTCTAGTCCCTCTCAGGGTTGTTCCAATTCCATGACCTTCCCTGGGTTGTTCTTCAACATCCCTGGGTTGTTCAATGACCTTTGGGGGTTGTTCTTCGATCTCCTAGGGTTGTTCCAGGTATTCTGCATTTAATTTTTAATAAAAATCTAGTTATTACGGTCCTCTAAAACTTCGGACCTGTCTTCTTCTTTGGTTTGGTGGTAGCTTTCAGTTGCTGTTTCTCTGTATTTCAAAAGTAAGCAGTCACGTTAGTAATTACACGATAAACAATTATATCATCTTGTACCTTACACGATAAAACTGCATATCGTATTGATAGAACAAAAATAGGAATAATCATGTTAACGATCACATGACCATAAGCAATTTGTTTACTTCAGTAACGTCTACTTCAATGCTCGTGTGATCGATGACATGACCATAATGGAATCATTGTTCTTAATGCACGACTAGGTAGTCTATCGTGACCTCAATTACACGATTACCCCTATTCGAAACACGATACATTATAATGTTGTACTTACTCAAAATGAATCCCTCATCCCCTAGTTGAGGGACAAGTATTGGTTGATCTTCGGGGGCAGATGGTTGGCGAGCTTCTCTGGATTTGGAAGCTCTTGCCTTTAAACGAACCGACGGCGATCCTTCGGTTCTTGGAGGAGGGGTTGATGCTTGGGTGACTTCCGGTTGAGGGGGCTCA
The DNA here is from genome assembly GCA_035235625.1 of Saururus chinensis. Taxonomy (NCBI): domain Eukaryota; kingdom Viridiplantae; phylum Streptophyta; class Magnoliopsida; order Piperales; family Saururaceae; genus Saururus; species Saururus chinensis. Next base: position 32,107,305 of record CP141140.1, read on the forward strand.
TGCGGCTATTCTTTCTCCGGTTCCTCAAGGGGTTGCATCTGTTCTATGATGTTAGTTGCCACCTCAAGATCATTCTTAACACGCTGGAGTGTAGCTTCAACTCGCTCCATGTTCCATCCCTGCTCACTGTAGAGAACAACCTTCTCCAAAACAACTTTACAAATTCCCATCATGACATCAAATGGCATGACGAATTATTCAATGACGTCCTGGCCGGAATGTACATGTCCCAACGTCTCGCCGTGGAGTGCATGGGCGGGTCTCAAGGCCGAAAAGTATGGGTACCCGCCTTCTTAGCCTTCGGGGTTGCCCTTTGGCCATCCATCAAGTGTGCCTCTTCGGTAATTGGTGTGATACGCATAATAATTTGCAAGTCTGGGTTCAGCCTCATGAAGACATCCTCATACCACTTCCTCATCCAGTGATGAGCTAAAATCTTCATCCTCCCCTTTTCGTCGGCCGGGTCAAGTTTATCGGCCTTCTCTATGTCGCTCAAAAGTTGGGTAAATCCGGGGCACCTCTTGCACCTTGGGCTGCTTGGAGGACCACTGGGAGTCCATATGGACGTATGCTCATAAAACTATAGCTGGTAGACAATACAAAAGAATATAGTCATTAGTGAAAATAGTCAGTATCTTCTGTATGACAAATTACTCATGTTACTGATAACACGCTTTGAGCCACATCATGTTTCCGGTAACACGATACGTACCAATCGTCTAATGTCCTATCTACGATATTATACTTAGGCGTGTTACCGAGAACATGATATGTCTACATACATGTTATATGTTGTATGTCCGAGAACACGATGGAGTTCGTATCATGTGACTGATACAACTATATGTATCTGTTTGTAAACATATCGTGGCATTAGGAAGACGATATTAGATTTTGTCTAGTATAACACATACAAGCATTACCTCGAGCATTAATGAAGCCCCAATGAGAATTTTCGGCCGTGGCAGAATGCTCATCCTGCCTGCTCATGATGTTCCGATGGGTTGTTGATATGCCTCTCATTAGTATATCATGTACGGCGCCAACCCAATGGTAGCTCCCCATGACTGACATGTCATCTAAGTAATCACACAGAGCTGGGGATACAACTTTGTTACTTTGTGTGAATAACACGAGGACACCCATGTGCACGATTGCCACCCGTGCTAAGTCCTTGTCTGAAACAATCCTTGTTTCAGCAACCACTTCTTTCAACATTTTTTCAAGTCCTGTATTCTCCGGCTGCTTCCCTTAGAAGAACTTCTTGTAGAATTGCCCCTTGCCTTGGGCAGCCTTCCCCTCACTACTTTCCAATTTACACGGGTTACCTTTTCCACTCAAACCCGTGAACATAGCCACTTCAGGGACAGTAAGGGGTGGTCTTTTGCCCCTTATGTTGAAGACTTCCAGTGAGTCATCCCAACAATCACCAATGAGTACATCCAACAGCGGCCTAGATATGATGATGGACTCGCAAACATATACTGGGTAGAACTCAATCTCCACCAATATGGACTTGCATCCCGGATGTGAATCTATAAGGTCTTTTGATAGACGCAGTCCAGCGGGGAAACTATTCGTTACCAGACCCGGTATTTTCTCGTAGATTCTATTCTTCTTATCTTCTGCAACCTTCACTGACTCTGCCATTTGATGTAATACTCTAACTTTACGTCTGCAAAATTAGATAAATATATTTTAATCAACAATTGGTCGTGACCATAATCACTAGCCGCGTCGATTCACATTATCTAACTAACTTCTATTTATACGATAAGTATATTTATCGTGTGATTGAACATACGCTACGAGGAACTCGCATATAGGATATCGTAATGGTTGAACATCATGTTTCCAGCGTCTTATTGAACACATGATATATGACTCATCGTCTTTCTGACCCAATGATAGTATGCTTCGACTGCCTATGTCATGTGCTCTAATACACACTAAATAAAAAATCGTGCCTACAAATATTAGAAATGCCTTACCACGAAACTGCTGCTGTTGTTCTCCGAGCCGGATTAACCACTCGTTCAGCCGCTGCTTTTCTACAAAGTTTACTCATTTACCGGGATCACCGCAAACCTGAACCGCGCTACAAAGAAGAACCACCTTTGGGGCGTACAGTTTCAAAACTCAACTTACGAGAAATACTCGTTCTTCACAAACTTGTTCCAGAACAAAAAAGCTCTAATCTTCCATGTCTGGTTGGATAGGTTGCAAAATCTTCTCCCACGTAGCTTGAACAACGCTCAATTAGAGGACTTTCCAATCAGAACAGAGTTTTCAATTGGAGGAGTCGCTGGCGTCTGAGGTCATATGCCAATGAATGCAACTTTGTGAGGGTTTAATACAATATAAAACCCTACCTTCGGTTAAGGGTATTTTAGTCCAAAATTTACCTTATATCGTGTTATTTCAGGTTTTATGGTATTTTCATTTAAAATCCGGGGAATATAGAATTTTTCATTTTTCGGCCAGGCAATATAGAAAAAACTCTAGATTTTAACTTATGTTACCCCTGAATTTTCTTTTGGTACATATTTTGAAAATTTGTATCAGCAGAAATGAGATACCAGAACATGCTTGAAAATTGGATGGCTCAGTTGCTACTGATTACATGCGTGATCTTATATATGTATTAATTAATAATGTCATCTTTTTGTCTCAAAACTTCAGCTTGTAGGATGGCTTTCACAAGAAGAGCTGATGACTCAATTGCCTTCACTTCTACCTGTAGTCTTTGATTCATTTGGAAGCGAGAGTGCTAACGTCTCTAATGTTTGGGTTTGTTATTTGTTCTTATGTGTTGTTTTTTCCTGGGCTGGTTGACTTGTAGTCGAATCATGCGTAAACAAGATTTGTCCTTTTGAAAATTTTCAACCAGCTATGCTCTTAAGCTGCCTTTACATTTTTAGATTTATCAAGTTTAAATTAGATATTGTAATACTTTTATCCACGTTTTCAAGCAGATGCAATTATAAGTGTCTAGATTTTTTTTAAAAAATTAATTTTTCTAAAAAAATTAATTTTTTCTAGAAAAATTTTAAAGTAAAAAATAATTTATTTTGAAAAAATTTAACATCTATAACTAGGGGTGTTTATGAGCTGAGCAGACTATTGGGCTTTTATGGCTCGAGCTCAAACTGTTAAAGCTTGGCTCGAGCTCTGCTCGAAGTTCAAATAAGCTCAAAATTTTTAACTCGAGTTCGGCTCAAAGTTCAAATAAACTTAAAATTTTTAGCTCGAGCTCGGCTCGAATTGGGAATCCAAAGCTTGACTCGAGCTTGAAATTAACTAAGTGAATTATGAGCCTAGGCTCGAACTGGGGTCAAACTAAAAAGATAAAAATAATATAAAATATTTAATTCTAAAATATTTAAAGTATCATACATATTAATATACTTTTAGTATTAAATATTAATAAATATACTTCAACAAGTACTACAACTACACCTTAAATATCTAACTATAGTAACTATAAAAGAAGAAAACTATGACAAATAAATTTTAGTTACATATGCTAAAAAAATACAGTATTACAATTTTCCTCACTTTATGTGCATATAATCACTAAAAAACTGCTAAAAATAAAAAACACACTTCGGCAATATTACTTTCTACTTCTTTTTATTTTCTTTTATTTACAAGCTTATAAATCACTTATAAAAGAACTATTCTTTAGGCTTAATATGCCTCTTAAAAATTCTAAAGTATATGTAAAAAGATATACATTTTGTAAGCTGAGGATAGTCCCAGTGTCATGCTTCATCTTTTAGAAGAATATCTAATCATTTTTTTGTAAACTAAAACTGGTCATTAATGTCATGCTTCTTTTAGATGTATTTTTATGTATATTAATATGATATTATGTTGACCCTCCATCATATACTTAGAGCTCCATTTGGTTTTTCAATTGAACTAATTTTAATTCAACTTCAAAAGCCAAATGAAGCTATTAATTTAGGACATAAGGAGTATATTAATGTTTGTCTCCAATTTTTTTATTTTTATAAAATATATCATATATAAAAATTATCTATCTATTATAATTTAATGAGGATATATATTAAGAAAAAAAAAAGTTTGGGCTCATGTATGTCAGCGTGAGCCAAGGTATCATGAGCCATTAGATCGAGATCCGAGGGTGCAAGAAGACAAACAAATTTGCCTCCTAAGTTATGTGTGTTGTTGGATCGTAATATGAGGATGAACGACATAGAGGCTCACGCAATTGCGAGTGAGCCTTAGCTCATATAAATGGGTTTCATTTATCATATATGATACCTAATATTAGTACATATATGTGATTATATGTCATTTTATATATTCTATTCATCCTAGATTATAGCTCCATTTGATTAGTTCATTTTGAAAAATCAAATGAAGCTATTAATCTATAATAAAGGAAGTATGTCATAAATATATATTTAAATTAAGAATTATATTTATATAAAATATGCATGTATATATTATTTAGGGAAAATTATTTAAATAATAATTAAAAAAATATTTCCCAAAGTGGTGTTGCTTTTTGCCACGTATGCGCCAGCCAAGCAACTGGTGCGTGCGTGGTTTTTTTTTTAAAATTTTATATGATTTTGTCCTTTAAATTGATTTCGTCATTCTAAAGGATAAAATCGGGTTATCAGTTTACATAATTTGAAAATTATATTCGAGTTTGAGTTTGAGTAGCGTTGAGTTTGAGTTTTATTCGAACAGAGCCGAGCCGAGTTGAGCAGGGGTCTGCTCGAACTAGCCTCGAGCCTATTCAAGCTCGAATCGAGTTCCAGTCGAGCCTAATTTGAGTCAAGCCTAATTCGAGCCGAGCCAGGCCTGCTCAACAAGCCAACTTGGCTCGTTAACAGCCCTATCTCCAACGTCTACCGTCGTAGTTTATGTCATTTCTTTTAAAAAATAATTTTTCTATTTTTTATTTATAAAAAAGTTTAATATAAAAAAATTGACGACAACGACGATGCCAGTGTCATTTTTTTTAAAAAATATTTTTTCTACTTTTTAAATTATTTAAAATAAATAAATAATGACAACCATAAATGTTGTAGAAAGTCATCTCGACTGTCACTGAAACTTTCAGCGACACGACTTTCTGCGACGGCCATTAGTGAGTAGTTGTTCACAATAGCGACAACCAAAGTAAGCAACATCGACGACTAGCAATTGTCTCTATTGAGCTTTTTTTTATAGTGGCAGTATGTGAGTTCAAGTTTAACTTGAAATTTTATTGATTTTTTAAATGTATATTTTACAAGAAATTTTTGTTGCAAACTATCAAATATATATTTTTTAATTTCAAATGTTTTTGCAAAGAACTTTTTTCATCCCAAATAGTCTTGCATATACATTTTGAGACAAAATAATTTGTCGCAAATACTAAAGACAATAATAAATCAAAAGTAGGTTTTTTGCAATGGGATGCATTTGTGGCAAATATTTTTTTTATTTTGGAATGATTAGTTATTGTTGCAAATACTACACATTTTAATTATGAAAATATTTTATGCAACAAATTTATTTCATCACAGATACAAATTTATTTTTTAATTTTAAATTTTTTTGGGAAAATTTTTTAAAGGATTTATCCACATATAATTATAGTATTTTGTGACAAAAAAATTATATTTTGTGACGTATAATATTGTCGTGAATATAAACCTTTTGGGACAAAATTAAATTTGTTGCAAAAAACTTTTTGAGACAAGCCTTTTACAACAACTTTGGGACAAACTTTTTTTTTCACAAAAAAACTTTAGCAATGAAAATAGTATGTTTTGCGATAAATTAATTTGTTTCAAAAGGCCAAATTTGTTGTAGTGATGACACATCTTTTTAAAATCAATATACTAAGTAAATTGTCAATCTCATTGTTTGTAAGATCTCTAATTTATTTTATTTTAAATTGTGTAAATTTGTTTGTTTGTTTGTTGGATATGATTTTCCTTGGGTAATGAGTTAGGTTATTTATAAATCTCTTAATGTTTAATTTTATTTTAGTTTAGAGTATTAGTGTCAAACTTGATTCACCCAAATTTTACTTATTTAAAGGTATTTTTTTTATATTTTTTCTTCATCAAAGGAGTAGGCTCCATCGTGGGACCTACGTCTGTGTGATATGGCATGCTATCCACTTCGGACGCCAACTTTCTTTTAATTTTCCTAAGTAAGCTTGGGTGTGATTAAATTCATTTTTTAGTCAAGATTGCACTTGAATGGTAATTTAGGTCATTTTCACCATTTTATAGCCTAACAATTTAATTCCCAGCCGATAAGCCATACTATAAAAAGAAAAACCCTATCTATTTGCCAAATAGGGAAGGGTTGAGAATAGGAGGGAGGCTAAGCTCTACCCCCATTTCCCAAAGGAGAAACTTTTCTTAGGGTATTGTTTTCCCCCTTAATCACCCCTTAATATTTTAATTTTTGTCTTAGTCATTTCAATCTTCACTTTTCCTATTTACATTTTTAGTTTTTAATTCCGATTTAGAATCCTAATTAGGCTATTTTCATTTTTAACCTAAGGAGGTTTTGAATCTATCATTTCCTATAATGATTTGAGTCTATCAATTAGTTTTGATTAATTAAAATTAACCAACTATCCTAGTTTTTGGGTAGGATTTGAGGTTAACGCTCATTCAGATTCATAAGCTTGATAGAGGTAAGGTGTTTTCTTTCTAAGAGGTTTTCTTCCTTAAAGTGTCATAATTGTGGATTTATTTGAGCTTTTGATTCATCTTGATGTGTAACGACTATAACATTCACCTATTTGTCTCTCAATATTAAAGGGAGTAATAGGAGTTAGCTTAGTTGTTTGGAGTGATAACCAGCGTTCATTGTGCTTAGTATTTTAAGAGCCCTCTCATACCATTGATTGAATTCCAACAACACATTTTTCTTATTCACATATTTATCCAAGAAGGAATTCATGCTTTCATTGCATTGAGTGGTCCTAATACAAGCCAAAAAATATGTCTAAAATAAGCAGGAATCCATTTACGACGGATTTCGTACAATGAGTAAAGTCATTGATTGCTTTCCAATTGATTCTCAACCAAAATCTCCTTCCATTTTTCCTCAAATTCTTTAATTATGTGTGACGCCCACTTACAAGAATGGAATGCATTCCTAAATGAATTCCAATGGGCAACAACACCAAACATTTAGGTTTTTAATTTAATATATGCCACATGCAAAACCTCTGATAGGCTTAGGGGAAGACCTTCTAAATCACAACTCTCATGGCTGCAACTTGATCTATAATAATTGCCTTGTTGTTTTTGACACTTGCATTCTCAGAACTTTTGACACAGCCACACAAAAGATTCAATTTTTTAGTCTTTTATAAATTCACACCCAAAGCTGATTGATTGGTTGTAGTGATTGACACCTATAATTGGGGAAAAAATCAAGCAATACTTATTATTGTCATGTGCTGTCAAACATAAAAACATTCTCAAACAAATGATAATCATGCCTAGAAAGACTATTCACCCCAAAACAAGAAACTAATTTATTAATGTGCATATTTGTGATTTGAATGTCTATTGAGCATTTTTGTTTGTATTATGTTTGTCAATAATTGACTTCAATCATTATTGCAACTGAAATGGGAATCTTCTTTTAATGATTAATGATTGTATTATGTTTTTATTAGGCATTTGTAAATATGGATAAAATGAATCACCCAATCACCATAGGTCCACAAGCAACTTTCTTACCATGGGACAAAATTTGTATGTCTTACAAGTTGAAAATGGACATACACCTATTATTGACATGTTTTTTAATTAATTGGATGAGGTGCATAGGCTTTATAATAAATATGCCAAGAGCGTAGGGTTTAGTATCTGCAAGGGCAGTTCAAACTTAGACAATGTTACCCGTGAAGTAGTTGGAAGTAAATGTTGTTATAAACAAGGGCATAATGTTTGAATAATTCAACAGGCAAGTATGGAGAAGATTTGTATTTAGAGGAAAAGGGGAAAAATAAACATCATCAAATTGTGTGAGAGCAATGTCCAACCAACTTGAGGGTTTGTTAAGGAGGAGATGGAAAATATAAAATCTCTAGGTTTGTGGAGGAGCATAGTCATCTATGTACATTTCCTATGAAAGTTCATTATTTGGATCACATTGAGAATGTTTTGTAGCAAAAAAGGCTTTATTCCAAACTTATAATGAGGCCAATATAACAACTTGATAGTTCATGTGTATGCTTGAGATTTAAGTAGGTGGTCCACCTAGAATTGGCTCTTTATAGAGAATAACATTTGAAATTGCGTGTCTCAAACAAGCATTGAAAACAAAAAAGTTGATGCCCATGATTTTTTTGGCACATTTTGAGGAATTAAAAAAATGAATGATTCATTTTATTATGCATATGATAGATGAATTCAAGTATCTCAGCGTTAATCATAAAGCAATTAAGCTAGTTTATCTGACTTTAGCTAGCATGAATCATAATGCAATTTAAATGATCATCAGTAAATACTCCATCAGTCCAAAAATAAATGTCATATTCAGTTTTTCTAATTAAACTAAAATTAGTTTATTTTTAAAAGTAAATAGGATACTTATTTTAGGACAGAGGGATCATAATGTACTTCACTCAATCAAATATGAATTAACCCCACCAACATGATTCACCCTGAAACAAATACTACTCAATAGTCACCTCCACTTCAAACTGAGCCCTTTATGTGCAACACTAAAGACTTTTGGTTTCTTTTTTGCACTAATTCTAGCCAAGCATTTAGCATGAAACAATGAACCTCCCCCGAAACAATCAGCAATTCAAATTAGTAGCAAATGCCCAAATTTAGGGGGAAAAGAAACTAATTAACTTAGAATAAAAAGAACAAAATATTCCTTAGTTTTTAACTTTGAGGTGGAGAGGAGGGGTGGGTGGCTTTAGTCTCTTAGTTCTAGATGGGGAAGAAAGGGACTAGAAGAGGAGGGCATTTATGTTAAGGCAAGGTGCAATGGAGGAGCAGTTGGCTAGAACTGCTGATGGAGAGCAGGAAGGGCAAGGTGGAGAGGGAAAAGGAAGGGGAGAGACTGGTGGAGATGTGCACAGTGGCTAAGGCGAAATTGGCCGGGGTAGGGCAGGGTGGGTGGTTGCAGTTAGGGGTACTAACGAGCTGAGCTGGGTTGAGTTTTGGGTTAGCTAGGCCCAAACTCATAGTTTTGGGTATTGGCTCAAGCTTGACTCAAACTCAATTGACCTACCAATCATCTAGCTTGAGCTTAGCTCAAGAAGAAAACCACAAACTCGACTCGTGCTCGAGCTCGAGCTCGAGCTAAAACTCTAGATACACTGACCACACAACTTAGCTCAAATTTGGCTCATTTGTAAATTCGACTATGTGCAAGTTTGGATCAAATCAAATCCGGATAAGTATGTACATATGTACTCCTTCCATAACATTAAATATTCATATGTTTGTATCATATGTACTTTTTAGTAGTTTTGTATGAACATATCATTATTGTTAGCACATATATACTATGTGTATATGTGGCACCACAACCTCTTCTACAAACATTAACCTTATTTTGGTTGTATAAAATATATTTATTATTTGATAACCTAAATTTTTTAAATCTTTGTATACAGTTTTACTTCAAGTGTCATCTTATAACCACTAAAATGAAAAAAATAGTGTCTTTGTGGTTAACTACATTTGTGTATATACATCATACATGAATGTATATCATTTATTTCTATTATGCATAAATATAAAATTTAGTAAATATAACATATATAACATATGCATATTATGTCTCTTTAAAATATTTACTTCCAAATAATTTATATCATTTGTAATGTGTAGGGGTGATAAGGAGCCGAGTCGAGTTTTGGTAAAGTGGGAATATGAAACTTGATGTCTTGTCATCTTGGACCCATCCTAAATAAATATAACTTACTCTTATCTTATAAAGAAAAAAGAGACTTCATGAGTCAATGCAAAAAAAATATTTAAAAAATTATTGTAAAATTCGAATTTATAAGGATTCAAGTAGTACTCTCCATATAAAAGTTTAAAAGATATATAGTAATTTATTTGACATGTAGAGATAGTAAATAATATTACCATAATATATTGTCTAATGATTAACATATTGTTTGATATGTAGGACAATATATCTTCTTTTTTTACTCAGTTGTACTGTATATGTATATACTTTATTAAGTCTTATTTTCATGATATATCTAAATTTCAATACATATCACATGTAGACATATGTGTATAATGTGTCTTTATATGTTTACTTCTCAAAAATAAATATAATGTGTAATATAAGCCAATACTCAATACATATCTTCTTCATTAATAATATATAAATTTATTTTATATATATATATATATATATATATATATATATATATATATATATATATATATATATATATATATATATATATATATATATATATATATGTTATAAATATAAATTAGGATTGATAATTGTGCATATGTATACATGCAAATTTTATTCAAGTTCGAGTTCTATTCAAGTCAGTCGAGTTGAGCTAAAATATACTCAAACTTAACTTAAAAATATTCGAGTTCGAGCCGAACCACTTTGAGTCAAGCCATATTCAAGTCAATACACTTTTACTCAACGAGCTAGCTTGGCTCATTACCATTCCTAGTTGCAGCGTTAATGAAGAAGATATGTTTGGAACAATGCAAATGGAAAAAATGAAGAGAGAAGGGTACTTTAGAAAATAATGGCAATCTCACTAGTTAAAAGGTGATTGGCTCTTCCCAACACCCCATTTCAGTCCATTAGATTAAGACCCGACAGTGGTGATTATTGTGGCTTGTACACACATGCCCTATTGTAAGTGTACCGGGTAATCAATCTGTAACCAAAAAGTCAATACAAAATTTTCCTACTGTCACGAGATATATATGTTAATACTCACACACCCCTCTGAAGAGGAAACAATGAGACGAAGGTTCAATATCATCATCATCTTCATCCAATGCCTTTCCAGCCCTTTGTCAATACAACGGAAAGACTTGTTGTCTTAACCAACAAATTCGACAACAAATATATGACTAGTAAGCTGAGGTTGAGACTGGTTTTGATTAGAAGGCAAAAACACCAGTCCATGAAAAGAACATACATTAGCAGCCTCGCCACCTTGTGCTCATCAAGTTTAGGCATAAAAAAACACGCATTTAAGCCCATGCCTGATTTAGGGTTAGACAAATAAATATAATATATTCAAATCAAGGGAAACTGAACAAGAAATTATTTGTGCACGATCTAAAGACGTGTAATCATGATAATAAATCTAAGCCAACATTACTCGATCGCTCATGCAGATATGGCCAAAAGATCACAGGCTTACAATAAGTGAGAGTGGCAACAACCAACATGCCCTCGCATGCACAACTAGATTATACCTTCCTACCTCAGTAATTAAAGACATGGAGCCTCATGTAAACCCGGTACGTGACATCTAACAAATCCACTTTCCTAAATAAAGTTAAAACTATAATTAAACTCATCTCTTTCATAAACCCATTGAGTACTGACCTAGAATAATCAAATCCTCTTTTCAACCAATATACACAAATGCCCTTCAAACAATAAATTTCCCATCCTTCTTTTCTTTTCACCTTTTTTTTTAAAAAAAGTCAAAATTCACCTCAGCCCACCTCTTTAGCCGACAAGCCGATGATATCGGGGCTACGGAGCTGGTCGAGCTGCCTCCTACCCTTCCGCAATAGGTATTCAATGTACATAAAGTTCTTGCGATCCACCGCCTGTGCATTCTTTCGAAACTCGGTGGAGACGATGGACTCAATCTGCTTGCGGTCCTCAGGTGATTTGGACTGAGCGACACGTAGGAACCCTCTGTACAGGGCCAACACTTGCTTCTGCATCCCCGAGAGCTTCCCACCGCTGGCAACCGCCATGGTGCAAGATTGACCACCGCTGGTTGGGCCCTCTGTACTTTCAGGGCTTTACAATAAGTCGGAGGTGGTGCTGGACCTGCAGGCACTCTTCTGCTTGATCTTTTGGGCCCAGAGGGTGGGCTCAATGGCTATGAAGTGGCCATCTATGAAGATATTTGAGCATAACATGTGAACAGAGAGTTGCATTTATCACTTTCCACTTCACAAATAGTTAGATAAATCATTTAATCATTAAGTATAAGCCAATTAGAAACTTCAGTGGAGAATTATAAGAGATTAGTTCTGCTTCACAATTAGTTAGATAATAATTTAATCATTGAGTATAGCCAATTAGAAATTTCAGTGGAGAATTATAGGAGATTAATTGAATAAAGATTTAGGAGGAAATGTACAATAAACTTGAAAATTCTAATATTATCTCCATGTAGCATTTTTAATTCCCACCACCTACTACATTATAATATTATATGTACTAAAACCATCTCTCCAGTTATTCATGTACGAAGGTTATTATGGGCATTCCACTTCATTTTTTTCCTCCTTACAAAATTATACATTTTCTACTCATGCATATTTAGTTGCCTATACATTGTGCTCACTATAATCTTTAAAAAAATATTCTGGTACATGTTTTAAATTTATTACACGCAACTTATCTATCATATAGTTGGGAAAAAAATATCTTTCATATACGATAATCGGCTGACAGCTACTAAATACTCCCTCCGCAATACCCTACCCAATTCATAAATAGGAGGGTAAAAATTACCCTATTAAATTAATTACTAAAATTCAAATTACTTGTCTGCTTCAAACTGATTGGGTGATTGGGTGGACCTCATAAAGTCCTCGTTGGGTGGAGTAGTGGTTGTTCATCCCCTTTAATAGCTTCATCCCTAGCAGGAACACGGGGGGTGGCTCTTGGCCTAGTCCCCAATTAGGGTGGAACAGGGTCCTGGGCTGACAGAGAGGAGGGGCCTGGGCTGGGGCAATGCCACGCCCTGCTATGCTTCATTCATTGTAGCCCCAGGGCTTCCATCACAATAAAAAGATAAAAGAAACTTAGCTGGCTGATGGAGGCACACACCGACAATTTTGATGATGGGTGACCAGGAAGGAGCGAAAGGCAAGGTTGAACAGAAACTGGGGAATGTGGACGAAAGGGAAAGGGTAGAATGAGGATTAAATTTTAGTTCCCATGTGTGTCCACTGGCAGGAACTTAGTTTAAGTGGCAACCATTGGATTTTGAATCCAACGGCTGCCATAGTAATACGCAGCCTTCACACTGGTGGCAGGGAGACGGTTGCTAGTGATTTGAAGAAGCGACGGCCATTACACCAAACTTCATAGTGCATAAAGCAGTTTAGGTACAGGCTTATAGCACGACCTACTTCATTCCTATTGATTGTAATAATAGTCATCAAATGGAGTAATCTAAAAGATACTACCAAAAGTCATCAAGAATATTCATTTACTGAAGTTTTATTACTGGTGTCATTTGCTAAAGTACATTAATATGTAATTATTTTTAGAATAACTTAACTACATTAGAATACATATATAGACAATAAAATACTCCCTCCGTTCCATATTAACAGCTACATTTGAAAAAATAGTAGTTTTATTGAATGGTGAAGCCTACATCAAAGAAAAGGAAAAATAAACTTATGATACTCTTTTTTAAGTATCCATAAATTTAACAAAATAGAACTATTAATATGGAACAAACTTCTTTGTCAAATGGAGCTATTAATTTGGGATGGAGTGAGTATGTTTATCCCAATTATCTGTAGTAACATTGTCTTCAATTATTCTATATAGTCAGATTTCAAATGTCAAATAGGCTAACCCACTAGAATTTATTTTTAATAAACAGTTATAAAAACAATTATTGTTGATTGACATCCCCCAAAACTCCCATAAGAACAAGAGTAATAGTACTTTTGTAGCTACTTGCATTGTAATTTAGTAAAATCATTTATTTCAAGGGTAGTCAATATGGATTATAGATCGTGGTCAAGGCATGTTATTCATACATATAGGAACGCATTTTCTGATCTGACATATGGATAAAGAATTTAAAATTCATACCTTAAAAATTTCCAATACCCGTTCTCACTTCAAGTATATAGTACAACTGTAGCATGAATAACAATAAGAAGAAAAAAAATTAGCTTTTATCTCCAAAACAGAAAGTGTTAGATTCTTTAATGACAAGTAAACCTTAGGATGATAGGGTATCGACCATTTGTAAGAACTATCAACATGGACAAAATATGTGATTACTGAATACAAAAAAATAACATTTGATTAAAGGGTCCACACAAGAGAAATTAGAGACGACCAACCATGAAAGAGTGATCCACAGAAATATATAATAAGCCATAACTTTCAAACAATTATTCCTAACAAGGTTTAAGGTTAATAAAAACCTAAGAAAGGCTTAAGATTTATTGTGGAAATACAGTGTAACAAAGAGATGACTTGAAAGAAAAATAGAAGCATATATTTAATGAAAATTACAAAATCTGAATGAAACGAAAACTTTGGAGTGCTTCAATGAAGCGTTTTGTAGGTGAGGTTTTGATTCTGACTTGTGCAAACATTTGATGCTTTCATCAGCTCATTCAAGATGACGAACAGAAGGAGGATAAAGGGTATTGGCAGAAAAACTAAACTTCAGAAAAGAGTCTGAGGAATCTTTTGGAGTTAGTTGGGACAGAAAAACCTTTCTGATAAAATCTTGAAAGTGTATAGTAAAATACTCCCTCTGTCCTATATTAATAGTTACATTTGAAAAAATAATAGTTTTTTTTTAAGGATGAAACCTACATCTATGAGAAAAGGAAAATAAAATAAGCTTATGATACTCTTTTTTAAAGTACCCAATCAATAACATTGAACAAAATGGAGCTTTTAATATGAAACAATTTTTTTTTTACGAAATGGAGCTATTAATTTGGGAAGGAGGGAGTAGCTTACAAAGCTGTCGCGAACATCAAAAACCAGCGCGATCTGTTCGTACCTTTCTGAGGGTGGTGGAAGTTCGGTCATCTGTCTTTGCTCTAGCAATCAAAAGGCGAAACGGGAAAGGTATTAATGTCCCGACAGTAAGATGAACTGGTTTTAGGTTCAAAGCAACTTCATTAATCTGATTTTAACAACAACAAAAATGATTACTTTATTTTCAGATGTCTAAACACCGAAAATACAAAAAACAAAATGTTCTCAGCTTTTTCATTCCTTATGCAAATTGTATCCGGGAATCCGAAGGAACTAGATAGCTCTTAATTGCTATTTTCCCAAAAAAAAAAAAAAACAACGCAAGCACAAGATGCCCATCCGGGCCTGTAGCTTCCAAATAGCAGAAATGAAAAATATGCAATGAAAACGATCAACATCAACAAAAGATGAACACCGCAATACTCACTGAAGGTGATGTAGTCGGAGACAATGCCGAAGGATTGTAGCATGTGGGCACCGTCTCAGATCGCAAAGACTGCCGACCGCCGGAAGATAGATGACGAAGCGGCGGAGAGGTCGCAAGGCCGAAGCGGGCGGGGGAGAAGAAAGGGAGAGGAGCAGACTGCTGAATCACCCCACCCGTTGGGCTACCTGGCTAGGATTTTGCGGATGGGCTGCTGGTCATAAGTGGCAAAGCTTTTCAAGAGGCCCACTTAACGACGGGTATAGGCCCAAGGAAAGCCACAAACCCACAAAGGAATGGAAGATTAGGGTTTGATTTTGCACACTCATTATATTGGAAGTGAAAAAATCGCCATGCTGTGAATTTGTCGGTTAATCAAATAGCTACAAGACATATTTTACATTTGAATGGACCTTTTTAATGGGACCATGATGGAAAAGTATATTCTTCTTACATGACATACCAGTCTAATGCCCCCTATTCCTATGAAGTATTTCAGTCTATTGAAAGGGAGGGTTTTATACTTTCTCTATCTCAAATTAATAGCCCTATTTAGTTTTTCACAATAAACTAAAATTAATTCATTTAAAAAAATAAATTGAGCTATAAATGTAAGATGATGGAGGGAGCATAGATGGTTTGACTACATTGGGTCACAAGTATTGACTGGTTTGTATATCTAGAGTTGAAAGTATAGAGACATAAACTTCACTAATGTTGATTAAAGAGGCTGACAATGCACCCACTAGTGTACATGTCTTACGTAAAATCATAATCTACATGTGTATTAGCCATCGAAGGCCATATTGATATTTATAAGAGTATTGATTATTATGGATATGGGTATATGTTGATAATAAGCTCGATATATATATATACAAAACAACCGCAAAACCTTTAAGATATATTAAAACTTTATGAAACTAACAAAATATTATTAGAATACTTATGTAAATAGCATTCCTAGTAAATATTGTAAGTGAACATAGAATCAAATTAAGAATACATAATTATCCCTTTTATGGCTATCATAAAAGATTTTCTAGAATGATTTTTTTTTAGGTCAAAACAAGAAAGAGGACCCATTTGCTCCAATAATAATTCTCATGGCTATTGAGCATATTTTTAAAAAACTTCTGTTAATTTACATACTTGACCATTTAAAGTATGTTTAATTTAAGTTTGCTTAAGCAAGAGAAACTTATAATTTACCTTAATCCTTTGAAAAAATAGATATTATCTTCTTATTGGTACTTTGACAAAATTATGTAAAGTAATTTGTTTAGTTAAGTGATGTTAGGGCAGTTTGTCACATAAATGGTTAGTTAAGCAAGTCATGTTGATATTTTAAAGAAAAAATTAAGATGTGTCGGGTCCATGGGGAAGGCCGTATTGACCGATACCTACCCGTATCGGTGGAGACCAATATAGGTATGGGGGGTGGTATACCCCACACCAAATATCGATATGCATCGGCCGTACGATCGATACATATCGATACCGTATTTAAAAAATAATTTTAAAATTTTAAAAATTAATTTTTAATTAAAAAAATAAATTTTATTTTAAATTTTTTTCTTAAAAACAAAAACACAATCTAAACTCAACTTCTTTAAAAGTTTAAGTTTTTATTATGTTAAAAATAATATTTTTAAAGTTACATGAGATCAATACAGTAGGTCTATGCAATTTACATAATTATTTTTTATATATAGTCGTCCACAAATATATATTTATTTAAGCATATAACTTAGACTCATATTAAGCATATTATTATTTTTTTAAATAAATTAATTTTAGATCATTTAATATGGGAAAGAATGAGCAATAATTTGTATAGGACAAAGTGCATAATAGTGTATGGTTCTAAATGAACTATTTTTAGAGTACTCGTATCGGTGGATATGGTATTATATAGTCTTATTATGTTCTAAAATAAGTATTATAATAATATAATATTAGTTATAATATTTTTTATGTTTATAAAAGGTTTATGACCATTTCGGCGTGTACCAAGCATATCATCGGCGCGTACCCATATCCATAATCATCGACAATGTCATATGTATTGATACTGCCTTCCGTGGTCGGGTCACACAGAGAATCGATGTGTGCTAGATGCACTCCTCATTGTTGAAGCGAGATTACACAACACATGCGTATCACGAGGTAGGTAGGTGGATCCAATCCCACTTGACCTATGAGTAGCATGGGTTGAGCGATCAAAATTGGTCACGTGAGCTAAAAGCATCTAGCGCATGCACATGGGAACATATAAACGGGACATATTTAAAAGTAGTAAGAAGCGGCAACAAATATATGTTGAAAGAAAAACTAGTTGTAAATATAGAGTTTGTCAAATATAAAAAGTGATAAAGCTAGTACATCTAAAGCCATTTATCCGGTTGGTAAGAAGAGTGTATAAGCATATCCCTGTTCTTGGGTTCACGTCCTACCACTTGCCGTAAATTGAAGATAGTATACCTACATGATTAAGGCTGGAGGTTCTAGTTAGGATGCGACTAGAGTAGTAGTCATTCCCGTGTATGATCGGACGCCCTTCGCCCTTCTCTCACTTCAATAGTACATGTAGGTTATGAGATGACCAAAATGAAAAATGTTGGAGACCTTTGTTATAGGGTTGTCAAAAGGGTCATATCGGGTTAAATGGGATTAGATTAGCCATGACCCATAATCTTAAAATCTTTGGTACCTGATCCTATTAATTAAAGGGGATAAACATAGGAAACCTAACCTTGAGTCAGGATGGGCTAGGCAAGATATGTGAGTAACAAAACATTACTTTCATAATTTTATATAATTTATATTTTTAAAGAACATTGAATTTCTTTTGGGTTGTGGACTCTAGAAAGATTGTGGACACAAGATTTTAGAATTTAAATTTAAGAGTTGAAGGAATACTAATCAACAATAAAAAATGAATGTGACTATTTACACCTGTAAAACTCCTTTATCCTCTATTTTCTATTTACCCCAACCCCATCTAAAACAATTTCTCACCCATCCCAATTCCCACATTTCTAAAAATATAATTTAAATGCTTTACCCCATGCCTTCTCCACTCCTTCTATAGCATTGGTGGCTAGTGCCACCGCTACTACATGCAACCTCTACTCAGCCCCCTCCTCCTTTCTCTTCCTCCTACTCTTCTTTTTCTTTCCTTTGCTTTATCCTCCTTCTCATGACCCAACCTTTGATAGTCGCAGCCAAAGCTGCAACCTTTTTTGTAGTGCCGGTCATAGCATGGCGAGATATGGCTGTTACCGCTCCTGCAACTTGTAAGATCTATAAGTTTTTACAATTTTCTTATTATTATCAATTTTAAATTTTTTAGTTTGTTTTGATTTTTGTTAGTGTGCTGTGTTGGTTTAAGCATTATTCTCTTGGGGTTTAATTCAATTTTAGTGGAAAAACAATAGTGCCTAGCTTAATCCACTACAAGCCACACCAATTAGTGTCAAATTGTCATTTAATTCCTTAATTAAGGAAGTGGGCCCCACTATGGGACCCACATCCATCTTGGGCAGCATGGCAAGCTCTCTGGTCACTGACCCTCTCTTATTTTTCTAAACGGGCTTGGTCAATTTTATTTTTGGGATCCGTTGTAAGTTTATGAGGTCTTAAGCCTTAATGGGCCCATTTCTAACCCACTAAATGTACCTGCTATATAAATAGCAACTCAAACCCCTTTTTCATTTGGGGAAGGGATGAGATTGGGAAGCTAGAAGGGCTCTACCTCCCCTTCCCAAAGAGAAAATCTTATCCTAAGGTAAAATTTACTAAATCATTCATTTATTCTTTTAATTTTGCCTTAATATCTCATGTTTCACCTCTTTTATTGAGATTATGGATTTCTTTCCTATCAAGCGTATTCCTTTATCTGGATTTGAAACCCTAAATTTTGTGATTTTCGTTTTTGACAAAAGAGAGTCTTGGATCCACTACCTATTAGTTGATTTGATTCAATTTTTAGTAGAAAAATTTAGATTTTGTTTAGGACATAAAAACCCTAATTTGTGGGTAAGGACTCTTGAGCTTGGAGATTATTCAAGGGGTATATAGTCCGAGTAGAGGTAAGATGTTTTCATTTGAAGAGGTTTTCTTACATTTAGCACCATAAATGTGGGTAGATTCATGTGCTTGAAGCTTATGGATGTGTGATTTTGATTTCTCTAAAATGGATGGTTTGATGTTGTTTATGTATGTTTAACCATGAGAAATATTGGATCTATCATGTTTTAGACTTACATAATGATTATATGAAATTTCATGAAGTTTTAAGAATTATTATGGATTGTTGATATGATTTTGATTCAATTCCGAGAGGAAGAAGATGATTTGAATTACCATTCGTCCGATTGATCACTCAAAGAACTATGTTTGAATTTACAAAGATTGATTGATCACTTGGTCTAATGACCGATCTGACGGCCGATCCATTGCCAAAACGATTGTTTTCCATTTCGTATGACTGATCGATCGCCCATGACAAATTTGACTTTTATTCTTCTTTTTAAGCTAGATTTTGAGGGATCTATGATGTCTCGTACATGTAACTACTAAAGAATTATCTTGCTATGATATGGATGCTTGCACACACACTATATTAATTACATATGAACCATGTTCTACATGTTTATCTTAATTATGAACATGACCACTTGTATTTACATTTATTTATGCTTATATGATCTTATTTTCCATGTATGGACCATGACTCATGTTTAATAGCACGAATTAGGCTATACTTACTTATGCTTGCATATATTTAGTGTAACACCCCGCTTTTCCAATTACATCTAACTAAGGGGGTTAGTAGTAATTAATTAATTTTAAAAAAAATTATAGAGGGTTTCAGAGGTTGCAACCTTTGTATATGAGTAGTGCTTAAAGAAACGAGTGTAACGAATCAAAGAATGCGCGAAACGGAGGTCGAGACCGAAAGTTATGACCTCGAGAAACATGTAACATAGGTAGGAACCACTTGGAAAGAGGGGAATATGTAAATTTAAATAGGCTAGAATCGAAGAGCTCTTCAATACGAGTCTAATGGTACCAAGAACATGCGAATCCGAATCTGAAGTAGAAAGATACGTGCATTTGAAGATTAGTATATAAAAAAAAGAGAAAGAAAAGAAAAAGATGTGTGCAACGAATTTGTGCATTGGCCCGCATGCGTAACATGAGGGCACAAGCCATGCCGTGTGTTATAGTGGGTGCCATCGCCTGAATGTTTGGGGCTATAAATGCTCCATTTTGGTCAATTTTGAAACACGAACTTCATTTCCTCCATTTCTAAATGTTTTAAGTCCGATTTAGCCCATTTAATAGGTGTTCTTAACTAAATTGAGCATGCTCTATGTAATGGAGGGGTCCTTTCTTTGATTTGTGGACCGTATGAGGAGAAAACGTCCTAAGACAAGAAGAGACTCTACACATCATCCTTGAGCACCAGAGAACTTCTCTTTCTATGTTTCTAATTGTTATGACCCCGATTTAGCCCGTTTAAGAGGCATTCTTAAGTGAATCGAGTGTGTTCTATACAATGTAGGGGTCCATTCTTTGAGTTGGTGACAGTATGAGGAGGAAATGCTCCGAGACAAGTAGAGGCCCTACTGATAAGTATGAAATCTATATCTATTTAATATGCCTTTTTACCTTATTTGCTAATATAGATTAGGTTAATTTAGAGTTAATTATGGTTTATTTAGATTAAGATAGATATTAGTATTTTAGTTTAATTATTAATGATTTTGTAGTTATTAGTTGTTTAGACATGTATTTAAATCAAGTTAGAATTTTAATTATATTCTACATGTTTAAAATATGGTATTTTATGTTTTGTAGGTAAAGTGCGCTTATTGAAGTACTTGGACGATGTTTAAAATGATTAAAAATAGTCTTCACATGCTTTAAAGTGATTTGGACAACTTTTTGGAGTTATAAATAAGTTGGAAATTAATATGGACACGAAGGAAAGCTTAATGAACAGAATATGAACTGTCCAGGAAAATAGAAACACTGTAGCCGATCGAACGGGCTGCAGGGCGATCGATCGGGATAACGTGAATTCAGACAAAAATACAGTTTAAGCGATCGATCGGGCATGCAGGGCGATTGATCGGCATAACGTGCAATTTCCTAGTTTGACCCAAATTTCAATCCTTTTCATATTGGACTTCTTCCTACGGAACTTATGCCTATAAAAAGTCATATTTAGCTTAAAATTGGGAGGATTCCAGTAGAGTTTAGGAAGAGAAAAAGGAAGAAGAAGATGGAAGAGAACTCAAAGCTTTCAATGGAGATTCAAGTGCTTTCTTCTACCATGGAAGGCTAGACTTTTCTTTTACTTAGGAGTTGATGAAGCTATAGATAAGTTTCAGTTTATTTTCTTTTTAATTTAGATCTTAGTTGTGAATGGTGACAATTGTATGATAATGATTTTCTTTTTAATGGAAGAGTTTCTCATGTTTATTCAAGTCTATGTTGATTTATTGTCTTGTAGATGATAGATTCATATGGTTTTGATATTTGCATCGATTCTAATTTCTGTGATTTAGATGAGATGGTCATACAATAGTTTTAATGTTCAGATAATTAATGACTTGGATGAGTTATACTAAGATTAGACGGGTCATGCCTATAGCTAGTTTAGTGTAGATGATCCGTGCTATTGTCGAAGATAGTTCATGCCATGGAAGTTAATTAATGATTCTTTTTGAAGTAATTCTAGCTTGTAGCTGAGAATACTTGTTCATATTCATACTAGATTTAGATTAAAAGTCAAGGAATTGTTATAGTTCTATAGTGGATTCAATTTCCTAAGTAAATTCCATCAAATTAATCTCTTATTTTTAAACTAGTTGATTTCTTTCTTTTGCTTAATTTAAGTTTAAGTTTGTTTTAATTTTCAATCAGCAAATTCCTCTTTAGATTTAGTAATAATCCATCCATCCCTGAGGTTCGACAACCCTTAAATACTTATCCTAGTACAATTACCTTGTACACTTGCAAAGGGTTTAATTATAAACGATCACCTACCCGTCATCCTCGAGCACTGAAGAAAGAAAAAGGGGCCAAGAACAAAATGGGGGGGGGGGGGTTCTGTCTGCCGTTGTCAGGCCACAACGAGAGAAGCGGTCTGCAATAGGGGAGGCTCTGTCCTCAACCGAAGAGCCACCCAATAAGAGAGACATCCCCAAGCTAAGGGGAGGCTCTATCCATAGTTTATAAGCGCAAAAGGAGAAAAACATCTCCGAAAGGAGGATGTTTTGTCCATCACCTCTGAGCACGGAAAGTAAGGAATGTCTCCAAGTGAAGGGATGCTACGTCCACCTATTTCAAAGAAGATTCTTCCTGCTATATCCAGACCTGAAAGGAGGACGCTCCAAAGAAACGAATAGCTCTAAACGCTGCCGCTTCTAGTGTCTCCTATAAGCAAGTATTTCTAATCTTATGTTTTAATATAAGTATAAGAATATGTATGCACCCAAAACAGTCAACTTAGGATGTTAAATGACTCATATGCATGCACATCTTAATTAGTGATAATAATATATTAATTAAGATGTATGATTTGCTTTGATATGATGTATGCAAAGATGTTCTGTTTTGAATTGCTTTGTTATACTTTATCCAATATGTTTTGAGATGTCATGTTATGCTTCGATCCGTTGTATTACGATATGCTATGCCATGATGTGAAATGTTTATATATGTGTAGTCATGATATGTGTTGATATGACCTAATATGTTCAGTCTCACTCTCGGGGTAGAGCAAGATGTGTGATTGTGTGTTCTATCCACTCTGAGGCAGGGCAAGACATGTGATGGTGTCTGTGTGGTGTTCTGCTCTGTGTTAGACATGTGATGGTGTCTGTGTGTGTTCTATCTACTATGTTTTATGTTCCACTTTGTAGTAAAGCGAGATGTGTGATTTCATTGATTTATTAACTTCCGCTTGACTCCGATAGATTATAAGTTTTAGTATGACTTCGATTGAATATCAGTATATACATATTTTAGCATATATAATTTTATAATGCCTGATGTATGTAATAGCCGTTAGGTAGAACTACGTTCGGATTTGATCGTTTTGGAATAATATTGTAAATGTTATTCAATACGTACATAGGTAATCAATGGCAAAGCAATGTTGGCCCAATCTAAATTATTTATAATTATAAGTTTTGTTCTGATTTGCACATGACGAACTTTGAAGTTTCTTCATGTGTATGTGAACGTTACAACTTTAGTCTACGTACGGGGAAGCTTTGAAGCTCCGTAGTGTGTAGATGAACATTATACCTTTTGCATACAGATGATGATTCCTTTTTAAGGAAGAAAATTTTTTATTCGAGATTTGTCCAAACTACTCTAGTTTTCCTTTTAGGAATTCGAGCTTCCTTTTTAAGGATTTCCTAGGTGAGCAGGTCTACTTAAGCTTCGGCTAGGGTGAGCAGGTTATTTCTCTATCGTGATACATTCATTGTGGTATTTATGCATATTGTGTATAGATTATAATGCTCATTAACACAGGTTGTGTAGGAACAATGATGTTTATGTTTACATAGGTTGTGTATAGAATTGTGATACTTGAACATGCAGGATGAATGTGGATGGTTATACTTGATTATGCAAGATGTGAATGGAATGATGATACTTCTTCATGTAGGATGTGAATGGATTATGAGATTTAAATGAATGGAGAGGTTGTGCATATGTGGTTATGAAATATGATTGAGAGCATAATGCATAGGTGTTGTTTAAGGATTGTAATGCATGATTTAGATAAAATCTAAAGGTTGAGTGCAATTATTGTTCATGTGAGCCTATGTTTTATTTAAAACCCTTATTGAGCTAAGCTTACCCCTTACTGTGTTGTTTTGTTTCTGGGGTTGTATGCTTGTGTCATATAGGTACTCAAGATGAGTTGTTCTATGAGCATGGAGACAAGTATATTTGAGCATAGAGTGTGGGCTAGTTATTTTGTGATGAGATAAACTCATGATATGACTTATGTTAGTATTATGATACTTTATATGTTTTATGGATAGCCTTCCAATGACTTAGACTTGATGTCGCCTTTTTAGGGTTGTGACTTTTATGTTTATGAGATTATGTGGGTAATGCATTGGACTAAAAAAGCTTTAGTTAATTTCTTTACCTTATGTTAATTACTTTTGCACAAAGGGTCGTGTGTGTACTTCGATCTAGACATTCGGGTTAGTTTTTCCCTTTTGTTGTGCCTTGTGGCATCTCCTTGCACCGGGTTTGGGTCAAGGGGGGTGTGGCAGGACATGACACGGCTAGCAGCCACTGCTGGCCATGACCTACAACAAGCAAGTGCAGCAGTGGCCACCTCGGGCATGTGGCCATAGCTTGCACTCAATGCAGCTATAGCTGGCCTAGACATGTCCCTATCGTAACTCACTTGCTTGCAACATCTGATTACAGCCAGCTTTCACACAGCCCAGTCATAGCCAATTATGGTCAATGCCAAATATGAGAAAGAAAGAAAAAAAAGAGAGAGAAGAGGAGGAAAAGAAGGAACAGGAGGTGGGAAGGGGAGCAGGGCTGCCATCACCCCGTTGTTGTCATCACCATCACTGGAGTTGGAGAAAGAAGCTTTAGGGAAAGATTCGAGGAAGGGTAAAGTCTTGGAAGAAGTAGAGAAAATGATGGGGGAAGTATGGGGTAGTAAAATAAGATTTTTTTCTATTTTACTTGGGGGACGAAGGAGTTTACTGGGGTGCATATAGCCATATTCTAAAAGAATATATCTTAAAAAATTACAAACTGAGGTCTATTTAGAAAATGAAAAAACTGCACGCCAAAAGTAAACGGGTTTAGCCAACTTAGTTGGTTAATTACCTAGTTTGATCCTTATATTATTAATAGGATCCATTGTTTGGACCCTAACCTTTAGGTTAGTATGGTCAGGTTAGATCGGGTTAAGTAATACGGTAAACAAGGTCGAGTTAAGTTTTGACCAATGTTTTAAAACTTGAACTAGCCCAACATGTTCATATGGGTTGTTGAGTGAGTATGACCTCAGTGGGTCAATCTCGCCCGACAGGTTGAACTAGTGACCCAGACAACAGGGCCAATTTGGTTTTGGCCAAAAGAAAAACAAAACTAATTCCTTAATCATTTTGCCCCAGCCCCACTAAGCTAGTTGCAACAAAGAAGCCTTTCTCCTTCCCAAGGTTGGGGAGGGCCCTAAAAAAGCCAACTTCCTGTTGTCAACATGGAGATATAGGCTTGTCACTGAGATGAAGGCCTCCTCCATGCTCCAACTACAAGAAGAGGGTGAAGGGTCAACATTGTCACTTCCTCGTCCAAGAGTGGGTTTTCGCTGCGGGGGTCAAAGACACTAGAAAGAACAACATTGTCGGTAGGTTGCATATGAAATCGAAGTGGCAAGTTCACAAGGGTTGAAGATTCAGGATGTGTCAGTGGTTGGGGCCAAGTAGTGGAGATGAAGAAGAGGGTGGTTTGGTGGGCATAGAGGGTGGGGGCAATGTTTTAAAATCTGGTTCAGACCTCGACCCGGATTAGTGGCTGGGCTTGGTCAACCTAGTTGAACTATGGGTCAACCTAGGTTGACCCAGAGGATGACATCATCACTTTAAAAAAATTGCAAGAGTTCCCCCTTGTGAATTGGTAAATGAGCCTAACCTTTAAGTGATTTTCTGTATAAAACTAAAAAATTTGTGCCGTTAAGCAGAAAAAAGAACTTTGGTTTGACTTACAAGGAAAAAATGCAATTGAAAAAGAGTCGAAATATCATTATCAGCTACAGATAAGCTTTGACAATCCCACAGCCACAACAACAAAGGAAAAGTAAAAGTGAAATTTTTAGCAACTCCTATCCAAATATACATATAGAAAGAGTTCTCTCCTCAATAGTCCGTCTTCCCCAACTCCTCCAAAGAAATTTATACATTTCATCATATACAAGCAAATTGTTAGGCAATAAAAAAAGAATCAAAATGCAAGCCAGGACGGTTAAGGCATCAAGGATGGCCTGCCTTGGGGTCGGCAATTGGTGTGTCCATGGGCTCTATCCTCCTCGCGACTGCTGCCTTCTTCCAGAACCTCGACCACCATAAACTCAACAATCAACATTGTCTCTGCTTTCCGGACTTAGAGGTGCTTCTTGTAGCCGTGCCAGCATCCGGAAGGACCACCTCAAAGTAGGAGACCCATTATTGGACCGGCTCAACAGCCCTTTTGGACAAGGGAGAATCGGAGGGGGCGGAGCCATGACGGGTCTCAGCCATAACTGCTGTCACTATGGCCAAAGAATGATTTTTTTTACCTCTTATGCAGTCGCTAGCCGGTGGTGCAAGGCAGAGTGGCGAGTAGAGGCGGCAGCTTGAGGAGGCTATTGGTTGGGCCTGAAACAAAGAGAAAGGCAGCGGTTTGGTGGTGGTGTGAGGCTGATAGGTAGGGTGAAGGCAGGCCAAAGCCAGAAAAAGAGGGAGTGGACGATGGAGGGAGACCAGGATAGAGGGGAGAGGTGGAGATTCCACGAGAGACTAGAACAGAGGGGAGAGGTGGAGATCCGGCAAGAGACCAATGCGAGGAAGAGAAGGAGATGACGAGATAGAAAAGTGGAGTAGCGGCAAAAGAGAGGAGGGTGGGACTGAGACTGACAGGAGAGATGGAGATCTAGTGGCACTAGGCGGAGATGAGAATAAGGGAAAAGAGAAAGGAAAAGGAGATTAAGGGAGAAGACTCACTGGTGAATCCTCAAATTTTTGCCTGCTCACAGTCGCCCCCAAATCGCCCAGAGTCCTGAACTCTTGATGGCGATGGGTCAAGGACTTGAGTTGCGTTGTAACGTATTTTTTTTTCAAAACCCGGATCAGATTGAAACATCGGGTAACTAGTTTAACTATCTGGGTAAAGCCGGTCGAACCGGCCCGTCCATTCCAGTTTTTAAGACACTAGGTAGTGGGGAGAGGCGGGATGGATGTTGGGCATACGAAGGTGGCCATCATGATTGGGGTAGTCGGGGAGGGGAGGGGTGGCCGATTGGCGGGTGGACCTATGGGGAGAGGGAGAGAGGAAGTTGGGGTGGCCGTTATAGCTGGGTAGTAGCTGGGGAGGAGTGGGGGTGCTGAATGGCCGGTGAATCCAAATGGAGAGGGAGAGGGAGAGGGGAAGTCAGGGATGGCCATTGTGACTAGGGTAGAGGCTGGTGAGGAGAAGGGGTGGCCGGTGGCCCAATGGGAGAGGGAGAGGGAGAGGGAGAGGGGGAGGAGGAAGGACCGGGGGGGAGAGGGGAAGGACTGAGAAATGGGCTAAGAGCAGTGGCCACTGCTCTAATTAGAGTTAGGGTTGAAGGGGTGCAGGAGTGGCGGATGGATGGGGTATTTTTATACCAATTGGGTCAACCCCCTATTGAACCTGGTTAAACTGGCCTGGCCACCAATGTTGAGTTTTAAAACATTGGTTTTGACAAACTCTACGTTAGTGTCCCTTCCTCCCTACCTTCTACTATGTTGCAAACCGGTTGTTCTGATCAGAAAGGCCTTGTATGCTGAAATACGACAGAGTCAACTTGAGCATTCCATGCTACCTACGAGGTCAAGGCGTCAAACACATTGCTAATCTGTTCCTTCCATACAAAAGAATGCAACGTATACCAACCATTCCAAGCTTGCTGGTAGAACCATTCCAAGTCTGCTGCTAGAAAGTCCAAGGAAGGAAGACTTTGATCATGACCACTCTTTATTTGAACCTTCTCCCAGCTGTCTAGATGTTCCATTTCCTTCCATGTCTAGACGTCTTTCTAAAGATGACTACATATCCGTTCACATCACCTAGCTGGGTACATCCAAGCGGTCGTTGCCTCAAATGTAGACTCTTGAACCTGACTGTTTTTTTATCTAGTGAAAAGACTATTCAAGCTGTCTTAGTTCAACCTGTCCTCCGTTTATATGTCATCTCCCTGCCTCGTCTCCTTGCTCCAATTCAAGCATGGAGGCCACCGTCAAATTCCCTGTCACGAATGGTGCAGCTCTTTCTCACAGTAGAAACCGCAGAGATGATCTTCAATGTCACTACCGGGTTTTGAGCCATAGCTGTACAAGAAGATCATTGAGCAGCAAGGCCAGCGTCCATGCGTATGAAGTCTACTACAGAATGAGGATGTCTTATCGCCACAGGCTGGAGAGGGCCAAGAGGAGGCAGGTATTCCTTCGTGGCTACCACTTGTCCTTTGCTAAGCATCGCCGTTGGCCTGCCATGTCGAGCTTTGCCGAACAGCTGACAAGGGTGACAGCAAAGGCGAAGGCGGCGGCAGTATCCGTCGTGCACTTGGTGAGGCGGGGTGTCTCCTTTCTCAGGCTATCGAGGTTGCAGCTGCCATCGCTGTGTTTATTCTCCCGGAGAAAGGGAGTTGTGCAAATAGTATGAATTATTTTTGTGAGATTACGGACATGTATTTGCTTACAGAGTTTTTTTATATTGCTTAGCTGAAGAATGAAAATTTTCATATTCCCTATATTTTAAATACAAATGCCATATGATCTGTTTATGGACGAAAGTGTCCTAATTAGGTATTCACTATCCCATATGTTATAAAATAAATGAACACCGGAACAACAGTGTTGCATCGTTCTGGTGTGCTGAGATTCATCGACGGTCAATGGAAATTGCCGGTGGAGGGTGATTGGTGGTGACTCCCCAACAAGCATTGTTCAGCAAGAAAAAAATATTTTTTGACACCGCAAATGCTGTTTGAGGGCTCCAAAGGCTGCATTTTGCATATTCGATCCCCCTTTTATACCGATTATATATATAATCGGTATTTTCATACATTAATAATGGATAGATAGGCAATGTTGATGTGTATATTAGTGGAATGACATGGTTGATGAACATTGATCTGTCAGTGCGGTTCATCGAGCTACTAGTTCAAGTTAAAGCACGACTTGCCGTCAATGGTAATGTCACTTTGAAGTATTTAATTACATCTTTACAATCATCCATAATATATGAATTACAAGACGATGAGGACCTCCAATCAGTGTTCTCTATTCATAAGAATGTAAATAAGGAGGTGTTCTCATTATATGCCGAGATGAAAGAGCTCGACAACGGTGAAAAATTACCATCCGTAGAAAGGAACCAGACGGTCAATAGAGCTAAATCACCTATCGTAATGGCTCAGCCCAGCTCTAATGTCGAATTTCAGACTGGAGTCAATGAAACATAGTTCACATTTGAAATAGTCAGGTACCAACAAAACTTTAGGATACACGAGATTGATCATTATCGTGTACTCGAGACACAATATAGAATATATCGTGTTATGTTCAAATCATGTAAAGAAAGAAACACGATTTATAATATATCGTATTAGTAATAATACGACATACACATGCGATATATCAATAATGATTTTAAGCATAAATGTAATAACATGACATGCATTCATATCATGGTTTTGATAACACAATTTGAATTGTAAGCGTATAGCCAAATACACAAAGTCGAGTGATGTCACATTTTTTTCATCACGATAATGTGCAATGCAAATTGGGAGAATCGAGAAACTTGTGTGTCACAAAAAATATTTTTTTAACACGCTTCTTTGTGTGTCACTAAAAAGAAAAAAATTCTTAGCGACGCTTTTAAAAATATCGCTAACAAGAAAAAAAAATTTAAAAATAAAAGCAGTTATTAGTGTAATGCCCAAGATTTTCTCACATTTTCTTAAAATTTAAGGAACATTTTTGCAACATAATAGCTGTAAATAAAAAAAATGACGAAAAACAAAACTTGTGAAAGTAGTTTATAATTTAAAATATAGCACATCAATTTTTTCCATACAAATGTTTGCTCATTCGATCAAATACCGTATGGCCAAACTCAACATCCCTAGGCGCTACTTGAAAACAATATACGAAATGAATTGCTATGATCATAGATTTTTAATACAAATCTCTCCCAGATATCCTTGAATGCAAGTCTCATAACAGTCCATAATCTATCCAAATTACAAGTCCAAAAAGCATAAACACCTTAATTTTCATCTCACCCAATACATCATGTAGTAGTACAAAATACATGAGATCATGGTACAAAATAATACTCGCAGTGAGTCAAGGATATACCTGAGTCAAAGGAAATCAATGCACCATAGAAATGAGCATCCATCTCCAGGATCTCTGTTACACAAACCTGCAAAAGCCTCCCGACTAATAAGGCTAAAAAATAGGGTAAGTGAGTATTTTCATACACAGTAGGAAAATACCCAGTAGGAGAGTTTTAAACAGTGAACACAATAAGTCCATACATAGATGTGTTCATGTAACTCAACCATGAAGTAGGCAAGCATAAAATAATCATGCACGTATGCATACAATTATGTCCAATACATACCATCAAACCAATCTTACACATACACATATGACCTTTCTCGTACAATCTTACTCATATGACCTTTCTTGTACTATCTTACTTCAATTCTTACTCTCACAGTCTTGCTTATAACTTAACTGTAAAGCCCGAGATTTTTCCATACATTTACTTTAAAATTTTACTAAAATTTTATTTCAAAATACAAATGTAAATTAAAGGAAACCACATAATTCAAAACATGTGAAAATAATTTTTATAAATTAATCTATCGTATAACCAAACTAATATTCTTAAGCGTGGCCCAAAATAAAAATATAAAAGTGAAACCTGCCATGGCCACAGTCTTTAAAAATAAATATATCCCAAGCATCTCCGAGTACAAGTTCTTCAACAATCTGAGTTCTAAATCATACATATATGCACACGTCCAAAAGAATAACATATTTTACTTAATACATGAGATCATGACACAAAAATAATAGAATCTCACAGCGAGTCCACTGCACACCAAGGTCAAGGAAGAACGATCCACCACAAGGAATAAAGTCTAATCCAAAAAGCTCTTGGTCGAACCTACAAAAGCCTCTGGAGTAAGGGGCTAAAAATAGGGAAAATGAGTATTTTCATACCTAGTAGGGGAAACAATCAACGGACTTCGTAAGTTCATACACAGATGTATTCATGTTACCGCACATGAAGCAAGAAATATATGAAACATAAACAATGTCTCACACACAAACCATCACACTAGCTGAACTTATACTTATTTTTATGGCACACTTACACTTACACTTTGAATCGGAATCTTACTAACTTACTCATACAAATGTATGCTTACCCATACAACTGACACATACTTATACGACTTTACTCGTATAGTCTAACTCTTACTTAGAAGCTTACTCTTATCGTCATCCTTAGAAGCTCAAACTTACACTTCCTTGAATCTTACACATACAACTTACTCTTACTGTCATATGCATACTATCAACAATTGAAGTTCATTACAATTAATAAGTGTTGCTACAAAAAATAGTACTATTAAAGCATCGCTCATAGTACTATAAGCGTCGCTAATGACTATTAGCGATGCTGAAAAAGCGTTGCTAAATGCGTCTATAAAACTACAGTCACTATTACTCATTAGCGACGCTTAACACAAAGCGTTGCTAGTAGTGTAACATTAGAGATGTTTAATGATGCATTACTAAGCGTTGTTACTAAATTTATTTTATTTATTTTTAAAACATAAGATATAATTAAAAAATACATTTATCCCTCTCTTCTCTCCCTCTTCTCTCTCCTCACACTCTCCTCACTCTCTTCTCTCTCTCCTCTCCTTCTCTATCTCTCCTCACCCTCTCTCCTCTCTCTCTATCTCTACACTCTCTCTTCTCTCTTCACTCACTTCTCTCTCTCTCTCTCTTATTATAAATTATATTTTAAAATTAATAAAAAAATTTAAATAAAATATATTTATGACACAATTTCACCAACGATAATATCTTTTATTTTTCAAATAGAGTAATATAATAAAAAACCCCAAAAATATAAATTAATTTCCCCCCTCTCTCTTTCTCCTCTCTCTCATCTTTCTCTCTCCTCTCCCTTTTCTATCTCCTCTCTCTCCCCTCTCTCTCTCATCTCTCATCTCTCTCTCCACTCCCTCTCTCCTCTATCCTCTTTCTTCTCTCTCTAGCTCCTCATCTCTCTCTTTTCACTCTCTCTTTCTATCTCTCACACACTTACACGCTTAAAGTGAGCCCCAGCTCTGAGGAGGAGTGGGGATAAAGTGGGAGAAGTTTATTTATTATTTTACTATTTATTTATTATTTATAAAATAATAACTATAAAATAAAATATATTATATTCAAGAAGTTTATTTTTAATATTTATTTATTATATATACAAATATTAAATATTAAATAAAATATATTATCTTTAAGAACTTTATTTTAAATTTTTTTAATATTTATTTACTATAAATTTATTTATTAAATAAAATTAATTAATAAAGCTATTAGTGACACTAATAAAAGAGTCCCTAATAGTTGTATTATTGGCGACACTTTTAATAAAGCGTCGCTATAATAAGCTTTATTTTTTTTAAAAATAAATATATTTGATCAGAGACACATAATTAAAAGCATTGCTAATATGACAACTATTAGTGACGATTTATAATAAACAGCGCTAATAGTTGTGAAATTAGTGACGCTTTATGAATGCGTCATTAAAAGTTATATGTTTTATATAAAAAAGAAAAAAATTATAAATATTAGTGACATTTTTTCTTGAGCGTTGCTAATAGAGATACTATTAGCGTTTAAAAAAGAGTCGCTATTGTTAAAACTATTAGCAACTCTTGATAAAAAGCGTCGCTAATAGTTAATTTTTTTGCAATATTTTTTTAAGTGTCGCTAGTAGTTATTTTTGCGACACTTTTAATAATATATTTTATTGTAGTGAGCTCAAGTGTAAAAAATGAAAGGAATGTCATTGGAGCATCACCTTAACCTCCGAGGTAAAACTAAACGCCATGGACTTTTCATAAGGCGACACACCTATGCTCATGGGGCACATAATTAAACTGGTAAGAGCAGGTCCATGATACTACTTACCTAAGCGTGAAAATGCCCATTCTCTGAGGCCATACAATGCCAACTAATGGTGGAAATCATATGGTGCCACTCTTGGGCAAGAATATTATAGTGCCACTCTTGTGCAGAACATACAATGCCCGCAAAGGGCAGAAACTTACAATGCTCTCAATAGAGCATCAAACATCTAAGCTAAAATACAGCACAAAGACCAAAACCGGTAGGATAACACCATGGCTATACATAGAAGAATGCTCAGCCGATTACTTATCGGCTGGCTCAAACATGGAACTTAATCCATTGAAACCATGTCTCAACTCACAACGTTATCGAATTATGGTTACCTACAAATCAAGTTCATATTATATAACTTACGCGTGTATAATTATGCTCGGAACTACTTCCATCTTACATTCTTCAGCCAAATAAGCTAAAACCATACCCATTCTAAAGTTTTAATCCACAAGGGTAACATACTTCACTTAACTCATCCATTCTATACTCATAACTCACTCTTACCCTTACAGTCTTATGGATCTCTGCATAGCTTTACTTGTCAAACTCAAATTCCATACTGGCATACTTTTACCATCATCTACTTATAGCCTTACATCTCACACTATTTGTCTTAAAATAAAACCATTTTTCTTGAACTCCTCAAATGACAACCCTCATATCTAAATTCACTCATCAAGCCCTTACTAATTTCTTACTTATTGTTCTTTTGCTACAATTCATATTATGTACATTATGTATATACAATTATGTTACCAACTCTCACTAACTCACGACAATTTCCACATCATTGTCCATGAAACACCCATTCGACAAACTTCCAATCAAATGCACATACATGTGCCTAACGACCACACACAACCAGCCTACATATGAAGATTTATCACACCCTCTAATCACGTACATATAAATCCTCAACAACTTACCATCAAACTCCTTAGTCTTCACTGGCACATGCATAGTTAACATATATAAAACATGCTCATTTAATAAGCATTTATCATGCAAACCATTAAGTTACAAACTCCTAATATATTGCTACATAATCAAAGTATGCTATCATGGAATTACGAGTTCAAGGTCCCCTACCTCATAATCCACATGAGTTTGATCGTGAGCACACGATGGTGGCAGTGTCTAGCACGAAATCTGCAGCCAAAAGCATCGCACTGAGAAAGCTATTGTCTTGAGAATTTTCAAAGATGTCGGAATTACTCTTGGCAAGGCGGGGCAGATTTTTCTCAAAGCAATTGATTTGGCACACTAGGGCGATCAAGCATAAAGTCGTGGCACTAGAAATGGAAAAAGAGACCACAAAATGGGGGGGGTGTGGCTAATTGGAGGTTGGTCAACTGCTAAAAATACTTTGTTGGCCACAAGATGCTAAAATCGACCGTGGACCAAACCCAACGGCAATGATTTTGCATTATCGAACCCTCACAAAGGGGCGGAGGGCTTGGTTGTGTAGTCATAGACATAGGAGAGATGGAGAAGGGCTTTAGTGGTCATATTGATTAGTGGTGTTGTCTGCTAATCATCAAATGTTGCATGGGCGGTGCCTTTAACCTAAATTGCACATGTAACCACAAGCATGTAAGGAAAAAAGGGCAACCATAGGGGAGGACTGGGAGGACAGGTTGTTGGTGTGTCCTGAAGCGACTAGGCTGGTGGGAGTGGGATCCAACCACTCATGGATGAGATTGGCCATTGAACAACATATACACATGCTATCACGGTCAAACCCTAATAAGGGTGGTCTTTATGGGGTTGAGGTGGTTAAACACAGAAGAGGTGGGGTTCGCCAGTGGCGGTCCCCCAAATAAAAGTTGAGGCACTAAGGCCCGGAGTAGGTGGCCGACAAAGGCAGTGACATTTTCAATTGCTACCCACAACCAAACCATTGTATGGGCAGTTGTGCATCAAGCAGGGCTTACTGTGGAGAACATAGGTAGGGAAGGGATCAAGCCTTCGCTGGCCCGAGGCTTGTGGCCGAAAATGCTACTTCCCCTTGGAAGGATTGTGATTTGGGAACTCTTTTCCATAGGTTCTGGGTTATGCGTAAGGAAAAGTGGAGGTGCAGAGGTGGAATCAGGCCAGAAGTGCAGAGGTGGAACCCGGCCAGAATGCTGGCCCTTGCCATCAGGCCATCTTCCCCTGTAAATGCTAGCGCACGTTTTTAAAGCATTCCAACAAATTATCTTTTTCACTATCAACACTTTCTCCTGAATTAGTAGAATGATTCAAATGATTTGATTGGAATCCTTCAGCTTGAAGATGTTGAGTCATTCTTTGCATCAATAAATCGAGGAAATGCGTCACGGAGTCCCTTGTTGCCAAAGCGACCAGTGTAGCAATATATGCTGGAGTTGAGCTACTTGACAGTTGAGCATCTTTATCATTGATAGACGTCATCTAAACGTAGATTGATAAGAACAAAT
Organism: Saururus chinensis; assembly: GCA_035235625.1. NCBI lineage: Eukaryota > Viridiplantae > Streptophyta > Magnoliopsida > Piperales > Saururaceae > Saururus > Saururus chinensis. Next base: position 32,143,142 of record CP141140.1, read on the forward strand.
TTTTTTATAATTATTATTTAAAAATAGAGTCTGTACATGATCAACCTCACACCTTATTGAAGAGGAAAAATTCGACAAAGGAGAAATTAAGTTGAGAGGGAATTTTGCCAAAATAATAGATTATGATGGAAAAATGTAAATAAAAGATCCTAATAAGCTAATAGTAAAATATAAACCCTTAACAAATGAGTGGTATGAGAAGTACCTAGCGCCATTATTTTTGTATTATAATTAGGGTGCATGACCGATAAGAACAAAATTAGCTTCTAATGTCTAATTAGTCCCCATAAAACTTTATTAAACTAAATAATCCCGACACAAATCAAAGATAAGTAATGTACCATATTACCCCTATCATTTAATACCCGATCAGTTGTGCGATACTTTCATTTATAACCCTTATCGGTTGCTCGATTTTCATTTAACATCGTTCTCCATCGCGCGACCATTGCATTTCTCCCCTGGCCGAGCTAGGTTATTATCAATAGAGGAGAAAAAGATATTCCTACTGGAGAAAAAGAGATTCCTACCACACTTTTGACTACCAACCTCTTTCAACAAGAAAAATCAACAAGCGATCGAGTTTCTTCCTGAAATCTGACTTGTCGGTGGTTTTTCTTTTTAATCCTTGTTCTTTTAACTTATTTTCTTAGCTTTTTGTAAGATCGATTTTGATTTATGTTTAACGTTTATTTTTTTAGTGTTAATTTTTTATGTTAAAAAGTAAAAAAATTATATAATTTGGTTGGAATTTTTTTCATTTTTTGTATTATTTATTGTATCATATTTTGAAATTTCTTATTAATGAACATGTAATGACAGTAAGAATATTTTCAAAGTATGATTATAAAATGATTTAATAATTGTATAAATCTATTAGTGAGTGTACATGTTTTTAAAGAGAAAATTTAATATAGAATTACAGAGTATAATTTTATTTTGCATGTACGTTGACAATACATTTAATTTGCAATATATCGTTATACTTTTCATTATTTTGAAGAATATAGTTTACTTTTGGTTTAATACCCTAAACTATTAGTAAAGAGAGATTAATCTATGAATAAATTACAAAGAAAGGAATTGAGAAAAAAAGATATTATCTTGTTTATTTCTATTTTTTTGGCGTGGAAATGTTTTATGTTCAGAATTAAAAAAATTATATAACTTAATTAATTTAGGTCTTTAAATATTTTACTACTTTAAATTATTATATGATTATTTAGGTCTTTAAATATTTTTAAAGTTTGATTATACTTAGATTTGAAATTGTATAAATATATTAGTGACTATACAAATTTTTAGTATTACACTTTGCAATAATTGTATAATTTTATTGTGTATGTATGTGACATTTTTTTATAATTGAAAATAAATATAATTTGCATTGTATCATTTTATTTTTTATTTTGAAGTAGATAATCTAGTTGTAGAATAATTTATTTAGGTTCTTTATATCATAATAGTAATATTTACAGGCTGTAATTATACTTTATATTTGAGATTGTAAATTATAATTATACTTCATGTTATGTTGTTAAAAGTATTATTCAACTTAAAGTATAATTAAGTTATTTGTTATGCTTTAATGATTGCAGGAAAGACCTCAATACAAATCTACATTATATGCCCTCTCCAAATTTTTCGAAAAGAATAGAAAATATTTTAATAAAGGCAAGATTGATATTAGGGAGACAACACCTTTTTGGTGTATTATTAAGGTTTTTTTAGATAATGAAATTAGCTTTGTTGACTGCAAAAAGATAGAAAAAAATTGCTTACAGTTAATCAAACTATATGACAAGAATGTCCATAAATTTAAGATAGCTTCGAAGTATATTAAAGTGATAGACATGGACATATCAATTAATTTTAGAATACTAATAGGAGAAGTTACAATAGTACTGAAACCTAGTAAAATGAAGCCAAATTCAAATTTTGTACAAAGGAGATTAAAGATGAAACATTTGGAAAAAAATTCCATGCAAAAGTCACTTGAAGAGGCAGTCAAATGTAAAAGTAAATTTGACAATGAGGATGTAGCTAGGCTACTAACCCATTATATAGTTGTCACTCTTTTATGCCCCACAAAGGGTTTTTCAATTCCATGGTCTTATATAAAATTTGTGGAGGATATAGATAGGATGACTACATATGCTTGGCCGCAACATATTAGACTGAATTTGATGTCATCTATTGAGAGAAAGCCAAATCCTAAAGATGTGCCAGGTTGTGTAGTAGCTTTATTGGTAAGAAAAGTATCTATTTTAAATTACTTTTTAGAATCCATCATATGCAAATTTAAAAAATATATTTTTTTCAGTATTTTTATGTGAACATACAAATGTTGTTAAAAGAAAAGTAACAACATATTCATTTCCAAGATTCATGAAGTGGAGCATGCAAGAAGTGAATAGAGCATTCTTCAGTGGCAAGTTTCGAGATATTACAGATGAAATGGTAATAGTTTTTTTGAAAAGTAAAATTTTCTTTTTGTAGAATCTTAAATCAATGAACATGTTCTTACTAATATATAAATACAGGTTATGGAAAGCAGTGTACTTTTGCCTCTTGAGGAGATGGTATTTTTCAATAAGATAAGACATGCAGAGGTTGAACAAGAAGGGGTAATTTTATAATTAACTACATTTGATTAATTGTTCATATTTTTTAGAATATGATTGTACTTGAAGATTATAATTATACTTCATATTGAATCTTATGTCCTCAAGACTAAATGAGAGACATAGGGATTGCTCTATTCTACTTTTAGAAATGTAATTATACATAAGTTATTATAATTTTAGGTCACTCGTCGGAAAACAAGAATAAAGAAGAAATGTTTTAAAAACAAGATGAAGATAGTAATTGAAGATAATAAAGGTTGTATTCTATTTCTTTATTTATTTTAAATATATTAATATACTTTTCTTGAGAATGTGATTTATATTCAATTATTTTTTTGTTTAAAATATCTTTTTAAAATAAATTTTTATTAAGATTTTATTATTAAAAAGTTATATTATATTCCCTAGCTTTATTTGTTCTCCTCATCGACATAAATTATAGATTTGAGGGTCAAAGAATCAGACTGATAAAATGAATTATGTTTCTGATTGATTTGGTAAGTTAATCTATACTATGCTAATTTCATTAGTTTTGTAGGAGCATATTTATATTAAAAAACTTTATAATTGTTTGGTAGAGGACTCACTTTAAAAATTGAGATTGAGACACTCAAAACCGAACTAGACCTTGAGAAAAAGAAGACAAAAATGCTTGAAGAAAAAGTTTATGAAGAAAAAGATGAAAAATCGGAGCTCAAAATAAAGATAAAAAACAATGTAATGTAATTTTCACTTTTGAAACTTGTATCATATTATGTTATACAATTTTCTCTTTATACAATTGAGTAATTCCATTTGTACAATATAATTTTTATTTATATTTTATTATGATATCATAATTTATATTTATAGTTTTTGTATAATGATAAAAACCTTTTTTGATTTTGTAGATGAAGAAATAGCTGCCACAAAAAAGTTGACAATTTCATTTAATGTAGAAGTTGACTTACTTTGAGAATAGATGGAAGAAGAAAAAAGTCATCGGAATATTCTAGAAGAACAACTTCAAAACAAGAGGAAAAAAGAAAGCGATGGATTTGAATCACATCTCTAAAATAAAATTGAAACAAGAAGAAATAAACTATTTAAGGAAAAAATAGATCTCTTGGAGAAAGAAAAGTTGGATTTGGATGACAATTTATTTTCTTTGGCAGCTGAACATTTGAAAGAAAATGTTGAATTGAAAGTAAATATTAGTACAAAAAAAACAAAAGAATGTCCTCTTTCAGAAACAACCATGTTAAGGCCATCTTTAACAATAGTGGAAGACATGTTAACAAAGGAAGGAAAAAGAAAGATGAACAAAAAAACTAAAATGGAAAGTTCTTTGGTGAAAGGTGTCAAAACAAGGACTAGAGGACGAGGAAAAACTGAAAGGGATAACTCTGTTTATAAATATGAAAAACTAGTTAAAGGAGAAAGGATCCAAAAAAAAGAAAAGATATGGGTCCATTAGAAGAACAAACATCTAAGAAAATAAAAATAAATTGTGATTATACTTTTTATTATAAATTTACAATAATTTTAACTGTATAAATTTATTTTAGCTTTGACTCTATAATTTGATCATTTAAATAAATTTAATATAATTATAGCTGTGTACTATAAGTTTTATTATAAATGTAATTCAACTTTATATTTGTTAATTCTAAGGAAAAGTGTGGTCAACCTTGTCTAAAGAAACCAAAGGATATTTTTGGAAGTAGAGAGAAATCAAGAGAAGTATTCCAAAACAAATTGTGATTATAGTTTTTATTATAAATTTACATTAGTTTTAACTGTATAAATTTATTTTAACTTTAACTCTGTAATTTGATAATTTAAATAAATTTAATGTAATTGTAGCTATGCACTATGAGTTTTATTATAAATGTAATTCAACTTTATATATATTAATTCTATATGAGTTACTTTATTCTTTAGTTTTTTCAATCAATTAATTAAATGTAAAAAATACTTATGTAGTGTAGTTCTCTTTCGAATATCAACAATTTATATGTTTAATATCAATTGTACAATTATACTCATGCACTTTATCAATTTTTATATTTTCATATTTGTTTTTTCAAATGGAGAAGATGAGAAAGAAGAAGTGCACATTTCTTATATGTGTACATTAATTAATGAAATTGAAGTAACTTTTAATGTAAGTATTTGCATTCAAAGTTTGATTTTACTTTTGAAAATTTTGAATATAAATTTACTTTTGAAATCTATTGACTTGGAAAATGCATAGATCATAAATGCATATTGTATTGTTTTGCATAAACAATTAAAAAATGACGTCAAAGAGGAGAGAATTGTATCACAAAATGCAACATATTACTTCCATCATGCCTGATCTTTTGTAAGTGTGCTTCATAAAATTAAAATGTTCTATATTATTTATATGTAATTTATTTTAGTACTGACAAAATAAATATTTTATTGAAACAATACAAATTCATTAATCCAATGGCAAGATAAGAACTTTGTGAAAATTTCATAAAGAAAAAGAGCACATCAAGGTATCAAATATTTCTAATTGTATCAAAGTCAGATGAAAATAGGGAAAAACATTATCACCGGCACTTGCTAGTGTACGATGATGAAGAAGGTTAGAGTCATTATAATTCTCTTCTCTCGCATTTTAATTTTGTGGACAAATGTGAACAAGATGTAAAGAAATTTGTAATTCTTTTCATATACATAATAAATTTATAATTTATTATAAAATTTATATATATTGATTGTTATGTAATCAAATTATGGAAAAGATGTGATTAGAATGAAAGAGAACCTTGGCCTTTCTACTCAAGAATTTGAAGGACCATTTTTCAAAATTGAGAATATTCCCATATAGACAACAATTTTACAAGTTTATCATATGTAAATAATATTTAAACAAAAAAAATTATTGTATTTATATAAATTTTCTTTCTTTGCAGGGATATATCTAGAATATTTCTTTGTTACTACATGCATCATGTAACAAGAAAAATTCAAATGCACAAAAAAGTTGATAAGAAGAGCATTCAAATTTTTTTAGTTTCAATGATATTTATATTGCTGACTCGTAAACAAACTACAAATTAAAACATCATGTAAGTTTGTCTTATTGTTTTACATAATCATATGAAGCTTTATTATAGTTTATATTTTCCCATAATCTTATATAATATAATATGTTAGGTAGTTTATTTCAATGTGAAAATGATCACTAAATGGAAAAAATATGTAGAAGTACGTTGCCTATAATATCTTAATGTGAAAATATAACTTTCGTTATTAATTTAGGTTATGTATTATTAATTTCTTATGTTTAGTAGGATATGATTAGACTTTGTCTTTAATTGCAGAATATACTTTAAGTTTTAATTGTAGAATTTACTATAGATTTTTTTAGTATTATTTTTGAGGAGTGTGATTTTATTTTAGGTTTGTTATTAATTTTAGATTTTAGTGTACTTCATATTTTTATTGCCTTTGTAGAGTATGATTTTAATTGCAGGATAGAATTTGTTCTATGACGAATTTTATAAGTTGTATAGTGCAACTTGACTGGTAGATTTTTTTTCTATACAGATTTATTATAAAATCTGAAGTAAAGTTCTTTTTATTTGATTTGTTATCTTTATGATAGTAAATTGTTAATTTAGAATGAAGAGTGATATATGAATATACTTTGGAATGGACAAAGTTTAATTTTAAAGATGAGGAGTCATGGATTTTTTTTTATTCGTTTGATCATAAAGGGGCATTAGAATGAGATGTTGTAGTGACTTTAAGCGTTATATAGGTGTTGTATGAGTTCAATTTCGAATGGATTACATAAGTTCACACATACTTTTTTTCAAATTATTGTTAATGAAAATGTATATTTCTAAGCTATAGTGAAACTAATGTAAGCTTGGATTTTTATTAGTAGTTTTTGCTTAGTAAAATATTTATGTAGCATGGTTTGTGTTTCATTTTTTATTTAGTTCATCAATATATGTATTTGGACAGTATCTTTATAGTTTAGATTCTAAATATATCAAATACTTTAGTTTTTTTATTCTTATAGTGGTTTCAGATTTATGTACATTTTAGTATAATTTAAGTATGCTAATGGTAAATATATTTTACATAGTATAATTTCATATAACCTTTTTTAAAAGTATCATTATTGCATAAAATATAATCTATGTCCAATGAATGTACTTTTTGCTTAATTGTTATCAGTATGAAATGCTGTTTTTTGTTTATTTCTTTATAATTTTTTTTTAAAGTATCATTATAGGTATTCTTATTAGCATAAAATTTTAGGTAACTTTGATGGGTTTGGGTGAGAATAATATGTTATGTGATTAATATCTTCTAAAAGTGGGACATCATATCTTTGATTTGACATGCAAATTTTTGCATATTGATTATTGATTGACCTATTTGTTGCATCTTGTTTTTCCGTATGTTTTAGTGTAAAGTCTAATTTGAAGTGCTTAGAAAAGGACAAAGGTTGCCTAGGTTGTTGAAGAAGAACTTGCCCATGTCGCTGATGGTGTGTTTAGAAAAGTTTGTCTAGATTGTTAGTGTGATTAGAAATGAAAGATAAGACTATCTCATCTGATATTTTTATTTTTTGGGTTTTCTAATAGTCAACAGAGAAACTTCACACTTCTGACATTATATTTTGATAATAAGGTCATGATTAAATAACACCTTTATATGAGAGCAAGGATCCGAAACTTGTACTTCTGTTTGATACTGTTGAATGATTGGTGTCGTGAAAGAACGATCTAGCACTATTGAATAAAAGCAGAGTCAATTATATGGTGGATCTAGTTAATAATCTATCAAGTGCATTTGTGTGTTTAACAGTTGGGCAGAGCATCACTTAGCTAGCACAAAGTCATCCCCTACTATCACCTATGCTGCTTATCCTTGTCACTATAAATTCACTAGTTGACAAAATGTTGGATGCTTTGAATGCTGTTGAAACTTGACTAGTGTTCCTACGAAGTTTTTTATTGTCAAATAATATTTTTCCTATATAAGATTGGTTTAGATGTTTGGGCTCTATATAAGATATAAATGGAAACATAAACTGGGATGTAGCCTATAGAATTTTTGTTGGAGAGAACAGCACTTGGAGTCCTTTGTGACAAATAGATGCCGCCTAAATTAAAAGGAGAGTTCCTGAAATGGCTATTTGACTAGCTAAGTGTTATGGCCCTTGATGGAGGCTCTTTAGGAGTAGGCTTGTTCTATTTATTTCATGGTTAGTATAAAGTTATTTGTAATTTTTACTAAAATATAAAATAATTATATTTTATATTGTACTTATACTTTTCAACAAATTAACATAAAGTATAATTATAACACGCAAATATTATTACTAAAATATGAAGGAAACAACAAAAGTATAATAAGACTTTTCTTAATAATAATACATTAATCAATATATAACAAACCTAATCTCCCTTGTTGTTCAAATGTGGACAAATTAAAAATAGTATAATAATAATATAATTATTATTTCTTCGGGGCTAATCAAGAGCACATTCAAAAACATGTATACCTATATGTGAAATGAAAATATATGAAACTTAGTTTATAACAATACTTAAAAGACACAATCACATGGATCCATTTCATTCGTAGTTGATCCCTATAGTGAACCATTGAAAACTATGGATCTTGAAAATTATCAAAGGAAGAAAAAATTTGTTTATTTACATCTTACAACCGGGCATAGCCCAGCTCACACAATGCACCAAATCCTTTCTCTAAACAAAGTTTATTTTATTTTATAGAAAGATGAGATCTTCATGGTGTCCAGTGTCATGCCTCAGCACCCGCCAGACCCAAGCTGAACCCGGTCCAAGGGACGGTCGAAGCGCACGAGGGAAATAAGGTATTAAATTGTTGAAGACTTAACCCCTCTAGTGGGTAGCACACACACAGAGTAGTGCACCGCTTTATCTTTGTGCAAGAGAAATAAGTGAAAATGTAATGGACATTAAATCTAAATCGGTCCTCAAGTCTCAACCCACAAACTTAAAACACCAAGCCAACAAATATGGCTCTAGTAAATATCTGAAACAAATCTAAAGCCACCAAGGCAATAACAAAGTCAACCAAAACATGAAGTTCTAGTAAATCATCTGAATAAATCAGAAAAGATAGTAATGTCTCTCTAGGCTCCTGCATACACCTGATCATCCTCCACACACTCCTCGTATAGAGGGACCCGATCGTCTGCATGTCGCCGCCTGTAGCCCCAAAATAGAAAACACAAAAAACCGGGGTGAGCATAAAACTTAGTAAGGTTTTGAATGTTGGAACGGTAAATTAGAAAGCAACCACAACATTCTACATATTTTATTACATCAACATATCATATAATTCTCATTTCTGATTACTTTCTGTTATCTTCACCATACTTACCCATAAGTAACTATCCTACATGAAAGTATCTTAAACACATTATTCATAGCACAAATAATCACATCATAATATAAATATCCATCTTGCATGAAGAGTGTCTCTAGCACACTATACTTATTCATCCATCTCCATTCTCCTTCATAAACATTCATCTTAACATTCATCCTGCATGAGAAGTATCTCTAACACACAATCACATCATGCATATCCATAAATATTCAACCTGTATGAGAAGTGTTTCTAACACACAATCACATCATGCATATCTATAAATAATCAATCTACATGAGAAGTGTCTCTAATACACAATCATATCATGCATATCGATAAAAACATCAACCTTGCTTAATCGGCCGAAGCTAAAGCAGTCCCTGCTCATTTCAGACAATCCCCGATTGGAAAGTCTAAAGGAATTATGCAGTTTGGGTAAATTCCCTAACGAGGAAGATTACCTCCTAGTAAGCCGGTGCACTCAGCTACACTAGCCTGGATTCTTAGGGTCTAGATGGTCTCAATAGTTTTGATCTCCTTATAACATTGTCACTCTTTTCAACCTGGGGAGGAAAGCCCATCCTCCAGGGATGTAAAACCCTGTCCTTTCAAATGTAAAATTGAATTGATAAGCCTCTGGTCGATTAACCCTACAAGCAATATTACACAACTGCATACAATCAATCAATACAACTAATATCGATAAAATTTCATTCGTAAATCCCTCTCATAATGCATGCAATATAGTACATGTGTGAGCAATGACTACATGAATTCTAATTCATGAAATGTGCACCCCATCAGCCATACATGCATCATTTCTAATCATAAGTATCAACAATCACCCTAATTATCCCCACATGTGTATGTACATAGTAGAAACATTCAATTCTAAGCATAAGGACATGCATTATAAACATTCTATCAACATACTACACACATGCTATTTAGCATTTAATCATGGCTCCTCACTAAAATCATGAGTGAAATCTATCGAAAAACATAATTTGAATCAAGTTCAATCTCACACTATACTTAAGTAAACATATTCATTACCACACTTAAAACTAAACATGACACCATCATTTACCCATAATTTAATCATAATTATGAAGGCATACAAATCCATTCTCATGTTATAACCTTACTAGAATCATACTTAAAATATAAAGAATTACTCAACCATGGATTTAGGATAAGAAATCACCACATGCTTAACTGAATAATATGTAATCCACATAATACTTAAACATTCATCGTAGCTTCCAACATCAAATTCATGCCCTTTCAGTAGCTCTTCCTAACATAAATTACTCATCATATTCATAGGAAATAGTACTAAAAAGGAAAAACATGAAAATGACCAAAATAAACAAAATGACCAAACTGTAGTGTTGTCGTTCGAGTTCAAACGCCATAATTGCAGTTCTGGTTCATCTTCTTCATTTCGAACCCAAAACCGAAAATATACATATCTATCTTAAACCTTCAAATCTCACTCTTAAACATCACCATAACGAAATCTAAGCCTAAGAAATAGTAAATCTAGTAATTTATCAACAAAAATACGAAGAAATCGCAAGAAAGATTAAGCTTTTCTTAATCCTCCATTAAAGCTTAACTCCATGCAAACCCACTTGAAACCTCACCAAAATCAAATCCGAAAACACAAACCTATTTAGGAAGAAATCCCTTACCTTCAGTGTGCTTCTTGACTTGAAATTGACACTCCAACTCCTTCAAAATCTTACCCACAATAGGGTTTTGTTAATACATGTATAAATTCGATTAATAAAGCCTAAATCACTTAAAAATTCCTAGATCTAGGGCTTGTTTAGTTCCAAAACGAAAATCCTTCATTAGAGGTTTGAAATAGAGATCAAAATTAGAAACTTTAGTATTAAAAATTAAGATTTAACTTTGGAGGGATGAGATTGAGAAAGAACCCTAGGTGATTAATGAATAAATCAAGCTAATCTTACCTTATCGGACTTTCCTCTCATGGAATGGGGATTAGGGCTTTCTAAGTTCCAAATTTCAGCTCTTCACAAATGGGAATGAGGCTATTCCTTTCTATTTATAATAGGCATTGTGGTAAACCTAATAAGAATGTGGGGTACAAATAGAATTTAACACTAAAAATGGAAAAATTGTTCATTTTAAGTCCAAAATGAAGTCTAAAAAATTTGAAACCCTAAATTACTGTCATAAGATGTTTTTAGGGTTTTGTGGGACCTATCATCCCAATTTATGAACGTGGGGCCCACGATGGGTCCTACCCCCTAAATTTTGGGAAAATAACTAAAAATTCCAGAAAAATTTGTAGTCTTATTTTAACATAAAAACCATCAAAGTAAAGAAAATTTGATTAAAACCTTAGTTAACCATCTTAAATTTAAAAATAAGTCAAAATTGACCAAATTAATATTAAACCACACAATAATAACTAAATAAAATTTAATAAATCGGTTAGAGTTTAAGGAACTTCAAGGGTCCTGATCTTGCAACCATATCCTTCCCCTCTTAAAAACAACACAGTTATCTAATTAATCATAAATTAATAACATATAAAATATAACTAATTTTATGGATCTCCATTAATATTTCTGTTTAGCAATAACAATTCAAAGAAGCTTCTTACAGAGAGTAGATATTTGATGCACTATTACTCAAGTTTAGAACCGGTTCATTCATGAAAGTTATAATACAGTCTGGAAATCCAAATATTAAAAGATTAGTCTATAAGAATTGGATGTAGAATTAGTTCAAATAATGAAAAATTCAAGCTTAAGGGCTAGTCTTCCAAATAGGAAAAGATTTTCCAACTGTCATAATTAAATGAGAAATAGATGTCCCTCATTTCATAATATATAAAAAAAAGACATTTCCACTTGCAACAAATATCAAGAATAAATATAAAATGTCTCAGCACATTGTATAATTTATATTGAAAGTAATATTATGCTTCAAGTACCATTTGCATCTAATTTTAAAAATAAATATGCATATCTAGATATATTTGTAAAGAAAAAAATAAAATCTCTTCAAATTACTAAAGTTCATACGGTTGTTGTTGCAGTGGCAAGTGGAGATATGCATCCTGCATATTGTCATACAATTCATTTTGGTAAAAAAAGGTACTTGAATTCAGCAAGAAATTCCTGAAAATAAAACTCAAGCAGTTCAACATTTGTTGTGCTGGGTCTAAAAAACTAGGTAAAAAGTAACTATAAAAGGCAGAAAGAGCAAAAAAGATAACCACTAATCATGTCATTTCAATCAGTAATTTTTTTGATCAACTTTGTCAATTGATACTAAAATTTCTTTGATCAAAGAAAAAACATAAAAATAGAGAGAGAGAGAGAGAGAGAGAGAGAGAGAGAGAGAGAGAGAGAAAGACTTTGATGAGAAGAAGATCCAATTAAAATCCACATACTAGTCATCAAATATTTCCTCGGAGAGGGACCATTTGATAAGTTTACTTTGATGTTTGACAAACTAGGTACATGATCGTGACATATAGTGACTGTCCACCAGAAGAGAAATCTACTATCTATAGGTCAAGACAATCCATTTCAAACAATCCATATCTTTCTTCGTCACTTCAATTCTCATGTTTGGATCTAAACATTGTTTAAATAGTTTATAACAATATATAATTTATACTCTAAATATGTACAAAATAGTAGTATTTTACTCAGAATATATCATCATATAAATATAAGCTCAAAAAAGAACAATAAAAGTTAATGCTAATAGACAATCACTTTTAAGTAAATAATAAGATGTAAGATTCATATAAATAATAGAATAACCAAAATACTTAGAATGATACTTTGTTTTTCATAATAATTGAATATAGAATCTAAATGATAAGTTTTCAAACAATAACAACCAAAATAAAAAATACTAATAAACTCAAAATAAGAATTATATTCTAGACATTCAAATCTTGTAATGCATCTTTACAAGTCTTCTTGTTGTGATGTTCAAGTTTGCCACACCGACCACATTTCATTGTCCTTGTTAACTTTTCACCATGAGATGGAATTCTAGTAAACTTTGGTCTACCAGACGGCCTTCTTGATAATGGAAGCAAGACTACAACTTCTTTTGAAGAAACTTTAGGCTTTCTATAAGAAGGAATATGCAATATAGGCTGAGAGTAAGAATTTTCAAATGCCACTTTTGTAAGACAAGGATAAAAAAAATGAGGGTCTTTCCCATTTCTAAGCAATGCCACTGCAGCATGTTTACAAGGGTATTTAGTCAGCTGCCATTTGTAACAAGAACACTCATGAGAATCAATATTTACATATGTTGATGGATCTGACATAACTTCATATAGATTATCATGAGAAGCAGCCACTACCCAAACACTATCATCCTTAAATATTCTCATCCAACTTTTGTTCCATAATTAGGCAAAGAACACCACTCCAATTCTTTGCTTCATTCCTATGTTCATTCATCATCTCCATAATCTTAATGTGTATCCTATCAATCATCTTCATAATGGGCAAATATCTTTCATCACGTATCCATGAGTTAAAAAATTCTACAACATTTGAACACATATCACCATAACTCTTGCCCTTAAAATATGCATTCATCCAATTTTCTTTTTGAAGATTTAAAAAAAAATAACTTGTTGCTCACCATCTTTTTTAAGTCCTTCAAACAACTTGTCAAATTTTGAAGTTCTTGCAGCCTAAGCACATTGTATAAACTTGAAATCTATACTCTCACGGAAGTCATTAGTCCTTCATCTCAAATTGTCCCTCAAATTCATTCTCAAATGGTGAAAATAATAAGCATGTGGAAAAGATGGAAATTTTTGTGACAGAGTTTTAAGCAGCCCCTTATTATGATATGAGATAATAGTCAACTCACGTAAAAGATTAAGTATCACCTTCAATTGAATAAGAAACCATACTTAATTATCTTCATCCTCAGAATTGAAAATGACATATGCAAGTGGGAAAATACCTTAAAAAAAAGAAAGGAAAGGACATCAAAATCATTGACAAAATAAATACTTTTAATTAAAAGTAAAACATTACTATACACATCATATAGTATAATTTTACTTCGTTATATAGTTTAACTACAGAAATAAACTAAAATTATAATTTACAGCAAGAAACAAAAAGAAAATAATTACCTTGGTTAGCATTTTTTTTCTATGGAAGGCAACAAGTGACATTTATAATGGCCATGCAAATAGGTTCTATCCAAAAATAACATGGGATGACAAAAGTTAAATCCATGGATGCATGCATAAAATGAAACAAACACTCTCTTAAATCGCCCAACTTCATTATCAATCTCCAAAGTCAAATGGCCACCAGGATTAGTACTCATAGTAGTACCAATGTACCAATGCAAATCATCAAAAGACAATGAATGATCACCAAAAATTTTCTTTTGATCCTTTTGAACACTCTTACATGCAACTCTATAGGAAATATCAAGACCATAACTTATATTAAATTGACGTACAACATCAATTGGACGAGTACGTGGATTGTTGCTAACTTGACTCAACAACTCCTTTGAAGCAATGGTAGTTGTTGTCCTTGGATTCTTCTTTCTTCGCACAATACATCCACATGTATGTTAATTGTGAAGCTTCCGAATATAAAAAGTATTACTCCAACCATCCTTTCTTGCATGAACACGCCATTGACATCTTATTGATTCTTTGTATTTGCATTCAGCAGTTACCCTTAAAAAATCATTCTTAATATATTTAAATTCAAAACTAATCTCAATCGCATAATGACACAACTTTTGCTTAAAGTCTTCTACATCATCGAACTTCTACCCAATAGAATCAATTGCACTAGACCAATTTTTTGTCAAAGGAATATTATTTTCATGCAAAGATGAATCAACTTCTTCATCAAAAATAACATCATCACGAATTTGAATGCTACTACTTATCACTTGATTACTAGTACCATTACTAGTTCCTTGATCAACATAAAAATCATTGCCTGTTAATGAATTAGTGACAAGAACATCAACAATCTTCACATGCAGCTCATAAGCAAGAAAAAATAAAATTTGTAAATCGTCATTATTAAGAAGATTGCACTTTGAATGACCATCCAAAGAATATTGCAATATAATAGACTCAGAATTCAGATCACTCCATGTTTGAAAAATCATAGAAATTAAGGTCTCATAAGAAATACTTCTATTAACCCGAAAAACATTAATATTAACACCATGTTTGCACAGTAAAAATATAAAAAAGTCCGTTTTTTTGCAAACAAAAAAATAAAAATACACTTAATTATGATAATAAGAATATAATATATTTTACATATACAATAAGCAAAAAAATGTAAAAAAAACAATTCAAATATACTAATTCTAAAATGACTTACATGAACCATATAATAAAATTTAACAAGCAAAAAAAAGAGAATAATATCAAGGGAAAATTCTAATATAGTAAAATATAATAATATTCTTAAAAATTGATATATTAAAGAATGTTACAAAAATTAATATCTATTAAGAACAAAAAGAATGTAATGAGCGCATACCTACTGGTCACAATCCACAAGTTGTTGCTCAATAAAACTCAACAGCTCCCCAGTAAATAGAAAAGTTTCATACTCTAGCACTCCTCTAGCACTAAAAGAAAAAAAATCTAAAATTTTCTTAAAATTCATACAGATCATACTACATAAAAATAATAAACAAAGAATATTATGAATCATCAAACAAGCAATTGTGAATAATCAATAATACCTCTAACCAAAATAATCGAGAAGATTGTTGGTGGAGAGTATGAGAGACTTATAGGCGTTGGCCAGAAAATTGACAAGACGCAGTAGGAATGCTCTTCCCGGACAATGAAGATCTTGTCAAAAGTGTTCTAAATAGAAAAGACCGCGTTCAGCAGCTAATCGTCACCCACCATCAGCAAGATGAGAGAGTCCTTATTTTCGCCGGAGGAGAAAGATCATCTCAACAACATAAATGAACAAGTAGCAGCGATAGAAAACAAAGCTAGCGGCGATATACAAATGGCGGAGCAGATATTCGTAGAAGCCCTAAAAAAAGCCGATGGCAATATAAACCGGCAGCAATAGAAATGACGAAGTAGATTTTAGTAAAATCTCTAAAAACAATGCCGGAAGCGATAGAGATAACCATCATAGATAGAGATAGATATGGTGGAGGCGGAGCAGGAGCAGGAACGACCTTAGGAAGGGTATTTTTGGATTTCTTCATGGCATAGAAATAAAATTAGAAGATTTATACGTGAAATAAAAGTAACATATATTATAGGCCGGAGTAAAAAAAGTTGGTTGAGACTAAAGGCTTATTAGAAACGGCAGTTAGGACATATTGGAAAATTTCCGTTATAATTATGATGATTAGTATTGGATAAGTGCTTGAGGATTAGATCATGATCTCTAACGGTCCAGAGCCAAAGCTGCCGTAATTTTTCGGGACTCCGACTCGTACTCGATATCTTTAAGTCGAACAAAGCTGTATCTCGAGTTCGAGTCGACTACATGCCTGTGTCCACGTGTCCGACTTTGTTTATATCATAATTAGGGGTAGCTTATTTCTCCAGAATTAAGCTCCAAGTCCAACATAAGCGGCTTATTGCTCCACAATTAAGCCCCTCCCAGGCTTTCCATTATTTCTCTCTCTCTCTGTCAGACCTGTATGGGTAGGAGGGAATCCGCATGGCTTCTGCTTGGGATTACCTGTGCCTTTACTTGCTCCGCCCGTTTCTTGCTCTGGTCTTCGTTCTCTCTTTGATATCTTTGGGTAAGTCTTCTTCTGGATTTTTGTCCTGAACTGCCATTGATTTTATCGGTCATTGCTCGCTTTCCGTTGGAAATCTTCTTATGGGTGGTGGGTACATTGTTGAAAGGGTGGTTGTTGGCGTGGAAGTTGGTTCTAGTTCACGTCCCGCTGGTGCAGGAGATCTGCGGGCTCCGCAAGAAGCCTAAACAGCCCAAGCCCCTCACCCGCCGCGTCTCCCGGCTCTACAATACTGCTGTCCTTCCCAATTCCTCATCTGGGTATGGCTCCTTCTTCAATTTCTAATATGGGTTTCTGTTTTTTTCGCTGTTTTTTGGTTCAAATGTGGCGTATTCCTTCAAGTAACGAGCTTTCATTGAATTCGAATTGATGTTACATCTAATATTTTTTGGATTCTTCAAGCCGGAACATCTACCTTTGTAATTCTTTCACATTGTAGTCATTAATTTATCTTTCAATTATGATTCTTTGCATTATACTATAGAAAAGAATATCTTTTTAGTGTATGGATCAGATAATCGTCAATATCCTTGCTGTTGGAGTGATGAGAACGGATTAATAGGTAAAGTAGTTGGAGGGTTTATGATTTATTGGGGAACTTTAGCTCAAGGATGCATTGTTATATCTTTTTGCAATATATTTGGAGACGAGATTGACATTTATTTCGTGATGGATGGATTATAAAATATTGAATTTGGAGTTTAATTGCAGCTAGTGAGACCTTGTGTTGTGTACAACCCCTAATTATCTTTTATTGGCCTTTATTGGATTAGTTGCTAGAGATTAGGAGTACTGTTAGCTTATGCTTGTTTACTTATTGCTTATGACACTTTTATGGCTCATTGCTTAGTTGTTGTACCCATCATTTACGTGGGAGCTAATGCCTAAATTTCATTAATGAAGAGACTTAATTCTTAACCGCTGCTTATAAAAGATTAGTAGATCAGCCATAGCATAGAAGAGGAGGGCAGCTCCTCTTGAACTGACCCAATCGTACTACACTGTTGGCCTTCAGCACTGCTATGCTGCTGTCCATCCACCCAGTTCTATCTTCTTATCCATATCTCTCTCTTGTGTCATATCTCCATAGGACCCTAACCCACATAAAAGTAGACATTTCTTCCTGCTTCCTGCTAGAATAGTTGTGCATCTCTCAGGCAAGCACATAACCTTCTCAGGCAACCCCAAATCAGGCTAGAGTGAAGGTGCAAGATCGATGTTGCCAACCTCAAGTTGTTGAGAGAAAGCTTTTCCTACTTATGATTATGATTGTCATTATGATTAAACTTTTGCAAGGTTCTTAATTGATGGAAAATGCTATTTTTCTTAATTACACTCATAATACTTCTTAATGACACATTTGATCTCCAATCTGGAAGTGAATTGAAACTGATGTTTCAGCCATAACTGGGTAAATTAGTAGAAGAGGCACTGGTGTCATTGGGTAACACGCAGGGGGGCTAATCATCTGGGAACTGTCACTGGACATGATTATTTAAATAACAAACGGTGCTGGTTATTGCAACAACAATGGAATTGATGTTCCAGTGCAGTTATAAACCTAAATAGCGTTTAAATTCCAACTGATTATAGCCTGAAGAAGCAGAAAACAAGTAGGAGGATAAAAACAGTAGATTAGAAATAGAAGAATAGAAAACGAAATTTTATTTATCTCAGGCTGAATGTTGACTGGATGTAGATGATGTTTACAATTCCTACTTAAAATAAATTTTGGGCCCTCTTTCTCATAATAATAAAATTAAGATAGTATCTCTACCAAAACAACAAGTACTCTCTCACAACATGCAGTAATTCTGAACATATCAGGAAATTTTGACTAAATTGCACTCATGCCAAGCATAATTTGGAGAGCTGCCTAAATTTCACTTTTAAATCTTAAATACCAAAATAAACTTAAGGAATTCCTTATAGCTATTGTAAATCCTTTCCTAAGTGAAATGCAACATCAGAAGACAATTTTAAAAATTATTGAAAGCCCCTGACTTTCTAGAAATTTGAAAAATACCCCGGGAATAATTTTGTTAAACTGCTCAACAATGGTGAATCTGTAGCTCCAGGGTTATTTAGAACTTTTTGTAAATGGAAGTATTTTAATATGTCAATGCTAGATCCACGTTGACTTAGTGATTAGTCAATCTTTGAGAAATGTCTTTCTTACTTTTGATTGTGTTGATTCTAAGTGTAGCGGCCAGTGCAATTTGCTTGAGTTTGGAATGTAAAAGCAATGGACGGTTTGAGAATTTACAGAGTATGTCCTTGAGGCAAATAAAACAAATAGCGAAGGAATTAGCAAAAGCAAGAGTAGAAGGGTTTTGGAAGAATATTGCAAAACAATAGACCTTGTATTTATAAATAGTTTAACCAGCCTAATTGCATAGTTCCTTTTCCTTTTATTTTTTATGGTAACGATGTACTAGGATTTTTCTGCTTTGAACTTGAAACCCATGTTTGGAGCTTGAGAAAGTAATTGAAATGTAGGAATTGCGCTTTATTTATGGAAACATTGCAATAAACCTGGGCTGCAAGGTCTGCTGTATTTAGTTTACTATATATTCTGCTATATTTCTAGTGCCCCCTATTTATGTGGCTCCCATAGGCTGTGTATTGACTCCTTAAATGGATGGCTCCCCCCTTTCATAGGCCCCTCCCAAATAATTAAAAATCCTAGTCTCGCCATGGCATCCCTTGATTGCACCACATAGGAAATGTCTAACTGATGGATGAAATGGAAGATGCTTTTCCGTAGTGCTTATGCCCTGTTTTAGAAAGACTATTACCGACAGCAGAGACATGGCAAGTCTGGGCACAAACAAAACTGCTACCTGTTCTTACGTTTCATTGATGTGAAAATTTGCTACGTCAATTTATTATTTGATCTATCTATTTGTTAAAATTTGATCCAATGTGGTGACCTGTCCAAGAAAATAAATTTCCAATATTCATTTACAAGAGTTAAATGTGGTTTCCTTTACAAGTTGGAGATTAATGGTTCACTGATGTGTTCTTATCAAGTAAAGTTGGTTTATTTCTTCTGCAGGGTAAACAATTTGGAGACAGAAAATAAAACTAAAAGGATGGAGTAAAAGAGTTTTGAGGAATCATGAAAGAAAAAATACGTGATCAACATTTGTAGCTGGCAAATATTTTATGTTTGGGTTAACCGCTTCTTGACCTTAACTCTTATCCACTACCCCATCTTGTGAGGTGCAAACATGTATTTCGCATTATGCGAAGTACAAGTTGTACAAAACACTTTGTATATATAACTTTATTGATAAGTGAAGGGTTGATGTGTGGAGGCGTTGTGATTGCAGCTGTCTAAATGTAAGTGGAGTATTCATGAGATAGGAAGGGTTTTTAATGCTCCCCATTCACCATGAGCCCAACATAAGTAACTTTTGGGGCCATTCATTCATGAGTTCAATGGTGTACACACTACTACACGTTAGTGTCAATATCGCCATTAATTTTAAAAATAAATTATCCCTAGGTGTTTATTACACTAGGCTTACTGTGAGCAGAGAGCAAAAAAAACTCTTTTTATACTAGAAGTGCCTCAATGTATGCCTCAAGAAATTAGACATATTTTTTTTTGTTTCTAAATGAACTACTCTAATATTAATAATTATATTTGAAAAAATAGTAATTTTTATTAAATAGTAATACTTATATATTAGAGAAGAAAAAATAAGTTTATAATATTCTTTTTTATGTACTAAACTAATTAAATAGAGCCATTAACATGAAAATTTTTTTTCCCGGTTCGAACTTTGTTAGAGTCTCTAATACTCCTTTTGTCCCATATTCAGTGTCCAATTTATTTTTTTAATGTAATAGTGTGATCTATGATGACCACAATAGGGGCCTTCAAATGAACTAATTTAACACTACTCGCTTGTTTGGATTTAAAAAACAAAATAAACTGAATCATAACCATTAATAAGGGCTACATGGAGTATGTTCTAGGATGAGCGCTACAGAGGCTGGAATATTACAATCTGGTCCCTTGAGAACATATATGATTAGCAGAGTCTCCTACATTCATCACTTCTGGCCACTGCAAACTTTATCCCTTCCAAGCAACACCGCCAAAGTGCACCTACCCAGGCCACTGGAGATGGACTTTAGTGTGCTCCCATATCATTTTGAAGAATAGCCCCGCCATCAGCTTTACAGGGGTTGCCAAGACTGAATCCATCAAATTTAACTTACACCACCCAAGCTCGGCTCCCGGCCAAGTTTGGCAGCAGCTGGCCTCGCCACGGCCAGACCTGCCATCGCCAAGCAAGACAAGCCTACCATCGCTGCAACTGCAGTAAAATAAAAATAGGATGGGATAAGGTTAGAACGCGGCTATTTCCCCCACTGAAAAAAAAAAAAATTTCATTGATTCCGCCTCCAAAGACAAAAACCATTTAGAGTCCATCTCCAAGTTTCTTCCAGAAATTTGAAAATACTACTATTCTTTCTAATCCACATGAGTCACCAAAAATTAAAATCAGTAGTAGCTAAAGTACCCTTTACCTCGGGTACAGGGTCTTTATTATTGAGTGCCTGTATCATCTAATTATGAATATTGTTACCAAAAGAGTCCAAATGACCTCCAAAGTACCTAAACCCAAGGGCATGAGCATAATCACATTCCAGAAACCTGCGGTGTAATTGTTTCAGGTGCCATTTTACACGTTCACACAATCTTGAGTTGTAATCTTCAGTCTTGAATATACAGTAGCTGACTAGTGTTGGCACCATTTAACATTATTTTCCACGCAAGTAATTTAATTTTTTGAAAAGTAGGCTATCTCCAGCATTTGAGCCGGAATCCATCCGGTCACCAAAAATTGTGTGAATCAATGTTTGAGTGTGAATCATTCTATAAGCAGAAGATGCATAGAATTATTTTCCAAAGAGCTAACGTTGTTTTCTATGAGGAGGAGTTTTTAATTGTGAAATTGGTCATTTAGCTGACTGTGACCGTGACCAATTTATGACTATTTAATATTATGACCGTGACCGATTGTCTAGCGGACACGGTCTGTCTGTTTTTGTTTTTTATTTTTTTCTACTTTAAAAATTGTAGTTCGTCCTTGCCCCATCCTCTGCCTTCTCGATGGGCCAGCATCCCACGTCGACCTTGACTTCTTCCACCTCCCTGCCGGCGAGATCCAACAGAGATTCGTAGAGAGATTGTTTGTTGTTAGTGGAGAGGCGGGTTTCGCTTGCATTTGCTCCAGATCAGTCCGCCAGACTATGACACAAACCACCCACATCCTAGTCATCCCTTGCCCTGCGCCTAGGGCTGGGAATTGGGTCGGGTCAGGTCAAATCAGGTCGGGTTGGCCTTAACCCTCACTGAAATCAGGTCGGGTCATGACCCGACCCTATTTTTAAATCAGGTCGAAAATCCAAACCCTAACCCTACTTGAGTCGGGTTGGGTTGGGTATGCGGGTAACCCTACTTTTTTTTTACAATTTTTTTGTTAGATTCATATTATATACCTTCTCTCTTTGCAAAGGGCAAATACAAATAAAATTAAATACATTACAATATTAATTTAAAATGTTTGGTTCTTTGGCTAATTTGTGGATATATTTTTTGTAGTAGCCATCAACGAAGACCTTAGAGGTATAATGTTGCATTTCCTCCATTCTAAGAGAATGATAACAAAATAGACCTTCGATGTTTATTTACTCATGATCAGCCTACTTGGCTTTTGATATTCAACATGTCTTAATTTCAAAATTTTAGTAACTACGTCTATATGGCTGCTCATAACCCTACCTTCCTTTGCAACATGTGACACTTGATTACAATTTTCCTCTTCCGAAAACTGTCCCTCATCGAGCTCTATTATCTGCCTATCTGGATGTTCCTAACCTGCTCCCTATTATGAATATCAGGCCTTCAACAGAGAGTTAAATTTAGTGTGTGATGTGTCCTTTTAAAGGAGAGAGGATGAGTAATGAATACAACAAAATATGACATATTTTCATTCCATTCACCACACCTAAAAGAATAATAGAAAAAAAATTAAACTATATATAAATTAACCACACTTTGAAGATATCGTCCTCTATTATCCCAAAATGGATGTCTACTACAAAGCAAAATATATGTGATCACACCTATACTCCAAGCAACTAATTCATGCTCAAATTTATGTTTAAGCACCTCTAGTTCAATATAGTATGCACTAAACAAACACTATAATAATAGCATAAATAAGTTTAATAGACCAACACTATAATAATAAGGTTCTTTATTATTTGTAGTCAGGTAAAAGTCGGGTTGGTCGGGTTATGTGGGTCGGGTACGACCTGACCTGCAATTCAAAATGGGTCAAGAGACTAAACCCTAACCATGACCCTCCCTGTAGTCAGGTCAGGTCAGGTGCAGGGTTAAGCGGGTCGGGTTTGAGTCGGGTAAACGGGTCAGGTTGGATTTTCCCAGCCCTACCTGCGCCGGGCCACTTTCCCTCCCTCCTCAACTTGGCCCACCACCTCTCTGAACGCGGCCTTCTCGTAACTCTCCTCGTCACCCCCAAGAACCTCCCTTTCCTCTCCCCTCTCCTTGCGTGCTCCCCCTCCGTCCACCCCCTTGTCCTCCTCCCTCCCACCCGGTGTCGAGAATGTCTACGACCTTCCTCCCAGCATCAATTCCTTCCACCTCATGATGCACGCTCTCTCAGCCCTCCACGCCCCTGCCCTCGCTTGGGCCCGCTCCCTACTGTCCCCTCCTTCAGCCATCCTCTCCGACTTCATTGTCTGCTGGACACACGGCCTTGCTGCCTACCTCTCCATCCCTCACCTCGTCTTCTCTTCCTCAGGGGCCTTCATCCTCTCCATCACCTTCTCTCTCTGGCGATGCCGCCCCCCTAAGTCCCCTTCTATCTCCTTCCCCGAGATCCCCCACTGCCCCGAGTACCCTTGGTGGCAGATCTCTTCATCTCAGTGCAACATCACTGGCTGTCCGGTGAGATCCTGGTCCAGTTCGCTACAATCTTGAGCCGGTTCTCTGATGAGTCAGAGCCAAACCTTGTTCAGTTGGGGACGTTGGTAACCTGTGTTGGACCATGGTATGGGCTCGGGTCTGGTTTGGTCAATGATGTAGTGGTTTGTGTAAACCGGTATGGGTTGTGGGGTCCAAGAATGGTGGGGTGGTTATGCTGACCCCACCTATGCCTTTATTATACTAATTTGATTTGGACCCACCGACATCAAATACGTACATTAGGCATTCAACTAGATTGTGTATTAACATGTTGTGGGGCCTAAACGCACGAATTAGGTATCTAGGGTGGAACCCGTAGCTAGTGAGGGGTCGACCCTGTCGCGGGCTTAGCTGTGTGCAGGGGGTCTAGGCCTCCGTGGGCTCTGAGAAACAGAGCCCACTCCCATTGTATAAGACCTTCTATTGAAATAGAAGGAAAAAGAGTATTGAAAACCAGTTAGTAATAGCCCATTTTAGGCCTGCTTAAGATAGGAATGAGGGAGGGTATATAAGGGAGAGAAAGAGAGGAGACAACCCTAACTTGAGAAAACAAGGGCCAGCCCCCTCTCTTGTCTTCGCTCTTCCCAATTGGCCGCCCCCTCTCTCTCTTGTTCTCTCTTGGTTTAGCCTGCTCAAGCAAGGGGAGATCTTGCTGCTGGCTGCCCTCCTTCTCCCCTCTCCTAAGCATTCTTGGCGGGCTGATTAAGGGAGAATCATCTCCTCCTAGGCTGGATCTTGGAGGCTGAATCAAGGGTTGCTTCATTGCTGTGTTTTTCCATTAATCCAAGCAAGGTTGTGAGGGACCTTCACATAAGGTATTCTCTTATTCCTCTACTTGATTGATCTTGTCTTTGGTGTGAAAGGATTCAATTGTGGAGGGCGTGCTAGGGCTGAAAACGCCCAGGTCAGTGACTATTTTGTTCCATATCAATTCTTCTTTGATTGATTCATGTTTAGATGCATGTTTATTGTTTAATCAATTGTGTATTATGCATGCTTTATGTAGATTGATTTTAAAGATTTGATCTTGATATGTGCGCCAACCCCCTCCCACCACGCTTTTCTGGTCCGACCACTCTACAACCTGCGAGACGTGTGAGGGGGCGACGTGCATGTGACAGAGGTGAGCATGCAGGTGGAGGACACAGACGGGATGAGCTTGAACAGCAGGGACAGTTTGGGAGTTTTGCAAGGTGCCATGGAGGGAGAGAGGAGGACAAGAAGAGGGGACATTAATGAGGTGGAAGAGGAGAGACGGAGGTACTTGGAATTCCTGGAGAGGAAGAAAGAAAGGAAAGAGAAGAAGAGGAGGAGAGAAGGAAGGCTGGACATGGCTTGTGCGGGCTTTTGTTATTTTGTGCAGGGAATTTAGTACCAATCGGTCATGCGGTCGACCACATCGACTGCTTATTTTGATCGTGACAATGACCAAAATAGTCAGTCTATTCGGACACGGCTGACCAAAGACCATTTCCACCCCTATATGTATGGTAGGAGGAAGGAAAGTGCCCCATTATCCAAAATCAAGTATAATGAGTCAAATTTGCATTTTAGAGACATCTGTTTAACGTTAATTAACCTAGTACTTTAAATAACCTTGGAGTACATGGTTGAACGGGCATATGGCACACAGTCTAGCCAGCGTTGATTTGAGTCAACTATTATTTGAAAAGATTTTGCTCATTTATGTCAGAGGGCATGCTTGGGTACTAGTACCACTTTAATTTTTAAAGGGAAAATACTTTTGGGTTATATAAAAAATGCCATATCAGTTTTAAATTACCTTTGAAATTCTCCTCGTAAAGATATTTCTCATGTAAAGACTAAAGTCATTTTCTTTTGGGAAAATTATTTAAATAATAATTAAAAAAATTATCGATTTGGACTATTTTGGGAAATATTTCCTAAAGTGGTATTGCTTTTTGCCATGCAGGTGCCAGCCAAGCAGCTGATGCCTGCGTGGTTTTTTTTTAAATTTTTATATGATTTTGTCATTTGAAAGGACAAAATTGGTTTATCTATATAAAAAACTTAACCCAATTTCGTCCTTTAGAAGGATGAAATCACCTTAAGGTATAACGCTCGAGATTTTTCATCACATTTTCTTAAAATTCACAGATTTTTTTTTGCAATAAAAAACTATAAACAGGAGAAGAATAACGAAATACAAAACCTATAAAAACAGTTTATAATTTAAAACACTAAACATCAACTTTCCCATCCAAAATTTTCCTCATTCGATCAAACATCGTATGGCCAAAGTAAATATCCTCAGGCGCTACTCGAAAATAAATGTACGACTAAATTACCATGATTATAGATTTTTAAATACAAATAACTTCCAGGCATCCCTGAGTACAAGTCCCATAAACAGTCCACTGTCTGATCCAAATTAAAAGTCCAGAAGGTATAAACACTTTAATTCTCATCTGACCCAATACATTAGATCATGGCATAAAAGAATACTCACATTGAGTCAAGGTTATACCTGAATCAAAGGGGAAACAATCCTTCACAGAAACGAGCATCCATCTCCAGGAGCTCTCCAACACAAACCTACAAAATCCTCCCGAACAACGGGGCTAAAAAAGTAGGGTAATGAGTATTTTTATATTCATTAGGAAAATACCCAGTAGGGGAATCCTAAATAGTGAACTTAATAAGTTCATAAATACATGCATTCATGCAACTCAAACATGAAGCATACAACAAATAATAATCATATACATATGCATATAATAATGCATAACAAACCATGATACCAAATTATACAAACACGCTTCATCAGGGTCTTACAAACTTACTCTTACCATCGTATGCATACTCAATACCTTACACATACTTGTACGACCTTACTTGTACAATCTTACACTTACAGTCCTTCTTAGAATCATATACTTACAGCCATGCTCAGAATCTTACATTTACAGTCTTACTCAGAAACTTACACTTACATTCTTACTCAGAATCATCATCTTACAGTCGTGTTCATACTCCTACTCTTACAGTCGTACATTACTATTGACCACTGAAGCTCATTACAACTAATAAGGTCTAGAGTCGAAAAAGAAAAGAAAGTCACTGGAGCATCACCTTAACCTCTAGGGAGTGACTAGACGTAATGGACTTTTCCGAAGGCAAGGCACACTTATGATCATGGGGCATATGATCAAATAGGTAAGAGTATATCCATGATACTACTTACTGGAGTGTGCAAATGCCCACTCTCTGGGGCCCTACAGTGCTAACTAAGGGCGGAAAAATATACGGTGCCACTCTTGGGCAGGAATCTTACAGTGCCACTATTAGGTATCTGTAGGCAAAAAACACACAGTGCCATTTGTAGGCAAAAAATACACAGTGCCATTTGTAGGCAAAAAACATACAGAGCCCACGAAGGGCGGAAACTTACAACGCTCTCAACAAAGCATCAAACGTTTGAGCTAAAATATAGCACTAAGACTAAAATGAAAAACATACATCATTCTCAATAGAGCATTAGATGTTTGGTGCTTTATACAGCACACAGACAACATCCCGCAGGATAAACACATAGTAAGACATGGGAAAATGCTCAGCTGACTCATTATTGGCTAGCTCACCACAGAACTTAATCCGTTGAACCCTCAGGTCTCAAACTCACAACGCTATCATTAGCTTTGCTTATAATTTAAATTTTAATTAAGTAAATTATGTGGTACAATTATGCCACACAAACTCACACTGTTCAACTGATAAAACCAAAGCTAAGCCTGATCTGAAACCCCAGTTCGTCTGGGTAGCAGACTTCACTTACCCCATTCATATCATGATTATAACGTACATCAAATCCTTACATAATCATATAGTCTCTGCCATCCACCTTATGACCAAAACATCTTATTCGGCACCATCAAACTGAGCTCCTCATAGTAGATCCCTGTTATCACCCTCTTACTTAATACCTCACTTTTTATGCTTACTTTTCACATCATAATATGTATGTTATGATTGTACAATTATGCACACTCTTAATGTTTAATAAACCCCATAAGACTCCAAGCCTAAGTCCACTTACTTACCAAACCCCTGATGTACGCTCCAAACCGAACCAAACCAATCTGCTCCACTCCTTGCCTATCAAACTTACGTCTGTTGTCTTCTGTCACATGCTTACACATCCATATACACATCCAACTCCATACCAAACACTCTATCACCTTTTACTATTCATCACCCACACGCACAGTCCACATACGTAACTTACTAATGGACTCGCTAATCATAATTAGCACACGTATTACACATACATCAACCGTACTTACAGCTCATATGCATGCCACATGTATCTAAACATACCATATAATCATGCTTATATGCACTTCAAGCAATCCTAGCATGCTACTATTTATTCAAGCATGTTATCATGAAATTACGAGTTCAAAGCTCCCCTAACTCGTAATCATGACGTTTGATGGCAAGCAAACGACAGTGGCAGAGTTGGGGGTCAAAACCATTGTTAAGTTGAGAGAGTTGTTGTCCCAAGTTTTAGGAAGCGCCAGAACTATTTGCGGCCAAACAGGGGTGACACATGTCAATGCAGAAAATCCGTGATCCACAGCGGCACACTAGTGGTGGCCGGGAAAAAGATTGTGCCAACGAGTGGCAGGTGTGACCAAAGGTCCAGACGTACACACTAAAATCGACCGGCGATTGAAAAATACTCAGCCAGTCACAAGAAGTCGAAATCGGCCATGGACAGCATCCAACGACATCGATTTTGCATTCATAAGGGCCCACATAAGGGCAGAGGGCGTGGAGTGACACTCAAGGATGGAGGAGAGGTGGTGGACTCCGATGTCAACCCTAGATGATGGCGGAGCCATCTGACGGTCAAGTAGCACAATTACGGTGCCAAAACCCTAAACCGCACGCATGGCTACTTACACACGCGGCTAAAAGGAAGGGGGAGAAGGCTGGACGGTATCGACCCAAGGCTTAGAAGGGGCAGTAGGGCCATGCTCAAGGGTGGTGACCAACAAAGACAACCTTTGTCGTTGCCGTGCTGAGGTAGGCCGACTAGAGGCCAATCGGCGTTCAGCAAGGGTAAGACAGTAAAATGCAACATGTGGCACTCTCTATAGAGCGGCTAGACACAAAATTGGCAGAGATGGAGCTTGGCTCATGTCGAAAAAGAGGGGAGGTACCGCTCTAGTGCGGACAACCATCTCCAAGCTGAGACCTGTCGAAGTATGGTGGTTTAGAGGGTGTTCGGTATCCAACGAGGCTCGGTGGCCCAAAACGGGCGGAAACCCTTAGGGGCACAAGGACGAGAAGGGGTTACCAATGGCTCTGGACGACTTTGTCGTGGTCCTAGAGGCCAGGAGGAGCTATCTCCAGCCAGAGGTGACGGCCAAAGGTAGTGGTGACACATCAGACACACAACACACTGAGGAGCAAAGATCTTATTTTTCGGACTAAACAGAGCACCCAAGCGAGAGATGCAGAACGGTTCTGACAAAATGGAGGGGATGGAGGCTGAACGGGGCCCGAAGGGGTGGCCCACTGGCATCACTGGGCCGAGGTAGAGCCGAACATAGGTCCACATGGCCAGGTTCGACGTCCGGCTGGCGGTGGCAGTCACAACGTCCAAAGTGGACAGACCAAAAACAGGGGAAGATCGTGCAAATGGGATGGATGAGCAAAAAGGGCCCTGAAACAATGGCCTCCTGCAGTCACCAAGCTGCAGTAGAGCCACAACAGTTCCATGCCATCACTAGTCAATGACGGGGCCAACGAAGGCAAGCCGGTGACTGATCAGCTACAAGCGGTGAAAAACAAGCAAATAGAATAAAGGGGCAGTTTTTACTGTGCTGTGAGACTAAGGCGGAGGTGGGACTGTGCTAGGGACAGTGAACATGATTTGGGATGGTGGCTCAGCTGTCGTCAGGCCGGGGCGGAGCCGGACGGAGGTCCATCAGCCATGGCTGGCTGTCGGCGGTCTCTATTTCACAAAAACAGATCACCGGAGGAACGGGGCAGAGGGGAGAAGATGGGAGGAGATGGGGCCACGAGGAGGCCAACTGGGGTTCGGAAGGGGTGGCCTCCCGCAGTCGCTGGGCCGGGGCAGAGCTGTGGGCAGATGGTCGGCCAGTGGCAGCCCACGATGGCAGCGGAAATAGCAAAGTACAGAGATAGGGGAGAGGGGCGAATTGGGGAGGAGCACATGCGGGGGTCGAACTGAGGCTGGGGCAGTGTTAGGGAGGAGGCTTGGCCGTCGCTTGGCCAAGGCCGGCCGGCATCCAGTCGATGGCACCTGTCCGGCTCAGCCAGAATGAAGGGGGGGTCGTCTCCTCCAGAGTTTTCTAGATCGGGCTTGGGCTCGATCTTTCATCTTTGTATTTTATTTTTCCTTTTCTCTCCCTTATCTTTTGCAATTTCAATCTTTATCGATTTTTCGCACCAAAACAAGCGTCTAGGCCCGTGGCCTATGATGAACCCCACACCCGACTCTATGGGTATAAATACTGAGGCCAAATACTTCAAAGCATCACATTTTCTTGCCAAAATTGATCAGAAAATAGCAGAAAAAGTACAAGAAATCGTAGGAAAAATCAAGGGCATTACATAAGGTGATTTCGTCCTTCTAAACGATGAAATCATGGCCAATGTTGAAAGGACGAAATCATGTAACTTATGTTCGGCCGAAAATATGGCTTACGTATTGATTTCGTCCTTCTAAAGGATGAAATCAAATTAGAATTTTGTTTAAAAACTATTTTACACTAATTTTAACACTTGTCCTTGTTCATTCATTCAACTCGTACACAATTTCATTCATTCCACACATTTCATGCATATTGACATCAACTAATGGAAACATACATAAAATAGAAATATTTATCAAATATATTACATCACATGTTGAAAAAATATTTAGTTTAAAAGAAACATATAACAAAGCTAATGTCACAATCTCCTACGTCCTCGACCTTGACCTCGATAGTGTTGTACGAGCTCCTCCGCATGATCTGCCTACTCCAGCTCTGGCTCTAGCTCTATCTCTAGCTCTGGCTCCTGATGCAGCTCTACCTCCGGCTCCGACTCCACATAAGTAATAGATTGTTCAACACGAGCTAGCCGATGTCATCTATAATATAACATCGGGTCTAGCTGAGCTACATGTGCAGTGACCGGAAATGATGAATGGGGAGGAGAGCTATGCACTGCTGATGAAGGTGGAATATCAAGGAATGAATCGTGCATCGACTGTGTTTGAGTATCCTCGTCGACATGATAATCTTTATGAATATCCGTAATCACCGACTGAAGCAGTGGCAAGCTATGAATGACTTCATTAGGCTCTCTAATCATCGATTGACATGCTGCTAATAAGACCTACCCGAAGTATAGGTGTTAATTATGTCAGTCAAATTTGCATGCGTACATCGAACTAGACGAAGCTATAAAAAATAAATTAAATATTAGATAAATAATTAATAAGAAATAAGAAAATAATATGTGCATTAATTAACAAAGTTGTACTTACCAAAGCTGACTCAGACGCTCCCCTAGGCTGATATGTCATCTCCTCTACATCATCGCGTGGAAAAATATATTGTCGTGTAACCGGTAAATACCACAGCATATAAGCACTATGAATATCTCATGATGTCGTAGCCATTTCCCCTCTAGTAACAGTGGCTGTCCTATCCTCCCATCGAGCGATATATGAGGCATGATGTAAAGCCCAGTCGGTAATATGGCGGCCCTATCGAGTGATACGATGGACAAACTCGACGGTAGATGGTGGGACCCCTTACTCCAGGTTAAACTGGAGCATTACACGATCCGACACATACATCAATATAATCTCGTAACATATCAGTGGAGTTCGAGATAGCCACACCTCTCGACCATCAGTGCATAGAGGAGGTAACACAGCCAATACTTCCGGTGAGTATGGCTTCCACATAACCTATACAATATATAAAGATAATTTAGTTTAAGTAACGAGGAAATTTTAATAATCATTACGAAAAAAGTTCAACACACAATAAAATTACCTGATATGACTGCTAGTGGTCTAACTCCCCTCTATACAATCGGAGGACTCCTTGTGGATTTTCGGTTCTCTTTTTTGAACATTCCACCTTAAGGAGTTAAATTTGAAAAATGAGTTTAGCATATGTACATAAAGCCTTCATAAAAAAATTAAGTGTTAAACATAAATACAACCTACCTCGCTCCTAATGGAGCACCCTCGACTAAGTGACCCATCTCAACACTTGGTCATCCGACGTGTAAATACTCCCACGGCCATAGCTATGTCAAAAAATATTATAACAATTATGAAATAAAATAAATAAATTATACATGCAAAAAATATTTAAAGTTATGAATTCGTTTACTAGAAGAAGGGTCAAGCAGCTTGCAATCCCGAGGTCATGGCCTTGCATGCTTTCCCAAACTCTCGGTATAAAAATGC
Organism: Saururus chinensis; assembly: GCA_035235625.1. Taxonomy (NCBI): domain Eukaryota; kingdom Viridiplantae; phylum Streptophyta; class Magnoliopsida; order Piperales; family Saururaceae; genus Saururus; species Saururus chinensis. The sequence continues at coordinate 32,175,444 of CP141140.1, forward strand.
AAGACTAGCACTGCCCCATGAATAAGCGCCCGCCATGTCGAAGTACTCAAGGAGGGAGAGATATGCCATGTGTACAGGGCTACTCGTGGTATCCGCAAATATCGTGGCACCAAGTAAATATAATAAATACGCCCATGCATGCTGCTCGATAACTATCTCCAAAGCATCGGCTGGGAGCTCACGAAACTCGCCTAAGAGCCATCGAAGGCTAACTCGGGTACCGACATGGATGTAACAGGAGGAGCTCTACCAAGGAGTCTGCCTAATAAGCCTAAATAACCTCCTCCTGTCATGCCCGTCATAGGAGGTCCATCGTTGCGAAGTCCTAAGAGAACTGCCACGTCCATAAGTTTGATGGTCATCTCTCCATAGGGCAAGTGAAATGCTTGTGTCTCCCTCCTCCATCTCTCAACGAGAGCTGTCAATAAAGGCCGATCAAGACGGACGTACTATAGATTAATGAAATGTCTAAATCCGGCCTACTCAATATACAGTAACATATGCTCATCTACTAGCCAAAGGTGGAGATATCTAAACTGTTCGGTGCACTCAAGGCACCCTGGGTCCTATAATAAATTTTAAAATTATAACCCAATGTAAATTATATTATTAAAAATGAAACAAATTTTAAAAGAGTTATAATACCTTTCCTCTCCAAATAGAAGCCAACCTATGTGACTCCTGTTGTACGAGTACACTGTCATCAATCGGGCCTAGCTCGTAAGAAGGCTCTACATGATCCATATGATTTGCGGAGAATTAAGAGCATATCATCAATCGTTAGGAATATATAATCATACCTAAAATAGAGAATAAATAAAAAGATTGATTATATGTTTACCAATCAACATGAGGGTTAATACATGATTTACCATTGTGCCCACTTTGTTTACACCTCCCGCATTTATATCCTCCTCTACCATCTCTCTCCATAGTTCTATGGTCCATTGTGTTCCTAATGCGAACAGACGGTGGACCTTGTTGCTCTCGGAGGGTATAACACAAAAGGTATATCCCTCTCCCAATACTCCTGACCCCAAGGAGAATAAAATTCTACTGAGTAAACATTTTTATAAGTGGAAGATGTGTAAAACAATGATGCCTGTATCGGCTCCTGTTACTTTGCCCACATGGCGATAAGGTGTGAGCAAGGATAACCATAAACCTGAGGGATGTTGCATGTACAAGTATGCATCGCCACATTTGCCATAATCTTCCAGCCAGAAATTGACGTCACTTCGTACTGACCATTGTTGATCCTATTAACTATATACTCCCTAATTTTTCTTGTATGTTCTCTCATTATCGCTTCCACTCTGGGATATATGGGGTGGCCATGGCAGATGCGGCAAAAGATCGTTTAACGAAAAATTTTATGACCCCATAAAAAATAGCTGACACTAAATCCTGCATGGGTAATCCTCGTGCCCCCTTTAAGACGTTATTTAAACTTTTAGCCATATTTGTAGTCGTCATGCCAAATGTCATAAAACCATTGTGGGCAAGAGACCACTGTGCAGGATGCAATTCTCCTCCTAAGAGGAGATGTTTTGCCCTAGGACTCTCTTGACCAATCAAGTCCATTTTAGCATCAAACTTTTCTACTGTAAGTGCACAAGCTGCTGCCCCAATCAAGTCCGTCGGTGTATGATTTTTGAACTCCTTAAAATTTGCTTTAATGTGATGGATGCAATAACGACGGTGGTACAGAGGCTCAGGAAGAACGTTAGGCACAGCCTTTTGAAGCCCCTTATGTCAATTTAAAATAATGACGATGTTTGTTATGCCCATCAGTACATGATCCCTCAGTTCCATTAAGAACCATTTCTAATTGTCTCCATCTTCCTTCCCGACAAGCCCGAATGCTAGAGGAAATAACCCATTATTTTCATCTGTAACTGTTGCAGCCATAAGAGCACCAGGATATCTGCCATACAAGTGAGTGGCATTAACACCAATCACAGGGATGCAATGTCGAAACCCTACTATAGACTGCCCAAATGCCCAAAATAACCGCTTAAATCTCCTACATATGCTACCATCTACACGAAGTACTTCATCATCCTCTAAGCAGTAGTAGGTGTTGGGATTCACTTATTGCACCGCCCTTAGGTACATTGGCAACAATTTATATGATTCCACCCAATCCCCATAAATAGCCTTAATCGCCATATTCCTTGCTGCCCATGCTTTCTTATAAGATATGTCAACATGATACTTCTCCTTCATTCTTTGAATAATATCCCCTGGTGTGAGAGTTAATTCGGCTTGGATAGTGGGCATTATAACCTTTGAAATAAAGGAGGTGCTGCACTGCCAATGATCTGTGCTAAGCTGGGCATTCTAACATGTGTGGTCACCTTTGTATGTCTTCAATTTAAAGTACCCTCCACCCTTTTTTATTGAGCTATGAACACTCCAAGGGCAAGTACTATCAATGCACTTCACTGTATACTTTAACAAATTTGTTCATACAACCTTGTATTCAACATGATTTTGAATGGAAAACTCTTGCACTTCAAATGCTTCTTTATTCTCAATGATGTGACCAACATATAACTCATCTTCGTTTTGTTGGTCCATATCCATGGCAGAATTAACTGCCGCATCTATCTCCTCATCTATGATGTGTGCATAGACTGGCTCCACTTCATAGTATGACGGCTCTTCATCTTCCACATTCATATCATTTGTGGCAATAGCATTGTCTAGTGCATCATCCCCCTTGCTGTCAACCATTTGTTGAGTACTTTCTTCACCTCTGACAACTTCTTTATTCATGTCAGAATCTTCTCACTTGCTTCGCCAATATTATCTTCACCTTCATTAGCCTCATTTTCATCAATATCTTCATGGTGGACATATTCACCCCTACATATGAACATCGCATATGTATTAAATTTCACATACCTAAATATAAAATATTTTTATTTATGAACATATATTTCACCTTTGATTAGATGGTCCAGCATCGGTATGACCAACACATGTGTAGGGGTAATGAATGCTCATTGAACTTTGAGTTCTATACCATGCACCACCTTGAGACATTTGAAAGTTAAATGGTTTGTGTGCATACGATGTGTGCCTTCCATATTACACACAAAATTCAAAATTTAACATCCTAATTTTTATTTGTAATTATTAGATTAAAAAAAGATTAACAACTTAATAAACCTTACCTCCAATTAGGTCCTCCTCCTTAGTAAATAGGGGTAGACGATCTATGACATTCATTTGAAGCTACTGTTATAGATAAATTTCCTTCTTCTTCATCGTCCACCGGCATTTACATATGCCTTTCATTGTTCACATTTCTTTCAAAGCTCCTATGTGAGCTCCTGTGAGAGCTCCTATGTGAACTACTTCGCCTTTCACTAGGCACTTGGGCCTCTTTTTCGAGAAATAAGTCGAAGCAAATTACGTGATGCGAGAGGTCGAACATAAAACTCATTGACGCATCGTCATTTATACATATTTGTCTCGAATTCGATCCATATGTTGGAATAGCACATTTTATAGCAATTTTCCATCTTCTTCGATCCCACCCAACCTTACTAGCTACTTGCATATCAAAAAATCATCATATGTAGACGGTTTCTTTATTAATAATCCTTCTGTACGTTCGTCATAGTTAAGTAAAAATCTAACCGTTTCTTCTGCCATCTCTATTCACTTAATTCATAAACAATAGATTAAATTGACATTAGATTAAGCAATTATATCAAAACTAAGAGGCTAAAATTAGATGAAGCAAGTAATATTAGATTAAGCAATTGTCTCAAAACAACGAGGCTACAATTAGATTAAGTAATTAATATTACATTAAGCAATTGCCTCATATATCAACGAGTAATGATCATACACTTCTTCACATATTTCTTCTCTTATCTAATGAAGACAACAAATATTCTTATACACTTCTTCAAATATTACATCTACCTCATTGATAAAAATATTAAACTATTACTAAAGTACGACTAGTTCAATTTCAGTAAATGCACAAATAATTGGCTAACATATCTCATTATAGTAAACACACATGGACAATTGGCCAATAGATATAAAAGCACAAATAATTTATTAGAAAATAACAAAAAATCATACCTTTAATAGATCTAAATTCCTAATTAACCAAATCCCTAAACTGCAATTAGGGTGGAGGACAGGATTGGCCGACACGGTGGCGGCAGGGCGGCACTCAAATTTGATGACCGGTGGACACGGCGATGGGACTGATAGTGGAAACCAGAGGCAAGACGGACGGTGGGAACCGGAGGTGGGACGGACGGTAGAAACCGGAGGCAAAGGACGACCTTCAGAAAGAAAATGCGGACGAGATCCGGGCAGTAGTGCTCAAACACGAACGATGGTAGCTGGAGGACGGGATCTGGGCGGTGGTGCTTAAACACGAACCATGGCGGCTGGAGGATGGGATCTGGGTGGTGGTGCTCAAACACTAACCATGGCAGCGGGGGGGATCGAGCACAGGAGACAAACGCACAACGTGATCTAGAGCAGAAGTGTGGGTTAAGAAGACGGTGATTTTGTCATTTTAAAGGACGAAATCAACTTAAGCTGATTTTGTACGACAATTTCATCGTGTAGAAGGACGAAATTGGGTTATGTTTTTTACATCGATAAACCGATTTCGTCGTTTGAAAAGATGAAATCAACTTAAAAAGATGAAATCATATAAAAATTAAAAAAAAAAGCCACGCATGCACCAGCTGCTTGCATGGCAAAAAATAATGCCACTTTTGAGAAATATTTCTTAAAGTGGTTCAAATTGATAATTATTTTTTTAATTATTATTTAAATAATTTTTTTTTTCTTTTCCTATCCAAACAAGGCCAGGATGAAGTTTTGAAAATGTTAGTTGTTCCTAGTCTATGAGTTTGTATCTTTTTCATAAAAAAAACTCTTGGAGTATATTAGTTTTTTGGTTCTTATTATATATAACATATACAAGAGAAAGAAACATGGTAGAGATAGAATAGAGCAAGAAATATACAAATGTGATCATCATCAAATACAAAAAGCCAGGGCACATGCTCACGCTTGACTGGGCTAGTCAACAATAAGGCAAATATGCGCACATGGCACATGTTCCCAGAAAAGACCAAAATACTCCCGGCCAATCACATGTTCCCTACGCACATCTTGTCTGTGAAGTCTTATTTACGCCTAACCGTCCCAATTCTAAGTCCCATAACCAATAGCGTACAAAAAAAGTGGGAAAAAGACTGAGGATTTTATCATCTGTTGTCCACCCATCTCAGTGCAAGGTTAGCAACAAGAAAGGTAAGAACTTTACTCATTTTTAGGAAATTTTTGGATGTTTGTCGTTGCATGCATGCTAGGCTTTCTCTAATTTGACTCATATTTACTCATATGAAGGCAGAGTTATTGTAGACGCATCCTAAAATAAAAAAAAGGTGTAGTGATTTTGTGTCTCATTTTATTGTTATGGGTGGGGGTTCTATTGGAATAGTTGTTGAGGAGAATTAGAGTTCCGACATTGGAATGGTGAAAGCTGACTGTCGGCTGGTCTGACTATTTACTGTTGACCTAGGCATTTGTTGGATGTGAAAATGTTATATGATTGATTTGATGATCTTATATGCAGCCTGAACTATGAAGACCCAAAGTGGAATGACGGTGTTCTATGAAGAGGAAGGTCCAAGTAGCAGCATGGCTGCAGAGCAACACTGACCAAGTGGCAAAAATATCTTTCAAGCGGGGCTTGCAGGCCAAGTCTTCCATACAAGTGCGTTAAACCATTGAAGAATAATTTCAAAAGGCATCCTATGTAGAGGAAGATGTTTATGACTTGCTTCCTGAAATTCCTCAGGATCAAAGTTGACTGAAACATGTTTCCCGCTTAGGCCTTCCACCATCTTCTTGAGAGGCACTTGAGGGACTTTGCCTTTAATGGTTGTGAGAACATAACCATATAGATGACCCCAAAGGAGTTTTGTATGATTACTGAACTTAAATTTTCATAACAAGTACCAATACTCCCTTGTGTACCAAAGATCCTACCATTAGATTGTATGTTAAACTAGGTATGGGGTAGGAGCAAGTTGCTTATTACCAAGGTGGAGGTGTACAGGAAGATATTGGTCTATAGAAATGACAGTATAGTGGTGAGGCTTTCCTTGATATTGATGCTTGTGAGCTTGTTAATGGGGAGGCACCGAGATTTCAAAATTGATAATTATTGGTTCATGTTGGTCAAGGATGAGGAGAAGTTTGATGACTACCCTTGGGGTAATCTTTGTTATTGGGACACAAAGAAGGGCTTGAAGGCTTCCACTCATAGCATGCACATGTCACACTACAATGTTTATGGCTTTTGCCATAGTGTGATGATAAGGTTTATTTTAGTTATGATTTGAAAACTTATGGCCAACATATATTCATAGTCATTGTTTGTAGTTGGCAAGTTAGTGATAAGTATTTGGATATTTTTCCATTATTATAGGTGTTGCTATGGATTCTATCATATTCTAATTTTAAGAGACTAGAATAAAAGGAGGTGGAGGCCACAGTTTTTGGACAACCTGATGTATGGACTTACCACCCTTCATGTTTAACCATAAGTTTATCTTTATTATATACTGTGAAATTTTTTACTATTTGGAATTATGGTTTGTCTATCGGTCTTTAGGTTGTGGTCTTGAATTCTCTAGTTAAGTCTACTAAAGAAAAAGGGTATGGACATATCCTTGAGGAAGCTAGGATGCACAAGGCATCATTTTTCCAATCGACGTGGGTAACCTTTTTTGCACTTGATATCAATGTCATGGTCGAGTATCAAGGCATGAAAGTTAATGTTGAGGATGAAGATGAACCTGGCGAGGATGCTGAAGGCCAATCCGACAAGCAAGAGGGTAATGACAGTGAAGGTGGCCTTGGAGAGTCTTCGAAGGCATGGGAAATGGTGGTGAATAGGGAGGAAAGAAGACACTCTAAGGTCAACCTTGAGGACTTGATAAAGTGCATGCTGAGAGTGGAAAGGAAAACTAACTCCATTGCATTGGAGTTTAGGCTTTTGTACACAAGAATTAACAACTTGGAGTTAAGATTGTCTACACTACAACATATAATTTATTGACTTTGAGACATAATAAATTCACCGTAATGTATCATATTGAACTTAAATGCTTATTATTTTAGGTTCTCACTGTTTCTATTGGCGAAGTTGGCCCTTGCAAGATAGTGAGACAGAAGGTAGCAAAGAGTGGCTCAACGATGGTGCAGGCATGGTTGATATTGATGAGTTTTTACATTACGATGGTGAAGGAAAATGTGGTGAGGGACTCAACGCTATTGGTGATGGCCACATGGGTAGTGGTCTTACCCCTGGTTGTGGTAGTAGGAAGGGCATTTGCCCTAGTGGTGATTGAGGGGAGGGTGTAAGATATATCACTCTGGTGGTGATGAGTTGGTGAATTGTCGATTGGTGATGGCAGTAAGTGTGATGCAAGTCATGAACAAGTTGTTGTTATTGCTAATCATGAAGAAGAAGTTGTTGTTGTTAAGCATGAAGAAGATGTTGTTGGTTTTGTCCTTGGTGGAAGGTTTTATCCCTAGCGGTGTAGGTGGGGAGGGTGACAAACTTAGCATTGTTGTCTTGTGTTCCCTCTGTCATCTTCTAGCTCTTCCATTAAAACTCCTTTTTTATTGTTAATTCACATTGAGTATTATTCAATCCTCCTTGATTAAGAATATATTGCTCTTGCTGAAGCTTTTGTGTGTGAAAAAGTGTTTGTGTATCACTATTTTTTATTTCTATTTTATCACCCATTAGATTTTTTCTTTAAAAAAATATTTTGTTTCAAGGAAAATATAAGCTAGTGTCTCTCCATTTTTCTTCTTTCAAATATTGATTTTTCTCTCTACAAATTTGTTCATACCTAGGACTTTTATAGAGTTTTAAGTCCGTTAGATTTAAAGGAACCCAAGATGGAAAAGGACTCTATTCGGAGCCCTAAACTAGGAAACTAAAACTTCATGCAATTGTTCATTTCACCCAAGCGATTCATCATTAACTTGTTCAGTTTGAACAAAACACTCAATCGATCGATCTTTTGACAAGATGATCAATTAGTCTTTTCCTTGAGCTAAAATATGAAAAATACTCAACAAAAGACTGAACTTTACAAACAATGTGTTCAAGGGTGATTGATCACTCATGAACAATTTTCTAGATTTTGACCTCTTTTCCCAAAACATTCAAAGTCACTTTACATAATTACTTCTACTTAAATTTAAGTGATTTGTATATGTGAGTGTGTATATCATAACTTTAATCCTCTAAAACTCAATGTAGTCTTCAACCTTAAACATTTAGAACATGTTTGCTCATATTTTTCAAGTTTTTCAATTCCAAATGTGACTTGACAACAACACTAGTCTAATAAGACTTTATGACTAACATCGTACATAAAGTTTTGACATAGTTTTGTTTATCGAAATCAGTCAACTATAATACATATGTTCTAAAACAACCCTCATCTATAAGGTGGGATGACACTCTAAAGTTGCTACAACTTCAAGGAGGTTTTCTTACTCCTTGAAATGTATACCACTCCATGAGTCATATTTATACACTTACTTAATACTTTTACCTACCCCATTGCAACATGGAGAAAGGCTTATGGACCTATGTGGTGGAGATTCTCAAACTTTCATAATTAATCAAAATCTCATTTTTCACTACATTATGATCTCCTAAAGATCCAAATAAATCCCAATCATGGGGGGAGATAGAGGTCAAGGCCCTCCGAAGACCAAATACCACCTCATGTTAGCTAAGATAGACCCACACATTATATTCATAATCTTGCTTAATACTTTTACCTGCCCTGTCTACCGACATGGAGCTAAGTTCTATAAGGGCTCATGGACCAAGGTGTTGGAGATTCTCAAACCTTCATGATTGATGAAAACCCCATTTTGCACTACATTATGATCCCCTGAATGTCCAAAGAAGTAACAAGCCTCTAGGAGACAGAGCCCAAGGCCCTCCAAAGACCAAGTACCACCTTATCTTGGCCAAGATAGATCCACACAATGAGTATAGACTGACACAAGGTATTTTTGACTTAAGTGTCTTTCAGCATGTCACTGCCCTCTTTAGTAAGCCCAAAGAATGCAAGAATATGAGTTCATGGTATATATTTATAGCTGATTAAAGTTTGGAGATAAAAATTTTTTAAAGAAAAAATTGATTTTTCAAAAGGGAGTTGACGTCAGCATGGCATCAATACGATGCGCGACACATGTCACCTCAAAGTGCATGGCAAACTAATGTGTGCCACATGTTATGCGCGCATCGCACACCTTTAACTATAAATAGAGGGAGGTTTTCTCATTTCTTCACACCTCCAACCCTCTCTGGATCATTACCCATCTCTTGACCTTCTTTTGTCCATTTTGAAGTCATTTTAAGCCCGTTTAAGTCCATTCAAAAATTGAACTTAGATAAATCGAGGGTATTCTATACTGTGGGAGGATCAGTTTTGTGAGATAAACAACTTAGAGGTGGGAAAGTTATGGGGAAAGGGGAGACTTTGCCTGCCACCTCTAAGCCTTCAAGTGAATAATTTCCTAGGGAGAGGGGAGACTTTACCCGGCCCTCCAAGCCCTCAAGGAGATAAAGTCCCGGTGATATGGGAGACTCTACCTGCTACTTAAGGGGATAAAGTCCCAAGGAAATGAGACATTGTCCACCACCACCTTCAAAAATCTTAGCATTGTAAGGGTAGGTAGTTTTAACTTCTAATTCCATGTTAGGATTAGACTCCGCTTTTTAATAACTCATTTGTTTTATGCCCAGAATTATATTTCAAAATTCATCCCATTATGGGTCATAATGATGCTAAAATAATAGTGTCCTTTAATACCTCTTAATGGGGTTTTGTTGTAATACAAAAATTTGAATATTATTATATCATCTAAATGACATTTTCAATGTTTTAGATTTTTGAATTTGAAGGGTAGTTCTATAGAACGCAAACTAAGAAATATCAGAGTTATTACCCCTAGATACCACCTAATAAGACATATGGCGCACTCAGGATATGGGGTATCATAAAAACTTTTTTCCTTCTGAATTTGTTGGCCCCAGAAGCACTAGTGTATGCCATTTTGGTATCAATGGCATCATGTGAACGATATGTTTTGTTTTAGAATTCTGTAAATGAATTATTAATCAGTTATGGCTTTCATTTCCAAGTTAACAATTTAAAATATTGATTATTCCATAGCTTTTATTTATGAAAACTTTTTATGTGACATGTTAGTAGAATTTAATTCAACCTACCGAATATAAAAATTTTATACTCACCCACCCCAAGATGTCGCAGGTGTAGACACATGCTAGGGGTTGTATCAAAAAAACCTGTGGTAATTTGAAGGTCTACACTCTGGGATCTTGACCAGATTCTCAGTTTTACTTAAACTTGTATATTTGTGTTGAATTGATGTATGTAACACGTCATGCCCTCTTTTGTAAGTTTGTAAATTAATCTATTGTTACTCGTTTGTACTTGATAGATTTTGGCAACTTTTGAATATTAATTAATAAGGTTTCGACTTTTAATTTTGTATAAAAAAGTATTACACTTTCATTTCACTACCTTCCACCCCTTTGGAAAACCGGTGTACGACATCTAAATTCTTTTGAGGGGTAGCGTGATTCGTTCCCTCCTCACTGCCAACTGTCTACTCCACTTTGTGTAGTGTAATTTTCCTTTAATTTTTTTAAAATATAAAATAAGTATGCATTTCCCTCATTTATGTGTGCAATAAGTGAAGTGATATGAATTTGATTATTTTTTTACATCTAAGTGTGTTCTTCCTCATAAATTTTATGCGAGCATTAATTTTGGGTGGCTTCATTGGCATTGCTTTATAGTCGTAGGTTAATATTTTTTTATGGATAAGAATATGTAGCTTTCTAGTCATTTCATATTTTCAGTCTACTAAACCATTGAAATTAACCAACTTATCTCAACCCCCGTTACAACCTCTACGCCTTTGTCGGACCATAGGTAGACATTAGCTACAACGCGGTGGCCAACCACTAGCAGCAACCTGTCGGCCTTGCCATGGCTTGCTTGCCATGGACAAAAAAATATGGTCATTGTAGCCAGCCACAGGATTGTTGTGACAAGCAAAGCAGCCCGCAGCCCTAGCTTATTGGTGATACAATATCTACAGTAAATATATATTCTAGTGTGGGCTAAAGTAAGGGCCTGTTTGGCAACACGCTGACAAACAAAGGAAAGGCCCTTAAAAAGGGTTTTTCCCAACCTTCCAAATGACGAGGGTTGTTTTTTGTAATGTGGCATTTTACACTTACCAGGAAAGTATTTCCATTTTAATGTGGTTGCCAAATGCGGCCTAAATGTATATTGTGTGCAAGTTTATATTTTTGTTGGATACAATAAATATATATTGTATAAAGTGTAAAGTAAATTTATACTGTGACAAGAGAAGGTGCTTGTGGTCATACGATGGCAGCAGTGACGACCACTATGGTAGCGGACATGACAGTGGTGAGGACGGTGGAAGTGGTCGTGTGGGCAATAAGAACGACAATGGGGGTGGAAAAGGCATTGGTGCTAGTGGTGGTAGTGGCCAAGGTGGAAGGGAAATATTAGGGATTGTAGCAGAGGTGGTGGTGAAAGTGGTGATGACAATAGTACTTGCGACAATGGCATGTGGTGGAGGTGATGGGGCAACAATGACAACGATAATTATGGAAGACAACTTGGAGGAGGGAAAATTATTTAAATGTGCCACTCTACAATGAACACAAAAGAAGCTCCTATTGCATGGTAGTGTGTGGCATAGAAAAACTAAGAGTGGTGGATTATAAGGTAAAATGGTAAGAGTCAATTGATTATTTCTTCTTTCTCTATGCTACTCACCACCATGCAATAGGCAGGTTAATTTGAGTCGCACCGCATAGTGGTGTATCTAAATAGAAGAAGTTCATATGGTCCTAAGTTCACGTGTGTTAGCGTGAGCTTGGGCATCAAGTGTCATGCCCCAAATTTACTTAACCATTTATAAATTATTTTTTCTCTAATGGAAAAGAAAAATAAAACAAAACATGATACGCTTCCCTTAATAATTTTCAGCAGAAAATACCATTTCGTGGGGTATAAAAAGTTGAAAATATAAAGTGGGGACATGAGAACCATATCTTTCACAAAGATTGGTTGTTGTAATACCATAATAAAACATCTGAATTTTAATATATTAAAATGTTCAAAAGACCCACAACAGTGTACTTGTTTGTTACATATGCACTAGCTAATGAAATAATAAACGCTCTCTCGTGCCTAAAAGAAAATATATAAGTAGATAATGAATCAACATGCCAAAAGGTAGGCTCTGTTCTAAAGCTACGACCTTCTTGATACCTCTAAATAATTGTCCCGGGAGAACTTGCATTAAAAATGATGTTGAGTATACAATATACTTAGTGGAATTACAATCTAATTAAAAAATAATAATTCAATAAACATACCAAAGAAGAGTGCTGTTAAAAAAAATATGAATTACATATAAATCAAATTTACACATACCTTTAAGTGATAAACATACTTATAATAGAGAATTTCATTTTAGGGTTCTCTAAATATGATAACCTCATATAAGAGTTCCCCCTCCACTAGATATGGAATGACTACAAATTCAACCCCAATCTTTGCCTAAAGTCTTCCCTACCCCGTCCACTCCATAAAGCAAGGGCTCATTAGGGCTCATGGACCCTAGTACTAGTGATGTTGTCAGATCGCGTTTTGCCAAACCCGAACCCTATACCATTTAAGAAATTGTAACCCAAACCCGATAGGACTAGAACCAAACACCGACCCAATTGGCTTATTTAGAATGAAAAATATTTTAAATTTTTTTAGTTTTTAAAAATATATTTAAATACATATAAAAATATAAAATTTATATTTATAATATTATTTGGGTTGGGTCTAGTTGGATCAACGAGAACCTGAACCCAACCCAAATAGCTATTCGAGTTGAGTTTTAAAAACTAAACCAGACACATTAGGGTAGATTAGGTCGGGTTTTACCATAAACCTGACCCAAGTGACATCCCTACCTAGTGCTGAGATCCCGACTTTCATGATTGTCAAAACCTCATATATTGTGTTACATGGGACTAGTCATCTTTTTATACTATGGTCCATTCAAACCTAACTCATAGGTAAGGGGAACGACTCTACATAATTGTCACTCTTAGAGAGCCGAAAGACCATGATTCTATTTTATACTATATCATTTCATTCTATGTGGCTAAATGATTCATTTGAGAAGTTTCATTGACCTTAAGTGTCATGGTGACCAATCATCACATTACAAGGTCTTATACACATGCATAATGGTTTACTAACCCTTACATAATATGTACTTATTCATCATTCCACATGCATCTAGAAGTCTTTGTAATCATAAAATTATATATAATTGCTATATAGCTTACGCATTACTATAAATCATGATAAAAATCTTTTATTGTGAGGCACCACCAATAACCTCATTGTTGTGTCAGCCAAGACACTGATGATCATTGGTAATCCCACTGTGTGTTGAACCTTCACCCACAATGGGTTAGCATAGAATGCTCACCTCACTGATGTCACACCGAAGTGTCGACCTCACTTTCAATGACCAGTCAACATGTATGATTCTACATAGATGAAGGGTAGTGTTCATTCTCTTTCTTTCACCACTACAGTCACAGACATGTCAATAACGTCACCGATGATTAGGAAAAGCATGATAAAAAAACTCCCAATCCTCTCCAAACACTTTTTCTTACATAAAAATTATTGGAACTCATTCCAGAACAAGTTATAAATCATTTGGATCACAAATCAAGTGTTAAACTACTTGTAATCCAAATTTTCCATTAAAGCATAATCATTCATGGTGTAACTCAAAGTAACTTACATATATGCATTCAAGATCATCAAGAACTTGAAGAAAATAAGAAATTTACAACACTTTTCTCTATTTCAAAAGTAGATTGCCATCCAACCTGTGCTGAAACAAAGTTTCTCCTCTCCGACATATGATCCTCCTGAACTGCTACTAAGCACTATCTCATCGGCTCTACAACTCCTTTGAGACTCCCTTTTCCCTCTAATTTTGAGCTTTACTCTCTTTTATACTAGGGTAAATACTTAAGGAGTATCAAAATAATAAAACTATCACATTTTTCAAAATAATCAATGCATGCAGTTATCATCGGTAGACCGTCAACATGTTGATGACTGCCGATAGTAACACTACACTAGTCATAACTAGAGCATCATCGTGTCGGTGACTTATCGGTGATCAAAAATAATTTTTTTAATAAATAAAAACAACTAATTTTCTTCTTGAGACACAGGGTTCACTACAAAAATGTCATTATCAATGACACACATATAGCGACATTTTAGAAAATAGTCATTGTATGTGTTATATTTAACACACGATCGATGCCGGCTCCTCCCATATACACGACACTTCTTCCCTGCCACATTTTCCCGGCTCTGCATGCACCTATTTTCTAGGGATTGTGGGTTGTTAGCTATGAGATTTTTTCACCTCTTGCCAATCGAATTCCTAGACCTAGACCGCCAAAGCTTAACAAAGCACCGTATCTTCACCCACCTACAGAATCAACTGCGGTACAGATCGCAATCAACAGTTTTCTTCTCCCAAATCCCCTGCCTTCTTCCAACCTCTGCACCTCCTTAATTAATTCTCAAATCTGCTGTAGCCTTCTTCCAATTGACCACCACTAGATCACCTTCTTCCATATTTAGTAAAAGTTCAAGTTTTTCTGACGATGCTGAAGGGCACACCCACTTGGAAGTCGAAGTGATCCCAAAGACACTGTATTTTTACCAACTCCATTCTCCTCTATTTTGCGGCTTTTGATTGCGTGACTGGAAGCCTTCTCTTTCGCTTTTGTCTTTCATTCATGCATCATTTGCTCTTCATCATGAGTCGTGGCATCGCCACTGCATTTGCGGTGATTTTTTTCGTAAGTTTACTCTATGCTTGAATGCTAATTATGGGGGATTTTTAAGCTGATCAGCAGTCATGCCTCATTAATTTGACCTGATGATTTTTACTTTCAAACATAAAGTTGTGCTGATTATGGCTTGCATTTACATTCAATGTTTCCATGCGTTTGATATTGTTATATCGGAAATTAGATTGAGACAGGACCAAAAATATTTTTCCTGAAAGTTTTCCATTTTTTGAATAAACAGACTTCGAATAGACCTTTTTGGATATCTCAATAAAGCTCAATCTAGTTTCTTTAGTAGGTCCTTTTTTTTAATCTTCTCATACTTTTTTTCACAATTTTGAGTTGTTTGCTACTTTTTTTGGGCTTTGTTTTTTGTTACTTTCTTATGTAAGAAGGATTACAAACTCATAAGAAACTGATTTATAATCTAATTGATTAGTACATAATTAGTACTAGGGCCACTTTGGTTATTTCTTGGATTTATTTGGAACATTTTCAATACTTCTTTAATTCCAATGACTCTATGTTTTCTTGCATGTGGCAGGCCCCTGTTCACTATTTTCTTCTTCCTCTTCAGGGGTGGTATGCATCCATTAGCATATAAAATATAAAAGAGCCATCCATCTAAAAAACTAACAACACACAACTTAACGGATGTTAGTGTCCCAGCCAATTATTCTATCATGTAATAGTATATACTATGTTAATTTTAAATCTTAATGATTCTTGTGCGTTATTTAGGCTAGATTTTGTGTTAAAAATCAATGCAGTTGCTCCACTGGAACCAAGATATTTTTCTTGAAGTCCTCATGCATTAGAAATAAGTAGTCTCCTCGGTTCCAGCTATTTTAGGAAGCTAGGCCTTGAGCATCCCTTCATCTGCTACTTGGATTGTTGACATTGCCCCGTTTCTTACTCGTCATAACTGATATTTTTCAACTCAACCCAATTTTCCCCAACATCAGTTTGGCCAACTCTTTCCTAATTTTCAACATCTTTGGAGTCACCTAACAACTTCTATGTTCTTCTCTTACCATCATTATCAATATCACTGCCTGACTTTAGCAAAACCTTCTTCTCTTCTTTGTCAACTTTTTCTCCTTCCCCCTGACATTTTTTGTAGTTTCAACATCACTCCCAGATATTATATTACTTCGATCACCCGAAGAAGAGATTGGTATTCAATTCTCCATTAATATGGTAAACTACATACAAGAGTAGCATCAACCTATGGAAGACAAATACCTTTTTACATCTCCTGTTTGGTCATTCAGTTTATGAAGAAGAAAAAAGAAAAACAGTTAGCTTTCATTCATGAGTTACATTATCCAAACAGCAGAAACAACTTTAGCTGAAAAACATTATCAACACCATACTTTCTCCTTTTTTGACATTTGTTGCCGTTCTCTCTCAGCTTTGTCCTTCTTTGTTGAATGCCAATTGTCTATCCATGAGTCCATTGACATAATGGTACACTTGCCTATACATCTTGCATCAGAAGCATTGTTGGGTGGGCCAGTTCAATACCGGTGGATGTATCCAATTGAAAGGTATCATAAAAATGTAATCAATTAAAATTTATTTACAATTATATAAAATTCAAGTGTTACTAGTTTAAATTATATGTGTATAGGTACTTGCATGTATTGAAATCATATGTACACAATAGGGCTCAACCTGAAGGATCTATTGCAGAAGGATACATTGCAGAAGGATGTATGACATTTTGCTCAAGGTACTTATTCAATATTGAGACAAGGTTGAGTCGACCCCCAAGGAACCCAAATGATAGTTTCTTAAAAGGTTCAACACATTTTAGATTGAGTGACATTGAATTGACACAAGCACATCGCTATATCCTATTCAACCACAAATTGGCGACCAGTTATTTACAGTAAGTTATAACAAAGACATTATTTATTAACCTATCTTTTTTAGTTTTCTCAGTCATAAAAATCTATTGCATGCAGACATCACATTGAATTGCTAAATTTTACTCACCCAGGAGTACGACCACATGTGCGCCAAAAAATTTACAATGAGCAAATTGTTGATTGGTTTAAGGAACATGCAAGATAGGTCAACTGATATTTCTATAATTTATATATAAATTTTTTTTGAGTGTCTAAGTAACCTAATTTAGATAAAAACAGGTTCGAATGTTGTGAGAAAGCAATAGATCAATGCCAGCCAATCTTCATTTGCTCGCTGAAGGTCCACATTCACTTGTTAGGAGGTTTAAAAATTACACGATTAATGGATACAAATTTTGGACACTTGAACAAGATAAGACAGCAACAACCCAAAATAGTGGTGTTGTCATTACAGCAATGACAACAAGCTATGAAAGTGCAAGGGACAGTAGGCCTATAACAGGGGAGATAAACGATTATGGGCGATTAATAGATATAATTGAGCTGCCGTACCATCAGACCTTAAATTTATACTATTCAAGTGTGATTGGTTTGATGTGAAGGCACAAGGAAGAGGAGTTAAGACTGATGAGTTTGGGTTCATGCTTGTGAATTTTATACGGCTGTTATTCTCTGGGAATGAAGTGGCTGATGAACCATATGTCTTAGCATCTCAAGCAAAACAAGTTTCTTATGTTGAAGATCCACTTGAACCAAATCGACATGTGGTTATGAAGATTAATCCAAGGGACTTATATGACATGGGTGGCGAAGGTGATGACTTATTGGATAGTGAGGCTTATGAGAACCAAAGGCATCAAGACATTGTCGTCGATGACAATGATATTGTTAATTGGGTGAGGAAAGACGTGTTGGGATCAACTGTTGAAGCACCTTCCGAGATGCATCATACTCATCAAGGTCATTCAGATGATTCAATGCATGAAGAAGATGGATCAAATACTGATGTCCAATCATCTGGAAGCGATTCTGAATGAATCTAATAGTAATGTTTGGTTTGGTGGTCGTGCTTATAATGTTATCTTCCATTTCTTTTATTGTCAATTTTTTTCTTCAATTTATGTAATGACTCAATTAATGGTATACGTTTTAGTCACCAATTATTGAAGGGAAATACCATCTTTTTTATTTTGTTTCAAATTTTCTTTTTCATATTTGTTCACAAGACTGCAAGACATATATAGTTGATTATCATTGAACATCTTTGGTTTAGTTTTAGTTTATATTATTAATTAAATATATAAGTGTGCTTCTAATTTTCTATATAGATGGACAGTTTAACATTGAATGACTCTACTACAAATGTTGAAAATAAGGGTCGAGGGATCACCAAATGCAAAGCCATCATTAATTTGCCACCAGGATAAAAAAAGAAGGTTGATGTTTATGAAGGCCAACTAGTAGGGGAAAATGCCACTTTATTGGCAAATTACTGTGGCACATTGGTAAGAGATAGTGCTACAATCCAAATTCATAAGCCATCTTGGCGCAAAGTGGACATATTTGTGAAGCAACGACTATGGGAATAAGTAATGGTAATATTATTTATATTTTATAAAATTGTTTGTTGGAAGTCAGTATTGATTGTTATTTGTTTAAATATGTAGGATAAGTTTGATGTGGATGAGAGCTTGCATGCCTATGTCCTTAAGCCTTTAGGGATAAAATGGAGAGATTTCAAGAGGAAATTGAAGAAAGATTATTACAAGTTTGATGTTGCACTTAAGAAGGATCCATTAAAACATGAGCTAGAGCTTGTAAAAGAGGCTGAATGGAAAGTTCTTGTTTCTTATTGGTAGTCAACAATGGGAAAGGTAAAAAGTGAAGCGTAGAAGTCATTTTAAAAAAATTACTTTTGAAATAAACACCATAAATTGTGAAATAGGAAAGAAGTGATAGAAATAAAGAGAGTCGAGGCAAGCACAAGCTTCCCCATACAAGGGGCACCAAAAGCATTGCTCGTGTGCGCCATGAGGAGGTATGCATTTTATCATTTATTGATACCTACATTATGGATGTCATTATTGTTTATTGACTTACAAATTGATATTATTGTATCTCATAGTGTATCAAAAACAATCATGAGCCTAGCTGACTTTGAAATTTTTAAGATCACACATGTCGACAAAAAAGGGAAGGCTATCGATATAGACACAAAAGCGACAATTGTAAGTATGCAAAAGTTAATATGTTTATTATTATATTGATTATGAGCTACTGGGAACAACAGTAATGAAATATTATAATGCTGAGAGTATGATTTTAAAATAAAATTCCATTTCTAAGTTTTGTTAAAGTTCTGTGTTGAAGTTCTTGATGGTCTATTGTTGTTTGTTTCCCTCCTAAATTTTATCATATATCACAATTCTCCTTTTCAAATTAAGTGAAAAGGCCTCCAATTTTTGTTGAAATTGAATGACTGATCTCACTGGGAAATCCTTATGATAGTTACTTTTTTTTTAAGAAAGCTATCTCATGAAGTGTAATCTTCCTGGAAAATTTTCTTTGTCTACATCAATTTATAAAGATGACATCTATTTTCCAATTTCGTACATAATCTCTTAAAAGCAGTTTGTATATTAAATGTTCGAATATATGATTTGAAATGAAAATGATAAAATTATTCTTAAACTAGTCTGAAGTTCTGGAGTGTGAGGTTCTAGTCTAAGTTATAGAGGCCTGCTTTTTTTTTCGTCCTTTGGCTGACATATAGAGTTTTGATAGATGGGTGAAAGCTGTATTTAGAAGCCGATGCTTGGATGAGGTCATTTCTAGATAGTCATTGAATCCTGATTAGGTCATTATATTGTATTTGTATTTATTGTTTGGTTCTCTCTTCATCAAAGCCTGCTTGCCATTTTAGCTTTCTTCCTACTAAACAATTAGGTTCTATCTTTTGGTCATTGCTCACCTTTTCATGAATTTCTGCTTTGTATCAGATTTGTTGGTGTCATAATGCATTATCTATCTCTGTCTCTTTTGAAGAACAGTGCTTTATGGTCCTGAGTAATGACTATTTAGTGGTATTCAGAGTTAAATTTGCTTATACTTGGAGGATATTTATACTTTTGGGACCTAACAATGGTTTTCTTTCATTGAAAAGTATACTAGTTGCTCTTATGATAATATTTTTTTTAATTGATACAAGATAAACACATTGTCAAAGTAAATGCCAAACTTATTATTTTCTAATCTCCGTGATTGTTCCATTATCTCTTTGAAATCTTTCTAATTTCTTTCCTAGGCACCTCTAGCCTCTTTCAGCCTCCCACCACCTTCAGCTTCCAACGACAACCAGAAGGCACCCTTTATATCATCACCACCATCTATGGAGACCCGAGGAGGGTACTCCTCTCCTTATTACTACTTTTATGCCTCCTAGGCACTTGCTAGACTATTGCTTTTCTTCTCACCCTTGACTGTGTCGGCTCTGTAATTTTTCGTATGTCTTTGGTTGTAGCATGTTATGTAAGCGTGGTAAGTGATCAACATGCAGTCTCAGAAGTCATGAGGGAGTAGTTGTTGTATGCTTTAGAATTTCTCAAGGTGAACTTGATGAATTGTGTAAATGAAACTTGGGGAAATATTTAAC
The DNA here is from genome assembly GCA_035235625.1 of Saururus chinensis. Lineage (NCBI taxonomy): Eukaryota > Viridiplantae > Streptophyta > Magnoliopsida > Piperales > Saururaceae > Saururus > Saururus chinensis. The sequence continues at coordinate 32,196,037 of CP141140.1, forward strand.
TTGGATAATTTGGTAGGATGAACTTCTCAGAAATATATATGCTGTCAATGGTTAAATCTTATTAATTTGAAGATATCATGACCTAATGAAATCAGTTTCATATAAGCTAGTAAATTTAGTTCATTAGCGGTGGGCACACCTCATATCAAATCTTCTCATTTGCTTTTGACACACATAATTTCAGGGTGAATCATTGCGTGAAGCATTCCTTTTATTTGAATGTCCTACCAAAGCAGTAACTGCAAAACACAAAGTAAAAAAAAGGAAAGAATAAAGGTAAAGAAAAGGGTGTGAATTAATGCATTGCTTGCTATGTAATTCTATTGATTTCGCCCTATTTTTTGATTTGCTTGCTATTCTTGGGGGATTTCAGTAGTTCTCTATGTATAAGTCAAGAGAATGGATAGGATAATCCTTCCTTTCAAGGGATAGAGAAGAACTTTTTTTTTATGTGGGACGACCTTCTCTTGATTAATCAAGACTACTCTTTACACTTTAGAGTGAGTAGTAGCAATTAATCAATTTTCAAAACCCTTTGATTAGTTGGCAAAATGAAAGAAATAATTGGAATTTTATTAAAATAAGAAAAGAGAATTGCCAGGAGAAGTGGCTACAACTTTTGAGTTTACAAAAGAAAAAGCAAAGAAGAAAATAAGGAAAATTCTTCTTGAAGATGAGAGCTCCCCTTGAATAGGTTCTTCTTCCTTCTTGAGTGCTTTTGCTTGTCTTCCAATTCCTCGATCTTCTTCAACTTTTTGAAGGTCAAGGCTTTTTAGAAACTTGGTGTGTGATGAACATCTGGATTTCTCTTTTGGAGGTTATGTAGACTTGAAAGCCCAAAAACCCCTTCTTATGGAAATGAAGGCGTATTTATAGGATGGGAGTGGCACGGTTAAGCAAAATAGTGTGGTGAGTTGGAAAGGTAGTTTGTGAGAAGTGGAGAGTGGATTAGTGGGATATGGGAAAAGGGTTAGTGGGAGTGTTGGTGAGAACCACTTGATTTGTGGAGGAAGTGGGAAGTGTGAGAGAAGACCGGGCATTAATACCTTTGACTTGGTCATCTCCACTTTCTTTTTTTATTATTTTCTTTACTTTTTATTATATTTCTTTATTTCATCATCCTTTTTTACAATAGGGGATTACGAGCATCAAGGCTTTAATTTAATCTTCACATTCCTTATGTGGGGCCCATGAAATTTTCTACACAACCTTTTTTTTTCTTTGAACTTTGAGTTCTTTTGGAATTTAACTTTTTTTGTATTTTCAGTTATTTTGGTCTTTCATGGCTAAACAAGTGTTTTTTTAGCAAAACAATAGTGTAGGACCCACGAGTCTTACTTAGCCTTTTTCATTTATTTTTGTTTTATGACTATTTTATTGTGAGACTTATGAGGTCTCACATAGTCCTTTGTAAATTTTTATTACGTGGCCATGTGAGGCTTACAAAGCCTCCCTCAACCGTTTAACTTTAAATGTAAAGAGGCCCCCATAATGTCCTCTCATAATAAATTTTTTTGTTGGAAGCCTTAGTCCATTCCTACGTGTGTAGGATTAGATCTTGCCTCCTCACTTTTTTTTTGTTAAAAGCCTTAGTCTATTCCTATGTGTGTAGGATTAGATTTTGCTTCCTTACTTTTTTTTTCTTTGAACTTTGTCCACTTTGGAGACTTTGTCCATTTGAAAATTTGGTCTCACTCAGAGCTCGTCAAGCTCCGAAATCTTGGCCTTTGGATTTTGAGATTTTTTTTTCTTTTAGACTTTATCTGAATTTGAGACTTTGTCTATTTTAAAATTTAGTACCATCTAGAACTAGTCAAGCTCTGAACTCTTGTCTTTGAAGTTTGATTTTTTTTAAAAACCACATTACCATGTGTGTAACTTTAGAATTTATTTCATTTTTATTCTTTTTCTTTTTGGATTTTTGTCAACTTTGGAGACTGTCTGTTTTTTTTTTAAAATTCAGAGTTATATAGAGCTAGTCAAGCTCCAAGATCTTTGCAATTGAATTTTGATTTGATTTTAAAAAAAATTCTTTTTTTTATGTCAACAAACAGCCCCTCCGAGGGGTGACATTGGAATGACATTATAAATGGAACTGTCACCCGTCGGAAAAAATTGTCAGAACTATGCCTGGTTTTCCATTAAATACTTTCTCTTGGGTTGCCTGCAATTCAAATTACTTCATATGGAACTCATTTAAATTTTGATGGGAATTCCAAAGTTATAATGGATAGAGCTGTGGAGATAATAACAAGAACACGCAGGGATGTCACTGAAGCTTGTTTAAGGGATGGACCCCTTCCAAGTTTTATCTTTGTACAAGGATATATCTTCTGCACCGAAGATTTAGATAACAAACATATCATTTTTCTTGAAGATGTCAAGGAAGAGTTAACTAGAGAAGGAATTCTGCATTGATTGATTTCTTCATTATTATTATTATTATATTTTTTTTATGTAATCTTCTCATATGAGAGTTTTTTTTAATGTTTTAGTTTAAGAGAAAAAAAACTCTTTTGTAAGGGTATGAGTGTTTTTTTGTTGTTACAAAATCGGCACACACCTAAACACTTTCATTCCCTTGTTGAAGGTTTTTCCTTTTTTTTACAAAGATTGTATAAAGTGTCCTCCTTTCCTTTGATCAGTGTCAATAAAAGAAATTAAATTCTTCATCGACTCTAATATATTGAAGAATAATTCTTCATCAATAGTAAGATATTTGAAGGATAGATTCTTCTCAAACCATAAGATATGAAAGGATTCTATCTTAAGAGGAAAATAGCCCGGAAAATAGAATCCTATTTGATCTTGCAAGATCTTCAACGAATTTTGTTTTATCTGATCCGAGAAACTCGATCCGAATCCATGGAAACATAACTGGATCTGCTTCATTCCTATAACAATTTAACTCCTACCATCGATAGAACTCGTTGCTCTGTTGAACAAAAACAAATTCTCTTCATATAAACAAGTCAGTTCTGGCTTTCTTCACCACCTAAAATCTTCGTTCATCTGGCTTTCTTCACCACTTAGAATCTTTGTTCTGCATTATTTTGTGATTGTTTGGAATTATTTTGTGATGACCCTCTTCTACATTGTCTTGTGGCGACCCTTTGCTCCTTCATCAATTTCAACTTCGTTTTGTGGTAGTGCGTTGGATCAAAGGTATGGTGAAGATCGCTTAAGCAGTCACCCTTTTTTTTGTTCTATTTTTTATTGTTGTTGTTGCGGGCGGAGGTGAGAAAGTTGTGGAATAGCGGAGGGAGAGAGGAACCATGTTGATTTATGGGACGGAGTGGGGAGAAGTGCCGGTGAATCAAATGTAGTACGAAGATGTGTAGGCGACTGGAGAGGCGGAGTGCGAACTGTGAAGGGTGAAGCTGTGCCCTCTGCCTTCGGTCGATGAAGACTTGGATCGATGGATTCGGGATCGGATATGGAGAGGGTCAAGGACCGAGGGAACACTGATGACTGGCAGAGGTCCAACTAAGGGCCACTCTTACTGCACCAAAGAGGAGCGTCATATTTTCACTACACCAAAGAGGAGCCTCAGTTCCTTGCTTTCTAGAACTGGGATACAGGGATTTGGAGAGCCTAAGTCATCAAGGTGGCGACTTTGTGACAGTAGATACAACAAGCACAGCGAAGACGATGAACCTTGTGACTGGCGGTCCTCGTCCATCGGATGTCTATGACGCATTCACCGTCTCTAAAGTCTTTGACGGGGAAGAAAGAAAGCCGGAAAAGGGAAAATCAGTTTTGTAGTCAAGGACGGAGATTCGGTGGTGGAGAGTGGAAGGTGAGAGAGGTGGCGATCTGGTGAAAGGAGATAATAGCATAGGGATTGGAGAGTGGCAGCCGGCGGAGAGGGCGAAGGGGCAGCGACCGACCAGCAGGGCGAGTGAGGTCACAAAGTCGGAGGAGACGAACTGGAGAAGAGAAAGGACGGGGCAGCGGATGAGGAGGAATGGGATAGAGTGTTTTTTTTTTGTCTTGAATGGTCCTGAGCTAGTCAGGAAAATCAATGGTTGGGATTTTTTTTTATATTTTATTTTAGGAAAATCAATTGTTACGATTCAGATATGGCAATCAACGATGTTTTTTTTTACGTTGGCCTAGTTTGGGCCAGGCTGAGCTAGGCTCCTCGGCCATCATTCACTTTTTTTTTAATGAAGACTATCACATTTTTTTTATTTTGCAGATTGAAGATTATTTTGGGATTGGAGCAAGTATTCCTCTGTCTGCACGGGCAAACTTTTGGCCGGTTTATAGACGTGTAATATACGGACATCTAAGGACTTAAAATTTAACTTTATAACTTACATAATAAAATTTGTTGTAGGTCTCATTCTCTTTTTGAGAGATTTGAGAATCCTAAAGTTTTTTTTCTTTTTCGTTTTGCAAGTCTCATTTGGATTGAGGACTTTGACTAACTTTAAGAAGAAAAAAAAATTGAAAAGAGTAATACAGTCTAAAAAAAAAATTTGTCAAAAGGGATGCAGTCTAATTATGTCTCCTTCGGGATTGAGAACTTTAGACTTGCTTACTTTTGATGATTTTTTTATCATTTTTCAAAAGAGAGATGCAAGTCTCATTATGTCTCTTTTTGAGGGGATTGAGAACTTTAGGCTTGCTCTCTTTGATTTTTGATTGATTGATTTTTTTTTTGTTTAAATTTGTCAAAAGGGGTGTTGTCTAATTATGTCTCCTTCAGGATTGAGAACTTTAGACTTGCTTACTTTTGATGATTTTTTTTCATTTTTTAACAGAGAGATGCAAGTCTCATTATGTCTCTTTCTGAAGGGATTGAGAACTTTAGGCTTGCTCTCTTTGATTTTGATTGATTGATTTTTTTTTGTTTAAATTTGTCAAAAAGGATGCAGTTTAATTATGTCTCCTTCGGGATTGAGAACTTTAGACTTGCTTACTTTTGATGATTTTTTTTTATCATTTTTTAAAAGAGAGATGCAAGTCTCATTATGTCTCTTTCTGAGGGGATTGAGAACTTTAGGCTTTCTCTCTTTGATTTTGATTGATTGATTTTTTTTGTTGAAATTTGTCAAAAGGGATGCAGTCTAATTATGTCTTCTTCGGGATTGAGAACTTTAGACTTGCTTACTTTTGATGATTTTTTTTTATCATTTTTCAAAAGAGAGATACAAGTCTCATTATGTCTCTTTCTGAGAGAATTGAGAACTTTAGGCTTGCTCTCTTTGATTTTGATTAATTGATTTTTTTTGTTTAAATTTGTCAAAAGGGATGCAGTCTAATTATGTCTCCTTCGAGATTGAGAACTTTAGACTTGCTTACTTTTGATAATTTCTTTTTATCATTTTTCAAAAGAGAGATGCAAGTCTCATTATGTCTCTTTCTGAAGGGATTGAGAACGTTAAGCTTGCTCTCTTTGATTTTGATTAATTGATTTTTTTTGTTTAAATTTGTCAAAAGGGATGCAGTCTAATTATGTCTCCTTCGGGATTGAGAACTTTAAACTTGCTTACTTTTGATGATTTCTTTTTTTATCATTTTTCAAAAGAGAAATGCAAGTCTCATATCTGTGAAATTGGATGAGAAGAAAAAGGTAGAGTCTCAATTGTTGAATGAGCTTGAAGAACTTAAATCAGAGGGTAAAGATATTGAAGTATAGTCTTCTTTGAAACATGCCTATCTCAATAAACTCATGGATTCTCAGATTTCTCTAAAGCAAGCACATACTGAGGTGGAGTGTCAAATAGAGGCTTTTCTTAAAAAGAAGGAAGAACTTGAGAACCAGATTCATGGGGTTTCAGTGGAACAATCAATTGTTGAGGTGGAGCTCAGAGATTCATCCTCTAGGCTTAAAGAATTGGATGCAAAGATCAATGTCAAAGCTGGGGAAGTAAGCAAGCTGCATCAAGAAATTGAAGACATGGAGCAATCCTTTTCTTCTAGTGAAGAAGCAAGAATAGCTACGAAGCATAAAGCAACACAAGCTATGAATGAAGTTTTTAATAGCCTCCAATTTTAATTTTTTTTTAAAAAATAAAACCTTGTATTTTTAGTTGAATTTCCTTCCCTTATTTCTCTGAATCATATGATTACATTTCTAGGGGTAATATTTTTTTTAGAAATTTTCCATTGATCGGTAGTAAACACCGATCACCTTCTTGTGTCAAAAGTCGGTAAGCTCCATTTGAATAAACCGTCTCAACAACATATGACCCTTCCCATTTAGGTTCAAACTTGCCCTTTGACTTATGTGTGAAAACCATAGGTCGTTTGACAGCAAGCACCAAATCACCCTTCTTGAAAGATCTTTGTTCAACTTTTTTTATTAAGAGCCCCAATCATCCTTGCCTGATACAACTTTGTAGTTTGCTAGGCTTGTATCCTTTTTTCGTCAAGAGTTTCTAATTCTTGTAGGCGTAGCTTGATATTCTCATCATTTGTTAATTGATTTGCCAAAGCCACTCTCAACGATGGAATTTGAATTTCTAAGGGTAAAACTGCTTCACATCCATAAATAAGGGAGAAAGGTGTCGCTTGAGTTGCATTTCGAACTGTAGTGCGATAAGCCCACAATACTTCTAGCAACTTTTCATGTCAATCCCTTTTATTCTTTGAAATGACTTTCTTTAAGAGTTTACATATAGTCTTGTTGAAAGCTTCAGCAAGCCCATTGGCGGCAGGATTGTATGCCGTTGAGGCTACACTCTCAATGTCATACTTTGCACATAATTGGTAAAATTTATAGTTTGCAAATTGAGGTCCATTGTCATGCACAAACCTTCTCGAGACTCCAAACCTATAAATAATATGAGCCTTCAAGAATTTTAATACATCTTTCGTTTTTGTTTCACAAAGTGCTGTAGCTTCTGCCCATTTTGAAAAATAGTTAGTGACCGTGATTATAAACCTAAGACCTTTAGATGAGCTAGGGGTAATTGGACCTATAATATTCATTCCCCATGTTTCAAAAGGCCAAGAAGTTGTTGTAGGGTGCAAGAATTCAGGTGCTTGATGTATAAAGTTTGAATGATATTGGCATGCTTGACATTTCTTAGCATATTGCATACAATCTTTTATCATGGTAGGCCAATAATATCCCAACCTTTTTATCCTATCTTGCAATTTTGGACCAGGCTGGTGAGCTCCACAAACGCCATCATAGGTTTCTTAGATCACTTTTTGGGCTTCTTTTTGTGACAAACACCTTCGTAAAATGCCATCATAAGACTTTCGATACAACATTTTCATTTTTGCATCATAATAAAACTTTGGGGTTCGTCGTCTTATGCTTGCGGCCTTCGATAAGATGTCATGTAAGGAAAAATCAATCAAAGGGGAACGCCAATCATCAAACTCAAAGTCAAATGAAATTTGCTCTATGCTGTTACATTCACTTAGTAGTTCAAATTCACTGGGTAGCAATCTTTTCTCACATATGGAAATCCCAATATTTTGTCCTTCTAATATTGTCATAGAGGTGGCTAGTGCTGCAAGAGCATCTGCTTTAGCATTCTTTGACCTCACTATGTGTTGTATGTCAAAATCATCAAATGATTTTGCTAATTTCTTAGCCATTGAGTGATAAGGTAAAAGCTCAGGTTTTCTTACTTCAAAAACCCCTTTCATCTGATTGACGACTAATTGGGAATCCCCAAAGGCTGAGAGAGATTTTATTTGTAATTCATGTGCCAATTGCATTCCAATAATTAGGGCCATGTATTCAGCCATGTTGTTGGAGCATGGTTGTGTTAGCACAAAAGTATGTGGTATCATGTGTTTTTCTGGTGTGACAAAGACAATACCCACTCCCGATACATTTTGTCCTTGATCATTTGTTCTTGATGCACCGTCAAAGTACATCTGCCATATGCTTTCTTGAACTTTTATGGGGCTTGCAAAGAAGACAGCTTCATCAGGTAAATCTTCTTGTAACTTTGAACCTTCTTTCAAAGGGTGCTCAGCAAGAAAATCTGCTAATGCTTGACCTTTTACTACTTTTTGTGGAATATAAACTAGATCATAGGGTGACAACAAAAGTGACCATTTTGCCAATCGAGAATTAAGAGATCCTGCCTTCATCATTAAAATTTTGAGCGGATTGACTCGAGATACCACGAATGTCGTCTGACCTAACAAATAGTGTCTTAGCTTCTCAACTGCAAACATGAGTGCAAGACATTCTTTTTCAATAGGGGGATATCTATACTCAATCCCTACCATCATTCGACTCAAATAATACAGAGCTTGTTCTCGACCTTCATCATTTTTCTGTGCAAGCATCACTCCAAGTGAATGATCAAGAGCTTTTGTATATAGGATGAAGGGTCGACCTTGGATGGGTGCTGATAAAACCGGTGGCTGAGTGAGATAACGTTTGATCTCGTTGAAGGCATTATCACATGCTTTGTCCCAAACAAAGTGTGCTCCTTTCTTCATCAACCGAGAGAATGGTTGACATCTTCCAGATAAGTTTGAAATAAATCTTCTTATATAAGCTAATCTCCCTTGCAGCCCCTTTAACTCTCGCAAGTTTCTTGGTGGCCTCATTTCTATTATTGCTTTTGTTTTTGCAGGATCCACCACGATTCCATCTTTGGTTACAATAAATCCTAAAAATTTACCAGAAGACACTCCTAGAAAGCATTTGAGAGGATTCATCCTCATTTGGTGTTTTCTTAAAATTTCAAAGATCATACGAAGGTTTGCTATGTGATTACTTGCATGTTTGCTTTTGACAGCAAGATCATCAACATAACACTCCACTCTTTTATGTAAATCTTCTTTAAATATTTTTGTCATAGCTCTTTGATATGTTGCTCCAGCATTCTTTAAGCCAAATGGCATAACAGTGTAACAATAAATACCAAAAGGAGTCCTGAATGTTGTATGTTTTTCATCTTCAGGGTTCATTTTTATTTGATTGTACCCAGAATATCCATCCATAAATGACATACGGTCATAACCAGTTGTGTTATCAACTAAAATTTCTGTGATTGGTAAGGGGAACTCATCTTTTGGACATGCATCATTTAAGTCTCTAAAATCAATGCACACACGAATTTTTCCATTCTTTTCCATAACTGGTACAACATTGGCAAGCCAATCAGGGTGTTGCTCTTCCCTAATGAAACCAGCTTCCTTTAGCTTTTGAACTTCTTTTTCAATTTCTTGCATTATTAAAAGTTTAAACCTTCTTTGTGCTTATTTTACCTTAGACCTAATGTTCAAATGATGAACGGCAACTTTCGGACTTAGTCCTGGCATTTCAGTATAATTCCAAGCAAACACATCTTTAAATTCCTTAAGCAGACTTATCAAAGATTCTGCTTCGTTCGTAGTAAGACTAGTGCTAAGGAAGATAGGCAATGGGTGCTCTTCTGTACCCAAATTTACTTCTCTTACCTCATCTTGTGTAGGAGGAAGAATTTTTACTTCTTCCTCAATTTCATATTCTTAGACTTCTTCAACATCACTAGCTTTGTTATTTTCTTCATTATTAGTCTCATTATTTTCATGACATTCTATTGAGACCATATTTATAGACTTTGTGTCAAGGTTGGATATTTCAAGTGATTCAAAGAAATCACAAGTATCCACATCTGAGTCCCAACTTGAAGTTTTGCATGATTCATTGTCACTTTCATTCCGTTGAGATAAGTCAATAAAGTTTGGTTTAAATCCCAGGCCATGCAAAGAAGAATTTTTTTGTTTTGACATTATAGATGGTTGTAATGGGGTTTTTCTCCCCACACCATTATTGAGACCACCCGGAGAATCAAAGTTGTAGCCCATATTTCTCATAATGTCTTTTGAAATTGAACTATAGTTTTCTAATTCAACTTCATCTTTTTCTGAGTCTGATTCCTCTTTTGAAAACTAATCAATAGTGGAAGTTCAGTGAAATATGATTTCCTTTGAACTATCATTTTTTTGTACAAGGAAAGTAGATCCTTCAGGATTTCTATTATGAAAAGGCGTGTAAATGAGTCAAAGGCAACTCAAAATAAGTGGCCAATTCTAAAAAATCATCATTTTTCAAAGTTTTAAACGGTTGATCTACAAATATTTTTGTTTCAAAAGAAGATGCAATATACCTCAAAAATAAATTTTTATTCATGCATACACAAGATACATCATGTTTAGAAGCCATTTTCTTTACATCATTTACAACGTATTTGCAATACGGCTTTTCATTTACATGTACAATGTACTTTCCTTTAGCATTCGCAAACCTTGCATTGATTCCTTGTGGATCTATTGCTTTTGAGCCTTCAGATTCTTCAATTTCATCATCTTCATACATTGCAGAGTCAGCAAAATAGGCTTCAACACCTTTGAACGGTTTTTTGTTGGCAAAGACTCGGTGAATTTTTCCATCATCTCTAATATACTTGAAGCATTGGTGAAGGGTTGAGGGGATTACTAAGTTTTCATGTATCCAAGTTCGACCTAACAAAAGGCTGTAGAAAGTTTGGTTACTGATTACATAGCATGTAACTTCAGACTTTAAACTTCCAATTCGACATTTTAGGTGGAGCTTTTTGTGAATTTGCATCATATCCTTGAATACTTGTCATTGTAGGAGTAAGCTTCTTCATAGGGATCCCTAAGTATTCCAAGGTACAAACTGGGAGAATATTGATTCTAGAGCTTGGGTCTATTTGAATTTGATGCAGTTCCACGTGACCAATATATCCTGTATGATACAATGGCCTTGTATGTTTCATGTCTCCAAGTAGCATATCATCCTTTGAGAATGTGATTGTTGTTTGAAGATTTTCAAGCTTAACTTCATGACACTTTTCACATATTTCTTTCTCCCCTTTGATTTCAACACGGTTGACATGAGGTGCATATTTTTCTGCTTCCATTAGCACATTGACAACCGTCTTCCTAATCTCTAGAGACAATCGAAGCAAGTCATACATGGTCAACCGGGCAAGCACATTTGCTAGTTGAGCAATCAAGTCATAATTTAGAGGCTCACTTATATCTGGAAGAGGTGAATTTCTTTTAACTGGCTCTTGAAACCAAACAACTTTTTGTTGTTTTGTTTTTTCTTTTTCCTTCCAATAGTCAGAATAATCTTTGTGATAATCTCGCCCTGACCTTGTTCCAAGATTTGATTCTTTAATGTTGTGGATTTGCTCCATGCTTCCCTCGGAATCAGATGCAGAATCATCATAAGTTTCACCAACAACTTCTTCATTCGCTAACTTGGTCATGTTGCAAAAGTCTTTAATCAAGCATTCCTCTTTAATTGTTGGAGCAAACTTATGATGAAGAGAAATCATGTCACACATGAATGTCTTCTCATTGTCTTCGTCTTTTTCTTTCAAAGGAGCAATTATTGATTCATCATCACTTCCCCATCCACTAGGAATAATCTTGTACCTTTTTCGTCCCATATGCTCAACCCAATGTTCTTCGTAATCTTTTGAAATTTGAGGTTGAACATTAGGCACCTTGATTTGAGTTTGTGAGGTCATGACTTGGTTTCTAGAATATTTAATGTGAGACTTAGCCCCTCTAGACCTCGATCTAGTATTTCTTCTTGATAACAAATCTTTTCCCATAAAAAAGAAGTCACCCTGGGAGGCTGAGGCAAGCGAGAGGGTATCTTTGTTACCATGTCCAGAGTTTTGGCTTTCAAACACTTTTTTTCTTCTTTCGGTGAGATTTCTAAATTCTTTTTTGAAGATAACCCAATCCAAGAAGGCGCGAAGACTTATTTTTATTTCTTGAAAGTCTCTTGTCATAGACTCTATTTGGTTAAATGACTCAACTAAGTCCACTTCTAGCTTTGAGTCTTTGACTGAAACCATATGGCACTCATGAATTATTTCTTCATCCTCTTCATCTTCTTTAATTAAGACAATCATCTCGTCATTCTTTTGGTTTACAAGAAATTGAGTTAGAGGGTTGCCTTCTTTTGATTGTGGCAGTCCCTCAATGCTTTCTACTTTTTGTTTAATCTTTTTTCTTTGTGGGTCGTCCTCTTTTTCTTTTTCTTCCCAAAAGTTATCTATTTTGGTTTTTGTGTCTTTATTCTCCCAAATGATAGTTCTCTCTTCATCTTCTGGCCATGCTCTCCATCCATTAGGTAAGAGTTTCTCATTTTGGTTTTCAAACACCGGCCAAGGTTTATTTGCTTTAATTTATGTGTATGTGTTCTCCCAAAGGATGGTTCTCTCTTCATCTTCTGGTCAAGCCCTCCATCTATTTGGTAGGAAGTTTTCTCCATATTCAAAAGTTGACCATGGTTCATTGTTGTTTACTTCAATGTTCAACTCTTGGCTTAAAACATTTTGTTGGATTTCAATAGAGTCATCCGACTCATAATCTAACACAATGACCAGATTATCTTCAACTTCTGAATGGTTATCTTCACTTTCTGAGTCCCAGATTTTAATGACATTATTACATTCGCAAAATTCTTCAATCACTTCTTTTTCTTCAAGAATTAGGACCACCGTGTCATTTAACCTCTCCTCCTTTTTCCAAGGTTCCGGTGGCATAAACTCTTCCAAAGTACATAGAACTCTTGGCTCTTGTTCAAGCAATTCTATTGGCAAAACCTCACTTTTCCTCATTGCCTTTTTTTTTTCTTTTTGCTCTTATTTTTTGACTTAGTTATACCATGTAACTTTGGTAGGGGAAGGAATGCTCCGTTCTAGTAATATCATACACTTTGGATGTACGAGATTTTTTCTTAACAATTTCCCACTTTTCATCCTTTAAGAGATTTGGATGCACCCACATGAAGGTGTTGAACAGGGACAAGTGACTCGTAATCTTCTAGGAAAACTTCTGCATATTTGAATTTCACATCCTCTTCTTCTTGAGGAATTCTTACTTGAATTGGCTCAAAAGCACCAAATTGGACTGAAATTAAATTTGCAGAAACTTTCTTTTCTTCTCGAGTCAACCTAATGACTCCTTCATCAATTAGAGCCTGCACTTGATCCTTAAAGACATAACATTGTTTGATATTATGGCCTAGGATCCAATGGAACAAACAAAATGATGGATCCTTCGTTTGTTTTTCCTCATTTGGTCTCTTGCACTCCGGAAGCTTGATCTTCCCCTTCTTCATCAACTTGTGAAAGTGGTTTTCAGTTTCATTTACATCAAAAGAATATTCTCTATTCATTCTTTCTTTTAATGCTCTCTTCTTTACTTCAGTCATCTTGTCTTTCTTCTCTTGAGATGTTGCTTCAGAAGTTTGAACAGAAAACGCTTCTTTCTTCTTAGTGGGCTTAAAATACTCTTTCTTTTCACCACATTTTTCAGCTTCACGTTCAAACACTAAACGTTCTACCTCAATAGCACTTTTCATGAGATCTTTAAAAGTCTCTGGCTTTATAGATCCCATCTTTGATTGAATCTTTACACGAAGATTCAAACGACATACTTCAGTAAGGTTCTTTTGAGTTGTTCCATCTGGACACTTTAATGCAAGAGCCCTTCATCTTTTTATGAAGTTACGTACTGTCTCTTTTGGCCCCTGCTTTGTTGACTAAAGTTGGAACATAGAAGTGGTGGCTTCTTCATCAAAGAAATGACTCAAGAATTTAGCTTCCATGTCTGCCCATGTTTGTACCGATTCTTCTGGAAAAGTCATATACCAGTCAAATGTAGTTCCCTTCAAAGTACTGACAAATAATCTAATAAGTACAGCATCATTGCCAACAAGGTTTCCAGTTAAAGCCTTGAAGTGGCAAAGATGTTGTTTTGGAGAAACTTGACCATTATAGGTTTGCAAGTTTGGCTGCTTGAATTTGGGTGGGAAAGGTATTTTATCCATCCAAGCTGGGTAAGGGGAATTTATTCTCGCTTTTCTCAACTTAGACTCTTCTTGGATGTGTTGAAGAGCTTCTTGCATCTCTTTTCTTGATACAAGTGCTTGAGGACTTTCCCTATCCATTCCTTCATTTTCTTAAAAATTAACTTCATGGAAGTCACCTTGATGATTAGAAGTGGCTTGTTGTTGACTTTGAGTTCTTGTGGCTAATGCTCCAATCATGGCTTTCAATTCTTCTATTTGCTTCTCTTGATTTGCCATAAATTTAATAAAACGAGTAGGGACTTGCCCTATCTCTATGTCATCTTTTTCTCCTGTTGCCATGTGCACTCCAACTCTTTTGGATTCCAAAGAAGACAAAGTTACAGGAATAGTGTTGGAAGAAGTAGAACTATCCTCCACTTGAACCTCCTCTTCATCATCATCTTCTTCTCCACGAGTGATTGAAGGGAATTCATTTGTTGCAAAAATGAATTTAGGAGACCCTGATGAAGTCCCTGCACCATCATCTTTCAAAGAACTTTTCTTTTTGCTTCTTGTGTAGTATTGAGTTGTTTTCATAGTTTGTTCTTCTTCACTTTTTGAGCCAACCATATTTACAATTGCAACATGAGGCTCCTTCTCCTTAGGCCTCCACCTTTGGGTTGTTTTCAAGGTTTTGGGCGAACTTGAGCTCCAATTCTCAATTTCATCACTTAAAGACAATTTTTCCCAAGTACTATGAGTCATTGGACTTGATTTTCTAAAATTTGTTCTCCTTCTTGGGGCGAACTCCATTGAAGAATCAGACTCGCTAGAATAAGGTAGTATTTTAGGATTGTCTTGCATTATACCCTCCTCAAGAGTTGGGTGTTCCTTTCCCCCAAGTTGTGAAGACTTGTTAATGCTATCATTCTTAAAATCTTCTCTCTGCCAACGAAACTTTGATCTGTCAACGGTAGGAAATAGAGTGAACTTAGATGACCTCCTTCCTCTTAAGTATGGTTTTCCAAAGTCTTTCCCTCGATAGTCATTCTTTTATTGGAAGTAAGGTACCATCTCGCCATTGCCACACGTAGGGCATGAGAGTAACACACTTTGTTGAGTCATTTTTGAAAAAAATTCATGACAGGTGAAATCCTCAACTTCTCTTTTCAGGAAAGAGTTTCCCCATCTCATATTTTTTTGTCCTCTTCTTTTCATAGGCTTCCACCCCTTGGGATTGGAATTATTACCCAAAGTAGGATAACCATTTTCTTTTCATAGCCTAGATTTCGGTAGTTCTCTATGCACAAGTCAAGAGAATGGATCGGATGATCCTTCCTTGCAAGGGATAGAGAAGAACCTTTTTTTTTATGTGGGGCGACCTTCTCTTGATTAATCAAGACTACTCTTTACACTTTAGAGTGAGTAGTAATGATTAATCAATTTTCAAAACCCTTCGATTAGTTGGCAAAATGGAAGAAACAATTGGAATTTTATTAAAATAAGAAAAGAGAATTGCCAGGAGAAGTGGCTACAACTTTTGAGTTTAAAAAAGAAAAAAACAAAGAAGAAAACAAGGAAAATTCTTCTTGAAGATGAGAGCTCCCCTTGCACAGGTTCTTCTTCCATCTTGAGTGCTTCTGCTTGTCTTCCAATTCCTCGATCTTCTTCGACTTTTTGAAGGTCAAAGCTTTTTAGGAACTTGGTGTGTGATGGATTTCTGGATTTCTCTTTTGGAGGTTATATAGACTTGAAAGCCCAAAAGCCCCTTCTTATGGAAATGAAGGGGTATTTATAGGATGGGAGTTGCACGGTTAAGCAAAATAGTGTGGTGAGTTGGAAAGGTAGTTTGTGAGAAGTGGAGAGTGGATTAGTGGGATATGGGAAATGGGTTAGTGGGAGTGTTGGTGAGAATCACTTGATTAGTGGAGGAAGTGGGAAGTGTGAGAGAAGACCGGGCATTATACCTTTGACTTGGTCATCTCCACTTTCTTTTTTTTATTATTTTATTATTTTTTATTATATTTCTTTATTTCATCATCCTTTTTTACAATAGGGGATCACGAACATCAAGGCTTTAATTTAATCTTCCCATTCCTTATGTGGGGCCCATGAAATTTTCCACACAACCTTTTTTTTTCTTTGAACTTTGAGTTCTTTTGGAATTTAACTTTTTCTGTATTTTCAGTTATTTTGGTCTTTCATGGTTGAACAAGTTTTTTTTTTTAGCAAAACAATAGCGTAGGACCCACGAGTCTTACCTAGCCTTTTTCATTTATTTCTGTTTTATGACTATTTTATTGTGAGACTTATAAGGTCTCACATAGTCCTTTGAAAATTTTTATTATGTGGCCATGTGAGGCTTACAAAGCCTCCCTCAGCCGTTTAACTTTAAATGTAAAAAGGCCCCCATAATGTCCTCTCATAATAAAATTTTGTTGGAAGTCTTAGTCCATTCCTACGTGTGTAGGATTAGATCTTGTCTCTTCACTTTTTTTTTGTTAAAAGCCTTAGTCTATTCCTACGTGTGTAGGATTAGATTTTGCTTCCTTACGTTTTTTTTTCTTTGGACTTTGTCCACTTTGGAGACTGTGTCCATTTGAAAATTTGGTCTCACTCAGAGCTCGTCAAGCTCCGAAATCTTGGCCTTTGGATTTTGAGAATTGTTTTTCTTTTAGGCTTTATCTGAATTTGAGACTTTGTCCATTTTAAAATTTAGTACCATCCAGAACTAGTCAAGCTCTGAACTCTTGTCTTTGAAGTTTGATTTTTTTTAAAAAAACACATTACCATGTGTGTAACTTTAGAATTTATTTCATTTTTATTCTTTTTCTTTTTGGATTTTTGCCAACTTTGGAGACTGTCTATTTTTTTTTTGAAAATTTAGAGTTATATAGAGCTAGTCAAGCTCCGAGATCTTTGCAATTGAATTTTGATTTGATTTAAAATTTTTTTTTTATGTTAACAGCTGTGTAATTCAGTTGATTTTCTCTGGTTCTATTTTCTTGAGTTTTAATGTTTGTTTTGCTGGTCATAATGGGTTGTGGTAGGAGTTCCTCTGCACTTGAGGGCACTCCAAGCATTCTTTGACATTGAAACTGCATTATTTGATTGGCTGGTTTCAGAATTACATTTGGTCTGGTCTCAAACTTGCTTGTGTTATAGCTGTTAGTTTCTAAGTGGTTTCTGCATGATATATTGTCTATCTACTACACAGATCCAGTTCATGCTGTTGGGAAATTAACTCCATGCTTTCCTGTTAGATATTCATTGGGTGAGGAGTGCTGGAATATATAGACTTCGTACATGGGCTTTACTTTGGACTGATATGTGTGAGCTGGTTTCTGAGTTGAGTGTTAATGTTGATGGTGTTTCATACATGGGCTTTCATAGTCCCAATTTTCATCCTTTCATGGTCCCAAATTTCATACTCATGAAGATTTAATTTCTAAATACATATAGATTGTGATGGGGATTTTTTTTACTCAATTAAGGTCTTTGGAAGACTTATCCGTACATAAAATTGATTAAAGTAAGAGTAGTGTATTTTCTCTATCTGTTGTTCAAATGTTCTATTTTTTTACTCTTGTTTGTAACCTTATAAGCTTGCTTTTCCCTTTGACTATGTGCAGCAAAGGATGGATGAAATGTTGAAGAAACTTCCTGAGGGGACGGAAGATACCTTGTCTTCTAATGATTTATTTGCTCAAGTTATGGGAGAAGAGAGAAATGGTTGTGTTTGATGCATGGGATTAGGCCCTACTCCATCACGACTTTTTAGGTCATCATCCTCCAATGTTGGGTCATCTACACAACTGGATTCTGTAAGAGAAGAGATAGAAAAAGTCATGGTAGAAAAAATAGCTACCATTGAGGCAGAAATGGCAGCAAAGAGTGCTGCTATGGAGGCGCAATTTTAGTTTTGACTTGCAGAAAAAGAAGCATATATGGATGCACAAATGGCAGCCAATAATGCTACTATGGAGAATCAGATAGCTGAAATAAATGCAAAATTAGAAGCAATTATGAGGAGGATGACACGGGTACACTTACAAATACTTATTTTTTTAATTCCTATATTAATTTTTTAATAGTTCTTTTAGGATAATTTAATAGGGATTTATAAGTTTTACATTGTCCCATAGAGGCACTAGAGGCGTCATGCAAACATGAATGATATTTTCTTATTTGCCATTTATATAAATAAAGGTTTCAATTTCACCTATATTTTTTTATATTTATTTACAATATCAATCTATAATATAAATGAATTATATTTTGCATGTTATTTTGAAGGCAAGGCATCCAATTGTTTCATCCTGGGAAGCAATCTCTCTTTTTTTTTATTCAACTTTTATGAATGTAAAAGGGTTTAGGGTACTAAGTTATTCAGACATTTTAAAAGGCTATATTACTATAATTTATGAATGGTTTAATGGAATGATTTTTTTTACATTAATTTAATTATATATTACAAAAATAAATAATATTTATTTTTTAGGCACAATAAATGTAATTATCATCATTTATAATGCTATTAGGTGCTCATAATGAATACAATTAATAATTATTTAAAAAAATAATAATGATAGAATTAACGATGCTCTTTGAAACATTGCTAATAATGTTTCTTTTGTATGTGGTACTTTTTTTTAGCGATGTTTCTAAAGCGTCACTAAATCCATCTTATGATTTTCCTACGCATATAGCAATGCTTCTAAACGTCATTAATATATTTAGTGACGTTTCTAAAATGTCGCTAAATCCTTCTTACGATTTCCATATGCATAAAGCAAGGCTTCTAAACGTCGCTAATTGTTATTGAAAAATGTCGTTAATATATTTAGCGATGCGTCTAAAATGTTGCTAAAGCCTTCTTACGATTTCTATACATATAAAGCAACGCTTCTAAACGTCGTTAATTGTTATCAAAAAATGTCGCTAATATTTTTAGCGACATTTTATAAAACGTTGCTATTAATTATAATAGCGACATTTTATATAAATGTCGCCACAAATGTCGCAAATTCTTTTAGCGGCGCAACTTTTAGCGACAGTTGTATAAAACATCGCTAAAAATTTTAGCGACGTTTTAAATACTTTTAGTGATGTTTTTGAAACGTTACTAAAACCAAATTTTTTTGTAGTGGTTTTACATCATGAGCTGTTAAATCGGCATGAGCTTAGGCATCATGAGTATTCAAATCTCAGTAGAAAACCAATCTTTGCCCTGAGTAATATCCACCGAAATCATATAGCCGATGATGCATGGGCCCATGCATATGCACATGAGCCAGGCTTACTCAAACACGACTCATCCAAATATCTTACTTGGGAAGAGGAAAGAAGAGTAGAGAGAAATGAAAAAGAGGGGTAGTTTTAGGTTTTTAAAAGTGGAATGACAAGAAGGTGACAGGGCAACACTTAATGATCCAGTCAAATTACGTGTGAGACCTGCCAGACATTATTATTTAGGGGGCATTGGGACATATAAATTTGCTTACGGTCTATGCTCATCTTGACGGATCTAGAAGGAAGATTTCTAAAAGTGCCCCTTTGCAATGAAGCCCAAATGACACCCTCATTGCAGAGTGGCGCAGGGCAATCGAAACGGGTTGCAACCAGTTAGCCAGAAAAACAAAAAAGCTGAGAGGTTACCGGCTGCAGCCGGTTCCCATGTCATGCTCCAATTTGTAATAGGTGTCTCATGTCGGGCTTATCGGAGAGTTGCTCATCTAAATATCTGAATTCAGAGACCAATACCAATATGAATATTCGGGGAAGGTTTTGATCTTGATTGTGATTGAAGTTGAATTGATCAATTCAATTTGTTCAAACTGATATGAACCAAAATATGTCTAGCATAAAGTTCTAAATATAATATATGGTCACATTTCCTACAAACTTTTAAGTTATTTAAAGTTCTGCTGTCGAAAATGCTAAATCTCAAGAGCATAGATAGGGTTAGCAAGACACGAAGTGAACAAAGACAAGTGGTTGGACCCAGAGCTATATACTTGTGATCCTATTATGATTTAGTTACATCAGACTTATTAATGATTTTTAAGATATACTCTCTCTGTCTTACATATATAGCTCCATTTAGTAAAAAAAATTATTTTATATTAATAGTCTTATTTTGTTCAATTTAAGTAGTTGAGTACTTATAAAATAAATATTTTTTTGGTGTGAATGGGTTGCAACTTAATAAGTTTCAATACTTTTACTGGACCGTCAGATGTCATCTAGGGCCTAAAACAAGACTCACGCCTTTTAAAGTAATATACAATAATTCCAATTTTACCCTTTTGAGTCCCAGATAGAACGAGAATGAGTCTTCCTCTCTTCTTGGGTTCCCTCTTCCTGTGCGTTTCCCTCTTGTCGGTGGTAGCAATTGCTCATCATCACCGTTTTATGCTAATCTTCTTGAGTTGCAACCCGTTTGCACCATAAAATCCTTTGGCCATTTATAGCCGAGATCATACCCACCTCTCCCCCCACCCTCACAAGCAGATGAGCGACACCCACTTAGTACGGCTCATGGAGTTGCCTACAAAGACGATCCTTTTACGACAAAGCCTCTCTGGTATCAAACCTAGGGATCTTGCAACGTCGGGGTTTCCACCTCCACTTCTGATACTCCTGATCTTCCCTGCCATTGGCCAGGCAATTGAATCCCCTCTTGGCTGTTGGCCAGGGACTTAAACCTAGGAATCTTGTAGATTCCTTTTTTTAAAGTTGTTCATCTATTCTATCTAAGGAATTACCATGGACAGAGCAGGAGAACTCAAAGACCGGGAACTACTCCAAAATTCCATTGTGGGTATTGTTTCTTCTGGGCAAGACGCTCTCCCAACTACCTTCATTCAGGATGACGATGTGGTGAATGCACTTTGGTTAGTTCTAGTTTTTCAGTAAACTTAATAGTTGACCAATTTCATTTTTTCCCTTATTACTACTGGACCGTTTCTTGTTTTTATTGTAGAGCTCCCTTATGTAGTTTTAGTATTATATTTTTATTATAGGTCTATGAATGATAATAGCATTGAAGATGCAAACGATGGAAATGAACATAGTGGTGTAGAAGGCATGCAGTTTAGGCATAAGGAAAATAGAGATCCTTTTATTATTGGGGAATGTGATTATAATGAAAATTTCATAGACATGAGGTGTTTCATTCTTTTGTTAGTTTTTTCTTTAAAATTTGTATGTTTGTTATGATTTTCATTCATATAACACACTATTTGAATGTGCAGTTTTAATGTTGGAGAATCTGGCTTATCCCAACTGTGAGGAGAAATATATATACAGGGTTGCTTTGATGCGTGACTTTTAATTGTCCACTCAAATTTTTTTTGGCATAACATGCAAAATCAACTTGTGAATGACTATAATGACATGGTTCCATTTTGCTTTTTGAAGATATAGAAAGAAGTTTTTTACATACGTCACTACTTGAGAAAGTCACCTTCAACTTGTTGACAATTACATTACTTGATTCTTTTTAGTTTACCGAAGATGATGGCAAGAAGTTTTTTGTATTTGAAGACATGGATTTACTTCGAAAAGAGATCATGTAATTATTCAAAAGCTATAGCCTTTTTTTGGACTTTGTAATATACAGGGAAACATATGTAAAAATTATTATATGGAAAAGAATATTTTTTGCTCAAGATTTGAGTTTGTTTGTTATATAATTTTAAAATTAATGATACACTAGCCAAGTTCACATTCTTAGTTTATTGGCTCTTGGTGGATTTGAACCACCA
This sequence comes from Saururus chinensis, assembly GCA_035235625.1. Lineage (NCBI taxonomy): Eukaryota > Viridiplantae > Streptophyta > Magnoliopsida > Piperales > Saururaceae > Saururus > Saururus chinensis. The sequence goes on from CP141140.1 coordinate 32,217,562, forward strand.
CCTTCTTGGAAGATAGGTAATTAATCTTTCAAGCTGCTATGCCGATTTGAGCTAAAGAGCCTGCATTTTATAAAGAAGAAAATCAACCATATCTAAAAAAATTATAAAAAATACAATTAATAGGCCTTGCCCATGACTCCAAGAAAGTGGACCCAACAAAATCCACCAACAAGTTCTGGCCTTAGAACACAAAAACGAGAGTCATGACCGTTGTAGTTGGCATCTGTGGGTGTTGCCATCATCAAATCTAAAATATTAGAATTAAATAACCAATACACAGTCATATTTCGAGCACCTTCCTAAGCCAAATTACATTTAACAAGTGCATATTCAATTCGACGTAGGGTGTTTTACATTCTTCACAACTTAAAAAACAAGACTTAAACAACAAATCATTTATACAATAATACCCAAACTGAAAAATCTCTATATTTTCAAATTCTTTTAACGTATCAACCAATCCCTCATAGCACCAAGCAACACCATCTCTCAAAATCCACCATAATTACAGTCACCCAACACACTTCAAAATTTAAAGTAACCCAAGCTCGTAAGAAATTCACAAATCAAACCACTTACAAGACATTAATAAGGAAAAAAAGAAAAAAAATCAAAGCTTGGTCTTTGCTTGAAGCAGACACTACAACACCAGGAGCTCCTCCATCTACACCTTATCAAATCTTCAGCTAGATCACTGCACAGGATTTCACTCACCTTATAATTTGCAAGTTCTATCAGATCAACTAGATACACTACAACAAAAAGGACTATTAGCGACGCAATTATGCGTCGCTAATAGTCTCCTAAGCGTCGCTACTGACTATTAGCAATGTATAATAAATGTCGCTAAAAGTGTCAAAAAAAGTGATGTCGCTATTACCTATTAGCGATGTATATCAAAAAACGTCGCTAATAACAGTATTAGTGACATTTATTATACGTCGCTAATAACAACTTATTAGCGACGTATATTATCTAGCGTCGCTAATGATAATCTACTAACGACGCTTTCCTTACGTAGCTAAAAGAAAATTAATTTTTAAAAAAAATTAAAAAAATAAGTTATTAGCGATGTATATACATAAGCATCGCTAATAAGTAATTATTAGCAACATTTATGTATATGTCGCTAATATAAAAAAATTAAAAAAAATAAATTTATTAGCGACGTATAAAGAAAGCGTCGCTAATAATTACTTATTAGCGACGCTCTCTATACGTCACTAATAAAATTTAAAAAAATTAAAATTAAATCAAATTTATAATAATTATTATTAACGACGCTTACAAAGCGTCGCTATTTATTAGTAGTGACGCTTTGTAAGTGTCGCTAATACTTTAATTGATTTAAAAAAATCCGGCCCACTAGGGGAGGGAGGGGGTGCGGCCGAGGGAGAGGGGGGACCGGCGGGGGATGGGGAGGCGGTTGTGGCGAGGGGGCTGGCTGGTGAGAGGGGGCGCCGGGGGAGAGGGGGGCTGGCCGGGGGAGGGGAGGTGGCTGCAGAGAGGGGGCCGGCCGGGGAGGGGGGACACCGGGGAGGGGCGCTCTTGGGGGGTGAGGGGGGCACTTGGGAAGGGGGCAGTTGGGGGTGGGGGGGGGGGGGGGGGCGGCGCCGGGGAGAGGGGGCCGGCTGGGGAGAGGGAGGGGGAGCTGGGGAGAGGGGGGGACTGGGAGGGAGGGGGGAGCCGGGGGGGAGGGCGGAGCGTGTAATGCCCGAGATTTTTCACACAATTTCCTTAAAATTTAAGGAAAATTTTTGCAATATAACGTCTATAAATCGGAGGAAAAATGACGAAATCAAAACCTAATAAAACAGTTTATAATTCAAAATAGTAAACATCCATTTTCCATCATCATACAGTCAAACATCGCACAGCCAAATCAAATATCATCAAGCGCTACTCGAAAACACACGTACGAATAAATTGCTATGATCATAGACTTTAAATACAAATCCCTCCCAGGCATCCCTGAGTGCAAGTCCCATAACAGTCCACAGACTAATCCAAATGAAAGTCCAGAATATAAACATCTTGACGTCTCGTCTCACCCAATACATCAGATCGTGGCACAAATAAACTCGCATTGAGTGAAGCATATACCTGAGTCAACGGGAATCAATCCACCTCGGAAGCAAGCATCCATCTCCAGGAGCTCTCCGCACAGCCTGCAAAACCTCCTGTACAACGGGGCTAAAAAGTAGGATAAAGAGTATTTTCATACTCAGTAAGAAAATACCTTGTAGGGGAAATCCCAAACTGTGAACTCAATAAGTTCAAAAATACATGCGTTCATGCAACTCAAACATGAAGCAGTCAACATAATATAATTATATCATGCACATACGCATATGATCATACCAAAGGCATCATCGTGCCAAAATCATACTATCCAATCAACTTACACAAACACCCTTATCCAGGGTCATACAAACTTACTCGTACCATCATACGCTTACTCATACAACATACGCATACTTGTACGACCTTACTTGTACAATAATATGCTCACTCATACAGCTTACACAAAATCACACTTATTGTCTTACTCAGAAACATATTCTCACAATCGTACTCATACTCTTACAGTCGTGCTCAAACTCATACGCTTACAGTCCTGCTCATACACACTCTTACAGTCGTGCTCAAACTCATACGCTTACAGTCCTGCTCATACACACTCTTACAGTCCTGCTCATACACATACAGTCGTACTCACACTTATACAGTTGTACTCATACTCATAATCGTACACATGTCAACGACCATTGAAGCTCATTACAACTAATAAGCTCCAGCGTCGAAATGGAAAAGAATGCCACTGGGGCGACACCTTAACCTCCGGGGAGTGACTAGACGCCATGGACTTTTCCGAAGGTAAGGCACACCAATGCTCATGGGGCACTGGATCAAACAGGTAAGAGTAGATCCATGATACTACTTACCTGAGCACGCAAACATAAACACCCACACATAAGGGGTCATACAGTTGCCCACCATAATGGGTCTTATAGTGCCAGAGAATTGCCCACCATAATGGGTCTTATAGTGCCATGCCACTCTTGGGCAGAAAACATACAGTGCCACTTGGGCAGAAACATACAGTGCCACTCTTGGGCAGAAACATACAGTGCCACTCTTGGGCGGAAACATACAACGCTCTCAACAGAGCATCAAACGTCTGGGCTTATACAGCACATAGACCAAATCAAAAACATACGTCGCTCTCAACAACGCAATAGACGTCTGGGCTTCATACAGCACACAGACAAAGTCAGAAATGTACATCGATCTCAACAGAGCATCAAACGTCTGGGCTTATACAGCACACAGACCAAATCAAACATACATCGCTCTCAGCAGAGTATCAGACGTCTGATGCTCTATACAGCACACAGACAACATCCCGCAGGATAAACACCATGGCAAGACATGAGAAAAGCTCGGCCGACTCATTAGCGGCCAGCTCAAACACGGAACTTAATCTGTCGAACCCTTAAGTCTCAAACTCACAACGCTATCATTAGCTGTGCTTATAATTCAAGTTTGAATTAAGTACATTATGCGGTACAATTATGCCACACAAACTCACAGTCCTCAACTGATCAAACCGAAGCTGAGCCCGATCCGAAACCCAAGTTCGTCAGGGCAGCAGACTTCACTAACCCGTCCACATCATGGACAAAACTCATCATACATCAAACCCTTACAGTCTTACATACTTAGCCATCCATCTTATGGCCAAATTATCTTACACTGACATCCTCAAATGAAGCTCCTCAGAGCCAACCCAGTTGTCACCCTCTTACTTATATCTCACTTATTATACTTACTTTTCACTTCATAATTTGTACGTTATGCTTGTACAATTATGCACACTCTTACTGTCTGACAAACGCCCAACATACAATCCAACCCAAACCGATCCATTCTAATCCTTGCCCGTCATACTCTTATCATCTGTCCTCTGTCATACGCTTACACAACCGTATCCAAATCCAGACCAAACCTCTGTCACCTCTTACTGTCCATCGTCCATACCTCTGCCCACATACACTTACACATAACCATATCATAGGCAAAATAGTCATCACACATACGTATGTCTATCACACATACGTATAACATACACATATGGTCATACATACGTAGCTTACAAACATGCTCACTAGCCATCACTAGTGCATACATACATACGTCAAACATACACGCTAGCCATCACTAGCACATGCATAATTCATACATACTCCAAACATGCACACTAGCCATCACTAGCACATGCATAATCCAAACATACTCTAAACATGCACACTAGCCATCACTAGCACCTGCTTACATACATCCAACGTACTTACAACCAACATGCATGTCATATGCATTTCAACATACCATATAATCGTGCTTACACGTACATCATGCAATCAAATCGTTACTTAACATCCAAAGCATGGAATCATACAATCCTAGCATGCTACTACTCATTCAAAGCATGCTATCATGAATTTACGAGTTCAAAGCTCCCCTACCTCTTAATCATGACGTTTGATGGTGAGCACACGATGGTGGTGGCGTCGGCGGTGGAGTTGGCATTAAAAACCGTTGCCTGGCTGAGAGAGCTGCTGTCCCGAGGATTTTAGGAAGCGCCGGAACTAGTCACGGCCAAACGGGGTGTCAAAAATCAATGCGGCAAAACCTGCGATCCACGGCGGCACACTAGGGCGGCCGGGAGAAATATTGTGCCAACATATGTGGCAGTGCGATCAAATGTCGATGGTGTACACTAAAGATCAGCCGGTGGCTAAGACATGCTCAGCCGGCCACAAAGACGTAGAAATCGGCTGTGGATAGCACCCAACAGCGATGATTTCGTGTCAACAAGGGCCCACATAAGGGCGGAGAGCGTGGGGCAACGCTCGAGAACAAAGGAGAGGTGGTGGAGGGCTATGTGTTTACTCTACTCAGTGGCAAAGCCATCCGATGGTCAGGCAGCACAAATGCGGCGCCTAAACCTATAAGTACACGCGTGGCCACATGCACACGCGACCCAAAAGGGCGGGGGAGAGGGCTGAACGGAGACAACCCAAGGCCCACAAAAGCCAACAGGGCTAAGGCCCTAGCGGTGGCCAATCTAAGCAGCGACATCGCCGATTGCCACCCACAACCAATACCCATGGTGCGGGCGGCTGTGCATCTCGCACGACAGAGAGCAAGGGGAGGGTTCAAGGTCGAGCAAAGGCCATGAGGCTGTCACTAGCCAAGGCCTATGCAGGTGAACTCGTCCACCTTCTATCAAGGTAAGTCAAACAAACTCTTGCCAGAGGCCGTCCGGTACCGACGGCGTAAAATGGGCAAGAGGGGTCAACGGGCAAATTACCGGTGAGCGGAACTAGTTGTGGCTACGGGCCACAAGGAAAGGCACAGGTCAGAGGCAATCAAACCGTGCAAGGTGGGACCATCTCTAGTCGTTACTAGACTGAGGCAGAATCCTCGGTGGCCATTCGGCCACTACCAGCCAATGCCGATGGCGTCAAAAGCCAAACACAGAGGGGCTGACCGGGGAAAACCCATAAGGGCAGAGCGGCCATGGGGACGGAGGCTGAATTGGTCCAGGTGGGTGGGGCCGTCCTTGGGCCATCGCCAGGCCGGGGCGGAGCCCACGGTGGTCAAGTCACCCTCACCCGCCAACGATGGCGGTGCCAACCCATTGAAAAATCGTACGACAAAGCGTACTGGCCGGAGTAGGGGACGGCAGAGGAGATGGAACCAGGCTGGGTAGGGTGGTTCACTACCTTCGCCGGAGCAAGGCGAGGCTAGATGGGGGTTGTGTCGGCCACGAATCACCGGCGACGGCCACTGTTTACCCAAAACAGTGAACCGACGAAACAGGGCAGAGAGGGGAAATGGGATGGGGCGGCGGTGCAGAGGCCCACTGGGCCGGGAGGAGTGGCTCCTCGCTATCGTCGGAGCAAGGCGGTGCCTGACGAAGCCCAACCGGGCCATCCAACGGTGGCAGAAGCCGGCCGGCGAGGTCGACAGAAGGGGGGTGGAAAACAAAGGCAGTGGGGAGAAATGGAGCAGGAGGGCGGAGGAGAGGCCGCTTGGGGCTGGGAGAGGTGTCCTCATGTCGTCGCCGGCCTAGTGGGGGAAAAGCCATTGGAGCGATGGCCGGAGGCCATTGGGACCGGGAGGGGCGGCAGCCTGAAGTCGTCGGGTCAGGGCGAAGCTCACAGAGGCCGGACGGCCCTTGCCGGTCCACGGCGGTGGCGGCCAAAACACAAAACATAGGGGAGAAGGCAAACCGGGGAAGAGACAGCGCGGCCGTGGGCAGCCGGGGCAGTGGCCCCTCGGCGTCGCACCACCGGGGCGGAGCCTGTGCCGGCGTCCTGCGGCCAGCGGAGGCCGGGCACAAGGAACAGACGGAAAAGAGGGGGGCGCACTGTTCATCAATCGGGAGGTTCTGGATCGGGATCCCGATCCCTCTTTTTTTTTTCTTTTTTTTTATTTTTTCCAAACGTATACTCAACGTGCGTTAACTCACTGGTTACGCGTCGAACCTCCAAAATTCGCACCGTACGCGCGCAGCGAGGCCCGTGGCCCACGACTAAGCCCCACACCCGACTCTACGGGTATAAATATGGGGGAAATACACAATTACACATACGTTGAAGCGTCACATTTTCCCGCCGAAAATGACCAGAAAAATAGCAAGAAAATCCCAAAAAATCGTAGAAAAATCAGGGACCTTACAGAGCAGGAGAGAGAGGGGAGCCGGGGAGAGAGAAGGGAGCCGGAGGGGGGACCGGGAGGGTGGGGTGAGCCGGGGGAGGGAAGAGCGGGGGGAGAGGGAGAGGGGAGCCGGGGAGAGAGAAATGAGCCGGAGGGGGCCGGATTCTGGTGGGGCCGCCGGAATCCGGCTCGAAAGGGCAGGAGCGAGAGGGAGTGGGGAGCCGGGGAGAAGGGGGGTAGCGCTAGGGGGGCCGGATTCCTGCCGGGTTGTCGATATCCGGCTCGTAAAGGGCGGGAGCGGGAGAGAGGAGGGGAAGGGAGGGGGAGCTGGGGAGAAGGGGGGTGGCGGGAGGGAAAGGGGGGAGTTGGTGTGGGAAGGAGGTAGAGGAGTAGGGGGGAGGGGAAGGGAAGGGCGGCGGTGTAGAGCGGCAGATAGGGGAGGGGAAGGGCGGTGGAGGAGAGCAGGGCGGCTGGGAAAGCAGCTGGTTGTACAGAGCGGCGGACGGCTAGTGGTCAACGGAGGAGGATGGAGAGGAGGGGCGGCTCGGCGGTCGGCAGTCAGACGGTGGGGGAAAATATAGGGGGAGGGAGATATAAAGCACGGGCGAAATTTTGCACGCGCACGAAATTTCCCCGCCTAGGCAGAATTTCGTCCACGACGAATTTTTTCTTAAAAAAATAGTTTTAGCGACGCTCTTTACGAATTTATAAGAGTCGCCAATATATGTGTCTTTAGCGACACTTATGAATAACCATCGCTGTAAATAAATTTTTTTATATTTTTTTCTCCTCTCTCTCTCCACCCTCCTCTCTCTCTCCCTCTACTCCCTCCCCTCTCTCCTTCCTCTCTCTCTCCTCCCCTCCACTCTTTCTCTCTCCCACTCTCTCTCCACCCTCTCTCCCTTCCTCGCTCTCTCCTCCCCTCTCTCTCCCCTCCTCCCTCTCTCTCCTCCCTCTTTCTCTCACTCTCCCCTAGCTCTCTCTCTCCTCCCTCCCCTAGCTCTCTCTCTCCTCCCTCTCCTCTCTCTCCCCCTCTCTCTCCCTTCTCTCACTCTCCCCTAGCTCTCTCTCTCTCTCCTCCCTCCCCTAGCTCTCTCTCCCCTCCTCCGGCCTCTCTCTCTCTCCTCCCTCTTTCTCTCCCCCTCTATCTCTCCTCTCTCTCTCCCCTCCCCCTCCTCTCTCTCTCTTCTCCCTCTCCCCCTTTCTCTCCCTTCTCTCTCTCCTCCCTCCCCTAGCTCTCTCTCTCCCCTCTCTCCTTTCTCTCTCTCTCCTCCCTCCCTTCTCTCTCTCTACTCTCTCTCTCTCTCCTCCCACTCCCTCCACCCCCCTCTCGTTTTTATTTAATTTTTTATTGAAAACATAGGTAGTAGCGATGCATAGAATTTTTTATTTAAAACATAGGTAGTAGCAACACATCAATATGCGTCGTTACTGCAATGGGTAATAGCGATGCATAGGGTTACGCATCGCTATTACCCTTAGTCAGTAGCAACGCATAGCCCTATGCGTCGCTACTACTTTTTTAAAAAAAAATTATATTTTTCTCCCTCCTCCCTCTCTCCCTTCTCTCTCTCCCTCCTCTCTCTCCCCCTCTCTCTCCCTTCTCTCTCTTCTCCCTCCCCTAGCTCTCTCTCCCCCCCTCTCTCCCTTCTCTATCTCCCTAGCACTCTCTCTCTCCTCCCTCCCCTAGCACTCTCTCTCCTCCCTCCCCTAGCTCTCTCTCTCCCCCCTCTCTCTCTCCCTTCTCTCTCTCTCCCTAGCACTCTCTCTTTCCTCCCTCCCCTCTCTCTTTCTCTCTCACTCTTAAGATCTCCCCTCCTCCCCCTCTCTCTCTCTCTTCCCTCTCTCTTTCCTCCCCTCTCTCTCCTCTCTCTCCCTCCCCCTTCTCTTTTTAATTTAATTTTTTATTGAAAACATAGGCAGTAGTGACACATTTTTATGCGGTATGCGTTGCTACTAATTTTTTTATTTTTAAAAATAATTTTTTCTCCCTCCCCTCCCTCTCTCTCTCCTCCCTGCCCTCTCTCTTTCTCTCTCACTCTCTCCCCTCCTCCCACTCTCTCTCCTCCACTCTCTCTCTTTCTCTCTCACTCTCTCCCCTCCTCCCTCTCTCTCTCCTCCACTCTCTCTCTTCCCTCCCCTCTCTCTCTCCTCCCTCTCTCTCTCTCTCCTCCCTCCCCTCTCTCTCCTCCCCCTCTCTCTTTCTCTCTCGCTCTTAAGATCTCCCCTCCTCCCTCTCTCTCTCCTCCCCCTCTTCTCTCTCTCCTCCCTCCCTTCTCTCTCCTCCCCCCTCTCTCTTTCTCTCTCACTCTCTCCCCTCCTCCCTCTCTCTCTCCTTCCTCCCCTCTATCTCTCCTCCCTCTCTCACCTCTCTCTCTCCTCCCTTTCTCCCCTCTATCTCTCTCTCCCCTCCCTCCCCCTCTCTCTTTGTCATTAATTTTTTATTTAAAAAATAGGTATTAGTGACGCATGTGACTATGCATCGCTACTACCAAGGGTAATGGCGAGCATAGTTACATACGTCGCTACTACTACCAGGTAGTAGTGACGCATATCATGCGTCGCTATTAGTTCATAATTTTTAATTTTTTATTTAGAATTAATAAATATTAGCGACGCTTATTTATAAACGTCGCTATTGTGGTTACTATTAGCGACGTGTGAAAAAATGCGTCGTTAATAGTTTTAATTTTAAATTTTTTTTTAATATATATATATATATATATATATCTTTTGGTGATGCTTATGTAAGCGTCACTAATAACCTAAGTATTAGTGACGCATGAACTTAAGCGTCGCTAAAAGGTTTAGCGACATTTGTATCTGTGTGTTGCTAATAATCTACCATTAGCGACGCTTAATATTATGCGTCACTAATATTAGTTTTTTTTGCGACATTTTTGATATGTCGTTATTACCAGTTTGTAGCGACGTATTTTATTGTGACGCTTATATAAGCATCGTTAATACCCAATTTTATTGTAGTGATATAATCAAACTTTAGTTTATAATTATCCGTAAAAAGAAGAGAGGGTTGGCATCTCCCCCTGACAAGGACAAGAATAGAACATGGTACACACCTTGGTTAAGGCTACCCAACACTTGTGTTACCAACACACCTTGGTCAAGATTGACAGCTATCTCTAGCAAGCCAAAGAGAAAAAAAAACTTCCTTCCTCGTATAATTTAATGCATCTACATTTACAATATTGTAACTAGCACAAATATAATGTATTCATAAGCTGAACAATATTTTATTACATGAATCATAACCAAAGTCGTACAAAATCGCCATCAACGCCTTATGCCAACAACCAGTGGTTGGCCACATGGATTTTCCATCTCTATTCGACTCCTAATACAATCAAAACTATGGTATGAATCCATGCAAGGACACAATGGCACATCGAAAATCCAAAAGATGACTACCATGGAAAACAATAAAAGTCATTATTAGCCACCGTGAAAAACAATAAAATTTGTCATTAGCCGGAATTCCTGACACAAACATCCACCACATGTAAAAGTTCACCCAGTGCATAAATCCAGAAATTAGACCATCAGCACATCAGCACCACAAAACCCATTTCATTCTCAGCTATCCAATAACAAGACTTCATATCAAAGCAGTCACCCACTGATCCACATGCATTTTACGAAACTTCCTCAACTACCGCAACAAACCCGAAGCTCAGGAGCATCCCAAAAGCAAAGGGGAGAACTGAGATAGGGAGAAGAGTGAGAATTAGAGGAAAACTACCATAAACCCACTCGAAGATCTCCAGAAGCCGATCCAGCGGTTTTCGGTATAAGAATCGTCCGAAGAGCCGTGAGTCTTGTTTGTTTTAGGCCGTAGATGACATCTGACAGTCCAAAAAAGCACTGCAACTTATTAAGTTGCAACCCGTTCGCAGCAGAAAATTCTTCCCTCAAAAGAAGTATCATAAGCTCGTATTCTTTTCTCTTAGATGGGTTTCACCGAATCACCATTCAATAAAATTACTATTTTTTTTTAATACAATATTAATATAACAGATGGAGATGGAGTATTATCTTCAAGTATCAATATTCTTCTCTCTATTTGTAGGTTGTTAATTACAAGAGGAGCCTACTTCCTTCTAAAATAAACGTTCAACTAAATTGACTAAACAACTCCTGGCAGTATTTAAGTAAAAGACATTTGGAAACTGCAACTCTGAGATATTATTATTAACACATAGATCACATCACCAATGTAGCCAAAAAAACATTATTCATCTCTCCAAAGGCTTTCACCTCACTATCCAAATTATTATAGAATGAAGATTAATCACCAAGCCATGTGGTAAGATGTATGCACCCATGTGCCTCGCGATCTCATTAGATAAAAACTATTAGGAAGTGCATTCTCAGAGAAGACAAAGTTTAGCAGTACTGCTTCATGCCAGGAACTCATGCGAAGTCTGCTAGCTTCGGCTTAGGAGGGTCCACAAGGCAACGTTCCAAGAAACTGTCAACAGAAGTGTACTTATGATCTGGGTATAGCTTGGAAGCCTCCAAATCATCTTCCCTAAGTTCATAGCTCGTCTGATCACCCTTGACAAATATGTTATGGAGAACTGAGATGGGTATGTTGTCCGGATGTGGAAGAGCTGCAAATAGAATGAGGGAATCAATTACTCTATAGACATATTATAAGCCTCTTGATCAGAAGTTTTAATCATGATTTTTCTTACTCTCGGTGAGCTTTATGATTTCTTCTTCTGGAACATGGACCCTCTTCAATGTCTTCCCTTTCTTCTTCTCCCATGATGAGGCCAAGTCTAGCTGAGAAACTATGTTTCCGGGGGGCTTGTAAATGATAACTCGATTCTCGGTCCTTGGATCGTTTGCAGCCTTGATTGTGTAGGTAGCAACATCTTCTTCATAGTTCAATACAGCTGAAACAAAGAATATAGATTTTCTTGTTAGGCATAATGGATTTAATCCATGCTTTAATAACTACATTAACTGCTACCATGCCTACTTCTAAAAGGTGGCCAAATGCTTTTCGTACGCCACGGCCCAATTGATCTTAACCCTACACCACAATCTAACATTTCATCGTGCACCTACAATCTTAGCCGTCAGATGATTTTGATTTTTCCTTCCTGAAATAATTTTCCTACACCGAACCTGTACAGTAAAACTTTCATCTACGTTTTAATATCACCAAACTCTAGGGGTTTAGTGGGGGCAAGCCCTACAAGGTGGAAGTTTAGTGGTATATGTATAGAATTCCACTCCTTGTAGTTTCAATTCCTTTTTTTTGTATGAAATGTTATCAAATTTGAGGCACTAGCAAAACTCTTAGTCTAGACCTCTCTGGAACGGTCTTATCACTTAGTGTTAGTCCAAGGTCAACTTTTTTTGTCTTTGTCATCAATAATAATAGAAAGTTGTGGTATTAATAAAGAAGTAGTGAGAGAAAAACTTGTGAACGGGATCCAACGATCTAATTCTCGCATTCATTCCACATGTCCACCAGTAATGCATTATGGTCATGATATTTGGAAAACATGTTTCCACAGGATATCCTCCACTTTGTTGTCATGATATGTGATTTGGAAAACATTTTTCCACAGGATATCCCTGACTTTATAAGGAGCTGTAGATTATACAATACTAGTGCTTGAAGTGCGTTAGCATGTGTACTATGCGCTAGCATGGTGTGTGATAATAGATGGCTCCCCATGAAGTAGTGGATATCCTGGAGGATGTAAAACTGGTAATAGTGTGTCATTTACCCTTTGCTGTGCCATCCCCAAAAATGGTTACTTCATCCTTGTCTTCTCGCGGCTGGAGCAAAAAGTCCACAAAGTAAGCCGTGAAGGAATTGGCTGCTACAAATGTGTACGGAATGCCTGCTGCCTCTGTAGCCCTTCTGATCTTCTTCTTGTTATCCAGGAGAGCTTGAAATGGTGGAAGTGCAGTGACCCTATCCACTTCATTTCCGTACTCGGATGGTACAAACCTCTGCAACACATAACATAGAGAACATTAAAGCAATCATTGAAAATCAAATCAACCAAAAATTGGCAGAGAGAGAGAGAGGTTACCTTCACGTTGCCTGCTTCCTTCATGGCATCAATGATTTTGGTTTGATCAGGATGCAGAGGGGCTGGTAGTGCAGAAATCACAACATCTACTTGCTTGATGACAGAAACGAGCTTATCATGCTCATCCAAGTTTCCCTGATTTGTAGATAATAAGCAAGTATTGATTAGCATTCCCCTCTTATAACGGCCAACCGGCTCAAGCTCATGCTTTACAACTTCTAATTTCCTAAATATTAAAGAAATAAAGCTACATGATAAAGCTATTGTATTGTTGTCATAAAATCTAAAACCAGTCAATAAGCAATAACAGTTGATCTACCTGAAACACTGTGATTCTCATGGATTCATACTCTTGAAGAACATCCAACTTGGAAGGGGGAGCTGAGGCACCAGCAGGACGCACATACACATAGGTAGGGTGCCCCATGGCCACACTGACCTTGACCATGTATTTCCCCAGGTACCCACTTGCACCAAAGATGAGAATTTTGCTTTTAACAACCATGACTGCTTCCTCTCCAACCTTCTTTCCTTGTTTCAAATTAAGATGGTTCTCTTAGCACAAGGAGAATGAAAGAAGAATGATATATAAGGTGATGAGTATAGAAGCGTGATGAAAACACCGGTTTCTACAGCCAATTTTCCAATTGAAAAAAGAAAGTATGAAGTTCCTTGCAAATTGCCGGCCACTGCAGTCAACGTGTGTCACATGAGTTGAAATAAGCTTGTTGAGTACGAGTTGCCATCAGGGGGAAATGGACAATTGAGAAGTCAATTTAGCATGTCATCAGGTTGTTAGATTGGCAACTTGCTCTTCATAACTTCCAAGAGAAGAGAAGGCGAGGTGTGGGAAGTCTTTACTCTTAATGGATGTTAAGCACCAATTCAGCTCGCACTTAACCTGTATTTAAGTCGAATGCGTGTGTGTGTATATATATATATATAAAGTTAATATGCAACTGCGTGCCTAGCTTTCTATGGGTGGGCATCTACTACACCGTCGGATCATCAGCCAATGGTGCGTAAAAAGGAGGGCACCCGCATGTACCAGCACAATGTTGGTCGTGTGGCTTCCAGCCCTAGGCATAGAGTGGCATGGACTAAGGTTTCTCTGATTATTACATACATGCACATATCTTTTCTTTATGGGAGCATAATGTATGTATGTGTTCAACTTTAATTGAAATTCAAAGTAAATATGATATAAACTACTAGAAAGAATTGTATGTGGATTACACGTATAACCTTGTGTACAACACCGGTTAGTGATCAAGCCACCATGTAGACAAATATTTTAGTTTGTTAAACCAAATTAATATCAATATGATGCCTTGAACTGGTTTGAACCCTTGCTAGTGTTATTTTTTCTTCTTCTTTTTTCTTAGGAAAAAAGGGTATAAGTCATATATACTCCTTTTATCCTAAAATAATAGCTCTATTTAATTTGTTCAATTTAAGTAGTAAAGTACTTAAAATTAGTATCACAATTTTTTTTCCTTTCCTTAAAGTGGGTTTCATCATTCAATAAAATTTATTTTTTTAAAAAAAAAAAACTATTAATATAAGACAATGAGAGTACTTCCGTTAAACATCCAAAACACGGAACTCGGGAACCTTTCAGTACTCCCATGAAAGAGCGGACGAAAATGACAAGTTCCAACTACGAACAATAAAAGGATTATTGGCAGACGAACCACATGTCCAACTCTTGAAGTTGATTTTCTACTCTGTACACGATTCTCAAATGATTTTATGTTACTACGATTTGTGTTTTTGTGTATTAGTTTAGCTATATCAGCTTTGGCTCTTGCACACTTGGAATATATAATAACCGAAGACAGCACCTTCCTAGAAGATCCAAACATGTAAGCGAAGAGTTTTCAGGTGCCACTTTTGTTTGCTTCCGAGGATTTACCCTCATTATAAAACTCTTATATGTAATATTTTATATCACCATAAGACATAAGATATCGACCATTTAAATATACACGGACGGTGGATATTCAACTTCTCACTCAATATTAAATCCCTTGGTGGTTGGTGGTATGTTCTTACCCTTCGACTTTCTAGAAATCAAGTGGCCTTAGGGTTCTAGCATGTATGTCGACATTGGTCGTTGGCTACTTTATCCAATCTAAAGTCTAGAATGTTAAATTACACAACTCCTAGGATCACATATTTTTACTTTTTGTTCCCTGGGATGAAGACAACTGAAATTAAAAGTTAGAAATAACCTGTGGCCATTACTGAGTCTCCATGAAAAAGGAATCTTGCCACACCAATAATTTCTGGGAGGTCATGTTGTCCATGAAAAAATATGTGCCACATATTCCCACTCTGAAAAGGCCATTACAATTTCATAAGGCTCCGTCTCTAAGTAATATTAGTTAATAATAATAATAATAATAATAATAAGGAGGAGGAGGAGGTATCTAGCCTAATCACCTTTCATGTCCAAGGTTAAGTGGTCAACAATAAGAGAATGCCACATTATCAGAAAGTGGTGAGAGGGAAACTTGAGGACATAATCTAAAATAATTTCTTATAACTAAATATAATGCTTGACTCTGTAAAAGTTAATAGTCTAATTGCATCGAATTATTTATTGCAATTAAAAAAAATCAAAACCTTCCAAGTATTACTAAGATTTAAGAGTAAAAAAAATAGCAGTCATAATACAAATATTACTTGTTTTGCATAGCATAAGCTGTTGTTTTTCATATGCTGTTGCCATATTCAATTGCTGTACCTGTCGGCGAGTTTCAAGTGTTCAATGTACTTTAAGCATGAAGTCCGTGTCCTCTATAAGTAAGTCTAATTTTTATGCTGATACGTACCTCTTCTCCACAAAAAATTTTAGGTCAATTGAAGGTGGGTGTCTTGAACAAGTCTGAAGTAGTTTATTACCCCGTATTTGAAGCGATCAGTGAGCAGGTTCACGCCGGTTGCCGTGACAGAGGGAGTAGGTTTTATTGCTCATAACTCATTGGCGAGGAGAGTTGGTGAGTCTCGTCCTTGCAAGTGATAAACCTACTGCTGTTGATAGGTTTAACCAATTAAAAATAGTGTCTTCCATGTCAATTCTACAAGGATAGTGATTTTCTTGAAGAAATTTGATTTCCTCCGACTAGAATTGAAAATTTTTTCTACCTCTTTTTCATAAATGGCAGAACTCGCCTTCCCCACTTTATTGTAATTTCTTCTTCTTCCTCTTCCCTTCCTCCATCTCAACCTGACTGTCGCCGTCACCTCATGTGCTATTGTTTGCTACCTCCCTTGTCGTCACTGTCTCTCCCTCTCCCCTACCTGCCCTCGCCCCTCCCAATCCCCTCCTTTATGCCCTGTTGCGGCCAGAGACTATAACAGCTTTCTATCACGGGCCAAATCTAGACTATATATGGGCCAGGCAAGCCATGCACCGGGCTGCATGCAGAGCGGCTTCGGCAGCCTCCAATCAAGAGACGCCTTCTCATCCATGTCCCCTTTGCCAACCCAAGACTCCATTATTTGATTGTTGCTCTCCTAAAAATAGGAGGGAACT
The DNA here is from genome assembly GCA_035235625.1 of Saururus chinensis. NCBI lineage: Eukaryota > Viridiplantae > Streptophyta > Magnoliopsida > Piperales > Saururaceae > Saururus > Saururus chinensis. The sequence continues at coordinate 32,233,906 of CP141140.1, forward strand.
GTGAATGGTAAACTCTCCCCTCCCCACCCCCATCGCAGCCATTACGGTCAGATCTAGCCTAGATATGTTAATGACTGGCCAAGGATGGGCATTGTGATGGCTAACGTAAAGGCCTTTTCCCCATTTTACTCCCAGCCATTATCACCTTAGTCTGGCCATGGCAATGGAATAGTAAAATTTTTATAATTCCTATAAATGCGAAAGATGTGTCTTTAGGATTAAAAACCTCCTTTTTCCCATTGTTTTTGCCATTATTGGTGTTGTTATTCCTCATCTTTTACTAATCTTGCTCTTCTTTCTAAATTCAACATCTCTAAAAGATTAAATTTTATTTTTTTCATAAATAGTAAAATTTATTGTTTTATTTAAACAGGGGAATTTTACACTTTTGTAAGGTAGTATTGTTTTGTGTTTTGTTGTCTTTATTGTACTCTAGCAGTAACCTAGTGAAGGTATAGTAATACTATGAGGGAGCTCAGGCTGACCTCCAACAAACCTCCACTAAACTCTAGTAGTGCCATAGCAGAGAGAATGGCAATCTAGCAATGTTCTAACAGAGGATTGATGCACTTTCACACTAGTTTAGCTCACCTCCAAAGATGGGAAGTAGCATATCTGGCCAAATAAATGTTAGAAAGTAGGTAAACATGGGCTAAGCCCATTTTATAAGAAGCCAATGCAAATGGGCTTGTTGGGTATTGAGAGCCCAAGCCCACTTTCAAGTAAATGAGAATTACATATGTAAATTAGTTGAAGAGAACAAATAATCTCACATTGTAAATAGAGATGGAGTTGATATATAAGGCATAAATTTTATCTTTTTAAATTAAACCCTTATACGTCACTCCACTTTTGTAGGGAGATACATGTTTGACCTATGCACTTAGGTGGGCTAACCCACTTGCGTGTGCCATTGTCCGGCCGTCTCAGTTCACATGCGCAACTTGTGTTGGGTTAACAAAATAATTATTTTTAGGACAAATATTTTCGGTTTTCTCTTAACCCAAAATGCATCTAATTTCACTTAACCCAAATGTGCCCTTAAATAGGTGGACACTTCCATTTGAATGGGATTGATTGTCTTTAATGGGATTTCTTTTATGTTCTATAAAACACTAAAAAATCTTGTTTTGCATCATCCTTAACTTGGTATTTCTGCCATCTTTTGTGAGAACTATTACACTACTATGATTCGCTGCATATGTTGTATGAAGGTGCTTCAACAACATGTGGTGGATTGTTTTATCCTACGAGATAGGTGTTCAAGTGATCATAAGCGCAATTAAGGAGGGTGTAATTCCATCTTAAGGACATTGCTTTAAATGCTTGATTCGATCTTCAAGTTCTCGACTTTCTGTAAGTTTTCATAATCACAATTATAAATGTACAAAATTAACAATCTTAAGACAAAATTATATTTTTTTTTTGTACTTTACTATTGTGATATTACTACTTCAAAACTGAGATAATCTTTTGTTCATTGGAACAAAAAATAGCTGAAGAGGGTACCAATATGACTCCAATCATAATTTCAACTATTGTTACTACTCTTGTTCAAGTGAAAGGGTAAAAGCTAAAAAAATTCAATGGTGCATATTTCAAGAGATTGCAACAAAAAATTTGTTGTATCCGACTACATTGAATTTGGCTTAATTCATACAGGAGGATGTTCTTATTCTCACTAAGGAGAAAAAGGATGACAAACAGGCTATTGATGCAATCAATGCATGGAACCATATAAACTTTTTGTGCAAAAAATTTATTCTCAACAGGATGGACAATGCACTGTACAACGTGTATAGTCCAATGAAGAGTGTGAAAGCATTGTGGGAATCTTTGGATAAGAAGTACAAAATAAAAGATGTCAGCATGAAGAAATATGTAGTAGAACATTTTTTGGACTGCAAGATGACGGATTCTAAGACTGTGATAAATCAAATCCAAAAGCTCCAAGTAATATTGTATGATATACATGCAAAAGGAAAGATTTTAAGTGAATCTTTCTAGGTGGCTGCTATAATTACAAATTTACCACCATCCTAGAAGGGTTTTAAGAATTATTTAAACCATAAACGCAAGAAGATGAACATGGAGAACCTGATTGTACGGTTGAGGATTGAATAGGACAATCGTGCTTTTAAAAAGAAAATTGGGGGTCATGGTATGAAAGTCGAAGTCAATGTTGTGGAACAAGAATAGAAAAATATTAACTTCAATAACAAGAAGAGGAAAAATCCTCGAGGTTAGTCAAACTATGACTCTACCAAAACCAAGTTCAAGGGCAAGTGTTATATGTGTGACAAGAATGGTCACAAGTTCAAGGATTATCACAAGCAGAACAAACAAGAAGATTCAAAGAAGAAAAATGTGCAAGCCATTGTGACAAAAGCAAATAATTTTTTCAACAACGTGAATGACATTAGCTTTTCCAGTATAATTTATGAAGTAAATATGGTCATTAATACAAGAGAATGGTGGGTGGACATTGGGGTCACTCGTCGTATGTGTAATAGAAAAATATTCTCCACTTATCAACAAGTGAAAAATAGTGAATAACTCTTCATGGGAAATTTCTATACCGCCAAGGTTAAAAGTATCATAAAGGTGGTGTTTAAGATGACTTTGGGCAAAGAACTCACACTCAACAATGTGCTCTATGTGCTTAAAATTCAAAAGAATTTAGTTTCAGGATCACTGCTGAGCAAGAATATGTTCAAATTGGTGTTTGAGCCTGACAAGTTTGTATTGTCTAAAAGTGGGATGTATGTGGGAAAAGTGTATATCGATAAGGGGCTTTTCAAACTCAATGTATTGACTATTTTACTTGTTACTAATATTTAAAAAGCTAATGATTCTTCTTATATAATTGTCATATGACATGTGGCATAATAGACTAGGACTTGTTAATTATGATGCTATACATAAATTGATTAACATAGAATATCTACCTAAAGTCAATATAAACTCTAATAATAAATGTCACACTTGTGTGGAATAAAAAATGACAGTGAAATTATTCTAAAGCATTGAGAGAAGTATTGAACCTCTTGAGTTAATTCATAGTGATGTCTGTAGCTTAAAATTTGTTAAAGAGGAGGTAAAAAGTACTTTATTACTTTTATTGATGATTGCACTCAATATTGTTATATATACTTGCTATGAAGTAAGGATGAGGCTATAGACATGTTTCTACTATACAAAACCGAGGTTGAGAATAAACATGTTAAGAAAATTAAAGTTTTGAGGAGTGATAAAAGTGGGGAATATTAGTAAATTCTAATCATAACATGGTATATTCACCAAACTATAACACCCCATTGACCTCAACAAAATAGAGTGGCTGAAAGGAAAAATAGAATATTAAAATAAATAATGAATGTCATATTAATAAGTTCTGGATTACCCCAGAACATGTGGAAGGAAGCTTTATTTTTTATAAATCATATTCTCAACACAAAACCTCATAAAAAAACCTTAAAAAAATCATATAAATTATAGAAAGGTCGAAAGCTTTCCTATAAATTTTTAAAGGTGTGGGGGTGTTTAGCCAAAGTGGTGGTCACTATTCTCAAGAGGATAAAAATATGACAAAAAAACTATTGATTATGTATTCATCGGTTATGCCAATACCAATAATGCATGTTACTATCTTGTTTATAAATCAGATATTTCTGATATAAATGTCAATATTGTGATTGAATTTAGGAATACTTTAATTTTTTAATATATTATTCTATGTAAATTCTATATAAGAGAAATGTTCTCTTAAAAGAACCTTGGATGTTGCATTGGATAATAGTAAAGATCAAGAGGGAGAAAATGATAAAGTTAGACACAACAAACATGCTATATTATCAAAATCCTTTAGTCCAGATTTCCTGACTTATTTGTTAGAAAATGAGCCTTAAATAGTGAAGCACCATATTGGAAAAAGACTATAATAGTGCAATTGAATCCATTATACAAAATTATACTTGAGAGCTAGTGGATTTTCCACCAAGAAGTAAATTTCTATAATACAAGTGGATATTCAAGAGGAAGATGAAGATTGAATGATCAATTAAAAAATATAAAGCTAGACTTGTCATCGAAGGATATAAGCAAAAGGAAGGTAAAGATTACTTTGATACATATTCACCAGTTACATGGATAACTTCCATTAGGATGTTAATCGCTAATGTTATTTTTCATAATCTTGAAATACATCAAATGGATGTAAAAACCGCTTTATTAAATAGTGACTTAAATGAGGAAATATGTATGTAATAACTTGAAAGATTTGTTCTACTAGATGATGACCCAGGCCTCCACTAGGAAGGTCAGTGCCTCATACGGCCAACAGGACCAAGGCTCACTAAACTATAATTTTTGAAGTATACTAGCGAGGATCACCCCCATTGATTGGGTTTATCGCGCTGAGAAATTTTTTGCTTATCAGGGCACTACAGCTGATCTAGAAAATTGTGAATTGCTGTATTTTATCTAGAAGGGGATGCCTTAGTGTGATTTTAGTATTTTGAAAGGGAGGTCTCAAATGCATCATGGCAGAAATTCACAGAAGAGGTATGTGCTCAATTTGGACCTAACAATTTTACTGATTTTAATGAAATGTTATCCGGATTGTCTCAAACTACTACAGTCAAAGCATATCAGACAAAGTTTATATGGGTCACCACTTATCTCCCACATTGGACTCTAGAGGCTTTGATTGGTACCTTCCGTCGTGCCTAAAACCAAACATAGCTGATGAGATCCGCCATTTTGAGTGTTCCATGATGCAAGACATCATTCGACATGCTCAAATTCAAGAAGAAAAATTATCCCCCCAATAAAGGATTACTCATACCACTGGTTCCTCTCGCCCGTGGGGGTGTTCCTCTAATACCCCTTTCATGGCCAACATGCATCAAGTACCATTCCAGGCACTATAGTTTTCTTTCATTGCCTTTCTCAGGGTCAAATGGAGGATCGATGGTCGAAGGGCTTGTATTTCAACTGTGATGAACAGTTTGCCCCGGTTCATCGTTGTAAAACTCCTCCCGCTGCTTTGATTTTGGAGGAGTCCTAGGGCGATGCAGGTAACTGGCCTTCTTCTTACCCATCCCTAGAGGATTCCGAGGTACTTCCTAAAATCTCTTTACATGCTTTCTCTAGGACTTATACTCCTTAGACTATGCAGGTTCAAGGTTTGCTTAAGTGATAGAAGGTAGCCATTCTGATTGATAGCGGAAGCACACACAACTTTATTAATGATCGGGTGGCACAACGGCTTAGATGTTGCATTTCTTAGTCTTCTCCTTTTGATGTGCTAATTGGGGATGGTAAACATCTCCGCAGCAAGAGGGTATGTCCACGAGCTGAGTTACAGATCAAGGGGCATCTCTTTCTTATGGACCTTTGTCTCTTGTCGACTAACGGGGCTGATATTATGTTGGGTGTCCAGTGGCTTCAGGAATTGGATGATGTCACTTGGAATTTTTGCCATATATTTAGACTTTGAATATTCTGGGCAGCAAGTTCATATTCAAGGTTCTCCACCTAGCACACTCCATTCTGCACAGGATTTGAGCTCCTTCTTCCGTTATGCTCATCATGGTTTTCTTCTACAACTTGTACACCACAATGAAGGCTACCGGGATGACTTACCAGCTGATTTGGCTGCCCTATTGGCGACTTATTCCTTGCTTTTTGAGGAGTCTACCAGGTTGCCACTGGCCCGATCTCATGATCATCGCATTCCCATTTTGGTAGGCTCTTCTCCTCCTAATGTCCACCTCTACAGGTATCCACAAATTCAAGAAAAATGAGTTTAAAAGTTTGGTTTCTGAGATGCTCTCTACTGGGACCATTCGCCCAAGTACCATTTCTATTCATCTCCAATACTATTGGTTCTTAAAAAGGATGGCTCATGGCTGTTCTGTGTTGACTATCGGGCTTTAAATACTTCCACCCTCAAGGACAAATTTCTTATTCCTATTATCGAGGAGCTCCTTAATGAGATGGGGTTTGCTAAGTTCTTTTTGAAGCTTGATCTACATTCTGGATATCATCAGATCAGGATGCACCAAGCAGATATTCACATGACCACTTTCCAGACACATGATGGCCACTTTGAATTGCTTGTGATGCCATTCTGGTTGACGAATGCTCCCTCAACTTTCCAAAGCTTGATGAACGAGGTCTTTTAGTCCCATCTTCGCTGTTTTGTCCTTTTATTTTTTGACGACATAATGGTCTATAGTCTGACATGGGAGTCTCACTTGGTTCATCTTCACGTAGTTTTGACATTTTGGTACAACATACATTTTTCCTTAAGTGCTCCATGTGTGTATTTGGCAGCTCTAAGGTTGAGTATCTCGGTCATACCATGTCATGGGGCATTGTGTCAATTGATCCGTTGAAGGTGGAGGCTATGCTGGTTTGGCCCACACCCTCCTCTCTTAAGTCCTTACGTGGCTTCCTTGGACTCACTAGCTATTATCAATGGTTTGTGTCATAGTGTGGGTCCTTAGAAGCTCCATTGACAGCTTTACTCAAAAAGGCATCTTTTCATTGCTCCCCTCCAACTCAACATGCCTTTGATATTCTTAAGTCATCCATGTCCTTTGCTCTGGTGTTAGCTTTACCAGATTTTTTGCAGCCATTCATTGTCAAGACAGATGCTTTAGATACTGGGTTAGGGGATGTTTTACTTCTGGCTGGCTAACCCATTGCTTTCTTTAGTAAGGCTCTTTTTGGTCGGTCACTTTCTCTCTCTTCTTATGAACCGGAGATCCTTGCTATAGTGCACGTCGTGATGAAATGGAGACCTTACTTATTGGGATGCCATTTTATTATCAGGGTTGATCACCAACCTCTTAAATGTTTTCCAGAACAATGGATTTCTACCACGGCATAACAACGGTGGATTTCTAAATTACTGGGGTATGACAATGAGCTTGTGTATAAGCAGGGCTTCGAAAATGTGGTCACTGATGCTCTTTCCCACCAGTTTGCCTCTATCCAGGCCTTGCCGATTTTGTGCCATGAGGTCAAGGCGATCGCAGAGCGTGGTAGATTGTTATGGACTGTAGGATGTTTTAATTTAGTAGGATTCTTGCTATTAGGTAGTAGGCTTTGTGTAATAAGGCTTTAATTAGTATTAATTTAATAAGGCTCAGGCCCATTAAGGATGATTATGAAGTGATTAGCCCTAATCTCCTTTTTTTCTCCTCTTTGGACCCAAATTCTTCGCTTTCTCTAGCCTTACTGCTGGCCAACATACCAATAGGGGGTTCTCCAATCTATCTTCATCCCTATTTCACTCCTAACAGACCTTGTAAACCTTAGGATTTACATCAAATACAATGATTTTTCCAAGCTTAGAGTGTGCGCTCCACGCTCTTTTCGTTGGTGCTCCAGTTCTTTGACTCGTTTCGTCCATTGTGGCTGCGGGTTTCCATGATGTTGGGATGTTGAGCCTTTTGTCAATGAAGAATCCAATGTGGATGTCGCTGAACTAGGAGAATATGAAAGATGGTTGACTCTATTTCGTCCCATTGTGCACTCTCTTCTATTAGTTGTTGATGTATTCGATCACATTCTTCCGGGTGATGAATGAGTTCTTCTTCCCATTGCTTCCATTCAGCGAGATACTCTCATTGCCATTCTTCGTTCTTCCGGGTGACAAATGAGTTCTTCTTCCCATTGCTTTCATTCAGCGAGATACTCTTGTTGCCATTCTTCAGCCCGTTGCTCAGATTTTTCAGCTTCTTTTCTTGACCAGTATATTGCTTCTTAAAATATTTCTTGAATACAAGTAAAAACATGAGGATTGATATACATCTTTCCCAAAGAAACGAATGATCGATACCAATGTTGTAGATCGGCATCTACACAAAGAAATTTAAAGAGAAATGGTAGAAATAAGGATAAATAAACTAAATTAAACTAAATTACTAATTTTTCATTGATCTCCAATTAATCAAGGCAAAACCCTTACATATATTTATAGACCTAAAATAACAATTTTAATTCTAATAGAACTTCTAATTAAAATAGGTCTCTAACATTAACCTAAGCCCAATAACATTAAACTCCTAATTATACTTTAAAATACTATTACTTATAATTAAATTATAATTATAATACTATAAAAGTGGGACCCGACCCCTAAGGCAGATCATAACAAAATCTTCTAAAATAAGTGCATATGATTATCCCACAAAGATTCATGGAAATTGTGAAGTCCAAATCGTCATACAAGAAGATTCAATAGAAGAAGACAAATTAAGAGTGCATGATCATATATAATGTATTATCTTATTTTTGTCATCAAAATAATATCATATATATGTAATTTTTAGTCTAATTATGTCTAAAGATCATATGTTGAAGATAAAGTAAAGAAGCATACTCAAATTTGTGTTTTGACGGGTAAATATATTAACACACATCACATTGATACAATTTGGGGTAAATTGGACGTCGATGGATGGATGGAGTCTTGGAAACATGGACGAACAAGAGGATTGGGATGGGAGAAAAGAAAAAGGGTGTTAAGGGCGTCACCACTCACCAATGTATTTGCCGTACTTTTGCCAGAATCATTGGTGGTTCATGGCTATCGGGCTGAATCAATCGCCTTGACTGATGGAGAGAGGGAGAGAGTAGTGCTGAGGAGAGAGAGGCTGAAATGAAACAATCGCCTGAGCCTGAGGCTTGGATTTGGAGGAAAAATAAAAAATGTGAGGTTATGTAAGATGGATTGGAGTGGGTTACGAGTTCAACCAATTTGAAGAACCGGCCCTTTTTTATAATGAGTCCGATCAAACCCGGTGAGATTGGACAGGTCCAGTCTAGGTTTTAAAACAAAGTGACGAGAGTAAAAATAGCCAACAATTACAATGAGTAAATTAACAAATTAAAAAAACGATTTCAATGTGCGTAAAATACCAAAACATACAAATGAAATGGGAATCGGCTCAAATTGTCTCATAACTAAGCTATTTGTAGAGCATGAATAATAGACACAAAATATGGGATTTATGCTTTTCATTGGGAATTAAAGAGGGGGCGGAAACGAGCAGTACCCCTCTCCCCTCTCCCCCCGCCCCCAAACCTCCTCTGTTTCCCTTTGCTCTACCTCTTCAAGAAGGATTTGATGACATTTCCCATTTTTCATAGTTGATCTGGAGGGATAGCGCAGTTTAGATGATGGGCAAAAGAGACGAGGGAATTCATCTCTACCACTCCATGCAGGCGAACTCATGGAAGCACAATGAAAGAGTGAAAACGAAATATATACCTCCCCATCAAACTCTTGTACCCATAATGATTCTGTGTGCGTGGGCCAACAAGAAATGGGAACAATATGGTTGGAATTAGAATCCATGGGTGAGTTGATTCTGCTCGTCCTCCGTTGAGCAGGGGTTTACCGCATAGGCGAGAGCCGGTTCCACCCAGAGGCCAGAGTTAACGTGATCCATTGTTGACTGCTAAATTTATTGTGTTTAATATTTTCGACATATATTGCACTAGTAGATGGCGGGGGCGGAGCCCGGAGTTCGGATGGGGAGGGGCAAGTCTGAACATAGAGGGCATATAGCAGGTTACAAAGAAAGCAAAGGTGAATGAGGAGGGGCAAAAAAATAAATTTATAGGGAGCATAACTATTATACTATATAGGTAATATTAAAAAATTATAAATGTTGGGGGGGGCAACTGCCCCCCAACCTTGTGTAGCTCCACCCATTGTAGATGGTATACAGGTTATCAAAGATATCGTCTAATGGCTCTATGATAATTATAGATGTATGATTACTGGCACTCTAGCCAAAGTCCTTGGGACTAAGGCTGCAGAGATGGATCTGGTATAGACCTTGTCCATGTTCAACTAGTGTACATTTGCATTCTTGTGGTTGCAAAGTTAATCGCCAAAACTTGCAAGTTCTAAAATTTTGATTGAAAACTTGGCAATCTCCAATAGACGTGCAATTATTACCACATAACTTAATATTGACAATCAATTTTTCAACAAACCATATTCATTCACCTTGAATTTGATAATTGACAAACAATAATAATAGACTGATTATATAGACACACGTTTTTTTGAGACAATTAACAAGATAATACATAACAAACTGCATTAAACATTATTTAGCTGTTTTTGACTCTCATGACTGCTACTTTAAGATTATTTTAACTATAACAAAAATTATAAGATGATCTTCTTGGTAGTCTTGGCTTTAGAGTCTAGTGATCCTGCTATTTTCAGTCTCATGAAAGACTTGTCTCACCTTCATCAATTCTCTACAAATGTCTCTCATATTCATTCTCTCTTGTGGATATGCAGCTGAGCATGCAACTCCAATTTTGGCTACACAAACAAAGCACTCTATCCTTCTATCATTTTCACATGGACTTTCTTGTAGGAGTGAGGAGTCCATAATTTCCATCCATTTTCACAAATTTTGGAAGATTTAGAACCTCTTTGAACATTTCATTAGTTGGTTTCTTCCCGGTAATCATTTCCAACAAAACAATCCCATAGCTATACACATCCCCAAGAGTAGGCACGGTGCTTCGGGTACCATCTGTCAGTTAAGATTTACAAACTTCAATAGAATAAGATAAGAAACTCTCTTAAAAATGATAGATATTTGTAGTTGGAAAAGTTTGTATAAAGAACAATAACTATTGATGCTTAAGATCAAATGGATTTACAAAACCAATATAGCTAGGAAAATAAGGCATTGTGTTTTGCCCCTTTAAGCCAGAACTGACCCAATAATTATCAAGTTTCACATGAAAATAATTAAATCTTGTGATCCATTAGAGAGGTCATTTTAATTTTTTAATTTCAAAAAGTGCATGTCTTTCTTGTCCTTAAATGCAATACATACATTATGTCATATTAATTTAAATGAACATTGATAGAAAAATCTGTACCTGGAGCAATATAGCCAATAGAACCTTTTAAAACTGATGCACTCGTTTATTGAGAGGAGGAAAAATCTCTTGATGTTACAAGACTCTTGGCAAGTCCAAAATCTCCTAAATGTGCCACCATATTATCATCAAGAAAAATATTGTTGGGCTTAATATCACAATGAACAATTGGAGGATCACATTGATTTTGAAGATAATCTAAGGCATTAGCAACATCAATGGCCACAACTAATCTTTTGCTAAAACTCAAATATTTAGGTGAGTGATTTCCATTCATTTGTTGGTGCAACCACTCCTCAATACTTCCATTAGACATAAGCTCAAATACTAGAGCTTTAAAATCATTGCCTTTGAAATCTAAACTTGAACATGAAGTTAAAATCTTTACAAGATTCCGATGCCAAATATTTCGTAATGCTTCACATTCATCCATAAAAGTTTTTAGGCCATAGACTTGATCAAGATTGAGTACCTTAATAGCAACTATACGTTGATAGTACTCTAAAACTCCGTTATATATAGAACCAAAGCTCCCTACGCCAATTAAATTTGAGGAAGAGAAACCATCAGCTGCTTTGAAGAGGTCTACATAGGAGACTTTAACATGTAGATCAATTGAGCAAGAAGTGGAGGAATGGTGGCTCTTGTGATGTTTTCTTTTATATACTATGACTAGGCAAAGAGAACCAAAGCACCAACAGTGATGACAACAATTAATACTTTGACTTTCCAAGAAAGAGACTTTCTTCCTTGGCACATAGTTATATGATACATGAAGATGCCTGGGAAGACTGATTATATATAGCTCTTTAGAGTTTGCTAAAGAAGTGATGTGCCTGAAGTAGGCACAATCAGTACAGGACGTTCTACGCAGGAGAGAGAGGAAAGAAAAGTAATAAAATAACAAAAGAACTAACTGATATTCATCATGCCGAACCAAGGAGGAAGACGACCCTTTATGGGGAGTCGCGCCCTCCATCCTCGGGACCCTTGCCGCTAGTGGGCCCAGCTATGTCATGGCCCACTAGCGTGCCTCAACCCATTCCTATTACAATAATAATGCTGTTCTATGGTTGATTCAAGGAAAACTAGCCTAAGGTACTAAAATAAATAATAGTCTAGTGTACTCAAATAAAGACAAGTAATGCATCAAGTGCACATGCACAACACTCCACCACGCTTCCGCACACGCCTTGACCTCAAGGCGGCCAAGAAGGGTAACGAGACATGAACTCGTCCTCAGGCAGCCATGTAGCATCCTCAAGTGCTTGTCCTTGCCAGGAGACTAACACTTCAGTAAGAATATGACCGAAACGGCGAACACGACACTTATCAAGCAGCGCTACTGGAACAGGGTCGGAAGAGACCACATAACCCATCAATGGAGGTGGTGGAGCATCCGTGGCCAGAGAGGGGTCACCGATGCAACGGCGCAGCCTGGAAACATGACAAACAGGGTGGACCATCGAACCCGGCGGTAGAGTGAGGCGGTAGGCAACTGACCCAATGCGCGCTTCGACAACATAGAGGCCATGAAATTGGGGGGCAAGCTTGGTGTGCTCGGTCTGAAATAAGGAAGTTTGGTGCTGAGGAAGAACAGAGACATAAACCAAGTCCCTCACAGCAAACTCGCGCTCAGTGTGATGGCTATCATAAATCTGCTTCATTCGGTTTTGAGCCACAGATAAGTTTGCCTTAAGCTGGCGAAGAACCTCATCCCGAGCCTGGAGCATATAGTCAACCTCAGCCACTAAGGAGCGCTGGGGAACATAAGAGAGCACGATAGGGGGTGGCTACCCATAGAGTACCTCAAAAGGAGTAAATCTGGCTCGAGTGTGATAAGCACTATTATAAGACCATTCAGCCCACTGCAGAAGCTGAAGCCGGCGACTAGGCTAAGACATAGTAAAACAGCACAGGTACTGCTCCAAACATTGGTTAATGACCTTAGTCTGCCCATCTGTTTGCGGGTGATAGACGGTACTCATGTGTAAAGAAGTGCCCTGTAAAGTGAAGAACTCCTGCCAAAACCATGAGATAAAAATCCTATCGCGATCAAAGACGATAGTGTGAGGCATACCATGCAACTTGGCCACATCGCGAACGTAGAGTTCAGCCACAGACTTGGCGGTGTAGGGGTGACCCAGAGCACTAAAATGGGCTTACTTGGACAGCCGATCCACCACCACCATGACCACCGACTTGCCTTGGACCAACGGCAAGGCCTCCACAAAATCCATAGAAACATCCTCCCAAACCTTATCTGGAATGGGCAATGGCTGTAGCAACCCGGCAGGAGATGTGGTGGCGGACTTAGCACGCTAACAGACATCACAGGCAGCCACATAAGCAGTCACAGCTCGGCGTATTCCCTGCCACAAGAAGATCTAACGGACCCGTTTATAAGTGCGAAGGGCACCTTCATGACCCACCAAGCGGGAGGCATGGAAGTGGGCTATGATACGCTGTCATAGGTCTGTAACCTCAGACACCCAAAGACGGTCCTTCCAGAAGAGAAGGTCATCCTTCCAGGTAAAGCCAGGGCATACGACCGGGTCAGACTGGAGGGCCGCAATCAAGGTGGAGGTCGAAGAATCATCTTGATACGCCTGTTTCAATTCAGCAAGGAATGGACAAACAGGACCGGAAATAGCCAATCACGAACTTGGAGTGGAACGGCGAGACAGTGCGTCGGCCACGGTGTTGTCAAATCCCTTCTTGTACACAACCTCACAGTCGTAGCCCAGGAGCTTGCTGGCCCACCGTTGCTGCGCTGAAGTGGACACCCGTTGTTCGAGGAAGTACTTGAGCAGTTGGTGGTCAATGTGAATGAGAAACCGCCGGCCAAGCAAATAAGGGCGCTATTTGTCGACCGCGAGAACAATGGCCAGCATCTCTTTCTTGTAGACAGAGAGGGACAGGGAGCAGCCAGCCAAAGCCTTGCTGAAGTAGGCAATGGGACGCTCCTCTTGAAGTAACACCGCCCCCAGGCCGGCATCTGAAGCATCGGTCTCAACAAATGGCCGGCTGAAATCAGGAAGAATCAATACAGGGGTGGTCGCCATAGCTTGCTTCAAATCCTCAAAGGCCGCCTGGGCAGTGTCAGACCAACGGAGGCTCCCTTCTATAACAGCTGAGTAAGAGGGCGAGCAATCTTGCCATAGCGGTGAATAAAGCACCGATAATAGCCAGTCAGGCCAAGGAAGCCTCGCAGCGCCCTGGCACAAGTAGGGGAGGGCCAGGACAGCATGGCAGTCACCTTAGAGGGGTCGGTAGCAATGCAGTCACGAGAGATAATATGACCCAAGTATTCCACCTGTGGGCTACCAAACGAACACTTCAAATGTTTAAGAAACAAAAAATTAGTTGTCAGGATATCAAAGACAGACCTGAGATGCTCCAAGTGTTCACCCCATGACTAGCTATAGACAAGGATATCATCGAAGAACACCAAAATGAAGCGGCGAAGGAAGGGCCGAAAGAGGTCATTCATAAGGCTCTGAAATGTGGAGGAGGCATTCGTCAGGCCGAACGGCATAACCAAGAACTCGAAGTGGCCGTCATGAGTGCGGAAGGCAGTCTTGTGCACATCAGTGGGCTGCATCCGAATTTGATGATAACCTGAGCGAAGGTCAAGTTTACTAATTACAGTAGCGCCAGATAGCTCGTCCAGAAGCTCTTCCACCACTAGTATAGGATATTTGTCCTTCACTGTGATAGCATTCAAAGCCCGGTAATCAACACAGAAGCGCCACGTACCATCCTTCTTACAAACCAGCAACACCGGAGACGAGAAGGGGCTTGTGCTCGGGCGAATGACACAAGAATGAAGCATGTCAGCCACAAGACGTTTGATTTCAGCCTTTTGAATGTACGGGTAGCGGTAACGGCGAACATTGGCAGGAGAGGCACCTGGTAGAATAGGAATAGAGTGATCATGCGAGCGCACTAGAGGGAGGCCATGCAGTTCAGCGAACACTGCACTATACTCTGCCAATAAGTGAAGGAGATCCGGCGGCAACGCCTCTTGCAGTACGTCCACTGATGCACGCTGCTAAAGAAGGAGCCCCTGTGATGCAAACCGGAATAAGGACCCCGTCGACTAAGCAGAGCAAAGAGTGCCCAGATGAGAACCGTGGAGACACACCTGCTGCCCATCTAGTGCAAAGTCCATCACCAGTTCTTTAAAATTCCATAGCATGTCCCCGAGCTCTTGGAGCCACTGCACCCCTAGCACCACGTCCGCCCCTTTTGTAGGCAGCAGAAAAAGATCTATCAGGAATGTATGGCCTTGAGTGGAGAGCGCTACCTGGGTACAAATGCCGAAGCTCCGGAGGTGCTTGCCGTCACCGATCAAGACATCAAAGGGGGTCGAGTTGGATACGAAGCAGCCTAGTCGCTGGGCAACTTTGTCGTTGATGAAGTTGTGAGTAGACCCACTATCAATTAGAATGGCCACCTGCTGCCGTTTGAGATAACCCTGTACTCGCATGGTGCGCGGAGTGAATGCCCCGGAGAAGGCATGAACAGACATCTCTGGCAGCATCTCATCATAGTGCGCTGAGTCAGACCCATCTGCCACCTCCCTCTCTTCATTGACCTCCTCCACTAACAGATTGCCCTTGACGGAACAACGGTGCCCCAGAACGAACTTCTCATCACAGCAAAAATAAAGCCCCTTTGCATGGCATTCCTCCAACTGGGCCGGAGTGAGACGGCGGACAATCGGGCCAGCTGGAGGGTTTTGTTGGCCAGAGCGGCCAGCAGCTGGATTGTTGGCTGGGGCGGGGCTCTGGGAAGCAAGTCTAGTAGGCCACGGAAAAGTGCCAAGCCGACCCCCACGCCGCTGACGAGCCAATTTCTCTTCTTTGATACGTGCGTGACGCACCGCATCCTGCATGCTAGCACAAGGAAAATATCGCATCTCCTCAGAAATCTCTGGTTTGAGCCCTCTCTTGAACGTGCCTACCAAGGCTGCCACTGGCCAGCCAAGTAGTCGGTTGGCCACCTTCATGAACTCTATATAATAGGCTCTGATGGTGGATGTCTATCGCAGAGAAGAGAGCATCTCGTTGAAGTCTTGGAACTCATTTGGGCCGAACTGGATGCATAATTCGTCGGAGAAGGCAGCCCAAGTGGGTAGCACACCTCCTTCTCAAAGCTCTAGAACCATACCGAAGCATCTCCGTCTAGGTGGAAGGCTGCTATGCGCAGTCGTTCAGCCTCTGAATATGTTCCCTGGTAGGCAAAAAACTTCTCCACCTTGTACAACCATTCAACTGGGTCGTCGTCCCCATTGTAGCGTGGGAACTGGAGGCGGGCCAAACGGGGTTCCGCCCCTCCCCGAGGACCACCGCGAGGGCCATGAAGGTCATCCCAATCATCGTCCATCTCCGGAAGCAAGTTTCAAGGAGGATGCACCATTGGGACATTTGGCCGAACACCTGGCGCACCTCGTGGTGGCCAGGCCGAATGTCCCCCATCAACTGGTAGGGCGGCCTGCCCAGTGTACAGGGGGGTATAAGGCTAACATACCTCCTTGTCTGGCATGGCCGGGAGACCAATAGTGAATGGCAGTATCATAGATGCATTTGCCCGAACACCTGGTGGGCCTCGCGAAACCCAGGCCTGGCGTCCCCCTTCCACAGGCAGTTCTGCTGGTCCAACGGTTAGGGGAACATGGGACTGCCGTGTCTCCCTCTCCACCGTGGCTGTAGGAACAGTGGTGTGTCCGTTCAGTCCCTGAGAAGAATCCCCAATTTCCATGACGGCTTCCTGAGTTCTGACGTCATTGTTTACTGAAGGCGCTGCCTGGTTGGCCGTCAATTTGTCCACTCTGGTGGTCAATACCTGCACCATGGCGACAAGCTGCTTGAGCGTGGTATCCTCCGTGGTAGCCGGGACAACCGTGAAAGCGGGTAAGGAACTGTCCGCTGAAACCTCCGTCTCCTTCACAGGCTGAGTTTCAGGAGCGATAGCCACTTGTTTCCCTCTTGCCATGGCCGGGGATCGATAGAGCTCCGATACTAATGATGTGCCCGAAGTAGGCACAATCGGTACAGGACGTTCTATGCAGGAGAGAGAGGAAAGAAAAGTAATAAAATAACAAAAGAACTAATTGATATTCATCATGCCGAACCAAGGAGGAAGACAACCCTTTATGGGGAGTCGCGCCCTCCATCCTCAGGACCCGTGCCACTAGTGGGCCCAGCTATGTCATGGCCCACTAGCGTGCCTAAACCAGTTCTTATTACAATAATAATGCTGTTCTACGACTTATTCAAGGAAAATTAGCCTAAGGTACTGAAATAAATAATAGTCTAGTGTACTCAGATAAAGACAAGTAATGCATCAAGTGCACGTGCACAACAAGAAGCATGACTTC
The DNA here is from genome assembly GCA_035235625.1 of Saururus chinensis. Lineage (NCBI taxonomy): Eukaryota > Viridiplantae > Streptophyta > Magnoliopsida > Piperales > Saururaceae > Saururus > Saururus chinensis. Next base: position 32,251,223 of record CP141140.1, read on the forward strand.
ACTTTTTGTGGCCGTGGTGAAAGCTTCAGACAGTACTTTGGATGGAATTTTGTAAGCAAAGACGACACCCCAATTACAAGACTTGGCTACAATGAACTTGAGTCTTCCGGTGTCGTGTTTCACCAATCATCGCTTGCATGGGCCAGTGCTATTATTGCTTGCGTGCTATCAATGCGAGCAATGCTACGATCAATATGAGAAATTATTAGATACATACAGAAAATTGTGCTCAACATCGATCCTTGTTGTACACTTGCGAGTCATTTTTATTCGAGTCATCAAATTAAAGCATGTATTTAAGACGGAGCCTAATTTTCCCATACGCTGAGCATACCTAATCATTTCTCAAAATTAATAAGCTGTATATGCACATATAATGACCAGCAGCGTGTCTTTTTATTGTGGATGCCTAAGCATCTAAGGAAAGATTGCCAAGGTGAGGTGACAACAGGCCTGTCAAGCCAAGACCAGGCAGCATCAAACGGGTAACTCGCCCGTGGTGACGACTGCAAGTGATCCCAGGCCAAGAGCAAAAGTGGGCGGATTTGTTCCAAGAAGTAAAATAGATCAAGAACTCAGGGAGCTGCGCCTCCATATTGAAGGCTTGTTGAATTGAATGGGACAAAAACTCTCTGGTAAGACCGAGTAAGAAGTTATATCAGAAGTTATATGATATATGAAGACGCCTGGGAAGACTCTGCATATATAACTTTTCAGTGTCTTCGGTAAAGAAGAATGACTTCACTTTTTGTGGCTGTGGTTCAAGGGCAGACAGTACTTAGGATGGAGTTTTGTGATAAAACTGATACTTTTTGCAAGACTTGGCTACAATAGACACGAGTCTTACCAGTCATCGCTTACATGGGCCAGTGCTACTATCAATTATTAGATACATAGAGGAAAATTATGCGCGATCAACATTGATCCGTGTTGTTGTACACGTGCAGAGTCATTTTTATACGAGACCACAAATTACTGCATGTATTTTAGTCGGATTGATACTGAGCCTAATTTTCCCATACACTGAGATTACCTAATAATTTCTCAAAATTAACAATCTGTACATGCATATACAATGACCAGCAGCGTGTCTTTTTATCAACTAGGAATAGTGCACGTGCAAAAGAACGTGAAATTTTGTATATAAATTATAAAAATATAATATATATTTTTTTGTATAAATATATCATAATTTATCGCATAGAAATATATTACGCGTTCAAAAAATTTGATGTATTGTTGAATCAAATTGAATTTCAAGAACACAATGCCATAAGTTTCTGTTGTGCACGTTCTAGGGCTCTGTTGTGCATGTTTTAAGGATACCTCTGGAGTCACATGCTAGGGCTATTAGGATTTAATTAGTATTATGTAATAAGAGTATTTAAGTAATTTAGTTTATTAGGTAATTAGTTATTTATATTAATTATGCTAATAGGCCTTAGGTAATTGTTAGTGAGCCCATTAATTAGCCTATTTAAATGTAAGGGTTATACCCTAAGTGAAGTTAGTAAATGATAATTGTCTGATCTCCTCCCCTTTTGTGTCTCTCTCATTTCTGTCTGATGGCCACGCCATCCTCTTTCCCCTTTCCCGGCCTCCCTGTGCCACTCCCGTTACCCATGCCGGCCACCACACCGTTGTGGACAACCGTCACAACATTGATATCGGAGTCGTCAATCCTTGGCCACCATATGTGCCAGAGCCGCCGGATCCACAGGCAGAGATGAAAGCTTGGTTCACGGAGGTTGGAGTGGTGCTCGAGGATTTACGGCGGCTTCTAGTGGCCATGGCAGCATCCTAGGCAGCCAAGGTGCCACCCCAGGCCGCCCCACCTCCTCCACCATCAGTGGATCCGCCACCAGCCCTCCCTGGAGCACCGCGCCACGTCCGAGGGCAGGGTCGGCCAGCTTCCCGCCCGCAAGGCCACTGGCGTCATCCGTCAGATGATCTGCAAGGGTTGTATAGCCGGCCGTGCTGTCCTCCTGGTCAATCAGCCCGGTACCGGCAAGACCGCCCTCGCCATGGGGCTCACCAAGTCTCTCGGCACGAATCTATTCTCGCTCGAGATGTTCAGCCCTTCACTGATTTGCCATCACCACCCTTGCCGGCTCCGGCCAGTCCCCGAATGCAAAAGCTCGGGCTGGACCCAGTCTACTGGAGCAAAGACCTGGTCGTGTCAGCAATAGAGCAGCGGGCCGCTGCAGCTGATCCGGGTAAGTACAAGAAGGGGATGCCGCTAGCGTTTCCACTGCAATTCTTCCGGGATTGTGACATGGATGAAGACGGTTCACACCTCCAACCAAAGAGTGATTGGTGGGAGAAATTGCTGGTGGGCATTCTGCACGAGCGTCTGCATTTGTTCATGTTATAATTTCGTACCTTTGCCTTATATGTGATGAGAAATGTTACTAGAATATTTATGATCGAATCAAGCAATCAGCTCTGTCCTTAAGACAGAATTCGCCCTCCTTACTGGTGTTTAGGACTCGTGGACGTCTGCCTCCCAGGATAAGACGATCAACCATATATCGTAGGAACACCTCCAACATGGTACATGCAACGAACCACAGTGAGTATGCTAACACAAAACACAGATGAACGGAACGGACAGAAAAATCCCAAATCAGATTATTTGCAGAAAGAGTTTTTCATGGTTTTATAGAAAATCCCGTTGAAGACAATCTTACCCGTTCAAATGGATGCGTCCATCCGTTAACGGACACTTCCCTTAGTGAAAGCAAACCGAACCCATTTTGGTTAATAGAAAACCAAACCAATTAAATAGAAAACTGAACCAAATGAATTTGTCCCAAAAATATTATCTTGTTGAACCAACCCAACCCAACCCGACCCGGCCGGCCGCGCATGCGAACCGAACCGAACCGAGCCAAGCCGGCCAGACAGACAGCAGCGGCGTGCGCGTGTGGGTTAGCCCACCTAGGTGCATTGGTCCAACATCTCTCTCCCCCACAAAAGTGGGTTGGCCCAAGGGCCTAACATGAAAGGCCAAACTAAAGCCTTATATACCAACACCATCACCTTCACCTAGGCGATGTGGGACTATTCACTCCTTCAACCAATTCCCATGTGATATTCTCATTCAATATGAAGTGGGCTTGGGCTTTCTCTACCAAATGGGCTTAACCCACTTAAGTAATATGGGCTTGACCCACATAACCAGTATTATGCCCATCTAAATAATATGGGCTTAACCCATTAATAATGCCCACTTCTAACAATCCCCCACATGAATGAGAATTGGATGGATAACTATGCAAAACTATGAAGATAAACCGTGAAAGCAATATTGAAAAGATCATGCATGGGGGTGAGGTAGCTTTTGGCTTTGAACCTTCCCTTGTGAAAACTATCGGGTCTACTGGCTAATCAGTGAATGTGATGTCTTGAACTGTTCAGCCGTTTGTGTAAACCAAGACAATAAAATTCACACAATCACTTCTCAGACACACTGTGGTTCTCATGATTGTGTTCATTTCGGCCCTAAACAAACCTGGTTTTCATGAGTGCTCTAGAAGATTTAGCCTTAAAATCCTCATAGAAGCGGCCCCTTCACACTCATATAGGTGATTCTCATTAGGAGTATCCTACAATACCCTACTCGAACGAATTCAAGTTATAAGAACCATTAAAAGCAAAGCTTATCCTAATTCACTCTGCAGGCATCACTATCTCATCATAGGAATGGGGACGAGATTTTATCTCAATAGTGATTCCCCTTGAATCCCCCACAATTCGGTTGTCCCTTTGAACCTAGATCTTGGGATCTCCAGTCAACAAGGTTGGGTTGCCATTGTGGTGATTCTTAATGTATAGGCTTCAAGCCCATTCCTCTCGATGAACTGCTCACTTGTTCTTTGGTCAAACCCTTAGTAAGCAGATCCACAATATTTTCTTTTGACCTAACATACTCAATGGAAATTATTCCACTAGAGAGCAATTGTTTTATGGTATTGTGCCTCCGACGTATATGTTGAGACTTACCATTATACAAGTTACTTTGTGCCCTTCCTATAGTCGATTGGCTATCACAATGTATGCAGATAGGTGGCACAGGTTTCCCCCACATTGGAATATCCTCTAAAAAATTACGAAGCCACTCATCCTCTTCGCCTGCTCTATCAAGTGCAATGAATTCAGATTCCATGGTGGATCTTGCTATGCACGTTTGTTTAGAGGATTTCCAAGACACTGCTGCACCTCCAAGAATAAAGACATATCCACTTGTGGATTTTGAGTCTTTTGTATCAGATATCCAGTTCGCATCACAGTAACCCTCTAGTACTGCTGGATACCTAGTATAATGCAGCCCATAGTTCAAGGTATATCTCAGATATCTAAGAACCCTGACTACAGCCTTCCAGTGGTTTGCCCCTGGGTTGCTATTAAATCTACTTAGTTTACTCACTGAGTATGCGATGTCTGGTCTCGTACAATTCATAATGTAATTGAGACTTCCAATAATTTGAGAATATTGAAGTTGTGATATGCTCTCTCCTGTGTTTTTGCTTAAGTGCAATGTCACATCCACAGGTGTTCTCGCTGGACGATTATCATTCTGATTAAATTTTTCTAATATTTTCTCAATGTAATGAGATTGAGATAATACATATCCATCAGATGTTTTAGAGATTTTCATCCCTAGTATGACATCTGCAACACCCATATCCTTCATGTCAAACTGTTTGTTCAACATCTTCTTGGTAGCTTTAATGATATCATCATTGCTACCAATAATTAGCATATCATCAACATAAAGACATACAATGACATAGCCATCAGATCTGTTTTTCACATAAACACATTTGTCACATTCATTGATTTTGAATCCATTTAACATCATCATTTTGTCAAATTTTTCATGCCATTGCTTAGGTGCTTGTTTAAGTCCATAAAGAGATTTAACAAGTCTGCACACTTTGTTTTCTTGACCCGATACAACAAACCTTTCAGGTTGTTGCATATAAATTTCCTCATTCAAGTCACCATTCAAAAATGCGGTTTTCACATCCATTTGATGTATTTCAAGATTATACAAAGCAGCAATAGCGATTAACATCCTAATGGAAGTTATCCTTGTGATAGGTGAATAAGTATCAAAATAATCTTGACCTTCCTTTTGCTTGTATCCTTTGATAACAAGTCTAGCTTTATATTTGTCAATTGATCCATTAGCCTTCATCTTCCTCTTGAATATCCACTTGTATCCTAGAGGTTTACTCCCTGGCGGTAGATCCACCAACTCCCAAGTATGATTTTGCATAATGGATTCAATTTCACTGTTTACTGCCTCCTTCCAATATTGTGCTTCAGGAGATGACATGGCTTCCTTAAAGCTTTGAGGCTCATTTTCCAACAAATAAGTCAGAAAGTCTGGACCAAAGGATTTTAATGTTCTAGCACGTTTGCTACGTTTAGGTTCATCATCCTCTCCCTCTTGGTCTTCACTATTGTCCTTTTCAACATCCAAAGTTCTTTTATGAGAACTTTCCGTTTGTGTAGAATTCCACGGAAAAATGTTTTCAAAAAATGAAGCATTCCTGGATTCAATCACAGTATTGACATTTACATCAGGAATATCCGATTTATGAACAAGAAAGCGATATGCACTGCTATTATTGGCATAACCAATGAATACACAATCAATGGTCTTTGGTCCAATTTTAATCCTCTTGGGATTAGGGACCGCCACTTTTGCCAAACACCCCCACACTTTTAAGAATTTGTAGGAAGGCTTTCGACCTTTCCATAATTCATATGGTGTCTGCAAGGTTTTCTTATGAGGTATTTTGTTGAGAATATAATTTGCTGAAAGCAAAGCTTCCCCCCACATGTTCTGGGGTAACCCAGAACTGATTAACATGGCATTCATCATTTCTTTTTAAATTCTATTTTTTCGTTCAGCAACTCCATTTTGCTGAGGTGAATAGGGTGCCGTTGTTTGGTGTATTATACCATGTTGTGAACAGAAATCACCAAAAGGTGATTCATATTCCCCACCTCTATCACTTCTTAGAACTTTAATTTTCTTGCCAAGTTGATTCTCAACCTCTGTTTTATATAATATAAACATGTCAATGGCCTCATCTTTACTTCTCAACAAGTAAACATAACAATAACGAGTGCAATCGTCGATAAATGTAATAAAGTACTTTTTACCTCCTCTTGTTTGAACAAGTTTTAAGTCACAGACATCACTATGAATTAACTCAAGAGGTTCAGTACTGCGCTCAATACTTTGGAAAGATTTCCTTGTTAATTTTGATTCTACACAAGTTTGGCATTTATGATTAAAGTCAATATTAAATTTAGGCAGATATTCCATATTAATCAATCTACGTAAAGCATCATAATTAACATGACCTAATCTACCATGCCACATATCACATGACTCAATCATATACGATGAAGAAGCATTTGCATTCTTAATAACAGAAATAGGTACAATAGTGAGTACATTGAGCTTAAAAAGCCCCTCATTTAAATACCCTTTGCCCACGTACATCCCACCCTTGGTCAGGACAAATTTGTCTGACTCAAAAACCAACTTGAAGCCATTCTTGCTCAGCAAGGATCCAGACACTAAATTCTTTCGAATTTCTAGAACATGCAACACATTGTTGAGTGTGAGCTCTTTGCCTGAAGTCATCTTCAGCACTACCTTGCCAAGTCCTTCAACCTTTGCAGTAGAGGAGTTTCCCATAAACAGCTGTTCACCATTCTCCACAGGCTGATAAGTGGAGAACATCTTCCTATTAGAGTAAACATGACGAGTAGCCCCGGTGTCCACCCACCATTCACGAGCATTAGTAACCATGTTCACTTCTGAAATTACAGCAGAAAGGTTGATGTCATTCACATTGGTGGAGAGATAGTCCACTTCAGTCATGTGGGCATGTGCCTTCTTCTTCTTGGAATCATCTTATTTATTCCGTTTCCGACAATCTTTAGCCTTGTGGCCTATCTTGTCACACACGTAGCACTTGCCCTTGAATTTGGCTTTGTTGGAGTCACTGTTTGACTGTCCAGCAGGATACTTCCTCTTCTTGTTGTTGAAGTTAGAGCCTTTATGCCCCTGTTCCACAACATTTACTTTGGCTTCTAGGTCATGGCCTTTGGTGTTCTTTTCAGAAGCCCGGTTGTCCTCTTCAATCCTTAATCGCACAATCAGATCTTCCATGTTCATCTCCTTTCGTTTATGCTTTAAGTAATTCTTGAAATCCTTCCAGGAAGGTGGTAATTTTTCAATTAGAGCTGCCACCTGGAAAGACTCACTTAAAGTTATTCCCTCTGCATGAATATCATGCAAGATCACTTGAAGTTCTTGAACTTGGCTGATCACAGTTTGAGAGTCCACCATTTTGAAGTCCAAAAATTTGCCGACCACGAATTTCTTCGTTCCAGCATCCTCTATCTTGTACTTCTTGTCTAAAGACTCCCACAGTGCCTTAGCACTTTTCATTGAACTATACACATTATACAATGTGTTGTCCAACCCATTAAGGATATAATTACGGCATAAGAAATCCGCATGTTTCCATGCATCTACTGCCGCAACAGCCGTCTTGTCCTCCCTTTTTCCTCAGTGAGAATGGGTACGTCCTCTTGAAGGAAGCGGGCTAAGTTCAGTGTGGTGAGATAGAACATCATTTTCTGCTGCCATCTTTTGAAATCCGCACCACTGAACTTTTCTAGTTTTTCCCCTTTAATGGGAAGAGGAGCAGTCACCGTAGTGGGAACAACCGATGCCAAGTGGGTACCTTCAGCAGCCATTTCTGTTCCAAAGAACAGAAGATTTACTCAGTGTTAAAAAATCAGTGAATTTCAAAATCTATGTAGAACAGTGAATTTCAAAATACATATACAGAACAGTGAATTTCAAAATCTATGCAAAACAGTGAATTGCGAAATACTGTTACAGAACAGTGAATTTCCAAATTAATGCACAAAGCAGTGATTTTTGAAATCGATGCACAGAATAGTAAATTGCAAAAGATATGCTCAAAAGGTGTATTTCAAAATCTTTATACAATAGTAAATTTTGAACAGTTAATTCTAGGAATGTTAAGAACAGTAAAAGTCCAAAAACAGTACGAAGAGTAAACTATCTGAAATGTTACGTACTGTATATTAAAATGATGAACAGTAAACTTCAGAAATTATGAACAATAAATTTCAAAATGTATTAATAAACAGGAAACTGCTGAAAATTTGTGACCAGTAGTAAACGATCGGAAATTTTTCAACCAGTAAGCTCCAAAAGTAATGAATAGTAACTTCCGAAAATTTGAAAACAGTAAACTGCCAGAAAAGTTCAAACAATAACTACAAAATTTCGGAACAGTAAACTTCAGAAAAGTTACGTACTAAATAGTAATAAGATGAACAGTAACGAATCAGGGGTTAATGTTCATGCTGAATAGTAAACTATATGATTTAATGAATAGTAAGCTGTCGAAAACTTTGAACAGTGACTTTCCATAAATTTGTAAAACAGTAAACTTCAGAAACGAAGAAACAATAAACTTCTGAAAAAGTCGCAAACAGTAAAGTTTAAAATTAATAAACAGGAAGCATAAGAAATTTAACGTACTTCAATAGTAAAATTTTAAATTTTACGCATAAAAGAGCGAAATTGCAAATAGTTACGCACAAACGGTGTAATGCCGAAAATTCTCACAGAGAATGAAATATTTTGAAAACTTCACGCACAGGATGAAAAATTTTCAAAATTTACATGTACAACAGTAACATTTCAAACATGCACGTCCAGAATAGTAAATTTTTCCACTGTATCTTACGCATAGAAGTAAAAATATTTGCACAGTGAAGAAAAATTCCAAAATTTTACGTAGGAATACTATTCTGCATGCATAACAGTGAAGTACAAAAATGCACAGGAATTCTGTCTTAAGATTGTTATAATTTCGTACCTTTGCCTTATATGTGATGAAAAATGTTACTAGAATGTTTATGATCGAATTAAGCAATCAGCTCTGTCCTTAAGACAGAATTCGCCCTCCTTACTGGTGTTTAGGATTCGTGGACGTCTGCCTCCCAGGATAAGACGATCAACCATATACCGTAGGAACACCTCCAACACGGTACATGCAACGAACCATAGTGAGTATGCTAACACAGAACACAGATGAACGGAACAGACAGAAAAATCCCAAATCATATTATTTGCAGAAAGAGTTTTTCATGGTTTTATAGAAAATCTCGTTGAAGACAATCTTACCCGTTCAAACGGATGCGTCCATCCGTTAACGGACACTTCCCTTAGTGAAAGCAAACCGGACCGAACTAAATAAATTTGTCCCAAAAATATTATCTTGTTGAACCGACCCGACCCGAACCGTGCGAACCGAACCGAGCCAGCAGGACGGTGGCGGCGCGCGCGTGTGAGTTAGCCCACCTAGGTGCATTGGTCCAACATCTCTCTCCCCTACCAAAGTGGGTTGGCCTAAGGGCCTAACATGAAAGGCCAAACTAAATCTTTATATACTAACACCATCACCTTCACCTAGGTAATGTGGGACTATTAACTCCTTCAACTAATTCCTATGTGATATTCTCATTCAATATAAAGTGGGCTTGGGCTTTCTCTACCAAATGGGTTTGACCTACTTAAGTAATATGAGCTTGACCCACTTGAGTAATATGGGCTTGACCCACATAATTATTATTATTATAGGCTTAACCCATTAATAATGCCCACTTCTAACAGTTCATAGGGAAGAAGGCGGAGAAGGAGACGATCTTGCTGGTAAGGGAGCAACTGGGTCTCCGGTCGGGGTTCAAGCAGGCCTTCAGCATCGGTACCACCTTCTCTCTGGACTGGCACTTAGCGACCTACCCGTCCGCATGGCCTGAGTACCCAATGCTCCGATTCATCTGGAGCAGAAGGGCGTCCCTGGGTTCGGTAGGAAGGCCAGTGGGGCTGAAATCCGCACTGGCGACTGGAGAGCAGAGGCGTTGCTGCAGGCGCAGCAGCAGCCTGACCACCGGCCCCCTCCGCCGCCCGCAGCCGCCGCCGTCTCCATCATCTCCGCCATCCCATTCCACCGTCTCGCCAGCCTCCTCCTGTGCTCTACCTCCAGCGATTGTTGCGCCGTGTGTTCCTCCCTCAGAACCACCACAATCTTCGGCTCGGGAGAAATTTTTCCTTCAACAGCTGGCGGGAAAGATTGTGTTTGGGCGCTCTTCAGCCAATCTGGGGATTTTTTATGTTTCCCTGATCCCATGGGATTCCCTGTCTGGAGAAAATGCTGGCTGTTTTGGAGAAAAGGTTGGCCAGTTCCCTCTGGAGAAGTTTTTCCTTGCTGAAGAAGATGTTAGCCTGATCAGATGGGATTACCATGGAAGTTTGGTGCGGATTTTGCTCGCTGGCGGGATCACTTCTGGCTACTCCTCGTCGCCCGAGCGATCCGGGAATTGCTTCCGGGCAATGGCCCTGCTCTTTATGGCTTTTCATTACCATCTAACTCTGCTTTCCATGGTTCGAACTCCCCGGCTGCTTGACGAACTCTTCACTAAATATCGCGGGCGCGAGATGCACGCGGGTTTGGCTCTTAATTGGATGAACCCTCGTGAGGACGATCTTGCCTATGGACCACGAGTGCGAGATTTGGGTGACGCCAACACCAAAGTCGCTGCGGATTTTGCCCAAATCACGCTTCCAGCCCTGGTGAGTTTCCTTAGCGGGATAGTCGCCAAGAAATCTGCTCCAACCATCAGAATCGAATCTGGTCCAGCCGGCATAGACTTGGGGAGAATTACAGCTGGTCCCATGATGGTCGACTTTGATTGCGGAATTCGCATTAGAAGCTGCTGGTCGAACTTCTGCTACTCAGTCAACACCACCATACATCATGGTTCGCCGTCTCGGCGAGATTTCGCCGAGATCTCTCCGAGATCTCTCTTTTGGGATATTTACCGAGCCACGAGATCGGATAAAATTGCATTTACATAATCTCGGCGAGCCGAGATAACCGAGATCTCGCCGAGATAGCCGAGATCTCGCCGAGATAGCCGAGATCCAACGAGACTAGTTGTCCATCGTTGGGCGGAGGGCGACGATCTGAATCCAAAAGCAATTATCAATGGCGTTGCCAACTCACTGCCTCGCCCACGCTTACCTCTGCCACTGCCGCCTTATCCCCGCTAAGCACATCCTCACAAAGGCCCTTCGAGTTTACCTTCACATTCATTCTCCCAGCTTGCGCTGGTGCGAGATCGCTTACCCACGGGAGGTGGGTTCATGACGAAATCTAGAAGAGGGGTTACAATAGAAATCTGTTCGTTGCCACTGCACTGGTGGATATGTATGGGAAATGGGGGGAGCTTGGCAAGGAAGATGTTTGATGAAATGCCATGTTAGCAAGGTAGGGAGTTTTGTGAGAGCAGTCTTCTTTTCTGTTAAAGCAATTCCATGATCGGCTTTTTGTAGAAGGTGAAAATTTCTTCTTTATTCTTGTTTTTTTATCTAACAGGTATGTGATGAAGCTATGTTCATTTTTAATATGATGCAGAGAGATGGAGTAAGCATGACCAGATGACAATGGCGAGCTTACTACAAGCCCATGCTTCTGTTGGAGCTTCGCAACAGGGAAGGTGGGTCCATGAGCAGATGTTTGAGGATAGGCATGGAAATTAATGTCTACTTGGGAGTAGCTCTCATTCACATATACGGCAGGTGTGGAAACCTAGCTGATTCTTGTAGATTTTTTATCAGATGCAAAAGAAAGATTTAATTTGTTGGACTTCTATTATCTCTGCTGCCTATGTGATGCACGGGCTCGGGAAGACCACATAGATGCTCTTTATGTGCATAATAGAGTCCGAAGTTAGACCTGACTGTAACTTTTGTGGGTTTGTTAGCTGGTTCCAATAATCCAGGAATGGTTGATAAAGGGTAGATGTATTTTAAGAAACTAAAGGAAGAAATCTCTTTCAAACCAGGCTTGGAACATTATGGCTTTGTAAATGATAGTATATACCCATTGAGAAATGTGTTTGACAATTTTTTTATGATCACCTAATTATTTTATGATCACCTAGAAGGTTGCTATTGTTTTACACGATCTCTCCGAGATCTCATCTCTTTCGCTCACCGAGATGAGACCGAGATCCGAGACAACGAACCATGCCATACATAGCCCCGCCCCGTTCCTGGGTACCCAATTCATCACATGAACAAGTATATCTGGGAGCGTGCCAAAGATTTTGGCCCCGGTTTGCAATTTGTTGCCCGGTTTAGCAACTGCAGAGCTTCTCTCTACTAAAATGATAAGCCACTTCAAGCCGTTCTGCCAGAACCCTCAGCATGCGGAGATGCCACTAGTCCTTGGCAGGAGTGATGAGATGCGGAGATGGATGCAGATTCATTCAAGGAGAACGACGAGCACTTCATCTCTGCTTGGTACACCGGGAGTTGGAAACCCTGTAATCTCTGACCATCTTGCCCAGAGAATTGTGCAGGGAGCTATTCCTCAAGCATTGTTGCCCTGTGGGTTGATTTCTCTTGCCATGGTCGCAGTTAATGCTGGTCCTAAATTCCCTGGCGAATTGGAAGATAGACTTCAATCTGTGCTGAATGAAGTCACTGATTCAGATGGCCACCTCCTACTTTTCATTGATGAAATCCACCCTGTCGTAGGAGCTGGTGTAACTAATAGTGCCCTGGATGCTGGAAACAAAAGGCAGCTTATACTTGTCGTGGTGAGTTGCGATGTATTGGAGTAACAACACTACAGGCATACCGCAAATACATTGTGAAAGATCCATTGCTGGCGCACCGATTGCAGCAAGTGTATGTTGACCACCCGTGTGTGGAAGCTACAATTTCTATTCTCCGAGGCTTGCGTGAAAGATATGAACTTCACCATGGGATCCGCATCTCTGATAGTGCTCTGGTGAAGGCTACCATTAAGTCAGATAGGTATATTCGTGGGCCTTTCTTCTCCATTGATCTTGTTGATATCGCTGCCACAAAGCTGACAATGGAAATTACAGCTAAGCCAATTGTTCTGGCTGAGATTTATCGTACTGTATTGAAGTGGGATATGGGGGGGCTCTCTCTTACGAATGCTACAGATATAGCTGCAACGGATGGGATGAACCACATGCAATCCATTCAGGAAGAGAATGACCGGCGACAGCTCGAAGTTGCAGCAAGAGAATTGACTGAATATATGACTTCGGCCAACTCCATGCTAAGCGATGGGGTCCTGATGATGATATAGCTGAAATTGTTAGTCAATGGACTGGAATTCCTGTTTCTAAGTTACAACAATCTGCGCAAGAACACCTTCTGCATTTCGACGATGAGCTCCATAAACATGTAGTGGGCCACAGACCTGTTGTGCGAGCGGTATATGAGGCCATCCAGCAATCCAGGGCCATTCTTTCAGATCAACATCTCCCCTGTGCAAGTCCTATGCTCCTGCGTTCCACTGGAGAGGGGAAAACCGAGCTCGCGACGGCCCTGGCTGCTCACTTGTTCAATACCGAGGATGATGTTTCTGGACTGACTAGGGCACTTTCCGGCTTTGTGGGCTATGAAGATGGTGTATAATTTCCTGAAACAGTTCGAACGTGGCCATATGCAGTGCTATTCTTGCTTGATGAAATAGTGCGAGCCCAATCCGAGGTGTTTAATGTATCTCTGCGGTTATTAGATGATTGGGAGGGTCATGGAAGCTGCTAGGGCACTTTTCCGTCATAGATTGCTGGACAGCGAGAGCGAGTACCTTGGTATTTTTGCCTTTGAACCAGGAGCAGGTTAATAGTACCATGCGGCTCCAGCTGGACCGAGTGCAGACGACTTTATGCGAGTGGACATTCAAGGACGCAGATCCTCTATTTCCAGATTCCAGCAGTCTGACCTGGATTCCCTCCATTTCGGACTAGGCTGCTCGTGGTGGAGCTGTGGTGGGCCCATGGGTGCGTGATTGCGGTTACCTCGAGGACGAGGTGATGTGAAAGTGGGGTGGAATGTTATATACGTTCTAGGGCTTTGTTGTGCACGTTCTAAAGATACCTCTAGAGTCACATACTAGGGCTATTAGGATTTAATTAGTATTATGTAATAAGGGTATTTAAGTAATTTAGTTAATTAAGTAATTAGTTATTTATATTAATTATGCTAATGGGCCTTAGGTAATTGATAGTGAGCCCATTAGTTAGCCTATTTAAATGTAAGGGTTATACCCTAAGTGGAGTTAGTGAATGATAATTGTCTGATATCCTCCACTTTCTTCTGTGTCTCTCCCCTTTCTGTCAGATGGCCACGCCATCCTCTCTCCCCTTTCCCGGCCTCCCTGCGCCACTCCCGTTACCCATGCCGGCCACCACGCCGTTGTGGATAACCATCCACAACAGTTTCACCTTAATTTGGTCAAATTGAAGATCAAATTAAAAACATATGTCTTTAATATAACTGATTATAACTATTGTATAAACAAATTCGATTGCACATTACTTTGATAATTTTTTTTAAATTGTTTTATTTGTAATAGAGTTGCATATAAAATGAATGTCATGCATAAGTAAACATCTAAAGGTTCTATTATTTTGAAAGGTAGACTAACACCAATACATTGAAACTATTTTTTTTGTATATAAATATATATTGTATAAAATAATAATTATTCAAACACAATGTACAATCATCAGAGTTATTATAATATTGAATAGTATATATTTTCATAAAAGAAACATGCTCAAATATATAATCTTGAAATCACATTCACAAATGACCATCATAGGAAAACAATAATAAAACCCTAAACCCTAATCTTTAAATCCTAAACCCCAAAGAATGGACAAAAATAAGTATGGAATATGCAAGTCTTTAAAACAACAAGTCTAATTAAATAACGTAACAATGTAAAGTTATAAACTATGTAGATCGATTGTAAATCATCACAATCCCATGTTTTACAACCAAACTCGTCCAATTTAGAGAGAAGGGAAGTATATAATAAGCCAATAGTCTATAAAAGTAAGGAAGGATAAAAAAGTTATATAGCTAAAATTAATAAACTATAATTTATTTTGATGTAGAAGCATTCTCATCTTCATGTTCAGGTGTACCTACAAATAAATATCAATCAAAGATTTTTAAAAAGAACTTCGACATACACTAAGAAACAAATGTAAGCAACAAACATTTAGGTGAACAAAAAATACCTTTTTCAGTTCTTGTAACCGAGACACATGTAGTTGACCTAACAACTTCGTCTGCAATAATTTTTTGATCCATTTTGAGGACAAACATAAATTATTTCCAAATGAGTTCGTCTACAATTGCTCTGAAGTCATGCTCATTGGATAGCTTCATAATATAAAAAATGCATATATTAATTTTTCATACCATAATTTATCATTTCAATGTATGACATTATTTAGTATCATAAACATATCATAGATGTTACCTTTAAATTGTGCATTGCATCAGCTGAGTAGCTAAGCATTTTTTCTGCTTGAGTATCAAAAACAGTTATCCACATGCTACCAGTACTGTCTCCTATATTTGCTCGAAAATAAAACCTATATACAAATAATAACAAAATAGTTATGAGCGTTACGAAACAATTTTTAATGGACAAAGTTATATATGAAATATACCTGTGAACTCTCACAATTGGAGTAACATGACATTTGTCACGTGCATCAACATTATGAGGATTGCTAATTTTTTTGTTGCATTTTGAACATATAATGTACCAAATATCTTGATCCAAACTTATCTTTAGAACCCACACATCAATTGCAAAAAATTCAGGCTAAACAAGGAAATCAATGTTTAGTTAAAAATTACAAATATGTTTATCTATTTATTTATCTATATAAATAATTATATATATAACAAAAAATTAATATTCTATATAGGTGATCAGTAAGAGGAAATAACTTAACTTGAATCAATTCTTCTTTAATATTCACAATATCTATAATTTGTTTCACAGGTGCTTTCAAACCATTTCGGCGCGAAATCTCTACGTCCACCATATTTGAAACTTGTTGCATATTCTTCAAGTACCTAAAATATTATTTTTAATCAAAAAAACTATAAATACATATGTTTGCTTACGAACTATTATGTGGTTACATTTTAATTAAAGGCATAACTATTTATGAAAAATCTTACCAAGTCTTAAGTTCTACAGCTGCTTCAAACCTTGGGTCAATAGTTATTTTTGTACCAGTTGTTGAGGATAAGGTTAGTCGATCTACAAATATAAGAGTGAAAAAATTATATATATATATAAGAGTTGTTTATGCAACACATAGGATGATTAATCCAAAAATCTTGCTTAAAATTTGGGCAAAAAAATTAGCATACCTTGGAATTCTTGGACTCGCACTACTGTTAAATACACAACTGGGTAATCGCTATGACATTGTTCAAGAGTTGGTACATCATTTTCCACGATATCTCCCAGTAAGCTTATTGAAATTGGCATTGTTCTGAATCACTAATAACAACAACATTGTTTTCCTCATTTGCTACAGCAGTCATTGACACCAAGGTGTTGTGAGGAGATGCATTGTTTAAATTCTCTTGAGCCAAAGCATAAGTACTGACCATACACCCCACATCAAAACTAATTTCTGTTGGTTCATCTGACTCAATATAAGAATCAACCTCAACTTGAAGAGAACTGTAACTTGGAGTAGACATCGGTACAATACTAATAGGCATGTTCAAATCAAAGGAAACGGACCGTGACATGTTCTTTCGAGCTGCTCTAAAAGTACGAACCATTGCCTGAACAAAGCATCAAGTTCTTTAAAAGCTTATTACGTGGTTGATAAAATAACAAATACACAAAAGCATGATCTAAAAATAGTGAACAACTAAAAATATCAGGAAGATAAAATAAGGGTAAATCAAGGATAGGTGGAACATAAAATTCAAACAAAGCAGGAGCATTCCATGCATAATCAAATAGAACACATAAGAATAGAAAAACATAAAAAATTACCAAAAAAAAATGTACCTTGATTGATGTGCACACCTAGATAAAGGAAGGAAATTCTAAATATATATCCCATATTATCTAGGCGACCTCACACTTTATATCTATCAAATAACGACTTGGGCAATGAACAAACACTTCTGTTACAAATGATTAAAATGATCTAACTAGCCAGTACTATATGTATTTAAATACTAATGAATGTAGCATAAATAATAGAACCATAATTGGTGTGACAATAAATTATATTGAATTAAAAAATGATCTTTATTATGAACATTTCAAGGTGGGAAAATAATATAAATATCAATTATGCGTGGGACTAAAATCATGTCATAATTACACATTGGATTTAATAGATGGAACATTACAAATCTGTTCAATTCACACATTAACTATGATTGGAAAACTACTGAAGATGTAATGAAGACCAATACAGGCAATTAAATAAATTGGATAACCGACCGTGCAATTTAATTTACACATATCCACGATTCAATGATATAGACTTTACTCGTTGAATGAACATAGTCTGTAAAAATATAAGATTTTAACCAAACAATTAGTTAATGAATACTTCAATTTTACTATACACAATATTACTATCTAGACACGGATTTTTATTACATTTATACTACGTGTAACTATTTTCCTCACTTTTTTAGTCAATTATAAGTTTGATAACGTACAACTACTAATCTGAAAGAACTGCACTTATATTGTAAATGTATACATATAGTTGAAAACAAGTACGTATAGATATTTATTTCAAAATAATACGAAAATTCATTTACTATAATCTATCTATTCAATTCAAATAAAAGGAAGACATATTCAATATATTAATAGTGAATGCCAAAAGTGGCACAAACAAACAATGTCAAGTATAGAATAGAATTAAACAAGAATGATATAATATGGAACTGCCCAATAGATCAAATTAAATGGAAGACCTTCATATAATAAGAATTGAAGAGAGGGGTGTAACACACAGGAGGACACTAATACGTTATCTAAAGATGCAAAATATGTTAGACTCCTAAACTAGCTCATATGACGGCCTAAGACGAAAAAAACACAATACTATATAATAAAAGATAGTGTCATTTATCAATGACAACCGAACGAAGAAAACAAAACTAATTTATGTGGTCCCACACACCTCAATCCAATCATTGGACATGAGTTTTAATCTAAATATAAACCAGCTAACTTTATATTGCTAGAAATTTTAACATATGAATAGGTAGAAAAAAAATTTTGAACAAAGAAGAAAACACTAATATACACGCTACATATGCATAGTAAACAATAGGCTTGTAGCCCCTATGTAGAACGAATTTTTTTCTTATTAAACGTTAATTGTAAAACCTACTTAAAAAAATAGTTAACAATGTTGAAAAGTCAATCCACAACCAAATGGATATGTTATTTGTATTAATAGATCAGCATGCCAAATGGATATGCGGTGCAAAGCTGGAGCATAGATTTAGTCACAAATCCGAGTAAAAAACCATCTCACCGTGTAACATAAAATTTATTTAAGTTATAATATACAAATATAGGGAAATTTCTTTTTCCTATTCCATACAGGGTAATGAAATTTCGAATACATTTGAAAAGAATGATGCTTGATGGGATGGCGAAATTCCATCATGTTCACAAAGTGTATACATGGCAATAATATAGGGAGCAATGCATGCATCAAGGATGGCTTTTGTCTCAACAAAACATCATAATACGAAGAACGGTCCACAAATAAGCTACTACAAGTTCCACCATCATAGAGGATACTAAAGCAGTACATGTATTGGTTGCGCGCATTATTCCTATGTGAAGTGCTGGCATAAACAAGCTTCAAACGTACATGAATTTATAACACAAAAGAAGTATCTACAATAAACTATGTAACAATACATAGTTTACTCTGTATTCCATAGTTGCTAACATACACGCCGAGGTTTATAAATTAAGGAAGAGTGTACTAATGATTAAGGGATTTAAAGTGACAACGAGCAGTTTCTCATGTGAACAATATGAAATTACGAACGAAGGACGGCAGATGATTCAACGGCAATGACTAAAATACAAAGGGCTACAAAGAAGAACAAAGCCTAGACAATAATCAATTTATGTAAATATAATATGTACATAGCAACAAAATCATTCAAGGTTACACAAAGATATGCAAACATATAGTTGAACAAAACAATATTATACTATAGTCGCTCTGTCAAACAAAGTAAAATGTGATATTTCAAGGCTATTAGCAAGAGTACCGCCATGCACACCATAAATATGATTGGTATGAGGAGCTAAGATCAATTTATTTGTACACACCTTCAATTAATTAATCCACAAATTACACAAAGAAGGTGTTTCCATGTTAGAAAATAATTATAAAAATAACTATTTAACTTCGAACACCATCAACAGTGCAATAACAAAATTCAAGTAACATAGTAAGGTAAAAACAAGTTCAAATAACATAAAGTTTGCATTTTTTTTTACATATGCATTTCTTGTTTCAAATAAAACAAACAACATAGTTACATACTACTTAGTTATATTGTTGTTTACACGTTCTCGTACTATACTTGAACAAAGGAAAAAAATATTTCAATCCAATGGTTGAAGATGACCGTCTACTAAAGTTCAATGTGTGTAACAATTGCAAGGCTTGCGACCATTGTGTTGAATAGGCGTACTCGTCATAGCACTTTGGTATAGGAAAACAATCGAACTGAACCTTTTCATGCCAATGCCAACAACTTCGAAAATCTCTTCCTTGACAACATCCCATACATAGGAGTTTCGTAGTCCAAGTAGAATAATTTTATCAAAAGTATGAAATAAGAAGCAAGATACCCTAGGTAAGATCGATGCAATTGGGTCCATCAAAAGCCTAGCAGTATGAGTCCAACGTCGCCTGGGATAGGTAGATAATGTATAGATGTCTAACACATTGTAACACACATATAGTAGATCTAAAAATCCCTCTCTACTGCCAAGGAAAACTTTCTTACCAACTCTTGGAGGATTAGTCTCATATGGTAAAGCAATCAAATCAAATTCAAGGCTTTGAGCATCAAAGGCAAAGATCCATGAGCAACTAATAAGCACGTATGCAACTTGGCCAACGACAATAGGTTGTTCCCTCCCATAAGAAGATGGCGCTCGAATGCAGGTTGGCCTAACCCAAACCCATCTCCAAATCTGTGAATCAAAGCATTCACGACAATATGATTCAAAGGCAGTATGCGACCAAATGAAATGAAGAATCCTATAATGCCACCCATCAATTGGATTAACAATAAGTATGTATTTAGAAGATGTGAAACGAACTGCATGACGTGGAATGACTGTTGTTACGTCTGAAACAAAACTATGAAGAAGTCAAATTCAGATTTATTTTACTTGCCAATTGTAGTAGACAAGGTCGATCCACAGGGAAAGCCTTGCGCAACAAAGAAAATAGTTAAGAAGAAATAGAGGAAGAAAAATTAAGAAAGAAAGAGTAGAAGAGTATTAAGGGAATAACAAGTTAAGAAATCAAGATGAGAAAACACTAAGGCATTAAGGATCATTGTAACATTTAATGATGTTCTTCATGTATCATGTTATCTCAGTTAGAATTGAATGAAGATTCTATCTAACCGGAAGATATGAACATTAAAATTAAAACTGAAGATAGAAAATATTTTGGATAGATGAAGGATCAAAATAATTGTCTCTTCAAGATTTCTATGTATCCAAATCACAAAAGATCAAGAAGAAGAGCCTTCAAGCATCTTATGTATCCAAATCACAAAGAAATAAGAAAAAGAACAATATTAAATAAACATTACTTCAAATAAATAATACTTACTTGAAACCATTGATGAAACATAAATAGAACTCCATTAGATTGTTACAAATCACCTCTAGACTTAGCTTGAGAGTTTAGAAGCCATTACAATAAAACTAAAAACAAAATTACAAAATGAAAGAAGAAAATAGGAGAAGAGAGCTCCAAAGAGGAGAGAGTGCCCCTTCTATCACGTCCACCTCTTTATTTATAGGAATAGAAGGGGTTGCTTCAAAGAGGAAAGTGAAATCAAATCTCTAGATTGCATCCTGATTAATTGCTTGATTGGTTGCTTCTTTGGCAAGGATTAGATACTAAATAAATTAGATAAATTAATGATTTATTTATCAAATATGTATCTTTGATTCTTTCTTTAGATATCCAATCAGCTTCATTGTCTTTCCTTATGTGTATCAATCAAAATCAATGAAAATATTCTTTATATGCTGGCCTCGGGTTAGTTTACTAGCTATCTAATTGCATACCCAATTCGACCCATATATCTTAGGAATTTGGAATTTTATCTAGAAATAAGCCTTGTAGCCACGGAAGTCTTCTTTCTAATGCCACCAGAATCATATCAATCCGAATTATATAAAGAAAGATATTGTCAAAATACTATGGCTGTGTCAATTTGTCCGAATCAGCTTCTTTCCTAATTTAGTTCTCTTGATGCAAATATCAAATCAAACGGGTCCACAAGGTTGTGCTCGACCATTCCATGTATATTTAGACCATTAGGAGCCCATTCTTGACTTTTAAATAACTTTGGGTAGTTGGGTTTCACTTTATATTCCAATTGGATCCTATTGAAGCCTGTTTAGACATGTAAACTCAATTACGGTCCAACTAACCTATTCAAAACATAAATAGCCCAAATAAGCAATGAATTAATACAAAATAGGATTGCAATTTAAAATTTGAAAATATTTTATTGAACATTATTTCAGTGCATCAATGACTACCCATTTTTTTATAGTTGGACGATATATATAGTACCTTTTTCAAGCAGCAAAAGAAGATTTCAAGAGCAAATGACCATAAATGGACGATGCAACCAATGACAGATTCTAGAATATCAAAATTGCAAATGCCGTTTATGCATAACCGTGGATCTATGGGTATAAAGTGTCTACCTATTGAAATTGACCTTTGTAGTTGAAGAAAGTAGCCGAATGTCCCAGATGAGCGAATGCATCTTTCAGCAATGAACATTGAAGTTGAAATTGCACGTCTCCATCTCCAACATGTGCGCCGAGTTAGTGCGAGTGCATCCGCTGTCATTATTGTAAATATGATAAAAAGGATATCATGAGGAATTTCAAAACCCCCATAAATTTCATCCCAATTTGCCAAGAACAAAAGAGGGAGAACCATCTTAACCTGACGAAAAAAAACATATTGTCATAAAAAAATGTCTATCATGACATGGTACCATTTTGGTTCATAATAAAAAAAGTATAAAGCCCAAACAAACACATCCAAAACAAAATATGGGAGACAATAAATTGGATGAAGCACATATTTATACGAACAAGGTGCCACTCAACACAGAAAGAACCGCGCGGCTTGCGTACCTAAAATCTTGATTTGCACAACCGAAAATATCGGATATAAATTAAACAAAACCATTTGGCCCATACAAAGAACTATATATGACTAAGATATACTATACAATTAATTGTAAAACCAATTTCTCGTTTAAATTTTAAATTAATCTTACCAACAGGAAAAAACATGTGTTTACTACCAAGTACGTGGTTGAACTTGTGAGTCCTAAGAAATCATATCTACACCATGTTAGTAACATACGGCGCAATTTCTTTGAAATTTTTTATTATTATATTTTTTAATATTCTTCAAAATGGTACACTCTTACATTTATAGAATTAATGATGATAAATCTTGGGAAGAGACAAAAAAGTTTATTCTACAAATTCATGTATATAAAAGGTATTGCTACCATAAGGAATATTAAAATATACTAAAATGAACAACAATAGTTATTTCAAATTTTAATATATTGAATCATGTTACTATTCCATGACTCAAAAAACAATAGATTCGTTACTGTCTAACTAATCAATTGTCAAATACAAGTCTTCTTATAATTAAACAACTCTAAAACCACTCAAATTCGTCACATCTAAATTTACTGTCTAACTACACGTCAAATAGAAATAAAGATAACAAAAAGAAATTAGGACAAACCTTGAAAGGAGAAAATCTTTGTGAAATCTCAACCAAGTTCGTACTACAATACAAATAATTCCACAATGAGCTCAGCTAGAGTAAGTGGAAGCTTAAGAATTATTGAAATCAATGCATTTATACATATTATTTATATCTAATAACATGATTACATATTTACTAATGGTTACTAATCAAGTTTTGGAAGTCCAAAGGGGAATAAGTTAAAGTATTACCTATCAAGTAACTTACAAATAATGTGACCATTCATAATGACAAGCCATAAATATTAAATAACATACAACCTTTCGGTTACCAAATATTAAATAACAACCATATGCTATTTATAAATGTGTTGTAATGAAACACATTTATTTAACATAGCATACACATACTAATAACATAATTAGAACCTTCTAATCATTTGAGCCATTTAAAGATTTATCTACATCTACATATAGTTTACAACTAAATTTAAGACAAAATTTTGATTTTAAATTTAAATTAATCTTATAAAGAGGAAGACGAGGTGTTAGTACCACACACAAGGTTGGACTTTACACTCCTAAGAAATCATATGTACACCATGTTACTAACATATAGCGCAATTTATTCAAAACATTTTTTAAACTCCAATTTTCAATATTCTTCAAAATGGTATATTCTTACATTTATGAAAATAACGATAATAAATCTTGGGGGAGGCAAACAGTTGATTCTCCAATTTCATAATTTTAAAGGTATTGCTGAAATAAAAAATTTTAAAATATAATAAAATAAACAACAATATTTATTTCAAATTTAAATATATTAATTCATGTTACTATTCCATCACAAAAAAAATCCATTACTGTCTAAGTCATCAATTGTGAAATATAAGTCTTGTTATACTTAAACAAATATTAAGCCAACCAAACTTGTCATATCTAAATTTAATTTTCAATTGAAAAAACATACGCAAAACTACATGTGGGAGAGGGGGGGCAAGCAAGGGGTGAGGAGGGGGGGATGCAGGGAGACAGGGGTTCTGGAACAAGGGGAAGGAGGGAGAGAGGGGTTGCGAGCATGGGTTGAGGAGGGGGGGGGTGCAGGAGGAGAGGTGGGGGCAAGCAGGGGTAAATGACAAGGGGGGTGCAGGGGGGAGAAGATGGGGGCGCCAATAGCAAGTAGAAGCTCAAGAGATAGTAAGAACAATGCATTTATATATATCATTTCTATCTAATGACATGATTATATATTTACTACCGGTTATTAATCAAGGTGTGCAAGTCCAAAGGGGAAGAAGTTAAAGTAGTATCATATCAAGTAACTTACAAATAATATGACCCTTCATAATGAGAAGCCATAAACTTTGACTAACATACGACCTGTCGGCTACCAAATATTAAATAAAAACCTTATGTATTTCATAAACATGATAGCATACATTTTTTGTATTTCTATTCTACTGAATATCATAACTCTTTAATAGTTTTCAATGCACAGTATATATTATACAACCAGTTATCTAGCCCGTTCAAAATGTCAATGTTTTTATATAATTTTTGAACTCCAACATTTTGTGATGTTATATGATATAAAAACATAGTCTCTATGTATCCTATATTTATATATATATATATATATATATATATATATATATATATATATATATATATATATATATATATATATATATATATATTATCAAAATTATTAATTTAAATAAAATGTTGAAAAAATGACCAACAAAATAACAATAGATTTACAATAAACATGAATCCCATAGTACAAGGGGTTTAAAAAACCAAATAAAATTAATCACAGTTAGCTAGAGATATGTCCACAAACACATATTAATATTACAAAAATAAAGATACGCTAAGAAATTAAAATAAGCATTAAGCAAGTATCTTCCTAAGATACGCTCTAGAAGAGTAATATAAAAACAGCAATGCGAAACAAAATAAAATTTAAAACATCATCTCCACAACCTCCCCACATAAAATAATATTATAATTTAATCAAGGGGCTCCAAGTGACCATCAATTATATGTCAATCAACATCATAGTTGCAAGGTTTACAACGACTATGTGGCATTAGAGTATATGTCATAGCACTTTGATATAGAAAGATGTTAGAACTGTAGCTCTTCAAGTAAACTCCACTTACTTCATAAAATACTTCTGTGTATACATCCCACACATAACTATTTTTCAGCCCAACCAATAGAATCTTGTCAACAGTGTGAAACAGAAAACATGTAACTCTAGGAACAATAGACTCAATTGAATCCATAGAAAACCTGCATGGGACACTCCATGAGTGAGATGGATAAGTAGCCAATGTATAGACATCGAACACATTGTCATATATGTGTAGTACATCCGAAGACTCTTCTCTACTGCCAATAAATACACTTCTTCCACTTCTTGGAGGATAAGTATTGTTAGGCAAAGCGATCGAGTTAGATTTAAGATTACCGACATCAAATTCAAGAATCCAACAGTAATTAATCAATATGTAACATAAATGGCCAACAATAATGGGCAGTTCTTTACCAAATGAAGAGGGTGCTTGGACGCACGTTGAACTACCCCAATGCCACTGGTCAATGAATCAAAATATTCAAACCAATAATGGCTATTATAAGAATCTGACCAAAAAAGACGTATAATCCTATAGCGCTATTCTTCAAATGGATTCACAACCATAATGTATTTAGCAGTAGGGTACGATATATGCGAACGTGGGAGAACTGCCCACCTCTTTGTGGTAGTACGATATACATAATATCTTGGCTGCAAAGACATAGTATATTTCACCAACAATTGCCCATATATAGATGATGCAACAACAACACGCACATAAATATTAAAGTTGCAAATACTTTCTACTACTAACTGTGGATCGATGGAAAGAAACCGTCTTGACAACGAAGAAGACCTATTCCTTTGTATAAAATAACCGAATGTGCTAGAGTACCGACACCGCTCGATAATAAACATTGAAGTACTAAGTGCACACCTCCACCTCCATGCTCCACACCGAATTAGTGAAATCCCATGAATATCCATCATCAAAAAGATTAAAAATAATATATCACTCGGGATATCAACTGCGGGGTCCATTCATATTCACCGTAAACATCCAATTCCAAATAGAGAAGTGCCAACATTATTTAGATCTACAAAAAAAGTAATTTGAATTAATATATCAAAAAAATAAATGGATAAAACAAAATTTCATTGAGACTATAGAGGAAATAAGAAAGTAATATTAATAAATAAAATATATAAAATTTACCATAAGACAAGGTAAAATATGATATTGGAAATTAACTTGAAACTATCATTTTCGAACTGGCATACATAGAATTTCAATAAAATATGAACAAACGAAATTGATCGAAATTCTAAAACATACAACAGTAGAATAATAATTCTTATGACCATGAAAATCATAATTGTTCTCTATATAAAAAATCTAATACAACTTACAAAGGAATATAAAAAAAATTCTTCCCTACGTTAGTTCTAAGTAGTACAAAGTCAGAATTCAATCTTTGGAAGCTTCGTTTTCTTATGAGAGTTCTCTTCATTTCTTTATTTTTAAGTACCTTGAAATCATCAAAATTCGTATTTACTCTATAGTATTATTTAATTATAGACAAGTTTCTAAGTCTACCGACTTTTCTTTTCCAACTTAATCAAAGCTTGTTTGTAGACCATAAATAATTTTATTTCAAACTTATGTCCTTGAGCTACATGCTAAAAAATAAGTTGACTCTCGAATCATGGACACTTGTGGAATATAATATTAATACTTCAATGGATTCAATAGTATAGAAACACTAACTTTGTATCCAATTTTGCATAGTGATCTTTTCCTCTAACCTAAGTGCCGAAGCCCCACTCAAATGCAATGCCCAATTTTTCTATAGGAAATGGATATACATTTCTTTAGTACAGATTGTTAAATTAAATTAACATTACACATAAATGTGGCTATCAAATGCATATAGAGAAACTTTCCTTATGTCCAATACAATATATTAATGTTATGGAAATGTACAAGTTGCACAATATAATTTAATATTCATTTCTTAGTTCTCCTTATCGGGATTATCATCTTGTTTCCTATATTTTCCTAACATACAAAGTCTAGCTTAATTTTTTTGAAGCCAATATAAACTTACTAAATGAAGCTCCTTTCACACAACTTTCTCAGTTTTTTTTAACTCTGATAATCAAGAGAACACTGTATTTGTTTTTCCAAGACAACCAACTCTCCTATCTCTCACCCTCATTGGATTTATAATATTTTTTCTTGTACACATAGAATTGAATTTTAAGGTGTTTCCTTTGCTTGAAGATACTTTTACAGTAAAAATCACTACTAAATATATATTTGAGTGTGGATATGAAAAACATAAATGAGTAGACAAATTAACTCGATCACAAAAATAATGAATAGAGAATAAAATTTTGAATACGAATATGAGAAGTATCAAAAACTTAAAGATCATTATTTAATCAAAATATTATATTATATTATAGTTAAATTCAGAAATAATTTGCCCTATATTAGTAGCCTTTTATGAAGGCATTTTTTTTCTTAAGTGTAAGTTTGATTAAATATTTTTGTTACTCAATCATTAATACGGGACAAAGAGAGTATCAAACTATTTTATTTAAGATTTGTGTAAATAACAAATAAAAATTGAGATAATTTTGTTTAATCGATGAACATAAATATATATAAATATGGAAAAAAATTCAGAGTAATTGTCAAAAACCATATTTTAATAAAAAAACCATATCAATCAACCATGACAGAAATAGAACCAAGACCTTTACCTAGTAAATTAGGATAAGTCATATGCCCTACCACTAATTTTAGAAGTATTAATATCTTATTGTTTGTATCTAACGAAGACTATCAAGTAAATACTGCACCTCTGATCAACCCCTATGCCAATAGATATTATTCTGGGATTAGACTACTCAAGCTTAAAACATTTGCACCAGCTAAACCAAATTGTATGAATAAATAAGAAGTAAAAAACAAGACAAGTTGTTTCAAAGGATAAACGAGCTGATAGAGAAGCTCGCAAATGTCTTCGCCTGATCAGGTATGGGTTCTACATATTCACGAGAAATCAGTTAACAAAGAATCAAAGAAAATGATATTGCATTTTGGTATGAGCACATCCTGTGATATGATAACATTAGCCAATGCAATTTAGTTTATATCCATGCCAAAGTTGGTAGTCCACACTCAGGTGATGATAAGAGTTGGGAAACTGAAATTTGTGTAATAAATATTCCTCTTAATCTTCAAAATCGCATTTGACTGGTTTGTCTAACTGGTTCCTCATACTTCAGTAGTTGGCATATAATCTACCGCTGGAAGCTTATAAATAGAACTGAAGTAGCAGTTAAGTCCTGCCTGATATATGGGATAGTTCATAATTTTCTTATCTAAGCTTCTTATGTTGCCAAATAAAATCAACACCACTGTTGACATGAACATGTATATTCCAATAGATGACCAAAAAAGAAATCAATCCTATATAATTGGAACCAAATAAACATAGATAAAAAAATGACGTGCATAAATTAGTTAACTAAATCTGCCAATCAAACCACAGGAAATTATGAAGTCTATCCTAACCTGGTCAGTGCGATCAGTATCCCATAAGCCTGTGTCTTGCAAGAGGAGAGGGGAAAACTGCATGGGACTTTCAAAAAACATCAATAAAACTGTTCCAATACCCTTCTTTAACATGAGTGCGAAACTCCATTGAACTTTCGTCAATAGACCCAAGCAAAACACAAAGAGTACAAGTATACGAACAACATACTCAAAGAAAACAATTAAATAGCAAAAACTAATAACATCTAAAAGATTGGAAAACTATAATAAACATACCAATGAACTGAAAGATAAGTTTGATGAGAGACACAGATCTATACGCACAGGCCTTCCTCCTAATTCTTTACTGGCTGCACAATACTAATATGGTTTTATACACATCTGTTTAGTGTCAATTATGTAATGTTTTCTACAGAATAAACTGTAAAATATTCCATCCACCACGTTACACAGCAAATCCTGCAAATTCCCAAATGAAGCCACCATATTATATTGAAACGAGCATCAACAGAGATTATTTAGCATATATCTCATTTTTCCTTAAGCAAGTATAGATTTTTCCCAATATTACGTGACAAAATTATGGATATTAAATGAATTTTTAGAATATGTGAATGAAGAATACCTAATATAAACACAGCCTCATAATCACGCCACTAACAAAATATGGAAATTAAAATCTACTCTCAATAAATAGAAATCTAGCCTAACAAACATAGACATACCCCCATAATTACACCATTTGAAATAGGCTTCAATTAGAATAGCACAGGAAAAGTACCATCGATGCAGGTTATGTAAACTTCATCACTATGGCTATAAGAACCTTCTGTTACTCAAAATACAATTACATTAATCAACAGCCAGACAAAGGTTCCAAAAAGGCTAGGTCAGCCAAACAGCTAACAAATTTAATACGAGTATTAATATTAAATATTTACACTGCAGCCAACTATTTTAGCATGGGTAGCAAAATTAAATGTTTACTTTATTAACATATATTTACCTCTTAGCAAACGAATCATTGACATTTACCAAAATTAAATATATGTCTATCACATCACCTAATTCTGCTGAGTTATTCCTTTTTTTTTAAGTATTTGAAAATACCAACCTGCTTATGCCGCCAACAACCATACATGTAGAGCTTGAACACGTGGCCACTTCTATTATTAAAGGGGAAGTGTACCAGAACGAACACTCTGGAATTATTGTAATTGCATTCAGCCACATGGGAATTTTAAAATTAAGACAATGCCATTCAGAGAAAAACTATAAATTCCGTGCGCCATCTCTGAGTAAAGACACTGTCTTGGGATAGGTTCGCTACCCAACACTAAAGAATTAGCCATCTCTAAGTAAATAGATTGGCTTGTTGTCCATGATTAAATACTTTCCATCTTTTGGTACACACATATTTTTAGTTTTCACTTTATTTTGCTTTTGTTTTCTTGTTGAGTTCATTAATAGGTTTTTAATAAAAAAATGAATATGGTCAAACACAAAAAAAATTGTGTACTTATTTATTGCTATTTAAAATATGCTTGTCTTAACGAGATAATAGCTGTGAGATGATCATGAAATTATCAGTTTTATATAATTCAAGTGGTAAATGTATGGACTTTTCTGCTATGGGAGTAGGGGGAGTCCTCTGCCCGATACACATAACTAAAATGGAGGGCACCCCCCATTCAATTTTGCAAGGGATGCTGCCACAACCTAGGTAGTAGTGGTCTCGAGTTTTTAACGAGCAGATACAAATGAATTAGTTGGGGAGGCCCCGTCTAATTGAGCAGCATTTTTTTTGGGGCGTGACCTCGCCAGATACAATTAAATCGCATAGGGCTTTCGAGTCTCCATGGTGATCCCCAATCAGAAATCTTCATAATAGTTTAGGTTCTGGTGGGGGCACCCCCCATAAAAATCTGCATATATTTCTTGTTTTGGGTCATGGTTATTTATATTTGAATTTCACTGAATCTGTTACTGCAATAAAAGATTTAACTTTAGATTCTTAGTTTACCTATGTATTGTTTATAATAATGAGAATCAATGTTGCATACGATGATATGTTATTTACAACCTTAACTTTAAAATATGTTGACTTACACTAAATGCTAGATAGAATGGCTTATATAAGTCAAACCAATACGCAAAATACTAAATCAAGTCAACTTGTACCATTCGTGTTGCCTATGCAACGAGTACAAATTAGGGACATACGTGCATAGCCATCTCAGTACAAGGTAACCAAAAAACTACGCCCCCGTTGATGTAATAATTCAATTGTTGTGCCTACACCCTAATTTTTAATTTTCAATGTAGCACACGCAAAAGTGGGCCTACACTAGATGACTTTTCAAATCAAAACTACCCCATGGGTGTACAATTTGAATTAGGTACACAATTCTTTTTTAAATAACAGTGAACTTCAGACTATGTTATAACACATATCCGTATCATGCTAGTAGGTACACATTATTATAACCCAAAAGCAAATGATATCACCTAGTATATAATCATAAATAAATTAGTTCTATGCATTATTTGGCATGCATCTATCAATTATTTTTTTACAACAGAATTAATAAAAAATGTTCATCCATGCAGTCAAAATAACAAACATAGGCATAAAAGAAAACCAGAATATGAATATGGGTAAACAAATAATACATATAATATATGATTGTTCACACCAAGAATATAATAAACATTAATATTTAATACCATTTCACATGGAGGGGTCTACACGCTGAAACCTTTTCAGCTTACTACACAATTGAGTTTCTTGCTCATAGAAGTTTGATATTAGAGTTTGCAGTTCATTCTTACGTTGGGACAATCCCAATAGTTTGGAATCTATCTCACAAACCTCCGAAGTAGAAGCCACCCTCTTTCTCTAAATCCCTAATATTTTAGCATTGAGTAAAGATGCGTCACAACCAGTTTCACCACTTTGCAACCCAAGGCCACCTGTTTCAAGTCCTTGTTTTCCTATCTATTCCATATCAAAACCATGAGCCTCCAATTCAAACACCTTGGCAGCGTTAGTTTCTATTGCATAGTCCACACCCAAGTAGTTACTCATATAGAAACTATAGACAAGATTCATGTAATCTAGCATTAGCATTATTCCCTTGTGCTCACGATCTTGCATATCAACCATTTGCAAGGGTCCAAAGTGCGGTCGTTGTGGATACATCTTGAACAAATCGATTGAACAAAACATCTCCCATACGGGATTTGCCATATTTAAATGATATGCACGACCAGTACATTGAGACATCTTTGCAACGAGCATGAGTAGGCAATTAAAACATATAAGATTATAATTTACTAAAAATTTGAGATATATTACATGAAACTCGTATAAGTAGAAATTAAAAAACATTATTTACCTGCATTAGAATTGTGAATTGTAAGGGAATCATGTTCTTTGTGAGGTACAGATTCACTCTTGCCACTGATTTTACACAAATCATCGTCTAAATCACTAATAGCAACAATGGTAGTTGTCGCCTCATTTTCCACAATCGTATCTAACGTTGAAGCGCGATCTAAATATGGCTCATCCAAAATTTCTTGGCTCATAACATTCATATTGATTATCTACACAATATCAGAGGAAATTTAAGTGTGCTCATCTAACTCAATGTCTAATACGTCAGCAACACCAAGAAAAGGAATTCTTGTCATAGACATCTCCACAGTAGGAATGCTCGTATTCACAACAAAGCGCAGAGAACGTGACATTTTCCTGTGGCATGCACTAAAAGTTTACCAACCACATCTAGAACCAAAATGGGTTTCTAAAACTCATCGAACATGTAATGCAATACACAATGTACAATAAATGCATATCTAATATAAAATAATCAATTTATTCTACATAGTAGCTGAAAATGCAAAACCTAGCAACGAATAAAACATACTCTTCAAATAAGCCATGCATAGAACATTCAAAGTAAATTGTAGCACATTGGAAAGAAGAAATATTAAAAATAATACAAAATATACACACCTACAATGGCCCCCACATCGTAGATAAAGCAAAGGCAATGGCAACAAATCCACACTATCATCTCAACAATATCAAACTTTAGGTCTTATAGGCAGGGGCATGGCAAACGAAAAGACATATTTATTATCAACAAATCAGTAAATTGAATGCGTAGTTCTCAATACCAACTTCCTTTACTAATTAGATACCTATAAATGCAAACAAATTTATGGGAGCCTCAAGTCGCATGCTCACAAAACGAAATGAACACAAATAAGCAATAATTTGCCAAGTGTAACAAATAACATTATGTGAACAGTCGTAGGAACACATTTAATTTACACATCTCAATTACATCACCTACTTGGGTCCCTTATTAAGATCACTTACATTTCATAAATAATCTCTGCCAGGTTGTTCAATCATTTTATTAAGCCTTTCCATTCAATCATTTTATATAATACGAATATATGGAATAAATTGGACGACACTATAATAATATAAAATAAGAAAAATAACCACCAGTTGGCTGCAATAAGAATTGAACAATCCATTTTTTCTTGATAACTTGAAAGCTGAGCAACCTAACTTTGTCATTTAAAATAAATCGCGACTTTCTTAACACTTCAACATCAGATTTTTCAAACTGTTCGCTGCCAAGAGCAATTGGATATATGTTGTCAAGCCTAAGAAGCTGCTAACCTTGAAGAATTCCATTGAACATAACACAGCCCAAATTGGATCAGTCATATTCACATGACACAAACGACCACCACAACCAGAACTTTTTGCAACCAATGAGGCAAAGGGACAAATATATTTAAATATATATTTTAAAAATAAATCGCGACCTGCTCAACAGTTCAACATCAGATTTTTCAAATTATTCGCTGCCAAGAGCAGTCAGCTATCTGTTGCCAAGCCTAAGAAGCTGCTAAACTTGAAGAAATCCATTGAACAGAAGACAGCCCAAGTTGGAGCAGTCATATTCGCATGACACAAACGACCACCACAACCAGAACTATATGTAACCAATGAGGCAAAGAGGACGAATATATTTAAAAATATATATATATATATATATATATATATATATATATATATATATATATATATATATATATATATATATATATATATATATATATATATACATATATATATATAAGCAAATGTTGCAATCACCTATAATCTTCTATTTGTTCGCTGGAAAGAGTAGGTGGCTGCCATTGCCAAGTCTAAGAAGTTGTTAGGCCCTTTGGCTAGGCCATGCGTTGAGGGCTAAACAGGGCTCCCTGACCAATTCCTTCAATACCCCCATCATGGCTACCTACTCGTTCACCATGTCTATGAACTACCACAAAGCCATGTTTCACTCCTCGAAATTCTTTGATAGAGGAAGGGCCCATCTACTTCTTTAATAGAAATATAAATGTTGTATTGTACTGGCATAAAAAAAATTAAAAAAATATCATCAAACATATATCTGCACCATCAAAACACACAATCATAATACCAATATTCACCAACAAATAATAACTACAAATGTATGGTTTATCCCACACATCCTATTTTCAAAGTCTATAGTAGAATAATCCTTATACGTTCACCATATAAAACAACTGCATAGAAAAAATCTCCAAGTATATAAAAAAACTACAGCAAAATATAGTAGTACCCCTATATTCTCATAAACAAATTATGCAAGACACGGCAAAATATACATAAATTTGGCTGAACCAAGCATCATCTCGTAATGTGGATCCAGAAACCATAGGCAGAAACACAGTGAAACACACAGCAAATTATGCAAGACACGACGAAATATACATCGATTTTGCTGAACCAAGCATTATCACGTAAAGTGGATTGAGAAACCATGGACAAAAACGCAGTGAAACACACCATTATTTGCACAGTACCACAGAAAAACAAACGGCCATATAAACTTAAACAATCCTTACCAAAGCAATGAACAACCTAGAAAAGTATATCAGAAACCTTAAAGCAATCAACTAAAGGCTCAATATCCTACATGCATAACACAACAAAAAAAATACATAATTTCAAATCTGAAAAGTAACTACATACCACACTCGTTGTCACGAGCTATACAATATTGAGCAAATAGAAAGAAGTTTCAAAATCTCCCAACTACAAAATGATAACGGCCAAATATAGTTTGGTTCCCCTCATTAATTGACGATGAAGACCATAATTACTTTGGCTCAAATGTCCACTTACCTACAAAATAAATGATCCACAAAATGCGACAATTAGTAACAACAATATTGCATATCACATTAAATAGGAACCCCGATATCACTGATGAACACAAGAAAACGATATTTGAATGGAAACTACCATTTAGGCACAACAATGATTTAACTCTTATTAAAAAAATATAGACACACTTCAAATTTAAAGCTTACACTTATATATCAATAGTTGTAAATAACCAATAAAAAAAATAATAAATATCATAAGGCACAACCCAAAACCCACAAAATACAAAAGTTAGTAACAATAATGTTGCAGATCAAATAAAACAGTAACACCAATATCACTTATGAGCACAAGAAAATCATATTTGAATGGAAACTACCATTCAGGCACAACAATGATCTGACTCCTTAAAAAAAAATTATAGATGCACTTCAAATTTAAAGCGTACACTTATATATCAACAGCTCTAAATAACCACCCAAAAAAGCACTAAATATCATAAGGTACAACCCAAATCCTAGAAATTACCATTAACAAAATAAACTCAATAGGAAGTCACGAGGAACACCATCGTTACTTGAAAAAATTACAACCACCGAACCCAAAAAGAGGAACAAACACGTAGATCGTAGACGGTGGGCAACGGTGAGAGAGGTAACAACAATATTGCAGTTCACATAAAATAGAAACCCCAATATCACTGATCAGCACAAGAAAATAATATTTGAATGGAAACTACCATTCGGCCACAACAATGATATGACTCCTTATAAAAAAACATATAGATGCACATCAAATTTAAACCTTACACTTATATATCAATAGCTCTAAATAACCACTCAAAAAAACACTAAATATCATAAGATACAACTCAAATATGAGAATTATCATTAACAAAAGAAACTCAACAGGAAGACACAAGGAACGCCATCGTTGCTTGGGGAAATTACAACCACTGATCCCAAAAAGAGGAATAAACATGTAGGTTGTACACCATGGGCAGCGGTGAGAGAGGATTTGTGCTAGCCATGCCTCACGCCAAAAATCACTTAAACCTATGTAAAATTTTATTTAGATTGAACAAATCTGAAAAGGAAGCTTAAAACGTGCACCAATCAAACAAAATGAAATTGAAAAGGCATGAACAATTTGACACACAAAGAAAATGAGCTTAAAAGGCATGAAATGTATCCTTAATAACAGGAAATGCCCCCCCTCTTAATTTGAATCCACTGTCCAACCTTAGAACGTTTCCTTAATAAATGTAATCCACTTAAAAGCCAGGAAACACCCCCCTCTTAATTTGAATCCACCGTCCAACCTCACCTATAAAAGGCATCCATTAACATGCCATAAAGTAATTAAATCAACTTGCCAAAAAAACCACTACACATAAAGATCACATTAATTATTGACAACCGATAACAATGCAAATACCGAAACTATCCCCCAAAACAAATGTCAATAACGAACATCATACTACAAAACAAAAACACAAGTATGAAGGACATTTTTGTCCAATGTGATAAATTTATTTATCCTCAATAAGTATCATTAATTACTAAGACCCCATACCTTAAATATACCCCAAAAACTAACCAAAATTATATCTAAATACATAGGAAAAGGAAGGATATGAATAGAGGGCATTTTCGTCTATCCATGGCAAAGTGTCTCGGACGCCATTATTTTTGACCCCAAATTCCCGGGGTACCCCTATAGAATACCTATAATTTATGGAAAATGAACTACATAATCATGTTAATACTCACTTCTTCATGCCCTAAACCGTATTCATCAGTTGGAAATAGTCAAACTAGATGCGGCTCTTTTTATGGAAAGTTAAGGGCATTTTCGTCCAAAAGTGGCAAAGTGTCTCGGGCACCATTAATTTTGGGCTTAAATGCATGGTATACTCTTGCAGAATACGAATTATTGCATAAAACTTCAATTAAGTAAACACATCAATAGTTATTCTCCCTGTGGACTAAATTGTCATTCGGTAGTTGGAAAAAGTCAAACTGGCCACGGCTCTTTTTATGGAGAGCTAAGGGCATTTTCATCCAAAATGGCAAAGTGTCTCGAACACTATTAATTTTGGGCTTAAATACCCGTTATACCCCAGCAGAATATGAATTATTACATAAAACTTCAATTAAGAAAACATGTAAAAACCCATTTCCCTTGTGGACGAAATTGTAAATCGTACATTGAAAAGTCAACCTAAAGTCAAACTCTCCGCAGCTTTTTTAGGGTGGAGGATTTGGGCACCAATATTAAACATGACAAAAAAACCATACCAAGTAGTTCATAAATGCCCATGGATAAATAGCATGATGGTTTCATAAGACATGGTTTGTGTTGTTTATAAGTCTACAAGTCATCAGCATTCTAATAGTCCCTCAACCCCATATTATTATATAGCTCCATTTGATTTCTTTAAATGAACTAAAACAAAAAAAAGACACTGGAATAGTTATCAAACTTGATGTCCTTTCAATTTGGTAGTGCAAGCCTTCTAGATTTTACATTTTACATTAATTTTTTCTTATAATATAAAACTTCATCCTATTTTAGTAGCTCCATTTGGAAAAAAAGGTTGTCCTATATTAAGAGTTCTATTTAGCTCAATTCAAGTAACAAGATACTTAAAAAACAAAACCACTTAAAAGCTATTTTTCATTCTCTTAAGTGGTGGGTTCCATCATTAATATTTTTTTCCACATGGAGCTATTAATATGGAATGAAGGGAGCATTACATGTCTATTTTTTTTCTTTACCATTTTTGTATACATGGATTGTAATACCCTAAAAATGCCTCTAAATTTTTATTTTTCTTAATTGATATTTGGAATTTTGGATGTGAAATTTAACAATTTAGTTAGCCTAAACCATCATGGGAGTTTGAGAGTTTTAATCCTTAGCCACTAGCAAGAGTGGACAAAACTTTCCAAATTTTAGTGAGGAGTGTGGGACTGAGAATTCAGCTCAGTCAACTTGGCTAAGCAAAAACCAAATACTAAATACCATGAGTGATAAAGGGGCAAATGACTTACACCTTGACTCGAGGGTTCAACTTGGATTATTAAGAGGACCTTGTACACGACCAAGTTGTAGGGACCCGAACGTGGTCATGGACCTGAAGACAAACTAGAGTTACCGCAGAGTGGACTTGAGATAACTTGACCAATTAGTGAAACTATTATCGGCAAGTTGAAAAGAAACAGGAAAGAAAAGAAAAACACTAGCCAGCGGGTAAATGATTTAGCAGGTGGTTTAGTTTATAAAAAGGTGGAGGCAAGCTGAATCTGTCCATTAGCCACCTAAATGGACATTGAAGTTGGCACCAAGTGATAATAGCTTGGGAAATTTTTTCCCCTGATATGGAATCCTAAATTAGAGATAAGACATGATTTTATTTTGGGGAAGGATGCTAACTGGATTGAATTGGGGGAGTATCCTTGTAAATTGGGAAGTTTCCTTATGTAGGGACAGGCACCACTCTCTCTCTTATCCCTCTCTATTTCCTTCTTCCTCTCTCCCACACGCCAACCCTCTATTATTCTCTCTCTCTCCCTCTCTCTCTCCACCAAAACATCTTTTTATTGGGTGTGAGGATGTTATTTTCAACCGCGAGGACTCAATGTGATGTGTAGGAGCGAAAGGGACAACTTCTCCAATCCGAATTGAAGGATTAATCGCCAGCAAGGAGGTAGGACTTATCATAACAACAAAAATACTATTAGCGATGCAATAAAAAGCATCACTAAAAACAACTTTTTTGTGATGCTTAAATAAGCATCATAAAAAAACTATTTGCGACGCTTGATAATAAGCGTTGCAAATAATGGTACACTATGGGAAAAAAATGTCACAAATAGTACTATTTTTTTTTAAAATAAATTTAGAACTATTTGTGATGCTTTTAAAAAAATATCATAAATAGTAAAAAAATTAAAACTTATTTTATTTGTGATGCTTATTATCAAACATCGCAATTACATTATATTTTTATAATATATTTATTATTTTAATATATAAAAAATAAATATAAAAAATAAATTAATTTCTCCTACTTTTCTCCTCTCGTCCTTAGAGTAGAAGCTCACTCTAGCACATGTAAGAGAGAGAAGGGAGAGAGAGAGAGTGAAGAGTGAGAGGGAGAGAGACATAGGGAAAGCAGAGAGACACAGTAGACGCGGATATAAGAAATTCGACATGAACCTAAATAGGGTGAGCAGACTGGACTTCTATGGCTCTGAGGAGGAGAGGGGAGAGAGAGCATGAGAATTTAATTTTAATTTTTTGAGATTTTTTATTATAGATTATATTTTAAAAATAATAAAAATAAAATATATTAGTAACACATAGGAATATGCATCGCTAATACCCTAGGTATTAGCAACGCAAAATCATGTGTTGTTAATACCTAGGGTATTAACAAAGCAAAATCATGTGTCGTTAATACCTAGGGTATAAGCAACGCATATGCCTGTGTCACTAATACATTTTCATTTATTTCACTTTTATTATTTTTAAAATATAATTTATAATAAAAAATTCTAAAAAAATTTAAAATTAAATTCCGCTACTCTCTCTCCTCTCCTTAAATCTGAGGCTCATGCTAACGCATGTGATGGAGAAGAGAGGAGAGAGAGAGATACAGGGAGAGAGAGGGAGAGAAAGGGAGAGAGAGGAGAGAGAGGAGAGAGTGAGAGGAAATAGGGGTAAAATGGTCAATTACCCATTTGCTGAGATTTCTCCCCACCATATAGCTTGGAATAAATTTAGGGTACACACTAAACTCTCACTGGGATTTTTTTTCTAATTTCTAAATTCCCTCTTAGGCCCCTAAACTGAAGTTGGAGTCAGATCATTAAATATTACTATAATTAGGGTAAAATAATCATTTCACATCTTCTAGGATTTTTCCTCAAAGCTTGGTTAGCAGACCACGTGAAACTATTTGGGTCAAATGGTAATTTTTATAATTTTTTTTAAAGGTAAAAGTCCCTAAACCAGGTTGGGTTTAGTACATCTTTTTTCTTGTTTTTTTAACCAAACTGGATCGGACCCAAACCAGGTCCGACCAAGTCAGGCCAGGCCTTAACAGGTACCCAACCTTGGTCCAGATCTGACCCATGATTCAGATCTGTCCTGACTAGCCACAAGGTTGGGGCTGGTTGGGTTGCCTTCAATGGTGAACCCGATCATTTTGGCCTTGTTGTGGCTGGTGGCCACCTAGAGTGGCACTGCAAGCATAGGAGCAGTGCTGCCTCCTCTGTTTTCTGCAATTTCTACCTAGAGCGGCGCCATTGAAGGGGCATCATTGCAGGAAGACAGCTAGGCACACACCCTCCACAGTGGTGAACACCAAGGTGAGGTTGTTGCCATGGGTTCTACTTGTGGTTGAGTCCATCCTCCCGAATCCAGAAAATTCTCTCTCTAGCCAATTAAATTAAGCATGAAATTATCATTTCAATAAAATTCTCATAGGGCTAGCCATCTTACCTCGCAAACACCTATCTTTGAGCTTGCTCCTCTCCTCCTCCATTGACGGCCAGACTCACCATAAAGCTCCTATAGTGGCTCCTATCCTCTCTCTAGCCAAAAGCTCCCCCTTCAAAAAAAACCATAAATTGTCTTTTTATAATCATAGGGATTAGGATCCTAATCCCCTTAGAAGTTGGGACAAATAGGCTACCTAATTGAGCCTTTTTTTAATTAATTTTCATCACTTCAACTAACCAAACTTGCAAAGCACATGAAATGGTCCATTTGACCATCTAATTTGGGTATGTAGGCTTTGCTTAATATGTTCAACTTTTAATCGTCATATCTACCTCATCTGAACTCCGATTTATGCATTCTTAGTGGAGTTTCGAAGATATTTATGTCTACTTTGTAACCACATAAGTTTTACCCATTAATTTCATCTATTGAGCAAGTTATTCTTATAAGAAGGTCAAAGGGTCAACACACTATTTTCCATGTAGTTAAGTTTGGAAACATAGGAAAATTCG
The DNA here is from genome assembly GCA_035235625.1 of Saururus chinensis. Classification (NCBI taxonomy): domain Eukaryota; kingdom Viridiplantae; phylum Streptophyta; class Magnoliopsida; order Piperales; family Saururaceae; genus Saururus; species Saururus chinensis. Next base: position 32,292,156 of record CP141140.1, read on the forward strand.
GGCTATCACATCCTTCCCACCTTAAAATGAATTACATTTTCTCAATTTGCCACAACCAATCTTTGACAAGCTTGACCTTCAACTCAAAACGCATCCTACCCTCTCTTCGGTTTTGCACAAATCTCACTCGAACATTAGCTTCCATTGTGCAATTCATTTTAATGAATCACTACTAGGTGACGTAACTCTAGGCTTCCATACTAGTACTCACATCGCATACTAAAAGTGTGTAATGATTTCTTCTTAGCGATTCCACAACCCTTCAGACATGCTTACCTAAGGTTTATGAAACACATAAAGTCTACTTCAGCCCATCAGCTTTAACTAGGTCATAATTTTTAGATGACTTCAGACTTCTAGTCAAAGGAATACCTCGACTACCAACTGTCACAACCTGGATTTTTTAAAACTCATTTTAATAAAGGATATGCGATAAATTATGAGAAATTTTCTTTCTTTCTTAAATATAAAATAAATCATTTAATTAAATATTCAGGTCATGATAATTGGGGTTCACAAATGCAAATATCAAAACATATGATATTATTACATGTGTCAAAATTTCATAAACAGTAGGTTAACCTCCTAAGTAAAAGTCTATCATTTGGCCAAAATTAAATAACTAAGCAAAGTTGGCTCTTACGCCAGTAAATTAAATTACTTACAAAATTATAAAAGTAACAAACTAAATCCCACTAGTGCAACGTCATCCTCAATCCCCCATCGGTGATCCTGATCTCACTAATCCTCTCCTATAGAGCCTAAAACAAACAAGACTAAACAACAATGAAACATTTCATCACTTTAGAGGAAAGTTTTCAAGAGAACAAAAGTATTAATTAATATTTTTAAGATTGGGCCAACATCATCAAGATGTTAAGTGCCTACATATTCATTAGACAACATCTCCAATGTTAGTTTAAACAAAAACTTATCTAGACTCAATTATGTTTAGAAACTATAATATCTCAAGAAACATATCATCAAACATGCAATGCTTAAGTGCTTTAAACCTACATGCATTTAATACAAGTCCCTTAGTTATTTAAGTAACTTAAGATAAATATGACACTAATATTTATATCGACCGATTTAGTTACTCGTCTACACACAGTTGAACCTTGGGCTTCGATATAAATTGTGATGACCTGACTTTTAAATAAACTTAAAAGTTAGAATCTTGTTAATTAGTAATGAAATAGGGGTCAAGATAAACCTTGTATAAACAAGTAACCGTTAAAATTAATTTATAAACATATAGAATTTAAAAAAAAAACAAGGGTGAAAGATGCCACATACATCATGTCAACAGAAATATACAAATTAAACAAAATTCCATGCAAAGTTCTTTAGTTTTTCCACATATCGTTCCATTGCAGCCCTAGACTTGTATCTATACTTACAACATCTTAGGGTGGGTGAGTATAAAGTTTATACCCAATAGATAGTATTAAATTCTACTAACACACCAAAGAAAATTTTTAACAAATAAGATGTACCAATAAATCAGATTTCAAATAATCGACTTAGAAATTAAAGTCAAGTTTTTTTCAAAACTCAAAGTCAAACATACCATTCACATAATGTCGTCGATATTTTAACGACATACACTTGTATTTATGGTGTAAGATCTTTAAAATTCTTTTCTTTAATTGTGTGAATTGTGTGAATTTTTGTTGGTTTATCGGTTTGATTTGATTTTTGAGATTATGGGTTAGTTTAAATATGGATTTCTTAAGGTTTAATTTGATTTTAAGATTATTTGTGTCTAGCATGATTTACCTAATTTTTACTGATTTAGAGGTATTTTCTTTTAATTTTTCCTTAGTCAAGGGAGCAAGACCCACCATCGGACCCACATCTATGTGGGACAACGTGTGACCTATGTTAGCCTACAACCTTCTAGTAATTTGTTTAAGTGGGTTTGGGTGTTATTAAATTTATTTGAGTAAAAAATACCCCTAATTGGCCACTTAGGGCATTTTGACCTATTCTTTTGCCCAACAGCTCATAATCCTAACCCAAAACCCTTACTATAAGGAAAAACCTAGCCACTTTACAAATAGGGAAGGGTTGTGTTTAGGACGGAGGCTTGCTCTACCCCCATTTCCCAAAGGAGAAACCTTAATTAAGGTAAGTTTTCTTCCCTTAATCACGTCTAATCTTTCCATTTTTAGTCTTAATTACCTATATCTTTATTTCTCCTATCTTAATCCTTGATTTTCTTCCATCAAAATTATGTTTTTAATTTTGATTTAAAGCCCTAATTATGTTATTTTTGATTTTAACCTAAGGATGTCTTAGATTTACCTTCTTCCAAGTTGATTTAAGTCTATTATTTAGTTTTAATTAGGTTTAGCTAAAAACCCTAATTTTTTAGTAGGATTCCTTGAGGATTGAAGTTCTTTCAAGGATTCAAAAGCTTGTTAGAGACAAGGGGTTTTTGCTTTGAGTAGTTTTTCTTCATTGAAATGCATGATTATAGGTCTATTTAAGTTTTTGCTTTATTTTGTGTATAATGGCAATTTGTTAGTGAGTTATGGTTATTTAGTATGATTAAGCAAGAAAATGATTAGACTCATCATGTTTTAGGCTTAGATTTTGATTATATAATGTTCTATGATGATTTTTAAATTTATATAGAATTTCATATTATTTTCAGTTTGAATTTCGAGATATTGAAAACAAACCAGAAAAGTGTACTATTACATGCATTTGAATGGCCTAATAGACTGTTCAAACGAGTTGTCTAGCGTTCAAATGGTCATACTATAGTTTAATGAAATATGATATTTTTGTGGATTTTTGGTTATTTCTTGTTCTTTTCTCATAATTCTAATCCTTTATGACTATAATGAGTTGTGATTACTTATAATTGTCACCTTAATTGCAAATGAATTTCTTTGGATTATGATTTAGCTTATGTATGAAAATGACTATAGTTGTCTAGGTTTAGCATGATGTCCTACTTTTTTTAAATTCATATTTCGATGATTTCTTAGCATTTACTACATGATTCCAGTAGGTTATGACTATGATAAATTATGGATACTTGCATATGTCACATTGATTATAGATGATTCATGTCCCACATATTTTAGTACAAATATGAATACTGCATGTTTATTTGTTTCTACATGATTTTATTTGTCACAAATGGATCATGTTTTATGCACACATTAGGACTAATTAGAGTAGGTTTACCTATGCTTGCATTCATGTAACATTTGCTCAAAAATATATCATGTTGCATGCATCATAAGAATGATTTATAAATGATAATTTCTCGTGTTTAACCGTGATTAATCAGTTGGATGCCTTTGTTTGCCGGATTAGCCGCTCGGAGGTTTATCAAATCTGTTATACATCAAAAAGGACAGGGTTTTATGTCCCTTTGAGGGCAAGTTTCTTCCCCGAGTTTAGAAGAATGGAATGCTATAATGAATTACACTTATGTGTATCTAGACTTGAGAATCCAGGCTAGTTTGTCTATGTGCACCAGCTTACCATGAGGTATTTTCCCCATTAGGGATCTTACCCAACTGCTCTAGTTTTCCTTTTTAGGAATTCGGGCCTTCCCCATTAGAGATTGTCCTAGGTGAATAGGTCTGCTTAGGCTAAGGCTAAGGTGAGTATGATTATTTTCTTAATTGTGAGACATTCACCAGTTGATTTATGCATGTGTATGGATTATAATACTCATTAATACAGGTTGTATAAAGACAATGACAAATAAATGGCAAATAAACTATTGGGGGTAGTTCACTCAGATATCTATGGGCCCTTTAATGTTCAAACCCATAGAGGCATGACCTACTTTATAACTTTTATAGATGACTATTCAAGATACAGGTACATGTATCTAATAAACTAAAAATCTGATGTGATAGATAAATTCAAAGAATTTAAAACTAAGGTAGAGACCCAGTTAGGCATAAAGGTAAGTCATAAGGACTGATAGGGGTGGTGAGTACACATCTGATCTATTTAAGGATTATTGTACCAATTAGGGAATAGTGCATCAATACACACTCCCCCACACTATAGCAAAATATAGTAGCAGAAAGGCATAATAGGACGCTTATGAACATGGTTAGATCCATGTTAAACCACTATGAATTAGGAACTAATTTTTGGGGTGAAGCTTTAGACACCGTCGTATATATCTTTAATCGTGTACCCACAAAGGTAGTCCAACAGATACCTTATGAGCTATGGATGGGTTGACACCCAAGCTTAAGACATCTTAAAGTATGAAGGTCTAGAGAAAACATAAAGGTGTCTGGCCAGCACAGGTTTAAGCTAGACCCTAAGATCATAAAATGCAACTTTATTGGTTACTGTGATCACTCTAAAGGGTACAAAATTGTGGTTCACCACACAGATGTGACAGTAGGGATTATAGAGTCTAGAGATACTTATTTCTTATAAGAAGAATTAAATCATAAAATACCTAATAAAAGAGTAAATTTATTTGAGCTGGTAAAAGAGACTGGTCCCAGTACTACCCCTAAGGAAGTAATTAGATTAGGTCAAAATAAAACCAGCCAAGAACCAAGGGCATTGAGCATATGAAATGATTTATGCATAATGGAATGTGGGTTGATATATTTGATTATGCAGGGTGAATGTGAATATTGAGATATGCTTATGCATGATGTAAATGCTATAATGAGATTTATATAATTACATGTGATGTATACGTGTTAGTAACTATAAATGAACCTATGATGCACAAGTAGCATAAATGTGTGTATGAAATATGATTTATCTCATGATGCACATGTGGCAAGAATATGTATATGGAATATGATTTATCTCGTGATGTACAAGTGTAGGAAATGGTTTTGTGATGCATGTTTAGATTGAGAATGCATATGGTGTTTTCATGAGTTTACATTTCGTTTTGGGGCTCACCCCTCTTTGTTGTGGTTTTCGTTTTGGGGTTGTATGTTGTGTCATATAGGTACTAAGGATAGGCTCTATGTTGAGCATGAGGACAGACTCACTTCATGAGAGGGGCTGGTTATTTGGGTTATGATAGACTTGTTATGTGATGTGATATGTTAAATTTATATGTAACTTGATCATATACTAGGGATAGTCGGTGTTGGCTCTAAACTTGTGTAGCCCTTGAGGCTTGAGATTATGATATTGTTTAGATGATGTGGGTATTATGTGGACTATGATTATTAATTAGTTTCCTTTATATTCCTCTATTTGTTTTTGCACAAAGGGTATATGTGCACACTCTGTTGTTGTGAATCACCTAAGATGGGTTAAGTCTTCTACAATTCTTTCCACTTTACTTCATTGTGCCCCGCTTCCACTCTCTTAGACCGGGTTTGGGTTAGGGGGTGTGGCAGGGCGTGACATATAGGGGCGACAGGATCATAAGGAGAAGGGTTTTTCATAATACCCCAACTCCAAAGCGCATTATAAGCCTCATTAATCTAAGAGTAATAACTCTAATAGTTCTCAGTTTGTGTATCGAAGAACCACCCTTCAAATTCTAAATTTCAAAACAACTAGAACAATCTAATGATATTCAAATATTCATACTTTGAAATAATATTGTCAAGGGATAGACATCTATTCGACCCCTAATGGTACTTTAAAATACATTATATTCAAAGTAAACCTCCTTTATGACTCAAAAGAATTTTGTAAACAAAGCCTAGCTCTAGCATGAAATTAGAATTTATAACCACCCATCCTCACTTTTGAAATTCTTCTAAAAAATGGATGGTGGACGAAGACTTTACTTATTCTCGAGCTTAAAAATAACAGGCATAACCTCCCCACACTCTAAGATAGTTTCTACTTTTGGGCACGAATTTGACAGGTAGAGCCTCTCTTCTCACTGGGACAATTTCATCTTTCAGCTCGTAAGCAGCAAACGAAGCCTCCTCTTGTCTCGGGTCATTTCCCTACTCTAGAGTGGTTAACTTAAAAAATATATCCTTCCACAACATAGAGCGCCCTTTAATTAGTTAAGTTCACTCTTTGACCGGTCGAATTCGGGCTAGAAATGTATCTAGAATAGGGGGCAAAAGTTTTGAAAACGGGTGAAAAACAAGATAGAGGAGGAGAGACAAGTGTAAGGCAAAAATGAAATCCCCCCTCCCCGCCTTACCCTTCTATAGTGAACCGGACTTGTCGCATGGCGGGTCCAACGCTAGCATGGCTTGCACTGCACAAGCCTAGCCTGCGCAACCACAACTAGCAAGGCCTGCAACAACAAGCCATGTTGCCGCAAGGCATGGCCTGTAGCTACAGATGCTAGGCCTTGCTTTACGGCAACATTGTTGACGTTAATAGCGCTGATGCAAAAATAAATTTTTTTAATTAAAAAATACTCCAAATTCAAACAGTGATATCTCCTCACCCCGAACTTGGATTTGTACATTTTTTGTATCGTTGGACTCATATTAATGAGCTCTATGAAACAAGACCACACAAGGTTATGTTGTCTTGTAAAATTAAAGTAGGGCCCATTTAGAACATATTTTACAAGACTATAACCTACGCTCCTGACATCCAATTTACATGTACATGGGCTCAGTATGTTCATCTCTCCAAGCCCTACAAAAGATCTAAAAAGTCCTTTAAGAGATTAATGCTCAAAACTTAAAATTGATGAAAATGGTCATTGGGCCCGAAAACTCAATATTGGCTCGAAAGTTTATATTTTAAAAAAATCAAGTTATTACAATACTTCAATAATATTTAACTTTTTGAAACAACCAACATCTCTAAATTTCAAATGGATCATATTCTAATCATTTGAATTTGACAAGATAGTAGTATTATTGGTTATCCAATAATGGATAGACACAAAGTATAATTAATTTATACCGAGACGAACAGAAGTCCATGAATTCTGATTTTAATTTTGGACAATGGCATAGCTTAAGTTTTGATAAAATGACACTAGATGGCTATGGATCTAAGTAACAAAAAATGGGGGTATAATATGTATTTTATACACGTGCTTCACATTGTTTTCATCCTACTACAAAAAATGCCGTCTTATTTGCATTTTTAAAAAAAATGCATACTTCACATTTTTCCCATACTTTCGCATTTTTACCCATACTTTGTGTTTAAAACGCGTATTATACCCATACTTTGTTACATAATCCTTTGGCAATTTTTCTTCTAATTTTATAATCTTTTGGCTATGATTAGCAAATGGGCACTCTAATGATATTTTTTAGCCACTAACCTTATCTAAATTTATGAAAATGAAGCTGTTATTTTTCAATGCACTATTTTAAAGGAAGAATACATCTTATTTTTAGTATTTTAGGTTACATAACTTTTTGGGTTATATTTTATATTTTTATTATTTTTTGTACTTTTTATATTTTTTCCCTTATTTTATATTTTTTGACATATGTCTCCCTTAACCGCATTATGATCATACCCGTACTTTGTCACTTAGGTATGGATAACACCAAGGTAGAATTCAAGCACAAATAGCTCCTAAATAGATAAACAAAAGAACTGAACTATTGAAAGATAGATAGCCGCAAGCAAAGTGAGGGGTTTAGACCTGAGGGAACCAAAAGTCCAAAGAAAATAGGATTTATAATTATTGCAATTACACCTCAATAAAAAAAAGTAGTACCACTAAAGGAAGATAAAGATGGAACAAAGAACAATCACCGAAAATACTTTAGTTTTGTTCTCATAGAACAGGATTTTAATACCAAAAGAGGCTACAACAGTTACAGGGCTATATGGTGAACCATTTAGTGACAACTTTATACTAGCACAATTGTAGTCGACTAATTGGCAGTGGAAGCACACAAACAGACTTGTCTAAGAACAACTACAAAGCAATCTAATTATGAGCATTCCTCAGATTGAATACCCTAATGAAACTTAATCTAGACCTTAACATTAGTTATTGAACTAAATGGAAAAATGTTATGTAAGGCTAAAATAAAAAGTCTTCTATTAGTTATAACTTCATTACGAATAAAACATCATAAATACTTTTGAGTTGCTAGAAATAATTGAATGAACACAGGATATTTCAGGACATACTATAATATTATGAAAAAAAAACTGACAAAAAATTACAAATAAATCATTACAAAGAATTACAAAATATCCATGCCATGATGAAATCTTGAACAAAAGGACCACAACAAACCGCAGTCCTAAATTCACAGAAACTGGGCAGAGCAATCGTACGAACAAAAATTTAGCTGAGCCCTTCTCCAAAGAGCAATGAAAAGATTGTGACCCAAATTCAAACTTCCAAATATTTACAAAGCACTATGATTTGGAGTAAGTAACTAGCCGTAAAAACTTACATTCTTTCATTTCCATTAATGCTCCGTTAAGATATATCAACATGCTAATTTGTATTTACATATTAGTTCCCTCCCTTTCGCACTATTCCAACTATTTCCTAAAAACAGAACATTTAAACTATGAATTCGCATTGTGCTTAGCAACCAAAAAACTAGTAATTGTAACTCCACTATATGATTCCAAAAAACAGATAGAACGGATGCCTACTCTTTACTCCAAGGATTTGGAGTCAGCCACAAGTCGGGAAATTGGAATGGACTCCGCCAAAGGTCAGAGGTTGCCTTACTTGGAGCCTTTTCTCTGGAACTCGAAATATGTAAACAGTATTGAAATCCCAAACATAATAGATACAGTCCTCTTCAACACCCAAATGTTTAGCAGCCCTCGTGGTCATCTGGTATAAACAACGCCCCCCAAGCTTTCAGCCATTTCCCATCTGTGAAATCTAAAATTCGCCCGAAAAACAGCATTTTGTTGTGGCATCTGTGAGCCAAAAAAGGACGAAACATCAGAAGTTCTCCTCGACATTCCATCAAATAGCAGAGATCATGAAATTGCTCTGCACCAACTTTCACAGGCGGAGGAAGTACGGTCCAAACTTTTAAAGGAGTAAGAGCCGAAGAACTGATCTCGACCAGCTTAGATGAGTTGCAAGAAAGAGTGATTGATTGTAAAAGGCGATGTCAACATATTCCTCCTCGTCCTTCAATCGCAGTATCGTCCATTCTGAATCTTCACCAACCAGTGTCTGACATACCGATGATGTCATGAGCCTTATCTAAGCGGGCGGCCGGGCAATGTGGATTTTGGGGTGGCGAAGAAAGAATTACCTTAGGCGCGGCCCAAAGGAAAACAGGGGAAGTTTTGAGAGATCGATACGCGTAGCTGAGAAGGGATTGAAGAGCGGTAAGCCTCCTCCTTATTACAATCGATCAGCCACCCTTCACATGATTCGAAGATAAACCTTATTATTTTCTTTAAAATAAGTGTTTTTAACTCCCACTAGGGCGGTAAAGGAGTAGGCTCGTGACCAAACTCTAACTCGGCTCGGCTAGGCTAGGTTCGGTTCGAATTAAATTCGATTTGAATTAGACTCGACTTGAACTTGATTTGAGGTCGAATAAGTTCGAGCCGAGTTTGAACAAACCCCTCGAATTAAACTCGACTTGAATCAGGCTTGACTTGAACTTGATTCGAGTTTGAATAAATTCAAGCCGAGTTTGAGCAGACCCCTACTCAACTCGGCTCAGTTTGAATAAAACGTGAACTCGGTGCTACTCGGCTCAACCTTGAGCTCGAGCTTGAACTCGAATATAATTTTAAAATTATATATAAATAATATATATAAAATAAATAATACATAAATATACATATTTTATATAAACATAATTATTAATTTAAATATATATTTATAACAGACTCCCTCTATTCTTAGATTAATAGCTTTATTTGATTAGTTCATTTTAAAAAATTTAATTGATCTTTTAATCTAAGACAAATAGAATATATAAAATATTATATAATCACATATTTATATACTAATACTATGTATCGTATTGATATATGAGACCCATTTATATAAGTCAAGGCTCACTCACGACTATGTAATATAAATGTCATGCATCATCATATTACGATATAAGAACATATATAACTTGGGAGGTAGATTAGTTTATGTCTTCTTGCGCATTTGGATCTCTATCTGATGGCCCATGATGTCTTTGCTCATGCTGACGTACGAGAGTCTAAACTCATATAAAAAAATTTCATGATATATATCCTTGTTAAATTATAACTAATATATAATTTTTATATATGATTTATATTTTATAAAAATAAAAATATTGAAGACGCAAACACTAATATACTCCTTTTGTCCCAAATTAATAGGGCTATTTGATTCTTGAAGATAGACTAAAATTAGTTCAATTGAAAAAATAAATGAAGCTATAAGTATATGACAAATGGTCAACATGATATCACACTAATATACTTAAAACTAATTCTAAAAGAAACATGACATCTGTGGACTAACCTTGGTTTAGAAAAGAATGATTAGATATTCTTTTAAAAGTTGAAGCATGACATTGGGATCGTCCTCATCTTACAAAATGTATATCTTTTTACATGTACTTCAAAATTTTGTAGAGGCACACTAAGATTATAGAATAACTTTTTTGTTAGTGATTTATAAGCATGTAAAAAAAAGAAAACATAAAAAAGTAGATGACAATGTTGCCTAAATAATTTTTTATTTTTTACATCTTTTTTAGTGATAATATGTACATAAAGAGAGAAAAATAATAATGTTGCATTTTTTTAGCATATGTAACTAAAACTTATTTGTCATAGATTTCTTCTTTCATAGTAACTATAATCAAATGTTCACGGTGTAGTTGTAATATTTGTTGAAATATATTTATTAATATTTAATACTAAAAGTATATTAATATATGTGATACTTCATATACTTTATATTTATATATAGATTATTTTTATTTTTTTAGTTCAAGCCCAGCTCAAGCCACGGCTTATGATTCACTTATTCAAGTTCGAGCTCGAGCTCGAGCCAAGCTTGAGATTTCTAATTCGAGCCAAGCTTGAGCTGAAAGGTTCGAGTCTATTCGAGCTTTGAGCCTAGCTCGAGCTGAGCTTCAGCAATTCGAGCTCGAGCCATAACAGCCTAATACTTAGCTCAGCTTGGCTCGTTAACACCCCTAGCTATAACTCGACAGTGGTTTCTATAGCTAACCCGTAGAGTTGTGCTTGTAGCCAGATTGGAACTCTCTGCCTAAAAAACTAGCTTGAAGTTCTTTGGCTAGACTCTAGCTTTGCAGACAAAAATTCAGCGATAGTTATACACAAGCTTAGCATAGCCGTGGCTAGTCACTAGCCGAATAGGGGTATAAACAGACAGTATTTGTCTATCATCCATCCGCAACCATGTCCATCTGTAATAAAAACGGACATTATTTGGTTGTCTGTGTGGACACGGATGTGGCTACGGACGGTAATTTTGGTCCGGTCATTTTACAAACACGGCTGTGGATACAACCTGTCCACGTCCGTGGTTGTCTGTGTCTACGAATATATAATGTTTTTCCCTTCGTTGTGCCCAACCCCTTTCTAAATCTCTCTCTAATCGGGATGTGGCTGCGGCAATTGGGATGCAATCAGTCCTCCCTTCCATCCGCCATTGGCCCCACTGGATTCTTCCGCATCAGGCCCATCTCCAGTGCCTTTCCCGCTGGCTTCCTCCATCCCCCAATCGGTAGCTCTCAACGGCGACAACTGCATTAGACCCTTAAATCCTCCTAAAAGATTCCTCTGCTGCATCTTGGTAGCTCCCAACGGTGACGACCGAGATCGGCTCCAGACAACGATGGCAGAGATCAACTCTCAAATTCCTAGAGTGACTTCCGCTTCCCAGGGGTGTCCTCTAGTGTCAATGACTCAAAAGGCATTTTTTTTTCTATGCTTACATACCTTATCGTGTCAAGAATCTTGAATAGCTTTGTAGAATCATGGGCAGCTCTGAAATATGTTGAGATTTTGCCCATTTTTTTAATTTTTGTGAATTTTATTGATATTGGAGAAATATCAGCCTGCAATTCGAGGTATCCCTGTTTTGGCAAGCTTCCCGATATTTAGCAAATTTGCTAAACTTTGTCTCTATGGATCAAATGGACGCCTAGAGGTAATGTAACTATTAACCTTGTAAGGACTGTATTCTTAATCAACTGTCCAAAAAGTATAATTTCTACCTGTGGCATCTGGGTTGGATATGTTATACAGGCTACTACAGTTTTGATCGTTCAATTGATATTAGCAAATATTTGTTCTTGTTGTTTTGAGAGTTTTTGTTTATATTATATGTGTTCATCTATATCCATCCGGACAAAAACGCATGGACAATTTGTATGTCCGTCACGGACACACAATATAATTATGTAAAAATGGATGGATGCAGATAGCCTTTGCCCACGTCTGAGTCCATCCATTTATACGCCTATAGCCAAAGGAGCAAAGGGGAAGAGAAGAGGAAGCGGAGTAGAGTCTAAGTCACCAACAACAGCTGGTACCAAAAAAAGAGTGGAGGAAGTAGAATAAAATTAAATTAAATTTTTTAAAGGTAAAGATAAGTTTAAAAATAAGGGATATAAGAAAAAATAGGACTTTTATGTTGCTCATTAATCTTAGCGGGCTTTATTGTGTTCCGCCCATGAACCAACAAGACCAAATTTTGGCCCAGTGGATCCCCAAATCTCCGAAGTACATTTCAATGTGCTTTGTGGGTTTGAAACTTTAAAACTGTAGCTCTAACTTTCCACAACCCCCCTCTGTGTCCCCAATATCTTCTTATTCCGGTCGTTTGACAAGCCAAAAAGACTCAAATTATTTTTAGTAGTTCTATTTGCCCGTCTTAATTAATTAAGGTATGACATATCAGTTCAGTTGGGTTTGTGGTAGTTGACCTTACGCAGGAGTGTGCCAATGGGTAGAGATCTCTGGGTTGTGGAGTTGGAATGTGATGGGCATGCACTTCATGGCTTCGCATGGCATTGGCTAGCGTTGGTTGCGAGAGATGGCATACCAGCTAGTTATGGGAAGTATTTTTTATGTTTTATTTTCATAATAAGTTGAGTATAAAGAACATATGTTGAGTATTTATTTTTAAGATTATGCTTGCTTATGTTAACGCAAGTACCATTTGTATGTATTAACATGTACTAGTGTCTGTGCTGTCGATTCTTAAAGTAAATACTTCATATACATTCTTTACACTTGCTCATGATAAGTAGGGAACACAAAAAACTCTTTCCTTATTATGACCCTAATTTAGTCTTCTCATTTAGCTTTGAGTTCAAAATTTGTTAGTTTTAAATTTTCTTATTCAATTAGAATTAAATTTAGGGTAGTTATAGTATAGAAATCCTCTATAAATTTATAAATCACAGTAGAGAAAAAAGCATCGGAAAAAGCTAGTCTAGTAGTAAATAATATAAGGAAAAATTATTTAAATAATAATTAACAAACCAATCCATTTTGGGAAATATTTCCTAAAGTTGTGTTGGTTTTTGCCACGTAGGCGCTAGTCAAGTGCTAGTGCCCGTGTGACTTTTAAAAAAATAAATTCTAAAGGCCGAAATCAAGTTTAAGTTGATTTCGTCTTTTTAAAAGACAAAAGTGAGTTAAAAAAATTTAAGCTGATTTCATCCTTTAGAATGACAAAATTGCCACACTTAGGAATACTTGCCACGAACGAACACTAAGTTGATTTTATCCTTTAGAAGGACAAAAGTTGATTTCATCCTTGTAAATGACAAAATCCAACTCTTTATACCCCACCCGCGTGAGCATTCCAGTGCATCTCGACGCTTTGCCCTTTCGTCAAAAAACTTATCCGCCATATGCTTTCACCAAAATTTGCCGCCCCCGCCGTCCCATTTGCCCAAATCCTGCTTCGTCCACTCCCCAGCCCCCCCCCTCCCCCTTGGCAGTGAGTAACCGGTCTATCCTTGGCGAAGCCCGATCACAATAATCTATGAAATCAAGCTAGCCCGAGTGGACGCGCGGTCTGCTCTCTACAATCTCATGATCGTAGCAATCCAATGCAAAAGGTTTTGATCTCTTCCCCCCATTTGTGATCTCTCATTGTTTGTGTGTTCCTTTCGTCCATGACTTGATTCAATGTTGTCACTAGGATTGCATTTTTAGTTCAAATGATGCACTTTGATGTTCAATTTTTTGATTTGATCAGTCATTGAGCTTGGTGTAGTAGATGGTCTGGCTTGATTTCACCGATCTATGTTTCATGACCAGAAAATCTATGTGATCTATTTCTTGCCCCTCCGAAATGAATTTCTAGTTCCATACCTATTGTTTTGCACGACGACATTCAATATTATCATGCTTGGTCGATATGCATTGTGTTTGATGCAATATTTTTTAGTTTTTTGGTTTGCTTAATGCTTATGCTTTAAGTAGTAAAGTAGATATGCTATTTATCAATCGTTTGTGGCTGTTGTTTTTCTATGTGTTGCGGGCAATTTTTATGTTGTACTTATGTTACATATTCTCAATAAAGAAGCACTAATCTCTCTGGAGGCCCTTTTTCTAAAAAATTATTAAAAAAACTTATGACTATAACAACTAAAAGGAAATTTTTTTAATACTCGCAATGAGCCTAAGTGCATGCTTGCACGGTTATGAAACCGCTTGTAACCTATTAGCCTATAAAGGTTATTGACTTTTGATCTATCAAGAATCAAAGTGAAATGTGTAGTTTAGTATTTTATTGTTTGATATTTTATTTAGTTATTTACTGCTAGTTTTTATATTAAATTCGATTAATCTTATGTTTTGTTAAGTAAAGTAGTTATTTTGAGATAATTAATTAGTCCATTATTAATGTAATTTATTATTTATGAATTAAGTGAATAGAGATGACAGAAGAAATGGTTAGTTTTTTTCTTAACTATGACGGACACACAAAAGGATTATTAATTAAGAAATCGTCTACATATGATGAATTTGAGATACAAGTAGCTAGTTGTAACGACCCGTTTTTTGGTTACGCTTAACCCGGGAGGGTTAAGGGTAATTTGGTAATTTGAGATTAATATTAAGGGTTTTTATTAGATAAAATACCCGTAGCCAGGTAGAGCTTGGCATAATGAGCGTAATGATTCGAAGAACGCACGAAACAGAGGTCGGAACCGAAAATTATGATATTTGATAAACGTGCTTTATAGGCAGGACCCACTTAGAAATAGTGTGATTTACTACTTTAAGTGGGTTAGTATCGAAGGGCTCGTCAATACGAGTCCAACGGTACCAAGAACGCGCAAATCTGAATCCGGGGTAGGAAGATACGCGCGTTTGTAATTTGGAGTATAAAAATAAGAAAGGAAAATGGAAAATGGGTGAGCCGGGGCGCGGCGCGCGACTAGCGCGCACCGCAGCGTAACGCGCGGGCGCGAGCCGCGCGTGGTTCGGCGGGCTCCACCGCCGAAACAGCGGCGCCGCGGTTTCGGCGGCTCGGGGGTCTATATATACCCCATTTCGTTCCTTCTTTGAAGCAGAACTTCTCTACCCCCGTTTCTGACCGTTCTGAGGCCGATTAAGGCCGTTCAAGACCCGTTTCCTACTAAATCAAGTATGCTCTACGCAATGGAGCTGCCCGTTCTTCAAGTTGGAGACCGTATGATGAAGAAACGTTCCAAGACAAGAGGAGGTCATGTCCGTTATCTTCATGCACCGATGAACTTCATTTTCTCTGTTTCTGGCCATCCCAACTCCGATTTAGTCGGTCCAAGAGGCGTTCTTGACTAAATCGAGTATGTTCTACATGGTGGAGGGTTCCGTTTTCTGAGTTGGCAATCGTATGAAGAGGAAACGCCCCAAGACAAAGAAAGGTTCTACCCGTACCGACAAACTTTGTTTTCTCTGTTTCTGGCCATCCCAACTCCGATTTAGTCAGTCCAAGAGGTGTTCTTGACTAAATCAAGTATGTTCTACGCGATGGAGAGGTCCATTCTTTGATTCGGCAACCGTATAAGGAGGAAATGCCCCGAGACAAGGAGAGGCTCCACCCGTCATCCTCGAGCAACGAACAAGAAATATGGGCCCGGAGCAAGACGGGATTTTGTCCGAAGTTGCCAAGCTACATCAAGAGAAGTAATCTAGACTAGGGGAGGTTCTGTCCGCCACTCACGGGCACAGGAAACGAGAAGAGTCTCCGGCAAGGAGAACATTTATACGTAGTCTTTCTGTACAAGACGAGGAACGTATGAAAGTTAGAGGAAGCTCCGTCTAATATCTTCGGATCTGAAGGGAAGGATGCTCATGTGAGCAACTCCGTATACCTCTACTATACGAGACATAAGGGCAGTAAGCAACTCTGTATCCCGCTACTATACCTATATGCTATATATCTATATGTCATGCTCGGTGCCTATATGCCATGCTATGTGCCAATATACTATGCTATGTGCCTATATACTATGTTATGTGCCTATATACTATGCCATGTACCTATATGCCATGCTAGGTGCCAATATGCCATGCTATGTGCCTATATACTATGCTATGTGCCTATATACCATGCTATGTGCCTATATACTATGCTATGTACCTATATGCCATGCTATGTGCCTATATGCCATGCTATATGCCTATATACTATGCTATGTACCTATATGGCATGCTATGTGCCTATATGCCATGCTATGTGCCTATATACTATGTTATATGCCATGTTATGTGCCTATATACCATGCTATGTGCCTATATACTATGCTATGTACCTATATGCCAGTTATGTGCCTATATACTATGCTATGTACCTATATGTCATGCTATGTGCCTATTTGCCATGCTATGTGCCTATATACTATGCTATGTGCCTAGATGCCATGATGTATACTTATATGACGTGTGTGGTCTCGCTCTAGGGTAGAGCGAGACATGTAACTTGTGTTCTCGGTCTCGGCTCAGTGATAGAGCGAGATACGTGTATGAGATTTCGATCCTGCTCTATGGTAGAGCGAGATGTACGATTCCGTTAATTTATTAACTTCCGCTTGACTCCGATATATGATGAGTGTTTGTATACTCTGATTAAATATTCGGAGATATGTATTTTATACGTATGATTTTGTGATGTTTGTAGTATGTAGTAGCCATTAGGCAGAACTACGTTCGGATCCGATCGTATTGGGATAATATCCAATACGTACGTAGGCAACCAACGGCAAGGCAACATTGGCCCGATCCAAATCATTATAATAATATGTTTTATTTTGTTTTACACGCGATGAACTATGAAACTTCGTCGTGTGTACGTGTTCGTTACAACCTAAGTCTACGTACGAAGAAGCCTTAAAGCTCCGTAGTGCGTAGACGAACGTTGTACCTCTCGCACTCAGATGATGATTCCTGGCTCAAGGAAAGAGAAAATTTCCTATTAGCGATTTTGTGGGCCCGGCTCGGGTCGGGTCGTCACACTAGTAAAGTTGGGTGGGATCGAAGAAGATGGAAATTACTATAAAATGTGTTATTCTAACATATGGATCGAGTTCAAGATAAATATATATAAATGATGATGCATCAATGAGTTTTATATTTCACATTCAGGCCACATATTTTGTTTTAACTTATTTCTCGAAAAAGAGGCCCGAGTGCCTAGTGAAAGGCAAAGTAGTTCACAAAAGAGCTCTCACAGGAGCTCTAAAAGAAATATGAACAATGAAAGGCACATGCGAAGTGATGTCAATGTGTGGCCGAAAAGTTGTGGTGAATTCAACTCTTTATACTTGTACATGCAATATCTCTCAAGTTTATTTGTATCCTTACTTGCACCTTATTACCATGTGGGGAAAGTGGCACCAACCTATATAGGCAGGACTTTAGTATACGTCAATTGCTTATAAAAATGTGTACTCGGCATAATTCTATTCTCCTCGTGGTCGGGAGTATTGGGAGAGGGATATACCTTATGTATTATTCCCTCCGATAGTAACAAGACAACCCGGTCGCCTACAATCTATTCACATTAGGAATACAATGGACCGTATGACTATGGAGAGAGATGGTAGAGGAGGGTATAAATGTGGGAGGTTCAAACAAAGTGGGCATAATAGTAAATCATATAGAAACCCTCCTGTTGATTGGTAAACATATAATTAATTTTTTTATTTATTCTCTATTTTAGGTATGATTATATGTTCCTAATGATCTAATTATCTACGGATCATGTGGAGCCTTTTTACGTGCTAGGCCTGATTGATGATACAATACTTGTATAGTAGGAGTTACATAGATCGGCTTCTATTTGGTGAGGAGAGGTATGATAACTCTTTGTAAAATTTGTTTCATTTTTTTAGATTATAAATAACATTGGGTTTATAATTTTAAAATTTACCGAATATTTTAAATATCTCCGTCATTGGCCCGTTGATGAGCATATGTTACCCTATATAGGAGGGAGACGTTTCACCTACCCTATGGAGAGATGACCATCACTCTCATGGATGTGGTAGTTCTTTTAGGACTTCGCACCAATAGACCTCCTGTGACGGGCATGACAAGAGGAGGTCATTTAGACTTATTAATCAGACTCCTTGGTAGAACTCCTCCTGCTACAATGATGTGTGGTAGCCGAGTGAGCCTTCAATGGCTCTTAGGCGAGTTTCGTGAGCTCCAAGTGGATGTTACGGAGATAGTTATTGAGTAGCATGCACGAGCATATTTATTACATTTACTTGGGGCCACGATATTTACGGATACCATGAGTAGCCATGTATATATTTCATATCTCTCCCTCCTTACGGACTTCGACATACTGGGTGCTTATTCATGGGGGAGTGCTACTCTTGCATTTTTATACCGAGAGTTAGGGAAAGCATGTCAGGCCATGACCTCGAGGATTGCAGGTTATTTGACCCTTCTTTAGGTAAATAAATTCGTAACTTCAAATATTTTTTGCACTTATAATTCCTTAATTTATTTTAATAATTTTTATCATATTTTCTGACATAGCTATGGTGGTGGGAGCATTTACATGTCAATCAACCAACTATTGAAATGGGTCACTTAGTCGAGGGTGCTCAATTAGGAGTGAGGTAGGCTCTATTTAATTTTAACACTTAAATTTTTTTAGCAAGGTTTTATTTACATAAGTTGAACTCATTTTTTAAATTTAATTCCTTAAGGTGGAATGTTCGTAAAAGAAAAACTGAAAATCCACAAGGAGTCCTCCGATTATATAAACGGGAGTTAGACCACCAGCGGCCATGTCAAATAATTTTATTTCATTATTAAATTTTTTACAATGATTATAAGATATGTAAGGTTATTTAAACTTAATTAACTTTATAAAATGTATAGGTTATCTGGCAGCCGTACTCACCGGAAGTATTGGTTGTGTTACCTCCTTTGTGCACCGATAATCGAGATGTGTGGCTCTCGCAAATGCCACTAATTTGTTTCGAGATTATTGAGATGTATGTGCTAGATCATGTGATGCTCCAGTTTAACTTGGAGCAAGTGGTCCCACCTTCTACCGTTAAGTTTGTTCATCACATCACTTGATAGGGCCACCATATTATCATGCAACACATATCACTTGATGGGATGATAGGAGAGTCATTGTTATCGGAGGCGCGATGGCTATAACATCACAATATGTTTGTAGTGCATATATACAGTGGTATTTATCGATTATACGATGATATATTATTACCGCACAATAATGTAGAGGAGATGACATATTAGCCTAGGGGTGCGTCTGAGGTAGCTTTGGTAAGTATAACTTTGTTAATTATATAATATCATTTTCTTATTTCTTATTTATTTATAATCTATCTAATTTTTAATTTATTTTTTTATAGCTTCGTCTAGTGCGACATATGCATGCGCATTTGACTAATGTAATTAACACATGTACTTCAGGTGGGAACTTTTTAGCATCCTGTCAATTGATGCTTAGGCAACATGATGATGTCCTTCGTAACTTGCCACTACTTCAGTCAGTAATTACAAATGTTCATAGACATTATCCTATTGACAAGGCCGCTCTGACATGGCAGAGGCGCAATTCATTCCCTGATATTCCATCTTCATCAAAAGTGCATAGCTCTCCTCCCCGTTCTTCATTTTCGGTCACTCCACATGTAGGTTATCCTCAACTAGATTTGATATTATATTATAGACGAAAGCGGCCAGCTCGTGTTGAACTATCTATTACTTATGTGGAGCTGGAGCTAGAGCCACATCCAGAGACAGAGCTAGAGCTAGAGTCAAAGCCAGAGTAGGCGGATCATGAGGAGCAAGCAAACCATGAGGAGGAGCTCGTATAACACCGTCAGGGTCGAGGTTGAGGTTGAGGACATAGGGGATCGTGACATTGAGTGTAATATATTTGTCATATGTTTCTTTTGAACCAAACATTTTATTAACATGTGATGTAATATATTTTATAAACATTTATATCTTATGATTGTTTTTATGTTGTGTACATGATAGTTGATGTCGATAACTTCAATGTTATAAGTTTGATATTTTGTGGATGTCAATTTAAACATATGCATGGAATGTGTGTGGAATGAATGAATAGGGACCGGTGCACTTGATCTGTATAATGTGTGGAATGATTATATAATGTGTTGAATGAATGATTGTATAATGTGTTGAATGAATGAACATGGACAGGTGTTAAAAGTTAGTTTTAAAGTACTTTCTAAAAAAATTTGACCTGATTTCATCCTTTAAAAGAACGAAATTGGCTTAAGTTTGCACTGGCCAAGCCAGAAGATGTCAGTGTAGCAATTTTGTTCGCCTAAAGCTGATTTCGTCCTTCTAAAGGACGATAAAGGATGAAATTAATTTTTTTAACCCGATTTTGTCCTTTGGAATGACGAAATCAACTTAAACTTGATTTCGTCCTTTGGATTTTGTCAGATAAAAAAAAAAGTCACATAGGCCCCAATGCTTGGCTAGTGCCTACGTGGCAAAAACCAACACCAATTTAGGAAGTATTTTCCAAAGTTGGTTGGTTTGGTAATTAGTATTTTTAATTATTATTTAAATAATTTTCCCTTAATGTAATCTTCCTACAACACCCTATTCTTCTCTCTAATTTCTTTTGTAAACCTGTCTACATCATGACTTGTCTTTCCCACGTGGCATTAGTAAATTGGGTGCATGCTAGTGTATGGCTCTTCCCTTGGTTTTTGCTTCTAGGCTCACCTTCAATTGGTCTTAATGCTTAGTTGTCAATTGGCCTTGGGCCGACCAAATGGAGACGGTATGCAATGAGTCTTTTTGTGTTGTGCTTTGGCTTCAAGCTTGTTGTTTTCCTTGTTTTGTTCTGTGTTTAACTTACTATGTGGGAAGTGTATTATTTTGTTTTGGCCGCTCTCAACCTTTCTATATCTAGCGAGATCAGGATCAAGATAATGAATAACATAACATAAAGGCTTTTGCAATAAAAGGAAAAAAAGATAAAGTTCAACGGGCTGAATCAAATTCTTGAAAGTCTGTAAATACCAAAAAAAGGAAGTTGAATGCATATACTTTACTTTAAAACATACTCATCAAAATTGTATTATATACAATTTGGCTCATTATACATTTTTACAAATAAATACAATTGAAACTAGGTTGGGCTAGAAGCTAGCCATGGCCCTAGCTTGCAGACCCTAGCCCTTGGTCATAGACATGCTTTCAAAAGTTTTATTTTTATTTTTATTTTTATTTTTTATTTAAAATTTAATTTTTAATAGAAAATTTTATTGTCTTAGGGTAGGATCCTACTAGTTGGCCCAATAAGACATAAGATCATATGCCTTTAGCCTTTAGGTAAGGTCCTTCATAACTAATTATGATGACTTGCAAGTTTAAAATTTTCTATACTTTCTTTAAATATACAATTTCATTTTCTCCCTCTCTTTTGGCCTATGCAAGGCTTTAAAAAAGGTGAATCATTTTTTTTTCAAAAATGGGAATAGACTAAATGGGCATGCTGGCTTTTTAGCCCCGAACTTAGACCCCTATTTAAGATGGACCTAAAATTTTGTGGTTCAGCCCTAAGACCGGGCCCAAAAAATTATGGGCCTAACTCATGTGTTAATGAGCCAAGTAGGACTAGGACGATGAGAAAACCCTTCAAAGTTTCATCCCTACAAGTAACTGTTTGGTCATATCATTTTGAGTTCTATTCAGCTTTGGCTCAATAAGACATATCATATGCCCTTGGCCATAAGGTGAGGTTTTTCACCACTAACCATGATGACTTACAAGCTTAGAATCTCCTAAACGTTCTTAAAATATATATAATCTCCTCCATTTCTCCTTTCTTTATAACCTATGCATAACTATAAAAAAAGGTGAATAATTTTTTCCATACATGGGGATAGGCCAAATGGGCCTATAAGTTTTTTGGCCCCCGACCCTAGCCCAACTCTATTTAAGTGGGTCCTAAATTTTTAGATTCAACCTTAAGACGGTCAACCCTAACCCGCATTTTTTAGGCCAGCTACCAACCTAGCCATTAAAAGTTTTACCCCTACGAGTAAACATTTGGCCAAAGCAAATTAAGCTTTATTTAGCTTTGTCAAGCACAACCTTTGAGTTCACTTCATAGAATTCATATAAGAGTGAGTGCACTGTGTACTGACCTAAATATATTCATGTGGCCAGAGGGGGTGAACCCGTGACACTTACATTTAGCTCAGACATCTAATCACCTAATAAGTCAGTAAGCTATTTTTGTGCATTTGAGCTACTTCCAAGGTAAGTTGTTACAAGCAACACCAAACGATACCTAAGAAATATATACTAGCAAGAATGGACACATATTTTGCATTAAATATAAATTAGATAATATAAAATAAAATAAATTAGAAATAAAATATGTATTAAACCAAGGTCACCTTTGCATGCTATAGTTATAATAGATTTGTTTGAATAAATATTATGCCATTCATGAGTTCAAAATGATCATTAGTTATATAAACGAGCTCTATATTAACCCACATAGGCTAAATATTATGTTATAGGTTGATGAAGACAATAGTGTCAATGAACTTTGTACTGTGGAATACGTTATTCATATTTAAAATCAGTTTGGTGGCGGTCTCATTTGATAGAACTCTTTGAGGGTTTTTCAAAGATGTTTAAAATATGTAAATCTAAATATGTATAATATATGCAATAATATAAAATTTTATCATTGAGAAGTGTGTTGTATACGTGGAGCCTACACAAAAGTTAAAAAATAGTCATGTTGTCACGTCCCCAATTTTACATGTGTATTTTCTAAAAAAAAAAATTTGAAAGATATGTCATAACACTTTGAATAAGATACACCAGAGAAATCAATTTGTCATAAGTAGTAAAAATTACTCAAAATCAAATTGAGGACATGATATTAACACTTTTCACAAATTGATTTATGATATAATATCATAAATACATCTATAAAAAAAATATGTGACATTAAAATAGCTATAGAATCTAAAGTTGGGTACTTGTTTGTCATCTACACTCTGATTAATGAACAATAAATAATACTCTCTCATGCCTAAATACAAACCTAGGAAAAATAAATAGGTTAGCATATACTACATAAACAAGCAAACAAATACCCCACAATCCATGTTGTTTGTTGAATGCGGGTGTCCTGTAATCTCCACATGCTCAAACTTGCTGGTCAATGCATTATTCCACCCTATCTTATAGCAAAATATCGAGAGTATATATATAATGGGAAAGAGGGCAACAACATAACTCTCCAACATCTCCCCTTTCTACAGTGGGTCAATTATGTATATCTGCCATCTATGAATATGAAGTAGAACAAGGATCCAATGATTGCCATTGATGTTGGGAGGGATATTATGTCACTCATATTCCTAGAACACATTCACTTTTGTCAACTCATTTACAAGGGTTTCTAGGACTTGAAAAAGTGCATATGCAGCCTCTTGAATGCTGACATATGGCTTCACTTCCAAAAGGCTATCCCAAATCACCGTCAACAAATCACTATGCATGACCAGGCAATTTTGTAATGCCAAAAGAAAATTGCAAGGTATAAGACACAATATAACTAATTTTTTTACAATCGACAACCAAAAGAAGTAAAGTTGGCAGTCGAGAGTTGTTGAAGTAAAAAATACAAGATTTCTTACTACGAAATGTACTGAGCGGAAGGCATGACTTCAACTCACAAATAAAACACAACTACAAACAGTGAGTTCATTTCTATTATATAAAATTAAACTTACGGTTAAGCATGTTTGGTGGCTAGGTCATACATCAAATTGGCCAAAAACTCTGGCCTCCACCTCCTCATACTCGGTCTCTTGAAATTAAACCATGTAAGAATCATAGGGAATCCCTCCAGTAGCTTACAACCACATACGTCTCCCAACATGGGAATCCTCTCCATAACCCACACTAGTAATAATTTCAAAAAGTCCACATAATTTTTACTAACTTGCCAACTACCATTAAAAACTAATAATATTATGTAATAGATAATAAGTTAAGTTAACAAGTAATAAATAAAATACTCCTTACTATCACATTGTGGCAAAAGTCATATACATTGTTGTGTGCAGTGTGTATGCTATTTGCAGCAGCCTCCAATCCCTTCAAAGTATCCCAATAACAAAGATTGCCCCAAGGGTAATCATCATATTCCTCTCCATCATCAACAAACGTAAACCAATGTTTGCCAACTTTGTAATCCCAATGCCTTCCCATTAACAAACTAACTAGAACCAATATAAGATAATGCCACACAGCAACCCAGTCATCCTTGCACACTAAAATCTTCCTATAAACCTCCTCTTTTGTTATCAAGAGCTTGCTCCAACCCCATACCTTATTCAGTAAGAATCTGATGGTAGGAGCTTTGGTACAGGAGGAAAAGCTGGTACTTTTTGAGAAAATTTCAAGCCTATGACCTTATAGAACTCCTTGGCTGTATAGTTATATTATCAGACACCTTAAACACAAATTAAGTCCCCTAGGTGTCTCTAAAGGAAATGGTGGAAAGCTTGAGCTAGAAATATGCTCCTATCAGCCTTAACGTTGAGGAATTGCCAGAAGCAAGTCTTCATGCATATGTTCTTCTGAATAGGATGGCTTGAAGTTTTTCCCTCTTTTCCATTCACTAGTGTATATGGGATGTAGATTGAGGAGGTTAGGCATAAGGAGGAATTGAAATATGGAGTAGATCAGACCTCCAACAAGACAAAGTTGGAGTGGCCAGCTATGGGCATCAAATAACCGCCAGTCAGTGGATCAAAAACTCTCTTAAGGGGTTTATGCTTCGGTAAGGAAATTTTAGAGGTTTGGAACGGAGAAGAGGCTCACCACCGGTGTCAAGGGGATGAAGTTAACAAGATGATGTCAGTGACGACGGAAGTGTAAGGGCAAAATGGATGCCAACTGGTAAGAAGAGGGATAACTAATGTTTGGCAGCGCGCAGACCGAGGGAAAATGAGAATCCATAAGTGTTTTTAAGTTTTATGCTTTTGGTCGGGTGTAATTCTATCATTTTATGTCACATGTGAGAGTGTAACCTGTAGTGTCATTTTTTTTATTACGTTAAAATATGTGATTTTTTATGTGTGTTGATGCTATTTGGTAAATCGCTCTTGACCCCAGGCATGACATTATTGATATAAAATGCTTTTAGGTTCGTATTTTCACCTTTCTGTTCTGGCTGGGGCATGGCATAATTACTTTTAACTTGCACACCCAATAAATTCCATAAGCTATTTTTCTGTGACATAACTCATTTGAGCAGCTTCCAGTATAAGCTGCTATGAGCTATGCCAAACCCAACCTCAGAAAGATTGGTAAACAATTTATCAATCATAATATAGCATCACATTTCGAGCAATTTACTCATATCTCTTGTCGTACGATTTTTTTTCTTTTTGACAAAATCGGATGTATGTTTGAAAAAAAAAAAGATCATACATTTACTACCAACATTAATTGACCTCCAGATGGCAGAAATAAGTACAATGGGGCCCCTTTCTCTGAGATTTTTCCACAAGAAAGCTAGTAGAAGTATCATTAGAATATTGCAATGTATCATGTTAATCTTGCTTTCCATGAAATACCACATATACTACATAAAACAATAATACAAATTTCTCTAATCTCTATAAAAAACTTGCAAATGCTATTAAACATGCACTAAACCTTTTTGCCTGAAAACTGACTATGAGAGGCATGATATGTAAGGAAAACCATGGTTCAGCTCACTGCAGATATGACATTGCTTCTGATCCTTGCGGCCTCCGTATGTATAAACTGGAAGTACCTGTTTCAACTATTCCTGATGATAATATGCATACATATAGAACGATATACAGCATACCTTTTTCTCTAAACGGCAATGTCCCAGAGTTTCCATCACTGAGTATGGGCTGCCACCTCCGTGCCAAGCCTTGTCAAATAGACAGTCCCTTGCTTATTCCTCCAGTTCGTTGCTTGACCGACCTTGATTCTCTTCCAAGTTTGAAGAGGTTTTCAATATGCAATGCCATTAGGTTCTATATTTGTATATATATATGAGAGTGCATGGAATTGCACTCTATTACTCGTATAAAACAATTGTCAATATAATCGTGGTGTATACAATTTGTGAGCATTGCACTCTATATTGATCGTTATTAGCCTTCTTCCTCTTCTCGTGGTTCCAATGATGCCTTGCTAGTTTCAATTTAAATGATATTCATATATAACTGAATGATCACACTGATGACAAGATACTAATATATAACTTTATGATGATATTGGTATGAACAAAAATCCATGGATGAAAGTGTGTTTTGCCAGACATAGCATCAAGTTACTACTATCACTACAATCATTTTAAGGGCGACTTGTTTGCAGCACAGTTGATAAAGTTTTGGCGACTTACAGACTAATTCTAAGGTTTGGTGATTATGGTAACTAAAAACACATTTCGTGTAATCAGTATTTACTACTAACAGAAGGCCACTCACCTGATTTTAATTTTACTAAGTAACACAATCCTAAGAATCCTAGTAAAAAAAAAAACAGTGTTTAGTAACTAACATGCACTGTAAACTATGTTCTAAATAATGTAAAATTGCATTTCGTTTTACGCTACTTATTTATAGCATTTTCAATTACGGTTGGTAGCTTGTCAAGTTCACTTCTCTTCATAACTAGTTATAGCATTTTCTGATGTAAGTAAGTGAGGTTTATGTGGGTCGTATCTATATACTAAATATCAAGTAGCAAAACAAATTCCGGTTTTAGTTATGGGACTGTTTTGGGCAATTGTATTAATTATCTGACCACGATTTGTTGCCATAACATAAATACCTATTTCTCGGGTAAAATTGTTTTCCTTCTCATTAAAATTAATTGTTAAAACACGCACACATTCATTAATGATGTATATAACAGAAATATATGAACTTGTCAATATTTGAAATAAACTGAAAAAGAACATTAGTTGATTTCTTTAGGTGCGTATAATAGCATAAGGTAGTTGCGTCTTCCCATGTAACGCTTAGAGAAGCATAGAAAGGCAGGTGGAAAAGAAATGAAGTATTTGAGAAAGTAAATGCATCAGCTTCAAGTCCAAGCCCACAAGTAAGAAAAACATTAAAGAATTGCTTCATCTTTCCATTAAATGTGGACTAGATATGAAGAGCTGCTGCGGAAGGCAACAAACGCCCCAAAAATAAAAAGGAGAAGAAAGCATGATAAGTTTGTTCACTATTTCGTCGGAAGTTGATATTACTTTTTTTATACCATAGGCCTTATATCACTTATGATTGGATCGAGAAAAGTGAGAGACCCACTTTCTTTAGGTGGTATAAGGCTTATTGTGTAAAAAAAATAGAGTATCAATATCATTTTCTTGGTTCCTCAATAAAAGAAGTTATTGCTTTACTTTCTTTCTTTATTTCTTACTTACTGCATCTAGTAACATATAGTATAGTTACACGGGTATTTCTTTTGAAATATTCCATAGCTGTTCTGAATCTATAGTAAAATCTATGTAATGTTAACTCCAGGATGCTTGCAAATTAAAATTGTCTTCCTTTTAATTATGTATGGCAAAGAAATGAAGGACAATAAAATTATGAATGATGGCTTTTAGCGGAAAAGGAAAAAATAAAAAAAAATTAACAGCTTCCATCTAAGATTCTTTAGATCAAATATTATTTTCTACATCGCCTAGAACACATGGTGAATAAACAAAAATTTAAAAAGAAGAAGAAATTTTTTTGTCTAGAAAAGAAAATAAATAACTGGAATTGATTATATTCATGGTATAATCTGACATAAAGAATTCTATAAATTTACGATAGAGCATAATTAAAATGAAAACAAAACAAAAACAAAGAGTAGTTTCAGCAGTTTACACATGAAAACCTGATGATGAGAAACTAAGGTCGAACAGACAACGAACTCAAGGTCGAATTGCAAAGGGCTGCTTAGTTGACAAGATAACACTGAGGCGACTCGCCCCCATGAAATCTTGATCCTTCGAGAGTTTATCAGCATCATGTACACGAAAAACAAGAAGTTTGCTTGCAAAGTACTATGCTTCAGTATTGTATACCTGGTATTAGGGTTTTTCGGTTGGGGGGGCACTCATGAAGCCCATCTCCTTTATAATGGGAAATCTTCACTGCATGGTTAGAAATTTTCACTGCATGGTGACATGTTGTTGACTTGTGGGTGGCCATTTTTTTGTGTTACCACGCGTGTGACGTCCCATGACCTACTACTGAAGTCCATGCGAGAGAGAGAGATAGATTTAAGTATGTACGTAAAGAAAGAGGAAGGGGGTGAAAAAGAGAGGTTAGATATGCTCGTGCATGCACTTGCCCATCTACCAGAGTACCAACCCTCACTTCTTCTAACCCTCAAGAAACGTCTATCATGTCTTCTTCCTCATATCCGTTCCCATGGATCATAAGTCAATTCTCTCTCTCTCTCTCTCTCTCTCTCATATGATGAAACACAGTCTACTCTACTCAATCCAATAAGTAAGGAACCTTTTCTTTAGTTGCCTTTAAATAACTCAAACGTTGTTGAAAGCCAGTTTTTTTTCTGAAAAGAAAATGGAGATACACGAGATTAATTAATGAAAGTGAAGTGAGGATGATTAGAACCTCACAAACATCTCCAACTGGTAACATGAGGATTATCTTCTCTTCCAATTCAATGATGGGCTGAGGCATATTCCCTAGTTAATTTAATGTTTTATTTCGTTAATAATAAGAACGTTGTTGACCTTTTTGTGAAACCTCCTCTTTTGAAAGTAATCACATTATTTTTTTTGTTGGCCTCGACGTATAACACTTTACCATTTGAATTTCCTCTCAATATGCCAATTCTCAAATTTGTTTCCTCTAGAATTGTTGATGATCTATGGCTTGACCTCTCATTTTTTTTATCTTGTTAAAGTTTGATATGAAAATATATGTAAGGCAGCTTTGAGTGCCTTGAAAGGTGAAAGAAGGTAAACATTAGGAATTTTCTACTTTTCCCAGTGAGATGATCTTTGGGTTTTCTTAGTATTGTAACTTTCGAAGTACAAAAATTATAGGGCTAAGACTATATGGATAGAAAGTATATAAAAAGAACCTAATAAAGCCACCATGAGTGCTCAAATTAGTCTGGATAAAGGAAATATGACTGTTTAAAGTTATATATGATACACAACACCTGTGTAGTGCCTAAATTAGGCATGCAAATTGGTTGTTTACTTAGCTCTGCATGCCTTATTAAATTAAGTGACAAAAATTTGGTTTGAAAGGCTTAATTGGGCTGCCTAATAGAGGTTGAGTTAACCCAAATTCCTTAGGGGTTTAAGAACCTTAATTTTAACCCTAATCTCCATTAGTTTAAGTACCTACTTAGGGTGCAACTTTGGAGGAGGTAACTTTTGGGAGGAAGGAGGAGGAGTTTTCTAGTGACTCCGTAAGGACATGGTTGGCTATTTAGGCAAGAAGCAGAAAGATGGGTGTTTTGGAGCAGTAAGATCTCTAGACTTGATTCCATTGTATGTACAACATGTTTTAGTATATTTATTACTCTACCATGGCATAAAATTATATGTATTTCTACTAAATGCTTTGTCTGTGGAAGCATTGCGTAGAACTGTCGGCATATGACTTGCACTAGTGCTATCCAAAGGTTGTGCACTTGACATGGGAAAAGGCCTATGCTTTCGGTTAGGGTTGTTAACGAGCCGAGCTGGCTTAGCTCGACTCAATCGGGTTCAGTTCGAGCTCGAATAGGTTCAAGCTGAGTTCGAGCAGACCCATGCTTGACTCGGCTCTGCTCGAACTCGGCTCAGCTCGAATAAAACTCAAACTCAACACTACTCAGATTGAACTTGAGCTCAAGCTCGAACTAGAATATAATTTAAAAATTATATATAAATTATATATATATAATAAATAATACATGTATACACATATTTTATATAAATATAATTATTAATTTAAATATATATTTATGACATGCTCCCTCCATTCTAGATTAGTAGCTCCATCTGATTAGTTCATTTTGAAAAATCTAATGGAGCTATTAATCTAGAATGGATAGAATATATAAAATGACATATAATCACATATATATACCAATATTATGTATTATATATGATATATAAGACCCGTCTATATGAGCCAAGGCTCACTCACAACTGCATGAGCATCGATGTCATGCATCCTCATATTACAATCCAACAACACACATAACTTAGGAGGCAGATTAGTTTATGTCTTCTTATGCCCTTGGATCTTGATCTGATGTAGCTTTATTTGATTTTTGAAGATGAACTAAAATTAGTTCAATTGAAAAACCAAATTGAGCTATAAGTATATGACGGAGGGTCAGCATGATATCACACTAATATACTTAAAATACTTCTAAAAGAAGAATGACATTAGGAGACCAACCTTAGATTATAAAAGAATGATAAGATATTCTATTAAAAGTTGAAGCATGACACTTGGACTATCCTCATCTTACAAAATGTATTTCTTTTTACATGTACTTTAGAATTTTTTAGAGGCATACTAAGGCTAAAGAATAGTTCTTTTATTAGTAATTTATAGGCATGTAAAGAAAAGAAAACATGAAGAAATAGATGGCAATGTTGCCTATATGAGTTTTTATTTTTTGCATCTTTTTTAGTGATTATATGTACATAAAGAGAGGAAAATAGTAATGCTGCATTTTTTAAGTATACGTAACTAAAACTTACTTGTCATAGTTTTCTTCTTTCATAGTGACTAAAGTCAGATGTTCAAGGTGTAGTCATAATACTTGTTGAAGTATATTTATTAACATTTAATACTAAAAGTATATTAGTATGTGTGATACTTCATATATTTTAGATTTATATATAGATTATTTTTATTTTTTTAGTTCGAGACCAGTTCGAGCTTAAGCTCATGATTTTCTTATTCAAGTTCGAGCTTTAGCTCGAGCTTTGAATTTCTAATTCGAGATGAGCTTGAGCTAAAAGTTTCAAGCTTAATCGAGCTTCAAGCAGAGCTTCGGCAATTCGAGCTCGAGCCGTAAAAGCCTAATACTCGGCTCAGCTCGGCTCATTAACACCCCTACTTTCTATAGATCTAGTGATGTACGATTGTGCATTTGCCTCTTGTTGGCCATTGGCAACATAGAAAGACAAGGGAGAAGGGTTTGCACAAGCATTGGGCAAAGCCAGCAGGGCTATGTGATAGAGATGGTGGCACTGTCTAAGGAGACAAAGATTAGAGAGGGAAATTAGGAGCATCATTGGTGTTGAATAGAGCCAGCAAAGCTTTGTGAACAGAGTCACCCAAAGAGAAACAAAGAGAAAGGGGGTTACATGTGGGGGTGGCATTGCCGCCACTATCACATAGTAATTGCAGGAGTCCATCCTAGCAGTCAGCAATGAGCTTTCAGGTAGATGATGGCTAGGCGGGGTTCTACTAGAGGCAAACCTCCCTCCATGGCTGCAATTTGGAAGGCCTCCGTGAGGAAGAGACTCCTAGACTAGGGATTTAATCCCTTGTCCGATTCAACTATTGTGGAAAATAGAGAGAGGGACTAAATTGCATCCAATTTAGAGGGTAAATATGCCATAAAAATTTGCAAAAACTTTAGATGAACCTTTAGAGGCTCCAATTCAAAAGCCTGAGAGTAGAATTAAAATTTTAAAAAAAAATCTAGTAAAAGGTGAAGGTGCAATCTAATCCTGAAACATGAGAGAAATTCTTTTCTCCGTAAATACAAAGCAACTTGTTTGATATGCTGGTCATGATAATTTACGAAAAACTATCCTCTTGGGCTTGTATCAAGTTTTATTGCCCAATAGTTGTTTTTAATAAAATTAAATAGTTTTGAGCTTGATTCATTCAAATGAGCTTTTAAGGTTTTTTGTAGGGCTCTAAAAGATGAACACTTTGAGCCTAAGAACGAGTAAATCTGACAGGGGATGGTAGGCTACGACCTCAAGAAATATGTTATGGGAAGGGGCCACTTTGAATTCACAACATAAGGTACCCTTATATGGTCTTATTTTGAAGGGCTTGTCGATACAAATGCATTGGTACTGAGAATGCACGAATACGAGTTCAGGGTAGAGAGTTACACCCGATTAAAATTTAAAATTTTGATTTCAAATAAAGATAGAAAATAAAAAATAATAGTAATAAAAATTTGTGTTAGCACTGCTGATGCAGGCCTGCTAGCTTGCGTTAGGCTTGCAAGCGCAGGCATGCACATGCCAGCTGCTGGTGTGGTTGGTCACAACCATTAGATGTGTGCTATGTGGCGCACATCCAATGGCTCAGAAGGCCTGTAAAAATGAGGGTGAGTGTTTTTTTCACAAACGTTTTTGTCTTCTCCCTTAATTTTTACCCAACTACAAAAAATATTTCTCCATTATGGAGCCGTTTCTAACCTGAATCCGATGATTGAAAAACCGATCCTAGCTAATTCGATGACACTTTATGTAATGCCCCGGATTTTCCTATGATTTCTTATAATTTTTCTGCTATTTTCTGATAATTTTTGGCAGATAAATAATGACGCTGCAGCGTATTTGGTCACGATATTCTTACCCGTAGAGTCGGGTGTCGAGTTCATCATAGGCCACAAGCCTGGACGTGCGTTCTGACGTAAAAAATTGAGAGAGATTCGGAGTGCAGAAGAGATAGAGAAAAAAAAGAGAGAAAAATAGAAATCAGGATCGGGCTCGCCTAATCCCGTTCTGGAAGCAGCGAGAACACCCCCCCATTCTGCAGTCTTCTCTCTAGTGACCGGTGGCTGCCAGCGGGATGCCGGGCCACCACCATCGGTTCCGCTCCAACGGTGCGATGCCAAGGGGCAACCGCCCCAGCCACCTACGGCCGCGCCGCCTCCTCCCCTGGTGAGCCCTCTCCCTCTCTGTATTGTGTTGTTCCGCCGCCGCCACGAGCCGGCAAGGCCTGGCCGGCCAGCTATGGCCCCGCCTTGGGCCGGCGACAGCGGGAGGCCATCCCTCCAGGCCCGGTGGTCCTCCGTTCCGCCGCCCCGTCCTCAGATCCCCCTCTGCCCTGTTTTCGCCGCGTGCACTGTTTTTGTTCAACAGTAGCTGTCGGTGGCGAGCCACTGCCGACTGGACCTCCGTCCAGCTCTGCCTTGGTCCAACGGCGGCGATGGGCACCTCTCCCTACCCCAGTGGCCTCTGCTCTGCCGCCCCACCCATTTCCCCCTCACTGCCCTGTTTTCCGCCAGCGCTCTGTTTTGGTGAAACAGAGGCCGGCGGTGGTGATTTGTGGCTGACACGACCCCCATCCAAACCCGCCTTGGTCCGGTGAAGGTGGTGAACCACCCCTCCCTGCCCGGTTCCTCCTCCTCGCCCTCCATCCTCCTCTGCTCTGTCCGGGCATGCCGGAAGTTGCTGCCTTTTGCTGAAGACAGCTCCGCCCAGCATCCATCCGGCCAGCCTTAGGCCAGCGACCGCATGGTGAGCCCCAACCAGCTCCACCACCCCCTTGGCCGCTCTGCCCTTACTGGGTTCCCCCGGCCAGTCCCTCATCTTCCCTATTTTTGACTGTGTCTAGGTTCACTAGTGGCCGCCGGTAGCCGAATGCCGGACTTGACCCACCAGACCTTTGTTCAGCTTCTCTCCGGCCGGGCAACGATGGTGGATGTTTCCACCCAGCCCGGTTTAGCCTTCTTCCCATCCGTTCCGCTAGAACGAGATCTGTCGCCCGCCGGTTGATGTGCTCGTCCACAGGAAACCGAGCCTTTGCTCCTCATTGTGCAATTTGTCTGGCGTGTCACCATTGACTTTGGCCGTCACCTCTGGCCGGAGATAACTCCTCCTGGCCGCTAGGGCCATGATGGAGTCGGCCAGAGCCGCTAGTAACCTCTGCTCCTTCGTGCCCCAGGGTTTTCCACCCGTTTTGGGCCATTGAGCGTCGTTGGATGACGAACACCCTCTGACCACTTTAGTGTGGTGGGTCTCAGCCTAGAGATGGCTGGCTGCCCTAGTGCGGCACCGCCCCTCTCTTTCCGACATAAGCCATGTGTCCCCTCTGTCGGTTGTGTTTGACCGTACGATTTAGAAAGTCACCGTCTTACCCTCGCCGAACGCCGATTGGCCTCTAGTCGGCCTACCTCGGCAGGGCAACGACAAAGGCCATCTTTGTTGGTCACCACTCTCGGGCATGACCCTACCGCCCTTCTAAGTTTTGGTCCGACACCGTCTAGCCCTCTCTTCCCTCCCTTTGGCCGCGTGTGCAAGTAGCCACGTGTGCGGGGTTAGGGTATTGGTGCCGCTTTGGCGCCGCCCGATCGTCAAATGGCTCTGCCATCATCTGAAGTTGACATCGGAGTCCTCCTTCACCTCTCTTCCATCCGCCCTTATGTGGGTCCTTGTAAACGCGAAATCGACGCCATTGGGTGCTGTCCACGGCCGATTTTGACGTTTTATGACCGGTTGGGTATTGTTCAACCACCGGTCGAATTTTAGTGAGTACACCCTGCCTTCCGGTCGCACCTACCACTCGTTGACACGATCTTTCTCCCGGCCGCCCCTAGTGTGCCGCTGTGGATCGCGAATTTTATTGCATTGACTTTGACACCCCTTTTGGCCGTGTATAGTTCCAGCGCTTCCTAAACCCTCGGGACAACAGCTCTCTCAGCTAGGAAAAGCTTTTGACCGCTGACTCCGCCACTGACGCCGCCACCGTCATGTGCTCGCCATCAAATGTCATGATTACAAGGTAGGGGAGCTTTGAACTCGTAAATTCATGATAGCATGCTTGAATGAGTAGTAGCATGCTAGGAATTTTATGATGTGCATATAAGCATGATTATATGGTATGTTTAGATGATATGGCATGCATATGAACTGTAAGTACATTGATGCATGTGTAATCGTGTGCTAAGTATGATTAATATGTATGAGCTGTATGCACGTTCTATGGATGTGGAGAATATGTATGCACTAGCGATGGCTAGCAAATTTGTAAGTACGCTACGTATGCATTTTATAGACTTGCTAGTGATGACTAGCGATTGTGAGTAAGTTACGTATGTGGACTGTGTGGGCAGAGGTATGGGTGATGGATGGTAAGAGTGGTAAGGGTTTGGTACAAAGTTGGATGTGGATGTGTAAGTGTGTGACAAAAGACGACGGACATAAGTGCGACAGGCGAGGAATGGAGCGGATCGGTTTGGAGCGTACTTCAAGGGTTCGGTAAGTAAGAAGACTTAGGCTTGAAGCCCGATGTGGGGTTTGTTAGATGGTAAGAGTGTGCATAATTGTACAAGCATAACGTACAAATTATAAAGTGAAAAGTAAGCATAATCAGTGAGGTGTAAGTAAGGGGGTAACGAGGATCTGCTTTGAGGAGCTCAGTTTGACGATGTAAGTAAGATATCTGATCGTACAGTGGATGACAGAGGATATATGATGACGTAAGGATCTGTGTACAGTGAGCCATATTGTGACTTGGACGGGTAAGTGAAGTCTGCTGCCCCGACGAACTAGGGTTTCGATCGGGCTCAGCTTCGGTTTGATCAATCAAGGACTGTGAGTCAGTTTGGCATAATTGTACCACATAATATACTTAATTCAAACTTGAATTATGAGAAAGCTAATAATAGCATTGTGAGTTTGAGACCTGAGGGTTCAACGGATTAAGTTCCGTTTTTGAGCTAGCCGATAATAAGTCGGCTGAGCACTTCTTGTGTCTTGCCATGATGGTTATCCTGCGGGATGTTATCTGTGTGTTGTATAGAGCACCAGACGTCTGATGCTCTGTTGAGAGCGATGTTTGTTTGATCTTGGTCTGTGTGTTGTATTAAGCCCAGACATTTGATGCTCTGTTGAGAGCGCTGTAAGTTTTCACCCTTCGTGGGCTCTGTATGTTTCTGCCTATATGACATTGTAAGTTCTGCCCCAGAGTGGCATTGTAAGATTATTGCCCTAGAGTGGTACTATATATTTTCCGCCCTTAGTTGGCACTGTATGGCCCTTGTTGGCACTGTATGGCCCCAGAGAGTGGGTATTTGCACGCTCAGGTAAGTAGTATCATGGATCTACTCTTACCTATTTGATCCTGTGCCCCATGAGCATAGGTGTGTCTTGCCTTCGGAAAAGTCCATGGCGTCTAGTTGCTCCCTGAAGGTTAAGGTGACGCCCTTGTGGCATTCCCTTCCTTTTCGACGTTGGAGATTGTTAATTGTAATGAGCTTCAGTTGTCGGTAGTATGTGTACAATAGTGAAAGTATGTTGCATGCTTCAAATTCTGAGTAAGTTGTACGTGTAAGATCCAGAGTAAGTGTAAGTGTAAGCTCCTGAGGAAGATGTAAGAATACGTTTATGTGTAAGCGTATGGTTGTACGATTAAGGTCGTATAAGTACGTGTAAGTTGTGTGAGTATGAGTACGATTGTAAGATGATGATTATGAGTAAGAATGTAAGTGTAAGCTTCTGAGTAAGACCGTAAGTGTACGATTCTGAGCATGATCGTAAGTATATGATTATGATAAGGACTGTAAGTGTAACATTGTATGAGTAAGATCATACAAGTACGTGTAAGCTGTATGAGTATGCCTTTGATGGTACGAGTAAGTTGTAAGACCCTGATTAAGGGTGTTTGTGTAAGTTTGATTTGATGGTGTGCTATGCGTGTTTTTATGCCTATGTATACGATTGTTATTTGTTGACTGCTTCATGTTTGGGTTGCATGATGCATGTAATTATGAACTTATTGAGTTCACTGTTTGGGATTTCCCCTACTGGGTATTTTCCTACTGAGTATGAAAATACTCACCCTACTTTTTTAGCCCCGTTGTTCGGGAGGCTTTTGCAGGTTGTGTTGGTGAGCTCCTGGAGATGGACGCTCATTTCTGCGGTGTATTGTTTCCCTCTCGACTCAAGTATTTTTGACTCAAGGAGAGTATGGTTGGTGCCACGATCTGATGTATTTGGTGAGATTTAAGTGTTTATATCTTCTGAACTTTTAATTTAGATTAGAAGTAGACTGTTTATGGGACTTGTACTCGGGGACGCCTGGGAGTTATTTGTATTTAAAAATCCATGATCATGGTAATTTAGTCGTACGTATGTTTTCAAGTAACGCCTGAGGATATTTGATTTGGCAGTACGATGTTTAACCGTATGATGTTTTAAATTATAAACTATTTATATAGGTTTTGATTTTGTCATTTTGACTCTGATTTATCGTATAAAAAAAATTATATGAGTTTTAAGAAAAAAGGATAAAAAATCTCGGGCGTTACACTTTATGTCATAGAGGTGTCCATTTTTTTTAGTTAGCTACTCTAAATGAGGGAAACAACCTAGGGTAATGGGGGGCTCTATTTACCACTTTTGGGCTAGAAGGAGGAAACGTCTCAATATAAGGGGAGATTTTGTCCACCACTTTCTAGTCGGAAGGAGAAATAGTCCCAGTGTAAGGGGAGACTCTACCCACCCCTTTAGAGACCTTCTTAAGCTTGAAAACAAGATAAAGCTCCGACCACCAGCCATTACTCTGATTAAAGTAAAAAATGAATGGTAGGTGGCTTTAACCTCTAATTCTATGCAACTATGACCAGGCCCTATAATTTAGTAATTCTTTCGTAAAAGATTATTTAAAAAATGAGTATTATTAGGGGTACAGATGAATGCTAAAATAATAGCGTCAGGTATGCCTCTAAGAGAAATTTCATTGAGATATAGAATTTAAAAGATTATTATTTTTGAATGACATTATGAATAATTTTGATCGGATTTTAAGGGTAGTTATTTGGTATAAAACCCAAAAGCTATCAGAGTTATAACTCCTAAATACTGCTTATTAAGGCATATAACAAATGAAATGAGATACTATGGGAAAATCTTTTTTCCTTTTGATCCCCTTGCCCCATGAGTATAGGTATATGTCATTTCAGTATCGATGACATTCAGTGAATGATGAGATTTATCTGATTTTGTATTATTCATTGGATTATGTGAATGATGATCTATTCGATGTTGTACACTATTATTGAATTTTGTAAAGGGTTGTTTTATTTGACTTTTAGTACAAGAAGTATGGTTGAATTCTGTTACTTGGTAAGAATATTTTGAGTAATTTTAAGTCAACTTTCGAATATGAATTATTCTAAGTACGTTTTATATGTCTTCGATTATACTTTATGTTATAGCATATTAATAGAATTTAATCATATCTACTGAGTCACCCACCCCCTGATGTAGTAGGTTTGAACGACAAAAATAATTTTAATGAAGATAGCATGTAGAACTTCAAAAGATCTATACTTTGTCAAACTCTTTTGTTATGTATTAATTATGTACATTGCGATGTTTTCATTTTGTCGAGGCACATTGAGCATTGTTCCATAAATTTTGTAAGTTCTATAATTATGTAAATAAATAAAAAATTACTTTCTTGTATACAATTAATCTTGACTCCTAATTTAAATTATTTAAAAAATCAGGGTGCTACATGTTTGCTCAGTTAACTAGTGTAACGATGCTACTATTTCAATTGACTAAAGAGTCACATGTTAATGGTTAATGAAAATGATTGTATTTTGGTGCACTTGCCTTATAGACAATGTCAGTTCTAACTCGCAGTAGGAAGATGGGTCAATTCTTTGAGGGGCGAGGAAGGGAAGCGGTTGGGATATCTATTCATGGTAGTGAGAGGTTTCACTCTTTCAATTTGTCATTTTTAAGAATGGTCAAAGATTTTTTTAACAAATAAGTTAATTGGTCCCATTTTGCCAGCTTATGTAATTCACTATAATGTTTCTATAAGGTCACTAGAACCTGTATATAGTTTCTAAGCAATGGGGCAAGTTGCAATGATTTTTTTTTTTACATCTTGAGTTGGGAAAAATTCCTCACCCCCCTCCCCGGCCCTTACCCCTGCCCCCATTTTATTAAGAATTTATTGTGGTTTTATGTGTAAAAATAAAAATCCCCAAGGGAAAATAATCCCTCACAATTGTGCAAAGAACCAAATTTTTTTCAGTGTTAATCGTGTTTAACTTTTTTTGCATGCAAAGAAAAAAGACTTTTCTAAATTAATCAACTATATTACAAATTCTTTTTGACATATCAATTATGCAATTACATATGTGCATTATATATATAAATATAAATAAATAAAGTAAGATATTTTTATTTTTATACATTATATAACTTTTAATAATTAAGTAGATATTATATAATTTTTTATCCTATATACACAAAAGTCCTAGGTACAGAGCTCACATGGGACCCACACCCAACAACATGTAAGTATCATGAATTGTATGCGTACTTTCAATATAAATGATATGGGTAGTGTGGCAGCCCATAATGATAATTAAGATTATGATAAATGAGTTGGCTAGTGGGCCTACAACATGATGATATCTTGGGAATGGGGCCATGTAGTGGTTAAGGTCAAGATGGATGATGTTTATGGATGATGTCTGGTAGTGGGGCCCACTTAATATGACTAGGGTAAAGATAGATGAAGTGTGAATTTTGTTGGATAAGTAAGGAAGTATAGAAAAATTTAAAGACAAAATACATGAAAGTGGGGAAATTTT
Organism: Saururus chinensis; assembly: GCA_035235625.1. Lineage (NCBI taxonomy): Eukaryota > Viridiplantae > Streptophyta > Magnoliopsida > Piperales > Saururaceae > Saururus > Saururus chinensis. The sequence continues at coordinate 32,332,110 of CP141140.1, forward strand.
AAAATTATCACAAGAGCCACTGTAAAAAAGGACCAGTTTTTGAGAAATTTGTTACACTAAAAAGTCACATGATAATTTTTTTCACACAAAAAAATGGCCAACTAAACCCCATAAGTAGGGGGTCAATATATTCTCTTTGTCTTACATTTTAATTTTTTCTAAAAAACTAAATAAAATTATTATGGTAAGTTAGAGGGACCTGACTCACAACAGAGAAGTTTGAAGTTTTCACCATCCCAAACCAAAGGCTTATTATTGTTGTGGTGGAGATAGCATCCAGGGACCACATAGTTCTCTTCCTAGGCCAAAAGCCCCAAACACAAAAGCAACAAATACAGGGTAGATGATAAGGAGACGTCATAGCGTCTCTCTCATTGAAAGAAGACTAGTAATGGCACAAGTCTCCGTTGGAGTGATGCCTACTACACCATGGCAAAAACCCACCACCCGCATTTAGATAGCCCTTCATCTCTACGTTCTGCATTTTCGAACGTGATAACGATTCAACATTTTCATTGGTAAGTTGTCCCATCTAGTCCATTGGGACCTCTCGTACGTACGCAATGCATGTGATATATACTTTGCATTATTTGTTCTATTCAAATCTAGTCAAATCAACGTCCAAGTTCGAAGAGCTTTATAGAACTTACGTTTGACCTAATTTTGTACCTCTTTTATCCTAAGTTAATTGTATTATTTAATTTTTTAAATAAATTAAAATTAGTTTAAATGAGTTATTAATGTGGGACAGAGAAAATATGTACTTATACATACATTGCCATCTCTTTTCTACACTATGTGCCTTAACTCCAAATTGGCTCAACAAGGACTCGACTTAAACTAGGCTCGATGAATACTAAACTTGGCTGGCCTGGCTTGAAATTATATACGACTAAGTTTAACTTGAAGTAAGGTTGGTTGTTCAATATAAAATGAGGCTAATACACATTTTTTTCATGATTGTTTATTATGATCTCATGAAACCCTTTATTTGATGGACAAAACTAATACCAAGCTAGAGGCCATTAATCCATTTAATTATGACGGTAAAAAATATGGACCTTGTGTATAAGTCAATATGTATAACTTGTGAATTTTTTGCCTACAAGGTACTATGCATCGCACACGAAGGGGCATCGCCATGTTAGAGAGAACATTGTTCAGAACAGGGAACTCACATCCTGGTTATGATCTTGGGGATGTGAGTTCCCTGTTATAGGCCCAATGATAGTGTTAAAAAAAAGTGCTATGCATGTATATGAACCAATATGCAGAAGTTGTGAGCGGATTTTGTTTGGTTCAAGGTACTCTAGACATCATATGAAGGGGGATTGCCATGTTGGAGAAAGTATTGATGATGGGGGCACTTAATCCCTGTGATTCTGTCCGTGTCACAAAGATTAAGCAAGCGGAATAGGCCTAAAGGCTTGGGTTCATCTAGTAAAAGAAATAAATTTATACATCTTGTCAGTTTTTTTCTCATTTAATACACCTTTTCATGATATAATCACGTCAATTCTCTTATCAAAATATTAATTCAATTGTATGATTTTATTAAATTAATTATAATTCTTATTTTTATATTATTATATTAAAGCCCAAGGTCCCGATAGATTTTTATCAAATTTCTTCTACTACTCTTAAATGCTTATAGATATAAATTTACATTGGTGTGTAATTAGGGTATATTTTAATAAGAAACTTACTTCTCTAAAGTTGTCTTACGTATGTTGCCATATGCCAACTAAGTACTAGTTATAATGACAAGTATAGGCCCTATTTTTAATATTATGTTATTTTAAACTTTGCTCAATTATATCCATTATTTTGCACTCTTGACCTTGATTTGCATAGTTTTGGTATAATTGAAAAGCTCTTACAATGGAGCTCTATGAAATGAGACCCCATGTGGATTATATTTTTTCAAATTTTTTAGCGTGTCTATGCATACAATAAACTTTATGGCAATAGAGTTTTGTAATTTTTTCTATATTATACATGTCCTGATTCACATATTCGTTGCACCTTAGAGACATTAACTACGTGCAAAAATATAATTTATATTTCGAACAAAAATACACCAACTGATTTTTAAAATAAAAATTAAACCTAATTTTTAGAAGTAATGGAAACAATTATAACAGTAACTATATTTTGTGTGAGAATTTAAGATATAGAAGCTGACATGTCATATTTTCTAATATTATACTCCCTCAGTCCTATATTAATAACTATAGATGACCATTTTTTATTGAATAGTGAAGGAAGAGAAAAATAAACTTATAATACTCTTTTTTAAATATTCATTAACTCAAATTTAATGAAATAAAGTTATTAATATAGAATACATTTTTTCTTCTAAATGAAGTTATTAATTTAACACATAGAGTATATATTTTAATGCCACATTAAATATTTATGTTGGCTAATATTATTATTATAAAATCCTAAATAAAAATACTTTACAAGTGTAATACACATGCATATTTGCAAATAAAATTAACTTAAAAAAAGTATAATTAACTTAAAAAAGTTAAAGATGTGAAATTTCGCCTTCCGTCGTGATTTTACTAGTAAGAGTCCAGTATGAACATGACTTCAAGCATCCGACAAGGAGGAAAACAAATATGTCCGGTGCGAGCCTATTCAGCCAAAGCTTGTTCTAGCGGAGCCGAGTGAAAACTCATAAGCCCAGCTTTTTATTTAGCTCCACTCGGCTCGGCTTGAGTCTTCAACAGTCTTAGTGGAGTATCTATAAATAATCAATTATTTGAATAGGCATTGAGGAGTGTCTCCGAAGAAATTCGGATTGCGTTGGACTCCGGGCGATTACTCGGAGGTCCGACCTCTCAGCCATGGCCTCCGGCCTCGCAGATTGGTCGAAGAAGGTCGGTGCTCTATGGCTGGCCGGCTTCAGGGAGGCTGCTTGCCTTCACAGGGTTTTCTTGTTCTGCAAAAGGTGACGCCTTTTTCCTTCTTCTTCCATTCTCTATGTTTATTCCTTTCTGTTTTGTCGAATTTACTTCTACGATTGTGCAACCGTGTAGGTCTAGACCGCTTGCAGTGAGGACGGGGCAGTGCTTTCTACTGAACGGCCTGATTTTCCTGGGGAGGTAATACGTTGTGTGGTAATTTGCTTTCATGTTTTTATCTGGTCAGGCAAAATTGCGACATTTGAATCGAATTTTTGAAAATTCCATGATAGATCCAATCGGGTTTAGAAGAGGACCAGATTGTATTGACTTGCATTAATTAATTTGGTCGTTGTATTATGTGTGTCTAATCTTTTGTAGCCAAAAAAATTGTTGTTGTTTGTTCTGTTGACGAATTACTTTAAACTAGTAAGTGCCTGAGTGGTGATCCTGGGAGCCATATAGATCGACAATCCTGGCGAATGATATTTCAACCATGTGTGAAGGTTGGTTTAAAGAGAATAGAGAACAGGGGCTACTATTTCCTTTCTAAGACTGTATGGAATGGTCATTAGCACCAAGAAAATTTAACATTGATACATACTGTGATAAATTTGAGGTGTATTGAATTGTAGAATATATTGCTTCAGGAGCAACAAGTGCATGGTAATTGGCTCATTGTATAACAATGCTTTTATCTCATTTTAATAAATTGTTGCACTAAGACTAACCAGCATATAAGTTCTTTCTAAAAAGTCATGGGGTACTGGTCTATTGCCTCAGAACAAGGGAGGACTGCTGTTCTACTTTCTCAACTGTTTTTTTTTCTTTTTCCCACACTGCAGCATATATATTCTGAATTCAGTAGTTATTCCTACGCTGCATTGGATATTGCCCGATCATTGCAAACAAGACGGCTTACAAAATACCTGCAGCATTGCAGAAGCACCTCTAAGACTTTATCACTTCTTGAAGTTCATCCTTGTTCAGCTTTTTTATGTAAGAAATATCCAATTTTTTAGGCTTGTTGGTGACTTGATAAGATGTTCTCTCTGTGCAAGATGTTGTGGTGATTTGCATATTTGGCTGCCTTAATTTTTATTATTGTATTTAGGCAAATTTTTGGTCAATATATGAGTTTGTTGTTTTGTACAGATATAAATGATACTGTGTAAGCTGAATTTTTCTGTTTTGTAACAGATACTATGGTTCTATCCACTTTATGTTTTCAGCTTCATCATCAGCAACATCTGGTATTGAAGTTATTCTTATGGTATTTTCCTTGTTCTCAATGAGTATAATAAGTTCTGATCTTATTCTATGTTTTTTCTCAATATCCAGGTATAATGACATTGCTCAGCATGCGTTAGCTGCTATGACAGGACTTGAGCCAACTATTGAGAAATTGCCAAGCTCAATTGAGCTGTCAAACAATCAACCTGTATCTCATACAAGCAGCCCACTGGGCATTGGAGGGTCAGTTTTCCCTGGACACATAACTCTTCAGTATGATTGAAAAGAATGCTCTTCTTTCTTTCTCCAGTTCTTGATATAAAAGTAGCATCATATGCTTCTGTTGCTGTATATTAATATTTGTGGTCATTTATTACCAGGGCAATAATTGGTATTGGGGAGCAAATTTATTCACTTCTACTGTTGACAATTTTCTTCCTAGAGGTTACATACTTCTTTAATATTTTCCTTACTGATATTGATATGTTCATTATGTTAAATAATTGGTATTAGTTTCTTGTTATATTCTTGACACACTTGGAATTTTATCTTCAGGTTTATGCAACAGGGTATTTGCCATATGTTGGCAAGGCAGTTAATTTTCTACTACTTTCATGGATGTATGCATATTATTGTTTTGAGTAAGTAGAAGATTTTTTAGATATAACTCATATTTACTTTTTCCTTTATTTCATGTAATGCCAACCTGCCTATCAATTTGACATGACAAGGTTCCTCTTCATTTTATTACTTCTTTCAGGTACAAATGGAATTTCATTGATAAAAAATTGGAGAAAAGGCTTGATTTCTTTGAGTCAAACTGGGCTTTCTTTGCAGGGTTTGGTAAATAAAATTTCTTGTGATTTTTTTTGTGCAAATTGTTTACTACTGAAGTTATTTTTTCATAAATATGAGTCCCACTTCTTGGCTGACATGTGTTACAAGTATTGAAATAAGATGATCTGTGTGTATTGCCATTTGGAGTTTTGTTAATCAATTCTGTCTTGCAATACTCAAAATTGGGTTAAGGATTTTTGGGCGTTATGCCTTTATTATAAATTTCTCCATTTAAAGCAGTTTATGCAGTTGCACTTCTGTGATCTTGACAATAGTGACAAAGTTTTCTCCAAAAAAATGCTTAACTAAACCTTGGGCGGAACTTGCCAAATTTTTCGACCCCAAAGTTATCGCTGTTTTGGGTTCGCCTCAACTCTTTTTTTTGTTTGTTTATGAAGCCGGTTTAGGTGGGTTTTGGGGACAGTGGTTTCATTAATAAGTTAATCCATGGGTACCCAATTGAAGTTCGTGATGAGTTCCCCCTGACTCCCTCGAAGCTTTGGGCTCTCCTGCATCCCTTCCTGCAATCTCCTCAGCCAAAATTTTCCCAAACTGAACCAAAATGACCCCTGGCCAAATTGAAGCGAAATCCTGAATTTGTCACTATGATCTTGACAATGTACATATGATAACAGGAGTGGAGAGTTCATGTTGTATATTTATCTTCAAAGTTCTTAAGGAACCCTTGTTCTTGATCTACTTGTGAATTCTGTTGAATGTTTACTTTTATTTCTTGTTGAGAATTGTGGAAAAAAAAAACAATCTCCTGAAGATAGAAGTGCTTGCTATATTGTAGTTTTGAAAGTTCAAGAATCCAGAAAATGAAATAGTGCTTACACTAGTTAGTATTTTTCTATGTTTATTTTTTTTTAAGTTACAACATTTATGTATTTCATTCCCCAAAGTACATAAAGATTAAGGTTTTAGAGCCGGTTGTCAATCTGATGCAACTTTCTCCTTTTATCCGGGCCTGAAATTCAACTTTAAGGCATGTTGAACGAAAGGTGGAGTCCTATATGGGATAGATGGGCAAAAAGTGCCAAGGTGCAAACAATTCTATTATTATTTAGGCTTCATTATCCACAAGGGAGGGGATATAGATAGTGCTGCGGTACTTAGGATAATTGCAGTGTGGGCAAAGTAAAGGGCCACTTCAAGAGTACTGAGTGATAGGTGTGTCCCATATAGGCTTTACGGAAAGTTTTATAGGATAGTAAGACCTGCAATACTCTATGGAGCAAAGTGTTGGGCCCAAAAATTCATATAGATAAATTAAGTATAGCTGAAATGATGTTGCTAAGAGCTGTGTGTGGGGTAGCTTGGAGTGACTGCATTAGAAATGAGTTATTTACAAAGAATTGAGGGGTTGTGCCTTTAGGAGAGGAGCTTAGGAAGAACCAACTATGATGGTATGGGCATATACAAAGAAGACCCACGGATGCACTGGTTAGAAGTTGGGTGGGGATTCAAGTTGACGAGGCCAATAGAGGGAGAGGAAGACATACGAGGACATGGATAGAGTTAATAAGAAAGAATGTGACTATGATGTTTGTTACAAAATAGTTGGCATACAACAAGTTATAGTGGGGATGCAAGATCTGATGTTTGTTACAAAATAGTTGGCATACAACCAGTTGTAGTGGGGATGCAAGATCTGTGTCATAGATTGTAACACCCTGGGTTTTCATTTGCATGAACATAAAAGCAATGCAAACCTAGGGTGTTATCTAACATAGTTATGCATCACATAACATAAAAATAGATCACTTAATAAAATATATTAATCATAAATCCAGGATCATAGCTCAGCCATGTGCAAGTACATTAACATAATGAAATAACATGAAAATAAACCTATAGTTCAAATAATTTTAGATGTCTACCCCGCTAGCAACTGTGTAATGCCCGCTAAAGGAGACTGCTACTATGAGTCTGGAGCTTATCCTGCATTGTAGAGATGTGTGGGTATTTCCACAAATACTTAGTAAGATGCATAAAAACTACTCATAATCATACCAATGAGATGGATATAAAAGCAACAAAGATCATTAGATAATGAACTGCAACACACTCGATAGACGGTGACACATGTAAAATAATTTATAAGACACTGAGTATCTAATTAAACCACAACTCATAGGGTCTGACCTCTAACTAATAAAGGACCAAATCAACCCAAATGAACATAGACTCTGCTCATGAAACAATTTACTGATTGTTACCCGAATACCGACTCCTGCTCAAAGGAGTAACTATATATTAACAGTGAATCCTAGCATCCCGAGAGATCCACTTAGATCAGTCATAGGCCTAAAGATGTAGGTATCAACTGTGCTTGTGGACACAAAGTACTTAAAGGGCTGGGAACCAATGTCCCTAAAGTACGGAGGCCACATGGGCCTAAAGTGCCGAGGCTACACGGTCCTAAAGTGCCGCCATGGCTATTTGCTGTGAGCTTACTTGGACTTTGACTCAAACACATGATGCCAACGGATAAAGATTAATCGCAACATATGACAACTTATAGTTACAACAAGACCGTGGGTAAAACCCAAAGATTTAGATCAATGCAAGCAGGGTTTGGTCACAGCATAAACACTAAAACCAATTTACATACTTAGCATGACAATGAATCAAATTGAGGCTGAAATGGAATAACCTAATTCAGCAATACATAGATCAAATTGAGGCTGAGATAGAGTAACCTAATTTAGCAGGATATAGATCAAATGGAGGTTGAGATAGAGTAACCTAATTCAGCATGGTAATTCATTAAGGTGAGGTTGACACAACCAGCAACATTTAGCATGATAAATAACTTAAGGTGAGGCTGACACAACCAGCAACATTCAGCATGATAATAACTTAAGGTGAAGCTGACACAACCAACAACATTCAGCATGGTAATTCATCATAGTGATAATTTGAATTAGGGCTAAAACTCATAATCAATTTAGAAAGGTAATAAATTAAATTAGGGCTAATACTCCTAATCTATTTAGCAAGGTAATAAATTCATCTAGGTTTTTAAGCATCATTGAAGGCTCATTTACTTCTAGCCAGTGTGTCCATGAGCACAGTTAGTATTTACATTTTTAGGCCCAAGTAGATCTCTAGGGATGCTAGGATTCATGATTAGTATATAGTTACTCCTTTGAGTAGGAGTCGGTATTCGGGTAAAAATTAGTAAATTGTTTCCTGAGTAGAGTCTATGTTCATTTGGGTTGATTCGGTCCTTTATTAGTTAGAGGTCAGACCCTATGAGTTGTGGTTTAATTAGATACTCAGTGTCTTATAAATTATTTTACATGTATCACCGTCTATCGGGTGTCTTGCAGTTTATTATCTAATGACCTTTGTTGTTTTTATATCCATCTCGTTGGTATGATTATAAGTGGTTTTTATACATCTTACTAAGTATTTGTGGAAATACTCATGCATCTTTGAGAAGCAGAACTAGCTCGAGACTCAGAGTAGCAGTCTCCTTTAGTGGGCGTTACACAGTTCCTAGCGGGGTAGACATTTGAAATTATTAGAACTATATGTTTATTTTCATGCTGATTTGTAAAAAAGGCACTGTGTTGCCCGGTATATTAGTTCATGTTATTTCATTATGTTAATGTACTTGCATATGGTTGAGCTATGATTTTGAATTTATGATTAATATATTTTATTAAGTGATCTATTTTTATGTTATGTGATGCTTAGATAACACCTTGAGTTTGCATTGCTTTTATGTTCATGCAAATGAAAACCCAGGGTGTTACATAGACCTCAAATTGTTGGAAAAGTCACTTCTTGATTATGATTATGATTTCCAAAAATAGGCTTTTTATTCATGTTTTTCAGATATGTTGTAAACTGAAAATTATGAAAAAAAAATTCTGAGGACAATAGTGTATTTATGCTAATGATGCTGTTCCTTTTCTTCTTACTTAGTATATGGAATTCCTTATTTGTCACTTGAATGCATTAGTTTGAGGTTTATCTATTAATTTCCATCACTTTTTATCCGTGTTAATTTAGGAAGCCCTTGTGTTATGGCATTATTCTTCTTCTCTCCGCTCTTGGGTTATGGAGTTATGGCTACACTTTACCCTCTGGTAAATGCTAAATACCTTCCTTATTCCTCCTTTAAGTCTCTAAAATCATGTTATTTACATGAAATTTGAACAAGTAAATAGAAATATGCTATATGAATGCTGCATTTTCATTTTGATAGGTTGGATTTGAAAAAGAATTTTGATTTTGACCATTTCTTTATCAACTGTACCTGTATTAAAGTAAAAATGATTTAAAGTTAGGAATGAGTCTAAATTTCATTATCACCACTAGCAACTCTGCATCCCTGTTAATTGGCGTTGGCCACATGGATCCTTTTCTGCCATCCGCTTGATCATGGGCTGTAGTCATTACTAAACCAGTTTCTTAAAGAACTCACAAAAGAATGGGATGCTTAATATAAGTAGGTTATTAACTGGTCTATTATCGTATGTTTGTATTTGTAATGCAAACCAAGGAGCAAGCCAAATACAAACCATGTAACCTGTTGTAAGGTTTCACTTTGTGTAATAGTAGCCAATTTGTCAGTTAAGTTGGGCACATTGCATTCCCTTTTTATTGAAAAATAAATATCAGTTCTAGTTTGAGTCGTGTGCAATGACAGTTACTATGAGATTCAGAGATTGATACAAAAAGTAAAAGCAACATGCTAAATATTCCTGAAATTTTATTTCAACAATTTTGAATTTATCATGTTGCTGCAGTTTATTGATATCGAATTTGAATGGAATTTATTCTGGTTGTCTTCACATACGAAAGAACAGATTAAATATATAAATGTGTTATTTAAGAATAGTTATTTTGTCTTTTACTAGACTAGCATGTCTTTGATATTTAATATTAGAAAAATCAATTTTTATGACTAATCTGCATCTCTTGCTTGATTATATCATTGAATATTCAATTGCTTTACGAATAACTTGAGGATTTTATGAACAGCACAGTAAATGTCTTGCTATTGCCAGTTAGCTTCAGAGAACAATAATTGAAGCAGAACATAATAGATTACGGTGTTATTTTTAGATCCCACCCTTAAAAAGTGTTCTGATTTGACAAGTGTTTTTTATGATTGAAAACTTATTCTCTAAATATCTGGCTAACAGCTTACCAATGTGATCTTTCCCAGTTTGTTCTTACGGCAATAGGGACTCCAGTAGAACAAGTTATCAACTCCCAAAGAAAATCTTGGGGAGGCAGAGGACCTGGGAAGCTTCCTATATTTTATGCTGCTGATGCTTTAGCGTGAGTTATCTCTACATCTGGCTGGTTTGAAAATGTTCATTTTAATTGTCATTATAGAATTTTTTTGTCAAGAAGGTGATTTGAAACAAAAAAAATTTGTATAGATTAGATGCTTTTCGCCAAATGAGGACTTTGATACTTTGATTATCTGTCTAAAACTTTTTTTCCTTTTTTTTTTCTGAAGCTTCATCTTCTAGGTGAGATTGTTCTATTAGTAAAATTGCTGCTCTTAATGCATTTCAGCTCATCCATCATAAGAAACTTCCTCATTTCTATCTCCTGTCAACATCCATTAATGTCATTGTTATGACTCACTATGACCACCAAGAGGGGGCTCACCCATCATAACCACCTTGAGTACTCTCCAGCTTATTAGGGCATATTCATCATCAGGTTTAGGTTTCTTTAGTTAATTGCAATTGAAGCCTGTTATCAGTTGTTTAATCAAAGGTAGGATATGTACTTTGGTAGTTTCCTTAAGCAATTAAGTGCCTTAGGTTTGAAGGGCTCTACGCCTATAAATTGTAAGGCTATGTCCCTTCCTCCTTGTCAAAGAAATTGAGAATTACGGAATAAAATAGATTAGTTTAGTTTTAGTCAATGTTAGTCTCTTTCTCTCTTCCATCTATGGATCTCCCATGTAGACAACACGTCTACAACGATGGTATCAAAGCTGGTTGCGATTTTGTGCACCCCGTCCACCCTCCCTTGCTGTTGCCAACTAATTACAAACATTCTTTAGCAAAACTGAAACAAGAAATTGAACTTCCTTTTGAAGAGCAAAGTGCGGACGATCTTTCATTTATTGTCTCCTCCTCTGTCATCACCTACTGCAACATAACCTCCTTCATCATCACGTACTGCAACATGTGATTCCCAGTCTGTAGTTGCTCAACCCCATCTCTGTTCGGTGTTGCAAACTGAGCCTGATGAATGACTGTCCATACCAGAAACTACGAAATGGGCGTCTATCTATGTTCAATCTCTTCCTGCAAGGGGGACTCCACGCTGGATCCTTTGCTGGCAAAAGGTTTGGCAACAGGGCGGTCACCATCGTGGATGCCTTGCAAGTTCCTGTCTTCCATGCCTCACCACGGCTGCAAACCTCCCTCCAGCAGCAGCTTCTTTTTTCCCAACAGTGGTGGTTGGTTCTTCGCCAGAAACCATGGGTTCTTCGGCATCCAAGCTTCCTCATTTCTGGCGTAAACGGTAGTAGCAGCCTGAGAGCACTTCCATCCCCATCTTCCAGTGGTGAACTTCATGGAAACCATGCTGGCAGCGCTTTGGCAGCCGCTTCGGAATGACCCATTACGGCAGTGCTGGGGCTCTACTTCGCAATTGACCCCAGCGGGATTCAACTTTCTACGGCAGTTTTTAGACAGGCCACCTCCGTTCTTCCAGCAACCCCAGGCCACTGGCAACACCCTTTGACTGTGTTTGACCTGTTGCCCCTGCTAGGCTTACGGATCACATCTTGTTCTCATCTCTGTATGATGTCGCCTCTGGTGATCCTGGCCATCGCAACCCCTCTTCCTCCACAGTCAACTGACACCGATGAAGACATCCATTGCAGCACAGTTCTGTTGAATAGTTGTCAGTGACCCCGTTATAAGGCTGTCGTCGCAGGCAGCTCCGCCATCTCCAAGTCATGTACTGCATCAAATTCGAAAGCTTCTGCCTTTGTCGCTCTTCCAGAAACCACGCTTGGTGGTTCAGCGATGTTTCTCCAATCTTCCTCTGATGACCCTCTTGGGTTTTCCATGGTGCTAGCAAGGCTATAGTGGCCTTCATCTGCTGCTATCTCCCTTTCCATCCAATAAACCATTTGGCGAACTTCCTTATTCCGTTAGCTCTGCAGGTTTCTGATTCCTGCTTCCAGCAGGACATTTCTCCTTTTCCCATCCAGTCACTTATTTCCTGCCCTTTGACAGTTGTCTGCTTCCAGGAGATACTTTGGGCTCGACTTTGCTAAAGACACACCATTCCATGAAGATTTTATCTTCTCAGTCCTGGCTTGCTTGACTACTGCCTACTTCTGCCTTGTCCAGATCTGTTCTCCTATTAGCCTAAATGGAGCATCGGCACTCCTCTTAACCAAATTTGCTCTTTCTGGTTCTGTTTTCCTTGGGACTGTCCAATGGGGCTTTGACCTAGGTGGGCTCATTCTTGCACTATTAACGCTATTCGTGGCTATTTTCTGGGGACATTGTCGGATACACCGAGCTGATCTTTTCACCACTATGGGCCAAGCAAGCATTTGCTTTTTGTGGATACCGGATCGTGTTATTAGCTCATCTCTATGTCAATCCCGTGATTCCAACTAGTGCGGTTCAATGCACTCAGTTTTCTTCTCACATGTTACATAAAATTCAAAATCACCTCGAGGACTAGGTGAAGCGGAAGCGATGTGGAATGTTATGACCCACTGATCACCAAGAGGGGACACTTATCGTAGCCATCTTGAGTTCTCTGCAGCTTATTTGGGCATATTCTTCATTAGGTTTAGGTTTCTTCAGTTAATTGCAATTAAAGCCTATTATCAGTTGTTTAATTAAAGGTAGAATATTTACTTTGGCAGTTTCCTTAAGCAATTATGTGTCTTAGATTTGAAGGGCTCTACGTCTATAAATTGTAAGGGCTACGTCCCTTCCTCCTTGTCAAAGAAATTGAGAATTATGGAATAAAATAAATTAATTTAGTTTTAGTCAATATTAGTCTCTTTCTCTCCTCCATCTATGGATCTTCCATGTAGACAAAGCGTCTACAACAGTTATTGAAACTTTTTCCTGCTCTGAGCCATCTGAGGAATGCTGTCGTATAGAATCATGTATGCTGTCTCATGGACGCCTATCCTTTGGAGTAGGTTTCCAGTCTTTTTGGAGATAGCCATGCATGTGATTGTTTTCTTGTTTGTTTCTGGCAACTCAGAAGCTTGTATTTGTGTTGGAAAAATATAGTGATATGTGAGTTTGGATGAGAAGCTCAGTTAACTTTGTCTGTTATTGGTTTATTTTTTCCTCCTGAAGGTTTTATCTTATAACAATTAAAATACTGGAAAGACGCATTGGGGAAATGAAAGCAGGAACATCAGTAGTAACAAGCTCGTTGTAAAGATAAATGCAAACCTGTAAACTCATCTAAGTTAGATATTTTCTCCCAACATTTAAAGTGTACGGATGAATGGCCCTCTGTCAATCTTTACACAAGATTTTCGTTTTTATTAAAGTTAATCTTTGTTTAATAGAAAATAAAATTTCTTGCCATTGGTTGCAATGTAAATTAAGCATCAAGTAGGTAAACAGTACATGCTTGGCTGAAGAGTGGCAGAGATTTTTGCCATGCTATGCCTATATTGCCCTTTTAAAGAAACTCCTAATTAATTAAAAAGATCTATATATAAATTATATTATATTATACTATTATTAAAGTGAGAAGGGGGTGGAGATTTTTACCATGCTATGCATATATTGCCCTTTTAAAGAAACTCTTAATTAATTTAAAATTCAAGAGACCTAAAATATTAGAATAATTTTATGCTTATATTGCTCTTTTAAAGAAACTCTTAATTAAGTTTAAGTTAAAAGAAGATTTTTGCCATACTATGCTTATATTGCCGTTTTGAAACTCTTAATTGATTTTTTATATTGCTCTTTTAAATAAACTCTTAATTCATTTAGACTTGAAGAAACCTAAATTATTACAATAATTTATGTCTATATTGCCCTCTTCTATATTTATATTTGTACTATTATTATAGTGAGAAGGGGAAGGAGATTTTTGCCATGCAATGTCTATATTACCCTTTCAAAGAAACTCTTAATTAATTTAGAATTCAATAGACATTAAATATTACAATAATTTTTATGCCCATATTGTTCCTTAAAAGAAATGCTTAATTTATTTAGAAAGTGATTTTTGCCATATTATGCCAATATTGTCTTTTCAAATAAACTATTAATTAATTTTCTATAATGCCCTTTCGAAGAAAATTTTAATTAATTTAGAATTGAAAAGACCTAAAATATTACAATGATTTCTTCAATAAATATAGCCTTGTTGCAACATAAAAAATATAGAATTCACACATATATATATATATATATATATATATATATATATATATATATATATATATATATATATATATATATATATATATATATATTGTTATTAAAGTGAGAAGGGGGCATAGATTTTTGTCAAGCTATGCCTATATTTCCCTTTGACATAAACTGTTAATTAACTTAGAATTCAAGAGACCTAAAATATTACAATGATTTCTTCAATAATTATAACCTTGTCACATAAAAAATATAGTATTGATAGTCCTAATTGGTTTAGAACTTATTAAAGTGAGGAGGGTAGGTATTTTTGTCATAGAAATCCTAAATTGCCCGTAATTTATATTCTATTATTAAAGTGAAAAGAGGGTCAAGATTTTTGTCATAAATGTCCTAAATTACCCCCAACACACTAAAAATATTATTTATAAACTTTTGCTTATGGATTGGGTAAGATAATTAAACTTAAAGCTCCATTGCATGTGGTAATATAAGACGCTAAATCTATGAAGTGCAACACGCGCATTATGCACGTACACTTCTACTAGTATATATAAAACCACTAGAGAGGTTAGGCAAAACCCTACCATTTTATTAATAAAAGACAAGTAACCTTGTTGGACTCATCTACAGCCCCCCCCCCCCCCCCCCGTTTTTTTAAATAACACAATCCCAAATGGACTCAATGCCTCATTTAGTTTATGCGGAGTTGTGTCAGAAAGATAGCAAATTTGCATGTATAGAACTTACCTAATGCCATTAGTAAATATTAGAGTATACTTAGCTCAAGTGGGCTACATATGTGCTATCATTAGCCGCTGCATATTTGGTTTTTATATGAAAAAGGATGATTCAGATATCAGAATTTACTTTTCAATATTACTTTCCCCCAGAAATTGACTTCTTGTATTGCCTTCTAATGCTATAGAATGGGGATCCTGCACCAGTTCATAGATGCACCAAATGAAAGTCAAAGAGAAGATAAGTTTGTCGTCAAGAACAACTGAAGTGCAGTTGATGAGAAGCACACTGATCTGTTATGGCCGGCTGAATTTGGGTTAAACGACTTAATTGTCTGCCTCCTTGAAGGTCATAGGATTATTCTATACAGGATCCAAAGTATAGTTTCCATGCACATCTTTCTGTACATATCTTGACATATGCGAGATCACATATGTAAAATTTAGTTTAAATTGTCAATTGTGTATAGCTACACTTTTAGAAAACTTCAATATATATTTATTTCGCATAACGATGCATGCATTAAAATTCAAAAAAATAAAGTCTACAGTGATGTCAAGACTGCCTTAGATAAATTGGGAAATCAAGTCGTGTATTAACTGATATGAATGATAAAGTGGGCAGTTTTAATGCATTTCTTGGTGGAAAGAATGAAGGGGGATACAACAGGTATGCTGGGAAGGATATGAACAGTATGACGGAATTTTGTGTGTTCAATGTTCTGGTTGTTCTATGACTGATGTTTTTTTACTCACAGCTGATTATGGTCAAAGTTCTGGTTGATTGCAGGGTGTCCAATTTCTAGGGGCCCTCATGTCTTATTAGCTATGTGCAGGGAGGGCACCTTTCTCAAATGAACCTGCCTCCCCATTTGGAATTATTTTTGGCAGTTCCTCGTTTTCCTCACCTGCCACCAAACTAGCTCAAGTTTCGTCTTCAATCCCATCTCACTCCCAGTAGTACTATAAATTGTTTTTGTTGATGGTATCAAAAACAAAAATAAACCCCATCTCTCCACCGGCAGCGTCAATTACGCCTTCCCCAATTGTTGGAGAGACATTTGTAACCATTTGTCCATTATGCTGCTGATTTTGTCGATGGTATCGGTTGACGGATCGAACTTTCTGTGCATGTACTTGCAATTTTGTTACTATATGAAGATGATCACAATAATCATATTTGATGTTCTTATCCAGTAGTGACAAAGTTCTGTGAATATTACCGAATTTCTCCCAAAAATGCCAAATGGACCTTGGGCAAAATTCTCATCAAAATTTTCAATCCAAATATATTGCCGCTTCAAAAGCCGAAATAGACCTTTGGCAAAATATCTGCCAAAAATTTTAACCCAAATTTATCACTGCTTCGGGTTCGTCCCAACTCTTTTGTTTATGTATTTTAAGATGGTTTAGGTGGGTTTTGTGATTGGGTTTCATTAACGGGTTAATGTTTGGGTATCATAGTACAAATTGAAGCTCCTCACAACTTCTCCCTTGAAGATTCACACTCTCTTGCAGATACCTTGTTGCAACCCTCTCAACTGAATTTCTTTTTAATATTTTTTTCTAAAATTTTCCAAATCAAATTAAAATGATCCTAACCGAATTGAAGCTGAAGACTAGTTTTGCTGAGTAAGCCAATGAGTGGAAGTCGATAAAACAAGTGGCATGTAGCATCAGACCTTTATCATTACTAATAGTCAAAAGAGTTTTTTCTATATTGTCTGGCTGAAGAATAGAAAATTCTATATTTCCTAGATTTTAAACAGAAATGCTATAAAATATGGAATAACATGATATAAGGTAAATTTTATACTAAAATACCCCTGATCGGAGATAGGGTTTTATATCATGTAAAACCCTCACGAAGTCACATTTATTGGCATACGACTTTAGACCCCTGCGATTCCTCCGATTGAAAAGTCCTTTCCAATCAAAAACTCTGTTCTGATTGTAAAGTCCTCTGATTGAGCAGGGTTCACGCGGCGTGAGAGAAGATTTTTTGATGTATCCAACTAGATATTGAAGATTAGTTTTTTTTGTTTTGGAACAAGTTTGTGAAGAACACTCTGGCGTTAATTCTGGAATGATTTTTTTTCGTAAGTTAAGTTTGAAACTGTACCCAAAGCTGGTTCTTCTTTGTAGCGAGGTTTCGTTTGCGGTTATCCCAGTAAAGGAGTAAACTTTGTAGAAAAGTAGTGGCCGAACTAGTGGTTAATCCGGCTTAGAGAACATCAGCGGTGGTTTTGTGGTAAGGCCTTTTAGATATTTGTATGGACGATTTTTGATTTGGCGTGTATGAGAGCACACGACATGGGCAGTCGAAGCAAACTATCGTTAGGTCAGAAATATGATGAGCCATATATCGTATGCCAGATAAAATGCTGGAAACATGATATTCAACCATTATGATATCGTGTATGAGAGTTCCTCTTCGCATATGTTCGAGCACAAAATTGATATACTTATCATATAAATAGAAGTTAGTTAGATAATGTGAATCAATGCGACTATTGATAGTGGTCACGACCTATTGTTGATTTACATATATTTATCCAATTTTGTATACATAAAGTTAGAGTATTACATCAAATGACGATTTTAGTGAAGGCAGCAGAAGAGAAGAGGAGAATCTACGGGCGAATACTAGGTCTGAGAACTAATAGTTTCCCCGTTGGACTGTGATTCATGTTCGACATGCAAGGCTATATTGGTGGAGACTGGGTTCTACCCAGTATATGATTGCAAGCCCATCATCATCTCCAGGCCGCTCTTGGATGTTTTTATTGGTGAGTGTTGGGATAACTTACATGAGGTATTCAACATAAGTGGAAAAAGTCTATCTCTTACTATGGATGAAGTGGCTATAATCACGGGCTTGAGGGGAAAAGGGAACCTGTGTAAATTGGAAAGTAGTGAGGGGAAAGCTGCCCAAGGCAAGGGGCAATTCTACAAGAAGTTCTTCCAAGGAAAGCGGTCAGAGAAGACAGGAGTTGAAGAAATGTTGAAAGAAGTGGTTGCCGAAACACAGAGTGTTTCATACAAGGACCAAGCATGGTTGACTATCGTATACATGGGTGTCTTTGTGTTATTCACACAGAGCAATAGAGTCGTATCCCCAGTTCTGTGTGATTACATAGATGACCTGTCGGTTGTGGGGAGCTACAATTGGGCTGGCGCCGTACATGATATGTTGATGAGAAGCATATCAGTAGCCCACCGGAACATCATGAGTAGACAAGATGAGCGTTCCGCCACATCCAGAATTCTCGTTGGGGCTTCATTAGTGCTCTAGGTAACTCTCGTATGTTATATACCATGCGAAAAACCAATATCGTCTCTCTAATGACACGATATGTTTACACACATATGTATATTGCCATATCGCTTACACGATATTGTCTATCGTGTTATCGAACATACGACATATAATATGCATGTAGACCTATCGTGATCTTGGTAATATGACTAAGTGTAATATCGTGGATTGGACATTACATGATGGGTAAGTATCGTGTTATCGAAATCACGATGTGGCTCCAAGTGTATTATCAGTAACACGACTAATTTGTCATACTTACGATACTAACCATTTATACTACTGACCATTTTCTTTTGTATTGTTCGCTAGGTATGGTTTTATGAGCATACCTCCATATGGGCTCCCAGTGGTCCTCCATGCAGCCCGAGGTGCAAGAGGTGGCCTAGATTTACCCAACTTTTGAGTGATGTGGAGAAGGCCGATAAACTTAACCAGGCCGACAGAAAGGGGAGGAAGAAGATTCTAGCTCATCACCAGATGAGGAAGTGGTATGAGGAGGTCTTCACACGGCTGAAGCCAGACTCACAAATTATTATGCAAATCACACTAATTGCGGAAGAGGCGTACTTGATGGATGGCCAAAGGGCAACCCTGAAGGCTAAGAAGGCGGGTATGCATACTTTCTAGCCAATGAGACCTGCCCAGCCCTCCACGCGAGACGTTGGGGCATGTACATTCCGGCCAAGACGTCATTAAATCATTCGTCATTCCAATTGATGTCATGATGAGAATTTGTGATGTTGTGTTGGAGAAGACTGCTCTCTATGGTGAGCGGGGATAGAACACAGAGCGAGTTGAAGCTGCACTCCAGCGTGTTAAGAATGATCTTAAGGTGGCAACTAGCCTTATAGAACATATGCAGCCCCTCAGGAACCGGAGACAGAATAGTCACATGAACCCCCTCAACCGGAAGTCACCTAAGCATCAACCCCTCCTCCAAGAATCGAAGGATCACTGTCAGTTAGTTTAAAGGCAAGAGCTTCAAAATCCAGAGAAGCTTGCCAACCATCTTCCCCCGAAGATCAACCAATACCTATCCCTTAGCTGGTGGACGGTGGATTAAATTTGAGTAAGTATGACATTTTATTATAGTGTTTCGTTAGGGGATATTCGTGTAATCGAGTACACAATAGACTAACCAGTCGTTCATTAAGAAAGACAATTTCGTTATGGTCATGTCATCAATCACATGATCATTGAAGCATATGCTACTTCATAAAACAATTTGGTTGTGGTCATGTGATCATTAGCACAATTAGTCCTCTTTTCATTTTTCCATCAATATGATATGTAGTTTCATTGTGTACAGTAAAAGACGATTAGCATCCATATCGTTTGTTTACTAATGCAACTACTTACTTCTTGAATATAGAGGAACGACAACCACAAGCTACCACCAAACCGAAGAAGAAGACTGGTCTAAAGTTGCAAAGGACCATAATAACTAGATTTTTAACAAAACTAAATGCAAAATTCCTGGAACAACCATGGGAGGTTGTGGAACAACCTCAAGAGGTCGAAGAATAACCCTGGGAGGTAGTGGAACTGGACCTTCCTAGGGAGGTAGAGGAACCAAATCAAGTCCGCGTTTAACAAAAACAACTGGCATAATGCCTGGAGGTACCGAAACAACCCTTGGAAGGACTAGAATCACCCCATGAAGCAAATAAAGGAGCAGTTATGAAACAAACAATAAAACTAAGATTCAAGCGGAAAGCTGCTCCTGGCGCTCCCTTCTTACCTCTTATGCCACGGAAGTCGAGGTCCACCGCCGGTGAACCACCTGTTCAAGGTGAGGAGGCAGTCAGGAACTCAGCTCAAGGATCGAAGAAGCCAAAGCATTTCAATAGCTACATTGATGAGAAGGTATCCAAGTTTGGACACATTGCCCAGACTGCAAAGCCTGGGGACGAAGTTCCTCTAGCATCAGTCCCTAGCCCATACATTATCTGTCTCGCATATCCAAAGTCTCCCATCCCGGAACCAGCGATCTCAAATGCTAGCTCCAGTAGTAGCACTTTATCGGATACTCCTCTAGTTGATGCGGAAGTAATGAAGAGTATCCGCAATGTGATAGAGGTCGAAGATGATACTATGAATAAGACGAATAAGGAGGAATCTGCAAATATGGAGGAGCTCAGTCTACGGCCAAAGGATTATCTTGACACACAGTTGGTGTTCCACATGGAGCTTCAGAAGGAGGCAGATAAGGACATTATCATGGAATTTCTGTCAAACCCATACAAGTCGTGGCCTATAGAAACTTTCCTCTACACCAACTACCTATCTCTGTTAAAGCAGGAGTGCATAACAAATGAGGTAATATCGTTTAATTGCTCATATGTTTTAACCTCTACTGTGTTATCAATCATACAATTGAATAATTGACGAAAATGTACAATTAATGATCGTTTTGTCGATGACATGACCTATGCTCATATCATTGTTTTCATAATATGCTAAGTTTCGACTATAATGGCTGAAGTAAAAATAGCATGTTAATTAATACACGACTTGTAAATGGGTCATGTTATCGTTCATACGATATAATCACTTATCAAATAAAAGATGTCACGATCTGTTGACTATCGTGTCATTACTAACACATTTGGTTTGTTGTTGGTCATAAATGTCTTCTTCCAACTTCTTCATGAACGCAATTTGAGAAATCTAGGCAGGTACCCCAACTATTTTTTCAGCAAGTTCGCCATTCAACATTATTTTAATGTTGGCACGGCCGAAGGGCCAGCGGAGGAGGGTAAACTCGCTGGCACATTGTTGAGAGGCCTGAATGTTAACACGAAGAGCAGTTTCATTCCTATTTACGTCACGGGCCACTTTCACTTGCTCATTATCCACTGCAAGGAGAAGCGATTTAGATGTTACAATCCCCTAAAGGGTGACCACAGTCACCACTTGCAGTTGTGGACGGCGTCAAGAAACATGTTGCAAATGCAATGTAGAAGGTTCTTAAGATAGAGTTCTTGGTAGTGGCCAATGACTAAGATCAACAAATGCCCGTACCAGGAAACATATGAAGATTGTGGTTTGTATCTCATGTACTACATAGCGAAGCTGGCGTCTCCTTCAACTTGATTTTAGACAACTCGAGATAACAGGCTTGGTCAGGCCGTAGAACTGTGCTGCTATTCTTCGGGCCCAAATCGATGAGGAATTTCATCCAAATGCAAATGAATTGTAATTAGAAAATATGGTTGTGACTCTATCCAATTTTTTTGTGGACGACCCCGCTACTTTTGTGGGATAGGTGGGCTGAATCTAGGCATAACTCCAGCCAGTGACCACTAGTGCCTATCCTTCATTGGGTGTAATGGCTCTCAATAGGTCATTCTATACAATTCAGTAGAGTACCATCTTTCGCAATACTCAGACACATAGAAGTGTCTATTATCCATTGATGTGATTGCATGCTTACATGGTAGACCTTTTTGTGGAAACTTTCCACATGTGCAAGTAAGATCAACCATGTTTACCACATCCTATGAAGAAAATATTGTGAGTATGAGTGCATAATAAATGACTATGTCGTGTCCTTGATTACACGATGCATCATACGATCGTTACGTAAATTGTATCGACTTACACGATAAATAAAAATAACATGTATACACTAACACAATATAAAGCCCTTGTGCATAAACAAACACATGCTATGTACATCGCCGAATAATGCAATGTACTTGGTGATATAGCAAGTTAACCTGAAATTCATACATTGACATGGGCAATACAATCACATTCCTTGCTTCTTATCGTCTATTTTTTGAATAATGCAGTCGTGTGCTCCCTCGTGTGCTCAATTAAACGAGTTATAGGCATTGAACTGGCTTTTTTGAACATAGCATTTGCACTTTCAGACCTATTTAAGCTGAGGGTCCCATATCTTTTTCCTGGAAATGATACATTGGCCCAGTGCTCCGAACCTATCTTATTTAGCCAAGCATATGCTTCTGGATTATGTTCTTTAATGTTGTTCATTGTTTCATCATACACATTCTATCTGAAAGTTTTGGCTTCAACATGGAGCTAATTCTTTAGGTAGTTGTCTTTGAATTTGTCCAACATATTTGCTGCCATGTGACAGATGCAATATCCGTGGTGTGTAGATGGGAAAAACTTCTTCACAGCATTTGCCAATCCCTTCTGTCTATAAAAAATGATTGTATCCAACTCGGCTGGAGGATCAAAGAATATATAATTTCTAAGCAACTCGAGAATCCAGCGCCAAGTTTTATTGCACTCATTCTCAACCACTGCAAATGCAACACACAACATATTATTGTTCCCGTCCAGTGTAATTTCTATCAATACCTATCCAGGATACTTTCCTTTGAAGAAAGTTGTATCTATTGTTAGCAACGGCCTCAATGTTGTTCTGAAAGCTCTCTCAACGAGGCCAAACATCCAGAATACCCTTTTGAAATCGTGCCCGCCTATAGGTCACAGGAATAAATGTCAATGGATGGCTTAATTTCAACAATCTTCTTGCTAATAATAACTATTGCATTAATGTGATTCTATTTGCTTGTTGCAAGCTAGATGAAATATTAATTCTTCATACTACATAAACATATGAATTTGTTAAATAGTGTATGCAATGTGGCTTTCATTTAAAGCTCTTGTATGGTATGCAAAAGCTTGTTTTTTGGACAATTATTTAGTTCATTAACTTTCTAGGACTTCATATTAGCGTTAGAGCTAAACTCATACCTCATTTAATTTCTAGGACTTCAATTTTTTTTTTGGTCTTGACATATGGTGGGGCACTTTTGGAGTTCCCATTTGCTATGATACAAAAGTGGATCTATTCTCATTTGCTTTAATTCTGTAGAAGGTAAAATCCATCTCATCTTTTCTATCTTCATCTTGAAATTCATCAACTCTAAACAATACCAACTATGGTTTAAATGTCATCAACATATGCAAATTTATGTTTTTCCATATATGCTTTCTATCGTCTAGGTGCTAAGGCGTGGGATATTATGTAACAGTGCATTGCTTTTTGCTTGTGTAGGGGGGGGGGGGGGAATTTCTATTTGTGTTATGAAATAGGTGTTATAAGCGAATGATGGTGTTTTATTTGCACATGGGATGACATATTGTTATTGTAAAAAAGCTTGAAGAGTGAAATTGTAAGTTGTAGGCTATAGCACAAGTGCATCTTGTATATTAATGTGTAAGGAAATAAAGTTTCTTTAGATCATATATCTCATATTATTGTGAAGAGTGAACTTGTTGTTGTAGCACTTGTTATTTTCTCAAAATTAGATTATTCAAAGGAAAGAGAAAGGATAAATTATAGGCATACAAAAAGCTCACAGTCAGGCACAAACCCCCTAATTTTAGGGCTAGGCCAAATTTTTGCCAGTGGCTTAATGCCAGGCTGGGCCAAATTTTTTAAAGATATTTAGGGCCTAGGCCCACCCTAGCCAACCAAGGCCCGATCCGCTTTCAATCTTAAGTGTGTGTAATTGATCTTGGGGTCATCATGGTCAGTGAAGCTTCACCAAAAGAATTCAAATCCACTGATGAAGCTTCACCATCAATTGGTCATGTTTCACTGGCCAGTGATGACCCTAGGTCACTGACCAACATGATAGTTTAGTACTCTTTTCTATGTAGAGGGTCACCAGAGTGTCTCTAATACAAATATCTAGCTACAACAAATAACTACAAGTTTTGGCCTATTCAGTATCATACCTAATAACTAACATATCATCAACATAAAACAACAAAATAATAAAGTCACAATCACCAAACTTCTTAGGAAATTCACAATGATCCGAAGATGTTCTCTTGTACTCATGACTCAACATGAAAGATCAAACTTCTTATACAATAGCATTGGAGCTTTCTTCAACCTATACAAACTCTTCCTTAGTTTAATTTTAAACACCTCTGTTTGCTCTATGTATATTTCTTTCTCCAAATCACCATGAAGGCGGTCTTGACATCAGCTTCTCAACCTTAAAGTCTATGCTACATGTTAGACTCAACACAACTCAAACTGATGACATCTTCACAATGGATGAGAATATCTCATCAAAATCGACTCCTTTCTTTTGCCCAAAGCCCTTCACAATCAACCTTGTCTTGTCCCTTGGATGCGAATTATTATCGTTGGCCTTCAACCGGTACACCCACCTATTTCTCAAAACTCTCTTTCCTTTAAAAAGCTTCATCAACTCATAAGTATAGTTTTATGGGAGGATTTTATCTCTTCTTGCATGATTTTCATCTATTAATCTTATGTTCATGTGTTTGAACTTCTACAAAACTTTCCAGTTTACCATATTTGGTTATTGACTTATGTAGATAAGGTAATATATAAATGACTTCCTCTCTCAATCCAATCTCCTTACTGAGCTTGTCTCTCTTTGATGTGAAGGCTCTCCCTCTTGGACATCATCTTGAATAGTCTTCAACATTATCTTGAATAGTCTTCATCATCATCTAAGTTACTTCCATCACCAAGCACATGATCAATGACAAAGCCTTTATCATCATGCTCCACCCATCTTCTACATAATCATCATCTTCATATATAGACACATCACCTTCACTATATTCTTTATCTTGAACACTTTGTTAAGCTTGTGGAATATGAATATCATTAAAATTTTCATGCACAACTTTCTTTAGTAGCTCATCTTTCCCAAAATCTTCAATGATTTGATTTTCTCTAAAGACCACATCTCACTTCTAATGAGTTTCTTATTCTTTAAGTCTCATAGCTTATAACCAAACTCATCATCATACCCAATTAAGATATACTCTGTAACGACCCGTCTTCCAGTTATGCTTAACCCGGGGGGTTAAGGGTAATTTGGTAATTTGATATCAGTGTTAGGGGGTTTCATTAGGTGAAATCCTTGTATCCGAGTAGAGCTCGTAGTAACGAGTGTAACAAATCAAAGAACGTGCAAAATGGAGGTTGGGAACAAAAGTTATGACCTTGGGAAGCGTGCCATATGGGCGAGACCCACTTTAAAAGTGCGAGTTAACCTACCCATGTGGGGTCTAGTTTTAAAGGGTTCATCGATATGAGTCCATCGGTACAAAATAGAAGACATCATCAGAGCCGAGCCGCGCTAGAACTGACCGACGCGCGTGGGACGCACGGCAAACGCGCGCGTCGCACGTTGAACGCGCTGTGCTGCCGCGTGAGTTGCACGCAGCGCCGTGACACGTGCATCAGGCACATGTCAGGTGCACCGACCACGTGGTCGGTTCATTCAGTGTGCGCCATGTGGTGCGAGCACGTGTGCGTGCGTTACGGTTTCTTCCGTTCACTCGCACGCCAATCCCCTATAAGTAGCCATTTGCATTTAGTCTTGCGGAGGAGTTTTGGGAGTCATTCTGCGTCCGTTTTCTTTCGTTCAAAATGTGTTCTTAGCTAAATCGAAGGTGTTCTACGCAATGGAAGTGTCAATTCTTCGAGTTAGCAACCCTATATAGGGGAAACGTCCCAGGCTAAGGGGAGGTTATGTCCATTGCCTACGTGCGCGAAAAGGTAAAATATCTCCGGCGTCCATTCCTTGAGTTAGCAACACTATATAAGGGAAACGTCCCAAGGGCAAGGGGAGGTTCTGCCCACTGCTTACGGGCACGGGAAGGGAAAAGTGCCTCCAGACAAAGGGAGGTTCTGTCCGCTGCCTACGGGCGCTATAAGGGTAAAGTGTCTCCGGGTAAGGGGAGGTTTTGTCTTCCATCTACGGACGCAGGAAGTGTAAAATATTCCGAAGTTACAAGAGGTTCTGGCCACAGTCCCCAGATCAGAAAGGGCTGACGCTCTGAGGAAACGAGCAACTCTGAACATCTCCACTTTCGGAATTAGAGGGGAGTACGCTTTCTTGACCTTCAAGTTTAATATGCTTTATATGACTGCACATCTTAATTAGTAATATACTAATTAAGATATATTATTTGCTATGATGTGATACATGCTGATATGTTTCTATTTAATCTACTTTGATTTATTCTGTTGTGATCTGAAATGCTCTCTACTATGACTTGACATACTCTGATCCGATATAACCAGTATGGTCGGATAAAATCCGATATGATCTGGTAGGATCTGATATGATCCAACATGCTCTGTAGTGTATTCTGCTCCGCTCTATGATAGAGTGGGATGTGTGATTTGTTAGTATCCTTCTCACCTATGTGAGATGTGTATTTTCTGATTTATTGGCTTCCATTTAACTCCGATGATTGATAAGATTTTTGTTTGATTCTGAATGAATCATTCAGATATAACGTATACGTATTTTATCGTATATGATTTTCTAATGTCTAGTAAATGTATTAGCCATTAGGCAGAACTACGTTCGGATCCGATCGTATTGGAATAACGTCAGAGATGATATCCAATATGTACGTAGGCAACCAACGATAAAATAACGTTGGCACGATCCAAATTAGTTATAAAATTAGGTTTGTTCTGATCTATGCACAACGGATCATTAAAGCTCCGCAGTGCGCAGATGAATGTTACAACTCTCGCACTCAGAGTCTGCAGCTCCTGGTCAGTCGGTTTTAATTTTTCCGCTAATTTTTGACACTCTGATTCTGTCTTCCGATCTAACCCGCGGTCCTGATCGGGTGGTATGGGTCAGGGCGTTACATAATGGTATTGGAGCTTTACTCTGTCTACGAGAGAAAAACCTTTGAAAATATTTTGAAGTTCCAATCGGTTGAGGGTTGTTTTGATGAGTGGTTTAACGGAGTCAATTTAAACTTATATTGTGAAATTGTTGTTATCGGTTGTGATTCATACTCCGATGGTGATTTTGGCCATTTGGCACATGTGCTAGTGGCTTTCAGACAAACTCCGATTTTAAATTTCTTTATGCATGAGTGGCATCAGATTTAATATGAATTCTGATTGTGAGTATCCGTTCTGCATATTTGTTATCAGAATTTAGGATTATTCCAATTTTGAATTTAATTCATGTAATATCAGGTTTCAGATTTTCGATTTTTGAACTTTTGCATGTGTTGTTTCGGATCAAGATAAATGTGACTAAGAGTTTTCTGTTCACCGAGTGTTGCATTTGATTTAATATGAATTTCAAAATTTTCACCTTCCAATTTTGAATGAGAAATAATTTTAAACATCTGAATTTGAATGAGAAATAATTTTAAATTTCTGTCTTACAAGCTTTGTAAGTAATTGAAGCTAAATGTCGATTTTGTGAATTTTAATTTCAAGTAAGAAACTATTTGAATTCCTGTCTGAATTTTTTACATAAGGATTTGGTATGCCAATCCATTTTATAAAAGTTTAATTCTAAATCTACAATGATTCGAAAATTTTTCTATGAATAAGTTGTATCGAATTTGGCTTGTAGTTTTCTTTTACGAGTATGACATTGGAATTACTCTAAACTTTAATATTTATAAATTCCGATTTGTTTAATTATAAGTAATTTAGAATTTCTGTTCGACTTATGTTATATCAGATTGATATTACGAATCTCTCATCTGAATTGTTATTATTTAAAATTATTGTTCTGAATATCGGTTTGAAATAGATTCCAATTTTTGATAGGAATTAATTTGAAATTTTGTTTCAACTGTGATACTTGATTTAATACAACTTCCGATATTTGAACTTTCTGTTTGATATATCTGCAATTGAATATAATACGAACCTTCTGTTATATCGAATTTGATGGGAATTATGTTTGCATGCGTTGCGTTAGATTCGCAATGGACTTTGATTTTATTCTGATTTATAAATTGAAATTATGTTTTGTATGCGTGGTATTTGATTTGATTCGAACTCTAATTTTACGAATTCAGGGTTTGAACTTTTTGTCTGGTCTATACGACATTAGATTTAATACAAACTACGAAGTTATAAATTTTAATTTTTTTAGAATGGTTTAACAATTTTGTTCTAAAATCAGTTGTATTAATTTGTTTTAAAATCCTATTTTGCATATGTTACAACAAAATTCCAAGGGACTCTATTTTTGTGAATTTTGATGACTTAAAATTGTATTATATCTGTGTAGTATCGGACCTTATCTAAATATTGATTTTTATGAATTCTGATCAATCAAAAATATCTGTTACATGAATTATTTTAGTAACTTAAATTTCAAATAGTCTGTCCAATTTATGATAGTAGAATTACCAATGAGTAATCATCAAACACCTGTGATATGGAAATGGGAGTTAGTGGATAACTCTATTGTTAATTCTACTAGTGTAGTGAGATAATTTTTTTGTAAGTTTGGTTTGAAATTTTACTCTGAATGTGAAGTGAACCGGGGATATATTTTCTGATTTAAATATGAAGTCTGTTTTATGTTAGATGCTTTGATTTTCGATCAAATGCCTCTCTGAAAAGAGTCTGGTTGATTTCTGATATGTTCTCTGTCCGATGTTCCGAATGATTATGAGAAAAATTTATTAGTGACATCTGTTTCTAATATATAAAAAAAAATTCTAATCTGATGCGTATACTGATACGCGAGTGCTTGCACTCTCTAGATACCCACCGAGAAAAATAATCGGTTCTGGCATGCGCACGGGTGTGGAGCATCATGGGAAAGATCCTCACTTTCTGAGCTCCTTGCTACCCCATGAGTACAAGGGGAACATTGTTTGGTATCACGGCTCTGGTTTTCTCATCACTCGGACGAACCGACAAATTGTGCATCTGTTTCTGCGTCAAATTTGTTTCTGAATGAGTCCTGTCTGATACATGATTTTCTAAAAAAGATTATAATCGTTTTCATATATTTTTGCTTAGCATTATTTTAGATTTTAACTCAACCCACAGTGTAGGGGGTTTTAAATTCTAAATTTATGCTTATTACACATGTTTTTAGGAAAATATGATATTGGAGACATAATTTATACATACTGCATGATGTTTTGAATATGTGCACTTTCTGGGTAGTTTTAGGGTAAAACCTGAAAGTATCATTGCACTCTCTGTCTGGATACCCACTGAAAAATCGGTTATGGTGCATGCATATAGGAGTGGAGCATCATGGGAAAGCTCCTATCCTTTTGAGCCTCTCGCTACCCCATAAATGTTGAGGGGAACGGCGTTCAGTATCAAGGCTATGTTCTACCCGATCTATCTAATCTATCTTTTTGCTTTGTCTGTTCTGTTCAATCAGTTCAATCTGTCAAATCTGTTTGATCTGTCCATTCTAATTTGTCTGTTCTATCAATTCTGTCTAATTTGTTTGATCTATTCTGTCCGTTTTGTTTAATGTATCAGATTTGTCTATTTATTCTGTTCAGTATAATCTATATGTTCTGTCTGATATGTCTGATTTATCCATTCTATTTATTATGTCTGATATGTCCATTATGTTCGTTTTGTCTATTCTGTTTGTTCTGTTTGTTTCATTTATTATGACTGATCTATCAATTCTGTCTCAGTTGTCTATTCTATCTGCTATATATCTGACCTGTTTGATCCATCTATTATATCCAATCACTTTGTTCGGCCTGATCTAGCTGATCTATCTGAAGTTTCTAATATGTCTCATCTATCCATTCTATCTGTCTAATACGTTAGTTATGTCTATTCTGTCTGATATGTCAGTTATGTCTGATCTATCAGTTTTGTCAATTCTGTCTAAATAATCTGTTTGTTCTAACCAATCTATTATGTCCTTTCTATCCGTTCCATTTGTTCTACCAGATGTGTATGTTATATCCAGTTGACTGATATGTATATTCTATCTGTTCTACTCTGTTTATTTGATCTGTCTGATCTGTCCATTCTATTTGATCTGTTTGATCTTGAAAAATTATCTGACTTTGAAAATACTATTCACTTTCTATTCTCTGATATAAATTATCAGATTTTGATTGTGTGATTTATCGGGTGATTTAATTCTGACAAATTCTGGATTGATTTATCTGTTATGATTTGATTCGCTCTATTTCAAATAAAAAATAAAAAAAATGACTTATCTGATGTTATAAATCCATTTTGCTGTGAGTTATCTGCATTTCAAATAGTTGAATTTTATCCTAATCATAAGTTGTCATATTATGTTTCTGAAGGGTTGTTTTGGAATTATGCCAATAGAGTTCAATACCCCTATTTTGCTATATTATGTTTAAAGTATTTTATTTGATACTGTTTCTAAAATGGTTTACTCTGATGAGTTTTATCTAATAAGTTATCGGATTATGATATGTTTCTGAATGTTATCTCTGATTATAAAATTATCGGATTCATGTTTGTTATTCGATTAACGGTTGTCATTCTTGTCAATTTTGTATTTTGACAAGTATTTTTAGGTGAATTGCGAGGATGCAATTCGTTTAAGGGGGGAAGAATGTAACGACCTGTCTTCCAGTTATGCTTAACCCGGGGGGGGGGGGGGGGGGTTAAGGGTAATTTGATATTAGTGTTAGGGGGTTTCATTAGGTGAAATCCCCGTATCCGAGTAGAGCTCGTAGTAACGAGTATAACGAATCAAAGAACGCACAAAACAAAGGTTAGGAACAAAAATTACAACCTTGGGAAGCATGCCATATGGGCAGGACCCACTTTAAAAGTGCAAGATAACCTACCCATGTGGGGTCTAGTTTTAAAGGGCTTGTCAATACGAGTCCATCGGTACCAAGATCGTGCAATTCCGACATCGGGATAGAAAGTTATCGCATTTTGAACTTGGAATTGTATTTTAATGAAATAATAATAAAATATTTAGAAAAAGACAAAATAGATGATGTCATCAGAGCCAAGCCGCGCCGCGGGACACGCGATCGCGGCCGTCTGCGTGACGCTGGTCCCGTGCGGTGGACTACGCATCACGCGTTGAACGCGAGGCGCTATCGCGCGTCAGGTGCACTGACCACGCGGTCGGTCCATTCAGCGCACGCCACATGGCGCGAGCACGTGCGCGCGCATTATGGTTTCTTCCGTTTGCTCGCACGCCAATCCCCTATAAATAGCCATTTGCATTCAGTCTTCCGGAGGAGTTTCGGGAGTCATTCTGCGTCCGTTTTCTTCTGTTCAAAATGCGTTCTTAGCTAAATCGTGGGTGTTCTACGCAATGGAAGTGTCAATTCTTCGAGTTAGCAACCCTATATAGGGGAAACGTCCTGGGCCAAGGGGAGGTTATGTCCACCGCCTACATGCACGAAAAGGGTAAAATATCTCCGGCGTCCATTCCTTGAGTTAGCAACTCTATATAAGGAAAACATCCCAGGGGCAAGGGGAGGTTCTACCCACTGCTTACGGGCACGGGAAGGGAAAAGTGTCTCCGGACAAGGGGAGGTTCTGTCCGCTGCCTACGAGCGCTGTAAGGGTAAAGTGTCTCCGGGTAAGGGGAGGTTCTGTCTTTCGTCTACGGACGCAGGAAGTGTAAAATATTCCGAAGTTACATGAGGTTCTGGCTGCAGTCTCCAGATCAGAAAGGGTAGACGCTCTGAGGAAACGAGCAACTCTGAACATCGCCACTTCCAAAATTAGAGGGGAGTACGCTTTCCTGACCTTCGAGTTTAATATGCTTTATATGACTGCACATCTTAATTAGTAATATACTAATTAAGATATATTATTTGCTATGATGTGATACATGCTAATATGTTTCTATTTAATCTACTTTGATTTATTCTGTTGTGATCTGAAATGCTCTCTGCTATGACTTGACATACTCTGATCTGATATGACTAGTATGGTCGGATAAAATCTAATATGATCTGATAAGATCTGATATGATCCAACATGCTCTGTAGTGTGTTCTGCTTCACTCTATGATAGAGTGGGATGTGTGTTTTGTTAGTATCCTTCTCACCTACGTGAGATGTGTATTTTCTGATTTATTGGCTTCCATTTAACTCCGATGATTGATAAGATTTTCGTTGGATTCTGAATGAATCATTCAGATATAACATATACGTATTTTATCGTATATGATTTTCTGATGTCTGGTAAATGTATTAGCCATTAGGCAGAACTACGTTCGGATCCGATCGTATTGGAATAACATCAGATATGATATCCAATATGTACGTAGGCAACCAATGATAAAATAACGTTGGCCCGATCTAAATTAGTTATAAATTTAGGTTTGTTCTGATCTATGCACAATGGATCGTTAAAGCTCCGCAGTGTGCAGATGAACATTACGACTCTCGCACTCAGAGTCTGCAACTCCTGGTTAGTCAGTTTTAATTTTTTCACTAATTTTCGACACTCATGATTCTGTCTTCCGATCTAACCCCCGGTCCTGATTGGGTGGTACGGGTCGGGGCGTTAAATACTCCATGGCATTACTATATAACTTTGATCATTATTCCTTGGGTATATGCAAAATGTCTTATAACCAAATATATTCTAGTATGAGTAGGAGAGATCTCTACCACTCCTGGTATATCACAATCCAATGCATATGAAGCAAACTAATCAATCAAGTAACAGACAATGTTTATAACTTCACCCTAATAACTCTTTGGAAGTTTTGCTAGAGACAACATAATTTGAATTCTCTCCACTATAATTTGGTTCATCCTCTCTGCCACACTATTGTGTTGATGTGTATAAGGCACCAACTTTTCATGCCTTATATTATGCTTACTACAATAATTCTTAAACTTTCTTGAAATGTATTCTCCCTCATTATTGATGTGAAAACATTTTAAAAGTTTCCTCATTTGCTTTTCAACCAATGTATGAGAATTTTGAAATGTGTCAAATACTTCATCTTTACTCTATACCATACCGTAACATTTCCCTAGATGCATCATTAATGAAAGTAACAAAGTATGAAGAACCTTCAAAAGTCTTCTCTTTCATAGGACCACAAACATCTAAATAAATAAAATTAAAAATATTTATTTTTCAAGTATTAGTCTTTAAAAATAAAATTCTATGTTGTCTACCAACTAAATAATAATTAAAAGGGAAAACACATTTTTCATAAAATCAAGCACATCTTTTAACTTTTATTAGGCTTGATTCCAACTGAAAAATGAGAAATATTGGCAAGTATTAACCATCATGTTGTTTAAGCACGATTTTGTCACGTTGCTTAACATTACTCTTTCCAATATGCAGGCATGACCCTTCAGTTAAAAGTCTATGAGAAGCACTCTTTCAACCTCCTCGTGAAGTATAGATACTTGACATAGAGAATGATGTCAAATGTGTCATTATATGATGTGCCCCCTACATACTCAAGGTAAGTGGTTAGATAAAGTGGGGCCCACATGATTTGATGACTCTCACCCTACGCACATGCTGGGATAAGTGGCACACTTTTAGAAACATGCTATTTCTCGTTTTTCTATGCAAAGAATTTTGGAGCAAGCTCAATTTGCAAAATCTACTCAACTATTTGGAGTGGAGGCAAGACAATTACAAGACAAGTGGAAGAGACCCAACTCCCAAGTATCAAAATGGGACAATTACATTAATTTCTTTGATTTTGTCTCATTTTCTTTGTGAAACTTTGAATATTAGGAGTGTCTCATTTAAGCAATGAATGAAATTTAGAAGTAAAGTTGAAAAACAAAAAAATATGTACTTAGGCAACCAACTATAACATTGGCCCAATCTAATTAGTTATAAATATAAGTTTTATTCTTACCTATGCGTGGCGGAGGTGATTGCTCGTTCTGCTCTTGGTTCTTTTCTGGATCTCATATTATTCACTTTTGAGCTAATTATTTTGTATTTTGATGGTCTAGCTTAGTTTTTTTTCTAGGTGATGCTCCCAATCTATTTCGAGTAGTTGGGCAGGATAGTGATGCACTTTCTTTTTGATTTGAGTTTTTTACTAACTTGAGATTATGCTGGGAGATATCAGTATTTGTTGATTAGAAAGAAGTGAGCTTGATTTTTGGTGATGCTAACTTTGAAGCCAATTAGATTTTTGAACTAAGAAACAAGTGCTGGTTAGTTGGGTGTTTGATGTAGAATACGGTAATCAAGCGTGCTTTCAAGTACTATCAAAGATGTATGAGCCTCACCACCAAGCAGGCATGTGGGATGAGCATCTCAAATCTGACAGTAGCATGTGGGGTCAGCATCTCAAATTTGACAGTAGCCCTAACACAGCCACATCTTCTATTGTGGAGCCCGATGGGAACACTGACAAAAACATGAGGAAAGAAAAGTGTTTGAAGTTTCTTTGGTTGAGTCGAGTGTGTAATGACCCTTTTTAGTTAAGACATTTTCATTTGTTTAGTCTGAAGCAGCTTCACAAGGAACTGAAGACACATTGACGATTTATAATCAAGAAGCAAACAAGTTGTCTAATAAGGTAAACTTGTCATGTAGCTGGTACTCTTTGTGTTTCCTTCATTTCAAAAGCTACAAGAAAAGTTGTTGGGCTCTTGAAGTCTGATCTATTAAGTAAACATGTTATGTATAATTATTGAATTTTTTGAGTATAATTATATAGTTAACCTATTTAATGAAAGCTTTATTCTTGATGAATAATTGGTCTTGTGCATTTCTCTGGTTTGCTTTTTGAAAATTTTGTGGATTACATGTTTCTTTATTTTAACTACTAGTTCCTGGTTATTCTATTCTATTTTTCTTATATCATTGTGATATGCCATTCTTTTCATATAAATATACCTTTTATAAAAAAATTAAATATTTTTTAGGCCTGTTGACTCATGTTAACTTTGCGACTTAAGCTATGAGCAGGCTAAGTGATACTAAGTATGTGGGTATTATGAGGACTAATTCTTGTGTGAGGTTGATCATTTATAATTAAACCCTTTGCAAGTGTACAAGGTAATTATACTAGGATAAGTATTTAAGGGTTGTCGAACTTCAAGGACAGGTAAATTATTACTAAATCTAAAGAGAAATTTATTGATTAAAAACTAAAAATAACTTAAACTTAAATTAAGCAAAAGAAAGGAATCAACTAGATTAAAAGCAATAGATTAATATGATGAAATTTACTTAGGAAATCAAATCCACTATAAAACCATAATAATTCCTTAACTCTTAACATAAATCTAGTGTAAATATGAACAAATATTCTCAGCTATAAGCTAGAATTACTTCAGAAAAAAATTATTAATTAAATTCATGACATTAACTATCTTCGATAATAGCACAAATTATCTACACTAAACTAGTTATAGGCATGACTCTTCTAATCTTAATATAACTCATCTAATTCATTAATTATCTGAACAGTAAAACTATTGCATGACCATCTCATCTAAATCATAGAAATTAGAATCGATGAAAATATTAAAACCACATCAATCTATCATCTACAAGACAATAAATCAACATAGACTTGAATAAACATTAAAAGCTCTTCCATTAAAAGGGAAATCTTTATCATATAATTTTCATCATTCACAACTAAGATCTAAATTAAAAAAAAAAGAAATTGAAACTTATCTATAGCTTCATCAACTCCTAAGTAAAAAAAAAAGTATAGCCTTCAATTGTACAAGAAAGCACTTGAATCTCTATTAAAAGCTTTGAGTTCTCTTTCATCTTCTTCTTCCTTTTTCTCTTCAGAAAATCTACTGGAATCTTCCAATTTCAAGCCAAATATGTCTTTATATAGGCATAAGAGCCGGAGAAAGAGGTTCAATATGAAAAGGATTAAAAATTAGCTAAAACTAGGAAACTGAGCGTTATCCCGATTGATCGCCCTGCATGCCCGTTCGATCACCTATACTGAATTTGTCTTCAAAATTATGTTAAGCCGTTTGATACTAAAAATGCCCCGTTCGATTGCCTACACTGTTTCTGCATTTGGACAATTTTTCTGGATAGTCCATTTTCGGTTCATTAAGTTCTTCCTTTCATGTCCATATTAATTTCCAACTTGTTTATAACTCTGAAAAGTTGTCCAAATCACTTTAAAACATGTCAAGACTATTTTAAATTATTCTAAACATCGTCCAAGTACCTTGATAAGCGCACTTTACCTACAAAATATAAAATATTATATTTTAGACATGTAGAATATAATTAAAATTCTAACTTAATTTAAATACATGCCTAAACTACTATTAACTATAAAATTATTAATTAAACTAAAGTACTAATATCTATCTTAATCTAAATAAACTATAACTAACTCTAAATTAACATAATTTATGCTAGCAAATAAGGTAAAAAAGCATATAAAATAGATATATATTTCATACTTATCAAATACCCCCAAACCTATATTTTCCTAGTCCTCGAGCAAAACAAAAATAACATAAAACAACTAATCTAGAAAATAAATGAATGTCACTTTCTAAGGGAATCACAATTACATTTAGCATATGCAACAAGCCTTTAAACCCCCTACGAGTCCCTAGTTGGACAAGTTGTGTCTCGTGAGGGTTTGCAGTAATGATACCTACAAACATCTAAACCTAAGAAAACAAAAATAATAAAACACGAAAACAAAAATTCTAAAAACAATCTTCTCTTAAAAACACATACCTATTTTTTAAAAAGAACCAACCGCAAATACTTGAAACAAGTAAACAATTTCGATCTGATCACTTTCAAGTAAGAAATAATCCATTCTATAACCCCATCTTAAAAATAATTGTGCAACAACAAATATACATTTGAAAAACATAAAGTGTAGAAACTTTGTAGTCATATAATTTTATTCTTTATTAACAAGCATATCTTATGTGACCTATTAACCAAGCTTATTAAAGTTCACTAACTCAAAAATATAACAATGACAATCTTTCATCATTAATATCTTATAATAAACCCTAATGTAATAGCATTCAAATTTCAATTAAATTCAGGGAATAAGAGCATAATATACATCAAAATATGATTTGTGCAATACTTAATTCTATTAAGCTTTCTAAATAGTCCATGTAACAAGCATTAGGTCAGTGTCCCTAATCCAGTTGGCTCAAGGCACTAGGTGTTGAAACACCCCTTAGCCTTAATAACTCGAACTATAAAGGCTACAAAACCAAGCAAGTCATAAAAGAATTTATCTCAACTTTTCACCTTTTGACGCAATCCCTTTATACTTGCCTAGGCACAAGGTCCGGGTACTCAATAAAAAGAGAAACAAACCTTTACCTTTTTTTTCATCATAAAGTTTTTTTTCATTCAATGAATTTTTTTTCAACTTTTTTTTCATTCTTTTTTTTCATAATTTTTTCTATACACACTTATCCCATTTTTTTCAAATAAAAGCTAAACATAAAGATCTATCATAAAATATTAAAAATTACTCAATTGCTAAGTTTTCAAAAATATATGCTCAGTTAAAGATATCCCACTAAGATTACAAGTAATAAATCATAAAATTATATTCCTACAAGTTTCAAGTGTGTGAAATGTGATTTCAAAATACAAGCACAATTATCCAAGATAATGAAAATAAAATAGAAATTACTCACTTAATCATTTTTATCACTTAAATTGATCTCTTTAAAAATAGACATATGCTTATTAAAAGAAAATAAGCAATAAAACCCACTTAAAAGAAAACAAAAGGAAAATAAAAAAAATAAAAGAAAAATAAGAAATAAAAATATCTTTCTACACCCCCAAACCTAAACTAAACATTGTCCTCAATGTTAAAGAAAATATATACTACAATGACAAGAATAAGTAAGAGAGCGAAAGAAAGATATCATGTGAAAGCATAACTAATCCACTAATCTGAAAGTGAAGTACATAGGATTGGAGAAAAGAAATAAATATAAGTGATGAGCATTCCCCCAAACCTAAAGTATTATATCCCATAAAAGAAGAAAAACTATAATGAGAAAAAAAATTGAGAAAATAAGTAAATAAAGCCTAAATGAAGCAAAGAAAATAAACAAAAGGAAGGAAAAGAAATATATCAAAAACATGGGTTGCCTCCCAAGAAGCGCTAAGTTTATTATTTTTAGCTAGACATTGCCAACATTTTAAAATATATCAGGGCGACTGGTAGATATTAGCATTGGCTCTTCACTTAAGTCTCCAAAATTAGAAGGCATGACAAAACTAAAGTAACTAAAACTAAAGTAAGTAGAATTATCCTAATACTAATTTAGTAACAAATCAACACTATCCCCGGCAATGGAGCCAAAAACTTGATCGTTTATAATTAAACCCTTTGGAAATGTACAAGGTAATTGTACTAGGATACATATTTAAGGGTTGTCGAACCTCAGGGATAAGTGAATTATTTCTAAATCTAAAGAGGAATTTATTTATTAAAAACTAAAAACAACTTAAACTTAAATTAAGCAAAAGAAAAGAATCAACTAGATTAAAAGAAAGAGATTAATATGATAGAATTTACCTAGGAAATCGAATCCACTATAAAACCATAACAATTCCTTAACTTTTAACCTAAATCTAGTGTAAATATGAACAAGTATTCTCAGCTACAAGCTAGAATTACTTCAGAAAAAATTATTAATTAAATTCATGACATGAGCTATCTTCGACAATAGCACGAATTATCTACACTAAACTAGCTATAGACATGACTCGATTATGAGCTGATGCTACAAAAGATGGACCTCTATCATAAGCATCAAATCTAAAATTGTCTACCATAAAATAGTCAGCATTAGAAGTTGCAAGCAAATGGTTAGACACATCAAAAATATTTAGTTGCACTTTCATGTTCCCAAAGGTCATCTCCATTACCCCCGTCCTACAATTTATGCATGCATTAGCTGTGGCAAGAAAAGGGCGACCTAGGATGATAGAAGTCTAATATGTGGAGTTGGCACCGGTTTCCATATCTAAGACAATAAAATCAATAGAGAAAAAGAACCGGTCAACCTTCACTGAGACATCCTCAATGACTCCTCAAGGCTTACGCACAGAACAGTCGGCGAGCTGCATGGTAACTGATGTAGGTTGCAATTCACCTAACCCTAGTTTCTCATACACTGAGTAAGGGAGTAGATTGACACTCGCACCAAGGTCAAGGAGGGCTCTATGGATGGAATGATCGCCTATGACACAAGAAATAGTGGGCACTCCAGGGTCCTTATACTTAGGTGGGGTGTCCAACTTCAAAAGTGAACTAACTTGCTTGGTGAGAAAGACCTTCTTAGATGCATGGGTCTTAGATTTACACTTTTGAGTACATAGGTCTTTAAGGAACTTAGCATAAGAAGAAACTTTCTTAATGACATCTAAGAGGGGGAGATTAATTGTGACTTGTTTAAAAGTCTCAAGAATATCATTAGTCCTAACTGTGCTCTTTCTAAATGGTGGGGACATGTCAAGACACTGAGGAAAAGGTGCCTTAGGGATATAAGATCCATCGGAAGTGGTCTTAGACTATGGCTCTGAGGAAGGGGAAAGAGATACAAACTCCTTCTCATGTGGTGCACTAACTTCTACTTGAGGTTCATTAGGGGCTGCCCTCTCTAACTCCTCACTCCTATCATCTGTCACTGATGTCCTCCTAACACTCTTGTCAACAATCCTCCCACTCCTAAGGGTCATTACGGAATTAACTTGTTCATTAGAGGGAGGAGCTCCCTCTACTTGAAATTAACCTTTAGGGTTTTGTAGGGGTTGACTTGGCAACGTCCACATCTCTCTCTTGTTAATAACATTAGCTAGTTGTCCAATTTGGGCTTCTAACTTTGCTATAGATTGTGTGTAAGAGTGGAGGAGTTGAAATTGAGATTGAAGGCCTTGCAGGGCACTCAAGATCTTTTCTTCAAAACTCGGACTCCTATTGGGTTGGACATACAGAGGTTGCACTTGAGGTTAGTGGATAGGGGCTGGTAGGACTTGGAATGGTTGCCTAGGGGGTTGATTGCCCACAACCCCTTGGTTTTGTGCCCGCCAAGAAAAGTTAGGATAATTCCTCCACCTAGGGTTATATGTGTTTGAAAATAGATTGTTCTCAACCCTAGGGAAGGATTGGGTGGCATTCACATGATATTGGACAAGCTCAGGAAATTGAGATACAGAGGGACACTCCATAATAGTATGGGCTGAGCTAAGGCATATTGTACATGCATCATGAGTGAAGGGAGTGGGCTGATGGGTTGAAGTCATAAGAAGGTTTAGCTTCATACTTAAAGTATCAACTTTGGAGGAGAGGTCTAATGGGTTTTTGACTTCATACAAGCCACCCCTAGAGGGGGCATTGTTCAAGGTAAATAATCCACTCTCATTTCTATTCAACGCATCATATTGAAGAGAATTTTCACTCAAGTCCTCAAAAAGTTTCTATGCCTCATTTTCATTTTTTAACAAAAAGGTACCCCCACAACTTGCATTAATAAGATGGAGGTTTTGTTCAGTAAGACCCTCATAAAAACATTGCACTAATTACCACTTAGGGATAGCATGATAAGGACATATCCTAAGAAGGTCCTTAAGTCTATCCCAACTCTTATGGAACTGTTCAATGGGAAGTTGGGCAAAAGTGGTTATGGTCTTTCTCATTTGGTTGGTCTTACCTATGGGGAAATACTTTTTCAAGAACTCTTGTTGCATTTGGGCCCATGTTGTGATAGTGTCTGGATCTAATGAGTGAAGTCATTCTTTAGCCTTATCTTTCAGTGTGAAAGGGAAAAGCCGAAGTTTTACGGCCTCATTGGTTAAATT
Organism: Saururus chinensis; assembly: GCA_035235625.1. Taxonomy (NCBI): domain Eukaryota; kingdom Viridiplantae; phylum Streptophyta; class Magnoliopsida; order Piperales; family Saururaceae; genus Saururus; species Saururus chinensis. The sequence goes on from CP141140.1 coordinate 32,373,068, forward strand.
TGAGAGCTTAAAAGTTGTGCATATTTCGAAGAAGTCATCTAGGTACCTATATGGGTTTTCATTATTAAGCCCATAAAAAGATGGAAGCATTTGAATGACATTGGGCTTAATCTCATAATTTTGAGTAGCAACCGCTGGCAACTTAATGCATGAATGGGAGGTGTACTCATTGGGAGTGTAATACTCCCATAGAGATTTGAGTGATGCATCTACTAACTGATGTTCAGCCATGATGGGGGTAGAAGTAGTGTGGGAGGAGGAATTGGTGGGATAGTTTGGGGGTGTAGGGATGTAGGTCGAGGGCAACTCAACTCTCCTAGATGTCCACTCAGGCTCAAGGTCAAATGATACTAATCGGGGGAGTAAGGAGCGACGACCACGCATACACCACAAACACACCACACAATTTTAAATCTAAAAAGGGGAATAACAAGCAAAAATTAACTAAAAATAAATAAAAATAAAGAGATAAAAGGATCTTACAAACCAAAGAGAAGTACTATGCTTGTCGATATCCACTTGTGGCCACAAGTGTAAAGAGCACGATCTTCAACTCAACCTACAAGATCAAATTAAAAAAAGGTAAGAAACTAAGAGTAACCTAAAAACTAAAGTAATTAAAACTAAAGTAGCTAGAATTATCCTAATACTAATTTAGTAACAAATCAACACCATCCCCGGCAACGGCGCCAAAAACTTGATCGTTTATAATTAAACCCTTTGCAAATGTATAAGGTAATTGTACTAGGATAAATATTTAAGGGTTATCGAACCTCAGGAACAGGTGAATTATTACTAAATCTAAAGAGGAATTTATTAATTAAAAACTAAAAATAACTTAAACTTAAATTAAGCAAAAGAAAGGAATCAATTAGATTAAAAGCAAGAGATTAACATGATAGAATTTACTTGGGAAATCAAATCCACTATAAAACTATAACAATTCTTTAACTTTTAACCTAAATCTAGTGCGAATATGAACAAGTATTCTCAACTACAAGCTAGAATTACTTCAAAAAAAATCATTAATTAAATTTATGACATAAACTATCTTCGACAATAGCACGAATCATCTACACTAAACTAGCTATACGCATGACTCGTCTAATCTTAGTATGACTCATCCAATTCATTAATTATCTAAACATTAAAACTATTGCATGACCATCTCATCTAAATCATAGAAATTAGAATCGATGAAAATATTAAAACCACATCAATCTATCATCTACAATACAATAAATCAACATAGACTTGAATAAACATTAAAAGCTCTTCTATTAAAAAGAAAATCTTTATCATACAATTGTCATCATTCACAACTGAGATCTAAATTAAAAACAAAAGAAACTGAAACTGAAACTTATCTATAGCTTCATCAACTCCTAAGTAAAAGAAAAGTCTAGCCTTCCATTGTAGAAGAAAGCACTTGAATCTCTATTAAAAGCTTTGAGTTCTCTTCCATCTTCTTCTTCTTTTTTCTCTTCAGAAAATCTACTAAAATCCTCCAATTTTAAGCCAAATATGTCTTTATATAAGCATAAGAGCCAGAGAAAGAAGTCCAATATAAAAAGGATTGAAAATTAGCTAAAACTAGGAAACTGCGCGTTATCCCGATCAATCGCCCTGCATGCCCGTTCAATTGCCTGTACTGTATTTGTCTTCAAAATCACGTTTAGCCGTTTGATGCTAAAACACCCCATTCAATCGCCTACACTATTTCTGCAATCTGGACAGTCCATTTTTTATTCATTAAGTTCTTCCTTTCATGTCCATATTAATTTTTAACTTGTTTATAACTCCGAAAAGTTGTCTAAATCACTTTAAAGCATGTCAAGACTATTTTGAATTATTCTAAACATCGTCCAAATACCTTGATAAGCGCACTTTACCTACAAAATATAAAATATCATATTTTAGACATGTAGAATATAATTAAAATTCTAACTTAATTTAAATACATGCCTAAACTTCTAATAACTATAAAATTATTAATAATTAAACTAAAGTACTAATATGTATCTTAATCTAAATAAACTATAACTAACTCTAAATTAACATAATCTATGCTAGCAAATAAGGTAAAAATGCATATAAAATAGATATATATTTCATACTTATCAGAGGCCCTTTATTTTCCTCATTTTCTTTTATACAAAGTGTATGGTGCGCTACTCTGTAACAATTTACTTGTATGTGGGGTTAAGTCTTCCGCGTAGATCAATACTTAGTCACGTTGCGCACACCGATCTTCCCTTGGACTAGTTCTGGCTCAGGTTGGCAAGTGTAGGGGCATAATAGTGTGTTGTTAGCCACTTCTTTCAACATGTCTTCAATCATATTCTTCTCTGGCAGCTTCCTTGGGAAGAGCTTCTTGAATAATTGCCCTTTGCCTTGGGCAGCCTTCCCCTCACCACTTTCAAACTTCAACCGGTTCCCTTTCACACTCAAACCCGTGATCAGTGTACCTTCTTCCACCGTAAGGGGTAGTATTTTGCCCTTAATGTTGAACACCTCTTCTGAGTAGTCCTAGCAGTCACCAATTAGAATGTCCAAGAGTGGCCTAGAGATAATGATTGACTCGCAATCATATACTGGGTAGAACCCAGTCTCCTTGATGATTGCTTTGCATCCCGGCCTCAATTCAACAATGTCTTTTGAAAGTCGAAGTCTAGTGGGGAAACTATTCATTCCCACACTCAATCTCCTCTTGTAAATTCTCTTCTTCTTCTCTTCTGATGTCTTCATTGATTCCACCATTTGCATGTATTATTCTAGCTTTTCATCAACAAAATTTGTGTGTGTGTGTGTATATATATATATATATATCAACAATGGGTCATGACCAAAATCAAGAGTTGCATTGATTCACATTATGTAACTAATTTGCTTATATACGCTAAGTTCATATATCGTGTTATCGGATACATGATATGATGCTTTCTCATACACAATAGCACGAACTTGAATGTCTACTTTTGCTTGTTGTATTATTAATGGCACGTTATGTATGCTACGCATACACGATAGGAGGACATCATATATCAATTATTGTATTCTTGAACACATGATATATTACTTATTGTACAACTGATCACATGATCTGCTGCAACGTAGATAAATGTAGTGCCTACTTCATGTGTTCTATAACATAAAATATCAAAAATTGTGCATACAAACATACAATCTAGAGCTTGAGTAAGCCCTTACCACAAAATTAATCCAAGTCGGATTAACCCCTCGACCGGCTGGTGATTTTCTCCAAAGTTCACTGCTTTTATTGGGATCGCCTCAATATACAGCCCAACAAAACCTTACTTCACAGCCAATACTTGCTTTGAGTAGGAAATTTTCAAAATCACCTTTCAAAAATAAGAGAATCGGAACTCACGCAAGAGTCTTTTTGAAATCTTAGAAACAAGAAGAACCCTACTGTGCAAAAAACTGACTAATATTTTTCAAAATTGCCAGTAGGATGGGTTAAAAATTCGAACTCACACTGCGTGTTTGCTTATCACTGCTCCAACTACCAAAATTGATGAGATGGGTCAAAAATCGGAACTAAGGCTTCTTACTGAAAAATCATTGGTTTGTGAGGTCATTTTTGTGTAAATGCAATTGTATAAAGTGCTAGCACAATATAAAACCCTAAACCTTGAATAGGGGTATTTATGTCAAACTTTTTTTATATCGTGTAAGTCTAAGTTTATTGACATTTTTTTAGAAAATTTAGGGAATATGAAAAATTATGTTCTTCTGCCAAGTAATATGAAAAAAACTCTTATTTACATATAGACCAACACTATACGTTGCAATATCACACCGGCAGTTCCCCTGTATGCTAACATTCTAAGCGAGGGGGAGATCCAATCCAAGTTTTCCACCTCTTTAGTCAAATGACAAAATGTAAGTCAATTTTTATATTTTTCATATATTTCAAATGAAAAAGTCAAGCGCATCTGGGGCATGTGGGGTGCTCTCAAATCTTAATCTGGCATATAAACGGGATTCTTTTCATATTTGAATGCAGGTCCTTATTTATTCCAGCTTCTAAACCATATTTTTTAGTGAGAGCAACATAGGCTCACCTCTTGGAATGCTTCTACATGCCTAATTGCCACATAATACACAAGATTATTGCCAACTATATTCCGGACCAGACAAGGCGTAAGCAAGTCAGCCGCTACAGCTAATCATCCATCAAGGAGGACAAAGCCGTATAACAACCAACTGTTTTTCAAAGATACCCGCGCCTTTTGCTTAACGGTCCAAAGTCACCACCCACCAGCGATTTCCATGGGGCCCAGACCACGTTTGGAATGGTTGAGACTGCAGACACCCTAGACCAACCGGATTCTCCCATGTCTAGGCTAATCTCCTTTCTGTCTCATTCTTTGCTTCCAACAATTTTTTCCCAAACTTAGCCTCCGCCATCCTTTGAATCTTCCCCTTGGACCTAGTTATATACCTCACCCATCTGCAAGCTATTCGTCACCAATTCAATCAGAATTCAGAACCAATTCCGTGGAAAAAAGAGAGAGGAGTTAGTGACAATGGGTGGGTGTGCTAGCAGACCTAAAGCTTCAGCCGCTGACATCCTGCCGGCAGAGAATCCGGCCAGCCCTCAGCTGACCCAAGAAACCATCGAGAGTGATTCTTCGACACTAGTAACTTGCATACTCTCATGATTCCAAGTTTCCAAATGCTTCTGATGGTTCTTTTTTATCCCCTTCTCATTTTGGTGATATGAGTTTCTGGCCTGATGTTGCAGGTGGAGCAGCGTGAGATCCAGACTGTAGAGGCTGAAGGCAAGGAAGGGCCCAAGGTTGAAGATGGTAACACAGAAACAGCCGAATCCAAGACTCCTGTTACCGAACCAGCAGTACCAGAGACCGAGGATGCTGGTTCCACTGTAGGTACCACAGAGACATCATCAAATGAGCCTGCAGCCCCTCCCGAGGTCATAAAATCCACCCCTGTTGAGAAGGTTGAGGTAACCAAAGAGACTGATAAAGTTAAAGGGTGAAAATAAGCAACCAGTAACAGAAAAGAAGGCAGAGGTGGAAACCAAAACTGTGACCCAGAAGGCAGATGCTGAATTGTCAATACCTAAAGAGTCACAGAAAAAAGAAACAACAGCCTCTCCCGCTTCTGCATAAATGGTGAATGATGATTATTTTGAAATGTAGTCTGAAAACGAAAAAGATTGGGAATGAACACGGAAAGATTACATCAGACAATCAGGGCTAAGTGGCTTACAGGAAGGCATGTGTGTCAAACATTAAGTTGTAACGAGGTGATCTGTACCAGGTGTATTTTTCCTGTGCGAGTTAAATTGTCACTTATTTTGTGGTGTTTAAAAGGAAATAGTGCATGCAATATCGACCAAAGTTATGCAATTTATATAAAATTACATTACATATGCATCATGAACAACAGGACCGCATATAAAACTGCTCCTTTATCTTTAACAGAAGTGGATGACACAATTACATTTTTGAAACATTTTGTCTAATGAGTTCGATGCCACACTTATTTGTGCTTGTACAAAAAATCAATAGATATTAGTACCCCAAAAAGAAAACAATCAATAAATATTGATAAATCAAATACAAAATGTGTAAGCAATTAAGAGTGTAATGACTTCGTTATGAAGCAGAATCTGTCTCCACCTCTCGGGACCAGGATAAAAACAAGCTTCACCGGTTTGGCTGTTAAGGGATTCCGAGCTCTTTTCTTTAGTTAAAAGAGCTCCAACTTGCATCCATTTTATGTTAATGAAGATGCAAAAAGGTAGTCAAGCTGGCATGACAAAGAATTTTGACCTCTAGTTTAGAAAAACAAGCTATTTGGAGTTAAGCAAATATGTTTTGCAGATATTAGTAACAAAAATATATTTTGCTGATAAATTAGTTATTAATAGAAACCTGTCATGTGAGTAAAGGTCCAAGCTAATCACGACAAAGAATGATAAACCAGACATTATGTAGAGTCAGGTTCCCACTTCCCATGACTACAAAGCTTAGATTAAATAGCAGAATGCATCCCACTTTATTGTAAACTTTCACTGTCAATAGGTGCAAGGATCTGAAGTAGTCTTATCTCACACCCCATTTTCTTCCTAAGTTTTGCTTAAATGAGTATCAAGTATCAAGCAATTTTTCTCACGTGATTACACTTCCATATAGTTGATTTCACTTAAGCTTCTTATTTATTAAGTCGTTCCTATGTTATTCAGTCAATATAGCAAAACATACAGAACATGACCATGAACCAGTTTATCTATGAAGGATTTTCCAGCCTCTATCAAACCTGCTAGGTTGTTCTAGAATTAAATTTACTACGAAGGTTCATAAAAATTTCTTAAAAAGGAATGTGATCAAGGAAAATCAAGAATAAGTCATTAATTGATTAAAACTCCAGTAAGTAAGCTGGCGAACAAGAAATTGCAGCATAACACAGACTTTTATGGAAACAGAGTCCAAAAGAAAATAATTTTATTAGAGGCCACTAGAAAAATCACCTCATCTGCTCTTATTTTCTGCTACTTTCGGACTTGACTTAAACCAAGGCATCCAAACTGATGTTGACTGTTGATATAATTGATATGCTTTAGCTCGCTCTTCTTGTCTTAACATCCTTTGCTCTACTAGACCCGTAACATAAGCCAAACACATGCTATTAACTAGTGAGCCAACAAAGGTCCACCCTTGCTCCACATTCCATCCAAAAATCACTAGGCCCCACCACCATAGTTGCTCCCCAAAGTAGTTTGGATGCCGTGAATGCTTCCATAAGCCAGTATCAAGGTTGGGTATGGGAGCCGCACCGAGCACTTTTAATTTGTTGTTCTGTTGTACAAAGTTGAAAAGCTGTGTGTCGGCAAAATATGCAATAAGAATTCCACTCATGCAGACCACCACAGCAGTAGTATCCCAAACGTTCCATGGCTTTTCACTTGAGTGGATTGCATAGATAGGGAGGCATATGCCAACAAGAAAAACCTGAAAGCCAGATCAACCAGCAAGATGCACTTTATATGACATACAATTTGAAGCATTCACCAATGATAAAGTAAAACATATTCTTTATAGAGAAATTTATATAAGAAGAAGAAATATCTTGCGGCGAACATGTGGTAAAATTTACTGGGAAGCAAATTGATTAACATGTGATACAGTACAAAAGACAAGATTATGATTCTACTAAATGCAAAGCACACTTTCAAGTAGTAACCTTCTGTCGAACTTGTCAATTTTAGCCTATATTCCTCAAGGGAAAAATACAGGAAGCATAATCGAGTAACACCCGCCAGTTGTTCGAGTGATGATCGGAAAGAAGGTTACTGTGTCAGAAGGGACAGAAGCAAAGATCCCATGTCCATCATATGACGAGTTACCCATTCATAGAAGTAGGGTGTTCCATTGATCCTATTTATGATCACTGCTCTTCCAAATAGGAGACACCAGACCAGACAAGATTGAAACTTTCAAGCGCAAGACGAAGTTGTCCCCCCAAAGCGCATCCAAAATCTCTCTAACTTTAGCCACGTAGAGAAGGTAGAAACAGAGGATCCTACCTGCTGAGAGACATAGACAATGAAAAATGAGATCCACCACCAGTGCTTGCCATACTGCTTCCTCATGTCACTGAACCTCCAGTCCTCCCTGGCTCCCCACTCCCATTTCTCCCTCCTGAAATAGTTGTGCGTGAGCCTAATGCTCCAGACCCATGTCAACAACATCACAACCTTCGATCTCGCAGCGTTGAATCTCGCAAGTGGGTGTGTTGCATAGTAGTGAGCCAGCATCACGGGCACCACAGTCCAATACAAATCTATCAACTGCAACAAAGCACGACTCAGTTCTTAAATGAACAGAAAAAAGCTCAAAAACCCATTAAAACGGGGAAACTGGGGAAAACGATTCAGACCCAGTGGCTGGATTGGAGGAGGCTAATGAGCCAGAAGAGGAGGTCGACGTTGAGGAAGAAGAGGAGGTTGGCAAGGAGGAGAGGGTGGGCGGAGCACCATGTGAAGAAGGCACGTGGGCTGCCAGAGGCGTGGCACAAGGAGTGGAGGAAGGTGAGGTAGAAGGCTATGGAAGGGAGAGGGACGAGGCACGCGATGGCAATGTTCTTCAGATTCCCCATGCCTTCAGTTCTGCAACAATCGCCCGGCAAAATTGTGGCTCTGCTACCGCAGACGGGAGGGGAAAACTCAGTTGCTGTGGGTCCCACGCGAGGCCCATTGTGCCATTAGGGATCATTGCCTCTGCCTTACTTAGGTGCACTTGTCCCTGAGGACATACAAATTATACTAACAGATTGGACTTAAGAAGTGAACCCTACACAAAGTTTACTTAAGCATATTAATTTAATATTAAAATAAACAATTATAATTATAAAAAATAATAATAAATGAACTGTTCAAACCATTACATATATTTTTGTTGGTAGTACATACAATTGATAATAATAAACAATTAGTATATTAAGATTTTAATTTAAATATAAAATAGTATATACAAATAATGATAATAAATTTTACATAATAATAAGGTTTTAATTTAAATTAAACAAGTACAAAGAATTCATAATAATAAATCAAATATTTTTTTAACTACTATTTTTTCAATGGTAACCACTAACTTTTTTTTAATAATTTTTCCAATGAAAAAAAACTACTTAAATCCACGTATACATACGCCAAAAACTATGAAAGCCCTCTTAAAACGTCACTGAAGCAATCCGTCCCCAAAACAAAGTGGCCACCATGATTATTGTCTATAAACATTCCAATACATCAACAGATGTCATCAAAAGATTTAGAATTATTACCAAATACCTTTTTTAGCCCTTTGAGCACCCCCTGTATACAACTTGGTATGAAATATCAATGTCATAGCCACTCTTAAACTCCTTAACAACATCAATGACGGGTTTGTGGAAGATTACTAATCTAATTTAACAATTCATTAGAAACAAGAACATATGACATCAATTTATTTTTCCTTCTTGGCACCATGTATGAACATTATTTAGGGTTTACACATTTGAATTTACACTCAGTAACTACTTTATTTGCATCATTCTTAATATATTTGAATTCAAATCCAAGCTTAACAGCGCTGTGATATAATTTATGCCTAAAATCTTCAACACCTTTAATTTTTTGCCCAACAAACTAATTTTATTAGATTAACTTAAACTAACAAGAGTTTACCTTTATGAGCATCAAAACAGGAAAGCAAGTCAGTTTGCTCATCATCAAATATATCATTGTCACTTTGAATAGAACTACTTTAAATATTACTATTTTTCACATTACTAGTTGCTAATTGGTCACCATGGAGAACAATGGACTTTGAAGAATCTATAACAACTACATAGACTCTTTTGTCCGTATCATTAATAAAAAAATAAAGTATTTTGCAAATCTTCATCATTCTCTGTCCTATAATCTTCAAATCCATATAAAGAGTAAAATAACTTAATAGAATCACCACTAAGATGTTCTAACCTTTGACAAATAGATTTCACCAAATTCTTATACATGAAATTACTTTGGATGCGAATAACAATAAAAGTCATAACATATTTGCACAAAAAAAGAAAGCGGTCATCTATTCACCTATATAAAATACAACAATAAAATTTAAAATCAAACAGTAAAGTTCCACTATAAAAAATAAAGGATTAGGTTGTAGAGGCATAAGAATTTAGATATAGTAATGCATGAGAATTTAATATCCATCTAATTGACTTAGCGGATCACTAAATTATTCTTAAAACTAGTACTTTCAACAAGTAAGAATTAAGAGTTGTATCTTTTTTGTGCAGAATTTTTATCAAGCAATAATAATGAAAACCTTATTATTCACTCAATCTCACCCTCGAATTATCAATCAATAAATCCACAATAGACACAATAATTTACGTGGAAAACCTCAACTTAGGTAAAAAAACTACAACAACTAAAAATGAACCAAATTAATGACTAAAACTTAGACTTCACATAGACATAAGCAAACCACTAACCTTGTTTAGACTCTAACACAAACTCTTCTTGTTTAGATCATTGTTGCTGACCTACATGTCTTCTCTAAGCACTTAAAATTTTTTCCTCCTTACTTCGTCTCTATCTTCTTTTAGTCTTTATCAATCTCCTCTTATTATCTTGACTTTGACATTATAGAAATATTAAATTTCCCAATAAAAATATGTAGTAACTCCTCTTTTAATACTATGTATATCAGCTCCTTTAGTTGTGGATTGTCTTCTACAATTTACCATAAATCTTCAATACAAAGTTCAAGTGAATTATCCTTAGGAAATCAATAAACAAAGGTATAAACCCCCTTTTCTCCTCTAGGTTTTCCTCTCTCCAACTTCGAGATTTCATACCCTTATATAGCTCAATAAGTCAGTTTAGGACTTATACTTAAATAAGGAATGAAATAGAAATTGAAAGGTCTTAATTTAAGTAAATTGTTCTTGAAACGATCAATCCATTATAACAAAAAGAATTATTAGCGATGCTTTTATTAGCGACACAAAGCAAAGCATTGCTAATAATTACTATTTGCCACACATACAAAAGCATCACAAAAAATTTAGCAATTAGTGATACTTTTTATAAAACGTCTTAAATAATGGTACTATTAGCAACGCTTGTACAAAACATCATAATAGTTATAATATTAGCGACACTTTCAAAAAAACGTCCTTGATAGTTATAAGTTTTAAATAAAAAATTTAGAACTATTAACAATGTTTTTTTTAAAGCGTCGCTAAAAATATTATTATTAGTGACGCTTTATTAAACGTCTCTAATAGAGGTACTATTAGCGACGCTTCTAAAATAAATTTATTTAAAAAAATTTAAACTTATTAGCAACGCTTTGTTAAAAGAAGCACTAATAATACTACTATTAGCGATGCTTTTAATAAAGTGTCACTAATAATATTACTATTAGTGATGCTTTTAAAAAAGTGTCCCTAATAGTTTTTTTAATTTAATTTATTTAATATTTAAATATATAATAGATAATAAATAAATTTTTAAAATAATTTAAAAAACTTCTCAAATATAATATATTTTATTTAATATTAATTATTTATATATATAATAAATAGATAAAATTCTCATACTTTATCCCCATTCCTCCTCAAAGTTGAGGCTCATGTTCACCTACTTAAGTGTGTGAGAGAGAGAGGAGTGAAGAGAGATGAGAAAGAGATGAGAGGGAAGAGAGACTAATGAAGAGAAAGAAAGACGAGAAAGAGAGTGAAGAGAGAAATCTAGAGAGGGTAGAGAGAGAGTGAAGGGAGGAAGTGAGTGAAGAGGAGAGAGGAGAGAGAGAATAAAGAAGAATAGAGTGAAGAGAGAGAAGAGAGAGAAAAAAAGAAGAAGAGAGAAAGAGAAAGAGGGGAGGGAGAGAAAAAAGAGAGAGAAAGAAAGAAAGAAGAGAGGGGGAATAAATTAATTTGGAAAAATTATTTAAATAATATTATAAAAAAAATTTATTAAAATAACACACTTTGGGAAATATTTTCCAAAGTGGTATTACTTTTCTCCATGTAGGTACAAGCCAAGTGCTAGTGCCTTTGTGGTTTTTTTTATAAAAAAATTAATCAATTTCATCGTTTGGAAGGACGAAATCTTTAATTTCAAGTGATTTTGTCCTTCCAAACAATGAAATCACCACAGAGAGAGGAAATGTTCAGATTTTGAAAGCTTCCTCTGGTTCTTAAAGTTTCCGGAATTTGGTTGTGACTGTATATTGCTTAAAATAGATTGTTTATCATTTTTTAGGATTGGAAGCTTTGGGCTGCAAATTTGCAGGTCGTTGGGTTCGTCTAATCATCTCCATTAATGAGCGTGAATATTGGCCACTATTTTCCTGGGACGAGCAGGTCTTGGATGGCATGATGGAGGAGGCGCTACGGGAGATGGCGGCCAAACTAGACGCTAAGTTGGCCTTCGTGGGGAAAGAAATAGAACTGTAGAATTCTGCCAACATCGTCCTAATGGGGAAGATGGAACCAGCCGACCCACAATCGAATTACGCCCTCAACAACGTCATAGTCGAGCAGATTGACAAGGGCTAGAACCAAATCCCGCAGCAAAATCTCCCATGCATGCCAATGAATCCTTATGGGCATCCTCTCCATGGCATGGTGGACCTGCACCAGGTTCAGCCGCTCAGTGTCTCTTACCAGGGATCCCAATATCCTTACTCTCACTGCGACCACCAGCTCACAAACTGCATCAACTGCAGCCCTTTCCAACATCGAATGTTTGATCATTGAGCAATGCTTTTGGAGGGATGGAGATGGAAGGGAGAAGATGAATGGCTTCAACTCCTTTCAGGATGCATTTTCATTTGTTGATGCTTTGTTTGGTTACCCAAACTACAACGGGCCCAATTTCTTATGAGATGGAAACTGGTTTTAACATCCATTTTCGTTTTGATTTTTGTGTGGAGATTCCTTATCTCTGTTACTGAAGAGATGACTTTGTAGAGTGGCCGAACCAGCGAAAGCGTAGTGGGAGGGGGTTGGCGCACAAATCAAGATCTAATATTTAAAATCAATCTACAAAAAGCATGCATAATACACAATTGATTAAGCAATAAACATGCATCCAAACATGAATCAATCAAAGAAGAATTGATATGGAACACAATACTTACTGACCTGGGCGTTTTCAGCCCTAGCATGCCCTCCAAAATTGAATCCTTGCACGCCAAACACAAGATCAATCAAGTAGAGGAATAGGAGAATACCTTACTAATGTGCGGATCCCTCACAACCTTGCTTGGATGAAGGAAAATCACAGCAAAATCAGCCCCTTGAACCAGTTAACATGTCCCAATCTAGGAGGAGAGGCTTCTCCTTTTTTTGCTCGCCAAATAGGTCACAGAGAGGAGAGCAAGAGGGGCAGCCAGCAACAAGAATTCCCCTTGCTTGTGCAAGCCGCACCAAACAAAGAGAGAAGAGGGTGGAATTGGGGAGAGGAGGAGAGGAGTGGGGCGGTACTTGCATTAGGGCACTTGTCACAGGCGTAGAGCTTTCTCTAGCGTCCTCACCTGTGATGGCCTGACTACACCGTGCAACTAGCAGCCAATCTCACGTCCTTCCCTCTCGTATGCGCAAGGGAAAACAAACAAGCAGCCTACACAGCCTTCTCTGGTGCAAAGGGGCTCCGCCCAATGCTAGTATAACTCAATCCGTCGGTTACAATGGCAGGGAGAAGGGGCGGGGCTGACCAGCCAGATCATAGGCAGAGAGGGAGCACCTTCTCTCTGGTTTGTCCTCTCTCTTTCTCTCTGGATTTCTGAATGCCATGGTCGCCCCAACCTTCCCCCTTATATAGACTCAGCATACGAGTTCGAGTCCCACTAGGAATACAGTCCCAACCCAAGTAAATACAGAGTCCCTCCATGTCCCAACTCTTCCCAGCCCAATGGGGCGTCCCAACACAATATAGGAAACCTGTGAGGAATCTGAGTTCGGCTAGGAGTCCAGCGCCCTGCTGCCTGTAGAGTTCTTCCATCCGAGGAAACCTGTGCATCGTCTCTTACCCGTACTAGGAGTCGGGCTGTGCTGCCTCCCTGTGTCCTAGCGCCCCTAGGAGTCCATCCCAAAGGGGTTGTGGCACCCAGCACGCCACTAGGAGCCCTGCCCGCGCAGGGACTCTGCCTCAGCCTGCTCCGCAAGGTGAGTGCTCATCTGAAACTGCCCTGCTCCCAACATCCAACCGTGCCCAAGGGGCTGCCTAGGTTGTCCGTCGTCCAAGCCAACTTGGTTGTCCGCTGCCAAGTATAGGGGGTAACTGCCCCCTTGTCTATGCAAAAAGTGGAGGGGCTAACAGGCCTCCCCCAACCAATCCCTTCGACGTCCCCGTCGAAGCTAAGTACTCTCGAACCTTGTCTTCGAACTGCCATAATGTGACGTCTCGCTCCCAACTGTTCTCTAACTCCGGAAGACCCTTCCACTTAACCAAGTAGAAAATCCTCCTATTCTTCTTGCTCATCCCTTCAACTTTGCTGTCAAGGATAGCGTCAACCTCCTTTTCAAAAGAGGTCCTTATCGTAGGCAGGGCTCTCTTCGAAGTACCTCTACTGGAATCTTCTAAGTTTGAATGAAACAGCTTAAGGAAACTGACATGGAAAACAGGGTGAAGCTTGGAGCGTTCAGGCAACAAGAGTTGGTATGCTAGCTGGCCAACTCTTCGCTTCACCTCAAAGGGCCCATCGTACCGCTGTATCAACCCTTTGTGCACGTCTTTCCTTCGCAGCTTCTTCCAAAGTTGGGGAGTAAGTTTCAGCATAACTTTGTCCCTAACCTGAAACTCAAGAGGTCTCCGGTCTTTGTCCGCATACTTCTTCATCCACTTGACTACCTTGGCCAAGCAGTCATGCACTTCCTCCATTCTCTCAATCCGCCCTCTTGCCAAGCGATAGGTAGTGGGACACCTGCCTCTTGTCCGCTGTAAGGCCACATCCGCTGGTGTAAGAGGTTGCTGGCCGGTGGCCAACTCAAAAGGACTGCTCCTTGTGGCTGAGCTCGTGTGTAGGTTATAGCAAAACTGAGCGACCTCCAGCAAGTCTACCCAGTTTTTCTGGTTCGCTGTGACAAAGTGGCGTAGATACTCCTCCAAGATAGCGTTCACCCGCTCCGTCTGTCCATCCGTCTGAGGGTGATTGCTGGTCGAAAAGTTAAGTTGAGTGCCTAACATCTCAAACAACTGAGTCCAAAATCTGCCTGTAAAGCGAGTGTCTCTGTCGCTTACAATGTCCGCTGGCAGTCCCCAATACTTGACAACGTTCTGAAAAAACAAGTATGCGGCCATCTCAGCGCTGCAAGTCTTTGGGGCTGCTATGAACGTCCCATACTTGGAGAAGCGGTCTACGACCACCATAATTGATCCGAATCCTTGTACAATCGGCAAACCAATTATAAAATCCATAGACAAGCTGACCCAAGGTCGGTCTGGAATGAGAAGGGGCTGCAGCATGCCCGCTTCCTTCTGCCTCTCCGTCTTGTCCTGCTGGCAAACCATACACGTTCTAACATAGTGCTCAACACCTTTCAGCATACACGGCCAGAAGTAATTATGGGACAAGAGAGCATGAGTCCGCTCTTGCCCGGGGTGACCTGCCCACGCAGAATCATGGGTCTCTCTCAGCAACCGGTGCCTCAAACCGCCAGCCAAGGGGATGAAAGGTCGTCCTCCTTTCTCATACAACACCCCCTCCTCCACCCAAAATCTCTGTGTAGACCCATCCTTCACGAATTTGATCAGCCTAAGGCAGACTTGATTGTTCTCCGTGGCTGCTCGTATCTGTTCCAATATATCCCATGCAACCTGCACCAATGCCGCCATCGTTGCCTCCGGATCAGTCCGTCGGCTGAGGGCATCAGCCACAACGTTGGCTTTGCCCGGCTTATACTCCAACACGAAATCGAACTCAGCCAAAAATTCCTGCCAACGTGCCTTCTTGGGAGAAAGTTTCTTCTGCATACTAAAGTAGCTAGTGGCTACGTTATCTATCCGGACAAGGAACTTCGCTCCCAGCAAGTAATGTCTCCAAGTTCTAAGGCAATGGAGGACTACAGTCATCTCTTTCTCATGGACTGAATACCTCTATTCGGTCTCATTGAGCTTTTGGCTCTCATATGCAATAGGATGATTAGATTGGATCAACACACCTCCAATTGCCCGATCAAAAACGTTAGTTTGCACCTCAAAGGGCGCATCAAACTCTAGAAGTTTGAGCACAGGCTCTGAGGATATGGCATCCTTAAGCCGCTCAAATGCTGCCTGGCACGCCTCAGCCCAGCACCAAGACCTGTCTTTCTTCAGAAGGTTGGTCAACGCTGCTACCTTCTTCAAATGATTCCTGATGAACCTTCGATAGTAGTTCGCAAGTCCTAAGAAAGATCTCAACTCTGTCACCTTAGTTGGAACTGGCCACTCAACAATGGCCCTGACCTTCCGCCCATCCATCCTTACACTTCTGTCCGCTATGCAATGCCCAAGGAACTCGATCTCTGTCTGTGCAAAGCAGCACTTCTCGAGCTTCAGAAATAGCTTGTGCTCCCTTAGCCTTTCCAGCACAATCCTAAGATGGCCAACGTGCTCATCCAAAGAAGCGTTGTACACCACTATATCGTCAAGGTAAACAACCACAAACAGGTCCAAGTAGGGTTTGAATACATCGTTCATCAGCATGTAAAAGGTGGCTAGTGCGTTCATCAAGCCAAAGGGCATGACCAGAAACTCAAACAGCCCATAGCGTGTCACCATCGCTGTCTTTGCCTCATCACCCACAGCTATACGTACCTGCCAATAACCCAACCTGAGATCCAGCTTGGTGAAATAGGAAGCCTTCGCCAAGCGGTCAAACAAGTCAGCCACAAGAGGGACTGGGTACTTGTTCTTCACAGTGATCTGAATCAGCGCTCGATAATCAACACATAATCGTAAGGAACCGTCCTGCTTCCGCTGAAATAGGACTGGGGCTCCGAAGGGAGCCTTAGATGGTCTGATGAAGCCCGCCTTCAACAACTCATCAAGCTGCTTCCTGAGTTCTGCTAACTCTGGTGGAGCCATGTGATAAGGGGCTCTGGCTGGAGGACGAGTCCCTGGAATCAACTCAATAGCATGATCCACAACACGTCGAGGTGGGAGGGTTTGCGGCAACTCTGGTGGCATCACGTCCGCAAACTCGCTCAGCAACTTCTCCACCTTCTCTGGAACGTCCAGGGCTGTGTTCTCAGCTTCCACTATCATGACCAAGTAGGTCTTATGGCCCCTGTTCAAGGCCTTTCTTCAGCTGAAGCGCAGACACAACCTGCACCTCTGTCTCGCCTTTGTTCTCAGCAACAAAGCATGGGATCCTCTCGTCGCAGATAAGGATTCTCCTAAGGTGGAGAAGTCAACCTTTGGATCAACTCGAAGGATCATGAAGTCCAGCCCAAGGATTAACTCGAAGTCATCCAAGGGAACAACGGTGAAGTTAACTATGCCCGTCCAATCACCAATCTGCACAAGTAAGTCATGGACAACTCCCAAGACAGGGGCTGCCTCTGAGTTCACTGCCTTAATCTGGGCTTGAGCCTTCTCCGTCTTCAGACCCCAAGCTTTCACACACTTCTCTGCAAAGAAATTATGGGACACACCTATGTCAACCAGCGCCCGTACTGGCTGTTTGTCCAGAATGGCCTCAACGTATGTCAGCCCGCCATGATCTGCCTTCTCCTTTCGGATAGCGCTCACAATCTGCATGGGGTTAATACAGGCAGTGACCTCCTCTCCAGAAGAAGAGTCATCCTCCACAACCACAGCATTCAGCTTCTCCCTCTTCGGGCACTCCTTGGCACGATGAGGACCTTGGTAGATGAAGCAAGCTATCCCCTTAGATTTGTTGGGTTCAGCCTGTTCATTGCGCTTCCCCTTAAAGTCATTCCTGCGTGCCTCACCGTTCCCCCCATTCCTTCTACGTCCGCCCTTAGAGGAAGAGGTCCCCTTGTCTCGTTTCTGTGTGGCTGGTTCGGACTTGTAGTCAACCAGCCTTTCAGCCGCTGTGATGGCTAAAGGGAGGTCTCATACGTTATGCCTTCTCAACTCGTTCTGCGCCCAATTCTGAAGACCAGTCAAGAAATTGAACAACTTGTCCTCCTCTATCATGTGTTTGATGTCCAAGAGGAGGGACTGAAATTGTTTAACATACTCCTTGACTGTCCCCGTTTGCCTCAGCTTTCTGAGAGAATCTCGTGCAACCCACGCTGTGTTCGTGGGGAGGAACTGTTCCCTGAGTTCCTTCTTCATCAACGCCCAGGTCTGGATAGGAAGATGCCCAGCAGCAGCGTCGTTTTTCAGCCTGGTTCACCACCAAAGCTTGGCATCTCTTGAGATACAAGCTCGTCACCATAACCTTCTCCTCATCCACAGTATGGGTAATCGCGAAGAACTGCTCCATATCCCAAACGAAGTTTTCGATGTCCTTAGCACTCCATGAACCAGAGTAGGACTTCGGTTCAGGCACCTTCTCTTTCTTCATGGACTGACCTGCCTTGGATCTGGTTTCTGCCTCTGACCTTGCAGGTGATGAGTTCAAAACAGCATGCTCAAGGAGGGCTATTTTGTTCGTCAATTCCTGCACCTTCTCATCAGTTTTGGTCCTTAGATCTCACAGTTTTTCCCTCATGTACTCCTTCGTAGCAAGGGTGTCCGCAGCTACTCGAGCAGCACCTCCGGTGGAAGTGCCTTCTCCGGCCTCATCCGAATAAGCACCTATCTCCAGCAAGGAGAGACGCTGGTCAAAGGCTCCAATACGTTCCTGGACAGAACGCAATGTAGCTTGGACATCAGCCAGCGTCCCTGGAGCCAACTTCAGAGCTTCCAGCTTCGCCTCCACCTCCGTCAAACGTGTAAGCATGGAGCCGGTCATGGTGGTTCCTTGGCTGTCCGATTCAGCAAGGAAACCTGGGTTCTAGGGTAGTCAAGTCCGCTACAAGTATACCTAGAACGTACCTGGTTCGTTCGTATCCCGGCAATGGAACCAACTGTCACAAGCGCAGAGCTTTCTCTAGCGTCCTCACCTGTGATGGCTTGACTACACCGCGCAGCCAGCAGCCAATCTCACGTCCTTCCCTCTCGTATGCGCAAGGGAAAACAAACAAGCAGCCTACACAGCCTTCTCTAGTGCAAAGGGGCTCCGCCCAATGCTAGTATAACTCAATCCGTCGGTTACAATGGCAGGGAGAAGGGGCGGGGCTGACCAGCCAGATCGCAGGTAGAGAGGGAGCACCTTCTCTCTGGTTCGTCCTCTCTCTTTCTCTCTGGATTTCTGAATGCCATGGTCGCCCCAGCCTTCCCCCTTATATAGACTCAGCATACGAGTCCGAGTCCCACTAGGAATACAGTCCCAGCCCAAGTAAATACAAAGTCCCTCCCTGTCCCAACTCTTCCCAGCCCAATGGGGCGTCCCAACACAATATAGGAAACCTGTGAGGAATCTGAGTTTGGCTAGGAGTCCAGCGCCCTGCTGCCTGTAGAGTTCTTCCATCCGAGGAAACCTGTGCATCGTCTCCTACCCCTACTAGGAGTCAAGCTATGCTGCTTCCCTGTGTCCTAGCGCCCCTAGGAGTCCGTCCCAAAGGGGTTGTGGCGCCCAGCACGCCACTAAGAGTCCTGCCCGCGTAGGGACTCTGCCTCAGCCTGCTCCGCAAGGCGAGTGCTCATCCGGAACCGCTCCAACGCTGCTCCCAATATCCAACCGTGCCCAAGAGGCTGCCTAGGTTGTCCGTCGCCCAAGTCAACTTGGCTGTCTGCTACCAAGTATAGGGAGTAACCGCCCCCTTGTCTATGCAAAAAGTGGAGGGGCTAACAACACTCCTCCTCTCTTTCTCTCTTTATATATTCCTCTCCTTTCCATATTTGGGCGGGTCTAGAATTGGCTATTCTTTAATGGGCTTTTAATGCTAATTCCCTTCTGGTTTTACTTAAGGTTCAAACACAACGGGAGCGGGCTTTGTCTCTCAGAGCCCGAGGAGGCCTGGACCCCCTGCACACAGCCAAGCCCGCAATAGGGTCGACCCCTCTCTAACCACAGGTCCCACCCTCAACACCTAATTCGCGCATCTAGGCCCCACAACATGTAAATGCACAACCTAGCGAATGCCTAGTGCGCATGTGTGACGCATGTAGGTCCCACTCGAATTATGTGTAACAAAGGTACATGTGGGGTCGGTGCGACCGCCCCCACCACCCTTGGACCCCGTGGCCTGTACCGGTTCACTCGGACCATTATATCATTGGACCAAACCGGGCCCGAGCCCATACCATGGTCCAACAAACTTATATGGCAAGTGTACTTGTGTGTTTCATTTGGGAAGATTGGCATATATGTAGCTCTCTTTTTCCTGAAACTTTTCTGGATTTGGAATGTTTGGAGATGAAGTTCGTACTTGTGTGTTTCATCTGGTAAGCTGAGCCAAATATTTGATGTTCAGATTGTGTAGTCTCTTCATCATAGGATTACTTGTGTAGTCTCTTCAGTCACAAGCAACGTGACACAACAATCTTTGGTCCCCAAGGACTTTACCAGGCTGAGAATAAAAACTAGGATTGGAATAATGGAAGGATCATTTGCGTGCACATCAAATACTAAATAATGGAAATATTGTGATTTCATCCTTTTGAAGGAGAATGATGAAATCAATTGAAATAGTATGGATTTCGTCCTTTGGACGGACGAAATCAAGGTAATTTCGTCCTTCCAACTAACGAAGTTAAGAATTTTTTAAAAAAAAACCATGCAGGCGCTAGCACTTGGCTAGCGCCTACATGGCAAAAACCAACACCACTTTGGGAAATATTTTCTAGAGTGGGTTGGTTTGGTAATTATGTTTTGAAATTATTATTTAAATAATTTTTCTTATATTTTTTGGAGATTTTTTTATTATATTATTATATTTTCAAAATAAAAAAAATTAAAATAAAATATATTAGCTACACTTTTTAAATTGCATCACTAATATATTTTATTTAAATCTTCCTATTGATTTTAAAATATATTTTATAATTAAAGAGAGAGTGTGAAGAGAAAGAGAGGGTAGAGAGAGAAAAGAAGAAGAGAGAGGGGAGAGAGGGTAAAGAGAGAGAGTGAAGAGGAGAGAGAGAGGAGAGAGAGGAGAGAGGGGGAGAAATTAATTTATATTTTTTTGGGATTTTTTATTATATCATATTTTTAAAATAAAAAAAAATTATAAAAAAATATATTGACACTTATTGCATTGCATTGCTAATATATTGACACTTATTGCATTGCATTCCACAAGCATCGCTAATGTATTTTATTTAAATTTTTTTATTGATTTTAAAAGATAATTTATAATAAAAAAGAGAGGAGAGAGAGTGCATAGAGAGATAGAGGGGAGAGGGTAGAGAGAGTGTGTAGAAAGAGAGGGTAGAGAGAAAGTGTAGAGAGAGAAGAGAGAGAGTGTGTGTAGAAAGAGAGGGTAGAGAGAAAGTGTAAAGAGAGAAGAGAGAGAGAGTATGTAGAGAGAGAGGAGAGAGAGTAGAGACAAAAGAGAGAGGAAAGAGATAGTGTGCAGAGAGAGTGAAGAGAGAGAGAGGGTAGAGAGAAAGAGTGTGGAGAGAGAGTGTGTGTGTGTAAAGAGAGAGAGAGGAGAGAGAGAGAAGGAGGATAATTTATTTTTTTTTAAAAAGCCTATTTGCGACACTAAGCGTCGATAGTAGGTTACGTAGTTGTGACACATATACTAAAGCATCGCAACTACTTAGCCTATTAGCTACGCTCTTCACTGAGTGTTGCTAATACTAACATTTATTAAAAAAATTACACTATTTGTGATGCTAAATAAAGAGTGTCACAAATATTTTAAATAGTAGCGATGCTAAAAAATATGCGTCGCAACTACTTAAACTATTTGCGACATTCTTTATTGAGTCACCAATAGTGTATTTTTTTTAATAAATGTTCATATTAGCAATGCTTAGCAGTGAGCGTCGCAAATAGTTTACGTAGTAGTGACGCTGAAACATAAGCGTCACAACTAAAACTATTTGCGACGCTCTTTACCTCTTTACTAAGCATCACAAATAGTATAAATTTTTTTAAATAAATATTAGTATTAATGATGTTCAATGAAGAGCGTCGCTAATAGGCTACATAGTTGCAACACTTAGAGTATAAAGCATCGTAACGTTGTAACCTATTAGTAACACTCAGTAATAAGCATCAAAACTACTTATTGTTATTAGCGACACTCTATCGAGTGTCACAAATAGCTTTATTTTTAAAAAAATTAAGATATTAGCAACTCTCGGTAGAAAGTGTCGTTGATAATATTAGTTGTGACGCCTAAGAATAAGCGTAGCAACTACTTATGCTATTAGCGATGCTCTTTACCGAGCGTCACAAATAGCCTTATTTTAAAAAAAAAATCTTCCCTCTCTCTCTCTTCTCTCTCCTCTCCTCTCTCTCTCCCTCTTTCATCTCTCTCTATTCTCTCATCCTCTCCTCTCTCCTATCTCTCTCTCATGCACTCTCTCTCTCTCTCTTCACTCTCCTCTTTTCTCACTCTCCCTCTTTCATCTCTCTATTCTCTCATCCTCTCCTCTCTCCTATCTCTCTCCCATGCATTCTCCTCTCTTCTCTCTCTCTCTCTCATTTCTCTCCTCTCTCTTCTCTCTCTCTCTCTCATCTCTTCTCTCTCCTCTCTTCTCTCTCTCATCTCTCTCCTCTCATCTCTCTCTCCCTCTCCCTCTCCCTCTCCCTCTTTCATCTCTCTCTTATGCACTCTCTCTCTTTGTACCCTCTCTGTATCCTCTCTCTACCCTCTCTCTCCTCTACTCTCTCTCTCTTCACTCTCTCTCCTTTCTCTCTCTCTATACACTCCCTCCTCTATCTTCCTCTCTTCTCTCTACCCTCTCTCTCTTTTATTATAAATTATGTTTTAAAATCAATAAGAAAATTTATATAAAATATATTAGCGACGATTATGCATTTGCATTACTAGTACCCTAGGTAATAGCAACATATATGGATATGTGTCGCTTCCACATATAGTAACAGCGTAATTTAATAACCGTCGCTAATATATTTTATTTTAATTTTTTTATTTTTAAAATATAATAATATAATAATAAATTTAAAAAAATATAATTTCTTCCCCCTCTCTTCTCTCCTCTCCTCTTTCTCTTCTTTCTTTCTCTCTCTCTTGTCTCCCTCCCCTCTTTCTCTCTCCTCTCACTCTCTCTCTACCCTCTCTCTAGCTCCTCTCTTTTTACCTTCTCTCTCTACCCTCTCTCCACTCTCACTCACTCTCTCTCTCTCCTCTTTCTACCCTATTTCTCTCTCTCTCCTCTCATGATCTCTCTTCACTCTCTTTCTAGTTTTTCTCTCTCTTCAGTACTCACTCTCCTCTCCCTTTCTGCCCCCTCTTCACTCCTCTCTCTAATCATCTCTCTCTCCTCTTTCTCTCTTCGCACCTCTCTCTTTCTCTTACATGCATTAACATGAGCCTGAGGTCTGAAGATGAGTGGAAATAAAATAGGAAAATTTTATTTATTTATTTATTTATTTATAATAAATATTAAATAAATTATATTACATTTGAGAGGTTTTTTAAAATTTTAATATTTATTTATTATATATTATATATTTAAATAATAAATATAAAAATAAAATAATAAAACTATTAGCAACGCTTAAAAAAAACATAACTAATAGTACAACTATTAAGAATGCTTTGATATGAATATTGCTAATACCAATACTATGTTGTGTCCAGATCGAACACAAGCGGTACCTAGCTTCACAAAGGGGAAAGGGAAGAAGTTTGGACAAAGGAAGACAAGAAATAATTCTGAATTGGATACCTGTCCAAGGAGGAAGACAACCCCTTTTATAGGAGGCAGCCAGCTGGTCCTCCCCTTAATTAGGGACCAGCTGGTCCGTTACAATCAAATCCCTTTAATTACGGACCACCATCTGGTCCGTTACAATCATTAACCAAATCCCCTTAATTACGCTTTATTACATCACAAAAAGAAATTACCAAAAAGTAAAGTAAGCCATAATATAGTAGGTCCTAAAATGGAAAGTAGTGCATGGTGGGAAGATGTCTCGTGGTGTACACAACATACTATTTGCGACGCTAAAGCATCGCAAAAAGTTCTAAATTTTTTATTTTTTAAAATTTATAACTATTTGCAACACTTGTGTAAAAGTGTCGCTATTAGTATTATATTAGAGACGCATTAAAAAAAACATCCCTAATTAGTTGTACTATTAGTAACATTTTATAGAAAACATCGCTAATAGTTATAAAATTTTAATTTTTTTTTCTATTTATAATATGACAATGGTATATTATATGTATACTTAATTTTTTACCTTATCTTGTTCATTCATGCCACTTTGGTTTCTAGCATTGATAGTGGCCAGACATTCACAAAATCTATTGACAGCCATTTGAATCTTTTGTCATGGTTGTGTCAACATTTTGGAAGAAAAGCGTGATAGTGTCGCTTCACTCGTTCCCAAAAAGTCCCAAGTTTCTGCTTGTTCCCATTCATGGGATCCATACTGACGCTGAGCCATGCACTGACTAGAAGATGGTTTTCTTCTATAGCCGGCACCTCAAGAAATAGTCTTTTTTTTAAGGCTTCATCAGTATGAATTTTGGATGCTTCACCAGAAAATTGAGTATTGGAAATCCATGGTGCGAGCGAGAAAAAAAATAGCTCCAATGAGATTTTATAGAAAGAAGTTCCAACAAGAAGTTAAGAAGAAACTAAGAAAGAATGAAAAAAAAAAAGATCAATGGTCATTTTTTCTAAAACTTGCTTGTTGGAGGTTTAGAACCTGTACGTTAACCTTTCACCTTCAAATCCAGGTGGCACTTGGAACACAGTTTGTTTGAAGCAGCACAGGCACATGTTACATCTCTTTTTTAACTGTTGAGCTTTCCATGTGGCATTTGAAATAGAGGTTAGAAATGCTCTTTAGCAGTAGTTTTTACCTCTGTTCTAAAACCCCATGCCCTCCCTATTGTCAAATAATAAGTGGAACTATGCTCTCTATTCAGTGGCTCATAGTTACAACCACAAAAGAAACACAAGAACAAAAACACAGGTAATGAGTCATAGTTTGTTCATATAAACAGTATAAAAGTAACTACTTAGAGTTGCCACACCTAATTTTACAGATCAAGAAGCAGACTGGAGAGAAGTCTCCAAATCAGGCTGTAGGGAACAGGCCTGCAGCAGAAACAAATTTTCTGTTTCACAATAGAACAGTTATGTCAGATATGCCCATAGGACAAGCATAAAAATAGTAGAGAGCAAAAAAGAGAGAGACCATATAAATACCGGCTTGCTTCTTCTCCAAAATAATGAATTCCTTCTCTTTCAAAGCATATTTGTACTTCTTTACAATCTCATTGCCGGTATCCAAATATTTTTCCATTTTGACTAAATATTGCTGCATCACAGAGAATAAACTATAAAAAATTAAGGATGTATTTCGTGAACAAGAAACCCTACTCATTGAAATCTATAAATTTTCATACCTGAGTCAAATGTTGCAGGCTGCTTAAATTAGCGCATCTTTACAGCGCAGTATCAAACTTCTGTTGTAACTCTTCTAATTGCTTTGGAGTACGTACAAAACCCATACTTAGTGACATTATTCCATAACACTAAGTTCAATTAAGGAGCCAAAGAACTGACTTCACAAACTGTACAATATACCTTCTGATTGGTCTCCAACTGTTGAGTCATACCTTGTCCAAATCAAACACATTGTTGCAAGATAACCAAGTTTCCTAAAAGCTTGTGGAAGTGAATTGGGGTATAAATATGCCTCCAATGAGACTTGTGTTAAATCTTCGTACCTTTGCCTTATATATGATGAGAAACGTCTGTCCTTAAGACAGAATTCGCCCTCCCTACTGGTGTTTAGGAACACCTCCAACACGGTATATGCAGCGAACCACAGTGAGTATGCTAACACAGAACACAGATGAACGGAACGGACATGAAAATCCCAAATCGGATCGTTTGCAGAAAGAGTTTTTCATGGTTTTATAGAAAATCCCGTTGAAGACAATCTTACCCGTTCAAACGGATGCGTCCATCCGTTAACGGACACTTATCCGTTAACCAAATGAATTTGTACTGTACCGAACCGGCCGGCCGGACGGCGGCGCGCGCGTGTGGGTTAGCCCACGTAGGTGCATTGGTCCAACATCTCTCTCCCCCACAAAAGTGGGTTGGCCCAAGGGCCTAACATGAAAGGCCAAACTAAAGCCTTATATACCAACACCATCACCTTCACATAGGTGATGTGAGACTATTCACTCTTTCAACCAATTCCCATGTGATATTCTCATTCAATATGAAGTGGGCTTGGGCTTTCTCTACCAAATGGGCTTGACCCACTTGAGTAATATGGGCTTGACCCACATAACCATTAATATGCCTATCTAAATAATATGGGCTTAACCCATTTATAATGCCCACTTCTAACAACTTGAACCGAGGATGCTCTGATACCAAGTAAGATAACCAAGTTTCTAAACACCTCAAGCCGTTAGGAAAGGAAAATTTTATTTAATTTTTTTATATTCTAACAAATATGTCAGCACACAGCCCCATGAAAAAGGTAAGAAAACCTCTGATTCTTAATAATTAGCCTAAGAAGTCATGAAACAATATCTCCTTGAGATCAAATACTCTGCAGGAATAATGGAAAATATTCTTCGAGCCCATGGTTTCTCTGTGAGCAAAAACTAGCGTGCTAAACTGTTTCCTCTTGACAGTGCACAGAAGGAGAAGCAAGAGCTACGATACATGCATTCTTTCTTCCACCCAATAAATCACGGATTAAACGTGTAAAAAGAAAACGAACTGCATGATTTAGCGTAGATCTTTTTTATTCTTATTTTTGTATTATTCATTTTATCACAACTAATTGCTATCCATTACTTGGGAATGAATGAAATGACAAAATTTTGCAGCAAGAACAATTGTCACAAAACTTATACCCTAGGAATTTTAGTCAATAGCTGTAGGAAAGAAAATGTTGCCCAGAATTTAAGCCAATATGATGCAATTAAAACAGTCGAGCACTTTGTTTACAGTAAGAACAACAACTTAAGGGAGAGTCCGAACGAAATCACCATTATCTGCTTTGCCGGAGATGGAGATGATGCTAGTTCAGGTCCTCAGGCGAAGGATAAATTGAAAATTTTTCTCTCCCCATTTTCGATTTGTATGTTTATTTCCCTCGTGCTGCTTGGGACCGTTTTCAAATTTTCAGGTGAAAAGCAAAAAACAATGCGGACCCAAGTATCCGATTAGGCACGCGCGGACAGCGCTTTTGGCCAGTGCCCGTGTCCATCGTGAACAGCCCCTACCATTCAGCTCTAACGCATGCTCGTTTCAAAAATGCTATGTAAGCTATCTGATTGAAATTTGGTAATACATATTTTAAGAAAAAATATTCCTCTGGCTAGCCCTTCTCATATTTAAAAAGGGGGAGATATGACATCAAAACCTCTGTATTATATAATACACCACGTAGGCTCTTGGGCATATACCTCGCACATAAATGTGGGCTTTAATTGGTTGAAGGAGCAGTTGGAATATTAGAGCATCAAACTGACATATATAAATTAGCAATATGGCAATTTGAGGAGATGCATCTAAAATATATTCATTTTGTCTTATACTAATAGCTTCATTTAATTTTTTTTAGTTCAGGGAATATACTCCATTTTATACTTTTACATCTCATTATTTTATTATTTTTTTCTTAAACTAAATTTACAAAATACAAAAGTAAAATAAAATTACATATGTAAGCTATATGCTACATATATGTAGGTTGGTATTTTATATTCATCTCACAAACAAAGCTTCTTTTGAGGAGTTGCATAGCGCTCCATTCATATAGTTATAGACGCTGCCTGGTCACCAATAAAATAGCAGGAAATTGGTTTTACAAATATAGTTGGTCGATAAACCTATAGTCAATCCTTAGGTAGCTGCCACACGGAAAATTTTAAAATGTGTTCACCTACAATGAGCCCCTTATTGCTGGTGAGTGCATTGTTATATGAACCAGTTGTAATCAATTAGCCTATAGAGGTTGGTTGCAACTGGTTTTTAAGGCCACGACCCACTTCTAATAGGGGGTTATTTTAGGCTCATTGCAGGTGGGCACACTTAAAAATCTTTCTTGCAAAAAATATAGCCAACCTAATAAGTTTATGCATTGAACCTTCGTGGTTCTGTCTTTGGGGATTTAAAGTCTTAATATTTCTTTGTTTCCATGATTCTCAACTTACACCTTTTATAAAGAAAGAAGTTAATATGAGCTTGACCCATGCACAACTATATGTGTCAGGCATTACAAACTGTCAAATCACGTGTTATTTAAAAGCTGCCTGACCCTTAGAGCACCATCATATTGAAATCCAAGGGCTCGTGATGCCTCAGGCTCTCACAATTGTGAGTGACCTGAGGTTCATATTAACAAGGCACTTTTATGAAAGTAGACCATAGAAAAGAGAAGTGTTTGGCAATCACAGGTGATACTAGAGCTAGAAGAAACGAGGACCTATGTAGTTGACGTTATGCATTTGCTTATAATTATAAGATTATCCACAGAGTAATTCATCTAGAATAGCTAATTAAAAAAATTACCTTTTAGATGACAAAGGAGAGCTGAAACGGATTTTGACAATTGGGAGGAAGGAAGATTATGACAAAGAGAAGTACCGATTCTTGGTTGAGAAAAAGCTTTCAAAAGTGAAAAACTGAGAATTGAACTTCTCCAAATTGCTTAGTGTCATTGATAGATTAGAGAGCAAATCATTTCCCAAAGCTACAAGATAGAATTCTTTCTTCTACTTTTTTTAAGCACCAAACCACTTGAATTTAACACAATGAAGCTATTAATATAAAATATTTTTTTTCCCAAATAAAGCTATTAATATAGGATAGAGGGAGTACTATTTGAGGTTTAGGTTAATAGAGGCTAGCCAACAGTAAACAAACATTTAGTGACTATCATTTTCCATATCCAAAACCCCATTACCTTCTATGCACTATGAAATCCCAATTTTCTCTAATGAGGACCCATCATGGTATAATTTACCTAGCGGGAGTATTCGGAATCCTAATTTGATTAAAAAAAACTACTCCCTCTATCTTAAATTAAAAAACTTTATTTAATTTTTTAAAATTAATTAAAATTAATTTTATTTAGAAAATTAAATAAAACTATTAATTTAGGATGGAGGGAGTACCATAAAAAAGTAATGCCCTACACACCCAATGCCTATGTTGTGTGACAGTGTGAAAAATTATTTAAATGCTCCTGTAGATACTCCCACCCAGTACGTTCCACCCAATTGTAACATATTGTAGAAGAGCAATGGTATTGTAACGTTCACTTTTACACGTCAAAACTTTACTTTATTATTTTAACACCATTAATTAGTGGGGCTCAAAAAATTAAATAAAATTATTAATTTACGATATGTGAAACAAGTTGTGTAGGATTATTAGGTGGAAATAACAATGAAATGTTACTCAAGAGTACTGATAGTGGTGTGTAAGCTTTGCATTGATATATCACACGCAGTTTAGACGCTTGCCCATGAGCGTTTGTTGCACGCACGCCAAGGACAAAGGCATAAGGTCCAGGTGTGAGCACATGGAAATTCATGGGCCTGCTTACCATGGATTGTGGGTGGCGAATGTGTCTGAAGACATGACCACAAGAGCATTACTCGCAGTTGATCCCATTGGATGAGGAGGTGTCTAGCCTTGTTAGCAAAATGGCCACTTGCTCCCAGTGGTAACTAAGTATAGACGGTGATTCATTTTCTTTTAAAATTTCCATACTGATAGGAATGTTAATGAATCGAGCTGAATATTAGTCTAGTTGGATAAGCTTGAATTTTGAACTTCCAGTTCAAGTTCAACTAATTGAGCAATAACAAGGCTTTAACCTTTTAACTCGTATTAAACTCGAAATTGTTTTTTAAGGTTTAGCTTAAACTTGATTTTGAAATTTATGTATAAAAACTTTGCGTCTAGGGTCCCTTCCAGCCTAATATTTTTTTCACAATAATTTAATTTAATTAATATAAATTATATTCAATAATTTATAAATTACATTCGAGTTCAATCCAACATTATTTGAACTAAGTTTGAACTCAATTCAAATCAAGCAAACTTGACTTAAGAGTTTATTTGAACTCGAATCAAAGTTTGCTTGAATCGAGCTCAGTTTACCTCACCGCGATGAGTGTGACTCATTATACATGTGTTTAGTAGTACTATTTATGAATAAATAGATTTAAAACGTGCAACCACTGAATAACCACAAAATTATAGGAGGTGATTGCGATAGTTCCCCATCCTGATTAATCCAAACTGCATTAGGTAGGGCAGCATTATATATATATATATAGCATGGCCTTCTAGAAGCATCCCACTTCTTTAACGGCCAACTATTTAGAATAAAGAACAAAATAAAAAATTTACCAAAAATACAGGAGAATTCATGAGTGGAACAAAGTAAAGCAGACAGGGGTTTCTGTCTCCCTCACGTCATCTTCCTACCAACCTCCAACCACCACCTTCCCTGCTTATTTCGGTACTCTGGCAGGTAAGACAACAGGGAGAATCACGTGCCATGAGAAGCCCTAAGACAATGTTTCAAGTTTCAACCAAGCCATCATGGCCCCTTATTTTTAACACAAAGACGTCATGAACATCAATATAGTACATGTTGTTGAAGTTGACAGTCCTATTTGTTTCACTTGTCATGGTTGGTAAGTGTTTTGCGGCACCAATAATGGTGGTGGACATAATCACCCGTTTGATCTTTTTTCATTATTTTCAACGCCAAAGGGTTGATGTTACTATTAAGTTTCACCTCTTATTTTAGCCCCTCTATATCATCTATGTGTAGGTGGGGTGGGTTGGCTAAAATAAAATATAGTATAGATTCACCTCTTATTTTTTGTAAATTGTCATATGATGAGTGTATGCTCTACTCTTACACGTGTGCAAACAAACTTTCATCTTTAATGACAAATTATTTAAAAAAATTTAAAACTTTTATGATTAACAATTTTTTTCATGTCCAAGGTGTTTATTGTTAGATAACTATGTTTTCTAAAAACTCAGCATCATCCATTAAGTATGACACATTATAACAAGACTTTAAGTGCTATAACCATATTTTCTAGAAAGCTTAAGCTATTAAGAAACATAAATCTTATTGATTTTATTTTTATATTTTAACATTTATAGTCGAAGGAAACTATCTCAAAGGTATTTAGATCTAAGAAGACATACATGGAAATCAAATTGGCCAAAGTATTCCATGTTTTTCACATTGACATTGCATGAAGCTGCTCAGGCACCTCTCACTCTACTTGATGTCATTTTACCTACAGCAGAAGGTATAAATAAGAGAGCATTAATTACTTCTTCAAGTGGCCAACATTATATTTGGGGGCTTCCTCAGAGATGGGTCAAATGAAAGGGAAGGATGAGCAGTACCAAGTGGCTAGTGCAAGGGAAAAAGGGGGCACAAAAATGTGTCTCTGTTGGTTAGGTAAGGGGGCGGTGGAGAGAAGGATAAGGGGGTGGCCATGGGTCCCAAAAACAATTGGTGGTGGTGCTCTTACTGTGCAGACTTCCATCCCATCTACATTCACATGTACTAACTAACTGACATGGGTTTTTAGTGAATGGATGTAAGAGTTTGGTAGGGGTAGTTTTCCCTTCCTTTTTACTTCATTTTCAATGCAGTTAAGAATGAGTTTGCTCCCCTTAACTCTTTATATCTGCATCATGTTTCTTATCAAGGCCCTAATCTCCTTGTTGCACTGCACATGCTTTCCCCTGACCTTTGCTACCTTACAATCCAACTACCTCTCTCTCTCTCTCTCTCTAATGAACTGAAAGCTTGGTCACCCACTCAAACATGTCACATGCATCTTAACTCTTTCAACAAGAGGCTGAGATAAATTAGACGGCCATACATTGCTAGGTGTGATCCTTTTGTCATGGGGGAAGCATATGGATTCTTAGAACTGCAACATATATTGTTTATGTGACGTGAACCCTACATGTTCTAAGAGGCTATTTCTATAGAAGAGCCATACTTAATTCTCAAGCTTAATCCCATCAAAGGAGGAAAAGATAAAAATAAAATTAAGAAAGGGCAGCACCCATCATCTTTAAGTCTTGAAAATTGCAGGTTGTCGACAAAACCAAAATCAATTGGCTGACATATAATTATATATTATTTATATATCATATGACCTTCTTGGACATCCAAGTCTGGATACCGAATCATTGAACTGCTGTGTGCATCTTGGGTTGCTGATGTGAGCTAAATACATTGAGACCATGTGCAAGAGAATGGAACCCAATTATATTATGCTGTTTAATAATTTACTAGATAAACTAATAACTGTGAGGCTTGGGTGGGTACCATCTACCACTGGTTTTCACTTGGTAACCATTCAAAGGTTCTAGTGATATTTTTGCATGATCTTGATGAAGCAAATGGAGAAAAAGCTGTTTGTATCTGTCCAAATTAGATTACCCATTGAGATATATTCCAAAAATGTGATTGCTACAAAGAGAAAGAAGAATCAACTGCTGTGTTATAGTATCTAATTACATGTGGGTAATTGGGGATTGGCTGGCAAGTACATGCCTCACTGCCCTTAAACCCTAGATGGCAACAAAGACAAGTGA
The DNA here is from genome assembly GCA_035235625.1 of Saururus chinensis. Lineage (NCBI taxonomy): Eukaryota > Viridiplantae > Streptophyta > Magnoliopsida > Piperales > Saururaceae > Saururus > Saururus chinensis. Next base: position 32,405,406 of record CP141140.1, read on the forward strand.
ATAGAGGGCTGGTAGTGGGGTTTGCAGTGGGGGAAGAACTGGTTGGTGCACTCATGAGAATTGCTTCCAAGGCCAACTGCTGGTGAGATGAATCTGAAGAGCTGGCTGGTGGCAGATGAGGCTGGACTGGGAGGCTGATGGAGAGCTCCAAGTTGATTTCTGGATAATTTTGCTCTTCTTCACTGGCCCCATTACTACTGTTTGCTTCCTCAGTTGAATCCACAGGGAGGTTTGTAGTCTTATTTTTTGTGATAGAAGGAGAGAAAGCAAAGTCCTGCAAATCGGTGGTTTTTTGTAGAGAATTGGACTCATTGGGGCATGTCTCATTGATGGGCTTGTGTGTCTGAGGGTCTAGACCACGGCTGAGTAGCTTCCTCTTGATGTGGGTGTTCCAGTAGTTCTTGATCTCATTGTCAGTCCTTCCTGGCAATCTTCCAGCAATAAGGGACCATCTGAAGGCACAAAAAAAAAAAGAAGAAATTTGAGCAAAGAACGACAAGAAAGATGAGAATGACTGGTGTAATTGGTGGCCATGGAACTCACTTGTTCCCTAGTAGGCTGTGGAATTTGATGATGACCTCATCCTCCTCTTCAGTGAAGTTGCCCCGTTTAAGATCAGGCCTGAGGTAGTTTATCCACCTGAGCCTGCAACTCTTCCCACATCTAAGCAATCCTAGAAAAAAAAACATAAAAAAATACATGAATGAACATACATATAAATATATAGATTTAAGATGATTGAAATTTGGCTTATGTATGTTGCACATCTAACAAAAACAAAGCAATGAGTTTGGTGAATCACGAGAAAATGCTGTCTGAGAAAATGAAAGGCTGATTTTGGCTAGAGATGAAAAACGTTCAGATGGATGATCTGAGGAGGACCCAAGAGAGGAGACGATACCAGCAGCTTTGGGGAGGGATCTCCAGCAGCCTTCTCCATGAGTTTTGATGTAAGCAACGAGGCGTTCATCCTCCTCCTTGGTCCACGCACCCTTGTTGGTGTGTGCCTTCTCACAGCATGGTGACCTTCCCATCTCTTGTTTCAGCCTCCTCCTGTGCCTAGCGAGAGAGAGAGAATTGGATTCAAAGCGTGGGAGAAGATAGGGAGGGGGATTTATACGTGAGAGAAAAGGGGATGGGAATTGACTCAATCCCGGTGGGCATTTGACCGAGTTGGTGAGCGGGACAAGTGGTTAACAAACAGGAGGGCCCAATAGCTGGATTTGGTAGGTAGCTCCACTCTCTCCTCTTTTATAGCCCTATGTTTTACCATACTTTACTCTGTTTTTTCTTATTCTAACTATTAACAAACTCTATTCTGGCACTAAATACCAAGCTCACATACTTTAGTAACTTATTTATTATCCTTTCTTCTTTCCTAGCTGGGGCAATTTTGTGCCCCCTGACTTCACACACACAGCATTTGCAGCAAGTTTGGCAGTGACCCACCACTCTATATGTATGATCCTAAGCCCCAACTGTGCACATTGGAATCCAAGTTTATGGTTAGCCAAATATATTTTGCAACTCACTCTTATTTTAGTGACACTTTCTTTTCCTTTTCTGATGACATAATTTATGTTCGTAACATACGTTAGTAACATAACAATAATGTTGCAATGTTACTTGATAAGGTAGTGAATATATTTTTACTTATTAACATAGTTATGGGTATAATCAGAGCTCGCTACAAACATAACATAATGATGCACTCGTGGCCGTCAGATCTTAATCTCATGGCCATATATAGCCCTTGATTGCAGAGTGCTTTGTCTGTGGTATAATTGTATACTTAGAGCCGTATGTCTTATTATATATACAGGGAAGACCATATGTAAAAATCCTAAACAGTAAACTTCTGCATAAAAGAGATTACATATTTTTATACTACAATAATGAGTGACATTATTATAATAGTAATAATTTGTCTTGCTTCTAGACGTACTTACCGCCGCACTGACTCCACTCTTTTTAATGTTTCTAGAAGGGTTGGAGGGAAGGAGTGAGGTGAGGGAAGAGGGAGTTTGGTGACCCACCCCTAACCTTGTGGAGCAAGTGGTCCTTACTTTTGGAGTTCTTCCCTGACCATTCTCTCATTCCTTTTTTCTTCTTGTCCATCAAAACCCAGCTTCCTTTGACCCTAACATCATTCTTACTCAATTTCTTTTGCGCGTGCAAATCAGCGGCTCCCCACACTTATGTGCGATTAATTATAGTTGTTTGATTATTTTTTAAGATTAAAGTTGGTGCTGATTAGGTAAATCATTATTATAATTAGGCTACTGTTTGCCTTTTAGTTACAATTTAAAGTCGGAGACACGGATTTTGACGTGTCATCCTGCTTTTATAAGCTGATTATTTTGACTCAAAGTGTATTATTCTATCTTAATGAGGTAAGCTAATATAAGTCAAATGAATCAAGAACTAGCAAACTAGTGGGCGTGCAAAACTCTGGGAGCCCATCCAGTACTGATCTGAATTTGCACCAAATGGAATCCAAGCTCTACCAGCCCACATGTTTGCATTTGAATGCTTTCAATCCCTCCCCTTACATGGAATTCAAATCAGCCAATATAATTTAAATTGGCCGATTAAAAAGTGGATCAGGAACAGCCATATCTGATTATTTGTATATTATTTTTAGCAATTTTTTTACGAGAAATGCTCCATAGCTACGTTCTTCCATCTACAGGATGAACCCACTAGCTTTATGCATAACCATTGATTTGTAGGTCCGCATTTTCATTATACGGGCACGATCAATTATAGATTGATGGCCTTTATCAATTCACAGCCGTGGTTATTCTATAGTTAACTGACCACAAATATTAGAATTTACCTTGCAATCATCCACTTTAGATTTGTTAAATGAAGTTTACAGGAACTAAAAAGCAGTAATTTGAGATTGTTATAGCCAGTTTTTTATTGCAGCCTGGTTTTGCCAATAGTGAGATGGTTCGCCTTGTAGAACACAGACAAACCATACAGTGGGGGCAATTGATGATACTTTGTAAAGTCCAATTTTGATAGATGCATTTCATGAGTATGTTGTTGATCATCAAGTAGATGCTTCCCACAAGTGGTTCCCACGTGGGAGTGGAGGGAAAGAGATAAAAGGAAAAAAAAAAGGAATTAATCAAAATAGTCATGTAATAAATTGTATTATACAAAATGTTTAAAACTTTCAAGTAATACACAAAATGACCTTATGCACATGTAAACCTTTATATATGTAGCATGAATTATCTAAAATGCCTATTTTTTTTTTTTTTTTAACTTTACCAAGTCAGTGTTTCTCATTTCTACCACCTCTAGCTTCGGCTCTACCACTTCCGCCACCGGCTTTACTGCCTCCGTCATTAGTTATGCTGCCAAAAGTAAGAGTGGATCTTATTTATATTTGATTTTGAGTTTTCTCTAATATTAACCCAAACCTTATATTAACAATTGACAAGTAATAATCGATAGTTAACAATCAGATTTGCTACACTAAAAAGAATATAAGATAATATTATGAATAACAATGTCTTCTTAAGTATTTACAATGAATTATATTAATAAATTATATAGATAAAATAAAAATAAATAAATTTTAAGACATGCAACTGTTGACTATCTTGACTATTGGCTATCGAATGTCCCTATCATCGGCTATTGAATATCTAAATTATCGACTGTCACATATTAAAAAAGATTGCCGGCAACAAAGAAGAAGATTCTCACTACTAGCTTCATAGAAAGAGGTGGTCTCTGGCCCTGGACGTTATGGTAGTTGACAATCAGTTTATTCGGCAGCCAAGAGTTGAAAGTCACATATATAAAATTTACTTTATTTTTATTTTATCTATGTAACTTATTAAGATAGTTTATTATAAATACTTAGAGAGACATTGTCACTTATAATGTTAACTTATATCCAATTTATTGTAACAAATCTAATTGTTGACTCTCAACTGTTGACTGTCAATTGTTAGTATAATCTTTGGGTAATTAGCATTAAAGAAAGCTCATAATCAAATACAAATAAAACCCACCCTTCATTTTGAGAAGTTTAACATGTTTATAGGTTCCTTTTTAATATTTGAGCATATAGATAAAAAATTCAAAATTTTAATCACTTAACCAGTCTTATTAGATTCCGATAGGGAGAAAAAGGAGGTGACTAAGGAGAAAAGGAGAAAGGGAGGCAGGGAGAAGGAGGAGAAAGAGGAGTAGGAGAGAAGAGGAGGAAAAGGAAGAGGAGGAGACAAAAGAGGGGAGGATGAGAAGGTGATGATTGAGGAGAAGATGAAGACAAAATCAGATAAAATAGAGTCGATAGTAAAGACGACGAAGTTAGTAGTGGAGTGATGTAACTAGTGGCAGTGGTTGTAGAGACGAAGTCGAAAATGATGGAAATAAGTATTATCGACATAGTAAATTATTTAAAAGTATTTTAAATAATTTACAATACATGTGTAAAAGTTTATATATACATAAAAATATTTTGTATATTAATTAAAAATAAGACATTTTGTGTACGGGGCCACTTTTCAATTCATCAAATAAAAATCTTGACATCACATCAGTTACCACATGGAAGTGGTGTTGGCGCAAGTCATTCTTCTTGTGTGGACCGGCCCAAAACTTCTCAATTAGGTTGAAAAAGGTGTTTTTGATACTGAAACAAAAGAGATATGGTAGGCATCTTTTTCAAGTCTTATCCGGGTCACACGAAGGTAGGCCATCAAGAAAGCTACATCCTGCACACTTGCCTATAGTCTTCCATGCTGAACTTTTGACGAAGTCAAATACAGTTCCAAGAGCCCCTAGGACCACTGTGTCAGTTGGCACCCTTACCTTTCCAATCTAGTTGATTTTTCAAATGCCAATTATTATTGCCTTGTTGGTCTCGTAGTCATCAATTCTATTACCGAACTACGTTTATTGCGGAAGACTTGTATCCAAATGCACTAAAGTTTAATATCTCGACAATAACCCTTACTGTATTTGGGCTTACTATGATGGAGCTTTAGATTGTTTTCGCAATTGGGTTGGAATGCTTGTGCATTTATTTACCAAAGTCATATTCTTAGTTTTCTAAATGTGAAGTATTTTTAATGCTCTTATTTGACAATGAACCCAACATAAGGAATGTATGGGAGTACTTCATCTATATGATTGACGATGCATATACTAGTGCACGTTAGCTCCAATACCATGGTGCTAATATGAGCTAGTGTGTACACTCTTGATCTCAATTAATATTAAGAGTTCCTATACGTTTCTTATGTTGGATGTATTGTTAGAAGAGAAGCATGAAAAACTCTTCTCTAAATGCTATTGATCTAGTAAAATTGTAATGCTCACCATTTGAATAATTTTCATGATTGTAAGTAATTATTCTATTTTTGCGTCGTTTGGATGCCACTTTTGTAAGAAGGAAAAGCCGCTTTGGTGGTTTAGGGTTTAGTTCAAAATGTCGCATCCCATTTTTTGCTCACTTTCTTAGGAACCCTTCTTATAAGAGTTCCCACAAAAATCGCTTTTCTTTTCCACAAGAGTGGGATTTAAATTTAATTTATAGGTGTTGTTTGGGTATAGAATTTTTTAGAAATAGAAGTAGATTTTTTTGGAATTAATTTTAATAATTTACAGTCAAATGAAAATTACGATTGGTAGTGGAATTTTTGTAGAATAAATTTAGATATTGAGTCAAACCCATTTTTAGAACTTTAAATTAATATAACTCTCTCTCTCATGAACTCAGATATGTACATTCTTCGTAATATTGCACTTCTAAATTTGAACCCTATTAAACAAAATCCCACATGGGTAGGTAATTTTGAACTTTTAAAGTGAGTGCTACTTATATGACACGCTTTTAGAAGTTTAAATCGATATGAGTTGAGGGGTAACAATGAAAAATAACAAAATCATTTATTTCAAAACGGCATTTGTTGGGAAAAGGCATTTTTTCCGAAATTCATAACCATTAATTTCATATATAATAGTGTACTTAAGGAGGTTGAAGCCGTTTTAAAGTTAACAAATAAAGCACAAGTTTGCTCCAATGTTGGAGTAATGGCATATACACTCTTCCTAGGTTCATTTCCCATGCTGAACTAATGAATAGGAGAATGAAACAACTAGTTGAATCTTCAATCATAGCTCCTCGATTTTATGACTGTAGATGGCGAGGTTGGAGTTTTCAGATGAACGGGGCTGGGATTTGGGAGAAGGGAAAGAAAGAGGAAATGGAAGTAGTGCCCTACTACTCCACCGTGGTCAAGAGGAGTTGGAGGCAACAACGACGGCTCAAGAATAAGGATTGAGCTGGTTTGGCCTAGTAGCCAACTCTCATTTGGTCTATTTTTGACATTTAGGAGTCCAGCGGAACCGTGCCACAAGCCACACGGTGCATAGGTCCAATTACTATTCAACATGCATGAGTAATTTTAGGGTTTGAGTTTAGTTTATGACGTGCATAGTTCTATCTATTATTTAACACATTTTAACAATTTTAACACGTATAAACATGAGTAATTTTAGGGATTTAGTTTAATTTACGTGTCAAATAATGAATGGACATATGCACAGCCACATGGTAAAATGGTTCACTAGATATTTTCTAAGTTTGGACAACCCAAGGGCTGATTAATCGGGTTTGGACCATGGCCAGGGTCAGGTTAATTGAGTGGAGGAGGTTTGAAGTTAGGATCTCCTAATGACATGTAAAGTCTAAAATAAATATGCAGCAATAAGTCGCTTATTAATTAGGCTTCCTTACTAGCCCTACTTATCATAAATAAAAGGGAAATTTATTAAAATAATAATTAAAAAATAATAATTACCAAAATATACCACTTTGGGAAATATTTCCCAAAGTGGTGTTCGTTTTTGCCACACTGGCGCCAGCGTGGCTTTTTTTTATATTTTTTAAGTTGATTTCGTCGTTTAGAACGACGAAATCGGCTTGAATACAATTTCGTCGTTCTAAACGACGAAACCTTATATTAGTTGACCCGGTTTCGTCGTTCAGAACGACGAAATCAACTTAAGCTGATTTCGTTGTTCTGAACGACGAAACTACCACACTTATGTTATTTTGGGCTCGATCGTGGGAAGGACACTGATTTTGTTGTTCTAAACGATGAAATCAGCTTAAGTTGATTTCGTCATTCAGAACGACGAAATCATCGGGCTTATATTTCCCGTTCCGCTCCGCCTCTAGTCACCTCGCTGAAATCCACTCGGCACTGCCTCCGTCAAGCAATCCACCGCCCGCCTCAGCCGACATCCGGCCCGTCGCCGCCGTCCAGCCCCGCCGTCGCCGCCGTCCAGCCCCACCGTCGCCGCCGTCCAGCCCGCCGTCGCCGCCGTCCAGCCGCCGCTGCCCACGTCCAGTCCGTACGCTGCCCACGTCCAGCCCGCTCCAGGTGCAATTTTTTGCTTTTTTTTGTTTTTTATCTTCTTTTTCAATCGTATAAATGATTTTTTATATGTTAAATTTAAGTAATTTATCTTTTCTATGCTATATTGAATAAATTTGAAGTTTAATTGTACCATTATTGTGCCCTAGTCTTAAAGGTATTGTTCTCAGTTGTTTTGTATGTTTTTTTTTAAAATTATTGAATTGAGATGGATTTTTAATTAATGAGTTTTTATTTTTTAAGATGTTAAGTCTCTCAAATTTTGGAAAATGAGGAGGATTTGAGTTTTTGAATATGTTTTTTTTATAGCTTATATGATTTGTGACATTGTATGTGTTATTGCATCAATTGTCTAATTTTATTAATTAGAAAATTTACTCATTAATATAAAGTATTAATGATATGCTTATATACTTGGTAAAGTTATTAGTTTCTATGCGTATATATTTTTAAAATATATTTGTTAGAGTAGATATTAGTATTAGTTTGCTTAATCTAATATTAATTTTATTTATTATTTATGAATTAATTGAATAAAAATGGCAGAAGAAATGGTTAGTTTTTTCATTAACTACGATGGACGCATAGAAAGATTATTAATGAAGAAACCGTCTACATTTGATGAATTTGAGATGCACGTAGCAAGTAAGGTTAGGTTGGATCGAAGAAGATGGAAAATTACTATGAAATGTAATCTTCCGTCCTATGGATCGAGAATGATACTAATGAACATAAATGATGATTCATCAATGGCTTTTATGTTTCACCACTCGCGTCACATAATTTCTTTAGAGTTATTTCTCGAAAAAGAGGCCCGAGTGACTAGTGAAAGGCGAAGTAGTTCACATAGGAGCTCTCACAGAAGCTCACAAAGGAGCTCGGATAGAAATGTGAACAATGAAAGTCATATGCAAGTGCCGGTGGACGACGAAGAAGAGGGAAATTTATCGATGACAGTAGCTTCAAATGAATGTCATAGGTCGTCTGCCCCTATTTACGATGGAAGTGGACCTACTTGGAGGTAAGGGTTGATTTAGTTGTGAATATGTTTTCAATCTTATTATCCTTTAATGAAAATATGTTTAGCTAAATTTTGAGATTTTGTGTGTAATATGGAAGGTCTACGACGCATGCACATGAGCCATTTAGCGTTCAAATGTCTCAAGGCGGTACATGGTATGAAACTCAAAGTTCGATGGGCCTTCATTACCCCTACACATATGTTGGTCATACCGATGTTGGACCATCTAATCAGTGGTGAAATATATATTTATAAATGAATTCAACTTTTTTAGGCTTACAAAATTTAATACATATGCGATGTTTATATGTAGGGGGGGATATGTCTACGGCGAAGATATTGATGAAAATGAGGATAATGAAGGTGAAGATAATATTGACGAAGTAAGTGGAGAAGATTCTGATATGAATGTAGAAGGGGTTAGAGGTGAAGAAAGTACTCAACAGATGGTTGACGGCGAGGGGGATGATGCGGTAGACAATGTCATTGCTGAGAATGATATGAATGTAGATGATGAAGAGTCGTCGTACTGTGAAGTGAAGCCACTTTATGCACACATCACAGATGAGGAGATAGATGCGGTAGTGAATTCTACAATGGATTTGGACCAACAAAATGAAGATGAGTTATACGTTGGCCGCATCTTTGAGAATAAAGAAGCATTCGTTACAGCTTTGCAGGAGTTTTCCATTCAAAATCATGTCGAATACAAGGTTGTACGAACCAATCCGGTGGAGTATATAGTGAAGTGCATTGATAGCACTTGCCCTTGGAGAGTGCATGGCTCAATCAAAAGGGGTGGTGGGTTTTTTAAATTGAAGACGTACAAAGGTGACTACACATGTCAGAATGCCCAGCTTGACACAGATCATAGGCAGTGTAGTGCCTCCTTTATTTTGAAGGTCATAATGCCCGCTATCCAAGCCGAATTAACTCTCACACCAGGGGATATTATTAAAAGAATGAAGGAGAAGTATCATGTTGACATATCTTATAAGAAAGCATGGGCAGCAAGGAATATGACGATCAAGGCCTTTATGGAGATTGGGTAGAATCATATAAATTGTTGCCAATGTACCTAAGGGCGGTACAAGAAGCCAATCCTGACACCTACTACTGCTTAGAGGATGATGTAGTACCTCGTGCAGATGGTGGCACTTGTAGGAGATTTAGACGGTTGTTTTGGGCGTTTGGACCGTCTATAGCTGGGTTTCGACATTGCATCCTTGTGATTGGCATTGATGCCACTCACTTGTATGGCAGATATCCCGGTGCTCTTATGGCTGCAAGGGCTACAGATGGAAATAATGGGTTATTTTCTCTTGCATTCGGGCTTGTTGGGAAGGAAGACGGAGATAATTGGAAATGATTTCTAATGGAATTGAGGGATCATGTACTAATGGGCATGACGAACATCGTCATTATTTCATATCGACATAAGGGGCTTCAGACGGCAGTGTCTGAGGTTCTTCCAGAGCCGGATTACCACCATCGTTATTGTATCCGTCACATAAAAGCAAATTTTAAGGAGTTCAAAAATGATACACTGACGGACTTGATTGGGGCAGCAGCTTGTGCACTCACAGTAGAAAAGTTTGATGCTAAAATGGACTTGATTGGTCAAGAGAGTCCTAAGGCAAAACATCTCCTCTTAGGAGGAGAATTGCATCATGCACAGTGGTCCCTTGCACACGGTGGTTTTATGACATTTGGCATGACGACTACAAATATGGCTGAAAGTTTAAATAGCGTCTTGAAGGGGGCACGAGGGTTACCCATGCAGGCTTTAGTGTCAGCTATCTTTTATCGGCTCATAAAATTTATTGTTAAGTGATCTTCTGCCGCCTCTGCCATAGTCACCCCATATACTCCTAGAGTGGAAGCCATATTGAGAGAGCAAACAAAAAAAATTGGGGAGTATATAGTTAATAGGATCAACAGGAGTCAATACGAAGTGACATCAATTCGTGCCAGCAAGGTTATGGTAAATGCTGCGATGCATACTTGTACATGCAACATCCATTAGGTTTATGGTTATCCTTACCCGCACCTTATCGCCGTGTGGGCAAAGCGGAGGGAGCCAATCAATGCATCACTGTTTTACACATCTTCTACTTATAGAAATGTGTACTCCGCAGAATTTTATTCTCCTCGTGGTCGGGAGTATTGGGAGAGGGATATACCATTTGTGTTATACCCACTGATAGCAACAAGGCAACCCGGTCGCCAACGGTTTGTTCGCATTAGGAATACCATGGAGTACAGAACAATGGAAAGAGATGGTAGAGGTGGATATAAATGCGGGAGGTGTAAACAAAGTGGGCATAATAGTAAATCATGTAGAAACCCTCCTGTTGATTGGTAAACATATAATCAACTTCTATATTTATTATATTTTTTTAGTTACGTACGCATGTATTCCTTACAATTAATGATATGATCTTCATCTTCCACAGATCATATGGATCATGCAGAGCCTTGTTACGGACCAGGCCCGAGTGACGCTTCTTTACTCGTAGAGCAGGAGTCACATAGGTCTGCTGCTATTTTGAGAGGAGAGGTATGATAACTTTTTTTAAAAATTCGTTTCATTGGTTTTTGGTTGATATAATATGACATGTTATAATTTTAAAATTTATTATAGGACCCCGGGTGCCTTGAGTACACCGAACATTTTAAATACCTCCGCCATTGGCCTATAGATGAGCATATATTACCTTATATCGAGCGAGCGGGATTCGGCCATTTCATTCATCTACAGTATGTTTGTCTTGATTGGCCTCTATTGACAGCTCTTGTTGAGAGATGGAGGAGGGAGACACAGACATTTCATTTGTCATATGGAGAGATGTCCATCACGCTCATGGATGTGGCAATTCTATTAGGACTCCGTATTGATGGACGTCCGGTGACAGGCACGACAGGAGGAGCTCATATGGATATATTAGTTAGACTTCTTGGTAGAGCTCTTCCTCCTACAGTGATGCGTGGTAGCTGAGTGAGCCTATGATGGCTCTTACAGGAGTTTCGTGAGCTCCCAGCCGATGCTACAGAGATAGTTATCGAGCAACATGCACGAGCCTATATATTGCATTTACTTGGAGCCACCATATTTGCGGATACCACGAGCAGCCATGTGCATGTTTCGTATCTCTCTCTCCTTCACGACTTTGACATGGCTGACACTTATTCATGGGGCAGTGCTACTCTCGCATTCTTATACCGAGAATTAGGAAATGCATGCCAGGCCATGACCTCGGGGATTGCGGGCTGTCTGACTCTTCTTCAGGTAAATAATTGTGTAACTTTACTTGGAGTTTTAGTCACGTATAATTTTTTAATTCTAATATTTGTTATCACTATTTTATGACATAGTTATGGTCGTGGGAGCACTTACATGTCGGCCGACCAACTACTGAGTTGGGTTGCTTGGTCGAGGGTGCTCCATTAGGGGCGAGGTAGGTTGTATTTATGTTTACCACATTACTTTTTATGCAACATTTTATGAACGTATGCTGAACTCATTTCTTAAATTTAACTCCTTAAGGTGGAATGTTCAGAAGAAGAGAACCGAAAATCCACAAGGAGTCCTCCGTTTATATAGAGGGGAGTTAGACCACCAGCGGCCATACCAGGTAATTTTATTACAGTGTTGAACTTTTTTTATATAATGATTTTAAAAAAATTTGTCGTTATTTAAACTAACTTATCTCTATATATTATATAGATTATTTGGCAGCCGTACTCGGAGGACTTGTTCGCTGTGATACCTCCACTCTGCACTGAGGGTCGAGAGGTGTGGCTTTCTCGAACCCCTCTCATATGTTATGAGATTATAGAGATGTATGTGCCAGATCGTGTAATGCTCTAGTTTAACCTGGAGCAAGGGGTCCCACCTTCTACTGTCGAGTTTGTCCATCGCATCACTCGACAGGGTCACCCTATTACCGACTGGGCTATATATCATGCGTCGTATATTGCTCGATGGGAGGATAGGAGATCCACTATTATTAGAGGGGAGCTGGCTACGACATTGCGAGATGTTCGTAGTACTTATATGCACTGGTATTTATCGATTACACGGTGATATATTTTACCGCGCGATGATGTAGAGGAGATGACATATCAGCCTAGGGGAGCATCTGAGGCAGCTCTAGTAAGTACAACTTTGTTAATTAAGGTATATATTATTTTCTTATTTTGTTTTAATTATTTATCTAATATTTAATTTATTTTTTTATAGCTTCGTCATATTCGACATACTAATGCGTATTTGAGTGATGCACTTGTCACCTGTATTTCGCGCGAGGACTTAGCAGCAGCATGTGAGTCGGTGATTAGATCGTCTAATGATGTCCTTCGTAGCTTGCCACTACTTCATTCGGTGATCACGGATGTTCATCGAGATTATCTTGTTGACGAGGCCGCTCAGATGCAGCCAATGCACTCTTTATGCCCTGATATTCCATCATCATCAGCAGCATATAGCTCTCCTCCAGGTTCATCATTTCCAGACACTACACATGTCACTCAGCTAGATCTGATTTTATATTATAGACGACATCGGCCAGCTCGTATTGTACCATCTATTACTTATGCTGAGCCGGAGCCCGAGCAGGAGCCTGACATGGAGTCGCAGCCGGAGCCCCAGCCCCACTGGGAGCCCCAGCCCCAGTTGGAGCCAGAGTTAGAGCCACAGCCAGAGGTAGATCATGAGGAGCTCGTACACCCCCGTTGAGGACAAGGGCGAGGGCGAGGGCGAGGGCGAGGACGAGGACGTAGGAGATTATGACATTACTTGTGATGTATTATATTTGTTACTCGTATATGATGTACTTTACTTATATTTGTTATGGTGATATTCGTGAGAGTGATATTTGTTATGGGTGGAATGAATGAAGTCGTGCATATTTGTTTGTGTTTTGTGTTCTATGTTTTGAATGAATGAACAGGGACAAGTGATAAAATTAGTTTTAAATAGTAATTTTAAAAAAATTTAATTTAATTTTGTCGTTTAGAACGACGAAACCGGGTCAAGTAATATAAGGTTTTGTCGTTTAGAATGACGAAATCGTATTCAAGCTGATTTCGTCGTTCTAAATGACGAAATCAACTTAAAAAATATAAAAAAGACCACTTTTGGGAAATATTTCCCAAAGTGGTATATTTTGGTAATTATTTTTTTTAATTATTATTTTAATAAATTTCCCTAAATAAAATGTACTCTCTCCATTTCACATTAATAGCTTCATTTAATTTTTCAAAATGATCCAAGCAGCCTAGTAATATGGTAAATGTGATAAACATATCGTGGGTAAAGTGGGACCTTCTTCATCAGTATTGACGTGTGCCCAAGTTAGATTTTAAGGAAAGTTCCATACAACAATAATATGATCTAAAACACTCCACGCAGAGTTTTAGTCTTTGAAAAAATAATAAATATAGTTGAAGTAAAGATGCAAATGTTAATGTGTTGTATAACTAAGAAGAGTTGTGTAAGAAATGAATATATTGGCTAGAAATTAAGAACTCAGAGGTAGCACTTGAAAGGTTAAACTTGGGGAGAGTATGCTAAGTTGGTCTGAGAGTACACACATAATACTAAGTGACCCGTAAGAAAGTCGGTGGAGATTAGTGTTGAAGATGTTAATAGAGGAATGATCAGAAAACATGCTAAAGTAGAGGTATTTAATTCTTGAAAAGGTAAAAGCTCTTCAGAAAGTTGACAAATGAGACACAAATCTTCACATACACTTACTACTTTTAAGATTTTAATTTATAGCTTTTGCTTTGTCATTTATTGGCCAAGTTTGGTGTCCATGAGTCTCCAAATGCTCTTAAAATGTTTTCCAGACTTCTTAATTACAAATATGAATATATATATATATATATAAAAGACCCATTTATATGAGCTCGGGTTCATATAAACCTATGTGAGCCCGATCTCTATAGGCCGTCAGATTTACATCCGGCGGCTAATAATACTCATGAGTTATACTCATTGGTTAAACCCATGAGTATTATGGGCAACTGGATGTAAATCCGATAGCCCATAGAGCCCGGGCTTACTTAGATTTATATAAGCCTGGGCTCATATACACTTATATATATATATATATATATGAGCCTGGGCTCATATAAACCTACGTGAGCCCGGGCTTTATGAGCCGTCAGATTTACATCCGGTGGCCCATAATACTCATGGTTTAACCAATGAGTATAACCCATAAATATTATAAGCTGCCGGATGTAAATTCGACGGCCCATAGAGCCCGGGTTCACGTAGGTTTATATGAGCCCGGGCTCATATATGCCTATGTGAGCCCAGGCTCTATGGGCCGTCGGATTTACATCTGGCAGCCCATATTACTCGTGGGTTTATAATATTCATAAAACCCATGAGTATTATGGGCCATCAGATGTAAATCCGACGGCCCATGAAGCCCGGGCTTACATAAGCATATATGAGCCCGAGCTCATATAAAATTTTTCATATATATATATATATATATATAGTCCCGTTTATATGAGCTCGGGCTCATATAACCTACGTGAGCCCAGGCTCTACATCCGGCGGCCCATAATACTCATGGATTTAAATACCCATAAATATTATAGCTATCGGATATAAATCTAACGGCTTATAGAGCCCAAGTTCACCTAAGCATATATGAGCTAACTTTTCCCTTATGCCACTTTGCAAGCTAACTTTCTTGAGAGGGGCTCCATGCGGGAAAACATCTTTAAGAGGGAGCCACACGGAGTGCTGAAAAGGTAAGCTGATTCATACCCTTTAATGAGGGCGTGCTGTTGTACTTTTTTTTGGGGGAGCTACCAAATGAGAATGCATTCAATGGAAAAGAAAAGAGTCCGGAGCAAGTGGTGGAGGAGACCGGCAAAGAGGTCACCTCTCACAAAACGTGCAAAACATTTTGTGAAATGAAATTGAAAAGTGAGGCCAGGCTTTTAGTTGGGTTAAAAGAGATGCACTGGGTACTCCGTATGGGGTCGTTGGGAGTAATTAAAAAGTTAAAGCTGCCCACACAATTGTGGACCTTGGAGAAGTCTCCCATGACTTCTTCGTTAGCATCATTTAAGTGAAACACATGACAACCAACACTTTAGCACAAAGTGTTAGAAAGTGGGTTAAATATAAAATTTATTTTATGAGAAGTTCATATAAATAAATAGAATTATTGGGTATTGAGAGCCAAATCTACTTTCATGTGAATCATAATAGTCTCGTATTACCTAAAAAATGGAGATAAAATTGATACATAAGGCATAAATTTTGTCTTTTAAGTTTAACCTATTTTACTTTTGTAGGGGGTATACATGTTACACTTGTGCACCTATAAAGGCCAACCTACATACATGTCGCAGTTCAGCTTGATTTTTGTTAGCACACACGATAGGTCGAATTGGCTTGGGCTAACAAAATAATTATTTTTAGAATTATTTTTTTTAATTTTTTTAACCCACACAAATGTGTCTCTTAATAGGTGGACATGTCTATTTGAACACGACACTATTTCTTCTTTGTTCTATAAAATATTAAAAACTTATTTTGTGTAATCTTTTATTGGATTTTTCTACTTTCTTTACAAAAGTGATTACACTACTATAGTCAGAGGTATACCCTCTATAAAAGTGCTTTTACAACATGTAACATATCATATTATCTTAGTAGATAGATGTCCAAATGATCTTAAACACTATTAGGGATAACATAATTTTATCTTAAGGATTGAGTGTTAAACATTTAATTTGATCTACAAGTTCTTAACTTTATGTACTAAGGTATGAAAATAACACAAAATAATATATGCTAACTCTCCCAAAGTTAGGTCATTTTTGTTTTTTGATTTACTATCGTCTCAAACATGGCTTGCAAGCCACAAAAAATGGATTGAATTGAATCAAGGGATAAATGATCGTGTCCTAAACGCTTTGGTACAGTTTAGATTTGGACCACAGGAAGACCGGGCAACAGGCAGATCTTGTCAAGCCAACTAGGAAATGACAATGGACTGTGGAGACATAAACATGCCTTATCTGGTGATTTCGAACATTGAACCAATGCCAACCTGGATCAAACCTATGCAGTTTGCGTGCTACGTTTTGCTACTGTTTCCAATGGAACTGGAACTAATGCTTCCATTGGAAAGAGTACATCAAATAGACAAAATACATAGTGGCATACGCTGAGTTACTGTGCAGAAAAACTAAAAAAAAGTTTTCTTGAGGCATTTAATACTCCCTCTATCTCATATTAAGAGCTCTATTCAGTAGAAAAATTCGTTCCATATTAATAGCTCTGCTTTATTTAAGTTAAGTAGTTGTATAATTTTTAAAAAAGCATCACAAACTCATTTTCCTTTTTCTTAAGTGAAAGTTTCACCCTTCAATAATAATTATTAATTTTTAAATACAATAATTAATATTGAATGGAGGGAGTATTTGGGAAATATATGAAATTTTCATGAACATTTTTTTGAAACTGTCCAAATGGTGAGCCTAATGGGCAGTTTACTAGATCAGTATAATTTAGAGATGGACAAATATGGGTTTGGTAAATCATCTGTAGACGCCGCAACTTGGACTTGATACCCATGATTTGGTGATGACTTGGAGTAAAACTCATCCAACCGCTGGAAGTAAAGGCAGGTATTGGACTTCTAAGACCTCCTCCTAACACTGTCTTTAGCCCTTTTGAAGTACTTGTTAATGTTCTCCCACTTCTCTTTGCACTTCTGGCCGGGCACTCCTCTGATGTCCCATTGCCACCATGGAAGAGCTCACCACTTCCCACAGAGGAGCCTTCAGACCCGGTTCCTGGAACCTCATCTCCAGCCCACTTCTCACCCGAATCAAGGCCTGAACTTCTTCATACTTGGGCCATCTACTCGTGCTAAAATTTTACTATTTGTGTTGCTATTACTGTTGAAACATTCTTTTACTTCTTCATTACTAGCATTCTCTTTACCAAACTTCGTCTCTTCTAAGCCCATTTGAACCTCCATTTGGAACTGGGTCTTATCAAGGAGGGTAATCCTCTCCCCAATGAACTTTTCAAGGAATGAGAGAAAGGCAGCTTCTCTGCTGGAAGCAAGGGCTTGCTCCTGAGCTCTTGCCATGGCTTCGTTGTCATACTTGGCCGCCTCCTGCCTCCTTCCGGCTCATCATCTCCTGTTCCCTCTTCTCCATCACTTCCAGGAAATTCTTGTGCAGGTTTTCTTGGTGGTCCATAAACTGCTTGATTAAGCTTTGGAAGAAAGCAGAAATTGAGCTCAGTTGCTTCCTTTTCCTATTCTTCCTGCTTTTCTGATGCTTCGTTAGCAAACCTTCTTCTCCAGTGAAAGTGTTTGACCCGTGGTCAATCCCGCAGTGCAAGCCAGCAGCAGCGCCAAGAACACCAGCATTATTCATTGTTATCACTGACGAGAATGAAGCCAAATCTAGTTTGGTAGTTGCCTCCGTAGCCGCCACTGCTGTGGGTGCAAATGGTTTCCACCTCGCTGAAGAACCTGTAGTTGCTTGTGCTACTCCTCTCTTCGTTCTTGTTTACTTCTTCTCCTCCCTTTGGGCAACTTACACAAGGCTTCTTCCTCCTTTTCCATGCACCTCTTGTTGCTCATGTTGATAAATTCCAAGTCCAAAGGCCTCCTGTAAATGAAACATAAGAGTTCATGAGCAGAAGTTATACTAATGAGAAAAAAAGGCAGCTTCAATTAAGGGAAAATCTGCAGAAGCAGAAGCATGAAATTATTTTATGAAAATTTAGGAACGTTGTTTTCTTTCCTCATGAACTCCAACACTGCCGCTTTAATCTGTACCTCAAAAGGGAAGCAACTTTCCACCATTAATAATCAGAAGAAAGTAGGAAATTTTGATTCATTCGGACCCTTTGGATGAAACAAAACATTACAAGTTTTTTCCATTATGACTACTAAAAGAACAGCGTCCACAATAACTGGATGTAATTGTACAAAAATCTTCGCAGAGAAATTACACTAGCAGTGCCCGCAAAGAGTTTTCATTGTTTAACTCCTTATTCCTAAAATCTTCCTTTGGTGGGGGGGATCCAAGATCCAAACCCAAAAATAGTGGTATTTGCTAGTAACAACATAATTCAGGTGAAAATTTAGTAGAGGACTTCCAAAACATATGCCATTTCATGTGTGACTACGGGCCGAACCGAAACATGATGGAACCCTTTCTTCCATTTAAATTAAACAGAAACAATTTCCATATGCTAAGAAAAAATTGACAAAATAAATCCAGAAATTGTGGTCATCTTTTTCTGACTTGCCATAGTAGCTCTTTAATGGAGGCTTGCTCTTCTTCCCGCTGCTGCTGGTGCCACCCACCCACCAGCCAGCTATTCGATCCGCTAAAGACCTGTGCTCTGCATTGCCCCCATCCAAGCCCTCACCAGTGCAGCCACTCCCATTCACCCCTAGCCATGGTAATATATAACCTCAGGAAGTACCTCCCTTAACAACTCAAGCAACATGAGGAATGACTTGTCGCTCCATCCACCTAGGAATTTGATATGCCATTACCTAACTTGAATGACAACTTTGTATGCAATCCATAATGATAGCTTAGACAATTTCCCTCTTAGTGCCAGCCTTGTCAAAATAATTTTGGTCAGAGACTGTGTTCTAATCTTGCTAATCCAATTTAGGATTGTTATCTTTGATATGGTTGTAATCTTACTAATCTAATCTAAGATAGTAATCTTTGATACGGTTGTAATCTTCTTAGAATATGTGATTATAATCATTGTACATATACTATATATATCAATACAATTCAACCCTACGTGTTGTGGGGATTTAGATCTTTACATGGTATCAGCCAGCTAGGTCTTTCCATATGGCAACCACATCTTTCACTATCACTTCAAGCCTTTCTCCAACGTCCATGGCTGCCCCTATCCATCTCCTTTTACTTTTACCATCACAAATATCACTCACTGTGTCTCATTGAAGCTTCACCGCACCAACTATTTGCTCTGGAAGACTCAGTTTCTTCCTGTCCTGCAAAACCAGGATGTCTTGTGTTTTGTTGATGGAAGCAATCCTCCACCTCCTATGCATCTTCTCATTTCCGATGGTGTTCCCTCCTTCTCCATTAATCCAGTCTACTCCTGGTACCAGGTTCACCAGTTAATTCAAAGTTGGATCATAGCTACTCTCTCCCATAGCATTCTCCGCCAAATGGTTGGCTTGAAGACGTCCCACACCATGTGGAGCTCTCTGGAATGGCTGTATGCATCACTTTCCCAAAGTCGTATTATGCAACTCCGTTTCCAGCTTCAGACTCTCAAATGAAGGTCTCTCACCATCTCCAAATACTTCAACAAAGCCAAAAAAATGCACAGATCAGCTTGCTGCCATTGGGAATGCTATCACCTCTCGTGACTTGGCGATGGCCATTCTCAGGGGTCTCAGCCCTGAATATGAGCCCTTCGTGATGGTGACTACCTTGCGCCCTGACCCTATTGACTTGGATGATGTACATGGCCTTCTCTTGACACAAGAGCACCGCTTGGCTCTCACTAGCAAACTCTCGGCCCTAGAGATCTCCACTCCTGCTGCCAACATTGGCAACAAGCAACCCTCCTCCAATACCAATGGTGGCCGTCCTAAAGGTGAGCACAATAACTCTCATTGTGGTGGCCATGCACATGGACGCGGTTGTGGCCGTTATCAAAATTCCAATGCCTCCTCTGCCCCTCCCACCAGCAAGAAGTGGCCCCCTTGCCAAATTTGCAAGCAGTTCGGCTATCTCACCCTCAAGTGCCCCAGCCGTTTCAATCATGCTTTCCAACCCCCTGCCCCTACCACGCAATACCTCCATTACCGCAGCTCCTTTGATTCACTGTGGTATCCTGAATCTGGCGCCACTAACCACTTAGTGAATGATGTTTCTGTGCTCAATGAGTATTCTCCTTATCTGGGAATACATCATGTTCTGGTTGGAAATGGTTCAGGTTTGCTTGCCTATGTCTCATACAAGTTTTTCTCGGTTATCTTCTTCTATGACTCTATGTAATGTCTTATGTGTTCCTGCCCTCGTAAAAAATTTATTATCCATTTCTATGTTTGCTCAGGATCATGACTACATTGTTATATTTACCTCTAGTCGTTTTCTTTTAAAAAACTAGACAACGGGAAAAACTCTTCTCTAGTGACCGAGTAGACATGGCTTATACCAGTTGACGGTTTCGAATATAGTGTCACCAGCTTGTTTTATAGGAGAACGAGCCTCTGGATCTACTTGGCACTGGCACCTTGGCCATGCTGCACCTCTAGTAATTCGGCATTTGATAAATAAGTGTGACTTGCCAACGTCCACTTCTCTTAAATTTGATTTTTGTGAAGCTTGTCATATGGGCAAATCCCATAGGTTGCCATTTATTCCATCACAAACAAAGCCTTCTGATCCACTTGAATTAATTTTTGCATATGATTGGGCGCTTCACCTGTTATTATGGCTTCCTTTATTATCTCTCTTTAATTGATTGCTATAGCCACTTTACATGGTTATTTCCATTAACGTGCAAATAAGAAGTCTTTAGTGTTTTCACTCGTTTCAACAACTTTATTGAGAATTATTTGGGCTCAACTATTAATATATTTCAAAGTGATGGTGGTGGGGAATTCGTAAACTCCAGTTTTAAATCCTATTTTGCTACTTATGGGATTTTTCACTGGCTTTCTTGTCCTCACACTCAACAAAATGGGGTGGTCGAATGGAAGCATCATCATATTGTAAAAACTGGTCTTACATTATTGGTTCATTCTTTTGTGCCTCAAAAGTATTGGGACTCTGCCTTCACCATAGCCATCCATCTTATCAATTGATTGCCATCGCCATCTATTGATCATAAGAGTCCTTGGGAGATCCTTTTCCACTCTCGCCCTAACTACAAGTCACTTCAGGGATTTGGGTATGCATGCTATCCTTATTTCCGGCCCTACAACTCTCATAAAATGGAATTCCGGTTGTCTAAATGTGTATTTCTTGCCTATCATCCAGCGTATAAGGGCTACAAATGTCTTCATATTCCCTCAGGCAAGGTATATATCTCCTGCCATGTTATCTTTGATGAGAGCTCTTTCCCTTTTGCATTTTTTCCTCCTAGACCGGGCAGCCCACCATCCACGGCCTCTACCTTGCTGGACATTTCACACCCTGTCCTTGACTACCAGACTACACATCCACAACCTCCTTCCCCTCCACCCCTACAACATCAGGTCAGCACCCCATCCTTACCTACCCATGATAATCCTCTATTGTCGACCCCACCGGCCTCACCAACCTGTGTCCCACCATCCTCCCCCACCACGGCTCCTCCTCTTGAAGGCTCCCCTACAAACCAAGACCATTCTCCTAGCCCTCCAGCAGCTATTCCTACTGTGACAAGGCCCGCACGCCCCTTAGCTCCTCTAGCTACACACCCTTTGGTCACTCATTCTATGATCAGTGATCTTAAACCCAAATCCTTAATTTCCACTTGTCACCCACTTTGCATGACCGCTGGTTTATCTTCTCCTAGTGAGCTCACTTGGTATTCCAGGCCATCAAACAAGCACAATGGCGTGAGGCCATGGACTCAACTTTCTCATTCTCAATGACACTTGGATCCTTGTTGTTCTCTGGCCTCCCAATAAGAATGTTGTGGGTTGTAAATGGGTCTTCAAGCTCAAACGAAAGGCCAATGGGTCTGTAGACTGGTACAAGGCCCGACTCATTCCCAAGGGATTCTCCCAACAAGCTGGTTTGGATTTTCATGACACTTCTAAGTCTTGTTATCAAGCCCACTACCGTTCACATGGTTCTCTCCATTGCCTTCTCCAAGGGATGGCCCATACAACAACTAGATTTTCAAAATGCATTTCTCCATGGTTTATTGGATGAAGTGTATCTGCAACAACCCCTAGGCTATGTTTATCCCTGTTTTTTAGACTTTGTATGTCGTCTCCACAAGTCATTATATGGGCTCAAACAGGCCCTCTAAGCTTGGTTTCATCGGCTTAGTTCTCTTCTTTTGTCTATGGGCTTCAAAGGCTCTTCTACCGATACTTCTCTCTTCATTTACAAGGATGACCTTCATATTGTTTATATGCTTATCTATATTGATGATATTATTATTACGAGCAACTCCTCTTCTCTCTTGCAACGGCTAATCTTCCAAATGGGGTCTCACTTCGCCATGAAGGATCTTGGCCCACTTCACTATTTTCTCAGTGTTGAAGCCTCCTACAAGGGACCACATCTTTATCTCTCAAAGCAAGTACATTATTAACTTGTTGGCCTGTGCTAATATGGCCCATGCCAAGCCCATTGCCACACCCTATGCTAGTGGTCGAATATTCTCCAAAAATATTGGTGATCCATTAGCAAATCCCATTGAATACAAAAATCTTGCTGACGCTCTCTAGCATGTTACCCCCACTCGCCCTAATGTAGCCTTTGCACTTAATCAGGCTTGTCAGTTTATGCACTTGTCCATCAGCTCTCATCTTATTGCCGTAAAGTGTATACTCCGGTATTTGAAGTCGACCATCAACTTTGGCCTCACTTTCAAGTGAAGCAATTCTCTCAATATCACGACCTTCTTTGATGCTGACTAGGCCAGTTGCCCAGATGACCACTGCTCCACATCTAGTTTTTGTGTCTTTCTTGGTGATAATCTCATCTCCTAGAGTGCCAAGAAACAACCCACCATCTCACGCTTTAACGTTGAGTCTGAATACTGCTGTCTTGCTGTCAGTTCTACTGAACTTGCTTAGATACATAATTTATTTCAAAATTTGGGTGTTCCACTTCTTCGTGCACCAATTATTTGGTGTAATAATTTAAGTACAACGTATATGGCTTCCAACCATGTGTTTGATGCCCAGACAAAACACATAGAGATTGATTATCACTTTATTTGTTAATGGGATCTCTTCTTATTAAATATGTTTCCACAGTTGATCAAGTAGCGGATATTCTCACTAAAGGCCTCTCTCGTTTGCATCATCAACTTCTTTGCACCAAACTCACACTGGTTGACAAACTTACTTAGTTTGTGGGAGGGTAATGACCGCTCAGCCAACTTCCTTCTCAATGTCAGCCTTGTCGACGTAATTTTGGTTAAAGATTATGTTCCAATCTTGCTAATCCAATCTAAGATTGTTATTTTTGATATGGTTGTAATCTTGCTAATCCAATCTAGGATTGTTATCATTGATATGGTTGTAATCTTCCTAGAATATGTGATTGTAATCATTGTACATATACTATATTTCTATCAATACAAACCAACTCTACATGTTGTGGGGATTTAGATCTTTATAATCCACACTCTAGATATAACTCCTCAGCATCGTCAGCCAATTGGTAGAACCTAGTAACCTGTTCATTGGTATATCATTTGTTCCCTAAGAAAAAAGTAACATCATCTCTGATTCCAAAATGTATCATGAACCATAGCTCATAGATTATTGCCTGTATCATATGCATTGTCCCACTATTTACCATATTTTATTGGTTTAAACTACCAAAATGGCTAGTTAAAGGCTCTCCATGATTAAACCACACTGTGTAGCTTCATACTATCCCATTGGATATCAAGTGACCATAGCTTTGAAATTGATATAACTAATAAGGATAATTTATAATTAGGGTTAATTAGGTTATGAAACAATAGTCTGATGTATTGAATTGAATTTGCTAACATTGAAAATTTCTATGCAGATCCAATGTTGTTGATCGATAGGCTTTGAAGAAAATTAGATTTCAAAAACAGTGTAAGCGATCAATCAGCCAGCAAGGGCAATCAATCAACTCAACAGGCAATTTCCTATTTCAAACCAATTTTGAATTATTTTCTAATTAAAACTTTTTCCACGACTCTCATGCCTATATAAAGACATATGGGACTTGAAATTAATGGATTCAAGTCAATTTTCTAAAGAGCAAGAAGGACAAGAAGATGGAGGAACAATCAGATTTCAATAGAGATTCAAAAACCTTTTTCTCTCATGCAAAACTAGGTTTTTTTTTACTTAGGAGTTGATGAAACTATAGATAAGTTTCAGCTTCTTTTCTTTTAATTTAAATCTTAGTTTGTATGATAAGGATTTCCTTTTTAATAGAAGAACTTTTTATGTTTATTCAATTCCATGTTGATTTATTGTCATGTAAATGACGGATTTATATGGTTTTGATATTTACATTGATTCTAATATTTGTGATTTAGATGAGATAGTTATGCTATAGATTTTAATGTTCATATGATTAATTAATTGGATAGTTTGTGCTAAAATTAAACAAATCATGACACTAGTGTAGATAATTTGTTTTAATTGAAGATAATTCATGCCATAAAGTTAGTAATTCTTTCTAAAATAATTCCAACTTGTAGCTGAGAATACTTTTTCATGTATGCACTTGATTTAGATTAAAGGGTAAGAACTTGTTATGATTTTATAGTGGATTCAATATCCTAAGTAATTGCCATCTTATTGCTCTCTTTCATTTAGTTTAGTTGATTACTTCCTTTGTTTAATTTTAGTTTAAGTTCTTTTAAGTTTCAAATATTAACAATTCATCTCCTTAGATTTAGTAATAATTTAATCCGTCTTTTAACGTCGACAACCCTTAATATTTATCCTAGTACAATTGTCTTGCATATTTGCAAAGGGTTTAATTATAAACATTCATTAACCTAAATAAAAAATCCCATTAGCACAAAAAACATTTTGTCAACCATAAAAAAAGGTAATTTCTAATATTTTTTTTGCTAAGTAAGCAAAGAATATATTAGCTCAAAAGAAGGGTACAAAAGATAAAACAAAAAAATTGTAAAACTCTTCCCCAAACCTAGAGCAAATAACTACTTCATAAACTTACCATTTGAAAAAGAAAAATCATTGATGCAATTAGTGTTATATGACTTTGACCCCAAACCATGTCATGAAATTGGATATGGACCTATCTTCCCATATTTCGAGAATCATTCTGTAATTCATTCCTAAATAATCAATAATGAGCATATCATAATTAAGTAATAATAATAAAAAACAACTCAATCCATTTTGCAACAAATATTACAAGACATATAAACACATTAATAAAAACAGTTTGAAAGCATTTTCACCAGAAAATCCATCATAATATATGCAAACCCAGCTTGAAATTCCAAGCTCCAACTTCACTTTCGATCAGCACCATAGTTAACAAGGAAAGTGATTATTTTTCCTTTTAGTAGTATAAACTTGAATTTGAGTTCTTACAAAAACGAAAATATTCCTACTCCACTTTCTTTACACTAAAACCTTACTTCAAGCTTTGGTTAGACCAAGAAAAACAAATACCACTTTTGTTAGGTGAGACCCACATTTCTTTCTGTAATCAAAGGCTCAAGTAAGGTTTTGGTGTAGAGAAAGTAGAGTAGGAATGTCAGTTTACCTAAGAAAAGGTAATATTTGAATAGGAAAAGGATAATCACCAAAGAATCTGTCCAACAAAACCCTTAACTGTGTTTTGATTAGATAGAAAATATGGGACAAGTAAGCCTTATGTGAGCCCACATGTTCCATTTAACCACAACCCAGTTGGATAGTTTTTCTGGACAGATTCATTGGGTGTATATCACTACCCAAAAAATCATATACTAAGTGCTACTCCAATTACAAAGGGTGTTGATAAATTTACACCGAATTTGCACCCTAAATCCATGCACCTATGAGGTGGAGTGTTTTTGTTGGACAGTGAAAGTGGACCTCATATGGCCCATGTTTTCATTGTCCAACAAAAACTCACCACCTCAATGGTATATGGATTTGTTGTACAGATTTAGTGTAGCATTATCATTTCCCATCTACAAAACAACAATAAGGGATAATAATAGTTCTGAAAATAGCAAAGCTACCATTCCATGTTTCAAAATGAATTGATACTTCATCAGTCATTAAATATTGAATGTGTTAGCGCAAAACAACCAACTAAAATAACCTTCAAACTTCTAAATAATGAGCTCAATGCACGCAGATGGCCATTTTCTATTTGTTCATCAGCTGGGTTTGAAAATAAGGCAGTTTATTCACTGGAATTAAAACAGAAAAGATGGTAGTTATGCTGGGGATTCAAAGCATGAGCAAAAGTGACTTCACGCAGCATGATAACCAACATCTCGCCCAACAAGAAAATCAAATTACAGAGCAGAGATAACAATAAAAACAAGATTTGTGACCTAAATAAACACAAGACTGCATTTGAGACTTAGGTCAGATCTACTATACAGTAGCTCTGTTTACAAGAATTCACTTAAACACCAGATTTTACGGTGGGTATGCGTAGATCATAAACAGCAAATAAATGATGTCAACTACTAGATTTTTAATGCAGAAAACACACTTCCAATGCCTCTTCATATGTGTGCAGAAGTAAATTGATACTTAGAAAGAAAAACCCAACAACGATCAGAAAATAGCAATTCACGGCACGGAGAAAACAATTGCAAAACCCATAAATCATTCCATCCATAGGATATGAGGAAACACATCAAAATCAAGCTGATTCATTTCTCAACTGGCAGCACAAAAATCGCTCCATCTCCATCATACACCAGAAAATAATCATGCAATCTTTCGTTACTGAAATTGAACAGCAGCCTACCTACCTTAAGTGGTTTCAGAAACCATCATTTGTTTCCCATGCCGTTCTCCGTCATAGGTTGACTGCTGCCTGTCTCCAAGAGCGGGAAAGAGAGGGTTTTGTGGGTATTGGGCATCAATGCGCGGGAGGTTCCAGCGGGAACAGCAAGAGGCGAAAGAGTAATGAGACGACCGCTTGCGCTCTGGCATCTCAACGCTTGCCAGACGCGGGCCAGGATGAGCGGGATCCATACGGAGGTCCATGGGCTCCGTGCCATCCACGCGAGTTCTACTGGCATAGCGCTTTTATCATTTGCATGTTTTCCTGTAACCCCTAAATAAAAATAAAACGTTTGATTTTTTTAAAAAAAATTTGTACCCTACTTTTTCCACCATTCACCTGTTCCTTTGTCCCCGTTTACCTCCCCCTCCTTGGGTTAACTTAAA
Source organism: Saururus chinensis (assembly GCA_035235625.1). Lineage (NCBI taxonomy): Eukaryota > Viridiplantae > Streptophyta > Magnoliopsida > Piperales > Saururaceae > Saururus > Saururus chinensis. Next base: position 32,432,945 of record CP141140.1, read on the forward strand.
GAAAAAAAACTAAAAATTTTTTTTCTCCTCTTGAAGAGCGAGCACTAAAGCCACCGGGGAGTACTGTAGCCATCAGCTGCCAATGAGTACTATAACTATAGCCATCAGCTGCCAATGAGTACTATATCCGTTGGCATATACTATAGCTCTAGCGATGATTAAAAAGCTCCGGTGGTAGCTAAAAAAGCTTCGGCGACAAAAAAGTTGAACCCTTTTTATAAATTTTTCTTCCCTTATAGTAATATTTGTTTATCAATTGTGTCTTTATACTTTCATAGACATATTAATCATATTTTCTGCTAGAACATTGTCAGAGGCAAAAAAAGACTTCTATTATTTTTTTAGCCCCTGCCACATCGTTCTTCACTTCACGGAGACCACCCCCTACCACGTATTAATGAGGTAAAAGCTTCTGTTAATATATTTACGGAGGGTAAACCACATCACAGTGTGATTACCTGCATGGGGACTACCCACTGCTAAAGTAATATATATATATATATGAGGAGAAAACTTTTGTTAGCTCTATGACGGGGAGTATAACTTGACATAATATACTTAGGTTCACAGAGAGTAACGTCTATCAAATATTATGTTGTGAATGTCCTAGGGGCTACCACTGGGGCCACGTGTTAGGGTAATTAAGATTTTAATTATATAATCAGAATAATTAAGTCAATAAATTAATTAAGGTATTAGTAGTTTCTTTTAATTATATTATTGGGCCTTAAGTATCCATTAGTTAGTCTATAAGTGTAAGGACTATGCCCTAAGTTAATTATGAATAAAATATTATTTATTTAATTATCTTCTTTTTTCTGCTACGTTTCCTTATAGTATGCCCCAACATACTATAAGGAAGCTGTTTTTCGTAAACCTACAATTGCTGATGCCTACTTGAAGCAATGGAATGTGTATAAGGCTATGAAAATGTCGTAAGAGGCTATTTTGTGTTACCAGCAAGCTTTTCAGGCATGATCAGATTTTGCTATGGCTTACGGCAATTTAGCAAGCATCTTTTATGAATAGGAACAGCGAATCCAATATGAAGTTGAGTACTCTACAGATGTGTCATCCATGTCTTCTGACATGATTGCAAGACTTGATTAAAGAAGATAAGATTCAAGTTTTGGTTCACTTAAATGGGTACACCAAGGTTGCAAGGAATGAAGTTTTTGCCATGCAGCCGATGCCCATTCAGGTTTCTTCCATGGGATTTCCAGGTACAATAGTTTGCCAGCACAAGAGGTCCGATTATGGGCTTTACTACAACTGAGCAGTTGTTCTGGGTGGGCTTTGCATGAGTTTGACCCTACTTAGGTCTATAAGCGGCTTCGTGCATGGGCTCGGCCTTTTGTGGGCTGTAGAATCTGGGTGGCCACATGGGTCTATTACTTCACCTATGTTCAAAGTTGTTGTGACGTTGCTGCCTATGCCAATTGTCATCTTTGGTATTTATACCTTGATGCTGTCTGATGGCCTCTGTGGGCAGTCTTGGGGCACCCTGTAGTCACTATGATGATCCCACTTGTTGTAGAACTATGTAGGCACTCCATATTGTCTTGCACCGAACAAGTCAAGCCCATTCCTTTGTTTTGCCGCCTCCTTCATCTTCCATCTCTACCAACCATAGCTATACCTTGCCCTTGGATTCAGTTAATTGCACTTCCATCATGTTTGTGCTAGCTTATGCACATCTGCTTTTGAGTAGTGACCCACTATCTCCATCATTCTACCTGTCTCATCCACAATCCCGGACCGACTATTCACACGGAGCTATGGTGGGCCCAATGCTTGGAGTTTTAGGTCAACTCGAGGACGAGGTGATGCGGAAGCATGGTGGAATGTTGTAAAAGTCCTAGGGGCTACCATTGGGGTCACGTACTAGGGTAATTAGGGTTTTAATTATGTAATAAGGGCAATTAGGTCAATATATTAATTAGGGTATTAGTAGTTTCTTTTAATTATGTTATTGGGCTTTAGGTGCTTGTTAGTAAGCCCATTAGTTAGTCTATTTAAGTGTAAGAGTTATGCCCTAAGTTGATTATAAATGAATTATTGTCTGTTTAATTATCTTCTCTTCTCCCCTGCATCTCCCTCCTATCTAGCAGCAATGCCTCTCCGTCTCTCCTTTCTCGGCCTTCCTGTGTTGCTCCCTTCCCGTTACCGGTCAACCAAGCCATTGTGGACATCGGTCCACAACATATTATTAGTCTATTTATGATCATCCTAGGTTTTCATTGCCCTTATTATGTGTCATTTTAGGTGACTATAGCTTAAGTCAATCAAGAATGGATCATCTTGTTGATGAATCTTCGTCATTTATGGATTTGATGCCATCTATTATAAAAAATAGTGGGTGTAGGGCTTCAAATGAGGAAATAGATGAGATTGTTCCATGTTCATTGAAACAAATAGAGGCGTATCAACTATACAGTGAGGTAGAAAACCAGTCTTCTAAAGAGGTATAGACCATTTTTCTATCTAAAAGAAAATTGAAGAGCAACGTAAAGAATTTTGGTATTTTCTAATGTTGTCAATTGAAAATTTTATGATGCAACTCTTTCTTAACAAGATATATATAAAAGAGAAGGCCAAAGCCAGGGTGACATCTTAAATATTGATATATCTTTTGCATTTTTTGATGATAAGGCAAATTCATTAATTGTAAATGTTATGAGGAATATGTCATATTAATGGAAGAAATGTCAATATTAATATATTTTTATCAACTTGCAGGTATTCCCATCACAAGAGGCTTTAATAAAATAGGCTAAAGAAATTTGTATAAGCCATGGTACAATGCTTATAATCCTAAAATCGGATGCCCAAAAGTGAAGACCACATGTTACTCTAGCTTGTGAAAGGGCGGTTACTACAAAAGAAGTATTATTCACAAGCCCATAGACAAACAACCACAAAGAAATGGATGCCCATTCAAGTTACAAGCAAGGGAAATGTATATTGATGATGTTGTTGGGTGGAAATTGAAAGTAATTTGTGGTAGTCACAATCACCCCCCTAGGAAGTTTGGAGAAGGGCACACATATGTTGGTTGTCTGAAAGAAGGAGAGATAGAAGTTGTGAAGAATTTGTCAAAGATAGGGTTAAAACCTTGACAAATTTTGTTATCTTTAAAGGAAGTAGACCATATAAATTGTACAACTATGAAAACAATTTACAATGTTCGTAGTCGTTTGTCTTTAACTCAAAGAGAGGGTAGAACTGTGGTACAAGAGTTGATGAAATAGATTAAGGAATCAGGGTACGTGTGTTACTATAAGAAAGATGAGGACACATATATAGTAACATCTACATTTTTTGCTCATCCATTATTGGTTCGGCTAGCAAATTTGTTCCATCATGTGTTTGTTATGGACTGCACTTATAAAACCAACAGATATGGACTCTCGGTTCTATCCATAATTAGCATGACATCAACACACAAATCATTTTTCATATGTTTTGCCTTTATCTCATATGAGAATGTGAGTGAATATGTATGTGCATTGAGAATTTTAAGTCCTTATCCAATGGAATTGAGTTGCCTTCAGTTTTTGTTACAGACAGAGACAAAGCACTCATGATAGCAATTGATATGGTTTTCCCATCTTTAAAGAATTTACTTTGTTTGTGGCATATCTCTACATGGATTATGCGGAATTGTCGTAAAGCATTTGATATAGAGGAAGCTTGGGTTCATTTCTTGCAATGTTGGAATGTTGTTGTCTTTTGATTACCATGACTTTCAGGATGTGCTAAAATATCTTTATTCTACATGGTTACAACCACATAAGGAGCAATTTGTTGGAGTTTGGACAGATAAATACATGCATTTTGGCAATAAAACTACAAATAGAGTTGAAAGCATGCATGCAAAACTAAAAAGTGGTTTGACACCTTCAATGGTGAGCATTCTTTATTCGTGGAGTAATATTGATGAAGTTCATGTTCAAATACGAAAATCTTTTGAGGAAAGTAGGTTCAAGAGATGTCAACGCTATAAAATTCCGTTTTACAAACAGGTTGTTGGATTAGTGTCAAGGGCTACATTGGATTTAATAGATGAAGAAAAGAAAAGTGTGGAGCAGTACCCTATTTTGAAAGCAGATTGTCAACATGAAATAAGGAATACAAATGGACTGCTGAGCAAACACCAATTGTCAGAATGGCTACTTGAAGGCTGCCTTATGCCGCTGAATGAAATTCATGAACATTGACAAACATTATATGTCTTTGGAAAAAATAGGTCATCAATGGAATATGAGCTTTTGGAGTACTTGGAGAAAATATCCACTCGATTTGATATGGCAAGTGATGAGGTTAAAACTCAAATATTATCACAATGTAAGGATATTGCAAATCCTAAATCAAACTAGTTGAAAATGCCTTCAATGCCCACAAAGTCAAGTGGCAGGCCCAAAGGTAGTAAAAATAAGCACAAAAATTCTACGAAGCAAGATCCTTCTAGTTTTGAATATGTCGTAGCAGAGTTAAAAGCTCAACAAAATGTAGGAATGAAGAAGTTGAAGATATCAAAGAAGTTAAAACAAAGTAATGTCAAAGAAAGATATGTGAATTTCCTTCTTAGTACTATTTATCCATACGTCAAGGACATTTTCGACATCGTTGCAGATGGACAATGTGGGTTCCTTGTAATCTCTGTTGTCTTAGGAATGGGTGAGCTTGGAAGGAGAAATGTAAGAGTAAATTTTTTATATGAATTGTCTACCCATACGCCCAAATATGCTAGTATTTTTGGTGGAAATGAGAGGATTGATGAACTGATAGAAAGTTTATCCTTCTTTGGAGATGTGGCACTGATAAGTATGAAATCTATATATATTTTATATGCCTTTTTACCTTATTTGCTAGTATAGATTAGGTTAATTTAGAGTTAATTATGGTTTATTTAGATTAAGATAGATATTAGTATTTTAGTTTAATTATTAATAATTTTGTAGTTATTAGTTGTTTAGACATGTATTTAAATCAAGATGGAATTTTAGTTACTTTTTACATGTCTAAAATATGGTATTTTATGTTTTGTAGGTAAAGTGCGCTTATCGAAGTACTTGGACGATGTTTTGAATAGTTCAAAATAGTCTTCACATGCTTTAAAGTGATTTGGACAACTTTTCGGAGTTATAAACAAGTTGGAAACTAATATGGACATGAAGAAAAGCTTAATGAATAGAATATGAATTGTCCAGGAAAACAGAAACACTATAGCTGATCGAACGGGGTCACTTACCGATCGATCGGGATAACGTGAATTCAGACAAAAATACAATTCAAGCGATCGATCAGGAATGCAGGGCGATCGAACGGCATAACGTGCAGTTTCCTAGTTTGGCCCAAATTTTAATCCTTTTCATACTGGACTTCTTCCTACAGAACTTATGCCTATAAAAAGACATATTTGGTTTAAAATTGGGGGGATTCGAGTAGATTTTAAGAAGAGAAAAAGGAAGAAGAAGATGGAAGAGAATTCAAAGTTTTTAATGGAGATTCAAGTGCTTTCTTCTACCATGGAAGGCTAGACTTTTCTTTTACTTAGGAGTTGATGAAGCTATAGATAAGTTTCAGTTTCTTTTCTTTTTAATTTAGATCTCAGTTGTAAATGATGACAATTGTATGATATGGATTTCCTTTTTAATGGAAGAGCTTTTAATGTTTATTCAAGTCTATGTTGATTTATTGTCTTGTAGATGATAGATTGATGTGGTTTTAATATTTGCATCGATTCTAATTTCTTTGATTTAGATGAGATGGTCATACAATAGTTTTAATGTTAAGTTAATTAATGACTTGGATGAGTTATACTAAGATTAGACGGGTCATGCCTATAGCTAGTTTAGTGTAGATGATTCGTGCTATTGTCGAAGATAGTTCATGCCATGGAAGTTAATTAATGATTCTTTCTGAAGTAATTCTAGCTTGTAGCTGAGAATACTTGTTCATATTCACACTAGATTTAGATTAAGAGTTAAGGAATTGTTATGGTTCTATAGTGGATTCAATTTCATAAGTAAATTCCATCATATTAATCTCTTGCTTTTAAACTAGTTGATTTCTTTCTTTTGCTTAATTTAAGTTTAAGTTTATTTTAGTTTTTAATCAGCAAATTCCTCTTTAGATTTAGTGATAATTTATCCGTCCCTGAGGTTCGACAACCCTTAATACTTATCCTAGTACAATTACCTTGTACACTTGCAAAGGGTTTAATTATAAACGATCAGGCACCACCAAAGAATTGGATGACCATGCCAGACATGGGGTATGTGATTGCGTCTTGCTATGGTGTTCCTTTGCTTCTTTTTTCAAATCACATTTGCATGACTATATTTCCCTTTAGTGTTGCCTGCCACTAAGCCAAAAATGATTTGTATGGCACATGTCAACGGAAACCATTTTGTAGGAGTCCATGTTACAAATAATTCCCCAATGCCTCCTATTGTAGTTGTTTGGAGGAGGTATCATGAACCACCTGATGATGCTTGGGAAAAGTTATATATGGATCGAGTTTTTGATATGTGTCCCTATGGTAGTATTCTACCATCATTTGTGATGGTTTCACTATGTGATAGTTTTGGAGAGCCAACATTGGAATCCTAACTTATAAGTACATTTTGGATATTAAATGAGGTGGGATGTATAGAAAGTGTTTTATGCATTCAAGTTTTGGGGTAAACAGATAGATGTTTATGATATTTTGGATACAATTGGAAGATACCTATATATATACTAGATGGTCATATTCACTTCACATAGTAAAAAGAAGACAGTAACTTCTTAGAGTTACTGTCTATTTTGGGGCAGGGGGAACCCCCCACCATTTTTTGAAGAACTTGACAGGCCCGAGAAGCACCTACCACTTCATACTAAATTAGGCAGCGGGTACCCCCACCAACTCGAAGATAGTAACTTCTTAGAGTTATTGTCTGTTTTGTGGCAAGGGGCACCCCCCTCCCCCCCCCCCCCCCCCCCCAATTTCAGAAAAAAATAGACAGGGTTTAAGGCCCCCTACCATTTCATGCAAAAGTGGGCGGGGGTACCCCCCGCCAACTAGAAAGATAGTAACTTCTTAGAGTTATTGTCTGTTTCATGGCAAGGGCACCCCTTGCCAATTTTTGAAAAACTAGATGGGGTCTAAGAACCCCCGCAACTTCATGCTAAATTGGGGGGGGGGGGGTACCCCCCACCAAAATGAAGACAATAACTTCTTAGTTACTGTCTGTTTCGTGGCGGGGGGCACCCCTCGCCAATTTTTGAAGAACTAGACGGGGTCTAAGAACCCTCATAACTTCATGCTAAATTGGGCAGGGGGGGTAGCCCTAGCCAAAATGAAGACAGTAACTTCTAAGAGTTACTCTGTTTCATGGCGGGGGGCACTCCAACCATTTTTCTAATAACTTGATAGGGCTGAGAACCACCCGCCAATTCATGCTAAATTTGGCAGGGGGTACCCCCACCAAATTGAAAACAATAACTCTATGATGTTACTATCTCTAAAATGGTGGGGGCTACCCCCCCTCCCCCTCCCTGCCACTTCATTTTCTAGCTGATCACAAAGAACCTGGTCACAAATCTGTTCAAATAAAACCAAATACATATCCACACAAAAGAATTTGAAAACCCACCAAGGACACTAATTTAATAAAGTAAACATCACACCAATTAGGCGCTTGCAACTTGCACCATTAAAGCACAAGCTCTTTTGCGTTTTGACAATAATTTTCTTGTCCAAGACTCCAACATGGTATCTACTTTTTGACAATAATGTTCCTGGTAGCATAAATTATACAAACTCTTTTGGCAGCACAACAATTATCCAATAAACTCAGTGCATAATGTTCCTAGTATCAAACAATTATACAAACATTATCCAGCACAGTAATGTTCCTGGTAGCAGAAATGTCTCAGTGCATGAAATTTAAATGTCTCAATATAAATCTCTCTAACAAACGACTGACATTAACGTGTCTCAACAAACTCAAACATTTGAAGCTATTTAGAAATCCCCTTTCCATTTCCTTTCACTACTTTAGATTTAACTTGAGTTGCCCTTCTTTTGCTAGTGTCATTGATACTTGGACTAGGTTCATCGTAAAGGAGCTCTTCAAGTGCTAAGCTTACTTTTCTCTTTCCTTCATTGTCTTGAAGAGCCATCAATGAGACTTGTAACAAGGCAATTGCTTTTTTCTTGTGGACAAGCTGCATAATGTAAAACATTAATATATAAATAAAAATAGACTTGCCCATCAATAATTCACTAATATAATTACTCATTCTTCTTCATTTGTCTACTGGCCTGTGTAGTCCAATGCATAAACTTGGCCATCCGGATTTTGCACCAAGGGGTGTGACACTATTTTATTGTAATGTCCAGGAATTTTCTAAATTCTTGAAGTCGACCATGTGGAAATTAGGGTAGTGGACCTCTTGATCTTTTTGTGTGAATAATTTAATCATTAGTTGGAACTGATGTTTGAGACCTACATGGATGGAAAGTAGATAGAAGGAGCTTTGAAACGCCTTCAAGAACGCATGAATCGGAGTTCAGATGAGGGAGATACAATTGTTCAAAGTTGAATATAGCGCGCAAGACCAGTTTACCCAAATTGGACGCGAAAATTGACCGTTTAATAAAAAATAGGCCCAAATAGCCTATTTAGCCCAACTCTTAAGAGGATTAGGAACCCTAATCCCCATGCCTATAAAAAGGCTCATTAGGGCTAATGAAAAGGGGGTTAGCTTTTGAGGGTGAAGGGAAGAAGGGGAGCCACCAATGGAATTTTCCGGTGAGGCTTTGGCGGCGGTGGATTGATGAAAACCCGACAAGAGAGGTACTATCATTGAATAACTTTGATTTCTTAGTTTGGGCATTAATTCTTAATTGGTAAACTATGATGAGAGAGCCGCTGGCTGGCACCACCCTTCTTCGGCGAATTCTTTTTGGACACCGGCCAGAAGCAAAGCACTGCCTGCCAGCGGTAGGGACTCGGTCCCATAGATTTACCACCCAATGGTGAATCGAGCAAGGCATGCCCCAACTCCAGCCATGGTGGCCATTGCACCCACCAGCAGTTCTGCGTGGATGCAATCTGACCAGGGCCGGCCTTGCTCCTGGTCATGGTGGCTGTTGTGTAACACCTTGCATTTCTAAATACATTTAGCTATCGGGGTTAGAGGTAATTAGATAACATTTCAATAAGTCTTAGAGGGTTTCAAAGTTGAAACCTCCGTATATGAGTAGAGCTCGAAAAAATGAGCGTAACAAATCAAAGAACGGGCGAAACGGAGCTCGGGGCCAGAATTTATAACCTCAAGAAGCATGGAAAATAGGTGGGACCCACTTGGAAAGAGCACAATATTCTACTTTAAGTGAATTAGTATCTAAGGGCTCATCGATATGAGTTCAACAGTACCAAGAACATACGAATCCGATTTCAGGGTAGAAAGATACGCTTGTTTGAAGAAAGAAGAAAAAAATTATAAGCGAAAAATAATTAAAAACGAGGCATGCACGACCATAGAATGCGTAATGTGTTACACGCGGGCATTATGCTGGGCTTGTGCAGCATGTAATGGCGGGTGCTGCACCACGCTGCACATTTCAGTGGGCATTGCGGGCTCGCTCGCGGTTCGGTGGGTGGGTGCGCCACACGGTTCAGCGGGCACCATCACCCAAAACTAGGGGCAATTAAAATAAAATTTTGATTTCGAACTACTCATTTTAGAAAAATATTTTTTATTCAAAAATTAAATTATTTTCAAAGGTAGTGAAATTATTGAGTAACAACAAAAACGTTCATGGTATGGGACATAAGACGCTAGTGGAAAACCCTATAGCTAATTCTACCAGTGTATTGAAATAAAATTCAAATTATTCATTTTAGAAAATATTTTTGATTTAGAAATAATTTTTTTTTCAAAGGCAGTAGAACCACTTCAGAGTAACCATCAAACACCCATGGTATAGAAGGTGAGGTGTTAATGGATAACTCTGTAGTAAATCCTACCAATATATTGATACAAAATTCAAATTTTGAAATGTCAATATTTTGAAAGTTCTTTTTAAAATTTGTTTTGAAAAATAGTGGAGATCCCAAAGAGAAATCACTAAACACATGTGATATGAAATATCAGGCGTTAGTGAATTGCTCTAAGGTTGAATCTGCTGATGGACTTGATGTGAAATTTAATTTCAAATCCTCTGTTATTTGAAAATGGATTTGAAATTTAGTAAATTTATCTCAATTACATGTGGAATTGCTAAGAAGAAATCATCAAACACCCGTGGTATGGGACATGAGGTGTTAGTGGATAGCTTCAAAGTTGATTCCACTTGTCTATTGAAATGAATTTTGATTTCAAATCTAGTTTAATCAAAAATGTTTGTTCTGAATTTGATTTGACGATGAAGATTTTGATGATTTGGGTCTTCAGACTCTCTGGATAGTTATTTGGTATAAAGCCCAAAAGCTATTGATTCTTGATACCTACCAAAATATATCATCGATTCTGGCATGCATAGGTGTGGAGTATCATGGAAAAGCTCCTATCCTTCTGGCCTCCATGTCCCCATGAGTGCAGAGGTAAGCCGTTCGGTATTACGGATTTAAATAAGAATACCCACTAAGAGAAACACTCGGTTCTAGTACGCACAGGTGTGGAACATCATGGAAAAGCTCTTATCCTTCTGGCTTCCATGGCCCCATGAGTGTGGGAGTAAGCCATTCGGTATCACGGATTTAAATAAGAATACCCACCGATATATATATAATCGGTTCTAGCATGTACAGGTGTGGAGCATTATGGGAAAGCTCTTATCCTTTTGGCCTCCGTGTCCCTATGAGTGCGGGGGTAAGCCATTCGGTATCAATGATTTAAATAAGGATACCCACCGAGTAAAATAATCGATTATGGCACTCATAAGTGTAGAGCATCATAGGACGGCTCATATCTTTCTATCTTCTGTGTCCCCATGAGTGCAGAAGTAAGCCATTAGGTATCACAACACTTTGATTTAAGATTTTGAAATGAACGATATGTCTAATTTTTAATGACATATCATATTTCTAAACAATGATTTATCCAGTTTTGAATTAACTATCAGATTTCATTTATGAACAATTTATCATATTTTTATGATTGGTTGAATTATTAAATTTTGAAGAATGATATGTCTGATTTTTGAATGACATCATATTTCTAAACGATGATTTATTCAACTATGAATTAAGTATCGAATTTGTACGATATGATTTATCTAATTTTAAATTTATGATTGAATTTTCTTTGAAATGTTTTATCTGATCATAAATTATAGGATTCCATTTGTGAATGTTTATCTAATTTTAAGCATTAGATTTTGTTTATATATGATTTATTTGATTATGATCTATTAAATTTTGTTAATGATTACTTATATGATTAATTATCAAATTCTATTAGATATTTATTTGAACTTGATGTATTTTGAAAAATATTTTAGGTGAATTGCGGGGACGCAATTCGTTTAAGGGGGAAGAATGTAACACCCTGCATTTCTAATTACGTTTAGCCATCGGTGTCACACCCGAGGTTTTTCCACACACTTACTTTAAAATTTTACTAAAATTCCATTTTCAAAACACAGAGGTAAATCAAATAAATTAACAAAATTCAAAACGTGTGAAAATAACTATCATAAATTAAATCATCTTAAAACCAACAAATATTCTCAGGCATGACCTAAAACAAAAGCGTGCAATTAAAACCTACCATGGCCATGGGTTTTAAAAACAAAAACCTCCCAGGCATCTCTGAGTACAAGTTCTTTCACAGTCTGAAAATAAATCGTACATACTTACACGAGTCCAGTAGATAACATAATTTTCTCACCTTAGTCAATACATGAGTGTAGCACCAAACTCCACATAACTTCATTGCGATTTCACGACGCTCAAAGTCGAGGAAGAATTGTCCACCACGGAAAAAGTCCAAATTCAATAGCTAACGATTGACCTGCAAAAGCCTCTAGTCGAAGGGGCTAAAAAATAGGGTAAGTATTTTCATACTCAATAGGAAAATACCCAGTAGGGGAAAAATGAATCAATGAACTCCACAAGTTCATATATAGATGCTTCCATGCAATCAAACCTGAAGCAAAAAGAAATAGGAAGTATAAATATTGCCACACATACAAATCATCGTACAAACCAAACTTACACTTACTCCTATATCATGCTCTTACACTTACACTCTGAATCAGTCTTATCATCTTACTCGCACAAACGTACGCTTACACTTACACTTACAACATACACCTACTCATATGACCTTATTCGTACAAACTTACTTGTACGACCTTACTCGTACAATCATACTCTTACACATAAATGTACTCTTACATCTTCCTTAGAAGATTACACTTACACTTACACTTACGCTTACCGTCTGAATCAAAGTCTCACAAACTTACTCGTACAACATACTCATACTCATAAACTTACTCTTATTGTCTTCCAAAGAAGCTCACACTTACTCTAAATCTTACACGTACAACTTACTCAGAATCTGAAACATACGACTTACTCTTACGATCGTAAACATACTACCGACAACTGAAGCTCATTACAATTAATAAGCTCTAGCGTCAGAAAGGAATGGAATGTCACTGGGGCGTCACCTTAACCTTCAGGGAACAACTAGACACCATAGACTTTTCCGAAGGCAAGGCACACCTATGCTCATGGGGCACAAGATCAAACAAGTAAGAGCAAATCCATGATACTACTGACTTGAGTGTGCAAATGCCCACTCTCTGGGGCCATACAGTGCCAACAAGGGCCATATAGTGCCAACTAAGGGCGGAAAACATACAATGCCACTCTTGGGCAGGAATCTTACAGTGTCACTCTTAGGTAGGAATTTTACAGTGCCACTCTTGGGCAGAACATATAATGCCATCTGTAGGCAGAAAACAAACAAAGCCCACGAAGGGCAAAAACTTATAGCACTCTCAATAGAGCATCAAATGTCTGGGCCGAAAAACAGCACCAAAACTAAGACCCACAGAAAAACACCATGGCTAGACATCTATAGCTATCCACTAGCCGATGTTGGGCAGCATAATAGCCGGTCAGAGAATTGAAGAGACCCGATCTAATTGGGACGATAGTGTGCCATGTTGGGGCAGCAGACACGCATTGTCGAGCCATGAATGGCCAGACGGGGGTTGGGGCTAGTCTTGGGAGAAGACGGGACCTAGCAATCACCGGATAGTGACAAGTCAAGTGGATGTTGGCCCAATATTGTCCAACATCCGATTGCAGAGGATGGATGCGGCCCACGAAAAATTGCAACTTTACTCTAATGCGGGTCGGTCAATTGAATGAGTTGGGATAATCGATGCAAGAGGCTAGACCTTAGCACCTCACCGTCGTTAGCTCAAGGCGGTAAACCCGAGGCCAAACAATGGGCAGCGGCCAGCAGTGAAAACTAATGACAAAAATCTTCGGACGAGGGAAAAATTTCATCCGGATTGGCATCGGGCAGAGGGAAGCGATGGCTAGGGCGGCAGCCGGGGGGAAATAGCCTTGCTGTTGCCAAATCGAGGAAAAGGCTAAAGGTCGGTCACCGTAGCCGGGCACCGGTGGCTCCAACACCCAGCAACAGAACGGAACATTGCCCATCTAGATCTGAAAATGGCAGAAGAGGAGGTGGTTGACCGGGGAGATGGCGGTCCAGTTTGGGGGGGGGGTGGTCTTGTCATTGCGTGGGCTAGAAGAGAGCCAGAGGCCCAGTGGCGGCAGCTAGTGACCAGCGGCATAGCCGCAAGTTGCAGTGAACAGAAAATAAATAAAAAAACAGAGGTGGGGTGGTTTTTACCTCACGGCGGCGAAGCGGGGGTTGGGAGGCCGGGACGATGGTGGCCAGAGATCATCCTCACCGGGACAGAACCTTGGCAGTGGCTTGGCGCCCATGCAGTTGACGGTTGTGGTGAATCGGCAAAAATGGCAGTTCACCGTCCAAAATGGGAAGGGGAGGAAAAGAGTGGCGGCAGGCATCAGGGAGGTTGGGATGGCAGTGGCCGGAGGTCCTCCTTGTCGAGACGAAGCTGTGGTGGCGAGCTTGCGGCCATGCAGGCGGAGACAGCAGCAGATCCGATGAAACTCCGAAAAGGGTCACTGGGCCAAAATGGGAAAAACAAGGAGAGTGGTGGCCAGGGCGGCAGAGCCAGGTCAGGGAGATGGCGGCGGCGTCGCCAGGCTGAGGCCAGCCGGGCGGAAGCTGGTGGCCACCGGCGGCCCCGCCTCACACCTCATATAGTGAAGGGCTGCCCCCCCCTTGACTGTTCCTAATGTGGGTGGGGTGTGCCGCCTGATCCGTATATGTTTTTTTTTTCAACTGCTTCTGCTCTCACACATCCCATCCGTTTCTCACGCTGAAAATTTCTGTGATGCATTGAGACCCTTGACCTGTGGCTAAACATCACTCCCAACTTTTACGGTCGTGAATATTATAAATACGGATCGCCGAAGCATAAAATTTATTTATCAAAAATACGACCAGAAATTGTAGAACATTGCAGAAATTGCAGAAAATAGCAAAAAAATGCAAAAAAATTACAGAAAGAAATTAGGGATATTACAATCAGGATTAGAGGTAATTAGATAACCTTTCAATGAGTTTTAGAGGGTTTCAAAGGTTGAAACCTATGTATATGAGTAGAGCTCGAAGAAACGAGAGTAACAAATCAAAGAATGGGCGAAAGGAAGCTCGAAACTGAAATTTATGTCCTCGAGAAGCTTTGAAAATAGTTAGGACTCACTTGGAAAGAGCACAATATTATGCTTTTAGTGAGTTAGTATCAAAGGGTTCGTCAATACAAGTTCAATGGTACCAGGAACGTGTGAATCTGATTCTAGGGTAAAAAGATATGCGTGTTTGAGGAAAGAAGAAAAAAAATAAGTGGAAAATAATTAAAAAAGAGGTAAGTGTGCAACACGCGACCATGGTGCATGTAACGTGCAGCTGCAACGTGCGGTCATCACGCGGGACAGTGGGCGTCATTGTGCGATGTGTGGTTCGGCTGGTATCGCTGCCCGAAACCAGCGGCACCACCATCTTTGGCAATGCGACGCTACCGTTTTGGTGCGCCAGGGGCCTATTTAAACCCCATTCTGGTCATTTTTTTAGGCAAATCTTATTCTCCCCCGTTTTTGAATGTTATGAGTCTGATTAAAGCCAATCAAGAGGCGTTCTTAAGTAAATCAAGCGTGCTCTACGTAATAGAGTAGTTCCTTCTTCGAGTTGGAGACCGTATAAGGAGCAAATGCCCCAAGAGAAGGAGAGGTCCTGCCCATTGTCCTTGAGCACTAACAAACTTCTTCTTCTCCATTTCTGATTGTCTTAATTCCAATTTAGTCTATTCAAGAGGCATTCTTGGCTAAATCAAGTATGTTCTATGCAATGGAGTGGTCCATTCTATGGGTTAGCGACTGTACAAGGAGGAAACACCCCGATATAAGGAAAGGCCCTACCTGTCATCCTTGAGCACCAGAGAAAGAAAAATGGGCCACAAATAACACTAGGTTTCATCTGCAGTTGCCGGGTCACAACGAGAGGATCAATCCAGAGTCAGGGAGGCCCTGTTCTCCACCACCTAGTAAGAGAGGCATCCCCAAGCTAAAGGGAGACTCCGCCCATAGTTCACAAGCACGGAAGCAGAAAGATGTCTCCGAAAGGAGGATGTCCTATTCGTCAGCTCCGAGTACGGGAAGTAAGGAACATCCCCAAGTTAAGGGATGCTACATCCACCTACTTTGAAGGAGATTCTGCCTGCTATATCCTCACCAGAAAGGAGGATGCTCGGAAGAAGAAACATGGCCACTTCCAATATCTTTTATAGGTAAGTATACTTGATCTTCTAGAATATGTATACATCCTAAGTAGTTAACTTAGGATGTTAAATTATTGATACGCTTACACATCTTAATTAGTGATAATAATGTACTAACTAAGATGTATGAATCATTATGATTTAATATGTTCTTATTTGAATTACTTTGTTATGCTTTATCTGATATGATCTGAAGGGTCATGTCATGCTTTAATCTTTTGTGTTCTAGTATGCTATGCTTTGATGTGACTTGTTCCGTCTCGCTCTAGGGTAGAGCGAGATGTGTGGTGTGTGTTGCTCTGTCTCGGCTCAGTGATAGAGTGAGAAATATGTTCTGATTTGAATTACTTTGTTATGCTTATCTAATATGATTTGAAGTGTCATGTCATGCTTTAATCTTTTGTGTTCTAGTATGCTATGCTTTGATGTGACTTGTTCCGTCTCGCTCTAGGGTAGAGCGAGATGTGTGGTGTGTGTTGTTCGGTCTTAGCTCAGTGATAGAGTGAGACATGTGTATGTGCTTGATCCCGCTCTATGGTAGAGCGAGATGTGCTGTTTTGTTGATTTATTAACTTTCACTTGACTCTGATAGATTACAAATTTTAGTATGATTTCGATATAATACCAATATATACATATTTTAACGTAAATGATTTTGTGCTACTTGATAGTCGTTAGGCAGAACTACATTCAAATCCGATCATATTAGAATAATATCCAATATGTACGTAGGCAACCAATGGCAAGGCAACGTTTGCCCGATCCAAATTTATTATAATAATAAATTTTATTTTCATTTACACTCCACGAACTATGATGCTTGTTGTGTGTGTGATCATTGCAATGCAAGTTTAAGTATAAGGAAGCTTTGAAGCACCGTATTGCGTAGACAAACGTTTTACCTCTTGCACATAAAGGATGATTCATGGCTTAAGGAAAGAAAAAAAGTTTGAAGTGATTTTCTAGGCCCCCGGTTTTGGCTGGGGTGTTACATATTGTGCTTTCCGGCGGTCAGAAATTAGGCCATCTTTGTAAAAATTCTTCAAATCAGCATTGCATCGGCCGTCGGTTCCAGATCCAGCCGCCTTGCTCTGGCGGAAGTCTTTCGCCGATGATTAGATCACCAGGTCGGTGGCTAGAGGGCCAGAACGATGGCGGCTGGATCGCAGCCTTGTGGGAGACTCCACGAGGAAGATGACCCTTAGGTGGGTCTTTGGGTCCAGCCCGTTCCAGGTGGGAACTAAAGACCCGGCCCGGGTCTGTTTTAAAAAAATAATTAAAAAAATAAGAGGAAGTGAACCGGGTCTGGTTCAGGAGGATAAAAATGTCAAAAAAATTCTAAAAAATTACTTATGGACCTTGTGAGGATTGGGAATATTCTGACCAAGTTTTATTTGTGGCAAAAATGCCAGAGACTATAAAATGACCCTTTTATCCCCTATCATTAAATGGCCGGGTAATATTTTACTTACCCGAGTTAGGGTTTCTGGTCGGGGGCCTATGAGTTGTTTTAAAAATTGGAAAAACTCTCAGTGAGAATTTAATGGGTAAACTAAATACAAGATCAACCAGTTAGTGAGTAAAAATGTCATTGAGTGGTTAATTGCCTATTTTGGCCCTAGGGTTAATCGTAAACCTTTAAGTCAACATGGGTCGGTTAAAGGGGTTCATGACCCCGTCACATGCCAGGAAATTTTTACTGAGTTCATGATGTCAAGTAGCACCCTTGAGCCTAGTTTTGGACCTATTGAATGTTAATAAGGTTTTTAACAAAATGATAGAAATACCCCTTCAAGTGAACAACTCACATTCGTGTGAATGGAAGCGTGAGTCAGTTTGAGAGTGGAGCCTTGGGAGAGGTCAATGACTTAAAACTAAAAGAAGGGCAGTGAGACAACTAGGATAACCTAAAGGAGGGTACTATACCCTAGGTAGTAGAATTACCTTAATGCCCTTATGGGCAGTATGTTTAATTTTCATTGAAACTAATGACCTAGCTACCAAGCGTTAGGGTAAGCTATAATGATGATTAAATGGCTTTGAAAGGAAGGGGTGTGACTAGTAAGTGACACAAAGACCTTGACAGGTCACAGTGTCACAGGAAACAAGGGGAAGAACCCTAATTCTCAGGGTATAGGGTAGTGTATAACACATGTCCAGAATGGAGAGTAGAAATCCGCTAGCATATTAAATACATAACTTGTGCTAGTTATTTACACTCTCGGGCTTGAATACACCAAGCACTAGCCTTGAAAATAAGTGCAATGGGCCTCAGTTGATGCACTTGTGTGACTGCATATTATTTATGTAGCTTAGTCTGATTCATGCTTTTATTTTTTATGCTTTAATTTATATTGGTAGCTTAAGATTAATGAATTTGAATCAAGGAGTATGGGTTGTCATTTGATTGGGGGGAGGACATCTAATCAAGATAAAGAATAAAATACCCTCAATAGGGTTTGGGAACGGTTCATGGAGTGAACGGGGCCCTAACATTAAATTTTACCTTGGTTAATGAATTGAGGGTAGTTATGGGAGTTTACCTGAGTCTCATGGAGACTATTAGTGTTTGGGTTGTTCTTTGAGTCATAGCTTAGTGGACGAGTTATTTATTGGGCCAATTCACAAGGTGAAGAGGACCCAAATGGTTGGATGAATATTTGACTGGATGAAAATAATATAGTCTAAGTTTCATATGTTTGGGGGAGTCAATGGTCATAAAGACCTAAGACTTCTACGGATACATTAGTAATGTCTTAAAAGACATTTTTTCCCCAGAGTTGGGGAATGGCGGAGATTGTGATATGCTAACTCATCGCCATGGGGATTTGGGTATTGACCAAAAGGTCTTTACCGTGGTCTTCCCAAGACCATATAATACATACGAAAAGCGAAGTTGTATGAGCATCATGGAAAGCTTGTGCTTCTTGCCAATCTGTGTCCATGAGCACAGTCGGGATCCTCTTCTCCAAATTCGTGGCAGGCTATTGAGAGCCTTGGGGATTTTGGTCAAGCTATTATTAAGCAGTCTACTCCAATGTTAGAGTCCTATGTTTGGGGATTTCTTTGAGAGTCAAGTTATCTTTGAGTGATTATATATTATATTAAACCTAGAGTTGGGTTTAAACAATGAAGAGTATTAATTATTAAACAAAGGTTGTGAAATAATTAATAACATTGTTTGATATTGTTTGTTTAATTAGACAAGTGGAACGATTAAAGAACTTGAATAAAATGTAGGTTGGTTGAAAATAAATCATTGCATGTGTGATGCTATGCTTCTTAGGATAATGTAGTTTCTAGGCAGAGCTATGTCTAGATCCAATCTTGTTGAAAACATTGGAGATGTTGTTTGATGAGTATGTAGGAAACTAACATTAGGTGATGTTGGCCCAATCAAAAAAATATTAATAAAACCTTTTGCCCTTTGGAAGCTCTTCTCCTGAAGGAGAAGAGGTTCCATTGTTGTTGTTGTGGTTGTTTGGTTTGGTTAGTTGCAGATTCTCCAGGCAACGACAAATGAGATCAGGAGGCAAGCATAATGAAGTTCCTCATTTATGCATTTACGGTACGCAGTGTATCTTTTGCGCGAGAGTCAACTTAGTTATTTATTTTTAGACGAATGACAGACTTGTACTTAGATGGATGAGCTATTTTTATTGAATTTTGAGACATGTAATAATATCATATGATTTGATATTCATATTTGTTAACCACCCTAGTTATCATGACCTAGATATTTTATCGAATGATTTTTTTTGCATTTAAGAAAAAAAAATTCTCGTGACTTACCGCTCTTGCTATTTTAAAAGGCTTTTAAAAATTCGGGTCATGACATTTATACCACTAAATGTAATCAGGCACACAATCCCTTGGATTTGTACTAATGTTTCCACATTCTTTGGAAGGAAATGTATGTCTATTGTTCTGCTTCCAAATATTTATGTTTGCATCATACACAAGTTTGTACTACTTCCCCTATGACCCCTACTAAAACCTTTGGATATTGGCTGGGGTGGTGGTGGAGGGATTGTTTGGATGAAACCAAACTACCTTAGTACCCTTGCAGGATTATGGGGTTCCCTAATTTGAAAATAATAAAGGTACCCCGAGTACAATGAATTTCTAGCTTGTTGATAATGCGCCCATTCTTCTTTGTATGGATCTCATATGACCTATGAGGCAATACACATAGATGGTAAAATCTTGCTATTTTTAAAATTGACAACCAATGAAAACTGAAATTAACATATTACCTCTTGCGCATCTAAATGATCAAGCACCTCCCTGAATTTAATAAGCTTATGAGTAGGATTAATTGGTTGTGAGACATTGCCCTTCCATAGTAATCCTTGTGGCAACCCCTTTTCATACAACATATTGGGGACTGATCTCTCAATTTTGATATGCTCATATAACTACACCTACAATATAATAAAATCTATTATTAGATCTCTAAGAAATATGTGATATAGTAACAAATAACAAATATCAATATGAATGTCATCATACCTCCAACAATGTAAGATAGCCACCAATTTGTCGCGCTTTTCTTCTTGCTGCAATCCCCAATTGTTGATTTAAAAATGCAAAGGCAGTTGCTCCCCATGCATACTTGCCAATGCTATCCACGTACATAAGTAAATTTAAATACTTAGCCAGAACTTTCTTTCCTAATTTATCACACATGATTGTGCACCCTAACAATCAACTCAACTCATTACTATTAAAATCAGGAGTCACCACAACATGTCCTCTCACCGAATTCCCTATTAATTGTTGGACATCATCTAAGGTGATAGTCATCTCTCCAAATGGCATGTGAAAAGTATTGGTCTCCGGATACCACCTTTCAACCATTGAAGAGATCCACATCCTATTAATGGTCTTGTAAGATACATATATCAATAGATACAAACCGTTAGACTCTATCAATGGAGTTATTGGACTATCATGAAAATCCCATTCTGCAAGCTTCTTATAATGATGTAGACATCGTAGAGGTCCATGGTCCTATACAAAAGTAGTATAAATTATGTTAAAAAATATTGTGTATAATGAAAGCATTCACCAAAGGTTTTAAGGTAAATTGACTTACCTTGCTTTTTCATATATCCTTTGAAACATGAGTCTTGTAACTAGTTAAAACTGCCATTTCTATAGGGCCTCCAGGGAAAGGATAAGTTTCATCCTCCACTGTTTGCCCTTCTTCCTCCTCCTCCTCCCTTGTATGGCCTTCTTCTTGTTCTCTCTCAATGATAGTAATTTCTTCATCAATTTCCTATCTTAGTTCTTGTGCATTTAGATTTCCTTCTAATTCATCATATCCAACTACATCTTCACCAACAACTACATATTTTGATTTAGCTCATTGTCTCCTATATGATGTTGTTGGGTATGTCTTGAGCATCTAGTGTATGGAGAATCAAAGCAAAGGTTAGCCTCAATATTAGAGCAAATATATGCATAAACGAAAACAAAAAAAACAAATCCATTTTTGCATTCAATTTCATCATATCCATGAGCAACCTCTCATGATAAGGTGAAGAAAATATGTTACACTTAACCCAATCTAGTTGAGCTT
This sequence comes from Saururus chinensis, assembly GCA_035235625.1. NCBI lineage: Eukaryota > Viridiplantae > Streptophyta > Magnoliopsida > Piperales > Saururaceae > Saururus > Saururus chinensis. The sequence goes on from CP141140.1 coordinate 32,454,421, forward strand.
GTGAATGAGGAACAATTCGTATGGCCTTGGACAGGGATATTAGTGAATCTTCCAATTCAATGCAAAATGGCAAATATGTTAGAACAAGTTCATATAAATTGAAAGAAAAATATTCTCAATTCAAGTGTGTTAAAGTTTATGACATATATACTAAGGGCACTTATACTGGAATTTCCATAGTGAACTTCATAAAAGATTGGTCTGGTTTCAAGGATGCATTAAACTTTGAGAACTATGCATTAAAAATTAGTAAGTGTTTCTCCTTGCCCCAACTATGCATTCTAATTGACAAGTCAAATCCCACAAAGCAATAGAGAAGGCTATAAAAATCATTTTTTCCTACTAAAGTAGAGTATAATGAAACAAGTCCAGTGCATGTCTTTCAAAGTGCACCATGTATATTCTTTTCCTTTCCAAGTAATAACTAGGTTACAACACTCTTAGGCTAGAATTCACTTCCCTTTTTTTACTAGGATAATAGCAGTCGACTATAACTACCACATAACCACATATTTAATACCCCACTCTAAAAGATGAGGAAGCTCTCCAGTTCTTTCCTCACTAATTAACCTTTTACACCAATTAGGAATTTTTGACAAATACGATTAAGAATGAGATAAATGTTTCAGCACTCTTAAGAAAGGATTGGGCACCCAAACCCACTTTTCGATGACTCCAACAAGTACCAACTGCAAAACACTCCACTATCATCATTATCTCATGACATAGATGCAACTGCAGAAAATCGCAAGCAATACTAGGCATTGATGCCAAAGTGCAATCTAATTATCAATCAAATGCTTAAATTTATAACCCACAAAAATTTAAAAAAAAACATGAGAAACTAATTTCCGTGCTCACCCCTTGTCCCGTCAGCCATTATCATGCAATCCTATAAAATTATAGACTTCTTAAAACAAACATGGACATTTAGAAACAAAGATTGCCTATTTTTATGCTCAGCAGATTCAAAAAGTTTAAAAAATCACAAATGGGCTTGACTCGTGCATGAAATGAAATTAGAAGCAAAAAAAGGGTAGGATTTCCACCTCAGCTTTAGAAGCTCCCTGGTAGAAGGGCTTGAGAACTTCGTCCACCATTCTACAACCGAACCGTCTGAAGCTCGTATTGGAGGACATGTAAAAAATCTCAGCGATGGTGAGGAAATATTTTTAGGAGCTTTATAAAGTTGGGAATCTCAAAACAGTTTTAGGGCTGGATGAAAAACATGACGGATGACAAACATGACAGATGACAAACACAAAATCACCAAGCAGGCAGCATCCAAAAAATACTATGCATCTCAATCACAAAACAAAGGGAAAAAAAAAGCGGACCTTTTTAGTGGCAAGGGCAAATGCAGGATCTCAATCACAAAACCTATGCAACTACTGGATCTGGAGTCACTGGTGGAGGCGATAGAGCAGGAGATCTAGAGCTGGAGGTGCTGGTAGCAGCGCAAAATAATGTAGGGTTACGGTGGAGGCGAAATAGGGAAAGCTCGAGCTAGAGGCGCTGACAGTGAAATCAGGAGAGTTGGAGGCATTGACAGAGAAATCTGGTTCCAATGGAAACGAAGAGGGATTCCACCAGGTAGATGCACTGGCCAGTGACAATGAGGGAGACTGGAGTTGAAGCCAAAGAAATTTTTGAGAGGGATGAAGCCTCGAGGGAGGAAGGACGATGTATACACAGTTATAAAAATGAAAATTTCACACCGTTTGGTATATTTTGTAACAATGGGGTTTAAGTGAGCTTTTTTATGTTTTAAATGCGGGTTGTATAAGTAACGGGAGATACAGGGATAAAATAGGGGTTTAAATAGCAACACTATTTTATGTTAGAACACGCATGTGCCATCCACACGAGTTCTACTTGCATCACAACATGCTATAGGGGTGCTCATGGCAGACAGAGGGTTTAGCCATATCTATTTACATACTTTTGTTTGTATTCATCCACCATTTATTTACCCTTTGTCTGTATTTATTTATAATCTACATATTATATATCCATATCCATCTGCCATTTATATATACTTTATCTGCCTTAGTCCATATTATAATTTATCAAAATCCATCCACTATGGACATAAACGGACACTGTTGGACTTAGACAAATACTTTAATTGTGGAGTGGTGTCAAAGCGAAAGTGTGAAGATGGGCAAGTCCTAGGGTTGGCGCCTTGTATGGAAATTGTAGGTTTAATCCAAAACCTCTACACAAACACATGAATAACAGCATACATAAGTAATAAACATGTATCAGGGGCTGATCATGAATTAAAATCAAATTAAGGAGAGGTATGGACTCACCTTTGGGGCTGATTAGCGCCCGGACGTGTTATCCCTTCACTCCAATGACCGTACACTAATTGAATGTCAATTCAATCAAGAAAGAGAGGAGAATACCTTTTGTGATTGTGTAGATCCCTTAAAGTCCCTTCTTAGACTATGAAATCAGCAAGGAAAAGAGCCTAACACCCTGTCTTGAAGCAACACTACTCCAAGGAAGATCTATCTTCATGAACCATGCAAGAGGGAGAAGAGAGGGAGAGGAAGGGGCGGCCAACCCCTTCCTCATCTTTGAATTAGGACAACACGCCCCTAGAGGAGAGGGGTTGTGATTGGGAGAGGGGGGGGCTGCTCAAGTCACTTAGGGCTTCCTCTCTTCTCTCATTCCTATTTATTCTTCCTCTCTTATAACCATATATGGACTTTTCTTTAGTGGGCCTTCAACTTGATTTCATTGGACAGCCTTAGAGAGTGACACAACTGGAGTGTGGGTTTTGTTTCTCAGAGCCCATGGAGGCCTAGACCCCCTGCACACAGCCAAGCCCACAATAGGATCGACCCCTCGCTAACCATAGGTCCGACCAACAACACTAATTCATCAGTCGGGCCCCACAATGTGAATATGTGCACCCTAGTCACATGCCTAGTGTACGTGCATGTGTGACAAATGTGGGTCCCAATTAATTTTGTGTCACGATGGTTCATGTGGGATAGGCACAACCGCTCCCACTATCCTTGGATCCTGTGGCCCATACTGGCTCACCCAAACTGCGAACAAAGTGGACCAAAATGGGCTCAAGCCCATTCCTTAGTTCAACATCCCCACTATGGGTGAAGGGCTCATATGGTCCAGTAGCAACTTACGCTAGTCTTGTCAAAGACCAATGCTATAAATATGTTGAGAAAATAGATTCGTCATTAAGACCTTAGTGAATAGAATTGCCAACATCTTAGTAGTAGGAAAATGACTCACTATCACTTTCCTCTCTATAGCATGTCAAATATATAGTAGTATTCACTTCAATGTGCTTACCCCCTTGCTCTGATCTCCCCATTTTTTAGTGTTAGCATAGTTGCTAGAGTATCGCAATAAATATGGACAGGAGCATTAGTCCAATCTTTTAGCCCCAATCTAGCTAGAAATTCCTTTATCCATACCGTCTTTGAAGCTGCTATATTGCATGCATAAAACTTAGCTTCCATCATAGAGTTAGAAACACTCTTTTCTTTCTTGTTGCCCACGATATAGCCCCACTTCCAAATATGAAGACAAATCCAGCAATGAATTTCCTATCATTTGGATCCCCAAATAGTCTCAATCACTATATCTAGTCAATGCAAACTTTTTGCCTGATAAGAGAGTTTTAGATTCTTAGACCCTAGAAGGTACCAGAATACCCTCTTCACTACTTGTTAGTGTTGAAGTCCAAGGTCTGCTTGGTAGTGGCTTAGCAAGCCTACCACAAAATTCAAATCAGGTCTAGTACAGGTCATAACATACATTAAGCTACCAATAGATTGTGCATATTGCATTAACTCCATACAGAGTTTGTCTTCCTCTATTTGAGGAGGCATACTCTTAGATAACACAGTACCTTTGTATAAAGGGGATTCAATGATCTTCCAACCAATGACATTAATGCATTTGAGAACACTCACTATGTATGACTCTTGAGATATACTTAGCTTTCTAGCCTTTCTATCCCTGCCAATTTTCATCCCAAGGATGTAGGATACCTCACCCATGTCTTTCGTCTCAAACTGGGTTTTTAGCCATTCCATTAAACTAACAATCATACTTAAGTCATTCCCCATCAAGAGTATGTCATCTACATAGAGTGACAACATCATATACCTAGTCCCATCCTAGAAAATATAAACACAATGATCATGTTCATTCACTATGACCCATATCCATTAATCATCTTGTAAAAAATGAAGTGTAATTGCCTTGGAAATTGTTTGAGGCCATACACGGATTTTATTAGCTTGCACACCTTGTGTTCCTCTCCAGGAACTACAAAACCCTTAGGTTGTTTCATGTAAATATTCTCATCTAAATCTCCATTTAGGAAGTCTTTACATCCATCTAGAGCAGCTTTAAATCAAATTATGCAACACATGCTAAGAGACATCTAGTTGAGTCAAATCTTCACATAGGCGAGTATGTCTCCTTAAAGTCCATCCCATACATTTGGGTGAACGCTTTGGACACTAATCTAGCTTTGTACTTGTCTATTGAGCAATCTTCCTTAGGCTTATTTTTGAAGATCCATTTACACCCTATGGGCTTCCACCCTTCAGGTGGATCCACTATCTCCCAAACCTTGTTCTTGATTCCATTTCTTCTTGAATAGCATGCTGCCATTCTTGAACTTCTAGAAGACTCAATGTTTGCTCAAGCGTAATTGAGTCATCTAGAATAGGTTCATCTAATATGACATTATCTTCCCCTAACATTATATAGAAGTCCATCAACTATGTTGAATGTCTTTTTTTCCTCAATGCCCTTGGTACCTAGTAGATTTGATTTTGACCTGATCCAATTACTTCATCAGGGGTAGTACTAGGACCAATCTCTTTTACTATCTCGTATAAATATATTCTTTTATTAGATATTTTGGGGTTCAATTCTTCTTCTAAGAAATAAATGTATCTAGACTCTATAACCCCCATTGTCCCATCCATGTGGTGAACTACAAATTTGTACCCCTTAGAGTGATCACAATAACCAATAAAATTATATTTTATGTTCTTAGGGTCCAACTTAGACCTATGCTGGTTAGACATATTTATGTGTGCCATGGACCCCCACACTCTAAGATGTTCTAAGCTTGGGTGTCAACCCGTCCATAGCTCATAAATTGTCCGTTGACTACCTTTGTGGGTACATGATTTAGGATGTACATAGCGGTGTCTAAAGCCTCACCCCAAAAACTGGTTCCCAATTCATAGTGATTTAATATGGACCTGACCATGTCCATAAGTGTCCTATACGCCTTTCTGCCACTCCATTTTGCTATGGAGTGTAGGGGAGGTTGTATTGATACACTATTCCTTGATTAGTACAATAATCCTTAAACATATTAGAGGTGTACTTGCCACTCCTATTAGTCCTTAGGACTTTTACCTTCCTGCTTAACTAGGTCTCTACCTCAATTTTAAATTCTTTGAATTTATCTAAGGCGTCATATTTTCTATTTATTAGATATATGTACTCATATCTTGAATAGTCATCTATGAAAGTTAGGGTTTGAACATTCAGGGGCTCACAGATGTCTGAGTGAACTACCCCCACTAGTTCATTTGCCCTTTGTCCCTTTTGAAAGGATTGCCTACTCATCTTCCCCGATAAGTAATCCTCACACACATGTATGTCTTTGGATATTTTGGATAATAAACCCTCATTTGACATTCTATGTAGCTTATCTACATTGACATGATATAATTGCATGTACCAGAGTAATGTATCATCCACAAATGAAACAAAATACTCAGAAGAGACTAATTCATTAGAAGTAAATGAGTTGATAACATCCAGACAATATAATGCATCAACTAAAGTAGTTGTAAATAAAACAGAGCCACTGTTGCCCACTATGGCTTTGCTCCCTTTGAATTTGACCTCAAATACCTTCTTGGTCAGAAGAGGAATGGAGATCAGATTGTTCCTGATGGAGGGAGCAAACTGTTGTGCACGATGATCAGACTCTCTTTTTATTACTTTACTGCATTGAACTATTTAATTGTTATTGTAGTATTTGATTATCATACTGGTTGGTTTAGTTAGTGGCCTAGGATAGCCGACCCACTAACTGGGTTATATTGTAAGAACCGGACTAGTCTAGTTCAGCTAGTTTGGTTCCCTAGGAGGGTCGTCTCCTATATGGGGCGGCTTTGTCTTTTGGTGCGAGTTTATGCAAGTATTGAATTCCAGTTTCTCCCCTTTCTTCTCTACTTCTTCCCTTTCACTGCATAATACTCCTAGATATCGATTGTGCTTACATCGGGCACATCATTGGTATCGGAGTAATTACGATTCTTGGCCATGGCCAGAGGTAAGCAAGCTACAGCGGTTCCTAAGGTTCCCTCGGAGAAGTTTCAGTGTCAGTGCCCACAGACAATTTGAAAGAATCTCCTGCGGCAGCCACCAAACCCACCATGTCCGAGCTCATGGCATTGTTGCAGGCCATGAACATTCATTTGATGAATGTGGAAACTGCGTGAGCAAAGACTATCCAACCAGGTCCACCCCACGCTGCTCCAGAGTGGGGGGGCCATCTCAGCCCTTCGAGCCAGCCATTCCCTATCCTCCAGTGCCAGCAGACGTGGATGTGCAAGGCTTCCCAGGTCCCATGCACCTGGGCGTTGGAAATCCAACGCTGGAAGGGAGATGCCAGGCCTGGGGCATGCAAGGCGCACCAGGTGATCGGGAAAATGTCCCTGTGATGTCGCCCCCTCCAAACCAGTTCTAGGACACCGAGGAAGAGTGGGACGAGTATCTCGGACATCGTGGAAGGCAACAAGGTGGGGTTGAACCCCGTTTGGCTCACCTACAATTTCCTCGCTACAATAGGGATGATGATCCTGTGGAATGGCTATACAAAGCGGAAAAAATTTTCACCTATCAAGGGCTGCACTCTGAAGCTGAACACTTGTGCATTGCAGCCTTTCACCTGGATGGCAACGCCTCAGTCTGGTTCCAAAGCTTTGAGAAAGAGGTGCGCTACCCGACTTGGGTAGCCTTCTCCGACGAACTCTATGTTCAATTTAGGCCTAATGAGTTCCAGGATTTTAATGAGATGTTGTCATCCCTGTGCCAGACTACCACCGTCTGTGCATACTACACTGAATTCATGAAGGTGGCTAACCGGTTGCCTGATTGGCTGGTGGCCGCCTTGGTGGGCACCTTCAAGTGCGGCCTCAAGCCTAAAATTCGGAAGAGATGTGGCATTTTCTGTGTGCCAACATGCGGGACGTGGTGCGCCATGTTCTCATCAAAGAGAAAAAACTGGCCAGACAACACAGAGGAGGGCAGCTTGGTCCGGTGGCTCAGTCTACTTCTCTCGCCAATCCCTTGACCACACCCCCCAGCAGTTCAGCAACCGGCTGCCCCAACCAGCCACCCACTCCTGCAGGTCCTATCGTGCGATACCTCACACTAGATCAAATGGAGGAACATCGTTCGAAGGGATTATGCTTCCGATGTGATGAGAAATTCGTGCCCAGGCACCGTTGTTTTGTTAAGGGCAGTCTTCTGGTGGAAGAGATTGATGACGGGGAAGAAGGTTCCGATGGCTCTGCCTCGTCCGCGATGGAAGAGCTCTTACCGGAGATATCAATTCATGCATTTTCAAGGGCCTTTACTCCTTGCACGATGCGCGTCCAGGGGTTCCTCAAGTGCCAATAGGTAGCTATCCTGATTGACAGTGGTTCTACTCTCAATTTTATTAATGACAGGGTCGCCTACAGACTTGGTTGTCTTGTTTCGGACTCCAAACCCTTTGACGTATTGATTGGAGATGGCAAGCACCTCCGGAGCAATGGGGTGTGTGCGCAGGTCACTTTTTCAGTACAGGGCCACTCATTCGTCACTGATCTCTTCCTGTTACCTACAAAGGGGGCGGACGTTGTGTTAGGCGTGCAGTGGCTACAGGAGCTTGGCGATGTTGTTTGGAAATTTCAGGAGATGTGGATGGATTTTGAGCTCCAAGAGCAGCACGTCCGGTTAGAAGGCTCTAGGCCGGGCACTCTTCTTTTCGCCGTTCCTTCGAGCACTTTGTTCCAGTTTGCCCCCCAAGGGCTCCTATTGCAGCAGCATGCTGCCCTTGAGGTGTCTCAAGACAGCATGCCAGCCAACCTCCAGGAATTATTGACAGATCACCAGGACTTATTCACTGAGTTGCAAGGTCTTCCTCCTGCCCGCTCTCATGATCATCAGATTCCTATTACTCCGAGAATAGCCCCAACCAATGTGTGTCCTTATTGGTACCCACACATCTAGAAGGCTGAGATCGAGAGGTTGGTGGCAGATATGCTTTAGGGGGGGATCATTAGGCCTAGTACAAGTTCCTATTCATCACCGGTGTTACTCGTGCGGAAGGACGGTACATGACATTTCTATGTTGACTACCGCGCCCTCAATGTCGTCACTGTGAAAGATAAGTATCCAATCCCGGTGATTGAGGAATTGCTGGATGAATTGACTGGTGCTACAGTGTTTAGTAAGCTTGACCTGCATTCGGGCTATCATCAGATCCGCATGAATGCTGCCGATGTGCACAAGACTGCCTTCCGGACTCACAACGGCCACTTTGAGTTCCTGGTTATGCCGTTTGGATTGACTAATGCCCCATCCACATTTCAATGCCTCATGAACGACCTCTTTTGTCCCTTCCTGTGCCGTTATATATTGGTATTCTTCGATGATATTCTGGTGTACAGCAGATCCTGGACCGAGCACTTGGCACACCTCAGGTCGGTTTTCTCTATTCTACGTGACAATTCCTTATTTCTGAAGCATTCAAAATGCTCTTTTGGCAGCCAGCAGGTGGATTACTTAGGCCACATTATATCGGGGAATGGTGTCACCACCGACCCAGCCAAGGTGGCCACCATGCTGTCTTGGCTTATCCCCAAATGTGTTTGGGCACTCCGTGGTTTTCTAGGCCTCACCGGGTACTATCGGTGGTTCATTAGTCGACATGGGGAGTTGGCTCAACCTCTGACAGTGCTGCTCAAACAGGGCACTTTTGATTGGACTTTGGAAGCACAAGTGGCCTTTGAGGGGCTGAAGCAGGCCATGGCTTCGGCCGCAGTCTTGATTCTGCCTGATTTCAGCCGCCCGTTTGTGGTTGAGATGGATGCTTTGGACGCGGGCCTGGGGGCAGTTCTGTTACAGGATGAGCATCCCATCGCCTATTTCAGCATGGCTCTGGTGGGCCGATCCTTGTCCCTGTCCATCTATGAGAAGGAAATGTTGGCCATCATCCATGCAGTTACCAAGTGGCGGCTGTACCTATTGGGTCGTTGGTTCCTGATTCGCACTGACCATCAGCCACTGAAGTATTTTCTCGAACAGCGGGTTGTCCACTCTATCTCAGCAGCGGTGGGTCAGTAAACTTCTGGGGTACGATTATGAAGTGGTTTATAAGAAGGGGACAGAGAACATAGTGGCTAATGCTCTCTCTCGCATACCTGCCCCGGGTTTGTGCTTGACCTTCTCCACGCTATCATGTCTGTTTATTGAGGAGTTGAAGCAGGCCTACCGTAGTGATGCCTCGATGCATGCTTTGATCGTTGCCCTCCAGACTGATCCTGTAGCCTATCCATTTTACACTTGGTGGGATGATCTCTTGTTTTGGAAGGATCAGTTGTGGGTTCTTGATGTCGCTGATCTTCGCTGCCGCATTATATCGCATTTCCATGATTCTTCAGTAGCCGGTCATGAGGGGACTTTATGCACCTATAAGAGGGTCAGCCAGAGTTTCTTATGGTTGGGGGTTTGTCGGGCTGTGCATGAGTATGTGACCGCTTGTGATATTTGTCAGCACGCCAAGGCAGCTACCACTTCTCCTGCCGGGTTGCTCCAACCCCTGCCCATTCCTGATAAAGTCTGGGAGGATATATCGTTGGACTTTGTGGAGGCCTTACCGTTGGTGCAGGGTAAGTCTGTGATAATGGTGGTGGTTGACCGTCTGTCTAAGTATGCTCATTTCTGTGCATTGGGACATCCTTTCACTGCTAAGACTATGGCTGACCTGTATGTCCGGGAGGTGGCGAAGCTTCATGGTATGCCGCGCACCAATGTTTTTGATCGTGATCGTATCTTCCTTTCCTAGTTTTGGCAGGAGTTCATTGCTTTGCAGGGTACATCACTTCATATGAGCACTGCTTATCACCCGCAGACGGAAGTGGTTAATCGTTGTCTGGAGCAGTACTTGTGGTGTTTTACGATGACGCAGCCTCGCCGTTGGCTTCAGCTTCTTCCATGGGTGGAGTGGTCCTATAACACTGCATATCACACACGTGCGGCCTTCACTCCTTTTGACTTTCTGTATGGTTGACCCCCCCCCCCTACTATTTTGTCTTATGTCCCTCATCACTCATCTGTGGCTGTGGATTATATGCTCCAAACTCACGATGAGGTCTTGCGTAAGTTGAAGATGAATTTGGTTGAGGCTCAAAACTGGATGAAGCAACTATATGACGGCTGCCATATTAATCTGGAGTTCCAAGTGGGTGACTTGGTTTATGTCTATGTTCTACCACATCGCTAGACTTCTTTGTTTCAGCCCGAGCATTCTAAGCTCGCCCCCCGGTTCCTTGGTCCTTATCCTGTGGAGGCATGTGTTGGTCCGATTGCTTACCGCCTCACCTTGCCGCTTGCCTCCTTGGTCCATCCTGTGTTCCATGTGTCCCGTCTTTGCAGGTTTGTGGGTGACTGGATGTTAGCTGTGGATGCTCCACCTCCGCCTTTGATGGGTCCTGTTCTGCCCTCCGACCCTGCCCCTGTGTCTATGCTTGAGAAGAGGCGGGTTCATCGTTCGGGTCGCATTGTTATTGAGGTTCTGGTTTCATGGCGGGGTCATCTATTGGAGGATGCTACGTGGATGTCTAAGGACGATTTCTTAGCTAGTTATCCAGCATGGTCGCCTTGCAGACAAGGCAACTAGCGGAAGCGTGGTGGAGTGTTGTGCACGATGATCAGACTCTCTTTTTATTACTTTACTGCATTTAACTATTTAATTGTTATTGTAGTATTTGATTATCATACTGGTTGGTTTAGTTAGTGGCCCGAGATAGCTGACCCACTAACTGGGTTATATTGTAAGAACCGGACTGGTCTGGTTCAGTTGGTTCGGTTCCCTAGGAGGGTCGTCTCCTATATGGGGCGGCCTTGTCTTTTGGTGCGAGTTTATGCAAGTATTGAATTCTAGTTTCTCCCCTTTCTTTTCTACTTTTTCTCTTTCACTGCGTAATACTCCTAGATATTGATTGTACCTGCATCGGGCACATCACAAACAACTCATCAGTTGTAACGCCCGACATTTTTCATACATTTTCCTCAAAATTCACAGAAATTTTTTGCAATATAACTACTATAAATTTGGAAAAATGATGAATACAAAACCTGTGAAAACAGTTTTATAATTTAAAACATAACACATCAGTTTTCCCATACAAATTTTTACTCATTTGATCAAACATCGTACGGTCAAACCAAACATCCTCAGGCGCTACTCGAAAACAACTGTATGAATAAATTGCTATGATCATAGACTTTAAATACAAATCTCTCCCAGGCATCCCTGAGTACAAGTCCCATAACAGTTCATAGTCTAATCCAAATTTTACATCTAGAAAGATAAACATCTTAAATTCTCATCTCACCCAATAGAACAAATCGTGACACAAAGAAGACACGCAATGAGTCGAGGATATACCTGAGTCAAAGGGAGTCAATCCACCGTGGAAACGAGTGTCCATCTCCGGGAGCTCTCCGCACAAACCTGCAAAAACCTCCCGTACAACAAGGCTAAAAAGTAGGGTAATGAGTATTTTCATACTCAGTAGGAAAATACCCAGTAGGGGAGTTCTAAACAATGAATTCTGTAAATCCATACATAGATGCATTAATACAACTCAAACATGAAGCAAGCAAGCATATCAATATCATGCTCATACACATACAATCATGCATATCATCATGCTAAAATCATACCATCAAACCGATCTTACACATACACCCTTAATTAGGGTCTTACAAACTTACTCGTACCACCGTATGCTTACTCCAACAACTTACACATACTTGTATGACCTTACTCGTACAATCATATGCTTACTCATATAACTTACACATACTTGTATGACCTTACTCGTACAATCATACACTCACTTGAACAACCTTACTTGTACAATCGTACTCATACTCATACTCTTACAGTCATGCTCATACTCATACTCTTACAGTCGTGATTATACTCATACTCATACAATCATACTCATACTCATACTCTTACAGTCGTACTCATACTCTTACAATCATACTCATATTTTTACAGTCGTACACATACTCATACAATCATACTCATACTATCGACCACTGAAGCTCATTACAACTAATAAGCTCCAGCGTCAAAATAGAAAAGAATGTTGTTGGGGCATCACCTTAACCTCCGGGGAGTGACTAGACACCATGAACTTTTCCGAAGGTAAGGCACACCTATGTTCATGGGGCACAGGATCAAACAGGTAAGAGCAGGTCCATGATACTACATAAGGGGTTATACAGTTGCTCACCATAATGGGTCTTATAGTGTCATAGAATTGCCCACTATAATGGGTCTTATAGTGTCAGTGCCACTCTTGGCAGAATCATATGGTGCCACTATTGGGCAAAAATCATGCAATGCTCTCAATAGAGCATCAAACGTCTGGGCTTAATACAACACACAAACCAAATCGAAAACATACATTGCTCTCAACAGAGCATCAGACGTCTGGTGCTCTATACAGCACACAGACAACTCCCGCAGGATAAACATCATGGCAAGACATGAGAAATGCTCAGCCGACTCATTATCGGCTAGCTCAAACATAGAACTTAATCCGTCAAAACCCTTAGGTCTCAAACTCACAATGCTATCATTAGTTGTGCTTATAATTCAAGTTTGAATTAAGTAAGTTATGCGGTACAATTATGCCACCCAAGCACTCAAACATATCATGCTCCACTGATCAAACCGAAGTTGAGCCCGATCCAAAACTCTAGTTCGTCAGGGCAGTAGACTTCACATAACCCGTCTATCTTACAACATAGCTCACTATACACAAATCCTAGCTCACTATACACAAATCCTTACGTCTTACATGATCCGCAATCCACCTTATGGCCGAAACATCTTACTCGAAAGTCCTTAAACTGAGCTCCTTAGAGCCCACCCCAGTTATCAAGCTCTTACTTAAATCTCACTTATTATGCTTAATTTTCATTTCATAATTTGTACGTTATGCTTGTACAATTATGCACACTCTTATTGTCTGACAATCCCCAAATATACGTTCGAATCCAAACCACACAAACCGCTCCAATCCTAGCCCATCATACTTATATCCTCTGTCATCCGTCATACGCTTACATATCCATATCCAAATCCATACCAAACACTGACACATCTTACCATCCATATCCCATACCTCTGCCCACATGCACATACGCATATCCATAGCATAGGCAAATAGCCACCATGCATATATATGCCTATCACACATACGTATAACATACACATATTATCATACATACATAGCTTACAACCATGCTCACTAGCCATCACTAGCACATACATACACATTTATACATACTTCAAACATATATGCTAGTTAGTCATCACTAGCAATACATACATATTCATACATACTTCAAACATGCACGCTAGCCATCACTAGCACATGCATAATCCATACATATTTCAAACATACACGCTAGCCATCACTAGCACATACATACACATTCATACATACTTCAAATATGCACGCTAGCCATCACTAGCACATGCATAATCCATACATACACATTCATATATACATGCTAGCCATCACTGGCACATACATACACATTCATACATACTTCAAACATGCACGCTAGCCATTACTAGCACATGCATAATCCATACATACTTCAAACATGCATACACATATGAAGCTTACCAATAAACATGTTAGCCATCACTAGCACATACTCAATCAACATACGAAGCTTACCAACAAACACGCTAGCCATCACTAGCACATACATACATCCAACATACTTACCGCCAACATGCATGTCATATGCATTTCAACATGGCATAATATATTCGCTTATATCATGCAAATGGATCATGATTTAGCATCCAAAGCATTGAATCATACAATCCTAGCATGCTGCTACTCATTCAAAGCATGCTATCATGACATTAGAAGCTCCCCTACATCGTAATCATGATGTTTGATGGTGAGCACATGACAGTGGCAGCGTTGGTGGCCAAAAGAATTGCCAAGTTGAGAGAGCTGTTGTCCCGAGGATTTTAGGAAGTGCCAAAAATAATCACGGCCAAACGGGGTGTTAGAAGTCAATGCGGCAAATCCGCGATCAACTGCGGCACACTAGGGCGGTCGAGAGAAATGTCATGCCAGCATAAGTGGCGGTGCGACTAGATGTCGAGGGTGTGCTTATTGAAGATCGGCCGGTGGCTAAGACGTACTCGGTCGGCCGCAAGACATCAAAATTGGCCGTGGACAGCACCCAACTGTGATGATTTTGCATCAACAAGGGCCCACATACGAGTGGAGAGCATGGGGCTACGCTCAAGGATAGAGGAAAGGTGGTGGACAGCTCTGGTGTCAACTCAAATGGTCACGGAGCCACCCGATGGTCAGGCGGCACAAATACGGTGCCTAAACCCAAAAGCATAGGCATGGCCACATGCATGCACGGCCAAAAAGGACCACTCTAGGGGGAGATGGGTTGAATGGTAGGGGCCCAAGGCCCACAAAAGGGCAACTGAGCTTTGGCCAAGAGGTGGTGGCCGATCGAAGCGGCGGCATCGCCGATACCACCCACAACCAATACATGTGTTGCAGGCGGCTGTGCATCTCGCATGGTATAGGGCAAATGGCAAGTGGCCCATTCTGAGCAGAGGTATAATCGGGCCAAGTAGGGCTGACTTTCACTATCGCCGAGCCAGGGCAAAGCCCATAATGGTCAAATGGCCCACAGCTCATTGATGGCAACGACCCAAGATGCACCCAAAGCGTCTAATCAGGTGGAGCAAGTCAATAGGGTGAAGCGGGGTTGGAAACGGTAACCCCCTACCGACACTAGGTCGAGGTAGGCTGGACGGAGTTCGTCCGGTGGCCAGATGATGACCGGAAACACACCGGCATCAAAAAATGCCACGGACAGTGAGATGACATATAGTAACAAAGCCCGACCAAAGTACCAGTAGCTCACTGCGGAGCAAAGAAAGCATGGCAGCGTCTCTAGCTAGCACCTATGGGTTCCTAGTGGCCAACCAAACATAAGTCTAGTTAAGGGCGGCTGCAAATGACATCAAGATCATACCCCATGGCTCAAAAATAGGATTTGAGGGAGAGAAAAACCAAAGAAAAGTTTGGTACCTCGTGGAGGTGTGAAGAGGCTATGGCGGTGGTCATAGCTGGTACCTACGGACTCGTGGCAGTGAGGCAAAGAGGATCCTAACAAGAATCGGCGGAATCTGATGATGGAGGAGGGAGATCAGAGCAACCGGAATCTCACTTGGGTTCTTACAAAACTCACTGGACGTCGAGTTTATCTTCTGTAAGTTTCTAGAAAGAAACTCACTGGATCGGCCTTTTAAGTTGATTTTACTATTCACTCTTTTTCATTTTTACATTTTTGTCCCCAACACGTGTTAACCGACATCCAAAATTCATGTTGTAAGCATGCAGTGAGGCCAGTGGCCTGTGACTAAGCCCCACACCGACTCTAGGGGTATAAATACGGGGTAAATTACATAAATATGAATAGGCTGAAGCGTCACATTTTCTCGCCAAAAATAACCAGAAAAATAGTAGAAAAATCACAAAAAATCATATAAAAATTAGGGACCTTACATCAGTCAGCACAAGGGTTGACCCTTTCTTCAGCGGGATCCTATATGTCCCTATGGCCTCCACATTGAGTAGGTGTTATTTCCCATATAGACTTTGTTCTATCTAGGGAGAAGATTGATCATCTCACCCTTAGACCCCCTAGAGTGTGACACATGGACTGTGGCTCTAGAGTCCAACCAATAGGTCTTCTCCATTATATTAGCAAAAATGACTTCAAAAATAACACAAATTATCTCTTTGTTCTTGCCAACAAGTCTTCTCCAGTGTTTTGTGCTAGGTTGGCAGTAGCAATCCTGAAGTATTGACATGATTCTTTCTTTCTTGCTCAAGCTTAAGCTTAGTAGTCAAAGCTTCCATTGTCAACTTTTGGTCACTCATATTGAGGTAGACCACCACACTCTCCTAAAACTTAGGGAGGATGTTCACACTGTTGACACCTTAACTCCCTTAGAGATGAGGTCATCTAGGGTCTCTAGGTCATCAGCTATGATGGACATAGCACTCAGGTGCTCATTCACATTATCTCCCTCTCTCATCCTAGAGTTTCGATACTTAGAGTGTAGCATCCTCTTATGAGCCTCTGTCTGCTCCCCATACCTCATAGATATTGCTTCAAATCTCTTTGGTAGTTTTGAACTTCTCAAAGAGCCTCTTCATCTTTGGCTCCATGAAGGTCAGAATGGTAGATCTAGCCTATTTGTCATCATCCTTCAATTTCTCATAAGCCTTTTTTTAGTAGCAATACAATTTTCTAGGCATTCCTCAATGACTTGCTCCATGACATAAGCCAAGTCAGAGAGAGTGAGGATATATTGAATCCTCCTTTTCCACACTAGATAATTGGCAGCATTCAATTTCTCCATCTTTCCCAACTCAAAAGTTATCATCTTTGATGCCATTATGCATAAACAAATTAACTACAAAACAAGGTAAAGACATGCAGGAATGAATACTATGTGATGGCCAACAACTACTTTGTTAATTATGTATTTGACTCACTTATTCTAAATCATAGCAAGGGATAAGTATTTTTATGATGATATAATTAAATTAATTGCATATAATATAGGCACAAATCACTAGCATGTGAAAAGTCCAAACTACCTTTAACCCCCTTAAGGTAAGTTAACCTAATATGAATTACTTATGTACCCCCTTAGGCACACACAACAACAAGAAAAAACACTTAGGGTCTATTTGGATTGGTGGAAAGTGGGGGGAAATAATCTTCTTAAAATATCTCAGTTTCCATTGTTTGGTGCAACGGGGAAAGAGAAACTAGAGTTAAAAGTGAGAGAAAATGGATAAAAATTTGGCCCAAAAATTTTTAACTCATCAACCCATGGATTTTGGGAGAAAATCATTGTACAAAACACTTATGTCTTACTGCTACTACCACCACTGCTATTGCCGCCGCCGCTGTCGCCACCACCACTGTCACTACCGCCGCCACCACCGATGTCACCACCACCACCACCATCACCACTACCACCGTTGCCACCACCATCTGCCACCGCCACCACTATCGCCACCACCGCCATTGCCACCAACCACCGCTGCCACTACTACTGCCCTGCCACGCGCCACCACCACCAATGTCACCATCGCCACCATCTCTGCCACCACTTTGCCACTGCCACCACAACCATCGCTGCCACCACCACCGCCATCGCCGCCGCCACCACCACCACCATCATCGCCGCCGCCGCCACCACCACCATCACCGCCCCCACCACTGCCACCACCGCTACCACCACCATTGCCGCTGCCGCTGCCGCCACCACTGTCGCTGCCACTGCCACCACCACCAATGTCACCGCCACTACCATCGTCGCCACTGCTACCACCACCGCTACTGCCGCCACCACCACCAATGTCACCACCACCACTGCAGCCACTACCACCGCCACTACTACCGCTACCACCACTGTCACTCTTAATTTTCTCTAACATCATTTGTATAACAAAATAGTGAAAAATATTTAAGAATCTCCTTCTCTTTCACCTGGATTCACTTTCTCTTTCTCTTTCCCTTTCTCCCCATTTCCAGCAATCTAAACAAACCCTTAATAGGGTTGCTGAAAAATTACTTTTATTATGTCTAGGAAAACAATGGTGTGAAATTGCCAATTTAGCCATAGAGCTAGTTCGGTCTTTTCACCCTTATAATCACACCAAATTTAATCATAAAATAATAATTCAAACAACACTTTTAGATGGTTCTTGATAGCAAACAATCATGCACACAAAATCCATTGTGAATTGATAATTCGCCACCAATAATGAGATAAGAACTTGGGAATGGGTTTATTTGTGACCTAAGATATATTTGTCCTAAACCAAGTCATATAGGATTAAGTATTAAAATCTCGGGAATATGAAATATTTGTATATCGAGCCAGGTAATATAGAAAAAACTCATTGATTTTTGTTTCATGTTTTCATCTAACAGCGAAAAGGTTAATTTACATGTTTTCATAAAAATTTCAAAATCATAAATATTAATTTACAAAGGATTTGAATTGTAATTTTACAATAAAAAAATTGAAAAGGGTTGTGAAATTATAATTTTAACACTATAGGTGTACCGAGCCCACACTTTAAATAATTTCAAAGGGATACAATTCTTTTTATCAAAATCTATAAATTCTCAAATCACCAATTCTCATAATTTTCTTTATTGAATGGTAATAAAAATTGTATTAGCTCTAAAAGAGGGAACAAAAACAATAGCAACATAGTGACGATTTGTTAATGAAATTGCTAGCAGGGCGTTAGTCGTTTTGTATTTCAAATTACAATTTACTCATTTTAGAATATAACGTTAGTCATTAAGGATTTTATATGTGCATTTAAAAATGTAGCATTAGTCGTTTAAGATTTCGTACGCACATTTTAAAATGTAATATTAGTCAATTAAATTAGGATTTAACCATTGTCATATCTAAAATACATGATGATGAAGTTTTTGTATGTAGTATATGCATTCTCAATTACGACCTACCCCCTCGTAATTAGAAATGCACAAAATTGACGCTTCATCTTGCATAGTGTCACAGGCGCAAAGCTTTGCCTAGCACCCACACCCGCGATGGCCTGACTACAGTGCGTAGCCAGCAGCCTACTCTCACAACCTTCCCTCTTGTATGCGCAAGGGAAACAAGCAACCAGCCAACATAGCCATCTCTGGTGCAAAGGGGCTTCGCCCAATGCTATGTAATCACAGTCCGTAGGTTACAAACTCAAGGAGAGGGTCGGAGCTGACAAGCCAAGTCGCTGCGCAGAGCACTCTCTGGTTTGTCCTGCACAATTTTCTGTCAGCCATGACCACCCCATCCTCTCCCTAAATATAGAGTCAGCACTAATGGTCCTTGTCGCACTAGGAGTACAATCCCAGCCCAAGTATATAGAGTCCCTCTCTGTCCCAACTCTCCCAGCCCAATGGGGCATCCCAACACAAATGAGGAAACCTATGAGGAATCTGTCTTCGCCTAAGAGTCCAATGCCCTACTGCCTCTAGAGTCTAGCGCCTTGCTACCTCTAGAGTCCATCCGTCCAAGGAAACTTGTGCATCCTCTCCTATCCGCACTAGGAGTCGGGTTGTGCTGCCTCCTTGCGTCCTAGTGGCCCTAGGAGTCTGTCCCTAAAGGGTTGTGGCACCCAGCACACCACTTAGAGTCCTGCCTGCATAGGGACTCTACCTCAGCCTACTCTGCAAGGCGAGTGTGCATCCGGAACCGCTCCTATGCTGCTCCAAATATCCATCCATGGCCAAGGGGCTGCTTAGGCTGTCTGACACCCAAGCTAACTTAGTTGTCCGCTACCAAGTATAGGGGGTAGCCGCCCCTTGTCTATGCAAAAAGTGGAGGGGCTAACAAGCCTCCCCCAACCAATCTGTTCGACGTCCTCATTGAATCTAAGTAGTCACAAACCTTGTCTTCAAACTGCCATAATGCGAAATCTCACTCCCAGCTGCTCTCCAACTCCGAAAGACCCTTTCACTTAACCAAGTAAAAGATCCTCCTGTTCTTCTTGCTCATCCCTTCAACTCTCCTGTCAAGGATAGCATCAACCTCCTTTTCAAAAGAGGTTCTTATCGTAGGTGGGGCTCTCATCGAAGTACCTCTGCTGGAATCTTCTAAGTCTGAATGAAATGGCTTAAGGAAACTAACATGAAAAACGGGTGAAGCTTGAAGCGTTCAGGCAACTCGAGTTGGTATGCTAGCTGACCAACTCATCACTTCACCTCAAAGGGCCCATCATACCGCTGTATCAGCCCTTTGTGCATGTCTTTCCTTCGCAACTTCTTCCAAAGTTGGGGAGTAAGTTTTAGTATAACTTTGTCCCCAACCTGAAACTCAAGAGGTCTTTGATCTCTGTCCACATACTTCTTCATCCGCTTGACTGCCTTGGCCAAGCAGTCACATGCTTCCTCCATTCTCTCAGTCTGCCCTCTTGCCAAGCAATAGGCAGCAGGACACCTGCCTCCTGTCCGTTGCAAGGCCACATCCGCTAGCGTAAGAGGTTGTTGGCCCGTGGCCAACTCAAAAGGACTACTACCTGTGGCTAAACTCGTGTGTAGGTTATAGCAAAACTGAGCGACCTCCAGCAAGTCGACCCAATTTTTTGGGTTTGCTATGACAAAGTGGCATAGATACTCCTCCAAGATAGCGTTCACTCGCTCCATCTGCCCATCCGTCTAAGGGTGGTTGCTGGTCGAAAAGTTAAGTTGACTGCCTAACATCTTGAACAACTGGGTCTAAAATCTGACTGTGAAGCGAGTGTCTCTATCGCTTATGATGTCCGCTGGTAGTCCCCAATACTTGACAACATTCCAAAAAAACAAGTCCCTGGCCATCTCAGCGCTGCAAGTTTGGGGCTGCTATGGACGTCCCATACTTGGAGAAGCGGTCTACTACCACCATAATCGATTTGAATCCCTGCACAATCGGCAAACCAGTTATGAAATCCATAGACAAGCTGACCCATGGTCGGTCTGGGATGGGAAGGGGCTGCAACATGCTTGCTTCCTTCTGCCTCTCCGTCTTGTCTTGTTGGCAAACCATACACGTTCTCACATAGTGTTCAACATCTTCCAGCATCCGCGGCCAGAAGTAATTCTGGGACAAGAGCGTCACGCCCCAGTGATGCCCGACCCAAACCGAACCCGGTCCAGGGGCCGGTCAAGCGCGCGGGGGCGACGAAGTGAAGATTGAGAAACGATTCTAGCGGAAGACTTAACCCTAAACACGGGCGATTAACAGAAATACGGAGTGCGCACAATCCTTTGAGCAAGAGTAAATAAAAGGGAAGGAAAAGGTGTTGCTTATCACAAAGTAAACAACAATCTCAAACCCACAAGCTTAGTTAAGTAAAGCCCACACCGGCTCAGAATAAGTCATAAGTATCACAACTGTAAAATATGACATAAATCCAAAACAAGAACCCTACACAAAGGTTCTATCATAAAGCATGAAACAAACGAAAGTAAGTCACACAACAATCTCCATCATCACACCCAAGCTATCTCTAACCTTTCCTCAAAGAGGCAATCCTATCCGTCTGCGTGTCGCACCACGCAGCCCCAAATCAAAACACAAAAAGAGGGGTGAGTTTAACAAACTCAGCAAAGGTTTTAACATCACTAACAACATCGAAAATACAATAGCATGGCGATATAAGCTTTCAAATCAACGATGTACAAGGTGTATCATTTTCTGATCACATATTCACATCACTTATAAACTGCATCATAATGCATAATTCAACTTGCATGGATGTATCTCTAACATACATATTCCCACATGCATAGTATCAAATCAAACTGCATGGATGTATCTCAAACATACATATTCCCACATGCATTATTTCACAATTCAACCTGCATGGATGTATCTCTAACATACATATTCCACATGCATAACATCAAAAGTAACATGCATGGATGTATCTCTAACATGCATATTCCACATGCATCACATCAACATCAACCTGCATGGATGTATCTCTAACATACATATTCCCACATGCATAATGTCATCACAATCAACCTGCATGGATGTATCTCTAACATACATATTCCACATGCATAACATCAAAATCAACATGCATGGATGTATCTCTAACATACATATTCCACATGCATAACATCAAAATCAACATGCATGGATGTATCTCTAACATACATATTCCACATGCATTATATCAACATCAACCTCCATCAAGGAGAAGTCACACATTAATGTCACACAGACGGGAGCATAGACAAGGCCACGAAGGCGTGTCATGGTCCAAAATTCTACACAAGAATTAAAGAAAGATCGGGGTTGTCAATCCCTAATACTGCTTGCCCTGGACGATCCTGGCCAAGGATGCCCCATTCTCACACAGAGAATCTAGAGCAGGGGTGTTCGCCGAGGGATATCTCCTGCAGAGGGAAGAACCCGAGTTCTCACACAGAGAACCCTAGAACACGTGGTAGCGGGGTGCACACGGCATACCACACTGGATTCTCAAGGTCCAGATGACACTCATAATAACATTCTCACAATCCGCAAGACAAGTACACAACTCGTCCCCACATCATTCCATTTAATTAGACTCAACCCGGGGAGTGCACTCGTTCCACACAGGAACTTCAAATCGTTCCACACAGGAACTTCAAATCAAAATATGTCCTTTCGGACCAATCAACTTGCGATTAATCCACGACCGATAAACCCAGTACACAATTCCATCACATTGCATCCAATCGGTCAAATTCGATTAATCACGATGAAGCCTCAATTGGAAATCCATTTTTATGATGCGTGCAGCATGGTACATGCGTGGGCAAAGTATACATGAATCCTAATCCATGGTAAGTGCTCTCACCAGCCCCTAATGCATCATTCATAACCACAATATTAAGCTTCAACATCATCATTTAACCCCACATGTGTGTGTATCTAGTAGAAGCATTTCACATAATACATGCCATCATGCTTTAAATTAAACTCACTACCACACTACACATGTGAATTTCCATCTAAACATGAATTCTAGCGAAAATCATAGGAGAAGAATCGTTGAAATCATAGCTAGATTCAAAACTCAACCACAAAGGCTAAACACATATAACATCACTCATTTCATCATTGAGTCATGGCATTCACCAACATTCACACACCATTAACCACAATCTATCATGACAAATCAGTCCAATAATGATTGTAGTCCTACTAAAAATATGCTTAACCAAAGGGAAACAACCATTCATAATTTTCAGATAACGATTCCAACATCATGCCACAAAACATAAGTCATTCCACCATCTCTAAGCATATATCTCAACTCCATAAACTCAATAGCATGCATTTCCAGTAGCCTAACATAGCTTAAAACACTCCACATTCGTATAAAATTGGCAAACTAAAGTGGAATCATCAAAATAGACATCATATGCACAACATACAATTTCCTGTGAAGCCAATCAATTGCCTTTCAGGCCATTCGATCAGTTACATGCAAAAATTTAAAATTTACAGTTTAGCTGATCGATCGGCCTGCAGGGCCGATCGATCGCCAACATGGCAGAACAGTCATCTTCTTCCTTTCACAAATCCAAACCGAAACACCATAGATAACACTTCAAATCCACATCTAACACCCTAATCATCATCAAAAGTCCTCCTTGACTTCCAGAATATCAAACCAAACCATAATAATGCAAAACCCTAAGAAATCGGGATTAAATAATTCAATTTTCTAGTCTTACCATTAACACACTAAATCAAGCAAACCATTTCGAAATAAGCCAAAAATGGAGAGTTTTACCATAGACAAACAGAGATTTCGAAGACCCATTACCTCAGCACTTGATTAAGCTCGGATTGAAGAGTCACCCTTCTTGAAATCCTTGAAAACACAATGAGTTTGAATTAAACTCTAATAGAAATCAATTTACTCAAGAAATCCCTAATTAAATCTTAGATCTAGGGCTTGTTGGTAGTAAAAATCAAATTTTGAATGTTAGGGTTTGTAGTAAAACACAAATTAGTAGCTTTTGATGGTCAAAAACGAATTGAATCAAGGGGAAAATGGTAGATTTGAAAGAAATAAAGAGAAAAGTCAAGGATTAGTGCTTAATTAGAGTAAGCTTACCTTAATCAGCTTCTAATTCGGGCCTAAGTGGGGATTAGGCCAGCCCTCCTTCCTTAGCCTATTCCCAAAAATAGAAATGGTTCAGGTTTGCCCTTTTATAGTAAGGGTTGGGGTATGCATAGGTAAGTTTTGGGGTGTAAATATGAAAAGTAGGCTAAAAGTGGGTATTTTGCAAATTTAAGCACAAATTAATGCTAATAAAATTCTGAAAATTTTTGTATGACCTTAAGTATATGTCTAGGTTCATTTGACCCAAAAATAAAATTTTCGACGGTGGGGCCCACAGGGGTCCCGCCAAAACCCTAATTTTTGGGAAAATAGTAAAAATTTTAAAAAATCCCAAAAATTCACATTTGGTTTAAAGTCACTTAAAACCACTAATATTGAAGTTAATTTTGGTTAAAACCATCACAAACACTATTTATTTTACGAAATCACCGAATAAGATCAGAAAACGCGTTGATCTCACGATAACCAAAAATTAAAGAAAACCAAAAACCAGTTTAAAGATGAGGGTCCTTACAAAGAGTGCATGAGTTTGCTCTTGCCCAGGGTGACCTGCCCATGCAGAATCATGGGTCTCTCTAAGCAACTGACGCCTCAAACCGCAAGCCAAGGGGATGCAAGGTCATCCTCCTTTCGCATACAGCACCCCCTCCTCCAACTAGAATCTCCGGGTGGACCCATTCTTCATGGATTCGATCAGCCTTAGGCAGACTTGATCTTTCTTTGTGGCCTCCCGTATCTGTTCCAACATATCCCCTGCCATCTGCACCAATGCCGCCATCATTGCATCTGGGTCTGTTCGTCGGCTAAGGGCATTAGCCACAACATTAGCCTTGCCTGGCTTATACTCCAACATGAAATCGAACTCAGCCAAGAATTCCTGCCAATGTGCCTGCTTGGGAGAAAGTTTATTTTGCATAGTGAAGTAGCTCGTGGCTACTTTGTCTATCCGGACAAGGAACTTCGCTCCTAGCAAGTAATGCCTCCAAGTTCTAAGGCAGTGGATGACTGAAGTCATCTCCTTCTCATGGACTGAATACCTCTGTTCGGTCTCGTTGAGTTTGCGGCTCTCGTATGCAATAAGGTGATTGGATTGGATCAGCACACCTCCAATCGCCCGATCAGAAGCATCAGTTTGCACCTCAAAGGGTGCATCAAACTCTAGAAGTTTGAGCACAGGCTCAGAGGATATGACATCCTTCAGCCACTCAAATGATGCTTGGCATGCCTCAGCCCAACACCAAGGTTTGTCTTTCTTTAGAAGGTTGGTCAGCGTTGCTACCTTCTTCAAGTAGTTCCTGATGAATCTCTGATAGTAGTTTGCGAGTCCCAAGAAAGATCTCAACTTTGTTACCTTAGTTGGGACCGGCCACTGTACAATGGCCCTGACCTTCCGCCCATCCATCCTTACTCTTCCCTCTGCTATGCAATGCCCAAGGAACTCGATCTCTGTTTGTGCAAAGTGGCACTTCTCGAGCTTCAGAAACAACCTGTGCTCCCTTAGCCTTTCCAGCACAATCCTGAGATGACCAGCGTGCTCATCCAAGGAAGTGTTGTATACCACAATGTCGTCGAGGTAGACAACCACAAACCGGTCCATGTAGGGTCTGAAAACATCATTCGTCAGCATGCAAAAGGTAGCTGGTGCATTTGTCAAGCCAAAGGGCATGACCAAAAACTCAAACAGCCCATAGCGTGTCACCATCGTTGTCTTTGTCTCGTCGCCCATGCCAATGCGCACCTGCCAATAACCCAACCTGAGATCCAGCTTGGCGAAATAGGAAGCCTTCGCCAAGCAGTCGAACAAGTCAGCCACGAGAGGGACTGGATACTTCTTCTTCACTGTGATTTGATTCAGCGCTCAATAATCCACACATAACCGTAAGGAACCGTCCTGCTTCCATTGAAAAAGCACTAGGGCTTCGAAGGGAGCATTAGATGGTCTGATAAAGCCTGCCTTCAACAACTCGTCAAGCTGCTTCCTGAGTTCTACTAACTCTGGTGGAGCCATGCAATAGGGGGCTCGGGCTGGAGGGCAAGCCCCTAACATCAACTCAATAGCATGATCCACAACATGTCGTGGTGGAAGGGTTTGCGGCAACTCGGGTGGCATCACATCTGCAAACTCACTCAGCAACTTCTCCACCTTATCTAGAACGTCCAAGGTTGTGTTCTCAGCTTCCACCATCGTGACCAAGTAGGTCTTATGTCCCCGTTCAAGGCCTTTCTTCAGCTGAAGTGCAGACACAACCTGCACCTCTATCTCGCCTTTGTTCTCAGCAATAAAGTAAGGGATCCTCTCGTTGCCGATGAGGATGCCCCTAAGTTGTGGCATCACGGACACCCTAACCAATCTTATGAAGTCCAGCCCAAGGATCAACTCGAAGTCATCCAAGTGAACAACGGTGAAGTTAACTCTGCCCATCCAATCACCAATCTGCACAGGCAAGTCATGGACAACTCCTAGGACAGGGGCTACCTCTTAGTTCATTGCCTTAATCCGGGCTTGAGCCTTCTCCGTCTTCAGACCCCAAACTTTCACGCACTTCTCTGCTAGGAAGTTGTGAGAAGCACCTGCGTCAACCAGCGCTCGTACTGGCTGCTTGTCCAAAACGGCCTCAATGTATATCAGCCTGCCATGATCTAATTTCTCCTTTCGGATAGCTCTCACAATCTGCATGGGGTTCATACCGGCAGTGACCTCCTCTTCTGAAGAAGAGTCATTCTCCACAACAACAGCGTTCAGCTTCTCCCTCTTCAGGCACTCCTTGGCACGGTGAGGGCCTTGGTAGATGAAGCAAGCTATCCCCTTGGATTTGTTGGGTTCAGCCTGCTCATTGCGCTTCCCCTTAAACTCGTTCCTGTGTGCCTCACAATTCCGCCTGCGACCACCCCTAGAGGAAGAAGGCCCTTTATCACGTTTATGCGTGGTTGGTTTAGACTTGTAGTCGACCAACCTTTCAGCCTCTATGATGGCTGAGGGGAGATCTCGTATGTTCTGCCTTCTCAACTTGTTCTGCGTCCAATTTTGGAGACCGGTCAGGAAGTTGAACAACTTGTCCTCCTCTGTCATGTGCTTGATGTCCAAGAGGAGGGACTGGAATTGTTTCACATACTCCCTAACCGTCCTTGTCTGCCTCAACTTCCTGAGAGAGTCTCGTGCAACCCACACCGTGTTCGTGGGGAGGAACTGCTTCCTGAGTTCCTTCTTCATCATCACCCAGGTCTAGATAGGGGGACGCCCAATAGCAGCGTCGTCTTTCAGCGTAGTTTGCCACCAAAGCTTAGCATCTCCTAAGAGATACAAGCTCGTCACCATAACTTTCTCCTCATGCAGGGTATGGGTGATCACAAAGAACTGCTCCATATCCCAAACGAAGTTTTTGATATCCTTAGCACTCCGTGAACCAGAGTAGGATTTCGGTTCAGGCACCTTCGCTTTCTTCATGGACTGCCCCGTCTTGAGTCTAGGTTCCACCTCTATCGCTGCAGGGGCCAAGTTCAAAACAGCCCGCTCAAGCAACACTATTTTGTCTGTCAACTCTTGAACCTTCCCCTCAGTTTCGGCCCTCAAATGCTGCAACTTACCCTTCAAGTAGTCCGTGGTGGCTGCCATGTCCGCAGCCAATTAACTAAATCGGGAGCACCTCCTATGGAAGTCCCTTCGCCTGACTCATCAGCATAGGTACTGATCTCTATCAGGAAGAGACGCTATTCGAAGGCACCAACACGATCCTGGACAGATCGTAGTGAGGCCTGGACTTCAGCCAGCATCCCGTTAGCCATCCCCAAAGCATCGTTCTTTGCCTCAACTTCTGTAAGGCGTTGTAGTATGGAGCCTGTCATGGTGATACCTCACCTGTCCGCAACCAACAAGGAATACCCAGGTCCTTACTCACCAAATCCCCTTCAAACGTACATGGTTCGTTGGGATCCTGGTAATAGAACCGATTGTCACAGGCGCAGAGCTTTGCCTAGCATCCACACCCACGATGGCCTGACTACAGCGCGCAGCCAGCAGCCTACTCTCCCAATCTTCCCTCTTGTATGCACAAGGGAAACAAGCAACCAGCCAACATAGCCATCTTTGGCGCAAAGGGGCTTCGCCCAATGCTATGTAATCATAGTCCATCGATTACAAAGGTAGGGAGAGGGCTAGGGTTGACAAGCCAAGTCGCTGGGTAGAGCACTCTTTGGTTAGTCCTGCATAATTCTCTATCAGCCATGGCCGCCCCATCCTCTCCCTATATATAGACTCAACACTACTAGTCCTTATCGCACTAGGAGTACAATCCCAACCCAAGTATACAGAGTCCCTCCTTGTCCCAACTCTCCCAGCCCAATGGGGCATCCCAACACAAATGAGGAAACCTGTGAGAAATCCATCTTTGCCTAGGAGTCCAACACCCTGCTGCCTCTAGAGTCTATCCGTCCAGAGAAACCCATGCATCCTCTCCTATTCATACTAAGAGTCGGGTTGTGCTGCCTCCTTGCGTCCTAGCACCCCTAGGAATCCTTCCCTAAGGGGTTGTGGCACCTAGCACACCACTTAGAGTCTTGCCCGCATGCGCAAGACTATTCTGCAATGCAAGTACAAATCTGAAACCGCTCTTACGCTGCTCCAAGCATCTATCCGTGCCCAAGGAGCTGTTTAAGTTGTTCGTCGTTTAAGCTAACTTAGCTGTCCACTGCTAAGTATAAGGGGTAGCCGCACCTTGTCTATGCAAAATGGTGGAAGGGATGGTGGAAGGGCTAACACATAGCCATATTATCTCTACCACATCTCACTTAACTCCTTCCCTACCAGTGCTGAGACGCTTCTTCTCCGCCGGCGCTGCCTTCTTCCTCTCCTCTAGCGCTCTCCACCATGTACTTCCCTCTCTCCTATCTCATCTTTCTTTCTTCCTCTACTCCGGCGTTCCTTGTTCCTCTTCTCCAGCGCAGCCATCTCCTTCCTCCCCTCCAGCAGGCTGGGGAGGCAGAGCCGACAGCAGTGGCACGGACCTTGGCTTTGGAGATGTGTGGAGAGTCGGACTTCTACTTGGCTGGCTCCAATCACCATCTGAATAGGGTGCTGCATCAGGTGGCTCGCCAGTTCTTAGTGGAACCCATGTGGTCAGGGACTGAGCAGCACGAACGGGAGAGTCTTTGGTTGGCGGTCGAGGCCGGGCTCTCTGCCCCAGGCTGAAGATCCCCTTCAGTGAGCTGACTTTGACCCCGCCCATGGCCCGGCTCTCTAGGTTACCGAGGCCTCGCCTTTGTTGTGTGAATTCCGATTACGGTCAAGGCGAGGGGAAGGGAAGGTACGGAGAGCGGGGGGCAATCGGAGATGGCTTTTGACAACTAAAATGAATACTAGGAGGTTCAGGCTAATATTCCAAAATTGCTTCCGGAACCATGTATAAACTGATGAATGCTGGCTTGTTTGGCTTTCGAAAGAAGGTAGAAGGAAGGGCTGGTTACGATTGGTTCAAAACCTTGTGGTGCAGTTGTTGTTTCGGCTGCTCCCCTGTGTGTTGAATTTGGCTTGTGTAAATTCGGTTCAATCTAATCATATGCTAATTGGTTTTTTCTGAGTGAAGATCATGCGGACAACTTTAGATAGCATAATTGGTATTGTTTTTTTGGTGGTTAGATGTTGGTTGATACATCACAACACCGGCCAAGGTTGTGGAAGATGTCATGCCAATTGCTTCAGCTACTGTAGATAGGATTAATAATTAACTTAATTCTGACCTTTTTCTTCAAATATTGTATTGTTTATAGAAGAAGGATTTGTTCTGCAGGAAGACAGGCTAATAATTGGATATCATAGTGTGATTTTTACTTTTTATAGTTTCTGATTGTCCATAATACCATATATTCCAGCGTGATAGCTATTTCATTATTATTCCTTATGTGCATTAGGTACAATATTTTGGACCTTTTGAATGTTTTTATTAGAACCGGAAGTAAAATCCAGTACGGATGGTACACGTGATGGAAGTTAGTTCTCTCCTCTTATAGGTTTATAGGTATTCAAACCTTCATTGTTTTTATAGTATCGTAGCTATCAAAAACATGCTGTTGTATGAAAGGCTGTCGGTCAGTCATATTCCACTCTTCGGAAGAAATCAACTGTATTTCTATTG
This sequence comes from Saururus chinensis, assembly GCA_035235625.1. Taxonomy (NCBI): domain Eukaryota; kingdom Viridiplantae; phylum Streptophyta; class Magnoliopsida; order Piperales; family Saururaceae; genus Saururus; species Saururus chinensis. The sequence continues at coordinate 32,484,635 of CP141140.1, forward strand.
ATTCAATCATGCTAATAGTTAACTATGCAAACTTGCAGTGAAACCATCAATTAGAAGATATCTAAACTGGCCCATCTGAAACTCCACCCATTTCATCTGTTTGCAAAGACCAATTATTCATAGAAATTGCAACCAAACAACAAAATGAATAATGCAGATAATAACATCCAAAATGGTCATACTAGACATTAATGTCATTTTTGCATGATTGCTTCTAACTGGTAGTATTAAAGAAAAATATCCTTATTAAAAACACTTCATCAAAATAATTATAACAGAACGTTTTTGCAAAAGGCTGCTTTTTGCAAGTTCGCAATTTTCTTGAACATAGAGAGCAAAGCTCTTTTGGAGTATAAGTATACAAACAACTATATATAATGATGATAAAAAAGGAAACTAGATGAAGTACCATAGATTTGGGAGAGAAATTAAAAAATCCAGTTTGTTTTGCTTCTAGAGACTCAAGGGCACCAAGGGATCTTCCAAGAAGGTTCTCTTCAGTTAGACATGTGCAAATAATAATCGTAGAGAAATTCGTGAAGATTTGTTTAAAGCCAATAATGAAGATGAAGAGGGAGTACTATATAATATTCCAAATAATGGAGAAGAAGATTCTAATTTAGATAATGATTTAGAGACTCAAGTTGAATAAAGGGTAGTTACAAATACTTAGCGAAATGAAATAGTTGGCCGTATGTGGAGTGATGCGATCTGCAGGATGATGGGTGTATGAGTTTGATGTTAAAATTGTACTATGTTATAATTGGATTATATATTGTGAATTCGGGATTTTATTTTTAGTTGTTTAACTATGCGTTATAAATTATAGTTATTAATATACTATAAATTTTTATTATTATTTTATTATAGATTGATCATTTATTTTCACTAATTTAACTAAAATTTGAAGGATCGATGTGATATATATCTTTTGTTTAAATAAAACTTGAATGTTACAAATTCTATCTTGTATTTTATTATGTATTCTAAAAACTTAAGATTCTAACATGCATTCTAAAATTAAGCATTTAAAATATAAAATTTTGGTTTGTATTTTGAAATACACTAATCTAAAATACAGAATGACTAACACCCTGTAAGAGTGACATTGAAATCATTCTCAAAATTTGTTTCTGGTTCATCCTTTGAGCAATTGACGTCTTGTGGGTCTGCCAATGAGTTGAATGAATTTGTTAAATGTGTTGTGTTGGTTTTGAATAAATTCTCCACCAAATAATAAGCATTGTTCTTCAAGCGTGAGGATTTCCTTGGTTCTGGCCAAGCAACCGTAAGAGGCTTCTCTCCACCTTGAGGAGGACAATTCCTTGCATGGTTTACCTGCGTACAAGGTTGGCTGATTTTGTGGAAGAACAGGTGAACCAAATCTAGTAACCTTCCAACTCTGTAACATGATCAAATCTTTATGGGCCTTGTAAGGTAATCGATGTGATAGTGTTATTGTCTTACGTGGAAGCCGCGCCAAGAATCTCCTCTCTAAAGCTCGAAGGTTACTTCCATGCCACCTTAAATAATCACTGGGAAAATAGACCACCTTGTGCTCAACACTGAGCAAAAATCTCAAAAACGAGCTGAAGTACTTAAATTTTAACTCCATTTTGAGCACAGTAAGGTCCATTTTCCTAGTGCTTATTTAAGGTAAGCTGAAAATGACATCAGCTAGTGAGCATACCAGATTTGGAATGGGTTCCCAGCTGCGTTGTACATATTTAAAGATGTCACTCAATTAGGTTAGACATAATAAAATCCAACCCAACCGTAATAAATCAACTTTGGTTTTTAAAACTCAACCTAAATAACTATTCTAGTCAAATTTAGGTTTAATGAGTCAACTTTAAAAATAATTATTCTGGTCGGTTTAAGTTTAAAATTACAAATATTTAAGTATAATTATTTATATATTGTTTAATAATATTTAAAAAAATAAAAATAATTTTTTATTCTACCTACTCTTATATATGAATTTTAAAATTAAATAAAAATTACTATTTTTTTAAATATAACTATTAATATGAAACCAGGACTATAATAAACACGGTGGTGCCTGCGTTCTCTAGAGTCCCTGGCTGCCTATATGGTGTGACCAAATTTTAGAGTCATGACAATTCCCGCTACAGCAAGGTCGTCTTTCTCTATCCATCCGTACAGAGGGAGTTGCAACATTTGTAGAGGCGATCTCAACTGAATGGTGCGCAGGCGGCAGCTACCAGGTCAGGAGCTAAAGGTCAGTGAAAATAATACCACACCGAAAATGTAAATCAGTCTTTAATAGCGGTGTGGTAGCTTATGAGGGGGGTAAGTAAACAGCTGTGACATAACCCAACGGGAATGATTATTTCTATGCCTTGTCAGCATTGGACATAAGTGTTAATTATCCATCCATATGGCGTAACACTAATTTTTTTATTGATTATCAGGAGACAGTAACAATATGGGTCTGATTGCTGCCTTAAAATCCTCATAGAATTTTATTTCTGAAAACCTGGCTGCCCTCTTTCTTGCAGCTGCGGCCATCTTCAGTCTATCTGTCTCGGGCATGCTTAAGACTTTAACAATAGCATCTGCGAATTCTTCAACGGTAGAAGCAAGAAACCCTGTTTGTTGTCCGTCTTCTTCCAAGACAATGTCCATTTTAGGACCAGCCGAATTATGAGCTAGAAATGATTCGGAGAAAACATCAAGAGAGATCTCTTATAAACACTTCAGAAGGATAATGTATCTTAAATAACACCCACCTATTGGTATAGCTCCTGCTGCCATATACTCAACGACACTTATGCCAAAGTGTTCATCTGTCATGGAGTGAATTCCAGCAACGGCATCTCCAAGAAGTTGTACCAAGTCCCTGGTGAATAAAGGGAAAAAAACACGTACAAACAAACACATCCAATGAGGGAACGCAAAGTTTGACAACAATGAGGTGAAACCGCACAACCTTCTATATTAACAAACCTGTACATCAAATCCTTGAAAAACTCCACATTCTCTTGTATGTTCAAACTATAAGATTTCTCTTTCAATTTTTGCATTCGGGCCTCATCTTCCTTGTTTCTACAACTCCCCACAAATTGAAGTTTTGGCCTCATACTCTCTGTATCCAGTCTGCTGATGGCAAGGGAGAATGCCTCTAGTTGAAGAGCATGAGCCTAGCATTTTCATCTATGGATCTGTAAGAATGATTTCACGGAAAGGTCAATCTTACATATACAAAAAATAAATTAAGCCCCTACCTTCTCTGGACGAAATTGGGCAACAGATATGATTGTTGGTGGCTTGGTTGTCCTTTCCAATGGAAGCACCTATATATGGCCAATTATTTCCGTCACAAAAAGGCACATGACCACTTGAATTTTGAAGGCAATTTAATTCAATAAAATATTAACTCTCTGAATTATTTTATCATTTGCAAACTTGATGCATCAGCAGAAGATATTGGCATAAGTATAGTATACCACCTAATCAGTTCCACTACCATATGCAGATAAAGCATAACAATTACACATTTTCATACAAAAAGATCTTTTTATCAAAGTGCTATTTGCAGAAACAGCTTATCTTCAACTTTTAATCCAATGGTTTTGATATGGTTTGCACAGTGAGAGTTAGGCTGACATTTGTTTATTCAACTTTGGCAATACAATTTGTGCTGGAAATATTATAAATATCACCAATATACCTCTAAAAGAACAGTTATCTCAATATACCTGAAGTGCTGATGTATCACAAGGAGGGTAAACTCTTATAATGCATCCACGAATTTTCCAGAGCCTCTCAATATGAGACCGTGTCCATGAAGAGTTCACCATAGCAAGGTTAGCACAGGAACCCACCAACCCATACATCCATGTAAAGACTGTGTAGTAGATAAGTTTGCATTTAGAGAGCCAAACACTGCAATCACAAGGAAAAATTTTGTCAATCACCACTAAATGGAAGGTGGGACATGCAACAGGAAGCAAACCCTCAGCTATAGCAATCCTAACTTAAAACTGCATGTGTATCAAAATAGAGTTATTTTGGTTTCTCAGCTATGTGCATGCCAAATCGAATCCCTAATATGATTGGAAGCATGCCTGCCTGTAATTTGAGCGACATTATTATACATCAATTTTCGATCACGGACACGAGAAAGCATATCTGAGCTAATTGTAGGGTAATGAGTATAGCAGATGACTTTGCATCCAAACAGCCGTGCTAGTGGATATGTAAAAGCATAGCCACTACTGTCAAAGTAGAACAAAGGTGTGAACTTCGATAAAGCTTCCCATGAAAGACAAACTGAACCAAAGCTCTGCCCAATCATAGTAAAGTGGGGATAAGTGCCTTCCTCAATCCACTTCCTTCTTGTCAATTGCACCACCTACCATGAAAACGTGCCATGAGTATATGATAACACAGAATCAACCTAGCCAATGATGACATGTGCAGAGAAGACTAGCAATACTTCATTTACCATTCTACTAAAATGTAGGAAAAATTAGAAGAACATCACATCCATAATTTTCCTGGAGAAGGACATCCGTAATTTGTCTAAATTGTAACTTGTCAACTTTTTCACAAAGACAGATTAACATAAACTAAAAGGCATACATTTCAGCACATTGCTCATCTGAAACCAAGGATGCAAATACTCTGATGGTTCCTTGGATGGTCATTACTGTCAAGCTACTCTATAGTTTTAGCATCTACTAGTTTCTAAATTACCAAAATTCCGGTAAGATATCGCCACAATGTGATATGTTAAAGGTTGTTATCCAGACAGAGCTAAGGTTTAAAACTAACAGTTATGTTAGTAATCACTAACATAAGTGACAACTGATCCAACCCTCTTCAATATAGATGGTGACTAAAACGTCTAAACCACTCAATAATATATTGCTGGATTTAAATTAACATATCAGAAGTTCGAAAGAAAAATAGTAACTCAAATGATCGAAAAAGAAAAGACGATTTTTCTCTAAGGGTATTAAGTATGAGAGAGAGAGAAGACATTGGACCCAAATCAATCTCTGGTGGTGCTACCATCTCAAATAAAAAAATCTCATGCATGAATAAAAGGAAATTTTTTTAACCAAAAACGGAAAAATTAAAGGTTTTAGGCAATTGAACTCAAACCTTAGGTGGATGGAGAAGCTTGACACCAAACCGATCAAAAGCACGAGCCACAAGACTCTCCGGGGAGGCATGATCACCAGTATAGACAGCAATATCGAGATCCGGATTCTCTTCCTGAATGGCCTTCACGGCACACCACAGCACTCTCTCCCCTCCCCCGCCGTCATTGGTATAGGGGTGAAAGAACCCAACAGCCCTCATCCCGTTTCTTCTGGCTCTCAAAACCTCCCACAACAAGAGCCCAAGTAGGAAAGCCAGGAGGGAGAAACAGAGCTGGCTCAGCAGAACCCAAGTCTTCATCATCATTCTGCACTTTCGACAACTATGCAGGAACAAAGAAGGGGTAAGTGATATGTGGACAGATGGCTGGCAACTAGGCTTCTTTCAGAATTAAAAATGCTATAAAATCTTTGTCAGAGGAAATTCTGATTTTTTAATATTTTAAAAGAATTAATTGTGCTAGAATTAGCATTCTAGCCCAATGAGATTTTGTATCCAAACAGCCACCAAGACTGTATAAGCACAGGTAAGTAAAAGAGGCCAAATAACCAAAAACTAACATAATAATTAAAATTCTTTTGAAGATGCACTTAATCAGTCAGATAGATCATAAAACAATAACTTTAGCACTTCAGAATTCTGTACAGTATACAATTCTCTGTCAACTAGTAAACAACTTTTCTAAAGCATACAGTTTGTCCAATCTGATGAACATGTTTAATGGAGTACTCTTATACAACATAAAAAATATGCAGTTAAGTATAATTAGACATTCATGTGTCCATCAAGCACTTTCTCGTTTTCCAACAGGGTGATGCTAAAAGTTGAGTGTATTAGATACCTGCATTGGCTGTTCTTGTACAGAAGGCAGCAAACCATGACAAATTGTAATTTCTAAGGGGTCAAATATTTGTAAATACAACCTTGAGGATGCTTAAACAACTGTTCCCGTGTGTCAGCTAAATCCAATTCTAATGTCATTTTTGAAACCCATCATTTCTCATAAAGCACAGTTCACCACCACTATAATCATCTCCTTGATTTACAATTTCTTAGCATTGCATCTCAAGTATTTCCTCAAGAAATTCAATCAGCCATTTCATCGAGCAATAAATACATCAATAAAAGCACAATAAGACATACATGCAAAACTAGAGAGTCAATCAGCACAATAAATAAAATATTTCACTAAGCCATACTTGGGATGCTAATAACTTCAGAAATAGACTATTCATTCCAAGTTATCAATTGTTAAAACCCACTGTAAAATGTTTTGACATCCAGCTCGAAAATAGTGATAGAAGGGTTTTCTTTTAACTGGAAAATGCTCCTCCTTCAAAAACCTCACGTTTGAACCCATAGTGTGTATCATCACCATGTTTTGATATGGCAGGCCCTACAAATCAATAGTGGTGATGAATATCGTGGGTTTTAACGTGAGATTTTTGACAGAGAAATAGCATTGCTCCTTTTAACATGCAACAGAGAGAAATCAACTACTTAAATGAATATGAGGATCGGCAAACATAAACACAAACATGTATATTGGTACTGAAATTTACCAACATTAATAAGTGCCTGAAGTTAGTTCTTGATTAATAACCATTTCAAGCTTATGCTGAACACTTAAACAATGCAAACAAGTATGAAGAGATTAATACAAAACTAGTTGTACAGCTTTAAGAGTCACAAAATTTCATTCTACTAACCATCTCTACTACTGTGTACTTGTAACATAATATGAAACAAAACATAATTACTACAAATTTGAACGTCAAAGCTCACTATCTCACCACCCATCTATAACAGGGCATAAGATGCCTATAACATAAGCAAACAGGCCTTTCAGCATTAGCAAAAAGTTAAAACAATGAATTGACAAAGATAAAAATATAATATACTAACACTGGTACAATCAACACACTGTAGCACATGAACTGGATATAGCCAATATGAGCAAGTCTGATCACCAAAATCAACTAAAGCAAGTGATCCGCATCCTACTTTAGTGAAATGTCTTATCAGCCATACCCAAAGAAATCTACCTGAGTCCATGCCAGAAATCAACTGTAATCTACAAATGTAAGCATAATCTAATAATGAACTAACTCCAAACACTAAACACTAAGATCTTACAATAAACTGTTAATTAGAGTAAATTTCAGATCCTAAAATCAAATTATAAAAAACAACATTCTTTTCTTCAACAGACAATTACATCACGAGTCAAATGGATTCCTTCATAGTATTTACCACAAATCAAATTTGAAAAAAAAAACAGATACACACTTTCCAAATATCAAAATCTGTCAGAGAGGGAGAGCGGCCGAACGCAGATTGGGACCATTTTGGCAGAGAAAGAGAGAGAGAGAGAGAAGAAAGTACCTCTTGAATTTCGTGGATGCTGATGGAGGAGAAGGCCACCACCGGTAGCCAGAGAAACAATCTCTCAGTTGAAGAAGCTGCGTAGGATCCTAGGAGACAGGGAAATCGAACCGAACCTTTGGAGAGCTTACATAGCGTTAGTCGTTCTGTATCTTAGACTGCTGCATTTCAGATTCTCTATTTCAAAATGCAGAGCAAAATCCTGCATTTCAGACACTTGATTTCAGAATACAACAAGAATCCTGGCCTTTCAAATTGCAGGACAAAATATACGATAGAATTCAACTTTCATCTAAACAAAAGATCAAGTGTGGTAATCGGTCTTTCGGACATGGTTAAACACTGACTGTGACTGTGTCGAACAATTCTATCTGTTTAAGCTTTTTACTGTGTTTGTGTCTGACTATACCACAAACACAGACTGTCAGTTTTGATTTTTTTTTTACCTCTACCTGAGTGACTCACTCAAGTAACTTTGTATTTTAATATATGCCAATTAGGGTTAATAATTTTCTTTAATTTGCAACTGTGAAAAAAAGGTTAAAAGGGGATTAATTATCCAAACAGTCTCCCAAGTTCCACCAGAGCATTTTCCAATAGCTTGCCACCTCTGCAAATGAATATCTCAGGGAAGTGGCTTTTATAAAAAACATTCAAAATGTGAACTACCCTGGAACCAACTAAAGCTAGCATCGCAATGGGAGAATTTCTGTGAGATTGCTTGATGAAGCCATGGTCGAATCAGGCCAGTCGAAGGAAGTGTTATAATGATAAATGGCAACCCAAGCACAAAATGTCCTCCAGAATTCAGCTACAAGGCACAAAAATGTTAGAACGGAGAGAGATTGACAAAATAATGTCCAGCTAATTCTAAACTAATGGTAAACCTTCAAATGTCATTCCAAATAAGTGAACTTGTTCGCTTTTCCTTTTTGTTGAGGATAATTATTTACTAGATTCTTCAGGTTTGGCTTTCTTTTTATTTTTCTTGGGACCACCTACAGATTATTAAATTCTAATAAGAAAATCAAATATTTTTGCCTCTTCCCTTCAAATGTTTTTTCCTCTTCGCCTTAAGCTACTGCAACATTGACATAATTCCAACAGAAATTCCAAACACTCCCACAGAGATCAAAACAAGCCATTGTTGATAAAGTGAACGTAAAAAAAGTGGCCTGAGTTGAAGATATTTTTTTTATCAGTCCACTTAATATATCAACTTTATTTATTGCCGATTGAATAAGAAAGCCTTAACTCAACATCAAATTAAACTATTGTATTGAAATAGTTATCAAATAAATCATATACATGGCATCTTCTCAAATGGAAATGAGGTATATAAGAAATATTACTGAAATGTGAGAATGCCTGAGGCAATTTAGAATTACAATTCCTAACATGATGCAAAACCAAGTTTACAGGTTCTTCCTTATCCAAAAGGAAAAAGTTCTCCCATCTAGCACTAGCATTTCTTCTCAATTTTCGTGTATCTAAATCCTATAATCCCATGTTGGTAAAGTACAAAAAATAATTCTTGCGTAATTACAGGTAAACACATTGATATTTCAACGCAAATTGAGCAAATAGTCAACCAGTGGAATCCTTGTGCCACCAAACAGCTGCACAAGTTAGAGAAAAAATTTTGTGTACTTTATTAGGAGCATGTTCACTGGTACATAGTCATAGAATCCACATACATGATGATATCTCATTCTCCGTATCCCTAACCCATTGACAAACTCAATTGCAAGTCTTTATTGCCAAAGCCTGCAATGTCATACTCCAAGTGTTTTAGTTTATGGAAAATTCAAAACCCGAACCCGACAAATAACATATAAACCCACAAACACCATAACCCGACCCAACCCACATTATTTACCACTGAAAAAATATCAAATTAATACTTTTAGGCGTAAAAAAAATGGTAACAATATGAAAGGGGATTTCGATGGAACCGCCTTTCATCTCCGGAGGATATATATAAATGCAGAAAATGTCAAAGCAATTTTCAAACCCAAGAAGATCCATACATGAAACACAAAACTAAAATTTCAAATTGTGAAGAATTTTATCTAGTTAAGGCTCACCCGCTAGAAGTGGCAGCAACCTCAATAAGAAAATGCGCTTGAAGAACAATTGAACCACATATCATGCTTAGTATGCATTCATCACAAGAACAAAGCAGTATCAAGAGCACCTGAACTGATGTAGCAGCTCTAAGTAGAGAAAATGTTCAGCTATCAGCCACTATAACCACATAAAAAGCTCCGAAAGTCCGAAATCCGAGAGAAAAAGGAAGAAAAAAAACATTGAAGGAATGCTAGATCCGGCAACGATACGGCCCACCCATCAACACAAACCCCCCAATCGTCAACCAAATAACCAAAAACTGGAATACGCCAACGACACGGATGTTGAGCAGGACATTTGAGCTTACCATGGCTACAGCAGGATAAGATCCTCCGGTGCAAGAAATGAAGACCGGCAATCGTTACGGACTTTATAACATCAAGAAAGGGCTAGGGTTTGCCGATTCACAGCGCGGGTTTCGTACAGTCGGAACTTCTCGAGGGAGTAAGAAATCTGAATCATCTGATCGACATCCAGATCGCTCGCTGCAGAGGTTTTGGACTACAGCGAAATGGAGAGGAGGCGCCGGCGAGATGGAGAAGAGGCGCCGGCGAGACGAGCTCGGGAGGTGGAGTAGCGGACTGAAACTGGATCGGGGAAAAAATTAGGGCACGACGCATAACGGCATTTGTGGTAGATACTGGGTCGGGTTGGGTCAAGGAAAACCCGAATCCGACTCGACCCGAATAGTTTTGAGTTAAAATTTAAACCCGAACCCGATTTATTTTATGATTTAATAAACCCGACCCTAATTAATCGGGTCGAGTCGGGTTTATAAAAATATTCGACCGGAGTGGCATCCGTATTAGCTTTCAGTCGTGATTATGGAGAAAGTAATAAGTTAGAATCTTTATGAAACTAATAAGTCATCAAACAATCATTATTAACATTAATGGTAATTTAGTCAAAGTAAACATCTTGGAAAGTACAAATCAAACGAGCCAAAAGGAGGAGGAGGACCTGTGAATTAGTAGCTCAAGCGTCAAATGAGCCAATCTCCTCAAACCAATAAATGAAACCATACCAATACTCTTGTACACCACAGTTGAAAAAGATAAGTGGAAACTTGATCAAATTTGCCTCAGTTCTTAATATACGTGGCTGAACACATGTTTGTAACAGCTGTATCAGGAAAGGCCAATCAAAGACAATGTATAATAGCGTTGTCATCATTATTATCTTTAGGGTCTATTTAGATTGGTGGAAAGCAGGGAAAAAAAAAGAATTTTTATAAAATCTCTTCATTTCTACTATTTGGTGCAACAAAGAAAGAGAAACTAAAGTGAAAAGTGAAAGAAAATGGATAAAAATTTAGCCCAAAAATTTTTCACCCATCAACCCATAAATTTTGAAAGAAATCATTGTACTAAACACTTCTGTCTTCCTGTTACTACCACCACTACCACTGTCATTGCCGCCGCTGCCAACACTGTCACCGCCACTGTTGTCACCACCACTACCATCGCCACCGCCATTGTCACCACCACCATCGCCATAGCCACCACCATCACCACAGCCACCACCGCCACTACCATCGTTGTCACTACCTCTGCCACTACCATCGCCTTCACTACCACCACTATCGCCACCACTGCCACTGCCACCACCAGAGCCGCTGCCGACGCCGTCGCCACCAATGTCACCACCACTACCATCTCTGCCACCGCCACCATCACTATGGCTGCCACTGCCACCACCATCGCCGCCACTATTGCCACAACCATTGCTGCCGCCACTGCGACCACCACCGCTGCTACCACCACCCCCAATGTCACCGCCGCAGCCACCGCCGCCGCCACCACAACCACCACTATCACTGTCAATTTTCTCTAACATCATTTGGGTAACCAAACAATAGAAAATATTTAAGAATCTCCTAATTTCTCTTTCACCTAGATTCACTTTTTCTTTTTCTTTCCCTTTCTCCCCGTTTCCACCAATCCAAACAAACCCTTAAAGTTGGCAGACAAATCAACCAGATTGGTTTTCTAACAACAAGCAACCAACTTCCTTGACCTCAAGCTGCAATCAAATGCTAATGCAATGTTGCAGCAACAATGCCATATGAATACAACACGTTGAAGTCATTATGTCGAAATACAATTCACAATTGACACAAGCACACAAAAAAACAGTAATTAGAAAACAAACGAATTTGTAGCTTAATTACTGGTGGGTGCAAGCCTACAACATGACAATTAACCTCAGCTTCCTGCTCTCATGCCACTAAATCCATCAAAAGAATTGCACAAAAACTCAATAAAAAACGTGGTCTCACAAAATTATTAATGATACACTTAGCAAAAAAGGAAAAAAAATTGTAGATAACAACAAGAGATTAACAAAACACATAGAAAATAGACCACACTTGGTCAAGAAAAATAAGCTAAATTTGTGAAAAAAATGTAGATCCTAGCGTAGAAAATCAAAGGACAGATAAAATATTCAAGTGATCAAATGATTGACAACCATTTTTTACATTAAAGGATCTAGTTTTTACAACCACATCGAGATCATGTTAGAAGTGGGCATTACATTTAATGGGTTCAACTCATATTATTAAGGTGAGCATGATATTTATGTGGGTCAAGCCCATATGGTAGAGAGAAAGCCCAAGCCCACTTTATATTGAATGATAATAGCACATGTGAATTTGTTAAAGGAGTGAATGGTCTCACATCGCCTAGAAGAAGATGATGATGTTGGTATATAAGGCACAAGTTTGGCCTTTCAAGTTAGGCCCTTGGGCCAACCCATTTTTGTGGGGGAGAAACATATTAGACCCATGCACCTAGTTGGGCTAACCCACACGCGTATGTCACCATCTCTGTTATGCCGGCTCTGTAAGGACCCTCATCTCTAAACCGGTTTTTGGTTTTCTTTAATTATTGGTTATTGTGAGATTAACACGTTTTTTGATTTATTCGGTGATTTCATGAATAAATAGTATTTATAATGGTTTTAACCAAAATCAACTTTAAGATTAGTAGTTTTAAGTGATTTTAAAACAAATGTGAATTTTTGGGATTTTTTTAAATTTTTACTATTTTTCCAAAAATTAGGGTTTTGGCGGGACCCCTGTGGGCCCCACCGTCGAAATTTTGGTTTTTGGGTCAAATGAACCTAGATGTCTACTTAAGCCCATACAAAAATTTTCAAAATTTTCTTAGGCTTAATTATTGCTTAAATTTGTAAAATACCCATTTTTAGCCTACTTTTCCTATTTACACCCCATAACTTACCCATACATACCCCAACCCTTACTATAAAAGGCCAAACCTGAGTCATTTCTATTTTTGGGAATAGGCTAAGGAGGAGAGGTCAGGCCTAATCCCCAATTAGGCCCAAATTAGAAGGTGTTTAAGGTAAGCCTACTCTAATTAAGCACTAAACCCTAGCTTTCTTCTTAATATCTTCTAAATCTACCATTTCCCCTTTGTTTCAATTCATTTTTGGACATCAAAAACTACTGATTTAGATTTTACTACAAACCTTAGCTTTCAAAATTTAATTTTTATGATCAACAAGCCCTAGATCTAAGTTTTAATTAGGGATTTCTTTGGTAAATCGATTTTTAATGGAGTTTAATTCAAACTCAATATGTTTGTAAGGTTTTCAAGAAGGGTGACCCTCAAATCTAAGCTTAATCAAGTGCTAAGGTAATGGACCTTCAAATTTTTAGTTTATCCATGGTAAAACTCTTGATTTTTGGCTTACTTCGAATGGAGTTACTTGATTTGGTGTGTTAATGGTATGATTAAAAAATGAAAATATTTAATCCCGATTTCTTAGGGTTTTGTATTATTATGATATGGTTTATCATTCTGGAAGTCATGAAGGACTTTTGATGATGATTAGGGTGTTAGATGTGGATTTGAAGTGTAATCAATGATATTTCGGTTTAAAATTGCGAAAGGAAGAAGATGGTTCAATTCTGCCTTGTTGGCATTCGAACGACCCTTGGGCGTTCAAATGGCAACACTGTCGGAACGACAGTTTTCCAGTTCAGCCGATCGAAATGCCTAATGGGTGTTCGAACGGTCAAACTGTGAATTTCAAATTTTCCCGTTTAGCCGATCGAACGGCCTAAAGGGCGTTCGAACGGCTACACAGCAGAATTTGTGTTCTAATGCATGATGTTTATTTCGATGATTCCACTTTAGCTTGCCAATTTCATATGAATGTGGAGTGTTTTGAGCTATATTATGCTATGGAAAGGTATGCTATTGAGGTTATAAAGTTGGAATATATGATTAGAGATTTGTGGAATGACTTATGTTTTGTGGCATGATGTTGGAATTGTCATCTTGAAATTGTGAATGGTTGATTCCCTATGGTTAAGCATATTTTCAGTAGGACTACAACCTATTATTGGACTGATTTGTCATGATAGAGTGTGGTTAGTTGGTGTGTGGATGTTGGTAAATGCCATGACTCAAGGATGAAATGAATGATCTTCTATGTGTTTAGCCTTTGTGGTTGAGTTTTGAATTGAGATACAATTTCAACTATTCTTCTCCTATGATTTCCACTGAAATCCATGATTTGATGTTAATTCACATGTGTAGTGTAGTAGTAAGTTAATTTCAAGCATGTTGACATGCATTGTATGAAATGTTTCTACTAGTTACACACACACGTGGGGGTTAATTGATGATGCTGAAGATTGATATTGTGATTATGAATGATGCATTAGGGGCTGATGAGAGCACTTATCATGGATTAGGATTCATGTATGCCTTGCCCATGTATGTACCATGCTGCATGCATCATGAAAATGGATTTCCAATTTAGGCTTCATCGAGGTTAATCAAATTTGACCAATTGGATGCAATGTGGTGAAATTGTGTGCCGGATTGATCGGTTGTGGATTAATCGTAAGTTGATTAGTTCGAAAGGACATGTTTTGATTTGAGTTCCTGTGTGGAACGAGTGCACTCCCCGGGTTGAGTCTAGTTGAATGGAATTATGTGGGGATGAGTTGTGTACTTGTCTTGTGGATTGTGAGAATGTTATTATGAGTGTCATCTGGACCCTGAGAATCCAGTGTGGTATGCCTTGTGCACCCGCTACCACGTGTTCTAGGGTTCCCTGTGTGGGAACTCGGGCTCTTCCCTCCGCAGGAGATGTCCCTGGGCGAACACCCTTGCTCTAGATTCTCTGTGTGAGAATGGGACATCCTTGGCTAGGATCGTCCAGGGCGAGCAGATTTTTAGGGATTGACAACCCCGATCTTTTTTTAATTCTTGTGTAGAATTTTGGATCATGACACGCCTTCGTGGCCTTGTCTAGGTTCCCGTCTGTGTGACACTAAATTGTGATTACTCCTTGATGGAGGTTGTTATGATATGATGCATGATGGAATATGTATGTTAGAGATACATTCATGCAGGTTGTGATGATGTGATCATGATGGAATATGTATGTTAAAGATACATTCATGCAGGTTGATTATGATATGATGCATGATGGAATATGTATGTTAGAGATACATTCATGCAAGATGTGATGATGGGAATGACATTATGTGGATTATGCACTATGATGTAGTTTTAGGTGATGTGAACGTGTGATCAGAAAATGATGCACCTTGCCAATCTTTGATCTGAATAATTATATTACTATGCTATCGTATTTTCGATAATGATAGTTGTATTAAAACCATTGCTGAGTTTGTTAAACTCACCCCTCTTTCTTGTGTTTTGTTTTGGGGCTGCGTGGTGTGACACGCAGACGGACAGGATCTCCTCTTTGAGGAAAGGTCGGAGATGACTTGGATGTAATCGTGGAGATCGTGTGTGACTTATTTCCCTTTGGTTTTATGTTTTATGTTTAGAACCTTTGTGTAGGGTTCTTTGTTTTGGATTTATGTCACATTTTACAGTTGTGATGCTTATGACTTATTTTGAGCCAGTGTGGGCTATAGTTAACTAAGCATGTGGGTTTGAGATTAGTTGTTTACTTTGTGATAAACAACTCTCTTTCTTTCCTTCTTATTTACTCTTGTTCAAAGGATTGTGCGTACTCCGTAATTCTGTTAATCGCCTGTGGTTAGGGTTAAGTCTTCCGCTAAATTGTTTCTCAAATTTCCCTTCGTCGCCCCCGCGCGCTTGACCGGCCTTTGGACCGGGTTCGGCTCGGGTCGGGCATCGCTGGGGCGTGACAAAGTTTTTGGTATCGGAACACATCTTTGTCCAAGAGTAAATAGGGTGTGTGACAAGTCTTGCTTGCTTGTTTGTGTGTTTTCTGCTTGTTTGGCTGTGTGCTTTCGTGTTATTAGGTTGTACGATTAATGTCTAGTCGTTGTGTAAATGGCTGCTCCTAATCATGTAGGCGCAAATAACCATCGCGGTGCTCGTGACCCAAGGGTGGACGATGTGTTGACCGCCATTGAGGGGTTGACACAGGTGTTCCAGGCTAAGCATACGAGTGGTAGCAGTTCTAAGTCTCTTTCACTCGAGGGATTCAAGAAGCTTAATCCCCCTAGCTTCAAGGGTGGATTGGATACCTCTGTGGCGGATAATTGGAGGCTTCATATGGAGAAGATCTTTAGTGCTCGACGTTGCTCGGACGAGGAGAAGACTAGACTTGCAGTCTTCACGTTCGAGGGCGAGGCTCAGAGGTGGTGGTTATCGATGGAGCATCAGAGGTTCCATGGCCGAGCGGACATTCCTTGGGAGGAGTTCTTGTCAGCCTTTAATGACAAGTACTTCCCACTTCATGTCCAAGAGGAGAAGAAGGAGTTTCTCAGTCTGCAGCAGGGTTCTATGACGGTTTTGTGGAGCTTGAGCACTTTGCTCCTCGCTTCTTCAGCGATGAGTATGAGCGAGCACGTAAGTTTGAGGACGGTCTTAAGCCTTTCATCAAAGGCCGAGTCGTGCTATTTAGACACAAGACCCTTGCTGAGGTACTTGAGACGGCCATCGTGGTGGAGCGAGATTCTGACGAGTATATCCAGAGGAGAGGGCAGCAGTAGCAGCTTAAGAGGTCGAGGGCGGAGGATAGCCATAACCGTTGGGATCATAAGCGGCAAGATACCCGTCATGCGAGGCATAACACTCAGCATGTTCAGTAGGATCCTCATGACCGCCATGTTAGTGTGACTTGCTATGATTGTTGGCAGAAGGGGCATTATGCCAATGAGTGTCCCCAGAGGGCTGGTCATGCTCAGAGACGTGCACCGATGACACCTAATTCCGGTCCCAGGCAGCCGGGAGCACCACCGGCGAGAACACCTACCGGGCAGCCCGATGGCAAGGGGAAGAAGCCGGCTCATGATGGGAGAGTCTTTGCTATTTCAGCGCAGGAGGCGGCTAACTCTTCGGGTGTGGTGGAAGGTATGATTCTCATTGCCTCCCACTATGCTAGAGTGTTATTTGATACCGATTCCTCTCATTCTTTTGTGTCTCCTCATTTTGCTCATGAGTTGGATGCTTGTTATAAGTTGTTGCATGTTCCTTTGCGTGTGTCTACACCTTCATCCTCTCTTCGAGCGGAAAAGTATGTTGAGATGATTCCTATGGAGATCGGTGGGCATGTGCTACATATGGATTTGATTATATTGCCGATGATTGACTTTGATGTGATCCTAGGCATGTGCATGTAGACTGTCGCAGGAGGTGTGTGAAGTTCGAGTTGCCTGGAACTAAGCCTTTTATCTTCCAAGGGGTGAAGCGTTCTAATGGCAAGTTCTTGGTCTCATCCTTCAAGGCCAAGAAGTGGATCGATAGTGGATGCGAGGCTTTCCTTGCTAGTGTTACGGGGTTGAACATGGAGTTACCTTCTTTGGATTCCATTCGTGTTGTGGCGGAATTTCCCGATGTCTTCCCTAGTGACTTGGCGAGTTTACCACCGGAGAGGGAGATAGAGTTTTGCATTGATCTTATTCCAGGCACTACTCCTATTTCTAAGGCTCCCTATCGTATGGCTCCAGCCGAACTTAAAAAGCTTAAGGCTCAGCTGCAGGATCTTATGGATAAGGGGTATATTAGGACAAGTGTATCTCCTTGGGGTGCGCCGGTCTTATTTGTTCTGAAGAATGATGGTTCTCTACGGTTGTGTATCGATTACCGAATGCTTAATCAGGTAACCATCAAGAACAAGTACCCTTTACCTAGAATTGATGATTTGTTTGATCAGTTGCAGCAGGCACAGGTCTTCTCTAAGATCGATTTGAGATCGGGTTATCACCAACTTCGGATCCGTCCTGATGATGTTGCAAAGACGGCTTTCCGTACCCGGTATGGGCATTATGAGTTCTTAGTTATGCCTTTTGGTCTTACTAATGCACCAGCCTCATTTATGGACTTGATGAACCGAGTCTTTCAGCCTTATCTTGATCGGTTTGTGATTATATTCGTGGATGATATTCTGATCTATTCAGCCAATGAGGAAGAGCACATTTGAGGATTGTCTTGCGAACTTTACGAAAGCATCAGCTCTTTGCGAAGTTTGACAAGTGTGAATTTTTGCTCAAGAAAGTGCATTTCCTTGGTCATGTTATATCGAGAGACGGTGTGGCGGTTGATCCCTCGAAGGTCGAAGCCGTGTTGAATTGGGAGCAACCGAAGAGTGCATCGAAGGTCCGCAGCTTCCTAGGACTTGCCGGGTACTATCGCCGTTTCATCGAGGGTTTTTCTAGCCTTGCAAACCCTATGACTAAGTTGACAAGGAAGAATGAGAAGTTCGAGTGGAACTCAGCTTGTGAAAAGAGTTTCCAAGAGTTAAAGAAGAGGCTAACTTCAGCTCCGGTTTTAACTTTGCCTTCCAGGAGTGGCGGATTCGTGGTCTATAGTGATGCTTCGCTTCGCGGCTTGGGTTGTGTACTAATGTAGCATGGGAGAGTGGTGGCTTATGCATCTCGATAGCTTAGAGTGCACGAGCGGAATTACCCCGCTCATGACTTGGAGTTAGCGGCCTTAGTTTTTGCATTGAAGATTTGGCAGCACTATCTCTATGGTGAGAAGTTTGAGGTATTCACTGATCACAAGAGCTTGAAGTACTTATTCACTCAGCGAGATCTTAATTTGAGGCAAAGGAGGTGGCTTGAATTCTTGAAGGATTATGACTTCACGATATTGTATCATCCGGGCAAAGCGAACGTGGTGGCTGATGCTTTGAGTCAAAAATCAGCCACTACGATTGCTTGCATGCGAGTTCGTGAGTGGCTCCTTTATAAGGACGCCATTGAGCTAAGGCCAGAGTTGACTTTGGAGGACACACGGAGCTGGTTTGCTAACCTCTCTATTAGCTCTAGTGTGGTGGATGATGTGGTCGAGGCTCAGAAAAGTGATGAAGATACTCTAGCTCTTAAGTCTAAGTTAAGGGAGAAGGCAGTGTTGGGCTTTGAGGAAAAGTCCAATGAGAGTTTGATGTATAAGGGTCGTTGGTGTGTGCCGAACTCCGTTGAGTTGAGAGAGCATATCCTATCGGAGGCACACCATTCTAAGTTCTCTATCCATCCTGGAGGAACGAAGATGTACCACGACGTGAAGAGGACATTTTGGTGGACGGGGATGAAGAAGGACATTGCGGTCTACGTGTCCAAATGCCTTGTGTGTTAGCAAGTCAAGGCAGAGCACCGGCATCCAGGCGGATTACTACAACCACTTCCGATTTCGGAGTGGAAGTGGGAGCACGTCACTATGGATTTTGTTTTCAGTTTGCCACGGTCACCGAGTGGTAATGATGCGGTTTGGGTGATTGTTGACCGACTGACTAAGTCCGCTCATTTCCTCGCGATAAAAATGACTACTCCTTTGGATGTCTTGGCTACTCTATATATGAGGGAGATCGTGCGGTTACACGGGATTCTAGTATCTATTGTCTCCGACCATGACCCGCGGTTCACTTCGAGGTTTGGCAGAGCTTTCAGGGTGCTTTGGGCACATCTCTACATCTCAACTCCGCCTACCACCCTCAAATGGATGGACAATCCAAAAGGACCATTCAGATGCTTGAGGACATGCTCCGTGCATGTATCCTTGAGTGGAAAGGAAGTTGGGAGCAACATTTGCCGCTGGTTGAGTTTTCTTATAACAATAGCTACCAAGCGAGCATCTGGATGGCACCTTTCGAGGCACTCTATGGGCATCCTTGTCGATCACCGTTGTGTTGGAGTGAGGTTGGAGATTACCTTCTCACTGGCCCAGATCTTATCCAGCAGTCAGTGGAGAAGATACGCCTTATCCAGGAGAGGTTGCAGACAGCTTAGAGCCGTCAGAAGAGTTATGCCGATAGGAGACGATGGGAGTTGGAGTTTGGTGTTGGTGACCATATTTTCCTTAAGATCTCTCCGACTCGTGGTGTTGTTCGATTTGGACAACGGGGGAAGTTGTCACCTCATTTTATTAGTCCATTTGAGATCTTGGAGCGGATAGGCACCACAACATATCGGGTAGCACTTCCACCCCGATTGGCCGATATCCATAATGTATTCCATGTCTCACTTCTTCGGAAGTATGAGCCGGATCCTACTCATGTCTTGGATTTCGAGCCGTTGGAGCTCCAAGAGAATCTTTCCTATGATGAGGTACCTATTCAGATTCTTGACCGTAAGGAGAAGGTACTTCGGCAAAAGGCCATCCCACTCGTGAAGGTGTTGTGGAGGAATCACGGAGTCGAGGAAGCCACGTGGAAAACGGAGGACGAGATCAGAAAGAAGTACCCTCATCTTTTTGTCGCTGACCTCTAGCGAATTTTGGGGGACCAAAATTCCTAAGAGGGGGAGGATGTAAGGACCCTCATCTCTAAACCGGTTTTTGGTTTTCTTTAATTATTGGTTATCGTGAGATTAATGCGTTTTCTGATTTATTCGGTGATTTCATGAATAAATAGTGTTTATGATGGTTTTAACCAAAATCAACTTTAAGATTAGTAGTTTTAAGTGATTTTAAAATAAATGTGAATTTTTGGGATTTTTCTGAATTTTCACTTTTTTTCCAAAAATTAGGGTTTTGGCGGGACCCCTGTGGGCCCCACTGTCAAAATTTCAATTTTTGGGTCAAATGAACCTAGATGTATACTTAAGCCCATACAAAAATTTTCAGAATTTTCTTAGGCTTAATTAGTGCTTAAATTTGTAAAATACCCATTTTTAGCCTACTTTTCCTATTTACACCTCATAACTTACCCATACATACCCCAACCCTTACTATAAAAGGCTCAGTTTGGTTTACACGCGCGGCCGGCCGGTTGGGTTAACAAGATAATATTTTTAGGATAAATTTATTTGGTTTGGTTTTCTATTTATTTGATTTGGTTTTCTATAAACCAAAAAGGTTCGGTTTGTTTTCATTAAAGAATGTGTTCGTTAATGGATGGACTCATCCATTCCTATAAAATCATTGAAAATGATTTCTGCACAATTCCGATTCTAGATTTCTGTATATTTCCTCTTCTATGAGAGCATACAGATTGTGGTTCGTTGCATATAACGTATTGGGGGTGCTCCTACAGTATGTGGTTGATCGTCTTATCCTGGGAGGCAGACACCCAAGAGTCCTAAGCACCGTTAAGGAGGACGAATTCTGCTTTAAAGACAAAGCAACTTGATTGATTCGACCATAATCATTTGAGTAAGATTTCTCATCACAATATTTGCCTTTACAATCTTAAAACAGAATACTTTAAATATTTTTGTACTTTACTATTTTGCATGTAGAATAGTAAATTTATAAGTTATATTATGTGAATTTCAAAAATTTACTGTTCATCTTAAAAATTTTCGAATTCTAACAGTTTTGTATGTCAATATTTGAAATCTGATAGTTTTGTGCATAAATTTCTGAATTTTTATTGTTTTGTGCTTAAATTTCTGAAAATTTACAATTCTGGGCATAAATTCCTCAAATTGTACTATTCTGGGCATACATTTTTGAAAGATTACTATTCTACATATAAATTTCCTGCAAGTTACTGTTTGTGTAATTTTTTTTTGAAAATTTACTATTTTGTGTAAAAATTTTGAAATATTCATGTTCTGTGCGTAAAATTTGGAAGCTTTACTCTTTTGGATGTAAAATTTTCACAGTTTACTGTTCTATGTGCAATTTTTTTGAAAATATACTGCTCTTCAAATTTTTTGAAATATTACTGTTTTGTTTGTAAATTTTCAATCAATTACTGTGCTGTATGTAATTCTCGAATTCCACTGCGTTCTGTAATTTTTGAACTTTTACTGTGTGTAATTTTTCAAACTTTATAGTACTATATGTAATTTTCTCGTACTGTCCTAGGTGTAAAATTTTGAATTTTATTGCATTATTTATAATTTCTCAAACTTTACTGGGTTACATGAAATTTATAAAGAAAATTGATTTTTTTTTCTTTTTAAATTGAGATTATCTTATGTTCATTGGAACATAAATGACTGTTAAAGGTACCAACTTAACTTCGGTCATTATTCCCACACAAATGAATGCTGCTGTTCAAATTAAAGGGGAGAAACCAAATAAGTTTAGTGGTGCGGATTTCAAAAGATGGCAATAGAAAATGTTGTTTTATCTGAATCTGGCTTGTTCCTTCAAGAGGAAGTACCCATTCTCACTGAGGAGAAATAGGAAGACAAAACAGCTAGTGCGGCAGTCGATGCTTGGAAGCATGAGGATTTTCTATGTTGTAATTACATCCTTAACGGATTGGATAACACGTTATATAATGTGTATAGCCCGATGAAGAGTGCTAAGGCACTTTGGGAGTCTTTAGACAAGAAGTACAAGATTGATGATGCTAGAACGAAGGAATTCGTGGTTGGCAAATTTCTGGACTTCAAAATGGTAAACTTTAAAACTATGATCAATCAAGTTCAAAAACTCCAAGTTATCTTGCATGATATTTATGCAGAAGGTATGACTCTAAGTGAGTCTCTTCCAGGTGGCTGCAATAATAGAGAAATTACCACATTCCTAAAAGAACTTTAAGAACTACTTAAAGCATAAGCGTAAGGAGATGAACATAGAAGACTTGATCGTAAGGTTGAGGATTGAAGAGGACAACCGTGCTTCTGAAAAGAAAACTGGGGGTCATGGCATGGAAGCCAAAGTCAACGTTGTGGAACAAGGGCATAAAAGCAATGGCTTCAACAACAAGAAGAGGAAGCATCCTGTTGGACAGTCGAACAATGACTCCAACAAAACTAAGTTCAAGGGCTATGTGTGTGACAAGGTGGGCCACAAGGCTAAGGATTGTCGCAAACGGAGGAAACAAGATGATTCCAAGAAGGAGAATGCACAAGCCCACATGACTAAAGTAGAGAATCTCTCCACCAATATGAATGACATCAACCTTTCCGCTGTGATTTTGGAAGTGAACATGGCCACTAATGCTAGAGAATGGTGGGTGGACACCGGGGCTACTCATCATGTGTGTTCAAATAGGAAGATGTTCTCCACTTATCAACCCATGGAAAATGGTGAACAACTATTTATGGGCAACTCTTCTACCGCAAAGGTTGAAGGAATTGGAAAGGTGGTGCTCAAGATGACTTTAGGCAAGGAACTCACACTTAACAATGTGTTGCATGTGCCAGAAATTCAAAAGAATTTAGTGTCTGGATCATTGCTAAGCAAGAATGGGTTCAAGTTGGTGTTTGAGTTGGATAAATTTGTCTTGACTAAGGGTGGGATGCATGTGGGCAAAGGGTACCTTAATGAGGGGCTTTTCAAGCTCAATGTACTAACTATTGTACCTATTTCTATTATTAAGAATGTGAATGCTTCTTCCTCCTATATGATTGAGTCATGTGATGTGTGGCATGGTAGATTAGGACATATTAATTATGATGCTTTCAAAGATTGATTAATATGGAATAGCTGCCTAAATTTAATATTGACTCTAATCAAAATTAACAAAGAAATCTTTCCAAAGTATTGAGAGATGTACTAAACCTCTTGAGTTAATTCACAGCGATGTCTGTGACTTAAAACTTATTCAAAAAAGATGAGGTAAAAAGTACTTTATTATATTTATTAACAATTGCACTCGTTATTGTTATGTATACTTACTAAGAAGTAAAGATGAGGCTATTAACATGTTTATATTATATAAAATAGAGGTTGAGAATCAACTTGGCAATAAAATAAAAGCTCTAAGAAGTGATAGAGGTGGGGAATATGAATCACCTTTTGATGATTTCTGTTCACAACACGGTATTATACACTAAACTACAACACCCTATTCACCTTAGCAAAATGGAGTTGCTAAACGAAAAAATAGAACTTTAAAAGAAATGATGAATGCTATGTTAATAAGTTTTGGGTTACCCTAGAACATGTGGGGGGAAGCTTTACTTTTAGCAAATTATATTCTTAATAAAATACCTCATAAGAAAACCTTACAGACACCATATGAATTATGGAAAGGTCAAAATCCTTCCTACAAATTCTTAAAGTGTGGGGGTGTTTGGCAAAAGTGGCAGTCTCTACTCCCAAGAGGATTAAAATTGAACCAAAGACCATTGATTATGTATTCATTGGTTATGCCAATAATAGCAATGCATATCACTTTCTTGTTAATAAATCGGATATTCCTTATATAAATGTCAAAACTGTGATTGAATCTAGGAATGTTTCATTTTTTTAACATATTTTTCCACTGAATTCTACACAAAAGGAAAGTTCTCTTCAAAGAACTTTGGATGTTGCACAGGACAATAGTGAAGACCAAGAGGGAGAGGATGATGAACCTAGACGCAACAAATGTGCTAGAACATCAAAATCCTTTGTTCAAGACTTTCTAACTTATTTGTTGGAAAATGAACTTCAAAGCTTTAAGGAAGTCATGTCCTCTACCGAAGCACAATTTTGGAAGGAGGTAGTAAACAGTGAAATTAAATCCATTATGCAAAATTATACTTAGGAGTTGGTAGACCTACCACCAGGGAGTAAACCTCTTGGATATAAATGGATATTTAAGAGACAGATGAAGGCTGATGGATCAATTGACAAATATAAAACTAGACTTGTTATCAAATGATACAAGCAAAAAGAAGGTTAAGATTATTTTGGTACATATTCACCAGTCACAAGGATAACATCAATTAGGATGTTAATCGCTATTGCTGCTTTAAATAATCTTGAAATACATCAAATGGATGTGAAGACTACATTCTTGAATGAGGAAATTATATGCAACAATCTGTAGGGTTTGTCGTACAGGGTCAAGAAAACGAAGTGTGCAGACTTGTTAAATCTCTCTATGGGCTTAAACAAGCACCTAAGCAATGACATGAAAATTTTGACAAAATGTTGATGTCAAATAGATTCAAAATTAATGAATGTAACAAATGTGTTTATGTGAAAGACAGACCAGATGGCTATGTTATTGTATGCCTATATGTGGTTGATATGATCATTATTGGTAGAAATGATGATATCATTAAAGCTACAAAGAGGATGTTGAACAAATAATTTGACATAAAGGATATGGGTGTTGTGGATGTTATACTATGGATGAAAATCACTAGAACATCTAATGGATATGTATTATCTCAATCTCATTATATTGAGAAAATCCTAGAGAAATTTAATAGAAATGATAATCGTCCGGCAAGAACACCTGTGGATGTAACATTGCACTTAAGCAAAAACACAGGTGAGAGCATATCACAACTTCAATTTTCTCAAATTATTGGAAGACTCAATTACATCATGAATTGTATGAGACTAGACATAGCATACTCTGTGAGTAAAGTGGGTAGATTCAATAGCAACCCAGGGGCAGACCACTGGAAGGCTGTAGTCAGGGTTCTTAGATATCTGAGATATACCTTGAACTATGGGCTGCATTATACTAGGTATCTAGTAGTACTAGAGGGTTACTATGATGCAAACTAGATATCTAATACAAAAGACTCAAAATCCACAAGTGGATATGTCTTTACTCTTGGAGGTGTAGCAATGTCTTAGAAATCCTCGAAACAAACATGCATAACATATAATGGAATTTGAATTCATTGCACTTGATAGAGTAGGTGAAGAGGCTGAATGGCTTCGTAATTTTTTAGAAGATATTCCAATGTGGGGGAAACTTGTGCCACCTATTTGCATATATTGTGATAGCCAATCGGCTATAGAAAGGGTACCAAGTAACTTGTATAATGGTAAGTCTCACATATACGTCAGAGACATAATACCATAAAACAATTGCTCTCTAGTGGAATAATTTTCATTAAGTATGTTAGGTCAAAAGAAAATATTGCAGATTCGCTTACTAAGGGTTTGACCGAAGAACAAGTGAGCAGTTCATCAAGGGGAATGGGCTTACAGCCTATACATTAAAAGCCACTATAATGGCAACCCAACCTAGTTGACTGAAGATCTCAAGATCTAGGTTCAAAGGGACAACCAAATTGTGGGGGATTCAAGGGGAATCACTATTGAGATAAAATCCCATCCCCATTCCTATGATGAGATAGTGATGCATGCAGAGTAAATCAGGACAAGCTTTGCTTTTAATGGTTCTTATAGCTTGAATTTGTTTGAGTGGGGTATTGCAGGATACTCCTAATGAGAATCACCTATATGAGTGTGAAGGGGTTGCTTCTATGAGGATTTTAAGGCTAAATCTTCTAGAGCACTCATGAAAACTAGGTTTGTTTAGGGCCAAAATGAACATAATCATGAGAACCATAGTGTGTCTGAGAAGTGATTGCGTGAATTCTATTGTCCCGGTTTACACAAACGGCTTAACAGTTCAACACATCACGTTTACTAATTAACCAGTAGACTTGATAGTTTTTACAAGGGAAGGTTCAAAGCCAAAAGCTACCTTTCCCCCATGCATGATCCTTTCAATATTTGGTTTCACGGTTTATCTACATTATTTTGCATAGTTATCCAACCAATTCTCATTCATGTGGGGGGTTGTTAGAAGTGGGCATTACATTTAATGGGTTCGGCCCATATTATCAAGGTGGGCATGATATTTATGTGGGTTAAGCCCATAGGTAGAGACAGAGCCCAAGCCTACTTTATATTGAATGAGAATAACACATGTGAATTGGTTGTAGGAGTGAATAGTCCCACATTGCCTAGAAGAAGGTGATGGTGTTGGTATATAAGGCATATGTTTGGCCTTTCAAGTTAGGTCCTTGGGCCAACCCACTTTTGTGGGGGAAAGACATGTTGGACCTGTGCACCTAGGTGGGCTAACCTACAAGCAAGCGGCACTGTTGCTGTGCAGCTCGGTTCGGTTCTCATGCGCGGCCAGTCGGCCGGGTCGGGTTGAGTTGGGTCAACAAGATAATATTTTTGGTACAAATTTAGTTGGTTTGGTTTTCTATTTATTTGGTTTGGTTTTTTATTAACCAAAATGGGTCTGGTTTGTTTTCACTAAAGAATGTGTCCGTTAATGGATGGATGCATTTGTTTGAATGGGAAAGGGTGTCTTCAATGGGATTTCCTATAACATTATTGAAAATGATTTTTGCATGAATCCAATTTTTGGATTTCCGTCTATTTCCTTTTCTGTGAGAGCATATATATTGTGGTTCACTGCATGTATTGTGTTGGAGGTGCTCCTATAGTATGTGGTTAATCGTCTTATTCTGAGAGGCAGATGCCCAAGAGTCCAAAGCACTGTTAAGGAAGGCAAATTCTATCTTAAGGACAGAGCAACTTGCTTAATTCGACCATAATCTTTCTAGTAAGATTTCTCATCACAATATGTGAAAAGGTACGAAGATAATAGATCATCCTTCACATAAGCCCGACCCTTGACCAAATTCACTGAAAACAAATAAAATGGAGGGAAGCCGATATTTCTCTTTCAAAAAGATAAAATCTACGACTAGAACACAGTAAAATCACCTGCAGTGAGCTTGAGATAGTTTGGGAGGTTAAAATTTGCTGCTCGAGAGGCCGGGGGGTGGAGGCCGGGGGACTGAACCTGTGAGGAAGGGAGTGGAGCCGTTGTGGTTGGGGGAGAAAGGTGGATGGGAGTGGGGGTGCCACTTGAGTGGAGGAGACTGCCTGCGTGGGGAGAGCAGTGTTTTAAAAACTAGCCTGGTGATTGACCCGAATTGGTCGCAAGGCTGGTTCAATTGGGTTCAACCAAAGGTCAAGCTGGGTTGACCCATTTTTCAATATATTATATTAAATATAATATTAAGTAAAATATTTACACATAAAATAATTGTAGCCCAGTGGGTAGAGTGTGTGTTCTCTTCCGCTGCGCCTAGGTTCGAATCTCACTATTGTGAGGAATTTTTTCTGTATGCATTAAGCGTGATCTCAAATCCTTCTGGTAACAAAATTTTTGGTGAGGATCTTAAACAAGTCCAGCACGACTGACCAGGTAGGCGGTTCAATTGGTCGGGTTGTACTGACCCAGCTCGGCTGACCACAACCCAGTAAATAAGGTGTCATTTTATCGACGGGTCTAGCTGAATCCGATCTGGCCTAGCCGGGCTGGGTTTTAAAATAGTCGGGGAGAATGGAGGAAAAGACAACTTACCTTGGAGAGCAGCAGCCGAAGATAAATATGATGCCCACAGTCAAAGATTTCCAAATTGCACGAGTCGTAGTAAGAATTGAAAATGTACAACTCAAGGCTATTTTCGAGAGGGATGAGAAGTATCTCACCCCCAATTTTATCCAACTCACTTCACCCACTTCATTTTAATAAAATCAGTAAATATTCATCGGGATATATATCTGGTAGATATTTACTGGCTATGTTAAGGGGTAGGCCAGATGAAGTAGATGGTAGCACACTCTTCATCCTTTTCGGGTGTATCTTAACTCTTTTACATTGTAGTCTAGAGATGTAAGGTTCAAAATCGCAACTAGATTGACTAACACGGCAATTTCTATTACATAGGCGAAATTACAAATAACTAATGCCCCATTCTAAAATGTGCACTCAAAATACAAACACTATATTTTGAAATCAAATGATTGTAATATTTTGAAATATGAAACAACTAATGCCTGGTAACTTTGAATTTCGATTCCACTTGTCATTTTCTATAGAGCACCAGATTTGAACCGAATCGAGATTTTAAAAACCAAATTAAACCAAGATATGAATCAAGTTAACTACATTGAAGTAGTTTTTTTTAAGAGTCCCCTTTGTATGAGCCCAACCTCACACACTTTGTGGGCAATTGGATGTTAGTTTGACGATACACATAACTCATGGCATGAAAGTTTGAATCACCACCCACTCCTTTGTGTTGTCAAATTGAAATCGACTTTGAGCTGATCTTATATTAACTTTTATTTAATGCTAATTGTCTGATGTTTACCCAATTAACATTATATATGCAAAGCATGAGGCCAATGGATCATTGACAATCATGAAGCATGTGTTGTGCACATTCACTAGACTCTACTTAATTTCTCCTTTATTTCCTTGATATTCTAGGGCATTAGGCTATTTTCTTATGTATTAGCTTAGTAATTTCTTATGTAATTGGACGATGAATTGTCATTGGACCAGCTAGTGGCCCCGGGATAGCCTGGCCCACTAGCTGGTGCTATTCCCTAGGAGAGTGGGCCATGGCTGGTGCGACTCCCTAGGGTATTGGTCTTCTCCCTATATGGGTTGACCCTTCTCCTTTGTTTCAATTATGCAATTGAATATTCAGCTTCCTCTCCCCTTTCTTCCTTCTCCTTTTTCTTTTCCTGTGTGAAACTCCAAGGTACCAATTGTGCCTACACTAGGCACAACATTGGTATCAGACCTTTCTCGATCTCTAGCCATGGCGCGAGGCAAGCAGGTCGCTGTAGCCCCGGAAGTTCACCAATGAAGGAGGCGGACAGCCCCAAAACTGTCTCAGAGACCGTCAATGCTCCCACCTTGATGCAAATCATGGTCAAGATCGAATCCTTGACCCTGGCAGTTGCATAGTTATAGGCAATACCCACAGCGCCAATAGCGCCCCTTCTCGCCAGATCCCAGACCACTCCCATGGAAAGAGGGGAAACCTCGCAGGCCCCTGAACTGCGCAGCCTTGGCCCCCAGGCAATGGCGACAAGGAGGAATGTGTTCCCTAGGTCCCTCTGCGTTTCGGCACTATCGATTAGGTTCCAGAAGGGAGGCACTAGACCTAGGAGATGTGAGGCCCGCTAGGTGTTCAGGAGAATACCCCAATAGTACCACCCTCCAAAAACTTGTTTCAGGAGTTGGAGGACGACTGGGAGGAGTACCCGGGGCCTCATGGTGGTCTACGAGGAGGATTTGAGCCCCGTTTGGCCCGTTTACAATTCCCACACTACAATGGGGACAACAACCTAGTGGAGTGGTTGTACAAGGCTGAAAAGTTTTTCACTTATTAGAGCATGCACTCTAAGACTGAATGACTGTGCATCTCTGCATTTCATCTGGACAGTGACTCTTCTGTCTGGTTTCAGAGCTTCGAGAAGGAGGTCCGCTACCCCACTTGGGCCACCTTTACCAATCAATTGTGCATCCAGTTTGGCCCAAACGAGTTCCAGGACTTCAATGAGGGTCTCTCCAAGCTGCACGAAACCGCCACCGTCCGAGCCTACTACACAAAGTTCATGAAGGTTGCCAACCACCTTCCTGATTGGCCGGTGGAAGCCTTGGTGGGCACGTTCAAGCAGGGTCTCAAACCCAAGATTTCTGAGGAGATGCACCACTTTCCATGCTCCAGTATGTGGGACATCGTGTGCCACTCACGAATTGAGGAGGAAAAGCTGGTTAGGCAGCGGCAAGGAGGGCATCTAGGGCCTTTTCCCCGATCAGCTATGAGCACTAGCCCCCTTGCTGTCCCGGCCAGCAGCCCGCTCAGGCCGGTCAGATTGTCCAGTGTCTAACACCGGCATAGATGGACGAGTGCAGGTCTAAGGGGCTATGTTTCTGCTGTGACGAGAAGTTTGTTCCAGGACACCACTATTCCATCAAGGGCAGCCTCCTCATGGAGAAGGTGGAGGAGGAGGAGGCCGAGGATAGAGCGGACTCATCCCATTATGACAACATGCCGCCCAAGATTTCTGTCCATGCCTTCTCAAGAGCATTCACGCCTCGCACCATGAGGGTTCAAGGACACCTCAAGTGGCAACAAGTGGCCATCTTGGTCGATAGCGGGTCTATCCACAACTTCATTAATGACAAGGTGGCTCAGCGTCTTGGTTGCTTTGTGTCAGATTCGAAGCCCTTGGATGTGCTGATTGGAGATGGTAAGCATCTCAGGAGCATGGGCGTGTGCTCAGGCCGCCCTCGCCATTCAAGGCCACACCTTCATCATTGACCTCTTCCTACTGCCCACAAAAGGGGCGGACGTAGTGCTAGGGGTTCAGTGGCTTCAGAAGCTAGGCAATGTCGTATGAAACTTTAGGGACATGGTTATGGATTTCGATGTTTAGGGGCAACAGGTTCGGATTGAAGGGTCCCAGCTGGGCACCCTCCTCTCAGCCCGGTTAGCCAACTCTTTCTTTCGATTTGCTCCCCAAGGGTTCCTCTTGTAGCAGCGGGCAACAGTAGAGGTGCCTCAGATGAGTAGCCCCTGGATCTCCTTGAGTTATTGGTAGAGCATTGAGATGTGCTTGCTGAACCACATGGACTTCCTCTAGTGCGACCCCTCGACCACCATATCCCCATCATTCCTAGGGCGTCACCAGCCAATGTCCTCCCTTACCGCTATCCTCACATCCAGAAGTTCGAGATCAAGCATCTCATGGCTAACATGCTCCAATTCGGTATCATCCGCCCTAGCACAAGTTCCTACTCTTCTCCGGTGCTGCTAGTTTGCAAAAAAGACTGTACTTGGCAATTCTGTGTGGACTACTGAGCATTGAATGTCATCACCATTAAGGACAAGTATCCCATACCAGTGATTGAGGAGCTTCTGGATGAGTTGGCTGGTGCACAGGTCTTCAGTAAAATTGACCTTTGATTGGGTTACCATCAAATTTGGGTGCAGCCAACCGATGTGCACAAGACCACCTTTCGGACTCATGACGGCCATTCTGAGTTCCTCGTCATGCTGTTCGGGCTGACCAATGCCCCCTCTACCTTCCAGAGCCTCATGAACAATATCTTTAGGCCGTTCCTCTGCCGCCACATCTTGGTCTTCTTTGACGACATCCTAGATTACACAGCCAGTCATGGGCAGAGCACTTGGAGCACCTGAGGTCGGTCTTTTCTATTTAGCGAGCTAATTCGTTATTTCTTAAGCTTTCGAAGTGCTCCTTTGGCAGCCCTCAGGCTGATTACTTGGGCCATATCATCTCTCGGGACGGCGTTGCCACTGACCCATCAAAGGTGGCCGCCATGCTCTCTTGGTTGCTGCCCATGTGTGTTTAGGTGCTCCGGGGTTTTTTGGGCCTCATTGGCTATTATTATAGGTGGTTTATCAGCTGGTATGGGGAGATTACTCAGATGCTTACAGAGCTTCTCAAGAAGGGGGCCTTTGGTTGGAATGAGGTTGCCCAAGTAGCGTTTGATGAGTAAAGCATGCTATGGCATCGGCCCCTGTACTGATACTACCCGATTTCAGCCGCCCCTTCATGGTTGAGACCGATGCTTCGGAGACAGGTCTAGGGCGGTTCTTCTATAGGATGAGTGCCCCATTGCCTACTTCAGCTAGCTGCTCTTTGTCCCTATCTGTTTATGAGAAGGAGATGCTGGCTATTGTCCTCACCATTGTCAAGTGGCAGCCTTATCTACTTGGCCACAGGTTCTTGATTCGCATTGACCACCAGCCTTTGAAGTACTTCCTCGAGTAACGAGTGTCCACTCCTTCTCAGCAGCGTTGGGTTAGTAAGTTACTTGGTTATGATTATGAGGTTGTGTACAAGAAAGAGTCGGAAAACTTCATGGCTGATGCACTATCTCGTAGCTCTACTCCGGGTTCGTGCTTGGCCCTTTCTACTCCGACCTGCCCCTTCATTGATGAGTTGAGGCAGGCATACATGGATGATTCTCAGACGCAGACCCTTATTATAGCTCTTCAGGCTGACCCAGTTGCTCGTCTCTTCTTTGTTTGGCGGGATGACCTACTCTTTTGGAAGGACTGCCTTTGGGTTCTAGATGTTGATGATCTTCGCAGGCACATTATCTCCCACTTCCATGACACTCCAGTCGCCGGTCATGAAGGATCATTCTGCACTTATAAGTGGGTTGGCCAGAGTATTTTGTGGCATGGTATTCGACGGGCAGTCCAAGTGTATGTGGTTGCTTGCGATGTCTTTCAGAGAGCTAAGGCTGCCACTACCTCTCCTGCAGGTTTGCTTCAGCCCTTGCCTGTCCCTGATAAGGTTTGGGAGGATGTTTTGATGGATTTCATGGAGGCCTTGCCCTTAGTGCAAGGCAAGTCAGTGATTATGGTGGTGGTGGACCAGTTGTCCAAGTACTCTCACTTTTGCGCTATGGGACACCCATTCACTGCCAAGACAGTGGCTGAGCTCTATGTTTGGGAGGTGGCCAAACTACACGGCATGCCTCTCACTGTTGTCTCCGATTGTGACTGGATCTTCATATCTCAGTTTTGGCAGGAGTTCTTCACTTTACAGGGCACTTCTTTGCACATGAGTACCGCTTATCATCCACAGATGGATGGCCAGACAGAGGTGGTCAACCGATGCTTAGAGAAGTACCTCCGCTGTTTCACGATGTCTCAGCCCCACAGATGGCTTCAGTTTCTTCCCTGGGCGGAGTGGTCATATAACACTGCCTATCACACTCGTGCTGGTTTCACTCCCTTTGAGGTGCTGTATGGCCGCCCACCCCCGATCATGTTGCCTTATGTTCCTCATTGCTCCTCTGTGGCGCATGTGGACTACATGCTCTAGACGTGGGACAAGGTTCTTCGATAGCTCAAGGCAAACTTGGCCTCTGCTCAGAACCAGATGAAGCAAATTTATGATGGTTAGCACACTGACAGGGAGTTCACAGTGGGTGACTTGTTTTATGTCTCTATTCTGCCTCAGCTCCAGACTTCCTTGTTTCTGCCCAATCATTCCAAGCTTGCCCCTCATTTCTATGGTCCTATGCTGTGGAGGAGTGTATTGGACCGGTGGCTTACCGCCTTGCTCTACCACCTAACTCTTTAGTCCGCCCTGTCTTCCTTGTTTCCCGACTGCGTCGTTGCATAGGTGACACATCCTTGGCCATTGATGCTCCACCACCTCCATTGATGGGACCAGTCTAGCCTTCAGATTCTATTCCGGCCTCAGTGCTTGATAAGCGTCGGGTCCTCTGTTCGGGTCAGATCACTATGAGGTGCTTGTGTCTTGGCAGGCTCAGCCGCTTGAGGATTGTAACGATCGTGAATTTTCGGTATGAATTCTTGCCTCTAATAAAACTATTTTGTGAGTTTTTAATTGTTTTAAATTATTTAGAGGTAAATATTTGGAGAGTTTTTATATGGGTGTGATAGAGCTCGGTGAGACGAGCATAACGAATCTAAGAACACAGGAAACAGAGGTCAGGAGCAAAAGTTACGACCTCAGGAAATGTGCCATATGGGCAGAACCCACTTTAAAAGTATGAGATAAGCTAACCATGTGCAGTCTAGTTTTGAAGGGCTCGTCGATACGAGTCTATCGGTACCAAGAACGTGCAATTTTGACTTTGGGATAAGAAGTTATCGTATTTTAAAGTTAGAATTGTATTTAATTAAAATAATAATAAAATATTATAAATAATTAAGAAAAGGACAAATAGCTAGCGACACTGCTGATGCCAGCAGCCGACGCTGAGCTGAGCTGTGGCTGGTAAAACCGCGCAGTTCAAAAAGTCACGTGCGCGACACGTAGAATGACGCACACGCAGCACGCGTTAGAAGCACGGCAGGTCTACGCAAACGAATACGCCTCATGAATGTGTGCACCGTGAATGCACCAAGCACGGCAATGCCGCATTTTTGGCCAGCAGGGACGCTACACATGTCACGCGCACCCCGTCGGCTCGCAGGGCTTCTCCTATAAATTGAAACTTCGATTTAGTTTTTCGGAAGAGTTTTCGGAGTCATTCTAAGTCTATTTTCTTCCGTTTAAAGAGCGTTCTTAACTAAATCAAGGGTGTTCTGCGCAATGGAAGCATCAATTCTTCAAGTTAGCGACCCTATATGGGGGAAACGTCCCGAGGTAAGGGGAGATTCTATCCACTGCCTAAAGGTGCATGAAGGGTAAACTATCTCTGGGTAAGGGGAGATTATGTTCGTTGCCTACGGGTGTGTTGTGAGAAAAATGTTCCAAGTCAAAGGGAGGTTCTATCCGTAGCCTACGGGCACGGAAAAAGAGTTTCTAGAGTCATTCGGAGTCTATTTTCTTCCATTCAAAAGGCATTCTTACTTAATTCGCGTGTGCTGGATGTTGTGGCGGGGTTATTTTCTTAGTTGGAGACCTCCAGAATCCCAAAAGTGGACATCCAATTTTAAGGTGTCCAGTTTATCGGTTTCGAACTCGCACGTAAAGCGTGGTAGGGGCTTTTATCCTTTCTTATGGCATGATTATAATATTTGGTTGTGTTTTTAACTTATTATGTATATGACTCTCGTTTGGTATGCGTTAGAGATTATTTTCAAGTTATGATTTATGATTTCTGCACATATATCCGATTTGTTGAATGGTTAATCATTGATATAGAATATGATTTATATATTGTATATTTATAATGCTATTATGTATGTTTGATTAGTCGAATGACTTGCCGCTAGAAGCAGATATGTTTTATACTACATGCATTATGATTGCCTCATATATAATAGTTTGATCAAATGTTTATCCGTGGATTTTGATATAAATTATACACGGCGGAGTGTGTGAGATAGCGACAAACTAGCTTCGCCATTGTTTTCATTGCGAATGAATATAGTATATTTGAAAGACGATTTTAGAGGACTCATCCTTGTTGAAAGGAGGATACTCAAGATTATTTTTGAAAAGATGTATAAGCATGGTGTTCGA
Organism: Saururus chinensis; assembly: GCA_035235625.1. Classification (NCBI taxonomy): domain Eukaryota; kingdom Viridiplantae; phylum Streptophyta; class Magnoliopsida; order Piperales; family Saururaceae; genus Saururus; species Saururus chinensis. The sequence goes on from CP141140.1 coordinate 32,520,157, forward strand.
GTCACTGAAGCGAGACAAAGAAGGGGTAACTGTATCATTGGAATGAGCGATCAACCTTGCCTTTGTAGTCGTTGATAGTGACACTCCCATGACTTGTAGAGGCGGAGCTAGGGTTTTCAAAAGACTAAACATTGGGATAGAATGTTTTTAAAGAAAACAACCCTTTTTGGAATCTAGGAACTCTAGGATATTTGGATTGAGTCTGGGACTCAAGATTATGAGTCTGGGGCTCAAGACTATGAGTCTGGGGCTCAAGACTATGAGTCTGGGACACATGAGTGTTTTTGGTTGTCCGGAGCTATTGTTGGGCACCCCGATAGGGCTCCGTTGACTTGATAAGAGCACAATTAATCTGGTTCGGAATTGGATGCACGATACCTATTTTAGCCTGGTGAGCCCCTAACGAAGGGCAAGACCCCTTATTTGCCCCTAACAAAGAGCAACTATCAAGGCTATGTGCGCTAGGGTAGAGAGTATCATGGGAAGACTCTCTACTCTCTAGATCCCGGCGCTCCATGAGCACAGGTGGCTCTTCTATCCAAAAGCACAAAATATTTTGAGATGATTTGTGGAAGAGTAAGAGGTCACTACTTTGTACCCACAGTAAATTCTTATTAATATATGTCTGGGACATTTGTAGTGAGCCATGAGAGCTTGCAAACCCTAGTAGCATCTTCGATACATAGGAAGAAGCTCTAGGGGTGGTTTTGGGTGAGAGGCACACCTTGTTTTCATGAAACATATTATATATGATATATGTTGTGAAACTGTCATATGTTTATTCATGTCTAATAGTATAAACTTCCCTACTAAGTATTTTAAAATACTCACTACCCCCCAGACTTTGCAGGACTCGATGAAGCTTAGTGTGCGGGTAGAGGGGCCTACTCCAAAGTTTTATCAATGTGATTTCAAAGATTTCAACTGCACTGAAATGAGTAAGAATTTCTTATTATTTTTCTCTTGAGTGTTTGTACATGGACCGTGGTTCCTGGGGAAATTATTATTATATTATAGCGAGCGGCTCCCGTCACGGGCCTGGGTAAACTCCGATATCTTTATGAAAAGAAAATTTTATATGTTTCCAAAATCCCAGGGTGCGACATGCCACATGGATTTCTGAGGATGAGTTCTTGACTCGCTACCCGGCTTGGTCGCCTTGAGGTCAAGGTGAATTGCGGAAGCGTGGTGGAGTGTTGTGCACGTTCACCAAACTCTACTTTATTTCCTTATTATTCTAGGGCATTAGGCTATTTTCTTATGTATTAGCTTAGTAATTTCTTATGCAATTGAATGATGAATTGTCATTAGACCAGCTAGTGGCCCCGGGATAGCCTGGCCCACTAGCTGGCGCAATTCCCTAGGAGAGTGGGCAGTGGCTGGTGCGACTCCCTAGGGGAGTGGTCATCTCTCTATATGGGTCGACCCTTGTCCTTTATTTCAGTTATGAAATTGAATATTTAGCTTCCTCTCCCCTTTCTTCATTTTCTCTTCTCTTTTCCTGTGTGAAACTCCAAGGTACCAATTGTGCCTACACTGGGCACAACAGCATGACATATGATGTTTATGGGATCATATGAGATTTAGGATGTGTGGTAAAACAGTCTATATGCTTTGTTAGACATGATGAACACATTATTTGTACAAAATTGTTAAATTATTATATGAAAGGAAAACATTGCACATGTGAATGTCTGCAAAGTAGTGCTTCTAAATGTGACTGTGTTTGTGAATATGTGGTGTATAAATTGATTGTTTGCGATTAGGTACATGAAAGAAGGTATGTGCATGTGAACTGACTATGTTTCATAATGGGCATGACACATTTTATTGTATGTAAAAGAAATATCTTGTGAATGGGTGTCCAAGGTTAGTGCATGCAAATGTTACTATTATTGTGATTGGTTGTGAAAAAGTTCTCCCCTATATTGCCATTTAAATATGAACCTAAAACTAAACTAGAGAAGTTGTGGGGCAACACCCTTTTGGGTGAAAGGTAAACTATAGATGACATGTTATTTATAGTGTGCATGTTAATGATTTATAACAACATAATAACCACAATGCAGTGAACATTGCAGGCCTTAATGGCAATGATCGAGATCTGCCAAATCCTCCATTTGTAGAGCATAAAATGTTCAAATGTAAATTGTTATAGGTCATATATTATCAGATCTGTAAGTTTAATAAATTAATAACCCAACCCCAAAGCTAGTGTATTCTTAATGCATGTTTATCTAATCCTTAGAGTCAACATTATTGACTTTGGTTTTTCTTATGCAACAATTCACCCTCTGATCATTAGAATGACATTACACTGTCATAAGCAATCATTGTACATGAAACACGAAGACATATACTATCATGGCTTGAAGTCATGAAATTGTTTTAAAAAATACATGATATCGTGCTTCAAATTATGAACACAATATCGTGTAATATAAAACACAATAACGTGTAATATAAAAATTGATATTGTGTAATATAACATACAATATTGTGTAATATAGAAGACAATATCATGTACTTTAAAACACGAGATCGTGAAATTTATAACATGAGTAGAGGAGGCCGCCTGCGTGGGGAGAGTGGAGGAAAAGACAACGTACCTTGTAGCGCTGCAGCGGAACATAAATATGATGCACGCGGTCGAAGATTTCCAAACCACACGAGTCGGAGTAAGAATTGAAAATGTACAACTCTAGGCTATTTCCGAGTGGGATGAGAAGTATCTCACCCCCAATTTCTTCCAACTGACTTCACTCATCTTATTTTTATATAATTGGTAAATATTCATCGGGATATATACGGATGGTAGATATTTACTGACTATGTTAAGGGGTAGGATGGATAAAGTAGAGGGTAGCACAATCTTCATCCTTTTCGGGTGTAGCTTAAATCTTTTACATTGTAGTCTAGAGATGTAAGGTTCAAAATCGCTACTCGATTGACTAACAACGTAATTTATATTACATTGGCGAAATCATGAATAACTAATGCCCCATTCTAAAATGTGCACTCAAAATACAAACACTATATTTTGAAATCAATTGATGGTAATATTTTGAAATACGGAACAACTAATTGCTAGTAACTCTGAATTTCGGTTCCACTTGTCATTTTCTATAAAGAGCGAGATTTAAACCAAATCGAGATTTTGAAAACCAAACTAAACCAAGATATGAATCAGGTTAACCGCATTAAAGTAGTCTTTTTTATTAGTCCCCTTTGTATGAGCCCAAACTCACACACTTTGTGGGCCAATGGATGCTAATTTGACGATACACATAACTCATGGCTATGAAAGTTTGAATCACCACCCACTCATTTGTGTTGTCAAATTGAAATCGACTTTGAGCTGATCTTATATTAACTTTTATTTAATGCTAATTGTCTTACATTTACCCAATTAACATTATATATGCAAAGCATGAGGCCAATGGATGCAATGACAATCATGAAGCATGACATATGATGTTTATGGGATCATATGAGATTTAGGATGTGTGGTAAAACAGTCTATATGCTTTGTTAGACATGATGAACGCATTATTTTTACAAAATTGTTAAATTATTATGTGAAAGGAAAACATTGCACATGTGAATGTCTGCAAAATAGTGCTTCTAAATGTGATTGTGTTTGTGAATGTGTGTTGTATAAATTGATTGTTTGCGACTGGGTACATGAAAGAAGGTATAAGCATGTGAACTGACTATGTTTCATAATGGGTGTGACACATTTTATTGTATGTAAAAGAAATATCTTGTGAATGGGTGTCCAAGGCTAGTGCATGTAAATGTCAATATTATTGTGATTGGTTGTGAAAAAGTACTCCCCTATATTGCCCTTTAAATATGGACCTAAAACTAAACTAGAGAAATTGTGGGGCAACACCCTTTTGGGTGAAAGGTAAACTGTAGATGACATGTTATTTATAGTGTGCATGTTAACGATCTATAACGAAATAATAACCAAAATGCAATGAACATTGCAGACCTTAATGGCAATGATCGAGATCCGCCAAATCCTCCATTTGTAGAGCATAAAATGTTCAAATGTAAATTGTTATAGGTCATTTTTTATCATATATGTAAGTTTAATAAATTTATAACCCAACCCCAAAGCTTGTGTATTCTTAATACATATGTATCTAATCATCAGTGTCAACATGATTGACTTTGGTTTTTCTTGTGCAACAATTCACCCTCTGATCATTAGAATGACATCACACTGTTATAAGCTATCGTTGTAAATGAAACACGAAGACATATACTATCATGGCTTGAAGTCACGAAATTGTTTTAAAAAATACATGATATCATGTTTCAAATTATGAACACGATATCATGTAATATAAAACATGATAACATGTAATATAAAAATTGTTATCATGTAATATAACATACGATATTGTGTAATATAGAAGAGGATATCATGTACTTTAAAACACAAGATCGTGTAATTTATAACATGAGATTTTTTCTAGAAATCACGATATTTTGTAATTTTAAACACAATATTGTGCATTAATATCACAATATCATCTAATTTAAACCCAAAGATCATGTAAATGATAACACGATATCATGTACTTTAAGACACAAGATTTCTTCTTACAATCACACTATATTTTACTTTGGAATATGATATCTTGTAATTCAAAACAGAAGAGCGCATCTTAAAACCAAGATATAGTGTAATTTGACATGTGCACATGCGACATGGCCACATGCGTGCACATGTTTTTCATTTTTCATGTTGGAACTTATTATGATCGGATAGCCAAATCTAGTAGCCTCCTCTTCGGTCAGGTTGCCTCCCTCTGTCGTTGTCCTCTCCTAGTCCAACTAATTCCATCCATCGGCCACCTCTCCCACCCCAGCTGCCTCCCTCTAGTGGTGTCCTCTCTCTCCCCAGTCACCTCCCACCCACGACATAATCTTCTGCTGGAACTAACTCACTCTCCCGGCGTACTGGCCGGGCACAACCTCATCCTTCCTATACGCATCCCTCTCATCCATCTCTGTCATGGGCGGCCACTGTGTGAGGAATAACTAAAAAGAAGACTAGTATGGGGAGAGTTTGACGTGCTAGGTTGGGAGAGATAGTGGCAGATATCCAGGATTTAATATGGAGATGAATATGACATTCACAAGTTGGTTATGGAAGGATGTAGACAAGACTCCGTCATGGGTCCCTCCCTCATGAACTCAAATAAGGGGTCCTCCAATAATGATGGCTAGCCGGATTAGTGGTTAGGCAGGAGGGATTTCATATTTTTTTCATTTTCAAGCTAGATGGGATGAGTGAAGCACATTGTTGGGGTTGCTATCAATCAAAATTGTAACTTGCCAACCTATATGGTGGAAAAATAGAGAAGGGAGGCACTAACTATAGGAAACAAACATTTGTTTGACTAAAACTAAGTAACTGAAACAACTGTGCTGGAACAAGTCAACTACTAACCAATTGGTGAGATGGATACCGAGGAGTAGCCTATGTTTTGTGTGTGGGGAGGATAGTTGGATGCAAGTGGACACAAGTATGATAACAACATTGCACAATCATCTCTCATATTTGTTAAAATCTTATTGTCATATTAATCAATGGTGACCACATTACACAAGGTAATAGATGTTCTAGCAAGGAATACTCCTTGAAATTGAGTTTTACATATCCTCTGGCAATACCCAATGTGACAACTGTCATTAAATAATATATGACATAGTACACATAATTATTATTCCACTCGGCACGTGTTATGTCACACATAGAATTGAACGTGACGACTGTCAGTATGAATCAAAGAAAAATAACGACAGATAAAATATAACAATTTATTACAAGCTAGAGTTGATGCACAACCCAGATTATACATATAATTTTATCAACACAATAGCAAATTAGGACATAGTCCAAACACACCGTTTGTAGGGCAGTCAGATTACAAAAATATAGGTCTAACAAGCCTTTACATAAAAGTTATATTATTACATAATTTAACGAAAATATTCAAAGAAACTAAGCTAAAAATTCCTCAGCTGACACCTCTGGGTTGATTTCACTACCTGCAAAGTCTAGAGGTGGGTGAGTTTTTTTATACTCAGTAGGTGGAACTAATATCTAATTTAATGCTAAGTAAAAGTACTTATGTTGGTAATAATTTTTGCTAAATAGAATGTATTACATAAACGAATTCAAAAACGATTCCAGAAAAATATCGGTTTGTCGGATGACGATAAATCCAGAGCAGTGATACTGAACGATGTTCGTCCCGATGCTCATGGGGTAACAAGAAGCTCAGAAGGTAGGAGTTTTCCCATGACACTCAACACTTATGTGCGCGCCAGATACTAATAATTTCCTCAGTAGGTATCCAGACAAAGTATAATTCTAGGTATAATCCCAGAACTATCTAGAAAACACCCATAATGTATCATAATTCTATGTAAATAAAACATGACATACAGATAGCATTGCTTCTGAAAACTTAAGCAAATAAGCATAACTTAATGAAAATGGTGCATAAAAAGTTAAGCATACGAGCAGAGCATAAACAAGAGTTTAAGACCCCCTACCTTAAATTTGGGGTAAAAATTTCATTATTGTAGAGAGCTTAAATTGAAAAACTGGCCTCGTCACAATGTCTGACACCATCAATTTAGCTGGAAACGCCTTTTAAACAGCTTAAATCGGACTTAAAACCACTCAGAATGGAGGGTCATAAGTTTTAACCCGTGGTGGAATGAAAATGGTGAACAATTGAAGGTTATTTATAGTAGAAACGGATCACGCGATGCGTGTCCAACACGCGTCACGCGGTGGCACCATGCACTGCACGTTGTCTACGGGACCCGACACGCAGGTCCTACATTACGTGGCCCTGACGCACAGACCACGCGACACCACGTTGAGTCACGATGCCGCAGCACGGTGCATCATCGCAGCTGCATTAGTTGACATAGTGCTTGCGTCAGCTGACCAAAAAATATTATATTATTTTTTTCATTTTTAAAATTAAAAAATAACATAAATTTTTAACCATAAATCAGAATTACACATTCTTGGTACTGTTAGATTCGTATTGACGAGCCCTTTGAAACAAGACCACACAAGGATAGGTTTTGTCATAGTTTTACCGTGGGTCCCACCTACGTAGCATGTTTCCCACGATCATTACCTACGACCTTGATGTCTATTTTAAACGATTCAAAAACCGTTATGTTCTTCGTTTAGAGTTCTACAATAACCATTTAGGTACAAAATTTAAAATAATATTCTATTTATATATTAAATTTCTATTATTAGAAACGTACCGAAAATCTAGGTTGTCACAATCTTTCCTCCCTAAATAAATTTTGTCCTCGAAATTGAACTTGCTAGTTATCAAATAGTTCTAAATATTTCTTTAACATATCACTTTCTAATTCCTACGTGGCTTCCTCCAAAGAATGATGCTGCCATAATACTTTGACTAATGGAATCCTTTTTGTCCTCAAGAATTGTGCCCACAAAGTGTGTGAGGTTGGTCTCATACAAAGGGGACTCTTTTAAAAATCAATAAAATAAATTTAGTAGCAACTCTTAGCTTAAAGCGTCGCTACTACCCAAGGTATTAGTGACGCTTAAGCACAAGTGTCTCTATCTTAAGCGTAACTCTAAGCATTGCTAGTAATTTTATTTTATTTTATTTATTATTATTTTTAAAATATAATATACAATTAAAAATAAAAAAAATTAAATTAAATTCCCCTACTATCTTCCCTCTCATCCTCGGAGCCAGGGCTCACGTAGATGCACGTGGGAGAGAGAGAGAAGAGATAGGAGAGAGAGAAAAAGAGAAAGTGAGGAGAAAGAGAAGGTGAGGAGAGAGAGAAAGATGAGAGTGAGAGTGAGGAGAGAGAGATAGTGAGATGAGAGAGGAGGAGAGAGAGGGTGAGGAGAGAGAGTAGAAGAGAGAGAGGGAGGAGAGAGTGATATGTGTATTTTTAATTATATCCCATATTTTAAAAATCAATAAAATAAACTTAGTAGTGCCGCATAGCTTAAAGCATCGCTACTACCTAAGGTATTAGCGATGCTTAAGCCCAAGTGTCACTAGTAATTTTATTTTATTTAATATATTATTAATTTTAAAATATAATATATAATTAAAAATCCAAAAAAATCAAAAATAAATTCCCCTACTCTCTCCCCCCTCGTCTTCGGAGTCGGGGCTCACATTGACGCACGTGGGAGAGAGAGAAGATAGGAGATAGAGAGAGGGAAGAGAGAGAGAGGAGGGAGAGAGAGGAGAGAGTAGAGAGAGGAGGGTGAGGATAGAGAGTAGAGAGTAGACAGAGAGAGTGTACGTAGAGAGAGAGATTGAGGAGAGTGAGTAGAGAGAGAGTGAGGAAAGAGAGAGAGGAAAGAGAGAGGAGAGAGGCAAGAGAGAGATAGAATAGAGAGAGGAGAGAGGCAAGAGAGAGATAGAGTAGAGAGAGGAGAGAGGCAAGAGAGAGATAGAGGAGAGAGAGAAGGAGAGGAGAGAGAGGGTAGAGAGAGAACGTTGAGAGGGTTGAGAGATAGTGTAGAGAGAGAGGAGGAAAGAGAGGGAAGGGAAAAAAGTTAACAAAATAATATTAGCAACGCTCCGAAATGAGCATTGCAAATTGAACAATAAGTGTCAACACTTATTCTTAATCGTCACCAGTAATAATACTATCAGCGATGCTCACCACTGAGTGTCACTAATAGTATTATTTTAAAAAAATTCAAGCTATTAGCAACGCTCGGCAGTGAGCGTCACTAGTAGCGACTGTATTAGCGATGTTGAAGATTAAGTGTCGCTAATTCATTTGCAATTGGCGACGCTGCAAATGGCTCACTTTTTGCAACACTTCTTTTGAAGTGTCGCTAAAAGTATTACACCGGCAGAAATTCGCCTAAGCGCAAAATTTTGAATTAGGCAAATTTCCGCCCATGCCTTTATATCCCAACACCTTCGGCCACCATCCCAATGGTGGAACCAGACCATCTTCTCTCCTCTCCTCACTTGCAACTCCCCGAGGAGCTTTCGGCCCCATTTCCATGGTTCGCAAAATGCTTGCATGTCTCCTCTCCCGATTGGCGTCCCTCCATCTAGTGATTGATTCCCCCACCCTCAAGCAGCCTCCCACCTCCCCTTCTGACCCCCCGCTGTCTCCTCCGCTTCCACCTTCTTCGCCTCCCTTCATCCCTTCTCCATCAATGGTGGTGGGGATGACAAGTTTGATGCTTGGAAGTTCTCCCTCGAGGATGCCGGCAAGAGCGTCTTTGGGTCCGAGGAGGGCGATTTGTCTGGCATCTCCAATGAGCTGGAGATGTGTTTGGGCATATCGATGAGGAGTTCCGTTCGAAAGATGGGGCAGATGATGACTAGCTGCGTGGGGAGTTCCATCCTCTAGCTGCCATCAATTGTCGTCTATTGACATAAAAAAAATCATCAAAATTCAAAGGCAAAGATTTCGGAGCTTGTCTAGATCTGAATAAGTGCAAATAGTCAAAATGGACAAAGACTCCGAAGTGTACAAAGTCTAAAGAAAAATGAATGAAAAATAAGTTATAATGCTACACACATAGTAATGTGTTAAAAAAAATTAAAATCAAAATTGAAATTCAAAGGCCAAGAGTTCGGAGCTTGACTAGCTCTAGACGAGACCAAATTTTTAAAATGGACAAAGTCTTAAAAGTGGACAAAGTCCAAAGAAAAAAAAAAGAGAAAAAAAGAAGAAGAAAAATGGACAAAGTCACAAAAGTTGATAAAGTCCAAAAGAAAAAAAAAAGGAGTATAATCTAATCCTACATATGTAGAGAGAGGTTAGGACTTCTTTAAAAAAATGAGGTTTCATGTTAGGACCTCGTGAGGCTCTCTTGCACTCAAAGATAGCTACAGTAGCTAACATGGCTAAGAGAGGCTTCGTAAGCTTCACGTAGCCACATCAAAATGATTACCAAATCTAAAAAAAAATTCAAATTACAAAGTGTTGTGTAAGACTTTATAAATCTTACACCAAAATAGCTATAAAACCAAAAGGCTATATGACACTCGTAGACCCCACGATAAGTTTTGTTAAAAAAAATTGACAATGAAATAACGATGTGTAAAGAGAGTGATGAAGTGGAGGAGACCAAGTCAAAGGTATAATGCCCGGACTTCTCTCACACTTTCCACTAACTCACACCTCATACTTCCTACTTCTTCAACTAATTAATTCGGTTCTTACCAATCCTTGGAGCAAAATGTAAAATATGGCAGACAGATTTTTCATGTTCTAATTACAAATCTGTTTAAAACATAAGAGTAGTGATTTAGAACACTCATATATAAGATTTAGATGCAGATATCGACTATGACCAAGAAGGTTAATGAGGGGGACATTTTTTATTAGGAGTGTTCCATAGATACGGCTGATCTTGTCTGGCCCCTTCCATTTCTGAATGGCCCTCTGCGCCTGCCTCTAACTAATACCCATAGACCTCTGTGAGGGAACTCCCACATGATATATATCTACTGCGTGATTAGCGGATGCACTAGTTGCAGCAGTACTGTCTGGCTGAACCTTGGAAGAAGCTCCTGCCGGCTTTGAATCTGCACTAATTGATGCAATATCTCTACCTTCCTCTAGGAGTCCCCCACCATATCTGTGAAGCTCTGTTGCCAAAGAGTTAAAATGAGGTTAATATACAACAATATAATTTTCAAACATTACTAGAAACCAGAAGTAACAACATTGACAAAACATCAAATGCTGAGTTATTTTACTGATTAGAAAAGATAAGATAGGCTTTTGCCAGACATCCCAGAGAAAGTTAATGTACGCAACAAGACACAATACAATGCATATGGAGCACTGTATTTTATCATAAGTTGCTGATGAACATGACACTAAAAATGGGCAATTTATTAGGCACAAACATACAAGGAAGGAGATGAAAAGACTAATGGAAAGAATCAGTAGTTTACAACAATAGCAAGAATTTATAGATGTCCTTATAGGAGTCTAATGACAATGTACTAGGGAAATTCCCTACAAAGTAATTGCATTTATTATTTTCAATGCATCTCCACAGAGATGGCTGATCAAGTCAAATTTTTCATTTTATTTCTACTTATAAATTTATCCCTCCTGGAATTTTGGACTTGACACAACAAACAAGCTTCATATATCATTTCCTCCCCAAAGCTGGATATTAGCTTCTCTCTGAGATCGTCTTATTCCACATGTACGAGCTAGCAATACAAATTTGGGCTCATCAGAAATGGCTTATCCAGGTTCAGTATAATCTTCTAATTCAACCGAAAGAAAGCTAAAACTGGTAAGATGGTTCATCTTTTTCTTCTTTATAAGCTTGCCATATACCTAGTGGCTTCAAAAATCAAGTCATACGTCAAAATTTATCACTTCACCTTATTGTTTTAACTCTTTAGTATATTCTCAATAACGTCAACAAATGTCAGTTCCATTGTTCATTATATTATACATTTATACCATGTTCCATCTTTACAAATATAACTACTAAAGAAATATAATATATATCGTGATTAGGTAGCAGCCCGCAATAATTAAAACTGAAGAAACTACTTTTTTCTGCAGGCCTTATTCAATCAATACAAGTTTAAAAGCTCAAAAAGGGCATAAATCATAACTTCATATATTTAGCTCTAATTGTACACCATACTTAGAATATCCTCCTTAAAGGTTGCCTAGAGAACGGTGTCCAGCTTATATATATTTCCAAACTTGCACTGCGAGTATCCCTGGCCTAAGATAACTTAAGGCACTGAAGATGACAATTGCTAATGAACTAAGGAATTTTAATCCCAAAAATGACTATCATGTTTGTAAAAGTTTAAATGCAAAATTGTCTCTCATGTGTCGGCTTTCTTGAGTAAAGAAAATCAGGTCAAAAAAACAAAAGGCAAATTGGAAGCATACCACCCATCCCATGAGCGAAATGGCACTTGCTCCCAAATGGACAATAGCCAGTCATCTCCCACTTGTTATGAATCCTCGTCTTCCAGTTTGAAGGCTTCTGATTTGTTCCACTCGCACCGGCAATAACCCGCTGCCCACAGTTGGGCCCAAACTTATTGCCACACTCTCCCGAGCTTTAGACTGCTCGTCATGCAAAAAAGTGCACATCTCTCCATAAGGGCAACCTTCCTCGGTATAGAACTTCTTACAATGTTTACCTTTGTAAGATCTCTGAGTCTCTCCACCCAAACCTGACGAACTCAAAGACGGTATCTGATGCTCCTCCCTCGGCTCTGACATGGCTCGCTCTTCCTCCTGAGCTGCACCAATTTCTTGCCAATAAGGAGGCGGTTTGCGCAGCTCTTCAATCCCGTGCGCAAAATTACAGTTGGTTATGTACGGGCAAGTGCCAACACGGAACTTGCAACAAAGTTTCATCTTAAAGAACATCTTCCCAATGGCCTTGGACCTGTTTCCAGAAGAAACTTCATGATCCCTATTATTGAACTGAGAATCTGATTGGGGATTCCTAGACTTTTAATTTGGGGGTTCACTTCCCGAACGAGTATGACCATGATGCCCATCGTAGTTGGAGTTAAAACTTCCTCCCAAGGCACAAATCCTGTTTGATCGCCAGACAGAGAAGAATCGATGAATGAAGACGGAGAAAATAGGGAAATGCTCGAGGGAAATAGAAAGAATTGCCGAACCTTACGACTACAGCTTCGAGATTCTGTAGAGAGAAGTAAAAGCTTTTGATCACAGCTTCGCTGATCTGGGCCTCAAATCTGAGCCTTGACGGACTTGTGCGCGATGACGAGGGTGCGAGTATGGAACTCAATCCCGATGGTGGTCATTGATTAAGTCACGAAATCTCCTTTAAGAAAGTAAAAATTAATGAAAAATTTTGATAAATTCGATAATTCATCGTGAATCTCCTACACGTAAGAATTTTTGCATCCAAATGTGATTTATAAGATTTATGGTTAATCTTAGAAAAATCTTAGTGGTAAATCATCATCCAAATAGCCCTTAACTTATTCTCCACTTCCCACTAACCCATTCTCCATCTTCTACTAATTCACTCTCCACTTTCTACAAACTACCATTCCAACTCACCCTTACTGCTTTCTTTAACCGTACAACCCCAATGCTATAAATACCCCTTTGTTTTTAAGAGATAAGACTTTTGGCTTTTATGTCTACAAAATCCAAATAGAAATCCAGAAGTCCATCATACACCAAAGATGTACAAATCCTAAAGGAAAACCTTAACTTAAAAAAGTCAAAGAAGTTCGAGGCATTGGAAGATAAGCAAAAACACTCAAAAAGGAAGAGGAATTTGTGCAAGGAAGTTGTCATTCTTTCAGAAGAAGTTTCTTTGTTTCTTCTTTTATTTTTTTTCTAAACTTGAAAATTGTAGCCACTTCTCCTGGTAATTCTCTTTTATTCTTATTTTAATAAATTTCGAATTGTTTCTTTCATTTGTCATCTAATTGAAGGGTTTTAAAAATTGATTAATCACCGCTACTCACTCAAAATTGTAAAGAGTAGTCTTAATTAATCAAGAGAAGGTCATCCAACGTAAAAAAAAGTTCTTCTCTATCTCTTTCAAGGAAGGATCACCCGATCCATTCTCTTGACTTATGCATAGGGAACTACCGAAATCCCTTAACAGATTTCTAGTACACCCTGTGGGACTTTCTCCTCTTTCCATCTTTTTGGCAAAAATGGAGGCTACTAGAAATTTTAAGCTCATCATTAATTTTGATGAGGCTAAGTTTCAAGCTTTCTTTGGAAAACAAAAACATGAAGAAAAAATGGTGATTTCGGCGACACCAACGTGGATGTTACATGTAATTCCAAGAAGAAGACTAAAGTGAATGTTTCATTGCCTAAGACCACTTACTCCCTTCACTTTGACTATGACAAAGTTTTGAGAGGTGACAGTGTGTTTTCAAGGCTAAAGCGCAATACTCCTAGAGATTTTGTGAACCAAACTTATCTAGAGCCTAAGGCCACTCACTCTCCTCACTTTGCCTATGGCGAAGCTTTGAGTGGTGACAGTGTATTTTTTAGGCTAAGGCATGATGCTCCTGAAGACTTTGTGAACGAAGTTCATGTGAAGCCTAAGACCAGTCACTCCCCTCACTTTGCCTATGGCAAAGTCTTTAGCGGTGACAGTGTGTTTTCAAGGCTAAGTTACAATACTCATGGAGACTTACTGAACCAAGTTCATTCGAAGCCTAAGACCACTCACTTTCCTCACTTTGCTTTTATCAAAAGATGAGTAGTGAAAGTGTGTTCTAAAGGCTAGGGAACAAAGTTCTTAGTGGAAAGTCAGAAAAAGGCTTTGAATGTTTCAAGACCTATGAAAAAGACAAAAGCTATAGTTCAAAGGGCTAAAAGAAATGTGAATGATAGCGTCATTAATTTTTGTATACAAGATCCATTTGGCTATTTTCCAACCTCCTTCAAAGAGCTACAACAAAACAATCAGTTTAAGCCATTGTAGGAGTTAAATAGGGAAATGACAATAAGTTTGTTCTTGAGACTTTAAAACCCCCCAAAAAAAATGGACCCATGATTGTGACATTCCCTATGAATGGAGAATTTTTCCAACTAGGAAAGAAGAAAATGTCATTTGCTTTTAAGGCTAAGTCAAAGAAAATTTCTTGCATGATGGTGAAAACTCCAGGTGACAAGAAAATTGGGTAAAAAGAAAACTTCATGTTGAAAAGACATGTTATGGAACACGAGTCACTTGTAATGAAGAATGAAGTTTTACAAAATGGTTATCCTACTTTGGGTGATAATTCATATCCCAAGGGGTGGAGGCCCATGATAAGAAGATGACAAAAAAGTATGAGCTGGGGAAACTCTTTTCCAAAAAGGGAAGGGGATGATTTCACACATCATGAATTTTTTTTCAAAAATGACTCAACAAAGTGTGTTCCTCCCATGCCCTACATGTGGCAAGGACAAGATAATACCTTTCTTCAAAGAAAAGAAGGGTTGTCGAGGGAACAACTTTGTAAAACCATACTTTTGAGGAAGGAAGTCATCCAAGTTTACTCCCTTTCCTGTCGTTGATAGATTGAAGTTCTATTGGAGAAGAGAAAATTTTAAGAATGATATCATTAACATGTCTTCACAACATGAGGAAAAGGAACATCTGACTCTTGAGAAGTATATGATGCAAGACAATCCTAAAATGCTATCTTCTCCTAGTGAGTCTGATTCTTTAATGGAATTTGCCCCATGAAGGAGAAAGACTTTTAGAAAATCAACTCCAATGACTAGTGGTAGTTTGGAAAAATTGTCTTTAGATAATGAAATTGAGAATTTGAGCTCAAGTTCTCCCAAAATCTTGAAAATGATCCAATGTTGGATGCCTAAGGAGAAGGAGCCTCATGTTGCAATTGTAAACATGGTTGGCTCAAAGATTGAAGAAGAGCAAACTATGAAAATAACTCAATATTACACAAGGAGTAAAAAGAAAATTTCTTTGAAAGATGGGGGTGTAGGGACTTCTTCAGGGTCTCCTAAATTCACTTTTGCAATAGGTGAATTCCCTTCAATCACTCATAGAGAAGAAGATGATGATGAAGAGGAGGTTCTAGTGGAGGATAGTTCTACATCCTCCAAAACTATTCCTGTAACTTCGCATTCTTTGGAATCTAGAAAAGTTGGAGTGTATATGACAACTGGAAAAAAAGATGACATAGAGGTAGGGCAAGTCCCTACTCATTTTATTAAATTCATGACAGATCAAGAGAAGCAAATAGAAGAATTGAAAGCTATGATTGTAGCATTATCCACAAGAACACAAATCTACAACAAGTCACTTCAATTAATCAAGGTGACTTCCATGAAGTTAATTCTCACTAAAATGAATGAATAGATAGGGAAAGTCCTCAAACATTTGTATCAAGAAAGAGATGCAAGAAGCTCTTCAACATATCCAAGAAGTGTCCAAGTTGAGAAAAGCGGGAGTAAATTCCCCTTACCTAGGTTAGATGGATAAGGCACCTTTCCCACCCAAATTCAAACACCAAACTTACAAACTTTTAATGACATCTTTGCCACTTCAAGGCTTTACTAGAAACCTTGTTGGTAACAATGTTGTATTGATTAGACTATTTGTGAGCACGTTGAAGGGAATTGCATTCGACTGGTACATGACTTTGCCAGAAGAATCGGTACAAACATGGGCAAACATGGAGGCTAAATTCTTGAGTCATTTCTTTGATGAAGAAGCAACTACTTCCATGACCCAACTTTATTCAATGAAGCAGGGGCCAATGGAGATAGTATGTGACTTCATAAAAAGATGGAGGGCTCTTGTGCTAAAGTGTCTAGATAGAACAACTTAGGAAAAGTCTTACTAAAATATATTGTTTGAATCTTTGTGTAAAGATTTATTCGAAGATGGGATCCATGAAGCCAGGAACTTTTAACGATCTCATGAAAAGTGCTATTGAGGCAGAGCGCCTAGTGTTTGAACGTGAAGCTGAAAAATGTGGTGAAAAGAAGGATTATCCTAAACCCACTAAGAAAAAAATAATAATTTCTGTTCAAACTTTTGAAGCAACATCTCAAAAGAAGAAAGACAAGATGGCTGAGGTGAAGAAGAGAATATTAAAAGAAAGAATGAATAGAGAATATTCTTTTGATGTTAATGAAACTGAAAACCTCTTTCATGAGTTGATCAAGAAAATGAAAATCAAGCTTCCGGAGAGCAAGCGAATGAATGAAGAAAAATAAACTAATGATCCTTTATTTTGTTTGTTCCATCGGATCTTGGGCCATAACATCAAACAATGTTATGTAATCCAAGTTCAAGTACAATCTCTTATTGATGAGGAGTTATTAAATTGACTCGAGAAAAGAAGAAAATTTTTGCAAATATGGTGTCAGTCCAATTTGGGGCTTTTGACCCAATTGCATTGAATATTCCTTATGAAGAAGAGAATGTGGAGTTTAAATATGCAGAAGTTTCTCTAGAAAACTATGAGTCACTTACCCCTCTTCAATATTTGATGGCACCTTCATATGGGTGCATTTAGATCTTTTGAAGGATGAAAATTGGGAGATCGTTCAGAAAAAAGTCTCGCACACCCAAAGCATATGATATCACTAGGACAGGGGCATTCCTTCCCCCACCCAAGTTACGTGGTGTAACTAAGTTAAAAAAATAAAAGCAAAAAGAAAAAGAAGGCTAAAAGGAAGAGTGAAGTCTTGCCAGTAGAGTTACTTGAGCAAGAACCAAGAGTTCCATGTACTTTGGCAGAATTCATGCCCCCAGAACCTTGGGAAAAGGAGGAGAGGTTTAATGACATGATGGTCCCAATTCCTAAAGAAAAAAAGGTTATTGAAGAATTTTGGGAATGCAATAATGTCATTATAATATCAAACTCTGAAAGTGAAGATAACTATTCAAAAATTGAAGATTATCTTGTCATTGTGTTGGATTATGAATCCGATGACTCAATTGAAATCTAACAAAATATTTTAAGTAAAGAGTTAGACATTGAAGTAAACAACGATGAACCATTGTCAACTTTTGAATATGGAGAACACTTCCTTCCAAATGGATGGAGGGCTTGGCCAAAAGATGAAGTGAGAACATCCTTTGGGAGAACACAGACGTAGAAACCAAAATAGATAAACTTCGACCTGTGTTTGGAAATCAAGATGAGAAACTATTACCTAGTGGATGGAGAGCGTGGCCAGAAGATGAAGAGAAAACTATCTTTTGGGAGAACAAAGACATAGAAACCAAAATAGATAAGCCTTGGCCCATACTTGAAAATGAAAGTGTGAAATTTTTATCGATTGGAAGGCTTGGGAAGAAAAGGAAAAAGAGGATGACCCACAAAGAAAAAAATTAAGTAAGAAGTAGAAAGCATTGAGGGGCTACCACAATCAGAAAAAGATAACCCTCTAACTCAATCTCTCGTAGTTCAAGATAAAGATGAGATGATCATCCCAATTGAAGAAAATGAAGAGGATGAAGAAACAACTCATCAATGCCATATGATTTCGGTCAAAGACTCAAAGCTAGAAGTGGACTTAATTAAGTCATCTATTCAAATAGAGTCTATGACAAAAGACTTTCCAGGAATGAAAATAAGTCTTCGTCCTTCTTATATTGGGTTATCTTTAAAGAGGAATCTAAAAATTCTACCAAAAGAAGAAAGAAAGCGTTTTGAAGTCAAAACTCTGGACGTGGCAACTCAGATACCTCCACGCTTGTCTCAACCTTTCAGGACGACTTCTTTTATAGGAAAAGATTCATTATTAAGGAAAAAATACTAGATTGAGGTCTAGAGGGACTAAGTCTCATATTAAATCTTCTAGAGACCAAGTCATGACTCCAAAACTCAAATCAAAATATCTAATGTTCAACCTCAAATTTAAAAGAATACGAAGAACATTGGGTTGAGCATATGGGATGAAAGAGGTACAAGATAAAACTCCCCAAAGTCTCTCCATGGGCAAGTAATTAAAAAATTGTTCCTAGTGGATGGGGAAGTGATGATAAATCAATGATTGCTCATATGAAAGAAAATGACAAAGACAATGAGAAGACATTCATGTGTAACATGCTTTCTCTTCATCATAAGTTTGCTCCAACAATCAAAGAGGAATACTTCGTTAAAGACTTTTGCAACATGATAGAGTTAACCAAGGAAGAGGTTGTTGGTGAAACTTATGATGATTTTGCATCTAATTCCGAAGGAAGCATGGAGAAAATCCGCAACATTGAAGAATTAAATCCTGGAACAAGATCAGGGCGAGATTATCACAAAGATTACTCTCTATTGGAAGGAAAAAAAATTTATCTGGTTTCAAGAGCCAGTTAAAAGAAGTTTACCTCTTCCAGATATAAGTGAGCCTTTAAATTATGACTTGATTGCTCAACTAGCAAATGTTCTTGACAGGTTGACCATGTATGACTTGCTTTGATTGTCTCCAGAAATTAGGAAGACAGTAGTCATTGTGCTAATAGAAGCTAAAAAATATGTACCTCATGTCAACCGTGTCATGAAGTTAAGCTTGAAAATCTTCAAACATCAATCACATTCTCAAAGGATGATATGCTACTTGGAGACATGAAACATACAAGGCCATTGTATCATATGGGGTATATTTGTCATGTGGAACTGCGTCAAATTCAAATACACCCAGGCTCTGGAATCAATATTTTCCCAATTCGTACCTTGGAATACTTAGGAATCCCTATGAATAAGCTTACTCCTAAAGTGACAAGTATTCAAGGATATAATGCAAATGCAAAAAATGCTAACGAAAAGATCTGCCTAAAATGTCGAATTGGAAGTTTGAAGTATGAAGTGAGATGTTATGTGATCAGTAACCAAACTTCTAATTGTCTTTTGTTAGGCTGAACTTAAATACATGAAAAGTTTATGATCCCTTGAACACTTCATTGGTGCTTTAAGTATATTGGAGATGATGGAAAAATTCACCAAGTCTTTGTCGATAAGAAACTGTTCAAAGTTGTTGAAGCCTACTTTGCTGACTCTGTAATTTATGAAGATGATGATATTGAAGAATCTGCAGACTCAAAAGTAATAGATCCACAAGGAACCAATGCAAGGATTGCGAATGCTAAAGGAAAGTACATTGTACATGCAAATAAAAATCCGTATTGCAAATATGTTATAAATGATGTAAAGAAAATAGCTTCTAAAGATGATGTATCTTGTGTATGTATGAATAAAAATTTATTTTTGAGGTATATTGCATCTTCTTTTGAAAAAAAAATGTTTGCAGATCAACCGTTTAAAACTTTGAAAAAGGATGAATTGACAACTTATTTTGAGTTGCCTTTGACTTATTTACATGCCTTGTCATATATAAAAAATCCTTAGCGATCTACTTTCCTTGTACCAAAAAATGATAAATCCAAGGAAATCATATTTCACTGAACTTCCACTCTTGATCAACTCTCAAGAGAGGATTTGGACTCAGAAAAAGATGAAGTTGAATTAGAAAATTATAGTTCAATTTCCAAAGATAATATAAAAAATATGGGCTACAATTTTGATTCTCCAGGTGGTCTCAACAATAGTGTGGGGAGAAAAACCCCATTACAACCATCTCTAATGTCAAAATGAAAACATCCTTCTTTACATGACTTAGGAATCAAACCAGACTTTATCGACTTATCTCAGCAAAATGAAAGTGACAATGAATCATGCAAAACTTCAAGTTGGGACTCAGATATAGATACTTGTGATTTCTTTGAATCACTAGAAATGTTTAATCTTGACACAAAGTCTGTAAATATGGTCTCAATAGAATGTTATGAAAACAATGAGACTAATAATGATGAAAATAATGAAGCCAGTGATGTCGAAGAAGTGCAAGAATATGAAGTTGATGAAGAAGTGAAAATTATTCCTCCTTCCGAAGATGAGGTAAGAGAAGTAAATTTGGGTACAGAGGAACACCCATTGCCCATCTTCCTTAGCACGAGTTTACTATGAACGAGATAGAGTCTTTGATAAGTCTATTTAAGGAATTTAAAGGTGTGTTTGCTTGGAATTGTACTGAAATGTCAGGACTAAGTTTGGAAGTTGCCATTCATCATTTGAACATTAGGTCTGAGGTAAAACCTATAAATTATATAAATTAAGCACAAAGAAGGTTTAAGCCATCAATAATGCAAGATATTGAAAAAGAAGGTTATAACCGTGTGTCTTTCATGGATGGATATTTTGGGCACAATCAAATAAAAATGAACCTTGAAGATGAAAAACATACAGCATTCGGGACTCCTTTTGGTATTTATTGTTACACAGTTATGCCATTTGGTTTAAAGAATGCAGGAGCAACATATCAAAGGGCTATGAAAAAAATATTCAAAGAACATTTACATAAAAGAGTGGAATGTTATGTTGATGATCTTGCTGTCAAAAGCAAGCATGCAAGTGATCACATAGTAGACCTTCGGATGATCTTTGAAATTTTATGAAAACACCAAATGACGATGAATCCTCTCAAATGCTTTGTAGGAGTGTCTTCCGGCAAATTTTTAGGATTCATTGTAACCAAAGATGGAATCATGGTGGATCCTGCAAATAAAAGAAATAATAGAAATGAGGCCACTAAGAAACTTGTGAGAGTTAAAGGGGCTTCAAGGGCGATTAGCTTCTCTCGATTAATAAAGAAAGGAGTAGACTTTGTTTGGGACAAAGCATGTGATAACGCTTTCAATGAGATCAAACATTATCTCATTCAGCCACCGGTCTTAGCGGCACCCATGTAAGGTCGACCCTTTATTCTATATATAAAAGCTCTTGATCATTCCCTAGGTGCAATGCTTGCACAAAAAAATGATGAAGGTCGAGAACAAGCATTGTATTACTTGAGTCGAATGATGGTTGGGGCTGAACGTAGATATCCCCTATTGAAAAAGAATGTTTAGCACTCATGTTTGCAGTTGAGAAGCTAAGACACTATATGTTGGGTCAGACAACAATCGTTGTATCTCGAGTCAATCCGCTCAAAATTTTGATGACAAAGGCAGGATCTCTTAATTCTCGATTGGCAAAATAGTCACTTTTGTTGTCACCCTATGATCCCTTTTACATTCCACAAAAAGTAGTAAAAGGTCAAGCATTAGCAGATTTCCTTGCTAAGCACCCTTTGAAAGAAAATTCAAAGTTACAAGAAGATATACCTGATGAAGCGGTCTTTTGTGCAAACCCCATAAAAGTTGAAGATAGCATATGACATATGTACTTTGATATACATCACATAGTAAGGTCAAAGAACGCTAAAACAGATGCTCTTGCAGCACTAGCCTCTTTTATGACAATATTAGAAGGACAAAATATTGGGGTTTCCATATGTGAGCCATATGTGAGAAAAGATTGCTACCTAATGAATTTGAACTATTAAGTGAATGTAACAACATAGAGAAAATTTCATGTGACTTTGAGTTTGATGATTGGCGTTCCCCTCTGATTGATTTTGCTTTACATAATATCTTACCCCAAGACCCATCGAAGGCTCCAAGCATAAGGCGCCGAGCCCCAAAGTTTTATTATGATGCAAAAATGAAAATGTTGTATCGAAAGTCTTATGATGGGATTTTACAAAGGTGTTTGTCACAAAAAAGAAGCTCAAAAATGTGATCTAAGATACCCATGATAGCGTTTGTGGAGCTCACTAGCCTGGTACAAAATTGCAAGATAGGATAAAGAGGTTGGGATATTACTGGCCTACCATGATAAAATAATGTATGGAATATGCCAAGAAATGTCAAGTATGTCAATACCATGCAAACTTTATACATCATGCACCTGAATTTTTGCACCCTACGATTGCCTCTTGGCCATTTAAAACATGGGGAATGAACATCATAGGTCCAATTACCCCTAGCTCATCTAAAGGTCATAGGTTTATAATCACGATCACTGACTATTTCTCAAAATGGGCTGAGGCTACAGCTCGTTGTGAAACAAAAACTAAATATGTATTAAAATTCTTAAATACTCATATTATTTATAGGTTTGGAGTCCCGAGAAGGTTTGTGCATGACAACGGACCTCAATTTACAAACTATAAATTTTACCAATTTTGTGGCATTGAGAGTGCAGCTTCAACTGCATACAATCCTGCTGCTAACAGGCTTTCTGAAGCTTTCAATAAAACTATATGTAAACTCTTAAAAAAAGTTATTTCAAATAACAAAAGGGATTGGCACGAAAAGTTGCTAGAAGTATTGTGGGCTTATCGCACCACAGTTTGAAATGCAACTCAAGCGACACCTTTCTCCCTTGTTTATGGATGTGAAGCGGTTTTACCCTTAGAAATTCAAATTCCATAATTGAGAGTAGCTTTGGCAAATCAATTGACAGATGATGAAAATAACAAGCTACGCCTACAAGAACTAGAAACCCATAACATAAAAAGACTACGAGCCTAACAAACTACAGAGTTGTATTGAGCAAGGATGATTTGGGCTTTCAATAAAAAGGTTATACAAAGATCTTTCAAGAAGGGCGACTTGGTGCTTGCCGTCAAACGACCTATGGTCTTCACACATAAGCCAAAAGGTAAGTTTGAACCCAAATGGAAGGGCCATACATTATTGAAATGGTCTATTCAAATGGAGCTTATCGACTCTTGACACACGATGATGATCGGTGTTTGCTGCCAATCAATGGAAAATTTTTGAAGAAGTATTACCCCTAAAGTGTTGTCGCAAAACCTACTTCAATTTTTTTTAAATGTGTAAATGTTGATGAATTGATTTTTTTCTTAAAGTTATTTAAGATGAGCTATTTGAAGCAATTGTTCTTGACAAAGTCCAAGCCATCTTAAAAAAAAAGTTCCTTGTTTAGCATAGAAACATCATTGGTGATAGTATTCCATTTTGCAACTAGTTAGGCCTTCCTATTGTAATACACATTATGAAAGAAGTAGTGTTACTTCAACCATGTTTGATTTTAAAAGTTATGTTTAGAGTCCCCGCTTTAGGCAAAAAAAATAAATTATAAAGAAGAGGAAGGGGTAAGCATGTATCTTCAGCATGTATGGGCACGGTGGATAATGTATATGGGATTTGTTGTAATAGTTAGAAAATGTTGTTGTATACAGTTTAGTTGATAATGTACATGAAATTGTTTGTCATGGTTAGAGCTGCTTTTGTATATAGTTTTCTTGATAATGTACGTGGGATTGGTGGAAATAGAAGTTATAGTTTTTAATAAAATCATATACAATTTTGTGGTTGTTATAATATTGAAGAGATATATCATTTAGAAAATAAAAAAATTACAATCAATATCCATGGCTTCCCATTGACGTTGTTGAAAACACAAATAGAGTAAAATAAAGTCAAATTGATGGTTATAATTCGCCATGGCAAATAGATATTTCGACAGAGTGAAGCCTCATGTAAAGGCTTCATTGATGGTCAATATAATGTTGGTGAAAGTAACCTAAATCACGAGGAAGTAGTATCCGTCGCCAATAACTCTTGCCATGAAGAGACCATCAGAATATCGTAATGTAAATAGCGACTGCCCAGCTTAGGTGTCGCCAATACCTATTGTGAATGAAATAATACATTTGTTATGTTCAATGACATGAAATAAGACATCTTTTATGTCATGCATTCTCCTTGGGAGCCCACAACTTATGATTTACATCTTCAGGAGTCTCACATATGTTATTTTTGATGATTGGATATTCTCCCTTTATATATAGATTTGGCTATATATTTCCATTGTGTATCACGGGAAGTAAGAGACGGCACATTGGAGTTGTCCACACACACGCTACATATAAACATAAATAGCCCATCCATTGTCATATCATTGTAAAGGTGAAAATCTTTGTGTTTTCTTAACAACCGAAGGTTTCTTCCCTGACAACTTCCAACCTATTCTCTTATGGCCTCATCTTCTCGTCCCCCATATGGTCCCCCATTTTCTCCCTCATCTCCTCGTTCCTCATCTTCTCGACCTTCATCTCCTAGGCCACCTCCATCACATCTCAGCCGGCAGACTATCCTAGCAAAGGGGTTTTGTGTATCAATTACAAGTAGAACATTTTAAGGAGCAGATCATGGGATTGTAGATTGGCGAAGGGTAGATGTCTAAGAGCCTCCTCCCCATATGTACCCTAATTCATGAAGGCAAGACATGGGTCATCGTGTTTCTACCTAGTGGTGGCCATATCTGAACAATGGTATGGTTGGACATGGAGGATAGGTCAAGGTTTTTACTTGTGGATACACAAGTTGATACCTGTTATGATCTGAAGATGAAACAAGAAAGGCAACACTTTTTTGGGTGTGGAGACAGTCGTCGAAAGCGTTAACTCATATGGCTCAACTAATAACTGGTAGTGCCTGAATGAGGTAACTCTTGGCTATATTTAATCTTTACTTTTGGAAGCACTTATCGGGTGGGTGTGCTGCATGTAGAGTTGTAAGACAAGAAGGAATGAGGGTTGAGAATGAAATTGAAGAATGTCAACAGAAACAATGTAAAAATTGAGACCGAAAACATTGACTGATAACTGGTAGTGCCTAACTGACATAACTCTCTGGTATTTTTAACAATTTCCCATGGGATGTACTAGTGATGCCACCGGGTCAGGTTCGGGTCGGGTTTTGGTAAACCCGACTCCCATACCATTTAAAAAATCAAAACCCGCATCCTATACCAAACCCAACTCCTAATGGTAAAATAAAAACCCAAACCCTACCCAAATAATTTACCATGTAACCTGATCCAACCCAACCTGAATCTAAAAAAATATCACATACCTCTGCTCACACTAGTGATAAAACCTCTTCACACCATTGGAAACAATTAAGTAAGCAAATTCCACACTACTCATCAAAGTTAGCCTAATCTATTTATGCACCAATTTTTAAATATGACGATGTTGCTAATGCATTATCCAAAAGGTCATCCTTCACAAAAAAATTATCCGTTCACACATTTACAAAAGAAATCCAAAAATTCAAAGTAGAATCAGAACAGTCAAGCGGAAACAATGCAAACTCACAACGTTGTATGCAATGAAAAAACAAAAAAGAGAGAACATAGTAGAAAAATTGCAAAACAACAACAATGTATGCAACCTAAAAGCCAAAAAAGAATCGAAACAAATCCGCTGTGAAGAACCCTAAAAACCTTCTCAACTCTGGACACGACTGAGTAAAAAAAACTAGACAGGCCCCGGCGCAGCGGCGAAAGGCAGATTTGCCATGGTGTTTAACTTGCGGGATGTTGTCTGTGTACTGTATAGAACACTAAACGTTTGATGCTCTGTTTAGAGCATTGTATGTTTCTGACTTTTTCTGTGCACTGTATGAAGCCCAGACATCTGATGCTCTATTGAGAGCGACGTATGTTTTCGATTTGGTTTGTGTGCTGTATTAAGCCCAGACGTTTGATGCTCTATTGAGAGCATTGTATGATTTCTGCCCAAAAGTGGCATTGTATGATTCTGCCCAAGAGTGGCACTATATGTTTTTGCCCAAGAGTGGCACTGGCACTATAAGACCCATTATGGTGGGCAATTCTATGGTACTATAAGACTCATTATGGTGGGCAACTATATGACCCCTTATGTGTGGGTGTTTATGTTTGCGCGCTCAGGTAAGTAGTATCATGGACTTGCTCTTACCTGTTTGATCCAATGCCCCATGAGCATTGGTGTGCCTTACCTTTGAAAAAGTCCATGGCATCTAGTCACTCCCCAGAGGTTAAGGTGATGCCTCAGTGGCATTCTTTTCCATTCGACGTTGGAGCTTATTAGTTGTAATGAGCTTCAGTGGTTGATAGTATGAGTACGACTATAAGAGTATGTGTATGAATACGACTGTAAGAGTATGAGTATAAGCACGACTGTAAGAGTATGAGTGTGAGCATGACTATAAGAGTATGAGTATATGTACGATTGTAAGAGTATTAGCATGAGCATGACTGTAAGAGTATGAGTATGGGCATTATTGTAGAGTATGATTCTGAGTAAGAATGTACAAGTACGGTTGTACGAGTAAGAATGTACGAGTAAGATTGTACGAGTAAGGGCGTATGAGTAAGATTGTATGAGTAAGGTCGTACAGGTGTGTGTATGTTGTATGAGTAAGTGTATGATGGTACGAGTAAGTTTGTAAGACCCTGAATAAGGGTGTTTGTGTAAGTTTGATTCGATGGTTTGTTTAGAATGTTTGTATGTGTATGAGCATGATTATGATATGCCTGTTTGCTTCATGTTTGAGTTGCACGAACGCATCTATGTATGGATTTATTAAGTTCACTGTTTAGAACTTCCCTACTGGGTATTTTCCTATTGAGTATGAAAATATTAATTACCCTACTTTTTAGCCCCTTTGTTCGGGAGGCTTTTGTAGGTTGTGATGAAGAGCTCCTGGAGATGGATGCTCATTTCCATTGTGGATTGATTCCCTTGGACTCAGGTATATGCTTGAGTTACTATGAGTATTATTTGTGTCACGATCTAATGTATTGGGTAAGATGAGAATTAATTTGTTATGTATTCTGAACTTTTAGTTTGGATTGGACTATGGACTGTTATGGGACTTACACTCAGGGATGCCTGAGAGAGATTTGTATTTAAAGTCTATGATCATAGCAATTTATCATTGTATCAAGAAAACATTACGATGATATTATAGCTATAGATATCTATATAGATTTTGCTATAACTGCTCTATGACTAGTGGAGTCAAGTGCTCCGATACCAAGTGTGGCGACCGTCAACTAGTAATATATGCCATAATATGCATATTTAATTGTCCACTTGGCACGTGTTATATTACACGTAAAATTGAACGTGATGGCTGACCTTCCGAACAGAATGCACATACATAATATGTGGAGTCGACGCACAACTAATATTACATATAACTGTAATATTGGATCTAGTCTGACTACACCATATGTAGAGCAGTTATATTACAACATATAGGCCTATCAAGCCCTTTATAACAGTCATAATATTACAAAATATTTTAAAACACAAAAACTAAGTAGACATTTCCTCCGTAGACACCTTCGGATTGGTTTTACTACCTACAGAGTCTGAGGTTGAGTGATTTTTTTATACTTAGTAGGTGGAATTAAAATCTAATTTAATGCTAAGTAAAAGACCATAATAATTTTTGCAAAATAGATTCAGAAATAAATTCAGAAAAACACCGGTTCATCTGATGACGATAAATCCAGAGCCGTGATACCGAATGACGTTCCTCCGATGCTCAGGGGGCTCAGGAAGCTTAGAAGGCAAGAGTTTTCCCATGATACTCCGTACCTATATGCGCGCACCAGATACCGATAATTTTCTCTGTAGGTATCTAGAAAATGTTATAATTCTAGGTTTAACCCTAGAATTATCCAGACAACATAAATACACTTGACATAAATCATAGTATATAAAGCATAACAAGTGTATAACATTTTTCAGAAAACTCAAGCACATGAGCGTACCGGAATAAAAACGATGCATAAAGAGGCAAGCATACGAACAGAGCAGAAGCTAGAGTTTAAGACCCCCTACCTTAGCATTGGAGCAGAAAGTTCGCGGCGGTAGAGAGCTTGCCTGGAAAATCTAGCCCCGACACAGTGTTTGGCACAGTCGATTTAATTAGAAACGCCTCTTGAATGGGTTGAATCAGACTTAAAATGACTTAGAATAGAGGTTCAGAAGTTTTGACTTGAGGAGAAAGTGAATGGTAAAAATGAAAATCTGAAGGTATAAATAGGAGGGGAGGATTGGGTGTCGCGCGACACGTGTTGTACATGCATCGCGCAGTGGCAACGCGTGCCGTGCCATTCCGCTGTAAGGAACCATGCGTGTCACGCGGTTACCTCGCGGGTAACGTAGAACCCGGCACGTGGGTTCCGTATGTCGCGCGGACCCGCAGTCAGCGCATGGCCCGCGTCACGGGCCACGTGAAATAGCATACTGCACGGGTACACCGTGTGGCGCGGACCCGCGGGCCCGCCGCGTAGGTGAACCCCGCGACGCCATGTTGTGCGGTCAAACCGCGCAACATCACGCGGTCAAATGTGGGCTGACGCAATGCTTGCATCAGCCTACAATAAAATATTATTTTTTTCTTTTTTCAAAACTTTGAATCGCTCTAACTTTTTACCTATACATCAAAATTATACGTTCTTGGTACCGATGGACTCGTATTGATGAGCCCTTTGTAACAAGACCACTCAAGGATAGGTTTTACTAAAGTTTCATCGTTGGCCCGCTTATGATGCGCGCTCCCACAGTTGCTACATACGGGTCCAACTGAACTAATCAACTATATTTTTCTTCCTTAGCCTACCTACAATATTTATATCATTAGAGATTTCCTTTTCATCTTTTATAATAAGATCACATCCTTCAAATATTTAAATCAAATTTATCTTATGACATCAAATTAACCATAGCAGTACATACGTCCAATTTACACACCTATAGTAAAATTGTTCATTTAACTTCCATTAAGATCTGCCAAGCATTTCATCACACAATCTCATTAAATTTCAAACCAAACCATATATTACACCGAAACAATATATTTGATTCTTCAATTAAACAACCAGCGTTGTAGGATCTTACCTTGCCATTTATATCATCTACTATTGAACAGCTGTTGGGGAGATTGATCAGATGACCAAGTGAAGAGGCAGAATGGAGATTAGGGCCAAACACTAAAATTTGGGTTGCAGCCAGCTAGATGAGAGGGACGACGGTAAGATGCCTAGTTAGTATTTTTGCTTTTTGGAGGGGGGACAGGTGGCCGCAATATATGTCTCCGGTTGGGAAATGACTAATGCAGTGAGATCATAGGAATGGAGAGCGAAGGATGGAAAAAAAATGGAACTTTCTCTATGTCAAGAGTTCCACTGGATGACAGATGCCACAGGAGGAGATTGCTTGACCGGTATGGTTGTTGCCAGGGGAGTATAGGGGGTGTGAGGAATTTGGCTGGATGAGTGATCAGTGTAGAATATATAAAAGCCAAGATGGGTTGAGAGCGAAGAATAAATAAATTGAAACTTTCAAACACAAAAATGTGACTAAATGAGCGATTTTGGAGAAGAAGAAGGTGACAGAGGGGAAATACCGCTGGATGAGGGGTTGCCTGCAAGGAGTGGAAATATGGGAACGGCCAAGAGAGCCGCAGGGAAAACCAAATCTAAATTTGGGATGCAACTGGTGAAGTAGGGTCGTAACTTTTCATTTCCATTACCCTAAGGGATTATCGGCAATTCAAGCGCACATGTGGGAAAGTCGAACATGTGTAAGTCCAATTGTGCAAAATCAATTTACCTGGCCTAAATTTGTATTTCAGACGATTTTGAGGTCTATTTCTAAAAAAAATTCACGATTATGAGGTGCAAGCTACAGAAGGATGATGCACTGACAATGGAAATCCACTCGAGGAGGGGACCGTGATAGTGGATTGGGAGAGAGGAGACTGAGGAGAGGAGAATCCCCTGGAGGCCACCATTCGTCAGGAAACTTATTTTGCCAGTGCACATTCATTTGAAATAAGCCATCAGTGGGATAGGGAACTGTGAGGATGCGAAGGTGGCGGAGATGAGTGTAGAAGGAAAGATGGGGCCTTGCGATCACCCGAAGCCCAATAGCGGCTTCCCTTGAGAATCAACGGCCTTGGGGGGGTCAGTTTAATATGGAGAAATTACATATATACCCTTTCACGCTGCCTGTGTGTCTGGGTCACATGTTCGTAAATTTATTTTTACAAAACTGGAAATTATGTGCCTATTTTTGTATTTCTGACATTTGTGGAGTCTATATTTGAAATTTATTCTCATGTGCCAATAAAGGCATGTACATTTCTAAGTTTTGCCAAGAATGATTCCCTTCCACACTGGAGCATTTAGCATAAATAATCAATATTAACTCCATCCACATTCAAAGTAAGACATGATATAGAAATTGGAGAGTGGAAGAGAGAGAGAGACAGGAGAGGGTGAGAGTGAGGTGAGAGAGAATGAGGAGAGAGAGAGAGGAGAGAGAGTGGGAGGTAAGGTGAGAGAGAAAGCGAAGAGTGAGATGGAGGAGATCAGAGGGTGAGGATAGAGAGGGAAGAGAGAGAGGGTGAGGAGAGAGAGGGAGGAGAGAGAGGGAGAGAGAGGAGAGAGAGGGGGTAGAGAGAGAGGGAGATGAGAGAGGGGAGAGGGGAGAGGAGAGAGAGATGGAGGAGAGAGGGAGAGGGTGGTGAAAAGAGAGAGGGAGAAAGAGGAGAGAAAGGAGAGGGGGTGAAGGGAGAGAGAGAGTAAAGAGAGAGGAGAGGGAGGAGAGGGAGATTATTTAGTTTTTACTTTTTTATAATTTAATATATTTTAAAAATAAAATAAATACTATTAGCGACGTATAGAAATATACATCACTAATAATATAGGTATTAGCGAAGTATATTATTATACGTCCCTAATATCTACACTATTAGCGACATATTTTTATGCATTGCTAATAGTATTTATTTTTTTTATTTTTAAAATAAATTTTAAAAATAAAAATAATAAAAAATTAAAATCAGAGGAGAGAGAGAGTGTGTAGAGAGAGGAGAGGGAGAGAGAGAGATAGTGTTTACAGTTATACGTCGTTAATAAGTCATTTTTAATTTTTTTAAATAGTTTTTCTATTAGCGCGATAATAACTTATTATTAATGACGCTAAAAAATAAGCGTCACTAATAATTTATTATTAGCGACATAGATTTACTAATAGAGACGCATATGTATACCTTGCTAATAAGCCTTATTAGCGACTCTTTTTGCTATACGTCGCAAATAGGCAATATCAACGATATTTTTTGCAATGCTTATAGTGACGTTTATTATGCGTCACTAATAGTCATTAGCGATGCTTATAGGACTATTTGCGAGTCCTTTTTGTTGTAGTGCCGATGGCAAATGGGTGTGTTGCCAAACCCATGGGCATTCCAAAAAAAAAGGCATTCCAATGGCACTACCCTTAGGTTTATGAGACTTGAAATGTTGGATATTTGTTTTTTATGCTTGGGGTTGTTAATGTCATAACTGAAGGTTTTAATATGCACATGGTACTCTCTGTATGATTGTTGAACATGTGAATTATAAGAGATTAGTGAAGTAATTTTTGTTACCCACATACCCTGACCACACCCCAATAGTGTTAGGATTTGCATATAACCCGATCTATTTAAGTTAGAATCACAACCAAGCCAAACCGGATGCAAAATTTCTACCTAAAATTGACTAATAAGAGCATGCTAATACTATAAAAAAAATCCTTATACATTGACCATCCGAATGACAAACATTAACATCTACAAATTAATAATTCTCTTTATCTTTTGTCGAAAAATAACACTCAAGCAGGGCTCGCTTGTAGGAGGAATTATATTACAAATAAAATGAATATCATAAGGACAGAGATATCCATCTTAAAAAAAAATAGAATTCTGATGATGATATACGATGAAGAAAGAATGACAAAGCTTGAGTCCAAAAGAGAGGTACATAACAAAAATTAATACAACCAAAGTAAGAGCATAGATTATAAAAATATTATCAAGAAACCAACTTCAAAAGGGAACAAAAATATGTAAAGCAAAACTTCGCAAAAGAATTAACAGACACAACATCATCCGGAAAAGAATATATTACTTGAAAAGAGTTTTATTACAATATATTGGCTGTACATGGGGGGGACATAATGAGCCTTACCCCAAGAAAAGGATAAAAAATGGGATTCTATGCAAAGCAAAACTAATCCAAATTCTAGAAGAAGTTCACATCTGGGCTCTGCAGTTAGGGCAAGAATTCTTGTTCTCCAGCCATGGCAAAATACAATTGGAATGAAAGAGATGTTTGCATGGCATCCTGATGACTTCCTCCCCTTCCACAATGTCTTGTGTGCGTATAGTACATGCACTCGAACAGTCTTCACTCATGGCCGCCCCTCTCTCCAACGCCTCCACCGCACTCTTTGACGACGGGGTGACTCTGAACTCGGCCTCCTGAGCTGACTCCATCAAAGCAAGCTGTTCCAAGACCTCCTCATACACCCATGTAGTGTCCACCATAAGCGTCACTTGAACCTCTGTGATACTGTTCTGCTTGACGCCGGTTTTCAGTAGTGCACCATCCCATATGCTACACACAGCTTCGGTCAGTTCACTTGCATTCCGCGGGGAGACCTCCCAAAAGCTGCAGATCCTGGAAGATCTTGTCCTTGAGTTGCTCGTGCTGGAAGTAGACTCTTCGCTTGCCAAAGGCATTGAAGGGGCGCCAAGAGAAGGGGACAATAGTCCCTCCTGAAGAGTAAACGCCCCACCTATCCTTGTAAATCAGGCAAAGATGGAGCACAAACTTGGCCTCCTTCACGTTGGCTTCCTTCACCTTTGACGAAAAATATTGAATCTCGCACTTCTGGATGCGATTCACCGTGATGTCGTCCATCGAAGATTACTTCTGACAGATGAACTACACCACACTTGCAGATTGAAGATGTACTAAGAATCGTAGAAACTGGGTTGCTATTTCTTGAACGCTTCAGGCAGAAAGAATGGACGTAGGAAGAACGCAGAGATGGGAAGATTCAGCCCTGAAGTGGTGAAAGGTGGAAACTAGTAATGAATGCGGCTGGTTACTTGCCCTATTTCGATCCATGTTACTAAAATATGAAAGTTTCCCTAGAATGGGGTTGCCTGATATTTCAGGCGAGTGAGGATCGGCCGATGCGTTCTTTAGCCAATCTAGGACTACGTACCGTATGCAATCTGTGTGGCACTCCAAGACTATAGACCGCACTAATCGAATACATCTATTCAAAGCATGAAGCGCTCGCATGCGAACCACTCACACAACCTCTAACCCTCTAAAGATAAGAAATTTTCTAAGGCTAAAGCTAAACTAGGAAGTAAAATGATGATTAGAGCAAGCAAAAATTTATCAAATTTTGAAGAAAAAAAATTGCCTAAATTTTCAATTTATGAAAGTACCCCTGATAAAATTGTCACTCAATTGTTTAAAATTTCAGTACGTTAGAGAGATTAAGATTCTAAACATGATTTGCAACTAAATAATTATCAATTGTTCCTCTAATTGTATAAATTTCCAAATTTTCAAAATAAGGTGAGTTTTCGAAAGTGCATCTTGAAAAATTAGTGCAAAGTCGTTGCTTAAAGGACAAAAACGTGTAAAAATTGAAAGGATTGCAAGTCTAAGCATGAGTAATAATTCTATCAGATCAAAATGCATGAAATTTGGTTTGAGAAACGCTAAAAGTAAAAAATTTAAATATGATACATACTATTGAATTGGGGATTTCGTGTACTTGCTTGAACAAGCAAAATTCATGCAAAATTGCCTTGAAAGAGAAAAACTGGAGCCCTTCCGAAAGTTTGTAAGTGGACCGTTCAGCTTCGAACAACACTAGAACAAAAAGGATTATTGGTGACGCTTTTAACCGTCACTAATCACTATTAACATAACTTAAAAAGCGTTGCTAAAAGTATCGATAAAAGTCCAGTTGCTAATGCTCATTAGCGATGCATAAGACAAAGCATTGCTAATAGTCTAATGTTAGCGACGCTTATTTTTGTATCACTAATACTACATTATTAGTGATGCTCTTTATTAACCATTCCTATTAATGTAATATCAATGATGCTTTTGAACGCTTAATAAAGTAAATAAAAACTATTATTAGCAATTCTTTATAAGTGTCGGTTATACAAAAAAAAATTGACAAAAAAGGACACCTATTCGCGACTCTCAATAAGAGTGTCGCTAATAAAAAATTAAATTTTAAAAATTAAAATAATGTACTAGCGATGCTTTATAATGTGCCGCTAATTTATAAAAATTATAAAAATAGAAAAATATTATTTTTAGCCATGCTTTTTAAAAGCGCCGCTAATAACAATGATTTTTTTTAATAAAGTTCTCGCCTTGACGAGAAGGGCACTGGAATATGGCACCCCTCCTCTAGCAAGGGTAGGGGAGGGGGAAGGATTTCCAGCATCGGCTGGAGAAGCCAAAGGTCCTCCTCCAATTGGGGGGGCTAACTACTTGCCTATTTCAATCCATGTTACTAAAATGGAAGTTTCCCTGGATCTCGACTTAGTGGTATGGGGTTGCCTCATATTTCAGGTGAGTGAGGATCGGCCCATGCTTATTCTGTATCCAATCTCGGACTACCATATGAAATCTTTGTGGCACTCCAAGACTATAGACCGCACTAATCTAATAGATCTATTCATATGTTGCTTTCCTTGTGTCCGTGATGACAAAGCATAATTGCTGACATGCGAACCACTCACACAACCTCTAGCCATCTAAAGGTAGGAAATTTTCTAAGGCTAAAGCTAAATTAGGAAATACAATGATGATTAGAGCAACCAAAAATTTATCAAATATTGAATAAAAAATTTGCCTAAATTTTTAATTTATGAAAATACCCCTAATAAAATTGTCACTCAATTGTTTAAAATTTCAGTAAATTATAGAGATTAAGATTCTAAACATGATTTAAAACAAAACAATTATCAATTTTTCCTCTAATTTATATTTTTCCAAATTTTCACAATAGGGTGAGATTTTGAAAGTGCATCTTGAAAAATTAGTGGAAAGTCGATGTTTAATGGACAAATACATGTAAAAATTGAAAGGATTGCAAGTCTAAGCATAAGTAGCAATTCTATCAGTTCAAAAGGCATGAAAATTGGTTTGAAAAACCCAAAAAGTCAAAAATTGAGAAAATATGACACATACTTTAAAATTAGGGATTTCTTGTACTTGCTTGAATGAAAAAATTTCCAAAAATCACTTTTTTTTGCATGACCCTGCTTCTGACAGCCCTTGTGCACCATTGGGAACTGCAAATCATTTGGCCAGAGTGCAGTTAACCCTCATCTTGTCGTGATCACTTTTGACGTTTCTTAAATCCTCAAGTCATTAGCTCTCACTACTAGGCGATGCCTTTGGCCACCAACTCAACCACCGGCACCATCGTGTGCTCATCATCAAACTTCATGGATTACAAGGTAAGGGATTTTGAACTCGTAATTTCATGAGTGATAGTCCAAATGAAATATGAACAATGTACTCTCCATGATTGTTGAATATGTAAATTATTTGAGATTATTAAAGTAATTTTTTGTTACCTACATAACCTGACTTATCCCCAGTAGCTTTAGGATTTGTATATAACCCAATCCGTTTAACATAGGTCACAGCCAACCCAACTCGACACCACCAAACCCTTTTGACATCCCTACCTAAAATGGACTAACAAAAGCATGCTAATGATAGCAAAAATTCTTAAAATGCATACATTGACGATCACAATGAAACTTTAGAAGCCCCAATAATTACAACATGAATTGTCTTGCAAAACCTTTTAAAAGAACTGACAAACATAACATTTACAAATTAATAATTCTTTTTATGTTTTTGTTTAAACACTGAGCCGGCGTCACTAATAGGAGGAATTATGTTATGAATAGGATGGCGATGCATAAACAAACATCATAGGAATATATATATATATAGATAGACATCAAGAAAAATAAAAATAAATATGATAATATATGATGAAGAAAGAATGACAACACATTATTAAGAAACTAACTTTAAAAGGGTTCATAGACAACTAAGCTTCTTGTTAAAAAATTTTCATTAGTGTCAAAATATTAAAATACTTTTGTACCTAAAGAGGCACTACAACAAAATGTAGTATTAGCGACGCATTTATAAGCGACGCAAAACCCAGCATCACTAAAAATAACTACTTGCAATGCGCTAAAAATAACTACTTGTGACGCATAAAAAAACATCGCAAAAAAAAAATGAACTATTAGCAACACATTTTATAATGCGTCGCTAATAGTCATATATTAGCTGCGCTTAGTTTAAAGCATCGCTAATACTAAGAGACGTTTTATTATAAGAGTCACTAATAGGTCCTCTATTTGCAACGCTTTACACAAACGTCGCTAAAAGATATATATTTTAAATAAAAAAAATTATAACTATTAGCGACGTTTTTTTTTAGGTGTCGCTAATAGTTCTGCTATTAGCGATGCTTAAAAAAAACGTCCCTAATAGTTATGAATTAAAAAATAAAAAATAAAAAATTTGAATTATTAGCTACGCTTTTAAACAAGCATCGCAAATAGCATTGATAATAGCGACGCTTGTTTAAAATATTAACTTTATTTATACAAGTGTCGCTAATAGCTTTATTAATTAATTTTATTTAATAAATAATAAATAAATATTAAAAAAATTAAAATAAACTTCCTAAATATAATATATTTTATTCAATATTTACTATATATAATAAATAAATATTAATTTTTTTAATAAAAAGTAGTGTTAATAATGGATTAAACTTGCACTATTTATATATAATATATTTTATTTTTTAAATTTTCTTATTAATTTTAAAATATAATTTATAATAAAAGAGAGTGCATGGAGAGAGAGTGAAGTGAGGAGAGAGCGAGAGAAGGTGAGGAGAGAGAGAGTAGAGAGAAAGTAGAGAGAGGGGGAGGTGAGAGAGAGAAAGGGAAGAGTGAGATGGAGGAGAGAGGGAGAGAGAGGAGAGAGGGTAGAGAGAGAGGGTGAGAAGAGAGAGGAGGGAGAAAGAGAGGGTGAGGAGTGAGAGTGAGGACAGAGGGTGAGGAGAGAGAGAATGAAGAGAGAGGGTGAGGAGAGAGAGTGAGAGGGAGGAGAGAGGGAGGGAGAGGGTGGAGAGAGGAGAAAGAGAGAGAGGAGAGGGTGGAGAGAGGGGGTGAGGAGAGAGAGTAGAGAGAGAGGGGTGAGGGGAGAGAGAGTAGAGGGAAAATTTTAGTTTTATTTTTTTTATTAAAAAATAAATAAATAAAAATGTATTAGTGACGCATATATATATATATATGTGTGTGTGTGTGTGTGTGTGTGTGTGTGTGCGTGTCGCTAATACTCTTATTGTTAATGACGCATACGCTAATAACCTAGGTAATAGTGGCGCATATTCCTATGTGTCTCTATTACCTTGTAATTTATTATATTAATTTTAAAATATGTAGAAAGAGAAAAAATAGAAAGGAGATAGAGAGAGGTAAGAGAGAGGGAGGGAGAGAGAAGAGGAGAGAGGAGAGAGAGGGGGTGAGGTGAGAGAAAGTAGAGAGAGGGGTGAGGAGAGAGAGGAAAATTTTTAATTTTAATTTTTTTATATTTTTAAAAATTAATTAAAATAAATAAATAAATAAAAATGTATTAGTGACGCATACAAATATGCGTTACTAATACTCTTGTTATTAGCGACGTATAGGAATATATGTCCTATGCGTCGCTATTACCTTATAATTTATTGTATTAATTTTAAAATATGTAGAAAGAAAAAATAGAGGATATAGAGAGAGAGGGAGAGAGAGGAGAGAGATGGAGGAGAGAGGGAAGAGAGAGGAGAGAGATGGAGGAGAGAGGGAAGAGAGAGGGAGAGAGAGGAGAGGGAGAGGGGAGGGGAGGAGAGAGGAGAGGGAGGGTGGGAGAGGAGAGAGAGATGGAGGAGAGAGGGAGACGATGGGGAGAGGAGAGAAAATGGGGTGTCGAGAGAGAGTAGGGAGAGAATTTTTTAATTTTATTTTTTTATATTTTTTATTTAAAAATTAATTAAAAAAATTGTATTAGCGACACATATAGATATGCGTCCCTAATACTCTTGTTATTAGTGATGTATGGGAATATATGTCGCTATACCCTTGGTATTAGCGATGCATATCTGTATGTGTCGCTAATGACTTAGGTAATAGTGATGTGTATTCCTATGCATCTTTATTACCTTATAATTTATTATATTAATTTTTAAATATGTAGAAAGAGAAAAAATAGAGAGGATATAGAGAGAGGAGAGAGGGGGGGAGAGAAGAGGAGAGAGAGAGGGTAGAGAGAGAAGGAGGAGAGAGAGAGGGTAGAGAGAAAAGGAGGAGAGAGGAGAGAGAGGGAGAGAAAGAGGAGAGGGGGTGAGGAGAGAGAGAAGAGAGAGAGGGGAGAGAGAGAGAGTAGAGGGAGAGACAGTATAGAGCGGGGGAGAGAGTAATAGTATTTTCGACGCTTATGGATAAGCATCTCAAATAATATAGTTAAGCGTCGCAAATGAAAACAATTGGCGACGTTTTAAAAAATGCCGCAAATATTGAAATATTTGTTATGCTTTATAAACGTCGCTAAAAGATTTATTTTTGGGACGCTTAAATTATGCATCGCAAATGATATTAATTTGCGACACTTTCTAAGTGTAGTTAAACAAAAGGCGTGCGCGTGAATGTTTTATGCACGCACCGTGCTAAAATGGCCCGTGCAAGACGAAATTTTCATCCTGCACGGGTGTTTTTTGCCAAATCCCTCCCCCCTCCTCTCCTCCGCCCGCCACCGTCTTCCGTTTGCCCCCTCTTTCCGCCGCACTTCAACCCCACCACTCCTCCCCTCTTGTGCCTCACCCCTTAGCCACCCGCATCCGCCCCCGGCCACCCCGTGTCTGCCCCTAGCCCTCTCTTCCTGGTGCTCTCATCTCGAGACCGGCTTCCCTCATCTCTCTTTCTCAACCTGGGTCCGCCCCCCTACCCCTGTGCTTCCCCTTCTCTATTTCAGAGGAGGGGGCGGATCCAGAGCAGAAGGGGCAGCGGGAGGGAGGCCGAGAATATGGGGGGGCCGGATTCCGGCTGGGACCCGGATTCCGGCCCTCTCTCCCCGGCCTCCCTGGGTCCGCCCACCTCCTTCCCCTCCTCTGTTTTCGAGAGGAGGGGAAGGAGGGGAGCAGATCCTGGGAGAGAGGGGGGCAGCCCACCATCCCCTCCCCCTTCTCCCTCCCTCCCACTCCCCACCTTCTCCCTCCCTAGCACTCATCCCCCCCCCCTTGCCCTCAACAGAGGAGAGGGCAAGAGGGAGAAGGGGGGGCCCGAGAAGAAAGGGGGTCTGGATTTCGGCTCCCCATCAGAATCTGGCCACCCAACCCACCTCCTCCCTCTCCTTGGGTCCCCCCCCCGTCTCCCTGGTCGCCACCCCCCCACCTCCCTCTATGCCCTAACCTCCCACCGATGCTGGATGCAGCACTTCCACCGGATCCAGTGCCGCTCAAATCACTGCCTACCACAGGATTTTTTTTAAAGTTTTTAGCGATGCTTTTAAGGATTTTATTATTTAAAAAAAAATTATGAAGATTACACAAAATTTAAAAAAAAACATATGTTTTTTCATTAACGATGCTTTAAAAACTATTTTTTATTATTTTAAAAAAAATTTATTAGCAACACATAAAAAAGTTATATCTATGTGTCGCTAATAAGCTGTTATTTATTTTTTTAAAATAATTTTTTATATTAGTGATATTTAGTAAAGCGTCGCTAATAATCAATTATTAGCGATGCTTAATCATTATGAGTCACGAATAATTTACTATTAGCGACGCTTTATAATGCATCGCTAATACTAAAATAACTTGTGACATATGAATAAATGTCACTAATGTGCACTATTATGACGCTTTACGTAAGCGTCACTAATGAGCAATAGTGACTTGTGTTTTTGCGACATATTGGACGCTTATAAGCGTTGCTAATAGTCTTTTTTGTTGTTGTGAGGGCTAGCAAAAATACGTCACACACAACATGTGGACCTGTTTTTGCCGAAAACATACCCCCTGTCCGGCAACCACACTAGTTTCAATAAAATATAATGGTAGTACTTGGGGGGCATAATGAGGCTCGGCCATAATACAATGTCACTTGGTTTTACCTCCACAGACCTAAACATTTGAAGGCAACCCACATGTCACTCCAAATAACAGCTCCTTTGTAGTTCGCAATTGTAACGCTCCTCGTATTTTCGAATAAAAGAAAACAATTTTTGAAAACGTAACAAAATTTAATTACAATTGCCAAGGATCACCGTGTACTAAAACAGTAATTACAACATACTTTGTATTATACAAAGATTGTCCAAAATTAGGCATCACGTGCCTTTGTACATTGGTCAATACAATAATTTACATAAATACAAAAACAGTAATACAAAACTTGTAATTTAAGGAAACCCTTCGTCGACTCCTTCAGAATTGAGTGAAACACCTGCAGAGTCTGAGGGTGGGTGAGTAAATTTATACTCAGTAGGTCGAATTAAGTTCTAAGAATATGCTTCGTGCACATGCCATTTTTCTTTTTGGAAATCCTTCGGAAAACCGGAAAACACGATCACAGAACGTCGCGATACCAGACGACTTACACCCGCGCCCATGGGGCGACGCGAGACTGAAAGGACGGGATTTACCCATGACATCCCAATCCTGTGCGCGCCAGATGCCAAATTTGGCGGTATCCAAAATCATAATAATTCTTAGCTCCGAAGAACCGAGAACTATCCAGACGGCACGATTGCCCAAAACTCGGAGAAATTTTTGAAAGGAGGAGATGATTTTGAAGTCAGAGCTTTTGTTTTCATAAAGTAACAGAAAAACTTTTAGTAAGACTTTAGCGAGTCAAAATCTCGGTATACGATTAGAATTTAAAACTACCTACCTATAACACGTGCGAAATCTCCTCGTAGCGTAAAGAGAGTCCCGCCTTAATATATCAGCCTTCGAGCGAGAATTTTGGCAGAATAACCACTCCAACGCGTAGAATGCCCTTGATTTAGTAGGGTAAGGCTTTGGAACGGGTTAAAAAGGTTTAGGAATGGCCCAGAAACAGTAAAAAGATGAAAAAAGAAGATTAGGGAAGGGGCACGTTTTTCAAGGTCTTAGAGGGGTCGTCTCAAGAAAGTAACGCTTCCGGTGCATAGAGCACCCTTGAATTAGTAGGAAACGGGTCTTGAAACGTGAAAATCGGACTTAAAACGGGTCGGGAATGGTGAAAACAGTGAAGGGGGCTGAAAATCGGATGTGGGTGAAGAAGTGGCCGGAAAGGGTATATATAGGCGGTGGAGGGGAATATTCCGGTGGGCGCCGCCGCCGGAACAGGTGGGCGCCCACCGGCGCCGCCACAAAAAACGTCCGGCGCCCACTGGCGCCGGCGAAACTGCGTTCGTG
Organism: Saururus chinensis; assembly: GCA_035235625.1. Taxonomy (NCBI): domain Eukaryota; kingdom Viridiplantae; phylum Streptophyta; class Magnoliopsida; order Piperales; family Saururaceae; genus Saururus; species Saururus chinensis. The sequence continues at coordinate 32,561,764 of CP141140.1, forward strand.
CGTGACGAACGCGTGTTCGTCACGCGCGCGGTGACGAACGCGCGTTCGTCACCGCGAACGCGAGGTTCGTCGCGCGTTCGACGTGCGCGTTCGGCGCGCACCGTGCGGCACATGCCGCGCGTTGCGCTGCGCCGCGCCACGCCGAAAAATAAAATATTATTTTATTATTTTTAATTTCAAAAAAATCCAAAAATTCCAAAAATTCTAAAAATCGTAACTTCCTATCCCGAACTCCGATTTGTGCGTTCTTGGTACCGTTGAGTTCGTATTCACGAGCCCTATGATACAAGACTATTTATGAACCGATCCACTTAAATTTCGAAAGTGGGTCCCGCCGGTCGACCACGTTCCCCGAGGTCGTAACTTTTGCTCCCGACCTCTGATCTTCGCATTTTAAGACTCGTTACGCTCGTCTCCACGAGTTCTAATTAAAACTTAAGAAAATTATAAACAAAATATGTAAGAAGATCGTGTTAGAAATTAGGGTCATTACAATCTACCCCCCTTAAAGAAATTTCGTCCTCGAAATTTGAATTATCCACTAAATGAATAACTCAGGGTACTTCTTTTGCATTTCGTTCTCCAGCTCCCAAGTAGCTTCTTCCGAGGAATGATATTTCCATAGCACTTTGACTAAGGGGATCCTTTTAGTCCTCAAGATTTGTTCCTTGTGATCCAGAATTTTAAGTGGCTTTTCTTCGAATGATAGGTCGGGCTGGAGAGTAATTAAACTCTGATCAAGAACATGAGAGGAGTCTTGGACGTATTTCCTAAGCATAGACACGTGAAATACGTCGTGGACATTGCTGAGTTGTGGAGGCAAGGCTAATCTGTAAGCCACAGCTCCTATTTTGTCCAAAATTTCAAACGGTCCTACAAAGCGAGGACTTAGTTTGCCTTTAATTCCAAATCTCATGACCCCTCGGGTTGGCGAAACTTTTAGTAATACATGATCTCCCACGCTAAAGTCGATATCCTTCCGTCTTTGATCTGCATAGCTCTTTTGACGACTATGGGATGCCATTAGACGATGCTTAACAAGTTTCACCTTATCTGCACACTGTTGCAGAAGTTCAGACTTAATCAATTTTCGTTCGCCCACTTCATTCCAACACGTCGGTGATCGACAAGGTCGTCCGTATAATGCCTCATAAGGTGCCATACCTATACTGCTATGGTAGCTGTTGTTGTAGGCAAACTCGACCAATGGTAAATGTTCGTCCCAGTTACCCTTCCAATCCATGGTGCAAGCGCGCAACATATCCTCCAAAGTTTGGATAGTTCTTTCTGATTGACCATCCGTCTGTGGGTGGAAAGCAGTGCTGAACTTGAGAGTTGTACCCAATTCTTCTTGAAATCCTTGCCAAAATTTGGAGGTAAATCGACTATCCCGATCCGAGATGATCGATAGTGGTATCCCATGCCGACTCACAATTTCCTTCACGTACAATTTTGCCAAAGAACTTAAAGATTGCTTCTTGCTTAATGGCAGAAAGTGTGCACTCTTTGTGAGCCGATCCACGATCACCCAAATGGATTCATGGCCTTGTGAAGTTCTGGGTAGTGCCGAGACGAAATCCATAGTAATGTGTTCCCACTTCCACTCGGGGATTTCAATCGTTTGCAGGTACCCTGAAGGTTTATGGTGTTCGGCTTTAATTTGCTGACAAGTTAAGCATCTCGAAATATATTCTCCTATATCCTTCTTCATCCCGTTCCACCAAAAACTTCTCTTTAAATCTTGATACATCTTCGTTCCTCCTGGGTGGATGGTATATCGAGAACGATGTGCTTCATGTAATAGGTCTTCCCTTAGCTCCGGAATTTCGGGTATTACCAACCGTCCTCGAAATTGAATACCTCCATCAGAGCCTTGGGTAAAGTCAGGTCTTCCGAGCAAAGTTTGCATTAATTCGTTACCTTTTTGACCTTCAAGAATACGCTCGACTAGTACTGATTTTACTTTTAGGGTGGCAATGAAAGATTTCTTGTTTCCAGCTTGTAGCTCGGGTCGTAAACTTATAGTTTCTTCCAATAATTTCCATTCTTTAACAAGCATGGAAGTTAATCCTCTGGATTTGCGACTTAAAGCATCAGCCACCACGTTGGCTTTTCCGGGATGGTACTTGATGGAAAAGTCATAATCCTTAAGATATTCGATCCACCGTCTTTGCCTCATATTAAGATCACTTTGGGAAAAGATGTATTTTAAACTTTGGTGATTGGTGAAAACTTCAAACATCTCCCCGTATAGATAATGTCTCCAAATTTTTAAAGCAAAAACTACCGCTGCTAACTCCAAATCGTGAGCAGGGTAGTTACCTTCATGTTTCTTTAATTGTCGTGAAGCGTATGCTATCACTTTTCCGTCTTGCATTAATACACATCCTAATCCTCTTTTAGAAGCATCGCTGTACACGACAAAACCCCCACTGCCAGTTGGCAACGCCAGAACGGGTGCAGTTGTTAATTTCTCCTTTAGTTCTTGGAAACTTCGTTCACAAGTTTCATCCCAAACAAATTTAACTCCTTTCCTTGTTAATTTTGTCAGGGGTAGGGCAATACTTGAAAATCCATGGATGAATCTTCGGTAATAACCCGCAAGGCCTAAGAAGCTCCGAATTTCCGTTACTGTTTTTGGCCTTTCCCATTTGATGACAGCTTCAATCTTGGTTGGGTCCACCAATACTCCGTTCTTTGAAACGACGTGTCCTAAGAACACCACTTGTTCCATCCAGAATTCACACTTGCTAAACTTGGCGTAAAGCTTATGATCCCTTAGTGTCTGCAGAACAACTTGTAAATGCACTCGGTGATCTTCTAAACTACTAGAGTAGGTGAGGATGTCATCGACGAACACGAATACAAACTTGTCTAAAAAGGGCCGAAAAATTCTATTCATGAGATCCATGAAAGCGGCCGGAGCATTTGTTAAACCAAATGGCATCACTAAAAACTCATAGTGGCCATACCGGGTACGGAAAGCTGTCTTAGAGATATCCTCATCTCGTATCCTGAGCTGATGATAACCTGACCGTAGATCTATTTTGGAGAAAACTTTAGCCGTCTGCAATTGATCGAATAGGTCATCTATACGAGGCAAGGGGTACTTGTTCTTTACAGTGATGGCGTTGAGAAGTCGGTAGTCAATGCACAACCTTAACAACCCGTCTTTCTTTCTCACAAATAAGACCGGTGCTCCCCAAGGTGAGACACTGGGTCGTATGAATCCTTTCTCAAGCAATTCCTGCAATTGACTTTTTAACTCTTTTAATTCCGCAGGAGCCATGCGGTAAGGTGCTTTAGAGATAGGGCTTGCTCCTGGCATCAACTCGATAGTGAAATCTATCTCTCTTTTTGGTGGCAGAGCAGAGAGATCATCAGGAAAAACATCAGAGAAATCTTGTACTACGTCAATGCTCTTCAAATTAAACGTAGTAGTCTCATTAGTTTCCACACTAGCAAGATAAGCCCAACATCCTTTACTTAAAAGCCGATGAGCTTTGACTGCTGAGATGACACATGGTTTAGAATGATCCTTAAGCCCATAAAAAGTGAAACTCCTTTCACCTCGTTCAAAGATCACCTTCTTCTGTTTACAGTCCACTAATGCCCCGTTATTGGCTAACCAATCCATACCTAATATGACGTCAAAGTCGGTCATATTTAGGAGAATAAGGTCGGCCTCCCACTAGCATTTCTCTAAGGAAATAGGTACCCTTCGAAGAAATTTACGGGCTAGAAACATTTTTCCCATTGGGGTGGACACTTCTAAGACATATCCTAAATTTAAAATCGGATAACCGAGACTTGAAGCAAAATCGAACGATATGAAAGAATGCGTCGACCCTGGATCTATCAAAATTTTTGCTAATTTATCCAAGACCAGAAGTGTACCTTGAATAACTGCGGTCGACGCTTGAGCTTCGAAGACCCGTCCTTGAGCCCTTGGTTTCTACTCCGATTTTGATTCTTCTTGCATTTTCCTCTTTGGGCAGTCTTTAATCTTATGGCCTTGTTCACCACAGAAAAAGCATTTTCTTTCGGTACGATAACACGATCCAAGTGGATGAATTTTACTGCACTGTGGACATTTTTCTAGCTTCCTTTCTCCCCTTGGCTGTGAAGGTGATTCTGAGGGTTTTTGAAACTTGCGATTATTCTGATTGTTAAACGTCAGTCTCCTTTTCCTTTCATCGGGTCGGAAACCATTATTTTGTCCTCGGTCCTTACGTCCGACCACAAATTCCATATAATCTTGTTCTAGGATGGAGGCTAGTTCAACCGCTTTGGCAAAAGTCGTGGGTTGATGGCCAATAATTCTTCCTCTTAATCCATTGTTTAGGCCCCTCACGAACTTCCGAGCCTTCTTTAATTCTGTCGTACAATAATCTGGAGCGAAACGTTGTAATTGTACGAATTTATTCTCGTATTGAGTCACCGTTAACCCTCCTTGTTGTAGATCTAAAAACTCCTTTTCTTTTCTTTCTTGGACGTGAGGAGGAAAATACTTATTGTATAAAACTTCCTTAAATTCTTCCCACTTAATATGATCACCAACCGTGAAGAAATTCCTTTCTGCTGTAGGCCACCAGAAAGCAGCTTCGCCAGTCATAGAGAAAGTGGCTAGCGGCACCTTACGATCATCGGGGATCTTCATTGCTTTAAAGATCCGTTCAACTTCAAAGGTCCACCTTTCAGCGGCCTCAGGGCCTTCTTCTCCCGTAAATGCTGGCGCAAGCTTCTTAAAACGTTCCAACAGATTATCCTTTTTACTGAGGATAAAATCTCCCGAACTAGTCGAATGATTGGAATGATTCGATTGGAAACCTTGAGTCATTCTTTGCATTAATAAGTCCACGAAATGCATCATAGGATCTCCCGTTGTCAAAGTGACCGGCGTAGTAACATCGGGTGGAGTTGAGCTACTTGCCGGTTGAGCATCGTTACCACTAACGTTCGTCATCTAAACATAGATTAGTAACATCAAGATCTATAGAAACAAACTTACTTTATAACAACCTTGAAGTGTCATTACATCACTCAAAAGTTACGTTAGCTATTTACATAATAAAACTACTCTTAGTACACATCAAAATTGTTCCCGCGGAACTATTTACTCGAAATTTTTACAGGCTTTCTTCTCTAAGACTTTAGAGAGGAAAGGTTCTAGCTTTAGGGCATTCAAAGAAAAAGTGGGTTAAAAGTCCACAAAACATGCATTGCTCGGGCATTCCATGCCTTCCGGTTTCTTTCCCCTTGAGGAGACGCTGGATGCCTGGCTCTTCCACCCATTCGACCTCAGGTGGGGGCAGTTCGTTCAGGTCAAAATCCATTTTATACCCAGGGTTATCCTCGTTAGAATTTTCACTTTCTTCCACTTCCAAGGAGGGATCTTCTTCAGACTCTTCTCCTGGAGTAGGCGAGTCCGGGATAACTATTATTTCGTTCACGTCACTATTTGTGGGTGAACCAGGGGTGTAAAAGATCTCAGAATCTTCTGAGTCAGAAATTTCGATGGGTGTCTTATCTTCATTGTACATACTCTTGCTACAGCTTCCTTTCATTGGAAGTGGCAATTTGCGAGCAGTAGAATGATAAAGATTGCTTGACAGATATGTCTTATGCCTGAGCATCGACATCTGTTTTAGCTTCACATAAAAATTCATTAAGAAATTTCAAATAGGAAAACATACGATAAAATATAAATAATTGTATTGACTGATTTAATTACTTTTTAGTAGACAGTAGAACCTTGGCTCCGATACCAACTGTAACGCTCCTCGTATTTTCAAATAAAAGAAAACAATTTTTGAAAACGTAACAAAATTTAATTACAATTGCCAAGGATCACCGTGTACTAAAACAGTAATTACAACATACTTTGTATTATACAAAGATTGTCCAAAATTAGGCATCACGTGCCTTTGTACATTGGTCAATACAATAATTTACATAAATACAAAAACAGTAATACAAAACTTGTAATTTAAGGAAACCCTTCGTCGACTCCTTCAGAATTGAGTGAAACACCTGCAGAGTCTGAGGGTGGGTGAGTAAATTTATACTCAGTAGGTCGAATTAAGTTCTAAGAATATGCTTCGTGCACATGCCATTTTTCTTTTTGGAAATCCTTCGGAAAACCGGAAAACACGATCACAGAACGTCGCGATACCAGACGACTTACACCCACGCCCATGGGGCGACGCGAGACTGAAAGGACGGGATTTACCCATGACATCCCAATCCTGTGCGCGCCAGATGCCAAATTTGGCGGTATCCAAAATCATAATAATTCTTAGCTCCGAAGAACCGAGAACTATCCAGACGGCACGATTGCCCAAAACTCGGAGAAATTTTTGAAAGGAGGAGATGATTTTGAAGTCAGAGCTTTTGTTTTCATAAAGTAACAGAAAAACTTTTAGTAAGACTTTAGCGAGTCAAAATCTCGGTATACGATTAGAATTTAAAACTACCTACCTATAACACGTGCGAAATCTCCTCGTAGCGTAAAGAGAGTCCCGCCTTAATATATCAGCCTTCGAGCGAGAATTTCGGCAGAATAACCACTCCAACGCGTAGAATGCCCTTGATTTAGTAGGGTAAGGCTTTGGAACGGGTTAAAAAGGTTTAGGAATGGCCCAGAAACAGCAAAAAGATGAAAAAAGAAGATTAGGGAAGGGGCACGTTTTTCAAGGTCTTAGAGGGGTCGTCTCGAGAAAGTAACACTTCCGGTGCGTAGAGCACCCTTGAATTAGTAGGAAACGGGTCTTGAAACGTGAAAATCAGACTTAAAACGGGTCGGGAATGGTGAAAACAGTGAAGGGGGCTGAAAATTGGATGTGGGTGAAGAAGTGGCCGGAAAGGGTATATATAGGCGGTGGAGGGGAATATTCCGGTGGGCGCCGCCGCCGGAACAGGCGGGCGCCCACCGGCGCCGCCACGAAAAACGCCCGGCCCCCACTGGCGCCGGCGAAACTGCATTCGTGCGTGACGAACACGCGTTCGTCACCGTGAACGCGCAGTTCGTCGCGCGTTCGACGCGCGCGACGCGCGCGTTCGGCGCGCGCCACGTGGCACACGCCGCGCATTGCACTGTGCCGCGCGTTGCGCTGCGCCGCGCCACGCCGAAAAATAAAATATTATTTTATTATTTTTAATTTCAAAAAAATCCAAAAATTCCAAAAATTCTAAAAATCGTAACTTCCTATACCGAACTCCGATTTGCGCGTTCTTGGTACCGTTGAGTTCGTATTCACGAGCCCTACGATACAAGACTATTTAAGAACTGATCCACTTAAATTTCGAAAGTGGGTCCCGCCGGTCGACCACGTTCCCCGAGGTCGTAACTTTTGCTCTCGACCTCTGATCTTCGCATTTTAAGACTCGTTACGCTCGTCTCCACGAGTTCTAATTAAAACTTAAGAAAATTATAAACAAAATATGTAAGAAGATCGTGTTAGAAATTGGGGTCATTACAGCAATAAGCAATTAAACTTACTAGAAAATGTCAAAGCCACCAATAAGCATCAAATATTGCCTTGTATTATCACTTCTTCGTTAAAGAATCTATATCTAAAGTACAAAAAGTATCATACATAATAAGATGTTTTTAGTATCAAATAATAATAAATATCATTCGACAAATATTACTAGTGCATCTTAAACAGCTTAGTATAGTTACTAGTTGAGAAGAAAAGTATAGCAAATAAGTTTTAGTTATATATAATCCTAAAAGGTGGCATTAGTATTTTTTTTACTTTGTATACGTATAAATAAATAAAATATATGAAGAAAACAAAAACCCAATTAAAGACTCTTGGTATGCCTCCAAAAAATTCTGAAGTACATGCGCAAAGAGAAATAATAAACTAAGGTGGGTAGAATGGAGATAATGATAACTTCTTGAGTATGAATGTTCCATAATAAAGCGAAGACTAGATGAGTAGCTAATTGGGCTACACTGATTGTATAGCCAGTTGTTATTCTTTTATAAATCTTATTTTTCGATTAAGACTTAGGATTATTATGTTAATCTCCTCAATCTTCAATTTTTGTTTCAAATTTTAGAAGAGCTCTCAAGTATCTTAGTGTAATTTCACATTGAAATTAAGATATTTAGATAAATTTATACATTTTATTTAGTTATATTTTTATGATATTTGTGAATTTCAAAATACATCATGTGTCATGTAGGTATGTATATACTCCATATTCCCTCTGTCCAAGATTAATGATTCCATTTGTGTTTTCAAAATGAACTAAATAAAAAGAGCTATTATTGTCAAATAAATAAAGTATATTAGTGTTTGTGTCTCCAAAATTTTTATATTTAAAAAATATATTTTCGTTGTCTTACATTAATAGCTCAATTTGGCAAAAACATTATTTCATATTAATAACTCCATTTTGTTCAATTTAAGTGGTTGAGTACCTAAAAAAGAGTATCATAAGTTTATTTGTCCTTCTTTTAGATATTAGTTTCACTATTCAATAAAAACTATAATATTTTCAAATATCGCTATTAATATTGGACAGAGGGAGTATATCATACATAGAAATCATATATCAATTACAATTTAATGAAGATATATATCATATATGATACATTATATTAGTACATATGTATGATTATGTCTTATATATATCATGAATGTATATTAAAATGAATAATTATGTCTAAATACTATATACAAATACATGCATTATGTTTTTATATAAATTATGTATATACCATTCTAAAATTATATTCAAGTTTAAGCTCAAACTTGAGTCAAGTTCGAGTTTCATTCAATCCAAACGAGTCAGGCAAAGATATGGTTGAACTCAATTCAAGCCTATTCTAGCTCTAGTCGAGCCTAGTTCAAGCTAAGCCCACTGTAACCTAGCCTGCTGGACAAGCAAGCTTATCTCAATAACTCCCCTACTTAAAGCAGAGAAATAAATCTTAGAGTTTTTTCCATATTGCCTAGCCGAAGAATACAAAATTTCATATTCTCTGGTTTTCACAAAAAAATGTCATCAAACCCAGACTTACGCAATATATGTATTTTTTTAGACACAGATACCCCTAGGCAGGTTTTAGAGTTTTATATCATGTAAAACCCTCATGAAGTCGCATTCGCAGGCAAATGACTTCACAGACCGGCGATTCCTCAGTGAGAAGCCTTCGTTCCGATTTTTGACTCATATCACCATCGATTTTAGCATTCAGAGCAGTGAGAAGCATTCACGTAGCGTGAGTGGAGGTTTTCTAACCCATCCGACCATCGATTGCAAAAAACTCTAGTCTATTTTTTGAAGATTAGTGTTTTCTTGCTTCCGGAAGGAGATTTCGAAAAAACTCCGGTGTTAGTTCCGTTTCTTCTTGTTTTTTGAAAGGTGACTTTGAAAATTTCCACCCCAAAGCAAGTTTTGGCCCTGAAGCGAGAATCTGTCGGGCAGTATACTCACACAATCCTAGTAAAGGAGTAAACTTTGGAGAAAATCACCGGCCAATCGAGGGTTAATCCAGCTCAAATCAATTTCATGGTAAGGCCTTTCTCAAAATCTACATTGTATATTCATATGCACAATTTTTTGGTATTTTGTGTTTAGAATACACGAAGTAGGTATTCACAGTAGCTTATCTCATTCTCAAGTATACAATAAGTAATATATCGTGTGTTCGATAAGATGCTAATCGATAATCAAGTATTGTGCTATCATGTGTCCGATAACACGCTAATCGATATCCAAGTATTATTACTAACACGACAAGCAACACACGACATTCAAGTGTTGTGTTATCGTGTCTGAGAGTACTTCATATCATGTATCCGATAACATGATATATCAAATTAGCGTATATAAGCAAGTTAGTTACATAATGTGAATCAACGTGACTATTGATTATGGTCACGACCCATTGTTGATATTCATATATATATATATACAATTTTGCAGATGTAAAGCTAGAGTAATACAATAAATGGCAGAATCAATGAAGGCATTAGAAGACAAATGCGTGCGTGACAAACGCACGCATGACGAATGCGCGCGTGACGAATGCGCGCGTGATGAACGCGCGTTCATCACGCACGCCCGCGGGATTGACGGCGGTGCTGCCATTTCTGGTGGCGCCCACTGTTCCAGTGGCGGCACCCGCCAGAAAATGCCTTCTCCTCCCCTATAAATACTCCTCCTCCGGCCATTCTTCACCCACATCCAATTTTGAACCCCTTTCACTATTTTCACCATTCCCAACCCATTTTAAGTCCGAATTTCACAAACCAAGACATGTTTCCTACTAAATCGAGGGTGCTCTACACACCGGAAGTGTTATTTTTCTAAGGTGACCTCTCTAAAATCCAGAAAGCCCTACCACGTCCCTAATCCTCCCCTTTCTCCTTTTTACTATTTTTGGACCGTTTCAAACCCTTTTCAGCCCGTTCAAAAGTCGTACCCCACTAAATCAAGGGTGCTCTACGTGGGACCATTATTCTGTTGAATTTCCCACTCGAAGGAAGGATCTTCTTTATACTCTACGAGGGGATTTCTTATACTCCACATGTGTTATAGGTAGGCGGCTTTAAATTCTAATCATATGCCGAGATTTTCATTCGGCAAAGCTTTACTAAAGATTTTTCTAAAAGAAAATTATGTCTTTAAAAGCTTCTCCTCCTTTCAAAAAACTCTCTGAGTTTTGGGCAATCGTACCCTCTGGATAGTCCTTGGTTTCTTGAAAGTAAGGATTATTATGATGATTCTGGATACCGCCAAATTTGGCTTCCGACGTGCACAGGACTAGGATATCATGGGAAATTCCCTTTCCTTCCATCTCCCGTTGCCCCATAAGCGCAGGTGTAAGTCGTCTAGTATCGCGACATTCTATGACGATGTTTTCAGATTTTGAAAGAAAGATGACACAATATTTCTACGTGCATATTTTTAGAACTTAACTCAACTACTAAGTATATATTTACTCACCCACCCTCAGATTCTGCAGGCGTGTGATTTGAATACGAAGAAGTCGATGAAGAGCTTTTCTTTGTAAAATTACAGTTTTTTTGTACTTTTCTTATATTTTTTTGTAAATTTTGTACTGACTGATGTATAAAGGCATGTTATGCCTAATTTTGGAAATCTTTGTATAATACAAAGTATGTTGTAATTACTCTTTTGGTACACAGTGATCCTTGGGAATTGTATTTAAAATTCGTTATGCTTTCAAAAATCCTTATGAATATGAGGTGTGTTATAGTTGGTATCAGAGCCAGGTTCTACTGACTATTAAAAAGTAATTAAGTCAGTCAATACAATTATTAGTATTCTACAGTATGTTTTCCCATTTTAATATTACTACCGTATGTTTTCCTATTTAATATGACTTAAATGAATTTTTTTTGTAAAGTTAAAATAGATGTCGCTGCTCAAGCACAAGACATCTCTGTCAAACAATTTATATCATTCTACTGCTTGTAAACTGCTGCTTCTAATGGAAGGAAGTTGTAGCAAGAGTATGTGCTATAAAGGTAAAACACTCATCGAAATATCGGACTCAGAAGATTTTGAAGTCTCCTACGTCCCTGGTTCATCTACAAATAGTGACATGGACGAAATAATACTTATCCCGGACTCGCCTACTCCAAGAGAAGAGTCTGAAGAAGACCCCTCCATGGAAGAGGAAGAAGGTGAAAATGCTAACCTTGAGTTTAAAAGGGACTTTGACCTGAATAAACTGCCCCCGCCCGAGGTCGAATAGGTGGAGGAGCAAGACATCCAGTGTCGCCTCAAAGAGAAGGAGACAGGAAGGCGTGGAATGCCCGAGCGGTACATCTTTTGTGGGCTTATGACCCACTTTCTTTGAGTGTCCAAAAGTGAAGACCTTTCCTCTCTAAAGTCTTAGTTACTTAGAGAAAAAGGGTTGTAAAAATCTCGAGGAAATAGTTTTAATGTGTATAACAGTTTTGATGTGAGTTGTTTTGTTTTGTAATTAGCTAACTCAGTTTTTGGATAATGTAAAATAACTACAAGGTTGTTATAAAATACGCCTTCATATAAAATCTTGATGGTATTAATCCATGTTTAGATGACGCACGTTAATGGTAACGATGCCCAACTGGCAAGTAGCTCGACTCCACCGGAAGGTAATGCGCCGGTCACTTTGACAATGGGGGATCCTATGACACACTTCCTGGATTTACTAATGCAAAGAATGACTCAACAGCTTCAATCCGAAGGATTCCAGTCGAATCATTCTAATCATTCGTCCAGTTCAGGAGAAAATAGCCAGGATGAAAAGAATAATCTATTGGAGTGTTTTAAGAAGCTTGCACCAGCATTTACAAGAGAGGACGGCCCTGAGGCTGCTGAAAAATGGACCTTTGAGGTCGAGCAAATTTTTAAAGCAATGAAGATCCCCGACGATAGTAAAGTACCACTTGCCACTTTCTCAATGACGAACAAAGCTGCGTTCTGGTGGCCTACTGCAGAAAGAAATTTCTTTCTAGACGGTGATCATATTAAGTGGGAGGAATTTAAAAAAGTATTATATGACAAATATTTTCCTCCTCACATCCAAGAAAGTAAGGAAAAAGAATTTCTAGACCTGCAACAAGGAACTTTAATAGTAACCCAATATGAGAATAAGTTTGTACAGTTATAGCATTTTGTCCTAGACTTTTGCATGACAGAATTAAAGAAGGCATGGAAGTTTGTGAGGGGCCTAAATAATGGACTATGAGGAAGAGTCGTTGGCACCAACCTACGACTTTTACCAAAGCGGTAGAACTGGCCTCTATCCTAGAACAAGATTACCAAGAGTTTGTGGTTGGACGTAGAGATCAAGGACAAAACAGTGGTTTTTTACCTGATGAGAGGAAGAGGAAGTTTACGTTTAACAGTCAGAATAATCGTAAGCTTTGAAAGCCATCAGAACCACCGTCCCAGTTAAGGGGAGAGAGGAAGTTAGAAAAATATTCTCAATGTAATAAAATCCACCCATTTGGATCGTGTTATCTTGCCGAAGGAAAGTGCTTTTCCTGTGGGGAACGTGGCCATCGAATTGGAGACTATCCAAAAAGAAAGACTCAAGAAGAATCAAGACCAGAGTAGAAACCGAAAGCTCAAGGTCAGGTCTTTGCAATTACTGCTGAGGAGGCTCAAGTACTGACCGCAGTCATTCAAGGTACCCTTCTAGTCTTGGATAAACTAGCAAAAATCTTGATAGATCCAGGGTCGACACATTCTTTCATATCGTTCAATTTTGCTTTAAGCCTTGGCTATCCTATTTCAAATCTAGGATATATTTTAGAAGTGTCCACCCCAATGGGAAAAATGTTTTTAGCTCATGAATTTCTTCAAGGGGTACCTATCTCCTTAGATAAACATTAGTGGGAGGCTGACCTCATTCTCCTAGATATGATCGACTTTGACGTCATATTAGGTATGGATTGGTTAGCCGATAATGGGGCATTAATAGATTGTAAACAGAAGAAGGTTACCTTTACTCAAGGAGAAAAGAGTTTTACTTTTCATGGGCTTCACGATTTTTCCAAACCATGTATCATCTTGGCGGTCAAGGCTCATCGGCTCTTAACCAAAGGATGTCAAGCTTACCTTGCTACTGTGGAAACTAAGGAAGTTACAACAACTAAATTGGAAAGTATTGAAGTAGTAAAAGACTTCACTGACGTTTTTCCAGATGACCTCTCTGGACTGCCACCAGAAAGAGAAATAGATTTTTCTATTAAGTTGATGCTAGGAACTAATCCCATCTCCAAGGCACCGTACCGTATGGCTCTTGCGGAGCTAAAAGAATTAAAAAGTCAATTACAGGAATTACTAGAGAAAGGATTTATCCGACCCAGCGTCTCTCCTTGGGGAGCACCAGTATTATTTGTGAAAAAGAAAGACAAGTCGTTGAGATTATGCATTGACTACAGACTCCTCAACTCCATCACTATAAAGAACAAGTATCCTTTGCCTTGTATAGATGACTTGTTCGATCAACTACAAACGGCCAAAGTTTTCTCCAAAATAGATCTGCGGTCAAGTTACCATCAGTTGAGGATGTCTCTAAAATAGCCTTCCGTACCCGGTATGGCCACTATGAGTTTTTAGTGATGTCATTTGGTTTAACAAATGCACCAGCTGCCTTCATGGATCTCATGAATAGAGTTTTCTGGCCCTTCTTGTTTAAGTTTGTGATCGTCTTTGTCGATGATATTCTCATCTACTCCAGCAGCCTAGAAGAACACCAGGTGCATCTGCAAGTAGTTCTACAAGCGCTGAGGAATCATAAGCTATACGCCAAGTTTAACAAGTGTGAATTTTGGATGAAACAAGTGGCCTTCTTAGGACATGTCGTATCAAAGAATGGGGTATCGGTGGACTCAACTAAGATAGAAGCGGTCATCAAATGGGAAAGACCGAAGACCATAACAGAAATTTGGAGCTTCTTAAGCCTTGCTGGTTATTACCGAAGATTCATACTTGGATTTTCAAGCATCACCTTGCCTCTGACAAAATTGACAAGAAAAGAAGTAAAATTTATTTGGGATGAGACTTGCGAAAAGAGTTTTCTAGAATTGAAGGAAAAATAAATGACTGCACCTATTTTGGCATTGCCAACTGGCAGTGGAGGATTTGTCGTGTATAGCTATGCTTCTAAAAGAGGCTTAGGATGTGTGCTGATACAAAATGGAAAAGTGATAGCATACGCTTCACGGCAATTAAAGAAACATGAAGGTAACTACCCTACTCATGATTTAGAATTAGCAGCGGTAGTTTTTGCATTAAAAATATGGAGGCACAATTTATATGGGGAAACTTTTGAAGTCTTTACCGATCATCAAAGTTTAAAGTATATATTTTCCCAAAGTGATCTCAACATGAGGCAAAGACGATGGATTGAATATCTTAAAGATTATGACTTCTCTATTAAGTATCACCCTGGAAAAGCTAACGTAGTAGTTGATGCTTTGAGTCGTAAATCCGGGGAACTAGCCTTCATGCTTGTTAAGGAATGGAAACTATTGGAGGAAACAATAAGTTTCCAACCCGAAGTACAATCTGGAAATATGAAATCTTTCATTGCCAACCTAGAAGTGAGATCGGTGCTAGTTGAACGTATTCTTGAAAGTCATAATAGTAATGAAGACGTACAAACTTTGCTTGAAAGACCTGACTTCACCAAAGGCTCTAATGGAAGTATTCGATTTCGAGGACGACTAGTAATACCTGAAATACCTGAGCTAAGGGAAGACCTATTACATGAAGCGCATCGGTCTCGATACACCATCCACCCAGGAGGAACAAAAATGTATTGAGATTTAAAAAGGAGTTTATGGTGGAATGGGATGAAAAAGGATATAGGAGAATGTATTTCCAGATGTTTAACTTGCCAGCAAGTTAAGGCTGAACATCAAAAATTGTCGGGGTGCCTTCAAAAGATTGAGATCCCCAAATGGAAGTGGGAACATATCACTATGGATTTTGTTTCGGCGCTACCAAGAACTTCACAAGGCCACGAATCCATTTGGGTAATTGTAGATCGACTCACAAAAAGTGCACATTTTCTTCCCTTAAGAAAGAAGCAATCCTTAAATTCTTTGGCAAAATTATACGTGAAGAAAATTGTGAGTTGACATGGAATACCACTTTCAATCATCTCAGATCGAGACAGTCGATTTACCTCCAAGTTTTGGCAAGGACTTTAAGAGGAATTAGGCACAAATCTTAAGTTCAGTACTACTTTCCACCCACAAACAGATGGACAATCAGAAAGAACTATCCAAACTTTGGAAGATATGTTGCAAGCATGTGCAATGGATTGGAAGGGTAACTGGGACAAACATCTGCCACTGGTCGAATTTGCCTACAACAATAGCTATCATAGTGTTGTTACGTCCGAAACAAGACTATGAAGAACTCAAATTCAGATTATTTTACTTGCCAATTGTAGTAGACAAAGTCAATCCACAGGGAAAGCCTTGTGCAACAAAGAAAATTTTAGGAAAAAGTAGATGAAAGAAAAATTAAGAAAGAAAGAGTAGAAGAGTATTGAGGCAATATAGAGTCAAGAAATCAAGATGAGAAAACACTAAGGCATTAAGGATCATTGTAACATCTAACGATGTTCTTCATGTACCATGTTATCTCAGTTAGAATCGAATGAAAATTCTATCTAACCGGAAGATATGAACATTAAAATTGAAATGAAAGATAGAAAATATTTTAGATAGATGAAGGATAAAATAATTGTCTCTTAAATATTTCTATGTATCCAAATCACAAAAGATCAAAAAGGAGAGCCTTCAAGCATCTTATGTATCCAAATCACAAAGAAACAAGAATAATAACAATATTAAATAAACATCACTTCAAATAAATTATACTTACTTGAAACAATTGATGAAACATGAATAGAACTCTATTAGATTGTTACAAATCACCTCTAGCCTTAGCTTGAGAGCTTAGAAAGCCATTACAATAAAACTAAAAATAAAAATACAAAAGAAGAAAAGAAAAATAGGAGAAGAGAGCTCCAAAGAGGAGGGGATCATCCATCTATCACATCCACCCCTCTATTTATAGGAATATAAGGGGTTGCTTCAAAGGGGAAAGTCAAATCATATCTCCAGATTACATCCTGATTGATTGCCTGATTGGTTGCTTCTTTGGCAATGATTAGATTCTAAATAAACCACATAAATTAATGATTTATTTAGCAAATAAGTATCTTTGAATCTTCCTTTAGATATCCAATCAGCCTCATTGTCTTTCCTTATGTGTATCAATCATAATCAATGAAAATATTCTCCATGTGCTGGCCTCAGGTTAGTTTACTAGCTGTCTGATTGCATGCCGGATTCGACCCATATATCTTCGGAATTTGGAATTTCTTCTTGAAATATCACTTGTAGCCACAGAAGTCTTCTTTCTAATGCCACTAGAATCGTATCAATCCGAATTATATAGAGAAATAAATGGTTAAAATACTACGTCTGTGTCAATCTGTCCGAATCAGCTTCTTTCCTAATTTAGTTCTCTTGATGCAAATATCAAATCAAATGGGTCCACAAGGTTGTGTTCGACCACTCCATGCATGTTTAGACCATTAAGAGCTCATTCTTGACTCCCTCTTCTAGTTGGATCCTATTGAAGCCTGTTTAGACATGTAAACTCAATTAAGGTCCAGCTAACCTATTCAAAACATAAATAGCCCAAATCAGCAATGACATAACATAAAATAGGATTGTAATTTGAAATTTGAAAACATTTTATTGAACATTATTTTAGTGCATCAAATAGTAGTATAGGTATGACACCCTATGAGGCATTGTATGGACGACCTTGCCGATCACCGACATGTTGGAATGAAGTAGGAGAACAAAGATTGATTAAGTTTGAACTTCTGCAACAGTGTGCAGATAAGGTGAAACTTGTCAAGCATCGTTTAATGGCATCCCAGAGTCATCAAAAGAGTTATGCTGACCAAAGACAAAAATATATCGACTTCAACATGGGAGATCAAGTACTATTGAAGGTTTCTCCAACTCGAGGAATCATGAGATTTGGAATTAAAGGCAAACTAAGTCCTCGCTTCGTAGGACCGCTTAAAATTTTGGATAAAATAGGAGCAGTGGCCTATAGATTAGCATTGCCTCCACAACTCGACAATGTTCATGACATATTTCACGTATCCATGTTTACGAAATACGTTCGAGACTCCTCACATGTTCTAGATCAGAGTTTAATCACTCTTGAGCCAGACTTATCGTTACAAGAAAAACTAGTTAAAAGTTTGGATTTTAAGGAACAAATCCTGAAGACAAAAAGGATTTCTTTAGTCAAAGTGATGTGGCAATATCACTCTTCAGAAGAAGCCACTTGGGAACTGGAAGGCAAAATGAAAAAGAAGTATCCTGAATTATTCAACGAGCAAATAATTCAAATTTCGAGGACGAAATTTCTCTAAGGGGGGTAGATTGTAATAACCCTATTTTTTTGATATTTTATAAATTTTATTATTTACCTAAGTTTGATTATAACTCGTTGAGACAAGCGTAATAAGTCAAAAATACGAAAATTTTAGACTGGGAACAAAAGTTACCACCTCGGAAAATGTGCTCTAACCGGCGGGACTCACTTCTTAAATAGGGGTAAACCAGTCCATAAGTGGTCTAGTCTTGTAGGGCTCATGAATACAAGCTCAATGGTACCAAGAATGCGCAAAACGGAGCTCGGGATAGGATGTTACGATTATTTGAAAAAAAAATACAATTGGCGGCTCAGCGCAGCGCAGCGCGGCGTGCGGTGCGTGAATGCTCGTGTGACGAATGCGCGTTCATCATGTGTGCCTGCAGGATTGATGGTGGTGCCACCTTTTCCATTGGTGCCCACCGGAAAATGCCTTCTCCTCCCCTATAAATACTCCTCCTCCGGTCATTCTTCACCCACATCCAATTTTCAACCCCTTTCACTGTTTTCACCATTCCTGACCCATTGTAAGTCTGAATTTCACGAACCAAAACCTGTTTCCTACTAAATCGAGGGTGCTCTACGCACCAGAAGTGTTATTTTTCAGAGATGACCTCTCTAAAATCCAGAAAACCCTACCACGTCCCTAATCCTCCCTTTTCTCCTTTTTACTGTTTCCGGACCATTTCAAACCCTTTTCAGCCCGTTCAAAAGCCGTACCCCACTAAATCAAGGGTGCTCTACGCGTTGGGACCATTATTCTGCCAAATTTTCCGCTCGAAGGAAGGATCTTCTTTATACTCTACGAGGGGATTTCTTATACTCCACACGTGTTATAGGTAGGCGGCTTTAAATTCTAATCGTATGCCGAAATTTTGATTCACCCAAGCTTTACTAAAGATTTTTCTAAAAGAAAATTATGTCATTAAAAGCTTCTCTTCCTTTCGAAAAATTCTCCGAGTTTTGGGTAATCGTACCCTCTAGATAGTCCTTGGTTTCTCGAAACTAAGGATTATTATGATGATTCTGGATACCACCAAATTTGGCTTCTAGCGCACACAGGACTGGGATATCATGGGAAATTCTCTTTCCTTCCATCTCCTGTTGCCCCATGAGCGCATGTGTAAGTCATCTGGTATCGAGACATTCTATGACGATGTTTTCAGATTTTGAAAGAAAGATGGCACGATATTTCTACATGCATATTTTTAGAACTTAACTCAACCTACTGAGTATATATTTACTCTCCCACCCTCAGATTCTGCAAGTATGTGTTTTGAATACAAAGAAGTCGACGAAGAGCTTTTCTTTATAAAATTACAGTTTTTTTATACTTTTCTTGTATTTTTTTGTAAATTTTGTACTGACTGATGTATAAAGGCATGTTACGCCTAATTTTGGAAATCTTTGTATAATACAAAGTATATTGTAATTACACTTTTGGTACACAGTGATCCTTGGCAATTGTATTTAAAATTCGTTATGTTTACAAAAATCCTTATGAATATGAGGGGTGTTACAGGAACAAACCTGGAGGCCCAAGAACAGACTCGGGAGGTCCAAGAACCAACCCGGGAGGTCCAGGTACAAACCCGGGAGGGCAAGGAACAAACCCGAGAAGCAAATAAAGAAGAGGAAAGCACAAACAAGTCTCAAAATAAAGTAGTTCCTCCAAAACCAATAAAACTGGTAATAAAGAAGCTGAAAGTTAGAAGATGCCCCTATTGCACCCCTCCTACCTCCAATGCCCTAGAAGTCAAGGTACACCGTCGCTGAACCACCTGCTAAAGTAACTAAGGGTGAGGAGCCAGCCAAAAAGGTGGCCGCTTAGGGCTCGAAGAAGCTAAAGAATTTCAGCAGCAATGTGGAAGAGAAGATAGCCAAGTTTGGAGCCACAAAAATTGTGGGACAGAAGGCTAAGCCAGGTGATGAAGTTCCTCTAGCATCCATCCCTGACCCATACATTATCCCTATAGCATAACCAAAGTCTCCCAACCTGGAAGTGTTGGGCTCAAATGCTGCATCCATTAGTGGGACTGTATTTGATACACCTCCAGTTGATCAGGAACTACTAGAGAGTGTCCGCAAAGTGATAGAATTGGAAGAACACATTGAGCAACATAAGAATAAGGAGGAGGTCACTATGGTGCCACACGACTATCTTGACATGAAGTTGGTGTTCCACATGGAGATTCAGTGGGCTAAAGATCAAGAGACCATCATGGATTTTCTGGCGCACCCATACAACCCATACAAGCAGTGGCCCAATGCGACGCTTCTCCACTGACTACATCTCTTTGTTAAAGCAAGAGTGCATAACGAATGAGGTACTATCATTTTATTGATCATATGTTTTATGCAAACGCATGTTATTAATCGCATGATATCTGAAAAGAGTAAAAGTGAACTTCTATACATCACTTTATTAGTAACACGAAATATCTTTCTCATTGTTTGAATAACATGCTAAGTTTCATCTAAATTTTTACTGTATGACTATCATGTTGGTTAATAGACAAATTGGAAATGCATCATGTTGTCGGCTACATGATATAGTCACTTATTGTATCATGAATGACACGACTTGTTGATCATCGTATTATGACTAACATGATTGGTTTGTTGTTAATTGTAGGTAATAGACATCTTCTACCAACTACTAGAGGAACGCAATTTGAGAAATCCATTCGCTTACCCCCAACTATTTTTTCAACAAGTTCGCCATTTAGAACTATTATAATGTTGGGATGCATCACGATGAGGAGGAGAGGCAAGGAAAAATCGTTGGCATCTTGTTGAGGGGGCTGAATGTTAACTCAGAGACCGGTTTCATTCCTTTCTACGTCACATGCCACTTTCTTTTTCTTATTGTTTGTTGCAAGGAGAAGAGGTTTAGGTGGTATAACCCACTAAAGGGTGGTCACGGCCGCCACTTTACAGAGGTGGGCCACATAAGGAAACATGTTGCAAAGGAAATTGAGGTCTTTCACATAAAGGGTGCAACAAAGTTGCCAATGACAAAGATCAAAAAATGCCTGTATCAAGAAACAAACAAAGATTGTTGTGTGTTCCTCATGTATTACGTAGCGAAGCTGGTAGGATGCATCCTTCAACCTGATTTTCCACAAAAAGAGATAACAAACTTGGTCAGGCCTTAGATCTGTGCAACAATTCTTTGAGGCCAAATCGACTCGGAATTTGATCTGAAGGTAGATGAATTGTAATTAGGGAATAGACATTTTACAATTTTTACACTTACTATACTCAAATTGTAAACACTCAATTGTTATTGACAATACACAGTTTATTAATTTAAAACTATTTTTTTATTCCATATTGTGTAATTCTCCACTGGAAATGAACTACATCGTGTAATCGTGTTAGTACATACACAAAGATGTGTTAAGTCGTGAGTATGAACATATGACATATTGATATAGTGTTTGTACTTACATGAAGCCACATTAAGTCGTGTGTCCGAACTTATGACCAAAATTGATATACAATCGTCGTGTTAGTACTTGGAGGCAAATAAGTAAGCAGACACCCGTTGATGTTGTCATGTATTTGATCAGACGATATGTACCATTGTTGTGTCCCAAAAAATGCGATAACAAACAAAAATTCATACTATCGTGTTATCGATATCATGATAGTCAACTAGGTCGTGTTATCGTTCAAACGACATCTAGTATATCCTGTCATTGGTGACACATAATGCTAAAAATAATTAAATAATCATTGTGTTAGTAAGAACACAGTTGGCACATTAGTCGTGTATCCGAACAGACGACCTACTTCTTTCTCGTATCATTTTATTCTGATGAGTGTATCATTGAATACACAACGTTCCATTTATCGTGTCAACTACAACTCAATAAGGATGATTTTGTACTGAAAAAAATACTGGAACAAAATTTTGTATGGGAAAAAAAGATATAACTGTTATTAATGTTTTTCTTTACATAACATTACTCCATTACATCCAAAATACTAATCTTTAGAGAGCTTAAAAAATAAAAAATAAAATAACGATCTAAAGACCACTTGAGCTGGTGAGACTGATCAGTTAAAATGTGATGGAACATTCGCGACATTGAAATAACACCAGACAGTGAATCGGCCCCCTTCATAGGCTGGTGAGGACCGCGTCTGATGGGGGACGAATCACCATCTGGTTCTATAGAAAGGTCCCGAAGGCTCCATCTCGGCGCCAAAGATCAGTGGGTGAGCATTCTCCCTGCAGACTCCCGAAAGTTGGAACTAATAGAAGGCAGCCCCGTGGACATGGACTTACCGTTGTTCACCTCGCGAATTCAGTAAGCCCATATCCATGGTGACTCCTATCATTTCAGGCCAAGTATCTATGCTTAAGAATTTCCAATGGTCACCATTATATATAGCTAGGTTGCGAGGGATACAAACTGCCTGGCTCGGAGGACCAAACTAGAAGATTTGGCCAGTAGGTCGGGGTTTCCATATATCGTGTATGTCCGGGTTATGAAATTTTTTCCATATATCATGTAGATCCATATAATGGAATTCTTTCCATAAATATCGTGCCAGTTTGGGTTACCATATTGTCTTCTTCAACCCAAACTTGAAACATTGGAAATTGGATATGACTCCTCGCGAATTGATGGTTCAAATTTAAGATTGATACTCCGGAACTTGTATTAACTCTTTGGGAAATGTTGAAGCCGTAAATGAGAGTGACCCTTTTGAAGTAAGCTCTTAAATTGAAGTGATTGTCATGTTTATAATCACATGACATGACCAATATTGTGTAATTGGTGACACATCTAGCAAAAATATAATATTCATTACAGTCAGTTCTTATCATGTACTTGGTAACACATAAACCCTTTGGACGTGTTACCATTTGCACGATATATATATAGTATACATTGTATACAAAAAAAATCAAAATATTGTGTTCTCAACAACCGTTAATTTACTACTGTGTGTTGTCAATTACACAATGCATATACAAAATGTTCATGACATCATGTTCCATCCATCAGCTCAAGAACGGGGGTGGAAAAGGCAACCTAGATCGATGCTCCCCTTCATTACATCATTTTCCTACTCTTTTATTCGCCCTCCTTTGGCTTGTAGTTGGAACATCTGCCACAGTGGGAGGTTCTTCTTGTGCACTGGTACAAGGGGAACAAGGGTTTGCGGTTGTAACCCAACTGCCTTCATGCTCCACATTTTCATGGGGCTTTTACCTTTGGTTGCGACTATCCGATTTTTTCATGGATGCCCCCACTGCTTGAGTGGGATAAGTGGGCTAAATGTAGGCAAAACTCCAATTGGTGCCCACTAGTACCTATCTTTTGTTGGGTGAACTGGCTCTTGATAGGTCAATCTATATTTTTCTGTAGATTACCATTTTTTATAGTAGTCAAACACATAGAAGTGTCTGTGATCAATTGATATGATTGCTTGTTTCCATGGTAGCCCCAGATGCTGAAACTTTTCACATGTGCAGCTATGTTCAACGAGATTCACAACATCCTGTTCAATACATATCGATCGTGAGAATGAGATCATGATAAATGGACAATGTCGTGTTATTAGTTACACGACCAGTAAGGTTAACCATACCATTGTGTAAGTAAAATAGACACACTTACACGATAAATGGACGGGTCGTGTCATGAGTTACACGACCCGTAAGGCTAACATACTATCATGTAAGTAATACAGACACACTTACACAATATTGATGATTAATGTATAAACATACACACAATATGGACAACAACGTATAAATATAATGTACCTGGTGATATAGCAAGTTAACCTAGAATTCATACATTGGCATAGGCAATACATGCACATTCCTTGCAGGCAATTTGGGATAAATCTTCTATCTTATTCTAGTCGTCTGTCCGATGTTTATCAAATAATGCGGTTGTGTGCTCCCTTGTATGCTCAATTAACCGATTTATAGGCACCAATCTAGCTTTTTTCAACATTGCATTGGCACTTGCAGACATGTTTGAGTTGGGGGTTCCATATTTTTTTCCTAGAAATGCAACATTGGCATAGTGCTCTAAAATTATCTTATTAAGCCAAGCATATGCTTTGAGATTATGTTCTTTAATGTTATTCATTGTTTTTGCATACACGTTCTATCTAAAAGTTTTGGCTGCAACATCGAGCTGGTTCTTTTGGTAGTTGTCCTTGAATCTATCCAGCATATTTGTTGTCATATGACAGATGCAATATTCGTGGTATGTAGATGGAAAAAGCTATTAAACAACATTTGTCAAGCCCTTCATTATATCAGAAACAATTGGATCCAACTCGGCTAGAGGATAAGAAATAATATATTTCTCACACTCGTTCTCAACCATTGCAAATGTGATGCACAACATATTATTGTTCCCGTCTAGTGCAGTTGCTATCAATATCAGTCCAGGATACTTCCCCTTGAAGAAAGTTGCACCTACTGTTAGCAACGGCCTCAATGTTAGTCTAAAAGCTCTGGCCATTGGACCAAACATCCAAAATACTCTTTTGAAATCGTACCCCTATAGGTCTGAGAAATATCACATGATCTTACTGGAACAACTACACTTCTTGGATTTATATATACTATCTGAATCCCATAAGCAAGAAGTACAGTCAGTGCTTTACCTACACGACCAAATATAGTTTAATAAAGGTTCTACAACAAGTGCATGAAACGTGTTACTGATCAGACGACATCGTTTGTAGTCATGAGATCGTAAACTAGAACTGATTACTCATCGTGTTCATGTTAACATGATATGTACGTAAGTCATGTGATAGTAAAATGCAAATGTATTCTTATCGTGTGCTCAATAACATGATATACGTAAATATCATGTTACGAAACACACACTTCAAGGAATGTCCTAAGTTTATATTACCTGCGCTCCAGCATTTCTTATAGTTCGTAAATATGCCCCAGTGCTTCAAAATATAACTAGCTATGCTCTTAGGTGTAATGTGTAATATCCCTAATTTTTCTAGGTTTCAAAAATTAAATATGTGGGAAATAGGGTGTTTGACCTATTAACATTCTTAGTAAAATAACTACCTCCCTAGATAACTAATTCTATTAGAAAGTAGATAGATAGAGCTTTGAAACGCCACTAAGAACGTGTGAATCGGAGTCCGGATAAGGGAGATACGACCGTTTGAAGTTGAACATATCGTGCAGGACCCGTTTACCCGATTTAGACTGTATTTGGACCGTTTAAGTCATTTTGCGGGCCTGGTTGTTTATAATTCTGAAATTAATTTTTAAGGTCCCAATAAGGTGGCTTAACTGGGGAGGATTACCCAAATTCGAGAGGGGTTAAGAATCCTAATCCTTATGCTTATAAAAGGCCTTCTTAGGGCACAATTTGGGGGTCTTTGCCCGATCGGAAGAGAGAATGGGGTTAACGGCGAAGCTCCGGCAAGGCTCCGATGACGGTGGATCGACAACAAATCGACAATTAAGGTAGGATCGTTGCCTTGTCTTCGCTTTAAGATTAATAAAAATTTGATTAATTAGATTTGAATGAAAATCAGGTCTGTATAGTGTATTTTACATAACAGTAATCGATGTACTGTAATCTCGTTCTAACAGAAGATTTTACTGGCCGGCTGCCGATCGGTCAGCGCTGTCCGGCAAATGACCGGCCAGGCATCTTCTGGCGGCAGCTTCATGCGGGCCGGGCTCCGGCACGCAGCCGCTGCCGGTCAGTGCGTAGAGAAAAAAAATAGAGACACTGCCTCTGGCCGCACTGGCCGTGGCCGCACCAGTCCCGGCCGTGCTAGCCCGGGCCACGACGACCCTGGATGCACCGGCCTGGCCGGGCTGGCTCCGGCCGCGGCGGCATCACCGCCTATTTTTAAAAAAAAGAGAAAAAAATGGGCCAGCTTTTTAGCCGCGAGCCGGACACCGGACAGCAGCGGGACCGACCTTGTCGGTTCCGCCGTGCTCCGGAGGTCCGGGGCCTACGTGCCATCCAGCCCTCCGCCGCGGGGGTGGCGGCGCCACCAAAGGCCTTTCCTCTGGCCGGTCGTAGGGATGACGACCCGCCACCAAACCGGTTCGGTTTGAAAAAAAAAAGAATGGAGTGAACCGGGTCCGGTTCATGGGGCTAAAAGTGTCAAAAATTTTCTAGAAAAATACTCATGTACCTGGAGAGGTTTGGGATTATTCTGACTGAGTTTCTGCTTAGGGAAAAATCCCAGAGACTGTGAAAAGACCTTTTTACCCCTGGTAGTTAAGCAATCGTGTGAAAATCACTTTCCCGATTTAGAGGCTCCGGTTCAGGAGCCTATGAGTTGATCTAATATTTGGGAAAATTTTCAGTGAGAGATTAATGGGTAACCTAATTAAAGGCCAAACTGTTTGCTGAGGAAAAATCCCAGTGAGTAGGTAATTGACAATTATGCCCCTAGGTTAAGTATAAACCATTAGTCAAAACCTGGGTCAGTTCACGGGGTTCACGACCCCGTCACATGCAAGGAAAATTACACAAAGTCCATGAAGGCCACTAGTACCCTTGAGTTTAATTTTGGACCCATTGGATTCCATTAAGTCTTTAAACCAAATGATAGAGATACCCCTTTGAGTGGATCCGCCCACATTCGTGTGAATGGAAGCGCGGGTCAGTTTGAGAGTGGAGCCTCCTGAGAGGATTATGACTTAAAATAATGAAAAGGGTAGTGATATGACCAAATGATCCAAGGGAGGGTAGCATACCCCAAGTGATGGAATTACTCTAATGCCCTTAGGGGGTAGTATGTTCTGTTTTTGCTAAAACAGATAACGTAGCAACCAAGTGTTAGGGTGCCTTAGAATGACATTAAATGGCTTCAAAAGGAAGGGGTGTGCCCAGTAAAACACATGAAGACCTTGACAGGTCATAGTGTCATGGGAAACAAGGGGAAGAACCATAATTCTCAAGGTTTAATGGAGCGTGTTACACGTGTCTGAAATCGAGTACATCGATCGACTAGAGTGTTGTATATGTAACTCGCGGGAAGCGTTAGAGTTATCTACACTTTCGGGCGTGAATTCGCTGAGCCCTAGCCCTGCAAATGAGTGCAATGGGCCCTTATTCATTATTTATGCATTGGTGTGAATGCACGTTATTTATGTTGATTATGTTGATGTATATTTTTATTATTGATGTTTTAAGTTATATCAGTAACTTAAGGTTAGTAAAGACTAATCAAGAGATTTTGGTTGTCTTTAGATTGGGGGGAGAACACCTAATCAAGATAATGACTAGAATACCCTCTTTAGGGTTGGGACCAGTTCATGGAGTGAACGAGGCCCTGACATAGAATTTTACCTTGGTTATTGAACCGAGGGTGGTTATGGGATATTTTCGGAGTCAAAGTTTAAGCTCACAGTAATAGCCATGGAGGATATTTAGACCTTCTTGGTCTCCATTTCTTCGAGACGATGGATCCCTGCAAATGCGCAACCCAGGTCTTTGAGCATCATGGAAGGCTCATCTACCTCCAGCCAGTGTGTCCATGAGCACAACTGGTACCTACATCTCTAGGCCCATGGCTGATCCAAGTGGATCTCTAGAGATGCTAGGATTTTTTATAATAGCCATGGGGGTAATCTTTCAGACCTTTATGGTCTCCGTATCTTTGGGACGATGGATCCTTGCAAATGCGCAAACCAGGTTTTTGAGCATCAAGGAAGACTCATCTACCTCCGGCCAGTGTGTCCATGAGCACAGCTAGTACCTACATCTCTAGACCCATGGCTAATCCAAGTGGATCTCTACAGATGCTAGGATTTCTATTAGCATACAATTACTCCTTTGAGCGGGAGTCAGTATTTTTCAGGTAACAATTAGTGCATTGTTTCGTGAACAGTGTCCATTGTCTTGTGCATTGTGTTGGTCTTTATTGGTTAAAGGTCAACCATGTTTTTGAGCTATGTTATATTCAGTGCTCTATATATTACTTTACATCAGCCACTGTATATTGATGTTCTGCATGTTGGAGTCTTGTGTTTGGAGATTTCTCGACGGGCGAGTTATCTCTAAGTGAATACAAATTTGTTAGTGTTAATTATCAAACAATGGTTCGAGAGATAATTAATAACATATTTGATATTGCTTGTTAATTAGATAAGTGGAACGATTAAAGGACTTGCATAAAAGGTAGGTTTCTTTAAAATACTTAAGCATTGCATGGGTGATGTTATGCTTCTTAGTATAGTGTAGTTTTTAGGCAGAACTACTTCTGGATCCGATCTTGTTGAAAACATTGGAGATGTTGTCTAATGAGTACATAGGCAACTAACATCGAGTGATGTTGGCCCGATCCAAAAAATATTAATAAAACTTTTTATCCTTTGGAAGCTCTTCTCCTGTAGGCGGAGATGCTCCATTGTAGTTGTGGTTGTTGTTTGGTTTGCTTTGTTGCAGATTCTCCAGGCGATGACAAGTGAGACCAAGGCAGGCGAGCACAAGAGGTTTCTGCATTTTTACAACTCCGATATGTAAGTGTACCTTAAGCGTGAGAGTCAACTTGTTATTTATTTTCATACGGGTGATAGACTTGTACTTAGATGGATGAGCTAGTCTTTATGAATTTTCAGACGTTAAATAATATCATATGATTTGATATACGTATTTGTGAACCCCAGTTATCGTGACCTGGATATTTAATCGAAGGGTTTGTTTTGTATTTAAAGAAAAAAAAATTTCCCTACCTACCGTTCATGCTATTTAAAAATACTTTTAACAATCTGGGTCGTGACAGTATGTCTACAGAGTCTTTAAATAGCCCATAACATTTTCTCACAATCCAAATGTGCAATGCTAGAGGCTAGTTAGTTCACTTCCTTTGAGTTCCACATAAATGGTTCGGCACTAATCTCGTGAGAGTCACATGCTCTCCTATATTTGAAGCCCTTATGTACTAGTTAAAAGATGATTGGAACACTTTGCGCATATGTATTCTTGTTTTCATCCACAACGCGCTAAGTGAAATTCACCTTTAAGTCGATCAAGACCCTCTTGAAATGCAACAGGCTTAGAAAATGTGTTCCTAATTCGAGGAGCTTCTGGTAATCTTTTACTAACAAAGTGCCCACCATTAGCTGGTCTTCACCAATATTCGATTCTAACAAGTTTAGATCATCGATTGTCTCCCACTCTGCATCCACCTCAATGCCAAAGTTATTGGGGTCCTCACTGTTTTCGAATTCTTCGTGGTCAGACACACTTCCCATGTTAATTATATCATTATCGTTCCTCTAATCGTCACCCTACATTTCTTCAAATTTTTTACCATCGTAATTATAAGGGTTATATAGAGTTTCATAGTTATCAAATGAAGTCCTTGTCTCACCCATTATCGGTGACAATTCTTCTAATTCATTCTAATTGACTTCTATCTCAGGTTCTGTAGTCATTGGATTGGTGAAAGAAAAATAACATGGATTTGTTGAGGGCAAGTTTCTCAGTTCTCCTAATCTGCATTGTGTATTAACATGTTAATAAAAGTACAATATAATTCAACATTATGTATTTGATTACATGCTTACAATTTATATCGTGTTATTGATAGCACAATATGTATACATGTCATGCTATTGCATCTATGCTGAAAATCATTATTGGTATATTACATGTGCATTTCGTATCATTACTTATGCGATAGATTATAAATCGTGTTTTGCTTCATATGATATGCTTTGAACTTAACACGATATATTCAATGGCGTGTTCTCGTGTACACGATAAAGTACAATCTCGCATAATCTAAAAATTCATTATTACCTCACAGTTTCAAAAGTGAATTGTATTTCATTAACTGCAGTTTAAAATCCAACATTAGAGCTGAGCTGAGCCATTATTACCGGTGATTTAGCTATATTGACTATCTGGTTCCTTTTTACAGATGGTGATTTGTCACCATTGTCGGACTCCTTATTTGCCTTCTTATGAATAGAGAATACTGATTGTAGGTCAAAGATAGAATAAAATACTTCAAAGTGACAATACCATTAACGACGAGTTATACTTTGACTTGAAACAGTAGCTCCCCAAACCTCATGGATAGATCAATATTCATCAACCATGCATTTTTACCTATATACATATCATCATTGTCTACCTCTCTATTAAAATATATACAAATATCAATCATATCTATAATAGATGTAAAAACTTGATCGAAGCCACAAACTGCAGCCTTTGGAGCTCTCAAAAAACTTCTAGGGTGTCAAAAATTAATTTTTTAATAAACAATGAATCTCACTGAGTCATCATCAATCACCTCCTACCAACTCTCACTGGCCACCGATGAATCCCAACACACTAAAATGACACAACACTATTCCAATATTTATTTATTATAATATGTAAAATAATGAGTTTATTTAAAATTTAAGGGTAATTTTATCCATAAGTAAGTTATATAATATTTATATTTAAAATCCAAGAAATATAAAATTTTGTATTCTTTGGCTGAAAAAACTCTAAATCTAAACAGCTATTAAAATGATTTTTCATTTTTCTTTAAAGAAAAAAATGAAGTCTCTATTGGACCATTAAACCCAATTTAAATGCAAGAGCCCTATTGACAGCATCCATCCAAAACTGGGGAATGTACTTGATTCAGGAGTGTCACAAGAACATATTTATCGATAAACATGCCTTCAACGTTACCCAAAAAAGATAAACATGCCTTTGACAACTGCTTTCAGGTTCTATATTTTTTCAAAACTTGCCAGAAGGTAGCAAGCATAGGGATTTTGTAGTCTGCAACTGAACAGAGCATCACTTCATTATCAGAAACAAAAAACTCAGCCCTCTCGGAATGGATCTTCCCAGTTTGCATAGATAATAGCTGAAGAGGATTCTCCTTTCAACAGCCAGAAATTAGGTTGCCACCTAAACCTGCGTAAATGAAACAAAATTAAACATTTCTCATCACAAACATCACAAAAGAAAAGATACAGGATTGAGTTTTACAAAGTTTAAAATGTGTGAATTCTTTTTCTATGAGAAAAAAGGAGATTGTACCTTTTGTTGGCTAGCTGCTGGATTTTACAATAAGATCTTCCAATTCATCTATAATGGCTAAATAACAGAATCTGAACTGATCCTGGCAAAGTTAAAATTAAGCCATCAAGAGGACAGTTGCACTGCATAAACACATTATCCTTTCTTCATCTATTACACAAATTGCAAGTTTGGAATCAGGATTATGAACCTAATTTCGAATTATTTCTTATCTGAAAGGCATGGTCAAGGTTTCAAATAAACCAAAATAGAAACATTTATTTTCTTTTACATACTTATTAACTTCCACCTCTGGAACACAATTCTACACATAAATACATTTCTTATTCAATAAGAATAACATCAATATTGTAAAATCTAGAAAATCCCATCCTGGGTGAGAAAACCCTACATTTGATTATTCCTGGCCCAATTATTCAAATCAACTAACAATTCTTCAATGCATCCAGATTCCGTTGGACTGCAGTCCATAGTTGGCCCAATTTTAGCACTAGTTACACATACATTGAATCTATGATCGTACTCAATAACGGACACATTAAGGCCCAAATCATGCTACCCAAATCTAAAAATGTTATGGTTAAGATGCACAGCAACTGAACAGGGGCAGGCAGACCCATGCAAGGCATCTGAATTGAAAGAGATTTTTCCTCCAGCCATCAATATGTACAGTTACGTACCACAAAACCATTATTAAGCTTTTCATCCTATAGAAGCATACTACCATCCGGATATTCATGCCCAATTTCATATCCATGAGCATCACATTTAAGCATCAAGTTTTTGAAGAAGAATGAATAAAACATCTAGATGTAAAATATAAATAAAACAACACGTACAATAGCAACAAGTTTGGGTACAATATAACATCACTCAGCAATGTGGAAACTGTTCAAAAAAAAAAAGAACACTCACATCAATACATAGGAGGCCTGATATTCGCAATTTTAATCCAGTTTATTGGCATCTTCTTACCCTCAGATTTTCATTGAAAGCAGAAGGCAAAGATAAAAACCGACATAATCCATTGCTCTTTGACAGAATTTTGCCACTAACTGACAGCTAATATTAAATTTTGAACTCTAGAATGCTCACAACAAGAAGACATACTGATGTTTGAACCATCCCAATACGCTGGGATCTGAAAGTGGAAACAGTCTTGACAAGGTCTAATGCAGACAGGTCACCAATAAGAATCCTCTGAATTGTGTGGAAAATGGTACAAAATGCACCAGTCCTACCAATACCTGCACTGAGAAAGACAAGGAAAAAGATTAAAGAAGCACCTGATAAGAAAAATAAAAACATCATGCCTTATCATAATTTAAATGACTCTAGAAACAAAACATTAGAAACTGTAACAGGTACAGGATTGGAACTGGCAGGTTTCAACTTCTTTTTCCACCACCTAGCTTTATTGGATGGATGGTTAGTCATAGCAAAATCAGAACTAGGGTTCTGAACAATAGAAAATGAGAGAGCACTCTATTTCTAGTAATGGAATCATACACAAAAAGAGGAACGATCCTCACATTAAGAGAGATCGATCCAGAATACTATAGAAAGAAAAGTCCTAATTGCCCTTCACTTAAGTGAGGGTTTATAAAGAAGAAAATATAAACTAATCTAGAATGACTAAACTACCCTCTTTAGTATGAAGACTAATATAAACACTTAAAGACAAAAACATAACATATACTCTAACACCCCCTTTCAAACTCTAGATGTAGTTATTGTCAAGAGTTTGCTTAATAGAAACTGAAAGGGGGCCACCGTATGAGTCTTGGTGAAGAAATCGGCCAACTCAAGAGACAACTAAATATACGGGAGGGAGATAGTCCTAGCATGAAAATGATGACGCACAAAGTGGTAATCAATCTCTAAATACTTGGTGCATTGGTGGAACACAGAATTGTGAGCAATCTGAATGGCGCTCTTGTTATCACAATACATAGGAGTAGGAGCAATGATAGAGACACCCATATCAGCCAACAACCAACGGAGCCACACAACTTCAGCAGCAGTGTCGGACAATAGATGGAGGATTGAAACCTAAGCTTTGATACCATGATAGTAAAATCAGAACTAGGGTTCTGAACAATAGAAAATGAAAGAGCACTCCATTTTTCAGAATGAAATCATACACAAAAAGGGGAACAATCCTCACATTAAGAGATATCAATTCACAAAACTAAAGAAAGAAAAGTCCTGATTGCCCTTCACTTAGGTGAGGGTTTACAAAGAAGAAATAGAAACTAATCTAGAATGACTAAACTACCCTCTATAGTATGAAGACTAATATAAACACTTAAGACAAATACATAACATATATTCTTAACAGTTAGAAAGTGTAATAGGTGCAGGATTTGAACTGGCCAGTTTCAACTTCTTTTTCCACCACCTAGCTTTATTGGATGGATGGATGGATGATGGACGAATGAAAGGATGGATGGATGGATAGAAAAGGACTCTTCTACATCAAAAATTACCTGTCATAAATTTATGATATAACTCTTAATACTTTTCTGTGACATGTTTTTTCTGTCCAATTCTTTTTTAATACATGTTATTGTATAACAAAATAGTTAGATATCAAACCTGCAATGCACAACTATAGGACCCACATCAGGCGGAATATGATACATGCTTTTCAAAATTTGACGAACAGCAAGAGTGTTTCCTGGGACTCCATGATCAGGCCACTGAGGGTACTGGATGTGGAGAACAGGTAAAGGGGGCTCTTCAGACTGCAAACAAAAATAAGGGAGAAATTTAGTTTCAAATATCAATACATACAGATCAGCATCTAAATCAATATGTCTTCATACTGAAGCCCATGCATGCTTGTATAACTCAGTCAGAAATACATACAGTGCTTACCAATTGATTCAACTGAAAATATATGAGAGAAATCCTCAATGTACAAATTCCTAAAGACGTGCAGCAAGGAAAAAGTTAAACATTTTAAAAAACTTCCTAGCTCCCAATGAACATACAAAATGTTTTGTTATTGTATTATTAAGGATATATTGCCATTTTACCATAAAAACAGTTAAGGAGGACAACAGTTCCACTTGCCAAGGCACATGAAACGTGTCCTCTGGGAGATGACTTTTATCCTTGGTTTTGCGATGTACAGACATCAGATACCTTGAAGCTTATACTTCATCATCTAAAGGCTAAAAAGGTGGAAGAACCTCTTGCCTCTCACAAATTTTTGTATGAATGTGTCAGAATCACAGAAATTTTCAAAGCATGTTGTCTCACCTCTCTATATTCCACCTCCATGTAGCGTAACACCAGCGATGCATCAGTTTCTAAAGAATGTTTGTTGATAATGCGTATCTTCCCCAATTCTCTCCGTCCCTCATCTGCTGGAAAATAACTATCACATTTCACTACCTGCATAAAAGATATTATCTAAAATACCGTTTTTAATATTATAATTTCTAAGATAAAGAACTCCAAGTAAAGAAGAAAGGCTTCTTTAAAAATACAAAGAGAAAATGCAACAAACTTAGGGAATAGTAAACTGACAAACGGATTATGTAGTGCGCTCACAAGTTGAAACAAAAAACAGACGTGGTCAAAATCTTCAGTCATCTCATCTCCCAGAACAACCTACTTTATATGTTACAATTCATATTTTAGTATATCAATGTTAAGTGAAAGAAGAAATGGATAGAGCTCCAAAGCTGCATGTAGCATCCCTAAGGTTCTGCCACCAGTTTCAAACACAAATTAAATAACTAGTATCTAACTGGCTTATCTTAGAATGTTATATACATGGATAATGATTTTCCTACACCAGAATCTGTCCAACAAAACCTTACACCTGGTTTTGATTGGACAGAGAAAAGTGGACCCCCTATTGTCATGTGAGAGTGTGAGACCCACTTTTCTCTGTCCCATTAAAACCAGGTGTAAGGTTTTGTTAAACAGTCTGCTGTATGGTTATCAGAACCCTATATACATGCATTGTCTGACCCAAAAACCCAAGAGGGAAAAAACATAGCTAGAAATGACTACAATCTAAAGACATCCGTATAGAAACCACACTCAATCTTTAGTCCTCTCCTCAGAGTACCATTGTATTTTAAAAAAGGACAATTCCTCACTTTTAATTTGTTCCAACTTCCAGTCACACCTATTAGACATCTACATATGATGAAAAAGAAAGTTGGCTTCAGCGTGCACAGTATTATTATCCAGTATCCAAATAATTCAAAGGACTGCTATAAAAATTTCTCATAGAGAATGACTACCTAGAAGTAAAAGCTTTCAAGGACAATATATTGCGAAAGTAAGACAGTGAAGTACCCTTTCATTGTCAACTAGCCGAGTAAGCATAACAATCAAAGGACAGTGGTACTGAACTATCATCTCCCAAAAATCTTGAAAGGTGTTAGGCAAGGGGCCTTGGGTTGCTATAAATTGAGAAAGCCTTCCATCCAAACTAGTCTACAAAAAGAATGAATAGATATGACTGGATATTCCTTATATAAGAACAAGATAAACTAAACAATGCTTCATTAATCCTCCTCTGATGCATGACACATGCTCTTTGAAAAGGAAACAAGAAAAATGTGTGATATGTAATATACTCACTAAATTACTAATCAAAACTTCAAAAAAATGATCAAATATAGTCACTAATTACAAGAAGAAAACATTGATAAGTTTACCTTAATGAAGCTAGCATTAATGTATCCGCTCCCCAAAGATTCATAGTCACTAGTTGAGTTTAGAACAACCCTCGTATCATCAACTAGAAATGGATACACATAAAACAAAATTTTTAGTCAACTCAACAACCTATTGTACTGGTTTTATGCAAAAAAAAATGGGACTTCTACCTCCCCAAAAAAACATAGTTGATTTTAATTCACAAAAGATGTATAAAGATGCTTTAAAGAGAGAGAAATACAAGGTAAAACATCTGTGTAGCGATTTTTCTCCAAATTAACCCCTGCAATAGCCACTTTACAGCTCCTTATCATGTCAGTTTTCCTTATCCTCCCTGCCTGTTAATCAAATAAGGAAAGCTCAACTTAAAGAACAATAAATGAATGCTAAAAGTCATTCACTCATATCAATCTAGGCCACATAGCATATTGATCAATATGGTCCTTCAAAATGATACAATTTCGATGGCATCCATACTCTATGCATAATCATAGATATACTTCTGTGAAAATTAAAGTCACGATCAGTAATTCTTGAATGACAAGATTATGCACAGAGAATGCTTAAATCAGGAGTCTAAAGGAGGGCTATTTCCCTGAGATACTATTTTGGCATATGCTGTCCACAAGCACTTACATGTTTTTTATCAATCCCACAAGCACTTACATTGTTCAAGACAAATGGGAGTAGGTTATGTAAGATTTTGTCATTGACATCTTATTTTTGAAGAAATTTATGTTTCTTAATAAAACCGCTAGATGCATTATGATTTTTTTTTAGTCTATGTTTAAAATTTCCTTTTTGAAGAACCAAAATTTAAACTATTCGAAAGACTAAATAACGTTGTGATAGCCTATTGTTAGCTCCTCGGCCTCTTGCCCAAGCATGGAGACGACAGTCAGCCCCAAAGCCTTGGCGGATGTACCAGCCAAGGCATGCACATTCCATGCGTGGATGTGCATCAATGGCAGCATCAGACCAAATGACGGACCCGTTGGCAAGACAGCAAGATGGTGGAAGGATGGACGCAGAACTCAAAGGGCCGTGAGTGCACGCTCCGGCTGACCATGTGCAAGTGAGCGAAGCCAATGCCTGCACATATGGGCAGCAATGCCTGCATGCGTAGGCAGCAGGGCCTGCACATGCGTGCAGCCTTCTGCGTGAGAACCTTGTTGGAAACTTGGCGGCTCCATGGAACATTGGTTCTTCATGAAACTTCACAAGGGTGTTAATGAGCGCCTAATGGACTCTAGATGATGCCCACAACAGGCAACGACGGTTGGTTGTTTGTGTGTGTGTTTCCTATTACAAGCTACAGGAATCAGAAGACCAATCAAAACTACAACCAACGAAAACCCAATTATGCAGTCACTGGAAACGAATCGAAACCATAAATTCAATCTAACGGCACGGCAGCCGGTTGTTCTAATGCCAATGTTCAAAAATACCTGCAGAGCGTCAAACTCGTCGTCAATGGACTCGGGGAAGCGGAGCTTGGCCTTGAGGAGGCGGAGGGCCTCGGAGCAGTGGCGGAGCTGGTCGGGGGTGAGGACGAGGTCCGGTGGCGGATCCGCGAGGAGGCCCGAGCTCACGGGGTTCCAGCCATGGGAAGAGGCGGAAGGAGCGAGGTTCGGACTAGGGTTCGGAGGGCAGGTGGCGACGGAGGAGGCCATGGCCAACCGTCGGGCGCGGCTGCGGGCGCTCGCTCTGTTCCCCGTGGCTGCCGGCTGCCAAAAAGAGGGCCGTCGTCCGATTCCGAAAATTTCGGGGAAAGTTGGGCTCCGAATACGATTGGATCAACTAAACGGAAGCCTTTTGAGTGCTCCACCCCGGGAGGCATCATTCATGTATCGACGCGCGGCATACACTTAAGTGTATATCAAGTATAGTAATATTTGCGCTACCATGTTCGTAATGAGTTATTGTTCTTAATATCAAGGGCTCATATAATTTTTAGAGAAAATCAGAACCCTAAAATACCTATAATTTTTTATTAAGTCTTATTTAAAAATTAAATCTTTCATTTAAATTTTTATTTTTTATTTATTCTTAAAAATCCCTAATCCTATTAATTGACCTTTATTATATCTAAAATACCCCTCTCTTATCATCCTTATGCCCACAGTTCTCCTCCCACCACCAGGCACTTCTTCTACCGGCGTCTCCTCCCTCCTCCTCTTCTCCTGCATTCTTTTCAATTGTGTAAATAATTTCATTCGCTGAAGCTTACTCCCCCATCTAACATTTTCCGCCTCCCTCTTTTTCTTCCAATCTCAAGCCTAAAACCTCTCCAGAACCCTTTATCAGACATCATACACTTTTTGGCACTTCGTATGATGGAGTTTTTGGTGAGCATCTCATGTCCCTTGAGTTTGATTTATACGTTCGATTTTTTTCAGATTTATTACTATTTTGTCTCGTTGATTTAGTCTGAACCCGTGAACAGAAAAGGGATGAGGAAAGAGGCCCTAGTGAACCGTCATAATAAGTAAACAAGTGTAAGCTTTGCTACCTGACAGTATGGAGTACTAACCACACTGAGGGACAGGCCCTGAATCAAAGGACGATACTTTGAATTCTGTTTTCTATTTGTTTTCTCCAATTGGCAATACATATTCTT
Organism: Saururus chinensis; assembly: GCA_035235625.1. Lineage (NCBI taxonomy): Eukaryota > Viridiplantae > Streptophyta > Magnoliopsida > Piperales > Saururaceae > Saururus > Saururus chinensis. The sequence continues at coordinate 32,600,071 of CP141140.1, forward strand.
TTTTCTCTGTGTGCAATCAATTGACAAATTTTATGTTGATTGCCTAATCTGACATCACTCCATGACAAGGAAGAAATTTTTTCTTGAGGTGATGGTTATAGGAGCAAAACTGGCAAATCTATAACAAAGCCTGACTATAACATTAATTATTTGCTACACAAAAGCACAAGGTGTTAAGATTCATGTTGTAGATATTTCATGAGTAACTCCTTCAAGGTTATACTAAACCAGTGACCTTATTTTTGAATGTTTCTCAATAATAAGATTATTTACTTAGTTTTTTTAAAAGAAAGTTCATTTGTTTTCTAGCAGTCCTAGTTGCTGAATTTCAATATTTGTTAGGTCATTTGTTTTCTAGCCTTGTTTAGATCTAGATCTATACTTGGTGTTGGGTGTCATACATTAATTAGATGTTGGTTATTGAAATTAATTTTTGTTGATATTTCTATATATGTTCCAGACTTCTATTTTTCAAGGACTCACTAAGATCCATCTTATTGTGCAGAGTACATACGAGGGGATGTGAAGAATTAGGAGGTTCCTTGGGACAACTACGCTAAAAATATGTCTTCTGATTTGAGAGCTAGTTGGAAAATTAAGTTAGAATCTTCCAATGTTATTTGAAAATTGAGGGATAGTCCTTAGCAATGGTAAAATTGATTTGTCTTCAAATGTTGCAGAAAGCTTCAATTCATGGATCAATTATGAAAGGCACTTACCAATTATGAAGATGATTGATTCTATATGGGTCAAAATTATGAATATGGTGATGGAGCGTAGTAATCAAGCAAGTAGCTAGACAAGTGTTCTTTGTCCAATAATGGAGAAAAAATTGTCTGATAATATCAATACTTGCATCTCTTGGGTGGTGGTTAGTTCTACTCCAAATGTGTATGAAGTTATGTCAACCCCATCTGCATATGTGAATATTAAAACTCATGAGTGCTTTTGTTTTCATTGGCAGATAAATAGTTTTCCATGCTCACATGCAATTGTTGCATTGATGAAGAGTGGAAAAGATCCTCGTTCTTATTGTGATAAGTACTTTACAAAAGAGTTTTTTTGAAAACTCTTAATCTCAACCAATCAATCCTATTCCTACCTTTGAAAAACCAGATGAAGAAAATTTAGTATTGTCACTATTAACAAGAAGGCAACCTGAGAGGCCCAAGAAGAAGATGATTCCTTCTCTTGGTGAGAAAATAAAAAGAAAAATTAAATGTAGTCGATGTGGTAAACTTGGTCACCACAACCAAAAATCATGTAAAGAAGCTTTGTAGTCCCTCATATATAAATGTTTTTTTCTTATTTTTGTTTTAGGAATACAGAATTTTCAATTTTTATATGCAAATTATAATTTCATAGTCAAAAGTCATTTCTTAGTTGACATTTTAATTTCCCTTCCTGTACTAAATCCTTAATTTAGTGTTACAGTAAATTTATACTCTGCCAGGATCACAATATAAATCTACTGTAATTCACTTTATGATTTTATATTGAAAAGTCATGTACCACAGTAAATTTATACTTTGTTCTGATTTCATATTGAAAGGTCATGCCTTACAGTAAATTCATACTTTTGTAATTCTTTTTATATTGAAAAGTCATGTACTACAGTAAATTTATACTATGTTCTGATTTCATATTGAAAGGTCATGCCTTACAGTAAATTCATATTACTATAATTCTTTTTATATTGAAAAGTCATGTACCACAATAAATTTATACTCTGTTCTGATTTCATATTGAAAGGTCATGCCCTACAGTCATGTACCACAATAAATTTATACTCTGTTAGAATCATAGTATAAATGTACTATAATTCACACGATTATAATTTCATCATGAAGTTAGGTGTTACAATAAATTATGTAAAGGCCAAGTTTATGGTAATCCCTTAGCCAATTTTTATTTTTATGGGTATCCCCTAAATTCAGTAGCCATGATTATTTACATTCACTTGTATCAATGTTACAAATATTTTATTCACATTTTTTTGGGAAGGAAATGCTTTTTCACTTTACCTTTCTTTGTTTTTTCAATATGACTCATTCACTTGTATCAATGTTGCATCAACCAATCTTCATATAATGTTCCAAAAAAAATTATTTAGATATATGACTATGTAATATTGATTGATGGTGATTTTTTGTGAAAAAAATGTAAATTAAAGAAAGGATAATGCTTTGAATAGTTTTTCCAATAAAATGGTTCCTGATGGGCTGATAGCCCCCATATGTGTTAGCAAATGGTTGCTATAATAATTTCATTATGAAGTCATGTGTTACAAAATACATTTTACAACACAAAATCAGTTTTCACACCAAGTTGGCTTCTGCACGAATCATTCCCCTATGTGATTCACCACAAGAGGCTTCTGGACGGTCATCTATGTTGCTCCTGCATATACAAATGTCACACTTAGGCACAAGACATGGCAGTCACCTCAAGGAAGAAAATGTTTTAATTCTATAATCAACATCACATTGCTATGACTGACATCCATCCAAAAATACTTTCGTTTTCCATGCACAAGCATCTGATTCCCACATACCAACTCATATGTTGCTTCCTTCTAGGAAGCCTAGAAAGGTTTAAACTTATCCAAAATGACAAATGCTTTATTCTCTGATCAATTTGTTGTCAGTAGGTACTAAAGGAATTATTGAATAAGCTTCTTCCAACAAAGAAAACTAGCGCATTAGCAAATTATAAAAGGTAAAATTTGAGGAGAAGAAAGTGAGGATTAATCAATTTATAGTTCTGAAAAGCTGAAAACTATCTAAGGATTAAGAAAATCAAGTGCAACCACAATATTGTTAGAGCTTGTTTCCTACATACTGAACACACAAGAACAACTGCCCTCAACATTCACCACAATATAATAAAAACTAGAAATTTAAAATTAAGAACTTAATTTTTAAAGAGGATCTAAGGGGAAATCATAGGTATTTTGGGGTTCTGGTAAGAATTTTCTCTAAATTTTAGTTATCAAGAGATTTACATGTATAATTTATATTAAGCTTAGTCAAAAGAAAAGGTAAATATATCATCATAACATTCAATTTATACTCTCTTGAAGGCAGAGATCATATATAAATCACAATCAATTTATACTATAATTATGAAACAGTAAATATATACTCTGTTATTTACATCCACCACAGAACAAAACAATAAATATATACTCTGTTGTTTACATCCACCACAGAACAGAACAGTAAATATATACTTTGTTATTTACAACAACCACAAAATGAAACAACAAATATATACTATGTTCACATATATGGAATAATAAATTTATACTCTATACACATATATGGAACAATAAATTTATACTTTGTACGCAAATATGGAATAATAAATTTATACTCTAACCTTATATATGAAACAGTAAATTTATACTCTAACCTTATATATAGAAGAATAAATTTATACTTTGTACACATATATGAGATAGTAAATTTATACTCTAACCTTTTATATGGAATAATAAATTTATACTCTAACCTTATATATGGAATAGTAAATTTATACTCTGTACACATATATTGAATAGTAAATTTATACTCTGTACACATATATGGAACAATAAATTTATACTCTGTACACACATATGGAGTAATAAATTTATACTCTGACCTTATATATGTAACAATAAATTTATACTATGTACATATGGAATAATAAATTTATACTTTATTCACATATATGGAACAGTAAATTTATACTCTGACCTTATATATGGAACAAAAAAATTATAATTTAATTTCATATATAGAAAAAACCAGCATTTTTTTCATTTGTTTTCGTGTCATTCGATGGAGTCATTATTTGTTGTTGTAAAGAATCTGACTAATGATAGGTACATCAAATTTGCTTAAGTTTCTCCTTCATAAAGAAATCAAACGTTTGTATTGCATCACTAGGGGAAGAGGGTAACTTGTCTTTTCAATCAACCAACAGATGGGTGAGATGGAGAGAATGAGGAAGTGCCCTTTTCACCTCCCTCTAATGTGGAGTTCAATCAAATCTATCCAATTTCAGCGTCTCCACCTTATGTCTAATTATCGTTTACCGAACATCCTCGTATAAGTACAAAAACCTCACCTTATGGCAATTGATGTTCAAATCCCACATTACTAGAAATTCTAAAAGCAAGGAAGAGAACCCCAAATTGCATGAAAGAAAATGAATCAAACTGCAACAAATTCAAACTACAAGAAAGAATAACCCCAAATCGACTAAAGAAACGAATCACTTTGCTAGAAATTTAAATAGTGTATCAATTTCATCAAAGATGAGCAAGGATGGGTTTCAGAAGGTAAAGTACCAAGGAAAATGGAAGTGGCGTCTTAGTTGGAGTTTCTCCGCCGGGTCGGGGAGGGAAGGAGGCCGAAGGCAAGGAGGTGGAGGAATCCTCGTGGTACTGCCGGAGAAGGTGGACACCGTCGACAAGCTCGGTGGGGATCCTAGGAGTAGCAACAATCAGAGAGGAAGACAGCAAGCAATGGATCACAGAAGCATGAAATCGCCAGAATGAAGCTTCAAATTGCCGGAGCTTTGGTTTTGGTTTGGAGCAAATAGCGCAGTCCCAAATTTTGGCAGTTAGAGCTTTAAATTTAGAATTCAATGCGAAAAGAGAGAAGGGTATTTTAGGATTTTTAAAAGTTACATATATTTCAGTTACTTATTAGTCAAATTGTAATAATTAGGACTTAACGATAATTAAGTTTCAAACTTAGTCCTAATAGGTCACGCGCCCTAATTTTTATAGGAAAAATTATATAAATAATAGTTAAAAAAATATTTATCAAATTAAATTATTTTAAAAAATATTTTTTAAAGTGGTGTTCTTTTTTGCCATGTAGGCACCAGCCAAGCAGCTGGTGCCTATGTGGCTTTTTTTTTAAATTTTTAAGTTGATTTCGTCATTTAGAAGAACAAAATTGGTTTTAAGCTAATTTCATCCTTCTGAACGACGAAATCGGTTTAAGTTGGCCCGGTTTCGTTGTTCTAAATGATGAAATCAACTTAAGCTGATTTCGTCATTCTAAACGACAAAATTGCCACACATCCCATTTCGGCGTTCGGTCAGCAACAATGCTGATCAAAATAGTTTTTTTTTACAAAACTATTTAAAACTAACTTTATCACCTATCCCTGTTCATTCATTCAAAACATACACAATTGCATTCATTCCACTCATTCCAAGCATAACAAATATAACATTAAAGTACATCATAAACGAGTATCAAATATATTACATCACAAGTCGAAAAAATGTTTAGTTTAAAATAAACATATAAAAAAAGTAATGTCATAATCTCCTATGTCCTCGACCTCGACCTCATCCTTGACAGGGGTGTACGAGCTCCTGATAATCTAATCTACCTCTAGCTCTGGCTGTGGTTCTAGCTTCGGCTCCAGCTCCAGCTCAGCATAAGTAATAGATGGTACAACATGAGCTGGCCAATGTTGTCTATAATATAAAATGGGATCTGGCTGAGCTACATGTGCAGTGTCCAGAAATGATGAACCTGGAGGAGAGCTATACACTGCTAATGATGATGGAATATCAGGGAATGAAGAGTGCATCGGCTGCGTCTGAGCGGCCTCGTCGATAGGATAATCTCTATGAACATCTGTAATCACCAAATAAAGCAGTGGCAAGCTATGAAGGACATCATCAGACTCTCTAATCACCGACTGACATGCTGCTGATAAGTCCTCGTGCGAAGTACAGGTGTTAAGTGCATCATTCAAATGCGCATGCATACGTCAAACTAGACGAAGCTATAAAAAAATAAATTAAATATTAGATAAATAATTAAAACGAAATAAGAAAATAATATATACCTTAATTAACAAAGTTGTACTTACTAGAGCTACCTCAAACGCTCCCCTAGGCTGATATGTCATCTCTACATCATCGCACTGTAAAATATATCGTCGAGTAATCAGTAAATACCACTGCATGTAAGCACTACGAACATCTCGCAATGTCGTAGTCATCTCCCCTCTAATAACAGTGGCTCTCCTATCCACCCATTGAGCAATATATGACGCATGATGTATAGCCCAGTCGGTAATATGGCGGCTCTGTCGAGTGATGCAATGGACAAACTCAACGATAGAAGGTGGGACCCCTTGCTCCAGGTTAAACTTGAGCATTACACAATCCGGCACATACATCTCTATAATCTCATAACATATTAGCGGAGTTTGAGATAGCCACACCTCTTGACCGTCCGTGCATAGGGGATGTAACGCAGCCAACACATCCTCTGAGTACGGCTGCCAAATAATCTATACAATATATAAAGATAATTTAGTTTAAATAAAGACAAAAAATTTTAAAATCATTACATAAAAAGTTCAACACGGCAATAAAATTACCTGGTATGGCCGCTGGTGGTCTAACTCCTCTCTGTATAATCGGAGTACTCCTTGTGGATTTTCGGTTCTCTTTTTCCGAACATTCCACCTTAAGGAGTTAAATTTAAAAAATAAGTTCAGCATATGTATATAAAACATTGCTAAAAAAAGTAAGTGTTAAACATAAATACAGCCTACCTTGCCCCTAATGGAGCACCCTCGACCAAGCGACCCATCTCAGCACTTGGTTGTTCGACGTGTAAGTGCTCCCACAACCATAACTATGTCAGAAAATATGATAATAAATATTACAATTAAAGAATTATATGTGACTAAAACACCAAGTAAAGTTACACAATTAATTACCTGAAGAAGGGTCAAACAGCCCGCAATCCTCGAGGTCATGGCCTAGCATGCTTTCCCTAACTCTTGGTATAAAAATGCGAGAGTAACACTGCCCCATGAATAAGTACCAGCCATGTCAAAGTCCACAAGGAGGGAGAGATATGAAACATACACATGGCTGCTCATGGTATCCGCAAATATCGTGGCTCCAAGTAAATGTAATAGATAGGCTCGTGTATACTGCTCGATAACTATCTCTGTAGCATCGGCTGGGAGCTCGCGAAACACCTGTAAGAGCCATCGTAGGCTCACTCAGCTACCACGCATCATTGTAGTAGGAGGAGCTCTACCAAGAAGTCTAACTAATATATCCACATGAGCTCCTCCTGTCATCCTGTCACAGGATGTCCATCGATACGAAGTCCTAATAGAACTGCTACATCCATGAGAGTGATTGACATCTCTCCATATGACAAATGAAACGTCTGCGTCTCCCTCCTCCATCTCTCAACGAGAGTTGTCAATAGAGGCCGATCGAGACGAACATACTATAGATGAATGAAATGGCCGAATCCCGCTCGCTCGATATAAGGTAAAATACGCTCATCTATGGGCCAATGGCAGAGATATTTAAAATGTTCGGTGCACTCAAAGCACCCGGGGTCGTATAATAAATTTTAAAATTATAACATAGCGTACTATATCGTCAAAAAAAATGAAACAAATTTTAAAAAAAGTTATCATACCTCTCCTCTCCAAATAGCAGCAGACCTATGTGACTCCTGTTGTATGAGTATGGAAGTGTCACTCGGGCCAGGCCCATAACAAGGCTCTGCATGATGCATATTATCTGCAAAAAATTAAGATCATATCATTAATCGAAAGGAACATTATATGTTTACCAATCAACGGGAGGGTTTCTACATGATTTACTATTATACCCACTTTGTTTACACCTCCCGCATTTATATCCTCCTCTACCATCTCTCTTCATTGTTCTACGGTCCATTGTATTCCTAATGCGAACAGACCGTGGGCGACCGGGTTGCCTTATTGCTATCGAAGGGTATAACACAAAAGGTATATCCCTCTCCCAATACTCCCGACCACGAGGAGAATAAAATTCTGTGGAGTGCACATTTTTATAAGTAGAAGATGTGTAAAAAAGTGATGTCTGGATTGGCTCTCACCGCTTTGCCCACATGGCAATAAGGTGCGAGCAAGGATGACCATAAACCTGAGGGATGTTCCATGTACAAGTATGCATCGCAACATTTACCATAACCTTTCGGACACGAATTGATGTCACTTCGTACTAACCCCTGTTGATCCTATTAACTATATACTCCCCAATTTTTCTTGTTTGCTCTCTCAATATAGCTTCCACTCTGGGAGTATACGAGGTGGCCATGGCAGAGGCGGCAGAAGATCGTTTAACAAAAAATTTTATGAGCCGATAAAAGATAGCTGACACTAAAGCCTGCATGGGTAATCCTCGTGCCCCCTTCAAGACGCTATTTAAACTTTCAGCCATATTTGTAGTCGTCATGCCAAATGTCATAAAACCACTGTGGGCAAGGGACCACTGTGCAGGATGCAATTCTCCTCCTAAGAGGAGATGTTTTGCCCTAGGACTCTCTTGACCATCAAGTCCATTTTAGCATCAAACGTTTCTACTATAAGTGCACAAGCTGCTGCCCCAATTAAGTCCATTAGTATATCATTTTTGAACTCCTTAAAATTTACTTTTATGTAATGGATGCAATAACGATAGTGGTACTCTGGCTTGGGAAGAACCTCAAGCACGGCCTTCTGAAGCCCCTTATGTCGATCTAAAATAATGACGATGTTCGTCATGCCCATCAATACATGATCCCTCAGTTCCATTAAAAATCATTTCCAATTGTCTCCATCTTCCTTCCTGACAAGCCCGAATGCAAGAGAAAATAACCCATTGTTTCCATCTATAGCCGTTGCAACCATAAGAGCACCAGGGAATCTGCCATACAAGTGAGTGGCATCAACACCAATCACAGGGATGCAATGTCGAAACCCTGCTATAGACAGCCCAAATGCCCAAAACAATTGCTTAAATCCCCTACATATGTCACCATCTGCACAATGTACTTCATCATCCTCTAAGCGGTAGTAGGTATCAGGATTTGCTTCTTGCACTGCCCTTAGGTACATTAGCAACAATTTATATGATTCTACCCAATCTCCATAAATAGCCTTGATTGTCATATTCCTTGTTGCCCATGCTTTCTTATAAGATATGTCAACATGATACTTCTCCTGCATTCTTTGAATAATATCCCCTAGTGTGAGAGTTAATTCGGCTTGGATAGCGAGCATTATGACCTTCAAAATAAAGGAGGCTCTGCACTGCCTATGATCTGTGCTAAGTTGGGCATTCCGACATGTGTGGTCACCTTTCTACGTCTTCAATTTAAAGTACCCACCACCCCTTTTTATTGAGCCATGCACTCTCCAAGGGCAAGTGCTATCAATGCACTTCACTGTATACTCTGACAAATTTATTCATACAACCTTGTATTCGACATGATTTGGAATGGAAAACTCCTACAAGGCTATAACGAATGCTTCTTTATTCTCAAAGATGCGGCTAATATATAACTCATCTTCGTTTTGTTGGTCCATATCCATTGTAGAATTAACTGCCGCATCTACCTCCTTATCTGTGATGTGTGCATAAAGTGGCTTCACTTCATAGTACGGCGGCTCTTCATCATCTACATTCATATCATTTCCAGCAATAGCATTGTCTACCGCATCATCCCCCTCGCCATCAACCATCTGTTGAGTGCTTTCTTCACCTCTAACCCCTTCTACATTCATGTCAGAATCCTCTCCACTTACTTTGTCAATATTATCTTCACCTTCATTAGCCTCATTTTCATCAATATCTTCATCGTAGACATATCCCCCCCTACATATAAACATCGCATATGTATTAAATTTTATATGCCTAAAAAAGTCATATAAATTTATAAATATATATTTCACCTTTGATTGGATGGTCCAGCATCGGTATGACCAACATACATGTAGGGGTAATGAATGCCCATCAAACTTTGAGTTTCATACCATGCACCGCCTTGAGACATTTGAATGTTAAATGGCTCGTGTGCATGCGTCGTGGACCTTCCATATTACACACAAAATCTCAAAATTTAGCTAACTATATTTTCATTAATAATTATAAGATTCAAAACATATTCACAACTAAATCAACCTTACCTCTAATTAGGTCCACTTCCATCGTAAATAGGGGCAGACGACCTATGACGTTCATTTGAAGCTACTATCATAGATAAATTTCCTTCTTCTTCGTTGTCCACCAGCATTTGCATATGACTTTCATTGTTCAAATTTCTATTTGAGCTCCAGTGTGAGCTCCTATGTGAACTACTTTGCCTTTCACTAGGCACTCAGTCCTCTTTTTCGAGAAATAATTCGAAAGAAATTACGTAACGCGAGTGGTAAAACATAAAACCCATTGATGCATCATTATTTATGCATATTAATGTCATTCTCGATCTATATGACGGAATATTACATTTAATAGTAATTTCCATCTTCTTCGATCCCACCCAACCTTCTTTGCTACTTGCATCTCAAATTCATCATACGTCGACGGTTTCTTAATTAATAATCCTTCCGTGCATTCGTCATAGGTAAGTAAAAAACTAACCATTTCTTTTGTCATTTCTATTCAATTAATTCATAAATAATAGATTAAATTAATATTAGATTAAGCAAACTAATACTAACATCTACCATAACCAAACTATTGCTAACTCATATTCTCTATTAAATTAAGCTTTGATTTTAAATAAAAATGTCAATCAATAGAGGCATAAAATACCACAACAATATTTAAATAAAACCAAGAGATTTTTCAAATAAATAAGCATGGTAACCAACATATTTTCAAAATAAATACGCATAGAAACCAATAGATTTACCAAGTATATAAGCATATCATGAAGACTTTAAATTAATGAGCAAATTTTCTAATCAATGAAATTAAAATTGTTGTAAAGCAACACATTTTTAAAGCAATTATCTTTAAAAAAAAAGATTTAGGGTACTATGGTAGTGGGGCGAATTTGGCGCGGTTAGAATGGGGGCCAATGGAAAAGGCGGCGGGGAGGAGGAGGTGGGACCGGCAGCGGGCCGAACGACAGAAGCGGTAGCAGAGCGGAACACTGGATTGGCAGTTCGGCAGAAAAAGAACTGGAAACGTGACTGCAGGCGGAGTCATGACTAAAACGTAGATGATTTCGTCGTTCTGAACGACGAAACCAGGTCAACTTAAACTGATTTCGTCATTTAGAAGGACGAAATCAGCTTAAAACTAATTTCGTCCTTCTAAACGACGAAATCAACTTAAAAATTAAAAAAAATACGTAGGTGCCAGATGCGTGGCAAAAAGGAACATCACTTTGGGAAATATTTCTCAAAATGGTTTAAAAAGGTAAAAAAATTTAATTATTATTTATATAATTTTCCCTTTTTTATAAGCTAGGTTCATTATATAAAAAAAAAGTATTTTCCCTAACTAAACACCCTAAACAAGCTAGGAGTAGCTTTCTTAGTTCCTCACAATGAGCCTAGCAAAAATTATATATAGAAACCTTTATTCATGAGATTGATGGTATATAAGGTAGCACACACATTAGCAATAGTATATAACAAGGGTGCACATGTTAATATATATTAGTACCAGTGGAGTAACACTAATGTGTAAATTGTCGATCTTAAATATCAAAGATTCTCATGTGTTTCTTAAACTTGGCTTATTGTCAGTGAAACATTGAAAACCTTTCCCCATAGAAGTTGGGTATAATGAAAATTAAAAAGGAGTAAAATGTCTAAAATTATTTTATTTAAACTGTAAACAATAATTAACCAGCCTAAAACATTAATAATCCTAAAATTACCTTTCTAAAATGTTTAAAAACTCAAAAATAATTTACCTAAAATATGGCTTTTTATATATTTCAACAACTTTTTTTGAAATTATGAAAGTTTAGTGAAATGGAGAAAATTTAGAAATAAATTTCATCCATTTTGCTGAAATTAACACAATTTCGCAAATTATGTTTCTATGTGTGGGAGACGAGGAAGGTGAATGGGGTAAGTTAGGGTTCTTTGTTCAGGTTTAAGCAAAAAAAATTGATCACTCCTTTTACTCACCTCATTTATTAAGAAGCACATGTATTTTAAAATTCCAAAAAAAGGATTTTTATCTACTAAATATGTCACTACTTTTTTAATGATAGAATTGCCCTTCTCCTCTCCTTAAATCTTTCCCCTCCCTCACACCCTCCCCCAACCGTGAGCCATGTGTCATGAATATTTCACTTTATTACTCCATGACAGGATGTCGCTCCCCCTTGGACAACATCATCACCATCATATTGTGAAGGACACCTCCATCATCATCTTCCCTCTACTACAACAAAATGTACTATTAGCGACGAAAAACTAAGCGTCGCTAAAAACTAATAATGGCAACACATAAAAAAGCGTTGCAAAAAAATTCATTATTAGCGATGCTTAAAATTAAGCGTCACTAATAGTCATCTATTAGTGATGCATAATCTAAAACCGCTGCTAATACCAATCATATTAGCGACGCTTTATACTTTGCATCAATAATAGGTGTGTTATTAGTGACGCTTTGAACAAGCGTCACTAAAAGATATACATATTAAATTTTAAAAAAAAATCAAAACTATTAGCCACGCTTGTTCTTTAGCGTCACTAATAGTTTTAACAATAGCGACGCTTGTGAAAAAATGTCGCTAATAGTTCTAAATTTAAAAGAAGAAATTAAAATTTTAGAACTAATAGCAAGCGTGGCTAATTGTATTGATAATAGGGACGCTTGTAAGCAAGTGTCGCTAATAGTATTGATAACAGCGACGCTTGACTACAAGCGTCACTAATATCTTTATTAATTAATAAATAATTATTTAATAAATATTAAAAACATTTAAAATAAATTTTTTGAATATAATATATTTTCTTCAATATTGATTACTTGTATAAATAATAAATAAATATTAAATTTTTAATAAAAGGCAGTGTCAATAATATATTATACTTTCACTATTGAAATATAATATGTTTTATTTTTAAAATTTTCTTATTAATTTTAAGATATAATTTATAATAAAAGAGAGAGTGAGAGGAGAGAGAGATGAGAGAGAGAGTGGGGAGAGAGAGAGGAGGGGAGAGAGAGAAGAGAGAGAGGAGAGAGGGGGAGATTATTTTTAATTTTTTTTAAAAAAGTATTAGCAACGCATATACGTATGCATCACTAATTACTCAGGGTATTAACAACACATATGTGTATGTGTCGCTAATATTATAGTGTCGTAGTGACATATAGATCTATACATCGCCAATATTATAGTGTAGTAGCGATGTATAGATCTATACATCGCTAATACATTGTGTTAATAACAACGCATATAGTATGCGTCACTAATAGGATTTTTTATTTTTAAAAAATTAAAATTAAAACAGATAGAGAGAGAGTGAGGAGAGAGAGGAAGAGAGAGAGAGAGGGGAGAGAGAGAGGGGAGAGAGAGGGGAGAGAGGAGAGAGAGAGGAAGGGAGAGAGAGGAAGGGAGAGAGAAGAGAGACATAGAGGGGAGAGAGAGGGGGGGAAATTATTTTAAAAAAAATTTAGTATTAGCGATGTATAAATGTATGTGTTGCTAATATTATAGTGTATTAGCGACATAAATCTATACGTGTATGTGTCGCTAATACACTATGTTAATAGCGACACATATCGTATGCGTCTCTAATAGCATTTTTTTATTTAAAAAAATCAAAACAAATAGAGAGAGGGGGGAGAGAGGGAGAAAGAGGGAGGAAAAGAGAGAGAGGAAGAGAGAGAGGGGAGAGAGAGGAAGGGAGAGAGAGCAGAGACAGAGAGGAGGGGAGAGAGGAGAGAGAGGGGGAGATTATTTTAATTTTTTTAAAAAAACAGTATTAGCAACGCATATAGGTATGTGTCGCTAATAACATTTGGTATGTGTCACTAATATTATAGTGTATTAGTGACGTATAGATCTATATGTCGCTAATACACTATGTTAATAGCAATGCATATATTATGCGTCACTAATATTATTTTTTATTTTAAAAAAATTAAAATTAAAATAGATAGGAGAGAGAGTGAGGAGAGAGGGGGATAGAGAGAGAGGAAACAAGAGAGAGACGAAGAGAGAGGGGGAGAGAGGAGGGAGAGAGAGAGAGAGAGAGGAGAGAGGGGGAGAGATAGAGGAAGGGAGAAATAGGAGGGGAGAGAGAGGAAGGGATAGAGAGGAGGGGAGAGAGAGGGAGGGTAGAGAGTGGAGAGAGAGAGGAGAGGGAAGAGAGAGAGTAGAGGGAAGAGAGAGGAGAGGGAGAGAGAGAGGGAGGGAGGGTAGAGAGAGAGAGGAGAGGAGAGAGAGAAGAGAGGGAGGGAGGGAGGGAGGGAGGGAGGGGGAGAGAGAAGGATAAAAAAATATTATTAGCGACGCATACTATATTCATCGCTACTACTATTGATTATTAGCGACGTATAAAACTATACGTCGCTAATAATCAATAGTAGTAGCAACGCATATAATATGTGTCGCTACTAGTTAGCATATTAGCGACACATAGATTATGCGTCGCTAATACTTTTTCTTATTCGTTATAAACCCTCCCCCCCCCGCGTCCCTCTCTCCTCCGGCTCCACCGCCCGCTATTGTTCCCCCCCTTCCCCTCCCGTACACCGAGAGGGATGGCTGGTGCCCCCCCTCCCTCTCTCCCAGCCCCCCTCCCCCACTCCCCCTCTCCCACACCCCCGTGGCCTCCGCCCCCTCTCCCAACCCCCAGTCCTCCTCTCACACACACACCCCACCCATTCCCCGGGTCTCCCTCTCCCACACCCACCCCCTCTCTGTTACTCTTTGTAACAAAGAAAGGGGTGGGGACGAGGAGGGCGGAGTGGAGGGCGGGGCCGGATTCCGGCGCCCCACCAGAATCCGGCCACCTCTTTCTTCCCCACCGGCGGGTTTTTTTTAATATTTTGGTTTTTAGCGGCGCATATCATCATGCATCGCCAATACATTCGTCGCTAATAATATATATTTTTAAAAAAAATTAATTTTTCTCATAGCGACACAAAGTATGCATCGCTAATAACTATTCATTAGGGATGCATATAGTTATGCGTTACTAATAATATTTTTTATTTTTTTTAAATTTATTCTTGAACATTACCGACGCATAAAAAAATAATATTAACGATAGTTATAATTATGCGTCATTCTTTTTTTAATTTTTTCTACATATTATGAAATTATTAGTGACGAATAATTACGTGTTGCTAATAATAAAGTATTAGTGATAGATAGATCTGTGTCGTTAATAAGTTAATATTAACGACGCTTAATTATGTGTCACAAAAAAAAATTATTAGCGACATATAAATATACATCACTAATATGCAGTAGCGACAGCAATTTTATCAATGCATTTAGCAACGCTTTGTATGCGTCGCTAATAACTATTAGCAATGCTTATAGTACTATTAGCAAAGTGTAAAAGCGTCGCTAATAGTCAATTTTGTTGTAATGCTCTTTCTTCCCCCACCATGGCCCCCATTCTAACCCTTGAACACCAACATCACATGTTAGGTTATAACTTGAATATTTATGTCTTGACTTTGATAGGTATGTCATATACATGCTAGCTCTTATGTTTATGGATAAATAGGGGTTTAGTAAGGGAATGATCAGAAAATGGTATATTATGTCAATTATGGATTGAATTGTTATATTGCCATGTCGTTATATTTTTTTATTATTGTCATTGTCTTCAAACCATTATTGAGTTTTTATACTCACCTCACTTTCCTTGTTTTGTTTTGGGGTTGCGTGGTATGACTTCTCATGGGATTAGTTTTCAACATATCCTGATGGTGTTTTATTTCCTTATTTTCATCTTTTTAGACCTTGAGAACTCTATGTAGTGGATCATGCTTATTACTAGAGTTCAAAGCAAATTTAACTCTCATACCGTGTGATATTGCTCAAAAAATTAAGACATTCCACATGGACATTTCTTATAATTTATGAAAAAGCATGGGTAGAAAGGAATATGACTACAAAAGTCATTTATGGGTATTAGGTTGAATTACATAAATTGTTTCCAAAGTAACTCAAGGCAATAAAATATGTGAATTTTTGTATTGTTATGAGTTGGAGTATCCTCCAATGATACGTGTTGAGTTACTATGATTTGAATGGATGTTTTGGGTATTTGTCCCATCTACAGTGGGTCTTAGGTATTGCATCCCGGTGATTATTGTTGATGTCAATCACTTGTATGGTAAGTATCCTAGATTTCTTATGGCGGCAATGCCTACAAATGAGTTCTAATAGCATTTGGGGTAGTCTCAAGTGAGACATATGATAATTGGAAATGGACTTTACTTGAGGGATAATGTAATTATGGAGATGACAAATGTTACAATCATCTTCATAAGGGGCATCAAAGTATCATGCCCAAAGTGTTTCCCTTTTCATTATTCTACCATCAATATTGATTAGGCACATAAAGGTAAATTTTAAGGAGTTTAAAAATGATACATTGGTGGATTTAATTAGGGAAGGTACATGTGTGCTAATAGTTGAACAATTTGAGGATAAATTAGACGTGATTGGTAAGGAAAGTTAAAGGGCAAGACAATACCTCACATAGGAAGGGTTACACCTTGAGCAGTGATCTCTTGCAGATTTGGAATGACAATTACAAATATGACAAAAAAGTTTAAATGGCATCTTAAGGGGGCTCGAGCATTACCTGTGCAGGCCCTAGTGTCAGACATTTTTTACCAAGTGATCAAATGCTTTCTAAAATGATCTTGCTCAACGAAGGCCATAGGTACCCTGTACACTCCAAAAGTTGACTGGATTATAAGAGAACAATCAAATAAAATTGGGGGGTATGTAATTAAAAGAATCAACAACATTATATATGAAGCACTTAAAATGTATGGAAGGAAGTTTTTGGTGATATATACAGTGTTTTCCTATTGACCTACATTGCACAACGTTGTCAAGTCCTAATATAGTAGGTTATCTTATTATTATCATGATGATGTAATTACCCTCAAATTAGCCAATAAGCGATGGGAAGGATTAGATGGTGGACCCACTTAGTGGAAACGCCCTCCCTCCCTATGTAAAGGCCTCAGGGCCCATTTGCTAAGTAGTGAATAATCAGTCCCTTTTCCTATCTTCTTCTCCAACCCTTTTTCCTCCCTTTCCCCAATGCGTGGGAGATTCCCCATTGTGCCACCAAGCACAATTGTTGCACCCAAGACTTTCAATTTTTATTTTAAATCAATTACAAACTCCAAAGTCATTAAGAGATCATAATCTTACCTTTCAAACATTAATTCTCAACGCATGCTCGACTCCTTCTCCAAATGTCTTTCTCCTTCCAAACTTTCAACCCTCACCCAAAACCAATTTCAAGCGATAAACAAGGTTATGGAATCCAAAGCTAGGGTTTACCCTCACGTCTTATATATATTGGGCTTAAGGTGGTAACCAAAAAGTGGCCACTTTACACAAATGGCACCAAAAATTCAAATTGCAAGCTTTTCTACACAATTGGTTCATATTGAAGACATAATGGTAATATCTCAATGCGTCACAAAACCTTTAACATGTCGAGATCGTGTCAATAGTTCAATTTTCACCTTTATTAGTTCAAATTTAGAATTCAAAATAAACTTGGTATTTCCATGTCCCCTCCCCCTTCAAAGAATTTCATCCCCAACAATCAAGAGAATTCTTCTCTGAACAATTCTAGATATGCTCTACTCATTTCAAATTCAAGTTCTCAAGTGACTTCCTCAAATGATGTATTTATCATGTTACTTTTATCAATGGTATATCCTTTATTTCTTAAATTTTGTTTTCTTTTAGCTAGAATCCTTATGTCTATCCTAATATGTCAAATCAAGTTGCAATGCCATTTCTAAAAAATCAAACATATGAAAAGGATCATTCAAATACTTTTTCATTTAAACTTTCTCAACATGGAAACATGAAACACATTATATACCTCTACTAAATGTGAAGGTAGAGCTATTCTATATACAATAGGTCCAACTCTATCTAAAATTTCAAATGGACTAATAAATCAAGGACTCAACTTTCCTTTCTTCTCAAGTCTCGTGATTCCTTTTATTGGGGAAATTTTAAGAAAAAAATTGATCTCTCTCGTCACAATTCCATTTGCCAATTGTCTACATAACTTTTCTATTGCATTTGTGGAGCTTGAAGTTTTTGTTTAATGTTTTGAAGCTTTTTTAGCACATTATTGTGGAAGTTCTGCTTTCAACATTTTTCATTCTCCCATTTCATTCCAACATAGGATATTAATATGGTTGAACCTAAAATGATTCATATGGAACCAAATCAATACTTGTGTGATAACTATTATTATATGTACACTCAATCAAAGGTAGAAATCGTACTAATTACCTCTCCACTCAAAAACACGTCCTTAGAATATCTTCCAAGGTTTTGATAGTTATCTAATTTGGATAGTTCTCTCTTATTGTCCATCAATTTAAGATCATTGACATGTGGTGCAAAACACCAATTACACGACACGCAAGTTGTTTGACATGGGGCCTCAAGATACTGCACATGTCATGCAGAACATCTACATACCTCATAATGTCTCAAGTAAAATGTAATCAGATTTCATGGTCCACATAAATCTGGAAAATCTTGTTTTTGATGAGAAAAGTTGAAACATTATATCTTCTTTTATGTTAAGTAGTGGTGTTGTAATTGCCATGCCCCAGGATTTTTGAAACTCTTTTATCACAATAAAATCAGCATAAATAAATTTTTTTTTATAACTCCTTTTTGTCTTTCAATGACAAAATATCTGTGGGGTGACTTATTCATTTTCGAACATAAGAATATTCAAACCATCATATTCATACTTAGGATAAGGTCAAATCATATATAAATCTCACAGGGTCTTGCCCGAGTACATACTAAGAATTCACCATACACATATATTTATAAGTAATTGACACTCATGTGCTTGTGTTTAAAATTACATATCAAACTAAATGTCTTACCAAACAAGATAAGAAATTCTACATTTCTTCTAGAGCTTGTTGTCCTTTCTCTGCTCTCGTTCCCAACCCGGCTACTCTTCTGATGAACCTATATCACGAGGGTGCTAAGTATATAAATATACCCAATAGGATGGGTAAACATGTGGTATATAATAACAATATACATGATTATGCTACATTATCATGATATCAACAACCATCATATTCAATAGTAACGTCATCTTCACCATAGTGGAACATGCATGACATTCACAAATGCATTTCTCATGATTTCACAAATCATAACGTGACCTCATTTAAGAGTTTATTGCTCCATAAGTGTAAGTCATAAGGTTCTCTATGACACAGTAGACACATATAGGAGTACAGTCTGGACTCACTAGGCTATCCATGTCATAAAGCTAAGGCCCATAGGGGCTCATGGACCCAAGTGGTTGAAGTTTCAACCTCCATGGTCATCGAAACCTCCTGCATTGCTCTGCACGGGACCAAACATCTTATAATGTTCTAGTCCATTTGAACACATCTCCTAAGCCAAGGAAGTTGTTCTACATAACACCCATCCTTAGAGAGTCAGAAGACCTTAGTTCTATTTCATACCAAACCCTTTTTGTATATGGCTAAAGACTCATTTGTGGAGTCATTTAGACAAAAAGATCCTCTTGTCCTTGAGTGCCTTTATCCCATAGTCTCGGGGTGCGATCTATTATAAGGATTTTCATACACACACGGGCACATATACCCAAACATCATCATCAATCACAACATCACATATAATTGCATTTCATACATTCAATATCATGCTATTATGTCTCATGATAACAACCTAACATTTATAGCATTCATTGCTAACATTTACCTCAAAACTAACTTAATGTCGGTAGACTCATTGATGTGTCGACTAAGTCACTGATGACCAATTGTAACTCATTAACATGTCGAACCCTTGCCAACAATGGGATGACATGGATAACCATACTCATCGACACCTCACCGATGCATCGACCTCATTGCCAGTGACCTGCCGTAACACACAGATGTGTCGATTCTCATCAATATTTGCACTGTCATCTCCTTCATTGTATCGGTAATGTCACCGATGTGTCGATAGACATGCCAATGTTCGGGAAGAATAACAAGTCTATCAATTTATTTCAAACTCATCTAGAAACATGAAGTAAGATGATATTTCACATTTACTATTCCATAATCAAGGCTATAATATGATTTCATGGAATAAAAACACTCTCACAAAGGAATCATGATCATAATCATAATAGAGTATTCTAAAGAGTCATGCTTTCATGCATTCAATCACTATAACATTGTAATTCAATTTCATCATGCATACACATGATGTTAAATCACAGTATAAGGTTAGCAATCCAACCTCTTTCTGAAAACAAATGAAGTCTCCATAAATCTAGCTCTTCTTCCCTTCCACCGCACTCTGACATGCCCTCAATCCATCAGTTTCTCCCTAAAGTAGGAGAATTCATGGGATTAGGGTCAAGATTTGTCAAATGTATTTATATGAAAATCAAATAACCGAATTCTGGTGCATAGTCATCCTTGATACTACTTGGAACTACTCTTTAATGTAGTTTCAAACCCATTGGTTAAATCATTTCGCAATTGCCGACACGTCAAAAGTTGTTGACAGTGTCTTTAGTACTCCATTGGTGAGTTGACCGACGTGTCAAACCTTGCTAATAGCGCATCGATGCTTGTCAACAAAACTTTTTATTCCAAATTAAAATTAAACAAACTTCATACTTAGCATCTTCGCTACTTTCCTAAGTTCATAACTCAAAATCCTATATTTATCATAGAGATTCGTTATTTCAAAAGACACAAGAACCTCCCATGCAAGGTCATATATAAACAATGAGGAAAATCATGAAAAAATATGTATAAATTCCTCACAAAATTAGGGGTGTCACAGTAATACCCTGAAATTTTGCTTGAATTTTCTAGTCCATATTTAGAATTTGGGTATGAAAATTTAGCTATTGAGTTAACGTGGACCCCAATGAAAACATAAATTTTAACCCGTGACTACTAGGGGCAGTAGAATAAACTTTCCTAATTTAGTTGGGAGTGTGGGGGTTGAGCAGTGAACTCAGTTAAGTAAACCCGAGTTCCCTGACCAAGAGTTCAGTAAGAGGATTATAAATGACTTGATCAGAGGTTTCACTTTGGGGGACATGCACACACAATCTAGTTGTAGTGACCCAAGCACATTGTACCCACAAACAGACAAGACTCATCCAAGAGTGAACCTAAGAAGACCTAGCCAAATGGTGGGACTATTAATGATTAACTAGGAAGAAATGGGATGTAAAAGCAAACTTTAATGGAGCATGTAATAGGCCAAGTGGTTAAATGGATAAACGGGTTGTAGACAAGCAAGGCACACACTGAACTGGTCTATGAGCCCACCCAATAGTCTGGATTTGGCACCAAGTAGGAGGATGATGCAGAATCTTCTAATGTGTCTTAGAAATTTCAGATTTATCTAATCAGTTGTTGATTGGCTAAAATTTGGAAGGGATCAAATCAAGTTATGAATCCTAACCAATTGGGAGACTATCCTATATAGACAGCATGACCCCCCATTTCATGCCAGCTCTCTTATCTCTCTCTTGTCGCCTCTTTCCTCTCTCTTGGCCACCACTTATCCCCATTCCCTCCCTCTATTGTTGCTTGTCCAGCCATTAAATAAGTCATTAAACCTTTCATTCAAAGCTTTGGAGTGGATTCGTCGAATTAGAGTAAACATAGGAGCAAGAGGACTTTGTCTACAAATTGGTGGAGGCTTTCTATTATTAAAAAGTATACAGCTTTTTCACTAGACTATGATGTTGTAGGAGTTGTGTTTTTAGTGTGTGTTTTTATAGTTTCATGGTCTGTTGGTGCTTAAATTAGTAGCATGTCTAGGGTTTTGAGCATGTCAAAAACTTGAATTTTTATGTCATTTTCATGTTGAAGGATGCTTACTTATGATTTTGGAGAAATATGATTCTAATTTGAATTCATTTGTTGATGTGTGCTATACCTTGTGTTAATGCCCTCCAATCGTTGAAAATCGTTTTTAAGTGTCTTAGGGTTTTCTAATTTTTTGGATTCATTTCTATTTTTTCTCTACACACTAGAATTAGTTCATGCTCTCTAATTTGTTAGTTGGAAATATAAGTTGAAAATTCTATAAGAGTTTTAAGACCTCTTCAGTTTATTATGGTAAAAATTTTCGAGTATCATAATATGTAAACAAGATAATAAGTAGTAAGGAAATGGGTTATAGACAACATGATGGTTATAAACATGATGCAATGACATCTCAAGGCTTAGGTTTGGTAAGAGAATGACTTGTAAAACTTGCATGGTGGGTTCACTATTGACTTGAGTGCATATGGGCTGTCTAGGACCTGCATCCTTCAGAAATGTGCCCAGGATAGTTAGTGGAAAGATTTGATTAATAGAAACTGACAGGTAGGTAAGTTTTCATTCGATAAGCAGGGATGCTTCTTGGGTTGAACATATGGGATGTGTTGACTAAATCAGGTAATCTTCAAGGAACATTGTATAGTACTTTTGTCCCATTGTTATATAAGTATGATGCTAGTGGTACAATATAGTTTGTGCATGGCATTGCATGACATATTACTTGCTAATTTCTTTAAAGGAAGCAAATAGAATCACATTTCATATTGTATGACGCATATAGTTGCATATATCCTTATACTAGGGTTCATGTAGTGTTGCATGCACATGATAATTTAGTGTAGATTTGGAATAAGTGAGAGTTGATACAGCATACTAAGCTTTCAAACATGAAATAGCCATCCATTTTCAATTAAATTACCAACTCCTAAAATAATCTAATTAACCTACGAATTTAATTTTGTTCAATTATAACACATGGTGAAATCCAAACTCTAATTTATATGACTTGGCAATAACTAATAAGCAAATGATTCAACCAACAAGACATACAAATTTTTTACATGGAAAACCCTAAATAGAAAAAACCCATGAAACCTAGTTTAGCCTTGAAAATGCACCAGAGTTTGATGCAATATCACCTTTACTTGTTGCACCCACTATCAAATAGAAAACCATAAGAGACTATCAACCTACTTCATGCATCACCAATCTCCATAGCAACGTAATTCATGACCTCAATTTCCTTCGTGACATCAATTTCTCTATTTGTGCATGATTTTCTACGGGAATTAACCAAGAAGATCTTAAGATTCACTTTGCAATGTTTTACACAATTTCAACAAGATAAAGTTGAATTTTGAACAACCTACTAATAGTTGTAAGATTTTAGGAAGATTAAACATCAAGAGAGAAAGTATTAGCAACAAATTAGTCTCTTGACATTGTGATGAGCATCCAAAATAAGGTTTATGATGTGAAAGGCCATTAGTATCTTTGATAATGAATAAGTCTCCTCACCTAGGTTTTCTCTTGAATACCTCTATTTATATAAAGGAGATGTCAAAAGATTTGATTACAACATATTGGACTTGAATTAACTTAATTTGGAAGATTGCCTCATAAGACAATCAATCAGGCGATCAATCTACATGAATAGATTAATGCATAAAGGGCAATTGATCTACCAAGAGGTTATTGGAATTTGATTAGCACTTGGGCAATCGATAATACTGTTTGACATACTGAATTTTTCGTGTGTTTAAGATAGATTTAACACTTTCCAACATTTGGGGAAGCTAGAATATGAAAAGAAATAGAATTAACCTTCCAAGATGTATAGATCTACAAACCACATGCTTTTAGGTAGAATCTTCACACTTGGCTTTGACTTGAATTTTTTTTTCTCAAATCTTCAATTCTTTAGAATTTGAAGCAACCACATATTTATTTTGCCTTTATAGACAACCCTATCGTATACTAGTAATTTTGTCATGAGATTTATCAATACATACAATCCTCTATAGCAAGCCTATTGAACTTTGGCTCACGGGTGGTACTTCCATTGCTTGTATTTTGTGTGCACAAGTACAAGACAAGTTTTAGAAGTTAATTGCGCATACTCAATCAAAAACTCAAGGATCTTGAGCCTCAAATTATTGCCAATTTTTTACAAGACAATCATTTGTTCATTTTATTTACATGTAATTTTATTTAATATTTTTCTGATCGTATGGGAACTTGTGTGACCTGATTAGAAGGAGTAGGGCAACTGACCTCTCCAAGCACCATACATCATTGCCAATTTCATCGTGAAAGTATAACACCCACATATCATATTCGGTAAATCTCAGGAGATGTAGTCTTAGTCATCCTACCAACACTCCTTTATTTGTTGAAACACTAAATTTAGTTGCTGATTGAGTGAAAATTTGATGAGCCCTATCTGGTGGGTGGCCATTTAAGGCCCCACATAGTACTACTTATCTTACATTTGCAAATGAAATATACAAGTGGTGGTCCTAAATTTCATCCACCACCAAGGATGAGTACTCCCTCTGTCTGAAATTAATTACTCCACTTGGAAAAAAAAATTATCCTATATTAGCTCCAATTTAAGTGGTTAGGTATTTAATTAACCATTTCATAAGTTTATTTTCTATTTTCTTTTAACTATGAACCCCACTGTTTAATAAAAATTATTATTTTTCTAAATAGAGTTATTTCTATGGGACAGAGGGAGTAATAACAATCATCATAGTGGCATAACTTTGTACTAATAGCCACAACAAGACCAAACAGTCAAAGATATTGGCATCCACTCCAAAGGAACTCCACAGTGAAGGCCCCGTACTAGGACTGCCCATTCCTCCGGCGCTAAAATAGATCGCACATGTGAAGATAGCAAATATATTGTCCACTTTTTTTGTTCAAAAATTAAGCTAACCTAGTAATAACAAATAAATTCAAGTGTGCAGTTTAAGCTTGAAATTACCGCAGATAAAATAGCTTCAATTTCGAATGTTAAGATCCTTCTCCAAATGAGAGACATGAGATAGGTCTGGGTTACAAATGTGCAACTGGTGCTGTGGATTCAAGTTTCACATCGCCAATCAAGATTCTAGCTGAACTTTAAGATATTAATAATACATAATAACAAGAACGCTGGAATGTTGAAAAAAATTGAATTTTGCTTGTATTATTAAGTTTCACACTAGTACCTGTACAATAGTTCACTTTACATTTATGCATTTTTAAATACCATAAATACAAATGGGATTTTAACGTTTACAACAATCCCAGCCTAGTTTCTCTATTTTTCAGTAGTTACAATCCTAATACGCCTCCAACCTCCTTTAGCCACTGACAGTAAATACTCTGATTCAAACTTCCATATCTGAATGAAGTCCGACCACATACAAGCCTTCAATGAAGGAAGTACTGGTCTTAGATTCCAAGATTAAATGAAGGAAGACATATCCCTGTTAGATCATCATCAGCTTGCCCACGTTGGCTGGAAATTTCCAATTGTTTATTTGGTAGGTTTGACTTTAAAAACATGGTAGCTTGTGCTTCCACTGCATCAAGATCAAGACCCTCATAAAATTTATCATCAAAAAACTCGTCTGCATTACAACCATTTTCTCCAGCTATGTCCTGCAAGACAGCTTCTCTGTTTTCAACGACTTGCTCTTTCTGATCATGTAAGGAATAAACAGCACCTGCCTGAAGAAAATCAAGTTTTCTTTTTCTGCTCTCTGCCTTGTTTTTATCTTCTTCTCTAGGCTCACTAGTTTCACATTCCCTGACCAGATCAATCCTCTCATCAACCACTTGGCAGGCTACAGAGTTCCTACAAGTGGACTGATTTGCATAGTATGTGACACTGGGAGGAGTTAAGTGTGAACCATTAACCTTATTCGAGGAACAACTTCCATAATCAACAGTCTTTGGGGAGATAGAGCTATTATTCAAGCTTGTCATATAGTTTGGAAGGCACACTGTGGATGATTGACTGAGCAAAGAACGCCTGGGATATAGCACCATAAATGTTAACTGCCCGGGCAAACATAAAAGAAAATAAAAATTGCAAATATACAGCTTGTTTCCACAGTTTGCTTTGAGTAAGATATTTGAAATAACTAGTATGGAACCAAGTTTCCAGCTCTTGGTAGGCTACACCGCAGAAACTTTTCTTTCATTTGCAAGAAAAGAAGAACGTCAATGCCAAAGGGGCGAAAAAAAATATGAAAAGTAATATAACCAAGATTCAATCCGATAAGAGTCCGCAAAAAACAGCTACAACCATACAGTATGAGCATTTGTAGGAAGCCCCTCATGAGGAAACCAGTGGGCACCGAAATGCAGTGATTCTTACTCAAATATATTTGTGGTACACCACAGATGGCAGTAACCATTTTAATGAATTCCATCTCACAAAATTTTCACCTATAGTTATTTTCATTCGTAATTTCATCCTCTTTCCTGCCAAGCATGATGTTAACAATAGAGAGGTGCATTCTTCCATAAATGTAGCATATATTTCAAGTAATTTATGAGACATACGTCACTTGTGGTTGAAAACCCTAGGCCACAGTCAGGAATTTCTTGCATTTTAGTTCATTCACAGTGTTTCCTTTTAACTAGGCAATCTAGTGACCACTGATAATACTTCTCAAGTTTTTCAGGTGTCAGCCTTTTCAGTTTGCTGCAGAGGTACTTAAAGGATTTAAGTTGCTTTTCGGAATAAATGTTTTTTATTTAGTGCTGATGCTGAAGGGTCATTCAATTTGGTTTCTACTAACAATCTTTTAGGTCAACAACTAGGGTGTAAACAGACATGGACATAGGCAGGACTCTGTCCAACTCCCATCTGCTAACTGGCAGAAATTTTAAATTTCTGTCCTTTAATTACCAACTATTTTTGGGATTTGTCTGTGCCATCTTGCTAAGAAGGGACATATATAAATTAGTACCCATTTTTGCTAACCAAAGGATACAGATGGACAAACAATAAATGGTGTCCACTTTGCAACATAGACGTTGCTCCAAATTTCTCCAGTTATAAGACATTTCTTCATCCAATGTTTTGCATTCTCAAATCTCTTGACAAAAAGAACGTGTAAAAATGGCTTCTGACCTGTAAAAGGCCATCATGTCAGTTTCTCGTGGTTCTGCATGACTGCTTGTGGTTGTGGGGTCTGTTCTGTCATCTATAAAACTATCCTCATACTGATCATCATCCTTATTGTCTTCCTCATCAGCTGAGACTTCTGCATCTGATGATACTCTGCACAGAAGAATCACATAGATTTTTTTCTATCTAGTTCAATTTTCTATATCGGAGTCTTGTTTTCTTGAAAAGCAATTGCACATGCATGCACATAATGTTCCGAAAAAAATAACTTACTCGGCTTCCTCTTCAACAAAGTCTCCGATTCCAACCCTATGACTTTGCATTTCTAAATATGTGCAATGAACATCAGAAAACGCATAAGACTAGATTTGAAAAAAGAAAAGAAATGATAGAGATAGATATAGGCAAAATTTAAAGATGGTACAACCTCTTGGATGCTTTTTTGGATTATAGTTAGTTCTGGTAAATGACCAGCAGTGGTTTTCTGTAGCTCCCTCAAATTCCTTATACAAAGTTTTTCCAGGTAGTTTCTTCTCGATGTCTCCAGCTTTGCGCAACCTCTTCAATTTCTTATCTTGTTGAACAGATTCTGCCGCATCTCCAGAGCTCAGTCGCCAATCTTCAGTCGAGCTATGGTGTGTGTGATCAACAAACGGGACAACACATATTTCTCTCAATGGAGAGGAATCATCACTGCAAGCTCTTCCAGGAACACTTACTTCAGTCCTCATCACTCTAAACTTCTTGTTGTTCTCCATACTTAGCTTTCCAGAAGAGTGGCCCTTGCTCATTTTGGAGAAAGTTGGAGACAGGTGTAGTCGATCAAGTGGCTCACTCTTCTCTACACTGTTTAACAACTTGGTAGAATTGTCATGGCTTCGAACTATAGGAGACTCGGGTACTACACCCTTCTCCAAATAATTTGTCAGGCGAGGACTCAATTCAGGTCCATGTAAGTCACCTCTACTTACACTCTCCTGCTCAATGTCCATATCAGCGGGTGACTCACCAATATCATTTTCGAAATTTAAAATTTTTGTATGAAGAACTGGAGTTTGCACCTCCACATGAAGTGGCTCAGCTTGATTATTTATTGAGGTAGGCAAGTTAGAGGTTAATATACACTCCTTTTGGGGACCAGTAAAACAATTTGTATCTGCTCCCATGAAAGGAAAGGATGGAACAGATGAAACCAAGACCTTTCCAAAAGGATCCACCAATACAAGATCTGCATTAAAAAGAAAACAATGAAGTGGAACATGGTTCACAGATTCTGGCAAATGAGTGTTGTCCTTGCCTTCCAAGATTAATATAGACGGCTCTACAGCAACAGCTGTTCCACCACAGGTCTTCCCATTTTCATCTGAAAATACATTTGAGCTATTTTCAGTACTAGGATGGCAAGTGTAAAGGAGATCCCTAAAAAAGAAATAGAAAAAAAAAAGAAACTATAATGCCCATCAGTAATGAGACTGACACTTGATGTGGGTCTAGACAAAATCCTTTCTATACCTTGGTTCTTGTGGTCATCTTGTGCAGCAATTTTGGATTCATAAATTTGATTTGAAGATGGCAGAACCTGAACCAGACAACAATCAAAGTTTCCAACAACCATACCACAGTAATGATGAAGAAAACGACACTTCGTCATAAATATAAAAAAATGCACACTAGTCACTCACCTCCGTGAAGAAAGCTTGCTCAATTTTAAATGTAGATAAACCCTGAAGTCGCCCCATCATATCAATTAGCATTCCTGTGGTTCTGTTTGAATGCTTCACTTTGTGCACACTGGAAGGGATAGCCTGGAAGCACGGAAAGGCAATAAGTGATGGTTTCCATAAATTTTCTTGTCGAGAAGGTCCAAAAAACTTGGAGATAAGCTTCTTTTCTGCATCTGAAACTTTTTTATTTAATCCTGCCATATCATTCGTATTATCCTTCAGTTTCTTTCCCCGCGGAACAAATTGTTCAATTGACAGTTCAACAAACTGGACTTCAGGTTTGCATCTATGTGGAACCTACAAGAAGACAAACCACAAAAGCTTGAGGTTAGATGAATAAAGGCACCGGTAGTATATCTGGAGCCTTAGTCATGGTGCACCATGCAACTAAAATATAAACAAACGATCTTCTACAAAGATATCTGCATCATTGTGTAAATATGATGTTCATTTTAGATATGGAAAATCATGCTGCCAATCTAGATGTCAATTGGCTTATTATTCTGCAATAATCTGCATGACTGAGTGACATGCTGCCTTTTAACATGGACAATGATACGCTGACCTAAATATCCACATATCTATTAAACTTGATGATAGCAGATTTTCAATGACAAATTAGGCCACTAGCAAAATAGGGTCCTCAGTCTTAACCATTTAAGTGTGTTGATGACCAAATCTATTAAAATACCATGTGACAAACTAATTGCAAGTGAACAATATATTTACATAGTAGTTACCATCCTGGGACTTGTGTGAAAATCAAAACTGTTGATTCCCCCATTATGCATATGTTTCCTCACGGCTTTGCTATTAGCTAGCTTTCTTAGATATCCCTTCAATTCAGACCCTTCACAAGCTAAAACAAGTATATTTTTGTCAAGAAAACATTATAAAACTATTCCTCTCTTTGGCAAACATGAAATATTTTCTCATTAGATATCTAATATTGTTGCTGGAGTGGAGGATATCAACTCGCCCATCATGCTTCCGTCCAGTTCTGCCCATTCTTTGGATCATTCTGAGAGGTGAGATGTTGGCATCAAAACAAATTACAAGGTCAACTTCCATGATATCCAGTCCTTCTTCTCCAATTGAGGTTGCCACAATCACATTATATCCACCAGAACGAAATTTCTGCAGCAGAGGACGAGGATACAATCAACTTAAGGACATTATTTCATACCATCAACAATGATTGCTGAGTGAATACCTGTAGAACCTCTTGTTGCATTTTCTGGCTCTGCCCCTTCAATGCCTTTCCTGTTAAACAGTGAAATATACAGAAAAGTTGAGTTATTTACTATATCTTCTCTAAAAACTGAGTCAACTATAGAGCTCATCCTAGAGAAGAGAGGCAAACCGACCTGAGCTCTGACCAATAAATTGAGTAGCTCTAACTACATCACCAATATTTTTTAAAGAATCCATTATGTCCCTGTACTTAGAATCGTCAGAAGCATCACTTGGTAAACAGCATACAATGATTAAAGAATGACAATAAAAAATATTGAAAAGCAGAAAATGAATACAACAAATTTAAGATTGAAAATTAATATCAATCAGTTACAAGTAATTTATTTTTACTTTGTTAATTAACCACTTTTTCGTCAAAGCTAAAGGTGTCAGGGAAGGGAATTCATATCAACCACACCAACACTTGCCACACATGCAAGCACCATATTAAGCATTGCAAGTGAACACACACATGGGGTGGCACACACTAGATGGAAAACCGTGTTCCCCAAGACCTGAGCCCACAACCTGAGTTCTGATGCCATGTTAGTTAACCACATCATCCTAAAGCTAAAGCAGCTAGAGAAGGGATAATTTATTCATATTAACCATACCAACATACTTAATCATAATCATAAG
Organism: Saururus chinensis; assembly: GCA_035235625.1. NCBI lineage: Eukaryota > Viridiplantae > Streptophyta > Magnoliopsida > Piperales > Saururaceae > Saururus > Saururus chinensis. Next base: position 32,630,666 of record CP141140.1, read on the forward strand.
AAAGTAGCGCCTTTTCCCAACAATTTGGGGTCGCTTCCATTCTAGCCTGCTTTGTACCAACATGCTTAAGGTTTTTATTTTATGCCTGCTGATTAATTTTTTACCTGGGAAACCATATGCCCACCAATTTATTTTTTACCTGGGAGTCATACTGTCACTTCCACAAAAGGCCATATCAAAACTTATTCAAGCATGCACATATAGTTATTCAACAAGGTTTCATCTAATGTGGGTACGAGGTCGAGAAAACCATTCCCAAGCAGCAAGCTGCCTCCAACAAATTTGCATGAAAATTTTCATATTTGTTCTAGGTTAGACAAGAAACAGGTTTTACTTGGGAAATTATCAAGACAGATTTGTTGAATAATACAAATTAAAACAAGAAATATTAATGAAAGATGAGATCATACTTAACACTTCCCCTAAAATTCGAGAAAATAATAACTCTCGACTCCTTGGGATCTTTATTCTCTGCAACAGCATAAGGCCAATCAAGGTGAGATGGTAAGTAACATCAATTTTATTGCCATAAACCAACTTAAATACTATCTTTCAAATGAATATTAAAACGTTAGATCTAAGGAGTAAATTAACAACTCCACACTGAATCAGGCTATAAAAACAAAGAAATATAAACAAGAAATCATCACATTTCCAGCAAATTCTTCATAAATGTATTATTTTATCATAATCTCACATGCTATAACCAGGGACAAAACCAGAGGTGAGTGCAGGGAGGGGATATGGAAATGCAAATGCATGAAAGGAGATGGCCTGTGGTTGTCCCCACCCCCAAAGATCAGCCACTGACTAAAGTAATATCTCCTTCAAACACAACCTATGCCTACTTATCTTCTCATCTAATGATTTGGTCTAACTCTTAGCAAGGGAGTTGTTGCTTGACAAATTATTGACACGGAAAATGATCTTTTCACATCAAAAGTACACAACAAAAACTCACACATGAATTTTGATTGGTCTAGATAAGTGAGCCCTTGTCAACTTAGTGTGGAGCCCACTTGTAAAGGCCAATCAAAACTCTTGTGTGAGTTTTTGTGGGTGTTTTTGTTGTGGGAATATCACTATCGTATTGACATCATTCTCGTTTTCAACACCTATAAAGAAGAGAGCCCAGCAGATCAAGAAATATACTTTCGAAACGGCCCTCACTTTCACTGTCTTCATGAAATTAACAAGATGATAATGCACTCAATATTTGTACCAATTCATGCGCATGAAATCAGCGTTTGAATGCCACTCAGAATAGACAAAAGAAGATGTTCAGTCTATAATTGTTTTTCTAGACTATTGCTCACATCAGTTTGAAGTGTTTCTCTGTCATGGCCAGCCACTATGGAAACAAGTGAAAGTTGAGCAAACCGAGACTAAAAGAAAATAAAAATGAGAACCTCCATAAGTTAGAGAAGCCCCAAAAGATTTGTGGATAACTTAAGGATTTTAGAGTCATTCATTGAAAAAGAATGTGGCTCTTGTCCATTGAATGGCGAAGATTGGTAGAGCTATATAAAAATAATAACAACGTAGATTAAATCAAAAGAGCTGGAATATGAAGCAAATGATAGCATTGTCACTTACTAAAATGATCAAGTAGTACTTCAATCAATTTCAATATTTTTGGAGTTGGAGCACCATGAGACAGGCTTTGCTGCATTAAGAGTTTAGCCTTCCACATAAGTTCATTCTTGCCCATTGTTCTTGCTAATAGCCTACCAAAAAAAGATCATTTTTACAAAAAGGATTATCAATATATACTGACATTCCTACAGCCTATCTTTGAAAAATTGATGCTTTTTTACACACAAAAATATATGTATTTTCTATCATCTGAAAAAGTGTTCCTTGTTGTCCAAGAGTTCAAAGATATACAAAAATTATGTCATTCATAAATGAGAAAATTATTTCTGTATTAACATATACGAACTATAGATCTTGCATTGTGTAAAAACCAGTTTGTAGTTAAACAATTAATCATATAGACATAGAATGCCTCAAGCAAGTTCATTATATTTATAGGTATTGTACCACACTCTTGCATTTTGAATGGGCAATTATGTATATCTTCAAAACCTTTGATAGAAAACCTGCTAAATTTATGTCAGGTGTTTGCACTTGTTGTAGGCATGATGACAAACTCAGACAATTAAAGTCGTTGATAATATGTTTCCAGTGTCCTCATTGTGAAGATCTTCAAGGCAAGCAACAGACTAGTAAAAAACACTACACACTGAAATCATATGGTTCAAAAAACATACAATTACCCTTCATGACATGAAGATTCCAGATGAGGAAAGTTGCTAAAAGTACCTTTTGTCAGTAAAACACTTCACCTACAAGCATAAGCTGTTATGAAGAGAATATTAATAATAACGACACCAACACTCCCCTGCACGTGCAAGCACAAGTAAGCATTGTACGTACACAGACACAGGGGGCATATGCAGTTATGGACAACAGAATATAGCCATCTGGAACCTTGGGTCTAGTCCTATGTTAGTTAACCGCCAACCTAAAAGCTTAAATGGCTCAAGAAGAGGATAACTACTAGCAATAACGACACCAATACCTTTTGCTATATTGCATCAAAAACATGGAAGACCAAATGATTGGAGAAAAACTGAAATAATATACTTCTATTGCCTTATTTGTCTTCTTCTAAACACCTTGATAGTAATGCAAGAGGAAGCAACTGGCATGAGCCATAATTTCCATTTTTTTTAAATATGTTTCATCAACTCAGCAATATGAAACCCCATAAATATAAGTTGATATAAATAACAATAACAGAAAAATGATAACATCAAGAAGCAAAAAGAAGCAACTAACCATATTAATTTCTGAATGTTAAAAGCAACAAAATGTTGGCAGCTCAAATAATAAATAGGACTTCATGGAAAAGAAGATATTAACATCAAGAAACAAGAATCAAGTAAGTAACCTATATTAATTTGCGAATATTAAAAGCTATAAGATGTTGGCAGCATTTTCACAACCAACACACATGGAACACCTATTCAAAATACCAATTCTGCAATGTATTTGTACATGGATCATCTGACTATAATAGCTAAAAAGGACAAAATAAAAGGAAATAGCAGTTACAAAGGCATGGTTTCAAAACACAGATACAAAGATATTACCCATGTTGCAACCTTTCTTCGAGCATCTCGTATGCTGGCTTTATGCCATGACTTGACAGAAGCTTACGGATATGATAAAGTGTAATAAGAACTCCAAAACATCCTTCAATTTCTCCAAACCTTGCTTGAGGTAAACCTAATGGAGGTGCTTGCCGAAATTTGTCCCTTGAAGTAAGCAAATCACAGGGGCTCAACTGACAATAAGTGCAAGACAAGAAAATGAACATAAAGAAACTTAAACAACAAAATAACTAATAATTCATCAAATAATATAAACAAAATTTATTTATGCATCACACAGACATTGTAGTAAATGTGAACTAGGTAAATAGGTAAGAGAATTAACTGTGCCAAAATCTCTGTTAGTGAGGAGACCAACGGCACACAGTCTACCTGCAAATGGCCGTATAGCATCCAACAGCAAGTTACTGATCTCAACAGCATCATTACCCATAGGAACCTGGCATCAAAATAATCCATTAAGAACATCTGGTACTTAACCATGCAAAAAGGAGCTCTAACCTCCGGGAAAAAGAATTAACCTCTAACAATTCTAGCTTCCTGTTATGTACATAAGGGCTAACATCGCGATCATCTTCACTCCGGCATTCAAGGGTTGAGATATGCAAGTTGTCAATAACTTTCTGTATGGTACCCTGCTTTGCTGATAACATAACAAACTCAATGGTCAAAAAGGTAAAATTCAAATCTGCTTAAATAGAACTCGGCATGATTATTGTTGAGCTTCAGGCTCCAAGCTCCTATAGTGCACATAATGCAACAATAATCACCAATTCCAGATCAACTGAATAACATATATGATGCAATAATGAACACAAACTAGGACAAATATAATAAAATAAATGTTGACCTCTACAAAAAAGAAACTTACCTCCTGGTGTTGCTGTCAAAGCTAATATCCTCAAGTGAACTGGTACAGCCATTAACTGTATGAATAAAATTGCCAAAGTCAGTAAACAGAGTAACACACAATATAATGGCCAAATACATTTGAAATCATACTAAGAAGACATGTAAGAGAGGGCACCTCACGAACTGCAACACAATAAGCATAATTTCCCATTGCTCGATGAGCCTCATCAATAACCAAGCACACAAGTTGATTCACTAAGCAAGTGCCTGTAAGAAATCATCATATACTTTGTTTTGTTGTTTGGCCATAACACACTAAAATTTTATAATCAAAACATTTGTAGAACAAGATTGTTCACATATAAGTATCATAATCAAAACCGATTACATCAATTATCTAGTGAGAAGAGAGAGAGAGAGAAGCTAGATATAGTTACTAACCAGAACGAATGTCTTTCTCAAGCACTTGAGGAGTCACAAAAAAAACTCGCTTGACTTTCCAAAAGTGTAAGCGTTTAGAAGGACACGTCTGACCTGTCAAATCAATTGTCCACTCCTGCAATCAGTTTGATTTTAAAATTTTTCAAAGACTGCACAAGACACATCATGCTAATATAACAGTGGGAACAGCATAAAAGATAAGTAAATTCATTTGTTTAAGGTATAAAATTAGCAACTGGCCTGAGGTATCCCCACAGTATTGTGACAGGCTTCAATTTGTTGTAGCACAAGCGGTCTTGATGGAGCAGCAAAGACAATTTTACCTGCCAACAACCTCTATATTAACTTATGATAAATACCAAACTAGAAAACTTTCAGCATCAAATGAAAAGTTCTTATATGTTAAAATTTCTTGTGCTAAACTAACCCTGCAAAGAAAACGATTTTTCTTATATTACAATGCATAAATTCCTCACTAGATTAAGTAAATGTCTAAATAATTCTTTCTTTTATATCCCTATCCCTCTCATTCGTTTTCTTTAATTTCCGATGAAAATCAGGGTAACCAAGATATTGGTAGAGGTATATCAAAGAGTTCAAATCAAAACAATGAAATACATCCATGTGCTAGTGTTCATGAATAGTTTATTAACTAATGCTAAAAGACATCAATCCAAAATCAAATAAAATTTAATTGCATAGTACATAAAGCTTAGTTTCCAACCATGGAATTGCCCATAACCGCAAAATATATAATGATAATTAGCAAGTGCCTTATCCCAACAATTTGGGGTAGCTGATGCAGATTCTTCACCTCCATAAAAGTTTAAATTTCAAATCCAGGACTATCATAATTAACCAACTCCAATTATACCTACCTTGTCACAAAAGAATACTGAATTCTCAACACCCCCCCCCCAAAAGAAAAAAGATTATCGTTTTTCTGTATGCTACCCTTAATAGAATTTTGACAACTTATAATTTGCTGGCTAGGTGCTGCCCAAATGTTGCAGGATATGCAGTTCGGATCAAAAATTTGTTAGACATTTGTTTCTTCACTGCAAGTTAGCTACCAGCATTTGTAACCATTTTATGTCAAAATCTGGTGTCCTTTGGCCTTGCTTACCTAGTGTTCTTCAGCTGTCCAGTGGATATCTCGGTATCCACTTTCTCATGTTGGAACCATAGTCGGGCAACCTAGCTAGTTGACCAGACTCAGCTATTGACCAGATCGACCAAGCAGGTCATGATTATATGTTTTTGTAACATATATTTTGCATATTTACTCAAACAAAAATTATAATACTTTTTCAAAAACTACATTGCCTCAGCAGGTTTTGCGGGCCTCAAAAGAAATCACAATGAAGAAACTTTAAAAGTTTGTTAAGATCACTGGAATTCTTGGCTAGACAAAAGATGAGTCCCTTGCTCTCCTATTTGGCTTAAAAGTCTTGAGACATTAGTTCCCTGAGAACTAAGTTTTCACATAGGAGATTCTAGAAGTGTGATTGCTTCGGTTAAAGGCCCTCTTCCTCACCTTGGAGGCTATTACAGCAGCTGAAGTTCGTGATCTTTGCTCACCCATGTGAATAACATAGCTTCATGTTAAACTGAATGTATCTTTTAAAGCCTTTCAAAAAAATATTTTTTTTCCAAATTTTAATGTTCCAGAATCAAACTTATTAAAAAAAAATCCACTATGTGCAGATTTGGATTCAAATTGAACATCAAATGAAAAGCAACTTCATATTTTACGTACAAAATTCTTAAAATAAACTTATCCCACTAAGAAACAAAGTGTAATCTTGTCATCTGCAAAGATTCACCCACTGTTTAAGTTTATGTCACAACTAGTACGAGGTAGGTATGCAGTGTTCATCAATGGTTCAAAGAAATGCTAAAATTTACAATCAATTATAATAGATCATTAATGTACGTTGTTAGGCATCCATGCACTGGTGTTCATCAATAGTTTTAGAGTAGCCCTAAAACGTTTAATCAATTAGAATAGTTTATTGATGAGCGTAGTTAGTGTCTTCCCTAATACATGAAGATCTTAGAAATAGTGATTAACTAACATGGCATCAGAGGAAAGTAGTTCAAGTCTTCGCTCACTTGGCTTTGTGGTTCTGATCAAAGCCTACTTGAGCCTACACGTTCTGGGAAGCAGTATAATAAATAGCTAGTTCCTTCCCTTATAGCTTAAGCTTTTAGGAGAAGCGCTTAATTTACATAGTTAACTCTAGAATTTGTTGCTAACTTCCACGTTACCATATGCAGTCATCTTCCACTAAAGTTGTTGAATTAAGATATTCAATAGTGTGCTAAAAGTCTTTTCCATAGCCTCACAAAAAAGTTCTTTTCCAAATTCTAAAATTTTTAGATTCAAATTCATTATGAGCTCCCTGCTATGCGTCAATAGGATTTAAAAAGAAAAACGCAATTGTCAAGGTTGTCATACGTATTATACTCAAAAGGTAACTTGAACTTGATATGGCATATTACATCTACTAAATGTACACAGATTCAAGAGAAGAGAAAAGCTCCTTAGCACTACAGGGGATCACTTAAAGTTTATCATAAAGAAAAAAATCATTACCCATTCAAAATATTGCTTTAAAAGGACTTCATCATTCAATTCAAAGAATAAGTTTGTACTTATAATACAAGTTGTAATGAGAATAGTGACAAGCACCCTTGAGGTTCACCACACTTAGTTTATATGTTTTCCAACTGTTTGTTCAAAGTCACATGAAAGATTAGTTACAAAAAGGAAAAGTTTTGTATAATTAACAAAATGCTTAAAAATAAGTGGAACTTTGTTATACAAAATGTTGTATTCCATGTAAATCTTCCTAAAAAAGAAGTCCTCAATACTACAGCTTCAAGATAATATGAAAGTTTAACAAAATGTTTAAAAATTAGTGGAACTTTGTTACACTAAATGTTGTATTCCATGTAAATATTTCTAAAAAAGAAGTCCTTAATACAACAGCTTCAAGATAATATGAAAGTTCCTTCATACTACATGAGTCAACATAGGGATCACTTAAAATTCATCCTAAAAAAATATCTATCATTCTTTCAAAATACCGCCTTTGTTTTTTATAAAATGACTTATCATTCAACTTGAAAATTTTGTTTGTATTTGTAATACAAGTTGTAATGAGAATAGTGGCAAGCAACCTTGAGGCTCGCCACTCTTAGATTATACATTTCCAACTGTTTGTTAGGATTACATCCAAAACAAGAACAGTTTTGTGTACTTAACAAAATCCTCAAAAATAAGTGGATATTAGATACAATTAAGTCTTTTTATTTTAATAAAATATTTAATGGTGCAAATCAAGTGATTCTACATGTCAAGATTAGACAATCATAATCACTCATGATGTTAAGCAACAACATAATGAAGTTATATTTCTTGCCAGCAAAAAGGATAACTATACATAATCACAAATGTACTAATATATAAAGCAAATACAGTCACAAATGTATTAATAGATAATACAGATTCAAGAATGTAGAGACTTACCTTGGGGAAACCATCTAAAATAATTATACATGACTACAGCAGCAATGAGGGTCTTTCCAAGCCCTGTCGGCAGTGCCACCAGTGTATTTGAGAACAGAGCCGTTTTCGTAATATTAAATTGGTAGTCCCTATGTGGCACATTAACTGCACACCAAGAGAGCTTAGAACTTCAAGAGAAATCCCAATAGTCCAACAAAATAACCCAAAAGCAAGCAATTTTATCTGAACCTGGATAAACCCAAGTTTTTGCGGCTTCCATGTCAATCTGGGCGTAGGGATCCTCCTTGTCACCAACATTCCTGTCCTCCACATTATGACTAACAGAAGTGCTTCCAACAAGGTCGGACATAGGCCTAGGGCGGAATTCATCAGTCCTGATAAACTTATCAAGAGTGGCTTGCCGCAAACCTGAGCCAATTTTCGGCTTCGGAAAAAGATCATTCCTTTCTGACGATTCGATGGGAACAGAAAAGCTGGGGCCCGCTTCTTGGTTGCAACTCAAAGCCATTCCTTGGCACGCAACATCAATTTCCCTCACAGCCGCATCCCAGTCGAATTCCTGCAGAACCCAGTTCACCCAACAACAAGATAATTAGAATATAAAAAAAACGGTTGCAATCGATTCATGGGCAGGATAAAACGACTCCCAACCAAATACACAGAGTGGCTATAAAAGCATACAAGAAACGAATAGACCAAATAATGGGCCGAGCGCGGGGGGAACTCACATCGTCCTCGTCGGGTGGGAAGGTGGAGGACGCCATGGCAGAATGCGAGAGCTGGCGCGAAGGCTGGACAGGAGAGAGAGGGTGGCGAGCTTCTTCGTCAGGGACTCCGGCAAATGTTGGCGGCAAAAGTTGGTCGGTCTGCAATTCGGACTTTGCTGGGCCGGCTCTCAAATGGGCTTTATCAAGTTTTTGGTACTACTTCCGCAAAAGCTTTCTCGGGAAGCTTCAGTAACTTTTAATTTTGGGCCGGGGAAAGAATTAGGGAATTGTTTTATGGGCACATAAAGGACGACTTATTAGAAAAAAGTTGAAATGACCCAATTCTTGATATATACCATGATTTGACGGCCCACCCAACTCTGGTTAGCCCTTCTGACTTATTAAATTTAAGGAAAAATATTTAAATAATAATTATTGATTTATACTACTTTGGTTGTTTTTTGTCACGCAGGCAATTTATATGATTTCATCTTTTAAAAAGATAAAATCGGTTTATCGATATAAAAAACTTAACTCGATATCGTCCTTTAAAATAACAACATCACCTTAAAGGTGATTTTGTCCTTCTAAACAACAAAATTGTGGCGGAAGTTGATTTTGTCCTTTTAAAGGACAAAATCACATAACTTGCCTCCAGCTAGAAGTGTAGCTCACGTACTGAATTCATCCTTCTAAAGGACGAAATCAAATTAGAATTAATATATATATATATATATATATATATATATTATACTAATTTATAAAACCTGTCCCTGTTCATTCATTCAACTCGTACACAATTTTATTTATTCCACACATTTTATGCATATTGACATCAACTAATGAAAATATACATAAAATAGAAATATTTATCAAATATATTACATCACATGTTGAAAAAATGTTTAGTTTAAAATAAACATATAACAAAGATAATGTCACAATCTCCTATGTCCTCAACCTCGACCTTGACGGTGTTGTACGAGCTCCTCCGCATGATTTGCCTGCTCCGGCTCCAGCTCCAGCTCTGGCTCCTGATGCAACTCTACCTCTAGCTTCGGCTCCACATAAGTAATAGATGATTCAACACGAGCTGGCCGATGTCGTCTATAATATAAAATCGGATATGGCTGAGCTACATGTGCAGTGACTGGAAATTATGAATGGGGAGGAGAGCTATGCACTACTAATGAAGATGAAATATTAGGGAATGAATCGTGCATCAGCTGTGTCTGAGTATCCTCGTCGACATGATAATCTCTATGAATATCCGTAATCACCGACTGAAATGGTGGCAAACTACGAATGACATCATCATACTACCTAATCACTGATTGACATGCTGCTAATAAGACCTCGCCTGAAGTATAGGTGTTAATTGCGTCAATCAAATGTGCATGTGTACATCAAACTAGATGAAGCTATAAAAAATAAATTAAATATTAGATAAATAATTAATATGAAATAAGAAAATAATATGTGCCTAAATTAACAAATTGTACTTACCAAAGCTGCTTCAGATGCTCCCCTAGGCTTATATGTCATCTCCTCTACATCATCGCACAGTAAAATATATCATCTTGTAATCAATAAATACCACTGCATATAAGCACTATGAACATCTTTCGATGTTGTAGCCATCTCCCCTCTAATAGCAATGGCTCTTCTATCCTCCCATTGAGCGATATATGAGGCATGATGTAAAGCCCAATTGGTAATATGGCTGCTCTGTCGAGTGATGCTATGGACAAACTTGATGGTAGAAGGTGGGACCCCTTGCTCCAGGTTAAACTGGAATATTACACAATCCGGCACATACATCTCTATAATCTCGTAACATATCAGTGGAGTTCGAGATAGCCACACCTCTCGACCGTCAGTGCATAGAGGACGCAACGCAGCCAATACTTCCAGTGAGTGCGGCTGCTAAATAACCTATACAATATATAAAGATAACTTAGTTTAAATAACGACAAATTTTTTTTATAATCATTACAAAAAATGTTCAACACGCAATAAAATTACTTGATATGACCGCTGGTGGTCTAACTCCCCTCTATACAATCGGAGGACTCCTTGTGGATTTTCGGTTCTCTTTTTCCGAACATTCCACCTTAAGGAGTTAAATTTAAAAAATGAGTTTAGCATATGTACATAAAACCTTGCTAAAACTATTAAGTGTTAAACATAAATACAACCTACCTTGCTCCTAATGGAGCACCCTCGACTAAGTGACCCATCTCAACACTTGGTCGTTTGACATGTAAATGTTCCCACGACCATAGCTATGTCAGAAAATATGATAACAATTATTAAATAAAATGAAGGAATTATACGTGCAAAAAAATATTTAAAGTTATGAATTCATTTACCTGAAGAAGGGCCAAACAACCTACAATCCCCAAGGTCATGGCCTGGCATGCTTTCCCTAACTCTTGGTATAAAAATGCAAGAGTAGCACTGCCCCATGGATAAGCGCCCGCCATGTCGAAGTCCTCGAGGAGGGAGAGATATGCCACGTGTACATGGCTACTCATGGTATCCACAAATATCGTGGCTCCAAGTAAATATAATAAATATGCCCGTGCATGCTGCTCGATAACTATCTCCAATGCATCGGCTAGGAGCTCACGAAACTCACCTAAGAGCCATTGAATGCTAACTCGGCTACCACGCATGGATGTAACAGGAGGAGCTCTACCAAGGAGTCTGCCTAATAAGTCTAAATAACCTCCTCCTGTCGTGCCCATCACAGTAGGTCCATCAATGCAAAGTCCTAAGAGAATTGCCACATCCATAAGTGTGATGGTCATCTCTCCATAGGGCAGGTGAAACGTCTGTGTCTCCCTCCTCCATCTCTCAATGAGAGCTGTTAATAAAGGCTGATCGAGACAGACGTACTATAGATGAATGAAATGTCTAAATCCTGCCCACTTGATATACGGTAACATACGCTCATCTACGGGCTAATGGTAGAGATATCTAAAATGTTCGGTGCACTCAAGGCACCTGGGGTCCTATAATAAATTTTAAAATTATAACCCAACATAATTTATAATCTTAAAAGATGAAACAAATTTTAAAAATAGTTATCATACCTCTCCTCTCCAACTAGAAGCTGACCTATGTAACTCCTGTTGTACAAGCACACTATCATCAATCAGGCCTGGCCGTAAGAAGGCTCAACATGATCCATATGATTTGCAGAGAATTAAGAGCATATCATCAATCATTAGGAATATATAATCATACCTAAAATAGAGAATAAATAAAAAGATTGATTATATTTTTACCAATCAACAGGAGGGTTTCTACATGAATTACTATTGTGCCTACTTTGTTTACACCTCCCGCATTTATATCCTCCTCTATCATCTCTCTCCATAGTTCTACGGTCCATTGTATTCCTAATGTGAACAGACCATGGGCAACCGGGTTGCCTTGTTGCTCTCAGTGGGTATAACAGAAAAGATATATCCCTCTTCCAATACTCCCGACCACGAGGAGAATAAAATTTTGCCGAGTACACATTTTTATAAGTGGGAGACGTGTAAAGTAGTGATGCCTATATCGGCTCCCGCCTCTTTGCCCACACGGATTTAAGGTGCAAGCAAGGATAACCATAAACCTAAGGGATGTTGCATGTACAAGTATGCATCGCCGCATTTACCATAACCTTCCGGCCACGAATTGTTGTCACTTCGTACTGATCGTTGTTGATCCTATTAACTATATACTCCCCAATTTTTCTTGTTTGTTCTCTCATTATCGCTTCAACTCTGGGAGTATATGGGGTGGCCATGGAAAATGCGGCAGAAGATCGTTTAACAAAAAAATTTATGACCCAATAAAAAATAGCTAACACTAAAGCCTGCATGGGTAATCCTCGTGCCCCCTTCAAGACGCTATTTAAACTTTTAGCCATATTTGTATTCATCATGTCAAATGTTCTAAAACCATCGTGGGCAAGAGACCACTATGTAAGATGCAATTCTCCTCCTAAGAGGAGATGTTTTGCCCTAGGACTCTCCTGACCAATCAAGTCTATTTTAACATCAAACTTTTCTACTGTAAGTGCACAAGTTGCTGCCCCAATCAAGTCCGTCAGTGTATCATTTTTGAACTCTTTAAAATTTGCTTTAATGTGATGGATGTAATAATGATGGTGGTACAGAGGCTCGGGAAGAACCTCAGGCATGGCCTTCTGAAGCCCCTTATGTCGATCTGAAATGACGACAATGTTCATCATGCCCATCAGTAAATGATCCCTCAGATCTATTAAGAACCATTGTCAATTGTCACCATCTTCCTTCCCGACAAGCCCAAATGCTAGATGAAATAACCCATTGTTTCCATATGTAGCTGTTGCAGCCATAAGAGCACCAGAATATTTGTCTTACAAGTGAGTGACATCAACACCGATCACATGGATCAATGTTGAAACCCTACTATAGACAGCCCAAATGCCCAAAACAACACTTAAATCTCCTACATATGTTACCATCTGCACGAAGTACTTCATCATCCTCTTAGCGGTAGTAGGTGTCAGGATTCGCTTCTTGCACTGCCCTTAGGTACATTAACAACAATTTATATGATTCCACCCAATCCCTATAAATAGCCTTAATCACCATATTCCTTGTTGCCCATGCTTTCTTATAAGATATGTCAACATGATACTTCTTTATTCTTTGAATAATATCCCCTGGTAGGAGAGTTAATTCGGCTTGGATAGCAGACATTATAACCTTCGAAATAAAGGAGGCACTACATTGCCTATGATCTGTGCTAAGCTGAGCATTCTGACATATGAAGTCACCTTTGTATATCTTCAATTTAAAGTACCTTCCACCCCTTTTTATTGAGCCATGAACTCTCTAAGGGCAAGTACTATCAATGCACTTCACTATATACTCTGACAAATTTGTTCGTACAACCTTGTATTCAACATGATTTTGAATGGAAAAGTCCTGCAAGGCTGTAACAAGTGCTTCTTTATTCTCAAAGATGAGGCCAACATATAACTCATCTTCGTTTTGTTGGTCCATATCCATGGCAGAATTAACTACCGCATCTACCTCCTCATCTGTGATGTGTGCATAGAGTGGCTCCACATCATAGTATGGCGGCTCTTCATCATCCACATTCATATCATTTGTGCAATAGCATTGTCTACCGCATCATCCCCCTCACCGTCAAACATCAATTTGAGCGCTTTCTTCATCTCTGACCCCTTCTTCATTCATGTCAGAATCTTCTCCACTTGCTTGGCCAATATTATCGTCACCTTCATTAGCCTCATTTCCATCAATATCTTCATCGTGGACATATGCACCCCTACATATGAACATCGCATATGTATTACATTTCATATGCCTAAATATAAAATATTTTTATTTATGAATATATATTTCACCTTTGATTAGATGGTCCAACATCGGTATGACGAACACCTTTGTAGGGGTAATGAATGCCTATCGAACTTTGAGTTCCATACCATGCATCGCCTTGAAACATTTGAAAGCTAAATGGATCTTGTGCATGCGATGTGTACCTTCCATATTACACACAAAATTCAAATTTTAACATCTTAATTTTTATTGGTAATTATGAGATTCAAAAAGGATTGACAACTTAATAAACCTTACCTCCAATTAGGTCCTCCTCCTTCATAAATAGAGGTAGACGATCTATGATGTTCATTTGAGGCTATTGTCATAGATAAATTTCCTTCTTCTTCATTGTCCACTGGCAGTTGCATATGTCTTTCATTGTTCATATTTCTTTCATAGCTCCTATGTGAGCACCTATGTGAACTACTTCGCCTTTCACTAGGCACTCGGGCCTCTTTTTCGAGAAATAAGTCGAAGCAAATTATGTGACGCAAGAGGTCAAACATAAAACTCATTGATGCATCATCATTTTTATATATTTGTCTCGAATTTGATCCATATGTTGGAATAACACATTTTATAGTGAATTTTCATCTTCTTCAATCCCACCCAGCCTTACTAGCTAGTTGCATCTCAAATTCATCATATATAGACTGTTTCTTAATTAATAATCCTTCTGTACCTCCATCATAGTTAAGTAACAATATAATTGTTTCTCTTGTCATCTCTATTCACTTAATTCATAAATAATAGATTAAATTAACATTAGATTAAGTAATTATCTCAAAACTAAGAGGCTAAAATTAGATGAAGCAATTAATATTAGATTAAACAATTGTCTCAAAACAAAGAGGCTACAATTAGATTAAGCAATTAATATTAGATTAAGCAATTGCCTCATATATCAACGAGCAATAATCATACACTTCTTCACATATTTCTTCTTTTGTCTACTGAAGACAACAAATATTCTTATACACTTCTTCAAATATTACATTTACCTTAATGATAAAAATATTAAACTATTACTAACATACGACTAGTTCAATTTCAATTCAATTTCAGATAAAGACATACGGCTACATCCCTAAATGCACAAATAATTGGCTAACATATCTCATTATAGTAAACACACATGGACAATTGCCCAACAGATCTAAATGCACAAATAATTTATTAGAAAATAACAAAAAATCATACCTTTAACATATCTAAATTCCCAATTAACCAAATCCCTAACCTAAAAGTAGAAATTAGGGCGGAGGTGGGATCAGCTGACATGGCGGTGGTGAGGTGGCATTCAAATCCGACGACCTGCGGACACGGAGATGGGACAGAAGTAGGAATCAGAGGCGGGACAGATGGTGGGAACTGGAGGCGGGACGGACGGCAGGAACCGGAGGTGGAGGATGACCTTCAGAAAGAAAATGCGGATGGGATCTGGCAGTAGTGCTCAAACACAAATCATGGCAGCCAGAGGATGAGATCTGGGCAGTGGTGCTCAAACACGATCCACGGCAGTCGGAGGACTGGATTTGGGCGGTGGTGCTCAAACACGAACCACGGTGGCTGGAGGATGGGATTTGGGCGGTGATGCTCAAACACGAACCACGGTGGCCGGAGGACGGGATTTGGGCGGTGGTGCTCAAACACTAACCACAGTGGTGGGGCGGATCGAACACAGGAGACAAACGCATAGCGCGATCTGGAGCGGGTTAAGAAGACGACCATTTCGTCCTTTTAAAAGGACAAAATCAGCTTTGGATAGCTGATTGTTAAGTTGGGCAATTTCGTTGTTTAGAAGGACGAAATTGCCTTAAGGTGATTTTGTCCTTCTAAAGGACGAAATCGGGTTAAGTTTTTTACATCGATAAGCCAATTTTGTCATTTGAAATGATGAAATCAACTTAAACTTGATTTCATCATTTCAAAGGATAAAATCATATAAAAATAAAAAATAAAAGCCACACAGGTGCCTGCTGCTTAGCTGACGCCTGTGTGGCAAAAAGTAACACCACTTTGGGAAATATTTCCCAAAGTGGTCCAAATCGGTAATTATTATTTTTTAATTATTATTTAAATAAATTTACCAGGTTAAAAATGTAGATATTAGAAGAAAAAAAATTTGTATTTAAAGTAAAGATTCTATTGGTGTGCTCAAATACATACCTAACCCTTGATTTTGAAATCAAGGGTCCTAAACAGCCCTTGGTAGATTATATGGCCCCTTGATTTCAAGAGAAGGGCCAGCTTGTGTTGAGAATATGGTAAAACTTTAAGATTTCTCAATATGATATGATGACGACACAAATGACTAAGTGTACCTCGGACATAATGTTTATAGAGGGCACCTAGACTGTAATGTACAATAAACTTAACTCTTAGGGTACGGAGGTTGTGGTGCCATGCATACTTACAATATCATTGCTTCTTTGTAACAAGGAGTGAACTATGTTACTTTGTAAAGTGGTGCCCGCACTTTGTAATGATGTTAGCTGGCTCACCTCATTACAAAGTAAAGTCAATTATTTTGGTTTTTTTAATGTTTGTGATTGATTTTTGGGAAATTTATTTAAATAATATATTTTTTAAAATAATAACCAAATTAATTTGTTTGGGAAATATTTCCTAAAATAGTGTTGGTTTTTGCCACGTAGGTACCAGCTAAGCATTGGCACTTGCGTAGCTTTTTTAAAAAAAAATTATATAATTTTATCCTTTGGGTTTAAGTTAATTTCGTAATTTAAAAAAACAAAATCGGGTTAAAAAAATTAAGCTAATCAGTTTAAGGCGACCCGCACTTACCAAATTCACATCGCCCCACCTAGCTAGAGGTGGGGGCGGGATGCCAACAGGCGGTGGAGAGGAAATATAGAAGGTGGAATAGGAGCCTGGGCAGGAGGAGGAGGAGGTGGGGAAAATGGTGGAGGAGAAGTAGGGGGAGGAGTGGAAGCTCAGAGCTAGAGATGGATGGGGGACAAAACCAGAACAACGCATTCACCAAACTACGGACGCGAATCTGCTGGGGAGAGTCTTTCCACTCAGCACCGATTGGCCACCAATGGGTGCCTTCCACGTCACAAGGACCAGCAGATTCACAGAGACGCTCAAATTGGATGGCATTTGGGTTCACGACGACACGGAACTGGGAATTGGGTCACGTTCACAGAACTGGGAACCCGGTTTTCTAACAACAACGAAACCATAACAGAGAAAGCCCGCCTCTCGTACAGAAGACGCAAATCAGAACAATTCAAAAAAACCTAGGACTTTTTTCCCGCCTCTCGTACTTCCTCCTCATCGACCGTCGCCACCAGAACCGTCCACCGTAGTACCTCCCTTTTGATCAATCATGAACAAGAGCCGCCGGAACCGGACTCATCGCATAGATCAGAGCCCAGCAAGATACTCATTCATCTGTTTTCGACACCCATTGCACTCCACCTCAATGTGAGTCATCCTCTTGTTGTCCACCTCCTCTTTGTTCCTGAAGCTCTTGGTTCGTCTTCTCTTTGTCCCATTTTTTGATGTTCTGTACAAAAGAAGAAGGTGAAGAGTCCCAATTACCATGAAGGCCATCTAACCCACCACTCAACTACTTGTTCTGGTCAAAGGAGTCACCCATCGCACATTCAGCTTTCACGACTCCCTTCTCCTCTTTTGCTTCTTCTTGTACCCGAAAATCGTAGCTCAAGATGCGGGACAAGGAGTAAAAATCCTTTCAGAAAAACAACAGCTTCCGGTCTCATCTCTTGACTGACCGCCCTCTTACTCTTCTTTTCCTGCCTCTCACAGCTAGGCGCAATACAATCAGGGAGAAAGGGAGATAGAGTCCAGATGAAATGAGGAGAGGAGGGACGATGCCCTTCAATTAAAAAAATGCTCCTAGTGGCTACAAAAATCTATTGTACTTGAGGACGACAATTCAGTGACTACGAGGGCTACTGCAATCATAGATATGATTATGCGGCTCTTTTATGCTGTTGTTGAGGAAGACAATTCAGGGGCTATGCTACATATTGCAACTAAGGGTGCTAACGAGCCGAGTCGAACCGAGTTTTCAGATTTTTTGACTCGAGCTCGATTTCTAAAAGCTCGGTTCGAGCTCGGCTCGAGCTTGATCGAACAGCTCGATTCCTAGCTCGAGCTCGGTTCGGATAAAAACTCGAAACTCGACTCGAGTTCGAGCTCGAAAATCTATTATAGCAACTCGAACTTGTGTTCGAATGGAGCTCGAATCCCATTTACAGCCAAAAAAATTTTTTCTATAAAAATCTATATTAATTTAGAGAATCACACCAACATTACAAAAATAAAAAAAAATTATAATAAACATAATTTTATTGTATTAAAGTTGTAAATATTATTTCAAAATCCATGGTTAAGATAAGAGTCAATAAATACCCAACAAAAAAATTTCATTTGTCACCAAAACTTTAACTAATGTTTTTCAAATATCTCATATAATAAATATAATTATATAAGAGTCCCATTAATATCAACCCGGGCTCACGTGCGCCCGGGTTGATTGGGTCGTCGGATTTACATCCAATGGCCCATCAAACTCACGGATTTAAATAATATTAACTTTTCTCATTATATAAATAATATTAAAAAGAGAAATTTATTTAAATAATAATTTTTTAAAAAATTATTTACAAATTTAGACCACTTTGGAAAATATTTCCCAAAGTTGTGTTGTTTTTTACCACGCAGCGCCAAAGAAATGGTCAAGGCTCACGTGGTTTTTTTTTTTTAAAAAACATTGATTTCGTCCATCTAAAGGACGAAATTAATACTGTGTAGTGATTTCGTCCTTTGGAATGACGAAATCAGTACTTCCCTCCCTCATCTCTCTCTTCAATCTCTCTCCTCTCACTCTCTCTCTTCACTCTCTCTCTCTCCTCTCTTCACTCTCTCTCTCCTCTCTTCTCTCTCTATTCACTCTCTCTCCTCTCTTCTCTCTCTATTCACACTCTCTCTCCTCTATAAGAGAGAGAAAGAGGAGAGGAGAGAGAGAGAAGAGAGTGAATAGAGAGAGAAGAGAGGAGAGAGAGTGAATAGAGAGAGGAGGAGAGAGAGCAGAGAGAGAGTGATGAGAGAGAGGAGAGAGAGAGTGAAGAGAGAGATGAGAGAGAGTGAATAGAGAGAGAAAGAGGAGAGAGAGAGGAGATAGAGAGGAGAGAGAATGAAGAGAGAGAGAGAGAGGAGAGAGTTAAGAGAGAGAGTGAGAGGAGACAGAGTAAAGAGAGAGAGTGAAGAGAGAGAGGAGGGGAGGGAAGTACACACTCTTAATTTCGTCCTTTACAATGACGAAATCAAAAAAAATTTAAAAGAAAACCACGCAGGCACCAGCTGCTTGGCTGGCGCCTACGTGGCAAAAAGCAACACCAGTTTGGGAAATATTTTCGAAAGTGGTCTAAATTGGTAAATAATTTTTTAAAAATTATTATTTAAATAAATTTCCCAAACAATAATAATTACCAAAATAACATAAAGAGAAAAATATTTACTAATATGGTGTTTCTTTTCGCAAGCGCCTCCGTGACTTTTTTTAATTTATATTTTAATTTCATTCTTAAAGAGGAAAAATTCAATATAATGTACTAATTTGTGATTTAAAAGACGAAATCAATATAATTTTGTGCTTTTAAAAGATGAAATCAATGCAATGTACTGATTTCGTCATTTAGAAGGATAAAATCAATAATAAAATAATTTTGTCCTCTCTTCTCTCTAGTATATCTTCACTCTCTCCTCTCTCTATTCACTCTCTCTTCTCTCTCTATTCATTCTCTCTTTCTTTCAGCTATCTCTCTCTCCTCTTTCTCTCTCTTCACACACTCTCTATTAACTCTCTCCTCTCTATATTTCTATTCAATCTCTCTCATATCTCTTTTGGCTCTCTCTTATTCTCTCTCTTCACTCTCTCTTTACACTTTCTCTTTTCTTTGTCCTCTCTTCTTTCTCTTTCTCTTTCCCTATATCTCTCTCATGTGTGACGTGAGCCCTATCTCTGAGAAGTGGGGAGAAAGTAGAAATTTTTAATTTAATTTTTTCTTATTTATATATTATATATTAAATTATTAAATTAAAAATAAAATATAATGTATTTGTAAATGACAAAAAATAATATTTTTTAAATTTTTTTTTATTTTGTCTTTTAGAAGAGAGGAGAGAGAAAATAAAAAGAAGAGAGAGAGAAGAGAGACAACCGAAAGAGAGAGGAGAGAGAGAGTGAATAGAGAGTGGAGTGAGAGAAAAAAGAGAAAAAAGAGAAAAAATCAATCCATTATTAATTTCGTTATTTAGAAGGACAAAGTTAGTACATTATATTAATTTAAGTGTACTTATTTCATCTTTTTAAAGGATAAAATTATCAAAAAATATTAAAAAAAAACCACGCAGGTGTCAGCGCCTAGTTAGTTAAAAGGAACATCATATTGGTAAATATTTTTCTCTTTCCGTTATTTTTGATAGTTATATAAAATTTCTCATATAATAAGTCACAAAAGACTAAACTAGTAACCAAAGTTATGACAACTCTTATTCACATATTTCATATCTAATTATTCTAGTGACTACAAAAAAAATTCATAATAAGAGAATTATTTGGACTTCAGCAATAACATATTTCATGATGTGTGGATTGCCTGTAAAAAGAAAAATCAATATAATTGAAATTAAATAGTATAATCTAGACTTGGTTCACTGGATATATTTATAGGAAAAATCTAGATATAGCTCACTAAATCTCTAATTCTAACCTAATATAATTGGTTGAATTAAGAATGTTTATTTGCAAGTAGAATAACATATTTATATTTGTTAGGATTAGAATGATTAAAGGTAGTATTTAAAATTTAAATAATATTATATAGATGAATAGGGGTAGAATAGAAATAAAATAATTTATCATACTTACATTTTCAATTTTATTAGTAGTAGGATTTATATTTGTTTAAAATATAATAGTATAATATAGGTATTTTATATCATATTATATAATATATCATATACCATATATTAATGTATATATAGGATATATATTTTATAAATTAATATAAAATATTATGGGTACATAAAAGGTAAAAGTTAAAAAATTTATATAATATGGGTATAATAATTAAAAAGTAATATATGACAAATCGAGTCGAGTTCGAGCCGAGCCTCGAGTCGATTTCGAGTCAAACCGATCAGGTTTCGAGTCGAGTCGATTCGAGTTGGCCCATGTTTGAGATCGGCTCGTTTAATTTCGAGTTCGAACCGAGCTCGAGTCGAGCTCACTTCGAGCCGAGCCAGATTCGAGTCGAACCGAGCCGAGTCAGTTCAGCTCGACGAGCTGGCTCGGCTCGTTAGCAGCCTTAATTGCAACATATCAACTCTACCACTTTTGAACTGTAGTTAGCGGTAAAGGTAAACACTTTGACTATGTTTATAATCTTATGCAGGCTGTGTTTTTTTATGATAAAGCTTGCAACTTGCTATGTCCATACCCCCTTTTTTTTAGAATAGTTAATACGGATAAGATTGAGGAGACTTGATCTCTGCAGGTATATGTTGCTCTATTATTGGTGAAACGTTGCAACATTATCGGGAACGCTACAACGTTATCGAGGAACGCAGCAATGTTGTAGCAATAACACTGCAACGTTATTGCTACAACGTTGCTGCATTCTTCGATAATGTTACAACAATAACGCTGCAGTGTTGCAGTGATAATGCTACAACGTTGCAACGTTATTGCTGGTGATACAGGGTTACACTTGGGTTCTGCCGGCCACTGAGTGATTGGGCAAGGTAAATTGACTTGTTTTTAGTAATTGACTTGTACACTAACCTTAGCTAAATGTATATGTTTGAAATACTCTTTTCTATGGTGTAGGAATTAACCAATGGACTTCCAAGTGATTACATGCAAACTCAACTTATTCAAATAAATTCCCAACCAGAGACTTCTTTGCATAGCCAATTGCCCGCAAAGATCACTGACCAACATGGTTGCAGCATGATGAATTTATTATTTGTAAAACTCCTAATCTTTTCCTTTTGGTTATCATAATTAATATACATATGTATGACTTCAAATCTTAGTAGCTGAATATGTTTACAGATGTAAGATGTTTCTATACCTATGCAAGGGGATTTGATCACTAGCAACATAGATACCATTGGAAGTAGGCATCACTACTTAGACCAAAGTAGCTCTCAACAACCTAACTAGGTTGGATATTGTATTTGAAAGCTGCATATTATAGGTTTATCAAAACTTAATCCTTAGATTGAGCATACTATAGTTTTGTTTATGCAGGTGGAAGCTTGTTTTTGTTAGGGGATGGAGGTATCAAGACTGCTATCCTCATTATGCGTACATTGATGCCTGACAAATAATGGTTATGGCATCAAGCAATCTGATGAATGGGGTCTGGCCAACCAAGTTCTTCACTTGCGGGATGGTAGAGATAATGTTGATTGACTTTGCTAGTCCCATGGGGGTGCAAGGGACTTTTAGTGACTCACGCCTATATTTTTTGACCCTACTGCAAGGTCTGGGCTCCTCTTCTTTATTTCAAAAACTTCTGCATAGATATCCATAGATGAGTACGAAGGTATATAGATGTTTAACAAAAGTGTTCAGTATACCCCATGAATAACATAGCCATATAATTCAATATCTTATGAGTAGAGATCTCAATTCAAGAATCATTTTTACTTATGAATTTTTTAAAATGAAAAAGAAAATTAAAATAGTTGGTGAAACATACATCAAGAAGCTTGTTGAAACGTTATAACAATAAAGCCAAATCATTATACAAATCATGTTATGAAGTCTTAGCAATTATACGATAACAATTTACTAATAATGCTAACATGGTTTTAGCAATAATTCTTGGAAAATGTGGCACATACTTAATTTATTGATAATAGGATTATCATCTACGATAATGCTAAAGCATCAACAACAATGCTAAATCATTAGCAATAATCATAATACATCAGCAATACTCTTACAAGTTCAACAATATTGCTAACATTATTTAACCATAGGGATTAAAGAAAACATACTTGATTTATTCTTCATGATATAGGGATTTGAAATATGGAGACTCCTGTGGAGAAGACACTAAATGTTCAATGACAACTCTTGAAACATCATAAAGTGCATTCATAAAGTTATAATGTTGTGAAGAGAATTTAGCATTTCAATTTTAGAATAAGCCAATCACATAACATAAAACTAGAGACATATAACATATCAATAGTACACATGAAATCAATATAAGCCAATTTCCTCTGCGTGAGAAAAAATAAGCGGAACTCCTCTAGGTTTCATAAAAATACAAGAGCAGTCAAGCTTAAGTAAAAGTCATAGAGAAAGACGAAACACATGGGTAAACAACACCAAAAGGAGTTAAGACCAAGCTAAATAATAATCATGAATGTAAGCCAAATTCACAAACAAATGCACAAATGAGATGCATGTATGTAGTTTGTAGCATTAAGCAAATTTCTTTAAAAGTGACGTGAATGGCAATCAAAATATGAACAATCTAACCATATGAGGGATTTTAAAGTCTCACGTCCTAAGAAAGAGATATAAATGACAAAATATCTCACAACATAGACCAACATTTGAGCATTGAAAGATAATTTTTTAAAAGACATTGAGAGGTTTTTTTCGAAAAATTGAGCGTGGCAAACTGAAAAAGAAAGAAATTCATAGAAGAACGAAGTGACTATTATTTAACAGACAAAAATAACCAAAAAGTTGGACAGACCCTAATTAGAAAAATTAAAAACAAATGAATATGGCAGCACGGAGTAGGTCCCAAATGAACAAAAGAAAATAACATCCAAATGAAAGCACATTATTGCTCCACTAGACACAAATGCAATGAACCAATTGAGAGATCGGATAGAAACAGAGCACGAAATGCAGGCGACCCCCGCACCATGCTTCACCAACATATACAGAATAAGCAGGGACTAGACAAAGAAAATTAATGCAAAAACACAATGATATAAGAGACAGATGAAGAGATATTTGGCATTACTATTTGGGAGCCGCTACGACTTCCTTGGTTCCTGTAGTGATGGCCAATCAGGAGGGAGGAGGTGTGAGAGGCAGGAAAAAGGGAGGCTTTTTCGACAGCTAAGTGGTCGCGGTCGATCAAGAGGGTGGCGCTCCGACTTCCTTGGTTCCGATGGTGATGGTCGATCGGGATGGAGGAGGTGTGAGAGGCAAGAAAAATAGATGCTTTTTTTCGGCGGCAGTTTGGTCACTGGCGATCAAGAGGGAGGCGCTGCAGTGGACAATTCCGGTAGTGACGGTTGACTCGGAGGGAGCAAGTACGAGAGGCGGGAAAAAATCGGGTGTTTTCTGAGCTTCTTAATTCGCGTCTTCTGTACGAGAGGCAGGTTTTCTCTGTTTGTTTCAGAGTTTCATAACCTGGTTTTGTCTTGGTTAGAAAACCGGGTTCCCGGTTCTGTGTCTATTAAATTAAACGTGACCCAAATCTCAGTTCTGTGAACGTGACCCAATTCCCAGTTCTGTGTCGCCGTGAACCCAAATGCCATCTAATTTGAGCGTCTCTGTGAATCTACTGGTCCTTGTGACATGGAAGGCACCCATTGGTGGCCAATTGGTACTGAGCGGAAAGACCCTCCTCAACAGATTCGCGTCCCCAAACTACCTACTAGGTCAAACCCATCTCTCCAAAGTCAAAACTTTCTTCACCACCATTGGAACAAATTTCATGTTGGAGGCTTTCTTGAGCAGCCTAAATTTTACTGTGAACGTAATCCAAATCGCCGAGATAGACAACTTCAAAACCCAGGCTTGCTAGTTCGCAAACTCTCCAAGCAAAAAACCACACAACAGGAGTTCATCATGCAAGGGAGCTCTCCTCTTCTGGGCAACCCATATCACGGAACCCTCTTCAAAGTCTTTTGGACGTAAGGGGAAGCACCGGTGTCCCAAGTAAAAGAACCCCAGGTTGCAGGGATCTCTCCTCCGCCAAACTCCAAGTTCCTTATCACAAAACTACGGCCTGACCAATGTCTGGTAGATTGTAACCACCACCATCCATCGTCTTCATCCCAAATGGATCAAAAGAGAGCCCAAATCCCCAAAAGCTTGAGTCCGAAATGCAGCCGAGCACTTCTACGAACTGTGCGTCCATGAAAATTCGAACTGACAAAGAATGAAGTAGCAGCAATACGCGTTTTGTCCTAGAGAGACTCAAAAAAACGTGACGGCAACTCGCTGCAGTAGGAAATCATTGACGAAAATTTTGATCTCAACAGATAGAACTGAACTTAATTCGATGGGCAACGTCACAAGCATCATTACATCACAATCATCAGATAAATTAACTTTTGGGCTTCGGTACGTATACGAAAGTTGCAAAACGATGTGCTTGAGCTGCTTAATTCTTTTAACCCGTTTGTCTTTCTAAATGTTAAAATTATATAAATTTAAAAGAAAAAACTACGCAGGCATCGCCTATGTGGCAAAAACCAATACCACTTTGAAAAATGTTTCCTTAAACAAATTGGTTTAGTCATTATTTTTTAAAATATTATTATTTAAATAATTCTCCCTTAATTTTTTATAAAATGCTTACTTCAAAGAAGAGAATGAGGAAAAGGGATTTTAGTCTATATAATGACATTTTTTGTCTTTTATTTTCCATTTAGATAATGATAGATATGGCCTTTGCTAGGCTTATGCCAATATTAAGTAAGTTTTTGCACAGTAGTATGCAGTATGAAAGAGAATAATTACCATGATTCGGATTTTTAAAATCTTTTTTGATAAAATAGGCATTAAAGTACAAGGAAATTTTATTTCTTTCTTAAATGCAAAATAAATTCTCATTAAATATTTAGGTCATGATACTGGAGCTTACAAATACAAATATAAAAACATATGATATTGCTACATATGTCAAAAGTTTGTAAATAACAAGTAGCCTTCTAGGTACAAGTTCTTTATCGATTTGAAAATAAATTACTAAGAAAAGTTACCTCTCATGTCAATACTTACAATTATTTATAAAATTACATAAATAAGAAATTACATCATACTAGTGCAATGTCATCCTCAATCTCACCGGCGATCTTGATCTCACTAGTCATCACCTTAAGAACCTGCCACCAATAAGACCAAACATAAATGAAACATCTCCTACATCACGAGGAGAGTTCCCAAAAGAACAAAATAAATAATTAATATTTTTTAGATCAAACCAACATCATCGGATTTTAGTTGTCTATGTACTTATTTGACAACATTTTCAATGTTATTTCCAACAAAATTAGATCTAGACATATTTTTGCTAAAAACTAACACCGTCTCAAGAAGTATAACATCACATATGCAATTCTCAAGTACTTTAACCAACATACATTTATTACATGTACTTTAGTTGTTCTACTTGTTTTAATTAAACAATCAATATCAAGTAATCTCAGTATATATCTTACATACCTTTGTTTAATAATTAACAACCTCATTTAATCTCATAGACATACTCGTCAATGTCAACCCAAGTGACAAATAGTATAACCACCATGGACCATCCTCAAAAGGGTATCATCCATAGTGAGGTTCTAGAATCCATCAGGAAATACCATGACTTAACCCAGTCCCTAAGGACTTGGTCGGAGTGGAAGGATATGGCCCACAACTACACCTTAAAAGAAGTGGTGAGAGACACCAACCAAACAAGATGTCGGCAACTCTAACTGTGTGCACACTAAATTATCCTCAATAAATCAGTTGTGAGCAAGGCTCACGCCGAGCTCCCTCCAACATAGAGGTGCAATGGCATGACCAAATCAGTAGATCGTCAATAGAGGTAAGACTCAAAAAAATATCTTGAACCATATCAGTCTCTATGAGACTAGGGTCAAAACTCAAACATGTCATTGGTTAATTAACCAAGGCAAATTGTCATGTCAATGGCCTTTTTTACTCTACAAACTAATCCCACACCCCTATGAGGGTATTTTAGTCTTTATTTTGATTATGTACTCTCGTCCAATCCACAACTATTTGACCCATTGATTAATCTTATTTAAACTCATCCTAGTGACAGATTACCATAACAACATCAGTAGGAAGTACTAAAATAAATAAAAACATAAATAATATAGACCCACACATGCCCAATAGATGGTACTATCAAGGCTCAAAACTTAATTATGGCATTAGAAAGTTTTGTGCTCTTGTGGCCTCGCTCTCCTCAAGTTAAGGGTATTTATCTTTATTAAAATTGGTTAAAACGCACCCTAAGGGCATTAAGGAATTTCTCCTCCATGGGACATATGGTCCTCTCCATTCTTGGGTGTTAAGTCTTTGACCTCTCAAAAGGTTTCACGCTCCAATTAGATTATGATTCCACTCAAGTGAATGTGGGTTGGTCTGCTAATCGTGGTATTTTTGTCATTTTGTTTAGGGTATTCTTAAACTCTAATGGGTTCGAAATTTATATCAATGATACTTTTTTATGTCATAGACCTATGATATGGTTTGTGGCATTTTATGGGGCCATCAACCCCTTGAACTAACCTAGGTTCACTTAATAGTATTGTAAAAATATAATTGTCCTTATGTCATGTATTGACTTATTGTTATGATCAAAACAATGTCATAAAATGTGTATTTTTAGCTAGTTCATAGTATGAAGATTAATTTATGGAGGTGGAACAAAAAAAAGACTTAAATCTATGTTTTTGTCAGGTAAAAATACGCACACACATCATATTCATTGACTTTAGGGTAAAAGAGACCTTAGATAAAAGACTAGTGAAGTTTGGATATTTGCATAATGTAAAATAAAAAATCTGATCAGAATGATCGATTGTCATGTTAAAACAATCAAGCGTTGATGAATAGTAGCATAATCTCCAAAAATTGAATGATCGATCGATCGCTTTAGTGAAACAATTGATCAACACCTGAAATTGCATAATTGAAAACAAAGCAAAGAGTTAGCGATCAATTGACTTGATGAAGCAATCAATCGTCCGAAGAGTTGTGAAGAAAAATATAGGGAGCGATCGATTGTCCTGTGGAAATGATCAATTGCTGGAGTGGCAAGTTACCTAATTCAATATTTTTTGGTTTGGTTTTAATTCAAAATTGGAGTCTTATTCCTTTTAGAGCTTGGGAATATATATAAAGGGATTGAAATGTGATGGAGGAAAGAAGAAGTCCTAAAAAAACCTAGAAAAATTGTGTGGAGTTGCTCTAATGGAGTTTTTAAAGAGTTGTCTGCTAAATTGAGAAAATCTCAACCATAAATAAAAAAGAGTAGTTACATGTGAGATTAGTGCACAAAACATATGTGATACATGGTGTTTTCTGAAGTTTGATGCTAAGAAGATCAACTGAATAAAAGATTCATTCCAAGAGGGAGATGAAAGATCTATATTGATCAAAAGAGGACAGAGGAGGAGACGATCAAGCTATGACCAGTAAACAACTAAGGAGTGGTTGATTCAAAATTCAAGAGTAGTGTGAAAAACCAGTTGTTTGAAGAAAAATGAGTTTTTTTGTGTAAGTAATTAGTAATTTTGTAATCTTAAGTTTACGTAGTACATAATTGCTCTAAATAGAGTGTCCCATGTTTTATCCTGGGTTAGGTTTTCACGTAAAAAAATTTGTGTGTTTTTTGTTTGTTGATTTGGTTACAAAATTTTTCATCAGAACACAATGAAATTAGGAATGTTAAAGTGAACAAAATCTAGGTTTATTTTGTTTAAAGGGGGAAAATATAGTTTGTAACTTAATTGCGCATTATAGGCACTTTATTTTTTCAGTTTGTCAATGTTACACACATAGTCCAACAAACCAACAAGTACACACTCTAAACCTATGGGAAAAATGGTCAATTACCCGTTTACTCGGATTTTTCACACTATGTGGCTTGGTCTATATTTAGGGTACACCCTCACGTCTAAATAAAAATTTTCAAATTTTTTTTAACTCCACTCATAGGCCTCTGAACCGGAGCCAAAATCGGTAATTTAATATTTACAAGGATTCACTTATAAGGATAAAATGGTCATTTTAAGGCCTTTGGGATTTTCCTTTGGCTGAAACTTGGTCAGAAAACACATGACACTCTTTGGGTTCAATAGTAATTGTTACAAATTTTTCCAATGGGTACACGAGTAAGATCTTTTATTTGTGTTTAATTATTTGCTTTAGATTGATTTGATTTTCTTGGGGTAATGAATTAGTTTAATTATAAATTTTTTAAGGTTTTATTTTATTTTAGTTTAGAATATTAGTGTCAAGCTTGATTCACTAAACTTTTACCTATTTAAGGTCATTTTCTTTCTATCTTCTTTTATCAAAGAAACGGGCCCTATGTGAGACCCATGTCCATGTGGAATGGCGTGCTACCCTTTTCATCTGCCAACCTTCTATCAATTTGTCTAAATGGGCTTGGCTGTGATTAAATTCGTTTTTTAGTTAAATCGGTACTTAAATGGTCACTTAAGGTCGATTCACATATTTTCTAGCCCAACAATTTATTCTCAGCCCACATGCTCTTATTATAAATGAAAAAAATTTAGCCCATTCGTAAAATGGGGAAGGGTTGAGATTAGGAAGGAGGGTAGGCTCTACCCCCATTTCCCAAAAGATAAACTCTTCTTAAGGTAATATTTTACCCTAATAACACTTTAATCCTTTCAAGTTTTGTCTTAATCATCTCATTCTTCGCTTTCCTATTTGGATTCTTAGTTTCTTTCCATCAAAATTATATTTTAAATTCAGATTTAATACCATAATCTATGTTATTTTCATTTTTAACCTAAAAATGTCTTCAATATCTAGGTTTTCATTAGCACTAATAAAAAGCCTTAATTTTTAGGTAGAATTTGTTGAGGTTGAAGTTTGTTCAAATGATTCACAAGCTAAATAGAGTAAAGGGTTTCACCTTGAGTTTTTTTTTCTTGTAATTCCATGATTGTAGGTTTATTTGAGCTTTAGAAACATCGTGGTAGGTAATTATGATTTATTAAAAATATGAGATTTATTATTGTTTGTGTATGATTAAGTATGAAAAAATGTTAGATCCATCATGTTTTAGGCTTACGTATTGATTAAATAGTGTTTTATGATGATTTGGGAATTTATATGGAATTTTGGAATAATTTTAGTTTGGATTCTGAGAAGTATAAAACGAGCCAAAAAATGGGCTAGCAAGACATTTGAACTTTAACATCCCTAATTTTTCTCCATTTTTTGTAATTTTATATAAATTTTCAACTATTTTTCTACTCGTATTTTTTATGGGGAAATTTGATACTTCGGCATATTTATTTTTATATTTGACATCAATATTTGTAACCATATAGTCGGGAATAGTGCTTAGTGTTATGTCCTTATGTTGTGATCCTGCGAATTGTGTGAGAATGGAGGAAGAAGGATTAGAGAAGAGGGGATGAGGCGCACTTGCAGATTGCAAGTGCGATTTCTCCTGGGAAGAGAAGGTCGGGAATTCAGAGAGGAAGGAGGGTCAAATGAAGAAAGGAAAAGAGTTGATTAATTTTTTAATAAACCTAATTACAACAAATTAGCCTACTTAAGGCTATTGGCCAACAGGCTACATAGAAACAACCATCTAACTACATAGGCTGAACTGGAAAAGTGTCGTTCCGGCAGTGTTGCCGTTCGATCGCCCACAAGGGCCATTCGAACGCCAACAAGGCAGAATAGTTCATCTTCTTCTTTTCGCAAATTCAAACCAAAACACCATTGATAACACTTCAAATCCACATCTAATACCCTAATCATCATCAAAAGTCCTTCTTGACTTCCAGAACATCAAACCATACCATAATAATGCAAAACCCTAAGAAATCGGGATTAAATAATTTCATTTTCTAATCTTACCATTAAAATACCAAATCAAGCAACTCCATTTCGAAATAAGCCAAAAATGAAGAATTTTACCATGGATAAACAGAGATTTCGAAGACCCATTACCTCAGCACTTGATTAAGCTCGGATTGAAGAGTCACCCTTCTTGAAATCCTTAAAAACACAATGAGTTTGAATTAAACCCTAATAGAAATCGATTTACTCAAGAAATCCCTAATTAAATCTTAGATCTAGGGCTAGTTGGTGGTAAAAATCGAATTCTGAATATTAGGGTTTGTAGTAAAACACAAATCATTAGCTTTTGATGCCCAAAAATGAATTGAAACAAGGTGGAAAGGGTAGATTTAGAAGAAATTAAGAAGAAAGCCATAGATTAGTGCTTAATTAGAGTAAACTTACCTTAATCGGCTTCTAATTTGGGCCTAAGTGGGGATTAGGCCAGCCCTCCCTCCTTAGCCTATTCCCAAAAATAGAAATGGCTCAGGTCTGCCCTTTTATAGTAAGGGTTAGGGTATGCATAGGTAAGTTTTGGGGTGTAAATAGGAAAAGTAGGCTAAAAGTGGGTATTTTGCAAATTTAAGCACTAATTAAGCCTAATAAAATTCTGAAAATTTTTGTATGACCTTAAGTATATGTCTAGGTTCATTTGACCCAAAAATAAAATTTTTGACCGTGGGGCCCACAGGGGTCCCTTCAAAACCCTAATTTTTAGGAAAATAGTGAAAATTCCAAAAAATCTCAAAAATTCACATTTGGTTTAAAATCACTTAAAACCACTAATATTGAAGTTAATTTTGGTTAAAACCATCACAAACACTATTTATTTTACGAAATCACCGAATAAGATCAGAAAACGTGTTAATCTCACGATAACCCATAATTAAAGAAAATCAAAACCGGTTTAGAGATGATGGTCTTTACAAATATCTTCCCAAATGTGTTTAAGAATAGGTAGTGGCTGAAGTAACCCCGCGGGGGATGAAGTGAGGGTCTTAGATTGTTGACATACGTCACAAACAGCAACAAAATCATGGACAACTTTCTTGAGACCCTTCCAATAATAGCTCTGAGAAACCCGCTTATAAGTACAGAATTGGCCCTCATGTCCAACAATGGGGGAAGAGTGAAAATAATGGAGAAGTTGTTGCTAAAGTTGAGGAACTGCAGGAATCACAAGCGATTGCGCCAAAGAAGTATATCACCCAACAGATTGAAAGGCGGGGAGCCTAATGGATCAACATGCAACTTTGCAATGATGGAAGATGCCACTGGGTCTTGCTGATAAGCTTGCTGCAATTCAGCCATGAATGGGAAAGTCGGCATAGAGATGGTAGACAGGCATGTACCCTCAGATAGGCATGATAGTGCATCTGCAACCTGATTGTCACTCCCTTTCCTATAGACCAACTCATAATCATAGCCCAAGAGTTTAGAAACCCAACGCTGTTAAGAAGGAGAGGCCACCCTCTGATCCAAAAAGTAACGAAGGCTGTGGTGATAAGTCCGGATAAGGAATTTTTGCCACTTCGAGACTGCATGAACAATGGCTAGAATCTCCAACTCATAAGTGGATAATTGTGCAATACGTCCGAAGATTGCCTTAGAGAAGTAAGCGATGGGTTAGCCATTCTGCATAAGCACCACTCCCAATCCTTGTGAGGAGGCATCACTATCAATGACAAATGGTTGGGAGAAATCCGGAAGAGCAAGCACTGGGGGTGAGGACATGGCTAGCTTCAAAGCATCAAAAGAGGTCTGCACTTTTGAAGTCCAATGGAAGGCCCCCTTTTTTAGTAGAGCAGTGAGTGGGGCGGCCAATGGACCATATCCCTGAATAAAGCGCCTGTAATATTCTGTCATGCCCAAGAAACCCTGGAGTGCGCAAATAGTAGGGGTGGGCCAGTTGATAATGGACTCAATTTTGGAAGGATATGTAGATACGCCTAAAGCTGAGATAACATGGCCCAAGTAATCCACCTGCGGTAAGCCAAAAGCACACTTTGATTTTTTGAAGAACAAACCTTGGTCAAATAATGTAGAGAAAACCGTCCGGATGTTCTAGCCAAGAGCGACTGTAAATCAGGATATCATCAAAGAATACTAAAACAAATTGTCACAGATAATGCTGTAATATATCATTCATCAAACTCTGAAAAGTAGATGGGGCATTCGATAATCCAAAGGGCATGACCATAAATTCATAATGGTTGTCATGTGTTTTGAAAGCAATCTTATGGATGTCAGGTGGATGCATCCTAATCTGGTGGTACCCTAAGCGCAGATCCAGCTTAGTAAAAACTGTCGCCCCAGTCAATTCATCTAATAACTCTTCATTCACCAGAATAGGATATTTATCCTTAATCGTAATGGTATTCAAGGCAAGATAATCTACACAGAAGCGCCATGACCCACCTTTCTTGCGAACAAGAAGAATTGGAGAAGAGTACTGACTCGTGCTAGGCCGAATGAGTCCTGAAGAGAGCATTTCTTGTACCAACCGCTCAATCTCAGCTTTCTGCACCTGAGGGTACCAGTAGGGACGAACATTAGCTGGGGGACACCCTGGCTGGATATGAATTCTATGATCTTGCTATCAGACTGGGGGTAAAGGTGAGGGCGCCCGGAAAAGGCTATCATATTCGATCAACAGGGATTTCAAATCCTCTAGAATACTACCAGGCTGAGGTGGCGGTTCAGTGCACAATTGCAATAAAAATCTTTTGCAGCAAATTTAAAAAGAGCACTTATGGACTGAGCTGAATGGACTGTACCTGGTTGCTGCCCTCTTAGCTGAATTTGTGCATCACCATAAGAGAAGTCCATATGCAACTGCTTAAAATCCCACGTAATTGGGCCAAGTTCTTGGAGCCATTTCACTCCCAACACAACATTGGCCCCCTTGGTGGGTAGCAGAAACAAATCTAGATGGAATAAATGACCTTGAATCAACAAAGGAACATAAGACATACCCCATTGCTCTACAGATATCTCCCGTCGCCAATGAGCACATCAAAGGAGGTAGATGGTTGAATATTACATCCCAATCTTTGTGCCACCCTATCATTAATGGAATTATGTGTGCTGCCACTATCGATAAGTAAGGAGACCGCTTGCTATTTTATAGAGCCCTCCACTCTGAAGGTGCGGGGCTGATAAGATCCATCAAACACATGTAGAGAGATTTAAGGAACATTATCTAGCTCGTCGTACTCAGAACTGTCTCTTGCAAGCAGCCCCTCTTCCATTATCAACACAGAACCTGGCTGTTTGCATTTGTGCCCCGGCACAAATTTCTCATCATAGTTAAAACAAAGACCCCGAGAACAACAGTCCTCCATCTGAGCCGGGGTAAGGCGCCTAACAGGGCTTAGTGCAGATGCGGGATTAGCCAAAGGAGGTTGGTTCCCTGGCAGGGCATGATTACCCCTTCGTAGGCGCTGAAGTCACCTCTACTGAATGCGGGCAAGGCGGATAGCTTGGCGAAGATTGGCTGGCTCAAACTGTCGTACTTCAGCCTGAATATCCTCTTGCAACCTACTAATAAACTTGGAAAGAAGGGCTAACGCCGTCCATTCCACACGGGTTGCCAGTCTTGCAAAGTCAGCCTGATATGTCGGGATAGAGGAAGTTTGGCGGAGATTGTGCAAACGGGAGTCAAAATCCTCATACTTGTTGGGCCCAAAGCAGACACATAATTCTGCCACTAAATAATCCCACGATATTATGCCCTCTTGTTGTTCAAGCTGTTGTAACCATACTCGGGCATCCCCCTTAAGGTGGAAGGACGCTAAAAGCACATGCTGATCGGGTTGGGTGCCTTGGTAGGTGAAAAACCGCTCAGCTCATGAAACCCACTCATTTAGGTTGTCTTCACTAGAATATTCAGGAAAATTGAGACTAACCATGCTTGCCTTAGGTGTAGGTCCATAGGTTCCCGCTTCTGCTACCTCATCTGAATAGATGTCATTATCATGCCACTGAGGAATTGGGTTGGTTCATTGCCCATTACAGATGCAGACGGGGCGCAACTTGGTCTAGCTGAAGGGGCTAGCATGCGCACATCATTGGTGAATGTCTGTGGAAAGGGGCCGTGTGCACGTTGACCAGATCCCTGGTGAAACAGGGTCGCAGATGGTCGCTAGAGGATTCCCTTGCCATGGGGACGGGCTGTTGCCGACAAAGGAAAAGCAATCAGAGGAGGAGCAGGCGCCAACCCTGCTGTGAATGCGACCAAACAAGTGGCCTGATCCTTGCATTTTTGGTCCAAGGTTGCTTGTTGGCGATCCGCAGATGATCGAAGATCTGCCTTTAACTCTTGGAGAAACATTCATTGTGCCTCCATGGTTTGAACCTGAAGCGCCCCCAAAATCTGGTCCCAGCCATTGGACAACTGGCCTGCTCCGGCTGGCGAATGGTTGTGGCAATCTGAGGGATTTCTGCTGTCACGTCTGGGAGCGGACCGGCGCTAGGGTGCGGAGCAGAGTTCTAAAGGGGACTGAGCGGCGGCAGCTTGTTGGGCTGGGGTCATTCCTGGTTCCGCCCCAACGTTCTCTTGGCTGACGGGTTGGTTTCTCCTTTCGTAAACTCGTCCATTTGCCATGAGAAAGAAAGTCCGAGGAAGGACTGATTTGATACCAACTTGTTATGTCCCTGTGTTGTGATCCTGCGAACTATGTGAGAATGGAGGATGAAGGATTAGAGAAGAGGGGATGAGGCGCACTTGTAGATTGCAAGTGCGATCTCTCCTGGGAAGAGAAGGTCGAGAATTCAGAGAGGAAGGAGAGTCAAACAAAGAAAGGAAAAGAGTTGATTAAGTTTTCATAAACCTAATTACAATGAATCAGCCTACTTAAGGCTATTGGCCAACAAGCTACATAGAAACAACCATCTAACAACATAGGCTAAAACTAACTACTAACTAAACTGATAATAACTGACTGACTTAAAGCAACAACAAGCACATTAACATGGATGTCTATGTGCACTTATTATAACAACTAATAAAGTAACTGTAGATCATAATACTTAACCATAGGACATAGGCCTCGATGCACTACAAAAACTTTCGGCATAAAAATAGGAGAGAGAAAAAGAAACAAAAGAGAAGAAAAGAATAAAAAATAGAAAACGGGATTGGGCACACTTCAGCCCCCGCCACTGTCGACCCCCTCTGTGAGGCAAAAGGCGGTGCCCCGGCCAGCCTTGGCCTAGCGATGCCACCTCTGCCTGGCCTCACCAGCCATTTGCCCCTCTGCCTCCTCTTTTCCCATTTCAGCCTGTGAAAACTGCCTTCTTTACTTTGCCTGATCCATTGTCGTTGCCTGCGGGATGAGCTCTAGGCCACTATCGGGCTTCACCTCAGCCAGGACGATGGTGAGGCACCAGCATCCCGGCCTCCCTGCCCCTCCTCTTATGGCAGGAGGTAAAATTGGCTCTGCCTTTTTGCTTCTTTTTTTGCCTGGTTTTCTGTGAGTTGCCACTCGAGGCGGCTTCGTCGAACATCGGCCACTGCCGGTCAGCCTCAGCCCGGTGGCTGCAAAGCCAATGCCCCCACCAGATCGCCCCCTTTCCTGGCCTCTCACCTCCTTCTACCCAATCCCGACCCTGAACGGATCTTTATTCCCCTTTTTCTCTAGTTGCGTCCATCCTCCGTCGCCGGATGTCGAACAACATTAGGCCATGTACATTCAGCTCATCACGTTTCGGTAAATGCTGGATGGCTGCTGTCTTCTAGGTCGACCCCCGGCCCTGTCCAGTTTTTCGTAGCATGGCAATAGCGTGTCCGCTGACCCAGACTCACACACTGTCACCCCTGGCCAGATCAACACCCCTTCTTTGTTCCTTCTGACCTGCTCCACCTAACAATGACCATGGGGCCACCTTTCCTAGCCTCCCTACTTGCTTTTTGCCCAAACTAGATGACCCCAAACTTTGGGGTACACCTCTGAGTGTTGCAGCAAGCCCCATCCCAGCCCAGGGCCAATCTGTTCGGCCAGACACCACGCAGACTTGGGTTACTTGTCCAACCATTGTGGGCTCTTCCCAGGCCCAGCGATGGAAAGGGCCAGCACATCTTTCCCGATTCCACCTCTAAACCCTCGCTTATTTCCCCTTACGCACGACCCAAAACTTGCGGGAAAGAGTCCCTGGTTCCTAATCCTTCCAAGGGGGAGCAACACTATCAGCCACTGGTCTTGGGGAGGTGAAGGCTTGGGCACTACCATGCTCAGATCCTTTGCCCTAAGATGTGCTTGATGCACAACAGCCCACACTAATGGTTTTCATTGTGGGTGGCGATTGGATATGTCGACGCCTTTGTCAGCCACCTTATTCCAAGCCTTAGTGCCTTCAACTTTTGTTTAAGGGACCACCACTAGCGAACCCTACCTCTTCCATGTCCGACCACCTCAACCTCTAAAAGACCAACCTTTTTAGGGTTTGGTCGTGACAACACATGTGTATGTTGTTTGATAGCCGATCCCGCCCGTGAGGGGCTAGATCCTGCTCGCACCAGCTTGAGTTGCATTGCGACACACCGACAACCTGTCCTCCCTTGTGGTTGTCCTTTTATCATGAGCGCTTGTGGTTGTGCGTGCAATTTAGGTTAAAGGAATCGCCTTTGTTGCATTTGATGTTTGACCAACACCACTAGTCAAATTTGACCACCAAAGTCCTCCTCCGCCTCTCCTATGTCTGTGAGTATACAACCAAGCCCTTTGGCCTTTTGTGAGCTTCTACAACACAAAATAGTTA
The DNA here is from genome assembly GCA_035235625.1 of Saururus chinensis. Taxonomy (NCBI): domain Eukaryota; kingdom Viridiplantae; phylum Streptophyta; class Magnoliopsida; order Piperales; family Saururaceae; genus Saururus; species Saururus chinensis. The sequence continues at coordinate 32,668,429 of CP141140.1, forward strand.
CTGATGGGTGCGGTTCGTAGCCAATTTTATCATCTTGTGGCCAACAAAGTATTTTTAGCAGTTGGCCAACCTTTAACACATGATATAAGTCTAAAGAAGATCATAACACATGATATAAGTCTAAAGTAACCCAAGCATCTAGCCCCCTCTCATGGCGCATGCCCATCCTCAAGCTCGACATAAAGACCATCCAGAGCACCTGCATGACATAACATACAACCCCAAAATAAAGCACAAAAAAAAAGAGGGGTGAGCTTAGCTCAGTAAAGGTTTCAAAACGATACATAATCTCACGATAACACCACATGCATTCTTTAAATAGAAATCAATTTAAACATGCATCACATTCCATATTCTCATTCACACCACCTATTAATCATAGACTCATTCATAATTCATAACTCACATGCAAAACTTATGCAATCATTTGAGTTTCATGAATCATTTACATCCTGCATGAATCATACATCAACATTCACATTCATCTAGCATAATCAAGTGTATCAATCACATTCCATCCGGCATGTTCATGTGTAATTACTCCATATGCATCTTATGTAACATAAACATCATTGTCTCTACACAACCTATGTAAAAAAATATTATAATCCATACACATGCATAAATAATCCAATGAATGTTTCACAATAAAGAAAAAATTCTGCTCACATTCGAAATCCTAGAAATGAAGTTTGAATTCCTAAAATGGAATATAGGAGCAGTCTTGCTCACCATGGAAATCCTATAAAGGAAGTCTGAATTCCTAAAGGAAGGCTGGAGCGTTTGCTCACACTGGAAATCCTAAAAAGGAAGTCCAAATTCCTAAAGAAGGAGTATTTGAGTAAATCCCTAACGAGGAAATTACCCTTGGTCAGCCGGTGCACACGAACAAACCAACCAAGATTCTTAAGTATGAAAGATTAATTCATTTAACTCATTATAGCATTACGCTCTTCTCACCCAGGGAGGAAACACGGCCACAAGGAGCTACAAAACCGGCTCATAAAACTGAAGGACCCACTTCAAGGGACGTAAATCCAGCATTTAATCTCCAATATGGCTACTCCGGAAAACAACGACACCCAAACATTCAAACACAGTTAATCATGACTTAACAATTGTTTTCATGATGTATACAATATGATAGATATGTAAGCAATATTTAATGGATGTATGCATAGGCAACTCTACTCTAATAAGTACTAATATGCATTAAACATAGTCCATTTGTGACAAATAAGATCATATAAGTATGGATAGGTATGTTCTTAATTGAGCTAAAATATGTGTAGTATGGCTCATTTATAATCAAATTGACATGGGTGAGAATTCATATTCTCGCATGTTTATAAGCTACTGATGTCATGGAATAAACATAAAGAAATAATTGAAATTTGGATATAAATCAAGTACAACATCAAGATAAGCTTAAACATACATAGTCTTTCTTTAATTAAGCTAAAACACATATATAGTAAGCTCCATATAAAATTAAGGTGACATGTACACGTATTCCTAGTTTATCATGGTCATAATTTATTGGAATTAAGAGAAAGAATGAAAGAACAATCAAAATCCACTAAAATGTAGTTGTACAAAAAAATTAGTGTAGTTGTTCGAACGTCCATTAAAGCCATTTGAATGACAACACAATTTTATTTTTCATGTTTGGTTGTTCAAATGGTTAAACAGTTCATTCAAACAACTGGCCATTCATATCACACCTGAGGTTATTCCATACATTTACTTTAAAATTTCATTAGAACTTTATTTCAAAATATGGACATAAATCAAAGGAATCAAAGAAATTCAAAGCATGTGAAAACTCTTTTTAAAAGTTAATCCATCATACAACAAAACCAACATTTTAAGGCGTGACCCCAAAACGAAAACATAAAAGTTAAACTTGCCACGGCCATGTTATTTAAAAACAAATACATCCTAAGCATCTCTTAGTACAAGTTCTTCAATAGTCTGAGTTATCATACATATACGCACAGGTCCAGAAAATAACACATTTAACTCTCATCTTACTCAATACATGACATCGTGGCGACCAAAAATAATAGAGCCTAGCTACAAGTCCACAACACACCGGGGCCAAGGAAGAGCAATCCACCACAAGGAACACAGCCATCCCAAAAGGCTCTCAGTCAAACTTGCAAAAGTCTTCAGACCAAGGAGCTAAAAATAGGGGAAATGAGTTTTTTCATACCCACTAGGGAAAATTAATCAATAGACTTCGTAAGTCCATACATAGATGCACTCATGCAACTTCACATGAGGTAAGAAATACATACAACATAAACAGTGTCTCACATACAAACCATCACACTAGTTATCTTACACTTACTCTTACTCTTACGCTTACTCACTACAAGAAAATGGGGTATTAGCGACGCTTTAAAGCGTCGCTAATACTTATAAAAACGTCGCTAAAGGTTATTTGCGACGCTTATTTACCGTCGCAATAAGCGTCGCAAATAAACCGGTCGCTACTACTTACTAACAACAGAAAGAAAAAAAATGTCGCTAATAGTACTTTTAGCGACGCTTTTGTAAACTGTCGCTAATAGTACCTTTAGCGACACTTTTGTAAACCGTCGCTACAATGTGTATTCACGACGCTATAAAATAGTCGTTAATGTTTGTATTAGCGACGGTTTGAATTAGCGTCGCAAATACTATTTGTATTAGCAACGTTCAATTAATTTTTTTATAAATATTTACAATAGCGACGCTTTGTGAAAGCGTCGCTAATAGAACTTTTAGTGACAGTTTGGCAGCATCGCTATTAAATAATAGAACAATAGCAACGCTTTCAAAGCGTCGCTAATAGAATTTTTAGCAACATTTTAGGGGCATCGCAAATATAGTTATTAGCGACGCTACTAAGCGTCGCTACTAAACAAAAAATTAAAAAAATATATAATAAAATATTAAATAGAAATAAAGATTTCTTTTTTCATTTCTAATTATATCCATAAAATCATATCTTGAATACAATTAAAAATCTTTGCTCACAATAGAAATTGAAAAAATGATGTCCATGTGCCTCATGCCATAAGGAATATAAAATGGTTTTTTTACCATGGCATGTGCTAAAGTCAGATCTATCAAGGTTCGAATGATTCTTCTATTGCATTCGACTTCTTATAGAATTCTTAAAGTCAGATCTGTCATGGAACATCCCGCTGCACTTAACACAAGTACACAAAAAAATTGTATCAGACAAAAATGTAAAGCAGAATCTTCTATTTAAATTAGCTCACATATAAAATTGACAGAGAGCAGGGTAGTCACCTTTTGCTAGCCTACCACGCAAAGTCAAAATTATTAACTGACAGTATAAAAAAGACTTCAAAATAGATATTAAGACATACGAAGCAGAAGGTCTCTTTGTAAAATTATCTTCTTGCAGAAACATAAGGCCATAGTTTCTTTTAGAAATATTAAAATAATATTTCAGTGTAGGTCATTTAAAGTGCTTGCCTGCCTTCGTCACATTAACATTCGAAAGGCATTCCTGCTCGAAGAAAGGCTAACTTCAGCATACTGAAGCGATATATTCTAGCACCCAATCTTTGCTGGATGAACCATGAACTCACTTTCTATCTGAATGAATTTGTGTAAGATGCTATGCTTTCACCAAATTTCTTGATGGATACAAACAGCTGTGCACCAGAATTTTCAGCCAAAACTAGGAAAGGATAGAATTTACATTCATTGTTCTATAACAAATCGCATGAAGTGTAATGATGAAGAGCCTCTAAAATTATATATGGAAGATTTGAATCCAGAAGAGGTCATCATAAGAAAAATACAAATCATTTCATGATTGAGAATGAATGCTATACAAAGAATAAGCAAGTAGCTGAACAGGAAAAAATGGATCATCCAAAATAGCCACAGAGATGAGGACATCAGGTGCAAAAAATTGTATAAATTCTGTGAAGAATGAGTTTCCAAAGTAAACATTGAATTAAATGCCTAAATTACCACACACCTGTAGCGAGAATTTTCCCTCTGCTGCGGCACACGCACAATATTTCTGTTCTGTGTTTGGGGATTCTCTATTCTCAATAAAGTCACGGGTAGGTTTTGAACTTCCTGCTTGCAAACATCACAGGTCCGGTTCCCTTTGATACTAAACCACTTCACTGCACACTCCTGGTGTGCAAGTGCTAGTTCTCCTTTGCAACTACACTCCATTTTAAGAGTCTCACCACCTTCTCCTAGCTCCACAAGACAAATTCTACACACAGCATCTTCTTCAGGTATGTCTTCACCAGTCTCTTCAGCAGCTTCTACAAATAATTAGAATTGGTATACTATTTACATTTGAACAACAACTAAATTCTCCAAAACCACATCTAGACCAATATATAAGAAGATACCAACATCAGTCGCAGAGGCATCATCTGGTGGAGAGTTATCAACTCTTATGACTCGAGGAGTTACTGGAATAACCCGGATCAAGCCTCCAAAAGAATCCATCCGTCGTATGCTTCGATTCTTTACATTCAAAGGAACTGATAGCGAACGTGTCATATGACGCTTAGCTTCTTGTTTCTGTCAGAGAGTAAATCCGAATTGATAGATTTGTAAATATATACCAACAGAAGCATATGTTAAGAACACAAATTCCCCTCGTACCCTTGTTTAACTGCAGCAGCCGGAATCTTCACGTAGCCGGCAGCGCCTACGGCCTCATCCTCTTCGTCATCAGACTCCGCCCCGCCGTGGCGACCGTAGGATACAAACGACCAGATCAAGTATACAGCGGCAGAGGTCAGCAAGCCGCAGCCGACTCCCAGGAGCAAAGCCACGACGACGTAGAGAATATCCATGGTCCGGTCGCGGAGTGAACCAAAACCGAAACTGCTGAAGAAATCGGGAACGGATAAAGTTTGGGGCTTTTCACCGAACTGGTGGCGGGGGCGGCCCTCCTCGCCATCCAACCAGAGTGCCAGGTGGGGCAGCTCGGGGAGGGCGGATCCGGGGGAGAGGGGGCAGCGGGAGGGAGGCCGGGCTTGTGGGCGCCGGGGAGAGAATGCTAGTGGCGGACGCGGGCGGCGGAAGTCTGCTACGGGGTGGGGCACAGGAGGGGAGGAGCGGCCAAGAAGGGGGCCGGAACTGTGAGCGCCGTGGGACGGATGCAGGGTGGCCGGGATCGGAGCGGAGTGGGGTTGCCGGGAACGGAATGGATCGGGGTAGCCGGGGCCGGACGTGGGCGGCGGAAGCGGCTAAGGGGTGGGGCACGGGAGGGGAGGAACCGCCGGGTGAAGTGAGGCGGACGGAGGCGCACAGGCGGCGGCCAAGCGATTGACGGCGGCGGAAGGGCAGCGGCTGACAACGGCAGAAGACAGGCGGTGGATGGCGGAAGAGGGCAGACGTCGGCGGCTGGAGGAGAGAAGGGGGAAGCCTGAAGAAAAACACCCGCGCCGGCGAAATGTTCAGCGCGGGTGATATATATTCGCCCGCGCGGGGCGAAAATTTTGCCCCGCGCGGAAAATTTTTGCACAGCGCGCGCGCAAATTTTTCGCGCCCGTGCAATGTTTTCTATCCACGCTTAGAGAGCGTCGCAAATAATTTTCATTCGGGACGCTTGAGTTAAGTGTCGTAAATTTTATATTTTAATAATGTTTAAAATATATCGTAATAAATTTTTATGCGCTTATAAATAAGTATCACAAAAAAAGTTTAATTTGCGACGCTTATCTATAAGCGTTGAAAATACTATTACTCCTCCCTCTTTCTCTCTCTCTTCTCCCTTTTTCTCTTTCTCCTTCCTCTCTCCTCTCTCTCTATCCCTTCTCTCCTCTCTCTCTCTTTTCCTCTCTCCTCCCTCTCTCTCCCCCTCTCTCCCTATTTCCTCTCTCCTCCCTCCCTCCACCCTTTCTCTCTCTCTGTCTCTTTCACTCTCTCTCTCCCTATTTCCTCTCTCTCACTCTCCCTTCTCTCTCCTCCCTCCCTCCACCCTAAGGCTGCCAACGGAACAATACAATTACGGTATAACCTATTCCATTATTATAACCATTTCCAAAATATTTATCCATAACCGTTCCATTAAGTAAACGGTATAGGTACTTCTATAACCGTACCTTCCACTAATAATCGGCCAGTTAATCAGATAACCATTATCTATTATATTTTTTTAAATGTGCTAAAAAGGCTAAAATAAATATTTTTTATTCACTTAATTAAATATTACTAAGGTAAAAAATTAACATCATTACTACTCTTATTTATAATTGTTGCAAATAAATTGTAAAGATTAAACATGAAACATAAATAGATACAAATATTAGGCATATTTATATACTACTTATTTTTCAATAGTTATTTCCTATTATATGAGTCTAGCTTCAATATGTCCACCTACTACTTATTTGAGAAGAATCCCAAAATGAGAATAATAATTTTCTTCTCACAGCTAGCTATATTTAAATGTGCATTAAAAACAAGAATGAGACTACATGTAGTGATACACATTATCCATTTATCTTTTTAAAGCAATGTTTTAAAACTCAACCAGAACTCTAGCCCAAATTAGTGGTTGGGCCAATGTTTTAAAATTTGGTCTGGCCTAGCTAGTCGAACCAGGCTCAATCGGATCGAGTTGACAAATCTAACAGGTTCATCTACCTTAACTGGTTAAATTAACCCAATGGGGTCAACACAACCCGGCCAGCTGAACCGCCAACCCGCTGCCTGGGTCAGACCTGTTTAATACTCTCATAAAAAAAATTTATGTACTCTCATGAAAAAAATTTATGTTGGAGACGGGTTTCCAACTCACATTCTGTGAGAGCCCATCAGCAAGCCTAACCCATCGGGCTACAACAACTTTGTTTATACACATTTTTATTTTATTTAATATTTATCTGTTTTACATTGCGCCAAATTTTTTCCTCCACGGCGAGATTCAAACCCAGGTCATGATAAAAAATAGCATTTACACTATACCGACTGAGTTACAATGATTTTGTGTGAATATTGTACATAACTTTCTATTTAATCTAATATATGGGAAAATCAGGTCAACCTAGGTTGACTAGTGGTTGAACCCAATTAACTCGGCCCGATGACCAATCTCTCTCACCCTCTCCTCACTCCTCCCTCTCTCTCCTCTCTCTCGCTCTCTCTCCCAATCTCTCTCACCCTCTTTCCTCTCTCTCCTCACTCTCCCTTCTCTCTCTACCCCCTCTCTCCTCCCTCCCTCCACCCTCTTCTCTCTCTCCTCTCTCTACCCCCTCTCTCTCCTCCCTCCCTCCACTCTCTTCTCTCTCTCTCCTCTCTCTACCCTTTCTCCCCCCTCTCTCTCCTCTCTCTCTCCTCTCCTCTCTCTCTCTCTCTCTTTCTCTCTCCCCTCTCCTCTCTCTCTCTTCCCTCTCCTCTCTCTTCCCTATCCTCTCTCTCTCTTCCCTCCCCTCTCTCCTCTAATTTCAAATTTTTTAGATTTTTTATTCTTTAAAATTAATTTTTAAAAAGAGAAAAATAATTAAATAAAAATACTAATAGTGATGTATAGTTATATATGTCGCTATTAGTATACGTATTAGTGACGTATAATATTATACGTCGCTATTACATATACTAATAGTGACATATAGCCCTATACGTCACTATTAGTATTGTATTTTAATTTTATTTTTTTTATTTTAAAAATAAAAAATTAATAAAAATGTTAAAAAAATAAAATTTCTCTCTCTTCCCTCCTCTCTCTTCTCTCTCTCTCTCTTCCCTCCCCTCTCCCTCTCCTCTCCTCTCTCTCTCCCCTCTCCCCTCTCCTCTCTCTCCCCTCTCCCCTCTCCTCTCTCTCTCTCTCCCTTCTCTCTTTCTCTTCCCTCCCCTCTCTCTCTTCCCTCCCCTTTCTTTCTCTTCCCTCCCCACGCTCTCTCTCTCTCTCCTCTCCCCTCTTCCCTCTCCTCTAATTTCAAGTTAAAATAAAAAGAATTATTTAAAATTTATTTATTAAATAAAATTAATTAATAAAGCTATTAGCGACGCTTAATAATCAACGTCACTATTAGAAATGGTATTGGCGACGCTTATATAATAGCGTCACTAATAGTAGACTTAGTAGCGACGCTTATATATAAGCGTCGCTATTGAGTAAGATATTAGAGACGCTTACAAAAGCGTCGCTAATAGTCATAATAATTTTCTTTTTTTAATTTAAAATGTATATCTTTTAGTGACAGTTGTTTAAAGCGTCGCAAATAGGGGCCATATTAGCGACGCTTAGAATAAAGCGTCGCTAATATTGATTAGTAGCGACGCATACAGAAATGCGTCGCGAATAGTGTTTTTTTTTTGCGACGCTTTGAATCCGTCGCAAATAGTTATTTGTAGCAACGCTTAGCTACGCGCCGCTAATAAATGCGTCGTTAGTACTACATTTTGTTGTAGTGACTCTTATGACATGCTCTTACACTTACATTCTAAGTCGGAGTCTTACCAATTGACTCGTACCATCGTACCCTTACCCATACAACTTACACATACTTTTACAACTTTACTTTTACAATCTTACTCATATGACCTTACTCTTACAATCTTACTCTTACTCATAAGCTTACTCTTACCGTCTTCCTTAGAAACACATACAACATACTTAGAATCTTACACATACAACTTACTCAGAATCTGATATATACAACTTACTCTTACCATCGTACACATACTATTGACAACTGAAACTCATTATAATTAATAAGCTCTAGTGTTGAAAAGTAAATGAATGTCACTAGGGCATCATCTTAACCTCTAAGGAGCAACTAGATGTCATGAACTTTTTCTAAGGCAAGACACACCATGGGGCACATGCGCAAACAAGTAAGAGTAGATCCCTGATACTACTTACCTAAGTACGCAAATGCCCACTCTCTGGGGCCATACAATGCCAACTAAGGGAAGAAATCTTACAGTGACACTAATGGGCAGAACATAAGACATACAATGCCAATAAGGGGCAGAAACTTACAGTGCTCTCAATAGAGCATCAAACATCTGAGCTTAAATACAACACCAAGATAAGACTGACAAATTATATATCACTCTTAATAGAGCATCATACGTCTAGGTTGAAATACAACACCAAGATAAAATCCCTCAGGATAACACCATGGTTAAATAAAATAATGCTCAACCAATTACTTATTGGCTAGCTCAAACACGGAACATAATCCGTCAAAACCCTTAGTCTCAAACTAGCAACATTATCGTATTAGGGTCACTTACAATTCAAGTTCATATTATGTAACTTATGCATATATATTTATGCCAAAAACTACTTCAGTCTTACATTCTCTAGCCAACCAAGCTGGAACCACGCCCATTTTGAAGCTTTATTCCGCAAGGGCAACATACTTCACTTAACTCATCCAATCCATACTTATAACTCACCCTTACCCTTACAGTCTTACAGATCTCAACATAACCTTACTTTGTCAAACTCAAATTTCATACAAACATGCTCTTACCATCATCTACTTACAACCTTACATCTCACACCATCCACCTTAAAACAAAATCCTCTTACTCGAACTCCTCAAATGAAATCCCTCATATCTAAATCCAATAATCAAACCCTTACTAACTCCTTACTCATTGTTCTTCCATTAAAGGTTGCTAAAAATACTTTATTGGCCAACTGCTAAAAATACTTTGTTGGCCGCACTAGTCCCAACCTTAAAATTTGTATATTTATGATGTTATTAAGCTACTGATGTAAGGGGGGTAAAACACATTATTTTCCACATGCCTTGTAACGTTTGGGAATTTTCTAAATTCCCATAGTCGACCACGTGAAAATTAGGGTATTAGACCCCTTGAGTTTCTTGTTAGAATAACTTTGTCGAAGGCTGGAATTAGTATCTAGTATATGGATGGAAAGTAAACAGAAAGATCTTCGAAATACCACCAAGAATGCGCGAATCGAAGTTCGGTGAGGGAGATACGACCATTCAAAGTTGAACATATTGTGCAGGGTCCATTTCCGAAGTGGATGAAAGTCCTAAATGAACTAGGAATTGGAAGTCCTAAATGAACTAGGAATTGGAAGTCCTAAATGAACTAGAAATTGGAAGTTGTAAAATGAACTAGGAATTAGAAGTCCTAAAAAAATTAAGAATTGAAAGAGGGAGAAAGTCCTTGCGGGACATGGACTCCAAGCAAGAAGATGACGCAACCATAACTTTGTTGAGACGATATGACATGCGAGAGCAAAGGACTTCTAGCCGGAGTAGGAGTCCGAGGAGTGCTAGGAGAGGTGGAAAACTTGAAGGAGGGATCAGCTATACTTCTAGTTGGGTTAGGACTCTTTTGGGACTGTTTTGAGCATGTATGTGGGCTGATTTCCTATTTGTAATGAGGCAGGGATTGGGATTCCGAATTTGTAACTAAGGTTGGGCGAGTCCTAGTGGTATTAGGCTTCCCGACCAATCCTCTATTTTAAGGGGGCATCATGGCTGGTTGAGAGGAGGCAATTCAAGCATTCAAAACTCAAAAATCTACAATGGTCGTATTGGGAGCTTTGGCCACAATTCCGAAGGACTGTTGGGTAGCAAATACTTCGTTGACAACTTGGAGGAGTTGTTGAGATTGCACTCAACTAAGGGACGAACCATCCTCAACAATTCAGTGAGGCTTGATGCAGTTTTCAGTGAGGGGAGGACTGGTTTGCAAGATAGTTGAGACGGTATTGGGTCTGGGAGCATTAAGGGCGAATTAGTAGAGGTTGGTGTATCTTTTTACACCCATAATCATGCTTATTTGGATGTTGTGTTTCAGCCCTAGGTTGACCTTAATGGAATGGTTTTAAATACATCTATTTTCCTTGATTCATGCATAAACTTTGCTGAGTTTAATAATTGGTTTTAGCCCTGATTCATGCATCAACTTTGCTGAGTTTAATCATTGGTTTTAGCCCTAATTCATGCATCAACTTTGCTGAGTGTAATCATAAGTTTTGGCCCTAATGTGTAATCATTGGTTTTAGCCCTATTTGAAGTATGGGTTTTTGCCCTGATTCATACTCATACTTTTAAGATTTTGACCATAAACTTTTGCCCTGATTTTTGTTCATACTTTGCTGACTTTTGATCAAACTTTGACCACAATTTGTGCATGAACTTTTCTGAATATAATTATAGGTTTTATTCATGAATTGTGCATGAAATCTGCTAATTGTAATTATAGGTTTTAGCTGCAAATTCATGCCACTACCATGCTGGATTTGATTGGAAGTTTCAGCCTTTTTAGTGCCATACTTTTGCAGATTTAAATCATGATTCCCAACTGTAGTTCATGCTATACTCTTGCAGATTTAATCATCGATTCGCAGCCCTAGTTTATGGTATTATATTACTGATTTCATCAATTTGCTTTAGCCTTGAATTATACTACTATATAGCTGATTTCCTTAATGGGTTTTTAGCCTTAATTAGTGCCATTACTCTGTTGAATTAGATTTTCCTATTTCAACCATCAATCTTATTCATGTCTTGTTGAACTAAATCATTTTATCTCAATCATCAACCTAATTCAAGTTTTGCTAAATTTAATCATTCCATCTCAGCCATATTTTCATTTATGTCTTGGTGAATGCTGATGGTTGTATTAGCCTCACCTTTAGTCATTATTATGTTGAATGTTGGTGGTCGTGCTAGCCTCACCTTGATGTATTACCATGTTGAATGTTGATTGAGGTGTCAGCCTCACTGTGAGGTATTATAATGCTAATTATTGTTAGTCATTTATGTAAGGACTCTCATTTTTGAACTGGTTTATTTTAATATTATTTACCAACTATCATGTGGTTTAAGTGTTTTCTGATTAAATTTGGTGGTTTTCAAAACTAAATGGGGTTTCTAAAGGTTTTAAGAAAAACTAACTCTACATTTATGAGTTTTAAGTAACTTTTGGTTAATTTTGAATTTTTAGGATTTTTCTTATTTTTTACTAATTTTCCAAAAATTAGTGTTTGACAGGACCCTGTGGGCCCCACTGAAAAAATTAATGTTTTTGGACCTAAATGCCCCAAACATCATTGGAAGACACTATAAAAAATTTTAGAATTTTTCTAGACCTAATTTTGGGTTAAATTGCCAAAATTCCTAATTTTAGTTAAAAACTTTATTTCTACCCCACATTTCTATTAAGTGTAGCCCAATGCTTCCTATAAAAGGAAAGGGTTGTGCCATTTCCCATTCGGGAATAGGCTTAGTCAGGAAATTTGGAGCCTAATCCCCAATTAGGCCTAGAAAGGAAATAATTAGAGGTGAGTTTAGCTTAATTTCTAGGTTTTGCTTAAACTCTTCTTAATCTTGACACATTTGTTGTGCATGTTAATTATGAATGCAATGCATGATTGTGTATCATGTGTTTGACACGTTTGTCATGCAGGGTGAATGAGGTTGAGGTGATAAGAATGCATAATCAGAAGTGGTTTGATAGAGACACTATTATGCAGGTTTATTGATATGAATGCATGATCAGAAAGTGTGTGAATGTTACACTATTATACAGGTTTATGTGATATGAATGTCTGATCAGAAATGGTATGATTGAGACACTATTATGCAGGTTTATGTGATATGAATGCATGATAAGAAAGTGTGTGATCGAGATACTATTATGCAGGTTTATGTGATATGAATACATGATCAGAAAAGGGTGTGAAAGACCACTTCCTATGTGATTTATGGGATTATCAGGCTTGATTTGAGTAGATATGAACCAATACCTATGTGGGATGCATGTTAGGTTATAATTTTGAATATTCATGACTTGACTTAATAGGTAGGTCTTATGCAAGCTAGTTCTTATGTTTATGGTTAAATAGGGGTTGTAGCTAGTAAATGACCAGAAAATGGTATAGCATGTAGATTTTGGATCTGAATTGCTACATTACCATGCCGTCGTGTTTTCTGATTATTATAGTTGTATTCAAAATATTATTGAGTTTTTATACTCACCCTACTTTCCTTGTTTTGTTTTGGGGCTGCATGGCGTGACATGCAGTAAGACAGGATCCTCTTTATGAGGAAAGATCGGGGAGAGCTTGGGAGTAGGAGTAGAGGCCACTAGATTTTGCATCTATCTCATTATTTTGTTTTAATGTTAGAACCCCTGTTGAGTGGTTCTTGTTTTCAGACTTGTGATATATTATATCTTTAGTTTTGTTTGAGACCTTGTTTTAGAGCTAAGTGTGTTGGCTATGGATTATTAGTATGTGGGTTTGAGATTTGTGGTTTAATTTAGAATTTAAGTAACTCTTTTGGCTCTACCTATTTACTCTTACTCAAAGTAGTACATAACTCTGTTACTTAGACAGCCCATGGTAAGGGCATTTCAGCTATTTCTTTAACCGTTTTCAATACTGTCGCCCCCATGCGCTGGACTGACCCTTGAACTGAGTTTGGCTCGGGTTGGGCAGTGCCGGGGCATGACAATTTCAACCTTGATTTGAATTGTTACCTTGTTGAATATTGTGAGTCATTCAGCCTTGATTTGATTTGTTATCATGTTGAATGTTGCTAGTTACTTCAGCATGATTCGTTATGTTAGTTTGCTTATTTGTTTAGTTTGTTTCAGCCTCAATCAAATTCATGGTTGTGTGGATTTGATTAGTTAATCTGAGCATCAATTCTGATTTATAGTCTTGTTCATAGGCTTACATGTCTCCGTCTAAAATCAGCATGTTATCTTGCTGATTGTGTAAGTTTGTTGATTGCATGATATGCTGTGATTAGTCTTCAGTACCTTTACCTCATGTGCCTGCATCATATGGCATGCTGAGTTAAAGTTTAAGCTCACGGTAATAGCCATGGCAGATATTTAGGCCTATGTGGCCTTGGCACCTTTGGGACTTTGGCTCTCAGCTCTTTGAGTATTCGCCCGTACCCAGGTTTTTTGAGCATCATGGAAAACTCATCTACCTCCGGCTAGTGTGTCCATGAGCAAAACTGGTACCTACGTTTCTAGACCCATGGCTGATTTAAGTGAATCTCTAGAGATGCTACGATTCCTGTTAGCACATAGTTACTCCTTTGAGTGGGAGTCGGTATTTTCAGGTAATAATTAGTACATTATTTCAGAACAGTGTCCATTGTTTTGTACATTGTGATGGTCTCCATTGGTTAAAGATCAGCCCATGTTTCTGAGCTATGTTATTGTCGCTCCTCGGGATTTTGGAAGCATAAAAAAAATTTCTTTACACAAAAAAATTAGAGTTTATAATAATAATAATTTCCCAGGAACCACGGTCCATGTACAAACACAAGAGAAAAATAATGAGAGTTATTACTCGTTTCAGTGCGGTTGAAATCTTTAAAATCACATCGATAAAACTTGGAGTAGGCCTTTTAACCTGCACATTAAGCTTCATCAAGTCCTGCAAAGTCTGGGGGTGGTGAGTATTTTAAAATACTCAGTAAGAGAGTTTATACAATCAGACATGAATAAACACATGGTAGTTTCTGTAATATCCCTAATTTTCCTAGGTTTCAAAAATTAAATACGTGGAAAATAGGGTGTTTGACTTATTAACATTCATAGTAGAATAACTTCCTCCCTAGATAGACTTTGTGGTAATTTTATTAGTAAGTAGACAGACAGAGCTTCGACACTCCACCAAAAACACGTGAATCAGAGTTTGGATGAGGGAGATACGACTGTTCAAAGTTGAACATATCATATAAGGCCCGTTTACCCGATTTAGATGGGTTTTTGGCCCATTTAATTTGTCTTGCAGGCCCGGTTAATTAGAGTTCCGAAATTAATTTTTAGGTGCCTAATTAAGGAATATTAGTAAGGAGGTTGGGCCAAAATTCTAGCCTTCTTAGGGCACAATTGAGGGGTCTTTGCCGGATCGGAGGAGAGAATGGGGTGAACGGCGAAGCTCCGGCAAGGCTCTGACAGCGGTGGATCGACAACAAATCGGCAATTAAGGCAGGATTGTTGCCTTATCTTAGCTTGAAGATTAATAAAAGTTTTATTAATTAGATTTGAATAAAAATCATATTTTTATTGTGTAATTTTGTAACGACCCGTTTTTCGGTTACGCTTAACCCGGGAGGGTTAAGGGTAATTCGGTAATTTGAGATTAATATTAAGGGTTTTCATCAGATGAAATACCCGTAGCCAGGTAGAGCTTGGCATAACGAGCGTAACAATTCGAAGAACGCGCAAAACAGAGGTCGGGACCGGAAATTACGATATTTGAGAAACGTGCTTTATAGGCGGGAACCTCTTGGAAATAGTGTGATTTGCTGTTTTAAGTGGGTTTGTATCGAAGGGCTCGACGATACGAGTCCAACGGTACCTAGAACGCGTGAATCCGAATCCGGGGTAGGGAGATACGCGCGTTTGTAATTTTAAGTATAAAAATAAAAAATAAAAAATGGGAACTGCGCGCGATGGACGCGCGCGGTACGGGTGATCGCTGCGCGCGTAGCGCGCGGCCGCGACGCGCGGTTGTCGCGCATGTTACACGCACGCTTCACATCGCGCGCACGGGGCGTATCGGTGGGCGCCGCCATTTCTGGCAGTGCCGCGGTATAATGCGGCGCAGCACCACAAGTTTAAAACCGCGGCACCGCGGGTTTAACGGGGCGGCGCTGTTGATTTCGGCTCGGCTCGGGCTATAAATAGCCCATTTATGCAGTTTTTCAGAGCAGAACTTCTCTACCCCCGTTTCTAACCGTTCTGAGGCCGATTAAGGCCGTTCAAGACCCGTTTCCTACTAAATCTAGTATGCTCTACGCAATGGAGCTGTCCGTTCTTCGAGTTGGAGACCGTATGATGAGGAAACGTCCCAAGACAAGAGGAGGTCCTGTCCGTTATCTTCATGCACCGACGAACTTTATTTTCTCTGTTTCTGGCCATCCCAACTCCGATTTAGTCGGTCCAAGAGGCGTTCTTGACTAAATCGAGTATGTTCTACGTGGTGGAGGGTTCCGTTTTCTGAGTTGGCAATCGTATAAAGAGGAAACGCCCCAAGACAAGGAAAGGTTCTACCCGTACCGACCAACTTTGTTTTCTCTGTTTCTGGCCATCCCAACTCCGATTTAGTCGGTCCAAGAGGCGTTCTTGACTAAATCGAGTATGTTCTATGTGGTGGAGGGTTCCGTTTTCTGAGTTGGCAATCGTATAAAGAGGAAACGCCCCAAGACAAGGAAAGGTTCTACCCGTACCGACCAACTTTGTTTTCTCTGTTTCTGGCCATCCCAACTCCGATTTAGTCGGTCGAAGAGGCGTTCTTGACTAAATCAAGTATGTTCTACGCGATGGAGAGGTCCGTTCTTTGATTCGACAACCGTATAAGGAGGAAATGCCCCGAGACAAGGAGAGGCTCCACCCGTCATCCTCGAGCAACGAACAAGAAATATGGGCCCGGAGCAAGATGGGATTCTGTCTGAAGTTGCCAAGCTACATCAAGAGAAGTAATCCAGACTAGGGGAGGTTCTGTCCGCCGCTCATGGGCACAGAAAACGAGAAGAGTCTCCGGCAAGGAGAACATTTATACGTAGTCTTTCGGTACAAGATGAGGAACGTATGGAGGCTAGAGGAAGCTCCATCTAATATCTTTGAATCTGAAGGGGAGGATGCTCGTGTGAGCAACTCCGTCTACCGCTACTATATGAGACATGAGGGCAGTAAGCTTTTCTGATCTCCCGTTTTTATTATAAGAACGGCGTGTGTGCCATGCTATGTGCCTATATGCCATGCCATGTGCCTATATACTATGCTATGTGCCTATATGCCATGCTATGTGCCTATATGCCATGATGTGCGTTGTCTCACTCTAGGGTAGAGCGAGACACGTGATGTGTGTGTCCGGTCTCGGCTCAGTGATAGAGCGAGCCGGGTGATGTGCTCAGTCTCGATTCAGTAATGAAGCGAGATATGTGTATAAGATTTTAATCCCGCTCTGTGGTAGAGCGAGATGTTCGATTCCGTTGATTTATTAACTTCCGCTTGACTCTGATATATGATGAGTGTTTGTATACTCCGATTAAATATTCGGAGATGTGTATTTTATACGTATGATTTTGTGATGTTTGTTGTATGTAGTAGCCATTAGGCAGAACTACGTTCAGATTCGATCGTATTGGGATAATATCCAATACGTACGTAGGCAACCAACGGCAAGGCAACGTTGGCCCGATCCAAATCATTATAATAATATGTTTTATTTTGTTTTACACGTGATGAACTATGAAGCTTCGTCGTGTGTACGTGTTCGTTACAACCTAAGTCTACGTACGAGGAAGCCTTAAAGCTCCGTAGTGCATAGACGAATGTTGTACCTCTCGCACTCAAACGATGATTCCTGGCTCAAGGAAAGAGAAAATTTCCTATTAGTGATTTGTGGGCCCGGCTCAGGTCGGGACGTTACAAATTTACATAAAAAGTAATTACTATTATGTAATTCCGTTCAACACTAAGTTCATTTTTTAATTATATTGGCCGGCTGCCGATCGGTCAGCACCGTTCGACCAGTGAATGGCCACCGTCTCTTAAAAAAAAGGAAAAAAAGAGAAAACGGCCTTTTGGTAGCCAGTTGGTCACCGGACGGCAGCACGAACATCGCAGTGGGTTCTGCCGTGCTCCAGCAGTCCGGATTTCTTGAGCCACCCACTCCTCTGCCGTGGTAGGGGGCGGCACAGCTAGAGACTGAACAGCCTCTGGCCAGTCATGGGGGAGACGACCCGCAATGCGGGTCATCTGTGTGCCCTGGACTGGGTCGGGTTACCCAACCCAGTTTGGTCTGGATTTAAAAAAAAAACCATAATAGACCAATCTACAAGGTGGAAAAAAAATCATAGTATGTAGATAATTGACTGTTCTACCCCTAGGGTTAAGGTAAAATGATTAATTGAACTGGCGTCGATTCAAGGGGTTTACCACCCTGTTAAACAGCAAGAAAATTACCTCGGGTTCATAACATTAAGGTGTAACCTTGAGATTAGTTTTGGACCCATTGAGGTTCAAGGAAGCCCTAAACAAAAAGATAGAAATACCCTTATGAGTGGACTGGCCCGCATTCGCGTAGATGTTATTAACGAACCAATATGATATTGAAACCTTTGGAGAGGTTAACATCTTTACCGAGAGTAGAGAGGAACTTATACAATGTTAGATAATTAACCTAATACCCTCGGGTGCATATGACTAGTTTCTAAAGAGATTTAACAAGTTTACCCAAGGAGGGTTAGAGTATATGAGCTCGAATAATTCTAATATCATTATTAAATTTAATTATTGATATTATGATTTGTTTGGACTTGTGTGGTTCTTATTGTTATGTTGTTTATTATTTTGATATTTTGCTATTGATGTTGTGATAGTAACTTATCACTAGCTTAAGATTATTGAAAGATTAATTGATGGGGTGGATAGTTTTGGATTGGGCAAGAAAACCTAATCAAGATAAAGACAAAAATAGCTTAGAGGGGTCTGGGACTAGTTCATATAGTGAACAAAGCCTTTGACTTGATGATTAGCCTTGGTTGATGAACCGACGGCAATTTCGAGTTTTAGACCCTAGTATAGAAGGGACTAATAGTGTTTGGGATAATCATTCAAAATCATGGCTTAATGATGAGCAAGATAGGGTTTAGAATGATTTCTTGAGTTTTAGCTCTATTGAGGAGCCGTTAATTTGACTGTGTAGTTTCATCTCCCCATTGGAGGGAGCTCTACGTGAGCCAGGCTCACCATAGATCTATTGAGGATCTTTTAGTGTACACACAAATTGGATTAGCTAACATCCTACTTGGTTGGCTTTTTCTACCAGTTTTGTTCAGGTGCACTTGTGGGCCATTCCCTTCCACTCCGGTCAGGTCCTTCGTGGGCTAGGAGGGGTGATGGTAATTCTTGGTGAATTCTAGGGGCCTGGTGGATTCTAGGGTGTTTCGTCATGGATTTACCTTTGAGGATGGTTTATGGTGAGTTTATCATTTTTCACTTAGGTTGACATCTGGTGAGTCTGTCTATCATTGGGATTAGACAGAGATAGTAATTATCAAACAATGGTTCGAGAGATAATTAATAATGTTGTTTGATATTGCTTGTTTAATTAGAACAAGTGGAACTATTAAAGGACTTGCATAAAATGTCGGTTGCTTTAAAATACTTAAGCATTGCATGTGTGATGCTATGCTTCTTAGTATAGTGTAGTTTTAGGCAAAACTACGTCTGGATCCGATCTTGTTGGAAACATTGGAGATGTTGTCTGATGAGTACGTAGGCAACTAACATCGGGTGATGTTGGCCCAATCCGAAAAACATTTAATTTTAATTTTGTTCTTTTGAATACTTCTCTAGGGGGAGAGATGTTTCGTTGCCTGTTTGGCCTTGTTTGCTTACAAATTCTTTAGATGGGGACGTTGTGAGATCAGGATGTTGGTGGGCATTTGAGGCTGACATTGCACTAATGGGATCTAGTTTCTTACTTCTGCAATCTTGTAAGTGATTGTAATTTCTAGCGTGAGAGCCAACTTTACTTGGTTATTTATTTTCGGAAAGATGACAAACTTGTACTTAGAGGGTTAACCTGCTATTTATGGAATTTGACATGAGTAATAACATCATATATTTTGATATTCGTATTTGTGAACCCTAGTTATCACAACTTGGATATTTAATCGGATGATTTGTTTTGTGTTTAAGAAAAAAATTTATCGTGATTTATCACATGTCCTTTATTTAAAAAGGGTTTAGAGTGCACGAGCTTAGAGTGCATGAGTGGAATTACCCCACTCATGACTTGGAGTTAGCGGCCGTAGTTTTTGCATTGAAGATTTGGCGGCACTATCTCTATGGTGAGAAGTTTGAGGTATTCACTGATCACAAGAGCTTGAAGTATTTATTCACTCAGCGAGATCTTAATTTGAGGCAAAGGAGGTGGCTAGAATTCTTGAAGGATTATGACTTCACGATATTATATCATGCGGGCAAAGCAAACGTGGTGGCGGATGCTTTGAGTCGGAAATCAGCCACTACGATTGCTTGCATGCGAGTTCGTGAGTGGCTCCTTTATGAGGATGCCATTGAGCTAAGGCCAGAGTTGACTTTGGAGGACACATAGAGCAATCTCTCTATTAGCTCTAGTGTGGTGGATGACATGGTCGAAGCTCAGAAAAGTGATGAAGAGCTTCTAGCTCTTAAGGCTAAGTTAAGGGAGAAGGCAGTGTTGGGCTTTGAGGAAAAGGCCGATGGGAGTTTGATGTATAAGGGTCATTGGTGTGTGCCGAACTCCGTTGAGTTGAGAGAGCGTATCCTATCGGAGGCACACCATTCTAAGTTCTCTATCCATCCTGGAGGAACGAAGATGTACCACGATGTGAAGAGGACATTTTGGTGGACGGGGATGAAGAAGAATATTGTGGTCTACGTGTCCAAATGCCTTGTGTGTCAGCAAGTCAAGGCAGAGCACCGGCATCCAGGCGGTTTACTACAACCACTTCCGATTTCGGAGTGGAAGTGGGAGCATGTCACTATGGATTTCGTTTCCGGATTGCCACGGTCGCCGGGTGGTAATGATGCGGTTTGGGTGATTGTTGACCGACTTACTAAGTCTGCTCATTTCCTCGTGATCAAAATGACTACTCCTTTGGATGTCTTGGCTGCTCTATATATGAGGGAGATCGTGCGGTTACACGGGATTCCAGTATCTATCATCTCCGACCGTGACCCGCGGTTCACTTCGAGGTTTTGGCAAAGCTTTCAGGGTGCTTTGGGCACATCTCTATATCTCAGCTAGGCCTACCACCCTCAGACAGACGGACAGTTCGAAAGGACCATTCAAACGCTTGAGGACATGCTCCGTGTATGCATCCTTGAGTGGAGAGGAAGTTGGTAGCAACATTTGCTGCTGGTTGAGTTTTCTTATAACAATAGCTACCAAGCGAGCATCCGGATGGCACCTTTCGAGGCGCTTTATGGGCGTCCTTGCCGATCACGTTGTGTTGGAGTGAGGTTGGAGATCACCTTCTCACTGGCCCAGATCTTATCCAGCAGTCAGTGGAGAAGATACGCCTTATCCGGGAGAGGTTGCAGGCAGCTCAGAGCCGTCAGAAGAGTTATGCCGATAGGAGACGGCGGGAGTTGGAGTTTGGAGTTGGTGACCATGTTTTCCTTAATATTGTGATTATAAATGATGCATTAGGGGCTGATGAGAACACTTATCATGGATTAGGGTTCATGTATGCCTTGCCCATGTATGTACCATGCTGCATGCATCATGAAAATGGATTTTCAATTAAGGCTTCATCGAGGTTAATCGAATTTGACCGATTGGATGCAAAGAGGTGAAATTATGTGCCGGATTGATCGGTCGTGGATTAATCGTAAGTTGATTGGTCCGAAAGGACATGTTTTGATTTGAGTTCCTGTGTGGAACAAGTGCACTCCCCGGGTTGAGTCTAGTTGAATAGAATTATGTGGGGACGAGTTGTGTACTTGTCTTGCGGATTATGAGAATGTTATTATGAGTGTCATCTGGACCCTGAGAATCCAGTGTGGTATGCTGTGTGCACCCGCTACCACGCATTTTAAGGTTTCCTGTGTGGAAACTCGGGCTCTTCCCTCCGCAGGAGATGTCCCTAGGCGAACACCCCTGCTCTATATTATCTGTGTGAGAATGGGACATCCTTGGCCAGGATCATCCAGGGCGAGCAGTTTTTAGGGATTGACAACCCCAAACTTTCTTTAATTCTTGTATAGAATTTTGGACCATGACATGCCTTCGTGGCCTTGTCTATGTTCCCGTCTGTGTGACACTAAATTGTGATTACTCCTTGATGGAGGATGTTATGATATGATGCATGATGGAATATGTATGTTAGAGATACATTTATGCAGGTTGATTATGATATGATGCATGATGGAATATGTATGTTAGAGATACATTCATGTAGGTTGATTTTGATATGATGCATGAGGGAATATGTATGTTAGAGATACATCCATGCAGGTTGTTATGATATGATGCATGATGGAATATGTATGTTAGAGATACATTCATGCATGGTGTTATGATGAGAATGACATTATGTGGATTATGCACTATGATGAGTTTTAGGTGATGTGTGTGTGTGTGATCAGAAAATGATGCACCTTACCAATCTTTGATCTGAATGATTATATTGCTATGCTGTCGTATTTTCGATGTTGATAGTGATATTAAAAATCATTGCTGAGTTTGTTAAACTCACCCCTCTTTCTTGTGTTTTGTTTTGGGGCTGCGTGTTGCGACACGCAAACGGACATGATCTCCTCTTTGAGGAAAGGTCGGAGATGACTTGGATGTGATCGTGGAAATCTTTGTGTGACTTGTTTTCCTTAGTTTTATGCTTTTTGTTTAGAACCTTTGTGTAGGGTTCTTTGTTGGATTTATGTCACATTTTATAGTTGTGTTGCTTAAGACTTATTTTGAGCCAGTGTGGGCTACAGTTGACTAAGCATGTGGGTTTGAGATTAGTTGTTTACTTTGTGATAAACAACTCTCTTTCTTTCCTTCTTATTTACTTTTGCTTAAAGGATTGTGCGTACTCCATAATTCTATTAAATTGCCTGTGGTTAGGGTTAAGTCTTCTACTAAATCGTTTTCTCAATTTCCCTTCGTCGCCCCCGTGTGCTTGACCGGCCCTTGGACCAGGTTCGGCTTGGGTCGGGCATCGCCGGGGCATGACAGTGCCTCTCACCCAAAACCACCCCTAGTGCTTCTTCCAATGTATCGAGGATTCTTCTAGGGTTTGTAAGCTCTCACGGCTTACTACTAATGTCCTAGACATATATATATATATATATATATATATATATATATATATATATATATATATATATATATATATATATCGATATTAATAGGAATTTGCTGTGGGTACAATGCAACGACCTCTTACTCCACATATCATCTCATAACATTTCATGCTTGTAGATAGAAGAGCCACCCGTGCTCATGGGGCACCGAGATCTAGAGAGTAGAGAGTCTTCCCATGATACTCTCTACCCTAGCACGCATAGCCTTGATAGGTGCCCTTCGTTAGGGGCTAATCAAGGGTCTTGCCCTTCGTTAAGGGCTCACTAGGCTAAAATAAGTATCGTGCATTTGATTCCGAACCAAATTAATTGTGTCCTTAACTAGTCAATGGAGCTTTATCGGGGCGCCCAACAATAGCTCCTGACAACCAAAACACTCTTGAGTCCCAGATTCATAATCTTGAGTCCCAGACAATCGAAATATCCTAGAGTTCCCAGACTCCAAAAAGGCTATTTTCTTTTAAAACATTCTATCCATATGTTTATCCTTTTGAAAATCCTAGCTCCGCCTCTACAAGCCATGGGAGCATCACTATCAATGATTACAAAGGCAAGGTTGGTCGCTCATTCCAATGAGACAGTTACCCCTTCTTTGTCCCACTTCAGTGACTCGATCACCATGCTTATACGTCTTTTCAAAAATAATCTTGAGAATCATCCTTTCAACAAGGACGAGTCCTCCAACACCGTCTTTCAAACATACTGTATTCATTCGCAATGAAAATAGTGGCAAAGCTAGTTTGTCTCTATCTCACGCCCTTCAATGTGTATAATTTATATCAAAATCTACGGATAAACATTCAATCAAACTATTATATATGAGGCAATTGTAAAGCATGTAGTATATAAAACATATCCTCTCTAGTGGCAAATCATTCGACTACTCGAATATACATAATACTATTATAAACATGTGATATATAAATCATATTCTATCTCAATGATTAACCATTCGACAGATCGAATATATGTGTAAAAATCATAAATCATAACTTGAAAGTAATCTATAATGCATAGCATGCAAGAGTCATATAAATAATAAGTTCAAAACACAACCAAAGTTTATAATCATGCCTTAAGAAAGGATAAAAGCCCCTACCTCACTCTTCGCGCGAGTTTGAAACCGATAAACCGGACACCACAAAATTGGATGTCCACTTCTAGCGTTCTAGAGGTCTCTAACCAAAAAATAACCCCGCCACGATGTCTGGTACACTCGACTTAGGTAAGAACGCCTCTTGAACGGAAGAAAATGGACTCAAACCGACTCCAAAAACTCTTTTTCCATGCTTGTAGGCTACAGATAGAACCTCCTCTTAGCCCAAGACACTTTTCTCACAACACGCCCGTTGGCGATGGAAAGAATCTCCCCTTGCCTATAGACACTTTACCCTTCACGCACCCTTAGGCGGTAGACAGAACCTCCCCTTACCCTAGGATGTTTACCCTATATAGGGTCACTAACTCGAGGAATAGATGCTTCAATTGCATAGAAGAACCTCAATTTAGCTAAGAACGCTTTTTGAACGAAAGAAAACGGACTCATAATGACTCAAGAAACTTATCCGGAAGAATGAATGGAATTCAGAATTTATAGGAGACGGACGTGCGAGCGTACAACGGAAGCCAGGTATGCATGCACAAGCTTGCGCCATGTGGTGCATGGTGATTGGACCAAAAAGGTAGTTGGTGCCGCCTGACACGTGCGTCAGCGCGCTATGCTCGTGATGCACATTCCACCGCACGTCACATGGATGCGGTTCTGCTCCGCGGCTTGGCTCGACTTTTGCTCTGACTCAACTCGGCTTGGAGCTGATGATGTCAGCTATTCCATGTTTTCTTTAATATTTTATTATTATTTCATTCAAATACAATTCCAACTTTAAAACACGATAACCTCTTATCCCAAAGTCAGAATTGCACGTTCTTGGTACCGATGGACTCATATCAACGAGCCCTTCAAAACTAGACCCCACATGGGTAGGTTATCTCACACTTTTAAAATGAGTATTGCCCATGTGGTACATTTCCCGAGTTCTTAGGTTCGTCACGGTCGTCTCACCGAGATCTATCATACCCAAATAAAAACTCTCCAAATATCTACCTTTAAATAATTTAAAATAATTTAAAACTCATAAAATAGTTTTATTAGAGGCAGGAAATCATACTAAAAATTCGTGGTCATTACAATGATATTCAGTGCTCTGTATATTACTTTACATGTGTCACTGTATCTTGATGTTCTGCATGTTGGAGTCTATGTTTGGAGATATCTCAACAGGCGAGTTGTCTCTAAGTGAATACAGATTTATTAGTATTAATTATTGAACAAGGGGTTGTGAGATAATTAATAGCATTGTTTGATATTTCTTGTTAATTAGAAAAGTGGAATAATTAAAGGACTTGTATCAAATGTAGGTTGCTTTAAAATACTTAAGCAATGCATGTGCGATGTTATGCTTCTTAGTATAGTGTAGTTTTAGGTAGAACTACACCTAGATCCGATCTTGTTGGAAACATTTGAGATGTTGTCTGATGAGTACATAGGCAACTAACATCGGGTGATGTTGGCCCGATCCGAAAAACATTAATAAAATCTTTTGTCCTTATGGAAGCTCTTCTCTTGAAGGTGGAGAGATTCCATTGTTGTTGTTGTAGTTGTTTCATTTAGTTGGTTATAGATTCTTCAGACAACGACAAGTGAGACAAGGAGGCAAGCACAAGATGAAGTTTTTCGTGTTTGCAACTTCTATACATAAGTATATTTTTAGCGTGAGAGTCAACTTGTTATTTATTTTCAAATGAATGATGGACTTGTACTTAGATGAAGAGGCTATTTTTATTAAATTTTTCAGACATGTAATAATATCATATGATTTGATATTCGTATTTGTGAACCTTAGTTATCATGACTTAGATATTTAATCGAATGGTTTGTTTTGTATTTAAGAAAAAATTTCTCGTAACTACCATTCATGTTATTTTAAAAAGGCTTTTAAAAATCTGGGTCGTGACATGGCCACTATTAAAAATTTAGAAAATTCTCGGATATTACAATAAGTTTTGACATTTAGATAATGATAGAAATGACCTTGGCTAGGATTCTGCCAATATTTAGTAAATTTTTTCATCAATACATCATCTGAAGTGAAAAAAATGTCATTATAGAGACTAAAATCCCTTGCTTATTCATTCTCATTCTTTACACCAATAAAAAATTAATCACATACACTAAAAAAGCTCAAAGTAAACATTGAATGGTATATTAAGTATTTTTATCTCTTCAACTAGCATGTATTTCTCTCACAACCTAGGATTTTAAAACATTTTTTTAGATATATTAGAATGTAAAAAATTCATAACTATTTTTCTTTCTCAAACCAAAACCAAATCATTGGCTATCATTTTCTAGCATTCTACATACCAAACCATTTATACGTATCATAATAACAATCAATGCATTACAAAGTAGGTCAAGAATCATCCAAGTACAAAGCCATACAATCATATCAAACAATAGAGTATAACATAAAACAATAGAGTATAACATAAATTGGCACCACACGAGAACACCGTAAAGTAAAATCTACGATGTTGTGTTGTCCTTGCTATTAAGTTTGTCCATACCTTTACGCTAAAGAACCTGTATTACTCATATACTTAAGTACATTTACATATATACCACAAGAACAAGAACTATAAACAAAACATCAGTCTCCCTTTATGCTAAAAACATGCACTACTAGGATACCTAAGTACATTTACGTATATCCCAAAGAAAATGAACTATAAATAAAACATCAGCCCCTTAAGCTTGGGTTTTCAATTTTTTTACGGTTTATTATGCATTCTTATCATTAATTGACTACCTCACTTCTAACTTGGTCACTTTGCCTTGTTTATTATGCATTCTTATCATTAATTGATTGCCTCACTTCTTACTTGGTCACTTTGCCTTGTCTTTATACAATTCAAGACATTCTGTGTTGAGCAATGCCCCATAGGTGCTACCCTTTGTAATAATGTATTTTGATTAACATCCTTTGTAATGAATAATTTTAGCCTCTCGAAACACTCATCTTGGAAGTCCCACAATCCATCTTGATTGTCCATCACCAAAAGATACTCCACTTAAGTAGTACTATTTTAAGTCCTTTAATTATTGTCTCTTTAGTCTTATAATCCTTCTAACTAAACAACCTCAAAAGATACTCATAGTCTTTTAGAAGGACAAACATATTGTTTTCGTCCTTTCGTCCTTCTAATGGACGTAATTATGATTTTTTTTAAAAAGCTACGTAGGCGCCCATGCCTAGCCATATGGCAAAAAGGAATACCATATTGGTAAATATTTTATCTTTCTGTTATTTTGGTAATTATTTTTTAATATTAATTATATATTTTTCTATAATATATAATATATAAGTAAGAAAAAATAAATTAAATTTGTTTACTTTCTCCCCACTCCTCAAAACTGGGGCTCACACTCACACCCATGAGAGATAAAAGGAGAGAGAAGGAGAAAGAAGAGAGGAGACAAAAGAAAGATAGTTGAAAGAGAGAGGAGAGAGAGTGAATAGAGTGAGTGTGTGAAGAGATAGACAAGAGAGAGAGGAGAGAGATAAAGAGGAGAGAGAGTGAAGAGAGAGAAGGGAGGAGAGAGATACCCAAAAGAGAGAGGAGAGAGTGAATAGTGAGAGAGGAGAGAGAATGAATGGATAGATAGAAGAGAGAGAAAGAATAGAGAGAGTGTGTGAAGAGAGAGGAGAGAGAAAGTGAAGAGAGATAGGAGAGAGAGAGAATGACGAGAGAAAGGAGAGAGAGTGAAGAGAGAGAAAAGAGGACAAAATCAGTTTATTATTAATTTCTTCCTTCTAAATGACAAAATGAGTATATTTTATTGATTTCGTATTTTTAAAATAGGAAATCAATATAAGGTCTTGTTTGGCTAACACTTTTAGGTAGAAAGAAAATATATTTTTATTATAATTGATGTAAGAAAATAAAAAATAAAAAATGTTTTGTTAGAATTTATTTCGGTGATTTTAAAGAGAGATTTGATTTTAGCTCACTTTTACCTTTTGTGTGTAAAATGATAAGGATATCCTCCAACATAACTATGATATAAAAGAAATGATAGGTAGAATGTCTTTTCACATCATTTAAAAAAAGAAATAACTTTCTTCAAGAACTCTCTTTGAATAAATTAGATTTTGGGTCAATTCGGTTTGAATTGACCCAAAAGTTAATTTTTAACCCCTTAAAGTGCTTTCCTATATCTAAAAAGCACTTTTCAATTGTGGAAAATGCCACCCAAATGGCTTAAGCAGATTTTGGTCATTCTGAAGGATGAAATCTACCCAAAAGGTAAGTTTCGTCTTTGCAATGAATGAAATCTACTTAAACAGAGCCCATTTTAACTAAAAAAGAGAAGGGAAAATTATTTAAATAATAATTAAATTTTTTTTACCAAAATCGAACCACTTTGGGAAATATTTCACAAAGTGGTGTTGGTTTTTGCCACACATGCACTAGCCAAGCCGCTTGCGCCTGCATGGCTTTTTTTAAAAATTTTATATGATTTGTCCTTTGAAATGACAAGATCAAGTTTAAGTTAATTTCGTCTTTCTAAAGGACGAAATCGTTTAAAAAAAATTAAGTGATTTCGTCATTTAGAAGGATGAAATTATGTTAAGTTGATTTAGTCCTTTTAAAGGATGAAATCACATTGAACTTTTTTTTTTAAAAAAGATTGCATGGAGCTGTCATTGCTATGTGATCTCGCTGGTATCGTCGAGCCGATGAAAGCAAGGATGTTGTAGTGAAAGAGCATCTCGACGATGTCGATGCCCCCTCTGGCGGCACTGGAGCTGTGTAAGGGGTCGCAGTTGTAGATGTTGAAGCCGTGGTCAGTGCCGGCGGCAAAGCAGTCGTGATCCTGGTTGAAGGAGAGGTGGAGGAGGGAAGTTGCATGGGTCAGGGTTTGTAGGATCGGGGCCAGAGCGAGGTGAGGGAGAGGTGGGCATGGAGAGTCAGGGTTAGAGAAAAAAGAGATGCAAGGGGGACATGGGCATGGAGAGCAGGTAGTTAGAAGGGGGACATGGGCATGGATAGTTGGGGTTAGAGAAAAAAAATGAAGTGGGACCTCGGCATGGATAGTAGGGGTTAGAGGAAAAAATGAAGTGTGGTGATTTCGTCGTTTTGAATGATGAAATCACTGTCTATGCCACGAAAAAGCTGGAGTTACATAAAACACTTCCTTTCCTACTCTACACCATGTTAAAATGATGCTTTTGACATACTGAATAAGGGCATTGCCAACTCACGCCTGCAAAGGCCGTTCGTGAATGAAGACAATGATGAGGCTCTTCATAGAAATTTACCAAACCTTTTCCGTAACTACTTACATCAGTCCATTGATTACTTTGACATCTTTGAGGCTTGAACAACACTCATCCATTGTAACGCCCACGATTTTTCATATATTTTCCTCAAAATTCATGAAACTTTTTTGCAATATAATTGCTATAAATGGCAAAATACGAAACCTGTGAAAACAGTTTCATAATTTAAAACATAACACATCAGTTTTCCCATACAAATTTTTACACATTCGATCAAACATCATATGACTAAACCAAACATCCACAGGCGCTACTCAAAAACAACCGTACGAATAAATTGTTGTGATCATAGACTTTAAATACAAATCTCTCACAGGCATCCCTGAGTGCAAGTCCCATAACAGTCTATAGTCTAATCCAAACGAAAGTCCAGAATATATAAACACTTGTTTTCTCATCTCACCCAATACAACAGATCATGGCACAAACAAAACTCGCAGTGAGTCAAGCATATACCTGAGTCAACGGGAATCAATCCACCGCAAAAATGAGCATCCATCTCCAGGAGCTCTCCGTCACAACCTGCAAAAGCCTCCCATACAATAGGGCTAAAAAGTAGGGTAATGAGCATTTTCATACTTAGTAGGAAAATACCCAGTAGGGGAGTTCTTAATAGTGAACTTAGCAAATCCATACATAGATGCGTTCATGCAACTCAAACATGAACAAACAGGCATATCATAATCATGCTCATACATATACAATCATACCAAATGCACCATCGTGCCAAAATCATACCAAATGCACCATCGTGCCAAATCACACCATCAAATTAAACTTACATAAACACCCTTATTCAGGGTCTTACAAACTTACTCGTACAACCGTACGCTTACTCATACAACATACACATACTTGTACGACATTACTCGTACAATCATATGCTTACTCATATAGCTTACACATACTTGTACGACCTTACTCGTACAATCATACTCAAAATCATACACTTATTGTCTTACTTAGAAACATACTCTTACAATTATACTCATACTCACATTCTTGCAGTCGTACACATACTCATACTCTTGCAGTCGTGCTCATACACATACTTTTACAGCTGTGCTCATACACATACTCTTATAGTCGTGCTCATACTATTGATTACTGAAGCTCATTATAACTAATAAGCTCCAACATCGAATGGAAAAGAATGTCACTGGGGCATCACCTTAACCTCTGGGGAGTGACTAGACGCCATGGACTTTTTCGAAGGTAAGGCACACCTATGCTCATGGGGCACAAGATCAAACAGGTAAGAGTAGATCCATGATACTACTTACCTGAGCGCGCAAACATAAACACCCACACATAAGGGGTCATACAATTGCCCACTATAATGGGTCTTATAGTGCCATAGAATTGCCTACCATAATGGGTCTTATAGTACCAGTGCCACTTGGGCAGAAACATACAATGCCATTCTTGGGAGGAAACATACAACGCTCTCAACAGAGCATCAAACGTCTGGGCTTAATACAGCACACAAACCAAATCGAAAACATGTGCCGCTCTCAACAGAGCATCAGACGTTTGGGCTAATACAGCATGGCAAGACATGAGAAATGCTCGGCCGACTCATTATCAGCTAGCTCAAACACGAAACTTAATCCGTCGAACCCTCAGGTCTCAAACTCACAATGCTATCATTAGTTGTGATTATAATTCAAGTTTGAATTAAGTAATTTATGCGGTATAATTATGCCACACAAACTCTCAAGCATACCATGCACTACTCATCAAACCAAAGTTGAGCCCGATCCGAAACCCAAGTTCGTTAGGGCAACATACTTCACTTAACCCGTCCACATCATGATCATAACACATCGTACATCAAACCCTTACAGTCTTACATACTTTGTCATCCACCTTATGGCCAAATCATCTTACACTGACATCATCAATTGAAGCTCCTCAGAGCCAACCCTGTTGTCGCCCTCTTACTTATATCTCACTTATTGTGCTTACTTTTCACTTCATAATTTGTACATTATGTTTGTACAATTATGCACACTCTTACTGTCTGACAAACCTCACCCGTCATACCCATATCCTCTTCCATCTGTCATACACTTACACATCCATATCCAAATCTATATCAAACACTGACACTGCCCACATGCACATACGCATATCCATAGCATAGGCAAATACCCATCATACATACGTATGTCTATCACACATACGTATAACATACACATGCTGTCATACATATGTAGCTTATAAACATGCTCACTAGTCATCACTAGCGCATACATACACATTTACACATACTTCAAATAAGCACGCTAGCCATCACTAGCACATGCATAACCCATACATACTTCAAACATACACGCTAGCCATCACTAGCACATACATACATACTTCAAACATGCACGCTAGCCATCACTAGCACATGCATAACCCATACATACTTCAAACATACACGCTAGCCATCACTAGCACATACATACATACTTCAAACATGCACGCTAGCCATCACTAGCACATGCATAATCCATACATACTTCAAATATACATGCTAGCCATCACTAGCACATACATACACATTTATACATACGTCAAACATACACGCTAGCCATCACTAGCAAATGCATAATCCATGCATACTTCAAACATGCATGCTAGCCATCACTAACACATACATACACATTTATACATACATCAAACATACACGCTAGTCATCATTAGCACATACATACACATTCATACATACTTCAAACATGCACGCTAGCCATCACTAGCACATGCATAATCCATACATGTAGCTTACCAACAACCACGCTAGCCATCACTAGCACATACTTAATCAACATACGAAGCTTACCAACAAACACGCTAGCCATCACTAGCGCATACATATATCCAACATGCATGTCATATGCATTTCAACATGGCATAGTTCATCCTCTTACATCATGCAAATGGATCATAAGCTAACATCCATAGCATACAATCATATAGTCCTAGCATGTTGCTACTCATTCAAAGCATGCTATCATGAAATTACGAGTTCAAAGCTCCCCTACTTCGTAATCATGACGTTTGATGGTGAGCACATGACAGTGGCGGCGTCGGCGGCGGAGTTGGCGGTCAAAACCATTGCCTGGCTAAGAGAGCTGTTGTCCCGAGGATTTAGGAAGTGCCGGAAACAATCACGGCCAAACAAGGTGTCAGAAGTCAATGCGGCAAAACCCACGATCCACGGCGGCACACTAGGGCGGCCGGGAGAAATGTTGTGCCAACATAAGTGGCGGTGCGACCAGAAGTCGATGGTGTACTTACTGAAGATCGGCCGGTGGCTAAGACATACTCAGTCGGCCACAAGACGTCAAAATCAGCCGTGGACAACACCCAATGGCGACGATTTCGCATCAACAAAGGCTCGCATAAGGGCGGAGAGCATGGGGCAACGCTCGAGGACAAAGGAGAGGTGGAGGAGGGCTATGTGTCAACTCCACTCGGTGGCAAAGCCAACCGATGGTCAGGTGTCGCGAATACAACGCCTAAACCCAAAAGCACACACGTCGCCACATGCACACGCGGCCAAAAAGGACTACTCTAGGGGGAGATGGGTCGGATGGTAGCGGCCCAAGGCCCACTAAAGGGCAACTGAGCTGTGGCCAAGATGTGGTGGCTGATCGAAGCGGTGACATTGCCGATCGCCACCCACAACCAATACGCATGGTGTGGGCAACTGTGCATCTCGCACGATATAGGGCAACGACAAGCGGCCCATTCTGAGAAGAGGTATAATCGGGCCAAGTGAGGTTGACCTTCACTGTTGCCGAGCCGAGGCAGAGCCCACGATAGCCAAATGGCACATTGCTCGCCAATGGCAACGACCCGAGACTCACCCAAAGCGTCTAATCGGGCAAAGCAAGTCAAAAGGGCGAAGCGGGGTCAGAAACGATAACCCCCTACCTACACCGGGTCGAGGTAGGCTGGACAGAGTCCATCCGGTGGCTAGACGACGGCCGGAAACACCGGCATCTCAAAAAAATGCCACAAACAATGAGATAGAAATGTGACTAAAACCCGACCAAAGTACCGGTAGCTCACAGCGGAGCGAAGAAAGCATGGTGGCGGCTCTAGCCAGCGCCTATGGGTTCCTAGCGGCCAACTAAACATAAGTCTAGTTGAGGGCGGCCACAAACAACATCAAAATTGCACCCCCACAGCTCAAAAACAGGATTGAAGGAGAGAAAAACCCAAAGAAAAGTTCGGTACCTTGTGGATGAGCAAAGAGGCCATGGCGGCAGTCATAACCAGTACCTACAGACTCGTGGCAGTGAGGCAAAGAGGATCCTTATAAGAACCGGTGGAATTCGATAACGGAGGAGGGAGAACGGAGCGACCGAAAATGGGCTCGGGTTTTCACTTCTCTCTGGACGTAAATTTTTTCTTCTGGAAGTCGCTCCTCAATCCGGTCGACGGATTTCTTATATATATGTAACATCTTTTTAATTTTTACATCTATGTCCCCAATACACGTTCACCTCCCAGTTACTCATTGTAGCTCCAAAATTTGTGCTGTAAGCGCGCAGCGAGGCCCGCAGCCTGCGACTAAGCCCCACACCCAACTCTATAGGTATAAATACGGGGTAAAAATATACAAATATAAATATGTTGAAACATCACATTTTCCCGCCGAAAATGAGTAGAAAAATAGCAGAAAAATCACAAAAAAATCGTAAAAAAATCAGAGACCTTACATCCATCTTCACCACCCTCACCTAAATGTGCATTAGCTTTTTAAGGAGCTTTCTGTTTTTGGTGCAAGATCTAATAACAGAAGATTTGCTGTGGAAAGCCTTGCTGTGTGTAAAAGGTGAGAAAACTTTCCTAGTTTTCTCACTCACCATTTTTATGGTTATTATGGAAATATTTGTCGCGTCCACATTTGTGCAAGAACATATTGATTGAGAAGGCCTTCATTTTAGTAGGAGTTATTTAAACATTTGTGCATGTAAGTCCTTTCCGGCCCTAAAGCTATCCAGATCTTGGACGATCTTCGCCTTCTTGGCCGGGTGCATGGCCAGCATCTCAAACATTGCTGGGTGCTTGAAGTGGTTCCTCTCATCGGAGCTATTGTTGGTGAAAATCTTCCTCTTCCCGGATTTCAGCTCAATGGCCTTGCCCTCAGCCATGTCGTGGTGGAAGGTGAGAGTGTAGTACTTGCGGTTGATGCCCACAATTGAATTCCAGGTGATGTGGTCCCCGAGGGCCTAGATCGTTCGTAGGTCCACCACACTTGGGCGTCGTGGAACTTGTCCGCCACCAGCTTATAGTAGTTGAGGCCGAGGACAAGGTTTCTGCCATTCTTGCCAACTTGGGCACCGTGGAACTCATCTGCCACCTGTAGACGTCTATCCTGCAGAGCACCTACAATTCCATGCAATTTTTTTTTAAAGTTTAATGAGAAGGACGAAATCAACTTAACATGATTTTATCATTCTAAAAGACGAAAACACTTAATTTTTTATAACGATTTCATAAGGACAAAATTAACTTAAACTTGATTTCGTGAAAGGATGAAATTATATAATTTTTTTAAAAAAAGCCATGCAGGCGCCCGCTAGCACCTACATGGCAAAACGTAACACCATATTAGGAAATATTTCTCAAAGTGGTTAAATTTAGTAAATATTTTTTAAAATTATTATTTAAATAATTTTCCCAAAAGAGAATTTAGGTGATTTCATCCTTATACAGGACAAAATAATTTAGAAATACGAAATTAACTTAAAAAAATAATTTTATGTTTAAGAAGGATGAAATTCTATTAAAAAAAATTACACAGACACTATTGTTAACTTGTGCCTACGTGGCCAAAATGAATATCATTTTGATAATTAAATTTTTTCTATACTATTTTAATAAATATTTTTTAATATTATTTATATAAATTCCCCCGTAATATGTATCATTCATGTTTAAAAATATCTTAAAATAAAAAAATACCCGCCAAAAAGCAATAGGGCCAATTAGAGGGTCATCATTCATTAAGGACAGTTATGGGCGGGAAATCGAGCTAAAAATCGAAAAACTTCAAACATTTCCGCCAATTAAAATTTCATTCCGACTTTCCGACCCTTTGAGCGTCCACTTCGCCGGAGATGACGCCTCAAATGCCCGGTCCCAGCCGACGCTCCGGCTTTTAGCGGCTAATTCGCCGGCGCATGCCGCAGACGGGTGCCCATACATTTCAAGGCCGCTCCATCAGCTTGACGCCTTCCCTTGGCCAGTCTAGGGTTCCATGTCATTTATATTTTGGGAGGAGAAAAGGTGAGTCTCAAGGTCGAATTTTTGAAAGTTCAGTCAAAAGATCACAGTTTCGATTTGATGGATGTGCTATGATTACTTAAAGCATGTGTGGTTTGATCCGGTTTTTGCTATCTATTTAAGCTTTCATACATCCATGATTCGTGGTTCTTGCCATCTATTTAAGCAAGAGCGGATACATTCATGATTCGTGGTGCTTCAGTATGTTCTGACTGATGCCTAGGGAGAAAGTAATTACAAGGTAAATAAATGTTTGATTTTGAAGGATTTTTGTGTGTGTATCGAATTTGTTTGTAATGTTGAGGTTTTCTGTGTTATGCAGTGACGCCGAAGTTGGTGGTGGAAAGACTGGAGGAAATGAGAACTTGCCCAAATTGAATTGGCAGCACCATGCAAATGCGCTTGAGAATTTCTCATGTCAGAATAAATATTTAACATCGAATTTCCTCTTCTCTTTGCCTTCTCAAAAGCCATCTTCTAAAGAAGCAGATATTGCAAGGTTTAAATGATCTTCCTTACTTTTAAAGACATTGGAATTTTTTTTAGGGTGTGTGGTGGTGGAGGGGGGTGGGGACTTAGCCTGAATGCTAAGTCGCGTTAATTAAAAAGTGACCTGTTGTAAAATTGTGGTGCACATGTCAATATTTTTTCATTCATTGTCATTCAGGTCAATGGCTTGCTTAGTAGAAAGTGTGCGGACATTACATGGCCCAGTTGTTGAGAAGGTATGTTTTGGCGTTTGTCTGCTTTAAACCAGAACGTGGATACTAGTTATTCACATGTACAAAATTTATTGTAATTTACTTAAAACCATGAGTAATAGCCGTTAGCAGTTGAGTTAAGTATGATGAATGGAAATGATTAGCAAGCCCTTGCCAGTAGGCCATATACTACTTTTTTAAGTATGTATTTTTATCTTTGTGTATGATTCTGTACATGCATGTGAACACAGATACCTATGCTCTTAGCTTCACACATCTTAAAGGAGTACAAAATTGGACAAATTATATGAATTAGCACTTTACCTTTGCTGTTTGAAACATTGTAGTTAATGTTATTCTTTGTTATATTTGTCAGCCAGTAATGATCTTATGAAGAAAAACACATCTGATGTTAAGTTTTAATTCTTTTTTCCTAATCAACTGAGAACTGACTATTTCAATGATTTAAACTAGTTAAGACATTTGTGGCATGTCACTTCTACATTGCAAAAATTGAACTTTAATTGAGTGTCATAACTGAATTTAGCAGAATATTTCTTGATACCTCATACTTCAAGAGTTCAGTGGTGAGGCTTTTGACTAGAATGTTGATTTTACGATGATGAAGTAATGTCTACGACATGGAAATTCCTAACTGCAAAATTTGAGCTTATAGTAAGTACCAGGGGGAACACATTTTTGTCAAGAAAAGAAAGAAAGATAATTCTCTAAGGATGCGTGCTTAATGTATATGTTTCGTGCCCTTTGTCTTAAATGTCACTTCATTGCGGTTTTTCCTCAGTGTTCCCATAATTTTTATTTATGTCCTCTCTTATCTCTTAGAACTCGTTCTGTAAAAAGATACCGTGAGGAAGTCTGGGTACTTTTGTCACATTCATTTGACACCTCTCTTCTTTGTCCTTTCATTCTAGCTTTCAGTTTCCGTTTTAGTGTTATTCTTGTGAACAATTATTGAATTGATCCTTGTATGCACAGGCTTGGAAAGCCCTTTCCACGCTTCCTTTGACAAGCAAGAACTATTTAAGGACGGGGAAATCATTACCTGTTGTTGAGGCTGTTGCAGAAAAATATTCTCGTAAACTTTCTTCCTCAAAAGATGGTGAAAAAGTAATCTGGGCATCATCTAACCAAGCAAACAAGTCCTATGAAATTTCAAAGCAGAAGGGTGCACAAACTCCAAATACTCTCCATGAATCACGTCTCAGTAGTAATGTGCCTGTAAATTGTGTATTCATGTACCAGACTGAGGGGAACATAGGTTTTGAAGAAATTGCGGGTCACAAAGTTGGGTTCCAAAATTCTAGACAGATACGTAATGAAGATATCGCTATGGAAGATGATGACATGCTGAAGGTGAATTTTATAATCAGTATTCCATAAAATCTAACAATCAAATGATGGAACCATATAAAATTATTTCACTCCTTTCAGAATCTTGACGTGGATCAGATAGTTATGGAACATTACCAGGCAACTGGTACGCCAC
Organism: Saururus chinensis; assembly: GCA_035235625.1. Taxonomy (NCBI): domain Eukaryota; kingdom Viridiplantae; phylum Streptophyta; class Magnoliopsida; order Piperales; family Saururaceae; genus Saururus; species Saururus chinensis. The sequence continues at coordinate 32,706,165 of CP141140.1, forward strand.
AATCTTCATCATTTAAGTTGTCAGGTTTTGCCTCAAGTGGAAATAGTGCTAATTCTGTAAGACCAGATGAAGGTTGCGTTCCGCTTGAAATCCGATCAGCCTGTATTCATGGTTGTATGGTAATAATAGTGTCAACTGAGCTAATTTTGTTGCTATGCTATTCTGTGAACAAAATTTTGCATTTCTTATGTGGTTAAAAATGATATTTAGGTGGCCCTTTGCCCAGATGCTGCAAGTCATTTGCAGGAAATGAAGGATAAGCTGATTGCTGTATCAAATGAACTTCTTGATAATGGTTCTGATCTTAATCCAGAGCAATTGGAGAAGCTTCGGCAGGAAAGGTTGGCTTTACTCTTTGTCCATAGCCATCACTTTAGTCACTGAAGTACTTCAGTTTATTTTAGGTGTTATGTTGGCACATTATATATGGTTTAAGTTAATAAGCACAAAAGCTCTTATTAGTGTTGATAATTCTGATAGTCAGGTTGGATCTTAACAAGCAAATGCGGCAGCTTGAGAAGTATCTAAATAGTTCCGTAGGTGGTGAAGAAAGACAAAAATCACATTATATGGCATCTACAACCACCACAAAATATCTCCAATCTGAAGGCACCCCAGTATGCACATTTAGAGTGGATAAGTTTCATGCTTCAACTGATATATCTTATGATGCACAAAGCTGCAGCAAGTCAGTGCCACCATTGGCACCATATGCTTCTGGTAATGGATATGATATTGCCTCAAGCTTTGTTGAGAGAGAAGTATTTACTCCCAAAATTGCAAAAATAAATTACGTTGAAGGATCGCATGATGAGAGATGGAGTGGTAGAGATTTCCCATGGACAAGGGAACTAGAGGTATAATTAAAATGCTGATTTTAGTATGTATGTTTCTTCAAGGAATATCATTTTTCCTCATTAAAATTGTGACAATCTCCCAGGCCAATAACAAGAAAGTTTTTGGAAACCAATCTTTCCGCCCAAATCAGAGAGAGATAATAAATGCGAGTATGAGTGGAAATGATGTCTTTGTGTTGATGCCAACTGGTGGCGGAAAGAGCTTGACTTACCAGGTAAAGTTATTATTATCATTTTCTATGTTACTGTTTTTGGGGAATACTTTAGCAGATATACAACTTTATTACTATATGCATTTGAAAATTAGTGACACTAATTTTGAGCATGTCATATGTGATATGTTAGCTGGATATAAATCCTCGAAAGGCTTTTGTTGCTGCAACCTCTTAGGCAGCTATTTATTCTTAATCATGATGGTGACATGTCTTTCCTGATTGTGCTTGATACAAGTTGCAGTTTTTTTATTGGAAGTTGATATTCCTACTCCACTTTTTTCATGAAAACCCTACTCCTGCCTTTGATCGGACAGAGAAAGGTGAGTCTCACCTCACAATGGGGAGATCCACATTTCTCAGTCCCATCAAAGGTTGGAGTAGGCTTTTGAGGTAGAAAAAGTTGAGTAGGAATATAATTTTTCTGTTTTATTTATAGGATGCAAATTACTATATGAATAAGTTGTTCCTATCTAGTGAATACTTTGACCTTATTCAATCTTCTTCATATGTGCATGTTATTTTTTGGCAGCTTCCTGCTCTTATATGTTCAGGAGTAACGTTGGTAATTTCCCCTCTTGTTTCACTCATCCAAGATCAGATAATGCATCTGTTGCAGGTAATTGTTTACTAGTACTACTACTTGAAGCTCTGTTGAGAAAATTTAATTTATAAGATTAGTGTTGGTCCATGGTGCAAGCCTACTCCCAGCGAACATTCTTGTGTGTCTCTTGAGATTGTTATCACTACTGCTACTTCTGGGGTTCACTAGTATTTGTCTTTTACTGGTATAGACATGAAAATAAGACAGGTTTTGCTCCTGAAACCATGATATTGTAAAATGTTCTTAGACTTATACCTGGAAAATTCTCTTTTGCCTCAGGTAGCAGTTACTTCCTCAGCCCCATATTAAGGGGGTGTTTGCATGCGTCTTTGGTAGGGAAATAAAAGGAGTTTTTAATGTTTTTCCTTTCTTCAAAGAAAATTAAAATGGGGTCATGTTTGGACTTCTCTTTTTGATGATTTATAAGGGAAATGTAATTTTAGATGACTTTTACTTTTGGTATGTAAATGACAAAAAAACCCAACAACATGTGGAAGAAAATGAGTGAAATGAGGGTGACACGTCTTTTCACAACATTTAATTCAGAGAGGGCCTTTCCCTAAGAAATGAGTTTTTGGGTCAATTCAATCAGAATTGACATAAAAGACACTTTTTTAGCTTTTTCACCAGAAAGGTTATCTCATGAAATGGCTCATCCAAACAAGATAAATGCAGAAATGGCCTTTCTAGGCTCTACAAGCCACATTCCTTGAAAGTGGAATGTGCCCTAAATATCTTATTTTAAAAAATCATTTGTCCCACATTGTGTCCTATGTCCTATACTCTTGCCAAGTAGAAAACTTCTAATATGCTTCTTACCATAATAGGAGCATGAGAATCTAAGTTAGACATTTGTCTTTCTAAGGAGCTTCACACCGTCCTTAAAATTTACACTTTTAGTAAATTGGGACAGTTAATATGGGACAAAGACCAAAACTTTTTTCAGTTGCATTTCTTTTAGTCAGTCGATGTATGATGTCTGATAAATTTAATTCCTTCACTTGTTAACCATTTTAGGTGAAATATTTTTAGTACCCTATAGACAGTCTTGTTAGGAAGGGCATAAAGCTTTTTAGTTTTATTCCATTGCTCATAAGTTTCAAGTTGAATGATGATGATGGTTTTCACACACCCACTTGCCCACGGCCCTGTTGACATGCCTGAAGTCAGTTGCCTCATGGCGGATCCTATAAATGATATATCTGGCTTGTCGATAAGCTTCAATTTTTGATTCAACTTCTGGGAAGTGTTCAATGATTTGACTGGCAATTTTCTAAATTGGTATCCAGGCTAATATTCCTGCAACTTACTTGAGCGCCAACATGGAATGGAGTGAACAGCAGGACATTTTTAGAGAACTTGTTTCAGGTGGATGTAAATACAAGTTACTATATGTTACTCCAGAGAAAGTAGCGAAGTAAGTTATTATCTTTGACATATGATAATTTATCCATTCTTCCTTTTCTTTCTGCACATTATTTCAAGTAAGAAAATTGTTTATTTAGTGTTGTTTTATTTAAACGAATTGAAGAATTCATGGTTTACAAAACTGACTTGGTTATCAATCTGTTAGGAAAACCAGACTCAGTCAAACTGGGTCAGCTGGTGTGTTTGTTATGGATCTTTATTAGCAGTTCTATGTTAGGCAATTTTCATATTTTATCAGGCAGTTTCCATTTATAAGCTTAGGTCTTAATTTATGCATTCAATTAGCAGCAGTTTCTTGATTTATGCATTCAGTTAGTAGTAGTTTCCTTAAATAAAACCAGGCCTAAGAGCTGGGTCGAGTATATGTAAGGGCTACTGCCCTCCTTTTGAGGAATGAAAAATGTAGCCTTCTATCATCTTCCTTCCTCTCTGCCAACCTTCTCTCGTTTCTGTTAAAGCCAGCCATTAACAGAGGCTTCCCTTCTCTATTCCTCTACTTTCTCCGTTGTTAATTTGTGTAAGCCTTAGGGTTTACAACAGTGTCAGCCCAAATTGAGTTGGGATGGCAGAGGAGAATGAATGAGAAGGACGAGGGGTAAAGCAAGCACTGGGGAGGAAAAAGGAGCAGAGAGGAACAGCAAGGATGGGAAGGAAGAATAGGGAGCAGGAGATAAGGAGGAATATGGGGGTGCCAAGAAGAAGGGGAAAGAGATGGGCCCGGGGTGGGAGTGGGGGACGGTCCTATGCGCAGGCAGCAGCAGCACCCGCTCTACGAAGTAAGAATCGAATCTTTCTGTTGGCTTTCCTCATTCGTTATAAAGAAAAAAAGGGCGCGAAGCGAACGAGTGAAGCACAGAGATGCGAAGCTGAAGCAAGAGCTTAAGAGCGCGAATAAGCTGCTTCGCTTGCTTCTTATTATAGTGGCTATTATGGCGTGGCGGAAATGAACGAAGAGAGGAACGTGCTATTTTAAAAAAGATTGATAGATGGCCTGATCCGTTCTGATAGATCGAAAGAGTAGGAATGGATAGAGAGGGAATCTATAAAAAATAAGGGAAATATCCAATTTCTATATATTGATGAGACATGATATCTATCTATTCTGGATCCATCTGAAAGAAATGGATATGTATTTGATGGAGTCTAATCATACGTAGAGCGCCCGAGGGCTTTTTGGGCCAGCTCCGTTCTCTTATCTATCGGTCCACGTCATTGCTTTCATGGAGGGAAAAGCCACAATTTAGTTGTGTTGTTGTTGTTTGCCTCCTCGACGCATTCCCTTATCTCCCCGGCATCGTCCCACACAGAAAGAAAAGCACGGAGCCCCGGCCCGACCTGTAGGTCCCCTAACTTAAAGCGAGGAGTTGAGCCTGAACTGGCGAACCGAAGTAACTTTCGGAACCATACTTCCTACAGCTAACATGTGTCCAGTCCAGCGGGAATGCGCAGTGCAAACGAGCATGAGCTGCTATACCGAATCCCCCGCTGGCCATCGGGGACCGAGTGGTAAGGCCATGAGCTTAGCCGCCCGCTGTAAGGCTGACGCTTGAGAACTAGCAAGAGTTTGGCCTTTTATGAGTAAGCTTAGTTAGCTATACCACTTAGGTTGCAAAGCAGCAAGCTCTGTAAGCATTTAAAATGTCAGCTAAGAAGCCAAGGCTAAAGCGTAGCAAATAACATGGATGACAAAGCATAAGCTACCTTGTTCGTTCTACTGCACATGACTTATGCCCTGCCTCTCTTTCTGTATCGATATGTTTCCCGTTCTAACAATTGATTGACTCCTTCGGCAGCCGGTTGCTAATTCCATTCTAGAAGCAGCGGAGGGATGGCGATGGGAGGGGGACATGGAATGGGCTGTTGGGGGGGAGGAGATACCCTTTCTTTTTTATTTTGGTTTGCATGGTCAGCCCAAACTGGGTGGGACACTGGTTAAACTGGTGGTTGTGTCAAAAAGGTCTCTGCTTAGCCTGTTGACTCTGCTTGGAAACCTGCCCAGGCCTAATTAAAACTGGTTGCTGTCTGGCCTGAACCTGCTTTTCAGATGGTAGATACTGTCTCTCTTTTAGACCTTCAGAATTGTTTCCTGATAATGTTTTTATAATAGTGGATGACTTGCTTTTTTTGACATTGAAAGAGATCAGTTGTTTTTGTTTGATCTTTTATTTTCATTAAAACTAATACTGATTGTCTTGAATGCAGAAGTGATGTTCTATTGAGACATCTGGAGAACCTGCATGCATGTGGATCCCTTGCAAGGATTGTCATTGATGAAGCTCATTGTGTGAGCCAGTGGGGCCATGATTTTCGACCAGATTATCAGGTTAGAGTGGTCCTGCAATGTACTGATGTTTATGATTTCCAATGATGTGAAAGTATTATCTTCAACCTATTATATCTTTATATTTTGTTCAACTATCTTGTTTCCAGGGACTTGGAATTTTGAAGCAGAAATTCCCAGATACTCCTGTGCTGGCTTTGACTGCAACTGCCACAGCAAGTGTGAAAGAAGATGTTGTGCAGGCTCTTGGTCTTGTTAACTGCATCATTTTCCGGCAAAGTTTTAACCGCCCAAATTTATGGTAGGTGTTTGAATCTTTTCCTTTTTGGTAGAAATTATGAGTTCTACTTATTCGTTTCTTCACATTTCAGGTATTCAATAATGCCAAAGACCAAAAAGTGCTTGGATGAAATTGATAAGTTTATAAGGGAGAATTATTTTGATGAGTGTGGCATAATTTATTGCCTTTCGCGAATGGACTGCGAGAAAGTAGCGGATAGATTGCAGGTTTTGTTTATTTGTCTTGAGTATAGTGTAATACGTACTTGAGTTTTGAAGTGTTATGTGTTAAATTTTTATATTGGAGTTATGTTGGGAAGAGTCTTCTTTTATTCAAGAGAGAAAAGGAAACTTCTCCTATGAGATATTAAACAACATTGTCGGTTCCCATGTGGTAAATGCTTAACCATTATGGTGTCTGTAGCTCAATCTAATCAATTTCTCTGTTGAAACAATTTTACTACATGCAAGGCCTTTGGTCATGTTTAATGGCCGAGGATTTTTGACATTTGCAAAGATTCAGACTCAAGTTAGTTGGTGTACAAGCAAATTATGCATGCGTGTGTTCACCCTTGCCCTTTGAATAAGGTGTATGAAATATACCTTTATTTTGATAAAATTTATAATATCTACAGAAGTTTTAAAGTTTAGTTTCTTCTGATATTTGTAAGTAACAATGTGTTGACCAAGCTTTACAAATTTGAAGAAACTAGTTAGTTTCACCTTTATGTTGGATGAGATTTCTGTGTTCATCTTTTTTTTTTTGACAGGAGTTGGGTCATAAAGCGTCCTTTTATCATGGTAGCATGGATCCTCAACGGCGGACATATATTCAGAAGCAGTGGAGCATAGATGAAATTAACATAATATGTGCAACTGTGGCTTTTGGCATGGGTACTTCTCGATATTAATTTTAGAATATTTCAATGATTGTTTTCCTGGTTATGAAGCATTCAGTTGGTTAAATTGAACAAATTTTACTTATGGATGAATTTATCTATTATGAGATAAGTTACCAAAATTGTTTTACTTATATGATTTAATGTCTTAAACCACTAAATGAGCCTTAAACTTATGTTTTGTAGCTTGTTATGTTTTACAAGCCATTTCTTATATGTTTTCAGGTATCAATAAGCCTGATGTTAGGTTTGTCATCCATCATTCTCTTCCGAAATCAATTGAAGGCTATCATCAGGTTTTAATCTATCATTTTAGCAATTTTCTTTTGTCAAGTCTATCTGATTTGTGCTGCTGATGCTATTATAGCTGGGATATGGTGGAGATGATGATGAAGTTTCACTATTTTATACCATTTTTGCTCCTCTAGGAATGTGGGCGTGCTGGCAGAGACGGCCAACGTTCTTCTTGTGTTCTGTATTACAACTATAGTGACTATGTAAGATAATTATGGATTGGTTTCATAAATTCTTAAATTTGTATTTTGCTAGGACTTTTGTTATATCATGATCTGGCAATGCCTTTTCCTGCTGGGTTGTTCAGATACGGGTCAAACATATGCTAACTCAAGGAGTGGTAGAGCACAGTCCTTTCCCACAAGCGTCAAGACGTTATGGGGCAGGGGATTTTGGAAGAGTATTGGAAACAAATCTAGAGAATCTCTCACGCATGGTATTCTTCTGATTTTTTTCTCCCCTTGGCATATTAAACTCTGACAAGAGATTTAATTGGTATTTTTTTTGTTTATTAGGTCAGCTACTGTGAGAATGATGTAGAATGTAGACGACTTTTACAACTTGCTCATTTTGGAGAGAAATTTGATCCTACTATGTGTAGGAAAACCTGTGATAACTGTTCCAGAATGTTGAATGTTATTGAGAAGGATGTGACTGAAATTGCAATGCAATTGGTGTGGGAAACTAAGCACTCACTTCTTTAATTTATTTTACCATTTGTTATTATTTTTTATCCATCAATGAATTTTTCTTGTGAGAAAAATGTGATTTAATAATTATTTGTAGGCAACTATGTGCTAGGTTGATTTAATAAAGTCAACTGGTCAAAATCATTCGTCAGCGCATGTACTGGAAGTCTTCAGAGGCTCCTTAAGTCAAAATGTATCATCCTGAATTCTTAGATTTCTCTTTTTCTTTCTGAATTGACCATTGGAATTATTTAAGATATTGGCTGATACAATATTCAGGTTAAGAAGTACAAGCATAATGCTTTAGGCCTTCACGGAGCAGGAAGGCATTTGAACAAGAATGAAGCCTCACGGATATTGCATCATCTGGTGGTTGAAGATTTTGTTGTAGAGGATGTCAAGAAAAGTGACATTTATGGTTCCGTCTCATCAATTTTGAAGGTAAGCAGAGTTAATATCACATTTTTGGTGAGTATGATCTTCAGAGAAGTTTCAAATTAGGAATTCCAATGTAAGGAAACTCAAGTAGGAATATAACCTGACTTCTTTACAACCTAGAAAATAATAGCCTGACAAGTGCAAGAAATTTGACGAAATTGAACAAATAAAATACATTATAAAGGAAATTGAATTTTATGCAGATTGGCTTTGTTACTGTCTAAAAATGGTTAAAAACCATAAAGCTAATATAGGAAGAAAAGATAATATTGGCGTTTAAAGTTGCAGTCAGCTCGTAGATTCAGTGGTGACGATAATCTGTTACTAACTGTCAAGTATGACTATATTTCAAATTTAACTGTCTAAACTAGCAAATGCTAGGAATATATTGCCAAAATAAGCAACTGGTAAGTATATTTATATATTTTTATGTCAATTGATTCGAACCACATTTATGATATTCCTATTTGTGTCCATTATGAGTACTCTTTATAGAGTATAGTGCTGCAGTAGCAATGTAATATTGACACTGCCATAAATTTCATTTGCAGGTGAATGAATCTAAAATACGGAGTTGTCTCCACAGCCAAAAACGAATTATTTTAAGGTGCAGTTGTGCTACATCAAAGTTGAATTCAACAAAAAGTAAGAAAAGGCATTTGATGCCAAGTGTTTTTGTTACTCAGCTTAGTATTCTTCCTTGCAGGTTTCCTGCTCCTTTAAAAGCTAAGCTAAATAATTTTGAAGTTACACCAGCGAAAGACACATCAGGATGCAAAACCCCCCTACAGTGTGAAAATTCTGCTCCATATCACAGTGAAGTGGATCTGGTGAGTGATATAAATTGTGCAACTATTGGTCACCATTATTTGCTTACAAACTACACTTGATTGCCACAGAACCTCTCTGCCAAACTTTATGCTGCATTGCGTATGCTTCGAACAGTGCTTGTAAAAGAAGCTGCTGATGAACGTACCAAAACATATCATATATTCGGGTAATAACCTTTTTGGAAAATTTTAGCATGTTTTTTTATGCAAACCTTCAAGCCATGACAGCATGTGGGACGAGCTTGGATGACCTAGCAGAGACGAGGGACAAGTGTGAAGTTTGAGATGTTGTGAGTTGTGACTAGAGGAATATCCTAGTATGCAAAAGCTTACTGTGCATTCATTGTGGAACACTTTTTTTAGTAAAAAAAAAAAATTGTATATTTATGTCTGGATATTATGTAATGTAGAATTTTGCATGTGGATATTATGTGATGTAGAATTGCAATTTTATAACATTGGCTGAATGGTTTGAATATTTTACCACTCTTGAAAAGCTTGGTGTTTTCAAGTTCTTGGAGTGTCAAGCACCTTTTGCTTCCCTGTGGTGGCAGGGATCCAACTAAACCAAAAAGAAACATCGAGCAAAGAGAGACTAGCCGCTTTGTTCTATCAGCGAAATAATTATCTGATTGCTTCTTAAAAAATGCTATTTATATGTTTTTTTTTCAGGAATGCCACATTACAGCAGATCAGCAAAAAAATTCCTAGGACAAAAGAAGAGCTTCTGGAAATAAATGGCATTGGGAAGTAAGATTCTTATTTACTTTTTAATCAATTTTCACTAGATAAGAGAGGCCCAAGACTATCAGCCAACAAAGATAGCACATCAGCTGGAATGGGCATACATGTATCACTTGTATTTTCTAAGAGTTCTATGTCAATTGTTTCAGTGTGAAGTTGACTAAGTATGGAGATAGGTTGCTGGAGACAATAGAGTCTACAATTAAAGAATTTTACCGGAACTCAGATAGAAACAGCAACAGCAGCAATGAGATTGCTGAAGCCATTAAAAGGAGGAGAAATTTATGTAACATAGTGGATTATAATGCAAGGCATGAGGATGACGACTTCAATGAAATCACTACCTCTAAGAAAAAGGCGAACACGGAAAATGGATGGCACAAGACAAGTGGTCTGTCCAATGGTTCAACTGTGGCAAGTAATGACAATCAGCTAATAGATGTTGACTTAGATTTTGATGTGTTGGAAGATGACATGGTAATGGGTGACTATGATAAGACAATTAACAATAGTGGTGGAGCTAGAGTTTTGCCTCAATGGCCGAAACAAAAATATTAAGGTGACAGCTCTTTAGGTACCTTGTTCCAGGAGAATGCCTATCTAAAAGGGCAGACAAGTTGGGCAAATCATTCCAGCTGATCACTGTTACATTATTGAGGAGATTGTACGTGTCCGGCTTCATTTCAAGGAACAGAAAGCTGTACCTGTTTTGTTGTAACTAATGTCATGAGTAATTTGTATATTGCTCGTCTTTTGTATAGCTTGTAGAATACAGTTAGATCAATTTTCGTTTGCAATAGAGTAAAGATCTTTTTGGTTTGCCTGATTGACAGAATTTAGATATTATGGCTGCAAGTAATAGCTGCAAACTCCATTTAAGCCTACAGAGTAGAGAGGCTTTTCTTGTTTGATGGACACTAGTTCTAGACTCTTCCAACCAAACCAGCTATATTCAGACAAGGTTGTTCATTCCTCTTCGAATCACTGGAAAGGAACGTTGCTGGATCTCCTAGTGTTAGCACTTCCAAAGTGCCACTTCATTGTGAGCACAGTTACGACGTGTTATAATCAATTATTACCATAAAGGAGGCTTCTAAAGCAAGAACCCTTCAGCGTTATGCATTTATTTTAAGGGAGAAATAGGAAATATGCGGATAACTAGGATCAAAGGTCATTAATTAATAATAACGCTGTCTGAACTTAAAAATTTTGGTGGCACTAAAAGTTAAGCTATCAGCTAGGTTGCCTGCCAATTGGGTTTAAAATTGGATTGACCAACAATTATAGTCTGCATTAATATCTGAACACCCGATTCGGTCTGTAGCCAGAGTCAAATTTTAAATAACCAGCTGATTAATCGCTTTTAAGTACTGCAGTTTTCTACTTTAAATCATAATAGATTATGGCATATACAAATAAAGTAGAAGAAAATTCTATTCATTTGTGAACGAAAACAACATATTAGTGTACACCGGGAGCATTGTCACTGTAGTAGTAGATATCTATTCAATATCTACTTTTTTTTGTTCAGCTTGGCTTCAGATATCGAGAACTGCCTTGCTCAACCTGCCACATTGAGAGCATTGTGAGGCTCAATTTTTTTACTTTATATATACACATTTTCTATAATGAAAAGGTAAATTTAATATGATGCATCTTATGTTTTATTTATGATTGTCATAAATATATTTGATCATGGTGAAATATTCTAACTAAACTAAAATGGTGCTAGTGGGATAGCGGGGACACACTTCAAGCAGGCAAGTCCCGAGTTAGAACCTACACTCCATTGGCCAATGGCTACCCACTTGGGATTATATCCGTCTTACCCATCTATACGATAGGCAGGGCCGGCTTGATATCATTACAGGCATAAGGAAAAATAGTTATAATATGTATTTTTTATAATTTAGATAATAATATTAATATTTAATATAGAATTAACAAATTTATCTTAAAAAAATAAATTTATCTAGAATAAATTATTCTTCCTTTCGTGGTACAAATTTAAATCTAGCCTTTCATATTCACGTTTTAGTAAGAAAAAAAGATGAAAATAAAGAGTAATTCATTGAAGAAAGCGATATAAATATGAATGGCTAGTGAGCCAAAAAAAAAGAGGCTAAAGAGATTATATGATTTTTTTTAACTACATGTATATATTGGAAAACATATATTGATTAAATGAAGGATGCCAAGGTAGGCCTTTAATAGAAAGAAATCTATACAAATTTAGAGAATAAAATATGACTAAGTGGGCTTTTAATAGGGAGAAATTTATACAAAAATAAAAAATAAAGGGTCTAAAAATGGATAATAATTTTTTTTATTAAATGATAGGCATTCATTTGTGGCGTGGCGTTAGGCAATTGCCTAAGATGCTTAATGTATTGAGCCACCCCTGATGGTAGGTGGACTCTATACATGCCCAAAGGGATGAGCGGTAGGATACAATTCTCTAGGAGGTAGGGTACTAATCCAAGGACAACCCTAGTTATCAAAATAAATAGAAAAAAATATTTACAATATATCTCATAAAAAGTGAAAACTAGGAGGGAAGAGGCAAGATTTTTATAAATTATATACTTCCACTAAGTGTCTTATTTGATTTTTAAAAATGAATTAAAAATAAGACACTTATTTTAAGGTGGAGGGAGTATATGTTTAACACCCGGTAATAACCAAACCATTTCATTGGACATAAAAAATTGACTTAGAAAATCAGAATGACTACAATTTACTAAATTTATATAAACCATTTTTTACTCCACATAATTCCTCCTCAGAATCGAAGTACAAGCAGACAAAATAAAAGCAAGAAGCAACTATATATATACTCACTCCTTTTAATATTAATAACTATATATAAAAAATAGTAGTTTTTTGTGAAATATGAAATATTCATATTAAGTACTAAACTACTTAAATTAAATAAAATAGAACTATTAATATAAAATAAACTTTTTTGTCAAGACGAGGGAGTATAAAAAATAAATTAAAATTTACTCATTTGAGAAACACATAATAATGATGTTGCCCACAATCATCAACGAAGTCATTAGACTCATTACACATACAAAAACAATAAACGAAGACATTAAGCTCAAGCCCAATTACTATTAAAACCAAAATTAAATGAAGAAAGGATGGTACGTAGAGATGATAACATTAACTCTTTCATGCATTAATCTATCCTCTAATCTAATCAAGCAGTGAGCTCCTCCTCCTTGTGGGTCACAATCTCGAGATCCGACTGCGGGTAGGCCACGCAGGTGAGCACCCACCCCTCGCCCATCTGGTCATCGTCGAGGAAGCTGCCGTCCGACTGGTCGATGGAGCCGCTCACCACCTTGCCGGCGCAGGAGGAGCAGGAGCCGGCCCTGCAGGAGTAGGGGAGGTCGATGCCTTGCTCCTCCGCGTGGTCGAGGATGTAGACGTCATCTGGGCAGTCGAACTCCAGCGGCCCCTCGGGAGTGATGAGCTTCACCTTGTAGGTGGCCATGGCCGTCAACCTGCCTCCCCGGCTGCTGCCTGCTTTCAGCCCAAACAGTGCCTGCCCGACATTGCCTGGCAGTGCCTGGAGGCTTGTCGCAGGCTGGCGCCGGAGGATGGAGGTGCTCACCATGGTGCTGGAGAGGGTGGCGGAGGCGGCGGCCATTTGTGGTGGCGATAGAGACAGTGGAGACTGGGAAGGTGGTTTCCTTGTGGTAATTGTGAAAGAGCAGGCAGGGATGGACTAGTTAGTTGTGAAATCCTATCCTGAAACGTGTCAATACATTTGTGGCTTGCTTATCTAACAAGGTATGACGATTGTGATTATTTGCTTATCTATTGGTTCCACACCCATGTACATTTGGTTTTGGAAGGCGCGGATACAGGTTTTAGTTGCCTATAGCTGGCTAGGCTTTGATTTGTCATGTACTCCTTTCGTTTTAAATTAATAGCTATATTTGATTAATTTTTTTTATATTAATAATTTTATTTTGTTATAAGTAAGATTCACTTTAATAAAAAATATTATTTTTTAAAATATAATTATTAATATAAGACCTAGTGAGTATCTTTGCAACAAATTTGAGCCATGCTATGCCTTTAGTTGACTGAAGTCACTTTTATTTTTGCTTTTGTTAATGCAAACTATTTTTTATGAAAAAATATTTAAAAACATGAAGATTCACACCTTAAAATTGTTTGAATGATGAAGTAAAATTTTGACATATGAATCACGTCACAATAGCATTCCTCTTTTTTATTCTACAATTTTTCTAGCATAGATCTTGACAATAGCATCTAATATGCTACATTATTATTTTTTTAGACAGTAACTACATGACATTTGGACCTCTTTTTTATATATTCCCACTGTCTCATAGTAGTAATTTTATTTTAAAATATTATCTTATATTAATAGCTCTATTTGACTGAAATTAAGTGGCTAATTACTTCAAATAATATTTTAAAAGTTGTTTTCTAGTAACTATTAAAAAAGAAGGGCCTCGGGCATTGCAAACCATCATATACTGATTTGATGATGCACATTATTTAAAGGGTTGCCAATAGCCTCATTAACATGTGCCATTGGAGCGAAATTTGATGGCTCAAGATGTCTCAGCTCATGTGATTGTGCGTGAGCCCGGGCTCTTAATAATAGAAGTCTAATAAAAATTATTATTTTTTTAAATAAAAATATTACTATGGGACAAAGGGAGTACAAGTTATACTCGAAAAAAAATGTATATAACCACTATGACACTTCAAAAAATTGCACATAACATCCATTTATTTATTAATGATGTCAGCTATATAAATCAAGCACTACAAGAAAAAAATATTAGCAACGCTAATAGTCATAAAAGAGTCGCTAATGACTATTAGTGATGCTTAAAAAGCATCGCAAAGTACATCAATGAAACTCCATTTACTTATGTTGATTCGCGACACATGAAAATTGTTGTTGATAGTACCGTATTAGAAACACTTATCTTTATGTCGCTAAAATCAATTTTTTACGACATTTTATAGCATCACAAATAGTAAATTATTAGCGACACTTATTTACATGCATCACTAATAATTAATTATAATCAATGCTTTATAAAGCATCTCCAATATTAAAATATTATGAAAGAAATTTATTAGTGACATTGGTTTTTGCGTTGCTAAAAAAGCAGGTGGGCAGGGGTATTTATACCGTGTAGGCTGCATGGACAAAAAACCTGAGTTATTAGCGATGCTTCGTCAGAAGCATCACAAATAGTAAATATTACAACGCTTCTAACTAAGCATCACTAATAACTATCCTTTTGCGATGCTTCCTTATAAGCATCATAAATAATATTATTTTTTAAAAAATCCTCTTTCTCTCTCCCTCCCTCTCCTCCTCCTCTTCTCTCTTTCACTCTCTCTTCTTTCTCTACCCTCTCTCTAATAGAGAGAGGAGAGAGGGCGGAGAGAGAGGAGAAAGGGTAGAGAGAGTGAAGAGAGGCAGAGAGAGTGTGTGTGAGAGAGAGAGGTAGAGAGAGAGTGTGAAGAGAGAGAGGGTACATAGAGAGGAGAGAGAAGAGAGAGTGAAGAGAGAGAGAGAGGGTTGAGAGAGTGTGAAGAGAGAGAGAGAGAGAGAAGAGAGATTTTTTTTTTAAAAATTAAGCCTATTTGTGACGCCCGTAGCAAATAGTTATAATAGTTGTGATACTTCTAATGAAGTATCACAACTATTATAACTATTTGCAATGCTCTTTATTGAGCGTCGCAAAAGTAACGTTTATTAAAAAATAGTTTTATACTATTTGTGACGCTTATAAGTAGTGTCACAAATAATATGAACAATAGTGACACTTATGATTCAGCGTTGCTACTATTTCAACTATTTACAATTCTTCTTGTAAGCATCGCAAATAGTGTAAAACTTTTTTTAAAAATATTATACTATTTGCGATGCTCATTATTGAGCATCGCAAATAGTATTAGTTTCAACGCTTATAAGTGTCACAACTATTATAACTATTTGTGACAGTCATTTTTTTAAATCCTTCTCTTCTCTCTCTCTACCCTCTCTCTCTCTTCACTCTCTCACTTCTCTCTCTCTCTCTTCACTCTCTCTCTCTTCACACACACATACACACTCTCTTCTCTCTATCTCTCCTCTCTTTGCTCCTCTTTTTCTCATGCGTATCAATGTGACGCTGGCTCTGACGAGGAGAGGGGAATTTAATTTTTATTTTTTGAGTTTTTTATTTATATATTATATTTTAAAAATAATAAATATAAAATAAAATAAATATATTATTAATGCATAGGAATAAACGTCACTAATATACTAGTTATTAGTGACTCATAGGCGTATACATTACTAATACTCTCTCTTCTCTCAGTCTCTCATCTCTCTACCCTCTTTCATTCTCTCTTCTCTCTCCACACACATTATCTCCACTTTCCTCTTCCCACTCTCTCTCCTCTCTTATCTCGTTCTCTCTGTTCTCTCCACTCTCTCTCCTCTCTATATCTCTCTCTTCACTCTCTTTCTCCTCTATCTCTCTCTCTTCACTCTCTTTCTCCTCTATCTCTCTCTCCACTTTCTTTCTCTTCTCCTCACTCTTCACTCCTCTCTTCTCTCTCTCTTAGTATTATCGCGTGTAAACGTGAACCCAACTCTGAGTAGGGAGAAAGTAGAAAAATTTTATTTATTTTTCTTATTTATTTATTTATTATATATTATATATTAAAATAATAAATATTAATTTACATATATTTTATTTTATTTTTTAATTAATTATTTATTATATATCACATATTTAAATAATAAATACTAAATAAAATAAAACTATTAGTGATGCTTTTTAAAAAATGTCACCAATAGTCTTAAATTTCTTTTATATTTTTTTAAGCATCACTAATTCTACAACTATTAACGAAGCTTTTTTAAAAGTACTAATTGCGATGCTTTTAAAAGTTCTAATTTTGCTTAAAAATTTATAACTATTAGAAATACTTTTTATGCTAATAGTAGTGTTATTAGTGACACTTTTGTAAAAGTGTCTCTAATAGTACCACTATTAGAGACACTTTTTAAAACGCGTCGCTCAGTTATTTTTTTGACAGTTTATATACGTCACAAATAGCAATTTTTAGCGACGCTTTGTTAAGTGTCGCTATAAAAAGGTCGCTAGTAGTCCTTTTTTTTGTAGTGAAACCCCATGTTTACCCTTGCTTTTCATGTACATTAAACAAAACCAAATCTTGGTTCCTTGTCGATTTCACTATATATGAAAGGCTTAAATGAAAAGGCCATCTCCAAGAGAGGATATGTAAACTATTAAACTTTATTTTTAGTGGTTCCCTTAAATTTCACTCATAGTTTAGGGATAATTTTTTTTAATAGAAATTTTAACTAACCAGTACCTAATAAAAGCGGGTTGTGAGTAAATTTTGTGATGTCTTGGGTTGAGGGCATTTTTTTTCCGAAGTAGGTTGTTGGGTTCAAGATCAATTTAACTTTTATTTTGAGTCTCATTTATTGGCACCTTATGCATTTAGTGGGGCATGCATAAGGCAGATTGTTAGCCGATCTCAATTTGATGACATGTTGGGTTGTTAACGAGCCGAGTTGGCTCGACTATGTGAGCCCCGATGTTGTGTGCCCTCAGATTTAGATCCAATAATGCAGATAACTTAGGAGGCAAATTAGTTTATGTTTCTTTGCACCCTTAGATCTTAATATGATAATCCATGATGCCTTAGCTCCTGCTGATGTGCGTGAGCCCAAACTCATATAAAAGTTATTCATGATATATATTCTTGTTAAATTATAATTGATATATAATTTTTATGTATAATATATTTTTTAAAATAAAAAAAATTAGAGACACAAACATTAATATACTCCCGTTGTCTCAAATTAGTAGCTCCATTTGGTTTTCCAAGATGAATTAAAATTAGTTTAATTGAAAAACCTAATTTATAATTAAATTCAAACCCTAATTCATAATTAAATTCAAGAGATAAACACTCGATAAAATAAGTATATAAGACAATCCCAAAATATACACAGAAATTAACTAAAATTATTTATATAAACTTTCAAAGATAACCAATGTAAGTATTTATATCTTAGAAGAGGATAAAAGCCCCTACCTTGCTTCTCGTGCGAGAAAATAAATGATATGTCGGATATCTAGAAATTAGATGTCACATTTCTGGGTTGTAGAGATCTCAAAATAGAAAATATCCCCGCCACGACATCCAACACGTTTGATTTAGGTAGAAACGCCTTCTGAATGGAGGAAAATAGACTCAGAATGACTCTAGAAACTTTTCTGAAAGTTTTGAATGAAAATGAGTATTTATAAGAGATTTTGTGTGAGCATACGAAGGAAATGAAATTTCGCTCGCATGGATGTGCACCACATGTCGCGTGGCCATTAGACCACGTGCGCGTCACTTGCTGCACTGTGTGATCACGTGAGTGGATGACTGTGATTGCGTGGTTCGGCGTGGCATAGCGTGTCAACCCGGCGGCTTGGCTTTGACTCACTGACATCATTTTCTATTATTTTATTATTATTTTCTTTAAAACACAATTTCAACTTCAAAACGTGATAACTTCTTATCTCGAAGTTGAAATTGTGCGTTCTTGGTACCTATGTACTCGTATCGACGAGTCATTCGAAACTAGATCCCACATAGGTAGGTTATCTCGCACTTTTAAAGTAAGTCTTGCCCCTTTACATATTTTTCGAGGTCATAACTTTCGCTCCCAACCTCCATTTTGCATGTTTTTGGTTCATTACGCTCGTTTTACTGAACTCTAATCAACACACCTAACTTTTACCATAAAAAATCGTTTAAAAATTATGGATGTTACAATACCAACCTTAGTTTACAAAAGAATGATTAGAAAATTCTTTTCAAAGTTGAAGCATGACACTGGGACCATCCTCAACTTACAAAATGTTTCTTTTTACATGTATTTAGAGGCATACTAAAGCTAAAGAATAGTTTTTTTTTATGAGTGATTTATAAGCAAGTAAAAAAAAAAGATATGAAGAAGTAGATGGTAATGTTGCCTAAGTGAGTTTTTATTTTCTGTATCTTTTTTAGTGATTACAGGCATATAAAGAGAAGAAATAGTAATGTTGCATTTTTTGAGCATTTGTAACTAAAACTAATTTGTCATAGTTTTCTTCTTTTGTAGTGACTATAATAAGATGTTTAAGGTGTAATTATAATACTTGTTAAAATATATTTATTAATATTTAATTCTAAAAGCATATTAGTATGTGTGATACCTCATGTCCTTTATATATATATATATATATATAAAGCCCAATTTGAGCCTAGGCTTATAATTTACTTATTGCAGTTCGAGCTTGAGTTTGAGCAAATCATTGGATTTTTAATTCGAGCTAAGCTCGAGTTAAAATTTTTAAACTTGTTTAAGTTTCGAACCAAACTTGAGCCGAACTTCAGCAGTTAGAGTTCAAGCCAAGAAAGCCTAATACTCAACTTAGCTTGGCTCGTTAAAACCCCTGATGACATACACAAAATAAAGGTAAATGACCAGCCTATATCTTTCTTTTGTATGCACCGTTGGATCAACTTGCCTCAGAGTATGCCCAATGCACAAGCTTTTACATGTGTCGAGTACATCTTAACTTTTAAAATTTTATTTTATTTTATTTTAATTCCTACTAGTCCATGCCTAATCACTTGCGCAATTGTAGGGCCATTTAAGTGGGTTGCCAGTTTTATGCGTACACTAATTATAGCTCGATCTTATGATGCACAACCCGAAGCAAAATATTTGTTCTACATGCATAGAATAACCTTCTCAAAGTTGTAGCTCATACTAGGGGAAGTGGGCTTTTAGATTGACAGACCATTTACCAAAGTGAGTTGCAATCCTGATTAGACCTTTTATAAATAATTTATATACTTTTGTAAGTAGAATAATTTTAAAAGAGATTGGCTTATAGTTTTTACAACAATTTTTATACCATAATTCACCATTATAATTTACTCAATAATATTGAATTAATTTAATTACTTATAACAGTTTATTATAGTTGCCTTCGTAAAACATTGGGCCTGAGAAGAGAATTTCCCGTTTGGAGCCCACTATGGGACAATCGCATGGGCTTGGCCCAGGTTTTTTTGGACCCGCAAGGGTGTGCCCGACGTTTAGTCCTTTACGCCGGCCGGCCGAATTCCGACCTGAGAAGTCTAAGCTGATTGGTGGCCCTTTCGACCCTCGCCGGTGATGGAGGACATCGAGGACGCAGTGGTAGGCGGAGCTCCTCCGGGGCTCCGCCTTCCACTGGAGGCGGTCGCCCTGAAGCCCAGAAGGCCGAGAGCCCGTAAGCTCGTAGAGCCGCTGTCCCCCTCCCTCCATATCCCCGGCACTCAGGTTCCTCCTTTTCCCCCTCATTCCTTTTTTTTTTCTTTTCCCCCTTATTCTTTAGGTGTTTTATGGTTTGTTCCATAAATTTACTTCATTTTTACAATGTTCTCAGACTATCTACTTGAAGACATTTGGATGCTCCCATAACCAGGCAAGTTCTAATTTTTTTCTCAACTTTAATCCCATCTGTTCCCATGAAATTGAAATTTTCTGCTGTAATGATTGCATTTGATATATGGGTATTGCGGCCTGTTTGTTTATCGGGGTTCCTGGAATGTGGGTTAGATGTATCTTTTTCTTTAATTTGTCATTTCTATTGAATTTTCGGATAGGGAAGCTGAAAAGGGAGATAGATTGTCTGTGTTTAAATTCTGATGCTATTTAGTTGGGATTTTCTTTCAACTGAGTTTTATTGTACTTTTGACGGCTTCAAAGTGCTTACCAATTGTTGTGTGATTGTCTAAACAGAGTGATAGTGAGTATATGGCGGGCCAGCTTTCGTCTTTTGGATACGCAATCAGTGAGACCCCGGAGGAGGCTGACCTCTGGCTCATTAACACGTGTGGAAGTTTGTCTAGCCCTTCTATAGCTAATTCTTCCTTTGTTAGATTACTCGTCACAAAAATCTCACTATTATTAGTTGTCATTGACTACTGTGAGTTTTTATGCTGTCCATAATGCTATTGCAATTAGAAATTGTATTACAACATAAAAGGTTTTGGACTTAATGTAATTTCACGTACTGCATATGCTTCTACACTTTGCCTTGTGTAATTTCTAGTCAGTGTAGTAATGCACTTGTGAAGGTTGAGTAGATTTTCATTTGAATAGGAGTGAGGTATTTGAATTCACAAAGTAACTTATTATAAGATGTGAAGCCTTGTCCTGCATTCATGGAATAGTAGCATTAGCGCCATGCTGTAATGATAGTCGTCTACTGTTTGCATACCATTGCAAGGGACGAATCTACTTGTTAGCTCTGCTTTGGTTATGCATACTAAGTACTGCTCCAACGAACTAAGCAAAGTTGTTTTCTTTTGGGAAAAAAGTTGATAGCTTTTAAGTGCTTGTTTCCACCCAAAAGTTGTGCATTTCAATTCCACATCAGGTTTAAAGTTTTGAATTTTCTTTCTAAATATATATTGCTTTACAGTCCTGGTCCATTGATGCATTTTATCTGATTCAGATGCACGGTGAAATCCCCTAGTCAATCTGCCATGGAAACTTTAATATCCAAATGTAAAAGTGCTGGCAAGCCATTGGTAGTGGCTGGGTGTGTGCCTCAAGGAAGTCGAGACCTGAAGGAACTGGAAGGTGTCAGTATAATTGGAGTTCAACAAATAGACCGAGTTGTTGAAGTTGTGGAAGAGACATTGAAAGGTCATGAGGTCCGGCTTTTGACTCGTAAAACTCTGCCTGCACTTGACCTTCCTAAGGTAAAGTTGTTCCCTGGAATACTAAAGATCAATTTATGTCACCATTCCTTTTCCTTTTGCTCTGTGACATGGACTTTTCTTAAATAGTAAAGTATTTTTACAGGTGAGAAAGAATGAATTCATTGAGATACTTCCAATTAATGTTGGTTGTTTGGGTGCTTGCACTTATTGCAAGACAAAACATGCTCGTGGGCATCTTGGGAGCTACACGGTGAACAGTCTTGTAAGTTGTTATAAATATCATTATGTAACTAACCATCCAGTGAGGGAATAGAAATTTGTCTGATGTATCAAGATTTTGTGCAGGTTGAGCGTGTCAAGACTGTTATATCCGAAGGTGTAAAAGAAATATGGCTGAGCAGTGAAGATACTGGAGCATATGGTAATGATAATTATGGTCTTTCAAATCGAAGACTGCTCTTTTGCATGAAAACTAAGTGCTATGACTAGTTGATCTATGAAAAATGAAAGGAGCAATATACTACTATGGGTTAATATAATTTGACTACCCTCTCCAAACATGATATCGGTAGATGATACTGATCAAGCATTTGCAGGGAAGAATCACTAAGCAAGCATGTTAGATTATTTGTAGATTCTGTACCACTGTTTGACTCGCTATAGTCTAAATGCTGATAGAAAACCTGTGTCAAAATGTAGTGTTACATAGCTGCAAGATTGTACCCTGGATACCCTAGCTGATATAGCTATCAAAGGTGGAAAAATAAGATGAAAATTCGCTGCAATTATCATCATAATCAAACTCCTTTCCAATTATTTCGTGTTGGCTTCATGTGATGATGTATTCAGGATGAATAATGATAGGATCTTTTTTCAACACAAAGCTAATGTGCTTTTACACAAAACGGTGGAACATTTATATGTTTTTTAGTGTTTTATTTAAGTATTCAGTTTTGCATATTTAGAATCATCACAATCACTTATGAAGGTGAAATTTATGTGGAATGGAACTATTTTTTGCATAAAATGTGAAGGAATTGTATCTCCCTTTTAGGTTATTTAGGTGCTTGAGAATGTGGGTATATTTACAGGTGACAAATAGACTGGCCTTTTTATGGGATGCAGATGATGGCTGGAGTTCAAAAGTTTTTTTATTTATTTAAGTATGCCCATAGTTTTTGTAATCGTCTTGTTTGATCAAGAAAAGTAGAGTTTACATGACATCTGTGTAGCTTTTATTGAAGAACTTACAAAAATGTTTTGATGTTGAAAGAGGTGTTTGTTATTATTTATGCAGGCCGTGATATAGGAGTAAATCTTCCGATTTTGTTAAATGCAATTGTTGCAGAACTACCTTCTGATAGAACTACAATGCTACGAATTGGGATGACTAATCCTCCCTATATTCTTGAGCACTTGAAAGATATTGCTGATATTCTGCGCCATCCATGTGTTTATTCATTTCTTCATGTGCCAATCCAATCAGGCAGTAATTCTGTTTTGGCTGTAAGTGTAGTGGCGTTTACTTTTTGGAGATCAATTCAGTATGCTGCTTATTGTTTCCTTTATTGGAGTTTGAGTGGTACAATTTATTACTACCTCCGTCCCATAATAATAGCTCCATTTGGAAAAACTTTGGTTTTTATTGAATATGGAAACCCACATATAAGAGAAAGGAAAATAAGCTTATGATACTCTTTTTTAAGTACCCAATCACTTAAATTGAACAAAATGGAGCTATTAATATGGAACATACTTTTTTTGTCAAATGGAGGTATTAATTTAGGATGGAGGGAGTTTTATACTTTTAGGCTGCGTTTGGTGCATAGGACCCCTGAACAGTTAAGCCCGTGGTGAGGTTTGAATGAGTCAGGCTTAAAAATGGGCATGTCTCATTCGAACAAAAAAACTCTACAATGTCTGATATGGTATGACATTCTTGAAAAGCTGCTTTCCATGTGCCTTTTGGGCAGTATACCATTTTCAGACTAAAGAGACAACCTTATCGAATGGACTTGAAAACGGTCTTACTGCTTCTTGAAAAGCTTCTTTTCATGAGCTTTTCAGCAGTCTTCAAGCTTAACAAACACAATCTTAATCTCCTGCTTGTTTTCGTATGACAATCATTGGATGTAGTCACCTGATTGCATTGTGAAAGATGATTGAGTCAAAAAATTAATTGCTTATGCTTGCCTTGGGTTCCATACATGTACTAAACTAGAATAAAAAATTACTTTTAAGCAGGTGAGCTTAGGTCCATAATATGTGAAATTAGTGAATCAGGAAACAGTTTTGAGCATTTTTTGTATTTCTAGAAGAAGCTAAAGGTGCTCATAGGAATCATAGGAAATTTTGCTGTTTCTATTGATATCAAGCCTAAACTAATAAATATTAAACTTTTTCATTTTTAACTTTCTTGTACTCTATTCAACAAATTTTCTTCGTCTTAATGTTCCTCTTTACAATTATGGTCTCATGTGGCTTGTAACTATTTCAGGCAATGAACCGTGAATACACTGTTAGTGAGTTCAGAAATGTTGTCGATACTTTATATGAACTTGTACCTGACATGCAAATTGCAACTGATGTAATTTGTGGATTTCCTGGTAAGAATGTTGATCCACTCCAACATATTTTAATATCTTGGTTAATGCATATAGAGAATGTGCTATATGAGCAAACATGTCAAAGTTCTAAATTTCGTATCAGATTCTGTTTTGTTTTGTTAGATAACTGGAATGAGAACAACCATCAACTTTTAAGTCTAATTATTAGAACACATTAGCAGTTAGGAATGCTGTGACATGATTGTTCTAATCTAGTTCTATAGTCATTAAGTCCCATCTGCACTAATCACTAATTTTAGTTGTTTTTTCCCTTAGAAGTTGATTAATTGTTTTTCAGAAGCCGGTTAGTTCATGTTATATTATTGATTTCGATTAGAGAAGTATACGCTGCTGTCACTTAACGTGGCTGGAAGCGAATACTGTCACAGTAACAATGTTGACCTTGTGGGTTTCTGTAGGTGAGACGGATGAGGACTTTTCCCAGACTGTTAATCTCATCAAAGGGTACAAGTTCCCTCAAGTCCATATTTCACAATTTTATCCTAGACCAGGTATGCTGTATTCATTTCTGGGCTTTACAATATAGTGCCGTGCATATCTTAAGCTATCTGCTTGTTTATTTAACTTACACTGAATGGAGGTGAGCCTTCAGATCTTTAATGAATCAATCGTTGCAATGAATCACATGGGTTAAAAAAAGGTACAACATCAGGTATGCATTATACGCATGCTTCCAATATGTATACCAGTGTCATAGAAGTTAGTTGATTTAAACAGAATATGATACTATTTTATATTGATAAATGCTATATATCTTAGCAGCCTCGAGTGTGTGTCTCATTTCTGTTATATATTAAGTATACAGTAAAAGGAGTTGTATTCTGATTCTTACATCTTCCATAACGTAATAGGGTTCTAAAAATGTTTCCAAATCATTGTGAGGTATTGCTAATTCAACTTAAAACCGAAATTAAGGTGCTTTTATAGTGGCATTTGATGATAGGCCATCCTGTGTGGGAAGGCACAGAAAATGTTATATCATTCAGTTATTTGGCAAGTTTTTTTAACATGCTGCTTTCGTAAACAATTAAGATTTCTAAATTACATGTCTAGAGGATCATAATTATTTTTTTATTACAAAAAAGGGCATTGAAGAGGGTTGGCTGATCTTAAAAGCACTGGAATGTCTCCTTAAACCTACAAAATTAATTAGTATGAGAATTTTTTTATAAGGGAATATGACTGATCTTTCAGCTTGTGTACCATTTTTGTAATTTGCATTATGACAGTAATGTGCACTTTTGCTTGTTTTTCGTGTAATAGTGCTAGCCTTTTTGACTAATATTTCTTGTATTTTCAGGAACACCGGCTGCAAGAATGAAAAAGGTTCCCAGCAAAGAAGTGAAGAAGAGGAGTCGTGAGTTGACTACTGTTTTTGAAGCTTTTACACCATATCATGGAATGGAAGGTCAAAAAGAGAGGATATGGATCACTGAGATAGCCACTGATGGTATTCACTTGGTAAGAAACACACTTTTTCGTTTGGTTGATGGTCGCAGTTCCTGTCACTACTCTGACTTGAGGCATTTTCGAGTTGGTCTTTTTAAAAAAATTGCACTCGAATCTTCTCATTTTTAGTTTCCTTTATTGCATGTTTTTGTAATGGATGAGGTTTATTTTTGTTGTCCGTAACATGTTCTACTTGCATAAAAAAAAAGAGATCTGTGTACTGACACTTGGTTTGTACAAAGTTATGATTTTGATCTAATTATCACAGTTGTTGTGCAATAAATATACTGGCAGATGATCCTGCGTGTTAACATTCTATGGCGCATAAAGTATTGTGTTTGTTTGTCGCTTTATTTTGAAAGAAGTTATGTTGTTGCTCTTTGCATTATACCTTCCGAGCTTATTTAAATTGCTGATATACCTGTTGTTTTTTAATGACCCAAGGTGGGCCACACCAAGGGATATGTGCAGGTTCTTGTTATCGCCCCAGAAAGCATGTTGGGAAAGTCAGCAGATGTCAAGATAACATCGGTGGGAAGGTGGTCAGTCTTTGGTGAATTGATTGAAAGCAATCAAGTAAAAACAACCATATCAAATACTGTGAAACCTTCACAGGTTCGACCACTTTCTAGTGTAGAGGCAAAACAATGTGAATGTGAAACTTCATGTTGTGGACAACTGAATTCGGCAGGAGGTGATAAATTAAAACCTCCACCGCCCAATTTGACTCTGCATAATTTGAGCTCTAAGGATGGACGCAGTACAAGAGATATTGTCGGATCATTAGGATCATTTTTGAGGTTGAGAAAAGGAAAGGTCAATGAGACTGTTAGGGGCAACACAAGCAACGGCATTAAAAATGGGAATCTAAATATTGGTGGATATAGTCTCGTTGATTGGGTTCTGTTGGGTGGAATGCTTACGAGTTTTATTGTGATTGTGGTTATCTTATTTAGATCCAAGTGAGTTAGCCTGTGCAGGCGACCATTTTCTTGTCTAATTGAATTTTGATGGAACAAGACCCTCCTTTTGATTTGTTTGTTTAATTTCCATATATCTCCCTATTTCAGTAATATAGGCTAAAGCTAGGTTGAGCTTCTTGTTAACAGGCACCTGTACAATCATATAATCGGAATGATATATTTATGTAAAATTTGAGGCACATCATTATGGCAGGTTGGCAGTTGAGATGAAGGAAAGAACTTGTTGAAGGAACATTAATGTTTAACTTGCATGAATATTGTTTCCTTGCTTTTTCTTTTTTGAAGAATACAGATTGTTGTCTTTTTTAACACGGTAAAATATATAAACGTTTTGATTATTTTAATCTGTGAATAATGTTCCACAAATATCAGTCTAGTTGAGATTGGCCTTTTGATGTGCAGAAGCCACATGAATAATTCTTCAGTAGCAGCTCTCAATTTCCTTTTGTCTGCTTTCCCTTTGTATTGGTTTCTCGTACACAGTACGTAAATTTCCTTTTACTATTGGTTAGTTTGAAAGATGAGCATCATCAAAATCTGTTTTACATATCAAGAATCCCTTGCCAAAGCAGCATGTGTCTCAGGATAGCCCTGCCAGGGTTTTCTATACAAATGGAAGAGTTTTCGGTCCTACCGCATGTCTGCCAAGATATCTTACACCAGTTAAGAGCCTCTGATTGTAAGAATCAATGGTGTACTTACTAGTGCACATTAGCTCATGTGCTAACACATTATGTACATTAGTGTGTGCATTGGTGGGGATAGTCAGCAACCATGCCACCTGCAAGCTTTCGTTGCAGATTTCACATACAAGTAAGCATGTATCCATATACTGATGTAGAAAAAGACATGCAGGATCAAATAAAACCCCAAGCCCGTAGTTATAAGAGCAATTTTTATTTGAGGTAGAGGTGGGGAATTTTCATTTTGCACAGGGGAGAGAACATTGTATATTTTGGTGCAAATTTAAAAATATCCCAAAATTACCCTTAAATACCCCACTTTATCCATGCTATTATTTATTCATTTTGGGGTGTGTTTCCGTGTATGGCAGGATTTGTTTTGGTATATAGCGGGATACATTTTAGTGTATAACAAGATGTATTTTAGTGTACATTGAGATGTGTTTCGTTGTATAACAAGATGCATTTTGGTGTATTTTGATGTGTTTCAATGTAAAACGGGATGCATTTTAGTTCATTTTGATGTGTTTTGGTATGGAATGTGTTTTGGTGTACAATTAGATGTATTTGAGTGTATAGTGAGATGTGTTTCTGTGCATTTTGATATATTTTAGTGTCATTACAAGTCCGCACAAGGACTCTTTTTGTCAATTCCTATTTATCATATTTCCACATACCAGTAAAAGAGGGGATATATTGAACTTTCAGTTTGATGCCTTGTTTGGAATTTGTTCTTATTAGCTCAAAGGATTTGGTAAGTAA
Organism: Saururus chinensis; assembly: GCA_035235625.1. NCBI lineage: Eukaryota > Viridiplantae > Streptophyta > Magnoliopsida > Piperales > Saururaceae > Saururus > Saururus chinensis. Next base: position 32,734,017 of record CP141140.1, read on the forward strand.
GGGTTTGTTTGGATACTAAATTGAATACAAAATGTAGTGGATTTTGCTCATTGGCTAATTTTGAGGAATGAATGCCTTTTGATAAGCTCCTCAATCATGATTGGTGAAATCTCGGATAAGCATAACCTTTTTCCTATTATATTTGTAAGATCTTCTAATTTATTACATTTTTTATTTATGTACAATTATTTGTTTCAGGTTGATTTAATTTTCTTAGGGTAATAGTTAGTTTAGTTATAAATGTCTTAAGGTTTAAATTTATTTTGGTTTAGAATATTATTGTCAAGCTTGATCTACCGAATTTCTACCTATTTAAGGATAATTTTTTCTATTTTCCTAAATCAAAGAAGCGGGTCCCATAGTGGGACCTACATATGTAGCGGATGTTGTGCTACTTTTTTAGCTGCCTACCTTTTATTGATTTGTTTAAGAGTTTTTTCCATATTACTTAGCCCGAGATACAAATATTCCATACTCCCTGAATTTTAACACTTAATCATATATGACCTAGTTTAGGAAAAATATACCTGTAGGTCATAAATGAACCCATACCCAAATTCTTATCTTATTATCAGTGGTGAATTACTAACAATAGCTCATCGGAGGCAGATCACTGGTGGCAACTCGCCGTTGGTGGTGGAGGTGGTTAAACTCTTATTTCTTCATTTTTTCATCCGCAAAAACTTTTCTAGTAAAAAAAATTGTGATTTCTTCATAATATGGTGTGGCTCATATTGTATCAATGATAACACAATTTGTCAACTATACGTGTTATTGATAACACGATAAGATCCATCATATATATGATAACACGATATTAATCATATAGTATTAATGATAATCCGATATGTGAGTTCTTTGAACCAGTGAATTCTAATATGATATGTTTCATATCACATATACGATAACATGATATGTCAATAAAACGTGTTATTGATAATACGATATGCTCCATATCGCATATACAATAACATGATATGTCAATAAAACATGTTATTGATAATATGATATGCTCTATATCGCATATACGATAATACGACATATCAACAATATGTGTTATTGATAATACGATATGTTCTATATTGCATATATGATAATACGATATATCAACAATACGTGTTATTGATAATACGATATACTCTATATTGCATATACGATAACACGATATTCACCATATCGTGTTAACGATAACACGATATGTGTTCTTTGAGCCGACAACCCATAATATGATATCCTCCATATAGTATATATGATAACACGATATTCGTCATATTGTGTTAATTATAACACGATATGTGTTCTTTGAGTTAGTGACCCATAATATGATATGCTCCATATCGCATATATGATAACATGATATTCGCTATAGAGTATTAACGATAACAAGTTGTGTGTGTTATTTGAGCCAGCGACCCATAATACGATATGCTTCATATCGCATATACGAGAACATGACATGTCAACAATACGTGCTATTGATAATACAATATGCTCCATATCGTTTATAAGATAACACGATATGTATTTTTTGTGTGTATTTGAAAACACAACATTCACAACAATTGCCAATATTTGTTATTGATGCAAGTGTTCATAAGTTAGGAATGAAAGCCTCTAAGATTGTGTACATGCTTACATAAGATATTCTACACAATAAAACTTACATACGAAAAACTATACTAGAGTCCCTTTTTGCTATTCTAGAGTACCCTTCCTTAGCATCCACATCCTTCTCCATTCTTATATAGCCTTGTTTTCCCTCGATAGTCCCCCAAGATTCATTTTTGGAGTTGCAGGTGTCATCCTGATCTCCTTCGTAGGGATAAGTAGTTTATGTGGTTAAATTTTTTAGACAAAAATCATAGAAAAACGATCACCGATGAAGTGAGAGAGGATGACAATCACTAGATAGAAATTGGAATTTGTTGTTGATGGGAATCGCTGGGTGAAAATCTCAAAATGCCACTGAGCCACGATCTCCTCTTTACTTATGCATCGTTATGACTGGTTTACATGATTTTAAACCCTAACCCTTATTGCAGGGGTATTTTGGTATGATTTTTTTAAATATCGTGTAAACCCAGGTTCTATGTAATATTTTTTACAAAACCAGGAAATATGGAATATTTGTATCTTAGGCTAGGTAATATGGAAAAAATTCTTTGTTTAAGTGGGCTTGGGTATGATTAAATTTGTTTTTGGAGTCATATGTGCACTTATAGGGTTACTTAGAGCTTATTTCCCTATTTTCTAGCCCAATAATCTAATTTCTAACCCATTAGTTAAAAAAAACCTAGCCCATTCTCAAATAGGGAAGGGATGATATTTGAAGGAAGCTAGGGCTCTACCCCCCAATTCCCAAAGGAGAAGCTCATCTTAAGGTAAGATTTTCCGATAGGATCATTTCAATTTTATCTTAATCATCTCATCCTTCACCTCGCCTATTTGGATTATTAATTTATTTCCATCAAGTTCATCTCTTTAATCCAATTTAGAACCCTAATCTATGTGATTTTCATTTTTAACCTAAAGAAGTCTTAGATTTATCATTTCCATGTTGATTTGAGTCTATTTTAGTAGAAAATAGATTTTAATTTGGACTAATAAAAACCCTAACTTTTTGGGTGGCGTCTTTTGAGCTTGAAGATCATTCAAGAGGTTCACAAGCTGATTAGAGGTAAGGGTTTTGTACTTCAAGTTATTGTCTTACTTGTGACACCATGATTGTAGGTAGATTTAAAATTTCAAAGTTTCTTGATGGGTTATGATGATTCTTTAAAAATATGTGAATTAATATTATTTTTGTATTTTTAAGTATGAAAAATGTTATATCTATCATATTTTAGGCTTAGGTATTGATTATATAAAGTTTTATTATGTTTTGGGAATTTTATGAAATTTCAGAATGAATTTGGTTAAGGGATAAGGACTATTCTGTCTATTCAAAAGGGCTTTCTGGTTGTTGGAATGGTCATACAGGAAATTTGAACTAGTATGTTGCCCTTCAAACGTCCTGCATGGGCATTTGAATACAGGATTTTGGGTATATGTGTTTTTAGGTGTATTTTTAACATTCTTTCATCCATTCTCATGATTCTAGTATATCATGACTATGATGAGCTAAAAATACTAACACAAGCCACATTAATTCCATATAGAGCATATTATATGTGTTTTAGCGTACTTATAGAGATAACTATGCATTGATTAAGCTCAATATGATGCTCTACCTGATTTAAATCTGTATTACAATTATTTCTTCATCTTTACTTCATGACTCCAGTAGCTTATGATCATGAGAAGATATAAATGTTTGTACATGTCAATTAAATTACAAATGAACCAAATTTCACATGTTTTAGCTTAATTAAGAACATGTCCATGAATATATTCTTGTCCATGCTTACATGACCTTATTTGTCACAAATAAACTATGTTTAATGCACATTAAGACTAATTAGAGTAGGTGTACCTATGTTTGCATCCATTAAACATTGCTCATATATAAATCATGTTGCATACATCATGAAAACGTTTTGTTAAGTCATGATTAATTGTGTTTAACTACGATTAACTATTTTCGTAGTTGTTTTTTGGATTAGCCATATCCAACATTAATTACCGGTTTTTAACTTCCTTGAGGGCATGTCCTTTGGTCATATGGGCCGGTTTTCTAGCTCCATGAGGCTGCATTTCCTCCCCGAGTGATAAGAGAGGATTTTCTATAATGTGATAACTATTGTAACTTTTTGGACTTAAAAATCTAGGCTAGTATGTCCATGTGTACTAGCTTACTGAGAGGTAATTTCCTAGTTGGGATTTACCTAAACTGCTTCAGTCTTTCTTTAGGAATTCAAACTTCCTTTCTAGGATTTCCAGGGTGAACAACTACTCTAGTCTTCCTTTAGGAATTCAGTCTTTATTTTTAGGATTTTTAGGGTGAGCAAGTCTACTCCAGCTTTGACTAAGTTGAGAAGGATTGATTTATCTATTGTGAGACATTCATCGTGGTATTATGCATGTGTATGAATTATAATGCTCATTAATACATGTTATGTAGGGACAATGATGCTTATATTTACACAAGATGTGTATAGAATTATGATACTTAACTATATAGGATAAATGTGGATTATTATACTGGATTATGTAGGGTGTGAATAAAATGATGATACTTGTTCATGCATGATGTGAATGGGTTATGAGATTTAAATGAATGTATATGTTGTGTGTATGTGAGTATAAAATGTGATTGAGCCCATGATACATAGGTTTATACAAAGGATGTGTGATGTATAAATAAGATGATTATCATAGAATGAATGCTTTCGTTGTTAGCATGAGCTTGTGTTTTAATTAAACCCCCTGCTGAGCTAATCACACTGCTATTTTGTTTGTGGTTTTGTTTTGGGAGTGTATACTGTGTCATGCAAGTGCTCAGGATGGATTGTATCATGAGCTTGAGGACGAGTAGATACAATTATGAGAGATGGGGTTAGTTACTTTGTTATGTTTAAACTTATGTCATGCTTATGTTAATATTAAAACATATTACTTTCATGTTATGGATAACCTGTGATGACTTTAGACTTGATGTAGCCTCAGGGCTTATGACTATTTTCATTATGAAGTGATGTGGGTGGTGTGTTCGACTAAAATTGTTTTAATTAATCTTTTTTAACTTCTATTATTTACTTTTACACAATAGGTATGTGTTGTGTACTTTGATTTAACCCAAGATGAGTTAGTTTTCCACTTTGTTGAACCTTGTCTCACCTTCTTTGATCGGGTTTGGCTCAAAGGTTATGTGGTGGGGTGTGACAATATCATGGGTAGTTTTTCATCCCCCTTCTTACCAAGGAACACCTGGAGACCGTTTACTTTTTAGATCGATGGTGCATACATTAGTGCAAGTTAGCATTAGTGATACTGATGCTAACATGTACATTGTTGATCTTATGGATGAATTGCCTTCAGGTGTTCCTTATGCTGGGCTTATGGTAAGTGGGTTGCATTTACAATCATGGAAGAGTTTTTCACCCCCTGTGCTCACCAAGGAATGCTTGAAGACTGTTTATTTTTTAGATCGACAACACATACTAAGGCGTTCCTTATGCTGGGCTCATAGTAAGTGGGTAACATTAAAAACTCTTACCATATCATGTGTCCATTGCTGGATGTGGTGCAACTTCCTTTAGTTTCAATGAGAACTAAATCTACTTCCTCACTAGTGGTCTAAGGATTATAACAATGTCTATAGTATGGAGAAGAGGCACATTGTTGATCAATACCCTTTTTGATAAGCTTCATTGCCCACACTCCCTCAACTTTATCAGCAGTCATTGGGTATGGCCGTATGGGACCGGAAAATTTGAGTATTTTCCTCTTGTAATCATAATAGTAGTTGAATCATGCTATCTATATTTTAGATGTTCCTCTCATTTTCTTCATTTCTTTGGATGTGTTCTCTTTTTAGATCCTTCAAAGTGTTGAGTGGCCGGACCAGCGGAAGCATGATGGGATGGGGGTGACACACCAATAAAAAATCAGTCTTTAGATTAATCTACAATTAACAAGCATAAAAACACAACTTTATGAGCAATATAACCTATCCAATCATATATCATGCAATTAGGAATTCAAAGAGGGACTAACATGAACTGACCTGGGCGTTCCAGCCCTTGCACGCCCTCCAAAAACTGCCCTTGCACGCCAATCACAAGATCAAATAAGTAATGGAGAAAGAAGATTACCTATGTGTTGATCCCTCACAAAGCATTGCTTAGAATGAAGGAAAATCTCAGCAAGAACCAGCCCTTGAATCAGCCAACTCGATCTAGCCAAAGAGGAGAGTCTTCTCCCTCGTTCAGCCAGCCAAAGAGATCAAGGAGAGGGGAGATGAGGGGTGGCCAGCAGCAGGGATTTTCCCTTGCTTGTCCAAGCCGAATCCAAGAGAGAGGGGGCGGCAATTGGGAAGAGAGGAGGAGAGGAGTGGGGCGGCCCAAAGCTAGGGCTCCCTTCTCTCTTTTTCTCCCTTAAATACCCTCCCACTTACCTCCTTTAGCGGGCCTAATTGTGGGTTTTTCTATTTCGGCTAACTTGCTTAATTCTTTCCGGTTTCTCTTAGAGGTTCAAACACAAAGGGAGCGGGCTCTGTCTCTCAGAGCCTGCCGAGGTTTGGACCCCCTGCACATAGCCAAGCCAACGACAGGGTCGACCCCTTGCTAACCATGGTTCCCACCCTCAACACATAATTCGCACGTCTAGGCCCTAGAATGTGTTAATGCACAACCTAGGTGTATGCCTAGTGTATGTGTGTGACATAGTCGGGTCCTAATCAAATTAATGTAACGAAGGTATATGTGAGGTCGGCGTGACTACCCCTACCACCTTTGGACCCCGTGGCCCATACCGGTTCACCTGAACCGCGACATCGTTGGACCAAACCGAGCCCGAGTCCATATCATGGTCCGACACAGAGGAAATTATTAGAGCAAATAAACCATGCTCTCTTTGTCCTAAATTAATAGTTCTGTTTGGTTCACTTTAAAAAACTAAATAGATTTATTAATGTGGGATAGAGGGAGTATAACATAATAAACAAATTATTTTTAACAAAAAAATTGTAAAATTAGTTTTAAAGCATATATCTCAATTGGTTTCGCCATTATTAATGTGTCGTCAGCCTGAGTTTTTGTCATAAAAATAGAAGTAGTCCAGTCCACAAATTCATTAAGTCTTCTTCTACCAAATATTCTGTTGGGCTTCTTCCATTAGTGCTTCAGATTCGTTGTAAAGCACTGAGTGCCCTCACAACAGCTCGTCATGCTATGAACACCCGTGTGAGTTTTCATGGCACACAAGACTGTCGTGCAGCGGATCTAAACCGCTTCGTGTTAGCGCCTTGGTTAACAAACATGGTTCAGCGTGTTCATGATTTTCTTGTTGAAAGATTACCACGGCGGTAATATGATTCAATTGAAAAAAACTGGTTACAAATGCCTCTGGCACTGCCAAACAGGTAGGGGTGCTCATAGATGTCCAACGTCCGTTTGTCTATCCATATCCGTGTCTAATAATACATAGAGTGGACAAATTTTTTAGTCCAGGGCGGACACAAACATGGACACAGACCATTAACTTTGTTTGTCCTTGTAGGTGCCTGTGGACGCGGACAAACTGTTGTCCATTTTGTCCGCGTCCGCCACCTGATTTGAAAATAATGTTCTTCTTTAGGGCTTGGTTAGGCAACACAAGTTACTATTCATCGGAGCGCCACCACGCCGCCCCTGCTCTGCCTGTCGGCCCTCTCCGAAAACCAACCGAAGTAGAAACCTTTACATCTTGCTGGCTTCCATTTGGATAGTAACCGTCTCTGTCGGCCCCTCCACCTGAGAGCGATAAATTTTCCCCCTCCCAAAACTGACTCTGGTGGTGCCGTGAGCCCATGGCGATGATTCCTCTTCGCCATTTGTCTCCTCCACAGTCGTTGACAAGCAATTGAGCGAGGAAATGGGATTTACAGTGCTCCGGCTCATACCTTCGTGTTGTTGCCGTGCCGTCATTTCACCACTGCACCACCTCGAATTTTACTTCTCTAGCGTCCGATCTCCCCTCTCTGTGGGTTCTCCTGGCTTTGAGTTGATTTTTGGAATTTGCATTGCGTCTGGCTGGGCAAATTCTGGTGCTCATGGTTGCTGCTAATTGGAACAGGGGAAGCGTGCGTAGAGGTGTTCCGGCTTGGAGACGGGATTTGTGTTGCCGTGCTGTCGATTTGCTGCCGCTCTGCCTCAAATTTAACTTCTGCAGCGTCCGATCTCCCCTCTCTCTGTGAGTTCTCCCTGATTCCCCCTCTCTCCGTGAGTTCTCCCTACAACAGCATTTGTCTGGTTCAGTTTAAGTTCGGAACCGAAAGCGTGACTGTTTTCTCTGCTCACTCTTCCTTGGACCGGCTCTGCTCGTAACCGGGTTTTATTCATATGGCACCTCACGTTCAACTCATGCATTTTATCAAATTTATCAAAGTTTAATTTATTACAAACTTACACTGAAATCTTGGACACATTTTTTTCTTTTTTTCATATAAGGATTTGTCCAACATAGCCCTGAAATCTTGTGTAATGATCGAAATGTGTGAAGGCTTTGGCAAATACTAGGTCCTAATCAAATTGGATACTTTTGATCGTAAGGTAATATATCAGGGCTACCTCTTTTCTGACGGCTCTTTTGTTTGTGTGATAATCGTGGTTGTTGGATTGGATTTTTTTTGTTGGTCTTTGTGTCTTTAGATATGTATGAGTTAATTGTTATTTCTATATTGTGGTTATATTTCTTATGTTTAGATGGGTTTGCTCTAAACATATTTCTTGCCCATTTGTTGCATGCAATTATTATTTTCTGACTTATGTTTATTTTATGAATATGGTCTATTTATAATACATAGAAGCTTTATTAATTTTGTTCTAACAATATTGATGTGTGATTGTTTTATTCAGGATTGGGTATTGGTTCTCATTGAGTTATTATTATGTCTAGTTATAAAAGGAAAAGAGTTCTTGATAGTCAAACTGAAATTGGTTCTTCAAGTCCAAATCAAACTACTATTGAAGTAGAAGAAAATTCACATAATGGTTTAGCATCAAGTGAAATTGGGCCATCTACTGATATATTGGAAGTAACTAAAATCTCTGTGTCTCCCAAGAAAAGTAAAACAACTGATGAATCAGTTAAGGTCTCTCCAAAAAATAAAAGATTTACATCCAAATGGTGGGATTATTTTAAAAAACAAGTGGATAAAGATGAGAATCATTGGGCTATTTGCAACTATTGTTCAAAGAAGGTACCCGGGGATACTAGAAGGCAAGAAACTAACCCACTAAAAAGGTACTTAGAGCGGGATTGCCTAAAATATAAACAAGAGATGAGGAAAACTCAAGTTAAGGGCCAACAAAATTTAGTATTGGGGGAGAAAAATAGTGATGGAACATGTTCAATTGAGACCTTCAATTTTAACCAAGAAAGAAGTAGAAGACAACTAGCTGAGGCTATCATATTACATGAGTATCCTTTTTCTATTGTGAATCACCAAGGTTTTAGGAGATGGGTGAAGAATTTGCAACCACAGTTTAAGTTTGTGAGTCGTATAACTATTGCAAGAGAATGCTCACACGTTTATGATAGTGAATTTAAAGAGACATTTGATGCTTTGGAGAAACTTAATTGTCGAATTAGTATGACAAGTGATTTGTAGACCTCTATTCAAAATGTTGCTTATATCGTTTTGACGGCTCATTATATTGATGAAGATTGGAAGTTGCAAAAGAGAATTCTTAATTTTTGCAATGTTGAATCCCGTCACACGGGTGAGTTTATTGCTAACACTATTTATGAAAAATGTGTGGATTGGAACATTGAGAGGAAAATCTTTGGTCTTGTATTGGATAATTGTAGTGCTAATGATATAGCGGCTCATGAGTTCAAAGACCATCTCCTCTATAGGGGTCTCCTTGTGTTGGATGGTAGCTTACTTCATGTACGTTGTTGTACACATATACTTAACTTAATTGTGCAAGATGGGATAAATATTATAAAGGATATTGTAGACAATGTACGTGAAAGTGTCAAGTATGTAAAATCTTCTCCACAAAGATCACAAAATTTTTACAAGCATGCCGAACTACTTAAGTTGTCAAAAAAGAAATTAGTTCTTGATGTGCCCACAAGATGGAATTCAATATATATTATGCTTAAAGTGGCTTTAGAATTAAAGGATGTATTTACTCGTATAGCTTCACTTGATTCTAAATATACTTTTTTGCCTTCCATACAAGAGTGGGAAAAAGTTAGAAGTGTGAATAAATGTTTGAAGGTGTTTTATGATTTAACCAAGGTTTTTTCTGGCACAAAATATCCCACGTCAAACATATTTTTTTGTAGAATTTGTGAGTTGAAAGTGGTATTACAAGAATGGTACTTTGATAGAAATGAGTTTATTTCATCAATGTCTACCAAAATGATTGATAAATTTGATAAATATTGGGATAATACTTGTATGGTGTTAGCAATAGCTTCCGTTTTGGACCCTAAAATGAAATTGGGAATGATTGAACTTCATTTTCCATTACTCTATGGTGAAACATTGGGAAAGGTAAAAATTAAGGAAGTTTATGATGTTTGGGAAGACTTTATGATGAATATGCTTCACGGGCATCTGGATCAAGTGAATTTGATAGTTTGGTTTTAAATATTCAAGCATCTTCAAGTAGTGAGAGAATTTCAATTACTAGTGGTGGGTGTGAGGCTTGGAGGGATAAATTCACTAAGTTCATAGAAAGTAAGTCAAGTCAAAAGACAAAAGCCGAATATGAGCTATATTTGGAAGAACCTATTTTAAAAGATGCTTTTAGTGATACATTTAATATTTTAGCTTGGTGGAAAAAGTTTGCACCAAAATATCCTATCTTATCACAAATTGCAAAAGAAATCTTGGCTATTCCATTATCCACCGTTGCATCCGAGTCATCTTTTAGTACGTGGGGAGAATTATTAGTCAATCAAGAAACAAGATGAGCACGAATACGGTTCAAAAATTGATATGTGCACAAAGTTGGTTGAGGGCGAAGTTTGAAAGTAATTATTTGTATGTTTAGTTTGCTTTGGTTATCTATTTTTTAAGCTTATAAGATACTTTTATGTTGGATTATCATTTGTTTTGTAGGTTTACCATTAGAGGAGTCCGAGGGTGATGATTTAAGTATTTTTGATATTGGCTTAGAAGACAAAGATGAATTTGAAGTTTAATTAAAGTGCTTTTGGTGGTAACTTTAATTATTAAATTCTTATTTTTTTATAATTATGATTCATTTATGATGAGGAAAAATTATTTTTTTGTAGGAACGACAATGAAGACTTGGGTTTATTGATCATTGTCATGGGATGAATGAGGAAGAACAATATTTTAATGGTGGATTAGGTTTTTGTGTGAAAGGAACAATAAAGATATCGGATTATATTAGAGTGAACAAATGTTGTAGTTCCTTATGTTCTTTTAATGTTATTAATAGTTTTAGCTTTCTCTTTTGAAGTGTTTTGTTGGATGTAATATTTTAAAATTTTAGATTATGGTTATATTAAGTACTTGATAGTTATAATTGACTTAATTACAAAGAAGACTTTGTTTTTATTATAACTGATGATAAGAATTTTAAAATTTTAGTCTTGTTTAATTATGGGTGATTTTTAACTTATTTTAGTATTTATATATATAATTTTTAGGTAAAAATATAAATACAGACCTTATGTAGCATGTTAGGACAGTCCTAACATTCTACATAAGGACTGTACATGTAAAAATAGGGATTTGGCTTAATTGTCCGTGTCCGTCTGTGTCCATCTGTGTCCGTGATGGATGGACTTGGACAATAGATGCCACGGACATTAGCGGACACGGATGGACGCGGACAACACTTATTGAATTGGCGGACGGACGCGGACGGACGCGGACGGACGCGGACATACCTCTGTCCGTGTCCATATTTGTCCGTGAACACCCCTACAAACAGGGCAAGATATATTTGTTTGTCCAACAAAATTTATTCCATTTTAGGAAATGGGAGGAAAATTGGTGGTGTCGTATAGGGGATGGGAGGAGAGATGAGCTGGTAATAGGGATGGTGTTAGGTCAGATTTTGCCAAATCTAAATCTAATACCATTAAAAATTAGTAGCTTGAATTCGACCTGACCAATTATACTAAGCCTAAACTCGACCCAATTTGACATATTTTAGAAAATATTTTAAAGATATATATTTTTTAAAATTACTTAAGATACAAGATTTTAAATTATTACCAATTTTATCTCTTACCCTTCAAAAATATATATCAAGTTATAATCAAAATAAAAAATATTTATAACTTTAATTTGATTGGGTTGGGTTGGATTACGTGAAACACGAACTCGACATTAATAACTATTCATGTTGATTTGAAAATACAAACCTGACCTATTAAGGACGGGTCGGGTTGGGTTTTACCATGTACTCGACCCTATTGATATCCCTAGTTGGTGCTTGATGTCTTTTCAATACTCATTAGCATAAAATCTTGGTACGGTTGGTCTCTCAAATATCTTCTTGATTGAACATTTCATGGCATTTTCCCCTTTATTAAACATCCGAAGTGTCTAATTCTGTATCTTTTATTTATTTATTATACTTACTGATATTATGATTGCCTTTAAATATGCCTTTGAATACATCAGAAGGTGAGAGGAGCTCAATGACCAGTTCTTATTTGTTAGGTCACTTTCTTAAGAGGCCCAGGAGCCGTATGCACCGTTAATACAGGGAGTGTATTTAACTGCTTGTAATGTGCTTAAGAGGTTAGGTCGCCTAAGAGGTCACAATGCTCCTTTGCCACCACATTCCTTTGGCTCCATCTCCACCTTTTTTTTTTCATTGTCTCCTCTTCTATCTCTTTTACCTCGACTCCGCCTCTATCTCAAAATCCAATGAGACTAGCCATAAACTAGTCAACAGGTTTATTTTAAAATTTGATTACAAACTAATCGATATATTTATTTAAAAATTTGATTAATAACTTGTTGGTAGAGCCAATTTAAAATTTAATTATTTTCTTTACAAGCTCCAATCAGGCGGGTTAAAGCAAGCTTGACTTGGCTCAAGTTAGACTCGGCTCGACGAATTTAAAGTTAGTCAAGCCAAATTTAAATATACTTGTGTTTGACTCAGCTCAGAACTCGAGAAAAGTTTAAACTCACATTATGTATATTATTTTTTTAAATATATACATAAATATATTACACACTATATATGGATTCATGTCTCTCAAGCTTTAACTCCTTCCATCAAATATATCATTTTCACTTTTTTCATGTACAACTCCCTCAAGGTTTTTGTTAGAGGAAATATATAAAATATATTATGAAAACTAGAACTAGTTTTTATAAAATTTTACTTCTCCAATCTTTTATTAATAGTATAAATTAGAAAATTAAAATTAACTAAAACTAGCTTATTTAATTTTCTAATCTTAACACATTAGTCTACATTCTGAATATGTTTGTATTAATAATTTTTCTCTAAATATTAGAGAGCCACTAATTGCAAAACCAAGCAATGGTGACAAAGTAAAGCAACTAGATTTGACTTAAGCTCAACTCCAGCTTGAGTCAAACTCAAAAATGAAGTTTCCATATCAAGCCCAAATAGTCTAAAGCGCCACGCTACTTGACTTATTAACACCCCTAACTCCAATCTTAAAACATAAACTTATAAACATGTTTAACTACTCAAACCTTATAATATATTTTATTTTTATTTAATTCTAATTTCTTTTAGTACTAAATAAACCTTTGACTTTTATCAATGGCGGCTTGCAATAGCTGACTATTAAGGGTCTGTTTATTTACCTTAATCAGGTCTTAGCTGATTAAGTTACTTAAAAGCAAGCAAAAAACCAGCTTATCAGACTGTTTGTTACGAGTTTAATTTTAGGCTGATTAAACAAAATAATCAGATTACGTGTAATTTAATAACCCGGGGATCAGATACATTTGCGTGGCTGATTTGCTGAATTCGAAATTCGAAGGAGGTCGAGGAGGTTGTATGCCCATCACTGCTGCCGGCTGAAGCGGTGGTTCCATTTCGCCGCCGGCTCTCCTCTCTGCCTGCTCTCACACCCTCCATTCCTCTCCTCTCCAAGGCTGTCGCTGTACCTCCGTCACTCACCGAGACCCTCCTCCGTCCTCTCCCATTGCTGCCCTCCTTGTCTACTCTCCATCCTCTGTCACTCGTTGAGAAATTATCCCTTAAGCATCGTCTAGCTCACCTTCGGATCTCAAATCTACTGTTTTTGTCACTCAACACTCGAAAGCCCTAATTTTTCTCGCTGCTCATTGACATCTACTGTTTTATGCCTTCGGATAGGCTTTGAATGGAGACATTGGTAAGCCATCAGCCATGCGACCTCCTTCCCTTGTGACTACCAGATTTTAGTAGCTGGAGTAGAAGAACCGTCATAGAGCCACTCCTCTGCCAAGGAAGGAAGGAAAGCCCCATCGCCAAGCTCCGATCCCATTCCCACTCATCTTCATTTCCGCTGATCCAAGGTCGTCACTTTTAGTTTTTTGTTTTTCTTTTTTCCTCCTAGCATGTTTTTGCTGCTCTTTCAATGAGCAGTCATTTTTATCCACGATTCTGATTTTCGCTGCACTATTCAACGAGATCTTCGCTTAAAAACCATTTAAAAATAGTAATCAGAATAAATATATAATCCTGGAACAGCTAAGTTGCAAGCCTGAATTATTTTGTAAAATTTAAGCTTTATGGGAATCTTTTATTTCTCTTTTGCTATCAAATAAATTTTGAGCAAGAAGAAGCATGGCCATGTTATTATGCTGTCCTGCTATTTTATTTTAATGTTTTTCTTGTCATGGGATGATGTTTGTATGATTCCTTGATATCCTTAATCAAAATCTTGGAGTGAAAATTTTCGTTTCTTGGTTGAGATCTTAGTTATTCTGCAAACTCCTAACCTTTCAAAAGATTTTCGGTCGAAGTAAAAAGTTTTTGTATGAGACGAATTTTTGAAAATTTATAAAAAGAAATAACAAGATTAGATAGAATATGGTCAAATTGTTTTTTTTTAAATGTTGAAGCAACCCAAATGAAAACATTGATTGTAGTTCCCAGTTCATGTTCAACCTAGAGATAACAACGCCTCCTTTCCTCTGTTCCGCTTTCATCTTGGTGGTTGGGTAGATGTCTGAGTCCGGTTTGGAGGGTGATTCTGCTCGTGGCTGCAAGGGGTTTGCTGTTACAACAGTTTCCTCTTCTCCATTTTACATCACTCCGTTCTTGTTCTGGGTGTCATCCTTTTCCCATTAGGAGGACTGGTTGAATTGGTAATCTGCACACAGGGGAACAAATTTTAGGAACTAAACTGCACTTTGGAAGCAAATGAAAAAATGACTGTTTCTGAAGGTGAAACAAATTTATTTGTCATGATCAATATTAGAAGACAACGCAAACTTGGTCCAATCGGTTGCTTGAGCAATTAGGGAAGTGCCAATCAAATTTAACTCTTAATTAGGACAATAACCATGTCAACGACTGCATGATATCAGGGCTACAGCCTCCACTTATTATTTTTCTGTAAGAATCTATTATTGTTCAAAAAATGATAGAATCTATTATTGTTTTGTCTTCATTTTGCTTACTTATATAAACATATATATTTTACCTTTTTTTCATCGATATGAACATTCTGTGATGTGTCATGTATGTCTCTTGTGAGTCTATAGAGAGAGATGAGGCCAATTTGAATTTGTGCATGACCACCAATTTAAGTTCAGTTCCTTAATTGGTAGCTTCAAGTTTTTATCTAAGAAATCGTTTCTTGTTCAAGGTGGTAGCTGTCGCACGAAAAGCGATTCCAAGTGTTGCTCACTATCAATTCCTTGCTTCTGCAACCGTCTCTTTTGATGGCGTTTGATGGGTTTGCTGTCAGATCAGTCTCATTAGCATATTTTCATTCCAATTCGATAGGTATAACTCTGCTTTGCCTCATTTAGATGTTTCTTGTATTCTTTGCAACACTTATTGCTGAAAGTCTTGTTTCTTCTCTTAATACAATAACTAGTTTGATTATCGAACAATTTGATGTGCACTCAAAGTTTTCCGAGAAATCTTGATTAACTGGTTTCTTGTCTTGAATAGGTAGATTTCAGCTTGATTAGCTCTGATTTGATTATTTCTTGTGTGATTTTTTTATTCCAGTTGCTTATCGAATTGGGTCTTTTCGTTTTCTCCATTCTGCATTTTTTTGCTGATTCTGCTGTGATTTTCATGATGGTGGCTAGGGTGAGTACAATTTCTATAACACAGTTGAATGCCATTGTCTATGATCCAGCCATCTGTTTCACTCGATCATTAGTAGTCTTACACAGGTTTGGTTGGATCCTAGAATTAACTGAGGTTAATTTTGTCATGTTGATGCTTAAATTGAAGATACAAGTTGCAGTTTTTGATCATTTATGAACGTCCTAACAAGTTTATAAACGTCTCTTGATTCCGATTTAAATTCAGCTAATTCAGCTCCAGATTCAGTTTCAGATTAGCTAATTCAATTTCAGATTGAACTAAATCAAATAATTAACTTTTCAACAAATTAAGATAACTTTTCAGATTCAGATTCAGCAGAAACAAACGGACCCTGAGGCTCGGCTCGATAGTCAATAGTCAATAATGGTTTATTTAACCTCGACGGTCATATGTATTTCACCCATTGAAAACCTCTGAAAACCTAAAACCCGACCCCGACTCTCCTCTCGTCCCCACACTGTTTGCTCAGCTCCCTTACCCCATCAGGTTCTCCCTCTCCCTTATCTCATCTCCTCTCCTGACCTCTGGGCATTCGGTTTGTGATACAACCCGAGCCAGCGACTGGATGGCTGCAACACAGATGGAAGGCATCACACTGCCCGCAAGAACCTCACTCTGCCAAAGTGTCCCTTACCTCTGCCTCATGACACTGATCTCCACGGTGTGTCGTCGACCTCGGCCGGGAGCCACCAGCCTCGTGACACTGAGGCTTCCCTGGCTTTGCTTCTCCTTGGCGGGAAATGGTAGGGAAATGGGTAGGCAGGTGACTCAGGTGAACTCTTAACCGACTTTCATCAACGTGCAGTATTTGTGTCGGCCCATGACAGATTTCGTCCATGCAAACTGGTCTCCCACACTCTCAGCCACTTATGGCTGAGGCAAGGTAGTTACACGCACTCAGCTACAAGAAAAATATGTACCTTTTTTGGTTTCTACTTGAGAATTTGTACTAGTTTTTCTTTTTTCTTCCGTTTACCTTAGTGATGAATTCTATTTTGGAGACAATATTAAATCAGTACTTAAACCATTCTTTGTATCCACATCAAACTGATTAATTTGATACACATGTCCTTGCAGCACCTTCTTTTATGTTAGAGCAGTAGATCTTTTGCTGTTATGTTTTCCCTTGCAAACTGAGGGAAATTTCAACTCTACTGTAGTTCTACTTTTTATCATTCTGGAAATTTATGTCGGCATGCAAAAATGACCTTGTAAAAGAAATTCTATGATGCAAATTGGAACTTGTCAAGTTTATAGGACATGACTTTAGATATATTTTTTTTAAGGCTAAAGGTTTTTTATGTTAGAGAAGTAATTGAAAAGGCTAAAGTTATATGCTTGGGACACTGATCACAGGTTGATGCTTTTGAATTGAACTTTCTTTTACATCATTTTTAATATGAAACTACGTTGGAAGATGTTATCTTGATTCTCTACCTTCTTCTTTGTGTAGTCGTATGATCTTACTCAGATGTTCAGTTCCTTCTATATTAAGAGCTATGCTAGTCTCAACAAAATTCAATGGATAGAGTGGAACAACTGGTGAGAATAAGTCACCTTGTACTTTACGCTCTCCATATGATCTTTCGTCGTGTTTTTAACAACTTTTTCTTTGTTTTTACAGGGGCATTTCTACGGTCCATGCCATTTTCATTGCAGTCATGTCTTTGTATTTTGTTTTTCTCTCTGACCTCTTCTCTGACGATCAACTAGCTGTCATTGTTACCTTTTGTAGTTCTTCTTTGTCAGCTTTTGTATTGGGGGTAAGGGCCCTCTGCACCTACGTTTTCATGTGAACTTATCTGAAGTAAAAAGAAGACAAGTTTTGCAGGTTCTGTCCTCTTTGCATGACAGAGCATCTGCTTGAAATTATGCGGCCAAATGTAAATTGTCGTTGAGTTTGGTGCTACATATCATCTTAAATGGGTCCTTCATTTTCTATAGGTTTCTGTTGGGTATTTCATATCCGACCTTGCAATGATATTCTGGTTATACCCTTTTCTCTGGGGGGCATGGAGTATGTAAGCACTTGATTGAAATCCCTTTGTTTAGAAAGACAGTAGTCTTGCAGTTTGCTTTATCTGTCAGGTTCTTCACAACTTGCTGTCTGTAGTAGCTGTTGCATATGCTGTCTTGTCTGGAGAAGGGAAGCTATACACGTACATGGTGCTCATTTCTGAGGCAGCCCCTCCTGGAATCAATCTGAGATGGTACTTTAGGATTATTTTCTTGGCACTCTTTCAATTTATACATTTCATACAACTTATTTTTCTTTTTTCTTTTATTGCATCTAGGTATCTTGATACTGTAGGAATGAAGCGATCCAACTTGTACTTTGTTAATGGTGTTGTGATGTTTTTTGCATGGCTAGTAAGTATTACTTCTTGCAATAAAACTCTCTTTTATCACTACAAAGATAATACTTACACCATCTCCTATTGGTCATAATCTGCATGTCAATCTAATAACTGTGAACCTTCTGCAGATTGCGAGAATACTGTTGTTTGCTTATATGTTTTACCATGTTTATCTGCACTACGATCAGGTAAGATACATGTATATTATGAAGCTCTGAGGCATTCACCTTCCTATTTGAATTCTTTTTCTCCTTACTGTACTGCAGGTGGAGCAGATGCACGCCTTTGGCTATTTCTTGGTATTTGTGGTCCCTTTCAGTTTTGGCTGTCATGAACTTGATGTGGTTTGAAATCATTTTGTGTACATGTTTCTTATTACTTTTTTTATAGGACATGGGAAAAGATAGGAAAATGATGGAGATTGCATTTATTAGCCTTGTTTAGAAATGACTTCAATCATGTAAAAAGAAACCCTGCATTCGAGACGATACTTCATTACTCATTGGTGGAATGTATACGCATGAGTTGGATAGTGTAGATTGTTTAAATAGTAGTTAAATATTTAATAAAATAAATAATAAAAACAATTTTTTATTTGCGGTGAGTGTACCACAAACCCAAGAAAATAGTTAATTTGAACTTTTTGTATGCATATGAACTTTACTACAATAAAGTTTTTTTGGTACAAATTAAAAAATATTTTATTTTACGTTTTTTAAAAATTAAACGTATTCAAATTTAGATTCAGATATGATTTAGATTCAAATTCAGTGTAAAATTCAGATGGTAGGTTTTTTTAGAATTTTCTGGCTTTTCAGATTCAGATTTAGACAAAATAAATAGAACCTAAAAGAGGTAGTAAGATAGTGTACTGAGCGATTGTATCTCCTTCAATATATGCACTTAACAATTTTAATAAACCAAATAGATAGATAAGACACTAAACTAAGTTACAAAGAAGTAGATGTCAGAAGCACATAGTATTTATAGTAATTATATTAGTAAAGAGATAATTGCGTATTTGACGCATGTTGTCTTTGAGCAATGGGTTATCAAAGGCAGGCTGCTTGTAGATGTCAAAACAATTAAATACATCCCCGTTCTTGATATACATGAAAAATAATGACAATTGTTACTGTTTTTATTTTTTGATACAATTGTTATCTTTTTGCACATCATAATAGCTTCTTTTAGGATAAGCCAATCAACCAATTGATGAGATATGGTATTGACTTCTATATTGTTACATATTTAAATAAGAAAAAAAAATTACTTGAGCCCGAGCTCATGCACAAATGCATGACCCCTATCCAAAGGGCTGCCTGCCCCATAAGTAACACGTACTATCATATCAAAATCCATGGCCCAAAATGCCCCAGCTCAAGTGATCGTGAGTGAGCTTCGGCTAATAATAACGGGACTCTTTAAATAATTACATATGCCAAATAGTTTCATGTGATATCTAGGCAGTTGTGTACAATCATTCTCACTGTAATATTGAGAGAGAGAGAGGATTCACCCTGATTGTGGAGATAATGTTTCTGCTGCCTATGATTCTACCTTATATTCCATTAACTGCTTTTTGAACCACTCATTCAAAGGACGTATCATACAACCAAGGGTGGACGTAGGGTTTTTCCGGTGAAGGGGGTCATAAGAAAATGATGCTTTAGCAGTATTAAAATAATTAGGCTAACAATTAAGATGTATTGAAGTAAAACATATAAGAAAACTAGAAAAAACCTGAGCAATTGTAATAATTACCAATAAAAAATTAAGTGTTTTAATATGGCCAAGAGGGAGTAGGGCAAATGGACTCATTAGCGCCTTGGCTCATTGGCTCAACTTGGCATAACCAAAGGATGGAGGCAAGGAGCAGGGGCAAACACGAGTTAAGAAGGAGGAGCATTGCTACAACATCACTAGTTGGCCGAGAGGGAGGATCGTCGGAGTTTCTTGACCGGAGGATGGAGGCCCGGGGTCCGGAGCAGGGGTATATGCTGGTTGGGAGGGAAGAGCATGATTGCAATGTTCCCTAGCTTAGAGGGAAGAGCTTTGCCGCTGGCCAGAGGAGGTGTGTTGACCTTCGTTGTTGGCTAATTAGTGCTTTTGCTAACTGGTTTGACTTGCTGTCACCGAAGAATGGCACAATGCCACTGGTTGGCCAAGAGGGAGAATCATTGGTGACACGGTTGGAATATGGTGACTTGAGCCTATAAACAAGGGCAAACACTAGTAAGGAATCCGAGGGGATTGGGGTTTGCCACAGAGGCCCTGACTTGTTATGAGGGAAAAGCTTCACCACTAGTTGTTGGAGAAGGTGCGTCGGCTATGCTACTGTCATCGAGGACGAGAGAGGAGCTAGGGTTCAATTTGGTCTAAGGGGAAGAACGTGAGGAAAGAAGAGCAAAAGCTTATCTTGGTGAATAGGCAATTGGAAATGAGTTGGGGTTTGAGTATTTCTATTTGAGGTTTTGGATTTAAAAATTGGACAACCTAAACCAAAATAAAAAAAATATTGCTTAAAATTCGATCAGTCCGAGTTGTTTTTTAATTGTTTGATAGGCATACATAAATAAGTCAAATTGTTGGTAGTGTATAATGTGACATGACTGGATAGGTGTCAATAGATTTTGAGATGGGGTCATTAATTTTTTTTTTTGAGTTTTTTTTTATATTGCCTCATCAATAAATAAAAAATTCCATATTCTCTATTTTTTTTGAAAAATACCATTAGACCCAAACTAACACATTGGAAGGCATATTTTGGACAAAAATCACCCCTGGCAGGGGTAAGGGTTTTATATCGTGTTAAACCCTCACAAAGTCGTATTCATAGGCAAACGACTTGACAAACTAGCAAATCCTCCGTGAGAAGCCTTCGTTCCGATTTTCTATGCATCTCACCGTCGATAGCATCATTTGGAGCAGTGAGAAGTGTTCACACAGCGTGGGTGTAGGTTTTTTGACCCATTTGACCGGCAATTGCAAAAAATTGCAGTTGATTTTTCAAAGATTAGGGTTTTTTTCTTGGAAGGGGATTGCAAAAAACTTTGGTGTTAGTTCCGTTTCATCTTGTTTTTGCAAGGTGATTTTGCAAATCTCCGCCCCAAAGCAAGTTTTGGCCATGCAGTGAGGCTTCGCCTGATGTCGATCTCGATAAAGGAGTAAACTTTAGAGAAAATCACCTGCCGATTGAGGGGTTAATCTGGCTTAGATCAGTTCCGTGGTAAGGCCTTTCACAAAATCTACATTGTATATTCGTATGCACAATTTTTGGTATTTCGTGTTTTAGAACACATGAAGTAGGTATTCATAGTAGCTTATCATGTTTTCATGGATACGATAAGTCATATATCGTGTTTGATAAGACGATTATTGATATCCAAGTGTTGCATTATCGTGTGCTCGATAATACGCTAATCTATATGTTGTATAATTAATCATAGTAAGCAATACACGATATTCAACTGTCATGCTATCGTGTATGAGAGTTCCTCCTATCGTGTATCTAATAACACGATATATCTACTTAGCATATATAAGGAAGTTAGTTACATAATGTTAATTAACGTGACTATTGATTATGGTCACGACCTATTGTTGATATATATATATATATATATATATATATATATATATATATATATATATATATATATATATATCCAATTTTGTAGACGTAAAGCAATAGTAATACAACAAAAAGGGTGGAGTCAGTGAAGGTATAAAAAGAAGAAAAGAATCTACAAGAAGAGACAGAGACCATGTTTTGGAATGAATAGTTTTCCCATTGGACTCTGTCTATCAAAAGTCCTTGTAGATTCACGTTTGGGATGCAGGGATATATAAGTAGAGACTAGGTTCACCCAATATATGATTGCGAACCCATCTTCATCTTCATCTCCATGCAACTCTTGGACGTTCTCATTGGTGAGTGCTGGGATGACTCACATGAGGTCTTTAACATTAAGGGCAAAATATTATCCTTTACAGTGGATAAAGTGGCAATAATCATAGGTTTGAGTAGAAAATGGAACTCGTGTAAATTGGAAAGTGGAGAGGAGAAGGCTCCTCAAGGAAAGAGGCAATTTTACAAGAAGTTCTTCTAAGAGAAGCGGTCGGTGAAGAATGTACTTGAAGAAATCTTGAAGTGGTTGTCCAAACATGGATTGTGTCAGACGAGGACTTAGTATGGTTAACTATCGTGTACATGGGGGTCCGAGTGTTATTCACACAAAGTAACAGATATGTATCCCTAGCTCTGTGTGATTACATAGATGACTTGTTAGTCATGGGGAGCTACAATTAGGTTGGAGTTGTGCATGATATGTTGATAAGAGACATGTCATCAGCCTACCGAAACATCATGAGCCGACAGGATGAGCGTTCCGCCACGGCTAGAATTCTCATTGGATCAATGTTTATTACTGATGGCAAGTCGTACTTTGACTTGAACTAACAGCTCGCTGAACCTCATATTCGGATCAATGTTCATCAACCGTGCCTTTCCACCCATATATACGCCATCATTGCTTACCTCTCTATTGTAATGTATGTAAATACCGATCCTATCCATAATCAGTGTAAAAGGGTGATCGAATCCAAGAAATGAAGCATTTGGAGTCCTTAAACAGCTTTTGTGGTGTCAAAAAATAATTTTTTTAATAAACAATGAATCTCACTAGAAAGTCACTGCCGGAGACCTCCCGCCGAAAACTTCCGTTGGCTATTGATGAATCCCAGTACACCGGAACGGTGCAGCACTATTCTATTGCTCATTTATTATAACATATGAGACAGTAGAAAACTTAAGGGCAATTTTGTCCACAAATAAGTTGTATTATATTTGTGTTTAAAATCCCATTATATACTTGTTTTCCAAAATGGGTCAATTTGATGCAAACCGGCCAAAATGTTGATCACTTCTAACGTGGGAACAGCCATGTACATCAAAAGCATAACTTTTCTTTTTCTTATGTTGTTGATATGTTGTAAATCAATTTTTGTAGGGTGTTTGGCAGCACCCTTTTTCCCTAACAATTTGATCCACAGAATGTTGTGTATTTGAAATTTCGTCCAAAAATTTGTAGTACATGTAACCTGATTTTTTTCTTGATGACCCAATTAGATTGAGTGAAAGTGTTCAAGTAAACACAAATAACTAGGTCCCAGGCTGTGAAAAATGGAAACTAATTATGGGTGGGTGGATACAGTCTTATTGATTGGGTTCCGTTGGGTGGAATGACTATGAGTTTCATTGTTATTTAATTCCAAGTGACTGAACCAGGAGACCCTTTTTTCTGTCTAATTGAATTTTGCAACGCCGAAGAGCCTCTTTTCATTTGTCTGGTAACTTCCCATATCTAAGAACAATATTTCAGTTACATGGGCTTAGCTAGGCTGACCTACCTGCTACCTATAGTATCCATTCGGAAAGAAAAATACTCCCCCCCTCCTACATTATAAACTTCATGTAATTTTTAAAATAAATTAAATTAAATTTATTTTAAAAAATTAAATGAAGCTATTAATGTAGGACAAAGGAGTACACAGGTGATATTTGGGGCAAATGAATACGGAAGTTGAGAAACAGGGACTGATGCTGGACCAGTGCTTGATCGCCCATGCACTAATTTGACCTTTGCTCCTTTTCTCCCAATTTCTTTTGTCTTGTTTGTATTCCCTTGGATACAAACCCTGTCCCCAATTCGCAATCATTTAGATTTAAAATCTAGTTTTCAAATTTTTGGGGATGAAAGAACACTTAACTTTAGCTTTCTCGGATAGGTTCTTTTCAGAAGAAAACATATTTGTTAAAAGTGAAATCTTTCTAAATCTTTTCTCGTGTGAATAATCTTCGGAAACTGATTAGATCAAACAATTGAGATATTAATGCTACGGCCGCTTATGCCCAGTAATACTCCCAAACAGTGGACAGCCCTGTCCCTAAGTTGATAGGCTGGAGGGCGCTCATAGGATGTGAGCGCCCAAGTATGCAGGCATTTTTACAACCAATCAATTAGCTATGAGGGCGATCCAAATCCCTACTTGTGGTCCGCATCGGGGGAGGATTCCTGGGTGCTAGCAGTCATAGCATCAGCATAATTAAGATTGACCTCCCGAGAAGAAGGCTCATTGATATTTTTTCAGCGGCAGCCCTTGAGATCCTTCTGGCTGTTTTTACTTCGCTTGTATTGGTTTCTCATATAAGCTGCACGAGAAGTACAAACTTTTCCTTTTACAACATGGAAATATTATCACTTGGAAAGATGTGTATATTGCCTTCTCACCAAGTTCGGTTGGTGGTATAAATGGAACTCATATTGATGATTAACTTAAACATAGAAAAGAAAGATACTGTAAACAAGAAAACCAATTACTTTTTTATCATATCTCATCCTCTTCAAACGGGTCTTGCTCAGGGAAGTCGCCAACCTGTAAGATAATTGATTTTGATCAATAGTTTTGCAGCAACATCAACTACAAAATATTTTCTAATCACTGCACGGCAAAATTCGAGTGATCCTTTGACAATTATTTATTCGTTTTATACTATTAAATAAATGCCATTGCCTTTGTTTCTGTGAAAACTTAGCATCTCTGAACCCATTCAAAACAAACCAACTTAAATTTGCTGATTTTTTTATTCCTTGAATTACCAAACTCTGCCTTATATTCTTTATCACCACAGTTTATGGCAATAAGACTGTTTCACATGTGTGTCTCTTTCTAAACAAGATTTGGAAGGTCTCCGGTAAATTATGCCCTTGGGGAACCAAGTGTGCAATCTACCCCCATCCCTTTCTCTTCTTTTGAATGAAAAATCGGGCAGCCAGCATGGCAGTCATTTAGTTGCAGTGGGAAACAAGGATTGTCCATCTAAATATGGAAATTGAGCAACTTTTCCATATTAATGGTAGTATGTTGCATCCCACATCCTGAAGGGTAAATAGGAAATACCACAGGCTTTGCACCCTTTCTTTTAAAAAACCAACATTTAAAAGGTAAATGGTATGGGTTTCATACACAACTTGGAGCTAAAGACTTTAATTTAAACACTTTGCAGCCATCTTGCAACCATCAAACTGATGGAACTATAAATCCCTATTGTAGCACTTACAAACATCTGCATCATGTCAACAACAAAACAAGACAAGAACAATAATAACGCAATAAAAGAATTACAGTAAGTAGAATACAATTAGAAGTTACTCTTACACGAACCTTTACTTTGTCTGGTCTGAGCAATGCCCCATGACGCGGTGGACATTCAAAATAGCATTTTCCTTTCACCCTGTGATTTGCAAAATATGGCCATCAATATGATAAGGATCTGTTTAATATATGAAAAAAAGATGCAACACAATCAAAACAAACAGTCCCAATGAACAATCATGCCATTATTAGTGAGCATTCACAATAAATTCCAGTTCTATAACAAAAATCATCTTTTTATAGAAGATAAATTTTGTCATGGGCCGTGACTTCAATTTTACAAGTGTCAGTTTCTCATCTTATCACATATTTAGGATTTACAAGTAAACAGGTGGGAATATTCCATTGATGGACTTGTTTGGCAATGCATGATCTGCTGACTAAAAGAAGGCTGTGCATGCAATGTAATTAGGTGCTGTGAAGATATCAACAGTTAAAATCAATTCTACCATATAAATAGACATGTAGCACACGGTTAGAATAAATAAATTCATCTCTCAAGTTCCACAAGAAAATTTCAGAATTAAAAAAGTAAAGAGAACCACTTACGTGCCATCATGTTTCCCCAAAGGTTCATCATATTGGACTCCAACCCAAAAACCAGGAGCCACAGTTTCAGCTCTTCCAACAAATTTGACCACCCCTCTTTTCCCTCCAGGTTGTACTTCACAACGGTCTCCAACCTAAAACAAAAAAAATATGTGTCCAATAAGTTGCAATGAAACAAATAAAAAAACACAAGATCTTGCCCATTGCATCTGTCCTGCATATTGAGTACAGGAATTGCACATCCCTATTTCTTAAATGAAGTTTGGACTTCTAAACAGCACAGACAATGTTACTAAAGACAGAGTAGAGGATGTCAACATAAGCGAGATAGAATGTCAAGACTAGCAAATCACAATTAGAAAGTACAACAAATACAACAAATGGCCAATCCAAATGATTGCCCTCTTATATGCTGCAAAACAAATTGTTAAAACTGTCAAACAAAAATCTAACTTAAGGAAAAATATAGAATTTTAGCACTTCAATGAAACTGTAAGATGCCTAGAACGAAATAAGTCACTCACACAGTAACCTAAACTTGTGGACATCCCAAACACAAAAGTTCCAACTAGTGTTCAGGTGAGTTCATAGTTTATGAGAAGGAAACTGATGGTTCACAAAGTTGAACATCTAATCGATCTATCATGAAAAAACATGCATATTCACCCAGAGACACACTCTGAGAAAGAGAGAGAAATGGAGGGAGCTTTGACCAGCGTACAGGTGAGTTCATAGTTTATGAGAAGGAAACTGATGGTTCACAAAGTTGAACATCCAATCAATCTGCCATGAACAAAACATGTGTATTCACCCAAAGACACACACCGAGAGACAGGAAGGGAGGGAACCTTTATATGTGCACAGAGGTCTGCTATGTAGTCATCTGATATCTGCAGTGAAGACATAAATTCCAGCTCACTCACAAGTTGGGAAATAGAAAACCAGTTTATAGACCATTTTAAACTATAGCAATGGCAAATGAGTAGCGCAGAAACAGAAGAAGAATCTTACTTTGCTTTCAAGTATTGATGGATTCTGAGATGCTAACTTCTCCTTAAATTTCCTGAAGGTGCCTATAAAACAACGAAAAAAATCTGTGAATAGGATTCACCTATAGAAAGGTAATAAACATAATATTTAAGATCCACGTCAAAGTAGTACAGGGATTCAATCCATAAACAAGTAAAGGAGGGATGTAGATGCTCAAAGTTAACTTTTTGTTGCCACTTTATTGTTACTCCTTCCGTCCTATATTAATAGCTACGTTTGGAAAAATAATGGTTTTTTTTAAATGGTGAACCCACATCTAAAGCTTATGATACTTTTTTTTAAGTACCCAACTACTTAAACTTAACAAAATAGAGCTATTAATATGGAACAAACTTTTTTGCCCAAATGGAGCTATTAATTTAGGACAGAGGGAGTATTAATTTTGTAAGGCGATAGCAGTCTAGCCTCCTTGGATTATATCACATCAGATTACGACCAAGAATTTTGTTAAGAACCCTACTAATCAGAGTTCTGCAATTGGGTGAATGAGGGACGAAGAGGGGAAGAGGTCTTCCACTGGTTCAGGCCGAACCAGAGAAGGGACGAAGGGCTAGGAGAGAGAGACGTCGGGGAGAGAGAAAGGAGATTAGGGCTAATTGATTTCCTGCCTCCAATCAAGGCGCTAAGCCTACTACATAATTCAACCCGTAATGGGCTTGATTACTTTCCTAACTAGCCTTATAAGCTTATAACAGAAATTAAACAAAAAACCTAATAGCCTTATGGGCTTACAAGAAAAATAAAGAAACTGCTAATAGACTAATTAAATAACGATCCATAACAAATTTACACATATATCAACTCTTTTGGACAGAAATAGGTACTTAGAAAGAATACTGGAATTCTTAACTACTAATCAAACCGATAAGGCAGACTGAACCAAAGAAAACTAGACATTACTTAGATAACACTGGAATTCTTCTCTATTTCGGACTGACAACAATAGGTACTTAGAAAGAATACTGGAAAAATAAAAAGCAGAATATGGTAGCCAAACCAAGTGAGCCAAAGATGGAGCTCTAGTAAGGGTAGTTCGGGAACATTTATGGTTGAATGGAGAATGGAGTCTACTTACTACTCGGTCAAATAAATTTATGGTGTGACTATCAAGCCTCAATACAGTTTATCAAGCACAACAAAGTAAGCTGAAACTGCACTTTAAAGAAAATTGTTAGTGGAGCCATTTCTTAACTTTATGTGAGTGTAAGGACCAATTAGCTGACCATTTCACAAAAGAAATTTAGAATCTAAATATCACTTTGCTTTCTCCTTGCTAAGTGCATTTAATATTTACAGACCAGCTTGAAGAAAGTATTATAGAGTAACTACATAGATTGGGTTTTTCAAATATATGTGTAGTTTGATTGGAATAAATGTTAAGTCCTGGCTGTAATCAAATGTGATAAGGTCTAAGGAGTTTGGACTGTCATCTGTGACTATCACGGGTATGTTAACAAAGATAGAGAGCCTGCAGGGAGTTAATATTGACAATTACCTCCTTTTTCTTATGTTTCGCTAGCTATTCTCTGTACTCATTGTCAACGACTATAATCACATCACGTTGTCAACCGAAATTTAATGTAACTCAAAAAATATGAATATAACATAAGATAGACATGTATCATGCATGGCAATAGAGTCTTTTTAATGTGACATAAGCTTCAAGATAAACGATTTGTCTTCTACACGTCAAAAAATCTCCCTAACCAGCCAAAGTTTTCTCCATCAGCAACAGACCAGTTTAAACATAAATAAGAGCTTATATATGTATTGGTGAGAGATCTACTCATTCATACCATCCAATTTACCATAAGCTTCATCAGAGATAGAGTATTTTTCTACTAGTGATGTGTCCTCCAACCAGCCACCAGAAGTTACTGATGTGGGGTCCAGATCAAAGATATGTATGCGGTACCTGCCTCATATAAATCAAAAGGTCAGGGCAAGAGAGTCACCTGAAAGGTAGAAAATAAACAACAATACATCAAACAAAACATTTGCAATCAGATCCAAAAAAATCCAGTATATAACTTTTCACAACAAGAAGGTTTTTTCAACACCAAATTCAGAACAAATTCACAGTGAAGTATTTACCGTTCTGGTATGACTGACAAAAATCACGAATTACTAATTCTTATGAAAATCATAGGTTCATGTCTACACTCTGCATTTATTTAGAGACTCGGCACATTATACCAGCACACCACCAGGCCCCTCCTCTTGAATTGGCGAAGCACTGGCATCCATCTATAAACCCTTCTCCTTTTATTTCAATTGACAAACTTTTTGGTTTATTTGGAAAAATTTGGTTTTGCCAAGTCAACAGAACTTCATGAATTAAAAAAAATGGGAAGCAGAAGTCACCATGGTTGCAAGCATATTACACAGTACCCAATGCACATTCCATTCAGGTAACCTTAAACATTAAAATTCTATGACAAATCCACATGCCATTTCTCTTAAATCATCAGACTTTACCCTCAAACCTAACCTCTACATAAACATACAATGCAACCCACACAATCACTTCTTAGGAATCATAACTTACTGCTTATCTTTTTGAGTACTAAGTAAAGAGTATACAAACTTTGAATAGAGAAAATTACAAACAAGCACAATGTTTTGATGCGGGAAAAATTATAATGCTCAATTATAGCCGCATACTCACCCATCATGTGGAGAGTAAAATCCCAAGGGTCTAAAATTATCGTCCAAGTCACAAACTTTAGCACCTGTGTCGTCATAAAGTTCAAGCTTCATCGAGTCAAATGAAGTGCCACATTTTCGCCAGAGTTTCTCTTTCACCGACTCCACCAATGTCTGCCACCATTAGGTTCTTATAAGCAATACTCCATTATCCCATATAAATAAAAGCCAATATTGCTCGAGAGATTCCCCATGAAGTGAATGGCGATTAGAGAGATAAGGATCTAAACGCAGGAAAATAAAAAATGTGATCTGAAGCAATTATTAGGTACATCAAGCACATTTCTAACCCACATAAATATTTTGAACTATTTCTTAACAGACTTCCAAATTTAAACTAATAGAAGATACTAAATAAAGAATGTTAATTTTCACTTAATTGAATCAGATAAATTTCTTATCATCAACGAAAAATACAGAATCAAGTCCGTAATATGATAACTACACGATTTATGTATACGCAGAAGAAAAATGCTAAGCAATTTTGGGATAAAAATTCCACATTTGAATCGGATCATTAGAAACAAACAGGAAAATATTCAGAAGAAGCTGAAATGGTAAGGATGACAGAGTGAATCGGAAGAGAAAAACCTGAAGGGAAAAGCGGACGTCGGCGGAGAAGGTCTTGAGATTGGAGTGGGTGACTCGGAGCAGGACCGAGTCATCGTTCGGCAGCTGCAGCCGCGACGTCGCCATGGCTGACGGTCCCTCTGCACTGCGCCTTGCCTCCAGACGAGTTAATCGGACAAGCGGACCTCAGCCCGTTCTCATGCCCGATCATCAGTTAAGTATCCGCTTTTTGTCCCGCCCGAGTCTGCTTTCGAACATACAGATTACGATCTTGACGATGGAAACATTTGTTATCCTTCGCTCTAATAATAAGTTAACAAATAGGAAACACGAATCATTTATTTTTTAGATTAGTGGTATACATGTTAATATAAGTTAGTGTAAGTATTATTTATATTATTATATATTAGCGTGCGTACTATTAATCTAAAAAATAGACACTTTATATATATTTCTTATACTCAGTTCATATGATCAAGGAACATAAAAAATAATTCCCTTTAGGATATGCATCAGGCTGTTTAAATTTATTTTGTATTGCTGGCTATTAGATCATAAGGGATTATGGCGTTTGCCCATTATTTAATTGCAAGTTGAGCTGTAGCTATTTTTAGACATTTTGTTTAAGAAGGTATGCTTGATAACTACTTTAAAAACTAAAATAACTTATTTGTTAGTCACATTACTTCGTAAGAACAACCATTTTAAAACATAATCCTCCTCATGAGGAGGGTTAGAGAGAAAAGACTTCAAATGACATTTCTTTTAGTTTTTAAAGTGGTTGTCAAACATAATAAAGCAAGAGATGCACATATTAAATTATTAAATTTAAAATTTTACATTGTTAGCTAATAATTTATGGAAAAAAATATGTATTACTTATTTTATTAATTAATTTGTTTTACAATAGTTGGTGAATGAATGTTTTTTCCCCATTGGAGATACGTGAAAAGATAACTAATACTTTAATTGTATAAAATTTTAAGTTGGAAATTTAAACATATGAGCACTTTATTTAAAAAAATACATATGTGACCCCCTTAGTGATACTGAGTTCACATTGCTAAAAACCAAGTTCACATTGATGATGTTCTAGAGTTGCTTAAACTTTAGGAGATGTTGTACTAAGAAGTTCACTTGTTAAAATTGTTGAAACATGAAAATGTTACAAAGTTCTATAATTCGTGGAATGCATGTATGATTATGATTATACAATTATAAAAAGAGTAATTATAAATAAAAATATGTTTGTTCACTTGGAGGTGCACTTGTAAACTAATACAAATTGATTATGTGGAAATTGAACTAGAAGTGTATATTTGAGTTTAGGATGTTTTGCAACAAATTTATTTTTAACAATTGAGAAATTTATGAGTTTTGCATTACTTGAACTCAAAGTTTTTATTCATCAATAAATGAAGTAGTTGAAGTTGAATGGTATAAGGAAGATCAAAACCATTATCTCTTTAAACGCAACTCTAGTATCATTTATTGAAATTTTATATCTGAAGTATGAAGTAACGAAAAAGCAATATTGTCTCATAAGAAAATAATACATTTTCAACTTAAAAACAAAACTGTGACTTCATGCAAACCATGTTCAATGCCAATTCTTGAATCTTTTGTAGTCTATTCATTTGTTAAATGTTCAAAATTAAATAACCTAGATTATATTTTTCCATTTCCCTCCCTACAAAAATCATCTTAACAAAATTGAGGTCTAGAACCCAATCTCCTACCTCTTTATTTCTTATGGATTGGTGATTACACATTCGACAGTGCAAAATAGCAAGGTATATGTTTAATAAGTTGTTAGTAAATAATAATTGTTGTCCATCATATACAAGAAATAAAAGATTATATACTCATACTCATTTGACTAAATTGAGAATCATAATAAGGATGAGTTGTGTTGAAAATGCTTGTTGCTTCTGGCATAGTTATAAAATATATATTAGCATACCTAGGAAAAAAATATTTTAAAAATATAATCCAACTTGGATAATTTGACACTTTGAGGAGCAACTTGATGATGCACAGGTAGAAGATGGGAGTTTGAAAAATTCTACAATAATAGGTATTTAAAATTTTAAAAATTTTGATGCATAGTAGTAGTCCATCACAATTTCAGACATATATTTTTTGTCCACCTTTTAATACATTTTGTGGTGGGAGTATTTAAATGTTTTTGGTTGAACACCTTTGCCACATTCATGCATTAAATGCCTATAATTTTAAACTTCTTGTAGCTATGTACAATTGTATTATCCTCTAAATTAATGTGACCAAGTGGGCTCCACTTTTCCTTTCCTTAGTGACTTTGAACATAGAAACATTGTCATCTTCTTCAACAATAACACAATTACATGCAGCTCACCTTTTATACTCTTCCTCAAATATGACATGCACATTCCTTGTATATATTTTTGCTACTTGTGTGAGCATTTCCACATCAGTCCACAATAAAGGGTGACTTCTTCTTGAATTAAAATTTTTATCCACTTCATCGACATGTTGATGGTCTAACACTTTCTCATAACCTTTAAGAAACTTCTAAAAGTTGTATTTTCTTTTTAAGAATCTCTTGGAGAAGCTATTTATGCTTTCGCCTTGTTGACTTGTTGTCATGTTTGCACTAAGGAACTCCCCCCTATGCCAAAGTCCATTTTTTTATTAAAGCAAATAAGTCTTTCATTTATTTATTTTCTACAAGATCCAAACTTTTTTAACAACTACTCCCATGCTAACAAAAAAAATTATTTGATTTTAGAACCATATATGACACTTTTGAACTCTTCTTAAAATGCATTGTATAAGCCACAAAAAGGTGCTTGACAACATTTTAATATATGTGTCACAAACATAGACGATGTTGAGTTCTAGACATTACCAAAATGATAGGCCTTTGCCATTGCAACACATTTGATATTTGCAAATCATCTTTGACTTTAAGCCAAACATCACTTTTTAGAAAGTCTCAAACAACCAAAAGAATGACTCTATGGTTTCATCCAAAAGAAAGCCAACATCATAATTGTGAGTTCAATAACCTTCAAAACTTGAGGGTCACCACAGTGCCTCTAGCCCAAAACACTTATTAAGAGTTACAAGATGTAAACTCATGTGCAAGAAGTAAGCTACTATGAAAAATTACTAATCAACCACAAAGAAATACTTAGGCAATTTTAATATGAAAATCTAATCAAGAAAAATCATGTAATCAACCCTTGATTGATTGACCAATGCACTAAGCAGATCTAGAGCTTACAAAGACCCAAATATTATCACAATACTAGAAGTCTATTTCTATGTGCCCTTGGTGACCAAAGTCCTTGGTACTTTTGAATGCCATCTTTTGTCTTCTTCTTTCGTAGCATGATCTCCTCTTGAATCTTTAATCAAAGTCCATCTTGATTTGGTCCATCATCAACTTTTGTGTGATGACCACTTTTGTGATTTGTGTAGCAACTCACAACTCAACTCTTCAGTCACTTTGACTTGAGTGTGTGTGTGAAGTAACCGAACAAATCTGCTAGGAAGCTAAGTCTTACACATGACAATTTGATAATTTCTAATGGATAAACACAAAATCTGTAATGTCCTTGATTTTTTATGATGTTTAGAGATTTTTTGGAAAATTTCTTGCTCGATTTGTTTGGAAATTGAGTAAAATACTTATGCAAATTTGAGTTGAGTGGGGTGTGTGTGGGGTAGGTCCACTGGCATGTATACCAAACTCTACTTGGGTGTGAAGTTGAGGATAATCTGTAAGATTCTTATACTTAAACCGGTTTATTTTTATTATATTTAATTGTTAATGTGTGGTTTAATGTTAATTTTGATCGATTTTGACTATTTTAAAAATTAAAGTAGTTAACAAAGATTTTAGCCAAAATTTTCTTCACATCAATGGTTTTTATGTTAATATAAGTCATTTGGATTTTTTAGAATTTTTACTATTTTTCCTGAAATGTTAAGAGGGCAGGACCTACCATGGGCCCCACGTGCGAAATTAAGACTATTAGTCCCAAATGACCCTAACATCATTATAAGATAGTGTCACGACCCGGATTTTTAAAAACATTTTTAAATAGCACGAACGGTAGGTAGAAATTTTTTTTCTTTTCTTTAAATACAAAACAACTTCAATTAAATATCCAAGTCATGATAACTGGGGTTCACAAATACGAATATCAAATCATATGATATTATTTAACGTCTAAAAATTCATAAAGACCAGCTCATCCATCTAAGTACAAGTTTGTCACCTGTCTGAAAATAAATAACAAGTTGACTCTCACGCTTAAGGTACACTTACGTATCGGAGTTGCAAAAATGCGGAAACCTTTGGTGCTCGCCTGCCTTGGTCTCACTTGTCGTCGCCTGGAGAATATGCAACATAGCAAACCAAACAACAACCACAACCACAATGGAGCATCTCCGCCTACAGGAGAAGAGCTTCCAAAGGACAAAAGGTTTTATTAGTATTTTTTGGATCGGGCCAACATCACCCGATGTTAGTTGCCTATGTACTCATTAGACAACATCTCCAATGTTTCCAACAAGATCGGATCCAGATATAGTTCTACCTACTGCTACACTATACTAAGAAGCATAGCATCACACATGCAATGCTTAAGTATTTTCAAGCAACATATATTTTATGCAAGTCCTTTAATTGTTCCACTTATCTAATTAACAAGCAATATCAAATAATGTTATTAATTATCTCTCGAACCATTGCTCAATAATTAACACTAACCCATCTGTATTCACTTAGAGACAACTCGCCCGTCGAGAAATCTCCAAACACAAGACTCCAACATGCAGAACATCAATATACAATGGCACATGTAAGGTAATATATAAAGCACTGAATATAACATAGCTCAGAAACATGGGTTGACCTTTAACCAATAAAGACCAACACAATGCACAAGACAATGGACACCGTTCAGGAAACAATGCACTAATTGTTACCTGAAAAATACCGACTCCCGCTCAAAGGAGTAATTGTATGCGAACAGAAATCCTAGCATCTCTAGAGATCCACTTGGATCAGCCATAGGTCTAGAGATGTAGGTACCAGCTATGCTCATGGACACACTGGCCAAAGGTAGATGAGCCTTCCATGATGCTCAAAAACCTAGTTTGCGCATTTGTAAGGATCCATCGTCCCAAAGAAATAGAGACCATAAAGGTCTGAAAGATTACCGCCATGGCTATTATCAGAAATCCTAGCATCTCTAGAGATCCACTTGGATCAGCCATGGGCCTAGAGATGTAGGTACCAACTGTGCTCATGGACACACTGGCCGGAGGTAGATGAGCCTTCCATGATGCTCAAAAACCTGGGTTGCGCATTTGCAGGGATCCATTGTCCCGAAGAAACGGAGACCAAGAAGGTCTAAATATCCGCCATGGCTATTATTGTGAGCTTAAACTTTGACTCCAAAAACATCCCATAACCACCCTCGGTTCAATAACCAAGGTAAAGTTCTATGTCAGGGCCCCGTTCACTCCATGAACTAGTCCCAACCCTAAATAGGGTATTTTAGTCATTATCTTACTTAGGTGTTCTATCCCCAATCCAAAGACAACCAAAATCTCTTAATTATTCTTTATTAACCTTAAGTTACTGTTATAACTTAACGCATCAATAACAAAAGCATGCAGTAGGTTAAGCAACATAAATAACATGCAAACATACAAGTGCATAAATAATAATGAATGCCCATTGCACTCATTTGTAGGGCTAGGGCTCATCGCATTCAAGCCCGAGAGTGTAGATAACTTTTAACATATCGCACGAGTTATGCATTTAATACTCTAGTCGATCGTGGTACTTGGTTGCAGACACGTGTAATACGCTGCCTTAAACCTTGAGAATTAGGGTTCTTCCCTTTATTTCCAGTGACACTATGACCTGACAAGGTCTTCATGTCACTTACTGTTCACACCCCTTCCTATTGAAGGCAGTTAACGTCATTTTAGGGCACCCTAACGCTCGGTTGCTAGGTTATCCGTTTCAGCGGAAATAGAACATACTGCCCCCTAAGGGCATTATGGTAATTCCACCACTTGGGGGGTATACTACCCTCCCTTGGTTCATTTGGTCAACTCACTACCCTTTTGTAGATTTAAGTTATTGACCTCTCACAAGGCTCCACTCTCAGACCGACTCACGCTTCCATTCACACGAGTGTGGGCGGGTCCACTCAAAGGGGTATTTCTGTCATTTGGTTTAAGGCCTTAATGACATCCAATGGGTCTAAAATTCAACTCAAGGGTACTACTGGCCTTCATGGACTCTGTGTAATTTTCCTGGCGAGTGACGGGGTCATGAACCTCTTGAACCGACCCAGGTTGTCTTAACGGTTTACGATAAATCCTAAGGGCAAAAGGGTCAATTATCCACTCACTGGGATTTTTCCTCCATTATTGGTTTGGCATATAATTATGTTACTCATTAAAATCTTACTGAGAATTTTCCCAATTTATAGATCAACTCATAGGCCCTTGAACCGGAGCCCCAAAGTCGGGTAAGTGAATATTATACGATAATTAACTAATAGGGGTAAAAAGGTCATTTTACAGTCCCTGAGATTTTTCTGGAGCATGAAACTTTGTCATAATACTCCAACACATCTTGGGGTCCTTGAGTATTTTTATAGAATATTTTTTATATTTTTACTCCCCTGAACCAGACCTAGTTCGATCCCCCTTTTCTTTTTTGTTTCTTTTTTTTTAAAAACCCGACCCGGCCTGGGTCGGTTTGGGTTGACGACCCGCAACGCGGGTCATCTTCCCCACGTTCGGCCAGAGGCGGAAACGCCTCTGACGGCACCGCCCCTGGCCACACGGCCGGGTGGCGGGCTGGGGTCCATCGGATCGCCGCCAGCGATCACAATGAACCTGGCCCCCGCCGTCACCCGGTGGCCGGCCGGGGCCAAAGTCGCCTTTTTTTTTACAGACGGCGATGCCGCCGCGGTTGGTGCCAGCACAGCCCAGGACGGTGCATCCAGGGCCGTTGTGGCCTGGGCTGGCACGGCCGGGACTGGCGCGGCCTTGGCCAGCGGCTTCCCTTTTTTATTTTTTTTCTCTGCAACGAACCGGCGGTCTGCACAGCGGCAACCGAAACTGCCACTGCCAAGACCGCCGGTGCCAGGGCCGATGTGGCCCGAGACACAGCCAATGCGGCTGGAGCCAGCACGGTCACGGCCAGGGGCCAGTATAGCCATTGCGACAGGTCCGGCCAGAATTTAATTTTACTGTTCATAGGAATAGTATATGAACAGTATTTTTGCAGAAATCACTATTATTATCATTCAAATTAGTTAATAAAATCCATAATAATTGCAACTTGAAATCCTACCTCCGTGGCCGAGTTGACATCGATCCACCGCCACCAGAGCCTTGCCGGAGTTGTGCCGGAAAATTCTCTCATCTCCTTCACCGTCCAAAAACTCCCCAAATCGGACAAAAGACCCCCCAAATTGTGCCATAAGAAGGCCTTTTATAAGCATCGGGATTAGGATTCCTAACCCCTCTAGAATTTGGGTAATCTTCCTCAATTAGGCCACCTTATTGGGGCCTTAAAAATTAATTTCGGAATTATAAACAACCGGGCCCGCAAAATGACTTAAACGGGCCAAATACAGTCTAAATCGGGTAAACGGGTCCTGCACGATATATTCAACTTCAAACAGTCGTATCTCCCTCATCTGGACTCCGATTTGCGCGTTCTTGGTGGCTTTTCGAAGCTCTATCTGTCTATTTTCTAATAAAATTAGTTTCAGTTTCACAAATTCTATCTAGGGAGGTAGTTATTTTACTAAGAATGTCAATAGGTCAAACACCCTATTTTCCACATATTTAATTTTTGAAACATAGGAAAATTAGGGATATTACAGATAGAAAATCATTATTTTAAATTTTTTAGACTTTAATTTGGTTTAAAAAATAAACAAGTTTTCCCATTTTAGTAGTAAATCTTATTTGTACCCCATAAATTCATTAGGTTTAACCAACCTTTACTATAAAAGGAATACCCCAGCCATTTTCCCAAATAGGAAAAGGCTAAGATCAAGAGCTTAGGAGCCTAATCCCTATTTTCTGAAAAGAGAAAAGAGATTAAGCTATGGATTTGCTTAATATTTCATTAATCTCTTAGGGTTATTCTCAAATCTCCTAAATATCTTCTTTTGTTATGGTTTAATCTCAATTTCTACCCAAAAAGCTATTGATTTGAACTCCTATTTCAAACCTAATGATGAAAATTTTATTTTTGAGTTTTTTGAATCCTAGATCTACTAGTTCTTGAAGGATTTAAATGTTTTAAATCAGATTTATGAAGGTATTAATAAATACCATATGTTGGGTAGGTTTTCAAGGTGTTAAAGCACCAATTTCAAGTGAGGAAGCTTGTTAAAGGTAAATATTTTCATCCTAAACATGGCTGTGATTTTGGATTTGAGTTTTGATAGAGTTTGAAGTGGGTTCCATGACTATGAGCTTTAATGGGGATTTGAAAAAGGTTTAATCTTTGATGAGATTTCTTGGTGTTTTTGTTTAGTAATGGCTAGATTTGATGTTTTCTAAGCATAGATTTGATTATCATGATGTTTGGGAGGGTGATTTGGTAGTTTAAGATTTGTATGTAGAGTTTCAATTTTGATTTTAAAGTGGAGAAGACGAACCAGAAAAACCCGTTATGGCGATCGAATGGCTAGAGAGCCGATCGAACGGCCAAGCGTTCAAACGGCCTTGTAGGGCATTTGAACACCAACATTGTAGATTTAACTATTTTGCCTATTTTGCTCATTTTAGTGTTTTTACTCTTGAGTATCATTTCTTATGATTTTGAGGAGTAATATATGCCATGATAAACTACTGGAAGGGTATAAATTAAT
Source organism: Saururus chinensis (assembly GCA_035235625.1). Lineage (NCBI taxonomy): Eukaryota > Viridiplantae > Streptophyta > Magnoliopsida > Piperales > Saururaceae > Saururus > Saururus chinensis. The sequence goes on from CP141140.1 coordinate 32,773,281, forward strand.
GTTGATGGCCATGATAAATGCTTAAGTGTTAAGCGGATTTTATGTTATTCGGTTGAGCATGTTATAAATTCTTGTATTGAATCCATGATTGAGTGATTCATTATATTTTAGTATGATTCCAGAAAAGTTTATAGCATGAGAATGGAATTATATGCCTTTACATATCATGATTAAATTATGGGTGAATGATGATGTCATATTTAGCTTCAAGTGTGGTGTGAATATGCTTATATAAGTTGAGCATGAGGTTGAACTTGATTTGAATGGTACTTTTCGATGGTTTTCACCCATGATTTTAGTAAGAACCATGATTAAATGTTAATGAGCATGTGTGGTATGATGATGAGTTATTTACAAAGCATGTTCATGTGCTTAGAATTGAATGTTTCTACCATGCACACACACATGTGAGGGATGATTATGATGATACTTGATATTATGATTATAAATGATGAATGAGGGGCTGATGGGAACACATATCATGAATTAAGATTCATGTATGTATTGCCCATGTATGTACCATGTTGCATGCATCATGAAATAGATTTGCGAATGAGACTTTATTGAGATTAGCTACGGTTGATCGATTGAATACAATGATGTGAGATTGTATGCCGGATTAATCGATTGTTGGCTTATCAAAAATCGATTGATCCAAAAGGACATGATTTTGATTTGAGTTCCTGTGTAGAACATGGATACTCTCCGGGTTGAGTTGATCTGAGTTGATGTTGAGTTGAGTTGAATGGAGACGAGTTGTGTACTTGCATGTGGTTGAGATTTCTTGAGATAGTCATCTGGACCCTGAAAATCCAGAGTGGTACGCCTTTGTGCACCAGCTACCACATGTTCTAGATTCCATGTGTAGGAATTTGGACTATTCTCACCTCATGAGATGTCTAGGGTGAATACACTACTCTAGGTTCTCTGTATAAGATTCAAACATTCTTGGCTAGGACTATCCTGTGTGAGCAGATTTAGGGGTTGACTATCCTGAATACTTTAGGTTTCCTTCATGGAAATAGGACTATGTCCAGTCTATGTGGCATGATTGTACTTCTCTCCATGATGGAGATATTCACCATTTATTGATGATGCATGTGTATGAGATAATATTATGCCCAGGTTACACAGGTTGTATAGGGATAATGAGATTATGTGATACATGTGAATATGATTTATTATGCATGATTTATGGATTGTTTGGATGAAGATTCATCAACAAGCTTCTTCTAAGATTAAGGGGAAATCTTGTAAATTAGGTTTGGTTGTAAAAATTCTTAAATGTATCAGATTCACAATGAATCGTTGGATTCATCAAGATTTGTGATTAATTTTTGCTTTCCCAAGTAATCTCCTCCTAAGGAGATTTCGTGACTAATCGATGGCGGTAATATGTTTTTATTTTAATTTTCCAACTATACCCTTTGAGTTTGGTGTGATTTCTGTAGAGCTTCGCTATGTAGGCCTCAATGGCCTGGTGTGATTTCTATGGAGCTCTGCTATTCAGGCCATTGAGGCCTCCGCATTGTCTGCTACTCAAGGTGGTGTCGATTGGAGACTCAGTAGTGGGCATCCCAAATCCTCTCCCGCTTCACCCGGGATGAGTTCAGCCTCGACTCCAAAGCCACCATTGGTGTCGAGTTCCATACTCGCACCCTTGTCATCCAACACAAGTCCGTCGAGGCCCAGATCTAGGATACCTCCGACGAAGAAAGGATTTTTCGAATCTGCACTTTGGTTATGATCACTACTCATTTTTTCATATCATAAGCCATCTGAGTTATCGTTTGCTGGAGAACTATAATTGTTGCATTTTGAGATGGGAAATTAATGGAAAAGAAGGTATTTCAAAGAATTTGGTTCTCTATGAAGGGGAAGTAGGAAATTCGTTGTGAAATTTATGGTTTATGTCTCTGTGATTTTGATTGTTTATTATTATTTGTGCATTCATTCATCAGCCCTACATGTCGTGGAACAAATTTGATTATGATTTTTTCCCGGTGAGCTAACATTTTCCACAAATTTGCAGGCTTCCAGTCCAATCAAACTTGAGCCCTCTATCCAGGCAGCCCTTGAGGTCGTCTTCTTTTTCTGCTTCTTTCATTTTTCAGAACAAGGAGAAGGCCGTTGAAGCTTTGATTCTTGGAGGGGTAAGGATTTGATAGTGCCCTGCATCTCTTTATATATATATATAATTTAAAATTTTGGATCAATGTCCAGCAATTGCATTGTAGGGATCAGTTGGGAAGTTGGTTTTGATTCTCATGATGTTTAACCGTTTGGATTGATAACTTGCTGTGAATGCTTGATTTAAACAACATGGGCGCCTATATTACAATTCTCATGCATCATTTCAACATGCAACCAATTCTTTTGTTATAAAAATGGACTTTATTCTGTACTTGTTTGTTTTGATGATTGGAAGTTTTGCTGCTGAAGAACACGAGAAATTGTTTCTTATTTTTTGCAATATCTTATATTCGTGTTTCCCTCACAATTTTGTTACATCTGATTCATGATATGGTCATTTTTAAGCAATTTTTATGGTTTCTTTGATCATTTACAAATATTGGAGTGATTTGAAAATGCATGCAAATAAACAGTTGTGAATATTATTCACAAAAATCAGTGAATGCTCTAATGTTTTTTGACAAATTTCAACTATGTTTGTTCATGCCTCTTTTGTTACTGATATTGTAAAAAAAAGTAAATTAGCTTAGTGCAAAGTTGCGTTTACATAGTATTTGATAGTGGATTTGTTCATGCCTCTTTTGTTACTGATATTGTAAAAAAAGCAAATTAGTTTAGTGCAACAGTTGCGTTTACATAGTATTTGATAGTGGATTTGTAAAAGGGGAAATTGAACATTATGACAATTTTAGTAGCAGTATAAAGATAATACTTAATAACAACATAGAGCTTTTAGTTTCTCACTTGCTTAGTGCAAATATAAGTTGAGGCATAGAGCTTTTAGTTTCTCACTTGCTTAGTGCAAATATAAGTTGAGGCTTCCTGCCCTAGAAGATTGCTATGAAGTATACAAATAGAGGTTCAAATTAATGGCTTAAAGTAAGTCATGTTCACTTGCAGCTTTTGATCAGTCCTATTTGATTTTGTATATGTTTTAGTTTCATTGAAGATTTTTCAATGCTTGCTAATGAAAAAAAAATGTGGGGCTCTGAATCCTGTTGCAGGTGTGGAGGCTAATGGGTCTTCAATAAATATATGCACAACTACATATTTATCCACAAGGGGGCGAAAAATAGGATATGACAGAAGGGCCTTGTTTGATGGAAGCTGAAGGAGTCCTTTCTTCTCACCTCTCAAAAGTTCCCTTTTTCATCATAAAGGGGAACATAATCAAGAAAATGCTAGAAAAGGCAAATGTATAGTTCATAACTAAATACACCAACGACATAAATCAAATGAAATTGAAACTGTGACATATGGGATGTCTATTTGATATAGGTATTACTTGGTGATATCTATGTTTGCTATTGTGACTTCAATTGAACTTTCTTTTTAGGTAAAGGGCAATTAAAAACTAGGAGTATTGCATATCTATGATATGTAATTGATGTATAGAATTGTAAATGTTTGCATATGGTAAAAAATGTCACTATTTGTCTATGAAGTCCTACTTGATTTTTGAACTTGAATTGATGATCCTATGTACAACATAATGATATAGTACTATCAATGCTACATATATATATATATATATATATATATATATATATATATATATATATATATATATATATATATATATATATATATATATATATATATATATATATATATATATATATATATATATATATATATATATATATATATATATATATATATATATATATATATATATGACTTCAGCTGACATAGCTACTTTTGGAAGGATATGCATTGAGGACATGGTTTTCACTTATATCTTTATAAGCTGTAATACCAAAATAAATGTAGTATAATTTTCTTTTTAATACACGCAATAGTCCAGCAGTAAATATATGTACTTCTCTTCACAAGTCTCGACTGTATGATTAGGTAAAAAACAAAACGAGCAAATAAGTCTTTTTGTAGTAACATTTCACGACCAAGACTGCATATTCAAATGCAACCCCATAGCCAATTGAACTACATAAAAGGAAAAGTATGGAATGAAAAGTATGTATTGAGATTGAAAGAAAGTGAGATTTGTTGTACACTGTAGAATCCAGATGTCAAGAGTGCAGTCTTGAAGATGGAGGGGACTAGATAGTGATCCACATGGGGTTAGAAGTGTTTTGGGGCTACATAGTGTTTCACATGGGGTTAGAAGTGTTTTAGTGACCCTAGGAAATTGCAAAGAAATCTAGTGGGCATGCACATAATTTTAACTATTGAATCCACTTTTCATATGGTTTTAACAAACATGATTCATTAACAAATCTTTCATTAATCAAATTCATAAAACATGTAATTACCAAACATAAAAGGCTTCATCAATGAATTTAACTAATCAAATTCACGTGAATCTTGATTTACTACACAGACTAATCAATATCTATATAGCACCTTAGTATTGTGTGATTAAGACACTTATCATGCAGGGTGAATGATCTATGGATGAATGATACGAATATGTATTATATGATTACGTGTTGGAGACACATGTTATGCAGGTTCAATGTTATGAAAGAGAATGGTTTATTATGCATGATCTGAATGTGTGTCAGAGACACTACTCATGCAGGTTATATATGAAGTTATGCATGGTGTGATTGAGTAAGAATCACTTATTATCCAGGATGGATGTTATGCCATAATGTGATTATTCATGCCATGATTAGTATGTATGAGATAATTGTATGTAGGATAATTACTTATGGGTAAATAGAGGTATGGTAAGGGAATTAATCAGAAATGAGGATATTATGTGAAATGTGGATATGAATTACCATGTTGATGTGTCGTGGTTATTTTCTGATTAACGTTACCGTAATTCAAACTTTATTGAGTTTTACTCACCCCTCTTTTTGTGTTTTGTTTTGGGGCTGTATGGTACAATATGCAGTTGATTAGGATTCCCTATATGAGGGGCGATCAGGATATACGTGGGAATAGGTGTGGATGCCTTTGGACCTTATTTTGTCTTCTGATTTATGCTATTATGATGCTAGAATACTATGTATGAATGATTATGTTTCAGACTCGTGTATATCTTTTGCTTTTAGACTTGTCTAAGATTTTATGATTCGAGCCTTGTGTTTAGGCTCAGGATATTAAGTATGTGGGTTAAGTTTGAGGATTTATTTCAGAGATGTTATCCTCTTTTATTTTTCCTTATTTCTCTTACACAAAGGATTAAAGGTGTGTGACTCCGTGTATGTAATTCACCCGCTATTGGTTGAGACTTTTGCAACGTGTTAAAGCAACAATCTTGTAACCCCTGTGCACTTCGACCGGCCCTTGGACTAGGTTCGGCTCGGGTCAGGCGGGTGCCGGGGCGTGACATAATCCCAAGATGGTTGATTTGATCCCAACTTGATTATGGATAAGGATGGAAAGTCCTGAGAGAGAAGGGAAGGTGCCTGACATGGCTCTTCTCATAAAGCGGCCCCATGCCTCTCTCTCTCCCCCCTCTCTTTTTGACTGCCGATCCCCCCCTCTCCTTCTCTCTCTTTCTCCCAATTCATCCCCCTCCCCTTCTTCCCCTTTTGATTTATCTTTCTCCTCCCATAATCCTCCATTACCTTAGCTTATGAAATTGAAAAGGACCTCCATTAAAGAGCCATTGATGACCTTAAAAACTCCTCACCATTGGAGCATCACTTTGCTAACTTCTCCTCAACTTGTACACTAGTAAAGGATTAGATTGAGATCTTAAGGGTTGTCTCGAGGTACAAAAATATTAAGATTTTATTGTTATTTGATTAGTAAAGGATTTTAGAGGTTGGCCCTTAGTAAATTCCTATGAATTAAGGTTTTATGCTGGAAAGAGATTTGTTTTTCTTCTGTTCTTCAAATCCGGCAAGATTTTTAAATCAAATTGAGATGTAAGTGATCCACACTCGCTAATCTATACTCGTGGTAATTTTTAATGGTTGTTTTGAAAGCATGAAGATTATTGTTTAAATGTAAATGCTAAAATCATGATTTTGACATATGTTTGTTGTGCCCGAAGTGGCACAAACGGTATCTTGGAGTTTCATGCAGGGAAAGGGAAGGAAGAAGGAAGAAAGGGGAGAGAATTCTGAATATTCAATTGCATACCAAGCAAAGAGGAAAGGGGTGACTCATATAGGGAGCCGACCCACTCTCCTAGGGAGTCGCACCACCTAGTGGGCCAGGCTATCCCGTGGGCCACTAGTTGGTCCAATAACAATTATCATCCTATTACATAGGTAAATACTAAGCCAATTACATAAGGAAATAGCCTAATGCACTAGAATAAAAAGGAAATAAAGTAGAGTATGGTGAATGTGCGCAACACTCCACCATGATTCCGCTATTCGCCTTGACCTCAAGGTGACCAAGTTGGGTAGCGAGTCATGAACTCGTCCTCAGAGATCCACTGGCATCCTCAAGGGGTTGACCCTGCCAAGAAACAAGCACCTTTGTAGTGATACGACCTGAACAACGTACCTGATGATTATCAAGCACCAAGGTTAAAACAGGATCTGAAGGCAGGACTGGTCACATCAAAGGAGGTGGTGGAGCATTAGTGGCGAGGGAAGAGTCACCTATGCATCGACGGAGCCTGGAGACATGGAAGACGGGGTGGACTAAGGAGCTAGGTGGTAGAGCAAGATGGTAAGCCACTGGGCCGATATTTTCCACCACAGCATAGGGGACCATGGAAATGGGGGGTGAGCTTGGAATGCTCGGGATGAAACAAGGATGTTTGGCACCAAAGGAGGACAGAGGCATAAACCAAGTTGCCCACTACAAACTCTCTATCAGTGTGATGGCCGTCATAAATCTACTTCATCCGGTTCTAAGCATAGGACAAGTTCTCCTTAAGTTGGCAAAGAACCTCGTCCCGTGTCTGTAGTATATAATCCACCTCGGCCACAGAGGAGCGGTGAGGGACATAGGATAACACGGTCGGTGGAGGCTGGCCATATAGCACCTTAAAAGGAGTAAATCCCATGCAAGTGTGAAAGGTGGTGTTGTATGACCACTTCGCCCATGGAAGAAGTTGAAGCCACCGGCAGGGCTAAGACATAGTGAAATAGCGAAGATACTGCTCCAAACAATAGTTCACCACCTCTGTCTGTCCATCCGACTGTGGGTGATAAGCAGTGCTTATGTGGAGAGAAGTGCACTATAAAGCGAAGAACTCCCACCAGAATTGAGATATGAAGATCTTGTCACGGTCAGAAACAATAGTATGAGGCATGCCGTGGAGTTTGGCTACCTCCCAAACATAGAGCTCGGCCACTGTCTTGGCATTGAATGGGTGGCCTAGAGCACAAAAATGAGCGTACTTGGACAACCGATCCACCACCACCAGAATCACCGACTTGCCTTGCACCACGAGTAAGGCCTTCACAAAGTCCATCGAAACATCCTCCCAAACCTTGTCAGGAATGGGTAATGGCTGAAGCAAATTGGCAGGGGACGTCGTGGCAGCCTTCAACCTCTTACATACATCACAGGCGGCAACATATTCCTATACTGCTCGTTGAATACCTTGCCACATAAAGCTTTGGCTGACCCACTTATAAGTGCAGAATGCTCCTTCCCGACCGTCCACTGGAGTGTCATGGAAGTGGGAGAGAATGCGCTTGCGAAGATCATCAATATTCGGTACCCAAAGGCAGTCCTTCCAAAAGAGAATATTATCCCACCACAAAAAGAAGGGACAAGTAGTGGGTTCGGCCTAGATAGTTGTAATCAAGGTCTAGGTCGGAGTACCCTCAATGTATGCTTGCCTCAACTCATCAAGGAAGGGACAGGATGGAGTAGAAATGGCCAAGCACGAAGTGGAGGGAGAGCTGCGAGAAAGGGCGTCGGCCACAATGTTTTCCAACCCTTTCTTGTACACTACCTCATAATCATACCCAAGTAACTTACCGACCTACCGCTGCTATGCTAGAGTAGACACCCTCTGCTCAAGGAAGTACTTCAAGGGTTGGTGGTTGGTGTTGATGAGAAATCTGCGGTTGAGCAAGTAAGGCCGCCATATGTCGACGACGAGGACAATAGCCAATATCGCCTTCTCGTAAATGGACAGGGACAAGGAGCAGCCAGTCAAAGTCTTGTTGAAGTAGGCAATTGGGCGCTCATTTTGTAACAGACTGCCCCTAGGCCTGTCTCCGAAGCATCCATTTCAACCACGAAGGGGTGGTTGAAATCGGGTAAAATTAGAACACGGGCCGATGCCATAGACTGCTTTGGCTCGTCAAAGGCCGCTTGGGCAGCCTCATTCCAACTAAATGCCCCCTTCTTTAGAAGCTCTGTAAGGGGCCGAGTAATCTCTCCATGCTAGCTGATGAACCTCCTATAGTAGCCATTGAGGCCCAAAAAACCCCGTAGCGCATGGACACAAGTGGGTGGTGGCCAAGAGAGCATGGCAGCCACCTTTGATAGGTGAGTGACGACTCCATCCCGAGAGATGATATGCCCTAAATAATCAACTTGTGGACTGCAAAAGGAACACTTCGAATGCTTAAGAAATAAATAATTATTTCTCATAATAGAGAAGACAGACATGAGATGCTCCAAGTGCTCTGCCCACGATTGGATGTAGACAAGGATGTCATCAAAGAAGACAAAGATGTAGCAGCAGAGGAAAGGCCGGTGTGGCACCACATGCACCCGTGTTACTACATGCGCCGCATTTTTGTAATGTGGGCGCAATCCAGAAAATGGTGGTGTTGTGGTTTCAGCGCGCTGGGGGTCTATAAATACCCCATTTGTGCAGATTTTTAGTCAGATCTTCTTCTCCCCCGTTTCTAACCATTCTAAGTCCGATTAAGGCCGTTCAAGAGGCGTTCTTAAGTAAATCGAGCATGCTCTATGCAATGGAGCAGTCCTTTCTTTTAGTTAGAGACCGTATGAAGAGGAAATGCCCCTAGAGAAGGAGAGGTCCTGCTGTTGTCCTCGAGCACCAACAATCTTCTTTTTCTCTGTTTCTGATTATCCTAGCTCCGATTTAGTCCATCCAAGAGACGTTCTTGACTAAATCGAGCATGCTCTTTGCGATGGAGGGTCCATTTTTTGAGTTGGCAATTTGTATGAGGAGGAAATACTTCGAGACAAGGAAAGGCCCTGCCCGTCGTCCTCGAGCACAGGAGTAAGAAAAAGGGGCCATGAGCAAGATGGGGTTATATCTGAAGTTGCCGGGCCACAACCAGAGAAGCAATGTAGAGTAGGGGAGGCTATGTCTTCCACTGAAGAGCCACGATGTGTGAGGAACATCCCCGAGTAGGGGAGGTTCTATCTGCCGCTCACTGGTGCATAAAATGAGAAGAGTCTTAAGCAAAGATAACGTTTGTACGTAGTCTTTTAGTGCAATACAAGGAATGTATGGAGGCTAGAGGAATCTCCGTCTACTGCCTTTGGATCCTAAGGGGAGGAAGCCAAGAACGAACGAGCAACTCCGAATACTGTTACCTTACGATGACATGAAGGGTGTAAGCATTTTTGACATCCCGTTTAAATTATAGAGCTCCATGTGCTAAATTAGGATGTGTGCTATGCGATGATCCTTTGTGCTCTAATCTGCTATGCTTTGATGTGGCATGTTTATGTTCCATCTTGCTCTAGGGTAAAGCAAGACGTGTGGTGTGTGTATGCGTGTTCGGTCTCGGCTCAGTGATAGAGCGAGACGTGTGTATGTCATTTTGATCCCGCTCTGTGGCAGAGCGAGATGTATGATTTCGTTGACTTATTAACTTTCGCTTGACTCCGATATATGACGAATTTTTGTATAACTCTAAATAAATATCAGTATATATGTATTTTAATATATATGATTTTGTGACTCTTGTTGGATGTATTAGCCATTAGGCAGAACTACGTTCAGATCCGATCATATTAGAATAATATCCAATACGTACGTAGGCAACCAATAGTAAGGCAACGTTAGCCCAATCCAAATTATTTATAAATATATGTTTTATTTTGTTTTACATGTGACAAACTATGAAGCTTCGTTGTGTGTGTGTCCGTTCCAACCTAAGTCTACATATGGGGAAGCCTTGAAGCTCCGTAGTGCGTAAACAAATGTTCTACCTCTTGCACACAGACGATGGTTCCTGGCTTAAGGAAAGATCAAAGTTTTTATTAGTGAATTTTGTGAGCTCGGTTTGGGTCGGGTCGTTACATTCCTAGCTAAATCGAGGGTGTTCTATTCACTTGAGGGTTTATTTTCATGATTTGGCCCCTCTAAGCTAAGGAAAACCTCAAGGAGAGACTTGAAATATGATAATTAAGATCGTTACAAGTTAATGTAGGGGGGTTTTCATTGGAAATTTATGCTCACTAAGATTAATTGTGTTTTTCAAAGAAAATGCTCTTATGGGGTTATTCCTATTCTATTTTAAAAATACTCTTTATCTTTTAAATGAATTTTTGATGTTTTAGGTCTTCAGACTCTCTGGGTAGCTATTTAGTATAGAGCTCAAAAGTTATTAATTTTGGATACTGACACAATTGGCTTTGACATGCACAAGATCTGGGATATCATGGGAAAATCACTTTGCTTCTATCTCTTGTTGCCCCATGAGTACATGTGTAAGTCATTTAGTATCATGCCATTCTATGATTGATTTGGATTCTAAAAAACGTCTGCTTTCTAAATGATTATATGAATTTTATATCCTAACATGAATTATTTTGTGAAGCATGTTTGTAGAACTTAAGTCACCCTACTTAGTATAAATATTCTTACCCAACCAAGATTTTGCTGGTGCTACTGCATGTTTTGGAAGGAATGAAGAAAAGCTTCCATAGTTTGAAGTGTTTGATTTTTGTGAACTTTACCTATGATGAATAATGTACAAAGGCATGTTATGCCATTTTTGAAATTTTGTATAATATAATATATGTCAGAGTTACTCTTCTTTACTAGGTGATCCTTGGCACTTAGTAATAAATTGATGCATTTTCAATGGTTATTTTGTTTGTTTTATTTTACTTTATTACAAATTTTGATGGATCGTTACACTAACAACGTGATCACTCTGAGAGAGAAAAGATAAAGCCCGCTTTAAAATTTCTTTAGCAATAAAAAATAAGGAAGGAGTTAACAGATCACATTGATGAACACCTCTAGAGGATTTAAAGTAACCATTAGGAGATCCATTAAGAAGCACAAAGAACCAGCATCCCATGACAAGTATTTCTGTAATGCCCCTAATTTTCCCTACGATTTTCTATGTTTTTTCTGCGATTTTTCAGTTCGTTTTCAGCGGGAAAATAATGACGCTTCGGCGTATTTGGTCATGATATTCTTACCCGTATAGTCAGGTGTGGGTCCAGTCATAGGCCACGGGCCTAGACGCACGTTTACGGCTAAAAAATTTGAGAGAGAAGGCGACTGCAGAAGATAAGGGAAAAAAAGAAAACAGATTTATCGGGTTCGGGCTTGGTCGAGCCCGATCCAGAAAATTCTGGAATAAGACCATTCTCCCCCCTCTACGGTGTTTCTCTGTCCCAGCCGCCGCCAGTGGGCCGCAGCACCACCGCCACCAGCTCTGCCACAGTCTGGCGACGGCAAGGGTGCCACCACCCCAGCCCCCACGACCGCCACGGCCTCCGCTCCGCCTCTCCCCTGTTTTCCCTGATCCCGCCACACCTCTTTGTCTCGTGACTTGGTGGCACCGGCGCTGGCTGGTGGGCTCCGCCCGGCCTCCATCCGGCCAATCTCAGGCCGGCGACAGTAGGGCCGCAGCCCTGGCCAGTCCCGCCGGCTCCCCCACTTGGATTTCCTCGGTAAGCTCTCTCTCCCTCTCTCACTGTGTTTTGTGTACCACCGCCGTCGTGGGCCATCGAGGGCCAGCCGTGGGAGGCCACCCCTCCCGGCCCAAGGGCCTCCGCTCCGCCGCCCCACTCCATTTTCCCTCTTTGCTCTATTTCCACCGATGCACAGCTTTGAGTAAACAGTGGCCACCGACGGCCATCTATGGCCGACCGGACCTCTATCCGGCCATGCCTAAGTCCTGCGAAGGCGATGGACCACCCCACTCAGCCCGGTTCCATCTCCTCCACCGTTCTCTCCTCCGCCAGTGCATTTTGGCCCTGATTTTTGCCATAACCGCCCCCTCTGGCTTTTGTTTCTACAGCCGCTGCCGGTGGCTGGTTATGGCCGGCCGGACCTCGCCTCAGTCCAGCGATGGGGGGGAGCCACCCCACTCGACTTCCTTCCCCTTTGCCCTAAAAAGGACTGCTCTTTTCCCCCCGTGTCTTTTTAGCCCAAATCAGTCTGCCCTCTCTGTGTTGGACTACCGACGGGTTGCCACTACTAGCTGGACGTCGGACATGGCCATGTGGACCTTTGTCTGGCTCTACCTCGGCCAAGTGATGCTAGTGGGCCACCCCTCTGGGCCCTATTGAGAGTCCATTCCCTCCACTTTGTAGGAACCCGATCCGCATCCCTTGCTCGGGTGCTCTCACTTGGAAAAATAGGGTCTCTGTCCCTCACTGTGCTGTTTGTCCGACATGTCACCGTTGACTTTGGCCGTCACCACTGGCACCGCCTGACCGTTAGATGGCTCCGCCATCATCTGGAGTTGACATCTGAGTCCTCCACCACCTCTCCTTCATCCTCAAGTGTCGCCCCATGCCCTCCGCCCATATGTGGGCCCTTGTAAATGCGAAATCAACGCCGTTGGGTGCTGTCCACGACCGATTTCGACGTTTTGTGACCGGTTGGGTATTGTTCAACTGTTGGTCAAATTTTAGTGAGTACACTCTGCCTTTTCGTCGCACCTGCCACTCGTTGGCACGATCTTTCTCCCGGCCGCCCCTAGTGTGCTGTCGTGGATCGCGAATTTTATCACTTTGACTTTGACACCCCTTTTGGCCGTGTGTAGTTCTGGCGTTTCCTAAAACCTCGGGAAAGCAACTCTCTCAGCTAGGCAATGGTTTTGACTGCCGACTCCGCCACTGTCGTGTGCTCGCCATCAAACGTCATGATTACGAGGTAGGGGAGCTTGAACTTGTAATTTCATGATAGCATGCTTGAATGAGTAGTAGCATGCTAGGAATTGCATGATGTGCATATAAGCATGATTATATGGTGTGTTTAGATACATATGACATGCATATAAGCTGTAAGTACGATTGATGTATGTGTAATACATGTGCTAAGTATGATTAATATGTATGAGTTGTGTACACGTTCTATGGATGTGGAATATGTATGCGCTAGCGATGGCTAACAAATCTATAAGTATGCTACGTATGTGTTTTATGGACTTTCTAGTGATGACTAGCGATCGTGAGTTAGTTATGTGCGTGGACTGTGTGAGGGCAGAGGTATGGGTGATGGACGGTAAGAAGTGGTAAGGTTTTTGGTATGGAGTCTGATGTGGATGAGTAAGCGTGTGATAGAAGACAACAAACGTAAGTATGACAGACGAAGAATGGAGTGGATTGGATCATTTTGGTGTGGAGCAAAGTCAGGGGTTGGTTTCTGTAAGTAAGAGAACTTAGGTGTGAAGCCTTATGTGGGTTTGTTAGACGGTAAGAGTGTGCATAATTGTATAAGCATAATGTACAGATTATAAAGTGAAAAGTAAGTATAATCAGAGAGGTGTAAGTAAGGGGGGATAACGAGGATCTGCTTTGAGGAACTCAGTTTGGCAATGTAAGATGTTTTGACCGTAAGGTGGATGTCAGAGGCTATATGATTATGTAAGGATTTGTGTACAGTGAACCATGTTGTGACTTGGATGGGTAAGTGAAGTCTGCTGCCCCGACGAACTAGGGTTTCGATCGGGCTCAGCTTCGGTTTGATCAGTCAAGGACTGTGAATCAGTTTGGCATAATTGTACCGCATAATATACTTAATTTAAACTTGAATTATGAGAAAGTTAGTAATAGCATTGTGAGTTTGAGATCTGAGGGTTCGACGGATTAGGTTCCATGTTTGAGCTAGCCGATAATGAATTGACTGTGCATTTCTTGTGTCTTGCCATGGTGGTCATTCGTGCCGGATGTTGTCTGTGTGCTATATAGTGCACTGGACATCTGATGCTCTGTTGAGAGTGATGTATGCTTTGACTTGGTCTGTGTGCTGTATTAAGCCCAAACGTTTGATGCTCTATTGAGAGTGCTATAAGTTTCCGCCCTTCGTGGGCTCTATATGTTTCTACCTAGATGGCACTGTATGTTCTGCCCTAGAGTGGCACTGTATGTTTTTCACCCTTAGTTGGCACTGTATGGCCCTTGTTGGCATTGTATGACCCCAGAGAGTGGGTATTTGCATACTCAGGTAAGTAGTATCATGGATCTACTCTTACTTGTTTCCTGTGCCCCATGAGCATAGGTGTGCCTTGCCTTCGGAAAAGTCCATGGCGTCTAGTTACTCCCTGAAGGTTAAGGTGACACCCTTGTGGCATTCCCTTCCTTTCTGACGTTGGAACTTGTTAATTGTAATGAGCTTCAGTTGTTGGTAGTATGTGTACGATTGTGAGAGTATGTTGTATGCTTCAGATTCTGAGTAAGTTGTACGGGTAAGATCCAGAGTAAGTGTAAGCTCCTATGGAAGACGTAAGAATACGCTTATCTATAAGCGTATGATTGTATGATTAAGGTCGTACAAGTACGTGTAAGTTGTGTGAGTATGAGTATGAGTACGATTGTAAGATGATGATTCTGAGTAAGAATGTAAGTATAAGTTTCTAAGTAAGACCGTAAGTGTACGATTCTGAGCACGATTGTAAGTATATGATTCTAGGAAGGACTGTAAGTGTAAGATTGTACGAACAAGGTCGTACAAGTATGTGTAAGGTATTGAGTATGCGTATGATGGTACGAGTATGTTGTAAGACCCTGGTTAAGGGTGTTTGTGTAAGTTTGCTTTCATTGGCGTGTTTTGCATTTTATATGTAGATGTATATGATTATGTTATGTTGACTGCTTCATGTTTGAGTTGCATGAATGCATGTATTTATGAACTTACCGAGTTTAATGTTTAGGTTTCCCCTACTGGGTATTTTCCTACTGAGTATGAAAATACTCACCCTACTTTTTTAGCCCCGTTGTTCGGGAGGCTTTTGCAGGTTGTGTTGGTGAGCTCCTGGAGATGGACGCTCGTTTCTGCGGTGGATTGTTTCCCTCTCGACTTAAGTATTTTTGACTTAATGAGAGTATAGTTGGTGCTACGATATGATGTATTTGGTGAGATTTAAGTGTTTATATCTTCTGGACTTTTAATTTGGATCAGATAGTAGACTATTTATGGGACTTGTACTCGGGGATGCCTGGGAGTTATTTATATTTAAAAATCCATGATCATGGTAATTTAGTCGTACATTTGTTTTCGAGTAATGACTGAGGATATTTGATTTGGTGGTACAATGTTTAACCGTATGATGCTTTAAAGTATCAATTGTTTATACAGGTTTTGATTTCGTCATTTTTACTCCGATTTACAGACGTTGTCTTGCAAAAAAAAAATTCTGTGAATTTTAAGAAAATTGTATGAAAAATCTCGGGCATTACAATTTCAATGAAAGCAACAAAAGTGGAAGGGAAGCCAAACTTATATAGTATCTGGAAGAGAAAACTTCATTCTAATCTGTCGGAGGCTTTAACAATATCTAACTTCATGACAACAATGCCATTAGTGGACTTAGAATTAAAGATCATGAATAATTTCTTGCACTACGAGAGTAGCATCGAGGATGTTCCTTATTTTAACAAAAGTACACATTGTTCTCTAGAAATTTTGCTAGGAAGAAGAGCACCCGATCGGTCATTAAAAATTCTAGAGAGCACTTTCATGTTGAAATTGCAAAGACTAATAAGTTTATAATATGAAATCTTTGAGGGCTATTTACTTTAGGAATTAAATCTATAAATGTAGAGGAATAGGATCTAGGAAGCTGACCTTCTCAAAGAAATACCTTATAGCATCAACCAAACCTTCATGCATGATATCTCAGCAATGAGTATAAAAAGAGCCATCGAAACCTTCCTAGGTAAAGGTGCTATCAGTGCATATAAAAAATGTAATGCCCGAGATTTTTTATCACATTTTCTTAAAAATTAACATAAAAATTTTGCAATATAACGACTCTAAATCGGGAAAAAATGACGAAATATAAAACCTGTGAAAGTAGTTTATAATTTAAAACATCACACATCAATTTTTCCCATCTAGATTTTTTCTCATTCAATCAAACGTTGTACAACCAAAGCAAACATCCTTAGGTGCTACTCGAAAATAAACATATGAATAAATGATCATGATCATGGGATTTATATACAAATCTATCCCAGACATCCCTGAGTGCAAGTCCCATAAACAATCCACAGTCTAACCCAAATTACAAGTTTAGAAGCATAAACACCTTAATTCTCATCTCACCCAATACATCAGATCGTGGTACAAAATAATACTCACAAGGAGTCAAGGATATACCTCAGTCAAAGGGAATCAATTCATCATAGAAACGAGCATCCATCTCCTGGAGCTCTCTGTCACAAATTTGCAAAAGCCTCCTGAATGTCAAGGATACAAAAAAAGGGTAATGAGTAGTTTCATACTCAGTAGGAAAACACCTAGTAGGGGAATTCTAAATAGTGAAGTTTGTAAGTCCATACATAGATGAGTTCATGCAACTCAAACATGAAGCAGGCAGGCATATAACCAAATACTTAACATCAAACCATTCTTACACTTACATTCTTAATTAGAGTCTTACCAACTTACTCGTATAATCGTATACTTACTTATACAACTTACACATACTCGTACAACTGTACTCGTATGACCTTACTCATACGACCTTACTTGTACAATCTTACTCGTACGACCTTACTCGTATAATCTTATTCATACGACCTTACTCGTACAATCTTACTCATACAACCTTACTCGTACAATTTTTCTCGTATAACCTTACTTGTACAACCTGACTCGTATGACCCTATACAACTTTACACTTACAGTCTTGCTCAAAAACATACACTTACAGTCTTGCTAAAAAACACATGCTTACAGTCTTGCTAAAAAATATACAGTTACAATTTTACTCAAAACTTACACTTACAGTCTTGCTGAAAATCTTATAAACTTACTTAGAACATACATACTCACTTGTACACATATTATTGACCACTGAAGCTCATAAAATTAATAAGCTCGAGTGTCAAAATGGAAAGAAATGCCACTGGGGCATCACCTTACACTACAACAAAATTGGGTATTAGCGATGCTTATGTAAGCGTTGCAATACTATGCGTCGCTAATATATGCTAATAATGACATATAACAAACCGTCGCAAAAAATACAACCATTAGCGATGCATAATATTAAGTGTCGCTAATAATAGTCTATTAGCGACACACAATATTAAGCGTCGCTAATACGTAATATTTTAGCTACGCTTGAATTTATGCGTCGCTAATACTTACATTATTAGCGACGCTTATAAAAGCGTCGCTAATAGATATATATTTAATTTTTTTTAAATAAATTTCAACATTATTAACGTATACATACAAACATCGTTAATAGTTTCAACAATAGCGACATTTAAATATGAGTGTCGCTAATAATTCTCAATTTTTTAAAAAAAATAAAAAATAAGAACTAATAGCGACGTATATGCTATACGTCGCAACTACCTCATCGTAGTAGCGACGCATAGTCATATGCGTCGCTACTACCTATTTTTATTTAATTTTTTTAAAATTTTATTATTTTATTATTTTTAAAAATAAAAAAATTAAAATAAAATACTAATAGCGACGTATATAGTTATACGTCGCTATTAGTATTTTTCTTTAATTATTTTCTATTTTTAAAATTAATTTTAAAAAATAAAAAATATTAAAAATTTAAAATTAGAGGAAAGATAGTGTGTAGGTAGATAGGAGAGGGAAGAAAGAGAGGGAGAGGGTGGAGAGAGAGAGAGGAGAGAGAAAGGGTGGAGAGAGAGAGGATAGGGAAGAGAGAGAGAAGAAAGGGAAGAGAGAGGGAGAGAGAGAGAGAAGGGAGAGGGGGGAGGGAAGAGACAAAGGGATTTTATTTTGTTGTTTTTTTTAATTTTTTATAATTTTTTGTATGTTTTATATAAAAAAATTAATTTAAAATAAAATACTAATAGCGACGTATAGGATTTTATACGTCGATATTAGTACACGTATTAGAGGAGAGGGAGAGAAGGGGGAGGGAAGAGAGAGAGGGGAGGGGAGAGAGAGAGGAGAGGAGAGGATAGGACAGAGAGAGAGGAGAGGAGAGGAGAGGATAGGGAAGAGAGAGGGAGAGGGGGGGAGGGAAGAGAGAGAGGGATTTTATTTTTTTTTAAAAAAATTTAATTTTTTTTATTTTTTATATAAAAAAATTAATTTAATTTAAAATACTAATAGCGACGTATATTTCTATACGTCGCAATTAGTACACGTATTAGCGACGTATATTGATATACGTCACTAATACTTGTACTAATAGCAACGTATACAAATATACGTCGCTATTAGTATTTTAAATTAAATTTTTTTTATTTTTAAAATTAATTTTAAAAAATAAAAAAAATCTCAAAAAATTTTGAAATTAGAGGAGAGAGAGGGGGAGGGATAGGAGAGAGAAAGGGTGGAGAGAGAGAGGAGAGAGAGAGAGAGGGTAGAGAGAAGGGGAAGAGAGAGGGCAGAGAGAGAGGTTAGAGAGAGGGGGAAGAGAGAGGGAGAGGGGGGAGGGAAGAGAGAGAGGGATTTTATTTTATTTTATTTAAAAAATTTAATTTAAAATACTAATAGCGACGTATATTTGTATACGTCGCTATTAGTACACGTATTAGCGATGTATATCAATATACATCGCTAATACGTGTACTAATAGCGACGTATACAAATATATGTCGCTATTAGTATTTTAAATTAAATTAATTTTTTATTTTTAAAATTAATTTTAAAAAATAAAAAAAAATCTCAAAAAATTTTGAAATTAGAGGAGAGAGAGAGGGGGGAGGGAAGAGAGAGGGATAAGAGAGAGAAAGGGTGGAGAGAGAGAGGAGAGAGAGGGGTTAGAGAGAGAGGGGGGGTAGAGAGAGAGAGGGTAGAGAGAGAGAGGTTAGAGAGAGGGGTTAGAGAGAGAGGAGAGAGAGGGGTTAGAGTGAGAGGGTAGAGAGAGAGGTTAGAGAGAGAGAGGAGAGAGAGGGCAGAGAGAGAGAGAGGTTAGAGAGAGGGGGAAGAGAGAGAAATTTGTTTTAGCGATGGATTTGAGTAAACGTCGCTAAAAGTATATATTTAGTGACATACAGTCCTAGTGACCGTCGCTAATAATTAAAGTTTTTTTTTAAAAAACCCAAAAAATACCTACGCGGGGAAATTTCGCGCTCGGGCGAAATTTCCCCGCGCCGTAAAAATCCCTCCCAGCCTCGTCCTTCGCATTTCACCCTTCGCCCATCTCCCGCTGCCCACCGCCGTGCAGCCCTTGTCGCACCGCCACATCGCCGCACTGCCGCGCCGTCGCCTCCGCCACACTGCTGTGCCGTCGCCTCCGCCGCACTGTCGTGCCGTCGCCTTTGCCCCCCTCAGCCTTTGCCCACCGTCCTCCGCCTCTGTCCCCCTCCCGGTGGCCCTTCTTCCGGCCCCTCCTCCCCCCTCTGCAGGTACTGCCCCGTCGGCCTCTGTCGCCGCGCAGCCACTTTGCCCTGCCACTCCGCCGCCTTCCGCCCCGTCGCTATTAGTATAGGGGAGGGAAGAGAGAGGGGATAGGAGAGGAAATAGAGGGAGGGTGAGAGAAATTTTATTTTAATTTAATTTTTTTTTTAAAAAATAAAAAAATTAATAAAATAAAATACTAATAGCGATGTATAGAAATATACGTCGCTATTAGTACGTGTATTAGCGACGTATAAATATATACGTCGCTAATACCTGTACTAATAGCAACGTATATTACTATACGTCGCTATTAGTATTTACTTTTTTTTATTTTTTTATTTTCAAAATTAATTTTTAAAAATAAAAAATTATAAAAAATTGAAATTAGAGGAGAGAGGGGAGAGAGAGGAGAGGGAGAGAGAAAGGAGAGAAAGGAGAGAGGGAGGGAGGGAGAGAGAGAGAGGAGAGGGGGAGAGAGAGAGGAGGGGGAAAGAGAGGGGAGGGGAGAGAGAAAGAGAGGAGAGGGATTTTATTTTGTTGATTTTTAAAAAAAATTATTAATTTTTTTTATTTTTTAAAATAAAAAATAATTAAAATAAAATACTAATAGCGACGTATACGAATATATGTCGCGATTAGTACATGTAGTAGCGACGTATAGAGATATATGTCGCTATTACATGTACTAATAGCGACGTATATGAATATATGTCGCTATTAGTATTTACTTTTTGTTATTTTTTTATTTTCAAAATTAATTTTTAAAAAAATTATAAAAAATTGAAATTAGAGGAGAGAGGGGAGAGAGAGAGGGAGGGAAAGAGAGGAGAGGGAGAGAGAAAGGAGAGAGAGGAGAGAGAGAGAGGAGGGAAAGAGAGGGGAGGGGAGAGAGAAAGAGAGGAGAGGGAGAGAGAGGAGAGGGAGAGAGAGAGGAGAGGGAGAGAGAGAGGAGAGGGGGAGAGAGAGAGGGGAGGAAAGAGAGGGGAGGGAGAGAGAGAGGGGAGAGAGGAGAGATAGAGAGGGGGAGAGAGAGGGAGAGAGGGAAAGAGAGGAGAGGGGGAGAGAGAGGGAAAGAAAGGAGAGGGGGAGAGAGAGAGGGAAAGAAAGGAGAGGGGGGAGAGAGAGGGAAAGAAAGGAGAGGGAGAGAGAGAGGGTAGAGAGAGGGAGAGAGAGAACGGAGAGAGAGAGAGAGGAGGGATAGAGAGAGGTGAGAGAGAGAGGGGGAGGGAGAGAGGGTAGAGAGAGGGAGAGAGAGAAGAGAGGGTAGAGAGAGAACGGAGAGAGAGAGAGGGGAGGTGAGAGAGAGGGTAGAGAGAGAGGGGAGAGAGAGAGAGAGAGGGAGAGAGAGGGTAGAGAGAGAATGGAGAGAGAGAGGGAAGGAGAGAGGGTAGAGAGAGAGGAGGGAGAGAAGGTGAGGAGAGAGAGGGTAGAGTGAGAGAGGAGGGAGAGAAGGTGAGGAGAGAGAGGAGGAAAGAGAGGTAGAGAAAAAGTAAAAAAAATTAATAGCGACGCTTTAAATTGAGCATCGCTAAATAAGTTAATAACCGGCGACACTTAGTTATAAGCGTGGCTATTTAGGAATAATATTAGCGATGCTCATAGCTGAGCGTCGCGAATAAAATTTTTTTTAAATTTTTTTGACATTAGCGACGATTGGAAGGCAGTGTCGCTAATATAGCTTATATTAGCGACACTAATATTCTTCCGTCGCTAATGTGACTCTATTTGCGACGCGTGTAAATGAGCGTCGCAAATGATTATGTTTTGCGACGCTCTACTGAGCGTCGCTAAACATTTAACGAGCGGCAGAAATTCGCCCGGGCGCGAAACTTCGCGCCTGGCCGATTTTCCCTTTTGCGCCCGGGCGATTTTCCGCCCAGTTTCCCGGGCAAATTTCCGCCCGGGCCTTTATATGCCGCGCTTCTTCCCTCCTCTCCTCCTCCACTTCCACCGGCTCCGCCTTGCTTCGTCCCTGCCATGAGCTCGTCCCTGTGATGAGGTTCTTCTCTCCTCTCCTACGCTTCCACCGGCTGCGCCTCGCTTTGTCCTCTGGACCGGAGCATCTGGATGTAGCAGTTGATCATCTGCTGCTTTGTGGCGCCTTCGCCGCAGGGCTTGTCCATGACTATGAGCCAGTGCTCGTAGTTGCAGCCGGGGAAGAGCGGGGCCATCTCAGTAGGAGGCCGGCGGTCGCTAAAGTTGGATCTAGAGTTCAAAGGCGAGTAAGCGGAGTCGCCCGGGGTCCTCTAAACCTGGCAGCGCACGGTGTTGAAGCGGCTGGCGACCCGGACGGTGTGGGTGAGGAGCGGTGCGGTCTGGGCGAAAGTAGAGATGCCGGGGCTGCGAGGAGCGGGGCCGGCAAGAAGGCGCCTTGGGAGGAAGAGGGACGGGGAGCGGGCTACCTCCGCCCGCTGCCGCTTTGCCTACCTCCGCCCGCTGCCATTTCCTACCCGGAGAGAAAAAGCGACTCAAGACCAGCTGCTCTCTCTCCTGTTGTCCCCTGCCTCGAGCCTTCATGCAAGCAGCGCAAACACCCGGCCTCGCCTCCTTCTCCTCTGCCCACCGCCCTGGTTCCGTCTTGCGAGAAAAAGCCCGCCAAGTCTTGCTCAAACTCCGGCCCGGCTACGTCGGCCACATCATGTCTTCCGGTGCTAGTGCGGCCAAGTCGTCTTCTTTCCCCTCCTCTTACGCAATGCCGCCACCGGAGATGGTCAGCGTGCGTCTTTCCCCTCCGTCCGGCGCATCTTTCCCCACTGTTCGCACTGCCCCGCGACGCGGGTCAGTGCCCATCGCTCGCTCCAAACCGGGTCAGTACTGACCGGGTTTGGTAGCTTTTTTTTTTATTTAATTTTTTTTAGCGATGCTCAATATGAGCGTCGCTAAAAGATTTATTTTATTTATTTATTTATATACTATTAGCAACGCATTTATCAAGCGTCGCTAATAGTCTTACATTATTTTTTAATTCATAAATAATTTTTTTTTATATTTTTTAAAATATTTTTTTAAAATATTTTTTTAAAGTATTATATACATTAGTGACGCTTATATAAGCGTCGTTACTAATTATTTATTTAATTTATTTTTTTTAAAATTATATTTTAAAAAAAATTAAAATATTTTTTATTAGTGACGTTTAATAAACGTCGTTAATAATATATTATTAGCGATGCTTAAATAAAATCGTCGCTAATACCATACTAATAGCGACGTTTACTATATGTCGCTAATAATACTTTTAGCGACGCTTGATTTAAACGTCGCTAATATGCAATAACGATGGCACTTTTATCAACGCATATAGCACTATTAGTGACGCTTAAAAGCGTCGCTAATAGTCAATTTTGTTGTAGTGTTAACCTCTGGGGAGTAACTAGATGTCATGGAATTTTCCGAAGGCAAGGCACACCAATGCTCATGGGGCACAAGATCAAACAAGTTAGAGTAGTTCCATGATACTACTTACCCGAGCACGTAAATACAAATGGCCACACTTTAGGGGCCATACAAACGCCCACACTTTAGAGGCAATATAGTGCCAACTCAAGGTGGTATCATACAACGCCTCTTACAATCCCACTATTGGACAGAAATCATGTAGTGCCACTCTTGGGCAGAATCATACAACGCCCTCAATAGAGCATCAAACGTCAAGGATTAATACAACACATACCAAAATCGAAAATATACATCACTCTCAATAGAGTATTAGAAGTTTGGTCTTAATTACAACACACAGACAACATCATGCAGGATAAACACCATGACAAGACATGAGAAATGCTCAACTGACTCATTATTGGCTAGCTTAAACATGGAACTTAATCCGTCGTCGAAATCCTTGGTCTCAAACTCACAACGCTAACATATTAGCTTTTCTTATAATTCAAGTTTGAATTAAGTAATTTAGGTAGGTACTATTATGCCACACAATTCTTCTATCTTATAGTCTTTCATAGACCGATCCGAAGCTGAACCCGTTCTGAAGCCTTAGTTTGTTAGGGCTACTTACTTTTCACTTTATAATTTGTACGTTATGTTTATACAATTGTGCAACACTCTTAGTGTCTGACAATCCCCCAACATATGTTCATGTCCAAACCAAACCACTTCCATCCTCGCCCATCAAACTTACATCCTCAGTCTTCCGTCATATACTTATATATCCACATCCAAGCCATACCAAACACTCTAGCACCTCTTACCGTGTATCGCCCATACTTTTGTCCACACACACATACACATATCCTTCACATAGGCGTATGGCCATCATACATATGTATGTCCATCACACATACATATAACATACACATACTTCCATACATAGCTTACCAATATACTCTCTAGCCATCACTAGCACACACATAATCCACATACATAGCTCACCAACATACTCGCTAGCCATCACTAGCACACACATGTTCGACATACATCAAACATACTTACAACTCACATGCATGTATATGCATTTCAACATGGGATAATTTATCCTCTTACATCATGCAAACAGTTAATTATTTAGCATCCAAAATATTAAATCATGCAATCCTAGCATGCTGCTACACATTCAAAGCATGCTATCATGAAATTACCACTTCAAAGCTCCCCTAGCTCGTAATCCATAACATTTGATGGCGAGTACACAATGGTGGTAGTGTTGGCGGCAGAGTTAGTAACCAAAAGTATTGCCAAGTTGAGAGAGTTGATGTCCCAAGGGTTTAGGAAAAGCCAAAATCAATCATGGCCAAATGGGGGTGACATAGATTAACACATCAAAATCCATGATCCATAGCGGCAAACTAGGGCAGTTGGGAGAAAGGTTGTGCCAAAAGAAGTGGTTATGCAACCAGAAGTTGAGGGTGTACTAACTAAAGGTCGGCTGGTAGCTGAGAAGTATATAGGCCGCAAGACATCGAAATTGGCCATAAATAGCAACAAACGATGTCAATTCCCGTCTTCAAGGGCCGACATAAGGGCGGAGGGCATGGGTTGAAGCTCCAATATGGAGGAGATGTGGAGGAGGGCTTTGGTGTCAAATTCATTCAGTGGCAGAGCTAGCTAATGGTTAGGCAGCGCGAAAACAATGCTTCAACCCTGAAATGTACGTGTGACCACTTGCATGCAGCCAAAGGCAAGGGGGAGAGGGCTGGATGGTGGTGGCCCAAGGACCACAAGGGGGAGTAGGAGGTAGTGACTGACCAAAGCGATGACATCTCCAATTGCCACCCACAACCAAAACCAATGGTGTAGGCGGCTGTGCATCTTGCATGACATAGGGCGAAGGGGTGTCTTAGAGTTAGCCAAGGCGGAGCGAAGGCCACGGGGCCATTGTCATGCCAAGACAGATTGTGGTAACCCCCACTATCTCTGGGTCAAGTCAAACCAGTAATGCAAAACCGAACTGGGGGGTGGCAATGCTAGGCTGGGACGCCCTACCATCATCGCTAGGCTGAGGCGAAACCCCTGGTGCAATGCAAGGACCGACACAGATGGGTCATTTGGTTTGAGTGGAAGGGGAAAGGAGTGGTGCGGGGGATGGAGATGGGGCCAAAGATGGTTGGGTAGGGAGAGGAAGGCGTGGGGAGGGAGGTTTCGGCAAGACATTGGATGGAGGGGTGGTGGTTGCTCGGAAATGGCTGACGGAGGCAACGAAACAGTCATCCGATGGCCAAAATCGTTTTGACACAATGAGAAACTGTGAAAAGTACCAGCAGTTTGTGGAGGAGTAAGGAGAGCATGGCGGCAGCCCTGGCCATAGCGAATGGGGTACTGGCGGTTAGACGAAGCTAAGTCCATTGAAGGGTGGTAGCAAAAGGGCCCAAAAATGAATTTAGATAGCGAGAAAAACCAAGGAAAAGACTGGTACCTTGTGGAGGAGCAAGGAGAAGGTGGCAAAGGTCCTAGCTAGCACCATTAGACTCGTGGCGGCATGGCAAAGTGGATTCCGACAAGAAGCGGTGGAATCTGGGGATGGAGGAGTTACGACGGAGTAATTGGAATCATTCTCGGGTTTCTTCTCCAACGATCTGGATGTTCTAGACATTCTGAACTAAACTCACTAGACACAACGCTCTTTTGAGCCGTGATCCACACACACACAGATATATATATATATATATATATATAGACACACACCTCACACAACATTCACTTCTTTACGCATTGTACATCCAAACTTCGCGCCAAAGGTGCGCGTCGAGGTCCGTGGCCTACGACTAAGCCCGGGTATAATACTGAGGTCAAATACGTAATTACAAATATGATAAAGCGTCACATTTTTCCACAAAAAATGATCAGAAAAATAGTACAAAAATCAAGGACATTACAAAAAAAACAATAGTTTTAATTTCTTCCCACTAAGGAACCTTGATAAGATGGGCATTATTTGACTTAAAAACAAGGTTGGGAATGTGGTCAATAATACTGCAATCATGAATTCCCTAATAAGAAAAACAACTGAAAAATGATTAACAAAAGCTGTAGAAATATCTTCAGGTACTGCAGAAGAGAACAATCAGTATTTTTAATTCTCTGAATAAAAGATATAGTACATTTAGCCTTTAAAGAAGCATGAAGAATTTTGAATTTTTTTCCCCGCTTTCAACCATTTGATCCTAGATTTTTGCCTCCAAAAAATTTCTTGTTGCAACATAGCAGTTGCTAAATTAGCTGAAGCAACAGAGGAATGAGATTGATCATAGGCAATTTGAGCATTCAAAACACCATCCTCTAACTGGAAAACATGCTAATGAGTATTGCCAAATGAGGACTCGTCCAACATTTTTTTGCAATTAAAAATTTTCATTAAGAACCAAAAGAAAGGATACAAGAACTAAAAATAATTACAAGCATCCTTCTCAACCCCAGACAATCAACAAAGGAAACTCCCAAGGAATAGGCAAACAGATCCAAAGACCTAAAAAAAGAGAATCAATCCTCCCAAAAATCATTAAGGAAGGAGGAGCTGTTAAGAATATAACTTGTTTGAGATGGTTAACCTCTAATATATGTCTAACTTGCCTAATGAAGATAGAGGCTAGAATAAGAAAATTATTTGATTTTTAGTTTCATTCCTCAATACACGCCATCCTTGACTTGAGCCTAGTCCAAGGAGCAAGTGGTATGCGGCGTGACAAAGTTAAGTTGAAGTGCGGAATACTTAACCCATCCTTGGGTGAACACATAATGGAGTAAGCGCATAAGCCCTTTGTGTAAAAGCAAATAGAGAAATATAAAGGACTACTTAACAATCTTAGTCCACTCATGCCCACATCATCTAATTATCACATAAAAATAACAAGTCTCAAGGCTAAACATGTATAAGCCAACAACAGCTAATCATTGAGTGAAGTAGAGTTAAATATAGAAGTTCAACATAACATAGATCCAAACTAACAATAAACCAAGTATCTATAACCCCTCTCAATAAACATGGCCATCCTTAAGCTCAACATAGAGCCCATCCGAAGCACCTGCATGGCACAATATCCCCTACATATGCAACAATCATTAGGTGAATATCTCATAATTGATAAAATCAACTAAACCCCCTCGCCCAGGACAATCCCTTGAGAGGAATGCCCGAATTCTTAAAAGGAAAACTAGAGCAGTTTAGGTAGGTTCCCTAACTAGGAGGTACCCCTATTCAACAGGACAATCGTTGCGGGAAAGGTCTGAATTCCTAGAAAGGAAAACTAGAGCAGTTTCTGCTCACCAAGGACAAACCTAGCAGAGAAAGTCCGAATTCCTAAAAAGGAAAACTAGAGCAGCCTGGTAAGCCGGTGTACATAGACATGCCATCCTGGATTCTCATGGCCCAGATAACTCTTTAATTTAACTCATATAGCAATCCACTCATTTCAACCCGAGGAGGCAACACGTCTCAAAGGGACACAAAGCGAAAACCTTGTCCTTTAGGATGTAAAACTGATTCAATAAGCCTATGAGTAATTAATCCGACAACCAATGGCATCCAATTGCATCTAATCAATCAATTATGACTAATCACGATTAACCTTCACTTATAAATCATCTTGATGATGCATGCAGTATGATACATATGTGAGCAAATGATAAATAAGTACAAGTATAGGTAAACATACTCTAATCAATCCATATGTGCATGAAACAAAGTCCATTTGTGTCAAATAAAATCATATGTCTATGCAAGAGTGTACATAGGTAGTAGTGTTCATACCTAGGTTAAAACATGTGAAACATGTATAACCTATAATCAATGTTATATGTGAAAGCACCCATAATTTTATTAAGTCATGTCCTACTGGAATCATAGAGTAAATGCGAAGAAAACGTCAAAATAAGAGTTCAAGACAAGTATAATATCATGCTAAACCTAGACAAGCATAATAGGATCCATGCCTAAGCTAACTCATAATTCAAGAGGGTTCACATGTGATTATAGTGACATTTATAGGTAATTATAACTCATTGTAGTCATAATGAATTAGAGTTATGAGAAGAGAGCAAGAAATGACGTAAAATCCACAAAAATAGGCCAAACTCACAAACTGCAATACAACAGTTTGAACACCCTGGCCGGCCGTTCAAATGGCCACACAACCTGTTTGAACAGTTGACCATTCGAATAGCTGTTAGCGTTCGATCAGCCAAAACAGTTCACTTTTCTGGTTCATCTTCAACCTTCCAAAATTCAGACAGAAAAAAAATTTGAAATTCTATATAAATTCAAAAATCACTATTGAACATCATATAATCAAAATCTAACCCTAGAACATGATAGATATAATCATTTTCATGCTTACTCATAAGAAAATAACCACAAATCACATGCTTTTAAAAAATTACCATTAAACCTCAAAATGAAGTAAGGGCACAAATAAATCTACAATCATGCATTCCAATGAAGAAAACCACACAAGGTAAAAGGATTACTAAATTGACATCCTTGAATATCATATTTTAGACAATTAATATAAGATGGAGGGAGTAATAGCCAAGTATATTAAACCTTCATTTATGCTAAATTGAGTAAATTTTAGATTTTCAACAATCCAAATGTGATAAATATATTTTCTTATTATTCTTTAGTATCAAATAAATTACTAGTAAATCCAAAAACTAATAAAACAACAATGATGCATGCATTCTTTAAAAAAAACAAAACCATGTCTATGTCCGTTAAACACCAATAACGCCTTTCCTTTTTTAGTTGAACTTTTGATTTTTCAGGCAATAAAATTTTTTGGATATCTTTTGGTCATTAGTAGATTTTTTTTAAGTTTTCTACATCTAGGCCTTATTTTGGCTTGCTGCTTTCTTTATTTAAAAATGATGACCAACTTAATTAACATAAATTTAGCAAAATAAAAAAAAAAGGTTATTAAACATGAGAGCACTTGGATAGCCCAGTAGTACCTAGTTCTAGTTTTTAATCGACCTATATTTAATTACTAGCTAGATATTTGGACTATAGACATTTGTATTTAACTACTTTCGAATTACGATTTACAAATATAAAACTCATATTTTTTAAATATTTTCAAAATTTCATCTCAGCGATGAATAAGCTTGAGGGTGATCGATTGGGCCACAAATTTCTTTTAACAATAACATATAGATTGATTAGTCTGGGAACTGATCAATTGGGATTTCTAGTTTTGAATGAAGGTATGCATCTCTTTGAAAGAGGATTCGTCCCAAAGTCATATAAGGAGAGTTTTTCACTAAAAAAACATAGAGCTTTGATTTTCATCAATATTGCTTTGAATTCTCTTTCCTGTAGAAGAGAAGACAAGGTATTGGCCTATTGTTTCAAAGGAGAAAGAAGCCTTTTCTTCAAGAGTGTGAATTGTAGAAAAGGAAGTAAGCTTCATTGTATCTCGAGAATAGGTTTGCGGAATTCCCGATTACACACTAAAAGGCAAGATTGGTGGTGACAAATACTATTTTTCTGAAAGTGAAAACACGCCTTGAAGTAAAGTGTGTTGTAGTGTGTTTCCTACAACAAAATTTTAGAATTTGAAGTCTTTTCTACAAGGAGTTAATCAAGCACTTCAGCCATTATTCAAGTTTCACAAGTTCAAAAGATTGGAGTATTCCTACCATAGTCAAGTCACAAGGTACAAGAGAAATTACTACCAACAATATTCAATGTCGGTTTCTCATTGAATTTGATTCCTAAGTATGAGCATGATATGCATGATAAGTGTAAATTTTTCTTGAAATCAAATATCACAAGAAAACCTTTTCCAAATGTTCAAAGGACATCCTCTTTACTTAATTTAATAAATAGTTATGTGTGTGAGATGCATGCTAATCCTAAATATGAGCATGATATGCATGGTAAGTGTAAAATTTGCATGTAATCAAAGATCATAAGAAAACATTTTCCAAATATTCAAAGGACATCCTCTTTACATGATTTAATACATAGTGACGTGTGTGACATGCATGCTAATCCTACTAGAATTGGAAAGAAATATTTTGTCACTTTTATTGATGATTATTCTAGATATTGCTATGTTTACTTGTTGAATGGTAAAGATGATGTTTTGGATAAATACAAGTTACTCAAAGTTGAGGTAATAAATCTGTGTGGTTCCAAAATAAAATGTCTCCAATTGGATAAAGGAGGTTAATATCACTTTCCAAATTATTGTTAATTAGTTGGTATAATCCATGAGACCACAACTCCATACACTCCACAACAAAATGGAGTGGTTGAAAAAAGGAATAAGACATTGATTGAAATGGTAAACTCCATGTTATCATATTCAGGTTTGAGCAAAGGTTTTTGGGGAGAAGTATTATTGACAGCTTGTAACATACTAAATAGAGCTCCTCAAAAGAACTCGAAGGTTACTTGAAGGTTTGAGGGTGTAGAGGTATTGTTCGCATACTTGAACCTAAGAGGAAGAAATTAGTCAATGAAGGCATTGAATATATTTTCTTGGGCTATGCACAACATAAGAAAGCATATAGATTTTTGGTTATTGAACCAAATGAGTCTATTGTAATAAATCTTATTCTTGAATCAAGGGATGCTATCTTTTATGAAAATAGATTCACTACAATTCTAAGAATTGTAGACTCAAGTGTTAAAGGTGAATCATTAAAGGCAATTTCAATAGATGATGAACTATATACACTAGAGAACAGGATGAGACAAATGATCAAGCAGAACATAGAAGAAGTAAAATAATAAGAACACAACAAACTTTTGGTCTAGATTTTGTGATCTACTTGATTGAAGGAACAAGGGAAGGCGCTTTTCAAGAAACATAATTTATCTTATCAAATATCTCAGATCTTCTTACATTTGAAGAAGCTATGAAATCCCAAGATGTAGGTTTTTGGAAAGAGGCTATAAATGAAGAGATGAATTACATAATGTGTAATAAGACTTGGAAACTTGTTGATTAACCCCTAATTCAAAAGCAATAAAATACAAATGGATCTTTAAAAACAATGAAGATTGATAGAACCATTGATAAATTTAATGCTAGATTGGTGGAAAAAGGTTTTACCAAAAAGAAGGTATAGATTACTTTGA
This sequence comes from Saururus chinensis, assembly GCA_035235625.1. NCBI lineage: Eukaryota > Viridiplantae > Streptophyta > Magnoliopsida > Piperales > Saururaceae > Saururus > Saururus chinensis. Next base: position 32,804,585 of record CP141140.1, read on the forward strand.
CACATATGCCCCGGTAGCTAGAATATCCACCATAAGGTTATTAATAGTTTTAGCCTCTATTCACAATTTTTAGATTCATTAAATGGATGTGAAAATTATTTTTCTCAATGGTGATTTATATGAGGAAATATAAATGGAGTAACAGGAAGGTTTTGTAATAAAGGAACAAGAACACAAAATTTGTAAACTTATAAAGTCCCTATATGGTCTCAACCAAGCTCCAAAATAATGACTTGAAAAAATTGACCAAATTGCAATAGAAAATAGATTTACAATTCATGAATATGATAAGTGCCACTATAGTAAGTTTCTTGATGATAAATATGTTATAGTTTGCTTATATCTTGATGACATGTTAATTCTTAGGACTTGTATTAATACTATAAATGATACCAAATATTTTTTGCCATCAAACTTTAAAATGAAAGATATGAGTGTTGTTGATGTTATCTTGGGAATAAACAAGATAATGGTCTAGTGCTTTCTCAAAGTCATTACTTAGTGAAAATATTAAATAAGTTTGATCACTTTAATTATATACCCGTAAGTACACCTTTTGATTCAAATATGAGGCTTTATTCTAAAATAGGTAGTTTTGTTATTCAATTACAATATGCAAGAGTAATTGATAGTTTGATGCATGTTATGACATGCATGTACAAGACCAAATATTGCTTTCATAGTTGGAAAGCTAAACATAGATATTACTAATCTTAGTGTAACGCCCTAGAATTTCAAAGTTTATAAATTTGAACATTTGGGCCCATTAATGAGTTTTAAGGCCCAATAATGGTTTTTCTTAAAATTGGACCATTTTGAGTTTGATTTATTTGGAGGAGCCTTAAGATATTTGACAGGGTTAGGAGAGACAAACATATTGAGCCCAAGAACGTGTCAAACGGACACCAGGGTAGTAGGTTATAGCCTCGAGAAGCGTATCATATGCCGGACTCACTTTATATTAACGAGAAAACGTACCCTTGTTGGTCTTGTTTCGAAGGGCTTGTCAATACAAGTCTAATGGTATAAAAGAATGCGTGATTCTGAATTCAAGGAAAAGAGTTAAGCCTGTTTAAAGTTTTGATTTTTGTTTTATATTTAAAACTAATTTATTTAAAAAATATATAAAAAAAGTATTTTTGCATCAGCACTGCTGACGCTATGTGTACGTCAGTAGCACTAATGCGTTGCAGCAAGAGCAGGCCATGGGTGACCAACCCATGGCCTGCCGCGCATGCGCCATTGCTGATGCATGCGCTGGCGTGTGTCAACAATGATGGATGATGGCCTTTTTAGGCCGTTGGATGCAGGCCACATGGCACGCATCCATCCGATGATTTCAATCCCTTATAAAAGGGATGAGGGGGGGCGGAGAGGTTCATTTCACACATTTTCTCTTCTCTTCTATGCCCGCTGTCAAAACTTCTATCTCCCATTTCTAAGCCGTTTCTCGTCTGATTTCTTCCGTTCAAAAATCATTCTTAGCTAATTCGAGGGTGCTCTATGTCATAGAGGGGTCTATTTTTTGAGTTAGCTACTCTAAAGAGGAGAAATGACTTGGGGTAAGGGGAGGCTTTGTCCGCTACTTTCGGGCTGGGAGGAAGAATTTGTTCTAGTGAAAGGGGAGACTCTGTCCGCCGCTTTTGAGCTTAGGAGGAATTGTCCCGATGCAAGGGAGACTTTGTCTGCCACTCCTAAGTCCACAAATGAGACTAGGCTCTGATCGTCGGCTGTTACTCCTGCAATTTTAAGAGCGAAAGGTAGGTGGCTTTAACTTCTAATTTTGTGCTATGAGCAGACCAAATGATTTCAAAGGGTAGGTGGTTTTAAGCTCTAATTCCATGCTACAACTAGGCATTCTATTCCGTAATTTATTCCTCTCTTAAATAAAATATTATTTCAAAAAAGATGATATTTATTAGGGGTCGGGTGAACGCTAAGATAATAGCATATCGTACACCTCTAAGATGGGTTTTATCGTGATATGAGCTTTAAGATATTATTATTTAAATTATGTTTGCGAATGATTATGACCAGATTTGAAGGGTAGTTATTTGGTATAAAGCCAAAAAACTATATGTTTTTGAAGGGTAGCTATTTAGTATAAAGCCCAAAAGTTATTGGAGTTATGACTCCTAGGTACTACCTATTATGGCATATGACACACCCATGAAGTTGGATATCGTGGGAAGATCCTCTTCATTCTAATCTCGTTGCCCCACGAGCACGGGTGTATATCGTTTCGATATCGGCGATATTCTGTGAATGATTATTTATCCGATTTTGAATTATTTATCGGATTCTGTGAATGATGTTTTATCTAATTTTTATTTATTTATCGGATTCTGGTTACAAATGATTTATTCGAGTTTACCGGATTATGTGAATAACTATTTTATCTGATTTTTTGTATAAAAATTGTGTTGGATTCAGTTAGTCAATAATATGATTTTGAGTCTACTTTTGAATATAAAATATTATGAGATTTTTATTTATGCTTTATGTTTTAGTATGTTAATAGAATTTAACTCTATCTACTGAGTATATTTATACTCACCTACCCCTAGACGTTGCAAGTTCGAACGAAGAAGATGATGTTAATGAAGATTGCTCGTAGAACTTTGAAAGATTTGTTTTTGATTTACTTTATCATGCTCTTTTTGTTAGGTATTAATTTTGGAAGTGGGCAACTTTGATTTTCCTAAGGCACAATAGGCATTGTCTTGTAAAGTTTTTGTAATTACGTAAATTAATGAATAGTTACTCTTTTGTGCACTATTGATCTTGGCCCGCTTTTAATTACGAATTTGCAGCACTCCGACCTTTAATTTAATTTAAAAGTCGGTTGCTACACTTAGTTATCTACATTGGTTGCTACACTTAGTTATCTACATTGGTAAGTTGTGAATAGAGTATTGAAATACTTGAGAGGAGCAATAAACTATGTAATTTTCTATGGTGGATATCCTACCGTATTAGAAGGATTCTCGAATGCTAGTTGGATTAATGACCGTGATGATTAATCATCAACCAGTGGATGGGTATTCACTCTTGGTGTAGGAGCTTTTCTTGGCGATCTAAGAAATAAATAATTATAATGGATTCTACTATGACATTTGAGTTTGTAACTTAACATGCTAGTAGTAAAGAAGTGGAATGGTTGAAGAATTTGTTGTTAGAAATTCTTGATTGTCTTAAGCCAATAACACTCATTTCTATACATTGTGATAGTGAGTCCACACTAGTACGAATGTATACTAAGGTGTATAATGAAAAGTCCAGCCATATTGAACTAAGACATAGTTATGTCAAAGAGTTACTCTCTAATGGAGTAACTGTGAACTATGTAAGATCAAATCAAAACTTAGTGGATCCTTTTACAAAAGGACTTTCAATGAATATGGTATTGCAAACATCATCCGGGATGAGTTTAATGCTTATTTAAATATTGTCACTCTTGGTGGAAACTCAACTTATTACTTGAAGAGATTTAAGTTTTCTAAGTTTAAAGAGTAAAGTATATCATAAGTTATGATGACAAACACTTAAAGAAATATTAATCCATCCTAAGGAAAATTGCTTGGTACATGTAATGCATAAAGAGGAGGTTGAGATTTGTGCTTTTAATAAACTTACAACCATGTGGTTGGGGTGTCAAAGTTATAGGGACACCTCCGATATGTCTATCTATGTAAGTGTGGAAGTGAGGTCACTTCCTATGAGACTAAGTCTTGTCTTAGAGTGCTCATGAAATTAAGATACAGACACAAGGCTAAAATAGTGTTGGCTACAAATTACATCCTGAAGGAACTAGAAACATGGTGCATGATATGAACCCGGTTGATTAACATGGATAGCTAGGTCAAGGGCATTACTCTACTATGCTCTCAAGTTAACTTTGGTAAGTGTTCACTAAGTGGAGGTTTAAGTTGTACAACACCTTCATTTATGCATTAGTCTTGGCCATATATTTACATTTTTAAAATGGTGGGGGAATTGTAAAAATTTTAAAATGGTGGGGGAATGTTAAATATTTTCAAATTTTCATCTAAGTGATCAATCGACATGAGAGCAATCGATCGGACCACAAAATTCATTTAATTGTAACATATCGATTGATCAGTCCAAAAACCGATCAATCGGGATACGTCAATCAACTCATAATAAGTTCATTGATTGATCGATCACTCTTCAATGTGATCGACCAGCATGACAGTTTTTCAAATGATTTCAATTTTATTTCTAGTTTTGAACAAAAGGATGTGTTTCTTTAAAATGGGATTCGTCCCAAAGTCATATAAGGAGAGTTTTTCACACAAAAACCACAAAGCTTTGATTTTCATCAAAATTGCCTTGAATTCTCTTTCCTATTGTTCAAAAGGAGAAAGAAGCATTTTCTTCAAAAGTGAACTTGCAAAAAAGGAAGTAAGCTTCATTGTATCTTGAGAATAAGGTTGCGGAATTCCCGATTACACTCAAAAAACAAGATTGATGGGGGTAAATATTATTTTTAGGAAAGTGAAAACATGCCTCAAAGCAAAGTGGTTTGCGGTGAATTTCCTACAACAAAATTTCAAAATTTGAAGTCTTTTCTACAAGGAGTTGATCAAGCACTTCAGCCACCGTTCAAAGTTTTACGAGTTCAAAACATTGGAACATTGTTACCATAGTCAAGTCATAAGGTACAAGAGAAATTACCACCAACAATATACAATGTAGGTTTCTCGTTGGGCCTTCAACCATGCTAGAATCTGATCAAATTTCTTTTTGAAAAAGTCAATCAAATTTAATTTATTTTAAAAAACTAAATAAAGCTACATAGGACAGAGGAAGTAGTGTATAAGTGGCCAATAGAGTGCAGTTCGAACTCAGGACCTTCACTTCGATTCTCTGAACTCAGGTATGCTTCCCTGCATCATGATTGATCTTCTTGGTAAACCACCTACTAAGGGGCGGATGTTTACCTTGTATGTACACTTCCATGTGCTATGGCATAACATCATGCTTCAGGGCTAAAACACTGAATAAAACATATGACAAATCATGTGGTCCACATGCTGGTCTCATTAGACCATCACCTAACACAAAACACCAAACATGATTCATGTGTGCTGGAAATATATTCCATTACCACAAATCTCGTGCTGCATAATCTACTGCTAAAGCCAATTAAAATTTACCATCTAGCAAGCCAAGAATGATATGCAATACATTTTGAGTTCCAGATCGCACTAAAAAAGATTCTACATTTACAGTTTCTATGGAACTTCCCAATGTATATCCATGTTTTTTAGTAAGACTCCCCAAAAATAAAAGTCTCACGCATAGCATGAGCTCCAAATTTTAGGGTTTTCAAAGAACGTAATGCCAAAACATCTATAGATCACAACCCCAAAATACGTTTGATGGGAATTATGTTTACACATTTGGCTGTTTACTTTTTTTTATTTATTATGGTAGTATTATGCTATCTCATCTAGACACCAATCCCCAAGCCTATAAAAACTTTCATTAGGCCACCATATCAGGGAGGTCGCCATATATCTCAGTTGCCTGGCCTTGTCTTTTTTACTGATGTATAGTTAGTTAGGGTCTGTTTGGCAACCACATCTGCCGAAGCTAATTGGGTTTAATTTGAAAGCACGATGGGATGTTTTACATGAAGTACTAGACACGTCCTTTAGGCATGTAATGTGTTCCATGCCAATGGGTTATCAGGCAATTTATCATTTGAAAGCATTTGCTTGCCGGATCCTCTAGAAATCTTGTGTTTTGGTGCTTATGTACAGAAAAGTACAAAAGAAATAAAGTATAGGGGAGCTTATATACTCCCTCCGTCCTATATTAATGCTATTACAAAAAATAGTAATTTTTATTGAATGGTGAAACCAAAGAATAAAAAATAATCTTGTGATATATTTTTTTAAATACTCAATTATTTAAATTTAACAAAATTAAGTTATTAATATAGAATAAACTTTTATTTTTAAATGTAATTATTAGTTTAAAATGGATAGAGTATTAAATACTCCGTATTCATTGAATACCAAAATGAATGCTAATTATTAAATATTATTTACAATGCCTTTAGAACTGAATACTAATTATTAATTTCCAAATTATAAAATTTGAAAGTCTTGTTAGTATGCACTCGATGCATCTTGTACGTAGAATGTACCTTAAGCGCTTCACATGTGACAACATGTGCTAAAATAGGCGGACTAGGCGGATGAGCCTAGTGCATTTGCAGTAGCCAAATGTACTGGGCAGTTTTCTAAATTATATACCAACTTGAGTTGATAATTAATTGTGGCATCTATACTTTCTAAGCATCTAGGAGATATTAAATGAAAATATTCGTTACCCCTTGAGGAATATTCCTTGCCCTACTTTCATCAAAACAGCTACTGTGATTTTCTTTTTATATTTGGCTTTTACATGAAGTGCTATTTAAAATAAATAATCTGAATTATATAAGATTCCCCCCTCCCCCAACCAATTAGAAAACTTAGTGATAAGTAAGAGTTAGTGGGTATTTGTGTTTTATATAATATTCCCTCCGTCCTATAAAGTTTGTCTTGATTGTAAAATAAGTAAAATTTGAGTGAGTGGGACCCAGAACTAAAACATGGCAAAAACCATAATCTTACTTCATGAAGCCTACCCATTAAGAATAATGCATTGTATGAAGTAGGCAAAGCAGACACTCTTTATTGGACATGTTTTTTCACATCCAAATACTCTTTATGGTACGGAGGAGTATATTCTATGTATTCTAGGTAAAAACACTTCGTTTATAGAGGGAAACTCGTGTAGAAAAGTTTCATATGTTTAGCTTGTTGATGCTTTCTCCACCCTTTCTTTCCTTGTCTCAAATTTTTATGGTAGACCAATGGGTATTTTAGTCCCTCTTTCAAAACTTTTATTGTAAGATTCGTAAATTGGCTGTGGATTTAGAACATATGGTCCTTGATAAATCAGCATATGTTGCTATTTAATTAGATAATTTATGTAAATGAGGTAGAACAGCTGAGTTCTTTGTGTATTAGAAACCAACTTGAAAAATCATATTTCTACTTTCTAGATGCCTATCCTAGGCGAATATTAAAATTCACGTAAACTGAACCTAAACGTAGCCCATGATGATCATTTAACTCACTGATCAGCCACTTCATTAAAAGGAAGTGTTTTTTATGCTTCATTGTAACAAGTGAGCTGAGTGTAAGAAATGCCTTGGAGGCGTTCGTTTTCAAGATTGACAGCGCACACGGTAGTGCATATTCGTGTAAGTAATCACTACCATATACGTCATTGATCTTGAAAATGAATGCTTCTTAGGCATTCGTTACGCTTGGCTCACAATGAGAACAGAGCATAAAAAATGCTTTCACCTAGATGAGTTTGAACCTCCTATGTGTCCAATAAGTACCCATCTCACACTCTCAACATAATGGCTTTCATTAGAACTACAATGGAGAAATGCAAACGAGAGAGGGGGATGAACCTCATGACTTGCATTAAAAAAAATTGCATGATAATGGCTAACCTAGAGTCTCTCATGTAAGGCAAGCCCCGTCACTCATCACCTTCTCAAACTACCTGATCGTTTATAATTAAACCCTTTGCAAGTGTACAAGGTAATTGTACTAGGATAAGTATTTAAGGGTTGTCGAACCTCAGGGACGGATGGATTATTACTAAATCTAAAAAGGAATTTGCTGATTAAAAACTAAAACAAACTTAAACTTAAATTAAGCAAAAGAAAGAAATCAACTAGTTTAAAAGCAAGAGATTAATATGATGGAATTTACTTAGGAAATTGAATCCATTATAGAACCATAACAATTCCTTAACTTTTAATCTAAATCTAGTGTGAATATGAACAAGTATTCTCAGCTACAAGCTAGAATTACTTCAAAAAGAATCATTAATTAACTTCCATGGCATGAACTATCTTCGACAATAGCACGAATCATCTACACTAAACTAGCTATAGGCATGACCCGTCTAATCTTAGTATAACTCATTCAAGTCATTAATTATCTGAACATTAAAACTATTGTATGACCATCTCATCTAAATCACAGAAATTAGAATCGATGCAAATATCAAAACTACATCAATTTATCATCTACAAGACAATAAATCAACATAGATTTGAATAAACATGAAAAGCTCTTCCATTAAAAAGGAAATCCATATCATACAATTGTCATCATTCACAACTGAGATCTAAATTAAAAAGAAAAGAAACTGAAACTTATCTATAGCTTCATCAACTCCTAAGTAAAAGAAAAGTCTAGCCTTCCATTGTAGAAGAAAGCACTTGAATCTCCATTAGAAGCTTTGAATTCTCTTCCATCTTCTTCTTCCTTTTTCTCTTCCTAAAATTTACTGGAATCCCCCAATTCTAAGCCAAATATGTCTTTTTATAGGCATAAGTTCCGTAGGAAGAAGTCCAATATGAAAAGGATTGGAATTTGGGTCAAACAAGGAAACTGCACGTTATGCCGATCGATCGCCCTGCATGCCCGATCGATCGGCTCTGATGTTCTGTTTTCTGGACTCTGTTCATTAAGCTTTCCTTCGTGTCCATATTAATTTCTAACTTGTTTATAACTCCGAAAAGTTGTCCAAATCACTTTAAAGCATGTGAAGACTATTTTCAAGCATTTCAAACATCGTCCAAGTACTTCGATAAGCGCACTTTACCTACAAAACATAAAATACCATACTTTAGACATGTAGAATATAATTAAAATTCCAACTTTGTTTAAATACACATCTAAACTACTAATAACTACAAAATTATTAATAATTAAACTAAAATACTAATATTTATCTTAATCTAAATAAACTATAAATAACACTAAATTAACCTAATCTATACTAGCAAATAAGGTAAAAAGGCATATAAAATAGTTATAGATTTCATAATTATCAAATACCCCCAAACCTATATTTTGCTAGTCCTCGAGCAAAACAAAAATAAAATAAAATAACTAATCTAAAAAAAATAAAAAAATAAAAGCCACTTTCGTAGGGAATCACGATTGCATTTAGCATATGCAACAAGCCTTTAAACCCCTAGGTGTCCCTAGTTGGACGAGTTGTGTCTCGTGAGGGTTTGCAGTAATGATACCCACAAACATTAAAACCTAAGAAAAATAAAACAAACAAACAAGAAAACAAAAATTTGAAAAATAATTTTCTCTTAAAAACACATAACTATTTTTAAAAAGAACCAACCACAAATACTTGAAACAAGTAAACGATTAAGATCTGATCACTTTCAAGTAAGGAATAATCCATTCTATAACCCCATCTTAGAAATAATTGTGCAACTACATATATACATTTCAAAAACATAAAGTGTAGAAACTTTGTAGTCATACAATTTCATTCTTTATTAACAAGCATATCTTATGTGTCCCATTAACCAAGCTTATTAAAGTTCACTAACTCAAAAATATAACAATGACAATCTTTCATCCTTAACATCTCATAATAAACCCTCATGTAATAGCCTTCAAATTTCAATTAAATTCAGGGAATAAGAGTATAATATATCTCAAAATATGACTTGTGCAATACTTAGTTCTATTAAGCTTTCTAAATAGTCCATGTAACAAGCGTTAGGCCAGTGTCCCTAATCCAGTTGGCTCAAGGCACTAGGTGTTGAAACACCCCTCAGGCTTAATAACTCGAACTATAAAGGCTACAGAACCAAGCAAGTTATAAAAGAATTTATCTCAACTTTTCACCTTTTGACGCGATCCCTTATACTTGCCTAGGCACAAGGTCCGATTACTCAGTAAAAAGAGAAACAAACCTTTTTTTTTTTTAATTTTTTTTTCATCATCAATTTTTTTCATTCAATCTATTTTTTTCAACTTTTTTTCACTTCTTTTTTTCATTCTTTTTTTATACACACTTATCCCATTTTTTTTTCAAATAAAAGCTAAGCATAAAAATCTATCATAAAATATTAAAAATTACTCAATTGCCAAGTTTTCAAAAATATATGCTTAGTTAAAGATATCCCACTAAGATTACAAGTAATAAATCATAAAATTATATTCCTACAAGTTTCATGTGTGTGGAATGTGATTTAAAAATATAAGCACAATTATCCAAGATAATGAAAATAAAATAGAAATTACTCACTTAATCATTTTCATCACTTAATTAATTACTTGAACTTTCTTCATGAAATTGATCTCTTTAAAAACAGACATATACTTTTAAAAGAAAATAAGCGATAAAACCCACTTAAAAGAAAAAGAACACAAAAGAAAAACAAAAAAATACTCTAAAACATCCTAAAAAAATAATAATAAAGAAAAATATCTTTCTACACCCCTAAACCTAAATTGAACATTGTCCTCAATGTAAAAGAAAATATATACTACAATGACAAGAATAAGTAAGAGAGAGAAAGATATCACCTGAAAGCATAACTAATCCACTAATCTGAAAAGTGAAGTACATAGGATTGGAAAAAAGAAATAAATATAAGTGATGAGCATTCCCCCAAACCTAAAGTATTATATCTCATAAAAAGAAGAAAAATTATAGTGAGAAAAAAAACTGAGAAAATAAGTAAATAAAGCCTAAATGAAGCAAAGAAAATAAACAAAAGGAAAGAGAAAAATATCAAAAACATGGGTTGCCTCCCAAGAAGCGCTAAGTTTATTGTCTTCAGCCAGACATTGCCAACATTCTCAAATATATCAGGGTGGCTGGTAGATATTAGCATTGGCTTTTCTCTTAAGTCTCCAAAAAGATGATGTAGAAAAATTAGAAGGCATGACTTGATTATAGGCTGATGCTACAAAAGATGGACCTCTATCATAAGCATCAAATCTAAAATTGTCTACCATAAAACATTCAGCATTAGAAGTTGCAGGCAAATGGTTAGACACATCAAAAATATTTAGTTGCACTTTCATGTTCCCAAAGGTCATCTCCATTACCCCCGTCCTACAATTTATGCATGCATTAGTTGTGGCAAGAAAAGGGCAACCTAGAATGATAGGAATCTGATATGTGGGGTTGGCACCGGTTTCCATATCTAAGACAATAAAATCAACAGGGAAAAAGAACCGGTCAACCTTCACTAAGACATCCTCAATGACTCCCCGAGGCTTACGCACAGAACGGTCGGCTAGCTGTAAGGTAACTGATGTAGGCTGCAATTCTCCTAACCCTAGTTGCTCATACACCGAGTAAGGGAGTAGATTGACACTCGCACCAAGGTCAAGGAGGGCTCTATAGATGGAGTGATCACCTATGACACAAGAAATAGTGGGTACTCCAGGGTCCTTTTTTTTAGGTGGGGTGTCAAACTTTAAAAGAGAGCTAACTTGTTCGGTGAGAAAGACCTTCTTAGACACATGGGTCTTGGATTTATGCTTTTGAGTGCATAGGTCTTTAAGGAACTTAGCATAAGCAGGGACTTGCTTAATGGCATCTAAGAGGGGGAGATTAATTTTGACTTGTTTAAAAGTCTCAAGAATATCATCCATCTTAGCTGTGCTTTTTCTAAATGGTGGGGCCAGGTCAAGACATTGAGGAAAGGGTGCCCTAGGGATATAAGATCCATCGGAAGTGGTCTTAGACTGTGGCTCTGAGGAAGGGGAAGCAGATACAAACTCCTTCTCATGTGGTACACTAACTTCTACTTGAGGTTCATTAGGGGTTGCCCTCTCTAACTCCTCACTCCTATCATCTGTCACTGGTGTCCCCCCAACACTCTTGTCAACAATCCTCCCACTCCTAAGGGTCATTATGGAATTAACTTGTGCATTAGAGGGAGGAGCTCCCTCTACCTGAAATTGACCTTTAGGGTTTGGTAGGGGTTGACTTGGCAATGTCCCCATCTCTCTCTTGTTAATAACATTAGCTAGTTGTCCTATTTGGGCTTCTAATTTTGCTATAGATTGTGTGTGAGAGTGGAGGAGTTGGGATTGAGATTGAATGCCTTGCAGGGCACTCAAAACCTTTTCTTCAAAACTTGGACTCCTATTGGGTTGGACATATAGATGTTGCACTTGAGGTTGGTGGGCTGGTGGGACTTGGAATGGTTGCCTAGGGAGTTGGTTACCCATAACCCCTTGGTTTTGTGTCTGCCAAGAAAAGTTAGGATGATTCCTCCACCCAGGGTTATATGTGTTTGAAAATGGATTATTCTCAGCCCTAGGGAAGGATTGGGTAGCATTCACATGGTCTTGGACAAGTTCAGGAAATTGAGAGGCAGAGGGGCACTCAATGATGGTATGGGCTGGGCTAAGGCATATTGTGCATGCATCTTGAGTGAAGGGAGTGGGCTGATGGGTTGAAGTCATAAGGAGGTCAAGTTTCCTACTCAAAGTATCAACTTTGGAGGAGAGGTCTAATGGGTTTTTGACTTCATACAAGCCACCCCTAGAGGGGGCATTGTTTAAGGTAGATAATCCACTCTCATTTCTATTCAACGCAGCATGTTGAAGAGAATTTTCACTCAAGTCCTCAAAAAGTTTCCATGCCTCATTTTCATTTTTTAGCAAAAAGGTACCCCCACAACTTGCATCAACAAGATGACGGTTTTGTTTAGTAAGACCCTCATAAAAACGTTGCACTAATTGCCACTTAGGGACAGCATGATGAGGACACCTCCTAAGAAGGTCCTTAAGTCTATCCCAACTCTCATGGAACTGTTCAGTGGGAAGTTGGGCAAAAGTGGTTATGGCCTTTCTCATTTGGTTGGTCTTACCTATGGGGAAATATTTTTTAAGGAACTCTTGTTGCATTTGGGCCCATGTTGTGATAGTGTTTGGCTCTAATGAGTGAAGCCATTCCTTAGCCTTATCTTTCAATGTGAAAGGAAAAAGACGAAGTTTAACAGCCTCATCGGTTAAATTTGAGAGCTTAAAAGTTGTGCATAGTTCTAAGAAGTCATCTAGGTGCCTATACGGGTTTTCATTATTAAACCCATAAAAGGATGGAAGCATTTGAATGACATTGGGCTTAATTTCATAATTTTGGGCAGCGACCGCTGGCAACCTAATGCATGAAGGAGAGGTGTACTCATTGGGAGTGTAATACTCCCTTAGAGCTTTAAGTGGTGCATCTACTAACTGATGTTCAGCCATGATGGGGCTAGAAGTAGTGTGGGTGGAGGAATTGGTGGGAGAGTTTGGGGGTGTAGGGATGTAGGTCGAGGGCAACTCAGCTCTCCTAGATGTTCGCTCAGGCTCAGGGTCAAATGGTACTAATCGGGGGAGTAAGGAGCGACGACCACGCATACACCACAAACACACCACACAATTTTAAGTGTAAAAAGGAGAAGAATAAGTAAAAACTAACTAAGAAAAGAACTAAAAATTAAGAGAGAAAAAGAGCTTGCAAACCGAAGAGAAGCACTATGCTTGTCGATGTCCACTTGTGGCCACAAGTGTAGAGAGCACGATCTTCAACTCAGCCTACAAAATCAAATTAAAAAAAATGGTAAGAAACTAAGAATTAACCTAAAACCTAAAGTAAACTGAATCTAAAGTAGCTAGAATTATCCTAATTCTAATTTAGTAACAAGTCAACACTGTCCCCGGCAACGGCGCCAAAAACTTGATCGTTTATAATTAAACCCTTTGCAAGTGTACAAGGTAATTGTACTAGGATAAGTATTTAAGGGTTGTCGAACCTCAGGGACGGATGGATTATTACTAAATCTAAAAAGGAATTTGCTGATTAAAAACTAAAACAAACTTAAACTTAAATTAAGCAAAAGAAAGAAATCAACTAGTTTAAAAGCAAGAGATTAATATGATGGAATTTACTTAGGAAATTGAATCCATTATAGAACCATAACAATTCCTTAACTTTTAATCTAAATCTAGTGTGAATATGAACAAGTATTCTCAGCTACAAGCTAGAATTACTTCAAAAAGAATCATTAATTAACTTCCATGGCATGAACTATCTTCGACAATAGCACGAATCATCTACACTAAACTAGCTATAGGCATGACCCGTCTAATCTTAGTATAACTCATTCAAGTCATTAATTATCTGAACATTAAAACTATTGTATGACCATCTCATCTAAATCACAGAAATTAGAATCGATGCAAATATCAAAACTACATCAATTTATCATCTACAAGACAATAAATCAACATAGATTTGAATAAACATGAAAAGCTCTTCCATTAAAAAGGAAATCCATATCATACAATTGTCATCATTCACAACTGAGATCTAAATTAAAAAGAAAAGAAACTGAAACTTATCTATAGCTTCATCAACTCCTAAGTAAAAGAAAAGTCTAGCCTTCCATTGTAGAAGAAAGCACTTGAATCTCCATTAGAAGCTTTGAATTCTCTTCCATCTTCTTCTTCCTTTTTCTCTTCCTAAAATTTACTGGAATCCCCCAATTCTAAGCCAAATATGTCTTTTTATAGGCATAAGTTCCGTAGGAAGAAGTCTAATATGAAAAGGATTGGAATTTGGGTCAAACAAGGAAACTGCACGTTATGCCGATCGATCGCCCTGCATGCCCGATCGATCGGCTACAGTGTTTCTGTTTTCCTGGACTCTGTTCATTAAGCTTTCCTTCGTGTCCATATTAATTTCTAACTTGTTTATAACTCCGAAAAGTTGTCCAAATCACTTTAAAGCATGTGAAGACTATTTTCAAGCATTTCAAACATCGTCCAAGTACTTCGATAAGCGCACTTTACCTACAAAACATAAAATACCATACTTTAGACATGTAGAATATAATTAAAATTCCAACTTTGTTTAAATACACATCTAAACTACTAATAACTACAAAATTATTAATAATTAAACTAAAATACTAATATTTATCTTAATCTAAATAAACTATAAATAACACTAAATTAACCTAATCTATACTAGCAAATAAGGTAAAAAGGCATATAAAATAGTTATAGATTTCATAATTATCACTACCCCATCTTATTCGTTCCTTAAGTTACTTTAGTTTTGTTTATGTAGTCTTGACATCCTTTATATTCACTCACTCATGTCCTCAAGTGCCAAAAAGCTGAATTATTACATAAGGATTAAATAGACTTAAATATTGTAAATCTCCTTATACATTGAACTTTATTGGGAAGTGACAAAGAGTTATTGAGAAAGGACAAAGCGTTATAAAAAAGACTAAAGTACTTTTTTTCCATTTAATTTTAAAAATTATACCCTTCATCTTCTCTTTTGTCTCTCATCTCCATTGTTGTTGTTGCTCCCCTGGCCGTGTACATCTATTGGCCTCAATGACAAATGCCACAACCTTCAAATCCCGCCCTTTCTCTTATTTTTCCCCTCTCCTCTCCTTTGCCATTACCCCTAGACATGTGCCTCTAGCAATCACGATGGCGATTGCCATGACTAGTCTTGTTGTCTCTATTCCAAATCCAACAGTAGTTAGATCTAAAATGGTGTCACATAGCTATGACAAGTGCAACTAGAAAGAAAGGTAAGAGTTGTGGCATTCTGGTTGTACTAATTGCGACCACTTTCTAGTTGTGCTAGTCATGGCTATTGATTGTTAATTTCGTACCTTTGTAATTATGATTAAGAAAACTTACAAAAAGTCGATAACTTAAAGATCGAATCAAGTGTTCAACGCTATATTCTTAAGACAGAATTATGTCATCCCTAATGGTGCTTCGGATCACTTGGGCGTCTATCTCCCAAGATAAGACAATCTATCACACGCTGTAGAAATGCCTTCACACAACGTATGTAGCAAACTAAAATAATATGATTACTCTCACAAAAGATAGTAGAAAAATGTCGTAAAGGATGATGCATAAAATGATTTTTCACCCGTCCCATTCAAAGAGACGCATCCACCCGTTAAGGGATACATTTGGGTTAAGTAAAAACCGGATCCATTTTGAGTTTAGAGAAAACCAAAAGAATTAGTCTTAAAAATAATTATTTTGTTGACCAAACCCAACCCAATCTAGTCAAGCACATATGCAAATTGAACCGAGCCATCTGAACGGCAATGCGTGCGTGTGGTTTAGCCCACCTAGATACATGAGTCCAACATGTATCTCCTCCACATGTGGTCCAATCACCCATGGGTTGTTATCATACATACTCAGTTTACTTACCAAGTATGTTGTGTCGGTTTCTTACAATTCATTATATAATTGAGACTGCTAATAAATTAAAAATATTTTAGTTATGATATACTTTCACTAGAGTTTTTGCTTAAATACAATGTTACATCTACAAGTGTTCTTGCTAGATGATTAACATTCTTATTTAATTTCTCAAAGATTTTTTCAAAGTAAGGAGATTGAGGCAATGCATATCCATCAAATGTTGTAGTGATTTTATCCCTAGTATAACATTTGCAACACTTATAACTTTTATGTCAAACTAATTGTTTAATATTCTCTTAATAACTTTAATAATCTCATCATTTCTACTAATGGTGAGCATATATATCCACATATAGATATAGGCATATATTGACATAGTATTAGGTCTTTCTTTGACATAAACATATTTGTTAAATTCAATAATTTTGAATCCATTTGACATCATCATCTTATCAAAATTTTCATGCAATTGTTTTGGTGTTTGTTTTAGCCCATGGAGGGATTTTACAAGTCTACATACTTTTCTTACTTATGGGAAGCTTGTCATTGCAGGCTTCAATGGAGGGGCTATTAGTAGCTGGTTGCCTTCGGTGATATTTCGAGGGCAAAATGTGCTGGGACTCATTCGGAGTGGATGACTACGCTCACGCCGGAAGCCCAAGCCTGGTATCTATGACTCATCCAACACTAGGAGGCAGAGCTATAGTTGGCGGCGCTTGTTGGTCGGATGGTGGCAGAAAAAGGCCGTGAATGGTGCTAGCGTTCTCCCTTCCGATGATCATCTTGAAAGGTGAGCCAGCGGACTTGTCAAGAAGGCGAGCAAAGGCGGCCTGTTGCTTTGTGCGAAGGATGCGAAATTCCTATAGAAGCTCTTGGAAGTCATGTAGCATCACTACATCTGGCCAGTGGCCAGCGTTCATCCCTTCCACATCCTGTGCGGGGAATGGTTGGCTAGTGACGGGCTATACTAGGGGTGCACTGGCTCTTTTGCCAGAGGCTGGTGACATTCCTGCAGGGGCTTGCGAGCCACTTGTGGCTGGGGAAACAGAGAGTGTCTGAACCACTTTGGTTCTATCTATCTCTAGCTGTCATACTCTTAGTTTGCACCATGAAAGCCTCCTAATGAGAGGAAAGTTTCTCTAATACCAGTTGTAATGCCCGTGATTTTCATACATTTTCCTTAAAATTCACAATTTTTTTTTTGCAATATAACTGCTATAAATCGGGAAAAATGACGAATACAAAACTTGTAAAAACAGTTTATAATTTAAAACATAACACATCAGTTTTTCCCATCCAAATTGTTACTCATTCGATCAAACATCGTATGACCAAACCAAACATCCACAGGCGCTACTCAAAAACAACCATACGGATAAATTGCTATGGTCATAGACTTTAAATACAAATCTCTCCCAGGTATCCCTGAGTGTAAGTCCCATAAAAGTCCACAGTCTAATCCAAACAAAAGTCCAGAAAGATAAACATCTTAGTTCTTGTCTCACCCAATACAACAGATTGTGGCACAAATAAACTCACAGTGAGTCAAGCATATACCTGAGTCAGCGGGAATCAATCCACCGCTGAAATGAGCATCCATCTCTAGGAGCTCTTCATCACAACCTGCAAAAGCCTCCCGAATAACGGGGCTAAAAAGTAGGGTAATGAGTATTTTCATACTCAGTAGGAAAATACCCAGTAGGGGAGTTCTAAACAGTGAACTTAGAAAATCCATACATAGACACATCCATGCAACTCAACATGAATAAACATGCATATCATAATCATGCTCATATGCATACAGTCATACCAAATGCACCATCGTGCCAAAATCATACCATCAAATTAAACTTACACAAACACCCTTATCCAGGGTCTTACAAACTTACTCATACCATCGTATGCTTACTCATACAACATACGCATACTTGTATGACCTTACTCGTACAATCATACTCATTTGACCTTACTCGTATAGTCTTACTCATACTCATACTCTTACATTTGTGCTCATACTCATACTCTTACAGTCGTGCTCACACTCATATAGTCATACTCACACTCATAATCATACACATATCAATGACCACTGAAGCTCGTTACAACTAATAAGCTCTAATGTCGAAATGGAAAAGAATGTCATTGGGGCATCACCTTAACCTCCGGGGAGTGACTAGATGCCATGGACTTTTCTAAAGGTAAGACACACCTATGCTCATGGGGCACATGATCAAATAGGTAAGAGTAGATCCATGATACTACTTATCTAAGTGTGCAAACATAAACACCTATACATAAGGGGTCATACAATTGCTCACTGTAATGGGTTTTTTAGTGCCATAGAATGACCCACCATAATGGGTCTTATAGTGCTAGTGCCACTCTTGGGCAAAAAACATATAGTGCCACTTGGGTAGAAACATACAGTGCCACACTTGGGCAGAATCATATAACGCTCTCAATAGAGCATTAAATGTCTAGGCTTATATAACACATAGACCAAATCGAAAATATACATCGCTCTCAACAGAGCATCAGACATCTGGGCTTCATACAGCACACAGACAAAGTCCGAAACATACATCGCTCTTAACAGAGCATTAAACGTCTGGTGCTCTATATAGCACACAGACAACATCTCGCAGGATAAACACCATGACAAGACATGAGAAATGCTCAGCCGACTCATTATTGGCTAGCTCAAACATGGAATTTAATCCGTCAAACTGTCAGGTCTCAAACTCACAATGCTTTCATTAGTTGTGATTATAATTCAAGTTTGAATTTAGTAATTTATGTGGTATAATTATGCCACACAAGCACTCAAGCATACACTGATCAAATCGAAGTTGAGCCCGATTCGAAACCCCAGTTCTCGTCAGGGCAACAGACTTCACTTAACCCGTCCATATCATGATCAAACTCATCGTACACCAAAATCCTTACGGTCTTACAATCTCCGCCATCTACCTTATGGCCAAAATATTTTACTAGGAAGTCCTTAGATTGAGATCCTTAGAGCCAACCCCAGTTATCATGCTTTCACTTAAATCTTACTTATTATGCTTACTTTTCACTTCATAATTTGTATATTATGCACACTCTTACTGTTGACAATCCCCCAACATGCGCTCTGATCCAAAACAATCCACTCAAATCCTTACCCGTCATACTCATATCCTCTATCATCCGTCATATGCTTACACATCCATATCCAAATCCATACCAAACACTGACACTTCTAACCATCCATAGCCCATACCTCTGCCCACATGCACATACACATATCCATAGCATAAGCAAATAGCCATCATACATACGTATGTTCATCACACATACGTATAACACACATACTTTTATACATACATATCTTACCAACATATTCGCTAGCCATCACTAGCGCATACATACACATCCATACATATTTCAAACATGCACACTACCATGACTAGCACATGCATAATCCATACATACTTCAAACATGCACACTACCATGACTAGCACATGTATAATCCATACATACTTCAAACATGCACGCTAGCCATCACTAGCACATGCATAATTCATACATACTTCAAACATACACGCTAGCCATCACTCGCACATGCATAATTCATACATACTTCAAACATACACGCTAGCCATCACTAGCACATACATACACATATGAAGCTTACCAACAAACATGCTAGCTATTACTAGCACATACTTGATCAACATATGAAGCTAACATCCATAGCATTCAATCATATTGTCATAGCATGCTGCTACTCATTCAAAGTATGCTATCATGAAATTACGAGTTCAAAGCTCCCCTACCTCATAATCATGACGTTTGATGGCGAGCACATGATGGTGGTGGTGGAATTGGTGGTCAAAACCATTGCTTGGCTGAGAGAGCTGTTATCCCGAGGATTTTAGGAAGTGCTGGAAACAATCATGGCCAAACAGGGTGTTAGAAGTTAATGCCGCAAAATTCGCGACCAACGACAACATACTAGGGTGACCGGGAGAAATGTCGTGCCAACATAAGTGGCGGTGCGACCAGAAGTCGATGGTGTACTCACTAAAGATCGGCCGGTGGCTAAGACGTACTCAGTCGGCCGGAAGACGTCGAAACCGGCCGTGGACACACCATAATGGGTAGAGAGCTTGGGGCAACGCTCGAGGACAAAGGAGTGGTGGAGGAGGGCTATGTGTCAACTCCACTCGGTGGCAAAGCCAACCGATGGTTAGGCGGCATGAATACGGTGCCTAAACCCAAAAGCACATGTGTGGTCACATGCACACGCGGCCAAAAAGGACCACTCAAGAGGGAGATGGGTCGGATGGTGGAGGCCCAAGGCCCACAAAGGGC
The DNA here is from genome assembly GCA_035235625.1 of Saururus chinensis. NCBI lineage: Eukaryota > Viridiplantae > Streptophyta > Magnoliopsida > Piperales > Saururaceae > Saururus > Saururus chinensis. Next base: position 32,825,063 of record CP141140.1, read on the forward strand.
AACAGAGCTATGACTAGGAGGTGGTGGCCGATCGAAGCAGTGGCATCACCGATCGCCACCCACAACCAATACACGTGGTGCGGGTAGCTGTGCATCTCGCACGGTATAGGGAAAAGGTAAGCGGCCCATTCCGAGCGGTGGTATAATTGGGCTAAGTGGGGCTGACCCTCACGATCACCAAGCTGGGGCAGAGCCCACGATGGCCAAATGACCCATAGCTCTCCGATGGCAACAACAGAGACGCACCCAAAGCGTCTAATCAGGTGGAGCAAGCCAATAGAGGTAAAGCGGGGTCGGAAACGGCAACCCCCTACCGACACTGGGTCGAGGTAGGCTAGACGGAGTCCATCCAGTGGCTTGATGGAGTTCATCTAGTGGCCGGACGGAGTCCATCCAGTAGCTGGACGACGACCGGAAACACTGGCATCTCAAAAAAAAGCCACAGACAGTGAAATAGAAATGTGAATAAATCCCAACCAAAGTACTGGTAGCTCACAGTAGAGCGAAAAAGCATGGCAGCGGCTCTAGCCAGTGCCTATGAGTTCCTAGCAGCCAACCAAACATAAGTCTAGTTGAGGGCGGCCACAAACGACATCAAAATTGCATCCCCATAGCTCAAAAATGGGATTTGAAGGAGAGAAAAACCGAAGAAAAGTTTGGTACCTCGTGGAGGAGCGAAGAGGCCATGGCAGCAGTCATAGATGTTACCTACATACTCGTGGCGGTGAGGCAAAGAGGATCTTGACAAGAACCAGTGGAATCCGATGATGAAGGAGGGAGAACGGAGTGACCGGAAATGGGCTGGGTTTCACAATGTTACTGGATGTGAAAAATATTTCTAGGCGTAAAAACATATGGAATTCGGATTACGGATTTCAATTTATATACTCTTTTTTAATTTTTCTATTTACGTCCCTAACACGCGTTAACCTCCACATTACGCGTTGTACCTCCAAAATTTACACCGTAAGCACTCAGCAAGGCCCGCGGTCTGTGACTAAGCCCCACACCTGACTCTACAGGTATAAATATAGGGTAAAAGTACACAAATATGAATACGTCGAAGCGTCACATTTTCTTGCTGAAAATGACTAGAAAAATAACAAGAAAATTCTAAAAAATTGTAGAAAAATCAGAGACGTTACACCAGTGATTGAAACCCTAAGGTTTACAAGGTCTGCTAGGAATGAAATAGGGATGAAGATAGATTGGAGAACCCCTTGTTGGTACATTGGCCAGCAATAAGGTGAGAGAAAGGGGAGAATTTGGGTTGACAGAGGAAAAAGAAGGAGATTAGGGCTAATCACTTCATAATTATCCATTAGGGAGAAACTCCATACACAGTGTGCCCTTAATGGGCCTGGGCTTTATTAAACTAGTACTAATTAATGCCTTACTACAAAAAACCTACTACCTAATAACAAGAATCCTACTAAATTAAAACATCCTACGGTCCATAACCGTATCACAACACCTCCTCTATTCGTACTCAACATGGTGCTTCCCTCCTCATTGGAGGAATCAGTTGTGGTTACCATGCCGTAATCCATTGCCTTGGCGCTACCAAAACTTGACACACTTGAAACGGTAGATGAAGCTTTATCATGGGAGATTATCTTGATCTTTGAGTTGCCACCTCATTCAGACAACCATCCTACACTATGACACAACAAGGTCCCCAACCCTAATTTTTCTCTAGGTGTTCCCTTCCCTCATGGCCAGGCATGGCCACTGTAAGAGTAGTATCTACCAATAGCCTCTTTCAATCAGGACACTCCATCACGCTTCTCTGCCTTATAGCTTCTTTTGTTAGGCTTCCTCTCCCGACAACTACCACAACCCCCTCACAAATTTCAGAGAACACAAATCTGCCGCTATTTCCGCTTGAGTGCCAACCACTATCCATGCATTTGTCATGCCCACAACTAGCCTTCATCGTTAGCCTCTGAGCCCCATGGGAAAATCCTTTTTTCCAACAACAGAGGCAATCCCCCTCAGATTTGTTCGACTGACATGGTCACTTTGGTTAGCCATTATCTAGATGTTCAGTTCCTTGTGCAAACGGAGCTACTACAACCACAAGAAGCCGGAAGAAGACTCTCTCCTATTTCAATCTCACCGGCCAACCTGTTACTTCATGTGGGTGTTTCTCCATCCGTCTTACCTCTTCGCATCCTCTTCTACAGTGATTCTCTCAAGGCAGCGCAACATAAATCACAATCAGGGTAAACACAGACCCGAATCAGGCATTGGGGATTACTCTCCGAAGCTTTCCATTGGCTTCAGCCCTATTTCAACTCTGCATCTGGCTAGTCCTATTCGGGTCTACCTCTTAATGGGCACGTTCCTCATCCTTGTTTCCACTAGGACATTTGTCCCTTTTCCAATCCCCTCCCTTCCGTGAGATTCAGTTTTAGACATGACTTGCAGAAGACGATTCCAGAGGTTTTTTTTTTTCATGTGCAATTCCTTCTTAGTGCTGCACTGATTTGGGTCTGGATTTGGTCTACAATAGTTACATGCAACTTCTATTTTGCGACCCAACTCCATGCAAGATCCTTGACGCTTCTCCCTTGTCGGACCTAACTACAACATAGATTTTTCATTTTCTTTTCCAAGGTCAATCTCTATTACACACTTTGGATAATGCATTCCCCCACCCTTTTTCTTTGTGACTTTTATTTAAGCCTTCCCATGGGATTCAAAATCTTGGAATGGACCATGATTCTCTTTGGACCTTCTACGAAGTAGAATCCAAGTTACATGGCATTTGATGCAGAGCTTTGGGCCCTCAGTACATGTTTCTTTCTCCTCTAATGTCTAGCTCATTCGTCTCTTTATTACAAGAACCAAAGACCACTTCAAAGATAGGGTGGAGTGGAAGCAAGGTAGAATGCTTTGACTCTCCCTAGAGGTTGGTCCCGTTTTTAGAGTATTATAATTAGAAATTAATTAATAGTAATAGTATTTTAAAGTAATTAGGAGTTAAATATTATTGGGCTTAGGCTAATGTTGAGGCCCATTTTAATTAAGAGATCTATTAGAATTAAGGTTCTTATTTGAGGTCTATAAATATATGTAAGGGTTATACTTTGATAATCATTTAGAGATCAATGAAAAATTAGTTATTCATTTTAATTTTGTTTCTTTATCTCTAATCTCTCCTTTTTCTCCCATCTCTCTTTAATTTTCCTTTTGTAGTGATTGGTCTACAATAGATTTGGACTCTTGTGAAACATATCATTAGTAGCTTTCTTGCTTGTAATAATCTCTAGCAAAACAATTACATAGTTATACGCATTGCCATGAGTTGTCATGGTCCTTTTGGTACCATATTTTGGCAATAATTATGATTAGAAAATAATTTAAAAAATACATAAAAACACGTTCATGAGCTCCAATTATTTTTGGAATTTTTCTTGAAAATCTTATGTAGGCATTTTGCAAAAATATAATTTTTATAAAAAATTATGAAGATGGTTGTCTAAATGAGTTGTGTTTTGTTAGTGTGAAAACTATCATCCGCTTAACATTGAAATGAGAATTAGTTAAAAAAAGAAAAAATTGGAAGGTTACGAGAACTAAGAAAAAGCCAAAGATAGTTCATTGGTACAAACAAAAAAAGCCATATAATGAAACAAGCAAAAAGGCAAAATCGTAAATGCAAAATGTACATTATTTTGAAATATTTATTCTTGTTATTCATTCTGAGTCTATGTAAATTAATTATCAAATAGTGAGCAAATATAGGTCAAGTTTTTTGATGAACTTATTTGCCAATTAGATAAAGCGAATAATTATTTTTTACTATATTATATATTGATATCCTTAAATGAGTGTTTTTGAGTGATCATGGTATAGTTTTTGACTTTATGCAAAACACATTGGCATATCTTTCTAGTATGAGTTTTCTTACTTGAAATTTTGATTCTTTAGTCGAGTGGCAAATGAGATTATATTTACTTATTGTGGGTTACACATATTGTGTAGAAGTGAATTTTGGATAATTTTATCTGTCACGCCTGGCACACACCACCTCTGACCCGAACTCGGTCCAAAGAGGAAGTGGTACGTAGCACGATGAGCTAAGTAAAAATGCGGAAGACTTAACCCATCTTAGGGTAAAACACACAATAGAGTAAGTGCACAAACACTTTGTACAAAAGAAAATAGAGCAAAATAAAGGACTATTTATTAATGTCTTAGTTCACACATACCCGCATCATCTAGTTAACATATAAAAACGAGCTAACAATTGCTAAACAAGTCTAAGCCAATAATGGTTAAACATAACATAACACCAAGCGTCTATAACCCCTCTCAATTATCGTGGCCATCCTCATGCTCAACGTAGAGGCCATCTAATGCACCTGCATGACACGACATATAGCCCCAAAATAAAACCACAAAACAAAGAGGGGTGAGCTTTTGCTCAGGAAGAGTTGTAATATGGGAAGTAAACTCATAATGATATCACATGCAATACCAATATAACATACATCACATATTCATTCATCACACCTATTCATCATAGGATAAATCACATATATCAATGCCACCTGTGCATCATATTATAAACTACATTCCATAAACACATGTTCATACCACCTGTACATCATATAGTAAAACCCAATCCATAAGTGCATAATCATGCCGCCTACACATCATGATGTAAAACACAACCCATAAACACATAATCATGTCACCTGTACATCATGATGTAAACCACATTCCATAACCACGTAATCATGCCACTTGCACATCATAGGTTCATCCATAGTTCATAAAGTATATACACATCACGTATAATCATATGAATCTCATTATAACAATCACATCCTGCATGAATCAATCTCAACACTCATATAATGCATAATCATATTTCAATTTACACATTCACCCTGCATAAATCAAATATATCATATCATATGCCCCATGTGTAACATAAGCATCATTGTTCCTACACAATCTATGTCAATGAGCATTATATACCATACACATGCATAAATCAACCGGTAAATGTCGCACAATTGAGAAAACAATCACGCTTAATCGGCTGAAGCATAAGCAGACCTTCTCACCCCGAAAAATCCTAACGTGGAAGGTCTGACTTCTAATGGGAAACTAGAACAATTTGGATAAGTTCCCTAACAGGGAAAATACCCCTCTAGTAAGCATGTGCACATAGACAAACCAGCCTAAATTTGCAGGGTCCAAATAACACATCAATTTGACTCATTATAACATTCCACTCTTCTCACCCAGGAGGAAACCTGTAAATGTAAAACCCCATCCATTTGACATAAAACCCCATCATTTCAGACGTAAAACCAATTTCATAGACCTTAAAGCAACTAATCCAGAAAACAATGACATCCAATTGCATCCAACTGCTTAATCATGACCAATCATGATTAACTTTTGTTTATAAATCATTCGTATGATGCATGCAACATGATACATATGTGAGAAAATGTTAAATGAGTGTAAACATACTCTAGTCAGTTCATATGTGCATGAAACATGGTCTATTTGTAATAAATAAAATCATATAATCATAAGCAAGAATATACATATGCATAGTAGTGTTCATACTTAAAACATATGGAACTTGAATCCTAAAATGAATATGACATGTGCAAACATACATAAGTTATCATGATTATAATTTGCTAGAATCCTAGAGTAGTTATGAATAAAGCATCAAACATGGAATTAAAATGAGTAGAATATCATACTAAACCTAGACAAGTATAGCCATATTCATGCTTAAGCTAAATCATAATTAAGATGGTTCTCATACAATCATGGTAACATTTATAGGTAATCCTAACTCATCATAGTCATAAAGAATTAGATTTATGAGAAGATAATAAAAAAAGACCAAAAACTCCACAAAATAGGTCAAACTCACAAACTGCAATACAATTGTTTGAATACCCTGTCAGGCTATTTGACTGGCTAGTGTTTAATCGGCCAGACAGGCCGTTTGAACAGCTAGCCATTTGAATGCCCTATTTGTCTGTTTGAATGCTTCACTTTTCTAGTTCGTCTTCAACCATTCAAAATTCAAATCGAAAATATTCTGAATTTCTATATAAATTCAAAGATCATAGTAGAACATCATATAATCAAAATATAATCCTAAAACATGATATATCTAATCACCATAAATCAAATGCTTTAAACAAATTACCATTAAACCTCAAAATAAAGCAAGAACTCAATTAAATCTTCAATCATGCATTCTAATGAAGAAAACCACACAAGGTAAAACTCTCTTACCTCTATGAATCCTTTGAATCTATGAAAGAGCTTCAATCCTCAAGAAATCTGACCCAAAAATTAAGATTTGAAGTTAAACCTACTTGAAATTAGCTTATAGACTCAAATTAACTTGAAAATAGATAGATTTAGGATATCCTTAGGTTAAAAACGAAAATCACCTATTTAGGGTTTTAAATCAAAAATTAAAATAAACTTTTTAATGGAGGAAATCAAGAATCAAGATGGGGGAAAATGAAGATAAGAGCGATTAAGACCAAAATCAAAAGATTAGGGGTGATTAGGGCAAGAAAACACATCTTAATCAAAGTCCATCCTTTGGAAAATGGGGGTAGACCACTTCCTCCCTTTTAACATAGCCCTTCCCCATTTGGTCAAATAGGCTAAGGTTTGCTTAAATAGTAAGGGTTTTGAGCAAACAAATTGTTGGGCTATAAAATAGGTCAAAATGCCCTAACTGGCTAATTAAGATTTTTTTGGCTGAAAATTGAATTTAATCATACCCAAAACCAACCCAAACCCAATGAAATAAAATAGTAAAAGGTTAGAAGGTCAAATGGGTCACACACCACCAACATGGACGTGGGCCCAGATAGGGTTTGCTCCAATAATTAATGAAAAATTAGAATAAATTAGTAAAAATTGGATAAATCAAGTTTGACACTAAAACTCATAAAAATAAAATTAAACTTTATTAAAGTCATAATTAGTAACCCATAAACCCAAAATCAAATTAAACCAGTAAACAAGCAAAACAACACCAATTCACATAATAAAAAATGAAATTAAATAAAATAAAATTAGATATCTTACATTATTTATGATCTTGCTATATGATTTCAACACAATTGTTTTACGCAAAACTTTTACTTTACTTGTTTTGAATTTTGCATGTGGTTAAAACTTTGATGTTTTCTCTTCAATATTTTTCTTCGTTAGCCTTCCTTCATTTTACCTCTGCAATTCATGACAAAAGGGGTGAAAATAGTTATGTGGACTTGAGGAAAGATATAGCTAATTAATAGCTTGAAAAAGAAGAATTGTGTGCTTGGGGAGAAAAGTGAATTGATTGATCTTATCACACTTTACTTGAACATTTGTTTATTTTAGACAATATTATGCAAATATGTTCTTATTTGGTAATGAACATGTTCATTATAGGTTGAAGATCACAATAGATTAGGATTTGGGAATCTTAGATTAAGGGGAGAGACATAGTTAAGTTGGATAATTTGTTTCAGTCTAACTTATGCACTATTGAGTTGTACTTTTCTTTTTCAAATTGATGAATTATAGTGTTTTCTTATGAAATAGCCAAAGGGAAACATTGTAATAATATATGTGGTTACATATATTGTATTGACTTATTTTGGTAATCAAAACGATGTCAAATGTGTGTAATTTTGTTACACAATATTGCTAAAGATCACATATAGAAGATGAAATAGAGCAACAAACTCAAGCAGTGTTTCAACAGGTAAAAATATTCATATACATCACACTCACACACTTTGGGGTTGTGGGAACTTCATTTTATAGTATTGTGTGTTGGAGACACTTCGAAAAAGAACTTTTTTTTGGTCATCAACAATCAATCGGCTTGAATACTATTTGCAATGTTCTACAATAACCTAACCGAATAATTGCCAAGCATGGATTACAATAACTTTATTGATTGATTGCTTGATGCATGGATCGATTACACTCAGATCAGACAAATTCTAGTGACGTTATCAATAGATTGTTTTGATAATGGATCAATAGATTGAGTGTCAGCTTTCAAAAAGAAAAGGGACCGATCGATCATTTTAGTGCATAGTTTCCTGAAATAGGCTTTTTTGAGTAAAATTAGATTCCTATTCAAGTTTGACCTCCTTAGCTGACTTAGGGAGCTATATAAGGGGGTCTAAAAGCATGGGAAAGTGTGAGAGGAAGGCTTGAAACTCTTAGAGAAAAAAAAGGTTAAACTTCTCTAATGATTTTGAGAGTAAAATAGCCTCCTTGATCATGTTTCTTTCAACTAAAATCAAAAGAGTGATTTGAGTTGAGTGAGAGCTCTAAACACTTATAAGGACTAAGTGTGTTGCTAAATAAAGCTACTAAGTAGGTCAAAGGGAAAGGATTGTTCATTCTAGAGGGACTTTCCATGAAGATCTAGATCTATCATAAGCAAAACAAGGTGTGAAGACCAAGTTCATGCAAGTGAGAAACTAGAGGGTGGTGATACAAGAGTTTAGAGTGGTGTGAGAGGGAGCTGAGTGAATAAAAGAATGGTCTTTCTCTTTGTAAACTGGTAATGTTATATTTCTATTTATATAGGTATATTTGGTTTAAACAGTGTGACCTTTGGTTTTTTCAAAGTTGGATTTCTAAATAAAAATTATTGTGTGTTGATTGTTCTTTTGATTTGTTTGATTTCTCTAGACTCATGAATTTGACGCTTTGGATTGAAATTTTAGATTCATTTTTATTTATAAGGGGAAGACATATCTTGTAACTTAATTGTAGGTTAGATATACTTTATCTTTCTCAGTTTGTCCATTGTATAGTTATCATGAAGAAGATAAATTAAGCCATTGTATAGTTATCACGAAGTTTTTGCCTAGTAATAATCAGAGCAATATGTATAGTGATCAATGGACCTACTCACACACTAAGCTAGAACATGTTCACATAGTAGCTGCACTCTAAAATAACCCACATGTGAATGTCCTAAATTTAAGAATTACCTGATCATCAAACATATATGATTTCATGTCGAAGTCATGTGCAATTATAGGATAACATACAAGATCTTGTGCTAATTTAAGGACCTCCTAAAATTCATTTTCAACACATGATGTTAAAGTCTCAACCCACTTTTCCAAGCTTGTCCAATGGATATTACATATCTCTTGAATCTTTAACTGCATGCTTTCAATGATAGCCACAATTAAGTAATCACGATGAAGGGCTATCATTGCATTAAAGCTCTCACACCTATTGGATGTTATATTTATTGGCAAAAAAATATACATTAGCCTATTTCTCTAGTGCTATCTCTGTTAGCCAAGTGTATGCCTCTAGATTTTTTTCCTCGTATTATGGTCATATTCTCTTCAAAATCTTGCATTTGGGTAGCCTTCACAATCCAAGATAAATGACATTAGTCCTTGAATTCGTGTGTTTTGTGCGAGATTAATAGTGCAATAACCATGAACTACATTTGAGAAAACCAAGGGTACCTATGCAAGGATTAATGAGTACCAATTAGATAGGATGAGAAGTCCTTCTACATGTCCCAATGTACTACTCAAATTCATCAGCACCCAATTCCATGTTATAGTGTTTTCCCTCTCCAATTGCGAATGCCAAGGGATATAAATGGCTGTCAATGTCCAAACCCATTGCAAAAAACAAGATGCTTTTGTATAATCCCTTCAAATGTGTTCCATCAATTGTGAAGACCTTGTGCATGCACCTTTTGAAGTGCTCATCACATATTCCAAAAGAGATAAAACACCTTTCAAAAGAGTTATCCCAAGGGTCGTACTTGATCCTTATCCTTGTGTTTGGGTTTGCCTACTCAAGCTCAAGTAGATACACAGGTAGGAGCCTTTAGATGTTCCTCGTAATTTCTAAGTAGCAATTTTGTCACCACCTGCCACACCCCCTTGACCTGAACCCGGTCCAAGGAAATACGACAAGGCGCAATGAAGAGGAAAGCTAACCCAACAAGGGATAGATCAAAGTACACAACTTATCCTCTTTGTGCAAAAGTAAGAAATTGAGGAGTAAAGATATTGATTAAAGTCTCTTAGTCCATAGCACACCCATATAATCTCATAAACATAAGTCACAAGCCTAAAAGGCGACCAAGTACTAAAGTACTATTCCAGTAGTAACCATAAAATGACACTTTTTTCAATTTAAAACTAGATTTTTCTCTTCACATCTCACCAAAACTTTATTTAAGTTATCAAGACAGTCATAAAAAATCACCAAAAATAGAGAAGTCATCCATAAAAGCTTCCAAAAACCGCTCCACCATGTCACTAAAGATGCACATCATGCACCTTTGGAATGTGGCAAGAGCATTACATAATCCAAATGGCATCCTTCGATATGCAAAGGTATCAAATAGACATGTAAAGATTATTTTTTCTTGATCTTCAAGGGCAATCTCAATTTGATTATATTCTGAATAACCATCTAGAAAATAGTAAAATTTATGATCGGCCAGGGATCTATGATTTGGTCCACGAATGACAAGGGGAAGTGGTCTTTCCTAGTGACATAATTCAATTTCCTATAATCTATGCACATTCGCCAATAAGTGGTGGCTCTAGTGGGAATTAAATCATCATTAACATTCTTTACCACTGTCACTCCAGACATTTTGGGGACAACTTGGGTGGGACTCACCCATAGACTATCAGAAATGGGAAAATGATACCCACATCCAATAATTTAAGGACCTCTGCTCTCATTACCTCTTTCATATTGGGGTTTAACCTCCTTTGCATTTGTCTCATAGGTTTTGCATTTTCTTCTATGAAGATCCTATGTGTTAAAATCAGGGGACTAATCCCCTTGATATCAGCAATCGTCCACCCAATGGCATTCTTGTGTTTTCTAAGGACTTTGAGCAACCTGTGATCTTGCTCCCTATCCAACATTGAAGAGACAACCATAAGAAATGTCACTCCCTCACCAAGATAAGCATATTTAAGTTTAGTAGGGAGGGGTTTTAAGTCTAACTTGGGTGGTTGGACACTTGAGGGGAGATGAGCACTATTAGGAGGTAACTCCTCAAAGCGGTCCTTCCACCTATCGGTATCTAATAATGGAGTTGACTCCAACAAGGAATTTACATCATTAATCATAGCATCATCATTGAAGTTAAAATAAAAAAGACATGCTTCAAGAGGGTCAAAAAATGAAGAAATAGTAGCCATGTCATCAACAAGACTTTCTAAAAGATTCACTTCATGCACATCCTCATCATCATCTCCTGGTTACCTGCAAATATTAAAAATGTTTAGTTCTAAAGTCATATTTCCAAAAGAAAGCTTCATAACACAATTTCTACAATTAATAAGAGCATTAGAAATAACAAGAAATGGACGGCCTAATATGACAGGAATTTGAGTACAAACATTCAAAACTAGTTGTGTGTCCAAAACAATAAAATCAACAGGAAAGTAAAATTTTTTTACTTGTTCTAGCACAACCTCAACAATTTCTCTTAGTGTTTTAAATGAGTGATCTACAAGTTGAAGTGTAATGCTCGTGGGCTTCAATTCATCAAGTCCCAATTATTCATAATCAAAATAAGGTAAGAGATTAACACTTGCCCCAAGATCAAGCAAAACTTTTTCAATTCTATAATTTTTAATTATACAAGATATGGTTGGACAACCAGGATCTTTATATTTTGGTGGGTGTTTTGTTGTAAAATTGCACTTACTTATTCTGTCAAAAAATGTCTTCTTTTGTACATTTAGCTTACACTTGATTGTACAAAGGTCTTTCAAAAATTTTGCATAAGATGGAATTTGTTTAATGACATCTAAGAGAGGAATGTTAATCTTGACTTGTTTGAAATTTTAAGAATGTCACCATTTTGCACCAATTTAGAAGAAGATTGTAACCTTCCAGGAAAAGGAGGGGGAATAGAAAAAACACAATCAGAGTTGTAAAGTTCATCACCATATTTAGAATTCAAAGACTCCTTAGGTTCAACAACCTTCATTGAAATGTCTTTGTTAATGACTTTTTCATTTCTTAAAGTGGTTATGGACTTAGCATACTTTTTCTAAACTTGAAGAATTTAAATTTTCAATTATGAATTGACCTTTAGGATTTGGTTGAGCTTAAGAAGAAAACTTTCATTTTTCTTGAGTGCTCAAAGTTGTGGTTAATTGAATGAAAGAAGTCTTTAAGTTATTGATGACTTGCATTGTTTGGTTGTTTATTGTTGCTTGACTTTGCATAATTGTTTGCAATATGTCTTCAAGAGTCTTCTTATGTGGTGGAACATAATTTGATGAAGAAGGGTGTACCTGCACATTAGACTCATTTTTCCAACTAAAGTTAGGATAATTTCTCTAATTAGGAGTATAAATTTTATAATAAGGAGAAGAAAATGACCTTTTGTAGGTATTTATAGCATTTTCTTGAGTATGCAATACCTCTTGAAAAGCATGGATTATTGGACAATCCTGTGTTTGATGTCCATCACTCTCACATATACTACAAATATCTTATGCTTTTTTAGAAGCTTTAGACATATTTTTCCTATTAATTTTAGCCTCAACTTTTCTAGTTAAACTTATAATTTTTTCTTTTACATCATCCTCTTCTTTAATAAGGTACATGCCCCCCTTAGTTGTCCCATGAGATTTTTTGGCCTTATTGCTACTTTCAAATTCATTAGAATCTTCCCATGATTAAGCATTTTCAGCTAACCCATCAAAACAGTCTTATGCTTCCTCGGGTTCTTTACTAAAAATTCTTCATTACACATTATTTCAATAAATTGCCTCATTTGAGATGTCAAGCCATTATAAAAGAATCTAATTTTATGTCATGTTTCATATCCATGATGTGGGCACAACAACAAAAGTTCTTTAAATCTTTTCCAACATTGAAAGAAAGTCTCATTTTCTTTTTGTGTAAAATTCATGATGTTCTTTCTAAGTGTATTAATTTTATGGGTGGGGAAAAACTTTTCAAAAATTCTCTCTACATTTCTTGCCATATTCTAATGGATCTTGCCTTCAAAGAATTCAACAAAGTTTTTGCCTTTTCCTTTAAAGAAAATGGAAAGAGTTTTAATCTAATAACATCATTTGAGACATTTTGGTTTGGCAAAGTTGCACAAACCTCTTCAAACTCTTTTAAATGTAAATATTGGCTTTCTGAATCTAATTCATGAAATTTGGGCAGTAATTGAATTATACCCGACTTGAGTTCAAAACCAGCCACATTAGTTGGAAAAATCATGCAAGAAGGAGAACTTGATCTAGTTGGTTGCGAATAATCACGCAAGGTTTTAACTTGAACATTTTGTGCATTATGATCCCCATTATCACTTCTTAGTTCCTCATTAGTTCTTAGATCTTCCATTGTATCAAAATAAAAAAGAATTTCAAAAGATTTGTTTACTCTTCGCAATAGTCCAAAATTATCATGCACCTATATAAACATGCAACAACAATTTTTATTTATTTAGGTAACAAACTAAAGTAAAAGTATAGAAATTAAATGACAAAATATAAAAAGTTAGAGAGTTAGAAATTAATAGGCAAAATTTAAATTGCAAAATAATGCCAAAGGCACTATTGAGGTACATGTTTGATCCAAAAAATTTCGGTAGTAACGTGGGTAGTGCCTCTGGCCTCAAAAATAAATAAATATTACTTCAAATAACCAATGCTTACCTGAAACCATTGATGAAACATGAATAAAACTCCATTAGATTGATACAAATCACCTCTAGCCTTAGCTTGAGAGCTTAGAAAGCCATTACAATAAAATTAAAAATAAAAATACAAAAGAAGAAAAGAAAAATAGGAGAAAAGAGCTCCAAAGAGGAGGGGATGATGCCTCTATCACGTCAACCCCTCTATTTATAGAAGTAGAAGGGGTTACATCAAAGGGGAAAGTCAAATTATATCTTTGTATTGCATCTTGATTGATTGCCTAATTGGTTGCTTCTTTAGCAATGATTAGATTCTAAATCAATCAAATATATTAATAATTTATTTAGCAAATAATTATCTTTAAATCTTCCTTTAGTTATCCAATCAGCCTCATTATTTTTCCTTATGTGTATCAATTATAATCAATGAAAAGATTCTCTATGTGCTAGCCTCAGGTTAGTTAACTAGTTGTCCCTTGGTATGCCGAATTCGACCCATAAATCTTTTAAATTGTGAATTTCTTCCTGAAAAAATGATTGTATCCATGGAAGTCTTCTTTTCAATGCCACCAGAGTCGTATCAATCCGAATTATACATAGAGAGATATGGTTGAAATACTAAGGTTGTGCTAATCTATTTGAATCAGCTTTTTTTCTAATTTAGTTCTCTTGATGCAAATCTCAAATCTAATAGGTCCAAAAGGTTGTGTTCAACCATTCCACGCATGTTTAGACCATTAGGAGCCCATTCTTGACTCTCAAATAGCTTTGGGTAGATGAGTTTTACTTCCTCTTCTACTTGGATCCTGTTGAAGCCTGTTTAGACATGTAAACTAAATTAAGGTCCAACTACCTTATTCAAAACACAAAATAGGATTGTAATTCAAAATGTGAGAATATTTAATTAAACATTATTTTAGTGCATCAGCAATGGGTGTTCCTCTGTACCCAAATTTGCTTCTCTTACCTCATCTTCGGTAAGAGGAATAATTTTCACTTCTTCATCAACTTCATATTCTTGCACTTCTTCAACATCACTAGCTTCATTATTTTCATTGTTATTAGTCTCATTGTTTTCATAACATTCTATTGAGACCATATTTATAGACTTTGTGTCAAGATTAAACATTTCAAGTGGTTCAAAGAAATCACAAGTATGTACATCTGAGTCCCAACTTGAAGTTTTGCATGATTCATTGTCACTTTCATTTTGCTGAGATAAGTTGATAAAGTATAGTTTGAATCCCAAGTCATGTAAAGAAGGATTTTTTCGTTTTGACATTATAGAAAGTCTAGTTTGAATCCCAAGTCATGTAAAGAAGGATTTTTTCGTTTTGACATTATAGAAAATCTAGTTTGAGTCCCAAGTCATGTAAAGAAGGATTTTTTCGTTTTGACATTACAGATGGTTGTAATGAGGTTTTTCTCCCCATACTATTGCTGAGACCACTTGGAGAATCAAAGTTATAGCCTATATTTTTCATAATGTCTTTTGAAATCGAACTATAATTTTCTAATTCAACTTCACCTTTTTTTAAGTCCAATTCTTCTCCTGAGAGTTGATTAAGAGTGGAAGTTCGGTGAAATATGATTTCCTTATATTTATCATTTTTTGGTACAAGGAAAGTAGATCCCTTAGGATTTTTTATATATAAAAAAGCATGTAATTGAGTCAAAGGCAACTCAAAATAAGTTGTCAATTCATCCTTTTTCAAAGTTTGAAACAGTTAATCTACAAACATTTTTGTTTCAGATGAAGATGCAATATACCTCAAATATAAATTTTTATTCATGCATACATGAGATACATCATCTTTAGAAGTCATTTTTTTTTACATCATTTACAACATATTTGCAATATGGATTTTATTTACATGCACAATGTACTTTCCTTTAGCATTTGTAATCCTTGCATTGGTTCCTTACATATCTATTGCTTTTGAGTCTTCAGATTCTTCAATATCATCATCTTCATAGATTGTAGAGTCAGTAAAGTAGGCTTCAACACCTTTGAACAGTTTCTTGTCGGCAAAGACTCGGTGAATTTTTCCATCATCTCCAATATACTTGAAGCACTCGTGAAGTATTCAAGGGATCACTAAGTTTTGATGTATCTAAGTTTGGCCTAACAAAAGACTACAAGAAGTTTGGTTACTGATCATGTAACATGTCACTTCAGACTTCAAACTTCCAATTTGACATTTTAGGCAGATCTTTCCCTTAGCTTTTTGTGAATTTGCATCATATCCTTGAATACTTGTCATTGTAGGAGTAAGCTTCTTTATAGGGATTCCTAAGTATTCCAAGGTACGAATTGGGAAAATATTGATTCCAGAGCCTATGTCTATTTGAATTTGATGCAGTTTCACATTACTAATATACCTCGTATAATACAATGGCCTTGTATGTTTCATGTCTCCAAGTAGCATATCATCCTTTGAGAATGTGATTGATGTTTGAAGATTTTCAAGCTTAACTTCATGACATGGTTGACATGAGGTGCATATTTTTCAGCTTCCATTAGCACATTAACAAATGTCTTCCTAATCTCTGGAGACAATTGAAGCAAGTCATACATAGTCAACCTGGCAGGCACATTTGTTAGTTGAGCAATCCAGTCATAATTTAAAGGCTCACTTATATCTGGAAGAGGTGAACTTCTTTTAACTGACTCTTGAAACCGGACAACTTTTTTTTTTCTTTCCAATAGTCAGAGTAATCTTTGTGATAATCTCGCCTTGACATTGTTCCAAAATTTGATTCTTCAATGTTGTGGGTTTGCTCCATGCTTCCTTCGGAATTAGATGCAGAATCATCATAAGTTTCACCAACAACTTCTTCCTCGGTTAACTCTGTCATGTTACAAAAGTCTTTAACCAAGTATTCCTCTTTGATTATTGGAGCAAACTTATGAGAAAGAGAAATCATGTTATACATGAATGTTTTCTCATTGTCTTTGTCTTTTTCCTTCAAAGGAGTAATCATTGATTCATCATCACTTCCCCATCCACTATGAATAAATTTTTAATTACTTTCCCATGGAGAGACTTTGGGGAGTCTTATCTTGTACCTCTTTTATCCCATATGCTCAACCCAATGTTCTTCATAATCTTTTAAAAATTGAGATTGAATATTAGATATTTTGATTTGAGTTTTGGAGGTTATGACTTGGTATTTAGAAGATTTAATATGAGACTAAGCCCCTCTAGACCTCAATATAGTATTTTTTTTTTCTTAATAATGAATCTTTTCCCATAAAAGAAGTCATCCTAGAAGGTTGAGACAAGTGTGGAGGTATTTGAGTTGCCAGGTCTAGAGTTTTGACTTCAAAACACTTTCTTTCTTCTTTTGGTAGAACTTTTAGATTTCTCTTTAAAGAAAACCCAATCTAAGAAGGATAAAGACTTATTTTCATTCCTAAAAAGTCTCTTGTCATATACTCTATTTGAATAGATGACTTAATTAAGTCCACTTCCAACTTTGAGTATTTGACCGAAATCATATCACTCATGAGTTATTTTTTCATCCTCTTCATTTTCTTCAATTGGGATGTTCATCTCGTCTTTCTCTTGATGTATGAGAAATTGAGTTAGAGGGTTGCCTTCTTCTAATTGTAGTAGCCCCTCAATGCTTTCTACTTCTTGCTTAATCTTTTTCTTCTTTTTCTTTCCAGGCCTTCTAATCGATAAAAATTTTACACTTTCATTTTCATGTATGGGCCAAGGCTTATCTATTTGGTTTCTATGTCTTTGTTCTCTCAAAAGATAATTTTTTCTTCATCTTCTGGCCATGCTCTCTATCTAGTAGGTAATAGTTTCTCATCTTGATTTTCAAACACAAGCCAAAGTTTATCTGTTTTGGTTTCTGTGTTTGCATTCTCCCAAAAGATGGTTCTCACTCCATCTTCTATCCAAGCCCTCCATCCATTTGGAACGAAGTGTTTTTCATATTCAAAAGTTGACCATGGTTTATCGTTGTTTACTTCAATGTCTAACTCTTGACTTAAAATATTTTGTTAGATTTCAATTGAGTCATCTGATTCATAATCCAACACAATGACAAGATTATTTTCAACTTTTGAACAGTTATCTTCACTTTTAGAGTTTGATATTATAATGAAATTATTACATTCCCAAAATTCTTCAATAACCTTTTTTTCTTCAGGAATTGGGACCATCATGTCATTTAACCTCTCCTCCTTTTCCCAAGGATCTAGGGGCATGAATTTAGCTAAAGTACATGAAATTCTTGGTTCATGCTCAAGTAACTCTACTATCAAGACTTCACTCTTCCTTTTAGCTTTCTTTTTCTTTTTTCTTTTTTCTTTTTATTTTTTGACTTAGTTACACCACATAACTTGGGTGGGGGAAGGAATGCCCCCATCCTAGTGATATCATATGCTTTGGGTGTTCGAGACTTTTTCTGAACGAACTCCCAATTTTCATCCTTCAAAAGATCTAAATGCACCTATATGAAGGTGTCATCTAATATTGAAGAGGGGTAAGTGACTCATAGTTTTTTAGAGAAAATTCTGCATATTTAAAATCCACATTCTCTTCTTCGTAAGGAATATTCAATGTGATTGGGTCAAAAGCCCCAAATTGGCTTGACACCATATTTGCAGAAACTTCCTTCTCTTCTTGAGTCAATTTAATAACTCCTTCATCCATAAGAGATTGTACTTGATCTTTGATTACATAACATTGATTAATTTTATGGCCTAGGATCTTATAGAACAAACAAAATGAAGGATCATTAGTTTGTTTTTCTTCATTTGGTTGCTTGCACTCCGGAAGCTTAATTTTTCCTTTCTTGATCAACTCATGAAAGAGGTTTTTAGTTTCATTAACATCAAAAAAATATTCTTTATTCATTCTTTCTTTTAATGTTCTCTTCTTCACCTCAGCTATCTTGTCTTTCTTCTCTTGAGATGTTGCTTCAAAAGTTTGAACAAAAATTGCTTCTTTTTTCTTAGTGGGTTTAGCATAATCCTTCTTTTCACCACATTTTTCAGCTTCATGTTCAAACAGTAGATGCTCTGCC
This sequence comes from Saururus chinensis, assembly GCA_035235625.1. Taxonomy (NCBI): domain Eukaryota; kingdom Viridiplantae; phylum Streptophyta; class Magnoliopsida; order Piperales; family Saururaceae; genus Saururus; species Saururus chinensis. Next base: position 32,843,796 of record CP141140.1, read on the forward strand.
TTAATAGCACTTCTCATGAGATCGTTAAAAGTTTCTGGCTTTATGGATTCTATCTTCAATTAAACCTTTACACAAAGATTCAAATGACATATTTCAGTAAGACTTTTCCTGAGTTGTTCTATCTAGACACTTTACTGCAAGAGTCCTCTATCTTTTTATGAAGTAACGTACTGTCTCTATTGGCACCTGCTTTGTTGAATAAAGTTGGGCCGTGGAAGTTGTTGCTTCTTCATCAAAGAAGTGACTCAAGAATTTAGCCTCCAAGTCTACCCATGTTTGTTCCGATTCTTTCGGCAAAGTCATGTACCAGTCGAATGCAATTCCCTTCAACGTGCTCACAAATAGTCTAATTAGTACAACATCATTATCAACAAGGTTTTTCATTAAAGCCTTGAAGTGGCAAAGATGTTGCTTTGGAGAAGCTTGACTATTATATGTTTGTAAGTTTGGCTGTTTGAATTTGGGTGGGAAAGGTACCTTATCCATCCATGATAGGTAAGGGGAATTTACTCCTGCTTTTCTCAACTTGGACTCTTCTTGGATATGTTGAAGAACCTCTTGTATGTCTTTTATTCATATAAGTGCTCAAGGACTTTCCCCATCTATTCTTTCATTTCTATGAGAATTAACATCATGGAAGTTACCGTGATGATTAGAAGTGACTTGTTATTGACTTTGAGTTCTTGTGGCTAATGCTCCAATCATGGCTTTCAATTCTTCTATCTGTTCTCTTGATCTGCCATGAATTTAATAAAATGAGTAGGGACTTGCCCTACTTCTATGTCATCTTTTTCTCCAGTTTCCATATACACTCCAACTTTTCTGAATTCCAAAGAAGACAAAGTTATAGGAATTAGAAGATGTAGAACTATCCTCCACTAGAACCTCCTCTTCATCATCATCTTCTTCTCTATGAGTGAATGAAGGGAATTCACTTGTTGTAAAAGTGAATTTAGGAGACCTTGAAGAAGTCCCTACACCCCCATCTTTCAAAGAAAATTTTTTTTTTACTCCTTGTGTACTATTGAGTTATTTTCATAGTTTTCTCTTCTTCACTCTTTGAGCCAACCATGTTTACAATTGTAACATGAGGCTCCTTCTCCTTAGGCATCCATCGTTGGATCGTTTTCAAGATTTTGGGAGAAGTTGAGCTCAAATTCTCAATTTCATTATTGAAGGACAATTTTTCCAAACTACCACTAGTCATTTGAGTTGATTTTCTAGAAGTGTTGGGGCAAATTCCATTAAAGAATCAGACTCGCTAGGAGAAGATTGCATTTTAGGATTGTCTTGCATCATACCCTTCTCAAGAGTCGGATGTTCTTTTTCCTCATGTTGTGACAACTTGTTAATGTAATCATTCTTAAAATTTTCTCTCCTCCAATAAAACTTCAATTTGTCAATGGCATGAAAGGGAGTGAACTTGGATGACTACCTTCCTCGAAAGTATGATTTTACAAAGTTATTCCCTCAATAGTCCTTTTCATGGAAGAAAGGTACCATCTTGTCATTGCTACACGTAGGGCATGGGAGGAACACACTTTGTTGAGTCATTTTTTAAAAACAATTCATGATATGTGAAATCATCCCCTTCCCTTTTCAGAAAGAGTTTCCCCATCTCATACTTTTTTGTCCTCTTCTTTTCATAGGCCTCCACCCCTTGTGATATGAATTTTACCCAAAGTACGATAACCATTTTGTAAAACTTCGTTCTTCATTGCAAGTGACTCATGTTCCATAACATATCTTTTCGGCATGAAGTTTTCTTTTTAATCAATCTTCTTGTCATCTGGTGTTTCCACCATCATGAAAGAAATTTTCTTTAACTTTGCCTTGAAAGTAGATGACATTTTCTTCTTTCCTAGTTGGAAAAATTCTCCATTCATGGGAAATGTCACAATCATGGGTCTATTTTTCTTTTTCGGCTTTTGAGGTCTTAAGAGTAAACTTATTGTCATTTCCCCATTTAACTCCTCCAATTGCTTAAACTGATTATTTTGTCATAGCTCTTTGAAGGAGGTTGGAAAATGACCTAATGGATCTTGTATACAAAAATCAATGAGGTTATCATTCACATTTATTTTAGCCCCTTGAACTATAGCTTTTGTCTTTTTCATAGGTCTTGAAATATTCAGAGCCTTTTTCCAACTTTCCACCAAGAACTTTGTTCCCTAGCCTTGAGAGCACACTTTCACTACTCGATCTTTTGATAAAAGCAAAGTGAGGGGAGTGAGTGGTCTTAGGCTTCGGATGAACTTGGTTCAATAAGTCTCCACGAGTATTATAACTTAGCCTTGAAAACACACTGTCACCACTCAAAACTTTGTCATAGTCAAAGTGAGGGGAGTGAGTGGTCTTAGGCAATGAAATATTCAATTTAGTCATGTAGCATCCACGTTGGTGTCCCCCGAAATCACCATTTTTTTTTCATGTTTTTGTTTTCCCAAGAAAGCTTGAAACTTAGCCTCGTCAAAATTAATGATGAGCTTAAAATTTTCAGTAGCCTCCATTTTTTCCAAAAAGATGGAAAAAGGAGAATGTCCCGTAGGGAGTGCTAGAAATCTATTGAGGGATTTCAGTAGTTCCCTACGCATAAGTCAAGAGAATAGATCGGTTAATCTTTCCTTGTAAAAGATAGAGAAGAACCTTTTTTTTTACATGGGATGACCTTCTCTTGATTAATTAAGACTACTCCTTATAATTTTGAGTGAGTAGTAGTGATTAATCAATTTTTAAAACCCTTCAATTAAGTAGCAAATGAAAGAAACAACTCGAAATTTTATTAAAATAAGAATAAAAGAGAATTGGAAGGAGAAGTGGCTACAATTTTCAAGTTTAGAAAAAAAATAAAAGAAGAAACAAAGAAACTTCTTCTGGAAGAATGAGAGCTTCCTTGCACGAATTCTTCTTTCTTCTTGAGTGCTTCTTCTTGTCTTCCAATGCCTCAAACTTCTTTAACTTTTTTTAAGTTAAGGCTTTCTTTTAGGATTTGGACGTCTTTTGGTGTGTGATGGACTTCTCGATTTCTATTTGGAGGTTCTGTAGACTTAAAAGCCCAAAGCCCCCTCTCTTGAAAATGAAGGGGTATTTATAGCATGGGGGTTGTACAATTAAAGAAAGTAATGGGGTGAGTTGGAAGGGTAGTTCCGGGAAAGTGGAGAGTGAATTAGTGGGAGATGGAGAATGGGTTAGTAAGAGGTGGAGAATGAGTTATTGGGAGGGTTGGTAAGAACCGAATTGATTAGTTGAAGAAGTGGGAAGTGTGTGGCATGAGTAAGTGGGAAGTGTGAGAGAAGTCCGGGCATTATACCTTTGACTTGGTCTCCTCCACTTCATCACTCTTTTTACACATCATCATTTCATTTTCAATTTTTTTAGCAAAACTTTTCATGGGGTTCATGAGTGTCATTTAGCCTTTAGGTTTTATGGCTATTTTGGTGTAAGATTTATAAAGTCTCACACAACACTTTGTAATTTGAATTTTCTTTTTTAGATTTAGTAATCATTTTGATGTGGCTACGTGAAGCTTACGAAGCCTCTCTTAGCCATGTTAGCTATTGTAGCTATCTTTGAGTGAAAGAGAGCCTCATGAAGTCCTCACATGAAACCCCTTATTATTTTTTTAAAGAAGTCCTAACCTCTCTTTACATATGTAGGATTAGATTTTACTCCTTTTTTTTCTATTGGACTTTATCAACTTTTGAGACTTTGTCTATTTTTCTTCTTCTTTCTTTCTTTCTTTTTTCTTTTGGACTTTATCCACTTTTGAGACTTTGTCCACTTTAAAAATTTTGTCTCGTCCAGAGCTAGTCAAGCTCCAAACTCTTAGCCTTTGAATTTTGATTTTGATTTTGATTTTTTTAACACATTACTACGTGTATAGCATTATAATTTATTTTTCATTCATTTTTATTTGGATTTTGTCCACTTCGGAGACTTTGTCCATTTTGACAATTTAGACTTATTTAAAGCTAGTCAAGCTCCAAAATCTTTACCTTTGAATTTTGATAATTTTTTTAAGATTTTTTTATGTCAATAGACGATAGCCAATGGCAGCTGGAGGATGGAATTCCCATGCAGCCAGTCATCATCCACCCCATCTTTTGAATGGAACTCCTCATCGATATGCCTGAACACATCTCCAGCTCATTGGAGATGCCAGACAGATCGCCCTCCTTGGACCCAAAGACACTCTTGCCCACATCCTCGTGGGAGAACTTCCAAGAATGAAACTTGTCATCCACACTGCCGCTGACAGACAAGGGATGAAGGGAGGCGAAGAAGGTGGAAGTGGAGGAGACGGCAGGCGGTCGGAAGGGGAGGTGGGAAGCTGCTTGAGGGTGGGGTAATCAATCACTAGACGGAGGGATGGCAATCGGGAAAGGAGACATGCAATCATTTCGCGAACCATGGAAATGGGGCTGAAAGCTCCTCGGGGAGTTGCAAGTGAGGAGAGGAGAGAAGATGGTCTGGTTCCGCAATTGGGACGGTGGCTGGAGGTGTTGGGATATAAAAGGCATGGGTGGAAATTTGCCCAATGCGAAATATTGCGCTTAGGCGAATTTCTGCCAGTGCAATGCTTTTAGCGACGCTTCAAAAGAAGCATTGCAAAAAGTGAGCCATTTGCAGCATCGCCAATTGCAAATGAATTAGAGACATTGAATCTTCAACGTTGCTAATACAGTTGCTACTAGCGATGCTCACTGCCTAGCATCGCTAATAGCTTGATTTTTTTAAAATAATACTATTAGCGATGCTCAATGGTGAGCATCGCTGATAGTATAATATTAGCAACAATCTGAAATGAGCGTTGCTAATATTATTATTTTTAACATTTTTCCCTTCCCTCTCTTTCCTCCTCTCTCTCTACACTATCTCTCTACCCTCTCAACCTTCTCTCTCTACCCTCTCTCTCCTCTCCTTCTCTTTCTACTCTATCTCTCTCTTCCCTCTCTCTCCTCTCTCTCTTTCCTCACTCTCTCTCTACTCACTCTCCTCAATCTCTCTCTACGTACACTCTCTCTGTGTCTACTCTCTATCCTCACCCTCCTCTATCTCTCTCTTCCCTCTCTCTCTTCCCTCTCTCTCTTTATCTCCTATCTCCTCTCTCTCCCACGTGCGTCAACGTGAGCCCCAACTCAGAGGACGAGAGGGGAGAGAGTAGGGGAATTTATTTTTGATTTTTTAATTATATATTAAATTTTAAAAAATAAAATATATTAAATAAAATAAGATTACTAGTGACGCTTGTTCTTAAGCTTCGCTAATACCTTAGGTAGTAATGACGCTTTAAGCTATGCGTTGCTACTAAGTTTATTTTATTAATTTTTAAAATATAAGATATAATTAAAAAATACATGTATCACTCTCTTCTTCCTCTCTCTCTTCTATTCTCTCTCCTCACCCTCTCTCTCTACTCCTCTCTCATCTCACTATCTATCTCTCCCCACTCTCTCTCACTCTCCTCTTTCTCTCTCTCCTCACCTTCTCTCTCTCCTCATTTTATCTGTCTCTCCTATCTGTTCTCTCTCTCGCCCACTTGCATCAACGTGAGCCCTGGCTCCGAGGACAAGAAGGGAGATAGTAGGGAATTTAATTTAATTTTTTTTATTTTTTAATTTTTTATAAAAAATTATATTTTAAAAATAATAAAATGAAAGTTATTAGCGACGCATAGGAATATACATAACTACTATACTAGGTATTAGTAACGTATAATTTTATGCATCACTAATATCTAGTGTATTAGTGTCATTTATAATTCTGTCGCTAATAAGTTTTAATTTATTATTTTTAAAAATATAATATAAAAATAAAATATCCAAAAAATTTAAATTAGAGGAAAGAGTGTATGGAGAGAGAGAGGAGAGAGACGGTAGAGAAAGAGGAGAGTGAGGGAAAGAGAGAGAATGAAGAGGGAGAGAAGAGAGAGTGAAGAGAGAGAGAGAGATTGGAGAGAGAGAGAGGGTGGAGAGAGAGAAGAGAGAGCCCAATTTTCACCGAGCATCGGTAAAAAAATTCTCTTTACCGAGCGCCCTAATTGCCTTTAGTTTTTTTTAAAAATTATCTTCCCTCTTTCTCCTCTCTCTCCTCTGCTCTCTCTTCTCTCTCTCTCTTTCCCCCTTATCCCACTCTATTTTTTTTATTAGTAGTGACGTTTAGAAATAAACATCGCGCATAATGGTTGATGGGAGGTGTTTAAATTTAAATGTCTCTAATATCATCTTTTGCGACGCTTTTGTAGCATCACAAAAGACAATTGACACAGGTGAAAATCGCTCACAAAAATTACCCCACACGACAGGGCAAAATTTTGCTCAGCTGCACTTCATCCCCCATTCCTTTCCATACCCCACTGGACTCCCTCCACTGTGTCTCCACCCATAGCCGACGATTGCCGTAGGCGTGAGTCCACCACTCCTGCCCTCTTGTTGACGCTTGATGTGGGAGACACGCTGCACATCTTTTTGCCCTCTCTCCACCACTCCCTACTAATCTTTATGCTTCGGGGCCAGGCTCTAGCTCCTCTAGTCTACGACACCCCACCCCCACCCCCTCTTCCTCCCCGCTCCCCCCTCTCTCTCCCCTCCTCTACTTTGATATTGCCCCTCCCCTCCACAGTTACTACTGGAGCAGACGGCTCTCGCATCCCGGATTCCGGTGCTCCACCGCTCCCCCTCTCCCTAGGTCCCCCCCTTTCCCTCTCCTCCTGTGCTTTTGTACTCCCCCTCTCTCCATTGTTGCCGGTGGAGGAGCCAGCTTCTGATGCCAAATTTCTACCACCCAACCCCTCCTCTTCCTCGCTCCCACTCCCTCTCCCCCTCCCCTTCCCCTCTCCACCGAAGCTCCCCACCCGCTCCTCCCCCAACTCCCCCTCCCCGGTCCTCTATTCTCTCTCTCCCCCCCACTCGAATCCAGTGCCACCCACGTCTTCCACCACCTTTCTTGGCCCCCCTTCCCCTCGTCACCCTTTCCCCACCCCACCTGGTTCCCCCCCCCCCCCCACCCAATTGGAGGAGGACCTTCGGCTTCTCTGGCCTGACGCAAGAAATCCTTCCCCCTCCCCTGCCCTTGCCAGAGGAAGGGTGCCAGATTCCAATGCCCTTCTCGTCAAGGTGAGAACTTTATTAAAAAAATCATTGTTATTAGCGGTGCTTTTAAAAACCATGACTAAAAACAATTTTTTTCTATTTTTTATAAATTTTATAAATTAGCGACACATTATAAACCATTGCTAGTACATTATTTTAATTTTTAAAATTTCATTTTTTATTAGCGACACTCTTATTGAGAGTCGCGAATAGGTGTCCTTTTTTTATCAAATTTTTTTGTATAAGTGACACTTATAAAGAATCACTGATATTACATTAATAGGAATGCCCAATAAAGAGCATCACTAATAATGTAGTATTAGTGATGTAAAAACTAGCGTTGCTAATATTAGACTATTAGCAACGCTTTGACTTATGCCTCGCTAATGAGCATTAGCAACTAGACTTTTACAGATACTTTTAGCAATGCTTTTTAAGTGACGTTAATAGTTATTAGTGATGCTTAAATGCGTCACCGATAATCCTTTTTCTTCTAGCGTTGTTCGAAGCTGAATGGTCCTAGAAGCACATTTTAACATGCTCAAGCCTCATTTTTGGGCCATTCACTTTCAAACTTTCAGAAGGGCTCCATTTTTGCTCTTTGAAGGCAATTTTGTGTGAATTATTACTCATGCTTAGACTTGCAATCCTTTCAATTTTCACTCATTTGGGCTAGGAGACATTAACAAGCCCAAGCATAAAAAACACACATCCAATACCATATGTTGTGAATGACCCAGGGGCTGCTAGGGGGTGCCACTGGGCCACATATAGGGTAATTAGGGAATTTATGTAATAAGGATATTTAAGTAATTTGGTTAATTATGTAATTAGTTATTTATGTTAATTATGCTAATGGGCCTTAGGTGCTTGTTAGTGAGCCCATTAGTTAGTTTATTTAAATGTAAGGGCTACGCCCTAAGTCAATTAGTGAATGATTAATTGTCTGATCGTCTTCCCTTTCGTCTGTGCTTCTCCCTTTTCTGTTTGATGGTCATGCCATCCCCTCTCCCCTTTCCTGGTCTCCCTGCGCCACTCCATGCTTGTGGACAATCGTCCACAACATTGGTATCGGAGCAGTTTTGATTACCGGCCATGGTTCCTGTGGCAGCCAGCGAACCCACTTTGTCAGAGATCATGGCTGTATTGCAGGCCATGAACGCACTCCTGGGAAAGATGGAGGTGAGGTACAAGGCGGCTGTGCAGTTCGAGGCTGCATGTGCAGCGCCTATTCTACCACCATGGTTGCCCGATGTTCATCCAACAAAGGAGCTGCCCCAGCACGCCCCACCTCCTCCACCGCCAAATGATGGTATCAACCGGCCGGAAAACACCATCACTGGTGCCCCCGGTGGGTCCTGCTTCGAGCCCAACAGAATTCTCTCAGACCAGTCCCCTTCCAGACCTGGCGGCTACAGCCTCACTCTCTCCTCCGTCATCTGCTGCGAGAAATCCGCTCCGGAGCCAAGGCCGTCAACCGCCCCGAGCCAGACCTTCCTCAACAACATCCGGGAAGAGGAGGCCAGCAGAACGATGGGCAGAGATGCTCAAGCCGTCAAACTTGTAGGGAGCCAAAATTACATCTGGAAGTCATTCTGGAACAAGCTCCGCCTATGCCGAACGGGAGCCACCTGGTCCTCCGAGAGCAAGACCAAGTCTGTTGCCGCTGATTCCACTCCCTGTTGCACTATCGTAAGCAGGGGACCAATGGCCAAATACCAAAAATTTGGGCCTTTCCAGCAGACCCCTCCTTGCCTGACAACCGGCCTCCTCCTCCGCCCGCCACCTCCGCCGTCTCCATCCTCTCCGCCATCCCATTCCACAGAACCGCCGCAATCTCATCCCACAGATCCATCACGATCTTCATTTCTGGAGACAAGGGTCCTTCACCAGCCAACGGGAAAGATCTTCCTTCGGAAATCTTTGGCCACTCGGGAGCATTATTTACAAACTGGAGATGATGCATCCCTGCTTCCACGGGATTCATGATTTTGTTTTCCTAGGTGGAAGATGCTGCTCAACTGTTGACTCCATGGGATTTTCTGGATTGGTTTTCCAGGTGGGAAGATGCCGCTTGGTTGCATCAGAAATATGTGCTGGACCGAAGTCTTTGGGTTATTTTACCTTGTTTGTTTTGTCTACACCAACGGCAGAAATTTTACGCTAGTGAGCCCTCCATCCACGGGTCTGCCTCCATCTGTCTTTTCACCGGGTTTCTACGAGGATTTATACCGGATAGACATGCCTTACTGTGTCTGCTCAATATTTACACAGTATGTGTATGTCATGCGCTATGCCATAAGTTGGCAGTCCTTCTGGGTAGGCTTGGTGTGTGTCTGACCCTACTCAGATCTTTTGGTAGCAGATTCGTACATGGGTTGGGCCTTCCGTTGGCTATAGCATTGGGGTGGCCATATCGGTTCAGTATGTCACCTCTGTCCAAAGTTATTGCACCATTGATGCCTCTGCTAATTACTGTCTTCTGTGGGCCGACCATGATGCTATCTGCTAATGCCCTCTGCGGGTTGTCTTTGGGCGCTCTGTAGTTGTTGGGATGACCCGCTTGTTGGAGCCCTGTGTGGATCGTCTACTTGTCTTGCATCCAACAAGCCGAGGCCGCTCTTTTGCTCTGCCCTTGGGTTCCGTTAACTGCACTTCCATCATGTTTGTGCTGGCTTCTGTACGTCTGCTCTTGTGACCCACTATCTCCATCATTCAGCGTGTCTCATCAATAGATCCGGACTTGCTATTCACAGTGGAGCTTTGGTGGGCCCGATGCCTGGAGTTTTAGGTCACCTCGAGGACTAGGTGATGCGCAAGTGAAGCGTGGTGGAATGTTGTGAACATCCTAGGGGCTGCCAGGGGGTGCCACTGGGGCCACGTATTAGGGTAATAGGGAATTTATGTAATAAGGGTATTTAAGTAATTTGGTTAATTAGGTAATTAGTTATTTATGTTAATTATGCTAATGGGCCTTAGGTGCTTGTTAGTGAGCCCATTAGTTAGCTTATTTAAATGTAAGGGCTATGCCCTAAGTAGATTAGTGAATGATTAATTGTCTAATCGTCTTCCCTTTCGTTTGTGCTTCTCCCCTTTCTGTTTGATGGCCATGTCATCCCCTCTCCCCTTTCCTGGTCTCCCTGCGCCACTCCATGCTTGTGGACAATCATTCACAACACCATAACAGTCTAATAAATTTGAGAATCATGCCACTAGCTAAGAAAGTTGAAAATATATAAAATACATGTCTTAAGCCACAATAATCCTACAAAAGTTGTTGATTAAGTATTAAATAAAATAAAATTCTAGTAATATCTAAACTTTTAATAAATTCTTTCTAATCTTTTCTTACACAAAATTTAATTAGGAGATCAATTGACACTTGACAAAAAGAAAGTGGGTTATATATGTGGCTTTGGTTAGGCCACACAAATAATTACATGATCTGATCTATGGTTGTATATTGGCCTAGGGCAAATTAGTACACTAGCTTGTGATCATATGGAGTAGAGGTCACTTTTTTGTGTTTTAGGTATTAAAGTATAATATCTATGGCATTATTATGAATTCTCTTAAAAAAAGGTTGATAATTTTTAATAGACCCTTTTATAGTTAGATTCATATTGGTGCCATATGTTTTAGGTGGCTTACGGTTTAGTAACTACTAAAAAGGTGTATGTGGACATTCTTAGCTAGGTCTACTCTCCTGTTGCCACTCGGTAGCTCCACCAATCCCTCTAAATGGTTGTGGATGCATTCTTCCCCTATATTTACTAGTGAACTATATTCATATTTGTCATGCCCTCCCACACTCCCCTTGACCTGAACCCGATCCAAGGCTCGACAAAAAAGTTAACCCAAATGGGCTAGATCAAAGTACATAACATAACACTTTATGCAAAAGCAATTAACAAAAGTTAAAAAAGTTAATTAAAGCTTTCTTAGTCCAACAAATTACTCACATAATATTATAAATATGATGTCACAAGCTTAAAAAGGAAATAACATGTCTAGGCCATCTAAAGGTTATCCACAAAATATGTAAAGTAACAAAGTTCTAGCATAAGTCATAATATAAGTCTATCTCATTACAACTAAAATAGTTATCCCACACATGTAATCTACTCGCCTCCATGTTCATAAAATAACTCATCTTGAGCATTTGCATGACATAAGCATACAACCCCAAAAACAAAAACAACACAACAAATGGTGAGCTTAGCTAAGTAAGAGTTTGAATAAAACATAAAGGTCACTTTAGCACCATAATATAATCTTGAAGAATCATAGCATAAACTTTATGCAAATTGGTGTTAACAATAGAAGAGCACATCAACCCCAAACACATTTAACGAGTGAGAATTATCTCAATTATGCATCACACATCCTTAAGCAACATATGCGCATTATGATCTCTATCATATTTCATGATCACATACACACAATCTATGCATTTATTCATATCTCATAATTTATTTACATCAAAACAAGTATTATCATTTCATTCACATCCTGTATGATCAATTATAACAATCCCTATTTATCTTGCATGTTCAAGTTTCACCATTCCTTACACATGTGTTGTAATACCGAGATTTTTATAACATTTTATTTAAAATCTATGAATTTCTGTTTGCAATATAATGACTGTAAATTGAGAAAAATGATGAAATCCAAAATCTTTAAAAATGATTTATATAAATTTAAATCCTTACACATCTATTTTCCAACATATTTTTTTTAAATCATCCCACGACCAAACCAAACATTCTCATATGTTAATTGAAACAAATCATACAAAACAAATTGCCATGACCAAGGGCTTAATAACAAATACTTCTCGGGCTTCACTAAGTACAAGTCCCATAACAGTTTGAGTCTAAAGTTGAATATACAAGTCCAGACATATAAAAACATAATCAACTCTCATCTTACCCAATACAATAGTTTGCCCTCATACATTATGCAAGTAAATCATCATTGATCATCCACAACATTCAACCTTTATTATCCTAGCATGCTATTAAACATTCAAAACATACTATCATGAAATTATGAGTTCAAAATCCCTTACCTTGTAATCTATAGAGTTTGATGACAAGCACACAATGGTGCCGGTGGTTGAGTCTGCAGCCAAAGGTGTCGCCTAGTAGAGAGAGCTACTGACTTGAGGATTTAAGAAATGTCAAAAGTGACCACAACAAGATGAGGGTTAACTGCACTCTGGCCAAATGATTTGCAGTTCCCAATGGTGCACAAGGGCTGTCAGAAAAAGGGTCGTGCAAAAAAAGTGATTTTTGGAATTTTTCTCATTCAAGAAAGTACAAGAAATCCCTAATTTTAAAGTATGTGTCATATTTTCTCAATTTTTGACTTTTTGGGTTTTTCAAACCAATTTTCATGCCTTTTGAACTAATAGAATTGTTACTTATGCTTAGACTTGCAATCCTTTCAGTTTTTACATGTTTTTGTCAATTAAACATTGAGGTTCCAATAATTTTTCAAGATGCGCTTTCAAAAACTACCCTATTGTGAAAATTTGGAAAAACATGCAATTAGAGGAAAAATTGATAATTGTTTTGTTTTAAATCATGTTTAGAATCTTAATCTTTATAACATACTGAAATTTTAAACAATTGAGTGACAATTTATTAGGGATATTTTCATAAATAAAAAATTTAGGCAAATTTTTTATTCAAAATTTGATAAATTTTTGGTTGCTCTAATCATCATTTTATTTCCAAATTTAGCTTTAGCCTTAGATAATTTCCTACCTTTAGATGGCTAGAGGTTGTGTGAATCGTTAGCATGCGAGCAATTATGCTTTGTCATCAGGGACACAAGGAAGCAACATATGAATAGATCTATTAGATTAGTGCGGTCTATAGTCTTGGAGTGCCACAAAGATTGCATACGGTAGTCCGAGATTGGATACAGAACAAGCATGGGCTGATCCTCACTCACCTGAAATATGAGGCGACCCCATACCACTAAGTTGAGATCCAGGGAAACTTCCATTTTAGTAACATGGATCGAAATAGACAAGTAGCCAGCCACATCCGGTGCCGCCATCGTCTTCCACCACCTTTCTCGGTCCCCCTTCCCCTCGTCACCCCCTCCCCACCGCACCCGGTTTCCTCCTCCCCACCCAATTGGAGGAGGACCTTCGGTTTCTCTGGCCGACGCTGGAAATCCTTCCCTCTTGCCAGAGGAGGGAAGCTAGATTTTAGTGCCCTTCTCGTCAAGGCGAGAACTTTATTAAAAAAATCATTGTTCTTAGTGGCGCTTTTAAAAAGCATGGCTAAAAACAAATTTTTTTATTTTTCATAATTTTTATAAATTAGCGACACATTATAAAGCATTGCTAGTACATTATTTTAATTTTTAAAATTTAATTTTTCATTAGCGACGCTCTTATTAAGAATCGCGAATAGGTGTCCTTTTATCAAATTTTTTTTGTACAAGTGACGCTTATAAAGAATCGCTAATAATAATTTTTAGTTACTTTATTAAGTGTTCAAAAGCATCACTGATATTATATTAATAGGAATGCTTAATAAAGAGCATCACTAATAATTAGTATTAGTGATGCAAAAACAAGTGTCGCTAATATTAGACTATTAGCAACACTTTGTCTTATGCATCGCTAATGAGCATTAGCAACTGGACTTTTACTAATACTTTTAGCAACACTTTTTAAGTGACGTTAATAGATATTAGTGCTGCTTAAATGCATCACCAATAATCCTTTTTATTCTAGTGTTGTTCGAAGCTGAACGGTCCGGGAAGCACATTTTAACGTGCTCAAGCCTCATTTCTGTCCCATTCACTTGCAAACTTTCGGAAGGGCTCCATTTTTGCTCATTGAAGGCAATTTTGCATGAATTTTGCTTGTTCAAGCAATTACACGAAATCCCCAATTTGATATATGTATCATATTAACATTTTTTACTTTTAGCATTTTTCAAACCAAATTTCATGCTTTTTGAACTGATAGAATTATGCTTAGAATTGCAATCCTTTCAATTTTTACACGTTTTTGTCCTTTGTGCATCGACTTTGCACTAATTTTTCAAGATGCACTTTCGAAAACTCACCGTATTGTGAAAATTTGGAAATTTATACAATTAGAGGAACAATTGATAATTATTTAGTTGCAAATTATGTTTAGAATCTTAATCTCTCTAACGTACTGAAATTTTAAACAATTGAGTGACAATTTTATCAGGGGTACTTTCATAAATTGAAAATTTAGGCAATTTTTTTTCTTCAAAATTTGATAAATTTTTGGTTGCTCTAATCATCATTTTACTTCCTAGTTTAGCTTTAGCCTAAGAAAATTTCTTATCTTTAGAGGGTTAGAGGTTGTGTGAGTGGTTCGCATGCGGGCGCTTCATGCTTTGAATAGATGTATTCGATTAGTGCGGTCTATAGTCTTGGAGTGCCACACAGATTGCATACGGTACGTAGTCCTAGATTGGCTAAAGAACGCATCGGCCGATCCTCACTCGCCTGAAATATCAGGCAACCCCATTCTAGGGAAACTTTCATATTTTAGTAACATGGATCGAAATAGGGCAAGTAACCAGCCGCATTCATTACTAGTTTCCACCTTTCACCACTTCAGGGCTGAATCTTCCCATCTCTGCGTTCTTCCTACGTCCATTCTTTCTGCCTGAAGCGTTCAAGAAATAGCAACCCAGTTTCTACGATTCTTAGTACATCTTCAATCTGCAAGTGTGGTGTGGTTCATCTGTCAGAAGTAATCTTCGATGGACGACATCACGGTGAATCGCATCCAGAAGTGCGAGATTCAATATTTTTCGTCAAAGGTGAAGGAAGCCAACGTGAAGGAGGCCAAGTTTGTGCTCCATCTTTGCCTGATTTACAAGGATAGGTGGGGCGTTTACTCTTCAGGAGGGACTATTGTCCCCTTCTCTTGGCGCCCCTTCAATGCCTTTGGCAAGCGAAGAGTCTACTTCCAGCACGAGCAACTCAAGGACAAGATCTTCCAGGATCTGCAGCTTTGTGAGGTCTCCCCGCGGAATGCAAGTGAACTGACCGAAGCTGTGTGTAGCATATGGGATGGTGCACTACTGAAAACCGGCGTCAAGCAGAACAGTATCACAGAGGTTCAAGTGACGCTTATGGTGGACACTACATGGGTGTATGAGGAGGTGTTGGAACAGCTTGCTTTGATGGAGTCAGCTCAGGAGGCCGAGTTCAGAGTCACCCCGTCGTCAAAGAGTGCGGTGGAGGCGTTGGAGAGAGGGGGGGCCATGAGTGAAGACTGTTCGAGTGCATGTACTATATGCACACAAGACATTGTGGAAGGGGAGGAAGTCATCAGGATGCCATGCAAACATCTCTTTCATTCCAATTGTATTTTGCCATGGCTCGAGGACAAGAATTCTTGCCCTAACTGCAGAGCCCAGATATGAACTTCTTCTAGAATTTGGATTAGTTTTGCTTTGCATAGAATCCCATTTTTTATCCTTTTATTGGGGTAAGGCTCATTATGTCCCCCCCATGTACAGCCAATATATTGTAATAAAATCAGCCCGGTTTACTCTTTTTATTTAATATATTGTAATATATTCTTTTCCCGATGATGTTGTGTCTCTTAATTCTTTTGCGAAGTTTAGCATGACATATTTTTGTTCCCTTTTAAATTTGGTTTCTATAATTTTTTTAGAATATGCGCTCTTACTTTGGTTGTATTAATTTCGTTATGTACCTCTCTGTTGTACTGATCAAGTTCAGTCATTCTTGAATTTGTTTTAGAAATATACCTCAGGGTTGGCCGAAATACAAATTTAGGACAGGTAAATCAATTTTGCACAATTAGACTTGCGCATGTTCGACTTTCCCACATGTGCGCTTAATTTACCAATAATACCATTAGGCAATATAAAAGAGATGAAGCCCAAGGCCCTCATGGGAGACGAAAAGACACAACAGCGGCTCCCTCTTCGGGAGCCACCATACTCCTCTCCTCCTCCCCCGTCTCCTCCATTGTCTTCTTCTAGATATCTTCTGCCCTCAGATCCTCCTCGTTTCCACTTCCTCTCCGTCCAGTCAAAGTAGGTCCCTTGTCTGCTTAGGTCGTGCACCGACATGATCGAACCCAATTTGTCTGTCGTGGTAGGGTGACCGGAAAATGGTTGCAAAGTGAAGACGTATGGCAGGTTTGAGGTGTGTATTTTTTGAAATATTGCATTGTTAGAGTCCATATAGGTTACTGAGATATTCTTGATATTGAGTATATGTAATATTAGTTCATGATTGTGCAATGTTTAGTTAAAAGTAGGGGGCTTTGTGTTTGATTTGATTTTCACTAACATAGGGGTGTAGATTGGGGTGTGGTGACTATGCTGTGTAATGTTAGTTCGATAACATCTAATGATTTATGGTTATATAGTTTGTGCTGAAAAATATATGAGAAAAAAGGGATCCAATATCTATTTTCTTTGTGTTTAGTTTTTTGCTACAATTTCCCATCAAATAGGCAGTCATATTGTATCAATTGGGTTGTAATGTGTGGTTGTATTTTGATAGTTTATGATGAATTATGTTCTTCCAGGGTTATATAATAAACAAATTCAGGGTAAAAGTAATGGATTATGTATTTTGCTTGTATGCTTAGTTATACTAATGATTTGATATGATATCTAGCGAGGAGGAGACAATTGGATCAAGTTTACATGGGTAGAACATAGTTAACTGATACATCTTAACTATTGACTAGTAGATGGTAGGAGGGTATTATTTGGTAAAGTACATTGCATGGTCATTAGAGTTGAGCAAGATATGTTGAAAAAGCAGGTTTTCATGATGGGATCAAATATCTAGCAAGGAGTGGACCATATGACGTATTTTTTATGGGTAAAACAAAGTTAACTGATACAACCTAGCTATTGATTGGTAGATGGTAGGATGTTTAACTTTTGGCATAACATGTTTTTAGGTAATTAGATTCGAGGAAGATAGGTGTAGCAGGTAGGTTTAAATGGTGTGATCTGATATCTAGTAAAGAGGAGACCACATGACCTATAATATATGGTTAAAATAAAGTTAACTAATTAAACGAACTACTGACTGATAGATGGTAGGAGGTTTTTTATTTTTCAAAGTACATTGTGTGGTCATTAAATTTGTACAAGATGGGTTTACAAGGTAGGTTTAAATGATGTGATCTAATATCTAGTGAGGAGTATACTATTTGACCTAGTAGATAGAAGAAAACAAAGTCAAATTGATACATCTTAACTGTTGACTGGTAGATGATAGGAGGCTTATATTTTTTGAAGTACATGGTTGGTCATTAGATTTGCGCAAGTTATGTTTACCTATGGGTGGATAAATAAGAGTGTTAGTAAGTAAATATGTCAACTTTATCTTGTGTGCTTGGTGCTTAGTTTGTGTGCTTGAAATATTTTTTAATAGATAGAAAGTAAGTAAATGAATATATATGTTTTGTTGTTAGGGTAAGTAAGAAGAATATATGTAATTAGTTTTACTCATGAGTATGATGTGATCTGATATCTAATGAGGAGGAGACCATATAACCTCATTTATATGGTTAAAACAAAATTAACTGATATATCCTAACTATTGATTGGTAGATGGTAGGAGGCTTATATTTTTTGAAGTACATTGGGTGGCCATTAGATTTGCGCAATTTAGGTTTACAAGGAAGGTTTCAATGATGTGATTTAATATTTAGTGAGGACGATACCATATGACCTAGTTTATATGGTTAGAAGTAAGTTAACTAATTTCGACTAAATGTTGGCTGGTAGATGGTAGATGGCTTATATTTATCGAATTACATTTTGGCTCATTAATTTTATAATTGATTTTAAGGATGTCATATTGTGTGCAACTTGCTAGAAATATTTAGTGGCTTCTTCACTTCACTGCAATACACTTATATCTCCACCTCCCCAAATCATGTGAGGGGCAGCGGAGGAGAAGCCAGAGCAAAGAACAAGTCGGAGGAGGCCAATGTCAAGGTGCCGGATAGCTTCACAATGTATAGAATGATTATTCTAGATAAAAAGATGGGATGGATTTGGAGAGCAATCAGTCATGCACATTACAAAGTTTAATCATTAGGACGAGGTGGTGGCAAGAGGAATTATAAAACAATCATTATTATTGACTCCGACGATGAAGATATTAAATTTGAGGTGGGAAGCATAGATATGGTGTATAGGGTTTAGTGTTTAGTATACCATATCTATGCTTCCCACCTTATATTTTAGATCTTCATCGTTGGAGTCAATAGTAATAATTGTTTTATACTTCCTCTTGCCACCACCACGTCGTAATGATTAAACTTTGTAATGTGCATGACTGATTGCTCTCCAAATCAATTACATTCATTGATCCAAAATAATCTCTCTATATAATCAACAAAAGAAAATGTCCGATCATATTGCCAAATGCCACACATGATAGAGTTAATGATAATTTGTATCTTCAGCATGTATGGGCATGGTGGATAATTTATATGGGATTTGTTGTAATGGTTAGAAAATAGTGTCGTATATAATTTAATTGATAAAATGTACATGAGATTGTTTGTCATGGTTAGAACTGCCTTTGTATACAGTTTTCTTGATAATGTGCATGGGATTGGTGGAAATAGAAGTTATAGTTTTTAATGCATTCATATACAGTTTTGTGGTTGTTATAATCTTAAAGATATATATCAATTAGAAAATAAAAAAAATTATAATTAATAGCTACGGCTTCCCATTGACATCATTGAAAACACATATAGAGTTAAATAAAGTCAATATCGATGGTTATAATTCGCCATGGGTGTAAGGTCCCTGATTTTTCTACGATTTTTTGGGATTTTTTTGCTATTTTTTTGGTCATTTTTGGTAGAAAAATGTGACGCTTCGGCGTATTCATATTTATACACATACCCCGTATTTATACCTGTAGAGTCGGGTATGGGGCTTAGTCGCAGGCCACGGGCCTCGTTGCGCGCTTTCAGTGCAAATTTTAGACTTACAACGCGTAAACATGAGGTACGCGTGAAATGGGAATATGATTGGGAAAAAAAAGAAGAAAAATAAATACAAAAAAAAGGGATTGGGATCATGCGACCCCGATCCAGAACCTCCTAGAGGAGGAATAGTGAACACCCACCCTTCTCCGACTTCTCTCTGTCCGAGCCGCCGGTGGGCCGTAGAGCCACTGTCACCGGCTCCGTTCCGGTCGTGCGACAGCAGGAGGACCATCGCCCCGACCGCCTACGGCCGCACGGCCTCCTCCCCGGTTTGCCCTCTCCCCTCTCTATTTCATTTGTACTGCCGCCGCCGTGAGCCGGCGAGGGCCGGCCGGCCTCCCACGGCTCCGCCTTGGGCTTGCGACTGCGAGACACCACCCCCCGGCCCAGACGGCCTCTCCTCCGCTACCATGTCCTCTTTCCTCCTTCTGCCCTATTTTCGTCGGAGTTTTGTTTTGGACGAATTGGTGGCCGCCGGCGGTGAGCCACGACCGACGGACCTCCATCCAGCCCCACCTTGGTCCGGTGAAGTCGGGGGGCCACCCCACATAGCCCAATTCTTCCTCCTCCCCTTCAGTCTCTCCTTTGCTCAGGACCGGACGCCTCTATTTGAATTTGTTTTTCACTATTAATCTAGGCTATTGGAGGGTGGCCACTGCCTTCTGTTGTTATCCTCCATTGGACCTAGCTCCGCCCGGACACTAGGACCATGGTGGAACCATCCAGAGCCACTAGTAAACCCTTAGTCCTCCCGGTGTCCCCTAGCCCCTCTGTGTTTGGCTTTTGATGCCACTGGCATTGGATGAACGGCCACTGGGGATTCCGCCTCGGCCTAGTAATGACCAAAGACTGTCCCACCTGGCCCAGTTTGATCTCCTATGACCCATGTTCCTCTTTACGGCTCGTAGCCGCAACTACTTCCACTTCACTGGCATATTTGCCCGTTGACCTTCTTGCCCATTTTACACCATCGGTACCGGATGGCCTTTGGCAAGAATTTGTATGACTTACCTTGACTGAAGGTGGCCGAGTTCACCTGCATAGGCCTTGGCTAGTTACGGCCTCGTGGCCTTTACTTGACCCTAAACCCTCCCCCTGCTCTCTGTCATACGAGATGCACAGCTACCCGCACCATTAGTTTTGGTTGTGGGTAATGATCGGTGACGTCGCCGCTTAGATTGGCCACCGCTAGGGCCTTAGCCCTATTGGCCTTTTTTTTGTGGGCCTAGGGTCGCCACCTTTCAGCCCTCTCCCCGCCCCTTTGGGTCGCGTGTGCATGTGGCCACACGTGTGCTTTTGGGTTTAGGGGCCGCATTTGTGGCGCCTGAGCATCTGATGGTTTTGCCACCAAGTGGAGTTGACCACTAGAGCCTCCTCCACCTCTCCTCTGTCCTCGAGAGTTGCCCCATGCTCTCCGCCCGTATGTGGGCCTTGTTGATGCTAAATTGTCGCCATTGGGTCTGTCCACGACCGATTTCGACATCTTATGGCCGGCCGAGTACGTCTTAGCCACCGGCCGATCTTCAGTGAGTATACCATCGACTTCTGGTCGTACCGCCACTTATGTTGGTAAGACATTTCTCCTGGCCGCCCTAGTGTGCCACCGTGGATTGTGGGTTTTGCTGCATTGATTTTTGAGACCTTGTTTGGCCGTGATTGTTTCCGGCACTTCCTAAATCCTCAGGACATCAGCTCTCTCAGCCACGCAACGGTTTTGGTCGCCAACTCCGCCGCTGACACTGCCACCGTCATGTCCTCGCCATCAAACGTCATGATTATGATATCAAATTTAATACGAACTACGAAGTTATAAATTTTAATTTTTTTGAGAATGGTTTAACAATTTTGTTCTAAAATCAGTTGCATTAATTTGTTTTAAAATCCTATTTTGCATATGTTACAACAAAATTCCAAGGGACTCCAAATTTGTGAATTCTAATGACTTGAAATTTTATTTTGTCCATATAGTATCAAACCTTATCTGAATCTTGATTTTTATAAATTCTAATAAATCAAAAATATTTGTTCTGAATATATTACATAATTATTTTCGTAACTTAAATTTCAAATCATCTGTCAAATTTACGATAATAGAATTACCAATGAGTAATCATCAAACACCCATGATATGGAAATGGGTGTTAGTGGATAACTCTATTGTTAATTCTACTAATGTATTGAGACAATTTTTGAGTGCAAGTTTGGTTTGAAATTTTACTCTAAAAGTGAAGTGAACCAGGAATATATTTTTTGATTTAAATATGAAGTCTGTTTTCTGTTATATGCTTTGATTTTTGATCAAATGCCCCTCTGAAAAGAGTCTGGTTGATTTCTGATATGTTCTCTGTCTGATCTTTTAAATTCCGTATGATTCTGAGAAAAATTTATGAGTGACATCTGCTTCTGATAAAAAAACAAATTCTGATCTGATGCATACAGTGATACGCAAGTGCTTACACTCTCAGGATACCCACCGATAAAAATAATCGGTTTTGACGTGCACATGGGTGTCGAGCATCATGGAAAGCTCCTCACTTTCTGAGCCCCTTGCTACCCCATGAGTGACGAGGGGAACGTCGTTTGGTATCACGGCTCTGATTTTCTCGTCACTCAGACGAACCGACAAATTGTGCATATGTTTCTGCATCAAATTGTTTCTGAATGAGTCTTTTCTAATAAATGATTTTCTAAAAAAGATTATAATCATTTTCATATATTTTTGCTTACCATTATTTTAGATTTTAACTCAACCCACAGTGTAGGGGGTTTTAAATTCTAAATTTATGCTTAATACACATGTTTTTAGGAAACTACGATATTGAATAAATAATTTATACATACTGCATTATGTTTTGAATATGTGCACTTTCTGGGTAGTTTTAGGGTAAAACCTGAAAGTATCAGTGCACTCTCTGTCTCGATACACACCGAAAAATCAGTTCTGGTGCATGCATATATGAGTGGAGCATTATGGGAAAGCTCCTATCATTCTAAGCCTCCTGCTACCCCATGAGTATCGAGGGGAATGCCGTTCGGTATCACGGCTCTGTTCTACCCGATCTATCTAATCTGTCTTTTTCTATATGTTCTGTCTGATCTGTTTAATTTGTCTGTTCTGTTCGATCTGTTCATGCTGTCAAATCTGTTTGTTCTGTCGGATTAGTTCGTTCTAAGTTGTTTGTTCTATCAATTTTGCCTAATTTGTTTGATCTGTTCTGTCCGTTCTATTTAATGCATCTTATTTGTCTATTTATTCCATTCTGTGTGATCTATATGTTCTATTTGATATGTCTGATCTATATGTTCTATTTGTTATATCTTATATATCCATTATGTTTGTTTTGTCTATTATGTATGTTTTGTTTTATCTGTTGTTTTGTCCATTTTGTCTATTCTGTTTGTTCCGTTTATTATGTCTGATCTATCAGTTCTATTTCATTTGTCTGTTCTATCTTATATATATATATATAAATATATATATGACTTGTTTGATCCATCTATTATATCTAATCATTTTGTTTGGTTTGATCTATCTGAAGTTTCTAATATGTCTTATCTATCTGTTCTGTCTGATATGTCAATTATGTCTGTTCTGTCTGATATGTCAGTTCTGTCTGATCTATCGGTTTTGTCAATTCTATCTAATCTATATAATGTCTGTTCTGATCAATCTATTATGTCTTTTCTAATCCGTTCCATTTGTTCTTCAAGATGTGTCTGTTATGTCCAGTTTGTCTGATATGTATATTCTGTCTATTTTGATATGTCTGATTTGTCCATTCTATTTGATTTGTTTGTTCTTTTCTAATCCTGAAAAATTATCTGATGTTGAAAATAATAGTCAGATTCTGATATCCAATATAAAATTTTTAGATTTGATTATGTGATTTATTGGGTGATTTAATTCCAAAATTTTCCCAATTAATCTATCTACTCTATTTTGATTTTACTATGATTTTATCCAATTCTGTATAATATGATTTATTCGAATTAATCAGATTTACATTAACGTGTTTTTATTTGATTGTAACTTATCAAATTGTATATCTGAAAGGTTTTGAAATTATGTAAAGCGATTTCATTAACCTTGCTTTGCTATATTATATTCAGAATAATGACCTATCTGAATGAAGAGATTATGTTTAAAGTATTTTATCTGATTTTGTTGCCGAAATGGTTTACTCTGATTATGATTTATCAAATATGTTTTTGTGATATCCAAATTTAAACGATAAACTTATGAGTTTTATCTGATAAATTATCGGATTATGATATCCGATTATAACTTAGTTAATTGTGTTTTTGAATGTTATCTCCAATTATAAATTAATCGGATTCATGTTTGTTATCCGACTAATGATCGGATTTTCTTCTCATTTTATTGTCTTTTGAAAAGTATTTTTAGGAGAATTGCGATGACGCAATTCATTTAAGGGGGGAAGAATGTAAAGACCCATTTTCCGGTTATGCTTAACCCGGGGAGGTTAAGGGTAATTTTTTAATTTAAGATTAGTGTTAGGGGTTTTATTAGGTAAAATTCCCGTATCCGGGTAGAGCTCATAGTAACGAGTGTAACGAATCACAAAACATGCAAAACAGAGGTTGGGAACGAAAGTTATGACCTCAGGAAGCGTGCCACATGGGCGGGACCTATTTTAAAAGTGCGAGATAACCTACCCATGTGGGGTCTAGTTTTGAAGGGCTCATCAATAGAAGTCCATCGGTACCAAGATCGTACAATTCCAACGTCAGGATAAGAAGTTATCACGTTTTGAAGTTTGAAATTGTGTTTAAAGAAAATAATAATAAAATAATAGAATTGATGACGTGAGCACGCCGAGTCTAGCCGATCCAGAGCCGAGCCAAGCTGGAGCGACACCGAGTTAGAGCCGCGCTGAGTGCGCGACCAGATCTCAGCCGTCCACGAGACGCGGGGCCGTGTGAGCGGATGGCCAATCGGGTGACGCGCGACACATTTGCGCGAAAGCCCGGTGCATCCGCGTGAACACGCGTGATGCATGCCATGTGAACGTGTGCACCACACATGCGTTAAGAGTGTGTGCCATTTTTCTGGCCAATTTGGCCTGACACATGTCGCGCGCGCAAGCACGCACACGTCGTCAGCTTGCAGGCTTCTTCTATAAATTGAAATCTCAGTTCATTCTTCCGGGGGAGTTTCTGAAGTCATTCTGCGTCCATTTTCTTTCATTCAAAATGTGTTCTTAGCTAAATCAAGGGTGTTCTACGCAATGGAAGCATCAATTCTTTGAGTTAGCAACCCTATATAGGGGAAACATCCCAGGCCAAGGGGCGGTTCTGTCCGTCGCTTACGGGGACGGAAAGGATTGTGTCTCCAGGCAAGGGGAGATTCTGTTCGCCACCTACAGGCGTGGAAAGGGTCAAGTATCTCCGGGTAAGGGAAGATTCTCCCACATTTTCTTATCTTCTATTCTTCATTTCTTACTCATTTTAAGTTTGATTCGAGTCGTTAAAGAGGCATTCTTGGCTAATTCGAGGGTGATCAACGCAATGAAAGTGTCCATTCATCGAGTTAGCAATGTTATCTAAGGGAAACATCC
Source organism: Saururus chinensis (assembly GCA_035235625.1). Lineage (NCBI taxonomy): Eukaryota > Viridiplantae > Streptophyta > Magnoliopsida > Piperales > Saururaceae > Saururus > Saururus chinensis. Next base: position 32,868,491 of record CP141140.1, read on the forward strand.
TGGGGAATGGGGAGGTTCTGCCCGCCGCCTATGGGCAAGGGAAAGGAAAAATATTCCGGGGCAAGGGGAGGTTTTGCTCGTCGCCTATGGGCACAGGAAGGAAAAGGTGTCCCCGGGTAAGGGGAGGTTCTGTCAGCTGTCTACGGGCGCGGGAAAAGATAAAGTGTTCCAAAGTTAGAGGAGGTTCTTGTTGTAGTCTCTGGATCAGAAAGGGCGGATGCCCTGAGGAAACGAGCGACTCCAAACATCGCCACTTCCGAAATTGGAGGGGAGTACGCTTTCCTGACTTCTAGTTTAATATGATTTATATGAATGCACATCTTAAATAGTAATATACTAATTAGGATATATTATTTGCTATGATGTGTTAAGTGCTGATATGTTTCTATTTAATCTACTTTGATTTATTCTGTTGTGATCTGAAATGGCCTGTTGTGACTTGACAGACTCCGATCTGATATGACCAGTATGGTCGGATAGGATTTGATATGATCTGATAGGATCTGATATGATCCAACATGCTCTGTAGTGTGTTCTGCTCTGCTCTACGATAGAGTGGGATGTGAGTTTTGTTAGTATTCTTTTCACCCATGTGAGAAGTGTATTTTACTTATTTATTGGCTTCTGTTTGACTCCGATGATTTATAAGATTTTCGTCGGATTCCGAATGAATTATTCGGATATAAAGTATACGTATTTTATCATATATGAGTTTCTAATGTCTGGTGAATATATTAGCCATTAGGCAGAACTACGTTCGGATCCGATTGTATTGGAATAATGTCAGAGATGGTATCCAATATGTACTTAGGCAACCATCGATAAAATAACGTTGGCCCAATCTAAATTAGTTATAAAATTAGGTTTGTTATGATCTACGCACAACAGAACATTAAAGCTCCTCAATGCGCTGATGAACATTATGACTCTTGCACTCAGAGTCTGCAGCTCCTGGTCAGTTGGTTTTAAATTTTTCCGCTAATTTTATGAACTCTGATTATGTTTTATGAACTAACCCCGGTCCGGTTCAGGTGGTTCGGGTTGGGGGTTACACAGTAAGACGTGAGTGAGGATTTGTCTGGATTTGGATATGGATGTGCAAGCATATGACGGATGATAGAGGATATGGGTATGACGGGTGAGGTTTGTCTGACAGTAAGAGTGTGCATAATTGTACAAGCATAACGTACATATTATGAAGTGAAAAGTAAGCATAATAAGTGAGATATAAGTAAGAGGGTGACAACTGGGTTGGCTCTGAGGAGCTTCATTTGATGATGTCAGTGTAAGATGATTTGGCCATAAGGTGGATGGCGAAGTATGTAAGATTGTAAGGGTTTGATGTACGATGTGTTATGATCATGATGTGGACGGGTTAAGTGAAGTCTGCTGCCCTGATGAACTTGGGTTTCGATCGGGCTCAGCTTCAATTTGATCAGTCGAGGACTGTGAGTTTGTTTGGCATAATTATACTGCATAATGTACTTAATTCAAACTTGAATTATAAGCACAGCTAATGATAGCATTGTGAGTTTGAGACTTGAGGGTTTGATGGAATAAGTTCCGTGTTTGAGCTGGCCGCTAATGAGTCGGCCGAGCATATCTCATGTCTTGCTATGGTGTTTATCCTACGGGATGTTGTCTGTGTACTGTATAGAGCACCGGACGTCTGATGCTCTGTTGAGAGCGACATATGTTTCCGATTTAGTCTGCGTGCTGTATAAGCCCGGATGTTTAATGCTCTGTGGAGAGCGATGTACATTTCTAACTTTCTCTGTGTGCTGTATGAAGCCAAGACGTCTGATGCTCTATTGAGAGCATTGTATGATTCCGCCCAAGAGTGGCACTATATGTTTCTGCCCAAGAGTGGCACTATATGTTTCTGCCCAAGTGGCACTGTATGATTTCTGCCCAAGAGTGGCACTGGCACTATAAGACCCATTATGGGGGGCAATTCTTTGGCACTATAAGATCCATTGTGGTGGGCGATTCTATGGCACTATAAGACCCATTATGGTGGGCAACTGTATGACCCCTTATGTGTGGGTGTTTATGTTTGCACGCTCAAGTAGTATCATGGATCTACTCTTACATGTTTGATCCAATGCCCCAAGAGCATTGGTGTGCCTTACCTTCGGAAAAGTCCATGGCATCTAGTCACTCCCCGGAGGTTAAGGTGATGCCCCAATGACATTCTTTTCCATTTCCATGTTGAAGCTTATTAGTTGTAATGAGCTTCAGTGGCCATTGATATGTGTACGACTGTATGAGTATGAGCATGACTGTAAGTGTATGAGTATGAGTACGACTGTAATAGTGTGTGTATGAGGACGACTGTAATAGTGTGTGTATGAGGACGACTGTAAGAATATGTATATGAGTGCGATTGTGATAGTATGATTCTGAGTAAGACATTAAGTGTGATTTTGTGTAAGCTATACGAGTAAGATCATACGAGTATTATTATACGAGTAAGGTCGTACAAGTATGCGTATGTTGTACGAGTATGCATACGATGGTACGAGTAAGTTGGTAGGACCCTGGATAATGGTGTTTGTGTAAGTTTAATTTGATAGCCTGATTTTGGCATGATGGTGCATTTGGTATGTTTGTATGCGTATGAGCATGATATTGATATGCCTATCTGCTTCATGTTTGAGTTGCATGAACGCATGTATTTATGAACTTTGTGAGTATGAAAATACTCATCACCCTACTTTTTAGCCCCATTGTACGGGAGGTTTTGCAGGTTTGTGCGGAGAGCTCTTGGAGATGGATGCTCATTTCAGCTGTGGATTGATTCCCATTGACTCATGTATATGCTTCACTCACTGAGAGTTTATTTGTGCCACGATCTGATGTATTGGGTGAGACGAGACGTTAAGATGTTTATATTCTGAACTTTTGGTTGGATTAGATAGTGGACTGTTATGGGACTTGGACTCAGGGATGCTGGGGAGAGATTTGTATTTAAAGTCTATGATAATAGCAATTTAGTCGTACATGTGTTTTCGAGTAGCGCCTGAGGATATTTGCTTTGGCCGTACAATGTTTGACTCTATGATGGGAATATTTAGATGGAAAATTGATGTTTAGTGTTTTAAATTATAAACATTTTATCAGCTTTTGATTTCATCATTTTCCTCTAATTTACAAACATTATATTGCAAAAAATTTTCGTGAATTTTAAGGAAAATGTATGAAAAAAATCTTGAGCGTTACAGTTGGTATCAGAGCCTAGGCAATCTGACTACAAGTCCATAACAGTTGCAAGTCCAGAGTCATGGCATGTAAGAGTAAGTTGAGATTTGGTTTTGGTATGGGTCAAGGTGAATGGTTTCCCTTGATTCCATTTGTTTTTGCCTTTGGGCAGAGTTGAGCTAAAGTGGCTCCGTCGCCGAGAGATTTGGTCGGTTGGATTGCATGTTTATTGGCTAAGGAGAGCTATTGGCTGCTTTTGATTATGTTGAGTTTCTGAAAGGTTGGCTAGCACTTTAACGGTTGTTAAGAGAGCCAGAAGCTGCTAGTGTTTGAATTGAGAGTATGAAGCACCTCGTTGAGGTTTTGTAAGCTCCGAATGACCGGAGAGTGGTTACGGCCACTTACGTTCTGACTAGTGAAAATCTGTCAGATGTATCCTTCTTAATTGGTCAGCTTGTGACCTAGATGGTGCATGTTTCCATGACCTTCATTGTCAGAAGGATTTGTAATCCCTTTTTGCTTGAGGCAAGGGAGTTTGTAAGTGGTGCAGTTTAATACTCTTTGCACCTTCTTCCGAAGATTTGTGGTTAAGAGCGGTTAAAGGGATGAGATTTTAAGCCTCCAAGATTGTGGACGGCCTTTGAGGTAACTACTTCAACACTAGTGAGTGTGGTAGTTACGATTTTGATGAAGGAGGGTGCGAGTTCGGTGTGGTTTTGATGATTGGTTGACCGCTCAGAGAGTAGTGGTAAATTGTCATAAGATACAAGTGATGTTTGTGTGCCCTGAAGGTTTGAATATCGTATCCAGGGTGTTTGAAAATGGTCAGCCTTATGCTTTGGGTGAACCGTTAAGGTTAGGCGATGCACAACTAAAGGTTGTAGAGCCTTTTGGTGGGTTGTTTGAGAAGTGGTCGCAGGGATTAGTCTAGAAGAGCTAGACATTGTCAGAAATTTTTTAGACATGTTCCCTTATGACTTACCGTGTTTTCCACCGAAGTGAATGGTTGAGTTCGTTGAGTTAGTGCTTTGTGCACTCTGCCTCTTGGGCATCATGCGGGATGACCTGCTAGAGTGGAATGAACTCAAGGATGAGTTTGCAGAACTTATGGTTAAGATGATTGTTTGACCAAGAGTATGATCTTGGGGGTACGTTGGATTTGTGTTGGTGAAGAAGTAGGTTGTATTCCTACGTTTATGCATCAAAGTTGTATGTGTAACTAAGCGACCTTGGAGAATAAGTCTCTTGCTCAGATTGGATACCCTTGGGAGGTCTTGTATTAGCAGACATTCTGATTCGCCGGCATGTTGAGCTGAAGTAAGTGAGCTATACATGCTCAAATGTGAATTGTTAGGCACTGTGCGGACAGGTTGAAGTTAGCCAAGGAATGGCTTCGACAGCTCAAAGCTGATATAAGAGTTATGCTAATTGGAGGCCAAAAGATCTTTAGTTGAGTTGCGATCATTCAGTCAGATCCTTTGATGGAGAAGGTAAGTTGAGGATGACAAAGGTCAATCTTGTGGCGAATGTGATACTCACAAGATGCCGACTTGGGATGTTCAGGCGGATATGAGAGAGAGATACCCCAAGGTATTTGCTATTTCAGCTGTACGTTGTAAATAGATCGTGAAATTTCAGGGACAAAATTTTTCCGAGGGAAGAATGTAAGGTCCGAGATTTTTTTACGATTTTCTAGGTTTTTTCTGCTATTTTTCTTGTCATTTTTGGCAGGAAAATGTGACGCTTCGGTGTATTCATATTTATACACATACCCCATATTTATACCCATAGAGTCAAGTGTGGGGCTTAGTCGCAGGCCGCGGGCCTCACTGCGCTCTTTTGGCACAAATTTTAGACTTACAACGCGTAAACATGAGGCACGCGTGTAATGAGGGTATGATTGGAAAAAAAGAAAAATAAATAAAAAAAGGGATCGGGATCGGGCAACCCCGATCCAGAACCTCTTGGACAAGGAACAGTGCACACCATCCCTTCTCCGGCTTCTCTCTGTCCCATCCGCCGCCGGCTGCCAGTGGGCCATAGAGCCACTACCACCGGCTCCACCCCAGCCGTGCAACGGCAGGGGGGCCACCGCCCTGGCCGCCTATGGCCGCGCCGCCTCCCCCCCGGTTTGCCCTCTCCCCTCTCTGTTTCATTTGCACCGCCGCTGCAGTGAGCCGGTGAGGGCCGGCCGGGCTCCCACGGCTCCTCCCTAGGCCGGGGACGGCAAGACGCCACCCCTCCCGGCCCAGATGGCCTCTCCTTCACCGCCATGTCCTCTTTCCTCCATCTTCCCTGTTTTTGCCGGAGTTCTGTTTTGGACGAATTGGTGGCCGCCGGCGGTGAGCCACGACCGACAAACCTCCATCCAGCCCCACCTTGGTCCGGTGACGTCGGGGGGCCACCCCACACAGCCCAATTCCTCCTCCTCTCCTTCGGTCTCTCCTTTGCTCAGGACTTGACGCCTCTGTCTAAATTTGGTTTTCACTATTCTAGGCTATCGGAGGGTGGCCACTGCCTTTTGCTGTTGTCCTCCATCGGACCTAGCTCCGCCCGGACACTAGGACCATGGTGGAACCATCCAGAGCCACTAGTAAACCCTTAGTCCTCCCTGTGTCCCCTAGCCCCTCTGTTTTTGGCTTTTGATGCCACCGGCATTGGGCGAACAGCCACTGGGGATTCCGTCTCGGCCTAGTAACGACCAGAGACTATCCCACCTGGCCCGGTTTGATCACCTATGACTCGTGTTCCTCTTTGCTGCTCGTAGCCGCAACTAGTTCCGCCTCACCGGCATATTTGCCCATTGACCTTCTTGCCCATTTTACGCCATCGGTACCAGATGGCCTTTGGCAAGAATTTGTATGACTTACCTTGACTGAAGGTGGACGAGTTCACCTGCATAGGCCTTGGCTAGTGACAACCTCATGGCCTTTGCTTGACCCTGAGCCCTCCCCCTGCTCTTTGTCGTGTGAGATGCACAGCTACCCGCACCATTAGTTTTGGTTGTGGGTAGTGATCGACGACGTCGCCGCTTAGATTGGCCACCGCTAGGGCCTTAGCCCTATTGGCCTTTTTTTGTGGGCCTTGGGTTGCCTCCTTTCAGCCCTCTCCTCCGCCCCTTTGGGTCACGTGTGCATGTGGCCATGCATGTACTTTTGGGTTTAGGGGCCGCATTCGCGCCGCCTGACCATCGGCAAGCTTTGCCACCAAGTGGAGTTTACCACTAGAGCCTCCTCCACCTCTCCTCTGTCCACGAGAGTTGCCCCATGCTCTCCGCCTTATGTGGGCCTTGTTGATGCAAAATTGTCGCCATTGGGTCTGTCCACGGCTGATTTCGACGTCTTATGGCTGGCCAAGTGCGTCTTAACCACTGGCCGATCTTCAGTGAGTACACCATCGACTTCTGGTCGCACTGCCACTTATGTTGGCACAAAATTTCTCCCGGCCGCCCAAGTGTGCCACTGTGGATCGTCGGTTTTTTTGCATTGATTTCTGACACCTTGTTTGGCTGTGATTATTTTCGACACTTCCTAAATCCTCGGGATAACAGCTCTCTCAGTCAGGCAACGGTTTTGGCCGCCAACTCCACAACCGACGCCACCACCATCGTGTCCTCTCCATCAAACATCATGATTACAAGGTAGGGGAGCTTTGAACTCATAATTTCATGATAGCACGCTTTGAATGAGTGTATAAATGTGTATGTATGCACTAGTGATGTCTAGTGAGCATGTTTGTAAGCTGTGTATGTTATACGTATCTGTGATAGACATACATATGTATGATGACTATTGCCTATGATATGGATATGTGTAAGTGTATGTGGGCAGAGGTATGGGCGATGGACAGTAAGAGGTTATTGAGATTTTGTCTGGATTTGGATATGGATGTATACGCGTATGACGGATGACATAAGATATGGGCATGACGGGTGAGGTTTATTAGACAGTAAGAGTGTGCATAATTGTACAAGCATAACATATCGATTATGAAGTGAAAAGTAAGCATAATAAGTGAGATATAAGTAAGAGGGCGACAACTGGGTTGGCTCTAAGGAGATTCATTTGATGATGTCGGTGTAAGATGATTTGGCCATAAGGTGGATGGCGAAGTATGTAAGATTGTAAGGGTTTGATGTACGATGTGTTATGATCATGATGTGGATGGGTTAAGTGAAGTCTGCTGCCCTGATGAACTTGGGTTTCGACCGGGCTCAGCTTCAATTTGATCAGTCAAGGATTGTGAGTTTGTTTGGCATAATTATACTGCATAATGTACTTAATTCAAACTTGAATTATAAGTACAGCTAATGATAGCATTGTGAGTTTGAGACTTGAGGGTTTGATGGAATAAGTTCCGTGTTTGAGCTGGCCGCTAATGAGTCGGCCGAGCATTTCTCATGTCTTGCTATGGTGTTTATCCTGCGGGATGTTGTCTGTGTGCTGTATAGAGCACCGGACATCTGATGCTCTGTTGAGAGCGACATAAGTTACCGATTTTGTCTACGTGCTATATAAGCCCAAACGTTTGATGCTCTGTTGAGAGCGATGTACGTTTCTGGCTTTCTGGGTGCTTTGGGCACATCCCTACATATCAGCTCCGCCTATCACCCTCAAATGGATGGACAGTCCGAAAGGACCATCCAGACGCTTGAGGACATGCTCCGGGCATGTATTATTGAGTGGAAAGGAAGTTGGGAGTAGCATTTGCCGCTGGTTGAGTTTTCTTATAACAATAGCTACCAAGCAAGCATCCGGATGGCACCTTTCGAGGCGCTTTATGGGCGTCCTTGCCAATCACCATTGTGTTGGAGTGAGGTTGGAGATCACCTCCTCACTGGCCCAGATCTTATCCAGCAGTCAGTGGAGAAGATACGCCTCATCCGGGAGAGGTTGCAGACAGCTCAGAGCCGTTAGAAGAGTTATGCTAATAAGAGATGACAGGAGTTGGAGTTTGGTGTTGGTGACCATGTTTTCCTTAAGATCTCTCCGACTCGCGGTGTTGTTCGATTTGGACAATGGGGGAAGTTGTCACCTCATTTTATTGGTCCATTGGAGATCTTGGAGCGGGTAGGTGCCACAGCATATCGGGTAGCACTTCCACCCCGATTGACCGATATCCATAATGTATTCCATGTCTCACTTCTTCGGAAGTATGAGCCAGATCCTACTCATGTCTTGGATTTTGAGCCGTTGGAGCTCCAAGAGAATCTTTCCTATGAGAAGGTACCTATCCAGATTCTTGACCGTAAGGAGAAGGTGCTTCGGCAAAAGGCAATCCCACTCGTGAAGGTGTTGTGGAGAAATCACGGAGTCGAGGAAGCCACGTGGGAAAGGGAGGACAAGATCAGAAAGAAGTACCCTCATATTTTTGCCGCTGACTTCTAGTGAATTTTGGAGGACCAAAATTCTTAAGAGGGGGAGGATGTAAGGACTCTCATTCCTAAACCAGTTTTCGTTTCTTTTAATTATCAGTTATTGCATGATTAACTCTTTTTCTTATTAATTCGGTAGTTTCATAAATAAATGGTGTTTATGATGGTTTTAATCAAAATTAACTTTACACTTAGTGGTTTTAAGTGATTTTGAATCAAATATGAATTTTTGGGATTTTTCTAAATTTTCACGATTTTTCCGAAAATTAGGGTTTGGCGGGACCCCTTGTGGCTCCACAGTCGAAATTTGGGTTTTTGGACCAAATGAACCCAGTCATCAATACAAGACTTTCTAAAAATTTTCATAATTTTTTTTCGAGGTTTTATTAGTGCTTAAATAACTAAATTACCCATTTTTAGCCCATATTTTTATTTATACCCCACAATTTACCCATACACACCCCAAAACTTACTATAAAAGGCTAGACCTAAGCCATTCCCATTTTGGAAATAGGCTGAGAAGGAGAGGTCAGGCCTAATCCCCAATTAGGCCCGGATTAGAAGGTGTTTAAGGTAAGTCCCTTCTAATTAAGCACCAAATCCTTGCTTTCCTCTTAATCCCTTCTAAATCTATCATTTCCCCTTTGTTTTAATTCGTTTTTAAACATCAAAACTACTGATTTACATCTTTACTTTAAACCCTAGCTCTAAAATTTTGATTTTTATGTTCAACAAGCCCTAGATCTATGTTTTTAATTAGGGTTTTCTATGTTAAATCGGTTTCAATGGAGTTTAATTTAAACTCTATATCTTTGTAATGTTTTCAAAATGGATGACCATCAAATCTAAGCCTAATCAAGGGATAAGGTAATGGACTTTTGAAATTTCAGTCTTCCTATGGTAAAACTCTTGATTTTGTGGTTATTTTGAATGGATTTACTTGATTTAATGCTTTAATGGCATGATTAGTAAATGGTAATCATTAATCCCGATTTCAATGGGTTTTAACTTATTATGATGTGGTTTAGCATTCTGGAAGTTATGGTGGACTTTTAATGGCATTTAGGTTGTTAGATGATGATTTTGAGTTTTATCAATGGAGTTTCGGTTTGAAAATTCGAAAGGAAGAAGAAGGTCGATTCTACCTTGTTAATGTTCGAACTGCCCTCTGGGCATTTGAACGGCAACACTATCAGTTCTACAAATTTCCTGTTTAGCCGATCGAACGGCCCTTCTGAGCATTCGAACGGCTACACAACATATTTTTGTTCTATTTGCATGATGTTTATTTCAGTGATTCCACTTTAACCTGCCAATTTCATATGAATGTGGAGTGTTTTGACCTATAGTATGCTACTGGAAAGGCATTACCATTGAGGTTATGAAGTTAAGGAATATATTTAGAGTTATGTGGAATGACTTGTGGTTGGAGGTATGATGTTGGTATTGTCATCTTGAAGTTATGAATGGTAGATTCTCTATGGCTAAGCATATTTTCAATAGAACTGCAGCCTATTAATAGATTGATTTGTCATGATAGTTTGTGGTTAATTGATGTGTGGATGTTAGTGAATGTCATGGCTTCAGGATGAAGTGAATGATCTTATATTTGTTTAGCCATTGTGGTTGAGCTTTGATTTGAGTTATAATTTCAATGATTCTTCTTCTATGATTTCTGCTGGAATTTATGATTAGATGTTAATTCACATGTGTAGTGTGGTAGTGAGTTAATTTCAAGCATGTTGAAATGCATTGAGTGAAGTGCTTCTACTAGGTACACACACACATGTGGGGTTTAATTAATGATGTTGAAGCTTGATATTATAATTATGAATGATGCATTAGGGGCTGATAAGAGCACTTATCATAGATTATGATTCATGTATGCCTTCCCACGTATGTACCATGTTGAATGCATCATGAAAATGAATTTCCAAATTAAGGCTTCATTGAGGTTAATCGAATTTGATTGATTGGATGCAATGTGGTGAAATTGCGCGCCGGATTGATCGGTCGTAGCTTAATCAAAACTTGATTGGTCCAAAAGGACATGTTTTGATTTGAGTGCCTATGTAGAACGAGTGCACTCCCCGGGTTGAGTCTAGCTAAGTGAAATTATGTGGGGGACGAGTTGTGTACTTGTCTTGCGGATTTTGAGATTATTAATATGAGTGTCATCTGGACCCTGAGAATCTAGTGTGGTATGCTTTGTCCACCCGCTACCACATGTTTTAGGGTTCCCTATGTGGGAACTCGGGCTCTCCCCTCTGCAGGAGATGTCCCTAGACGAACACCCCTACTCTAGATTCTCTGTGTGAGAATGGGACATCCTTGGCCAGGATCGTCCAGGGCGAGCAGCTTTAGGGATTGACAACCCCAAACTTTTTTTAATTCTTGTGTAGAATTTTGGACCATGACATGCCTTTGTGGCTTTGTCTATGTTCCCTTCTATGTGACACTAAATTGTAATTACTCCTTGATGGAGGTTGATATGATGCATGGTTGAATATGTTGTTAGAGATACATTTCATGCAGGTTGATATGATGTTGAGGCATGATTGGATATGTATGTTAGAGATACATTTCATGCAGGTTAATATGATGTGATGCATGATTGGATATGTATGTTAGAGATATATTTCAGGTAGGTTGATATGATGTGATGCATGGTTGGATATATATGTTACAGATACATTTCATGCAGGTTGATATGATGTTGAGGCATGATTTGATATGTATGTTAGAGATACATTTCATGCAGGTTGATATGATATTGAGGCATGATTTGATATGCATGTTAGAGATACATTTCATGCAGGTTGATATGATGTGAATGGCGGCACTATGTGGATTATACACTATGCTGCAGGTTTAGGTGATGTGTATGTGTGATCAGAAAATGATACATCAAGTCAATCTTAGATCTGAATGATTTTATTGCTATGCTATCGTATTTCCAATTATGATAGTTATATTAAAAACCATTGCTGAGTTTGTTAAACTGACCCCTCTTTTTTGTGTTTTTGCTTTGGGGCTGCGTGGGGTGACACGCAGACGGACAAGATCTCCTCTTTGAGGAAAGATTGGAGACGACTTGGATGTGATTGTGGAGACTCTTATGTGACTTATTTTTCTTGGTTTATGCTTTGTGTTTAGAACCTTTGTGGATGGTTCTCTGTTGGATTTATGCCACTTTTTACAGTTGTGTTGTCTAAGACCTATTTTAGAGCCAGAGTAGGCTATGGTTGACTAAGTTTGTGGGTTTGAGACTAGTCGTTTATTTTGAATTAAGCGACTCTCTTTCTTTTCTACTTATTTATTCTTGCTCAAAGTGGTGTGCAAACTCCATAATTCTGTTAAGTCGCCCGTATTTAAGGTTAAGTCTTCTGCTAAACCATTTTTCAAATTCCCCTCGTTGCCCCTGCGCCCTTGACCGGCCCTTGGACTACATTTAGTTCAGGTCGGGTAGCACTTGGGCGTGAGATGCACTGCATGTTTCTGCCCAAGAGTGGCACTGGCACTATAAGACCCATTATGGTGGGCAATTCTTTGGCACTATAATACCCATTGTGTTGGGCGATTCTATGACACTATAAGACCCATTATGGTGGGCAACTGTATGACCCCTTATGTGTGGGTGCTTATGTTTGCACGCTCAGGTAAGTAATATCATGGATCTACTCTTACCTATTTGATCGAGTGCCCCATGAGCATTGGTGTGCCTTACCTTCGAAAAAGTCCATGGCGTCTAGTCACTCCCCGGAGGTTAAGGTGATGCCCAGTGGCATTCTTTTCCATTTCGACGTTGAGGCTTATTAGTTGTAATGAGCTTCAGTGGTCGTTTATATGTGTACAACTGTAAGAGTATGAGCACGACTGTAAGCGTATGAGTATGAGCACGACTGTAAGTGTATGACTATGAGTACGATTATAAGAGTGTGTGTATGAGCACGACTGTAAGAGTATGTATATGAGTACGATTGTGAGAATATGTTTCTAAGTAAGACATTAAGTGTGATTTTGTGTAAGCTATACAAGTAAGGTCATATGAGTATGATTGTACGAGTCAGGTCATACAAGTATGCGTATGTTGTACGAGTATGTGTACTATGGTACGAGTAAGTTTGTAAGACCCTGGATAAGGGTGTTTGTGTAAGTTTAATTTGATAACATGATTTTGGCATGATGGTGGATTTGGTATGACTTTGGCAGGATGGTGCATTTTGTATGTTTGTATGCATATGAGCATGATATTGATATGCCTATCTGCTTCATGTTTGAGTTGAATGAACGCATGTATTTATGAACTTTGTGAGTTCACTGTTTTGGTTTCCCCTACTGAGTATGAAAATACTCATCACCCTACTTTTTAGCCCCATTGTACAGGAGGTTTTGCAGGTTTGTGCGGAGACCTTCTAGAGATGGATGCTCATTTCAGCGGTGGATTGATTCCCGTTGACTCAGGTATATGCTTCACTCACTGAGAGATTATTTGTGCCATGATCCGATGTATTGGGTGAGATGAGACGTTAAGATATTTATATTCTGGACTTTTGGTTGGATTAGATAGTGGATTGTTATGGGACTTGCACTCAGGGATGCCTGGGAGAGATTTGTATTTAAAGTCTATGATCATAGCAATTTAGTCGTACACGTGTTTTCGAGTAGCGACTGAGGATATTTGCTTTGGCCGTACGATGTTTGACCCTATGATGGGAATATTTAGATTGAAAATTGATGTTTAGTATTTTAAATTATAAACTATTTTATTAGGTTTTGATTTCGTCATTTTTCCTCCGATTTATAGACGTTATATTGCAAAAATTTTCCATGAATTTTAAGGAAAATGTATGGAAAAATCTCGGGCATTACAATGGGAAATAGATATTTTGATGGAGTGAAGCCTTCGATGTAAAGGCTTCATTGATGGTCAATATACCGTTGGTGAAAGTGACCTAAATCACGAGCGAGGAGTATCCGTCACTGATAACACTTGCCACGAAAAAATCCAATGATATAAATGCTGAATAGGCCGTCAGAATATCATAATGCAAATAGCGACTGCCCAGCTTAGGTTTCGCCAATACCTATTGCGAATGAAATCAGACATATGTTGTGTTCGATGACATGAAATAACTCATCTATTAGGTCGTGTGTTCTCCTTGGGAGCCCTCAACTTAAGATGCACATCATCAGGAGTCTCACACATGTTATTTTCGATGATTGGATATTCTCACTTTATATTGTTTTGGCTATATATTTCCTTTGTGTATCATGGGAAGCAAGAGACGGCACATTGGAGTTGTCCGCAGGTGCACTACATATAAACAAAAATAGCCTATCCATCTACATATTGTCATAAAAGTGAAAATCTTCGTGCTATCTCAACAACCGAAGGTTTCTTCCCAGACAATCTTCCAAACTGTTATCTTTCGGCCTCCTCTTCTTGTCCCCCATCTACTCCCCCATTTGCTCCCTCATCTCCTCGGTCCTCATCTCCTCATTCCTCAACTTGTCGACCTTTGTCTCCTAGGAAAAGTGGATCTGTGTGTCGATTGCAAGTAGAACGTTTTAAGAAGACACTGATCATGAAGCTGTAGGTTGGCGAAAGGTGGATGTCTAAGAGGCTCCTCCCCATATGCACCCTTACTCTTGAAGGCAAGACATGGGTCATTGTGTTTCTACCCAAAGATGGCCGTACCGGAACAATGGTGAGGTTAGATATGGAGGATAGGTCAAGGTTTGTATGTGTGTATGCACAAGTTGAAACCTATTGTGATCTACAGATGAAAAAAGAAAAGGCAGCACATTTTTGGGTGTGGAGACAATCACCGATAGCGTTAACGCATATGGCTCAACTAATAACTAGTAGTGCCTAAATGAGGTAACATTCGGGTACATTTATTCTTTACTTTTGGAAGCACTTATAAGGTGGGTGTACCACATTTGGAGTTGTAAGATAGGAAGGAATGAGTGAGGTTAAGCATCAAATTGAAGAACGTCAATAGAAACGTCAAAAAAGTGAGACTGAAAGCATTGATTGAAATGTCTCAACCAATAACTGGTAGTTCCTAATTGACATATCTCTCGAGTATATTTAACGGTTTCCTATTGGATGGACTAAGGGGCGTGTGAAGCATGTTCAGATGAGATGGATACTGATGAGCAGCCTGTGTTATGTGTGTGGGCGGGAGAATGGGATGCAAGTCGACATAAGTATTATAGCTCCAACGCGAAGTTAGATCTCATATTTGTTAAAAGCTCATTGTCATACGAATAATTGGTGACCATAGTAAACGAGGTAATAGGATGTTGTAGCGAGGAATACTCGTTGAAAATGAATTTCACATATCCTTTGGTGATCCCTCTAGACCTACCTCCATTGGAAATACATGATACTAGGACTCTCCATTATTTTCTGCGTTATGCTAAGAATAGGGACGATGGTCTTCTATTAATAATAACCAAAGTGCGAAATGTACCTGTGTTCCATGAATGTGACCTGAATTTTGATGTAATTGATCATATGATTAAGCAATTGATTATGTTGAATGCTGTCAAAGTCCCTAGTAGTATGCGGATGAAGCTCACCCGAAGGTGGAAGTGAAGGAAGTAGTAGTGATGGATGCAAAAGAAAGAAATGAGCAATTGTCAAGTGTTGCGGTGGATGGGGACATTTTGTACAAGAGCACAATGGATTTGAGTAACGACGTAGAAGTAGATGAATTACTGCATGAGGCCATGGAGTTGGATGTAAAGAAAGCTCCTCCTGTTTACTTATATTTGCAATCCGATTCAGATTTGAAATGACTTAGGAAATGTGTTGCTTATACTCCAAAGGATATTCAAGTTGAAGTTTATTTGGAATATGGAGTGAAGATGAATTAATCAAAGGCATATATCTTGAAGGTTGCAACATTTAATAAGTTAAGAGGCTCCTATGAGTCATCATATGCCGAGTTGGCTGCCTACTTATATGAGTTAGAGAAGGCAAATCTGGGCACCTCAACTGCTCTCCAGTACGACTCAGTAGATATGACCTTCAAGAGATTCTTTGTTTCCTTTGGAGCAGCCATAGAGAACTTCAAGACGTACATGCGAAGGGTTATATGTATAGATAGCACATTCTTGGAAGGAATGTACAAAGGGACTTTGTTAATGATATCTACTTTGGATAGTGAGAACTATATATACCTAATTGCTTATGATATCGGAGAAGGAGAGAATAATGATGCATGGGGTTTGGTACTTGTACATTTGGAAACCCACCTTGGTTATTTGGAGGGCTTAGTGATACTTTCTGATCGGCATAGATCAATCACATCACAAGTAGCTCAAATGTTTCCATATGCCGCACATAAATATTGTGCATTTCACATATTTCAAAGCATGTTTTCACATTTCAAAGATAGAGGTTCGAACAATAACTTTTTCAGGGTGGCAAAAGCTTTGAGGCCACCGTTTATATGGAAGAAATGACTATCATTGAGGAGAAAAACCCCAAGGCCTACAAATGGTTAATAGATTTTGATAAGGCACAGTGAGTTAGTGCTTACTTTCCATCGTCCAGGTATAACATTGGCACATCCAACCTATGCAAAGTTTTCAATGGAATGATTAGGGAGCAACGACATTTTCACATTGTCATGATCATTGAGGCCACCGTTTAAAGGCTCAAGAGATGTGGTACAAGAGTGCATTGGAGGCATAGAATTGGAAGGGATACTTAACTAAATATGCCTAATGCAAGATTCAAAAGTGTAATAAAGCCACTAGAGGTAAGATGTGTTATCCCATAAGTGGCCATGAGGTGTCAACTAGGTTCGAAAGAGGGGATGATCAAGTTGACCTTATCGCAAAAACTTGTGCATGTGGAAAGTTTCAGCAAATGGAGTTGCCTTGTGAACATGAGTTGGTAGCCTGTGGCCATAGAAGACTAAATTATGTTGACTACTACTCCCCGTTCTACACAATGGAAACTTACAAGAAATTCTATAGCAAGGGAGTATATCTGGTCCTCGAGCATAAAAGATAGGAGATTCCTAAAGATGTGAAGAGCCTTAAGTTGAGGCCTCCTAAGGATTAGGCACGGCTGTGATGAATAAAGAAGAAGTGGATACTCTCTCGAGGTGAAGAAAAAAGGAGAGTACAATGTCGCAAGTGTAAATGACATGGTCGCTATCGCAATACTTGTACTGTGGTAATTGGAGAGAACCTGATCGGGGGCCCTACTCCTCATCCATCCACAGCTATACCCCTCCTTCTCTTGGACCACCCCCATCACCAACTCATGCAAACCAAAAGTTATCAACATCTACACAAGTCCCACATCTAGTGGACAAGGTGTGCATTAAAGAAATGAGGAAGAAGCGTCAGACATGTCCAATCAAGTCAAAGATCAGCCCTCTAACTCCAAAGGAGAAGAGAAAGAAGAAAATGAGATAAGTGGCTAAGCTCAATGCATGTACACTTGAGGACAAATTGGAAAAGTGAACAATCTCAGTGGACAAAGTCTTACCATTGTAATATGCTAGACCTTTATTTTGGATTAGAGCACAATCTTTTAGAAAATCAACTAGAAATTCCAGGTGCTTATACTTCAATTCTCAATATCGTTTTGTTTCTCGTTGCTTTCTTTTGACAAATTGTTCTTGAACACATAATGTAATGCATAGAGAGGATGAGTCTAATAGTGCAATGTTGTGTAATTATGCAATGAAGTAGAACACACTTCTAATATGATTAGACTTAACAACCATATGCAAATGGATGATTTAACCACAGTTGACAAAATCATTTAGCATATGCAAGGATGTGGATTTCTAGGTGAAGCAAGGTATAAAATGATTTTTGAGCTCTTGTAATGGACTTGATGTGGTGGTGTATTTGTGTTAAAAGTTGCTCATATCTGTAGTGCTTTTTAGTGATATGTCTTGAAGCTGCCAGTGATGAGTTTATATGACATGTAGTCTTCTTTGTATAACATAGCTATATGAGGCTTTCAACTTTCTGACATTGTCATTTATAGTTGTATTTAAGTATTCCATGTCTTGCCAATAGATTTCAATGTTTCTATGTATGTATGATGTACATAGCCTATGTTCACATCAAATAATTTGGTAATGGAGGCAATGTCAGCATGGAACCACAATATGTAATTAGTTATGGGGTGCCTGGGAAACCTATCAAATTCATCAATTCCATTTGTATTTTGTCCGATATCATGAAATTTATAAATACAATATATCATTTGGAAAGAATTCTCTACATTTGCACGATGTCTAATTACCATTTTTAATTATTTCATGATAGTTGTCTAAACAAACGGTTCAACGGGTAAATACTTTCTTTCCAATAGGCAAATCTAGTAACCAGACACCACAATCACTGTTATGGACTTGTTGTGGTGTCCGGTTATCTCTCTCACCGGGAGATGCAAGGTAGCAGTTGCCTCATATCCCAATTTCAACAAAACTATTGGAAAAACATGTCTGAGTATCGCCAATTTCTTGTAATACTACTCTACCTAAACGCAAGAGTAATATGGGTCCATTATGTATTGGACATCCTTTCTCAAGTCAAGAATAATGAGAGTCCAATGGTTACCGTTTACATGAAGAGGGAAGTGGTGAACCTCATATTCCCATAAGTCTATTTCATTCACCTTCAACCACTTCAACATGTTTGTCAGAACTTCTGGCCATGCTTCTACAATGGTGACCCTGGAGACATTTGTTTCCTTTTCCTTCATCGATGTGTATAAGCTGGGAGCAGAGATGCATCCATCCTCATAAGCTCCTATTGAATTAGAAACAGACGTTGGTCAAGTAGTTGGCAGTTGTCAGTTAAATATAAAATTAAAAACAAATTACGCCCTATCATAAAATGGACAAGATGGAAGACTTGCTTATTAGTTGGGTTACCAAGTACCTTCTTCCACAATGCTAGCACATTTGCATTAATATGCTAGATCAGAGTAAGCAAAAATCGAATGAGTATCGTATTTAATATCTATAAAAATCAAAATAACTATTATTGTGTACAACACAACCAACTACTAATACAACTCAAATTCACACATACATTATCCAAAAGCCACCTATGCTGTTGCATAATGGACCGTATAAACTCAGATGACAGCTGGATTCCACCAATTGCCAGTTGGCTGGTCAATTATGAATGTCATGATTCTCAACACATATTTATGTAAATGAAATTGATCAATATAAAATGAAATGTGTATCAAACCTAATACTATAATATGAACTCACTAAGATTTCCAACCCTTCCTGAGGCTCTTTCGAAGGGGTTTTATCTTCTTCCATTGTTAAGGTATGGGGTTTAGGACATGCCAACTCTAGCAAGGCTATCTATGAGAGTGCAATGAGTCCACATATCTTGCTTCTGTGGACTTTTTGCCCTGCTGAAGTTTGTCCCTTAGGTGGGTTGGTAGTAACTAAATCTCCTCCATCTTTAATTTGATCCAGTAAATGGTTCACCATTTCAATGTCAGCCTGCCCATCTTCTTCTCCCTCGCAGTGAACATTGCCGTCGTTGAAGGGCTTGACAACAGTATCTTCCTCTTAAACATCACCTGGGCCCCTTACCAATCTCATCTTGATTCTCCTTTGCATTGTACAAGGGGTCCTTACATATTTGCTAGCAGCCCTCTTCCTTCCCTGGACATCGGGGGCACAACCTCTTTCTTTTGGGGTATCACTCCCAATGTCGACCCTTGCCTCCCCAACATCCACACCAGTTGCACCATCAAATAGGTGAACTTCATCTGTGATGATTTCTTATGAAGACATGCATGTATGAGTAGAAGTGTAAATTAAAATATAACAATATTAAGAAAAGTATAACATTGAGGCAAGAAAAACATGTCCTTCATATGACAAAAGTTTGCATTACAAACTTGTCGGCAAGAAGATTTATTGATGGGGTTTTGATGGGCTTCATCTTCATGAACAAAATCATCTCCAACATCCTTCCCTTCCTAGTCAATATTGAATATTGTAAACCTTAGTATGATTATTGTGGAATTACAAGAATAATAAAACTTAACATTAGTAAGAAGTCATAATAATTAATATAATGTAGCTAACCTCAAATGGGTTTGTTGACCTCTCATTCATAGACAACAAAGCTGAAACATCTTCAGTTAATTTATCTACCTTGGCCTCCAACCGGTCGAATGCAGCCACCTTTAGATAAATGAGGTCAATTATGCCAACAAGCTTGACTAATGTGTCCTTCATCCAGTCCAATTGGCTATGCATATTTTGTCCCATTGCAGCATGTGGTTGTCCACTTCCTTGTTGCGGCACCTTATCAACAAAAGATACAATTGTTTCATGAGCTCTCTGAGGCTCCACCTTCATATCTAGTGTTCTACATGTTCTGTTGCCCCTTGCAAGGCACCACTAATGGGGACCTCAGATTTATCAAAAATTATCCAGTCCCTCTGAAGAAAATTCTTCAACCCTTTGGCTGATTAGACAATCTCCTCATCAGAATTCGCTTGGGTTAACTCCAAGCGCCTATGCAACAACACCTAAAAGCCAAAATATTTTCATTATCATTCATCATATATGTTGTTCGCAAATTAGAAGTCATAGTAAGACGACAAATGACAATATATTACCTTCTCTCCTCCAAAAATGGCTTTGTCAATTGCATCATAACTGGGCCTGGGCCTCTTATAGTTATCCCAATTTAGCAATCTAGGATAAATATCCTGTACACATCTCGCACATAAGTCTCCCAGCAGAGGAATCCTTTCCATAGCCCAAACCTACATGTTCAAACCATGGACATAAATGTCATAATATCATAGGCAACATATTACATTATATCCTCATTCAAACTACCCAAACAATGTGCCAACAATCGGTACAAATCCGTGCACAATGTAAGTGGTTTTCGTTAGGGCCTTCCTTACTTCTTCCAAGTCATGGAGGATGTCCCAATATGTAATGTAACCCCAAGGATAGGAATCGAACTCCTCCACATCATCAGCCAACAAAAAGACCGCCGATCCACCTTATGGGCCCATCCTCTACCCATAATGAAAGAAGCCAAAATCAGTATGAGGGCCAACTTCACCGCATCATCATCACTCTTGCTTATGATGATCTTCTAGTGTATCTGCTCCTTTGTTATATGGAGCTTCTCCTTGCCGAACACCCTACAAAGTAGGGAGTCCTTTCTCAAAACTTTTGGCATTGTTGGGAGGGATGAGAGCACATCTGCCATATGCAGACCGATCACTTGGGCAAATTCGGTGGGATACAACTTCATCGAATAGGCTTCTATCACTTGAAGCCTATACCCTTCCTGATACATTTTTATTATGTGGTGCAAGGCTAGAAGGGGAAACATGAACTTCTTTATGTCTAACTGCAAGTATTTGCCGAAATATGATCCTTCAAACAGTGTTGCTTGTCATCTATGCTTATTGAAATGGTCTTTCAGCCTCCTTATGTAACCATAACTTAATTTGGGTTGAGGGTCACCCTCATGGGCTCTACCCTTATCACCTTCCACTGGCTTAAAGATCACTATGGCATTACTTGGTATCTTCACCCTACAATATTTGACAATTCTATTTTGTAAATATGTTATACTTTATAATAACCATCTATGCAAATATATGGTAATACACATAACACACACAACATGTTCATACCAATCAGTGGAGGTATTTTTCACATCAAGATGAGCATGGTCATAATTTAGTATGTAACTGACAGGTCTAATGAGCATTATTTTCCAGACTTAGCTAGCAACTAAATTTTTATCCTCTATGAATTAAGGCCCATGCTTTTGCATTCATTAAAAATCACCAAAGTCAGATGCTATGTTTGACAAGATCACTCACATACACTCAGTGGCAGATGTAGAATTTTCTGTTAGGCGGGGTAAAAAAAACAACTTAGTTTGGAATAATTTTTTAACTAATATAAACTGAAAAAATTTATAATTAAGATCTAATAAAGTAAAGATATTATAAAAATAAAAAAATTATGTAATTATTTAGACACTATTAATGGAATAAATTATTAAATGCTTAAGATATAATTACATACTAGTATGAAAATTTATGTTTCATTGGATATGCGGCATTTTGATAAGACTAGCCCATTGGATTCAAGCCTCATTTCCTTGATCTTTGAAATGTTAAGGTTAACAATATTTTCATATAGGATATTAGCTACCAAAACAAAAAAGGTGTGTCTCCGGTCTATATCTTATAAGCCACAAAAAATATCTATATTAGGACAATGATCTTTATTCTAAAAGGTACAGTTGTATGGTCCACAGGCTCATTCTCATGTTTAATCAAACTTATCAAAGTTTTAGGTAAGAACCCATGTTTAATCAAACTTATCAAAGTTTTAGGTCCATATTTCAAGTTTTAATTGCTTCATTATGCTTAATTTAGAACGATGGCCATGAAAATATTGAACTAGGAGAAAATGCTATGTCACAGTACAACATAGACATGCCCAAAGCATGCAAATCTTTATGTTCACCTATTTTTCATAGCCCTAAATTTAATATCCATCCCAAACTGTGATTATATTAAGGCCATATTTAGAAGCAATTTTTAAGTGAGTTGTATAAATTTTTATGCCATAAAGTGGTTAAGCCTTTTTTAGGAGGGGTCAATGATAGATATGAATATTTTTTCCCATCCCAACTCATAGAGGCTTGTTAAGAGTAAGTCTAAATTATTTCAAAAGCTAGGGAGGTCATTTGACAACCCTACCTACAATGTAAATCAGCCACTATATACACTCCTATTAATCTACCCATATATAGACCTAACAATATTAAGTCTAATGAAAGAAACCTAAAATCTACGAGTCAACAATTAGGCCCTATCAGTTAATGTGGTTTATAGCATATATAATTACTTAAATGGTCCCCATGTTTTTCATCATATCACATATCACAAAGAAAGGTAAAAAAGGCCACTAATGAGCATTATTTTCCAGCTTAGCCTAGCAGCTACATTTCAATCCTCATAAAATTGCGACCCATGGTTTTGCATTCTTTAAATGTCGTCAATGCAAACTAAGCCCCAAACACACAATATACATTTGACAATATCAATGCTACACACTCCTATTAATCTACCCATATATAGACCTAACTACATCAAATCTAATGCCCACACAATGTACTTTGGAAAAAAAGAAACCTAAAATTTTACCAGTTGACAGCTAGCCCATATCAATTAACGTGGTCTATAGCATATGTACTTGCTTAAATGGTCTACTCTTCTTTTTCATCATATCACATATCACATAGAATGGTGAAAAAAGCCATAAATGAACATTATTTTCCAGACTTAGCCTAGTAACTACATTTCGATCCTCAAAAAATATTTGCACCAAAAGGAAAAACCAACTCTGAATTTGGGATGCCACCAGTGAAGTAGGGTTGTAACTTTTCATTTCCAATACCTTAAGGGTATTTTTGGCAATTCAAGTGCATGTATGAAAAAGTCAAACATGCGTAAGTCTAATTGTGCAAAATTGATTTACCAGGCCTAACTTTGTATTTGGGCCAATTTGACATCTATTTCTAAAAAAAATTCGTCATTCTTTCTTCATCGTTTATCATCATCAGATTTCGTCATCGTAGATCTCTGTCCGATGATATTCTTTCCATACATTGTCATTCTATTTATAATATAATTGCTCCTACTAGTGAGTCCTGCTTGAGTGTTATTTTTCGACAAAAAATAAAGAGAATTATTAATTTGTAGATGTTAAGTTTGTCAATTCTTATAAAAGGTTTTGCATGACATATTAATGTTTGTAAATTAGTGAAGCTTCGAATGCTTCATTCTGATGGTCAATGTATAAGGATTTTTTAATATCATTAGCATGCTTTTGTTATTCCATTTTAGGTAGGAATTTTGTATCTGGTTGGGTTGGTTGTGACCCTAACTTAAATAGATTGGGTTATATACAAATCCTAACACTATTGAGGTGGGGTCAGGTTATCTGGGTAACAAAAAATTATTTCACTAATCTCTTATAATTCACATGTTCAACAATCATACAGAGAGTACCATGTGCATATTAAAACCTTCAGTTAGGTGACATTAACAATCCCAAGCATCAAAAACAAATATCCAACATTTCAAACCTAAGGATAGTTCCATTGGAATGGGTAACACACCCATTTGCCATCAGCTTAATCTTTTGAGTAAAAAGCATTCCATTTGTTTTCTAGCAATTTTAGAACCTTTTATTCAGATTAGTAGGGCTAAAAAATAGCATATTTCCTTCTGCACTCTTCTCTGCTACCTCACAGTTTCCTATCCTGCTGATTGAAGTCTCCTCTCCCCGCTTATTTCAAATGAATGCGCACCGGCAAAATAAGTTTTCTGACGAATGGTGGCCTCCGGGTGATTCTCGTTCTCCCCAGTCCTCTCTCTCCCACTCCCCTGTGCTACTCTTACATGCGTTCATGGTCCCCTCCTTCAGCGGATTTCCATTGTCTGTGCATCATTGGTGCAACTCTCATCCCATCATCCCTATGAAGCTTGCTCCTCATAATCATCCAGCTAGAAATGGTGAGGTAAGATCCCTGATATAATTTTTGTGTTACAAAATAAATATTTAGGTTGCAAAGATCTTGGGGTTTTATAATTTTTGCCTAATAATGCATGCTATAATTTGCATGTTAAGTTCCCTTTTTAAAATGCCTGTTGGATGCTACTCAGGAGTTTATCCCTCAATGATTTCATATATGTTATCCTGTGATTCGCTTGCTTAGTGTATTTTTGGAAGATGCATATGTTTGAACTAATTGTGAATGGGCAACAAATAGTTGCATTTGTTTAACTGAAAACTGCAAGCTGGTCACTGTAAGGGGCCAACTTTGGACTGTAAGAGTCCAACAGTTATATGCAAGTTGGTGAGGGTACAAATGTGAAGTGCAAGTTCGTGGTAGAAAAGGTATTGCTAAAATTTGTGTGAAGTGTTATACTTTGCTATATTTGTATGCACTGTTAAAGTTATAAGAATTTGAGAAGAAATATGTTTGCCCAACCAGTGGTGGATCCATGAATATTAGTTAGATCAGTTATTAAATAACCAAGTCTAAAAGAATTCATTTCTTACAAATGAAGTCTAATTTTTTTTTTACAAAAATGACTATATCAATAATAACACACCAATACTTCATTATATTTTTAACAAAAAATGCAACCAATACTTTTATTTTGAGAAACTTATCCAATGGTTATGAGTAAACATAAAAATGGATTCACAATTAAATTTTGTTTTGACACATATTGCCAAGCAACATTACCAACAAATATCATGGTGGCTTATCAAATTGATGAATAAAACTACCAATGAGATGAAAAAGCAAATTACCAGGGAAAAATAATGATAACATAAGAAAGAAATTTATATGAAAGATTGAACATAGGAATAGGTATGGTGTGATGAAGATAAATGATGTATAACTTCTCTCTCCTTGTTTGAAATTCAGTATGTCATATCTCTATTTTCAATGCATATGCTAGCCTTTAAATTTGACTTGAGAATATAGATCAGTGTGGCAGTGCATATACAAGTCCAAAATGATGGGCATTAGCAATATATTGCAGTTTGACTTGGCAAATATGAGTTCGGTAAGACTATCTAATTTGAATTCAAACCCATTAAAAGTTTAAATTTGAACCAAGTTGCTGCCTAAGTCTATTTCTGCATTTTACCAACAATGATCCATACATTTTCCTAAGTAAAAGTCGAATTTTGAAAGAAGTGAACCTGTTAGGTAATTTTGTTCAACCAGCTGGATTTATAAATTTCTAACACTTGGTTTTTAGGTTTGGGTTGGGTTTTACTAAAGAAAATCATTGGTTGGGTTCAAAGTGGTCAAGGCTTTATCTCTGAGTGGTCAATCAATAATTTCAGAACGTTTTATTTACTCAAGTCAAAGGGGCATAGTAAGGTAATTTAGAAAAACTTCAAAAGGCATGGTCAAGTGACAAGATTAAGTAAATAGTTGCTAATTGTTAGTAGTCAACTACCAACTATACTACTTTGCTACTAAGATAAAGACATAAATAGCTTGGATATAACTAGTTATAGATGTTAAAAATAGTTTGATAATTATGTTAATTAATTTACTATTAATAAGAAACTTAATTGTTATAATAGTTTCGTCAATTGTTGAGTTTGAAGTTCACCCGAGGTGCAACTACTTCACGAGGACTTGTCTTGCACCTTCATGCCAGAATGCCAGTTTAGCATTGGTTACACACTTGTTATATTTTTGATATCTAGTGGAAGGCTATAAGAGACAATTAAGTATATGATAGTAATGCATTCGTCGGAGATGTAGTATAAGAGGTACTCGCAAGGCTTGAATTTTGGATGAATGATTGGGTACATAAAGGAAATGCCATAACAATACAACATAAGCGATATCATGATGACTTCCATTTAAAATGATATAATAAGTATAATAATTTTGTCTAACACATGTAAATTATACTCACATGACCAAACGTGATGGTCATCGGTGCACAAACACACAAAATTTGACATTGTAAAAATTAAAAAAAATCAGAGTAAATGCACAACCAAAATATTATAAATATCAAGTTCACAGAGCATAGTTAAATTTAATTACATACCTACAATCACTATGCATAGAGCATAGATTTATACATAATTGGGGCATATCATGCTGCTACATATGGGTCACAAAATAATTATAAAGATTATATCTAAAGCAAGAACTAGATAAATCGCTTGTATAACTCTCCCTCTTCTACCTCCATTCTAGTTGTAATTTCCTACATAATCTGGGGGTGGGTGAGTGTTTTTATACTTAGTAGGTTGGGTTAATATTTAAAATAATACTAAGCAGAAAGTTCAAGAAATAATCTAAAAAATTATATTTTCCTAAAAACATTTACTTCCAAAAAATATTTAGAATCAGAATAAAAAAACATCGTTTTGCTTGATGACGATAAATCTAGAAGCCGTGATAACGAACAACGTTCCCCCTGGCACTCATGGGGTATCAAGAGGTTTAGAAAATGATGAAATTTCCCATGGTGCTCCACACCCATACGTGAGTCATACTAATTATTTTTCTCGGTAGCTATCTGGATGAAATATGATAATTCCATATTTTATCTCAGAATTACCCAAAAAGTTATGCACAAAATCATAAAGCAACGTATGCAAAACATTTCACAGATACAACATTCTTTAGAAAATAAATCGAATAAGCATAACGGAACAAGAATGGTTTAGAAAAATTAATTCTATGAGCGAAGCATAAGTATTAGCACTTAAGAATCCGTACCTCGAACTTGGAGTACAATTTTGTAGTTGAAAATGCCTCAAACAGAAAAACCAACCCCACCACCATGTTTGGCATGCTTGATTTAGCTAAAAATGGCTCTTGAATCTTCTGAATCGGACTCTGAACGAAGGAGAAATGAGAAAGTAAAATTTCTAGGGTGTGCAGAGGAAACAACTAGTACGCTGAGCCTATTTATAGGCTGGGCGTGCCAACGGTGCGTGATGCGTCACTAGACATGCGTGGTGAATCCGTTGGTGAATCGCGCTCCAACATGCATTGCGTGAATCGCGATGACATGCAATGTGGCACGGCAGCTACCGCAACTCGGGTGTGCATCTAGCACATGGGGGGCACCATCTCACGCAGCCAATAATAAATTATTTTTTATTTTATTTTATTTTTCAAAACTTTTAAAAACTTTAAACTTGTGTAACTTTCTCTACCAGATTGCATTTCACACGTTTTTGGTACCGATGGACTCATATTGACGAACCTTACAAAACTAGACCCCACATGGGTTTTCTTGCATTTTTTAAGTGGGTATTGTCCATGTAGGATGTTTCCCGAGGCTACAACATCCGGCCCCCTTGTCCACCTTACGCAATTCAAGTCCTGTTACGTACATTTTTCGAAGCTCTATTAAAAATTCTAGGCAAATCTATAAAAATAACAATCTAAAATTACTAAAACTCGATATAGAATCTTACCAAAAATTTAGGGTTGTTATAGATATGGAGTACATTCTTCGTCCTGATACCTTGGTTTGACAAAGATGTTGTCCAGATGATTGATATTGACAATATTCATGCTAATGTGACAAATATATTACTTGTCTTGCACATATGGTTAATTGCCTCATGTTTTCCTCCACTGGGAAACAAAACTCTTTAAGCAAGATACCATTAAAAGTTGAAGATGTTCACCTTTTATGCGGAGAATATTGGTATATGTCTTCACTTGGGGTTTATTTATTTTGGCATTTTATTGTCGGGTATGTGTATGCTTTTACATGTGATACTTGTCTTATGATTACTAATTTAACATTACAGGTGCTGATATGAAAAGCATGAGGGCAATGGTTTCATTTCGAATGTTGTATGATGTTTATGCAATCAAATTTACTTGGAATGAGGATGTGTAAAATAGTTTATTTTACTTTGTTAGATGTGGTGAACACATTTTTTGTACAAAATTGTTAATTTATTATGTGGAAGGAAAATATTTTTTGAATGCCTAGGAAACAACCGTTTATATGTGAATGTGTGTTGTGTAAATGTAATGGGCTTGTGAATGGGTTTGAGAAAGGTATATGTCTGTTAACAAACTTTCTCAATGGGTGGTTGGACACGTTACAGTCTATGTAAAACGAAAAGTCTTGTGAATGGGTATCAAAGGTTATAGCATTGTAAGTGTTACTCTATTTGTGTTTGGGTGTGAAAAGGTACTCCCCATTGTTTTTTAAATATGAAACACATAAAGAACCTAGGTTGTTGTGGGAGACACCCGTTTCAGTGAAAGGCAAATTGGCGATGATCCATGCTATTGATAGTGTGTATCTTGTGATCCATAATGACATAATAACTAATATGTAGCGAGCTTTGCAGCCCTTAGTGACAATGTTTTATTTAAATTGTATTAGGTCAGGTACTATAACATCTTTAAATATAATAACCAAATCCTAAAGCCATTTTATTCTTAATTCACATATCTAATCGGGTGATTCAACATGATCTCCTTTGCGTTTTAGAGTGCAACAATGCGTCATTGGATCATCTAAATAACTATATGATGTGATTGCTATCGCTATACATGAAACAGGAATATAAATAGTAGAATGCATTGAAAACATGATATCATGTATTAACAACTGATACCTTATAATTTCAAAGACAATATCGTGTTATGTAAAACACAATATCGTTTAATTTGAAACGTGATATCATATGTTGTAGAGAGGATATCATATAATTTCACAAATGAGATCGTATAATTTAGCTAACTACAACAAAAAGACTATTAGCGACACTTAAAAAGTGTCGCTAATAGTCATAAATGCGTCACTAATACATATTAATGATGCTTAAAAAGTATCACTAAATGCATCGATAAAAATGGAGTCATTATTGCTCATTAGTAACGCTTATGGTTAAACATCACTAATTGTCTATTATTAGCGACATTTGTTATTTCGTCTCTAATACAAGATTAATAGTGACGTTTTTTATTAAGCGTCTCTAATAATATAGTATTAGCAATATTTTTACACATCGCTACTAACAAATTTATTTTTTTTATAATATGTTTTTAAAAATATTAAAGTAAAATAAATAATTATTAGCTACTTTTATACTAAACGTCGTTAATAATACAGTATTAGTGACATTTTTTATAGCATCAATAATGTGGATAATTATTAAAAAAACATAAAATAAATTTTAAAATAAATAAATGAAATTTAACACTATTAGTGATGCTTGATAAGTGTGTTGCTAATAACATAAATAATAAAATAATTTTATTAGAGACACTCTTTTAAGAGCAGAGCAAAAATGAATTTTTTTAAAAAAGGAAAATCGACCAAACGGGTCTATTGCCCTGGATTGGAACGGGTCAAAGAATGGCCCACGACGTGGGTCGGAGCAGACTGCAAGGGGAAGTGAACACCCGCGTGGGGTGTAGGTTAGTGATGACTGATAGAAACGCTTCTAGGTGACCCACTTCTGCGGGTCATCTTCAACCTCTCGAAAGCAGCTCCCCAGGCGAAAAGTTTTTGCCTTCCATCGTTCGGCGAGGCCCGCAGGCTCCATGCCTTCAGATGAGTTTCCACTCGACAGCGAGGATGCAATAACCAGTGGCTGGAGAATGGGTGGAAAACAAAATGGTGGCTGGACAACAGCTGATGGCGGCTAGAGGACGGAACTCCCCACACAGCCAGTCATCATCTGCCCCATGTTTCGAATGGAACTCCTCATCGATATGCATAAACACATCTCCCTTCAAATCCACCTCCTCCAACGAGGTCGCGTCCGGTACGGGCACCTGGTCCGGCTCGTTGGAGATTCTGGACTGATCACCCTCCTCAGACCCAAAAATACTCTTGCCCGTATCCTTGGGGGAGAACTTCCAAGAATCAAACTTGTCATCCCCATCGTCGCTGACGAAGAAGGGACGAAGGGAGGCGAAGAAGGTTGAAGCAGAGGAGATGGCGGGGGGGTTCGAAGGGGAGGTGGGAGGCTACTTGATAGTGAATCAGTACTAGACGGAGGGACGGCGATCGGGAGAGGAGACATGCAAGCATTTTGGGAACCATGGAAATGGGGCTGGATGCTCCTCGGGGAGTTGCAGGCATTGGGATATAAAGGCATGGGCAGAAATTCACCTGAGCGCAAAGTTTTGCGCCTAGCACGAAATTTCAAAAGAAGCATTGCAAAATGTGAGCCATTTGCGATGCTCATGACAATTGTAAACGAATTAGTGACGCTGAATCTTCAGTGTCGCTATTACAGTTGCTACTAGCAACGCTCACTGCCGAGTGTTGCCAACAGCTTGATTTTTTTTGAAAAAAATTCTATTAGTGACGCTTAGTGGTTAGCGTTGCTAATAGTATTATTAGTGGCGATGCTTAAGAATAAGAGTTGCCACTTATTGTTCTATTAGTGATTTCAGAGCATCGCTAATATTATTTTTTCAAATATTTTCCATCCCTCTCTTTCCTCCTCTCTCTACCCTCTCAACCTTCTCTCTCTACTCTCTCCTCTCCTTCTCTCTCTACCCCTCTCTCCTCACTCACTTTCCTCACTCTCCTTCTCTCTACTCTCTCTCGTCATTCTCTCTCTATGTACACGCTCTCTCTATACTCTCTCCTCTATCTCTCTTCCTCTCTCTCCTCACACTCTCTCTATCTCCTCTCTCCCATGTGCATCAACGTGAGCCCCGGATCCAAGGATGAGAGGGCAGAGAGTAGGGGAATTAATTTTCAATTTATTGGATTTTTTTAATTCCATGATATATTTTAAAAATAATAATATATTAAATAAATTTAAATTACTAGTGATGCTTAAAGTTAATGTCACTAATACCTTGGGTAGTAGAGACACTTTAAGCTAAGCATCGCTACTAAATGTATTTTATTAATTTTTAAAATATAGGATATAATTAAAAATATACATATCTCTCTCTCCTCACCCTCTACCTCTCTCTCTCCTCTCTCATCTCAATATCTCACTCTCCTCTTTCTCTCTCCTTACACTTTGTATCTCCTCTTTCTCACTCTCTCTCCTCACCTTCTCTCTCATCTTTCTCTCTCCTCCCTCTCTCCTCTTTCTCTCTTCTATCTCTCTATCTCCTATCTCCTATCTCCTATCTCCTTTCTCTCCCACTTTCGTCAACGTGAGCCCCACTCTCGTGGACAAGAGGGGAGAGAGTAGGGGAATTTATTTTTAGTTTTTTTTTATTTTTTAATTATATATTATATTTTACAAATAATACTATATTAAATAAAATAAAATTACTAGTGATGCTTAGAGTCAAGCGTCGCTAATAACCAAGGTATTAGCGAGGCTTGCACTTAACCATCGCTAATACCTTGGGTAGTAGCGATGCCTCTCTCCTCCCTCTCTCTTCTCTCTCCCTCTTTTCACCCTCTCTCTACCCTCTCTCTCCATTCTCTCTCCTCCTCTCTCATCTCAATATCACTCTCCCTCACTCTCTCTCCTCATGTTCTCTCTCTCCCCCCTCTATCTCTCTCTTCCCTCTCCCACATGCATCAACGTGAACCGGCTCCAAGGACGAGAGGGGAGAGAGTAAGGGAATTTATCTTTAAATTTTTTGGATTTTTTAATTACATATTATATTTTAAAAATAATAATATATTAAATAATATAAAATTACTAAGCGACAAAATCAAGCGTCACTAATACCCAAGGTATTTGCAATGCTTGCGCTTAAGTGTCTTTAATACCTTGGGTAGTAGCAACGCTAAGCTAAGCGTTGCTACTAAATTTATTTTATGGATTTTTAAAATATAGGATAAAATTAAAAAATACACATATCTCTCTCCCCTCCTCTCTCATCTCAATGTCTCTCCTCACTCTCTCTCTCCTCTTTCTCTCTCCCCTCTATCGCTCTCATCTCCTCACACTCTCCATATCCTATCTCCTCTCTCTCCCACATGCGTCAACATGAGCCCTGGCTCCAAGGACGATAGGGGAGAGAGTAGGGGAATTTATTTTTAATTTTTTTGGATTTTTAATTATTTATTATATTTTAAAAATAATAATTTATTAAATAAAATAAAATTACTAGTGACGCTTAGAGTCAATCGTTGCTAATACCCAAGGTATTAGCGACGCTTTAAGCTAAGTGTTTCTACCAAATTGATTTTATTAATTTTTAAAATATAGGATATATTTAAAAAATACATGTATCTCTATCCTCCCTCTCTCTTCTACTCTCTCTCCTTACCCTCTCTCTCTCCTCCCCTCTCATCTCACTATCTCTCTCTCTCCTTACCTTCTCTCTCCTCTCCTCCTCCTCTCTCATCTCACTATCTCTCTCTCTCCTCTCTCCTCTCACTATCTCTTTCTCTCCATACCTTTTCTCTCATCCCTCTCTCTCTCTTCACATGCTCTCTCTATCTCCTATCTCCTCTCTCTCTACTCTCTCTCCCACATGCATCAACGTGGCTCCGAGGATGAGAGGGGAGAGAGTAGGAGAATTTATGTTTATTTATTTATAATTTTTTAATTATATATTATATTTTAAAAATAATAATATATTAAATAAAATAAAATTAAGTGTTCCTAATATCCAAGGTATTCGCGACGCTTGCGCTTAAGCGTCCCTATGAAATTTATTTTATTTAATTTTAAAATATAGGATATAGTTAAAAAATACATGTAACTCTCTCTCCTCACTTTTCCTCCCTCCCTCCCTCTCTTCTCTCTCGCCTCACCCTCTCTCTACCCTCTCTCTACTCTCTCCCACTCCTCTTTATCTCTCCTCTCTCTCCCCTCCTCTCTCCCTCACTATCTCTCTCTCTTCACTCTCTCTGTCCTCGCCCTCTCTCCTCTCACACACTCTCTCTCCTCACCCACTCTCTCACACTCTATCTCTCTCCTCTCACTCTCTCTCTTTCTCCACCCCTCTCTCCTCTCACTCTCTATCTCTCCTCACCCTCTCTCTCTCACTCTCTATGTCTATCCTCACCCTCTCTCTCATGTCTTTCTCTCTCTCTCTCTCTCTTCACTCTCTCTCCTCTCTCTCTATGCACTCTCTCTTCCTCTCTCCAATCTCTTCACTCCTTTTATTACAAATTATATTCACAAATTAATAAGAAATTTTTTTAAAATAAAATATATTATATATGAATAGTGAAAGTTTAATCTATTAGAAATAATAAGTAAAATATATTATATCTAAGAAGCTTATTTTAATTTTTTTATTATATAATGACTTTTAAATAAAATTAATTAATAAAGCTATTAGTGATGCTTATGAACAACCGTCACTATTATTAATGCTATTTGCGACGTTTATTTACAAGTGTTGCTAATAGTTCTAACTTTATAATTTTAAAATTTAAATTTATAACTATTAGTGACGCTTGTGTCAAGCATCGCTAATGACATAACTAATAGTGACGTTTAATATAAAGAATTGCTAATGTTAAAACTAATAGCGATGCTAGTGTTAAAACTATTAGCGACGCTTAACAAAATGCGTCGCTAATAGTTATGATTTTTTTTTTCAAAATTTAATACATATATCCAATTAGCGATGTTTATAATAAAGCGTCATTAATATTATTAGTATTAGCGATGCTTTATATTAAGGGTTGCTAATATATGTCTATTAGTGACGCTTAATATAAAGTGTCGCTAATAGTTAGTTTTGTTGTGACGCTTGTTTATGCGTCTCAATTAGTAGTTTTTAGCGATGCTTTTATTTGCGTCACTAATAGTATATTTTGTTATAGTGGCTTTAGGATAGTGTGTACATTTAAACACAACATTGTGTCTTAAAAAAATGTTGTAGTGTAATTGGAAACTGGGCATTGTGCAGAGGACATGTTATCGTGTAATTTAAAGCACGAGGTTGTGTCTTAAAATAACGATATAGTAATTTGAAATAGGATTTCATGTAATTCAAAACATGATATCATTAAATTTAAACCTATGTATCATGTAATTTAAAATACAATATCATTTTATTGACAAAATGTTATATATTGTGCAATTGAAAACATGATCTCTTGTCTTGGTTCTGTAATATAGTTGAACCACGATATCATGTGTTGAAAATCATATATCGTATAAATTCCAACTCAATATTGTAATTTAAAACACATTATCATGAAATTAAACCAGGACATCGTGTTTTGAAATGACGATACAATTTAATTTTCTACATGATATTGTGTTTGTATCATACGATATTGTGTAATTGAAAACATGAAGCCATGTTGTGACATCACGATATAGTAATTTGTCAATATAGTAATTTTAAACAAGAGACTATGTCTTCAAAACATGATATCGTGTCTAGAATTGATGATAGTGTAATTGGAAACACGATATCGTGTATTGAAAAGACTATATCATGTAATTGTATACATTGGATCATGTCTTGAAATCACAATAATGTGTAATTTGAAACACAATATCTTGTAGATAAGACTCTATTTTGAACATGGGAAAGCAAAATCTTGTGTGGTGTGGTAGTGTGGGTGCTTATGGGTTTTGATTTAAATTTGGGGTCCTTATGGGTAATGATTTGTGGGTGAGCATACACAGAATTCGATGGAAAGCTGTTTTTGAGAAATCTTAATCTTGTTTTTAAAGGAAACACAATTTGAAGGGATATGCCTGAAATCCTGTTTGCGTACAATTTGTATGAAATCTTGATTCAGAAGTGAAATGATCTCCGTACCTATAACATCTCATGTTTTGATTACACCTAAACTGAGTGGTTAAGGGTAATTATATAATTTTTAGTTAAATTTTAAGGGGTTTCAAGGGATGGAATCCCAAAATATGGGCAGAG
Source organism: Saururus chinensis (assembly GCA_035235625.1). NCBI lineage: Eukaryota > Viridiplantae > Streptophyta > Magnoliopsida > Piperales > Saururaceae > Saururus > Saururus chinensis. Next base: position 32,903,463 of record CP141140.1, read on the forward strand.
CTAAAAAAATGAGCAAACAGATAAAGGAACACGTGAAAAGGAGCCTCGAGCAAAATTTATGACCTCAAAAGCATGTCACATTGGTGGGACCCACATAAAAAGTACAGAATAAGCTTCCTATGTGAGGTTTACTTTCAAAGGGCTCATCGATATGAGTCCATCGATACCAAGAACATGCGAGTCCGACTTCGGAGTAGGAAGTTATCACGTTTTAAAGTTTAGAAAAAGAAAATTAATGTAAAATTAATTCATCACAAAGTAGTAGTGCTTGATCTGCACGCGAGCCATGCAGTGATGCATCAGAGAAGACTAATGCATGTCAGTCATGATGACAAGCATCTAACATGCTCGCATCAGTTCTAACACGTGTCAGACATGGCAATGACATTTCACTATAAATACCATTGGTTCTTTAGACTTTGGGATGTTCAGAAACTTCGTTTTTTCATTTCTCACTCGTTTTAACTTTGATTCAAGTCATTCAAAAAGCATTCTTAGCTGATTCGAGGGTGTTCTACACAAAGAAAATATTGATTCTTTGAGTTGGTGACTATATAAAGGAGAAACATATGAAAGCAAGAGGAGGCTCTCCATGTTGCCTTCAAGTCATGAATAAACAAAAGTAGCGGTAGCAAGAGAAGGTTCTGTCCTTCGTTGTTGGGCCACAATGAGAAAAGTAGCCCATAGTAGGAGAGACTTTGTTCTCCACTGAAGGGCCACACAGTGAGAGAAACATGCCAATGTTAAGGGGAGGTTCAGTCCATAGCCTATGGGCACAAAAAATGGGAAAAGTCTATGGGTAAGGGAAATGTTTGCCCATTGCCTCAGGGTGCATCGTGACAAATTTGTCTCCGGATAAGGGAAAGGTATGTTCATCGCTTACAGGCACTTAGAGAGAAAAGTCTCTAGTTAAGGGAAAGGTTTGTCTGTCACCTATGGGCACATTGAGAGAAAACTGCCTCTAAGTAGGGAAAGTTCTATCGGCGAACTATGAGCACGGGAGGTGTGAAACATTCCAGGTTAAAGAGAAGTGAGGTCCGCCACCTTCTAGAGCTAGAGGAGATTTTGCCCGCTATCCCTGGACCTGAAAGAGAGGATGCTCTGAGGAAAAGAGCAACGCCAAATGCTATGACTTCCAGAACTATAGAGGAGTAAACATTTCTGACTTTCTGCTTGTATTTGATTTACATGCATATGTATCATAATTAGTAATATTATTATATTAATTGAGATATATGATTATAATGAATGCATGTGTTACTTAAGATATATGTTATGCTATGATCCGATGAGTTTTGATATGTTTTGACCTAATAAAATTTGATAAGCTCTTAAATGCTCTATTTAATCCGATATGTTTTGATCTATTTTGTTATGATATAAGATAATTTAATGGGATCTGATATGAGTTGATCTGCTTTTTTGTGTGTTCTTCTTACTTTTGTAATAAAGGGTGATGTATGTTCCGTTGATTTATTAGCTTCCATTCAACGCCAATGATTTATGAGGTTTTTGATTGATTTTGGATGTTTTATTCGGATACAAGGATATGCATATTTGTTGTGCACATTCACCATACTCTTCATTTACCATTTTGTTTCAGTACATTAGGCTATTTTCCTTTGTATTTGATTAGTATTCATATGTATTGGGATAGTATTTGTGTTAGAAATGCTAGTGGACCACGGAATAGCCGGGCCCACTAGCGGCATGTTTCCAGAGGTAAGAGGGTGCGGCTCCCCATAAGTGTCGTCCCCTTCCTTGTGTTTGGTTTATATGCAATAGAATTATTTAGAACTTCTCCACTGTCTTCATCCTTTTACCCCTTTCCTTGTGTGATTGTGCAAGTACCATTGTGCCCAAAGACGGGCACAACATTGGTATCAAAGCCTTCACGATTCCTGGCCATGGCGCCAGGCAAATAGCCCATCGGGGCCCCAAATGTTTAGCCTGAGAAGGAGACAACGGTCTCAGCAAACAGTCCAAAATCTGCTCAGGAGGCCAACAATGAACCTACAATGTCACAGCTTGCGGCTTAGATCGCCCCTTTGACCATGGTTGTGTCTCAGTTATAGGCAGAACTCACAGCGCCCCTGCTGGCCAGGCTGCAGTCAGCAGCCATGGAAAAGGGGGAGCCGTCCCAGGCCCTCGAATGGCATTGTCCTAACCCTAAAATGATGGCAGACAAGGATACACGCATTCCCATGGGCCCTGTGCACTTCGGCACAGTTGATCAAGCCATAGAAGAGAGGTGTCAGGCCTGGGAGATATGAGGCATGCCAGGTGTTTGGGAAAATGCCCCAATGATGTTGCCACCTAGAAACTTATTTCAAGAGATGGAGGACGACTAGGAGGAGTACCCAGGGCCTCATAGAGGGCCACGAGGAGGAGCTGAGCCTTGTTTGGCTCTCCTGTAATTTCCATGTTACAATGGGGATGACGACCTAGTGGAGTGGTTGTACAAGGCTAAGAAGTTTTTTGCCTACCAGGGAACGCACTTCGAGGCTGAATTGCCTTCCCGATTGGCCGTTGGCAGCCTTGGTGGGAACGTTCAAGAGATGTCTCAAACCCTAGATATTTGAGGAGATGTGACACTTCCCATGCGCTAGTATGAGGGACGTCATGAGGCATGAACAAATTGAGGCGCAAAAACTGGCTAGGCAGCGGAGGGGGGACAGCTTGGACCCTTCCCACGTTCTATGGTTAGTGCTAGCCCCCTTTCTGCCCCTACTAGCAACTCAGTGCTAGGCCGACCTAGCCAATAGCTCCCTCCACCAAGCCAGATTGTTCTTTATCTCACACCGGTGTAGATGGAGGAACGTCGGTCCAAGGGGCTATGTTTCCGTTGTCATGAAAAGTTCATCTCAGGGCACCGTTGTTCCATCAAAGGCAATCAGGTACCCAAAGGTGGTCCAAACGAGAAGGTTATCCCACCACAAAAAGAATGGACGGGCGGTTGGGTTGGCCTGGAGAGCTGCAATCAAGGTCTGAGTTCGAGGATCCTCAATATATGCCTGCCTTAACTAAGCAATGAAGGGGCCAGACAGAGTAGAAAGAGCCCGGCATAACCGGAGGTAGACCTGCAAGAAAGGGCGACTGCCATTATGTTGTCCAACCCTTTTTTGTAAACAACCTCATAAACATATCCAAGAAACTTATTGACCCACCGCTGCTGTGTGGGAGTGGACACATGTTGCTCAAGGAAGTACTTTAGGAGCTGGTGGTCAGTGCAAATCAGAAACCGGCAGCGAAGCAAGTAGGGCCGCCATTTGTCGATAGCCAGCACAATAGCAAGCATCTCGTTCTCGTAAATGGACAAGGACAAGGAGTGGCCAGCCAAAGCCTTGCTCAAGTAGGCATGGGGTGCTCGTCCTACAACAGTGTCACCCCTAGGCCTGTCTCCCAAGCATCCATTTCAACAACAAAAGGGCTGTTGAAATCTAGGCCTGTGAGACCCAAAAAACTTCGTAGCGCAAGAACACAGGTAGGCGGCGGCCAAGAGAGCATGGCGGCCACCTTCGATGGGTCATTGGAGACCCCGTCCCAAGAGATGATGTGTCCCAAATAATCAATCCGTGTGCTTCCAAAAGAACACTTCGAGCGCTTAAGAAATAATGAGCTATCTTTCAAAATAGAGAAGACAAACCTGAGATGCTCCAAGTGGTCTGCCCATGACTTGCTTTAACAAGGATATCCTTAAAGAAGACCAAGAGCAGCTCTGGCCTCTCCTTCCTTCCCCTCTATTCCAGGCTCTATTTCCCGTCTCTCTAGTTCCCTATTTGAGTCACCATCATGGGCTGACAAGGGCCGACCAGACATCTATTTGGCTCCGCCTTGACCTTGCCACGGTGGTAGGCAACCGCTCTTGGTCCTGCACCACCTCCTCCACCGTGGCCCGACGACAACGAGGGCAAGCCCAACTTGGCCAAGTACGCCTCCATCCGGAATGGGCCACTTGCCTTTGCCCCATACTGTGCAAGATGCACAGCTGCCTATACCAAAAGTGTTGGTTGTGGGTGGCGATTGGCGATGTCGCTATTTTGATCGGCCACCACTTCCTGGCCCTAGCTTCGTTCCCCCTTTGTGGGCCTGTGGCAGCCACCATCCGACCCATCTCCTCCTAGAGTGGAACTTTTTGGCCGCGTGTGCATGTGGCCACATGTGTGTTTTTTGGTTTAGGCACCGTATTTGTGCTGCCTGACCATTGGTTGGCTCTGCCACCAAATGGAGTTGACATCGGAGTCCGCCTATAATGCCCCAACTAGGATTACCTGACCCGGACCGGGGGTTAGTTCGGAAGACCGAATTGGAGTGTATTAAATAAAGTAGAAAAATTAAAACAAACTGACCAGGAGCTGCAGACTCTAAGTGCGAGAGTCATAACGTTCCTCCATGCACTGCGGAGCTTTAACATTCCGTTGTGCGTAGATAAGAACAAACCTAATTTTATAACTAATTTGGATCGGGCCAACATTATTTAATCGTTGGTTGCCTACGTACGTATTGGAAACCATCTCTGATGTTATTCCAATACGATCAGATCCGAACGTAGTTCTGCCTAACGGCTACTACATTTATCAGACATCAGAAAATCATATATGATAAAATATGTATACTTTATATCTGAATAATTAATTCCGAATTAGATGAAAATCTTATAAATCACCGGAGTCAAACAGAAGTCAATAAAACAGTGAAATACACATCTCACGTAGTTGAGCAAAACCACACATTCCAATTTATCATAGAGCGGAGTAGAACACACAACAGAGCATGTTGGATCATATCAGATCCTATCAGATAATATCAAATTTCATCCGACCATACTGATCACATTAGATCATATCGGAGTATATCAGATCACAATAGAGCATTTTAGTGTAAATCGGATCACCACAGAATATATCAAAGTAGATCGAATAGAAACATATAAGCATATATCATACCTAACAAAGTATATAACTTAATTAGTATATTACTAATTAATATATGCATGCATATAACTTTTTAAATTAGAAGATCAGAAAAGCGTACTCCCCTGCAGTTTCAGAATTGACGACGTTTGAAGTTGCGCATTTCCTCATAGCGTCTTTCCTTTTAGGTCTGAAGATGGTGGGTAGAACCTCCTCGAACTCCGGAATACTTTCTCTTTCTGTGCCTGTAAGCTACGGACAAAACCTCCCCTTAACCCCAGAACACTTTTCCCTTCCCGCACCCGTAGGCGACAGGCAGAACCTCCCATTGCCTGGAGACACTTTTCCCTTCCCGCGCCTGTAGGCAGTGGGCAGAACATCCACTTGCCCGTGGGATGTTTCCCCTATATAGCATTGCTAATCTCGAGGAATGGATGCTTCCATTGTGTTGATCACCCTTGAATCAGCTAGGAACGCCTCTTGAATGACTCAAATCGGACTTACAATGAGTGAGAAACAAAGAACATAAGATGAGAAAACGTGGGAGAGTCTCCCCGCATCCGGAGATACTTTACTTGTTTTGCGCTCGTAGGCAACGGATCGAACCTCTCCTTGCCCTAGTACATTTCCCTTATATAGCATTGCTAACTCGAAGAATAGATGCTTCCATTGCGTAGAACACCCTCGAATTAGTTAAGAACGCTTTTTGAACGGAAGGAAACAGACGTAGAATGACTCCATAAACTCCCCCGGAAGAATGAATCAAACATTCAATTTATAGAAGAAGCCTGCAAGCCGACGATGTGCGCGTGCTTGTTGCACTGCCGGGCGTTCGTCCGCACATCGCATGTGTTTGCGCAAGCCCGCTGCGCGTCGGCGCTGCCAGGCATTCGTCCGCACATTACACACGTTAGCGCAAGACCACCGTGCGTCCGACGTGCGTCGCGCAAGAGCCAGTCCGCATGGCGCGATACGGCTCACCAGCCGCGGCTTACACTGTGGCTCAGCTCAGCTTTAGCTGCTGGTGTCAGCAGTGACGCCAGCTATTTTGTCCATTTTTTATTATTTTAATAATATTTCATTCAAATACAATTCTAACTTCAAAACAAGATAACTTTTTATTTCGAAGTCGGAATTGCACGATCTTGGTACCGATGGACTCGTATCGACAAGCCCTTAAAAACTAAACCACACATGGTTAGGTTATCTCATACTTTTGAAGTGGGTCCTGCCCATGTGGAATGCTTCCCGAGGTTGTAACTTTCGTTCCCGGCCTCTGTTTTGAGTCTTCTTGGATGTGTTGTGCTTGTTACTTCGAGCTCTAACCAAATATGAGAATTTCAACTCATAAAAGCCTTGAAAAGTTAAGTAAAATTATATAATTACCCCTAACCCTATGAGGTTAAGCGTAATCGGAACACGGGGTGTAATACCGCCATCACCACTCCTTTGCCCTTGAGACTCGCCCCATGCCCTTATGTGGGCCCTTGTTGATGCAAAATCACCGTTGTTGGGTGTTGTCTGCAGCCGATTTCAATGTCGCGTGGCCGACTGAGTATTTCTCAGCCGTTGGCCGACCTTCAGTGAGTACACCCTCGACTTCTAGTTGCACCACCACTTATGCTAGCATCACCTTCTCCCAGCTGCCCTAGTGTACTACTATGGATCATGGATTTTGCTGTGTTGATCTGTGTCATCCCATTTGGCTGTGATTGCTTTCAGCACTTCCTAAACCCTTGGGACAGCAGCTCTCTCAGCTAGGCAGTGCTTTTGGCCGCCAACTCCACTGTTGCCGCTGCCACCATCATGTGCTCGCCATTAAATGTCATAATTACAAGGTAGGGGAGCTTTGAACTCGTAATTTCATGATAACATGATTTGAATGAGTAGCAGCATGATAGGACTATATGATTGAATGCTATGGATGTTAGATTTTGATTTGTTTGCATGATGTAAGAGGATGAAATATGCCATGCTAAAATGCATATGACATGCATGTTGGAGTAAGTATGTTTGAAGTATGTATGTGCTAGTGATGGCTAGTGTATACGTTTGTAAGATGCGTATGTGGAATATGCATGTGCTAATGATGGCTAGCGTGTATGTTTGTAAACTACGTATGTGGAAGTATGTATGTGCTAGTGATGGCTAGCATGTATGTTTGTAAGCTATGTATGTGGAAGCATGTATGTGCTAGTGATTACTAGCGTGTATGTTTGTAAACTATGTATGTGGAAGCATGTATGTGATAGTGATGGCTAGCCTGTATGTTTGTAAGCTACGTTTGTGGAATATGTATGTGCTAGTGATGGCTAGCGTGTATATAAGCTGTGTATGTGGAATATGTATGTGCTAGTGATGGCTAGCAAGTATGTTAGTAAACTACGTGTATGGATGTGTATGTGTGTGCTAGTGATGGCTAGCGAGCATGTTGGTAAGCTATGTATGGAAGGCTGTGTTGTTATATGCATGTGTGATGGACATATGTATGTATGATAGATATGTGTATGCATGTGGGTGGCAAAAGTGTGGGTGATGGACAATAAGAGATGACAGAGGTTTTCATCTAGGTTTGTTGTAGATGTGTAAGCATATGATAGAAGATAGATGATGTAAGTTTGATGGGTGAGAATTGGAGCGGTTTGTTTGGTTTGCATTAGAGCGTATGTTTGGGGATTGTTAGATAGTAAGAGTGTGCATAATTGTACAAGCATAATGTACAAATTATGAAGTGAAAAGTAAGTTCAATAAGGGAGGTATTAGTAAGAGGGTGATAACTCGGGTTGGCTCTAAGGAGCTCAGTTTCAAGACTTCCGACTAAGATGTTTCGGCCAAAAGGTGGATGGCGGAGATTATATGAATATGTAAGTTTGGGTGTATGGTGAGTTATGTTGCGAGATGGATGGGTTAAGGAAATCTACTGCCTTGACGAACTAGGGTTTTGGATCAGGCTCAGCTTCGGTTTGATTAGTAGAGCACTGTATGTTGGAGTGCTTGTATGGCATAATTGTACCGCATAATTTACTTAATTCAAACTTGAATTATAAGAAAGCTAATGATAGTGTTGTGTGTTTGAGACCTAAGGGTTTCGACGGATTAAGTTCCATGTTTGAGCTAGCTAATAATGAGTTGGCTAAGCATTTCTCATGTCTTGCCATGGTATTTATCCTGCAGGATGTTGTCTGTGTGCTGTATAGAGCATTGGATGTTTGATGCTTTGTTGAGAGTGATGTATATTTCCAATTTAGTCTATGTTGTATGAAGCCCAGACGTCTGATGCTCTGTTAAGAGCGATCTATGTTTTCGATTTGGTCTGTGTGCTGTATTAAGCCTAGGCATTTGATGCTCTATTGAGAATGTTGTATGATTCTGGCCAAGAGTGGCATTGTAAGATTCTGCCCAAGAGTGGTACTGTATGATTCTGCCCAAGAGTGGCATTGTATGATTCTACCTGAGAGTGGCACTGGCACTATAAGACCCATAATGGTGGGCAATTCTATGGCACTATAAGACCCATTGTGTTGGGAAATTGTATGACCCCTTAAGTGTGGGTGTTTGCGTTTATATTTGCGCGCTCAGGTAAGTAGTATCATGGACCTGCTATTACCTGTTTGATCATGTGTCCCATGAGCATTGGTGTGCCTTGCCTTCGGAAAAGTCTATGGCATCTAGTCACTCCCCGGAGGTTAAGGCATTCTTTTCCATTTTGATGCTGGAGCTTATTAGTTTTAATGAGCTTCAATGGTCAATAGTATGTGTACGGCTATAAGAGTATGAGTATGAGTACGACTATAAGAGTATGAGTATGAGTACGACTATAAGAGTATAATTCTTAGTATAATTCTGAGTAAGACTGTACGAATAAGGCCATATGAGTGAGCATATAATTACACAAGTAAGGTCATACAAGTATGTGTAAGTTATATGAGTAAGTATATGATTGTGTGAGTAAGTTTGTAAGACTCTGATTTATAGTGTATGTGTAAGATTAGTTTGATGGTATGATTTTGGCATGATGATAGACGTGATTGTATGCATATGAGCATGATTATGATATGTCTGCTTGTTCATGTTTGAGTTGCATGAACGTATCTATGTATGGACTTACTAAGTTCACTCTTTAGAACTCCCCTACTGGATATTTTCCTAATAAGTATGAAAATATTCATTACCCTATTTTTTAAGCCCCGTTGTTCGGGAGACTTTTGCAGGTTTGTGTCGGAGAGCTCCTTGAGATGGATGCTCGTTTCGGTAATGATTTGACTCCCTTTGACTCGGGTATATCCTTGACTCACTGTGAGTATTATTTGTGCCACGATCTCTTGTATTGCATGAGATGAGAATTGAGATGTTTATGTATTCTCAACTTTTAGTTTGGATTAGACTGTGGATTGTTATGGGACTTGCACTCAAGGATGCTTGGGAGATATTTGTATTTGAAGTCTATGTTCATAGCAATTTATTCGTACGTTTGTTTTCGAGTAGCGCTTGATGATGTTTGGTTTGGTCGTACGATGTTTGATCAAATAAGAAACTGTTTTATGGGAAAAACTGATGTGTGATGTTTTAAATTATAAAACTGCATTCATTTGTCATTTTACCATATTTATAGCTATTATATTGCAAAAAAATTTCTTGAATTCTAAGAAAAATGTATGAAAAATCCCGGGTGTTACATAAGCTGTCCTTTACCAATGATCCACTGAGAGAGATAGAAACATCCCTGAGTAAGAGGAGGTTTTGTCTGTCACCTAAGGGCACAAAAAGTGAGAAATGTATCTGGGGAAGGGGAGGTCTTGCCATTGCCTATAGATGCGAAAAGTGAGAAAGTTCTATAGGGAAGGGGAGGTTTTGTCTGTCACAATTGAGCATGACAAAGGTTGTGATGAGGTTATTTTCCGGTTAGAGAGCTCTATGGGCTAGGAAATGTGCATCCAAGTGTGGGGAGTCTGGCTCGCCATCTTCGAACTCACAAAAAGAGTGAGGTAGGGGTTTTCATACTTTCTTAAGGCATGTTTCTACTTTGGTTGTCTTTTAAACTTAATATATGTATGACTCTAGCATGTTATACATTAGAGTTAGTTTCACGCTATGATTTATGTTTTTTGTACATATGTGATTAGTCAAATGATTATCCTTTAAAGTAGGATATGATTTATATGCTGTGATTTTATGACAGCCTTGTATATTCATTTTATTGAATGGTTTATCCCTAGATTTTGATATATTATTCTACACATTGAAGCGTGTGAGATAAAGAAAATCTATCTTCGCTACTGTTTTAATTAGGAATAACTAAAGTAAGTTGCAAAGTGGTTTTAGAGAATCATTTGTTGTAGAAGGATGACTCTCGAGATTATTTTCAAAAATACGTACAAGAATGGTGATCGAGTTAATGGAACAAGATAAAGAGATGGTAATTGTCTTGTTAGAATGAGCAAGGCTTGGACATGTTATTGCCTTTTTAAGCTTGTGACATTATATTTATGATATTATGTGGGTAATTTGTTGAACTAAGAAAGTTTAATTAACTTTTTTATCTTTTGTTAATTACTTTTGCACAAAGTGTCGTATTATGTACTTTGATCTAGCCCATTTGGGTTAACTTTTCCACTTCGTCGAGCCTTGTCGCATCTCCTTGGACCAGGTTCAGGTCAAGGGGAGTTTGGTGGGGCATGACAAATATGAATATAGTTCACTAGTAAATATAGGGGAAGAATGCATCCCCAACCATTTAGAGGGATTGGTGAAACTACCAATTGGCAATAGGAGAGTAGACCTAGCTGAGAATGTCCACATACACCTTTTTAATAGTTACTAAACCCTAAACCACCTAAAACATATGGCACCACTATGAATCTAACTATAGAAGGGTCTATTAAAAAGTATTAACCTTTTTGTTAAGAGAATTGCATAATAATGTCATAGATATTATAATACTTTAATATCTAAAACACAAAAAAGTAACCTCTACTACATATGAGCACAAGCTAGTGTACTAATTTAGCATAGGCCAATATACAACCATAGACAGATCAGGTACTTATTTGTGTGGCCTAACCAAAGCCACATATATAATCCACTTTCTTTTTGTCAAGTGTCTATTGATCTTCTAATTAAATTTGTGTAAGAAAATATTAGAAGGAATTTCCTTAAAGTCTATATATTACTAGAATTTTATTTTATTTAATACTTAAACAACAACTTTTGTAGGATTATTGTGGCTTAAGACATGTATTTTATATATTTTATTCAACTTTCTTAGCTAGTGGCATGATTCTCAAATTTATTAGATTGTTATGGTATTGGATGTGTGTTTTTTATGCCTAGGGTTGTTAATGTCTCCTAGCCCAAATGAAATATGAATAATGTACTGTCCATGATTGTTGGATATGTAAATTATTTGAGATTATTAAAGTAATTTTTTGTTACCTACATAACCTGACTTATCCCCAGTAGCTTTAGGATTTGTATATAACCTGGTCCGTTTAACATAGGGTCAACCCAACCTGACACCACCAAACCCTTTTGACATCCCAACCTAAATTGGACTAACAAAAGCATAATAATGATAGCAAAAATTCTTAAAATGCATACATTGACCATCACAATGAAACTTTAGAAGCCCCAATAATTACAATATGAATTATCTTGCAAAACCTTTTAAAAGAATTGAGAAACATAACATTTACAAATTAATAATTCTTTTTATGTTTCTGTCGGAAACACTCAGCAGGAGTTACTAATAGGAGGAATTATATTATGAATAGGATGACAATGCATAAACAAATATCATAGGACAAATATATCCGGACATCAAGAAAAATAAAAATAAACCTGATGATACAAGATGAAGAAAGAATGACAACACATTATTAAGAAACTAACTTTAAAAGGGTTTGTAGAAAACTCTTAAGCTTCTTGTTAAAAAAATTGCATTGGTGCCAAAAATATTAAAATACTTATGTACCTAAAGAGGGCTAGCAAAAATACGTCATGCAAAACTCCACAAAATAATTAACACACACAACATGTGGACCTTTTTTGCCTCCCTGTCCAGAAACCAGGCTGGTTTTAATAAAATATAATGGTAGTACTTGGGGGGCAAAATGAGTCTCGGCCATAATATTTTAATGTCCCTAATTTTTTTACAATTTTTTGTGATTTTCTAACTATTTTCTGGTCATTTTTGGTTGGAAAATGTAATGCTTCAACATATTTGTATTTGTATTTGTGCCTTTACCCCATATACATACCCCTAGAGTTAGGTGTGGGGCTTAGTCATAGGCTGCGGGCCTCAATGCGCACTTATAGCACAAATTTTGGAGGTACAATGCGTGAACATAAGGTTAACGTGCATTAGGGACATAACTGAAAAAAAAAGGATTAGGCTCGGGCTCGGGCTCGGCCAAGCCCAAACCAGAAATTTCTAGACTGCGTTTTTCCCCCATTATGTGGTCTTCTCTCCAATGACCGGCCGCTGCCAGTGGGATGCCGGGCAATTGCCTCTGGGTTCACCTCAGTGGCGTGATGCCAAGGGGCCATTGTCCCTGGCCCCACGGCTGCGCCACCCTCCTCCCCTGATAGACCTCCCTCTCTCTATTTGTTGTGTTTTTTTGACCTTGGGCATGGCCCTACCGCCCCTTTCGATCCTTGGGCCCACACCATCTAGCCCTCTCCCCCGCCCCTTTGGGCCGCTTGTGCAAGTAGTCGCGTGTGTGATTTAGGGTTCATGTGCCATTTTTGTGCCGCCCGACCATCGGATGGCTCTGTCACTGAATGGAGTCGACATCAGAGTCCACCACCTCTCCTCTGTCCTTGAGCATCGCCCCATGCCCTTCGCCCTTATGTGGGACCTTGTTAAAGTGAAATCACCGCTATTGGGTGCTATTCGCGCCAGATTTCGACTTCATGTGGCCGGTTGAGTGCTTCTCAACCGTTCGCCAACCTTCAGTGAGTGCACCCTTGACTTCTAGTCGCATTGCCACTTATGATGGCATGACCTTTCTCTTGGCCGCCCTAGTGTGCAACCATGGATTGCGGATTTTTCCATGATTTCACCCATTTGGCCATGATTTCTTCCGGCACTTCCTAAACCCTCGGGACATCAACACTCTTAACTTGGCAAAGCTTTTGGTTGCCAATTCCGCCGCCGCCACCATCATGTGCTCATCATTGAATGTCATGATTACAAGGTAGGGGAGCTTTGAACTCATACTTTCATGATAACATGCTTTAAATGAGTAGCAGCATGCTAGGACTAGATGATTGAATGCTATGGATATTAGATTATGTTCTGTTTGCTTGATGTAAGAGGATGAATTATGCCATGTTGAAATGCATATGACATGCATGTTGGCTGAAAGTATGTTTGAAGTATATGAGTTGTTGTGCACGATTGTGCACGGTAATCATACTCTCCTTTATTATTTTATTTGCATTGAACTATTTATTCATTATTGTAATAGTTATTGTTCGTACTATGTTGGTTCAGTTAGTGGCCCAGGCTAGCCAACCCACTAACTACTGGGTTCTCTTGTAGGAACCGAACCGGTCTGGTTTAGGTGGCCCGGTTCCCTAGGTGGTCATCTCCTATATGGGGCGGCCTGGTTAGAGTTTATGCAATTGAAGTATTCCAGTTTCTCCCCTTTCATCAGCACTTCTCCCCTTTCCTTGCTTAATTCTCTTAGGTTCCGATTGTGTCTGCATCGGGCACATCATTGGTATCGGAGCTTTACAATCCCCGGACATGGCTCGAGGAAAGCAATCTGCTGTAGTTCCTGAGGTTACTCCGAAGGAGGTACCAGCGTCAGTGCTTGCTCCTGCGGATAGCTCGAAGGCCAATCCTCCTGCAACAGCCAGCGATATCAAACAAATCATGGTTGCACTGGAGAAGCTGACATCGTATATGGCGAGCGCAGTCAAGGGCGAAGCATAGAGGCACACAGTGCCCATCCTTCCAAGGCCACCTCCTGCTGTCCTAGACAAGGGTGGTCCATCCAATCTCCCCGAGCCAACCTTCTCCTACCCTCCAACAGTGTGGGCATCGACACAAGCGTCTTCCCTGGTCCAGCATGATTCGGCACTGGCATCCCAGCGCCAGATGGGAGACGCCAGGCCTGGGACATGCAAGGCACACCAGGTGTTCGAGAGAATGCCCCTATGATGCCGCCCCCCACAATCAATTCCAGGACGCAGAGGAGGAGTGGAACGAGTATCCAAGGCCTCGCAGCAGGGCCCGAGGGGGGGCTGAACCTCGCCTCGCTCGTCTACAGTTTCCCCATTATAATGGTGATGAAGACCTTGTGGAATGGCTATATGAAGCAGAGAAGTTCTTCTCCTACCAGGGAACACACTCAAAGACTAAGCAGCTACGCATTGCTACCTTTCACCTGGACAGTGACACATCGGTTTGGTTCCAAAACTTTGAGAAAGAAGTGTGTTACCCCACCTGGGCAGCCTTCTCCAACGAGCTCTGCATCCAGTTTGGGCCGAATGAATTTTAGGACTTCAATGAGATGTTATCTACCCTACGCCGGACCACCACCGTTCGTGCCTACTATACCGACTTCATGAAGATAGCCAACAGACTCCCAGACTGGCAGATGGCCGCCTTGGTGGGCACATTCAGATGGGGGTTAAAGCCTGAAATCTCGGAGGAAATGCGCCACTTCCCTTGCGCAAGCATGCGAGACGTGGTGCGTCATGCCCGTATCAAAGAAGAGAAAGTGAACCGGCAGCGTAGGGGCGGACAACTGGGACCTCCACCTCGGTCTGTATCAAGCTCCAATCCTGTGACAGCTGCCTCCAGTCGCCTGGCCAATGGCCGCCCTGGTCAACAGGCCACCGCTCCCACTTAGATTGTCCGGCGCCTCACTCCCGCCCAGATGGACGAACGCAAAGCCAAAAGGATGTGCTTTCGGTGTGATGAGAAATTTGTTCTTGGACACTATTGTGTTGTTAAGGGCAGCTTGCTAGTGGAGGAAATTGATGATGATGGTGAGGGTACAGAGGGTTCTGCATCCTTGGCGATGGAGGAGGTTTTACCTGAGATTTCAGTTCATGCTTTTTCAGGGGCATTTACTCCTCGCACAATGAGAGTACAAGGGCACCTCAAGTGGCAACAGGTAGCTATCTTGATCGACAATGGTTCTACTCATAATTTTATTAATGACAAGGTCACCCACCGGCTTGGTTATTTTGTATCGGGTTCAAAGCCCTTTGATGTGCTAATTGGAGATGGCAAGCACCTTAGGAGCAATGGGGTGTGTGCACAGGTCACCTTGTCTGTCCAGGGCCACTCATTTGTCACCGATCTCTTTCTGTTACCTACCAAAGCGGCGAACATTGTGTTAGGCGTACAGTGGCTACAGGAGCTCGACAATGTCTTTTGGAACTTTTGCGAGATGTGGATGGATTTTGAGCTCCTGGGGTAGCGCGTCAGGTTGGAAGGCTCTAGGCCGGGCACTCTCCTTTCCGCCCTTCCTTCGAGCACCTTGTTCCGGTTCGCCCCCTAGGGGCTCCTGTTGTAGCAGTGCGCAGCCCTTGAGGTGTCTCTGGATAGCATATCGGCCGATCTCCAAGTGTTATTGACCAGCCACCAGTACTTATTCACTGAGCCACAAGGTCTCCCTCCTGCCCGCTCTCATGACCATCAAATTACTATCATACCTAGAACAGCCCCAACCAATGTGTGACCTTATCGGTAGCCACACATACAGAAGTCTGAGATTGAGCGACTCGTGGCATATATGCTTCAGGCTGGGATTATCAGGCCTAGTACGAGTTCCTACTCGTCGCCGGTGTTACTTGTATGGAAGACGGACGGTACATGGCATTTATGTGTTGACTACCGCGCCCTGAATGTCATCACTGTTAAAGACAAATATCCATTCCGGTGATTGAGGAGTTATTGGCCGATGATGTGCACAAGACTGCCTTTCGGACTGATGATGGCCATTTCGAGTTCCTGGTTACGCTGTTTGGATTGACTAATGCCCCCTCCACATTCCAGTGCCTTATGAACGACCTCTTCCAACACTTCCTGTGTCGTTCTCTATTCCACGAGACAACTCTTTATTTCTTAAACATTCGAAGTGCTCTTTTGGCAATTAGCAGGTGGATTATTTAGGCCATATTATCTCGGGGAATGGTGTCGCCACCAATCCAGCCAAGGTGGCCGCCATGCTGTCTTGGCCCACACCCTAATGTGTTCCGGCGCTCCTTGGTTTTTCTAGGCGTCACCGGGTACTATCGGTGGTTCATTAGTAGATATGGGGAGTTGGCTTGACCTTTGACAGCGCTGCTCAAAAGGGGGGCCTTTGCTTGGACTACGGTTACTCAAGAGGCCTTCGACGATCAAAAGCAGGCTATGGTCTCTGCCCCAGTTTTGATCCTGCCTGATTTCAGCCTCCCTTTTGTGGTGAGACGGACACATCAGATGCGGGGCTGGGGGCGGTTCTCTTACAGGACGAGCGTCCCATTGCCTATTTTAGCAAGGCTCTGGCGGGCCGCTCCTTGTCCCTGTCCATGTATGAAAAGGAAATGCTAGCCATCATCCATGCGGTTACAAAGTGGCGGCCTTACTTATTGGGTCGTCGGTTCCTGATTCTCGCAGACCATCAGCCACTGAAGTATTTCTTGGAATAGTGGGTGTCAACTCCATCTTAGAAGCGGTGGGTTAGTAAACTTCTGGGCTATGATTACGAGGTTGTTTATAAGAAGGGTTCGGAAAACACAGTGGCCGATGCTCTCTCTCGCATACCTTCCCTGGGTTCTTGCTTGACCTTCTCCACGTTATCCTGTCCGTTTCTTGAGGAGTTGAAACAAGCCTACATTGATGATGCTTCGACGCAGGCTCTGATCGTTGCCCTCCAGACTGATCCAACGGCCAGCCCATTTTATGCTTGGCAGAATGACCTCCTATTTTGGAAGGACCGGTTGTTGGTTCCCAATGTCGCTGATCTTCGCTGCCACGTTATTTCTCATTTCCACGACTCTCCAGTGGCCGGTCATGAGGAGACTTTCTGCACCTATAAGAGGGTCAGCCAGAGTTTCTTATGGTTGGGGGTTCGCCGGGCAGTTCATGAGTATGTGACCGCTTGTGATACTTGTCAGAGAACCAAGGCACCCACGACTTCTCCCTCTGGGTTGCTCCAACCCCTGCCCATTCCTGATAAGGTCTGGGAGGATATCTAGATGGACTTTGTTCAGGCCTTGCCTCTGGTGCACGACAAGTCGGTGATAATGGTTGTGGTCGACCGTCTGTCAAAGTATGCTCATTTCTGTGCGTTGGGACATCCTTTCACTGCTAAGACTGTGGCTGACCTTTATGTACGGGAGGTAGCAAAGCTTCATGGTATGCCTCACATTATTGTTTCTGATCGTGATCGTATATTCATTTCTCAGTTTTGGAGGGAGTTCTTTGCTTTATAGGGTACTTCGCTTCATATGAGCACTGCTCATCACCCGTAGACAAACGGGCAGACTAAAGTGGTTAATCGCTATCTAGAGTAGTACTTGTGGTGTTTTACGATGACACAACCTCGCCGCTGGCTTCAGTTTCTTCCATGGGCAGAATGGTCCTATAACACCGCATACCACACGCGTGCTGGCTTCACTCCTTTTGAGGTGTTGTATGGCCGCCCCCCACCAATGATCTTGTCTTATGTACCTCATCGCTCTTCTGTGGCTGAGGTGGACTATATGCTCCAAACTTGCGATAAGGTCTTGCGTCAGCTAAAGATGAATTTGGTCGCAGCTCAAAACCGGATGAAACAGCTCTATGATAGCTGTCATACTGATCGCGAGTTTCAAGTGGGTGACTTGGTTTATGTTTATGTTTTGCCATAGCGCCAGACTTCTTTGTTTCAGCCCGAGCACTCCAAGCTTGCCCCCCGGTTCCATGGTCTCCATCTTGTGGAGGCGCGCGTTGGTCCGGTCGCTTACCGCCTCACATGCCGCTTGACTCCTTGTTCATCCTGTGTTTCATGTGTCCCGTCTTCGCAGGTTTGTGGGTGACCGGTCTTTGGCTGTGGGTGCTCCACCTCCGCCCTTGTTGGGTCCAGTTACGCCATCAGACCCAGCTCCTCCGTCTATGCTTGAGAAACAACGGGTCCGTCGTTCGAGTCGCATTGTTACTGAGGTTTTGATTTCATGGCGGGGTCATCCGTTGGAGGATGCTACATGGATGTCTAAGGACGAGTTTTTGGCTCATTTTCCAGCATAGTCGCCTTGCAGACAAGGCGAATAGTGGAAGCGTGGTGGTGTGTTGTGCACAATTGTGCACGTGATCATACTCTCCTTTATTATTTTATTTGCATTGAACTATTTATTCATTATTGTAATAGTTATTGTTCGTACTGTGTTAGTTCAGTTAGTGGCCCGGGCTAGCCTACCCACTAACTAGGTTCTCTTGTAGGAACCGAACCGATCCGGTTAAGGTGCCCGGTTCCCTAGGTGGTCGTCTCCTATATGGGGCGGCCCTTGCTTTTGGTTAGATTTTATGCAATTGAAGTATTCTAGTTTCTCCCCTTTCTTCAGCACTTCTTCCCTTTCCCTATGTAATTCTCTTAGGTACCGATTGTACCTGCATCGGGCACATCATGTGTGCTAGTGATGGCTAGTGTGTATGTTTGTAAGCTACATATGTGGAAGTATGTATGTGCTAGTGATGGCTAGTGTGTATGTTTGTAAGCTACGTATGTGGAAGTACATATGTGCTAGTGATGGCTAGCGTGTATGTTTGTAAGCTACACATGTGGAAGCATGTATGTGTTAGTGATGGCTAGCGTGTATATTTTGTAAGCTGCATATGTGGAATATGTATGTACTAGTGATGACTAGCATGGATGTTGGTAATCTCTGTGTATGTATGTGCTAGTGATGGCTAGCAAGTATGTTGGTAAGCTTTGTGTATGAATGTGTATGTATGTGCTAGTGATGGCTAGCAGGTATGTTGGTAAGCTATGTATGGAATAGTTATGTATATGTTATATGCATGTGTGATGGACATACATATGTATGATGGCTATATACCTATCTGATGGATATGTGTATGCATGTGGGGGGCAAAAGTATGGTCGATGGACAGTAAAAGATGACAAAAGTTTTCATTTGGATTTGTTGTGGATGTGTAAGCATATGACAGAAGACAGATGATGTAAATTTGATGGGCGAGGATTGGAGCGGTTTGTTTGGTTTGGATTAGAGCGTATGTTTGGGGATTGTTAGACAGTAAGAGTGTGCATAATTGTACAAGCATAACTTACAGATTGTGAAGTGAAAAGTAAGCATAATAAGTGAGGTATTAGTCAGAGGGTGATAACTGGGTTTGGCTCTAAGGAGCTTAATTTGATGACATTTGTGTAAGATGTTTTGGCCATAAGGTGGATGACGGAAATTATATGCATACATAAGATTTTGGTGTATGGTGAGTTATGTTGTAAGATGGACGAGTTAAGTGAAGTCTATTGCCCCTACGAACTAGGGTTTCATATTGGGCTCAACTTCGGTTTGATCAGTAGAGCATAGTATGTTTGAGAGTTTGTGTGGCATAATTGTACTGCATAACTTACTTAATTCAAACTTGAATTATAAGTAAAGCTAATGATATCATTGTGAGTTTGAGATATGAGGGTTTCGATAGATTAAGTTCCGTGTTTGAGGTAGTTGATAATGAGTCGGCTGAGCATATCTCATGTCTTGCCATAGTGTTTATCCTATGGGTTGTTGACTGTGTGATATATAGAGCACTGGACGCCTGATGCTCTATTGAAATCGATGTATGTTTTTGATTTGGTTTGTGTGTTGTATTAAGCCCAAACGTTTGATGCTCTATTGGGAGCATTGTATGATTTCTGCCCAATAGTGGCACCATATGATTCAGCCCAAAAGTGGCACTGGCACTATAAGGCCCATAATGATGGGCAATCCTATGTCACTATAAGACCCATTATGGTGGGCAACTGTATGGCCCTAAAGTGTGGGCTTTTGTGTTTATGTTTACGCACTCAGGTAAGTAGTATCATGGACCTGCTCTTACCTATTTGAACAAGTGCCCCATGAGGATTGGTGTGCCTTGCTTTCAAAAAAGTCCATAGCATTTAGTCACTCCCCAGAGGTTAAGGTGTTGCCCCAGTGGCATTCTTTTCCATTTTGATGCTGGAGCTTATTAGTTGTAATGAGCTTCAATAGTCCAAAGTATGTATACGACTATAAGAGTATGTGTATGAGTACGACTGTAAGAGTATGTATATGAGCATGACTATAAGATTATGAGTATGAGCACGACTGTAAGTGTATGATTATGAGTAAGGTCGTATGAGTAAGTATAAGATTGTACGAGTAAGGTCATACGAATAAGTTTAAGATTGTATGAGTACGGTTGTACAAGTATGTGTAACTTATATGAGTTAGCATACAATTGTACGAGTATGTAAAACCATGATTTAGGGGTGTATGTGTAAGATCGGTTTGATGGTATGATTTTAGCATGATGATATGCGTGATTTTATGCTTATGAGCATGATTATGATATGCCTGTTTGTTTCATGTTTAAGTTGCATTAACGTATCTATGTATGGACTTACTAAGTTCACTGTTTAGAACTCCCCTACTGAGTATGAAAATACTCATTACCCTATTTTTAGCCCCCGTTGTTCGGGAGGTTTTTGCAGGTTTGGACAGAGAGCTCCTGGAGATGGATGCTCTTTTCCATGGTGGATTGATTCCCTTGATCTCAGGGATATACTTGTCACGATCTCTTGTATTGGGTGAGATGAGAATTAAGATGTTTATGTATTATGAACTTTTAGTTTGGATCAGATTGTTGACTGTTAGAGGACTTGCACTTAGGGATGCCTAGGAGAGATTTGTATTTAAAGTCTATAATCATAGCAATTTATCCATATGTTTGTTTACGAGTAGCTCCTAATGATGTTTGTTTGGCCGTATGATGTTTGATTAAATGAGAAAATTTTGTATGGGAAAAACTGATGTGTGATGGTTTAAATTATAAAATTGCATTCACATGTTTTGTATTTGTTATTTTTTAAAATTTACTGTCGTTATATTGCAAAAAAAATTCTTAAATTTTAAGGAAAATGCATAAAAAATCTTGGGTGTTATAAATATAATGTCACTTGGCTTTACCTCCATAGACCTAAACATTTGAAGGGAACCCACATGTTACTCCAAATAACAACTCCTTTGTAGTTCACAATAAGCAATTAAACTTACTAGAAAATATCAAAGCCACCGATAAGCATCAAATATTGCCTTGTATTATCACTTCTTCATTAAAGAATCTTTATCTAAAGTACAAAAAGTATCATACATAATAAGATGTTTTTAGTATTAAATAATAATAAATATCATTTGACAAATATTACTAGTGCACCCTAAACAATTTAATATAGACACTAGTTGGGAAGAAAAGTATAACAAATAAGTTTTAGTTATATATAATCCTAAAAGGTGGCATTATTATTTTTTTCACTTTGAATATGTAGAAATAAAAAAATATACAAGAAAACAAAAACCCAATTAAAGTCTCTTGGTATGCCTCCAAAAAATTCTGAAGTACATGCATAAAGAGAAACAATAAACTAAGGTATGTGGAATGGAGATAGTGACAACTTATTGAGTACGGATGCTCCAGAATAAAGTGAAGAGTGGATGAGTAGTTAATTGGGCTACACTGATTGTATAGCCAATTGTGTATTTTTTTTATAAATCTTATTTTTCGATCAAGACTTAGGATTATCATTTTATGTTATCTCCTCAATCTTCAATTTTTGTTTCAAACTTTAGAAGAGCTCTCAGGTATCATAGTATAATTTCACATTGAAATTAAGATATTTAGATAAATTTATAAAAAAAAATTAGTTATATTTTTATGATATATGAAAATTCTAAATTACATCATATGTGTCATGTATGTATGTATATACTATATATTCATTCTGTCCTAAATTAATAATTCCATTTGTGTTTTCAAAATGAACTAAAATTAAAAATTAAAAATACAACTTAAACAATTTAGAATTCGTTACACCAATAAAATTTTCCACATCCATAACCTCCCTGTAATACACAACATGGGTGGATTTTAATCAAACCAATTAGACAAAGACAAAGTATACATATTATTGACAATTATATAAAAATACAACTTAAACTATGTACAACTTCCCTAGTGGGGCATTTTCAGAAATTCCTGCCTGATTTTTTGGTGTTCAAGACACCAATAGAATCATAGAACCATATTCACAGTGACGATAATGACCTTCTTTCTGTTGTGACTAGTAGAGCTAGAGACCATTACTATGAACCAATCCAAATGATCAATATCATAGTATTTTACTCATGCAAAATGAAAATGGCATGGCAAGTAAATGAGTCAAATTGCAATAGTGTAAAGTACTATAAGCATGTGGCAATTTCAATGATAAATTGTGTATACGATTATACTTGCAGCAACTAAAGTAATTCGAAGCAATCTTTTAGCAAAACAAATGCATCATGCTTGAACTTTTAGTTGTGGTGCTCAAGTCTTCAGAGTAGTTTTGTAATACATAGATAGGAGGCTAATTGTATGAACAATCTAGTTTACCATCTAGCGGTCCTAGGTAAAAAAATTGTAAATCATATTAGGAAACCACAATTTATTTGCAAAAAATGATCAATCCACAATTGTAAGTATCCCAATTACACGTGGAATATTTCATCACTCTATAGAGCATAGTTTCATAAAAACAATAGATCCATTACTGTCTAACTCATCAATTGCCAAATACAAGTCTTCTTATAATTAAACAACTCTTAAGCCACTCAAACTTTTCACATCTAAATTTAATTGAAACAATCATAGGCAAAACTATGTGTCAAACATAAACAAAGATGCGAAAAGAAATTGGGACGAACTTTGAAAGGAGAAAATCTTTTTGAAATCTCAACCAAGCTTGTACCACACATACAAATGTTTCCACAATCAGCTCGCCGAGAGTAAGTGGAAGCTTAAGAAATAGTGAAAACAATACATTTATACATATCATTTATATCCAATGACATGATTATGTATTTACTAATGGTTACTAATCAAGTTGTGGAAGTCCAAAGGGGAAGAAGTTAAAGTAGTACCTATCAAATAACTTACAAATAATGTGACCCTTCACAATGACAAGCCATAAATATTAAATAACATACAACCTTTCGGTTACCAAATATTAAATAATAACCATATGCTTTTCATAAATGCGTTGTAATGAAACACATTTATTTAACATAACACACACATACCGATAACATAATTACAACCTTCCAATCATTTGGCCCATACACACATACTGATAACATAATTACAACCTTCCAATCATTTGGCCCATACAAAGATTTATATATGACTACATATAGTTTACAATTAAATTTAAGACCAATTTTTGATTTTAAATTTAAATTAATCTTATCAAGAGAAAGATAAGGTCTTATTACCAAGCATAAGGTTGAACTTGACAATCCTAAGAAATCATATGTACACCATGTTACTAACATACGGAGCAATATATTCGAACCGTTTTTTAAGCTCCAGTTTTTAATATTCTTAAAAACGGTATACTCTTACATTTATGGAGTTAACGATGATAAATCTTGGGGGAAGGCAAAAAGTTGATTCTACAATTTCATGCATTTAAAAGGTATTGCTGGCATAAAAAATATTAAAATATAATAAAATAAACAACAATATTTATTTCAAATTTAAATCTACTAATTCATATTACTATTCCATCACTAAAAAAAATAGATCCATTACAGCCTAACTCATCAATTGTCAAATATAAGTCTTGTTATACTGTTGTGGACGATTGCCACAAGTATGGAGCGGCGCAGGGATACTGGGAAATAGAAGAGTTGATGGCATGGCCATCAGACAAAAAGGAAAAGGACAAGAAAATAACTAATAATTCACTTCATTCATAATCAAATTAGGGCACAACCCTTACACTTAAATAGAGTAGCTAAGTGGGCTCACTAACAAGCACCTAAGGCCCATTAGCATAATTAAAGGAAAATACTAATTACCTAAACACCCTTATTGCATAATTACCTAACTACCCTAACACTTGGCCCAGTAGTAGCCCTTAGACGTTCACAACATATACTTAAACAAATGTTAAGCCAATCAAACTTGTCACATCTAAATTTAATTAAAACAACCATAGGCAAAACTACACGTCAAACATAAACAAAGATGACCAAAAGGAATTGGGACGAACCTTGAAAGGAGAAAATCTTCTCAAAATCTTAACTAAAATCATAGCACATGCAAATGTTTCCACAATGAGCTCGCCAACGGTAAGTGGAAGCTCAAGAGATAGTAAGAACAATGCATTTATATATATCATTTATATCCAATGACATGATTATATATTTACTAATGGCCATTAATCAAGGTGTGGAAGTCCAAAGGGGAAGAAGTTAAAGCACTTTCATATCAATTAACTTACAAATAATGTGACCCTTCATAATGAGAAGCCATGAATTTTGATTAACATACAACCTTTCAATTACCAAATATTAAATAACAACCTTATGCTTTTCATAAACGTGCCAGCACCCTCAGTTTTGTATTTCTTTTCTAGTGACTCTCATATCTCTTTCACAGTTTTCAATGCACAATATACATTATATAACGAGTTATCTAGTTCATTTAAAACGCAATGTTTGTATATAATTTTTGAATTCCATCATCTTATGATGTTATATGATATAAAAACATAATCTCTATGTATGTATACATACATACATATATATATATATATATACATATATATACATTATCAAAATTGTTTTAAAAGAAATGTTGAAAAAACACCCAACAAAATAACAATAGATTTACAATAAACAAGTTTGGATATTTAATCACTCAGTATATAAGAATTGAATCCGATAGTACAAGGGATTTAAAAGACCAAATAAAATTAACCACCGTTAGCTAGAAAAATATCCACAAACACATTGTTATTATTACAAAAATAAAGATACCCTAAGAAATTAAAATAAGCACTAAGCAAGTTTCTTCCTAAGATACACTCTACTTAGAGTAATCTAAAAACAACAATGCAAAATAAAATAAAATATAACACATCATTTCCACAACCTTCTCATATAAAACAATATTATCATTTAATCAAGGGGCTCCAAGTGACCATCGATTATATGCCAATCAACATCACAGTTGCAAGGTCTATGGCGACTATGTTGCATCAAAGTATTTGTCATAGCACTTTAATATAGAAAGATGTTAGAACTATAGCTCTTTAAGGAAACTCCAATTACTTCATAAAATACTTGCCTGTATACATCCCACATATAACTATTTTTTTAGCTCAACCAATAGAATCCTGTGAACAGTGTGAAACAGAAAACATGCAACTGTGGGTAAGATAGACTCAATAGGATCCATAAAAAACCTGTGTGGGATACTCCATGAGCGAGATGGATAAGTAGCCAATGTATAGACATCCCACACTTTGTCATATATGTGTAGTACATCCAAAGACCCTTCTCTACTTCCAATAAATACACTTCTTCCACTTCTTGGAGGAAAAGTATTTTCAGGCAAAGCAATCGAGTTAGATTTAAGATTACCAGCATCAAATTCAAGAAGCCAACAGTAATTAATCAATATGTAACAGAAACGGCTGGCAACAATGGGAGTTTCTTTACCAAATCAAGAGGGTGCTTGAACGCATGTTGAAGTACCCCAACACGACTTATAAGTCATTGAATCAAAATATTCAAACCAATAATGGCTATTATAAGAATCTAGCCAAAAAAACCATATGATCCTATAGCGCCATTCTTCAAATGGATTCACAACCATAATGTATTTAGCGGTAGGGTACGATATATGCGAACGCGAGAGAATTGCCCACCTCTTTGTGATAGGACAATAGACATAATATCTTAGCCGCAAAGAGCTAGTAGATTTCACCAACAAGTGCCCATGTATACATGATGCAACAACAACAATGGGCTCAAGAATGTTAAAGTTGCAAATACTTTTTACCGCTAACTACGGATCGATGGGAAAAACCGTCTTGACAATGAAGAAGACTTATTCCTTTGTATAAAATAATTGAATGTACCTAATAATGAATACACCGCTCGATAATAAACATTGAAGTACCAAGTGCACGCCTCCACCTCCATGCTTCACACCGAATTAGTGAAATCCCATGAATATCTATCATCAAAATTATTAAAAATAATATATCACTCAAGATATCAACTGTGGTGAAAATGGGGGTCTTTCCATCTTCACCATAAACATCTAATTCCAAATAGAGTGCCAACGTTATTTAAATCTACAAAAAAAGTAGTTTGAACTAATGTAACAAAACAAACAATGGATAAAACAAATTTTGAAGTGAGACTATGGAGGAAATAACAAACTAATATTAACAAATAAAATATATCAATTTTACCATAAAACATGGTAAAATATGATATTGAAATTAACTTAAAACTATCATTTTTGAACTGACATTCATATAATTTCAATAAAATATGGACAAACTAAATTGATTGAAATTCTAAAACATACAGCAATAGAATAGGAATTCTTATGACCATGAAAATCATAATTGTTGTCTATCTACTGTAATAAAGCTAAATATAGATGGGTAATCATTATTATAACCCTACTACTACTTTCCCCAAAGGGTTTAGGGTTTAGGGTTTAGGGTTTTAGGGTTTAGGGTTTAGGGTTTAGGGTTTAGGGTCAGTTGTTTGGGAGTGCCCCCTATATTCCTAGGGAAGTTGATACCAAAAAATAATGCATCTATATGCACCCCAATAATCCCCTTAGTACCCCCATTGAGTAAATAAAAGATTATTAATTTTTTTACTAAAATGGGGTACTAAGGAGCTTATTGGGGTGCATATAGATGCATTCTAATTGCATATAATGGCTTTGTGTAGGTTGACTTGCTGGTACATACATGTCAGCCAAGGAAAATTGTTATGAGTGGAAAACTTCAAAGTTGTCCACAAAGAGAACAATACGAGGGAAAAATTAACAAGATGATCTACGCTACTATTTATGATTTGATGTATTATATTTTTCCTAGTGATATGCGGAGTTAAAGAAAACAGTAGCTAATAACATTACATGTTAGTATATATGTTTTTTATCATAACCATACATTGTGAGCAATGTTTTCTCACTTTCTATTTATTTGTGAAAATATAAAGCACACAAACATATTTAAACATTTGTCAAGATTTCATGGGGTACAAATATCAAATCACAATATATTATTAACTATACCCAACCACAACATAAACTATCATGCCCTATGACAATACATTTATGAGAATCATAATAAAAACAATTTTAAATAAATGGACATTCATGTGCCTATAATCCTTTACACATAAGTCTAATAATAATATGTTGAATAAAGAAAATATTACATGATAAGTGGCACGAAACTAACGTCCTCGCCATACCTAACAATTACTCAAAAGAAGCTCACTCCTCCAAAGTATCTGTTCCACCTGGACTTTGAGTGCATTCTATTATTTTTAAGGTGAATGTCATATTACATTATCATTATAGCAGTAAACAAATTGATAAATAATTATTTATACCCATTCATTTATTTCTAAAGTGACATGTCATAATAATGTTGTGACAACATCAAGGATCTTCTTATTGTTTACCACTCTATAAAGAACTTTTATACTCTTGTCCACTCCATCTGTGCCACAAAACTAACACTTACATTGAACCCATGCAGTTGAAAAAGTCACCGTACCATTTTTATTGAGACCCCACTCATTCACACGCACTGTGTAGGAGTCATATCTCTTTTAAGACTATAAACTCGTTTGAACCTGAATAGAGGGCCTATATACAACAAACCCCAAAGCTTGAGGGAGAAGAAAACACATCTTACTTTTTTTATATCATGAACTTCCTTTGTTAGCTAAATGAACTTACACTTGGGACTTAGACTAACACTTAGTGCTCATGGCCTTAAGTGTCAGACAACATCGCAAGGTGAAGGCCACTACCTTCTTTGTATTCCCAAATCTAGTGTTTAGTTTACCTTTTTTTTACTTAACTTTTGTCACGTGCTATAGCATTTACTTACATTGATTATAAAAAAAATTTAACAAGTGTTTAATAATATTTGTTATTATAATTGGAAATGATTACTAACTATTCAAGTAATCATTTTTTATTTGCCTTTTTTGATAAGTGAATTTTTTAATTATCGTATACTTCTAGCTAATAGTAGTGATTTTTATTTGGGCTTTTAATCCCTCGTGTTATGGGGTTCAACTCCTATATATTGAATGATTTAATGTCTAAACTTCTTTATTGCAAAAACACAGTTTATGTATATTAGAGTCACGCGATATTAGCTAGTGTTATAAAGCAAAACCTGCGCAGATTTAGCATACAAAATTTACATCATTTTAGAAAAATAATTGTAAAAATATTAGTTATTTGTGATTTGTATAGTTCTCATACTCAAACATTACGATCCTTAGCTACTGTATAAATTGAATAAATTTATCATAAAATTATGCCTATGTGTCTTTGGTCCATTTCCTTGCTATATTTTATTAACTTATAATCACATGATTCTTGTGGCTTTAGATACTTAATTATCATCCTACGCTAATATTTAGATGTAAGTGTAAAGTTAAAACCATTTTATCAGCAAATTGTATGACATAACCTTTATAAATAAAGATTAATTGATATAACAAATTCATTTACAACTTTTAAATGTTTGGTTATCCAAATATTGGGTAATTGGATACCATGACTTGAAGTTTTTCAAAGAGAAATTTAACACAATAATCAAGCTTATCCTTCGACACATGAAATCCAAAATTTAAACATGTGATATTTAAATAAAGTATATATTCAAAAGTGCAACATTATTGATTACTTGATTAACATTAAAAAAAGTTCGAATCAAAACTGATTTAGAGAGTTTGAGTTCAAATGCATGCTTTTTATGAAGTTGCAAATTCGACTTACACATTTCAAACATTCAACCTTGAGTTTGAAGAATTATAGAATCTCAATGGAGCACTCAAAATTACTTATTGTGTACAATTTTAAAGTAAAAGGTGCGATAAAAACTATGGATTCATTTGACCATGAAGCAATGGAAAAGTCTAATTATTTAGGAAAAAAATTTGATATGTATGTTCCAACTCAATCTAATGCAACTAACAATGGAATATAAAAATAGATCTTCCATATGTTAGTTCTATGTAGTAAAAAGTCAGAATACAATCTTTGGAAGCTTCATTTTGTTGTGAGAGTTGTCTTCATTTCTTTATTTTTAAGTTCCTTGAAAACATCATAATTCATATTTTCTCTATAGTATTATTTAACTATAGTCAAGTTTCTAAGTCTACCGGGTTTTCTCTTCAAACTTAATAAAAGCTTGTTTATAGACCGTAAATATTTTTATTTAAAACCTGTCCTTGAGCTATGTGCTAGAAAATAAGTTGATTGTAGAATCATGGACACTTGTACAATGTAGTTTTAATACTTCAATGGATTCAGTAGCATAAAAACATGAATTTTGTATCCAATTTTGCATAGTGAATCTTTTCCGCTAACCTAAGTTGCAGAAGACCCCACTAAAATGCAATGCCCAATTTTTCTATAGGAAAATGCATATACATTTCTATAGTACAGATTGTTAAAATAAATTAACATTAGACCTAAATGTGGCTACCAAATGCATATAGAGAAACTTACCTTATGTCCCAATATAATATATTAAGGTTATGGAATTGTGCAAATTGACATAATATATTTTAATATTCCTTTTTTAGTTCTCCTTATTGGGATTATCTTCTTGTTTCCTATATTTTGCCTACAATACAAAGTCCACTTTAATTTTTTTGAAGCCAATAAAAACCTACTAAATCAAGCTCCTTTCATACAACTTTCTCAATTTTTGTTTAACTCCGAGAATCAAAAGAACACTCTATTTGTTTTTCCAAGACAACCAACTCTCTTATCTCTCTCACCCTCACTAGATTTATACTATTTTTATTGTGAGCATAGAATTGAATTTTAAGGTGTTTCCTTTGTTTAAAAATATTTTTACAGTGAAAAAGTCTGCTAAACTTATATATGAGTGTGGATATAAAAAGCATAAATGAGTAGACAAATTAACTCGATCACAAAAAAAATGAATAGAGAATATAAATTTGAATACGAATATGAAAAGTATAAAAAACTTAAAGATAATTATTTAATCAAAATACTATATAATATTATAGTTAAATTCGGAAAAAGTTTGCCCTATATTAATAGCCTTTTATGAAGGTAATTTTTTATTAAGTGTAGGTTTTATTAAATAATTTTTTAAGACAATCATTAATATGGGACAAAGAGAGTATGAAAATATTTTATTTAAGATTTGTGTAAATAAGAATTTAAAATCAAGATAATTTTTTTAATCAACGAACAGAAATGAATTGTCAAGAGCCATATTTCAACTAAAAGAAACATATAAAGCAACCATGACAGTGATAGAACTATAACCTTTACCAAACCATAATTATTGTTCATCTCTAATTAAGACTATCAAGTAAATATTGCACCTTGGATCAACCCCCATACCCCTAAGCCAATAGATATTATTTTAGGATTAGACTATTCGAGCTTTACACATTCCCACCAGCTAAGCCAAACTGTATGAATAAATAAGAAGTATAAAAAACAAGACAAATTGTTTCAAAGGATAGATGAGATGATAGAGAAGCAGACCAATGTCTTCCTCATATTGTGCCTGACCAGGTATGGGTTCTACATATTCACGAGAAATCTGTTAACAAAGAATCAAAGAAAATGTTAGTGCAACTTGGTATGAGCACATCATGTGATACGATAACATTATCCAATATAGTTTAGTTTATATCCATGCCAAGGTTGGTAGTCCTCACTCAGGTGATGATAGGAGTTGGGAAACTGGAAATTTGTGTAATAAGTCTTCCTCTTAAGCTTCAAAATCGCATTTGACTGATTTGTCTAACTGGTTCCTTATACTACATAAGTTGGCATATAATCTACCGATGGAAGCTTATAAATAGAAATGAAGTAGCAGTTAAGTCCTGCCTGATATATGGGATAGTTCATAATTTTTTTAACTAAGCTTCTTATGTTGACAAATAAAATCAACACCACTGTTTAGACAAACATGTATATTGCAATAGATGAGCAAAGAGGAAATCAATCCTATATAATTGGAACCGAATAAACCTAGGTAAAAAAAGACGTGCATAAATTAGTTGACTAAATATAATAAGCAATCCTAACTTATGGATAAGTAAACACGGAGAGTACAAGTATATGAACAACATACTCAAAGAAAATAATTAAATAGCAAAAACTAATAACATGTAAAAGCAATGGAAAATAGTGATATACATACCAATTAACTTAAAGATACGTTTGATGAGAGAAGCAAATCTATACATATAAGCCTTCCTCGTGATTCTTTACTAGGTGGACAAATACTAATATGGTTTTATACAGATATGTTTAACATCAATTATGTAATGTTTTCTATAGAATAAACACTAAAATATTCCATCCACCACATTACACAGCAAATTGTACAAATTCCCAAATTAAGACACCGTATTATATTTAAATGAGCAACATACTTAGCATATATCTCATTTTTCCTAAAGAAAGCATAACCTTTTTCTCAATATTACGTGCCAAAATTATGGATACTAAATGGATTTTGAGAAGATGTGAATGAAGGATACCTAATATAAGCACAGCCTCATAATCACACCACTAACAAAATATGGAAATTAAATCTATTTTCAATAAATAGAAATCTAGGCTGACAAACATAGACATACCCCCATAATTACTCCATTTGAAATAGTAAGCTTTGTATAACTTACCAAAATTTAATATATGTCTATCACATCACGTAATTCTGTTGATTTTTTTTTAATAAGTATTTGAAAACACTAGCCTGCTTATGTCGGCAACAGTCATACATGCAGAGCTTGCACACATGGCCACTTTTATTATTGAGGGGGAAATGCACCAGGACGAACTCCCTAAACTTATTGTAATTCAGCCATATGGAAATTTTAAAGTTAAGACATAATCCCAGTCAAAGGAAAGCTAAAAATTCCTTACACCATCTCTAAGTAAAGATACTGCCTTAGGATATGTTCACTAACCAACTCTAAGAAATTAGTCATCTCTAAGTAAAGAGATTGACTTGTTGCCCATGATTGAATACTTTCCATCTTTTGGTACACATGTTTTTAGTTTTCACTTCAGTTTGCTTTTGTTTTCTTGTTGAGTTTATTAATAGGTTTTTAATAAAAAAGTGAATATGGTCAAATACACAAAAAATATTTGATGTAGCTTATTTATTGCTATTTAAAATATGGTTGTCTTGATGGGATTATAGTCTTGAAATGATCAAGAAATTATCAGTTTTATATGATTAAAAGGTTGTAGGTTTATGGACTTTTCTGTTATGGGCGTAGGGGGAATCCTCTACGAGATACACATAAATAAAATGGAGGGCACCCCCAGTTCAATTTCGCAAGGGATGTTGCCACAGCCTAGGTAGTAGTGTTCTGGAGTTTTTTACTGGGGGCGGGGAGCAGATACAAATGAATTAGTTGGGGAGTCCCCGTCTAATTGAGCAGCATTTTCCAGGGGCATGACCCGGCCAAATACAACTGAATCACATGGGGCCTTTGAGTCCCCATGGGGACCTCCAATCACAAATCTCCATAATAGTCTAGTTTTTGGCAGGGGCACCCCCCATAAAAATCTGCACATATTTCTTGTTTCCAATCATGGCTATTTATACTTGAATTTCACCGAATTTGTTATTGTAGTAAAAGATTTAACTTTAGATTCTTAGTTTACCTATGTTTTGTTTATAATGATGCAGATCAATGTTGCGTACAATTATACATTATTTACAACTTTAACTTTAAAATATGTTGCCTTACACTAAATACTAGATAAAATAAAATGACTTATATTTATTTACGCAAGACACTAAATCAAGTCGATTTGTATCATTCGTATTGACTATGCAACAAGTACCAATTAGGGCCATATTATGCATAGCCATCTCCGTACAAGGTGATCCAAAAGCTACACCCCCATTGATGTAATAAATCAATTGTTGTGCCCACACCCTAAATTTTCATTTTCAATGTAGTACATGCAAAGTGGGCCTACGCTAGATGACTTTTCAAATAGAAACTAACCCTGAGGTGTACAATTTGAATTAAGGTACACAATTTTTTTTAATTAAGACTGAACTTCAGTTTATGTTATAGCAGATATCTGTATCATGCTAGTAGGTACGCATTATCATAACCCAAAAGGAAATGATATCACCTAGTATATAATCATAAATAAATTAGTTCTATGCATTATTTGGCACGCATATATCAGTTACTTTTTTACAACAGAATTCATAATAAAACGTTGATCCATACAATCAGAATAACAAACATAGGCATAAAAGAAAACAAGAACATGAATATGGGTAAAGAACTAATATATATAATATACAGTTGTTCATACCAAGGCTATAATAAACATAAATATTTAACGCCATTTCACATGGAGGAGTCTACACGCTGAAACATTTTCAGCTTACTATGCAATTGAGTTTCTTGCTCACTGAAGTTTGATATTTGAGTTTGCAATTCATTCTTGCGTTGGGACAATCCCAATAATTTGGAATCTATCTCACAAACCTCCCGAGTATAAGCTGCCCTCTTTTTCTTAATACTTACTATTTTAGCATTTAGTAAAGTTGCGTCATAACCAGTTTCACCACTTTGCAACCCAGCGCCACTTGTTTCATGCCCTTGTTTTTCTTATGTGTTCCATATCAAAACCATGAGCCTCCAATTCAGACACCTTGACAGCATTAGTTTCTACCGCATAGTCCACACCCAAGTAGTTACTCATATAGAAACTATAGACAAGATTCATGCAATCTAGCATGAGCATTATTCCCATATGTTCACGTTCTTGCATATCAACCATTCACAAGGGTCCGAAGTGCGGTCGTTGTGGATACATCTTGAACAAATCTATTGAACGAAACATCTCCCACACTGGATTTGCCATCTTTAAATGACACGCACGATCGATAAAGTCAGAGATCTCTGCAACGAGTATGAGTATGCAATTAAAACATATAAGATTATAATTTACTAAAAAGTTGTGATATATTACATGAAAATCGTCTAAGCATACATTAAAAAACATTATTTACCTGCATTAGAATTGCGAATTCTAAGGGAATCATGTTCTTTGTGAGGTAGAGATTCACTCTTGCGATTGATTTTACCAAAATCATCATCTAAATCACTAATAACAGCATTATTATTTGTCACCTCATTTTCCTCAATCGCATCTAACATTGAAGTGCGCTCAAGATATGACTCATCCAAATTTTCTTTGGCTCATAACATTCATATTGATTATCTACACAATATCAGAGGCAATTTCAGTGCATTCATCTAACTCAATGTCTAATACATCATCAACACCAAGAGAACAGATTCTTATCATAGACATCACCACAATAGGAACACTCATATTCAAAGCAAAGCAAAGAGAATGTGACATTCTCCTATGACATGCACTAAAAGTTTGAACCACCATATCTAGAACCAACATGGGTTTCTAAAATTCATTGAACATGTAATGCAATATGCAATGTACAACACATGCATATTTATTACAAAATAATCAATTTATTCTACATAATAGCTAAAGATGCCAAACCTATCAATGAATAGAACATATTCTTCAAATAAGCCATACATAGGACATTCAAAGTAAATTGTAGCATATTGGAAAGAAGAAATATTAAAAATAATTCAAAATATACACACCTTCAATGGCAACCACACCCTAGATAGGGCAGAGGCAGTTGCAACAAAATCCACACTATCAACTCAATAAAATCAGACTTTATATGTCTTATAGGCAGGGACATCTTAAATGAAAAGACATATTTATTATCAACGAATCAATAGATCTAAATGACCAGCACCCTACTTAAGTCATTACCATTGACTGGGATAACATTAATAGAACTGACATTGAATAAGGCACAACATGAAATTAACATTCACAATTAATACAGTCATTAGGCAATCTATAAAAATAAATAAAAATACCAATAAGTATTTAGGTCCAAACCAAAATACATTAATTGAATAAGATATTTACTAATCAAAATATTATAATTCATAAATGAAATCACCTACTATGAAAAAAGTATTACACACCCATATGTATACGTAATACCAAATGAAATACATTAAATAAATAAGTTATTTTCTTAATATAAATTTATAATTCATAAATGCAATTATCAACAATGAACGGAAACCAACAAAAAATCATTATTCGGTAACATTAGCCGTCA
This sequence comes from Saururus chinensis, assembly GCA_035235625.1. NCBI lineage: Eukaryota > Viridiplantae > Streptophyta > Magnoliopsida > Piperales > Saururaceae > Saururus > Saururus chinensis. The sequence continues at coordinate 32,938,879 of CP141140.1, forward strand.
CAAATAGTACAATTATTGCATGTCAACGAAAAGGTAAATCTTCAAAAACTGAGTACATAGTTCTCAATACCCACTTCCTTTAGTAATTAAATACCAATAAATACAAATGAACTTATGGGAACCTCAGCTCACACACTCACAAAACGAAATGAACGCACATAAGCAATAATTTGCCAAGTGTAAAAAATAACAATATGCATACAGTCATAGTAACAGACATTTAATTTACATATCTTAATTGCATTACCTATTTGCGTCCCTTACATTAAGATCACTTACATTTCAGAAATAATTTATGCCCAGTTGTTCAATCATTTTATTAAGCCTTTCTCTCACTACATATTTTCTTCTCAAACCTATGGATATGTTATATAATACAAATTTATGAAATAAATTGGATGACACTATAATAATTTAAAAGTTAGAATAATGACCATGAGTTGGCCTCAATAAGAATTGAGTAATCCATTTTTCCTTGATAAATTGAAGAACTGTAACAAAAATCCTATATCCTCACCATCAATCAAATCATCAATGCGAGCAACCTAACATTGTCATTTTAAGAAATGGTGATCCTCTTAATCGTTCAAAATCAGAAATTTCAAATTATTTGCTGGCAAGAGGTGTTGGCTATCCGTTGCCAAGCCTATGAGGTTGCTAACCTTGAAGAAATCTATTGAACAGAAGACTGTCCAAATTGGAGTAGTCATTTTGCAACCAATGAGCCAAAGAGGACAAAAATATTTAAATATATATATATATAAGCAAATGTAGCAATCAAATATAATCTTCTGTTTGTTCGCTAGCAAGAGCAGGTGGCTATTTGTTGCCACGTCTTAGAGGTTGCTAGCCCCTTTGGCTAGGCCATGCGTTGAGGGCCTAACAGGGATCCCCAACCAATTCCTTCAATACCCCCATCATGGCTACCTACTCATTCACCATGTCTATGAACTACCACAATACCATGTTTTGCTCCTAGATATTCTTTGACACAGGAAGGGCCCTCCACTTCTTTAAATAAAAATGGAAATGTCATTTTGTATTGCAAAACTTCTTAATATATATCCTGTATTAGTGAAGCAATAACCGACCTACTCAAGCAAGAAGCAAAGGCTAACGTTAGATGAAGATGGATACGATTTGAGAATGTTAACAAAAAGATCTACTAACCATATATAGCCGGATGAATATGCAAATAGTCATAGCCACATGCCATTAATTGACATACCTTAAATGCATAACCTATTTGCTTCCCTTATATTAAGATCACTTACATGTCATAAATAATTTGTGCCAAATTGTTCAATCATTTTATTAACGCTTACTTCAACTGCATATTTTCTTGTCAAAACTATGGATATGGTATATCATATGGATTGATGAAATCAATTGGATGACACATTAATAATTTAAAAGTTAGAATAATCATGATGAGTTGGACTCAATAAGAAATGAACAATCCATTTTTTCTTGTTAACATGGAGAACTACAACATGAATCCTATATCATAACCATCAATCAAATCATTAGCATGAGCAATCTAACCTTGTCATTTAAACAAATGATGATCTTCTTAACTTTACAGCCACCAGTTAACACTAAGCCCCGTACACTCAAAATTAGCCTTATGTCACAGCAAACAAAGCAAATTTGAAATCAGTTTAAAAATCATCTATCAATCTATAAACTAAAATAAATGAGCTATATACAATTGTTGAGGATACTATAATACTCCTCTACTAATGAAGCAAAATGTGATGTAATTCAAAAAGTATATATATGTATACATTAATGCATATATATAGATAAAATTAGTCAAAGATATATCTCACTCACTCCAACTCTAAGAAGAGGTGGTCACATATATAGGAAAATATTAGATAGCTTCCACAACATGGCGAAAACCATGACCTGGTGGATAGGGTTCCATTTGTGTGTGTATGTATGTCTGATAAATCAACTAAATTCAGCTTCAACTTGTGAAAATAAACCTATGCTTGTTCTGAGGGACACCATGAAACAATATGTGTCACTGGGCCCCAATGAATTGGAATAAGATGCCGCCACCGACAAGCATTATCTAGTCCTTACATTTACACCAACGATCGAAGGTGCATGTGCAAACCAGATAGCAAACAATGTACAAAGCAACTTTATAGGCATGATAAGTACCGTAACCCGCGTTGAATCAAAACATTACCAAAATGTCATTACTCTAGGTCAACAAATAAAACAAACTTTAATATATTACAAATTTGGACCGCATAGTAAAATACTTTGTTCAACATTCCATTGTTCACTACATACCAAGTTGTAGTCATACATCCATTGGCTATTGGCACTTCCATGCCCATGTGATTGCAAATCAAAAAAGAAACGTAGTGTCCACCCAAAGTTAAATACACTAATATATTATGTTGGGTACGACAAAATTAGTGCTTTATAAATCCACCATACCCACTGTCACGGGCACAAAGCTTTGCCTAGTGTTCGCACACGTGATGGCCTGGCTACACCGCACAGCCAGAACCCACTCTCTTCCCTTCCCACTCGTTTACGCAAGGGAATCACAAGTAAAACAACAACACAGTTTGACCTGGTGCAAGGGTCTCTGCCCAAGCGATATTTCTGTCCGCTGAGATACAAGATAGGGAGAGGGCAAGGGCTGATCCAACAGGCTGAGAGCTCTCCTCTCTTTCTCCCTAGTTCACTGTGTAGGAAAAATCACCTTCCTACCAGCCATGGCCGCCCTGCTCTTCCCCTTTTATAGACTCAGCCTAAGGCTAGCCATCCTAGTGCTACTAGGAGTATAAAACCCACCCAATACAAGAGTCCTCACCCTGACCAACTCTCGGCCCATAACCAATCCACCCCGATCATAGAATAGGAAACCTACTAGAGTCCGTCTTCTGCTAGAAGTCCATCACCATACTGCCTCCAAGAGTGTGTCAATCCAAGGAAACCCCAACTTCCTAGGGCTTCGACGTGGGCAATACTTCGCATCACACCACAGCCAAGTCAAATTCCGCCCAGCCTAAGTCATCCTTCGGCCAAGTTTGAGCAACACCCACTGCCCACGAATCCTGCGAACCTCTGCATGAGTCCACCCCTTAGTTACTTCGATTAGCCAAGGCTTGGGGAGTCTGTTCCCCTCCCTCCTTCGAATCCTCAATGACCCTAAGTTGCCCCCTCAAGCAGGGATTCCATCAAATGAACACATCCAATTCGCTGCAAGGGACTCATCCGGGCTACCTCTTCATGCTTAGATCCCTCCTCCTCTTCAGTGACAAGTGCGTTCAGCCTTTCCCGTTTTAGCCACTAATTCTGTTGGGCCGGATAGTTTGCTCGCTGCCCTTCACTTTGCCACCGTTGCCACCTTTACTACCCTCCTTGTTGGATGCCTTCGCTTCCCCATTCTTCTTCGCTGGCTCAGCGGGAATTTGTTTTAAATGTGCCAAGCTATCAGCCGCTGCAATCGCCGTGGGAAGGTCCTCTACTTCCCTCCATCTCAGCTCATTCTGAGCCTATGTTTGCAAGCCTACCACAAAGTAGAATAGCTTGTCATCCTCCATGATGTTCGTCACGCCCAAGATCAGTGACTGAAACTCCCTAACGTAGTCCTGGACTGCCCCCATATGCTTGAGGTTCCTCAATGCCTATCGAGCCATCCAAGACAAGTGTTTGGGAAGGAATTGCGCCTACAACTCCTTCTTGAACGTATCCCATGTCCCTATTTTTGGCCGACTCGCAGCTACATCATCCTCCAACCACATCCGCCACCACAGCTTTGCATCCACTTCAAGGTACATCGCTGCCACGGTAACCTTCTCCCCCTCTTGGGTATGGACTAGCGTGAAGTAGCTTTCCATGTCCCAAAGGAAGTTCCCGATCTCCTTGGCGCCTCGTGTCCTAGCATACGCCTTTGGTTCAGAGACCTTTGTCTTCTTTGCAACTTGCTGAGATGAAGGCTCGTCCCCATCTCGGGATGGAGCGTTGATGACTGCCCGTTTCAGCAACAACACTTCATCCACCAACTTGCCCAACTTTGCTACCACTATCTCCTCAACCTGTTGCACTCGCTGCCTGAGATAGTCCGTCGTCGAAGCCACATCAGCTACTAATATTGTGAGACGTGCTGCCCCTTCAGCCAGACTGCCTTCTTCCTAAGACTCGTCAAGATGTGGTGCAACTTCAAGCAGGGACACTCGTTGGTCGAAGAGGCCCAAGCGCTCGTTGATGTTGCGCAACGAGGTTTGGACTTCAGCCAATGTCCCATTCCCTGTGGCCATCACATCCACCTTCACCTCAAGCCCAGTAATGCGAGTCAACATCGAGCCTACCATCAAAGCTCTCTGTTTTGCAGCAACTCGTCAAGGAAAGGAGTGCATGCAGCAAGGATTCCGATCTGTCCAGCAACAACCCGCAAGGAGAAAACCCCTTCCGAGTATCCCAGTGATTCAGCCAACTCCTTTGCAGAGACCATACAGAGCTTTCACCTCCTTCAGTATCCCAGCAATGGAACCAACTGTCACAGGCACGAAGCTTTGCCTAGTGTTTGCACACGTGATGGCCTGGCTACACCGCGCAGCCAGCAGCCACTCTCTTCCCTTCCCACTTGTATGCACAAGGGAATCACAAACAAAACAGCAACACAGTCCAACCTGGTGCAAGGGTCTCCGCCCAAGCTATATTTTTGTCCACTGAAATACAAGATAGGGAGAGGGCAAGGGCTGATCCACCAGGCTAAGAGCTCTCCTTTCTTTCTCCCTGGTTCGCTGAGCAGGAAAAATCACCTTCCAACCAGCCATGGCCGCCCTGCTATTCCCCTTTTATAGACTCAGCCTAAAGCTGGCCATCCTAGTGCTACTAGGGGTACAAAACCCACCCAATACAAGAGTCCACACTGTGACCAACTCTCAGCCCATAACCAATCCGCCCCTAGCATAGAATAGGAAACCTGCAAGAGTCCGTCTTCTGCTAGAAGTCCGTCGTCATGCTACCTCCAAGAGTTTGTCAATCCAAGGAAACCAGCCACTCCGACTCCCATCCGTCCTAGGAGTGTGACCAGCCTGCCTGTGCGAGTCCTGTCTGTACTAGGAACCTGCTGTCTGGACTCCTACTCAAACTAGGAGTGTAGCGAATTAGCATAGGTGAATCCCATCCGCCTTAGGAGTCCTCCCCTAAGTCCAAGTAGCACCCAGCTTCACTGAAAGAGTCTCGCCTGCGCAAGGACTCCTATTCAGCCTTCTCCGCAAGGCGAGTAGCTCGTCTGGAACATCTTCGGCGCTATCCCAACATCCGTCCATGCCCAAGGGGCTGCCTAAGCTGTCCGTCACCTAGCAAACTTGGCTATCCACTGCCAAGTATAGGGGGTAGCCGCCCCCTTTTAGTATTCGTCAAGTTAAGGGGCTAACACCCACATACACCTACAATATTCACAATCAAAATAAACAGCTTACTCCAGCATTGGCCCATATGAATTTTCTTTCATACCATACACATCATATTGGATTCCATTAATATTTTAATAAAGAATATCTATTATTTGTAACAGAAGAACGAGATTGCACACAATAATTGAACAAATATAATTGAACCTTCTATCCATATAAAATTACACGCACATTATAATAATTTGACAAATTTTTATCTTAAATGAAACATGCTATCTCATGGCCCGACGAAAATGACTCTAGTGCTTGATCAATCACATTAGGCCAAAAACCCTACCTCACAACTACCATATGAAGTCAAAATAGCGACTGGCAAACATGAACCTTCAAGGTATGGAAGGAAAACAAGATTCATATATAAAAGGTTCTCTTCATGACGAATATTAGACTTCAATGCTCAATATGCATTCAACATAATATATTACTAATAGACTATTAAAAAAATATGATTTAATTCAAGAGCACATATATATATATATATATATATATATATATATATATATATATATATATATATATAAGTGAGCAATACATGATTGTTGAACATACTATAATACTACTACCCTAAGGAAGAAAAAATGATTTAATACAAGAACATATACACATATGTATATATACATAAAATTAGTGAGAGATCTAGCTCACTAATGTCAGTTCTTATAGCTGGTTGGTATACATGGAAAATTTTTAAACAAAGATTCAAGCCAATATGATATTGACCATCATACCTAACATTTTAAGGCCATAATAGTCCACTAGTGGTCAGGGTTTCAATCATGTGTGCACCCATGCTTGAGAAACCAACTATATATTAATCTTCAATTTCAAGGAGTGGACCTATATATGCTAAACAACACTCACTAAAAAAACCATACAGAAAACAAAAAATTATGTCAAATTAATCTGCATCATCAAAACACAAAATTAGTAATATCAATCATCTATGACAAATGGCTACTACTACGCAGTCTCTTCCACACATCCCATTCCCAAAGCCAAAAGTAGAATAGTCTTTGTACATTAACAACATTGTATGCTATATAAGATTACTTGCTGCAAAAAAAAAAAACATTGCTAATCATAGAAAGGAATTGCAACAAGATATAATAAGACCCATCATTTAGCTTAAACAATTTGTGAAACATATGCCAAAATATACCCCAATTATGGTAGACCAAGTATGATCTCTTTGATAAGAAAAAAGATGCATCGCAAATTCCAATTTAAAATTAACATCACAATAACAAACCGAGAAAAAACCAAATATAAATAACCACCGTAGAAAACACTAAAATTTATAATCTAGCATTGCTAAGAAGGTTATAGCTAGCAAACCAAAAAAAGAGGAAGACAAGCCCATTGAGCCCAATCTCCCAATAGACAAACCAAGAGATGAATGCTAAAATAAACAAGCAATGTACAGTTGTTCAATGTACTATAATGCCACTATACCAATAAAAAAAATATCATCTAATACAAGAACATATATATATATATATATATATATATATATATATATATATAATTAGTCTCATATGCACCTCAATGTCAATTCTTACAAGCATTTGACATAGGCGAAAAAAATTTAAACGAAGCTCCAAGTCAATACGACACTAACCATCATACATGATACATCATGACCATAACAAGCATCTAATGGTTAGGGTTTCAATCATGTATGTATGCATGTCTGATTAATCAGCTATATCCATCTTAAATTTTTAGGGACAACACCTATACAAACATTGTTCATAAAAAATGGCATACAAAAAATTTAAAAACTATATCAAATATAGATCTGTAGCATCAAAACACACAATCATAATACCAATACTCTCCAACAAGTAACTACAAATACATGGTCTATCCCACGCATCCTATTTTTGAAGTCTAAAGTAGAATAATCCTTATATGTTAACCATATAAAAGAACTACATAAAATAAAATTCTCTAAGCATATAAAAAAAGTGTAGCAAGGTATAATAACATCCCTATTTTATTATAAACAAATTATTCAAGACATTATGAAACATACATCAATTTTGCTAAACCAAGCATCATCTAGTAATGTGGATCCAGAAACCATAGGCAAAAACGCAGTGAAACACACTGTTATTTTCATAACAACATAGAAAACCAAACGGCCATATGAACTAAAACAATCCTTACCAAAACAATGAACAACCTAGAAAATCTATTTTAGACCCCTTAAACCAATAAACTAAAAGCTCAATATCCTACATATATAACACAGCAAAAAATCACATAATTCCAAATTTGAAAAATACTACATACCACATTCGTTGTAATGAACTATACAATATTGAGCAAATAGAAACAAGTTTCAAAATCTCTCAACTATGAAATGGTAACGGCCGAATATAGTTTAGTTCCTCTCATTATTTGATGACAAAGACTATAATTTCTTTGGTCTAAATTTCCACTTACCTACAAAATAAATGATCCACAAAATGCAATAGTTAGTAACAACAATATTACAAATCACATAAAAAGAGTAACTCCAATATCACTAATGAGCACAAGAAAATAATATTTGAATGGAAACTACCATTCAGGCACAACAATAATCTGACTCCTTGTAAAGAAAATATAGATGCACTTCAAATTTAAAGCTTACACTTATATATCAATAACTCTAATTAACCACTCTAAAAAGCACTAAATATCATAATATACAACCCAAATCCCAGAATTACCATTAACAAAAGAAACTCAACAGGAAGTCATGAGGAACACCATCGTTGCTTGGAACCAAACCCAAAAAGAGGAACTAAACACGTAGGTCATAGACACCCGATAAATGAACTCAAAGAGCAATGCCTCACGCCAAAAATCACATAAACCTATGTAAAATTCCATTTAGATTGAACGAAATTGAAAAGGAAGTTTAAAACGTGCACCAATTAAACTAAATGAAGTTGAAAAGGCATGAACAATTTGAGACACGAAGAAAAGGAACTTAAAAGGCATGAAATGTTTCCTTAATAAATGTAATCCAACTTAAAAGGCAGGAAACACCCCCCTCTTAAATTGAATCCACCGTCCAACCTTAGCCAAAAATGGTGTCCATTAACATGTCATAAAGTAATTAAATGAACCTACCAAATAAATCACTACATATAAAGATCATATTAATTATTGACAACTGATAACAATGCCAATACCAAAATTATCCCCAAAAAGAATCTGAATTGCGAACATCATCCTACAAAACCAAAACATAAGTATGAAGGACATTTTTGTCCAATGTGATAATTTTATTTATCCTCATATCTTAAATATACCCCAGAAACTAACCAAAATTACATCTAAGCGCATAGGAAAAGGAGGGGTATGAATAGAGGGCATTTTCATCCACTTGTAGCAAAGTGTCTCGAACGCCATTAATTTTGACCCCAAATTCCCGGGATACGCCTATAGAATACCTATAATTTAATGGAAAATGAACTACATAAGCACATAAATACTCCCTTCATGGCCTAAACAGTCATTCGCCAATTGGAAAAAGTCAAACTCGCCGCGGCTCTTTTTATGGAGAGATGAGGGTATTTTCGTCCAAAAGTGGAAAAGTGTCTCGGACACCATTAATTTTGGGCCTAAATACCCAGTATACCTGTCACACCCCGGCGATGCCAGACCCGAGCCGAACCCGGTCCAAGGGCCGGTCAAGCGCGCGGGGGCGACGAAGAAAGATTGAGAAACGATCTAGCGGAAGACTTAACCCTAACCACGAGCGATTAACAGAAATACGGAGTACGCACAATCCTTTGAGCAAGAGTAAATAAGAAGGAAAGAAAGAGTATTGCTTATCACAAAGTAAACAACTAATCTCAAACCCGCATGCTTAATTAACTAAAGCCCACACCGGCCCAAAATAAGTCTTAAGCAAACATAACTGTAAAATATGACATAAATCCAAAACAAAGAACCCTACACAAAGGCTCTAAACATAAAGCATAAAACCAAAGGAAATAAAGTCACACAACGATCTCCACGATCACATCCAAGTCGTCTCCGACCTTTCCTCAAAGAGGAGATCCTGTCCGTCTACGTGTCGTACCACACAGCCCCAAAACAAAAACACAAGAAAGAGGGGTGAGTTTAACAAACTCAGCAATGGTTTTCAATATCACTATCAACACCGATAATACGATAGCATAGTAATATAATCATTCAGATCAAAGATTCACATGGTGCATTCATTTTCTGATTACGCATACACATCACCTAAAAACTGCATCATAGTGCATAATCCACATAATTTCATTCGCATCATAACAACCTACATGAAATGTATCTCTAACATACATATTCCATCATGCATCACATTATAATAACCTGCATGAATGTATCTCTAACATACATATTCCAACATGCATCATATCATAACAACCTGCATGAATGTATCTCTAACATACATATTCCCTCATGCATCACATCATAACAACCTGCATGAATGTGTCTCTAACATACATATTCCATCATGCATCATATCATAACAACCTGCATGAATGTATCTCTAACATACATATTCCATTATGCATCATATCATAATCAACCTGCATGGATGTATCTCTAACATACTATTCCATCATGTATCACATCATAACAACCTGCATGAATGTATCTCTAACATACATATTCCATCATGCATCATATCATAATCAACCTGCACGGATGTATCTCTAACATACATATTCCATCATGCATCACATCATAACAACCTGCATAAATGTATCTCTAACATACATATTCCATCATGCATCATATCATAATCAACCTGCATGGATGTATTTCTAACATACATATTTCATCATGCATCACATCATAACAACCTGCATAAATGTATCTCTAACATACATATTCCATCATGCATCAACATTCTCATTCATCATGCATGTATAAGTGTCACGCACGCACACTAATCCAACATGCCAGTCCATACCCATAGAGAGTAAACCTGCTCTTCAAGGCCGGAGCCCTCAAGCAAATACTTATCAAATAGACATGCTCTTCAAGGCCAGAGCCTTTGAGCAAACACTTATCAAATAGACACTTATCAAATAGACATGCTCCTCAAGGCCAAAGCCTTTGAGCAACCCCTGCTTATCAAGACACAAAGTCTCAAGCAACTCCTGCTCCTCAAGGCCAACGCCTTCGAGCAACTCCTGCTCCTCAAGGCCAACACCTTAGAGCAACTCCTGCTCCTCAAGGCCAACGCCTTCAAGCAACTCCTCCTCCACAAGGCCAACGCCTTCGAGCAACACCTACCCATCAAGTCTAAACTCCCGGGCAACCCTGCTTGTCAAGACTAAATTCCCAAGCAACAACACCTAGCAAGCTGATGCACTCGAACAAACCAGCTGGATTCTTAGGGTCCAGCGAATCATAAATAATCTCAATCCGTAAGACAAGTACACAACTCATCCCTACTTAACTCCATTTAACTAGACTCAACCTGGGGAGTGCACTCATTCCACACAGGAACACAAATCAAAATATGTCCTTTCAAACCAATCAACTTACGATTAATCCACGACCGATAAATCCGGCACACAATTTCACCACATTGCATCCAATCGGTCAGATTCGATTAACCTCGATGAAACCTCAATTGGAAATCCATTGTCATGATGCATGCAGCATGGTACGTACGTGGGCAAGGCATACATGAATCCTAATCCATGATAAGTGCTCTCATCGGCCCCTAATGCATCATTCATAATCACAATATCATGCTTCAACATCATCATTTAACCCCCACATGTGTGTGTAACTAGTAGAAGTACTTCACTCAATGCATTTCAACATGCTTGAAATTAACTTACTACTACACTACACATGTGAATTTCCATCTAAACATGAATTCCAGCGGAAATCATAGAAGAAGAATCGTTGAAATCGTATCCCAATTCAAATATCAACCACAAAGGCTAAACACATATAAAATCACTCATTTCATCATTGAGTCATGGCATTCACCAACATCCACACACCAACTAACCACACTCAACCATGACAAATCAGTTCAATAATAGGTTATAGTCCTACTGAAAAATATGCTTAACCAAAGGGAATCATCCATTCACAATTTCAAGATGACAATTCCAACATCATACCACAAAACATAAGTCATTCCACAAATTTCTAAGCATATATCTTAATTTCATAACCTCAATAGCATGCCTCTCCAGTAGCATAACATAGCTTAAAACATACCACATTCATATGGAATTGGCAAGCTAAAGTGGAATTATCAAAATAAACATCATGCATTAGAAAACCAATCTGCTGTATAGCCGTTCGAACGCCCTTTAGGCCGTTCGATCAGTTAAACGTAAAATTTTAAAATTCACAGTTTGGCCTTCTGAACGCCCAGCAGGCCGTTCGATCGGCTGAATTGGAAAATTACCAATCCGACAGTGTTGTCGTTCGAATGCCTAGAAGGGCCGTTCGAATGCCAACAAGGCAGAACTGGTCATCTTCTTCCTTTCGCCTAAAAGGGCCGTTCGAACGCCTAGAAGGGCTTGTTGGTAGTAAAAATTGAATTTTGAATGTTAGGGTTTGTAGTACACAAATCAGTAGTTTTCAATGTCCAAAAACGAATTGAAACAAGGGGGAAATGGTAGATTCAGAAGAGATTAAGAAGAAAGTCATGGATTAGTGCTTAATTAGAGTAAGCTTACTTTAATCGGCTTCTAATTCAGGCCTAATTGGGGATTAGGCCTACCTCCCTCCTCAGCCTATTCCCAAAAATGGAAATGGCTCTGGTTTGCCCTTTTATAGTAAGGGTTGGGGTATGCATGGGTAAGTTTTGGGGTGTAAATAGGAAAAGTAGGCTAAAAATGGATATTTTGTAAATTTAAGCACTAATTAAGTCTAGAAAAATTCTGAAAATTTTTGTATAACCTTAGGTAGATGTCTAAGTTCATTTGACCCAAAAATAAAATTTTTGACAGTGGGCCCCACAGGGGTCCCGCCAAAACCCTAATTTTTGGAAAAATAGTGAAAATTCCAAAAAATCCCAAAAATTCACATTTGTTTTAAAATCACTTAAAACCACTAATATCAAAGTTGATTTTGGTTAAAACCATCACAAATACTATTTATTCACGAAATCACCGAATAAGATTAGAAAATACGTTAATCTCAAGATAACCAATAAAGAAAGAAAACCATAAACCAGTTTAAGATCAAGGATCTTACAATACCCCTACAAATGCATATTATCGCATAAAACTTCAACTAAGTAAACACGTAAATACCCATTCCCCTTGTGGACAAAATTATAAATCGTACATTGAAAGGTCAACGCGGCTCTTTTTAGGTGGAGGATTAGTGACGCTTTTCTTAAGCGTTGCTAATAGCGTAACTATTAGCGATGCTTTTTAACTAGCATTGATATTGTTAAAACTATTAGTCACGCTTCATAAAAAGTGTTGCTAATAGTTATGATTTTATCTTTTTTTATTTAAAACATATATCTTTTAGCGATGTTTATTTAAAAGGTCACTAATAGCATAACTATTAGCAATGTTTATTATAAAGCGTTGTTAATAGTATTAGTATTAGCGATATTTTAAATTAAGCATCCCTAATTTGTGACTATTAGCGACATATAATAAAAAGCATCGCTAATAGTTCATTTTTTTTGCAACGCTTTTTTATGCATCACAAGTAGTGGTTTTAGCGATGTTTATTTTTGCGTTGCTAATAGTACATTTTGTTATAGTGAATATTGTTCATGATATTGTGATGCAATGAATATGAAAATTAGATCAACAAAATCCATATGACCTAGTCGTGCACTTCGATCTTGATGACAATGTTACAAAACGAGGAGGAATATAATCACATCACATCTTTCACAATCAATAACACTCTATATTGCAACCCCCATGGGGGAGCTTAAACTCATGGATATCAGTTTTCCACCTCATACACTTAAAGTTTGTACTATGTTAGCCCTAGAATAGGTTGGACTTCTACAAATGTATGCAATTTCACCAAAATACTAATAATGACCCCACACATATGGGAAACTCCACACATGTAGCTAAAAGTTGCCCAAATGCCCCTGCATCTCCACCAACCCACTGAACCCTAAACCAGCCTATCAACTCCTTCACCTCTCCCTCCTCATTGTCATGCTCCCACAATTTAAAATTAATAAAACAAATCCTATGCTCATATGCGCGTGAGTAAAGGCCTTAATGGAAGCATAAAGTAATCTAGGATTGTCAAGTATAAGCACAATAGCATTGAAAATTGTGTCATTCCTTGCAATTCCTTCAAGTGACACGTACTTGCATAGAAGGTGCAAAGAAAACCCCAAGAAAAAATTCAAAAAGAAAGAAAGAAAATGGGTGAGAAAAAGCCCAGTAAGAAAAATATACATCAATGTAATCATCATAAATTTTCATAAACAACATTGAAAAATTAGGTGATTTTATGACAAAATAATTGTAATGTAGCAGTAATCCATCATTGAACTAGGTCCAATCTCATTCTTCGTTACCACTAGTTATGTGCCAAGATATCATGTTGTGTTTACTCGTAATCACAATGCAATTTTATGCTTAAGCATGCACTAAAATAAGTAGGTGCTTAAGCATCCACCTAACTTAACATTGTACCACGTCAACAAGCGTGGGCTGAAGCCTAATGCAAATGAGAAACCTAGAAGGCTATGATTACATACAAATGGCTGCTTAAGTGTGTTAAATCCTAGTGGTACATGGGCTCCATGCAAGAGGTGGATGCATTGTGAGCTTTGTTGAGGCAATAGGCATGCAAGCAAGGACTGAGTTATTAAACAAGGTGGGACTCTAGAAGAATGGCACAAACTGAATCTACTCTAGAAGAATGGTACAAGCTGAATCTTAGTAGGGCTAAGATACCCAACAGAGGTATTGAGTAGGATATGAGCATAATCCCCATATGTATTCATGTTGGTACTCTTATAAAACGACATTGTAAACGACTAACTGAGTTTTAGTGGTATTAGGCTTTGTCTAGACCATGTTCCCTATATATGAGGTAACTTGTTGATTGAGAGGGCAATCAACAACATCATACATCTTTTGGACGAGTTGGACTAGAATCTAATTTGACGACAGGGCAAGCAAGTGCAGGATTGTTCCTTGGGTTTGAGGGCAAAGATGAGTGCCTTTGGCATTGTAATTGAGCAAAAGAGTTGATAAATTAAGGTTTTGGGATAGTTTTTTTCTTCCTAAAACGTAGGTTGCATAATTGTGGGTGAAAGTTGTATGAGTTTGTTGTTGGTTGCACAACATGTCCAAGCCATCACAAGGTAGATCCCTAGTGAAAATTTTGTTCCCGTGACAACTTTCATATTGGCCACTATGAACCATGTTAACATAGTAATAGATGTCATGTTTGTTAGAATATTATATAAATAGATAAGATTTCTAATAGCTCAAGCTCTTGGGCAATTTGGTTATATGGGAGGCCCTAGGTTCAAATCTTGCTAGAATCATTTATACCCCAATTTTGTTCCACATGTCATACCTCATAGATATTTGAATGTGAGAGGAGGGTATTAGAATATAACATAAATAGATAAGATTTCCCTTTACAAATAGCTTGTGCTTTTGGGAATTTTGGTTACCTTATAGTATTAACTCTTATGTAAAACGTTAAGAGTTGTAAGTATAGTGACTAGCTTTGGTCACGAAGTCAGTGAGGAAAACATTTTCGGGATCGAAATTCTTGGATCTACCTCTAGCCGCCGGTCAGCTCAGCCAGTCCTCCTTACTCATTCAAATTCATCTCAATGTCAACCTTGTGCGTCCTTCTCTGTTAACTATAATTATAGACTTATCACATCTTCCTACTACCCTACTTGCTCCCTCTATAGTTGGCGTTCCCTTGCCAGGTCCAGTCCCAAGGTACTTGTTTTCTATTTTTCTTGGTGTGGGAGAAATGGATGAAGACAAGTTAATGACAGAGAGCCAACGACTCAAGTCCAGGAATTAATCATTTGTTTGGGGAAGTCTGTGCGTGGGGTGTGGAGTCTTTCTATTTAGGAATAACTCTGGCTAACCTAGGCATAATGTTGGTTTGTAAAGGCCAAACCTAGGGCTAAACATATGCCCCTATTTCAATATTTTATGTAAGAACTATGAGATGTATTCTATCCTTATGTTTCAAAAATCAAAATAGAATTTTTATACTATGCACCAAAAATCCTATGTCTAGTAAATATGAAAATGAATTAAACCATAACACAAGAGATTGTTTTACGTCGAAACCCTCTTTAAAGAAAACCATGGGACACTCTACCTAGACCATTTAATACACTATTGTAAACAAAATATTGATTTACAGATTGCATTGCAAGAATCATTTATTTCTTCATTGATTAGTCTTCACACCAACTTTTATATCACCACCTTAGAAGTTTACTTGCATTCAAATGATCTTCACTCCAAGTTGACTTTAAACGATCTTGATTTTCAACACTAGTCCATTAACTATTGTGATCTTCCCTTTAATCCTCTCAGCAACTCCTTTAAGAGGAGACTTGAAAGGAAGTTTCAATCTCAACTCTTCCTTTCTTCAACACTTTATTTATCAAGTATTTGTACAACATATCTTCATAATTCATGAAGATAAAAGCATAGACATAAATTCTTAAGGATTCATATCACTATTTTAATGTTTCCTTTCTCTTGTCCGAACCCACTTTTGTAGACACCCAAGTCAGTTTAAGTGATGGACTTTCTATAGAAAAAAAATCCACATGGAATATCTTATTTCAAGCAACTACAACACAAATAGATCGATGATTTCACTAGGTGATTGATCATTCCATGTACTTGAATATCTTTTACTTTGTTGAGGGTCATTATAGTGCCTCCAACTAAAATGCATCACCAAGGAATGAACTAAAAGACGTGGCCTCAATGCATAGGAAATTAACAACATAAAATAGTGCAACATATAAATTATTCAACCAACACAAATCAAACACAAGCGATTTTTAACGTTAAAACCTAAACTAGGGAAAAAACCATACAACCAATCCTTTAGATGAACTCAATGCACTATGATGATGTTGATTTCACAAGACTCAAGACTATCAACCTCTACCCAAAGTAAAAATCATTCTCTAGATGATTGTTAGCCACTACCGTCCTTTTTGGTACTTTTCTTTTTGAGCTTGATTTTTGTCTTCTTCTTCATTAGCACAATCTTCAATCAAAGTCCTTGATTGTTAAATCAGCTCTAATCAAATTCCTTCTTGATTAGCTCCAATAATCTCCTTGTACGTTGTGTGATGTGGTCTCACAAAATTCTCTCTTAATGCATAAGATGATTATGAATTAAAGCTCTCACTTCCCAATTGTTTTTCTCTCAGTTCATGTGAAGGTGATGGAAGTAATAAAACTCTCTTTTTCCTCTAAAAAAATCACCCTTCCTTAATCCTATTAGTCACAATAAAATCCTTAAATACACCTCTAAGTCGTTTCGGGTTTTAGAGTTATAATAAAAAGAAATTGATCCCATATTGATTTAAAACAAGTAGATGTGTCATAGATTGATTGATTGTTCAATAGAGTGATCGATCATTCCCTGTTCTATTTACAATCCTAATAAATCCAATCATTCACTGTTGTAGACCTAACAAATTTGACTTGGATCGGTCTTTCCACTAGACAATCGATTGTTCAGTCTTCTGTAAAAAAAAATCCTAAGAAATATTCAAGCCCCTGATAGATGGCTAGTTCATGGACGATCCGTTACTATTGAATAGTTTTGTGATTGTTGTCCTTTTTTTCCCAATTCTCATCCAACACTTAAATAAGGTTTCTTAATAAAAATTGTAAGTGTTTGTAAAGTTTACTTTTTTTTTCTTCAAAGCTCATTCACTCTAATCAAGTCTTTTACCATGAATTTTTAGAATACTTATGCTCTAATTTTTCAACTAAAGCAATTCTAAATCTGACATAATATATCACTAACCTAGTCAAACTCCTAAGACTTAAAAATATCCACAGAATGAAGATAATTTTGATCATCAAAATACAATTAATTACAAAACATATACCACATATATTCTAATAGTATTGTTGAAAATCTTACTTGTAGACAATTGATCATTTCTAATGGTGTTCAATTGTACACTATTTTGGATTTTTAAGATACAAGATTTGAATCATGTCTCATGGTGATCAATCATTCATGATTCTAGATTTTTAAGATACAAGATCTGAATTATATATCCTCATGATGATCAATCGTTCAATATTTTGGAAAAACTATTGAATAACATTCAAGGCAGATCTATCAAATATTCAAGGGGGATTGATCGCTGATAAACAAAGTCATATTCTTTCATAAATTTTCATCCATCTATTTCCTACACTCTTATATGATAATTGTTATCATTCTTATTTCTCATGTGTGTGTTAGTATGTGCATATTTTTACCTTATAAACACTTCTTGAGTCTTCAATTTTACTTCATCTTTGTCATGTGATCTTCAACAATGTACATACCTCGACTCAAAATTACCCATTTTTTGACATTATTTTGATAATCAAAATAGGCCATGAAATTACATATGACTCAATTTATACCAACACATAATGTTTATTCCAACCCACTATGCATGTACACCTCCTCTTCCCATGAAACCTACTGATAGTAGCAGTAGTATCATTCGACTTGCTCGGAGGCAACAGAGGGGATAGTTCATCATTAGCAAGAGCATGTCATCAAATTCGCTGATGCCATCTACACAAGGTTTGGAGTTAAAGTAGTCAATTTTTGAATCCTAGTGTGTTTTATGATAATTGCAACTCAATAGTCAAGATGATTCTCGCAAGGAGACTTGCATTCAAAAGGAGCAAAGATGACGCATGAACCGGGTCTGGTTCATGGGTTATTTCCAACAGGTTCAAATAAATGTGTATATGCCATATTAATTGTCAAATTTGTAAAGAGTGTTTAGTTATGCACCATGAGAATTACCGTAGACCACGAAAAAACAAAAAAAAATATTATAGAAAAATGTTATAGCTTTTCTAACTTTGATTCCCTTGCCTACTTGTGAGAAGAAGTATACTGTAAGTTTTTTAATTTGTAGGAGATTAAAAGATAAGACACTTAACACGGGACAAATATTTTTTAAAATTACAAATATAGTTGAAGAAAGTAATATGTTAATATTTTCTGCTTTCTGTAAAGAAGTGGATGCTTAAAAGATAAAAAGAGGCATTCACTTGCTATCACCTTTGAAAATAGAGAATTTTGGAGAAAGTCAATGCTATATTCTGTGGGCTTGTGAAGTAGGTGTTCTAGGACAAAATGCCCTTCAAATGGAAACGGGTGGTAGGTAATTCACCAACTAATGGAGCGAGTACTACGAGGTCATCTACCAGCTGATCAAGCCGGTACGTACATTACCACATTTGCACTCTTGCATTTTTAGCCCTTCTGCTTCTTTTCTTGCTTTCACCCTCTACCTACTAGCTCTCAGTGTTATGCTATCTCTCCTTCCCCTCCACCGAGGCAGCCACCAGTACAGTCGTTAGGTGGGTGCCCCTGCGAACACATTTGGTCTTGCAGATAGCCGAGTGGGCTCGTGCTGCAGAGAAGTTCTACGAGGTTGCATGGGCTTGAGCAAGATGAACCCATTCAAATTTCAGGAACTGGGCAGTGGCAACTATCAAGGATTTCAGATTGGTCGCATTTGTGAGGCACGGCCTATTTACCTGCGGTGCTTACGGCTATGAGGCACACACCATGCTCGAGGTAAGGTGTTTCTCTGAATTTTTCTGTGTTTGCTTCACTTTCTTTTATTTTATCAACATCAATCAGATTTCTATTCAATTATTTGCATTCTTTGTTTACATTAATTTGTTTTACTACAGTTTTTGTTTTTACAATGCTACATACTTGTGCGACAGGAACAGGCAGGTCTATGCCGGTATAAAATTCCTGTCATAAAAGAATGCAAAGAAGTGCATGGTTCATTGGCATTACCATCTTGCCGTCTTCAAATGGGACCCCAATTTCGACAAAGGCAATGAACTTTGGCAAGGGCAGCCATATAATCATCGGATCTGCAACAATTGGATGAGTTAGTAGTGCAGAATTGCCAGTCCCTGAAAACTATAATGGCCGCTTAGCAGAGGCAAGAGATATGGCAAAATCTGACCTTTGCCCATAGGAAGACCGGTATGCAGCAAGCATATGATTTTTTGCAGCATCTGGGTCACTCTTCCAAAAGTAAAAGAAAAAATTAAGAAAGAAAAAAGAAAAACCATACACATAAAAGATTGAACCTTCTCTCTTTCATGAGTTTTCTAAGACAGGAGTTATCCATGCCTATTAGTTCACATAATTCCTCCAATATAGTTCAAAAAGTATTCAAAACTACAAAGAGTGATCGCATTCGTAAAATATGCGATTTTTTTTCACATTCAAAAAGAGAGAAATATTTCCATTTAACAAAAGTTCTACCATAGAGCTAGACACATATGGGAAAACAACGAGGCCAACCTTATACCTGAGATTCATGATATAGTCCTGCATATAATGACGCATAGAAATAGTCACTCTCCCGCCCACTCATGAATTTTGAAACAAGCTGGAAATTAAGCAACATATTTTGTCAGAGGTGATTGCATAATGCAAAAATCAGAAATAGATCTTGTAGAATGCAACAATCTCTGAAGAAGAATGATAACAGTCCTTAATCCACCAAGGTACATCTTTTATCTGGTAGCTCATCGACCAACAAGGTACATCAACACCACTAAACTTCATACATTTGAAGAAAAGTTGGCATCGATAGCCTGCCAAATCCTCCTAAATAATTTACCATTTGCATATAGAATACAATAAGAACAGATACATAAGCACTTAGAGGTGCAAATTATTGCCTTGTCGGGGTCACCACCATCTTTAAAAATGTTATAGGCCTCACTCATGACTGGACGTGGATCAGTACCAACCTGCATTTAGGAAACTACATGTTCATTAAGTGACTGCTTCACATTACTTTGTAGAAAATAAAAACAGCAAATCCAGTCAAATATTTGGAGACCACATTGAGGAAGATGAAAATGAGACCACAAAACTGGGGAACCACAGTGTCATTGCCTATTTTTAGGGTGTGGACCTTCTCACGTAGAAGCATGAATTTATTCAACAAAAGCAAATATCTCAGGTGAGTAGATATATAGGGGACTCATACCATCAAATGAGGCCATATTCAGACAATCCCTCTGTTACTGGCCCCATCTGAGCCACACTAGTCCAAGGAGATATTTAGTTCTTAATACATTCAGTTATACAAAAATCTAATTTCATACTAGAAGGCATGCTGATTCATATCGCAAGCAGACACTTACCAGCAAGAATCGCTTCCTTGCTTCATCAACACCATAGAGTTGACTTTCACAAAGAAAACACCATATTGATTCCTCTGTATCATTTGGATTTGCTGCAACATCTAATCGAAACTGCTCTGCTCCTTCTTCAAATCTACAAAATAGCATTTGCTTTGTTTACCACACATCTGAAGTACATGGTCTCGGTCCACACAAGATGGCCACACACTTGTAACTAATTTACCTATTTAAATAATACAGCGACAAGCCTCTTTGCCAAAGATCTGATCCAAACAAGAACTTTTACACTATAAGAAAGATTAATACAATTCTCTAATCTAATACTTAAAACCTAACAAATGCACGAGATATACATTGTTTCTGACGAGGATCCAACTCCATTGCTTTGTCAAATTTCAACAATGATCCAGTAACATCACCCTTTAACATCAAATAGGATCACTTAGATTTAGACACGAAAAGCACAACTATAAAAAGGGGATATTTACACAATCTTCATAGTATACCTCTCGGAAGAGTTGCATTCCCTGTCTAATGGCAATGATAGCCTCACGTGCAGAACTACCACCACCTGTTATGGCATCCCAAATGCCTGAGACACAGGGCAAGACTAAACGGCGAGACATTGCTGTAGATGAGATCTGTTGTTGCCTTTTCAATGTAGTATAGCCAAAGAATTGATGATTATTGTAGGATGAGGAGCCATACAGAATCGCAAAAGTTGCCGTAGATGAAGAGTGGTGAAAAGCTGGTGTTGTAGTAGTAGAAAGTTGTGTGTTTAAACCCCAAGTCATACCGCCAACAGTGATTCTGTATTAAGAATGTATTAAATAGTATTAGCTTCTTAATATAGAAGTTATCCTTTCCTAACAGCTTAAGATTTAGGAGAAGTGGTTTACTAACTCGGTATCAGAGAAAAAGTCTCGTTCCCTATTCTCTATGTGGCCCCTATGTCTGTGTACATGTGAGTTATTAGTTCTGTTAATAAATTACCATTCCCTAACAACTTTCTGCCAATTAGGGGGTAAAGAAAATGGCAGGAACAGAAAATAACTAATCCTGGAACAACCAAAAAGTAGAGACAAAATTTTTGGGCCCTTGCCTCTTTGGAAAAGAAGTTGTTCAGTTCAGGGAAAATTATCCTACCCTAGGTCTGTCTTCTAAAGCTTCACCATGAAGTCTTCTCCAATTCTCCTTCCTCACCCTCACATGCAGAACAGCTGTCAATGTCATGCTTGGAAATCTTATGACCCTCTTTTGTTTCATTGATTGCCTATTAATAAATACGCCAAAATCCTCTACTTGCTTTCTTGAACCTAAAGATTGAGAGATATAATCTTCCTTCAAATCCCCTTATGCATTCTCAGTGTTGCCACCAACAAGCTAATTTATTTCTCTTTGAGAATTTTAGGGCATTCATAAATTCACCTGTCTAAATTGTACTCCCTGTGTCCCATATTAATTGTCTGAATGTGAAAAAAGTCTTGTCCCATATTAATTGCACTATTTCATGTTATCCTTCTTATAGTACTTAGTGGAATGAGTAAAAAGGTTAATAAATCGGCTTCCTTGAATATCACATTTTCTCAAATGTGGACAATTAATATGGGATGAGGGGGTAACAAGTTACAGGAAAGATAATAAGACAGTGAAGTTTGAAAAATGTAGAAGATGCAGTTAGGTACTCTGTTTCCACAATATAGCTTCCACAAGAGTGTAGACAGCACTTGCTGCAAAGCTATTCAGAAACATATAAGCCATTGAAACTTAAATTCAATTCCAACATCTCTAGATCAACAAAACCAAAACTACAGAACATCTATTTGGAAGCAGAGTTAAACTGTGGGTTCTTTTCCACCTCCTATGAGAAATATAAATTAAGAATCTAAACGAATTTTTTCATATAAATGCTTCAATAAAGCTCAAAAGTATCAAAGTTATTGATAAATCAAAATTGGCCTATTTCTTTCTTTTTGTTTTTCGTATTTAAAACCCAGTTGGATAAGACTACTTCAGATAAAACTTAGCCACGTTGAGGCAAAACTTGCGAGGAAATCACCAAACCCGTTCAAGATGAAAATGCATGAGCCCTTAAGTGGGTCGATATATAAGTCAAAATTGCCTGTATCAGTTAATTAGTTCCATCCAAAATTTGAAGCAGCATAGGCCCATCATCTTCCTGTACCCATAGTATAACGGGTCATTGAAACTCACCGAAATCCAACAGAACAGAGATTAGTGGAAAACACAAAGGACCACCTATTCACGATGCCCACCTCTTTTAGGCGCCAATAACATGTACTGTCACTAATTTGTATTAAACTAAGAGAATACAAGATGAAAAGGTCTCATATTGTGACTGCATTTCTCAAGTCTAAGATTAACCTAGAAACCAGTAAAAGCAAAGTGAACGGTCAGCTGGGAGAATTCTGATTTTTGGTGCCAATTCTGGGGGTTTCATCAAAATAAAATAACATATACAAGACAACAGCTGTTAGCATAAAAATCATAGAATGGACATTCTGGAGAATCGGCGCACACCTTAAATTGTGTTTCCTTCTGATTCTAAGGAATGTTACGCATGCAGAACGTGAATACTCCTGTTCCCTTGCTTGAAGGTGGGAGAGCTGATAAGACAGGCTGGCCAAGTGAAGTGCGAGAGGACAAAACTATCTTGACTGTCACCAGTCACCACCTCAGACCTCACTTTGCCCAGGGAGATGCGAGAAGGTAATGTGTTCTTAGGCCAAGTCGACTTGGCTCGTTAGAGTATGGTGCTGTTTGGGCGTTAATTTTTAGAAACGGAGATAGAATATTTTAGAATTAGTTTTAATAATTTAAGGCTAAAGAAGAATTACATAGTAATAGAATTTTTTAAAATAAATATAAATATAATGTCAAAACTATTTTTAATATTTTAAATTAATATAATTTTTATTTTGACCTTCGCTATGCACGTTCTTGATACTGTAGTAATCCTAAATTCAAACTATATCAAACAAAATCTCATATTTGTAGATAATTTTAAACTTTTGAAGTGGGTTTCACTTATATGTCATGTTTTTTTATTGGATAATAATTGAGAGCTTGAATCACCTGGTGAGGTGATTTGGTGATTTTGATTGATTTCGGTTGGAAATGGCATGGAATTAACTTCCGCCTATTTTTTGTACCTAACTACAATTTTAATTATTCTAGACAGAATTGAGGCAAAATCGTTAGAATCTTACACAAATTTTAATGCTAAACAACCTTTTTATATAGATAGTCTAAGAGCATCTCCAACATGTAGGGGTGTGCACGGGCTAGCCCGGCCAGCCTGTTGCTTATTTTGGGCGGGCCAGACCTTCCCAAGCAAGTCCGTTGGGGCCCACCCTAGCGAAGGGGTAGAAGGGGGCCCAGCCCACAACCCTCTTATAAAGGGCTATGGGTGGGATCGGGCCAACCCGCTAGGCCCACCTACCCTCCATCCTTGTAATTTTTCAATTTTTTAAAAATACATAAAAAAATCTAAAAAAATAATTATTATATAATTCATAAAATTATACAATAGACTTGTAACTTACAAAATGAATGCTAGAATTGCATCACTATAAAATGAGTACATCCCAACTAAGTTGACACCCACTCACCTATTTATCATTTACAATTACAATCTAAAACCTTATTTTACATTATTAACTAATTTTCTATATAGGCTACTATTTTCTCTTCAAAATTGGGAGCTTCTGTCATTTCTTCTGCATCCAAGCAATCCTTCAAGCAAATATACGCCTCCACTATATCAGGTGTTAGTCAACTTCGCCTTTCATCTAACACCGTACCTCATACACTAAAAGCAGATTCTAATGCATCACTCTAAAATGAGTACATCCCAACTAGGTTGGCACCCACTCACCTATCTATCATTTACAATTATAATCTAATACCTTAAATTATATTATTAACATTATTGATTGTCAAGTTTTTTTATTTCTTCTCCTATTTCCTATTCAAAATTGGGAGCTTGTGCCCTTTTTTCTGCATCTAACCAATCATTCAAGCAAATGCATGCCTTCACCACATTGGGCGTTAGTCTACTTTGCCTTTTGTCTAACACCTTACTTCTTACACTAAAAACAGATTCCGATGTTGTTGTGGACATTAGGGAGGAGAGGGTTAATAAATCACAAGCTAAAGCAGACAATACAGGATAGTTACTTCCATATGTCTATCACCAAGTTAAAACATCCATATTACTGAGTTGTTTGGAGGACATAATAAGGTTCAAATAAGCATTTAAATAGTTAGTTAATTCACTCCTATTAGTACTATATTTTTGTTTATTTTTAAGAAGTAACATCAAAGACTTAGTGTTATGTGAAAGATTCATATGAATAAAAGAAGAAGTCAATTGATTTTGTCTTGTCCCATGGGTCATTTCAAATATATTATATAAAGAATGCACAATAGTTTCTACAATTTTATATAGAGCATTATTTTCACTAGCATAGAGACTCATGTTGCTACATATATATACCATCAATTAAAATTTGTACACCTTCTAATTTAACCTATAATTAATTACAACCCCTATACAATAAATTAAATAGATAGGAGACCAATATTTATTAAATTTTATTTCTATTTCCTTTACATGATCTGCAAATGCTTCAACCTCTCTATAGAGTGCAAATTCATCAGTTATGTCATACAAGTGGTTTAAAATTGAACAAGAACTAGGATATTAAACTCTAGATAAATCTTTAGTAATATTATAAAAAATAAATAGAAAATATATCAAACAAATAGATATAACAAAATGACCTTCATTAAGCCCTAGATGAGGTAAATTTTTTGTAGCCCAACATATAATTAAACTTTCAAATCCTTCACAAAATTTAACATTAAATATGTCTTATTTCACCTTTGACGAACATCTAATTGAAATTTTTTTATGTTTCTTGCCATGCAATCTATATAAGTCTTTAAATTCTTGTAATCTAGAGGGTGAAGAGGTGATATGTAACAAAATATTTTTAATTAATTTAATATGAGGTTTAACTACATTTAAATCATCTTAAAGAAATTAATTAATTATGTGACATGCACATCTAATATGAAATATATTTGAGTCTATTGGACCAATGTGTTCACAATGGGATTCTAAAAAATATACCGCTAAATTATTATTAAAGGCATTATCTAAAGTAATAAATATAAATTTATCTTTAATTGAGTATTCTTTTAAAACATACATCCATGATTTTTCAATAATTGAAGTGGAATGAGGATATTCTACAATGTTAAAATATATCATTATCTTATGTAATCTCTATGATTAATCTAAAAAATGAGTGGTAACACATGCATAGCCGATATCTTGGATACTAGTCCAAATATCAGATGTTAGAGCAATCTTACCCAGAATTGTTTGTAGGGTTTTCATAAGTTCTACCTTGTACTCCTTGTGTAGCTTGACAACATCTCTCCTCAATTTTGTGTGCAAGATTTTGTTAGAGACCGGATTAAGAGCTTCCTTTACATACTCCTCGAACTTAGAGACATCGGCAAAATAGAAGGGGTGCTAGACACACACAACATACTTCACGAGTTCCCTCTGTTTTGTATATTACTGGAAAAAAAAAGAACTAAGAGAGGTATAAGAGGCGGTCATGGAACTTAATTATGCTTGTTTGGGGTCCTTCGGTCCATGCTTGGCGGAGCATGATCTATATGGCAAAGAAGATGTCTAATACCCCCTCCTCCCCCAGCTCTCACGCTTAGAATACTTTTACAATAATTGCATTCGGCTTTGAGGGGGAACTTGTAGGGGTTATAATAGCCATGTGGGCCTTGCACTCCTCTCGAGTATCGGGACGACGTTGCACATCTGTCCCTGCTTCCCTTGGATAATTTTTTCTCTTAGTCCCTTGTTTTTCACATACAAATTCCTTTTCATAGAGAACGCCAGTATTCCGAGAAAATGCTGAAGAATGTTTCCTAATTCGAAACCCTTTTACTATTGTATATGCATTATAAAATGCATAAGCCTCATCAATAGAAAAAAATTCCATCCCCTCACAAGGTATCAAATTCATATCAATCCGATTTGGACCCTCTATAGTTTGCTTTCTGCTTAATCCCACCTCTTCTTGGATGTCATCTAAGCAAGCTTCTCCAAGTTCCATATTACATTCAAATAACTAGAGACATAACAAAAAAGATGTAATAGAAGATTCCTCAAAAGATTCAAGTTGATAATGGCAAGCACAATTTCAACCAATTGCATAAATATGAGGTTTTTGCATCATAACAAATTGTCAATAAATATACCAAAATCAATAAATGGCCATAAAAATATATATTCAGTGTAAAGAAAATCAAAATGACCTAAAAAAGAGAATCCTAGACACCCAGTAATTATACACCTCCAGGAAACACAAAGCCAATAGCCACATTAGATAAATATTAACTCTAATGGCAACAAGATGAAAATGCAAATATTAATACAACTATATAAACACTAAATTTGGCTAAAGTAGGATATGAAAAAAAAACAAATATATACAACTATAGAGTGTAAATAAGGTTAAAATGACATGAAAAGAAAACCTAGTTACTAGGATTGGAAATCAGTCTTCGAGTCATTGACTGTGACTGATTAACATGACCATTTAGTGTCATGATCATGACTGTGACCAACTGTCCAGTGGACATGCTCTGTCCATTTTTCTCTTATTTTTTTTCTTTTTTCTACTTTTACCTTGTTTATGCATAAAACCTATGTAAGTAAAAAATTGAATGCATACACAAACAAAAGAGGAGATAACTAAAAGAAGTGCAGGCTAAAAGTTAAAGGCATATATGCTTTAAAGGAAAAAATAATAACAATTATTCAAAATAGTCGGTAGTTGGAGGCTTGTTCAAGGTAGAGAAATAGTCGTAGAGGATCAAGGAAGTTGGCAAAGGGAGGCTTGCGGTGGGTCAGAGCAGCAAGTTGCACCATTGTAGACTGAGGGAAGGTTGTGGGCTGGGGCACAACAGTACTATTTAAGACAGGAGAAATTTTGTGGCATCAAGCGGTAGCACTAGAAGCTTGTTCATGGCAGAGAAACAACCGCAAAGGGTCAGGGAATGGGTCGATTTCAGACTAGCTACTAGAGGCTGCCCTTAGGAGGCAGGTATGAGAATTTTGTTAGATGGAGGCTTGTCGGGGAAGCTTGGTTGCTACAAACAACATGACTAAGAGGGGCGTGGCTAGGGCACAACAGCATATGAGGCTGGTGTCGTGTAAGGTCCCTAATTTTTCTACGATTTTTTGGGATTTTCCTGCTATTTTTCTGGTAATTTTTGGCAGAAAAATGTGACGCTTTGGCGTATTCATATTTGTATATTTTTTCCAATATTTATACCTGTAGAGTCAGGTGTAGGTCTTATTCACGGGCCATAGGCTTCGCCGCATGCTTACGGCGAGAATTTTTGAGTTACAACATGTAACCGGGAGGTTAACGCGTATTGGGGACATAGACGGAAAAATTAAAAAGTGTATTATAAATCTGAAATCCATCCACTGGATTCCATAAGTTTCGATGTCCGAAATATTTTTACAGACGTCCAATAAGTGTATGAGAAACCCGAGCCCATTTTCGGTCACTCTGTTCTCCCTCCTTCGTCGTCGGATTCCGCCGGTTCTTGTCAGGATCCTCTTTGTCTCACCGCCATGAGCACGTAGGTACTGGCTATGACCGCTACCATGGCCTCTTCGCTCCTCCATGAGGTACTGAACTTTTATTTGGTTTTTCTCTCCTTCAAATACCGTTTTTGAGCCATGGGGATACGATTTTGATGTCGTTTGGAGCCACGCTCAACTAGACTTATGTTTGGTTGGCCGCTAGGAACCCATAGGCACTGGTTAGAGCCGCCGCCAGCTTTCTTCACTCTGTTGTGAGCTACTGGTACTTTGGTTGGGTTTTGTTACTATATTTCATCTCACTGTCTGTAGCATTTTTTTGACACCAGTGTGTTTCCGGTCGTCGTCCAACCACTGGATGGCTACTTCGACCCGATGTAGGTTGGGGGTTGCCGTTTCTGACCCCGCTTCGCCCCTATTATCTTGCTCTGCCCTGTTATACGCTTTGGGTGTGTCTCAGGTCATTGCCATCGGCGAGCCGTTTGCCATTTGGCCATCGTGGGCTCTACCCCGGCTCGACGACAGTGAGGGTGAGACCCACTTGGCCCAATTATACCTTTGCTCAGAATGGGTCGCTTGCATTTTCCATATACCGTGCGAGATGCATAGCTGCCCACGCCAAATGTGTTGGTTGTGGGTGGCGATTGGCGATGTCGCCGCTTCGATCGGCCACCACCTCTTGGCCATAGCTCAGTTGCCCTTTTGTGGGCCTTGGGCCACTACCGTCCAACCCATCTCCCCTAGAGATGTCCTTTTTGGCCGTGTGTGCATGTGGCCACGCGTGTGCTTTTGGGTTTAAGCGTTGTATTTGTGCCACTTGATTGTCTGTTGGCTTTGCCACCGAATGGAGTTGACATCAGAGTCCTCTACCGCCTCTCCTTTGTGCTCAAGCATCACCCCATGCTCTCCGCCCGTATGTGGGCCCCTGTTGATGCAAAATTGTCTCCGTTGGGTGTTGTCAATGGCCAATTTTGATGTTTTACTGCCGGCTGAGTATGTCACTTGTGTTGGCTTGACCTTTCTCCCGGCCGCCCTAGTGTGCCGTCGTTGATTGCGGATTCTGCCCCATTGAGTTCTGACACCCCGTTTGGCTGTGATTGTTTCTGGCACTTCTTAAAATCCTCGGGATAGCAGTTCTCTCAATTTGGCAAAGCTTTTGGCCGTAACTCCGCCACCAACACTGCCATTGTCATGTGCTCGCCATCAAATGTCATGATTACGAGGTAGGGGTGCTTTGAATGAGTAGCAGCATGCTAAGATTGTGTGATTCAATGCTTTGGATGCTAAATCATGATCCGTTTGCATGATGTAAGAGGATGGATTATGCCATGTTGAAATGCATATGACATGCATGTTGGCTGTAAGTATGTTTGAAGTATGTATGTGCTAGTGATGGCTAGTGTGTATGTTTGTAAGCTTCGTATGTTGATTGAGTATGTGCTAGTGATGGCTAGCGTGTATGTTTGTGAGCTTCGTATGTTGATTATGTGCTAGTGATGGCTAGCATGTTTGTTGGTAAGCTTCATATGTGGATTGAGTATGTGCTAGTGATGGCTAGTGTGTTTGTTGGTAAGCTTCGTATGTTGATTGAGTATGTGCTAGTGATGGCTAGTGTGTTTGTTGGTAAGCTTCGTATGATTGAGTATGTGCTAGTGATGGCTAGTGTGTTTGTTGGTAAGCTTCATATGATTGAGTATGTGCTAGTGATGGATAGCATGTTTGTTGGTAAGCTTTGTATGTGTTTGTATGCACTAGTGATGGCTAGTGAGCATGTTTGTAAGTTACGTATGTATGAAAGTATGTGTATGTTATACATATGTGTGATAGACATACATAAGTATGATGACTATTTGCCTATGCTTTGGATATGTGTATGTGCATGTGGGCAGAGGTATGGGCTATGGATGGTAAGAAGTGTCAGTGTTTGGTATGGATTTGGATATGGATGTGTAAGCGTATGACAGATGACAGAGGATATGAATATGACGGGCGAGGATTGGAATGGATTGTTTTGGATTAGAGCACATGTTGGGGGATTGTCAGACAGTAAAAGTGTGCATAATTGTATAAGAATAATGTATAGATTATGAAGTGAAAATTAAGCATAATAAGTGAGATTTAAGTAAGAGCGTGATAACTGGGGTTGGCTCTAAGGAGCTCAGTTGCAGGACTTCCGAATAAGATGTTTTGGCCATAAGGTGGGTGGTGGAGTATGTAAGACTATAAGGATTTGGTGTATGATGAGTTATGTTGTAAGATGAACGGGCTAAGTGAAGTATGCTGCCCTGACAAACTGGGGTTTTGGATCGGGCTTAGCTTCGGTTTGATTAGTGGAGCATGTTATTCTTGAGTGCTTGTGTGGCATAATTGTACTGCATAATTTACTTAATTCAAACTTGAATTATAAGCACAGCTAATGATAGCATTGTGACTTTGAGACTTGAGGGTTCGATGGATTAAGTTCTGTGTTTGAGCTAGCCGATAATGAGTCGGCCAAGCATTTCTCATGTCTTGCCATGGTGTTTATCCTGTGGGATGTTGTCTGTGTGTTGTATAGAGCACTAGACGTCTGATGCTCTGTTGAGAGCGATGTATGTTTCTGATTTGGTCTATGTGTTGTATGAAGCCCATACATCTAATGCTCTGTTGAGAGCAATGTATGCTTTCGATTTGGTCTGTGTGCTGTATAAGCCCAGACGTTTGATGCTCTATTGAGAGCGTTGTATGATTTCCGCCCAAGAGTGGCACTATATGTTTCTGCCCAAGAGTGACACTATATGTTTCCGCCCAAGAGTGGCACTGTATGTTTTTGCCTAAGTGGCACTGTATGATTATGCCCAAGAGTGGCACTAGCACTATAAGACCAATTATGGTGGGCAATTCTATGGTACTATAAGACCCATTATGGTGGGCAACTGTATGACCCCTTATGTGAAGGTGTTTATATTTGCGCGCTCAGGTAAGTAGCATCATTGACCTGCTCTTACCTGTTTGATCTAGTGCCCCATGAGCATTGGTGTGCCTTACCTTCAGAAAAGTCCATAGCGTCTAGTCACTCCCCGGAGGTTAAGGCGATGCCCCAGTGGCATTCTTTTCTGTTTTGACGCTGAAGCTTATTAGTTGTAATGAGCTTCAGTGGTCAATAGTACGAGTACGATTGTATGAGTATGTGTACGACTGTAAGAGTATGAGTATGAGTAAGATTGTAAGCGTGTAATTCTGAGTAAGATTGTAAGTGTAAGACTATACGAGTAAGGTCGTACGAGTAAGTATATGATTGTACGAGTAAGGTCGTACAAGTATGTGTAAGTTGTATGAGTATGCATACGATGGTACGAGTAAGTTCGTAAGACCCTGGATAAGGGTGTTTGTGTAAGTTTAATTTGATGGTATGATTTTGGCACGATGGTGCAGGGCAAATTGGAAGAGATAATTGTAGTGAGAGAGTTTCCTTATGTCTTTTTGGAAGAACGACCAAGTTTCCTCCAAGGAGGGAAGTAGAGTTCACCATAGATTTGATTCTGGGGACATTACCTAATTTAGAAGCTCCTTATAGGATGACTCCTGCAGAGTTGAGCGTAAAACCCAACTTTAAGAATTGTTGGAAAAAAGGATTCATTAGGCCAAGTGTTTCTCCATGGGGGCGGCAATTTTTTGTCAAAAAGAAAGAAGGTTCTATGAGATTATATATTGACTATAGGATGATAAAAAAAGTAACAGCTAAGAATAAATATACATTATCTCGCATTGACGATTTGTTTGATCAATAACAAATAACAAAGGTCCTTTCCAAAGAGGCCTTAAATCTAGATACCATCATTTGAGGGTCAAGGAAGAAAATATATTTGAAATTACTTTTCAAACAAGGTATGGACACTATGACTTCATGGTAATGTCATTCAAAATCACTAATGCTCTAGGAGCATTCATGGATTTGATGCACTATATTTATAGATTTGCTTTATAAGTTTGTTATTGTCTTTCTGGATGACATACTTATCTATTCATCATTAATGGAAGAACATGAGGAACACTTGATAGAAACTCTTACTATTCTTTAAAATGTAATCTTTATGTAAAGTTTAGTAAGTTCAACTTTGCGCTTGAAAGTGTTAACTTTTTGGGACATATTATTGATCGTTTATAATTAAACCCTTTGCAAGTGTACAAGGTTATTGTACTAGGATAAGTATTAAAGGGTTGTCAAACCTCAGGGACAGATTGATTATCACTAAATCTAAAGAGGAATTTGCTGATTGAAAACTAAAACAAACTTAAACTTTAATTAAGTAAAGGAAAGAAATCAACTAGTTTAAAAACAAGAGATTAATATAATGAAATTACTTAGGAAATTGAATCCACTAGAAAACCATCAATTCCTTAACTTTTAATCTAAATCTAGTGTGAATATGAATAAGTATTCCCAGCTACAAGCTAGAATTACTTCAGAAAGAATCATTAATTAAATTCCATGCCATGAACTATCTTCAGCAATAACACAAATCATCTACACTAAACTAGCTATAGGCATGACCCATCTAATCTTAATATAACTCATCTAAGTCATTAATTATCTTAAATCACAGAAATTAGAATTGATGCAAATAAAAAAAAACACATCAATCTATCATCTACAAGACAATAAATCAACATAGACTTGAATAAACATTAAAAGTTCTTCCATTAAAAAGGAAATCCATATCATACAATTGTCATCATTCACAACTGAGATCTAAATTAAAAAGAAAAAAACTGAAACTTATCTATAGCTTCATCAACTCCTAAGTAAAAGAAAAGTCTAGCCTTCCATTGTAGAAGAAAGCACTTAAATCTCCATTAGAAGCTTTGAGTTCTCTTCCATCTTCTTCTTCCTTTTTCTCTTTAGAAAATCAACTGGAATCCCCCAATTTCAAGCCAAATATGTCTTTATATCGGTATAAGAGCCGGAGAAAGAAGTCCAATATGAAAAGGATTAAAAATTGACTAAAACTAGGAAATTGCGCGTTATCCCGTTCAAACGCCCAGCATGCCAGTTCGAACGTCTATACTACATTTTTGTCCAAAATCACGTTATCCCATTTGATACTTCAAATGCCCCGTTCGAACGGCTACACTGTTTCTGTAATCTGGACAGTTTTTCTGGACAGTCCAATTTCCTGTTCATTAAGCTTTTCTCCATGTCCATATTAATTTCTAACATGTTTATAACTCCGAAAAGTTGTCCAAATCGCTTTAAAGCATGTCAAGACTATTTTGAATTATTCCAAATATCATCCAAGTACCTCGATAAGTGCACTTTACCTACAAAATATAAAATATTATATTTTAGACATGTAGAATATAACTAAAATTCCAACTTGATTTAAATACATGCCTAAACTACTAATAACTTCTAAAATTAATTAATAATCAAACTAAAACATTAATAACTATCTTAATCTAGATAAACCATAACTAACACTAAATTAACCTAATCTATACTAGCAAATAAGGTAAAAATGCATATAAAATAGATATATATATATATATATATATTTCATACTTATCAAATACCCCCAAACTTATATTTTGTTAGTCCTCGAGCAAAACAAAAATAAAATAAAATAACTAATCTAGAAAAATAAATAAAAGCCACTTTCGTAGGGAATCACGATTGTATTTAACGTATGCAATAAGCCTTTAAACCCCTAGGTGTCCATAGTTGGATGAGTTGTGTCTCGTGAGGGTTTGCAGTAATGATACCGACAAACATCAAAACCTAATAAAATAAAATAAAACAAGAAAACAAAAATTCTAAAAACAATCCTCTCTTAAAAACACATAACTATTTTTAAAAAGAACCAACTACAAATACTTGAAACAAGTAAACAATTTCGATCTCATCACTTTCAAGTAAGGAATAATCTATTCTATAACCCCATCTTAGAAATAATTGTGCAACTACATATATGCATTTCAAAAACATAAAGTGTAGAAACTTTGTAGTCATACAATTTTATTCTTTATTAACAAGCATATCTTATGTGACCCATTAACCAAGCTCATTAAAGTTCACTAACTCAAAAATATAACTATGATAATCTTTCATCTTTAACATCTCATAATAAACCCTCATGAAATAGCCTTCAAATTCAATTAAATTCAGGGGATAAGAGCATAATATACCTCAAAATATGAATTGTGCAATACTTAGTTCTATTAAGCTTTCTAAATAGTCCATGTAACAAGTGTTAGGCCAGTGTCCCTAATCCAGTTGGCTCAAGGCACTAGGTGTTGAAACACCCCTCAGGCTTAATAACTCGCATTATAAAGGCCACAAAACCAAGCAAGTCATAAAAGAATTTATCTCAACTTTTCACCTTTTGACGCAATCCCTTATACTTGCCTAGGCACAAGGTCCGGTTACTCAATAAAAAGAGAAACAAACCTTGACTTTTTTCATCAATTTTTTTTTAATCAATCTATTTTTTCAATTTTTTTTCATTCTTTTTTTTTCTTTAGACACTTATCCCATTTTTTTTAAATAAAAAGTAAGCATAAAGATCTATCATAAAATATTAAAAATTACTCAATTGTCAAATTTTCAAAAATATGCTCAGTTAAAGATATCCCACTAAGATTACAAGTAATAAATCATAAAATTATATTCGTACAAGTTTCAAGTGTGTGAAATGTGATTTAAAAATATAAGCATAATTATCCAAGATAATAAAAATAAAATAAAAATTACTCACTTAATCATTTTCATCACTTAATTAATTACTTGAACTTTCTTCATGAAATTGATCTCTTTAAAAACAGACATATACTTTTAAAAGAAAATAAGCGATAAAGCCCACTTAAAAGTAAAGAAAACAAAACAAATAATGAAAAAAATACTCTAAAATATCCTAAAAGAAAAATAAGAAATGAAAATATCTTTCTACACCCCCAAACCTAAATTGATCATTGTCCTCAATGTTAAAGAAAGTATATACTACAATGACAAGAATAAGTAAGAGAGGGAAAGAAAGACATCACTTGAAAGCATAACTAATCCACTAATCTAAAAATGAAGTACATAGGATTGGAGAAAAGAAATAAATATAAGTGATGAGCATTTCCCCAAACCTAAAGTATTATATCCCATAAAAGAAGAAAAACTATAATGAAGAAAAAGAACTGAGAAAATAAGTAAATAAAGCCTAAATGAAGCAAAGAAAATAAACAAAAGGAAAATAAATATATCAAAAACATGGGTTGCCTCCCAAGAAGCGCTAAGTTTATTGTCTTTAGCCAGACATTGCCAACATTCTCAAATATATCAGGGCAGCTGGTAGATATTAGCATTGGCTCTTCTCTTACGTCTCCAAAAAGATGATGCAGAAAAATTAGAAGGCATGACTTGATTATGGGTTGATGCTACAAAAGATGGACCTCTATCATAAGCATCAAATCTAAAATTGTCTA
This sequence comes from Saururus chinensis, assembly GCA_035235625.1. Taxonomy (NCBI): domain Eukaryota; kingdom Viridiplantae; phylum Streptophyta; class Magnoliopsida; order Piperales; family Saururaceae; genus Saururus; species Saururus chinensis. The sequence continues at coordinate 32,974,860 of CP141140.1, forward strand.
CCATAAAACATTCAGCATTAGAAGTTGCAGGCAAATGGTTAGACACATCAAAAACATTTAGTTGCACTTTCATGTTCCCAAAAGTCATCTCCATTACCCCCGTCCTACAATTTATGCATGCATTAGTTGTGGCAAGAAAAGGGCGACCTAGAATGATAGGAATCTGATATGTGGGGTTGGCACCGGTCTCCATATCTAAGACAATAAAATCAACAGGGAAAAAGAACCGGTCATCCTTCACTAAGACATCCTCAATGACTCATCGAGGCTTACGCACAGAACGGTTGGCTAGCTGCAAGGTAACTGATGTAGGCTGCAATTCACCTAACCTTAGTTTCTCATACACCGAATAAGGGAGTAGATTGACACTCGTACCAAGGTCAAGGAGGACTCTATGGATGGAGTGATCGCCTATGACAGAAGAAATAGTGGGAACTCCAGGGTCCTTATACTTAGGTGGGGTGTCAAACTTCAAAAGAGAGCTTACTTGCTCGGTGAGAAAGACCTTCTTAGACACATGGGTCTTGGATTTACACTTTTGAGCGCATAGGTCTTTGAGGAACTTAGCATAAGCAGGGACTTGCTTAATGGCTTCTAAGAGGGGGAGATTAATTTTGACTTGTTTGAAAGTCTCAAGAATCTCATCAGTCCTAGCTGTGCTCTTTCTAAATGGTGGGGCCATGTCAAGACACTGAGGAAAAGGTGCCCTACGGATAGAAGATCCCTCAGAAGTGGTCTTAGACTGTTGCTCTGAGGAAGGGGAAGGATAGACTGACTCCTTTGAATTTGGCTCACTCTCTAACTCATGAGGCTCATTAGGGGCTTCCCTCTCTAGCTCCTCACCCCTATCATCTGTCACTGGTGTCCCCCAACGTTCTTGTCAACAATCCTCCCACTCCTAAGGGTCATTATGGAATTAACTTGTTCATTAGAGGGAGGAGCTCCCTCTACCTGAAATTGACCTTTAGGGTTTGGTAGGGGTTGACTTGGCCACGTCCCCATCTCTCTCTTATTGATAGCATTGGTTGTTGTCCAATTTGGGCTTCTAACTTTGTATAGATTGTGTGTGAGAGTGGAGGAGTTGGGATTGAGATTGTAGCTCTTGTAATGCAGTTAAGACCTTCTCTTCAAAACTCGAACTCCTACTAGGTTGGACATATGGGGGTTGCACTTGAGGTTGGTGGATAGGGGCTGGTGGAACTTGGAATGGTTGCCTAGGGGGTTGGTTACCCATAACCCCTTGGTTTTGTGCCCACCAGGAAAAGTTAGGATGATTCCTCCACCCAGGGTTATATGTATTTGAAAATGGATTGTTCTCAGCCCTAAGGAAGGATTGGGTAGCATTCACATGGTTTTGGACAAGCTCAGGAAATTGAGATGCAGATGGACACTCTATGATAGTATGGGCTGGGCTAAGGCATATTGTGCATGCATCTTGAGTGAAGGGAGTGGGCTGATGGGTTGATGTCATAAGGAGGTCCAGCTTCCTACTCAAAGTATTAACTTTAGAGGATATGTCTAATGGGTTTTTGACTTCATACAAGCCACACCTAAAGGGGGCATTGTTCAAGGTAGATAATCAACTCTCATTTCTATTCAACTTAGCATGTTGAAGAGAATTTTTACTCAAGTCCTCAAAAAGTTTCCATGCCTCATTTTCATTTTTTAGCAAAAAGGTACCCCCACAACTTGCATCAACAAGATGACGGTTTTGTTCAGTAAGACCCTCATAAAAATGTTGCACTAATTGCCACTTAGCGACAACATGATGAGGACACCTCCTAAGAAGGTCCTTAAGTCTATCCCAACTCTCTTGGAACTGCTCAGTGGGAAGTTGGGCAAAAGTGGTTATGGCCTTTCTCATTTGGTTGGTCTTACCTATGGGGAAGTACTTTTTAAGGAACTCTTGTTGCATTTGGGCCCATGTTATGATAATGTTTGGCTCTAATGAGTGAGGCCATTCCTTAGCTTTATCTTTCAATGTGAAAGGAAAAAGGCGAAGTTTAACAGCTTCATCGGTTACATTTGAGAGCTTAAAAGTTGTGCATATTTCTAAGAAGTCATCTAGGTGCCTATACAGGTTTTCATTATTAAGCCCATAAAAAATGGAAGCATTTGAATGACATTAGGCTTAATCTCATAATTTTGAGCAGCGACCGCTGGCAACCTAATGCATGAGGGGAGGTGTACTCATTGGGAGTGTAATACTCCCTTAGAGCTTTGAGTGGTGCATCTACTAACTGATGTTCAGCCATGATGGGGGTAGAAGTAGTGTGGGAGGAGGAATTGGTGGGAAAGTTTGGGTGTGTAGGGATGTAGGTCGAGGGCAACTTAGTTCTCCTAGATGTCCGCTCAGGCTCAGGGTCAAATGGTACTAATCGGGGGAGTAAGGCGCGACAACCACGCATACACCACAAACACACCACACAATTTTAAATGTAAAAAGGAAAGAATAAGCAAAAATTAACTAAGAAAAAAAACTAAAAATAAAGAGAGAAAAAGATCTTGCAAACCGAAGAGAAGTACTATGCTTCTCGATGTCCACTTGTGGCCACAAGTGTAGAGAGCACGATCTTCAACTCAGCCTACAAGATCAAATTAAAAGAAGGTAAGAAACTAAGAATTAACCTAAAAACTAAAGTAAACTGAATCTAAATAAGATAGAATTATCCTAATACTAATTTAGTAACAAATCAACACCGTCCCCGGCAACGGTGCCAAAAACTTGATCGTTTATAATTAAACCCTTTGCAAGTGTACAAGGTTATTGTACTAGGATAAGTATTTAAGGGTTGTTAAACCTCAGGGATGGATGGATTATCACTAAATCTAAAGAGGAATTTGCTGATTGAAAACTAAAACAAACTTAAATTTTCATTAAGTAAAGGAAAGAAATCAACTAGTTTAAAACAAAAGATAATTATAATGATTATACTTAGGAAATTGAATCCACTATAAAATTATAACAATTCCTTAACTTTTAATCTAAATCTAGTGTGAATATGAACAAGTATTCTCAGCTACAAGTTAGAATTACTTCAGAAAGAAACATTAATTAAATTCTATGGCATAAACTATCTTCGACAATAGCACGAATCATCTACACTAAACTAGCTATAGGTATGACCTGTCTAATCTTAGTATAACTCATCCAAGTCATTAATTATCTGAACATTAAAACTATTTTATGACCATCTCATCTAAATCACAGAAATTAGAATTGATGTAAATATCAAAACGACATTAATCTATCATCTACAAGACAATAAATCAACATAGACTTGAATAAACATTAAAAGTTCTTCCATTAAAAAGGAAATCCATATCATACAATTATCATCATTCACAACTGAGATCTAAATTAAAAAGAAAAAAAACTGAAACTTATCTATAGCTTCATCAACTCCTTAGTAAAAGAAAAGTCTAGCCTTCCATTATAGAAGAAAGCACTTGAATCTCCATTAAAAGCTTTGAGTTCTCTTCCATCTTCTTCTTCCTTTTTCTCTTTAGAATATCTACTGGAATCCCCCAATTTCAAGCCAATATGTCTTTATATAGGCATAAGAGCCGGAGAAAGAAGTCCAATATGAAAATGATTGAAAATTGGCTAAAACTAGAAAACTGCACGTTATCCCATTCAAATGCCCTGCATGCCCGTTCGAACTCCTATACTATGTTTTTGTCCAAAATCATGTTATCCCGTTTGATACTTCAAAAGCCCCGTTCGAACGGATACACTGTTTCTTCAATCTTGACAGTTTTTCTGGACAGTCTAATTTCCTGTTCATTAAGCTTTTCTCCTTGTCCATATTAATTTTTGACATGTTTATTACTCCAAAAAGTTGTCCAAATCACTTTAAAGCAGGTCAAGACTATTTGGAATTATTCCAAATATCGTCCAAGTACCTTGATTAGTGCACTTTACCTACAAAATATAAAATATTATATTTTAGACATGTAGAATATAACTAAAATTCCAACTTGATTTAAATACATGCCTAACTACTAATAACTTCTAAAATTAATTAATAATCAAACTAAAATATTAATAACTATCTTAATCTAGATAAACCATAACTAACACTAAATTAACCTAATCTATATCAGCAAATAAGATAAAAAGGCATATAAAATAGATATATATTTCATACTTATCAATTATTTATAAGGATAGGGTGTTAGTGGAGCTTTCAAAAGTAGAAGATGTTTTAAATTGGGAAAGACTAAAGAATGTGATAGAAGTTAGAAGTTTTCTTGGGTTAACAGGATGTTATAGAAGATTTATCAAAGGATTTTCATCCATAGCTCTTCCAATGACAAAATTAGCAAGGAAGAATGCTAAATTTGACTAGAATGAGGAATGTGATAGAAGCTTCTGGAAATTGAAAGAGAGACTTACCATGACTCTAGTTTTGGTGTGACCTAAAGGTGAATAAGGTTTTGTGGTTTATAGTGATGCTTCAAAGAAAGGATTAGGATGTGTTCTTATGTAGCATGGTAAAGTAGTAGCCTACGCCTCTAAACAATTGAGGACACATGAGCAAAATTATCCTACTCATGATTTGGAGCTGGTTGTGGTTATATTTGCCTTAAAGATATGAAGACATTATCTTTATAGAGTAACTTTTCAAGTATTCACCAATCATCAGTTTGATGTATGCCTTTTCACAGAAAGATTTAAATTTGAGACAAAAAAGATGGTTGAAACATTTAAAGGATTATAATTTCTCTATTTTTTTATCACCCTCATATAAAGCTAATATGGTGGCAGATGCATTGAGTAGAAAGACAGAATTAATTATGGATGATTTATTGTTAAGAGAATGAAATTTAATTGAGTTAGCTACCTTGCACATTTAGGAAATACCAAGAAAAGGGAAACCAATTATATCTAATTTCAAAATTAAGTCTCAAGTGGTAGAAAAGATTTTTGATGCACAATTATTGGACAAGGAGACACAAGAGTTATAAAAGAAGAAAGACTTCATAAAAGGAGTGGATGGAAGCATAAGGTTTAGGAACAGGTTGGTGGTTCATAATATTGAAGACTTGAAAAGGGAATTATTGGAAACAAACCATCATTCACAATATACAATTCATCCCAGAAGAATTAAAATGTATAGAGACTCAAAAGAATGATTTTGGTAGAATGAGATGAAAAGCGATACTGGAGATTTCATGTCTGGATGTTTAACTTGTCAATAAGTGAAGGTTAAACATCAAAGACCGACAAGGATAGTTAATATTACAATGTATTTTGTTGTGGGATTACCTTACACTCAAAGCAAAGATGATGTTATTTGGGTAGTGGTTGACCAAATCTGCTTATTTTCTACCTATTAGATGGACACAATCACCTAAAAGTTTGGCAAAGTTCTACCTCAACAAACAGTGAGATTACATGAAACTCCACTATCAATTGTGTCAGATAGAGGTCCAAGGTTTACATCTAAGTATTGGAAAAATATCCAAAGTACCTTCGGAACTAAACTACAATTAAGCACAACTTTTGAACCTCAAACAAATGGACAATCCGAAAGAACAATCTGACCTTGGAAGATATACTTCGAGCTTGTGTGTTGGAATGAAATGAAAATTGGGACATATTTTTATCACTCATAGAGTTTCTTACAATAATAGTTTTCATTTTAGCATTGGAATGGTACTATATGAAGTATTATATGAAGATGATGTCAGTTACCCACAATCAAGAGAAAACTTCTCACAGCCAAAAGTAGACAAAAGAAATATGCTGATTTGAGAACAAGAGAGATGGAGTTTGAAGTAGGAGATCATGTATTTCTTAAAGTATCACCTTCTAAGGGAGTGTTGAGATTTTGGTAAAAGGGAAAAAAGAGTCCTATATATGTAGGTCCTTTTGAAATATTACAAAGGACTAGACTAGCAGTGTATAAACTCGCTCTACCACCAAGTCTAGCTAAGGTTCATAATGTCTTTCATGTATTCATGTCAAGCAAATACATTTTGGATCCCTTACGAAAATAATACTTGTGATGATTCTTGATAGAAAAATAATACCCATACAGAATAAGGAAAAACCAATGGTCCAAGCAATAGAAAAAATGACTTTTGGGTTGGAAGTAGAATTCAAGAAGACTTATCCTCATTTATTTGGTAGTAAGTACTCGAATTTTATGGACAGCGGTTCCAAGTGATTTCGGGAACATTAATGCACTAGAATTTCTATTATTTGATACTCATATAAATACCTTTAACAAATCTTGACCCTTATCCCACGAATTCTCCTACTATGTGTAGAAAGCGGTGGACTGAGGGCATGTCTGAGTGAAGTGGAAGGGAAGAAGAATTGAATTCGTGGAGACCTCTTTTGTTTGCAGGAAGAGGTTGGATTGTTAACCTTTTACTGTGATTTAACATCATGTGTAGGCATTATGGATTTGAATTGCAATGTTATGGTGATTGAATGTATGAAAGCATAACTTTTTAGAATGCTATGTTATGGTGATAATTATGATCATTATCCTTTTGTTAAATGAGTGATTTATTCCATAAGATCGTGTTATAGCCTTGATTATGGAGTATTAAATGTGAAATATCATGTTACATCATGCTTCTAGTTGAATTATAATAAGTATGATAGTTCTTTTACTCCTCCCAACCATCGGTGAGTTTACAAACACATTGGTGATGCTCCTAGTGGAACGAAGTGGATGAAGACATGAGTTATTGAAATGCATCGACATGTCAGTGTGCTACCGACTAGTAACCAGCAATGAGGTTGTCACATGTCGATGAGAATGGTTGTCCTTGTCATTCCATTGTTGGCAAGGTTTGATATGTCAATGAGTTACCCATAGTCATTAGTGACTTGGTTGACATGTCATGAGTCTACCGACAGTAAGTTAGTTTTGGGGTAAATGTTAGCAATGAATGCTATAAGTGTTAGGCTATTATTATGAGATATAATAGCATGATATTGAATGCATGGAATGCAATTGCATACGATGTTGTGATTGATAATGATGATTAGCTATATGTGCCCTTTTGTGTATGAAAATCCTTGTAATAGATCGCATCCTGAGAGTATTAGATAAAGGTACTTAAGGACAAGAGGATCCCAGTGTCTGATTGGCTCCTTTAGTGAGTTTTTAGCCATATACAGAAAGGGTTTGGTATCAAATATGACCAAGGTCTTCTGGCTCCCTAAGGATGGGAGTTATGTAAAACCTTTTTATGGCTGAGGAGATGCGGTTGAATGGATTAGAGCATTAAAAGATTATTAGTCTCGTGCAACATAATACGTGAGGTTTTGATGATCATGGAAATTGAAACTTCAACTACTTGGGTCCATGAGCCCCTGTGGGCTTTAGCTTCATGATGTGGATGGAGCAGACAAGCCTTAAAATACTTGAGGTCTGTGCTGAATAGTTCATGGTCTAGTGAGGCGAGGATGTACTCTTAGATGTGGCTAATATGTCATAGAGAACTTTATGATTTACACTTAAGGAACAAGAGACTCCTAAGTGAGGTCACATTATCAAAAATTGAAATTACGAGTTAAGTGTTATGAATGTCTTGTTTACTACAACTTTGTATGATGATAATGAGATTACTAATGAATGTGTTATTTTTGTTGATGTGATAATATAGTGAAAATATGTGCATTACTATTACATAGTACATGTTTAGCCATCTCACCGGGTATACTCATATACTTAACATCTTCATGATGTAGGTTTGCTAGAAGTATATCCGGGTTGGGAACGGGAGCATGGAAAAGATGACAAACTCTAGAAGAAATATAGGATTTTTATCTTGTTTAGTAAGACTTTTAGTGTGGTGTGTAATTTAAAACATAGGCACGAGAGATAAGTTACTTTTGATTGTATGTGTGTGGTGAGGATTCATAGTATGTGCTCGGGCATGTCCTTGTTAGATTTGTGTGTGATTTGACCCTGTCCTAAGTATGAATATGATGGTTTAAATATTCTAATGTTAAAGGACGAGTAAATCACCCTAAGGATAATTTTGTCCATGATTGACAAAAAGGAGTTTTGAAAGAAAAAAAATTGTTTCCCCTAATTTTATTGTAATAAAAGAGTTTTAAAAATCCGGGGGCATGACGGGGAAGTGCATTTTCATCGGATATAGTGAGGATTCCAAGGCTTACAAGCTCTACAATCCACTTACATACTAAGTGGTGGTAAGTAGAGATGTGATATTCAGTGAGCAGGAAGCATGGAATTGGACTAAGGAAAACACAAGCAAAGAAATTGCGCTAGAGATGAACTAGGAGAAGAAAGCCAAGGAGCTCCCAACAAAGTTATCTCAAAACTAGCTCCTAATGCAAATTAAAGGACTCCTCAGAGGTTTGATGTTGCACCTCTATCTTCTACACCAATCAAGATGAAAAGTCTTAGAGAAATATATGAACAAACCAAAGATATAAATATCTTCTTCCTATATGTTGATTCCAAGCCTCTAACCTTCCAAGAAGTTGTTAAAAGAAGATTGTTGGATAAAGGCTATGATGGAAGAGATTTATGCCATCAAGGAAAATGACACATGGGAATTAACTACTCCCCAAAGGACACAAGGCTATTGGTGTTAAGTGTGTACACAAAATCAAGCGCTTGGTTGATGGAAGGATTGAAAGGTACAAGGCAATACTAGTAGCCAAAGAGAATAAGCAAATATATGACATCTACTATGAAGATGTGTTTGCACCATTGCAATACTTTACACCATGAGGAAGTTGATCTCTCTCACAGCCAACCATGATTGGAAGCTATACAATTGAATGTGAAGTCAGACTTTCTAAATGGCCAATTATAAGAAGTATACGTCGAGTAGCCTGAAGGCTATGTTATGAAAGGAGCAGAGCACTTGGTATATCGATCGAAGAAAACTCACTACAACAAAAAAAACTATTAGCAATGCAATACAAAGTGTCTCTAAATACTACTATTTACAACGCATAAAAAAGTGCCACCAAAAAACTAATTGTGATGCTTTTTAAAAAGCGTCACAAATTAAATAAGTGTTTAAAAAATAAAAAATTAGAACTATTTTTTATACTTTTTAAAAAGTGTTGCAAATTGTGGAACTATTAGCGATGCTTATAAAAAAGCGTCGCAAATAGTCTTAATTTTTTTAAATGCATCGCAATTAAATTAAAGTAGATTCGCAAATATATTATATATTTAAATATATAATATATTATAAATAAATATTAGAAAAAAAATAAAATATATTCACAAATATATTATATTTTATTTAATATTTATTATTTAAATATATAATATAAAATAAATAAATTAGATTCTCCTACTTTCTCCCCACTCCTCAAAGTTGGGGCTCATGCTCAAGCTCACGTGCGTGTCAGAGAGAGATAGAGAAAGGAGAGAGAGAAGAGAGATAGAGGAGAGAGACATAGATGAGAGAGATAGATAGGAGAGAGAAGAGAGAGAAAGATGAGAAAAATATAGAAGAGAGAGAAAGATGAGAGAGAGATAAGAGACAAGAGAGAGTGAGAGTAGATAGAGAGAGAGTAAGATAAGAGAGAGTGAGAGAGAGACAAGAGGAGAGGCAGAGTGAAGAGAGAGCAGAGAGAGCGAAAGGAGATAGAATGTGTAAGAGAAAGCGAAGAGAGAGAAAGTAGATGCGAATATAAGAAATTTGACATAGACAAATTTAGGGAGAGCATGAGGGTTGCCCGACTACGGGAGGAGGAGGAGAGAGCATGAGAATTTAATTTTAAATTTTTAAAATTTTTTATTATATATTATATTTTAAAAATTAAAAAAATAAAGTAAAATAAAAGTATTAGTTACGCATAGGAATATGTGTTGTTAATACCCTATGTATTAGGGACGCAAACACATATGCATCACTAATACCAAGTGGTATTATCATTTTATTTTATTTTTATTAGTTTTAAAATATAATATATATAAAAAATAAAAAAATTAAATTAAATTCCCTCACTTTCACCCCTCTCCTCCTAGGAGTCTGGGCTTATGCTAACACATGTCAGAAAGAGAGAAGAGAGAGAGATAAGAGAGGAGAGAGAGCAGGAGGGTTGCTGGACTCCGACGGGAGGAGGAGAGGGGAGAGAACATGAGAATTTGATTTTAATTTTTTGAATTTTTTTAGTGTATATTATATTTTAAAAATAATAATAATAAAATAAAATAAAAATTAGTAGCAACACATAGGAATATGTATCACTAATAATGCTAATAAGCTAGGTATTACCGATGCAAATGAATAAGCATCGCTATTATATTTTATTTTATTTTTAATATTTTTAAAATATAATATAAAATAAAAAACACAAAAAATTAAAATTAAATTCCCTCACTCTCACCCTTTTGCTCCTTAGCGTCGGGGCTCATGTTGCCGCACGTGAGAGAGAGTGGAGGACAGAGAGAGACTGAGAGGGAGAGATAAGCGAGGAGACGGAGAGGAGATAGAGTGAAAGGTGTGAGAGGATATAGAGAGAGGAGAGAAGAGAGAGAGAGAGAGAAAGACGAGAGAAGAGAGGAAAAAGAGAGAGAAGAGAGATAGAGAGAGGAAAGGAGAGGAGGGAAAGAGAAAATAGAGATAGAAAGAGTGAAAGGAGAGAAAGGAGATAGAGAGAGAGGAGATAGAGAGAGAGTGAGAGGGAGGGAGAGGAGAGAGGGGGAGAGAGGAAAGTGAGTAAGAGGAAAGGGAGGGTAGAGAGAGGAAAGTGAGTAAGAGGAGAGGGAGGGGAGAGAGGAGAGAGAGAAGTAAGAGAGGAGAGAGAGCAGGTGAGAGAGAGAGAGTGAACAGAGAGAGAAAAGGGTGAGAGAGGAAAATAGAATAAATTACCCTATTTACAACACTTATTCAAAAAGTGTCACAATTGGTACACTATTTGTGACGCTTTCGTATAAGCATCACTAATAGTTATACCATTAGCGATGCTTTTTAATAAGTGTCACTAATATTATATGTTTTTAAAATAAATAAATAAATATTATTAGTTATGCTTATAAAACAACATCACAAATACTATTTTTTTATCTATTCTATGCTATTTACCACTCCCTTTTCACTCTCTTACACTCATCTCTCTCTCCCTCCCTCCCTCTCCCTCTCTTTCTCCTCACTCTCTTTCTCCTCACTCGCGTTCTCTCCCTCTTCTCTTTCCTCTCTCTCCTCTTCTCTCTTCTCTCTTCTCTCTTTCTCTTCACTCTCTCTCCCTCTCTCTTGCCTCACTCTCTTCCTTCTCCCTCTCCCTCCCCTTCCTCTTGCCTCACTCTCTTCCTTCTCTCTCTGTCTCTCCTCTCTCTCATCTCTCTCTTTATCCTCACTCTCTCTCCCTCTTATCCCTCCTTCTCTCTCTCTCCCTCTTATCCCTCCTTCTCTCTCCCTCTTATCCCTCCTTCTCTCTCTCTCTCTCATCTCTCTCTTTATCCTCACTCTCTCTCTTCACACGCTCTCTCCCTCGTATCTCTCCTTTCTCTTTCCTCTCTCTCTCCCTCTCCCTCTCCCTCCTCTCTCTTGCCTCACTCTCTTCTCTCTCTCCCCTCTCTCTTTTCTCTATCCTCTCTCTCTTCTCTTTCTCCTGTCTCTCCTCTTTCTCTCTTCCACTTCTCTCTCCTCTCTCGCCCACACTCTCTCTCCTCACTCACTCACTCTCTCTCTCTTCCCTTTTATGTTTCTCTCTCTTCTCTTTCTCTCTCCTCTCTTGTCTCTCTTTTCATTATCCCTTCTCTCTCCTCTATCTTCTCTCTTCTCTCTCATCTATTTTTTTACTTTTAGCAACATTTATCTTTAAATGTTGCTAAATTTCATTTTTATGATGCTTTGAAAGTGTCGCAAAATAATTCAAACACGGGCAAATTTCACCTGCATTTTCTTCTCAATCGCGATTGGGCAAATTTTTTGCTTGGTCGCGTATAAATTCCTCTTCCTCCCTCCTTCCATCCCTTGCTTCTCCCTCTACTATCCTTCTACCGCCTATCCGCTGCCCGTTTGCACCCATTCATTGCTCGTCAGCCCCCCTCCCCCTCTTTCCCTTGATGTCTGCCATCTCTGGCAGGACATGCCGGCATGGATCAGCCTTCGTTGCCAACCCGTCTTCTCCTCTGTCAAGCTGCTCTAGCTTCCCCCTTTGACTAGCTGCCCTGGCTCTCCCACCCCTGCTCCTCCTCTCCCCTATTTTTTCACTGCCTCCCCCTGCCCGGTCCTAGCCTGCTGCGATGGCTCCACTTGTCACCCGGCTTCACCCCCACCTCTGCTCTACTGCCTTTTTGGCTTGTCCGCTGTCCAGCTGCCCTCGCTGCCCTAGCTACTCATGTCATGCCCTGACACATGCTACCCCTAACCCAAATCTGGTCTAAGGAGGCGGTACGCGGCGTAATGAAGTGAAGTGGAAATGCGGAAGAGTTAACCCATCCTTGGGTGAAACACACATCGAAGTGAGAGCATGTGCACTTTCTGCAAAAGCAGATGGAGGAATAAAAGGAGACTAATTATCAATCTTAGTCCACAAATGCCCACATCTTCTAGTTAACACATAATAAAAAGCCTTAAGGGCTAAAGAAGTCTAAGCCAACAACAGATAATCATAATGTGAAGTCAAGTCACATGTAAGTTCAACATAACATAGATCCAAACTAACATAGCCCCAAGCAACTATAACCTCTCTGAATGAACATGGTCAACATCATGCTCAATGTAGAGCTTATCTGAAGCATAGCATGTCACAACATGCAGCCCCAAAATAAAAACCACAAACAAAGAGGGGTGAGCTTAGCGTAGCAAGGGTTTTTAAACAGAAAATAAACTCAAGAAAACACAACATGCATTCTCAATCCAAACATGCATCACATATCCATTCTCTAAACCTGCGCATCATGAGATAAATCACATTCCATGTGTATATTCATTCCACATGTGCATCCTGATATAAAACACACATATTCATGCCATAAACACATTATAGCCACTTATGCATTATAGGTTCATTCATAGTTCATACCACATATATTCAACATGTATAATCATATGAATCTTATCGTAGTATTCACATCCTACATAACTATGTCTCAATATCCACATTCACCTTGCAAAATCAAGTGTATCAAGCACATCCCATCTTACATGTTCAAGCATCATTATTTCATAAGCACTATGTGTTACATAAGCATCATTGTTCCTATACAACCTGTGTCAATGAGCATTATATACCATACACATGCATAAATCAACCGGTGAATGTCTCACAATTAAGAAAATAAGCCTGCTTAGTCGACCGAAGCATAAGCAGACCTGCTCACCTAGACAATCCCTAATGGGGAAGGTCCACCTTCCAAAAAGGAAACTAGAACAGTTTGTGTAAGTTCCCTTACAGGGAAAGTACCCCCTGGTAAGCTGGTGCACATGGATAGACCAGCCTAGATTCTCAACTCTAGAATACACAGCAGTTTAACTCATTATAGCATTCCACTCTTCTCACCCAGGAATTAACCATCCACAAAGGATGTAAACCCCATCCATTTGGATGGAAAACCCCGTCCACAATGAACGTAAAATGATTCGATAAACCTTTGAGCGGCTAATATGGAAAACAACTACATCCAATCACATCCAATCGATTAATCATGGCTAATCATGATTAATCTTTGCTCATAAATTATTCGTATGATGCATGCAACATGATACATACGTGAACAAATGTTAAATGAGTGCAAACATAAGTAAACATACTCTAATCAGTCCATATGTGCATGAAACATGGTATCTTAGTCATGGAAAATTGAAATAATGAGAAAAGTACAAGAAATGACAAAAAATTGACAAAAATGGCCTACTTCACAAAATTGCCTTATTGTATTCGAATGCCCTAACATGTCGTTCAAATACTATATCATGCTTGACGCTAAAACTCTTAAAAATGAAATTAAGCCTTATTAAAGTCATAATTAACTAACCCATAACCCCAAAATCAAATCAAATTAGCAAATAAGAAAAACTACGCAAATTCACATGATTAAAAAAAATTAAAATAAAATCAAATTAGACATCTTACAACTCCCTTCCCCCCTCCCCCCACCTCTCCACTATCCCCGGTTCCTCCATTGCTCTGGTTCTACTAGCGCATAGGATCAACCTGCCACACAGCCGCCCCAACGGCTCCCCCTTCTACTTCTCCTCTCCCCCTTCCACTACCGCCCCTTCCACATTTTCCTGTACCCCCTCCCAACCATTGGATCTGCCTTCCACTTACTGCCACCCCCCCTTCCCCTCCCTCTCTTCCATTGTCACCCCCTCTTCCCTCCCCCTCCTCCCTCCCCCACCCCTTCCTCCCATATCCCCTGTTCTCCTCCCCCCAATCCACCAGATTCCAGTGTTGTCCCCCTATTCTCCTCCTGGCCCCCTTCCCTTGCTCCCCTCGGACCTGTCTCTCCTCTGCTCTCCCCCTCTCTCTCCTTCTGCCAGCTAGAGGGGGAGGCTCAGGGGTGCCAATTTCTCTGCCGGAATTTAGTGCCCTCCCCGGTTCTCCCTTGCTCCCCCTCAAACCCTCTCCCTTATGCTCCCCCTCCCTCTCTCTGACCCTCCACCCTTCCCCTCCTGCATGCCAAAGGAGGGGCACTTGATCAGGTGCTCCTCCCCCACGCCCGACTCCCCCATTGGAGGTGGGATATTTAAAAAAACAAATTTATTAGCGATGCTTTTAAAGAATCGCTAATAACCTTTTTTTTTTACTTATTAGCAAAGCCAAAAAATATGGCTGATATTTTTAATTTTTTTAAAAATATGTATTAGAGATGATTTTTAAATCACCACTAATGCTATATTATTAGCAAAACTTTTAAACAAGCATTGCTAATAACATATTATTAGTAGAGTTTAATTTTGGAAAATAATTTTTATTTTATGAGCAACGTTTTTTACAAGTGCCACTAATAATATTATATTAGAGACACTTTGTAATAAGTGTTCTAAAAAACTTATATTAGCAACGTAAGAAAAAGCGTCACTAATAGTGGTATTAATGATAACGCTTTTTCATATGTGTCGCTAATGAGCAATTGCGACGAGACTATTATCAACATTTAAAAATGTTGCTAATAGTCTATTTTCTTGTAGTGACTCTATGCAGCTTGAAGTAAGTGCCACGAGCTTGGAATTCTCGAATTGACAATTATCTTGAAAACAATGGCTTCATCAAGTGCACATATAAGCATGCTGTCTTTGTCAAGAAGAATGTTGATGGTGAAATTTTTATAGCATGCTTACATGTTGATGACTTGTTGTTTACATGAAGCAATCAACAAATGTTTCAAGAGTTTAAGCAATGACTAACAGATTTCAGTCTAATGTCCCTCTTCCTTGGCATTGAGGTACGTGAACAATCCGATGGTAGTTTCATATCTCAGAAGAAATATGTAAAATAATTGCTTGAAAAGTTTAGAATGAGTAATTGCAATGGAGTGAGTACTCCTCTTCCATTGGGTTTAAAGTTGACAAAAGAAGAATGAGAAAACATAGTTCCAACTCTATTCAAGTGTTTAATTAGAAGTTTAATGTACCTCATAATCATTAGACCATATATTGTCTTTAGTGTTGGACTCTTTGAGTAGGTACATGGAAACACCAAAGGAGTCACATTGGTTGGCTGCCAAGAGGATCTTGACATAAATAAAAAATATGTTGGACTACAACATTTTCTACTCCTACAAAGATGATGCAACCTTATATGGTTATGCAGATAGTGATTGGGTCAGTGATCAAGCAAAAAGGAAACGTACTTCAGCTTATGTTTTTTGTCTTGGATCAACTACTTTTATATGAATGTTAAAGAAGCAGGATATTATGGCATTATCTACTTGTGAAGCAAAATATGTGGCAACCTCCTTTACCATTTGTGAAACAATTTGGTTGAGAAATCTACTAGAGCACTTGTATCATCATTAAGAAGGTTCTACACTTATTTACATAGACAACAAATATGCTATTGAGCTTACAATGAAGAAGTTTTTAGTTTAAGGGGGGATATGTTGTATATAAACCAAAAAGCCCATTGTGAGCCAAGCCCATAATAAAGACATATATGCCCCAAATCATTTTGATGTAGCCCAAGCCTAAGAAGAGAGAATATCCAGGAAGGAATGCCCTACAAGGAATGTCCTAGAATTATAGAAGTTGCTATAATAATAAAGTTTTTAGAATATCTTCTAGAAACTTGTCTTGTAAGTAAATGCATATATTTAATGAGGAGTCTAAAGAAGTCATAGTGGTTCTATAAATAGAAAAGCCTTAGCAGTCTTGTATTCTTCTTGAGATAATGGGAATTGAGGGAAATTTTCTTTTCATACTTTGAGATCCTCTTCTCTTTTACATTTTCCTCGTAAAACCTTGTTGTAAGTGAAAGGTTTAGCAAAGCCAACCTCCTACAATGATGAAGTCAGTTCCCTCTTTTGCTTGTTACATCCCCTTTAACTCCACTCTCTGCTCAGTTGGAATGGCTTTGTCTCTTGTCAGTTGGTGATTGACATGTTCCACGCCATGAAAATTCCATCCCCTTCCTTCAACTCCTTCACCATTACCAGTGGCAGGGTGCCCCATACCTTCTCTTTTGAGGATCTTGTGGCACTCATGGGATATCCTATTCTCCGAAGCCATGGCATCATCACCGAGGTCCTTCCAGCCATGCTATTCACGATGTTGCTACTCTGCATATTCACAACCCTTTTCAAA
Organism: Saururus chinensis; assembly: GCA_035235625.1. Classification (NCBI taxonomy): domain Eukaryota; kingdom Viridiplantae; phylum Streptophyta; class Magnoliopsida; order Piperales; family Saururaceae; genus Saururus; species Saururus chinensis. Next base: position 32,991,576 of record CP141140.1, read on the forward strand.
CACCCTTTGTGAGCTTCTAGACTACCTATTTCAACACCACCTTCTCCCCCAACAATCGCCGTAGTACCTCACCCTTCTTTGGATTACTTCGGCCATCTTCTCACTCTCATGGAGACCGTCCACACGAGTGAAACCTGCCTCTTCACTCAGCATGAGTTGATGTCTACTGTGCAGGCCAAAATGGCACTTCAGCTAACTGCATACACTGCAAAACCTCCTATGCCTTCATCCTTGGGTGAGTCCCTTACAACAATTCACTCTCTTTGTCAAGATTTGTGTGGGTTTGCCACCTCCTTACCTTGACGGTTTGATAACGTTTCTTCTTCCTAGGAGCATCTCACCGCTCAAGTAAGTGATGCACTTGAGGATGTTGCCCTTCATACATCTGACATCTCTCATGAGGTACACATTCAAGTAGGATTAGATTTTGAGGTTTTGCGCAAGTTCGCGGGAACAAACTTAAAATCCAGTGATAGGCAATTCAAGTGGTCGGCTGTGATCTCAAGGATTCTCTCATATCCGTGGCCGTCTTACCACTCCTTTTGCAGATGATTACCTATAAATGTCTCTGTAATTGCATATGAGCCTTCTTTGAATCATGATTTAGCTCAAGCATGAATACGACTATACTTATCTGGTTTTAATATGATGTTCTACTTGTTTTAAATCCATAATTCAATAATTTTTTTATAATTACTCCATGATTCTAATAGGTTATAACTATGATAAATTATGTATGCTTGCATATGTCACATGATTATAGGTGATTCATGTTCCACATGTTTTGGTTTAAGTATGAACACTACCATGCATGTAAATTCTTGTAAATACTTGTATGCCTAGTTGATTCGTCTTCAGCAGAACGTGGACTTTTGCCTCCAGCAACTTCGTCATCAGAGTTTTTGGCGGACTATATAAGGTCATGTGTAGTGATATTGCAGAGTGGCTGGCCGGTGGAAGTGTGGCAGTCACGAGTCTGTGGGGGTGGCGCACCAATTGAAAATTAAAATTTTACCACAATCTACACACAGACATACTTATAATCGCCAATTAATAAGCAATAAATTATCCATTATAGAGCATGTATAAGAAAAAATTGAATTAAGAAGCAAGGACACACTGACATTGGGCTGATCAGCCCCTAGCACGCCTACAAATCCTTCAAGACTTCAATCGGATACAATTGATCTCAAGAGAATCAAGAAGAGATGATTTACCTTAGTTTGTGTTGATTCCTCTACACGATGCAAATTTCAGCAAGGATGAAGTTCCAATGTCCCACCAACACTTCCCACACAAAGAGGACAGTATTCTCCTTTAGTTTGCTCACCAACGGAGTGAGAGAGGTGAGCAGAGAGGGGCAGCCAGCAGGGTTTTCTCCTAACCCTGTGCAAGCCGCACCGAAGAGAGATGATGAGAGGGGCAGCTGATTGGGGAAGAGGGAGAGCAGAGGGGGTGACCCAAACTTAGGGCACTCCTCTCCTTCTCTATTCCCTTTTATACCCTCTCTTAAAGCACCTCTTAATGGGCTTTTAACATGGGCTTTTTCAGTTAGGCTTTCTTGCTTAATCTTCCAATTTAATTAAGATGGTCATACACAATGGAAGTGGGCTTTGTCTCTCAAAGCCCGCAGAGGCCTGGACCGCCTACACACAACCAAGCCTGCTATAGGGTCGATCCCTTGCTAACCACAGGTCTGACCATCAACACATAATTCGCGCGTTTGGGGCCCACAACATGTTAATACACATCCTAGTCACATGCCTAGTGTGCATATGTGACAAATACGGGTCCGAATCAAATTAGTGTCATGATGACTCATGTGGGGTCAGCGTGACTACCCCCACCGCCCTTGGACCCCGTGGCCTGTACCGGCTTACCCTAACCGTGAAGACATTGGACCAAAATGGGCCCGAGCCCATACCCTGGTCCAACAGATATTTATATGGCCAACTACTCTTCATGATTCCTCTTTTGGTTGCCCCATGGAAGTCAGTATACAAGCGCGTATTGGTCGATACATACCAATACGAGTTGTGGTTGATATGATAGGTCATGTTTCGGCTACTTCGACATGTATCAATATGCACAAGCGCTCCCCCAACCAATTGTTCTAAATCTTTTATGTGATATAAGCTAACATTTTTTTAATTTAACATCTACTTTAAGACACCTACCAACAAATAATTATTCTTTTTAAAGCTAGCGAATGGATCATATGTCACTCCGATCTCGCGCTTCCCTAGACTAGGTGCAAATGGGGGCATTGCTTGTGCATGCATGCTGCACTCAACACTTGGGGTCTTCTTAGATTAGTTGAAAATGGCGGATGCGAGGTCTATTTTGTGTCCAAAATTGGGAGTACAACCTAGCCACCAATTCGATTCACTGCAACAAACTTTGTTTGGACTTGGCATTGACAATGTTGCTTGGCCCAGCGTTTCATCTAACATCATTTCAGCTAACATCCAAGTAGTTTTCTCCATGTATTACATAAGGGACAAGTGGAGAAGTAAAACTTATAAGTTTGGTCATGTCGTATCCATTGATTTCGAACACGGTTCCGCAACTTGGGATCCTTCCTAGAAAGTTTTGCCCTGTCCTCATTGGGCTCTTTCTCTCTCTTTGTGTTATGTTCAATTACAACTTCTCATGTTTTAATATACTCTTAAAGAAGTGTTATAATGATATGTTATTAATTATAATATTTTTTATGTGTATCAAAGGTTTCACTCCTGTTTCAATACATGCCAAGTGTATCATTGGCTCATACCTATATCCATAATCATTGATATTGTTATTGATACCAATATAGCCTTCCATGGGATGCCTCTATCTACATGCAGTTGCTAGTTGTTAATGCTTGTTCTTTCGGAATATGTTACCTATCGAATTGTGCATTTGGTAGTTACTCTTACATATTTTTGCAGTCCCCTCTCTCTTGATGTACTTCTTTTTACCTCCTGTTGTCTTCAGCTCTAATCATGTGACAATAGTCTACTACCTATGTTTTTTGTATTCTCCATGATTGAGAATTAAATGTTATGTATGCCAATACATTCATGTGACTCCATGGTTTTGTTGCACACTTTTAAGCTCCCTTTTATGCTCCTATGTCCTCTACTTGTCATTTTGGCTAACAAAACAGGGGAGAAGAAATATCCCACCAAATATGTGCCCTTGTAGAAAAATGCTTTACCATAGGTAAATACATGGTCACTCAAGACATACATTATGGGGGGAGATCTGGTTCAAATCTTGAGGGGGAGTTTTTATTAAAATTTACATGCTAAACTTGTACTTGTATGTCTATGGATCATGTAAAACGTATTAAATGTGATGGGTTGTAATGTAAGGTAGTTTGTCACAAAAATGATAAAGGGGGAGATTGTAAGTGCCATGGACACATGATTGTATTCTCCCTTCAATGTATTGTCTATTTTTGTGACAAGGGATGAATTCTCCCTTCAATGTATTGTCTAAGAGTCATTTGTATTAAAGAGTTCAGGATGAAGGCTACAAACATCAAGCACAACATATGGTCTCTTTTCTCGCGTGCCATCAATTACACGCTCCTAGTCCAAAAAGCTAAATGGCACTTAATGTGTTCCAACTAGTTGGCCATTAGGTTCCCATAGTGTTCAGTCAAAATCCTTAGGGTGCATTTGGGAACAAGGATTTGGGTTCTGTGATTTATAAATTGGTGTGATTTAGCCCAAATCCCATGTTTGGCAACATATTTTGGGATGAAATTTGATTTTGTCCCAAATCACATCATTTGTTATATAACTAAAAAGTAGATAAACTCAAATCAAAGGGTTGACCTTATCATTTATAAATCTTACCCAACTTGGATTTGTATTCATAGTAGTTTTTTCTGTTCTGCTTCTCCTCCACTCCCACTTCTCATCTTTTCTTATCCCACTTCTCCTCTTCCCGAGCTTCTCTACTCTCAATGTCAAGGTGAGTCCCTATTAATTATTGCAAGCTTATCATGATGTTATTTTTGTTCCTACCTATTGAATTTATATTTACTAAAACTTAGAAAAATGTGACATTTGTGTGGTAGGTGAAGTTGATGTGTGCAATTAAATAGGGTTAATGTTGATTTATTTAGTGCATATAACTTTATGCATTGCAGAAGTAAGTAAATGCCAATGATGAAAATTTGTGTGTGTGTGTGTGTATATATATATATATATATATATATATATAAAGTCTTATGTAGTGATCTATGTCATTAATAAAAATTATATGCAAAAATATTTTATTATAAACTTTTATATGAATTGTAAAATATAATCTGATCTTAACCAAATTTCAAGTTCCCAAACGAGAGAATTCAAAATCTCACTCTTAAAATTACTCAGTTCCCAAACACTTAATTCTCAACTACAAATCTTACTTAGACTATAATTGACAATGACATGATTTAACAATCACATGTTTTAATTCAAATCAAGGTTCCCAAACGCACCCTTAGGTCATTTGGCCAATAATATTTGAGTAAAAACCTTTTGCTAACTTGTGAACCCTTATATCAACCTATAAAGTGTGCAAATACCCCTGAACCAACCTTTTAATAGGTTGGTTGGCGTGGATCTACCCTACAGTGGGCCCATAAGCCCAATACTGGGTTGGATCTTGTGAACCTACACTGCAAAAGGTTAGTAAGACTAATAGTGGGTCTGTCTTTTGAACCCAATCTGTAATAGGTGAAAACAACCTTACAATGGGTATATCCTTTGAAACTTGTGACCTATAAATAGGCAAGTGCTCCATGAATCCTTTCCTATAAATACCCTCTTGGGGAGAGTTTCATATCACTTACCCTTTTATAACTCTTGACTTTATCCCCTACCTTTGCAAACCTTGTCAAAAGTCTTAACTATGTCCCTATTATTCTTCCTTCCTTTTTGAAAAAGGGTCTTTAACCTCTCAATGAGATCTTAGGAAGGGATTAGGGACTATTTAGACAAGGTTTCTTCAAACTCATAGGAATATCCCCTTTGAAACCATGGGTATGTTCTTGATTATTCTTCTCCCCTTCATTAAGGGATCATAAGGTCTCTTCATGCAATCTTAGAAATGAATTTAAGATTACTTGCCTAGAGTAAGACTTGATTATTTGTTTCACCTAGAATATAGGCTCATGGGATTGAATCAAAGTTTAGGGATGCTTTACTTGCAAGTGCAAAGTTGTAGTAATCTTTCGTGTCGAATCCACAACAGGGATTACCCTCTTGCAACTATGCATGGTTACAAAGTCAAAAAAAAAATTGAAACGAGTAGAAGCGATTATCTCCTCCATAGTTTCATATTTTACCAAGCACTTGAAGTACATGGATCACAACAAATCTAAGGTAATACCATTCACAAGCACTCAATGTATCACAATCACAATAAATCAAGAAGCAAAACTTTTAAGCATTCAATGTATTATGATAACAATGAGTCAAATGAAATAGAGGAATAAAATAGATCTTCAGTTAACTAACACATGCAATTAAATTAAATTAATACATGAAGAAAGCTTTAATGTGGTGCTCCAGTATCCACCTAGCCTTAGTTAGGGGCTTTTAACCAACCATTACAATAGAAGCAAGTCTATACTATTATTAAAGTCAAAATGGGGGTGAAGATTTTTATTTATTACCTAAAGTACCCTTCCCAATTAGTTATCCCTACCCTCCCAATTAGTTACCCCTAAACCACCGCAGAAGTCTTATTGTGATGTAAACTTTCTTAGCCTTCAAAGTTCCTAAATTTTTTTGTACATTTTCTCTTAGAGAAACCTACACCCTTACGTTTACTAATATGCGCATGTGTTATAATTTTGAGTCTTGGAATATTATTCATAAATAAGGGATGTCTACCCGTGCTTTTCCTCTACCCTAGGTTATCCATACTCTATATCAGCTTCCTCTAGAACAAGTAAAGTGCTTAAACCAATTTGCTATCTGGATCCATTCTTCGACATGAGTGCCATGTTAAATTTAGGAACCAAACCCAACTATTAATTCAGAAAAGAGGAAAGGAAACAAAGGTGCTCACTAGCACGCTTGACAGAAGCCCAATAAGCATTAGAGCATATCCAAACCCAAAACGTGCCCGCTTAAAACTTGACATGAAGCCCCTACAAATATATGCAAGGAAATACAAGACTCTTCCATACCGAACTCCGGTGCATGTTTTAATTTTCCTGTGGTCTCCGTCACATGTTTAAGCGTTTCCTATCTAAATGTAAATGGTAATAGTCTTTCTAGAGCAGTAATAGTTTTGGATGTGCAACTATACTGAACAGAATCACTGCTTATTTTCTTAAAATTTTCTTTTGTTTATTTGAGCTAAGAGCCTGTGCTTATTTTTATAACGTTTAATTGGAAATCTTGTTCCTACATGGACAAAACTATCACCTTTCTTCGGATTTACTTATCAAATTCGACCTTTTTTGTTTTATAACTTAAGAATATGGTAGTTGTGTTTTTTGGAATTTTATTATATTTAGCACAATTATACGTGAATTGTAATGATTGGTAGTTTAAAATAGACACCTTGCTTCTTGTGACACCTCATGAATCACATTGTTTGTCTAACAGCTTCAGTAAGGACCGCTCAATATCATAATTTTAATACAACAATAGAATCTCATGCTTCTTCTAGTTGGCAAATCTTTTTGCTATTTCTAGATTATTGTGGACTGAAAATTAACTTTTTATTTTATTTTTCAACCATTTAGTCTTCCTTTAGGCCCTTGCAATGCATATCATTTACTTGTGAGATGAAGGTTATTGCTATCCAATTAAAGTTGGGAGTAGGATCAGGTCAGGTCGAGTTATTCTTGATCCTCAATTAAATTGGGTTGGGTCATGACCCAAACTTATTTATTAAATTGGTTGAAAATGCAAACTACAATTCTACTTGGATCACGTAAGGTATATACAAGTAACCCTATGTTTTTCCTCAATTATTTTTTTATCAACTTGGATTTTTACACCCTATCTTAGCATGTGCCAACTATAGAAAAAATTTAAATGCAACACATCATTATAAATAGATATCAAATACTTTTTTTGTTATTTAGGAAAGTGAGAGTTGGAGAGAGAGCATTGTGGCATTATAAGATACACATCCAAATCTTCTCCACAAAAGTTACTAATTAACTATAAAATAAAATAAAATTCTAAGATGAAATAGGATTCAATGGAAATTTCTTTCTAATATTTTCCACCTTGGGTCATGGCATCATTAAATAATAGGGCCAAGGTCATGTTTTGCTGATTATGTGGGTACATCTTAATCAAACACTATTTTTAAAATAGGTAAAATTTATATACCCTAACGCTAATGGGTGCGGGTTAGGTGGGTCAGGTCCAGGTCGGACATGTGGGTTAGGTTAAATTTTTCCTGCCCTACTTTTAGGCATATAATTGGAGTTGATTAACACATTTCCGATTTAAATAACATATTTTTACTTAATATATATGTCAATACATGCATTTTCACATACACTTTGGCTAGAAAAATAAAAGAAGAAGATCAAATGAGAAGAAAGAGAGGAAGCTTGATGGTGAACTTGGGGTTGGAGAATGAGATGTCATATGTGCAGTTCGAGTGCCCTTTAAATAGGCGTGGAAGAATGTTTGAAGTGATAAGTCCGGTCAGTCATCATCTCTACAAATCTCCATGATTCGTTATGCATAGATTCCTAGCAATTAGTTGATCCTCTTTCAAGCAATATACACAAAGTTCTTGTAATGACCCTAATTTTTCTACATTTTTCTACTATTTTTTATTATTTTTATTATTTTTTTGCAGAGAAATTTGACACTTCGCATATTTGATATGTCATATGTACCTCGATATTCATATGCATAAAGTATAAGGGACTTTGAATCTATAGTTTCATAATAGTATGCTTGGATTGATTAGTAGTATGCTAGGGTTATTAAGATTTGATGTTTTAGATGCCGAATAATGATCCTGTTGTATTATGTAAGAGGGGGAAATGATCAAATAATGTATTTTCTATTATGTGTATGCCAAGCATGCCATTTAGAGTGTGTATAACATATTTGGATCATGTATATATTAGTATGGTGGTTAATGAGTTTGTCAATAAGTTATGTGATGTATGTGTGATGGACTCTTAAGCTATGACTAATTGATTATCTGCGGATTTTGGTATGGAATTGTGGGTGTTTGCATGTTTGATGTTGGTGGGTGTATGATTGACGAGAGAGGGTTGGTTTGGATTGGATCAAATGTTGGAGCAGTGAGTAGAAGACTTCAAAGTTCAGTGAGAGTGGGCGGACTTAGGGTTTGGATCTTATCTTGGGGATAGTAAGATAGTAAGATTTCAAATAAATATATAATGAAATGAAATGTAATGAAGATAAGTAAGGTATTAGTAAAAGTTTGATGACTTTAGCCCGTTTATATGTATTGAATTCATGAATTATGAGTAAAATTATTTACATAGAACGTGGATGACATGCAACGTATGTGTATATGAAGGGTATGTTACACCAATATGCTAAAATGTATGGTAAATTATGGTTATGAGATGGATGGGTTAAACAAAGCATATCTCACTATTAGAGTAGTATTTTGAAATGGGTTTGTCTTAAGAGTGGTTATCATGAGAATGTACGACATGGGGATTTTAGATATATTTGTATGAGCATGAATCATTTAATTTATACTTGAATTGTAAGCAAAACTAATACGATAACTTTACGAGTATGAAACCTTAAGGGTTCTAATGAAAAGAAGTAAGGTATTAGTAAGAGTTTGATGACTTTAGTCACTTTATATGGATTGAATTCATAAATTATGAGTGAAATTATTTACACATAAGGTGGATGACATGGAATGTATGTGTATGTGAAGGGTATGTTACATCAATATGCTAAAATGTACGTTAAATTATGGTTATGAGATGGATGAGTTAAGCAAAGCATATCGCATGATTGTAGGTTTTGAAATGAGTTTGGCTTAAGATTGGTTAGCATGAGAATGCAAGACATGAGGATTTCAGAGTATATTTATATCAACATGAATTATTTAATTTGAACTTGAATTGTAAGCAAAACTAATATGATTACTTTATGAGTATGAGACCTTAGGGGTTCAACATATTAACTTATGTGTTTGAGCCAGCCGGTGATTAGTCGTTGGGAATTTCTCATGTCTAGTCATGGTGTTTATCGTGTGCAATGTTATCTTGGTGTTGTATTTAAGATCAAACGTTTGTTGCTCTATTGAGAATATTGCATATTTTTTCCCGTAGCTGACAATGTATGATTTCGCACATATGTAACACTATAAGATTTTGGCCTGAAAGTTGCACCGTATGATTTCTACCCTTAGTATGCACTATATGACCCTTAGTTGGCACTGTATACCCCAGTGAGTGAGCATTTATGTGCTCAAGTAAGTAGTATCATGAATTTTCTCTTACCTCTTTGATCATATTCCCCATGAGCATAGGTGTGTCTTGCCTTCGGAAAAGCGCATAGTATCTAGTTTCTCCTTAGAGGTTAAGGTGACGTCCTAACAACATTCATTTCCATCGCCACTAGGGCTAATTAAATTGTATAGAGCTCTAATTGTCTATAGTAAGTGTATGAGTAAGACTATATGAGTAAAAGTAAGAATGTACAAGTAAGAGTAAAGTTTATGAGTGAGTGTAAGACTGTATGAGTATGAATAAGATTGTGTGAGTATGAGTATGACTGTATGAACATGATAATAAGTGTTAGAAATTAAGATTATATAAGCAATACTGTAAGTGTAAAAGACTGAGTAAGACTATAAGTGTAAGTTCATGTAAGATTTATGCTAATGAGTATGAGTATGGTTCTACAAGTATGTTGGCATGTGTATGAGTATGGGTATTTATATTGTGATATTTTGATTTATTATGCTATTACTATTTCATGTTAATGATTCATGAATGTAGCTATTTATGGACATATAAAGTTCATTGATTAGACCTCTTCTACTAAGTAGAAAAATACTCATTTTCCCCCTTATTGGTCCCAGATATTCTAGAGGCATCTATAGATCCTGATTGAGTGCTCCCTAGGTTGGACTCAAACTTTTGTTGGAAGGATCCATATGTTCATTTTTCTTGTATTTTTGACTTGATATGAGTCCTTAAGGGACGAAACTACATAACAATGCACAGGGGCCATGGCCCCCCTGCTTATTTCAAAAAAATATCTATATGCTCTACCATGACTTAGCCTTACATAAGTCTCTTGGTAAAAGAGAATAAAAGACAAACTCAACTATTTTTTTGCAATAAGGCAAGCTTTGCTTGTCATTAAATTTGAATAAGATAAAAAAGGAATAAAACAAAAAAAAAACAATTTCTTAAGACTTTCAATGGGATTTCATAAACATTGTGAAGAGAGGTCTATAAAAAAGAAACCTACTTGCTTTAATTCGGATTAGGATATCAATTGGACTTCGTCCACTAGTCTTGAGTGAAAAAAGACTCTTGGGCTTAGGAATTTTGTTAACTAAAACTTTGGAAGGTTTTAAAAAGAGACTTCATGTAAAGGCAATACATGCGTGAAAGCAAAGAGCAAGGCAAAGTGGAGCATTAGAGTTTCAAGTTCTCATTCTTACCCTTCTTCTAAATGTAAGATTAATCGTATTTATCTTAATAGCATTATTCCAGTATGAAACATTGTTCCATAATTTTTTTGTGAGACTTGTTGGTTTTTCATTATTATTTGAGAAAAAATTTTACTATCAAGATTTTTTTATTTTTTACTATTTACTTGTTGGAATAGAGCTTAATTAGGTCTACGAAAATAGGGATTGATAAATTATAATTTTATTGGATACATGTTATTTACCTGGGTGGTACACAACAACATCTTAGTAAAAGGGGCAAATATGGGACAAATGGTTAGGACATAACATTATATTTGTTGTTAGAAGAATAGTTGACATATAAGGAATAATATAAATGACTTTTATTTGATTTGTAGATTAATATAAGAAAATGATATACATTATTTTCTAGAAATAATACTTTCATTTTTATTTTTATACATTAACATATGAAAAAATACATTCATTTATTGGCCACCCTTGAAGATAAATCTTGGTTCCATCCCTAAAGTGTTTTGTAGTTTGCCATGACCAATGCATCATTTTGATCATTTATATATTGGGTGAGATGAGAATTTAATATGTTTTTGTGGGACTTTACAATTCGGACTTTTATGGGACTTGTACCTAAGATATTTTTTTGTTTAAGCCCATGTCCATGACATTTAATTTTACTTGTATATGTTTCGATTCAAGTCTCAGAGTGCTTGTTTTGGACTTATAATGAATTAGAAAAGTTTATGTTGAAAAAATTATTATATGATGGGTTTCTGTTAATTTACAAAAGTATTGGTTGTATAGTTTTGAATATATATTTTTATGATGAACTTTAATACAATAGATGCTCAACGAGCATATTACGAACAACAAAAGTTGCAAAGAAAAAGAAATAGGGCACCCAAGACCAAAGCAGAGCAATGGACATTAAAGCATATAAACACTCCATCCCACCACACCCCCAAATGACCACCCCAAGCATACTTAAGCTCCCTTGCACTACTGGATCATTGCCAAAAGGAACACCGCCAAACCAAGCAATCATCATGTCTAGAAGAAGTACCATTGGCCCTAAGCCTACAAGACCACGAAGAAAATGCCCAAAGCACCTGGCCTCTTGCCAGAATGAAGGGAAGGAAATGCCGGAACAAAGTCGATAGCCATTTATATCTACAAAATCATCACCAAGGACAAACCTACCTACCCTCTAGTTGATGGATAACCACCTTCTTCCAGTCGATCAGAGGAAGACAAAAACAAAAAGACCAAAAAAACAACAAAAAAGACGTGAGAGGAGGGGATGGAGAAAGAGGGGGGTTTTGATGGATAGGAGGGACGAGGAGGTATAGAGATGGGAGAAGAGGGGATGAAATTTCACTAGCTCAATCAAACCAAACCACCATAATGGAGAAACAAAGGCAGCGTACCATAGGAGAGCCAACTAGGAAACATGATTCCTTGGAGAAGGCATGCCCACACCTCTATCCATAAGCTCGCCCCATCTGTAGGAGAAAATTGACCGTGCCGATCTAGGCAAAGTTGTCGCTGGCAAGACAAGTGAACAACCGTCATAGTGCCCTAGGTCACCCTCGCTCTGTTTTTTTAATTTAATATGTGAAAGTTATAAAAATATTTTCACATATTTCAAATTTTGTCAATTTTTCTCAAAATACAATCATTATATTGTAAATGTTTTTACAAAATTTTAAATATATACAAAAAACTCGAATGTGACTGTTACAAGTTTTGTTTCTGTTTTGCAGCTGCTCCCACAAACATTAAATGGGCATTAGTCATTTTGTATTTTAGATTACAATTCAATTATTTTAAAATGTAGTGTTAGTCATTAGGGATTTTATATAAGAATTTTAAAATGTAGCGTGACTCGCTAAGGATTTTGCATGTGTCTCTTTTTAAAGCGCGTATTTTAGATCACCTCAAAGAATATAGTATGTAACCAAGAAGTTGGCCACGTAATTCACATGAAGTTATCAATCATCGGCATATGTCCTTGAGGAATGTCATTAAGCGGATTTTTGGGTGTTTGAAGTCGCGCTTTAAGTTTTTTAAGACCATCCACCCTCATTTACTTATGATAAGTGAAAATGGTTTTTGCATGTTGTGCATTGCATAATTTTCTTTATAAGGAACATTGTGAACACTTGTTTGAAGCTAATAATGAAGATGAAGAGGATGTACCATGTAATGTTCTAGATGATGGAGAAGAAGATTCTGATCCAAATAATGATTTGGAGACGCAAGTTGAACAAAAGGTAGTCACAAATTCTTGGCGAGATAAAATAGCTGGCCATATATAGAGCGATATGATCCACATGATAATGGGTGTATGAGTTTGACGTTATAGTTGGACTATATTGTAATTGGATTATATATTGCGGATTGGTGATTTTATTTTTAGTTATTTAACTATGCATTATAAATTATGATTATCAATGTACTATGGATTAATTTTTTTATTATTTTATTATAAATTGATCATTTATGTTTTACTTATCTAATTAAAATTTAAGGGATTAATATGTTATATCTTGTGTTTAAATAAAAATTGAATATTTAATATTTTATCGTGTATTTTGTCATATATTCTAAAAACTCAATATTCTGAGATGCAATATGAAATCAAATGTCTGAAATACAAAATTTTTATCTAATATTTTAAAATAAATATCTAAAATATATTAATCTAAAATAACGACTAATGCCCTGTAAGCCTTGATTTCTACCCTCCTTACAGTCGACCGATGGTGACCTTTCTTTCTTTTATCGATTCCAAGAAGTAGGGATTAAGCAGCATGTGGGGACTGAACTGACAGCAGGTTGATCTTCCATTTTTTAAGCATCATTTACGATGGACCCAGACAATCATTGACTCTTATATCGCAGAACCACAATCTTGGACAATAATAGGATCTTCAGTTGTATCTTTCGTTAGCTGATTGTGGGTCCCGTAGACTTCAATGACTCCAGCACTCTTTCTGTGTTATGTCCCAATCACAATAGACGTGTCGTTGGTTTCTTTGTATTCTTTTCTGCTTTTTCATTATTTTTTTGGTCTTCAAACTGTTTCGGTGTTTGATTTTCTTTCATTTGCAACCATCACAATATTGTTCATATGCACGCATTACTCGCCTAACCCGAGAATCTTTGCAGCAACTTTAATTTAGAGGGCTGTGACCCGCGCATTCATCATTGGGGTTTGTGGACCACAGCATCTTGTGGACCTTTTGATTTCCGAAGTTAATTAATCTATCTTGTTGAGGTTTTTTCCATCTTGGACTGAAGAAGAGTTCACCGTCATACGTTGAATACACCCTATTTGTGATTGAAGGTGAAAAGCCTAATTTGATAACAAATAAATTCAAGTTGACAAATTCCACGCACATCATTATTCTTCCTCCCATTTCAAAGGGTTATAGGGTTTTTTACAAAGAAGTTTAGAAGGGATTCAAGGCTACTTTGGCTACGGGTTCTTCCGTTAAATAAGAACACCCTTTAGAAACTCAAATTTTATGTGTCAAAAGTCATAACAATTTCGAAGCATCTAGTCAAATTTAAAGATGAACGTAGGAAGGCTAAAATCTTAAAATTCCATTCAAACAAAGAACTCCAACCTACTTGAGTAGCAAATCTTCGTGTGAGTTCCTCAAACTTTAGTCTTATTTAGAAATCTTTGAAATGGTTCTTAGTTAGCTTAAATTATGTTGAGATAGGTTCTTCGTAGTGTTGTTAACAAGTCGAGCTGGCTCGTTCAGTAGGACCAGCTCCGCTTGAATTAGGCTTGACTCGAACTAGACTCAACTCGAACTCAATTTGAGGTCGAATAAGCTCAAGCCTAGTTCAAGGATACCCCTGCTCGACTCGACTTGTGTGACGGCTACCATTTCGCATATTAATTTAATCATAATATCCTCGTCTAACACATGTAATTCTACGCACATGATGAATGTGATAGTTATCGATGCACAACAATCACATATCGATATTTTCCTTTTCTATTAATATCATAAAAATTAATGGAGTTATTGCACATTCATAACTACATATCATTATTGTACATGCCAAGGACCACTGTGCGTAGAGTTGATAGTTTACACAGAGCTTAAAAATCTCAAGGCACTTCGTGTCGTTAAATGTCAGTCACATAAACAATTACACAAGATAAAATTATTCAAAAATCCCTTCCACTATCACTTTTGTCCTTGTTGAATACCTGCAGGATCTGTAAGTGGGGGAGTATATTTATATTCAATAGATTGAGTTAAAATTTAAAGTGATGCTAAGCAGCAAAACCTTCTAGCACAAACCATATATTATTTTCACATAATCTTTTACCCATGGTAGACCACCCAGAAATTCATTTAGTTCATAAACAAATAAAATCAACAAGCTCAGTTATGAATCACATCAAATCCATAAACTCAAATCTGAATCAAATCCACAAGCTCAAATCCCGAATCACATTAAATCCACAAGCTAAATTCTGCATCAAATCCATAAACTCAAATCCTGAATCACATAAAATCCACATCAAATTCACCAGCTCAATTCTGAATCAAAGCAAATCCATAATCTCAAATCTGAGTCACATCGATCTACAAGCCGTGATACCCAACGGCCTACCCCCACACTCATGGGGCAACGAGGGCCACTAGGGCATGAGTTTTCCTATGATACTCCACCTTGTGCATGCCACTTGCTAGTTATTTTTCTTGACAAGCATCCAAAATAGTGTACGTAACCAAAACACTAAGCGTCATGCAAAAAATCAATTCACATGTGTACGTAACCAAAAAACTAAGTGGCACGTACAAAATCAATTCACAAAGTGTACATAACCAAAATACTATGTGGCATGTACAAAATCAATTCACATGTGTACGTAACCAAAAAACTAAGTGGCACGTACAAAATCAATTCACAATGTGTACATAACCAAAATACTATGTGGCATGTACAAAATCAATTCACATAAGTGTATGTAACCAATACACTAAGCAACACATACAAAATCAGTTCACACATATATAATATCTTTACCCATGAAAAATCATTCATACATTAACACTAAGCATGCGTTTAGAGCTTAAACCCCCTACCTCACTTCCACCATAAGAACAAAGAAGATGAGCCAGACATCACGAACTTAGACGTCATGTTTCCAGGCCTTAGAGGTCTCGAAAAGGAAAAATAACTCTCCCACGACGTCCAAGACACTCGATTTAGGGAAGAACGCCTCTTGAATAGCTTGAATCAGACTTAAAATGACTTAGAATTGAGGAACAAAAGTTTTAGAAGTGGAAAAACTCGAAACGGTTGAGAAAAAAGCTTGGGGGACACTGTTTATAATCACACGCACGGGGGCTGTGTTTGATGTGTGGCATGCGTGACGTGCGTCATGCACTGGTCACTCGCTGCCAGGCCCCAATCACGGTCCTGCAATGCGACGTGTGGCATCACATGTAGCACGACAGCATAGGCCCGGTCCCACGCATCGTGCTGGCCAGCTGCACATCACATGCTGGCTGTGGCGGATACTCTCCTCAGCTTGCTCAGCCTTTTTTTTTTCACAATTTCCAAATACTTTAAACGTGCATAGCTTTCTCTCCCAGACTCCGATTCACGCGTTCTTGGTACCGTTAGGCTTGTATTGACGAGCCCTAAAAAACTAGATCTGACAGAGGAGTTTCCCGCACTTTTCAAGTAGGTTCTGCCCATGTGGCACTTTCTCAAGGCTATAACTTTTGGCCCTAGTGTCTGATTTGAGCAGTTCAAAGCCCGCTACACTTGTCTTTTTGCGCTCTATCATTCATTTTCAAAACTCGAGTAAAAAATATTTAATTAATCACAATTCGATGAAAACTCAAATATAAGCATTATTAGAGTCATAAAATTGCATTCGATAATCGGGGTCGTTACAACTTGGCTTGAATGAAAATCGACTCTACCCAGCTCGACCTTAAACTCGAATCTAAGTATACTTTTGAAATTATATATAAATAATACCTATATAAAATAAATAATACATGTGTACATATAATACAACATATAATCTCATATATGTACAATACATGTATTGTGTTTGATATATGAGACTCGATTATATGGGCCCGGGCTTCGCGCCCTTGTATTTCAATTTGACGATGAATATAACTCAAGGGCATATTGATTTCTGCCACCTTGTACCCTCAGATATCAATCTGATTAACCCATGATGCCTAGGCTCACACTGACGTGCATGAGCCCAAACTCATAAAAAAAATTTATGATATATATCCTCATTAAATTGTAATGGATGTATAATTTATGTGTGATATATGTTTTTAAAAATAAAAATTTTGTAGGCACAAACACTAATATACTCCTTTTGTCCCAAATTAATAGTTCCATTTAGCTTTCCAAGATAAACTAAAATTAGTTCAATTGAAAAACAAAATGGAGCTATTAATATAGGATGGAGGTCAATGTGATATCACATAAGATACCCAAGAACTATTCTAAAAGAAGCATGATACTAGAGAGACCAGCCTTAGTTTATAAAAGATTAATTAGAATATTCTTTCAAAAGTTGAAGCATGACACTGGGGACTAGCATCAATTTACTTATTGTTTCTCTTTTTACATGTGGAATTTTGTAGAGGCATACTAAGGTTGAAAAATAGTGCTTTATGAGTCATTTATAAGTACGTAAAAAAAAGATGATAAGAAGTAGATAGTAATGCTGCCTAAGTGAGTTTCTATTTTTTGCATTTTTTTTGTGATTATATGCATATAAAGAGAAGAAAATGGTGTTATCTTTTTGGAGCATATGTAGCTAATACTCATTTGTCATAATTTTGTTCTTTCCTAGTGACTACAGTCAATTGTTTAAGTTGCAGTTGTAATACTTGTTGAAGCATATTTATTATTAATTAATACTGAAAGCAAATTACCATGTGAGATACTTCATATATTTTAAATTTAAATATATTTTACTATTTTTTTGTTCTAACCCAGTTCGAGCCTAGGCTCATTATTCACTTATTAAAGTTCGAGCTCGAGCTCAAGCCGAACTCTGGATTTCCAATTTGAGCCTAGATCATGCTAAAAATTTTGAGTTTTGAGCTGAACTTAAGTCAAGCTTGAGCAGTTTGAGTTCAAGCCGAGCAATCCCAATACTCAGCTCAGCTTGTCTTCTTAACACCCTTAGTCCTTAGTTAGCCTAAAAAAACCATGTATAGGTTGTTGGTGAGCCCTTAAAAAAAATAACTTATAGTGGTTCTCGGTTAGCCTTGGAAATCGATTATAGATGATTTGTGGGTGAATAAAATACCCAATTAGTGGAAAGTCAAGGCACTTTTAGTTTGCAGATGTAGGTGTCATTCAGTTATGGGTATTTGAACCACATTATAAACTTTATATGCATTGTGTGCTTTACTTTAATTCTTTAAATGCATGCTTTTGATTAATTTTACTGCATGTCATAATTGTTTATGTATGATAGGTTTAATTAGTAAGTGCTTCTGCATATGATTTGTTTGGCCAATTAGTTGCGAACAATTTTCGGGTGGTTATCTTGTTCACTCCCCCCTCCCCCCAAAGCACTTTCCTCTCCTTGGAACACTTTCATTGAAGATTGCTGACTTCAAGGGGAGATTATTTAGAGAATGATGAAGTTAGATAAATCTCACAAGTAGGAGATTGTAGAAGATGATCAGAAAGACAATGATCAATCACGGGCACTATGTGATCATTGCTTCGAGTGCTGAAATCCACACCTTGGAGAATCGATCAAACACAATACTTGGGCAATCTATCGGTCATGGTTTTGGAATGGGCAATTTAGGCCAAGATCTAAGCTATTGATTGGTCAATGACATGGCACACATTTTCTCTCCGTAAAATCACCATCCACCTCTATTCTTATTTCCTTTCACTCAAATTTCCATATCATGCTAATTTATGAAAAAAAAAATAACTTAGGGATCCAACAATGATCATCATAGAGCTTGACGTTGTTGGAATTGTATGAGCTGACTTTGAATTTTCCCTAGCCAGGTATGACATTGACCATAATTTCCCCAAATTGTCTTTCTGCTGCATCCTATCTCTACTCAATCAATGGTGTTAACAAGTCCATCTGAGCCGAGTATTAGGCTTGCTTAGCTTAAACACAAATTAATCAAGCTCGAGCTCAAATTGAAGTTTGAACATGCTTTTAGCTTGAGCTTGGCTCGAATTGGAAATCCAAAGCTTGACTCGAGCTTGAGCTCAAATTGCCATAAATGAATCATGAGCCTAGGCTCAAACTAAAATTTTTTAGTAAAAATATATTTAAATATAAAGTATATAAAGTATCACACATAGTAAGATGCTTTCAATATTAAATATTAATAAATATATTTCAACAAGTATTACAACTGCACATCAAACAACTGACTATAGTCACTAGGAAAGAAGAAAAATATAATAAATGAGTTTTAGTTGCAAATGCTCCAAAAAGGTGGCATTACCGTTTTCCTTTCTTTATGTGTATATATTTACTAAAAATGATGCAAAAAATAGAAACTCACTTAGGTTACATTATCATCAACTTCTTTGTATCTTATTTAATCTACTTGCTTATACACTTGCAAAAGAACTATTTTTTGGCCTTAAGATGCATCTAAAAATTTTCAAGTACATGTAAAAAGAGAAACAATTTGTAAACTGAGGCTAGTCCCCTAGTGTCATGTCTTTTTTAGAATAGGTCTTGGGTATTTTAGTGTAATATCAAATTGACCCTCTCTCCCTTATTAATAGGTCCATTTCATTTTTCAATTGAACTAAATTTAGTTCATCATGAAAAACCAAATAGAGCTATTAATTTGGGATGGAAGGAGTATATAAGTGTTTGTGTCTTCAAAATTTTTATTTTTTAAAAATATATTATAAATTAAATAAAAATTATATATCCATTACAATTTAATGAGAATATATATCATGAAAAAATTTTATATGAGTTTGGGCTCAAGCACAATGAGTTTAGGCTCAAGACATCAATGTGAGCCTCGACATCATGGGCCATTGGATTGAGATCCGATGGCAAAGAGGTCAGAAAACAATCTTCCCCCTAAGTTATGTGCCCTGTCAGATCGAAAAATACATAAATATTATTTATTTTATCTATGTAGTATTTATATATAATTTTAAAGTTATATTTGTGTTCAAGTTTGAGCTCAAGCTCGAACCGAGTAGAGTCGAGTTTGAGTTTTAAATGAGCCAAGTCAAGTTGAGCAGGGGCATGCTTGAACTCCGCTCGAGCCTATTTAAGCTTGAAGCGAGTTCAAGCCGAGCCTGATTCGAGTTGAGTTGAGTTGAGCCGAGCTGCTCGATGAGCTGTCTTGGCTCGTTAATAACCCTACTACTCATTCTTTCACCATTTATAAATCTATAATTTTTTTCAATAAACAAAAGAAAGCAAACCATTGATGGTGAATTATCTAACTTTTTGTATTGAGAAGTTATATCTATTTAACCAAATAGAGGCATAATTCCTTGATTTTCTTCAATTACTGTAGAGATGAGATAATGAAGGCTAAAAGAGTAACCGAGCAAACCCAAAAATACAGAAAGAAAATAGACATGAAGCCTCAATACTCCCTCTATCCTATATTAATAGCTTTATTGGGGGGAAAAAATTTGTTATGTATTAATATCTTTACTTTATTAAATTTAAGTAGTTTAGTGTTTAAAAAAGAGTATCATAAGCTTATTTTTTCTTTTCTTAGATTTATTATTTAATAAAAATTACTATTTTTTAAATATAACTATTAATATAAGACAAATAGAATATTTAAAAAATATTTTTAATAACCTACTCTAACAATGAGCTCACGGTGAAATACTAAAGGTAATCATTAATTTTAAAAATCGATGCAACGTGTGCTTCTCACCATGGGCGCAATGTCGTAGTGGCATTAAAATCCTTCTAAATATTTGTTCTATGCCATTGCCTACTTTCTTCACTGATCGGTCCGGTATTTCACATAGGCTTGCTTTTGTACGAGAAAATTACTTTTCAAGGTTGGAAAGAGTCAAAGGCAAAGCCCCGCCAAGATGGCAACATGTGAGGGGTAAACTAAGCAAATTGATTCACTCGTTGGCCTTGGCATAGGGGTAGGTAAATGAGAATAAGTGACGGTACCGGATCTTCTATTTCTATTTAAGAGATGGTAGCCCAAACCCAATTTGACTTGGCCCGTATAAAATATAAAGAAAATAGTTTTTTAACTTTTTTAAATCCCACTTAATTATTAAATAATATTAAAGTTCAGTTATTTAATTAGTTTTATTTTTAAATTTTAATTTTTTTATAATATATATATACACTATCTTACGTCTTGTGGGTCAATTTATTAAAACATCATTAAAAAAATTTATAATCTTTTTTATTAAAATTTATTTTTTAATAAAATATTATAAAAAATAAAAAGATTTGACACTTAGACTCAAGCTTACTTAGAACTTGGAAAATGTTATTTCAATATCAAAAGCCCACATCAAAAACTCACACAAATTTTGATTGGTCTTAAAAAGTAAGCCCATGTGAACTTTATGTAGGATTTATTTGTAAAGAGTTTTTTCCATATTGCTTGGCCAAAGAATGAAAATTTTCATATTCCCTGGATCTTAAATGGAAATGCCATATAACCTGGAATAATACGATATAAGGTAAATTTTAGACTAAAATACCCCTGACTGGAGGTAGGGTTTTATATCATGTAAAACCCTCACAAAGTCACATTCATTGACATACGACTTTAGACGCAGGCGATTCCTCCGATTGAAAACTCCGTTCCGATTGAAAACTCTATTCCGATTGGAAAGTCCTCTGATTAAGCACTGTTCACGTGGCATGGGAGAAGATTTTGCAACCTATCCGACCAGATATGGAAGATTAGGGTTTTTTTGTTCTAGAACGAGTTTGTCAAAGAATGAGTGTTTCTCGTAAGTTGAGTTTTGAAATTGTACACCCCAAAGGTGGTTCATTTTTGTAGTGCAGTTCGGGTTTGCGGCGATCCCAGTAAATGAGTAAACTTCGTAGAAAAGCAGCGGCCGAACGAGTGGTTAATCCGCCTCGGAGAACAATAGTAGTTTCATGGTAAGGCATTTTGGATATTTGTATGCACGATTTTTTATTTAGTGTGTATTAGAGCACATGACATAAGTAGTTTTAGTAGACTATCATTGGGTCAGAAAGATGATGAGTCATATATCGTGTGTTCAATAAGACGATGGAAACACAAGCTGCCCAAGGCAAGGGGCAATTCTACAAGAAGTTCTTTCAAGGGAAGCGGACGGAGAAGACAGGACTTGAAGAAATGTTGAAAGAAGTGGCTGGCAAAATAAGGACTATTTCAAATGAGGACTTAGAACGGTTGGCGATCATGCACATGGTTTTCCTCATGTTACTCACACAAAGCAACAAAGTCGTATCCCAAGCTTTGTGTGATTACTTAGATGACATGTCGATCGTGGGGAGCTACAATTGAGTCGGTGCCGTATATGTTATGCTGATGAGAGGCATATCACCAGCCCATTGGAACATCATGAGTAGATAGGATGAGCATTCCACCATGGCCGGAATTCTCTTTGGGGCTTTATTAGTGCTCCAGGTAACGCTCGTATGTGTTATACCAGGCGAAATCTAATATCGTCTCACTAATGCCACGATATATTTATAGACAGATAAATATTGCAGTATCAGTCACATGATACGAACTCAATTGTGTTATCGGACATACGACATATAACATGCATGTAGACATATTGTGTTCTCGGTAACATGCCTAGGTATAATATCGTGGATAGAACATTAGACAATTGGTACATATTGTGATACCGGAAACACGATGTGGCTCAAAGCATATTATGAGTAACACGACTAATTCATCACATCTAAGATACTGACCATTTACACTAATGACTATATTCTTTTGTATTGTTTGCTAGGTATGGCTTTATGAGCATATGTCCATATGGGCTCCCAGTGGTCCTCCATGCAGCCCGAGGTGCAAGAGGTGGCCCAGATTTATCCAACTTTTTAGATATGTGGAGAAGGCCGATAAACTTGACCCAGCCGACGAAAAGGGGAGGAAGAAGATTCTATCTCATCAGCGGATGAGGAAGTAGTACAAGGATGTCATCATGAGGCTAAAGCTAGACTCGCAAATTATTATGTGCATCACACCAATTGTCGAAGAGGCGCACTTGATAGATGACCAAAGGGCGACCCCGAAGGCTTAGAAGGCAGGTACACATACTTTATGCCAATGAGAGTTGCCCATGCCCTCCACAGTGAGATGTCAGGGCATGTACATTCTGGGTACAAATGATATGCACTGCTATACTTCGGGCCTGAATCGACGAGGAATTTGATCAGGGTATAGATGAATGGTAAAAAGAAAATAGACTTCTTTCATGCTTCGATTAACTGACAATTTTTTTTGACCAATTATTTTGTAATTATCTAATAGAATAGAAATATATGTACCAATGTCAGATGGTGTATATTCAATCAAATGATTTGTACCAATGCTGTGTCTTCGAAAGTGCAAAATGGAAGTACACATATATCCGATTGTATAATAGTTCTCATGATCGCCTATTAGGTCGTGTTATCGCATACACGCCACCTCGTATTAGGTCATTTTATCGTGTACAAGACATCTCCTATTAGGACGTCTTTGATGCCGTGTAATCAAAGAAATGATATCGACGGATGTTGTTGATCCTATCCAATGACTATTTCAGAGGATGTTGATGACCTATATGTCGCGAAAGCAACGGATCATTTGAGACATTGATATATCGCCGTCTAGTGAGACAAGTCCTCCGTCTGATATAGATGAATACTGTATCCGATGGAGGGCCAATTCACCTGCCGCCGCTAAAGCAATCTCTCATATGATCCATCTCCGCAAAGAACATGAGTATGTCTATGATCTCGATGCACACTCCACTGATAGGGCGCGACTACAACGGATCATTTGAGGTATTGATATATCGCCGTCTAGCGAATCTCCCTAATGATCCGTCTCGTCGCTGAACATGCACTGCTGAGCACGAACCCTAACCCTAATATATAGTGAGACAGGAGCAAACACGGCAGTTTGCCCACACGAGAATGTTCTATAGTCCTCGAACCAATAGGCTCAGCAGCCCAAATGATAAGGTTCAGGCCACACTACAAGTTTTGCCCGAACCATGAGGTTCAGTGAGCTTGCCCTCATTTCGTGTAACCAAACAGACGACCACTATATTTGTTGTGTGACTGAGCACACACTGAATGTATCTCACGTATTGCTAATAAGAACATGAGTGACACGTATGGCCAGTTATTCTATCTTGTAAACGAGAATACAATATGTACCAATTTCGTGTATTCGGACCGCCAACATTTTATTTCGAATAACTTGGTGGTTATCGTATCATCGATCTTACGATAATAGTTCAAGTTGTGTTATCAAAAATATTGAGCTACATCTTGTTATCATGTTTGTTTTTACCAAAGCCATGTTTCGTCATGTGTTTGAAGGTACGACCAATATTGAGATCGTGTTAGTAAGCATACAATCATCACGTTATTAATTGGAGACAAATAAGTAAATAGATGCCCGTTGATGATGTAATGTATTCAATTAAACAATATGTACAGTGGCGGGTGAATCATGCCCTCATCAGTGGCAGGTGAGGACATCCACTGATGGGGTGACAAATCACCATCCGATGCTAAAGCAATGTCCCAAAGACTCCATCTTGGCACCAGCGATCAGTGGGTGTGCGATCTCCTTGCAGACTCTTGGACCCATCAGTTCAATTGTGACGGAACATTTGCGACATTCATATAATGCAAGGTAGTAAATCACCCCCCTTCAAAGGCTGGTAGGATCGCATCTGAAGAGGGGATGAATTACCATCTCGTGCTATATGACTGTCCCGAAGGCTTCGTCTAGTCCTCCTTGTGAATTTAGTAAACCCAGAGGTCACCGTTATATATATAGGCAGGATGCAAGGGATACGAACCGTCGGGATCGGTGGACCGAACTAGAAGGTTCAGAGTGTAGGTCTGGGTTTCTATATGTCGTGAGAGTCTAGGTTATGGAAATTATTCCATATATGGTGTAGGTCCAGGTTACCATATTGTATTATCCGAATTCGACACATTAGAAATTGGGAAGACTCCTCGCGAATTGGTGATTCTAATTTAATTGAAATGCCAAAAATTGTGGTGATTCTTCGGGAATTGGGTGGTCAAATTAATGCAATTGTCATGTGTTCAATCGCACAACCTGACCAATATCATGTAATTGATTACACATTTAGCAAAAATATTCATTATCGTAGTCGTGAGATCGTAAAACGGGAATGATAACTTATCGTGTTCATGTTAACACGATATTTACGTAAGTCATGCGAAAATAAAATGCGAGTGTATTATTAGTGTGTGGTCAATAACATGATATATGAACATAGAGTGTTACGTTATACACGCTACAACAAGTATCATAAATTTATATTACCTACGCGACATCATTTCTTGTAGTTCGCAATTATGCCTACCATCGCCGTCATTGATATTTCGTTGTCTAGCGAATAGGGTGTGAATTCAACGGATCATTGGAGACATTGATATATCGCTGTCTAGCGAAACATGCCCACCATCGGATATAGGTGAGGACCATATCCAATGAAGGGCCAATTCACCAACCGCTGCTAAAGCAATCTCTGCGTAAAACATCACTATGCGAGCGATTTCCCTGCAGACTCCTCCGATATACTGCAATACAACAGATCTCACTATGTTTTAGTCAGATGCAATGGGACGGACCATTCACGACATTGCAATAATGTCTAAACATGTTCTTCCCCCACCGGATGCAATTGAGGACCGTATCCGATGGGGGAAGATTCACCATTAGGCACAAAAGCAATCTCCGGAAAAATCTGTCCAGGCTCCGGCCATCATTGAGTGAGCGTTCTGCAAACCCTAACCCTAATATATATATATATATATATATATATATATATATATATATATATATATATATATATATATATATATATATATATATATATATATATATATATATATATATATATATATATATATATATATATATATATATATATATATATATATATATATATAGGGTGAGATAGTTACAAACCACTAGGTTATTGAAGGTATTGATGCAATGGACATTGCAGTCTTCGGGAATAATGCCTCGGGAATTGGGTCATTACAATCATGGAATTGTCATGGGTTTGAACACACAATATGACCAATATCGTGTAAGCAATGGACACTATTGAAAAAAGAATTAATAATTGAATGATATTATTATGTAATTAGCAACTGTAACCCCTTTTGGTTGTGTATACCCTATGTACAACATTTCATGTTTTTAGGAATATGTTAATTACATATTACGTGTCGTTGATAACACGTTGCATATACAAAAATTTTAGCTGAAGAACAGGGTGGAAAAGGTAAGCCTAATTGTTGCTCCCCTTCTTTACGTCGTTGGTGTATGCTATTATTCGACCTCCTTCGGCTTGTCGTTGGGACATCAGCCACATTGGGAGGCCCCCCTTATGCGTTGTATATCGTTTGCGGTTGTGACCCAACTGACCACATGTTCTACATTTTCGTGGGGCTTTGAGAGGCGGTTGTGACTCTTATCCAATTTTTTCGTGGACGCCCCCACTGCTTTTGAGGGATAGGTGGGCAGAATGTTGGCATAACTCCAGCCGGTCCCTACTGGTGCCGATCCTTCTTTGGGTATAAGGGCTCTCAATAGGTCAATTTATACATTTCAGTAGATTCATCTTTTGCAGTACTTAGACACATAGAAGTGCTTATTATCGATTGTTACAATTGCATGCTTACATGGTAGACCCAGATGTTGAAACTTTCCACATGTGCAGGTATGATCAACCAAGTTTACCACATCCAGTGAAGAAAATATCGTGAGTATGAGCGCACGATAAACAACTTTCTCGTGTTCTCGATTACATGACATATCATACAATCATTAAGTAAATCGTATCTACTTACACGATAAATGAAAATAATGTGTTTGAACTAATAAGATATGAAGCCCTCACGCATAAACGAACACACGTTATGTACATCATAGTATGAATGCAATGTACCTGGTGATATAGCGAGTTAACCTGGAATTTATACATTGACACAAGCAATACAATCACATTCCTTGCTTCTTCTCGCTTATTTTCAATGTGTTTTTGGGCAAATGGGGTTAACTCTTCCATCATATTCTGTCAGTCCATTCGATGTTTTTCAAATAATGTCATTGTGTGCTCCCTCATGTGTTCAATTAAACGAGTTATAGGCATCGATCTGCTTTTTTGAACATTGCATTTGCACTTTCAGACCTATTTGAGTTGAGGGTCCCATATCTTTTACCTGGAAATGATACATTGGCCCAGTGCTCCGAACCTATCTTATTTAGCCAAGCATATGCTTTGGGATTATGTGCTTTAATGTTGTTCATTATTTCATCGTACACATTCTATTTGAACGTTACAGCTACAACATGGAGCTAATTCTTTAGGTAGTTGTCCTTGAATCTGTCCAGCATATTTGCTACCAAGTGACAGCAATATCCGTGGTGTGTAGATGGAAAAACTTCTTCACAACATTTGCCAATCCCTTATGTCTATCAGAAACAATTGTATCTAACTCTGTTGGAGGATCAGTGAATAGATGATTTTTAAGCAACTCAAGAAACCAGCACCAAGTTTTCTCGCACTCATTCTCAACCATTGCAAATGCAATGCACAACATATTATTGTTCACGTCCAGTGCAGTTGCTATCAATAGTTGTTCAAGATACTTTTCTTTCAAGAAAGTTACATCAACCATTAGCAACGGCCTCATTGTTGTTCTAAAAGTTCTCACAACGGGGCCAAACATCCAGAATACTCTTTTAAAATCGTACCCACCCATAGGTCCAGGAATATCACATGATCTCACTGGCACAACTACACTTCCTGGATTTATATATTCTATCTACCTCCCATAAGCAGGAAGTAAGCGGTAGGATTCATCTGGGTCACCATCTATTAAATCAATCAGAGATTTACCTGCACGACCGAATATGATTTAGTAAAGGTTATACGACAGTGGCTTACATCGTGTTCCCGATCGCATGACATTTTATGTTTTTGTGTGATCGGAATCCATACACAATGACTGGTCGTGTTTATGGTAACACGATATTGATGTATGTCGTGTGAGTGCAAATTCTGACTATAGATTAAGCGTGTAAATGATAACACACTAGACTAACATATTGTGACACTAAATCAACATTTTGATTATTCTCATGCATTACCTGCATGCTAGCATTTCTTGTAATTTGCAGTTATGCCCCAGTGCTTCGAAATATAACTTGCTATGCTCTTAGGGGTAATGTCCACCAAGTCTTTAAACAGGCCATAACATTTTCTCGCTATCCAAAGGTGCGATGCTAGGGGATGGTCAATTGACTTCCTTTGAGTTCCACATGAATGAGTCGGCACTAACCTCGTGACAATCACATGATCTCCTATATTTAAAGCCCTTATGTACCAGTTACAAAAATCATTGGAGCACTTTGCGGCGTACATATTCCGGTTTTCATCCACAACACAATATGTGAAATTTGCCTTTATTGCTAAATCGATCAAGACCCTCTTAAAGTGCAACAGGCTTAGAAAATGTGCACCCAATTCGAGGAGCTTCTGGTAATCCTTAGCTTACAAACTGCCCGTCATTAGCTTGCATTCACCAATATCTGGTTCCAATATTTTTAAATCATCGACTGTATCCCAATCTGCCTCCGCCTCAATGTCGACGTTACTGGGAACCTCGCTATTTCCAAATTCTTTGTGGTCGGATATACTTTTCATGTCAACTATATCATTATCATACCACTGATCCTCACACCACATATTTTCAACTTCTTCGCCTTCTCCACCGTCGTAATTACAAGGGCTGTATGGAGGTTCGTAGTTATCAAATGAAGTCCTTGTCCCACCCATCATTGGCGACAACTCCTTTGATCTATTCTGATTGACTTCTATTTTAGGTTCTATACTCGTTGCATTGGTGAAAGAAGATTGACATGGATTTATTGAGGGCAAGTTTCTCAGTTCTCCCAATCTGCATTGCACATTATCGTGTTAAAAAAATGCGACATCAATCGACATCATGTATTTTGATAAAACACTTACATTTTAAAATGTGTTATAGAACCACGACATGAATGCATGTCATGTTATTATATCTACGTTGCAACTCATAATTGCAATATCGCATGTGTATATCGTGTAATTACTAATGCGATATATTATGCGTCATGTTTATTACTTCACACAATATGATTTACCCTTAACACGATATGTTCAATATCATGGTCTCGATTAAACGAAATATTCCAATTGCGTATAATCTAAAGATTCATTGTTACCTGACAGTTTCACTGGTGAACTGAGTTTCGTTGAATCTGGTATGAAATCCGACATTAGAGTTGGGATGTGCCATTACGACGGGTGATTCAACTCTATTGAATGTCTCGTTCTTTTCTACGGAGGGTGATGGTGATTTATCACCGTTGTTGGGCTATTTCATCTCGGCATACAATGATGACACCTCCTTATTTGCCTTCTTATGATTGGATAACACTGATTGGAGGTCCTCATTATTTTGTGATTCATATATCATGGATAATTGGGAAGATAAAATTAAATACTTCAAACTGACATTACTATTAACGAAAAGTGGTGCTTTGACTTGCCCCAGTAGCTCATTGAAGCTCACCAACAGATAAATATTCATCAACCGTGCCATTTTACTAATATACACACTATCAATGCCTACCTCTCTGTTGTAATAGATGTAAATACCGATCCTATCCATAATCGGTATAAAAGAAGGATCGTTTCTGCGAAATGCAGCCTTTGGAGCACTCACATAGCATTTGCGGTGTTAAAAAATACTTTTTTCTCACTCATTGACACTTGCCAGTGAGTCACCGTTGGTCAACTCCTGCTGGCGAGTTCCGTTTGCCGCCAATGACTCCCAACACACCAAAAAAGCCTCTCTACATTACTCTTTATATTAAAACTCGATATAGTGAAAACCTAAAGATAATTTGGTCTATAAACAGGTTATATGACATTTTTATATAAAATTTAAAAAATGTAAAATTTTTCATTCTTTAACTGAGCAATATAGAAAAAACTCATTTATAAAATCCAATCAAAACTCTTGTATAAATTATAAACTTTAATAAATATTTTTGTTATTATTATGAGAATATCACTGTCCTTAGACCTTAAACTAGCCAGAGGCTAAGGGCCACGTTCAACACAGCCCGCAGAGGGGAGGCTTGCGAGAGAAGAGACAGCGGAAGAAGTTATGCCTTCACCGAACTCATTAAAAACTTTAAGCGGTCTCCATCATCTTCTGTGCAGTAAGTCAACCAGGAACAAGTATGAAGAAGCAGAGACTGTCTGCCAAAGGAGGGAGCAGAGAAGAGAGGAAGAGGAGAGGTGGGCATCTTGGCCATGGTCACCGCCGCCTCCTCGGCCACCGCTCCCCTCCTCGGAGGTGGAGGAGGACCAGATACCGTGGAGGGAGCCGTTGACTACAAGGGCCGGCCCGTCTCCAGATGCACGTCCGGTGGATGGCGGTCCGCCTCCTTCATCATCGGTGAGTTAAGAACAGAATGAAAACCCATTTCTTTCCGGTGTTGTTGGGTCACCATTCCTTCCTTTTCTCATCGAAAATTGTGTTGGGTCAATCTGGGTTTTTGCTGTTGTTGTTGTTATTGGTGGTGGAGTTCGGCCATGGGTGATGAGCTGGCTGATGATGGCGATGCAGGGGTGGAGATGGCGGAGAGGTTTGCCTACTACGGGATAGCGACGAATCTGATAAGCTACCTGACAGGGCCGATGGGCCAGGCTACGGCGGAGGCGGCGGAGACCGTGAACGTGTGGACAGGGGCTGGTATGATGCTACCGCTGCTTGGGGCCTTCCTCGCCGACTCCTACCTCGGCCGCTTCCGCATGATCCTCCTCGCCACTCTTCTCTACATCCTGGTTGGCTCCCTAAAGCCCCTTCTTTGGCTGATTTTTCTGTGCTTTCTTCTATGAAAAATGTCAGTGTCTTTTGTTCTATACAAAAGTCACAATCCAAACCAAAATTGTGTATTAAGGATTTCTTGCAATGCTAATTAGGATGGAAATTCTACCTCAAAGCGATAATGTTTGCTAGAAAGAGAATTTAATAGTTTGTACATTGTTTATGGTGATAGGTACTTTACACAGAGTTTTAAAAATTCAATACTGAACCAGTATCTATCCTTGATTGTTTGAATACATTATACTGAATGACTTGGACAGTCCAATACAAATCGGACATGCCTACAACTCAGACATTGTGATTGAGTTGGACAAATTTATCTTTACATTAAGCCAGATTCATGTAACATTTAGTATTGTTTCTTCCATGCAGGGGTTAGGCCTGCTGACACTATCAGCAGTGCTCCCTTCTCTGCGCCCACCGCCTTGTACACACTCCACCTATTGTCCGTCTCCTTCCCCATTCCAAATCTTCTTCTTTTTTGCCTCTCTCTACCTTGTGGCACTTGCCCAGGGCGGCCACAAGCCCTGCGTGCAGGCCTTTGGGGCTGACCAGTTTGATCCATCAGACCCAAAGGAGCGTAAAGCTAAGAGCTCCTTTTTCAACTGGTGGTACTTCAGTATATATGGCTGCACCTTTGTCTTCATTTGGATCCTCACGTACATTCAGGATAATGTTAGTTGGGGTCTTGGATTTGGTATCCCCTGCATGTCCATGGTTTTCTCGCTTCTTGTCTTCCTGCTTGGAACCAAGACATATCGGCATACTTCCATGGAGGACACTAGCCCATTTCTTAGAATTGGTCGAGTGTTTGCTTATATAGTGCGGCAGAGAATCTGGCAGAAACCACCCCTGGAGACAACTGTTCCAGGAAGCAAATCCCAACTCAAGTTAAGATCATTCCTACTAATTATTTCTGTTTTGAGAAGTTTTTTCCTGAAATTTTAATGAAAACAATCATTCGCAGATTTCTGGGTGGAAAAATACCAAATTCATCATATGTTTGTGACAAGAGTGGCTGGACTGTGTGCACTGAGAATGAGGTGGAAGAAGGGAAGGCTGTACTGCAGCTTATTCCGATAGGGGTAACATGTTTAATATATGCTGTAGTATTTGCGCAATCAACTACTCTTTTCACCAAGCAAGGGAGCACCATGGACAGGAGAATTTGGTCTGACGTCCTAGTTTCGCCGGCCAACCTACATTGCTTCATTAGCATCTCCATTCTCATCTTCATCCCCATCTATGACTGGGTAGTGGTCCACACCGTGAGAGCTTTCACAGGAATATCCTCAGGCATTACCATGCTTCAGAGGATCGGCACTGGGATGTTTGTGTCAATACTGGCGATGGTGTTGGCTGCAATCACTGAAGTGTGGAGGCTTAGAATTGCAAGAGAGTCCAGACTCATAGAAAAGCCTGGTGAGATGGTGCCAATGAGTATATGGTGGCTGGTTCCACAGTATGTGTTGCTTGGGATTGCAGATGTGTTCACAATGGTGGGCTTGCAGGAATTCTTCTATGATCAGGTGCCTGAGGGGCTGAGGAGCGTGGGGCTATCTCTGTACCTCAGCATATTTGGCATAGGGAGTTTCCTTAGCAGTTTTCTGATATCGATGATTGACAAGGCAACCAGAGCCCATGGAGATAGCTGGTTTGCTACAAATCTCAATAGGGCTCACCTTGATTATTTCTATTGGTTGCTTGCAGGTCTCAGCACACTTGAGTTGGGACTCTACATGTATTTTGCCAAGTCCTATAATTACAGAGTTAAGAGCGCAAGTTCTACAGTATAGAAAAATGCAGTTATAGCTTGAAGAGCCATGCGATCATTCAAAGTCATCCCAAATATCAATTGCAAAATTTGGCCTAGCGCTGAATGCATGGACATAGCTTGTATCAGCTTGATTGTAGAAAGTAATTAAGAAGTGCTGGTTTCAAAAGAGTATGCTAAACAAGTGCAGTTCTTGGACTTAATGTCTGAGACCTTGAACTCCATAGTCAATGTGTGATAGAACTTGTTCAATGTTTATGTACTCTGTTTGACAAAAGCTGCATTAAAGAAATTAGAGAAATTTCAGACATGCTCGCAGCCTGGCTAGCATAAGAACTTGTTTCTTTTTCTCGGTTGAGGAAGAGGAGACTCTTTTCTAGCACCTCGTCCATATGTTTCAAAAAGTTACAGAACATAAAATAAACTTGAATGTAAACCTAAGCAGTTCTATGAAATGTTTCTTACCAGACAGCTGAAGAATATTCACGAACTGTGCATAAATTAATTAATGCCGAATTTCTCTCTTTTGTAGTTCAATTATTTCTGCGTGGAGTTAGAGGAATCTCAAGTGAGGTGTCTAAATGAAGGAAGCCACTGGCACTACGACTAAAGCAGGCCTCAGCCGGGCCTTGGCCCT
Source organism: Saururus chinensis (assembly GCA_035235625.1). NCBI lineage: Eukaryota > Viridiplantae > Streptophyta > Magnoliopsida > Piperales > Saururaceae > Saururus > Saururus chinensis. Next base: position 33,024,807 of record CP141140.1, read on the forward strand.
AGCCCTAAGTTGGCTTTCACAAGTCTTTTCTAGCTAAGCTTAGCTTTAGCTGGGTTAAAACTGGGCCAATGGATTTTTTTTACTTTTTAATATTTTTATTAAAAATAATTTTTTAAATAAACAAATATAATCTTGGGTGGGGTACCACTAGTTGACCCTATAAGACACAAGGTGGTATGCCTTTGGCCTTTAGGTGGTGCCTTTCAAAACTAACCATGATGTCTTATAAGGTCAAAATCTTCCAAACTTCCTTAATAGATATAACTTATTTTTTTCTCCTTCCCTTTCAGCCTATGTGAGATTATTAAAAAAGATAGAAATAATGTTATTTTATATTTGTGGATGAGCTAAATAGGTGTGTAGGCTTTTTGCCCTTAGCCCTAGCCCAATTTTATTCTTTTGAGTGTGAGTGGAAGATCCTTCAACTTAAGAATTATCACAATGCCTATTATCTAAAAAATAAATTAAGGAATATAAGATATAACCTCTTCACTAAACATCAATCCACGGGAATATAAATTATTTATTATAATGTTGTAGATTGATGTCTACATATGCCAAATTAGAGAGAAATGGAAGAGAAGAGAAGAGCAAAATTTAGAAATTAACTAGATTAATTCCTAAATTTCCTTGATTGATCAGCATATGACTTATACATTACAATATATAGGAGAATTATAAATTAATCATACTAGCATAAGGAAACTAATCCTACTCTAATTGTAATTTAATCAAAATATCAAATCCTACTTAATCCAAAAAGAGAGACTAATCTAAGAAAGCTGAAATTTAATTTTAATTAAGGTGGGACATAACATTCTACCATTACTTCTATTAGTCCTTGTCCTCAAGGCTGGAAAGTATCAATACTCTCATTGACTACAAACGGCTATAGAACCCACACATACTTCAATTGAGGTTGTTGAATAATATACAACTTATCTAAAGGTTGAGCGGTAAGGAGGCGCTTGATTTCATCAATCTCGAAGTTCATCTGCATGTGTTCAAAGTCTCATTCAACCTTTTGCAAAGTGCACAACCAATTCATGTCAAGAACAATATCAGCCTCCTTAGTAGGCAAGACACAGAAATCAAACGTGATAGTAAGACTTCAAGTAAGCAAACATGTCTTATAACAAACCCCCATATTGTGAAGCTTTGCACTATCTCCAATCATAACATTAAAATTAGGACATTTAGAGATCTACAAACCTAGAAACAACTTCATTAATGAAACCTCATCTCCAATGCTAGTGTTGTAGACCGATGTCTACACATGCCAAATTAGAGAGAAAGGCAAGGGAAGAGGAGCAAAATTAGCAAATTAACTAGACTAATTCATGAATTTCCTTGATTGATCATCACATGGTTGTACACTACAATTTATAGGAGAATTATAAATTAATCCTACCAGCATAAGGAAACTAATCCTAGTCTAATTGTAATATAATTAAAATAACAAATCCTACTTAATGTAGGAAATGAGACTGAAAGCTAAAATCTAATTCTAATTAGGGTGGGACATAACATATAAACTACGAATTAATTAACCACACAAATAAAATGTACATAGGAGGCTTTTTTTAATGTGGAAACCAACCAAGGTCGATTGAGCAATGTAGTATAACCAAATTACACATTGAAGAATTACAAAGGGGAGGAAAAGCATTAGTAGCTAATTTTACTATTAGGTTTCATGTGGTGAAAATGATTATGGAAACATTACTCTTATATAAAGAAATTCTAGGTTTAGAAGGAATATAAGATTTCTTGAAGGGAGCACATGCAGGTATAAGATTTAGCAATCGGCTAGTAGTTCCAAATAATAAAAAATTAAGGCAAGAATTTTTAGAAACAACTCATTATTCTCAATATACCATTCACCCAGGAGGAACCAAGATGTAAAGAGATTTGAAGGAAAGATTTTGGTAGAATAGAATAAAGAAATATATTCAGAATTTTGTATCTAAATGTTTGATTTGTCAACACGTGAAAGTGGAATATCAAAGACTTGTGAGAACACTTAACCCTCTAGAAATTTTGCAATGTAAGTAAGAAGATATTACAATGGATTTTGTAATAAGTTTGCCTAAAACTCAAAAGAAAAATGATACTATACAGGTAGTAATGGATAAATTGACTAAATTTGCTCACTTCGTACTTATTATATGGACTCAAACACGTGGGAGTTTAACAGAGTATACATCCAAGAAATTGTAAAACTACATAGAACACTATTGTTTATTGTGTTAGACAGAGATCTCAAATTTACTTCTAAGTATTGTAGTATTTAGAATGTTTTAGATTTTAAATTAGTACAACATGTCACCTTCAAACAGAAGGACAATATGAGAGAATGATTCAAACATTGGAAGATATGCTTCCAAGTTGTGTATTAGAATGGAAAGGTAATTGGGATGAATTTCTGCCACTTATCAACTTATCTTATAACAATAGTTATCATTCTAGTATTGATATAAAACCATTTGAAGCATTTTATGGTCGTTGTTGTCGTTCCCCCATAAATTGGAATGAAGTAGGAGAAAGACAATTGTTTAAGGAAGAATTAATGAGTCAATTGTGAGTTTAATACCCCTTTAGAAGTATAACACCCCTAATCCCTAATCGTAGGTAATTTTTTACTTGTATGTGCTTGTTTCATTGTTTGGTTGATTGAAATCGTATGATTAACATGACTTTGATAACCAAATAGGGTATAAGGGATCCGACCTTGGTGTGAAGGGGACCACTTGGGAGTTAGGAGGTCTGGCCTTGGTAAAGAGGGGGACCATTTTGTCAATTAGGGGGTTTGGCCCTCTAGGAATGGAACTTGAGAGAGAGTGCTCCAATGGAACTTGGTTTAGGATGAGGGAATTATATTTAGGGTGGCTGCTAGAAATTAGGAGGGGCTTGGCAAAGACTCTAGGGGGATGCACCAGCCTATTAGTCTAGCCCTCCTGATTAGTTTGATCCCCTAGAAAATAGGAGGTTGGTTATAAGAAGGCTTGGGGGGGCACAATTTTTGGTCTGGCCTCTTCTTTCCTCTCTTTTTCCTATAAAAAATACCTCCAGCAAGCATCTTGTGGAGGGAGAAATTCAGCACCTTCGAACTCAGCTCAAAAGCAGAGGCATAGGATCAAAGGAGCAAGATTTTGGAGGTGGGCTGGTAGAGGTTGTAAGGACCCTCATCTTTAAACCGGTTTTGATTTTTATTTAATTATGGGTTATCATGCAATTTACGTGTTTTCTGATCTTATTCGGTGATTTCGTAAATAAATAGAGTTTGTGATGGTTTTAACCAAAATTAACTTCAATATTAGTGGTTTTAAGTGATTTTAAACCAAATGTGAATTTTTGGAATTTTTTGGATTTTTCACTATTTTCCCAAAAATTAGGGTTTTGGCGGGACCCCTGTGGGCCCCACGGTCGAAAATTTTATTTTTGTGTCAAATGACCCTAGACATATACTTAAGGTCACACAAAAATTTTCAGAATTTTATTAGGCTTAATTCGTGCTTAAATTTGCAAAATAACCACTTTTAGCCTACTTTTCATATTTACACCCCAAAACTTACCTTTGCCTACCCCAACCCTTACTATAAAAGGGCAAACCTGAGCCATTTCCATTTTTGGGAATAGGCTAAGGAAGGAGGGCTGGCCTAATCCCCACTTAGGCCCGAATTAGAAGCCGATTAAGGTAAGCTTACTCTAATTAAGCACTAATCCATGGCTTTTCTCTTAATTTCTTCTAAATCTACCATTTTCCCCTTGATTCAATTTGTTTTTGACCATCAAAAGCTACTGATTTGTGTTTTACTACAAACCCTAACATTCAAAATTCGATTTTTACTACTAACAAGCCCTAGATCTAAGATTTAATTAGGGATTTCTTAAGTAAATCGATTTCCATTGGTGTTTAATTCAAACTCATTGTATTTTCAAGGATTTCAAGAAGGGTGACTCTTCAATCCGAGCTTAATCAAGTGCTGAGGTAATGGGTCTTCGAAATCTCTGTTTATCCATGGTAAAACTCTTCATTTTTGGCTTATTTCGAAATGGTTTGCTTGATTTAGTGTGTTAATGGTAAGATTAGAAAATGGAATTATTTAATCCCGATTTCTTAGGGTTTTGCATTATTATGGTTTGGTTTGATATTCTGGAAGTCAAGGAGGACTTTTGATGATGATTATGGTGTTAGATGTGGATTTGAAGTGCTATCTATGGTGTTTCGGTTTGGATTTGCGAAAGGAAGAAGATGACTGTTCTGCCGTGTTGGCGATCGATCGGCCTTGCAGGGCGATCGATCGGCTGAACTGAAATTTTCAAAATTTTGCGTGTAACCGATCAAACGGCCTGAAGGGCGATCGATCGGCTACACAGGAAATTTGCATGTTGTGTGTATGATGCCTATTTTGATGATTCCACTTTAGCTTGCCAATTTTATATGAATGTGGAGTGTTTTAAGCTATGTTAGGCTACTGGAAATGCATGCTATTGAGTTTATAGAGTTGAGACATATGCTTAGAGATGGTGGGATGACTTATGTTTTGTGGCATGATTTTGGAATTGTTATCTTGAAATTATGAACGGTTGGTTCCCTTTTTATAAGCATATATTTTCAGTAGGACTACAATCATTGTTGGACTGATTTGTCATGATAAATTGTGATTAATGGTGTGTGAATGTTGGTGATTGACATGACTCAATGATGAAATGAGTGATGTTATAGGTGTTTAGCCTTTGTGGTTGAGTTTTGAATTTAACTATGATTTCAACGATTCTTCTACTATGATTTCCTACGGAATTCATGTTTAGGTAGAAATTCACATGTGTGGTGTGGTAGTGAGTTGATTTTCAAGCATGTTAATATGCATTATGTGAAAGACTTCTACTAGTTACACACACACATGTGGGGGTTAAATGATGATGTTGAAGCTTAATATCGTGATTATGAATGATGCATTAGGGGCTGGTGAGAGCACTTATCATGATTAGGGTTCATGTATGCTTTGCCCACGCATGTACCATGCTGCACGCATCATGAAAATGGATTTCCAATTGAGGCTTCATCGTGATTAATCGAATTTGACCGATTGGATGCAATGTGATGGAATTGCGTGCCGGGTTTATCGGTCGTGGATTAATCGCAAGTTGATTGGTCCGAAAGGACATATTTTGATTTGAAGTTCCTGTGTGGAACGATTTGAAGTTCCTGTGTGGAACGATTTGGAGTTCCTGTGTGGAACGAGTGCACTCCGCGGGTTGAGTCTTGTTTAATGGAATGATGTGGGGACGAGTTGTGTACTTGTCTTGCGGACACGTGAGAATATTTTTATGTGTGTCATCTGGACCCTGAGAATCCAGTGTGGTATGCCGTGCGCACCCCGCTACCACGTGTTCTAGGGTTCTCTGTGTGAGAACTCGGGCTCTTCCCTCCGCAGGAGATGTCCCTGGGCGAGCACCCCTGCTCTAGATTCTCTGTGTGAGAATGGGACATCCTTGGCCAGGATCGTCCAGGGCGAGCAGTATTAGGGATTGACAACCCCGATCTTTCTTGAATTCTTGTGTAGAATTTTGTACCATGACACGCCTTCGTGGCCTTGTCTATGCTCCCGTCTGTGTGACATTAATGTGTGATTACTCCTTGATGGAGGTTGATTGTGATGATGCTATACATGTGGATTATGTATGTTAGAGATACATCCATGCATGCTGATTTTGATGTTATGCATGTGGATTAGGTATGTTAGAGATACATCCATGCATGCTGATTTTGATGTTATGCATGTAGAATATGTATGTTAGAGATACATCCATGCATGTTGATTTTGATGTTATGCATGTGGAATATGTATGTTAGAGATACATCCATGCGGGATTGGTTATGATGTGAATGCATGTGGGAATATGTATGCTAGAGATACATCCATGCAGGTTGAATTATGCATTTTTATGCAGTGTTAAGTGATATGAATGTGTGATCAGAAAGTGATGCACCATGTAAATCTTTGATCTGAAACGATCTCATTTCTAAGCTATCGTATTTTCTACGTTGACAGTGATATTAAAACCATTGCTGAGTGTTAAAACTCACCCCTCTTTTGTGTTTTGATTTGGGGCTGCGTGGTACGACACGCAGACGGACAGGATTGCCTTTTTGAGGAAAGGTCAGAGGTAGCTTGGGTGTGATGATGGAGATCGTTGCGTGACTTATCATCGTTCTTTCATGCTTTATGTTCGAACCTTTGTGTAGGGTTCTTGTTGTGGTTTTATGTCACATGTTACAGTTATGTTTGCTTATGACTTATTTTGAGCCGGTGTGGGCTTTACTTAACTAAGTTTGTGGGTTTGAGATTGTTGTTTACTTTGTGATAAGCAACACCTTTTTCTTCCCTTTTATTTACTCTTGCTCAAAGGATTGTGCGCACTCCGTGTTGCTGTTAATCGCCCGTGGTTAGGGATTAAGTCTTCCGCTAGAATCGTTTCTCAATTTCACTTCGTCGCCCCCGCGCGCTTGACCGGCCCTTGGACCGGGTTCGGCTCGCGTCGGGCATCGCCGGGGCGTGACAGAGGTAGGAAGCAATTTTTTACACTCATAATCTTGCTGATTTTATTATATATTTCAGCCCTCATTTGATCCCTTATCATGCTGATTTTGATTATATATTTCAGCCCTTATTCGATCCCTTATCATGCTGATTTAGATTATAGGTTTCAGCACTAATTTGTGTCATTATCTTATTGATTTTTTCCATAAGTTTCAACCCTAATTCGTGCTATTATCATGCTGATTTCATCAATAGGTTTCAGCCCTAATTTGTGCTATTATCATATTGATTTGGTCAATGGGTTTTAGCCCTAATTCGTGCTATTATCATGCTAATTTTATCAATAGGTTTTAGCCCTAAGCTATTACCATGATGATTTTATCAATAGGTTTTAACCCCAATTTGGCCCATTATCATGCTAAGTTTGTTAATTTATTTCAGCCCTATTTCATCATGTTATCATGCTAATTAGGTTCATATGTTTTAGTCCTAATTCGTCATGTTATCATGTTGATTATGTTAGTATGTCTCAACCCTTATTCATCATGTTGTCATGTTGAATATGTCAATCGATTTCATGTGTTTTATGCTAAGATCAATCCCTACACTCATTGGTCTTACTCTTTGGGTTTTACCCATGGTCTTACTACAACCATATGTTGTTATATACTGTGATTAATCTTTAATCCATTTGCTTCACTCTATACCTTGTTGTGACTAGTCTATAATGCTACAACCGTGAGGTTTATGAGGTCTATACTTGTTGATCCATAAGAGTCCATGTAAGAATAGTATTATATGACTAAATTGCATCATATAGCTGGATTGTGTCATATGTTTGAGCCAGAGTCAAGTAAGCTCACCGCAAATAGCCATGGCGGCACTTTAGGCCCATGTGGACTCAATACTCTCGGGACTTTGGTTCCCAGCTCATTGAGCACTTTGCGTACATCTAGGTTTTGAGCATCATGAAAGGCTCATCTACCTCCAGCCAGTTTATCCATAAGTCATAGTTGGTACCTACATCTCTAGGCCCATGACTGATCCAAGTGGATCTCTAGGGATGATAAGATTTACTGTTAGCATACAGTTTACTCCTTTGAGCGGGTGTCAGTATTCGAGTAGCAATAAGTAAAATTGTTTCCTGAGCAGAGTCTATTTTCAACTTTAATTTACTGTTAGCATATAGTTTACTCCTTTGAGCAGGAGTTCGCATTCGGGTAGCAATAAGTAAATTATTTTCTGAGTAGAGTGTACTTTCAATTGGGTTGCTCTTGTCTTTTATTAGTTAGAGGACAAACCCTAGTTATGTTTCAAATCGACATTTAGTGTCTTATGCAGTGGTATATTTATGTCATCATTTAACTAGTGTCTTACAACTCATTATCTAATTGATCCCTTTTGTTTCTATATCCATCTCCATGGCATGACTATGAGTGGGTTTTTTTGCATCTTACTGAGTATTAGTGGAAATACTCATGCATCTCTGCAATACAGGTTCAGCTCCAGATTCAGAGTAGCAGGTTTCCAATAGCGAAAGATACACAGTGCTAGCAGGGTATACTTCTAAAGTTATTAGGACTATATGTTTTATTTTCATGCTAATTTGTAATAAGACACTGTGTTGTTTAAAAGATAAATTCATATTCTTTCATTATGTTATTGCACTTGCACATGGCTGAGATTCTGGATTGTGATTATCAAATTTCATCACGTGATTTATTTTAATGTTATGTGATGGTAGAGTATGATGATGCCCTTAGTTTCGCATTGCCTTTATGTTTATGAGAATGAAACCCCAAGGTGTTACAAGAAGAGTATAGCGGATTAGTAGATTGCCCCTAGTTTGATTATTTATCAAAGATAAATACTACACATTAAAACCTCGATGTGCATGAATTTATTTTTAAAGCGGAATAAACAAATCTAAGTATTAAGCTCCATCCATGATTAATAAAAGGCTAAATCAATACACTCAAATGATTTAGAACTTAGAGGTCTAAAAATAAACCAATAAACCTTAAGACTTGACACAAACTCATTTTGTTAAATCTTTTCTTATTGTTAGCCTTCAAGTTTCTTCCTCTTTCAAACACTTAGAAACTTTCCCTCTTTCTGTCTTTGATCTCTATTAGTAACAACCATATTTTTCAAGTGAGTTTTTAACCTAATGTTAGAGTTTTTAAGCAAATTTTTACTAATTAAATAATATTATCTATTAAGTTTTCAAATGTTCATTTAAGAGTTCCAAAAGACGAGTGTAACAGACCTTGAACTGCTTAACTTGGACATCGGGGCCATAAGTTATGGCCTCAACTATGTGCCTCATGGGTGGGACTTGCTATAAATATATGAGATAACCTATCCATAAGTGGTCTTGTTTTGAAGTGTTCATTGATATTAGCCGGCACGGCGACACATGCCATGTGGGGCCATTTTGAAATTGCATGATGCGCATTGCACAAGCATTAGACATGTGCTCTCCATGCATGCCGTGGCAGTTTTAAATGGCTATAAATGTCGTATTCGTTCTCCGTTCTTCATACTCCTAGTTCTAGTTCTCAAACTTCTTTTCACTCATTCTAAGTCATTTTATGTCCAAATCAAGCTATTCAAAAGGTGATTCCTACTAAATCAAGCATGTTGAACACTGTGGCGGGTCAATTGTACTGTTTGAAACCTATTTAAGTGCGAATTTGCTACCCAAGTTTAAGGCAGGGGGTTTTATAGTCTAAGATTATACTTTGCCCATAAACGTTGATTTTTGTATGATATTTTCTTTAACTTTATTTAATAGTCAAATTTATGTCGGTGACCCACCAGTAAGACACTAATGTAACATCGGTTCACTAATACTGTTCTATCATTCTTCTTCTCGCATCGATAGCATCATAGACACGTCAATTACTCTACCGATGAATAGGAAAGTTGTAGAATTTTATATGATCAACAAAATAACTTTCTATAATGAAATCTAAGCATGTAATCAATTTGAATCATTCATTAATTATCAAATGAAGAGAATAAATGGATATTTTTCAACTTAACACAAGTTATCCACACAAGATTCATATTCATCAAGAATAACAAAGTGTATTATTCAACAATGAACCAATTCAAACATAAAGCATATATTACTCTATCAACATCCATCAATCATGCATTTCTTGCTTTAGCATTACAATTTAAGGTTAGCAATCTGACTTCTGATCAAAACATAAAGAGATTGAGAGTTTAATATCCGTCTAGTCGACCCACTAGATTTCTCTTAAAACTAGTACTTTCAACAAATAAGAATTAAGAGCTCTAAACTCTTTTGTGCAGAATTTTTATTAAGCGGAAATAATTAAAACCTAATTATTCACTCTATATCACTCTTGGATTATCAATCAATAAACCATCAATCAATCCACTCATAGACACAGTAATTTACATGGAAAACCCTAACTAGTGTAAAAAATTAGGGCAGTTTTGAAGGAACCAAATTAATACACTAAAAACTCAAACTTTACATGGATACAAGGAAACCACCACCTTGTTTAGACTCTAACACTTCTCTTGTGCAAATTGTTGTTGATGGTTTTTGAAGTCTTCTCCAAGTACTTAAAAATTTCTCCTCCTTGCCTTGTCTCTATCAGCTTCTAGTTTTTAACAATCTCCTCTTGTTGTCTTAACTTTGGCTTCGTGGAAATCTTCAATCTCCCATTTAGGACATGTTGCAACTCCTCTTTGAATACTCTGTGTATCAGCTCCTTTAGTTGTTAATTGTCTTCTTCAATTCACCATAGATTTTCAGTACAAAGCTCAAGTGAATTCTCCTTTGGAAAACAATAAGCAAAGGTGTAAACCCTTTTTTCTCCTTTAAGTTTCCCTCTCTCTAATTTTGTGATTTCATAACCCTTATATAGCTCATTAAGTCGTTTTAGGATTTGTACTCAAATAAGGAATGAAATGGAAATCAAAAGGTATTAATTTAGATAAATTGTTCTTGGAATGATCAATCATTTTAAATGCCAATCAATCGGTCACTGTTTCTAACGTTCACAGTTCTTCAATCAATCGATCAATTGTGAGAGTGGTAAATCGATAACTCTCGGTTTCATTTTGCACAGGGCTGAATCAACACATGATCGATTATTTCTCCTACATAATTTTGCAGCAATTGATCATTCTCCCTGATTTTTTATATTTTTGCCCTTTTTAACCTAAATAATTCTAAAACCTCTAGAATCACTTCTTAACCTTTTCCAACTGATTTATGTATGTCCACGTGATCTAAATAAGTTTTAAACTTTTCACATTATTCAATCTTCCACCTTGATAAATAAGAACATATCTACTTCTATTTTTCAAGTTTGTCAATTCCAAATTTAACTCGACTACAACAACCTCAAATCAGACTCTAAAACTCATTACATTACATACATATGGTTTCTTGACATAATTTTAATAAAAAAATTTGCCAATAAACTAAACATCTAACACATGTGTTCTTACATAGATCTCAAAAAATTTGGTTCATGCTTACTTGGCACACCCTAACCCATCGATTTGGCCCAAAATCGAAGAGTCTATAGCCTTTGGGTCACAGATTTGTCAAAGATATTTATAAGAAAGTTCATAAACCTAATTTTTGTGCATAACCAACTCTAAAAACTGCTCAAAACTGGTTCAATTGCAGTTTTGCATCCATCAGTAGGTTGGTTTTTGCATCACCGATGCCTCAAACCCTACAGACAGAAGAATTACGGCTTAATCGATGAGTCCATCAACTCATCAAACCGAACTGACAGAGGATTTATTATTTCATCAGTAGGTTTATTAACATGTTGAACCTTGCCGATAGTAAATATTGTTTCACCGATGAGTTCATCGATGTGTCGGTGACTCACTGACGAAATTCTAAATTTTAAAATACATAAAAAAAATTTCCTATCCTCTTGCTTATCCTCAATAATGTTTTATCAAGTAATTTACTCATGATATTATCATTTAAAAGGTTCAAAAATTCCTTTCAAAAATTGTGGGTGTCACAATTATTGTGGTTCATACTTGAATAATTTGCTTAATAAGAGGAAATAAATCAATTTACATTATAAGAAACCTCAAGTCAAAGGCATATGAATTAGAAAGCACACACCAAATTCCCCATCAAAGACAATTACTCAAGTCAAAAAGAAAACTTTATAATTTTAAATTAGAAAAGATGTCTTAGATAACATTATATCTCAACCTAAAAATTTTTGTTCTATGTCCATGAGTTGATATTTCTAAATTTTTGGACATTCACATGTTTTTAGGTTTTTATTTCATTTTACTTTGTTTTCTTGTTGTTTTTGTTCATAGGTTTTGAATAAAAAATGAAAAAAATTCAAAAACACAAAAAAAAATTAGTTGTTGCTTTTGAGTTTCAATGCTAGTTTTTATAATTTGTTTGAAATGTTCATCTCTTGAATTAAAGGTCATTAATTAACTTTTAAGTTGAAACATCATGATGTGTGATCAAGATGCTTCAACTAAGAGAGGAATGCACCAAAGAAAGTAAAGATTGTTTCAATTTTTTTTCTTGATGTTGCAATTCTCTATATTCAAAATTTTGCATACATCATGTTAAACTTGAGTCAATTTCATGAGTGACAATTGAAAGTGTATTCAATTTCATGAGTGAAAATTGAAAGTGTATTCTTTGACATAAGTTGACTTAGGATTTAGATTCTAGTGGAGTCTTGTGATCAAAATTAGAGGAAATTAAGCTAGACTTCTATCTCAGATTCAATGGCAACAAATTTCTTATAATGAGTACATGCTTACTTCTTTTATTTGACAAAGGAATTTTCATCGTAAAGATGGTGGGGAAGGGCTATCTACTTAAGTCTTTCTAGGCTAGTGTGAAAGCTCCAATCCACTTGATATAAAAAATTTATATATGTTAGAAGAGAAAAAAATAATTTATGTAAGTTGAGAGGATTTTGATACCATATACCATTCCAATTTTAACATCATCTATTTTTGAAACTTCTAACCACTGCACTTTATATACATCATAGCATATTAGAATCTTATGCACACATAATTTAGACACCATATACTATTTCAATTTAGGCATCATTTGCTATTGCAATATCTGCTATTACAATATCTATTATTGCAATTTTAACATCTATACAAATCTAAGTTAGATTTCATATACCATCTCAATTTAGACCCCAATATATATCAGAGGCCTATACCATTACAATTTAGATACCATATACCATAACAATATAGGCACCTTTACAGTGTACTATAATTATAGTGCAATACAATTACAATGCATCGCAATTAAGGTCATTGATATTACAATGCATTATAATTACACTAAATCCAATTACATTGTATCACATTTACAGTGAATGCAATTACAATGCATCGGATTTAATGCCATCTCAATTGCATATTATCACATATAGAATTTTGTATTTGGACTTTATATGTTACCTACATTCTATGCTAATCTTTGTGGAGAAGTTACAATTATCCACCCCTTCTATGTTTATACTTCTATGTTATGTGTTTGGTCTTCAGAGTTTATTCTCTAACATTGTAAATCTACCAAGTTTAGGCCGATCACAACAAACTCTATGTTGCAAACTCTCCATATCACTATCTAATCTAGGTGGCTTTCATCCCAAAGGTGCAGATCTAATGGTCACTTCTCTGAGTCACCTTTATGGGGTTGGGAAACAAATGAGAGAGTTAAGACAAATATGAGAGAGTTAGGGTAGAGAGGAGGAGGACAATGACTGTAAGGGGATGGTGGAGATGAGAGAATCAAGGTTGAGAGGAGGATAGAGGTAGATGGTAGGGCTAAAGGAAGAGAAGGACAATAGCTATAGGGGAGAGGAGAAGAAAGAGAAGGTTGGAGGGGATAGAGGAAGAAAGAGAAGCTAGGGGAGGAAAGGATTGACATTTTGTAACTTTAACCTCTCACTTATATTATGCCCGACATATTTAATCTATATGTATACTATTAATAAAGTGAGAAGGGGGCATAGATTTTTGCCATATTATGCCTGTATTACCCTTTTAAATAAACTCATAATGAATTTAGAACTCAAGAAACTTGAAATATTATAATAATTTCTCCAATCCATTTTACCTTCTAACCACATAAAAAATATGAATTTCATAGCCCTAATTAATTTAGAACTTGTCAAACCTCATTTGTATTCTATATCTATACTATTATTAAAGTGAGAAGGGGGAGGAGAATTTTTTCATGTTATACTAATATTGCCCTTTCAAAGAAACTTCTAATTAATTTAGAAATCAAGAGACCTAAACTATTACAATTATTTTTCCAATAAGTATAGCCTTGTAACAAAAAAATATAGATTTTATAATCCTAATTGGTTTAGAATTGATTTTTACTATAGTTTTTTGTCATATTATCCTTATATTGCCCTTTCAAAAAAACTCTTAATTAATTTAGAATTCAAGAAACCAAAAATATTACAATGATTTTTTGAATACTTATAATCTTGTAACCATATAAAAAATATAGATTTCATAGTCTCAATTGGTTTAGAACTAATTTTTATCATACTATACCTATATTGTCCTTTCAAAAAAACTACTAATTAATTTAGAATTCAAGATACCTAAAATATTACAATAATTTCTCAAATATGTATTACCAACAATACACCAAAATATTATTTATGAACTCTTATTTATAGATCTTTATCATATACCTACTAGTTTAGAACTTACAAAAGTGAGGAGGGTAGAGATTTTGTCATAGAAATTCTAAATTACCCCTAATCTAAGGGTAAAAAATTGAAGTCCAGAGCGGAGCCACATTTAGAGGGCGGCGGCGGCGGGGGGGCGGGGCGGGGGGGGAGCAAATTGCACCCCTTTCCTGCTAATGTTTTTAGGGGGGGCATGCAAGTAAATACCCAACTCCCCTCCCCTAGAAACTTCCTAAGCCTACCCTTGATGGCCATAATAGCCTTTGTATGTGAATAATTGGAGAGATGATTTTTGAACTTGTAATATTAAATAATTAATGGGTGGTGGGAAGGGGATATTAAAAAACCTACAAACTAGTAGAGATAACATTAGATTTTTAAAATTATCATACACTTCTTCCAAAATCTTTCTTTGACTAATTTCCTATAATACTCTACTTAAGTTTCTAGTTGGCTTAGAACATCTACAATGGGAGAAGTCAAATTGAACCATCGAAAATGCTGAAGTGGCTCATCTATAGTCCTATGTCCTATACTAACTTCAACAAAAAATGTTTTGAAATGAGAGTTACAAAGAAAAAAAATAAAAAAGTGGTGAAATAAAAAGTGAAAATAGGGAAAAAAAAACACATCTCTAAATGGAGATGCTATAAATTGCACACAAACTTCGGGCACCATTTTGGGTAACTTTTTTTGCCACGTAAGATGTCATTTAGAAATGATGTCCCACATTAAAGTAACTCCAATAAAAGATGTTAAATTAAGTCATTAAAGATATTTAAGTGGCTCATCCATATGCCATGTGGCAATTTGACAACTTATAAACTCTCACATGCTATTTAAAATGAAAGGTACAAAAAATAATAATAAAAGTTTAAAAAAAGAAAAAATTATTTAAATAATAATAATAATAATAATAATAAATAATTACCATTTTAAATTACTTTGGAAGATATTTTTAAAGTGGTGTTGGTTTTCGCTACGCAGACGCCAGCTAAGCAGTTAGTGCTTGCGTGACTGTTTTTTTATTTTAATTAATTTTATCATTTAGAATGACAAAATCAAAGTTTAAGTTAATTTCGTCGTTTAAAACAATGAAATGAAGTTTAAGTTGATTTCATCATTCTAAATAATAAAATTGTTTAAAAAAAAGTCACAAAGGCGCCTACTGCTTAGTTGACACCTGCGTAACAAAAATTAACACTACTTTAAAAATTATTTTTTAAAATAATTTTAATTAATATTTTTTTTATTATTTAAATAATTTTTTTTAAAAAAAATATCGAAAAGGGGAGCTATTTCTTGGGCTTATATGACCACTCGGGACGCCATTTTGTTGGAGAGACTCTCATAGAAAACTTTTTCCATTGGATGCGGAGCCCAATAGCCCATAATATTTTAACTTCAAGTTGTCGCCGTCATCTCGTCTGCAGTGAAACCAGATTCACAGACGGTTCCACTCCGAAGCAGCAGAGACTGCGCAAAAAGGTGGAAGTAGACAAGAGAGGAAGAGGACAGGTAGGCCATGGTCACCGCCTCCTCCTCAGCCACTGCTCCTCTCCTCGGAGGTGGAGGAGGACCAGACATCGTGGACGGCGCCGTTGACTACAAGGGTCGGCCCGTCTCCAGATCCACGTCCGGTGGATGGCGATCCGCCTCCTTCATCATCGGTGAGACGAGAACAGAATCAGAACCTATTTCTTTCCTATGCTATTGGGTCACTGTTCTTTCCAATCTCTCGATATCATGCTTTTCTCATCGAAATTTATGTCGGGCCAATCTGGGTTTTTGCTATTTTTGTTGTCATTGGTGGTGGAGTTCGGCCATGGATGATGAGCTGACTGATGATTGGCGATGCAGGAGTGGAGATGGCGGAGAGGTTTGCCTACTACGGGATAGGGTCGAATCTGATAAGCTACTTGACAGGGCCGATGGGGCAGGCCACGGCAGAGGCAGCGGAGACCGTGAACGTATGGTCGGGGGTGGGTATGATGCTGCCGCTGCTTGGGGCCTTCCTCGCCGACTCCTACTTCGGCCGATTCCGCATGATCCTCCTCGCCACTCTTCTCTACATCCTGGTTCGCTCCTTCCTTCGCTGATTTTTCTGTTATTCTTCCATAAAAAAGTCAAACGTTGCGTATTTTGTCGATGCTACTTCTATTCAAGGCCCAAAGGCGTTTGAACGATTCAAGTAATATGCAATATCATATCTTTGTCATTTTAGTATGTGAAAGTCACAAACCAAAACAAAATTGTGCATTAATGGTTTCTTCTATTGTTTTTTAGGATGGAAATTCTAATTCAAAACGATAATGTTTGCTACAAAGAGAATTTAATAGTTTCTACTGTATTTATGGTGAGATTCACACGCAGTTTAAAAATTCTGCAAGATGCGTTGGAGAATGAAGGTTGCTTCTGTTTGATGTTTTATGCATTTTGTACATTCAATACTGTACTAGTTTCTATCCTTAAGTGTTAAATGCAATATGATGAATGAATTGGACAGTCCAATACAAGTTGGACATGCCTACAACTCAGACATTGTGATTGAGTTGGACAAATTTATCTTTACATTAAGCCAGATTCATGTAACACATTATTATTTCTTCCATGCAGGGGCTAGGCCTGTTGACACTATCAGCAGTGCTCCCTTCTCTGCGCCCACCACCTTGTACACACTCCACCGATTGTCCGTCTCCTTCCCCATTCCAAATCTTCTTCTTTTTTGCCGCTCTCTACCTTGTGGCACTTGCCCAGGGCGGCCACAAGCCCTGCGTGCAGGCCTTTGGGGCTGACCAGTTTGATCCATCAGACCCGAAAGAGAGTAAGGCCAAGAGCTCCTTCTTCAACTGGTGGTACTTCAGCATTTACACCTGCACTTTTGTCTTCATTTGGATCCTCACGGACATTCAGAATAATATTAGCTGGGGTCTTGGATTTGGCATCCCCTGCATTTCCATGGTTGTCTCACTTCTTGTCTTCCTGCTTGGAACCAAGACATATCGACATACTTCCATGGAGGACACTAGCCCGTTTCTTAGAATTGGTCGAGTGTTTGCTTATTCAGTGTGTCAGAGAATCTGGAAGAAACCACCCCTGGAGACACCTGTCCAGGGAAGCAAACCCCAACTCAAGTTAAGATCAATCCTACTAATGAATTCTGACTTGAAAATTTTTTCCCTGAAATGTTAATTAAGACAATCATTTGCAGATTTCTTGCTTCAGAAGTACCAGTTTCATCTGATGCTAGTGACAAGTGTGACTGGAATGTGTGCACTGAGACTGAGGTGGAAGAAGGAAAGGCAGTGCTTCAGCTTTTTCCAATATGGGCAACATGTTTAATCTATGCTGTAGTTTTTTCGCAATCATCAACCCTTTTCACCAAGCAAGGGAGCACCATGGACAGGAGAATTTGGTCTGACGTTCTAGTTTCGCCAGCCAACCTACAGAGCTTCATTAGCTTCTCCATTATTATCTTCATCCCGATCTACGACCGGGTACTGGTCCCCACCATGAGAGCTCTCACAGGAATATCCTCAGGCATCACCATGCTTCAGAGGATTGGCACTGGGATGTTTGTGTCAATAATGGCAATGGGGTTGGCTGCAATCACTGAAGTATGGAGGCTTAGAATTGCAAGTGACTCCGGACTCGTAGACAAGCCTGTTGAGACCGTGCCAATGAGTATATGGTGGCTGGTTCCACAGTATGTGTTGTTTGGGATTGCAGATGTGTTCACAATGGTGGGCTTGCAGGAATTCTTCTATGATCAGGTGCCTGAGGGGCTGAGGAGCGTTGGGCTGTCTCTGTACCTCAGCATCTTTGGCATAGGGAGTTTCCTTAGCGGTTTTCTGATATCGATTATTGACAAGGCAACCAGAGCCCATGGAGATAGCTGGTTTGCTACAAATCTCAATAGGGCACACCTTGATTATTTCTATTTGTTGCTTGCAGGTCTCAGCACACTTGAGTTGGGTCTCTACATATATTTTGCCAAGTCTTATGTTTACAGAGTTAAGAGCCCAAGTTCTACAGTATAGAAAAAAATGTAGTTTTAGCTTAAATAGCCATGTGATCTTGCAAGTCATTCTTAACATCAATTGTAAAATTGGACCTTGGGCTGAATGCATTGAAATAGCTTGTATCAATTCGATACCAGAAAGTACGAAGTGCTGGTTGCAGAGGGTACTGTTTTGAGTAAAAGAGTGTGCAAAAGAAGTGCAGTTCTTGCTTGGACTCAATGGCACTCTGTAGTCAGTGTGTGACAGAGAGCTTGTTTGATGTTTATGTAATCTGTTTTGACAAAAGTTGTAGTTAGAGGTGTAAACAAACGGCACCTGAGTACTGGGTTTGCTTGGCTTAAATTTAAACTGTTCAAGCTTAGCTCAAATAAAAAGCTGTAGAAAATGTAGTTTAGCTTGAAGAGCACTGTAATCATGCAAGTCATCCCTCGTATCAATTATAAAATTTGACCTTTCTCTGAATTGATGGAAATAACTTGTATCTATTTGATAACAAAAAGTAATCAGGCTATGTATAACCCTACACTTTTAGTCCAACAAAATTTTACATCTAATTTTGATTGGACAGAAAAAAGCAGATCTCATAGGAGCACCACTTTTCTCCTTCAATTAAAATTAGGTGTAAGTTTTTCTTAGAGAGAAACTAGTATGGCAAAATCATTATCCAATTAAGATGTGTTGGTTGGAAAAGGTATAATCATGGGGGAAAAAGTATGCAAAACTAGTGCAATTCTTGGACTTAAAAGCTGTGGTAAAGAAATTAGAGTGTAAAAAAATTAGAGAAATGTTAGACATGCTCACTGCCTCCCTTGCGTATCGACCTGTTTCCTTTTCTATTTTTTTGATTGAGGAAGTGAGGACTATTTTTTAGTACCTCAACTTAACATGAAAAAACTTTTAGTGTAAATCTAAATAATTATGTGAAATGTTTCTTGCCAAACTTCTGAATATTCATGGTCAGTGGATTAATTACTTATTGCCTAATTCCACTCTTTTGTACACTGTCTCCTCCACAATAAGTGTTTACATTTAAAAATTAAAATAAATTAATTTTAGTTTACTTTTATTTTTTTTAGACTAGATGGAATGAGTAGTTAAGTTCATTGTATATAGAACCATGGAAGGCCGTATCGATACAGATAATAGTATCGATGATCTTAGATATGGATACGCCCCGATGATATGCTTGGTACGTACCAAAATAAGCACGAACCTTTTGATATAAAACAAATATTGTCAATAATAATATATTATTATAATACTTAATTTAAAATATAATAAAATATAAAAATATATGATTAAATATAGAGTCACAATCAATGAGTAATAACACAATAAAAATATAAATAAGTTGAAAGCACAATATGCATACAGAAAAATAAATTAATTTTGAGTATGTAAAGATTATATAATTCACTTTTCTTTTCGTCAAACACTTAGATTTATATGACAAAAGGAATATATAATAGTTTTGTAGTGCCCTCAGACTTATAGTGCAAAAAGACTTAGATGTATGTTTCTATAGTGAGTTGGATTTATAAACAATTCTACCAAAGAAAAATAAAGATCCAAGCAAATTATATTAAAAAATAATTCATTCAAAAATAACCTGTATACCTTCATTTATTTAAAGACAACCTATATAATTTATTTAAAAATAAATGAATCCAAACAAACAACATATTAAAAGAACTATATACCTATAAAAAATTTAAGCATTGCAAATTATAAATCCACCTCATAATTAATATTTAAATATAACATTTAAATATAGTAGCCAAAATCAGTAAATCAATGATATGCTTTACGAAGATACTGACAAAGCAAGGGTAGGATCATTATGTTGACCAGAAATTAAAACAGGTGAATAAATAAATAACATAACCTTTCTATCTTAGCTTTGCACAACTTAAAAGCCTGAGTGGAGCATATTGAGTTCTAGAACATTCGGACTCCGGATAAGAATTTTTCTTTCTTAACTTTGCAACGCTTGGAAAAGCTAATAGCTGAGAGTTGCAGACCAGTAACAGCTGAGAGATGTCTACTAAAAACAAAGGCAGAGAGATGTGGACGAAAGACGAAGGCAGAAAAACCAGAGTTTTGAAGTCTTCATTGTTAACAAAGATAGATGGGAGATTGGAAGAAAAACCCTCTCTTTCGTGCAGTTGTACCTTGGCTGATTGATAAAGGAGAAGGTGTAAGGCTGCGAGCTGCAGTGCTAGGATGGCCAGAGGACAGACGATAGGGCCTTTCCTCTCGTACTTTAGCCGATTGGAGAAGGGGAAGATGGAGCAGTTTAAGCCGTTAGTGCGAGGCTGTGAGCTGTGACGGCCGGCAGAAGATAAATGCCTGCAATTTTTTTCTTACACCTTGGCCGATCGGAGAAGAAGAAGATAGATTGGCTCTAAGCCAGAGGTTGCAAGTTTTGATAGTAAGACAACAAAGGGAAAACATGTCTTCTCCATCTCTAGAAAACAAGATGCAGCAGATGAGGGTTAAGGCTACAAGCTACGGGCGGATTGATCCATTGCGATCTGATGAGCTCAAAACGCCTAGCTCGTGCGAAAATTTTCTACAACACCTGTATTACCATGTGAACCCGTGTCACCATGTGAACCATACCGATCTCAGTCGATATCAGGACGCATCAGCCGATACACGGCCTTCCATGCATGGTACTAGATGAATATCAAGTCATGTGTCTAAATAAAAAGGCAACTTCATTTACAAGTTGGAGCTCTTCAACATCTAGAGCGGTGTATGCCACAAGTTATTGTGTTTAATTTAATATTTTAAGGAAAATAATATTTCTACCCTAATTTTTTTACACTAAAAGTTTACTTCAATTTTTGATTAGACTAAAAAAAGCAAATTCCCTTATTATCAGGAGTGACTCGACTTCTCTATCCAATTATATGTTAGAGTGGCTTTTAATTTTGAGAAAGTGGAGTAAGAATATCAGCTTTCATGCCTTATAACTCATTTAGGATCCTTTCTATGCATACATTCTTTGCAAGATCTGAAATTGGGGATGAAGACCAGCTACTACTTTTGGGCTTCGCTTTTTTAAAATTGACTGATTTAGCACCAAGTTAAAGACATGTTATGATAATCTCATACCCAATCCATCCTATGTAATATTAAGTATGAAATCATACATGTCTCCATACCAACATTAATGCATCATTTACCAATACCTTCCATTGTCATACATGCATCACATGCAAATTATTCATGCTACAAAAAATATTATAAGATTTATATTCATAAATTACTCATGGATAATCCCGCATAGCATCAACATTGCAGTCCTTACCTATCTATGGATACAACTGATATCCAAGCCATACATGAAAACATATGATAACATTATCAATTTTTATCTTTTAACCCCAACATGTAGGAACCATTCTCACCCCATGACACATACAAACTCTAGAAGAACATATTGTAAAACCATTAAGTAACTACAAACCAAATGTACATGCCAATTACCCGACTATGAATGAAAGAACCAAACCCTGTTTTCAACCTTGTAATTGATTCTGATTTATGCGGAAATACTTACAAACATGAGACTACCACAAAATTTGGACCACATCCAAATAAATAAGTTATTGACAGGAATTAAAATTGAAGGTTACTCTAACTTCAAAAAGTATTTATTTCAAAATTCTAGAAATTATTGCACAGTGTCAAATTCCTGCGCATATGGAAACCAAACATCATAGTATGGTAATAAAAACTCCAAATTGAGTAGGAATTTTTATGCTAAATAGATAACTTAAAGAATTTCACTCACAAGAAAATTGAGAGCAAAAAGATATGTTTTCGAGGTAAAAGACATGTTTGAATACAAAATCACATACTTGTGAAATCCAATCTGCGTGCTTCACAAAAATTCCAATAATTCATGTTGTAGATGAAGATGTCTACATAGGAAAATTAGAAGACAAAGGGAGGAAAACAGGGAGGTGCAAGGAATAAAAAAATTAACTATTGTGATAGATATCTTTTGGCTAGAGTTATTATAGTATTTACAAAGAAAGTTCTATACTAATCCTAATTGATTTAAGAAAACTGCTCCTAATGCAACTAGAATTAAGTAAAAGAGATCAATAAACTTCTAATGAACATAAGGATTAAATTGAAACTAGGAACTATAATAAGTCTATAATATTCCACCATGCTTCGCGTTGCCATATCCTCAAGGCGACCAATCTGAGTATTGTTGTAGGAACTCATCTTCACTCATCCAAGTAGTATCCCTGAAATAACAAAGAATGCAATGTCTCTCTAAAATGGCATGAGCTAGTGGGCATGAGGAGCGGTCACCCACGAACTGCCAAATAAGATAAGCATGGAACATTAGGTGAACTTGTGCATTCAGAGGTAATTGTAGGCAGTCGACCACCTTGCCAATATGTTCAAAGATAGGATATGATGCTTGGAAGTGGTGAACAAGCTTCTTTCAATGGCTGGCTTGTACATTGAAGTCTAACAATATGATTGGTGTCATAGATAAACAAGATCACCGACCACATACTCATAACTGCATGACGTTTGTCATGGACCTGTCAAATACAATTTTCAATAGATGCAAAGTTAAGGTGAAGCTGTTGGAAAATCTCATTGAGTCTGGAGACTAGAGTCAACCTCATTAATGGAAGAATGAAGAGGCTCGTAATGTAGCAAGGTAGGAGGCTGATGACCATAAACCAACTAAAAGAGAGTGTAATCCACAACAATATGGAAAATGTTGTCGTGGGTTACACTCTGCTTATGGAAGAAAATATAACCAATTTCACAACCTATCCCCTGCAAAACACCTTAAATACTACTCAAGACAATGATTGATTAACTTTTGATTGCCCATTAGTTTGACGGTGATAAATAAAACTCATCCGAAACAAAGTACCTTGTAAGAAAAAAAAAATCCTTCTCAAATGTGGATAGGAACACCCTATCTAGATCCAAAACAATAATCTTGGGCATTCCATAAAGGCGGCCAATGTCATGCATGAAAAATTTTGCAACACTCTTCGCATAATATGGATGACAGAGCAAAAAAAAGGCGTACTTGGATAGCCAATCAACTACAACAAGCACAACCAATTTGGATCAATGCCTTTTCGGTGTGGTCCTGTCATAGTGGCAACAAGGAGGGTGCAAGGAGCAAGAACTTCCTCAGCTACCAATGTTATAGATGGAGGCGTCTACACGGGAAAATTAGAAGAGAAGGGGAGGAGAATAGGGAGATGAAAGGAATAAAAATTAACTTAACTAATGCTAAATTCATTTCTATGGATATATATCTTCTGGCTAGAAGCATTACAATATTTATAAGGAAGTTTTGTACTAATCCTAACTGATTTAAGATCAACAAATTCTAATAAAACTAGATTTTGAATTGAGACTAGGAGCTATACTAGGTCGATAATAGATTGCCACATACGAGATTGGAAGCCAAGGTTCATATGTGTTGTAGTTGTTGGTGCATCAAAGTTTGGTAGTTTCTTTCATGAATTCATTAAAAAATAATAATAATTTTTATGTGTACGTTAATGTTGTTTGTAGGAGGCTTCATTCGAGACTTTAGCTTCTCTTTCTTTCTTTAGTAGTTCCTACAAAGCAATTTTACATGTGATGGTGTAATTTTTATTTAAATTGGTTTTGACATTCATTTTTATCAAAATTTTCATCTTGGTTGTCACAACATAATGAATTTGTTTACTTTTATTAGATTATGCATATAATGCGACCTTACTTAAAAGGCCGGGAAGAAATACTAAGAGTTCACACTAATCATATGACATTGGGATAGGAGTATGATAACAAAGAATGTTTGGTTGATTCTTTTATATATGTATTGGGATAAATGGAGGATCTATATCTTTGACCATGTAGAATGAACATCAATAATTGCAATCATACATGCAGAAAATGATGTTGAAAATTTGTTTCCTTTATGTCTATATAAATTCCCAATTAGTTCAAGATTTGAAATGCTAATAAGTTTTTGGAAGTCAATAAGAAATTATAGAGGTAGGCAACAACCACAAAGTTGGTAGGAAATGGCAATCACCAATAACTCTCATTTAATCATGTTTAATGATAATTAACTAATAATTGGAAAGAGCTTATTGTTGATGCCAAGTAATGGAGTTGTTATGGACATAGCCTCAAAGTGTAGATCTGGTTGTGAATGAATTTGCTCCTAACACCATAAAATTGAAGAACCAAGATTTAATATTTTTTTCTTATTGCCATCTAATCACAAAGGAGAGTGAATGAAGCAAGTGATAGTTTTTTACTAAGGATTTTATCAAAATGTGTTATTAATAGCTCCTTGTTTTTAGTTACAAATGCCATATTCAGATTAGGATCTTCTGCGACAAAGCCCTTAACATCAAACATGAAAGAGGCAAAGCTACACATTCATTTTGTGTCCACTTTTGAGAAAACAATTGGCAGACAATTCACATTCATCACTGTCAATGTAGCACCTGAGAAAGGTTGAAGCCAGGACTATATATGGCATGAACTGTCTCATTTACTATATTTTTGCATGAGGAGAAATATACACAAAAGAAACTGGAAGTTTATTAGGAACACAATTTGTATGAGATAGAAAACAATTTGTGGCTAAACAATTTTCCTTAAAAAAACCATGTTCCAACTATTTATCAATTAGCAAAATTCTAAATTTAAAAAAAATGGCAACAAAAATAAAAGGTCGAGCATCCAACTTGTAAGATCTTTTGATTTATTACCTTTTGATTTGTGTGAAATTGTTTGTTTCAGTTTGATTTGATATTTCTTGGGGGCAATGAGTTAGTTTAGTTATAATTTTTCAAGTTTAGAATATTATCGTAAATCTTGATTCACCAAAAATCTTACCTATTTAAGGACATTTTTCTATTTTTCTTGATCAAAGATGCGGGCCTCATCGTGGGACCCATGTCTGTGTCAAATGACATGTCCTTTTTAGCTGCCAACCTTCTATTGATTTATCTAACTTGGTTTGGATGTGATTAAATTTATTTTTTAGTCAAATGTGAACTTAAATAGTCACTTAGGGTCAATTCACATATTTTTAGATCAACAATTGAATTTTCAGCCCACAAGCCCTTACTATAAAAGGGAAAACCCCAGACACATTTCTCAAATGGGAAATGGCTGAGATTAAGAGGGAGGGTAGGCTCTACCCCCGTTTCCCAAGGAAGAAACCCTTCTTCAGGTAAAATTTTCTCCTAATCACACCTTAGTCCTTTTGATTTTTGTCTTAATCATCTCATTCTTCACTTCTCCTATTTAGAGCCCTAATCTATGTGATTTTCATTTCTAACCTATGAAGGTCTTGTATCTGTCATTCTCATGTTGATTTGAGTCTATTAGCTAGGTTTTGATTAGGACTAACCAAAATCCTTAATTCTTAGGTATAATTTCTTCAAGTTGGAGTTCGTTCAAAGGGTTCACAAGCGGAATAGAGGTAAGAGGTTTTCACCTTGAGTGGTTTTCTTGCTTGTAATGCTATAACTTTTGAGTTTATTTGAGATTTTTGAAGCATCTTGAAGGGTCATGGTGATTTCTTAAAAACATGTAATTTATTATTTTTTGTATATAATTAAGTATTAAAAATGTTAAATCTATCATATTGTAGGCTTAGGTATTGATTATATGATGGTTTATAATGATTTGGGAATTTAGATGAAAATTTGGAATGATTTTGGTTCAGATTTTGAGAAATAGAAGATGAACCACGTTGGACTGTCTTGACTTTTAGAATGGGCTATTTGGCCATTCGAATAGCCATACAAGAATACACACTTTGTGTGTAGCCGTTCGAACGCCTATTCCTATTACATGTGTAATTTAGTGAATATTGATCGTTTCTTCATTCTTTCTCATAATTTGAATATTTTATGACCTTGATGAGCTAGGAATACTTACAAATGTCACCTTAATTTCATATGGAGCATGCTATATGTGTTTTAACTTAATTAAAGAAATGACTATGCATGTTTAAGCTTAGTATGATGTTCTACTTTATTTAAATCCAAATTTTGATTATTTCTTTATGTTTATTTTATGAGATCAGTAGCTTATGATCATGAGAGGATATGAATGCTTGAACATGTCAATTTAATTACAAATTAGCCATGATACACATGCTTTATTTCAATTAATAATATATCCATGAATGTATCGCTTACCCATGCTTACATGATTTTTATTTGACATAAATGGACCATGATTCATACATCTAAGACTGATTAGGGTATATTTACCTATACTTGTATCCATTAATCACTGCTCGCATATCATATTACATGCATCATGAGAATGATTGGTAAATGAAGATTAATCGTGTTTAACCATCATTAATCAATTTGATTTCGTAGTTTTCCTAATTAGCCGCATTGGAGGTTTATCAAATTAGTTTTACATCCAAAATGATAGGTTTTGCTTCCCTTTGAGGACGACTTTCCTCCTCAGGATAGAAGAATAGATTTTGCTATAATATAATAATTATTGTGACCTTCTAGACTTGAGAATCCAGGCTTGTACGTACTTGTGTACTGGCTTACAAGGGGTAATTTCCCCGTTAGAGATTTATCCAAACTACTTTAGTTTTCCATTTTAGGATTTCGAACTTCCTTTTATGATTTTTAGGGTGAGTAGGTTTACTTGTGCTTTGGCCAAGATAAATAGGGTTGTTTTCTCTATTGTGAGACATTCACTAGATTCTTTATGCATGTGTATGGATTATAATGTTCATTGACACAAGTTGTGTAGGGGCAATGAATTATGTATAAGATGATTTTTGAGATTTTATCATGATTATGCTATAAAATCATGTTTTTCCATGTTTAATGATAATTCGATAGTAAGAATCATCATTTCTCATTGTGGGAAGCTTTGTGTGGGAAAAATTACTAAATGACATAATTTGGATAGATTTTGAAAATTGGGGGCAATCTCTGCTATTTCTTCCCAATCATTAACATGACCACTAACACATTGGTGACATTGTCAATGAAAGGAGAGAGATGACAGTACTGGCACTGATATGAATCAGTGTGTCAGTGTAAAAGCGGTCAATCATCGGCAGTGAGATCGACATGTCAGTGTGACATCGATGAGGTAGGCTGTTCTTTGACAACCCGTTGTTGGTGAGGATTCAACATGTCGATTATTGCCAATGGGCATTGCCAATCTGGCCGACACGTTGGTAAGTCTATCGACAATAAGTTAAGAGTATTTTTTTGGCATGAGTTGCTATATGATATTGTAATGTCTTGGATTTTAATTATGATTTTCTATAATTTTTGTGCGATTTTTTTGATAATTTTCAGCGAGAAAATGTGACACTTTGTGTATTTGGCCATGGTATTTGTACATGTAGAGTCGTGTGTGGGGCTAGTCTTAGTTCGCGGGCCTCAATGTGCGCTTACGGTTCAAAAATTGAGAGAGAATGAAAGTGGCGAGGATAAGGGAGAAAAAAGAAAGGAAGAAAAAACTTTGGGCTTAGGTGAGCTTGTTCTAGATTCACACAGAACCACCCAAAGCCCCCTTTCTAATTCTAGATGAGCCAGAGAAGCGCCACTGGCTAGATGTCGGCTGGCCTCATCCTCGTGATGATCAGGCGATGGTGAGGCGCCTTCCTGGCGCTGCCCCAACCCCCGTTCACCCTCCCTTACTCTCTCTCTCTTTCTCGTTTTCTGACAGGAACTGCCCTTCTAGTCCTAGTAGGCCTCCTCCACAGCCTCACTCCTTTTCCCCCCTCTGCCCTATTCTCCCACCGATGCACTATTTTTATTAAGCAATGCCGCTGGTGATGAGCCACGGCCGACCGAACCTCCCTCCAGCCCCTCCTTGGTCCGGCGAGGGTAGTGGCGCACCTCACCAGGCCCAGTTCTTCTTCATCCCCCTCCGTCTCTCCTCTACTCAGTCCAAACGTCTCCTATTTTCAGTCTCTGTCTATTTTGGACATTGTGACTGCCACCGCCAGTTGGATGTCGAACCTGGCCAAGTGGACCTTCGTCCAGCTCTACCCTGGCCAAGTGACTCCAGTGGGCCATTTCTCTATTTTGTTAGAACCAGATCTGCATCTCTCTCTCTGATGCTCTATTTGGTCCAAAAAATTGGGTCTTTGCTCTTCATTGTGTTGTGTGTCCGGTGTGTTGCCACTGCCATTGGCTGTCACCTCTGGTCGGAGATAGCTCCTTCTGGTCGCTAGGGCCTCAACGGAACCTAGCCAAAGCTGCCTGTAACCCCTGCACCTCCCTATGTTCCCTAAGGTTTTCCCCTGTTTTGGGCCACCATAGCGTCGTTGGACACTGAACACCTCTGGACCACCTTAGTTCTGTGGGTCTCAGCCTAGATATGGTTGGCCACCCTAGCGTGGCACCGCACCTCTTCTTTTTGCATGAGCCAAGCTCCCCCTTTGCCAATTATGTGTCTGACCACAGTATAGAGAGCACCATGTGTTGCCCTTTTATCGTCCTACCCCTCTTGGATGTTGATTGGCCTCTAGTCGGCCTACTTTGGCACAACAACGACAAAGGCCATCTTGTTAGTTACCACCCATGGGCATGGCCCTACCGCCCCTTCCAGGCCTTGGGCCACCTCCGTTCAGCCCTCTCCCCCACCCCTTTGGGCTGCATGTGTATGTAGCTGAGCATGCAGTTTAGGGTTTAGGAGTTGCATTAGTACCGCCTGACCATAGGATGGCTCTGCCACCGAATGGAGTTAACACTAGAGCCATCCACCACCTCTCCTTTGTCCTCGAGTGTTGCCCCATGCCCTAGCTCTTATGTGGACATTTGTAAACTTGAAATCGATGCTATTAGGTGTTGTCCATGGCCAATTTTGACATCTTGTGGCCGGTTGAGTATTTTTCAACCGCTAGTCAAATTTTACTGTGTACACTTGGACCTCCGGTCTCACCTACCACTCATTGGCACGACATTTCTCCTAGCCGCTCCTAGTGTGCCGTCGTGGATCACGAATTTTTCTGCATCAACTTCTGACTCCCTGTTTAGCCGTGAGTACTTTCGGTACTTCCTAAACCCTCGGGACAATAGCTCTCTCAACTTGGCAATACTTTTGGCTGCCAACTCCGTCATCGACGCCGCCACCGTCGTGTGCTCACCATCAAATGTCATGATTATGAGGTAGGGTAGCTTTGAATTCATAAATTCATGATAGCATGCTTTAAATGTGT
Source organism: Saururus chinensis (assembly GCA_035235625.1). Lineage (NCBI taxonomy): Eukaryota > Viridiplantae > Streptophyta > Magnoliopsida > Piperales > Saururaceae > Saururus > Saururus chinensis. Next base: position 33,054,337 of record CP141140.1, read on the forward strand.
AGTAGCATGCTAGGATTGTATGATTCAATGCTTTGGATGTTAAACCATGATCCATTTGCATGATGTAAGAGAATAAATTATGCTACATTGAAATGCATATGATATGTATATGCATTGTAAGCATGTTTTATGTATGTGGAAGATGTATGTGCTAGTGAGTATGTTGATAAGTTATGTATGTGGACTATGTGTGTGGGCAGAAGTTTGGGCAATGAATGGTAAGAGGTGACAGAGGGTTTCGTATGAAGTTGAATGTGGATGTGTAAGCGGATGACGGATGACAGAGGAGGTAAGTTTGATCAGCGAGGATTGGAATGGATAGGTTTGGATTGGAGCATAAGTTTGGAAATTGTCAGACAGTAAGAGTGTGCATAATTGTACGAGCATAATGTACAAATTATGAAGTGAAAAGTAAGCATAATAAGTAAGGTATTAAGTAAGATGGTGATAACGGGGATCTACTATGAGGAGTTTAGTTGGATGACCTCTATGTAAGATGTTTTGGCCATAAGGTAGATGGCAGAGATTGTATGAATGCGTAAGGATTTGTGTATGGTGAGTTATGTTGTGACTTGGTTGGGTTAAGTGAAATCTGCTACCCTGACGAACTAGGGTTTCAGATAGGGCTCAACTTCGGTTTGTTCAATTGAGCACTAAGAGTTTTTATGACATAATCGTATTGCATAATTTACTTAATTTAAACTTAAATTATAAGCAAGCTAATGATAGCGTTGTGAGTTTGAGACCTGAGGGTTCGACAGATTAAGTTCTGTGTTTGAGGTAGTCGATAATGAGTCGGCTAAGCATTTCTCTTGCCTTCCCATGATGTTTATTATGCGGGATCTTGTCTGTGTGCTGTATAGAGCAATAGACGTCTGATGCTCTATTAAGAATGATGTATATTTTCGATTTGGTCTGTGTGCTATATTAAGTCAAGACGTTTGATGCTCTATTGAGAGCGTTATATGATTCTGCCCAAGAGTGGCATTATATAATTTCTACCCAAGAGTGGCACTGACACTATAAGACCCTTAGAGTGTGGGCAATTGTATGACCCCTTATGTGTGGGTGTTTATGTTCGCGAGCTTAGGTAAGTAGTATTATGGAATTGCTCTTACTTGTTTGATCCTGTACCCCATGAGCATTGGTATGCTTTGCCTTAAGAAAAGTCCATGACATCTAGTCACTCCTCGGAGGCTAAGGTGATGCCCCAATGACATTCTTTTCCTTTTTGACGATAGAACTTATTAGTTGTAATGAGCTTCAGTGGTCGATAGTATGTGTACGACTGTATGAGTGAGTATTTATATTTCTAAGTAAGTGTAAGTTTCTGAGTATGACTGTAAGAGTTTGATTCTAAGCACGATTGTAAGAGTATGATTTTGAGTAAGACTATAAGAATATGATTCTGAGCACAACTGTAAGTGTATGATTCTGAGTAAGATTGTAAGAGTATGATTCTAAGCAAGACTGTAAGTGTATATTTATGAGTAAGACTGTATGAGTAAGGTCGTACGAATAAGTGTAAGATTGTATGAGTAAGGTTGTACAAGTATGTGTAAGTTGTATGAGTAAGCATATGATTGTACGAGTAAGTTTGTAAGACTCTGATTAAGAGTGTATGTGTAAGATTAGTTTGATGGTGTGTGTTTGGCATGATGGTATGCGTGATTATATGCATATGTGTATGATTATTATATGTTGTCTACCTCATGTTTGAGTTGCATTAATGTATCTATTTATGGACTTATTGAGTTCACTGTTTAGAACTCCCCTACTGGGTATTTTTCTACTGAGTATGAAAATACCCATTACCCTATTTTTTTAGCCCTGTTGTTCGGGAGGCTTTTGCAGGTTGTGATGGAGAACTCCTGGAGATGGATGCTCGTTTCTACAATGGATTGTGTCCCTTTGACTCAGGTATGTTTTTGATTCACTTCGAGTATTATTTGTGTCATGATCTGATGTATTGGTTGAGATGAGTTTTAAGGTTTTTGTACCTTTTGGACTTTTAATTTGGATCAGATAGTGGACTATTTATAGGACTTGTACTGAGTGATGTTTGGGATAGATTTGTATTTAAAATCAATGATCATGTAATTTATTCGTATGTTTGTTTTTGAGTAGTGCCTAAGGATGTTTGCTTTGACCGTATGATGTTTGATCGAATGAGGAAAATTTTAGATGGGAAAATTGACGTGTAGTATTTTAAAATATATAATTGTTTTCATAGGTTTTGTATTTGATGCACTGAAATAATGTTTAATAAAATATTTTCAAATTTCTATTTGCAATCCTATTTTGTGTTAATTCATTACTGATTTGGGCTATTTATGTTTTGAATAAGTTAGTTGGACCTTAATTGAGTTTACATGTCTAAACAGGCTTCAACAAGATACAACTGGAAGAGGAAGTTAAGCCCAACTACCCAAAGCTATTTAAAAGTCAAGAATGGGCTCATAATGGTCTAACATGCATAGAATGGTCGAACACAACCTTGTGGACCCATTTGATTTGAGATTTGTATTAATGGAACTAAATTATGAAAGAAGTTGATTCGGATAGATTGACACAGATTTAGTATTTCGATCATATCTTTTTATGTATAATTCGGATTAATACGATTCTAGTGGCAATGGAAAGAAGACTTCCGTGGCTACAAGTGTTATTTCAGGAAGAAATTCTAAATTCCGAAGATATAGGGGTCGAATTAGGCAATCAATCAGGATAAAATCTGAAGATATGATTTGATTTTACCCTTTGAAGCAACCCTTTCTTTTCCTATAAATAGAGGGGTGGACGTGATAGATGGGGCATTCTCTCCTCTTTGGAGCTCTCTTCTCCTATTTTCTTCTTTCATTTTGTAATTTTGTTTTTAGTTTTATTGTAATGGCTTTCTAAGCTCTCAAACTAAGGCTAGAGGTGATTTGTAACAATCTAATGGAGTTCAATTCATGTTTCATCAATGGTTTCAAGTAAGTATTGTTTATTTGAAGTGATGTTTATTTAATATTGTTCTTCTTCTTGTTTCTTTGTGATTTGGATACATAAGATGCTTGAAGGCTATCCTTCTTGATCTTTTGTGATTTGGATACATAGAAACCTTGAAGAGACAATTATTTTTATCCTTCATCTATCCAAAGCATTTTCTATCTTTAGTTTTAATTTTAATGTTCATATCTTCCGGTTAGATAGAATCTTCATTCAATTCTAACTGAGATAACATGATATATGAAGAACATCATTAGATGTTACAATGATCTTTAATGCCTTAGTGTTTTCTTATCTTGATTTCTTAACGTGTTATTCCCTCAATACTCTTCTACTCTTTCTTTCTTAATTTTTCTTCCTCTATTTCTTCGTAACTATTTTCTTTGTTGCACAAGGCTTTCCCTGTGGATCGACCTTGTCTACTACAATTGGCAAGTAAAATAAATCTGAATTTGACTTCTTCATAGTCTTGTTTCAGACGTAACAACAAATTGGCGCCGTTGCCAGGGATTGCAACGTGTGACAAGAATCCGTTACGAAAAACTCACTCTAACTTTACTAATTCTCTAACTTTTATTTTTGCACACTAACTCTTTAAATTCAGTCATTTACTTTATGTCATTTACTTTTAGTATTTAAATTCTGTAATTTTTCTTTTTTTTTTAGACCGGAGGCACTACCCACGTTACTACCGAAAATTTTTCGGGATCAAACGTGTACCTTGATAGTGCCTTTGGCCTTATTTTTGCAATTTTAATTTTTGTCTATTAACTTCTAACCCTCTAACTTTTTAATATTTTGTCATTTAATTTTTGCACTTTTACTTTCGTTTATTACTAAAAAAAAAAAAATTGTTGTTGCATGTTCACTTGGGTGCGTGATAATTCTGGACGATTGAAAAGAGTGAACAAATCTTTCGAAAATTATCTTTATTTTGATACAATGGAGGATCTAAGAACTAATGAGGAACTAAGAAGTAATAATGGGGATAATAATGCACAAAATATTGAAGTTAAAACCTTGCGTGATTATTTGCAACCAACTAGATCAAGTTCTCATTCTTGCATGATTTTTCCAACTAATGTAGGCGGTTTTGAACTCAAGCCAGGTGTAATTCAATTACTACCCAAATTTCATGGCCTAGATTCAGAAAGCCCATATTTGCATTTAAAAGAGTTTGAAGAGGTTTGTGCAACTTTGCCAAACCAAAATGTTTCAAATGATGCTATTAGATTAAAACTCTTTCCTTTTTCTTTAAAGGAAAAGGCAAAAAATTGGTTGAATTCTTTGAAGCCAAGATCCATTGGATCATGGCAAGAAATGCAAAGAGAATTTTTGAAAAAGTTTTTCCCCACTCATAAAACTAATACACTTCGAAAGAATATCATGAATTTTTCACAAAAAGAAAATGAGACTTTCTTTCAATGTTGGGAGAGATTTAAAGAACTTTTGTTGTTGTGCCCACATCATGGATATGAAACATGGCGTACAATAAGTTTCTTTTATAATGGTTTGACTTCTCAAATGAGGCAATTTGTTGAAATGATGTGTAATTGAGAGTTTTTTAGTAAAGAACCTGAGGAAGCATGGGACTATTTTGATGTGTTAGCTGAAAATGCTCAATCATGGGAAGATTCTAATGAATTTGAAAGTAGTAATAAAACCAAATCTAATGGGGCAACTAAGGGGGGCTTGTACCTTCTTAAAGAAGAGGATGATGTAAAAGCAAAAATTACAAGTTTAACTAGAAAAGTTGAGGCTATGGAAATTAATAGGGAAAACATGTCTAAAGCTTCTCAAAAAGCACAAGATATTTGTAGTATATGTGAGAGTGATGGACACCAAACACAGGATTGTCCAACAATCCCTGCTTTTCAAGAGGTGTTGCATACTCAAGCAAATGCTATGAATACCTACAAAAGGCCATTTTCTTCTCCTTATTCTGAAACTTATACTCCTAATTGGAGAAATCATCCCAACTTTAGTTGGAGAAATGAGTCTATTGTGCAGGTACCCCCTTCTTCCTCAAATTATGTTCCACCACATAAGAAGACTTTTGAAGACACATTGCAAACATTCATACAAAGTCAAGCAACAATCAACAACCAAACAATGCAAGCCATCAATGACTTGAAGACTTCTATCACCCAATTGACCACAGCTTTGAGCACTCAAGAAAAAGGGAAGTTTCCTTCTCAACCTCAACCAAATCCTAAAGGTCAATTTGTAATTGAAAATTTAAATTCTTCAAGTTCACAAGAAGAGCATGCTAAGTCCATCACCACTTTGAGAAGTGGAAAAGTTATTAACAAAGACATTCCAATGAAGGTTGTTGAACCTAAGGAGTCTTTGAATTCTAAACATGGTGATGAACTTGACAACTTTGATTGTGTTGCTCCAATTCCTCCTCCTTTTCCTCAAAGGTTACAATCTTCTTCTAAATTGGTGCCAAATGGTGACATTCTTGAAACTTTCAAACAAGTGAAGATTAACATTCCTCTCTTAGATGCCATTAAACAAATTCCATCTTATGCTAAATTTTTGAAAGATCTTTGTACAATTAAGCGTAAGTTAAATGTACAAAAGAAGGCATTTTTGACAGAACAAGTAAGTGCAATTTTGCAACACAACACCCCACCCAAATATAAAGATCCTGGTTGTCCAACCATATCTTGTATAATTGGGAATTATAGAGTTGAAAAAGCTTTGCTTGATCTTGGGGCAAGTGTTAATCTCTTACCTTATTCTGTTTATGAACAATTTGGACTTGGTGAATTGAAGCCCACAAGCATTACACTTCAACTTGCAGATCGCTCAGTTAAAAGGCCAAGAGGAATAGTGGAAGATGTCCTTGTTCAAGTGGACAAATTCTATTTTCCAGTGGACTTCATTGTTTTAGACACACAACCGGTTTCAAATGCATCTTCTCAAATCCCTGTGATTTTAGGTCGTCCATTCCTTGCTACACTAATGCTTTAATAAATTGTCGGAATGGAGTGATGAGGCTTTCTTTTGGGAACTTAACATGTGAGTTAAATGTATTTGATGCCAGTAGACAACCATCAGTCTTTGATGAAACTTTTGAGGTTGACATGGTTGAGAGTTTAGTGGAGGATGTTTTTCCTTTAATTTATTCTGATGATCCACTAAATATTTGCTTAACTCACTCTGATTTGATTAGAATTGATAAAGAGAAGATAATTGCTTTGAAGGACCCTGGACGAGTTTAGATGGAGGTGTGTCTGGCTGAAGACAGTAAACTTAGCGCTCCTGGGAGGCAACCCACTTTTGGTTTTGATAGTTATTTTTGTTTAATAGTTAGTTTTTTATTTATTTATTTTCTTTAGTTAGTTTTTAGTTTATTATCTTTGATGATTGCTCTAATCATTATTAGGGTATGCTTATATGGTTCATTATTGATTTACCCTAATGTGATTATGCTTGTGCTTTATTGACTATTTTTCTTTTGATAGCTATGTATATGAGCACATCAACTAATATATTATCTCTTCTTTCCTCTTTTCTTATATTGCAACATTGAGGACAATGTTTAGTTTAGGTTTGGGGGTGTAGAAAGAGATTTTTCTTTTATGTTTTTAGTTTCACTTAAAAAATGAAAATTTGAAAAAATTAATTAGATTTATTTTATTTTATTTTATTGATTCTTATTTTAGATATGTGACTTTATTTAATGACATCAGACTACTTAGAATATGACTTGACAGATTTAATGATTTTGAGTTCTGATTACTTCATATTGGTTTCTTGTGCTCTTATTTTAAAAATAAAAATAAAGCAAGACATTTGCCTAAGTGAGAATTCAAGCTCTTGATTATGGTCTTACATCTTGGTGGATATCATTGAATCTAAGTAATTATTTTCTTATGAGAGTAAAACTTTGGCATGATCTAGTAGTATTCATGTTATCATGATAGAGTTTTGCGCTTCACTATTCTTGGTTTGTAGAACAATTGAGGACTTGTTGTCAACACAATTCAAGTTGATTGTATAATGTGCTCAAGAAAAGAAAAAAAAAGCAAAAAAATGTGAAAAAAAAGAATGAAAAAAAATTAAAGTCACTCTATTGAGTAGACCGGGACTCGGCGTGCCTCACTAAGCATAGGGTGTTCGAGTCAAAAGGTAGAGTTGACTAATTTATGACATGCATAGCCTTGAAGCCTATTTGGTTCAAGTTATTAAGCCTGAGGGGTGTTTTAACACCTAGTGCCCTGAGCCAACTGGATTGGGAGTCACTGGCCTAACACTTGTTACATGGATCTTATAGAAAGCTAAAAAGGCTAAGCCTTACACATGTCATGTGAGATGAGCATAAAATTCTAGTAGGACACTATGCAATTATATCTTGAATGTGTTGGCAGGTGATCTAGGGTGTTTTACTTTTCAAGGAAGGTTTTGCATGATTCTCTATTATGATCTCTTGAAGATGAATGGATGTCAATGCCTATTTAGTATTAAAATTGAAATTGCTGAGTGGACATGAGACACATTGAGTTGTTCGATTCATAAGAATGGGATTGTATAATTACTTGGCAATGTCTGTTTTTCTAAAACTATTATGTATGTATGAGTACATGCCACCAATATGAAGTTGTTAGAATGAATTATTGTTTCAGAAGACAAGTTATATTATGCATGATTGATTTTACTAAATGAAGTTACATGTTTAGGAGGAGTTGATTTGTAAATTTGACGTGGTTTTAATTTTTATTTTCTTTTAACATTCTAGTTTTGAATTTTGTGGGTATATTCACTGCAAACCCTCACGAGACACAACTCGTCCACTAGTGTAAGCTAGGGGTTTAAAGGCTTATTGCATATGCTAAATGCAATCGAGATTTCCTGCGGAAGTGGAGTAGTTAGTTTTGTTTTCTATTGTTTTAATTTTTGTTTTGCTCGATGACTAGCAAAAAGTAGGTTTGGGGGTATTTGATGCACTGAAATAATGTTTAATAAAATATTTTCAAATTTCTATTTGCAATCCTATTTTGTGTTAATTCATTACTGATTTGGGCTATTTATGTTTTGAATAAGTTAGTTGGACCTTAATTGAGTTTACATGTCTAAACAGGCTTCAACAAGATACAACTGGAAGAGGAAGTTAAGCCCAACTACCCAAAGCTATTTAAAAGTCAAGAATGGGCTCATAATGGTCTAACATGCATAGAATGGTCGAACACAACCTTGTGGACCCATTTGATTTGAGATTTGTATTAATGGAACTAAATTATGAAAGAAGTTGATTCGGATAGATTGACACAGATTTAGTATTTCGATCATATCTTTTTATGTATAATTCGGATTGATACGATTCTGGTGGCAATGGAAAGAAGACTTCTGTGGCTACAAGTGTTATTTCAGGAAGAAATTCTAAATTCCGAAGATATAGGGGTCGAATTAGGCAATCAATCAGGATAAAATCTGAAGATATGATTTGATTTTACCCTTTGAAGCAACCCTTTCTTTTCCTATAAATAGAGAGGTGGACGTGATAGATGGGGCATTCTCTCCTCTTTGGAGCTCTCTTCTCCTATTTTCTTCTTTCATTTTGTAATTTTGTTTTTAGTTTTATTGTAATGGCTTTCTAAGCTCTCAAACTAAGGCTAGAGGTGATTTGTAACAATCTAATGGAGTTCAATTCATGTTTCATCAATGGTTTCAAGTAAGTATTGTTTATTTGAAGTGATGTTTATTTAATATTGTTCTTCTTCTTGTTTCTTTGTGATTTGGATACATAAGATGCTTGAAGGCTATCCTTCTTGATCTTTTGTGATTTGGATACATAGAAACCTTGAAGAGACAATTATTTTTATCCTTCATCTATCCAAAGCATTTTCTATCTTTAGTTTTAATTTTAATGTTCATATCTTCCGGTTAGATAGAATCTTCATTCAATTCTAACTGAGATAACATGATATATGAAGAACATCATTAGATGTTACAATGATCTTTAATGCCTTAGTGTTTTCTTATCTTGATTTCTTAACGTGTTATTCCCTCAATACTCTTCTACTCTTTCTTTCTTAATTTTTCTTCCTCTATTTCTTCGTAACTATTTTCTTTGTTGCACAAGGCTTTCCCTGTGGATCGACCTTGTCTACTACAATTGGCAAGTAAAATAAATCTGAATTTGACTTCTTCATAGTCTTGTTTCAGACGTAACAACAGTATTTTGTCATTTTCTCTGATTTACAGTTGTTATATTGCAAAAAAAATTCATGAAATTTTAAGAAAATGTGATGAAAAATCTCAGGAGTTACAGATATAAGATATTATTAAGTATTATAATAACATGAAATTCTAAGCATAATGGCTCATTTATATATGATGATATGGTTATTGATATATAAGCATATGTAACCTTTATGTGTAAGAATCCTTGTATTGGATAGCTCCACAAATTGATTGTAAATGACACATAAGGTCAAAATTCCTAGTGTCATGTAAACTCCTCAAGTGAGTCATTTAGCTACATAAACAAAAGGGTATGATATGAAAAAAGATTACAAGCTTTTGGCTTTCTAAGGGTGATAATTATGTAGAGTTGCTTCCCTAGTCTGAGAGTTAGATTCAAATGGATTAGAGCATTATAAGTTGATTAATCCCTTGCAGCACAGAACATGAAGTTTCGACAATCATGGCGATCGAGATCTCGACCACTAAGGTCTATGAGCCCTTGTCGGCCTTACCTTCATGACGTGTGTAGAGAGGGCAGACTTTAGAAGTACTGAAGTCGGATGGTGCGTAGTGTATGGGCTAGTGAGTAATGAGGACTTCTAGGCATGGTTATTGTGTCATAAAGAACTTTTATGGATTACACTTAGGGAGACTCATAAGTGTAATCATGGTATCAGATTGCATTGTGTTGAAGCATTTGATTATGATTCTCTATATATCTTGCAGTTAAATCACGTTGATGTTTTTCTTGATGATAATATCATGATTACTATGTATGATGTTTTATATTGTTAGGGTTTGTTTAGATTGGTGGAAACCTAGAAAAAGGAAAAGAGAAAGAGAAAGTGAATCTAGGTGAAAGAGAAACTAGGAGATTTCTTAAAATTTTCACTATTTGGTTGTATAAATGATGTTAGAGAAAATTGAAGCTTAAATCCACCAATTGTAGTAGTGGTGTGCCGGTCCTGGTTGCAGTGGCTTTGGATCCGGCGGCCTTGGTGGCGGCAGATTGGCTGCTGCCGGGTCATCACGGTACATAAAAAAAAGAGATCGAGTGGCGGCGGCACGGTGCAGAAAGTGGCCGGAGGTGGGACCAAGGTTCCCGGGATCGCCGGATGAAGGCGATCCCAGTTGAGCCTGGCCACTGTCCGGCCGTGGCGGCATCTTTGGTCTAGCAATAAAAAAAAAGGGGGGCGACTTTGGCCCTTGCCGGCCGCCGGGCGGGGGCGGGGGGCCAGGCCCATTGTGATCGCCGCCTGGCGGCGATCTGGTGGACCGCAGGCCACTGCCCGGCCGTGGCAGAAAGTAGTGGTGCCGCCAGAGGCAAATACTCCTCTGGCCGGACGCGGGGAAGATGACCCGCGTTGCGGGTCGTCGACCCAAACCGACCCGGCTCAGGTCGATTCTTTAAAAAAAAAGAATAGAATAGATTAGAGTGAACCGGGTCCGGTTCAGGGGGTTATAAGTGTCAAAAAAATTCTAGAAAAATACTCATGTATTTGGAGAGGTTTGGGATTATTCTGACCAAGTTTTAGCTCAGGGAAAAATCCCAGATACTGTGAAATGACCTTTTTACCCCTACTAGTTAATTATCGTATAATATTAACTTACCCGAGTTCAAGGCTCTGGTTCATGGGCCTATGAGTAGATCTAAAAATTGGGAAAATTCTCAATGAGAGTTTCATGGGTAACCTAATTATAGGACAAACCGTTTGGTGAGTAAAAATCTCAGTGAGTGGAGAATTGACCTTTTTCTCCTAGGTTTAATCGTAAACCGTTAAGACAACCTGGGTCGGTTCAAGGGGTTCACGACCCCGTCACATGCCAGGAAAATTACGCAAAGTCCATGAAGTCAAGTAGTACCCTTGACCCTAGTTTTGGACCCATTGGATGTCATTAAGGCCTTAAACCAAATGACAGAAATACCCTTTGAGTGGACCCGCCCACATTCGTGTGAATGGAAGCGTGAGTCTGTCTGAGAGTGAAGCCTTGTGAGAGGTCAATGACTTAAATCAATAGAGGGGCAGTAAAATGACTAGAATGACCCAATGGAGGGTATCATACCTTAGGTAGTAAAATTACCCTAATGCCCTTAGGGGCAATATATTATGTTTTTATCGAAACGGATGACCTAGTGAATCAAGAGTTAAGGTACCCCATAAACGACTTCAAAAGGAAAGGGTGTTACCGGTAGGTGACACGGAGACCTTGACAGGTCACAGTGTCATGGGAAACCAATGGAAAATCCTAATTCTCAGGGTTTAGGACAGTGTATTACACGTGTCCGTAGCACAACGCAAAAATCCACTAGGGCTTTATGTACGTCACTCGTGGAATGTGTTAATTTACATATCGAGCTTGAATTCTCTAAGCCCTAGTCTTGCAAATGAATGCAATGGGCCTCCGTTTATTATTTATACGTTTGTATGATTGCATGATTATTTATGCTGATGCATGCTTTTGATATTGATGCATTGATTTATATCAGTAACTTAAGATTAATGAAGATTAATCAAGAGACATGGGTTGCTGTTGGTTTGAGGGGAGAACACCTAATAAAGATAATGACTAAAATATGCTCTTTAGGGTTGGGACCAGTTCATGGAGTGAACGGGGCCCTGACATAGATTTTGACCTTGGTTAATGGACCGAGGGTGATTTTGGGATGTTCTCTGAGTCATAGCTCAGTGGATGAGCTATTTAGTGGGCCGATTCACAAGGTGAAGAGGACCCACATGGTTGAGTGGTTACTTGACTGGATGAAAATAATCTAGTCTAAGTTTCAGATGTTTGAGGGAGTCAATGGTCATAAGGACCTGAGGCTTCTATAGATATATTAGTAATGTCTTATAAGACATTTTCTCCTAGCGTTGGGAAGGTGGAGATTGCAATATGCATCTTCATCGCCACAACAGTTTGGGTAATGACCAGAGGGTCTTTACCGCGGGTCTCCCGCAGGTCTTCCCAGGACTATGTAGTACGTACGAAAAGCGGAGTTACATGAGCATCATGGAAGGCTTGTGTTTCTTGCCAATCTGTGTCCATGAGCACAGTTGGGATCCTCTTCTCCAGATTCGTGGCAGGCTATTGACAGCCCTGGGGATTTGGGTCAAGTTGCTGTTAAGCAGTCCACTCCAAGGCTGGAGTACTTTGTTTGGGGATTTCTCGAGGGGCGAGTCATCTCCGAGTTGCAAATTTGATAGTTTTAATTATCGAACAAAGGATGTGAGATAATTAATAAAAATGTTTGATATTGCTTGTTAATTAGACAAGTGGAACGGTTAAAGGACTTACTAAAATGTAGGTTGAAAATATCTAAGCATTGCATGTGTGATGCTATGCTTCTTAGGATAGAGTAGTTTCTAGGCAGAACTACGTTTAGATCCGATCTTGTTGGAAACATTGGAGATGTTGTCTGATGAGTACGTAGGCAACTAACATCGGGTGATGTTGGCCCGATCCAGAAAATATTAATAAAACCTTTTGTCCTTTGGAAGCTCTTCTCCTGTGGGCGGAGATGCTCCATTGTGGTTGTGGTTGTTGTTTGGTTTGCTTTGTTGCAGATTCTCCAGGCGACGAAAAGTGAGACCAAGGCAGGCGTGCGCAAGAGGTTTCTGCGTTTCTGTAACTCCGGTACATAAGTGTACCTTAATCGTGAGAGTCAACTTATTATTTATTTTCAGACGGACGATTGTCTTGTACTTAGATGGATGAGCTGGTCTTTATGAATTTTCAGACGTTAATAATATCGTATGATTTGATATTCGTATTTGTGAACCCCAGTTATCATGACCTGGATATTTAATCGAATGGTTTGTTTTGTATTTAAAGAAAAAAAAATTTCTTGCTACTTACTATTCGTGCTATTTAAAAATGCTTTTAAAAATCCGGGCCGTAACATCCAAAGTATCCATTCGACCTAGATTTTGAGTGCATTCTATTATTTTTAAGGTGAATGCCATACTAATCTAGCGGCGACACCACGAAGGTTTCTTTTATCATTTACATTATCATTATAGTAGTAAACAAATTGATAAATAATCATTCATGACCCATTCATTTATTTACAAAATGAAATATCATACTAATGTTATGACAACATCAAGGATCTTCTTATTGTTTACTACTCAATAAAGAACCTTTATACTCTTGTCCACTCCATCTATGCCACAAAATTGACACTTACATTGGCTAATAAACCCATGCAGTTGAAAAACTCAATGTACCATTTTTATTGAGACCCCACTCATTCACACGCAATGTGTAGGAGTTATATCTCTTTTAAGACTATAAACTTGATTGAAACTGAATAGAGGGCCTATATACAACAAACCCCTAAGCTTGAGGGAGAAGAAAACCCATCATCCTTTTTTTATATCGTGAACTTACTTTGTATGGATAAATGAACTTACTCTGGGACTTAGACTGACACTTAGTGATCATGGACTTAAGTGTTAGACAACATCACAAGGTGAAGGCCAATAGCTTCTTTGTATTCCCAAACCGAGTGTCTAGTTTACCTTTTTTTTTACTTAACTTTTATCACGTGCTATAGCATTTACTTACATTTATTATAAAAATAAAATTAAAAAAGTTTTTAATAATACTTGTTATTACAATTGCAAATGATTACTAACTATTCAAGTAATCATTTTTTATTTCCCCTTTTTAATAAGTTAATTTTGTAACTGTCATATACTTCTAGCTAAGAGTAGTTATTTTTATTTGGGCTTTTAATCCCTCATGTTATGGGGTTCGACTCCTATATATTGAATAATTTAATGTCTAAACTTCTTTATTGCATTAACACAATTTATGTATATTGGACTCACGCGATATTAGCTAGTGTAATAAAGCAAAACTTGTGCAGATTTAGCATACAAAATTTACATTATTTTAGAGAAGTAATTGTAAAAATATTAGTTATTTGTGATTTGTATAGTTCTCATACTCAAACATTATGATCCTTAGCTACTGTATAAATTGAATAAATTTATCATAAAATTATGCCTATGTGTCTTTGGTCCATTTCCTCACTATATTATATTAACTTATAATCGCTTGATTCTTGTGGCTTTGTACACTTATTTATCATCCTACGCTAATATTTTAATGTAAGTGTAAAGTTAAAACCATTTTATCGGCAAATTCTATGGCATAACCTTTATAGACAAAGATTAATTGATATAACAAATTCATTTAAAATATTATAATGTTTGGTTATCCGAATATTGGATAATCGGATACCATGACTTCAAGTTTTTCATAGAAAAATTTAATAGAATAATGAAGCTTATCCTTCGACACGTGAAATTCAAAATTTAAACGTGTGATATACAAATAAAGTATATATTCAAAAGTGCAACATTATTGATTACTTGATTAACATTACAAAAAATTTGAATGAAAATTGATTTACAGAGTGAGCTCGAATACATATTTTTTATGAACACGAAGCTTTGACTTACACAATTCAAACATTCAACCTTGAGTTTGAAGAATTATTGAATCTCAATGGAGCACTCAAAATTACTTATTGCATACACTTTTGAAATAAAAGGTGTGATAGAAACTATGGATTCATTTGAGCATGAAGGTATGGAAAAGTCTAATTATTTAAGAAAAAAATTTGATATGTCTATTCCAACTCAATCTAATACAACTAACAAAGGATTATAAAAATAGATCTTCCCTATGTTAGTTCTAAGCAGTAAAAAGTTAAAATACATTCTTTGGAAGCTTCATTTTGTTGTGAGAGTTGTCTTCATTACTTTATTTTTAAGTTCATTGAAAACATCATAATTCATATTTACTCTATAGTATTATTTAATTATAGGCAAGTTTCTAAGTCTACCGGGTTTTCTCTTCAAACTTAATGAAAGCTTGTTTATAGACCGTAAATAATTTTATTTCAAACCTATGTCCTTGAGCTACATGCTAGAAAATAAGTTGATTATGGAATCATGGACACTCGTGCAATATAATATTAATACTTCAATGGATTCAATAGTATAGAAACATAAACTTTGTACCCAATTTTGCATAGTGAATCTTTTCTGCTAACCTAACTTGCCGAAGACCCCACTAAAATCCAACGCCCAATTTTTCTATAGGAAATGCATACACATTTCTTTAGTACATATTGTTAAAGTAAATTAACATTAGACCTAAATGTAGCTACCAAATGCATATAGAGAAACTTACCTTATGTCCCAATACAATATATTAACGTTATAGAAATGTGCAAGTTGACACAATATAATTTAATATTCCTTTTTTAGTTCTCTTTATCAGGATTATATTCTTGTTTCCTATATTTTGCCTACCATACAAAGTTTACCTTAATTTTTTTGAAGCCAATAATAACCTACTAAATCAAGCTCCTTTCACACAACTTTCTCGATTTTTTTTAATTACAACATCAAGAGAACACTCTATTTGTTTTTCCAAGACAACCAACTCTCCTTACTCTCTCACCCTCACTGGATTTATACTATTTTTTCTTGTACGCATAGAATTGAATTTTAAGGTGTTTCCTTTGCTTGAAAATATTTTTACAGTAAAAAAGACTACTAAACATATATATGAGTGTGGATATGAAAAGCATAAATAAGTAGACAAATTAACTCGATCACAAAAATAATGAATAGAAAATATAAATTTGAATACAACTATGAGTAGTATCAAAAACTTGAAGATCATTATTTAATCAAAATACTACATAATATTATAGTCAAATTCCAAAAAAGTTTGCTCTATATTAATAGCCTTTTATGAAGGCAATTTTTTTCATAAGTTTAGGTTTTATTAAAGATTTTTTTTAACCAATCATTAATATGGGACAAAGAGAATATGAAAGTAATTTATTTAAGATTTGTGTAAATGAGAATTAAAAATTGAGATAATTTGTTTTAATCGACAAACAGAAATATATAAATATGTAAAAAGAATTCAGAGTTATTGTCAAGGACTATATTTCAACCAAAAAAATCATATAAAGCAACCATAAAAGTGATAGAATCAAAACCTTTACCAAACCATAATTGCACCTAGTAAATTACGATAAGTCATATGCCTTGACACTCATGTTAGAAGTATTAATATCTTATTGTCCGTATCTAATGAAGACTATCAAGAAAATACTGCACCTCTGATCAACCCCTATAACCCCAAAGCCAATAGATATTATTTTAGGATTAAACTATTCAAGCTTTACACATTCGCCCCACCTAAACCAAACTGTACAAATAAATAAGAAGTAAAAAACAGGACAAATTGTTTCAAAGGATAGACGACGTGATAGAGAAGCAGGCCAATGTCTTCCTCATATTGTGCCTGACCGGGTATGGGTTCTACATATTCACGAGAAATCAGTTAACACAAAATCAAAGAAAATGTTAGGACATCTTGGTATGAGCACATAATGTGATATGATAACATTAGCCAATGTAGTTTAGTCTATATCCATGGTAAAGTTGGTAGTCCGCACTCAGGTGATGATAGGAGTTGGGAAACTGGAAATTTGTGTAATAGGTATTCCTCCTAATCTTCAAAACCGCATTTGATTGGTTTGTCTAACGGGTTCCTCATAATTTAGTAGTTGGCATATAATCAACTGCTGGAAGCTTATAAATAGAACTGAAGTACCAGTGAAGTCTTGCCTGATATATGTAATAGTTCATAATTTTTTTAACTAAGCTTCTTATGTTGACAAATAAAATCAACACCACTGTTGAAACGAACATGTATATTCCAATAGATGAGCAAAGAGGAAATCAATCCTATATAATTGGAACTGAATAAACCTAGGTAAAAAAATGTCGTGCATGAATTATTTAACTAAATATGATAAGCAATCCTAAATTATGGATAAGTAAACACGAAGAGTACATGTATACAAACAACATAAGCAAAGAAAATAATTAAATAGCAAAAACTAATAACATGTAAAAGCAATGGAAGACAGTAATGTACATACCAATTAACTGAAATACACGTTTGATGAGAGATGCAGATCTATACACATAGGCCTTTCTCGTGATTCTTTACTGGGTGCACAAATACTAATATGGTTTCATACACACATGTTTGGCATCAATTATGTAATGTTTTCTATAGAATAAATAGTAAAATACTCCATCCACCACGTTACACAGCGAATTGTGCAAATTCCCAAATGAAGCCACCATATTATATTTACGAGCAACTTCAAGGATTACTTAGCATATATGTCGTTTTTCCTTAAGCAAACATGGATTTTTCCCAATATTACATGCCAAAATTATGGATATTAAATGGATTCTAAGAAGATGTGAATGAAGGATACCTAATATAAACACAGCCTCATATTCACAGCACTAACAAAATATGGAAATTAAATTTATTTTCAATAAATAGAAATCTAGGCTAACAAACATAGACATACTCCCATAATTACACCATTTCAAATAGTAAGCCTTGTATAACTTACCAAAATTAAATATATATCTATCGCGTCAAGTAATTCTGCTGATTTATTCCTTTTTTACAAGTAAGTATTTGAAAATATGCACAACTTGCAGACATGGCCGCTTATATTACTAAAGGGGAAGTGCACCGAAATGAACTCCCTGAACTTATTGCAATTGCATTCAGCCACATGGGAATTTTAAAATTAAGACATAATCCCAGTTGGAGGAAAACTATAAATTCCATGTTCCATCTCTAAATAAAAACACTGCCTTAGGATAGGTTCGCTAGCCAACACTAAGAAATTAGTCATCTCTAAGTAAAGAGATTGACTTGTTCATGATTGAATACTTTCCATCTTTTGGTACACACATCTTTTTAGTTTTCTCTTCATTTTGCTTTTGTTTTCTTGTTGAGTTTATTAATAGGTTTTTAATAAAAAAAATGAATATAGTCAAACACACAAAAAAATAAGTGTAGCTTATTTATTGCTATTTAAAATACGCTTGTCTTGAGATGAATTATAGTCGTGAGATGATGAAGAAATTATCAGTTTAATATGATTCAAAGTGGTAGGTTTATGGACTTTTCTACTATAGGAATAGGGGGAATCCTCTGCCCGATACACATAAGTAAAATGGAGGGCACCCCCCATTCGATTTTGCAAGGGATGCTGCCACAACATAGGTAGTGGTGCTCTGGAGTTTTTTACTAAGGCCAGGGGGCAAACACAAATGAATTAGTTGGGGAGTCCCCGTCTAATTGAGTAGCATTTTTCGGGGGTATGACCCCACCAAATACAACTGAATCGCATGGGGCATTCGAGTCCCCATGGGGATCCCCAATCACAAATCTCCATAATAGTCTAGGTTTTGGCAGGGGCACCCCCTATAAAAATCTGCATAGATTTATTGTTTCCGGTCATGGTTATTTATATTTGAATTTCACCGAATCTGTTATTGCAGTAAAAGATTTAACTTTAGATTCTTAGTTTACCCATGTTTTGTTTATAATGATGCGAATCAATATTGCGTACGATGATACGCTATTTACAACTTCAACTATAAAATACGTTGCCTTATACTAATTGCTAAACAAAATGACTTATATAAGTCAAACCACATACGCAAAACACTAAATCAAGTCGATTTGTATCATTTGTGTTGCCTATGCAACGAGTACCAATTAGGGCCATACAATGCATAGCTATCTCCATACAAGGTGACCCAAAAGCTATGCCCCTGTTGACGTAATAAATCAATTGTTGTGCTTACACCTTAAATATTCATTTCCAATGTAGCATGTGCAAAAGTGGGCCTACGCTAGATGACTTTTCAAATTGAAACTAACCCAGAGGTGTACAATTTGAATGAAGGTACACAATATTTTTTTAATTAAGAGTGAACTTCAATTTATGTTATAACAGATATTTGAATCATGCTAGTAGGTACACATTATCATAACCCAAAAGCAAATGATATCACCTAGTATATAATCATAAATAAATTAGTTCTATGCATTATTTGGCATGTATCTATCAGTTATTTTTTTACAACAGAATTCATAATAAAATGTTCATCCATACAATCAGAATAACAAACACAGGCATAAAAGAAAACTAGAACATGAATACGGGTAAACAACTAATACATATAATATACGGTTGTTCATACCAAGGATATAATAAACATAAATATTTAATGCCATTTCACATGGAGAAGAATAATGACCACGAGTTGGCCTCAATAAGAATTGAGCAATCCATTTTTCCTTCATAAATTGAACAACTGTAACAAGAATCCTATATCCTCACCATCAATCGAATCATCAATGTGAGCAACCTAACTTTGTCATTTTAAAAAACAACAATCTTCTTAATAGTTCAAAATCAGATTTTTCAAATTTTTTTCTGCCAAGAGGAGTTGGTTATCCATTGCCAAGCCTAAGAGGATGCTAACCTTGAAGAAATCCATTGAATAGAAGACAGCCCAAATCGGAGTAGTCATATTTACATGACACAAACGACTACCACAACCAGAACTATCTGCAACCAATGAACCAAAGAAGACGAATATATTTAAATATTATATATATATATATATATAAGAAAATGTAGCAATCAAATATAATCTTCTGTTTGTTCACAGGCAACAGCAAGTGGCTACTCGTTGCCAAGTCTAGAGGTTGCTAGACCCTTTGGCTAGGCCATGCATTGAGGTCCTAATAGGGCTCCCTAACCAATTCCTTCAATACCCCCATCACGGCTACCTACTCATTCACCATGTCTCTAAACTACCATAATGCCATGTTTCGCTCCTAGATATTCTTAGACACAGGAAGGGCCCTCCACTTCTTTAAATAAAAATAGAAATGTCATATTGTATTGCATAACTTCTTAATATATGTTTTGTATTAGTGAAGCAATAACGGACCTACTCAAGCAAGAAGCAAGGCTAACGTTAGATGAAGATGGATACTAGCCTAGAATGTTAACAAAAAGATCTACTAACCATATATAGCTGGATTAATATGCAAATAGTCATAGCCACACGCCATTAATTGATAAACCTTAAATACATAACCTATTTGCTTCCCTTATACCAATATCACTTACATTCATAAATAATTTGTGCCAAATTGTCCAATCGTTTTATTAATGCGTACTTCAACTACACATTTTCTTGTCAAAACTATGGATATGGTATATCATATGGATTTATAAAATCAATTGGATGACACTATAATAATTTAAAAGTTAGAATAATCATAACAAGTTGGACTCAATAAGAAATGAACTATCCATTTTATCTTGTTAATGTGGAGAACCGCAACATGAATCCTATATCCTAACCATAAATCAAACCATCCGCATGAGAAATCCAACCTTGTCATTTAAACGAATCGTGATCTTCTTAACATTACAGCCACCGGATAACACTAAGCCCTGGACACTCAAAATTAGCCTTGTGTCACAGCAGAAAGAGCAAATTTGAAACCAGTTTTAAAATCATCTATCAATTCATAAACTAAGATAAACAAGCTATATATGGTTGCTGAGGATACTATAATACTCCTCTACTAATGAAGTAGAATGTGATGTAATTCAAAAAGTATATACATGTATACATATATATATATATATATAATTAGTCAAAGATATATCTCACTCACGCCAGCTCTAAGAAGAGGTGGTCACATATATAGAAAATATTTAAAAGCGATCCCGCTAACGACAAATTCAACACAGATAGCTGCCACAACACGGCGAAAACTATGACCTGGTGGATAGAGTTCCATTTGCGTATGTATGTACGGCCGATAAATCAACTAAATTCAGCTTTAACTTGTGAAAATAAACCTATGCTTGTTCTAAGGGAAATCATGAACCAAAATGTGTGTCACTAGGGCCCCAATGATTTGGAATAAGATGCCACCACCGACAAGCATTATCTAATCCTTACATTTACACCAAGGATCGAAGGTGCATGCGTGAACCATATAGTGAACAATGTACAAAGCAACTTTATAAGCATGATAAGTACAGTAACCTGCATTGATTCAAAACATAACCAAAATGTCATTACTCTAGGTCAACAAATAACATAAACTTTAAAATATTACAATTTTGGACCGCAAAGTATAATACTCTATTCAACATTCCATTGTTCACCACATACCAAACCATAATCATACATCCATTGGCTATTGGCACTTCCATGCCTATACGATGACAAAAAATAAAAGGTAGTGCCCACCCAAAGTTAAATACACAGATATATTATGTTGGGAACAACAAAATTAGTGCTTTTCAAATCCACCATACCCACATTTACCTATAACATTCACAACCAAAAGAAACGGCTTACTCCAACATTGGCCCATACGAATTTTCTTTCATACCATATACATCGGACCGGATTCCATTAATATTCTAATAAAGAACATCTATTATCTGTAATAGAAGAACAGTACTGTACACGGTAATTAAACAAACATAATTGAACCTTCTAGCCATATAAAACTACCAAACATTATAATAATTTGAAAAGAATTTATCTTAACCCAAACATGTTATCTCATAGCCCGACAAAAATAGCTCCGGTGCTTCATCAATCATATTAGGCCAAAAAACCTACCTCACAACTACTTTATATAATCAAAATAGCGACCAACAAACATGTACCTTCAAGGTATGGAACTGAAGGAAAAATCAGATTCTTATATAAAAGGTTATTTTGTCATGACGAATATCAGACCTAAATACTCAATATACGTTAAACATAATATATTACCAATTCACTTAAAGAAAATATGATTTTTTCCAAAAGCATACCCCCCCCCCCCCCCACACACACACACATATATATATATATATATAAGCAGTACACGATTGTTGAACATATTATAATACTACTGCCCTAAGGAAGGAAAAATAATTTAATACAAGAATATATACACATATACATACATAAATTCAGTGAGAGATCCAGCTCACTAATATTAGTTCTTATAAGTGGGTAGTATATATGGAAAAAATTTAAAGAAAGATTCAAGCCAATACGATATTAACCATCATACCTGACATGTTAAGGCTATAACAGTCTGCTAGTCGTCAGGGTTTCAATCATGTGTGCACCCATGCTCGAGAAACCAACTATATTAATCTTCAATTTCAGGGAGAGGACCTATATATGCTAAACAACATTCACAAAAAACAACCATACAAAAAACAAAAAATTATGTTCAAAACCAATATGCATCATTGAAACACAAATTCACAATATCAATCGTCCACGACAAATGGCTACTACTACGCAATCTCTTCCACACATCCCATTCGCAAAGCCCAAAGTAGAATAGTCCTTGTACACTAACAACGTTGTATGCTATATAAGATTAGTTGCTGCAAAAAATAAAACATTGCTAATCATAGAAAGGAATTGCAGTAAGATATAATAGGACACATCATTTAGATTAAACAATTAGTGGAAGACATGCCATAATATACACCAATTATGCTAGACCAAGTACGATCTCTTTGACTGGAAAAAAGATGCATCGCAAATTTAAAATTAACATCACAATAGCAAAACAAGAAAAAACCAAATATAAATAACCACCATAGAAACCACCAAAATTTATAATATACAAGCTAACTCGTATAAAAACCATTAACAAAAGGGACTTGAATAAAAACCATTAATGAGTCGAGCATTGCTTGGAAGATTTACAGTTGTCAAACCAAAAAAAGAGGAAGACGAGCCCATTGAGCCCAATCTCCCAACAGAAAAACCAAGAGATGAATGGAAAAACAAGCAAGCAATGTACCATTGTTCAATGTACTATAATGCCACTATACCAATGAAAAAAATATGATCTAATACAAGAACGTATTTATATATATATATATATACATACATATACATATATATGTATAACTAAGCAATATACTATTGTTGAACATACTTTAATACCACTATCATATTGAAGGAACAAACAATTAATACAAACAATACACACACACACACACACACACACACACATATAATTAGTCACAAAATACACGGTCTATCCCACGCATCCTATTTTCAAAATCTAAAGTAAAATAATCCTTATATGTTAACCATATAAAAGAACTACATAAAAAAATGCTCTAAGCATAAAAAAAAACTCCAGTAAGATATAATAATACCCCTATCTTATTATAAACAAATTATGCAAGACATAATGAAATATACATCAAAATTTCTAAACCAAGCATCATCTTGTAATGTGGTTTCGGAAAACATAGGCAAAACTGCAGTGAAACGCACTGCAAATTATACAAGACAAAGCATCATCTGGTAAAGTGGATCTGGAAACCATAGACAAAAACATAGCGAAACACACCATTATTTGGACAACCCCACAGAAAACCAAATGGCCATATGAACTAAAACAATCCTTACCAAAGCAATAAATAACCTAGAAAATCTATATCAGAAACCTTTAACCAATAAACTAAAAGGTCAATATCCTACATGTATAACACAACAAAAAACAGCATAATTCCAAATTTGAAAATTAACTACATACCACATTCGTTGTCATAAACTATACAATATTGAGCAAATAGAAATAAGTTTCAAAATCTCCCAACTACAAAATCTCCCAACTACGAAATGGTAATGGCCGAATATAGTTTGGTTCCTCATTATTTGACGACAAAGACTATAATTTCTTTGGTCCAAATTTCCACTTACCTACAAAATAAACGATCCACAAAATGCGACAGTTAGTAACAACAATATTGTAGATCACATAAAACAATAACCCCAATATCACTGATGAGCACAAGAAAATAATGTTTGAATGGAAACTACCATTCAGGCACAACAATGATATGACTCCTTATGAAAAAAAAAATAGATGCACTTCAAATTTAAAGCTTACACTTATATATCAATAGCTCTAAATAACCACTCAAAAAAACACTAAATACCATAAGATACTACCCAAATCTAAGAATTACCATTAACAAAATAACTCAACAGGAAGTCATGAGGAACGCCATCGTTGCTTAGAAAAATTACAACCACTAAACCCAAAAAGATCAACTAAACACATGGGTCGTAGACGGTGGGCAGCGGTGCGAGAGGATTTGTGCTAGAAATGCCCCACTCCAAAAATCACATAAACCTATGTAAAATTCCATTTAGATTGAACGAAGTTGTAAAGGAAGTTTAAAACGTGCATCAATTAAATTGAATTAAGTTGAAAAGGCATGAATAATTTGACACATGAAGAAAATGAACTTAAAAGGCATAAAACATTTCCTTAATAAGTGTAATCCAACTCAAAAGGCAAGAAATGCCCCCCTCTTAAATTGAATCCACCATCCAACCTCAGCCAAAAATGGCGTCCATTAACATGCCATAAAGTAATTAAATCAACCTACCAAATAAATCACTACCCATAAATATCACATTAATTATTGACAACCGATAACAATACAAATACCAAAACCATCCCCAAAAACAAATCTGAATTACGAACATCATACTACAAAACCAAAACATAAGTATGAAGGGCATTTTTGTCTAATGCGATAAATTTATTTATCCTCACTAAGTATCATTAATTACTAAGATCCCATGCCTTAAATATGCCTCTGAAACTAACCAAAATTACATCAAATGCGTAGGAAAAGGAAGGATATGAATAGAGGGCATTTTCATCCGCCTGTGGCAAAGTGTCTCGAAAGCCATTAATTTTGACCTTAAATTCCCGGGATACCCCTATACAATACATATAATTCATGGGAAATAAACTACATAACCACGTAAATACTCACTCTTTCATGGCATAAACCGTCATTCGCCAATTGCAAAAAGTCAAACTGACTGCAACTCTTTTTATGGAGAGATAAGGGCATTTTTGTCCAAAAGTAGCAAAGTATCTCATACACCATTAATTTTGGGCCTAAATACCCAATATACCCCTACAGAATATAAATTATTGCATAAAATTTCACTTAAGTAAACACGTAAATACTCATTCTTCTTGTGGACTAAATTATAAATCATACATTGAAAAGTCAAACTGGCCTCAGCTCTTTTAGGGTGGAGGATTAGTAAGAATGTACACATAGCCCCTGACTTTGATTAGTGGCTATGCCTATTCAATAGGGTTCAACCCCAGGTTAACCCAAGTTGACCAATATAAATAAGATAGTTTTATTAATATCTTAATTTTCTTCGGTGTCCACCAAATAAAGTGAAAAACATAAGTTACTTTATTCCCATGTTCTGTCCAATCACTTTGCTCATACATCTCCCTGTACATAAACCTCACCACTTCCCTTTTGGCGATGTCCAATCACTTTGCTCATACATCTCCCTGTACATAAACCTCACCACTTCCCTTTTGGCGATAGATTCGGCTCCGCCAGTAACTCTTGCGACGGCGACTTCTTCTTCCCTCTTTTATTTTTAATCTTTTTAGACCCAATAGGCCCGTCACGGCAAGCGATGGTTGGATCTGGCATGTGGCAGAGATAGACCCGGCTGTGCAGGCCAAATCTAGATTTGGCCTAGATCCAGCCACGCAGACCGCCAGATTTGGCATGCGGCAGCCACATCCAGCCATACATGTCGGATCCAAATCTGGCCTACAGCAGCCGGATCTGACAGCGTAAACTGGATCTGGCTACAGTTGCCAGATCTAGCTACTTCCTAGCTAGATGCTTTGTCCTACAAGGCAAAAGCCGAGCCTTGCCACTTGACTGCCACAGCCAGATCAGGCTGCCGTGGCATGCTAGCCACACTCTTTGACCAGCTTTTGAATGGCGCGGCCATGGCCCAAAGTGGTGGCATTCAAGCTAGACTGTTGGTGTCAGTGTCAGTGTCGGCAACTAAACTCCGGAGAAGGAGGGGAAAGTGGGGTAAGAATTTTTACTATTTTTTAAATATGAAAGATAAGTAAAAAAATTTAATAAATGGTGGTGGGGTTAATATAAAATGGGGGAGACAAGAAAAAGACTCGGGTCTGAATAGCCGCATTCATATAAGTACTCCCCCTCCCCCCAACCTTCTCTAGCTCTAATGCCTTAACAGAGGTTTCCATGGCAATGGAGCATAGAGAGATCTGCCTTTCTCTCCGTGTCCCTATGTGGCTCCACCACACTGCACTGCATCCCCTTGATTCTCCGCTGCCTCCTTTAAAGTCTCTCCCTTTGCTCCTTCCAAGACTCAACTCTCTATCTCTCGCACCCCTTTCTCGTCCCCTTCTTTGTCGCTAGCCAACTATTGCTTTTTTTTTTTGACCTTTTAGTATATTTATGTAGGAGGACTGGAAATTGTTGGGTGGTTTTGGATGGGGGGAAAGATCTTCTGCATCTCTAAAGCAAGCTTATGCTTGGGGTAAGAGAAAGCCGGTGAGTGGGATTTAGAGGATGAAGTAGATGAGGGGGACTGGTTGCAATCATTGGCTTGGTGGGTTTGTTTTGCTTGATGAACTAGTGGATGCTTTCCCAAGCCCAGCAGTCTGGCCTTGACCAGCATGAAAGGCTCCCCAATCAGTTTTTTCTTCTTCTTCGATTCAAGTTTGATGTAAAATTATATGTGATTGTATGACGGCTAGGCCTTCCCCCTTCCCTTTCCCCCTCCCTCTCCTCCCTAGCAGCCCACCTGATCCCAACAGTAGAGAAACCACTTGGGCTCCACTTCCCCTCTTCTCCTATATTCTTTACAACCTTCATTGGCCTAGTCGTCCAGTTTACCAGTTCAACCGGCCGGATTATCGTGACCCAACTTGGTTGACTTTGCTCAGTAACCCTAATGACTTGACCTAAATTTTTGATTGGGAGCAATTGAACCCGATCAAATCGGCTGAGCTAGTACAAGTTTTAAAATACTGATTATATGTGTAAATATAGATTAGATAAGATAAATTAAATATAATATATAATATATATTGGATAAAAGTCTCCCTTGTATGCTATAGTGATAGTACATTGCCATAGTTATACATGTAAGCTTATATTAACTAGCACACACTCGTAGTAGGTAAATGTGAATTTAAATCTTGTTGGCTAAATATTATGTCATAGGTTGGCAAAGTCAATTGTAACGACCCTCCTAAATTTTTGTTAAAATTTGTAGTCTCTAATAAGTTAATTTTATATTTTTTTTAATTATCTAAAGATTGTTATGTGATAATATTTTGTAATATTTTTGTAGAGATCGAAGAAACGAGCATAATGAGTAAAAACACACAAGAAACGGAGGTTGGGAGAGAAAATTACGACCTCAAGAAGTGTGTTTTATAGGCATGACTCACTTGAAAAGAGCAGGATAAACTACCTTGAGAGGTTTAGTTTTATACAGCTCATCGATATGAGCTCAATAGTACTAAGAACTTATCAACTGGGGTTTGGGGTAAAAATATAAGTGCATTTGAAAGTAAAAATATATAAAAAAAATCTGCATGCGCACGATAGACGCAATTCCGCACAATGCAGTGCACGCGGGCATCCTGCACATGAAGCACAGATGTGGCATGGTTTTCGCGGCACCAGGGGCTATTTAATGTGGGGTTCATTTGAAGCCCAAATTCATTTCTATTGTTTTTGAGTCATTTTAAGTCAAATTTCGTTCTTTCAAGAGGTGTTCTCTACTTAACCAAACGTGCTAGACATCGTGGTAGGGTTTTTTTTACCATCTTAGGCCTCTACAGTTACGAATTTTATACCTTAAGTTAAGGTAGGGGGTTTTAAAATCTAAACACGTGCTTTGTTGATCTAAGTTAATTTCTTTTGAATTATTTTACTCATGTATGTTTATGACACTTGTTTTAGCTGTGAATGGATTTTGTTAGTGCTATGTGGTGTTTTGGTTATGTACATCTATGTGAATTAATTTTGTATGTGTCAGTTAGTATTTTGGTTATGTACACTATTTTGATGCTTACGGAGAAAAATAATCAAGTGGCATGCACAGGGTGGAGTATTATGGGGAAGCTCCTTCCCTAAGTGGCCTTCTTTGCCTCATGAGCACAAAGATAGGTTGTTGGGTATTACAACTTGTGGATTTGATTGGACTTGTGGAATTGATTTGATTTGATTTCTATTTGATTTTGAATTGATTGGTTTGCTGAATCGCTATTGATAAAAGATTTTGTGAAAAGACTATAATAGTTTTTTTTCAAAAATTTTCTACTTAGCACTTCTTTAGATTACAAATCAACCTACTGAGTATAAATATACTCACCCACCCCTAGATTATGCAGGTGATGTAGTGAGGGATAATTTATTTGTTTGTTGCATTGCAAAAGCTATGTAATTATTTATATGGACTGAAAGACACAATGTGCCCGAAGAATTATAAACATTGTATAACTATTAGCTCTACGCATAATAGTCCTTGGTATGTGTAATAATGTTATGTCCTTTTGACTATGTCAATTAGTAATTATGTTACAATATTTTTGGTTGTGCAACGACTCTATTATATTCAATGATGATCATGTGATGATAAGATGAGAGATTTGTGATTGTTCTGCATCGACGGCTATCACATTCGGTCACGTATGTACTAATTACACATGTCAGACAAGATTATTATGATTATTGTATCATAAATAAAGGATGGTCATTACATCAATAGTATCAAAGGATTGTGTTGTAGAGCACATTATTCATATTCAAGACCAATTTAGCAGCAAGTCTCATTGGATAGAGCTCTTCAGTGGCTTTCCAATATAAATACACAAATCCAAATATGTATAATATATGTAAAAATATAAAAAAATATTATTAAGAAGTGTGTTATATACATGGGGCCTACAATAAAGTTCCAGAAAACTTAGTTATGGGTAATCTCATTTGATATAGCTCTTAGAGAGCTTTCTAACTATCTAAGAAATTGAAAATCCAAATTCGGAAGTGCAAGATATAATACGATAAGTTAAAATCAACATACCCTAAAAAAGAGAGATTATGATTCTAATATCTTTGGCATTTTGGGGATTAAATGAGTCAAATATAAGTCAAATAGTATAAAACATGGGTCAAATAGACATAATTTGAAAGTTCTATAGTACAACAATTTGCTTTATATTGTAACATGACTTGCTAATGAGGAATGTTGGAGTCCACTAACTAGAAGGGATAGAGTACCTCTTAGAGCATCATATCCTATTGCCAATCCCCTAGGCACGTACAATGCCCATACATCAAATCACTGAATAAAGAAAGATATAATCCATATTCATGACCATATGTCACTCCCTAAGAGTTTACAACCCAATTTTCTCATAATTCAAATAGCGAAAATGATTTTTTCAAAACTTTTTGTTAATCATGCAACAAAATTATCTTGGGGGTGATCCATTCATTTTTTAACTTACTCATAATCAAACCAACATAATATAATAGACAAGGCCAAATCATTCTACAAACACACAGGGTCTCTCACGCAAGTACGTGCCATAAATCAATAATATACATAACCATAATAATTGGCACTCATGTGCCTAGGTTTAAATACATACATTACTAAGATTTGCTGATAAAGATGAGAAATCCAACATCAACTATAAGAGAGCATGTCGTCCTTTCCGAGTACGACGATCCCAACCCAGCTACTCTTATGAGAATGCATCATGAGGATGTTGAGTTTACTTATATACACAGTGGGATGACTAAATAGGTAGTATGTAATGACAATACATTAATGGTCTGTTTAGTTGTGAAAAGCATGGGAAAGAAAAGGATTCTTACAAAAATCCCTCAGTTTTCACTATTTGGTACAATGGGGAAAGATAAACTAAAGTGAAAATTGAGAGAAAGTGGATAAAAATTTAGCCCTTCCACTCATCAACTCATGGATTTTTGGAGAAAATCAGCGTACCAAAGACTTATATCTCACCACCATCACCATTGTCACTACCCTTACCACTACGGGCACCGCTGCCACCACTACTACCTTCACCATTATTGCAGCCGCTGCCGCCGCCACTATCACCATTGTCTCCTCCACCATCACTACTGTTGCCACTATCATCGTCGCCACCGCCAGTATCACCACCCCTATGTTGTGTACGATTGTGCACGATACTCATACTCTCTTTTATTATTTTATGTCATAGCACTATTTATTTTATTATTATCATACTTTATTGTGTAGGGGTTAGTGGCCGGGATAGCCGACCCACTAACTGGGTTATTTGGGTTATTGGATGTAAACCGGACCGGTCTAGGTTAGGCGGTCCGGGTTAGTAGGTGGTCGTCCTCCCATATGGGGGCGGCCTTGCTTTCAGTTGGAGTTTATGCAATTTGGTGATTTCAGACTTCTCCCCTTTCTTCAACAATTCTCCCCTTTCCCTGCGCAATCCTCCAAGATACCAATCGTGCTTGCATCGGGCACATCATTGGTATCAGAGCTTGTGCGATCCTCGACCATGGCGCATGGCAAACAGGCTATGGTGCAAGAGGCGGCATCAGAGAAGGAGGCTCCAACGCCATCTTCAGCAGACAGCCTGCAAGCCACTTCCACTGTCAGCGATTCCAAGCTGTCAGAGATTCTCACAACGGTGCAAGCCCTTGCGGCCGACCTTGCCAGAGTGAAGGTACAGCAGGACGCCCTGGCAGCGCGCGTCATGCCTGTACTTCCTGCACCGACCGCTGTGACTCCAGAGAAGGGCGAGCCCTCGCAGGCCCTGGAACCGACCCTAACCACCACCCCGGTGGCGGCCGGCGCCAACTTGGGAGGACGACCCTATCCTGCAGGCTTTGGCTCTGGCCAGACAACGTTTGGAGGGAGGCGCCAGGCCTGGGACACGCAAGGCACACCAGGTGTTCGTGAAAATGCCCCTATGATGCCGCCCCATCCTAACCACTTCCAGGACGCTGAGGAGGATTGGGACAAGTTCCCTCAGCATGGTGGGGGTCAAAGAGCGGGCGCTAAACCCCGTCTGGCTCGACTGCAGTTCCCTCGCTACAACGGGGATGATGACCCAGTTGAATGGTTGTATAAGGCTGACAAATTTTTCGCCTACCAAGGCACTCATTCAGAGGCAGAGTGCTTGCGCATCGCAGCCTTCCACCTTGATGGCGATGCATCCGTGTGGTTCCAGAGTTTTGAGAAAGAGGTACGCTACCCAACATGGGCGGCCTTTTCCGGTGAGCTCTACATTCAATTTGGGCCAAACGAATTCCAGGATTTCAATGAGATGTTGTCCTCCATGCGCCAGACTACCACCGTCCGTGCATACTACACTGAGTTTATGAAGGTGGCCAACCGGCTGCCCGACTGGCTGGTCGCCGCCTTGGTGGGTACCTTCAAGCGCGGTCTCAAGCCCGAAATTTCTGAAGAGATGCGTCACTTCCCGTGCGCCAATATGCGGGATGTGGTACGCCATGCTCGCATCGAAGAGGAGAAACTGGCCAGACAGCACAGAGGGGGGCGGCTTGGACCATTGGGCCGCTCTACCCCTAGCGCCACTCTTGCTCAGCCGCCGCCCAGCAGTGCTATTCCTGGCCAAACCAATCAGCTCCCTTCTCCTGCAGGTCCGATTGTCCGACATTTAACTCCGGCTCAAATGGAGGAACTCCGTTCAAAGCGGTTATGCTTCCGCTACAACGAGAAATTTGTGCCTGGGCACCGCTGTTCAGTTAAGGGCAGTCTTCTCGTGGAAGAGGTGGACGATGGCGACGCAGTTTGTGATGGTTTGACCTTGTCCGCCAGTGATGAGCTCTTGCCAGAGATCTCGGTGCATGCATTCTCTGGGGCTTTTACACCCCGCACGATGCGTGTCCAGGGGCTCCTCAAGCGCCAACAGGTAGCTATCCTGATCGACAGTGGTTCCACTCACAATTTTATTAATGACAGGGTCGCCAACCGTCTTGGGTGTTTCGTATCAGACTCCAAGCCTTTTGATGTACTGATCGGCGATGGCAAACACCTCCAGAGCAATGGGGTGTGTGCGCAGGTTACTTTGTCTATACAGGGCCATGCATTTGTCACTGATCTCTTCCTATTGCCGACCAAAGGGGCAGATGTGTTCCAGCCACCAGCTGTCGACCGGTGACTGGCCGGCAGTAGCAATTTCAATGAAATTATGTGAACAGTGATTGCAGAAATCACTATTCACATAATTAACAAAAATGATTTTATATTTTAATAATAAAATATTTTTAATCTCGATTCAAAATCCTACCTCGAAGGCAGCATTGCCGTCGATCCACCATCTCTAACGCTTCGCCGGAGTCTCACCGGAAAATTCCTTCATCTCCTCCATCGTCAAAAGCTCTTCAAAACTCCCTATTCTCTACTCTCATCGGGCAAAAAGACCCCCAAATTGTGCCCAATGAAGGCCTTTTATAGGTATGGGATTAGGGCTTATTCGTTACTTAGGCACATTCAGTTCTTTTATACAAAGGAATAGGTCTTCTTCGTTGTCAAAACGGTTTCTTCCCATCGATCCACAGTTAGCAGTAGAAAGTATTTGCAGCTTTAACATTCTTGAGCCCGTTGTTGTTGTTGCATCATCTATACATGGGCAATTGTTGGTGAAATCTACTAAGTCTTTGTGGCCAAGATATTATGTCTATCGTGTTACTACTAAGAGGTGGGCAGTTCTCCCGCATTCGCGTATATCGCACCCTAGCGCTAAATACATTATGGTTGTGAATCCATTTGAAGAATGCGCTATAGGAATATACGGTTTTTTTGGCCAGATTCTTATAATAGCCATTATTGGTTTGAATATTTTGATTTAATGACTTATAAGTGGCATTGGGGTGGTTCAACATGCGTTCAAGCACCCTCTTCATTTGGTGAAGAACCTCCCATTGTTGCCGGCCATTTCTATTACTTATTGATTAATTACTGTTGGATTCTTGAATTTGATGCTGGTAATCTTAAATCTAACTCGATCGCTTTGCCTGAAAATACTTATCCTCCAAGAAGTGGAAGAAGTGTATTTATTGGAAGTAGAGAAAGGTCTTTGGATGTGCTACATGTATATGACAATGTGTTGGATGTCTATACATTGGCTACTTATCCATCTCACTTATGGAGTGTCCCACGCAGGTTTTCTATGGATTCTATTGAGTCTATCCTACCTAGAGTTGCATGTTCTCTGTTTCACATTGTTGACAAGATTTTATTGGTTGGGCTGAAAAATAGTTATGTGTGGGATGTATACAGGGAAATATTTTATGAGGTAAGTGGAGTTTCCTTAAAGAGCTACAGTTCTAACATCTTTCTATGTCAAAGTGCTATGACAAATACTCTGATGCCACATAGTCGTCGTAGACCTAGCAACTGTTATGTTGATTGTCATATAATCAATGGTCACTTGGAGCCCCTTGATTAAATTATAAGATTGTTTTGTGTGGGAAGGTTGTGGAAATGATTATAGATGAACTCATTTGGAAATCATTTATGTTTGTTCTCAAAATGGATCAGAAAATTATTGCAGACGAAGTTGTTAGGTCAACTACATGTGTCTCGGTTACAAGAACTGAAAATGGTATTTTTTGTTTGCCTAAATGTTTGTTGCTCATATTCGTTTCTTAGTGCATGTCGAAGCTATTTTTTAAAATCTTTGTTTGGTATTTATTTGCAGGTACAGCTGAACATGAAGATGAGAATACTTCTACTTCAAAATAAATTATACTTTATTAATTTTAACTATTTTACTTCTTTATCCTTCTTTGCCTTTATCGACTATTACCTTATTATATACTTCTATTCTCTCTAAATTGGACGAACTAGGTTGTAAAACATGGGATTGTGATGACTTACAATCAATTTACATAATTTATAACTTTGCATTGTTACGTTATTCAATTAGACTTGTTGTTTTAAAGACTTGTATATTACGTACTTGTTTTTGTCTATTTTTTGTTTATGGTTTGGGGTTTAGGATTTAAAGTTTAAGGTTTAGGGTTTATTATTGTTTTCCTATAATGGTCATATGCAAATGTGATTTCAAGATTACATGTTTGGGTATGTTTCTTTTATGAAAATTTATATTTTTCAATACTATAATAAATCTGATGATTGTGTATCATATTTGAATAATTATTATTTTATACAATGTATATTTATATACAAAAAATACAAAAAAAAATTAGTTTCAATGTATTGTTATTAGTTTGCCTATCAAAAGAATAGAATATTGAGATGTTTACTTATGCGTTAGGTTTTATTTTATATGCAACTCTATTACAAATAAAATAATTAAAAATAGAATATCAAAGTAATGTGCAATTGATTTTGCTCATGCAAAAGTTATACTCCGTTAGATTTAAGACATATGTTTTTAATTTGCTCTTTAGTTTGACCAAATTAAAGTAAAACTTATGGCATTGTGTTTTTCAAATTAAATTTGAATAAAAAATACACCAAATTTTTGGAACATGTAGTATATTTCTTTATGATAAATTTTGTTATATTTATATAACAAAAAATATTATATTTTACTATTTTATATAAAATTTTTCACGTACTTTTTGCACGTGTAACAAATAAAGTGGAAAATGATACGGGTTCTTCTCAGCAATGTCCAAATGGCATAGAATTCGAAGGTTCAACCTCAATGCAATTTGCATTTTGCATCGTGTCGATCTATGAATCCAGGCCTATTTATTTAAAAAATGTCAAAGTTGGGTGGCGACGTAACTAATAAACAATATGTCAGGGGGTTGACTGTAAACAATCCCCAAAATTAACAGCGGATATCAGCAGGGCTGCTCGACCGGGCACATTCAGGTAGCCAGCCTGCGGTCTAGGGCATCCCCATCTGCTTCGAAAAATCAAGAAATCGATCAATTTTCGCCTGCCTAGATGGCGGGACTGAGATCCGGTATGAAGCTCCTGCAATCCGCCGAAGCCCTCGTCCCCAAATCAGGCAAGTCTTCCCCACCTCTTCTGTTACAAATCCAATATTCTTTCGTCATCATCTGTTTTTTGTATCATTTATGATAACCAATTTTCGATATGTGTTTGGTTAAGAATATGTGTTTTGGTCCATCTTTTTCTTTGTTGTTTTCTTGTGTTCTATTACAACGTTATATTTCTAAAACGAAGATCACTGCGAAAGTTTCTGTGTTCCAATCCCACCACCAAAATTTTGTTATTATGTATACCAAATTGGTGCAATCATATAGTATGGAACTTTACGACTTGGTTAATTGCTGATTCTTTGAAGAATAGAAGGCTGTTCTGAAAAAGTATTGTTCTATTCAATTTTCTTTTCTTCTTGTAAGTGCTGATAGCAATCATTTTTCTCTTGACTGTCTCTGAAGTTATCAAAGCTTCTGTCCGAAATGGCATATTTCCTTACTACTCTCTGTGTCCATTTTAATACACTCGTTAGAAAAAAAATCATTTGTCCCATATTAATAGTCCTGTTTTTATTATTCTTCTTATATCAATTAGTGGATGGAATAAAAAGGTTAATTGTAAGGCTTCCTTTAATAATACTTTTCTCTAGTGTGGACTATTAATGTGGGAAGGAAGGAGTATATGTTATCATCATGTGTATAGTTAGAAGTTAATATATACCGGTCATGTTGTTATGCCTCTCTTGTCTTTAGAGGGAAGGCTATAATGAGCTCTCTACTTTGGGTATAAAATGAATTAAAGTACGGTTTTTTTTAATATATATTAACAAGTATAGACATGAGTGTGCAATTGTGATCATTTATGAAATTTTGAGTTTAAATTGAAGATCAAAGAAATAACATTAACACTAATTATCGTATTACTGTTTGAGTAGTGTGTTTCTTTAGAAGCTTGTCTTCAACATGCAGTTTTATTTTTATATAGCATATATGCTACCACCCGTTGATCATTTTCAGCTTAATCCTTATTAGCTTCTGATAGAAGGTCTGCTTTCTACAACATCTAACGTGCTTAAAGACTGCTAATTCAAGATACAATCTATTTAAAGTTAATGTTTCATTAAAGATTTCTTAATTTATTTTAATTTCATATATATATATATATTGGGAAAGGGGGGAGAGAGAAACTAAGCTAAGAGCAGTCTATTAGCTTAGTTTCTCTCTCCCCCCTTTCCACTACATGGAGCCCCTGTAGATCACCAGATTTACATTGAACCTCGCTTGTAGCCACCGGGCTAAATAATTTTCTGTCACTTGCGATATTTTTTCTGTAATTTTATTAGGGATAGTTTGGATCATGGTTGTTGTAGTATTATGTAAGGGCATTCGGTGCCCAGACATAAGCCTTATGTTCTGGTCTTACTAATAAAGCATGATGTTATGATTGCTAAAAGAGTGAATGAAATTGATTGCAATTTTGAATAGAACTAGGTAATGCATTGACTAAGTTGGATAGTTTTTTCAAAGGAGCAGCAAAGTTTCTATTAGGTAGATATAGTTTGACTTACTTTTCTGTATCTTTTAGCAATGCTACTCAGCTGTTTTTTTTTGTTCGGTCATACTACGCTGTTGTCTTGCCAAAGTTTTCAGGAATTTGATTGTCCTGAAGTGACTTGTTGATTGCCTGATCACATTGTGGCGTGGAAGTGATTTATTTCCTGATCTATTTCAGTGGACCCTTAAATCTTGGATTTACATTTTGTGGTTCATTTACAAACACGTTTCAGCAATTTCCTTCCTATCATCTTGCTTAATTTTATTTACCTGTTAGTTATATGGTTGATGAAAAAGTGAGTGCTCAAATGCTGTTTGAGAATCCTTGCACTTATTTTTTATCAACCATATGAATTTATAGAGTTACATACCATTGAGCAAGATCAGAGAAGGGAAATTGCTGAAACATGAATATTAGCTATGCTGGATCTAAATGATCCACAATTGGTACATCCAAGATTCAAGGGCGTAAGGTTGCTACTCATTTGAAGGAACTGTCAAACTTTGTCCTGTACATTCCCCATTTCTCCTCCAGATTGCTATTAATTTCATTCACTCATTTTTCCTTCTTCAACAATACGCATAATATTGATGTACACATCCGAAATAGGATTGGGGGCAAATTCTATAGGATGAAGTGGAATGTTGGGCCCCAAAGAAAATTCGTATAGAGAATTTGAATATAGCTGAAATGAAGATTCAAAGGTGGATGTGTAGGATAAGTAGGAGAGATAGAAATGAGCACATTTGTGTAAACTTAGGGGTATCTCCTTTAGGGAGAAGCTTAGGGAGTGTGTTGGTATGGACAATATACAAAGAAGACCAAGCAGTATACCTATACTATCTCTTAGATTATACAAAGAAGATCCCCAATAAGAAGGTTTGGTGGGTTGCAAGTTGAAGAGGTTATAAAGAGGGTGGGGGGAACCTAAGAGGACGTTGAAGGAATTAATGAGAATAGTATGGCTATACTTTCTCGTAGAAAAGAGGTGCCATAAAACGAGTTAGAAGGGAGGTGTAGGATCGATGTACCTGACCTCAAATTGTTGGAAAATGATTATGGTTTTGTTGAACCTGATTTCTTGCCTAATTGGAGCCTTCTTTATTATGTGAATTTAAAACTGTTAGTCTCTTACATTTAATGTTAAGGCCTAATGTGGTATACCTGATTAAGTTATTGAAATTTCATATAATTTTTGTCTCTTGCAGCATCCCGGCAGTTGCACTCAACCGGGGTGAAGAGAATGGGGGGAGGTCACGGCCATGGTCATGCTGAACCATTCTACCTTCACGCAAAGCACATGTACAATTTGGATCGGATGAAATTTCAGGCCTTGAAGATGTCGCTTGGAGTCTTCACTGCATTTAGCATTGGTGTTGGTGTTCCAATTTTTGCAGTCATTTTCCAGCAGAAGAAGACTGCATCTGGTTAAATATTTGACAAGGCAGTTAAATGTACTTGCTTTGATATTTCTTTTTAATGCTTTTTAAAACCTTTAGACATGAAGCATTTATTTCTTTTTAAAAGATTTAAAATGAGGGTGTTGATCACTCTGTTTGTGTTTGGTTTGTCTTCAAATTGAATATATGTGAAGCTAATAAAAAAACTCAGTTTTGAACATGATACCCGCATGTCTGAAATATGGTTAATTGATAAGAAGCACAAAAACTGTTCTTCTGTGACTACTTCCCCAAAACTGAATTTTCAAATATTGTGACCTTTGCAAGGTTTTCACTGTATTTGTAGCCCTCATAAAAAGTTTATTTTGAGGCGTGGTTGGCGCCAACTGCGTCCCTCAGGATCAATTATATCGGTAAGAGTAATGCTAACGCGACGTTAAAAAACGATGTCAAAAACCTACTTCATCTTCCCATCACCATTGATGAGTGGGACCTATTTTTGTAGGTCCCACTCATCAATGTTGATGAGAAGATGAAGTAGGCTTTTGACGTTGTTTTTTAACGTCGCGTAAGCATTTTTCTATGGGTAAAGATGTTGGCTTTAGGCTCTACTGATGATCCTCTCATGGTAAATAGATTATGGTCATAGTATGGGTAAAATTGTCTTTGTGTAAATCTTTTCATATTTTTCTGTGGAGAAATTTGGTATCAGAAGGTGATTAGAATCCTTGGTTCACACCCCACTAAGTTGTCACTTATCCTCACTGACAAGGGAATTGTATGATTTTTTAAACTTTTCGTTATGCTTCCCCCACCGCCACCCCACTGAGAGGATGATATGAGAAATATGATGAATTGTGATGACACTTTTAAAATCAGCTTTAGGGTGCTTGAGAGTACTATTTTTTTGGAAGTCTGATATTCTTTTTTCATTTTCACTGCACTAAAGCCCTACTTTAGGGGATTTCCTCTGTCGATCCAACCGATGGTTTAAGTAAAGTTTTAGATTTGAAAAAATAAAGTAAATATTATTTTCTTTTTTCTTGGGGTGGTACCTACTCAGAGTAAATAACAAAAAATTGTCTGCTTTTATCCTGGAGACGTCGCAAAGCAGCGACTTCAAGGAGGAGGATTGAGCCGCGTTGGCTCCTTTGCTGGCCTCCGGCCTTCTTCTCCTTCTCCTTCCATCCCAACCTTGTCCTAGCCTTTCCTTCGTCGAGTTCTCTGGTTTTCAAGCCTTTGATCCCCCCCCCCCCCCGCCAGAGGTATGCTTGTCTCTTTGCCCGCTTACTTCAACTTGCTATATCTAATGTAGATTGTCTCTACTTTCTCCCTCCCAATTCCCTTCCACTTTTTCCCACTTCTCGTCTTCTTCTCAGCTTTTGGTGATGGGTTGACATCTCCTTCTTTTAGATCCTATATTTCACATCTTTTCAAGACTGCTTCACCATCACACAGCACGCCCACCCCCTTTTGCTGGACTCAGAGATGGTGGAAGTTGATGATTTTGTAGTTTTTGGGCGACTATCCCTGGCGAGGGTATGCCCTGGATTTCCTCTAGGAGGGGGGCAAATGGAGGTCCTTCATTGTGGTAGCCAGTGGCCCGAGTTCTAGACATACCTTTTCTGCCTTCTGTGCAGCTGTGTAGAAGTCATGGTGTTGGTTTTGTTATTGTATACCTTTAGTAATTGTGATGACTAGAACTTCAACAGAAAATTAAGGTCAAGTTGAGCGTTTACGCTCTATCTGACAAAATTACGTTGTCCCTACGCTACTTAGGATGTGGATCTCTGTTTCCTAGGATAAAATAATTACTCACCCTCAGTAATAGCATGATATGCCCGGTGTAGGCACAATCGTCACCTAGAAGATCTGCGCAGGGAAAGGGGAGAAGTAAGGAAGAAAGGGGAGAAAACACAGAGTTCTTTAATTGTATAACTTCAAACAAAAGAGAGGGCCACCCCATATAGGGGATGACCAGTCCCCTAGGGAACCGTGCTACTTAGACCAAACCGGCCTGGGTCCCTAGGAAATATACCAGTTAGTGGGTCAGTTAGCCCGGGCCACTAACTGAACCAACACAGTAGGAAACACTAAACTATTACAATAATAAATAAATAGTTCAATGCAACTAAATAATAGGAACTCGTACTAGGCCAGATGATCCCAGCCTAAAGCATGTCCGCTACGAGATGCTCAATCTCTGACTTCTGTATGTGTGGGTACCGATAAGGTCAGACATTGGTTGGGGCCGCTCCAGGTATGATAGTAATTTGGTGGTCATGAGAGCGGGTAGGAGGAAGACCCTGCGGCTCAATGAACAAGTCCTGGTGGGTAGTCAGTAACTCCTGGAGATCCGGCGGCATTCCGTCCTGGGACACCTCAAGGGCAGCACACTGCTGCAAAAGGAGCCCTTGGGGGGCGAACCGGAAAAGAGTACTCGAATGAAGGGCAGAGAGGAGGGTGCCCGGCCTAGAGCCTTCCAACCGGACGCGTTGCCCCTGGAGCTGAAAATCCATCCACATGTTACGGAAGTTCCATATGACATCGCCGAGCTCCTGTAGCCACTGTACGCCTAACACAATATCCGCCTCTTTTGTAGGTAGCAGGAAGAGATCAGTGACGAATGTGTGGCCTTGGACAGATAGGGTGACCTGCGCACACACCCCATTGCTCCTGAGGTGCTTGCCATCTCCAATTAACACGTCAAATGGCTTTGAATCCGAGACGAAACAACCAAGCTGATGGGCTACCTTGTCGTTAATAAAATTATGTGTAGAACCACTGTCAATCAAGATAGCTACCTGTTGCCGCTTGAGGTAACCTTGTACTCGCATCGTGCGAGGAGTAAAAGCCCCTGAAAAAGCATGAACTAAAATCTCGGGTAAGACCCCCTTAGTCGCCAACAATGCAGAGCCCTCTGTACCCTCACCATCATCATCAATCTCCTCCACTAGAAGACTTCCCTTGATAGAACATCGATGCCCGGGAATGAATTTCTCATCACACCGGAAACATAATCCCTTCGAACATCATTCATCCATCTAGGCCGGTGTGAGGTGACGTACAATAGGACCTGCTGGGGCGGTCTACTGGCCGGGGCAGCTAGGTACCGAGCTACTGGTGGGCGTGGCCAAGGGATTGGCGCTAAGAGCAGATCAAGCCAAAGGTCCAAGCCGCCCCCCTCTGCGCTGTCTAGCCAACTTTTCCTCTTCGATGCGAGTATGGCGCACCACGTCCCACACGTTGGCACAAGGAAAATGTCGCATCTCCTCCAAAATCTCGGGCTTGAGGTTGCGCTTGAAGGTGCCCACCAAGGCGGCCACTGGCCAATCTAGAAGTTGGTTGGCCACCTTCATGAACTCAGTATAGTATGCACAGACGGTGGTAGTCTGGCGTAGGGAGGGAAGCATCTCGTTGAAATCCTGGAACTCATTCAGCCCAAACTGAATGCAGAGATCGTCGAAAAAGGCCGCCCATGTAGGGTGGCGCACCCCTTTCTCAAAGCTCTGGAACCAAACTAATTTGTCTCCATCCAGGTGAAAGGCTACGATGCACAAGCACTCAGCCTCGGAGTGCGTCCCTTGGTAGGCGAAGAACTTTTTCGCCTTGTACAGCCATTCCACAGGATCATCTTCCCCATTGTAGCGGGGAAACTGAAGGCGAGCAAGGCGAGGTTTAGCCCCCCCTTGTTGTCCCCCCCGATGTCTAGGATACTCGTCCCACTCCTCTTCTGCTTCTTGGAATTGATTTGGAGGGGGAGGCATTATAGGGGCATTTTCATGAACACCTAGCATGCCTCGCATGTCCCAGTCTAGTGTCTTCCTTCCAACGCTGGTTGGCCAGCGCCATAGCCTGTGGGGTATGGGAACACCCCCACGCCGACGTCGGCCGGAGCTAGGGGTTCGGGAAGGGTCGGCTTTGGAGGCTGCGAGGGCCCGCCCTTCTTTGGGGTAGCAGTGACCGGCCCAGGCAGGATGGGTGCTACGCGCCTGCCAGGAGTTGCACATGGGCTGCCTGTTGTGCTTTCATACTGGTCATGTTTGCAGTGAAAGCCTGCATCGCCACTATGAGCTCTGACAGCTTGGCGTCAAGTGTCGCTGAATTGGCCTTCGGGCTGTCCGCTGATGTTCAATCAGGGACCTCCTTCTCTGAAGGCACCTCTGGAACAACAACTTGTTTGCCACGAGCCATGGCCGGGGATCGCAAGAGCTCATATACCAATGATGTGCCGGTGTAGGCACAATCGGCACCTAGGAGATCTATGCAGGGAAAGGGGAGAAGTAAGGAAGAAAGGAGAGAAAACATAGAGTTCTTCAATTGCATAACCTCAAACAAAAGAGAGGGCCGCCCCATATAGGGGACAACCAGTCCCCTAGGGAACCATGCCACTTGGACCAAACCGGCCCGAGTCCCTAGGAAATATACCAGTTAGTGGGTCGGCTAGCCCGAGCCACTAACTAAACCAACATAGTAGGAAACACTAAACTATTACAATAATAAATAAATTGTTCAATGCAACTAAATAATAATAATAAAGTAGAGTATGATCATCGAGCACAACATAGCACCCCAAATTTGGTGTGCAATGAACCACAAGTGTATTTTCACTCTCACATAGACACAAGAAAAATCTAAGTAAATGGATTGTTGTGCCCAGTTTGGGCACAATCGGTACTTCGCATAAACATGTAAGAAAGGGGAAGGAAGGAAGAAGAGAAGGATGACTGAATTGTCTATTCCATAACTAGAACAAGGGAGGAAGGGGCAACCCTTAGTGGGCCCGGCTAATCTGTGGGGCCACTAGCTGATCCGTTACATAAAACTATTATACTACCAATCTATTATATAAGTAAATACGGAATAAAGTACCCTAATGCAATCAAATAAAAAGTAACTAGAGCGGAAAGAAAGCCCGGGTGAACGTGCATAGCACTCCACCACGCTTCCGCTATTCGCCTTGACCTCAAGGTGACCATGCTAGGTAGCGAGCCATGAACTTGTCCTCGGTCACCCAAGTGGCATCCTCAAGGGCTAGCCTTGCCAGGAAATGAGAACCTTTGTGATGATACGATCGAAAAGGCGGACCCAGTGCTTATCAAGCACAACGGCTGGAATAGGGTCTGCAGGCGGGGCCAGTCCCATCAAAGGGGGTGGTGGAGCAGCAGTAGCAAGAGAAGTGTCACTCACATAGCGGCGGAGTCGAAAGACGTGGAAGACGGGGTGGACCAACGAGCCAAGCGAAAGGGCAAGACGATAGGCCACCAAACCAATGCGCTCGACAACAACATATGGCCCATGGTAACGGGGGGCGAGCTTGGTATGATCCGGCTGGAACAAGGTGGTTTGATGCTGAGGAAGGGCAAATATAAACCAAGTTGCCTATGGAAAACTCCTGATCAGCGTGCTTTTTGTCATAGACTTGTTTCATCCGATTCTGAGCGGATGCGAGGTTTAGCTTAAGCTGTCGGAGAACCACATCCCGTGTCTGTAGCATGTAATCTACCTTGGCAACAGAAGAGCGGTGAGGAACATATGATAACATGGTTAGAGGTGGGTAGCCATATAATACCTCA
Organism: Saururus chinensis; assembly: GCA_035235625.1. Lineage (NCBI taxonomy): Eukaryota > Viridiplantae > Streptophyta > Magnoliopsida > Piperales > Saururaceae > Saururus > Saururus chinensis. Next base: position 33,097,834 of record CP141140.1, read on the forward strand.
AAAGGAGTGAACCTTGTTTGAGTGTGATAGGCACTGATATACGACCATTCCACCCAGGGAAGAAGTGGAGCCACCGGCAGGGTTGAGACATGGTGAAACAGCGAAGGTACTGTTCCAAGCAATGGTTCACTACCTTGGTATGGCCATCTGTCTGCAGATGGTAGGTTGTGCTCATGTGGAGAGTAGTCCCTTGTAATGCAAAGAATTCACGCCAAAACTAAGATATAAAGATCCTATCATGATTGGACACAATAGTACAAGGCATGTCATGGAGCTTAGCCACCTCCCAAACATATATCTATGCCATCGTCTTGGCGGTGAAAGGGTGCCCTAGGGGGTAGAAGTGCACGTACTTGGACAACCGATCCACCACCACAAGCATCACTGATTTGCCTTGCACCAAGGGCAAGGCCTCCATGAAGTCCATCGAAACATCCTCCCAAACCTTGTCGGGAATGGGTAAGTCCTAGAGTAATCCTACAGGGGATGTTCAGCCTTGGCTCGTTGACATATGTCGTAGGCAGCAACATAGTCCTAAACAGCCAGTCGAATGCCCTACCACAAAAAGCTCTGGCTGACTCTCTTATAGGTGCGGAATGCTCCTTCGTGACCGGCCAAGGGAGTGCAATGGAAGTGGGAGAGAATGCGCCTATGAAGGCCATCAACATCGGGCACCCAAAGGCATTCCTTCCAGAATAGAAGGTCATCTCGCCACACAAAGAAAGGGCGGCTAGCAGGGTTTGCCTGGAGAGATGCAATCAACGTCTATGTGGAAGTATCCTTGCGGTATGCTCTTCTTAACTCATCAATGAAGGGGCAGGACGAGGTAGAGAGGGCCATGCAAGAATCAGAGGTAGAGTTGCGAAAAAGTGCCTCGGCCACAATGTTGTCCCACCCTTTCTTGTACACCACCTCATAGTCATATCCCAACAATTTACTAACCCACCTCTGCTATGCTGGAGTGGATGCCCGCTGCTCAAGGAAGTACTTTAAGGGCTGGTGGTAAGTGCGGATGAGGAAGCAGCGGTCAAGCAAGTAGGGTCTCCATTTGTTGATGGCAAGGACGATGACCAGCATCTCTTTCTCATAAATGGAAAGGGACAAGGAATGGCTGGCCAAAGACTTGCTGAAGTAGGCAATGAGTCGCTCATCAACTAGACTTATGTTTATTTGGCCACTAAGAACCTATAGGTTCTAGCTAGAGCCACTGCCATGCTTTATTTACTCCGCTGTGAGCTATCGGTACTTTGGTTGGGTTTTGTTTATATTTTCATTTCACTGTCTATGACATTTTTTTAGACACCGGTGTTTCTGGTAGTTGTCTGGCCACCGGACGGACTTCATCCAGCCTACTTCGACCCAGTGTTGGTAGAGGGTTGCCGTTTCTGACCCCGCTTTGCTTTATTGTCATGCTCTGCCCGATTAGACGCTTTGGGTGTGTCTCGGGTCATTGCCATCGGCGAGCCATGTGCCATTTGGTCATCGTGGGCTCTACCCCGGCTCGGCGACAGTGAGTGCTAGCCCCACTTGGCTAATTACAACTGCGCCCGGAATGGGCCACTTGCCTTTGCCCTATACCGTGTGAGATGCACAACTACCCGTACCAAATGTGTTGGTTGTGGGTGGTGATTGGTGATGTCGCCACTTCGATCAGCCACCACTTCTTAGCCCTAGCTCCGTTGCCTCTTTGTGGGCCTTGGACCGCCACCATCTGACCCATCTTCCCCAAGAGTGGCACTTTTTGGTCGCATGTGTTTTTGGGTTTAGGCGTCGTATTTGTGTTGCCTAACCGTTAGTTGGCTCTGCCACCGAATGGAGTTGACATCAGAGTCCTCCACCACCTCTCCTTTGTCCTTGAGCATTGCCCCATGCCCTTCGCCCTTATGTGAGCCTTTGTTGACACGAAATCATCGCCATTAGGTGCTGTCTGCGGCCGATTTCGATGTTGTGCAGCTGGCTGAGTACTTCTCAGCTTTTGGCCGACCTTCAGTGAGTACATCATCGACTTCTGGTCACACCGCCACTTATGTTGGCACAACCTTTCTTCTGGATGCCCTAGTGTGCTGCCATGAATTGCAAATTTTGCCGCACTGATTTGTGTCACCCCATTTGGTCGTGATTTCCACTGGTGCTTCCTAAACCCCCGAGGCAGCAGCTCTCTCAATTTGGCAAAGCTTTTGGCTGACAATTCTGCTGCCGATGCTGCCACAGTCGTGTGCTCACCATCAAATGTCATGATTATAAGGTAGGGGAGCTTTGAACTCGTAATTTCATGATAGCATGCTTTGAATAAGTAGCAACATGCTAGGACTATATGATTGAATGCTATGGATGCTAGATTATGATCCATTTGCATGATGTAAGAGGATGAATTATGCCATGTTGAAATGCAAATGACATGCATGTTGGCTGTAAGTATGTTTGAAGTATGTACGTGCTAGTGATGGCTAGCATGTTGTTTGTAAGCTACATATGTGGAAGTATGTATATGCTAGTGATGACTAGCATGTATGTTTGTAAGCTACATATGTGGAAGAATGTATGTACTAGTGATGGCTAGCATGCATGTTTGTAAGCTACGTATGTGGAAATATGTATGTGCTAGTGATGGCTAACGTGTATGTTTGTAAGCTATGTGTGTGGAATATGTATGTGCTAGTGATGGCTAGTGTGTATGTTTGTAAGCTGCATATGTGGAAAGTGTATGTGCTAGTGATGGCTAGCGAGTATGTTAGTAAGTTACGTGTATGGATGTGTATGTGTGTGCTAGTGATGGCTAGTGAGTATGTTGGTAAGCAATGTATGGAAGTATGTGTATGTTATACGTATGTGTGATGGACATATGCATGTATGATGGCTATATGCCTATTTGATCAATATGTGTATACATGTGGGGGGCAAATGTATGGGCGATGGACAGTAAGGGATGACAAAGGTTTTTGTCTGGATTTGTTGTGGATGTGTAAGCATATGACGAAAGACAGATGATGTAAATTTGATGGGCGAGGATTGGAGTGGTTTGTTTTGTTTGGATTAGAGCGTATGTTTGGGGATTGTTAGACAATAAGAGTGTGCATAATTATACAAGCGTAACGTACAAATTATGAAGTGAAAAGTAAGCATAATAAGTAAGGTGTGAGTAAGAGGGTATAATTGGGTTTGGCTCTAAGGTGCTTAGTTTGATGACATTTGTGTAAGATGTTTTGGTCATAAGGTGGATGGCCGAGATTGTATGAGAGATGGATGGGTTAAGTGAAGTCTATTGCCCTGACGAACTAGGGTTTTGGATCGGGCTCAACTTCGGTTTGATCAGTGGAGCATAGTATGTTTGAGAGTTTGTCTGGCATAATTGTACCGCATAACTTACTTAATTCAAACTTGAATTATAAGAAAGCTAATGATGGCATTGTGAGTTTGAGACATGAGGGTTTCGAAGGATTAAGTTCCATGTTTGAGCTAGCCGATAATGAGTCGACTAAGCATTTCTCATGTCTTGCCATGGTGTTTATCCTGTAGGATGTTGTCTGTGTGTTGTATAGAGCACTAGACTTCTGATGCTCTGTTGAGAGCGATGTATGTTTCCGATTTAGTCCGTGTGCTGTATTGAGCCCCAGACATATGATGTTATGTTGAGAGCGATGCATGTTTTCGATTTGGTTTGTGTGTTGTATTAAGCCCAGATGTTTGATGCTTTAATGAGAGGGTTGTATGATTTCTGCCAATAGTGGCTCTGGCACTATAAGACCCATAATGGTGGGCAATTGTATGGAACTATAATACCCCTAAAGTGTGGGCAATTGTATGACCTCGTATGCGTGAGTGTTTATGTTTGCGCACTCAGGTAAGTAGTATCTGGACCTGCTCTTACCGGTTTGATCATGTGCCCCATAAGCATTGGTGTGCCTTGCCTTTGGAAAAGTCCATGGCATCTAGTCACTCCCCGAAGGTTAAGGTGATGCCCAGTGACATTCTTTTCCATTTCGATACTGGAGCTTATTAGTTGTAATGAGCTTTAGTAGTCGATAGTATGAGTAAGACTGTAAGTATATGAGTATGAGCATGACTGTAAGAGTATGAGTATGAGTAAGAATGTAAGAGTATGATTCTAAGTAAGATTGTACGAGTAAGGTTGTACAAGTATGTGTAAGTTATATGAGTAAGTGTATGATTGTACGAGTAAGGTCGTACATGTATGTACAAGTTGTTTGAGTAAGCGTACAGTGGTACGAGTAAGTTTGTATGACTCTGATTAAGAATGTATGTGTGAGTTCAGTTGATGGTATGTGATTTTTGCATGATGGTATGCGTATGAGCATGATATTGATATGCCTGTTTGTTCATGTTTGAGTTGCATGAATGCATCTATGTATGGATTTACTAAGTTCACTGTTTAGAACTCTCCTACTGAGTATTTTCCTACTGAGTATGAAAATACTCATTACAGTATTTTTTTGCCCCATTGTTCAGGAGGCTTTTGCAGGTTTGTGGTGGAGAGTTCCTCGAGATGGATGCTTGTTTTGGTGATGAATTGATTCCCTTAGACTCAGGTATATACTTGACTCACTACGAGTATTATTTGTGCCACGATCTCTTGTATTGGGTAAGACGAGAATTAAGATGTTTATGATTCTGGACTTTTAGTTTGGATTAGACTGTGGACTGTTATGGGACTTGCACTTAGGGATGCCTAAGAGAGATTTGTATTTAAAGTTTATGATTATAGCAATTTATCTGTACGTTTGTTTTTGAGTAGCGCCTGATGATGTTTGGTTTGGTTGTATGATGTTTAATCAAATGAGTAAAAATTTGGATGGGAAAATGATTGATGTATGATGTTTTAAATTTTGAACTGCTTTCACAAGTTTTGTATTCATCATTTTTCTAATTTACAACTGTTATACTACAAAAAAAATTTGTGAATTTTAAGGAAAATATGATGAAAAATCTCAGGCATTATACAAAATGGCAGTTGAAATCTGGTAGAATGAGGATGGGTGCAGAGGCCATAGAATGCTTCAGCGCATCAAAGGCAGCCCAAGCTGCCTTTGTTCAACTAAACCCACCCTTCTTTAGGAGCTATGTGAGGGGGCGGGCGATCTCTCCATAGCGGCTGATAAACCGCTGATAGTAGCCAGTGAGGCCCAAGAAGCCTCGTAGTGCACGAACACAAGTGGGCATCGGCCAAGAGAGCATGGTGGACACCTTAGATGGGTCAGTAGCGACCCCCATTTCTGGATATGATGTGGCCCAAATAGTCAACTTCTGGATTGCCAAAGGAACACTTCGAACGCTTTTGAAATAAGGAATGATCTCTTAGAATGGAGAAAATAAACCTGAGATATTCTAAGTGCTCTGCCCATGACTTGCTATGGATAAGGATGTGATCAAAGAAAACCAAGATGAAGCGGTGAAGGAAGGGCCTGAAAAGATCGTTCATAAGGTTCTAAAAGGTGGAGGGGGATTGGTCAACCCAAACGTCATGACGTGAAACTTGAAATGGCCATTGTGAGTGCGGAATGCGGCCTTGTGCACATCGGCTGGCTGCATTTGAATCTGATGGTACATCGGCTGGCTGCATTTGAATCTGATGGTAACTTGATCAGAGATCGAGTTTATTAAAGATTTTTGCGCTGGCCAACTTGTCCAGAAGATCCTCAATCACGGGAATGGGGTACTTGTCCTTGACTGTGATAGAGTTCAAGGCCTGGTAGTTAACACAAAACTACCAAGTGTCGTCCTTCTTATGAACAAGTAGTACAGGAGAGGAGTAGGAGCTCATGCTAGGGCGGATGATGCTGGACTGAAGCATATGAGCGACAAGGCGCTCGATGTTCGCCTTTTGGATATAAGGATAGCAATAAGGGTGGACATTGGCCGGAGACGCCCTAGGAATGATGGGAATGTGGTGGTCATGAGGCCACACTGGTGGAAAGTCCCTAGGCTCAACAAATATGTCACTGTGGTCCGTTAGTAACTCAAGAAGATCCTGAGGCAGCTCGTCTTGGTGCATCTCGACCGCTGCCCATTGTTGCAGGAGGAATCCCTGGGGTGCGAACCAAAAGAAGGAGCTCTTTGATTGGGTGGAAAGAAGGGTGCCCGGCTGAGACCTTTGAATCCTTACCTGCTGTCCCTGAACCTCAAAATCCATAATCATATCTCTGAAGTTCCACGTCCCCAAGCTCCTATAGTCACTGAACCCCTAACACCATGTCTGCTTCTTTTGTGGGTAGAAAGAATAGGTCAGTGATGAAGGTGTGGCCTTGGATAGAGAGGGCGGCCTGAGCACATACTCCGGAGCTCCTTAGATGCTTGCCATCACCAATCAGTACATCGAATAACTTCGAATCAGACACGAAACAACCTAGTCTCTGGGCCACCTTATCATTGATAAAGTTGTGAGTGGAGCCACTATCGATAAGTATGGCCACTTGTTGACGCTTGAGGTGGCCTTGGACCCACATTGTGCAAGGAGTGAATGCCCCCGAAAAGGCATGGACTGAGATCTCGGGCATCACGTCATCGGGAGTGGGAGGAATCAGCCTTGTCCGCCCCATTCTCCTTTTTGTCGACCTCCTCCAAGAGAAGGCTGCCTTTGACGGAACAATAATGCCCTGGAACAAACTTCTCGTCACATTGGAAACATAGCCCCTTGGACATACGTTCCTCTATTTGGGCCGGTGTGAGACGATGAACAAGCTGATCTGGTGGTGAGGGCTGTTGGCCAAGTCGGCCTGAGACTAGGCTGATGGCCTGGGTGGGTAGGGGGCTAGCGCCAGGAGGAGGCCATTGCATATCCTCCATCTCCTGAAACAAGTTTTTGGGTGGCAGCTTCATTAGGGCATTTTCTGGAACACCTGGCAAGCCTCGCATATCCCAGCCCTGGCGTCTCCATTCTACAGCCTAGTTGACTGTGCCAAAGTGCACGGGGAAAGTGTGCGTCGTTGTCTGCTATCGCCTGAGGGCCAAGGTAGCGCAGTTTGGGGGCCTGGTATAGCTCCCCCTTTTCCACAGTGGTTGGCAGCGGCCTGAGCAACAATGGCGCTAAGAGCGCTGCCCACAACTGAGCCATGGCCAGTGTCAAGGACTCGATCTTAGTAAGGATTTGCGCTAGTGCAGGAGCGTTGAGGGCCTCAGGAGTGATTTTTGGGTTGTCCGCTGAGACTTTAGCCTCCTTCTTGGGCTAAGCTTAAGGGGCCGCAATTGGTTGCTTGCCTCGTGCCATGGACGGAGATCTTGATGTCTGATGCACTGAAATAATGTTTAATAAAATGTTTTCAAATTTCTATTTGCAATCCTATTTTGTGTTAATTCATTGGTGATTTGGGCTATTTATGTTTTGAATAAGTTAGTTGGACCTTAATTGAGTTTGCATGTTTAAACAGGCTTCAACAAGATACAACTGGAAGAGGAAGTTAAGCCCAACTACCCAAAGCTATTTAAAAGTCAAGAATGGGCTCATAATGGTCTAACATGCATGGAATGGTCGAACACAACCTTGTGGACCCATTTGATTTGAGATTTGTATGAATAGAACTAAATTATGAAAGAAGTTGATTCGGATAGATTGACACAGTCTTAGTATTTTGATCATATCTTTTTATGTATAATTCGGATTGATACGATTCTGGTGGCAATGGAAAGAAGACTTCCGTGGCTACAAGTATTATTTCAGGAAGAAATTCTAAATTCCGAAGATATAGGGGTCGAATCAGGCAATCAATGAGGATGAAATCTGGAGATATGATTTGATTTTACCCTTTGAAGCAACCGTTTCTTTTCCTATAAATAGAGGGGTGGACGTGATAGATGGGGCATTCTCTCCTCTTTAGAGCTTTCTTCTCCTATTTCCTTCTCTCATTTTACATTTTTGTTTTTAGTTTTATTGTAATGGCTTTCTAAATCTCTCAAGCTAAGGCTAGGAATGAAGCTTGTACTTGATGTTTAATGGATACTTTGATTCAAGTAAGTTCTTTATCATTTTAAATTGATGTTTCATATTTAAAGAGTTTATAATCTATACAATTATTTGATTCAGCGTTGACGAAAGGCACGTTGAATGCTTATAATTCCCTGTGATTATATACTTAATGCTTTCACGTAGTAAACAATCAATTACTATTGTTCTATTTCAACGTTCTTTAAAAGATAAATTTTCCAATTGAGATAAATTTTCATTTGATCTTGATTGAGTTATCATTTGAATGAAGTATACATTAGAGATTTATTGCAAGTGGATTTTTGATGCCTTAGCATTTTCTCTTTGAATTGTCTCTTATTATCTATTTCACTTTCCTTCTCTATTCTCTTCGTAATAGTTTTCTGTGTCACACAAGGCTTTCCCTGTGGATCGACCTTGTTTACTATAGTTGACAAGTAAAAAAAAGAAATCTGAACTAGACTCCTTCATAGTCTTGGTTTGGATGTAACAATGTCTCTGATACCAGTGTTGTGTCTGGTTTGGGCACAATCGGTACCTCGCGAAAACACACAAGAAAGGGGAAGGAAGGAAGAAGAAAGGGAAGGAGAACTGAATTGTCTATTGCATAACCAAAACAAGGGAGGAGAGGGACAACCATTGTAGGAAGCCACACATTTTCCTTCGGAGTAGTGCCATCTAGTGGGCCTGGCTAATCCGTGGGGCTACTAGCTGATCTACTACATAAAACTACCATACTACCAATCTATTACATAAGAAAATACGAATAAAGTACCCTAATGCAATCAAATAAAGAGTAATTAGAGCGGAAAGAAAGGCTGGGTGAACGTGCACAACACAGATAGAACCAAAAAAGTATTTTCATTGTTTTATAGAATACATAAGAAAATTTTGTTGAAAAGAAATCCCGTCTCAAGGAATGCATTTGCTAGTTAGGGGTTAAGAGAAAATCGGACTAAACAAAGATAGAATAAACCGAAAGAATTAGTCCCAAATTATATTTTATATTGACCAAATCCAACTCAGCCAGTCAGTAGCATGTGTGTAGGTTATGTTATAAAGGTGGCTTGCTCTAAAATGTCTCTTCTCAACAAAAGTGTTGGGGCTTATTTTATAAGGCAAAATTTACACTTTATATACCCACTTAAGTTTTATCTTTTAAGTGATACGAGACTATTCATTCTTGTTTCAACTAATTTACATATAAGGTTCTCATCCACGTAAAAGTGGGCTTAAGTTATCAAAACCAAGCAAACCTATTAAAATGAACATCTCACAAATTAAACTTAGCCCAACGTAATTTAATTTTTAACAGGTTTGATACCTTTTCTTATGCCATGGGTAAGTTTTGGCTTTGGTCACCGTCTTGTTAGTGGCATGAGACCTGCTTTTGATCTGTTGTGGTCTCTTCCGTGTTGTTGGAGGTCAATTGCTTTTTACTATGAATGACTTGCAGACCCTTTGAATATTATTGTCTAGTTCATATTAGCGACACTTCATAGTGGTGATGGGCTCTTGAATCGCCATTAACATTACTATGTCTGTGTCTTTTGTATATAACATAGCCTATTTGGGTGTTTGTGTTGATAATCTTTACTATCTTCACTATAATGGTGTAGAGTGGTTGACCAGCGGAAGTGTGGTGGTCCTTGAGCCCAAGGGGAGGTGCACAACATAAAATTTAATCTTTTAAACGATTAACCACAAAAGAGGCAAAAACATGCCATCACATAAGCAATATTACATGTAATCAAGGGCATGCAAATAATCAAACTGAAATATATGAACAAATACAAACTGACCTTGGGCTTCTTAAATAGGCTTCATTAGTTGGACCCCTTGCTGAATTTCCATGTTCTTCTTAGAGGGTCTAACACAACGGGAGCAAACTCTGCTTCTCAGAGCTTGTGGGCGCCACGACGTGTTAATGCACATCCTAGTCACATGCCTAGTGTGCGTGTGTTACAAATGTGGGTCCCATTAGAATTTGTGTCACAATGGCTCATGTGGGGTCGAAGCATTTGTCCCCCACTAACCTTGGACCCCGTGGCCCTATCGGCTCACCTGAACCGCGAACAACGTGGACCAAACTGGGCCGAGCCCATACCCTGGTCCAACATCTCCTGCTATGGGTGAAGGGCTCACATGGTCTATTGGTGTCTTGAGCTATTTATGTTGAAGACTAAATACTATGAGCATGCTTAGAAAATAAATCTATCATTAAGGCCTTAGTAAATGGATCCGCCAACATCTCAGCAGTAGGAATATGACTCACAGTCACTTTTCCTCCCTGTAGCATGTCAAAAATATAATAGTAATGTACCTCAATGTACATACCCCTGGCACTAATCTCCCATTCTTAAGTGTCGACATGGTTACCAGATTATTGCAATAAATCTAGACAAGTGCATCAATCAAGTTTTCTAGCTTCAATCTTGCTAGAAATTCCTTTATCCATACTGCCTGGGAAGTTGCAATATTGCATGCATAAAACTCAGCTTTCACCGTAGACTTAGAAATAATCTTTTGTTTCTTACTTGCCCACAATATAGCCCCACCTCCAAACATGAAGACAAATCCGGGAGTGGATTTCCTGTCATCTGAATCCCTCACATAGTCTGAATCACTATATCCAGTTGATAACATACTCTCTACCTGATAGGTGAGTTTTAAATTCTTAGACCCTAGAAGGTACCGAAATACCCTCTTCACTACTTGCCAGTGTTGAAGGTTAGGGTCTGCTTGGTAATAGTTCAACAAGCCTACCACAAAACTTAAATTAGGTCTCGTACAAATCATGGTATACATCAAGCTACTAATAGCCTGTGCATATGACATTAACTCCATCCAAAGTCTGTCTTCCTCAGTCCAAGGAGCCATATTCTTAGACAACAATGTACCCTTGTATATAGGGGACTCAATGGTTTTCCAACCACTGACATTGAAGTATTTGATAATGCTCTCTATGTATGATTCTTGAGATAATCTCTGTCAATTTTCATCCCAAGGATGTAGGATGCCTCACCTATATCTTTTATCTCAAACTGGGTTTTGGACCATTCTTTTAGACTGACAATCATACTTAAGTCATTCTCCATCAACAATATGTCATTTACATATAGTGACAACATCATATACCTAGTTCCATCCTAGAAAGTATAGACACAATGATCGTGTTCATTAACTATGAACCCATACCCACTAATCACCTTGTGAAAAGTAAAGTACTATTGCCTTGGAGTTTGTTTTAGGCCATACCATGATTTTATTAGCTTGTACACCTTGTGTTCCTCTCTAGGAACTACAAAACCTTTAAGTTATTTCATGTAAATCTCCTTCTCTAAATCTCTATTTAAGAAGGAATTTTTTACATCCATCTGGTGCAGCTCTAAATCCAAATAAATAAAGCATGCCAAGAGACATTTGATTGAGTCAAATCTTGACACATGAGAGTATATATCTTTAAAGTCCATCCCATACACCCGGGTGAACCTTTTGGCTACTAATCTAGCTTTGTACTTGTCTACCCATTTGCCTTAAACTTCTTTTTGAAGATCCATTTATACCCAACGGGCTTCTGCCCTTTAGGTGGATCCACTATCTCTCATACCTTGTTCTTTAGGATAGAATCTATCTCCTCTTGAATAGCATTATGCCATTCTTGAGCGTCTGGAAGACTCAAAGCTTACTTAAGGGTTATAGGGTCATCTAGAATGGGTTGATCTAAATTGACGTTGTCTTCTCCTAGCATTGCATAGAAATCCCTCAACCGTGTTGAAGGTCTTCTTTCCCTCAATACCCTGAGTTCCTGTTCAGTTTAATTTTGACCTAATCCAATTACATCCTCTAGGGTAGTACTAGGACCAGCCTCTTATACAATCTCAAATAAATCTACTCTTTTATTAGGTATTTTAGGGTTTACTTCTTCTTCAAAGAAATAAACGTCTCTAGACCCTAAGACCACTGTCACATTCGTGTGGTGAACTACAAATCTGTAGCCATTAGAGTGATTAATGTAACCAATAATGTTACATTTTATGGTCTTAGCGTCCAACTTAGACCTATGCTGGTCAGTCACCTTTACGTGTGCCCTAGACCACCACTCTAAGATGCCCTAAGCTTGGACGTCGACCCGTCCATAGCTCATAAGGTGTCAGTTGGACTACCTTTGTGGGTACATGATTAAGGATGTACACGACAGTCTATAAAGCCTCACCCCAAAAATTGGTTCATAATTCAGAGTGCTTTAACATGGACCTTACCATGTCCATAAGCATCCTATTATGCCTTGTTGCCCATCCATTTTACTATGCAGTGTAGGGTAGGGTGTATTGATATACTATTCCCTGATCGATATTGTAATCCTTAAATTATTCAAAGGTGTACTAGTTATCCCTGTCAGTCCTCAGGATATTTACTTTTATGCCTAACTAGGTTTCTACCTCAGTTTTAAATTCTTTGAATTTATCTAAAACATCAGATTTCCTGTTTATTAGATACATGTACCTGTATCTTGAATAGTCAGCTATAAAGGTTATGAAATAGGTCATCCATCTATGGGTCTGAACATTCAAGGGCCCATAGATGTTAGAATGAACTATCCCCAATAGTTCATTTGCCCTTTGTCCCTTTTAGAAGGTTTGCCTGCTCATCTTCCCCGATAAGCAATCCTCACACATGCGTATGTCCTTTTTGGTAATAACCCCGCATTCGACATCCTATGTAGTTTATCTACATTTACATGATACAAATGCATGTGCCACAGTAGAGCATCATCCACAGACAAAACAATATACTCAAACAAGTTCATTTCATTAGAAATAAGTTAGTCCATTACATCTAATCAATAAAGTCCATCAACTAAAGAAATAGTAAAAAGAACTGAGCCATCTTGCCCAATGTGGCTTTACTACCATTGAATCTAATTTCAAATCCTTTCTTGGTCAGAACAAGAATTGAAATCCAATTCCTCCTGATGGAGAGAGCAAATAACACATCTATAATCACAAGAGTTGACCCTTCCTTCAGAGGGATCCAGTAAATCGCCATGGCCTCCATCTTGCAGTATGTGTTGTTTCCCATAAAGACTTTATTCTAGCCTGGGAGGAGATTAATCATCCACCCCTAGACCCCCTAGAATGAGACACATGCATTGTGGCTCCAGAATCCAGCCATCAAGTCTTCTCCTTGATGTCGGCTATCATGACCTCTGAGACAACACATATGATTTCTTTGTTCTTGCCCTTGTTACTGCTAGTCTGGTCATCTTTCCAGGGATAACTTCCCTTGAAGTGGCCCACTTGGCCACACTTGAAGTAGGTACCCTGGGGTTTGTTATTCCCCTTGTCATTGCCCTTGTTCCGAGGCTTCCCCTTTCTCTTGAAGCCTCTCTTCCTTGAAGGTCCTGACCCCTGTCCACCTTTCTTCCCTCTATAGGAGCTATGTGATAGGTTGGCAGTAGTAGCACCTGAAGCATTCACATAGTTCCTCCTTTCTTGCTCAAGCCTAAGCTTGGCAGTTAGAGTCTCTATAGTCAGCTTCTGGTCGCTCATGTTGAGGTATACCACTACACTCTCCCAGGATTTAGGGAGGTTGTTCAAAACAGTAGACACTTAGAGTCCCTTAGAGATGGGGTCATTCTAGTATCTTCAGGTCATCAACAATGATGGACATGTCACTCAGGTGCTCATTCACATCATCCCTCCTTCATCCTAGAATTCTGGTATTTTAAGTGCATCATCCTCTTATGAGCCTCAAATTGCTCCCCATACCTCACAGATATAGGCTCTAGCATTTCTCTGCCAGTCTCATACTTTTCAAAGAGTCTTTCCTTCTTATGCTCCATGAAAGTAAGAATAGTGGACCTGACCTTATTATCATCGTCCTTTAGTCTGTCATAGGCCTTCTTCCGTACAGCTGAACAATTCTCTGGACATGGCTCAATGACTAGCTCTATGACATAAACAAGATCAAAGAGTGTGAGGATATGATTTATCTTCATCTTCCATACCAAATAATTATCAGCATAAAGTTTCTGTCTTTCCTACTTCAAAGGTGACCATCTTCAAAGCCATTTTACAATTACAAAAAATAAGGCAAAGATATAGGAATTAATACTACATTATGGCCAATAGCTTCTTAGTTAATTATGTATAGACTCACTTACTCTAACAACCAGAAAAGGGACACATATATTATTATCATTCAATTAGTTTAATTGTACGTAAATTAGGCTCAAGTCACTAGCACGTGAAAAACCCTAACAACCCTTAAATCTCCCTTAAGGAAAGTTACCCTAATTATGCAATTGTGTGTTTATGGCTTATGCAATCCCTTAAATACACCCAATCAATATCAAACAACAAACAAACACCTATTAGGTTGCTGAAATTATTACTTTTCTGCCTAAAAAAATATTGGTGTAAAATTACCAAAAATAGCCCTAGGGCTAATTTGGTCTTTTCACCCTTGGAAATCACACCAAAATAAAACATCCAATAATCATTCAATCAACATACAAGGCAATCATTTAATATTCTAGACAGAAAACATTCAACCACACACGCAACCCTTGTGAATTGACCAAAATGCCCTAGGGCTAAATTGGTCAATTTACAATTTATTCCAATCCAATTAATTATTTAAATTAAAAAAATAATTTATTGAATCTATTGGATCAAAAAGTATGTGTGTGAGAAAAGGGTGGTCAAAAAATTTATTTGGGCAAAAATTCACACAGGTGAATTTACTATTTTGCCTCTACACGTGCTAAATGCACAAATTCCAATAAATTGACTAATCACAAAAATTCCATCAATCAAAACATGTCAATTAGTCCCAAATATACTCAATTTCAATTCAATAGAAAATTCCCTATCAATAGACCATGCGTAGTAATCAAATTAGGGTTTTCCCCCTTTTATGCATCAAACACTAAATCGGGTAAAGATCTGATCTGATCTTTATGCAAATCAGAGACCTCCCAACCTAGACTCCAATACTACTATAAAGTGGCTAAACAGTGGAAGCATGGTGGTCCTTGAGCCTGGGGGAGGTGTAGAGCATAAACATTCATTCTTTTTATCGATTAACTACACAAGAGGCATAAACATGCAATCACATAAGCAATATCACATGTAATCAAGGGCATGCAAATAATCAAACTGATATATATGAACAAATACTGACTGACCTTGGGCTGATAAGCCCCTTGGACATGCTCAAGCCTTCGCACCAGCATCCAATCTCAATTGATACACAATTGGTTAAGCAAAAGGAAGGAGTTTTACTTCTTTATGTGTAGATCCCCCTTACACCCTTCTCTTGGATTGAAATCACAGCAAGGGGACGGACCAAAGCTTTTCCGTGAAGCCTCAACCAGCAAGCAAGAGTCTTCCTCTCTTGCACCATGCACCAAGGAGAGGATAAGAGGAAGGAGAGGAGGCGGCCAACACTTAGGTTTCTCACAAAACCAAGAGGGGGCCAAACCAAGGGAGAGGGATGGGGGCAGATTGGGAGAGAGGAGAGGAGAGTGGGGAGGCACACACAACTTAGGGCTCTTCCTTTGCTCTTGTTTACCTTTTATACCCCTCCTCCTCATCTCTTAATGGGGCTTCTTAAACGGGCTTCATTAGTTGGACCCCTTGCTGCATTTCTGGGTTCTTCTTAGAGGATCTGACACAACGGGAGCAGGCTTTGCTCCTCAGAGCGCATAGGTGCCTAGAACACTGCACACGGCCAAGCCTGTGACAGGGTCGACTCCTCACTAACCACGGGTCTAACCATGGACACTTAATTCGTGAGTCAGGCCCCCAAACATGTTAATGCACACCCTAGTCACATGCCTAGTGTGCATGTGTGACGAATGAGGGTCCCATTAGAATTCATGTGACGATGGCTAATGTGGGGTCGGCACGTCCATCCCCCACTAACCTTGGACCACGTAGCCTGTACCGGCTCACTTGAACCGCGAACAATGTGGACCAATCCAACAAATGATGTTCATGTCATGTATGTTCATCTAGTAGTAATGTATGCATTTGCTTTCCACGGCGGTTTCTACTCCATGTGTAGTGGGCTTTGTGTGTATTTTGCTTTGGTTTTGTAGCCAAGGATCCTTAATAAAAGCAACAACTAAGAAATGGAGTCATTATATGTGTTGGAGTAGGCATAGAATTATATTAGATATAATATGATGCATGCTCTTAGATTAGTGCACTCACATAACGCTCAAAGTTATATGCAGCAAGCCCATCCCCTCATACACGGGACCTATGTCATTCCAAGCGTCTAAGATTGTGAACGGGTTTATCATTTTCATTGAATTTATCATGAAATCTATACAATCAATACATGTAGAAAATTGCCTTAATTTAATTAGGAATAAGTTGTTTGCCACCCATGTTTTAGCAAGCCCACCTCATTTACAAACAGATAATAGATATCCACCACTCTATTAAAAAAGGTGGGCTAACTAAAATTGTAATGCCCCTGATATTTCTAAGATTTTTTGTGAATTTTTTGCTATTTTTTATCATTTTAGCGGGAAAATATGACTCTTCGGCATATTTGTATTTGCAAATTTGACCTCAGTATTATACCCTTAGAGTCGGGTGCGGGGCTTAGTTGCTGGCCGTAGGCCTTGGTGCGAATTTTTGGCACAACTTTTAGAGGTATGACACATAAACAGGAGGTTAACATGTGTTGGGTACATAAAAGGAGAAACAGAAGTATAAATCTTAAATCCGTCGACCGGATTCCAGAAAACTCGATGTCCAAACACTTTTGAGATCGAGTAACTTTGAGAGAAACCCAAGTGAGTTTCCAGTTGCTCCGCTGTCCCTCGTCTGTCATCGGATTCCATTCGTTCTTGTTGGGATCCACTTCGCCTTACCGCCACGAGTCCGTTAGAACTAGCTAGGATCGCTGTCATGTCCTCCTTGCTCCTCCACGAGGTACTAGTCTTTTCTTCGGTATTTCTCACCATGCAAATTCATTTTTTGGCCTGTAGGAGGGCAATTTTGCTGTCATTTGTTGTCACCCTCAACTAGACCTATATTCATTTGGCCACCAGGAACCCATAGGCGCCAGCCAGGGCTGCTGCCATGCTTTTTTTGCTCCTCTGCGAGCTACTGGTACATTTTTTGGGTCTTCTTCTCACTTTCAGGTACATTTTTTATATGCCAGTGTGTTCTCGGTCATCATCCGGCCACTGGACAGACTCTGGTCAAACTCCATACAGCCTACCTCGACCCGGTGTTGGCTGGGGGTTGTTGTTTTTGACCCCGCTTCGCCCCTATTGTCTTGCTCCGCCCTTGTGTCTCGATTTGGGACTTACCAGTATGACCCTTCATGGCTGTTTTTCCATTATGTCACCTCCGATCATCGATTGGCCTTCGGCTAGCCTTGGGGTTAGCCTTGTTTCACTATGGCCTTTGCCCTGCCCTTCGCCTTTTTATGTGCGAGATGCACAACCGCTGCACCATTGGTTTTGGGTGTGGGTGGCGATCAGTGATGTTGCCCTTTCAGTCGGCCACCACCTCCTGGCCCTACCTCAGTTGCCCTTTTGTGGGCCTTGGTCCTCCACTGTCTGACCCATCTCCCCCTAGAGTGGCCCATTTTGGGCGTGTGTGCATGTGGCCACGCATGCATTTTAGGGTTTAGGTGCCGCATTTGTGCTGCCTAACCATCGGATGGCTCTATCACCAAATGGAGTTGACATAGAGCCCTCCACCTCTCCTTCATCATCGAGCATCACCCATGTGCTCCGCCCTTATTTGGTCCCTTATTTATGCAAAATTGTTGTTGTTGGGTGCTCTCCGTAGCCGATTTCGATGTCTTGTAGTCAGTCAAGTACTTTTCAGTCATCGGTCGACCTTCAGTGAGTACACCTCAACTTTTGGTCCCACCTTCCACTCATTGGCATGACCTTTCTCCCAGCTGCCCTTAGTGTGCCACCATAGATTGCAAATTTTGCCGCATTGACTTATGACACCCCATTTGGTGGTGAGTACTTTTGACTCTTCTTAAACCCTTGTGGTAGAACCTATCCCAATTTGGCAATGCTTTATGCCACCAACTCCGCTACCAACGCCGCCACCATCGTGCGCTCGCCATCAAATGTTATGATTATGAGGTAGGGGAGCTTTGAACTCATAATTTCATGATAGCATAATTTGAATGTGTAGCAGCATGCTAGGATTATATGATTCAATGCTTTGGATGTTAAATCATGATCCATTTGCATGATGTAAGACAATAAATTATGCCATGTTGAAATGCATATGACTTGCGGGTGAGTTGTAAATATGTTTGATGCTAGAGATGGCTAGCGACTATGTTTGTAAACTATGTATATGGAATATGTATGTGCTATGGCTAGCGAGTACATTTGTAAGCTACATATGTAGAATATGTATGTGCTAGTGATGGCTAGCGAGTATGTTTGTAAGCTACATATGTGAATTATGTATGTGCTAGTGATGGCTAGCGAGTGTGTTGGTAAGCTATGTATTTATGTATATGTATGTTATACATATATGTGATGGATATACATATGTATGATGGCTATATGCCTAAGTAATGGATATGTATATGTTATACATATATGTGATGGATATACGTATGTATGATGGCTATATGCCTAAGCAATGAATGTGTGTGTGTGTGGGGAAGAGGTATGGGCGATGGATGATAAGAGGTGACAGAGGGCTTGGTATGGATTTGTTGTGGATGTATGACTGTATGACAGAAGACAGAGGATGTAAGTTTGACGGGCGAGGATTGGAATGGATTAGTTTGGATCAGAGCGTATGTTTGGGGATTGTCAGACAACAAGAGTGTTGCATAATTGTAAAAGCATAACATACAGATTATTAAGTGAAAAGTAAGAATAATAAGTGAGGTATAAATAAGAGGGTGATAACTGGGATTGGCTTTGAGGAACTCAGTTCAATGACTTCTATGTAAGATGTGTTAGTCATAAAGTAGATGACGAAGATTGTATGAATATGTAAGATTTTGGTGTACAGTGAGTTATGATCTTGAGATGGATGGGTTAAATGAAATCTACAACCCTGACGAACTAGGGTTTCGGATCGGGCTCAGCTTTGGTTTGATTAGTAGAGCACTGTATGTTTGAGAGTTTTTGTGGTATAATTGTACCGCAGAACTTAATTCAAACTTGAATTATAAGCAAAGCTTATGATAGAATTGTGAGTTTGAGACGTGAGGGTTTTGACGGATTAAGTTCCATGTTTGAGATAGCCGATAATGAGTCACCTGAGCATTTCTCATGTCTTGCCATGATCTTTATCACGTGGGATGTTGTTTTGTGTTGTATTGAGCCCCAAATGTCTGATGCTCTATTGAGAGCGATGTATGTTTTTTATTTGGTCTGTGTGCTGTGTTAAGCTTAGACGTTTGATGCTCTATTGAGAGCGTTGTATGATTTTGCCCCATAGTGACACTGTATGATTTCTACCCAAGAATGACACTGTATGATTTATACCCAAGAGTGGATTGTATGATTTTTGCCCAATAGTGGCACTAACACTATAAGACCCCTAAAGTGTGGGCAATTGTATGACCCCTTATGTGTGGGTGTTTATGTTTGCGTACTCAAGTAAGTATTATCATGGAGCCACTCTTACCTATTTTATCCTGTGCAATAAGAGCATTGGTATACCTTGCCTTCAGAAAAGTCCATGGCGTCTAGTACTCCCCGGAGGTTAAGGTGATGCCCTAATGACATTCCTTTCCATTTTGACACTGAAGCTTATTAATTATAATGAGCTTTAGTGGTTGATAGTATGAGCACGACTATAAGTGTAAGATTCTAAGCACGACTATAAGTGTAAGTTTCTGAGCACGACTGTAAGTGTATGATTCTGAACAAGACTATAAGAGTATGATTCTGAGCAAGACTGTAAGTGTAAGATTGTACGAGTAAGGTCGTACAAGTATGTGTAAGTTGTATGAGTAAGCATATGATTGTACGAGTAAGTTTGTAAGACTCTGATTAAGAGTCTATGTGTAAGATTGGTTTGGTGGTATGTATTTTGCATGATTATATGTGTATGTGCATGATTATTATATGCCTACCTGCTTCATGTTTGAGTTGCATGAACTTATCTATGTATGGACTTACTGAGCTCACTGTTTAGAACTCTTCTACTAGGTATTTTCTTGCTGAGTATGAAAATACTCATTATCCTATTTTTTGATCCCCGTTGTTTGGGAGGCTTTTCCAGGTTTGTGATGGAGAGCTCCTGGAGATGGATGCTT
Source organism: Saururus chinensis (assembly GCA_035235625.1). Lineage (NCBI taxonomy): Eukaryota > Viridiplantae > Streptophyta > Magnoliopsida > Piperales > Saururaceae > Saururus > Saururus chinensis. The sequence goes on from CP141140.1 coordinate 33,118,055, forward strand.
GTTTACATGGTGGATTTATTCTCTTTGACTCAGGTATATCCTTGACTTACTGTGAGAATTATTTTGTGCCACGATCTCTTGTATTGGGTGAGTTGAGAAATAAAATGTTTATGATTTATGGACTTATAATTTGCATTAGACTGTGCACTCTTATGGGACTTGCACACTTAGGGATGCTTGGGAGAGATTTGTATTTAAAATTTATGATCATAGCAATTTATATATAAGTTTATTTTCGAGTAGTGCCTAAGGATGTTTGGTTTGGCCGTACGATGTTTGTTTGAATGAGTAACAATTTGTATAGGAAAAAATGATTTATGATGTTTTAAATTATAATACTGCTTTAACATGTTCGTATTCGTCATTTTTCCCAATTTACAACAATTATATTGTAAAAAAATTTCTTGAATTTTAAAGAAAATGTGATGAAAAATCTCGGGCGTTACAAAAATAAAGGGTAAGAGACTTCTCACCCATTTTTTATGGGGATGCAATTTTTATGGGCAATGAAATAGGAAAAATATTTTTCTCACGAATTGCATGACCAAATTTATTGACCAATACACATGTGGAGGGGGGAAGCGCACAGACTCTTAGATGTTTTCAAGTTTCTCTCTTACCATTTCTAATTGATGTAGCTACTTTCTTTTGTTGATCACCTAGCCTTAGTCATGAAAACTGGTCACACTAGACTGGTCACTGCAATAAAATCTCTCTTTATCTCACCGTTGTGGATGCTTTCTTTGTGTACACAATGCTTTGATATTGGATGCAACTGCAAGCCAGAAAGGCATTCATTCTAGTTGGCCATTGTTAAGTAATTGGTTTCAAAACTAGGTCAAGAATAAACTAAAATGTGGAAAATTATAGTATATAAAAATAATTTAAAAGAAAAGGTTAAGATGTGCCACGTAGGTGCATTATGAACCGCTAAAATAAAGAGCCGAGTGGGTGATTGAAATTGAAACTCCATCAAGTACAATCACTACAAATGCAAGAGTAGAAAACAAAAGCCTAAGAATAAAAATCAAGAAAGGACATTGCAAAGGAAAACAAGGACATCATTATGTACTTGGCTCTCCCTAGACCGTATGTGATAATCTGTTTACCCAAATTAAGATGGCTGATAAAATGTAGGACAAGTTACAGATTACTTGCTTAGATATATACTATTTTTATATTATATAAATATTCTTCAAATATTATAAATTACCTTAGCGTAGAACAAAATATGTATTTGCTGAACATCTACCTCCCTTTTTCTTCTTTCCCTTCTCCTTCTTCTCCCATCCTCAATATCCAAAGGCTGGTTTTTTCCTACTTCGCCCGAACATTTTCTCCTCAATTTGCCACCTTTCCTAGATGAGTTCTCATGGGTTTAACAACTTGCTCTCCTTCTCCATTGAAGTAGTATTCATGAACAATAGAGTGAATATATAGGTTTGTGTTTGTAGGAGTCCTAAGGGTTTTGTATTTCCTCCATTAAAGGCGACAACAAAAGAAGGACCACTGCATACTTGAGCTTTGATCAGAAGAGGGCCTTCTCGGTTGATCTCCATTTATAGTGAAACTAAAGCCCATTTCCCATTAGGATCATATCCCCTCCACCCCAACAAATTTAAGATGGATGCAATGCTCCACCGCCTTCTTAAGTGACACTCCTCCCCGCTTCTCATGTTTGCTTATTGATCCTTCCTCTTCCTTTCCCTCCTTGCTCGCTTTCTCTTCCACCCCATGTGAGATCTAAAAAGGTTAAGATGGTAATGTTGTTGAATTAATTCACAATACTGCTAAATTGATTCAACAATAGTGATGAATTGATTTAACAATATTGTTAAATTGCTTCTACATTGTACACTCCTCCCCTCTTTCTGGGCTTACCTTCTGGACCTTCCTCTCCATCACCCTCCTCACTCTCTTTCTCCTCTTCCACCCCTTGTCCCCTTCCTCCCCTTGTCCCCTTCCTCCCTAAGGTGGCCTTGCCTAGGAGAGGAGGGTTCTCTACTATTTCACTCCCTCTTGATGTAGTAGCCTCTCTATCCTCATCACTGGCATTATGGTAATATTGCTAAATCAATTCAGCAATGTATTGCAAAAGTAATTCACCATGTTGAATTGATTATGAAATATTGTTGAATCACTTCTGCATTATCCATATACATGGATCAAAGTGACACCGACAACAGTCCAACATTAACACTAGAGTTTAGGGTATATTTCAATTCACATTGTCAAAAAAACATTGATTCAAAGATATAATATTGATGAAGTGATTTACCAATATGAATCAATTTTATAATATTACTAGATTGATTTTTCATTATACATACTAGCAAGAATGAACTAGCATTACACGTGTAAATTCAAATTAGATAAATAAAATAAATTAGATATAAAATATGCATCAAACAAAGATCCCACTTCTATGCTATAGTTAAATACATGCTTTAAGGATCACAAAAATAATAAATTACATGTACATGTAATTATAAGCACTATAGTAACCCATATGTACACTCATAATAGGCAATTACAAGTCTAAATCTGATGGGCTTAATATTAAGTTATAGGTTGGTAAAAACAATGATGTCAAAGGATTTCCCATTGTGGAGGACATCATTCATACTTTGGGCTAATTTGGTGGCCGATCTCATTTGATAGAGCTCATCAGGAGTTATCCAATGGTGTAAAAAATGCATGAATTTGAAATACACCATATAGCTTAAATGTAATTTTTATTATCAAGAAGTGTGTTGTATGTGTATGACCCACAAAAAAGCTTGAAAAAAATATATTCATTTCAGGCCTCATTTGATAGAGCTTGTGTAGAGTTTTCCAATGATACCAAAAATATGTATATCTAATTTTGAGAATGCAAGATATAATCTTACAAAGTTAAAAGTAGCATCACCTAAATTGTAAGGCCCATGTCGTATAAGTAGCCAATATTATGTTGACATGTGGCATCCATCTAAAAGTGTAAGATCTCTTATCTTAAACCGGTTTTCGTTTCATTTTAATTATCGGTTATCGTGAGGTTAACACGTTTTCTGATTTATTCGGTGGTTTCAAAGATAGATTGTGTTTATGATGGTTTTAATCAAAATCAACTTTAAGATTAGTGGTTTTAAATGATTTTGAATCAAATGTGAATTTTTGGAATTTTTCTGAATTTTTACTATTTTTCTGAAAATTAGGGTTTTGGCGGGACCCCTGTGGGCCCCACCGTCAAAATTTTGGTTTGTGTCAAATGAACCCAGATATCAACTTAAGCTTATACAAAAAATTTCAAAATTTTCATAGATTTAATTAGTTCTCAAATTTATAAAATGCCCATTTTTAGCCTATTTTTCTATTTATACCCCACAACTTACCCATACACACCCCAAAGCTTACTATAAAAGGGCAAACCTGAGTCATTCCCATTTTGGGAATAGGCTGAGAAGGAGAGGTCAGGCCTAATCTCCAATTAGGCCCGGATTAGAAGGTGTTTAAGGTAAGTCTATTCTAATTAACACTAAATCCTAACTTTCCTTTTAATCCCTTCTAAATCTACCATTTCCCCTTTGTTTTAATTCATTCTTAAACATCAAAACTACTGATTTGCATTTTTACTACAAACCCTACCTCTCAAAATCCGATTTTTATGTTCAACAAGCCCTAGATCTAAGTTTTTAATTAGGGTTTTCTTTGTTAAATTGGTTTTAATGGAGTTCAATTCAAGCTTTATGCCTTTGTAAGGTTTTCAAGAAGGCTGACCATAAAATCCAAGCCTAATCAAGGGATAAGGTAATGGACTTTCGAAATTTCAGTCTTTCTATGGTAAAACTCTTGATTTTGTGGTTTGTTTTGAATGGAATTACTTAATTTAGTATTTTAATGGCATGATTAGTAAATGGTAATCTTTAATCCCGATTTCATAGGGTTTTACCTTATTATGATGTGGATTAGCATTCTGGAAGGTATTGTGAAGTTTTAATGTCATTTGAGTTGTTAGATGGAGATTTTAAGATTTATCAATGGAGTTTCGGTTTGAAAATTTGAAATGAAGAAGATGACGAAAACAGCCTTGTTGGCGTTAGAACGGCCCTGCAGGGTGTTCGAACAGCAACACTACAATTTTGGCATTTTTCCTGTTTAGCCGATCGAACGGCCCTGCAGGGCGTTCGAACGGCTACACTGCATAATTTGATAATTTTATGTATGTTGCTTATTTCGACTTATCTACTTCAAAATATCATTTTTTATGTTTATGTGGAGTGTTTTGATATATAATAAGCTACTTGAAGAGCATTTTATTGATGTTAGAAGTTGTGGTATATATATATTTAAAGTTATGTGGAATGGCTTGTGGTTGGTTATATGATGTTGGAATTACCATCTTGAAGTTATGAATGGTTGATTCTCTATAGTTATGTGTACTTTTAGTAGAGCTACAACATACTAATAGACTGATATGCCATGTTAAGATGTAGTTAATTGATGTGTGAATACTAGTGTTATGTCTTGACTTAAGTATGAAGTGAATGATCTTATATGTGGTTAGCTTGTGGTTAAGCTTTGATTTGAGTTACTATTTTAATGATTCTTCTCTTATGATTTCAGATGGAATTCATGATTAGATGTTAATTCACATGTGTAGTGTGGTAGTGAGTTAATTTCAAGCATGTTGAAATGCATTGAGTGAAATGCTTCCACTAGGTACACACATATGTGGGGTTTAATGATGATGTTGAAGCTTGATATTATGATTATGAATGATGTATTAGGGGCTGATGAGAGCACTTATGTATGCCTTGCCCACGTATGTACCATGTTGCATGCATCATGAAAATGGATTTCCAATTGAGGCTTTATCGAGGTTAATCGAATTTGACCGATTGGATGCAATGTAGTGAAATTGTGTGCCGGATTGATCGGTCGTGGCTTAATCAAAACTTGATTGGTCCGAAAGGACATGTTTTGATTTGAGTTCTTGTGTGGAACGAGTGCACTCCCCGGGTTGAGTCTAGAGAAATGGAATTATGTGGGGATGAGTTGTGTACTTGTCTTGCGGATTTGAGATTATTATTATGAGTGTCATCTGGACCCTGAGAATCCAGTGTGGTATGCTGTGTGCACCCGCTACCACGTGTTGTAGGGTTCCCTGTGTGGGAATTCGGGCTCTCCCCTCCGCAGGAGATGTCCCTGGGCGAACACCCCTGCTCTAGATTCTCTGTGTGAGAATGGGACATCCTTGGCCAGGATCATCCAGGGCGAGCAGCTTTAGGGATTGACAACCCCGACCTTTTTTCATTTCCTGTGTGGAAATTTGATCGTGTTGTCGCCTTCGTGGCCTTGACCGTGTTATTGGCTGTGTGGCAATGCTTGTGTTTACTCCTTGATGGAGGCATTCACCATTTGTGTTGATGCATTTCTATTATGAATGCTATGCATGATTGTGTATCATGTGGTTGACACGTTTGTCATGTAGGGTGAATGTGGTTTATGTGATATGATTGCATGATCAGAAATGATGTGTTTGAGACACTATTATGCAGGTTTATGTGCTATGAATGCATGAGACCATGACACGCCTTCGTGGCCTTGTCTATGTTCCCGTCTGTGTGACACTAAATTGTGATTACTCCTTGATGGAGGTTGATATGATACATGGTTGAATATGTATGTTAGAGATACATTTCATGCAGGTTGATATGATGTGATGCATGAATGAATATGTATGTTAGAGATACATTTCATGCAGGTTGATATGATGTGATGCATGAATGAATATGTATGTTAGAGATACATTTTATGCAGGTTGATATGATGTGATGTATGATTGGATATGTATGTGCAGGTTGGTATGATGTGATGCATGGTTGGATATGTATGTTAGAGATACATTTCATGCAGGATGATATGATGTTGAGGCGTAATTTGATATGTATGTTAGAGATACATTCATGCAGGTTGATATGATGTCGAGGCATGATTTGATATGTATGTTAGAGCTACATTTCATGCAGGTTGATATGATATTGAGGCATGATTTGATATGTATGTTAGAGATACATTTCATACAGGTTGATATGATGTGAATAGCACTATGTGGATTTTACACTATGATGCAGGTTTAGGTGATGTGTCTGTGTGATCAGAAAATGTTACATCTTGTCAATCTTTAATCTGAATGATTTTATTGCTATGTCATCGTATTTCTAATGATGATAGTTATATTAAAAACCATTGCTGAGTTTGTTTAAACTCACCCCTCTTTATTGTGTTTTGCTTTGGGGCTGCGTGGCGCGACACGCAGATGGACAGGATCTCCTCTTTGAGGAAAGATCGGAGATGACTTGGATGTGATCGTGGAGACTCTTATGTGACTTAGTTTCCTTGGTTTATGCTTTATTTTTAGAACCTTTGTGTACGGTTCCCTATTGGATTTATGTTACTTTATACAGTTGTGATGTCTAAGACCTATTTTAGAGCCAGAGTGGGCTACGGTTGACTAAGCATGTGGGTTTGAGACTAATCGTTTATTTTGAATTAAGTGACTCTCTTTCTTTTCTACTTATTTATTCTTGCTCAAAGTGGTGTGCGTACTCCGTAATTCTGTTAAGTCGCCCGTGGTTAGGCTTAAGTCTTCTGCTAAACCGTTTCTCAATTTTCCCCTCGTCGCCCCTGCCAGCTTGACCGGCCCTTGGACCGGGTTCGGCTCGGGTCAAGCATCGCCCGGGCTTAACAAAAAGGATCTAAATAAATATTTTAAGTAAAATACCTTCATATCATAATCTATTTTAAATTTGTATTAAAGGGCATCATGGGAAAATATGAGGTTAATATAGGAAGTTTATGCACGTATCAAAAGATGGTGGATAGGCACTGCATACAGAGGAGAGTGGGGAAGGAAGGTATGCTTGTGGTAGGCAATGGATGAGGGTTGAGTGGGCAAAGAAGTGTGGGGAGGGGAGGTCTATGCACGGTAGGTAGTGGATCGATGCAGAGTGACTACAATAGGCATTGGCAACTCCGGGTGGGTAGAGGAGAAGATGAAAGAGAAAAAGAGTTAGGTTTGTGGGCGGTGGATAGGTGATGAGTGGGTGGAGGAGAGGACAAAGAAGAAAGAGAAGGGGTTCAAGGTGGCACAAATGGCACGGGAGGCGATGGCTAATGTTGCCGGGACAACGGAGTGTGCGGAGTTGCAGAGGCCTCTGTGAGTTGTTGGAAATGGAAGATAGTGAAAAGAAGGGATTTGCATTTTGGTTGAATCATTTTGTGAAGGTGCTTATTGTGGTATTGTCTAAGAAATGATGGGTAGTTTGAACTAAAACTACCCTAAAAGTAGTTAACATGTAACATTTATAGAAAATTTAGGTGATACAAAAATAGCATATATATCTGAGTAGGTAATGTGTAAATCTCCCTAAAATATATCTACCACTTTTTTCCTTCCTAGGCTTCAAAAATTGTACCCGTTTGCATGCACTTACAAAAGCAGTTGTATGCCCCGCACAAGCAAAACATAACCCGAAGGAGAGACATGTCATTGCCTAGGTGTATTGCTTCTGACCAAAAGCCTCTGCCACGTGAGAAACACATAGAAAACATGTACGATATTATTGCTTCCTCACATTCGAATGTGAGAAGCACATGGTGGATTATGCATGACTATTGGATTGGAGAAACACACCATAACGTATGTGGAACACTGAATAATTTGTCGTAGGGCTGGCTAAATTTAATTGACCCGCATATTAGTCCTGAACCTAATCTGACCCCACTAAAAATAGGGTAGTGTTAGAGTTTTGAATTTTTATTTATTTTAAAAATAAGGTAGGATAGAGATTTATCCGCAAAACTCACATAACCGAACTCTATTATTTAATAATATCATGGCCCAAGGTAAAAAAATTAAATAAAATTTCTTAAAACTTTATTTTCTCTTATATATTATTTTATTTTATTTATTATCAATTCATAACTTTAATGGCATTTTCATAGTTTTAGATGTGTGTCCTATAATACAACACTCCTCTTTCTCCAACTATCACTTTCTCAAATTATACAAAAATTATTTCACATCTATTTATCATAGTACAATGCATCTAAACTCTTTCTATGCTTATCCCTATGAAGATAAGATATAAAATACAAAGTTAATAAAAAATAACTTAACTGTTCCCCTATTCAACAATTTGAACCACATGAACTCCACATTTTTATATTTTTTTGGCGGTGGATTTTTTCAAAAAATAAAATCTGCCGGCCCTAATAAGCACGTGATATATATCCCTTCATATAACAATCTTAAAACAAAAGAAAGATTTATAAAATTTTCAGCTATTTGACTATCTCAAGGGGGCTGAGCTATGAAGAGTGTCAATATATAAATTTCTTCCATGATTATTTTTTCCTAGATCCTCAGATCTTTCATCTTCTTGATCCTGGACCCAGTCAAGCCACATCTGTTACCACAGAAAGAAATCAAACTTCGTAAATTTGTTCGTTTCTCCAATTGCCCAGATGATACCTGATCTGCATAGGGAGGATCTAGGACCCATATGTGGGATCGGTATAGCTGAGCGCCCAGATATAGACATGAGACAGACATGATAGATGCCTTTCTTCTTCCAGTAAAGAGGAGACGATTGGGCAGGAATCTCTCTTTGTTATATTGAATGAAGGCGAGGCACATCTATTCTTTGCTTGGTGTAGAGCGGGCTGCAGGAATACCGGGACTGCAAGAGATGGAAATGTGGCAGGGGAGGAGAGGGCATGATATTGTGTCGACTCAGCCGGGGTTAGTATCGAACACTGTTACAACTGGTGGTATATGTGAGCTGAGTCGAACCAATAACATTACTTCTCTTCTTGGTGTCCACGCAATGAAGTATTTACCATTACCATGCAGATGGGGTTGAAGGAAGTGAATCCGTTATAAGCCCACTTTTGTTTATTGTTGTTGTTTAATTAATTCTGTCCTTTCATTTGTTTCCTTCTGTATCTTCTTTTCATTTCAAAGTGGTGTCTTTCCATTCAATGGTTTAAGATGGACGGAAACTTGAAGTTCCTTTTTTGTTTCTCTAATAGCAATAGAAACTTGAAGTTGAATATAATTAACTTGGAGTTGAATATAGTGTTCTAAACAATAAATCAAGAAGGAATTAAAGGCTAAAAATGATGATCTTGTTCTTGTTTCATGGTACCCCATTATTGATCATGTTCTTATTTCACTCCATGTCATAGACACATTGACCACGATTGAGGCGGAATTCTTCTCTGGATTTGCATTTTATTATCTATAGATCCGTGCCTTGAGTGTGTGTTAATGTTATTTCTGTAAAAATTTTGAAGATTGGCTTCAAAGAATTTGATGAAGAAAGAGAATTTTCACCTGGATTGTACTGTCAGTACCTGCCTTGTGTATGTTACAGAGAAAAAAAGTAACGGTAGAAATAAATTAAAAAATAGCAAACGATAATGCAGATACACCTACATTTGTATTCGTACAGATGGGATCCAAATCAGTGGAATGAAACCAATATTTATTCATTGGCTCTTGTTTTTGCTTTTCTGTTCAACTTCAATTCTTACTTCATGATGCCTTTCTACTTAATGTAAAGGAGATGGAGGGAGTATAAAGTTGCACTTTTTTTTCTGTTCTCACAGTTGATGAGCTTTATTATCAATACTTGAATTATGAGCCTTATTATCAATACTTGAATTATGTGACTGAGATAATGAGACCACATTACATTTCTTCTTTAAACTTGTCAGGTTTGACTGCCCCTTTATAATGTTCATTCATGCTATTTGAAACCAGGTGATCATGGGGGGTTCTTGCTGCTTTTCCCTTTTCTTTCTGTAGCTACTTTCTGCATTTGACTACATGTAAAGCTGAAATTCGTTAAGCAGGACAGGAGACAATGCCACAAAATACATAAGTTGTTGTCATGCGTGTAAATATACATTACTCTCTCACAAAAAAAATCTCCTGTCAAATATGCAACTTGAGAAGATTTTGTCCTGCATTATATCTTTGTGCAAGTCTACTTAGTACATGACTTTTTTTCCTTTAGTTGAAGATCATTTGTGATGAGCAAGTGACATTAGTAAAGTAGAAAATTTGGCAGTTTCCAAGACTTGTGATGCTATCAAAACTAACAAAAAATAAAGACAAATCTGTACTCAAAATAAATTTGTAGGTAGCCCAACAAAAAAACTCATCCTACTTTCTAAGGTATATAAAAAATGTGCATAGGGGTACAAGCTCTTTAAGAAAGACTAATGCTTATTTGTTTATTTATGATGGCTTGTACCCCTATGCGCATTTTTTATCTACCTTAAAAAGTCTTGTACCCCTATGCACATTTTTTATCTACCTTAGAAAGTAGGATGAGTTGTTTTGTTGGGCCTATCTACAATTTTTTTTAGTACAGATTTGTCTTTTTCTTAATGAGACTTTACTTCATATGGTATTGCTATAACCTTCTACCATTCTACATTTTAAAATGAGGTATTATATTGGATAACAGTCTATAGTAATCCCGCTGTCTACATTTGAAAAAATTGTGGTTTTTATTGAACAGTGAAAGCCTCATTTTAAAAAAGGAAAATTAAGCATATGATATTTTTTTAAAGTCCCTATCATTTAAATTAAGCAAAATGGTGCTATTTATATGGAACAAACTCTTTTGCCAAAGGGAGCTAGTAATGTGGAAAGAGCGTATAAACTAAATATGCATTAGAAATTATAAAATATAAACATCAAAAGAGAGGAAAAAATGTAAGAGAGGAAAAAAGGAAACAATAATGAAAAATTAAAGATTTCATAATATGGCATAGTTTGAAAATTAGTTATACAAATCCTTTTTTTTTTGTTATGTTAAATCCTTTTGTTCCCAAAGTCAACACTCATGCAAAAGGAGTACTCTCTCTGTCTTATATTAATAGTTTTATTTAATTTTTCAAAATGAACTAAAATCCTCCCCCCCAAATATAGGAGAGGAAACTTTGTGACAATGGGCTTGAGGCCAACAATGGCTTGTAATGGCAAGGCAAAGCGCCGGGCAGCAAGTTGCATGGGAGCACGAACATTTTAAAAAAAAAATGAATAAATAAATAAATACAGTGAGCTAAAGGTTGGGTTAGATTCTTTGGAACTTAGGGTGGAAGTAGATGTCATTTATCAACATCCTCTAGAAGAAGCATGCACCCAAGAACCTCATATTGGATAATATTATTCATTATTTCATCCAATATGGATACATACAAGGGAAAATTCTTGTTGAACATCCTATTTGAACATATCCATAGATCATAATCTTTTGTGATTTATTTTCTGTTCATCACATCACAAAGGGTTCCAGGGTAGAGTTTCGGGCTTAAGGTGACTTTCTTAGAATCAATAAAAACTATACTACTATTTTTTTTAATGCGATTTGACTTATGTTTAGCTCCCTTCTCTGATGCTCTACAACTGAGTCATGAAAAGTTTTATTGATTGTTCGCTAGCTATCATCTCTGCCTCAAGTATAAGTGTAAAAAAAAGAGTGATCTGTCATTTTTCATATACACTAAAGATACAACAACAAAGATAAGTGTTTGTTAGAGAATTGTAGATGCAAATGCATTCCACATTTATATATATTTTTGCAGGGAGAGATTTAAAAAAAAAAATTGCGCCGGCCCTAATAAAAATGCGATGGCACCTTCAGTTGTTTGACTATCCAAAGGGGACTGAACTATGGTGAGTGTCAATATAAATTTCTTTCAGGATAATGTTTCTCTAGATCCTTGGATCTATTATTGTCTTGATCCGGGACCCAGTCAAGGTAGCCATGGGTGTTACCACATAAATATAGATCAACTTTGTATATTTGTACGTTTCTGACTCTGTGAGGCATATCAAACGACCCAAATAATACTATATCTGCATAGGGAGGATCTAGGACCCATATGTGGGTGGTTAGATGAGTGCCCGGATACAGACATACGTACTAGATGCCTTTCTTCCTCCATTTAAGAGGAGACGATTGGACACGAATCTCTGTTGTATGGGAGTGGAGGTGAGTCACATATATCCTTTCCTTGGTGTAGATCGGCCTGCAGGTTGCAGCGGTAGCAGGACTGCAAGAATGGAAATGGCAGGCGAAGAGAGGACATGATATTGTGCCGACTCAGCCGTCGTTAGTGTAGAACACTGCAATAATTGGTGTGTGTTGGCTGAGTCGAACCAATATCACTACTTCTCTTCTTGGTCTCTGCAGAATGGCGTCTCATGTCCATACAGATTGGATTGAAAGAAAATCTAATGTAAGTCCCGGTTGGTTCTTTATGCTTATGTCTTTCTTTTACCTTTTGAATCTGGTGCCTTTTCATTTAATGCTTTAAGATGGAGGTTATGCAGCTATTCTTCAGTTCTGTCAGTCAATGAAGATGTATGTTGGTAAACTTGACGTTGTTTTTTTTTTGTTTCAAATGTATCATGTTTTTGACACGGTTGTATGTGTAGTCTTTTTATTGCAAGAGACTACATGAACCTATTCGAGGCTAGTCGACTCAGCTTTTTTATTATCTTCTTCATTATTCAATAAAGATTTTTTCTTCCTCTCAAAAACCCAAGTTTCGGTAATTTTATCAAATCACTGTTCATTGTGACATTGTTCATAGTTGAGAACGTGTTACTCTGGTCAATTCTTTTTTTATCTGCACATCGACATTTGTCCCTGCATATAATTAAATAGAGGTTTTGCCATCCATACTTCAGTGATTGGTAATTTATCTACACTATGAGAAGAACCATGTCTACCTTTGTCAACACCTTGTAATTATTGTTGGCCACCGTAAAAATTGTTGGTTTGACAATATTTCATGTCCAAACCTTGGGACGATCGAATGCAATTATTACCATGAGCCGAGGTGTTGAAAGGAACAATGCTCCATTGGACCTCAACATGCAGGATGTTCTTCATATCATCTCAACCTTCTAGTCATTCTGTGGCATTCTAGTAACTCATACTTTTTAGCAAATTGCGAACCATTGTTAGTGTCACAAAACTCAGAATTCACTATGATTCCACATGCCTTATTCGGCCTGAATGTCATCGATAATCAGCAGTCTTTTCACTCTCTTAGCAAACACAAGATCAAAAGGAAATACACGCATACTACAAAGAATAACAGAAGTGAAGGGAAAAAAGGCCTAGCCCAAAAACCTTTCCACACTTGATATTGTACAAGCACTTGGTTCAAATCTTAGTGCCAAGACTCAAAACTCATTAGCTCTCATCTCCTAAGCTTATAATGTATTCCCACCCTTTTGTACCCACTGACCGCAGTCAAGCGGCTACAACATGACCCCCATGACTTAGCCCACTACGTTATCCGTTAACCGTCTGTAACCACCTGCAGTTATGCACATGAGTGTACAACAACCACTAAGGTAATGGGCAGAAACCATTAGCCATTACTCTCATGTTCTTCTCCGTGTTGCAATCGGGTCTTAGTGGGGATCGTACTGGTCGGTTATGCAACTGCCAGCCTTGGCACGCCGCCCATGTGCCAATGAGAAGGAAGACTTGGCAACGCCCTTATCATGCCTTCCTCGTGCCATCCATACCTCGGCATGTGCACTAGGATGCTTCTGTCATCCGTGCATGAGCTCATCCCGTATACCACAATCCAAGGGTGTTACAGACCCTCCCCGGCTAAAACCATCGATGTCCTCGTCGAATCCCATACTTCCCAGGTGCCTCGATTGAAAAGTTTGACCTCTCATAGCCAACTCCTCCCATCACACCATGGCTAAATAATAATCTTGTACTTCTCAGGTGCCCCGATTGAAAAGGTTGACCTTTCGTGGCCAACTCCTCCCATCTCACCACAGCTAAGTGATAACCTTGTACTTCCCATATGCTTCAATTGAAAAGCTTTACCTCTCATGGCCTACTCCTCCTATCACACTGAAGGCTAAGTAATAAAACACTTTGCTCAAAAACTCCACTTTGTCCCACTTGACTGCTCCGATCAGCCAAGTCCTTGAGAAAACCGATCCCCCAAGTGCGAGTCTCCTCAGTGATCCACATCAGCCCCCTTTTTTTAGGACTCCAACACTTTGTTCGTTAGGTCCTTGAATTTTGCCACCACATCATCCTCAACTTGCTTTATTCACTGCCTAAGGAAATCCGTCGTTTCAGCCATCACAGTGGACAACATTGTGATCTGAACTGCCTCTTCAGCCAAACTACCTTTCGGAGACTCGACCAAATGGGGAACAACCTCTAGAATGGACACACACTGGTCGAATGCCCCCAAACATTCCTGAATTTGACGTAGGGAAGTTTGGACTTCAGCAAACATGTCATTCCCCATAGACATCGCATACACCTTTACCTCAAGTTCTGACATACGAGCTTGAATTGAGCCTACCATCGACAAGAAAACTCTCCACCTTCAGCAACCCGCTAAGTCTTTAGGACCTCAACAAAATCATTAAGCTTTCTCGAATCGAGCCCATCCAATAGTTGTAGCCACCAACGCTTTTCCTCAGCTACCAACTATCACAAGGCCTGGAATTCCCAATGATTTCACATGCTTTGTGTGGCCTGAATGCTCTCGGCAATTAGCAGCCTTCTCACTCTCTTAGAACCCACACGATCACAAGGAAAATGCACGCATGCTACAAAGAACAACTGAAGTAAAGGTAAAAAAGGGCCTAGCCCAAAAACCTTTCCGCACTTGATGCTGTACAAGCACTTGGTTCGAATCTTAGTGCCAAGACTCAAAACCCACTAGCTCTCATCTCCTAAGCTTACAATGTATTCTCACCCTTTTATACCCACTGATCACAGCCAAGAGGTTACAACATGACGTTGTCCGTTAACTGTCTGTAACCACCTACGATTATGCACAAGAGTGTGCAGAAACCACTCGGGTAATGGGCAGCAACCGTTAGCCATTACTCCCATGTTCATCGCTGTGATGCAATCGGGTCTTAGTGGGGGATCATGCTGGTCAATTATGCAACCACCACCCTTGGCACATCACCCATGTGCCAATGAGAAGGAGAATACATGGTTATGTCCTTAGCATGCCCTCCGCGCGCCCTCCATACCTCTGGATGTGCGCTAGGCTGCTTCCGTCATCCACACATGAGCTCCTCCCGTATACCACAATCTAAGGGTGTTACAGTTTGCCTCTTCTGCCAATGGAGTAGCTAATTTTATATCAGGAGTTAATACTCTTGAGATTCTGGTTGTCCTCGCTAACCTGACTCATGTATTATGTACTCCTGTGTCTCTCTCTACTATGTTTGTCCCTGATTTAGGTATGCCATTTCCTTCTGAATCTTTATGTATTTTCTCCCTCAAACTTGGATTTTTTACTTTGGGGTGACTAATCATTTGTCATCTAATTCTTCTTACCTTTATGATTGTGGTCCCTCATCTGAGTTTAGGTCTGTTCATGTTGGTAATGGTAGTCAGTGTCAATGCTATTAAATCTCCTAATTTGTTTATTTCTAATTTTTTGATGTAGTCGGTAAGAAGCCCAACGTGTGTGGACAAAATCAAGAGTCCCACGTGGCTTGGAGTACCCTCAAATAGATTGACGTAGTGTGCTAAGATTTGCATGGATTTGTTCTTATCTTATTTGAATAAAGTTAGGAAGTTTGTTTTATTGTAATATTGATTAATCAATGGGATTCAAGTCTTTGTTATTTGCTTAGTTTAAGATTTCTTTAATGCTTATATAAGCATACAAGGCCTCAAGGTGGAAGGGGTTATGGTTATTTGTTACTTTACTTTTCTTATGGAGTAGAGAAAAAGAGAATATATTTCTTTGCACTACAACAAAGAAGACTATATAGTGACGTTTAAAAAGCGTCGCCGTAAGTGTCAAAGTTTTGTTGCAATTGCTTATTTGCTAGGACTATAAAAAAGTCATTAACAATGATTATTAGCGACATTTTTTTATGTCGCTAGTATTTTAGCAATGTTTATTGAGCGTCCCTAAAAGCTTGTTTAATAACCAATATTACAGTACTCGTAGATAAGTGCCACTAATATATATATATATATATATATATATATATATATTAAAATAAAAAAACTTATTAGCGATGATTTAAAAGCTATTTATTTATAAAAAAATAATACCCCCTCTAGTGGAAGAGGGGATAGGAAGGGACCAAGGGGTAGGGGAGGGGCGCCAAATTCCAAAGGGACGAGCCGACTTTGTGGAGCCCCTCTTCCAACTAGCAGCTGGGGAGGGAGGAGAGGTGGGGGGAGCCAAACTCCAGCACTCAGAGCCCACTCCTCCAGCTAGATGCAGGGGAGGAGGAGGAGGAGCTGGGGGGAAGGGAAAGAGGGACGCCCCCCATAGCCCCTCCTTTGGCTAGCAGTAGGGGAGAGAGGCAGGAGTAGGGGAGAAGAGGGGGGCAGCGAAGGCGTGCCAAACTACTATAGCGAAGCTAGATCTAGCGCCTGATTCTGCAAGGGAAAACAGGGGAAGGGGGAGCCAAGGGAGAGGGGGAAGCAAGGGGAGAGGAGGAGAGAGCATTGGCGGAGTGGTGCGATGCCCCGGTGTCTGTAGAAATAAACAAGGGGGAATAAATGGACATGTTCGAAATTTTACCACTGAGCCTATTAAAATGTTTGCACACGGGATGAATTTCACCCATTTTTAACTATTTGCGATGCACCACCTTAGGTGTTGCAAATAGCTTTTATAGAAGTGTTGCAAATATGAATCATTTTAAAAAATACTAAAAATTAACTGTTTGTGACGCTTATATCTGAGTAGCGTCAAAAATAGTAGTACTATTTACAACTCTTATTCAAAAGTGCCACAAATAGTAGTACTATTTGCGACACTTATACAAAAGCATCACAAATACTATTCTTGAAAAAAATAAACTGAAATTTATTCTAGTACAATTTGTCCCTAGGCTCACCTCCCGCTTAGTGGCCTATATCCCCCCTCCCTCCTCTACTCCCCATCATCCCCTACTACTAACTAGAGGAGGAAAGGCTCTAGGGCGACGACTCCTCTCGCCAAAGTTTGGCGCCCCTCCCCACATCCCCCCGCTCCCCCCTCCCTTATACATATTGTGACGTTTTATTGTAATCATCACAAATATTATATGTATATATATATATATATATATATATAGTGGGCAAAAAATTAATTTAGGTAGTCTCATATGTGTGAGCATGGGCTTTGACAACTGTCAAATCGAGATACAACAACACCAAGGGCCAATTTCAATTTTAATTTAAGCAACATGTCTACTCCCTGAGTTTTGTGTGTTGTCATTAAACATTTTCGTTGAAAATTTCAACTTCGATTTTAGTCTAAGCAATTTACAATTACCTATAGCTCGTACCTGTATTTTCTCCCTAACTTGGTTACTAGTTGACCTTTAGTATTCAAGTAAAAGAGAAACATGAGCTACCTTAAAGAGTAGATGTGAATAAAAAGAATTCGATACAGACCAAAATAAACTTATATATGAATCTCATTGATCATTAGCCAATTAGAATAGAAGTAAGTGTTTTTAGTGGCTAGTCAGGAGTCCTCCCCATTAGCCAACATATAATTACGAATATGTTATGAGTCAAGGAAAGGAGAGAGGTCGGCAAAGGTAGTAAGTAATCACAGGGTTCTGGGGTGAGGTAGAGGCATTTTGTGTGGCAAAGATAACATTTAATTTATTTTTTTCATACTCTGGGGGAGAGGGGGAGTGGGAGGGGTGCTGAACTCCTGCGGGAGGAGGAAGAGAGGGAAGAAAGCAAAGGAATTTAATTTTTTTTAATTTAATATTTTATAAATTTAAATAACAATTATTTAATAATAATTATATAGTATTTACAATGCATATAACTATATATGCTTGTCAAACACCCTTGTATTTGTGAAGCATATGATAATACGTCGCAAATACCCAATATTTTATTTAATATATATTTTATTCTGAAATAAATTATTTAATATATAAATACATAATATATAATTATTTAAAAAATAAAAATTAATGTTTTCATTCCCATACATGCTGAACTAGACTCATGTGCATTACAGCGAGCCCTGGCTCTGTGAGATGTTGATTTCGATCCAACGATGCATATAACTAATTAAGTGCGCAGGTAGGTTGCATGCTCATTTGTGTCGTCAATTCTAAAAAAAATTACTTAATATCTTAATTCCAATATGTGTGAGCCTTAGCTCTATGAGACTTTAGATAGAAATCAGACAACACACATAACTCATTGTACCAAATCTTGATCCGACATGTTTAATGCCCATGCTCACACAACCCAATAATAAATAAATTATTAATTTTTTACGTAATTATATAGTATGTATTGATAGAATCAAATAATACATTTTGGAACCAAAAAATATATTAAATACAAAATACAGAATATTTGCGACACATACATCAATTGTCACACATATCCTTATGTATTTGGGACACATAAATATATGTGTTGCAAATACATAGAGTAGTTGTTATGCATATACTTATATGTTGCAAATACATAAGGGTATTTATGACGCATAGTCGTATGTGTCACAAATACTCTAGAGTTTTTAATATATATGATTTGGAATATAAATATATTAATAAATATATAAAAACATATTATATAATTATCTAAAAATTTTAAATTAATTTTTTCATTTCCATCTTTGTAGGACTAGGATCACGTGCATCAAAGTGAGCCCTAGCTCTGCGAGATAACTTAGGGCACGAGCAAGTTGCATGCTCCTTTGCACTATCAGTTGTAAACAAATTTTACTTAATATCTTAATAATAATATGTGTGAGAATGGGCTCACGCATGTTAGTGGGAGGCCTAACTTTGTGGGACATCATATAGAAATCAGATGATGCACATGTTCAACTCATGGGATAGGCAGGATGCATGCCCCCATGCGCCATCGAACCTCAATTTGACAGTTCTAAAGGCCTTATGTATTTGCGACGCATAGTATGTGTTGCAAATACTCTTGATTTTGTTTTATATGTATTTTTAATCCAAATATGATATATCGTTTGCGACATTTGTTCATAAATGTAAAAAATAAGCATAAATATTTGCTATGTTTAATAAAAATGTCATATATGCTTTTTGGCGGGGGCACGAATTGTATTAGCAAATCTTTATTGATAAGTGTCGCAAATGCTAGTATTTTTAGCAATGATTAGATAAAAGTGTTAAGTAGAATCATTTGTGATGCTTTTTAAAGAGATACCTCGACCAACTGTCCTCCTTTCCACTCTGTATCAATTTGTTGCCCATGTAGGGCTCATTGACAGGTTTGTTTGCATTCGCAACAGAAGTACATGCTCGGTAGTAAAGTTCAACCTCTTAAGCCATTACTAGAACCACCTCCCACATGAGTTCTTCATACATAGTTCTATGTTTGTTTCAAATCTAATGAAGCTAAACTTTGTTGGCGCCTTGGGTCTTTGGGAGATAATGATGTTCTGAATTTGAGGTGAATTCTTCCCAACCAATGGAGAATGATGTAGCCAATAAGATGCCCGACATATGTGTCCAAATCAAGTGTCCTATGTGGCTTGGAGTACTCACAAATAGATTGATGTAGTGTGCTAAGTTTGCATGGAGTTGTTCTTATCTTATTTGAGTAGAGTTAGGAAGATTGTTTTACTGGAATATTGATTAGTCAATAAGATTCAAGTCTTTGTTATTTGCTTAGTGATTTCTTTAATGCTTATATAAGCGTACAAGGCCTCTACGTGGAAGGGATTTTTTGTTGTTGTTATTTATGTTGCTTATGCACTAGAGAAAAAGATAATTAATTTCTTTATTTATCCCCTCCATTTGAGTGTTATCTTCTATTCGAGTGATTTATGAGCAGCTCTATTGTGAGGAAGGTCATCAAACCTATTAGCTGGATACATCGACGAAACATCCTCTTTTCTACTCTGCATCATGTTATCTATGTTCCCCAACTAGCCATTAGTATCTTATCTATCAGTCTACTAACTTTGGTTGTCATGTTGTTTTTTTCCTTTTCTAGTTGTGTTATGCAGGATCTATCAAAAGACTAGTCATAGAGAGGGAGGCCATTACATCTTGGATCCGTTGCATATTGTCTCCACCGCTGCTCACTCTACTACAGTGGATTTGCATCCTATTTTGAATCATAATTTTTTTTATGACATCCCATTTATATCTTATTTCTTGATCAATATTGTAACGCTTGGCTTCTACAAGTGCTTTAGGACATTTAAATGTTAGTCATATTTCTACATTTATTGGTTACAAGCTTTCAAATATGAATGTTTTACCATTTCCAAAAAGTTAATCAATTTTTGTAGTTCTTATTGATGACACTATTTGATTTACCTTATGCATCATCACTCTAATTTTCTTGATATTTAATGTTATTTTTTTTATATGCGAACACAATTTCGTGTTGCTATTAAGATTTTTATTTCTAACTCAAGTGGCCAGTATTTATCATTAGGATTTTAGTTTCTCTTGGCACATGAGGGCATTCTTCATCAGTTATCTTGTTGTCACACCCCCAATTTCAAAATAGCATTTATGGAAAACAAAATCTCTAATTTTGTGAAAAAATTTAAAAATCATAATCCCCTCCTTCATATAGATAGCGGAACTAAATAATTTAACCAAACTCATTAAAATAATTAATTAGGAGTATGAGAATCCATCATATTTTACAAATTCATTCTTGTGATACTTGTAACAAAAATATAAATCTACATATCTAATAGGTTAAAATATGCATAGGATCCACAAATCACATAATTTTCTATTGACCATATCAAAATTAATGAAATTAAAATGATGCACTCTCATGCCTAGACAAACCTAACAAAAGAAATGTCAAGATGGGCTGAAGGGAGAATCATGCTACATCTACGGCCATCTTATGCCTCTTTAAGTGTCTTGACAACTTACACCACAAAGGATGTCGTATACAAAAATCCTCAATGAGACAACAATCTAAACAAAAACAAAAGTTCTAAACAACATACCAAAAATCTCTTGTAAATAAAACATTCAGGAATTCAACATAAACCACAATCAAACTTACCTTAGTTCAGCAAGTGATCATTTCCTATAAAGCAATCTCATTTCAAGGTTCTTTAGAGATGATGACCTCATCTAGGAACTCCACTCCACTAAATATTGTGTCATCAAGATATGACCTATGTACTTATGAGGCTTGCCTCACCCTATCCACGTCATGAAGTAAAGGCTCACTAAGGCTTACAAACCCTACTGTTGTAATTTTGACTTCTGTGAACATCAAAACCTCCTATATTGTGCTACATAGGACCAATCATATTTTAATGCTCTAGTCCATTTGAACACAACTCTTGGTCTAGGGAAGCGTTCTACATAACTTTCATCCTTAGAGAGCCGGAAGACCTTGGTTCTATTCTATAACAAACCCTTTCCATTTGCGTACCTAATGACTCACTTAAAAAGCCAAGGCACTAACGAACTCTTGGCCTTAGATGCCTTCTGCATTGTTTCGGTGTACCCATTCACCACATTCATCACATTTAAGAGGTCTCATATACATGCCTTAGGTTTCACTAACCCTTACTTACTAGTGCATAGTTGACACTTCATCAAATGCCTCAAATCATACATTTACATATATAATAACCATAGCATTCACATTTCTATAACATTTCTTAGAAAATCATAACGAGTATCACTGGTGGTAACATGACTAACAGGTTGGCTACCTTGCCAATGACCATCGGTGACATGACTGCCATGTCAGCTACCTCATCAATGACCATCGGTAGGTTTGTCGACATGTCAAACCCTGCCAACAATAAACTAAAGGTGTCATCAGAAACCTTACCGACAAATCGGCTACCTCATAAATTACCATTAGTGAATTCACCGGCACGTCAAAACCTATCAACAGTGGGATGACTATCAATTTGCATGTTCGGCCTAGCCTATGGCATGCTAGGATTAGGCCATCATTTATTGGTTGTAGCCTGCATGGCCATAGCGAGAGAGGGCTGGAGCATGGGCCGGCCCCCCAGCCCGAACTATAATGAGCCTGAATTTCTGGTACATTTCATGCCTCTCATAAAGCTAATCTTATAGTTTTTGGTGTTTTTTAATTATTTAGAGGTGTCTATTCAGTGCGCTTTCTTAAGGACATGATAGAGCTTTGAAAAATGAGCGTAATGGGCCCTATGAAGCGTGCCACATGAGCAAAACCCACTTCCATGTGGGGTCTAGTTTTGTAGGGCTCGTCAATACGAGCCCAATGGTACCAAGAACACGTAAATTGGAGTTCATTAGAGGAAGTTATGCACATTTAAATATTTTGATATTTTTAAAATAATAAGTAGAAAATAAATTTACTAGGCCAAGCTGTCGACAAACGGGTGGTGGCTAATGCAAGCCGGGGCATGCAGTAGGAGCCCATGTGACATGCACAGTGAAGCACAAGACATGCAGGTTGGGCCCCACAATCAAAGCACGGGACCTCTGTGAGACCGTGTCATGCACCATGAGCATCACGCATGGTGTATGCAGAACCACCTCAAATTTTCCTATAAATAGTTGTGGGGGTCTTATTTTTCCAATTTCTTCTCTCCCATGCTCCTTAAACTCATTCTCTCATTCTAAGCAGTTTCAAGTCCAATTTGAATCGTTCAAGAGACATTCTTACCCAAGTCGAGCATGTTGGATGTCATGATGGTATTTTCTGGTTAGAGACCTCTAAAGTCTGGAAACTTGATGTACAAGTTTGTGGAGGCATGTCACCTTCGAACTTGTGTGGAGAGTGAAGTAGGGTTTTTTATCTTTTCTTAAGACATGAATGTTTACATTGGTTGTCTTTTGAACTTAATATATGTTTGACTCTAGCATGCTATGTGTTAGAGTTAGTTTTGCATATATATTCGGTTTGCTGAATAATTATCCATTAAATATGTTTTAAATGAATACTCAACTAAAGGTAAAATTATGTCTATTACTTTAGATAATGACACTAATAATAATTTTGTAGTAGAACTTTTTTAATCTCATTGTGATCACATTGGTGCAATGGAATCCCTTATGTTCATATAGATGTGCATATTACATGATTAATTTATTTGTTCAAGATGGTTAAATGGAGTTAAACCTAATCTTTAATTAATTAAAAATACTTTGTTGCATAGCACCTCTTAACCCTCTAAAATATAATAATTTTAAGATTTGGGTAGATTATTGCATGGTCAGAAATATAAAAAATTTCAATTAAATGTTTGTCACAAGTGGAATAGCACATATTTAATGTTGAGATCTTGTGAAGGATTAGAACGTTTAATCATTGGTTGGGCTAAAAAAGGTTACCTCAACTAAGACTCAATGAAGGTCATTTTGTCATTTCAATTTGTTTGATATATTTTAATCTATTTTTTATAATATTACTAATAAACTATATGAAGTTTAACATCCTACTTCTTGTCCAATTCTAAACCACTTGTATGACATAACTTATGCATTTGAAGTCAAAGAGATTATGAACTATTTGCACATCTTGTAAAGGAAATAGAAATAAAATTTAATAAATATTAGTCTCCTATATCTGTAATTTATTATTTAGGGGTGGTAATGGATCCTAGGGGTGGATTAGAAAGTGTACAAATTTTAATAGATGGTATATGTGATAAAATGAGTCCATCTGCAGAAGAAAATGATACTTTATGTAGAACTGAAGAAACTAATTTGCATTCTTTAAATAATACATATGAAATAAACTATGGGTCAAGATGAAATTAATCAACATCTTCTTCTTCTACTCTTGTACTTCTTCCACATAAAACTAAGTCTGGGATGTTACTTCAGAGAAGTAAATAAAAATTTGGTTCTACTAATAATGAATTAGTTAACTATTTAAAAATTAATTTTTCATCTTTTCTTATTGAAGAACTTAATAATTTGAATGTTTTAACTTAGTGGAAGACACATAGAAAGAACTATCATGTGTTGTCTATCGTAGCTACTAATTTACTACCCCCCCAAATGTCCACAGTATCATCAGAATAAAATAAACACAAATTTTGTTCAATTCAACCAGCTTAATTCCAATGTATTATAACAAAAATTTGCAATCAAATCACCAAGCAATACAAAATAATTTTTACGTAGAAACCCAACTAGGGAAAAACCACGAGACACTTGTTAATTTGTGAACTATGTGTGTGGCATAGACAAACCGAGAAAAATAAAGTGTCTCTAACTCGCAATTAAGTTATAAAATTTATCTTCCCCTTTTTAAATAAAATAAATCACAAATTTTGTTCAAATTAATGTGCCTAACTCCAACATTTTCTAACAAAAATTTGCAATTAAATCAACAAGCAAGCACACAAGAATTTTTATGTAAAAAACCAACTAAGAAAAAATCATAGGACACTATGTCCAAATAAACAATACACTATGTAAACCTAAGATTATAGAATTACCAATCACAAAAACAAAAGACTCCTTCTTTTTCTTCAAATGGTTGGTCCTCCACACCACTCTTGAATTCTAAATTAGCTAGTCCTTTGTTGTTTATCAGTCATAACTTGATCTTCTCCTCTTTGTGCTCTTTGATCAAATTAAATCTTTCACTTCCTTCTTTTGGAATGAATTTTCTATGCACCTTGATCATCTCAGCAATAATCTTGAGCAAACAACATACCTCACGTATGTTTTTGTGTTCTCATCTGATCGTTAATCACTTTTTTTTATTTAGGTAGAGACTCTCATACACTAGAAGAAAAATTCTCTTAAAACTCCATTAAAGCAACTCTACATAAGCTCTCTAATTTTCCTAAGTCTTCATTTTTTCTCTTCATCACATCTCAATCCTTGTTCATAAACTCCCAAATCTTAAAACAAATATGACTCTAACTAGGAATCCAAATCAAACCGGAGAAGTTTAATATAAGAAACATTGTGCTCAATCGATAGATCGTTCTATCGGGTGATCGATCAATCCCTATTCAATTCACTCACGACTCTTCAATAGATTGATCCATCGACCCAACGATCAATCAATAAACTCTTGGCTTCATTTAACAAAGAGTGTTTTTAGGTGTCAATTGATCATTCACATAAGCAATCAATCACTCATCCAAATTTTGGAGATTCTTCTACAATTCATCACCGCTTGATCTTTCCAACATGGCGATCGATTGCTTTGACCAGATTTTTTTATTTTTCAATATGAAAACCTCTGATTCTCACCATTCTTTCACTTAAGACATTTTTTATCCTAAAGTATGTGAATGTGATGTGTGTGCATGTTTTCACTTGACATAAACACAAATTTAAGTCATCCTTTCGCTCCATCTTTGTAAATCAATCATAAGACTTAAGCTAACTCAAAAATACAAATCAATGACATTGTTTTGATCACAAAAATAAGTCAATACATACACATGGACACTTATGTTCTTACAACACTCTATCCAAATCAACTATGCACAATGTAAACTTTATATTACAAAATTACCGATTAAAAAGAGTAAAGAATCCTTCTTTTTCTTTAAACAACTGGTTTTTCACACCAATCTTGATTCTGAATCAACCACTGCTTGGTTGTTTACCGGTAATAGTTTGATCTTCTCCTCCTTGTGCTCTTTGATTAGTATAGATCTTTTGTCTCCTCCTTTGGAATGAATCTTCTTTCTCCTTAATCTTCTTAGCAACAATCTTCATCAAACAATATATCACACATGTGTTTGCGTGCTCTCATCTCACCTCTAATCACTCTTTTTTATTAAGGTAGATAATTTATCACCCTAGAAGACTGATTCTCTCAAAACTTCATTAGAACAACTCCACACAAGCTCTCTAATTTTTTTGTTTTCTCTCTCTTTTTCATTATGTTCCTAACCCTTTTTATAGACCCCTCCATCTTAAAAGGAATATGACTCTGCTTAGGAATCTAAACAAAACCGAAAAAGATTAAATTTGGCAAGCTTGCACTTCATCAATTGATCGTTCTATTGGGCGATAGATCGGTCCTTGTCTCTATTACATTACAACCCTTTTATTGACCAATCACTCGATGAAGCAATTGATCAATAAACTCTAATTTTCATTTAACAAAGGGTATTTTTAGGTGTAGATTGATCATTTATAAAAGTGATCGATTGATCAATAATGTTCTGGAGATTTTGCTACAGTTCATAATTGAACGATCATTCTTCTGAAGCGATCAGTCATTCTTCTGAGGTGATCGATTGCTATGAGTAGATTTTTTATTTTTTAATATAAAAATCTCCAGCTCTCACCATTGTTTCACTTAAATTCTCTTTTACCTTAAAGTGTGTGAATGTGATATGTGCATGTTTTTACCTAACCAAACACGAATATGAGTCTTCCTTTCGCTCCATCTTCAAAATCCAAACTTCATTTATAAACTGACTCAAAATTACACATTCACGGCATTGTTTTGATCACATAAATATGTCAATACATGCCATAAGGACACTTATGTTTTGTCAATCTACCCCTTTGGCTATTTAGTAATAAAACACTACAACTCGACATCTAAAAAATAAAAAGTACAACTCCATAATGCATAATCAGATTTAGATAGATTATATAACAATGACAATAACTCTCCCCCTCAATCTAGAACTTTCTAATCATATTGTGATGTGTTCTACAACCTACAATTAACATGCACATCACAATCATGAACATAACTACATAATACTATTCCAAGAAATAAGTAAACACATAATTTAAATATTTAAGTCGGCAAAAGATTAATCAAGTTATAACCAAATCAAAGATTTTCTCTTTCTATGAATTCAACTTAGGTCTTCTTTAAAGCTCTCTATTAACTCTATACCCTTAGGATTTAAGGTTTTCCCTAACCTAAAGTTTCCCCCTTTTTGTCACAAATGGATAAATGGAAATTGAGGTAAAGAAGACAAGAAAATAGAGAAAAAACTTGTAAATCAATTGGAAACAACATCTAGAATCAAAATGTAAGGAGAATCAAGCAACAACTTATTGAAAACAAAGTGTGTTGATTTTCATATAGCATTATCAACTGAGAAAATACTATCGAAGATTCATACAAGCACACCATGTGTATGTCATATTAGCATAACATAATCTCATTAGCTATTTGACTCAAGAATCAGAATTTTAAGTTCCAAGGCTCATAATAAGAAAAAATGCAAACATGTTTTACCTCAAGTTAAGTATTATACCATAATTATTCAAAACAATCATCGGGATATCAATGGATAATATAGTCAAAATAACTTTTCTCTTTCACAACTTTGGCAAATGAGTCATTCGAGAAACTTGACCCCTATTCAAATTCTGTTTGATCATTGATGTACATTAAATAAGTAAAAAATACATGCATCGATATAAATTTCATTCTTTTTGTAATGTCCGGGATTTTTCTAAATTCCCAAAGTCGACCATGTGGAGATTAAGGTGTTGGACTCCTTCACTTTCTTATGATAATAACTTGATTATAAGTTAATAATTTTAGCAAAAACCTATATAGTTAGAAAGTAGACTAAAAGAGCTTTGAAACGCCACCAAGAACGTGTGAATCGAAGTTCGGATGAGGGAGATACGACTGTTTGAAGTTGAGCTTATCGCATAGGGCCTGTTTACCCGAATTAGATGTCCTACTCGTGCTTGGAGTTGGATATTCTACTCGTTCTTGGAGTTGGATGTCCTACTTGTGCTTGGAGTTAGAAGTCCTACTCGTGCTAGGTGTTAGGAGTCATAAACGTACTAGGAGTTAGGAGTCCTAAACGTACTAGGAATTAAAAGTCCTAAAAGAACTAGGATTTTAAAAAGGGAGAGAGTCCTAACGGGACAAGGACTCCAAGCAAGAAGAAGACGCAACTAGAACTTTGTTGAGGTGAGATAGCATGCGAGCATAGGACTTCTAGCCCATGTAGGAGTCTGAGGAGTGCTAGGAGTGGTAGAAAAAGTTGGAGGAGGGATCAGTTATACATCTAGTTGGGTTAGAACTCTTTTCGGACTATTTTGAGCATGTATGTGAGTTGGTTTGCTATTGGTAATGGGGCAGAGATTACGATTTCAGGATTGTAATTAAGGGAGAGTCCTAGAAGGGGAGGGCACCCAAGAGTTTGAAGAGGGGAAGCCTTTTACAAGAAAAAAAGAGGGGGATTGATTTTAAAGCAGCCTCCCTCTTCTCCATCTCTTCCTTCCTCTTCCCTCTCTCAGCAAGGACCTCCATAGCTAGCAGCTTTAGAAGGCACAAAGCAGCCATCTTTGGATTGAATTCAAGGCTTAGAAGCATAGGAGCAAGGGCTTGGAGCTTTGACGACAAGTTGGTACAAGTAGGTGCTTCTCTTTACACCCTTAAGCATTTGGTTTTGATAGAGGTAATTTAGCCATAGTTCAGCCTGGTTCAAAAGGGGTTTTTGATGTAATGAATTAGCCTCTACTTATTTTGAATTATTGTGATTTTATCTCATGTTTATATGCCTAAATTGTGCATGCATGATTCTGATTTTTGTCAAGTCGATTAGCCTTAATTCATGCAAGTATGTTGCTGATTTTTGTCATCTATCTTAGCCCTATGTTAGGCATGAATGATTCTGATTCTAGCCATGTTTATCATCCATAATTTGGGCATAAACTCTACTAAATTTTATCCCTGGTTTGTAGCCTTAGTTTAGCCCATGCTTTTGTTTATTTAATCCCTGATTCGTGGCCTTACTTTAGGCCATACTTTGGCCAATTTAATCCCTAATTCATGGCCTTACTTTAG
Organism: Saururus chinensis; assembly: GCA_035235625.1. NCBI lineage: Eukaryota > Viridiplantae > Streptophyta > Magnoliopsida > Piperales > Saururaceae > Saururus > Saururus chinensis. The sequence continues at coordinate 33,146,842 of CP141140.1, forward strand.
GCCATACTTTGGCCAATTTAATCCCTAATTCATGGCCTGACTTTAGGCCATACTTTGGCCAACTTAATCCCTAATTTGTGGCCTTACTTTAGGCCATACTTTGGTCAATTTAATCTCTGATTCATGCCCTTACTTTAGGCCATACTTTGGCCAATTTAATCCCTAATTTGTGGCCTTACTTTAGGCCATACTTTGGCCAATTTAATCCCTGATTCGTGGCCTTACTTTAGGCCATACTTTGGCCAATTTAATCCTTAATTCGTAGCCTTAGTTTAGGCCATACTTTGTCTAATCAAATCCCTAATTTGAAGCCTTGGTTTAGGCTCTGCTTTTGCTTACTTAGATCCCTATTTTGTAGCCTTGTTTTAAGCTCTATTTTGGCCAAAGTAATAGCAAATTCTCAGCCTTGATTTATGTTATAATCATGCTAAGAGAATATCTAAGCTTCAGCCCTAGTTTATGTTGCATTATTACCTACCTAATACTTGATTCTTATCTTTGATTTAGGTTATAATCTTGTTGATTGAATCCCTGACTTTTGAGCCTTAGTTCATGATATATTCATGTTAATTAAGTCTCTGACTTTCAGCCTAAGATGCCTTTGAAATTCAGCATAATTTGTCCCTGAATTTTAGCCTTGATTGTGATATACATTAGGGTGAATGTTGATGGTTGTTTCAGCCTGACCTTGTCATGTTAGGTGGCTAACTTGAGTTATGCATCTCAACCCCAAATCCTTTTCATTATAAATTTGAATTGGTCAGTTCATCTCAGCATGAGTCTGAGTCCTTGTCATGTTGATTATTCTTATGCTTACATTTATTATTGTTGTGTTAAGTTATATCAATAAATTAAGGATAATAAAGACTAATCAAGAGATTTTGGTTGTCTTTGGGTTGGGGGAAGAACACCTAATCAAGATAATGACTAAAATACCCTCTTTAGGGTTGGGACCAGTTCATAGAGTGAACGGGGCCCTGACATAGAATTTTACCTTGGTTAATGAACTGAAGGTGGTTATGGGATGTTCTTAGAGTCAAAGTTTAAGCTCACAGTAATAACCATGGCGGATTTAGGCCTTCGTGGTCTTCGTTTCTTCGGGACGATGGATCCCTGCAAATGCACAAACTAGGTTTTTGACCATCATGGAAGGTTCATCTGCCTCCAGCCAGTGTGTCCATGAGCAAAGATGGTACTTACATCTCTAGGCCCATGGCTGATCTAAGTGGATCTCTAGAGATGTTAGGATTTCTGATAATAGCAATGGCGGCAATCTTTCAAACCTTCATAGTCTTCGTTTCTTCGGGACAATGGATCCCTGCAAATGCACGAACCAGGTTTTTGTGAATCATGGAAGGCTCATCTACCTCTGGCTAGTATGTCCATGAGAAGATTTGGTACCTACATCTCCAGGCCCATGGCTGATCCAAGTGGATCTCTAGAGATGCTAGGATTTCTGTTAGCATACAATTACTCCTTTGAGTGAGAGTCAGTAGTTTTTCAAGTAAAAATTAGTGCATTGTTCTTGAACGGTGTCCATTGTTTTGTGAATTGTGTTGGTCTTTATTGATTAAAGATCAGCCCATGTTTCTGAGCTATGTTATATTCAGTGTTCTGTATATTACTTTACATGTGTCACTGTATATTGATGTTCTACATGGTAGAGTCCTATGTCTGGAGATTTCTCGAGGGGCAAGTTGTCTCTGAGTGAATACAGATTTGTTAGTATTAATTATCGAACAAGGGTGTGAGATAATTAATTACATTATTTGTTATTGCTTGTTAATTAGACAAGTAGAACAGTCAAAGGACTTTCATAAAATGTAGGTTGCTTTAAAAATACTTAAGCCTTGCATGTGTGATGCTATACTTCTTAGTATAGTGTAGTTTTAGGCAGAACTAAGTCTGGATCCGATCTTGTTGAAAACATTAGAGATGTTGTCTGATGAGTATGTAGGCAACTAACATCCGGTGATGTTGGCCCGATCCAAAAAATATTAATAAAATCTTTTGTCCTTGTGGAAACTCTTCTCTTGAAGGCAGAGAGATTTCATTGTTGTTGTTGTGGTTGTTTGGTTTGGTTAGTTGCAGATTCTCCAGGCGACGACAAGACAAAACAGGCAAGCACAAAAAGAAGTTTTTGCGTTTCTGTAACTCCGATACGTAAGTGTTTCATTAGCGTGAGAGTCAACTTAGTTATTTATTTTCAGACGGTTGACGAACTTATACTTAGATGGATGAGCTATTCTTAGTAAATTTTGAGACGTGTAATAATATCATATGATTTGATATTCATATTTGTGAACCGCAGTTATCATGACCTGGATATTTAATTGAATGGTTTGTTTTGTATTAAAAAAAAATAAAAAATTTTGTGAATATCGGTCATGTTATTTTAGAAAGGCTTTTAAAAATCCAGGTCATGACACTTTTATTGTCATTCTCTATGCCCTTTGCCTTTTTCAAATATTTGGCTTTTTATTTCTTTCCATATTTGGGCTTTTAATGGCATTTTCTTAGTTCTCGTAACCTTGCACGATATAATTTTTTTATTCTATATTTTCTCAATGTTAAGGGGATGGTAGTTTTCATATTAGCACAAGATTTCTCATGTAGGTAGCCCCTCTTCATCATCTTTATGAGAACTAGTAATGACAATATTTACATAAAGTACTCAAAGAAATCACAAACTTATCAAATCTCAATCTTCATGCAAAGTTATTCAATCCGCACTACTACCTCATACCTTCTCATAGCATTAGAGTCGAGAAGAAAATCAATCGTATTATACATTTAACCTGATAGATTATCTTCAATTTGTATAGTGAGTACTAAGTCTTTCAGTAAATCAATAATGCATAAAGAATCAAAATGGATCTTGCATCTTTACTGAAATGATATTCATTTAGTCCTCTCGGCTTAAGATTGTATTCATCATGCATTACATTTGTGACCCACTATGCACACTACTTCACAATTTAAGTGTATTCCATATGATATTCCACCTATTTATTTGAAAACCCAAAACTTGTTTTTATTTATTTTTCTTAAATTTTTCTCAAAAGAAATCAATCTAACTTTAAATGAACTAAAGCAAACCAACCTACCATAAACTTCTTGACAACAAAAATTTGTTTTTGTTGTGTTTGACATCTTAAAAAATTTTCGAGTAAAACCAAGGACAAAAATCTCTTAGGAAACTACTATGGGCAAGCAAGACCAATGATTTTTCCAAGGTTAGTGAACCTATTGAAATCCAAAGGCTTTGTGAAAATATCAGCTAATTGAAACTCTATTTAAATATGCTCTAAGTAACAATCTGATCCTCAACCAAATCTTGAATAAAATGATGTATAATATCAAGATGTTTAGTACAAGAATTTTGGATAGGAATTTATGAAATTTTGATTGAACTTAGATTATCAAAATATAAATTTATTTTGCCCAAATGAAGTCCATATTCAAATATTATTCTTTTCATCCACATTAGTTGCATATAACCACTACCAACAGTTATATATTTAGCCTCTACAATTGATAAGAAACATAATTTTACTTTTTACTATGTGAAAAAACTAAGCAATTCCTTACATAAAAACAACCACATGAGGTACTCTTCCTATCATCTACATTCCCCACTCAATCAACATCTAAATGTCTTACTAGTTCATAAGTAGTATCAAACGAAAACCATAAGCCATATCTCATAGATCAATTCACATATTTTATTATTCTTTTAATAGCAATCATGCTTGATTGTTTAAAATCAAATATTTAAGCAACTAGCAGTTAAGTACAATAGACTATCAATTATGCCCCTATACAAAGTTTATTCAACAGATTTATCTGAAGCATCTTCACTTAACAAAAGGAGATATTGGTGTCTTGGCATGGTTTGTATCTTGAAGTCCAAATTTCTTCACTAACTCTTTAGAAAAATTTGGTTGTGAGATGAAGCTTCTTGAATCAATTTGTTGTACATGTAAACCAATAAAATATGTTAGTAAACCTTCCATACATATCTGAAATTCCATACTCAACTCCTTTGTAAAAGCTTTGGCAAGCTTATCATTAGTAAATCCAAAAATGATGTCATCTAGATAAATCTATGTCATCACCACATGTTTTCCAAATATCTTAATAAATAATGTCTTATCAACACCTCCTCTTGTATAACCTTACTTTATTAGATATTGTGTCAATCTATCATACTATGCTCATGAGCTTATTTCAATAGATATAAAATTTACTTCAACTTATACACATAGTTAGGATAGTGAGGATCAACAAAACCCTTAGGTTGTTTTATATAGACTTCCTCTTTTAAATTTCTATTCAGAAAAGTATTATTGACATCTATTTAATATACCTTAAATTTTAAATGACAAGTCATAGTAAGAAGCAATCTAATAGATTCAAGTCTAGCAATAGGTGCAAATGTTTCATCAAAATCAATGTCTTCTACCAGTGTGTAGCCTTGAGCAACAAATCTTCATTTATTTCTTACTACATTACATTGTTTATCTATTTTATTCTTGTAGATTCACTTCATACTTATCACATTGTATTATTTAAGTCTAGGAACAAGAAACCAAACATCATTCCTTGTGAATTGTCCTAGCTCTTCCTCCATTGCATTAATCCAATTTTCATTCTAAAGAGCTTCATCAGTTTTCTTTATTTCTATGACAGACACATAACAACAAAATTTTATTTGTGTCAATTGATGTGTAAGATATGTAAGTTTTATATTAGTGTAAAGTTGATTGTTTTTTGTTTGTTTTTATTTTTTAGTGTGATGGATTGGTTTAAGCATAAATTTTCTTGGGTTTTAATTTTTAGTGAGAAAACATTAGTGTCTAGCTTAATCCACCAAATGTCACACTAATTGTATCAATTGTCATTTAATTCCTTAAAAAAGGAAGTGGACCCTATCTTAGGACACATGTTCATTTTGGGCGACGTGCCAACTTCTTGGACCGCCGACCCTCACTTGGCTTTTTAATTAGGTTTGGGCTTAGTAAAATTTATTTTTGGGTTCATTCCATATAAACAGGTTCACTTATTTCCTGATTAGGCCTATTTTTAGCCCAATAATTTACCCTAACTATAAATAGAAACCTTAGTCTCTTTCCCCATTTGGGGAGGGTTGAAATTGAGAGGCTTGAAGGGCTCTACCTCCATTCTTAAAAAAAAAATCCAATCTAAGGTAAAACCCTCTAATCTCTACCATGTTCGTTTAATTTTTTACAATAAAATCCCATGTTTTTCCCCCACACAATGGCATTCTAGGTTTCTTTCATAACAAGTTCATTCATTTACAAGATTAAAAACCTTAGGTTTGGATTCCTTGTTCCCACTTTTATAATTTTCGTTTTTGACACAATAGGGTGTTAGATCTACCATGTATTTGTGGTTTTGAGTCTATCTTTTGTGGAAAAGTTAGATTTTTACTTGGGGCTAATAAAACCTTAATTTGTTGGGTAGGGATTCTTTGAGCTTAGGAGGATAACTAAGGGTCTACAATAATACCATGTTTGTGGGTGAAAGCATGTTTTCGAAGAATGAATATGACTTGAAGTGGTTTTAGTCTCTATTTGGGATTCACGACTACATTTTATATACTTGCACTTTGAGTTTTGTTCTCTAATATGACAAAAATTGAATGCATGCTAAAGCACCAGAACAACAACTACATAAATATTGCATTCCCTAAAAATGTTTACTAATTCCTAAATTCATTCATTTTCTTCGCAAAACTTCTAATTGAAATAATTATTCATATATCTAAATTTGAAGTCCTATAACTATCAACTAATAATAAGTAAGTTTTATATATATTTGAATTCCAAGAGTTGTTTTAACATCACACATCCAAAATTCCAAGCCACTCAACTATCAAGACAATATGCCAGTAAGTTTGTCGTGTCTAGATTGAAGAAAGATGGTTTCAATGTACTTAACCCACTTAAGGTTCTATTAGGGCTCAATTAAGGACTTCAAAAAAGAACCTCTGAGCTACCACACTTGGCCTACTAGTTGAGCCGAAGGTTAATAATTATGACATACTAAATAAAAACAATCTAGTAGCTAATAGGGTTCTTTTAGGGTTAAGGTTGGGTGAAGATGATACAAACGAGTACATGAGGTATAGTATATTACTTTTATATGCCAAACAAGTATTGATTAATGGGTATAAAAGAACTTTTTCTATAACCATTCTATTTTGAAAACTGTTGGATAAAATTATCTACTTAATTTACCTATTAAATAAATTTCGTCAATAGGATGGGTAACATTAGCAAACCAAATCGAGAGACACAGAAATAAAGCTCTTTGATGGGTAAAACCAGTATGGACTCTCCTAATCCTTCTTATTATTCATACATATAAGCCAAAATTGAGCAGAGAGTGAGAAATCACATAAAGCTTTACTTCTAAATAAGAGAGAAAAGAAAAGGAGCCAAAGCTTACACGGGCGCCTCCGCAAGGCATAACAGCTTTCAGAAGAAGAATTAATAACATATTTTTTCATGTTAGGTACAGGGCTATCAAATGGCTCAAGTCTGATCAGAACGGGTCGGCCTTGACCCTAATCTTACAAGGGGTATTGATTAATTAAAAGGATTGAACTCGCCTCTAAGGCAACCCTAAATAATAGCCTCTCTTCCACATAAACCCTTCAGAATAATAGCACTTGCTAAAGCCCAGTCGTCCGCTTCGGTAAGTTAGAGCAGCTAACTAAGCATAGTTTTTATAAATAATATAATACTCCCTCTGTTCTAAAATAAGTATCTTATTTATTTTTTCAAAATAAACTAAAACTAACAAATAGAACACTTATTTTGACACGGAGGGAGTAAGTTTCTTAATAAAGGAACTAAGTCTAAATAGAACCAAGAGACAGGGTCATCTCCGTTCAGAGTTCAAGGCATACATTCCACCAATATCCACTTATTTAAATTCTAAGCACCCTTGATAAAAAGCTGTAACTATCTCTACCAAATTACATACTTATCCTTACATCCCTGCACCATGTACACAGCGTGGCCTCCTTCAGACCCAATCTATGTGCCATGAGAACCTTAACAAAATTATGAAATTGGTCAAGCTCAAGTAAAGCTTAAACATCTATGTAAACACTCCCTTCGCCAACATATACATATCTCTTTCACCTTTCTTTTGAAGATCCCGAGATGATACATGCTGCCATATCCTATAGTACCTCATTACAATATGATTTGTCTTAAAATTGAAGCTCATTAAAAAAACATTATAAGCTCATGATTCTTTCCTAATATCTCAGAGCGCAGGTTACTCCCTTGGCAAGAACCCTGGATCTGTGCTTGCGAGAGAGAGAAAACATTCAAGCATCTAAAAGAGGAGCTCGCTCGACTAAATTTTGAGTCATTCATTAGGAACACAAAATAGATGAAAATTAGTAAATTACAATCTCAGATTATGGAATCGGATCAGAAAAAATATAATGCTCTTCTTCCACATCATGTAAGGATACAAGAAAAACTTTGTATATGGCTAGAAACCCTATACATTGAGTAATTTGTTTTTGGGTTGTGGGAAGTGATCGTATAACTGAAGGATCTGCCAACCAAACAAAACAGAACCTCACAACGGTTCAGCATTCCTCCCACCTTTTCTACTAACAAGCTCACACAACCGGCAAGGCAATGCGTCGAGGCTAGCTGCCCGTGCCCTACCATAATTGCCCAGAACACCACACCTTCTCCATGCATGGTACTCTGCGTAGGCAACTGGGTCATTTGCCAGAGCTTTCACGTATGCAGCAAGTTCCTCCAAGGAGCTGAACTTTGATCCATCTATAATTGAATTTGGTGGGACCAGGTCCCACACATTTGGTGCACCAAAGTAGATGGGAACAGATCCAGAATCCAAGGCATAGAAAAGCTTTTCTGTGACATAGCTCTCAGTTTTGGTGTTCTCAATGGCAAGAACGAATTTGTAATGTGACATAGCACAGTGAAGGTGATCCCACCAGCTTGGATCTGACTTATCACGGATTGCACACTCAGGGTAGAGAACCAGCGCCATGTCCAATCCGCCAACATTGTTCAGGCACTTTCCAAATGAGTGGTGAGGTATTAGGGAGAGGAGCTTCTTCGCAAGTTCATTTCTCTGAGAAAGACACCTTGAAGAAGACCAGTAGACAAGGGTGTCCTGAAGAGAACGCAAAAGTTAACTACCACAAGGGCTTTCATTTTTCCATTAAATTATATATCTCAGAGACAGTTCATGGAGATGAGTACACAGTTTACCCTATATCAGTGTATGCTCTGACCTTAAAAAATGAAAAATGAGACATAATTTAAGAAAACAACTCACGAATCAGACAAACCTAGACAACTGACCAGGCAAGATAAATGACCATTATTACCCACAAAGTGGTTGGTATAAGATCGAAGGAGGTAAAATAAGTAGAAATTTAGAAACTACGTGCATACGGTTAATTTATGATCTCCGAAACTTTTTTAGGCATCTAGAAAACTAGAATCAAAAAGTTTGATATACATGACCATCAATTAATAAAAAGGTGAATATAATTGAACATTTTACAATGCACTTGGATATCTGGCGGCCAAATATAAATCATCTTACAGCAACCAAGAATATGAGGCAGTCAAGAGAGCATTTCACATAAAAGCAGTTAGACTCAAAAATAAAATTTTCAAATTTCCAACATTGCACCTCATAAAACATTAATAAATGTACCTTATTTCCACTAGTAGAAGTTTTATAGAATATCCATGACAAGGGTACAACTTACGTTGTCTTTCTTTGGTGAGACAAGATAATTTCGATTGTTGTGAAACAGGGCCCCAGCATAAGTTGCTTGTACATCATCGTTAGCATGGTAACTGACAAAAATGTCCTCCAATCCAGACCTCTTCCTACCTGCCTCCAAATCCATGTAAACACGAAGTGGATCTCCTTTACGTCTCTAGTAACCAATTCAAATGTGGTAAGAAAATTCAATATTCTAGTTAAATATGATACTTTAATCAAAAGAAAGAAGCCTTTACTAATGATGAAATGGAAAAGTCCTCAATTAAAATCAGCCAATTATAGACAACTGGATAACAACTCAGATTATGACCCTAGTAGATGTGGCAAGAAGATTTTGAGAGGCTAAGTAACATTGTCTACAACCAAACATCGAAAAACTAATTGTGTCACCAACAAACTTAAGCCAAAGGGTATACTTGAGAATTTCGTCTTGTATAGAGAGCCATCAGTTTCAATCATAAGTGCTCCACAGTGAATCTTAATAAGAAGTTGAAAAAAATTGATAAACTATAGATTAGATAGCTTAATCATTCTGCAGATCCATCACGCAAGGAACATGGAAGCCTCTATAAAGCTGATGCAAACAGTCGGTAAATGCACAGCCAAGAACTAAAATCAGAAAAAACAAAACCTTGTTTATTCCCACATTCTAAGACTTAAAACAAAAAAGGCCTATGCTGCTTGCAACTACTATGATAAAGAACAAATGTAATTTCTGTAATATTAAACAAGATGTTAAGCTACAATTGATGAGTCTTAGGTGCAAAATATCATTTATTGCCAGTTACATATCAGGCCTTCTACTTTTCACAATTTCTTCTTTTAAAGACAGCCTCTCCAGTTGAGAAGCCTTTACCCGAGTGCTTACCCGCACATGTTTTCTCATGTCAGGTGTGGTCAAAAGTTCATAACCTCACATAAATTCCCTTTAAACAATCAACAACTAACCCAACAATCTCTGTTTTCTTTTTGCTGATACTCACAGCTCACACCCCACCACATGCACACACACTAAAAGCCCTAGGGTTGGGATCGATCCCAGGAAGTCTCCTCAACAGGAAGAGATGCAATTAACTAAACTAGGTTGGCTTTGCCACTATCCCACCTCTTAAACAAGGAATACAACATTCTTTCTATCCACTGCAGAGAAGCCATTGAGTCAGTAAATAAAAGTCAGCCCTATCAGTTGTACTTGATCTTTATAATATTTGTGCTACACCAGCTAACTTCCCATAAAAGCTCCCATGTTGAGCACCAATATAAGAATAATGCAGGGTCATGCTACCAAAAAAAAAAAGATGAAGATAAATTCATAGTTGGAGTACTAAGGTTTGAAAGCCCATATAGATTTGACCCTTCACTTGTAAACAAGTTTCAAGAAAAATCTGTTTAGCTCAATTCTTTTTTTTTTGGTTAAAGAGAAGGCAAAAAGTCATGATACATAGAGTGAATTTTGTCTATACATATATATTACGCACCAAGAATTTTGAATATTGGCAGACTGCAATGCTTACGAAGTGTTTGATATCAGTATCCGCAACCAAGAAATTCAAAGCATTGTGATACGACAGAAGGGACGTTATTTGACTTTAGCTTTGTATGTAGCTTTCCCTAATGTGTTAAATTTGTCATTAAAAAAACCATATAAATCAAACTTAAATTACATACACATAAATTTTACCATTTATTTGACTCTTAATGGTAAAAATAACGATATTTCTTCTTTCTAGAAAACATGGACATGTTCCCAGAATTACTATGTCTCACAGCCACCCACACCAAAGCTAGAATGAAGAATCATCGCAATATGTGCAGCAGATGAGCACTGCAATTACAATTGTTCTTATTTCAACAATATATATCTGAATCCAATATGTCAAACCAACGTTTGCTAAACAAACAGATCATGTTACACTGTCAATACACGTCTCATTTTACAGGTTTAATTTGTTGAAAACATGAAAAGGAAGACATTTTACTACTCCAAACTAGCATTCATATTACATCAAGAAACTAACTAAATCGTTATTTAATCATGTAATAGTAAAAAATAAAGAACCAAAATTTCAACACTTTTGATCCACTACTAATTAAGCCCACTGCCGATAAACATAATCATGACAAACCAAAAACACAAACTTCCCCCAAAAGAAAAAAAACTACTTTAGCTTTGAACCATTCACATTTTCACCATTTTTGATCCACTCATAATAAAGCCCATAAACAGCTAAAAAAAATACAGAAGGCTGGAAAACAAAAAAAAATGGAATTCACCTGGAAGGGGGGCCTGGAGGTCTCAAACAACAAGGCATCAGGTTTATCAGCCAGAACATCAGATTTCGACCAGAGGCAGCTCAACCCACACCGGCATGAATACAAGCTATCCAGATTGTCAGGAATCCAGGTCCACCCTTTCACCAGCACGCTCACATGGGCCATCTTCAAGTCCCCACATTCCCCCCCACCGCCACCCACCTCCCCCTGCAGGGCCGATGCATTGGGCCTCCAGTCACGGTACTTCTCCCTAAACTTGGGACACCCAACTCTCGAATCCCACTTCCTGAACGCCCCCACCAGGTCCGTGAAGGGCTCGGGGGAACCCAGACGGGCAAAAGGGGAGGACCCAGATGTTGATTTGGAGTGCTGGGAAGGTGGCGGAGAGGAGGAAGTGATTGGGAGGGGAAGTTGGAAGAAGTGGGAGAGGAGGAGGAGGAGCACAAGGCTGAGACCCAGCATTGGAATCAGGTGGGTGAGGGGTTTGTTGCAGAAGAAGTTAGGACTTGTGATTGGGAGAACCGAGGTCTGGGTCATGGGGAAGGGCTCCCTGGGCAGTTTCAGAGAGACGCATGCAGGATCTGGTCTGGCGACTCCGGTCTGTGGAACATCGGGAGGTGTCGGATTCGTCTTGTTCACGCGATAGACACCGGCAAGACTCAAATGTTTGTGCCAACCGGCACGGTCAAAATGCAAAACTTTGAGTCAGTCTAAGCTACAAAAAAAAATATATTTAAATAATAATTTAAAAATATATTTATTAAATTAAATTATTTAAAAAAATTAAAATAATATTATTTTTTGGTACGTTTTTTTTTAAATTTTATATATTTTCGTCCTTTATAAATACGAAATCAGGTTTAAGTTGATTTCTTCCTTTTCAAAAATAAAATTAGGTTTTCGATTTAAATACTTAACCCGATTTTGTCTATCTTAAGTTAATTTCGTCCTTCTAAACAATGAAATCACCTCACTTAATATACTTTGGCCCACATAAATATTAGACGTAAGCTGATTTCATTTTTTTAAAGGACAAAATTAACCTTTTAAACTCGTCCCTCGCCCGAATCGCTACTATTTTGCCCAAAGATGACGCCGTTGTACCCTTGTGCCCAGATCCGCTGCTGTGCTCTTGCGCCTAGATCCGCCACCACCTTGCACCTAGATCCGCCGCCGCCTTGCAACCAAATCCTCCGCCGCCGCTTTGCGTTCAGATCTGCCGCCGCCTTGCGCCCAGATCCATTTCTTCTCCTCTCCTCCGGCCAACTTTTCCTCAAGTGAATTTTTCTGGCCCCCTATATTCACAGCTGTTGTTTTTACTATGCGTGGAAATTTTTTCATTTCAATTTGTTAGTTCACTGTATGGCTTATTTTTTGTGAACTTTTTCCATGATTTAAAAATTACTTACAATTTTTCATGATTTAAAAATTATATATATACCCCTTATCTTTAAAAAATTATTAGTATTTTTTAAAATAAATAAAAATATCTTTATTCACTTAACTATATAGTGGAGAAACAGGTGTAAGAGGGGGTGTAATTTTATCATGTATCTACAACCCCTTTAACGATTAGGTGAATAGAGATATTTTTATTTATTTAAAAAAATTATTACACTTTGCTAATATAAGGGTTGCGTATGTAATTTTTAAAAGATCAAAGGGTATAAGTATTATTTTACTAAAAATTAAGGGACATAAGTGTAATTTAATTATTTTTTAAAGATTATTTTACTAAAGTCAAGGGATATAAGTGCAATTTACCTTTTTTTAAATAGCATTCTTTAGGCTAATGCACTAAAAATACAACTAATTATTGAAAAAATAATCTTTCTTTTGAGAATAGTCCCTATTGGAATAAAAAAAATTTGCCTTACAATTAAATATTGGTTAATTAAATATTGTATTAAACACAATGAGCAAGACTCATTTATAGTGGCAAGCATCGTACAAGTATTTCTAAGTGTCAGCATTCATAGCATTTCCTTACAGAAATTTCACCTTTAGATGCCCTAAATATTATTCCTTTTTATGTTCTTGGTTCTTCTTAAGCCATTTCATTTGTTTTCATTTAATACTATCTAAATACTTTGACTCTTCAATAGCAATCACCTTAGGTTTAAAATTTTCTTTGTTAGGTAAGTATCTTTCTTAAAAATCTAAATTAAGAAATGTATTCATTAAAGAGTAAAGCAAGAATTTCCTACATAACATAGTTTTGTATAAATTTAAGAACAAGTTTCATCCTCATTTATAGGGTTGAACTCGGGCCAGTCAGGCAAGTGGGCCAGCTCGACCCTATTTTGATGCTACTCATGTATAACCATAGTCTAAATTGTGTTGTAAGGAGGCAACCTACCTTCAAATTCAATTACAGGAATGTTTAAAGGCAATTCAGCATGTGCACCACCGAAGATGTGCCTAAAATGTTTAAACGTCACTATATTCCTTTTGTCATTCCAATTTGACAAATCTTGTTCTTCCTCAATCCATTCTTATTTAGGCTTAGGTTTAGTCATTCCACCTTCACTGAAGGTGATAGTATGAGTCCATTTCCAAATGGCTACTTGTCATACACTACTGAAAGTTGAGTGTACACATCCTAGCTTTCCAATATGAAAAATTAGAACTGTACACAATGGGGGTGTATCATAGAATTTCCCTCAACTTGTTTTTTTCTATTGATAAGTTCTAAAATTTTACATATACTAATCATCAATATTATGCTTGTTAAGTAATTGAGTAGTTGTTTTAGTTTTATCTAGAAGAAAATTATGGTGTATGTAGGATAAGAAGGATTAACATCTTATGAGAACTTTCCATTGTTGCATATATGGTAAAAACACAACAGATGTTAAAAGACTAATACTTTTCCCTACGGATATTGGACGAGGATGAAACAAATTGCATTTAAAAGATCTCAAAGTAACTTTCCAACCCCACTACGTTCATCAATTGGAGCTTTAAAAGAAAAGTTATAACCATTGAGAAATCAACGTGTAGTACAAGGTTTCGGGGTTAATCTCGTGAGTGCGAGAATCAGACTCGTGTGCACAAGATTGGGCTAGAAAAACTATAAATTCCGACTCTGCTATTACTGGAGGCAGTCAAATTTCTTCTTAAGGAGGCCTATAAGTAGAGTCTCCTAGGTCTTTTTGAGGGGTTGGGTGCTGGGGATAACAAAATAGAATGAAAAGTGAAAAGAAGAAGCCTAAAGATCTCCATCAATATGCAAGTTTTTTTTATCAAACATGAGTGGCCAAATCCGAAATTAGGGATATGATGAAACCCTAGATGAGAAGTAATTTTTTTTATTTATAATTTAGATCTTTTATATAATATATTACAATTGTATAACATGAGGTTTCTTCAATCAAACAAATTTTAATGATTTATTATAAAAAAGTTTGGTCAATCAATTGGGTGATGGACTATATATTTTTTTTTTAGTAAGCCAAACAATCAATCATTCGAGTTTCTATTTTATGATTTTTTTAACCTAATCAATTGCTAGGTTGTGGTAATCAATTGATTGTCGTACCCCTTTAATTTTTTCTGGTTAAAAATTGTTTTTTAGAAAGGGTTTTGGTGTATCTTTCTAAGTAGTATTTTAAAACCCGGCCCAACCTAGCCAGTTAGACCGGCTTCAACTGGACCCGGTTGATAAATAGGTCCGGTTTGTCCGGCATAACGGGTCACGTTAACCCGGCCAAGTCAACATAACTTGGCCAGTTGAACCATTGACCCGTTAACCCTAGTCGGACCAGGTTTACGTTTCATGTGAGGCTTTCAACAAAAAAAATTGTGGTGTGCACGGATTCGAACTCACGCCCTACTGAAACGCAATGACATACTTAACCCCCACTGGCTACAGGAAACACAACTATTTTATATATTAGAGTTTTTTCCATATTCCCTGCCCAAAAAATGAAAAATTCCATATTCCCTGCCCAAAGAATGAAAATTTCCATATTCCTTAGATTTTAAATGAAAATGTTATATGACCTGTTTATGGACCAAACTGCCCTTAGGTTTCTACTACATCATGTTTTAATGTAGAGAGTAATAAATGAATACTGAAACAGTATTGCACCGTTCCGGTGTGCTAGGGTCATCGGCGGCGAATGGAACTCGCTGGCAGGAGTTGACCAGCGGTGACTCACCGGCGAGAGTCAATAAAAAAGAAAAAAATATTTTTTGGCACCGTAGACATTATGTGAGTGCTCCAAATGCTGCATTTCGCAGAAACGATGCTTCTTTTACACCGATCATGGATAGGATTGGTATTTGCATCTATTACAACAGAGAGGTAGGCAATGACAGTGTGTATATTGGTGGAATGGCACGGTTGATGAACATTCATCTATCGGTGAGCTTTAGCGAGTTGTTGGGGCAAGTCAAAGCACGACTTTCTGTCAATGGTAATGTCAGTTTGAAGTATTTAATTTCATCCTCCCAATCATCCATGATATATGAATTATAAGACGATGAGGACCTCCAATCAATGTCTTCCATCAAAAGAAGGCGAATGGGGAGGTGTTATCATTGTATGCCAAAATTAAACAGTCTGACAACGGTGATAAATCACCATCACCCTCCGTAGAAAGGAACCAGGCATTTAATAGAGCTGAATCACCCGTCATAATGGCTCATCCCAGCTCTAATGTCGGATTTCATACCAGATTCAATGAAACTTAGTTCACCTTTGAAATTGCCAGGTAATAATGAATCTTTAGATTATACGTAATTGGAATATTTCGTGTACTCGAGACCACAATATTGAATATATCATGTTAAGGGTAAATCATATCGTGTGAAGTAATAAACACGGTGTGCAATATATCGCATTAGTAATTACACGATATACGCATGCAATATAGCAATTATGAGTTGCAATGTAGATATAATAACACGACATGCATTCATGTCGTGGTTTTGATAACACATTTTGAAATGTAAGTGTGTTAAACAGAATACACGATGTCGACTGATGTCGCATTTTTTTAACAATATAATGTGCAATGTAGATTGGGAGAACCGGGAAACTTGCCCTCAACAAATCCATGTCAATCTTCTTTCATCAATCGAATGAGTACAAAACTTGAAAAAATTTCATATATTGTGTTGTGGATGAAAACCGGAATACGTATGCCGCAAAGTGCTCCAATGATTCTTGTAACTGGTACATAAGGGCTTCAAATATAGGAGATCATGTGACTGTCACGATGTTCGTGCCGACTCATTCATGTGGAACCCAAAGGAAGTCAACTGACCATCCCCTAGCATCACACCTTTGGATAGTGAGAAAATGTTATGGCTAGTTTAAAGACTCGGTGGATATTACACCTAAGAGCATAACAAGTTATATTTCGAAGCACTGGGGCATAACTGTGAACTACAAGAAATGCTGGCATGTAGGTAATGTGTGAGAATAATCAAAGTGTTGATTTAGTGTCACAATATGTTAGTCTATCTTCTACGCTTAAACTATAGTCAAAATTTCCACTCACACAATATACGTCAATATCGTGTTACCGTAAACATGGCCAATCATCCTGTATGGATTCCAATCACACAAAAACATAAAATGTCGTGTGATTGGGAACATGATGTAAGCCGCTATTGTTTAACCTTTACTAACTTGTATTCAGTCATGCAGGTAAAGCTCTGATTGATTTAATAGATGGTGACCCAGACGAATCCTACTGCTTACTTCCTGCTTACAGGAGGCAGATAGAATATATAAATCCAGGAAGGGTAGTTGTGCCAGTGAGATCATGTGATATTCCCGGATTTATGGGTGGGTACGATTTCAAAAGAGTATTCTAGATGTTTGGCCTCGTTGTGAGAGCTTTTAGAACAACACTGAGGCTGTTGCTAACGGTTGGTGCAACCTTCTTGAAAGGAAAGTATCCTGGACAGCTATGGATAGCAATTGAACTGGACGGGAACAATAATATGTTGTGCATTGCATTTGCATTGGTTGAGAACGAGTGCAAGAAAACTTGGGGCTAGTTTCTTGAGTTGCTTAGAAATCATCTATTCTCTGATCCTCCAGCTGAGTTGGATACAATCTTTTCTGATAGACAGAAAGGATTGGCAAATGCTGTAAAGAAGTTTTTCCCATCTACATACTACGGATATTGCATCCATCACATGGCAGCAAATATGCTGGATAGATTCAACAAGTCAAGTGCAACCTCATGTTAAACCTATACAAGTCCATTCTCATGCTGTAATCTTGATAGAATCATGCTTAAAACATAAGGAATCAGGAATCATTCAACCATGGATTCAAAATAAGCAATCCTAATATGTTTGCCAACAACATGCAATTTTACATAATACCTAAATATTATTAATAAATTTCTAACATCAATATCATGCCCTTCCAGTATCTCAGTTTAGCATAAATTACTTAGCATGAACATAAGAAATGGTATTTAAGTGTAAAGCTCGAAAATGGACAAGATAGCAAAAATCAACCGAATCTATTATGTCGGCGTTTGAATGCCTACAGCATCATTCGAATGCCAGGCCGTTCGATCGGTCTCTCTGGCCGTTCGAATACCTGGCCGTTTGATCAGCTATTAGGCAGTTCGATCACCATAATGACAATCTCTAGTTCATCTTCCCCACTTCGAAATCAAAACTGAAACTTCACATACACTTCATAAAACATCAAATCTCATCCCCAAACTTCATGATAATAAAATCAATGGCTTAGAGAAATCAAATCTAGCCATTATTAAACAAACCCCTCAAGAAATCTTATCAAAGATTAAACCTTTCTCAAATCACCATTAAAGCTCATAACCATGGAATCCACTTCAAAATCTATCAAAACTTAAATCCAAAATCATAGTTACGCTTGGGATGGAAACACTTACCTTCAGCAACCTTCCTCAGTCGAAATAGCTCCTCTAACACATTCAAAACCTACCCAACATAGGGTTTTGTTAATACCTTCATAAATCCTATTTTAAACACCTAAATCTCTTGTAAAACCTTAGATCTAGGGTAAGAACCATAAAAACAAAATTCCCATCATTAGGGTTTGAAATAGAAGTTCAAATAAGTAGCTTTTTGAGGGAAAGTTGAGATTAATCCAAAGCAAAGGAAAGGATTTTAAAGATTTAAGAAAAACCCTAATAGATTAATGAAATATTAAACTAATCCATACCTTAATCTCATTTCTATTTTAGGAAAATAGGGATTAGGCTCCTAGTCTCAACCCTTTCCCAATTGGGAAAGTGGCTGGGCTATTCCTTTTTTAGTAATGGGTGGGGTAAACCTAATTAATTAGTAGGGTATAAATAAGGTTTTACACTAAAAATGGAAAATCCTTCTTATTTAAACCCAAATTGAAGTCTTAAAATTTTAAATAATTATTTTATGTCTTAGGTTGATGTTTCGGTCTTTTGGGACTGATAATCCTAATTTTGCACGTGGGACCCAAGGTGGGTCCTACCCCCTAACTTTTCGAAAGAAAATAGTAAAAATTCCAAAAATTGTAGAAAAATTCTAAATGACTTAAATTAATTAAAAAACCATAAATGTGAAGAAAAGTTTGGTTAAAACCTTTGTTAACAACTTAAATTTCGAAAATAGTTAAAACTGATCAGAATTAGCATTAAACCACACAATAGAATTAAATAGAATAAAAATAAACCAGTTCAAGTTTAGGGATCTTACATCCTTCCCTCTCCATCTTGGTTTACCTCTTTGAGGTTGCCGCCCCCTTTCCTCCATAGTTAAGGCTGAACCGGGTAAAGAAGAATCACCTTTACGACGTATTTCTTCAGCCAATATCATTCCACACACATTATTCAACTTAAATTTATCTGTATTATGGGAACTATGAACAACAACTTTAAATGATTCCTAATCAGATGGTAAAGACTTAAGCAAAATAATAGACTATATATCTTAAGTAAAATTAACATCTATTGCCTGAAGATTATTAACCAAAGCATGAAACAAGTTCAAATGATTGGCTATAGTTTCATCATCAGACATTTTCAATCAAAGAAGCTAGTCACAAGATGTACCTTGTTTGTGGAAGAGGGACTTGCATACAACTGCTCTAACAGATCAAAACATTCTTTCTTAGTCTTAGCCTTTGTAATGTTAGATGCCACTGAAGAAGAAATAGATAATTTGACCCTTGCGGTCAAGCAGTTCCCATCTAGCAATTTTGCCCACATTCTCCGCACCAGTCGACTTGGTTGTGATTAGTGGCTAGTAGAGGTCCTTCTAGTACAAGTAATCTTTAATCTACATGCATCAAAATCTGTAATTTTGGCCATTAAACTTCTCTATCTTGAACTTGCTGTCGTCGGCCATCTCCTCCAAAAGCTCTTATAGCAATTGTGGGGAATTAAAATAGGCCATCGCCAAACAGAGTATAAATATACTCTTCTCTAGTTCTAGCCGAACAGAGTATAAATCTACTGTTCTCTGCCTGTACTGCAGAATAATGGATCGTAGACACACCAACAAGAAAGCAAAGAACACAAGACAATTTAACGTGGTTCGACCTTGCTGCCTACATCTACTGGATCGCACAATTCCACTAGATAGAGAATCAAAATACAAGAGAATTAGAAAGATCACTTAGTAACACTCCTCACTCAAGACAAGGAAGAAAACTCCAACTTATTCTCCTAGAAATTCTTGTTTTCCTTCTCTCTGCATCAGCCTCTTGGTTCCAGGTTATGGGGCTTGGCTCTTTTCAGCGTCGTTGATTCTTCACACCGAAATCCCATGCATGTCGGCCTCTTTATTTATAACTTAGGTTTTGTGTCACAATGACCAAACTAGCCCTTGATGACTTAACCTGTAATTAGGTTTCACCGTCAACAATAAACTCAGTCTAACCAGGCATCTTTATGTATGAAATCGAGTACACCTTTTAAGTTTATATATACGAGTCTTAATGGGCTGTTTGCATGAAGATTCATCAGTATAATTCTTTTAAGATTAAACATAAACTCTCTAAATAATGTTTGGATGTAAAAATTCTTAAATATACCAAATTCACAATAAATTGTTAAATTCATCAAGATTTATAGTTAATTTTCACTTCCTCGAGTAATCTCCTCCTAAGGAGATTTACATAATTCATCTATAAATTCCTTATAAATCAGATTTAATAATATATACTATTAAACATAAATAAGATTCATTGATGAATTTAACTAAACTAATCAGATTAAGATAAATTAGAAATTATTACACCTAATAATCTATATCGAATAGCCCCTGACACAGTATCTCATTTAATTCCACAAGCCTTCAATATAGAGGTGCAAATATAGAGGTGCAGCTACATGCGTTCTTGATCTATTTTAGTTTGATGTGGATCGGGATCATGTTGAAAAATGGCCAAGGTATGAATGCCTTGCATGTGTGCAACGAGACGGATCGGCTTGCATTGCTGGCCTTCAAGGATCAAATCACTACCGACCCTCATCAGGTCTTATCTTCTTGAAACAATTCCTCCCACTTTTGCTCTTGGTTCTGGGATTAGTTGCAGTCTCTATCATGGGCAAGTTAAGGCCTTAGAGTTGCCTCAGAAAAGTTTTTAGAAATAGACTCAGCAAATGTCAAAATTACAAAAATAGGCCAGGTACTTCGATTTTGCACAATTAGACTTACGCACGTTCCACTTTCCCACACGCGCGCTTGAATTGCCAATAGTACCCTTAGGGCAATGAAAATAAATAGACTCGACCCTACTTCACCGGTTGCATCCCAAATTCAGATTTCGGTTTTCCCTACGGCGATCGCGACCGTTACAAGAATCGCATTCCCTTCCGGCAACCCATCATCCAGCCTTTTATATCCTATCCGTCACCTTCTTCTTCTCCGCTATCGGTCATCTAGTCCCATTTTTTGCTCCTCCGGTATTGTAGAGAAAGTTCCCATTTTGTTCTATCCTTCGCTATCCACTCCAGTGATCTCACTCCACTCTGACGATCTGAGTGCAACACTCATTAGACAACCGGAGACATATATTGCGGCCACCTTTCCCTCCTCCGAAGACATTTTGGTAATCTCCATTCCCACCATCCCTCTCTTCCAGCCGGCCGCATGCCACATTTCGGTGTTTTGGCCCTAATCTACATTCAGCCTCTTCACTTGGTGATGCACTAAAATAATGTTCAATAAAATGTTTTCAAATTTTGATTTGCAATCCTATTTTGTGTTAATTCATTGTTAATTTGGGCTATTTATGTTTTGAATAAGTTAGTTGGACTTTAATTGAGTTTACATGTCTAAACAGGCTTCAACAGGATACAACTGGAAGAGGAAGTTAAGCCCAACTACCCAAAGCTATTTAAAAGTCAAGAATGGGCTCCTAATGGTCTAAACATGCATGGAATGGTCGAACACAACCTTGTGGAGCCTTTTGATTTGAGATTTGTATGAATAGAGCTAAATTATGAAAGAAACTAATTCGGACAGATTGACACAACCTTGTATTTTGATTATATTTTTTTATGTATAATTCGGATTGATATGATTCTAGTGGCAATGGAAAGAAGACTTATCTTGCTACAAGTGTTATTTCAGGAAGAAATTCCAAATTCCGAAGATATATGGGTCTAATCAGACAATCAATCAGGATGTAATCTAGAGATATGATTTCACTTTTCTCTTTGAAGCAACCCCTTCTATTCCTATAAATAGAGGGGTGGACGTGATAGATGAGGCATTCTCTCCTATTTGGAGCTCTCTTCCCCTATTTTCTTCTCTCATTTTGTAATTTTGTTTTTAGTTTTATTGTAATGACTTTCTAAAGCTCTCAAGCTAAGGCTAGGAATGAAGCTTGTACTTGATGTTTAATGGATACTTTGATTCAAGTAAGTTCTTTATCACTTTAAATTGATATTTTTTATTTAAGGAGTTTATAATCTATATAATTATTTGATTCAGCGTTGACAAAAGGCACGCCAAATGCTTATAATTCCCTGTGATTATACACTTAATATTTTCACGTAGTAAACAATCAATTATTATTGTTCTATTTCAAAGTTCTTTAAAAGATAAATTTTCCGATTAAGACAAATTTTCATTTGATCTTAATTGAGTTATCATTTGAATGAAGTATACATTAGAGATTTATTGCAAGTGGATTTTCGATGCCTTAGCATTTTCTCTTTGATTGTCTCTTATTATTTATTTCACTTTCCTTCTCTATTCTATTCTCTTAGTAATAGTTTTCTGTGTCACACAAGGCTTTCCCTGTGGATCGACCTTGTTTAATATAGTTGACAAGTAAAAAAAGAAATCTGAACTAGACTACTTCATAGTATTAGTTTGGACGTAACAACACTTGGCCATCTAACCAATCTCCCCATCCGTTAATCAATAGAAGACGATATAAATGGCAAGGTAAGATCCTACAACTCTGTATGGTTAATTGAAGAAGCGAATATCTTGTTTAGTTGTATTATATGGTTTGGTTTGAAATTTATTGAGATTGTGTGATGAAATTCATAATAGGTGTGTAAATTGGCCGTATGTACTGCTATGATTAGTGTATTTGATGTCGTAAGATAAATTTGATTTAAATATTTGAAGGATGTGATCTCATGATAAATTTTGAAAAGGAAATCCATGATGAAAAAAATATTGTAGGTAGGATAAGGAAGAAAAATATAGCGGATTAATTAAGTTGGACCCGTGCTCTGTTATATGTGACATGATGAATAATAAGGCGGAGACCGTAGACGCATTATTGTATGCTACAGATGAATTTAACTGATATGGCCTAACTATTGACTGGTACACTATAGGTTGGTCTTAAAAGTAAATTGTGTGGCCAATAAACTTGATATAGGCTATTATATACATGGGTAGATTGATTTTGTCAAATGTAGATTGTGTGTTTGGTGCTTAGTTTTTGGTCACGACTTTGAAGAACCATAGAAGCATGGGCCAAAAGTCTTTGAGGATAGAAATTGAGTTGCTAGGCTAAGTCTCTATGATATGTGATATGACATGATGAATAAGAAGGGTAGCCCATTTAAGCAAGTATATATGCTTAAAACAAAGTTAACTGATAGGGCCTAACTGTTGATTGGTAGGTTTTAGGTATCTATTATTTCTTTGCAAAGTACATTGTGCCTACTTTAGACTTGATATAGTTAGGTCTATATTTGTGTAGATTAATAGGAGTGTGGGTCTTTCATGTTGTCGAATGTATAATGTGTGTTTGGGGCTTAGCTTACATGGATGACTTTTACGAAATGCAAAACAAAGGGACAAAATTATTTGAGGGTCGAAATGTAGTTGCTAGGCTACATATGTAAATTGTTTGCTCATTAGTGGCTTTTTTTTACCATTCTCTGTGATATGTGATATGATAAAAATCAAGGGTAGACCATTTAAGCAAGTGCACATGCTTAAAACAAAGTTAACTGATAGGGCCTAACTGTTGACTGGTAGGTTTTAGGTATCTATTATTGCTTTGCAAAGTACATTGTGCTGGCTTTAGACTTGATATAGTTAGGTCTATATTTGTGTAGATTAATAGGAGTGTGGGTCTGTAACGACTCATTTTTCGATTACGTCTAACCTGAAGGGTTAGGCCTAATTGGATAATTTTGGGATAAATTTTAAAGGTTTTCAATAGTTTAAACCTTCATATTTGAGTAGAGCTCGAAGAAATGAATGTAATGAATCAAAGAACGGGCGAAATAGAGGTCGGGACCGGAAGTTACGATATTTGAGAAACGTGCAATATAGGTGGGGTCCACTTAGAAAGAGCATGATTTATTGTTTTAAGTGGGTTGGTATCGAAAGGCTCGTCGATACAAGTCCAACAGTACCAAGAACGCGCGAATCCGAATCCGGGTAAGAAGTTATGCGCGTTTGAAGGATTTCTTTTTTTTAAAAAAAAAGGGGAAAATAAAAAGAAATGTGCGATGCACGCGTCACGCACAGGCGAAGCGCCACGGGCGCGCGGCGCAGGAAAACGGCGGGCGCCGCGGTTTGAATTTGCGGCGTGCCGCGGTTTTTGGCGCGCCGGGGCTTCTTCAAACCCCATTTGAGCTCATTTTTCGGGGAGAAGTTCTCCACCCCCGTTTTTTACCGTTCTGAGGCCGATTAAGGCCGTTCAAGACCCGTTTCCTACTAAATCGAGTATGCTCTACGCAATGGAGCTGTCCGTTCTTCGAGTTGGAGACCGTATGATGAGGAAACGTCCCAAGACAAGAGGAGGTCCTGCCCGTTATCTTCGTGCACTGACCAACTTCATTTTCTCTGTTTCTGGTCATCCTAACTCCGATTCAGTCGATTCAAGAAGTGTTCTCGACTAAATCGAGTATGTTCTACGCGGTGCAGGGTTTCGTTTTCTGAGTTGGCGATCGTATGAAGAGGAAATGCCCCAAGAGAAGGAGAGGTTCTACCCGTACCGACTAACTTTGTTTTCTCTGTTTCTGGCCACCCCCAACTCCAATTTAGTCGATTCAAGAGCCGTTCTTGAGTAAATCGAAGGTGTTCTACGCGATGGTGGGTTCCATTTTTTGAGCTAACAATCTTATAAGGAGGAAATGCCCCAATATTAAGCAAGGCCCTGCCCGAACACCGAAACAAGAAAAAGATACCCGGAGTATGACGGGGTTCTGTCCGTAGATACTGATACCGTACAAGTTATGATGGAAGTAAGCATTCCTGATTTTCCGTTTTAATCATAGAATGGCATGTGCCGGTTATGATGTGTGTTATACTACGATTTATGTGTGTTGCTGTGCTATGTACCTATATGTCATGCTATGTGCCTATATACCATGCTATGTGCCTATATACTATGTCATGTGCCTATATGCCATGCTATGTGCCTATATAATATGTTATGTGCCTATATGCCATGCTATGTGCCTATATACTATGCTATGCCTATATGCCATGCTATGTGCCTATATACTATGCTATGTGCCTATATACTATGTTATGTGCCTATATGCCATGCTATGTGCCTATACACTATGTCATGTGCCTATATGCCATGCTATGTGCCTATATACTATGCTATGTGCCTATATGCCATGCTATGTGCCTATATGCCATGATGTGTGCTTATATGCCGTGATGTGTACTTATATGTCATGATGTGTGTTGTCTCGCTCTAGGGTAGAGCGAGACACGTGATGTGTGTGTCCGGTCTCGGCTCAGTGATAGAGCGAGCCGGGTGATGTCTTTCGATCTCGATTCAGTAATGGAGCGAGATATGTGTATGAGATTTTGATCCCGCTCTGTGGTAGAGCGAGATGTATGATTCCGTTAATTTATTAACTTCCGCTTGACTCCGATATATGATGAGTGTTTGTATACTCCGATTAAATATTTGGAGATATGTATTTTATATGTATGATTTTGTGATGTTTGTTGTATGTAGTAGCCATTAGGCAGAAGTATGTTCGGATCCGATCGTATTGGAATAATATCCAATATGTATGTAGGCAACCAACAGCAAGGCAACGTTGGCCCGATCTAAATCATTATAATAATATGTTTTATTGTGTTGAATCATGTTTAATTTATTTTATACGAATTTTTCTTTTGAACTTTTTATTTTGTATATGTGACATTGAATTGTTATGAATTGTGATTTTTATGAATTATAATTTTAATCGTAAGTTATATGAAAATTCTTTCTGAATAATTTGATTTAGAATTGATTTAGAATTCCATTTTTGCATGTGTACATTGAATTTGAGACATATTTTGATTTTTTCAAATTTCAATCGAGAATGAATTGAAATTTTGTTTTCTCGTATGCTTTGAATTTAATCGGAAACCTTGATTTTTATGAATTGTGATTTTGAATTCAACTCGATCGAAAATTTTGTTTTGAATTTGTTACATGATTCTTTTTAAATATTTTCAACGACTTTGATTTTAAATGTATTTTAAACCGCGGTAGAATTACCATAGCGTAACCACCAACCGTTCATGATATGGGATATGGAGCGCTAGTGGAAACTCTATGGTAAATTCTACTTGGGTATTAAAATAATATTTGATTTCAAATTTGTTTTCAAAGACGGTAGAATTACCACGAGGTAACCGCTAACCGCTCATGATATGGGACATGAAGCGTTAGTGGAAAACTCTATGATTAATTCTACTAGGGTGTTGAAATAGAATTTTTATTTCAAATTGTCTGTTTTAGAAAATATTTTTGATTATTTTCAAAGGCGGTAGAACCATTTCAGAGTAACCAGCAAACACCCACGATATAGAAGGTGGAGTGTTAGTGGACAACTCTGCAGTAAATTCTACCGATGTATTTATACGAATCTTATTTCTGAAATATGAGTATTTTGAAAGTTTGTTCAAAATTTGTTTTGAAAAACAGTAGAAATCTCGAAGAGAAATCACTAAACACGTATGATATGAAATATCAGACGTTAGTGGATTGATCTAAGGTTGAACCTACTGGTGGATTTGATATGAAATTTTGATTTCAAATCCTTGAGTATTTGAAAATAGATTTGAAATTTAATAAATTTATCTCAATTACCTGTAGAATTGCTAAGAAGAAACCATCAAGCACCCATGGTGTAAGACATGAGGTGTTAGTGGATAGCTTCAAGGTTGATTCTACTAGTGTATTGAAATGAATTTTGATTACAAATCTGATTTGATCAGAAATGTTTATTCAGGATTTGATTTGACAATGAGGTTTTTGATGATTTGGGTCTTCAGACCGTCTGGATAGTTATTTGGTATAAAGCCCAAAAACTATCAATAGTGGATGCCCGCCGAGAAAAAAAAATCGGCTAGTGGCGCACACAGGGTGGAGCATCATGGGGACACTCCTTCCCTTAGTGGCCCTTGTTTGCCCCATGAGCGCCGAGGGTAGGCCGTTGGGTATCGCGGCTTGTGATGTGATGTGTGTACGCACCATTTAGTGTAATGGACATACGTGTGGATGCCCACCGAGAAAAATAATCGGCTAGTGGCGCGCACAAGGTAGAGCATCATGGGGACACTCCTTCCCTTAGTGGCCCTCGTTTGCCCCATGAGCGCCGAGGGTAGGCCGTTGGGTATCGCGGCTTGTGATGTGATGTGTGTACATACCATTTAGTGTAATGGACGTACGTGTGGATGCCCGCCGAGAAAAATAATCGGCTAGTGGCGTGCACAGGGTGGAGCATCATGGGGACACTCCTTCCCTTAGTGGCCCTCGTTTGCCCCATGAGCACCGAGGGTAGGCCGTTGGGTATCACGGCTTGTGATGTGATGTGTGTATGTACCATTTAGTGTAATGGATGTACGTGTGGATGTCTGCCGAGAAAAATAATCGGCTAGTGGCACGCACAGGGTGGAGCATCATGGGGAAACTCCTTCCCTTAGTGGTCCTTGTTACCTCATGAGCAACAAGGGTAGGCCGTTGGGTGTCACGGCTTGTGTTGTGACCCAAATCTGAGTTCTGCTTTGCTGTGTTCAAACTGATTTGATTCACTATGTTTTTTAAAAAAAAAATGTTTGATTTTAAATTGAATTTTGTGAAATGATTTTCCGATCAAATTATTGGATTATGAATTAGTGAATAATGAAAATATGAGATTGTTTTGGATGGGTGTTTGACGAAATCTGTTTAACTCAGATTTACTACTTGTGTTCTGGTTTTGAATTTTGATTTATCTGATTTTGACATAAAAATCAGATTGTGATTAAAGTGTTTTATCCGATCATGAGTCATCTGATTATGTTATGAGGGGTTTATACAATTATGAAAGTATCATACCCTGGTTGTGAATGTGTAATCCGGGTTTACCAATTGAAATTTATTCATGAGTGCTTTCTAATTTCAATTTATTGAATTTCATTTTGTTTTAAATCAGTGATTATCAGATTTTATACGTGTGTGTTTTATCTGATTATTAACTAGCGGATAATGTTTTTGGAAAAGTGTTATCCGACCTTAATTGTCGGATTTAAATTTTTGAATGCTTTATCTGGTTGACTATTAGATTGTGTTTTGAATGCTTTCTCCGATATTTAAATTTTTTTTTTTTAAATATTGTTTGTTATCGTTATCTAAGTAATGATTAGATTCTGAGGTGTGTAGAAGAGTGGTTTATGCAAATTGCGTGGACGCAATTCAATTAAGGGGAGGAGAGTGTAACGACTCGTTTTTCGATTACGTCTAACCTGAAGGGTTAGGCCTAATTGGATAATTTTGGGATAAATTTTAAAGGTTTTCAATAGTTTAAACCTTCATTTTTGAGTAGAGCTTGAAGAAACGAGTGTAATGAATCAAAGAACGGGCGAAATAGAGGCCAGGATCAGAAGTTATGATATTTGAGAAACGTGCAATATAGGTGGGGCCCACTTAGAAAGAGCACAATTTATTGCTTTAAGTGGGTTAGTATCGAAAGGCTCGTCGATACGAGTCCAACGGTACCAAGAACGCGCGAATCCGAATCCGGGGTAAGAAGTTACGCCCGTTTGAAGGATTTCTTTTTTTATTAAAAAAAAGGGAAAATAAATAGAAATGCGCGACACGCACGATGGACGCGCGCACGACACGCGCGATCGCGGAGTGCGTAACGTGCTGCCGCGATGCGCCGCGGGCGCGCGGCGCGGGAAAATGGCGGGCGCCGTCTTTCTGGTGGCGCCGCAGTTTTGCGGCGCCGCGGTTTTTGGCGCGCCGGGGCTTATATAAACCCCATTTGAGCTCATTTTTCGGGGAGAAGTTCTCCACCCCCGTTTTTTACCGTTCTGAGGCCGATTAAGGCCGTTCAAGACCCATTTCCTACTAAATCGAGTATGCTCTACGCAATGGAGCTGTCCGTTCTTCAAGTTGGAGACCGTATGATGAGGAAACGTCCCAAGACAAGAGGAGGTCCTGCCCGTTATCTTCATGCACCGACCAACTTCGTTTTCTCTGTTTCTGGTCATCCTAACTCCGATTCAGTCGATTCAAGAAGTGTTCTTGACTAAATCGAGTATGTTCTACGTGGTGCAGGGTTCCGTTTTCTGAGTTGGCAATCGTATGAAGAGGAAATGCCCCAAGAGAAGGAGAGGTTCTACCCGTACCGACTAACTTTGTTTTCTCTGTTTCTGGCCACCCCCAACTCCGATTTAGTCGATTCAAGAGCCGTTCTTGAGTAAATCAAAGGTGTTCTATGCGATGGTGGGTTCCATTTTTTGAGCTGACAATCTTATAAGGAGGAAATGCCCCGATATTAAGCAAGGCCCTGCCCGAACACCGAAACAAGAAAAAGATACCCAGAGTATGACGGGGTTCTGTCCGTAGATACTGATACCGTACAAGTTATGATGGAAGTAAGCATTCCTGATTTTCCATTTTAATTATAGAACGGCATGTGCCGGTTATGATGTGTGTTATACTACGATTTATGTGTGTTGCTGTGCTATGTACCTATATGTCATGCTATGTGCCTATATACCATGCTATGTGCCTATATACTACGTCATGTGCCTATATGCCATGCTATGTGCCTATATACTATGCTATGTGCCTATATGCCATGCTATGTGCCTATATACTATGCTATGCCTATATGCCATGCTATGTACCTATATACTATGCTATGTGCCTAAATAGTATGTTATGTGCCTATATGCCATGCTATGTGCCTATATACTATGCTATGTTCCTATATGCCATGCTATGTGCCTATATGCCATGATGTGTGCTTATATGCCGTGATGTGTACTTATATGTCATGATGTGTGTTGTCTCGCTCTAGGGTAGAGCGAGACACGTGATGTGTGTGTCCGGTCTCGGCTCAGTGATAGAGCAAGCCAGGTGATGTGCTCAGTCTCGATTCAATAATGGAGCGAGATATGTGTATGAGATTTTGATCCCGCTCTGTGGTAGAGCGAGATGTACGATTCCGTTAATTTATTAACTTTCGCTTGACTCCGATATATGATGAATGTTTGTATACTCCGATTAAATATTCGGAGATATGTATTTTATATATATGATTTTGTGATGTTTGTTGTATGTAGTAGCCATTAGGCAGAACTACGTACGTATCCGATCGTATTGGAATAATATCCAATACGTACGTAGGCAACCAACGGTAAGGCAACGTTGGCCCGATCCAAATCATTATAATAATATGTTTTATTCTATTTTACACGCGACAAACTATGAAGCTTTGTTGTGTGTACGTGTTCATTACAACCTAAGTCTACGTACGAGGAAGCCTTAAAGCTCCGTGGTGCGTAGATGAACGTTGTACCTCTCGCACTCAGACGATGATTCTTGGCTGAAGGAAAGAGAAAATTTCGTATTAGTGATTTTGTGGGCCCGGCTCGGGTCGGGTCATTACAGGGTCTTTCATGTTGTCGAATGTATAATGTGTGTTTGGTCTTAGCTTACATGGATGACTTACGGAATGCAAAAAAAAGGGACAAAATTATTTGAGGGTCAAAATGTAGTTGCTAGGCTAGATCTGTAAATTGTTTGCTCATTAGTGGTTTTTTTTACCATTCTATGTGATATGATGAAAATCAAAGGTAGACCATTTAAGCAAGTACACATGCTTAAAACAAGGTTATCTGATAGGGCCTAACTGTTGACTAGTAGGTTTTAAGTATCTTTTATTGCTTTGCAAAGTACATTGTGTCGGCCTTAGACTTGATGTCTTATGATATAAGTTTCTTACAAAGTTAACTGATAGGGCATTAGAATTGATAATTATTTTTGTACTAATATTACATTGTGAGGTAAGTTAATTTGATCAAGTGAGGTTTATATAAGTGTAGATAAGGATTTTTTGAAGAGTGTATGTAAGTTATATTTTCAAACTTATATTGTGTGTTTGGTGCTTAGTGTACATGCATTTGATATACTATGAATTTTGTTTGTGTGATGCAAAATAGGTGTTGTTTACTTAAATATTAGCCAATATGTATGTGGTATGTGTGGGTTACATGCCAAATTATGACCCATGCTCAGCCTTGATGTGACAAATACCTCCTCTGATTGGTATGAACATGTTGTGTGTGTTATGTATATTACCATATATTTGCATAGATGGTTATTATAAAGTAAAACACATTTGCAAAATGGAATTGTTAAACATTGCAGGGTGAAGATACCAAGTAATGCCAAAGTGATCTTCAAGCCAGTGGAAAGTGATAAGGGTAGAGCCCATGAGGGCAACCCTCAACCAAAATCAACCTATGCTTACATACGGAGGCTCAAAGAGCATTTCAATAAGCATAGATGACAAGCATGACTATTTGAAAGATCATGTTTTGGCAAATACTTGCAGCTAGACATAGAGAAGTTCATGTTTCCCCTTCAAGTCTTGCACCACATCATAAAAATGCATCAAGGAGAGTATAGGTTTCAAGAGATGGAAGCCTATTCGATGAAGTTGTCACCCACCGAATTTGCCCAAGTAACCGGTCTGCGTATGGCTGATGTGCTCCCATCCCTTCCAACAGTGCCAAAAGTTTTGAGAAAGGACTCCCTACTTTGTAGGGTGTTTAGCAAGGAGAAGCTTCACATTACGAAGGAGCAGATATACCAGAAGATCATCATAAGCAAAAGTGATGAAGATGCGGTGAAGTTGGCCCGCATACTTGTGTTGGCTTCTTTCATTGTGGGTAGAGGGTGGGAGCATAAGGTGGATCGGCAGTTTTTTTTATTGGCTGATGATGTGGAGGAGTTCAATTCATATCCAGGGGGTAACATTGCATATTGGGACACCCTCCATGGCTTTGAGGAAGCAAGGAAGGCCCTAACCAAAACCCTTTACATTGTGCACGGATTTGTATCAGCATTGTTGGTACGTTGTTTGGGTATTTTGATTGAGGTTTTAATGTAATTTGCTGGATATGCGATTATGACATTTATGTCCATGGTTTGCATATGCAGGTTTGGGCAATGGAAAGGACTCATCTGCTTGGGGACTTATGTGCGAGACATATACAGGATGTTTATCCTAGATTGCTGAATTGGGCTAACTATAAGAAGCCTAGTTGTGATGCAATTGACAAAGCAATTTTTGGAGGGGAGAAGGTAATATATTGTCATTTGTCGTCTTACTATGACTTATAATTTTCAATCGACATATATGATGACTGATAATGAAAATATTTTGTCTTCTAAGTGTTGGTGCATAGGTGCTTGGAGTTGACCCAAGCTGAGTCTGATGAGGAGATTGTCCAATCAGCCAAAGGGCTAAAAAAATTTCTTGAGGGGGACCAAATAATTTTTGATAAATTTGAGGTCCCCGTTGGTGGTGCCCTGCAAGGGGCAGAGGAACATGTAGAAGTGGATATGGAGGTGGAGCCTTGGCGAGCTCATGAAATAATTGTTTCTTTTGTTGATGAGGTGCGGCAAGAGGGATGTGGACAACCACATGCTACAGAAAGACAAAATGTGCATATCAAATTGGGCTGGATAAAGGACACATTAGTCAAGCTTGTTGGCACAATTGACCTCATTCAGCTAAAATAGGATGCATTCGACCGGTTGGAGGCCAAGGTAGAAAAATTGTCTCAAGATGTTTCAACTTTGTTGTCCATGAATAGGAGGTCATCAGACCCATTTGAGGTTAGCTACATTATATTAATTATTATGACTTCTTACTAGTGTTAAGTTTAATTATTCTTGTATTTCCACAATAATCATAGTATGGTTTACAATATTTAATATTGACCAAGAAGGGAAGGATGCTAGAGATGATTTTGTTCATGAAGATGAAGCCCATGAAAACCCCATCAATGAATCTTCTTGTCCGTAGGTTAGTGAATGCAAACTTTTTTTCATATGAAGGACATGATCTTCTTGCCTCAATGTTATACTTTTCTTTCTTAATTGTCGCACATTGTCCTAATATTTTTATATTATGATTTGCACTTCTACTCATACGTGCATGTTTTCAAACAAAATCATCGCAGATGAAGTTCTCCCATTTGATGGTGAATCTGGTGTGGCCGTTGGGGAGGCAGTGGTCAACATTGTAAGTGATGCCCCAAAAGTCAAAGAGGTTGTGCCCCCTGATGTCCATGGTAGGAAGAGGACTTCCATCAAATATGTAAGGACCCCTTATACGGCGCCAAGGAGAAGCAAGAGGAGGTTGGTGAGGGGCCCAAGTGATGTGGAAGAGGATGAGATTGCTGGCGAGCCCTTAAACGACGACGATGTTCACTGAGAGGGAGAAGAAGATGGGCAGGCTAACATTGAATTGGTGAACCATTTACTGGATCAAATTGAAGATGAAGGAGATTTAGTTACTGCCAACCCACCTAAGGGACAAATGCTAGCATGGCAAGAAGTCCATAGAAGCAAGATATGTTGACTCGTTGCTCTATCAGAGATAGCCTTGCTGGAGTTGGCATGTCCTAAACCACATACCCTAACACCGGAAGAAGAAAAAACCATTTGAAAGAGCCTTACAAAGGGTTGGAAATATGAGTGAGTTCATAGTATAGTATTAGGTTTCATACACATTTCATTTCATATCGATCAATTTCATTTTTCATTTACATAAATATGTGTTAACATTCGGAGCATTCATAATTGATCAGCCGGTCGGCAATTGGTGGAATCCAACTGCATTTGAGTTTATACAGTCCATTTTGCAGCAGCATAGGTGGCTTTGGGATAATGTATGTGCGAATTTGAGTTGTATTAGTAGTAGTTGGTTGTGTTGTACACAATAATAGTTATTCTAATTTTTATTGTTATTATATACTATACTCATTCGATTTTCGATTCATCTGATATAGCATATTGATGCGTATGTGCTGGCTTTGCGGAAGAAGGCACTTTGGAACCCAACTAATAAGCAAGCATTCCATCTTGAACATTTTATGGCAGGCCTTCATTTGTTTTTAATATCATATTTAACTGACAACTTCCAAGACATCAGTTTCTAATTCCACAGGAGCTTATGAGGATGGATGCATCTACCCTCCTCAGCATTTACGCATCGATGAAGGAAAAGGATGTAACTGTCTCTAGGGCCACCATTGCAGAAGCATGGCCAGAAGTTCCGACCAACATGTTGAAGTTGATGAAGGTGAATGAAAAAGACTTCTGGGAATATAAGGTCCACCACTTCCCTCTTCATGTAAACGGTAACCATTGGACTCTCATTATTCTTGACTTGAGGAAGGATGTCCTATACATAATGAACTCATATTACTCTGGCGTTGAGGTAGAGCAGTACTACAAGAAATTGGCGATTCTTAGACATGTTTTGCCAATAGTTTTGTTGAAATTGGGATATGAAGTAGCTGCTACCTTGCGCCTCCCGGCGAGAGAGATAATTGGACACCCACAACAAATCAATAACAATGATTGCGGTGTCTGCGTATGCATTTATATGTGGTACCTGTCACATGGGTACCGATTTAGCTTTACCAAAGAGGACATGCACATCATGAGGCATAGGGTTGCATACCAAATTCTGCAAAATTCCATATGACGACCATTTTCTTGTCAGTAGATGTGGCTTAACTTGATGGTGTTTGTCCTTGACTGTGTGATTCGGTTTGTGTTTCACAGTTGGTTTATAGGAATAATTTATGGAGGCATATCAGTTTGTTTAATGTTGAAGGTTCGGAGGCGGACCTCTTCCACCTTTCGTACCTGTGGTAGTCGTATTTTGACCATTTCCATACCAAATGTCATCATCTCCTCCCACAATGTAGACATCCTCATCATAACCATGCAATTCAAATTTATCCCATTTAATGTCTTCCTCAAGATGCTCTTGCCATCCATCGTAGATGACATCTTCTTCGTCATTGTTATACATTGTGTTTGGCCCACTTTCTTCATCATTAGCTCCTCCGGCATCATTACCCTCATTTGAGTTGGCCTTATTCTCCTCAATATTTGAGATGTTCACCTTATCCACTTCAAGCCTTGCAATGGGGACATCTACTAGTTCTTCATCAGAATCGGATTGCAAATTTACGTAAACAAGAGGAGGTTTCTTTGCCTCCAACTCCTTCGCCTCATGCAGTAAGCCATCTAGTTCCGCATCATCACTGAAATCCATTGTGTTCATGTACAGTATGTCCATATCCGAAGCACTACTTGCCAAATTATCATTGATTTCGAATGCATCCCTCACTCCTACTTTCTTCACTTCCACCTTCTGCTTCACGTCATTCGCATGTCTACTATGCACTTTAGCATCATTCAAAATAATCAACTCGTTAATCTTTGCATTGGATACATCAAAATTCGGCTCACATTCCTGGAACACATGTACATGTCGTACTTTGGTTATTATCAATGGTAGACCATTGTGTCTGGTCTTGGCATAGTGCAGAAAACACTGAAGAGTCCTAGTATCATGTATTTTTGTTGGAGGTACGTCTAGGGGGATTGCCAAAGGATATGTAAAACTCGTCTTCAACGAGTATTCCTTGCTACAACATCCTATTACTTTGTAAACCATGGGCACCAAGGATTCATACGTCAATGAGCTTCTAACAAATATGAGATCTGACTTGGCATTGGAGTAATTATACTTGTGTCGACTTGCATCCCACTCTCCCCCCCCACACAGATAATAGAGGCTGCTCATTTGTATCCATCTGAATACACTCCATAGTTATGTCAATTAGGCTCTAGCAGTTATCAGTTGATACTTATCAGTCAATGCTTTCTGTCTCAAAATTGAAAGAACATTGTGTTTATAGGCATCAATTTGATTCTTAACCTCAATCATTACTTCCTGTATTACAACTGTACATGTGGCACAGCCACCCATATAAGTACCTCCAAAAGACAAGATTATGTGTACCCGCGAATTACCTATGTCAGCCATTACCAGTTATCAGTTGAGCCGGATCAATTAAAGCTTTCGCCAACCTTCTCCACGCCCAAAAATTTGCTGGCTTTCTTGTTTCATCTTCAAAGCATATCAGGTAAGAAGTAGTTCATTGACAAGTAAAAACATTAGCATATTCTCCACATCCAACATTACCACTGTTCCAGTAGGGACACCTTTAGGTAGAAACGCGACTATCCGTGTCTTCCTCCATGAGTTAGGGTACATATGGGGAGGCTGCTCTTCGACATCCACCTTCCACCAACCTAAGTTCCATGATCTACCAATATGGAGATGAGAATATGGGGTCGTAAGAGAATGCCTCAGCAGTTAACCTGGGAAGAAACTTTTGGATGTTAAGAAAGTGTAGGGTTGTTTCACGGTTTTCACCTTTATGACGAGGTATGGCCCATTTCTGCTATATGCAGAGTGCGTGTTGACATCTCAAACATGGCGATGTTTCTTGATTCTCTTGATACACAATGGAAATATGTAGCTAAATGCATATATTATAAAGAAAAAAGTTTATAGGAGCCCAGGCACACACGTGTCTACGTGAGCCCGGGCTCTATGGGCAATCAGATTTAGATTTGATGGCCCATAATAGTAAAGGGTTTAAATGCCCCTAAGTATTATGGGCCATCGGATGTACATTTGATTGACCATAGAGCCCGGGCTCGCATAGACGCATGTGTGCCCAGGCTCATATAAACTTTTTCCTTTTGAGTACCGTTTAGCACTGGCTAATGCACACATGCGTGTGCCTGGGCTTTATGAGTCCTGTTTTTATGAGTATTATGGGCCATAAGATGTATATCCGATTGCCCATATAGGTCAGCCTCACGAAAGTGTACATGAGCCCAGGCTCATCTTCTTATGAGTATTACGGGCCATCAAATGTATATATGATTGCCCATAGAGTTGGGGCTCATATTAACATGACTCTTTTTTAAGTGCCCCAATCAACGAAAATAACATTTCTAACCATCGATATTGAATTTATTTAACTCTATCTGTGTTTTTAATGACGTCTTTGGCAAGCTGTACCTTTTCATTTTATATTTTCTAAATAATATTTATCATCAAGATTATTTGAACCACTAAATTGTATATGAATGCATTAAACACTATTTCTATTTCCACCAATCCACTCACCATAATCAATAAATTAAGGCAGTTCTAACCCTGAGAAACATTCGCTTATACAATATCAACCAAATTGTATACAAAGGCATTTTCTAACCATTAAATACATTTGGGTATATATTATCCACCGTGACCATGTGATGCTGAAGATACAAAATATCATTAAGTCTATGATGTGTGGCATGTGATTACATGTAACTGAATTGGAGAGCAATCAATCATGCACATTACAAAGTTTAATCATTAGGAGGTGGTGGTGGGAAGAAAAAGAAGTGCACACCTGTAATTATCATAAACTCAGATTCTGAAGATGCTAAGTCTAAGGTGAGAACCGATATGTTATACTATCACTGAGTTATTTCATGATTGTATAACATATCATTTCTCACATTAGATTTAGCATCTTCAGAATTTGAGTCTATGATAATTATAGTTTTCTTCTTCTGCATACCACCACCATCGCCTAACAAAGAAACTTTGTTATGTGTAAAATTGTCTACACACAACAGAATGTTAAAGCTTTGCAGTGCATGGATGAACGTTATGACTCTCGAACTCAGAGTCTGCAGCTCCTGGTTAGTCGGTTTTAATTTTTCTGCTTAATTCAATACACTCCGATTCTGTCTTCCGAACTAACCCCCGGTCCGGGTCGGGTTTTCTGGGTCGAGGTGTTACAAGAATGATTGCTCTTTAAGTCCATCCCATCTTTTTATCTAGCATAATCACTCTCTCCACTACGAGCTTGCCGACACCTCAACGTCTGACTCCAACGACCTGTTCATCAGCTCTAGCTTTTCCTCCACTGCCCCCTCAAATCAATAATAAAATTAATGAGCGAAAATTTAATTCGAAATATATCAGCTAGCTACCATCTACTAGTCATCAGTTAGCCAGTATCAATTAACTTTCTTTTAAGTATATACTCTAGGTTTTTTGGTCTCGTCCTCACTAATAACATATCACATGATTGTAACCTACCATGTAAACCTATCTTGCTCAAAACTAATGAACACACAATGTACTTCAACAAATAATAACCTACTAACATCTACCAGTTAGCAAGTAGCCCGTATCAGTTAACTTTGTTTTAACCATATATATATACTAGGTCATATGGTCTCATAATCTTGAATAAAACTAATTACATATATTCTTACAAAATATCATTAACTCTATCATGTGCGGCATATGATTCGATGTTGGCGGTATATGGCAATATGTTCATACCTTTTCTTTTGTTGATTATACTGAGTAATTATTCTAGATTAGATAATGTAATTGATTTGGAGAGCAATCAATCATGCACATTACAAAATTTAATCATTAGGATGTGGTGGTGGCAAGAGGAAGTATAAAACAATAATTACTATCAACTCAGACGATGAAGATGGTAAATTAAGGTGGGGAACATAGATATGCTTCCCACCTCAAATTTAACATCTTCATCGTCTGAGTCAATAATAATTATTGTTTAATACTTCCACCTTCCACCACCAATGCCTAGTGAAGAAACTTTGTTATGTGTAGAATGTTTGCTCTCCAAATACATCTCATCTTTTGATCTAGCATAATCACTCTATTGTTGTGAACGTCCTAGGGGTTGCCAAGGGTGCTACTGGGGCCATGTATTAGGGTATTTAGGGCTTTTATATAATAAGGGTATTTAGGTAATTTGGTAATTAGTGCTTCAGTTTAATTATGCTAATGGGCCTTAGGTGCTTGTTAGTGAGCCCACTTAGCTAGTCTATTTAAATGTAAGGGCTGCGCCCTAATGGAATTATGAAATGAATGATTAGTTTTCTCTTCTTCTCCTTTCCAGCGGCCATGCCGCTATCCTTTCCCTTTCCCGGCCTCTCTGCGCCGCTCCTGTCCCGTTATCGGCTAGCCAGGCCGTTGTGCCACTCCGAGCACAACATTGGTATCGGAGCCATTGATCCCCGGACACCACACTTGCCAGAACCGCCGGATCCTCCTCAGCCATTGCCGCCATCAACTAGAGCTTCGGCCGTCCTCACCGGTCCCCGATCCATCAACCCCGGAAAGCTGCCCGAACGGGGGTGCGTTCTGTTGGATCTGCTCGAAACTGAGAGCAAGGTGGTGCTCTTCCACGATGGATCTGCGGTTTCGTCGCCCGAGCCGAAGTCATCTCCTCTGCTGTTGTCGACCACTGGCCAAGGCACGGCTCTGCTTATGGCCAAGGTCCAGGGGCCTTCCAAAGCCTCCGGAGATGTGTCTCCGGCAAAATTGTCGCCTCCAACAAAGCACGGCCAGCAACCGGGGACATGTCCGACGCCGGAGATCCCACGGGTTGGAATCAGCCCCGCCAACATCTGGTCGGGTTGGGGTCTCTCCTGGGCAAGCCATGACTGTGGATCTCTCACTGGTTCTGCAGAAGGCATGGAATGTCCTTGTTTGGCAAAGGAGAAGGTGTTTCTGGAAGGCACAGCGGACATCACAGCGTGCCGTCATAGACAAAGCAGGCCACTTTGCCCCGCCCTCTCCCCGCTGGAGTGGCCAGCACTCCAGTCGCCGCTCAAGCCAGCAATGGTGAACCCCCAAACTCCCCGTTTCACTGTCGGCAGCAGGGGAGGTGACCTCCTCCGCCCATTCACCTCCACTGGAGCTTTAGCCGCCGTGGTCATGCCGGATGAGCAGTCGACGTTTCCTTTCTCAGAATTGTCACAATCTTCGGGCTTGGAGCAGACTTTTCTTGTGGGAGAAGATGCTAGCCTGATCACACGGGATTGCCTTGGAAACTTGCTGATTTTGCTTGCTGGGGACAATGCGCTATTGGCCATTCCAGATTTTACACCGGACCAAAAATTCTGGGCTTTGATGGCAGAAATTCTACTGATCGCTGATACAAATTTCCTGAGCAAGATTTTCGCTGGGAAATTGATCACTTCTAGCTTCTCTTCCGTTTACTGCTCAGCATCACGGAATCCGGCCACTACCTCCATCTTTGTTGACGGCGAGCAATCCGGGATTCACTTCCGGACCTTGATCTTGGGGAATTTTCTTTGCCACCGGGTTTTGATTTCCCTAGCTGGAACACCCCTGCCATCTGATGAAATCTTTTCTTGCAAGATTTCTACCAGAGATTTTTTGGTTGACCGTTGGCTCATCCTCAAACCAAATCTTCCCAAGCACGCTGGCAGATTGAAGTTATGGGCAGGAAATTTCGGGCAACAGATGCATGCGGGTCTGGCTCTTAGTTGGAGGGCCCTGGAACCTTGGCAAACTTCCCCTGTCATGCATAGCGGCCATTCGGAAAATCCATCCAGCCAAGATCTATGTCCTGAGCAGTACGAACCACAATTTTGGCTGGGCTATGAAGCGTGCCAGATTTCTCTGTGGTGGGTGTTGGTCACGGGAGGGTCCCTACTTTTGTTCCATTGTCAGCTCCTCTTTTCTACTGCAGACGGATTCGGAGTTGAGTCCTGGATCACCGTGGAACCAGCTATCGCACTTCTTATGGGATTTTCTTTCTATCTAAAGAGCAGCCTGGATTTTCTTGTAGGTATGCTTTGGACTTGGCCTGATCGGGCTGGAAATGGTGCAGGATGTGAGTCCAACTTGGGAAGTCGACCTTATTGGGGTGTTTTAGGCCAACAGGTTTTGAATACATCCAAACCAGACCCCACCCATATCTACTGGTTCTTGTCACTTCTTACGCATTTGCCTGCCTTCTACGAGCTGCACAAGCCGACCATGGTGCTGTCTGACGCCCTCTATGGGTCGATCTTGATGCTGTCTCCTGCCTTCTGTGGGCCGACCTTCCTGCTGTTTGCTGCCCTCTGTGCTCTGACCTTGCTGTTATCTGCTGCCCTCTGTGGGCCGGCTTTGCTGCTGCCTGATGCACTCTGTGGGCCGAGTTTACTGCTATCTGATGCCTTCTGTAGGCCGACCATAGTGTTGTCTGATGCCCTCTGTGGGCCAACCATGATCTCGTCTACTGCTGCCCTTTGTGGGCCGACTGTGCTCCTGTCTGCTGATGCCCTCCGTGGGCAGTCTTGGGGTACTCTGTAGCTGCTAGGATGACCCCGCTTGTTGGAGACCTGTGTGGACAGTCTGCTTGTCCTGCAGCCAACAAGTCGGGCAGCTCCTTTGTCTTGCCCTTGGGTTTCGTATCTGCACTCCCATCATGTTTGTGCTGGCTTCTGCACGTCTTGAGTAGTGACCCACTATCTCCGTCATTCGGCGTGTCTCATCCACAGTTTCGGAACTACTGTTCACAGTGGAGCCTTGGTGGGCCCAATGCCTGGAATTTTAGGTCACCTCGAGGACGAGGTGATGCGCAAGCGAAGCGTGGTGGAATGTTGTGAACGTCCTAGGGGTTGCCGGGGGGTGCCACTGGGGCCATGTATTAGGGTATTTAGGGCTTTTATATAATAAGGGTATTTTGGTAATTTGGTAATTAGTGCTTCAGTTTAATTATGCTAATGGGCCTTAGGTGCTTGTTAGTGAGCCCACTTAGCTAGTCTATTTAAATGTAAGGGCTGCGCCCTAATGGAATTATGAAATGAATGACTAGTTCTCTCTTCTTCTCCTCTGCCTCTCCTCCCTGTCCAGCGGCCATGCCGCTATCCTTTCCCTTTCCCGGCCTCTCTGCGCCGCTCCCGTCCCATTACTAGCTAGCCAGGCCGTTGTGCCACTCCGGGCACAACATCTATACACTGTGAAACTGTCTGGCACCTCGACGTTGGCCTCCACCAACTTGGTCTCTGCTCTGACTTCTCCTTCGTTGCCCCTTGCATGCCTCGGGGAGGTAGGCATATAAGTATACTGCGGTGAAGTGAAGGGATAGATTTAGTCGAAATCAGTTAACTACCAGTCAACATTTAATCGAAATCAGTTAACTATCTTCTAACCATATAAACTAGGTTATATGGTATCTTCATCAATAAATATTAGATCACATCACACTCATGATAGTATAACACAAATTGCGCAAATCTAATGACCACTTAATGTGCATCGCAAAATATTAGCCTCCTACCATCTACCAGTCAACAGTTAGGATGCATCAGTTAACTTTGTTTTCTTCCATCTACTAGGTCATATAGTATACTACTCGTTATATATCATATCACAGCATTAAAACCTAGCTTGTAAACCCATCTTGAGCAAATCTAATGACCACACAATGTACTGCAAAAAATAAAAAACCTCCTACCATCTACCAGTCAACAGTTAGGATGCATGAGTTAACTTTGTTTTAACCATATAAACTAGGTTATATGGTCTCCTCCTCGCTAGGTATCATATCACATCATAGTCATGAGTAAAACTAATTACGTATATTCTTCTTACTTACCCTAACAACAAAACATATATATTCATTTACTTACTTTCCATCTATTAAAATATATTACAAGCATACTAACTAAGCACCAAGCACAGAAAATCAAGTTGATATATTTACTTAATAACACTCTTATTTATCCAACCATATGTAAACATAACTATTGTAAATCTAATGACCTTGCAATGTACTTCAAAAAATATAAGCCTCCTACCATCTACCAGTCAATAGTTAGGATGTATCAGTTAACTTTGTTTTATTCTATCTACTAGGTCATATATTATACTACTCGTTATATATCATATCACAACATTAAAACCTACCTTGTAAACCCATCTTGAGCAAATCTAATTACCACATAATGTACTTCGAAAAACAAAAAACCTCCTACCACCTACCGTCAACAGTTCATTTGATCAATTAACTTTGTTTTAACCATATATTATATGTCATGTGGTCTCCTCCTTGCTAGATATCAGATCACACCATTTAAACCTACCTTCTACACCTATCTTCCTCAAATCTAATTACCTCAAAATAAGCTAGGCCAAAGTGAAGCATCCTACCATATACCAGTCAACAACTAGGCTGTATCAGTTAACTTTGATTTGCCCATAAAAATGGGTCATATGGTCCCCTCCTTGCTAGATATCTGATCACATCATGAAAACCTACCTTTTCAACCTATCTTGCTTAAATCTAATGACTACGTAATGTACTTCAGCAAATAATAGCCTCTTACCATCTACCAGATAATAGTTAGGATGTATCAGTTAACTATGTGCTACCCATGTAAACTAGGTCCAATTTTCTCCTCCTCACTAGATATCATATCAAATCATTAGTTAATCTAAAGATACAAGAAAATGCATAATCCATTACTTTTACCCGTAATTTGATTAATAAACAACCCCGGAATAACATAATACATCATAAACTATCAAAACACAACCGTACATTACAAACCTAATCAATACAATCAAATCGCCCATTTGATGGGAAATTGTAGCCAA
This sequence comes from Saururus chinensis, assembly GCA_035235625.1. NCBI lineage: Eukaryota > Viridiplantae > Streptophyta > Magnoliopsida > Piperales > Saururaceae > Saururus > Saururus chinensis. The sequence goes on from CP141140.1 coordinate 33,190,206, forward strand.
ACAACCAGACACAAAGAAAACAAATATTGAATCCCTTTTCTCTCATATATTTTTTAGCACAAACCATATAACTAAACATTTCACAAACTATCTATTTTCACCACAAACAAACATTACTCAGCCAAGTCACAAGACCCCAGATCTGCACCCCTATGTTAATGAAAATCAAACAAAGCACAAATCGCCTTGCTTTTAACGGACTCTAACAAAGCAATATTTCAAAAACTACACACCTCAAACCCGCCATGCGTCTTCACTTTGTAGCCATTTTTTAATCACCATGCGACGATAGACGAACTAGGTTCAATCGTACCAGTGCACAATCTAAGCAGATGAGGGACCTTCTTCGACTTGATGGTTTCGGATGTAGAAATGATGAGGAGCAGACGGTGGCTCCCGTATCTAGGAGAGCTAATGGTTGAGACGGGGGAGGAGGACGGTGACTCCCGTATCTAGGAGAAAATGCGGGAGGAGATAGGGGAGGTGGAGAGGCGGACGGCAGTTCCCTCTCCGGGAGCCGCCATCGGGTCTTTTTATCTCCCATGAGGGCTTTTCATATTTTATATATATAGCCTAAGGGTATTATCGGTAATTCAAGTGCACGTGTGGGAAAGTGGAACATGTGTAAGTCTAATTATGCAAAATCGAAGTACCTGACGTATTTTTTAAATTCCGACATTTGTTGAGTCTATATCTACAAATTTTTGGTTGCCTCGTCTTCATTTAATAGGCCCTTTGTCACCTCATTTTGGCAATCTTTTCTTCCTTAGAAGGTTAGACATTACTTCCAATTCATTTCATGGCAGCATACCACCAGACATGGCTCGTCTTTATCGCCTCAAACATCTCCAGTTGGAAGCCAACTCGCTACGAGGGGAAATTCCAGCCAGTCTGTCCAATTGTAGGAAGCATCCCCTCCGAGCTAGGTTCAATGTCTCAGCTGGGTCACCTTGTATTGCCTCGAAACAATCTCACCGGAACAATTCTCCCTTCATTGGGAAACCTCTCAGCACTGGACATGCTGTCCCTATCATATAACAGCGTTGAAGGGCCTATCCCAAGTGAACTAGGCCATATTTTCAGCTTAAAACGTCTATATTGCTTTATGAACAATCTATCTGGTTTGTTTCCTCCTCCAATTTACAACCTCTCATCCATGATTGATTTGTTCGTTCTTGTAACCAATTGTGGCGAAGACTTCCTCGAAACTTAGGCCTCACAATGCCATCCCTAGAAGCTCCTGTGTTTTAACCGGTTCACAGGCCCTCTGGAAGTCGACTTTCCTGGTACTCTTTTTGGGTCGGTACCCGCGGATCTAGGAAATCTGCAGAATTTGTCTTATTTTAACATTGGTCAAAACAAGCTCGGAAGTGGTGGAAATGATGACTTGCAATTCGTCACATCTTAGTCAAACTGCACTGCCTTGGTCTACCATTGGGCTTCTAAGAATATTCTTGGGGGTTCTCTTCCAAAATCAATAGCAAACCACTCGAGTCAGCTCACACACTTATCATTTAGAAGGAATCAACTCCGCGGTGCCGTCCGATCAGGTATTGATAATGTTAGACAGTTGCAAACGTTAGTTTTTAGAGAAAGCCACCTTATCGGGCGAAATTCCTGCTACAATTGGAAAGCTTTCACACCTTGAAGGGATTTTACTCGGTGAAAACCAGTTTTCTGGGAGAATTTCATCCAACTTTGGCAACCTCACTAAAGGGCCATTTGGGAGGTAATTTTTTTGAGTAGAAAGTTATTTGTTTATATGGGAAATAACTTTCTAAGCCAAAAATTATATGGAAGGGTCATTTAGCTTTAAAATCGCTTTTCTGGCATAAATTAACTTTTGGGTTAATTCAAAACGAATTGACACAAAATCTGCTTTCTTTAAGAACTCACCTCAGGAGGTGAGTTCTTGAAGAAAACGATTTAAGATTTGAAATGATGTAAAAAGACATTTTGCCTATCATTTCTTTTGTATAATAATTATATTGGAGGATATTTTTGTCATTTTACGTATAAAAATCAAAAAGGGAGCTAAAATCATATTTCCCTTTGAAATCATCCACTAAAACTTGAACCAAACATCTTCCACTTTTGTTTTTCTTTTCAAAAATCGATTCTAAAACCAATCCATTTTCTTTCTACTTCAAATTGCCTCCCAAATGCCCCCTAAATTGTCCCAACTTGATTTACATGGTAATCAACCGCAAGAGAACATCCCATCCAACATTGGGAATTGCAGCGGTCTAGAGGCTCTTGGTCTTTGGAGCAACAAGACTAATGGTTAGATACCAATATCTTTGTCCAATGTCTTATCGTTGTTTCAGCTTGGATTGCACGACAACTTGCTTACTGGGCTCCTACCACCAGAAGTGGGTAACTTGAGACGCCACACAGACTTAGCCATTAATTCTAATAGTTTGTCAAGCCATATCCCTGATACCATTGGTAGTTGCTCAATGTTGCAAAACCTTATTATGCGTAACAACTCCTTCAGTGGGATTATCCCCCTTTCTTTAGCAAATTTGGAAAGTATTGAGAAGCTAGATTTTTCAAACAACAATTTATCAGGGATGATTATAGAATTTCACATCAGGGTCAATCATTTAAGCTATTTGGGTTTGTCCTTGTCCTTTAACAGTTTAGAGGGAGAAGTACTGAGAGGCATCTTTATCAATATCAGTATCAGGTACATGTAAATCCCAATTTATGCGGTGGTATTCCAGTAATGCACTTATGTACGCCAAAAGTAATTAGCCAAGGCATAAAATCGGTTTCTAGGAAAGTGATTTTATCAATTGGTGCTACCGTTGTTGGTGCTTTGGTAATATGTTGCCTATTCATTATATGAAGAAAAAAATAGCATAGGCAGCACCATTCATTCCCTTCATCCTCAATCGATCTACATGTTAAAGTCTCTTGTGCAGAGCTCTTAAAAGCAATTGATGGTTTTTCTTTCTCAAATTTAATTGGCATAGGGATATTTGGCTCCATATATAGAGGAGTTTTGGAGCCCTATTAAGCAATGGTTGCCATTAAGGTCCTTCATATGAATCTGTTGGATTCTGACGTGATATAAATGTGGAACCGGGCGCACCGTTTTGTTTGACTTTGTTAAAAAACCAGAACACATTTTTGCGTGTGACAGTTAGTGTGATAAGGCATCCCATTTGTGACATCTTATATTGATCAAAGTGTATCGGGTTTTGATAAAATTTAGCCATTTGACTCCTAAAAGTGGAGATGCGATGGTTAATAATAACTTAGCCGTTTTGGCTTCGTGGAGAGCATCTTATAATCACCAACGGGAGAGTTTTATCATACAGAATGGAAAACACACAGAGAATACACTTCTTCCTCTCCGGTTCTCAGAGAAAAATTAACCAGAGAAAAATTCTGAAAGATTTATTCTTTCTTTTCTCTCTGGTTGTTGAGTCCATCATTGAGCAGTAGCAACTTTTCTAATCGAGATCCAGTCCGTTTGTGTGGAAGTGCACCATCAAATGGGTAGTGTGGTTCATTGTATCTCAGGAACGGAACGCAGTTGAACGCTTGTGCACAAAGGGCGGAGTATCTGTTTCAAGGACAGCGTGTAATGCGCCTCGAATGGGGTTCAAATTTCTCTTCTTTTTGGTATTTAATTAATATATTTACTAATATATTTATGTGTGATGATTTGCATGATAATTGTGAATTGTATTCAATCTACCCTCATTAATGTGACAATCCCAACAATCTTGAAACAGATATTGTGATTTTGTTGATTGAATACTACTGCAATTATGGGTGTTGACAAATCACTGAAACCTGAGAAGTTTGATGGAAAAAATTTCATGAGATGGCAAACAAAGATGAAATTTTGAGTGACACAATTGAACATATTCTATGTGGTTTCTGATAAAACTGTGTCTTCTGAATCTTATAAGACTGCTTGTTCGTCTGATGTTGGAATTGCTAAGACTCATGATAGTGAGAAATTCAAACAAGATGATGAACTGTGCCATGGTCAAATTCTTAATGTTTTGAGCAATGAGCTGTATGATTTGCATGTGAATACTAAAACTGCCAAAGAATTATGGGATACTCTTGATAAAAAATTTGGAAAAGAGCATGAAGGGGAAGAAAAGTATGTTGTGGGAGAATATTTTGACTATAAGTTGGTTGATAACAAATCTCCTAGAGACCAGGTAGTTGAAATACAGAATTTGGTAGCTAAGATCATTGGGAAAGGAATTCCCGTTGACGAGAGGCTCCAAGTTCCTGCTCTTATCGATAAACTACCACCCTTATGACAGGATTTCCAAATTACCTTGAAGCACAAGAGGGACACAATGTCCGTTGATGACTTGATTGTGGCCATTCAAATTGAAGAGAAATGTAGGGGTAAGATGAAAGTCTTGCAAGGTTCTTCTTCAGTGGCCAATGTTAGTGCTCAAGCTAATGTTGTGGAAGGGAAACCCAAGTTTTTTGGTAAGAAGAAGAAGAACAAGAAGTTTAAAAATCAGCTTCTTAAACCTGGTTCAAATATCCAAAAGGACAAGAAGTTGAAAGTTTGCTGGGTCTGTAGGAAACCTGGACATTTTGCAAATAAGTGCAAAGAGAAGAAAGGCTAGGACCAGAGTCATGGTGGGGCTGCATCTTCTGCTCAGGCTAATGTGGTTATTTAAGATGATAGGTTAGTAATAACTAATTCTAAAATGAATTTGGCATGTGAACCTACTGATTGGTGGGTTGATATAGGGGCAACTGTTCACATTGGTGTTGGTGTTTCTTCTTTTTCTTTCTATCAGGAAGTAAATGATAGGACAATGACGATGGGGAACTCCTCTGTGGCTTGAGTTCATGGAGATGGAAATGTGGACATCTGGTTTACATCGGGGAACATGCTGACGCTCCATAATGTGTTGCATGTGCCAAGTGTGAGGAAGAACCTAGTTAGTGGTGTGCTTCTTAGTAAAGAAGGATATAAACTAGTGTTTGAGTCAAATAAAGTTGTAATAACTAGACATGGTACTTTTGTTGGTAAAGGCTATGTGTGTGATGGTCTCTTTAATTAAATTTGGTTTCTTGTAATAACTCCTTATTTCAAGTAGATGACCCCTTAATTTGTCATGTTGATTCTTTTGATATGTGGCATATGAGGCTAGGACATGTGAATTTTCAAATCATTAAGAGAATGATGAATCTTGATTTGATTCCTTAATTGCATGTTGAACCTCTTGATAAATGTGAAGTTTGTGTTCATGCAAAATAACCTAGGAAACCATATAAATCTATTGATAGATCTACATGCTTGCTTGATTTAATTCACTCTGATATTTGTGAGTTGAATGGATTATTGTCTAGGGGTGGTATGAGATATTTCATTACTTTTATTGATGATTACTCAAAATTTTGTCATGTATACTTGCTTAAGTCTAAAGATGAGGCATTTGAGAAATTTAAGGTTTATAAGATGGAGGTTGAGAATTAAACTGAGAGGCGGATCAAGACACTAAGGTCTGATCGTGGTGGGGAGTATTGTTCTCTTAAATTTTGCAAATTTTGTGAAGATCAAGGAATAATACATGAAACCACTGCTCCTTACTCTCCTCAATCTAATGGTGTGGCTGAAAGAAAAAATAGAACTTTTATAGACATGATAAATTCTATGCTTTCTTCTTTGGGTTTACCTAAAAATCTATGGGGAGAAGCAATTCTTTCAACATGTATAATCTTAAACCGTGTACCTCATAAAGAACAAAATATAACCCCTTATGAATTAATAAAAGGAAGAAAACCAAGTTTAAAGTTCATTAAGGTTTGGGGATGTCTTGCTAAAGTTAAAATCCCAAATGTGAAGATGGACAAATTAGGTTCTAAAACTTATGATGCAGTGTTCATTGGTTATGCACAAAATAGCATAGCTTATCTGTTTTTAGTAATTGGGTCTGATAGGCAGGATTATGGTCCCAATACTATTAAGGAGTCCGATGATGCAACATTCTTTGAGAATGTGTTTCCTATGAAGGAAAAGAATAAAGTTGTAGTGCATAAAGAAGATGTCTCATCGTCTTCAACTCTTAGAATGGAAGATTCGGAAATTAATGTAGATGTTAGGAGATCTAAGAGAACTAGGATAGAGAAGAACTTTGGGGATGACTTCTATACTTTCATAGTGGGGAATGAGGATCCTTTGACTTTTAATGAAGTTATGTCGTCTAGCTACGCTCCTTTATGGAAGGAAGCAGTACAAAGTGAGATGGATTCAATACTTGCACATGGGATGTGGGTTTTAACGAATCTACCTCTAGGGTTTAAACCAATTGGATGCAAGTGGATATTCAAAAGAAAATATTATCCTGATGGATCCATTGAAAAGTACAAAGCTAGACTAGTGGCTAAAGGATATAGTCAAAAGGAAGGTCAAGATTTCTTTGACATATATTCTCCTATGACCATGATAACTACAATTCGAGTGCTTTTTGCATTGGCAGCTCATTATAACCTCAAAATTTATCAAATGGATGTCAAAACAACATTTTTAAATGGTAAATTAGAGGAGGAAATTTATATGGAGCAGCCTAAAGGTTTTGTAGTTCTTGGTCAAGAAAGAAAAATATGTAAGTTAGTAAGATCTCTCTACGGTTTAAAAGAGGCTCCTAAACAATGGCATCAAAAGTTTGATGATGTTCTTCTTTCTCATAACTTTGTTGTTTGTACTTCTGATAAATATTTGTATTGGAAGTCTTTTGATCACTCTTATGTAATGTAATGCTTGTATGCGGATGATATATTACTATTTGGTGATAATGTGGATCATATCAATAAGGTTAAGGGCTTCCTTAATGAGAATTTTGATATGAAAGATTTGTGTCTTGCAAAGGTTATATTGGGCTTGAAGATTGATAGGACTTCTCAAGGCATAGTTGTGAGTCAATCACACTATGTGGAGAAGATTCTAAAGAAGTATGGATACTTCGATAGAAAACCTGCCAATACACCATATGATGCAAGTGTAAGACTCAGGAAAAGTTGTCAAGAAAGTATATCACAACTTAGATATTCACAGCTAATAGGAAGTTTGAGTTATCAGGCTAACTGCAGTAGACCGGATATATCCTATGCTATGGGAAGACTAAGTAGATATACTAAGAGCCCTAATGAAACTCATTGGACTGACATTGAGAGAGTATTCAGATATCTGAAGGGAAGTGTAAACTTTGGTTTATATTATTCTGGGTTTCCTATTGTATTAGAAGGATACAGTGATGCAAATTGGATATCAGATTCTGATGAAACCAAGGCTACTAGTGGTTATGTGTTTACACTATGTGGTGGGGCGGTTACATGGAAATCATCAAAACAAACAGTGATAACAAGGTCTACCATGGATGCAGAGTTGGTAGCTCTTGATAAAATTGGTAGAATGGGGGAATGGCTTAAGGATCTTTTAATAGATATACCCTGGTTGAATAAGCCAATTCCTGGGATATTGATTCATTGTGATAGCCAATCAGCTCTTCATAAGGTTAAGAGTAAGAATCATAATAAGAGGTCCTCCAGGCTTATTGAACTAAGGTATAAAATCTTGCGCAAGTTGACTAGTTCTGGAGTCATTACCTTAAGTTTCATATGATCAGTGGAAATTTTGGCTGATTTGTTTATAAAAGGGTTGTCGGTAAGGCAAATCCTTAACTTATCTAGGGGAATGGGGCTGAAAGCCTATGATTAATTCATCGTTAGTAGCAACCCAATCTCTCTCTGTGGAGATCCCACTACGAAGATTCAATGGGTAAAAACAAGTGGATGCGTGACTTGGAGAGAGCACAATTAAATATTGTATACTCATTCTTGTGTTAAGATGATAGTGCTCTTAATGCATATGAACTGGGTTGACAAAAGTCTTAATGAAGTCAAGGCTTATATAGCAGGGTATTGTTATGCATATTACCCTTGGAGACTGTCACCTATATGAGTACCACTGAGGTCGCAGTTAAAGAGAATGTGGGCTTGTTCTCTAACGTGCAACTCATGAAAAGATACAAGGCGCATGGCCGTAAAGCGCTACCCCGAATGATCTCGAAAAGGGAGTTACTCTAACTGTTAGGTTTGTCAAAGTTCTTGCTTTAAGGTTCAAGTTCAAGACTTAGTTCACTTCGAACTTGTGAGAGTGGCAGCTTATCAAACTAGGTGTAGGTTCAAATCCCAAGGTACCTATTGCCAAAAAACTTGGAGTACTATTGCTCAATGTCTCATTTTGTGTATTATAAAAAAAAGATTGTGTATGTGGACGGGTTTTATATTAAGTCATGGTGGGGTTGTTGGATTCTGATGTCATATAAATGTGGAATTAGGTGCGCCATTTTGTTTGACTTTGTTAAAAACCCGGAATGCATTTTTGCGTGTGACGGTTTGTGTGATAAGGCATCCCATTCATGACATCTTATATTGATCAAAGTGTATCGGGTTTTGATAAAATTTAGCTGTTTGACACCTAAAAGTGGAGACGTGATGGTTAATAATAACTTAGCCATTTCGGCTTCGTGGAGAGCATCTTATAATCACCGACAGGAGAGTTTTATCATATAGAACAAAAAACACATAGAGAATACTCTTCTTCCTCTCTGGTTCTCTCTTTGGTTCTTTGAGAAAAATTAACCAAAGAAAAATTCTGAAAGATTTGTTCTTTCTTTTCTCTCTGGTTGTTGAGTCTATCATTGAGCAGTAGCAACTTTTCTGATCGAGATACAGTTTGTTTGTGTGGAAGTGCACCATCAAACGGGCAGTGTGGTTCATTGTATCTTAGGAACATAACGCAGTCAAACGCCTGTGCATGGAGGGTGACGTATCTGTTTCAAGGACAGCGTGTAACACGCCTCGAACCGGGTTCAAATTTCTCTTCTTTTTGGTATTTAATTAATATATTTGCTAATATATTTATGTGTGATGATTTGCATGATAATTATGAATTGTATTCAATCTGCCCTCATTAATGTGACAATCCCAACAGAATCAAGTTCATAACGTAAGAACCTTTATGGCTAAAAGTGGAGCTTTGCAAAACTTTAGACATCAGAATCTTATTAAAATTCTGATGTGCCCGATGCAGGCACGATCTGTACCTAGGAGAATTGCGCAGGGAAATGGGAGAAGTATTGAAGAAAGGGGAGGAACTGGAAATCACAATTTGCATAAACTCCAAACAAAAGTCAAGGCTGCCCCATATAGGAGACGACCCTCCTAGGGAACCGAACCAGCTGAACTAGACTAGTCCGGTTCTTACAATATAACCCAGTTAGTGGGTCGGCTATCCCAGGCCACTAACTGAACCAACAAGTACGATAATAAAATACTACAATAACAATTAAATAGTTCAATGCAATAAAGTAATAAAAAGAGAGTCTAAGCATCGTGCACAATCGTGCACAACACTCCACCACGCTTCCGCTATTCGCCTTATCCGCAAGGTGACCATGCTGGATAACGAGCCAAGAAATCATCCTTAGACATCCACGTAGCATCCTCCAACGGCTGACCCTGCCATGAAACCAGAACCTCAGCCACAATGCGACCCGAACGACGAACCCGCCTCTTCTCAAGCACAGACGTTGGGGCCGGGTCGGAGGGTAGAACAGGACCCATCAAAGGCGGAGGGGGAGCACCCACAGCCAATGTCCAAGCACCCGCAAACCTGCGAAGACGAGACACATGGAACACAGGATGGACCAAGGAATCAGGCGGTAAGGTAAGGCGGTAAGCAACCGGGCCAACGCGCGCCTCCACAGGATAAGGACCATGGAACCGGGGGGCAAGCTTGGAATGCTCGGGCCGAAACAAAGAAATCTAGCGCTGTGGTAAAACAGAGACATAAACCAAGTCACCCACTTGGAACTCTCGATTAGTACAGCGGCCATCATATAGTTGTTTCATCCGGTTTTGAGCCTCAGCCAAATTCATCTTCAACTAACGCAAGATCTCATCGCGAGTTTGGATCATTTAATCCACCTCAGCCACAAAAGAGCAATGAGGGACATAAGACAAAATCGTAGGTGGAGGTCGGCCATACAGCACCTCAAAAGGAGTGAAGCCTGCACATGTGTGATACACAATGTTATAGGACCACTCCGCCCATGGAAGAAGCTAAAGCCAACGGCGAGGCTGTGTCATCGTAAAACACCGCAGATACTGCTCCAGACAACGATTAACCACTTTCGTCTTCCCATCCGTCTGCGGGTGATAAGTAGTGCTCATATGAAGTGGCGTACCCTGCAAAGCAAAGAACTCCTGCCAAAATTGAGAAAGGAAGATACGATCACGATCAGAAACAATGGTGCGTGGCATACCATGAAGCTTTGCCACCTCTCGGACATACAGGTCAGCCACTGTCTTCGCAGTGAAAGGATGTTCCAACGCACAGAAATGAGTATACGGTCGACCACCACCTTTATCATCGACTTGCCCTGTACCAGCGGCAAGGCCTCAACAAAGTCCATCGATATATCCTCCCAAACTTTATCCGGAATAGGCAGGGGTTGGAACAAACCGGCCGGAGAAGTAGTAGCTGCCTTGGCGCGCTGACAAATATCACACGCAGTCACATACTCATGCACAGCCCAACGAACCCCCAACCATAAGAAACTCTGACTGACCCTCTTATAGGTGCGGAAAGTCCCCTCATAACCGGCCACAGGAGAATCATGGAAATGTGATATAATGCGGCGGCGAAGATCAGCGACATCGGGAACCCACAACCGATCCTTCCAAAACAAGAGATCGTCTCGCCAAGTATAGAATGGACGGGCTGTAGGATTAGTCTGGAGGTCAATGATCAAAGCCTGCATCGAAGCATCACTACGGTAGGCCTGCTTCAACTCCTCAATAAACAGGCAGGATAGCATGGAGAGGGTCAAGCATAAACCTGGGGCAGGTATGCAGGAGAGAGCGTCAGCCACTGTGTTCTCTGACCCCTTCTTATAAACAACTTCATAATCATAACCCAGAAGTTTACTGACCCACGCTGCTGTGATGGAGTGGACACCTGCTGTTCGAGGAAATACTTCAGTGGCTGATGGTCAGTGCGAACCAGGAACTGACGACCCAAGAGGTACAGTTGCCACTTGGTAATCGCATGGATGATGGCCAGCATTTCCATCTCATATACGGACAAGGACAAGGAGCGGCCCACCAAAGCCTTGCTGAAATAGGTAATGGGACGATCGTCCTGTAACAAAACCGCCCCCAATCCAGCGTCCGAGGTGTCCGTCTCGACCACAAATGGACGACTGAAATCAGGCAGAATCAAGACCGGGGCGAAGGCCATGGCCTACTTCAGCCCTTCAAAGGCCTCCTGTGCATCCGCAGTCCAAGCAAATGCGCCCTGTTTGAGCAACGCTGTCAGTGGTTGAGGCCTAGAAAACCACGGAGCGCCCGAACACATTTGGGAATAGGCCAAGACAGCATGGCGGCCACCTTGGTTGGGTCGGTGGCCACACCATTCCCCGAGATAATGTGGCCTAAGTAATCCACCTGCTGGCTGCCAAAGGAGCACTTTGAACGCTTAAGAAATAAGGAATTGTCACGTAAAATAGAGAAGACCGACCTGAGGTGTGCCAAGTGCTATGTCCAAGATCTACTGTACACCAGGATGTCATCGAAGAATACCAATATATAACGGCGCAGGAATGGTCGGAAGAGGTCATTCATGAGGCATTGAAATGTGGAGGGGGCATTAGTCAACCCAAACGGCATGACTAGGAACTCGAAATGGTCGTCATGAGTCCAGAAGGCAGTCTTGTGCACATCGGCGGCATTCATGCAGATCTGATGATAGCCCGAACGCAGGTCAAGCTTACTAAACACAGTAGCGCCTATCAACTCATCGAGTAACTCCTCAATCACCGGGATTGGATACTTGTCTTTCACAGTGACGGCATTGAGGGCGTGGTAGTCAACATAGAAATGCCATGTACCGTCCTTCTTTCGCACGAGTAACACCGGCGACGAGTAGGAACTTGTATTGGGGCCTGATGTTCCCTGCCTGAAGCATATCTGCCACCAGCCGCTCGATCTCTGCTTTCTGAATATGTGGGTACCAATATGGACGCACATTGGTTGGGGCTGTGCCAGGGGTAATAGGAATCTGATGATCATGAGAGCAGGCAGGTGGAAGACCTTGCGGCTCAGCGAATAAGTCCTTGTGATCTGTTAATAACTCCTGGAGGTCGGCCGGCATTCTGTCCTGAGACACCTCAAGGGCCGCACGCTGCTGCAATAGGAGCCCTTGGGGAGCGTACCAGAACAAGGTGCTCGAAGGAAGGGCAGAGAGAAGAGTGCCCGGCCTAGAGCCTTCCAACCGGACGCGCTGCCCCTGGAGCTCAAAGTCCATCGACATCTCCCGAAAGTTCCAAACAACATCGCCGAGCTCCTGTAGCCACTGCACGCCTAACACAACGTCCGCCCCTTTTGTAGGTAACAGGAAGAGATTAGTGACGAATGAGTGGCCCTGTACAGACAAAGTGACCTGCGCACACACCCCATTGCTCTGGAGGTGCTTACCATCTCCAATCAGTACGTCAAAGGGTTTGGAGTCCGATACAAAAGAACCAAGGCTGTGGGCGACCCTATCATTAATAAAATTGTGAGTAGAACCACTATTGATCAGGATAGCTACCTGTTGGCGCCTGAGGAACCCCTGAACATACATCGTGCGAGGCTTAAAGGCCCCGGAAAATGCATGCACTGATATCTCTGGTAAGAGCTCTTCAATTGCAGATGAGGCAGAGCCATTCCCCGTCGTCAATCTCTTCCACCAGAAGGCTGCCCGAGCACAAATTTCTCGTCGCATATAAAGCATAACCTCTTCAAGCGACGTTCCTCCATTTGAGCCGGTGTTAGACGTTGTACAATTGGACCTGCAGGAGTGGTTGGCTGGTTGGGACGGCCAGTTGCAGAACTGTTGGGGGGCGTGGACAAGGGAGTGGCGCTAGGAACAGATCGAGCCAATGGTCCAAGCCGCCCTCCTCTGCTCTGTTTTGCCAGTTTTTCCTCTTTGATGCGAGTGTGACGCACCACGTCCCGCATGTTGGTGCACGGAAAGTGCCGCATCTCTTCTGAAATTTCGAGCTTGAGGCCGCGTTTGAAGGTACCCACCAAGGCGGCCACCGGCCAATCAGGAAGCCAATTGGCCACCTTCATGAATTCAGTGTAGTATGCACAGACGGTGGTAGTCTAGCGCAGGGATGACAACATCTCATTAAAATCCTGGAACGCATTAGGCCCAAACTGAACGCAGAGTTCATCAGAAAAGGCCGCCCATGTAGGGTAGCACACCTCCTTCTCGAAGCTCTGGAACCACACAGATGCGTCACCATCAAGGTGGAAGGCTGCGATGCGCAAGCGCTCAGCCTCTGAATTAGTTCCTTGGTAGGCGAAAAAATTTTCAGCCTTATACAACCACTCCACCGGATTGTCATCCCCGTTGTAGCGAGGGAACTGCAGGTGAGCAATGCGAGCTTCAGCACCCCCTTGTTGTCCCCCACCATGCTGAGGAAACTCGTCCCACTTCTCTTCAGCGTCCTGGAACTGGTTAGGATGGGGCGGCATCATAGGGGCATTTTCACGAACACCTGGCGTGCCTCGCATGTCCCAGGTTTGGCGTCTTCCTCCCAACGCTGGCTGGTCAACGCCATAGTGCGCAGGGTAGGGCAGCCCTCCTATGTTGACGCCGGCTGGCACTGGGGAGTTGGGGAGGATCGGCTCTGGATGCTGCGAGGGCCCGCCCTTCTCCGGAGTAGCAGCGACTGTTACAGGCAAAATAGGAATGATGCGCGCTGCCAGGGCGGCCTACTGTACCTTCACGCTGACAAGGTCTGTAGTAAGGGCTTGCACTGCCATGAGGATCTCTAATAGCTTGGCGTCGCTGATCGTGGAATTGGCCTTCGGGCTATCCGCTGATGATGGCGGTAGTGCCTCCTTCTGTGAAGGCGCCTCCTACACAACAGCCTGTTTGCCACGAGCCATGGCCGGGGATTGCAAGAGCTCCGATACCAATGATGTGCCCGATGCAGGCATGATCGGTACCTAAAAGAATTGGGCAGGGAAAGGGGAGAAGTATTGAAGAAAGGGGAGGAACTGGAAATCACAATTTGCATAAACTCCAAACAAAAGTCAAGGCCACCCCATATAGGAGACGACCCTCCTAGGGAAGGGAACCAGCTGAACCAGACCGGTCCGATTCTTACAATATAACCCAGTTAGTGGGTCGGCTATCCCAGGCCACTAATTGAACCAACAAGTATGATTATAAAATACTAGAATAACAATTAAATAGTTTAATGCAATAAAGTAATAAAAAGAGAGTCTAAGCATCGTGCACAACAAATTCTAACTTCATGCTCAAGTTCATATAATAAAGGTAATGACTTTAAAGCTTTAGTACTTGAGTTCATGTCATATGGGAGTATCAAGCAGTGGTTGCACCAACAAATGAATGTCAATGATTCACCTTAATATTTAAGCTTTAGTAAAAGATTAGATGTGGCATTGATGTGGATGATGCCTTAGTTTATCTTCATAATCAATGTGATACTCCAATAGTTCATTGTGATTTGAAGCCATCAAATATCTTATGGTGGCACATTTGGTAGATTTTGGCTTGGCCAAGAGGCTTGTAACATCAAGAACATTCCTTTTCATACCAAACAAGTGCATCGGTTTTGAAGGGGTCTATAGGCCATATTGCTCGAGGTAAATATTTTTGTACTATTTGTATGTTGAACATGATATACTATATGTATTGCATTCAAGGATAAGTAAGCATGTAATTGAAAAAATAAAAGGAAATCACTTCTCTAATGGATCATAAAATTGAAGTGTTTCCATATCAAACTCGGTCATTATTGGGTCAATTCTAGTCAACGGTGACATACTAGAAAAGTGCAATCCTGCCAAATTGGTTTTGTAATTCATAGTGATCTTCATACAAAAGGTTCCCAGGTACAACTATTTAATATTTTTCAATGAATGTATAAATCAATACTTGATCATATCACAGTTAAAATTTTTGAATTTTTTAATCTTTACAAAATTAACTATGATTTTTACAATTAAAATTGTTTTTACATGATTTATCTAGATTTTTCCAAAATTCATTATAAATTAACAAAAATAGTAAATAATAACTTAAAATATAAGAAACAATCTAAAACTTACCAGAAACACTTATTAATGAATTAATTATGGAAATCATAAAAAACTCATCAATTTTAACACCTGAGCAATGATGATTCTCGAAAGGGCATATGGTATTAAAAATTAAATACTTGAATTTGGTGGAGGAAGCTTAAACTCTTAAATTAATTTTTCCTATTCAATGGCGTATATCCACAAGATTAATTTCCACCAATTTATAAAAAAGAATAGCATATAGAATGGAATAAAGGGAGAGAATTCAAGAGAGAGAGAGAATGAAAATGAGGAAAATTGGGGGAAAAGGACATGAAGAACCTATTGAAATAACACTAAAAATCTATAGAAACTTATGAGAGAATTTAGAATGAGAAGCTTGGATAGAAAAGAAATCGAAGAGAGGGAAAAACTTGAGAGAGAAAATGAAAAGAAAGCCTTGCACACACCTCGAGGCAGAGAAGAGAGACTTTTTGGTGGAAATAAACTTGGGAAGGGTTAGGGTATTTAGATGATAATTTTTGGAATTTATATGTGTTCTATCTCATTATCAAGTTTTTCATCAATTTCCTCTTTTAGATAAAGTTGGTTTTTATAGTTACTGAGGATTAAAGTTGTAGGTTAGTTAGGAATCCCAATTTCACTGGCTAGTCATTAGTAAGTGGATGGCAGGTTGTTGAAGTTTGTTTGGATTTTTATAAATTTTAGTTAGAGGAGAGAGAGGATTTGTGGTGCTAATGAAATATTACACTAATTATATACTTTATGCATAGGTATATACACATGTATGTATTTCCCTAATTATTCTTACCAAAATTTTGATTCTAAGAATTTGAACTAAGTCTATCAAATGGTTAAGTGTGACACCTCTGATTTTTGTATGATATTCTTGAGTAGCGTATTAGTAGATTGCGCCTAGTCTTATTATCTTACAAAGATAAAGATTATGAAATCTAGCCTTAATGCGAAAGAATTTGTTTTAAAGCGGAATAGACAAACCCTAATATCTAATCAATATGTGAAATTCATGATCAATCTATTTATCAAATGAAGTATGTACACCACACAATCACATAAGGATATTTATGTAGAAAACCCCAATTAGGAGGTTAAATCAATATGCTAGTAAGTATAGAACTTGTAAGACACAAAATAACTAACCAACCTCTAGACTTGACACAAACTCATTTGTTAAATCTTCTTTGTTATTATTGTTGGCCTTCAATTATTCCTCTTTGAATACTTGAAGTTTCTCTCTTCGTGTTTTATTCTTTGCCTTTTTCTTCTAGCAACTCAAGCAAATACTCCTTTGTTTGTTGATTTACCTTTGAAGAATTTTGCTAACAGTCTTCTAGTATTTACTGTATGAAAATCTTCTCAATTCAATTGAGCATCACCATGAATCTATCGTCAACATATGCATGAAGCTTTTTGTGGATTCTCTAGGAAAATAATGAGCAAAAGACTCTCCTTTCTTCTCTAATATGTTCTAAGTTTTTCTCTCTTTAAATTCGTCATACCTTAGCCTCTAATTTAGGTCATACCTTAGCCTTTAATTTAAGTGTCCAAGTCGGTTTAGCATTTTGACTTCAACTAGGAAAGAAAACTCTTCCTAAAAGGCTTTCTTAAGGCAACTAAAACTGCTAGTTATCGATCATTCACCGTTTCTTTAGGGCACGACTCCTCGATCTATCGATGATAACTTCTCAGCTTTGTTTTACAAAGGGCTGATTCTGGTACTGATTGATCTATTGCCTATGCAATTGATCGATGTATCTCTTCTATACAATAGTTCATAAGTGATTTGTTGATTAGTCTCAGTGTCTTTTCTAGTGATCGATCGATGATATATTTAATTATAGTTTTACCATTTTTACACTAAATCCATCTAAAACCTTCAAAATCACTTTTGTAGCATTTCAATTGACTTTTTTATAAGAATGTGTACTTAATGAACTTATTTTTCTATCAACATTCTTTAGTCATTAGTCTTGATCCATAAGAATACGTCTGCTCCTATTTTTTAAATCTATCAATTCCAAATCTAACTCATCCACAAGTACATCTAATTAGATTCTAAAACTAAATACATATTTGAAGTTTCTCATATAATTTTGAGCAACGAAATATTACCAATTAGATAACATATGACACATATGTTCTTTCAATCTCCCCATTTTGCTATTTAGTGACAAAACACTATAAGATTGAAAATCAAAATAAAAATTAGAACTCATGACATAGTACATTGACTTTTTATTTGTACAAATGAATTAACAATACTAAGACTTAACATAGACAATTTTGAATTGATCATTAAAAGCCTTGTATACACTTGCATTTATCCTACACACTTACAATAAAAAAATAATTACAAAGTATTGTCCAAATAAGTATGAAAATAAGCACTTTGATTTTTATTAATTATTTCTCCCCCTTTTTGACATAAATAGACAAAATGTTAAGCAATAATTAATAAAAATACTCAATAAAGGACAATCAAGTCATAAATATCACCATAAGGCATGAAAACAAATCATCCACAAAATAAAACATGCCCGTCATCACATCTCCATCTCAAAATCAGTTTCAAAATACATCCTATAGTCAAATGAAACATAAACTGAATTGGAACAAGTTCAAGTACAAGAATACATGAAAAAGGGATATAAAAACAAACATCAAGCATATCTAGCATCATAATCCACATTAGACTGCTCCCCTTCCCCTCAACTTGTGGAAATCTATCTCTGAGCATCATCTTGATGCTGGCAAGACCCTGAAGCACTTCATCTCTGAATGCACTAAACTTTGCATACGTCATGAGTCTGACTGGCTGAATCTACTATGTTGGCTCATCTGTAGGTGTCTGCTGCTCCTTTAGATCTCCATCATGCCCCTTGGTGTGAGACATCATCTGTCGAATGACTATAACATCTATATGTCTCATCCCAACCATCGTCAACTCCCGTTGTGGGATCCTAACATGTACAAAGGTAAATATCCTATGTAGAATGTAAGGATATTGGAACATCTCATATGTATGACCATGCAGAAAGGTCATCATCCATCAAGAAATAATGGAGGGCAAATCCAACTCTAGCTCTAGATCTGAGAGAAGATATAAAATCTTAGCCATCGTGTGATCATCTCTCTTCTTCCTAGCACTCCGTATGTCATACTACATAATGATATGAAACAATCTATAATCAGCAGTCATGGAATGTGCAAGGAGTGATACATCTAGCTCTCTACCGCAAGGAAGTCCAATTAACTCACTATCGAACGGAAACTCAAATCTAGAAAAGTGTGGATAGGTGAGTGGCAACCTCTCACTGAATAACATAAGCAAAGATTTGAGGCATAACATGAACCTATGTACCTCCAACAACTCCTACTAATGACTCATCATTATCCAATCTAAGAGATGAACACCACCGTCTTAGTAGACGAGGGTATACGTACTGATTTGAGGTAGAAATAGATCTAAAATACTCCATCCAGTATAAATGAGCCTCAATCCCCACTCGCAGCGCATCAGTCCAACATGCACTCCCCACTAATCGATGTCCTTGGATCCCCTACTCGTGATTCACTAGCTACCTTCTTCTTCTTTTCTCTCTCCATCTAAATTGATGGCAAAGAAATAAACCTAAGGATAAACATCACTAAAATCTATGTTCAATTAATTCCAAAATTTAATAGATGATAGATCTCAATGATTAGAACAACATTCATATAGAAGCTATTCCTAATTTTGATCAGAAATGTCCCATTTTGAAAATCACTAATTTGGAGTGAAAAGTCGAAACCAAATCACTAAATTGACGAATTCTCAAAATTTAATGGTTCAAATCACATGAACTTTTGTAGAAACGTTGATCAAACTATTCCTAACAATTTTATTGGTTAAAAAATAATCAAAAACCATTTGAAATCCACTAAAAATCAAAAAATGAGGTTCAGTTCTAACTTTGGCCGTGGGCTAAATCTTGAAAGAGTGATGAAATGTGGTGTTTCCTCGAGCAAATCCTATTTAAATAGACTCCTAGCACACTCTCACACTCTTTTGAAGTATTTAAAGTGAAATGAGAGGGTTTATGGGATTCAACCAAATTTTAAAACACTGCTTCGACGAAAAATACAACCAACGATCAATCGCTCTTGAAATAATTCAATTTTTAAAATTTCTAAAAATTAAGAAATTTTAAAAAAATAAAAAAAATTCCAAAAAATTCCTAAAATTATCTCAAGATTCTATCAATTAAAATAATTTTTTGTTATATGTGAGAACTCAAAATAAAACTAAAACAATAAAAACAATCATAATTGATCTCTTTTTCATGATTTTTTCAATTAATTCTTATTTAATCTAAGTGCATCAAAATATTATGTTTATTGATATCTTGCCTTAGATTAGTGTACTCCATTGGTATGTGATTGTCAATTTTTTTTAACACTTTAAGCCTTTTTATTAAATTTTCTAAGAAACCACCATTATTTTTAACTTTTGTTTCTTTTAATCTTGAATCCCACAAGATCAGTCTTATTCAAACTGAGACAAATTTGTTTAAAAATTAGTTAAAAAAAGTTCTCAATTTTTAACTCACTTTAGCTAGAATCTATGCACATTTTGTTTCCTAAAAAAGAAAAATAATAAAAGCTAAAAAGGAATATGCCAATGTGTTTTTCTGAGTAATGATTAATTTCCTCAATTCATTTTTCTAGGGCATGGATTTTTTTAATCCTTTTAATTTGCATCATTGATTTTTTTCATCCTTTTTCATTTATTTTTCTAGAAAGCAGATGAAAGCTTCACACTAGCCTAGGCTTATCTAAGTAGGTTGTCATTCCTCATTATCTTTATGAGGACAATTTCACATAAATAAAGGATATTGATGTAAATAAACTTACAACTTTTGAATCAGATTAGATAAAATTTTATTTTCTTTTAAATTCTAAAAAGAAATTTAACATAAGATCCTCTAATTAGATCACTCAGACTGTACTAGAATCCAAATGCCTAAGTCAACTTATGTCTTATAATTCTCTCTTGATTTGTGATCATATTCCATTTTTTGTTTCTTTTATTCAAAACCTATGAATGAAAGACATGAAGACAAAATAAAATGGATAAAAACTAAAACATGTATGTCCAAAAGATTGAAAGAATCAAACCATAGACAAAAATCAATCTTTTTACTTAGAGATGACAATCTCCTTAACTTTGCCTAGCCAACCTATCCTAAGACAATCTAAGGCGCTCTTCTTTACTCTTCCTAATTGATCGTTCAATGCTTAAAGATCAATCTTCCTTACCCAAACCCTTTTCATTTTCTTTTCATACACTTGGTGGGGTAGCCTATGGGTCACAATAGAATGTGCTTCTTTTCCTTATTCTTTGACCTAAGTTTAAAGGGATGATTCTTTGGGCACTCTATTCTTGTATGGGAATCTTTTTGGCTTATGTTGTTAGAATATATGTGTCGTATATTTGGTTAATGGGCTAATTTTTTTGTCAAAATTATGTTAAAACCTTGAGTATGTAATCAGTCTTAAAATTTAATTAGATGTAGTTGTGGTCAAGTCAAGTTTGGAATTGATGGACTTAAAAATAGGAGCAGACATGTTCTTATGACTCATGACTGAAGACTAGAGGATGTTGATGGTTTTTGAAGCTTATCAAATCGCATTCTCATACTAGAGGATGTTGATGGTTTTTGAAGCTTTTTTTAAAAGTGATTTTAGAGGTTTCAAAAGGATTTAAGGTAAAAAGGGCAAAACTATTAATGCATAACCATCTATCAATCGCTGGACAATACATAGAGTGAAATGATCGGCCGACACTTGAATCACCCTTTATTAAATGAAGCTGAGAGTTTAATGATTGATCACTTCATAGACCAATGGATTGGTCAAGGAGTCGTGTGTTCAGGGAATAGTGAACGATCGATCATTAACAATTTTAGTTGTCCTAAATAAGCTATTCAGAATTGGATTTCTTTCCTTGTTAAAGTCAAAAGACAAATCATTTTGGGGACAAATATAATGGATAAGAAGTGACAAAATTGAAAAGAGGAAAGCCTAGAAAAAATTGGAGAAGAATGGAGAGACCTTTGCTTATTGTTTTCATTGAAAATTCATAACGAGTTTGAAGAGAAGATCAATGGTGAATTCATGAAGCTAATCCACAACAAAAGAAGAGATTTCACATAGAAGTTTCAAAGAGGAGTTGTAGAAATTCTTCAATGAGAGATTTAAGAAACCAAAGGCCAAAGTTAATAGAACAAGAGGAGCTTGTTGAAGGCTAGAAAAAGACAAAAATAAAGCAAGGAGGGATTAAAGTTTCAAGTGCTCGAGGAAGAGGACTTGTAGGCCAACAATAACAAGAATTTGTGGAGATCTAAACAAAAGGAGTTTGTGTCAGAATCAAAACAAATGTTGGTGGTTTACTTGTATCAATGTAATTGTCTTGCTTGTTAGTAGTGCATTGATTTGGTTCCTTGTTGAGACTGTCGTGGTTATTTACCTTATTATGAGTTTTCCACATTAAATCATTGTGTGTTCAAGTGTGGGTTGAATGTTTTATGCTTTATGATTTGATAGATTGATTAATCATGAGTGAGCATAGAGATTAGTTTTCATCATTTTTGCTATATAAGAAAATTCTGCACAATGAGGCCATATCTCGTAGTCTTTATCTTCAATTGATAATCAGACTAGGGGCAATGTGGTGATCCACTACGTTGATTAGATGAATATTAAATGTCACACACTCCCACAATTCCAGAATCTCTCTTCACTCCCTTTCCTTTTGACCTAGGTGGGTTGAGCACTATCTTAGGTTGTTTATCACTCTTTTTAGCTTTCACAAATTGTTACAACCCGGATTTTTAAAAGCCTTTTAAAAATAGCATGAACAGTAGTCACGAGAATTTTTTTTTCTTAAAAACAAAACAAACTATTCGATTAAATATCCAGGTCATGATAACTGGGGTTCACAAATACGAATATCAAATCATATGCTATTATTACACATCTCAAAATTCAATAAGAACAACTCATCCATCTATGTACAAGTCCATCATCCGTCTGAAAATAAATTACAAGTTGACTCTCATGCTAAAGATATACTTATGTATCGGAGTTGCAGAAATGAGGAACTTCATCTTGTGCTTGCCTGTCCTCGTCTCACTTGTCATCACTTGGAGAATCTACAACCAAGCAAACCAAACAACCACAACAACAATGGAACCTCTCCACCTTCAGGAGAAGATCTTCTAAAGGACAAAATATTTTATTAACGTTTTTTGGATCGAGCCAACATCACCCGATGTTAGTTGCCTATGTACTCATCAGATAACATCTCTAATGTTTCCAACAAGATCGAATCTAGATGTAGTTCTGCCTAAAAACTACCCTATCCTAAGAAGCATAGCATCACATATGCAATGTTTAAGTATTTTCAATCAACCCACATTTTATGCAAGTCCTTTAATCATTCTACTTTCATAATTAACAAGCAATATTAAACAATGGTATTAATTATCTCACAGCCCTTGTTCAATAATTAATACTATCAAATCTATATTCACTCAGAGATAACTTGCCCCTCAAGAAATCTCTAGACATAGGACTCCAACACAATGTGCAAAACAATGGACATCGTTCAGGAAACAATGTACTAATTGTTACCTGAAAATACCGATTCCTGCTCAAAGGAGTAAGCTGTATGCTAGTAGTAATTCTAACATCTCTAGAGATCTACTTGGATCAGCTATGGGCCTAGAGACGTAGGTACTAGTTGTGCTCATGTACACACTGGCCGGAGGAAGATGAGCCTTCCATGATGCTCAAAAACCTAGGTGTGTGCGAATGCTCAAAGAGCTAGGAGCCAAAGTCCCAAAGGTGTTGAGGCCACATGGGCCTAAATTTCTACCATGGCTATTATTGTGAGCTGAAACTTTGACTCAGCATGTGATATGATGCAGCCACATGAGGCAAAAAGGATTTAAATCAATCACAACATATCATAGATGAACTCAGCATGATAACATACAACATAAAGCTAAGACAAGAGTATCAGATGCATCAAAACAACTAATTAGGCATATGCTGAAATAAACTCAACATATTATCAACAACTTAATGACTTGAATTGGGGCTGAAATGCTCTAATCAATTCAGCAACCTATCACATCAAATTAGGTTGAAATAACTAGTAACAACCAACATGATATGACAAAGAAGCAAGCTATCACAACCTACATCATTCCACATGATCATAACTCAAGTAAGGCTGCCATGACAAAATCCATTTAGCATGACATAACCCTAAACATGTCTAAGATAAGAATACTAATTTCAGCATGAAACACGCGTGAATTTAGGCAAACCTAAATGGTTAAACTCAGCATAGTCCAAACATGTAATTGGGCAAACCTAGATAGTTAAACTCAGCATAGTTCAAACATGGAATAGGGCAAACCTAGATAGTTAAACTCATCATGGTTCAAACATAAATTAGGGTACATTTGATTGATTAAACTCAGCATGGATCAAGCATAAATCAAGGTACATATGAGTACTTAACTTTAACATGGATTAAACATAAATCAGGTTACATATGAGTACATAACTTGAGCATGCATCAAGCATAAATCAGGGTACATATGTGATTAAACTCTGCATAGATTAAGCATAATTCAGGGTACATATGTGTGATTAAACTCAGCATAGATTATGCATAATTCAGGGTACAAATAAAAGATAATTCTTAGCATGAATCATATATGAATCAGGGTACAAGTAAGAGATAATTCTCACCATGAATCATATATGAATCAGGGTACAAATAAGAGGTAGTTCTCAGCATGAATTATATATGAACCAGGGTACAAATAAAAGATAATACTCAGCATGAATCATATATGAATCAGGTTACAAATAAGAGATAATTATCAGCATAACCTAGGCACAAATCAATGTACATATGGGGGATAAAAATCAACATAACTATTAGCCCTCCACTTTTTGCATAGAGAAGGGGGCGGCTACCCCTATACTTGGCAGCGGATAGACAAGTTAGCCTGGGTGATGGACAACATCGGCAGCCCCGTGGGCATAGATGGATGCTTGTAGCAGCGTTGGAAAGGTTCCGGATGCGCACTCACCTTGTAGAGCAGGCTGAGACAGAGTCCTTGAGTGGGCAGAACTCTAGGTGGTATGTTGGGTGCCACAACCCCTTAGGGACAGACTCCTATGGGTGCTAGGAGACACTCATGCAGTGCAGCCAAACTCCTAGTGCAGATAGGAGTGAAGGCAGGAAGTTTCCCCAAATGGACAGACTCTAGAAGCAGCAGGGTACTGGACTCCTAGCCAAAGATGGACTCCTTTCTTGGTTTCCTTATTTGTGCTAGGATGCCCCTATTGGGCTGGGTGAGTTGGGACATAGAGGGACTCTTGTATACATGGGTTGGGTAGTTGTATTCCTAGCGTGATACGGACTAGCTAAGGCTGAGTCTATATAAGGGGAGAGGCTGGGGTGGCCATGGTGAATGGTTGCGTGTGGAAGATGAACCAAATTGCTCTGCGGATTGAGCACAACAACTTGGCTGGTCAGCCCCTGCCTTCTCCTTGCCATTGTTACCGACAGACTGAGTTTACATAGCACAGGGCAGAGCCCTTTGCACCAGAGATGGTTGTGTTGGCTTATAGCTTGTTCCCCTTGCGCATACGAGAGGGAAGGTTGCGAGAGTAGGCTACTGGTTGCACTCTGCAGTCAGGCCATCACGGGTGTGGACACTAGGTAAAGCTCTACTCCTATGACAGTTGGTTCCATTGCCAGGATCCGAACGAACTAGGTACATTTGAAGGGGATTTGACAAGCGAGGATCCAGGGATTCCTTGCTGATTGCAGACAGACAAGGTACCACCATGACAGGCTCCATGTTGTAGTGCCTTATAGATGTTGAGGCGAAGTATGACATTTTGAGGACGGCTAATGGGATGTTGGCCGAAGTCCAGGCCTCTCTGCGATCTGTCCAGGATCACATTGGGGCTTTCGACTAGCATCTCTCCTTGGTAGAGATTGGTACCTATGCTGATGAATCTAGAGAAGACACTTCCATAGGAGTTGCTGCTCGATTTAGTTTGTTGGCTGTGGAAATGGCAGCCACTATGGATTACTTGAAGGATAAGTTGCAGGACTTGAGGGCCAAAACTGAAGGGAAGATTCAAGAGTTGACAGACAAAATAGCTTTGCTTGAGCGAGCTATTTGAACTTGGCACCTTCAGTGATGGAGGTGGAACCTAGATCCAAGACGGATCAGTCCATGAAGAAGAGAGGCCTACTTTGGCTCATGGAGTGCTATGGATATCAAAAACTTTGTTTGGGATATGGAGCAGTTCTTCGCGATCACCCATACCCCGGACGAAGAGAAGGTCATGGTGGTGAGCTTGTATCTTTCAAGAGATGCCAAGCTTTGGTGGCGAACCAGGCTGGAAGACGCTTCTGCTGCTAGGTGTCCCCCTATCTAGACTTGGGTGATGATGAAGAAGGAACTCAGGGAGCAGTTCCTCCCCACGAACACGGCATGGGTTGCAAGAGACTCTCTCAGAAAATTGATGCAGATAGGGACGGTCAGGGAGTATGTGAAGCAATTCCAGTCCCTCCTCTTGAACATCAAGTACATGATGGAGGACGACAAGTTGTTCAACTTCTTGACCGGTCTCCAGAATTGGACACAGAACAAGTTGCGGAGGCAGAACGTTTGAGACCTCCCCTCAACCATCACAACAATTGAAAGGTTGGTCGACTACAAGTAAGAGACAACCACACAGAAACGTGACAAAGGGCCTTCTTCCTCTCGGGGCAGTCGTAGGCAGAATGGCTAGGCACACAAGAACGATTTTAAGGGTAAGCACAGTGAGTAGGCTAAACCCAATAAATCCAAGGGGATAGCTTGCTTCATTTGCCAAGGCCCTCACCGTGCCAAGGAGTGCCCGAAGAGGGAGAAGCTAAATGCTATTATTGTTGAAAACGACTCTTCTTCGGAAGAGGAGGTCACTGCCCCATATGAACCTCATGCAGATTGTGAGTGCTATCCAAAAGGAGAAGTCAGATCATGGCGGGCTAATATACGTTGAGTCTGTTGTGCACAAACAGCCAGTGAGAGCATTGGTTGACACTGGTGCTTCCCATAATTTCCAAGCAGAGAAGTGCGTGAAGGCATGAGGCCTGAAGACAAAGAAGGCTCAAGCCCAGATCAAGGCAGTGAACTCAGAGGCAGCCGCTGTCCTAGGAGTTGTCCAAGACATGCCAGTGCAGATTGGTGATTGGATAGGCAGAGTTAACTTCACTGTTGTTCCCTTGGATGACTTCGAGTTGATCATTGGGCTGGACTTCATGAGGATGGCTAAGGTGTTTGTGATGCCATACCTCAGGGGCATTCTCATCGGCGACGAGAGGGTCCCTTACTTTGTTGCTGAGAACAAAGGTGAGACAGAGGTGCAGGTTGTGTCTACTCTTTAGATGAAGAAAGGCCTTAAACGGGGCCATAAGACCTACTTGGTCACGATGGTGGAAGCTGAGAACACAGCCGTGGACGTTCCAGAGAAGGTGGACAAGTTGCTGATTGAGTTTGCGGACGTGATGCCACCAAAGTTGCCGCAAACCCTCTCACCACGATGTGCTGTGGATCATGCCATTGAGTTGATGCCAGGGGCTCACCCCCTAGCCCGAGCCCCCTATCGCATGGCTCCACCAGAGTTAGCAAAACTCAAGAAACAGCTTGACGAGCTATTGAAGGTAGGCTTTATCAGACCATCTAAGGCTCCCTTCGGAACCCTAGTCCTTTTTTAGTGGAAGCAAGAGGGTTCTTTACGTTTATGTGCGGATTACCGAGCATTGAATCAGATCTCCATGAAGAACAAGTATCCAGTCCCTCTAGTGGCTGACTGGTTCTACCGCTTGGTGAAGGCTTCCTATTTCACCAAGTTGGATGAGGCGAAGACAATGATGGTGACACGCTGTGGGCTGTTTGAGTTTCTGGTCATGCCCCTCGGCTTAATGAATGCACCAGCCACCTTTTCCACACTGGTGAATGATGTTTTTAGACCCTACTTGGACCGATTTGTGGTTGTCCACGTCAACGACATTGTGATATACAAGGCTTCCTTTGATGAGCACGTTGGTCATCTCAGGATTGTGCTAGAAAGGCTAAGGGAGCACAAGCTATTTCTGAAGCTCGAGAAGTGTCACTTTGCACAGATAGAGATCGAGTTCCTTTGGCACTGCATAGTGGAGGGAAGAGTAAGGATGGATGGGCGGAAGGTTAGGGCCATCGTAGAGTGGCCAATCCCAACTAAGGTGACAAAGCTGAGATCATTCTCAGGACTCACGAACTACTACCGGAGATTCATCAAGAACTACTCAAAGAAGGTAGCAGTGTTGACTGACCTTATGAAGAAAGATAGGCCTTGGGGCTGGGATGAGGAGTGCCAAGTAGCGTTTGAGCAACTGAGGGAGGCAATATCCTCCGAGCATGTGCTCAAACTTCCTGAGTTTGATGTGCCCTTTGAGGTGCAAACTGACGCTTTTGATCGGGCGATTGGAGGTGTGCTGATCAAATTCAATCACCCTGTTGCATATGAGAGACGCAAGCTCAACGAGACCAAATAGAGGTATTCAGTCCATGAGAAGGAGATGACTGCGGTCGTCCACTGCCTTAGAACTTGGAGACATTACTTGCTGGGAGTGAAGTTCCTTGTCTAGACAGACAACGTAGCCACGAGCTACTTTACCATGCAGAAGAAACTTTCTCCCAAGCAGGCACATTGGCAGGAATTCTTGGCCAAGTTCGATTTTGTGTTGGATTATAAGCTGGGCAAGGCTAATGTGGTGGCTGATGCCCTCAGCCAGCGAACAGACCCGGAGGCAACGAAGGCGGCATTGGTGGAGATTGCAGGGGATATGTTGGAGTAGATACAGGAGGCCACAGAGAAAGATCAAGTCTGCCTAAGGTTGATCGAATCCGTGAAGGATGGGTCTACATGGAGATTCTGGTTGGAGGAGGGGGTACTATATGCGAAAGGAGGACTACCTTACATCCCCTTGGTTCGTAGTTTGAGGCGCCGGTTGCTTAGAGAGACCCATGACTCTGTGTGGGCAGGTCATCCCGGGCAAGAAGGACTCATTCACTCTTGTCCCATAACTACTTCTGGCCGCAGATGCTAGAAGATGTTGAGCACTATGTGAGAACGTATATGGTTTGCTAGCAAGACAAGACAGAGAGGCAATTGTGCAAGGATTTGAATCGATTATGGTAGTAGTAGACTGCTTCTCCAAGTATGGAACCTTCATAGCAGCCCCAAAAATTTGCAGCCTAGAGACGGCCGCAAACCTTTTCTTCCGAAACGTTGTCAAGTATGGGGGACTGCCAGCGGACATCATAAGCGATAGAGACACTCGTTTCACAGGCAGATTTTGGACTCAGTTGTTCGAGATGTTAGGCACTCAGCTTAACTTTTTGACCAACAATCACCCTCAAATGGATGGACAGACGGAGTGGATAAATGGTATCTTGGAGGAGTATCTACACCACTTTGTTACAGCAAACCAGAAAAATTGGGTTGACTTGCTAGAGGTTGCCTAGTTTTGCTATAACCTACACACGAGCTCAGCCACGGTAGCAGTCCTTTTGAGTTGGCCATGGGCCAGCAACCTCTTACACCAATGGATGTGGCTTTGCAGTTGACAGGAGGTAGGTGTCCCGCTGCCTATCGCTTGGCAAGAGAGCGGACTGAAAGAATGGAGAAGGAGCATGACTGCAAGGCCAAGGCAGTCAAACGGATGAATAAGTATGCGGATAGAGATCGGAGACCTCTCGAGTTTCAGGTTGGGACAAAGTTATGCTGAAACTTACTCCCCAACTTTGGAAGAAGTTGCATAGGAAAGACGTGCACAAAGGGCTAATACAACAGTATGATGGTCCTTTTGAGGTGAAGCGGCGAGTTCATTCGCTAGCATACCAACTCGAGTTGCCTGAACGCTTCAAACTTCACCCTGTGTTCCATGTTAGTTTTCTTAAGCCGTTTCATTTAGACTTAGAAGATTCCAGCTAAGGTACTTCGAAGAGCGCCCCTCCTATGATAAGAACCTCTTTCGAAAAGGAGGTTGATGCTATCCCGTCAAAGGAATGAGCAAGAAGAATAGGAGGATCTTCTACTTGGTGAAGTGGAAGGGTCTTCCGGAGTTGGAGAATAGCTGGGAGCTAGACGTCGTGTTCTGGCAGTTTGAAGACAAGGTTAAAGATTACTTAGCCTTGACGAGGGAGTTAAGCAGATTTGTTGGGGGAGACCTGTTAGCCCGTCCACTTTTTGCATAGAGAAGGGGGCGACTACATCCTATACTTGGTAGCAGACATCCAAGTTAGCCTGGGCGACGAACAGCCTGGGCAGCCCTGTGGACACGGATGGATGCTTGGAGCAGTGTTGGAGTGGTTCCGGATGTGCACTGGCCTTGTGGAGCAAGCTGAGGCAGAGTCCTTGTGTGGGCAGGACTCTAGGTGGCATTTTGGGAGACACAGCCCCTTAGGGATGGACTCCTAAGGGCACTAGGAGACACTCATGCAGCGCAGCCAAGTCACTATGCGCAACAAGTTTCCCAAGATGGATAGACTCTAGAAGCAGTAGGGCACTGGACTGCTAGCCAAAGATGGACTCCTTGCTTGGTTTCCTGATTTGTGCTAGGATGTGCCCCTATTGGGTTGGGGGAGTTGGGACAGAGAGAGACTCTTGTATACATGGGTTAGGTTGTTGTATTCACAGCGTGACACGGACCAGCCAAGGATGAGTCTATATAAGGGGAGAGGCTGGGGCGGCCATGGAGGATGGTTGTGTGTGGAAGATGGACTAGAGTGCTCTGCGAGATTGAGCATAGTGACTTGGCTGGTCAGCTCTTGCCTTCTCCATGCCATTGTAACCCACAGATTGAGTTTACATAGCACAATGTAGAGCCCTTTTCACCAGAGACGGTTGTGTTGGCTGATAGCTTGTTCCCCTTGAGCATACGAGAGGGAAGGTCGCGAGAGTAGGCTGCTGGCTGCGCGCTGCAGTCAGGCCATCACGAGTGTGGATGCTAAGTAAAGCTCTACGCCTATGACAATAACCTAAACATGGATTAGGATAAAACATGGATATCAAACCCAGCGCATGAGGGGTCGACCTAGGCTGGGAATCACCATCAAATCCTAATGACTAGGAGTGTAAAAAGTGCACTTACCTCAAATAGTCTACTTCAAAAGCTTCAAGCCCATGTTCCTATGCCTTTTGCCCTTCAATTTACTCCAAAAAGGTGGAAGCTTCAACCTCTTGTTCCTATGACTTTTGCCTTTCAATTTACTCCAAAAAGGTGGTAACTTCCCCCCTTAAGGGCTGCTGGTTGTGGAGGACCTTGATGGGAGAAGGAAGAGAAGGGAAAAATGGGGAGAGAGAGGAGGTCAAACTAGGCAAAAAAATTCCCCTTAGGGTTGCCCCCTTTTTCCCTTTCCCTCTCCTAATACTACTAAGAACCTCCCCTAGAGTCCTAATTGAGCGCCCCTATTTTCTAGGAGCGCCCCTACTTTCTAGGGGCTGCCCTAACACCACTTTCCTATCCAATTCTTAGTTCTTTTTGGACTTCCAATTCCTAGTACTTTTAGGACTTCCACTTCATATTTCTTTTAGGACTTCCAATTCTAATTCTTTTAGCACTTCCTAATTTGGGTAAATGAACCCTGTGCGATATGTTCAACTTTAAATGAATGAATCTCCATCATCCGAACTCCAATTCTCACATTCTTAGTGGCATTTCGAAGCTCTTTTTGTCTACCTTCCATCCATATATGTTCTAGCCACTAATCCTAATTGATGATCAAGCTATTCTCATGAGAAGTTTAAGGGGTCTAATACCCTAATTTTTATGTAGTCGACTTTGGGAATTTAGAAAAATCCTGGACTTTACACAAATGTAGTGGTTTTGTTAAGTTGTAGTCAAATAATTTCTAAAACATAAGACCATCTTATTTGTTTGATGATTTCTAATTTCTTCTTCATATTCTTAAATATATCTAATTTCCCTTTAAAAGACATATGTTCTCTATTGAGAGCACTAGACTTTTCTCGCTCATGCTTAAAGTTATTCTTAAGCCACTCACTTTTCTTTCCAACTTGATGTTCAACTCTACTAACCTATATTGCTTCTTGAGAAGACAAGACTAACTCATCTTTTTTTTTTCAATTCTCTCTCAAGGTATTTGGTTTTTCTAGTAAAAACTAAGAATTGTTGGAGAAATCCTTTGTATTCATGAGAATCAAAGTCAGACTCTGAGTTTTCTTCAAGAGAAGTGGACTCAGAGTTCTCTTCAAGAGAAGTGGATTTATGAGATTCTTCACTAAAACCTTCTTCCTTGACACTTGCGTGGAAGGAAGTATAGTTACACATGTCATTTTCATTCGAAGAACCCTCATCAGAGTAAGTTACTTGAAACACCATTCTCTTTTTCTTATTATCAAACCCCTTTGATTTCTTAGGCTTATCATCATAAGAATTATTATTAGGATAATCAACAGTATAATGACCTAACTTACCATTTAAAATACTTCATATTCTTCTTGTCTTCTTTGTTTTGCCTGTCATCTTTCCTATCCTGTTATCTCTTCCGTGAATTTTGACCCTTATTCACAAACCTAAAGTTATGAGATTTCACTAATTTCATGAAGTTTTTCACTAACAAGAGCATTAATTCTTCATCATCCTTAAACTCATTAGATTCTCCTAAGATATTCAAAACTTTCTTCTTTTTGGAAGTTCTCTTAAATGTTTTAAGGGCAATTTTTTTCCCTTGTTTTTTTCAAACAATTCTTTTTTATTTTCTTCAGATTCTTCTTGCATCTTAAAGTTTCTAAGGTTCCCTATAAGTTCCTTAATTTCTAAGGTGTCTATCTTTTTAAATTTATTAATTGCCGCCACCTTAATTTTAATTCTAGAGGACAAAACTTTAACAATTTTCTCACAACTAGGTAGTGAAGAATGGACTCCCCTAATTGCTCACAAGTATTGACTAAGTCCAAAATCTTAGCATAGTACTCCAAAATCATTTCATCATCGCCCATTATCATGTTTTCAAATTTAAGTGTAAGCATATGTAACCTAAACATTTTAATAGCCTGAGTTCCATCGTCACACTTCACACGTTTTTCCCGTTCAACATTGGCATATGTTCAATTTGAGATTAACCTATGTTGTGACTTTTCTTTTAAGTTTGAATTTCCATCTTTGACTTTGGTTATGTGAGGATTTCAACCTTTAATCACCACTTTCTAGGCATTGTCATCAAACACTTAAATAAAAGCTCTCATCCCATTATACCAATAAGAATTTTGACCATCAAACAATGGTGGACGATTCATAGGATTACCTAAATCTCCATATCATTCATTGAATTATTTGATGCAACCATTAAGATCAAACAAACTTAAACTACCCAACCAAAAATTTTTAAACACTCAAAGCAAGGAGTAATCTATGAGAAAGAAAACTAACAAATTAGGACACACAACTCAGCAAGTTTAGCAAGTAATTCTAAGAGAAAAATAACTAAACTAAGCACAATTAATAGATGAAACCCTAACACAAGATAAATAACACTAGAAATCAAAATCTAGGAAGATGAAGCAAACTTATGATGCACTAGCATGAAAAAACAAATTGATAACATGAAACAAACTCAATCTTTCAATATAAATCTTCAGCTACCACTTTTGAAATTAATATCTGTCTAGATAAGGGCAGTGGACCACTAGATTGCCCGTAGTCTGATTATCTTAAAAAGATAAAGACTATGAGTTCTAACCTCAATGAGCAGGAGTTTGTTTTAAAGCAATATAACCAAACCCTAATATCTAATCACTATGCCACATTCATGATCAATCTATCCATCAAATTAAGCATGCACATCACACAATCACACAAGGATTTGTACGTGAAAAACCCCAACTAGGGTGAAAAACCCTAACTAGTAAAAAACCATGACAACCTCAACCAAGGCTAAATCAATGCACTAGAAAGATATAAAACTTACACAATACAAAACAACCAACCAACATTGGACTTGACACAAGATCCTTTGTTGTTATTGTTAGCCTTCAATTCTTACTCTTTGAATACTTGAAGTTTTTCTTCTTCATGTTTCGTTCTTTATCGTCTTCTTCTAGCAACTCAAGTAACAACTTATTCTTTATTTATTGATTCACCTTTTGAGATTCTTCTACTCCCTTTGAATAATTTTGCTAACACTCCTCTTGTATTTGTTATGTGAAAATCTTCTCAATTTAGTTGTGCATCACTATGAATGCATCATTAACATATGCATAAGTTTTTTGTGGATTCTCTGGGAAAACAATGAGTAAAGAACTCTCCTTTCTTCTCTAATATTTTCTAGGTTTTCTTCTCTTCAAATTCATCATACCTTAGCCTTTATATAGGTCTCCATGTAGGTTTAGCACTTTGACTTCAACTAGGAAAGAAAATTCTTCCAGAAAGGCTTCTTTAAGATAACTAAAATTGCTAGCGATTGATCGTTCTAAACATCGATCACTGCTTCCTTAGGGCACAACTGCTTGATCAATCTATTTATTGACAATAAACTCTCAACTTCGTTTTACAAAGGGCTGATTTTGGTGTTGATTGATCTAGTCCATGTGCAATCGATCAATGTATCTTTTTCCATGCAACTGTTGAGAAGAGATCGATCAATAAGTCTCAATGTCTTTTCTAGTAATTAATTTATAATACTATTTAATTATAGTTTTATCCTTTTTATCCTAAATCCATCTAAAACCTTCAAATTGACTTCTTAAACTTTCAAGTGACTTTTGTATGAGAATGTGTACTTAATGATCTTTTTTTTCCATCAACATTCTTTAATCTTTAGTCTTTATCCATAAAAACACATCTACTCATATTTTTGAAGTCTATCAATTCCAAACTTGACTCGACTACAACTACATCGAATCAAATTTCTTAGACTAAATACATAATGTTTCTGACATAATTTTAAGTAACAAAATTAGCCAATTACATAACATATGACATATATGTTCTTTCAATTTATTTGTGATGGTTAGAGATCATATTCCTCTTCTTATGAAGGAGAGGAGGCCACTAACAGAAGTACAAGAATTTGTCCTTCATGAAGAACACAAGGCAGTAGACAAAGTTAAGTTTGATAAGAAGATGAGACATCAAAGAAAGTAGATGATATTTCTATAGAATAATGAAATGACTCTTTCCTTTTTGCTCCAAATCGTGCAGAAGGACATGATATGTAAGAGGTACATAGAAGAATATGAATTGAATCAAAAGGTAATATACAAGTTTGTATTTATATGTGTGTTTTATGAAGAGAGAGAGAGAGAGACTACTACACCACCTACTCGAACATACCACTTTGTTCACTTATTTATTTGTGCATGCCTTAAGTTTAATATTACATATGTGTGTTTATATGCAGGGAAGAAGAAGTCATTAGCCTATCTTGATTAGCCAATATTTAATATGAAGAAATATCTACTAAAATAGGTATTGAAATCTATAAGACTAATTGTTATATTAATGCAATGCTCTATCTTAGTAGTGCATCACACTGGGTAACTAGAAAAACAAAAGGCATGATCTAATATCAATCAAAATGACTCATATGCATGTATACATGTATTTTAGTAAAATCTTGTCATTGAATGCTTTCAAAAATATTAATTACTATTTGGAGATATCATTCTATGATCTTTGATATTTAAACATGGTTGAATTATCATTCTCACTTGGATAATGTATAATGCACAAACGTCTATCGATCAGGGAATTAGGCTCTTAAATATCATGGGAGCAATGACTGATTTGTGCAAAATTGTTGTTCATGCTCTGTTGTCTTTTACTAGGAATGAAGACATTCTCTTTAATTACACTGCTACAAAAATGACTTTTTTTTTTAATTTTGTTTTCTACTAAGTAGAAGATGTTAATTTTTGAGGGAACTTTGTCCACATGTCTTATGGTGTCAGCCAATTACTCAATGTGTGATGAAGATACTAGGAGAAATGCCTAATCATAGTAAAAGTATTCTTTAATGTGCATATTCAACTTACTTGCTTAGGAGACCTTTAGATCATTAATTTAGCCTAACCAAGCATGAAGTGCAAACATGAGACTTATTTAGTTTTAATCAATTTATACATTGCATGTAACTTGTGAGAGTTGTGTTCAAGGCTAAATAACTGATGTACTTATGCAAAGTTGGGGTTAATTGTTGGTAATGCAAGAAATGAGTAATGGTGTTTGATGTTCAATCCTCAAATAAAGAGAAGGCAATGGAGTTGGTAAGAAGATTTACATATTATCAACAGTCTCATGTGGTGTTAACTCAATCTGATCATTGAGTTAGCCCACCAATGTGAAGAGTCAAACAAGTTCCACTATATTCAGATTACCATGGGAAATAAAAAAGAAAACAATTTCTATGGGAAACTCCTTTCATCATGCTCAATTATTATCTTTGTATCTGGCATATGCTACTACAAGCTTATGGAGATTGCAAAATAACTCACTTCAAAATTTTAATATTTTTGCACTTTGTGCAGAACAATGTGAGGCTAGGCCTAGAAAGCTATTAATTGTACTAATGCAACATGTGGTCGAACATGAATAGGAAAAGAAACACTTGAGGATTCAAACTTGAGTGAACATGAATATCATAGTAGCTTCTCCAATCATAACCATTTTCAATTCTCATATTCTCACCAATGAAAAATCGAGTTAAGAAGACTTAGTTCCTTCAGTCAACAATGATTTACAATGTTCAAAATTCAATACGTCTATAAAAATCCAACAGGTTATAGACCTCAAAATCAAACTTATAATTTCTTTAGAACAAGAGGACTGAGCATGCTCAAAGTTACATAAAAAAGGAAGAAGACTAAAAAGTTGAGCAACCCAACAATGATCATTAGTTGGTGCCAGTCAAGAGTTCAGAAAACACAACAAAAAAGAATTCTTCATGAGACACAATCCTTTTCTACTCATCTACCACATCAACCCATTCTGCATCCTACTTGACTTGTGGTAGGCTTGCATAGCAATCCCCTCTTCGTAAATGGTGAGCAAAATGCCTGCCAATGAATTAAAAGACATGCCAATAACAAGTCTTATTCCATCTTCTACTTGTGGAACATAGAAGTTTTGGCCCTTGTGGGAGAGTTGCTTGTTTTGATTGGGTGTAATTTGTTTTTTCCATATTCATAAAGGCCTAATAAAAGAAAATTTCCAATTTAGATTAAAAAATAATCGAAGTACATCTTTGACACATGAAACTAAACCCACAAAAAAAATGAAAAATAAAAATTAAATGAAATGAACAAAATGCATTTCAAATAGTTGTGACTTTACATTTGAGACGCATTTTTGAAGACATTGTAAATTATGGGTAATGTTCTTAGACAAGAAACTGTAAAGGTCTAATAAAAGAAACGTTGCAATTTAGATGCAAAAATCATCAAGCTCAATTATTGACAAACACAATACAAACAAATATGCTCAATTAACAATAAGATCACACATAAGCATTATAATCTTAAAAAAATTAAGTATTAATCATTACTATTATATCACATCATGTGAGAATCACAAATCAGCTAATTTAAGAGGAAGCAATGGAGAGGGAGGACCGGTAGTAGTGTAAAAGATGCTCTTCAAATAATTTACACTACACACTTTACACTTTTCAAGACATAACATATTTCACTTTTTGTTACTAGTTGAAAGGAAAGGATATCCATTAAATGTATTATCTGAAAATTTAGAAAGTTTTTGTGTTCATCATTCATGCCCTATATTTTTTTATGTTAAAAATAATATGTAACATAGAGGGACAATAAGGTACATAACTTGGCAACTTACGGATATCAAATTAAAGTGTAGACTCGTAAGCGCACAAATCAAAGGTAAAAAATGGCTAAATAAGGTCAATCCCATGAGGAATGATTCAATTCAACTAAATCTAGAATATTACTTAACTAATTCAAGCAAATAGACAGATTTTAATTAACTAAAATGACTAAAATCTTAATGAAATTATCAATGTAAAAGAGTGCCAAGGTATCTAATCCACCCTAAACAAATTAATTCTATCTCTACTTCAAATTATAAGTCTTTAATTGATGTAATATTTATTTTCCTCTCGGGCACACACATAAAAAATTGCACATGCTCCTCTCGGACGTACGTGACTAAAATGGTTAAAATAAGTTGGGAAACCTATCTCTCGCTAACATAGAATAAAAAATTCATTAAAAAAAAAACCTCAAAGTGCACCCTTTCCTCTCGGACACGAGCATTCTTCAGTTCCATTTCATCTATTAAATAACCCTATCCTCTCTCCAGCACATAGAGTTAAAAATAATAAAACTTTCATTAAACATGTGGAATAAAGTCTTACATCAATTCAAAACTTATATAAAAACAAGGAGGAATATAATCAAATCTATTTAGAGCATCATGTAATCCAAGGCTTATGAGTTTAGCAAGCCATAAATGTAGGAGAAGAAATCCGATTTGGAGAAGTCATTGGTTGCGTATGAGTTGTTGACGATGGGGCGAACCGGCTTCTGCTCCTCTTCTTCTTCCTTCTATCTCTCTCTTCTTTGGTTCGTTGGCTTGTGTTTGACGTTGGACTTGCTGGGTAGAGAATGGTTTTTCTATATGGAGCTTATAGCTTGGCTGGTGGGCAGTAACTTCAATTGAATTGGCTTGTCTTCTCTGGTTCGTCATATGCTGCTCCCAATTGATCTTGTACCTAGCTGCTCCTCACGTTGCTAAATTTCTGTCTCTCCCTCTTCTGTTTCACGTTGGTCGCCTCCCTTTATTAAATTGGTTTGTCCGGCCTTTATTCTTGTGGCTGATTCTCTACCAAGTAGCTTCTTAAATTAGACATTCCAATCATGATAATAGGACCCACCAATTTACCATTCCACATATAACCTTCCAAACAAAGTTGATTCACTGCCTTGTGTGAGAATTCTGTTGTGTCCTTTAACATGCAGTTAGTTGTTCTGTATTTTAGATTGGTATATTTTAGATGCTCAATTTCAAAATGAAGACCAAAATCTTGCATTTCAAACGCTTAATTTCAGGTTGCGTGCCAAAATCCTGAGTTTTCAGAATGCATGACAGAGTTTACCAGAACATTTAATTTTCATCTAAACACAAAATATAACATATTAATCCCTCAAACCCTAGTTGGACAAGTAAAAATAAATTATCAATCTATAATAAAATAATAAAAAATGTCTATGCTCTTGTTGTCAACATCCCATATTATCTGCTAAAAATTAGAAACAAGTTGTCAAAAGGCCTATGCTCTTGTTGTCATTGAAGAATGTCTAAAGGGGTCCTGGGAGAGGCAAGATTTTTGCCTACCCTTTCCTGCCCCCTCTCCTAGTTGCCTACCCAACAACTCACCCTTATCATCAAAGAAAAATGACAACATTTCTTATAATAATATGAACAAGCAAGCTACCCAAAAAAGAAAAAAGCAAGCTACCCGAAAAAAGTAATTTTGCTTTTCAAATTTGCCAAAATTTTGACAAAAAAGGATAGTAAAAAATGGACGAACCTAGTCAAGCACAAAACGCTGCATAGTAATTAGCAGCAAACATAAGTTACAGCAGGAACCATTTTCGATTTTGCACATCCCTCATAGAATTTTCCAATGGGCAAAGAACAGTTGATGGGTTTGATGCAATGCCACACTGAACAAGCCACTAAAAATCATTGTTCTCTAAAGAATGACTTTTGGAATTCAACACACATTAAACAATGCATACTACTATTATAATTATAATTCATAATTAGATCATATCTTATATCTTGTTCTCTGATTAAGTGAGAATGACCCTTAGAATAAAACACAAACTAAACAATACATATTACTACTGTATTTAGATATTCAGCATTTGTGTCTGTCAGAATTAAACCTGCATCATCATCTAATCATGCACCATCGAAGCGAAATAATCTTCCAGCTTGCCATAATTATTCAAGGTAAAGCAAATTGATAGACTTATATTTGAGTAGTAATTGATACACTTGTATTTGAACAACTAACATAACAGACAATCCTTTTTAATAATTCAGACAGCATATGTTCAGGTGCAAATGAAATTAAAAATTTATTATTACCTCATAAGGAGCTCCAGTCGCAATGGTAAGGTTCCCGGGGGGTCCCTGAGCTGGTTCTGGATGGCGGAGAAATGGAAAGGATGAGGAGGGCAGCCTTGACGCAAGGTGGATATAAGGGGTAGCTCCCCTCCTGATTTGGTTTTGGAATTGTGGATGAAAAGGGCTAGAATTGCCAATGGAGAGGAGGGTGAGCAGAGAGGAGGAGGGGAGGAGAGTGCATGTGTCTACAATTGCTAACCAGATTGGGAGGGGGAGAGGAAGCTCTGCATTGGCAAATGGAGGAGAGAGGGATGGGGGACGTGGAGAGGGAAAGGGAAGGGGAGAGAAGGGGGTGGAGAGGTGGGCAGTGGGTTAGGTGCGATGGAGAAGGCAAGGTGGTTGGCTATCGGGGCACTGGAGTAGAGTGAATGGGAAAGGAAGATGCAGGGGTAGTTTGGGGGAAAATGGCACTCTTATTAGTTAGATTTTGCTTGGCTCTCCCCAACACCCTATTTTAGACCATGAGATTAGGATCCAATAGTTCTAATTGTTGAGGCTCAACTAGTTCCCTAAATACAATGGCTCTGTCATGCCCAAGATTTGCAAAACTCTTTTATCACAATAAAATGAGCGGAAACAAATTTCTTTACAAACTTATTGTCAGTCAACGACAAAAGTATCATTGGGTAACTTTCTCATTTTTGAACATAAGGATATTCAAACCATCATATTCATACATAGGACAAGGTCAAACATCACATAAAACTCACAAGGTCTTGACCAAGTACATACCCAGAATCCACAACAACCATACAACCATTTGTAATTGGCACTCATTGTAAGAACATATGTGGGCATATGTAGTGTATTAGCTCATTTTGTTGAACAAAACAATGTCAAATTTGTTGTAATTTTAGTTATAGAATAGAATACTTATTGTTCAAGATTGCATGGTGAAGCTGACGTAGATTAGAAGACTTATAAGTATTTTTGTAGGTAAAAACATGAACACACACCACATTCACACACTTAGGATAAATGGCTCATCATATTAGAGTGTGAGAAAAAAATGAGTGCAAAATGATTGAAAATTGCATAAGTTTGTACATTTTCTTCTAAGATTAATGGATATCTAAAATTGATTAATTGAAAAAAAAAATTGTCATGCTCCAAAACAACCCCCTTGACCCAAACCCAGTCTAGAGAAATACTACAAGGCATAACAAAGTGGAATACCAACCCAACGAGATCCAAATTCAAAGTACACAATGTGTGCCCTTTGTAATGTTCAGGATTTTTCTAAATTCCCGAAGTCAACCACGTTAAAATTAGGGTATTAGACCCCTTAAACTTCTAGTGATAATAACTTGATCATTAGTTTATATTAGTTGCTATAACTAATATAGATGGAAAGTAGACAGAAAGAGCTTCGAAATGCCACCAAGAACGTGCGAATCGGAGTTCAGATGAGGGTGATACGACCATTGGAAGTTGAGCATATCACACAAGGTTTGTTTATAGGAATTGAGAGTCCTAAGCATACTAGGAGTTAGGAGTCCTAAACATACTAAGACTTGGGAGCCCTAAACGTGATAGGAGTTGGGAGTCCTAAACATACTAGGAGTTGAGAGTCCTAAACGCATTAGGAGTTGGGAGTCCTAAACATACTAGGAAATGGGAGTCCTAAACGTACTAGGAGTTGGGAGTCCTAAACATAATAGGAGTTGGGAGTCCTAAACGTACTAGGAGTTTGGAGTCCTAAACGTACTAGAAGTTGGGAGTCCTAAACGTGGTAGGAGTTGGATATCCTAAAAGAATTAGTTTATTATAATTTAAGGGAGAGTCCTA
Organism: Saururus chinensis; assembly: GCA_035235625.1. Classification (NCBI taxonomy): domain Eukaryota; kingdom Viridiplantae; phylum Streptophyta; class Magnoliopsida; order Piperales; family Saururaceae; genus Saururus; species Saururus chinensis. The sequence continues at coordinate 33,231,472 of CP141140.1, forward strand.
GAGGGGGAGAACACCCTACAATTGGATGATGGGTAGCCCTAGTTTCTAGGGGGCGACTCCTAGAAACTAGGGGGAAGCTTTATAAAAGAAAAGAGAGGGGGGGGGGGCAGACCTCTCTTGGTTTTTGCATAGTTTGGCCTCCCTCTTCTCCCATCTCTTCCCTCCTCTTCTACCTCCATAACTAGCAGCTTTAGAGGGCACAAAGCAGTCATCTTTGGATTAAATTCAAGGCCTAGAAGCATAGGAGCAAGGGTTAGGAGCTTTGAGGACAAATTGGTAGAGGTAGGTGCATCTTTTTACTCCCTTAAGCATGAGATTTTTGTAGACGTAATTCAGCAATCGTTCGGCCTTGCACTAGGGGGGTTTTGATATCATGAATCAGCCTTTATTAGTCTTGAATGAGTATGATTTTATCTCTTATATATATGGCTAAATTGTGCATACATGATTCTGATTTCTGTCAAGTATATTAGCCATAATTTGTGCAAGCATGTTGCTGATTTTTTGTCGTCTATCTTAGCCTTATATTATACATGAATGTTTCTAAGTCTAGTCATGTATATTATCCTTAATTTGGGTACAAACTCTGCTAAATTTAATCCCTGGTTTGTGGTCTTAGTTTAAGCCATACTTTTGCCTATTTAATCTCTTATTTGTGGCCTTAGTTTAGGCCATACATTTGCCTATTTAATCTCTGGTTTGTGGCCTTAGTTTAGGCCATACTTTGGTCAATTTAATCTATAGTTTGTGGCCTTAGTTTAGATCATACTTTTGCCTATTTATTCCCTGATTAGTGGCCCTAGGTTGGGCAATACTTTTGTCATTTAATCTTTGGTTTGTGGCCTTAGTTTAGGCCATACTTTGGTCAATTTAATCCCTAGTTTGTGGCCTTAGTTTAGGCTATACTTTTGCCTATTTAATCCCTGATTAGTGTCCCTAGGTTGGGCTATACTTTTGTCATTTAAATCCCTTATTAAAGCCATGGTTTAGGCTCTACTTTTGCTTATTTAGATCCCTGATTTGTAGCCTAGTTTAAGGCTATACTTTTGCCTATTTAAATCCCTGAATTGCAGCCTTGTTTTAGGCTTTACTTTGGCCAAATTAATGCCAAATTCTAAGCATTAGTTTATGTTATAATCATGCTGAGTGAATACCTAAATTTCAGCCCTAGTTTAGGTTGTATTATTGCTTATCTAACACTTGATTTTCAGCTTTGATTTAGGTTATAATCTTGCTAAATGAATTTCTTATTTTTTAGCCTTAGTTCATGATGTATTCATGCTTATTGATCCTTTGAATTTCAGCCTATGTTGTCTTTGAATTTCAACTTAAGATGCCTCCGAAATTCAGCCCTTGTTGTCCCTGAATTTCAGCCTTGATTGTGATATACCGTAGGTTGAATGTTGATGGTTGTATCAACCTGAATTTATCGTGTTAGGTGGCTGACTTGAGTTCTTCATCTCAGCCCCAATCGATTTCATTATGATGTTGAATTGGCCAATTCATCTAAGCATAAGTCTGAGTCATTGTCATGTTGATTAGTTCACATGCTTAAGCCCCAAATCTGCCTATTATCTTGCCAATCATGAGAGTCAGTTGCATGCATGATAGGTTGTGTTTAGTATATAATCTTTGGCTGCATTAAGTCATTTGTTCATTCAGCATTGTGCTAGTTTACAGCAATAGCCATGGCAGTAATCTTTCAGACCTTTGTGGTCTCCACTCATTTGAGACTTTGGCTCCCTGCAAATGCGCAAACTAGGTTTTTGAGCATCATGGAAGCTCATCTACCTCCGGTCAGTGTGTCCATGAGCACAGCTAGTACCTATATCTCTAGACTCATGGCTGATCTAAGTGGATCCCTAGGGATGTTAGGATTTCCCTGCTAATGTGTACTCCTTGTGAATGGGAGTCAGTTTTTTAGATAACAATAATGAGTTGTTTTTTGATTGGTGTAGTTATCAGTTGAGTTGTTCAAGTTTGCATTAGTTATAGGCCAGTTTTGGAGTGTTGTTTACTTGATAACCAATACTCTAAATATTGCCTTTATATGGTGCCTTTTGGAGGATGTTTTGCATTTTATTGACAAATGAATTCTATTGTCTTATGTGCATTGTGTTGGAGTCCTATGTCTGGAGATTTCTCCAGGGGCAAGTTATCTTTGAGTGAATATAGATTTGATAGTATTAATTATTAAGTAAGGGTTGTGAGATAATTAATATCATTGTTTGATATTTCTTGTTAATTAGACAAGTGGAAAGATTAAAAGACTAGCATAAAATGTAGGTTGCTTTAAATTACTTAAGCGTTGCATGGGCGATGCTATGCTTCTTAGTATAGTATAATTTTTAGGCAGAACTACGTCTAAATCCGATCTTGTTGGAAACATTGAAGATGTTGTCTGATGAGTACGTAGGCAACTAACATCGGGTGATGTTGGCGCAATCTGAAAAATATTAATAAAACATTTTGTCCTTTGGAAGCTTTTCTCCTGAAGGCAGAGAAGTTCTACTATTGTTGTTGTGGTTGTTTGGTTTGGTTGGTGGCAAATTCTCCACACGACGACAAGTGAGACCAGAAGGCAAGCACAAAATGAAGTTTTTCATGTCTGCAACTCTGATACATAAGTATAACTTTAGCGTGAGAGTCAACTTGTTATTTATGTTCAGACAGATGACAAACTTGTACTTAGATAGATGAGTTGTTTTTATTGAATTTTGAGACGTGTAATAATATCATATGGTTCGATATCCGTATTTGTGAACCCCAGTTATTATGACCTAGGTATTTAATCGAATGGTATGTTTTGCATTTAAGAAGAAAAAAAATTCTCGTGACTACCGTTCATACTATTTTGGAAAGGCTTTTAAAAATCCAGGTCGTGACACCCTTTGTCAAAGAGTATGTAATGGTGGTATAAAAGAAGTCAATTAGTCTCTTAGTTTATCATCGCACCCACATCATCACATAAAGAGATAGTCACAATCCTACAAGGCTACAACATGTCTGAAGCCAACACATGTTATCCATACAACATATAAAACAATGAAGTTCTAACATCAAACATAGCATGAGCCTAAAACATCCCAAAATAACTAGCCCCCTCTCATCATGCTTCATCCTCATGCTCACCAAACAATCCATCCTAAGCACCTACATGACACAACATACTACCTCAAAACAAAATTACAAACAAATGAGGGGTGAGCTTAGCTCAGTAAGGTTTTAATTAAAAACACAATCTCATGTTATAGCCAAAAGCATTCAAATCACGGAAACCATCTCATTCATGCATCACATCTAAACTTGTGCATCATAGTCTCCATCATAATTCATAAACGCATATGCAAAACATGTGCATCATGGGCTTAATCACATTACATAATAATGTATGCACAACCTATGTGTTCATTCAAATCTCATGGTTCATTCACATCCTACATTAATCAAGTAATATCATTCACATTCACCATGCATAATCAAATATATCTGTAATACCCACTTTTCTGATTACGTCTAACCAAGGGGGTTATAGGTAATTAGAAAATTTTGATAAATTATAGAGGGTTTCAGAAGTTGAAATCTCTGTATATGGGTAGAGCTCGAAGAAATGAGTGTAATAAATTGAAAAATGCACGAAACGGAGGTCGGGAGTGAAAGTTAAGACCATGAGGAGCATGCAATATAGGTGGGAACCACTTAAAAAGAGTGGGTTATATTGCTTTAAGTATGTTAGTATTGAAGGGCTCTTTGATACGAGTTCATCGGTACCAAAAATGCGCAAATCCAAATCCGGGGTAGAAAGTTACGCATGTTTAAAGATAAAGGCGCGCGTGCAATAGACATGCACAACAATGCGCATGCGTGACTGCCATGGCGCAACGTGCGCCCACGAAACCCCGGGCACACCGCCAAAATTTGGGTGTTGTGACCCTACAAGTAGGGTTTCTCAGGCAATTTTGAAGCATGAACTTTCTTTTTTCCATTTCTAAACGTTTTGAGTCCGATTACACCCTTTGAAGAGGCGTTCTTAAGTAAATCGAGCATGCTTTATGCAATGGAGGGGTCCTTTCTTTGAGTTGGAGACCATATGAGAAGGAAATTCCTCTAGACAAGGAGAGGCCCTCCTCGTCATCCTCGAGCACTAGGGAACTCTCCTTCTCTGTTTTGGATCGTTCTGACTTTGATTGAGCCCGTTTAAGAGGCGTTCTTGAGTGAATCAAGTGTGTTCTACACAATGGAGGGATCCATTCTCTAAGTTGGCGACCATATGAGGAGGAAACACTTGAGGCAAGGAGAGGCCCTGCCAGTCATCCTCAAGCACCAAAGAAAGAAAAAGGGGCCAAGAGCAAGACGGAGTTTTGTTCGCAATTGATGGGCCACAATGAGAGAAGCAATACGGAGTAGGGGAGGCTCTATCCTCCACCGAAGAGCCACCTAGCAAGAAAGGTATCTCCAAGCTAAGGGGAGGCCCCGTTCGTAGTTCACAAGCGCGGAAGGAGAAAAATGTCCCCGAAAAGAGGATGTTTTGTTCGTTACCTCTGAGCATAGAAAGTAAGGAGCGTCTCCAGGCTAAGGGATGCTACGTTCACCTATTTCAAAGTTGATTCTCCCCACCATCTTTAGACCTGAAAGGAGGACTCTCTAAAGAAACGAACAGCTCTAAATGCATCCACTTCCAATGTCTCCTATAGGTAAGTATACCTGATCTATATGTGAATACATATGCGTCCTAAGTAGTTAACTTTGGATGTTAAATGACTTATATACTTGCACATCTTAATTAGTGATAATAGTATACTAATTAAGATGTATGATTTTATGTGATCTGATGTAATTTGAATTGAATTATTTTGTTATGCTTTATCCGATATGATCTGAAGTATCCTAATATGTTGTGTTTAGATGTGACTAAATGTGACTTGTCTCGCTCTGGGATGGAACGAGACGTGTGATGTGTTCGGTCTTGCTCTGGGTAGAGCGAGACATATGAATGTATTATGTTCTACTCTATAGTAGACCGAGAAGTGTGATTTCGTTGATTTATTAACTTCTTAACTCCGATAGATTACGAGTTTTAGTATGACTCCGATTGAATATCAATATATACGTATTTTAACATATATGATTTTGGGATGCCTAATGTATGTAATAGTTGTTAGGCAGAACTATGTTCGGATTCCATCGTATTGGAATAATATTGTAAATGTTATCTAATACGTATGTAGGCAACCAACAACAAAGCAAAGTTGGCCTGATCCAAATTAATTATAATTATAAGTTTTATTTAGACCTGCATGCGGTGAACTTTGAAGCTTCGTTGTATGTATGTGAATGTTACAACCTGAGTCTACATATGGGGAAGCTTCGAAGCTCCGTAGTGCGTAGATGAATGTTGTACCTCTCGCACACTGATGATGATTCCTTATTTAAGGAAACATTTTTTTATTAGAGATTTTCTGGACCCTCGCTCAGGTCGGGGCATTACAGTATCAAACTACATCCATCCTACATGTTCTAGGGTAATCATTCCATATTCATCTTGTGTAAATATAAGCTTCATTGTCCCTACACAACCTGTGTCAATGAGCATTATCAACCATACATATGCATAAATACTATGGGTGAATGTTTCACAATAGAGAAAACAGTCCTACTTATCCTAGCCGAAGCACAAGCAGACCCGCTCACCTTAGAAATCCAAAAAAGCAAACATGGAGCAGTTTGGGTAAATCCCTAACTGGAAATCATCCCCTAGTAACCCGATGCACATAGACAAACCAGCCTGAATTCTCATGTCCAGAAATACTCACCAATTTAACTCATTATAACATTCCACTCTTCTCACCCAAGGAGGAAACCCATTCTATAAAGACTGTAACACCCCGTCCATTGGATGTAAAACCCCTCCCTCAAAGGGACGTAAAACCAATTCAAAAAATCTGTGAGCGGCTAATCCGGAAAACTATGACATCGAATTGGCTAATCACGGTAAAACAAGATCAGTCATGGCTTGATAAGTCATCTTATGATGTATGCTACATGATATATGCATGATCAAAGCTAAGTGTTTGCAAGCATAAACAGTTATATCCTAGTAAGCCATATTATGCGTGAAACATGGGACATACCTAGCAATTATGGTAATGTAAGCATAACTAAACATAAACAAACATGGCCATATTAATAACAAAGCTAAAACATGTGGACACAAGTCATATGCAATTAATGTGACATGTGTGCAAACATTCATGCTTTATCATGATCATAATTCAATGGAGTCATAAGGAGAACATGAAGAAAAAGCATGACTCACATTGTGCATAAATGTATAAGGTCATATGCATATCTAGCAAAAACATGTGAAGAATGGTTTATACATAATTAGTGTAACATGGGTACAAGCATTCATAGCATGAGATGAAAATTCTTTACTAGTTACATGTAAGAAAAGTCGTAGAACCTTCAAAATTCAACTTAAAAATAAGCATAAAAGTCATTTTTCAATGGAATGATCAATCACTTGAATAAGGGAATCGGTCGATCGAGAGTAGCAAACAGTCATTTTGGCAATCAATAGGTCAATCAATCAATCATTTCATCAGAATGATCGATCATTCTTCATAAATTCATTTACAATCATTTGAATGATCGATTGATTGTGAACAACAATTGATCAAAGTTTTCTTTCTTCTAGAAAAAAAACCACAACCATTCCTAAAATCTTTAATAATTCCTAAAACATCATGGAACCTCATATAAACATTATTTAATCTTAAAACATGATAGATCTAATTTTTCTTATGGTCAATGATGCATAAATAATGTTGATTCATCCATTTTAGAAAACTCGAATTTAACAATCCATAAGCTTCAAAAACATAAATCTCCCATTCTACATGGTCTTACATACAATAAAAACCTCTTAGAAGGAAAACCCCTTACCTTAAACAAGATCATAGACACCTGCTTCTCTTCCAAAGCTCAAAGAACACCTACCAAAAAATTAGGATTTTTTTAGCCTAAGCAAAAATCATGTTTTTCTACCAAAATAGACACAAATCAACAAGGAGATGATAGATCCGAAAATCCATTGGGTTAAAGAAAAAAATCACATGGATTGGGGTTTCGGATCAAGATTAAAGAAATGACCTTGAAGGAAATAAACTAAACATCCCACTAGAAGTGGTGAAAGATGGGATCATTAAGACAAAATTGAAAGGTTTAAGAGAAAATTTACCTTATAATGGGATTTCCTCTTTAGGAATGTGGGCAGAGCCCTAGCTTCCTCCAAATCTCAGCTCTTCCCCATTTGGAAATAGACTAGGTTTTTTTTATAGTAAGTGAGTAATAGGCTAAAAATTGAATTATTAGGCTAAAAATAGGCCAATATACCTCAAGTGACCCTATAAGGGCACATTTGACTCCAAAAACAAAATTAATCAAATCAAAATCTCACATAAACAAATCAAGAAAAAGTTGGTGGTCGAAGGGGTTAGCAAACCACCCGACCTAGACATGGGTCCCAAGGTGGGGCCCGCTTCCTTGTTTAAGGAGTTCAAGAAGAAACATTGACACCAAATTGTGGAAATTAGATGGATCAATCTAGACACTTACATTTATAAACTAAATTAAAATTAAACCCTAAGAAATTTATAATTAAACTAACCCATTACCCCAAGAAAAATCAAATCAAACCAAAACAAAAAATTTCACACTAATCAAAAGGTATTAAAATTAGCATATCTTACAATTTTTATTTTTAGTAATGTAACAACACTCTAGCAAATTATTGTAGCACTTTATTGTATAATTTATTGTTCAATGATTGATCGATTGCTATAGCGATTGATTGGCTATTATAATAATTTTTACAAAATTTGAACGAGATGATGGGTGATCAATTAGGGACTGTAGTGATCGATCACTATTGCCTATAATCTCCCAAAATAAGCTATTTTGAGTTGAATTTGTTTCATATTCAAGGTCTAACACCTAAACCAACTTAGTCAACTATATAAGGGGTATTTTTGACATGGTAAAAGCAGAGGGAAGCCATTGTTAGTATAGAGAGATATTAATGAGTCTACTCTATTTAGTTTTGAGAGTATATAGGTTTCCTTTGGCTACATGCTTGGAAAATCAAATCAATTAGCCAAAAGTGAGAAGAAATTCACAACACAACATACAAGAGTTTGAAGAATTGGAGTAAAGTTCTTCATCAATGAGTGATTGAAGAAGCTCAAAAGAAGATCAACAATCAAAGGAGTCTTTCATTGAGCCTCAGTAAGAAAACTAAAATGGAACATAAAGAGGAAAACTTCAAGGGTTTGACAGAGGGAGAAACATGAAGGCCAACAATGAAGAGGGCTGAATAAAAACATATATTGTTGTTTGTGTTAAGTCAAGAGTTTGGTTGGTTGTTTTGAGGTCTTGTAAGTTCTTGCTTAGTTGACATTGTCATGGTTTTTTACCCTACATAGGGTTTTTCATGTTAAATCCTTGTGTGACCTTGCTTGATTTATGGTTTGATTACTTGATAGCTTGATCATGAATGTACATAGTCATTACGTTTTTATTATTTTTGCCATAAAAAAATTCATATATGGGCTAGAACACTTAATTCTTACCTGTCAAAGTAGTAGTTTTAGGAGTAATCTCGTTATTCGCTAGGTTGAGTAGACCAAAATTAAACTCTGACTCATGTGACTATGTTTAAAATTACACACCACACTAAAAGTCTTAATAAACAAGATAATAAATCATATATTTCTTCTAGATCTTGTTGTACTTTTCATACTCTTGTTCCCAACCCAGTGACTCTTCCTGCGAACCTACATCATGAGGATCTTTAATATATGAGTATACCCTAGTGGGGTGGCTAAACAAGTAATATAATAACAATTCACAAGAATTCATCACATCATCACATTTAAAATAATATCATATCCAATAGTAATCTTCATTAATACCATGCATAATGTAATAAGCAAAACATTCACAATTGCTTTATCCTAATTTCAAACATCATAAGTGTAAGTCATAAGGTTCTCTATGACACGATATATCCACATCTAGGACTACAGCCTCGTCTCACCATTTAACATCCCTTTTTTTTATAATTTTCTATGACCTTTCTACAAAATTTTTTGCTCATTTTTCAAGTGGAAAAATTTGATGCTTACTCAATATTCATACCCATAGAGTCAAGTGTTGGACACAATCATAGGCCACAATCCTTGACGTGCCATAGAAGCTTTCGAAGAGAAAAAGCAACAAAAATACAAAGGAAAATGGAAGAGAAAAGGGAGAGATAGACAAAAAAATAAAAAAAATCAAACCAGATAAGACAAGGCTCAAGATGGCTCAATCTATTATTCAATGCCCCCCCCCCGCAACTGCTATGCCTCCCTCCTTGTGACATTCGGCTGTCAGTGAGTTGTTGGGCCACCACCACCGCCAGCTTTGCTTCCTACCAGTAGGAGAAAGTGGTTGTGGCCAGCTCCACCCATTCCTCTTCTCTTCAGTCATTCATTAACACATCCCAGACCCCCCCCCCCCACGTAATCTCTCTCTCTATAGCTAAGCCGGAGGGATGCTAGCTGGCCTCCTCCTTGCAAATGCTAGACAACCTCCCCAGCACTGCCCCAACCTAGCTCACTAGCTCTAGCCCTCCTCTTGCCTCCTTCGGTTTCTCCCAAACACCTCAGTCTACTTTGGGCATTTGCAATCATTGTTGTCAGCTGGATTTGGCCGACCGGACCTCGGTCTGACTTTGCCCTAGCCTGGCAATGGCAGATGCCACTTCCCCTGCTTCAGTTCTTCTTTCTTCACCCTTCCTCCCCCTCTTCTTCTCTGTTTTCCCTTTTGCTGAGTCAAAGCATGCCTCTGGGTGCATCTCTGGTTGCTGACAGTGGCCATTCAGCCTTTGGTCGGCTCTGTCATTTCTCCACAATGGTGGGAGGCCACCCCTTGGGGCCTAGCACCGGCTGCTCTACCCTTTTCTAGCAGGCCAGCTCCACCCTCCTCCTCCCCTATTTTTGTCTTGGGTGCTCTGTTCACAATCTTTGGCTAAGGCCACCAGTGAGCCGCGGATCATTTGGTCATTGGGGGTTCCGTCCCAAACTGACGACTGTAGTGGGCCATCTCTTTCAGCCCCTCTCAGCCTCCTTATGCCCCTTTGATCTGATCTAAGAGGCCTTGACCAGACATTGCAATAAGAACCACCTTCTCCTCTCATTCCATCTATTTGAGGCCCTCCACCAACTGTTGGCCTTGGGCTGCCCTTGGGGTTAGCCTTGTTTCACTTGTGGCCTTAGCTCAAACCTAAACCTTCACCTTGTCCTCTACCATGTAGATGCACAATTACCCACACCAATTATTTTGGTTGTGGGTGGTGATTGACATTGTTGCTTCTTTCGCTGGCCACCACCTCATAGCCAAAGCTCTATTGCACTATCGCTCTTGTGGGCCTAGGGCTGCCTCAATACCCACTGATAGCCTAACTTCCCCTCTTTTTTCCCCTTGGCCGCATGTGGCCATGTGTGTTTTTTAGGGTTTAGGCATCGCTTTTCCACTAGCTGACCATTGGATGGCTCCCCCACTGAGTGAATTTGACAATCAGAGTCATCCGCCCTTTCACTATCCACGATCACATACACATGACCTCCACCCTTCTTGTGGGCCATAGCCAAGTGAATTTGCCTCCGTTAGGTGTTGTCTATGGGTAATTTTGACGTATTGTGGCCAGCTGAGTATTTATCAGCTGTCGGATGACCTTTAGATGTCCACCTTGACTTGTGGTAGCACCTGCCACTCCTTGTTGGCACGACCTTACTGTCAGCCACCCTTAGTATGCCATTGTTGATCATTGATTTCTGCACAAACTTCTATCAGCCCGTCTTGTTGTGATTACTTCTGGTGCTTCCATGATCCGATTGCATGATGTAAGAGGGAAAGACAACATACTAGAATATGGTTGATTATGCATATGACATACACGTGGGCTAAATACCTAATTAATGTATGTGGATCATGTGTATGCTAGTGATGGCAAACAAGTATGTTGGTAAGCTATCTGTTGTATTATGGGTATGTGACGCGTAAGTAAGATGAATTAGGTTATGTGTATGTGATATGTATGTATGTGTCAAATAGAGTTTTGAGCGATGGACAATAAGTGGTGGCAAAGGGTTTTGCATGGATTTCATGTGGATCTGTATCAACATGATGGATGCTAGAAGGGGTGGTATAAGTGACGGCAAGGTTTGGTTTGGATTGGAGCATATGTTGGGGGCTTAGTTAGTAAGTAGACGTAAGGCCTGAAGACGGTATGGGGAGATTGCTAAATATTAATTTTTCATAGCATAATTGTACACTTGGAACATAAGAACAATAATTAAGGTTCTATGCAGAATTTGATGAGTGAGGTTTGATCAAGGGGGTTTAGTTTGATGTTTTCTGAGTAAGATGATTTGACCATAGGTATTTGCGCACTCAAGTAAGTAGTATCATAGATCTACTCTTACCTATTTGATCTTGTGCCCCATGAACATAGGTGTGCATTGCCTTCGGAAAAGTCCATGATGTCTAGTTGTTCCCAAGTATTAATGTAACATCCATAAATTTTAAATAATATTTTTATAATTTTCTATGAAAAAAATTAGGTGAATTGAATAGAATTCGGTGAGACGAGCATAATGAACCCAAGAACACGTGAAACAGAGGTCGGGAGAGAAAGTTATGACCTCATGAAATGTATCATATGGGTGGGACCCACTTTGAAAGTATGAGTTAACCTCCCATGTGGGGTCTAGTTTCGAAGGGCTCATCGATACGTGTCCATCGGTACTAAGAACACGTAATTGTGACTTTGGGATAAAAAAATATGATGTTTTTAAATTTTAAAAATAAAAAAATATATATTTCTAATAGAAGCGTCAGAAATCTAATGCACGTCAATGACATGCATCAGAAATTTGACGTGCGTAAGAGGCGCATGTCAGAATACTGATGCTTGTTAGACACATGCATAAAAAAACTGATGCACGTCAGTTTTCTGATGTGTGACGCGTGTCTGACACGCGTCAGTCCTCTTCCCCTATAAATAGTCGTCAGGTTGTGATTCAGTTCATTCAGAAACTTTTTTTCTTCGTTTCTTACTCGTTTTACATTCGATTTAAGTCATTTAAGTGGCGCTTTTACCTAAATTGATTGCACCGAACATCATGGCAGAGTTATTTTTCTATTTTGAGATCTCTACAACTCAGAAATCTAACACTTAATTTTAGGCTGTCTAGAGTATCGTTTATTTTCTCGTGCGGAAATCAAGGTAGGGGCTTTTATCCTCTTTTAAGACATGAATACTTACATTGGTTGTCTTTAAAAATTTATATGAATAAATCTAGTTAATTTCCATGTGTGTTTTAGAATTGCCTCATATACTTGACTTATTAAGTGTTTGTCTTTTGAATTTAATTAAGAATTATGCTTTATGCTATATGTGGTATAAAGAAAATCTAGCTTCACCATTATTTTAAAGCATGGTAAGATTGAAAGACGGTTTTTATGGAATTGTTGCTCTATCAAAATGATTTTAGAAATTATGTACAATCATGACCACCAAGTTGCTGAGATGAGATAGAGAAGGGGTAACTGTCTTGTTGGAACGAGTGACTATCCCTACCTTTATAATCATTGTTAGTAACACAACCATGACTTATAAAGGCGAGGCTAGGATTTTGAAAGGTTGATCTTTGCAGATGATTGTTTAAAGTAAAAAAAAAAGAGAGAAGGAAATTCTCATTTGAGTCGGGCATATAAAAGATTAAATTGTTTGGAGCTCAAATTGGTAGACATACCGATATAGTTCTATAATTGAGAGTACATGGGTAAATCCAGTTTGGAATCGGATACACGGTACGCACATTAGCCTGGTGAGCCCCTAATGAAGGGCAAGACCCCGATTCGCCCCAAACAAAGGGCAACTATCAAGGCTACACTTGCTAGGGTAGAGAGTATCATGGGAAAACTCTATGCTCTCTAGATCCCGGTGCCCCATGAGCAGGATGGCTCTTCCCTCTACAAGCACGAAGTGTTTTATGGAAAATCTGTAGAGGAGTAAGAGGCTGTTGCTTTGTACCTGCAGCAAATTCTTTATAATATACTAAGTGTCTAAGACACTAGTAATAAGCCATCAGAACTTATAATCCCTAGAAGCATCTTCGATACATAGGAAGAAGCCCTGGGGAAGTTTTTGGGTGAGAGGCACACCCTTACTACTTCTTCGAAAAGTATTATTTATTTACTTGATTATGTCATTTACAAACTGCCAAATGTTATATTTATGTTTGATAGGATAATTACTCCTACTGAGTATTTTAAAATACTTACCACCCCCCCAGACCTTGCAGGGCCTGGTGTGGAATAGACGGGTGTAGAAGAAAGCAGTAAAGATACTTTTTGGGAGCTTTACGTGGTGACCACAGAGTCTATGATTACACCAATAGTTTTCTAAGTACATTTTCATATTTTTTTGGCTTGAGAAGCCTTGTTTATATCTTTACTTATGTGTTTGTACACATATAGTATATTTCCTAGGGAATAAAATATTTCCTGTTACATTTATGGTTATATGTTTTCGGTTGCGACCTGAGCAAGCTCTGATTTTACTTTTTAACTCTTTATATGTTTTATAAAATCCCAGGTCGTGACAGTTAAGGTGACACCCAAGTGACATTCCATTCCTTCGACACTAGAGTTAATTATATTATAGTGAGCTCTAGTTGTCGAGAGTGAGATTTTATGAGTATGTGTACGACTATAAGATTTTGTTTAAAAGTAAGTTCGTAAAATTTTGAGTAAGAGTAAGTTTGAAAGTTTTTTAGAAGGATTGTAAGTGTAAGCTTCCGAGTAAGATTGCATGTGTATGTGATTTTTTTGTATGCTTTGTTTTTGATGCACACACGAGAATATTTGGTTTGGTTGTACGATAAATGGAAAAAATTATGTTAGAAAATTGATGTACGATGTTTAAAATTTATAAAAATTGTATTCACAGGTTACGAATTTTGTCAATTATCCTAATTTACAGTCGTTATGTTGCAAGAAAATTTCTTGATTTTTTAAGAAAATGTGTAAAAAAATGTCAAGCATTACACACTAGACTATGAACTACTCATCACCGTCCTCAAGTATTTTGAGGCATACCCATTCCATCTACACCATGAAGCTAAGGCCCACAGGGACTCACAGACCAAAGTGGTTGACATCTTGACTTCTATGATCATCGAAGCATCCTATTTTACATTGCGCGGGACTAGTCATCTTTTAATGCTCTAGTTCATTTGAACAGATCTCTCAGGTCAGGGAAATGATTCTACATAATTTTCATACTTAGAGAGCCATAAGACCTTGGTCTTATTTCACACCATACTCTTTCTATACGTGGATGAAGACTAACTTGTTGAGCCGTTTAGATACGGACTTCTTGTCCTTAAGTGCCTTTATAACATTCCCAGGTGCGATCCATTACAAGGATTCTCACACATAAAAAAACAAGGGCACATATACCCAAGCATCATCATCAATCATAATATAACATATAATTATGTTTCAAGCATTCAATATCATGCTATTATATCTCATAATAATACCTAACACTTATATAATTCATTGCTAACATATTTCCCCAAACCAACGTACTATTGGTGGACTTATCATTGTGTATACTAAGTCACCAATGACCATCGCTAAATCATCGACATGTTGAACTCTCGTGGATAGTGGGATGTCGAGGACCACCATTATCATCAACGCCTCACCGATGTGCCGATCTCCTTGCCAGTAACACACAGACATGATGATGATCATCAATATAAGTACTATCATCTCGTCTGTGACATCAACAGTGTCACTAATGTGTCGATGGACATGCCGATGGTTGGGAAAAATAATAAAAATTATAATATTTATTTTAAATTCATCTAAAACATTATGTAACATTACATTTCACAATAATATTCCAAAATCAATACCATAACATGATCTTGTGGCTTAAAACACTCGTATAACGTAGGAGTTATGATCATAATCATAATCATAACAGAGCGTTCTAAAAAGTCATGTCATCTTATGTTCAAACACCATAACATTGTAATTCAATTTTGTTGTGCATACACATGAAAACAATCAACCCGCTCACCTAGAACAATCCCTAGCTGGGAAGATCATTTCCTATAAAAGGAAAACTAGAGCAGTTTGAGTAGGTTCCCTAACTGGGAAGGTATCCCCTCTCACCCAGGACAATCCTTAGTGAGGAAGGCTTGAATTCTAAGAAGAAAAACTGGAGCAGCCTTCTCACTCAAGACTAACCTTGTAAGGGAAAGTATGAATTCATCGAAAGGAAAACTAGAGTAGCGTGGTAAGCTGGTGCACACGTACATACAATCCTAAAATCTCAGAGTCTAGATAACTCATCAAATAAACTCACATAAACAATCTACTTCATCTCAACTAGGGGAGGCACCACGTTCTTGATGGAATGCGAAACAAAATCTTGTCCTTTCATACCCAAATTGATTTGATAAGCCTCAGAATGATTAATTTGACATACAATGGCATCCAATTACATCCCATCGATCAATCATGGCTAATCATGATTACTCTTGTTAGTAAATCATTTTCTTGATACATACGTGAGCAAATGGTAAACGAGTCTAAGTATAAGTAAACATGCTCAAATCAGTCTACATGTGCATGAGACATGGTCCATTTGTGCCTAATATCATTATAAACATCTATGCAAGAGTGTACATAAGTGATAGTGTGCAAACCTAAGCTAAGACATGTGAAACATGAACAAAAGATAATCAATGTCATATATGCGTGCATCCATAATTTTATTATAGTCCTACCCTACTGGAATCATGGAGTAAATGTGATAAAAATATTGAAATACGAGTTCATGAAAAGTATAACATCATGCTAGACCTAGACAAGTATAAACATCGTCATACTTAAACTAGAACATGGGAAACACATGTATGTATGTATATATATATATATATATATATATATATATATATATATATATATATATATAGAACATCATGGTTAAACCTACTAAAATCATTAAGTAATCATAAAGAGGTTATCAAACATGGATTTAGAACAAGTAGAATATCATTCTAAAATTAAACAAGTATAGAGATAATCATGCAAACTAAATCATAATTCAAAAATGGTCTTCCTGCATTTACAATAGCATTATAGGTAATCATAAGTCATTTTAATCATAAAGAATTAGATTTATGAGAAGATAATAAGAAATGGTTGAAATACACAAAATGGATAGAATCACAAAATCAACTGTTTGGCCATTCAAATGGCCAATCAAGTTGTTCAAATGATTGGCCATTCGATGAGCTAGATAGGTCGTTTGAACGGTCAGCCATTCAAATGCGTATTGGCTCGCTCAAATACCCTTAACAGTTTTACTTCTTTCCCATTCATCTTCAACCTTTTGAAATTCAAATCGACAATATTCCAAAATTCGAGATAAATTCTAAAATCACAATAGAATGTCATAATATCAAAATTAATCAAAATTAACCCTAGAACATGATAGATCTAATCATTTACAGGCTTAATCACAAGAAAATATCCATAAATAACATATTTTTAACAAATCACCATTAAAGCATAAAATGAAGCAAAAACCCACAAAGATCTAAAATCATGCATTCCAATGGATAAAACCATACAAGAGAAAACTCCCTTATCTCTATGAAGCCCTTTGATCCAGGAAGAATCTTCAATCCTCAAGAAACCCTACCCAATAATTAGGGTTTTAAGTTAAAATTTGATCAAAATCAACTAATAGGCTCAAATCAATTTGAAAAAAGTTAGATCTAGAATATCCTTTGATAAAAATGAAAACCACCCATTTAGGGTTTTAAATTGAAATTCAAATAAGATTTTTAATAGAAAAAATCAAAATCAATTTGGAGGAAATAAAGATAAGAATGATTAAGACCAAAATCGAAAGATTAGAGATGATTAGAGAAAGAAGACACACCTTAATATGTTTTTCCGATTTGGGAAATGGGGGTAGAGCAGCTCCTTCTCCCTGACATAGCCCTTCCCCAAAATAGGTAAGTGCCTAAAGTTTTTCCTTAAATAGTAAGGTTTTGGGTTAGGTTTACAAACTGTTAGGCTATAAAATAGGGTACAAACGTCCTAAGTGGCTAATTATGGTTATTTTTGGGCTAAAAATGAATTTCATCCTTCCAAAACCTACTGAAATAAATTAATATGAGTTTAGGGATCAGGTGTGTCACACGCTGTCCACTATGGACGTGGGGCCTGCAGCGGGGTTCACACCCTTAATTTAGGAAAATTTACAATAAAATTTGAGGAATTCCATAAAATTAGATTATTTAAGTTTGACACTAAAACTTATAAAAAAGTAAAATTAAACCTTATTTAAACAATAATTACTAACCCTTAACTTCAAAAAACCAAGTCAAATCGTCAATCAAACATAACCACACAAATACACATAATTAAAAAGAAAATTAAACTGGGTTAAAGTTAGAGATTTTACATCCTACCCACCTTATAAAAAGTTTATCCTCAAAATTCTCTATCGGTTAGCGATGAAAAGATACGGGTATTTCTCCTTCACTTCGTCTTCTCGCTCCCACGTGGCTTCTACCACATTATGATTTTGCCATAAGACCTTCATCAACAGGATCACTTTGTGTCTAAGGGTCTTGTCCTTCTTTTCCAATATACGCACTGGCACTTCCACATAAGATAGATCCTCCCTAAGTTCCAACAGTTCAAAATCTAGCACATGGAATGGATCCGGCTCATACTTTTGAAGAAGTGAAACGTGGAACACGCTATGGATGTTCGCGAGTTGAGGAGGTAGGGCAACCTGATATGCCATAGTGCAAATACACTCTATGACTTCAAAGGGGTTGATGAATTGAGGAGATAGTTTTCTCTTCTTACCAAAACAAACAACACCACGAGAATGAGAGCTTTTTTAGAACACATGATCACCCACATCAAACTCTAGGTCTCGCCGTGCTATGCCAACTTTGTGCCATTTGCAGCCTCTCCTGAACGAATAGGAACTTCGCCACTATTATTGTATGAGCTCAAGACCGGAAAGAATATGATCCCCAACGAGATCAGCATGGATGCCCATATAATGCCACAAATGGCATCATCTTAATGCTTTCCTAATAACTGTTGTTGTAAGCAAACTCTAGTAAAAGTAGGTGCTGCTCCCAACTTCTTTTCCACTAAAGTATACACGCCTGAAGCATATCCTCAAGAGTTTGGATGGTCCTCTCCAATCGCCTATTGGTCTGGGGGAGATAGGCTGAGCTAAGATGCAATGATGTACCCAAGGCCTTTTGGAAACTCTGCCAAAATTCGGAGGTGAAGCACAGATCACGGTCGGAAATAATAGACATAGGAACTCCATGCAATCGTACAACCTCCTTCACATATGGGCTACTAGCATGTCGAAGGGAGTAGTCATCCTTCTTGCAATGAAATGTGCGGACTTGTTGAGTCGATCGACGATGACCCACACCACATCGTTACTGCTCAGCGAACTCAGGAGTTCAAAAACAAAATCCATTGCTACGTTCTCCCACTTCCTCTCCTGGATGGGAGGGGTTGTAGCATACTACCTGAATACTGATGCTCCACCTTAACTTGCTGACATACAAGGCATTTGGACACATAGGAAGTGATGTGTCTCTTCATACCACTCAACCAAAAGGTTCTCTTGATGTCATGGTACATCTTGGTTCCGCCTGGGTAGAAGGAGAACCTAGAATGGTGTACTTTTGATAAAATACACTCCTTAAGCTCCACGGAGTCTGGCACACACAACTGTCCCCGATAAGTCAAGTTCCCATTGACCTCCTCGAAGTTGATCATCGTTCTTGCTGTCAACCTAGCCTTCATGGTTTGGATCTCCTCAACCCTCTTTTGAGCTTCCACTACATCATTAACCAAGCTAAGGCTTATGGATAGTTGGGGAACCACCTACATGTATCCTCCATAGCTAACTCCAGCTTAAGCCCAATAGCTTCCTCATACAAGAGACATTCTTGAACACGCACACAAGCTACCGATGTGGTTGATTTCCTACTCAAGGCATCCACCACCACATTATCTTTCCCGAGATGATATGGTCATAGTCCTTCAAAAATTTCAACCATCTTCTTTGCTTCATGTTCAAATCTCTTTGAGTGAAGAGATACTTCAAGCTCTTATGGTTTGTGAATACCTTGAACTTCTCACCATAGAAATAGTGCTACCAAATCTTCAATGCAAACAACGACCGCTAACTCCAAGTCATGTGTATGATAGTTTCGCTCATGCACTCTAAACTAATGAGATGAATAAGCTATCACTCTCCCATGCTAAATTAACACAAATCCCAAACCTCTAAGTGAAGCATCACTATACCACATGTCCACTACTCCCCGAAGGCAAAGTTAAGACCAGAGCTGAGGTTAACCTCTTCTTCAACTCTTTGAAACTTTCTTCACATGATTGACTCCATTCAAATTGCTCATTCGTCCTTGTTAACTTGGTCATAGGGCTTGCAATGCGAAAGAATCCCTCTATTATTCTCCGGTAGTACCCTGAGAGCCCTACGAAATTGCAAACCTTAGAAGTGCTCTTGGGTCACTCCCACCTCAGGCCGCTTCCATATTGAATGGGTCTACCACCATACCGTCCTTAGAGTTGATGTGGACAAAGAACTGCACCTCTTCCAATCAGAACTCGCACTTGTCAAACTTTGTCTAGAGATGGTTTTCACGCAAGGTTTGCAAGACGAACCTCAAATGTTCCTCATGCTCTTCTTGGCTAGCAAAATAAATCAAAATATCATCGACAAAGATGATGACAAACCTATCCAAGTACGGTTGGAAGACTATGTTCATCAAGTCTATGAATGATGCCGGTGCATTGGTGAGGCCGACGGGCATCACCAAGAACTCGTAGTGTCCATATCGAGTACGGAATGCTGTCTTAGATACATCATCAGGACAGATACAGAGCTGATGATAGCCTGGCCTCAAGTCAATCTTGGAGAACACATGAGCTTTTTGCCATTGATTAAACAAATCATCAATATGAGGCAAGGGATATTTGTTCTTGATGGTTACCTAGTTCAACATTTGGTAATCAATAGAAAGCCAAAGAGAATCATCCTTCTTTCTCACAAAGAGGACTGGTCCACCCCAAGGAGATGCATTCAGTCAAATATATCCCTTATCCATCAAATCCTGTAGCTGTGACTTGAGCTCATTGAGTTAAGCTAGAGCCATGTGGTATGGGGATTTAGAGATAAGAGATGTGCCTAGAATAAGATCCATGTGGAACTAAATCTCCCTCTTTAGAGGCAACTCCGACACTACCTGCACGGATTCAAGAGAAGGCAAGGTCACCCTCTTTCCCAAGATGCTTTCAAGGAATGCTTCACCCATTGTTAATCTACTTTCTCACACCCTGGAAGATGAAAAGGTCAATGTCTGACAAAGCAAACACCACTTTCTTCCCTCAACCATCAACATGTCAATGCCTAAAATCACATAAAAGTCAATCATAGACAAAATAATCAAATCAACATACAACTCATGCCCCTCAATCAATATTGAGACCTTCTCAGGATATTCCTATGCCCGAAGGGAAGAGAAAGGAGTAGACACACGCAAGGGAATAGATAGCATCTTATGTTCAAAAGAAAGCTCATGAGCAAAATGTGGTGAAATGAATGAATGAGAAGATCTGGTATCAAACAACACTCTAGCATAGTGGGAGGCAATTGCAAGCATACCTTTCACCACAGTCGAAGCATTGGCCGCCTCATGAGCTGAGATCGTATAGACTTTTCCTTGGTTGATCAGCTTCTTTTGTTGTCCCTCTTGCTGCCCACCTTGTGGTCTTCCTTGAGGTCTCCCTTGTTGCCTTCCTTACTGCCTTGGGTGTTGATTTGGTAGAACCGGCTGACGCCTTGGTGCATCACCATGAGTGTTGGAGGACACTCATTCTGGTAGTGCCCCTTTTGCCCAAAAAGGAAGCAAGTAATGTTGGCATGACGGTTATGGTGATTCGGCTGCATGTGGTCGGTGTTGTTCCTCACAAAGTTACCACCACGAGGCTTTTGGTTCCTATGTATATGGGAGACCTCTTGCCTTGGCCTCTTAGGCTACTACCCCTTCTTCTTGAGATATTCCTTCGAGTCTTTCTCCACCACAATGGTAGTCCCAAGAACCTCTGCCAATGTATTGTGCCTGAAGGGAACCTCTAATGCCCCGACTTGAAAACAAACCCAACCCAGGGGTTCACAACAAAGGGCATAACCTGCACTCTGGGTTATCCCAAAAATAAATAAAAATAAAACAAAAACCAGGAGCAGCAGACTCTTAGTGCAAGAGTCTTCACATTCCTCTTCACACTTTGGAACTTTAGCACTCCGTAGTGCGTAGGCCACAACAAACCTAGTTTAATATCTAATTCGGATCGGGCCAATGTTGCCTTGCCATTGGTTGCCTATGTATGTATCGAATAATATTCACGATGCTACTCTGATACGATTGAATCTATACATAGTTTTGCCTATTGGCTACTACATACATCAAACCATACGACAATACATACGTATACCCAAATATTTAATCGGGGTTATATGAAAACT
Organism: Saururus chinensis; assembly: GCA_035235625.1. Taxonomy (NCBI): domain Eukaryota; kingdom Viridiplantae; phylum Streptophyta; class Magnoliopsida; order Piperales; family Saururaceae; genus Saururus; species Saururus chinensis. The sequence goes on from CP141140.1 coordinate 33,253,208, forward strand.
CATAAAACACTGGTAACATACATCTCACTCTATTATAAAGACAACCACCATAACATGCCTCGCTCTACCCCATAGCGGATCCATCACATTCACACATCTCGCTCCATCACTGAGCCGAGACCACACACATCATACGTCTCACTTTATCACTGAGCCGAGACTGTACAAACACCACACGTCTTGCTCTCCCCCAGAACAAGACGGAACACAATCATAGGTCTCACTCTATCACTGAGCCGAGACTGAACACACACATTACACGTCTCGCTATACTCCAGAGCAAGACGGAACAGAAACAAGTAACATCAAAGCATGGCATACCGATACAGGTCAAAGCATAACATATAGCCTAACTAGCACCTCACTTCCTTTGAGCAAGACTTAGCCCCTCATATGGGTGGTTCAACCAACGGAGTAGCACACCTCACATCCTTTGAATAAGAGTAATAAGGATAAAGAAGATAATAAAATAAGCCATCATAATCATCCTCACACACAACCCACATCATAATCTCTAGAGCCTACACATGGCTCAAAAATTTGAAAAGTTCATAGATGTCTAACAACAACAAATAAACATGAGTAACATACATAATCCACCACAGGATGTTCTGAAGTGTCAGCAATGAGAAGATCAGAAAGTAAAACACCATCATAATGTGACAAAAGCTAATCTCATGTGTACCCATGACGTCCCTCATATGAAGTGTCCTGCTCATATGCACATCACACCGTGTAGCCCCAAAATAAATCACAAAAAAGGGGTGAGTCAAAAACTTAGTAAGGGTTTGAAAGCAGTAACATTAATCAAAAAATCATCACGGCGCAACATCATGGTAATTCGGATTCATAAATGACATGGTATACCCTTTTCTAATCATCTCCCTACTAAACCCCTACTTATCCATAAGTAAAAGATCTAGCATGCACATAACACATATCTAAAAAATCAGGGCGTAATGATCATAGTATGGCCTAACATCCATCCTATATAAATAGTGACTCTCACCCAATCACAGTCATGCATAATATCCCACATAATCCACATGAGAAGTGTCTCTAACACACTTTCTGATCATGCATTCATATCACATAAACCTGCATGAGAAGTGTCTCTAACACACATAATCACATAATGTAGATTCATATAATTCATCCATAAATCATTCACTTTGCACAATAAATGTCTCAATCACACTATACTAAATCATGCATAATAAATCATATCCACATGTGTCACATGATCCCTACACAACCTGTGCAATTATGGGCATAATATAATCTAATACACATGCATTATCAACAAATGGTGAATGCCTCCATCAAGGAGTGAATATAAACATACACCCACCCATGATAGTGTCCGATTTCCTACATGGAAGCTTGGGGTGTCAACCTGCTATGGACATCAATTTGATTTCAAAAAGGAAACCTAGGGTGTTTGGGGTAGTCAGTCCCACTGCTCGCCCTGGACATCCACAAGGGATGTCCGAATTCCTTTCAGAAACCTAGAGCAGGTCTGCTTGCCCTAGACAATCCTGGCCAAGAATGTCCGATCTCCTCACGAAGATCTAGAGCAGTGTGTTCACCCTAGACATCTCTGCGGTGAGGAGAGTTTGAATCCCACAGGGGGAAACTAGAACATGTGGTAGCTGGTGCACAAAGGCATAACACTCTGGATTCTCAGGGTCCAGGTTTGACTATCTCAATAAACAAATCTCAACCGCATTAACAATTCAAATCAACTCAACCCGGGGAGTATCCATGTTCCACACAGGAACTCAAATCAAAATCATATCCTTTCGGACCAGCCAAGTTCCGATTAAGCCAATGACTGATTAATCTGGCACGCAATTTCAAACCATTGCATCCAATCGATCAAACATGGCTAAACATCGGTAAAGTCTCATACAAATCCAATTCATGATGCATGCAACATGATACATACGTGAGCAATCTCTATGTGAATTCTAACACATGGAATATGCTCTCATCAGTCCCCACATGTATCACATTTGAATCATAAACAACCACGATTTCATAATAATTTCCCCACATGAGTGTGTTCATACATTTCTAAGCACATGACCATGCTTTGACAATAGCTCATAAGGCAATACACACATGTTTTGATAAAATCTAATCATGGTTACCAACTGAAATCATGGGTAAAATCTATCGTAAACCATCATTCCATTCATGTGAGATCAAATGCTCAACTCTTACAAGCATAATTATTCTACACATGAAGCTAGAACATGATATCACCATTCATCCACGATTCATTAATATTATAAGATGACATATCATATCATTGTCATACAATAACAATGCTGGAAACATCCTTAAAACATAAGAATTTCATCAACCATAGATTGAAGATAATCAATGCTAGCATGCTAACCATAATCATGTAATTCCGCATAATACTTGAGCATGCTTCTTAAATCCCAACCTAAATAACCTACCCTTCTAGTAGCTTATTCTAACTCAAAACACTCCACATAAACATTAGAAATATTAGTTGGGAGTAAAATGCCGAAATAAGCATAAAAACCCAAAATGCCCAAATATGTTGTGTAGCTAATCGATCGGCCTGCAAGAGCGTTCAATCAGCTGGCCTGAAAATCAACCTGCAACTCCGTTTGGCCGATCGATCGTCCTGCAAGGGAATCAATCACCATAACGACAGATCTGGTTCATCTTCTTCATTTTGAAAACCAAACTGATACACCATCAATCAAACTTAAAATTTCAAATCAAAGCTCTAAACTTCATAAAAATTTAATCAAACCTTCCAGAATACTAAATCTACCCATTATCAACCAAAACCCTAAGAAATTAATGCAAAAGATTCACTTTTTACTAAGCTACCATTAAAGCCTTAAACATAAAACCCACTCAAGCAAAACACATAAAAATTGAGATTTGCAAACATAGTGAGGCTGAGACTAAAACCCACTACCTTTCCCCTTGTTTTGAGTCAGATTAGCTCCTCAATCACCTTTGAAAGCATCCAAAAATATGATTTTTTTTCTTAATACCCATCTAAATCCGATTTAAACTTGAAAATCATTGGAAAAATCCTAGATCTAGAGCTTTAGAGACATAAAAATGAAAAGGTGTGAATCAATGATTTAATGGCTTGAAAATGAATTGAATCAATAGAGAAGGAGGAGATTCTGAGAAGTTTATAAAAAACCCTAAGAATTGAAAAAATCTTACCTCTAATCACTTTACTCTTTAGGCCTAATGGGGATTAGGCTCTAGATTCCCTGGCTCAGCCCTTTCCCAAAGGGGCTAGACCTAATTAAAACTTGGGGTGTGAATAGAATTCTTAACTACAAGTATGTAATTTGGCCATTTAAACCCTAATAAGGACCAGAAAAAATTCTAAAAAATTTTCTATTGACTTGTTTTAATGTCTGGGATGTTTTGGACCAAAAACCCTAAATTCGACCATGGGGCCCACAGGGGATCTCGTCAAACCTTAATTTTCAAAAAAATTGAGAAAATTCTAAAAATTTACAATTGACCTAAATTCACATAAAAAGTTAGTTTTGATTAAAACATTTGGAAGCCACCTTTATTTTCGAACATCATTAAAATCAATCAGAAACAACTTAAACCACATAATAATGATTAAATAATAAATAAAATTAAAATTAAACTAGTTTAAGACAAGAGTTCTTACACGCGCAGAACTAAACTTGCAAGGGAAAGTCCAAATTCCTCAAAAGGAGAACTATAGCAGCGTGGTAAGCTGGTGCACATGAACATAGTATCCCGGATTCTTAGCATCCAGATAACTCATGAAATAAACTCACATCAGCAATCTGCTTCATCTCAACTAGGGGACACACAATGTTCTCGAAGTAATGCAAAACAAAATCCTGTCCTTTCAGACTCAAAACCGATTCAATAAGCCTCCAAATGATGAATCTAACATCCAATTGATCAATCACAACTAATCATGATTAATCTTATTTGTAAATCATTCTCATGATGCATGTCACATGATACATATGTAAGCAAAAGCTAAAGGATTCTAAGCATAAGTAAACATGCTCAAATCAGTCCACATGTTCATGAAACATGGTTCATTTGTGCCTAATATGATTATAAACATTTGTGCAAGAGTGTACAAAAGTGATAGTGTGCAAACCTAAGTAGAATATCCTTTGGCTAAAAATGAAAATTCATCCATTTAGGAATTTAAATTGAAATTAAAAATTAAGATTTTATTGGAAGAAATCAAGAATCAATTCGGGGGAAATGAAGATAAGGAAGATTACAACCAAAATCGATTTAGGAGTGATTAGGGCAAGAAGACACACCTTAATCTATTTTTCCTCTTTGGGAAATGGGGGTAGAGCACCTCCTTTTCACTTACATAGCCCTTCCCAAAATGGGTAGGTGGCTAGGGTTTTACCTTAACTAGTAAGGTTTTAGGCCAGGCTTACAAACTGTTGGGCTGTAAATTTTGGTAAAAACACCGTAAGTGGCTAATTAGGGTTATTTTTTGGCTAAAAATGAATTTAATCATTCCAAAACCTACTGAAATGAAATAATATGAGTTTAGGTGTCAAGTGGGTCATAGGCCGTCCAATAAAGAAGTAGAGTCCACGTGGGGTTCACACCCTTAATTAAGGAAAAATTACAATAAAATTCCATAAAATCCATAAAAATTAGAAAATTCAAGTTTGGCACTAGTATAAAAAATGAAATTAAACCTTATTGAAACTATAATTACTATCCCTTAACTCCAAAAAATCAAGTCAAACTAGCAATTCAAGCAAAACCACTAATTAAACAGGAAATTAAATGGGGTTAAAGTTAGAGATCTTACACGTTGTACCACTTGATAGCCAAAAAACTGCCCCTGTCGTTGTGAGTGGAGAGAAGTAGTAGGGAGACTTCATAGGGAACTATTATGGTGGAGATCTCATATTCCTCAAGTGACTCTTAAATAGTAGTTGCGCCCGTCTCACCCCAAAGTAGTGGTGATGTCCACGAGTGATAAACATTCCCGACTCCCTGATTATGACTGAAGAGTTTGAGGAGGACCCATGTGAAGTGGTGGAGACAGAAAGCCTAGAGGAGAAAATGTTATGAAAGATTGACCTGAACAAGTTTCCCCCAAAAGAAGAGGATGGGGAGGAGAATGAAGAAGAGGATCAAAGACATTGCAAGGGCAAGGGACCATTGTGGTACACAGGGCACCTACCTGAGATATTTCTCTGTGGACAGAGAGGGCACTACTTTTTTCAATGTCCATCGAGGAAAATATTTCCTTGAGAAGCCCTCCCAACCCTAAAAAATTGGTGTTTAAGTTTTTTTATGCTCTTATGTAAAATTATGCAGTTTTGTTTGTTTTCTAATTTTTTGGACAAGGTGTGCCAAACATATCTCTTCTTCCATGACAAGGAAGAACTTATGTGTTTATGTATTATGTTTGTTTGAAAATGTTGATAAATAAACTCTCTCTATTTAAAAAAAAAATTCTTGTGGATTCATGTTTGTTACAATCTATTAGAACCCCGAGATGACTTCAAATAATGGTAAAGAGGTGCAGTTGTTTGATGATTCTACCCAAGCTGAAATCTTAGCTCATGATGTAGAAACATTAGAAATCATATGGAAATTTTCTTTGATCTAATGATGCTAAGAATGACTCAGCATCTAGAGGCTCAAAGATTTTAGCCAAGCCCTAATTGTTTAAGTAATTCCATGAATTCAGCTGAAAGTAGTCTGAGTGAGAAAGACAATTTGCTAGAATGGTTCGAGAAAATTACTCCAACATTTACGGGAGAGGATGGTCTAGAGGCAATCGAGAAATGGACATTTGAAGGTCCTTTTTCTAGAAACGACCACCAAAAGTCACCTCCCATATTATAGCAAAAGTTGCTACATCCATTTTCTAGTTCAAAGAGGTGTTGTATGATAAGTATTTCCCTCCCCATGTTTAGGAGAAGAGAGAAAAAGAATTCTTTGATCTTCAACATGGAAATATGACAGTGATTGAATATGAAGCTAAATTTATGTAGTTACAGTGCTTTGCTCCTGACATTTGCCCTACAGAGTTAAATATAGCTTGGAACTTTATTAGGGATTGAATAATGGACTCTGCAATAGAATAGTAAGATTTCAACCTACTACTTTTTCCAAGGCTGTGGAAATGGCCTCTTTGTTGGAATAAGAATATCAAGAACTCTTGGCAGAACATAAGGACCATGGGCAGAGCAGTAGTTCTAAGGTTGAAGAAAGAAAGAGGAAAAGTATATACCCTAACTAGAATAGTAACCAAAAAGTACAAAGACCTTCTAGTTAACAAACACAAGCTCAAGGGGAAAACAAACCAGCAAAGTGTTCCAAGTGTTATCGCATTAATCAAGTCGGATTTTTTTATTGCTCTGAGAGACGATTCTTCTCTTGTCGTGAACTGGAACACCAAGTTAATGATTGCCCTAAAAAGAAGAGCCAAGAGGAGATACCCAAGGCTCAGGGGTGAGTCTATGCTATTACTGTGGAAGAAGCCCAAACTTTAACATGAGTTATACAAGGTACACTTCTAATCTTAGACAAGATTGTTAAAGTTTTAATAGATCTAAGATCATCACATTCTTTTATATCATATGAATTTTCTTTAAGCTCTAGTTGTCCAATTATGGAACTATGATACATATTAGAAGTGCCAACTACTATGGGAAAAACTTTTCTAGCTTAGGAATTTCTACAAGATGTGCATGTGTCCATAAAAAACAAAAAATGGGAGGCTAATTTTATACTCTTAAGTATGACAAATTTTGATGTCATACTAGGGATGGATTGGTTAGCTAACAATGACGCCTTGGTAGATTCTAAGAGAAAAACAATTATGTTCCATAAGCAATGAGAGAAAAACTTTACTTTTTATGGAAATAAGGATCCTTCAGGGGGCATGCACCATTTCTTCTATTAAGGCTCAACGATTGATATCTAAGGGATGTCATGCATATCTTGCTAGTTTGGTTTATGAGGAGTCTTTACCTTTTAAGTTAGAAGATATTGAGGTGATAAGGGATTTTCCTGATGTGTCCCTAATCAGCTTCTTGGGGTACTACCAAGAAGAGAGATAGATTTTATCATTGCCTTACTGTCAGGAATAGCTCCTATCTCTAATGCACCCTATCTTATGGTTCTTGTGGAATTAAAAGAATTAAAGAGTCAATGGCTGGAGTTATTAGATAAAGGTTTTATCAGACCCATTGTCTCACCTTAGGGAGCTCTAGTCCTATTTGTAAGGAAGAAAGACGGGTCCTTGAGACCATGTATAGATTATAGGATGCTTAATTCTATACCTAAAAGAATAAGTATCGTTTATCTCATATCAATGATTTGCTTGACTAGTTGCAAGAAGCTAAAGTATTCTAAAAAATAGATTTGAGGTCGAGTACCATCAGTTGAGGATAAGGTCGAAGATATTTCAAAGACAACTTTTCGTACCCGATATGGCCACTAGGAATTTTTAGTGATGCCATTTGGATTGACGAATACTTCTACAACTTTTATGGATCTTATGAATCGAGTCTTTTGAACTCATTTGGATAAATTTGTGATTTTTTTTGTTGATGAAATTTTAGTCTATTCTACTAGTCTAGAAGAGCATCGAGAACACTTCATATAGTTTTGCAAACTTTGAGAGACCACTAGTTATATGCTAAGCTGAGTAAGTGTGAATTCTGGAACAGGTTATTTTTCTTAGTCATATTATTTCAAAAGGTGGAGTACCAGTAGACCCAATGAAGATTGAAGCAATGATGAGATGGGAAATGCCCAAGATAGTCACAAAAATAAGAAGTTTTTTAGGTCTTTCTGGCTATTACTGAAGGTTCATCCAAGGATTTTCGAGTATACATTTGCCCTTAACAAGGCTTACCAGGAAAAACGAGAAGTTCACGAGGGTTGAGGCATGGGAAAAACTTTTCTAGCTCAAGAGTTTCTGCAAGATGTGTCTATGTCCATAGAAAACACAAAATAGGAGGATAATCTTATACTCTTAAGTATGGAAAACTTTGATGTCAAACTAGGAATGGATTGGTTAGTAGACAATGAAGCCTTGGTACATTGTAAAAGAAAAATAGTTATGTTCCATAAGCAATGAGAGAAAAACTTTACTTTTTATGGAAATAAGGATACTTTAGGGGCACGTATCATATCTGCTATTAAGGCTCATCAATTGATATCTAAGGGATGTCATCCATATCTTGCTAGTTTGGTTTTTGATAAGCCTTTACCTTTTAAGTTAGATGATATTGAGGTGATAAGGGATTTTCCTATTATGTACCTGTTGTTACGTCTGAACCAAGACTATGAAGAAGTCAAATTTAGATTTGTTTTACTTACCAATTGTAGTAGATAGGGTCGATCTACGAGGAAAGCCTTGTACAACAGAGAAAATGATTACAAAAAATAAATAGGAAAGAAAAATTAAGAAAGAAATAGTAGAAGAGTATTGAGGCAATAAAAAATTAAGAAATTAAGAAGAGAAAATACTAAGACATTAAGGGTCATTGTAATATCTAATGATGTTCTTCATGTGTCATGTTATCTTAGAATCGAATGAAGATTCTATATAACCGGAAGATATGAACATTAAAATTAAAAATAAAGATAGAAAATGCTTTGGATAGATGAAGGATAAAAATAGTTGTTTCTTCAAGAGTTCTATGTATCCAAATCACAAAAGATCAAGGAGAGCCTTCAAGCATCTTATGTATCCAAATCACAAAGAAACAAGAAGAAGAAAAATATTAAATAAATATCACTTCAAATACTTACTTGAAACCATTGATGAAATATGAATAGAACTCCATTAGATTGTTACAAATCACTTCTAGCCTTTGCTTGAGATCTTAAAAAGCCATTACAGTAAAATTAAAAAAAAATATTACAAAAGAAGAGAAGAAAAATAAGAGAAGAGAGCTTTAAAGAGAATGAGATGATGCCTCTATCACGTCCACCACTCTATTTATAGGAGTAGAAGGGGTTGCTTCAAAGAGGAAAGTCCAATCATATTTCCAGATTCCATCCTCATTGATTGCCTGATTGGTTGCTTCTTTGTCAATGATTAGATTATAAATCAATCAAATAAATGAATAATTTATTTATCAAATGGGTATCTTTGAATCTTCCTTAGTTATCCAATCAGCCTCATTGTCTTTCCTTATATGTATCAATCACAACCAATGAAAATATTCTTCATGTGCTAGCCTCGGGTTGGTTTACTAGCTGTCTGTTTGTATACTAGATTTAACGCATATCGATTCGGAATTATGAATTTCTTCCTGAAATAGAGATTGTAGCCATAGAAGTCTTCTTTCCAATGCCATTATAATCCTATTAATCAGAATTACAAATAAAAAATTATAGTCAAAATACTAAGTCTGTGTTAATCTGTCCAAATCAACTTCTTCCCAAATTTATTTCTCTTGATGCAAATATCAAATCCAACGGTCCACAAGGTTGTGTTCGACCATTCCATGCATGTTTAGACCATTAGAAGCTAATTGTTGACTTTTAAATAGCTTTGGGTAGTTGAGCTTCACTTCCTCTTCCAGTTGGATCTTGTTGAATCCTGTTTAGACATATAAACTCAATTAAGGTCCAACTAACCTATTCAAAACATAAATAGCCCAAATAAGTAGTGAATTAACACAAAATAGGATTGCAATTCAAAATTTAAAAATATTTAATTCAACATTATTTCACTGCACCAGTATCATGATGAGCTTCCTGGGGTACTACCAAGAAGAGAGATAGAATTTAGCATTGCCTTACTATCAGGAGTAGGTCATATCTCTAACGCACCCAACTGTATTGCTCATGAAGAAGCAAAAGAATTAAAGAGTCAATGGAAAGAGTTACTAGATAAAGGATTTATTAGACCCATTGTGTCATGACCCGGCACACGCCACCCCTGAGCCAAACCCGGTCCACAGAGGAAGTTGCACGCAGCGACAAGGGGGAGTTAGCTTGGGGAACATTTAAACCTTTCTTGGGTAGAACACACTACAGAGTTACGAATGTATGCTTTGTGAAAAAGAAAAATGAGCAAAGAAATGACTTTTAATAAAAACATTAGTCCACTCATACCCACATACTAGTCATAAACAAGCCCACAAATGGCTAAAATAAGTCTAAGACAACAATGGCTAACAAGACTCTAAGCCAACAATGGCTAAATAGAAGTATGAAGTAGAGTCAAGTGTATATATATCACAACATGACATAAACAAAGCTAACATAAAACCCAGCATCCCTATGAATTCCCCCTCACTTGTCAGCACCAGCCACATGCTCAACATCAAGCCTATTCGAACAACCTGCATGGCACGACATGCAGCCCTAAAACCAAATACAAACAAAGAGGGGTGAGCAAAAACTCAAGAAGGGTTTTAAATACGGAAAGTGATTCATAATGACAACACAGGCATACTCAACATATCATCCATCACATAATCAATCACTATGTCCATTCATCATGGAATATTCACATAAACATGTACCACATGTGCATCGTGTTATAATTTACATTCCTTAAGCATCTTTTCATGCCACCTGCATGTCATGCTATTTATAACATATTTCGTCAACACACAGTCATGCCACCCACATATCATGCTATATATTACATAAATCTTCAACACATACTCATGCCACATGCATATCATGTTATATATATCAAATTTCATCAACACATGCTATGCCACCTACATATCATATTATAACCCTCACTCCATGAGCACATATCATGCTAACAGTGCATCATGGGTTCATCCATAGCTCGTAACACATATGCAGCTAGTGTATAAACATATGAAACTCATTATCACAATCACATCCTACATGAGTCATTCTCAATATAAAGTCATGCATAATAATCATTTCTTAATAAAACATTCACCCTACAACATTAAGTGCATCGACTACACACCATCCTGCATATGCATGCAAATCATACCACAATCATATGTGTAAAATAAGCTTCATTGTTCCTACACAACTTGTTTCATTAAGCATTATCTCCCATACACAGGCAACAAATCAATTGTGAATGTCTCACAATTAAGAAAACAATCAACCCTCTTGCCTAGGGCAATACCTAGCTGGAAAAGTCAAAATTCCTATAAAAGGAAAACTAGAGTGGTTTGGGTAGGTTCCCTGATTGGGAAGGTACCCTTTGCTCACCTAGGACAATTTCTTAGCAGGGAAGGTCCGAATTCCAAGAAGGAAAACTAGAGCAACCTGCTCGCCCAAGACTAACCTTATAAGGGAAAGTCTGAATTCCTTGAAAGGAAAACTAGAGCAGCATGGTAAGCTGGTTCATACGGACATACCATCCAAAATTCTTAGGGTTTAGATAACTTATCAAATAAACACACATAAGCAATCTGTTTCATCTCAACCCAGGGATGGACCACATTCTCGAAGCAATGCAAAACGAAATCATGTCATTTCAGGCTCAAAACTGATTTGATAAGCGTCCTAACGATTAATCCGAGATCGAATGACATCCAATAACATCCAATTGATCAATCATGGCTAATCATGATTAATCTTGTTTATAAATTATTTTCATGATGCCACATGATAAATGCGTCTAAGTACAAGTCTACATGCCCAAATCAGTCCACATGTGCATGAAACATGGTCCATTTATGTTAAAGAGAATCATAATTATCTACACAAGAATGTACATAAGGGGTAGCGTGCAAACCTAAGTTAAGACATGTGAAACATGAAAAAGTTATAATGAATATTATATGTGCAATCATCTATAATCTTATCATAGTCCTACCCCACGGGAATCAAGGAGTAAATGTGATGAAAACATCGAAATACAAGTATAAAACTGTGTTAAACCTAGACAAGTATAAACATCACCATACTTAAGCTAAAACATGGGAAACATGATTCACCTAAAATTAATATAACATGTGCAAGTATATATACATGATCATGTCTAAGACCTACTAGAATCATCAAGTAATTATGAAGAAAGCATCAAACATGGATTTATAACATGTAGAATTTCATACTAACATTAAACAAATATAGCCTAAATCATGCTAGTGCTAAATCATAATTCAAAGATGGTCCTCATGCAATCAGAGTACCATTTATACATAATCATGTCATTTTAATCATAAAGAATTAGATTCATGAAAACAAAATAAGAAATGAAAAAATTGCACAAAAATAGGCTAAGGCATGAAAACTGCTATTTGGCATGTCAAACCCCCTGTCGGGCCATTTGAACACCTAGCCGTTTGATTGGCCAGATAGGCCATTCGAACGGTTATCCGTTCAAATGCCCTTAATAATTCTCTTTTTGCCCATTTTCTTGTTCGTCTTCAACCTTCCGAAAATCAAGTTGAAAACATTCAAAAATTCAAGATACATTCCAAAATTACCATAGAACATCATAATAAAAAAATATAACCCTAGATCATGATAGGTCTAATCATTTTCATGCTTAAACTCAAGAAAATAGTCTTAAATAACATGTTTTTGATAAATAACCATTAAAGCACAAAATGAAGCAAGAAACCACATAGATCTAAAATCATACATTCCAATAGATAAAACCAGAAAAGTGAAAATTTCCTTACCATTATAGAGCCATTGGATCCATGAAGAAGCTTCAATCCTCAAGAATTCCTACCCAAAAATTAAGGTTTTTGTTAAAACTTAATTTAAAATCACGAATAGGCTTAAATCAACTTAAAAAGAGGTAGATGAAGAATATCCTCTAGTTAAAAACAAAAAATCACCCATTTAGGGTTTTAAATCAAAATTAAAAATAAGATTTTTAATGGAAGAAATCAAGCATCAAGTAGGGAAAAATGAAGATAAGAAGGATTAAGACCAAAATAGAACGATTAGGGGCAATTAGGGCAAGAAAATATAGCTTAATCCGTTTTTCCTCTTTGGGAAATGGGGGTAGAGCACCTCCTTCTCCCTTGCACAACCTTGCCCCAAATGGGTAAGTGGCTAGGGTTTTTTAATAAATAGTAAGGTTTTGGGCTATGTTTACAAATTATTAGGTTGTAAAATAGGGTAAAAAGGCCAAAACTGGCTAATTTAGATTATTTTAAGGCTAACAATGAGTTTAATCACACTAAAATTACTAGAATTAAATAATAGGAGTTTAGAGGGTAAAGTGGGTCACATTCCATCCAATGTGGACGTGGGGCCCATGTCAGCGACCATACCCTTAATTAATGAAAAATTACAATAATATCCCATAAAATCTAAAAAAATTGGATAAATTAATTTTGACACTTTAACTTATAAAAAATGGAATTAAACCTCATTTAAGCAATAACTACTAACCCTTAGCCCCGAAAATCAAGTCAAATTGGCAAACAAGTAAAACCACACAAATTTACATAATTAAAAGGAAATTAAACCGGTTAAAGTTAGAGATCTTTCACAGTGTCTCACCTTAGGGAACTCTAGTCCTATTTGTAAGGAAGAATGACATATCCTTGAGATTATAGGATGCTTAATTCTATAACCATAAAGAATAAGTTTCCTTTACCTCATATCGATGAATTGTTTGACTAGTTGCAAGAAGCTAAAGTATGCTCAAAAATAAAATTGATGTCAGGGTGCCATCATTTGAGGATACAGGGTGAAGATATTTCAAATATAGCTTTTTGTACTCGTTATGGCTACTGTGAATTTTTAGTGATGCCATTTGGATTGACGAATGCTCCTGCAACTTTCATAGATCTTAGGAATCGAGTCTTTCAAACTCATTTGGGTAATTTTTTTATTATTTTTGTTTATGACATGTTAGTCTATTCTACTAGTCCATAAGAGCATCGAGAACACTTACAGATAGTTCTGCAAACTCTGAGAGACCACTAGTTATATGCGAAGCTGAGTAAATGTGAATCTTGTCTAGAATAGGTTTTTGAATCATATTACTTCAAAAGATGGAGAATCAATAGACCCAACCAATATCGAAACAATGATGAGGTGGGAAAAGCCCAAGATAGTTGCAAAAATAAGAAGTTTTCTAGGTCTTGCCAGCTATTACCGATGGTTCATCCAAGGATTTTTTTAGTATACCTTTGCCCTTAACAAGGTTAACTAGGAAATGCCAGAAGTTTACGTGGGCTAAGGTGTAAGATCTCTAACTTTAACCCTGTTTAATTCCCTTTTTATTATGTGGATTTGTGTGGTTTTTGTCTTATTTCCAGTTTTACTTGATTTTTGGGTTAAGGGCTAGTAATCATGGTTTAACAAGGTTTAATTGCATTTTTATAAGTTTTAATATCAAACTTGATTTATCATATTTTATGGTTTTTATGGGATTTTATTGTAATTTTTCCTTAATTAAGGGTGTCAACCCCACCATGGGCCCCACATTCACATTGGACAGTGTGCAACCCACATGACCCCTAAACTCCAATTATTTCATATTAGTGAGTTTTGGAAAGATTAAACTCATTTTTAGCCCCAAAATGAACCTAATTAGCCACTTAGGGCATTTCTACTTTATTTCATAGCCCAATAGTTTGTAAGCATATCCCAAAACCTTACTATTTAAGGAAAAAACCCTAGCCACCTACCCATTTTGGGAAGGGCTATGTAAGGGAGAAGGAGGTGCTCTACCCCCATTTATCAAAGAAGAAAAACTGATTAAGGTGCATTTTCTTGCCCTAATTACTCCGAATCTTTTGATTTTGGTCTTAATCCTTCTAATCTTCATTTCCCTAAATTGGTTCTTGATTTATTCTATTAAAAATCTTGTTTTTAATTTTGATTTAAAACCCTAAAAGGGTGATTTTCATTTTTAACCAAATGATATTCTATATCTACCTATTTTCAAGTTGGTTTGTGCTTATTAGTTGATTTTAATTAAGTTTTAACAAAAACCCAAATTTTTTGGTAGGATTTCTTAACGATTGAAGTTCTTTGTAGATCCATGGACTTCATAGAGGTAAAGGAGTTTTCTCTTATGTGGTTTTATCCATAGGAAAGCATGATTTTTACATCTATGCGGGTTCTTGCTTCATTTTGACATTTAATGGTGATTTATTAAAAATATGTTTTCGGTTTGATCTTCGAAAGGTTGAAGACGAACCAAGAAATAGGCAAAAAGTGAACTATTAAGAGTTAGAATGGCCCAATAGGCATTCAAATAGCTTACCGTTCATACGGCCTGTCTAACCGATCAAATGGCCTGGTGTTCGAATGGCTCGACAGGGCATTCGAACGGCCAAACGGTAGTTTTATTGTTTTGGCCTATTTTTGTGCATTTTGGCCATTTCTTGTTGTCTTCTCATAAATCTAATTCTTCATGACTGAAATGAGTTAGTATTACCTAAAATGCTATTGTGAATGCATAAAGACCATCTTTGAATTATGATTGAGTTCAACCATGATTAAGACTATATTTGTTTAATTTTAGCATTATATTCTACTTGCTCTAAATCTATGTTTGTGGACTTCTTCATGATTACTTAATGATTTTAGTAGGTTTAACTATGATTATATGTATCTCTAATTTTTCATGACTAAAATGAGTTAGTATAACCTAAAATGTTGTTGTGAATGCATGAAGACCATCTTTGAATTATTATTTAGTTCAAGCATGATTAGGACTATATTTGTTTAATTTTAGCATGATATTCTACTTGTTCTAAATCCATGTTTGTTTATTTCTTCAAGATTACCTGATTTTAGTAGGTTTAACCATGATATATATATATATATATATATATATTCTTGCTCATGTTATATTAATTTTAGGTGAATCATGTTTTTTATGTTCTAGCTTAAGTATGGCTATGTTTATACTTGTGAATGTCTAACATGATATTATACTTGTCTTGAACTCGTATTTCAATGTTTTCATCACATTTACTCAATGATTCTAATAGGGTAGGACTATGATAAAATTTATGGATGCACTCATATATGACATTGATTTTAGTTTGTTCATGTTTCAAATAACTTAGCTTAGGTTTGCACACTATCGCTCATGTACACTCTTGCGTAGATGTTTATGATGTTATTGGACACAAATGGACCATATTTCATTCACATGTAGACTGATTTGAGCATATTTTACTTAGACTCGTTTAGCATTTGCTCACGTATGTATCATGTGACATAAATCATGAAAATGATTTATAAACATTGATTAATAATGATTAGCCATGATTAATAGATTGGATGTAATTGCATGTCATTTGATGTTAGATTAATCATTCGGAGGCTTATCAATTTGATTTTGGGTATGAGAGGAAATGTTATTCGTTTTCGTTCCTTCGAGAATGTGGTGCCTCCCCGGGTTGGTTTGTGAGTTTATTTGATGACTTATCTGGACCCTAAGAATCTAGCAAGTTATGCCCGTGTGCACCAACCTAGCACGACTACTCTAGCTCTCTTTTCGAGAAATTTGAACTTTCATTGAAAGGTTAGTCTGGGCAAACAAGCTGCTCTAGTTTTTCTTCTTGGAATTTGGATATTTGCCTCTAAGGATTGTCCTAAGTGAGCAGGGGGTACCTTCCCAATCAAGGAATCTACCCAAACTGCTCTAGTTTTCCTTTCATAGGAATTCAGACCTTCCCCGCTAGGGATTGTCCTAGGGAAGTGGGTTGATTATTTTCTCAATTGCGAGACATTCACCATTGATTTGTTACATGTGTATGAAAGATAATGGTCATTGACATAGGTTGTGTAGAAATAATGAAGCTTATTTTACATATGTGATTATGGTATGATTTGCATGGATATGCAGGATGGTGTGCAATTAATGCACTTAATGTTGTAGGGTGAATGTTTTATTGAGAAATGATTACACATGAGTTTATATTAAAAATGATTCATGTTCGACGTGATTATGATAATGAGTTTCATATATTTACACATGAGGTGTATATGTGTTATGAGCTATGGATGAACCCATGATGCATAGGTACCGTGATGTGTACTTATGGAATGTGGGTTATAGCATGATATGTAGGAGGTATGAGTATATGTTTTATAATTATGTTTATATAGCATGATATGCAAGTGACATGGCTGTGTTAATGAAATATGTTATAAATAGCCTGATATCTATGTGGCATGAGTAGATACTTATGGAATTGTTAATTATGACATGATGCACATGTGACATAGGTTTATGTGATTATCTCATGATGAATGGACATTGTGGTTGATTATGTGATGAGCATTATGTCAAATATGTCTGTGACATCATTATGAATTTAGTTTCTATATTAAAACCCTTGCTGAGCTTTACTCTTTGTTTTGTATTTTATTTTGGGGCTCCATGTTGTGTCATGTAGGTTATTCAGATGTGCTCTATGTTGAGCATGATGATTGCATTGATCATTAAGAGGGGATGCATGAAGATGTTGGGTTTTATGTTAGCTTGAGTATGTCATGTTGAGATATATATATACATTTGACTCTACTTCACACTTCTATATAGCCATTGTCAACTTAAACTCTTGTTAGCCATTGTTGGCTTAGACTTGTTTTTACCCATTTGTGGGCTTGTTTATAACTAGGTATGAGGGTATGTGTGGACTAATATTTTAATTAGCAATTCTTTCTTTGCTCATTTTGCTTTTGTACAAAGTGTATGTGTACAACTCTATCATATTCTACCCAAGGATGGGTTTAACTCTTCCGCAATTCAACTATACTTCTTCTCATCGCATGCTGCTTCTTTCTTAGACCGGGTTTGGCTCGGGGGTGGCATGTGCCGGGGTGTGACATGAGGCATGCGATAATGGATTTCAAGAGTTGAAAAGGAAGTTAACAACCACACCAATCTTGGCTTTACTGTCTAGCAGCAAAGGCTTCTTTGTATATAGTGATGTTTCTAGAACAAGCCTCGGATGCATGCTGATGCAGAATGAGAAAGTAATAGCCTATGCTTCAAGACAACTAAATACGCATGAAGGTAATTATCCTACTCATGATTTGGAATTGGAAGCATTAGTTTTTTCATTAAAAAATTGGAGACATTATGTGTATGGAGAAAAGTTTGAAGTTTTTACAAATTACTAAAGCCTAAAGTACATATTCTCTCAAAGTGATCTCAATATGAGGCAAAGGCGGTGGATTGAATATATTAAAGATTATGATTTTTCTATTCAGTACCACTCCAGAAAAGCAAATGTGGTGCTAATGCATTGACTCCCAAGGCCGAAGGAAGAGTGATAAACTTTCTACCTAGGTTGCAATCAGAAAGCAGGATTTCTTTTGTGGCTAAACTAAACATTAAATCATAATTCATTGAACACATTCTGGAGGCTCATAAAGAAGATGAGGAAGTGCAAGCTTTATTAGGAAGGCATGACTTTAGTGAAGGCTTTGATGGAGGAGTAAGATTTTGAAAAAGATTGGTGGTTCCAATAGTGCTCAACTTAAGACAAGGTCTGTTGTATGGAGCATATAGATCTCAGTACACCATTCACCCAGGAGGAACAAAGATATATCAAGAACTGAAAAGGAATTTTTGTAGTATGGGATGAAAAGAGATATAGGAGAATATATCTCTAAGTGTTTAAATTGCCAATAGATTAAATCCTAACATCAAAAACCCTCTAGTACTCTATAGCAATTTAAAATTCCTGACTGGAAGTGGGATCACATTTTGATGGATTTTATTTTAGGCCTACCCAGGAAATAGCAAGATCATGAAGTTATCTAGCTAATAATAGATTGACTCACCAAAAGTGCACATTTCCTACCTCTAAAGAATACAATCTTTAAATGCTTTGGTAAGGATGTATGTAAAGAAAATTGTGAGTCGACACATAGTGTCGTTGTCAATAATCTCAGATCAAGTCAATCAATTCACTTCCAAATTTTGGCAAGGACTTTAGAAGGAGTTAGACTCTAGCCTAAGATTTAGTACATCCTTCCACCCACAAACGGATAGTCAATCTGAGAGGACCATTCAAAGTTTGGTAGATATGTTGCAAGTGTATGCCGTGGGTTGCAGGGGTAACTAGGATGAGCATCTGCACTGATTGAGTTCACCTATAATAATTATTATCACACCAGCATAGGCATGGCACCCTATGAAGTTCTCTATGGCTGACCATTTCGATCTCCGACTACTTGGAAAGAAGTGGGAGAATGCAAGTTGGTGAAGTCGGAGTTCTTATAGCAATTTTTCGATAAGGTGAAACTCATTATAAATTGGTTAATGATAGCTCAGAGTCGTCAAGAGAACTATGCTAACCGAAGAAGGAAATATCTCAACTTCTATGTGGGCGATAATGTGCTATTATAAGTCTCGGCAACTAAAAGAGTTATCATATTTGGAGTCTAAGCCAAGCAGAGTCCTTGCTTTGTAGGACTGTTTGAGATTTTGGACAAAGTAGGGTGAGTGGCTTATAGACTAGCCTTACCTCCTCCGCTTTCTAGTGTTCATAACATGTTTCATGTGTCTATGCTCCGAAAGTATGTGCGAGATCCATAACGGGGTAGATTGTGATGACCCTAAATTTCTATAAGTTTTTAGCCCCTAATAAGTTAATTTTAGAGTTTTAGCAATTGTTAATTAGTTAAAGATGGTTATGTGACAAGGTTTTTTGTAAGATTGAGGTAGAGCTCTAAAAGGCGAGCATAACAGGCCTTTTGGCACTCGAATCGGACATCAGGGTCGTAGGTTATGGCCTCAAGAAGTGTGTCTCAAGGATAAGACTCACTTGAATAGTGTGGGATAACCTATTTATGATGGGTTGTTTTTTGAAGGGCTTGTTTATACGAGTCCATCAATATCAAGAACGCGTGATTCCGACTTATGGTTGATATTGCGTTTTGAAATTTAATATGGAAAAGATATAAAAAAATAACAAAATGGCACCACGTGATCACAGCATGCAATCGCTACGCGAGTCAATGCAGAGGCGCCATGACCGGGGGCTAGGCGGATTGCGTGATGCATGTCATGCACATGACGCGACTACGATGTGTGGCACTCAGCACGCCACATGGTGCACAGACCTATAAATAGCATTGGCGGGTCCATTTTCTACTTTTTTTCTAATTTTTTCACTATTCAAACTTCATTTCCCTTGTTTACTCCGTATTAAGCCTAAATCGAGTTGTTCAAAGGCATTCTCCATTGAATCGAACACGTTGATGCCATCTTATATAATTATTTTTTTATCTAAAAAAAATAAAATCTTTCAACACCCATAACATTATCCCGAACTTCGATTTACATGTTCTTGTTACCATTGGGCTTGTATCGACGAGCCCTACAAAACTCAACCCCACTATTCAAGTGGGTCCCTCCCATGTGGAACACTTCCAAAGGTCATAATTGGTGTCCAATTCGAGCAGTTTAAGACTCATTATACTCATCTTTCAGAGCTTTAACACATCAATATAAAAACTCATCAAATAAAAATATTTAAATAATTAAAAATTGTTAAAAAACTCGAATATTAGTCTTATAGGAGGTAGAAAATTATGCCAAAAAATCAGGTTCGTTACACATGTAACTAGATAACTAATCAGAAATTATGTGAAACAACGTTTTCATAATGCATAATATGTTGTAGGAAGAGAGCACTTTAATGGCAAATGCACTTACCAACTAGGAATAGGATACAACTTAAATCATCTCATGTAATGACATTAATCCCAGCATGATACGTAATAATATCACATGTCATGACATTAATCTCCATACGGCATGTAATATATATTCTTGGGATTATCATAACTTGTTACTATCTAATGCTACATCCATGTCACTTTTCCATGTCCCATAATTTGGAAACCAAAAGAAAAATCTAAAGTTCAAACTTTGGAAAAACATTCTTCAATAATGCTTATGGTATCTATGTCTATAACTATAACTATATCTATATTATTATTATTGTAAAAATCCTAAATTACCCATAATATGCTTAAACTAATATTTATGTACTCTTAATTATAGACTGAGTAAAATTGCTAAACTCGAAGTACAATTTCCATATGGTAACAAGACTCTAAATCTATGGAGTGGAGCACTTGCATTTTTCATGTGCACTTCTACTAGTTTTCATTAAGGAAAGGTTAATATGCATCTTGGCTCACACACGTTGGTAAGGAGTCGTAAGTGCTAAACTGATGCTCCACCCGTAGAATTAATTTTTCTAAACCATTCTTGTTCCATTATACTTATTCAATTTATTTTCTAAACCATGTTGTATCTGTGAAATGTTTTCCATACATTGCTTTATGATTTGGTTCATGCACTTTTCTAGGTAATTCTGAGATAAAATCGAGAATTATCATATTATGTCCAGATACCTACCTAGAAAAATAATAAGTATGACGCGTGCATGGGTGTGGAGCATCATGGGAAAGTTCCTCATTTTCTAAGCCTCTCGATACCATATGAGTGCCAAGGGGAACGCCATTCGATATCATGGCTTCTAGATTTATCGTCAACGAACGAATTGATGTTTTATTATTTTGTTTCTCGATATTTTTATGAAGTAAATGTTTTTAGGAAAAGATTATTTTTTAGATTATTTCGTGAACTTTCTACTTAGTATTACTTTAGATATTAACCCAACCTACTGAGTATAAAAATACTCACCCACCCTTTGTAGGAAATTACAACTAGAACGGAGGTAGAAGAGGAAGAGTTATACAAGCGATTTATTTAGTTCTTGCTTTAGATATAATCTTTATAATTATTTTGTGACCAATATGTAACGACATGATATGCCCCAATTTTGTATAACTATCTAATCTACGCATAGTGATCGTAGGCATGTAATTAAATTTTAACTATGCTCCGTGAACTTGATATTTATAATATTGTGGTTGTGCATTTACTCTCATGTTTTTTTTATTTTTTACAATGTCATGTTTAAATTTTGTGTGTTATGTGCACAGATGACCATCACGTTTGGTCATGTGAGTATAATTTACACATGTCAGACAAAATTATTATATTTATTATATCATTTTAAATGGCTACTGTCACAATATCGCTTACATTGTGTACAAAAACCATATAGTTATGGCATTCCTTTATGTACCCAATCAATAATCCAAAACTCAAGCCTCACGAGTACCTCTTATACTACATCACCGACGAATGCATATCATGTGCTTAATTGTCTCCACAAGATATCAAAAATATAACAAGCGTGCAACCAATGCTAAGCTGGCATTCTGGCATGAAGTTGCACCTTGGGTGAACTTCAATTACAACAACTAACGAAACTGTTATAACAAGTAAGTTTCTTAGTAATAGTAAATTAATAAAACATAATTATCAAACTATTTTTAACATCTATAACTAGTTATATCCAAGCTATTTATGTCTTTATCTTAGTAGCAAAGTAGTAAAGTTGACTACTAACAATTAGCAATTATTTACTTAATCTAATCACTTGACCATGCCTTTTGAAGTTTTTCAAAATTATCTTACTATGCCCTTTTGACTTGGGTAAGTAAAACATTCTAAAATTATTGATTGACCACTCAGAGATAAAACCTTGACCTTTTTTAACCTAACAAATGATTTCCTTTGGTAAAACTCAACCCAAACCTAAAAACCAACTGTTAGAAATTTACAAATCTGGCTGGTTTTAACAAAATTACCTAAGAGGTTCACTTCTTTTAAAATTCAACTTTTGATTAGGAAAATGTATGGATCATTGTTGGTAAAATGCAGAAATAGACTTGGGCAGCAACTTGGTTCAAAATTAAACCTTTAATGGGTTTGAATATGAATCAGATGGTCTTACCGAACTCATATTTGCCAAATATCACTGCAATATATTACTAATGCTCATCATTTGGACTTGCATATGAACTGCCACACTGATCTATATTCTCAAGTAAAATTTAAAGGCTAGCATATGCATTGAAAATAGAGATTTAACATACTGAATTTCATACAAGGAGAGAGAAGTTATACCTTATTTATTTTCATCACTCCATATCTATTCCTATGTTCAATCTTTCATATAAATTTCTTTCTTATGTTATCATTATTTTGCCTTGGTAATTTGCTTTTTCATCTCGTTGATTGTTTTTGTAATATCCCCAATTTTTCTGCATTTTTCTGCTATTTTCTGCAAATTTGCAATGTTTTGCAGTTTTTGGTCGTATTTTTGATAAATAAATTTTACGCTTCGGCGTATCTGTATTTTTATTATTTGTGACCGTAAGAGTCGGTAGTGGTGTTTAGTCGCAGGTCATGGGCCTCAACGCATCACAGAAATTTTCAGCATGAAAAACGGATAGGACGTGTGATAGAAGCAGTTGGAAAAATATATATATATATATGGCGGATCGGGAGCACTCGGCACGCCCAACCTGCAGTATGAATAGTGAACCCCCCCCACTGTGTGAGGCCAGAGGCGCCACCGCCGGTGGCCGCCGGCTTTCGCCCGACTGGCCTCGGCCTGGCTACACCGCCACCGCCTCCCTGACCTGGCTCCGCCGCCCTGACCACCGCTCTCCCTCTTTTTCCCATTGCGGCCAATGACCCCCTTTTTGGATTTTCGTTGAATCGCTGCCACCGCTGGCTGCATGGACGCCAGGTCACCGCCAAGTTTCCATCCCGGCCAGAGCAACCTTCGACCACCACCGTCCCAGCCTCCCCGCCGCCTGCCGCCTCTCTTTTCCTCCCTTCCCGTTTTGGACGGTGAACTACCATTTTTGCCGATTCACCACAGCCATCAACTGCATGGCTGCTAGGCCACTGCCAAGGTTCCGCCCCGGCAAGGATGACCTCCGGCCACCGTCGTCCCGGCCTCCCCGCCGCCGATTCGCCGCCGTGAGGTAAAAACCACCCCACCTCTGTTTCTTTTTCGATTTTCTGTTCACTGCGACCTGCCGCTGTGCCACTGGTAACCGGATGCCCCCTCTGGGCCTTTGGCTCTCTTCTGGCCCAGCAATGACAAGACCACCACCCCCCCAAACCGGACCGTCGTCTCCCCGGTCAACCACCTCTTCTTCTGCCGTTTTCAGATCTAGACGGGCAGTGTTCCGTTCTGTTGCTTGGTGTTGTGGCCGGCTGTGCCGCCAGTGCCCGGCCATAGCGATCGGCCTTTGGCCTTCCCCCTACCCAACAATGGCAAGGCCGCCACATCAGCCGCTGCCTTGTTTTGTTCCCGTTTCTCAGTGTTGTGAACCACGGCTGTGCCGTTGATCTCCGGCCATTGGCCTCCTCCTAGACCGGCGACGGTAAGGCCGCTGCCTTGGATTGAACCGCTGCCTTCCCGGCCTTTTACCCATTCTTCTACCCTTTTCTGGGACGGACATAACATTCATTTATTTTTGGTTCTTCTATGCTGAGTGATCAGAGGAGCTCGGCTCACTTCACCGGCTCCGTCTCGAGCCGATGACGGCAAGGTGTCAAGGTCCGGCCCCCTTGCCTCGATCGGTTTCAATTCGTTTGTTTGGCCGACCTACATTGTAGTATAATTTTTGATCGTGACACTCATTTTCTGCTATCGGACGTCGGACGACATTGAGTTGACGTCCATTTGACTTGCCACAATCCGGTGACTGCCAGGTCCCGTCTTCTCCCAGGTCTAGCCCCCGGTCATGTCAGTCAGTTTGTAGCTCGGTGAGGCGTGTTTGCTGCCCCAATTCAGTGCTTTGTTGCCCTAACTAAATCGGGTCTTGGGTTTCTTCAAATTTTGATCGACTGTTCTGTTGCAGATGTCAGCTTTACCCAATAATAGAAAGGGGTCGCCACTCCCGGCCTCCTTTGCACGTCTTCTGCACACACCAAATGCCCCTAGCTTTGGGGTACGCCTCTGACCATTGTCAAAGTGACCCCCATCCTAGGGCCAACTTGTTCCGCCTGAAGTTGCGCGAACTTGGGTTGCATATCCGACCAACATGGACTCTGCCTAGGGCCAAGTGACGGCTTGGCCAGCACTTCTGGCCTAAATTTACCTTTGTACCCCACTTCCTATTACACACAACCCTGAACATACGAGGAAAGAATCCTCAAATTCAAATCCTTCCAAGCGGAAGTAACACAGTCAGCCATTAAACTTGGCCCATCGAAGGCTTGACCGATGTCGTGCCATATCCTCCACTTTAAGCCATGCTTAATGCACGATTATTCGTACGATGAGTTGGTTGTGGGTAGCATTTGGAAATGGCACCGCCTTTGTCGGCCTCTTACGCCAGGCCTTAGTGCCTCAACGTATATTTAGGAAACGTCTCCACCACTAGGCAATATGGTCGTTAAAGCCCTCCACCACCTTGTGAGGCTTCGACAATGCGGAATTGTTACCGCTGGTTGTAGTCTACCATCCATTTTCATGTTTTGTCGCCAACAAAGTGTTTTAAACCGTTGGCCGACCTCCAATTAGTCAGCCCCTATTTTGTGGTCGTTCTTGCCATCTCTAGTGGCACGACCTTGTGTCTGCCGCCCTAGTGCGCACAGTCTTATGCTTTGAGTGTAATTAATCTAACCTTATCGAGATTAATTCCAGCATCTTTGAAAATCCTCGAGACACAACTCTCTCAGTGCAATGCTTTTGGCCACCTATTCCACTATCGATGCCGCCACCGTCGTTTGCTCGCCATCAAACTCCTGTGGATTACGAGGTAGGGGACCTTGAACTCGTAATTTCATTATAGCATGCTTTGATTGAGTAGTAGCATGCTAGGAGTTTATAATTTAATATTTTGCATGTTTATGTTGATTAGAAAAGCACGTTGTATGTGTGTGAATTGTATGCGTATGTTAGTAAAGACTAAGGGCACGTAGTAAGTTGCTATGAATCGTATGCATGTGACTAGAGTATGTGATCTTTGTTGTGGACTGGTGGTAAATGATTGATGGTATGAGAAAAAGTGTTCGATTGTATGTTTGGTGAAGGAGTACTTCGTGGACTATGATGTGGAAACTATGATTGTATGTCAGGCGAGGAAAGACGTAAGATTGACAAGTGAAGGTTAGATTTGATGAGATTGAAGGATTAGTTTGGATTGAGTCGGGTGGTACATCGGAGCATTGAGCAGAAGACGTAACCAATGTAAGAATTTAGAAGACTTAAGGTTTTGAACATCTTGGGGGATTGTGAGTTAGTAAGAGAGAACGACATAATTTTACAGGCATAATATACGTAATATGAATTGTAATGAAAGAATAATGAGTAAGGAATTAGTAAGGGTTTGATGACAGGACTTAGGTCAAAAAGGGTCTCATTTGAGGAGTTTGAGTAAGAATATCTAGTTTTAAGGCGGTTGCTGTAAGTTGTAAGGTCGTAAGTGTATGATGGTAAGATTATCAGTATAGATCATGAGTTAAAGTAAAACTGTAGAGATTTGTAAGATGGAAGTCGTTCCGATCATAATTGTACGTGTATAAGTTACCTAATATGAACTTGAATGTAAGTAACCCTAATTTTATAACGTTGTGAGGTTGAGACTAAGGGTTTCGACGGATTAAGTTCCGTTTTGTGCCAGTCGATAAGTAATTGACTGAGCATCCTTTCTGGTCCAACCATGGTGTATTCTTGCGGGATTTAGTCTTGGTGCCATATTTCGGCCCAGACATTTGATGCTCTGTTGAGAGCGCTGTAAGTTTCTGCCCATCATGGGCTTTGTATGTTTTCTGCCTACCGATGGCATTGTATGTTCTGCCCAAGAGTGGCACTGTAAGATTCCTGCCCAAGAGTGGCACTGTATGTTTTCCTCCCTTAGTTGGCACTGTATGGCCCCAGAGAGTGGGCACTTGCGCGCTTAGGTAAGTAGTATCATGAATCTTCTCTTACCTATTTGATCTTATGCCCCATGAGCATAGGTGTGCCTTGCCTTCGGAAAAGTCCATAGTGTTTAGTTGCTCCCCGAAGGTTAAGGTGACGCCCCAGTGGCATTCCATTCCTTTCCAATGCTAGAGCTTATTAATTGTAATGAGCTTCAGTTGTCGGTAGTATGTGTACGATCGTAGGAGTAAGTGTATGTTTCAGGTTCTGAGTAATTTGTACGTGTAAGATTTAGAGTAAGTGTGAGCTTCTTTGGAAGATAGTAAGAGTAAGTTTATGAGTATGAGTATGTTGTACGAGTAAGTTTGTGAGACTTTGATTCAGACGGTAAGCGTAAGTGTAAGTGTAAGCTTCTAAGGAAGATGTAAGAGTATATTTATGTGTAAGTGTATGATTGTACGAGTAAGGTCGTACAAGTAAGTTTGTACGAGTAGGCATATGTTGTAAGTGTAAGCGTACATTTGTACGAGTAAGACTGATTCAGAATGTAATTGTAAGAGCTTGATATATGAGTAAGTGTAAGTTTGGTTTGCACGATGATTTGTATGTGTGACAATATTTATACTTCTTATTCTTTTTGCTTCATTTGTGATTGCATGGAGGCAGCTATATTTGAACTTGCGGAGTTCATTGATTCATTTTTTCCCTACTGGGTATTTTCCTACTGAGTATGAAAATACTCACCCCATCTTTTTAGCCCCTTCGACTGGAGGCTTTTGCAGGTCGATCGATAGCTGTTTGAGACTGGACTTTTCCCCGTGTGGACAATTCTTCCTCAACTTTGAGCGCAGTGAAATTACAGTGAAGTTATGTGGAGTTTGGTGCTACGATCTCATGTATTGACTAAGGTGAGAAAATTATGTTATCTACTGGACTTGTGTATGTATGTACGATTTATTCTCAGACTGTGAAAGAACTTGTACTCAGAGATGTCTGGGAGGTTTTTGTTTTTAAAACCCATGGCCATGGTAGGTTTTAATCGTACACTTTTGTTTTAGGTCACGCCTGAGAACGTTTGTTTGTTTTAAGATGATTTAATTCATGAAAGTTGTTTTCACACGTTTTAAATTTTGTTAATTTATTTGATTCACATCTGTGTTTTGAAAATGGAATTTTAGTAAATTTTTAAAGTAAATGTGTGGAAAAACCTTGGGCGTGACAGTCACCGGGGAGGAACCTTGGCAGCGGCCTCGCAGCCATGCAGTGGACGGCTGTGGTGAATCGGCAAAAATGGCAGTTCATCGTCCAAAACGGGAAGGGAGGAAAAGAGTGGCGACGGGGAGGCCGTGACGGCGGTGGTCGAAGGTTACTCTGGCCAGGACGGAAACATGGCGGCGACCTGGCATCCATGTAGCTGGCGGTGGCAGCGATTCAACGGAAATCCGAAAAGGGGGTCATTGGCCGCAATGGAAAAAGAGGGAGAGCGGTGGTCAGGGCGGTGGAGCCAGGTCAGGGAGGTGGCGGCGGCATCACCCGGCCGAGGCCGACCGGGCGAAAGCCGGTGGCCACCGGCGGTGGCACCTCTGGCCTCACACAGTGAGGGGGGGTTCACTGTTCACACTACGGGTCGGGTGTGCTGAGCGCGCCTGATCCGCCATATATGTTTTTTTTCCAATTGCTTCTGCTCTCACACGTCCTATCCGTTTTTCGCGCTGAAAATTTCTGTGATGCATCGAGGCCCATGACCTGCGACTAAACACCACTACCGACTCTTACAGTCGCAAATAAAACAAATACAGATACACTGATGCGTAAAATTTATTTATCAAAAATGCGACCAAAAACTGCAGAACATTGCAAAAAATGCAGAAAATAGCAGAAAAATTACAAAAAAAATCGGGGATATTACCGTTTTATTCATCAATTTGATAAGCCACCATGATATTTGTTGGTAATGTTGCTTGGCAATATGCTTCAAAACAAAATTTAGCTGTGAATTCATTTTTATGTTTACTCAACCATTGGATAAGTTTCTCAAAATAAAAGTATTAGTTGCTCTAACTAAAATTCATGGATCCACCACTGGTTGGGCAAACATATTTCTTCTCAAATTCTTAAAACTTTAACAATGCATGCAAATATATATAGCAAATTAAATATAACACTTCACACACAAATTTTACCAATACCTTTTCTACCCAACTTGCACTTCACATTTGTACCCTCACCAACTTGCATATACTATTGGACTCTTACAGTCCAAAGTTGGCCCCTTATAATGACCAACTTGTAGTTTTCAGTTAGAAAAATACAAATATTTGTTTCCCATTCACAGTTAGTTCAAACATATGCATCTTCCAAAAATATCCTAAGCAAGCGAATCACAGGATAACATATATGAAATCATTCAGGGATAAACTCCTGAGTAGCACCCAACAGGCATTTCAAAGAAGGAACTTAACATGCAAATTATAGCATGCATTATTAGGAAAAAATTATAAAACCCCAAGATCTTTGCAACCTTGCCATTTCTAGCTGGACAATTATGGAGTTTTTTTTAGAATTAGACCTCACAATTATATGAAATACAAATTTAGGCCAAGTAAATTGATTTTGCACAATTAGACTTAAGCGCGTTCGACTTTCCCACACGTGCACTTGACTTACCGATAATACCCTTAGGAAATATAAAAAGACACGAAGCCCTCATGGGACACGGAAACACAGGTGGCTCCTGCAGAGGAGATGTCGTCCTCCTCCCCCATCTTCTCCATCCTCCATCATCTTCTCCTAGATCTCTTCCGTCCTCAGCTCCTCCTCATTTCCACATCCTCTCCGTCCAGTCGAAGAAGGTCACTTCCCAGTTCGTCTGTCGCAGAAGGGTGACCGAAAAATGGTGGCAAAGTGAAGATGCATGGCGGTTTTGAGGTTTGTGTTTCTTGAAATCTTGCGTTTTTAGAGTCCTTATATATGTTACAGAGATATTTCTTGATATTGAGTGTGTAATATGTAGTTTGATTTTCACTGACATCAAGGGGCAGATCTGGTGTCTGGTCACTTAGATGTGTAATGTTAGTTCGATGACATCTGATGATATATGGTTATATAGTTTGTGTGGATAAATATTTGAGAGAAAAGGGCTTCCATCTCTGTTTTCTTTGATCAATCAACTCATGCAACCATGATTATTGAGTAGGACCTATGTTAAGGTAGGTTTCAATGATGTGATCATATATCTAGCAAGGATGGGACCACATGACCTAGTTTTTATGGGTAAAACAAAGTTAACTGATATAGCCTAGCTGTTGACTGGTAGTTGGTAGGAGGCTTAACTTTGTCCACACATATTTTGTGGTCATTCGATTCGAGGAAGATAGGTGTAGAAGGTAGGTTTAAATGGTGTGATCTGATATCTAGTGAGGAGAAGACTATATGACCTAGAATATATAGTTAAGATAAAGTTAACTGATATATCTAAACTGTTGACTGGTAGATTGTAGGAGGCTTTTGATTTTTTGAAGTACATTGAGTAGTCATTAGATTTGCACAAGTTAGGTTTACATATGGGTGGATAAATAAGAGTGTCAGTCAGTAAGTGATAATTTCAACTTTATCTTATGTGTTTGGTGCTTAGTGTGCATGCTTGTAATATATATTAATAGATGGAAAGTAAGTAAATAAATATTTATGTTTTGTTGGTAGTGTAAGTAAGAAGAATATATGTAATTAGTGTTATTCATGCGTTTGACATGATTTGATATCTAGTGAGGAGGAGACCATATAGCCTATTTTATATGGTTAAAACAAAGTTAACTGATACAGGCTACCTGTTGACTGGTAGATGTTAGGAGGCTTTTGTTTTTTGAAGTACATTGTTTGGTCATTAGTTTTTGAGGAAGATAGGTTTACAAGGTAGGTTTCAATGATGTGATCTGATATCTAGCAAGGAGGAGGCCATATGACCTACTTTCTATAGTTAAAAGAAAGTTAACTGATAAAGACTAACTGTTGACTGGTAGATGGTAGGTGGCTAATATTTTTTGAATTACGTTGTGGCTCATTCATCTTATTATTGATTTGAAGGATGTGACCCCCGTGAGGTCCACAATTTGAGGTGGATCATTTGGTGCCTTGTTGATTTTGTGATTCTGTGTGTGACTTGTTAGAAACATTAAGTGGCTTCTTTACTACACTGCAGTACACTTACATCTCCACCTCCCCGAGTCATGCGAGGGGCAGGAGAGGAGAAGCCATAGTATATACTAATTTTAACAGGTTAGTGGAGGCCAACGTCGAGGTGCTGGCCAGCTTCACAGTGTATTGAGTTATTATTCTAGTTCACAGGATGGGATGGATTTGGAGAGCAATCATTTTGCACATAACAAACTTTATTTATTAGGTGTTGGTGGTGGCAAGTGGAAGTACAAAACTACCATAAATATTGACTCGGACAAGGAAGATGGTAAATCTAAGGTGGTAACCTAGTCAGTGATAGTATAACACATCATCGCTTCCCACCTTAGATTTACCATCTTCCTTGTCCGAGTCAATATTTATGGTAGTTTTGTACTTCCACCTGCCACCACCATGTCCTAATTATTAGACTTTGTCATGTGCATGACTGATTACTCTCCAAATCAATTACATCATCTGATCCAGAATAATCACTCTATAAAATCAACAAAAGAAAATGTCAGTTCATATTGCCAAATGCCACAAACACCAAATCATATGCCACACATGATAGAGTTAATGATATGTTGTATATTCAACATGTATGGGTACGGTGGATAATTTATATGGGATTGTATGTAATGGTTAAAAATGCCTTTGTATACAGTTTGGTTGATAATGTACATGGGATTGTTTGTCATGGTTAGAATTGCCTTTGTATATAGTTTTGATCAATTTCATTTTTGTAACTACGTTTTGTTTTCTATGAACTGATGAATATTGGGAGATGCTGCAACTTCAACGATTGTTTAGGATGTATTTTGATTGACTTAATATATCAAAAGGAGGATTTGGTTCAGTAAACAATAGGCCATTTATTATTGCCTTTTGAAATAAAAGTACAAGTTCTTGAGCTTTCCATTGTGTTCTAAGAACACGAATCGACCAAGAGTAATGCTAATTGTGCCAAGAGCTTTCCATTGCATTCTAAGGATATATGTTTTGTTGGTGGGGTAAGTAAGAAGAATATATGTAATTATTTTTACTCATGAGTATGATATGATCTGATATCTAGCGAGGAGGAGACCATGTAACCTAGTTTTTATAGTTAAAAAAAAGTTAACTGATACATCCTAACTGTTGACTAGTAGATGGTAGAGGCTTATATTTTTCGAAGTGCGTTGCATGGTCATTAGATTTGCGCAAGTTAGGCTTACAAGGTAGGTTTCAATGATGTGATCTGATATTTAGCAAGGACGAGACCATATGACCTAGTTTATATGGTTAGAAGAAAGTTAATTGATTTCGACTAAATGTTGAGTAGATGGTATTTGGCTTATATTTTTTGAATTACATTTTGGCTCATTAATTTTATTATTGATTTCAAGGATGTGATACTACGTGCAACTTGTTAGAAACATTCAGTGGCTTATTCACTTCACCGTAGTACACTTATATCTCCACCACCCCGAGGCATGCAAGGGGCAGTAGAGGAGAAGCCAGAGCAGAGAACAAGTCAGGGGCCAACGTCAAGGTGCCGGCCAACTTCGCAGTGTATAGAGTGATTATGCTAGATCAAAAGATGGGGTAGATTTCGAGAGCAATGATCGTTTATAATTAAACCTTTTGCAAGTGTACAAGGTAATTGTACTAGGATAAGTATTTAAGGGTTGTCGAACCTCAGGGACGGATGGATTATCACTAAATCTAAAGAGGAATTTGCTGATTACAAACTAAAAACAACTTAAACTTAAATTAAGCAAAAGAAAGGAATCAACTAGTTTAAAAATAAGAGATTAATTTGATGGAATTTACTTAGGAAATTGAATCCACTATAGAACCATAAAAATTCCTTAACTTTTAATCTAAATCTAGTGTGAATATGAACAAGTATTCTCAGCTACCAGCTAGAATTACTTCAAAAAGAATCATTAATTAACTTCCATGGCATGAACTATCTTCGACAATAGCACGGATCATCTACACTAAACTAGCTATAGGCATGACCCGTCTAATCTTAGTATAACTCATCCAAGTCATTAATTATCTGAACATTAAACTATTGTATGACCATCTCATCTAAATCACAGAAATTAGAATCGATGTAAATATCAAAACCATATCAATCTATCATCTACAAGACAATAATCAACATAGACTTGAATAAACATGAAAAGCTCTTCCATTAAAAAGGAAATCCATATCATACAATTGTCATCATTCACAACTGAGATCTAAATTAAAAAGAAAAGAAACTGAAACTTATATATAGCTTCATGAACTCCTAAGTAAAAGAAAAGTCTAGCCTTCTATTGTAGAAGAAAGCACTTGAATCTCCATTGAAAGCTTTGAGTTCTCTTCCATCTTCTTCTTCCTTTTTCTCTTCAGAAAATCTACTGGAATCCCCCAATTTTAAGCCAAATATGTCTTTTTATAGGCATAAGTTCCTTAGGAAGAAGTCTAATATGAAAAGGATTGGAATTTGGGTCAAACTAGGAAACTGCACGTTATGTCGTTTGATCTCCCTGTATGCCCGATTGATCGGCTACACTGTATTTTTGTCTGAATTCACGTTATCCCGATCGATCACCCTGCATGCCCGATCGATCGGCTACAGTGTTTCTGTTTTCCTGGACAGTTCATATTCTGTTCATTAAGCTTTCCTTCGTGTCCATATTAATTTCCAACTTGTTTATAACTCCGAAAAGTTGTCCAAATCACTTTAAAGCATGTGAAGACTACTTTGAACTATTCAAAACATCGTCCAAGTACTTCGATAAGCGCACTTTTCCTACAAAATATAAAATATCATACTTTAGACATGTAGAAAGTAACTAAAATTCCATCTTGATTTAAATACATGTCTAAACAACTAATAACTATAAAATCATTAATAATTAAACTAAAATACTAATATCTATCTTAATCTAAATAAACCATAATTAACTCTAAATTAACCTAATCTATACTAGCAAATAAGGTAAAAAGGCATATAAAATAGATATAGATTTCATACTTATCAAATACCCTCAAACCTATATTTTGCTAGTCCTCGAGCAAAACAAAAACAAAGTAAAACAACCAATCTTGAAAAATAAATAAATGCCACGTTCGTAGGGAATCACGATTGCATTTAGCATATGCAACAAGCCTTTAAACCCCTAGGTGTCCCTAGTTGGACAAGTTGTGTCTTGTGAGGGTTTGCAGTAATGATACCCACAAACATCTAAACCTAAGAAAAATAAAACAAACAAACAAGAAAACAAAAAATTTGAAAAAACAATCTTCTCTTAAAAACACACAACTATTTTTAAAAAGAACCAACCACAAATACTTGAAACAAGTAAACAATTAAGATCTGATCACTTTCAAGTAAGGAATAATCCATTCTATAACCCCATCTTAGAAATAATTGTGCAACTACATATATACATTTCAAAAACATAAAGTGTAGAAACTTTATAGTCATATGATTTCATTCTTTATTAACAAGCATATCTTATGTGACCCATTAACCAAGCTCATTAAAGTTCACTAACTCAAAAATATAACAATGACAATCTTTTATCTTTAACATCTCATAATAAACCCTCATGTAATAGCCTTCAATTTTCAATTAAATTCAGGGAATATGAGCATAATATACATCAAAATATGACTTGTGCAATACTTAGTTCTATTAAGCTTTCTAAATAGTCCATGTAACAAGCGTTAGGCCAGTATCCCTAATCCAGTTGGCTCAAGGCACTAGGTGTTGAAACACCCCTCAGGCTTAATAACTCGAACTATAAAGGCTACAGAACCAAGCAAGTCATAAAAGAATTTATCTCAACTTTTCACCTTTTGACGCGATCCCTTATACTTGCCTAGGCACAAGGTCCGGTTACTCAATAAAAAGAGAAACAAACCTTTACTCTTTTTTTTTCATCATTTTTTTTTCATCATTTTTTTTTCATTCAATCAATTTTTTTTTCAACTTTTTTTTTTATTTTTTTTTTCATACACACTTATCCCATTTTTTTTCAAATAAAAGCTAAGCATAAAGATCTATCATAAAATATTAAAAATTACTCAATTGCCAAGTTTTCAAAAATATGTGCTTAGTTAAAGATAGCCCACTAAGATTACAAGTAATAAATCATAAAATTATATTCCTACAAGTTTCAAGTGTGTGAAATGTGATTTAAAAATATAAGCACAATTATCCAAGATAATGAAAATAAAATAGAAATTACTCACTTAATCATTTTCATCACTTAATTAATTACTTGAACTTTCTTCATGAAATTGATCTCTTTAAAAACATATATATACTTTTAAAAGAAAATAAGCAATAAAACCCACTTAAAAGAAAAGAACACAAAAGAAAAACAAAAAAATACTCTAAAACATCCTAAAAGAAAAATAAGAAATAAAAATATCTTTCTACACCCCCAAACCTAAACTGAACATTGTCCTCAATGTTAAAGAAAATATATACTACAATGACAAGAATAAGTAAGAGAGGGAAAATATCACCTGAAAGCATAACTAATCCACTAATCTGAAAATGAAGTACATAGGATTGGAAAACATATGAGAAACATACATATCAAGAGCAATTTCCCAAACCTAAAATATTATATCCCATAAAAGAAGAAAAACTATAATGAGAAAAAAACTAAGAAAATAAGTAAATAAAGCCTAAATGAAGCAAAGAAAATAAACAAAAGGAAAATAAATATATCAAGAACATGGGTTGCCTCCCAAGAAGCGCTTAGTTTATTGTCTTTAGCCAGACATTGCCAACATTCTCAAATATATCAGGGCGGCTGGTAGATATTAGCATTAGCTCTTCTCTTAAGTCTCCAAAAAGAGGATGTAGAAAAATTAGAAGGCATGACTTGATTATGGGCTGATGCTATAAAAGATGGACCTCTATCATAAGCATCAAATCTAAAATTGTCTACCATAAAACATTCAGCATTAGAAGTTGCAGGCAAATGGTTAGATACATCAAAAATATTTAGTTGCACTTTCATGTTCCCAAAAGTTATCTCCATTACCCCCGTCCTACAATTTATGCAAGCATTAGCTGTGGCAAGAAAAGGACGACCTAGAATGATAGGAATCTGATATGTGGGGTTGGCACCGGTTTCCATATCTAAGACAATAAAATCAACAGGGAAAAAGAACCGGTCAACCTTCACTAAGACATCCTCAATGACTCGTCGAGGCTTACGCACAAAATGGTCGGCTAGCTGCAAAGTAAATGATGTAGGCTGCAATTCACCTAACCCTAGTTTCTCATACACCGAGTAAGGAAGTAGATTGACACTCGCACCAAGGTCAAGGAGGGCTCTATGGATAGAGTGATCACCTATGACACAAGAAATAGTGGGTGCTCCAGGGTCCTTATACTTAGGTGGGGTGTCAAACTTCAAAAGAGAGCTAACTTGTTCGGTGAGAAAGACCTTCTTAGACACATGGGTCTTGGATTTACGCTTCTGAGTGCATAGGTCTTTGAGGAACTTAGCATAAGCAGGGACTTGCTTAATGACATCTAAGAGAGGGAGATTAATTTTGACTTGTTTAAAAGTCTCAAGAATATCATCCATCTTAGCTGTGCTTTTTCTAAATGGTGGGGCCATGTCAAGACATTGAGGAAAGGGTGCCCTAGGGATATAAGATCCATCGGAGGTGGTCTTAGACTGTGGCTTTGAGGAAGTGGAAGGAGATACAAACTCCTTCTCATGTGGTGCACTAACTTCTACTTGAGGTTCATTAGGGGCTGCCCTCTCTAACTCCTCACTCCTATCATCTATCACTGGTGTCCCCCCAACACTCTTGTCAACAATCCTCCCACTCCTGAGGGTCATTATGGAATTAACTTGTTCATTAGAGGGAGGAGCTCCCTCTACCTGAAATTGACCTTTAGGGTTTGGTAGGGGTTGACTTGGCAACGTCCCCATCTCTCTCTTGTTAATAACATTAGCTAGTTGTCCAATTTGGGCTTCTAACTTTGCTATAGATTGTGTGTGAGAGTGGAGGAGTTGGGATTGAGATTGAATGCCTTGCAGGGCACTCAAAACCTTTTCTTCAAAACTTGGACTCCTATTGGATTGGACATACAGAGGTTGCACTTGAGGTTGGTGGATATGGGCTGGTGGGGCTTGGAATGGGTGCCTAGGGGGTTGGTTACCCATAACCCCTTGGTTTTGTGTCTGCCAAGAAAAGTTAGGATGATTCCTCCACCCAGGGTTATATGTATTTGAAAATGGATTGTTCTCAGCCCTAGGGAAGGATTGGGTGGAATTTACATGGTCTTGGACAAGCTCAGGAAATTGAGAGGCAGAGGGGCACTCTATGATAGTATGGGCTGGGTTAAGGCATATTGTGCATGCATCTTGAGTGAAGGGAGTGGGCTGATGGGTTGAAGTCATAAGGAGGTCAAGTTTCCTACTCAAAGTATCAACTTTGGAGGAGAGGTCTAATGGGTTTTTGACTTCATACAAGCCACCCCTAGAGGGGGCATTGTTTAAGGTAGATAATCCACTCTCATTTCTATTCAACGCAACATGTTGAAGAGAATTTTCACTCAAGTCCTCAAAAAGTTTCCATGCCTCATTTTCATTTTTTAGCAAAAAGGTACCCCCACAACTTGCATCAACGAGATGACGGTTTTGTTCAGTAAGACCCTCATAAAAACGTTGCACTAATTGCCACTTAGGGATAGCATGATGAGGACACCTCCTAAGAAGGTCCTTAAGTCTATCCCAACTCTCATAGAACTGTTCAGTGGGAAGTTGGGCAAAAGTGGTTATGGCCTTTCTCATTTGGTTGGTCTTACCTATGGGGAAGTACTTTTTAAGGAACTCTTGTTGCATTTGGGCCCATGTTGTGATAGTGTTTGGCTCTAATGAGTGAAGCCATTCCTTAGCCTTATCTTTCAGTGTGAAAGGGAAAAGGCGAAGTTTAACAGCCTCATCGGTTAAATTTGAGAGCTTAAAAGTTGTGCATAGTTCTAAAAAGTCATCTAGGTGCCTATACGGGTTTTCATTATTAAGCCCATAAAAGGATGGAAGCATTTGAATAACATTGGGCTTAATTTCATAATTTTGAGCAGCGACCGCTGGCAACCTAATGCATGAAGGAGAGGTGTACTCATTGGGAGTGTAATACTCCCTTAGAGCTTTAGGTGGTGCATCTACTAACTGATGTTCAACCATGATAGGGGTAGAAGTAGTGTGGGAGGAGGAATTGGTAGGTGAGTTTGGGGGTGTAGGGATGTAGGTCGAGGGCAACTCAACTCCCCTAGATGTCCGCTCAGGCTCAGGGTCAAATGGTACTAATCGGGGGAGTAAGGAGCGACGACCACACATACACCACAAACACACCACACAATTTTAAGTGTAAAAAAAAGGGGAAGAATAAGAAAAAAAACTAACTAAGAAAAGAACTAAAAATAAAGAGAGAAAAAAAAATCTTGCAAACCGAAGAGAAGCACTATGCTTGTCGATGTCCACTTGTGGCCACAAGTGTAGAGAGCACGATCTTCAACTCAGCCTACAAAATCAAATTAACAAAAGGTAAGAAACTAAAAATTAACCTAAAAACTAAAGTAAACTGAATCTAAATTAGATAGAATTATCCTAATACTAATTTAGTGACAAATCAACACTGTCCCCGGCAACGGCGCCAAAAACTTGATCGTTTATAATTAAACCCTTTCCAAGTGTACAAGGTAATTGTACTAGGATAAGTATTTAAGGGTTGTCGAACCTCAGGGACGGATGGATTATCACTAAATCTAAAGAGGAATTTGCTGATTACAAACTAAAAACAACTTAAACTTAAATTAAGCAAAAGAAAGGAATCAACTAGTTTAAAAATTAGGGATTAATTTGATGGAATTTACTTAGGAAATTGAATCCACTATAGAACCATAAAAATTCCTTAACTTTTAATCTAAATCTAGTGTAAATATGAACAAGTATTCTCAGCTACAAGCTAGAATTACTTCAAAAAGAATCATTAATTAACTTCCATGGCATGAACTATCTTCGACAATAGCACGGATCATCTACACTAAACTAGCTATAGGCATGACCCGTCTAATCTTAGTATAACTCATCCAAGTCATTAATTATCTGAACATTAAACTATTGTATGACCATCTCATCTAAATCACAGAAATTAGAATCGATGTAAATATCAAAACCATATCAATCTATCATCTACAAGACAATAATCAACATAGACTTGAATAAACATGAAAAGCTCTTCCATTAAAAAGGAAATCCATATCATACAATTGTCATCATTCACAACTGAGATCTAAATTAAAAAGAAAAGAAACTGAAACTTATCTATAGCTTCATGAACTCCTAAGTAAAAGAAAAGTCTAGCCTTCCATGGTAGAAGAAAGCACTTGAATCTCCATTGAAAGCTTTGAGTTCTCTTCCATCTTCTTCTTCCTTTTTCTCTTCAGAAAATCTACTAGAATCCCCCAATTTTAAGCCAAATATGTTTTTTTATAGGCATAAGTTCCGTAGGAAGAAGTCTAATATGAAAAGGATTGGAATTTGGGTCAAACTAGGAAACTGCACGTTATGCCGTTCGATCGCCCTGCATGCCCGATCGATCGGCTACACTGTATTTTTGTCTGAATTCACGTTATCCCAATTGATCGCCCTGCATGCCCGATCAATCTGCTACAGTGTTTCTGTTTTCCTGGACAGTTCATATTCTGTTTATTAAGCTTTCCTTCGTGTCCATATTAATTTCCAACGTGTTTATAACTCCGAAAAGTTGACAAAATCACTTTAAAGCATGTGAAGACTATTTTGAACTATTCAAAACATCGTCCAAGTACTTCGATAAGCCCACTTTTCCTACAAAATATAAAATATCATACTTTAGACATGTAGAAAGTAACTAAAATTCCATCTTGATTTAAATACATGTCTAAACAACTAATAACTACAAAATCATTAATAATTAAACTAAAATACTAATATCTATCTTAATCTAAATAAACCATAATTAACTCTAAATTAACCTAATATATACTAGCAAATAAGGTAAAAAGGCATATAAAATAGATATAGATTTCATACTTATCAAGCAATCATTCTGCACATAACAAAGTTTCTTCGTTAGGCGTTGGTGGATAGTTTTCTACTTTCTCTTGCCACCACCACGTCCTGATGATTAAACTTTGTAATGTGTATGATTGATTGCTCTCCCAATCAATTACATTCTCTGATCCAAAATAATCACTCTATATAATCAAGAAAAGAAATTGTCAGATCATATTGCCAAATGCCTCGCAAGATAGAGTTAATGATATTTTGTATCTTTAGCATGTATGGGAATGGTGGATAATGTATATGGGATTTGTTGTAATAGTTAGAAAATGTCGTCATATACAGTTTAGTTGATTAATGTACATGAGATTGTTTGCGGTGGTTAGAACTGCCTTTGTATATAGTTTTCTTAAAAATGTACATGGGATTGGTGGAAATAGAAGTTATAGTTTTTAATGTAATCACATACAATTTTGTGGTTGTTATAATATTGAAGAGATATATCATTTAGAAAATAAAAAAATTACAATCAATATCTACGGCTTCCCATTGATGTCGTTGAAAACACATATAGAGTTAATTAAAGTCAATATTGATGGTTATAATTCGCCATGGTAAATAGACATTTCAATGGAGTGAAGCCTTCGATGTAAAGGCTTCATTGACAGTCAATATACCTTGGTGAAAGTAACCTAAATCACGAGGGAGGAGTATCCGTCACAGATAACTCTTGCCACAAAAAAATCCAATGATATAAAAGTTGAACAAACCGTCAAAATATCGTAATGTAAATAGCGACTGCCCAGTTTAGATGTCGCCAATACCTATTGTAAATGAAATCAAACATTTGTTATGTTCGATGACATAAAATAAGACATCTTTTATGTCATGCATTCTCCTTGGGAGCCCTAAACTTAAGATTGACATCTTCAGGATTCTCACATATGTTGTTTTCGATGATTGGATATTCTCCCTTTATATAGATTTGGCTATATATTTCCATTGTGTATCACGGAAAGCAAGAGATAACATGTTGGAGTTGTCCACACACACACTACATATAAATAGAAATAGCCCATCCATCGTCATATCATCATAAAGGTGAAAATCTTTGTGTTTTCCTAACAACCGAAGGTTTCTTCGCAGACAATCTTCCGACTTATGCTCTTATGGCCTCATCTTCTCGTCCCCCATATGGTCCCCCATTTGTTCCCTCATCTCCTCATTCCTCATCTTCTCGACCTTTATCTCCTAGGCCACCTCCATCACCTCTCAGCCGGCAGACTATCTCGGCAAAGTGGATCTGGGTGTCGATTGCAAGCAGAACATTTTATGAAGGAGCGGATCATGGGATTGTAGATTGGCGAAGGGTGGATGTGTAAGAGCCTCCTCCCCAAATGTACCCTAACTCATGAAGGCAAGACGTCATGTTTCTACCAAATGGTGGCCATACCTGAACAATGGTGAAGTTGGACATGGAGGATAGGTCAAGGTTTTTAATTGTGGATGAACAAGTTGATACTTGTTGTGATCTAAAGCTGAAACAAGAAAGGCAGCACATTTTTGGGTGTGGAGACAGTCGCCGAAAGTGTTAACTCATATGGCTCAACTGATAAATGGTAGTGCCTAAATGAGGTAACTCTCGGGTGCATTTAATCTTTACTTTTGGAAGCACTTATAGGGTGGGTGTGCCGCATGTAAAGTTGTAAGACAGGAAGTAATGAGTGGGTTTGAGAATTAAATTGAAGAACATCAACAAAACCTGTGTGAAAATTGAGACCGAAAGCATTGACTGATATGTCTCAACTGATAACTGGTAGTGCCTAACTGAAATAACTCTTTGGTATTTTTAACGGTTTCCTATTGGATGGACTAGTGGGTGTTTGAAGCATGTTCAGATGAGATGGATATAGATGAGCAGCTTGTGTTATGTGTGTGGAGGGGAGAGTGTGATGTAAGTCAACACAAGTATGATAGCTCCAATGCCAAGTCAAATCTCATATTTGTTAGAAGCACATTGTCTTATGAAACATTGGTGACCTTAGTAAATGAAGCAATAGGAAGTTGTAGCAAGGAATACTCGATGAAATTGAGTTTTACATATCCTTTGGCGACCCCCCTGGACCTACGTCCAATGGAAATACATGATACTAGGACTCTCCATTATTTTCTGTGATATGCTAAGACCAGGGACGATGGTCTCCCGTTGATAATAACCAAAGTGCGAAATGTACCTGTCTTCCATGATTGTGACCCACAATTTGATGTATCCAAGCGGATGATTAACCAGTCAATTATGTTGAATGTTGCCGAAGTCCCTAATAGTCATGCGGATGAAGTTAACCCGAAGGTGAAACTAAAGGAAGTAGGAGTGAGAGATGCAAAAAAAAAAGCAATGAGCAATTGTCAAGTGGTACGGTGGATGGGAACATTTTGTACAAGAGCACAATGGATTTGAGTGACGATGTAGAAGTAGATGACTTACTGTGTGAGGCCAAGGAGTTGGAGACAAAGAAAACTCCCCCTGTATATTTGTAATCCGATTCGGATGAAGAACTAGTAGAGGTCCCCATTGCAAGGGTTGAAGTTGATGATGTGAACATATGAAAAATTGAAGAGATTGTGGACAACTCTTCCATGTTTTGCCAACTCTTCCATTTTGTACAAGGTCTTCATGTTTAGCCACTAGATTTCAATGTTTCTATGTATGTATTATGTACATAGCCTATGTTCACATCAAATAATTTGGTAATGGAGGCAATAGCAGCATAGAACCACAACATGTAATTAGTTATGGTGCGCTTGGGAAGTAGGATTCCTATCAAATTCGTCAATTCCATGTGTATTTAGTCCCGGTTAGCTGGAAGTGGGTGTCTCGTAGGTAGCTTTGATGAAGTGCTTGCATGTCTAATCCCAAATTTCACATTTGCATTCTTTATCTATATTTACTACTTGACCT
This sequence comes from Saururus chinensis, assembly GCA_035235625.1. Lineage (NCBI taxonomy): Eukaryota > Viridiplantae > Streptophyta > Magnoliopsida > Piperales > Saururaceae > Saururus > Saururus chinensis. Next base: position 33,296,131 of record CP141140.1, read on the forward strand.
CAATATATTTCATTAAGCATTTTGAGTGCAAATGATTAAAACAAGCAAATTGAATCCCTTCGACATCTGTTCATATGTGTTGTGCAAATGATTAAAATGACATAAGGCAATGAAATAGGTGTTTTTCTAGATCAACCCCAAAATTCGTAACATAATAGCCATGTAAAATCTTTAACTACTCAAAGTACTTCATTCCTGCACATGCTAGATTTCAACCAAATCTGACCAATGAGGAACAATAAGATAACTAATACTAGACAAAGAACAATATCTCAATACTACCGTACCATCAAATACGACAATGACCCCTAGCGAATATCATCGACAATTTCGGTCCTTTTCAGACCAACTTCATTCAAAACATGTAGCTACATTCGCATGTTGATATCTCATCATTCAACATCGTCAAAAAAACTTATAAATACAAATATATTCAAGATTCAGTCTGTCACGCCCCGGCGATGCCCGACCCGAGCCGAACCCGGTCCAAGGGCCGGTCAAGCGCGCGGGGGCGACAAAGTGAAATTGAGAAACGATTCTAGCGGAAGACTTAATCCCTAACCACGGGCGATTAACAGCAACACGGAGTGCGCACAATCCTTTGAGCAAGAGTAAATAAAAGGGAAAGAAAAGGTGTTGCTTAACACAAAGTAAACAACAATCTCAAACCCACAAGCTTAGTTAAGTAAAGCCCACACCGGCTCAAAATAAGTCATAAGCAAACATAACTGTAACATGTGACATAAAACCACAACAAGAACCCTACACGAAGGTTCGAACATAAAGCATGAAAGAAACGATGATAAGTCACGCAACGATCTCCATCATCACACCCAAGCTACCTCTGACCTTTCCTCAAAAAGGCAATCCTGTCCGTCTGCGTGTCGTACCACGCAGCCCCAAATCAAAACACAAAAGAGGGGTGAGTTTTAACACTCAGCAATGGTTTTAATATCACTGTCAACGTAGAAAATACGATAGCTTAGAAATGAGATCGTTTCAGATCAAAGATTTACATGGTGCATCACTTTCTGATCACACATTCATATCACTTAACACTGCATCAAAATGCATAATTCAACCTGCATGGATGTATCTCTAGCATACATATTCCCACATGCATAACATCAAAATCAACATGCATGGATGTATCTCTAACATACATATTCCACATGCATAACATCAACATCAACATGCATGGATGTATCTCTAACATACATATTCCACATGCATAACATCAAAATCAACATGCATGGATGTATCTCTAACATACATATTCCACATGCATAACATCAAAATCAACATGCATGGATGTATCTCTAACATACATATTCCCACATGCATTTTATCATCAAAATCAACATGCATGGATGTATCTCTAACATACATATTCCCACATGCATAATGTTATCACAATCAACCTCCATCAAGGAGTAATCACACATTAACGTCACACAGACGGGAGCATAGACAAGGCCACGAAGGCGTGTCATGGTACAAAATTCTACACAAGAATTCAAGAAAGATCGGGGTTGTCAATCCCTAATACTGCTCGCCCTGGACGATCCTGGCCAAGGATGTCCCATTCTCACATAGAGAATCTAGAGCAGGGGTGTTCGCCTAGGGACATCTCCTGCGGAGGGAAGAGCCCGAGTTCTCACACAGAGAACCCTAGAACACGTGGTAGCGGGGTGCACACGGCATACCACACTGGATTCTCAGGGTCCAGATGACACACATAAAAATATTCTCACGTGTCCGCAAGACAAGTACACAACTCGTCCCCACATCATTCCATTAAACAAGACTCAACCCGGGGAGTGCACTCGTTCCACACAGGAACTTCAAATCGTTCCACACAGGAACTTCAAATCAAAATATGTCCTTTCGGACCAATCAACTTGCGATTAATCCACGACCGATAAACCCGGCACACAATTCCATCACATTGCACCCAATCGGTCAAATTCGATTAATCACGATGAAGCCTCAATTGGAAATTCCATTTTTTTATGATGCATGCAGCATGGTACATGCGTGGGCAAAGCATACATGAATCCTAATCATGATAAGTGCTCTCACCAGCCCCTAATGCATCATTCATAATCACGATATTAAGCTTCAACATCATCATTTAACCCCCACATGTGTGTGTGTAACTAGTAAAAGCCTTTCACATAATGCATATTAACATGCTTGAAAATCAACTCACTACCACACTACACATGTGAATTTCTACCTAAACATGAATTCCAGCGGAAATCATAGTAGAAGAATCGTTAAAATCATAGTTAAATTCAAAACTCAACCACAAAGGCTAAACACCTATAACATCACTCATTTCATCATTGAGTCATGGCATTCACCAACATTCACACACCATTAATCACAATTTATCATGACAAATCAGTCCAACAATGATTGTAGTCCTACTGAAATATATGCTTATCCAAAGGGAAACAACCGTTCATAATTTCAAGATAACAATTCCAACATCATGCCACAAACATAAGTCATCCCACCATCTCTAAGCATATGTCTCAACTTTATAAACTCAATAGCATGCATTTCCAGTAGCCTAACATAGCTTAAAACACTCCACATTCATATAAAATTGACAAGCTAAAGTGGAATCATCAAAATAGGCATCATACACACAACATAAAATTTTCTGTGTAGCCGATCGATCGCCCTTCAGGCCGTTCGATCGGTTACATGCAAAAATTTGAAATTTTCAGTTCAGCCAATCGATCGCCCTGCAAGGCCGATCGATCGCCAACACGGCAGAACAGTCATCTTCTTCCTTTCGCAAATCCAAACCGAAACACCATAGAAAACACTTCAAATCCACATCTAACACCCTAATCATCATCAAAAGTCCTCCTTGACTTCCAGAATATCAAACCAAAACATAATAATGCAAAACCCTAAGAAATCGGGATTAAATAATTCCATTTTCTAATCTTACCATTAACACACTAAATCAAGCAAACCATTTCGAAATAAGCCAAAAATGAAGAGTTTTACCATGGATAAACAGAGATTTCGAAGATCCATTACCTCAGCACTTGATTAAGCTCGGATTGAAGAGTCACCCTTCTTGAAATCCTTGAAAGCACAATGAGTTTGAATCAAACACCAATAGAAATCGATTTACTTAAGAAATCCCTAATTAAATCTTAGATCTATGGCTTGTTGGTAGTAAAAATTGAATTTTGAATGTTAGGGTTTGTAGTAAAACACAAATCAGTAGCTTTTGATGGTCAAAAACGAATTGAATCAAGGGGAAAATGGTAGATTTGGAAGAAATTAAGAGAAAAGCCATGGATTAGTGCTTAATTAGAGTAAGCTTACCTTAATCGGCTTCTAATTTGGGCCTAAGTGGGGATTAGGCCAGCCCTCCTTCCTTAGCCTATTCCCAAAAATGGAAATGGCTCAGGTTTGCCCTTTTATAGTAAGGGTTGGGGTAGGCAAAGGTAAGTTTTGGGGTGTAAATATGAAAAGTAGGCTAAAAGTGGGTATTTTGCAAATTTAAGCACAATTTTAAGCCTAATAAAATTCTGAAAATTTTTGTGTGACCTTAAGTATATGTCTAGGTTCATTTGACACAAAAATAAAATTTTCGACTGTGGGGCCCACAGGGGTCCTGCCAAAACCCTAATTTTTGGGAAAATAGTGAAAATTCCGAAAAATTCTAAAAATTTACATTTGGTTTAAAATCACTTAAAACCACTACTATTGAAGTTAATTTTGGCTAAAACCATCACAAACTCTATTTATTTACAAAATCACCGAATAAGATCAGAAAACACGTAAATCTCACGATAACCCATAATTAAATAAAAATCAAAACCGTTTTAAAGATGAGGGTCCTTAACAGTCACCATTAAATAAACTAATATGCCCCATTGAATTATTCCTATAAACCAATAGTCAAACACACACCAAATCACATAATCAAGGACCAACACCATAAAGTGAAGCCACATCTACTGACAGGATATCACCATCATATCGAATTTTGCAGAATTTGATAAGCAACCCTATGCCTCATGATGCCCACATCCTCTCCGGCAAAGCTAAATCGGCACCCATGTGACAGGTACCACATATAAATGCATACACAGACACCGCAAACATTGTTATTGGTTATCTCTCTCACTAGGAGACGCAAGGTAACAACTGCTTCATATCTCAATTTCAACAGAACTATTGGCAAAACATGTCTGAGTATCACCAATTTCTTATAGTATTGCTCTACCTCAATGCCAGAGTAATATGGGTCCATTATGTATATGACATCCTTCTTCAAGTCAAGAATAATGAGAGTCCAATGGTTATCATTTACATGAAGAGGGAAGTGGTGGACGTCATATTCCCAGAAGTTTTTTTCATTTACCTTCAACAACATCACAATGTTTGTTGGAACCTCTGGCCATGCTTCTGCAACGGCGGCCCTAGAGACATTTGATTATGTTTCCTCATCAATGCGTATAGGCTGAGGAGTGGAGACGCATCCATCCTCATAAGCTACTGTTGAATTAGAAAAAGATGGCAGTCAAGTATTTGGCAATTGTTAGTTAAATATAAATTTAAAAACAAATTACACCTTACCATAAAATGGACAAGATGGAAGGCTTGCTTAGTAGTTGGTTTACCAAGTGCCTTCTTCCACAATGCCAGCACATACGCATGAATATGCTAGATCACAGTAAGCGAACACCGAATGAGTATCATTTTAATATCGATAAAAATTGAATAACTATAATTGTGTACAACACAACCAACTACCAATACAACTCAAATTCACACTTACATTATGCCAAAGCCACCTATGTTGCTACATAATGGATTGTATAAACTCTGATGTCAGCTGGATTCCACCAATTACCGAGCGGCTAATCAAATTGATCAATATGAAATTAAATGTGTATCAAACCTAATACTATAATATGAACTCACTCAGATTTCCACCCCTTCCTAAGGCTGTTTCGAAGGGTTTTATCATCTTCCGTTATTACGGCATGGGGTTTAGGACATGCCAACTCTAGCAAGGCTATCTCTGAGAGTGTAACGAGTCCACATATCTTGCTTTTACGGACTTCTTGCCCGGCTGGAGTTTGTCCCGTAGGTGGGTTGGCAGTAACTGAATCTCCTCCATCTTCAATTTGATCCAGTATATGGTTCGTCATTTCAATGTTTGCCTGCCCATATTCTTCTCCCTCGCAGTGAACATTGTCATCATTAAGGGCTCGCTAGTAGTCTCTTGCTCTAGAACATCACTTGGGCCCCTCACCATTCTCCTCTAGCTTCTCCTTGGTGTTGTATGAGGGGTCCTTACATATTTGCTAGCAGTCCTCTTCCTACCATGGACAACGGGGGGCACAACCTCTTTGACTTTTGGGGCATCACTCCCAATGTCGACCACTACCTCTCCAACGTCCACACCAGTTGCACCATCAAATGGGTGAGCTTCATCTGCAACGATTTCCTATGATGATATGCACATATGAGTAGATATGTAAATCAAAATATAACAATATTAGGGCAATGTGGGACAATTAAGATAGCAAAGTATGAAGCATGTCAGTTTTGATTGTATAACATTGGGGCAAGATACACATGTCCTTCATATGACAAAAGTTTGTATACCCTAACCTACCGGTAAGAAGATTTATTGAAGGGGTTTTGATGGGCTTCATCTTCATCAACACAAGCATCTCCAGCATCCATCCCTTCCTGGTCAATATTAATTATTGTAAATATTAGTATGATTATTGTGGAATTACAAGAATAATAATACATAACAATAGTAAGAAGTCATAATCATTATTATAATGTAGCTAACCTCAAATGGGTCTACTGACCTCCCATTCATGGACAACAAAGCTGAAACATCTTGAGACAAATTGTCTACCTTGGCCTCCAAATGGTCGAATACAGCCACTTTTAGTTGAATGAGGTCAATTGTGCCAACAAGATTGACTAATGTGTCCTTCATCCAGTCCAATTGGCTATGCACATTTTGTCCCATTGTAGCATCTAGGTGCCCACTTCCCTGTTGCGGCACCTCATCAACAAAAGACACGACCATTTCATGAGCTCTTCAAGCCTCCTCCTCCGTATCTACTTCTACATGTTCCTCTGCCCTTTACAGGGCATCACAAAGAGGGACATCAGATTTCTAAAAAATTATCTGGTCCCCCCTTAAGAAAATTCATAAACCCTTTGGCTAATTCCATTGTGTCGGGGGTTTGAATCCTTCCTTGCCCACAATTGGCTAAAAAGGGAAGGACCTTTCCTTTACCTATGTACTGGGGTTAGGAAAATCATGATTTCAGCTTGGGTCAACTGCAAGCGCCTGTATACCAACACCTAAAAGCCAAAATATTTTCAGTATCAATCATCATATATGTGGTTCACAAATTTGAAGTCATAGTAAGACAAAAAATGACAATATATTACCTTCTCCCCTCCAAAAATACCTTGTCAATTGCATCATAACTAGGCTTCTTATAGTTAGCCCAATTCAGCAATCAAGGACATACATCTTGTACATGTTTCACACATAAGTCTCCTAGTAGAGGAAACCTTTCCATAGCCCAAACCTGCATTTTCAAATCATTAAATAAATGTCATAATATAATAGGCAGCATATTACATTAAATCCTCAATCAAACTACCCAAACAATGTACCAACAGTGCCGGTACAAATCCGTGCAAAATGTAAATGATTTTGGTTAGGGCCTTCCTTGCTTCCTCCAAGCCATGGAGGGTGTCCCAATATGCAATGTTACCCCAAGGATAGGAATCAAACTCCTTGACATCATCAACCAACCAAAAAAATTGCCGGTCTACCTTATGCTCCCACCCTCTACCCACAATGAATGAAGCCAAAACTAGTACGTGGGCCAACTTCACCACGTCATCATCACTTTTTCTTGTGATGATCTTCTAGTATATCTACTCCTTTGTTATGTGCAACTTCTCCTTGCCGAACACCCTATAAAGTAGGGAATCCTTTCTCAAAACTTTGGGCATTGTTGGGAGGCATGGGAGAGCATCTGCCATATGTAGACCGGTTACTTGGGAAAATTCGGTGGAAGACAACTTCATAGAATAGGCTTCTGTCAATTGAAACCTATACTCTCCCTGGTGTATTTTTATTATGTGGTGCAAGGCTTGAAGGGGGAACATCAACTTCTCTATGTACAACTGCAAGTATTTGCCGAAACATGATCCTTCAAATAGGGTTGTCTGACGTTTATGCTTATTAAAATGGCCTTTTAGCCTCCTTATGTAAGCATAGGTTGATTTGGGTTGAGGGTCACCCTCATGGGCTCTACCCTTATCAACTTCCACTCTCTTAAAGATAACTAAGGCATTACTTGGTATCTTCACCCTGCAATGTTTGACAATTCTATTTTGTAAATGTGTTATACTTTATAATAACCATCTATGCAAATATATGGTAATATACATAACAAACACAACATGTTCATACAAATTAGAGGAGGTATTTTTCACATCAATCTGAGCATGGCCATAATTTGACATGTAACCTTCCAATACCAAATACATATAGGCTAATATTTATGTAACCAGCATGTATTTTGCATAACACAAGCAAATTTTGTAGTATATCAAATGCATGCACACTAAGCACCAAACACACAATATAAGTTTGGCAATATAACTTATATACACTCTTGAAACAATCTTTATCTACCCATATATAAACCTCACTTGATCAAATCTACTTACCACACAATGTACTATTTATTATTCAACAAAAAAAAAATATCAAGTCTAATGACCTATTAGTTAACTTTGTAATAACCTTATATACTAAGTCATAGAGTAGCCTACTATCAATTCATCTACCCATATATAGACCTAAAAATAACAAGTCTAATGCCCACACAATGTACTTTGCATAAAAAAGCAACCTAAACTCTACCTGTCAACAATTAGGACATATCAGTTAACTTGGTCTATAGCATATATACTTGCTTAAATGGGCTCCCCCTTGGTATTCATCATCACACATATCACGGAGAATGATTGAAAATAAACTAATGAGCAGTAGTTTCAAGACTTAGCCTACCAACTAAATTTCGATCCTCAAATAATTGCGGCCCATGCTTTTGCATTCATTGAAAGCCATGCATGCAAACTAATCACCAATGTCAGAAGTTACGTTTGACAAGATCACTGACATACACTCTTATTAATCTACCCATATATAGACCTAACAATAACAAGTCTAATGCCCACACAATGTACTTTTCATATAAAAAATAACCTCAAATGTATCAGTCAATAGTTAGGCCCTATTAGTTAACTTGGTATATAATATATATAATTATTTAAATGGTCTACCCTTGGTATTCATCATATCGCATATCATAGAGAATGGTTAAAAATAAATTAATGAGCATTATTTTCTAGACTTAGCCTAGTAACTAGATTTCGATCCCCAAAGAATTATAGCCATGCTTTTGCATTCCTTAAAAGTCATGCATGCAAACTAAGCACCAAACACACAATCTACGTTTGACAATGCCACTGACATACACTCCTATTAATCTACTCATATATAGACCAAACAATATCAAGTCTAAGGCCCACACAATGTACTTTGCATAAAAAAACATCCTAAAATCTATCAGTTAACTTGGTATATAGCATATATAGTTGCCTAAATGGGCTCCCCCTTGGTATTCATTATATCACATATCATAGAGAATGGTTAAAAATAAACTAATAAGCCTTATTTTCCAGACATAGCCTAGCAACTAAATTTCGATCCTCAAAGAATTACGGTCCATGGTTTTGCATTCCTTTAAAGTTTTGTATGCAAACTAAGCGCCGAACGCACAATATACATTTCACAAGATTACTACCATACACTCCTATTTATCTACCCATATATAAACAAAACTATATCAAGTCTAATGCCCACACAATGTACTTTGCATAAAAAAGCATCCTAAAATCTACCAGTCAACAGTTAGGCCCTATCAGTTAACTTTGTGTATAGCATATATACTTGCTTAAATGGTCTACCCTTGGTATTCATCATATCACATATCAGAGAGAATGGTTAAAAAAGCCACTAATAAGCATTATTTTCCAGACTTAGCCTAGCAACTAAATTTCTATCCTCAAAGAATTACAGCCCATGCTTCTATAGTCCTTCAAAGCCATGACCGCAAACTAAGCACCAAACTCACAATCTATCTTTGACAAGATCAATCTACTCATATATATATATACTAGACTATATCAAGTTTACTGACCACACAAAGTTGTAACGACCCAACCTGAGTAGGGCCCACAAAATCAGTAATAGAAAATTTGATCTTTCCTTAAGCCAGGAATCATCGTCTGTGTGCGAAAGGTACAACAATTGTCTATGCACTACAGAGCTTCAAGGCTTCCTTATATGTAGACTTAGGTTGTAACAAACACATACACACAATGAAGCTTCATAGTTCATCGCGTGTAAAACAAAATAAAATATATATTTATAATTAATTTGGATCGGGCTAACATTGCCTTGTCGTTGGTTGCCTACGTACATATTGGATATTATTCCAACACGATCGAATCCGAATATAGTTCTGCCTAATGGTTAATACATACAACAAGTGTCACAAAATCATATATGTTAAAATACATATATACTTATATTTAATCAAACTTATACAAAAACTCATCATATATTGGAGTCAAGTAGAAGTTAATATCAGTGAAATAGTACATCTCGCTCTACCTCAAAGCGGGATCAAAACCACATACACACATCTCGCTCTATCACTGAGCTGAGACCAAACACACAACACTCACCACATGTCTTGCTCTACTCTAGAGCAAGACAAAAGATAAACATGTCACATCAAAGCATAACAGATTAGAGCACAAAGGATCATGGCATAGCACACATCCTAATTTAGCACATGCAGCTCTATAAGTTAAATGGGATGTCAGAAATACTTACTCCCCTCATGTCTCATAAAGTAACGGTATACGGAGTTGCTCGTTCCTTCTTGACATCCTCCCCTTAGGACTCAAAGGTAGTAGGCAGAGCTTCCTCTAGCCTCCATACATTCCTCATCTTGCACTGAAAGAATATGTACAAACATTCTCCTTGTCGGAGACTCTTCTCATTTTCTGTGCCAGAGGGCGGCGGCTAGAACCTCCCCTACTTAGGATTTCTTCTCTGGTTGTGGCCTGGCAACTTCGGATAGAACCCCATCTTACTTATGACTCCTTTTTCTTTCTCCGGTGCTTAAGGATGACGGGCAAGGCTTCTCCATGTCTTGGGTCATTTCCTCCTCATACAATCACCAACTCAGAGAACGGACCCTTCCATTGCGAAGAGCAAACTCGATTTAGTCAAGAACACCTCTTTACGGCCATGACCTCTCCTTCTCTTGGGGCATTTCTTCCTTATATGGTCACCAACTTGAAGAAAGGACCACTCAATTGGGTAGAGTACACTCGATTTACTTAAAAACGCCTCTTTAATGGCTTTAATCGGACTCAGAATGGTCAGCAATGGGGGAGGAGAAGATCTCCCAAAAAATGAATTCGAATGGGGTATTTATAGCCCTCGATCCACCAAATTAAAACCGTAGCGCCACGCAGCACCAAACTGTGGCACCGCGCTGTGCCAAACTGTGACGCCCCCAGAAATGGAGGCACCAGCCATCTCACACGTTGCGTGCGTAGCGATCGTACATCGCAGCCGCGCGTTAGTTCCTACCCCGGATTCGGATTCGCACGTTCTCGGTACCATTGGACTTTTATCGACAAGCCCTTTCATATTAACCCACTTAAAGTAGTATATTATGCTCTTTCCAAGTGGGTCTTGCTTATTTTTCATGCTTCCCGATGTCATGACTTCCGATCCTGACCTCCGATTCGCCCGTTCTTTGATTCATTACACTCATTTCTTTGAACTCTACTCAAATACAGAGGTTTCAACCTTTGAAATCCTCTAAAATTTTTCCTAAAATTATCCAATTAGGCCTAACCCTTTAGCTTAGACGTAATCGAAAAACAAGTCATTACAAAAGTACTCTAAATACCCACCTATACTATACTTGTCAACAGTTAGGCTCTAGCAATTAACTTCATCAAAAGCATGTAAAATTGTTTTTATGGTCTCCCCCTTGGTATTAGTTATATCACATATTATAGAGCATGGGTCCAACTAAACTAATCAGCTATATTTTTCTTCCTTAGCCTACCTACAATATTTATATCATCAGAGATTTCCTTTTCATCTTTTATAATCAAATCACATCCTTCAAATATCTAAATCAAATTTATCTTACGACATCAAATTAGCCAATCATAATAGTACATCGTCCAATTTATATACCTATTATGAAATTGCTTATTTAACTTCTATTAAGATCTGTTGAGCATTTCATCACACAATCTCATTAAACTTCAAACCAATCCATGTAATACACCAAAACAAGATATTCAATTCTCCAATTGACCAACCAACATTGTAGGGTCTTACCTTGCCATTTATATCATCTACTATTGATCAACTGCTGGGGATATTGGTCAGATGGCCAAGTGAAGAGGCAAAATGGAGATTAGGGCCAAACACCGAAATTTAAGATGCGGCCAGCTGGTGAGAGGGATGGCGGGAAGACGCCTAGTTAGTATTTCTGCTTTTCAAAGGGGGGAAAGGTGGCCGCAATATATGTCTCCGGTTGGGAAATGACTGCCGCAATGAGATCGCCGTAGTGGAGAGCGAAGGATGGAAAAAAATAGAACTTTCTCTACTTCAAGAGTTCCAATGGATGACACATGCCATAGGAGGAGAATGCTTGACCCGTATGGTTGTCACTGGGGGGGTAGGGGGTGAGGAATTCTGCCAGATGAGTGATCATTGTAGGATATATAAAAACCGGGATGGCTTGAGAGCAAAGAATGGATAAATTGGAACTTTCAAACACGAAAAATGTGACTGGAGGAGCGATACTGGAGAAGAAGAAGGTGACGGAGGGGAAATACCGCTGGATGAGGGGTTGCTTGAAGGGAGTGGAAATCTGGGAATGGTCAAGAGCGCCAGAGGGAAAACCAAATCTAAATTTGGGATGCAACAAGTGAAGTAGGGTCGTAACTTTTCATTTCCATTACCCTAAGGGTATTATCGGCAATTCAAGCATGCATGTGGGAAAGTCAAACCTGCGTAAGTCTAATTGTGCAAAATCAATTTACCTGGCTAAATTTGTATTTCGGCCGATTGTGAGGTCTATTTCTAAAAACATTTCACGATTATGAGGTGCAAGGTGCAGAGGGATGATGGGATGAGAGTTTCACCAATGAAGCATAGACAATGGAAATCTGCTTGAGGAGGGGACCATGATAGGGGAGTGGGAAAGAGGGGACTGGGGAGAGGAGAATCCCCTGGAGGTCACCATTCATTCTGAAACTTATTTTGCCATTGCACATTCATTTGAAATAAGCGATTAGTGAGATAGGGAATTGTGAGGATGTGGAGGAGGCAGAGATGAGTGTACATGGAGCCTTGCGATCACCCGCAGCCCAATAGTCGCTTCCCTTGAGAAGCGACAACCTTGTGGGGGGGTGAGTTTATGGAGAAATGACATATATACCCTTTCACACTGCACGTGTGTCCTTGTCACATGTTTGTAAATTTTTTTTCGTAAAACCAGAAATTATGTTCCTATTTTTGTAATTCCGACATTTGTGGAGCCATTTTTGAAATTTTTTCTCATGTGCCAATAAAGGCATGTACATTTCTAAGTTTTGCCAAGAATGATTCCCTTCCACACTGGAGCATTCAACATAAATAATCATTATTAACTCCATTCACATTCAAAGTAAGACATGATATAGAAATTGGAGAGTAAGTACCCTTTCAGCATTTGAATAAATAGTAGAAAAACCAGCAACAACTATTTTTTGAGCCCTACTAATCTGAATAAAAGGTTCTAAAATTGCTAGAAAACCAATGGAATGTTTTTTTTTCTCAAAAGATTAAGCCGATGGCGAATGGGTGTGTTGCCCAACCCACAGGCATTAAAAAAGAGGCATTACAATGGCACGATCCTTAGGTTTATGAGATTGTTGAAGTGTTGGATATTTGTTTTTTATGCTTGGTGTTGTTAAAGTCTCCTAACCGAAGGTTTTAATATGCACATGGTACTCTCTATATGATTGTTGAACATGTGAATTATAAGAGATTAGTGAAATAATTTTTTGTTACCCACATAACCTAACCCCACACCAATAGTGTTAGGATTTGTATATAACCCAATCTATTTAAGTTAGGGTCACAACCTACCCAACCGGACATAAAATTCCTACCTAAAATGGACTAATTGTTGGACCATGGTATGGGCTCGAGCCCGGTTTGGTCCAACGATGTAGCAGTCCAGGTGAACCGGTATGAGCCACGGGGTCCAAGAGTAGTGGGGGTGATTGCGTCGACCCCACATGTGCCTTCGTTACATTAATTTGATTGGGACCCACTGACGTCACACACGCACATTAGGCATTCAACTAGGTTGTGCATTAACACGTTGTGGGGCCCAGACGGGCAAATTAGGTGTCGAGGGTGGGACCCATGGTTAGTGAGGGGTCAACCCTATCACTGGCTTGGCCATGTGTAGGGGGGTCCAGGGCTTCACAGGCTCTGAGAAACAGAGCCCGCTCCCGTTGTGATTGAACCTCTAAGATAAACCGGAAAGAATTAAGCTTATAAGACCATATTGGAAAGCCCACAATTAGGCCCGCCTAAATATGGAAGGAAGGGAGTATTTAAAGAGAGAAAGAGAGGAGGAGATACCCTAATTGCACAAGCTGGGCCGCCCCACCCCTCTCTCCTTCTCTCCCCAATTCCAACCCTCTCTCTCTCTTTGGTTGGTGCGGTTTGCACAAACAAGGGGAGACCTTGCTACTAGCCGCTCTCCTTCTCCCCTCTCCTTGATCTATTTTGGCGGACTGAATGAGGGAGAAGACTCACCTTCTTGGCTGGATCGTTGAGGCTGATTCAAGGACTGGTTTGTTGCTAAGAATTCCTTCATTCCAAGAGGTGGTTTGAGAGGGATCATCACATAAGGTATTCTCCTAATCCTCAACTTGATTGATCTTGTGTTGGCGTGTAGGGCTGAAAACGCTCAGGTCAGTGAGTATTTTGTTCCATATCAATTCTTCTTTGATTGATTCATGTTTGGATGTATGTTTATTGCTTAATCAATTGTGTATTATGCATGTTTGGTGTATATTTGATTTAAAGATTGGATATTGATCTGTGTGTCATCCCCCTCCCACTGCACTTCCACTGGTCCAGCCATTCTACAGTGGTATCGGAGCCAATTTGGGGGAGGCTGGTCGCTGGTTTGATCAAAGACCAATCTTATCTACCCGAACTAGGTCTAGATTGCTAGAATTGGGGATTTTTTATAATTTGATTAATTTACACATTTCAATCAAGGGGCTTTTGATATAGGATTAAAATTGACTGTAAATTGAATATTTATGAATTTTTTGCTTGCTGGTTACACGTGATTCAGAGTGGTAATTAAGTTTTTGCACGATTATTTGCTTGTAGGGGCATAGTGGTAATTTTGCCATATTAGAATTGCGCATATTTATTTCTCTGGTCACATCTGGGTGCACATACTCTTGATGGTCATCAAGGGTTAATTGAACTATTTATTGGTTTAATAAATTAATTTGATTGTTTGTAAGGGTATAAATTGACAGTTTTAGCCCTAGGGGCATTCTAGTCAATTTACACTTTCCTTGTGTGTGCTAAAATATTTTTCTGTTCAGAATTTTTATTCCCCGTGATATAAAATTTATAAAGTTGTGATAAATTTTGGTGTGCCCTTTAGGGTGGAAAAGACCAAAATAGTCCTAGGGGCATTTTGGTAAATTTGCACCAAAATTTTTTTGGACAGAATTTTGAAATTCCAGCAGCCTCTAATTTATTTATTTTCTGTGTTTGTGTGCCTAGTTGTGTGTTTAAGGGTTTCTAAATTCATAAAACACATAAATAACCTAATAAGATAACTTCCTTTAAGAGGTTAAGGGGTAGTTAGCATTATTTTTGTAAAGTAACCCAAACCCTAATTAGGCAAATCAAAATAAGGAAACTCAGCATAATATACTCAATTTTGTCCCTAGGCTTATAATTAGATCAAGAGTCTTGTCTAAGCACTTACTTTTCTTAGAAGCAATCAGCCTTCTATAAATAGTACTAATTTCCTACTCTCTACCTGTTTCCTTATAGATATCAATGTCTTCTAAAATAGTCACTTTTGAATTAAGAAAAATTGAGAAGCTGAATGCTGACAATTATCTTGTGTGGAAGAGGATGATTTACCACATCCTTACTCTTTCTGATCATTCTCATGTAATTGAGAAGATCATTGAGCCACTGCTAGAAGGCTCTTTAGCTGCTCAGAAGAAAGCCTATGAAAAGTTGAAAGAGGATGACAACAAGGTAGGTCCACTATTCTGACTTTCATGGAGCCTAAGATGGAAAGGCTCTTTGAAAAGTACAAGACTGCCAGAGACATGCTAGAAGCAGTGTTTATGAGGTATGGGGAGCATACTGAAGCTCATCTGAGATGTTGCACTCTAAGTATCAAAACTTTGGGATGAGGGAAGGAGATGATGTGAATGAGCACCTGAGTGTCATCTCCATAACAGCTGATGACCTGGAGACACTGGAGGACCCAATCTCTGAAGGGGTCCAAGTGTCAACAATGTTGAACAGCCTTCCCAAATCTTGGGAAAGTGTGGTGGTTTATCTGAATATGAGTGACCAAAAGATCACAATGGAGGCTCTGATTGCCAAGCTAAGGCTTGAGCAAGAAAGGAGGAACTGTGTGAAGGCTTCTGGGGGTACTACTACTGCCAACCTAGCACATAACTCTGGTGGGGGCAAGAATGGTGGACAGGGGCCTAGACCCTCTAAGAAAGCTTAAAAGAAGAAGGGGAAGAAGCCTTAGAACAAGGGCACTGGAAAAGGGAATGACAAACCCAAAGGTGCATGTTTTAAGTGTGGCTAGGTGGGCTACTTCTAGGCTAACTGTCCCTAAATCACTCTGAGTTAGGAACCAACTTCTAAGGTGAGGCTTTAGACACCGCCATGTACATCCTTAATCATGTACCAACAAAGGTAGTCCAATGGACACCTTATGAGTTATGGGCAGGTCGACGTCCAAACTTAGGGCATCTTAGAGTGTGGGGGTCTAGGGCATATGTAAAGGTGCCTGATCAGCATAGGTCAAAGCTAGACCCCAAGACCATAAAGTGCAACTTTATAGGTTATTGTGACCACTCTAAGGGGTACTGATTCGTGGTTCACCACACGGATGGGACAGTGGGGGTAATTGAGTTTAGAGTCACTTATATCTTGGAAGAAGAATTAAACCCTATAATACCTAACAAAAGAGTTGATTTATTCGAAGTGGTTAAAGAGGCTAGTCCTAATACTTCCCTCAAGAAGTAATTAGATTAGAGCAAAACCAAACCGAACTAGAACCCAGGGCATTGAGGGAAAGAAGACCTTCAATACTGTTGAGGGACTTCTATACAATGCTAGGGGAAGACAATGTCACGTTAGATGAACCCATTCTAGATGACCCGATTACCTTTGAACAAGCTTTAAGTCTTCCAGACGCTCAAGAATGGCAAGTAGCTATTTAGGAAGAGATGGACTCTATCCTAAAGAACAAGGTCTGGGAGATAGTGGATCCACCTGAAGGGCGAAAGCCTATTGGGTGCAAATGGATCTTCAAAAAGAAGCTTAAGGCTAATGGGTCTATAGATAAGTACAAGGCGAGATTAGTGGCCAAGGGGTTCACCCAGGTGTATGGGATGGACTTTAAAGAGACATACTCACCGGTGTCAAGATTTGACTCGATTAGATGTCTCTTAGCATGCTTGCATATTATGATTTAGAGCTTTACCAAATGGATGTAAAGACTACCTTCCTAAATCGAGATTTAGAGGAGGAGATTTACATGGAACAACCTGAGAGTTTCGTAGTTCCTGGAGAGGAACACAAGGTGTGCAAGCTCATAAAATCATTGTATGGCCTAAAACAATCTCCCAGCCAATGGTACTTCACTTTTCACAAGGTGCTTAGTGAGTATGGGTTCACAGTAAATGAACACGATCATTGTGTCTATACCTTCTAGGATGGGATTAGGTATATGATGATGTCTCTGTATGTAGATGACATACTATTGATGGGGAATGACCTTAGTATGATAGCCAGTTCAAAGGAATGGCTAAAAACCCAGTTTAAGATGAAAGGCATGGATGAGGCATCCTACGTCCTAGGGATGAAAATTGATAGAGATAGAAAGGCTAGGAAGCTTAGTATATCCCAAGAGTCATACATAGAAAGCGTCCTCAAACGCTTCAATGTCATTGGTTAGAAAACCATTAAATCCCCTATTTACATGGGTACGGTGTTGTATAAGAGTATGGCTCCTCGGTCAAAGGAAGACCAACTCTGGATGGAGTTAGTGCCATATGCACAGGTTATTGGCAACTTGATGTATGTCATGACCTGTACTCGACCTTATTTGAATTTTGTGGTAAGCTTGTTAAGTTGTTACCAAGTAGACCCTGGTCTTCAACACTGGCAAGTGGTGAAGAGGGTATTTTAGTACCTATTAGGGTCTAAGAGTTTAAAACTCACCTATCAAGGGAAAAGTCTGTCATTGGCTGGATATAGTGATTCAGACTATGTGGGGGATCCAGATGATAGGAAATCCACTACTGGGATATGTCTTCATGCTTAGAGGCGGGGCCATATCGTGGGCTAGGAAGAAATAGAAGAGTGTTTCTAAGTCTACGATGGAAGCTGAATTTTATGCATGCAGTATTGCAGCTTCCCAGACAGTTTGGATAAAGAAGTTTCTAGGAAGATTGGGGTTAGAAGACTAGAATGATGCTCCTGTCCAGATGTATTGTGATAATCTAGCTACAGTGTCGACACTTAAGAATGGGGAGATCAATGCCAGAGGTAAGCACAGTGAGGTGCATTACTATTATATCTTCGATATGCTACAGAGGGGAAAAGTGACTGTAAGTCATCTTTCTACTACTGAGATGTTGGAAGATCCGTTCACTAAGGCCTTAACGACAAATCTATTTTCTAAGCACTCTCATAGCATTCAAAGCTTCACTAATTTACGAACATTAACATGTTATGCAAAATCTTTTATAAGAATTGACAGACTTAACATCTACAAATTAATAATTCTCTTTATTTTTTGACGAAAAATAACACTCAAGCAAGACTCGCTAGTAGGAGGAATTATATTATAAATAGAATGAATATCATAGGACAGAGATATCCATCATTAAAAAAACAAAGAATTCTGATGATGATATACAATGAAGAAAGAACGAGAAAACTTGAGTCCAATAGAGAGGTACATAACGAAATTAATACAACCAAAGTAAGAGCGCAGATTATAAAAATATTATCAAGAAACCAACTTTGAAAGGGAACAAAAATATGTCATGCAAAACTTGGCAAAAGAATTAAGCAGAATATGTCATCCGGAAACGAGTAAATCCCGTTTGTTTGTTTTGCCGGAATCATTCACCCGGACCGGCAACCGGGCTGGTTTTAATACAATATATTGGTTGTATGATCCTAAGGTTTATGAGATTGTTATAGTGTTAGATATTTGTTTTTGATCCTTGGGGTTGTTAATGTCTCCTAACAGAAGGTTTTAACCCGATCTATTTAAGTACACAACCAACCCAACCAGATACAATATTCCAACCTAAAACATACTAACAAAACATGCTAATGATAAAAAAAATTCCTTATACATTGTCCAATAGAACGAAGCTTCACTAATTTACAAACATTAATATGTCATGCAAAACCTTTTATTAGAATTAACAAATATAACATCTACAAATTAATAATTTTTTTTATTTTTTGTCAAAAATTAACACTCAAGCAAGACTCACTGGTAGGAGGAATTATATATATTATAAATAGAATGACAATGTATGATAAAATATCATAGGACAGAGATATTCATCATAAATAAAAAAACAAAGAAATCTGATGATGATATATGATGAAGAAAGAATGACAAAACTAATATTATCAAGAAAACAACTTTAAAAGGGAACAAAAATATGTCATGACAAACTTTGCAAAAGAATTAACAGACACAATATATTTTACATGAAAAGAGTAAGAGCGCAGATTATAAAAATATTATCAAGAAACCAACTTTAAAAGGGAACAAAAATATGTATAGCAAAACTTCGCAAAAGAATTAACAGACACAACATCATCCGGAAAAGAATATATTACAATATATTACATGAAAAGTGTAAACCGGGCTTTTATTACAATATATTGGCTGTACATGGGGGGACATAATGAGCCTTACCCCAAGAAAAGGATAAAAAAAGAGATTCTATGCAAAGCAAATCTAATCCAAATTCTAGAAGTTCATATCTGGGCTCGGCAGTTAGGGCAAGAATTCTTGTTCTCCAGCCATGGCAAAATACAATTGGAATGAAAGAGATGTTTGCATGGCATCCTGATGACTTCCTCCCCTTCCACAATGTCTTGTGTGCATATAGTACATGCACTCGAACAGTCTTCACTCATGGCCGCCCCTCTCTCCAACGCCTCCACCGCACTCTTTGACGACGGGGTGACTCTGAACTCGGCCTCCCGAGCTGACTCCATCAAAGCAAGCTGTTCCAAGACCTCCTCATACACCCATATAGTGTCCACCATAAGCGTCACTTGAACCTCTGTGATACTGTTCTGCTTGACGCCGGTTTTCAGTAGTGCACCATCCCATATGCTACAGACAGCTTCGGTCAGTTCACTTGCATTCCGCGGGGAGACCTCCCAAAGCTGCAGATCCTGAAAGATCTTGTCCTTGAGTTGCTCGTGCTGGAAGTAGACTCTTCGCTTGCCAAAGGCATTGAAGGGGCGCCAAGAGAAGGGGACAATAGTCCGTCGTGAAGAGTAAAAGCCCCATCTATCCTTGTAAATCAGGCAAAGATGGAGCACAAACTTGGCCTCCTTCACGTTGGCTTCCTTCATCTTTGACGAAGAATATTGAATCTCGCACTTCTGGATGCGATTGACCATGATGTCGTCCATCGAAGATTACTTCTGACAGATGAACCACACCACCCTTGCAGATTGAAGATGTACTAAGGATCGGAGAAACTGGGTTCCTATTTATTGAACGCTTCAGGCAGAAAGAATGGACGTAGGAAGAACGCAGAGATGGGAAGACTCAGGCCTGAAGTGGTGAAAGGTGGAAACTAGTAATCAATAAGATGTGCTTCTTTTATAGGTATGCATTATTTATTTGAAGCGTAAAGAAAGTGGCGGCTGGCTACTTGTCCTATTTCGATCCATGTTACTAAAATATGGAAGTTTCCCTGGAATGGGGTTGCCTCATATTTCAGGCGAGTGAGGAACGGCCGATGCGTTCTTTAGCCAATTTAGGAAAGTAGCTATTCTTATCATAATCTAATAAGAACATTCTTCCGAAGAAATTATTAAATATGCTTACGCGTATAAAAAAATTATGGGTATCACGAATAAGTGATGTATAAGTACGCTTTATTTTTATAGCTTTTGGGACCACGGGAATGGCGCATCGAGGTAGACGGTGGGTTTGTTTTAGATGTTCAATGGGCTGGCCAGTCTTCTACAGTAACAAGCCCGGCCCACTATAGTAATGGATCAGCCCGGCACGTCGGGTGGACTATGTCTAGCCAGGCTTGGGTTTTTTGTGCCTAATACCCTTGAGATGCGGAGGGCAGAGGTAACAGAAAATATTAAGATCATTACTATAGGGCAGAGGACTACTGTATGCAAGCTGTGCGGCCCATGCGTTCAAAGCATGAAGCGCTCGCATGCGATCGCGAACCACTCACACAACCTCTAACCCTCTAAGAAATTTTCTAAGGCTAAAGCTAAACTAGGAAGTAAAATGATGATTAGAGCAACCAAAAATTTATCAAATTTTGAAGAAAAAAATTGCCTAAATTTTCAATTTATGAAAGTACCCCTGATAAAATTGTCACTCAATTTTTTAAATTTCAGTACGTTAGAGAGATTAAGATTCTAAACATGATTTGCAACTAAATAATTATCAATTGTTCCTCTAATTGTATAAATTTCCAAATTTTCACTCCAGCCATTCCTATGTCAATATATATTGGTCTTCTTTGATGACATCTTGGTGTACAGCAGATCGTGGATAGAACACTTGACGCACCTCAGGTCGGTCTTCTCTATCTTGCGTGCTAACTCCTTATTCTTAAAGCATTCGAAGTGTTCCTTTAGAAGCCTGCAAGTTAATTATTTGGGTCACATTATCTCGTGGAGCGGTGTTGCTACTGACCCGGCCAAGGTGGCCGTCATGCTCTCTTGGCCGCCACCCATATGTGTCCAAGCACTCAGGGGTTTTCTGGGCCTTACAAGTTATTATCGCCAGTTTATCAATCGGTATGGCGAGTTGGCTCGCCCTCTTACGGAGCCGCTGAAGAAGGGGGCTTTTGTTTGGTCAGATGAGGCCCAAATGGCCTTTGAGGGGCTTAAGTAGGCTATGGCTTTTACCCCGGTTCTACTCTTACCGGACTTCAGCTGGCCATTTGTGGTAGAGACAGACACTTCGGAGGTGGGCCTAGGAGCAGTTCTTCTGCAGGATGAACTCCCTATTGCTTACATCAGTAAAGCCTTGGCTGGCCGCTCCCTGTCCTTGTCAGTGTATGAGAAAGAGATGTTGGCTATCGCCCTTGCCGTTGACAAGTGGCATCCTTACTGGGTTGCTTGTTTCTGATTTGTACCAATCACCAACCACTGAAGTACTTCTTGGAACAACAAGTGTCTACTCCCTCTCAGCAGCGGTGGGTGAGCAAGTTGCTGGGATATGACTACGAGGTCATGTACAAGAAAGGGTCGGAGAACATCGTGGCCAATGCACTCTCTCGCAGTCCAACACCGGGCTCCTGCTTGGTGATCTCCACTCTCTCTTGCCCATTTATTGAGGAGTTACAGCAGGCCTATGGTATGGATTCTTGGACGCAGGATGTGATTGCTGCCCTCCAGACCGACCCTGCTGCCCGGCTATTCTTTGTGTGGTGGGATGACCTTCTCTTCTGGAAGGATCGCCTGTGAGTTCCCAATGTTGCTGACCTCGGGCACCGCATCCTTTCGCATTTCCATGACACTCATGTGGCTGGTCACGAAGGTGCCTTCCGCACCTACAAAAGGGTCAGCCAGAGTTTCCTACGGCAGCGCGTCTGTAGAGCTATCCATGACTACGTGGCTGCTTGTGATGTTTGTCAAAGGGCTAAAGCGACCATGACCTCACCTGCCGGGTTGTTGCAACCATTGCCTATTCCGGATAAGGTTTGGGAGGATGTTTCGATGGACTTCGTGGAGGCTTTGCCCATGGTGCAGGGTAAGTCCATTATTATGCTTGTGGTGGACCGGTTGTCTAAGTATGCTCATTTCTGCACTCTGGGCCATCCCTTCACCACCAAGACTATAGCTAAGCTCTATGTTCGCGAGTGGCTCGACTTCACGGTATGCCCCGTACGATAGTTTCTGACCATGATTGGATCTTCCTTTCACAGTTCTGGCAGGAGTTTTTTACTTTACAGGGGTCGTCTCTCCATATGAGCACTGCTTATCACCCCCATACGGATGGGTAGATGGAGGTGGTTAACTGTTGCCTAGAGTAGTATTTTCAATACTTTACTATGACGCAGCCCCATCGCTGACTCTAGCTTCTTCCTTGGGCCGAGTGGTCTTATAATACTGCCTATCATACGCACGCTGGGTTCTCGCTGTTTGAGGTGAACTATGGCCGTCCACCACCGACAGTCTTATCATATGTCCCTCACCGTTCTTCTGTGGCAAAGGTGGACTATATGTTACAGACGCATGATGAGGTCTTACGCCGGCTGAAGACAAATTTGTCATCTGCCCAGAACCAGAGGAAGCAGATCTATGATCGTCGTCATATGGATCGTGAGTATGTAGTGGGTGATTTGGTTTATGTGTCGGTTCTCCCTCATAGACAGACCTCCTTGTTTCAGCCAAAGAACTCTAAGCTTGTTCCCCGTTTCCATGGTTCGTATGCTATTGAGGAGCGTGTTGGTCTTGTGGCCTACCGACTGGCTTTGCTCCCTGACTCTTTGGTTCACCCTGTCTTTCATGTGTCTCATCTCTGGCAATTTGTGGGTGACAAGTCTTTGGTTGTGGGTGCTCCTCCTCCTTCCCTGATGGGCCCAGTTTCACCTTCACCCTGTCCCTTCTTCAGTGCTTGACAAGCATCGGGTTCGTCGCTCTGTCGCATTATTACTGAAGTCTTGATTTCTTGGCAGGGGCAGCCGCTTGAGGACTCTACGTGGCTTCCTGAGGATGATTTTAGAACTCACTTTCTAGCTTGGTCGCCTTGAGGACAAGGCAAATAATGAAAGCATGGTGGAGTGTTGTGCACGATGACCAGCCTCTCAAAGGACTCCCCCAGTACCCTACTTTATTGCTTTTACTTAGTTGCATTGAACTATTTATTATTGTAATAGTTTAGTATTTGGTTTTGTTTGGTATTTGGATGTAAAACCAAATGTGCCCTTTCGTAGGGGCTAATCAAGGGTCTTTTCCTTTGTTAGCTGCTCATCAAGCTAAAATAGATATCATGCATCCATTCCAAACTGGTATAACCATGCCCTCATCTAATCCACAGAGCTCTATCGGGGTGCCCAACAATAGCTCAACAAACAATTCAATCCTGAGTTCCCAAATTCGTAAAGGGTAGTTTTTCTTTTAAAACATTCTATCCCAATGTTTATCCTTTTAAAAACCCTACCCTCACCTCTACAAGCCATGAGAACATCACTATTTATAGCTACAGAGACAAAATTGGTTGCTCGTTCTAATGAGAGAAATCTAAGGATAAACCATTTGATAAAATGAATATATAAGGCAATCATAAAATCATAATATATAAATCATATCCTACTTTAAAGGTTAATCATTTGATAAATCACATATGTACAGAAATCATAAATCATAGCATGAAACTAATTCTAATGCATAGCATGCTAGAGTCATACATATATTAAGTTTAAAAGACAACCAAAGTAGAAACATGCCTTAAGAAAGTATGAATGCCCCTACCTCGCTCTCAATGTGAGATTGGAGATGGCAAGCTAGACTCCTCGCACTTGGACCTTCATTTTCTAGCCTCTAGAGCTCTCTATCTAGAAAATAACCTCATCACAACCTCTGACACACTCAATTGCAATAGACAAAACTTCCCCTTCCCTAGAGACGTTTCTTACTTTTCGTGTCTGTAGGCGGCGGACAGAACCTCCCCTTCCCTAGAGACATTTCTCACTTTCCGTGCCCATAGGCAGCAGACAAATCCTCCTCTTACTAAGGGATGTTTCTCTCTCTAGGCCTGAGGGAATCAGACAGAGTCTCCTTTTGTCCTAGGCTATTTTCTCCCTCTAGAGTCACTGACTCGAGGAATGGACAATTATATTGTGTAGAGCATCATCAAATTAGTTAAGAACACCTCTTGAACTGCTCGAATTCAACTTAAAACAACTTAAAACAAGAGAAATCATTTTTATTATTTATTTAAAAAAAACAATAAACATGCAACTTTCTCTCATGAACTCCGATTCATGTGTTCTTCATACAGTTGGACTCATATCAAAGAGCCTTACAAAATCAAACCCTGCAAGGATAGGTTATCTTGCACTTTTCAAGTGGGTCCTACCCATGTGGCAAGCTTCCCGAGGTCATGACTTTTGACCTTGGTGTCCGATGTGCGTTTTTCAAGGCTCGTTATGCTCGTCTTTATGAGTTCTATAATGTCTCTAAGAAAACGTACTTAATATCTACTTCAAAATAATTTAAAATATTTGAAAACTCAAAAACTAGTTTTATTAGAGGCATAACATCATACCAAAAATTCACAGTTGTTACAGATTATCATTGCAATTAGGACACTAAAGTAGGGAAGGAGAAGCTCAAGTGTAGTCTTCTGTCCAGATCATTGCCTACGTATGTATTGGATAACATATATGACATTATTCCAATATAATTAGATCCAAATGTAGTTCTGCCTAACGACAATTACATACATCAAGCATCATGAAATTATATACGTTAAAATACATATATCCTTATATCCAAATAAAACATCCAAAATCAGCCAGAAACCTCAAAAATCATTGGAGTTGAATGGAAGCTAATAAATCAAATCTCCCTTTATCGCAGAAGTAACAGAGCACACAACAAAGCAGATTAACTCATATCAGATCCCATTAAATTATATTCTATCATAACAGAACAGATCAAAACATATTAGATTAAACAGAGCATTTTAGAGTTTATCAAATTTTACTACATCAAAGCATATCAAAACTCATCGAATCATAGCATATCATATATATTAACACATGCATTCATTATAATCATATATCTTAATTAATGTAACAATATTACTAATTATGATACATATGCATATAAATCAAATACAAGCAAAAAGTTAGAAATGCTTATCCCTTGTAGTTCTAGAAGGCGCACCGTTCGGTGTTGCTCTTTTCCTCAAGGCATCCTCCCTTTAAAGTCTAGAGATGGCAGGCAAAATCTCCTCTACCTTTGGAAGGTGGCAGACCTTACTTCTCTTTAACCCGGGATGTTCCACACTTCCCACTCTCATAGGAGGTAGACAAAACTTCCCCTACCCACAGACACTTTTCTCTCAATGTGCCCGTAGACAACAAACAAACTTTTTCCTTACCCGGAGACTTTTCTCTCTAAGTGCCCGTAGGTGATGGACAAACCTTTCCTTTACTTGGAGATACTTTTCTCTCGATGCACCCGTAAGCGACAGACAAACCTTTCCCTTATCTAGACACACTTTTCTCATTATGTAGCCATAGGCAACAGACAAACCTTTCCCTTACCCAGACACTTTTCCCATTTTTCATGCCCATAGGCTATGGACAGAACCTCCCCTTAACACAGGCATGTTTCTCTCATTGAGTGACCCTTTAGTGGAGAACAAAGTCTTCCCTACTATGGGCCATTTTTCTCATTGTGGCCTGGCAACGAAAGATAGAACCTTCTCTTGCTACTGCTACTTTTCTTTCTTCAGGGCTCGAAGGCAACAAGTTGAGCCTCCTCTTGCCTAGGGATGTTTCTCCCTTATACAATCTCCAACTCAAAGAATGAATATTTCTATTTTGTAGAACACTCTCAAATCAACTAAGAATGCCTTTGAACTACTTGAATCAAAGTTAAAATGAGTGAGAAATGAAGAAAAGAAGTTTCTAAACGTCCCAAAGTCTAAAGAACCAATGGTATTTATAGTGAAATGTCGTTGCCACATGTCTGGCATGTGTCAAAAATAACACGAGCATGTCAGATGCTTGTCATACAAGACTGCATGGCCCGTGCGCAGCTCGAGCACTGCCACGTGGTGATGAATTAATTTTTTTTTTTCAAAATTTCAAAATGCGATAACTTCCTACTCCGAAGTCAGGCTTGCACGTTCTTGGTACCGATGGACTAGTATTGATGAGCCCTTTAAAAGTAAACCCCACATAGGTAGCTTATTTTGTTCTTTTTATGTGGATCACGCCTATGTGACACGCTTTTGAGGATGTAACTTTTGCTCTCGACCTCCGGTTTGCGTGTTCTTTTATTCGTAATGCTTATTTTTTCAATCTCTACTCATATATATGCTGCGATTCCATCCCTTGAAACCCCTTAAAATTTAACTAAAAACTATATAATTACCCTTAACCACTCTGCTTAGGTGTAACCAAAACCCGGGATGTTAGGGTAGGGAGGCCATTTTGCTTCTGGATCAAGATTTCATACAAATTGTACCCAAACAGGATTTCAGGCTTATCCTCTTCAAATTGCATTTCCTATAAATTGTGCCCGAACAAGATTAAGATTTCTCAAAAACACCTTTCCATTAAAACCTATGTATGATCTCCCACAAATCATTACCCATAAGGACCCCAAATTTAAATCAATACCCATAAGCACCCACACTACCACACCACACAGGATTTTGCTTTCCCATGTTCAAAATAGAGTCTTAATTTAAAGATAGTGTTTGAAATTACACATTATTGTGATTTCAAGACACGATCCAATGTATACAATTACACAATATAGTCTTTTCAATACACAATATCGTGTTCCAATTACACTATTTATATATTATATTTAAGAATTTTATTTTAAAATATATAATATTATTTTAAGAATTTTATTTTAAAAGGTCGTGTCAATAATAAATTAAACTTTCACTATTTATATATAATATATTTTATTTTAAATTTTTTTATTAATTTCTAAATATAATTTATAATAAAAGAGAGAGTGCATAAAGAAAGAGGAGAGGTGAGGAGAGAGAGAGAGAGAGAAAGACATGAGGGAGAGGGTGAGGATAGAGAGAGAGTGCATGAGAGAGAGAGGGTGATAGGAGACAGAGTGAGAGGAGAGAGTGGGTGAGGATAGAGAGAGCGAGGAGAGAGAGAGTGAGGAGAGAGATAGTGGGAGGAGAGAGAGGAGGGAGAAAGAGGAGAGAGAGGGCAGAGGGAGGGTGAGGGGAGAGAGAAGAGAGAGGGTGAGGAGAGGGAGGGAGGGAGAAGAGAGTGAGGAGAGAGAGATACATGTATTTTTTAATTATATCCTACATTTTAAAAATCAATAAAATAAAATTTGTAGAGATGCTTAAGTGCAAGTGTCGCTAATACATTGGGTAATAGTGACACTTGACTCTAAGCATCACTAGTAATTTTATTTTATTTAAAATATTATTATTTTTAAAATATAATATATAATTAAACAATCTAAAAAAATCCCCTACTTTGTCCCCTTTCATTCTTGGAGCCGGGGCTCACATTGACACACGTGGGGGAGAAGGAGAGAGAGGGGATAGGGGAGAGAGAGAGAGGGAAGAGAGAGGAGAGAGAGAGAATGTGAGGAGAGAGTGAGAGAGAGAAAGAGAAAGAGAAAAGAGAGGGTGAGGAGAGTGAGTAGAAGAGAGAGGAGAGAGTGAGGAGAGAGAAAGAGAGAGAAGGGAGAGAGGGTAAGGAGAGATAGTAGAAGAGAGAGAGGCAGGAGAGAGAGATGCATGTATTTTTTAATTATATTCTACATTTTAAAAATCAATAAAATAAATTTAGTAGTGACGACCCAAGGTATTAGAGACTCTTAAGCGCAAACATTGCTAATATCGCTAATACCTTGGGTATTAGCGATGCTTAACTCTAAGCATTGCTGGTAATTTTATTTTATTTAATATATTATTATTTTTAAAATATAATATATAATTGAAAAATCCAAAAAAAATAGAAAACAATTCCCCTACTCTCTCCCCTCTCGTTCTTGGAGCCGGGACTCATGTTGATGCATGTGGGAGAGAGAGAGGGAGGAGAGAGGAGATAGAGAGAGTGAGGAGAGACAGAGAAAGAGGAGAGAGAGAAGATGAGGAGAGAGAGATAGTGAGATGAGAAAAGAGGAGAGAGAGGGTGAGTAGAGAGAGTAGAAGAGAGATGGAGGAGACAAATATACATGTATTTTTTAATTATATCCTATATTTTAAAAATTAATAAAATAAATT
The DNA here is from genome assembly GCA_035235625.1 of Saururus chinensis. NCBI lineage: Eukaryota > Viridiplantae > Streptophyta > Magnoliopsida > Piperales > Saururaceae > Saururus > Saururus chinensis. The sequence continues at coordinate 33,324,831 of CP141140.1, forward strand.
TAGTAGTGACGCTTAGCTTAAAGCGTCACTACTACCAAGGTATTAGCGACGCTTAAGCACAAGTGTCGCTAATACCTTGGGTACTAAGATTAGCGACGCTTGACTCTAAGCATCGCTAGTAATTTTATTTTATTTTATTTATTATTATTTTTAAAATATAATATATAATTAAAAAACCAAAAAATTTAAAATTAAATTCCTGGACTCTCTCCTCTCTCGTCCTTGGAGCCAGGGCTCACGTTGATGTACATGGGAGAGAGAGGAGAGAGATAGGAGATAAAGTGAGGAGAGAGAGAGGGTGTGGAGTGTGAGGAGAGAGAGAGAGGAGAGGGTGAGGAGAGAGAGTGTGACAAGAGAGAGATAGTGAGATGAGAGAGGAGGAGAGAGAGTGAGGAGAGAGAGGGAGGAGAGAGAGTGATACGTATATTTTTTAATTATATCCTATATTTTATAAATCAATAAAATAAACTTAATGACTCATAGCCTAAAGCGTCACTAGTAATTTTAATTTATTTAATATATTATTATTTTTAAATATAATATATAATTAAAAATCTAGAAAAATCAAAAATAAATTCCCCTACTCTCTCCCCTCTCGTCCTCGGAGCTGGGGCTCATGTTGATGCATGTGGGAGAAGGAGGAGATAGGAGATAGAGAGAGTGAGGAGAGAGAGAAAGGGAAGAGAGAGAGGAGAGAGTAGAGAGAGAGGGTGAGGTTAGAGAGTAGACAAAGAGAGTGAGGAGAGAGAGAAACGGAAGAGAGAGAGGAGAGAGTAGACAGAGAGGGTGAGGTTAGAGAGTAGACAAAGAGGGTGAGGAGAGAGAGAAAGGGAAGAGAGCGAGATGTGAGGGTGAGGTTAGAGAGTAGACAGAGAGAGTGTATGTAGAGAGAGAGATTGAGGAGAGTGAGTAGAGAGAGTGAGGAAAGAGAGAGGGGAAAGAGAGATGGAGTAGAGAGAAGAGAAGAGAAGAGGAGAGAGAGGGTAGAGAGGGAGGAAAGAGAGGGAAGGAAAAAAGTTAAAAAAATAATATTAGCTACGCTCTGAAATGATCGTTGCAAATTGAACAATATGTGGTGACGCTTATTCTTAAGTGTTGCCACTAATAATACTATTAGCGCTAATAGTATTTTTTTAAAAAAAATTCAAGCTATTAGCTATGCTCGGCAGTGAGCGTCGCTAGTAGCAACTGTATTAGCAACGCCAAAGATTCAGTTTCGCTAATTCATTTGCAAATGGCTCACTTTTTGCAACGCTTTTTTTGAAGCGTCACTAAAAGTATTACACAGAGGGAAAATTTCCGCCAATGTCTATATATCACAGCACCTCCGGCCACCATCCCAACTATGGAACCAAACCATCTTCTCTCCTCTCCTCACCTGCAACTCCCCGAGGAGATTCCGGCCACATTTCCATGGTTCCCGAAATGCTTGCACGTCTCCTCTCCCGATCGCCGTCCCTCCGTTTAGTGATTGATTCCCCCACCCTCAAGCAACCTCCCACCTCCCCTTCCGACCCTAGCCGTCTCCTCCGCTTCCTCCCTCTTCACCTCCCTTCATCCCTTCTTCGTCAGCAGCGGTGGGGATGACAAGTTTGATTCTTGGAAGTTCTCCCCTGAGAATGGGGGCAAGAGCGTCTTTGGGTCCGTGGAGGGCGATTTGTCTAGCATCTCCGACGAGCCGAACCAGGCGCCTGTACCGGACGCGACCTCGTCGAAGGAGGTTGGTTTCAAGGGAGATGTGTTCAGACATATCGATGAGGAGTTTCGTTCACAAGATGGAGCGGATGATGATTGGCTGCATGGGGAGTTCCATCCTCCAGCCGCCATCGGCTGTTGTCTGTTGACATAAAAAAATCATAAAAATTCAAAGGGAAAGATTTCGGAGCTTGACTAGCCTAGACGAGACCAAATTTTTATAATGGACAAAATCTCAAAAGTGGACAAAGTCCGAAAGAAAAAAAAAAAGAGGAAGAAAGAGGAAGAAAAATGGACAAAGTCCAAAAGAAAAAAAAGGAGTAAAATCTAACCCTGCACACATAGAGAGAGGTTACGACTACTTTTAAAAAAAAGATGCATGTGAGGACCTCATAAGGCTCTCTTACACTAAAAGATAGCTACAATAGCTAAATTGGCTAAGAGAGGCTTCGTAAGCCTCACGTAGCCACATCAAAATGATTACTAAATCAAAAAAAAAATCAAATTACAAAGTGTTGTGTGAGACTTCATAAATCTTACACTAAAATAGTCATAAAATCAAAGGGTAAGTGATACTCATAGACCCCATGATAAGTTTTATTAAAAAAATTTGAAAATGAAATGACGATGTGTAAAGAGAGTGATGAAGTGGAGGAGACCAAGTCAAAAGGTATAATGCCCAAAATTCTCTCACACTTCCCAATTTTTCAACTAATCAATTCGGTTCTTACCAACCCTCCCACTAGCTCATTCTCCACCTCACACTAACCCATTCTCCACCTCTCACTAATTCACTCTCCACTTCCCACGAACTACCCTTCCAACTCACCCTCACTACTTTCCTTAACCGTACAACCCCAATGTTATAAATACTCCTTCATTTTTAAGAGAGGGGACTTTTGGCTTTCAAGTCTACAAAACCTCTAAAAAGAAATCTAGAAGTGCATCACACACCAAAAGACGTCCAAATCCTAAAAGAAAGCCTTGACATTCAAAAAGTAGAAGAAGTTAGAGGCATTGGAAGACAAGCAGAAGCGCTCAAGAAGGAAGAAGAATTTGTACAAGGGAGCTCTCATTCTTCTAAAAGAAGTTTCTTTGTTTCTTCTTTTCTTTTTTTCTTTTTTTTCTAAACTTGAAAACTGTAGCCACTTCCCCGGGCAATTCTTTTTTATTCTTATTTTAATAAATTTCCAGTTGTTTCCTTCATTTGCCATCTAATAGAAGTGTTTGAAAAATTGATTAATCATCACTACTCACTAAAAATTGTGAAGAGTAGTGTTAATTAATCAATAGAAGGTTGACCCATATAAAAAAAAGGTTCTTCTCTATCTCTTGAAAGGAAGGATTATCCGATCCGTTCTCTTGACTTGTGCGTAGGGAACTACTGAAATCCCCCAATAGATTTCTGGCACACCCGGTGGGACTTTCTCCTCCTTCCATCTTTTTGGCAAAAGTGGAGGTTACTGAAAATTTTAAGCTCGTCATTAATTTTGATGAAGCTAAGTTTCAAGTTTTCTTAGCAAAACAAAAACATGAAGAAAAAATGGTGATTCCGGCGGACACCAACGTGGATGCTACATGTAGTTCTAACGAAGAAGACTAAAGTGAAAATTTCATTGCCTAAGACCACTCACTCCCCTCACTTTGCCTATGGCAAAGTTTTGAGCAGTGACAGTTTGTTTTCATGGCTAAAGAGCAATATTCTTGAAGATTTTGTGAACCAAGATTATCTAGAGCCTAAGGCCACTCACTCCCCTCACTTTGCCTATGGCGAAGCTTTGAGCGGTGACAATGTGCTTTCAAGGCCACGATGCTCATGAAGACTTTGTGAACCAAGTTCATGTGGAGCCTAAGACCACTCACTCCCCTCACTTTGCCTATGACAAAGTCTTGAGGAGTGACAGTGTGTTTTCAAGGCTAAGTTACAATACTCTTAGAGACTTACTGAACCAAGTTCATTCGAAGCCTAAGACTACTCACTCCCCTCACTTTGCTTTTGGCAAAAGATCAAGTAATGAAAGTGTGTTCTCAAGGCTAGGAAACAAAGTTCTTGGTGGAAAGTCAAAAAAGGCTCTGAATGTTTCAAGACCTATGAAAAAGACAAAAGATATAGTTCAAGGGGCTAAAAGAAATGTGAATGATAGCCTCATTAATTTTTGTATACAAGATCCACTAGGTCATTTTCCAACCTCCTTGGAAGAGCTATGACAAAACAATCAGTTTAAGCTATTGGAGTAGTTAAATGGGGAAATGACAAGTTTGTTCTTAAGACCTCAAAAGCCGAAAAAGAAAAATGGACCCATGATTGTGACATACCCCATGAATGGAGAATTTTTTTCATTCAGAAAAGAAGAAAATGACATCTGCTTTGAAGGCAAAGTTAAAGAAAATTTCTTGCATGATGGTGGAAACTCTAGGCGACAAGAAGATTGGACAAAAAGAAAACTTCATGCCGAAAAGACATGTTATAGAACATGAGTCACTTGCAATGAAGAATGAAGCTTTACAAAATGGTTATCCTACTTAAGGTGATAATACATATCCCAAGGGGTGGAGGCTTTTGAAAAGAAGTGGACAAAAAAGTATGAGATGGGGAAACATACAAGTCTTCACAACATGAGGAAAAGGAACACCCGACTCTTGAGAAAGGTATGATGCAAGACAATCCTAAAATGCTATCTTCTCCTTACGAGTCTGATTCTTTAATGAAATTTTCCCCAAGAAGGAGAAAGACTTTTGGATCTAACTCCAATGACTAGTGGTAGTTTGGAAAATTTGTCCTTAGATAATGAAATTGAGAATTTGAACTCATGTTCTCCCAAAATCTTGAAAACGATCCAACGAAGGATGCCTAAGGAGATGGAGCCACATGCTGCAGTTGTAAACATGGTTGGCTCAAAGAGTGAAGAAGAGAAAACTATGAAAATAACTCAATACTACACAAGGAGTAAAAAAAATTTCTTTGAAAGATGGGGGTGTAGGGACTTCTTCAGGGTCTCCTAAACTCACTTTTGCAATAGGTGAATTCCCTTCAAACACTCATAGAGAAGAAGAAGATGATGAAGAGGAGGTTCTAGTGGAGGATAGTTCTACATCCTCCAACAGTATTCCCGTAACTTTGTCTTCTTTGGAATCCAAAAAAGTTGGAGTGCATATGGCAATAGGAGAAAAAGATGAGATATAGGTGGGCAAGTCCCTACTCATTTTATTAAATTCATGGTAGATCAAGAGAAGCAAATAGAAAAATTGAAAGCTATGATTGAAGCATTAGCCACAAGAACTCAAAGCCAACAACAAGTCACTTCTAATCATCAAGGTGACTTCCATGAAGTTAATTCTCATGGAAATGAAAGAATGGATAGGGAAAATCTTCAAGCACTTGTGTCAAGAAAAGAGATGCAAGAAGCTCTTCAACATATCCAAGAAGAGTCAAAGTTAAGAAAAGTGGGAATAAATTCCCCTTACCCAACTTGGATGGATAAGGTACCTTTCCCACCCAAATTCAAACAACCAAACTTACAAACCCATAATGGTCAAGCATCTCCAAAGCAACATCTTTTCCACTTCAAGGCTTTAACTGGAAACCTTGTTGGTAATGATGTTGTACTTATTAGACTATTTGTGAGTGTGTTAAAGAGAATTGCATTCGATTGGTACATGACTTTGCCAGAAGAACCGGTACAAACATGGGCAGACTTGGAGGCTAAATTCTTAAGTCACTTCTTTGATGAAAATGCAACTACTTTCATGGCCCAACTTTATTCAACAAAGCAAGAGCCAATGGAGACAATATGTGACTTCATAAAAATAGATGGAACAACTCAGAAAAATCTTACTAAACTATGTTGTTTGAATCATCACGTAAAGATTAAATCAAAGATCGCATCCATAAAGCCAGAAACTTTTAACGATTTCATGAAAAATGCTATTGAGCTAGACTATCTAGTGTTTGAACGTGAAGCTGAAAAATGTGGTGAAAAGAAGGATTATGATAAACCCATTAGGAAAAAAAAAGCATTTTCTGTTCAAACTTATGAAGTAACATCTCAAGAGAAGAAAGACAACATGGCTGAGGTGAAGAAAAGAACATTAAAAGAAAGAACGAATAGAGAATATTCTTTTAATGTTAATGAAACTAAAAACCTCTTTCATGAGTTGATCAAGAAAGGGAAAATCAAGCTTCCAGAATGCAAGTGACCAAATGAAGAAAAATAAACTAATGATTTTTCATTTTGTTTGTTCCATCGGATCCTGGGCCATAACATCAAACAATGTTATGTTTTCAAAGATCAAGTGTAATATCTTATTGATGAGGGAGTTATTAAATTGACTCAAGAAGAGAAGAAAGTTTCTACAAATATGGTGTCAATCCAATTTGGGGCTTTTGACCCAATTGCATTGAATATTTCTTATGAAGAAGAGGATGTGGAGTTTAAATATGCAGAAGTTTCTCTAGAAAACTATGAGTCACTTACCCTACTTCAAATATCAGATGTCACCTTCATATGGGGTGCATTCAGATCTTTTGAAGGATGAAAATTAGGCGATCGTTCAAAAAAAGTCTCGCACATCCAAAGCATATGATATCACTAGGACGGGGGCATTCCTTCCCCCACCTAAGTTATGTAGTGTAATTAAGTCAAAAAATAAAAGCAAAAAGAAAAAGAAGGCTAAAAGGAAGAGTGAAGTCTTACTGGTAGATTTATTTGAGCAAGAACCAAGAGTTCCATGTACTTTGGCAGAATTTATCCCCCATAACCTTGGGAAAAGGATGATAGGTTAAATGAAATGATGGTCCCAATTCCTGAAGAAAAAAGGTTATTGAAGAATTTTGGAAATACAATAATGTCATTATAATCTCAGACTCTGAAAGTGAAGATAATCTTGTTATTGTGTTGGATTATGAGTCGGATGACTCAATTGAAATCCAACAAAATGTTTTAGGTCAAGAGTTGGACATTGAAGTAAACAACAATGAACCATGGTCAACTTTTGAATACGGAGAACACTTCCTTCTAAATAGATGGAGGGGCGTGACCAGAAGATGAAGTGAGAAGCAAACATCCTTTGGGAGACCATAGACACAGAAATCAAAATAGATAAACTTTGGCCTATGTTTGAAAATCAAGATGAGAAACTATTACCTAGTGGATGGAAAGCGTGGCCAGAAGATGAAAAGAAAGCTATTGTTTGGGAAAACACAAAAACCAAAATACATAAGCCTTGGCCCATACTTTAAAATGAAAGTGTAAAATTTTTATCGAATGACTGTAAGTCTTGGAAAGGAAAAGAAAAAGAGGATGACCCACAAAGAAAAAAAGTTAAGCGAGGAGTAGAAAGCATTGAGGGGCTACCACAATCATTAGAAGGCAACCCTTAACTCAATATCTTGTACATCAAGAGAAAGACGAGATGATTATCCCAATTGAAGAAAATGAAGAGGATGAAGAAACAACTCATGAGTGTCATATGATTTCGGTCAATGGCTTAAAGCTAGAAATGGACTTAATAGAGTCATCTAACCAAATAGAGTTTATCACAAGAGACTTTCTAGAATTGAAATTAAGTCTTTGTCCTTCTTGGATTGGGTTATCTTCAAAGAGAAATATAAAAGTGATACTCATGGACCCCATGATAAGTTTTTTTTTTAAATTAAAAATGAAATGACAATGTGATGTGTAAAGAGATTGATGAAGTAGAGGGGACCAAGTCAAAGGTATAATGCTCGGACTTCTCTCACACTTCCCACTTGTTCCACTAATCAGTTCGGTTCTTACTAACCCTCCCACTAATGAGCAGGTCTGTTTCTGCTTCGGCTAGAATTAAAAATAATTGTTATCTCAATTGTGAGACATTCACATGATTGTGTATGCATACGTACGAATGATAATGCTCATTGACACAGGTTGTGTAGGAATAATAATGATTATGTTACACATGGTATGTATGGCATGGTTATACTTGAATATGCATGTTGGAATGTGATGTGATATAATTGATTATGTAAGGTGAAAGTGTATATTAGGATTTGATTATGCAGGATGTGAATATTGATACTTGATTTATGCAGGATGTGAATGCTATAATGAGATTCATATGATTACAAGTTATGTGTATATGTGTTATGATTTATGGATGAACCTATAATGCGCAGGTGACATGAATATATGTATGGAATGTGATTTACATCATGATACACAGAGTGGCATGAATATATGTCTATGGAATGCGATTTACATCATGATGCACAGATAACAAGAATATGTATTTATAGAATGTAATGTAATGTTTATGGAATGTGATTTATATCATAATGCACAGGTAGCATGAATATGTGTTTATGGATTGTGATTTATCTCATGATGCACAGGTTCAGATAATGGATATATGATGCATGCTTAGATTGAGAATGCATGTGGTGTTTTCATGAGTTTAGATTTCATTTTAAAACCCAGGCATAGCTAAGCTCACCCCTCTTTATTGATGGTTTTTGTTTTGAGGCTGCATGTTGTGCATGTAGGTGCTTAAAATGGGTTCTATGTTGAGCATGGGGATGGACTCACTTCATGAGAGGGGATATCATTGTCTGGGCTATGTTAGATTGGATCTATGTTATGTTGAATTTATATTCAACTTTACTTCACACTATGAATGGCGGTTTTTAGCTTAGACTTGTTTAGCCCTTGAGGCTTGTTATTATATGTTAACTAGATGATGTGGGTATGTGTAGATTAAGATTGATAATTAGTCTCCTTTTATTCCTCTATTTTCTTTTGCACAAAGGGCGCATGCACTTATTTCAATGTGTTTCATCCAAGGAGGGGTTAAGTCGTCTGCATTTCTTCTTCACTTCATCTCATCAGCTATTGCCTCCTCCTTGGATTAGGTTCGGGTCAAGGGTGAGGTGTGTTGCAACGTGACAACTAATCGGTCTCACTACCGATGCCTAGTATAACACTAATGTATACCATCTTGTCAATATAGGTATTGTTCATCTTTCTACAACTACTAATGTCATCACCGACATGTTGATGGTTACATTGATGAAAGGTTTAGACCAAAAACATATAGCACATTGGTGCTAAAAACACCCCCTTCCACAAAAAGATGATAACCACATAATGTTACCATAAAACCTCCAGTTTAAACAATGATTACAACCATTTGATCCACTTGATTCATATTTATCATCATTTAACTAAAGCATAGTAAAGATAAAAAAAATATAGTATATGTCATGTCACATCACATCATAAGACATGCTTTCGAACTATAAGCAACCAGTCTAATCAATGTATGGTTTTGTGGTTTGCAATCTGACCTTTCCTTTCCACTTATAGAGCACAAGTTCTTCAACATTCCATCAATTTCTCCCTCTATCTATTCTTTGATGTGTCCTAGGTCACTCCCTTTGACTTGAAGTCAGTTTCAAAAGAGATTAGGTCGTAAGGCATCAAAGAGTATTTATATAGAGGAGAAAGGTAACCAAATCTGATGTGTTATTATGTGTGTAACCAAATGTAATCATTTTTCTCTAGATGGTTTTGAACTCCATCAGCAAAGTTGTTTTCATTCATTGATGCATCAATGGTTCAACTAAAACATTCAGAAGACCAACTATTGCCTATCCCAATTCATGACTTTATCAACACATCCACTGATATGTCAGTGTCTATTAATAGTAGAATTGGGATTTCATCGACACACCAACTGATGTATCAATATATATCGACAGTAAACAATGACTTCATCAACACCCCTACCGATGTGCCAGTGTTGGCATTGATGCTACTATAGATTAATATTTAAAATTCAAATCATCCTACCAATCTAATCACATAAAATACCTCATAAATATAGGATGTAATATTGAGGATAAGGCGGATGCAGAGTATGGTGAAGTGTTATGGTATATCGACACACCAACTCATGACCCACCTCATAGGTCTATGAAGGCACGTTAGATCCTTTCTTGGCTTTACTATTATTGATGTAGATCACTGTAGGGTTTAATTATATTATGTGTAATAATTGGCCAGTAGATAGGGGCAAATCATGTAATTGTGTGGGCCCTACTGAACCCAAGCCAAGGGCAGGTATTATATCTATAGCCACTGGCTTCTTTGAGAATCATTGAACATCAAGATACGTTACGCTCTTCTTCTTCTTCTTCCCAAGTTCTTCTCTATTCCGGAGAAGCATAGGAACCTTGTGTCCCGCATTGGGACACAAAATATGTATAGAAAATTCCTCAAATTCTCAAAATCCACTAAACTACAAGACGTCATGTTGCACTGGGCTTTTTCTATTCAATTGGGCATAATTCTGGTTCAGCCAAGTCAAACCCAGGTTTAATTGAGAAATAACTCAGCTCAAAAGGCCAACCAGGTCCAGTCAAACCAGGTATAACTGGCCAGGCTGGGTTGATTTTTAAAACACTGGTATGGAGAATTACCTTGACTGTTGTAGTGATGTGAATAAAATCACTAATAGCCCTAGAGCATAGAAGTTGGAGAAATGATGTGACCAGCCCTGGTACCCTCCACTCAGTATGTAACAACGTTTTTCATCCCTCCAAACAGCATGCTGCCCAAGGGGTTGGTGGCATGCTTCTCAAGGTGCGCATGGGGAAGGCTACAACACCTCGTTCCTTGGAGAGCACAAGAGGGAGAGAGGAAAGAGGGGTTGGTTGGGGAAAAAGGGGGAGGAGCAACTGACCAACAAAAGGTGACGGGCTTGGCAGCTGGCTGAGAGAGAGTGAAATAAGTGGGGGGTTAACACTAGACTCTCCTACTACTTGCACTACAACAAAATTGGTTTTTAGCAATGCTCACAAAAGCATCACTATAACTAATTATTAGCGACACATTTCTAAGCGTCACTAATACTTTAGCTTTTAGCGACGAATAATCATTAGTGTCACTATCATGAGTTGTATTTGCAATGCATACCAATAAACCATTGCTAATACAATTCGCGCCCCCGCCACTACACATATTTGTGATATTTTTATAAATGTCGCAAATAAATAGAGTATTTGCTATACATATAGATGTACATCACAAATACATAAGGATATTAGCCACGTATATAAATATGCATCGCTAATACCCATATATTAGTAATGCATAGACATGAGCGTCGCAAATACAAAAATTATTGGTGACGCATAGTATTATGCATTGCAAATACACTTTGTTTTTGTGATGCATAATACTATGTGTTGCAAATAATTTTTGTCTTTTCAACATTCATATTTATGCATCGTTAATACCCATAATTTTCTAAAATTTATAATTATCAAATATGATTTAATTATATTGATACATACTATATAATTATAAAAAAATAGGATAATTATTTAATATTTGGTGATGTGAGATTGGGCATTCATAGGGCATCGAATCGAGATTCAACCAAGCATAGGTGTATGCATACTGCATGTCCCATGATTTATGTATATGCGTCATATGAGAGCTCCCATTGAGACACTCGAGCATATCATCACACAGTGGAATAAAGATATTAAGTAAAAAAATTTAGGCCCGATGATTAGTTTGAGCATGCTACCTGCCCGCAACCCATCACACACGGACACACTTGTGCCAAGTCCAAAAAGGAACGAAAATAAGGCATTAATTTTAAAATGTGTAGATTAATTGTGTACTATATAATTACATATATTTAATAATATATTAAAAAATTAAAAATAATATAGTGAGGGAGAGATAAAGAGGATGTTAATTCTACGTTTTTTTTATAAAATTAAAATAAAAATGTATAATAGCAATGCATATTTCTATGCGTTGTTATAATATATATTTATATTTTTTTGATTTTAATATAGAATAAAAGAAATAGGGGGAGAGAGGGAGAGAGAGAAAGAGAGAGAGGAGAGAGAAAGGGAGAGAGTGAGAGTGAGAGAGTGAAAGAGAGAGAGAGAGATCTAAGGAAGTAGAGGGAGAGAGAGGGAGAGAGAGAAGGAAGAGAGAGGAAAAGTGTGAGAGGAAAGAGGGTAGAGAGAGAGAAGGAAGAGAGGTAGAGAGAGGATTTTAATTATACATTATTTTTGAAATAAAAAAAATATATATATATAGTAGCGACGCATAGAATTATGTGTTGCTAGTATCCTATGGTAGTAGCAATACATACACCAATGCGAGCGATGCATATCTTTATGCATTGCTATACCTTCCATAGTTGCGATGCATATTTCTATGCGTCACTACTATTTTTTATTTTTTTATTTTAAAAAATAATATAGAATAAAAGAGAGGGGGTAGAGAGAGGAGAAAAAGAGAGGAGGGAGAGGGAGAGGGGAAGAGAGAAAAAGTGAGAGAGGAGGGTAGAGAGAGAAGGAAGAGAGGGAGAGGGGAAGAGAGAAAAAGTGAGAGAGAGGGTAAGAGAGAGATGGAAGAGAGGGAGAGATGGAGATGATTTTAGTTATATATTATTTTTTAAAATTAAAAATAAAATAAAATATATATAGTAGTGACCCATAATATTATGTGTCACTACTATCATATGTTAGTAGTGACTGCATAGACCTATGCGACTAAGTATTAACGACACATCTTTATGCGTCTCTACTACCTTCCATAGTAGTGATGCATATTTTTATGCGTTGATACTATGTTTTTTTATTTTAAAAAGTAATATAAAATAAAAGAGAGGGGGGATAGAGAGAAAAAGAGAGGAGGGATAGAGAGCAAGGGAGAGAGAGAGAGAAAGAACAAAAGGAGAGAGAGGCAAAGGGAAAGAAATAGAAAAAGTAAGAGAGGGTAGAGAGAGAGAAGGATTAGTGGGAGAGGGAGAGGGAGAGAGAGAGAAAAGGGGTAGAGATTGAGAGGATTTTTATTATATATTATTTTTTAAAATAAAAAAAATTATATAGTAGCAGTGCATAGAATTCTGTGTCATTACTATCGTGTGGTAGTAGCAATGCATATCTTTATGTGTCGATACTACATTCCATAGTAGCAATTCATATTTTTATGTGTCACTACTATATATTTTTTAAAAATTTTTATTTTATAAAATAATATAGAAAAAAAAGGGGGAGAGAGAAAATTAGAAAGAGAGGAGAGAGAGGAGAAAAAGAAGAGGGTAGAGAGAGGGAGAGGGGAAGAGAGAGAAAGTGAGAGAAAGTGAGAGGGTAGAGCGAGAGAAGGAAGAGAGGGAGAGAGAGATAGGTAGAGATAGAGAAAATTTTAATTATATATTATTTTTTAAAATATAATAAAAATAAAAAAATATATAGTAGAGATGCATAGACCTATGTGTTGCTAATACTTAGAGTAGTAGTGATGCATATCTTTATGCGTCGTTACTACATTCCATAGTAGCAATGCATAATTCTATGCATCGTTACAATATTTTTTTTATTTTAAAAAAATTATAAAATAAAATAAAGGGGGGAGAGAGAAAAAGAGAGATAGGAGAGAGAGGGAGGTGGAGAGCAAAAGAGAAAGAGAGAGAGTGATTGAGGGAGAATGAGGAGAAAAAGAAAGCAAGGAGAGAGAGGGAGAGGGGAAGAGAGAGGAGAGAAGGTAGAGAGAGAGAAGGAAGAGAGGGAGAGGGTGAGAAGATAGAGGTAGAGGTAGAGATAGAGAGGATTTTAATTATATATTATTTTTTAAAATAAAAATAAAAATAAAAAATATATAGTAGAGACTCATAGAATTGTGCATTGCTACTATTTTATGGTAGTAGCGATGCAAATCTATATGCCTCGCTACTACCTTCCATAGTAGCGACTCATATTTCCATGCATTGCTATTATATTTTTTTTTAAATAATATAGGATAAAAGAGAGGGGGAGAGAGAAAAAGAGAGAGGGAGAGAGAAAAAGAGAGGAGCGAGAGAGAGGAGAGAAGGAGAGGAGAATAGAGAGAAAAAGTAAGAGAGGAGAGTGGGTAGAGAGAGAAGGAAGAGAGGGAGAGATAGAGAGGAGAGAGAGGGAGAGGGGAAGAGAGAGAAAAAGTGAGAAAGGAGATAGGGTAGAGAGAGAAGGAAGTGCGGAAGAGAGAGAAGAGAGAGGTAGAGATAGAGAGGATTTTAACTATATATTATTTTTAAAATTAGAATAAAAAATATATATAGTAGTGACTCATAGAATTATATGTCGCTACTATCCTTTGGTAGTAGCGACGCATAGACTTATGCATCACTACTATTTAGGTTAATAACGATGCATATTTTTATGCATCGCAAGTATATATTTTTTATTTTTTTATTTTAAAAAAATATTATAGAATAAAAGAGAGGGGGGAGAGAGAGAAAAAGAGAGAAAGGAGACTGGGTAGAGAGAGAGGTGGTAGAGATCTCATTCTCTCTTCTCTCTCCTCTATCTCTCCTCTTTTCTCTCTCTCCTCTCTCTCTTCCCTATCTCTCCCCTCTCCTCTCTCTCACTCTCACTCTCCTCCCTATCTCTCATCTCTCTCACTCTCTCTCTCTTCTCTTTCTCTCCTCCCACTCTCTTCTCTCTTTCTTCTCTCTCCCTCTCTACCTCTCTTTACCCCTTCTCACTAGTTCTCTCTCTCCCTTTCATATATATTAAATTTTAACATAAATAAAAAATAAAAATTATTAGTAATAGCAATGTATAGAAATACGCGTTGCTACTAACCTATATTGTAAGGTCTCTAGCCTTAACCCGGTTTATTTAAATTTAAATTATGTTATTATTATGTAGTTTCATTTTAATTGGCCAGTTTGACTTGTTTTGGGGTTAATGATTTATAATGAGGGTTTTAATAAGTTTTCTCTCATTTTTGTAAGTTTCTATGTTAATCTCAATTTATCCTATTTTTAGGAAATTTTTAGGATATTATGGGGTTTTTTGTAAATTTAGAGCATGGGTCCCACCATGGGCCCCACATTCTTGTTTGAGGGGTGAGGGTCCCAAGAGACCTTAAACTTTACTTATTTTATCATTAAATAATTTCAGAAATTTTGAATTTTATTTTAGCCTTAAAATGAGCAAAATTACCTATTTAGAGTATTAAATTTTATGTATACCCAAACTTTTAATATTTACACCCCAATGACTTACTATAAATAGATAGCCCCAACCCCATTCCCAATTGAGAAAGGGCTGAGATTGGAGACTCAGAAGCACTAATCCTCATACCAAAGTAGGAAAAATCAATTTTCATATGTTTAAGCCTTGATTTTTTATTAATCTTTTAGATTTTCCTTAATCTTTCTTAATCCCATCTTTCCCAAAGATGATTTTTATTTTAAATTATTAAAAATATTGTTTTTAATCTCTATTTCAAACTCTAATTTAGGGATTTTTGTTTTTAAGCAAGGGAAACCCTATATCTACATGTTTTCAAAGTGGTTTAAGCTTAATATTCAAATTTAATGAAGTATTAACTAAACCCTAACTTTTGGTAGGGATTTGTGACAATTAGAGCTTCGATTTGGGACTCAAAAGCTCACTGAGGTAAGAGTTTTCATTCTAAGTTTATTAATGTTTTAGATTTAAGGTTTGGAATAGTTTATGTGAGTTTTGGTTGTATTTATGCTTTAATAGTGGGTTAAATAAAGCACATTCTTTTTAGTGATTATCTTTTGATTTAGCTTGGAAATGACTAAATTTATCATTCCTTAAGCTTGTATTTCAATATTATGAAGATTGGAGGTGATATTAGGGTTTTCTTCTTAAATTTGTGTATTTTCAGTGTAGGGTTCGCAAGGTTGAACGTACAAATGGCAGAATTGCCTCCTTAACTACTTTGTTCATTCCTTGTTCCTTTTTTGTGTACATCTCATTCCTTATGCTCATAATGAGTTATTTTTACTTACAATGTTACTCTGAATGCATGAATACTAACTTGGAAGCTATGATATAGATAAAGCGTGAATTAGGTTCCATATTGTAGATTTCAATATGATGTTCTCCTTTTCTTAAATTCATGATTGATGATTCTCCATGTTTTGTTTATGTTTCCAGTGAGTTTAATTATGAGGTTGGGCACATATGTTTACACATGTACTAATTTGTGGTAAACTATATTTCCATGTCTATCTTAAGTGTAGTAATGATTATGTTTACCTAAATCTAGCATGAAGTTGTAATTGGCTTGGACTTATATTTTTCAAGGTTTTCACAATTTTGTATACATGATTTTAGTAAGAAAGAACCATGATAAAAATCATGAAGGCATGCATTTAGTATGATGATGGTTTGTTCATAATCCATATGTCAATGTTTAGATTTGAACACTATTACGATGTACACACTTGTGAAGGTAATTGTGGTGATTATTTGATACAAATGGATTAGGAATGATGCACATATGGACTGATTGGAGCATATCTCATGTATTAGGATTCATGTAGTGTTGCTCATATATATACCATATTGCATGCATCATGTAAATGGTTTATGGATGAGATTTATCGTGATTAGCCATAGTTGATCAATGGGATGCAATTGGGTGATATTGCTTGCTGGATTAATCAATCGAAGCTTATCGATTTGGTTGGGTCCGAAAGGACATGATTCTGTTTGAATTAAAACATGATGAGCAATATTGCTCGAGACTTGGTATCTCCCTGGGTTGAAAGAGCTAAATGCTAGTTGTGTAATTGATTGAGATATCTGACCCTTAGAATTTAGGTGGTATGTCCGAGTGCACCGACTTACCACATATAGTGCTCAGGACCATCTTGATGAACAGAATTGTTTGGGACCATCTTGATGAGAAGCCGTGCTCAGGATCATCTTGATGAGCAGTAGTGCTCGGGACTATCTTGGTGAACAATTCATGTTCGGGGCTTTTGGCCTTGATGAACAAGTTTATTTCTCTCTATACATAAGGCATTTACTACTTGTTATGGTTGTATGTGTATGTGATATTATGCCCAATTGTACGGTTGTTGTGTAGGGATGAGGGAGCTTATATTACACATGTATATATAAATTAATTTGCATATATGCATGATGGAGTGCTTGAGACATTTTTATGTAGGGTGAATGTTTGCATTGAGAATTGATTGTGAATGATATGGTTATGTAGGAAAGTCACACATGCAAGATGTGATTATGTTACACTTGTGGTGGATGATAAATGTGATGTTAAGTGGAAACCATTATGCACAGGAGGCATAGAACATATGTAATGAGATGTGATGGGTGATAGCATATGATGCACGTGATTTGAATTATATAATATTATGATATGCATATAGTATGGTATCCAGGTGATATGTTAATGTTATCATGAGTAAATGCTTAGAGGGTAAGTCATGATATAAATGCACATGTGTGATGATGTGATAAACTTTATGTGGTATACCTGTGATATATTTTGGATTTTCCTTCAATAATATAAAACCTTGTTGAGTATATTGCCCACCCCTCTTTCTTATGTGTTTTTGTTTTAGGGTTGCATAACATGACATGCAAGTGGTCATGATTCACTATATAAGGAGTGGGTTGTTGATCTGGCATAGCAAGGGCTATCTAGAGACCTTGTGCTCCATGATCATTTATGTTGCTTGTTATGTTGAGTTTTATGTCATTTTGCCTATGCTTTATACTTTACTTGCTGATATCGGTCTAGACTCATGTTAGTTATGTTACTTAAGCCATGGGAGGGCTACGTGGACTAAGTATGTGGGTCTTATGTAGACTAATTCTTATTTGAGGTCCTTTATCCTTCTCATTTCCTCTTGTACAAAGCTTATGATGCACTACTTCGTTATGAATTACCCATATGAGGGTTAAGTCTTCCGCATCGAACATTAATTCGTCACACTATGCGGACCAACCTTCCCTTGGACAGGGTCCGGCTCAAGTTGGCGTGTGCCTGGGCGTGACATAAGTAGTAGCAACACTTATTCATATGTGTCGCTAATAACCTATAATTTAGGTAAACATAAGTAGTAGCGACGCATATTTCTATGCATTGCTAGTACATATTGTCACGCCCCGGCCATGCCCGACCCGAGCCGAACCCGGTCCAAGGGCCGGTCATAGCGCGCGGGGGCGACGAAGTGAAATTGAGAAACGATTCTAGCGGAAGACTTAATCCCTAACCACGGGCGATTAACAGCAACACGGAGTGCGCACAATCCTTTGAGCAAGAGTAAATAAAAGGGAAAGAAAAGGTGTTGCTTAACACAAAGTAAACAACAATCTCAAACCCACAAGCTTAGTTTAAGTAAAGCCCACACCGGCTCAAAATAATAAGTCATAAGCAAACATAACTGTAACATGTGACATAAATCCACAACAAAGAACCCTACACATAGGTTCTAACATAAAACATGAAACAAAATGAAGGAAAGTCACGCAACGATCTCCATCATCACACCCAAGCTACCTCTGACCTTTCCTCAAAAAGGCAATCCTGTCCGTCTGCGTGTCGCACCACGCAGCCCCAAATCAAAACACAAAAGAGGGGTGAGTTTTAACACTCAGCAATGGTTTTAATATCACTAACAACGTTGAAAATACGGTAGCATGGTGATATAGTCTTTCAAAAACAACGATGTACAAGGTGTATCACTTTCTGATCACATATTTACATCACTTATACACTGCATAACATCATAACTCAAACATGCAGGGATGTATCTCTAGCATACCAATTTCCACATGCATTCACATCATAACCAATCCCGCATGGACGTATCTCTAACATACGTATTCCCACATGCATAATGTCATCACAACCAATCCCGCATGGATGTATCTCTAGCATACATATTCCCACATGCATTTTATCATCAAAATCAACATGCATGGATGTATCTCTAACATACATATTCCCACATGCATTTTATCATCAAAATCAACATGCATGGATGTATCTCTAACATACATATTCCCACATGCATTTTATCATCAAAATCAACATGCATGGATGTATCTCTAACATACATATTCCCACATGCATAATGTTATCACAATCAACCTCCATCAAGGAGTATTCACACATTGACGTCACACAGACGGGAGCATAGACAAGGCCACGAAGGCGTGTCATGGTACAAAATTATACACAAGAATTCAAGAAAGATCGGGGTTGTCAATCCCTAATACTGCTCACCCTGGACGATCCTGGCCAAGGATGTCCCATTCTCACACAGAGAATCTAGAGCAGGGGTGTTCGCCCAGGGACATCTCCTGCGGAGGGAAGAGCCCGAGTTCTCACACAGAGAACCCTAGAACACGTGGTAGCGGGGTGCACACGGCATACCACACTGGATTCTCAGGGTCCAGATGACACACATAAAAATATTCTCACGTGTCCGCAAGACAAGTACACAACTCGTCCCCACATCATTCCATTAAACAAGACTCAACCCGGGGAGTGCACTCGTTCCACACAGAACTTCAAATCGTTCCACACAGAACTTCAAATCGTTCCACACAGAACTTCAAATCAAAATATGTCCTTTCGGACCAATCAACTTGCGATTAATCCACGACCGATAAACCCGGCACACAATTCCATCACATTGCATCCAATCGGTCAAATTCGATTAATCACGATGAAGCCTCAATTGGAAATCCATTTTCATGATGCGTGCAGCATGGTACATGCGTGGGCAAAGCATACATGAACCCTAATCATGATAAGTGCTCTCACCAGCCCCTAATGCATCATTCATAATCACGATATTAAGCTTCAACATCATCATTTAACCCCCACATGTGTGTGTGTGTAACTAGTAGAAGCCTTTCACATGATGCATATTAACATGCTTGAAAATCAACTCACCACCACACTACACATGTGAATTTCTACCTAAACATGAATTCCAGCAGAAATCATAGTAGAAGAATCGTTGAAATCTTAGCTAGATTCAAAACTCAACCACAAAGGCTAAACACCTATAACATCACTCATTTCATCATTGAGTCATGGCATTCACCAACATTCACACACCATTAATCACAATTTATCATGACAAATCTGTCCAACAATGATTGTAGTCCCTCTTGAAATATGCTTAACCAAAGGGAAACAACTATTCATAATTTCAAAATAACGATTCCAACATCATGCCACAAAACATAAGTCATTCCACCATCACTAAGCATATATCTCAACTCCATAAACTCAATAGCATGCATTTCCAGTAGCCTAACATAGCTTAAAACACTCCACATTCATATAAAATTGGCAAGCCAAAGTGGAATCATCAAAATAGGCATCATACACTCAACATGCAATTTTTCAGGTAGCCGATCGATCGCCCTTCAGGCCGTTCGATCGGTTACACGCAAAATTTTAAAAATTTCAGTTCAGCCGATCGATCGCCCTGCAAGGCCGATCGATCGCCAACACGGCAGAACAGTCATCTTCTTCCTTTCGCAAATCCAAACCGAAACACCATAGAAAACACTTCAAATCCACATCTAACACCCTAATCATCATCAAAAGTCCTCCTTGACTTCCAGAATATCAAACCAAACCATAATAATGCAAAACCCTAAGAAATCGGGATTAAATAATTCCATTTTCTAATCTTACCATTAACACACTAAATCAAGCAAACCATTTCGAAATAAGCCAAAAATGAAGAGTTTTACCATGGATAAACAGAGATTTCGAAGACCCATTATCTCAGCACTTGATTAAGCTCGGATTGAAGAGTCACCCTTCTTGAAATCCTTGAAAACACAATGAGTTTGAATCAAACACCAATAGAAATCGATTTACTTAAGAAATCCCTAATTAAATCTTAGATCTAGGGCTTGTTGGTAGTAAAAATCGAATTTTGAAAGTTAGGGTTTGTAGTAAAACACAAATCAGTAGCTTTTGATGGTCAAAAACGAATTGAATCAAGGGAAAAATGGTAGATTTGGAAGAAATTAAGAGAAAAGTCATGGATTAGTGCTTAATTAGAGCAAGCTTACCTTAATCGGCTTCTAATTCGGGCCTAAGTGGGGATTAGGCCAGCCCTCCTTCCTTAGCCTATTCCCAAAAATGGAAATGGCTCAGGTTTGCCCTTTTATAGTAAGGGTTGGGGTAGGCAAAGGTAAGTTTTGGGGTGTAAATATGAAAAGTAGGCTAAAAGTGGTTATTTTGCAAATTTAAGCACGAATTAAGCCTAATAAAATTCTGAAAATTTTTGTGTGACCTTAAGTATATGTCTAGGGTCATTTGACACAAAAATAAAATTTTCGACCGTGGGGCCCACAGGGGTCCCGCCAAAACCCTAATTTTTGGGAAAATAGTGAAAAATCCGAAAAATTCCAAAAATTCACATTTGGTTTAAAATCACTTAAAACCACTAATATTGAAGTTAATTTTGGTTAAAACCATCACAAACTCTATTTATTTACAAAATCACCGAATAAGATCAGAAAACACGTAAATCTCACGATAACCCATAATTAAAGAAAACCAAAACCGGTTTAAAGATGAGGGTCCTTACACATATAATTTTAATTTCTCTCTCTCCCCTCTCTCTCTGCATTGCTAGTACCTATAATTTTAATTTCTCTCTCTCCCCTCTCACTCCTATTTCCTCTCTCTCTCGCTGATCTCTTCCCCTTCTCGCTCTTTCTCTCTATATATTATATTTTAAAATCAATAAAAATAAAATAAAGAAAGAAAATATATAGAGAGTGAGAGGGGAGAGAGAGTGGAGAGAGAGAGGAGTGAGAGAGTGGAGAGAGAAAGGAGAGGAGAGAGATGAGAGAAAGAGTGTGTGAGAGGAAAGAGGAGAGAGAGAGAGTGAGGGGGAGAGAGTGAGAGGAGAGAGAGAGGAGGAAGAGAGAGTGAGAGGACATAGAGGAGAGAGAAGAGAGAGATAGAGAGAGAAAGAGGGGAGAGAGAGTGAGTGAGAGGAGAGAGTGGATTTTATGTTATTTTGTTATTGATTTTATCTTATTTGTGACACTTATAAGGAAGTAAATAGTGTACCCTTACATATAAACATCACAAATAATGTGTTATTAGCAACGCTTAATGAAAAATATTACAAATCGTTCTACCTTTTGCAACACTTCTAAATGCAGCTAATGACAATGTTTTCTCGCCCCGCATAGGTGAAAATTTTGCCCGCGTCAGCGAAATTTCTAATATGGGGGTGAAATTTCTGCCCACTTGTTATATATACCCCCCACCTCGCCCTCTCCCCCTGCTCCTCTCCCCTCCGGCTGCTGCCCCCTCTTCTGACACCACCACCTCCCCCTCGTGTCGCTGTTGTCCATCTCCCGCCTCCTTGTTCTGGCGCCGCTATCGGCTCCCCCACCTCAGGCAGCATCCCCTCCTCCACCCCTTCGGCTCCGCTCCGGCCAAAGTCCCCTTACCCCCTTCCGTTCCACTTCGGTTCGAGCCCCCCCCCCCCCCCTCTTCTTCTCTCCTCCCACCGAACCCCTTGCCTCAAGCTGCCATCCGCCTCCTCCCCGAAATCCCTCCATACGTAGGATTTTATATATATATATATATATATATATATATATATATATATATATATATATATATATATATATATATATATATATATATATATATATATATATATATATATATATATATATATATATATATATATATATATATATATATATATATATATATATATATATTAGCAACGCTTTTAAAATTGTCATTAATATTTTTTTAATTATTTTTTATTCGTGACACTTTTAGAAGCGTCATTCATACGTTTTTTATATTTATTATTTTTTTAGTGATGCTTTTAAAAAAAATTTCCAATATTTGTTTAATATTGGAGACGCTTTGTAAAGTGTCGCTAATTACTACTTCTTAGCGACGCATGTAAATAAGCATCGCTATTTATTTACTATTTGCGATATAAAAAATTGATATTAGCAACGAAAATTTAAGTGTCACTAATACTCTACTATTTGCAACATAAAATAAAGCGTTGAAACAAAATTGATATTAATGATGGAAATATAAGCATTGCTAATACTTAACTATTAGTGTTATTCTGGACTTTTATAGATACATTTAGCAACGATTTTGAGACATCACTATAGTCATTAGCGACGCTTTTGTGAAAGCATCGCTAATAGTGCTTTTTGTTGTAGTGTTGTCCTTAGACCAACACTCCCATTAAGATCACTCAATCCACCCCCACATTCCTTCGACCTTTGCAGACGTGCACCTAGCAGACATAACAAGTGGGTCAATTTGGGCTGAACCCATACTATGACCCAATGTGATGGGCCTCTCAAAGGTACAGTAATAGTATCAAGACACCCCAAGGTCAGTTTAAGGGCAATTTGTCTTTATGAGCCTCCTTCCCCTTCCTTTCCCCAAACCTTAGTCCAACAATAGCTACATGGTCATTGTTATTAATAAATTCTTTATCACTGGCCAAAAAGGCAATCGCTTCTCCTTCCCTTGTTCAAATTGCACACTTCACTCTCAAATGACTTAGGGGTTATTTGGGTGGTATATTTTTTAGAAAGGAAGTAAAATTTTTTAGAATTGATTACAAAAATTCATCACCAAATGTGAATTATAGTTGGTAATAAAAAATTTTAGAATAAATTTGAATATCGCATAAAAGCCAATTTTAAAATAATATAATTCTCTCCCAAATTCAGATATGCGCGTTCTTAGTACTATTAAGCTCCTAAATTCAAGCTCTATTAAACAAGTTCCCACAAGGGTACGTAATACACACAAACATAATTTTGGTAAATTTAAATTAAAATTGAGACACAATTGATAAAATCTTACAAAAGTTATATCTACAAACAGCCCCTTAAACGGGCCCCAATGGATTCAAACCCAAATAAGTGCGATGTGCGAATAAAGAGTTTCGGTCCAAGAACATCTGTCATAAGTAAATATCCCTTGATAAAATCTTTGGAAAATTTTTAAATTCATGTTCATACTAAGTCTCATTGCAAAGGCTGAGAGATTTATCTGATGTTCAATCAAAGTCAGCAGGATAAAGAAGACATACATGGTATCTAAGTTGAGTAAAATTTACATTCTGATGACCATAAACAAACTAAAAATTGGGTGTCCCTAAAAACTTTTCCCTCCCAACCTAATATCCTCCTAATTCAGCAGGCACCTGCAGTGGTCTCAATTACGTTCTTTGCCAACAAATATGTCCGACAAGATAGCTGCTTTGTTTTTTCAATTATTTGTTCGTACCTGAAAACATGATCAAGTCATGAAAAAGTGTTCCATACGTAACCTAAAAAAATGCAATTCATTTTTTCCTACACAGCTAAACTTACACATTGACTTGATTAGAGCCCTTCACAATGGTTCGAGATTTAAAATCTATCTTGGCATCGAGCTCGGCACTCTGGAGAAGAGTCTCTATCCACCTCTCTGCCTCATCATAGGCCATGTTTAATTTTTCAGCAAGAATCCTGTGTTGAATTTGTATAAGTGCAACAGCTAATGGCAAGGGCAAAAAGACAAATGAAACAAAAAAATTCTTAACTGGAATTGTACTATTAAACAAGGTTTTTTTTAGAGAATTTGCAAATTCAAATAGCAACTATTGCTTCTTCAACTCCACTAACATCAGCAAAATTCAATAGGACTCACCATATAAACCAAACTAGCACCTGACAATTATTCATATTGCCATTTTTTCTTTTATATAATGTCCTAAAAACAATGTGGTACTATTTAATCTCAAATAAGATTTGCATATTCCACTTCAATCGGATTTAACAAAAGATTCATAGTCAATCTTCCTATTATATTTGCATTCCATATATTCAGTCCAACTTCTAGTAATGCGACAACCATTAGACTCTATCTTCTACAACCACAACCTCTTACTAACCCCTCTAATCATATCTGTTAATAACCACCATCAGTAAATAGCATATGTACCAAGAAACTTCTTGAATAAGAGAAATGTGGGACTAGAGAAAATCCATGATACAAACTTGTAGTTAAATTGAAAATTCTTGAGACTTTCTGCCAATAGTTCTCACACTAATCATAACACTTCTATGCACATCTTTATCAGCATCCACATAAGCCTTCTTAACTCCTTTTCTATCTAGCAACTCCTCTCTCCAAATCAACCAAAACCATGTGAAGATTCTCCTTACCCCTTAAATTAGATCGGTTTTCATATATTCTAGTTTCTTATTCTTCTTTCCCATAAGTGTCTCTCAAACTTTCAATCCATGACTGACCACTACCTTGATACATCTAATCTATGATTCACATAACTTTGAGTATCACCTCTATTCTTATATAATATGATGATACCACACACTTCCATTGATTACGTATTTTCTTCAATTTAAGAATTAATTAAATAAGTTCGTAAGCCACAGTAAACTTAATCACTAATGTACTTTCATACTTGAGTAGAAATCCATCAGTGCCCACCGTTTTCACTTTTATACATCTTTTTCAAAGCTCCTTTAACTTATGTAACTCTGATTGCAGGATGCACGTAATGCCACTGACTTCCTTATATTGTTATTTAAGGTCATTTAATTATTCCAACTGTTTTTATCTAATTTCTCACAGCATTCATTTCATCTACCTATAATTACATTTTTTTTGTAAAATTTTCTACTAATCATTTTAATAGTACAAATTCATTCCAAATTATATACCTCTACCCTTTCTTACTTTGGTGATTGTAGATATCTTTTACTCCCTCACAAATAGACAAACTATTGTAGATCTTTATATGCTTTCAGCTAATCATCATTCAACAACCCTTTTAGTTGTCTTTCTCAACATATTAATGTTTTTGTAATTCCCTAATATTTCCATGTCTTTTAAACACACCATTTCCTTTTTCGAAAAAAAAAACACTTCATTTTCTCTTTTGTAACTTGTAGAACAACCTCACACCACCACCATGTCTCCTGATATCCATTTATACTTCCATATGTCTGTCATTTTTGAAAAGTTTAGTCAGCCTCACTCCACCACCACCACGTCTCCTTGATATCTATTAATGCTTCCATATGTCTGCCATCTTTTCAAAAACTTCAGTATCTTTCTTATAACTTCGAGGACAGCATCACTCCACCACCATGTCTCCTTATAATCTCTAACATTTGGCTTTCACCAAATACTTCTTTCATTATTGGTATAAATATTCTAATGCCGGCCAACCTCCAGTATGTTGCTGTGTAATTTAGCCTCTGACTTCTTTTTGAACAAACATTACATTCTCCCCATTCAAAGATGTCCACCTAGTTTGAAGTTATCTAATTTTAGCACTTCTGCTTTTTCATCCTTTAATATTCATTCAAAACTAATAACCTACAATATGCAGATAAAACCTCACCACTTACCAGGGATGACCATACAATTCCGGTAAGCTATATTGTTTCCCTTCTATCAAAGAAAAAATCAATTTGTGTTCTATTAGGGCCACTCTTCATAGTAATTTATGTCATTCCTTCTTAGAAATGCATTCGCAATTAATATTAAATAAAGCATTGTAGATTTTAGTATTGTATCCCTTGCCCCATCCCACACCCATGTCCACAATCCAAATATCCATGATTGCCAATCCTCATGTGCTCCTTCAAATCTCTACCTACTATTAATTTCTTTCCCCATATGGAATTGATAAAACCAGCCCCTCCATCTCCTTCCCATAAACGCCTCTTAATACCCTCTTTTAACCCAACTTGCGGATAAGCAGCACATTTGAACTACATTCTCCTAAAACTAGTATGATAGGGACTATTCTATCACCAATTTTATAAAATCCACCACAAACTTAGTTTGGTAACCTAGGTTTCCAACAATACTTACACCTACACCATTATGATTAGCTAGTTTTTCTATCGCTTATCAACCTGGCCTTCCTCTCCTAACAAATTACCGATGACTACATTAATGGAAATTAAGGGGTAAACACAATCAGTAATAGACAGTAGTAGATATACCACAATCATAATAGATTCAAGAAAGAGCCAATGGAGATAATTTGGCAATGTTCAAAAGAGACTGAAAATAGCCATTGTAAAAAAATGTGACCAATGGATTCTTATAGGCCCCTCCTAGACAAGCCAAATTGAATTAGTAAGAATTATTAGAAAAGACTTGGCAACGTATAACTTAAATGAGGAAACAGTCTAGATAATTTGAGCAGATATCGACCCCAAACAATGGGATGTGTTGTTGCTGATAATGATAATTCCTCCCAAGCAATCTAGCGCCTGTTTGTGATTGCCAAGTACTACAAATAACAAGGTTGCACTTCCACATAAACAAGTTTGGTGACGGGTCACATGACATAATAAATACACAAAAATCACTTTCAAAAGAACAAACTAGAATCATCTGATGTTAAACATAACCAGGGACTGCTATCCAGTATTCTTTTTCTCAATTCAAACAATTTGTTAGGGACAAATACAAACCAACTTTTGATTTAATGTAAACACAGCTGAAACCACAAGCCACTCTCCTCAAGTTAAAAAAAATATGGCCAAGTCTATTCATACATCCTACAAAATGCACAAAACATATATATACAACCACATCTAAACATGTTAAAGCATGTGCATGAGCTAAAAGGAAATAAGTACCACAAGCCACACATTTCAATATAGCTCAAAATTGTAAGATCCACCAAACAGAATGCCTACAAGCAGATGTACATTGCATGAGTCATTGTCTCTCGAGAAAAGAACTTACCTAATATCGATGCATTGATGAATCTGGCAGTAAGTCTCAAAGAAGAAGAGACGGGCATTTTCAAGGAACACATCTCTCAGAGCAACTGTATAATCTATACAATCTGCACCAGAATTAACTTGTATAACACACTTTCCAAGAAATGGGTCGTTCAAAATTACCTACATATACATTTCAAATAGTCAAACATAAAAGATGAAGGTGATCATAGTAATTCAGAGTATTACACAAGCGGCAAAAAGTAAGTCATGTCTGATATTGACACTTTACATTTTATTGATGCATATATCTATTGAAGTGCTAAGTTTCATAAGAGCATTGTAACTAAAAGAGATACAGATACAGATTACATTCGGACAAATGAATAATAAAAAAAGATATTGATGAATGGTAGATATCAAATATTACAAGACAAGGCAGCACACTGCCATAAACTTACATCTTCACATTCATGAAGCTTCTTCTGAGCACCATCAAAATCATAATCAACATACAAGGCTTCCAAAAATTCAGTTATTGGATCTCTATAAGCATGCCGCTCCTGCTGGATAACTTTAGTCAACTCCTTGAGCATGTTCTTTCTACTTTTATTTACAACTACAGCAATTGCCACATACCGAAGAAGATGGGGTGCATTTGTTTGAATTGCATTTAAATACCTGAAATAAATTACAATTAACTACTCTTGCAAAATAGAGAAACAGATTATTTAAATACAAAAAGGTGACAGCACAAACACAGAAGCAGCAATTGAAAATGCCACAAGAAAGTCATCAAATCCATCCAACTTCCAAAGAATCAATTTAAAAAAGATCTCTGACTCTCTTCCTCACCTTGTAAACCAACACAACACCAAGATAAAAAAATATTGACGAAACAGAAAAGTAGAAATACTACAAAATACACCTAGACCTGCCCAATGCACTACAAAATACTTATCTAGACCTGATCTCTGAACCGATAATACATGACACTATCAAGGAAAGATACCTGGTACCTACAAGTCCAGAATCTACTGCTTTTTAACCTCTACAATATGGTAGCCCTTCCCACAGTGACTTCTGGTCAACATCCTCAGTTCGCTCTATACGCTGACTAAGAACATTACTCTTGAAAAGCATTTACTTTGTGCTAAGAGATAAATTGCAGTCTTATTTCAGTATGGGTCAAATGGGAGATCTTGGAGAGATCGGGAAAGTGATCTTGATGATGAGGAAACAACAAACAAATACTAATACTACCATAAATCAATAGCCAAGTTCTGTAATTCTTGCCCAACAAAAAAGCTCAATGAAAATAAATTAATAATTAATGGTCAAGAAGAATGAAGTTCATGATAGTATCATTAATGAATAATAGTATAAGAAGTTCAACAACATCACTTTTGCACTCCTTTTAACTTTCATAGTTTAATAAAATGTTGAGTGATGAGGCTGTTCAAACTTCAAACACTAGAGATTTGAAGGACCTCATTGTGGCTATGAGATCGAAATCTAAAAACAGCTATTGATAAACTTGTTGCTTGGCAGATGTTCCTAAATAATAGCAATTCGTAAACAGCTAGTATATCACATTGTACACCTTAAGCTTAGTTCAATATGAGTTGACTCCATGAGTTTTTATATTTGTTATTCTGCCCCCTAAGGCTTTACAGAAACCACCCTACACAGACAGGATTTGGGCCTATCAATGCACTACACCACCCAGCTTTGAAGGAAATTTTGGAATGCTCTGCTTCTTTTTTCAGTCAAACACACAAGAACCGTAAACACACAAGAACCATTCTACCCAATTCAATATTTCTTCAAGGTTCTAAAATGGTTCACCCATTAATAAGAGTTCCACAAACATATTACATGCGACTAAAGAAAGTACAAATTAATTTAGAAATTATATATAATACATTAGAATGTGATGGCATCCAACAGTAACACATTTTTACATCAGTTAAGTTTTAAAATTAGATTTTTTTAGTGTTTTAAATGTTAGTCTAATTAAAACTAATTAAAAAAATGTGAAATATTAGCCTTCAATTATGGTAGGACTGGCAAGATTGAAAAGAGAATTTCCATATTAATTGCAATTAGTATGACAATCTTTTCGAAAAGTGACACTGCCAAGCAAGCAAGACACTGCAAACATAGCAAATTGAATCGAACAACAAATATATGGAAAATAACCTGTCATTTAAGAAAAGATTGATGATATTATTTATCCCACTTCCATGGTTGAAAAATATAAAAAGGCTCCAATGCAGCAGCCATATTCTATCCTGTAACTGAGTTAGAGGGGATGCAAAATTCTGTATACAGCAAAAAATATAACACACGTAAGGAATAGGCATAGACAGCAAGAACATAATAGTTTCTGAGAAAATAACTGCAGCCAACATACTCTAGAATCGATTATCGCCTTCAAACAATTGAGCTCCTCAAGAGCAATGTCCCAATTATTCATCAGAATTTCTGCAGCAAGCTTTCCCCAGGATGCACTCAAGCTTCTCTCAGGATTAGTGCCCAAAGCACGATATAAATACAAGCAGTCGGCAGCGTCGGAGTAGAATCCACATTCAAACTGAAATTTTGCAAACTGATACAAAGCCTCAATTTGCTCTGGTCCAACCTGAATGCAAGCAAGGTTTAAGAACTTAGGAATGCAGATGACTCATAATCAACTGCAATTTATTTTGTTGACTCCTATCAGAATGAAACAAATGCATATAATTAAACATAAGATATGGTAATGAATGACGACCTAAAGGCACCCAACACCCAATTTCGCAGGAAATAATATTCAATAAAACATGTACCAAGATGATGATATATATGTACTTTTACATTATACGCCCTATCTATAAGCACCAAAAATGACCGCATACATAGGTTATAAAATTGCAAAAGTTCTTAGCCACCTTATAACTCAGTATGCTACCTCATTCATTTTAATTTGCTTCACACGATATCTATGAATTGACAGTTACAACTTTCACCAACAGGATTTTTTTTTTACCATAATTACTCATAGTTGGCTTGGCAACAAGATACAGCTTTTCTAGGTCAGAAAATCACAAATACCAGAGTAAATACTTCTCTAGGAAAATTCCCACAAAGACAGGTAGAACAAATACATCTAAAAGATATATTTGCCTCTTTTGACAGTATCAAATATGCTGAAGTGAATGCCCCCAACAAGGCCAGGGCAACTAGTAAAGGATAAACCAATCATTTTTAATGCAACAATTTCAAATTCAACACCAAACCTGGAAACGGTCATTCAATAACTGACGGTTGTACTGAATGTCTGGCCTGAGCTCCTGTACCAAAGTGGCAGTTCCCAGAAACCTTGTCAATGGGGCTGCTGATTCCTTCAATGATTTAAATCTTGCCACCACCTCCACCATCCTATCCACCATGTCTACAAATACAAAAGCCTCCAGTTAACCACACAAGTTTCTGAATCCAAACTGAAAATCTCAATCAAAAGCAGAAAAAAAAGGTACACCAATCAGAGGGAATTCATCTCTGTGTCTACCAAACCATAAACTCTGTGGTTTACATCCACACCTAGGAAATTGACCAATAACTAAGCACTATAACTGCAGGGAACAGTAACCAACAGCCAATCCACAAGAAGGTTTCAAGACAAATGTACAATGGAACTACTATCATATCACCAATAGAAGGTAGACATATAGTTCTTGAAATACTCAAAATCAAAAAGTAAGATATGACCAGCAGTTCAGCCCCTAATTTCAAATCATAATCTAACCATATAGATCTATTAAAGACAAGTGAAAAAAGACAGAAACAAAATCCAAATACTTTGATGATCAAGTAAGAAATACCAAAATGACAAACTGAACTCTATGATCTCATTCAAAGATCTTCATAATGATGAAATACCCAGATTCCTAATAAATTTCGATCACCCAGAATTGATGAAGCAGATGCAGTAGATGATTTTCGTGTTTACAAGCAAAGGCACAGCGGTTAATAACAGCTGTTTCTTTATTGGTGTTGGGTTATATTAGTCTTTACATTTGTAGGATGCAATTATCGTTTTCATTATTTTGGTTTTCTGATGTAATTAGGCTTTATTATAAAAAAATCCAGAACTTGTGTAATTCAGTAGTTTTGGTTGAAGTAAAGACCATTTTCAGCATAATTAAATTCCCCTGCCGGAGCCTTGGCTCCCTTCTGCTTGAGCTTCGGCTCCCACCTTTTGCTTCTGCTTTGTTTGGCCACAGGTTGTTCTCATTTCAGACAGAGACAGAGGCTTCTCTATTAATTGAACTCCAAAATTTAAAACAACAAACTGAACCATAGGATACTTTTCCTAGAGACCACCTAAATAATTGAAGCATACAAATTTAAAGAAGAAAGTATATATAAAGGTATGTGATACCTTGGGGAACATCTTCAGTGTGATAAAGGCTGTTGTGGGCATCCACGATGAAATCAACCATATTGGCTGTACTAGCCAGCTCAATCTTTTCTTTGAGCATCTCATCCTCAGCATAAAGCTGGCGTTTTTGGAGGAAATCAAGCAGTCGCAACTTGAGATGCCTATCTAGATATGGGGACATCCGATTTGTCAAATCATAGCTCGCCATTGCTTTTAAGTCTTGTCTCTGCACAGATATAATAACCAATAGCCCCCAAAGAATTAGTGAGCTAACAATAATGAATTACAGTGATTTAAAAAAATTAAGAAACAGAAATCTATGAAAAATCAGGACAAGCAGAAAACGACCAGAAGAAATATGAATACAACAACAACATGTAGGCTTCCTTTACAGATTATATTACTAGCTGCATTAAATGAGATCAAAACATTCCAAAATTCGATTCCATAAATGTACATTACTTGTGAATTTTTCTAAAAACTTTTTGATCCTAAACCGGGAGAGTTTTGAAAAGAAATAGCTGAATCCGGCACTTAGGGTAAAAACGTAATTCTCCACAAGCACAAAATTTCACTTTTGACAAATACTTTGTCCAAAATGCTTAAAATCCATCTCCACGAATTTACACGGTTGTCCTACTTTTTCTATATTTATTTTAGTTTCCACATGACTTATGTGAATTCTGCAATTGTATAACTTAGGCCCGCAATCGTTTTTGGTTCTGATAGATAGGGCCATGCCTACCCAACAACCAGCATGGCAACCCCACACCAATCGACGCCCCAGAAGCGTCCCGGAGGAGTCTCTGTGTCCTTTCCGGCGAAATCAAGGCCAACAAAGAACCCAAGTTTTCATGAATAAAAAATGAATTTTGATGAGCTTTCTACTAATTTACATCATAAATCACGTAATATAGCAATGGAATTCGCTGAAAACAGACTACACAACCAGTCTTTTTTCATCCACGCAAACTTTCTAGCATTCGATTTAAATTCACAGATTTCGTATACAGAAGTTAGGAATTACAGCATACAAGAATCGTTTGGAAATCTAAAAAAAAATGAAAACATCAATTCTCATCAGAACTTGAAAAATCGAATTACAACCGAATAATCACAAGCCCTAATCATACTACACTACCTTACCTCAACCGAATCACCAGAAAACCACACGCTTCTTGCTGATTTTCCTTCTGCTCAGGATGGCCGATTCTCTCCCTCGCTCTCTCTTCTCTGATTCTGGCGGTTGCGCTTCACTTCGTTATAAAGTGCCGAGTGAAAACCTATAACAAAAATTGAGATTAAAGAATTCAAATTCGTTCACATAGTTCCACCGGCCATTAATACCCTTAGATCAAAGGTGCACAATGTAGCAGAATCTAAGAAAAAATTACAATTTAAGCTGCCAATCGGAGGCCATTATAGTACAAAATGAAGGGGTGGGGGTTAGCGCTGCGACCCTCGTCAAGTATACCGTAAAACCCGAACCGACCCTAATAGTCGGGTTTGGTTTTTAAAATTCAATCTAAATAGTTATTTGGGTTGAGTTTGGGTTCTAACTCTTATATAAAATTATAAATATAAAATTTTAATTTTTTATATTTATTTTAATATTTTTAAAAAATAATTTAAAAAATATTTTTTATTTTAAACGTTCAAATAAGTTAAGGTTTGGGTCGGGTTTAAGTTATAATTTCTTTAAGTGGTATCGGGTTCGGATTTGGTAACCCAATGATATCCTTCGTAGGGGTGGAGAGGACACAGATGACTTTGTGATGAGAAATGAGAACAAGAGAGTAGGTATTTTTGTTAGTGAGAAAGGGAAAGGAGGACAACGGGGTGTTCTGTAGGCTTATAGTACGAATTAAGGCAAGGTTGAGTAATATAAAAGTAAGAGGGCAATGTGCAGCTGCTACTTGATGATGCTTGCTTTACATTCTTATTTCATTGTTGATTTAAACTGTATTGAATCATAGAAAAGGATGCCATGACTATCGTGTGGTCCTCTCCAACTAGGATTAGGATTTGGATACTGAGGATTTTTTATTATATTTTGTCTAAGTTAAATCTACTTACGAACATTTGCGGTTCATATACTAAAAAAATTCGAACTCTTAATATTTAATAGCTACGTACGTAACATGTTAGGCCCATAACTCTCCTCTTAGATGCTTCAAGATAGGTCACCAAGATAGCCAACCCCCTCCGACGAGGAGGCGAGGATCCTCGACTTCGCCGGCAACCCGTCGAAGCTCACCGATGCCAAATCCTTCCTCGACCATCTCTTGAGAAGCATGTGCTCCCCCTTCAAGCACCTGGATGCCATGTACTTCAAGACAACCAACAGCTCTAAGGTCAAACACCTCAAGGACTCATTACAAACTCTGGAGCTCGCATGCAAGGAGCTAAGAACTCGAGGACTCTTCTTGAAGCTCCTCGAGGCCGGGAATCAGCTGAACGTTGGCACTGCAAGAGGCAACGTTAGTGACATTGTGGTCGTGCTCTTTCTGTTCTTTTTCTGGTGATTTGCAAAGATGCTCAGTTCTTTCTCCATCGATTTGTTTCGTGAGCGCGTGTTGGATCAAAGGTGCAAGCTTGTTACTTTTCTCTCTTTCTTTGTTTAACTATGGACCTGGCCCACCATGGAAAGGAGGGGGTGCATCAGTGGTGCTCAAGAAGGATGAAGAAATGGGAAAGTAGATCCGGTAGTGTAGTTGATAGGAAGCAGACCGCTCTTCCAGCAGGTGTCGATGAGGGTGAAGGTGTTGGCGATGTTGGCCCGTTCTTCATGTTGACCATGGCATTGGCTCAGGCCCGGTTTGGTTTAACATTTCACGGTCCAGGTGAACCGATACGGGCCACAAGGTCTAAGGGTGGTGGGGGTAGTTATACCGACCATAATTATGCTATCGTTACACTAATTTGATTAGGACCCGCATATGTCACACACATACACTAAGCATATACCTAGTGTCACGCCCCGGCACTACCCGACCTGAGCCGAACCCAGTCCAAGGGCTGAACCAATGCACGAGGGCGACAGATTAAAACGATTGAGGAAAAATAGCGGAAGACTTGTGCCCCAACTACGGGCAATCTAATTTACGGAGTTTACGCACTACTTTGAGCAAGAGTAAATAGGTAGAACCAAAAGAGTTAAATTCTAAATAAACCATAATCTCAAACCCACATACTAATAATTCATGGTCACACACTTGGCTCCAAAATAAGTTTCAAAGAAACTAAAACATAGTATCTTACAAATCTAAGACAAGGATCATCCACAAGGTTCTAACATCAAAATAAGATAAACGAAGAGACATACAAAACTAGGAGCCTCCATGACTACTCCCAAGCTCTCTCCGACCTTTCCTCATATAGAGGATCTTGTTCTTCTGCGTGTCACGCCACGCAGCCCCAAAACAAAATAAGAAAGTGGGGTGAGTATAAAAACTCAATAATGGTTTTGAATATAATTATAATCACCAGAAAACACAATGGCATGGCGATGAAGCAAATCAATTCTATGATTAACATGCTATACCACTTTCTGATCTTACATTCATAACACATAAACCTGCATAATAGTGTCTCAAACACACCATTTCTAATCATGCATTCATATCACATAAACCTACATAATAGTGTCTCAAACACACCATTTCTGATCATGCAATCATATCACATAAACTTGCATAATAGTGTCTCAAACACACTATTTCTAATTATGCATTCATATCACATAAACCTGCATAATAGCATCTCAAACACACCATTTCTGATCATGCATTCATAATGCAAGTGTCTCAAACACACTATTTCTGATCATGCATTCATATCACATAAACTTGCATAATAGTGTCTCAAACACACCATTTCTGATCATGCATTCATATCACATAAACCTGCATAATAGTGTCTCAAACACACTATTTCTGATCATGCATTTATATCACATCAAATTCATTCACCCTGCACGACAAACGTGTCAAACACATGATACACAATCATGCATAGCATTCATAATAGACATGCATCAATACAAATGGTGAATGCCTCCATCAAGGAGTAAACACAAGCATTGCCACACAAGCAAGAACACAGTCAAGGCCACGAAGGCAAGACATGGTCAAATTTCCACACAGGAAATGTAAAAGAGTCGAGGTTGTTAATCCCTAAAGCTGCTCGCCCTGGACAATCCTGACCAAGGATGTCCCATTCTCACACAGAGAATCTAGAGCAGGGGTGTTCGCCCAGGGACATCTCCTGCGGAGGGGAGAGCCCGAATTCCCACACAGGGAACCCTAGAACACGTGGTAGCGGGTGCACACAGCATACCACTCTAATTTCTCAGGGTCCAGATGACACTCATAATAATAATTTCAAATCCGCAAGACAAGTACACAACTCGTCCCCACATAATTCCATTTCACTAGACTCAACCCGGGGAGTATACATGTTCCACATAGGAACTTAAATCGAAAACATGTCCTTTCGGACCAACCAAGTTTCGATTAATTCACTGAGCAATTAATCCGGCACACAATCTCAAGCATTGCATACAATCGGTTAATTCCGGTTAAACATCGGTAAAACTTCGTCCATGAATAAACGATCCATGATGCATGCTAACATGATACATCCATGAGTAAGACCTACGTGAGTTCCAATGCATGGAACGTGGTCCTAATCAGTCCCCTCATGCATCATAATCACCTCATAATTAACTACAATGTCATAGTAAATCCCCCATACGTGTGTGTTCATGCATATCTAGGCATACAATCAATGCTTTGATATAAACTTATAAGGCAACCTATGCATGCTTAACCCATTCAAAATAATGAATTCTAACTGAATCACAAGCAAAATCCACCACAAAGTTTAAATCTGTCCATGTGAAATTGAACATTAACATCCACAACCATGATTTTCCACACATTAAGCTACGACATGAGCACATCCATCACCCATAAATCATACTCATTATAGGAGAACTCATCCCACCATTTTTCTCATAACATCCCTGCTGGAAACATATTCCAATCACAAGAATTGCCAACATGCACAAGTTCAAGGTACTTCAATATCAATATGTATAACCATCAACATAATATCATGCCACAAGACAACACCTAAACATAATCTGTACACTTTCATCATCAATTCTATACCTCTAGTAGCCTAATATCATCATATAATACCTCTCATAACCATTAAAATTATCAAATGAAGTAAAAAATTGATATGTGCATAAGTTTCAAACATAGCAAAAACTATCGTGTAGCCATTCGAACTCCCTGCAGGGCCGTTCGATCGGCTATACTGCAAATCAGTCAAAAATGTAGTGTTGCTATTCTAACGCCCTAGCAGGTCGTTCTAACGCCAACACATCAGTTTTGACCTTCTTCTTCATTTCGAATTTCAAAACCGAAACACCATGAAAACACCTTCAAATGTTCATCCATGGTACCAAACATTATCAAAAACTCATGAAACCTTCAAGAACACTAATCTATACCATTCTAAAATAAATCCCTAAGAAATCGGATTAAGAAATTAACATTTACTAATCCCACCATTAAAGCACTAAATCAAGCAAATCCATTCCAAATAAACCATAAAAATCGAGATTTTACCATAAGAAAACTGAGATTTGAAGACCCATTACCTTGTCACTTGTTTAGATTCGGATTTGACCTTCACCCTTCTTGGAAACCTTCCAAAAACATAGTGTCTAAGTTAAACTCCATTAAAAATTGATTTAACATTGAAAACCTTGAAGAAATCTTGGATCTAGGGTTTGTTAAGCATAAAAAATGAATTTTGATAAGTAGGGTTTGAAGTAAGGGAGTAAATCAGTGACTTTGATGCTTCAAATCGAATCAAATCAAAGGGGAAATGTTGGATTAAGAGAAAATCTAGGGTTTAAGCTTAATTAAAGAATAACATACCTTAATCTCCTCTAATCCGGGCCTAATTGGGGAACTAGGCCCTAATCACCTCCTCTTAGCTTATTCCCAAAATAGAAATGGCTCAGCTCTTTCCCTTTTATAGTGGGGTTTGGGGTGCACTAAATGAACTAATGGGGTGTAAGTAGAATTTTGGGCTAAAAATGGGTATTTTACAAATTTGAACACTAATTAAATCTGAAAAAATTATAAATTTTTTTTTATGAGCTTAAATTGATGTTTGGGGCATTTTGGTCCAAAAGTCTTAATTTCGTCGGTGGGGTCCACAGGGGGGTCCCGCCAAACACTAATTTTTGAAAAATTCGTGAAAAATCCCAAAAATTCATAATTGACTAAAAATCACTTAAAACTCATAAATGTAGAGTTATTTTTGCCTAAAACCTTTAGAAACCCTATTTATTTTTGAAAACCTTAGAATTTAAATCAGAAAATGCGTAAACCACACCTTAACCGATAAATAACACTAAAATAAAACCGGTTCAAAAATGAGAGTCCTTATACCTACGTTATGTATTAACATGCTATGGAGCCCAGACACACGAATTAGGTGTCGAGGGTGGGACCCATAGTTAGTGAGGGGTCGACCCTGTCATGGGCTTGGCTATGTACAGGGGCTCCAGGCCTCCGCAGGCTCTGAGAAACAGAGCCCGCTCTTGTTGTGTATGAACCTTAAGAGAAACCGGAAAGATTTATGCAATTAAGCCCATTAAGAAAAGCCCAAAATAAGACCCGCCCAAATAAGGAAATGAGGGAGTATATAAAATGAGAAAGACAGGAGAAGAGAACCCTAATTGCATTAGCCAAGGGCCGCTCCACTCCTCTCCTCCTCTCTCCCAATTTTCGCCCCTCCCTTCTCTCTTTGGTGCGGCCTGCACATAGAAGGGATATCCCTTGCTGCTGGCCGCCCCTTTGCTCCCCTCTCCTTGATCTATTTGGTGGGCTAAACGAGGGAGAAGACTCTCCTCCTTAGCTAGATATTATTAGACGATTCGAGGGCTGGTTCTTGTTGTGATTTTCCTTCACCCAAGCATTGGTTTATGAGGGATCAATACATAGGTAATCTCCTTTCTCCATTACTTGTTCGATCTTGTGTTTGGCATGAAAGGATTGCATCTTGGAGAGCGTGCAAGGGCTGGAACACTCAGGTCAGTTTGTATTTGTTCCTCTTTGATTATCCTCTTTGCTTATTTCATGATTGGAATATGATTATTGCTTATTGATGATAGATCTATGCATGTGTTCATTGTAGATTAATTAAAGAATTATTTTTGATTGGTGCAACAACCCCCTCCCACTGCGCTTCCGCTGGCCCGGCCACTCTACACTTCATCTTGTGCAATTTGCACCAATCGATGTTCAGTCGGCTTGTGACCCCAGTGGCATTGAAAGCATGGGTGGATCAGGCAAACGCGACATTGGCCTTCAGCTAGGCCCAGTTCTCAAGCCGGCTAGCCCCGTAAGAGAAGTTGATCGCCTGGGCCCAGCATAGGTCTGCCCGCAGCCCATTGTTGGCCATGACTGAGCCAATTTCTTTGGCATCATAGAGATGAAAGGCAAAGTGGTGGCCAGAAGGATAGGAAGATGGAGGCCAGTGGCAGTTGGGAGATTGGGACAAATAGGAGAGGTGGGCGTCGGTGAAGAAGAGGGAGAGTAGAGCGGCAATGGGCGTGAGGTGGGAGAAGAGAGTTTTGAGGGTGAAGAAAGGAGGTGGATTGAGGACATGAGAGACTGAGAGAGACAGGGGGCGGATAGGTTGGCAAGGGTGTCATGGAGCAGCTAGATTCTGGCAGTGTACATTGGTGTGTACACATCGGGGAACTTCATCCAAGGGGACGAGTGGATAGCAGACTTCTGAGTTCTAATGGCTGTCTTGAGCGCTTGCCCGGTCTACGGCTGAGTTAGAGAAGAATTTTATTACTCTTAGAACTTAGAAGCGGAAAAGAGGTGTGATTACGGTCTATGATAAAAATAACAAATATTAGAAATGGAGTTATTAATATAGGACGGAGGGAGTATTACCTACCAAAACTATTTTATTGTACAAAATTTGACACCGGACCCATGGCCAATTACATGCATATATGCAAGAATAATATTCATCTTCATTATCGAAAAATCTCCTGGGGTTCCAAATATTTTTCATGATGAAAAAGACTTTAAAGTTGTTTCAACTTTGAAGCTTTTGTTTCATATGTCGAATTTAGTCTCTATGCACATTTTATGCAAAAAAGACTTTAAAGTTGTAATTGAATTGGGTAAATTTATTGTCACGACTCAGATTTTTAAAAGTATTTTAAAATAGCACGAACGGTAAGTAGCGAGAATTTTTTTTTTTGAATACAAAAAAAATAATTTGATTAAATATCTAGGCCATGATAACTGGGGTTCATAAATATGGATATCAAATCATATGATATTTACACGTCTCAAAATTTCAACAACAGCTCATCCATCTAAGTACAAGTCTGTCACCCGTCTGAAAATAAATAACAAGTTGATTCTCATGCTAAAGGTACACTAACATACCAAAATTGCAAAACTGCATAATCTTC
The DNA here is from genome assembly GCA_035235625.1 of Saururus chinensis. Taxonomy (NCBI): domain Eukaryota; kingdom Viridiplantae; phylum Streptophyta; class Magnoliopsida; order Piperales; family Saururaceae; genus Saururus; species Saururus chinensis. The sequence goes on from CP141140.1 coordinate 33,365,061, forward strand.
TTCTTGTGCTCACCTTTTATGGTTTTACTTGTCATCGCATGGAGAATTTGCACCCAACCAAATGAAACAACCACAACAACAACAATGGAATCTCTCCGCTTTCAAGAGAAGAGCTTCCAAAGGACAAAAGGTTTTATTAGTATTTTTCGGATCAGGCCAACATCATCCGATGTTAGTTGCCTACGTACTCATAAGACAACATCTCCAATGTTTCCAACAAGATCGGATCTAGACGTAGTTCTGCCTAGAAACTACTCTATCCTAAGAAGCATAGCATTACACATGCAATGCTTAGGTATTTTTAACCAACCTACATTTTAGTAAATCCTTTAATTGTTCCACTTGTCTAATTAACAAGCAATATCAAACAATGTTATTAATGATCTCACATCCCTTGTTCGATAATTAATACTATCAAATCTGCAACTCAGAGATGACTTGCCTCTCGAGAAATCTCCAGATATAATACTCCAACCTTGGAGTAGACTGCTTAACAGCAACTTGAACCAAATCTCCAGTGCTCTCAATAGCTTGCCACGAAACTGGAGAAGAGGATCCCAACTGTGCTCATGGACATAGATTGACAAGAAGTACAAGCCTTCCATGATGCTCATACAACTCCGCTTTTCGTACGTACTAAATAGTCTTGGGAAGACCTGCGAGAGACTCATGGTAAAGACCCTCTAGTCAATACCCAAACCGTCGTGGCGATGAAGAAGAATATTGCAATCAACACCATCCCAACTTTGGGAGAAAATGTCTTATATGACATTACTAATGCATCCATAGAAGCCTCAGGTCCTTATGACTATTGACTCCCCCAAACATCTGAAACTTAGACTGGATTATTTCTATCCAATCAAGTATCCACTCAACCATTTGGGTCCTCTTCACCTTATGAATCGGCCCACTAAATAGCTCATCCACTGAGCTATGACTTGAAGAACATCCCGTAACCATCCTCGGTTCATTATCCAAGGTAAAATTCTATGTCAGGGCCCCGTTCACTCCATGAACCGGTCCCAACCCTAAAGAGGGTATTTTAGTTATTATCTTGATTAGGTGTTCTCCCCACAATCCGATGACAACCCATGTCTCTTGATTAAACTTCATTAATCTTAAGTTACCGATATAAATCAAAGCATCAATAATAAAAGCATATGCCAAGGTAAGCAACATAAATAACATTAAGTCATACAAGTTCATAACAATAAACAGAGGCCCATTGCACTCATTTGCAGGGCTAGGGCTCAGCGAATTCAAGCCCGAGAGTGTAAACAACTCTAACACCTCCTGCGAGTTACATATATAACACTCTAGTCGATCGATGTACTCGATTGCAGACACGTGTAATACGCTGCCTTAAACCTTGAGAATTAGGGTTCTTCCCCCTGTTTTCCATGATACTGTGACCTGTCAAAATCTTCATGCCTCTTACTGGTCACACCCCTTCCTTTGAAGCTATTTAACGTCATTCTAGGACACCCTAACGCTTGGTTGCTAGGTTATCCATTTTATTGGAAATAGAACATACTGCCCCCTAAGGACATTAGGGTAATTCTACCACTTAGGGTATGCTACCCTCTCTTGGTTCATTTGGTCATCTCACAACCCTTCTGTTTATTTTATGTCATTAGCCTTTCAGAAGGCTCCACTTTCCAACTGACTCACGCTTCCATTCACACAAATGTCAGTTGTTCACTCAAAGGATATTTCTGTCATTTGGTTAAAAGTCTTATTGACATCTGACAGGTCCAAAATTGAACTCAAGTGTACTACTTGACTTCATGGACTCTGTGTAATTTTCTTGGCATATGACGAGGTCGTGAACCCCTTGAACAGACCCAGGTTTTGACTAACGGTTTACTATAAACCTGAGGGCAAAAGGGTCAATCAACCACTCACTGGGATTTTTCCTCACTAAGTGGTTTGGACTATAATTAGGATACACCTTAGAATCTTACTGGAAATTTTCACAATTTTTAAGATCACTCATAGGCCATTGAACCAGAGCCCTGAAGTCGGGTAAGTGGTTTACCCACGGTAATTTAACTATAAGGGGTAAAATGGTCATTTTATAGTCTCTGGGATTTTTCCATGAGCTAAAACTTGGTCACCACACTTAAAACTCTCTGAATATCTATTGATAATTTTTCTATTTTTTTCCGACAAGAGAAGGGTCTTGAACCGGGCTGGGTTCAGTATTTCTTTTTTTTTTAAACCGACCCGGGCCGGGTCTGCAGTTCCAGCCTGGAACGGGCTGGACCCACAGACCTGCCTGCGGGTCATCTTCCCCATTGAGACTCCTGCAAGGCTGCAGGCAGCAGCTGGATTTGGCCTGGCCCTCTAGCTACCGGCCTAACGATCTCATCAACGGTGGAAGACTTCCACCAAAGCAAGGCGGCTGGATCTGACAGTCGAAGCGACGCCGATCTGAATCTCTTTACTGAGACAGCCTAAATTCTGACTGCCAGCAAGCACCACGGCTGTCATGATCAGGAGCAAGGCCGGCCCTGGTCAGATCACCTCCAAGAAGAGGATCTGATGGGCCCAGCCTCGCTGCTATCCGGTGGCCGCCAACGACGTCGAAACCACATAGTTTTGCCCATGTCCGCTCGCGAACTGAACTGCCCATGGTGCCACAGCAGCCACGGCTAGAATCAAGGCAGGGTCTGCCCGATTCGCCACCTGGTGGTGAATCTGAGGGACTCAATCCCCTCTGCCGGTGGGCGGCACTGTGCTTCCGGCCAGAGCCAGTCAGTCAACAACTCCTTAACAAATTAGGGCTTAATGCTCAAATTAAGAAATGGAAACAATTACACGCCTAACCTCTTAATCACACAAAATAATCAAGTTTATACGATGATCCTACCTTGATTGCTGATTTGTCGTCGATCCACCGCCGCCGGAGCCTCGCCAGAAAATTCTCTTGACAGCTCATCTCACTAAACCACCCCTAAGAGCCCTAATTATCCTCTTTTAAATCCACAGAGGTTAGGGTTTTCTAATCTCATTAAGAGTTGGGCTAATTGAGCCTATTTTTATTAATTTACGTCACAAAAATAATCAGGCCCATAAAGTGACTTAAACAGCCAATCTATGCGTCCAATTCGAGTAAATAGGCTCTATGCGCTATATTCAACTTCGAACGGTCGTATCTCCCTCATCCGAACTCCGATTCGTACTTTCTTAGTGGCGTTTCGAAGCTCTTTCTTTATACTTTCCATCCATATATTCAGCCACCAATTCTAAGCATTGAATAAGTTATTCCAACAAGAAGGTCAAGGGGTCCAACGCCCTAATTTCCCATGGTTAACTTCGGGAATTTAGAAAATTCCCAAACGTTACATTTATGTTGTCCCAAAAATGGTTTTGTGGGCAAGAGATATTAATGTAATAGTATGTTTAAACTTTATATCAATGATAAAAAAATAATAATAATTAGTCTTTTATTATGTTGTTGATTCATGTGATTTATGGCATCATAGATAAGGTTATAAAAAAAATTATATTTGTAAAAATTGGGTTTAATTTCATTTCAAAGTTTTTAAAAGCACAAATGTGAAGTTTGCATAAAATCTAAAATGACTAAAAAGTCTTTTTCCATGACTTCCAAGAGTTCTAAGATTTAGATTTAGTCCACCATAATATATGAGAACTTAATATTGTTTACCTTTTGAGAATGAAAGATGAAGCTTTCAATGTATTCAAAGTTTTCAAATATGAAGTTGAAAACCGAGTTGAAAAGAAAATTAAAGTTCTTTGCTCTAATAATGGTAGTGAATATCTTTACAATGAATTTTCAAGGTTTGGTGAAAAAATAAAATTATTCATGAAGTGATTGTACCTTATACACCTCAACAAAATGGTTTAGCAAAGAAGAAAAACCATACACTGATTGAGATAGTGAATTCCATAATCTTGCATGCACATGTACCTTTGAACTTGTAGGGTGAAGCTTTTATTAATTACATGTTATGTGTTGAACGGATTCTATTTAGGAAATTATCTAAAACTCTCTATGAATTGTAGAACGAACGGAAGCCAAATTTGGCATACTTGAAAGTATGGGGGTGTGTAGCTTATTATAGGATTTTTTATCCTAAAAGGACCATGTTGGGTCTTAAAGCAATTATATGTGTATTTGTGAGATACACTGACAACAAGTCCTACATATTACTTAACTTTGAGTCAAATGTGATTGTTGAATTTTTAGAAACAACTTTTATTGGTTATTCCAAATGTAAAGACCCATAAATTCAAGATCCACAAAGGATTGAAGTGGATAATTTTGCCAAAATCAAGGTAGTTCATGAACCTTCATTTGAATTGACTAGCAATATGTGGGCTAGATTAAAAAAGACATTTCATCCAAATTTTCTATCTCCATATCATATTGTGTTTCTAGTAAAAGCTGATAGGGAGCATGTTGTGAATAAAATATTGATTGTTCTCAATGTGGAAGATGATCCTATGTCAAAACTTGGATTTTTAAAACCCTCTTTAATAAAGGATGTACGATAAATCACAAGGAAAAATTTTCAATTAATCTCTTAAAAACAAAATGAATCCTTCAATTAAAAATATCCAGTTCATGATAACTGGGGTTCACAAATACAAATATCAAAACATATGATATTACTACATGTGTTAAAAGACCATAACTAGCAAGTTAACCCTCTAAGTACAAGTTTGTCATCTATCTAAAAATAAATAACTATGCAAAGTTGGCTCTTACACCTGTAATTATAATTACTTATAAAAATTACAGAAGTAAAAAACTAGATCCCACTAGTGTAATGTCATCCTCAATCCCTCACCAACATCCTGGTCTCACTAGTTCTCACCTAAAGAGCCAACAACTAATAAGACCAAATAACAATAGAATATCTCTAAGTAAAGTTTTCAAAATAACAAAAGTTTTAATTAATATTTTTTAGATCGGGCCAACATCATTAGATATTAGTTGCCTACATACTCATTTGGCAATATCTCCAATATTTCTTCCAACAACATCAAATCTAGATGTAGTTTTGCCTATAAACTATATCTCAAGAAGCATAGCATCAAACATGCAATGCTTAAGTGTTTTAAGCTACTATGCATTTGATGCAAATCATCTAATTGTTCCACTTGTTCTAATCTAACAATTAATAACAAATAATTTTATTAATTATCTCACAAATCTTAGTTCAATAATTAATAACCCCGTCTAATCTCAAAGACAAAAAAACTCATCAAATGTCAACCTAAGTAACAAATGATATAATGACCATTGACCCTCATCAAAAGGAAACCATCCATGGAATCCACCAAGAAGTATCATAACCCAACGTAGCCTCCTCAAGACTAGGCTGGAGTGAAATGATATGGCCCATAACTACATTTGAACAGAAGTGGTTGGAGAAGACACTAAGCAAGATATCAACTACTCCAAATGCATGCACACTAAATAATCCTAACTAGATTTGTTGTGAGCAAAGGCTCACACAGACTCCCTCCAACATAGAGGTACAACGATACAACCAAATCAACAACTCCTCAATAGAAATCAGAGTCCGCAAAACCATCTTGAACCCTATTCGTGCTCGACCAACAAGCAAGGATTTAGAATGATTTTTCTCAAATCCTACCAATCTCGTTGAGACTAAGGTCAAGATTCAAAACTATTGTTGGTTCATTAACAAAGGCAAATTGTCAGGTTGAGGGCCTTGTTCATTTTGTGAACTAGTCCAAGACCCCTCAAAATAGGTGTCACGACTCAGATTTTTAAAACCCTTTTTAAATAAAGGGCACACGATAAATCACAATAATTTTTTTTTCTTTAAATCAAATCAAATGAATCAACGAAAATATCCAAGTGGTGATAACTAGGGTTCACAAATATGAATATCAAAACATATGATATTATTACATGTGTCAAAATTCGATAAATAGCATGTTAACCCTCTAAGTACAAGTCCGTTATCTGTCCAAAAATAAATATCTAAGTAGAGTTGACTCTCACGCTAGTAATTATAATTACTTACAAGATTTCAAAAGTAAGAAACTAAATCCAACTAGTGCAATGTCATCCTCATCTCGCAACATTCCCATCTAAAGAACCTGCAAGCAAACAAGACCAAACAGGCAACAAAACATCTCCTCCCCTTGGAAGAGCTTTTCGGAAGAACAAAAATAAAATTTAATGTTTTTCGGATCGGGCCAACATCACCCACTATTAGTTGTCTTCGTACTCATCAGACAACATCTCCAATGTTTCCAATAAGATCTGATCCAGACGTAGTTCTGCCTAATACTACAATATACTAAGAAGCAAAGCATCACATATGCAATGCTTAAGTATTTTAAAGCAGCCTACATTTTGTGTAAGTCCTTCAATCGTTCCACTGGTTCTAATTAAACAAGCAACATCAAACAATGTTATTAATTATCTCTTGAACCATTGTTCAATAATTAATATCCCCGTCTAATCCCAATGATAGACAGACTCATCAGATGTCATCCTAAGTGACAAATGATAAACTCACCATAGACCACCCTCAAAGGTAAATCCATGATGAAACACCCTAGAATCCACCAGGCCCTTCGAATCCACCAAGAAGTATCATCACTCCTCCTAGCCCATGAAGGACCTGACCGGAGTGGAAGGGCATGACCCACAGCTACACCTAAATAGAAGTGGCGAAAAAAGACAACTAAGCAAGATGTCAACTAATACAAATGTGTGTACACTAAAAGATCACCAATAGATTTGTGGTGAGCCTGGCACACGCAGAGCTCCCTCCAATGGGGAGGTGCAACTACACGGTCAAATCAGCAGCTCCTCAGTAGAGCTAAAACTTATGAAATCATTTTGAACCCTATCTTGCTCATCATTAAGCTAGGATTTTGAATGACTATTCCAAACCCTATTAGTCCCTTCTAGACTAAGGTTTAAAACTTGAAACTGCCATCGATTCATCAACTAAGGCAAATTGTCAGGTCAAAGGCTTTGTTCACTCTATGAACTACTCCCAGACTCCTCTGAGGCATTTTAGTCTTTTATCTTGATTAGGTTTTCTCGCCCAATCCAAAATTATCCAATCCAAAATTAATCTTTCAATAATCTTAAGCTAGTAAAAAGTTATTATCACAACATCAATAGCAAATATTGAAACAATGAACAACATAAACAATCAGAACCACATAGGTCCAAGCAGATCATAATATCAATAACTAAATTAAATAATGATATTAGATTATTCGAGCTCTCATGCCCTAACCCTCCTTTGGTTAACTTATTAAATCTCTTTTAAAACTAATCATAATGCACCTAAGGGCATTAAAGTAATTATCCAACATTGGATAAGGTCTTCTATGCTCTCAGGCAAGTTGTTAACCTCTTAAAAATTTTAAGTATCACATTGGCCCATTAATTTCATTCACGCAAATGCGGGCCGATCTACATAGGGCTATTTCTATCTTTTTGTTTAGGACCACCCTGAACCTTGATGGGTCCAAAACTAAACTCAGGGGTACACCATGACATTGTGAACCCGAGGTAATTTTCTTGTTGTTAAAATATTAGATTCTTGCAGACAAATTAATGCTCCGATACCATTTGTAACCACCTGACCCGAGCCAGGGCCAAAAACATCTCTAATTTAAAATTTTCTCTTTCCTTAAGCCATGAATCATCGTCTGTGCATGAGAGGTACAACATTTGTCAATGCACTACGGAGCTTCAAGGCTTCCTTATACGTAGATTCATGTTGTAATGATCACATACACACAACGAAGCTTCATAGTTTGTCGAAATAGAATAAAACATATATTTATAATTAATTTGGATCGGGCCAACATTTCCTTGCCGTTGGTTGCCTACGTACGTATTCAATATTATTCCAAGACAATTGGATCCGAACGTAGTTCTGCCTAATGGCTAATACATACATCAGGCATCACAAAATCATATACATTAAAATACGTATATACTAATATTTAATCAGAGTTATACAAAAACTCGTCATATATCGGAGTCAAACGGAAGTTAATAAGTCAACGAAATTGTGCATCTCACTCTACCACAGAGCGGGATCAAAACCACATACACACGTCTCACTCTATCACTGAGCGGAGACCGAACACACACATAGTACACGTCTTTTTCTACCCTAGAGCAAGACGGAAGATAAACATGTCACATCAAAGCATAGTAGATTAGAGCACAAAGGATCATGGCATAACACACATCCTAATTTAGCACATGCAGCTCTATAATTTAAACGGGATGCCAGAAATACTTACTCCTCTCAGGTCTCGTAATGTATAGTATTCAAAGTTTCTCGTTCCTTCTTGGCGTCCTCCCCTTAGGATCCAAAGGCAGTAGATGGAGCTTCCTCTAGCCTCCATACGTTCCTCGTCTTTCACTAAAAGACTACGTACAAACATTCTCCCTGCGGGAGACTTCACGTTTTTCGCGCCAGAACCTCCCCTACTCGGGGATGTTCCTCACACATCGTGGATCTTCAGTGGAAGACAAGGAGGCCTCCGCTACTTTGGATTACTTCTCTGGTTATGGCCCGACAACTTTGGACAAAACCATGTCTTGCTCCTAGCCCCTTTTTCTTACTCCGGTGCTCAAAGACAATAGGCAGGGCCTTTCCTTGTCTAGGGGCATTTCCTCATACAAATCGCCAACTCAGAAAATGGACCCCTCCATCGCAAAGAGCATGCTCGATTTAGTTAAGAACGCCCCTTGGATGGACTAAATCGGAGCTAGGATGTTCAAAAACAGAGAAAAAGAAGATTGTCGGTGCTCGAGGACAACGGGCAGGACCTCTCCTTCTCTTGGGGCATTTTCTCTTCATACGGTCTCCAACTTGAAGAAAGGACCGCTCCATTGCGTAGAGCACGCTCAATTTACTTAAGAACGCCTCTTGAACGGCCTTAATCGGACTCAAAATGGTCAGAAACGGTGGTGAAGATATGACTGAAAAATAGCACAAATGGGGTATTTAATGCTCCCAAGCTGCCAAATTAAAACCGCAGTGTCGTGGTTTCATGGTGCTGCGTTGCGCTGAAATGCGGTGCAGCCAGAAATGGTGGTGCATGCCGTTTCATGCACTACATGCACGTAGCATGTCACCCAAGCGTAATGCGCATGGCGACTGCACATCGCGGCCGCGTGTTATGCGCACTGCAATTGTGCGTGCCGCGAGTGCATCTACCGCGCACGCACCACGTTTCTTTCTTTTTCTCTTTTTTTTTTATTTATATCCAAATCTTCAAACGCGTGTAACTTCCTACCTTGGATTCGGATTCGTGCGTTCTTGGTACCGTTAGACTCGTATCGATGAGCCCTTCGATAACAACCCATTTAAAGTAGTATATTGTGCCCTTTCCAAGTGGGTCCCCCTTATTTTCCACGCATCTCGAGGTTGTAACTTTCGGACCCGACTCTATTTTGCCTGTTCTTTGATTCGTTATGCTCGTTTCTTCGAACTCTACTCATATACAAAGGTTTAAACCTTTGAAAACCTCTAAAATTTATCCCAAAATTATCCAATTTGGCCTAACCCTTCAGGTTAAATGTAATCGAAAAACGAGTCATTACATTCTCCCTCCCATAATTGAATTGCGTCCACGCAATTCACCTAAACCACTCTTCTACACACATCACAATCCGATCGTTACTTAGATAACAATAACAAACAACATTCCAATAATTTTAAATATCGGAAAAAGTATTCAAAACACAATCCAATAGTCACCCATATAAAGCATTCAAAAATCTAAATTTGATAATTAAGGTCGGATAACACTTTTCCAAAAACATAATCCGATAGTTAATAACCGAATAAAACACACACATACAAAATTTGATAATCACTGAGTTAAAGAAAAATGAAATCCAATAAATTGAAATCAGATTAAACACTCATGAATAGAATCCAATAGGTAAAACTCGGATTACACATTCACAACCAGGGTCCGATACTTTCATAATTGTATAAACCCTTCACAACATAATCTGATGACTCATGATTGGATAAAACACTTTAACCATAATCTGATTTTTTTATGTCAAAATCAAATAAATTGAAATTCAAAATTAGAACGCAAGTAGTAAATCTGAGTCAAGCAGATTCCATCAAACACAAACCCAAAACACTCTCGGATTTTCATTATCTACTAATTCACAATCCGATAATTTGATCGAAAAATCATTTCACAAAATTCGATTTTTTTTTTCAAAAACATAGCGGATTAAATCAGCTTGAAACATGTCAAAGCAAACCTCAAATTTGGGGTCACAACACAAGCCATGACACCCAACGGCCTGCCGTCGGCAGTCATGGGGCATCGAGGGCCACTAAGGGAAGGAGTTTCCCCATGATGCTCCACCCTGTGCACGCCACTAGCCAATTATTTTTCTCAACAGGCATCCACACGTACGTCCATTACACTAAGTGGAACATACACACATCACATCACAAGCCGCGATACCCAATGGCCTACGCTCGGAGCTCATGGGGCAAACGAGGGCCACTAAGGAAAGGAGTTTCCCCATGATGCTCCACCCTGTGCGTACCACTAGCTGATTATTTTTCTCGGCGGGCATCCACTATTGATAGTTTTTGGGCTTTATACCAAATAACTATCGAACCCAAATTATCAAAAACCTCATTCAAAATAAATTTGGAGCAAATAATCTCTATTAAACAAGACTCGAAATTGAAATTTATTTTAATACACTAGTGGAATCAACCTTGAAGCTATCCACTAACACCTCATGTCCCATACCACGGGTATTTGATGGTTTCTTCTTAGCAATTCCACGGGCAATTGAGATACATTTATGAAATTTCAAATCTATTTTCAAATATCCAAGGATTTGAAATTAATGTTCATATCAAATTCATCAACAGATTCAACCTTAGGGCAATCAACTAACGCCTGATATTTCACATCATAGGTATTTAGTGATTTCTCTTCGGGATTCCCTCTATTTTTTCAAACAGATTTTAAACAAAACTTTCAAAATACTAACTTTTCAAATTTGAATTTTGTATCAATATATCGGTAGGATTTACCGCAGAGTTATCCACCTGTCTCTCATGTCCCATACCATGAACATTTTGTGGTTACTCCTTACTAATTCTATCGTTGTTTAAAACACATTTGAAATCAAACCACTGGGAAATCATGTACTGATTACAAAACAAAATTTTTGATTGCGTCAAACTCAAAACATTATTAAGTGCCACACATGTAAAACAAAATTTTTAATTCGTTCCTGATTAAAATTCTCAAAATCGAAATCCATCATAAATGCATGCAGAACAAAAATTTTAAATCAAATCTGATTCAACTTATTTGAGAATAAAACTTTCAACTTACGAAGGATTAAAATTTCAAATTCCTGAAATCAAAGTTTAAGTTAAATCTGATATCACAAATACAAAATGCAAGGTTCAAAATCAAAATTCTAACTAAATCAGCTTTAATAGTTGCAACAACATTTTACGTCAATTCAAATTTTAAAAAATATTAAACTTGATGCAATATATCCAGATAGAAAATTTTAAATTAACTCTAGTTAAAAGAATTAAACATGATGTAACATATTCAGACATAATCAAATCATAAAATTGAAGTTCATATCCAATACCTTGCAATAAATGGTGAACAGAAATCCCAAATAATATATATATATATATATATATATATATATATATATATATATATATATATATATATATATATATATATATATATATATATATATAATTATTACTACTTCAGTTGCAACACATTTAAAACAAAAAATTTTAGATACGTCCTAATATGGGATCAATATCTACAAAATCTGAATTTATCTTCAATATGATATTACACATGCAGAATAAAATTTAATTCACTTCTAATTCATAAAATCACAATTCAAAGAAATTCCAATTACACACCAGTATCATGGAATTACAAATCAAAATCCAACACAACTTATTCATAGCAGAAATTTCAAATCAAAATCCACTTGAGAATTGAAGTTCTCAAATCCGATCTCACACTTATATAATGAATAGTTCACAGTTGGAATATTCCTTAATTCCAATATCACATATGCAGAACGGACGTTCACAATCGAAATGCGTATAAAATTCAATGTCACAAATTCAAGATGAAAAGTTCAAAATCAGAATTCGTATGAAATTTGATTTCTTAGTCGAAACAAAATTACAATTTGATTTAAAAAAATAAAGCCCGATGCAACAAATTCAAAGTAAAAATTTCAAATCAATTCTAATTTAAAATTGGCATTTGTAAAGTCTAAGTTTGCCTTTAATCTGATACACCCATGTAGGATAAAAATTTAAAACTACTCCTCATTAAACAAATCAAAATTAGAGTTCGGTGTAATTTTAATATCACACCTGAGAGCATAATTATAAGACAAATATGATAACAGTTATTCATATTGACAAATTGAAATAATCCTTTATTTAAAATCAACATTCATAAAATTGATCTTTGTATCAAATCTATCATAAAACATGCACATAAAATATCAATTTTAAATACACATGAGAATCAAAGTTCATATATAGAAATCCATATGAAAAAATATGGGTGCAAAACCAAGATTCAAAATCAGAGTTTGTGTTAAATTCGATAACACACAGGTATAACCAAAAGTTGAAAATCAGAATTTAATTCAAATCAACAACAACACATCTAGAACAGAGATTTATTTTAGAATCAAAATTCATTTCAAAACAGTCACCACACATTTCAAGCATAAATTTCTAATTATTTCAAAGTTAAAATCAAAATTCTTATTAATAAAATATTATATTCTCGCAGACAGATTAATGCTCCGATACCATTTGTAACCACCCGACCCGAGCCAGGGTCGAAAACATCTCTAATTTCAAATTTTCTCTTTCCTTAAGCCAAGAATCATCGTCTGTGTGCGAGAGGTACAACATTCGTCTACGCACTATAGAGATTCAAGGCTTCCTTATACGTAGACTCATGTTGTAACGATCACATACACACAACAAAGCTTTATAGTTTATCACGTGTAAAACAAAATAAAATATATATTTATAATTAATTTGAATCGGGCCAACGTTGCCTTGCCGTTGGTTGCCTACGTACGGATTAGATATTATTCCAACACAATTGGATCTGAACGTAGTTCTGCCTAACGGCTAATACATACATCAGGCATCACAAAATCATATACATTAAAATACGTATATACTGATATTTAATCAGAGTAATACAAAAACTTGTCATATATCGGAATCAAACGGAAGTTAATAACTCAACGAAATCATGCATCTCACTCTACCACAGAGCGGGATCAAAACTACATACACACGTCTCGCTCTATCAATGAGCCGAGACTGAACACACACACACACACACACCACAAGCCTTTCTCTACCCTAGAGCAAGATGAAACATAAACATGTCACATCAAAGCATAGTAGATTAGAGCACAAAGGATCATGGCATAGCACACATCCTAATTTAGCACATGCAGCTCTATAATTTAAACGGGATGTTAGAAATACTTACTCCCCTCAGATCTCGTAATGTAATAGTATTCAGAGTTGCTCGTTCCTTCTTGGCGTCCTCCCCTTAGTATCCAAAGGCAGTAGATGGAGCTTCCTCTAGCCTCCATACATTCCTTGTCTTGTACTGAAAGACTACGTACAAACATTCTCCTTGCCAGAGACTCTTCTCGTTTTCTGTGCCAGTGGGCTGCGGATAGAACCTCCCCTACTCGGGGATGTTCCTCACACATAATGGCTCTTCAATGGAGGACAGATCCTCCCCTACTCTAGATTGTTTCTCTGGTTATGGCCCAACAACTTTGGACAGAACCCCGTCTTTCTCCTGGCCCCTTTTTCTTACTCTGATGCTCGAAGATAACAGGCAGGGCCTTCCCTTGTCTTGGGGCATTTCCTCCTCATACGAATCACCAACTCAAAAAATGGACCCCTCTATCGTTAAGAGCATGCTCAATTTAGTCAAGAACGCCTCTTGGATGGACTAAATCGGAGCTAGGATGCTCAGAAACAAAGAAAAAGAAGATTGTCGGTGCTCGAGGACAATGTGCAAGACTTCTCCTTCTCTTGGGGCATTTTCTCTTCATACGGTCTCCAACTTGAAGAAAGGACTACTCCATTGTGTAGAGCACGCTCAATTTACTTAAGAATGCCTCTTAAACGACCTTAATCGGACTCAGAACGGTCAGAAACAGGGGAGAAGAAGATCTGACTGAAAAACTATACAAATGGAGTATTTATAGCTCCCAAGCCGCCAAATTAAAACCGCGGTGTTGCGCCACGCCACGCCACGCCAGAATGTGACGCCGCCAGAAATGGCGGTGCCCGCCGTTTCAAATGCCACGCGCGCATGGCCCATCACCCACGCGAGCATGGTGCATCACCCGAGCATAACACGTGCAGTGATTGCGTGTCATGGCCGCACGTTACGCGCGCCGAGTTTGCGCACATCCGCCACTCGCGTGCTGCGTTTCTTTCTTTTTCTCTTTTTTTTATATATATCTAAATCTTCAAACGCGCATAACTTCCAACTCCAGATTCGAATTCGCACGTTCTTGGTACTGTTAGACTCGTATCGATGAGCCCTTCGATACTAACCCACTTAAAGCAGTATATTGTGCTCTTTCCAAGTGGGTTTTGCTTATTTTCCATGCTTCTCGAGGTCATAACTTCTGGTCCTGACTTCTGTTTCGCCCGTTCTTTGATTCGTTATGCTCGTTTCTTCAAACTCTACTCATATATAGAGGTTTAAACCGTTGAAAACCTCTAAAATTTATCCCAAATTATTCAATTTGACCTAACCCATCAGGTTAAACGTAATAAAAAAATGAGTCATTACAAACTTGACCCGGTCCAAGGCACGCAGACGACCCGCATCGTGGGCTGTCTTCCCCATGACCGGCGTGAGGCCATTCAGGTTCTGGTAGCCCCACCTCCCTTGGCCATGACGGGGCGAGGGCTAGGCCTCATCGGATTGCTTCCTGGTGCCGACCCTGATGGACCTGACCCCGCCACCTCCTGATGGCCGGCTGGGGTGGAAGAGTCCCCTTTTCTTTTCTTTTTTACACAGTGGCAAAGCCGCTGCAGCCTGGGCCGCTGAAGCCAGGCCTGCCGCAGCCAAGGGTAGCAGTTGAACCTACCGCTGGCAAGTCGTCCCTGGTCGCATTCACAAAACGATTGGGTGTCTGGTCGGACTGGCTAGCCAGTGCTGGCCAGCCTGGCTGGAGAAAATAAATTACAATAATCTCACACTATTTAGTGAAATTATAGAACATTGATTTCTGTAATCACTATTCATGCAAATTACAAAGAACTTGCAGAAGTCCAATTACATTCAAATTTATTTAATAAAACCTTCATCAATCTACACTCGAAGACAATGACAATGATCCTACCTTAATCGCCAATTTGTTGTTGATCCACCACCGCCAGAGTCTTGCCGGAGCCTCGCTGTACCAAACATCCTCAGGCACTACTTGAAAATAAACGTACGAATAAATTGCTATGATCATAGACTTTAAATACAAATCACTCCCAGGCATCTCTGAGTGCAAGTTCCATAACAGTCCACAATCTATTCCAAATTACGAGTCCAGAAAACATAGATACTTTAATTCTCATCTCACCCAATACAAAAGATCATGGCACAAACAAAACCCAAAGTGAGTCAAGGATATACCTGAGTCAAAGAGAATCAATCCACCACATAAATGAGCATCCATCTCAAGGAGCTCTACATCACAACCTAGAAAAGCTTCCCAAACAACGAGGCTAAAAAAATAGGGTAATGAGTATTTTCATACCCAGTAAGAAAATACCAAGTAGGGGAGTTCTAAACAATGAACTCAGTAAGTCCATACATAGATGCGTTTATGCAACTCAAACATGAAGCAAACAGGCAACATATAATAATCATGCCAAATACATACCATCAAACCAATCTTACTGTTGTGCCCGAAATGGCACAATGGCCTGGGTAGCCGGTAACGGGACGGGAGCGGCGCAGGGAGGCCGGGAAATGGGAGAGGGAGCGGCATGGCCACCGGACAGGGAGGAGAGGCAGGGGAGAAGGAGAGACAGTTAGACATGAGATAATTCATTTCATAATCAAATGAGGGCCTATCCCTTACACTTAAATAAG
Organism: Saururus chinensis; assembly: GCA_035235625.1. Classification (NCBI taxonomy): domain Eukaryota; kingdom Viridiplantae; phylum Streptophyta; class Magnoliopsida; order Piperales; family Saururaceae; genus Saururus; species Saururus chinensis. Next base: position 33,381,267 of record CP141140.1, read on the forward strand.
CAAACTAATGGGCTCACTAATAGATGCCTAAGGCCCGTTAACATAATTAAAGAAAACCCTAATTAACCTAATTACCTAAATGCCCTTATTATATAAAAGACCCTAAATACCCTAATATGTGGCCCCAGTGGCACCCCCTGGCAGCCCCTAGGACGTTCACAACATTCCACCATGCTTCACTTGCGCATCACCTCGTCCTCGAGGTGACCCAAAACTCCAGGCATCGGGCCCACCAAAGCTCCACTGTGAACAGCCGGTCCGGATCTATTGATGAGACACGCCGAATGATGGAGATAGTGGGGCACAAGAGCAGACGTGCAGAAGCCAACACAAACATGATAGAGGTGCAGTTAACGGAACCGAAGGGCAGAGCAAAGGAGCAGCCTCGACTTGTTGGATGCAAGACAAGCAGACTGTCCACATAGGTCTCCAACAAGCGGGGTCATTCCAATGACTACAGAGCGCCCAAGATTGTCCACAGAGGGCATCAACAGATAGCACCATTGTCAGCCCACAAAGGGCAGCAGATAGCACCATTGTCAGCCCACAGAGGGCAGCAAACAACAGAGACATAAGCGGTGTAACAGCCTTGGACATAGGTGACAGACTAAACACATTTGGCCACCCCAATGTTATAGCCAATGGAAGGTCCATCCCACGTACAAAGCTGCGGTGAATAGATCCGAGTAAGGTCAGACACACACCAAGCCCACCCAGAAGGACTACCAAATTAGAGGATAGCCAACAACACACACATAATGTATAAGTGGCGAGTGAACACATTAAGGCATGTTTGGCCGGTATAACTCCTCGTGAAAACCCACTGAAAAGAGGGACGAAAGCATACCCGTGGATGGAGGGCCCAATAGTGTGAACTATAGGCGGCTGGCGAAAACAAACCGAACAAGGTAATTTAATCCAAAAAATTTGGCCCTTCGCAGAATTCCGATTCAAGAGGTGAGCGGAAGCTCCAAACTGGGAAAACAGAATCATAAAATCCCGTCTAAGCAGGGACGCACCATCTCCAGCTTGTAAAGAATCCTCCAGAAGATTGGCCGAAAATCTTCTGAAGATCTTTCCCGCCGGCTGGTGAAGGAACAGATTCTCCCGAGCCGAAGATTGCGGCGGTTCTGCAGGAGGAGATGCCAACGGAGCAGCTGGAGGCAGAGCATAGTGGAAGACGGATGAGAGGGTGGAACGGGACGGCGGCGAGGATGGAGACGGTGGTGGCGGGCGGAGGAGGAGGCCGGTGGACAGGCAAGGAGTTTCTGAGTTCCCGACGGCTGCAAGATCACCTCCCCTATTTTTTACTGTGAAACAGAGAGTTGATCTAACGGAAGAGAAGAAATTGACCGGGTTGCCGGCGCCCAGAACTCTGGCGGAAGGCAGAGCACAGAGGGAGGCGACCATTTTCTGTGCCTCCAGCTTCAGACGGAGCAGAGAATTAGCGAGGGAGCTCTCACTGTCGCCGAGCTTGTCACCTGCAAGGCGGCTCATGCGCTTGGAGTCGAACTCGAGGAAGAGGCGGCCAACGGACTCTGGCGCTGGAGCGGATTTCTCGCAGGCCAGTGGCAGCCGGCGGTGCTGGGGGGTGGTCATCGGGCTAGACGAGAGGACGCTGGGCGCGTCTGCGATGTTGCACAGCACGGCGTCGGGGATCAGTTCATCTGCGAACATCGCATAGGCCGCTCCTCTGCCAAACGCAACGAATGGACGATGGCCGTCTCTCAGCAAAGCCACCACTTTTCTGATTCAAAGGTTGTCGACGGCTTCCAGTTTAGTAATTGTCCGGTGCAGCCCGCCCGTGAGAAGGTCCAGAGAACACTCACCCCCAATGACGACTAGTGGCTCGTTCCGTAAGAGCAAGGCCGGGCCGTTGCAGACTGCACAGACTGAATGCCTGCAGGTCCAGAACCCCACCGCGCCGTCGTTGGATCCAGGAAGGTCGAGGCGGTGGGTACTGGCACCGGTGGCAACGATGATGGAGTCGGCGACAGTTTGGTTATCCACGAAGGTCGTATCCACCTTGTCCTATTCCTCATGGCCAACTGCGATGTTTGCCCATGCGAACGCAGCAGCCTTCAGCTCCTTTCTGCCGCTTGCTCCAGCACTCCTCCCGTCTGGTGAGTGGGCAGTTGGGCCGGGTAGAACCGGCAAGAGTGGTGCAGTTGGGCCGGTGTTGAGAGCGCACAGAATCCATTGCAAGGTGGTTCAGCAGTGGTACTGACATATCAGGCGGCTTGGGCAAAGCAATCCAATTAGTTAACAATGGCAGCTTCCGCAGATTGCTGGCTCCGATACTAATGTTGTGCCCGAAATGGCACAACGGCCTGGGTAGCCGGTAATGGGACGGGAGCGGCGCAGGGAGGCCAGGAAATGGGAGAGGGAGCGGCATGGCCGCCGGACAAGGAGGAGAGGCAAGGGAGAAGGAGAGACAGTTAGACAGGAGATAATTCATTTCATAATCAAATGAGGGCTTAGCCCTTACACTTAAATAAGCAAACTAATGGGCTCACTAACAGATGCCTAAGGCCCGTTAACATAATTAAAGAAAACCCTAATTAACCTAATTACCTAAATGCCCTTATTATATAAAAGACCCTAAATACCCTAATATGTGGCCCCAGTGGCACCCCCTGCAGCCCCTAAGACGTTCACAACACTTACACATACACTCTTAATCAGAGTCTTAAAAACTTACTCATGCAATCGTATGCTTACCATACCACTTACACAAACTATATGACCTTACTTGTATAATCTTACTCATACATTCTTACTCCTACGACCTTACTTGTATAGTCTCACCCTTACAGTCTTACTCAAAAACATATGCTTACAGTCTTCCTTAGAGTCATACTCTTATAGTCTTACTCATACTCATACTCTTATAGTCTTACTCATACTCATACTCTTATAGTCGTGCTCATACTCATACTCTTACAATCATGCTCATACTCATACTTTTACAATCATGCTCATACTCATACTCTGACAGTCTTACTTAAAAACATGTTCTTATAGTCGTGCTCAAACTCATACTTTTATAATCATGCTCATACCCATACTCTTACAGTCATGTTCATACTCATACTCTTACAGTCGTATACATACTATCAACCACTGAAGCTCATTACTATTAATAAGCTCCAGCATTGAAATGGAAAAGAATGACACTGGGGCATCATCTTAACCTCCAGGGAGTGATTAACCGTCATGGACTTTTTCGAAGGCAAGGCACACCAATGCTCATGGGGCACAGGATCAAATAGGTTACAACAAGTCCATGATACTACTTATTTGAGCGCGCAAACATAAACACAAATGCCCACACTTTAAGGGCCATACAATTGCCTACCATTATGGGTCTGATAGTGCTAGTGTCATTCTTGGGTAGAAATCATACAGTGCCACTCTTGGGCAGAATCATACAACGCTCTCAATAAAGCATCAAACATCTAGGCTCATACAACACACATACCAAATCGAAAACATACATTGCTCTCAATAGAGCATCAGACGTCTGGTGCTTAATACAACACACAGACAACATCCCGCAGGAAAAACACTATGGCAAGACATGAGAAATTCTCAGCCGACTCATTATCGGCTAGCTCAAACACAAAACTTAATCTGTCAAACCCTCATGTCTCAAACTCGTAATGCTATCATTAGCTTTCTTATAATTCAAGTTTGAATTAAGTAAGTTATGCAATACAATTATGCCACAAAAACTATCAAGCATACGGTGCTCCACTAATCAAACCAAAGTTGAGCTCGATCTGAAACCCTAGTTCATCAAGGCAGCAGACTTCCTTAGTCCATCCATCTCACAACATAACACACCGTACACCAAAATCTTACATATTCATACAATCTCTGTCATCTTCCTTATGGCCAAAACATCTTACTTGGAAGTCATCAAACTGCTCTCCTCATAGCTAAACCCAGTTATTCTCTCTTATTTATACCTCACTTATTATGCTTACTTTTTACTTCATAATTTGTATGTTATGCTTGTACAATTATGAAACACTCTTATAGTCTGACAAACCCCCAACATACTCACTGATCCAAACCAAACAAACCACTCCAATCCTTGTCCATCCTTCTTACATCCTCTATTTTTCGTCATACACTTACACATCCACATCCAAATCCATGCCAAACACTTTTTAATCTCTTACCTTCCATCACCCATACCTCTACCCCACGCACACATACACATATCCATTAGATAGGCGTATAGTCATCATACATATGTCCATCACACATACATATAACATACACATACTCTCACACATAGCTTATCAACATACTCACTAGTCATCACTAGCACATACATAATCCACATATGTAGAAACATACTCGCTAGCCATCACTAGCACATACATATTTTACATACGTAGCTTACAAATATACATGTTAGCCATCACTAGCATACACATACTTCCACATATGTAGCTTACAAACATACACGCTAGCCATCACTAGCACACACATACTTCAAACATATTTACAGTCCACATGAATGTCATATGCATTTCAACATGGCATAATTTATCCTCTTACATCATGCAGACGGATCATGATTTAACATACAAAGTATTGAATCATACAATCCTAGTATGCTACTACTCATTCAAAGCATGCTATCATAAAATTACGAGTTCAAAGCTCCCCTACCTAGTAATCATGATGTTTGATGGAGAGCACACAATAGCGGTGGCATCGGCAGCGGAGTTGGTGGCCAAAAGCATTGCTAAGTTGAGAGAGTTGTTGTCCCAAGGGTTTAGGAAGTGCCATAAGTACTCATGGTCAAATGGGGTGACACAAAACAACACAGCAAAATCCATGATTCACGGAGGCACACTAGGGGTAGCATGAACAAAGGTCGTGCCAATGAGTGGCAGGTGCGACCAGAAGTTGGTGTACTCACTTAAGATCGGCTGGCAGCTGAGAAGTACTCAACCGGTAGCAAGGCATCAAAATCGACCGTGGACAGTACCCAATGGCGGCTATTTCATGTCATCAAGGGCCCACATAAGGGCGCAGGGCATGGGACGACACTAGAGGATGGTGAAGAGGTGGTGGACTCTGATGTCAACTCCATTCAGTGGCAACGCCATCCGACGGTCAGGCGGCACAAATACAATGCCTAAACCCTAAATCGCATGCTCGGCTACTTGCATACACGGCCAAAGGGAAGGGGGAGAGGGCTGGATGGTATCGGCACAAGGCTCGAAAGGGACGGTAGGGCCATGCCTATAGGTGGTGACCGACAAAGATGGCCTTTGCCATTGTCATGTCTAGGTAGGCTGACTAGAGGCCAATCGGTGTCCAGCAGAGGTAGGACAGTAAGAGGGCAAAACATGGCACTCTCTATAGCGCAGTCAAACACATAATCGGCAGAGGGAAGCCTGGCTCATGCTTAAAGAAGAGGGGCAGTGCCGCGCTAGGGCAGCCAGTCATCTCAAGGCCGAGACCCACCAAACTAAGGTGGTCCAAAGGGTGGTCGACATCCAATGATTCTATGGTGTCCCAAAACATCCAAACAAGTAGAAAAGATAGAGGGGCTGGGGGATACAGGGAGGAGCAAGGGGTTACCGGCGGCTCTGGCCAGCTCCACCATAGACCTAGTAGCCGGGCGAAGCTAGGTCCAATGGAAGAAACTAGCAGAAGGCAGTGGCCACCCTCCGGTAGCCCAAAATAGTGAAAACCAAAATCGGGGAGGGGCGTCCGGTCCTATGCAGAGGAGAGATGGAGGGGAGGAGAAGGGATTGGGCCGGATGGGATAGCTCCTTGATCTCGCCAAACCAAGGAGGAACCAAAAGGAGGTCCAGCCGGTCGTGGCTCGCCGCCGGCATCCACTATTTAATCAAAACAATAAGGCTACATAAAACATAGGAGAAAGGGAAGGAAGTTGGGGAGAGCAAATCAGGAGAGGCTAGGCTGGGTATGGCTGTTGCCAGGCCTGGGCGTAGCCCACGGTGGCCGTCTGTGACAATGTCTAGCTCTTCTAGACTAATCCCTTAGACGACTTCTCAAATAACCCCATGAAAGGCTCCGCAACCTTTAGTCATGCATCGCCTGGCCTTAACAGTTCACCAAAAGCTTAGGGCTGACCGCTTTCAAATACCCTAGGTACAACATCAAGCCTTCAGGGCATAAAAACATCACTTTTTTTCTAATGATGATCTAACACTACTCTCTGAGCAGTCAACTAATCATCAAATCCACACCGAACTCACACCCTCCCTCCCAAAATCTGAAGTGGTAACCATCACACTTACCAATGTTAAAATAGTTACCTCAAAGGCTGTCCACAATCTTGGAGGCTCAGAATCTTGCTTTTCAAACTACTCTTAACCATGAATCTCCGAAAGGAAGTGAAAAGAGTCTCGTACTCCACCACTTACAAACTCCCTTGCCTCTAGCAAAAGGGATTTGAAATCCTTCCTACAATGAAGGTCACGGAAATGTATTCCATTTAGGTCATAAGCCGATCAATTAGAAAGGATACGCCTGACAGATTTTCACTAGTCACAACGTAAGTGGCCATAACCACTCTCCGGTCATTTGGAGTATGCAAAACCTCAACGAGGTGCTTTGTACTCACAATTCGACACTAGCAACATCTGGCTCTCTTAATAGTCGTTAAAGGTGCTAGCCAACATTTCCGAAACACAACACACTCCTTAGCAGTAAATGGCTCTCCTGAGCCAATAAACATGCGATTTAACAGCCCAAATCTCTCGACGGCTGAGGCACTACGGCTCAACTCTACCCAAGGTAGAAACAAATGAAATCAAGGGAAAGCATTCACCTTGACCCCTACCAAAACAAAATCTCAACTTACTCTTACATGCTACAACACTAAACTTGTGACTGTTATGGACTTGTAGTTAGATTGCCTAGACTCTAATACTAACTATAACACCCGAGATTTTTCATCACATTTTCCTTAAAATTCACAAATTTTTTTTGCAATATAATGGCTGTAAATTGGGAAAAATGACGAATACAAAACTTGTGCCCTCTCACAAGTCCTTTCTAACCGCAATCTATTCCTCATCGTGTCCTACAAGGTCCAGAGGGTGGTGAGTATTTTAAAATACTTAGTAGGAATATCTATTCTATTAGACATATATATACCATATGGCAGTTTTCAAATCACACAATCAAGTAAATATATAATACTTTTTGAAATTCAATTAAATATCCAAGTCATGATAACTGGGTTCATAAATATGAATATCAAATCATATGATATCATTACACGTATCAAAATCCATAAAGAACAACCTATCTATCTACGTACAAGTCTATCATTCGTCTAAAAATAAATAACTAAGTTGGCTCTCACATCAAAGATATACTTATGTACCGAAATTGCGAAAACGAGGAACTACATCCCATTCTCGTCAATCCTAGTCTCACTTGACCTTGCTTGGAGAACTTGCAACCAACCAAACTAAACCAAACAAAAACAACAACAGAACCTCTCCACCCTTAGGACAAGAACTTCTAAAAGAACAAATAGGTTTATTAATATTTGTTGGATCGGGCCAACATCACCAGATGTTAGTTGCCTACATACTCATCAGATAACATATCTAATATTACCCCAACAAGATTTGTTCCAAACATAGTTTTGCCTAGACACTACAGTATCTCAAGAAGCATAGCATCCAACATGCAATGCTTAATTTTCAATCAGCCTACATTTTATGCAAGTCCTTTAATTGTTCCATTTGTTAAACAAGCAATATCAAATAATATCATTAATAATCTCACAACCCTTGTTCAATAGTTAATAACCCTATCCAATCTCTTGGATAAACAGACACATCATATGCCAACTAAAATGACATATGAAACTAACCACTCTTTATCGTTTTAACCCAACTCTAAGTTGAACATAATGTAAATACGTGTTCACTCATAGATAACTCGACTCTCGAAGGAATCCCCATACATAGGACTCCAACATTGGAGTAGACTGCTTAACAACAGCTTAACCCAAATCCCTAGGGCTCTCAATAGCTTGTCACGAATATGAAGAAGAGGATCCTAACTTGCTCGTGAACACAGATTGGTAAGAAACACTAGCCTTCCATTATGCTCATGCAACTCTGCTTTTCATACGCACTATATGGTCTTGTGAAGACTTATGGAAAACCCGTGGTAAAGACTTCGCCAGCCAATACCCAAAATGTCATGGCAGTAAAGAAAGTGTATAAGTATTACAATCTCCACCCTCCCAACTCTAGAAGCAATGTTTGCTAGGACATGAATAATATATAACCCATAGAAGCCTAAGGTCTTTATGACCATTGACTCCCCTAAACATTCGTAACTTAGACTAGATTCATTTTATCAAGTCAAGTATTCACCCAACCATTTAGGTCCTCTTCATATTGTGAATCAGCCTAATAAATAGCTCATTAAATGAGCTAGGACTCATAGAACATCTCAAACCCTAATAGTCTCCATGAGACTACGGTAAACTCCCATAACAACCTTTGGTTCATTAACTAAGGTAGAATTCTATGTCAGGGCCCAGTTTGCTCTATAAACTAGTCTCAAACCCTATTGAGGGTATTTTAGTCTTTATCTTGATTAGATGTTCTCCCCCCAATCCAACAAAAACCCATATCTCTTGATTAATCTTCATTAATCTCATGTTACCATTATAAATTAATACATCAATAATAAAAACATGCATAAGAATAATCAACATAAATAACATGAAGTCATACAAGTCCATAATAATAAACAGAGGCCCATTGCACTTATTTGCAGGGCTAGAGCTCAGTGAATTCAAGCCTAAGAATGTAAATAGCTCTAATGCATCATGCGAGTTACATATATAATACCCTAGTTGATTGATGCACTCCGTTGCAAACACGTGTGATACGCTGCCTTAACCCTCAGAATTAGGGTTTTTCCCCTTGTATCCTATAACACTGTGACCTGTAAAGGTCTTTGTGTCACCTACTGGTCACACCCCTTCCATTTGAAGCCATTTAGTATCATTATAGGGTACCATATCTCTTTGTTAGCTAGGTTATCCATTTCGGCAAAAACGGAGTATATTGCCCCTAAGGGCATTAGGGCAATTCTACCACTTAGGGTATCATACCCTCCCTTGGGCCATTCTGGTGTCATTTTGTTCAAAGCCTTATTGACATCCAATGGGTCCAAAAATTAAGCTCAAGGGTACTACTCGACGTCATGGACTGAAGGTAATTTTCTTAACGTTTACCGGGGGTCATGTGCCCCTTGAACCGACCTTTGTTGACTTAATGGTTTCTCATTAAGCCTAGGAGCAAAATGGTAAATTATTCACTCACTGAGATCATTCCTCACTATGTGGTTTGGTCTATATTTAGGGTACATATTAAAATCTCACTATGAATTCTTCCAATTTTTAAATTTACTCATAGGCCCCTAAACCAGAGCCCATAAGTCGGGTATATAAAATATTACACGACCATTTAACTACAAAGGGTAAAAGGGTTATTTCTTAGACATTGGGAATTTTTCCTAGCTTGAAACATGGTCTAGCTACCCATCATGTGCCCTGAGATAGTGTGTAATTTTTTTGGATTTTTTCTACACCTAAACCCTACCGAATTGGACCCGGTTCAGTGGGTATTAATTATTTTTTTACACTAACTCCAGTCAGGTCTGCATTTCCAGCCCGGAATCAGGCCAGACCTGCAAACACACTGCGGGTCATCTTACTTGTGGAGATACCCACAGGGCAGCGGGCGGCAGATGGATTGCATCCGGCTGCTGCTGGCCTGACCGTCCATCCATCAACGGAAATCCTCCACCAGTTTCGATGCTGCCGGCCTGTGCATCCTGATTCATTTATTCCGGGAACCACCCATAGAGACAGCTGGATTTTCAGGCCGTCGGCGAGTACAATGGCGGAAATGACCTGATGCAAGGCCGGGTTTGGTCTGATCTCCACCAAGTGGCAAACTTGATAGACCTAGCCTTGCTTTAGTCCGGTGGTCGCCGGCTAGTGCCAATGCTCAAACACAGTTTCTCTTCTCCGTCTGTGCGCAAAATTATTAGTGGGTGCAGTAACCATCACAGCTGGAATTGGAGCAAGGCTTGTCCGATTCTCCACTGGGACGCAAATCCAACGAACCCAGTCCCTGCTGCAACAGGTGGCCGCTCTACTTCCTACCGGAGCCCTAAGACTCTACCTTCCCTGTTGCTGATTTACTCCACGCCCAACAGCATAGCCATGGTTGCAGCCACCTTGCCTAACCACCTAGCCAGGCATGGATGGATCACAATCGAGCGGCAATCCCCATGGAGCTGGCCCCACTACTGGCGGATGACTGCCCAGCCTTTGCCACAGACCAAAGCCCCCTTTCTCTTCGTTTCTCAGCGTTGCACGCTAGAGCATTAGAAGATGGGTGTGAGAGATGCTCAGATCACCCTTCCCACTGCCGGTTTAAATGACAGGTGCCCTTACTATGACCAGCAATGGTAGCCGGCATTGGCTAGCAGATAGTGCCAAACCAACTGGCTGTGCATCCATCTTCTCCCTCAACCCTTCTCACAAAGATTTGGGTTTCATTACCCAACCATATTTCCAACAAAATAATATTCTAATTTACATTAATCTCAACAAGGAATTATATTTAATCAATAATCTTACCTCTTTGGCCTTTGACTCTTCTTCGACTCCATCGTTGGCCAACGTCGCTGAAAAAATCTATTGGCGGCTCCTCCTCCTTCACCCCCCTAAAAGTTTCCCCTTAAAGGCCTTCATTAGCCTTTTTATAAATATGGGGATTAAGAACCCTAATCCCTTTAGAAGTTGGGTCAAAACCTCGTCACTTGGGCAACCCAATTGGGCCTCTAAAATTTACGTTTTATCACTTTAATTAATCAGGCCCGTATAATGACTTAAATAGCTAATTTGCATGTCTAATTCATGTAAACGAGCCCTGCTTTCTATGTTCTACTTCAAACCGTTATATCTCCCTCATTTGAACTCTAATTCTTGTGTTCTTGGTGGCATTTTGAAGCTCTTTCTATCTACTTTCATCCATATAGGTCTCAGCCACAATTTATTACCCTTGTATAAGTTATTCTTACAAGAATATCAAGGGGTTAAATACAATATTTTCCACATGGTCTGTAACAACCCGACCCGACCCAAGCCGGGTCCACAAAATCACTGATAGAAAATTTTTCTTTTCCTTGAGCCAAGAATCATCGTCTGTGTGCGAGAGGTACAACTGTCATCTACGCACTTTGGGGCTTCAAGGCTTCCTCATACGTAGACTTAGGTTGTAACGAACGCATACACACAATGAAGCTTCATTGTTCGTCATGTGTAAAATAAAACATATATTTATCATTAATTTGGATCGGGCCAACGTTGCCTTGCCGTTGGTTGCCTACGTACGTATTGAATATTATTCCAACACGATTGGATCCGAACGTAGTTTTGCCTAACGGCTACTACATACAACAATCATCACAAAATCATATACGTTAAAATATGTATATACTGATATTTACAAAAATTCGTCATATATTGGAGTCAAGCAGAAGTTAATAAGCCATAAACGTACATCTCGCTCTACCACCGAGCAGGATCATAATCACATATACGCGTCTCACTCTATCACTGAGCCGAGACTAAAAACACAAATTACACGTCTCGCTCTACCTTAGAGCGTGACCACACACATTATAGCATATAAACATACATTATGGCATATAGGCACACAACATGGCATATAGGTACAGAGCACAACAAGCATATAGACACATAGCACAACAAGCATATAGGCACATAACACATGCCATTCTATAATTAAAACGAAAGATCAGGAATGATTACTCCCATCATTTCTTGTAAGGTATCGATATCTACGGACAGAACTCCGTCTTACTCTGGGTCTCTTTTTCTTGTTTCGGTGTTCGGACAGGGCCTCGCTTAGTCTCGGGGCATTTCCTCCTTATAAGATTGTCAGCTCAGAAAATGGAACCCACCATCGCATAGAACACCTTCGATTTAGTCAAGAACGCCTCTTGAATCGACTAAATCGGAGTTGGGATGGCCAGAAATAGAGAAAACAAAGTTATTCGGTACGGGTAGAACCTCTCCTTATCTTGGGGTGTTTTCTCTTTATACGATCACCAACTCAGAAAACGGAACTCTCCATCATGTAGAACATACTTGATTTAGTCAAGAACGCCTCTTGAATCGACTAAATCAGAGTTAGGATGGCCAGAAACAGAGAAAACGAAGTTGGTCGATGCTCGAAGGTAGCGGGTAGAACCTCTCCTTGTCTTGGGGCATTTTCCTCCTTATATGGACTCCAACTCGAAGAAAGGACCACTCTATTGTGTAGAGCACGCTCGATTTAGTAGGAAACGGGTCTTGAACGGCCTTAATCGGCCTCAGAACGGTCAGAAACAAAGGAAAGGAAATTCTGGTTTCAGAAAGGAATAGAATGGGGTATTTATAGACCCCCGAGCCTCCGAAACCGCGGCGCCGCCAAAACCGGCAGCGCCGTTGTTTCGGCAGCAGCGCCCGCCGAAACTGCGTGCGCGCCAGCAGTAATGCGTGTGCAGGTCGTGCTCGTGTTCCGCGGTGCCCACGGTTCCGCGGGCGTGCATTTCACTGTGCTGCGCCAGCTGCGCGCGTCAGTCGCACGCTGGCTTTCCTTTTTCTTTGATTTTTTATACTCAAAATTACAAATGCGCGCAACTTCCTACCCTAGATTCAGATTTGCGCATTCTTGGTACCGTTGGACTCGTATTGATGAGCCTTTCGATACAAACCTACTTAAAGCAATAAATCGTGCTCTTTCTAAGTGGGTCCCACCTAAATTGCACATTTCTCAAATATCGTAACTTCCGGTCCCGACCTCCGTTTCACCCGTTCTTTGATTCGTTACACTCGTTTCTTCGAGCTCTATTCAAATACAGAGGTTTCAACAGTTGAAACCATCTATAATTTATTACAAAAATTACTAATTACCTCTAACCCACTTGGTTAGACATAATCGAAAAGCGAGGTGTTACATGGTCAACTTTGGAAATTTAGAAAATTCTTGGACGTTACACAACCACGCTTCCCACCCTTTATTAGGGGCTCACTAGGCATTATGTACTGTGTATCCAATTCAAAACCAGATTATAACCATGAGCTTCTTATTCTTGCAGTTGTATTAGTATGTCTACCAAGTTAATGCTCCAGACAATCAAATAACTCTTGAATTACCCAACTCAAAATGAGAGTTTTCTTTTTCAGAACATCTTGCCCTGAGGTTCAACTTTTTAAAATCCTAACATCGCTTCTACAAGTCATGGTTGTGTTATTGATAATGCTTATAAAGGTAGGGTTGTTCGCTCATTCAATGAGATAGTTGCCCCTTCTCTATCTCGTCAAGTAATTCAGTCGGCATGATTGTATGCATTTTTCAAATCCTTTTGACAGAGCAACAATTCTATAAAACCGCCTTTCAATCCTAATGTACTCATGTATAATTAAAACAATGGTGAGGCTAGATTTTTGCTATATTACATATATCTAATACCATAATTCATAATTTACTTCAAGTGATAAGCATTCGATAAAACGAATATATGAGGCAATCTTGGAACCTACATGGAAAATACTCAATTACTTAACTAGAATTTTCTATAAGCACTTCATAAGATAGCCTATGTAAATATTTATGTCTTCAAAGAGGATAAAAAGCCCTACCCAATCTTCTTCACGAATTCGGAGGCGAGAAATTGGATAGCTCTTATTTGGACAACAAATTTTGCCCTTCTAAAGTCATCAAATCCTTAAAACAAGCCTCCCATTGCATAGAGACGCTCAATTTATGTAATATCCCTAACCCTAAACTGGTTTATATTAATTAATTTTATTGTTATTACGTGGTTTTGGTGTTAAGCGGCCGATTTGTCTTGTTTTGGGCTTAAACATGGTTAACGATGGTTTTAATCATTGTTTACTTTATTTTATTGGTTTTTACGATAAACTAAGTCTATAAAAAAATTGGAAATTTTGGGATTTTTTTTATAATTCTCCAAAAAATACGGCGCCAGTCCCACCGTGGGCTCCACATTCGTAATTTGGGGTGATGGGACCCACAAGACCCTAAACTTGACTTATTTAATCATTAAACTATTTCAAAAAATTTAAACTTCATTTTAGACCTAAAATGAGCAAATTACCTGTTTTAGTACAAAATTTTATTTATACCCCAATTTTCAATTTGCGTTCCCCATAACTTACTATAAATAGAAAGCTCCAGCTTCATTCCCATTCGGGAAGGGCTGAGATCTCGAAGGCTGAGGAGCCCTAATCCCTATTCCATAAGAGGAAAGCTTGGTTTTGCGTTAATATCTTAGGGTTTTGCCTAATCTTTCTTAATCCCATCTTTTCCAAGGTTGAATTTTAGTTTACTCTACTAAAGTTTCTGATTTTAATCTATATTTCAAATCTCTAATGAGGATTTTTCATTTTAAAACAAAGAAAGCCCTAAATCTACAAGTTTTTAAGTGATTTAAGCTTAAATAATCAAATTTATTAAGGTATTAACTAAACCCTATATGTGGGTAGGGGATTTGTCGAGATTCAAGCTTCGATTTTGGACCAAGATCTCAATGAAGGTAAGGGTTCCTCTTCCAAAATGGGTCTATGTTTCGGATTTGAAGTTTGGGATGATTTATGTGGGTTTTGCTTGATGTTGGGCTTTAATGGTGGTTTAACTAAAGCATAATCTTTCCAGTGATTTCCTTGTGTTTTAGTTGTTAAACAACTAGATCTATCATTTCTTAAGCTTATATTTTAATATTGTGATGTTTGGAAGTAGATTTAAATGTTTATGTCAATTTTGTGTATTTTTGGTTTTGGGATCGCAAGGTTGAAAAAGAACAAGGGTTTATTGTACAGACGTGCAAACGGCCCTATAGACATTCGAATGACCAAGCGATCAAATGGTTGTCTGGCCAATCGATCAGCAATGCATTCGAATGGCCTTCTAGCTGATCAACGGCCAAATGGCATATTTGATATTTTGAGTATTTTCATTTATTTTCATGTTCTTCTTAAATCTCATTTATTATGATTATGATGGGCGGTTTTTACTTGGAAATGCTATTGTCAAGACATGAATATTATCTTGAAGCTATGATGTTGATCAAGTATGAAATTAGTTACATGTTATTGGATTTTAGCATATTATTATTCTTGTCCTAAATTCTTGTTGAGTGATTTTCTATGTTTTGCTTAGGATTCCAGCAAGTTTAAAGCATGAGAATGGGCTTGCATGCTTTTACATGTTATGCTGAATTATGGGTGAATTATATTTCCATGTCTAGTTTAAGTGTAGTGATGAGTATGATTACCTAAGTTTAGCTATAGAAGGCTGTAACAGTCGATACGAATGTGTATTTGCCGATACATATGCATTTCGATCGAGACCGGTATGCTTCACAAGGTGATATGGGTGTCGCAGGAAATTTCGGCACGAGCTCAGCATTTCAAGCGCATCGGATCGATATGGATGATCCGCCCAGGATCCACCCGTCACTCTACTGCCTGAATCCTTATCTATTACATGTTGTTTTGCGAGAGGGAGAGGGCATGTTTTCCATTGGCCGTGTTACAGTCATATCTTGCAACCACCGGCGTAAAGCCGATCTATCTTCTCCTTCTCCGATTGGCCAAGGTACAAGAAGGAGAGTGCGGCCATTTTTCTTTCGCCAGTCGTCGCCGCTTGCAGCATCGCACTAATGGCTTAGAGCCGCTCTGTCTTCCCCTTCTCCAATTGGCCAAATTACAAGAGGGATAGCATCGTTATCTGTCCCCTGGCCATCCTAGCCCTGTAGCTCACAGCCTTACACCTCCTTCACTGATCAGTCATATGAAAGAGATGACTTTTCTTCTATTCTCAGATCTTCTCTGTGGATGATGAAGACTTCAAAACTCTATTTTTTCTGCTTTAGTCTTCCATTCACATTTCTCTGCCTTTGTCTTCAGTCTGTGTCTCTCAGCTATTACCTTGTCCGGCCATTCTCCATCTCGATCGTCTCCATTCAAGCTTGTGGTGTTGCGAAGTTAAAGAAAGGAAACTTCTTGTCAGGAGTCCGAACATTCTCGAACTCAATCTGATGCTCCACTAAGATTTTTGGCATTGCGAAGCTAAGATAGAAGGGGTGAGGTTTTTATTTGTTTATCTAGTCAAATGTTGTCATGGTTTTTTTAATTTCTTTATCAAATCAACATGATGATTTCTTTATCTATTCAAGACAATGCTACCCTTCCTTTGTCAGTGAAACATACCATTTGTTTACTGGTTTTGGATGCCATTGTTAAATGTCGTATTTAAATATTAAATATGACGTGTACTCATAATTTGCAATGCTTAATTTTTTTAAAGGTGTATAGGCTATTTTTAAACATTGTTTGCTTGGATTCATTTATCTTTGAATGAATTGTAAAGGTTGTCTTTAAATGAATGAAGGTTTATAGGTTGTCTTGGAATGAATTATCTTTTAATGTTGTTTGCTTGGATTTTTTTTGGTAGAAATGTTTATAAATCCTACTCATTGTAGAAACATACCTCTTAAGTCTTTTTGCACTACAAAAATATTGTATGTTCCTTTTATCATGTAGATTTAGGTGTTTGACGAAAAGAAAAGTGAACTATATAATGTTTGCATATTCAAAATTAATTTATTTTTCTATATTTGTTGAAATAGTTATCTTTTAAAAAGATCTTGTTGTCCAGGTTGTCAATGAGCAGTTTTCTATATTTGTTTGCATATTCAAAATTAATTGATAAGAATATTATGTTCTACATATTTTTCTTACCAAGTATATTTTACTTTTGCATGTTTGGATAAAGGCACTATGGTCTATGGATTCTACCTATTAAGTGCTATAATGTTTGTAGTTGTTGCATTGATATTATAGTATTTTTAACTGATAAGACAATGATGATATAAAACTATTATTTAATTGATAAGTATTTGTTAGTTGCAAATTAAGTTATACTGATTTAAATTTTTATGGCGTGATTACTTATTGACTGTGGTTTTATAATCAATCATATATTTTCATGTCTTATTATGCTCTGAAAGAAGTATTATGATGATATATTATTACTTGCAACATTTTTCATGTATATCAAAAGGTTTGCGCCTATTTCGGCGTGTACCAAGCATATCATCGGCATGTACTCATATCCATGATCATTGATACTATCATCGGTATCGATATGGCCTTCTATGATTCTAGCATGAGGTTGTAATTGACTTGAACTTGTATTTTTTGATGGTTTGTATCCATGATTTCAGTAAGGAGGAGCCATGATCAAATAATGAGAACATGTGTGTAGTTTGACGAGGGTTTGTTCATAATGCATATACCTATGATTAGATTGAACACTATTACTATGTACACACACTTGTGGGTTAATTGTTGTGATTATTTGATACATATGGATTAGGAATGATGCATATATAGCTGATGGGAGTATATCTCATCAATTAGAATTCATGTAGTGTTGCCCACATATGTACCATGTTACATGAACCATGAAAAGAGTTTTATGAATGATATTTGTTGAGATTAGTCGTGATTGATCGATATGATGCAATTGGGTGATTTTGCTTACCGGATTAATCAATTGATGACTTATCGAATTGATTGGGTCCAAAAGGACATGACTTCGTTTGGAGTTCCTATTTTGAACATGTATTCTCTCTAGGTTGAGTTGAGTTGAGATGAGTTAATTGCGGTTGAGATTAATTATTGAGTTACCATGTGCTCTAGGTTCCCATATACGAAATTGGACTCTCCCCTGCAAAAGATTGTCCTTGGAGAGCATAGTTGTCATGCCCTGGCACCGCCTGACTTGAGCCAAACCCCGCCCAAGGGCTTGTCAAGCGCACGGGGGCGACAGAAATTGACAGATTAACATATTACAGAAGTCTTAGCCCCTCAAATGGGCGATTCACATAACGGAGTAGCACACCTAATGTCCTTTGAGTAAGAGAAATAAGGATAACTAAGAGGATAATAAAATTGTTATAATCCTCACACCAACCCACAATATAGTCTCCAAAGCCTACATATGGCTCAAAATTAGAAAAGTTTAGACAAGTTTAAGAACAACAGATAAATGCAAGCATAATAGATAATCTACCATATAATGTTCTCTAATGCCAACTACATGAAAATCAAAAAATAAAATATCATTTGGATGCAACCAAAGCTAATACCATGCGTACTCATGTCATCCCTCATATACGGAGTCCTGGTCATCTGCAGTCACACTTTACAGCCCCAAAACAAATCACAGAAAAATGGGTGAGAATAAAACTCAGTAATGGTTTGTAAATGATAAATTTAATAATAAAATCATCATGGTACAACAATATAGCAATTCAGATCCATAAATGATATGGTATACCCTTTTTTCTGATCATTCCCCTTACTAAACCCCTACTTATACATAAGTAAAAGATCTAGCATGCATATAACACATATCTCAAGATCAGGGCATAAATGATCATAATATGACCTAACATCCATCTTGTATAACTAGTGATTCTCACACTGTCACATTCACAATCATGCATATCAAGTCATTCTCCTTCATAGCATTCAACCTATATAACACGTATGCACGACACGCACTCATATAATGCATATTTATATCTTTCATCCATAGATCATTCACCCTACATGATAAGAGTCTCAATCACACAAGACTAAATCATGTATAGTAAATCATATTCACTCATGTTACATAAGTTCAAATTATCCCGACACAACCTGTGTAACATGGGTATAATATTATCTCATACGCATACATCATCAACAAATGGTAAATGTTTCCATCATGGAGAGAATACAATCAAACCACACAGGCTAGACATAGTCTAGTTTCCACACAGGAAACATAAAGTGTTCAAGTAGTCAGCCCTAAGTCTGCTCGCCTTAGACAATCCTGGCCAAGGAATGTCCGAATCTCACATAGAGAACCTAAAGCAGGTGTGTTCGCCCTGGAACATCTTCTGCGGTGGGAAGAGTTTGAATTCCACACATGAAACCTAGAACACTTAGTAACTGGTGCACAAAGGCATACCACTCTGAATTCTCAGGGTCCAGATGACTATCTCAAAAAATCTCAACCGCAAGACTAGTATACAACTTGTCCCCATTCATCTCAACTCAATTCAGATCGACTCAACCCAGGAAGTATCCATGATCCATACAGGAACTCAAATCAAAATCATGTCCTTTCGGACCAAACAAGTTTCGATTGGGCCAACGATCGACTAATCCAGCATGCAATCTCACATTATTGCATCCAATAAATCAACCATGGCTAAACATCGGTAAAGTCTCATTCACGAAATCAATTTCATGATGCATGCAACATGAAACATACGTTAGCAATCTCTATGTGAATTCCAACACATAGAATGTTCTCCCATCAATCCCCACATGCATCATATTCGAGTCATAAACAACCATGATTTCATAATTAATTCCCCTGCATGTGTGTGTTTAAAATACAACATACATTCCTAAGCATATGACCATGCTTTGACAATAGCTCACAAGGCACTACACACATGTTTTTTTTTCTAGCATCTAATCATGGATCAAAACTGGAATTGTGAGTGAAAAACCATTAGAAACCATCATTCAAATCAAGGATTCAAGTTAACAAATCTAACATGTTTAACCAACAACATGTAATTCCACATGATACGCAATAATTTTTCATACATCCCAACATCACTAGCATACCCTTCCAGTAGCATATTCTAACTCAAATCAACCCGCATGAACATGAGAAATAATATTTGGGAGTAGAAATATCAAAATAAACAAAGGAATTAAAATGACCAAAATTTGTTGTACTGCTAATCGATCGGCCTATAAGCCCGATTGATCGCCACAATGGCAAATCTGGTTCATCTTCTCTATTTTAAAAACCAAACCGAGACTCCATCAATCAAACTTAAAGCCTCCAATCAAAGCTCTAAACTTCATAAAAATCTAATTAAAACTTCCAGAATGCTAAATCTACTCATTTTCAATCAAAGCCCTAAGAAAATAATATAAAAGATTACATTTTTACTAATCTACCATTAGAGCACTAAACATGGAATCTATTGAAGAAAATAAATTAAAAACAAAGATTTGAAACATAGCAAGATTGAGGCATAAACCCATTACCTTTCACCACTCTTTGGGTCGGAATAGCTCCTTAATCTCCTCCAAAACCTCAGTCTTTTTCCTTTTTAGGCAAATGGGGGATTAGGCCTCTTGATCCCAAGCTTAGCCCTTTCCCAAAGTGGGAAAGTGGCTGCCCCTTACCTTTTATAGTAAGGAAGGGGTTAGACCTAATCAAATATGGGGGTACAAATAGAATTCATGACTAAAAATTGATAAATTTGTCATTTAAACTGAAATAAAAATCTAAAAAATTCTAAAATAATTTCTCAAGGTCTTAGTTTAATTTTTGGGGCATTTTGGGTTAAAAATTCTAATTTTAACCATGTGGCCCACGGTGGGTCCCGCCAAACCTTAATTTTTGAAAAAAAAGTAAAAATTCCAAAAACATCCAAATTTACAAATGACTTAAATTCACTTAAAACTCATAAATGTGAAGGTAATTTTATTTAAAACTTTTGGTAACTAGTTAAAATTTTAAAAAATTATGAAAACCGATCAGAAATGGCTTAAACCACATAATAGAAATTAAATAATAAATAAAAATGAAAGTAAACCAAATCAAGATAAGAGTTCTTACAATAGTACTCTAATTTTTCTTTACAGGAAATCTGACATTCTGGCCAAGACTGTCCTTAGCGAGCACACTGCGGTTTTCCTTTATAGGAAATCAGACCTTGTCCTTGGCGGGCAAATTGCTCTAGCTTTCCTTTATAGGAAATCAGATACTGTCCTTGGTGGGCAAACTGCTGTAGTTTCCCTTATGGGATTTGGACCGTCCTTTAGAATTGTCCTTGGCGAGCAGAGGGGTAAATTCCCCAATGCCTTAGTTTTTCCTTGTGGATTCAAACCTTCCTTGTGATGGATTGTCCTTAGCGGGCAAAATGATTGTTATTTCTCTCCATGATGGAGACATTCACCATTGTTGATAATGTATGATTATTGTTAGTGTGCTAGAGACACTTCTCATGCAGGGTGAATGCATATGATTGAGAATAATTATGCATGATTTTGGTTAAGTGTGTTAGCGACATTTCTCATGTAAGGTGAATGCTTATGATTGAGACTAATTATGCATGATTATGGATTGTGTGTTAGAGAAACTTCTCACGCTGGATGAATGCTTATGATTGAAAATAATTATGCATGCTATGAATAGTGTGATTGAGACACTCTTATGTAGGATGAATATATGCAATGAGGATGGATCATGAATGAGATGATATTGTGATATGCTATGAGAAATGATATGCAGGATGAATGTATGCATTGAGAATGAATCATGAATGAGATGATATTATGCTATGCCATGTGGAATGATATGCAGTAGATATGTTGATGATATCATGAGAATACATGCAGTTGGTTTGCCAACCTTTCTATAAGGTCTAGCTTGGTTGATGATATGGTTGAAGCTCAAAAAAGGGATGAGGATACTCAAGCCTTTAAGGCTAAGTTGAGGGAGAAAGCAATAATGGACTCTGAGGATAGGTCCGATGGGAGCTTGATTTATAGAGGTTGGTTGTGTGTGCTAAACTCCTTGGAGCTTAAGGAGTGTATCTTGTTGGAGGCACATCATGTGGTAACCCCTGTTCTAATTACGCTTAACTCAAGATGGTTAGGGGTAATTATATAATTTTAGGGGGTTTTAAGAGATAAAATTCTCATAATTGATTAGAGCTCGAAGTAACGAGCGTAACTAATCGAAAAACACACAAATCGGAGGTCGGGAACGAAAGTTACAACCTCGGGAAGCATGCCACATGGGCAGGACCTACTTTAAAAGTGTAAGATAACCTACCCATGTGCAGTCTAGTTTTGAAGGGCTCATCGACGCGAGTCCATCGGTACCAAGATCGTACGATTCTGATTTCGGGATAAAAAGTTATCGCAATTTGAAGTTGGAATTGTATTTGAATGAAATAATAATAAAATATTCAAGAAAGGACGAAATAGCTGACATCATCAGCCGAGTCGAGCCGAGCCAGAGGCGAGCCGCGCCTGAGCTGTGCGGTGGCGCGTGATAGCGGCCGTCCCCACTACGCGGGTCCCGCGCAGCGAACGCTAGCAGGACACGTGGCAAACGCGCGCATCGTGCATCAGAAGCGCGGCGCGATTGCGCTTGCCACGCGTGCCACGCATGCCGACCTTGGTTTCTGTCCATTCAGTGTGCACCATGTGGCGCGAGCACGTGCGCGCGCATTCCATTCTCCTCCGTCCGCTCGCATGCCATTCCACTATAAATAATCATTTGCGTTCAGTATTCCGGAGGAGTTTCGGAAGTCATTCTGCGTTCGTTTTCTTCCATTCAAAATGCGTTATTAACTAAATCGAGGGTGTTCTATGGAATGGAAGCATCAATTCTTCTTGTTAGCAACCCTATATAGGGGAAATGTCCTGGGCTAAGGGGAGGTTATGTCCGCCGCCTACTAGCGCGAAAAGGGTAAAATATCTCCGGGTAAGGGGAAATTCTCCCACGTTTTCTCATCTTCCGTTCTTCATTTCTTACTCATTTTAAGTTCGATTCGAGTCGTTCAAGAGGCATTCCTAGCTAATTCGGGGGTGATCAACGCAATGAAAGTGTCCATTCCTCGAGTTAGCAACGCTATATAAGGGAAACGTCCCAGGGGCAAGGGGAGGTTCTGCCCACTGCCTACGGACACGGGAAGGGAAAAGTGTCTCCGGACAAGGGGAGGTTCTGTCCACTACCTACGGGCGCTGTGAGGGTAAAGTGTCTCCGGGTAAGGGGAGGTTCTGTCTTTCGTCTATGGACACAGGAAGGGTAAAGTATTCCGAAGTTACAGGAGGTTCTGACCACAGTCTCCGGATCAGAAAGGGCGGACGCTCTGAGGAAACAAGTAACTCTAAACATCACCACTTCTGGAATTGGAGGGGAGTACGCTTTCCTGACCTTCTAGTTAATATGCTTTATATGACAGCACATCTTAATTAGTAATATACTAATTAAGATATATTTTTGCTATGATGTGATACATGCTGATATGTTTCTATTTAATCTACTTTGATTTATTCTGTTGTGATATGAAATGCTCTCTGCTATGACTTGACATACTCTGATATGATATGATCCAACATGCTCTGTAGTGTGTTCTGCTCCGCTCTATGATAGAGTGGGATGTGTGTTTTGTTAGTATTCTTCTCACCTACGTAGATGTGTATTTTCTGATTTATTGGCTTCCATTTAACTCCGATGATTGATAAGATTTCCGTTGGATTCCGAATGAATCATTTAGATATAACGTATACGTATTTTATCGTATTTGATTTTCTGATGTCTGGTAAATGTATTAGCCATTAGGTAGAACTACGTTCGGATCCGATCGTATTGGAATAACGTCGGAGATGGTATCCAATATGTACGTAGGCAACCAACGATAAAATAACGTTGGCCCGATCCAAATTAGTTATAAAATTAGGTTTGTTCTGATCACGCACAATGGAACGTTAAAGCTCTGCAGTGTGCAGATGAACGTTATGACTCTCGCAC
Organism: Saururus chinensis; assembly: GCA_035235625.1. Lineage (NCBI taxonomy): Eukaryota > Viridiplantae > Streptophyta > Magnoliopsida > Piperales > Saururaceae > Saururus > Saururus chinensis. Next base: position 33,405,035 of record CP141140.1, read on the forward strand.
TCAGAGTCTGCAGCTCCTGGTCAGTCGGTTTTAAAATTTTTCAGCTTATTTTATACACTCCGATTGTGTCTTCCGAACTAACCCCCGGTCCTGGTCAGGTTTGTGGGTCGGGGCGTTACACATCATTCTATGTTCTCCATCCACCTAGGGGAACCAAGATGTATCATGATGTGAAGAGGACTTTTTAGTGGAGTGGTATGAAAAGAGACATTGCTTCCTTTGTGTACAAATGCCCTATTTGTCCACAAGTTAAGGTGGAGCATGGTCATCTGGGTGGTTTGCTACAACCCCTTCCCATTCCAGAGTGGAAGTGGGAGAATGCGGCCATAGACTTTGTTTAGGGACTCCCTAGATTGATGAGTGGTAATGATGCATTGTGGGTCATCTTTGATTGACTCACCAAGTCCACGCACTTTCTTGCGATAAGGATGACTATTTCCCTAGATGTGTTGGCTGCCTTGTATGTGAAGGAGGTTGTGTAGTTGTTGGTATTCCGGTGTCTATTGTTTCTGACCACAATCCTCACTTCCCCACCCGATTTTGGCAAAGTTTTCAGAAAGCCTTGGGTAAATCGTTGTGTCTTAGCTTAGCCTATCATCCCCAGACCAATGGGCAATCCGAGAGGACCATCCAAATACTCGAGGACATGCTTCGAGTGTGTGTACTTGAGTGGAAAGGCAGTTGGGAGTAACACCTGCCTTTGGTAGAGTTTGCTTATAATGATAATTACTAGGTGAGCATTAAGATGGTACCTTTTGAGGCTCTCTATGGGCGACCGTGTCGATCTCCTCTATGTTGGAGTGAGGTTTGGGAACATCTTCATACGAGCCCTAAGCTTGTGCAGCAGTTGGTGGAGAAGATACGATTCATTTGAGAGAGGTTGCAAACGGCATAGAGTGGGTAGAACAGCTATGCCGATAGGCAACGGCGAGACTTAGAGTTTAATGTGAGAGATCATGTATTCTTAAATATATCCCCATCCCGTTGTGTGGTAAGATTTGGCAAGAAGGGTAAATTGTCTCCTAGATTCATAGGTCCATTCGAGATCCTAGAGCGCACCGGCACCATGGCTTATCGGGTGGCTCTACCTCCTTGACTTGAGAACATCCATAATGTGTTACGTAAGATCCCTAAACTTAACCGGTTTATTTTATTTGATTTAGTAATTATTGTGTGGTTTAATGTTAACTTTTTTTTGGAATTTTTGATGACTTTTCCCAAAATGTTAAGAGACAGAACCCGTTGTGGGCCCACATGCAAAATTGGGATGATAGGTCCCAAATGACCCTAACAACATCTTAAGATAGTAATTAAATGTTTCAAAATTTTTAAACATCAATTTGGGCCTAAAATAAATAAGTTTTCCATTTTTAGTGTTAAATTCTATTTATAGCCTACCTATTTGTTAGGTCTACCCTGAAGCCTACTATATAGAAAGGCACATCCACTTTCCCATTTGGGAAGGGATCGAATCTGGAGCTTAGGAGGCTCTAATCCCCATTTCCAAATAAGGAAATGTGATTAAGGTAAAGATTAGCTTAATCTTCTACCAATTTCTTAGGGTTTCTCCTAAACTTTCTAAATCTCTTCTCTTACTAAGGTTTAATCTTGATTTCTACCCAAAAGCTACTAATTTGAACCTCTATTTCAAATCCTTATGAAAGGAATTTTATTTTTGAACTCAATAAACCCTAGATCTACAAGTTTTCAAGAGATTTGTGTATTTTTAATCAGATTTATGCAAGTATAAACAAAAACCCTCTTGTGGTAGGATTTGTAGGTGTTGGAGCATCGATTTGAAGTAAAAAAACTCACTGAAGGTAAGGGACTTCATCCTAAATAGGTTTGTGATTTCAGATTTGACATTTGATGGAGTTTTATGTGGGTTTCTATGGAGTTGAGCTTTAATGGCTGATTTTGAAAAGTTTAATCTTTCTTATGATTTCTTGGTTTTTTTGGTTGTAAATGGCTAGATTTACTATTTCCTAAGCATGAATTTCATTATAATGATGTTTGGGAGTGAGATTTGAAGGTTTATGATATTTATGTGCATTTTCGATTTTGGGTTCGAAATGGAGAAGACAAACCAAAACTTCTGTTCTGATATTCGAACGGCCATATAGGCCAATGGAATGGTCAGCCATTCAAATGGCCCTGAAGAGCGTTTGAATGCCAACATTGCAGTTTGGTGATTTTTGTCTATTTTGCGCATTTTCGTATTTTTATTCTTAAGTGTCATTTCTTATGTTCATGATGAGCAATTTATATTATGATGAGCTACTGGAAGGGTGTGAATTTGATATGGAAAGCTATTATAAATGTTTAAGTATTATATGAATTACACGTTGATGTTAAACATGTTGTGATTCCTTATCTTGAATCTATGTTGAATGATTCATTATATTTTAAGCATGATTCCAGCAAGGTTATAGCATGAGAATGTATTTGTATGCCTTCACATATTATGCTTGGATTATGGGTGAATGATGGTGTCATGTCTAGCTTTAAGTATGGTATGAATATGCTTACATAAGTCTAGCATGAGATTGCACTTGATTCGAATTGTCTTTTTTGATAGTTTTCACTCATGATTTAAGCAAGGAGCCATAACTAGATGTTAAAGAGCATGTGTGTAGTATGCTGATGGGTTATTTATAATGCATGTTCATATGCTTAGAAATGAATGTTTCTACCCAGTACACACACATGTGGGGCTAATCATGGTAATTGTTGATACTTATAATTAGATATGATGTATGTGTGGCTGATGGGAGATGTAGAGATTGCTCACATATGTATTATATTTCATGCATCATGAAATAGATTATGAATGAGACTTTATCGAGATTAGTTATTGTTGATCGATTGGATACAATTTTGTGATATTACTTGTCAGGTTAATCGATCGGAGGGTTATCGGTTTGGTTTTACGTCCAAAAGGATGGGGTTTTTTTTGTCTAAAAGGACTAGGTTTTACATCCCTTGAGGATGGGTTTTCCTCCCTGAGTTGAGAAGAGCGGCAATGCTATATAAGGAGATAAAACTGTTGAGACCATCTGGACCCTAAGAATCCAGGCTAGTGTAGCCGAGTGAACCAGCTTACTAGGGGGTAGTTTTCCCTACTAGAGAATTTACCCAAACTGTGTAATTCCTTCAGACTTTCCTGTTGGGGATTGTTTGGAGTGAGTAGGGACTGCTTATTCTTTGTCCGATTAAGTAGGGTTGTTTTATTGATTTGCATGGTTGTGATAGTGTGATTAGAGGCACTTTACATGCAAGTTGATTGATTATGAGTATGCATGATGTGATTGTGTGTTAGAGGCACTTCTCATGTAGGTTGTATGTGATAAATATGCATGATGCAATTGTGTGTTAGAGACACTTCTCATGCATGTTATATGTGATGATTATGCATGATGTGATTGTGTGTTCAAGACACTTTTCGTGCAGGTTATATGTGAAGATTATGCATGATGTGATTGTGTGTTAGAAACATTTCTCATGCAGGTTATATGTGATGATTATGCATGATGTAATTGTGTGTTAAAAACACTTCTCATACAGGTTATATATGATAGATGTGCATAATATGATTGTGTGCTAGAGACACTTCTCATGCAGGTTAAATGATTATGTTTAAGTATGGTTATTGTAAGGAAAACAATCAAAAATGGGATATTATGTGTTATGTAGATATGAAAGACCATGGTTATGTGTCGTGGTTGTTTTCTAATTTACCATTACCGTATTTAAAACCTTACTGAGTTTTACTCACCCCACTTTCTATGTTTCGTTTTGGGGCTACATGTCACGACATGTAGTTGATCAGGATCTTCTATATGAGGAATGGTCAGGGAGTGCTTGAGAGTAGGCGTGGATGCCTATGGACTTTGTTATATTTTCTAATTTACTTTGTTATGATATTAGAACAATATATATGGTTTATCTTGTTTTAGACTCGTGTAACCCTTATGATTTTAGATCTGTTTAAGACTTTCTTATTTGAGCCTTGTTTGTCGGCTCAATATTCTAAGTTGTGGGTTGAGATTGAGGATTTGTTCCAAAGTTAAAGTCCTATTTTATTTTACTTATTTCTCTTGCACAAAGATTTAAAGGTGCACACTCTTTATGTGTGATTCACCCACTAGAGGGGTTAAGTCTTCTGCAATGTTAAACCAACTTTGTCGCCTTCCCTTGGACCAGGTTCGGCTTGGGTTGGGCAGGTGCCGGGAGTGACATGTTCCACAAATCGCTTCTTCGAACGTAAAAGCCCGATCCATCTCACATATTGGATTTTCAACCTTTGGAGTTGCAGGAGGACATTTCTTACATGGAAGCACCAGTACGTGTCTTGGACCGAAAGGAGAAAACTCTTCAACATAAGGTGATTTTGCTAGTGAAGGTTCTATGGCGTAATCATAGCATTGATGAGGCCACATGGGAGAAGATGAAGTAAGATATAAGTATCCCCACCTTTTTACCGCCGTTCGTTAGTGAATTTTGGGGACCAAAATTCCTAAAGGAGGGAAGGATTTAAGATCCCTAACCTTAATCCAGTTTATTTTAATTAATTTTGTTGTTATTATGTGGTTTTAGTGATAATTTGGTTGGTTTCTCTTATTTTAAGATTAAAGAAGGTTAATGATGGCTTTAGTCAATGTTTTCTTCATTTTATTGGTTTTTATGCTAAACTAAGTTAATCCAAAAAAAATTGGATTTTTTTAGATTTTTTATAATTTTTTTCGAAAAAGTAGGGTGCAAGTCTTGTCGTGGGCCATGTTCGCATTTTTGGGGTTAAGGTCCCAAGAGACCATAAACCCAACTTATTTCATTATTAAAGTGTTTCAAAATTTTGAACTTCATTTTAGATCTAAAATAAGCAAATTTCCTATTTTTAGTACAAAATTCTATTTGTACCCCAATTTCTCATAACTAACTATAAATAGAAAAATCCAACTTCATTCTTATTTGGGAAGGACTAAGATATGGGAGGCTGAGAAGCCCTAATCTCCATTCCAAAAGAGGAAAGCTTGATTTGGGTAAGATTCGTCTTGATTTTTCATTAAATCAAGATTAATCTTTCTTAATCCATTCTTTTCCAAGGTTAAATCTTGTTTTACACTACTAAAGTTTCTGATTTTAATCCATATTTCAAACCTCAAATGAGGAATTTTTGTTTTGCAACAAAGCAATCCTAAGATCTATGAGTTTTTAAGTGATTTAAGTTTAAATAATAGGATTTATCAAGGTATTAACTAAACCCTAAATGTGGATAGGGATTTAAGGAGATTCAAGCTTCGATTTTGGAACAAGATCTCACTGAAGGTAAGGGTTCTTCTTCCAAAATGGATCATGTTTCAAATTTGAGGTTTGGGATGATTTATGTGGGTTTTTCTTGAAGTTGAGCTTTAATGGTAGTTTTAAGAAAAACATGATCTTTCTAAGTATTTCCTTGTGTTTTAGTTGATAAATGACTATATCTACCATTTCCTAAGCTCATCTTTCAATATTGTGATGTTTGGAAGTGAGTTTTAATGTTAATATCGATTTTTTTTATTTTTGGTTTTAGGTTCAAAAGGTTGAAGATGAACCAAGGTTTACTGTATAGGCGTTGAAACAAACTTACAGGTGTTCAAACGGCCTTATGGCCTATCGAACGGCCAAATGACAATTTTGCCATTTTAAGTATTTTTGTTCATTTTCATGTTATTCTTCTTGAATCTCATTTATTATAATTATGATGAGTAATTTTACATGGAAATGGTACTGGTACTGTGAAGACATGAAATTACTTACATGTTATTGGATTTTCGATTGTTATTATTCTTATTCTAAACACAAGTTGAGTGATTCTCCGTGTTTTATTTAGGATTACAACAAGTTTAAAGCATGAGAATGGGCTTGTATGTTTTTACATGTCATGCTAAATTATGGGTGAATTATATTTCTATGTCTAGCTTAAGTGTAGTAATGAGTATGCTTACCTAAGTCTAGCATGAGGTTGTAATTGACTTGGACTTGTATTTTTCGATGGTTTTTATCCATGATTTCCGTAAGGAGGAGCCATGATTAAATTATGAGAACATGTGTGTGGTTTGACGATGGTTTGTTCATAATGCATATGTCTATGCTTAGGTTTGAACACTATTACTATGTACGTACACTTGTAGGGTTAATTGTGGTGATTATTTAACACATGGAATAGGAATGATGCATATATGGCTGATGGGAGCACATCTCATCAATTAGAATTCACGTAGTGTTGCCGACGTATGTACCATGTTGCATGCAACATAAAAATAATTTAAGAATGAGATTTATCGAGATTAGCCATGATTAATCAATTGGATGCAATTGGGTGATATTGCTTGTCAAATTAATCAATCAATGGCTTATCAAAGTGGTTGGGTCCAGAAGGACATGATTTCATTTTGAGTTCCTATTTTGAGCATGATTCCTCCCTAGGTTGAATTGAGTTTAGATGAGTTTATTGTGGTTGAGGCTAATTTATTGAGTTATCTTGACCCTAAGAATCCAGTATGGTATGCCCTCGTGCACCAGCTACCATGTGTTCTAGGTTTCCCTTGTGGAATTCGAACTCTTCCCTGGAAGAGATGTCTAGAGCGAACGCACTGCTCTAGGTTTCCGTAAGGATTTTGGATGTTCCCGACTAGGACTGTCTAGAGTGAGAAAATTGCTCTAGGTTTATGTAAGGAGTTCAAACCTTCCTTTTTGGATTGTCTAGAGTGAGAAGAGGAGCTAATTCACCCCAACGCCCTAAGTTTCCTTTAAAGAATTTAAACTATGTCTAGAGCAGGCAAATGCCCTAGGTTTCCATTCAGGAATTCGTACTATGTCTAGGGGGCGGTATAAGTGTATTTCTCTCTATGTTGGAAACATTCACCATTGTTGATAATACATGTGTATGTGATATTATACCCAGTTGCACAAGTTGTGTAGGGATAATTGAAATTATGTGACACATGTGGATATGGTTTATTATGCATGATTATGGATAGTGTGTTTGAGACACTTTTTATGCAGGGTAAATGCTTATGATTAAGAATGGATATACATGATTATGGATAGTGTGTTTGAGACACTTTTCATGTAGGATGAATGTTTATGATTATGAATAATTATGCATGATTATGGTTAGTGTGTTAGAGACACTTTTCATGCAGGGTGAATGCTTATGATTGAGAATAGTTATGCATGATATGGTTAGTATGCTAGAGACACTTTTCATGGAGGATGAATGCTTATGATTTAGTATGGTTATGCATGACTAAGGATAGTGTATTGAGGCACTCTTATGCAGGGTGAATGTAAGCATTGGGAATGTGTGACCAGAAAGGAGATGATATTATGATATGTTTTATGTGATGGATTGGGTGTGAAATACCTATGATGATTTCATATTTATTGTCTTGAAATAGAAAATCTTGCTGAGTGTTTTACTCACCCCACTTTCTCGTGAGTTTTTATTTTGGGGCTGCATGGTACGACATGTAAACAACTAGGACCCCCTCTATGAGGAGCGATTGGTAGGTGGTCTGTTGTAGGCGAGGGTGCCTAGAGGCCCTATGTTCTTTCCATGTTTATGAAGTTGTTTGTTTGGAGTTTTATGTCTTAATGACTTTATCATATACTTTGTTCGCCACTTTGGCCTTAGACTCATGTTGACTTTTAACTTAAGACATGAGAGGGCTTAGAGACTTAAGGATGTGGGTACTTGTTTGAGGACTAATTATGATTATGTTGTTCTTTATTTCCTTATTTTCTCTTGTATAAAATGTTTAGGTGTGCTACTCCATGTTGTGTTACCCATTAAAGGGGTTAAGTCTTCCGCATAGTTCAATCTTTCGTCGCCTCTGTGTACACCGACCTTCCCTTGGACTAGGTTCAGCTTGGGTTGATTGGGTCCCGGGGCATGATATTTTATGTTTTGGGGCTACATGATGCAACATGCAGGTGACTAGGACTCCCTTTATGAGGAGAGGTTGGTGGATAGTCTAGAATAGGCGAGGGTGCTTATAGGCCCTACGGATCTTGCTTGTCTGTACATCTTGTTCTTTGGAGTTATATGTCTTGATGATTATGTTGTAAGATTGCTAAATCCTAAACCGTTTTATTTAATTTATTTTGTTAATATTGTGTGGTTTAGTGTTAAATTTGGTCGGTTTTATCTTGTTTTGGGATTTAAGGTGGTTAACTATGGTTTTAATCAAAATTTTCTTCACTTTGATGGTTTTTATGTTAAACTAAGTCAATTCAACTTTTTCAGGAATTTTTGGATATTCTTCAAAAAAAACTAGGGTACGGGTTTTGCCGTGGGCTCCACGTTCATAAATTGGGATGATAGGTCCCATAAGACCCTAAAAATGTCTTATTTCAATAATTTAATGTTTCAAAATTTTTAAACTTCATTTTGGACTCAAAATAAGCAAATTGCCCATTTTTAATGTTAAATTCTATTTGTACTCCAATTTTCTATTAGGTATACCCCATGATTTACTTTAAATAGAAAGGCACAGCCTCATTCCCATTTGGGAAGGGCTGGAATTTGGAGTCTAAAAGGCCCTAATCCATATTCCATAAGAGGAAAGTTTGATTAAGGTAAGATTAGTTTGATATCTTCACTAATCACCTAGGGTTTTGCCTAATCTTTTTTAATCCCATCTCTTTAAAGGTTAAATCTTGATTTTTTGGCACCAAAGTTTCTAATTTTGACCTCTATTTCAAACCTCTAATGATGGATTTTTGTTTTGGAACTAAACAAGCCTTAGATCTATAAGTTTTCAAGTGATTTAGACATTATTAATCGGATTTGTAAATGTCTTAGTGGATAGGGGTTTGAAGAGGTTGGAGTGTCAATTTCAGACCAAGAAACTCACTGAAGGTAAGGGTTTTCTTCCAAAATAGGTTTGTGTTTTCGGATTTGAAGTTTGGTGAAGTTTTATGTAGGCTTGCATAAAGTTGAGCTTTAATGGTGGATTATGAAAAGCTTAATCTTTCTTGCGATTTCTTTGTTTTTTAATTGATAATGACTAGATTTACCATTTCCTAAGCTTAGATTTCATTATAATGATGTTTGGGAGTGAGATTTGAAGGTTTAAGATGGATATGTGTATTTTCGGTTTTGGGTTCAAATGGAAGAAGATGAACCAGAACCATAGTTCTAGCATTCGAACAGCCTTGCAAGGTGTTTGAATGCAAACACGATAGTTTTGGTCATTTTGTTTATTTTACTCATTTTCATACTTTTCTTCTTAAGTACTATTTATTATAATTATGATGAGTGATTTATACTTGAAAATGATACTGTGAGGATATGAATATTATGTTGACAACTATGATGATGTTCAAGTGTGAAATGGATTACATGTTATTCGGTTAAGCATATTATAATTTCTTATCCAAAATTCATGTTGAGTGATTCTCCATATTTTAATTAGGATTCCAGCAAGTTTGAAGCATGAGAATGGATTTGTATGCTTTCACTTGTGATGTTGAATTATGGGTGGAGGATAGTTCCATGTCTAGCTTAAGCATAGTAATAAGTATGCTTACCTAAGTCTAGCATGGAGTGGTATTGGACTTGGATTTGTGTTTTCGATGGTTTTTACCCATGATTTTAGTAAGGAGGAGCCATGTTTAAATTATGATAGCATGTGTGTAGTATGTTAATTAGTTGTTCATAATGTATATTCCTTTGCTTAGGATTGAATGCTTCTACCATGTACATACACATGTGGGGGTAATTATGGTGTATGTTCAACACTTTTGATTAGAAATGATGCATGTATGGCTGATGGGAGCACGTTTCATGAATTAGGATTTCCTCACGTATGTACCATGTTGCATGCATCATGAGATAAACTTACAAATAAGATTTTATCGAGATTATCCGTAGTTGATTAATTGGATGCAATTGTGTGATATTGCTTACCGGGTTAGTTGATCAGAGGCTTATCAATTCCATTTTATGTTCGAAAGGACATGGTTTTATGTCCCTTGAGGATAGACTTTCCTCCCCTAGTTGAGAAAAGCGGCAATGCTATATGGAAACAAAACTATTGAGATTATCTAGACCCTAAGAATCAACATGGGTTGTTCTAGTGCTCTGGCTTACCACGTGTTCATCATTTCAGCACTCAAAACCTTCTTGAGTATTATACTCACCCCATTTTCTCTGTGTTTTCTATTTTGGGGCTGCATGGTGCAACATGTAGACAATCAGGTCCCTCTTTATGAGATGTGTGTGGATGATGGTCAAGAGTAGGCATGGGAGCCTAGAGATCTTACTATCTTTACTTGTTTATTCTACCGGTGCACTAGAATTTGATGTTTGGTTGACTTTGTCTCATACTTTATTAGTCATTGTGGTTTTAGACTTATTTCAAATGTTATGACTTGAGCCATGTTGATGGATTAGTGTTGTAAGATTGTGGGTTGAGACTTGGGGACTAATTCAGATTTGATGTCCTTTATATTTTGCTGATTTCCTCTTGCACAAAGATAAAATGGTGCATTACTCCATGTGTGATTATACCCGTTAAAGGAGTCAAATCTTCTACTAGTTGTTACTACATCACCCCTGTGTGCTTCGACTGTCCCTTGGACCGGGTTTGGCCCAGGTCGGGCAAGTGCCAGGGCGTGACATATGTTATATACTATGTTCGTTAGTTGGCCTTAGACTTATGTTGACTTTTAACTTAAGCCATGAGAGGGCTTAGTGACTTAAGGATGTGGGTACTTATTGAGGACTAATTATAATTATGTTGTCCTTTATTTTTCCTTGTTTCCTCTTGTACAAAGTAGTTAGGTGTGCCACTTTGTGTTGTTTCACCCATTTAAGGGGTTAAGTCTTCCACATGGTTCAATCTTTCATCTCCCCCATGTGCACCAACCTTCCCTTGGACCGGGTTTGGCAGTGCCGGGGTGTGATAGTTTAGGTGGAAATGCCTCTTGAATAACCCAAATTGGACTAAAAATAGCTTATAAATCGGAAAATGAAATTTGACGAGTGTGGGAGTAGAAAAAATTGGAAAAGCAAAAGAGCCACACACCTTCTATAGGTGTATGAGGCGGTTCCGTGCCACATAGCACGCGGAATGTGCAAAATTGACCACCGGGGCTCCCGATGCATTGTACATGCCACCGTGCGCTATACATGCAACTGCCAACCATTGCAGGTGCCCCACTGCAATGTGAGCTTGATTCACGGGCTCCATACATCACACGGGGTAGGAGTGGCCCGGCCCATAGCAAAAGGCTAGCACTGGCTAATTCCAAAATTACATTTTTATTTTTTTCTTTTCTCCTTTGTCTTTATTTGAAAACAAAAATTTGGAAATTCAAACGGTGTATCTCCTTACCTTGAAGTTGGAATTGCGCGTTCCTAGTACTGTTGAGCTTGTATCAGTGAGCCCTATGAAACTAGATAGCCCATGGGTTGGTTAGCCCTTACTTTTCAAGTGGATCCTTCCGATGTGATGTGTTTCCTGATTCCATAACTTATGACTCCGGTGTCCAATTTATGCGTTCTCATGCTCATCATACTTGTCTCACAAAGCTCTACTCACTTTTACTATAAAAATATTCTAAAAAGTTCTTCAAAAATTGTAGATATTACATTCTTCCCTCATTGAAGAAATTTGTTCCTCAAAATTTACCTAGTCATCAAATAACTTAGGATACTTCCTTTTTATTTCCACTTCGGTTTCCCACATTGCTTCCTCCAAGGAGTGGTGCTGCCACAAGATCCTCACTAATGGAATTTTCTTGCTTCTAGGGACATATTCCTTTTTGTCCATGATCCGAATTGGCTTCTCTTCAAAGGTTAAGTCTAGTCTTTGCTCCATCGATATCGTATCTAGGACATGGGAGGTATCTTGAATATACTTTCTAAGCATGGAGACATGGAACACATCATCACACCTTCAAGTTGAGGATGTAATGCCCTATATGCTACAAGTATGATATTTTCCAAGATCTCCATTGGACCTACATAGCGAGGGCTTAAGTTGCCTTTCACTCCAAACCTCATAATTCCTTTAGTTTGTGATTTTTTCAAGAAGACGTGATCACCTACTTCAAACTCAAGATCTCGACATCTTTTATCTTCATAACTCTTATGTTGACTTTGAGCTATCAACAATCATTCCTTAATTAGCTTAACTTTATCAACACACTGTTGGATTAACTCTAAATTGATTCAAATGATGATCTCCAACCTCACTCCAACATGTCGGTGATCGACGAGGTTGTCTGTATAGTGATTCATACAGTGCCATACTAATGCTAGAGTGGTAGCTATTGTTATAGGCAAATTCTACAAGTGGTACGTGTTAATCCCAATTACATTCCATTCCAAGGCCCAAGCTCGCAACATAGATTCCAATGCTTGGATGGCTTATCATTTTGCGGGTGAAAAGTTGTGCTGAAATTAACATAGTGCCCAATGCCTCTTGTAATCTCCACCACAAGCGTGAAGTAAATATGCTATCCCTATCAAAAACAATGAACCTACGCACTATATATAGTCTTACTATCTCCTTAATGTATACTTGAGCCAAACTATCTAATGAGTGCTTCTTTCGGATTGTAAGAAAATGAGAGGACTTAGTAAGTTGATCTACTATGACCCAGATTATTTCATTATAAAGCAATCATGAAGGTCTATGATATTCTTCCTTAACTTGTTGACAAGTTAAGCATCGGGAACACACTCAGCCACGTGTCACTTCACCCCATCCCACTAAAAGTTTCTTTTAAAATTTTGATACATCTTAGTCCTTGGGATGAATGGTGTACCTTGGATTATGCACTTCTTCTAATATTCTATGCCTTAGCTGTGGAATGGTAGGAACAACTACTCTTCAATGAAAATGCATACCTTCATCATTTCCTTTAGTAATCCCAACTTTTCTATCACATGGGCCGGGTGTAGGCTCAGTTTGTCCCACGTGGGGGCCCATCACTTGGCTGACGTGGGCCTGTCACAGGTGGCTCGCATATGCTGACACAAAAAATATTTTTTATTATTTTTTTATTTTCTCCTTTTTTCTTTATTTGAAAATCAAAATTCTAAAATTCAAATAGGTGTATCTCCTTACCCCCAAGACGGAATTGTGCATTCTTAGTACCATTGAGCTATTATCAACGAACTCTATGAAACTAGACCATATGGGTAGGTTATCTGTACTTATTAAAGTGGGTCCCGCCCTATAGTGAGCTTCCTGAGGCCATAACTTATGACCCTGTTGTCCGATTTAGGCATTCTTAGGCTTGTTATACTTGTCTATAGAGCTCTACTCAACACACTTACATTTTACTATAAAAATATTCTAAAAAGTCTTCAAAATAGTAGATGCTACACTGCCCTTGGCCACCACAACAGAGCGAGGGCCAGGGCTGGTCGGATAGCGGTCGCACGACAAATATAATGGCCTTGGCCTTGCCTCTATCCGGTTTCTGATTGGGACACCGAAATGGCCCTTTTTTTTTATAACCAGCCAAAGGCCTACTGGCCTCTTGCGGCACCTTCCCTGGCGACCACAAAAGGGCAAGGGTCTAGCCCTTCCTGATTGCCTTCCAATGGCATTTCTGATGGGGCTAGTCCCATCGCCATCTGATGGTCAGGCGCCCTCCTTTGACGGCCACACAATCTGCCATATCTTTTTTTTTCTTCTGTGACGTCTTCTTAGCACGATAGTGGATGGCTTCCTTGACTACGATCGGGCTCAGGCTCTATAGGATTGCTATAGTCTGGCAGACTTGGCCATGCCACCGGCTACTAGCTATTCCCACACTACCAAATGGTTCTTGTTTCTTTATTATTATTATATTTTTTTAATAGCAGCATGTAGTGAAATCTACCAGACCGGACAGCCATTGCAGGAACAACTTGACTTGTGTGCTCTTAGCCGGAGGATGAAGTGGCCCTGTCAGTAGTTTTCCACTGTAGGTTTCTGCTGAATAGGTCCTCTCCTCAAACAAATTCATGTGTCATTATTCAATTTCACAACCATAGCATACTTTTTTTACAAATCAATATCGATCACCAATAATTAAATTTAAAGGCTAAACATCCTACCTTGCCCACACCGGTCTTCAAGCTCACTCCTCTTCGCCTCCATCACAAGTTGGATTCATTCAAACTCCTCTGCTAGCTCCTCTTCCTTCCTCTACTAAAAACTCCCCCTAAATAAGCCCTAGCCGGCCTTTTTATAAACATGGGGATTAAGAAGCCTAATCCACTTAGAAGTTGGGCCAAAACCTCTCTCCTTAGCCAACCTAATTGAGCCCCTAAAATTAATTTCCATCACTTTAATTAACCAGGCCCGAAGAGTGACAAAAATGACCCGATTGCACGTCTATTTTAGGTAAATATGCCCAATACGACATGTTCAATTTCAAACGGTCATAGCTCCCTCATCTAAAATTTGATTTGTGTATTCTTGGTGGCATTTTGAAACTCTTTTTGACTATGTTTTATACATGTAAATATCAGTCATAAATTCAAACTATTATAAAAGTTAGTCAACTAAGAAGTTCCAGGGGTCTGACACCCTATTTTTCACATGGCCAACTTCAAAAATTTAGAAAATTCTTGGACATTATAAAACTAATTCTAACTGCAACATAGAAGAGCTTAAGCTTGAACATGGTTTTGAAGAAACTATAGGAGACAGTGAAGGAACAACAACAAAAAGTGAGGGCAGTTAATTGTTAATGTTATAAATGGAATTTTTGTGCTTTTATTAATTTTTGACTTACTATTTTATGGAATTTATTTGCAGCTGCAAACTGTAGCTAAAATTGATGGCTTGCATCATGATGGGCTACCAAGCAAAGCTAACATAAAAAGATTATGAATGGAAAAGAAAAACATAATTAAAGTTGCAGTCTAAGAGTGAAGGGAAAAAAACATAATTGGCATTACAGTGTAAGACTTAGCCCAATCCACCACAAAAATTCTTATTTAGTGGAACGGGCCGGGCTTACAAGATTTTTTGCACATGGCCTTGACCTGACCCAAAATGACTCGAGCCTAAATTTTTTTGGCCTAGCCCTTAATCAGGCTAAAATTTTAAAGGCTCGTACCCTCTATTTTTTGTGTCGGGCAAAGTTGGGTAAATTGGCAGGCCCTAAAAACTAGCTTCCCTACCTTTGAGGGTATTTTAGTATTTATTTTGATTAAGTGATCTCACTTAATATAAAGCTATTTATTCCCAGTGATTCATCTTTCATTAATCTTAAGCTAGTGACATATTACTGTCACGCCCATGGTTTTCAAAGTATTTTTCATAAAATTTAAATAAAATTTTTGCAATATAATGGCTATAAATTGGTGAAAATTAACGATGATTCAAAACCTGTGAAAAATATTTCTATAATTCTCACTCATTTATATAAAATTCACATAAATATTTTCCTTTAAACTCGATACAAATACATAACATTGATAAATCATTTAAATCCCATAGTCTACTCATCCCCTGCACGAATAACAAATAAAAAAACACAATTGCCATGGCCATGGGCTTCAGGTAGATTTTTCCTAGACATAGCTGGGTACAAGTTCAATAACAGTCAAATATAATAAGACAGTCCATGTACAAGTCCAAAAGAATACATGTAAAAGTGCTCACCTCACTTAATACATGTATTTCAAAAAGATTTAAAACAGATCATGGCATAAAATAATCAAAGAATAATAGAGTCAAAAATTGACCTGTAGTCCAAAAAGACCAAAATTGCCTAAGCAGCTCTCGAACTAGGCCCCGCGAAAATCCCTAGAGTGTCGGAGGATTAGAGAAAAAAGGAATATGAGTATTTTCATACCCAGTAGTAGAATTAAAATTATTGAACCTTAAAAGTTCACACAAAAGTTGCTTCATAGGATAGTAGCATACCATAAACCAAAAGAAGATAAATGCATAGCCTTAACACAAATACTACACTTTCCCTAAACCTCCTAGACTTACGAATTTTCTTGTCACCATACTTATAAACAAATCCCGTAAGATCATACTCTTATTTTCACATACTTACCACTTACACTTACGGTCTTACGCTTGCCATCTAACACTTACACTCGACAATTAGAGTTAATTAAGCCTTAAATAGCTCTAATTTTGAAGGAAGTAATTCCACTAGGGCGTCACCTTGACCTTCGGGGAGGAACCTATATGCTAGAAAGATTCTGAAGGCAAAGTACACCGGTGCTCATGAGGCACAGGATCAAACAAGTAAGAGCTGATCTATGATGCTACTTACATGAGTACGTAAATGCCCACTCTTTGGGGCCATACAGGGCTAACAAAGGCCTAATAGTGCCAATTAAGGCAGGAAAACTTATGGTGCCACTCTTGGGCGGAAAACTTACGGTGCCACACTTGGGCGGAAAACTTATAGTACCACTCTTGGGCGAAAAACTTATGGTAACACACTTGGGCAGAAAACTTACAGTGCCACTCTTGGGTGGAAAACTTACGGTGCCCTCAACAAAGCATCAAAAATCTAAACTTACACATATTTTGAAGACATCACCGCAAAGGGTAAGAACTACGTTAACCTTACAGGTGAACAACCGACCATTTGTCAGTCATCAACCGATATGGAATTCAATCCATCAAACTAGCTAAGGACTCAACTCTTATTATCAATCTACTTAATTCAATTATGTTGAAATTTATAATTTATATGTTATGCTGGTACCATTATGGTTTGCAATCTTACCAATTGTAAGCTTATATCTAAGCCTTGAACCCCAGTATGCCTATTAACTAAACCTTGAAGTTTTCTTCTCATTTCTCTGAAATTCAAGTCAACTGAAACTGATTGTCACTTATCACGCACACGCTCATCATCATCACATGTATAACCACTCGTAATTATGAACTATGCACCACACATAAACCTTCCAACATGCTTTATCGCCTTCAGAATGTATAACATAATTATTTGTGTAAGCATGTCGACCACCCATTCATTTAGCAAGAAAAATAATTCATTACATGGACCTTCCGCTCATCCATCTATCTAAATTAAGAATGAGTCATAATGTAAATGTCCGACTAACCAACTAACCAACACACATATAATTTATAATATATGCATACGGTCACTATAATTAACTTATGCACTTGACATCCTCGGCATTAATATACATTTAAGCATTATTCATTTAAACACCTTAGTCCTAGCATGCATTCTATCATAAAAGCATGTTAAAGTGAATTTATAAAGTTTAGAGTCTCCTACCTTGTTGTCCAGGTGAAATTGATGTTGGGGCATACCATGATGGCGGCATTGGTGAAGAGCAGGTGGTCCAACGCACCCTTACACCATAAAGAAACAGACTTGAGGTGGAAAACCGTAGCAGTGGTTCTCCAATCAACGTCCGAGGTCCTAAGCGTCTCCTACGATGCCCACAACGGTGATCCAGGGCACATGCATGCTCAAAGGAGGGCTGATGTGAGGCCAAGAGCGTGGGTATAGTGTAGGCTCATAGGAGGAGGGAGCAAATGGAGTGTGGTGGTGGACACCAGCCTCCAGCAAGGTGAAATGGCCACCGGACAGCATACACAGTAAATTCCCAGCAATTTCTGGTTGAAGACTGGGCAGGCAGGGAGGGCGGAATAACATTGGAGGGGGGGGGGGGGGGGAAGGCACGTGGGGAGGAAAGTCCAAACCCAAGGTGGGTCGGCGGAGCAGTGGCCGGCTAGAAATGGCACACAGTGGCAGACCCTATTGGCTCCAGTGGTGGTTCAGCCCAAAATAGATGAATTTCCCACAAAACAGTCTGCAGACGAATATTTTTTAGGAGAGATGGCCGACCAGATTGAAATTGAGGAAGAGGGTGGCACGACAGCAGCCCAAGGTGGTGCAACACCATCCTGACAAAGAGGTGGCTGATCTTTCTAGCACTGGTGCTACGGTGATGCACTGCATGCACTCACAGATCCAAGATGTAAAGGGCGAACCTGAAGAGGGAGGAGGGCTGCCGACCCAGGGTGGCACCGCCCAGTTCTTGGCGGCCGGGCGACCAAACTCCGGCAGAGGAAAGGCGGTGGTGGCGCCCACAATGCACAAGGGTGGGCGGCTTTCCTTTCGCCTATTGAAAACATAGCGCATAACGCAAAACACGTTCTGCGTTCTGCATTAAATTCTTTCCCATTTTTTTAAAACCCTCTTCACGCGTGCACCTCTACATTGCGCATCAAAACTTCCTTTCCTCGCGTGAGAACTCCCAATGCACGATGAACTCCCCCATAAGACCACACCTTGACCAAAAACTACCCTTTTTACCTGAGAGCCCTATCTTAAGGGCCGAGTTTTTAATTTAAGCTCCAAAACCTTAACTTAAGCGTTTATACCCACGAAAACGTGTAAATCCTTTTCCACCTACGTACGACACCAAACACATAATTATCAAGAAAAGTAATGCAAAAGATTAAAAAAATAATTAATTCCCCAAAAAGTAAATAAAGAACCACATAAAAATTCAGGTTATTACAATTACTATCACCACATCACTAGCAAGCATTAAAACAATGAAAACATAATTAATATGGACCCACACATGTCTAAATGAATCATATTACTAAGACCCAAATTCAGTTATGGTATTAGGAAGTCTCGTGCCCTCAAACCCTAACTCTCTTCGGGTTGGGGGCATCTATTTTTATGAAAATGGGTTATAATGCACCTAAGGGCATTAGGGTAATTTTCCTACATGGGACATGGTCCTCTCAGTTCATGGGTAAGTCTTTGACCTCTAAAGTGGTTTCGCTTTCATATTGGCCCATTGATTCTATTCACGGGAATGTAAGCTAGTCTGCTCATAGGGATATTTCTATCATTTTGTTCAGGGTCTTCCCTCAACTCCAATAGGAACAAAACTAATCTAAATGGCACTCTTCATGGGTCTGTAGCAATTTTCTAGACATTTGCAATTATAAACACCTTGAACTGACCTTGGTTCGCTCAATGGTTTACCATTAATCCTAAAGGTAAAATGGTTAATTATCCACTTATTGTGATTTTTCCCTACTGTGTAGATTAGTATAAATTTAGGGCATACACTCACCTCTCACTCGGAATCTTTTCAATTTTGAACTCCCCTCATAGGCCTTGGAATCATAGCTCAAGTAGGGTGATTAAATATTATACTTTAGTTCAGCTACAAGGATAAAAGGGTCGTTTTATAGCCTTTGAGATTCTTTCCTGGCCTAAAACTTGGCCAAGACACTTGGCATGCTTTCCTTGATCATTTCATAATTTTTACAATTTCTTTCCAAATTCTTTAACCCAATGATTAGGACCTGATTCAACTTCTTGTTCTTTTTTTAAGAATCGAACTAGTCTGGTAAGCAGGTTTCGGGTCAGGCCTGTTCTTCTTGGAGGTGCCTACAGGTGCATATGTGTGTCCTACCACTGTCAGCCCAACCTCCTACCACCGGAGGAGGTCTCCCACCTCGGGGTGGCCGGGTGGATGCCCCAACCACGGCTGGTCACAAGTCAAAGTGGATCTAGCTCGTGCAACAAACTCTTTCCACATAAAAATAAGTATTGGATGTTACTTCAAAAAAATAAACAAAAGTTAGTTATAATACTAATGAATTAGCTAACTATTTATAAACTGATTTTTTACTCTTTTTTACCAAAGAACTTAATAATATGAATGTTTTAACTTAGTGGCAATCACATGGAAAAAAACTATCTTGTTTTACCAGCCTTAACTCTTTATTTACTAATCTCCCTAATGTCCACAGTAGAATCGAAATTTGCTTTTAGTCCAGGAGGTAGGTGTTGGACGATAAGCAAAGTCGACTAATGGTTGATGTTGTAGAGGTATTTATTTGCTTAAAGGATTCGTTGGATGCAGAAGAAAAGACACAAGCCCCAATTTTGGTGAAGAAATGGGAGAAGATTTAGAAGACTTGACAATCGACTAGTTAATAATATAAATTTTCTTTAATTTTGTTATAATTACAAATGATAAATAGATGAGTAGGTGCCAATTTAGTTGAGATGTACTCATTCTATAGCGATACAATTCTAGCTTTTATTGTGTAAGTTAATAAAATTTTTGATAAATATTTTTAAGTTTTATTATTAATTTTTTAATAAAAATTAAATATAGCAAGGTAGTGGGCCGCGTGGGCCTAGGCTAGCTAGGCCCATGGCCACCCTACAAGCAATAGACAAATGTTGTATGTTTACACCCCTATTTGATTATGGACACCGTTGTAAAAGGTTGTTTTCAATTGAAGCTTTATTGGGATTAGGGATGCCACCAGGTTGGGTTCGGCCAAACCTGAACCCGATACCATTTAAAAAATGGTAAACTTGAATCCAATCATAATAGCTATTCGGGTTGAATTTGAAAACTCACACCCAACCCATTAGGGTCGGATAAGGTCGAGTCTTATCAAAATATAAAGAAAATATAAATTTTTTTGTTTATAACTTTATTTGGGTCAGGTTTTGCCAAATATGAACCCGGTACTATTTAAAAAATGGTAAACCCAAATCTGACCTTAATAGCCATTCGAATTGAATTCAAAAACCCAAACCCATTAGGGCTAGGTTGTATCAACTTTAACTATATACCCGACCCGACTGACATCCTTAATTGAGATATTGGAGATAGTGACAACAAAATTGAGGTGGAGGATTATCCAACATGAGTGCCACCCAAAATTACACTTAATGCAATGATAGGTACCATTGCACCTCAAACTACGAGAGTTTTGGATAGTTAGAATGGAGTAGCAATTCCAAAACTCATCGAACTCCACTCATAATTTTATGAGTGAGGCTAGCACACAAGGCGGGGATAAGCCCTATCAAGGAGAATCACTTTTCTATCACAGTTGCAAATGGATAAAGATAATCAAGTGCTGGTAAACGCTTGCGGTGGAAATAATTGTTCAAAAAATAAAACTTGTCATAGATTTTTATTTCTTGCCTTTTGAAGGATATGAAGCTGTTTTTAGGCACACAGTTGTTGCAAACATCAGGCACTATTGCTTGGGATTTTAAAAGGCTTAAAATGGAATTTTAAATAAATGGAAAGTGGGACTTTAAGAAGCTTAAAATGGAATTTTAATTAAATGGAAAGAGTGTGATTAAATTTGGGGTGATATCGCCACAGGATCAGATAATTGACGATTCACATGTAAACAGTATTTCGGAAAGAAAAAAGACAAGGAGTTTTATTGAGTATGGTCACTTCAAATGAGGTCTATTTGTTATCGAGTGACCAAGTAGACCTTAAACGATCGCCTAGCATATTTGCAGGGACCTTTGATTCATTCATGTTTTTTTGGCATAATTTAAAAAAAATAGTCTTATTTTACCAAGGGCACGTTACACTGAAGGGAAGTATTTTTCATGCTCTTTAATGACAATGAGCTTAGCGTAAGCCATGCAAGTGAGTCATTGATATTTAATATCGATGGCTTATATATTAGCACATTCAATCTCATACATAAAAGACTCTGCACAGCTAATACTAGGTTTATTATCATCGGAGAGTATAAAAAACACTTCCTCACATGAGATTGAGGGGTACCCGTAGCATTTTCTTCTGGAAAGGAAACCTAGCATTTATCTCCTCCTACCCTGGTCAGAGCCCATCTCCACCCCCTTGACTTTTGTTCTCATTCTCAACTCCCCCTTTCCCAGTGACCATTCAGTGGCGTGTCCACGCCAAAACTCATCTTACTTCACTCTACTTTCCCTCTCAAATGTTTTGCCACTTAGCAACTGCTGGTAAACAAACAACAATGGGCTTTAATGTTTTGAACGAACGAACTAGTCATGCTCTTGTTCCTCATCGTTGTGTCGTTGCAATCAATAGTTTTTGGTGACCAGATGACGTGTTGAAAGTTGCTGATTTTCTACCTCTGCCTGTGCCGCTTCTTCCATTCCATTGGAATTATTATTGTGGATTGTGCGACAACAATGACAAAATTTTGTTGTCTACCAAGAAGAGGTTTTGAGGATTTACGATTTTCGACTATGCAAAACAACACCTATACGTAATAGGCTTCTTGGCTTATGTCAACACCAAGATGAGATCTTTAATTGTATAAAGATGTGTGATAATAGAAACCTAGATGGCCAAAGTCAAGATGGCTTCCTTGGTGATGGCCTTCTGGTTTGCAGTTGGGGTGGAGGAGCTCTCCGAGAATGACCGTTTGTGAAGAAGGATGACCCCATATTGTTAAAGAAAAAAAGAAGGGAGCCCCAAGAAATACAACTCTTTTCTTCTTTTTTTATAGTAAGGTGCTCTTCTAAATTCTAATCCCTTCAACTTGGGGCCTCAGGAGGGGATAGTCAATCAGGATTTAAAAATGAAATTTGAAGATTTTAGAATCTAGCATTAATTGACTTAAAATGTCTATGCTATATTTACAATCCAGCATTAGTATATTAAGATTTAAATTTTGATATTTCAAATATAGTGTTAATGGATCAAACAATTGATTTGGCTATTTGAGATATAGAGTTAGTAAAAAGAAATTTAACTTGACTGGATTTGGAGACATAATGTATAAGGTAGATAAGAGATTTCACATCACCACGTCCCGGAGGTGGTTTTGTAAAATATCACCGGGCTCACTTCTTAAGTAAGGCATGCAGGTAAAAGGGGAAGCCCCCATATGCATCGAGCAACTGGATGCCATTCTCATTGTGGCAATTGGAGCTTGGAGGGGTTGCCATCCCTCCAAAAGAAACAATCTTGGGCCAAGTAAGCTCTCCTTTGTCTTTCTTGCGCCACGCCCTCCAACCTCCACTCTTTCTTCTACTCTTTTGTTTTGGTTTTTTTACTCCACCTACCCTCTTCGTTGCTCCGCTCATGTTCCTTCGTTTTTTTGCTTTCAATCTGGTTGTTTTCACTGTCATGACTCCTCATTTCGGCAATTCTCAGTTTCAGAATAAAAAAACCTAGTCTCAATTTGGAGTCTTGACTGGGGGTTTGAGAATGGTAGGTGCATCCATGTCGAAGTTGGTCAGTGGAAGAAGGTGAAAGTCTTTGGAGGGAGGCCTGGTGTCATGGGGTAGTGAAGCAGCCCCACAACGCCTGCATACAAAGTGTGCAACACTATGGACAGTTCCCACAATGCATACACATTTAGTATACAATACTTACACACGTGTGTGTGCCCTAGCACGTGTCACAAATAGTATGCTTCTCTACAACATGACATTGAGCGCCTTTCGTAGGTACAAGTGTTAGGACGAATCGTAGCTATTCAGTTGGAAAACAAGTATTTTTTCAAATTTACAATTTTTTTTTGCATCCAATGACATTTGACAGTTTAAATTCAATGTTTAGTGAATACTTGTGCAGAATTTGCTTATGAAATTTTTGTTCTTGTGCAATGACTGTTTATCTTGCTTGATTAGCACTTTTATGGGTAGATTTGGTATTAGATTTTATTTATTTAAAGGGAAATAGGGAATGAATGGGAAAATATTAATGCAAGCTTCTCTTTCATCTTAGACTATAGTAGCACGCACCCTTTGCTCCTTATCACAGGACATAAACATTCCCAAATGTCTTCATTAGCTATCTACTAGCACATGCATTTCTTCAGTTACAACATTGGTTCAATTAGTTTTCTATAAATGTCATCCCATACATTGTTTATCTAATCATTTCCTGAAAGAGGCCACTTTGTTAATTGTGATTTGAGTTTCAAAGGATGAAATCATGATGTTGGGGAGTAATGATAGAAATTGATGTAGCTAATCTGACTATTGTACGTAGACTTGCCAATTATTGACAAAAAAAATTAAGATTTATATATTTGTAAATACAATGCTCCATCTATTTTGGCATTTTTTACTATTTTACAAAATTAAAATACAAGCTTTTCATTTATCTTTGTCTATTGGTTCCACTACTTTTTGAGGAAGATATTGACATCACTTCTCTTTGGTGAAAGTAAAAATTAGGAATATTTGAGACATTGTTGAGGTTAAATTATTAGACAACTGTAGTTTAAGTTTGTGAGAGTAGGAACCATGAAGTAGAACTTGCACTTATCTAATTTTTTGTTGGGTTAAATAGGCAAAGATGAGTTCAATCTTACATGTGAAATTTATCTTCTATAATGTATCAACTGAATCAAGCCACTTTGTGAATTCGATTCTCAAATCACTTTTAATAAACTTAAGGATTTTTAATTTGAAGTAACCTTCCAAGGCACCTGAGGGATTGCCATACTGTGTTGTTAATGTCAGTCAAACTATGTTTCATGTTTTTTTTGCTGACATTGTGCCAATTTTTTTAAGAAGAAATTGATTGCTTTATTAGTTGTTTCATGGTTGATGACTAGATCAGTTTGCATAATATATGTCTTGATATATTCAATACTTCGTTAGAAGGTTGTGTTAAAGTACTCATGTTATAAATTAAAGCATGTTATGTTATAAGAATGTAAGATGTGGAATGTTTTTAAAAGATGATTAGGACTTGACTTAACCTAGGTTCCCATTGCTAACACCAAATTGTTGCTATCACTATATATGGCTTTGTGTACCTCGGTTTTGGCTTGTTAATTGCATTTTGTAAGTTCTCTTTCTTTTGTAAGTGAATATACTTTTCATGTGGCTTGCATCATTTAGAGGACTCATTAACTTATTATGTACCTTCTCCCCCTCTTCCCTTTATTTGTAATTGTACTTGTGTTATTTTTTTAGGTTCATTAAATTCTATAAAGTTATATATAAGTCACTATGCTTCTTTCATATATCACAATAATGCATCATTTGGTCTTTATTTGGACATAGTTTACATATCATTATGCACTTATAAAGTAGACCATAGCTTTCCTAGATCATTATGCCCATAATTGTCATGGCCTTTTCTTCTTATTTTTTAATTTGCATTGCTCTTGATGGGTGGTTGTCGATGAGTTAGTTTTTAATTACCCTTAAACATGGCTAGTGAAGGAGGGAGGAGGAAAGGTAAAGGGAAAGAAAATTGTGCAATGGTCATTTATGGAGACTAAGGAGCTTATTAAACTATTGGTGGATGAAGTTAACAATGGAAATATAATGACTAATGGGACTTTTAGAAAGGAGATAGTAGTTGAAAATGTACTTCCAAAATTTAATAAAAATTTTAATTCTCATAAGAATAAAATGAACTTCGAAAACAAACTAAAGGTTTTAAAACAAAAGCTTGCACCCATTGAATAGTTGTTGATATCAAGTTCATGATTTGGGTGAGATAGGTATTCACAAAAAATAATAGCTTTAGAAGTTCAAGTAAGTATCATTAATTTGACTCTCATATGTAATATGAATAACATTCACTTATTTTCTTTTTAATGATATGATCATATTATATATGTATCATTTGTATTTAGGTACATCCTAAAGCAATAGACTACTGAGCAAAAATTATATAAGACTATGATAACTTAATGTTGATTCTTGGTAACAACTCTGCACTTGGAGTTGGGGGAGTTAATTTATCATCAAAGGCTACTCACTATGTGCCTAGACCATCAACCACCAACTTAGAAGATGATGATGATATCTTGACTCTATGCCTAGACCATCAGCCACCAACTTGGAAGACGATGATGATATGTTGCCTCTCTTTACTAGTGATTCCCCACATGGAGGTGACACAACTTTTCATGAGTTTCCACATTTGGAGACTGAGCCACTTCCAACATGTAGAAAATTAAATCCAAAGGCTACATTTGAGGCAAGAGATGCTATAGTTGCATTAGCACCTAAATTTGATCTTCTTGTTAAATCACATCACATTACACAAAATTGGTTTGATGTTATAGGAGAGATTCCAAACCTTAGTAAGGATTTAAAGTATTTTGTGTATGAGTATTTTAGCAATGCAATGTTGTAGGAACCATTCATCAAATTGCCACAAGAGGAACGTCGTGAATGGTTGAATATAAGTTTGCCGATTTTTTGGGTTCTCAAGTAGATGATTTTTTTTGGATGTGATTATTAGGAGTATTAGTTTTTAAAAATAGGTGCCACTTACAAAAATAACTTGTTATGATTGTTTTTTTGGGTACTTAACTAGTTGATTTTTTGGGTTGTGTTTATTATGATAGTTTAATTGATGTATATGTGGATGTCTTTGTATGCACTGAAAAGGATGACTACTTTGGTTATGTCTAGGCTTTCTTGTTGATCTCATGTAAGCAGGGTGAAAACTTATATTTGAATACCATTTGGAAAGTGTCAGGGTAACTTTGTTCGGATTCACATATGATGTCTCTCTTATGGCCTTGTTAGAAGGGATTGAATGTGTCATACAGTTAATTATTAGCTGCAAAATTGATTGAATACATGTAGCATTTTTTTATAAGTTCTCTTCCATACACCATACTTCTTTATACACAAATTGGAGGGACCATCATACATCATATATGTAGCTCTCCAAGCCCATATGAGATCCAACTTGCTAAGGAGAGAACTAATTACTTGCTTTATACATATTGTTTATGATATTATGTTCATAGTGGCTGCGCACATATCTTTTACATTGAATAAATTATTTGCATATTTTCTATTGTAACTGAAATATTAGGTGTATATGTTCAGATAATATTTTTATGTAAAAAGAACAACTCCTTAATGCTCACAAGTGGTGCACTGTTTTTATAATCCTATGCTTCTTGTGATTTTGTTTTCACCATTATCTTATATTTGTTGTGTTTTTTATAATCCTATTCTTGTTGGGTTTCAAGTAATTCGAACTATATGCTTGCTTGCAGTTCATTTGAGCAATCAAAATGTGATTGTTAACACCCCCATTTTTTAAATAGTTACTATAGATCATATTGAGAGTAGACCTGATCTCTACAGTCATATATTACTTTTTTACATATATATATAATGTTTGAATTGTGTTGATCAAACAAATTCCTTAGCGGGTTGAATAGCAAGTAAGGGATTTGTGAAGAGGGTAGTAGGAATTGAGAAGAGAAGTGGAACACCATAATGTTATAGGTGAGCCTACTGACTAGTCACACAAATGACAGTTGATAGGCAAGCATAAAAATTAACCAAGTAATCAACAATCAATGAGGTTTATTGTATATAGTTAAGAACTCAAGAAAAACACAAAAGGCAACATAAGCATCAAGAATAGACAAAATTACATGCCCAATTAGAAAATCAATCAAACTCAATATGTCACAAATTATGCAATAGCATAAAACAACTAAGGATGTATTTGTATAGCACAAAGGATCAATTTATAATTTAACCTCATATTTGTAAGGTAATTAAACATCAAAAACCCATAAACCTAGTCACATATCAATTTATGTCATCAAAATTACAATTGTTTCATTTGTGGGTTTGGGCAATTTCTAGTAAGGAATATGAACAAATGGTTTGAGGAGTAATTTAGGCATAATATGGAAAAAAATTATGCTCCCCTTTTTACTTTAATAATAGTAAAGATTATATTGTTACACAGGTTATAACTTCAAATCTTTTACAAAGATTATTTCACATGGTTGTAAAACTTTTAGGAGTAAACATGGTATGGCTAAAAGGATAGGTGGATTGTGCGTGAAACATGGTCTTTGTTAGTATGGATCATGAAGATGTTTTTTATTATTATCAAGGGTTTATGATTAATATGCATATTTGTGTCGAGTTATGTTAATTTTTGTGAGCTTTTTTCTGCAAAAAATTATTATGGCAGATTTATTGAATTTTGAGGTTCTAAAGGCTTACGACTTTGAGGAAGATGAATCTGTATGAGCTATCTCCATAGAAAATATATTGAATTATGAAATTATGGAGTCAAGTCTATTGAACACACATGAACTCAATCCAAACCCTCATTGCTCTATTTCAATAGAAGGTTGTTCATATTTACGATGAAAACTCGATAGGAGTCCTGATGAATTCCGAGATATGTATAGGATGTATTTGGATGCATTTTCAAATTGTGTCGATTCTCCATAAAAAAATCTTTAATATGTGATATAGATTCGTGACTATGGAAGAGATGGTGATAATTATTTTATTAGTGGTAGGACATGATCAATGTTACTCAATATGCCAAGATCGTTTAAGTCGATCAAAGTGCATGATTAGTAAAAAATTTAATAAGGTGTTAGATGCATGTCAATTGTTAACACTTTTGTTAATGACACCTCTTTCTAATAACACACCAGAAGAAGTGATGTCAAATCCACATTTTTACCCATATTTCAATATTTAATTTTAAATTCTTATCCATTTTCATTGCTATAGGTGTTCATGTATATAATATTTGAGAATGTTAATGTAATAACCAAACAACTTTAAAAGTATTTTTAAATATTTTTCAATTAAAAAACTTAATCTCAGAAAGTTTTTGCCACATTGTGGGCTAGGGATTGTATAAACGGGTTCAATAAATAACTTTATTCCTTCTCTGAACTTAGAGAAATTATTTGATTTCATGTTTGATTGATTTTGGTGTGTGTATTTCTTTTTTGAGCTAGAAATTTAGTTTAACCTTTAAGGAATAGTAGACCCAATCTATCAAATTTAGGGTTTCTGACTCATTACTTTATAAATAGTATATCTCTCACTATAGACAAAATTTTGACCTATTGGATTAGAAACGAGACTTGAAGATGAAGCAAACACACCCAAGAACACTTGAAATGGACTTCAGATGGCTGAGATATGACCATTTGAAGTTTCGGGTGCATTATCATTCAAGCCTACAAGAGTTTCAAGGTGGGGCCCACATAGGCAGATGGGGGCCATGTAATATATGTAATTTTCCATCCTTCACCTTACTCCCATCTACCCCTTTCTTCTTTCTTATTCTTTGGCACTGGCACTAACACTAGTGTAGGCATTGCCCTCGACACATACTCGAGGCTCACCTTGTAGCACTTCTATTTGATCCTAGCTTTGACTCCCATAGTCATGCCTTCCCCTCCTCCTTCAACTCATCCTCCTACCCCCAAGAGGAGAGCTAGGTAAGGAGCATGCCTCTTGCCCAGCTCTCTGTTCGTGCAATTGTTAGAAAGAGGAGGAGGAAGAAGAAGGAAAACAGGAGGAAAAGGGTTAGTTCGTGAGGGGAGCTATGGTTGTCACACCCTAGCACATGCTACCCCCTCAGCCAAACCTTGCCAAGGAAGGAAGCAGTACGCAGCATGACAAAGTATCATTGGATTGAGGAGGACTTAATAAAACCATAGGTAAAACACTATAGAGTTACATACATACCCTTTGTGTAAAAGCAAAATGAGCAATAAAGGACTACTAATTAAACATTAGTCCACACACATACCCACATACTTATTCTTAAATAGCTCACACATAGCTAAAGTATGAGTTTAAGCCCCCAATGACCGATAAAAGTCTAAGCCAACATTGGCTAATAAAGTGTGAAGTATAATCAAGTATATAAAAAGTCTCGACACAACATGCTATAAAAACAATCATAAAACCCATAATCTCCAAGCAACCCCTCCTAAGGATCATCACAAACCCACACGCTCCACATATTGCCCATCATAAATACTTGCATGGCATAGCATACACCTCACGACAAAACACAACAAAGAGGAGTGAGCCACCAGCTCTGCAAGTGTTCTAAATATGGAAAGTAAATACAAATATGACAACATAGGAATAAACACGTAATACTCATAACATAATCAACCACAATGCTCATTCATCATAGGATATCCACATAAACATGTGCATTTATGTCATAATTTACAATCTATACGCATCTACCCATGCCACATGCATGTCATGCTAACTATAACACATCTCATTAACACATTTATACCACTTGCATATCATGCTATGTGTAATATATCTCATCAACATATTTTCATGTCACCTGCATATCATGCTATATCTATCATATCTTATCAACACATAGACATGCCTCCTCATGTTATAACCCATATTATCTCATCATCACATGCTCAAGCCTCTTGCGCATCATGGGTTCAACAAAGCTCATACACACTACCTCATGTGTAAACATGTGAAATTTACTAACAAAATCACATCTAGCATGGTTAACTTCTCAACATGAACATCTCATGCATACCTATTTCTCAATAAAAAAATGTTCACCCTTCAAATTAAGTGGCTCAAACATACTATCTTACATATCATGCAAATTAAGTCATAACCACATGCGTAACATATGCTTTCTTATCCCTACAAAAC
This sequence comes from Saururus chinensis, assembly GCA_035235625.1. NCBI lineage: Eukaryota > Viridiplantae > Streptophyta > Magnoliopsida > Piperales > Saururaceae > Saururus > Saururus chinensis. Next base: position 33,435,257 of record CP141140.1, read on the forward strand.
AACTGTGTTAAAGGGCATAACCTTCCATACACATGTAACAACAAATCATAAATATTTAATAAATTGAGAGAAATAAATTTGCTCATCAATGCCAAAAACCCTGTGCACAACTGCATATCAAAACAGTTATCAGCACGACTCATCATCAAGACCGAAGTATCGAGCAATATACATGATAAGCCAGTGCACTCAGACATACTACCTGGATTCTCAGGTTTGGATAACGTATCAAATAACACACATATAGCATTACGTTCTTCTCAACCCAGGAAGGTAACCCATCCTCAAGGGACATAAAACCCATCCATTGGATGTAAAAACCCGTCCTTTCAAATGTAACACCAAATCGATAAGCCTCCAATCAATTAATCCAACAACCAATTGCATCCAATCGATCAAACACGGCTAATTATAATTAATCTTATTTATAAATTATTTTTAAGATGCATACAACATGGTATATATGTGAGCAACACTACATGAGTCCACATACAAGAGACATGCTCAAATCAGTCTACATGTGCATCAATCATGGTCCATTGGTGTCAAATAACATCCCAAATATATACACATGTGTACATACGTGGTAATGTTCAAGCCTAGCTAAGACATGTGAAATATAGACAAACCATAATCAATGTGATATACATGTATCCATCATTTTATCATTGTCCTACCCTACTAGAATCATGATGCAAATGTGATTAAAATATCAAAATATGGGTTCAAGATAAGTATAACACCATGCTAGACTTAGACAAGGATAAACTTCACCATACTTAAGCTAGAACATGGGAACATGATACACCAAGAATTAATATAACATGTGCAAGCATATTTATACATCATCATAGTTAAACCTACTGTAATCATTTATAAATATAAAGTAGTCATCAAACATAAATTTAATACAAGTAGAATATTATGCTAAAATTAAGCAAACATAGCCTAAATCACGCTTGAGCTAAATCATAAATTTCAAGATGGTGGTCATGCAATCCCAATAGTATTTATAGGCAATAATAACTCATCTTAGTCATAAGAAATTAGATTCATGACAAAGAACAAGAAATGACCAAAATGTACAAGAATGGCAAAAACTATTGTTTGGCTGTTGAATGCCTTGTTGGGCCGTTCAAATGGCAGGTCGTTCGATGAGCCAGACAGTCTATTCAAATAGTTGGTCGTTCAAATGCCTATTTGGCCATTCAAATGCCTTGAACAATTCACTTTATGCTCATTTCTAGTTCGTTTTCAACCTCACAAGCATCAAACCAAAAATACCCAAAAATGCTAAAAAAATCCAAAATCATCTGAAACTTCAGGATATCAAAATACAAACCTAAAACATAGTAGATCTAGCCATTGTTAGGCTTAATCACAAGAAAATCAACATAAATGATATGATTTGAATAATCCACCAATAAAAGACATAAATAAGCAAGAACCCACTTGAACATTCAAAACATGCAATCCAAGGCATAAAACCACATGAGATGAAAACCCCTAAGTCCATGGATTGAAAATGAAGCTCTACTCATCAAGAAACCCTACCCAAAATTAGGGTTTTAGTTAATACTTAATTAAAATCGACTATTAAGCTTAAATAACCTTGAAAACAACTAGATCTATGATTTCCTTTAATTAAAGACAAAAATTCCCCTTTTAGGGTTTGAAATTGAAATTAAAAATAGTATTTTTAATGAAATAAATCAAGAATCTATGTGGGAAAAACTAGAGATAAGAGAGATTAAGAGAAAATCCGGAAGATTAGGGCTAAAACTCACCTAAATCGGATTTTCCTCTTTGGGCAATGGGGTTAGGGCACCATCTTGCCTCCTAGCACAATTCTTTCCTAATTAGAAAATGGGCTAAGGTTTTCCTTATATAGTAAGTTCTTGGGTTATTAATGCAAACTGTTAGGCTATAAATACGAATTAAAACGTCCTAAGTGGTTAATTTGAGTGTCATTTTAGGGTTAAAAATGAGTTTAAAAATTCTAAAACTAATTAAAATAAAATTATTAATTTTTAAGGTCATGTGGGACACACACCATCCAATCGTGGATGTGGGGCCCATAGTAGGGTCCACACCCATAATTTATGAAAAATTTTCATAAAATCCCTAAAAATAAGATAAATCAAGTTTGATATTAAAACTTATAAAAATAAAATTTAACATTGTTAAAACCCTAATCCCAAAATCAAGTCAAATTGACAAATTTAAGCAAAACCATGTAATGACATACAATTAAATCAAAATTAAACAGGGTTAAAAAATAGAGATCTTATAAGGGCTGCCATTGATGCAATAGTCACTAGAGAAGGAGAAGAAAAAGACTTAGGTTTTTTTCAATTTGGGTAATGTGAGAAAAATCATGGGGATGCAAGGCTAAGGGGAGCAAGTGAAAAAAACAAGGTTCTTTTGTTTTCTTGGTCGTCGGATAGAGAGATCCGGCAATGCGTGTTAATATAGTGGAGTGGGTGATTCAAACTTGTTTGCCTCTTATATTAATGCGATTTGTGGAATTGAGGCATTGTGGTGCTTGCCAACATGTGTAGGTTAAGGCACATATTGGCGCATAGTTATTGCCAACACATGCAAGTTAAGGTGCACATTTGTGGGCAAAGTTTGGGCATAGAACCTCAAGCTCCTATCCCAATTTGGAAAAGTGGTGTTGATTAAAGTCATGGCTCTATCTTTACCAACTTGCAATGTGAGTTGCGTCTTGCTGCCAAAATCTCTTTGTGCTGATCTTCATGCTCTTCTCTGCAACATTTGGTGGGGTCAAAAAAAATGGGGGAAAGGAAGGTCCACTGGATGAGGTGGGATAGACTTTTCCAATCAAAGCTAATGGGAAAATGGGCTTCAAAGATGTTAAAGCTTTCAACTTGACTCTGCTTGTGAAGCAGGGGTGGTGCATTGTGCAGAACCCTACCTCTCTTCTAAGTAGAATTTTGAAGGCTAAGTATTTCCCTCATGTCGATTTATGGACAGCAGGGCTGAAAGTGCACACTTCATATGTATGGAGGGGCTTGATTTCTAGTAGGGAGGTGTTGGAGTGGGGGGATCGGTGGTCAATTGGTGATGGTTGCTTGATCAACGTATGGAGAGACTAGTGGCTGCCCAGACACCACACCTACAAAGTCATCTCTCTAAGTGGAGGGTAGACCCAAATTGACTGGCTAAGTGATTTGATTGACACTAACTTGGGCACTTGGAATTTGCTTCTTATCAGGTCTACCTTCCTCCCCTTGATGCGGAGGTTATTGAGAGGATCCCCCTTTCTAGACCCCTTACCAGGGATAGACTGATTTGGGTGGGCAATGATAGGGGTGTGTTCAATGTGAAAAGTGGCTACCATGTGGCAGTGAAGGTAGGCCCTAGGGGTTCTCTTGTGGAATGTTCGCATGATTCTGATTTAAAAATCCAGTGGAAGTCCATTTGGGGTGTTCAAGCTCCTAGGAAAATTCTTCTATTCATTTTGAGAGTTTGTCAAAACATTTTACCTACAAAGCTAAACCTATTCAGAAGATTTGCCCTCCCCTCCCCTCTTTGTGATCTCTGCAGAGTGAAGGAAGAGAAGTTCATTGTCCATGCTCTTTGGTCCTACCTGGAGGTGGTTAAGGTCTAGAAGTTCTGGCCCCATTTTTTAGAAAATCAGGGGCAAGTTTTTTAGCCACCCTTTGGATTTGATTCATTCTATCAAATCCTTGGAAGGGGGTATTGATGTGGCTCTATTTTTCACCCTCTTATGGAAGATTTAGCACTTTAGGAACTGCTCTTGGTGAGGAGAACACCAGGAGACCCCCTGGTTCTATCTATTCCTTAGTTGAGGAGTTTGCCTTTGGTCACATTAGGGTCTCTCTTTTAGGAAGCAGGTGCACCGCTCCTCCCCTAGATGGCTCTCTCCCCTGAAGTTGTCGAAATAAATATCAATGGGACCCTCTTTTTGGGGGATGCCAAAGTGGGAGCAGGCATTATTTTTTGGGATGAGAATGATGTATTTTCTCACTGCTTCAGTAGCATGGAGTGAGGAGTGGCTGATGCCCATGCCATTGAAGTGTTGGCCACCACTTGTGCTATCTCCCTGGCTCTGCAGAAGGGGAACTCTGACATGGTGTTTGAAGGGGACTCCCTCAACATTATCAACACCCTCCATGACCACAAACCTTCTAAAACCTTGTAGGGTCACATCACTCAACAAGCAAAGCTTCTATTCCTTCACTTTGTGAGTTTTAGTTTTGTCAGAAGGGAGTGCAATCAGGTGGCTCATTTGCAGGCTCATCTCACTAAGAACTTAAAATGTAGCAAGGAGTGGCAAGATAACCTTCCTTATTAGTTTCCACTGTCATCATAGGATAACTTTCCTCATTCGGTTTCTACTGTCATCTCCAATGATATGTTGATTTTATGATTATTTATTGTAGCAGATTTTTTCTCGTAAGGGAGCTCATATTTTTGTTAAGGTAGTGGGAAATGAAAAACTAGGTTTAAAATTCTAGAATGTTAGAAATTAGGATCATTTACATAACATAACATATTTGCACTTAATAGAATAGTGTTGTCTTTGGGGTGGGAGCAAGGGTGCTAACAAGCTCTGAGTCTAGTTTTGGGATAGCTTGGCTCAAACTCAAGTTTTGGGTATTGGCTCGAGCTCGGCTCAAACTCAATTGAGCTTCTAATCATCTAGCTCAAGCTTGGCTCAATAAGGAAAGTAGAAGCTCGACTCGTGCTCGAGCTCGAATTAGTATATAGTGACTACATAACTTAGCCAGAATTTGGCTCGGCTGTGACGTTGCCAAAAAGAACAATCTCCTTGATTACTTCACCTACAACACCTTTTGTGTTAAGCATTCCATCAAATAAATATGATGGTCTCACTATTTACATATATTTTTTTATCAAATATAATTTTATCACTCCGTCATTAAAGTTGTATACTTGGCCCATATTATTTTAAATAATATTTGTGCTTCTTTATATTGATCGTATATTTTAATACATGAAAATGAGTACAAAAACTTAATTAATATTACCTCATTATACCAATATATATTAATTAATTGGTTAAAAACAATATTATCAAATACTCCCTCCATTATAAATTAATAGCTCCATTTGGTTTTTAAAAATAAATTAATTTTAATTTATTTTTAAAAACTAAATGGAGCTATAAATGTGGGACGAATGGAGTATTTATAAATACAATATTGTACAAAGTTGCCATCATTTATGAAAAGCTCACAAATTTGTAAATAGACAACTAAAGTATAAATAATATTATTTACTTATTTATTAGCTTTCTTTTATAATTTTGTTTATTTGTTGTTATGCTATATCTTGTGTTTATATGTTTAACCACATATGCATCTTTTGGTAGTCTTCTATGAACCTGTCACTATTATTAGCACATATGTGCTTCCTCCATATAATTAAAGTATTCATATGTTTATATTATATGTATTTTTTAGTAGTTTTATATGAACATGTCATTATTATTAGCACATATATACTATATATGTGTGACACCACAACCTCTTCTGAATACTCCAACCTTCTTTTGATTGTATGAAATATATTTATTATTTGATAACCTAAATTTTCTAAATCTTTGCCTTAACCTTATACTTTAAGTGTCATCTTATAACCACCAAAAAGAAAAAAAATTAGTGCCTTTGTGGTTAAGTACATTTGTGGTTAAGTACATTTGTGGTTAAGTACATTTGTGGATATGAGATATCATATATGAATGTATATCATTATTTCTATTACACATAAATATAAATTTTAGTAAATATATTATATATAATATATGTATGTTATATCTCTTTAAAACATTTATTTCCAAATAATTTATATCTTGCATAATGTGTAGGGGTTCTAAGGAGCCAGGTCGAGTCGAGTTTTAGTATGCGGGAACATGAAACTTAATGTCTTGTCGTCTTAGACCCATCCCAAATACATATATATTACCCTAATTTTTTGAAGAATAAAAAGAGACTTCATGGCTCAATTCTAAAAAATATTTATAAAATTCAAATTTCTAAGGATTCTAATAATGGTCTTCATAGAAAATTTGATAAGATATATTTGAATTTGTTTGGCATGTAAAGATAGCAAATAACATTAACATAACATATTGTTTAATGATTGACATATTTTTGATATGTAATACAATGTATCCTATTTTTTTACTTAGTTGTACTATATATGTATATATTTTATTAAATCTTATTTCTATTATATATCTAAATTATAATACATATCACAGGTAGACATATGTGTATAATGTGTCTTTTACTTTTAAAAAATATATATCATTTACTATATAAGTCAATACTCAATACATAGACATTATATATTCGTTAATAACATATAAATTTGTAATATATATGTATATATTATGTAATTTGAGATTGATAATTGTGCACATGTATATATAAGTGTCAATATGTATTTATATAAATTCTAAAAGAAAAAAGTTTATATGAGCCCGGGCTCATATAAATCTACGTGAGCCCGGGCTTTATGGGTCATCGGATTTACATCCAGCGGCCCATAATACTCATGGGTTCAACCAATGAGTATAACCCATAATTATTATGAGCCGCCGGATGTAAATCTAACGGCCCATAGAGCCCGGGCTCATGTAGGTTTATATGAGCCCGGGCTCATATAAACGGGTCTCATTATAAAATATATTTATGAATATTATTCGAGTTCAATTTTTATTCAAGTAGAGTCGAGCCTGGGTATACTTGAACTCAACTAAAAAATATTTATGTTTGAGCCGAATTTGAGCTGACCCACTTCAAGTTGAGCCATATTCAAATCAAATTGAGTCGAGACACCTTTCCTCGACTAGCTGGCTCAGTGGGAGGACAGGAGGGGGCGAGATTACGAAATGCTAAACCAAACCGGAGGGCTTCCGGCAGAGCAAAGCCAAGTTGAGGACGCCGGCCCAGCCCACCAGCCCACGATAAAGAGAAAAAGTTTGTAGCTTGTACTCTCGTAACGCTGAATTCATTGTGTCCGATTCGCCTGCGTGAACTGAGTGAAATCAACATTACGATCGACGATTTTATCTGGGTTTTGCTAGAAGTGATCTTTGAAATGGAAGAAAACTCGGCAAACCGAAGAAAACACGGGAAATCACTTCCAGGTTCACACAGGTTAATTTCTCTCTTTTTTTATTTGTTTCTATTTCATTTCATGTTTTTGTTTGGGAACGCATTCATGGATTGCTTTATTGGGTTTCTTCCCCCTCCCCAGATGCTGAGAATCGCGTAGATTCAAGTTCGTTTGAGGCCTCACCTGTTCATCTTCAAGTGCATCATCATCGATGCGTGAAATCGCTAGTGAATTTCAGTTTCAGGGAGCTGCTTCCCAATGATGTGTGGGAAACCATCCTCTCCCAGCTCCCATTTCAAACAATTCTTGGGAAACACAGGTTAATCAAAACCTCCATCTCGTTTAATGGTGAAGAAGAAATTTCTCTGTTCTTTTTGCTAATTTTCTTCATCTGGGCTCATCTCGAATTGTTTCAAAACGTGACAGGAATTTTCTTTTCTGTATTAATATGAATGAATAACTCAATGTTTGACCATGGATTTGAATAAAAGACTTGGCTTTTGATTATCCTATTTCTTTTATGGTGTTTTACCTATTCCAAATATTTCTTTTGATGATCCTATTTGCCAACATTAAGTTTTTCTACATACTGAAAATTTCATAAATTCGTATTCATTTAACGTAATCTTCCGGTCATGTGGATTCCTTAGAAGCAGAGTCACCAAATGCATCGTCCAAAGATGAAGCCAAAAAATCAGATTCATCAAATGCAGATGCCTTGGAACGAAATTCATCAAATGCATCATGGGAGCTGCTGCCCATTAATGTCTGGGAGACCATTCTCTCCCTACTCCCACTATCAGATATTTTGAGAGTCAAATCTGTCTCCAAAACCTTGAATTCTATCATCAACTCCCCTTCTTATATGGCAGCATATGGAGCCATCCCCCACCATGACTTCTATTTTATTCTCTTCGCCAATTTTGACCTTAGAAACATGGCTGTGGCATTCAATTTTGCTGAATGTAGTTGGGTGAAAATCCCTCTTGCCCAGCGCTATTCGCTTCACATGTTCCACCGCATCCTTGCTGCCAATGGAGGCCTTGTATTGGCCGAGGGCTGGAAAAAGGAATTGGTTGTGTCCAATCTGTTTACTGGAAGCTGCAGAATTCTACCACCAATGATATGTGCTCCGGCATTGCAGCCATATGTGTTGGCCTTGATTGATTTGAAAACTTCCTTCAAGATCATTTCAGTTAATACGGCTGATAGAGTTTTTTCCGAAATGTATGATTCAGCAACCAACTCTTGGGAGGTAACAGGAATTTGCCAGGGGAGGTATGCTATGTTAGGGAATGCAGTGTGCTTGGACAGTGTGTTATTTTGCCTTAGCCACGGTCCAGACCGTCTTCTGTGTTATCGGTTGAGTTCTGGTACATGGGGTATTGTTGATGTAACTATGCCAAATCTGAATTGTTCCCATATCCTTGAACATAATGGAGGTTTGATGTTGGTTGGTGGGATTGAGGAGATGGGCACTATGAAGAGGATTGGGATTTGGGCACTAGATTTGTTGGAGAGACAGTGGAATGCAGTTTGCTTCATGCCTGATCATTTGTTTGCAGAACTGGGAAATGGGCACCTTGGACACTTTAATGTAGCTGATGGTCATGGGATGATATATTTTTGTAGAAGTGGAAGCTCGTGTGTGTTGATGTATAACTTACTAGAAGACAATTGGTGGTGGCTTCCTACATGTCAAATTTCAAGCTCGCTGAACAACTTAGCTTGGGTTGGTTATGCTGTTGATGCTCGATTTGATCTGCGTCTAGAGTAACTCGTTGGGTATGTGCCTTAACAAGACTTGTGGATAAAGAATTTATTTTGTTAGCCACAAGTTAGAGACATTTTTCATAAGAGAAAAAAGATATAATGGGTTTAACATCTCTGGTGTTGAGGGGCTTTCATTTTGTGAACTGTGAGAACCTTTGGTTGATACACGCTGGCAGGATTTAACATCTTTGGTTGATATATGTGGCATCCTTTAGTGGAGTTTCTACTTCACATATGTTGCTTAATCTAGTCTAAGCTTGCATCAAACTGTAAATTGTGTGGTGTATGGTGAAAAGATTAAAAATATATGTGACATACTTTAGTAGAGTTTCTACTTACGCATATGTTGCATAACCTAGTCTAAATAAGCTTGTATCAAACTGTAAATTGTGTGGTGCATGGTGAAAAGATTGAAATTAGAAAGAAGCTTTATTGAACAATATGAAGCTACTGCTGCTTATCTGAGTAGTAGAATGATCATTGTTTTCAACTTCTGTTATATGATCCATTATGTCTTTGTTATTCAATTAAATCTAATGTGTTTGTTATCTCTGCCTGTAATATGAATGGAAGATTATACGTGTTATCCTTTATTATCGACACATTTTTGGGAAATTATGTGGCTGGATTCAAGGTCACTGCAATGAAGGTGAGAAACTGTCATGTGGTATATTATGCTTTACAGTCCTCATAAACCAAGATAGTGTATGAGTTGTTCACCACCCGCTTTTTTAGCCGTCCCACCCTGGATGGGGGGATTTTTTTTTTCTTGACAGATATGGTGCTACGTGTTTGGGGAAAAACCTACTTGCCTACACCCAACACATAAGCACCTAAAATCTTCACTACGCACATGCATTCCCTACAGTTCAATATATGGACCAGCACAATCAGTCATCAAACTATAATCACTAGGAAGATGTAATATCTCATTATCTTTGAAGTCACATTATTTAAGATTAGAATTACCTGAGATTATGAACATTCGATCAGTGAGATGAAAAAATGTGGCTCACACTATCTTTAAAATGGCCATGGTATTTATGAATAACGAAGTCTCGTCATAACAAGTATTTTTGCTCAAACGCCCAAATCCACATTCTGGTTTTTTGTTGGAACATATGAGGAGGAAGCTTCACTCTATGTTAAAGTGGAATAAAACAAGTCCCAACACACACACACAAAATCGTTGAGCCCAAATGCAATTCGATGGAGGTTTTTGCAAGTCTTCACAAGTAGCTGCTGGAGGGGCTATCATCAAAGGTCACCAGGGAACCTTTGATGATAAACACAGTACGTTGGTTTGTCTACCATAGATGTGTGTGGAAATTGTAGACACCGCTGATCAATTGCCCTGGATGATATATAGCATGAAAATTAATGTAGATTGATTTAATAGAAAAAGAGAGATGTAATAATCATATGTGATGTAATTGTTCATGGCAATTATGTAATTTGATATGGTATTTGATGTTAGAAAGTGGGTTAAAACATACTTTTATGTCAATGAGAATATACATATGAATTAGTTGAAGGTTATGAATAGTCCTACATTGCTTAGAAAATAGTGATGTTAGCATATAAGATATAAGTTTGGTCTTTTAAGTTAGGCCCATGGGCCGATACATGTGAGACTTGTGCACTTAGGTTGCGATGCTACCTTTTGGTAAATTGGGTTAGCATGCATGGTTGGTTGGGTTAGGTCAATACGATAATTATTTTAGAACAAATCTTTTTAGTTTTCTCTTAACCCAAAATGAGTCCGATTTTCTCTTAACCAAAATATGTCTAGTAATTGGCGGCGCACATCCTTTTGAATGGGATGGTTGTCTTTTTCAACGGGATTTCTTATAAAACACTGAATCATTTACAGGGGGTTAGTCAATTAAGATTTAAAAATAAAATGCGAATATTTTAAAATTTCCGGCTAGTCATTTAGAATTGTCTATGCTATATTTACAATCCAATATTATTACATTAAGATTTAAAATATAATATTTTAAATACCGCGTTAGTGGTTAAACAATTAATTCTTGTATTTAAAATATAGTGTTAGTTAAAAATCTTAGGATTGTGACTTAAAAGGATTTTGCTGGAAACTTATAACATACAAGTGGGATTTTACAACACCACCTCTAGATATGGTATTGTAAAATGACAAAAACACTAGAAAAGGGAGGCCGACATGTACTAGAAAATGGAGGTTGGAACGCACTAGAGGTCGATACCAATACAGTATGGGGGGCGATACGCCCCCCACAAGTATCTTAGATACATACTGGCCGTATCGGGCATACGGTATCTATACGGCCGATATGTATCAATAGTCTAATATTTTAATATTTTTATTTAAAAAAATTTAATTTTTTTTATTAAAAACAAAAATATAATTCCAATTCAACCTCTTATAATGACTATGCTTTTATTATATTAAAAATATTTTTAAAAAAATTATATGAGATCAATATAAGTGGGTCTATATATGAGATCAATATAAGTGGGTCTATATAGTTTACATAATTTTTTTAAAAATATAGTGTTCCACAATTATGCATTTACTTAAACATCTACCATATGAGTTTCTCAATAATATTCATATGACTCATTAAATATCTTATTTTATTTTAAAATAAATTAATTTTAGAACACTCAATATTGGGCGGAGGGAATAATAGTTTGTAGAGGACAGAGGGAGTAAAGTGTATGGTTCTAAAATAAGATAATTTTAGAGCACTCGTATCAGTTTATACGACCTTCTAAAATAAAGTATTATAATGATATATTATTAGTTATAATATTTTTTTTATGTATATCAAAGGCTTTACGACCATTTTGGCACGTAATAAGCGTATCATCGGTGCGTACCTGTATCTATGATTGCCGATACTATCATCCATATCAATACCATGAAAGGTCGTTGATAAGTATGAAATATATATCTATTTTATATGCCTTTTTACCTTATTTGCTAGTATAGATTAGGTTAATTTAGAGTTAGTTATAGTTTATTTAGATTAAGATAGATATTAGTATTTTAGTTTAATTATTAATTAATTTTGTAGTTATTAGTAGTTTAGACATGTATTTGAATCAATTTAGAATTTTAATTATATTCTACATGTCTAAAATATGATATTTTATGTTTTATAGGTAAAGTGCGCTTATTGAAGTACTTGGACGATATTTGAAATAATTTAAAATAGTCTTGACATGCTTTAAAGTAATTTGGACAACTTTTTGGAGTTATAAACAAATTGAAAATTAATATGGACATGAAGAAAAGCTTAATGAACAGAATATGGACTGTCTAGAAAAACTGTCCAGATTGCAGAAACACTGCAGCCGTTCGAACGGGGTCACTTACTGTTCGATCGAGATAACGTGATTTTGAAGCAAAACTCAGTTCAAGCTTTCGAACGGGCATGTAGGGCGTTCGAACGGCATAACGTGCAGTTTCCTAGTTTTAGCCAATTTTCAATCCTTTTCATATTCAACTTCTTCCTACGGATCTTATGCCTATAAAAAGACATATTTGGCTTGAAACCGGAGGATTCTAGTAGATTTTATGAGGAGAAAAAGGAAGAAGAAGATGGAAGAGAACTCAAAGCTTTTAATGGAGATTTAAGTGCTTTCTTCTACAATGGAAGGCTAGACTTTTCTTTTACTTAAGAGTTAATGAAGTTGTAGATAAGTTTCAGTTTCTTTTCTTTTTAATTTAGATCTCAGTTGTGAATGATGACAATTGTATGATATGAATTTCCTTTTTAATGGAAGAGCTTTTCATGTTTATTCAAGTCTATGTTGATTTATTGTCTTGTAGATGATAGATTGATGTGGTTTTAATATTTTCATCAATTCTAATTTCTGTGATTTAGATGAGATGTTCATACAATAGTTTTAATATTCAAAAAATTAATGACTTGGATGAGTTATACTAATATTAGACGGGTCATGCCTATATCTAGTTTAGTGTAGATGATTCGTGCTATTGTCGAAGATAGTTCATGCCATGGAATTTAATTAATGATTCTTTCTGAAGTAATTCTAGCTTGTAGCTGAGAATACTTGTTCATCTTCACACTAGATTTAGATTAAAAATTAAGGAATTGTTATGGTTCTATAGTGGATTCAATTTCCTAAGTAAATTTCATCATATTAATCTCTTGCTTTTAAACTAGTTGATTCCTTTCTTTTGCTTAATTTAAATTTAAGTTTGTTTTAGTTTTTAATCAGCAAATTCTTCTTTAGATTTAGTGATAATCCATCCGTCCCTGAGGTTTGACAACCCTTAAATACTCATCCTAGTACAATTACCTTGTACACTTGCAAAGGGTTTAATCATAAACGATCAGCCGTAACAATATGGATGAGAGTATCGACTATGGATACAGGTACGCACTGATGATACGCTTGGTACGCTCCGAAACAAGCATAAACCCTTTTATAAATATAAAAAATATTATAACTAATAATATATCATTATAATACTTCTTTTAGAATATAATAAGACCGTATAATGCTGTATCAACTGATATGGGTATTCTATAATTAGTTCATTTAAAATTATACACTATTATGCTCTCTGTCCCATACAAAGTATTGCTCATTCTTTCTCCGTGTTTTAAAATTACTTTATTTTTAAAATAAATAATATGCTTCATATGAGTCTAAGTTATATGTTTAAATAAATGTATATTTGTGGACCACTATATGTAAAAAATAATTATGTAAATTGCATGGACCTACATGTAATGATCTCATATAACTTTAAAAATATTATTTTTAATATAAAAAAACTTGAACGTTTAAAGAAGTTGGGTTTGAATTGTGTTTTTTTTAAGGAAAAAAATTATAAATTTTTTTAAAAAATTTAACTTTTTTATTTAAAAAATAATTTTTTAAATAAAAAATATTTTTTAAATACATTATCGGTACATATCGGCCGTATCGATACGGTACGGCCGATATGGCTGTTACGTATCGATAATTATGGTGGGGAGCGTATCGCCCCCCATACCATACCAATATCAGCCGATACGGCCTTTTATGATCAATACTGCCTTCCATGAGGCTGTCATTTTCATGCGGCGACTGGAGCTTAGCGGAGGCCACCATCCTTGCCAAAGAAACCATCATGGCCAGGTAACGTCTCCTCTCACCCTCCAACTGCCACTATCTTCCATTCTCTGTTTTAATTTTTTTCCTCCGCATACCCTATTGCCTACTCCGCTCTTGGCCACCTCTCGCATTTTTTCAAATTATATGGATGAGTCAAATTTTAAAATTGTAGATAAAAATTTTTTAGGAATTAATTATTTTGAAATCAACTGCTCAAATCCCGGGATTCTAGTAATACAAGATTTGGGTATCCAAATATTTTAAAATTTGGCAGTTCAAATCCAAGAATTTGGATTATATTCTAAAATCTCATATTTTAAATCCAATATTTAAAATTTTCATTGACTAGCCCCCTGTTACCGTCTTCTGTGAGAGCGATTGCATAAAAGTGGTTCGTTGCATATGTTGTGTGAAGGTGATTCTATTGTGTGGTAGTTCGTCTTATCCTTGGAGATAAACTATGATACCCCATTTGTCATTTTCGATAAATGTGAGGGATTGAGAATAATTATTAATTTTTAGAGAGAAATGAGTCAAAATAGAAGAGTGAAACTACCCTATGTGGATAGGCTCGAAGAAATGAGTGTAACGAGTTAAAGAACGCAAGAAATAGAGGTCATGAAAAAAATTATGACCTCGGGAAGCGTATCTCATAGGCTACACCTACTTGAAAAGAGTAGGATTACCTTCCTTGAGTAGTTTAGTTCTATAGGGCTTTTTGATAAAAACTCAATGGTGCCAAGAACACTCAAATCTAAGTCTGGAGTGGAAAGATATGGATGTTTGAAGATAGAAAAGATTTAAAAAAACACGTGGCAAGCTTGTACATCGTTGGTGAACCCGCACACCAGAATGCACATGAGTGTCATGGTGCCACACACACCTGTGAAACGATGTGCATGTTGCCATTTTTGGCAACACAACACCGTGATTTTGGCACGTCATGGCCTATTTAAGGGGGAGTGAGTTCTTTTTTAACCTCAAACCCTATTTTCTATGTTTTTAGGTCATTATGAATCCAATTTAGTCTGTTCAAAAGGCGTTTTTGACTAAATTGAGCATAATCTATGCAAAGGAAGGTTCATTCCTCGAGTTATACACTCTAAAGGGGGAAATAGCATGGGGAAAGATGAGGTTTTGTCCGTTACCTTTGGGTATAAAGAGAGAAACATCCTAGGTAAGGGAGATTTTTCCACTATGCCTTCAAGCAAGAGAGAGAAGCATCTCCGGGTTAAGGGGGATTTTGTCATTTTTGGACAAGAAAAGAAACAATATTCTGAAGTAAGAGAAGACTCTGCCCAATGTCTCTAGACTTAAAGGGGTAGACACCCTTAAAGAAGGAGAAACTCCAAACTCTACTACTTCTATAAACCCCAAGGAAGTAAGCATTTATGACATTTTGACTTTAATGCATTTTAAATAAATGCATGTGTATAACTTAAAATATTAAATGAGATATATGTTTTGCCCTAATTTGTTTTAATCTAATATGATCTAATATGCGCTGATGTGTTTTGTTCTGCTATGTGATATAACGAGATATCTCACTCCTATGATTTATTAGCTTCTATTTGACTCCAATGGTGTTATGAGATTTTCGTCTAATTTTGAATGTTTTACCGGGTTATAAGTATATGAAATATATGATTTTGTGCTACTTAATACATGTATTAACTGTTAGACAGAACTATGTTTGGATCTAATTGTATTTGAATGATGTTGGAGATGTTATCTAATACATATATAGGCAACCAATGACATGATAATGTTAACGCAATCTAAATTAATTATAAATATATATTTTATTTTAACCTGCATGCGGTGGAGCATTAAAGCTTTGTAGTGCGCAAAGGAATGTTACATCTCTCATACACAGATTATGCTTCCTTGTTTAAGAAAAAAAAAATTTACTTCGAGATTCCTAGACTCTGAATCTACTAGGGTTGTTACACAGATGCCTAAGTAATTCCTAAGCACTAGTACGGAGGGCATAAGTTTATCTTAAGGACAGGAGTATGTGACTCTTGATTCGATCTAGTTCTTGACTTTATGTAACTTTCCTTAATCACAATAATTATTAAGGTAATGGAAATTAACATTTGAAACTCCAAGCTATAAGGTATACAATGTAAAATGTGTGCTAATTGAATGTCGCTTAATAATAGGGGTGGGTTGAGTTTTGCAAAACCCAACCATTGTTAATATTTGGACTCTAGTTTTGATGTGAGTCAGCTTGCATTATCTCCAAGCTTTTGATTCTCCAACTCAATCAATGTATCCCATTTGGATGAAGTGAGGCGTATGTGATGGATCAGACAGGAAAAATCCAATGTGAATATTACTCAGGGGGTAGATTGATTTTTTATCTCCTCATTTGTCATATTTTAATCTAACTGCCCATGATACCTTAGCTCACGCTGATGTACATAAACCCAAACTCATATACGTTTTCTATTTAAAAAATAAAATTATATATTTTCGCTATTATAAGCCTCAAGGATACAACTTAACAAGATCTCCATGATCTATAGTATTATTTAGAACTTGATTAAAGTTCAAAAGTGTAATTTTTTAATACTTTAATCAGGCAGTTCAAGTTGGACAGCCTGATTCGGAACAACAGCTTAAGAATTCCAACTCCTAACCATTAAAACCAGGTTAACACAATCAAACCTATAGTGGTATTCTTAGAGCAATTTTAACCTAGATGCCAAAGTTGAGATGGCTCGCATTTTAGGTGTCATATGGTGGCTTGGCAATTTTGGGTTCTAAAATTTGACATGCCTACAAACTCTAAAGAAAGATGTCAATGTAATAACTATTTTTTAGAACAACTTAAAGAAACAATGGTACAAATGTAGCACATTATAAATGTGGGATATATATTCAAATAATATTCTTTCAGTCTTAGATTAATAGCTCCATTGGACAAAAAAGTTTGTTCTATATTAATAACTTTATTTTGTTCAATTTAAGTAATTTGGTACTTGAAAAAGAGTATCATAAACTTTTTTTTCCTTCTTTCCATATGTGAGTTTCAATATTAAATAAAAATTACTATTTTTCCAAGTGCTATTAATATTAAAACCAAGGGAGTATTTTTTAAGGTTTAACATCACACTTTTTGGGATCTCAAACTTAAAGGCCTAAATTGGAGCATATTTTGATTCCCCTAGATACCCCTATATACCAATTCTAATTGTTATGATTGGTCACTTGGGATTTGATACTTTTTTTAGGGGGAAGCCCCTGACAAAGGGAAATTTTTTTAATGCTCCACTATAATAATGAACCCAGTGTAATAAACACATAGGAACCATTAATCTATAAAGTCAATGGTGTATATACTATAGCACATTAGTACTAGTACTACTGGTGCTAATGTGTGCTAGCATATGTGTTGTCAATCTCAAACTTACACTTTGTATTCCTTATATTAAAATTATTATCAGAGGGGAACATAAAAAAACTCTCTTGTAAGATAAGGTGGGAAAAGGCACAACCCAAGGCCTTAGCCGATAAAACAAGTAAAAAGAATGGAAGGATGGAGGGATAGGTCGCAAGCAGCGGGATTAAGAAAAAGGGCGAAGTTTGCTAGCTTGTCGGCAAAACCATTTGCTTCCCAATAGATGTGGATTACAGTCACTTTCTCAGGGAGGATACGATTAAATGGACGGTAGATGCAAGAAAGCTTCCGCACACCAACGGCAAGGGCCAGTTGGACAGCTTCAAGGCAGGCGAATGCCTTAGCCAAGAGGGACGAAGCATTCCCGATGAAACTGGCAGTTACATCCTGGGTTGAAGATGCTCTTCCTGACAAAATTTTTGCACTGTTGTGAAATCCTCCCATTTGAAACATGAGGCACCCAACAACTAAATCATACTCCCTCCCTCTAGCATTAATAGCTTTATTTAATTTTTTAATATTTTAGTTTATTTATAAAAAAAACAGTATGTATATAATTAAGTGGGTCCTTCTTCATTGCTTGCCATTTGCAGTAGACATTGTTAATGGGACTCTTGTCATGTTGGTGCACAAGTTTCATTCAAAGGTTTCCATGAGTGTAAGTTATGGTTGAGGAGGAAGAGTGTGTGTTCATGATTCTTTGGATAGACATACCATGATTAATTTGCAAGCCAAGCAATAAGTACACTTCAGAATTATGGAGAATTATGACAGGTCATTGGCCTTGTGAGCCTCACATGTCTCATTCTTAAAGATCTAGCAACTGATAAAGATGGCTTGTTGCACCAAGTTGGTGGGGGGGGCAAAGTCCAGCCTTCCCTTTAAAGGTGGGCAGTGGGTGTGGTCCAACAAAGGAGAATCTCCAGAGATTGGGTACTGAAATGACAACAACAAACTAACGGAAGAATGCAATATTTTTGCTCATTATCCTCTTGCCTTACTTTTCAACCATCTTCATTTCTTTAGTCCAATGCCAACTAAATTTCTTTAGAATGAATTATTTGCGCTCCCTGTCTAATGACTACAAAAATGAGCCCCACAAGGGTCCCAATCGCATGGGAAGAAGAGGGGCATTTGATTAGGGACCCCTGAAACTGAAACTAGATCAATTCTCGGAGGGATTATTGGGTATTGACGGCACATAAGCTAGTGCATATTAGCATAAAGATCAACAATTTGTGTAAAATGAGAGTAACTTCTAGAGGGTATTCTAGGAACGCTCAACCACAGGGTATTCTGGGAATACTTAAAAAAATTTTCAATTCCGAAATTAAATTGCCATTTCACTTATCCATTGAATTTTTTGTAGTTGAAAGTTGGATTTCAAATTCATCGAGTAAATTCAAATTGAAAAAAACAATCAAGAAAATGGGGACCCATTAATCTGGAGGGCCCCAAATTTTGTAAGACTCCTATTAGAAGAAAAATACTTTTGAGGGTTGTTTCCAATGGGATAGGCCCATGGTTGTAAATCCTGTAGATCATGACAATGCATTAAAAATGTTGGTCCCATTCATCTACATTGTTCCAATGATAACTCAAAGTATGTTAAACATTGTTTTATCTAAATATTTCTGCTTCAAAGGGCCTGCAGAGGTGTTTTTAACATAACTTTATGTTTCAAATTATTATTTTTCGTTAATGAAGAGTATCCAAGCCTTTGAGAACCAATTAAAAGTATAAGCAGCCAGTTGTATCGTGCCACCACCATTCAAGCACCTTATATTATGAACTATAGTATGTATTGCTAAACAAAATTGATTTTCTCAGAACGAACATGTTTAGAGAAAAAGGGGCCTCAGGAGACAATAAAAGTACTATGTTAGAAAATAAAATAAATTGGGCCTCGCATTTATGCAGTGTTCCTTTCGTCTTAAATTAATAATTTTATTTAATAAAAAGAATTTATTCCATATTAATAGATCCGTTTTATAAAATTAAAGTAGTTAGATACTTAAAAAAAATATTGTATGCTTATTTTTCTTTCTCTTAAATATAGATTTTATCATTTAATAAAAATTATTATTTTTAAAATATATTTATATAGATTCTATGAAAACATGGGTCACAGTCTCCTTGGAGGTTCAATCATATTTTATGATCCTCTAGTCCTATATTAATAATTTTATTTAAAATTTTAAAATAAATTTATTTATTTATTTTAAAAATTAAATAAAATTATTAATATATAAAGATAATATGTGTAAATAAAAAATTTAAATTTATAATAAATAAATAAAAATTTATTTTGGTAGCAAAGAAGCTATCTGCTTTCAATGCTGAAGGAGAGAGTCCACGCCTCCACGGCCGCAGCCCATGTTGGTGCGTGTAGGGAATTTACACATGAAGGTATATTGTGCATTGTACCTTTGACTGCAATAAGTGCATGAATAATTTATGCCATCCATTCAATGTTACAAATGCACTAAAGTTTGCGACTTTAAGAAGCAAGGGCCACGTTTGCGAGCATTTATTGTGAAAGCTGACAGTCCATGTCCTCATGTCGTTGCATTGCCTTATTTGATTAACTTGCGGGCTTGGCAACAATTATAGTAGGACTACGTAAATTATTCAGATAATTATAGTAGGACTACGTAAAATATTTAGATTTTTTTTAGAGGATGTTTAGTTGCAGCTTTCAGCCTTGGCTAGTGATCAATTAGAGCCTCTAATCATAATATTATAGCAAGGGTAATGATTTTTGATTTGATAGTTAAGGGCTTTAGTTCATTAGCAAGCGTTGGCTAATTTTTTTTTAATGATAAAATCTTTAGAGTTTTTTTATGGCTAAATTTTGCCAAAGTACTAATTTTTTGTTTTGGTTCCACAAGTATTGATTTGATAGCAAAGGAAAACATCTAAAAAAAGAGTAATGTAAAAAAAAAGGCAAAATATTAAGAATCCTTAGAATTATTGTTAGCCCTTTAACTTGATGGATGCGGGAAGGGGGTAGCTACCCCCATGCTTGGCAGCGGACAACTAAGTTTTGCTAGGCAGCGGACACCCTAGGTAGCCCCTTGGTCATGGATGGATGCTGGGACGGCGCGGGTGTTATTCCGGACGAGCTACTTGCCTTGCGGAGCAGGCTGGGTAGGAGTCCTTGCGCAGGCGGGACCTAGCGGCGAAGCTGGGCGCTGGTTGGACTTAGGGGAGGACTCCTAAGGCGGATAGGATTCAACGTATGTTGGCTGGCTGGACTCCTAGTTGGAGTAGGAGACCGGGCAGCAAACTCCTAGCACAGATAGGACTCACACAGGCAAGCTGGTCACACTCCTACGACGGATGGGAATTGGAGTGGCTGGTTTCCTCAGATGGGTTGACTCATGGAGGCAGCATGGCCTTAGACTTCTAGCGGAAGACGGACTCTTGAAGACTCCTAAACTATGCTGGGGGCGGAATGGCTTTGGGTTGAGAGTTGGACAGGGTGATGACTCTTGTATTGGGTGGGTTTTGTACTTTTAGTTACTCTAGGACGGCCAGCCTATGGCTGAGTCTATTTAAGGGAATGGTTGGGGCGGCCATGGCAGGAGAATGATCTGATTTTCCTGCATAGCGAACCAGGGAGGAAGAGAAGAGAGAGAGAGAGATCTCAGCCTGGTTGTTCAGCCCTGCCCTCTCCCTACTTGTGTATTTCAGCAGATTGATTTACATAGCTTGGGCGGAGACCCTTGCACCAGGTTGGTTGTATTGCTTTGTGGTTGTTTTGCTTGTTTTCCCTTTCATATACGAGTGGGAAGGGAAGAGAGTGGCTGCTGGCTACGTGGTGTAATCAGGCCATCATGAGTGCGAATGCTAGGCAAAGCTTCGTGCCCGTGACAACTACCAATGTTATAACAAAAAGTTTAAGAAAAATACTTTTGTGATGTTGAAAAATCAACGTAAAAAAGTTACTTCATCATTTCAAAATCATTGATAAATGGGACCCATAAAAATGGGTCCTACTCATCAATGGTTTTGAAATGAAGACATAGCTTTTTGACGTTAATTTCTCAACGTCAAAATAGCATTACTCAAAGTTTAATACCCTTACAATATTAAGATTTCTACATAAATTTCTCATATGTATGTGTGAAAGTCCTAGGGATTTTACTTGTTTTCTTATAAATTTACTTCTAGTTGAAAAACATGTTTACATTATTTAATATTCAATATAGAGTGAAAGTCATGATCTAGTATCCTAAATGGTTCTTGTTAGAAAGTATGCAGAAAGAGAAGCAGGTACAATTGGTGCATTAATACATTTATCACTAAACAATGTTTAGTGAGGGGATGTTTTTCCTTGGATACTTTTTCTACAAACACAAAACCATAGGAAAAATTGTAGTGTGACTTTTTTGGTGAAAAAATTATCATTCATTGGTCATAGCCGTATGAGACTTTTTATTGTCATAATTTTTTCGTATTTTTGTCATCTTCCAAAGTAGCTCATGTGGTGATTTTTTAAAATTTCCCCACTTACTTGTGTTTTACCTTCAAGATTATGAATTTTTTCACTCTTCTTTGCCTATGCAAAAAATTATTTCCGTAGCTATTCTTGTGGGCCCCACTACCTAAATATTATCCCTCTTATATATATATATGTATATATGTAATTATGTATAGTCACATACATAAAAATTGATATATAATAAAAAATTTGAAATATAGTTCATTAATTTAGAAAAAAATGAGATTTCATTGCCGGGAAAAAAGTTACATATGACTAACATCGGAAAAGAGAGGTGTTGTTATTTTTTGTACAATTGGGAGAGATTATTTTCCGTAGAATAATGTTCTTTACAAAAGAATGTATAACAAATGTTAAAAAATACAAGGGATTGAAGAATTTTTTCTGACTATAACAGTAAAATCCATTTTGACTCTTTAAAGAAAATGTCATATCCTTTGAATAAGCCCAAAGACCAGAATTACACAATGTGGCTTCCAAGGATTCCCTCCGTATTATTAGCTCAAGTTTAACTGCTGCAAAGCCTTGACTAATCCTTACCATTGTTCTTTTACAACCTCGTATCTTTATCACAAGAAATTAATAATTCAAATCCGTTGGTGAAACTTCATAAGCCACACATCACAGGAAATTGACAATACATATGCTAGCAATTCAAATTAGGTAGTGAAGCTTCACAAACTTCACGAGCTAGTCTCCAGAAATCGACAATGCACACGCCAATTCACCTGCCGTATACATATTTTATAATTTTTGGATTTCCTGTGATATAAGGCTGCTCGTGAAGCTTATCAGTGGGTTTGAATCCCCCTGTAGAAGGGGGATCACCATGCTGAAGGGAGCATTTAGCATGTGGGTGAGGGACTCTTTTTCCCTGCTCCTAAAGGTATCAAGCAGGTGGGATGGTCCCAAGAGCTTTGTCCTGACCCGAACGTCACTCGCCCACGCTTTGGGAAGTATCACCAGTACTGCAACAGTTTGGAGTTTACCCTGTATCTTTTCATATTTTTTTTGGCGGACATGGTTTTCTCATCTGCTGTTATAGAACATGTAGTTTTTTGTATAAATTCTGTTTATATGAGCTTGAGCTCACATGTTTTAGCATAAGTCTGTGTTTTGTAAGCCGTTAAATTTTAATCTGATGGCGCATATAACTCAATTTTCACGCGTGTACTCATAGGAACAATTTTCTTTTTTCATTTATTTATCACAAGAGCTGAAATGGGCAAGGACGCCAACCATTGAAACACAGCGCCAAATTACCAGAGCTCGCTATAATCACAGAGGGTTGGGAGAAGCCAAAGACAAAAGAAAAATACATTTTCCCCCATACAATATATCTCATAGCAAAAATGAGAAAACATGCGCCTAATTCGCACCAAAACCATCAAACATCACGTAGTTCTTGCTTATCCAATCTGAATTTGTGATAATTGTTTAAAATTCTATTCACAATTGTCAAAGTTTATGAATACTCAATGGAAACCTAATAAGAAATGTTTCCAACTGCTCGGCATCAACTAATCGCTTATGTCATGGAGAAGAAAACAAACTCATAGTAATCAAATGTGGTTGTGGCAGAGAGAGAGGAAGAGTTAATTACTGCTTTGATCACTCAATTAAACAAATGGAGTATTAGTCACATAGCAGACAAAAATCATTTTATTAGCATGGAGAAGCTGATAATATAGTTGTTCCATCTTCAGGGGATCGCAAAGTTGCTAACTTTTTGTTTACTCTTTTTTTTTTTGCCAACATAAGTAACTTGTTAGATCAAAAAAAAGAACAAAATTTCTTGTAAACTCATGTATGTGGCATTTTTGGTAACAAGTCATGACTACGCTAGAACTCCCTACCTAGATATTATTTATGTAGACATAAACATTGCAGCTAAACAAATATAAAACTTTGTGGTGCTTCTGTGTCCCTTGCATTTTATTAAGTTCTATTTGGAAATGAAAAGGAAAACTGAAACAGCAGATGCATGAAAACAGAGAGCATTTGTATGTTGCAGAGAGAGAGAAAGAAAGAGTTAATTACTGGGGAGTCAGGGAAGGAATCATTTGATCAGAGGAGTGGGGTCCAGACTAATTAAGGCAGCACGCCGGCTTCAGCTTTTGGTTCGTCCCCCCAAGGCCAGCCAGTGGGGAGGGTGAATCTCCTCCCCTTCTTTTTTCTTTTCTATCTGTGTTTTTGTTATCTTACTTCCATTCTTCTACCCATTTCTGAATGAAACCGGACTTGAATGCAAAAAGGGTTCAATCATTTTTGTGTTTTTAGCCTGTACTCACCAAGATCAGCTGGAAGAAGCAGTTGTTTGTACTTGTGGTGGAGAATCAAACAGGAAGAGTAGCTGAAGGAAAATGGGGTCCAGCTCCTTCTGCTGTTCGTTGGAACTTCAGTGCCCTCTGATACAGGGGGCGTCTCTCCTGTGTTTTCCTAGCCGACGGGCTTGTTTCTGATTGCTGGGTCTTGACCTCCAGAGGATGCTAGGCGCGGGGCGTCGTGATCTTGAGCGTGGAGTTGGACTAGTATGGAAGATCTCATCATGAAATTGGGTGAGCATTTCTTATTCTTTTTTGTTTTACTTCTTGGGTTTTTCCTCATGAATGGCAATGAATGTGGAAGCTTTTTTCATATCTAGAATGACAATCTGTACTTTCAAGCTGTTATTGAGGTGTCGCCTGTTTGTAAATGTGCAGGCTTTTCTGTTGTCTGGGTGCATTGTTATTTTTTGTAAGTGTTTCTGTGCAAACATGGTGAACCATAAATACTCTATCTTTTTGTGTTTTTTTCTTCACATTTCATAATAAATGCGAAAAGTTTGGGGATTACATTGATGGTGTGATAACTTTTGTAGGCTAATACTTTTTCCCATAATTTCATATTTCAAGTTACACATCAAAATACATGGAACATATATGCATCTACTTGTGTTTTTTAAAATAGAACTAATGATAGTGAACCCAGCGTTAACCTCGAGTTCTTCATTCATTTGGCTGCTAAGGGGGTTGTTTGCGCGAACAATGTCAGTTGCATTTGACCATATATGTTTGAAAATGGATAGAATTTGGAGATTAGTGGGCAAATTGGGGAAAACTTGGGACTGTTTTTTATCATTTATATTTTTGGAAAAAAGGGTTAGTTAAGCTGTGTGTGAGATGAATGGAAGTGATGATATAAAACGGGAGAAACAGAGAGGATTAATGGAATTTGTGCATTTTAAGCTGCCCCATATGAACATTATTCCTGTTGTTATTTCCATCATGTGATAG
Source organism: Saururus chinensis (assembly GCA_035235625.1). NCBI lineage: Eukaryota > Viridiplantae > Streptophyta > Magnoliopsida > Piperales > Saururaceae > Saururus > Saururus chinensis. The sequence goes on from CP141140.1 coordinate 33,460,470, forward strand.
GAAAACAGTAAAAAATTAACGAAACAAATAATTATAATGTTGTTTTGTAAAAACAATCATGATGCATAATGATTTCCTTGTGTACCAGCTTGACCACATAAGTTGTTTGATAATAATTATTATTACCACAACAAACAGATACCCAAAGATGCTATCATATATTTCTTCTGCTATGTCAAGAAAGAGATTGCATAAAGATGATTCAAGTGGAAAACAATAGCTTTTTTGTTTTTCTTTTCTCTCCTTCTTGTGGAGGTATATTAGCTCAACTTCCATCTTATAAGTTATTGTCACTTCCAATTTTCTTATTTAAGCGTCTTTGTATGTCATTAGCACATTAACTTTGTTTATCCGCAATTTAGAATGTTTCTTGGCTTATTTTCAAAGAAGTATATAGATATTGATGGCTAAATCCTTACATTTTCAACATTGCATCAATGTTAAAATTATTTTGAAGTTAATTTAGTAGTTTGAGCTCATTTCTCTGACTGCTTTCAATTCAGGATTCCAACAAAAGAATCTGGATTCTTCTCCTCGTCAAAGTTTGGACGGAAGCCTTAGAAGGTCTAAATATGGTTTGTGCTCTCTACTACCACTTTGTTTCCCTTTGTCAACTTCCACATGAAGTTAGATAACTTTTGATGATAGACAGGGTTTTGTGTAGTATGATAAAAGATGGGATTGATTCTAATTGTTATTGTGATTTTTTAGTACATAATCTTTGAATCTCCTTTAGAATGTATGACACCATAAATATCTTTATTTCGTTTAGTTTTTTTGTGTCAAATGTGTGCATTTGTTAGGCACTAGAACTCAACCATCTTTCTCTTTTTTCAAATAGATAAATTTGGTTAGTTTGACGTTTCCATAGTGAGTTAAGCCAGCTCTAGTTAGAGCACCCCTATGTAGTCTCATAATAACCACTGTTTCACCCAAAACATCTATTCCACCATTCATGAACTGACATAAATATTAAATTATGTGGACGCTTGGTTGATGTATCCCTTATTTACTGACTAATTGATAATTAATCTCAAGTTTGGGACACCTGTTGGAGTGTCAAACCCTCGACCAAACCCTGGAATAATGCAATTAAAGTTCACATAATTGCTCATCTAGGTACAAAAGCTGCCATGTTTACATCAGAATTAATCAAAATGATTATTGTAATGATTAAGAAAATATGTCTTCTCGGTTTTTCTCTTTTACACATAACCATGAAAAATCGTTCATGCAAAGAATAATTGGATTTTGTATTATCCAATATGAAAAGAAGAGTAATGTGCTGCAGGTATGTCCCCTGATATAAGGTCTGAAATCTCAACCTCAAGCAGGTTTCATCCTACATCCAGGAGAGTATTCAAAGGCCTAAAAGATTATTCTAGGAAACTTTTAGACCTCGATTCATTTACCCATTACCTTGAAGATTGGGTTTCTGAAAAAATATGTCCAAGTTCCACTAACAGGAAGCAGTTGTTCAAACCTCCTTTCACATTTGATGAGTTACGCAAACTTGATTATGCCTTGGAGGGTGTCTTATTTCAACAGCTATTTCGGATGCCTTATTCTGTATATACTTCGGATGATCTAAGAGAGGATGAATTTCTTGCCTTGGAAGATTTCCTTCATGCAATTATTGAGGGCCTATGGCATACTTTTTGGAACAAGAGTGGTTCTCTGCCATGTTTTGTGTCTTGCCCTCGTCACCCTGGATCAAAATTTTATACAGTTGAAAATGCTATTTCAAAAGGTAGATTAGGAAGTCTTTGCGGAGCTGCTTTGGTTATGAGAAATGGTGCTGTTGATACACAGGCTCGGTGGGACCATGTGATGGAGCTAGTTTTGTTTAAGTCAGACATTTCAGGTGGAAACGAGTTAGGTTTTTCAGCAGCAGTAGTTTGTGAAGCTCTCTTTTATGGGTTCCATATACTTCTTTCCAGGAACTTGAGTAAATACAATTCCGATATTGGTGATTCTGTATATTTGCTTGTTCTTGACTCCAAATTTGGAGGAATAGTGAAGTTTGGGGGTGATTTGAGTAAACTTGAGATCAACTCAAATGATCCATATCGCTCAGTAGCAGAATGGATCAGACTGCACTCCGAGATTAATGTTTCGCCTGTTGATCGGATCTGGAATAAGCTAGGGAATGCTAACTGGGGAGACCTGGGCACTTTGCATTTGATTCTTGCAACATTTTACTCTATTGTTCAGTGGATAGGACCACCAGAAAAGTCTATAGCTTCATTAGCTGCAGATCATAGTCTTCGCCTTCAAAAGCGAATTGTAGAGTGTCGCCTTACCAGAAATGGTAGTAGTAGATCCATGTACATGTCTCAATCTGGCCATAATCAAGGGGAGATTGTTGAACTTGGTCCTGATGAGGATCAGAAATATTCAAGGCAAAGTTCACGTTTAAATCTCAAGCCAGGTGAAGTCATGATGTTGGAGACTCATAACGGGCAGGAAAATGGATTTCAGATACAAGAGACCCTGACTGATGGAAATTGTTTATCCTACAGTGCCGTCTCTCTTGATCATCCCAATGAAGCATTTACTGTTTACGTGGGTGCTCACCCATCCAGACTAGAGCCATCTTGGGAAGATATGAGCCTGTGGTACCAAGTCCAGCGGCAAACTAAAGTATTAAACACCATGAAACAGCATGGTGTATCATGTAAGTATTTGCCAGAAATAATAGCCTCAGGGCGTATGCTGCATTCAGGTCCTTGTAATAAGAAAAGTCCAGGTGATCGATGTGATCACCCCTGGTGCGGAACACCAATTCTTGTAATCTCCCCTGTAGGTGAGCCCCTGTCTTCCATTGTCGGCTATGGGGGACTACTTTCAGCTGAAGAAGCACTTAGGTGCTGCAGGGACTGCTTATTGGCTCTCAGAAGTGCGTCATTGGCCAACATTCAACATGGTGATATCTGTCCTGAAAATGTAATTCGAGTTAAAGCAGCAGGATCGACAACCAGAAGCTTATATATGCCTGTGTCATGGGGGCGGGCAGTTTTGGAGGATAAGGACAGTCCAGCCATTAATTTACTATTCTCCTCTACCTATGCCCTTCAGCAGGGTAGGCTATGTCCAGTGTCTGATGCTGAGAGCGTTATTTACCTCCTCTATTTTGTGAGTGGTGGATCAATGCAGCAGCAAGATTCTATCGAGTCAGCACTTCAATGGAGGGAAAGATGTTGGGCACTCCGTTTAATTCAGCAGCATCTTGGTGAGGTTTCTCCACTTTTGAAGGCATTTGCAGATTATGTGGACAGTTTATGTGGGACTCCGTATCCTGTTGATTATGATATCTGGTTGAAGAGACTGGACATAGTTGTTGATGGTTCTGATAGAGGAAAACTGGTTCAGGAGATGGCGAGCTCAGTAAGGTTTGACAATGTGGGCGAATCTTCAGGAACTTCTGGAGGAGGCGCATCTGTGTCACACTAAGACTTGATTTATTTGCAAAGAGGATGTCATCCTGCAAAATTTTGGGGTTTTCTCCTTCTTTCTGTATGTCAATTGTAATTTTGTTCATGGGTGAGGTTTTGTGAAGGATACGGTTTTAGGCCTATCAGATGATTCAGATTTGTTCTTGATTGGCATATTCGTTTAACATTTTTTACAAGAGCATCATTCATCATTGTAATTGATGGAAAGTCCCCTAAAAAAACAGATTTTCTGCCACAATCATTCATGCTGCACAATTCTTTGCGTGTCTGAAAAGATATCACAAGTGCAAAATTGTGGAAACTACTCAAAATTTAATCCTATCACTCTATTATATCAATACCCCATATGAAGGAGTTGTTTTGCTTTCTGCCAGACCCTCCTCCCGCGGAAGCAATGCTGCTTTGCTTTGTTTTCAAAGCCCGAAGGGTGAAGGACAGGAAAATGACAAGCAAAGCCAGGTCTGTCCTATCATAGCATCTCAGTGATTGCCATAGTTACTGAGAGAGAGGTAAATGAGATTTGAGATGGAAGAAATTTCAGGAAGATTAATGCTCTTAGTACACTTTCTGAACTTAAATGCAAATCTCTGTTTATCAAAAGGTCGTCTCAACCTCCAAATGCTGTCGTCTCATTAAATGAATCTTCCCTATCCGAGTTACCAAAAATAAATGAAGAACGCAGTAAAGGGGGATCTCTTCAGGTCCTACCGGGATTCGAACCCAGGTCGCTGGATTCAAAGTCCAGAGTGCTAACCACTACACCATAGAACCCCAATGTGGAAGTGTCGTAATTAATTATTATATTATAACAATAAAGTTTTTCATAACGAACACATACCCAAGAACATTTTGTGGGCTTAGTGCCGGGGGCTAGATTTCTCCTTAAGAAAAAAAGTAAACGATCAGTTAGAAAATATGCTCCTGGCATGCACAAGCTATTGTAATAGTGAGATTGTGTATGCCTCACATGATTTGATGACTTCAGCTCTTGCACACGTTATAAGATGACACATTATGTAATAGTCTATTTACAAGCTACAAATGAAGCCTTTTTCTAGTTTCACAACTGCCTCAAGATCAGGAAACAACAAGTAGTAACTGCAATAGCAAAGACACCCTCAATGAAACTAGGAGGTATGGGGAACCAATAAAACACCACCCTCCTTAATCTACAAGTTAATTGCTTAAGAAGTCAACTAACTGCTTGAATGTGGGCTCATCACACGGAAGAACAATTCCATTCTGGTTATTGAACCCAAACTCCTCGGCTGATCTCTCAAGCAGCTGCTGGAACAAAGGATGCTTGAGAAAACTGGTGGGGACAACATATCTTTTCCTGTTGGCCCCAACATACACTACAAAATGGCCCTTTGGAGCCCTCTTCCTCTCCTTTTGTCTCCAAGGCATTACACTAGAAATAGAGGAGGGAAGAAAGGTGCTCTGGGGGGGGGGGCGGCGCTAAGTAAGAAGAAGTTGCCAGAGAACATGTACTGCAAAATGATCAAGTGGTTTGATCTTGTATATATAGGCGAAATGTACAAGGAGGAAAAGGCATAAGGGTGACCATTGTACACAAACATGGTCATGTTACCTTGGAAGGTGGCACACACATGTGAGAGAGAGAGAGAGGTGGTTTTTAAGAAAGAAGTGAGGTTTTTGGCATTCATGAGTATAATGGGACATGCGTGATGAATTTGGCCACCAAATGGTGGTGTAATATACATGGACATGCCGAACCTGAGGGGGCTCTAGTTGACTAGGAGGGAAGGGATATCTTAAAGCTATGTACGATAGTGCTTGTAGCAAGCTTTACTGTTTGGCCAAATATATAAGACATGTGAAATGTGGATTATTTGAGAAGAGGTTCTACCATATTGTAGTAAGGTTTTGTCATGAGAAGATGCTTTCCTTCTCTTCAAGGTGATTTTTTTTAATCTTTTTGATAGGCGACAACGACAAAGTTTAGAGTTTTAAGTTACTCTTTTATATTCCCTCTATCCCATATTAATTGTATGGATTAGAAAACAAAAATAATTTGACAAAGACAAAGTTTAGAGCTTTAAGTTACTCTTTTTTATTCCCCCTTATCCCATATAAATTGTATGGATTAGAAAACAAAAATGATCTGATTCAAGATGAAACTCTCTTTTCTCCTTTTTTATAGGTAATAGTACGAGAGTTGAGTTCCAAGTCACTCTTTTGCATTACCTCCATCTCATATTATGTTAGAGTTCTTTCATAACTCTTTAAATTATCTATGATGTGTGTCTCTATATATATGCTGTGTTTTTGCAAGTAATAAAACTAGTCAATGATGGCCTTGGCATGGAAGCAGGTTTGTAGAAATCAGCTCTTACAACCCAGATTCTTAAAACCTTTTTAATAAAGGATGTACAATAAATTACGAGAAATTTATTTTTTTAATATATACAAAGCAAAACTGTTTGATTAAATATCTAGGTTTTGATAACTGGGGTTCATAAATACAAATATTAAAACATATGACATTACTACATGTGTCAAAAGTCTATAAATAGCAAGTTAATTTTCTACGTATAAATTTGTCATCTATCCGAAAATAAATAACTATGTAAAGTTGGCTCTCATGCTAAGAATGTCAATTACTTATAAAATTGTAGAAGCGAGAAACTAGATCCTGCTAGTGAAATGTCATCCTCAATCCCCCACCGACATTATGGTTTTGTTAGTCCTCTCCTAAAGAGCCTGCAACCAACATGACCAAACAACAATGGAATAACACTCCATTTGCCGAAAAGTTTCTAAAAGAACAAAATTATCAATTAATATTTTTTTAGATTGGGCCAACATTATTGGATGTTAGTTTCCTACGTACCTATTAAACAACATCTCTAATTTTAATTCCAATAAGATCAGATCCAAAAGTATTTATGCCTAAAAACTACAATATCTCAACAAGCTTAACATAAAACATGCAATGCTTAAGCGTTTTAAACTAGCATACATTTGATGCAAATCCTTTAGTTGTTCTACTTGTTCTAATTAAATAATCAATAACAAGTAATTTCATTAATTATCTTACCAACCTTTGTTCAATTATTAACAATCCCGCCCAATCCCGAAGATAGTTGATATGCACATAATATAACCATTTATATACACTCGTTTTATGCATTTTAGTGTTGATTTTATATTAATATCAGCTTATTAGAGTTTAATTTTATTTTATTGGGTTTGATGAGCTTAATCGATGAAATTGCTATTTTGGAGCATTCACAATGAATTTCTGTGCAAGATTTATTTCAATTTGGAAAATTCCTCGACTAGAACTAAGTGACTAGCCAAGTGTTTAGAAGTAGTAAGGACAAAGAATGAGAAAAAAAATAATAAGTGGAAGGACATGATGAAGTGAATGTCATAATTAAGGACAGTGCCAAAGATAGAATGCAATAAAGTGGGAAACAAGAGAGTAAGGCTCAAACCGGAAGACCAAATGAGGAAAGGAAGAAATTAAGAGGGCGAATCAATTAAGTTTGGCAAGAATGTTGTAATGGTGGGCCCCATTCTCATTAATGAAAAGACAAACTTAGGCACTGACTTGATTGAAACTTACTCTTAATAGTATAAAAAGACATGGGATGCCCTAGGGAGAGGGGCCAATTGTAGAGAAGGTTTAGGCCATCATCTTCCTCCAAGAAGCTCCAATGTGAAGCAAGATCAAGCTGATAACAAATCAAAGAAGAAGAAGAAAAAAAAAGAGAAGAATGAAACTGAGATAAAGTTGGCCAAGTTAGATTATGATAAATTATAGAATTTCATAATTATGAGACTTGATTATTTCTTTCTTAATGGTGGATTTAATGTTATTTGTTTCTACCTCTTTAATTAATGAGATTGATTTGAATATGAGTTTAGTCATGCTTCTCTCATGATTTAAATTAGTTTCAATTAGTTTCTTGCTTTGTTTTGTCTTGTTTAATATTGAAATTGGGTATTGGTTGTAATTTGCAAATTGTAGATTCAATTAATGACTTGATTTCAATCTGTTGAAGTAAGAAAGAACAATGTATTTTTTTGGTTATATATGAGAGCTTAATGATGATATTTTCCATAATAATAAAAATTGAATTCTAGATTATTATGAGATAAATGTGAAAAAATTATTAATGATCATACTTATGAGTTTCTATGATTTAATGAATGTGGATTCCTATGCCCTAGTGTTTTGTTTATGCCCTATTTTTTTATTTATTTGCTAATATTTTGGTTATTTGATAGTATTTTATTTATTTTACATTGCTTTCTTATTCTTAGATTAAAGCTTTAGAATTTTAATTTGGGTAGTTTAATTACCTTTAAACTCTTACTTGTTTTTGTTAGTTACTTTAGTTAATTTATTATCTTTATATTTGTTAACTAGATTAGGGTTTACTTGAGTTAGATCAAATTTAGTTTTTCGACTTCAAGTCTCTGAGGGATCGACACTTGATTTAGCCGCTAAACTAGTTTATATTCTTGCATTTACGATTAAATAATTAAAATTTAACAACAACAGACAAACTCAACAAATGTCAACCTAAGTGATAAATGATACAACCACCATGGACTATCTTCGAAAGGGAACCATCCATAATGAAGCCATAGAATTCACCAAGAAGTACTATAACCCAACCTAGCCCCTATGTGTAATGTCCTTGATTTTTTTTGTGATTTTCTATGACTTTTCTGCAATTTTTTTGCTAATTCTCTGACAGGGAAATTTGATGTTATGGCTTGTTTGATTTTTTTTACTCGGTATTTGTACCTGTAGAGTCATATGTGGGGCTTAGTCACGGCCATTGGGTTGTCATCGCTAGAAGTTGCTATCCACCATCTCTAGCCAAAGGTAGTTCCGCCTGGCTGCCATGACCATGGTGGAGTTGGCTAGGGCTACCACCTTCCCTCCTGGCTATCTCCTCCACTTTTCCCCTTTGGTCACCTATTTTTTTGCCCAAGCTTTTCTCCTCTGTTGCTTCTTTTGCCACTACCGCTAGTGGCTGGCTATGGCTGGCCGGACCCTGTCTGGTTTCCCTTAGTTTAGAGGCGGTGGACTCCACCTCACTTGGCTTTACACGAGCTCCTCTGCACTTCCCTATGGCTCTGCCTTATGCCCGAGCAAGACGCCCCTCACTTCTGGGTGCATCTCTTGCTACCATTGATGGTCAAATGCTGACCCTTTGGTTGTTGTGGGCTTTGCCCCAACCCAGCGATGGCGGTGGACCATCGTACCCTATCCCACTCCTTTGTACCTAGTGTAATGGCCCTAAATTTTTGGTATGATTCTATATCGAGTTTTAGTAATTTTGGATTGTTTTTTTAGTGGTTTGCCTCATTTAGTAAATTTAATTTTTTCAGACATTTGTCTCAAGTTTATATTAGAGCTTCAAAAAACAAACGTAACAATACTTGAATCATGTAAATCGGACAATGGGTTTGAAAGTTATGACCTCGAGAAGCGTACTATATGGGCGGGACCCACTTTAAAAGTATAAGATAACATACTCATGTGAGATCTAGTTTTGTAGGGCTTGTCAAAACAAGTTCAACGGTACTTAGAAATGCGAATTGGACATTGGGGTAAAAAGATATAGAGTTTTGAAGTTTTAGATTTATTTGAAAAAATAAAAAAATCGAGGCAGCGCGCGACGGTGCCCCCCTCGTGCGCGGATGCACACGGGATGCACATCAGCATTGCTACACCTGCCGCACCAGGCGGTACATCATCATGACATGCGCGACGTGCATAAAACTCCATGCACCAACTGGCATGCCAAGCCTATAAATAGGCTAGCATGCTATTTTTTCTTCTGCACACCTCAAAAAATTCTCTTTATCTTTCCTCTCTTGTTCGGAGTATGATTCAGACAATTCAAGAGGCATTTCTAACTAAATCGAGTGTGCTGAATGCAGTGGTAAGGTTAGTTTCTTCATTTGAATCATCTAAAGTTGAGAAAATCACCTTAAAAGGTCAAGGTAGGGAGTTTTAACTTCTAAATTGATGTTGTATTAGGAGTTTCTTATTATTTTGAAATCTCATATTAATATAAGCCTTATGGCACAAATGTCTAGACAGAAATATTATTCATGAATTGATATTGTCCACTTTGTTTTGGGTACTTTGACCCTTTGTATAGTTTCTTGAGGAATTATAATATGGATACCTATTGTATAAAGGCTATGACACACACATTGAGGAGTATCATGGGAAAACTCTGATCCTTTTGACTTCCATGATCCCATGAGTATGGAAGTAGGCCATTAGGTATCACGGCTCAAAGATTTGATTTCTGATTTCTATCTGTTCTAAGATGATTTGTTTTCCGTCAAATGATTTATTTCAAGAAAAAAATTATGCTATGATTATGAGTGTTTTTCAAAGACTCGGGAATATCATGTCTATAGAATTTATCATAACTTATTGAGTATAAATATACTCACCCACCCCCAGATTCTGCAGGGATTGCAACAAAGGTAGAGGTAAAGGAACAAAGAAAATTTTCTGAATGAAATTATCTATTGTCTACTACAATGAACTTTTGTTAATATTTTGACTATGTTTCAAGGCAAGTAATGCCTAGACAATGATATGTATAAATGATCAAATCCATGCACAGTCATCCAAGGGACTTGTTATAATAAATGTGAAGGGCGTCACACCTGGCCTGGTCTGGCCTCCTCCGCTCCTATGAGCTCTAATCCATACGACTGCCTTCTATTTTATTTTTGTGTGCAGCCACTGCTGCCGATCGTCGGCCTCCGTATGACCTCCACTCGGTCAGCCTTGATGTGATGATGGCCTCACGACACTCACCTCACCTTGAAATAGCCCTTCAGTTCGGGCTTTGCCTCCTCTGCCCATCACATACCTAACCCACTACTTCCCCAGTTCTTTTGCATATGGGCGCATTCCACCCTTTTGATTTTTGTCTTGGGCATTGAACGTTATTGCTATCAGCCTTTATCAACCATCATCTTTGGCCAGGACTCTACTACTTTTTTGTCCTTGGGCCACCTTCGTCCAAGCCTCTCTTTCTCCCCTTTGACCGAGTGTGTAAGTGGCCGCACGTACAGTTTAGGTATAGACACTGCGTTTACGCTGCCTGACCATCGGATGACTCCACCACTGAATGGATTTACCATCAGAGCCCTCCTATATCCCTCCTATGTACACGAGCACTTACACATGCCCTTCACCCCTTTTGTGGGCTTTTGATGATGCAAAATCGCAGTTGTTGGGTGTTGTCCATGATCAATTTCGGCGTCTTGTGGCCGGTCGAGTGCCTCTTAGCCACTAGATGACTTCTATTTAGTCCACCCTCGACTTCTAGTCACACCACCACTCCTTGTTGGCACAACCTTGCACCCGGCTACCCATAGTGTACCACCGTGGATTGTGAATTTTACCGCATAGACTTCTGTTACTCCATTTGGTTGAGATTACCATCGGCATTCTATAAACCCTCGAGACAAAGGGTACCATGAGGAGTGATGAGTTGGAGAAGTCCTCCCCTAATGAGCCTTGAGAGATAGAGAGTGAGCCAAAGGAGAAGAGTTTGTCTCTCCTTCCCCTGCTTCAAAGCCATAATCTATGACCACTTTGGAGGGATCTTATATCTTAAGGGCATCTTTTCTTCAGTGTCTTGGCATGGCCCCACCCTTTAGCAAGAGCATGACTAGGATGTATGAGATTTTTGAGACTTTTAAATAAGTTAAAATTAATGTGCCCCTGCCATTAAGAAAGTCCCCGCTTATGCTAAATTCCTCAAATACATATGTACTCAAAAGTATAAATCAAATACCTATGTGTCTAAGAAGGTCTTCCTCATTGAGCAATTTGGGTCTCTTTTGAAATTTGACACCCCATGTAAGTTTAAGAACCTTGGAGTGCCCACTAATTCTTGTGTCATCAGGGATCACTCTAGCCACAAAGCCCTTCATGACCCAAGCCAAACCCAGTCTAAGGGATGGTCGAAGTGCATGAGGGTGACAGTTGTTGGTTTAAATGCATTGTAGAACACTTTAGCCCCTTAATTGGTGGAATTTCACATACGGACTCGTGCACCTTTAAACCTTTGTGCAAGAGAATAAGGAGAATAAAAGAGGACTTTAACTTTGAATTAGTCCATAAGTCATAAACTCACATACTTAAAATCCTGAGTTGTCACACATGGCTCGAATCAGAAAATCTTAGATAGATCTAAAAACATAAGATATACAAGAGTCTAAAACAAAAACTACCATACATGATGTTCTATAATCATAATTGCATAAATCAGAAAACATAACAATGTCCATAGGCATCCACACCTAATGCCATGCTCTCCCCGACCGTTCCTCATACAAAGGATCCTGGTTAATTGTATGTCACGCCATGCAGCCCCAAAACAAAACACAAAAAGAGGGGAGAGTAAAACTCAGTAAGGTTTTATATGTCGAGAGAGAGTAAACTAAAAATAATCACATGTATTTCACCTAGAAAGCATTCATCATGATATATTAACATAACTTGTACATGACTACTCATCACCTATATATACTCATAAGATCATCAACATACCTCATGCATACCATTTCACATGGCATGCCATAATATCATCTCATTCATAACTTATTTTCAATGCAATCATCCATCGCGTATAATAGTGTCTCAACACACTAATCCATATCAATGCATATCAAACCCATGCTCCTCCATAACATGCAACCTGCATAACACCTGTCTCTAACACGTAATCACAAAATGTATATTCATATCATTCATTTATAGATTATTCACCCTGCACGATAAGTGTCTCAATCACACTATACTAAATTATGCATAATAAATCATATTCACATGTATCACATAATCTCAATTATCCCTACACAACCTATGCAATCCTGGGCATAATATAATCTCATACACTTGCATCATCAATAAATGGTGAATGTCTCTATCATGGAAATAAATACAATCATGCCACATAGGCTGGACATAGTCTGATTTCCACAAAGAAAACCTAAAGTATTTGGGGTAGTTAGCCCCTCTATCTACTTGCCCTAGATAGTCCTAGCCAAGAATGTCTGAATCTCACATAGAGAACCTAGAGTAGTGTATTCTCTCTGGACATCTTCTGCGGCGGGAAGAGTTCGAATTCCCACATAGGGAGCCTAGAACACGTTGTAGCCGGTGCACGAAGGCGTACCACTCTAGATTCTTAGGGTCCAGATGACTATCTTAAGAAATCTCAATCGCATGCGAGACACAACTTGTCTTCATTCAACTCAACTCAACATCAACTCAGATCAATTGACTCAACCCGGGGAGGATCCATGTTCCACACAAGAACTCAAATCGAAATCATGTCCTTTTGGACCAACCAATTTTTGATAAGCTAATGATCGATTAATCCGACACGCAATCTCACATCATTGCATCCAATCGATCAACCACGACTAATCTCGATAAAGTCTCATTCGAAAATCTATTTCATAATGCATGCAATATGGTACATACGTGAGCAATACATACATAAATCTTAATTCATGAAACATGCTTCCATCAGCCCCTCATGCATCATTTATATTCATAATATCAAACATCGTCATAATTATCCCCCACATGTGTGTGTACATAGTAGAAACATTCAATTATAAGCATATGAACATGCCTTGTAAATAACTCATCATCATACCACACACATGCTCATTACCATTTTATCATGGTTCTTACTAAAATCATGGGTGAAAACTATCGGAAAGCACCATTCAAATCAAGTGCAACCTCATGTTAAACTTATATAAGTATATTCATACCATAATGAAGCTAAACATGATACCATCATTCACCTATAATTTAATCATGATATGTAAAGGCATATAATTCCATTCTCATGCTATAAACTTTTCTAGAATCTTACTAAAATATAATGAATTACTCAATCATGGATTCAATACAAGAATTTATAACATGCTCAACCAAATAACATAATATCCACTTAACACTTAAGCATTCATCATAGCCTTCAATATCAATTTATACCCTTCCAGTAGCTTATCATAGCATATATTACTTATCAAAATCATAAGAAAAGATACTCAAGAGTAAAAACACTAAAATGAGCAAACTACATAAAAGTAGCCGAACTGCAATGTTGGCGTTCGAACGCCCTATAGGGCTGTTTGAACGCTTGGCAGTTCAATTGGTTCTCTGGCCATTCGATCCCCATAACTGGAATTCTTGGTTCGTCTTCCCCACTTTGAAATCAAAACCGAAACTTCTCATGAACATGTTAAACTACCAAATGACACTCCCAAACATCACCATAATTAAATCCATACTTGAAAAACAATAGATCTAGCCATTAACAATAACAAACACAAGGAAATTATAAGAAAGTTTAAACTTTCCTCAAACCGCCATTAAAGCCTAAATCCATGGAAACCACTTCAAACTGCATAAAAACTCAAATATGAAATCACAGACACATTTAGAATGAAAACACTTACTGTTGTTAAATTTTAATTGTTTACTCGCAAGCGCACGAATCTGTAGTAGTTAAACAACTAAATCGAGTGTTGATCCCACAAAGACTTGAAATCGGAAAACGAAATTTAATCTATCTCAAGTAAACTTTAATCTAGTTAACAAATATAATGATAATAATTAGACTAAAGTAACTAACAAAAGCAAATAAGATTTCAAGGCAATTAAACTATCTAAATCAAAATTCTAAAGCTTTAATCTAAAATTAACAAAGCAATGCAAAATAAATAGAACACTACCAATTAAACAAAACACTAAGGAATAAACAAAATACTAAGGCATATGAATCTACATTCATTAAATAATAGAAACCCATAAGCATGATCATTGATCATATTTCCACGTCATCTCATAATAATCTAAAATTCAATCTTTGTTATTATGGAAAATATCATCATTAAGCTCTCATGTACACTAAAGAATTACATTGTTCCTCCTCACTTCAAAAGATTAAAATTAAGTCATTAATTGTATCCACAATTTGCAAATCACAACTAATACCTAATTTCAATATTAAACAAGAAGAAACCAAGTAAGAAACTAATTAAAACCAATTTAAATCATGAGAGAAGCATGACTAAACTTATATCTAAATCAATCTCATTAATTAAAGAGGTAGAAACAAATAATATTAAATCCACCATTAAGTAAAATTAATCAAGTTTCATAATCATAAAATTCTATAACTTAATGAAGTTTCATCCAAGCCTTAGCAAATAAATTTAGCTACTCATTAACTTAAGAAATAAAATTTTCATTTGAACAATTGAAAAGAAACTTAAAATTTAGAAAAAAATAGAGAAAAATTCAAAAGTTTCAAACTGCTATAGTACTGATGAACAGTAACTACGGGTTACTATTTATCATCTTCAACCTCCGGAACAGTGCTGCTACAGTAACCCGCGAACTGTGATTTTTTTTTTACTTCTTCTTCATTCCTCCTACTTGGGACTTCAATTCTCTTACTTTCAAAGTGTTCTCTCATTAATTTTGGAAGATGAAATTGAAGGAATTTGGCTCTGATTCGTTGTATTCTCATCCCCCATTTTATGCAAATCTATGCTTTTAAATAGTTTTTTGTACAACAACTATTTTCCTTATTTAAGTGCCTAATTCCGTCCTAAAATAAGAGCTTCTTATTATGTTTAAGTATTCCTTTTATAAGCTTTCTTGTTATTCAATTCTTTCCCACTTTATTTCCGGTTTCCTTTCTTCATTCTCTCTTGTTCGTGTTCAACAATGGCAGCTACAAAAATCATCTCTTATTCTTCAATTTTAAATTTTAAACATGTTCTTCATTAACTAAATTGAAATGGGTATTGAAATTCCTAATTTATTTGTTTAAAGTCGTACTCAATTTCACCCAAAATCAAATAACTATAATTTGGACGTTTCTGTCCAAGAACTCGTCTAGATTTCTTCTTTGCTCATTAAGCTCTTCTATTCATGTTCATAATATTTTCAACATGTCCACAACTCTAGAAAGTTGTCCAAATCACTTTTAAGCATGTCTAGAATATTGTAAGTTTTGTAAACATTGTCTACATGTTTTGGGAAGTGTGCATAGCCTAAATCACATAAACAATCATAATTCAAATGTGTAAGACATATGTAGAACACTGATTTTATTCAAATACACTCCTAAACAATTAACAATGCCCAAATTAACTACTAATTAAATCACACTACTAATATCTATCATAACATAAATAAACTCTAACTAAGCTTTAATTAACCTAATCATACACTAGCAAATAAGGTAAATAGGCATATAAAATGTATAAAAATCATGCATATCACTTACCTTCAACAAGCTTCTTTACTTGAAATCGCTCCTCTAACACCTTCAAATCCTACCCAACATACGACTTTTGCTAATACCTTCATAAATCCGATTTAAAACACCTAAATCTCTCAAAAACTAGTAGATCTAGGGTTCTTTGAGTTTTAAATCAGTAATTAAAAAACAAAATTCCTTTCTCAAGGGTTTGAAATAGAGTTTCAAATCAGTAGTTTTTTTGGGTAGAAATCGAGATTAAACCTTGTCAAAAGAAGGGATTTGAAATGCTTAGGAGAAACCCTAAGAAATTAGTGAAAGATTAGGCTGATCCTTACCTTAATCATCTTTCCTTCTTAATAAATGGGGATTGGGACTCTTAACTCCAGATTTCCAGACCTTCTCAATTGGGAAAGTGGCTGAGCCTTTCTATTTATAGTATGGGTTGGGGTAAACCTAACAAATAGGTGGGGTATAAATAAAGTTTTACACTAAAAATGGAAAAAAATGCTTATTTTAAACCCAAATTAAAGTCTAAATTTTTTAAAATAATTATCTACTATCTTAAGATGTTTTTAAGATTATTTGGGTCTAATTATCATAATTTCACACATGGGGCCCACAATGGGTCCCCCCCTAACTTTTCGGGAAAAATGGTGAAATTTTCAAAAATTTTAGAAAAATTCCAAATGACTTATATTAACATAAAAACTATTAATGTGAATAAAATTTTGGTTAAAACCTTTTTTAACTTCTTTAATTTTGAAAATAGTCAAAAGTGATCAGAATTAACATTAAACAACACAATAACAATTAAATAAAATGAAATTAACCAGTTCAAGTTTAGGGATCTTACACCGTACTCGATGTATGGGCAATTAGGTTTAGGTTGTAGCCTACGTCGTTTACTCTTCAATTAGCCTACTGTTCCATGTGTAAACTGTGAGGAATCATTGAAGATGTCTTAGTTGGTGTTGGCCAGTTTTTCTTCCATGTTGATTTTCTTGGATTTATATGGAACTTGTCTTTAATTCTACACATTGCATCTCCGTAATTCTAGGTTACCCCTTCCTTGCCACCACTAACATGTGTATCAATTGTCAAACAGGGGTGATGGAGATGTCATTTGGGAGCATAAAGGTGTGGCTCAATGTAGTTAATGAGAATAACCAACCACATACTGAGTGTGACTGAATCTTTTGTGGTTGACTGCTTAGACGACTTAGTCAATGAAACCCTTCTTGTTACCTTTACAAGAGATGCACTTGAAATGACTTTACTATATCTTGGGCTAGAGGAGTTTGCAAGAGACCCATCTTTAGAGGAGGCCTACGGCCAGCTAGTAGCTGCCATTGTTCACAAATCCTCCTCTTAGAGACTCAAGGCCGAGCACCTGCCTGTCTCGATTGCCCCACCCCTTAAGCCCTCCATCAAGTCTCAACTGATGCTTGAGTTGAAGAACCTACCTAACTCTCTCAAGTATGCCTTCTTGGGACCCAATGATATTCTCCCCATGATTATTTCCTCTTGCTTGACTAGTGACCAAGAGAGTATGTAAGATCTCTAGCCTTAACCCGGTTTAAATTTGATTTAATTATGTGATTATTGTATGATTTTATTTTAATTTGCAGTTTGACTTGTTTTGGGGTCGAAGGTTGATAATAATGGTTTTAATAAGTTTTATCTCATTTTTATAAGTTTATATACTAAACTAAATTTATTCTATTTTTAGAGAATTTTTTGGGATTTTATGAGATTTTTTTATAAAATTAGGGTGTGGTGTCACGGAGGTGCCCAGGAAACGCCTACTATGTAGCACTTGCAATACCAAATAGCTAAGCAAGTAAGCCATTCTTGTCAAGGTCATAGCCTCGTTCCATTCAACCATGTGTCTATCAAGCAAAGCCAAGCCACAAACCCATCCCAAGGCGGATGTGCGAACATGTCGGGACATTTCCCAAGAGAGCTAGCTGGAGGGGGACACCTCCTTACAATGCATGGATCCAACTTAGGCAACTCGAACATACGACCATTCCATCTCATCCTAGTGCATGCAAGGGTCATTCTTTCCAACAAGGCCATAAGGCCAGATGTCTGCCCTTGGAACGGAGAGCCCCATCTCCCAGCAGACTGGGCTTCTAACATGATAGCTAGCATCACAACAAGCCTTCGTTGCCATCCGAGATAATTAGTTACAATGATAGGCATCATACCAACAACTTAACATTTCAGCTCACCATGTCCCCCTTATATAACATAGGAGATTTCTTGCATTCTGCTCGAGTGGCAGCCAAAGTGGCTGTAAGGGCATGGTTTCTCCGAAGTTTTCCAACGCCCCCAAAACACTCCACAATACTCTCCAACACTATTTAGGGGGTGAGGGAACATCTTAAGACTCCAAATATGTGCTAGTCGACCATGTGTCCCAACATATCAAACAATGTGTGTTCATCGTTGTGTGCATTATGCATGATGTTGCGCACACATGTTGCTCAACATTGCGGTCCTTCCCTACACTGCCTGCATACACACTTAGTATGCAGTTCCCGTAATGCATGAACACTTAGTATAACACTTCCACACGTGTGTGTGCCCCAACACGTGTCATGGATAGTCTGCTTCGCTACTCTGTGACACTCTACCCCACTTAACTCATCAACGGTACAATTCTAGGGGGTCTTACTCTTGTTTCCAACCATGACAAGGAATTACGACGAAGGGCTAACTCTTTTCTCGCAACGCTTGAAATCAGCTCATACCATGATTTGAATAATCCCATAGATTTTATGCTTTGGAAAAACCAACTTCCACCCATTAGGCCCTCGACTCGGTTAAACCATTGCATGACAAACTTTATACTCAATGTGCCTTGCCAGTCGGCAAAGGTGAAAGTACTATGCGGTAATGGTTGCTTCAATAAGTAGGTGCACCCAACTGCTCCACTTGAGTTGGTGTTGTACATCAACCAGGAAAGGATACACTAAATGATTCCCAACTTCCTCTCTTGAAGCCGGCCCTACACTTGAGACACTGGCAAGTTGCCTACAATTTGGACAATTTTTACCTACACTTTGGCCATGCCTTGTAGCTCCCACTTACAAGTTGACACCATGATGTCGGGCTTCAACACTCTTGTTTGCTCCCATTGACATCTCCCAAGAATTGAATGTCGTCCCCACTTATAACAAAGCTTATTATAGTAATGCAACAATGTCCTCATCATGTCCCGTAACTTTTGGGTCTTCACTGCTTACAAAGTTCCTTGCCACCCGATTCGGTCAAGTTTCCCCTCGCGATACTGATTGTTTATAATTAAACCCTTTGCAAGTGTACAAGGTAATTGTACTAGGATAAGTATTTAAGGGTTGTCGAACCTTAGGGACGGATGAATTATCACTAAATCTAAAGAGGAATTTGCTGATTGAAAACTAAAATAAACTTAAACTTTAATTAAGTAAAGGGAAGAAATCAACTAGTTTAAAAATAAGAATTAATATGATGGAAATTACTTAGGAAATTGAATCCACTATAAAACCATAATAATTCCTTAACTTTTAATCTAAATCTAGTGTGAATATGAACAAGTATTCTCAGCTACAAGCTAGAATTACTTTAAAAAGAATCATTAATTAAATTCTATGGCATGAACTATCTTCGACAATAGCACGAATCATCTACACTAAACTAGCTATAGGCATGACCCGTCTAATCTTATGAAAATGATTGTTAAGTCTTAATTATTTGTGTTTAAACATGATTAGACGATTGGAAGCCATAGTTTTGTGTTCCCTTGAGGGCGTGTTTCCTCCTTAATGAGAAGTGCATAATTCTATAATGAGATAAACTATTGTGACTTTTTGGACTTGAGAATCCAACTTGGTTTGTCCATGTGCACTGGGTTATCGGGGACACTTCCAGACAAGATTTGCCCAAACTACTCCAGTATTCCTTTTTAGGATTTCAATGTTCATTTTTAGGATTTCCAAGGTGAGCAGGTCTGCTCTGGCTTCGACCAGGGTGAGCAGGTTGACTTCTCTATCTTGAGACATTCATTGTACTATTTACTCATGTTGTGTAAGGATTATAATGCTCATTTACACATGTTATGTGTAGGGATAATGGTGCTTATGTTTACACAAGATGTGTATGAATTATGAGAATTGATTATGTTGAATGTGTAGGAAATGTGATATTTGATCATGCATGATGTGTATAGAATGTGAAATGTGAACATGCAGGATGTTTATGGATATGTCCATTGAATGCACAGGTTGTGTGTGTGTGATTATGAGATATAAATGAGACCATGATAGATAAGTGTTGTTTATGGATATGTGATGCATGAATGAGATTTTCATAGGATGTAGGTGCGTGAGAGAATGGATATGCTCTTGTGTTATTAACACCGGTTTGCATGAGGTTTATGATATGACTCTTCAAGATTATATTTTGGTATTAATGTGAGTTTTATGTTTTCAAAACACTTTTGAGCTAAGCTCGCCTCTCTTTTTTATGTTTTGTTTTGGAGCTACATGGTTGTGTCATGCAGGTGCACAGGATGATCTCTTTTATAAGTGTGGAGGCACCGAATAGATGCATGGAGTGTGGGATAGTTCTCATGTGATGTGATAGACATATGTTTATGATTTATGTTAGAACTTTGTTTCTTTACAAGTTATAGATAGCCTTGTTTAATGGCTTAGACATATATGTTGACATTTAAGGTTTGGGACCATTTATGTTACTTTGAGATTATATGGGTATGTGATGGACTAAGAGACTTTAATTAATTAATTTATTCTTCAGTTAAATTGCTTGTGCACAAAGGGAAGTGTTGTGTACTTCGATCTAGCCCGTGTTAGGTTAGTTTTTTTGCTTCATTGCACTCTTGTCATCCCTCATTGGACCGGGTTTGGGTCAGGGGGAAGTGGCAGGTATGACATATGATTCATGTAGAGGGCAAGGCCAAACCCTAACATGCGAGAGTTTGTCATGAAAGAGGTAGTCAAGCTTGTAAATGCGGGTATCATATACCCCATCTCTGATAGCGAGTAGTTGAGCCCTACCTAGGTAGTTTTCAAGTTGTCTGAACTCACCATCAAGCAGAATCTGTCGGGAAAGTTAGTCCCTACATAGGCAACCCACGGGGTGGAGACTGTGAATAGACTACCGTAAGTTAAATTCTATGACCGAAAATACCATTTTCCCTTGCCATTGATTGACCAAATCTTAGAGAAATTAGTAAGTTAGAACTTATATTGTTTTCTAGATGGTTGTTTAGGGTATAACCAAGTACCTGTGTTTTTAGGGGATCGGGAGAAAACTACGCTCACCTATCTATTTGATATATTCACTTATAGACGTATGTCATTTTGTTTGTGTAATGCTCCTACTACGTTTCAACATTGCATGGTGTCCATTTTTTCCGATATGATCAATAAATTTTTTAAAATTTTTATGGATTTGATTTTTCTGTTTTTTGTTCTTTGTTTGATGAGTATCTCTATAATTTATCTCTTGTGCTTAAGTGATGTGAGGAGACCAATTTGATTTTGATTTAGGAGAAGAGTCATTTCATAGTTTAAGAGGGAATTATTTTAGGTCATGTTGTTTATAAATGAGGTATTGAAGTGGATAAGGCCAAAGTCAACCTTATAGCTAACCTACCCCCCCACCATGCTGAGATAGGTTTGTTCTTTTCTTTTCCTTGCCAGTTTTTATAGGCGTTTCATCAAGGTCTTTAGTAATATTTCTTACCCATTATGTCATTTGTTGGCTCATGACGTACCTTTTGATTTTGATGATGCCCGTACGAAAACTTTCACTAATCTTCGTTCACTCATCTCTACTACCTCTATCATCCAGCCCCTAGCTACTCCCTACTCTTTGAGATTATGTGTGATGCCTCAAACTATGTTGTGGGCACCATCCATGGCCAAAGGCTGAAAAAATCCCCCCATGTCATTTACTACGCTAGGAAGACCCTTTCTAATGCCTAATTGAACAACACTACTATTGAAATGGAGTTTCTAGCCATTATTTATGCCCTTAATAAATATCGATCATACCTCTTAGGGTCCAAAATTATTATATTTTATATTGTACTTCTTAGAGTCCAAAATCATTTGCTACATTTATATGTAAATGTTGCAAATAATAGTGTTATTTGCGACGTTTACATGTAAACGTTACAAATAATGTCTCTCTTCTTTCTTTCTCTCTGTGTCTTTGTCTTCTCTCTCCCCTCTCCCTATCTATTTGATCTCTATCTCTTCTCTTAGTCTCTCCCCTCTCTCTAATCACTCTCTTTTCCCTTCTCTCTCTGTCTCTTTCCCTTCCCTTCCCTATCTTATCACTCTCCCCTCTCTCATCTCTCTCTTCTCTTCTCTTCTCTTCTCTTCCTCTCTCTCTCTCTCTCTTATATATATATTATATATTTAAATATAACATATAGGGTATTTGCAATGCATAAGCTAGGCATCGCAAATACTCTCTCCCCTCCCTATGCTCTCCCCTCTCTCTAATGTCTGTTCTCTCTCTCTATCTTTTCTCTTTCTCTCTCTTTTCTCTTTCTCTCTCTATTTCCTCACTCACGAAACTTTATTTTTAATATATTATATTTAAATAAAATATAGGATATTTTTATGCATAGGAATATGCATTGCAAATGCCCCCTCTCTCTCTACTCTCTCTTCTCACTCTCTCCCCTGTCGCCCTCTCTTCACTCTCTCACGACTCTTCATATATTATATATTTAAATAATAAATATTAAATAAAATATAGAGTATTTGTGATGGATAGTTCTATGCATCTCAAATACATAGGGTATTTGGGTATTTGCGATGCATAGTTCTATGCATCGTAAATACCCTCTCTATGCGTTGTAATTACCCTCTCTCCTTTCTCACTTCTCTGTCTCTCTCTTCTGTCTCTCTCTCTATCTCTCACTCTCTTCTATTTCTTTCTCACTCTCTCTTCGTTCTCTCTCCCCTCTCTTTGTCACCTCTCTCTTCTATCTCTCGTCTCATCTCTCTCTCTCTATATTTTTTAAATAATTATATAATATGGATTTACATATTAAATAATATATTTTGGAATTAAAATATATATTACATAAAATTAAAGTATTTTTTACTCAAAAGTGCAAGCGTCACAAATAATATATTTTGGAATAAAAATGTATCTTAAATAAAAATTAGGTATTTTGGACACATAGCCATATGTTTTACAAATACTTACATTTTATTTAATATATGTTTTATTTTACAAATTATACTATTTAATATATAAATACATACTATTTTGTTATTTAAAAAAATTAAAATTATTTATTTATTCTCAATTATGTGAGCTCAGGCTTTGAGAATTGTCAAATAGAGATTCATATATTATGTATTTAAATAATAAATATTAAATAAAATATAGGATATTTTTTATGCATATGAATATGCGTTACAAATACCCTCTCTCTCCTCTCTTCTCTTCTCTCTCTTCTCACTCTCTCCCCTCTCTTCTCTCCTATGACACTTTATTTATTATATATTTAAATAATAAATATTAAATAAAATATAGAGTATTTGCAACACATAGTTCTATGCATCTCAAATACATAGGGTATTTGTGATGCATAGCTCTATGCGGCATAAATACCCTCTCTCTCCCTTCTCTCTTCTCTCCTCTCTCTCTTCTATCTCTCTCTCTATTTCTCTCTTCTCTTTTTGTCTCTCTCTCTCCTCTTTTTCTCTCACTTTTCTCTTTCGCCCCTCTCTCTCTTTAGTTCTCTTTCTACATTTTTCAAATACTTATATAACATGTATTTATATATTAAATAATAGATTTTGGAATAAAAAATATATTAAATAATATTTAGGTATTTTGGACGTAAAAAGCACAAATACCCTCGGGTATTTGTGACCTATAGCCATTATGCGTTGCAATTACTTATATTTTATAAAATATACTATGTAATATATAAGTATATACTATATTTTTACTTCAAAAACTAAAATTATTTATTTATTCCCAGTTGTTTGAGCTCGGGCTTTGAGAACTGTTAAATTGAGATTCGACAACCATATAAAGCTCGGGGATCACGTGGACGCACACTGCACGGGTTGAGATCCCAGGCTTTGTGAGTTGTCGGATCGATATCCAATGGAGAGAGGAGGCATACAACCTGCATGGCCCCTGTTCTTACTCAAACACGATTAAAAAAATTAATTAATTTTTAAGATCCAACAACGCAAGAAGGTACACATCCACCCTGCCTACCCCCCAAGTTATGTACAAATGTTCACGGATCGAAATTTGACTAACCACAAGGCCCGTGCTCAAGGTAACATATGTGAGCTCAGTCCCACACAAATGAGACTAAAGAAAATATGTATAGTAATTGCGACGCTTAAACATAATTGCTGTAAATAGTAGATAAATAAAATTTAATTTATATTTTTTTAAAACAATAACAGTATTTGCGACGCTTTGTTGATAGCGTCGCAAATAGTATCACTATTTGTGGTGCTAATATAAAAGTGTTGCAAATACTATGTCATAAAAAAACTACATACTATTCACGCCACTTATATAAAAGCGTCACAAATACTATTGCCTATTTGCGACGTTTAATCATGAACGTCACAAATAGTACATAAATATTTAAAAAAACTCATTTTATTTGAGAATCAAGTGTTGCAAATAGTGCGACACTTGATGAAAAGCATTGTAAATTGTAGTTTTTTTTTTCAATGCTTTTTTAAGCATTGCAAATATCAATTCTTAGTGACACTTTTTATTGCAACGCTAATAAAAGCATCCCAGATAGTCCTTTTTGTTGTAGTGTCCCCCTCTTCTTCTCCTTCTTTCTCGTCCTTTGTAGTCAATGACACGGAGGAACAACCATGCCGCCTCTACATCGTCGACTAAAAGGGGGTCCAAATTTACTGTAGGGTCAGGCCTAGTGGCCCTCCACAGCCAAGTGGGCCAGGCCGCTTGGCCTTATGGCCACGGATAGATCAACTAGTTGTGCCTACTACGGCCATTTCTACTAGTCAAGCCCTTCGGAACTCAGAGGGTCAGGCTATGGCTAGGAGGGCTCTAGCCATGACTGTAGCTAGCCGTATCTGGCCAAGTCAGATCTTGGCCGCTTGACTAGCTGGCCAAAGGGCCACAGTCTACCTAGGAGAAAAGGAGGGGGAGAGAGTGTTGAAAAGGGGGGAAATGTCACTGGTTGGTGATGCTAGTGCTAGAGCAAATGAGGGAGAAAGAGGTAGATTGGGGTAGGGTCAGTTAAGAAAAAAAATTATTTATTGTGGGGTGTATTTGAGAAATTTTAAAGATTTTAACGGGGGGTAAATAAGAAACAAGATATTAAGGAGATTATTTGGGTGCATATAAATGTGTTCATATTAATCCCTAACATAGAAACACAATTAAAATTGGTTGAAATGGATTTTAGCTTCTACTGACCAGTGGTTAATTACTCACTTGAACATCAACAGACAAGACCACAGACGTTGGGCAAAGTATGCACATAAAGTTGGCTATTTGTATCCAGACAGTTCATCATGCTATAGAGGAGGTATTGCCGTAACTAGGACCTATAGTTCGGTGTTTTACGTGTTATGTACGATGAATTACAGCCAATTGTACACCACTGAGGGAGCACAAGAGGTGGCTTACAGTTTGGAGCTCGTCAAATTGGTATATAAAGTTCCATGATTTGTTCTTTTATGTATTTCCAGTGTTGTTTTTTCTCAAGAGTAATTTGTACATAACGTTGTGGTCTTTGGAGAATGTTAGGTTATCACAGAGAAAGGTGAAGCAAAAGTAGGCCTAGGAACATACCAGGGGAAACATCCTGAATTGGGTCAATCATGATGTCTTGTAGAAGACAGCAAAGAGCGTGGAGTTCCGTTTCTAGTAAGATGACTGCGATGCTTTTCAGGCATCTGGCAACATCTTACTCCCTCTTTCATGTTAAGTGTCTTATTTAATATATATTTTAAATTTAATGAAAAGCCAAATAGGACTCTTAATATGGGATGGAAGGAATCTATGTTTTGATTTACGTTTGAAAATTGGCCTGCGAAACCTCTAATTTCAAACATAAAACCTCTACTTTCAAACTATAATATATACAATGAGTAATGCTACTTACACTCACACCGTGCATGCCACTATGCACAAGTCCCATGCCCACACACATGGCACTATACCTTCCTCACGGTGCAATGATCAAGGAGTGTTCTTGGAGGCGAACCTAAGTTGCATTTTGAAATATAAAACACCTCACGTTAGGTTATTATATGATAGCCATTATCATCATTTGACTCTTGTTATAATTAAATTGATTGTACATAATTTATTGGCCTCCAGCTATACATATGACTATTGTTATTAGATGGTATTTACATTAAATTATTAACTAGTAATTAGTAATTAGTTCTTTATCTTTCATCGCAATACATTGGGCATTTAATATTCACATGCATTAGTTTTAGTGCTTTGAAGACTTCCATGCTTTTCATGATATGCGTAGCTGCTGCCTCTTGAGGGAGCAATTTTTACCTTATTTCACTGTGAGGCAATGCGCATGCAAAGGAAGACCTAAAGAATGCTCAATACTTTTGTCCTCTTAACAGCATAGCATTATTAACCTTTTTCTGTAATTGTAGCATGAGCATGATGGCACGCATATGTAATGCTCAGCCTTTTAAAGATATTAGACAATTGGACTGGTGGTGCACAATTTTTGCTTAGCTTGTAAATATTGAAAGCTAACAATATCATCATTGCATTAGATGAAACAATCAACTTGAAATTTTTTTTGGACAAAATTAAGTTAGCCTTTTTTAGCCCTTGTAATATTTATGTATGTGTTTCAAACTCTTAGAACATCAGAATTAAGCATTTAATTGTGATTCATATACAGAAACAATATTTCTCCCTTTAGAGAGCAATGTTGTACAATCCAAATAAAAACAGGGAGCAATCTTGTCTTCTAACAACACAGCACCGACCTTTGTTTGTAAATGTACAATGAGCATGAGTACCTCTATGACTGGCAGGGGTAAGAATTTTTGTTTGAACTGATGGAACTTCAGAGTCAAGCCTTTTGAATTCGATTCGTATTCAGAATGCAAACCTGATATTTGAAAAGGACTTAACCATCCGACTAATGCTATGCATGCCTGCGCACAAGGCTGCTTGCGTCGTGTGCCACAATGAGCAGGTCCCATGCCGGCAAGAAAACATGTTGCCTCTAGGGGGGGTGGGGGGAGTGGGGGAATTGGATGGGCATAGAACCTTACTTGCTTATTTGTCATAATAAATGTATGGGAAAATTATATAAATAATAATTTAAAAAATATTTACCATTTTAGACCACTATTTCCCAAAGTGGTGTTCCTTTTTGCCATGCAGGCGCCAGCCAAGCAGTTGGCGCCTACGTAGCTTTTTTCTTTTAATTTTTAAGTTGATTTTTTCATTTAGAAGGATGAAATTAGTTTTAAGCTGATTTCGTCCTTCTAAACGACAAAATCGGTTAAAGACCACTTGACCCGATTTCGTTGTTCAGAATGACGAAATCAGCTTAAAATCCTTCTGAATGACGATATTGCCACACTTAACACATTTAGGCGTTTGGTGTGTAACAATACAAAATCAAATTAAATTTTTTTAAAAAACTATTTGAAACTAACTTTATCACATATCCCTGTTCATTCATTCAATACATACACAATCATACACAATTGCATTCATTCCACCCATTCCATGCATAACAAATATAACATTAAAGTACATCATAGACAAGTATCAAATATATTACATCACAAGTTAAAAAAATGTTTAGTTCAAAATAAACATATAAAAAAGGTAATGTCATAATCTCGTACGTCCTCGACCTCGACGGTGCTGTACGAGCTCCTCATAATCTGCCTCTAGGTCTGACTATGGCTCCTGCTCGGTATGTGGCTCAGGCTCCGGCTCGGTCTCCGGTTTTGACTCCGGCTTAGCATAAGTAATAGATGGTACAACACGAGCTGGCCGATGTCGTCTATAATATAAAATCAGATCTGGCTGAGCTACATGTGTAGTGACCGTAAATGATGAGCCTAGAGGAGAGCTATACTTTTCTAATGAAGATGGAATATCAGGGAATGAAGAGTGCATCATCTACGTCTGAGTGGCCTCGTCGACAGGATAATCTCTATGAACATCCGTAATCACCGATTGAAGTAGTGGCAAACTACGAAGGACATCATCATGCTCTCTAAGCATCGACTAACATGATGCTGAAAAGTCCTCACACAAAGTACAAGTGTTAAATGAGTCAGTCAAATGCGCATGCATATGTCGAACTAGACGAAGCTATAAAAAAATAAATTAAATATTAGATAAATAATTAATAAGAAATAAGAAATCAGGTCAAGTGGTCTTAAACTGATTTCGTCATTTAGAAGGACGAAATCAACTTAAAACCAATTTTGTCCTTCTTAACAACGAAATAAAAAAAAAACCACATAGGCGCCAACTGCTTGGCTGGCACCTGCGTGGCAAAAAGGAACACCACTTTGAAAAATATTTCCAAAGTGGTCTAAAATGGTAAATATTTTTTTTAATTATTATTTATATAATTTTCCCTAAATGTATCACACCTTAGTTTGAAGGTAAATTGACCAAAACCCCAAGCAAGAGATTTAAACAAAATAAAAATCCTTTACAACCTAATAATATGGTGTCACACCTAAGTTTTAGAGGACATAAACCTAAACACCACATTATCTATAGAAGAGATTAAAATGTTTCAATTATGGATTATTTAACCATGACATATCCTTGAAACTTGATAATATTAACAACAATATTATCAAAATTAAAAGGCTGAACAAGAAATTTTAAATACTACAATGACTTCCCTTGAACACAAGAGATCTAAAACAATCAATCAAATACACAATAATTAGCTAAGTTATAAATATTGATGAGAGACTTCCTATTAAGCCTAAGCTTAAGTTAGAGTAATAAAAAGGGCTCTCAAGTCTCACCCATAAAGTAAAAGTTTGGTAGAGTAAGAGAAGTCAAGTCATGTTAGTAATTAGAAATGAAAGAGAAGTTGTCATATTAGTAATTAGTAATCATCAGTAACTAGAAATAAGAGACATATCACTATAACAAAATGTAGTATTAGTGACGCAAAACCAAGTGTCGCTAAAAATAACTACTTGTTACGCTTTTTTAATCGTCGCAAAAAAATGAACTATGAGCAATATATTTTTTTATGCGTCACTAATAGTCATATATTAGCGACGCTTAGGTGCTAATACTAATCATATTAGCGACGCTTTAATATAAGTGTCACTAATAGTTCCTCTATTTGTGACGCTTTAAATAAACCACGCTAAAATATTTATATTTTAAATACAAAAGAAAAAAATCATAACTATTAGCGACGTTTTTTGAAAAGCGTAGCTAATAGTCAAGCCATTAGCGACACTTAAAAATAGCGTCACCAATAGTTATGATTTAAAAAAACATTGAATTATTAGTGATGTTTTTAAACAAGCGTTGCAAATAGCATTGATAATAGCGACACTTGTTTACAAGCGTCGATAATAACTTTATTAATTAATTTTATTTAATAAATAAATATTAAAAATTTAAAATAAACTTCCTAAATATAATATATTTTATTTAATATTTACTATTTTTATATATAATAAATATATATTAAATTTTAAATAAAAAGTAGTGTTAATAATAGATTAAACATTCACTATTTATATGTAATATATTTTATTTCTTAATTTTTTAATAAATTTAAAATATAATTTATAATAAAAGAGAGAGTGAAGAGAGACTGCATGGAGAGAGAGTGAGAGTGAGGAGAGACAGAAGGTGAAGAGAGAGAGGAGTGAGAGTAGAGAGAGGGGGAGGTGAGAGAACGAGGTGATAGAGAGAGAAAGGGAAGAGTGAGATGGAGGAGAGAGAGAGGGAAGAGAGAGAGTGAGGAAAGAGAGGGAGGAGAGAGGGAGAAAGTGAGAGGAGAGAGAGGGAGGAGAGAAGAGGAGAGAGAGGGAGGAGAGAAGAGAGAACAGGAGAGAGGGAGGAGAGACGAGGGAAGAGGAGAGAGAGAGGGAGGAGAGAGAGAGGGTAGAGAGAGAGGGAAGAGGAGAGAGAGGGTAGAGAGAGAGGAGAGAGGGAAGAGAGAGGGAGGGAGAGAGAGTATAGATAGAGAATTTTAATTTTTTTATATTTTTTATTTAAAAATTAATTAAAATAAATAAATAAAAATATATTAGCGATACATATAGATATGTGTCCTAATACTCTTGTTATTAGCGACGTATAGAACTATATGTCGCTAATAACCTAGGTAATAGCGACCCATAGTTTTATGCGTCACTATTACCTTATAATTTTTTGATATTAATTTTAAAATATGTAGAGAGAGAAAAAGTAGAGAGGATATAGAGAGAAGGGTGAGGGGGAGAGAGAGAGGAGAGAGGGAGGGAGAGAGACGAGGTGATAGAGAGAGGGAGGAGAGAGAGAGGAGAGAGGGGTGTGGAGGGAGAGTAGAGAGAGAAAATTTTAATTTTAAGTTTTTTATATTTTTTATTAAAAAATTAATTAAAAAATAAATAAATATGTGTCACTAATACACTTTTTATTAGTGACGTATATGTTTATGCATTGCTAATAACGTAGGTAATAGCGACGCATATTCCTATGCATCACTATTACCTTATAATTTAGTATATTAATTTTAAAATTTGTAGAGAGAGAAAAATAGAAAGGATATAGAGAGAGGAGAGAGGAGGAGAGAGATAAAAGAGAGGGAAGAGAGAGGGAGGGAGACAGAGGGAGGAGAGAGGGAGGGAGGAGAGAGGAAGAGAGAGGAGAGAGAGGGAGGAGAGGATGAGAGGAGAGGGAGAAAAGAGAGAGAAAGAGGAGAGAGAGGGAGGGAGGAGAGAGAGGGAGGAGAGGATGAGAGGAGAGGGAGAAAAAAGAGAGAAAGAGGAGAGAGAGGGAGGGAGGAGAGAGGGTAGAGAGAGGGAGGAGAGAGAATGAGAGGAGAGGAAGAAATGACAGAGAAAGAGGAGAGAGAGGGGGAGGAGAGAGGGAGAGAAGGAGGAGAGAGGGTAGAGAGCGGGGAGGAAAGAGAATGAGAGGAGAGGGAGAAAAAAGAGAGAAAGAGGAGAGAGGGTAGAGAGAGAGAGGGAGAGGGGAAAACGTTATAAAAAAATACTATTAGTGACACTCGAAAATGAGCGTCGCTAATAGAACAATTAGTGGCGACGCTTATGCTTTAGCGTCGCCAATAATAAAACTATTAGTGACGTTTACCATGGATTGTTGCTAATAGTTTCTTTAATAAAAATTTTCAAGATATTAGCAATGCTCGACAACAAGTGTTGCTAATATCACCATTATTAGCGACGGTAACATTTCAATGTCACTAATGGATTTGCTTCTCACGATGCTTACATGGGGGAAATTTGCCTGCACGCAAAATTCACTCTGGGCGAACTTCCGCCCTGCCTTTATAACCACTGGCTGCCATCCTCTCCTCGTCGTCCCTTCGTCTAATGATCGGATATGCCATGTCTTCAACTTCCGATCGTTGTCCACGCATCGCTTGCAACTCCCCCGACCCTTACTCTCACCTCTCCTCGCCGTCCCTCTGTCTACTGACGGGATTCCCCCCACCTGTGCCTTTTAACCTCTAGCCGCCATCCTCTCCCCGCCTGCAACTCCCCCGATCCCCGTTCTCTCTTCTCCTTTCTGTCCCTCCACCCGATTCCCCCACCCTCAAGCTGCCTTCCTCAGGGAGATATCCTACGAGCCTGACGGAGGAAGCGGAAGCTCTTTTGGAGGCGGCTGCGTGCTTGCCAATGGGCGGAAGCTCTTCTGGAGGCTGGGAACTGGCGGGTCTTGTGGGACAGAGGAAGGTGACATTTTTTGCTAGGGGACTCACCTTAGAGAGGTTGAAGACAACCCGCTTTTGTGGGTTGTCACTGACCTGATCCCCGTGTCCCGCTTAGGTCTGCACCGACCCACACTCGTCGCGGGTCTATTTTTAATTTTTTTAGCGACTCATAATAGTGTTAAATTTTTTTTTAACTAATAATCTACATTAGAGACATTTCATAAACGTCATTAATATTATATTATTAGCGATGTATAATCATAAACTCGCTAATAATTATTTCATAATTAAATATTTTTTTAAATAAATTATATTTTAAAAAATATTTAACTTTTTAATATTATATTATTAGCAACATATAAGCCTAAACATCACTAATACTAGATTTTTAGCGATGCATAATAAAATGTGTCGCTAATAATTATTTATTAAAGATGCAGTAATAAACATCGCTAATAATTACAATTAGAGACGTTAAATCATAAATGTCGCTAATGAGCAATAGCGACAACATTTTTATCGATGCATGTAGTAGTGTTTTTAAGACTATTAGCGATGCTTAAAAATGTTGCTAATAGTCTTTTTTGTTGTAGTGTATGGATTATTATCATTAAAATAAATCTATTAAATCTTCTCTTTAAGATATATGTGAGAACATGTGGGAGTGACATGGAAGGGGGGTCATGAATGGCCCACCAAAATCAGTCAAGTAATGTATTTTAGGGGCCATGTACATACGGTTTCTGTATAAAGAATTTTCATTTTTGTTTTCATAAATTGTTGACAAAGAGGTTCAAATATGGCTTATAAGTTAGTTATGATTTTCTTAGCTAATTTAACCTGGAAACTAAGCTTTTTTTTTATAGGTAAGCAAGAATTCTAACTTTTTAAATTGTATTCAGGGAAATTAACAGTCAACTAAGTCATGCCTTTAAGATATTTAGCTTAACAATGAAATCTCAACCATAGCCACTCTTCATCACTTTGAGGAGCAATGTTGTCCTCTAAAGAACACAGCACCAACCTTTGTCTGTAAATGACCATGACAGCAACTACATGTGCAGCTTGGCCTAGTGTAGTTATAATCGATGAGTTGGCTTGTGGTTGCACAATTTTTCTTAATCAGCAGCATGTGAGTATGGAAATTATCTGTGGTATGAGGCTATTATCTCCAAGTTTTTTATGTGGACACAAAATTAACGGACAAAAGTCCTTACATTGTTTTAGTTAAGAACTCACACACCCTTCACAAGTGCCATGGGGATTCGGGACCTCTTCCTCGATATGGAGAAATCTAGCCAGCGTAACATAGACTAGATCGGCCAAAGTCCTCCTAAGCTATAACTTGGGAAGAAATAAAAAAGGGACTGCACGGGTCATTGGAGTTTCATGGAAAGTTAAGATGCAATGACCTGTAGAAGAACCAGCAAAACAAATTTCAGGATATGATAGAGTGAGTTCAGGGAAATTAGATTGGTGGAAGACAAGGTTTATGATATAATTGCTGGTAAAACAATGCTCATAATCATGGCTTCTATCCATCTCCATATTACGTCATAATTTAGAACTGCCCAAAAGTACGCTTTAGTAAAGCATAAGGCAGGACAATAACTTTTACTTTCTGCCATAGCACAAGAGGGGGAGAGGCTTAAAAGTTAAAGCAGACAACAATTATGCAATGTTAGCCAAGGCCTGGGATGTAATGGTTGATACTCCTCCGTCGGTCTCCATCTCACAACACCTAGAGGTAATGTTCAATTTCTCTGATTTAGTTTTCACACCCCATGACTCACATTCTCTAAAAATCTATGGTTAGGGATTCTACACAGGTCAGGTTTTTTGGGTAGCCGATCCATCCCAACCCTAATCAACCGGGTTTGGTTTCTTAAATCTTATTCATTAATCATGTTGGGTTAGGTTTAAGTTCTACATGACCCAAATCAATCTAGATGAGATCAGAATTAAAGAGATTAAAGTTTATGTACTTGTATAGCATTTGGTGTCCAATGCTACAAATTAGTCATGCTTGTTTAGTTAAAGTTGCAATATATGTCCTCCATCTAAAATTAATAGCTTCATTTGGAAAAAAAAATTGTTCCATATTAATTACTTCATTTTGTTCAATTCAAATAGTTGAGTACTTAGTTAAAAAAGAGTATCATAAGTTTATTTTCCCTTCTCTTAAATGTGAGTTTTATCATTCAATAAAAATTACTATTTTTTTAAATGATAGGAGTAAACAAATCTCTTTTGTGAAAGTTGCGCTTCTTGTTTAGTTTGTTCATTGGTGGAACTCTAAAGAATTTTTAATGATGTTAAAAACAGGCTCCTGGTCCATAATCTAAGCATCTTGGATTGGAAAGACAATTATGTATAGTTTCAATTTTACAAGTGATGATTACATAGGCTTTATGTAGGCATAATGAGAGACAAAAAATATTTGTTTGATTTTTGTGAGATTTACTAAAAGAGTAATGCTACTGTGACATTAAGAATGATACATCAAAACTCTACTTCATCATTTCAATACTATTCATCAATAGTGTTAAAAATGATGAAGTAGAATTTTGATGTATCATTCTTAATGTCATTTAAGCAATTTTATTATTAAAATGTTATAAGATTAATGACTTTTATTAGAAAGGTAGTTCAATTTTATTAGAAAAAATACATTAGAAGAAACCAAAATCCAAAACAGATCCAATCTGACCTGATCTGATACAAAACTCGAGTCCACCGGCACCTCTGTGAATGGCCCCATCCTTAAATTGGAGGGAAGCCTCAAAACACCACAGTTATGGTGTACAAGTCATTTGCGGTTCCCTATTACTGTAAATTTGAGAAATATGCAAGCTTCTCACATTTAAAATGTGTTAGTGCAAACATTAACCAATGTGAAAAAACATATGGAGAAACACAGTTGACCTAGAGCATCAATGCATGATGACATGGCGTTCTCACCGGTGAATAATTCCTCCCTAATAATAATGAACACATCTATTTCCCCTAAAAAAAATGCTTAGAGCCCCCCACCATAAAAAGTAAGTGACATTTTTTAACAACTCATTAATCCCCACACCCCCTTATAATTTTACTCGTTCCACCCCAACTCCCCAAAACTTTATGGAGGTTTTTTGGTGGGTGGTACCCTCCACAAAATAAAATTGATTTGGATAGAAGCCTTAGGTCCCCGTCAATTTTGCATATTTTGGCGGTGGCCACCCCTCGCCAGAAGTTTTCTAGAAGTTTAAAAAACTTTTGAAAGTTTCATGGCAAAGGGTACCCCCCCCCAACAAATAAAAGTACATTATACAAGGAATAAAGGTCCCCATCAATGTCTGCATATTGTGGCGGTTACCTCTTCCTGCAAGAAACCATCTAGAAGTTTAAAAAACTTCTAGAGATTTCTTGGCGAGGGATACCATCTGCTAAATAAAACTTATTTGGACAGAGACCTTAGTTTCTTGTCAAATTTTACATATTTTGGCAATGACCACCCCCATCCAGAAATCATCTAAAAGTTTTCCAGAGGAGCAGTAAGGTGATGCTCTACCACGTCAACAATCATCACTTGAAGAGTCATTCAAAACTTTCATGCAGCCTACTAACCAGGCCATATTAGAACTTAAATTCTAGTCAAATGAACACTCAAGCGATAGCTAAACTAGAAACTCAAATTGGCAAGTTAGCAACTCATATAGGGCAGAGAGAGAAAGACAAGTTTCCTAGTCAACCTATACCCAATCCTAAAGGTCAATATGTTGTTAGTAATGCTTCAAGTTCATCACATGACTAAGGGCATGTCCAGTCAATCACCACTCTTAGATCTAGACGACAGGTTGATAATCATATAAATCGTATAAAAATGCCTAAAGTGGAGAGAATTGAGAATACATGGTCAGAGAGTGAGAAAGAGGAACACAATGACTCCCCACCTGTTTTAGTTGACCCCCCAATTAGGAATTTTATGCCTAAAGCCCCGTTTCCTCAGAGACCAGTCAATCCTAAGAAAAATGCATAGTTTGGAGATATTTAAGTGTAGATAAACATCTCATTCATTGATGCTAACTAACAAGTGCCCTCCTATGCTAAATTTTTAAAAGACATAGTCAAAGTCAAGAGGAAAACAAAAGTTGCTAAAAAGGCATTCATTACAGAACAACTCAGCTGTACCATTCAACACAAATTTCCTGTCAAATATAAGAACCCTGGTTGTCCCACAATTTTATGCAAGATAGGGGATCATCACATTGAGTGGGTTTTGTTAGATTTAGGGGCCAACGTGAATTTATTGTCATATTCTATGTATGTGCAATTGGGATTAGGAGAGCTGAAGCCCACATCAATGACACTTCAATTAGCTGATGGATCTGTAAAAATTCCTTGAGGTGTTATTGAAGTTGTTCTGATTAAGGTCAACACATTTTACTTTCCAATAGACTTTAAAGTCCTTGATACTTAGCATGTTCAGAATATCTATGGGCAAATTCCTATCATTTTGGGTTATCCTTTCCTTACTACACCCAATGCTCTAATAAATTGTCGAAATGGAGTGATGAAGCTTTCTTTTGGAAAATTGACATGTGAGTTGAATGTATTTGATACAAGTAGACAACTATCAGACTTCGATGATACTTTTGAGGTTGATATGATTGAGAGTCTGGTGGAGGGTGAGGCTTTTCCTTTCATTTATTTTGATGATCCACTAAATATTTATTTAACTCACTCTGATTTGATAAGTAGAATTGAGAAAGAGAAGATAATTGTTTATTCTGAGTTGATCTTGAATGTATTTGATCAATAAAAATGTGTATGCTCTTATTTTTTAAGTCAACCAATTCCAAATCCGACTCAACCACAATAAACTCAAATCATATTCTAAGACTTAATCCATATACAAGTTTTTTAGACATAATTTTGATAAAGAAATTAGCCAAAAAACTTGGCATATAATTCATATGTTCTTACAATGACTTGGATTTTTAATACTTCAAATAGAACAGACGGTAATTCACAAGGATTTTTTTTCCTTTTCTTAAATGCAAAGTAAATCGCCCAGTTTGATAACTGGGGTTCACAAATACAAATATCAAAATATATAATTACTATACGTCTCTAAAATCCATAAACACCTAGCTATCTATCTAAGTACAAGTCTATCAATAGTCTTACAATAAATAACTAAGTTAGCTTTCATGTCAATAATGCAATTACTTATTATAACTTCATAAACATGGAACTAAACCCCATGCTCATCTATTCTAGTCTTACTAGTCCTTGTTTGAAGAACCTACAACCAACAATGACCAAACAACCGTGGAACAACTCCTCCCTCAAGAGAAGTTTCCAAAAGAACAAAAGGATTAATTATTATTTCGTTGATCGGGCCAATATTATTAGATGTTAGTTGCCTATGTACTTGTTGGATAACATCTTCAATGCTACTTCCAACAAGATCGGATCCAGACTTAGTTCTACTTAGCAACTAACATCATCTCATATAGCATAACATCATATTTGGAATGCTTAAGTATTTTTAACCAACCTATATTTTATGAAAGTCATTTAATTATTCCACTTATTCTAATGTAACAATCAATATCAAGCAATGTCATTAATTATTTCATGACCCCTGTTCAATAATTAACAGCTTTATCCAGTCCTTCGGATGGACAGACACATCATATGTTAATGAGAGAGACCAACAATACAGATCATCCTTAATTATTTTGACCTAACTCTAGGTTTAATAGAAAATAACTATAACTCTATCATATAGTGATGAAGGTCAATATACTACAATTATAATATAAAGAAAATGGAACATACTATAAGTATGCACCAACCCAACAATAACTCAACTCTCTTAAGAAATCCTTGAATACACATTTCTAACTTTTGGTGGAATGATTGCAATGGCAATAGTTTGACCCAAGTCCCTAGGACCCAACTGTGTTCATGGAGGCAAATGGTGAGAAACATAAGCCTTCTATGACGCTCATGCAACTCCACTCTTCGTACGTACTATGATTATGAGAAGATCTATGGAAAACCCATAGTAAATACATCTCTAGGCCAATACCCAAATTGCCATAATTGTGAAGAAAGTATACATGAATCACAATCTCCACCCTCCCCGACAAAGGAAGAAAGTCCTCAATGCCAATACCTAAATTGTAACCTATAGAAATCTAAGGTCCATATGACCACTCATTCCTTAACACTTGACACAGCCTTTATCAAATTTATCCAATCAAGTATTAGTCCAAATGTTTGGGTCCCCTTTCACCATGTGAATCGGCCCAATTAGTAACTCATTTAATGAGCTATGACTCATAAAGCATCCCAAACCCTATTACTCTCCCTGAGACTAGGGTAAAATCGCATAACTACACATGGATCATTAACCAAGGCAAGTTTTTATATCAAGCCCATGCTCACTCCATGAACCAGTCCTAAACTCATTGAATGTATTTTAATTTTTTTCTTGATTAGGTGTTTTCCCTTCAATCCAAAGATATTGAAACCTTTCTTATTAATTTTAATAATTTCAGCTTAGTAATAAGTTACTAACACATGAATATCAAAAATATGTATAAGGATAAGTAAACATAAATAATATGGACTCATACATCTCAATGGACAATATTATCAGGGCTCAAGCCCAATAGTGGTAAACAAAGTACTATTGCACTTGTTTTGAGGGCTAGGGATAGATAAATTCAAAGCCCAGATGATAAACATCTCCTATGTACCATGTAAGATATGCATATCCTTGGCCCTCATGTACTATATTGTAGACACATGTACTAAATTGCCTAAAACCCTATAAACGAGGGTTCCCTCTATTTTCAACTATTCTTTGTAATACAGTGACCTCTAAAGGTCTTCATGTCACATCTTGGGTATACCTTTTCTATTTGAAGGCATTTATTAGAGGTATTTATTTCTGTGAAAATGAGGTAGACTGCCCTAATGGCATTGATGTAATTCTCCCACATAGGATGCAGTCATCTCCTTTAGGTCATATAAATCGCCTCACTCTCACTTGGATTTCAAGTCATTACCCTCTTAAGAGATTCTACTCTCAAATTGGCCCGTTATTCCAATCACGCTAATTTGGGCCAATCTGCTCATAGGGGTAATTCATCTATTTTGAATTTCAATGGGAATAAAACTGGGGTCAAGGATACTCTTTGAGGTCATAGACTGGTGGTAATTTTTGTGGCAGTTTAGGAGGTTATAAACCCCTTGAAGTGACTTTTGTTCACTCCTAGGTTCACACCCTAAAGCTAAGGTAAAATAGTTAATTCTACCTTAATGGGATTTTTTTCTAGTCATGCGGCTTGGTCTAGGTTTGGGTCATATATACTCTCACCTATTACTGGGACCCAAATTTGAATTTCACTTGAACACCCTTGAATTGGAGCTCATTGATTTGGACCATAGCTCACCTATGAGAGTAAAATGGTTATTCTACTGATATTTTTCTGGGTTCAAACTTTCTCAAGGTACTCTTTATGATCACTTGGTCATTTTATAATTTTCTCAAACTTTTTGATAACCCCACCTCCTTGAACCAAACTTAGTTTAATAGACCTCTTTTTGGGAAGTTGAACCGGACCTGGTCAACGGTTCCAGCTCAGAGGCCCCTAACTTAGGCCTGACTCACCATCTGGTTCCTCCTAGAGATGTCCACAGGGCTACAAGCAGTTGGACTGCCTGTCCAGCTACCGCTGGCCTAGCCCGGCCACCAACAGCCGTTGTACTTCAGCTTCCATTAGCACCCAAGCATAGCTACACCTCCTTTTGCTACTTTTAATTATGTCCATACCAAGATAAGAAAATAATGATGCCTTTAAGAATTTAGATATGACAACTAAAGTAAAACACCCAACCTTGTCATTGCCTCAGTAGCCAATAGTCATAGAAGTAAACTAGCGTCTAGGCAAGCATGGCATCAGCGAAGCAAAAAATCAGTGCAACTAACAAGTAAGATGATAGACGACTTTCAGAATATAGGTAGCGTGCCTTAGACTTTGCTGGTGAAGAGTGGTGGTGCAGCAGAAGCGAGGTGGTGCTTAAGCCTAGGGGGAGGCGCAATGCATAAAGATCCTAATTTTCTATCGATTTACATCACAAAATGCATGAATATGCAAAGAAATAAACATGCAAATTAGGGTATACAATTACTCAAAAGTGAACATATAGGATTGATACAGATTGACCTTGGGCTAATGAGCCCCGAGACTCCCTCTTTCCTTCGCGCCGATATCCAATCTCAATTGAATCAACAATCAATTAAGTAAAGTAAAAGGAATACCTTATTTATATGTAGATCCCTAAAACACCCTCTTCTTGGATGGAGATCTTGGCAAGGATTGTTCTTGAAGCCACCAATCAGAAAGGCGGGTGATTCCCCTCTAGCACTACTCACAAGAGAGGATTAGAGGAGGAGAGAGGCAGCCAGCCCTACTACTCTCAAGAGTAAGGATGGGGGATAACCACAAGGGAGAGAGGGGGTGGATTGGGAGAGAGGAAAGGAGAAGGGGGAGGCACACCACTTAGGGCATCCTCCTCTCCCTTATTTATACCCCTCCTATTCACTTCTTAAGTGGGCTTCATTAGATGGGCCTCTTGTTGAATTTATTTGGGTTTTTCTTAGAGGGTCTGACACAACGAGAGCTGGCTCTTCTCCTAAGAGCCTGTGGGGGCATAGACCCCCTTGCACATGGCCAAGCCTACGATAAGGTCGACCCCTCTCTAACCACAGGTCTGAACATCGACACTAATCCGTGAGTTGAGCCTCACAATGTGTTAATGCACACCCTAGTAATATGCCTAGTGTGCGTGTATGACATATGTGGGTCTCATGAGAATTCGTGTCACAATGGCTCATGTGGGGTTGGTGCGACCACCCCCACTAACCTTGGACCCCGTGGCCCATACCGGCTCACCCAAACCGCAAACAAAGTGGACCGACATGGGCCTAAGCCCATACCTTGGTCCAACATCCCCCACTATAGGTGAAGGGCTCATATAGTCAAGAGCAACTTGCGCTATTCCTGTCAAAGACCAATACTATGAGCATGCTTAGAAAATAGATCTGTCGTTAAGGCCTTAGTGAATGGATCTACCAACATCTCAGCAGTAGGAATATGACTCACAATTACTTTTCCTCTCTGTAGCATGTCAAAAATATAATAATAATGCACTTCAATGTGCTTACCCTTGGCACTGATCTCCTCATTCTTAAGGGTCAACATAGTTGCCAGGTTATCGCAATAAATCAGAACAGAAGCATCAATCCAGTTTTCTAGCCTTAATCTTAATAGAAATTCCTTTTTTCCATTTTGCCTGAGAAGCTACAATACTGTAAGGATAAAACTCAGCTTCCATGATAGACTTAGAAACACTTTTTTGTTTCTTGCTTGCCCACAATATAGACATACCTCCAAACATGAAGACAAATCCGGCAGTAGATTTCTTGTCATCTGGATCCCTCTCATAGTCTTAATCACTATATCTAATCAATGACAAACTCTCTGCATAATTGGTGAGTTTTAAACTCTTAGACCTTAGAAGGTACCAAAATACCATTTTCACTGCTTGCCAGTGTTGAAGTCTAGGGTCAGCTTAGCAAACCTACCACAAAACTTAAATTAGGTCTCATACAGGTCATGAAATGCATCAAGCTGCCAATAGCCTGAGCATATGGCACTGACTCCATCTGGAGTTTGTCTTCCTCTGTCCAAGGAGCCATATTCTTAGACAACACTATACCCATGTGTATAGGGGATTTAATGGTCTTCTAATCAATGACATTGAAGCATTTGAGAACGCTCTCTACGTATGATTCTTGAGATATATTAAGCTTTCTAGCTTATCTATCTTTGTCAATTTTCATCCCAAGGATATAGGATGCCTTACCCATGTCTTTAATCTCAAACTGGATTTTGAGCCATTCATTTAGACTGTTATTCCCCATCAAGAATCATAAGAGTAGAAGCAAAGAGTCCAAATCTAAGGTTTCAAAACATGGGTAAAAGAATGAACTTGAGCAGAAGAAGACCTAGAATCTCATTTAAGAGGAGAAGAACATGGAATTTAGGGCAAAATAAAAGAAAACATAGAAGAGATTTGAGGGATTTACCTTGGATTAAGTTTTCCTTCTTGTGATGGGGGAAGAGCTCTCCAAAACCTCCCAAGCCCATCCCTAATGGGGAAATGACCAAGGAAAGTAGGCTTGAAATGAGCCCTAAAAGGAAATAAGTGAACCCACTTAATGAAATTGGCCAAAAATGAATTTGACAAAGCTCAAGCCCATTTTATATGTTGAGGGTTGGTCACCCAATAAGTTGGCATGTCGCCCGAGATGTATGTGGGACCTAAAGTGGGGTCCACTTCTTTAATAAAAGATAATATATGAAAAATGACAACAATTAGTGTGGCACTTGGTGAATTAAGCTATGCACTTATGTTTTCCAACTAAAAATCAAACTAAACCCAAGAAAATTCATAATTAAACCAAACCATCACACAAATTCAATATAAACATAGAATAGTAAAAATTTACACTAATCATAAAACAATAAAACTTTATAGATCTTCTACCTTATATAGATAATTAAGTTGGTCTAGATGTTAGAATTTGAATATGAATCAAAATCAACTTGGAATGGCCTATTTTGGGAAATTACAGGTTCCAGTGACCGATTGATACAATAATCAATTGATCAATATCGTCTTGACCAAATTTTATGAAAATTGCTATAGTAATCGATTGATCGCTATAGCAATCGATCAATAGATGACAATAATTGTCATGTAAATTGCTACCACACTGCTACAATACCGAAAATTAAAATTCCTTTTGATTAAACCCTTTTAAGTTATGATTAATCTTGGATGAAAATTTTGTATACTTATGCAATTTTTTCATTCATTCTTTTTCGCACACTCTATTATGATAAACCATCTATCCTAAGTGTATGAATGTGATGTGTGTGCACATTTTTACATGAAAAGACACTTCTAAGTTTTTTTATTTGCTTCATCTTCACCATGTGATCTTGAGTAACAAATATTTTATCATATGACTCAAATTACACATCAATTTGACATTGTTTTGTTCACTTAAATAAGCCAATACAATACATATGGCCACATATGTTCTAACAATCTCTCCCTTTGGCTTTTATGACAAAACACTACAATTATCACCTAAAAAAGAAAATTATAACTCATAGTGCATCAATCAGACTCTAACAATTATTTAACCTTTGACAATGAATCTCTCCCCATTTTTAAGCTAGATTTTGATGATTTCTTCATGTCACTTATATGTTACCAATAAAAAATATGACCATGCTAAAGTATGAATGCTTGTACATATGGTAGATTAATTATATATGAACCATGTTCCACATGTTTTAGCATATTTATAAACATGACCATTTATGTTTATACACAATTATGCTTGCATGATCTCTTTACCCACGTATAGACCATGTCTCATGCTAAAGTATGAATGCTAGTACATATGCTACATTAATTATATATGAATCATGTTCCACATGTTTTAGCTTATTTATAAACATGATCATTTATGTTTATGCACACTTATGCTTGCATGATCTCTTTAGTCACGTATTTATGAACCATGTTCTGATATTTATGCTTGCATATGCCTTGCATTGTTTACATATGTATCATATTGCATACATCATGAAAATGATTTGTTAAGCCATGATTAACCATGATTAGCCGATAGTATGGCGTAGTTTTTTAGATTACCCATACCAAAGATTTAACAAATTGATTTTGTGTCCAATGGGCAGGGTTTCCTGTCCAAAAAGATAGGATTTTCTGTCAGAAAGGGCGGGTTTCCTCCCCAAGTGAGAAAAGCATAATGCTATATTAGGACAACTATTGAGACTTCTGGACTAAGAATCCAGGCTAGTTTTCCTGTATGAACCAGCTAATCAAGAATTCCAATTAGGATTTGTGAAACTACTTAGGTCTTCCTTCTTAGGATTTCCAAGGTGAGCAGGTTACTTAAGCTTGTGCTAGGGTGAGCAGAACCGGTATCTTCAGATATCGGAATTTCTCTATCCTGAGACATTCATTGTGCTATTTACACATGTTAGTGTATGAATTATAATACACATTACATAGGTTTTGTGTACGAAAAATAATGCATATGTTTACACAGGTTATATATAGATTATGACACTTGATCATGTAGGATGTGTATAGATTGTAATACTTAATCATGAAAGATGTGCATGGATATGTCACTTGGATACTTAGGTTGTGTGCATAGATAATGATA
The DNA here is from genome assembly GCA_035235625.1 of Saururus chinensis. Classification (NCBI taxonomy): domain Eukaryota; kingdom Viridiplantae; phylum Streptophyta; class Magnoliopsida; order Piperales; family Saururaceae; genus Saururus; species Saururus chinensis. The sequence goes on from CP141140.1 coordinate 33,504,507, forward strand.
TATTGAGATATGATGAATAGGTTTTGATTATGGATATGTGATGCATGAATGAGATATTTCTCACAGGTTGTATGTGTGAGGGCTTTGATGTATCTTGTGTTATTAACACCGGTTTACCTAAGGCTTATATTATGTTCTCAAGAATTATGTTTTGGTGTTAATGTGAGCTTTAAGTTTTCAAATCCTTACTGAGCTAAGCTCACCCTGTTTGCCTTGTTTTATTTTTTGGGTTGTATGGGTGTGTCATGCAGGTACTTAGAATGAATTATTTTATGACCATGGAGGCGATTAAATACATATGGAGTGTGGGATAGTCCATAATGATGGGATAGACTTTATTCTTGATAATGATGTAACTTGTGATACTTTATATGTTATGTGAGAGTTTTGTTTAATGGCTTAGACATTGTTTGTTGCCTTTTGAGGCTTAAAACTTATGATGTTTGAGATTATGTGGGTATGTAAATGACTAAGAGACTTGATTAATTTCTTTTATCTTTTGTTAATTGCTTTTGCACAAAGGGAGTATTGTGTACTTCGATCTAGACCGGTTTTGGGTTAGCTTTCTACTTCATTACACCATCATAGTCTCTCCTTAGATCGGGTTTGGGTAAAGGGGGTATGGTGGGGTTGTGACATAAGGGGTGTTTTGGACATAGAAAAAGAAGAGGGAAGTCATTGCTAGCATGAAGAGAGGCTTGTAAGACTACTCTATTGGGTTTTGATAGTATAGAGCTTTCCTTTGGCTATATGCTTTGCAGATCAGTTAAATTAGCCAAAAGTTTGAGGAGTTTGAAGAGCTGCGGCAAAGTTCAATGGGGACTTGAAGAACTCATGTCTAAAGTCAAAGAACAAGAGGAGCTTGTTTGAGAAGTCTAGAAGAGGACAAAGACAAAGCTAAGTAGATTGAAAAAGTTTCAAACACAACAAAATTAGAACCCTTTAGTGGAGGAATCTTTTAGTGAGAGCATGAAAAATACCTGCTAAAAGGGGTTTTTAGGGAGGTTTACCCCCCCCCCCCCCCCCGGCTGAAGTCACTTATGATGATTTGTGGCTTTTAATTTGCGGGGGATTGGAGAAGCCATCATCACATTTGCAGTGAAAGCCTTGCTAAGCGAGAGATGAGAGGGAGATAAAGAGAGAAATCTCAATAACCACTGTTGGAGTTTGCTAATCAATGCGTAAGAGGTAGATTTCGCTATTGTAGTGGAAACCACCAAAAGTTGTAAAGACGGGATCCACTCCCTCTGATTTTGTTTAGTGTGTTCGTTAATTAGGAAATCCACAATCATTTCTGCTAGAATTTGTTGGATTGACCTTCATAGATCTAAGAAAGCAATGAGGACTTGATCGATCAAAGGCTGAGGAAACTTCTGGGCAAGCAACGCTTTTGTTGCATGTTGTTCTTGGCATGAGGGCTTCAATTGGTACTCTTTGTCTCTATGTGTCGGATTTATATTAGTTCAGTTTTCTAATTTATCTCTTGAACTTTTTGCTTAATTTTTTTAATATATGTTTTGTTTTTATTTGAGTTCTTCTGATTTGTGTTCTGTTATGTTTTGATTGGATTTGCATTCTATTTTATTAATATTGATGAATGTATGTTTTGTTATGTTCTAGCATTTCATTCTGTTTTGTTTTCTTTTGTGTTCTATTTGATTAATATTGATGAATATATGTTTTTTTCTCTGGCACTCTAAATTTCCCAAAAGAAAATTCATTTCTTTTGTAATAAAGAAAAAAATTGGCTCAACTATCGGTGACCATCAACACATCGATGGTGCACCTGATGAAAACAAACATATTTTGTCAGCGAACATTGGTGCATTAACAAAGTTGCCAACGATAACTGCATACATGTAGTTAACGAAGAATATGGAATAGTTAGGCAGTTTTAGACTTTGAGAGTAGTTATCTCAATATTTGAAGGAGTAAAAATTGATTCTTAGTGGGAAAAGGAATTCATAGAGAGGCCAAGCACCGACGGCAGAGCATCCAGAGGCTATTTGGGAAGGACTATTGCCGAGAAAAGAAAGATGATTTGCACTTTGAGGTCGGATTGCTTTCTAAACTCAAAATCTTAAGTGAAATGCTCTAATTTGGAATTTTTTCTAGTTCTCTGTGATTGTGAATTGGTATTTTTGTCATAAGTAATAGAATTCCCGTGATTGACGTGGTTTTTATGGAGTATTTGGGATTTCATTATTCTTAGTAGGTATTATGGTTTAAGTACCTTAATTTATGATTATGGAAAGGTTTCTGTTGTATTTTTTGACAAATGTATGTTTTGAGATCAATTTTTGAGTACTTTGTCTTAATTTTTCTATCGTCAATATGATCACTAACATGTTGTTGGACACACCAGTGAGAGGAAGAGGGTGAATAATACCCTGCATGCATCCAATGGCATCCATGGTAATTTGGTCATCAGCAGTGGAGACGATATGTTGATAAAGTGTCAATGGAGAAGGTAGACTGATTGCCATCCCACTATTGGTAGAGTTCAATGTATCAGTGAACTCACTGATGAAAATCAATTACGTAGCCAACCTGTCGGCAGGTTTTCGATGTCACCTTTAGTTTATTGTTGGCGGTGTTCAACATGTCGATGAACCTAGTGATGGTCATCGGTGAGGTAACTGATATGTCGGTCATATCACCAATGGTCACTGGAAGGGTAACCGACTTGTCAGTACAGTTAACAATAGTGATGATGGTTATGGTTTTCCATGAAATAATATAGCAATGATGAATGCTATGATTTATATATAAATAAATGCATTATTTGAGGTATTTGATGATGTGATTAAAGTGACAACTATGCACTAGTAAGGGTTAATGAACCCTATGTCGTATGTATGAGACTAGTTGATGTGATGGATGGGTACCCCAAAACAATACATTAGGCATCTAAGGTCAAGATTTCCTTAGTGAATTGGCTCCTCAAGTGAGTCATTAGCCACGTAGATGAAAAAAGTTTTGTATGAAATAAGACCAAGGTATTTTAGCTCTCTAAGGATGAGAGTTATGTAGAACTGCTTCCCTTACCTAGGAGTCGATTTCAAATGTACAAAAGCATTAAAGATTATTGATCCCATGTAATGCAATACAAGAGGTTTCAATGATCATGGAAGTTGTAATCTCGTCACTAGGGTTCATACGCCATAGTGAGCCTTTACTTTGGCATGGATAGGGTGAGGCAAGCCTTAAAAGTACTAAGGTTGTATCATGATGGCCCAGTTTTTAATAGAGTGGAGCTCTTAGATGAGGTCATCGTGTCTAGTGAACCTTGAAATGGGATAGTGCTATGGAAAATGATTATTTGCTAAAGTAAGGTATGTTAGATCATTGTTTATGTTGATTTTCTCAAGGTTTTATCAACAAGGGATTCTCAGTATGTTGTTTGGAATTTTTATTTTTGTTTAGATTATTATCCCACTGAGTATTTTGTATACTTTGCATCCTATGTGGTTAAGGTTTCTAGGTCGCTTAAAGAGGTACAGGAAGGCTGTAGATGCAGTATGATTCTCCCTCTAGCCTATCTAGGCATTTCCTTTGGTGAGGTTTATTTATGCAGAGAGTGTACCATTTTAATTTCATTAGCTTTGATATGGTCAACAAACAATTATGTAATTTATGGATCCTGTGAATATTTTAATCCATTAGATACTTAGATTTGTATTTATACCAGTTTCACAAGAACAAATTTGTGAAATGTGATAGATCCTCATGCCCCTAATTAAAAATTTTGATGGTTTGGTTAAATGAATTAGTTCCGCTATTTATATGAAGGAGATGGACTACAATTTTCAAATTGTTTCACAAAAATGGATTTTGATTCCACAGAAGGTGTTTTAAAATTGGGGTTGTGACATGTTCTGTTCTCTTCAATTTTAATATTGTATGCTTTGTCTCCTTGATGAAACTAGTACTATGACAATTTCATAATAGCAACCAACACTTAGTGACTTTTCTTTTATTCACACTTAATGAGCTGTGGGTTTGAAGGTGCTAAAGGGGCAAAAAATAGTATTACAAGACTCTGCATATCAGAGTTTAAATGGACCATCTAAATTCTCCTGTAAGTCACAAAACTTCACTGAACTTACAACTCGACCAAACCTAACCTGGACTTGTAATTTAACAAAAAATTTACCACAGGTTCTATATATAACTATAGTCCTCTTTTTACTTCATAGAAAACTAATACTATGTTAGAAAGATGAATCAAAACTTGCAAATGGCACTAGTGCAGATAATAATTGAAATGCCCTTGAAATTGTCTTATAACTACAATACATGTTTTATTGTATGTAAAGTCATTGACAAAGTGGAAAAATCACCTTTAGGCTGCATCAAGCCCACAAGATATTGGACTTTGTGAATCAAAGGTAGCAGCAACAAGAAAATAGACCATGATATGTAAACTAAATAATACCACCAACTAGAATAGTTATTAATGCATCCAAATTATATGCATCAATTATCCTTTTGCATGTATATGACTGGAAATGTTTTAGACAGAAGTACATGAAGTCTAAATATAAGTGTGAAGCTGAAGTATATTCTGACACCAATATAGGTCCAAGTCAATTCCAATTAGCAATAGAAATTGCAATGTTGACCTTGGCTGATCAGATTTGAACCTAGTCACGAAAATTTTGTAGTTCACGAGAACTTTGTATTCTTATGACTATGGGTAACAAACGGTTAGTTAATATCCTCATTAACAGTCACTAAAATTAACTATTTAAGATTGCAATTGTTGTAGAAACTTTAAGCAGCTCTGGTCTTTCTATCACACTTACAGTCCAAACATTTCTAGATTGAGGCTTATTATGGTCTTTTATAAAGAGAGAGGAAAAATTGGTGAAAGATTTTTCTTTATATAAAGAAAAAAAAAGAAGTTTTGTTGATAAGAAGAGGTTATGAGAAGTAGAGTTAGTGGTTGTTGAATATCTGCTGGCCACAACACTAATAAAATACTAGAAAGCTAATTTAACAAGGTTCCTACCATATCCTTGTTTAGGTAAAAAACCTCATTATGCAAGTGACACATGAACCATTGCATGTCATGACTGATTTGCACTTTAAGTCATATGACCTCTTGATGCAACTACGAAAGGTATCCCTTAAACAGTATTATCAGTTTGCTACAAATATAGAGCTTGTGTTTAGTTTTGGGAATATGAAAATGTAGAGCAATCAAGTTTTTCTGTTTCTTATTATGAATTAAGTATCTAGGTCCCAATGTACAAGTTTTGCAACATGTAATATATGTTCTAATTATCATAATATTTTTAATGAATATCATGCATGGTTTGAAACTAAGGTTGGTGGTTATCATGGACATTCTACACTGAGTTTGCTAACTTAATGGATTTCTAAATCCAGCTATAGTGAGGCAAACTCAGATTATTCTTTTACCTCTGAGAACAAATTAGAATCAACTTATTTGTACTTAGAGATGGAATATTGTCCTCCATACATGATATTTTTTAAATTATATAGTTTTGATATTGTCTCTTTCAACCTTTTCTTTTAGACTTTAATTCAATTTAATTCTCAGTACACATTAATCTCAGTTCTCTGTGATCATTTGGATCTTGAGACTTCTAATTAGCATAATGCAATTATTTCTACAATCCAAATGCAATTATTTGAGGATGACTAGTCAAGGAAGCAAACTTATAATTTTGGAAGAAAAAAGATTGTGTGCATCACACTGAAGAATGATCAATTTAAGTTGTTAATGTGCTTAATTCTGGTTCATTGGAATTGTGATCTATATTTTGACAGTTGAATTAGAGATTGATGATCTATATCTGTATGCTAATTCTTGTACGCATTCCAAGGTAAGTGGATAGCATGGTTCTTGCTCAAGCTATAGCTAGAGATTTAGATGTTCTTATAAATGCTATCATGTAGACCAGACTAATTTCGATTGAGATAGAATGATGGGTAATTTTTGTTGAGTATGCATGACCAAGGAGCCTCCAGCACAACAATCTCAACCATCTCAGTCTTACTCACAAGGTGGATATTAATTTACGGCAGTTGGTTGTTTCAAGTAAATTATTTTATCTTCATGGACAAATACTTTTGTGTTGTATCACCATTGGACAAATTATGGGATATTAATTCTTGAATGTTGTTTATTTGTGAAAGAGAACGAGATGTTGTCTGGGTTGGTACTAGCACAGTTAACATATTATAATATTTCTTTTTTAGTGTATTAAATGGACAAACATCACGAAGGATCTTTGTCAAGCATTGGAAAATAAAAAAAGTTTTTTTAAGCTTGTAATTTTTGGTTAAATCTAATGCTAGCAACACATAATTGCAATCACCCAAAGATCTTAAACAGTTGTAAGGCCTAGGTCATATTTATTGTTTCATTTAAAACTTATTTTTTGTTGTAGGTGCATAAGAATCAAGAATCAAGGGAAATACTGAACCCGATGTTCACGTTGGATCAAGATTCTAAGCTGCCCCTTGAACTAACTCTTGTCTTCAAAGGAGAATATCTTTGTTTTGGGCTGAAGAAAGGTATAACAGATGGTTGCATCCTTATTTCATACATCTTTGTTGTTTTCTACTAGTGTTTTTCATCTCTTTATTATTTGCATGTCTTCATCATACCTTGCTTTTTAGAGGTTAGAATTTATATCCGTCTAATCAACCTAGCAGATTGTCAAATTGCTCTTAAAACTAGTACTTCAAGGAAGTAAGAATTAAGAGTTTTAACCTTTATGCGTATGAATTTTTTCTATAGTAGAAACAATAAAAACCTAATGACTACATATATTCATGATCAAGCTATCAAACAATCAAACCACAAATTATGTAAGATCACACATGGATTTAATGTGGAAAATCCCAACAAGGGTAAAAACCATGAGAGCCTCTCAACGACTAAATCAATGCACTAGCAAGCAAGGCATTATGAGACCCAAGAACAACCAACCAACCTCTTTGTTCTTGGCCTTCAAGTATCTCCCCCCGTCAAAACATTGAAGCTTTCCCTCTTCATCTCCTCTAGCAACTCAATCAAAAACTCCTATAAAACTACGGAGCTTTAGCGCTCTGCAGTGCGCAAACCAAAACAACCTATATTTTACAACTAATTGGATTTCACCAACGTTGTTGTAACTCCATTGCCTACATACTTATCGAATAACATCTTCCATAAGATCAAACTTGAATGTAGTTCTGCGTAGTGGCTAATACATGCATGAGACAGTAGAAAATCACATAATTCAAAATACTTGTATCTGAATAAATCATTCGGTGTCAAATAAAAATCATCAAAGTTAAACAAAATCTAAATAAATCATAGGAGTCGTACATCGGATAAATCATTCCGAATAAGACAAAATATAATAAACTAATTGGAGTCAAATATCTCTTTCTATCACAAAGCAAAGCAGAACATCTCATAGCAGATCAGAACATATCAAATTAGATTAAGTTAGAGCAGAGCAGATCAGACAAATTGGATCAGAGCAAATCATATTAGAATAGGTCAGATCATAGTAGAACATATATCTCATTTAGTGTCTTAAATTAACTAAATAAGATGCACGTGCATTCCTATAAATAAGCATTAAAACAGAAAGTCAATAATGGTTACTCCCTTAAAATTTCTAGAAGTATTAGCATTTGGAGTTGCTCCCTCCTTTAGGGTGACCTTCCCTTCAAGTCTGGAGATGGCAGGTGGAGCCTTCTCTTGCTCCGGCACGATTCTCTCTTTCCCGCTTAATGGTGGCGAACATAACTTCCCCTCACCCGCTGCATTTCTCTCATTGCGCCCGAAGGCAACGGTTAGATTCTCCCTTTCCCAGGGCTTCTCTCTCCCTCTCTACACACCCATAGGTAGTGGATAGAAACACCCAGAACCTCTCCTTACCTGGGGTGTTTCTCTCTTTTCGCACTCATAGGTAATAGATAAAACCTCCCCTTCACCCCAGGTGTTTCTCTCTCTACGCACCCTAAGGTAGCGGATAGAGCCTCCCTTTAACCCAGGATACTCTTCTCTTTGCACGCTCCAAGGTAGCAGACGAAACCTCCCATTTCTTGAGGATGCTCCTCTCTTCATGGCCCTACAACAGATGACGGAACCTCCTCTTACCCAGGCTATTTCTCTCTCTTTGCCCTGAAGGGGATAGTCAAATTCTTCCCTTTCCGCATATGTTTCTCTCTTAGCACACTTGAAGACGGTAGATAGAGCATCCCCTTACCTGGGGATGTTTCTCTCTCTCTCTATGGCCCGTTGGCAAATGTCAAAGCCTCCCCTTACTCTGGGCCACTTTTCTTGTTGTTGCCCGATGGTGGAGGATGGAGCCTCCTCTTTCTTCGGGTTACTTCTCTCTCTTTGGAGCTCGAGGGCGACGGATAAAGTTTTCTCTTACCCTGTGTTATTTTCCCCCTCTAGTGTAGCCAATTCAAGGAATTGACCCTTCCATTGCGTAGAGCACCTTCAAATTAGCTAAGAACACCTCTTAGAACTGACGAAATAGGACTCAGACTGGCAAAAAAAACTCTCCTGGAATTTGAATGGCTCTTCCTATTTATAGGGAAGAGTCTGTGAGTGTACCCAAACATGCACGCACACGCAGGTCACACATTGCATGCCTGTGAGGCAGGTGGTGCAGCAAGGAGTGTGGTCATGTGCTACATGCTGGGCCTGGCTCATGTTGTATGGACACAATTCCACTTCCAACTTGAAAGTACAATAACTTCCTACCCCAAAGTCAGAATCTCGTGTTCTTCATACCTCTAGACTTGTATCAATCACTACAATAATCGATTGATTGATGCTACAGTACTAAAATTCCAACTTCTTCCTTTCATACTATAATATGATAAACCCTTTATCCTAAGTGTGTGATGTGATGTGATGTGTGTGTACATATTTTTACCTACAAAAAACACTTCTGAGTCTTCTTCTAATATGCTTAACCTTCACCATGTGATATTGAGCAGCAACCATTCTATTCTATGACTCAAATTACAAATCAATTGTCATTACTTTGTTCACTAAAATAAGCCAATACAAGACATATGTTCTTACAATAGGTTCCCTATGTTGAAATCTTCGCAAAACTATGGTTGCTCATTAGTATAACTGATTTAACTAGCTTCAGTCATAAAGAACTGGCGTTGGAATTTTCCTCTCCATTAGCATCTCTCTATCCATTGAGGTTTAATTATATTCTTCTCCTCTCATATATAATTATGTTGGTTAATATTTTCATGGTTTACCACATTTTAACCATGTTCCTATGCGATTTCACACATGGGTCTCATTCAATTCCCTTCACATGTCCAATGATGCTAATATGATAATGGGCAATATCGTTAATGTTCCATACTTATTGCGTTATATTATTGATTTATGTGCTTGATCATTTTTTGTTTTAACTCCCGCACCAAGACCTACTATTCTCTTTCATGTGGCCTTGGAACTATTTTTTACCTTGGAAGTAGCCATGGCACTTACCTTGGAAGTAGCCATGGCACTGGAATATGTGGCAGAGCTTACAGTATTTTTTTCCTTTTATGTGACTAATGTAAAACTTTATGGTCTACTGATCTATCATCCAATAGGTTAAATCGATATATGTGACTATTGCAAAAACTTTATGGTCTACCGATCTATCATCTAGTAGGTTAAATTGATGTGAACACTGGACTATTCAGAATCTAATAAATTTATGGATTAATGATTGATATATAGAACACTGAGAAAATAGTAGTTTAATTTTAGCAATTGTTGTTTAAGCCTTTTTACTCTCCTTGTTTTCAAAGGAGAAAATAAGGAAATCATAAAACTATGCCTTCTTCTCTGTCCCTCCCTCTTGTTCTTCTGGCTGTGATGATTTCTTTTAATCTTGTTGTTGGAAAAGAACATGCATCTCTTTCTCTCTAGGTGTGAAAGCATTTATTAAACGTTTTAAATTTCTTTCTTTTTAGAAGAAAAAATGTTCTTTTTCAGCTTGATCATTGATATTTATTGAGTTAACTCCTCTTTGTCTAGAATTTTCAGATTCTACCAACAACTGCTGCAATCTTTAAGTTTGATCTTCTGTACACTTCAAATTAGAAAATGTATGAGTTGGAATTTACAACCCTTGGCTCTTAGCATATCCTTCTATCTGATTAAACTTTTTTTAGATGTCACTTTTTCTAGTGTGCATTTCCTATTATATATGATGTTTACCTTATTCAACATTAACTATGGAAAAGCTTTACACTGATCACCATATATACTGAGATGTTCTCTGAAATAGAATTTAGTTCTTAGAGTTCTCTTTACTCTCTCTCTTTCTCCCATCTCCTCTCTTCTTTATCCAACAAAATTGTAATTTGTTTTGCTAAATAAGTTTTGGCATATGTGTATATCAAGAAATTAGTGCTATGTTGTTTTGATTTCCTCATGTCTGTCTTTTTGTTTTCATTTTTCCTACAATGCCTAGGGCCTGCTTGCTTCATTTTGTCTTTTAGTAATGAGTGTCACTCATATGGCAATAGGTGTTTGTGATTTGGTTTACTTTTCCCTATTGAATAACAAATTTGTGTATGTAATTGCAAGTTGTGGGTTTCCCATGTATATGCTTTTCAATGATCTTGGCAGAGTTTATAGTCTTTTTTTCTTTGTGTGTGACTATTGTAAAACTTTATGGTCTATAGATCTATGATCCACTAGGTTAAATCAATGTGGCCACTAGACTATTCAGAATCCAATAAATTTATGGATTAATGATTGATATATAGACCACTGCAAAAACAATAGTTTACTTTTAGCAATTGTTTTTTGAGCCTTTTGATTCTCCTTGTTCAATTGCAAAGAAAAAATAAGGAAATCACAAAACTTGCTTTCTTCTCTGTCTCTCCCTCTTGTTCTGATGTTACAAGTGTAGGAATAAGTTTGTTTCAAAATGCCTATGTGCCTTGTTACTTCAACTTGTTCAGATATGGTTGTCCTTGTCTAAAATTTTGTTGCTCTTCATGCTTTTTAATAAAGGCTATTTTAGGTCTCCTGAAGGTATTGGTAGCCAAATCACAATCACAGAGCTTGCAAGGACACTTGAGAGGCATTGTTGAAGGGCTGATTAGTTTAACAGCCATTACTTTCTTACTTTTTAGTGTGAAGCAAACAAGTCCTCATTCTATTTGGATTTTGTGTATGTAGGTCAACGATGGATGATGCAACATTATCAACTTAGAAGGATAGATCATGTTCAATACACCATTTTTTTTGTTTTTGTACTTGCAAAATGTAACTATGTTTAGGGTTTAGTTTTATAAACTAATGTTGGAGATTTTAAGTTAATAATTCTTAGACAAGTCGCTATTTTATATTGTATTTTGAACCTAATGTAAATGTGTGATAGTATTTTATCTTCATTCTAATTAATTAAGGCTTTTTTATTTATAAAGTGTATTGATGGTTGACTAAAATTTTAATATCGAAGTGATGTTTATTATATAGATTTTGTAGAAATTAAATAGGAAATAAATTAAAATTTCCCATGCTAAATGGCATTGAAAACAATTTGCTAGGGAAGGGATTAATGAAGACCGCCAGTATTTGTTGAAGTAAATCACCGCTAATAGTGCATAATAAAGTCATTATGTGTAGAAATTGAACTTAAAGACCGCTTCTTTAGACAAATCGTCGTTGTATGGTGCACATATATTATCTCCAAAAAACTATAAAAGGCCGTGGTTACTAACCACCACAAAAAGATCAATGGCGGTTAGCAAGCCGTAGGGAAGAAAAACAAAACTTGAAAACAACTAGCGGCGGTTGCCATGACAGCCGCTATAAGCTTATCTTTAGCAGAGGTCACATAGATCACAACTAATTTCCCCACTATAGACTATATCGGGGGGGTTTTTTTTGGTGACATAAAAACTGCTGCTATATGAAATAGTGGCAATTTGAAGATTTTTAGCAGCAGTTTGAAGACTTTTAGCAGTGGTTTTAGGACCAATGCTAAAAGGTTTTTATTTTGTAGTGACGAGCTTGAGGAGTAGACTTAAAGACTAGCAACGAAAGGAATTTGTTCGAGATATACACAAAAGGGGTTTTGGGGATAGAATCAACAACAAAGATTGGTGGTTTGCTTGTGTTGATATAGTGCCTTTCTTGGTAGTACATTAATTTTAGGCCAACAATAGTTGTCATGGTTTTTTACCTTAGTTGGTATTTTCCACATAAAAATTATGTGTGCACTCATGTGCTTTGTATGCTTTGTGGTTTGATTGCTTGATAGTTTGATCATGAATGTGTAAAGACTTAATTTTTTCACTTTTATTGTTTAATAGAAATTTGTGTGCATAAAGGCTAGAACTTGTATTCCTTATCTATCTAAAATAATTGGACTAGTGGTAATCTAGTGATTTGCTATCGCCATCTAGATAGATATTAAACTCTTATTCTTAGCCATGACCAGGCTTAGTCTCTCTTTAGTCGTGGCGCTAATGGTAGGGCTTTAGGGTCGGGGTGGTTGTGGCCCAGCCGCCCAGTTGGGAGGGCTTGTTGGCCAGCCCAAGCCATGAAGGGAATGGGCCATAAGGCCCACGACCCAAAAAACTGGGCCAGGCCTGGCCAAACCTATTCATCCAAAGCTCGGCCTTCTGTTGCGCACTAGTGGGCGGCCCACACAAATGCCACCTCTATCTTTGGGTCAAGGTCATGACATAAATGACTCTAAAATGGCTCCAAAGAATCAATTACCCAATATACCCCCTAATAAAGAAATTTTTTGGCAGTTATGGAGAGTATTTTTAACATTTTATAAAGGAGTGACCCTTTATTAAATATGAGGGAGGGGGAGGGGATTTTTCACTTAATTCACTCTCACTCAATCTCGCAAGTTATTTAAGAAGGCTCAAGCTTTCTACATATTCCTCAAGAAAATTTCATGTTTCACAAGAACCAAGATTCCAAGTTCTTCAAGCTCTCTACAAATCAATCTTCATCCTCGAATACTCTGCACTCCAAACTCCAAGGGGCAATCTCCAAGTACTCACATAAATTTGAGGTAATTATCTTTTGTTATTTTATTTCATTCTTAATTTTATTAATACTTTCTTTCTAATTTTCTCTTCCTTTTTCTAGATAAATGGCCCACTATTCTCATGATTCCTTCAATGAGGATGTCTTCTATGAAACTTCTAAAAGCCAAATACTTGTCTAACAAGGAGCGATTTGTCCTGACATTGAGTTCGACATTGAAGCTAATGTTGATGAGGTAGTGCCTAGCTATGCCACCCACATCAGCAACCTATGGGTGTGGCCACTAGCAGGCAAGTGCACTAAAGAAACACAAAGTTTCTTATGTATGAGAGCACATGACAAAGAAAGAAGTGCCCAAATCAAAAAATCATTGGAGACCATATTGAAGGCAGTATGCAAATACTTCAAAAGACAATCAGTTGCAGAGGTATTAGATGTACTACTAATCTTACAAGGCACATCGATAGGTGTTCCCTACAACATGGAGTTAGAGATCTTAGGAAAGCTCAATTAAGTAGTATGGCTAGCTCATTGAATTCTTTAAGTGCTTCCTGATAAGTATAATTTATATGTTATTTTACCCTTAATTATTCTATTGTCTAGTCTTATTTAAGAGTTAATATAGTTTAAAGAATTAGAAATTAAATTTAACTAGTTTAGAAAAAGCTTGTATGATGTTTTCAAGTAAATTGGCTTACTTATATTATTTTTGTGTAGATTCTTCATAGGCGTTCGAACGGGGAGCAAAGGCGTTCAATCGGATGAACATGATTTTGGAGAAAAATACAGTACAGGTGATCGATCAGGATAACATGCAATTTCTTAGTTTAAGCCAATTTTGAGTCCTTTTCATATTAGACTTCTTGTTACGGTTGTTATGCCTATATAAAGACATATTTGGCTCTAAATTGAAGGATTCCGGTAGATTTTCAAAAGAGAAAAAAGAAGAAGAAGATGGAAGAGAATTCAAAGTTTTCAATGGAGATTCAAGAGCTTTATTCTATAATGCAAGGCTAGATTTTTCTTTTGCTTAAGAGTTGATGAAGCTATAGATAAGTTTCAGTTTCTTTTCTTTTTAATTTAGATCTCAGTTGTGAATAATGACAATTATATGATAAGGATTTTCCTTTTAATTGAAGAGTTTTTCATGTTTATTCAAATCTATATTGATTTATTGTCTTGTATATGATAGATTGATGTGGTTTTGATATTTACATTTATTCTAATTTCTGTGATTTAGATGAGTTAGCCATGCAATAGTTTTAATGTTCATAGGATCAATGAATTAGATGAGTTATACTAAGATGAGACGAGTCATGCCTATAGTTTAGTTTAGTGTAAATTATTCGTGCTATTGTCAAAAATAGTTCATGCTATAGATTTAATTAATGATTTTTTCTGAAGTAATTCTAGCTTATAGCCGAGAATATTTATTCATATTCATACTAGATTTGGATTAAAGGTTAAGAAATTGTTATGGTTCTATAGTGGATTCGATTTCCAAAGTAATTTTTATTATATTAATCTCTTTCTTTTAAATTAATTGATTACTTTCCTTTGCTTAATTAAAGTTTAAGTTGTTTTAGTTTTTAATTAACAAATTCCTCTCTTAGATTTAGTAATAATTCATCCGTCCCTGAGGTTCGACAACCCTTAAATACTTATCCTAGTACAATTACCTTGTACACTTGCAAATGGTTTATTATAAATGATCACTTCCACATACAACAAAAATACAAATTGTAATGACCTGGCTAAGTATATTGTGTGTGTTTAATAACCTCTCTTTTGCAAATGATCCGAAGTTTGAAAGGTATGTGAAAAACACCCTTAACCTATCATTCGATAAGATTTCATGTAACACAGCTAAGTTGGATTGTATTAAACTTTTCAAGGACTGTAAAGGTAAACTTATTGAAACTCTATATACACTTCTAGGTAAAATTGTTCTTACTTCTGAAATATGGACTTGTAACCATAATTTAGGATACATTTGTATTACTGCACATTATATTGATCATAGTTGGGCTATGAAAGAGAATTGTTATGAGTAATTTATTAGAATTTCTTCATTCAAGAATTGTAACTAATAAGTCTATAATAGCCACTCTACATGATTATCGTATTAATAAAAAAATTATTTTAATTACTTTAAATAATAATAATGTTAAAGAATTGAGAAAATTATATAAATAATGCTAAAAAATAATAATTACTGAAACAATGGAGAGAGAAAAATATTTACCAATATGGTGTTGCTTTTTGCCATGTAGGCACCTGCGTGGTTATTTTTTAGTAACGACAAAATCACCATAACAAGGTAAAAGGACGCAATCACCATTAATTGGTGATTTTGTCGTTGCAAAGGACGAAGTCACCAATAACAAGATGATTTCATCCTTTTAAATGACTAAATCAAGAGTCTTTTTAACCTATCCCCACCCCATCTCTCTGTCTCATGGGTGCTCTAATGTTAAAATCTTGTGTTGATTTAAAAGAAATGATTTTATTATAGTGTGCAAAAAAATGCTCAAATGTTGTATTAGTGTTAAATGATTTTGAAATTGCATTTTTTATTATAAATTTTTTTACATGTCTTTTATGAAGCCAAAAAATAATTATCATGTATTTATTATCCTACTTCTTTTTTAGTTCTTAATCAATTTTATAATATTACCCTTATGTTTGTTGTAAATCTAAATAATCATATATTTAATAAGATTACGGGGCCAATGGAAGCAAAATATAATAAATATTGGTCTGAAATTTCTATTTTTTTGTTTAGGTGCAATTATGGATCCTAGGATAAATTTATCTAGTGCACATATTAGTAGAGGGCATACATAGTAATATGAATGTAAACTATGACAATTTCAATGAAGATATTAAGAATACCTTATATTTTTTATATGATATACATGAATCCATGTATGGTAGTAGAAGGACTACCTCTCTAAGTTGTTCTTTGAATAGAAATGACCCTTTTTGGTTACTACTTAGTAGGAATATATAAAAATATAGTAATATTTCTAACAATGAATTACTTGTGTATTTACAAAAAAATTATTAATTTTCTAACAAAAGAAGAAATAAATATTTTTGATTTTTTAGTTTGGTGACAGACATATGAAAAAATTTATCCTATGCTGGCCGCATTAGTGCGTGATATACTAACACCTCTAATGTTTATAGTAGCTTTTGAGTCTACTTTAGTGCAGGAAATAGAATACTAGATAATCAGACGAGCAGACTAGATCCAATGAGATGCTGAGATAGGGAACAAGCTCCAAGGCCAAAAGAGGTGTTAGAAGAAGATTTTACAAAATTTTCAATTTCTTAGATAGTTCAAATGTAATTCCTTATAGGTGTTAAAAACAGCTTGCAAATGATAGCTAGGTGAGTAGGCGTCAACCCAGTCTAGATGTATTCATACTATATTGATATAATTTTGACCTATTTATAATTTAAAAAATATAAAATTAAAAGATATAAATATAACTTATATATATATTTTATTTTTTTATAGTTTTCACTAGATCATGAATTGTGTCAGGCCTACTTTGAGTGATTGGGCTGGGTTGGACCGGTAGGTGGCATGGGCCTTGCCCAGCTCAAGCCCAACGTGGCCCGAGCCAAACATGCTTAGCTCGGCATGGCCCTTTTCCTGACTAAGCATATCCAATAGAGCAACATAGATGATTTTGCATGAACCTTTAATAAATTTTGTTATAGCATTATTGCAATTATATTTTCTACCTTTTATGTCCCAATAGACATCCCATACACATAACAAAACTTGTGTGTCTCATTCCACATTCTTCTAATATCGAGTTTCTCAATTTCCCAATTTTTTAATTTTCTAATTTTTCAGTTTTCCATAATCTACTATAAAGTTGCATCTTAGCAAAAATTATGTAACCACGAACAATAATATACTCCTTAATCCTTCAAGAATAATAATATGCTCCTTATTCATTCTACATTTGTAATATCCCTGATTTTCCTAGGTTTTAAAAATTAAACACATGAAGAATAGTATGTTGACTCCCTGACCTTCTCAATTGAATAAACTCCTAAATAGAATTAATTTGTGGCTGAAACCTATGGGTTAGAAATTAGACAGAAAGATCTTTGAAACGCCACTAAGAACGCGTGAATCGGAGTTTGGATGAGGGAATTATGACCGTTCAAAGTTGAACATATCATAAAGGCCCGTTTACCCGATTTAGACCTGTATTTGGGTCATTTATGTTGTTTTATAGACCAGGTTATTTAGAGTGACATGAATTATTAAAATATAGCCAAGTGATCCACCTTGGCCCAACTTCTAAGAGGATTAAGGTTCCTAATCCCCATGATTATAAAAAAGGCTTCCTTAGCTCATGCCATCTACCGGCTTGGCCCTTAGGGGAGGGAAGAAGAAGCCGCTCGGGAAAATTTCTAGCAAAGGTGGACGAAGACGGATGCAAGGAGTAGCGAGCATGAAGGCTAGTGTTTTGATAAGGTAGAATACTTAGTCATTAGATTAATTGTGTATTTATGATGTTAATTCTTCACTTATAATGTGCACATATTTATGAAATTGTATTATGTTGAAGATTTAATTTATAAAGATGACATCTTTCGGCGCCAAGAGACACTGGCCGCACAGTCAGTTCCAAATCTGCAGTGCGGGTCTAGGTGCCACTGGGCAGGGGCACCACTGTCTAGGCTTCCGCCCTAGGCACCCCAAAGTGAGAGACCCCGCCAGTAGCCGTGGGTTGGACCGGTGGTGGCTAGACATGCAGTCCAGCTATTGACTGCACTAGTGGGCGTCTTCAAGAAGGAGACGACTTGCAGGCGGGTCCACAGGTCTGGCCAGATTTCAGGCTAGAACTGCTAACCCAGGCAAGATTAAAAAAAAGACAAAAGTATTTAACCGGGTTTTGTTCACGGACTTTTACATATAAAAAAAAATTAACAAAATTACCTTTAGATCCAAAGACTTTTATGTATATTCTAACAAAGTTTCAAATTGGGGAAAAATCCCAAAAGCTTTAAAATAAATAATTTTCCCTTATAAGTTCATAGAATAATTTTTAATGACCCAATTTAGGGGCTCTGGTTCAAGGGCTTATGAGTGGGTTTAAAAATTAAAAAAAAATTGATAATAGTTGCATGTGTACCCTAATTATAAACCAATGAACAAGCTAGGGAAAAATCACAGTTAATAGATAATTGACTATTTTACCCTTAGGGTTAAGGTAAAACTGTTAAATGATAAGGTAAAACTGTTAAATGAACCAAAGTTGGTTCAAGGAGTTTATGACATAAAATGACAAAAAAATTACTTCGGGTCCATAACGTCAAGGAGTACCCATGAGATTAGTTTTGGACCCATTACGGTCCAGGGAAGCTCTGAACAAAATAACAAAAATGCCCTATGAGCGGACCGGCCCACATTCGCGTGAATGGAAATATTAGGCCAATTTGATACTTGAACCTCTTGAGAGGTCAAAAACTTACCCCAGAATGGAGATGACCATGTCCTATTTGGGAAAATTATCCTAATGTCCTTAGGTGTATTATAACTTATTTTCATGAAAATACAAGCTCCTAAACCGGGGAGAGTTAGAGCACCAGAGTATGGGTCTTTCTAGTATATTAATTGAATTTGGCCCTTAGTATTATGATTTGTTTAGAGCTACGTGGGTTTATATTATTTATGCTTTCATTTGCTTTAATGTTTGCTATTGTTGTTGTGATAATAATTTATCACTAGCTTAAGATTAATGAAAGATTAATCAATGGGTTAGATGACTTTGGATTGGACGAGAATACTTAATCAAAATAAAGACTAAAATACCCTCAAAGGAGTCTGGGACTAGTTCATAGAGTGAACAAGGCCTTTGACCTTGCCTTGGTTAATGAATTGATGGTAGTTTTAGGTTTTAACCCTAGTCTAGATGGGGGACTTATAGGGTTTGGGATAGTCATTCGAAATCCTTTTTTGTTGACAAACAAGATAGGATTCAACGATTTTTTAGAGTTTTAGCTCGATTGAGGAGCTATTAATTTGACCATGTAGTTGCATCTCTCCGTTAGAGGGAGCTCTGCGTGAGCCGTGCTCACCACCGATTTATTCAAAATCATTTAGTGTATACGCAAATGGATAAGTTGACATCCTTCTTAGTTGGCTTTTCCCACTACTTATGTTCAGGTGTAGCTATGGGTCATGCCCTTCCACTCCGATTAGGTCCTTATGGGCTAGGTTGGGTTATGGTACTTCGTAGTGCATTCCAGGGCTGCACTTTGGATGGTTCCCTTTCGAGGATGGTCCATAGTGGTCGTATCATTTGTCACTTAGGTTGACATTTGATGAGTCTGTTTGTCTTTGGGATTAGACAAAGATATTAATTATCGAATAATGGTTCAACTTACATAAAATATATGTTAGTTAAAAATATAGGCAGAACTACGTTTGAATCCGATCTTGTTGGAAACATTGGAGATGTTGTCTGATGAGTACATAGGCAACTAACATTAGGTGATGTTGGTCTGATCCGAAAAATATTAAATTATACTTTTGTTCTTTGAAACATTCCTCCAAGGTGAGGAGATGTTTCGTTGTTGTTTGGCCTTATTTGGTTGCAGGTTCTTTAGATAAGGACGTAGCAAGATCGGGATGTTGGTGATAGATTGAGGATGACATTGCACTAGTGGATCTAGTTTCTTAGTGATAGATTGAAGATGACATTGCACTAGTGGAATCTAGTTTCTTACTTCTATAATTTTGTAAGTAATTATAATTACTAGCGTGAGAACCAACTTTACTTGGTTATTTATTTTCAGTCAGATGACAGACTTATACTTAGAGGGTTAACCTACTATTATCGAATTTTGACACGTATAATAATATCATATATTTTGTTATTCATATTTGTTAACCCCAGTTATCATGATTTGGATATTTAGTCGATTGATTTGATTTAAAGAAAAAATCCTCATGATTTATCGAGTATCCTTTATTTAAAAATGGTTTTAAAAATCTGAGTCGTGACAACATCTTTCAACCTATACTTAATACCTTCATTTTTCTTCGAATCATCTTCTACATAAACAAAAAATTAGAAACTACTTAACTCATTGGACTACTCGGATTAGAAACAGGAGGAAGAATAGAAACTCTTGCACATGGTTTGGTCTTGTCTCGATAAGCCAAGGAGACGAGATCTCGGAGAGATCTTGAAAAGATCGTATAAAACAATTTTGATCGTCTAGGTAATCAAAAGATGTTCGTCAACACATATATTTGACAATCTAAGTAAATATTATCATTTACAAATACAAATATTAACATTAAATAATCGTAAATTTATTATATAGCATAAAGTATATAAAATAAGCATAAAATTGATTAAATAAAAATTTAATAATATATTAATGTCTCCTCTATCTCCCATATCATCATAATTATTATAATCTGGGCCATATCGTTACGATCTTGACAATCTCGCATAAATCTTGATGACTAAACATGCCAAGACAATATAAGTACTATTTTTATGTAGTCTTGAGTCACGATAAAAGCCCCGAGACATTGTGAGATCTCACCGAGATCTTGCTGAGATTACAAACTTTGGTTGTGCAAATCAGAACTAAGCATAATCTTCAAAATCAGACATGGAGATGAGAGGGCTGTCACGAAGGAGGATATCGCAAGAAATGCTGCTGAAAATCTATTTAGGTAAATAGTAAAAGAACATGGCTATTCAAACCTCACTTTTTTCCCTGTGTCCCCCAAAACAAAGTGAAAAAGTGTTTTTTTTTACTTCATCCCTTCATATTTCCCCCTCATTTTGCTCATACTTCCCCCACTATACTAAACCCCTCTCCTTTATCTTCCGGTGACGGCAACATTGACTCCGGCGACGGTGATATTGACTCCGGCAATAACTTCAGTGGCGATATCTGAGCGTAGGACTGGCAGCATGGCAAACTGGCCGCGTCGACCAAATCCAGCATACGCGGCCAGATCCAACCAGTCCAGTCGCGCTAGATCAGGCCTATACACCGGATCTAGCTAGGCAGGCCATGCGCGGCCAGATCTGGCCGCTGGCCGATGCTGGTAGTGCACAGCACGGGCCTAAATGGCCAATCCAACCATGCTGGCTACACCGCCCATAACTGGCTTTCTAGCCACGGCCGATTGGCCGCTGTAGTGTTTGCACCGGCACCAGTATCAACAACCAAGGTTCCACGAAAATGGGAAGCGGGAGAAATAGGGTACATTTTTTTATTTATAAATTAAAAAAATAAAATATTTTAATAAAAAAAGGATAAGTGAGATATTTTAATAAACGAGGTTAAGGTAAAAAAAATAGGGGGACGAAAAAAGTGATATCTAAAAATAGCTTTAAAGAATAAGTATACTAGTCTCATTTATACGAGCTTAGGGTCGTGCATGAGCCTGTTTGTTGCTCATCCGTCGTGCTAAAATCCGACCGCATACATTACTCATGCTAATTGGTTTATGCACTTTGCGCCGTCGGATCATCTCATGACGCCGGGGCTCTCGGACACGTACAAACTTTTTCGATGGACCTAAGTGGCGCGAAAGGCTATGGCAATTACCACTCGCCGATCGTCTCTTCTTCTTCCATCCTCGACCCGCCGGTTCCACTCCACCTCCGCCGCCGTCATCCTCCCGGAGCCCAAGCCACCGGCCGAAGACGACAGCCTGACCGATGCCCACCAAATGGAAGCGGACCATGTCGTCGCCAAGCTCCGTGGTTTCCTCGAGAAACATCGCTTCGGCTCAGCCAAAGCCCTGCTCAAGTCCCTGGCCTTCTCTAGGACTCCCTATCCTTCTCCGGAACATCTACACTCCGCTATCCTTCTTTCCATCCGCACCTCCATCCCCGACCTCCTTGTCGCCGTCCTGCTCGACCTCAGCTCCCCTGTTCCCGCCGCGGAGATGTTGAAAGATGGCGTTTTCCCATCACTCCCCGTCTGCGACCGCCTCCTGGACGCCCTGGTGGGCTCCCAGAAGTATGGTGAAGCCATAGAGGTGTTTTCGGGTATGCCCATGTGGAGGAACACCTTCGCCTACAACAAGGCCGTCCAGTCGGCTGTGAAATTGGGGGACTTGGAGAGAGCCCTGGCGTTTAAGACCCAGATGGAGAGTTGACGGAGAAAGCCTGATTCTTTCGGACGCGAATCTGCTGCGGAGGGCTTCTCGCTCAGCACCCATTGGCCACCAATAACATTGAAACACGTCACAGCCTTCACATAGATGGAGATGGTTCTGAAAACCTCGTTACCGCTCCGTCTTCATTATCCTTATTTCAAATGAAGATGTTGTTCAGCCCGTTCGAAGATGCAGGACTTTCCATTTCCCGACTTCTCCTTGCTCAGCCGCTGGTGCTCGTCTCAGTCCTCCTCCCTCCTCATCTCTACCCACCAGCGTCGGGGCTGAGCCATCAGTGCCAGTTTTCCCTCCTTCCCCTACTCAGCCCACTGGCCACGCCCCTCTCCCCCTTCTCCTGGTCTGCCTCACCCCTCTTCCCCCTCCGTCATGGTCTATCTGGGCAGCACCCCTCTCCCCCTTCTCCTGGTCTGCCCCACCCCTCTCCCACCTACCTCCTGATCTACCCCACCCCCTCCCTCCTGATTTACCCTGCCCCTCTCCCTCTCCCACCAGATTTGCGTTCTGCTTGGCAGACACCCAGGCCAAAACCAATTCATAAGCAAAACAGAATGGAGATCAGCGAGGAAGAAGAGGACTTCCCGATCCACGTGTGGATCACCCCTCAGTTCAAAAACGCCCTTTTCTAGTCTCACACGAATAAGTTCCTCCCTCTCTCTGTTTTTTTTTTCGAATTCCAGTTTATTTTCCAGACACTCTTTGGTTGATCTTTCTCTCTTCTGTTCTATCATGTACATTTGTTGGCTCGAATTTAATGACACCCATGTTTTCAATTTCCATATATTATGTACTGTTAAGATTATTTTGGCTCTTGGGTTGTGTTCTCTGTTGTACTTTCCTAAGAATGTGATGGATCCTTTTGAAATCTGCATTTATTGTGGTCATTTCTTTGGTGGATTTGAGTTATAAATTTTAGTAATTGGAATTATAAATCACTGATTTGCAGTTTGTTAAATTGCAAAATATAATATCAAGATATAAATCTTGGTTTCCATATCCAACACTGGTTATCTCTAATGTACAAGCATTTAAATAAATATTGTTAATAAAAACTTCTAACAGACAAAAATAATTTTCCTTTGACTAATTTGTTGTAAATATGGTAGATTGAATTTATATGATGTTTTAATGCATGACCTATATTGCATTGAACATGTTCATCTATGTGGTTTAAAAAATATACTATTTTTGTATTAGCTTGACTAATTATGCTGTTGGGAATATGGAAGACCAAATTTATACGATGTCTCAATGCATGAGTCTTACCCATATTTCATCAATCATGTCATTTTCTTTGGTTTAAGATACATAGGATTCTATAGTTATCACTCATTTTCTTTTTGCTGGACTTCATCACAAGTCCCGTAGCAAAGGGAGTGCATGCTGCTATCCTAAATTGTACTTTGTGCTTATATGACTATTTTTTCTTTCTTTTTGAAATTATTCTAGACTAATCGAATCACTGATACAATGGAAGATGCTGCATACAGGATATTTGGATGGCAACTCCAAAGGTAAAGACAGAAATGAAATCTACCAAAAATGGATGTGTATTCTGGTTAGACTTTTTTTGTGGGCATAAAGAAGGGAGCATTAAATCTAGTTTTGTGAGAAAAAGGTTTAGACTATAGTAAATCAGCACTCTTACTTGTGGACTTGGAGCAGGAATTTATAGAATCTTAAGTTAGGTTAACTGGCTTGCCACATTTTAGTAATTTTGTTTCCATTTAAGAAATGGTAATTGATAAATGTAGCAATCGCCATATCCACAGGTAAAATGATAATGAAAATTATCTCAAAGTTTTGGCAATGGGGAATTCAATTTCATGGATCGTCTCAAACTTTTGGCAGTGCCCATTTAATGGGGAATTTAGTATTGTGTGCCATTTTATATTGTACTTTTGCTTCTTGTTTGTGGCAATCTCTTGCAAACAAATACAATGATATACCAGGACGTGTTTGCATGCATTCCAAATGATCTAATTCATTCCAGGTAAGATTGCACTATGCAATTTCATTTCTTGCAGTTTCTTCCATTTTCTTCTCACGAGGAGATACTATCCAAGAGTGGTAATGCAAATTTGGAGAACCAGAACTATTCTTCTGGAGATGTCTCCACTTATTGTCCAGTCTTATCACAAGGTTCATTTGCAACATGTGGGAGAAGGGAGACCATGGAAGACACACTTTTTGCTCCCTAAAATGTGTGATGGGCAGGACGTTCATCTGTTTGGGATATTTGATGGGCATAGAGGTACGGAGAACAAGATTTCTTTATGTTGTATGAGTGGTTGCAGTACTTTTAATATCTTAAATAAATCCACAGGTGCGGCAGCTGCCGAGTTTCCAGTTCAAGCACTACCGAGATTTTTTCAAACTTTGGGCTGAGCAACCAAGTTGCTCTCATTTTTGTTCCTTCAGCTTCCATTGATAGTTACTTTTGCAATTGTACATTGTTATGCCTTTTGAATAAGCAAATCATATTGCTGAGAATATTAAGATAGATCTGTTACAAGCTTTGTCATGTCTTAGCTTGCATACAACGAGTATTGCGAGAATTATTAACTAATGAAACTGATAATGAAAAGATAGTAACTCCAGTGTTGTGGATCTTTTTGCCACTTCTTGGTTATATTCACATAAGTGAGAAATTGGTAGAAGAAAAAATTATCATACTCTGATATAATATACTAGAGAAAGAACATGCTCTGTTTATTTGCAATTTTAATGATTGAATATGCTCTGTTTATTCACATTAATTCACAGTTTATTATGTAGTTTGAATGTTGCAGCTTTAGATATTTGTCTAAGTGCTAAGAGGAAATTCTTTTCATTTTTACAAACTGCAGTCCCGCTGAAGCCCTATCCCAAGCATTTGTTAAAACAAATATTGCATTCCGGAATGAATTAATTACCCATCGTAAATTTAATAAAATTCTGAAAAAGGACTCGCATCGAGGTTGCACTGTGAGCGACTACTTCTTTGATTACTACAACATTACAATGATAATGTAGCAGTAACGTAGCGATAATGCTGCAATGTTGCAACGATAGCAATAACGCTGCAATGTTACAGCATTATTGCTGCAACGTTGCAGCAATAATGCTACAATGTTGTAGCAACAACGTAGCGATAATGTTGCACCGATAGCAATAACGCTGCAATGTTGCAGCATTATTGCTACAACATTGTAGCGTTATTGTTACAATGTTGTAGCAATAATGCTGCAACGTTGCAGTGTTATTGTTACAACATTGCAGCAATAATGCTGCAACGTTGTAGCAATAATGCTGCAATGTTGCAACGTTATTATTACAACGTTGCGGCAATAATGCTGCAATGTTGAAGCGATAATGCTCCAACGTTGCAATGATAATGCTGCAATGTTGCAGCGATAATGCTACAATGTTCAGCGTCATTGCTACAACATTGCAGCGATCACGCTACAACATTGCTCAACAATAACGCTGTAACGTTGTAGAGTTATTGTTGCAATGTTGCAGCGTTATTGTTGCAACGTTGCAGGGATCACACTGCAACGTTGCAGGGATCACACTGCAACGTTGCAAGGATCACACTGCAACGTTGCAACGATAACACTGCAACGTTGCAACATTATTGTTGTAACGTTGTAGCGATAACGCTGCAATGTTGTAGGGATAACGCTGCAACATTGTAGCGTTATTGCTACAACGTTGCAGCAATAATGCTACAACGTTGCAGCAATACTGATACAACGTTGCAGTTATAATGCTATAACATTGCACAACAATAATGATACAATGTTGTAGCAATAACGCTACAACATAGCAACGATAATGCTACAATGTTCAGCGTCATTGCTACAACATTGCAACGATCACACTATAACATTACCCAACAATAACGCTGCAACATTGCAGCGTTATTGTTGCAATGTTGCAGTGTTATTGCTACAACGTTGCAAGGATTACGCTGCAACATTGCAACGATAACGCTGCAACGTTGCAACATTATTGCTACAATGTTGCAGCGATAATGCTGCAATGTTGTAGGGATAATGCTGCAACGTTGCAGCGTTATTGCTACAACGTTGCAGCAATAATGCTATAACATTGCAACAATAATGATACAATGTTACAGTAATAACGCTACAACATAGCAACGATAATGCCATAACATTAATGTCATAATTCTACATCTTTTAGCGATAATGTTATACCTTAATTTGGCCTATATATTGAACATCTACATTTGATGGAACAACTAATCAAATTACGAATCAGCTACAACTTTCCTCCATATTTAGGGTTTTAGGGTTTAAGGTTGAAGAGAAAATTGGTCTACCACCAAACTGAAACCCACTTGCAATGCAACCAATTCTACGAAATTGCTTGGGTGTAAATTTGTGTACATTGGTAAATTTTTGTACCTTTGTGCTAGTAAAACTATCAATTCAATCAAAGAATTATAACATTACAAAGATTAAATGTTCTCAATGACGCTACTTTACAACAATTGAAAGCAAATTAACATAATTTCAAATAAAGGTAAATAATTGTATCCAATACACAAGGTAAGAATAGAGATTCTAGTTACGAGATTAGGATTCAATATCCATTTGATGAGCTTCTTCACATTAGAAGAGAACCTCAAAGGACAAGTGAAATTTACCTTAAAAACCTACAACCAAAGACAATAACTCTACCTTCTTCATTTGGCTCTTTTTATGTAGGTTCACCATACAATTGCAGGATTGGGATCCAAGTATCTTTTAATGAGCTCTTTCTACAAATAATATATATACAAAAGGTGTCTTTAGTTATACATGTTGAAATTAATCTTCTCTTACTCACAGTGAAGCACATTTACAAAAACAAAAAAACAAAATCTGTAGGATGATGAAGTCCCAAAACATAGGTTAATGAGGGTTCTTGAGCCTTGAGCTTGGATATCAATTTGACTCTTCCAAAATAGATGTACAAATGAAAACAATATCGCAGAATCATGAGGTGGGAAAATCACAACGACCATCTTGATTGATTTTCCTTCAGCTTGATTTGACAAAATATTTCTTCGTGCATAAGACAAAACACCTATGACATCCTGCACTAATTAACATATCCTGATTTGAGAGAAGTTCAAATCCAATAAGAATAAGTATCAAATAATTTATAATAGATTTAGCTGTTGTGAAGCCATAGGGCAGAGTAGCAAATAGTTTCTCTAAACAAGCCATAGGGCAGAGTAACAAATGGTTTCTCTAGACATTTCTATCTGCATGTATATTTCGTACATTTTCTCATTTAAGTAATAGCTACATATCCACCATTGGTTTAGCTCATCTTGGAAAGACAATTAGCATAGACACAATCAGCACATCTAAAATGCGTACCTATCTGATATAAACCATCAGATAGTAAGATTGCATACAAATTCTGAAATTTTTAATGAGATTGAATATCAAATGGATACTTTTAATCACCTGTATCTTCATATGCCTAACATTAACCAACTGTTAAGACATAAATTTATTTCTAAATCTTGCATTTAACACTTCAGCAACTCTTCAAGGGTGTGTATGCTTATGTAAAACAATTTACTTATATCCAATGAAAGAATGTGGAAAGAACAATATCAATTAGTGTGTACCACACAATCAGAATGTATAAGTTAGTTCTCTTCCAAAAGGAAGATTCCTAGAACCAATCAACAAGGAAGGGAGAAAGAACTAGGACCTTTCGAAATCAAAGCCTCCAATCCCAAGAGCGTAATCCCTCTCAACTTAAACATATGTCGTCCACTTAAGATAAGCCATTTGGTTAATGTCTTGTACTTGATAATTGAGCAAAGAGACAAGTAAAGTGCCCATCAACAAAAAAAATAACATAACAAAGCCTAATTTATACTGTCAAACAAGTAATGATCTACAACCTTTATCTGCTTAATCAAAGAAGAGATTCATAGTTCATCTACAAGGTCAGTCTTCAGAATGACAAGTACTTCTTTGTGAGTAAAAATTCAATTATTCAATATACTTGGCAAGTGCAAGGCTGGTTGCCCTTGGCTTGCC
Source organism: Saururus chinensis (assembly GCA_035235625.1). NCBI lineage: Eukaryota > Viridiplantae > Streptophyta > Magnoliopsida > Piperales > Saururaceae > Saururus > Saururus chinensis. Next base: position 33,532,774 of record CP141140.1, read on the forward strand.
ATTTGAAACCATTTCCTAATACGTCAACCCACTATTATTATACCTTGTTCACAATAATGCAGTCAGCATATGCAATTTGTTCCACTGCTTCATTGACAATTCCTTTGGGCTTAATTTCATCAAGATGAAACCCTGCATGCTTTGTGTCAACCAAGGTAACAATGCCATCCAACTTTACATAATTAAAAACTTTATCCTCAGCATAAAATGTCTGGATAATAGGTGCAGGTTTTGCCAAGCATGCAAAGGAATAAGAAATTGAAAACTCCAAAAAGTACCCAAAAACAAATGTTCAGAACAAGTCAAGTAAAGCATGAGTATGCATGATATCTATTGCAAGTTAAGCACAAGATGTTTAGACTAAACAATGTACTATCCAAAGAATGACCCAACGATGAAAATAAAAAACCTCACAAAAAAATATACGAGAACATACTAAAGAGAGAAAATCATAGATGAAATGTTTCTTAACGCTATCAGATGTGGACATGAACAAGAAGATCAATTCAGCCATTCAAATGCACCTAGACAAGCATTACAACCTTGATGTTTTTTATGATAATCAATCCGAACCTGGATGAGCAGTTATCAACACTAATGGGGAAATATTTAACTTGAAAAACAGGAAGATTAGCGGACAGAAAAATGGTGGTCGAGCACCCGCGTGGTTGAGGTATGGCTGAAGACGAGAATGAGATAATGAAGGCATGAGAACGAAATCCCTGCTCCTCCTTTCGCACACTCGGCCGAGACCCAGTTGCTGCCAGCTACCTCTTCAAGGTGGGGGGTAATCCTCCTATAAGCCCCAGTACCTTTCAGAGAGAGGTACAAGAACAAGCTACAACGCTCACACTGCATTGTTCACACTGAATGCCATATCAAAAGTTGGCCAATCCTCAAAACTTGGAGTTTTGGCTCCTTTGCACCTAAAGGAAGAAAAGTGAACTGATTACTTATTAAGCAATAAGAACATCAGGCACCAATTAAAAGAAACAATTGCATAGGAACCCTCCAAAAAGGGGAAAAGAATTTAGGCCATGCCACAATCATTTGGCATACAAAGAAGATTTTGTAGAAAATGTATGAATAATATCTTTAATTCTTCTTAATACATTTTCTACAATACTCAAGAAGTATAAAAATATGTCAGTAAGTGGAATCTACGATTTCATATGACAAAATTTCAAAATGTTACTGTGGTTATTACTTTTTAATATTAATAAGATTTTGACACACCAAAGGTGATAAATCACTCAGGAAGCGTTACCTTTCTTTTCCTCCTCCAATTTTGAGCAATTCACCATACAAATCTACATCCCATGTGACACCCAGTTCCCTCTAATCGACCAATCAGTCAAAATTGGAATAAAAGTCAGTCATTGTGGAGTAATTTCGCCAAAATCATTGTCTACCCACAAGAAAATTGGAAAATCTGAAAGGCAAATGTCAAAAGGACGCTATATATGCGCTAACTAATAACATTGCAGCACAACATTGATACGTAGTTATCCGATATTGCCAGAGAAGGGCAGTCAAGAAAAGGTCCAATTTCCTTAGCAGCAAAAACACAAAATTTCACAGTTTAAAGAATACACGATTCAATCAAAATTAACACGATTTAGACTATCCTACACAAGCCTTGAGGAATTATTAACTATCCTAACCTAGATTGAACATAAAATGTCAGCCATGACAACTCAATGAAATTGAAAACCCCATATGGAAAGAAGGGCACTTAAAGAATGGATTCAGCAATCCGACCTCAGTAAAAGTGTCGTTGAAGGAAATGCGGTGATCGTCCTTCTCCGTGTCCCCATCGCAATCAAAGAGTAGAGCAGAAGGCAGAGAGAAAGACACAGCCAAGCCCCCTTGAGACCTCGCCTAGGTTGTGCCACTTTCTGTACATGCTTTTAGCAGAGCGAAGGAGTTTCTTTGAAGAGAGTGGTGGGTAGAAACGGATATCTTCTTGCGAGGCTGCAGCAAGGCTGTTGGTTTTAAACAAGCTGCAGAGGAGGAGCTCTTGCAGGTTGAAGCAATGGTGGGAGGGGAAACGGCAGCTGAAGCCGCCACCATTAGTAACGAGGATAGTGTGTCATTGGCCCAGGGAAGATGCAGTGGGCTTTCCTCCTTGCATGGCAGATGATCGCGGTCGATCAGGAGGTAGGCGCTGAGAGAAGCCCAGTTCCGGCGGCGATTTGGTCACTATCAATCAAGAGGGAGGCGCTGCAAGAAGATAGGTATCAGTGATGACAGTGGATCTGGGGGGAGGGGGAGTTTGGGCTTTTTCTCCCCCTCTTCTGTCTCGTCTTCTTTTAACGAGGTTAACGGAGACGAGAAGTTGGTTCCGTCTCTGTGAGTTTTAGCGAGAAGCTCGGTTCTGTCTGTGAGTTTCCTCTTCTTCCTCGCTGATCTCTATTCTGTTTTGCTTATGAACTAGTTTTGGCCTGGGTGTCTGCCAAGCAGAACGCAAATCTGGTGGGAGAGGGAGAAGGGCAGGGTAAATCAGGAGGGAGGGGGTGGGGTAAATCAAGAAGGAGGGGGTGGGGTAGATCAGCAGGTAGGTGGGAGAGGGGCGGGGCAGACCAAGAGAAGGGGGAGAGGGGTGCCACCCAGAGAGACCATGACGGAGGGGGAAGAGGGGTGAGGCAGACCAGGAGAAGGGGGAGAGGGGCGTGGCCAGTGGGCTGAGCAGGGGAAGGAGGGAAAACTGGCGCTGATGGCTCAGCCCCGATGCTGGTGGGTAGAGATGAGGAGGGAGGAGGACTGAGACGAGCGGGTCCAGCGGCTGAGCAAGGAGAAGTCGGGAAATGGAAAGTCCTGCATCTTCCAGCGGGCTGAACAGCGTCTTCATTTGAAATAAGTTAACAGTGAACAGGGGCTTAACGGGTGAATAAAGATAACGGAGACGGAGCGGTAACAAGGTTTTCAGAACCATCTCCATCTATGTGAAAGTTGTGACGTGTTTCATTCTCATTGGTGGCCAATGGGTGCTGAGCGAGAAGCCCTCCGCAGTAGATTTGCGTCAGATTCTTTCACGTATAATGTTCTGATCAGTGGGCTGTGGAAGTGTTACGGACGTATTAGGTCTTCTGGGCTATTATATTAGTTAATAAGGCCCAAGCCTATTAACGGCATATTATATAAGGGATTCTCTGCCTTAATAAAGGACTATAAAAATAATTAGCCATAATCTCCTTTCTTTTTTTTCCGTCAACCCAAGTTCTTCCCTTTCTCCGGCCTCACTGATTTTTAGCGCACTAGTAGGGTTTTTCTCCCTCCTTTTACCCACTTTTATTATCTAAATAACTCTTTAAACCTTAGGGTTTATATTACTGGTATCAAAGCCATTCTCCTGTTACTAGGAAAGCTTTCATAGTGAAAACTAAGAGCATAGTAGCTAAAGACAAATAGAACCAAAGTGGGTTGAATGCAGTTTTTGGTCCCACGGCCACCAGCGGCTCACAGGCCGCCGCCAGGGCATTTCCCAATGCTGACGGAATGATCAACGCTGCCCCTGTACAAGCCACCAGCAATCTGCAACCCGCCCTGAGATGGAAAGAACACATGCCACCAACAACAGGACAGATGTTGCGATGTTGCAGGTTTTCCATGAGCTTCTACAGGAATTTCGTGCCCTTCCAACAGAACAGCAAACCTCTTTTGCACGACTTCTGGACAATTCTACTAGCACTAGTCATAGCCTTTTGCCACCGCCCTTACGTCCCACTCCACTGCCATCGTCTGACCAGCCAGCCCCACCGGTTGCCGCACCCCTATCCGGTGTTGGACACGCGACGAACACCAGGCACTCAGGGTTGGGCCTTCCTATAAGATCCCAGTCGTCAACACCAACAGTATTCCAGCACAACAAGCCTCTAAGGTATCTACCAGGGCAGATAGCGGCCCATACTTTGCCTGATGGGATCTAGGATGATGAACCTAGACTGGATGAGGATGAATACCTTGGCATTGGTGGGGAAGGACAGTGCCCCATGCACCCCGCGGAGCCAAGGCTTGCCCCGAATGGAGTTCCCAAAATATACTGGCGAGGACATCCCATAGATTGGGTTTACCGCGCGAAAAAAAATTCCACGTATCAGGGTACTACTGCCGATGTAGAAAAATTGTGAATTGTTGTCTTCTTCTCAAAGGGGATGCATTAGTCTGGTTCTAGTATTTTGAGCGAAAGGTCCCTCATGTTGCATGGTAGAAGTTCGCTGAAAAACTGTGTGCGCAATTTGGGCCTAATAACTTCGCACATTTTAATGAGCTTTTATCTGGATTGACTCAAACTACCACAATCTGGGCATATCAAACAGAGTTTATGCGAGTGGCCACTCGCCGCCCACATTGGACTCTAGAGGCTCTGATTGGCACTTTCCGTCACGACCTCAAACCAAAGATAGCTGATGAGATCCGCCATTTCGAGTGCACCACAATGTAGGACATTATTTGACATGCCAGAATCCAAGAAGAGAAGTTATCCCGCGAACAAAGGACCACTCGTGCCATTGGTTCAGCATCTTCTCACCCATGAGGGGCCCTCTAATACCCCTTTTCGTGGCCGATCAATAGCATGCACTATTCCAGGCATTGCAGTTCCCTTCTGTCGCCTTTCTCAAGTGCAAATGGAGGATTGATGGTCAAATGGATTATGTTTCAATTGTGACGAATGGCTTGTGCTGGGTCACCGTTGCAAAACTCCTCCCACTACCTTGATTCTAGAGGAGTCATGGGGTGATACATGTGATTGGCCTTCTATTGACCCATCCCTAGAGGGTTCCAAGGTACTTCTTGAAATCTCCTTACATGCCTTCTATGGGACTTACACTCCTCAAACCATGCGGGTTCAAGGTTTGCTAAAGCTATAGAAAGTGGCTATTTTGATTGATAGCAGTATCACACACAACTTTATTCATGATCGAGTGGCCTAGCTGCTTGGATGTTGCATTTCTGAGTCTTCTCCTTTTGATGTGCTGATTGGGGATGGCAAACATCTCCATAGCAAGGGTGTATGTTCACAAGCTGAGTTAAGATCCAAGGACATCTCTTTGTGATGGACCTCTATCTTCTTCTGACTAAAGGGGCTGATATCGTACTAGGCGTTCAATGGCTGCAAGAACTTGGTGATGTCACTTGAGTTTTTTGCCAAATGCTTATGGACTTTGAGTATACTAGGTAGCGGGTTCATATTCAAGGTTTCCTGCCTGGCACCCTTCACTCCGCACAGGATTTGGGCTCTTTCTTCCGGTATTCTTGTCAAGGTTTTCTCTTACAACTTATGCACTGCAATGAAGCCACTCGGGATGACTTACCAGCTTATTTAGTTGCCTTGTTGGAGACTTACATTTCTCTTTTTCAGGAACCTACAGGGTTGCCACCGGCTCGCACTCATGATCATCGCATTCCCATTCTAGCCGGCTCTTCTCCTACTAATGTCCACCCCTACAGGTACCCCCAAATCCAGAAAAATGAGATTGAAAAGTTGGTTTCTGATATGCTTTCTATTGGGATCATTCACCCGAGTACCAGTTCTTATTCATCTCCAGTACTATTGTTTTGCAAGAAGGATAGCTCATGGCGGTTCTATGCTTATTGTAGTGCTCTAAATGGTTCCACCCTTAAGGATAAATTTCCTATCCCTATTATTGAGGAGCTTCTCGATGAGTTGGGGTTTGCTAAGTTCTTTTCGAAGCTTGACCTCCGCTCGGGATATCATTAGATCAAGATGCACCCAGCCAATATTTATAAGACCGCTTTCTGGACTCATGACAGCCACTTTGAATTCTTTGTTATGCCATTCAAGTTGACGAATGCCCCATCGACCTTCCAGAGCTTGATGAATGAGGTCTTTCGGCCCCATCTTCACCGTTTTGTCCTTGTTTTTTTATGACATATTGATCTACATTTTGACTTGGGAGTCTAACTTGGTTCATCTCAGCACAGTGTTTGACATTTTGGTGCAACACACATTTTTCCTTAAGCACTCTAAGTGTATTTTGGCAGCTCTCAGGTTGAGTATCTAGGTCACATCATATCAGGTGGTATGTGTCAACTAATCCATTGAAGGTAGAGGCTATGATGGTGTGGCCAACACCCTCCTCTCCTAAGTCCTTACATGGCTTCCTTGGGCTCACAGGCTATTATCGATGCTTTGTGTCACAGTATGGCTCCCTCACAGCTCCTTTGACAGCTTTACTAAAAAAGGGGTCCTTTCGGTGGTCCCCTGCAGCTCAGCAGGCCTTTGTCATTAGCAGTATTGGCATTACCAGAAGTTTCTCAGCCATTCATTGTCAAGACTGATGCCTCAAAGACTGGGTTAGGGGCTGTTTTACTTCAGGCTCGCTGCCCCATTGCCTTCTTCAGTAAGGCTCTCTCTGGTCAGTCTCTTTCCCTCTATGCATACGAATGGGAGATGCTTGCTATAGTGCATGCCGTGACAAAATGGCAGCCATACTTGTTGGGCCGCCATTTTATTTTCCGGACTTATCACCAACCTCTTAAATATTTCTAGAACAATGGATTTCTACTCCTGTGCAACAACGGTGGATTACCAAATTATTGGGGTATGACTATGAGCTTGTGTATAAGAAAGGCTCTAAAAAATGTGGTTGTTGATGCTCTTTCCCACTAGTTTGCCTCCATCCAAGCCTTACCTATGTCGGGTCCTTCTTTTCCATTCCTTCAAGATCTCTTGCAGGCCTACCGGATTGATCAGGAGACATGTACTTTGCTGAGTCGCATATTGGCTGATCACTTGAGTTCACCCTCTTTTGTTTTGCAGGGAGATTTGCTCTATTGGAAGGGATGTCTCTAGGTTCCCTCCATGTCATGCCTAAGGTTTTTCCACATATTTACTTTAAATTTTTACTAAAATTTCATTTTCAAAACACAGATGTAAATCAAATAAATTAACAAAATTCAAAACATGTGAAAACAACTTTCATAAATTAAATCATCTTAAAACAAACAAACGTTCTCAGGTGTGACCTAAGACAAAAGCGTTCAATTAAAACCTACCATGGCCATGGGTTTTAAAAAACAAAAACCTCCCAGGCATCTCTGAGTACAAGTTCCTTCACAGTCTGAAAATAAATCATGCTTACATACACAAGTCCAGTAGATAATATAATTTTCTCACCTTAGTCAATACATGAGATTGTAGCACCAAACTCCACATAACTTCACTGTGATTTCACTGCGCACAAAATTGAGGAAGAATTGTCCACCATGGGGAAGAATCCAGTCTTGAACAGCTATCGATCAACCTGCAAAAGCCTCCAGACGAAGGGGCTAAAAAGATAGGGTGAGTATTTTCATACTCAGTAGGAAAATACCCAGTAGGGGAAAATATAAATCAATGAACTCCGCAAGTTCATATATAGATGCTTCCATGCAATCACACATGAAGCAGATAGAATAAGTATAAATATGGCCACACATACAAATCATCGTACAAACCGAACTTACACTTACTCATATGTCATAACACTTGCACTATGAATCAGTCTTATCAGCTTACTCGTACAAATGTACGCTTACACTTACAACATACATGAACTCAATCGACCTTATTTGTACAAACTCACTTGTACGACCTTACTCGTACAATCTTACTCTTACACGTAAATGTACTCTTACATCTCCCATAGAAGCTTACACTTACACTTACGCTTACCGTCTGAATCAAAGTCTTACAAACTTACTCGTACAACTTACTCAGACTCACAAACTTACTCTTACTGTCTTCCAAAGAAGCTCACACTTACTCTAAATCTTACATGTATAACTTACTCAAAATCTGAAACATATAACTTACTCTTACTATCGTACACATACTACCAGCAACTGAAGCTCATTACAATTAATAAGCTCCAATGTCAGAAAGGAATGGAATGCCACTGAGGCGTCACCTTAACCTTCGGGGAGCAACTAGACACCATGGACTTTTCCGAAGGCAAGGCACACCTATGCTCATGGGGCACAGGATCAAACAAGTAAGAGTAGATCCATAATACTACTTACCTGAGAGCGCAAATGCCCACTCTTTGGGGCCATACAGTGCCAACTAAGGGCGGAAAACATATAGTGTCACTCTTGGGCAGGAATCTTACAGTGCCACTCTTGGGCAGAACATACAGTGCCATCTATAGGCAAAACACATACAAAGCCCACAAAGGGCGGAAACTTACGGCACTCTCAATAGAGCATCAAACGTCTGGGCCGAAAATACAGCACCAAGACTAAATCCTGCAGGAATACACCATGGCTAGACCAGAAAGGACACTCAATCGGCTACTTATCGACTGGCACAAAACGGAACTTAATCCGTCGAAACCCTCAATCTCAACCTCTCAACGTTATCAAATTAGGGTTACTTACCATTCAAGTTATAAGTAACTTATGCATGTACAATTATGCTCGAAACGACTCCCGTCTTACCTTCTTCAGCCAACTAGGCTAGAAATATGCATGTTCAGAAGTTTCAATCCACAAAGGAAAAACTTCTTTACTTAACTCATCCCCCACTCTTACACTTACAACCTTACCGATCTCTGCATAGTCTTACTTAAACTTGAATTCCAATATTGGTAATCTTACCATCATACACTTATGGCCTTACAACTTACAACATCCGCCTTAAAACTAAATATTCTTACTCAAACTCCTCAAATGAGACCCTTTTTTACCTAAGTCCTGTCATCAAACCCTTACTAATTCCTTACTCATTATTATTTCATTTCAATTCATATTACGTATATTATGCATGTACAATTATGTCGTTCTCTCTTACTAACTCACAATCCCCCAAGATGTTCAAAACCTTAAGTCTTCTAAATCCTTACATTGCTTACGTCTTCTGCTCAATGCTCCGACGTACCACCCGACTCAATCCAAACTAATCCTTCAATCTCATCAAATCTAACTTTCACTTGTCAATCTTACGTCTTTCCTCGCCCGACATACAATCATAGTTTCCACATCATAGCCCACGAAGTACTCCTTCACCAAACATACAATCGAACACTTTTTCTCATACCATCAATCACTTACCACTAGTCCACAACGAAGATCACATACTTTGGTCACATACATATGATTCATAGCAACTTACTACATGCCCTTAGTCTTTACTAATGTACGCATACAATTTGCACACATACAACAGCTTTTCTAATCAGCATAAACATGCAAAATATTAAATTATAAACTCCTAGCATGCTACTACACAATCAAAGCATGCTATAATGAAATTACGAGTTCAAGGTCCCCTACCTCGTAATCCATAGGAGTTTGATGGCGAGCAAACGACGGTGGCAGCGTCGATAGCGGAATAGGCGGCCAAAAGCATTGCACTGAGAGAGCTGTTATGTCCCGAGGATTTTCAGAGATGCTAGAATTAATCTTGATAAGGTTAGATTAATTACACTCAAAGCATAAGACTGTGTGCACTAGGGTGGGCAGATACATGGTTGTGCCACTAGAAATGGCAAGAATGACCACAGAATAGGGGCTGACTGATTGGAGGTCAGCCAATGGTTTAAAACACTTTGTTGGTGACAAAACATGAAAATGGACAGTGGGCCACATCCAACGGCAACAATTTTGCATCATCGAAGCCTCACAAGGTGCTGGAGGGCTTTAACAGCCATACTGCCTAGTGGTGGAGATGTTTCCTAAACATACATTGATGCTCTAAGGCTCGGCGTAGGTGGCTGACAAAGGCAGCATCATTTCTAAACACTACCCACAACCAATTCATCATACAGATGATCATGCATCAAGCACGGCTTACGGTGGAAGATATGACACGACATCGGTCGAGCCTTCGATGGACCGAGTCTAATGACTGACAGTGTTACTTCCCCTTGGGACAATCTGAATTTGGGGACTCTTTCCCACAGGTTTTGGATCATGCGTAATAAAAGTGGGGTGCAAGGGTAGCATCGGGCCAAAAGTGCTGGCCCTTGCCATCACTAGGCCGGGGCAAAGCCCATTTTGGTCGGACCTGCAGCCCAAGTCCGCGCAACGACAGGCGGAACAAGTTGGCCCTAGGATGAGGGGTCACTTTGACAATGGTCAGAGGCGTACCCCAAAGCTAGGGGCGTTTCGTGTGTGCAAAAAACATGCAGAGGAGACCAGGAGCGGCGGCCCTTTAATGATATTAGGTCATGCCGACATCTATAGCTATCTACTAGCCGCTGTCGGGCAACATAATAGCCGGTCAGAGAATTGAAGAGGCCCGATCTAATTGGGATGATAGTGTGCCAAGTTGGGGCAGCAGACAATCATCGTCGAGCCACGAATGGCCCGGCATGGCCGGGGGGTAGACCTGGGAAAATACAAGATCTGACAGTCACTGAATAGTGTCAAGTCCAATGGACATCGGCTCAATATCGTCTGACGGCCAACTGCGGAGGATGGACACAGCTGGAGAAAAAGTGTAAATTTGCTCTAACGCGGGTTGGCCTAACAAACGAATCGGAACTGATCGAGGCAAGGGAGGCTAGACCTCGGCACCTTGCCATCATCGGCTCAATACGGAGCCGACGAGGTGAGTCGAAGCTCCTCTAATCACTCGGCACAGAAAAACAACCAAACAAAAAAAAGACTAAATTTCTGTCTGAACTGGAAAGGGCTGGAGAAGAGGTGAAGGGCCGGGGAGGTGGTGATTCAGGCCACTATGGCAGCAAAGGCAGTGGCGGGGTGGCAACTTTGCTGTCGCCGGGCTGAGGGAGGTCCAAAGACCAATCAACGGCGGCCGGCCACCGGTGGCACGGCCGACGGCCACAACGAACAGACACAGAATAAAAATGATGGCAGCGGCGTTTCTTACCTCACAGCGGCGAAGCAGGGTGGGGAGGCCGGGGCGCCGATGGCCAGAAGATGTTCTCGCTGGGGCGGAGCCATGGCGGCGATCTGGAACCCATGCGATAGGCGGCAAGGAGGCCGGAATGGCGGTGGCCAGAGGTTGCTCTAGTCGAGGCGGAAGTGTGACGATGGCCTGGCGGCCATGCAGCTGGAGATGGCGTCAAATCCTGTGGAAAAACTCAAAACCATTCACTGGACCGAAAACGGGAAAGAGGGAGAGGGGTGACGGTTGCCGGTGGGGCCAGGCCAGGGAGGCAGCAGTGGTATCGCCAAGCCATGGCCGGCCGGGCGGAAGCTAGCGGCCATCGGTGGTAGCACTTCTGGCCTCACCCAGTGAAGACCCCCATTGTTCACAAAGCAGGGTTGTGCGTGCTGAGGCACGCCTGATCTGTTTTATCTTTTTTTTAATTCCCTTTCTTTCTTTCTGCTTCTGTTCTCACACCTCCCGTCCATTTTCGTGCTGAAAATTTTTGTAATGCGTCGAGGCCTATGACATACGACGAAACACCACTTCTAACTTACGATCGCGAATAATACAAATATGGATACGCTGAAGCGTAAAATTTATTTCTCAAAATTACGACCAGAAACTGCAGAAATTACAAAAAATTGTAGAAAAATGCAGAAAAATTACAAAAAAATTAGGGATATTACACTCCAACCCCTACTTGCACACTAAACTCATATCCCACTTTCATGACTCTCCCATGGCAAGACACAAGGGCACTTTTTGCACATATAAGTGGTTGAACCAGAGCTTTCTATAGCGTGGCATCTGCATGGATGTTCACAATTATGTGATTGCTTGTCCTACTTATCAGCATGCGAAAGCCTCTATGGCGGCTCCAGTGGGATTGCTATAGCCTCTCCCTATTCCCGAGCGCATTTGGGAGGATGTGTCGATGGACTTTAGTGAGGCTTTACCCTAGGTTCAAGGTAAATCCGTGATTCTAGTTGTGGTGGACCGGCTCTCAAAATATGCTCACTATAGCCCCTTAGGCCAACCTTTTACTGCTAAGGAGGTGGCTGAACTATATGTTTGTGATATCGCCAAGCTCCATGGAATGCCCCGTACCATTGTTTCTGACAGAGACCAGGTCTTCATCTCCAATTTCTAGTGCAAGTTCTTTGCTCTGCAGGGTACACAGCTTCAGATGAGTTCTACTTATCATCCCGAGATGGACGGTCAAACCGAAGTTGTGAACCTCTGTTTAGAACAATATCTACATTGCTTTTTGGTGGATAATCCTCGACGTTGGCTTCATTTCTTGACTTGGACTGAATACTCATACAACACTACATATTTTTGACAAAAAATATTTTTAAAGTAAAATTTCAAAAGCTAAGATTTCAAAGCTTGACTAGCTCTAAGTGAAACAAAATTTTTAAATAGACAAAGTCTCTGAAGTGGACAAAGTCTAAAAAAAATAGTGATCAGCAAAATCTAATCCTACGTGTGTAGGAATGGACTAAGGCTTCTAGCAAAAAAAATATATTATGTGAGGACCTCATGGAGCCTCCTTACACTCAAAGTTAAATGGCTAAGAGAGGCTTTGTAAGCTTCACGTAGCACATCAAAATCAAAAAATTCAAATTGCAAAGGGTTGTGTGAGACCCATAAATCTTGCATCAAAATAACCATAAAACCGAAATAAGTAAAAGACTAGGTGAGACTCGTGAGTCCCACATTAAGTCTTGTTTTGTAAAAAATGTTCATCCATAAAAAGACTAGAATGGCTGGAAACAAAAGAAAAGTTAAATTTCAAAGAACTCAAAGTTCAATTTTGAAGAAAAAAAATGATGAAGTTAGAAAAAAATTGTGTAAAGAAAGTGATGAAGTGTGAGGGGGACCAAGTCAAATGTATAATACCAAAACTACCTTCACCACATTCCCACTTCCCTCTAACCCACTCTCCACTTCCTACGAACTACCCCCACAACTCATCCCACTAACTCACTCTCCACTTCCCACGAACTACCCTTCCGACTCACCCCCACTACTTTGCTTAATCATATAACCCGAATGCTATAAATACCCTTTCATTTTCATGAGAAGGGGCTTTTGGCTTTAAAGTCTATGGAACCTCTAAAGAGAAATCCAGAAGTCCATCACACACTAAAAGACATTCAAATTCCTAAAAAGCCTTGACCTTCATAAAGTCAAAGAAGTTCGAGGAGTTGGAAGACAAGCAGAAGCACTCAAGAAGGAAGAAGAATTCGTACAAGGGAGTTCTCATCTTCAAGAAGACTTTTCCTTATTTCTTCTTTTCTTTTCTTTTTTTAAACTTAAAAGTTGTAGCCACTTCTCCTAGCAACTCTCTTTTCTTATTTTAATAAATTCCAAGTTGTTTCTTTCATTTTTGCCATCTAATCGAACGGTTTAAAAAATGATTAATCACCACTACTCACTCTAAAGTGTAAAGAGTAGTCTTGATTAATCAAGAGAAAGTCATCCCACATAAAAAAAAGGTTATTTTCTATCTTTTTTAAGGAAGGATCATTTGATCCATTCTCTTGACTTGTGCGTAGGGAACTACCGAAATCCACCAATAAATTTATGGCACACTCGGTGGGACCTTCTCCTCCTTCCATCTTTTTGGTAAAAATGGAGGCTACTGGAAGTTTCAAGCTTGACATTAATTTTGATGAGGCTAATTTTCAACTCTTTCTGGCAAAACAGAAATATGAAAAAAAAATAGTGATCCCGGTGGACAATAACATGGATGTTACATGTAGTTCTAAGAAGAAGACTAAAGTGAATGTTCCATTGCCTAAGACCACTCACTCCCCTCACTTTGCCTATGTCAAAGTTTTGAGCAGTGACAGTGTGTTTTCAAGGCTAAGGCACAATGCTCCTCAAGACTTTCTCAAGACTTTGTGAACCAAACTCATGTGCAGCCTAAGACCACTCACTCCCCTCACTTTGCCTATGGCAAAGTTTTGAGCGGTGATAGTGTGTTTTCAAGGCTAAAGCACAATGCTCCTGAAGACTTTGTGAACCAAACCCATGTTGAACCTAAGACCACTCACTCCCCTCACTTTGCCTATGGCAAAGTTTTGAGCAGTGATAATGTGTTTTCAAGGCTAAGTTACAATACTTATAGAGACGTATTGAACCAAGTTTATCCAAAGCCTAAGGCCACTCACTCCCCTCACTTTGCTTTTGGTAAAAAATCGAGTGGTGAAAGTGTGTTCTCAAGGCTAGGGAACAAAGTTTTGGGTGGAAAGTCAAAAAAGGCTTAGAATGTTTCAAGACCTATGAAAAAGGCAAAAGTTATAGTTCAAGGGGCTAAAAGAAATGTGGATAATAGCCTCATTGATGTTGGTATATGGTATCCAATGGATCATTTTCCAACCTCCTTCAAAGGGCTATGACAAAACAATCGGTTTAAGACATTGGAGGATGTAAATGGGGAAATGACAACAAGTTTGTTCTTGAGACCTCAAAGGAACAAAAAGAAAAATGGACCTATGATTGTGACATTCCCCAAGAATGGAGAATTTTTTCAGCCTGGAAAAAAGAAAATGTCATCGGCTTTCAAGGCAAGATCATAGAAAATTTCTTGCATGATAGTAAAAACTCCATATGACAAAAAGATTGGGCAAAAAGAAAACCACATGCTGAAAAGGCATGTTACTGAACATGATTCACTTGCAATGAAGAATGAAGTTTCACAAAATGGTTTATCCTACTTTGGGTAATAATTTAAATCCGAAGGTGTGGAAGCTTCTAAAAAAAATGACAAAAAAGTATAAGATGGGAAAACTCTTTCTGAAAAGGGGAGTGGATGATTTCACCCACCATGAAATTTTTTCAAAAATGACTCAACAAAGTGTGTTACTCCCACGTGTGGCAATGGCAAGATGTATCTTTCTTTCAAGAAAAGGACTGTAGAGGGAATGACTTTGGAAAATCATACTCACGAGGAAGGGGGTCACCCAAGTTCACTCCCTTTCCTACTGTTAATAGATCAAAGTTCCGTTGGAGGAGAGAAGATTTTAAAAATGATAGCGTTAACAAGTCATCACAACATGATCAAGAAAAGGAACATTCGACTCTTGAGAAGAATATGGTTCAAGACAATTCTAAAATGCTATCTTCTCCTAGTGAGTCTGATTCTTCAATGAAATTCGCCCCAAGAAGGAGAAAGAATTTTAGAAAATCAAACTAGTAGTACTTGGGAAAAATTATCCTTAGGTGATGAAATTAAAAATTTGAACTCAAGTTCTCCCAAAATCTTGAAAACAACCCAAAGGTGGAGGCCTAAGCAGAGGAGCCTCATGTTACAATTATAAATATGGTTGGCTCAAAATGTGAAGAAGATCAAACTATGAGAATAACTCAATGCCACACAAGAAGTAAAAAGAAAATTTCTTTGAAAGATGGGGGTGTGGGGACTTTTTCAGGGTCTCCTAAATTCACTTTTGCAATAAGTGAATTCCCTTCAATCGCTCATGGAGAAGAAGATGATAATGAAGAGAAGGTTCAAGTGGACAATAGTTGTATATCTTCTAACACTATTCCCGTAACTTTGTCTTCTTTGGAATCCAGAAAAATTGGAGTGCATATGGCAACAAGAGAAAAAGATGACATAAAGATAAGACAAGTCCCTACTCATTTTATTAAATTTATGGTAGATCAAGAGAAACAAATAAAAAAAAACATGATTGGAGCATTAGCTACAAGAACTCAAAGTTAACAATAAGTCACTTCTAATCATCAAGGTGACTTCCATGAAGTTAATTCTCATGAAAATGAAGGAATGGATAGGGAAAGTCCTCAAGCACTTATATTAAGAAAAGAGATGCAAGAAGCTCTTCAACACATCCAAGAAGAGTCTAAGTTGAGAAAAACAGGAGTAAACTCCCCTTACCTAGCTTGGATAGATAAAGTACCTTCCCACCCAAATTCAAGTAGCCAAACTTACAAAACTATAATAGTCAAGCTTCTCCAAAATAACATATTTGCCACTTCAAAGTTTTAACTGGAAACCTTGTTGGCAATGATGTTGTACTCATTAGACTATTTGTCAGCACTTTGAAGGGAACTACATTTGACTGGTATATGACTTTACCCAAAAAATCGGTACAAACATGGGCAGACTTGGACGCTAAATTCTTGAGTCATTTCTTTGATAAAGAAGCAACTACTTCTATGACCCAACTTTATTCAATAAAGTAGGGGCCAAAGGAGACAGCATGTGACTTCATAAAAAGATGTAGGGCTCTTGCACTAAAGCGTCCAGGTGGAACAACTCAAAAGAATCTTACTGAAGTATGTCATTTGAATCTTCGTGTAAAGATTCAATCAAAGATGGGATCTATAAAGCCATAAACTTTTAACGGTCTCATGAAAAGTTCTATTGAGGCAGAGTGATTAGTGTTTGAACGAGACGCTGAAAATTATGGTGAAAAGAAAGAGTATGCTAGGCCCACTAAGAAGAAAGAAGCACTTTCTGTTCAAACTTTTGAAACAACTTCTCAAGAAAAGAAAAACAAGATGGCTGAAGTAAAAAAGAGAACATTAAAAGAAAGAATGAACATAGAATATTCTTTTGATGTAAATGAAACTAAAAACCTCTTTCATGAGTTGATGAAGAAGGGGAAGAACAAGCTTTCAGAGTGCAAGAGACCAAATGAGAAAAAACAAACAAATGATCCATCATTTTGTTTGTTCCATCAGATCCTGGGCCATAATATCAAACAATGTTATGTCTTTAAGGATCAAGTGCAGGTTCTAATTGATGAGAGAGTCATTGGTTGACTCGAGAAGAAAAGAAAGTTTCTGTCAATTTAATTTCAATCCAATTTGGGGCTTTTGAGCTGATCCAAATAAGAGTTCCTCATGAAGAAGAGGATGTGGAATTTAAATATGCAGAAGTTTTCCTAGAAGATTACAAGTCACTTGTCCCTCTTCAAATATCATATGGCACCTTCATATGGGTGCATCCAGATCTCTTGAAGGATGAAAAGTCGGAGATTGTTAAGAAAAAATCTCGTACACCCAAAGTATATGATATTACTAAAACGGGAGCATTCCTTCCCCTACCAAAGTTACGTGGTGTAACTAAGTCAAAAAATAAGAGTAAGAAGAAAAAGAAGGCAACAAGGAAGAGTGAGGTCTTGCCAATAGAAATACTTGAACAAGAGCCAAGGGTTCCATGTACTTTGGCGGAATTTATGCCATCGGAACCTTGGGAAAATGAGGAGAGGCTAAATGACATAGTGGTCCCAATTCTCAAAGAGAAAGAAGTGATTGAAGAATGTTGGGAATGTAATAAAATCATTATAATCTCAAACTCAGAAAGTGAAGATAATCGTTCAGAAGTTGAAGATAATCTTGTCATTGTGTTGGATTATGAGTCGAATGACTCAATTGAAATCCAACAAAATGTTCTAAGTCAAGAGTTGGACATTGAAGTAAACAACAATGAACCATGGTCAACTTTTGAATATAGAGAACACTTCCTTTTAGATGGATGGAGGGCTTGGCCAGAAGATGAAGTGAGAATCATCCTTTGGGAGAGCACAAACACAGAAATTAAAATAGATAAACCTTAGCCTATGTTTGAAAATCAAAATGAGAACTTTTACCTAATGGATGGAGAGCGTGGTCAAAAGATAAAAAGAGAACTATCCTTTGGGAGAACAAAGACACAGAAACCAAAATAGATAAGCCTCAGCTGTATTTGAAAATGAAAGTGTGAAATTTTTACCGAATGATTAGAAGGCTTGTGAAGAAAAAGAAAAAGAGGATGACCCACAAAGAAAAAAGATTAAGCGAGAAGTAGAAAACATTGAGGGGATACCACAATCAAAAAAATGTAACCCTCTAACTCAATCTCTCGTAGATCAAGAGAAAGACGAGATGATCATCCTAATTGAAGAAGATGAAGAGGATGAAGAAATAACTCATGAGTGTCATATGGTTTCGGTTAAAAACTCAAAGCTAGAAGCGAACCTAATTGAGTCATTTAACCAAATAGAATCTATGACAAGAGACTTTCAAGAAATGAAAATAAGTCTCCGCCCTTCTTGGATTGGGTTATCTTCAAAGAGTAGTCTAAAAGTTTTACCAAAAGAAGAAAGAAAGCATTTTGAAATCAAAACTCTAGACATGGTAACTCAGAACCTCCACGCTTGCCTAAGCCTTCCAGGATTACTTCTTTTACGGAAAAAGATTAATTATCAAGAAAAAATACTAGATTGAGGTCTAGAGTGGCTAAGTCTCATATTAAATTTTCTAGAGACAAAGTCATGACCTCCAAAACTCAAATCAAAGTACCTAATGTTCAACCTCAAATTTTAAAAGATTACAAAGAATATTGGGTTGAACATATGGGAATAAAGAGGTACAAGATAAGACTCCCCAAAGTCTCTCCATGGGTAAGTGAAGACAAAATTGTTCCTAGTGGACGGAGAAGTGATGATGAATCAATGATTGCTCCTTTGAAGGAAAAAGACAAAGACAATGAGAAGACATTCGTGTGTAACATGATTTCTCTTCATCATAAGTTTACTCCAACAATCAAAGAGGAATACTTGGTTAAAGACTTTTACAACATGACTAAGTTAACAAAAGAAGAAGTTGTTGGTGAAACTTATGATGATTCTACATCTGATTCCGAGGGAAGCATGGAGCAAATCCACAACACTGAAGAATCAAATCCTAGAACAAGGTCAGGGCGAGATTATCACAAAGATTATTTTGACTATTGGAAGGAAAAAGAAAAAATAAAACAACAAAAGTTGTCCACTTTCAAGAGCCAGTTAAAAGAAGTTCACCTCTTCTAGATATAAGTGAGCCTTTATATTATGACTTGATTGCTCAGCTAGCAAATGTGCCTGCCACATTGACTATGTATGACTTGCTTCGATTGTCTCCAAAGATTAGGAAGATGGTTGTCAATGTGCTAATGAAAGTTGAAAAATATGCACCTCATGTCAACTGTGTTCAAATCAAAGGGGAGAAAGAAATATGTGAAAAGTGTCATGAAGTTAAGCTTGAAAATCTTCAAATAGCAATCACATTCTCAAAGAATGATATGCTACTTGAAGACATGAAACATACAAGGTCATTGTATCATACAGGGTATATTGGTCACATGGAACTACTTCAAATTCAAATAAACCTAGACTCTAGAATCAATATTCTCCCAGTTCATACCTTGGAATACTTAGGAATCCCTATGAAGAAGCTTACTCCTACAATAACAACTATTCAAGGATATGATGCAAATTCACAAAAAGCTAAGGGAAAGATCCGCCTAAAATGTCAAATTGGAAGTTTAAAGTCTGAAGTAGCATGCTACGTAATTAGTAACCAAACTTCCTACAGCCTTTTGTTAGGTTAAACTTGGATACATGAAAACTTAGTAATCCCCTCAACACTTCACCAATGCTTCAATTATATTGGAGATGATGGAAAATTTCACCGAGTCTTTGCTAACAAGAAACCGTGTTGAAGCCTACTTTGCTGACTCTGCAATGTATGAAGATGATGATATTGAGGAATCTGAAGACTCAAAAGTAATAGATCCGCAAGGAACCAATGCAAGGTTTGCAAATGCTAAAGGAAAGTACATTGTACATGTCAATGAAAAGCCGTATTGCAAATATGTTGTAAATAATGTAAAGAAAATGACTTCTAAAGATGATGTATCTTGTGTATGCATGAATAAAAATTTATTTTTGAGGTATATTGCATCTTCTTCTGAAACAAAAATGTTTATAGATCAACAATTTAAAACTTTGATCAAAGATGATTTTTTGGAATTGACAATTTATTTTGAGTTGCCTTTGACTCATTTGTATGCCTTTTCATATATAGAGAATCCTAAGGGATCTATTTTCCTTATACCAAAAAATGATAATTCCAAGGAAATTATATTTCATAGAATTTCCATTCTTGATCAACTTTCAAGAGAGGAATCAGACTCAAAAAAAGATGAAGTTGAATTAGAAAACTATAGTTCAGTTTCAAAAAACATTATGAAAAATATAGGCGACTACTTTGATTCTCCGGGTGATCTCAACAATGGTGTGGGGAGAGAACCCCATTACAACCATCTCTAATATCAAAATGAAAAAATCCTTCTTTACATGGCTTGGGATTCAAACCAGACTTTATCGACTTATCTCAGCAAAATGAAAGTGACAATAAATCATGTAAAACTTCAAGTTGGGACTTAGATGTGGATACTTGTGATTTCTTTGAATCACTTGAAATGTTTAATCTTGACACAAAGTCTATAAATATGGTATCAATAGAATGTTATGAAAACAATGAGACTAATAACGATGAAAATAACGGAGCTAGTGATGTTGAAGAAGTGAAAATTATTCCTCCTACCAAAGATGAAGTAAGAGAAGTAAATTTGGGTACAGAGGAACACCCATTGTCCATCTTCCTTAGCACTAGTCTTACTATGAATGAGGCAGAACCTTTGATAAGTCTGCTCAAGGAAGTTAAAGATGTGTTTGCTTAGAATTATATTGAAATGCCAGGACTAAGTCCAAAAGTTGTCGTTCATCATTTGAACGTTAGGTTTGAGGTAAAACCTGTAAAACAAGCACAAAGAAAGTTTAAGCCTTCAATAATGCAAGAAATTGAAAAAGAAGTTCAAAAGCCAAAGGAAGCTGGTTTCATTAGGGAAGAACAACACCCTGATCGGCTCGCCAATGTTGTGCTAGTTATGAAAAAGAATGAAAAAATTTGTGTGTGCATCGATTTTTGTGATGCATGTCCAAAAGATGAATTCTCATTACCAATCACAGAAATTTTAGTTGATAACACAACTGGTTATGACCATATGTCATTTATGGATGGATATTCCGAGTACAATAAAAAAAAATGAACCCTGAAGATGAAAAACATACAACATTCAGGACTCCTTTTGGTATTTATTGTTACACAGTTATGCCATTTGGTTTAAAGAATGTTGGAGCAACATATCAAAGAGCTATGACTAAAATATTTAAAGAACATTTACATAAAAGAGTGGAGTGTTATGTTGATGATCTTGCTGTCAAAAGCAAACATGCAAGTGATCACATAGCGGGCCTTCGTATGATCTTTGAAATTTTAAGAAAACACTAAATGAGCATGAATCCTCTCAAATGCTTTATAAGAGTGTCTTCTGGTAAATCGTTGTTACCAAAGATGGAATTATGGTGGATCCTGCAAAAACAAAAGCAATAATAGAAATGAGGCCACCAAAAAACTTGTGAGAGTTAAAGGGGCTTCAAGGGAGATTAGCTTATATAAGAAGATTTATTTCAAACTTATCTGGAAGATGTCAACCATTCTCTCGATTGATGAAGAAAGGAGTAGACTTTGTTTGAGACAAAGCATGTGATAATGCCTTCAACGAGATCAAATGTTAACTCACTCAGCCACTGGTCTTAGTGGCACCCATCCAAGGTCGACCTTTCATCCTATATACAAAAGCTCTTAATCATTCACTTGGTGCAATGCTTGCACAGAAAAATGATGAAGGTCGAGAACAAGCCTTGTATTACTTGAGTTGAATAATGGTTGGGGCTAAGCATAGATATCTCCTCATTGAAAAAGAGTGTCTTGCAATTGAGAAGCTAAGACACAATTTGTTGGGTCAGACAACATTTGTTGTATCTCGAGTTAATCCGCTCAAAATTTTGATGACGAAGGTAGGATCTCTTAATTCTCGATTGGTAAAATAGTCACTTTTGTTATCACCCTATGATCTAGTTTACATTCCAAAAAAGGCAATAAAAGGTCAAGCATAGCAGATTTTCTTGCTGAGCACCCTTTGAAAGAAAGTTCAAAGTTACAAGAAGATTTACCTGATGAAGTTGTCTTTTGTGAAAGCCCCATAAAAGTTCAAGAAAGCATATGACATATATACTTTGACAGTGCATCAAGAACAAATGATCAAGGACAAAATGTATTTGGAGTGGGCATTGTCTTTATCACACCAGAAAAACACATGATACCGCATGCTTTTGTGCTAACACAACCATGCTCCAACAACATGGCTGAATACATGGCTCTAATTATTGGAATGTAGTTGGCACATGAATTACAAATAAAATTTCTCGCAGCCTTTGATGATTCCCAATTAGTCGTCAATCAGATGAAAAGGGTTTTTAAAGTAAGAAAACCTAAACTTTTACCTTATCATTCAATTGCTAAAAAATTAGCAAAATCATTTGATGATTTTGATATACAACATAGTATGGTCAAAGAATGCTAAAGCAAATGCTATTGCAGCACTAGCCACCTCTATGACAATATTAGAAGGACAAAATATTGGGGTTTCCATATGTGAGAAAAGATTACTACCCAATGAATTTGAACTACTAAGTGAATGTAACAACATAGAGAAAATTTCATTTGACTTTGAGTCTGATGATTGGTGTTCCCCTCTGATTGATTTTGCCTTACATAACATCTTACCCCAAGGCTGCAAGCATAAGGCGCCGAGCCCCAAAGTTTTATTATGAGGCAAAAATAAAAATGTTGTATCTAAAGTCTTATGATGTGATTTTGCGAAGGTGTTTGTTACAAAAAGAAGCTCAAAAAGTAATTTAAGAAACCCATGATGGCGTTTGTGGAGCTCACTAGCCTGGTCTAAAATTGCAGGATAGGATAAACAGGTTGGGATATTACTGGCCTACCATGATAAAAGGCTGTATGAAATATGCCAAGAAATGTCAAGCATGTCAATACCATGCAAACTTTATACATAAGGCACCCAAATTTTTGCACCCTACAACTGCCTCTTGGCCATTTGAAACATGGGAATGGACATCATAGGTCAATTACCCCTAACTCATCTAAAGGTCATAGGTTTATAATCACCGTCACTCACTATTTCTCAAAATGGGCAAAGGCTACAACACTTCATGAAACAAAAATGAAAGATGTATTAAAATTCTTGAAGACTCATATTATTTATAAGTTTGGAGTCCCGAGAAGGTTTGTGCATGACAACGGACCTCAATTTGCAAACTATAAATTTTACTAATTCTGTGCAAAGTACGGCATTGAGAGTGTAGCCTCAACTGCATACAATCCTGTTGCCAATGGGCTTGCTGAAGCTTTCAACAAAACTATATGTAAACTCTTAAAAAAGTCATTTCAAAGAACAAAAGGGATTGGCACGAAAAGTTGCTAGAAGTATTGTGGGCTTATCACACCATAGTTCGAAATGCAACTCAAGAAACACCTTTCTCCCTTGTTTATGGATGTGAAGCCGTTTTACCCTTAGAAATTCAAATTCTATCATTGAGAGCGGCTTTGGCAAATTAATTAACAAATGATGAGAATATCAAGCTATGCCTATAAGAACTAGAAACTCTTGACTAAAAAAGGCTACAAGCCCAACAAACTACAAAGTTGTATCATGTAAGGATGATTGGGGCTTTCAATAAAAAAGTTAAACAAAGATCTTTCAAGAAGGGCGATTTGGTGCTTGCCATCGAACGACCTATGATTTTCACACATAAGTCAAAGGGCAAGTTTGAACCCAAATGGGAAGTGTCGTATGTTATTGAAACCATATATTCAAATGGAGCCTATCGACTCTTGACATGAGAAGGTGATCGGTGTTTGCTACCAATCAATGGAAAAAATTTTAAAAATATTACCCCTAGAAATAAAGTCATGTGATACAAAGATGTAGGGGAATGGAATTCTATTACAAATGCAAGGTTTCAATTCAAAAAATAAATAATATAAATTAAAATTTGAGGCTATTAAAAATTTTATCCATAGTTTGTTTTGCTTTATACTTAGTAGCTATTCTAGCTTCTTCACTAGAAGAAAAGAATTGCTCCATGTCTTCAATTTTTTGATACAGCTTGCTTACTTCCTTGGCTTTTACATTAATCTTTGCATCTAATGCTTTAAGCCTAAGGGATGAGTCTCTAAGCTCTACTTCAATAATCGATTGTTCCTTTGAAACCCTGCTAATTTGGTGCTCAAATTCTTCCTTCCTTTTTAGTAAAGCCTCTATTTGACTCTCCACCTCAATATATGCTTGCTTTAGATAAATTTGAGAATCCATAATTTTATTCAGATAAGCATATTTCAAAGAAGAGTGTGTTTCAATATCTTGCCCCTCTAGTTTAATTTCTTCAAGCTCACTTAACAATTGAGACTCTCTCCTTTGAAGAAAAAATTTCAAAAAGAAGCAAGTCTAAAGTTCTTGATCCCCTCGGAAAGAGATACAATGAGACTTGCAAAATAAATCAAAACCAAAATCAAAGAAAGCGAACCTAAAGTTCTCAATCCTCCTAGAAAGAGACATAATGAGACTTACATCTCTCATTTGAAAAACAAAAAAAAATTCAAAAAGAAGCAAGTCTAAAGTTCTCGATCCCCTCATAAAGAGAGAGAATGAGGCCCCTCATAAAGAGAGAGAATGAGGCTTGCAAAACAATCAAAATCAAAACCAAAGAGAGGAAGCCTAAAGTTCTCAATCCCCTCGGAAAGAGACATAATAAGACTTGAGCAAGCCTAAAGTTCTTGCATCTCTTTTTTGAAAAAACGAAAAAAAAAATTTCAAAAAGAAGCATATCTAAAGTTCTGGATTTCCTCAGAAAGAGATATAATGAAACTTGCAAAATAAATCAAAATCAAAATAAAATAGAGAAAGCCTAAAGTTCTCAATCCCCTCGGAAAGAGACATAATGAAACTTGAGTGAGCCTAAAGTTCTCAATCCAGTTTAAAAGAGACATAATGAGACTTACATCTCTCTTTTGAAAAACAAAAAAAAATTCAAATGAAGCAGGTCAAAGTCCTCAATCCCAATGACACTTGCAAAACAAATCAAAATCAAATAGAGCAACCCTAAAGTTCTCAATCCCCTCAGAAAGAGACATAATAAGACTTAAGCAAGCCTAAAGTTCTCAATCCTCTCGGAAAGAGACATAATGAGACTTGCATCTCTCTTTTGAAAAACGAAAAAAAAAATCAAAAGAAGCAAGTCAAAATCCTCAATCCTTTTGGAAGAGACGTAATGAGACTTTCAAAATGACAAAAAAAACCCTTAGGATTCTCAATCCTCTTAGAAAGAGAATGAGACTTGCAACAATTTTTTATATATCATTATAAAGACTTGCTCTAATTCCAAAATAGTCTTCAATCTGCAAAAAAAAATATATTACCCTTCATTAAGAAAAAGAAAAAGAAAGATTTTAAGATTCTCAATCCTCTCGAAAAGTGAATGAGGCTTGTAATAACTTTCATTATGTAGCTTAGAAGGCTAAAATTTAAGTCCTTGGATGTCCGCAAATTATACGTCTATAATTGGTGTAAAAAAGGGGGGGAGGGTTTAAGTATAAAAAAAAAATGGCAGCAGCTCTAGTTGAGCCAAGCTGAGCTAAAGCCAGGCCAAGTCAAGCTCGATCCAAGCCAATAGTAAAAAAAAATAGTGGCTCCATCTAAGCCGAGTTGAGATAAAGCTAAGCCAAGCTCATCTAGGCTCAAGCCAAGCCAACATGATTAAAAAAAACATCAAAAAATCATAGTTGTTGATTGTCATGGCTTAATCACAACCGTTGATTAAAAACCCCTAACTCTCCTTACTTCTTTTCTTCCATTCCCATTCCGCCGTCCCCATTTTCCTTCTCCATTCATCTCACTTTTGCGCCACTGACTGCTGCTCCCCTCGCCTCTTCCACTTCTCTTTTGGATGCCGGTCGATGGCCTTCTCTCTCACTTCCTCTAAGATCAAGGAAGCCAGGATCTTCGGCTGCGGCCCGACCTCTGGAGCCACCGCCTCCTGCGTCGTTACTCCTCTTCCAACAAGTGGAACTATTTCGCCAACGACCACCTATCTGTCCTTGACCCCAAATCTGGTTTTCCCTTTTCCGACTCCTTTCTTCCCCGTCAAAGACGATAGAGATGGTGAATGCGTCATAGACAGCCGATGGACGAGGGCCACTAGTCACGAGGTTCTTTGTCTCTGCTGTGGTTGTTGTATCCCCTATCACAAAGTTGCCGCCTTGACGATTTGGGCTCTCCAAATCTCTGCCTCCCAATTCTAGAAGCAAGGAAACGAGGGTCCTCTTTGGTGCAGCGAGACTGCCCACCCTCGGACCTCCGCCAGTATTCAGTACTCCTCAGTCCTTGGCCCTTTCCATAGTCCACAACTCTACATCCGATTCCCAGTCCATCGGTCCAAGGCTTCATTGACCAGAGGCGGAGAGCACAAATTCACCCTTCGCAGTCTGGACTTCGCCTCTCAAGTCGCCCACACTTCTTCATACTACTTCTGATCCACCGGCCCTTCTCCCTGCTCCATCCTACCAATTAACGCGACTCTTCCCTCCCTCTCTGTCGGCTCTGCCGCCTCTAGATTTCTCCCGTTCTCTCTTCATCCAAACAGTAAAAAAAAAAGAGAGACAAGGCAATTTTGGACGATCACCCACCAGAACTTTCTCACATATCACCAATGAATTGAGGAAGAATGTTAAAACTTTCTCACAAAGCAATGAATGGAGGAAGAATGTTCTCACAAATAAATGTTGGAAGAATAGGGAAAGGACACTCCAATGTAAGAAGAATAAAAAAAAATTATTTCTCTACCCGTCTTAGTGAAGAAAAGTTAGAACCAAGAGATTGAATGCTTTAATAACAATGTATTCCAGGGATTCTATTTGTAGTTATCGAAAGGAAGAGATTTAAATTTAGAGGATACCATTTGAAGAAGGAGAGTCATGTCCACTTAAGAAAATTTGCTCAATTAAAATTTTATCTTATCTCGACTCAACAAAATAATGAGTGTAGAAAAAAGTCACGATTACGATGTTATCTTATTATGAAAATTTGTTCATATAAGATTTTATCTTATCTTGACTCGACAAAGTTTTGAATGAGAGATACCGGTAAGTTGAGTTATGAAAAAAAAAGACTTTGAAAAAAGTGATAATGGCAATACAGACAAATAATTTGGTCTTTGATCCAATGACAACATAGCGTTGACAGAGAAAATAATAAAGCACTAGATATCCTTACAAGTCAACAAAGCCAATTAAAAAACAATTCAAATCCTCGTAGTTTTGCGAGGTGTAAAGTAAATTTGTAAATTTAAACATATTGGTGGGTTGAGCATCCAGCATAAAGATCCACTCTTATGTAAAAAAAAAAGAGAAAGATGATGGACGAAGAATTGGAAAAGTCTCCTGCAAACAACAACAAAAAAAACCCTCATATGAGAAGATTACATTTGAAAAAAAATAATGAGAAGGAAATCTATCAGCGTAGAATTCCATATGTAATCAGCTCTTCCTTGATATCTTAAAAAAAAATGATACGCCTATTGTCTAAATCTTCGGTGCAGAAGAGGTATCCTTGGGGAAAGATAAAACTTGGAAGGGGTGCATCCCTTGGTTGATCTTCAGCAACACCTTTTCGAGCTCACATTATTATCTCTACAGCTCTATCCATTATAACTTTGAAATTCCCATCAAAATTCAAATGAGTTCCACACAAAGAAGTTTGGATTGCAGACAACCCAGTAGAAGTTAATGGGAAACCAAGCATTGCTCTAATAATTGTTTCCGATGGGTAACAATTTCATTTATAATATCACCCCACTGTCACCCCTTAGAGGGGCTGTCTATTGACAAAAAAAAAATTCAATGTCGAAATTTAAAAGCCAAGATTTCGGAGCTTGACTAGCTCTGAGTGAGACCAAATTTTTAAATGGACAAAGTCTCTAAAGTGAACAAAGTCTAAAAAAAAGTGATAAAGCAAAATCTAATCCTACAAGTGTAGGAATGGACTAAGGCTTCTAGCAAAAAAAATGTATTAAGTGAGGACCTCGTGGAGCCTCCTTACACTCAAAGTTAAATGGCTAAGAGAGGGTTTGTAAGCCTCACATGCCACATCAAAATCAAAAAACTCAAATTGCAAAGGGTTGTGTGAGACCCCATAAATCTCACATCGAAATAGCCATAAAACCGAAATAAGTAAAGGCTAGGTGAGACTCGTGGGTCCCACCACATTAAGTCTTGTTTTGTAAAAAATGTTCAGCCATAAAAAAACAAATGGCTAGTTATACAAAAGAAAAGTTAAATTTCAATGAACTCAAAGTTTGATTTTGAAGAAAAAAATGTGTGAAGAAAGTGATGAAGTGTGAGGAGGACCAAGTCAAATGTATAATACCAAAACTACCTTCACCACATTCCCACTTCCTACTAACTCACTATCCACTTCCTAAGAACTACCCCCACAACTCATCTGACTAACTCACTCTCCACATCCCACGAACTACCCTTCCGACTCACCCCCACTATTTTGCTTAACCATATAACCCGAATGCTATAAATACCCCTTTGTTTTTATGAGAAGGGGTTTTTAGCTTTAAAGTTTATAGAACCTCCAAAGAGAAATCCAGAAGTCCATCACACATCAAAAGACATTCAAATTCCTAAAAAGCCTTGACCTTCAGAAAGTCGAAGAAGTTGAAGAGTTGGAAGACAAGCAAAAACACTCAAGAAGGAAGAATAATTCATACGAGGGAGTTCTCATCTTCAAAAAGAATTTTTCTTGTTTCTTCTTTTCTTTTCTTTTTTTAAACTTAAAAGTTGTAACCACTTCTCCTGACAACTCTCTTTTCTTATTTTAATAAATTCCAAGTTGTTTCTTTCATTTTTGTCATCTAATTAAATGGTTTCAAAAATTGATTAATCACCACTACTCACTCTAAAGTGTAAAAAGTAGTCTTGATTAATCAAGAGAATGTCATCCCACACACAAAAAAAGGTTCTTCTCTATCTCTTGTAAGGAAGGATCATCCGATCCATTCTCTTGACTTGTACATAGGGAACTACCGAAATCTACCAACATATATCATATAGCAGCTGGCACTACCTCCTTTCAGGTTGTGTATGGGCACCCACCCCCTACTATTTTGGCTTATGTTCCTCACTGGGTAACTGTGGGTGAGGTGGATCTTATTTTTCAGGATCAGGATGCTTTATTGCGCCAACTCAAGTAGAATTTGTTCAAAGCGCAGAATCGCATAAAACAGGTTTACGATGAATTTCAAGTTGGCGACTTGGTATTTTTGAGTTTCTTGCCTCATTGATAGTCTTCACTTTATGCCCCCTCCAGCTCGAAGTTCGCTCACCGCTTCAATGGCCCTATCTTGTACTCCAACATATTGGGCATGTTGGTTAACGTCTTCAGCTTCCCGAGGGGTCTCAAGTACATCCGGTTTTCCATGTTTCTCAACTACATCGCTTTGTGGGTGATCCCTCTCGCATGGTTTCCTGTCCACCTCCTCCGGTTTTGGCTCCCCTTTCTCCACCGCTAGTTCCTTCTACTATCATTGATACTCACCACATTTATTGGGATGGATAATTAATTTTAAAAATATTGGTCGCTTGGCATAACTGTTCTCTAGAGGATGCTTCTTAAATGTTAGAAAAAGATTTTTATACATTCTTCTCTGAATTTACGCCTTAAGGCCAAGGCGGTAGCGAAGCATGATAGATTATTATGGACCATGCTCTTATTATAGTTCTTTGGGGCTATTAGGTAATAAAAATTATGTAATAAAGCCTTTTAAGTAGTATTAGTTAATAAGGCCTGAGCTCAGCGTATTATGTAAGAAATTATCAGCCCTAACGGAGGATTAGGAAAATAATTAGCCCTAATCTCCTTTCCGTCTCGTCTGTCGACCCGAGCTCTTCACTTTCTCTAGCCTCACTGGTTTTCAACGCACAAGGGTTCTTCTCCCTCCTTTCGTCGACTTTCACTGTCCAAATAACCCTGTAAACCTTAGGGGAAGGAGCAGCGGGTACGGGATGCAAAGAATCTGTTTGATGAAATGCTTGATAGAGGCCTGACGCGGAATTTGGTCACATACAATTCAATGATTGATGGGCTCTGCAAGGCTGACAAGTTGGAGGAAGCTTTTCGGATTAAGGACCGAATGCGAGAGTCTGGTGTTAGGCCAAATGTCATCACTTTTAATGCGTTGGTTATGGGGCTATGTCGTGCCGGCCGGGTGGTAGAAGCAGAGAAGTTGCTGGAGGAAATGGAGCAGCAACAAGGGCTTAAAACGGATGTTTTTTCTTATAGTCCTCTCATTGACAGGTTAAGTAAGGAAGGGAAGCTTATGCAGGCAAAACAAATTTTAACTAAAATGAAGGAAAATGGATTGACTCCAACAGTCGTTGTTTACAACTCAATTATTGGGCACCTGTGCCGGATGGGTGATCTGAGTGATGCAGTATTGACCATCAAGGAGATGGAGGCAAGCGGTTTGGTTCCAGACTGCATTACATACAATTCGCTTATAAATGGGTATTGCAAGGCACAACAGACGGCTGAGGCGGAGAAATTGCTCAAGGACATGAGTGGCAGGAGATTGTGTCCTACTGTTGAGTCCTACAATCCCCTGATTGATGGATATGCTCGGGTTGAACAATTTGAGCAATGTTTCCGGATCATGGAAGAAATGAAGGAGAAAGGATTGGAACCTAATATTGTGAGGTATGGCTCTCTTATTAATGGCTTGAGAGGCAGAGACCATTCTAAGGGATATGGTGGTTAGAGGCATCCCCACAAATGTTCAAGTTTATAATATGATCATAAATGGTAACTGTAAGGCAAGGTTAAGTATGGTTACGGTTTGCTGAAAGAGATGATAGAAAGTGGTATTTATCCAAATTTAGTTACTTATAACTCTCTTCTAGATGGTCATTGTAAGGATGGTGAAATGTCAGAAGCTGAAAATTTGGTTCTTTCATTGAAAGGCCGTGGCTTGGCTCCTGATGTCATAACCTATAATTCTCTCATCTCTGGATATTCCCGTCTTGGAAATTCAAAGAGAGCTTATGAGATATACCAAGAAATGGAAAATTTAGGTATTGAAGCTACCAATGCAACATGCTCTTCTCTCATAAGTGGTGTGGAAGATTCATCACCTGAAGTAGAGAATTTATATCAGGAAATGTTAGAAAAGAAGATCGATCCTGATGTGTCTACATTTAATGCATTGATCCGGCATCATGCTAAGTTTGGAGATGTGGGTAAAGCATTTCAACTGCATCAGGAGATGATAGAAAGAGGACTAGTTTCAAATGAAATGACATACTAGTTTGGTAATAGCATTCTGTAGAGAAGGGAAATTGCTGGAAGCTTGCAAATTTTCCTGCGAAATGAAAAAAAAAGGATCTGTTCAAAATGGTGTCGCTTATGCAGCGCTAGTTGATGCTTGCTGCAAGATGAAGGATTATGATCAATGTTATAATCTTTGTAAATAAATGATTGACAAGGGTCACATTCCTCATGTTTTCAAGAGGCTGTGTTTCTTCGTGCAAAGATAAGGGAGAAGGGAGAAAAATGGAGCAAGCGCTTTGATTTTATTGCAGGAAAAGAAGTTTGAGATTGATAATAATATTTTGCTTATGTATGAAGTAATCCCATTGGATTTGATGTTGGTGTTCTATTCCTTTGGTTGGTAAGATAAAGATAAGGCATTACAAATACAACTGTATTATATACTTGAGTTCCTCTTAGAAAGAACAGTTGTACTGAGAAAAGAGATGATGGAACAGTTTCGGATGGAAGTTGCTCATTCTCTTCATTAATTGTAAAATGATGACGGACCCATTTCAGACCCAATAGAATGATGGCCCACCTTCCCAATTACTACAAGTGAATAAAGCGCATTTTGCTATGTGGCTGGGGCTGCGTTGGTTCTCAAAGTAGGAGTACTCCTACGAACTTCAATTGAGCATGAGGAATGATGCTGATACTGATAGTTTTACAGACCCGCTCTCTGAATATCCCCTGGTAAGTTCCATTGATCTGTTTATTCTGCCCCCCATGTTGCTGGCTTGATACAGTTGGTCCCCCACCCAAAATGGACCTGGAATTTTCAGGCTACCTGACTGCCGACTGGTGGTCGGCTGCAAGAGTCATCGGTGCTAGACTCGAGCCACTGCCTTTGAGGTTTCGGAAGGTCTGCACTTGTGTCCAGGGGATTCATCATTCAAATCATTTCCATTAGTTCTGTCATCCTTTTATTCAACATCTAATTGAAGAGAGTTCAGAAGAGGCCTATAGTTCTTTAATGCATAATGCATCTTACATCTTTTTAAGTAGATGTTGTGAACCCTAGAGTTCAGAAGAGGTTTTAAGGATTAGCATACGAGTATATGTAGTGAACTGATGTTTTAGTTTTCTTAGAAGTTCAAATCATCTATCCTAATATACTCCCCTCTATCCCATAATAAGTGCCCTATTTAGTTTTTCAAAATGAACTACATTTAATGGGACGGAGGGAGTATGTATCCTATTCCCCATTACATATCCTTTAATTTCTTTCATTCATTTCATTTTATATATAAATTACAAATTCAATGATACCTTCCAAAACCACCTTAAACATAGGAGTAAAGAATTAAACATAGTAATGAAAAAGCTCAATCAAAACTTCACAAAATAAACACCTAGTTCGTAGTTCAGTTTTCTTACACCCCTACAATTCTTCCCTGTTGTGGATGCCTTTTAGAAGATGGTCCACATTCTGGCCAAATGGTAAATAACCATTAAGCTTTACTGAACTTTTAGCTTTATACATACAACAATATCATAGTTAATGTTTATGTTGTAGATGGGTATAGCAGTTCTGTGGTAGCAGGATTGTGGGTGACTTTAAGAAAAGAGATGAATTAGAGGGGGGAGAATTGACAAAGGGACTAAGGGGAAGAGACGATTTGGGGGAGGTGGGGAGGGAGAGAGAGAGAGAGAGAGAGTAGAGACAAAGGTAATTAATTACCTAAACTAGTCTACTAATCACTGAATCATTCTCCAGTATTTTGTCAGAATCTATTGCATTAAATTATAGGCATAACTTCCACTAATCCTAACCAATTAGGAATAATAGTTCAAAGGAAATTACCACTAATTGAATCATAATAAAACTAGGAAAATAAAAACATATTCAACTAGGAAAAGAAAGACCTATTCTAAGCCAACTGAAAAAGGCAGATCAGTAAATGATTGGTCCTACATAAGGGTCATAACAGTTTGGGTGTGAAAGTGCT
The DNA here is from genome assembly GCA_035235625.1 of Saururus chinensis. Taxonomy (NCBI): domain Eukaryota; kingdom Viridiplantae; phylum Streptophyta; class Magnoliopsida; order Piperales; family Saururaceae; genus Saururus; species Saururus chinensis. The sequence goes on from CP141140.1 coordinate 33,565,700, forward strand.
TCATTATATGGACAGAATCATTGCTTGCATATATGTAGCACATTGATGTCCTGGTGTACTAAATGGTAAGATAAGAATCCAAGTGTTGAACCTGTAGGATGTGTGACCCTGTTATGACCCTGCGATCTGAGATAAATCAAGAGAGAATAGAGATTGGAGTATTGAAGGAGAACTGAGAATGAAGGGAGATGAGGGGAAGAGTCGCACTTGCAGGGGGGGTGCAAGTGCAATCTGGCTGTGAAGGAGAGGATGAGTTCAGGGAAGAGAAGTCGGGACAAGAGGAGGTTGGAAGAAAATTAGGTTAATCATTGTGTAATTCCTGATTACATCGATTCCTCCTATTTAAGACTAACTTAAGCCCATCAGGCTACATAAAGAAAAACTAACTAGCTACATATACTAAAACTAACTAATGACTAATTAAAAACAAGGCAACGTGCACACCAACATAACTACCTACGTGAACAACCATTATTATAATTGTCTAACTAAATACAAACCCACAACTATATGTAGAACATAACATCCCTCCACCCATGAAAGACGACTTGTCCTCAAGGCGACCAATTAGGAAATTGGCTGAGAAAGTCATCTTCTCGAATCCAAGTGGCGTCCTCCACAGGCTGATCTTTCTATGCAACAAGGACCTCAGTGATGATACGACCCTGATGACGAATCCTTCGGGTGGCTTGAATAGAAGGAGGCATCAAAATCGGTGTAATAGCTGAAGGTGGAGCAGGTGGTGGTAGAATGGGTGTGTGATGGCAGCGGGATCTCCCATGAACCGACAAAGGCGGGAAACATGGAACATGGGGTGAATGCGTGCAGTAGGAGGCAACTGGAGCTTATAAGCCACTTTTTCGACCTTGTCCACAATCAAGTATGGTCTATAAAAATGGGGCAGCAGCTTGTGGTGACTGGATGAACGGGCTGAGACTTGACAGTATGGCTGAAGTCGCACATAAACCCAATCACCTACGACGAACTCTTTGTCAGTATGAGAACGATCATAAACCTGTTTCATTCAATTTTGGGCTGCCTTCAAGTTACTTTTGAGAGATCAAAGGACTTCATCTCGCTCCTGTAGTGATTGGTCAACGGCACCCACAAACGGTGTGGCACATAAGAGAGAATAGTGGGAGGAGTCCGTCCATAAACCACCTGAAATGGCATTAACCCCAGGGACATGTGATAAGCTGTATTATAAGACCACTCTGCCCAAAGAAGAAGGGAGAGCCACCTACAAGGTTAATCTCCTACAAAACAACGCAAATACTGTTCAAGGCAGCAGTTAAGAACCTCTGTCTGACTATCTGTCTGAGGGTGGTAAGCTATGCTCATCTTCAAGGCAATGCCCTGTAGCTCAAAGAAAGTGCTCCAAAATTTGGACAAAAACACAGGGTCACGGTCAGATACAATCGAACGTGGCATGCCATGAAGCTGAGCAATATCCCGAACAAAAACCTTTGCCACGTGGCTAGCAGTGTAGGGATGACCCAAAGGCGAGAAGTGTGCATATTTCGATAAGCAATCGATGACAACGAAAATGACACTTGCCTTGAACTAAGGGCAAACCCTCAATGAAGTCCATAGATTTATCTTCCCAAATGCACTCTGGAATGGGCAGAGGCTGTAGCAACCCGGCGAGAGAGGAAGTGAGGGTCTTAGCTCTCTGACATACATCACAAGAAGTGACAAAATCATGAATAGCTTTCTTGAGACCCTTCCAATAACAACTCTGAGACACCCATTTATAGGTTCTAAACTATCCCTCGTGTCCCGCAATAGGTGATGAGTGAAAATAATGGAGAAGTTGTTGTAGTTGAGGAACTGCAGGAATCCATAAGCGATCTCACCAAAGAAGTAAATCTCCCTGCAGAACAAAAGGTGGTGAACGTGATGGGTCAGTACGCAACCTAGCAATGAGTGTAGCTGCCTCATTGTCCTAATGATAAGCCTAAAGCAAATCAGCCATAAATGGGAAAGTCGGCATGGAGAGTGCAGACATGCAAGTAGTCTCTGACTGGCAAGATAGTGCACCAGCCGCTTGGTTGTTACTTCCTTTTCTATAAATCAGGTCATAATCATATCCTAGAAGTTTAGAAACCCATCTCTGCTGAGAGGGAGTGGCCACCCTCTGATCTATAAAGTAACATAAGTTGTGGTGATCTATCCGTATTAAGAATTTTTGCCCCAAGAAATATGATCGCCACTTTGTGACTGTATGGACAATGGCCAACATTTCTAACTCATAAGTGGATAACTGTGCAGTACGTCCGGAGATTGCCTTAGAAAAGTAGGCAATGGGTCGGCCGGCCTGCATAAGCACCACCCCCAATCCCTGTGACGATGCATCACTGTCACTGAAAAATGGTCAAGAGAAATCCGGAAGAGCAAGTACCAGAGGGGATGACATGGCTCTTTTCAGAGCATCAAAAGAAGCTTGCACGTCTGAAGTCCAATGGAAGGCCCCCTTCTTGAGGAGGGCAGTTAGTGGGGCGGCCAGTGTACCATATCCCTAAATAAAACGTATGTAATATCATGTTAAGCCCAAAAATCCCTGGAGTGCCCGAATATTAGAGGGAGTTGGCCACTTGACAATGGCCTCAAGCTTGGAAGGATTTGTAGATACCCCTGAAGCGGAAATAACATGACCTAGATAGTCAACCTGTGGTAACCCAAAGCACACTTTGATTTTTTTAAAAATAGACCCCGACTAAGTAGTTCCATGAAGATCACACGGATATGCTCTAGATGCTCCGACCTTGAATGACTATAAATCAGAATGTCATCAAAAAATACCAAGACAAAGCGTCGCAAAAAAGGCCAAAAAATATCATTCATCAGACTCTAAAAAGTAGAAGGGGCATTGGACAAACCAAAAGGCATGACCATAAACTCATAGTGGCCGTCATGGGTTCTGAGAGCTGTCTTATGGATGTCAAGTGGGTGCATCTAAATCTGGTGGTACCCTAAGCGCAGATCTAGCTTAGTGAAGACAGTCGCCCCAGATAACTCATCTAGTAGCTCTTTGATCACAGGAATGGGATACTTATCCTTAATGGTAATAGCATTCAAGGCACGATAATCAATACAAAAGCGCCATGAACCATCTTTCTTACGAACAAGAAGCACTGGAGACGAGTACTGGCTGGTGCTAGGTCGAATGAGTCCAGATGTGAGCATTTCCTGTACCAACCTCTCAATCTCATCCTTCTACACCTAAGGGTATCTGTAGGGACGAACACTAGCTGGTGGACATCCGGGCTGAATTTGAATTCGGTGATCGTGATGTCGAGCAGGAGGTAGAGCTGTTGGTGCCTGGAAAATCTCTTCATACTCAGCTAGCAAGGTTCCCAAATCATCCGGTAAACACATGTGCTCAGGAGGCGGGTCAGCGCACAACTGTAATAAAATTCCCTTGGTAGCGAATTTAAAAAGGGAATTTATGGCCTGTATTGAGTGAAGAGTATCTGGTTGCTGCCCACATAGCTAAATTTATGCACCGCCATAGAAAAAATCCATATGCAGCTGTTTAAAATCCCATGTAATGGGTCCAAGGTCTTGGAGCCACTGAACTCCCAACACAATATCTACTCCCTTGGTGGGAAGCAAAAATAGGTCTACATGAAATAAATGTCCTTGAATTAATAAAGGAGTGGAAGGACATACCCCGCTGCTCTGCAGATATCTCCCATAACCAATGAGCACATCGAAAGAAGTAGATGGCTGGATGGTGCATCCCAGCCTTCGAGCCACCCTGTCATTAATAAAATTATGAGTACTGCTACTGTCAATGAGAATAGAGATGACCTGCTATTTTATAGCTCCCTCCACTCAAAATGTGCGAGGCTCATTAGACCCATCGAAGGCATGCATCGATATTTCTGGTACCCCTTCTGGCTCATCAGCCACTGAACTATCACCTGTATCCAGCCCTTCCTCCATTATCAAAACAGAGCCTAGACGCTTGCATTTGTAACCCAAAACAAACCATTCATCGCAGTTGAAGCAGAGGCCATGCGAGCAGTAGTCTTCCATCTGTGCCAGTGTAAGGCGGCGGACTGGGTTGGGGCTGGTGTGGGAAGAGTTGGAGTTGGTCGGCCTCCTGGCAAGGACCAGGTGCCCCTGCGCAGGCGTTGGAGACTGTTACGGACCTAGTCCGAGCCCCTTTGTAAATACATTGTAAATACATTGTAAATACCTTTTGATGTCTTTCTTTATGTTTTTATGTTTTTATGCATTTTCCTTTACTTTTATGTAACCATGCCCGTACGGCCACTTTGGCTGCCACTCTAGCAATATCCGAAAAATCCCTTATGTTATATAGGGGGAGGGTAGTACTTGAATGGTTGTCATTGCTTTGTAAACACGTTGATAGTGAATGCAATCCACTTTCTTGCTTGTGTTCATTTGTTTCTTTGCAATGTGTCACTCATTTTCCCCCTACCTCTTGCTTTGCAAGGCCCTTCGCACGTGATCCGCGCAGCGCCTTGCCCAACAAGAACTCTTGTCCCTTCGATAGGCTGACTTGCCGGGCGGAAAGCCTTGCAAGTGCCACACGGTAGCCTTTCCATCGAGTAGGGCCGTGATAGTTGGTATCAGAGCCTTGGTTTTGGACATTCAATCTTCAGAAGAGATGCTGAAGTCGGTGGCTGAAGCGAGTGGGGTGGAAGAGCCTGCCCCCATGCCATCAAGGACATCGAAAACGTTGTTGCGTGTGGAAGCTGTGGAAGAGCAGCTTGGTTCCCTTACAACCAATTTCAGCAAGCTGGATGATAAGGTTCACTCCCTAGAAACATGGGAGGAAAGGAACCGTGATTCGAGTTCGGTGAATCGCGAGCTGATCAATGAGCTTCGCGATGATGTACAAGTGACTGTGGCTTCCTTACAGGAAGAGATTCATGGCTTGGCAGCCCAGGTGTCGCTCCTCATGCGCAATGCTACTCGCCAAGAATCTTTGGGTACAATGGGCGGACAGAGACGCCCCAAAGTGCCAGAACCCACTCCATATAGTGGGGTAAGAGATGCTAAGTAGCTTGAAAACTTTTTGTTCGATATGGAGCAATACCTTCGGGTTGTTAACCCAGAGACCGAAGAAGCAAAAGTGGCTATGGCCACTATGTATTTGTCCAACGATGCCAAGCTGTGGTGGAGGGCTAAGTACGATGAGATGACGAGAGGCCTAGTCCGGATTGAGACATGGGAGGAGCTGAAGAGTCAACTCAAGACTCAGTTTCTTCCTAAAAATGTTGAGTTCATTGCTCGGAGAAACCTTAGACGTCTCCAACAGACAGGGACTATTCGGGAATATGTTAAGCAATTTTCCGCCCTCATGTTGGACATTCGTGACATGTCTGAGAAGGATAAGCTATTTTTCTTTTTGGAATGACTCAAACCGTGGGTTCAAACTGAATTAAACAGGCGGGGTGTAAGAGATTTGACCACTACCGTTACAGAAGCGGAACGCCTTACCGACTATACTAACGAAGGCGGTTTGAGAAAGAACACCGCCAACCAGAGGGATACCCGATATGGCCAGAAAGATCAAGGGTCGTTCACCGGGGGCCAAGATAAAGCCAAGAGCAAGATGGGCGAGAGGAGACCTTTTTATAGGAACGAGGGACAAAGGACAGACAACGTAGCATTTCAACCATGCAAGCTTGCGTGTTTCCTTTGTAATGGTCCGCACCTTGTTCGAGATTGCCCACAGAAAAAAGAGCTCAACGCCCTATATGCTCGAATATCAAGTTCTGAAGCTGCCACTGAGGGGGCATCTAGCGACGAAGAGGCAGAACCAAAGATGGGGGCATTACGGTTAATCAATTCACTCAAGGGACAAGATGTAACCAAACCCTCTCAGGCTAAAGGTTTGATGTATATTGGGATTTGCTTAAATGGAGTCCCAACTCAAGCCATGGTCGACACTGGAGCTACTCACACCTTCATCTCCAACAATGAGATCAAACGCCTTGAGTTACAGTTAGTAAAAGACTCCAGCCGGATGAAGGCCGTGAACTCCGAAGCTCACCCTATAACTGGATTAGCTAAGGATGTTCCCATTTCCATCGGAAACTGGTCTAGGACAATTAATCTTATGGCTGTTCGCTTAGATGATTTTCAGGTTATCTTGGGGATGGACTTTCTACAAGGTGCAAGTGTGGTACCGATGCCGCACCTAGGATCGATATGCATGTTCAACAAATCTAGCCCGTGCATAGTTCCAACCATTTAGAAGGACAAGCCCGCGACTGAGCACTTGTCAGCCATACAACTTGACAAGGGCTTGAGGAAGGGTGAGTCCACTTACATTGTCGCCATGCGAATGGAGGATCAATCGCCGAATGATGCGCCTACTCATCCAGAAGTTAAGGCGGTCCTTTCGAAATATGCGGATGTGATGCCGAAAGCCCTTCCCAAACACCTCCCACCAAGGAGAGATATTGATCATCAAATTGAGCTAGAACTGGGTGTCAAGCCTCCAGCTCGCGCCCCCTACCGAATGGCACCTCCCGAGCTTGCAGAATTGCGAAGACAACTTGACGAACTTCTTGAAGCAGGTTTCATCCGTTCCGCTAAAGCGCCCTTTGGATCTCCAATCCTCTTCCAAAAGAAACATGATGGAAGTTTGCGTTTATGTATTGATTACCGTGCCCTTAACAAGTTGACGGTGAAGAATAGATATCCCCTTCCACTCATTGCTAACCTTTTTGATCAATTGGGAGATGCCCGTTACTTTTCGAAGTTGGATCTACGTTCGGGGTACTATCAAGTTCGAATTGCCGAAGGGGACGAAGAAAAGACCACTTGCGTTACCCGCTATGGGGCCTTTGAGTTCTTCGTCATGCCCTTTGGACTAACGAATGCCCCGGCTACGTTCTGCACCTTGATGAACGATATTTTTTGGGAGTTCCTTGACAAGTTTGTGGTTGTCTATTTAGATGACATTGTCATTTACAGCAAGACTATGGAAGAGCACATTGATCATCTGAAGACTGTTTTTGAAGTTCTCCGGTACAATCAACTGTATGTCAAGTTGGAGAAATGTTCTTTTGCTAAGGAGGAGATCTTATTCTTAGGACATATCATCGGAGGTGGACAAGTCCGTATGGATACATCGAAAGTTCACGCAATTGATGAATGGCCTACCCCGACTAAAGTGCGAGAGTTGCGAGCTTTCCTTGGTCTGGCTAATTACTATCGGCGGTTCATTCAGGGGTACTCACAAAAAGCCACCCCTCTGACTGACTTACTGAAGAAAGATCGTCCCTGGTGCTGGTCTGAGAAATGCCAAACGGCCTTTGTCGAACTGAAGAAGGCTATGACTGAAGACCTTGTGCTCCGCCTCCCTGACTACATGAAGCCCTTTGAGATGCAAACGGATGCCTCTGAATACGCCATTGGAGGTGTTTTGGTTCAAGATGGACACCCAGTAGCTTTTGAGAGTCGCAAACTGAATGAGACCGATCGAAGGTATACCGTGCAAGAGGAGTTGACAGCCATCATTCATTGTCTTCACACTTGGCGACATTATTTGCTAGGTTCTCAATTCATTATTAAGACTGACAACATTGCTGCCAGCTACTTCCAAACCCAGAAGAAGCTCTCTCCGAAACAAGCTCGTTGGCAGGATTTCCTTGCTGAATTCGACTTCACCCTGGAGTACAAACCTGGCCGAGATAACACTGTCGCCGACGCGTTGAGCCGGAAGACTGAGTCTGAGGGTCCTGCCACTGTCGAGTTAAACAAGTTGGGCCATGTCAGCCAGTGTAGAAACGACCTACATACTCGAATTCGGGTTGCACTAAACAAAGATACATTGGCACCCTCTCTTCTCCAGCAAGTCTCTGAGGGAAAAACTCACAAGTTTTGGGTGGAAGAAGGACTACTGATGACAAAAGGGAAGTGCCTCTATGTGCCGAAGGCTGACAATCTTAGGAAGGATGTCCTTATGGAATGCCATAACACACCGTGGGCTGGACATCCAGGTATCCACCGCACCTTAGCTCTCTTGGAAAGGGGGTATTTTTGGCCTCACATGGGCGACGATGTCGAAGAGTATGTTCACACCTGCCTCACATGCCAACAGGATAAGGTTGAACGGGACAAACCTCGTGGCCTTCTGGAACCACTACCCGTGCCAGACGGGCCATGGGAGAGTGTCTCCCTAGACTTCATCTCCGCTTTACCAAGGGTCGGTGGCTATGGATCGATCTTGGTTGTGGTCGATCGCTTCTCAAAATATGCTACCTTCATCCCAGCGTCGAAGCACTATACGGCTGAAGAAGCGGCACACTTATTCCTAAAAAATGTTGTCAAACTTTGGGGAGTACCGCAAACCATTGTGAGTGATCGCGATGCGCGGTTCACTGGTCGTTTTTGGACAAAGTTATTCAAGCTATTGGGTTCGAAGTTAAATTTCTCCTCTAGCATGCATCCCCAGACAGATGGTTAGACTGAACGCATCAATGCCATCCTCGAAGAGTACCTTCGCCACTTCATCAATGCCAATCAAAAGAATTGGGCGAATCTACTTGATATTGCCCAATTCTCCTATAACCTCCAACGGAGTTCTGCCACCAACCATAGCCCCTTTGAACTTGCCATTGGGCGTCAACTAGCAACACCACTTACTCTAGCGACTGGATACATAGGGAACAGCCCGCCTGCCTTCCACCTAGCAAAGGATTGGCACCTTCACGCGGACATTGCGAAGGCCTATCTCGAGAAAGCGCGTCGAAGAGCAAAGAAGTGGGCCGACTTAGGCCGAAAGCCTTACACATTCTAGGTGGGAGATTTGGTTCTTGTCAAACTGAATCCAGCCCAATTGAAGATATTTCGGCAGCTCCATCGAGGTCTTGTTCGTAAATATGAAGGTCTCGTCCCCATCACTAAGCGGGTTGGGAAAGCCTCTTATCAAGTGCAGTTACCAGCCTGGATGCAGGTCCATCCGACCTTCCATGCCAGTTGTCTGAAGCCATATCATGCCGATGCTGAAGACCCCTCCAGAAACCAGATTGATCGCGGCAACCCGAAGGTCACCTCCGATGTTCGAGTCTTAGAAGAAGTCTTAGTGGATCGCGAAGTTCTCCGCGGCAAAGAACAAGTACAGGAATTCCTCATCAAGTGGCGGGGCCTTCCACACAGCTGGGAGCCCGAAGACGACCTCACCATTCAACAAGCACAACAAGCCAAAGCCTACCTCCAGCAGCAGCGTCAACGAGGATGTCGACAGAATTGAGTGGGGGAGAATGTTACGGACCTAGTCCAAACCCCTTTGTAAATACATTGTAAATACCTTTTGATGTCTTTCTTTATGTTTTTATGTTTTTATGCATTTTTCTTTACTTTTATGTAACCATGCCCGTACGGCCACTTTGGCTGCCACTCCAGCAATATCCGAAAAATCCCTTATGCTATATAGGGGGAGGGTAGTGCTTGAATGGTTGCCATTGCTTTGTAAACACGTTGATAGTGAATGCAATCCACTTTCTTGCTTGTGTTCATTTGTTTCTTTGCAATGTGTCACTCCCTTTCCCCCTACCTCTTGCTTTGCAAGGCCCTTCGCACGTGATCCGCGCAACGCCTTGCCCAGCAAGAACTCTTGTCCCTTCGATAGGCTGATTTGCCTGGCGGAAAGCCTTGCAAGTGCCGCACGGTAGCCTTTCCATCGAGTAGGGCCGTGACAAGACGCTCCTCAATGCGGGCTAGGCGAATAGCTTGTCGGAGGTTGGCTGGCTCGAACTGACGAACTTCCGCTTGGATATCTTCCCGCAACCCACTTACAAACTTAGAGAGGAGAGCGGACGGGGTTCATTCAACCCTAGTGGCCAGCCGTGCAAAGTCTATCTGATAGGTCCAGATGGAGGAGGTCTGGCAAAGACTATGCAGGCGGGAATCAAAATCTTCATACTCGTTTGGACCAAAACACGCACATAACTCAGCCACTAAATACTCCCAGGTGATTGCCCCCTCTTGTTGTTTGAGCTGTTGCAACCATACAAGGGCGTCCCCTTTCAAATGGAAGGAGGCCAGGAGAACCCGCTGATCAAGGCGTGTCCCCTGATATGTGAAGAATCTCTTTGCTCGTGAGACCCACTCTGCCGGGTTATCCTCTCCGGAATACTCCGGAAAATTAAGGCATACAGTTCTCGCCTTAGGGGTCAGTCCATACCTTCCTACTTCAGCTTGCTTCATCAGAATATACCTCATTGTCATGCCAATGAGAAAGAGGGGGTTGCTCAAGTTCGCTCGCCAAATTGTATGGGGGTTGACTTGGTCCTGCGGCAGCGAATTGGGCAGCACATCCTTCACTGGTGGTGGACACGAGGGGCACAAAATGGACTGCATGGTCCGGCCTAGGGTGAAAGATAGGAGGACAGGGTCGCTGAAGAAGACCCTTTCCATGGGGACGAGGTGCCTGAGATGGGATGGCTGGCATCTAGCCAGAACTTTGGGTCGCTGTGAAGGCCACCAAGCAGGCAGCTTGGTCTTTTCTGAGTTGCTCCAGGGTCGCTTGTTGGCGTTCTGCCGATGACCTTAAGTCCGACCTAGGCTCCTGTAGAAACACCCATTGAGCCTCCGCTGCTTGAGATTGGATGGCAGTGAGGGCAATAAGCAGGGGCTCCCAGCCACAGGCGATGGGATTTGGGGTGGCGGACAGCACAGGTTCCACCTCTGCTCCTTTCGGCGACGCGTCTTCCAGGGCTGCGGGTTGTGTCCCGTGTTCGTAAATTTTTTCAGCCACCATGTAGCAAGTCGAAACAGCCTAGGAAAGAGGCTCTGATAACAAATTGTTATGACCTTGCGATCTGAGATAAATCAAGAGAGAATAGAGATTGGAGTATTGAAGGAGAACTGAGAATGAAAGGAGATGAGGGGAAGAGTCGCACTTGCACGGTGCAAGTGCAATTTGGCTGTGAAGGAGAGGACGAGTTCAGGGAAGAGAAGTCGGGACGAGAGGAGGTTGGAAGAAAATTAGGTTAATCATTGCGTAATTCCTAATTACATCGATTCCTCCTATTTGAGACTAACTTAAACCCATCAGGCTACATAAAGAAAAACTAACTAGCTACATATATTAAAACTAATTAATGATTGATTAAACACAAGGCAACATGCACACCAACATAACTACCTACATGCACAACCATTATTATAACTGTCTAACTAAATACAAACCCACAACTATATGCAGAACATAATAGACCCCACTCTATCAAATCATCATAGCATTTCATAATTATATCAGTTGTGCATGAAGAAGTCTTCATTGTCGTGAGGATTTTGGGACTAATAAGTCAGTCATCAAATTTCATATTATTTTTGTTAAGGAAAAGCCACCTTAGCATGTGGGGGGTTCAGCATGGACTCCTACCAGTTTATCTAATTTAGAATGAAAGGGTACAGAAGGAGGGGACATTAAAGCTTTTCCCAGGGAAAGAAATTACATACCGTCTCCAAAACAAACTGAACTATGATAAACTAAAACAAAGAGAAAGAAAATAAACTAAATGGTAAGAAAAAAGAAACCTGATGGATTCTGGGATTTCAAATACCCGACTTGTCCAAATTGGATATAAAGAAGCTTTTGATATTGTCGGCAGGAGGTCAGGAGAATGTAGATGTATGATGTCTCAATAAAATAGGCAAAATGTGCTAGCCAATTATCAAAGGCTTTTTCCTGAAAATATGTTGGAAAGCAACTCTATGGCATTTACTGAAACTCCTAATTTCGTCTGAGTTATCCTTGAAAGAGCTGCTATTTGGAGAGTTTCTGCAGTGAATCTGGTTCTCTGGTGGATACTTCTTCAAGCCTACAAAAAATCTACTGGAAATTTGACAGTTGCAGAGATGGGAGAATGTCGAAAAGGCTTGAGACTTATATTATGTGTCTTTCTTAGGATTCGACTTGTTTTCAACTCTGCTATCTGCTGATGGGTGTTTAATGATTGATCATAGAATGGTAAGATTGTTTTTTTAATCACCCACTATTTTAGATTTATTGATTTTCTGAAGCATTTTTACTTTGCCATTCTATTGTATAAACATCTTCCTTTATGATGAATGTTATATCTAGTTTTTGTATGAAGTAGAATTCTCAAAATAAAAAAAAAATAATAAGAAAATTTTAAAATGTTGACTTTTGGCAGTAGGAATGTGTGATAAGATGTATTATTACATTCCATTATCTAGGCTAAGACTGAAGAAACACACTAGTTATGTTCCAACATGCATTTTATGGTAAGAAGGTCAAAGGGGGAAGGGGCAACAAAAGAAGCAGGAAGAGGAGGCAGTGGAAAGAGGAGGAGGAGGAGGCAGAAGCAGAGGTGGAGGGGGAGAAAAGTGGGCTGTATAGCATAGTAAAAGGGGAAGAGGGAAATTAAGGTTTTTTTGGTTTAGGATATTGGGGTGGGAAGATACCATCCTACAGGAGAGTATATCAAGAGAGTTATGGTGTATTGATAGATGGATGTGTGATGTAGTGAAAGGACCACGGGAAGTCAAGAGATTCTGGTAGGTTAGGGGAATGGTGTGGGCGAATTGAGCACAAATGAGGGATTTTGGTTGTTGTAGGGACTATGGAGTAGGGTTGGGAATCAGGTCGGGTCAGCCATGTCCTCCACTTAAATTGGGTTAGGTCATGATCCGATCTTATTTATTAAACGGGTTAAAAATGCAAACCCTAACCCTACTTAGGTTGGCTCTAGTCGAGTATAGGGGTACGAGTAACCCTACTTTTTATCCTCAATCAAGTTATTTTTTTGTTAACTTGGTATTTTATACCCTATCTATCTTTGTAGGGACCAAACATAGAAAGAATTTAGATGCATTGCAACATTATAAATAGATTTCAAATACTTTTGTGTTATTAGAGAAAGTAAGTTAGAGAGAGAGAGAGCATTCGGCATTATAAGACTCATGTCCAAAACCATAAGAATCCCACAAAAATTACTAATTGACTATAAAAAAAATTATGAAAAAAATATAATTCTAAGAAAATTTCTTTCTAATCTTCTCTACCTTGGGTAATGACATTAATAAATAATAGTGTTGAGGTTGGGTTGTATGGGTTATGCGGGTAAATCTCCACCAAATCCTATTTTTAAAGCAGGTAAAATTTTAAAACCTTAGTCCTAACCTTATTTTTATTTAGGTTGGATTGGGTGCAGGTTAGGCAAGTTGGGTTCGGGTAGGGTGGTATGTGGGTTGGGTTGAATTTTCCCAGCCTACTATGGAGGTTGGGAAGAGAGGAAGCAGCAGTGAGGCAGAGTAGAATCGGGAAAATAGTGGGTGGAAAGGAAGAATAGTGGGGTAGTGGGGGATAACTTGCTCATAGAATCAGCACCAATGATGGAATAAACCCACATAATCAGCAGCGGCAGGAGCTTCCAATCAGCAGTAAATATTATACTCAATTCAAAATCATCATCTCCCTTTTTTTCATTCACTAATCGTGCCTTTATAGGAGTTCATTCACCAAACATGCTAGGTCGCCTAGCGGTGGCAACCAACAAGCTTTTTTTAAAAAGTTTTTCAAAAAGATAAAAACCTAAACATAGGGGGATGGGTGAACCCTTAGGGCATCGCCACCGGCACTAGCAGTCTGGCTAGGGCCAGGCCGCATAAAAAAAACTATACCCATTTTGGGATGGGTGAACCCTGGGGGTAGTGTTGACATTCTATTATTATTAATGGCAAATAAATGAAGTGTTTTAAAAATCTTACTTTTGGGGGAAAGGGTGTTTTGGGCTTGCAACTTGTTTTCTAGGCTTGGAAAGGAACAAGCTTACCAAATTGGGTTTAGTTGGTAGAAATCTCAACAAATAGAAAAAAAGAAAATTCACATGTGGACCGAAGGGTGACACCTATTATCTAATGGGTCCTAATATGTATCAATTTCTTATACATTTCTGAATTGTACATGGCTTTTCCTATCCCTGGTTGTCTAAATTTTGTAAAAATCCCAAAACTACTTCCCCTTTTATCTCTTTTTCTTCTTCCTACCCATTGCCCCCACCAGCCCAAGCACCATGATCATTGGTCCAGCACCTGTCCGCCATAACCTCTGCCTTTGCCACCCCACGGTGGCTGCCTTTGCCCTTGCACTAATGCTGCTATCACCTCCGCCGTCACCATTGTCACCTCCACTAGTGTGCAGTCACCGCTACAGCCACCACAACCTCCTCCACCATGTTGCCACCCGCAGCCAAGCTCTGACAGGCCATGCACATTATAAATTTACTATGGTCTACACAAAAACTTTATACTGTAGTAAGTGTTGGCTACCCTCACCACCACCGCCCAAGCTCTTACTGAGGTATAAAGTAAATATATACACTAGATAACATAATATAATTATACTGTAAACATTATAACCTTTGTCAGCCCTCGTGGATGTTAGATCTAGCCATTGGTGACCTCCACCTGCTTTTGCCACCCTGCTGCCATCTGCCCCACCACCACTTCTGTCAAGTTCCACAGAGCTATATAGAATATACATTTATTGTGTTATCCACACAGTAAATGTATACTATGTACGGCATACAGAATATATACTTACTGTGTAAAGCACCACCACCACTGCTAGCCCTGTGGTGGCCAAATTGGGCTGCCGGCCTGCTCTTTTGGCAGCCTGGTGGATGGGCAGAGGAGCCTGGCTGAGGGGCATCGTGGATAGGTGGAGGACCTGGCATAGGGGCAGAGCAGGAAGGCATCATGAATGGTGTAGAGTGTCCTGTCTAGTGGAGAAACGGAGGGGCGGAGGGCCCGTTGGAGGTGCAGAGGGGGTGGAGAACCTGATAGTTGTCCGTGGAGTGGAGGGCATAGTGGATGGGCAGAGGGGCTGGTTGAGTGGTGAAAGGCCAACAGAGGGAAAGAAGGGCTTGGTGGAGAGATGGATTTGGCACCGTTGGAAGCAAATCTGGTGGAGGGGCGGATTTATTACCATTGAAGGCGATCTGGTTGGGGGGCAATCTGGTTGTTTCTTTTCTGGTTCATTTTGAAAATTCAGTTAGAAAAGAAAGATATTTTTGGGAGTGGAAGTACTGATGGCGCGTTAAGAGGATTGGCATCTGTCCGGCGTGAGTGGCCTTTAATGCTTGGTAAAGGTCCTTAACAGGAACAACCCCAAAAAAACTCTTCTAAAGTCTTGAATCAAATGTGAGAAGATATGGGGGGCTATGTATCTGATGGCCCCATCAATGTGTCTGATATGACAAAGCTTTAGAGGTCTCAATGGTAAGTTTCTAAGTCCATATTTTAAGTTTTATGAGGCTTTAAATTGACGCAAATGAAAAGCATGGGAAAGAATATGGTGGCCACATATGATGTAAATGAAAATTTTGGTTTAGCTCTAATCAAAGTTAATTTGTGTTACTTTTTTAGTTATCATTGCCTGTCAAAGGTCAATTCTTTTTATGTTTTTTAAGTCTTCTAATGGTAACATATAAAATGGAGGTGATTAGATTTTCATTTTGTGGTACTTTTAATTGTTGTGTGATGTTCCAAAGAATTTGTGGAGGGAATTGTGAAACGCCTCTACACCTTAAGTTATCACATGCAATTCTTAAATTAGAAAAAGAAAGGGTACAGGAAGGCGGCATTAAAGCCATACCAGGGAAAAAATAACATACCATTTCCAAAACTGACTGAACTATGACAAACTACATCAAAGATAACTAAAACGTAAGGAAAAAGCAACCTAATAGAGTCTGAGATTCCAAACACCCGGCTTGTCCAAATTGTATATCTGACAAGCTTTTCATATTGTCGGCAGGAGGGCAGGAGAATGTGGCAAGTTGATATCCTAATAAAATAGGCAAGATTTGTGAGCCGATTGTATCCTGATTACTATGCTGGAAATGTGAGCCAATTGTAGCCCGATTCTTCTTTCTTAAACTATGCTGGAAATAAATGTAATGACTTCTACTGAAACTTCAAATTTTGTCCAAGTCATCCTTGAATTAACCAAACAACATAGGCAATTCCTAGAAGTATAAAGATAAAGATTAAAGAGTCAAATTCAGCAATCAAAAGAAAATTGTTAAAAGTACTCATATAGCAATCCCACGGACCGTGGCCTGGACCTCTGCAACCATATTTCCACAAAGCACTTAGATAATGTAAGTAGATGAAAGGAACATTACCACCATGCTATCTGAAAAATAACTTGTGCACCCGTTAAGCCCCTTACCCTTACAAGCACCATCAATGTTTCATTTCTAGGAATTCAGGGGAAGATCTCCATCTTCTGATTAGGAATTAAAGACTTGAACCTCAAAACCTGAATATGGAGATTCCTAGCAGCAGAGGACAAAAATTATGAATGATCGGTTGCAAGAAGCCGAATTTCATATAAACAGTTGAGTTGGTAAAGGAGGTGGTCCATACTCAAATTCCCAAAAAATTGTCAGAAAAAGTGGTAAGACATGCATTTACCTATCGCAAACATAGTGATTCTAACTCTAACAACATTTGTATTTTAGAAGCTCATACTTGTCCCTTCTACCAGTATTACAGTATTACCACACACATGGCATTGTTAAGAAGAAATCATAGTGCTTAAAACAATTGAACTTTTTACTAGTGGTTAGCAGGAGCTAACTTAAAGCTTTCATATCTCGTAGAAAATGTGAAATTTATTTGGATGTGGGAAACATGAAAAGCATTAAAGGGAAGAAAAGATTAGGTGATATAGTTGATCACAACTGGTAGCTTGGAGTGCAATTAAATTCATGTGTCATGGGCTATTCACAGATTAGCATACTAGTGAGACTTCAAGGGCAAAGGAACCTGCAACACATGGAAGGAAAGGCCAAGCTGGTGGTCACCAGTTCTTGAGTGTTAAAACTTGTTGGCAATTAAAGAAGTGCTAATCAAAAGAGAGGTGCAAGTAAAGTAATGAAAACACCCTACTTTTCCATCTACATCAAAGTCTTTAGAGGGGTTACTTAGGAAAGAAATACTAACCAGATGTGTCTCTATTGATTTAAATATTTTGTGGTTAGCTCATCATGGACTAATTTCATCTATATTTTGCTCTTTATGATTTTAGTGGTTATTTTGTGACTCATTTGTGTTTCCCCACCTGCTCAGGTGTTGATAGATATCTTTTGGGTAATAGCCATTTATCATTTGCATTGCCGAGTAGAAGCTCATCGTCCTCCTGATTTCATAAGTTGTACACATACAGTCTTTTGTAGGTGTTTATTTGTGATTTTGTACCAAGTGCTCCGGCTTCATTAACAAATAGTGAACCAGATATAGTAAAAGACTTCCTTTTAAAACTCGCAATCTGCAGGATGGAAGGGAAGAATTGTCTGTTGTAAGCTTGGGGAAGTTGCTATGCCAGCCAGTTTTAAGGTGCTTCATGATGCAATGTGAGAAAACAGATACTTTGATTACAGACTTTGGTGAGACTGCTATTGGAAAAGGTTATCCAGTGGATCTGGGTTATCTGGTAAATATTTATTCTTGAAGCTTACAAAAAATCTACTAGAGATTTGACGGTTGCAGAAACACCAGAATGTCAAAAAGAAATAAGATAATTCTTCTGAAGCTTTCAAAAAATCTACTGGATATTTGATGGTTTCAGAAACACCATATTGTCAAAAGATAAAAAAAAATAGACTTGCTGAGGATTCAACTCGTTTACTAGGGGTGTAAACGGACGGACGCGGACAAGGCATGTCCGCAGCCGTCTGTTTTTATGTGGACCATGTGCTTGTCCGTCTGTATTTGTCTATGACGAACACGGACGGAAATGAACGGACACAAACGGAATGAAGGTGAAAGTTCAATATATACTACTTTGTTATCAAATTAAGGGTGGTTAGTAAAAAATTAATTAAAAAATAAGATATAATAATAATAAGATAGTTTAATCTAAAAAATAAATAAATAATAATGTTATAGAAGACATGTGAGAGTATAAAATGTATTTTTTACAATCTTGTTATGAATATTAACTATGTGACATAACTATGTGACATAGGTTAGTAATTTAATATAAAGTAAAAATAATAATAATAAAATATATATTTGGCGGACACAGATGGCTGCTCCTTGTCAATGTCCGTCCGTATTTTGGTCGGACAAAAAATAATATTGTCCATTTTAGTGCGGACGGACATGGACGTGGACACGGACGCAAACTGACACCGAACAAACGGATGCCATTTATACCCCTATCGTTTACAACTCTTCTATCTGCTGATAGATGCTCAATGATTGGATCATAGAATGGTAAGGTTTTTCTTACTTTAATATTTTGGATTCATGTTCTTGTAATGACCTTTTTCAGATTAATTGATTTTCTGAAACCTTTTTTACCTTGCTGTTTTTTTGTGTGAACATGTTTTCTTTTGTAATGAAAGTTATTTCTAGTTTTTATATGAAGCAGCAGTCTCAAAATAAGAGAATAGAAATAATAAGAAAATTATAAAACGCTGACTTTTGGTAGAAGGAATGCATGATGAGATGTATTACTACATTCTATCATCCAGGCTAAAGACTGAAGAAACACACTAGTTATGTTCCAGCATGCATTTTATGGTAAGAAGGAAGTGCTAGGCAAAGTGGAATGGGGAGAAGAAGCAGGAGGAGAGGGAGGAGGAGGAATGTGGTGTGGGTTTAGGTTATTGGGTGAGAAGATACCCCTCCTATAGGAGAGTACATCAAGAAAGTTAGTTATGGTGTCTCTAGATTAGGGCTGTTAAAACTTGACCCACCCGCACCTAACCCACATAACCCGACAACCTGCTTAACCCAACCCGACCCTACTAATATAAGGGTTAGGGTTTGAAAAATGGACACTATTTATATTAGAGCCGGGTAGGGTAATTACCCAACTAATCTGCCAAAACCTCACCATATGTGGAATCTTTCCATTTTCCAGATCCACCCCAATTTTTGACTTTCTCATTGTTGATTGGTCTTTCTTCAAGTGCCAAATTTAAATCCTAAGATCTTGTGTCCAAAACCCGAAGGAAATATGCACAAGATACCTCAATGTTTGTTAAAAATGTGAACCATATAAGATTATCAAAGTAGTCTTCTTACCTGCATAACCAGACCTAAGTAGGGTGTTCAACCCTTTTAAGGTAGTTTCAGGCCAACCAACCTGACGTGACTAACACAACTCATATACATGAAAGGCATGGGGAAAGAATGTAAATGGCTAAGCATAATGTCAAGGTTCCTCTTGTCGAGGTTCCTCTTATATTGAATGAAAATTCTGATATAGCTCTTAATAAAGCAAATTTTTGTTACTTTTGCTATCATTGATTGTCTAAGGTCATATTCCTTTTATTTTTTTGGTTTTCTAATGATAACATATATAATGTAATTATGTTCTCATACAGTGGTAATTTAAATATTTATGTGATGTTTCAAAAATTGTGGAGAGAATAGGGAAACAACTCCACACCTTCAGTCCTGGCATGACTTCCAGCAGTTGAATGTCAATAAAGATGAATATTCCCATACAACGGTCAATTAATTTGATGTTAATCCAGATTTTACCCGAGGTTGGGTCTTAATTTTTATGTGACACGAGGAGGTTATTTCATTGGAAAGCAAACCTGTAAGGGTGGGCTTCTCTTAGTTTTGTTTACAAAACTATGTGCGATCTTCTCTTCTCTTTCTACGTCAGAGCAATCTGCAGGCATTATGGATCTTATTGAATCCTGATGGGAGGGAGCTTGTAGGAGAGATGCCGTTGAAGATCTGTTATCCTGCATTTGAAAGTCTTGAATGGAGAACAATAACAAGATATGATTCCAAAAACGCCAGATATTGCTGTTGTTAGACCCTCTGCCCCTTGATAGGCATGGGGGCAGGGCAAGAGTTTGTCCCCGTGACAGCTACCATATTGTGGGAACCTTGCCAGAACTTTTCTTATACCTGATTTTGATATCTATGTTTTATTGTTTGCCAAATTACCGACTTATATAATCCAGCAGAGGGCAATACAGAAAAGGGCAACTTACATGAGATTCTAAAACAAGGCTTATGAAACTTTTCTATTTTTCAACTTCGTTTTGCTAGCCTCAGTGAGAGAGCACAGTCCCACTATTTTTAATCCGCTCACTTGTTTTAGATAGGGAGGGACTAGGAAATTCAAACAGTGTATAACAGTCTCCTTTTGGATGGCCATTGTCTTATCTTGTTGAAGTGGTAAGCCAATTTTTAAATGAAGGTTTTTTAGTTTTGATACACTACAATATTGATTTTGTGTGTGTTAGAGGAGTATTTGCTCAAAGTTGTTAAGAAACGGCTCTGCAATGTAGACAGATTGTCCAACACCCCCTCCCTTCATTGGGCAAACACAATTTAACAGATGCACATGCTTGCATGTGCACAATAGCGTGGGGATAGAAACCGGGACCTCCAGGCTTTGATACCATGTTAGAATAAAGAGCAAGGGTTTTGAGAGAGACGAAAAAGAGCTTTGTATTCCAAATAATGAGGAAGAAGATACAACCAAAATGGTTGCCCAACCTCCAATAAGTTTAGGGTTGCCAATTACAAGAAAAGACTCATATACCTCTCTTAAGTGAAGGGCTGACTGATCACAAAATAAGATTACTTATGAAAGATTAAACTACCCTTTATTAATATAAACACCCTACTGAATACTTGGACAAAAGAGCAAATACTCTAAATGTGTGCATTGATGTGCTTAGGTTGTCCAATTACCAAAAAGGGATGTGCTAAGGTTGATCATTTATTTCCAGTCATTTAGTTGAAACCATAATTGTCAAGTTTATAGAGAATAGTTTTGTCCTATTATTTGGAATCTCCTTGATTACTTAAAATTTGTTTGATCATATAGCATCACTTACCTACAATCCTTGCAGTTCTCCTCAGGCTGGTCACTGCTGCATGCATCAAGGCTGCCCACGGCTTTTGCCCGCAGAGCAACTGAACTTGCCAAAAATTGGATATTGAAAGTCAGCTGGCCCAAATATTACGACCAGAAACTAGGATGGTATGTTGGCAATCAAACCAGAAAATTGCAGACTATATCAATTCCAGGATACCGTGTTACCAAAATGATGATGGAAGAGCCTTAAACCTCTTGGAATGATTCATCGTCCTGCTGAGACCAATGCAATACCAAAACAACAACTAAACTGAACAATTGATTTTTATTATATACCCTGCCCCGCTTTTTCTGAAAAATCTCTAAAAGTACGACCATGTTCGTGTTGAAAAATTGATTGACAGGCGTATTTGTATCCACAGAGGTGGTTCTGATTGGTGTTCAATAGGAGAGGCATCTTGCTTTTCCCGATGAACAAATGTGGATGGACTTTTGTTGAGGTGAAATTAGTCCATGTCATCAATGTATCTGAACCAATGCAATTATGGTATGTGTTTCTCCCGTAAAATCACCATCGAAGGACTATGATGTAGGTGGTTAGGTAGGGTGTTTTCACTTCTTTACTTGCCCCATCTTTTGTGAACTCCTTTATTTGCCAGGAAGGTCTTAACACGAAGGTCAGGAGGCCAACATCTTGGCCTTTCTTTCCCTGTTGCAGGTTCTTTGCTCTGTAATCTCACTGGTAAACTAAATCTCTGAATGGTCTGACTTATGAATTTAATTATTGCGCAATATTAATTGCAAGAGTAGATTTGTTTTTTTGCCTCCCCACAGATCCAACAGCTCAGATTGCCTGAGCACACGCTGATGCGTGTGAGGTGGGGCTCATACAAATTTTTTCCTAATTACAATTAATAATATCACCAAGGCTCCCTCCCTCAATACCACTGCTAGCTTTAAGCACTGTGGAAAAGTTTGCTTGGTCCTCCGTGTATAATTTGTAGCCTGACATATCGACCCAAAGGTAAGGTCCAGCCATCTGCTCGGTGTATGACGTGTAATCTAAGCTTATATTGAACATCTCATAGACCTGACCTGACAATTGTATTACAACGTCATGACAAAGAAAAAAGACAACATTACCCATATTTTCTATTTCATTTTAAATTTAAAAATAGACTTTGGGGGCATCGCTGCCGGCATCCTGGCCTCGGGTAGGTTTTTTTATGAAACACAAAAAAATTAAGCTTAATTTGCAATAGATGAACCTTAGGGTAGTATTGTTATTTTATTAATATTAATATTAAATTACTACAATTTTTAAAAAAAGTTAATTGGTAAATAAACGAATTATTTTGAAAACTATTTTTGGAGAAAGGATTTATTGGGCTTGCAACTTGCTCTCCAGGCTTAAAAATGAACAAGCTTGCCAAATGTACAAAAAAAATTATTCAGTTCTATATGCTAACTTCAAAGCTTTGAAAGTATGCAAAAAATGTACGACAGCAACCATGACCAGGCCTTATATACCTACAATTTTAAATAATCAGCACCAGGCAATCACCTCTTGTAAATGCTACAGAAATATCAATATATGAAGGGCCTAAGGATTGTACTTCTTTTATAATAAAGTGCAGTAAGTATATTCAGCAGCAAACGAGGAAGCAACAAGAGAGATCAACGGAGAAAATCACCCTCCTAACCCAAAAAAACTGTTTCATGATGTCAAGTTAACAAGGTTTGAATTGAGGACATCGCTTTGATATATATATATAGCCTAATAATGTTCAATAAAAAGTTTTAAATATTTTTTCATTTATTGTAGTTTATTCATGAATTACAAATCCAGTGTTACATTAGAAAGATACCTTAAGCATACGAGTAAATAATTACACATCAGTCTGATGGAAAAATACAATCAAACTATTAATAAAAAATTTCACAAATCAAACACCTACTTCATAAAAGTTTTAGTTGCATACACCAATTTAATAGAGCACGTCTGGGTACAAAACTACCTCAGTATACGGTCTCATCATTGCGTGGGGGCATGGATTACACTGATGTTCCTATTGTTCTAAATGGTAATTTCAAAATCCAAATGTGAAAATTTTGAATGTGGGATATCTAATATCACTCTCATACTATCGACGGTGCAAATTCACATTCCAAGCATTTAATATGCATGAGGAACTTTTTACATCTTGTGAGATTTTGGGATTATAAGCCCGTCATCAAATCAAATTTCTTTAAAAACACCGGCCTTGGTAAACAAGATAGTCCATACTATAATTCCAAAAGAGTTGTCAGAAGTAAGACATACTTCTATCAGCAGTGAACACAATAATTCTAGTTACATTGATTTAAGTTGCTGACTTAATACATCATTAGGCCTTGCCTTTGGTGGACAAGTAAAATACACAACATCCACCATGCAAGTTTGTCCATTCCACCAGCATTACCACACCTATGGCGTTGTTAATAAGAAATCATAGTGACAAAGCAATTAACTTTAATTTAGCAGCGGCAAATTTAAAGCTTTTTCATTCATATCACATATTCGGAGGCAAAATTCTTGCCACGCAGGAAACATAAAAAACAAAAGAGAGGCGAGGAGAGGTGACATTAATCGCAACTACTATCATGGAGTATAACTATATTCATGAGTTAAACTCAGAAGGCAAAAGAACTTGCAACTGGCAGTCCATGCGTGTAAAACGTTGTTGGCAAATAAAGAAGTTCAAAGAGGGGGCAAGTAGTGGAAACAACCTATCCATATACATCTGTCCTTTAGATGAAAGACTTACAGAAGAGATACAAGCCAGATGTGTCTATATTGATTAAAATATTGATGTCAACTCAACATGGACTAATTTCACCTCAACCAAAGTCCTCCCACTCTTCTTTTCTTTATTGAGAAAAGCAAGATGCCTCTCCTATTGTACATTGATTAGAACCACCTCCTCTATGTATGCAAGTATCCCGTCAAATCAACAACAAAATTACTGTCCTACTGTAAGGGACTTCGAGAAAAAAAAACAGGGAGGGGTAAAAAATGACCATCAAAAGTCTTCAATTTACTTGCTGTTGTGTTGTTATTGTTGCTTTGGAATTTAATTAGTCTCAGCAGGTCCAGGAGCTGGATCTCTTGAGAACGGGCTTCATCTGCTTGTCTTCTTCCAGTGAGATCATACCAAGGTGTGAAGGATCTTCCAGCATCATTTTGGCAACAAGGTATCCTGCAATAGACCAAGTTTGGAATTTTCTGGCTTGTTTGCCAACGTACCTTCCTAGTTTCCCGTCATAGTACTCTGGCCAGCTGTCTTTAGGCAGACGGCTTTCGGCAAGTTCAATTGCTCTCCGGGCAATCTGGGGGCGGCCAACCTTGATGCATGCAGCAGTGAGCATCCAGAGAAGAACTGCAAGGAAAATGAAGTGTTCTACAATGATGCTATATGTTCAAACAAGTTCAGATAGTATCAGAGAGACTCAACAGATAGTTACTCTTTATCTTGACAAACATAATTTCAACTAGTTAGACTAAAGAGAAGGATTTTTCAAATACATGTCCATACCCCTATGTATTCCTATCAAAGGAATCCTCTTGCTCGAATTTAACTGATGGTCAACCTTATAGCTCATCCACAAATATAACATGGACATTGTAGCGTATTCAAACTAAAATTTCCTTCATATAATTACTCTTTATAAAGTAGACAAACACGATTTCAATTAGTTAGACTAAATAGAATGATTTCAAGATAACTGTCCATAGCCCTATGTATTTAAACTAAAATTTCCTTCTAACTCTAGCAAAACACAATTAAAAGTGGAAATATTTCACTAGCCTTTTCTGTTAGAATCTCATATAAGTTTGCCCTTCCTGTACTGCATTTGGCAGGATTCTATAATCTGCATAACTATTTGGTGCTTCTGTGAAAAAAACACATGGATATTACAAAGCAGGTACGAGAAAAGACCTGGCCAGGATCCTCCATTGTGGTAGCTCCAACGCGTATTTTTGGGATCACATCCTGTTACAATCCTCCATTCGTGACTTTCAATTGCTGGATAACAGATCTTCAGAGGCATCTCTCCTACTAGCTCCTCCCATCGCGATTCAATAAGATCCATAATAGCCGCAGATTGCTCTGGTGTGGAAAGAGAAGACAAGATTGCAACACAGTTTCCTAAACAAAACCAACGGAAGTCCATCCTTGCAGGACTTACGTTTCCAATGAAGTAACCTCCTCGTGTTGGCATGAAATCAAATACCCAATCTGGGATAGAATCTGGAATAACATTAAATTTATTGACCGCTGTGTGGGAATATTCTTCTGTTTTATAACGATATATGACATTGAGCTGCTGGAAGTCAAGCCAGAAATAACTTCTCATATGATAACTCAAGGCATGGAGGCGCTTTACAATTCTCTCCACAAATTCTTTCCCTTCTGCATCATGCTTAAGCAATGCTAAGGCACATCTCAGTGCCATGAAGAAGAGAGCTTGAATTTCAATAGGATAACCATAAATTCCCTGCAAATAGTTTTCTTTTGAAGATCACTCAACAATCTAAAATATCACTCAAAGGAAATAATAACAACCTCCATTTTAAATGTATATAAAAAACAATAGAATATGACCTTTGGCAGTCAATGATAGTTTAAGTAAAACCAATTCACTTTCTTAAAGAGCCACACGAGAATTTTCATTTGACGTAAATGAAACCTCTGTATTTTACATAGGCATTACATTCTTCCCCATGCATTTCATGTTTATTGTTAGCTTACAAGCCTCATAAAACTTGAAACATGGACTTCTAAACTTATTATTAAAGCCTCCAAAGTTCTGTCAATGCAAGACATATCAATCTATAGACTTACAATAACCACCTTTTTCTTCATCCACTTTCGTAATAGGGAATATCCTATATAGCTGGAACATATCTAATACTAATTGAAGAAATACTAAACGTAGTTTTATATCAGCAGGTAGCAGAACAAACATTTTAGTTAATCATCATATATTATAATTAAGTTATACAGAGAATGGGGATGAATGTATAGCAGGTTACACAAAAATTGAAGAACATACAAATTTTCCAATGGAACTAATATAGACCAGAAAACCAGCTATTTTGACCGTTCTGTACAATATCAACCATCCCAAATCTTTCATCTTTTCAAATATAATGCGACCATGAGCATTTAGATAACAGATTATGGGTTACAGAATATGTTCCAAGCCAAAACTAAGTATCCCATGTCTTCATAGTGCAACTTAATAGATATTGTACACCGAGTTACAAAGAACATAACAGGATAATTGAGGATCATTGTTCTTTCTTGTGATAGTCCAGCCTTTTGAATCAAGCAGGCTCCCTTTCACATCAGTGTATTTTGCCCATATTTCACGAAAATATAATATTGTAAACACTTCATATGTGAAAAAATTGAAGCACCTCAGTGAAGTCAAATAAAAATAACATCAAATTTGACCAACAACATGTGAAAAAGGCCACGATCAAACTGTCATTGCATGCAAAACACTAGCTGTAGATAAGCTGAATTTTTATTAAATGATGGCAAAAAACATCCAACTAATGAATTTAGATGTGCCTCACTGGCTTTGCCTTGAAATCAATCAAACTATTACGGAGTTGGAAGTAAAAATTCTAGTTTAACCCTACATGTCACCACTTTTAAATGCCTTGGTCACTATCTTATACTAAAAAAAGCCAATTATATGCTATATACATCAGTAAATTCAGCTACAGAAAGAACTGTGCCTTTGAATCAAGCAAGCAGTACAACTTAAAAGAAAAGTATAGTCCTTCAAAAACTATACATGAAAGAGAAAATAAATACAATGGGCAAGCTGATAAGAATGCTGACTTAAAAAGACCAGTACTGGACACCCCTTGGCTGAAACAATTTATAGAACAGAAGAAAATAGATTATGACATACTCATGTCAGACATTTTTTAGCTTTTATAGATATTGAAATATCAAGAAACAAAAATTAGTGTTAATGTACTTTTCAGAATTTTGTTCATCACTTCATAAATGACCAAAAGGCTAGTGCCACTTGTAGCTGACGATGATGTATGAAACAAATATGACAAACAAATTACATCAAACAATTGTTTGGGGCCATTTGAAGAGCTGACCACATCCAGCCAGTTTCGGTCTGGATAATAGAATTTTTGAAACAACCAATAGCTAGCTAAACAGAACTTTAGATTCTATCATGAATCTCACATACGAATAGTAAATGGAAATTTTCATCACATTAGAGCATAATATGCATGTTGCAATAGTACTAGAGTTTAATTAATCTTAGCCTAGACAATCAAACATACTAATACTTCTAATCATCCATTTCCACTGCCAAAAAATCAGACTTCCAAAAACTTCTGGCTATTTTTATTCTTTTATTTGTGAATGTTGCTTTATGTAGAAACTAGATACAATATCCATCACAAAAGAAGCCATGTGCAGACAATCAAAGAGCCCAGTAAAAAGGAGCAAGTATAGCAATTTATTTGACAAGCAAAAACAATCTTACCATTCTACGATCAATCATTGAGCATCCATCAGCGCACAACAGAGTAGGAAATGTGTCAAATCCCTCCGAAAGACATAAAGCCAGTATTAGTCTAATCCCTTTTTGACATTCTGGTGTTTCTGCTAGCGTCAAATCTCCAGTAGATTTTGTGTAGGCTCGAAGCAGAATTATCCACCAGAACCCAGAATCCACGGGAGCCACTCTACCAATAGCACTCTCACCAAAGTCTGCAATTAACGTATCTGATTTCCGTACTGGATCATGAAGCACCTTAAAACTGGCTGGCATTGCGCCTTCTCCAAGCTTAAAACGGTCAATCTTTTTCTCCCATCCTTGAAGATAAAGAGTTTTCAGAAGGAAGTTTTTTACTATATCTGGTTCACCATTCATTAGGAAAGCCAGAGCACTTGGTACAAAATCTCGGACAAACACCTGAAGAAGACAGAGCAAGTGCACATTATATGATATAAGAAGATGACAAAGATTTATTCAAGCAATTCAAATGAAATGGCTATTACTCCAAGATATCAATCAAAAGGCTGAGCAAGTGGGAAACCACAGATGAGTCACAAAATGACCAATAATGTATAAAGAGCAAAATATAAATGGAATCTGGAATTATTAATCTACCACATCCAAATGGCCCAAAAGCTACAAAGAAAAAGGAATTCATGTGATAAGCCATTAATGTCCCATGCCTACACTGATTATGAAATCAACAAGAACTTTCGGACACAAGAACCCAAGTTGCATAGAGCAAAAATAGATGATAACAAAATAAATGGGCTAATCACTTTTTTATCACTCAATATCTAATTACCTTTTTATACATTAACCATTGGTAAACATCGTAGGGAGTTCATACAACCTCAAAACAGTAAATTTCAGTGTCTGGCTGGCTAAAAGTAATAATGTCCCATGCTGACACTGATTATCCAATCGACCAGAACTTTCTGACTACATTAGACAAGAATCCAAGTTGCATGGAGCAGGAACAGATGAATCAATTGCTTCAAAATATCCAAAGTAATAATGTTTTACAAACCTGATCATAGTTTAGAACCTCCTCTGAGGCATGATCATATGCTGCAATGGTCCCAACTGGCTGGCTTCGAAAATAGACCAAAGATCTCCTCAGGGCCTCCCATGCCTCAGCCACCATCGGATGTGGCTCAAATGAATTCCGAGCTGAAGATGCTGGGGTGTCCCAGGCAGACCTGCCCCCTGGTGAACATATGCTATCATGGCTCTCTAATCCCCCTCTCAGACCACCGATAGATAAGTCATTGAGAGACCTTTCATCCAATGACCGCTTTCGCTCAATGTTGAGCCGTGGCTTGTTGAGAAGCTGTGAGAGATCATAATCCAGTGCCTCCGAGATTGAGCATTGGGAGGGCACATTTTTTAGGCCAGGCTCTCGAATAACATCCATAACTTATTTTTTAAGTAAGTTGCAGAGAACCTGATTTAAGAAGGATAAAACAGGGGACATAAGTAAAAGTAAGATAATGAACTAAGCATTAACCTTCAAAAACATCAAAAGCTGTGCAGAATAGAGATTCTTCAATATGGCGTAAGCCAGACAGGTCCAACCAAATAAGCTCATTTATACAGTATTTGTTAAGAAACCAATTACAGAAAACATAAATTGTACGCATTTTGAAATTTATGACAGCTCATAAAATATAGTATATCAAGAATTCTGAAATCATATTTATGTCATCATACAGAAGCATATATATAAGCATGAGCCACATTATCGTTTGAAATTTATTAAAAAAAAAAAACAAAATACAAGGCTACAAATAGCAGAAGTCTCCCTGTACAACACTACTCAGCAACATCAAGATTGATAAACATCATACAAATTTCAAATTCATATCAAGATGCCCAGCATAAAATTCGGCTTAACAAAACCAACCCAGCTCATCAGCACAGAAAAAAAAACAGAAGCATAGCATCGATTTCAAGAAAACTGAAGAATCAGCAACTTTTCGACCAAACAAAATCCTCATCATAAAATTCAAATACAAGTACAGCTCAAGATATCAAGAAAACGAGCTACATTATTCAATCCATGTATCAAGAACAGCTAAAAATGAAATCTACAGGGAAAGTCATCTGCGCGGCTCATGGAGATTAAGATCCACCTAATCCAGACGACTGAGACGCAAGAAATTGCAGAAATCAGCACACAATCAACAATAAAAGAAAACAAGCGAAAATTATCTCCAAAAAGACAAACGAATAAATCAAACTTGAAAATATCCAAGAAACCAGGGCCGGATCGGCGGATCACGAAACTCCAACGCAGCGAAAACTGCGGCGAGGAGTGGGGGAGCAGAGGGACTTACGTGGAGGGGCGTAGACGAGCCGGCCGCTCTCTCGGTCTCCTGCTCCGCCGCAGGCGTGCGGGACTCCGGCGAGCCTCTCCGGGAGGCGGAGGGGAGGGAGGAGGCGACGGAGGCGGGGGGAGGAGAGAGGAGAGAAAAAAGGAGCAGACGCCGAGGGAGGCCTATTTATAGAAGGTGAGCGTGGGTCCCATGCCCATTTGTTTATTACTAATTCACTTTCCTCCTTCCTACTCGTCCTTGTCAGTTGTCCGAGCGAGAGGCAACCGGCAATAGCCGGTAAGTGGCAACGGGGTGATGACGTGGACGAGCAGTCAAAAAAATCGCGTCGGCTGGGTTCTCGCCGCCGTGGCGGGCGTGACTTGCCGAGTGTGATCTTTCCAGGCCACGTTACTTTCAACTTACGTCAAGTAGACGCATCGGTGGTCTTGGAAAGAGTGAAGATAGCGGAAAAATAAGAAAAGTTGATTTTCGCAATCCCAATTGGATAAGCCACATCCCATCGGAAAAAAGAAGGAAGTTTCCTAATCCGTCCCTCTACTTTTACTGATTTACATTAATCACCTTATACGGTATGAAGTAGCTGTCAATTGTATGAGAAAGGTTTCTTTAAAAA
This sequence comes from Saururus chinensis, assembly GCA_035235625.1. NCBI lineage: Eukaryota > Viridiplantae > Streptophyta > Magnoliopsida > Piperales > Saururaceae > Saururus > Saururus chinensis. Next base: position 33,596,064 of record CP141140.1, read on the forward strand.
AAATTATATGAGAAAGCTTCTTAGAAGGTCTCTCTTTTATCGGGTCCACTAGGGTTAAAGATGGGCCCACTATATGTCAACCCCACGATTAGCCCAAGGCTTGTCAGATGTCTATAGAAACTAATCTACCCCCTAAATTATATGTATTGTTAGATAAAAATTTAATAGCATTTAGTACTTTGGCTCACGTGATCAGGGCTCAATTTAATACTCTCTTTGTCTTTTATTAATAATTATAATTGAGAAATTATTAATTTTTATTGAAAGGTGAAACTCACTTCTCTGAGAAGGAAAATTAAGTTTATAATATTCTTTTTTTAGTACTCAGTAATTTAAATTCAACAAAATGAAGCTATTAATTTAAGACGGGTAGATGATAAAAGAGTAACTTTATGTCTTATGTAATTTTTAAGAGAGGATTTGTTGAACTAATGTTCTTGCTAAAAAAGTTCAAATAAAACATAATAGCAAATGAACCTTGAGGGCCATGCAAAGAGTTAATATAATATTATTTAACAAATACATTTGCAGTGATAATAGTTACTAACATCATATTTCTCTTACAAGATTGAACAACTTACTATGAATTTAGTGATTTTTTATATGAAGTAATAAGATAACTTTGTATAGCTCCTTTTTCAGCTCCAACTAACAAGATGGCTTTGAAATGCATGCAATAAGAAAAGGAGTAACTGACTAGTAATTGTCACACAATAAGGAAATGAGTCACTTAATAATAATCATTAGATAAAATGATTGTCACGCTCCGCAACATTAACAAAAAAGAAAATAAAAGAGAATAAGAAGAATTTTACCGGTTGAGGGAATAGTCTTAACAAGATCTTTGTATATTGTCAGCTAAAGAAAAAAAAGTGCTTCCTAGCAGCACATGTTTAGACAGATCTTTTTTAGGGGCCATATAAGCAAAGTATCATGTGTTGTGTAATGATGTCGTAAAGTAGTGGGTGGTATAACCTCTAGTTTTCACTTTACCACTGAAATTTTCTAATGAACATGGGCAATATGGAATTGAAGCTCTTGAAGAGCTAATGGATTTGATAATGCATCTAAGCGTGGCTTGCTTCAAGCCTAGCCTATGGTGATCAACATTTTCAGCATATGTTTCCTTCTTTTCGTATACTTTTATGTACTACTCTATCTTTCTCATATTAATAGTCATATTTAAAAAAATAGTAATTTTTATTGAATGGTAAAATCCCCTTCAAAGAGAAGGGAAAATAAGCTAAATGTATTTTTTTTAAGAACTCAACCATTTAATTGAACAAAATAGAGATATTAATATAGAACAAACTTTTTTGTCAAATAGAACTATTAATGTAAGACAGGGGGAGTTTATTATACTACATATTCTACTCATTATCCAGTGGGTAAAATGGCGGGCAATGGTAATGTGATAATGAAGGTCATTTTGAGTAAATTATTTCTACACTTTAGGAGCAAAAGGACTTTGTCTACAACTTCGTAGGGGCTTTCTATTATCAAAAAGGTATGAACTACTCTAGTAGGGTATGAATTTTGTTGAAAAAACATAGGCATATGTATTGTAAATTGGTTAATTTTGATAATTAAAATAGTATTTAAACTTCATGTGTATTTTAACCTTAGGAATCTAACTACATTTAGTTATGATTGAGTCAGATTTAGAATTAATTAATTTGATTAAAAATAGGAGTAGACGTGTTCTTATCAATTAAGGTTGAAGACTAAGCTGAGTATCAAAGGTAAAAGGTTTATTTGTACACACTCATATACATGATTTACTTAGTTTAACCTAAGAATATTCAATTAAGTGATTCTGGAAGTTTAATACTAAATTAAAGTAAAATGTGAAAAATTTACTATGCATCGATCGATTGCTGCAAAATGAACTAGATCAAGCGATCAATCGGTTCTTGAATCAAACTCTGTAAAATTTGATTGAGAGTTTATCAATCGGTCTACCATAAGTAAAAGATCAATCGCTAAAAGAGTTTTATCTTAATTAGAATAGTGAATGATCAATTATTGTTTGCCCTGATCAGTCGCTATCTGTATAACTTACCTAGTTTAAGCCTTCTGAGAAAAAGTCCATTTCTAATTTGAGTCTAACTCATAAACCGACTTAATATGCTACATGTTGCACCCCGTGATTTTGGAAGCATATTAAATTTCTTTTACACAAATATCGGAGTTTACCCGGGCCTGCGACTGGAGCCGTTCACCTTATGCGATAATATAATAATAATTTTTACAAACACACAAGAAAACAATAATAAGAAGAGTTCTTACTCGTTTTGGTGCGGTTGAAATCCTTAAAATCACATCGATAAAACTTGGAGTAGGCCCTTCTACTGAACACTAAGCTTTGTTGAATCCTGCAAAGTCTGAGGGGTGGTGAGTATTTTAAAATACTCAGTAGGGGAGTTTATACGATCAAACATGAATAAACACATGGCAGTTTCACAGCACATATCATATATAATATTTTTCATAAAAACATGGTGTGTCTCTCACCCAAAACCACCCCTAATGCTTTTTCCTATGTATCGAAGATACTTCTAGGGTTTGTAAGCTCTCATGGCTTACTATTAATATCCCAAACATATATTATTAATAAGAAATTGTTGCAGGTACAAAGCAGTGACCTCTTACTTCTCCACAAATCATTTTAAAACATTTTATGCTTATGGATAGAAGAGCCACCCGTACTCATGGGGCACCGGGATCAAGAGAGTAGAGAGTCATCCCATAATACTCTTATCTTAACATGCGTAGCCATGATATGTGCCCTTCGTTAGGGGCTAATTAGAGGTCTTGCCCTTCGTTTGGGGCTCACCAGGCTAAATAGGTATTGTGCATCCGATTCCGAACCTAATTAATTGTGCCCTTAACTAGTCAATGGAGATCTATCGGGGCACCCAACAATAGCTCTGTACAACCAAAACACTCTTGAGTCCCAGACTCATAATCTTGAGTCTCAAACTCATATTCTTGAGTCCCAGACTCAATCAAAATATCTTATAGTTCCCAGATTCAAAAAAGGGCTATTTTCTTTTAAAACATTCTATCCCAATGTTTATCTTTTTGAAAACCCTAGCTCCGCCTCTACAAGCCATGAGAGCGTCACTATCAACGACTACAAAGACAAGGTTGGTCGCTCATTCCAATGAGACAGTTACCCCTTCTTTGTCCCGCTTCAGTGACTCGATCACCATGCCTATACGTCTTTTCAAAAATAATATTGAGAATCCTCCTTTCAACAAGGACGAGTCATCTAAAACCATATTTCAAACATATTGTATTCATTCACAATGAAAACAATGGTGAGGCTAGTTTGTCTCTATGTCACACGCTCCAACATGTATAATTTATATCAAAATCCTCAGATAAACATTCAATCAAACTATGATATATGAGGCAATCGTAAAGCATGTAGTATATAAAAACATATCCGCTTCCAATGGCTAATCATTCTATTAATTGTATATATATAATAGCATTATAAACATACGATATATACATCATATTCTATCTCAACAATTAACCATTCGACAGATCAAATATATGTGCAAAAATCATAAATCATAACTTAAAAGTAATCTCTAACATACAACATGCGAGAGTCATATAAATAATAATTTAAAAACACAAGCAAAGTTTATAATCATGCCTTAAGAAAGGATAAAAGCCCTTGCCTTGCTCTCCACGCTCGTAGACCGTGTAGGCTACAGACAAAAACTCTTTCCATGCTCGTAGGCTACGGACAAAACCTCCCCTTGACTTAGAACACTTTTATCTTTCTGTGCCCGTAGGCTATGGACATAACCTCCCCTTCCACGAAGACACTTTACCCTTCACGTGCCTATAGGCTGCAGACAGAACCTCCCCATGCCCTAGGAATTTCCCCCCTATAAGGTCGCTAACTCGAAGAATAGAACACCCTTGAATTAGCTAAGAATACTTTTTGAAATGGAAGAAAACAGACTCAGAACAACTCCAGAAACTATTCCCGAAGAATGAATGGAAATTGGAATTTATAGGAGAAAAATGTGAGCGGATGGCGAGTTGCATGCATGTGCGCACAACACATGTTGTGCCACAAATGGCCAAAAATGCGGCACCGCCGCGCTAGACATGCGCATGGCACATGCGTTAGCACGGCGCGCACGAACCGTGCGGTGATGCCACGTGTTTGTCTGCGCATCGCGCACCTAACACGAGTCGTTCAGCTCAGCGTAGTGCGGCGCAGCTCGGTGTAAGCTGTTGGCGTCATCAACGACGCCAGCTATCTTCTGTATTTCTTATTTTTTAAAATAATATTTCAATTAAATACCAATCTAACTTCAAAATGTGATAACTTCTTATCCCGAAGTTAGAATTGCGCGTACTTGGTACTGATAGACTCGTATTGATGAGTCATTCAAAACTAGACCCGACATAGGTAGGTTATCTCACACTTTTAAAGTGGGTCCCACCCATGTGGCATATTTCTTGAGGTTGTAACTTTTGCTCCCGACCTCCGTTTTATGTGTTCTTAGGTTCGTTATGCTTGTCTCACATAGCTCTATCAAAACCATATAAAACTATCAAAATATCTACCTCTAAATAATTTAAAATAATTAAAAACTTATAAAATACCTTTATTAAAGGCCAAAAAATCATACCAAAAATTCGCGGTCGTTATACTATATAAGGCCTAGGTAAAAATGAAATTGAAGAGAGAGAAAACCTAAAATATGAAAGAGAGAGAGGAGAGAAGTTTTTTGTTCATTATTTCTCTTGAGATCATCATTGTGCCTCAAAGCTTAATTTTAATAGTGAGTGTTTGAGTGACACACAACTGAAAAGATAGTCTTTCATATAGAAAAAACTTGAGGAGAGAGTCATCTGAGTTTAATAGAAAATTGAAGACTTAAGGCTAAAGTCATAAACAAGAGAAATTTATTTGTAGAGGCTAGAAGAAGTCGAAGATAAAATAAGAAGGAAGAAAGCTTCAAGACTTAAGGAGTAAAGATTTGAAGGCCAGTAACAAAAAAAGAGATAGGTCTAAACAAAAGGGGCCACTTTCTAATCAAATTGGTTTCAGCCAGAAATTCTATCAATTAAGGAAATTATTCTACTAAGAAAGTCAAATGGTCAAATAACCTAATTTCTACGTATTTAATTTTTAAAACTTAGAAAAATTTAGGATATTACAACGTTAGAATCTCACAAGAGGTTGGTGGTTTGCTTGTGTCGATTAAAAGTCATACTTGCTAGTGCATTGATTTAACCGTTGAGAGATTGCTATAGTTTTTTACCCTAGTTTGAGTTTTTTATGTAAAAATCATGTGTTTGCATGATTGATGTTTGATTAATGATTAGATTAATCATGAAAACGCTTTGCATTTAGGTTTTAGTTGTTTTTGCTTCAAAATAATTTTTTGCGCATGTGCTTCATATTTCGGTTTTAGTTGTTTTTGCTTCAAAATAAATAGCATGTCCAGGGTTTTGAATGCATGCCAAAAGCTTAGATTTTTATGTAAGTTTAATGGTGATGCTTGTTTATTTGTTATTTTGGAGAAATTTTTATGATAAAAATGCACTAATTCTAAGTTAAATTCATCTTGTTGATGTGCTCTACACCTTGTATTAATGTCCTCCAATTGCCAAAAATTCATTTTTTAGCCTCTTAGGATTTTGTCCTTTCTTGAGTTCATTTATAATTTTCACTGCACACTAGAATTGACCAAATTGATTAGTACCCTTCTAATTGGATTTTTAAGAAAAAAATTGGTGCATAATTCTAAGTATTTCCTTGTCAAAAGTTTATGTTTTCCCATAACATTGTTCCCGTTGAATTTCACATTTTCAATTTTTGACTCTATTACATGACTTTTTTCTTCATGGTTTTGACCATAAAAATTATTGAACACTTGAATTCACATCTATTATCACCCCATGTTTTTTTGGGGAATTTTCCTTTGTTTACATATTAATATTATATATATTTTTTAAATTAACATTACACAGCCATATTGTTTTCTTTAAATGGCTAGACCAATTGTAATACATTTGCAAGTATAAGTGTACAACACATAAAAATTAAATTATTTATTATTATATTATTTTAATATAAACTTATTAATATTTATTATAAAAATAATTAATAATAATAATAATTACTTATTAATATTTTAAAAACCGGCTTGGCCCAGCCAATTAGATTAAGGACCCATGCATTCATTCCCATCGGTGATGGGGTAATTTTTAAATATACTATTTTTAAGAATTATAATAATAGATGCCATAAACCCTATCAATGAGCCAAAATAGGAAAGCCAATAACGAGGGGTAACAGAATAATTGGATAAGGTGATAAAAGATTTAATAATAGCAACGCAATAAAGAACCAAATCCCATTCCCTTATCAGGGACATCTGGGCCCCATTTTTATCACGCGAAAAAAATCTCTGCGGTGCGGTTCGGCAGCAGTTTCGCAGTGGGAGGAACTAGACGACATAAAAGAAAAGAACAAGGGTATTATCGTCCGAGAAAATAAGAAACAACCCTGAGGAGTAAGTAAGGGCGCTGTCGCCGAAATTATGGAATTATGTACCATACACCTCGTGCCACGCGTCTATTTGTAATTGGCTTTAATAAAATCACGTGGCAACTTGTGCGCAATGGCACAGGCGGGGCCCACACGGGCTCACGTGATACACGTGCAGACAGAGAGCCATACGGATTACGGACCGTACGACGAGAGAAGGTCCGCCCGGCTTTACTTTGTCCGGCGGGCGAGCCGAGATGAGTCCCCGGGTCGGCTCCAGTATCTCGTATCGCCGCGAGAAATTGCGGGGCCCGCGAGGGATGCTGGGCGGTAGCTTTGCCTTGGGGAATCGGGCACATTACGATCCCTAGCGCAGGGATGGGCATGGCCGGAAGCAAGTGGTGGGAAGAGGATTTTTTGGGGCATATCAAGATATGGCCCACAAATTTAATAAGGTTCTAAAATTGGTTATTTAATTATAACCAAATGGTGATGTATGCCTAACACAAGCATGATAATCAACATGATCATATTCATGTTGGCCATTTACATTGAAAATACTTAAAAATGTGGTGTGAATTGAATCCTTCTTGATTTGGAAACTTTACGGCCTAATGCAATTCATTTGAAGACACAAACCGAAAAAATAAAAAAAATCATAAGGGTGTTCCTTCAATAATTTTTTGAGTAAAGCATGGTGCATGCTCTTGATCGTGACGATTCATGGCCCCCGTGCAAGGCCCATTCTACAAAGTAGCCCTACGCCTTCGTCATGGTGAGTATGCGATGATAGTCTAGGGCATGAGTATATATAGCATTTTACTAAGTTTTAGGCGAATTAAATACGAAAAATTTAGATACCGACATCACATCCATCAAAACCCTCAGAGTTTGTATAATCTTAAGTAGGACTCTCTTGCCAAAGTAGAGAGCTTATACTATATGATAATCATTTTAAGTGCTCAAAACGTCGATGTTGGACATATTTGTAATGAAAACTTACAAGTTGTTTTTTTTTTTAAAAACCCCTAAGATCACTATCACGGGCAAAAAGACTCACGCATTTGTTTGTTTGTAGCATAGTGGACCACAACATATAATAAAGGAAACAAATGTTGATTGGATTGAACCACCCCAATTGGCACTAACCAATGAATTGAATAGTTATTTTATTTGTTGGATAATCAAACCAAAGCACGAGGCGTGCTACTTGCATTACTTAAGCAAGTGTCAACTACCTCTTTGCATTATTTTTCACGTTGCAAGGATGCCCCACATGCATGTCACAACAACGTTTCTACCAACCATAGCTTTTAGACCATAGTATATTAGATTCTCTTCCATTTGGGCCTAGGTACAATCCCCTCATGGCATACAGACATCTATGCACAGATATTTGCTGATTAGTCCATGATAAGTGAGGAATTTATTTAGCTTATGGATGATTTTGAACTGTCAGTATGAGTTTAATCAATAGTCTTTGGCTTCATGTTCAGCCACTTGTCTATTGTCTACTTGCAACTAAAGTTTCAGATTTTTCTTTGTAGTGCTCTCTGATTTGGACTGGTGTTTTACCTCACCTTCGTATGTATATATGAGTCCCATTAGTATAAACCTGGGCTCACGTGGTGTACTATCGGATTTTGATCTAATGACACATTACTCCGACGATTTAAAGATTTGACGATGTCAAACACAAAGAAAAATGCAACTAAAAGCAAAAAAAATAAAGGATGAGTTCACACAATAAGTGAGGAATATTTTATGCGTGAGTTTGATGTGGTAGAATGAGTTCAAGTCTTTTGCACATGTACATGATATTGACTATATTCCACTTACCAGTAAATTAAGTGGTGCCTTTTCTTTGCAGCCTTCTCTACTTTCCAGCTGTGTTTTACTTCTTTGTTTTTTTAATCTATAGATTGATTGTATGCTATATTATGAAGCACATAAAGCTAAGACAGGGAATCCATATGATCATAACATGTAACTTAGTTATTATCATCAATCTACATACGCGCAATAGAAATATGCATCTTATTGATCTTATTCACATCACATACTAGAGAGAGAGAGAGATTCATTGGCCGGGGATTGGCATAAATGTAGAGATTCAACAACAGAAACATAAATAAAAGTAAAAAACAAGCAATAAATAAATGCATTAGGCAGCGATATTTATGTGGTCTTCAACAAGTTGCCTATGTCTATGGCTGATAAAGATCAGATTTCTTCCACTAATACTAAGAAAATTAGGTTACAATAGCTTCTCACCTCCCTTAGAATAGATAAAAAATTTCTCTTACAAAAGCCCAAGCAACTATATGAGCTCCAACATATGGGAAGAGTAACACACTGTTGGCAATCTTATCTTTTAATTACAAAGTGATTTGTGAAGTAAATTCATCATTTCTATATTATTTAACATTTTAGTATGTGGAAAGGAATTTCATTCTGTTTTGCAGGATTTAAGTTAAAAATGAAAAAAAAAAATCTCTGGCGGGCTATCTTTATGCAACTACTATGATATTGTCCATTAATATCGGTGAATAAATAAGAAAGTAGTAAGCGTGGATGGGTAAAAACCCAATAACACAAAAGTTATATTGCAATTTGATACTGTTGCACTATAATATGGTTAGAGTCGCCTTGTATGTATCATCAAGAGTTGTAGAGTAGTTGTTTTGATGATACACTTCAAAATTCTCTCTATCCCATATTAATAGCTCCATTTGAAAATTGCAATTTTTATTGAATGGTGCAACCAACAGCTACGAGCATGGACAGTAGCTTCTAACATTGCCTTTTTAAGTGCCCAAACACTTAAATTGAGCCAAATGAATAACTAATACCGGATAATTTTTTTCCAAATGGAACTATTAATATGGTATCGAGGGAGTATTTAACTATGGAGGTGTATATGGTAGACTGGCAGTCGATCAGTACGTACAAGTGAAAAATTCAACCTAACTCCTAGAAGGCTCAAATATAAATAGAAGTTGAGTTTAAGTCTTGGACCACACTTGGGACATTACTTTGATTAACTTTTGGTAGACTCTTTGTTTCTACTTGTCAGGCTGCCTCCCTCCTACCCGATCCGTGGTAGATATGTCCCGGGTGCATATGCGTTTGGGGCGTATTAACAGGTCTCTTATTTTAGATAAGATTTTCTCCTCAGCTGTTGTGGTTATAATTATAATTTTGACCTGGGGATAATTTGTGATCTTATCCGGTAATTTGACCGGAGAGAGAGGTCTTGGTTGTGTGTTGACCTTCAAAACATAAAGGAGAATCACCTCCTTAACCTGGTGTGTAAGGAAAGCCACCTCTTTCAACTTAGGCGTGCTGGAGATCACATTCGTAATAATGGAGAGAAAATAAGCTACGCCGAAAGTCATCTTTGTAAGCAAATGCCTACTCAAGAATCATGGTAGACCATGCCTTGTTAAAGAGTAGCCAAAGTAGTACGTAATGACCAAAGTCCAGCTGCATTTACCAAGCAGATTAATGAGGTGGAAATCTTATCCACTATGTGGATGTTATTATCTAGACTTTTGATGTGTGAGAGTGAGATCCTAAACCCTAGAAAGAGAGAAATTATCGCGTATTGGGTTCTCTCTAGAATTTACTCCCACTTTATAAAAATCGTCGATCCCTACCATTCTCGTAAAATGGTAGTAACTCCCGGAGGCTCCTATAAAGTGAGAGTAATTCATGAAAATCATTCTAAGAGTACTCATTTTTTTTAAGAAAGGGGAGATGTTGACTCAATAAGGAATGTGGAATGAGAGGAAATCATGCCTGGTGCAAGGAGGTGGTGGGTGGACTTTTTTTTTGTGACTTGTTAGGTACATGAGTGATATGTGGGGTAGTTGGCCAATGTGAGTGGGTTGGTATGTCTGGTTGAACTTAGACTCCTTCCATTTTCTAATAGGATTGTTCAAACTTTTATTTTCCCCAAAACATTCATGTAATATTCCCATGTGAACTCTGTTTACTCCTAGTTTTAAGGGAGATTGGTATGAAGTAGAGAGAGCACATGCATGATTTCAGCTCTTTTGAAAAGCCCAAAAGAAATCGCCATTTTTGCATCCTGCTAAGCCTCGAGATTATTGTTCTTTATATGAACCTTTCTTGATTCTAACACTACAAACCCATGGACTACCAGCCCAGTTAAATTAAACAATAGTACCGACAAGGTGAAGAAACATTTGAAATTGGTTAAGTAAAAAAGATTCTCTTTGCCTCCATCCCCCAATCCCATCTCTTTCAACCAATTCACTCTATGTGCTTTAGCCACTTTTCATTATCTAAGAACAAGATTTTCTATAGGATCTTAATCTGGGTGCCTGTATCTTTGTCTTTCTTTTTTGAGTCAAATTATATCCTGACCCGTTAGGCATCACATGGTTCATGGATAGTCAACAAAAAGAAAAAAGGCATGGATGCCTACATAAACCATAGACACCTTTGTTTTACACTTCGGATTATAAATACCGTGTGACTTCATGAAAGCCAAGAAATGCCTCCAACTTCAAAGGTGACAATTTTCTCAGGGTAGATACATAGGGGTGCTACTGAGTTGAACCAAATTATGTTTTGATTTTTTTGGATCTAACTTGATTATTTGAGGTTCAGCTTGGATTCGATCAAACAACTAAGAGAAGTTCATTATTGGTTTAAATATGAAACTCAAAACTCGAGTTCGGTTCGGATTCAAATGCATAGTACAAGGAGGTTTGATATTGGCTCGTGTGACAACCCAGATTTTTGGTACGTTTCTAATAAATTTAATATATTAATAGAGTACTATTTTAGATTTTGTACTTACAGAGTTATTTTAGAACTTTAAAAAACGAACATAATGGTTTTTGAGTTGTTTAAAATGGATGTCAGGGCCGTAGCTAGCGATTGTAGGAAACATGCTTCATAGGTAGGTGGTCGTTTATAATTAAACCCTTTGCAAGTGTACAAGGTAATTGTACTAGGATAAGTATTTAAGGGTTGTCGAACCTCAGGGATGGATGGATTATCACTAAATCTAAAAAGAAATTTGCTGATTAAAAACTAAAACAAACTTAAACTTAAATTAAGCAAAAGAAAGAAATCAAATAGTTTAAAAGCAAGAGATTAATTTGATAGAATTTACTTAGGAAATCGAATCCACTATAGAACCATAACAATTCCTTAACTTTTAATCTAAATCTAGTGTGAACATGAACAAGTATTCTCAGCTACAAGCTAGAATTACTTCAAAAAGAATCATTAATTAACTTCCATGGCATGAACTATCTTCGACAATAGCACGAATCATCTACACTAAACTAGCTATAGGCGTGACCCGTCTAATCTTAGTATAACTCATCCAAGTCATTAATTATCTGAACATTAAAACTATTGTATGACCATCTCATCTAAATCACAGAAATTAGAATCGATGTAAATATCAAAACCATATCAATCTATCATCTACAAGACAATAAATTAACATAGATTTGAATAAACATGAAAAGCTCTTCCATTAAAAAGGAAATCCATATCATACAATTGTCATCATTCACAACTGAAATCTAAATTAAAAAGAAAAGAAACTGAAACTTATCTATAGCTTCATCAACTCCTAAGTAAAAGAAAAGTCTAGCCTTCCATTGTAGAAGAAAGCACTTGAATCTCCATTGAAAGTTTTGAGTTCTCTTCCATCTTCTTCTTCCTTTTTCTCCTCTTAAAATCTACTGGAATCCTCCAATTTTAAGCTAAATATGTCTTTTTATAGGCATAAGTTCCGTAGGAAGAAGTCCAATATGAAAAAGATTGAAATTTGGGTCAAACTAGGAAACTGCACGTTATGCCGATCGATCGCCCTGCATGCCCGATCGATCGCTTCAACTGTATTTTTGTCTGAATTCACGTTAACCCGATCGATCGCCCTTCAGCCCGTTCGATCGGATACAGTGTTTCTGCAATCTGGACAGTTTTCCTGGACAGTTCATATTCTGTTCATTAAGCTTTCCTTCGTGTCCATATTAATTTCCAACTTGTTTATAACTCCGAAAAGTTGTCCAAATCACTTTAAAGCATGTGAAGACTGTTTTTAATCATTTCAAACATCGTCCAAGTACTTCGATAAGCGCACTTTACCTACAAAACATAAAATACCATATTTTAGACATGTAGAATATAATTAAAATTCCATCTTGATTTAAATACATGTCTAAACAACTAATAACTACAAAATCATTAATAATTAAACTAAAATACTAATATCTATCTTAATCTAAATAAACCATAATTAACTCTAAATTAACCTAATCTATACTAGCAAATAAGGTAAAAAGACATATAAAATAGATATAGATTTCATACTTATCAGTAGGACCCACGGTAAAACCACGAAAAAACCTATCCTTGTGTCTTGTTATGAAGGGCTCATCTATACGAGTCTATCAGTATGAAGAATGTTTAATTTCAATTTATGGTTAAAAAGTTATGTCAGTTTTAAATTTAAAAATAAAAATAAAAATATTTTTGGTCGGCTGACGCAAGCATTGCTATAGCCGACATAGCCACGGCGTCACGTGGTTCAACCGTGCGATATGCGGTTCGACTGTGTGACACGTGGTTCGATATTCGATGCACGGTCTGCGCGTCAGAACTATGTCGTTTGCGCAACACGTGGAATCCAAGTGTCAGGTTCCGCGGAGCCAAGCGAACACCGCGCGACAAAGCGGTTCCGCATGGAAATCACAACAATGACCACGGGCCGGTGCGCGACCTTGTCACACATGGATCGCATGCAAAAGCTGCCACATCACTTATTTTTTCTTTATAAAAATGTGAATTCCGACAGTCATTTCATTTTTATTGCGGGTTAAAAACTTCTGACCTTCTGTTCTAGTCATTTTAAGTTTGATTTATACAGTTCAAAAGGTGTTTCGAGCTAAATCAACTGTGCCGGGCACTATGACAAGGCCAGCTTTTCCAACTAAGCTCTCTACAACTCCAAAATTTCTACCGTAAATTAAAGGTAGGGGGTCTTAAACTCTAGTCTATGTTCTGCATGTATGCTCGATGTTTTATGCATAGTCTTTATTTAGTTATGCTTACTAGCTTATGTTTTCATAATCAATGCCATGTTTTATTTACACGAAATTATAATGCAGTATGTGTATTTTTTGGATAGTTTAGGGATTATACCTGGAATTATACTTTGTCTGGATGCCTACTGAAAAAATTATTGGCATCTGGTGCGCACATAGGTATGGAGTGTAATGGAAAAACTCCTACCTTCTGAACCTCCTATTAACCCATGAGCATCGGAAGAATGCTGTTCGGTATCATGGCTCTGGATTTATCATCATCGGACGAACCGATGTTTTTTTCAGAATTATTTCTGAATTTGTTTATGTGATAAATTTTGTTTTAGCAAAATTTATTACTGTTTTTTACTTATTATTAAATTAAATTTTAATTCCACCTACTGAGTATAAAAATACTCACCCACTTCCAGACTCTGCAGGTAATGAAATCAATCGAGAAACATCAGCTGAGGAACTTTCTGCTTAGTTCTTTAAATATTTTCGATAAACTCTGTAATATTATAACTTTTATGTAAATGCTCGTTTGTCCTATATTTTTGTAATTAGACTGCTCTACACACGATGTATTTTGGACTATGTCCTAATTTGCTACTAAGATGTTGATTTTATGTGTGTTATGTGTAAAAAGTTTAGTTGTGTATCAACTCCAACTTATTATAAATTATTATATTCTATGTGTCGTTATTTTTCTTTGACTCATACGGTCGGCCGGTATGTTGGGTTTCGCGTGTGATGTAACACATGCCGAGCGGGATAATAATTATGCACATTATGTCATATATTATTTAATGACAGTCACCACTTTTGGTATTAGAACTTTCAACTCCACCGTTAGTAGAGTAATCTTTTAGATATATAATACCATAGTATTTATGTTTGATGCTTTTTGATGTTGTGATATGTTTTGTTTTGAAATAGTAATGGGAAAATCGAAAATAAAACTTATTTCGGGATCTTTATATCATATGTCAGCCCAAAAACCACTACCACCAAGAAGAGACAAAAAGAGTTACAGTATGGCAAAGTCTTCAAATAATTCAGAAATTACCACCGCCCTTCCCCAGAGTAGCGATGATGTCCAAGAAATAGTCAATATCCCCAACATGCCTCTCTCAATAGAAGTAGAGGAAATAGTAGATATTTCCGACTCAACTATCGAAATAGATGAAGAGGACACTGAAGATGAAGACCCTTCGGAAGAGGAACTGTTGGAGGATGACCCATTGGAAGAGGACTCGGTGGAGGATGACCTGTTGGAGGAGGACCTAGTAGAGGATGATCCGTTGGAGGAGGACCCAGTAGAGGAGGACCCGTTGGAGGAGGACCCAGTAGAGGATGACCTATTGGACAATGAGTATTTTTGGAGAGAAATGCTAATTAATGTCCCAGAGGTGGGAGAGATAGAAAATATGGGTGGAGAGGAGACGATGGAAAACCGGGGAGAGGAAGAGATAAGGGAAAATGTGATTAGGGGTGAGGGGATAAATAACCCTATGAGAGAATTTGATTTAAATATCCTACCCCCAGAAGTGGAAATGGCAGAAGCTGAGAGTGCATGATGGGTGGATAAAGGAAAGGGAATAGTGTGGTACACAGATCAACTGCCAGAAATTTGTGTACTATGCGAACAGAGGGGGCATTATTATTGCCTATGCCCTTGGTATAGAGAGCTTGTACCTAAACTATGTCCCATCTATGAGCAAGACAAACACTACTTCTTCCAATGCCTATTTAGATAAATATTCCCTTAAAACATCTCTCTCAAAAGTTTGAATGTGTGTTTATATGTAGTTAAAACTTTTTAATAGCTACTTTGTCAAGTGTAAGTTGATACACTTCTGTTGTTGTCTGATGTAAATAGAGTCTTTTGGCTTGACAAGTGTATTATATACACTTCTTTTGTATGATGTAAATATGGAAATGATTATATATATATATATAATTCTAGTTTACAATTTTTTTTTTTTGTGAATTCAAGGTTATTACAATCTGCTAGTCCCAAAATGTCTTCTGACAAAGAGGTACAATTATCTGACAATTTTGCCCAAGCCAAGAATGCTGCTCAAGATGCAGCAACTCTTGGAAATCATATGGACAATTTTCTTAATCTAATGATTCAAAGGATGACTCAGCATCTGCAGACTCAAGGATTCCAACCCAGCCCTAACCACTTAGTAACTCTAGGGAATTGATTGAAAGTAGTCATAGTGAGAAGGATAACTTGCTTTAGCGATTTAAGAAAATTGCTCCAGAATTTTCTAGAGAGGATGGACCAGAAGCTGCTAAGAAGTGGATCTTTGAAGTCAAAAGGATTTTTAAAGCATTGAAAGTCCCTGAAGATAGGAAGGTGGACGTAGCCACTTTTGCTATGACAGGAGAGGTGGCTTTCTAGTGGCCATCAGCTGAGCAGAATTTCTTCCCCAATAAAGGAAATATCAAGTGGGAAGAATTCAGAGAAGTGATGTACAACAAAATTTTCCTCCTCATGTTTAGGAAAAGAAAGAGAAATAATTTTTGGATCTCCAACAAGGTAATATGACAGTTTTTCAGTATGAAAACAAATTTGTCTAGTTACAATGCTTCGCTCCTAAAATTTGCTCCACGGAGTTAAAAAGAGCCCAAAAATTCGTTAGAGGTTTGAATAATGGGCTTTGTAGTCGAATAGTAGGATTTCAACCTACTACTTTGGCTAAAGTTGTGAAATTGGCTTCACTGCTAGAGCAAGAATATCATGAATTCTTAGCAGAGAAAAAGGATCGTGGACAAGGTAGCAAGATGGAAGATCGAAAAAGAAAAATGATGGCCCTTAACCAGTTCAATAATAAAAAAATTCAAAGGACCTTTGGACCACCGCCCCAAAACCAAAGAGAGAAGAAGTTAGAAAAGTGCTCCAAATGCAACCGATTTCATCCACCAGGGATCTGTTACCTCTTTGAGAGACGATGCTTTGCATGTGGAGACCCTGGACACAAAATCAAGGAATGCCCCAAAAATAAGATCAAAGAGGAAATCAAGCTGGAGCATAAACCAAAGGCTCAGAGGCAAGTGTATGCTATTACAGCAGAAGAAGCTCAAACTTTAGCAGGAGTTATACAAGGTACACTTCTAATTTTGGACAAAATAGCTAAGGTTTTAATAGATCTAGGATTGATGCATTTTTTATATCCTATGACTTTGCTTTAAGTATGGATTATCCAGTTATGGAACTAGGATATATCCTAGAAGTGTCAACTTCTGTAGGTAAAACTTTTCTAGCTCAAAATTTTTTGCAAGATGTGTCCATGTCATTAGAAAATAAAAAATGGAAGGCTAACCTGATACTCTTAAGAATGACCGACTATGATGTCATATTAGGAATGGATTGTAAGAAGAAGAAAGTCATGTTCAATAAATAAGGAGAGGAAAAATTCACCTTTCATGGAAACAGAGATCCTTCAGGGGTGTGTATCATTTCTGCTGTGAAAGCACAACATTTGATATCTAAAGGATGTCAAGCATTCCTTGCTAATGTAATTTGGGAGGAGTCATCATCTTCTAAGATAGAAAATATTGAAGTAATAAGGGATTTCCCAAATGTATTTCCTGACGATCTTCCTGGGGTACTGTAACGACCTGACTCGAGCTGGGCCCACAAAATCACTAATAGAAGATTTTCCTTTTCTTTGAGTCAGGAATCATCGTCTATGTGCGAGAGGTACAACATTTATCTATGCACTACGAAGCTTTAAAGCTTCCTCGTACGAAGACTTAGGTTGTAACGAATGCATACACACAATGAAGCTTCATAGTTCATCGTGTGTAAAACAGAAGTAAAACATATATTTATAATTAAATTGGATCGGGCCAATGTTGCTTTGCTGTTGGTTGCCTATGTACATATTAGATATTATTCCAACACGATCGGATCCGAACGTAGTTCTGCCTAACAGCTACTACATACAACAATCGTCACAAAATCATATATGTTAAAATACGTATATACTGATATTTACAAAAATTCGTCATATATCAGAGTCAAGCGGAAGTTAATAAGCCAAAAACGTACATCTCACTCTACCACTGAGCGGGATCAAAACCACACATACACGTCTCACTCTATCACTGAGCCAAGACCAAAAACACAGATTACACGTCTTGCTCTACCCTAGAGCAAGACTACACATGTCATAGCATATAAGCATACATCATGGCATATAAGCACACATCATGGTATATAGGCACACAACATGGCATGTAAGCACAATAGCATGGGAAACATATAAATCGTAGCATAACACACATTATAATTGGCACATGCCGTTCTATTATTAAAACAGGAGATTAGGAATGCTTACTCCCATCATAACTCGTAAGGTATCGATATCTATGGACAGAACCCCGTCTTTGCTTCGGGTCTCTTTTTCTTGTTCCGGTGTTTGAGCAAGGCCTCTCTTAGTCTCGGGACATTTCCTCCTCATATGATCACCAGCTCAAAAAATGGAACCCTCCAACGCGAAGAACATACTCTATTTAGTCAAGAACGCCTCTTGAATTGATTAAATCAGAGTTTGGATGGCTAGAAACAGAGAAAACGAAGTTGGTTGGTATGGGTAGAACCTCTCCTAGTCTTGGGGTGTTTCCTCTTCATACAATCATCAACTCAGAAAATAGAACCCTCCATCGCGTAGAACATACTCGATTTAGTCAAGAACGCCTCTTGAATCGACTAAATCGGAGTTAGGATGGCCAGAAACAGAGAAAACGAAGTTGGTCGATGCTCGAAGGTAACGGGCAGAACCTCTCCTTGTCTTGGGGCATTTTCCTCCTTATACATACTCCAACTCAAAGAAACAACTGCTCCATTGCATAGAACACGCTCGATTTAGTAGGAAACGGGTCTTGAACGGCCTTAATCGGCCTCAGAACGGTCAGAAACGGGGGAGGAGAAGTTCTGGGTGAAGAATGGAACGAAATGGGGGTATAAATAGGCCCGAGCCGCCGAAACCGCGGCGCCGGGCCACCAAAAATGGCGGTGCCGCTGTTTCGGGCAGCGACGCTCGTGGAAACGCGCAGCGTGACGGGCGCCATACCGCATGCGGCAACCACGCATCGCAGCCGCGCGTTACGCTGGCCGCGGTCGCGCGTATCGCGCGCGCACCCAATATTTTTAATATATATATATATATATATATATATATTATAAAATCAAATCTTCAAACGCGCGTATCTCCCTACCCCGGATTCGGATTCGCGCGTTCTAGGTACCATTAGACTCGTATCGATGAGCCCTTTGATAATAACCCACTTAAAGCAATAAATTGTGCTCTTTCTAAGTGGGCCCAACCTATATTACACGTTTCTTGAATGTCGTAACTTCCGGTCCTGACCTCCGTTTCGCCCGTTCTTTGAATCGTTACACTCGTTTCTTCGAGCTCTACTTAAATACAAAGGTTTTAATAGTTAAAACCATCTATAATTTATTACAAAAATTACTAATTACCTCTAACCCCCTTGGTTAGACATAATCGAAAAGCGGGGTGTTACAGGTACTACCAAAGAGAGAGAGAGACTTTAATATTGACTTACTACCAGAAAAAGAATCTATCTCTAAGGCACACTATCAAATAGCTCTTGCAGAACTAATGGAGTTAAAAAGTCAATTGCATGAATTATTAAATAAAGTATTCACCAGATCGAGTGTCTCACCCTAGGGAGCTCCAATCCTTTTTGTCAGGAAAAAAAATGGATCTTTGAGACTATGCATAGATTATAGAATGCTTAACTCGGTAACTATCAAGAATAAGCATCCTTTACCCCGGATAGATGACTTGTTTGATCAATTACAAGAAGCAAAAGTATTCTCAAAAATAGATTTAAGGTATCCAAGGTCTGGATACCACTAGTTGAGAATAAGGGAGGAAGATATTCTAAAAATAGCATTTCGTACCTGATACGGACACTATGAATTTTTAGTGATGCTATTCGGATTGACAAATGCACCTACAACATTCATGGATCTTATGAATCGAGTTTTTCGACCTTATTTGGATAAATTCATGATTATTTTTGTTGATGACATATTAGTCTATTCTTCCACTCCCAAAGAACATTAAGCACACTTACAAATAGTTCTTCATACCCTAAGAGACCATCAACTATATGCTAAGTTAAGTAAGTGTGAGTTTTGGTTGGATAAGGTTGTTTTCTTGGGTCATGTCATTTCTAAAAATAGAATATTAGTATACCCTACCAAGATCAAAGTAGTTTTGAAGTGGGAAAGACCCAAAACTGTCACAGAAATTAGAAGTTTCTTAGGACTTGCTAGTTACTATCGAAGGTTTATCCAAGGATTTTCAAGAATAGCTTTACCTTTAACAATGCTAACCAGAAAAGGAGTGAGATTTTTATGGAATGAAGAATGTGAGAAGGCATTTTAGGAGTTGAAACAAAAACTAACCATCGCTTCAGTCTTATCCTTACCAACTGGTAGTGTAGGGTTTGTAATTTATAGTGATGCCTCAAGAATGGGTCTTGGATGTGTCTTGATGCAGAATGAGAAGGTAATAGCCTATGCTTTAAGACAATTAAAAAAGCATGAAGGTAATTACCCCATCCATGATCTTGAATTGGCAGCAGTGGTTTTTGCCTTAAAACTTTGGAGACATTATTTATATGGAGAGAAATTTAAAGTTTTTACAGATCATTAGAGTTTGAAGTACATTTTCTCTCAAAGGGATTTAAATTTAAGGCAAAGACGGTGGATTGAATACTTGAATGATTATGACTTCTCTATTCAATACCACTCAAGAAAAGCGAATGTAGTGGCCGATGCCTTGAGTAGGAAGACCATAGGGATGGTAGCTCAAATGTTGATAAAAGAATGGAGGTTGATAGAAGAGGTAATAAACATACAACCTCAGTTACAATAAGGAAACAAAAAGGCGGTCGTAGCTAATCTTGAAATAAAATCTGAAGTGATTGAGCGCATTCTGGAGGTGCAAAAAGAGGATGTAGAAGTACAACCTTCTTGGATAGGCCTAGATTTAATAGAAGTTCTAATGATGGAATAAGATTTAAAGAACGGTAGGTAGTCCTTGCAGTACCTGAACCAAAACAAGAATTATTGCATGAAGCTCATAGGTCTCAATACACTATCCACCCAGGAGGAACAAAAATGTACCAAGATCTAAAAAAAAGTTTTTGGTGGAAAGGGATGAAAAGGGACATAGGGGAATTTGTATCTAAATGTCTAACTTGTCGGCAAGTTAAAGAAGAATGTAAGAAACCATCAGGTACTCTTCAACCTTTTGAAATTCCAGAATGGAAATGGGAGCATATTTCTATGGATTTTGTTTCAGGCTTACCCAAGACATCAGCTGGTCATGAATCTATTTGGGTCATAGTGGATAGACTTACTAAAATTGCTCATTTTCTTCCCCTAAAGAAGCCTCAGACGTTGAATGTTTTAGCCAGAATGTATATAAAGGAAATTGTGAGTCAGCATGGAGTACCATTATCGATCATTTTAGATCGAGACAGTCAGTTCACTTCGCATTTTGGTAGAGACTGCAAGAAAGTTAGGTACTAATCTCAGATTTAGTATAACATTTCATCCACGAACTTATGGTTAGTCTAAACGAACTATTTAGACATTAGAGGATATGTCGTGAGTGTGTGCCATAGATTGGAAAGGTAACTAACATGAGTACTTGCCATTGGTTGAATTTTCTTATAATAATAGTTATCATTCCAGTACAAGTATGACACCATATAAGGCTCTTTATAGACAACCTTATCGATCCCCAACTTGTTGGAACGAGGTTGAGGAAGGAAAATTAGTAAAGTCAAAGCTCTTATAACAGTGCGTGGATAAGGTAAAGCTTATATGGAATAGATTGAAGACAACCTAGAGTCGTCAAAAGAGCTATGCTGATCAATGAAGGAAAGACCTCGACTTCTACATAGGTGATTATGTACTACTAAAGGTATCACCAACTCGGGGAGTTATGAGATTTGGTGTCAAAGGAAAACTAAGTCATCGATTTGTAGGACCATTTGAAATTCTAGATAAAATAGGACCAATGGCTTACAGATTAGCATTGCTCCCTCTACTGGACAAGGTTCATAATGTGTTTCATGTGCTGATGCTTCGCAAATATGTACAAGATTCTTCTCATGTCTTGGATCAGACAATGGTCACCCTAGAACCTGATTTGATATTTGAAGAAAAATCAGTCAGAATTTTGGATCAAAAGGAACAAATCTTGAGAACAAAAAGGATTCCATTAATCATAGTATTATGGCAACATTATTCTTCGGAGGAAGCCACATGGGAATTAGAAAGTGATATGTTAAAGAAATATCCAGAACTATTTGATGATTAGCAAATTCAATTTCGAGGAAAAAATTTCTTTGAGGGAAGATTGTGACAACCCAGATTTTTGGTACATTTCTAATAAATTTAATATATTAATAGAGTACAATTTTAGATTTTGTACCCAAAGAGTTATTGTAGAACTCTAAAAAATAAACATAATGGTTTTTGAATCGTTTAAAACGGATGTCGGGGCCGTAGGTAGCGATCGTAGGAAACATGCTTTATAGGCGGGACCCACAGTAAAACTATGAAAAAACCTATCATTGTGTGGTCTTCTTACGAAGGGCTCGTCGATACGAGTCCATTAGTACTAAGAATGTGTAATTCCAATTTATGGTTAAAAAGTTATGTTAGTTTTAAATTTGAAAAAGAAAAAGAAAAAAGAAATTTTTTTGGCCGGCTGAGGCAATCACTGTGTCAGCCGATGCAACAGCGGCATTGCGTTGCAAAGTCATGCAGCTGGATTGCGCGACATGTGGTTTGATCGCGTGATGCATGGTTGGAACCGCGTTGTCCGTGCGACACATGGAATCCGAGTGTCGGGTTCCGCTGAGCCATGTGGACACCGGCGACGATGCGGTTTTGCATGGAAATCATAGGAACGACCATGGGCCGGTGCGCGACGCTTGTCACACATGGGTCGCATGCAAAAGCTGCCCGCCACCTATTTTTTCTTTATAAAAACGTGAATTCCAATGGTCATTTCATTTTTACCGCAGGTTAAAAACTTCTGACCTTCCGTTCTAGTTGTTGCGCTATGACAGGGCTAGTTTTTCCAACTAAGCTCTCTACAACTCCAAAATTTCTACCGCAAATTTAAGGTAGGGGGTCTTAAACTCTAGTCTATGCTCTGCACGTATGCTCGATGTTTTATGCACCATCTTTATTCAGTTATGCTTATTAGCTTATGTTTTCAAAATTAATGCCATGCTTTATTTACACAAAATTATAATATAGTATGTGTATTTTTTGGATAGTTCAGGGATTATACCTAGAATTATACTTTGTCTGGATGCCTACCGAGGAAATTATTGGTATCTGGCGCGCACATAGGTATAGAGTGTCATGGGAAGACTCCTACCTTCTAAACCTCCTATTGCCCTATGAGCATCGGAGGAACACCATTCGGTATCACAACTCTGGATTTATCGTCATTGGATGAACCGATGTTTTTCAAAATTATTTCTGAATTCGTTTATGTGATAAATTTTGTTTTAGCAAAACTTATTACTGTCTTTTACTTAGTATTAAATTAGATTTTAATTCCACCTACTGAGTATAAAAATACTCACCCACCTCCAGAATCTACAAGTAATGAAATCAACCGAGAAACATCAGCCGAGGAATTTTCTGCATAGCTCTTTAAATATTTTTGATAAACTCTATAATATTATAACTTTTATGTAAAGGCTCGTTTGGCCTATATTTTTGTAATCTGACTGCTCTACACTTGGTGTATTTTGGACTATGTCCTAATTTGCTACTAAGATGTTGATTTTATGTGTGTTATGTGTAAAAAGTTTGGTTGTGTATCAACTCCAACTTATTATAAATTATTATATTCTATGTGTTGTTATTTTTCTTTGACTCATACAGTCGGCTGTTATGTTCGGTTTCACGTGTGATGTAACACATGCCAAGTAGGATAATAATTATACACATTATGTCATATATTATTTAATGACAGTCGCCACATTTGGTATTGGAACTTTCAACTCCACCCTTAGTGGAGCAATCTTTTAGATATATAATACCGTAGTATTTATATTTGATGCTTTCTGATGCTGTGATATGTTTTGTTTTGAAATAGTAATGGGAAAATCGAAAATGAAACTTATTTTCGGATCTTTATATCATATGTTAGACCGAAAATCACCACCACCATGAAGAGACAAAAAGAGTCGCAGTATGGTCTTCAAATAATTTAGATATTACCACCACCCTTCCCCAGAGTAGCGATGATGCCTGTGCACACGCAAGCACGCATGAGCCCATGCTCATACAAACTTTTTCAATATAAAAATTATCAAATTGGTACAAGTTATGATTACATATGTTTAATGTACCCAATATTTTTCATGTGTACTAGTTATTGTTATGCATTCAAATTTTTTAAATAAATCCAACTTATTCATATATAACTAACTCATGATATTGAAGTCAATTTTCAATTATCAGAAACTTAAGACTTAGATTAGGCTCCATAACTATTTTTCGGAGTTTCAACGGAGTCAAAATGCAGTCACAACTCATATGTAAAAGTTATAACATATCACATACAAAAAAAGTTTTGGATAACAACATAAGCTACTTAGCTAATTTTTGCCATAAAAATTTACTTAGCTAATGAAATGGATTGAGTTTTTAGAGTTTCACTGAAAAAGCCAACGTGGTTATTTGATAATTCATGTTAATTTTGAGTCATCGTGGAGTCTCACGAAAAAAGCTGACGACTATATTTAATTCATAGAGGTTTTCAAGTCAAAAATGAAGTTTTTAACTATAAATAATAATTTCAAGTTGATGTATACATGTGTAGAAAAACCATAATAACTAATTACTGTTGTATTGTAGAGCTAAGTCTATAAAGTCTACATAGTATAATTTGTATCTCATGCTCTGATTCGTAAAATATATATGAATTATATTATTGTATATTTTTACATTATATATAATATTTATAAGTCCAACACTAATGAGATGAGTTACTTAGTATTTGTTAATATGGATGCTACAAAAAATGTTATATAAATGGGAAAATTATATAAATAATATTAAAAAAATAATTACCAAAATAGAAGTTGGCTAGAAATATTTACCTTTTTTTTCAATTTGTTAGGTGATTGTTGACATAAATTTTTTATATAAAAAAATTAAAATTCAAAGGCCAAGATTTTGGAGCTTGACTAACTCTAAATGAGACTAGATTTTCAAAATGGACAAAGTCAAAATAAGAAAAAAAAGGAAGCAAAGTTTAATCCTACACACATAGGAATGGGCTAAGGCTTCTAACAAAAAAAAAAATTATGTGAGGACTTCATGAGGCCTCCTTACACTCAAAGTTATCTACAAATGTTAAAATGGTTAAGAAAGACTTTGCAAGCCTCACGTAGCTACAACAAAATGATTACCAAATCAAAAAATAAAAAAAACAAAATTACAAAAGGCTATGTGAGACCCCATAAATCTCACATCAAAATAGCCATAAAACCAAAATAAGTGAAAGGCTGAGTGAGACTCATGGGTTCCGCATTAAGTCTTGTTTTTTTAAAATGTTTAGCTGTAAAAAGACTAAAATGGCTGAAAACACAAAAAAAAGTTAAACTTCAAAGTGTAACATCCCTGATTTTTCTGTAATTTTTCTACAAATTTTCTACTATTTTTCTGCTTATATTTTCGACGAAGAAATTTGATGCTTTGGCATATTTGTATTTGTAATTGGCCTCGATATTCATAACCATAGAGTTGGGATTGGTGCTTAGCCACAGGTCGTGGGCCTCGAAGTGCCACAAAAATTTTCGATGCAAAAATGAGAGAGAAAAGAAAACAATATGAAGGAGAAAAAAATGTAATAAAGGAAGAAAAAATAATAATAAAGGGAATGGATAAGGCATGAAGCGCCTGACCCATTGGGAATGGAGGGAAACTTTTGCCCCTTTCCATGTGAAGCCAGAGGCGGTGCTACTGCTAGCCGTCGGCTTTTGCCTGGCCGGCCTCGACTTGGTGATGCTGCCGCCACCTTGGCGTGGTCGCTGGCTGTCTGCCCCTTCCTCCCCCTTTGTTTCCATTTTGACCCGGTGAGCTCTCTTCCGATTTTCACCTCGATCCACCGCTAACGGTTGCATGGCCTCCATCCCATCGCCATGGTTTCTTCCCGGCAAGGATGACCTTTGGACACCACCATCCCGGCTTCCCCACCCATCCTTTGCCGGAGTGAGGTAAAACTCCGTTCGCCCTATTTTTTTTCTTTTGTCTTTGTGAGTTGCTAGCAGTGTCATAGGTGGCCGGCCACTGCTGGCTATCCTTTGGCCCTCTCCTGACCTAGCGAAAGAAAGGCCGCTGCCTTGGCCCAAATCGTCTCCTTTTCCTCAGCTCCTCCTTTGCCTTATTTTGATCCAGACGAAAATTAACCCCTTATGTTGATTTTTTTATTGATTGCATTCCTTGTTGGCTGCCACTCATTGATTAGCCTCTAGATTGCAATCTTGAGCCAACGATGGTGAGGTGCCGAGGTCTGGCCTCCTTGGTCCCGATCGGTTCTAATCCGCTCGATCAGATGATCTGTTTTGGAGTAAAGTTTTTTTTTTTCTGGCGGCGTCCATTCGGCTCGCCATGATCCAATGATTGTTGAATTACCACTGTGTCCTAGGTCTGGCCCATGGCCCCTTTCGGCCATTCATGGCTTGACGACAACATGTCTACCACCCTAGCTCTGCACGTTGTCGCCCTTGGCTAAATCTAGTCACTTTGTTCCTTCTGCCGATGGTTCTACCGCCATTGGCATCAGCCAGTGGATAGCCGGAGATGCCGACTTGACCCAACGATGGCAAGGGACCGCTGCTTTTGGCCTCCCTTGCATGTCTTTTTCCCAAATCAGATGCCCCAAACTTTGGGGTATGTCTCTTGCCTCAGTGACGTGCCCCCTCCAAACTAGGGCCAACCTGTCCAACCTAACATTGCGCGGCCTTGGACCACATGTCCTACTGATATGGGCTTTGACCCGGCCTAGTGACGGCAAGGGGCAGCACTTCTGGCCTGATTTTACCTCTGCACCCCCACTTTCTATTATGCACTACCCATAATCTACAGAAAGAGTCCCCAAAACCTGGTCTTTCCAAGCGGAAGTAACGTTGTTGGCCACTAGCCTCGGGCAAGTGAAACCTTGACCACTGCAATGCCCATACCCTCTAATTAATCACCCCCATTCTGTGGTCACTTTTGCCATTTCTACTGGCACGACCTTGTGACTGACTGCCCTAGTGCACCCAATCATTTAATTTGAGTGAAATCAGCCCGCCTTGCTTGGATTAATTCCAACATATCTAAAAATCCCTAGGACAATAGCTCTCTCAGTGCGATGCTTTTGTTTGCCTATTCTGCCATCGATGCCACCACCGTCGTATGCTCAACATGAAACTCATGTGGATTATGAGGTAGGGGACCTTGAACTAGTAATTTCATGATAGCATGCTTTGATTGTGTAGTAGCATGTTAGGAGTTTGTAACTTAATGCTTTGCAAGATAAATGCTGATTAAATGAGCATGTTTTATGTATGTAAATTATGTGTATGTTAGTGAAGACTAACAGTATGATAGTAAGTGGTTGATGAATTATAGGTTTGTGAGTAGAGCATGTGATAGATCTTTGTGTGGTCGATAGGCACAAGCTTGTGCATTTGATTGGAAGTTTGTCAAATGGATGTTTCATGGACGATGATGGGTAGATTTTTGGTGATAGAAGACATAAGATTGGCAAAGGACGAATTTGATGAGATTGTACGATTCATATGAATTGAATCAGTTGGTACATTAGAGCAACAAATAGAAGATGTAGGGGATGCATGGATTTAGAAGACTTAAAGTTTGGAGCAGCTTGAGGGATTGTGAGTTAGTAAGAGGTGACAACATAATTGTGTACACATAATGTACATAATATAATTTGTAATGGAAGAACAATGAGTAAGGAATTAGTAAGAGTTTGATGACTAGATTTAGGTCTGAGGGGTTTCATTAGAGGAGTTAGTGCAAGACAATTTGATTTTAAGGCAGATGCTGTGGGATGTAAGGCCATAAGTAGATGATGGTAAAAGTATGTTTTGTACTAGTTTGAGTATGTCAAATTAAGAGTACGTGGAGATCCATAAGACTGTAAGGGTAAGGGTGAGTTATGAGTATGGATTGGATGAGTAAGGTGAAGTATGCTCCCCTTACGGATCAGAACTGCAAATCGGGCGTGTTTCTAGCTTGATTGGCTAAAGAATGTAAGACGAAAGTAGTTTCGAGCATAATTATATATGCATAAGTTACATAATATAAATTTTAATTGTAAGTAACCCTAATTCAAGAACGTTGTGACTTTGAGACTGAGGGTTTTGACGGATTAAGTTTCATGTTTGAGCCAGCCGATAAGTAATCGACTGAGCATCCTTCAATGTCTAGCTATGGTGTTATCCTACGAGATTTTGTCTTGGTGCTGTATCTCATACCAGATGTTTGATGCTCTATTGAGAGCAATATATGTTTTACCAGTCTTATCTTGGTGCTATTTTTTGGCCCAAATGTTTGATGCTCTGTTGAGAGTGTTGCTAGTTTCTACCCTTCTGTAGGCATTGTATATCTTTCAGCCTATATATGATACTATATGTTCTTCCTAAGAGTGGCACTTTAAGATCCTTCCCAAGAGTGACACTATATGATTTTCTCCCTTAGTTGGCATTGTATGGCCCCAGTGAGTGGGTATTTGCATGCTCAAGTAAGTAGTATTATGGATCTACTCTTACCTGTTTAATCTAGCGCCCCATGAGCATAGATGTGTCTTGCCTTTGGAAAAGTCCATGGCATCTAGTTGCTCCCCGGAGGTTAAGCTGACACCCCAGTGACATTTCTTTCCTTTTTGACACTGGAACTTATTAATTATAATGAGCTTTAGTTGTCGATAATATGTGTACGATAGTAAGAGTAAGTTGTATGTATTAGATTTTGAGTAAGTGGTATGTATAAGATTCAGAGTAACTGTAAGTATGAGCTTCTAAGGAAGATGGTAAGAGTAAGTTTATGTGTAAGAGTAAGATTTACGAGTATGTGTATGTTGTATGTGTAAGTGTATGATTGTCTGAGTAAGTTGGTAAGACTCTGATTCAGAGTGTTAGTGTTAGAGTATGACATAAGAATAAGTGTAAGTTCAGCTAGTATGATGATTTGTGTGTGAGACCCTATTTATGTAAGATCCCTAAATCCTAAATTGGTTTATTTAATTTTCTTTAGTTGCTATTGTGGGTTTAATGTTAATTTAGTTGGTTTCGACTTATTTTCAAATTTAAGGTGGTTAACAATGGATTTAATCAAATTGTTTCCACTTTGATGGTTTTTATGTTAATATAAGTCGGTACAATTTTTTCTGGAATTTTTAAAATTTTTGACTATTTTTTCCAAAATTTAGGGGATGGGACCCGCCATGGGCCCCACATTTGTAAATTGGGATGATGGGTCCCACCAGACCCTAAAAACATATTATGATAGTATTAAATATTTTAAATTTTTTAGACATCAATTTGGGTTTAAAATAAGCAAGTTTTTCATTTTTAGTATTAAATTCTATTTATACCCTACATATTTGTTAGGTCTACCCCAAAGCCTGCTATAAATAGAAAGGCACAACCACTTTCCCATTTGGGAAGGGCTGGAATCTGGATCTTAGGAGGCCCTAATCCCCATTTTCAAAGAAGAAAAGGTGATTAAGGTAAAGATTAACTTGATTTTCCATTAATTACCTAGGGTTTCTCCTAAACTTTCTAAATCTCTTCTTTTGCCAAGGATTAATCTTGATTTCTACCCATAAAGCTTCTGATTTTGACCTTTATTTCAAACCCTTATGAAAGAAATTTTATTTTTGAACTCAATAAACCCTAGATCTACAAGTTTTCTAGTGATTTAGGCATTTTTAAGCAGATATATGCAAACATTAACAAAACCCTATTGTGGGTTGGACTTTGAAGGAGTTGGAGCATCGCTTTAAAGTCAAGAAAGTCACCGAAGGTAAGGAATTTCATCTTAAATAGGTCTATGATTTCAGATTTGAAATATGGTAGAGTTTTATGTAGGTTTGCATGGAGTTGAGCTTTAATGGCGGATTTAAAAAAACTTAATCTTTCTTGCGATTTCTCAGTGTTTTTAGTTGTAAATGGCTAGATTTACTGTTTTCTAAGCTTGGATTTTATTATTATGAAGTTTGGGAGCAAGATTTGAAGATATAAGATATATATGTATATTTTCGGTTTTGAATTTGAAAGGAAGAAGACGACCCAAAATGTAGTGTAAGCGTTCGAACAGCCTTGCAGGGCGTTCGAACACCAACATAGCATTTCTGTGGTTTTTGGTTTTTTTGCTCATTTTTCATGTTTTCCTCTTAAGTACTATTTCTTATGATTATGATGAGTAATATATGTTAGGTAATGCTCCTGGAGGGACATGAATTTGAGGTTGGAAGCTATGATGAATGTTTAAGTGTTAAGTGGATTTCATGTTATTAGGTTTAACATGTTATAATTTCTTGTTTGAATCCCTGTTGAATGATCCTCATATTTTAATTATGATTTTAGCAAGATTATAACATGAGAATGGATTTGTATGACTACACATATAGTGATTAAATTCTAGGTGAATGGTGATGCCATATCTAACTTCAAGTGTAGTAATGAATATGTTTACTTAAGTCTAGCATGTGATTGCACTAGATTTGAATGGTATTTTTCAATGGTTTTTACTCATGATTTCAGTAAGGAGCCATGATTAAATATTAAATAACATGTGTGCAGCATGTTAATGAGATGCCTATAATGCATGTCCATATGCTTAGAATTGTATGTTTCTACCATGTACACACACATGTGGGAGTAACTATGGTGATTGTTAATATTTATGAATAGAAATGATGCATGAATGGCTGATGAGGAGCACATTTCATGAATTAGAATCTATGTATTCATTGCTCACGTATGTACCATGTTGCATACATCATGAGATGGATTTACGAATGATATTTTATCGAGATTAGCCGTGTTGATTGGTTGGATTCAATTGTGTGGTATTGCTTGCCGGGTTAATTGATTGAAGGCTTATTGATTTGGTTTTACATCTGAAAGGACGGGGTTTTAGGTCCCTTAATGATGGGTGTTCCTCTCTAGGTTGAGAAGAGCGGCGATGCTATAAGAAGACCAAAACTATCAAGACCATCTAGACCGTGAGAATCCAGGCTAGTGTTGCCGAGTGCACTAGCATACTAGGGGGTATTCTTCCCCATTAGGGAATCTACCCAAACTGTGTAATTCCTTCAGACTTTTCATTTAGGGATTGTTTGGAATGAACAAGGACTGCTTAAGCTTCGGCCGATTAAGCAGGGTTATTTTATCGACTTGCATGGTTATGATTGTGTGATAGAGATACTTCTCATGTAGGTTAAATGTGATGAATATGCATAATATGGTTGTGTAATAGAGACACTTCTCATGAGGGTTAAATGTAATATCCCAAATTTTCCTGAGTTTCAAAAATTAAACACGTGGAAGATAGGGTGTTTGATCCATTGACATTCTTAGTAGGGTAACCACCTCCCTAGATAGAATTTGTGTCTAAAACTAATTCTATTAAAAAGTAAAAAGATAGACCTTCAAAATGCCACCAAGAACGCATGAATCGGAGATCGGATAAGGAAGATACGACTGTTCGAAGTTGAACATATCGTATAGGGCCCGTTTACCCGATTTAGACATGTATTTGGCTTGTTTAAGTCGTCTTGCGGGCCCAGTTTACTAGAATTTCGAAATTTATTGTTTTTAGAGGCCTAATTGAGAAGGATTGACCCAACATTTAGGGGGCTTAGGAACCCTAATCCCTATGTTTATAAAAGGCATTCTTAGGGCACAATTTGGGGGTTAGCGAGGACGATTAAGGGAAGAAAGAGGAGTCGCTGATGGAATTTTTCGGCGAGACTCCGACGGCAGTGGATTGATGACAAATCGGCCACTAAGGTAGGACTTTGAGTCGAGATAAGTTAATCGTTATATAATTTTAATGTATATTACTTTTGCAATATCATATTTTATAATTTGCATCTATGCAATCCCTGTTTCATAATTAAAAGGAATAGTGATTTTTGCACTCTCATTATTTTAAATCTACTGGCCGGCCAGTTGCCAGAAGCTGGTCACTGGAACCTTCATGGGAGAGGGGGCGCCCTGGACCTAGCCGCGGCGGTCCTAGCCGCAGTGGCTAGGGTTGCTGAGGCCATGGCCGTGGTGGTTCGACCACTAAGCAGAAACAAAAGCAGAGATTAAGTGGCGGCGACAAGGTGCAGAACCTGGCTGGAGGTGGGTTGAGGTTCCCAGATCACCGGATGAAGGCGATCCCGGTCGAGCCGGCCGTGGCGGCCTGCCGCTGCTACATCTTCGGTCTAACAGTAAAAAAGAAAGAAAGAAGAAAGTGGCTGTTTTGGCCACTGTCTGACATCCGGGCTTCCCACCCCTCCATTGTGGTAGGGGGCAGCACCGCCAGAGGCTGAACGGCCTCATGCTGGTCTCAGGGAAGATGACCCGCGTTGGGTCTCGACCCGATCCGGTCCAGTTTAAAAAAATACAACAATACATACTCTCTGAACCGGGTCCGATTTAGTTAGAAAAATTTAGAAAAAATTAAAAAATGACCTTGAGTATATGTATGGTTTCCAAACCAAGTTTTAGATTGGGCAAAAATCCCATAGTCTCTAAAATGACTAATTTGCCCTTGTGAGTTGTAGCATAGAATGATCATTAATGATCGAACTTAGGGCCTCTTGTTCAGGGGCTTATGAGTGGATTTAAAAATTGAGAAAAATCCCATAGAGATTCTAGTGAGTATCCTAAATTTGGACCAACCCAAAAGTTATGGAAAAGTCCCAATAAATAGATAATTAATTGTTTTAACCCTAGGGTTAAGGTAAGATGGTTAATTGAACCGGGGTCGGTTCAAGGGGTTTCCGACCCCATTAAACAACAAGAAAATTACCTCGCATTCATAATGTCAAGGTGTAACCCTAAGATTAGTTTTGGACCCATTGAGATTCAGGGAAGCCCTGAACAAAAAGACTGAAATACCCTATGCAGATCGGCTAGCATTCGCATGAAGGAAATCGACGGGCCAATGTGATATTGAAACCTGTTGAAAGGTTAATGACTTGCCCGATAATAGAGAGGACCATATCCAATGTTGAATAATTACTAAAATGCCCTTAGGTGCATTATGATTAGTTTTCATAAAGATTTAATAAGTTAACCCAAGGAGGGTTAGGGCATATGAGCTCGAACAATTCTAATATTATTATTGAATTTAATTATTGATATTATGATGTGCTTGGACCTGTGTGGTTCTGCTTGTTTATGTTATTCATTGTTTCAATATTTTGCTATTGATGTTGTGATAGTAACTTATCACTAGCTTAAGATTATTGAAAGATTAATTGATTGGCTGGATAGCTTTGCATTGGGCGAGAACACCTAATCAAGATAAAGACTAAAATACCTCAGAGGGGTCTGAGACTAGTTCATATAATGAACAAAGTCGTTGACCTGACGATTTGCCTTGGTTGATGAATTGATGGTAGTTTTGAGTTTTAAACCCTAATCTAGAAGGGACTAATAGGTTTGGGATAGTCATTCGG
Source organism: Saururus chinensis (assembly GCA_035235625.1). NCBI lineage: Eukaryota > Viridiplantae > Streptophyta > Magnoliopsida > Piperales > Saururaceae > Saururus > Saururus chinensis. The sequence continues at coordinate 33,629,459 of CP141140.1, forward strand.
AATCCTAGCTTATATATGAGCAAGATAGGGTTTATAATGGTTTCCTAAGTTTTAGCTCTATTGAGGAGCCGCTGATTTGACCGTGCAGTTGCATCTCCCCATTGGAGGGAGATCTACGTGAGCCAGGCTTACCACAGATCTATTGGGGATTTTTTAGTGTACAAGCAATTGGATTAGCTGACATCCTACTTGGTTGGCTTTTCCCGCCACTTCTGTTCGGGTGTAGTTATGGGCCATGCCCTTCCACTCCGGTTAGGTCCTTCGTGGGCTAGGTGGGATATGGTACTTCCTAGTGGATTCTAGGGGCCTCATGGATTCTAGGGTGTTTAATTTAATTATCGAACAATGGTTCAAGGGATAATTAATAACATTGATTGATATTACTTGTTTAATTGGAACAAGTGGAACGATTAAAGGACTTGCATAAAATGTAGGTTGCTTGAAAATACTTAAGCATTGCATGTGTGATGCTATGCTTCTTAGTATAGTTTAATATTATGCAGAACTATGTTTGGATCCGATCTTGTTGGAAACATTGGAGATGTTGTCTGATGAGTATGTAGGCTACTAACATCGGGTGATGTTGGCCCAATCCAAAAAATATTAAATAATACTTTTGTTCTTTTGAATGCTCCTCCAAGAGGAGGAGATGTTTTGTTGCATTTTGGTATTGTTTGCTTGCAAGTTCTTTAGATGAGGACATTGCGAGATTGGGATGTTGGTAGGCATTTGAGGACGACGTTGCATTAGTGAGATCTAGTTTCTTACTTTTGCAATCTTGTAAGTAATTGTAATTACTAGTGTGAGAGCCAACTTTACTTGGTTATTTATTTTCAAAAAGATGACAGACTTGTACTTGGAGGGTTAACCTGCGGTTTATCGAATTTTGACATGTATAATAATATCATATGTTTTGATATTTATATTTGTGAACCCTAGTTATCATGATTTGGATACTTAATCAGATGATTTGTTTTGTGTTTAAGAAAAAAAATTGTCATGATTTATCGTATGTCCTTTAATTAAAAAGCTTTTAAGAAATTTGGGTCGTGACATTATATGTGATGAATATGCATGATATGATTGTGTGATAGAGACACTTCTCATGCAGGTTAAATGCAATAGATATGCATGATGTAATTGTGTGTTAGAGACACTTCTCATGCAAGTTAATGGTTATGGATATGCATGATAGGATTGTGTTGGAGACACGTGTTATGCAAGATGAATATTATGAAGGAGAATAAGTATGCATGGATATGTATGGTCTGTTAGAGACATTTTTCATGCAGGATGGATGTTTATGTTATAATGTGATTATTCATGCCATGAATAGGTGTTTGAGATAATTTTATGCAGGATAACTACTTATGAGTAAGTATGGTTATGGTAAGGAAACTAATCAGAAATGAGATATTATATGAAATGTAGATATGATAATCCATGTTGATATGTTGTGGTTGTTTTCTGATTTACCATTTATGTATCCAAAACTTTAATGAGTTTTATATTCACCATGTTTTCTCTGTGTTTTCTATTTTGGGGTTGCATGGTGAGACATGCAGACAATTAGGACCCTTTTTATGAGATGCATGTGGATGATGATCAGGTGTAGGCATGGGAGCCTAGAGATCTTACAATCTTTTCTGATTTATTTCTGCTTTTTTATTAGGACTTCATGTTTAGATGACTATGTCTCGTACTCTATTAGCCGTTGTGGCTTGAGACTTGTTTATGGCGTTATGACTTGAGCCATTGTAAGTTTGTGGGTGAGACTTGAGGACTATTTCAAAGTTAGTCCTATATACTATTACTTATTTTTATTGCACAAAGATAAAGTGATGCATAACTCCGTGCTGCATGCTAATCGTTAGAGGGGTCAAGTCTTCCGCAAGTTGTTACTTCGTCGCCCCTTAGACTGGGTTCGGCTCGGGTCATGATAATTTATATTTCATATCTTTCTTGCTTCATGTGAGCATAAATGCATCTATGTATGAACTTACAAAGTTCATTAATTCATTTCCCCTATTGGGTATTTTCCTACTGAGTATGAAAATACTCATTTATCCTTTTTTTAGCCCCTTGGTCTAGAGGCTTTTGCAGGTCGATTGACAGCTTTTTGGATTGGACTCTTTTCCCTATGGTGGACCATTCTTCCTCGACGTTGAGTACATTGGACTCATAGTGAGACTTTTTGGATTTTGGTGCCATGATCTTATATATTGATTAAGGTGAGTTTGATATGTTATTTTTCTGGACCCATGCATATATGAATGATTTAAAACTCACTATTGAAAAACTTGTACTCAGAGATGCCTAGGATGTATTTATTTTTAAAGACCATGGCCATGACAAGTTTCATTTTTATGTTTTTATTTTAAGTCACGTTTGAGAATGTTGGTTTGGATGCATGATGGATTAACTTATAAAACTTGTTTTCACATGTTTTGAATTTTGTGGTTTCTTTTGATTTATATCCTTATTTTGAAACAAAATTTTAGTAAAATTTTAAGGCAAATATATGGAAAAACCTCGAGTGTGTCACAACGAACTCAAAGTTCAAAGAAAAATATAAAGAGGATTATGTGGAAAACCCCCATGGGCCCCACATAGAGAGTGGGAAGACTAGATCAGAGCCCTGAGGCTCATGATTCCCTACTCTAAACAAAAAAAAGAAATGTAAAATAAAAAAATGATGAAGATTGAAAAAAATATATGTAAAGAGAGTGATGAGGTGGGGGAGGGGGACCAAGTCAAAGGTATAATATCGAGACTTCTCCTATTACTTTCAAAACTACCTTCACCACATTCCCATTTCCCACTAACTCACTCTCCACCTCTCACAAACTACCCCTTCAACTCATCCCACTAACTCATTCTTTACTTCCCACGAACTACCCATCTAACTCACCACCCACTACTTTACTTACCGTATAACCTTGATACTATAAATACCCTTTCATTTTCATAAGAAGGGCGTTTGGGCATTCAAGTCTAATGAACCTTCAAAAAGAAATTTTGAAGTCCATCATCCACCAAAAGACGTCCAAAAATTCCAAAAGCCTTGACCTTTCGAAAGTTGAAGTTCGAGGGATTGGAAGACAAATAGAAGTTCACATGAATGAAGAAGAATTTATACAAGTGAGCTCTCATCTTTCAGAAGAAGTTTGTTTGTTTTTTAAATTTGAAAGTTGTATCCACTTCTCTTGGCAATTCAATTTTTTTTTCAATAAATTCCATGTTGTCTTCTTCATTTTGTCATCTAATCAAATGGATTCAAAAATTGATTAATCATCACTACTCTAATCTAAATTGTAAAGAGTAGTCTTGATTGATCAAGAGAAGGTCGTCCCACATAAAAAAGGTTATTCTCTATCTCTTGTTAGGAAGGGTCTTCCGATTCATTCTCTTGACTTGTGTGTAGAGAACTACCGAAATCTACCAATAGTGATTTCATCATCTTGGAGGATGAAATCAGCCTTAAGTTGATTTTATCCTTTAGAACGAAATCAATGTTATATTACAACCTGACCCACCAGTCACCTTCCGCTCTCTACCCCTCTTTCTAGCTACTCTTCTGCCCCTCTTTCGGCTCCTCTTTCTGCTACTCTTTTGCCCATCTATGGTCCCCTGTGACGTGCTTTTGCAGTGAGGGTAAAGCTGTCTTCACTATTGATTTGAGTTGAGCACTGACATTTTGGAGTATGCTCCTCTCTGGCAATGTGTTCTTCTTTTGTTCCCCTTGAATCTTGCATAATTTATCAGCTTTGTCGATTTGTTGTGGTTGTGCTGCTACTGTATAGTTTGGGTTTATTTGGGAGGATTTTTTTTTTTGAACAATTGGTTGTAGGGCTGTGGGCTGAGATGGATTAATTAATTTTTATTAATTTTTGTATTAGTAATGGTGCATTTGATTTTTTAGATGATTCATCTCATTAGCATTAGTGTTGAATCGGCTTAAACATTAATCTAGCTCAAATTGAAAGAAGGTTTTGTAAGGTAAAGTTGCATGCATTTAGCCATGAAGGAAAGTTTTGTTTAAAAATTGGTTCTTGATGTATTTTAAAGTTTCTGTTGCATTTTCACGGTGGGCTTGCTTTAATTAACATTTTGCTTGCCCACTTGCACATTCTGTAGTGGAAGTAAAGGGGTTTTGATATGACTTCCTGAAAGGGCTTTTTTACAATACATATTCCCTTGCTCCCTAGTATGCTAGATACCCCTTTTCTTTTCGGGCTTTGTTGCAAATGATCACTTTCATTCACTTCTACATAAAGTGAAGTGAAAATCATCTAGCCACAGTCAACTCTTGTGGCTAACTGAGATGCCCAAGGGGGGCAATTTTGCATATTACTCATAAAGTTTAGTCTAAGTGATTCTCTCTATTCAACATTTTACAGATTTGCCCTTTCTTTTCTAACGTTAGTTCAGATGACCAACTTATTTTATTGTAATCCATAGTGTGTTAAGTTTATTGTGGACTAAAAGTATGATTTTTTTTTATGATAATCATAGTTGTGATTTCTAAATACTATAGTACATTACGGTCTAAAATAAGGGAGTGACCTGAAAAAGAAAAAGTAGTGCAAAGTTTTTCAGATAATTGCAATTGTGTGTTTTTTCACATACGATTCTCTTATTTTTCATTACTTATAAATTGTTTTCTATGATTTAGAAGCATATAGTTTTTATTAGTGAGCAAATTAAATAAAAGTCTATTTGTTTTTGTAGCATTCTTATGATCATTATACGGATGAAACTCGTGTCAGCAAATTTATGAGAAGATCAAGTTTGCATATTGAGGCAGACCGCTAAGGTTTAGGGTGTCATTCCAAAGAAAATCTTCTTCACTACCCACTCATCATCCTGCTTTGACTCTCACTCCCAATCACTTTCCTGCTCTTGCCTTCCCCTTGTCTAAGAAAATGTCTTGTAACGCCACAGAATTTTAATATTTTGAAATTTAAACATTTGGGCCCATTAACAAGTTTAAGGGCCCAAAATGGTTTTTATTAAAATTGGACTATTTATAACTTGATTCTTTTAAAGGAGCCTTAAAATATTTGATATCGCTTGGAGAGACGAATGTATTGAGCCTAAGAATGTGTCAAATAGATACCAAGATAGTAGGCTATGGCATTGGGAAGCATGTCATGGGTGGGTCCTACTTTCTTTTAGCGAGAAAACATATCCTTACATTATCTTGTTTCAAAGGGCTCGTCGATACGAGTCTAACGGTACTAAGAACACATGATTCTGAGTCCAAAGTAAGGATTACGCATTTTGGAAGTTTAGGTTTTCTTTATAAATATAAGATGATATTTACAAAAATATAAATATAAAAAAATGTGCTTGCATCAGCACAACTGATGCCAAGCTGACGCATTGCAGACATGTTGTTGATAGGCCATGATGTACAGTTGGCAAGCCATTAATGCATTGTGTCAATTTTCAGCATTTAGATGCACACCACATGGCGTGCATCCAATGGCACTTAATGCCTATTAAAGGGGAGGGGGTGGGAGACGATTTCATTCATTGTCACTCGTCTGAAAAACTTCTTTCTCCTGTTTCTAAGCCATTTCTTATCCGATTTCTTTCTTTTAAAGACCATTCCTAGCTAATTCAAAGGTGCTCTACATTGTAGAGAGTTTTGTTTTTTGAGTTAGCTACTCTAAAAGGGGGAAATAACCCGAGGCAAGGGGAGGCTTTGTCCGCCACTTTCAAGCCGGGAGGAAGAATTTGTCCTAATGAAAGGGGAGGCTTCGTTCGCCACTTTCAAGCTGAAAGAAGGAATCACCCCAATGCAATGGGAGTCTCTGTCCGTTGCTTCCAAGCCCAAAGGGAGATCATGTCCCTGCACAAGGGGAGGTTCTGCCCGCTGCTCCTAAGCCCACGAACGTGACAAGGATCCGACTACCAGTCGTTACTCCAGTTAATTCCAATAACAAATGGGAGGTGGCTTTAACTTCTAATTTCATGCTATGACCAGACCATATGATTTCGAAGTATAGGTGTTTTTAAGCCCTAAATTTGTGCTACGACTAGGTGTTCTATTTTATAATTTATGTGTCTCTTGAATGAAATATTATTTCAAAAAAGGATGATATTTATTAGTGGTCAGTTGAACACTACGATAATAGCGTATTGTACACCTCTAAGATGGATTTTATTGTGATACGAACTTTAAAATATTATTATTAATTAAAATATATTTACAAATAATTTGACCAGATTTGAAGGGTAGTTATTTGGTATAAAGCCCAAAAACTATGATCGATTTTGAAAGGTAGCTATTTGGTATAAAGGCTAAATGGTATTGGAATTATGACTCCTAGGTACCACCTATTATGGCATTGGCGCGCCCATGAAGTTGGATATCATGGAAAGATCCTCTTCATTCTAACACGTTGCTAAAAGTACGCTTAGGAGAGAGAGTCCTAGAGGGGGGGTGAATAGGACAACCACTTAAAAGTTACTTGTAAATTTAATTCCACTCAACATGACAATGATGATCAAAGACAAAAGAAATCAATCGTGTGAACATTTAGTGAAGACAAATATTCATATTTAGAATGCGTAGAGGTGAGAGAGAGGGACTCAAGCGATGTGAAGTTAGATATGTAAAGTCATCACAACATCAAACAAATAAAGATAGCATGCACAAAGAGATTTATAGTGGTTCACCGTCAAGCACTTGCTTAGACGGGTACATCAACTCTCAGAGCACCTAATCCAAGGCACCTCTGACATCCACTAAGTGAGGGTTTCAGCTATCTCACAACCATTTACAAACCCCGGTTTTCCTTGGTTCACCAGTAACCGTACATACATTTAATTGAATCCACACTCTGCGGGCTATGCACAACTTGTCCCTCTCACCAAGGTGTTTCAACCACTAGGTTTACTCCACCAACCAGAAATTTAGGAAGAAGAGATCTTAAGAACACTTACAATAGCTTGCCCTTGCAAGTAGTACATGTGCACTTGAAGAGTGTTTAATCTTTGGCCATCCCACATCTAACCTTGGATCTAATTCGATGCTCTGAAATTGCTGAGGCTTATTAGATGGGGGGTTTTGTGTTTCTAGGTGGTTTTTCATAAAATGAAGGAAACCTTGGCCAAATAGTCATAAGCACCTTCCCATTTCCTCATTGAGAATCTTCTATGGCCATTGCCAAGGGGAGGATGGGTACTTATGACAAATTTAAGGCTTTGGAAGGAAATATTGCAAAAGCCAAGGGAGTCGGGTAGAAGGGAATGATTTCTAAAGATTCAACTCTATAGGAACAAGAAACCAAAGAACATCAAGCTTGAATTTCTTCCATGGCTTCAAGAGAGACTCCATTGATATTTCTTTGAATGAGAGAGGAAATTCAAGACAAGTGGTCCAAGGCTTTCCAAAAATAAGGCAAGGAAGCGATAAGAATGCCTAAGGGACTTGAGAGGGTTTAGCTCTACTTGATGATCACCTCTTCCTATGACATGGGTATTTATAGAGGTCAAGAGATGATATTTCTTACCCATTAGTAGGTGAGCCTACCCATGTGTGGGTAAGACTACCCATTAGTGGGTAAGCCTACCCATGTGTGGGTGAGTCTACCCATGAGTGGGTAAGACTACCCATGTGTAGGTGAGTCTACCCATGTGTGGGTGAGTCTACCCATGGGTGCGTGAGCCTACCCAAGAGTGGGTAAGACTACCCATGTGTGGGTTAGACAAAGGTTTATGAGCGACCCTAGAGAATTAGTTATTTACTATAAGGTCCTAGGGGTGGAAAGAAGTGTATGTAAAAGCCATGGTGAGAGTGTTAGTTGTAATTGATCCCAATCTTGAGCTTGTTGGAATTTATAGATGATTTGGAGCTTCAGTTTGTTGTCTTGTGGTCTTCTCTTCAAATCAACTTCATCTAAATAACTCACAGGCTCACTCACAAATTTGTCACAAAAATTGACAATCGTCTAGGTGGGAGAATACATTATTTTTCTGACACGACATTAACAATCTCCCCCTTTGTCATTTTTGTGACAAAATACCCTATAGAACAACCTTTCACTTGAAGCACTCGTTTTGCATAGAAGAAGATATACAAGTATAAGAATGTTTTACAAAACACTATAAATGCTCCCCCTAACTATATGAACATAAGCTCTCACTTTGCACATGCTTGGATCAGAAGAGTTTTTCCTGTAAAAGCTTACTACAAGATCATAGATTTTAGTGGGATATTGTTGTCCCCCTTTTTGTTAATGAAAAATGACAAAGACAACACATGGAAAGTTGAGAAAGTAGCACATAGCAAGCAAGGCTCATGTATGACATGTTCAACATGGAAAACAATGAATTAATGTGACTTCTTGAGTTTTATTGAATCTACATACATGAGAATACACTGATTGTCAATAATTACATGAATGCAAAATTGGAGTAAACTCCATGGTTCATGAATCATTAGGCGCAAGGCAGCGTAAGCATGTAAGAAGTAGGGTCATATAAGTGGCCAAAATGATATGCTCAAGTAGAAGCAATAGGTGCGCATCCAAAATGTGGGCCACCCATGGTAAGGGCACTCAAGGCAGTGGGTGAGGGACATGGTGGAGGCAATCTTCCATAGTGTGTTGCAAATGGGGCAACCACTCAGCTAGCGGAGTGGTGACACGACCAAGGCTGAAAATAAGTTCTCGTAGATCGGTGGTTATCCCTTTAAGCACACCTCACTGAGTGCAAATCTCAGCTACAACATCACTATTAAGGACAGCAAAATCCAACCCAAGGTCACTATGCAGGTCACGAGAGAGAGAGAAGTAGAATGGAGGGAGTGAGCCTCAAGCATAGTACGAAGCACATCACCCAACTGTGCATGGGCAACAGAGAGCACCTCAAGTCGAGAGGGAAGAGAGGAGGCTAAAGGAAAAAGGGCAGAAAGAGCCTTAGATAGTGGCACAAGTGTTGGGGGATGTTCACAGAGTTGAGAGTGGAGGGCTTCTTGGGCAGAGGACAAGGAGTCAAGGCGGGAGAGAATAGTAGCCTGACCCCTAGTGAGAGACTCAAGGTGAGAGAGGACCAGCTCGAGGGAGCCATTGGAGGTGCTCGAATTTGAGGGAAGCTCAGGACTTTGGAGAAGAAAATCAAAGAGGCTGAAGTCAGCAACAAAAGGGGCATCCTCTAAGAGTAGTGGAGGGGCAGCTTGTTGAGGTTGATTATGTGGAGGTGAAGTTATTGGTAAGGGTTCCGGTGGTGGGAGCTCAAGCGGAATGTCAATAGGCTCGGGAGAGGCTACAAGGTGGAGAAAAAAATGAGTCATCCCCAATGTCCAGAATTGTTGGATAGTGAAAGATTTAGGAGGAAGAAGTTCTGTACCCAAAGGAAGAGGCAGCCCCAAACGTGCAAAAGCCAAGTGCGTGATCAAATGCCCAAAGGGGAATGCACTATGACCGGGCTTATGAACAAACTTGACAATGTGGGCCATATGAGGGAGGCAAGACACACTCGACGGCTAGAGCCAATGAGATAGAGAAGTGTGGCCATGAAGCGGGTGAGTTCCAAGGGGTTGCCAAAGCGTGGATAAACATTTAGGAGAAATACAGTGTGCGTAAGTCGATATAACGGCCGGAGGTTACAGAGGGGCAGTGAAGTTTCAAATGACCATGATTGTGGAGTGGTGCAAATATGGCAGACAGCAGCTTCACAAATGGCCGGGCTGGAGGGGACGTTGATGATCACATCGGGGCCAACATGAGTAGGTATATCAAGGAGGGAAGCAAGGTCTTCAACATGAAAGGTCGTTGGGCAACCGTTCAAGAAGACAGTGAAGGAGAATGAACCAGCTAGAAGGATCATGGCTCAGTACATGGTGTGCACAAGGAGGGGAGAGATTACACCATTCCAGCGAAGAAGCGGATGAAGTTGAAGTGGACAGAGCAGCTGGAGAAGGAGGCCGATCTCAGCAAACTCAGCATCAAGGGCTAGTGGAATGGCATGTTCAGCAACAATGGGACGAGGATGGCCGGATGAAAGGTGGAGCTGAACATGGGTATGGCGAGCAGGGGTCAATCTTACTTGAAGCTGAGCAGCTCCGAGTGGAGAAGGAGGTTGAGCAGGCAGCGAATCAGGACCATTAGTAGAAGGAGAGTGTGAGTGGGAGGAGGAAATGGCAGCCCTTGGGCATTTGAGGGTTGGGGCCATGGCCAAGGGAGACTTAGTCTAGGAGTTGGATGTGAGTGAAGCTAGGAAGTGGGAGAGGAACATGGGAAACGCTGGAGAAGAAGTTTAAATGGAAAAGAAAGAAGGGAAAGAAGTCAAAGAGCAGCATGGGAGAAGACGTCCAACAGGGAAAAAAGATGGAGTAAGGTGAGATGTGCAGGACAAGAGAAAAGAGGAGGATCAAAAGTGGCAGATTTGTGTTTAAGAAGAAAAGACAAAAAAAATAAGGATTGGAAAAGCCCATAGAGAGAGAGAAACAAAAGAAAATCAAAGTTGAAAAGAGTGTTACGTGATGGTGCCCAGCATGGTGACAAATCAAGTTAGCAAGGTGAGGAAGCATGACATATCAGCATATATCATTACATTGTTGACTTTCAAAGGAATGGTATATTTGAGCAATTAGAGGTGGTGGAGCTATAAGGGCAAGTTTGGAATTGAGGAGAGGAGGGAAGAGACAAATGCTAGCATGTTGGAAGTGCAATTTTTTTTTCCAGTAGGCTGAGTTGTTCAAGACTAGGCTGAGTTGGAATTAGATGTAAGAGGCATGAGAAATAATTGATATATTTTCTCATCCACTTGAAATTGTCCAAATAACCATAAGGGCATTAGGAGGACCTAGGAAATATTGAAAAAGATTGGGCAAGAAAAAGACACCCTCATTTGATGAAGAATAAAATAATGAAACGAAGCGAAAGAAGAAGCTAAGAAGAAATTTAAGAGAAAGAAAGAGGAAAGAGAGAGGAGTGTGTTATTAGACCAAGAAGAAGGATTTTGCTATGGAGCACATAGTTCGATGGACATCCACAGACTAGTGAATCTAAGAGAGTCTAGCGGCTTGGTCATAATATTAGCGAGCTGATTATCAGTAGACATAGTCTAGTGTGATTGTGTGATCTTCAACAAATTCACGAATAAAGTGGTGTCTAATATATATGTGCTTGGTTCGTGAATGTTGGATGAGATTTTTTTGAAATATTTATTGCACTTGTGTTGTCGCAGTAGACACTCATTGTTTCTTGTTGAATTCCATAGTCCATGATCATTTGTTTCATCCATAAAAGTTGAGCGCAACAACTTCTTGTTGCAATGTACTCAACTTCAGCAGTGGAGAGAGAAATAGAGTTTTACTTTTTGCTATGCCATGCTACCAGACAATTTCCGACATAAAAACAACCACCACTAGTGGACTTTCTATCATCAATATTGCCAGCCCAATCGGCATTTGAATATCCAGCAAGTAATGTAGATGTGTCATATGGGTACCAGAGGCCAAGGTTAGACATTTCTGCAACATACTTGATAATTCTTTTTATTGCAGTCAAGTGGGATTCTTTTGGTTTTGCTTGATAACGAGCACAAACTCCCACACTGAAGGATATATCAGGTCTACTGGCAGTTAAATAAAGTAAGCTGCCAATCATACTCCCAAAAAGATGAGTATCTACACATTCTTCTTTTGTATCTTTGCTTAACTTGAGTGTAGTGCTCATTGGAGTAGTGACTCATCTTCCAGAGTCAAGGCCAAATCGGGTTACCAATTCCTTAGCATATTTGGTTTGTGAGACAAAAATTCTTTCTTCTAATTGTTTGAGTTGAAATCCCAAAAAGAAAGAGAGTTCTCCTACCATGCTCATCTCAAATTCTAATTTCATTAGAGTAGCAAATTCAGAGGCATTGCGTTCTTTGGTAGAGCCAAATACAATGTCATCCACATAAATCTGATTGATCAAGATTGAGTCTTTGGTTTTTTGAACAAACAATGTTTTATCAGCACTACCTCTTGTGAACTTGTTATTTACCAAAAATGATGTCAATCTCTCATACCAAGCACTAGGTGCTTGTTTAAGACCATATAATGCTTTCTTTAATTTATATACGTGATGGGGATACTTTGGATCAATAAAACCCTTTGGTTGTTCAACGTATACTTCTTCATTAAGAATTCTATTTAGAAAAGCACTCTTGACATCCATTTGATATAGTTTAAATTTCAAATGACTAGCCATGGCCATCAAGATTCGAATGGACTCAAGTCTAGCCACAGGGGCGAAGGTCTCATCGAAATCAATACCTTCAATTTGAGTGTATCCTTGTGCAACTAATCTGGCCTTGTTTTTGACAATAACTCCATTCTCATCAGTCTTATTCTTGAAGATCCATTTAGTTCCTATAACATTTTTGTCAGCAGTTCGTGGCACAAGGTACCAAACCTCATTTCTGACAAATTGATTAAGTTCATCTTGCATGGCATTTATCCAATGCTCATCAGTGAAGGCTTCTTCAACATTCATGGGCTCTAATTTAGAGGTAAAGCATAAATGAGTAATTTTGGCTTGTCATCTAGTCAGTACTGGTGCATGAGGATCTCCAATAATTTGAGCAAGAGGATGATCTTTGATCTGTTTCAGGTCATTATCATATTGAGGTGGAGGAGTTGTATTGTTGGAGTTAACTTCATGAGTATTAGTATCATTGTCCTCACTAGCTTGTGGACCAGAGCCTACATCCTCATCATGGATAACCACATTTATGGATTCTTGAATAATATTTATTCTCAAGTTCAAGACTCGATAGGCTCGACTATTTGCAGAATATCCGAGAAAAATGCCTTCATCACTTTTTGAGTCGAGTTTGCCTATATTTTCTTTGTCTTTTAAAATATAACATTTGCTACCAAACACTTTAAAATATTTAACACTAGGATTTTTACCATGCCACAGCTCATAAGCTATTTGATCCTTACCTGCACGAAGATAATCTCGATTGACAATGTAGCAGGCAGTGTTGATTGCTTTAGCCCATAGATTCTTTTGAAGGTTTTTACTGGTTAAGAATACAGTGGCCATATCTTGTAGAACACGGCTCTTCCTTTCTGCAACACCATTTTGCTGAGGAGTTTTTGGTGTAGAGAATTCATGATGAATTCCATATTTATCACAAAATTTATCAAAAGAAGCATTTTTGAATTCCCCACCATGATCACTCCTAATTTTGACAATGAATGTATCTTTCTCATTTTGAATTTGTTTTGCAATTACCTTAAATTTAAAAAAAGTATTTAATTTTTCTCTCAAGAAGGCTACCCAAGTAAATCTAGAAAAATCATCCACTATTACAGGAAAATACTTCTTTCTTCCAATGTTCTCAGTTCTCATTGGTCCAACTAGATCCATATGAAGCAATTCAAGAGGTCTAGAGGTATTGATAGAGTTTACCTTTTTGTGAGTAGCTCTAATTTGTTTTCCTGTTTGACAATCACCACAAGCAACTTTTGCTTTTTGACCAATAACTGGTAAACCTCTCAGATGTCCTCTTTTGCTTAGGTGTGATAAGTCTCTATAATTTACATGACCCAACCGTTGATGCCACAATACTGCTTCATTCACCTAAGCTATGTAACATGATGAATAATCTAATTGAGATGTTCCTTCAACCACATAATAGTTGTCAGTAGTCCAAAGACCTTTCATAATAATTTTACCTTTCTTGTTGATGATCTCGCAATTGCAACTGCAGAAGTTTACAAAGTGGTCTTGATCACATATTTGAGAGATACTAAGAAGGTTATGTTTTAATCCTTCAACACACAATACATCCTTGAGATGAGGAAGATTTGGAACTTCCAGAGTTCCTTTGCTAACAATCTTAGCAGTGTTTCCATCTCCAAAAGTAACAAATCCACCATCAAACTCTATCAAGTTAGAGAAGAAAGATTTTTCTCCTGTCATATGTTTGGAACAACCACTATCCAAATACCATTTAGAAGGATTTCCGGCTAAAAGGGCTGTAAGAACAACTAAACCCTTTTCTCTATTTCTCGGTCTCCACATACTGATATTGGATGACTTTATGCTGCCCTTTTTAGGTATTTTTACATCATGCCTAGATGAAGGAGGGGAAGTGATTTTTCCCATGCCTTCCTTGCTTAGTTCGCCTATTGGAGGATTACACATAAAGAATTCATTCTTTTGTTGGGTTAGCCTATCTCAGTGTTTTAAATTTAGTCTTGAGATTTTCTCAAAAAGTCTAGATGATACATTATCTGAAGTAGAATTGATATACTCAAGAAGGTCACTTTTTGTGTAATCATTCTTATTTGAAGATCTTACCTTGTTCTCCATTTTAGCAATTGAAGAAAATATTTTATCTTGAGAATATTCACCTAAAATGGATTTTCCTTTGTCGGCTTTGGTAAATCTTGCCTTGTTGTAAGATATCTTGCACTCAAAACTCAGATGTCCAACTTGTCCACATGCATAACACATGACTGGTTTTTTTGAGACAACATACTTTTTGGACAAGGATTCTCTTTAACAAAACTTGTTGAGGAAATCATTTTGGTACTTGTTTGACAATCATAGCCAAGGCCAGACTTATCTGAAAAACATTTACCCAAACCTAATAGCTTTTCCAATTTATCTCTGCTTTGGGTGAATTTCATGATCAATATATCTTTAGATTTCTTAGGTTCTTCTTTTAGGACATAATTTTCAGAGGTGACAAGTTTTAAGTTCTCTTCTTTCTTTAGGGAATTGTCTTCACTAAATTTTAACTCAGTTTTTATTTTGATAATTTCTTTGGTTAATCTATCATTATTGGCCAAAGCCACTTCAATTTCTCCCTTAAGGATTAGATTTTCTTTCTTTAGCACAGTCACAGTCCTAGCAAGTTTAGTACTTTCCTTAAATAGAGAATTAAAGGCATCTTGAATATGTTCATTACTACTTTTAGATGTGCAAGATTCCAAATCACTCTCAAATGATTTATCTTTAAGTACATTTATATTACTTGGGTCATTTTGAAAAAGGATAGGGGTGGAAATCATGAATGCATATTCAGCCCCCTCGTGATTAGATGACTTATTTGAATCATCTTTAGACTCTAAGGAGTCATCCCATGATGCTTTGGCGGCAATTTTCTTTTTCCTAAATTTTTGTTTTGATGGGCAGCCTGAAGCCATGTGGCCATAGCCATGACAATTATAGCACTCTATGTTTTTGATTTGAATCTACTATTTCCTTTTGATTTGTCCATATTTTTGTTCTTGATAAATCGATTCCCTCTATTTCTTCCCCCAAAGTGTTTAGCGAACCTTTTTGCTAGGAAAACAAATTCTTCATCATCCTCTAATTCACTTTCTGAGTCATTGACGCTGTGTTTATTTGAGCTTGAGGTTTCAAGAGCTATGGGCTTTTTCATACTTGTTGGAAGGTGTAATTCATAAGTTTGTAAAGAACCAACTAGTTCTTCCACTTTAATTAGGTCAGTGTTCCTACATTCTTCAATAGATGTTACTTTAGCAATGAATCTTTCTGGGAGAGACCTAAGAACTTTACACACAATTTCTGATTCCGGTATTTTCTTTTCGAGACCCACATAGAGTTTACAATGTTGTTGAGTTTTGAGTAAAACTCCATGGTCTCATTCTCCTCCATCTTGATATTTTAAAATTTTGTTACGAGGAGTTGAAGTTTAGATTTTTTCACTAATGAAGTCCCTTCATGAGACACTTCTAAAATGTCCCATGCCTCCTTGGCACTCTCACACATACATATCTGTTTGTATTCATCAGGAGAGACCGCACAAGTAATGGCACTAAGAGCCTTGTTGTTTCCCATACTTAACTTCTTATCTACTTCAGACCATAATAAGATATCTAATGGAACAATAACTTTATCACTATCTACCTTTATCATTTCAGTGGGAGGAGTCCATCCATGTTCTACACAATACCATGCCAATTCATCATGAGCCTTCAAGAAGGTTCTCAATCTATTTTTCCAGTAGGCATAGTTATTCCCATCAAATGGAGGTGGCTTGGTGGTGGATGAGTTCTCAAACTTAGCCATATAGGAGCAACCAAGATAACACTCTAGGTGATTTCACCTTGAAGAGTGTGTCCTAGCTCTGATACCACTTGAAAGTACACTTAGGAGAGAGAGTCCTAGAGGGGGGGGGGTGAATAGGATAACCACTTAAAAGTAACTTGTAAATTTAATTCCACGCAACATGACAATGATGATCAAAGACAAAAGAAATCAATCATGTGTACATTTAGTGAAGACAAATATTCATATTTAGAATGCACAGAGGTGAGAGAGAGGGACTCAAATGAAGTGAAATTAGTTATGTAAAGTCATCAATACATCAAACAAATAAAGATATCATGCACAAAGAGATTTATAGTGGTTTGCCGTTAAGCACTTGCTTAGACGGGTACATCAACTCTCAGAGCACCTAATCCAAGGCACCTCAGACATCTACTAAGTGAGGGTTTCGGCTATCCCATGACCATTTACAAACCCTGATTTTCCTTAGTTCACCGATAACTGTACATGCATTTAATTGAATCCACACTCTGCGGGCTATGCACAACCTGTCCCTCTCACCAAGGTGTTTCAACCACTAGGTTTACTCCACCAACCAGAAATTTATGAAGAAGAGATCTTAAGAACACTTACAATAGCTTGCCCTTTCAAGTAGTACATGTGCATTTGAAGAGTGTTCAATCTTTGGCCATCCCACATCTAACCTTGGATCTAATTTGATGCTCTGAAATTGCTGAGGCTTATTAGATGGACGGTTTTGTGTTTCTAGGTGGTTTTTCATAAAATGAAGGAAACCTTGGCCAAATAGTCATAAGCACCTTACCATTTCCTCATTAAGAATCTTCTATGGCCATTGCCAAGGGGAGTATAGGTACTTATGACAAATTCAAGGCTTTGGAAAGAAATATTTCAAAAGCCAAGGGAGTCGGGTAGAAGGGAATGGTTTCTAAAGATTCAACTCTATAGGAACAAGAAACGAAAGACCATCAAGCTTGAATTTCTTCCATGGATTCAAGAGAGACTCCATTGATATTTCTTTAAATGAGAGAGGAAATTCAAGATAAGTGGCCCAAGGCTTTCCAAAAATAAGGCAATAAAGCGATAAGAATGCCTAAGGGACTTGAGAGGGTTTAGCTCTACTTGATGATCACCTCTTCCTATGACATGGGTATTTATAGAGGTCAAAAGATGATATTTCTTACCC
Organism: Saururus chinensis; assembly: GCA_035235625.1. Classification (NCBI taxonomy): domain Eukaryota; kingdom Viridiplantae; phylum Streptophyta; class Magnoliopsida; order Piperales; family Saururaceae; genus Saururus; species Saururus chinensis. Next base: position 33,646,694 of record CP141140.1, read on the forward strand.
ATTGGTGGGTGAGTCTACCCATGTGTGGGTAAGACTACCCATTAGTGGGTAAGACTACCCATGTGTGGGTGAGTCTACCCATGAGTAGGTAGGACTACCCATGTGTGGGTGAGCCTACTTCAAGACAAGTGGCCCAAGGCTTTCCAAAAATAAGGTAAGGAAGCTACAAGAATGCCTAAGGGACTTGAGAGGGTTTAGCTCTACTTGATGATCACCTCTTCCTATGACATGGGTATTTATAGAAGTCAAGAGATGATATTTCTTACCCATTGGTGGGTGAGTTTACCCATGTGTGGGTAAGACTACCCATTAATGGGTAAGCCTACCCATGTGTGGGTGAGTTTACCCATGTGTGGGTAAGCCTACCCATGTGTGGGTGAGCCTACCCAAGAGTGGGTAAGACTACCTATGTGTGGGTTAGACAAAGGTTTATGAGTGACCTTAGAGAATTAGTTATTTACTATAAGGTCCTAGGGGCGGAAAGAAGTGTATGTAAAAGCCATGGTGAGAGTGTAAGTTGTAATTGATTCCAATCTTGAGCTTGTTGGAATTTGTAGATGATTTGGAGCTTGAGTTTGCTGTCTTGTGGTCTTGTCTTTAAATCGACTTCACCTAAATAACTCACGGGCTCACTCACAAATTTGTCACAAAAATTGACAATCGTTTAGGTAGGAGAATACATTATTTTTCTGACACGACATTAACAGTTGCCCCACGTGCATGGCTGTATGTCGCTCCAGTATCGGTGACATTCTGTGAATGATGTTTTATCCGATTTTGAATTATTTATCGGATTCTGGCTACGAATGAATTATTCAAATTTACCGGATTATGTGAAGAACTATTTTATCTGACTTTTTGTATAAGAAGTGTATTGGATTCTGCCAGTCGGTAATATTATTTTAAAATCAACTTTTGAATATTAATTATTATGAGAATATTTTATGCATATTTATCTAGCATGCTAATAGAATTTAACTATATCTACTGAGTATAGTTATACTCACCCACCGCTAGACGTCGTAAGTCTAACTGAAGAAGGTGATATTAATGAAGATTGCCCATAGACTTCGAAAGATACATGTTTTTTATTTACTTTATCACATTTTGTTATGCATTAATTTTGGATGTGCGCAACTTTGATTTTGATAAGGCACGATAGGCCTTCTTTTGTAAATTTTTTGTAATTATGTAAATTTATGAAAAGTTACTCTTCTTTTCAAGGTTGATTTTGGCCTACTTATAATTATGAATTGCTAGCACTCCGACCTTTAAAGTAATTTAGAAAGTCGGGGCGCTACAGGTACGCACTTTCTTTGCCCTTCCCTCCTCTATTGTTGTCTCTAGGGTTTGGTTTTAATGTAATAATTTTGGTTTTTACTTCCTGTAAGATCTTTTTATAAAGTTTTACATAATGCAATGTGCTTGTGGAATTGTGTTATGTTTTTCTCTCTTCCAAGTTGTTAAATAAATTTGTTTGAACTGAAGAGTATATTGTTACAAATTGACTCTAGATGAAAAGGTAGCTAACTAGAACTAGAAACCACCAAATTCTATAATGTATTTTAGTAATATACACCAATCTGAGTGTTTGTCAAGCATCATCTCATGGTGCATGTCCTTTGTCTCATGTTTTGACCTAGTGCTCAAGGACATCTTATAGGCTCCAGAATAAAATATTGCTCAAGTAACATTGTTAAATGAGATAATGCCAATTATGTTCTCTATCATATTTTCCAAGATGAATAAACTCTAAGGGTTGTTATGCATTGCATTGGTTGGCATTTGCATTGAATTATGGGGGATCCAGGTGATAGCTCAATGGCTTGCAGTATAGTAATTGGTATTTGGTTACTTCATAATTATCTTGCTAATTAGTTTAATTTGACCTAGAACTCATAAAAAGAAGAAATGACTATAAATTAAGTAAATATTTCTTGATGGCATATTGTGGTGTATCTAAGATTTATATATTTGTTATGAAATAAGTTTATAGACATGGTTGGAAAAATGGTTAGTTTTATGCTGCACCATAAAGGGGTATTGGAGGGATTATTCATTAAGAACCTTCTAATTATGATGAACTTGAGATGCAAGTGGCTAGCAAAATTGGGTGGGATCAAAGGAGAAAGAAAATTATAATAAAGTGTCCCCTCCTGATATTTAGAATGAGATTGACTCTACTTCATATAGAGGATGAGGTTTCATTTAGACAAATATTTTATCATTTGTCTCAAGTATACATGTTTGAACCATTTCTCGAAAAAGAGGCTTGAGTGCCTAGTTTTGAAAGTGAAGGGAGGTGTGTAAGTAGGAGCTCCCAAAGGAGTTCTCACAGAATTGTGAGTAGTGGAAGGCACATGCAAACGTCAGTATATGATAATGAAGATGATAATTGGTCCATGACAGTAGCATTGAACGAATGCCATAGATCATTTGCGCCTATTGACAATAGAAGTGGACCTAGTTAAAGGTAAGGTTTCATAATATTTTTTCGCACGAATATTTTAAGTGTCGATGAAAATAATGAGATTGAAATTTAAATTTTAAGTGTAATACGTACGGTACACATCTCATTCACATGAGATAGTTAGCCTTAGAATGTCACAAAGCGGTGCATGGTTTGGAACACAAACCTCAGTGGGCATTTATTACCCCTACATAGGTGTTGGCTTTACAAATGTTGGACCATCCAATCTAAGGTGAATTTTATATTTATGAATGAATGTAGCAATTTTAGTTATTGTACAAGTTTTTAGGTAATGCAAAATTCAATACATGTGTGCTATTCATGTGAGGGGAGCCCATGTTCATGATGATGACATTGATATGAATGAGGCTAATGAAAGTGAAGATAGTATTAGTGAAGCTAGTGATGAGGAGTATGGTATGAACGAAGAAGGTGTTAGAGGCGAGGAAAGTGCTCAATAGATGGTGGATGACGAGGGGGATAATACGGTAGACAATGCAATTACCACAAATAACATGAATGTCGATGATGATGAGCCACCATACTATGATGAGGAGGAGCCAATCTATGCCCATGTCATGGATGAGCAAATAGATGAGGCAGTTAATTGGGGTATGGATACAGATCAATAGAACGAAGAAGAGTTATATGTTGGTCAAATCTTTGAGGATAAAGAGGCATTCACCACAACTTCGAAAGAGTTTTCAGTTAGGAATCATGTCTAATACAAAGTTCTGTGTGCAAATATGTCAAAATATACAACTAAGTGCACTCATAGTTCTTGTCCCTTGAGAATCCATGGATCAATGAAGAAGGGTGTAGGCTACTTTAAATTGAAGATATATAGTGGTAACCACACTTGTAGTAATGCCCATCTTAGCACTAATCATAGGCAGTGTAGTACATCATATGTTTGCATGGTCACAATGCTTGCCATCCAAGTTGAATTAACTCTCACACAATGTTATATTATTCAAAGAATGAAGGAGAGGTTTCACGTGGACATTTTTTATAAAAAAATATGGGCGCAAGGAATATGGCCATAAAAGCCATTTATAAGGATTAGGTTGATCATACAAATTGTTGTCAATGTACCTCAAGTCAAAATAAGATGTGAATCCTGGTACCGTATATGAGTTGGAATTCGAGGAAGTGGAAGGTAGCCCTAATCAGAGATTTAAGCATATGTTTTGGGCATTTGGTCCATCTATATTGGGGTTTAGGAAATGCATCTCAATGATTGGTGTCAATGCTACTCATTTGTACGATAGGTATCCTAGATCTCTTATGGCGACAATGGTTATTGATGAAAGCAAGGGGTTATTTTCTCCAACATTCGGGATAGCATCAAATGAGAATGACCCTAATTGGAAATAGTTCTTAAGTCAATTGAGGGATAAGGTACATATGGATATGACACATGTCACAATCATCTCATATCGATATAAGGGGCTTCAAAAGGTTGCACCTGAAGTTTTTCCCCCTCTATTCTTCTACCATCAATATTGCATCTGTCACATAAAGGAAAATTTTAAGGAGTTTGAAAATGTCACATAAAAGCAAAATTTAAGGAGGAGTTTGAAAATGATACACGAACAGATTTTCTTGAGGTATTGCATGTGTGCTGATAGTTGAACATTTTGACACTAAAATAGACTTGATTGGTAAGAAAAGTCAAAGGGAAAAATAACTCCTTGCAGAAGAAGGATTACACCTTGAATAACGGTCTCTTGCTCATGATGGTTTTAGAATATTTAGAATGACGACTACAAATATGGCAAAAAGTTTAAATAGCATCTTGAAGGGGGCACATGGATTACCCATGCAGGCCTTAGTGTCAGTTTTTTTTACCGAGTGATAAAATTCTTTGTTAAAGGATCTTGCACTTTGGATGTCATGGTTACCCTATACACTCCCAGAGTGGAAGGGATTATAAGGAAACAATCAAATAAAATTGGGGAGTATATAGTTCAAAGAATCACCACACTGATTATGAAGTGATGACCATGCGTGGAAGGAAGTTTGCGGTGAATGCAGTTTATCGAACTTGTATAATTACCCTCAAGTCTACTAATATCCTTGCTGTGTGGGGAAAGCGGTGGCAGCTTATACAGGCAAAAGTATATTATACATATATCGCTTATAGAAATGTGTAATTCGCACAATTCTACTATCCTCTTTGTCGGGAGTTTTGGGAAAGAGATATTCCTTATGCATTATTACCCCCAATAACAACAAGACAACCCAGTCACCCATGATCTTTCTACATTATGAATACAATGGACCATGTGACCATTGAGAGAGTTGGTAGAGTAGGTTATAAGTGTAGGAGGTGCAAACAATTTGGGCATAATAGTAAATGATGCAGTACTAACCATCCTATTGATGGGTAAATATATGATTATACTGTGTAACCTTTTTATGTAATCCCCTTTTTAGATATAACTATATGTTCCTAAAGTACTTATTTCCTTGTTTAGCAAGACTCTCAAAGATCGGCATCCATTTGGCAAGGAGAGGCATTCCCACTTAATATAGTTTTAATTTCATTTGTTATGAAATAGTACATTGGGTTACAACATTTTAAATTATTGTAGGACCCCAGTTGCCCCAAGTGAACGGAGCATTTCAGGTACCTTTGACAGTGGGAGATAGATGAGCGTATTTTGCCATATATTGAGCAGGCTGACTTTGAACACTTCATCCATTTATAGAACCTTTGACTTGATAGGTCTTTGCTCACAGCGCTTGTCGAGGGATGGAGGAGGGAGATAAAAACATTTCACTTGCCTTATGGGGAGATGCCCATCACCCTTGGATGAAGCAGTACTTTTTGGACTTTGCATAGATGGCCTTGTGGTGATAGGCATGACAAGAGGAGGAGATTTAGATTTAGTAGTTGGACTCCTCGGTAGAGCACCTCCTCCTTTAGTATTGAGTGGTAGCTGAGTGTGCATCGGACTACTACTGGGTGAGTTTTGTGCACTCCCAGCTGATGCTATAGAGATACTCATCAAGCAGCATGCATGCACATATTTGCTTCATCTACTTGGTGCTACTATATTTGCTGATAACACCAGTAGCCATGTGCATATTGTGTACCTCACCCTCCTAGTGGATTTAGACATGGCGGGCACTTATACATGGGTAGGGCTACCCTTGCGTACTTATTTCGAGAGTTATGGAAAGCTTGTCAAGCCATACCTTGGGGATTGTTGGCTGCCTGACCCTACCTCAAGTAAATGAATTTGTTGAAATCTTTATTTTTTATACATACAAATACTTATTATTTTTAATATGTTCTTTTGTGATATTTTTTGCCACAACTATGGTCATGGGATCATTTACATAGTCAGCCAACCAACTATTGAGATAGGGCCAATAGTATAGGGTGTTCCATTAGGAGCTAGGTATATATTTTTTTAAACTGTTATATTTTTAACATAGTTTTTTGTGGATGTGTTAAATTTGACTCCTTAAGGTGGAATGTTTAGAGGAGGAAAACTAAAAATCCACAAGGAGTCCTCTGATTGTATAGAAGAGAGTTGGACCATCAGCGCTCTTATCAGGTAATTATATTTCATTATGTTACACGTAATATAATGAATATAAGTTATGTAATGTTATTAAAAACTAATTATGCGGGTCTTTTGGCAACCATACTCGGATGAGACATTGCTGGATTACCTCTATGTATAGATTGAAGAGATGTCTGGCTATCAAGAATGCCATTGATTTGTTTCGAGGTTGTGGAGATGCACGTGCCTGATCGTGTGATGCTCCAATTTGACTTAGAGCAGGATACTTCTCGTATGGTAGAGTTCATCAATTGAATTACTCAACAAGGCCACCACATTACCGACTAGGCTGCACTTTGTGCAACCTATATCGCTCGATGGGATAACAGGAAGGCCACTATTATCCAAGGTGAGACTGTTACAACATCGTGTGATGTAAGCAGCTCGTACATGCAGTGGTATTTGACTATTACATGAAGAAATGTTCTACTACATGATGATTCAAATGATATGACCTATCGCTTAGGGGTGCATTTGAGGTAGCTTTGGTAAGTATATCTTAATTATATCATAATATTTTCTTATTTCTCGTTTATTATTTCTAAGATTTTCATTTTATTTTTATAGCTTGGTTTAGCACGATAGAACTAACGTTGTTAAAACCTATACTTTGGGTGAGGTCTTATTAGCATCATGTCAATCGATCATCAAGCACAATGAAGATGTCCTCGTAGCTTGCCACTACTTCACTCGATTATTATGGACGTACATGGACATTATCCCACCAATGAGGCAGCTCAGACACCGCCGAGTCATACTTCATACACGAATGTTCCATCTTCATCTACAACACCGTTCTCTCCTCTTTTATTTTCATGAACTTCAGCTTTGCATGATTGTCCATGTCCATCATCTCTGGTTGCTCATGTTGATCTAGCCCATTCTCAGCCAGTTGAGATGACGATTATTTTGAGAGTATATAATAGACGACAACGGGCAACTCATGCTAATCTGATCTCATTATCTTCATAGGCGTGTTTGGGTAAGTTATCCATTATTTACGCGAACTAGGAGGACTCAATAGAGCAGCTTCATGGCCATGGCCATGGTTGGGGTCGAGGTCGTAGGGGTAGGAGAGGTAGAGCTTTTTAGAGTCGTCATATATTTTTTGAAATGTATAGAGTGTAATTTTTTTTTTCTAAACCAAACATTTTGAAAATATTTTATCTAATGTATGTGTTTTATAGACTTTCTAATTACATGATGTGTGGCTATCCATGTGTTATATGTTGTTTTCACAGGGGGTTGTTTTGGGGTTAAATGAATCTTAAAAAGGATGTAGTTTAATTTCATCCTTTAAAGGATGAAATTAGTAGAGTTATCCATATTTGGCAAAGTAGGGTGATTTCCCCTTTTTGAAGGATGAAATCACCTATATATACCTAGGCGTCTTGTAGCCATGGGATGAGAATCTCGTGGCTAGGGATGATGGGCCTGCCCACCTGAGCCCACAGCCGCGGGATGAAACTCTCGCAGCACTGTAGTGCCCGGTGCATATGCACTACACACATATAAATATCTCTCTCTCTCTTTGTATATACATTAAGTATATAGTGAATATACTTATATACATATCTTATAATTTTGAAAAAAGAAATTTAAAATTATTTGAGTCGCTTATGTGACAATCTGAACTATTTTCAAACCGAATCAATTTGAAGTGCAACCTGCTCAAGTTTTGATCGTCCGAGACCATGCTCAAGCGGAGCCAATATCAAGCTGAGCCAATTTTGAACCAAACCAAGCCGAACAGCATAGCTCATCAAGCTGGATTGGCTCGTTAGCACCTAGAAACACATCAACAATGGCATTTTTTTATTGATGCTATTTCACACTAATGAAGATATTAAATTATGAAGGGTATGTTTTCGGCGCTCAACCCTGCACCAAGAAAAGACAACAACAAATCACAATGACAAGAGTTTTTTTCCATATTACCTGGTTGAAGAAGCCAATATTCCATATTCCCTGGATTTTAAACACAAATGCCATATTACCTATTTATGGGCAAAACTGCCCTTAGGTTTTAAATAAACCCATACATATTATAATAAATGAATGCCAGACTAGTGCAACACCAATCTTGTGGGCTAGGATTCATCGGTGGCAATCAAAAGTTGCCGGCGGGAGGTGATTGGCGGTAACTCACCAGCAAGTGCCGTTGTTCAATAAAAAAACTATTTTTTTACACTCTAGAAGTTGTTTAGGGATCCAAAGTCTTTATTTCGGCGGATTTAATCACCCTTTAACCCCCATAATAGATAAGATTGGTATTTACATACATTATAATAGAGAGGTAGGCAATGATGACGTGTATATAGGTAGATAGGCATGGTTGATTAGCATTGATTTGTTGGTGAGGTTCGGCGTGCTGGTGCTTCAAGTCAAAGAACGACTTGCCGTCAATGGTAATGTGAATTTGAAGTATTTAATTCCATCTCCCAATCATCCATTCTATATGAATTAGAAGATGAAAAGGACATGCAATCAGTGTTTTCCATTCATAAGAAGTCAAATAAGGAGGTGTTATCATTGTATGCCGAGATGAACGAGCCCGACAACGGTGACAAATCACCGTCAGTAGAAAGGAACTAGACATTCAATAGAGCTAAATCACTAATGGTAATGGCTCAGTCCAGCTCTAATTTTGGATTACATATGGGAGTCAATGATGCAAAATTTACTTTTGAAACTATTCGGTAAAAATAAAGTTTAGATGTACTCGAGCACACGATATTGAACATATCGTGTGAAGAAAAAACACGATTTTTATTATATCGCATAAGTAATGATGCGACCTACACATGCGATATAACACTAATTATTTTTAGTGTAGATGTAATAACACAACCTATATTCATATTGTGTTACACGATATGATTTGTAAGCATATAGCTGAATACATGATGTCGAGTTATATTGCATATTGATTAACACGTTAATATCCAATGCAGATTGGGAGAATTGGGAAATTTGAACTCAACAAATCCATGCCATTCTTCTTACATCAATCCAATGACTACAGAACCTATGATAGAAGTCAATCAGACTGGATTAGAAGAACTGTCGCCAACAATGAGTGCGATAAGACTTCATTTGATAACTATGAACCCCTATACAACCCTTGTAATTACGATGGTGAAGAATTTGATGAAGTGTGGGCTGATGATCAATGGAACAAGAATGATATAGTTGACATGGAAAGTACATCTGACCACAATAACTTTGACGTTGAAGCTGAGGCATAGTGGGAGATAATTGATGATCTCAACCTATTGGAACCAAAATATTGGTGAGGGCAAGCTAATGCCTGGCAGTTTGCAAGCAAAGAACTACCAGAATCTACTCAAAATGGGCGCACATTTTCTAAGCCTGTTATATTTCAAGAGGGTTTTGATCAACCTAGAAATAAAGGCAAATTTCACTTATTGTGTTGTGGATGAGAACAAGAATATGTATGCCGCAAAGTGCTCTGATCAGTCTTGTAACTACTACATAAGGGGTTCAAATATAGGAGATCATGTGACTGTGATGAGGTTGGTGCCCAACTATTTGTGTGGAACGCAAAGGAAGTCAAATGACCATCCTATAGCATCGCACCTTTGGATTGCAAGAAAATATTATGGTTTGTTTAAAGATTTAATAGACATTACATTGAAAAGCATAGCAAGTTATATTTCGAAGCACCGTGGTATAATGGTGGACTAAGAGAAATGTTGTCATGCAAGTAAAGAATACTTATGATACTTGATTTGTGTTTTTAGAAACATGACATTTCAATATGGCGTGTTATTGGGAGCACGATTATCTTACAACCTCATTTTCTTACAACACGATCTATTTACCTATTGTGTTAACTTGAACACAATGATTACATAGTTAAAAAATAAGTAAACACGACTACTAAAGTTGTGTGTTATTGGGAACATGACATATTAACTTGTCGCATAATCTTTATTAAAATGTTAACAACTTAATATTCTATCATGCAGGTAAAACAATGATTGATTTAATAGATGGGGACTTAGACGAATCTTATCACATACTTCTTGCATACAGAATTTAGATAGAAAGGAATAATCCAGAAAGTGTAGTTCTTCCAATCAAATCATGTGATATTCTAGGCCTATAGGGGTATGATTTTAAAAGAGTATTTTGGATGTTTGGGTCGGTTGCAAGAGCGTTCAGATAATGTTGAGGCCATTGCTAACAGTATATGTGACTTTCTTGAAGGGAAAGTATCATGGACAACTAATTATAACAACTTCATTAGATAGAAACAATAATATGCTATGCATCTTATTTGAAGTGGTCGAGAATGAGTGTGAGAAAACATGGTACTGGTTTCTTGAATTGCTTAGAAATAATCTATTTTATGATCCTCTAGTCGAGTTGGATATAATTGTTTCTAATAGAATGAAGGGCTTAACAAATACTATTAAGTAGTATTTTCCCTTTACACACCACGGATATTGCACCTGTCACATGGAAACAAATATGTAGGATAGATTCAAAGACAACAGAAACTTTCAGACAAAACATGTAAGATCTCTAACTTTAAACTCGTTTAATTTCTATTTAATTATGTGATATGGTGTAATTTTATTTAAATTTTTGGTTAGACTTGATTTGGGGTTTGAGGGTTAATAGTTATGGTTTTAATAAGGTTTAATTCCATATTCATAAGTTTTAATATCAAACTTAATTTATCTATTTTTTGTAGATTTTATTATAATTTTTTCTAAATTAAGAGTGTGGACCCCACATGGGACCCAACGTCCACCATTGGACGACATGTGACCGACATGACCTAAAATTCAATTATTTTATTTTATAAGTTTTTGATTGATTAAACTCATTGTTAGACCCAAAATAACCCTAATTAGCCACTTAGGGTGTTCTTACCCTATATTTATAACCCAACAATTTGTAAACACAGCCCAAACACTTACTATATAAGGAAAAACCTTAGCCGCTTGCACATTGGGGAAGGGCTATGCAAGGGAGAAGGAAGTGCTCTACCCCCATTGCCCAAAGAGGAAAATCCAATTTAGATGAGTTTTTTGCCCTAATTACCCTTAATCTTTCAATTTTTTTCTTAATCCTTCTTATCTTCATTTTCCCCAAATTGATTCTTGATTTCTTCCATTAAAAATTTTATTTTTAATTTCGATTTCAAACCCTAAATGGGTGATTTTCATTTTTCACCAAAGGAAATAATAGATCTACCTATTATGAAGTCGTTATTAGTTGATTTTAATTTTTTTAACAACGACCCTAATTTTGAGTAGGATTTCTTGAGGAGTGAAGCTTCTTTCTTAATCCAAAGACTTCCTAGAGGTAAGGTTAATTCATCTTGTGTGGTTTTATTAATTAGATTGCATGTTTGAAGGTTTATGTGGGGTCTTGCTTCATTTTGTACTTTAATGGTGATTTGGCAAAAACATATTATTTATGTTTATTTTTTTGAGATTAAGTATGAGAATAATTAGATCTATCATGTTCTAGGGTTAGATTTTGATATTATGACGTTTTATGGTGATTTTAGAATTTATTTTAAAATTTTGGATGTTTTCGGTTTGTTTTTTAGAAAGTTGAAGTCGAAATAGGAAATGGGCAAAATGTTAATTGTTAAGGGTGTTCAAACGGTCTGACAAGGTGCTCAAACGGCCAAACGAAAGATTTTGTAATTTTAGCTATTTTTGTGTATTTTGGTCATTTCTTGTTCTCTTTTCATAAATCCAATTTCTTATGATTAAAATAAGTTATTATTACCTATAAATGCTATTGTGATTGCCTGAGGACCGTCTTGGAATTTATGATTTAGCTCAAGTATGATTAAGGCTATATTTGATTAATTTTAGCATGATATTTCTACTTGTCTTGAATTCATGTTTGATGACTACTTCATGATTTAAATAGGTTTAACCATGATGATGATGTGTGTGTATATATATATATATATATATAATTGCACATGTTATATTAATTTTAGGTGAATCATGTTCTCATTGTTTAGCTTAAGTATGGTGATGTTTACACTTGTCTAAGTTTAGCATGATGCAATATTTGTTCTTGAACTCGTATTTCAATATTTTCATCACATTTACTCCATGATTCAAGTAAGGTAGGATTATGATAGAATTATGGATGCTTGCACAACCTTGATTATTGTTTGTTCATGTTTCACATGTTTTAGCTTAGGCTTTAACACTACCACTTATGTACACACGTATGTAGATGCTTATGATTTTATTTGATACAAATTGACCATGTTTCATGGATATGTGGACTGATTTGAGCATGATTACTTGTACTTAGACTCATGCAACATTTGCTTACGAATGTACTTGTAGCGTCCCTACTTTTTAAATTACTTTAAAGGTCGGAGTGCCGCTAATTCGTAATTAAAAGCACACCAAGATCAACCATGTACAGAAGAGTAACTATTTATTAATTTACATAATTACAAAAACTTAACAAAACAAGGTTTATCATGCCTTAGCAAAATCAAAATCGTGCACATCCAAAATGAATACATAATAAAAGAATGTGATAAAGTAAATAAAAAATGTAGATCTTTCTACGACAATCTTTATTGACATCAACTTCTTCGTTCAGACCTGCAGCGTCTAGGGGTGGGTGAGTAAACTATACTCAATAGATAGAGTTAAATTTTATTAGCATGCTAAAACATAAAACATAAATAAAAATACATAAATATTATTCTAATAATTATCGACTCAAAATAATATTATTGACTAACATAATCAAACACATTTCTTATACAAAAGGTTAGATAAAAATAGTTATTCACAAACTCCAGTAAACTCAGATATATCATTCATAAACATAATCTAATAAATAATTTTAAATCGGATAAATCATCATTCACACAATCTGATAAATAATTCAAAATATGATAAATCATCATTCACAGAATGTCGCTGATACTAGAGAGACATACACCCGTGCTCATGGGACAACGAGATCAGAATGAAGAGGATCTTCCCACGATATCCAACTTCATGGGCATGCCATATGCAATAATAGGTGATACCTAGGAATCATAATTCCAAATAACTACCCTTCAAATCCGGTCATAATCATTCATAAAATGTAATTCAAATAATAATAATAATATCTATAAGTTCATATCACGATAAAATCCATCTTAGAGGTGGACGATACGCTATTATCTTAGTGTTCGCCCGACCCCTAATAAATATAATATATTTTTAAAATAATATTTTATTTAAGAGATGAAGAAAATACGAAATAGAACGCCTAGTCATAGCATGGAATTAGAGTTTAAAACCACCTACCCTAAGCTCTTGAAATTGACCGTAGCAAAGGCCGGTGGTCGGAGCCTTGTCTTGTTCGCAGGCTTAGGAGTGGCAAGCAGAACCTCCCTTCATGCCAGGACGTGTTCTCCTTTCGGGCTCAGAAGCGGTAGACAGTCTCCCCTTACGTTAGGATGATTTCTCATTCCGGCTCGAAAGGGGTGGATGAAGCCTCCCCTTGCGCTAGAATAAATTCTTCCTCTTGGCCCAAAAGTGACGAGCGAAGCCTCCCTTTACCCCAGGTCGTTTCCCCCCCTTTAGAGTAGCTAACTCAAAAAATGGACCCTCTACGACGTAGAATACCCTCAAATTAGCTATGAACGGTTTTTAAACAAAAGAAATTGGGTGAGAAATGGCTTAGAAACGGCCGTTTAAAGCTTTAAAATAGGTCAGAAGGGAGGATATGAAAGAAATGTGAGAAAGAGAGGCTACCCCTCTTCCCCATTTATAGAAAATTGAAACTGTCGAATGCGCGCCACGCGATGTGCATTCGACAGCTGAAAAACTGGCATGTGTCAACAATGATGCACATGCAGAATATCAGGCCTACAGCAAAGGCCTGTTGGGCGTCAGTAGTGCTGACACAATTTTATAATTATATATATATATATATATATATATATATATATATATATATATTATTTTTTTTAAAATTCATTTTTTATATAAAATGAAATTTAAAATTTCAAATGGGCGTAACTTCTTATCTTGAATGCGGAATCACTCATTCTTAGTATCGTTGGACTCATATTGATGAGCCCTACGAAACAAGACACACATGGGCATGTTTTCTTGCTAAATTAAAGTGAGTCCCACCCATAACATGCTTCTTGAGGCCATAACATGCTATCATGGTGTTCGTTTGATACGTTCTTGGGCTCGATACATTCATCTATCCGAGCCCTATCAAATATCTCAAGGCTCCTCTAATGAATCAAGCTCAAAATCTTCTAATTTTTTAAAAAACTGATATTGGGCCTTAAAACATGCTAATAGGCCCACATGTTTAAATTTCAAAACGTTAAAATTTTGGGGCATTACAGTACCATATTGCATGCATCATAAAAATGATTTATAAATGATATTAATCATGATTAGTTATATTTGTTTGATTAGATGTAATTGGATGTCATTAGTTGTCAGATTAATCAATCGATTGGCTTATTGAATCACTTTTATGTTTGATAGGATGGGGTTTTTACATCCCTTTGAGGATGGGTTTTCTCCCAAGGTGAGAAGAGCGGATGTTATTTGTGTTATTTGATAAGTTATCTGGACCCTTAGAATCCAGGATGGTATGTGTATGTACATTTGCTTACCATGTACAATTGCTCAGGACTGCGGTCTTGATGAGTAGTTTTCTCGGGACTTTGGTCTTAATGAGCAGGTTTGCTCGGGCTCCAGCCTTGAGCAGTTTGCTCGGGGTTTTGACCTTGATAAGCATTTTTTTTATCAATTGTGAGACATTTACCATTTATTGTTGCATGTGTTTGGGAGATAATGCTCATTAACACAAGTTGTGTAGGAACAATGGAGCTTATGTTACACATGTGATTGTGTTATGATTTGTATGGATATGCAGGATGGTGCGGTGGTTGGTGCACTTGATGTTGCAAGGTGAATGTTTTTAACGAGAAATAGATATGCATGATATGTGTAATGTTGAGAAATAATTCATGTAGGATGTGATTATGATAATGAATTTCATATGTTTACACATGAGGTGCATACATGTTATGAGCTATATTTGAACCCATGATGCACAAGTGGCATAAGTATGTCTTGATGAGATAATGTGGGTTATAGCATGATATGCAAGTGACATGACTATGTGATGATGAAATATGTTATATATAGTATGATATGTAGGTGGTATGACTATGTAATGATGAGATATGTTATATATAGCATGATATGCAGGTTGCATGGCTATGTGATAATGACATATGTTATATAGCATGATACACAAATGACATGAATATGTGTTGATGACATATGTTATATATAGCATGATATATAGGTAGCATGACTATGTGTTAATGAGATATATTATAGATATCATGACTTGCATGTGGCATAAGTAGATGCTTGTAAATTATGATATGTATGCACATGTTTATATGTTTAATTCATGATAAATGGGCATTGTGGTTGATTATGTGATGAATATTATATTGATGATGCCTGCATTGTCATTATGAATTTACTTTCTATTTTAAAACCTTGTCAAGCTTTGGCTCACCCTTCTTTATTTGTGTTTTGTTTTGGGGCTGCATGTCATACTATGTAGGTTGCTCTGACGGGCTTTTTGTGGAACATGGTGATGATGTTGACCATTAAGGGGATAGGTTTTATAGAGATGTCTTCATTATGTTAGTTTGATTACATGCCATGTTGAGATTATATTTTAGACTCTACTTTATACTTCATTAGCTAATATTAGCTTAGATTCTTATAAGCCATTATGGGCTTCGACTTATTTTTAGCCATGTGAGGCTGTTATGTCTAAGGATGTGTGTATGTGTTGACTAATGCTTTTAATTAGTAGTCATTTTCTTGCTCATTTTGCTTTTGTATATAGTATACATGCGCAACTCCGTAGTCTTCTACCCAAGAATGGGTTGTCTTTTGTAATACAATGATGCTTGGTCGCACTGGGGGCCGCTTCCTCGGATCAGGTTAGGCTCGGGGATGGCATGTGTCGGAACGTGACATAAGGTATATGATGAAACAATGAATAACATTAAAGAACATAATCCTAAAGCATTTGCTTGACTAAATAAGATAGGTTCAGAGCACTAGGCCAATGTTAGATTTCCAAGAAAAAGATATAGAACACTCAGCTTAAACATACCTTTACCACTTTTCACTTATTGTGTGATTAATAACACACTATATAATTCAATGTATATTCAGAACACGATATTACCTCATTCGTTATGCACTCCTATCTAAGCATAGACACATAGTCAGTGTGGAGAAGCATCACCATTGGTCATTCCTTGTGTAGGTACGCCAAAAAGTCCTGGATGGTCTCATGATCTTCAACTTGTTGAATCTGCATGTGGAACACCATCTGTAGATCAAAATAGTTGTGTGGCACCATAGTGACCTCCTTGTCCTTCTGTTGCATAGCATGCTCTTCTATGTCTATCACATGTCAGATACTTTCTCACAGTTCCTAATCAACTGGAAGGGTATCCGATATAGTGGCACTGATAGAAACAACATTTGTGCCCACCATTTCTGGGGTCAAAGACTTTGATGAAAATGCCCGTGGTGTAGGGATATCATATGGGGCAGGGACAAATGCCAATGGAACTTCATCCCCTGGCTTTGCCTTATGCTCCTCACTTGCCGGGCGTATCCGATAATGTCATGTAATCGTCGACAAACTGAGGGACAAATTTTATTTGCTCTTCACGAGTAGATTGATGAATAGCTTCACTTGATTCTAAAGCTCTGGCCTTGACCCTAATAGACGTGTCTCCTTTGGTTGTTGGTGAAGGGGTTGCTGTGCCGGATCTCTGGTTGAGGGGGTTTGTGGCACTGCTCAGTCTCCAGTTCAGGTAGGGGTTGCATCTATTCTATTAAGCGCGTTGGCACCTCTAGAGCATTTTTCACCCTCTGGAGCGCACCTTACACACTATTCGTGCTCCAACCCCTCCCCGTACAAGATGGCCTTCTTCAAAACCACGTCAACCATCCCGGTCATGACATCCACTGGCATGTCAAACTTGTCAATGATGTCTTTGTCATACTAGAACTGCCTTGACATCTAGCCACGATGGGCTTGAACGGGAACCGTTGTCCTCTATATCGTGATATGCCTGGCCACCTTCTTTGATTTCGGGGCCGCCCTTTGGCCATCGGTCAAGTGGGTCTCTTCTTTAGCAATTAGAGTTATTTGTATAACCACTTGTGAATCTACCTTGAGCCTCATGAGTACCTCCTCATACCACTTCTTCATTATGTGATGAGCCAATAGCTTCTTCCTCGCCTTTTCATCGGCCGGGTCAAGTTTTGCAACCTTCTCCATGTTTGTCATCAATTGTGTAAACAGTCACCTGTTGCACCTCGGGCTACTTGGAGGAGCACTTGGAGCCCATATAGAGGTATGCTAAAAAAACCACACAGTGGACAAGGTAACACAATCCCGTTAATAGTGTTCATATGTCATGCATGTTGTGTCATGGATAACACATTTATTAAACACAACGTATTATCAATTACACGCAATTCTCGATTTTTGTAATTGTGTATACATGAAGAGTATTATATCATCTTACCAATAACACGATATGTACACTTTCGTGTTACAAATCATGTTTTCTTAAACACGATACACACACTATTGTGTGATTTATATTACGAAATACCTAAAGTGTGTATATAATATCGTGTCATTCATACAACGCTAATCATACCAATCATGTTATGGATAATACGACATTTACTTGGAGCAAAAATGAAGCCCCAACTAGAATTTCGGCAGTGGCCGAGCGCTCATCTTGTTTGCTCCTGATGTTTTAGTGGGATTATGATAGCCTCAAATCAACATATCATGAACAACCCCGGCCTAATTATACCTCCCCACAACTGGTAGGTCATCTATGAAGTCACATATAGATGGGGGAGACAGATCTATTCCTCTATATCAATAAAACGAGGACCCCCATATGCACGATGCCTAATCGTGCTAAGTCCTCATCGGAGACAAAATGTCTATTGTCTGTCATTTTTTTCAAAATTTCTTCAATCAAATTCTTCTCCGGCCGCTTCCCTAGGAAGATTAATTTTTTGAAAAATTGACAGTTGCCTTTGGCAGCCTTCCCGGGTTTCACTATCCAACTTCAACAAGTTCCCTTTCCCACTCAAACTCATTATCAGTGTGATTTATTCAACTGTCAGGGGTAGTATTTTGCCCCAAATGTTGAAAACTTCTTGTGTGTCATCCTAGCAATCACCTAACCAATTAGGAGGAATGCTGAGGTATCATAATCTAAAAACAAAATTTTGGTTGAATGAAATGGAATGAAAAGGGATATATAGGAGAGCTTGTTTTGAAGTGTCTAATTGTCAGCAGGTCAATGTCGAATGGTTGGAACCATCAGGTACTCTTCTATCGATGAAAATTCCAAAATGGGAGCAAGAATACATTGCTATTGATTTGATTTCAGGTTTAGCGAGGACGACACAAGGTCATGAATCCATTTTGGCAATAGGAGATCAAGTATGAGTCTACATCTTCTACCTTTGAAAAGGTTGACCTCTTTAAATCTCAGGCAAGGAGATATGTGTCATCATCGATTATCTCAAAGCAAGATAGTTGGTTTATCTTTCAAGTTGTGGTAGGGACTTGAGGAAGAATTTCTTATCAATAGAACGTCTAGGAGCGGTCTTGAGATAATTATTGACTCGCAATCGTATACTAAGTGGAACCCAATCTCCTCCCATAAATTCACTTCTTCTTCTTCTCTTCTGATGCCTTCATTGATTCTGTCATATGATTGCATAGCTCTTTGTTTGTAAAAGATGTTATACATATGTATATCAACAATAAGTAGTGAACAAAATCAAGGAGTCATGTTGATTCCTATTATGTAACTAACGTACAAATACACGCTAAATATATATATACATTATATATACATAATAGCACAACAATTGAATGTCATCTTTCGAATATCGTGTTATTAATAATACATTACATATGCTATGTATACGCAATAGGACATCTATATCAAATATCATATTATCGATAACACAATATATTACATAGCATATACTTGATAACACGCTAAACTACTAAGGAGATAAAAGTAGAAAATACATTGTGTATTCCATAACACGATATATGAAAAATTGTGTATACCAACATACGATTTAGAGCTAGAGAAAGGTCTTACCATGAAATCAATCCAACCTGGATTAACCTTTCGATTGACCGATGATTTTCACTAAAGTTCACTACTTTACCAGGATGGTGTCAGTATACACTCGAACAAAACCTCACTTCAAAGCCGAAACTCACTTTGGGGCAAATTTTCAAAATCACCTTTTAAAAATGAGAAAAATCGAACATTAAATCGGAACTAATACTACGTATTTGCTTCACTGATCAAACCATCAAAATCACTAGTCTATGTAGTCTTTTGTGTTTAAATACAACAATGTGATAGATTTATATAATATAAAACCCTAAACCCTGACCTAGGGGTATTTATATCCAAAACTTTCTTTATATTGTGTAAATTTGGGTTCATTGACATTTTTTGGTAAACTAGAGAAAATGAAACATTCCCTTTTTCGGCCGGGCAATATGGAAAAAACTCCAATGACAATGTATGGCAAAAGGCAAAAAATACTTGGTCTGCTACCATGTATTGCAAGGCTTCCCCAACGCACTGCCAAGGAAGAAGGGAGGGGAAGGATGGAAAGAAGGGGGGGGTACCTAGTCAGCACGCCCTCAAACATAAAATGGTGGCAAGTGAGAGGCCTACGCACCCCATCTTCACCTCTTCCTTTTTCTTTGAAGAGAAACAAAACATCCTTTTGAAAATTTGAAATCCCATATCTTAACTTATGACCTCTACATCTGGCCTTTTATAAGTTTTTGTTCTGATATAGGGCATCATATAATTGAACAAACTCCCTGCAAACTACATCTAACCAAGTTGATCGTATTTGATGGTTGAGATCATACAAGAGATTGCCGCCAGATCCCAGAGGCAACCAAATTGGTAGAACGCCTATCATAATTGAATAGTACATACACTTTTTGTCAGAAAATAATTTACTAAGGAAAAAATTTAACACTAGTTTTTTCATCAGAAAATAACACAATAGTACATACACTTTTTGTCATACTATCATAATTGAATCTGATGTAGGACGATGCACCACTGAAAATCCTGCACCGCCCTTCAAGGCTTCAACAGTCACAATGTTATTTACAATTTTCGAAGTATCACTCTTAATCTATTAACATCACCATGATAGTACATCGATATTGGCAATTTTATTATAAATATATAATGAACCAACTAGCCTGCACACTAGGAGGGGTTTCCGTCCGACTCAACACTAGGAGGGGTGTTTCTGTCCGACTCAAGCCTAGCAGGGGTTTCCGTCCAAGCAGCAGACTCACATGCAACCAACTAGCCTGCACACTTTTTCTATGTTAACATACAGCTGTTATTAGTCAAATGCCAATAATTTACTATCCACTATACTAGGTTATAGGAGCTCCACGGACAATGAAGAATCAAGTCTGAAAGTTGCTGCCTCTTGTTGGACGGCAAACATGGTTTCTTTTACGAGCATGTTCATCACTATGATGTTGTGTCCGACAGGAATAACCATACCAGCAGTTTTCCCTTTTAGATGCATCAGGTGGAAGCAACTACACCAAGAATCATAAAAAAAGAATATCTGATTGTTACTTTCATTCAGAAATTAGATAGAAGTTCAATGATTGAAATAGTTTTCAGGAAACTTTTGAAGTAATCTTGAAGAACTCTAAGAGCTTAGAATAGACTCCAACATCACATTACAAAAGATTCACAGGGAGAAATTTTATCGGCAGGTAATTTGGGCAGGGGCGTGCCTGTATTTGGGAGAATAATTGGCGTCCCACAAGGCAATCAAATGGCAACCCAACATTCTGACAACCTGGTGCATCATATCATTATCAAAGAAGGGCTGCTCCAGTCACCAGCCCTTTTAATCAAAATGTCAAACTTTAGTTAGCTCAAAGAGTCAAATTTCATGTTGTATTGAAAAATACAAAACAAAAGACAGCACCTTCACAATTAAAAGATAAAATGAGACCACAAACTTATGAAAGGCAGAATCATGAAAAACAACAATGCTAAAAAAAAAAATCACTTTTAGGTACAATGTAAAATCTGCTACATAGTTTTAACATTAAATGTCAACATAGGCTTTGATATATGCCCTTTGTTGGCCAACATAGGATATTAACATGATCCACTTATGCATTGCACAAGCTCTTGTTTTTGTATCAAAATGCTATACAAACAGGTATATCACTATTTTAAACGCTTAAACAAATAAATTGAAAAATTCGCTTAATCTAACATTTTCAAGCAGAAGATTAATGGGCAATACGACATGCTCACACATCATTTCTGCTAATAAGCATGTTTACAGGGGCTATATAAAGAACAAGAACCACTTTCTAAAACAACAAGAACTCATTACCCCAGGCAAAAAACTCTCAAGCAATAAGCTGTTGATCCAGTCTGAACATTTTTATTTGTACTCCAGTATGATTCCAGGAATGAATCCATTTGAGGAAAAATGTAACACTAGCTTTGTGGCTTTTTTCATGGAAAATTTTCATGTTTTCATTTTATTGGAAGATGAGGAAACAGAGTTACCTTTAAGTAGACAAGTCAAATACAAAATTCGTATCTGTTACATAATATTGATCATGTAATTCTTGAATATGTGACTATGTACTTTGAAAGATTATTAGAAGTAAAGCAAAATATTCTACTAGCTATATACTTGAATCCCAACATATGAATTGCATATAATACAAATTTAGCAAGATGTAATACAAAGCTGGAACAGACCAAGTCGGCTCAGTCTCTGCAAACTACCCCATTAACATTTCAGTGTTTTTATTTTTAGGCACAATGCTACACAGTATTGTTTCCCTTCCATGGAAATCAAACTATAGTGAGTAAAAAAAGGATAAACCAAAAAAGAAACCAACTTCACTAAATTATAAGTCAGAGAAACTTACATATTTAGGTAGTGAAATCCGAAACCAATACAATAGATAGCCAACCAATTTGTCATAGCAATCACTGCATCCAGTTAAAAACTGATTACAAAACAATTTCAAAATGCACAAAAACTACAACAAAACTCAATTATAAAAGACCAGTAAACAATGGATGATGCTCTACGTCATTACCTAAGATACAAAATCATATACTATATTAAAAAGCGTGTAGAGGAGACAATAGATCTTTTCATTTATGAACCTCATGCCCCCAAAGTTTATATTAATACCAGGAATAGACATTTCTTTCAAACTCTCTGTTTCCCACCTAGGAGTACATTAGAAACTGCAACCTTCGAGCTCTCAATTCCCCACGTGCTTCCACCTCTCTCATCTCCCAGGCCAATGGGAGTTCTTTTTCAATCTCGGAGATATTGCAGGCAAATACGTTGGATGTGGAGAAGTTAGATTGCACGGTTTGGGGTCTCTGTAAGCAAATCAAAGAGCTCACAACCACAAACGCATGACTTTAAACCGAGAATGTTGTCCAAATGGAGGAGGTAATGGAGTTAACAAAGGAGAACTTGGCTGCCAATGGGAGTTGGGTAGACGGAGGTGGATAGCATTAATTGAAAAGTTGCAGATGCAGCCATTGAAGGTGGCAACTAACAAGTTGAAAGCATTCCTTGAAAAGTTGGCAAAGAGGAATTCCAACAGGCAGAAGATGGAGGTGAATTTGTTGAAATTGCAGGTGAATGCTCAAAAAGATATGATTGAAATTTTGAGAGCTCAATGCAAGGAGACATTGAGGAAGACTGCATTTCTCTTGCAGCAAGTGCAGACTAAGAACATGTGGCAAACTTCATTGGATAGGATTAAGAGTGGCGCAAGTGTGGATCAAGACAAGAGGGTTGCATATGTCGTGGGCATGCACAGTAAGGAGATTCAAAAACAAGTTACAGTTTTTGTTGATGGATGGGAAGCCATTAAGGACATGGTGCGTCGTTAAAGACCATTCATCCGCATAGAGGTGCTTTTGCTTGTGTTTTTTTAGTTAAACATAATTAAATTGGAGCAAGACCACATAGATACTTTTGATACTTGGGAACAATATAGTTATGCTACGTGACACATATTCTTCAATTTTTTACAAAAAATAAAAAAATACTTTTGATCTCCAATAGCACGTGCATTTTGCACGTGCATTCTTACTAGTAAAAAAAATACAAGCTCAATAAAAAATAAAAAGAAGTAATTCCTAATCGTAATATCTGGACATGAAAGTGATTTATGTCATTTTGCACAACTGAGCAATTCCGTTGTTTTAAGAGTGTGCACAAGGGTCAAAGGAAATATTTCATATTAATCATAAGCGTGAGCCTATTAATCTGTTTCTAATTACAAGCCTTTACTTGAGGAAAACATGGAACTAATTAAACCAGTTCTCTGTGAACTAATTAAAGCAATGTTGTCTCAAGTAAAATGAATATCAAATCTTGGGCATATCCCACCTGGTTAAGATCCATGAGGATGGTGCAGACTCCCAGGGGTCAAGTCCCTGGTGGGGTCATCCCCTTCTGTAGGCAATGCCTACAGATTGTACAAAAAAAAGTAATTTAAATACTCCCTCCATCCAATATTAATAGCTACATTTCAAAAAATAGTTTTTATTGAATGGTGGAACCCACATCTAAGAGAATGGGAAAATAAGCTTATGATACTTTTTTTTAAGTACCCAACCACTAAATTAAACAAAATGGAACTATTAATATGGAACAAACTTTTTTGCCAAATGGTGCTATTAATATAGGATGGAGAGAGTATCAATTAATTATCTAAATAACATGTTGCAGTCCCAACGGTTTGAAGAGCTTGATGCTTTCCATCAGTGCCTGGCTTTTGCACTCCAATTTAAAATTCTAAAACAGCACCCTGTCCAATGCCCAGCATTCCCAAGAGTGAAAGCTGTCGGATTGAAGCAGTCAGACTGAAGCTGCCACTGACAGTCTAAAGGCTACTAAAAAACCAACTAAAATAAAAAGTGCCACATCTGAGTTCAAGTTAGAGTGAGAATCACTACAGAGTGGACTTCCTTGCATGTAGACTGTAGAGCATAGTAGAATGGTAATGACCTAAGGGTTATAAAAACTTGGTGTTCAATTGGTCCTAGGCCTTTTGAATTAAATCATTGAAGTTTCATTAGGGCAACACATGAGGCACACATCAGGCAGGCATACGCGAGAGTAGATACATCCATTATAAATATAATTATGTTATGAACTGTAGTTAATTAGATATTCCCTTTTATAGTATTTCCTCTTTTAGAAAGAACTCAATTAAAATTATGTTTTATTAGAGGTAGGATTCTTATTACCTATTGCTTTCCTTGTTTAGAATTACTCATTAGTAGTAGATTCCTAATAGAACTTTGATTCCTAGTTTAGATTTACTTCTAATTAGAGAAAGGTTGAAGCCTATAAATTGTGTATCACATACTTAATTAGTTATGGAATTTTGAGAAGTAAACTTAGTTCAGTTAATTTTCTCTCCCTCTTCCTAGTTCTCTCACTCTCCCCCTTTTTCCTGTTCAGTCCTCTTTGTTGTTGGCCTTCAAGTTTCTCCCTAAGTTAAAACCTTTCAACTTCTCTTTTGTTTGTTGTTTAATATTCTTCTCTTTCATTTGTGTATCTTCATGAAACCACCATTAACATAAGCTTGAAACTTTTCGGATGATCTCTCTAGAAAATCAATGAACAAGGAATTCTCCGCCCTTCTCTATGATTTCTCTAAGTTTTCCTCTCTTCAGTTTTGTGATTCCTTAGCCTTTAAATAGGTTTTTTCGGTTTATTAACTCAAATTAGGAATACAATCTCTTTAGGAAAAGCTTAATTTAGGCCGTTCAAACTGACAACAATCAATCATCCCAAACATTGATGAAGTGGGCAATTGATCAACAAGCTCGCAATCTATTTTTACAAAGGATTGTTTTAAATGTCGATCGATCAATTCATCTAGAGTAATTTGCAGTGATCAATTGATTACATGATAATTTTATAGTTTTTCTCTATTACCCTAATTTGGTCTGAAACTCCCAAAAAACACTTTGTAAGCTATTCTAAGTTATTTGTACATATGAATATATGCAAAATTAATCTCTTTTACCTTCAACACTCTTAGTCTTCAACCTTAATTCATAAGAGCCTGCTTGCTCCTATTTTTCAAGTCCATCACTTTCAAATCCGACTCAACCACAACTAAATCTAGTCAGATTTATAAGAATAATTACATATATAAAATTTCAATATAGTTGTGATCAACAAAATTAGCCAATAAAAATACATATGCCCACATATGTTCTTGCAAACTCTTTAGAAGAATTAAGGCAAACAGAAGGTGATGGGTTTTATTTGTGCAGGCCTAACACAGGTCTGACTAGACCCGGCTTCCAAGCCAACCCATCACAGGTAGGCTTCCCAGGTGGTTTCAGATCCATCTCTTAGCCGAACCACGCCAGGTTTGCCACCTCCCAATTATTCTCCTAGCGTTTGTTATTGCCCTCATTAGCAACCACCAACCCATGGCCCTATGCGTGAGCATTTATACAAGCAGTTCTTTAGCTCACTTCCTTAGCCTAGCACTCAAAAATTTGATGATTCTAATGATTATTTTGGTGGAAGCAGACAATTTTCATGCAACCCCCCAACTATGGAAGGTCCAATTTCTACTATGGGCCACAAGTACCTCTTGTGCCAGGCCACAAGCAAGATGGTCACCGACCCAAAAGATGTGCACCTATTATGATTCCAAATTAGGACTTTCTTTATACAAGTATGCCATAGTTTAGGTTTGCTTTCCTACTTTAGATTTGCTTCCTAGTTAGAGAAGGCTAAAACCTATAAATCATGTAATCCATAGTCATTCATTACGAATTATTGAGTAATATCTTAATAGAGTAAATTTTCCTTTATCTCTTCCAAACTCTCTTCCCCCAATTTCACCCTTGTAACCTAAGCGTTACAACACCACCGGGGTATGATGCTGCGGCCTGCTACTATGAGGGCAATGTTCGAGCCCATCTAGTTCGTCTCACTTTTCCTATCTTTTAAGGGTGACGAACTGGAGGAATGGGTATCCTACACACGATTCACTTCCATCAGACTCTGGCCCACAAACATATTGATCTTATTTCCTTTTACATGGAAGGCCGTGCATTATAATAGCTCGAGCACTTTCTCTCACACTTTGCATGCTACTTGGGAAGACATGGAGCGAGCCCTTTGTCTGCTTCGGACCTATTGATTATGAGGATTACAATCTCCGTCTTTCTCGAGTTCTCTAGCCTACCATAGTCGAAGCTTATTAGGATCAATTTGAAAAGTTGTCTAATAGGGTCTCCAACTAGCTAGAAGCAGCTTTGATCGAAACTTTCTTTGGTGGTCTGAGGCCTAACTTACAAGCTGTGGTGTATATTTTCAAGCCACGTACCTTAACTGAGACAATCCGCGGAGCTTGCATGTGTGAAGAGCAGCTTCAACATCAATAGCGTATTCCATAGGCCCCGCCAACGTATAATAGCTATCTTGTGATACATCATGCCATATTAAAGAGTATCATAGCTGGCTAAAATTAATTTTGCCATTAAACTGATCAAAAAGAAAAACCAGTTTGGCCATTAAAATACCCACAGCGAAAATTTTTAACCCGGACTAATTAAACTAGTTCCAATTGATTCTTATAAAGAGTAAACTATTTTGTTTATTTGTAGCAACTGAGAAGAATTAGAACTGTGGATGGAAGCTCTACAATCAAAAGGTTTTAAAATAAGTTGGACTAAGACAGAGTATATAGAATTCAACTTTAAAGAAAAAAGATCTATAGGTAGAACTTTAGTCAAAATAGATGGGTTTTGAAATAAGTTGGACAAAGACAGAGTATATGAATTCAACTTTAAAGAAAAAAGATCTATAGGTAGAACTTTAGTCGAAATAGACGGGCAAGAATGTAAAGGCTCTCACAACCATTTGCTTCTTAAATGAGATGGCGAGCTCCTATAGCCAAACAAGTAACAACAAAGGGCCGAAGCCAAGCAAATGAAGTATTATGAAGTGATTAGCCCTAATTCTCCTTCTTTCTCCTCTGTCGACCCAAACTCTTCCCTTTCTCTCACCTCACTGATTCTCAACGTACCAACAAGGGTTCTTCTACATCTCTTCATCCCTCTTTCACTACCCAAAGTAGCTTTGTAAACTTTAGGGTTTACATCAATGGTATCAGAGCAGGCTTCTTGTGACTGGGAAGATTTCATGGTGCAATCTAAGAGTATGGCAGCCAAGGATAAATAGAACCAGTTGCTTATGGACTTCGAGTACACTGGGAGCGGGTTCATATTCAAGGTTCACCGCCTTGCACCCTTCACTCTGCACAGGATTTAGGCTCCTTTCAGTATTCTCATCAGGGTTTTCTCTTACAACTTGTACAACAAAATGTATCCACCCGAGATGACTTACCAGCTGATTTAGCTACTTTGTTGGAGTCTTACTCTTCTCTTTTTTAGAGCCTACAGGGTTACCACCAGCTCGCTTTCAAGATCATCACATTCCCATTATTGTCGGCTCTTCTCCTGCTAATGTCCTCCCCTACAAGTATCCCTAAATTCAGGAAAATAAGATTAAAAAGTTGGTTTTTGAGATGCTCTCTACTGGGATCATTCGCCCAAGTACTTGTTCCTATTCATCCCTAGTATTGTTGGTTTGCAAGAAGGATGGTTCATGGCGGTTTTGTGTTGATTATCGTGCTCTAAATGCTTCTACTCTCAAGGACAAATTTCTGATTCCTATTATTGAGGAGCTCCTCGATGAGTTGGGGTTTGCTAAGTTCTTTTCTAAGCTTGACCTTCGATCCGAATATTATTAGATTAGGATGCACCCATTGGATATTCATAAGACCACTTTCTGTAACACATGACGACCACTTTGAATTCCTTGTGATGCCCTTTGGGTTGATGAATGCTCCGTCGACCTTCCAGAGTTTGATGAATGAGGTATTTCGCCCCCATCTTCAACGCTGTGTCCTTATCTTTTTTGACAACATTCTTGTTTACAGTCCGACTTGGGAGTCTCACTTGGGTCATCTCAGAATAGTGTCACATTCTGGCGCAGCATACATTTTTCCTTAGGCATTCCAAGTGTGTTTTTGGCAGCTCTTAAGTTGAGTATCTGGGTCACATCATATTGAGTGGTAGTGTGTTGACTAATCTGTCGAAGGCGGAGGCTATGATGGATTGGCCAACTCCAACACTATTATCGTCACTTTGTGTCATAGTATGGCAAAAAGGGGTCCTTTAGGTGGTCAACCGCAGCTCCAAGGCAACTATGGACTTTGCACCTGTGCTAGCATTGCTGGATTTCTCTCCATCATTCATTGTCGAGACTGAAGCTTCAGAGACTGGGTTAGGGGCTGTTATACTCGAGGCTGGTTGCCCCTTGCCTTCTTCAGTAAGGCTCTATCTGGCTGGTCTCTTTCCCTCTGTGCTTATGAATGTTTGCTATAGTGCATGCAGTGACCAAATGGCGACCGTTTTTGTTGGGGCACCATTTTATTATCCGGACTGATCACCAACCCCTTAAATATTTGTTGGAAGAGTGGATTTCTACTCCTGCTCATTAAAGGTGGATTTCCAAATTATTGGGGTATGACTATGAGCTTGTGTATAAGGGTTCCAAAAATGTGGTTGCTCATTCTATTTCCCAACAGTTTGCCTCCATCCTCCATCCAAGCCTTACCTATGTCGGGACCTTTTCCATTCCTTCGGGCATATCAGACTAATCAAGAGACATGTGCATTGCTGAATCGCCTGCAGGCTGATCCCTTGAGCTCACCCTCTTTTGTTTTGCAAAGAGATTTACTCTATTGGAAGGGCCACCTTTGGGTTCCCTCCAACACCGACTTGCGCACCAAACTCATCTCACTTTCATGACTCCCATGGCAAGACACGAGGGCACTTTTTACACATATAAGCGCTTGAGCCAAAGCTTTCTATGGCGAGGAATCCGTAAGGACGTTCATGATTATGTGCTGCTCGTCCTACTTGTCAGTGTGCTAAATCTTCTACTACGGCTCGAGCAAGTTTACTACAACCACTCCCTATTCCAAAGCGTGTTTGGGAGGGTGTGTCTATGGACTTTATCGAAGCCTTACTTCGGGTTCAAGGTAAATCGGTCATTCTAGTTGTGGTGGACCGACTTTCTAAATATGCTCACTTTAGCCCATTAGGCCATCCCTATACTGCTAAGGAGGTGGCTGAACTGTATGTTTGTGATGTTGCCAAGCTCCATGGAATGCTTCACACTATTGTTTCTGACAGAGACAGGGTCTTCATCTCAAACTTTTGGCGAGAGTTCTTGGCCCTGCAGGGTACACAGCTTAAGATGAGTTCTACTTATCATCCTCAAATGGATGGCCAAATAGAGGTTGTGAACCATTGTTTAGAACATTATTTGCATTGCATTGTGGCAGATAACCCTCGACATTGGCTTCATTTCTTGCTGTGGGCTAAATACTCCTACAACACTGCTTATTATACAACTACTGGCACTACCCCCTTCCAGGTTGTTTATGGGCACCCACCCCTACTATATTGGCTTATGATCCTCACTGGGCTGTTGTGGGTGAGGTGGATCTTATTCTACAGGATCCGGATGCCCTATTGCACCAACTAAAACATAATTTGTCCAAAGCTCAGAATTGCATGAAACAGGTTTATGATGGGCACCACACCGATCAGGAATTTCAGGTTGGCGACTTGGTGTTTGTTAGTTTCTCTCCTCATCTTGGCGACTTGTTGTTTGTTAGTTTCTCTCCTCATCGACAGTCTTCCCTTTATGATCCCTCCGGCTCACAGCTCGCCCACTGTTTCCATGGCCCTTACCCCATACTCCAACGTATTGGGTATGTTGCTTATCGCTTCCAACTTCCAAAAGGGTTTCAAGTGTATCCGATTTTCCATGTTTCTCAACTACATCGCTTTGTGGGTGACCCCTCTCATGTGGTTTCAAGTCCCCCTCCGCTACTTTTGACTACAGTTTCTCCATTGTTGGTTCCCTCGGCTATCATTGATGCTCTCCATATTCGTCGGGCCGGACACTAAATTTCAAGGATCTTGGTCGCTTGGCATGGCCGTTCTTTGGAGGAGGCTACTTGGATGTCGAAGGATGATTTCTATACTCGCTTACCTGATTTTGTGCCTTGAAGTCAAGGCGATAGTGGAGTGTGGTGGATTGTTATGGATCGTAGGATGCTTTTAATTATTAGGACTCTTGTTATTAGACAATAGGAAATCTTGTAATAAGGCCCAGGCCCATTAAGGGCGTATTATGTAAGGCGTTACTGCCCTAATGAAGGACTATGAAATAATTAGCCCTAATTCTCCTTTCTCCTCTGTCGTCCCAAACTCTTCCCTTTCTCTCGCCTCACTAGTTCTCAACGTATCAACAGGGGTTCTTCTACCTCTCTTCATCCCTCTTTCACTACCCAAAATAGCCTTGTAAACCTTAGGATTTACATCAAATAACCATGAAATATAAAATTAGAAATGAGTATGTACGCGAGAACTAAAGGGTAGCAACTTTAGGGGAGAAACTGAAGGAGTGTAGGTTACGATGGTACGAGCATGTACAAAGAAGACCAATAGATGCCCCAGTTGTAAATGACGCCAAAAGAGGAAGAGGGAGAGGGAGACCTAAAAAACCTTGGATGGAGCTAACAAGAAATGATATGACTATGCTATCTCTTACAAAAGAGTTAACACAAAACATGCTAAGGAAGCATAAGATCCATGTTGCTGACCCCAAATTACTCGGCAAAGGTGCGACTTATTATGATTATGTAGCAATTGGGAAGAAGCAACCAGCTCACACTAAATCAAGCCAATTGAACTATTTCAAATCAATTCTGGCTAACTTAATTGCCATAATCTTCAATAATAAACACATTGACATTGGACAAGATTTGTACAGGACATGCAAAAGCAACTAACTCCTATATGTCCTAGGTTTGATTCCCCACAATGATCGGTTCAAGCCCAGATTCTCTTGAGTCCAAACAATTGTACTACCTTTCATTAAAAAAATGGTTATTACATCTTGAAGTACAACAACTAGATTTTCCATATTTTAGAGTAATGACAATCCACATGATTTTCCTAATGTGTTATCGTCACTTACTTTCCCTAAATAACTGACTCCATCAATAAAATTTAAAAATATGGTAATTCTATATTTAGTCTTCCCCGGATTATACTATTACCTCCCACACAACACTTGCATCATTTCCTCCAGAAAGAGAGAAAAAGTTATCTATTAATTACCATTAGCAGATTAGCTGTCCAAGGGAGGTAAGTCTCATGTGAAATTGCCAGATAGTCCTAAGGAGGTGTGCATAACTTTTTTTAAAAATTGTCTTACAAAATTATTCTTACATTCGAGAATTGCTAAACATCATAAAATTGCTAGAATTTCATATACAAAATGCTAAAGAACAGATGTTTGTGATCTATATTTTCTTGTTCTTACCGTGAAACCAGTGTAATTATGTTCCCTCAAGCATGCAATTGAGAAAATCACAGATTTAAAAAACAAAGCAATTTGTCTGATAATGTATATTTGAAAATCAAAGTGGCTTTAGATTCCATAAATACCATTACATATTACATAATAGTACAGCAATAGCTGACTGTTGAAAACACGAATTTAAGACAATTCAAAATTGTAAAAGACATTTCCCAGATGTCAACACAAAAATCAAAGCTTATTTCACAAATTTGTAACTAAAATAAATAAATCTAGAAATTAGTCAAGGTTTAATCATTACAAAAGTAGACTAAAACTACGACGTACTGATTGTGGGTATTTAAAAAGTGCACCAAAAGTTCATAAACCTGGGCAGAAAATACATCAAACATAAAACATAAATATTACGAGTACAGGATTGCACTTACTTGCAAAGGTAAGTGTCCCGATGAATCATTTCTGCATGACTTAGTGGCATTGTAGTTTGATCTGCAGTAAATATTATAATGATACACAACTTAAATTTATGGTGAAGGAGCATTTAAATTACGTCCTAGCTGTTATTATGGCTAATACTAATAGATAATATCTTTTCAAATAGATTGAGGACTTATGAGAAGAGGGTAACTAACATGGTATCAGAGCAGAGACTCTCAGTTCAAATCCTATGGAGTGCAAAATGTTCCCAGTTGAGTGTGTGCTGTAGTGTGATTTTTCAGCCACAATGCTCAATGATGCTTGCACATGTGAGGAAGTGTGAAGTGGATGTTAATACTACTAATTAGTTCCTTCTCCAAAATAACTGATTCCAATAATCCTCAGTTGCAACACCAGAGCATACCATTTTCTTCATGCTTTTAAAAAATTTAAGCTATTCCATTTATCAATATGTTATCAACACATTCTTCTGTCTCCTATTTGAAGCCCTATTAAGAAATTATATACTTTTTTTCAAATAAACTCAAGTGTAAAAGTTTTACCATTTCTGGTAACCTGGCAAATTTGTTAAATTAAAACTGAAATCCTAATCATCTAACTTTTCAATAACAGTGACCGCATCCATTACTTGATAGTGAATAAGTCCAAAGCTAATAAAAATACCATGAAAATGATACCAAAGTTTTTCCCTTTTCGGTGATGCATTTCAGAAAACTTACCAATTTCATGGTTGTTTAGCTTCACAATAAACTCTGAGATAACATCTGGCAGTGTTTTCCCTGCTTGTCTTATGCAATGCTCAGTGATCTAATGAAAATAAGTTAGTGAGATATAAGAGATCATATAACCAATGTTAAATCATAAGCAAATCTAAATTCATAACGAATTACAGACATATCCATACATCTATCTCATATTGGTTGTTCTGGTGGGCTGAATCTGGAATCTGCACATGTGATAAACACTCAGTTCGGAATCATACAAAAACACAGCAAAGAAGATAAAAATTAGTGTGCCAACAAGGAAATTTCACTGTTTGGATTGCTTACGTTATTCTTCATGTGTTAATAAGTAATATATGTGCCTCTAAGTAAGTGAACAAAAATTTGTTATTATTCCAGAGTTACTACCAGAAAGATGTGAGGCAAGCCTAGAGGTGATTCACCACATCCATTAATTAATGTTGGCAGCATAGAACCTATCCAGCCATCCCACTTGATTGTGAGGAATATTAATGTTTTAACCAATTACAGAGCAAAATGAGGTTCAAACCACTGTTTTAAAAACCCGGACCGGCCTGGCTGGTTGGACAGGGTTCAACCGGACCCACCTGACAAACCGGGCCAGTTCATTGCATTTCCCGGGTTGAGTTGACCCGGCCAGATCAACACAACCCGGCCAGTTGAACCACCGACCTGTTGACCAGGTCTGACCAGTTCTGAGAGGAAAAAAAATTTGTGTGAGGGAGAATTCAAACTCACGCCGTAATAAAGCCTACAAGGAGCCTTACCCACTGGCTAATCGGTTTTCATGTATGTGTGTCTATATCAATTTTATTTAAACAACTTTATAACGTACTAGAAAAAAATGTTGCTCACAGCGGGATTCGAACGTAGGACGTAAGTCATAACACCATATGCGATCTAACCAACTGAGTTACGATCATTTTGTATAAGATTTGATACTTAATATTTTATTTAATCTAATAAATAAGAAACGGGTCAACCCGGGTTGACCCCCGGTTGAACCGAGTTAACCCGGCCCAGTGACCAATCCAGGTCAATTGCCAGGCCGGTTTTAAAATACTGGTTCAAACCAATCTTTTGCATTTTTCTCACAAATTACATTAATTTTCTATTAAACCTCCCTCTTCCCCTATTCAAATCTCGCATGATAATGTGTCTATATCTTGACAGGCCTTGTCTCCTACCACCTATTCTCCTCTTCAACATTTGGCATAAAACTTCAACACAGTAAAACAAACAAATATTGATCACAATTAGATTCTATGAACTTTCCCCAATTATTTGGGGATGACATCACAAATCTAGAACTTTAACTTTAGCTTACTTTATACGAGCTCTTTTCTAAGAGAAAACATAGTCACATCCTTTCTTATTGACTTCATCCATATCCTTTTCAGTCTATATCTTCCTCTTTTGGCCTCTTCAACTTACATCCAGTCTAACCTTCTTACTAGGGTATTCCTTGGTCTCCTTTGCATGCTCCCGTAGGGAAGTTACCTACTCTTCCTAAGCTTCTCCCCTAAAGGTGCTATCAATGACTATATTCTAATATACTAATCTCTAATTTGTCTCTACTTAGTCGTACAACACATTCACTTGGACATCCACATTTCAACTACATTCAACACACTCTTGCTCCATAGTATTGCAGGCCTTAGCATCTCCTGTAGAATTTTCTTTTAAGCCTAATCAGAATGTGCCCATCACTCTAACACTCTGCTAGCAGCTATCCACTTTTCCCACTCAACTTTGTGTATCACATCACTATTTATATCTCCTCCCTTGTGGATAATGGAGCTAAAAATTGCTCACACCTTGGCACTTATTATCCATCTATTGCAACTAAGAGCCCCCTATAATTCTACCTTCCCAACAATTGACTCCCATATATTTCTTTTTCTTTCAATTTATTCTAAAACCTTTTGATTCTAAGGATTTCATCCACAATTCTACCTTTGTATTTAACCCATATTTATGTTATGAACCGGAGTCAATATTCCATGAAGAGCAATTAGAAAATACCCCAGTGTTGTAGCTATTAGCTACAAAGGAGGCTTTGCACATAGGAGAAAGGGGAGAAAGATTATGAGGAGGAAAAAAGAATAATTAACTAACATAATTCTGAATTTTTCATTGCATAACCCTTAGTAGTAGTGTCACAATCAATTTAAAGGCTTCAAGCCTTTCCCTAATGAGAAAGAAACTTAAACTAGGAATTAAAGTACTATTAGGAATCTACCACTATTAAATAATTCTAAACTAGGAAAGCAAAAGACATAAGAATCCTACCTTTAATAAACATAACATTAATTGAATTCTACCATAAGTAGGAAATACTATAAAAGGGAATTTTCTAATTGCTGTGCATGGAATATTGACTCCGGTTCATAACAATCCACCACGGCTTCCACATGGCCCTGTCCTCAAGGCCGTTGGATGATGTGCAACTTCTCTAGTGATTGTGCACTAAGATTATGCTTTCTATTGGCATGTTGGAAAGTGAGCTACATATAATCAAAATCTCATTCAACTTTTCCCAGGGTACGGAACCACATCCGCCCCTTTTAAAGGAAGGTAGAAATCCACATTAAAATTGATACCCCGGGCAAATAAGGTGGCACCATGACAAATGTCCAAGAAACGTAGTTTGGCACCATCCCCAACCATAACAACAAAATGAGAGCAATTGCAATTGTTTGTCCCAATGTGCATGCAACACCCACGTTGATGAAGGAATGAGTGCTCCTTGTGTCTCCCAGTGTCTGTATGGAATATTGACTCAGTTCATAACAATTTAGTCTCTACAACTAAAACTATGTCATCTATATTAGAGTATCATTCAATATTTTTGTCTTTATCTTAGTTTTGACATTATAGAGGGTAGTTAAGTGTTATTTTCTTATTTGCCAACTCTTCTTTAAGTGAAGGATAATTAGGATTTACTGTGATTAGGGCTAGAATTGTTCTTTCTCTGATTAAGAGGGTCGATCCCTTCATTATTGTATTGAGCATGACTTACAAAAAGACTATCTTTTCTTTTCTTCCTTCAACTTGCTCTATGAATTTCCTAACATAGTAGCTGAGGCGTTTTGAATCTGTTCTGAATTGCTGCGCTCTGGTTGGTTTTGCATCAGCATTGTAGCAACATACTGTTCATCTCACTGTTCCAGTAGTCCCATTCATTGCACTGTAGCTGAGCATTGCTCATCACTGTTCCAGTGGTATTGTTCATCTCATTGTAGTGGAGCACTGGTTGTTGCACTGTTCCAGCAGTAATTCACCGTATTCTAATGACTGCATCTTATACTCTCTACCATTATGTGATTGGCATTTCTATTCTTTTCAAGTTTCCAGTATCATGGGGATTGTAGGGTTGATCAGCTTCCTATGGCCATTCAAGACGAATATGAAGTAATTTGTGGTTCTATTTTGCATTAGTCTCCCTTGCCCACTATTGCTTCTATTGTTAATAAATTAATTGTATAGGAAACCAGATTGAAGATTTCCAGTGGCTCAGCCTCAGCTAATCCGACTATTTTGGTTGCTTCATCTAATGCACCTATTCATGTAACATGTAAGCCTAAACCTCGTACCACCATTGATTAATGCAACAATTGCCATCATAAGGAATATTGGAAGGCAGAATGCCCTTAGCACCCACTGTAGTCTAGGTGTCAATCCACTTCACACTAGCATGGACATTCATTTCCTGGTTCACCAACAGCTTCTCAACCAGCCTGTTCCGTTCAGCAAAATCGTGTTTAACAGTTCCTTAGTGGCCACCCTATGGCTGCCAATATGGTCTCAGATGCACCTACTGATGTCTCAATGCCTCCTCACCTAAGGCACCCTCCACTTCTGAGATCCAGTCTTTGCTGGAAGATTTAACTCGACTACTTGGTACCTCTGGCTCTCCTTCTGCGTTGTCTGTCTCAAACACGTGTTTGTTTCCACCTTATTTTTTGTCTTACTCATTCTAATTGGATATTCAATTCTTGCGCCACACACATAATGATGCCAAATGCTACCTATTTTGTTGAGTGTGGCAACACTCCATACTTCAGTGCTGTTCTGGCAGCAAATGACAACACCATGTCATTGTCTAGCATGGGCTCTACTCCAATGTTTTGCATGTCCCACAACTTAGTTTTGGTCTTGTCTCTATCAATCAACTTACTCAGTTGGGTTACTCCGTTTTGTTTTATTCCTCTAATTGTGTTGTATAGGAACCAAAGATGGGTAGGCAAATTGGGATAGGTCATAGAGCTGGAGCTCTCTACACATTGGATCACTTACATGCACTTGCTTCTCCTACTGCTCATTCTACTTTGGCTGACTTGTGTCTTCGTTCTTATTCTTCTTTGTTTTACTTATGGCACTCGCGATTAGGACATGTTTCTAGGTCAAGACTACAATATTTAGCCTCTAAAGGAGCTTTAGGAACTTTGCCAATTAGTGATATTTCTGCTTGTCGTGGTCGTAAATTTTCAGAATTGTGAGCACTTCCATTCAATTTAAGCGATTAAATTTCTGATCATCCCTTTGATTTAGTTCATTTTGATGTGCGAGGTCCTGCACCATTTTCCACCAAGGGTGGTTCTAGATATTATGTTGTATTTGTGGATGATTGTACTCATTTTTCTTAGTTGTATCTTACATGTCGTCGCTCTGATTCTCTTGATTTATCGTGAGTTTATTGCCATGGTGCATAATCAATTTTATGCAACTAATAAGTGCTTTCGCTCTGACTCTAGTGGTGTGTACTTATCCTCTAAGTTCAAAGTTCTTCTCACCAATGAAGATACACTTCATCAGTTATCCTACCTTCACAGACCTCAGCATAATGGGGTTGCTGAAAGGAAGCATTGTTACATCCAAGAAACTGCATGTGCACTATTGCTTTCTACTTCTATTTGCTATGTTTTCTAGGTGAAGCTGTCCTGACTGCAACCTACTTGATCAATCGCATGCCATCATCCTTGAGTGCAGGCAAGTCTCCTTTTGAATGTTGAAATGGTGTTCAAGCTGATTATCAATTACTGCATGTTTTAGTTGCAGTTGCTATGTATTGCTTCCTGCTATTGAGCGCATAAAGTTGTCTGCATGCTCTAGGTTATGGCACTAGTAAGAAAGGATATCGATGAGATAATCTGAAGGCAATAAGTTATACATTTCTCAACATGTTAAGTTCGTTCAACGTCTATTTTATTATGCAATTCCTCAACTTGTTTCTACTATTGATCGATTCTCTTTGATTTACATCAATCCTTTTCCTAAATCACTTTCTGATGATTGCAATAAGTCTGTTGATGTGTCCACTCTTTTACTAGCTTGTCCACCTTTTACCCAAGTTTTACCAACGTAACTTTAAGGGCTCCACAATACCCTTGTTGTTTCTAGCTGCCCCTGCTGGAGATCAATCTGGTGCATCTTTGCTTGTTCCTAAACCTAGATGCAGTTGCCGTTTAGATAGGCTGTCTCCCGCTCTGCCTCTTTCCACTACTGCTTCTCTGCCTTCAAATTCCACTATTCCTATTTCATCTCCTACTAATTGGTATGGTCCTCCCACGTCTCTCTAAACTTCCTATTTTCTTAGTTTTTTGTCTCACTCTCTTCACGACCCTCAATCCTACAAAGAGGCTTCTAGTGATACAAATTGCCAAAAGGCTAAGCAAGAGTCATCTGCTTTGCATAAGACTAGCACCTGGGAGTTAGTCTCTCTTCCACCTAATAAGCAAGTCATTGGGTGCAATTGGGTGTTCAAGATCAAAACCAAGTCTAACAGTTCTCATGAATGGTACATGTGGTTAGTTGCCAAAGCATTTGCTCAAGAATATAGGATTGATTATAATGAGGCATTTGTTCCAGTTGGGCACTGGTATATTTGTTGCCTCAATCTATCAGTGGCCACTACCAAATAGATATCAAGAATGCTTTTCTCAATGGCGATTTGTCTAAGGAAATCTATATAAAGCCTCCTCTTGGTCTTCCGTATAAGCCAAGGCAGGTTTGTCATGCTTTATATGGTCTTAAGCAAGCCCCACATGCTTGGTTTGAGAAGTTCAGTTAGACATTGGTTTGTTTGGGTTTCACTGTCAGTGCTCATGATTCAGCCTTATTCTTTGTAGACTCCGCTAGGCATATTGTACTCCTTTTGTATATTGATGATATGATTATTACTGGCACTGATGTTGTAGGTATCTCTTCTCTCAAACACTAGTTGATGGAGTATGAAGGACCTTGATTTTCTTTGGTATTTCTTAGAAATTGAGGTTGCCTACTCTTCATGAGGATATCTGTTTTCTTAGTCCAAATATGCCACTAATATTATTACACACTCGAGCTTATCTAACTCTTGTCTAGTAGCTACTCCTATGGAATCATATTTGAAGTTAGACTTTTTGGGTGTCACTCCGCTTATGATCCTACTCGATAACATGAGGTTGTTAGCTCCTTGGTATACTTTACTATCACTCATCCTAAGATTCAACATGCTGATGTTCTTTGTATTCATCATTATGTAAGAAGCAATTTGTATTACAATGTCCTTTCATCCTTGTCTGATCTTGTTCTTTGTGTCTACTCAAATACTGATTGGGCTGGCAATGTTGATCTCAAGTCTGCTATTAGTTACTGTATATTTTTGGGTGATTCCCTTATCTCTTGGAAGGGCAAGAAGCATGATGTTGCTAGATCTACAATCAAGGTTGAGTATAGCGCTATGGCTGACACTGCAGCTGAGATTGTCTTGGCTTCATTAGTTGTCTTGATATGGGTGTTTCTATTGTGGCTCCAACCCCTATGTTTTGTGAAAACTGGAGAACCATTCAAATTGTTCACAATTGTATTCCATCAAAGAACAAAACATATAGAGATTGATTGCTACTTTGTCCATCATCATTTGCGTGCTGGCATTCTTTCCCTTCCATTTGTTCAGTCATTCCTCCAGTTGGCCGAACTTCACCAAGACTCATATTGTGGCAAGATTTCAATTTTTGTTGAGCAAACTCTCGATGTTGCCCACATCCAGAGTTTGAGGGAGGGTATTAGAGCATCATTCAGTTTCTTTGTCTACGTGTTTATAAAGTTTGGACATTATAGAGGGTAGTTAAGTCAATCCAGTTAATTGTTAGTTTCTTATTGGTTAGATCTTCTTTAAGTAGGTAATTAGGACTTTTACTGTGATTAGGGCTAGGGTTGTTGTTTCTTTAATTAAGAGGGTTGATCCATTCACTATTGTATTGAACATGACTTACGGAAAAAGCTATCTTATATTCTTCCTTCTACTTATTCTCTGAATTTCCTAACAATCTACAAAAAACATACATACTATAGGATGCTATCGTAAATATGTGTAATTAGCTCATCCATAATGGTCGCAAAAAGCAAGGGCTCAAGGATGACCCTTGATCTACACATACTCTAATTGAAAACTCCTCGGTTTCTTCCTCAATTCTTTTTTAAATATACTCAAAATAAGCTCTAGGCACTCTATCATAGTTTTTCTAGAAGAAAGGTTTTGTGGTCTGTGCCTTTACTTCTCTAGTAATTGCCTTAACAAAAAATAACCTCGATTATTGACCTTCCTGCTATGAAATTAACTTGATTCCCCGCTACCAAGTCATTTTCCACAATCATCCTTCTGCAACTCTCTCCCAAAATGGATATTAAATAAATGTCAGAAATACCCAATCTAGCCTCAATTTCCTCATCCTTCACTAGTACCTTTGATCATCACTCTTTATTTGCCTAACTTATGCAAGTCCCTACTCCCTTCTCTCTTAATTTAGTTATCTTATATGTGTCCCACTCCCCTTCCTTATTTCCTAACCTATTATAAGAGGCATCAAACTCCTTAAACCTAGACTCACTAACTACTTTTCATCCTCTCTTCTAACCCTAGTGTCTCTCTCCACTCTCCCTACTACTATGTTATTTCTTCAACGAACACTTCTTGTCTTTATTGACTCCTTAGACCTCCTCACTCCACCACCATGTTACTTTCTTGGTGTCCCTTCTACTCCTTACTACACCAAGGTTATCCTTTGCTAGCTTTTTCACACAATTGAACGTGTTAATCCACAATTTTGTTGGATTCCTCATCCAAGCTCCACTGTCCACAAAGGATTTGAGTTTTTCACCTTTCAAGTTCCACCACAGTCCTTGGCTCTACTTTGTCACTCATTTGCATATTCCTTCCCTTCATGTGGACAACTAAAAGAACTAATCTCTAGTATAATACTAAGAGTTCTCCAAGAACAATCTTACAATCCTTGCAAGTAGCTTTATCCTCTCTTATAAATAAGAAAAAATCTATATTGATTTCATTAGGTCCACTCTTAAAGGACGCTCTTCCTTCTTTTTAAAATAAGTATTCGCAATACCTAATTCATTTGCTATTGCAAGCTGAAAATTGATTTTCCCATCCAATTTCTCTCCCCAAATCCATAACCACCATGCAGCTTCTCATACACTATACACCTTGCATACGCATGTAAATCTCCCCCGTGATTACACTTTCCCAGTTAGGTATACCCTGCATTATTTGGTCTATCTCCTCCCAGAATTGTTTCTTAAGTTTCTCTCCTAATCCTACTTGGGGAGCATAGGCACTAATCACATTAACTATGTATTCCCTTACGACTATTATTGATATAAAACAACGTTAAAAACATATTACATGGTTTTAAGTTAGAAAAAATTAAAAAACTGAAGCCAAAAGTAAAGCAAATTCTGGAAAAGGTTTAACAACTACATGATGCCTTGGTGATTAAGGTGTGCTTCAAACACAACATTGTGGCTTAATTGCACTAAAACATGCATGAGGTGCACACCTCATTTCACTTACTCCCATGTGGAATTTACCTAAATATATCCATCCCCAAGTAAGCGTTAAGTGATAGCCAAAAAGAGAAATATACTTTTACCAATGACATGTCAATTAAATTTTTCAACACTCAAGATGGCAAGCAATACCTAACAATACCTTCAAGAAAAGAAGTTTACAAAAAACATTTGCCATCTAGTCTCAGCCACCATATCGGCTGGGCAAAAAAATTTGATATCTTGCTGAGATAAGGAACATTTATTTAAGAGAAAGTTAAGAAAAAAATTCCATAAGCAAATTTTCCTTCAATTCAATGTAATACCGTCCAAGAAAGCTATGATAAGAAAAATTTTCATATTAAAACTTTCATCTGATCTTGAAAAGAAAAAAGTTTACATAAAAGAAAACTGGAGAGGATCTAGACTGAGATTCTCTATACATTCCCTCTATAACAACTTATTCTAAGAAAAAAAAGCTTTCCTCGTGAACTTTCATCTATCAACATCTCTTTTTAAATACTAATAATTTATGTTATCTTGCCACTTTGGCGACATCCGAGATCTTGGCAAGATAGCAATGGTTACTATTCATTTTATGAGATCTTGCTGAAATCTTGGTGTGATGGCAATGGTTTAATCATAAATTATGTTTACTGAAAATTTAAGAAATTTACCGGCAATAACATCAAAATATAACAATTCCCAAACACTAACAGTTCTTACAGGCCTGAAAGTCTCATGGGCACAAACTGCAGTGTTCTGAGAGGGAACAACACCTTGAGCCTGCCAATACGCTCCACAATATGCTCTGTCACATC
The DNA here is from genome assembly GCA_035235625.1 of Saururus chinensis. NCBI lineage: Eukaryota > Viridiplantae > Streptophyta > Magnoliopsida > Piperales > Saururaceae > Saururus > Saururus chinensis. The sequence goes on from CP141140.1 coordinate 33,689,237, forward strand.
CTACACCTGACCAAACAAGAATTTGATAAAGTTGGAGACTGGAATTGGCTGCAGTTCTGGAGCTACAGAATAATGTGTACTTGGAACTTTAACCAGAACAATGAAATCAATTTCTACAAAGAAGAAGAGGCAAGCAGTATATGTTGAGCCAATTTTTATAAACTACTTCCATACTCATTGCAAGAACCCCTGCACATAAAAAAAAACTAAGAAGCAACAGCAGACATACAGTAGAGGTGGCTCAATTGACCTGTCAGCCATTAATTGATCAGACAAAACATTTCTCAAGTCACACTAAAAACAAGTTTTGACATGGCCAAATTTAAACCATTTGCTGGTCCTCATGAAATTAACCAAGTGGCTTTTATTGACTTAAAAAGTTAAAGCATATATCATGAGAAATAAATAATAGACTTCAGTATTTTATAGAGGAACCCTTAGATATAAGGTCTTAATTATGAATCTTCATTTCATTATCTATCTTGTGCAGCATTTTGTAACAACCAAATAAAGAGAATTGTCCATACACAAGTTCAAGAGTAAAAGAAGTTTACAGTGTTGAGGAACAGCAATATCAGGCCTAAATGGCATCATTTCTCTGCAAGCTTCACATGTTAGATGTGCAGTACTCTGGTTGCATTTAAAACCGCCAAGTCTTGCATCTGTATGACATCTTCAAATTACTAAAATGCACTTAATGTTTCAAATAATTATCCAAGAATATCAGAATAAACCCAGGTACAAAGAAAACACCCAGAATGACGTAGATGAAAGAAATACGGCACCAATTTGCATTAAAAACAAAAATGCATGGATCTCCTATCCATATTAGTCAAATCTTAAACAGTTTAAGATTCATGGAATGATGATTCAGCAACATTCAGGTTGAGATAAGTCAATCCAGCCTGAAAATGTTGAGAAACAAGTCCAAAACTTATTCCCACAAGTATTTAGTTATTAAAGACCATACAGAATTTTCACATTGCAGTAAAATCGAATAGTTTTTTTACCAATCCAAAAAAAAACGAAAAATCAAATAGTTTTAAAGCATTTACAAAGTTCGTTTTTATAGCATAATTTATAAAAAAAATTGCAAGTTTCTACTTTCATCATTAGTATAGGATATCAAAAAATATGTCAAAAATGAACACAAAGCAAAACAAAAATCAACATCTGAACCATGGTTGAATGAATCAACTAACAGTGCATGAAGTACATGGGTGACTGTGTAGATTGATAGAACTAGGGTTTTAAGGAAGAAGAGGAAGTTCTATTGCATTGAAAGGAATAAGCATCATGACCCTAAGTCTCCAATTACAGAAAAGTACTAATATGCCCTCACTTATGTGAAAGACTAACTAATAAGATAATAGAATTACATAAAAAGGACTAAACTACCTTCTATGAATAATTATATCCTACTGAGGATTTAAGCAAAATAATGCTACGAGAAATACTCTTCTAACATAGCTAACTAAGTTATTTAATAAGATTCTGAGATCTAACAAAAGGCCTAATGAATGTTGAAGTGTAGTGGTACCTCTATATAAGAATAAAGGTAATAGACAAAGTTCAAATAATTTTAGAGGTATCAAGCTAATGAGTTATTTGATAAAACTTTGGGACAGAGTTATATAAAAAAAATGATTAAGGAGAAGTCTAAAAAATAACTGAAAAGCATATTGGCTTTATGCTTAAAAAGATCAACAACTGAAACTATATTTTACTTAGGCAATTGAAGGAACACTTTAAGGAAAACCGGAAAAAAAAGAGTATGCTCATATGGTTTTGATTTGAAGGAAGCATCTACGATATCAAGGGATATTTTTTGGGAAGTGCTAGAGACGAAAGGAGTAACAAAGGGTTTCGTGGTTTCTATTAAAGACATGTATAAAGATGCTAAGATTAAAATAAGAACTTTTAGTGGAGAGACTCAACAATTTCCAATAACCATAGGCTTGCATCAAGGATCAGCTTTAACCCAACCTCTTTATCCTGCAATGGATTAATTAACAAGTCATATTCAAGAAGTTCCTCATTGCTTGCTTTTTTGTTAATGATATAGTATAAATAGTATAGAGTAGTTAATTGAAATCAGAATTCTGGAGGGAAGCATTAGAATTAAAGGTTTTAGGATTAGTAAAACTGGGACTAAATGTATGGAATGCAATCTCAGTAATAAGGTTCAAAATGAATGTGTAAGGATTTTTTTAATAGTTACAACTCACACACTCCACCACACATACTAAATGCCATGGGGCTGGGACTTGACCCTGGAAACTCTCCCTCAACAGGAAGAGATCCAACCGGCATACCACATACTAGATTGGCCAAATGAATCTTCAATTAGATTGAAAAAGAAATATCCAAGTGTGATCAATAATTAATGCAAAATGGAAAAATAGGTGAAGATGTTGCTGGTTTGGGGTTGGATGGTTGAAGTAAAGAGCAGCTTCAGGCGTACTTTGTGATAAGCGCATGCCCAAATTCAAAAGAAGGATGCATACAGAGATGAGAATGTTATGGATGACAGGGAAAACCATTATGGATCCTTTTAAAATGACCAAGTTAGGGGCAATTTAGAGGTAGCCGCAATAAATGATAAATTAAGAAAAGCTGATTGAGATAGTCTGGTCATATTCAACAAAGACCACAAACCACTCCAAGAAGGAGATCTAATCAATGGCTTATAGAAACCCCTCTGTTGTGTCCCGTACTAATCAGTAGGTTAGGAAATTAATTAAGTAGGCTAGGCAATTATTTTAATTAGAATTAATTTGATTTGTGTCTATGTAGCCAGATGACCATATCCTATGTAGCCCAATGGAGTAGGGCGGTCTATTTAGGCAATTTCTCTTGTAATCAGAAGTTAGTGATTATTTGCCCTAATCTCCCTCTTTCTCCACTTCTCCTCCCCGACCTCTCCCTTTCTCACGAGATCGCACTTGCTTCCAGCAAGTGTGTCCCTTTCCCTCTCCCAATCTTCCCCTTCTCTTCCTCTTTTTCTCCTCTTTACTCCTTTCTCTACAGTGAAGCTTATATAATTTGGTAACGAAGTCATCTAGTCCTTCCTCCATGGCGAACAGCAGAGTATATGAGTGACGAAACCAGGACACCAGACAAGAAAACGCCCTGGCGGAACCAGTTCCGCCTGATACTGCCTTACCTTCCACTGCTGCCAGCCTGCCGGCGGTTGGGACCAGGTCCTCGCCGCCCTCTCTGCCCTTCAGGTTCAGACAGCAGAGTCACAAGGAATTGTTCTCCAGGAACTGAGGGCACATCTTCAGTCATCAATGCACTGCCAGCAAGCAATGCTGGACCAAATCTGGAAGGACCAAGCAGCCTGTTTGGTCGCTTTCACAGCAAGTCCAGTCTTCGCCCCATCTCTGGTCCCGCCTCCGCCTTCAGCAGTCTGTCCCCATGGAAAAGGTATCTACCAGGGCCCCTCTGCATCAGTTCTTCACCCTGGGTCAGGCTATTCCGCACCCTCCACATTTCCGCCATCCACCACCAGTGACGGAAGGGTTCCGCCCACCGCCGCTGGACCAAGTCGCACACAGTCCAACTCAGCAGTAGGCCATGAACTGCCCCCAATTCCTTAGTAGCATGACAGCGATCTTTATTCCTATATTCCGATGAAGCAACAAATGACGAAATATATGGACCGGCCCCTAAGGCGAGCATATTATGCCTTAATTTTCTGGAGTATTCAGGAGAGGACAACCCCAATGAATGGGTTTCAAGAGTGGAGCATTTTTTCTCATACGAGGGAACTCGTACAAAACAGCGGGTGCTCTTGGCTTCCTTCCACCTCAAGGGGGATGCCCTGGTGTGGCTTCATCAACTCAAGCAGCAAGAGGGCACTATCACATAGGAGTATTTGGTAGCAGAACTATGCGTCAATTTTGGGCCAAACGAATATGAGGATTTTCACTCCCGCTTGCATAACCTCCGCCAAACCTCTTCTATTCGTGCCTATCAGATAGACTTTGCACAACTGGCCACCCGAGTTGACTAGACACCCTTAGCCGTCCTTTCTAAGTTTGCGGTGGGCTGCAAGAAAACATCCAGGCGGAAGTTCAACAGTTTGACATCAGGCCATCTGCCTATCCCGTATCAAAGAGGATCGTCTCCAAAGACTACATAGGGGTGACCATAACTTACCAATGACACGGTCGAATCCTACTCCCGCGCCACCCTCCGGCCAAGTGCAGCACCTTACCCCTGCTCATATGGAGGACCACCGCTCACATGGCCTCTATTTTAATTGAGACGAGTGCTTGTACCGGATCATAAATGTAAGCGTCCAGGTTCTGTTTTGATAATGGAAGAGGGGATGGACATTTGTGATAATTCTCCTTGTGATGAGCCAGAGGGTGGTCTCGAGATCTTCATGCATGCATTCGACGGATCTCATGAACCCCATACATTTCGAGTGGATGGATTTATCAATAGCAAGTTGTCTCCATTCTCAATGACAGCGGTAGCACCCATAACTTTATTAACGATCGTGTGGCTTGTAAATTGGGGTGTTCCATTCGGCCATCCACCTCCTTTGATGTGCTAATCAGTGATGGGCAATACTTACCGAGCAGTGGTGTATGTCCCTCCATTCCTTCAGCAATCCAAGGTCATATCTTTGATATTGATTTGTTTATGCTTCCTACTAAGAGAGCTAATATTGTGCTTGGGGTACAATGGCTCCGAGACCTCGGACCCATTACATGGGATTTCAAACACCTACATATGAATTTCCTCTATGGTCATACACAGGTTCAGCTATGTGGGAAGCAACTAGGTACCCTCTACTCGGTTTAGCCAGTAAATTCTCTTTTTAAATTTGCTGCCAGAGGATTGTTACTACAATTGTGCACTGATTCACCACCAGAGACCACTAGCCTTTATTGGATTTAGTCTCTTTGTTGGCCGAATATGATGGGATTTTTCAGAAGCCGTCCACCTTACCTCCAGCCCGCCTTCATGATCACCGTATTCATATTCAGCCGGGTGCCCATTAGCAAATGTCTGCCATTATGAATACCCTAAGGTGCAAAAGGATGAAATTGAAAAGCTAGTGCAAGAGATGTTCACCTCGGGACTTATCCGCCCCAGCACTAGTCAATTTTCCTCTCCAATACTCCTTGTTCACAAAAAGGATGGATCGTGGCATTTTTGTGTGAATTACCGTGCCCTAAATGCTATAACCATTAAGGATAATACCTCATACCTGTAATTGAAGAACTTCTGGACAAACTAGCAGGAGCAACTGTCTTCACCAAGCTAGATTTGCGCTCACAGTACCACCAAATTAGGATGCATCCTTTTGATATTCATAAGACTGCTTTCTGGACACAACGATCATAATGAATTTTTGGTCATGCCCTTTGGTCTCAAATACTCTATCTACCTTTCAGAGCTTAATGAATGACATTTTCTGCCCCTTTCTACAACAATTTGTTCTAGTCTTCTTCAATAATATTTTAGTCTATAGCCGTTCTTGGTCAGAACATCTTGAGCATATTCAGGCGGTATTCTCTACCCTACTTAGCCATAATTTATTTTTGAAACAACTAATGCCTGCTCCTGTGAGCAGGCTTTATCTGACGAGAGGTCTGACAAATGTGTGAATTATCCAGAAAGTCTACATCGTTTATATTTTTTGACAAATTTACCCCTCTATTCATTTCCTCTTGCTTTCTTCTCAGTTTCTTCTTTCATTTTCTTCTTCTGTCCAGATCGCCTTTTCTTCCACTGTCCAGATCACTTCTTCCTCTGTCCAAATCACTACTCTCTTTTTTCCTTCATTCAAATCTTAACTCCATGCTCTATGCCCACTCCTCTGTCTCCCTCTCTGTCTATAGTAGCTCCGACACCTCCACTTCATGTCCTCTTCCACTAGGCCCTCCCATTCATTTTCTGCTTTTTTTTCCTTCTTTTGTCCATATCGCTTCTTCCTCTGTCCAAATCGCTGCTCCCTTTCTTCCTCCATCCAGATCTTTACTCAATGCCTCCTTCCCCTCCCATCTCCTTCTCTGTCTCCCTCTCCATCCACAGCAACTCCGACACCTCCACCGCTTGCCCTCCTCCACCGCGCCCTCTGTTTCTTTTACTTCTTCTGTTTAGATCACTTCTTCCTCTGTCCAAATCATTGCTCCCTTTCTTCTTTAGCATCTTTACTCTATGCTCAATGCCTCCTCGATCTCCCTCTCCGTCCACAACAGCTCTGGCTCCTCCCTCCTAATAAAGATAGTAAATGTTTACTCTCTTTGTTATAAACAAAGAGAGTAAATTACTCTCTTTGTATATAACAAAGTGAGTAAATATTTACAATTTCCACTATCATTTCCTTCATATTTCTAGTGTCAGAGAATTGGAGCAGTTTGATTATAGATAAAAAAACGAGGGTTTTGTAAGAAGCCAAAATTCTTCGTACCTCTTGATGAAGATAGATGTAGGCTAGGGTTACATATTGCCGAGGCAAAATAGTGGTATAACGACGCCTTTGCAGGGTTGGGCTTCCTGGTGGTCTCGGAGCCATATGCCATATAAGAAAGGGACGATTGGGCGTGGGGATTGCCGACCTGGGCGGCAGCCTTGATCTCAAAGGCAACTCCCTCCATGGATCTCGGATCAGAGGAGACAATGGCAGAGATCATCTTGTGGATGCCAGACAAGTAGAGCGACTCGGCGGCCAATATGAAGTCGGAGGCAGAGGCGTAGAAAGAGGAAGTAAAGGAGTTGAATAGGAACTCTAGCTTGACGATGGAGTGCTAGGAGCCAAGGTCGAGGTGCTCTTCCACTTCACTCTTCAGATGAAGGGGCATTTTTGTCTGAATACTAATTTTAGAGTTAATATCATATTAATAATTATTTTGGTAGTTAGCGCCTAAATCCCCTTTATTTTTTAAAAAGTTGAAATATGCTTTAGGGTTGCTGCAGGTTGATTATCTTGGGCATGTCTTCTCAGCCACCGGTGTATCTACCGATCCTTCAAAGATTGAGGCCATTACAAATTGGCCAACTCTATCCGCTGCTCATGCACTCCGGGGGTTCTTGGGATTGACTAAATATTACCGGCATTTTATAAAGAATTATGGAACATTGGCAGCACCTCACAGCCCTCCTCAAGAAGGGAGCTTTTCAATGAAACTCAGAGGCCCAAACATCTTTTGATACCCTAAAGCTAGCCATGTCGTCTCAGCGGTACCTTATGCAGGGTGGATGACATATTGCTTATTTTTCTAAGGCTCTCTCGGGGGGTACCTCACAGCTCTCTACCTATGAATTAGAAATGTTGGCCATTATTCATGCAGTTACAAAGTGGAGGCCTTATCTCTTGGGGCACAAATTTTTAATCCGGATGGACCATCACAGCCTACGCTATTTTTTAGATGAATGGGTTGCATCTCCTCCACAAAGATGGGTTTCCAGACTCTTGGGGTATGATTATGACTTGGTTTATAAAAAGTGATAACCAGGCCGCAGATACACTGTCTCGCCAGCCAGAGAGTTCTCACCTTTCCACATTGTCCATGCCAACCTTTTCATTCCTGGCTGACTTGATCCATTCCTATGAGCATGACACAAAGAGTGCCACCCTCATCTCTCTGCTTCGTGCTGATCCATTGTGCTCACCTTTTGTTTTGCAGGGTGATTTACTCCTACGGCATGACCGCTTATGGGTTCCCCTTGTTTCCCAACTGCAGAAACAACTCATCTATTTCTACAAGGGACAATTTCACACCTATAAAAGGATTTCTCAGAATTGTTATTAGCATGGCCTTAAGAAGAATGTTCATGATTTCGTGGCTTCTTGTGATATTGGCCAACGGGCAAAGGCCCTCACCTCCTCACCAGCAGGGTTGTACCAGCCACTTCCTATCCAAGAGAATATCTGGGAAGATATTTCCATGGACTTCATTGAGGGCTTACCCTTGGTACAAGGCAAAAGTGTTATTTTGTAGTCGTTGATTGCCTGTCTAAGTATGCTCACTTCTCACCATTGGGACACCCCTACTCCGCCGGCCACGTGACAAGTTTTTGTGAGAGATGTTGCCAAACTTTATGGCATGTCACATTCTATCATCTCATATCGAGATCATATTTTCCTGCCCACATTTTGGAGCAATTTCTTTGAGCTACAGGGCACTACTTTGAAGATGAGCATAGCCTACCATCCCCAAATAGATGGCTAGATGGAGGTCCTTAATTGCTGGCTTGAACAGTATTTGCACTATTTTGCAGGCGATCATCCTATAAGATAACCAAGTTTCCCAAAAGCTCGAACTGTTACGAAGGGGAAATCTTTTATATTAATTTTATATTCTAACACCCCCCGTCACATGCAAGTGCCTATCAAGCACAGCACGTGGAACATAGTTGGGGTATAAATGTCTCAAACAAGACTTGAACTCAAGACCTCCCATAACCTGGAGCTCTGATACCCATGTAAGATAACCAAGTTTCCCAAAAAGCTCGAGCTGTTAGGAAGGGGAAATCTTTTATATTAATTTTATATTCTAACACATCCCTGTCGTTCGTTTGCACTTCTACCATGGGCTGAATGGTCATACAACACAGCTTACCATTCTCTTTTATGTACCGCACCATTCGGCTGTGGGTGCCATTGACCAATTATTGCAAGAGCAAGATGAAGTCCTTTGTACGCTCAAGTTGAATCTCAAGGCTACCCAGAATAGAATGAAGCATGTTTATGACTAACACCATACCGACAGGGAGTTTGTGGTTTGTGATTGGGTGTATGATTGGGTGCATGCATCGTTTCCATTATCCTTACTTGATTGTAGAAAAGGTGGGAAATGCGGCCTACAAGCTCCAACTACCGCCTACAGCCTGCATTCACCCGGTATTCCATTTTTCCCACCTTCATCGGTTTGTGGGAAATCTAGCTGCTATTACTCTTTCCATTCCACCATCTTCTCCACTATCGGATACTACACTAGTATTGACTCCTGCTTCTATTCGGGACACACGGCGCATTCGGCATAACGGCCGCCTCGCCACTTAAGTACTTGTTGCTTGGCAGGATCAGCCTTTGGAGGAAGCCATCTAGATACTTGAAGGTGATTTTGTTAGTCAGTTTCCTAACTGGACGCCTTGAAGACAAGTCGTCTTTCAAGGGTGGTAGGATGTTGTGTCCCGTAATAATTAGTAGGTTAGGAAGTTAATTAAATAGGCTAGGCAGTTATTTTAATTAGAATTAGTTCGATTTGTGTCTATGTAGCCAGATGACCATTTCCTATGTAGGATCAGCCTTTGGAGGAAGCCTATTTAGGGAATATCTCTTGTAATCAAAAGTTAATTAGAGATTATTTGCCCTAATCTCCCTCTTTCTCCACTTCTCCCTTTCCCTCCCCCTTTCTCACGAAATCACACGTGCTTCTAGCAAGTGCGCCCCTTTCCCTCTCCCAATCTTCCCCTTCTCTTCCTCTTTTCTCCTCCTTTCTTTACAATGAAGTGTACATCACCCTATAAGAAAAAGTGGAAGACCCCGAGATGATTTAGAAGGAATTGGTAAGAGAATATCTGCAATAAATGAATTGGATATAGAAATGGTCTACGATAGGCCTGACCTAAGGAGTAGAATCCATGTTGCAGACACCATATCAAGGTTTTCAAAATTAACCTAGTCGCCAAGCCGTTTTGGTTGCCATGTCGATACGACCAGGTTCAACCGGTCGGGTTGGCTAGGTTGAGCCCGTTCATCAACCTCTAGAAGAAATGTCTTCATCCCTCTTCTTCTAAACAACCCCTCCCGTTGCCACCCTGAGCCATAGGAGGCAACTATCACAAGCTCGCCACTTTTGGGGATCACATGGGATAAAAATTGGTGGCTCCCCACGGCGTCAGGTGGTGGAAGGTCTCCTTGTCTCCCAAGCGAACAAGTAAACAGCTGCCCAGCAGTTGGCCATTGATTGCAACAACTCGTAGGTGAGACCAAGTAGATGCAATGGCGACCATGATTAAGCTCTGCAAGATGGAAAGAGCTTGGCGCCAACTAAATGAGTGTCGACCCTGACTGAGTCTCAATCATCGTCTCACTCACTAGCCTTCTCCTCATGATCGGCTGGAGCCTTAGGCAACTTAGGCAGCTGCCAATGGCCCCACCAAAAAAGGCCTCCTATTCATTACTTTTGTATACAAAACCATATTTGACAATACATTAATATGAGACAACCTTTTGATGTTCTATCATCCTAATTCTATGTTATAGACTTATAGGCTATCAAGTTGTAGAATTCCAGCAACCCAAAAGGAAATCATTGGACAAGCAACAACCGATCTGTTGGATAATCTGTCTATCTGCATGTGTCTATTTGGGCCGATCTAGGCTTGATATACATTGTTGGGTCATTCATTGGCAGCATAAGCTTTTAAGACAACTTCGTTTATAACATGGTATTAAAGCCAAGAGGTCCTTGTTTTGAAACACGCCCCTACCTCTGTATTTTGTGCACGTGCAAGCATCTACATCCATTAAATTATGTTTGTCCGTGCAAGGGAGTGTTGGATAATCTGTAAGTCTGCATGTATCTGTTTGGGCCGATCTAGGCTTGACATATATTGTTGGGCCGTTCCTTGATAGCTTAAGCCTTTATGGCTACTTGGTTTCCCCAATGGAAATCTTCTAACATAGTGCCTCTATGTAAATTATCCCTAACATAGTCTTATACGCCAAATTGGTGTTGTTGTCAAATCATTGATGTTGGACCAAGAGTGGCTGAGGGGCTTAAGGGGGTCAAGTGCCTCACTGCCTCTTTCCCATCCCAACCCCCATTACATAGTAGTTTTTTCTTCATCTAAATTGATTAAATCGACCCATCCGGGTCTCAAAACTTCATAGAACCCAACAATCCGACCTAGAAAACTAATAGGGTCTGGTTGAGGCCAGCTCACTTGGACAGGTACAGTCCAGGTTTCAAAACATTTTCCCATACAAAAGGGATGAGGTGATGATGATGAATACTTAGATATTGTTAGGATCATATCTACTAGTGTCTAAGCATATAAAAAAAATCTTAAAAGTAATATACTTGCGTGTTAAAATACTGAAAGGTCTCTAATATTTTAGCAGTCAAGGTAGTTTTAAGCCTTGGTCTGATTGCGATATGGCTGAATTCTTTGTTCAAGACCAGCTACTCAGAACTCAGATAATTGCAACCAGGGCGCCTTACCTTTTCACCAAAATGATTGTATTAAGATTGAGGTCCTTAATCCTTTTATTAAAAGGATGAAATTCAGTTGATATATGTATCCCCTCTATCTCAAAACATACATTGTTTGATCAGTTTACTTGGTAATTACGCTACTTCAGTTTTTAAAAAATGTATATTAGAACCAACAGTTTTTTTGGGTAAAGAGTTAATGTTTCCCATTTCTAATGTCAACATTAATTTATTTCTCCATTTTTGTATCATTTGACCCAAGATTACTTCAATCACTGCCATGTAGACTCTCCTGCCATAATACACATAAGCCTCCTTGCTTGTTGGAATGACACATAAGCACTCAAACTATACATAAATTGCATTATTTGGGGGGTTTTGTAATAATATAAGAACAGTTATATGTCACGAAACTCACTCTTCCAATCTTATACTTACATTGTTTGATCTGTATAGTTGGTAAGCTATGCTATAGCAATGATTTTATATTTATGTTTCAACCAACAATTTTCTTAACTAATGATATAAATGTTTCACATTCCTCAATTTAATTTACTTCCACAATTTGTGCATCAAAACCTATTTCTTCAACTGCCATGTAAACTATCTTGCCATGATACATGTGTGCCACCTTCCCTCTTGATGTGCCACGTGATCTCCTTTGGAAAAGTACAGACCATTGCATTATTTAGAGATTTTAGTAGTTTACATGAAAAATAATCTGGGGTTTCATGACCTTGAAAAAAAAACTGATAACTCTTTGCATGTTTCCCTTAAAATTCTATCTTATGAAGAAAGAGATGAAAATTGCCACATACAATCCAATACAAAAGCAACAAGTAACACAGACCAGAAAAAAAGGACAATCTTAATAACATTACCACATTGAAGGCATGGAAGTTCTATGATATAATTTTCAGCATCCATAGAAACTGACTGTTTCCTTTTGCGGCCTTTTCCCTTAGTGACCTAAAATGAGCAGAAAGTACAAAAGGCTTTCAAAGAAAATATCACAACTTTTAACAGTTAAAAAAAACAAAAAAAATCTAACATGCTAAAATATTACATTCTTTTAAAAATTTGTCTTCCTTCACTGTTAGACTTGCACTACAATTTACAGGGGTTATCACCTCAAATCTTTAACTTAGACGACACATTACAGAGATAATGCAAATCATATAAGATAGAATCTAGAACTATTAATTTAATAGCTAATTTTCCATTAAGGTGCCAATTTCATCTAATATGTGTCTCTTGCATATCCTCTTCAAAGTAAGTGTTGCATCTCATACGTGAAATCTGGCAAAAACAAGTGCTTCAGTTAAATTTCCTACCAATGTTATACTCCTCTGATAAATTTTCTTGATGACTAACAATTTGTTCCTAAGTACAAGTCATTCTGGTTGCTGCGTCATGCAAACACCTTGGCAGATCAGTTAAAAGTACAGCATGACAAGGCCTGTCCTGAGAAGAGCGAGCTCATTGCATGATCAATCAGGCCAGCATAGGCAGTGGCCCATGTAGAATATGTTGGCAAGCCATGCGAAATTCAAGACATAAAGGACACAGAATGATCTTGCCAGCTGTGCAACACTGAACGAAGGCCCTTACATATATCTAGCCATGCAATGCCATATAGAAGGCCATATGTTATCAGCAACTCAGTCATGCAAAATCTATGACTGGACCACACCAAAATTGAGAAGATCTTGCACAGGAGCATAAGAGAATTTGTTAATTTGGACTCATTTTCTAATAAAAATGCTAAGGCAACAAGCAGCCAGTGATGCTGCATGAAGCTCACATTGATGATGCAGGTCGTAGGCTCATGTGAGGCCCGCATCATCAATGCAGCGTGACATGGGCATCTCTGGCAGTGAGCAGCCTAGTACTACTCATTTTCTTATAACCAATGGAATTTGATTAGGCAAACATCATCTCCAAGGAATGTCCCAATATAGCAGTTTACCTTTTAAGTACCCATCCATCCCTCCATTCTCTATTTTACACCTGTCATATCCTTATTTCAGCTTTGAAATAGAAGATTTGATGAGATAGTCCTCAAAATTATAGTCCAAACAAGCAAAGAAAAGAACAACTGTTGATAATTCTTATTAAATATCATGCAACGCCTCTTCCCTAAATGCTGATTAAGCCTACGCCTGATGTCAAAACCAATTAAGATTAATAATTATCTTCAGTTTTGAGTGGTGAGATGCTGTCCAAAACCCTAGTTGTGATTACTAGATATATTTACAGAAGGATGATCAGTAGATTTCATTATTGAGTCAATTTGCATCATCTAGCCCCATCACATTATTACAGATTTACAAAACATTTTTCGCTTTGCAAGGCATCAGCCACCTATGGTAAAAATACAAACAGTAAATTGATGTGTAAAGTTTGCAGTGTACTTTTTCTCGACCAAGAGGTGCATAGTCAGGAGCTGAAACAAAGTGTGATTTACCATACTCATGATGTGAAAAAATGAAACTCACAAGATTTGATTTAATGGATGCATATCCATCTAAAATGCCCATTTCTTCATCAGAACGTTTCAGTGAAGCAGCACTTTGCAATATAGCCTGCATAAAGTAGATGGAAAGAATGAAATCAAATACAAAAGAAAAAATAGAGATCAAATAAGAGAAAACAGAAAATCTGCAAAGCATGAGAATTCATAGTAAAACCAACAAATTTTCAAAATTTATATCGCATTTGATATGTTTCCTTCAAGAAACACCTTCACAGCTAGCATATGCTATAGCAAAAAAAATCATATAAGGTCCAAGCCACCCATTCACATTGCAGGATCAAGAAGCAAGATAAGCCAATCAAGCCTCAAAGGCAACAGGAACATATAGACAATGCACTAACTACACTCATCTACCTCCAGCTTACAGAAAGCACCTTTCAACTCTAAAAAGCTGATTATGTCCTTCATGTATCATAATTAGTAACAGAACTCCTTTTGTCATCACTTCATTAATCAAATTTGTTAATATTTGCTAGAGTAAAAGAGAGCAGTCAGTTTCAACAATATGCATATGTTTGCATTCTCCAACACTGTTTTGCTCTAGCATGTCACTACATGGTAACTAGTGAAGGGTACCTTCACAAGGTACAAGTTCCTGAAAAGCTGTAGACGAGTACTCACCCCCGAATTAGATCTAAAACATTTAATAGCAGCATTAAATTGAGTGTGAACCATAGTAACAAAAGTATCACAGATAGTAAGGAAGCCAGAACAATGCCGCAACAAATATACTCTTAACAAAATTAACAGAATCCCTTTAGAAAGCATTTCTCCCTTGAGAAACATTGGCTGAAAAAATGGTTTTTATTATTTAAAAGAGCAAGGAAACTGCCTACTACCGGCATGGCCAAGAACAGCATGGCACTTCCCAAGCTGCCCATGGAATCCCTGGGATTTAAAACCTAGCCAGTCTGAGAAATTATTCGAGCATGAAGATACTGTTCGAGCAGGTCATGAATACCAACCAATTAGAAACATTAAATCTCTGGTCAGACAATATAGAAAGCCTACCACTGCATATGTGAGCTTGCATGCTAAGTAGGCAACATGATTACTTCATCAAATCACATGTCACAGGGCAATGCTTTTAAAACCGTCTCAGCCAGTTACCCGGAATGTTGACCAGGCCAGTTCAACCAGGTCTGACTGCTGGGTTGACCCATTGCTGACATAAGCAACAAAATATCCTTATATCTGATCTTCTTCCCCCCTCCTCCCATCTCCACTCCAAAAACCCATTGCCCCGCCTGGCCGGCTCAGCGGTTAAACTGGCCATGCCAAGTTCACTCGGCTAGGCCAAAGTAACCCATAAAACTGGCTGCATCGGCCTGTAAGTTGTCTGTGTCCGGTTGAACCCGGTACGACTGGCCAAGTCTGGTTTTTAAAACATTGCTTGCAAGTGAGGAGCAATTCATAATAAAAAAAAAAAGGCATTTCCACTCCTTTAGCCACAACAAGCTCACTAAATAACTAAACAAAGCAAATTGTCACATCACTTTGTATCGACTTATACAATTTTTGCCACCTATAATACAAAGAGTCTTGTTTATATAAGCCCGGGTTCATGCGCGACTACGTGAGCCCGATGTGCAGTGGGATTTTGATCTAAATGGCGCACATAACTCAGGGAGCAGATTAGTTTCTGCCCCCTTGTGTCGTCAGATCTCAATCCAACAGCTCATGATGCTCAGGCTCATGCAAGCACGTGTGAGCCCGGACTTATACAAACTTTTTCCTAATAAAAATATAAGGGGTCTGATTTAAATATAGAAGTTTATCAATTAGAAACCCATTTTATATCCCAAAAAATTTTAAGCATAAACTTAGGTTCCCTTTGAAGGCATGCAACCCTTCATCTGAGTAGGGGTGAAACTTTGAAGTGCTGGCCTGCTGCCCCGGCCCATAAAATTGTGGGTTAGGCTGGACTTTTAAAAGCCCATCTATGGCTAGGGTTGGGCCAAGGCCTGGAAATAGGTTGGCGCACTGGACTATAAGGCTAGAGCCTAGCTCCAACCCCGTTTCAGCCCTACGTCAGAGCAGTTGATGAATGGAGCTTATTCCTCAATATATCACATTTGGTGACTCCTGATCATCAGGGCCCTTGCCACTTCACATCCTTCCCAAGCCTATAATAGGCATTGGGCAGTCATTTACACAAGAACTTCCGACTTAAAGAATGTAATATCTATTAAGAAGTAAATTACAAGCACAAATTAAGATGATTACGTACCTCCTCAATAATGTGCATAAAATGGTTTTTCCCAACAGAAGCTATATTTGCTCGACATTGAGGGCAAAGGACATTTTGTCCCTTTTTCTGGGATCGTCTCATCCATTCTGACAAGCACCCATTACTAAAGGAAAAAAAAGGTGTCTGATTATATTGAAAAGCATATCAATATTCTAGTTCTATAAAAAAAATCTAAAAAATGTACATCACCAGAAATTGTGAAGACAAGGTGCAACAGTCACCACATCATGCCATACGCTTAAGCATATTCCACATTTTGCATGTTCAACATCTAAAGGTATCTACAAGATTAAAATCAAATTAAACAAACAACTAAACAGCCAAAATTCCACCCGCAAGGACTAAATAAAAAATCCATAAATCTGACTCTCACCTGTAAAACTTTTTCAGCTTGTTTTTCAGTCGACATTAATCTGAAATAATATGTCAAACCTGGAGAATTATGGCATAGAACAATCAGTTCTTGCAGTGCTTTCACATGACCAAGTCTTTAACGTAACCTCCTAACATTCGAGCTTAGAATCAAGCCCAAGGTAAAAGAACTGAACAAAATAAACACTACATCCAAGTGAACAGAAACAATTAAGTATCAGCCTATACACTATTCTGCTGTAGAAAAAGCCTTAGGAAGTAACTCAAAAATTTCCGAGCAAAATTCAAAAGTAAAACATCTAGACCCAGCATGGAAAAATAAATCATTATAATAGATCAAGGAGAAAGTACGGATACATTGGCATAACTTCAAAATTCATATTGAATTAATTACAAGCAATAATAACACCAAATTAGAAAAGCAAGCTACCGGAAGACAAGATTAGCCATCGATACGTAATGACAGGGGAAAGAAAATCATTTGCTTCACAATTTGCTCACTAAAAGATCTTTCAAAATCAAATATAATGATCAAAGAATGCACCATATTGTTATGGACAGCGTAGACATCGGGACACAATGGTAAAGCTACACAAGTCAACAATACAAAACGATAGAGGAAAGATAGATCAAATGCATTTGCTTCACAATGACAAGCTCACTAAAGAACTGTCAAAATCACAAATCCAAATAAAAAAATGAACATTACATTTTTGTAGACAATGTAGACATTGGGGCATAATGATGAAGCCGCATAAGTTCTCAATGCATAATGACATAGAGAAAAGACAGATCAAGCTCATTTGCTTCACAGTGACAAGCTCGCCGAAAGAAATAACAAAATCCAATATCCAGATAAAATATGAACATTATACTGACATAAACAATTTAGACACAGGGGCATAACAGTGAAGCTACTTGTATCAGGAAAGACGTTCAAATTGGACCAGAGGTGTGTGATTATCCATGGTTGGAACCAAAAGATTCAAGGTTCTAGATTGAAAATTGATGAATTAGAGGTTAGGGAATGGACAAATTGGAGGATAATTAAGATAAAATTCAGTCGGTTTAGGGAGTAAAATCAATCAAAAGGGAGAGATAAGCGGATGAAATGGGAGAATCCAAGACATTATGTGGGAAAGAATCAGAGGACAACTGGAGAGATTAAGATTAATTTCTGATTTACATATACTCACTCATTGACATCATGTTTGGTTGTGATTACATGCAATAGGTTTGCTAAATGGGACAAATTAAATAACCTAAAAAACCCAATGAGTCACTCCTAATAAAAATAACAAATACTCCCAAATAATTAACAAATTACAACTTGGTTCATAATCATTGCCTTAGCAAATTACTAAGTAGAAACACTAATTTTGTCAATTGAATCAAACCAGCAAGTGAATGCATTTGAAGCAAACAAATGCATTGATCAGGCAGAAGCTAATCAGCCAATTCACAACATTCCACCATCATTTCCACATAACCTTATCCTTGAGGTGGTCTTTTTTCTAGTGCCACACCAAATGGGTCCACCAATGCTCTGATTCAATAGTCTTCAATTGCAGGCTCAATTGCACACAAAGCATGGAGAGTATGGGTGCCGTAGATAAGCCCAGGTAAAATTTGGGTAAAACTCATTAAAGATAAGTAATTCAGAGTATTCCCCATACATTAGGGGGGCAGGCCTAAACCCAATCAGAAGACCTACATTAAAACCATCAAGAATACCCTTCATCAAGATGACTTCCCTCTTCGGGCCAGAAAAATAGCCAGGATAAGCATGACAAACTGGGAGCTGATACAGCCTGGATTTTCGGTCATAGATGTTGGATGACGGTCAACAAGAAAGCCAGTGACAGAGCTGCGTTTGGAAGGCCTTATTTAGGGGCAGAAGATGTTGTTCATGTGGATAAAACAGAGGCAGATAAGAATAGAACATCATTCAGTTGGGGCTTCGATGCAGGCGGCTGCTGAACTCCACCAGATGATGTAACAGCTACAGCAAGGGAAAATCCCTCTGGAACAGGGACGGAACTACATGGTGACTGGGGGGAAGGGGGAGGGGAATGGGTGCTTCAAAAACAAATTATATAACCCACACCTAAATACTTATCTAATTTTTTAAACATTTTGGGCAGAGAACTCTGACAACTAATTACTTTGACCCAGACCCACCAAATTTTCTTTTTAAATGTTCACAGAATCCTTGGGGCTTTTCTTTGCCTACTTCGCACCCTTCTCCACCATGGACTGAGGAACTCTCATGAAAAGGGACTGTGAAGATGTTCAGAACACCCTGTTGGATGAGATAATAGATGCAGATATGGGATCCTACTATGCATATTTTCCAGCACAATGATTACATTGCAATCATTATGTTGACTCCAAGAGATAGATAGAAAGCCCCTCAATCAACAAATCAAACACCTCTTCATCAAAGATTGCTTGACAAACTTCACAAAGTCTCGAGTGTGTTTTTTTCACCAATTTATCATCTTTGTCACTTATCATCTCCATAGCTTATTGCAGAGAGTTCGAAGAAAGCACAATATATTTCCTGATTTTTTTTTATTTAGAAGAGTTTCTCCAATGGAATTTGGTTAAAAATCAGGTTGATGACAAATCCAGCCAAGTTAGGTTCAGTTGTTCTGAAAGTGGGCTATGTACGCCTGTTAGTAAGAATGGGTCAGTAAGGTTGCTGGATGGAATGATTAGCTAGAAATAGGTGGGTCATTGGTAGGTGGCATCCAAAGATACAATAAAAGAAAGGACAGCAAGACTCAAAAGCTGTCCTCCAGTGGAGAAACTCCAGATGTAGGTGGATTTCAGCAAGTTGAGGCCTTATGATTAAAAGATAAGTGCAGAATAGAAGATCTCTAATTATCGATTGGAAATGGATTTATGTGGCGATAATTACAGCACAGGTATAAAAAAATTATTCATTTCTTGGCCCGCCCTGAAATGAAATCCTGGTTTTGTCCCTGCTTTGGGAGATCAGGGAGCGAACACCAATAAAGTTGAGGTCATTGGCATTCAGGATGGAGACTGTTTTCAAGGAAAAGATGTTGGTACCAGACAAAACAATCATCATCAAGTTCGGTGGCAAATGCCAAGAAGAAGGTGAAAAAGAGTGACTCGCCCCACCCACTAGCTGCTAATGGCTGGAGTAAGAATTAATCACCGGCATTGAAGTTGTGCCCTTTTCGCTCTGCACGTCACTGGTAAAGATGAAGGCAGTGTGGTGATAAGCAAATACTATATGTCACAATATAGTAATACTATATGTCACAATATATTAATACTAACTTATACTTGCATGGCCGAAAGAGCAAATCAAAATAAACACTAACCTTTTTTATCTGATCCAGGAACAATTTGACTTCCACACTCGATACTTGTACATTCTTCTATTCCAAGGAGCATATTGTTGACATATATCACACTTGAACTAATACAATTACACAAAAAAACAAAAAACAATTGGACATCCATAAGCAACTTATGGCAAAGAAAGAAAATTTTATTTTACTAAACAATAATGGCACACAGACATCAAGAAAAGTAATAATTGAACATCAATTAATTACAAAATAAAGTATATATATAAAAAAGTTAAGAAAAAAAAAAGCAAAGAAGGCTATTCATGTCCTGTTGCTACTGAGGCATTAAATGGAAAATGTTTAACAAGGGGGGGCTGTAATTGTAACCGAATTACCACAAATAATCCACAACAACAATACAAAAAAGTTATTATATTTGCAAGCAGCTTCATCTCAAGATTAGTTCAGATGCAAACAGCTCCAAAAACACTTGGGATCCATGTGTTAAATCAGTCATACTTATCATCTAAGTACCACAATCAACGATGCAGTATAAAGTAGAAAATTTTTACTTCTTTTTCTCCTTATATGCATAGTATATTTGTCAATTGCCAAAAATAGTCCTTAGTTTGTTGGCATACTTCATATTAGTTACTAATTCGCTATCTTGAGCCAGGTTTTAAACCGGCATTTTTTGTCTGTAATAAAAGTCATAAACGTGTGTTTTAATCAGGAAACTAATATTACCACACATTAAATATCATTTACTTGTCTTTTCCAAGCTATAGATGGCACTATAGGACTTGCTGCCCACAAAGATAATTTCTTTGTCATCAGCATTAGCTTGGAGAAAGAACATTTCGAAAAGCAGCACAAAGAATTGAAAAGAAAGCCAAACACATGATGTGAAATTTGGCAAATTAAACATTTTAGCGGGATATATATCATTAATCTTTCTTGTCTTTCTGAAAGTAAACTCTAAGCACATATATGGAAACCAGTACTTGTAATAATACAATTTATGGGACTCAAATATTGTCCAGCTTGATTGAATCATTAAAGACTAGGGTTTTTGGAGAGATGAAAGAGATTCCCTAGAATTAAATAAAAAAGGCTATTACAAGATGCAACTAGCCTCTAAGTTCGCCTAGGGTTGCCAATTGAAGAAAAAGACACTACTACCCTCACTTTAAGTGAAGGGCTGACCAATCATATAACAAAAATAACAATGAAAGAATAACTACCCCTAATAAATAGAACTATGCTACTAAAGAATTAACCAAAAGTATAAAGATATGAGCAAATATACTCCTCTAACACAGCTCATCACTCCCAAATTATTACTCTACCACCCCATATAATATTCCATTAGTATTGAACTGAATTTTCTTGTTCAGATGTTGGTCGAGTAATCCCATGCATTTTCATGCTCTCTGGAAGGAAAATGTACAGTAGATCTGAGCGTTATCAAAACAATGTCCTTCTCAGATTTGTTTTCAGACAATTAGATAATAAGCTGTAAAACAGGTCTCTCAATAGTGTTAAGAGAACGAGTTTTGCTTAGTTATATTTTCTCTCTGCGGAGCTTTTCTAATTCTCATGTTTTCTCTGTCTCTGGCTTCTTCCAAGACTGCTTTATCATGCTCTCACTCATTCTTATGCATCTTTAAAAAAAGGGTTGTTCCTACCGGTTTGTGATGTACAAAAAATATCTATTTAAAGATACTTAAGGTCCTTTCTCACTGAAAATTGGCAGGTAACACAACTTGACATCTTTGGAATTAGAAGGACAACCAGCTATGTTGTTCAAGTTATATTTTTACACTGAATGGATACATGCATTAATCCTAATTCTAAGGTCCTATTGACACTTTCATATAATTTAGGCACATTGATCTAGTGTTTTGCACTCACTCAAAAGAGCCTTTAACAGATAAGGGGAGAAAACAAAAAGGAGGCCTGATAGAGGCTGGGATCCCTAAATTTGCCCGTTATAATGAGATGATCTCCACTCTTTGTCATACTACCACTATACATGCTTACTATTCTGATTTCATGAAGATCACCAATCACCGTCCGGATTGGCCAATGGCGCCCTTGGTTGGCACCTTCAAACGAGGGCTCAAACCTGAGATTTCAGATGAGATCCACCACTTTCATTTCACTTTTATGCGGGAGGTGGTGTGCCATGCCCGTGTTGAGGAAAAACTTGCCCGACAAAGGCAAGGAGGCTGACCTGGCTCTTTCCAGCTCCCAGCACTAGCCCCAATGTCAGCCATCCCCTTAGCGCAAGGCCTACCTAGCCTTCCACCTCATCCCCCCTCCAATTTGCCGCCTTACCCCCACCCAAATGGAAGAACAAAGGTCTAAAGGCTTATGCTTCAAATGTGATGAGAACTTCATGCCCAAACATAGTTGCTCTGTTCGGGGAGCTTGCTCTTTGAGGAGGCCAAAGATGATGATATTTCCCTTGCTGTCAATTAGCCATCTCCCTATGATGTTGTTCTTCTATAGATCTATGTGCACGCCTTCTCTAGAGCATTCACCCCTAGGACCATGTGGGTTCAAGGCCACATCAAATGGCAACAAGTAGCTAATCTCATGGATAATGGTTCCACCCATAATTTCATTAATGGTAAGGTGGCTCAGCGATTGGGATGCTTTACATTGGATTTCAAGCCTTTTGATGTCTTAATTGGTGATGACAAGCACCTCCAGAGTACTGGCATGTGTGCACATGCTTCCTTTTCTATTCAGGGTCATGCATTCATCACCGACTTGTTCTTGCTACCCACGAAGGGGGCAGATGTGGTGCTTCAAGTCAAATGGTTGCAGGATCTTGGGGACGTGATTTGAAACTTCAAGGACATAATTATGAACTTTGAGATATATGGACCGCGAATACATATCTGAGGCTCTCAGCCAGGGACGCTAAATTCAGCTCAATCGGTGACTTCTCTCTTCTGCTTTGCACCTCGGGGGTTCTTTTACAACAATGTGCCATTGTGGAGGTGCACGAGGAGACCTTACCTGACGATCTGCTTGCCCTCTTGGCCAAACACAAGGATATATTTGCTGAACCTAGAAAGCTACCCCCTGTGCACCACCATGATCATCAAATTCCCACGGTTACAAGCCATCAACTGCACATGTATGTCCCTACCGCTACCCTCATGTACAGAAGGCTGAGATTGAGTGCTTGGTGTTAGACATGCTTCAAACAAGTATTATTTAGCCAAGCACTAGCTCTTATTCATCCCCCGAACTCCTTGTCTAAAAGAAGACTGGGTCATGGTGTTTCTGAGTGGATTACGTAGCCCTAAACATTATTACCGTCAAAGATAAGTATCACATCCTTGTTATTGAAGAGTTACTTGATGAGTTAGCCGATGCTATAGTTTTCAGCAAGTTGGATCTTCGTTTAGGTTATCACCAAATCCAAATGAATCCCGCAAATGTTCATAAGACAGTCTTTTGTACTCAGAATGGCCATTTTGAGTTTTGGATCATCCCGTTTGGTTTGACGAACACCCCTGCCATATTTCAAAGACTCATGAACGATCTATTTTGTCCTCTTCTCTGGCAATTTCTCTTGGTTTTCTTTGATGACATTGCCAATTTCTCTTAGTTTTCTTTGATGACATTCTAATTTACAGCGCCTCACAAGAGGACCACTTGCAGCACCTCAGATTCGTTCTCTCTATTTTGCGAGTTAACTACTTGTTTCTTAAGCACTCAAAGTGTTGCTTTAGTAGTAAACCAGTGCAGTACCTTGGCCATATTATTTCTAATCAAGGGTCGATAGCGACCCTTTGAAGGTGAATGCTATGCTATATTGCCGACGCCCACTTGTGTACGGGCACTCATAGGCATTCTGGGACTCACAGGATATCAGCGCTTCATTAGTCAGTATGGTACTATTGTTGGCCCCCTCATTGCTTTGCTCAAGAAGGGGGTGTTTGTATGGACAAAGAGCCTAAGCAGCCTTCAACAGGCTGAAACTAGCCATGGCCACGGCTCCAATGTTGATCCTACCAAATTTTGGCTATCCCTTTGTCATGAAGACTGATGCTTCTGATGTCGGTCTTGGGTGGTTCTCCTTCAGAATGAATGGCCTATTGCCATTTTCAGCAAGGAGATTTCCAGTCTATCCTTAACTTTGTCGCCATACAAGAAAGAGATGTTAGCTATCATCCATGTTGTTACCAAGTGGCGGCCTTGCTTGCTCAACCGTAGTTTCCTCATTCGTACTGATCACAAGCCACTTAAGTGCTTCTTCGAACAACGGGTGACCACTCCAGTACAACAACACTGGGACAGCAAGCTTTTGGAATATGACTATGAAGTGGTGTATAAGAAGGGCACCAAGAACATTGTGGCCGATGCTTTGTCTCACCGGCCTTTAGACAGCTCTTGTATGACGTCGCCCTCTTGTGTCCATTCCACCCTGATTTGTAGCAAGCATATACAGAGGAACCCTCCAACCGCAAGCTAGTGGCTCGTGTTCAGCAAGACCCTACCGCCTCCCCATTCTTTGTTTTGCAAGATGATCTTCTCTTATGGAAGGGTCGTCTATGGGTGTCGGACGTCCCTGGTCTTTGCCGTTGCATTATCTCTCACTTCCATGATACTCCGTTCACAAGACATGAAGGTTCCTTCCACACATACAAGAGGGTGATTTAGAGCTTCTTATGGTAGGGAATTCGGAGAGCAGCCTAGGAGTACGTGGCCGCTTGTGACATATGTCAACATGCCAAGGCACCTACCACATCACTGGCTAGTCTTGTGTAGCCTCTTCCTATTCCCGACAAGGTTTGGGAGGACATCTCCATAGATTTCGAGGAGGCCTTACCGGTTGTGCAAGGCAAGTCAGTGATTTTGGTGGTTGTTGACCGTCTCTCTTAAGTACGCTCATTTCTGTGCTCTTGGTCATCTATTCACCACTAAGGCAGTGGCAAAACTCTATGTTCGGGAGGTGGCTAAATTACATGGGATGCCCCGCACTATTGTGTCCGATATAGACTCAATCTTTCTATCCCAATTTTGGCAGGAGTTCTTCAAGCTTTAGGGAACTGACCTCATATGAGCACTACCTATCATCCTCAGTCGGATGGTCAGACCAAGGTTGTTAACCATTGCTTGGAGCAGTATTTGTGCTATTTTGCTGGGGAGATTAGCCTCATCGGTGGCATCAGCTTCTTCCTTGGTAAAAGTGGTCGTATAATCTAGCAGATTATACACGCGCTGGATTCAATCCATTTGAGGTAGCTATGGCCGGGCCCCTCCTATAGTATTGTCATATGTGCCTCAACCTTCCTTTGTGGCCAAGGTTGATTAAATGCTTCATACTCGAGATGAAGTCCTCTGTCATCTCAAAAGTAATATTGCTGCAGCTAAGAACCGTGTGAAGCAAGTGTTTGATAAGCGACATTCTGACATAGAGTTTCATATGGACGATTTGGTTTATGCATCAGTCCTGCCCCAGCGCCAAACTAATTTGTTTTAGGCAAAACATTCTAAGTTGGCCTCCCGTTATCATGGCCCCTACCCTATTTTGGAGCGGGTTGGACTGGTGGCTTATCGCCTTAACTTACGGATGGTTCTTTGGTACATCCCGTGTTCCATGTCTCTAGCCTACAACACTTAATTGGTGATCCAGCACGAGTGTCTCAAGTTCCTCCTCCACCACTTATAGGCTCCCCTAACAAAGTTCCCCTATGCCTGCCTCTATTATTGATAAGAGGCAAGTACGTCACTCAAGCCTCATACGGAGGTACTTGTTGCATGGCAGGGCCAGCCTCTTGAGGATGCATCGTGGATGCTTGAGGATGAGTTCTTGAATTGCTTTCCTACATGGTTGCCTTGAGGTCAAGGCGAAAGCGGAGCATGGTGGAGCGTTGTGTACACTTTATAGAGGCCACTCGGAGACATCTATGCCCGCCCTTATTTTATTTTCTATTTATAGGACTTCCTATACTTAAGACTTTGCTTTGCAGTACTTTCTTTTTATGTTTTGATAAGCTATAACAAAGGAGGATAATTGATTCGAGATTGTTAACACTGGTTGTGGGCCTGCCCAGTTGGCTGGCTTCCCACAGCTAGTGTGTCCCTACCTTCTTTCCCCCTTTCCAAGAGGGTCTTCTTCTTTGTTTTGATTTATGAAAAGAGAATTGACTTTCATCCTCCTTTGTCATCTTCTTCCCTTTCGTACAATTTGAAGCTAGGTACTACTTGTGTTCTAATCCGGAACAAAACAAAATAGTCAAAGAAATGCTTCAAGTAAAAAACCTCCCATAGCACAACCAATGTTTACATATTAATAAATAATTACTTCCATCTTTTTTATATAACAGAGGATCATAGACCAAATCAAAAAAAATGTAGAAAAGAACAGACATAATATGAACCTTATATTCTGAATAGTGGCCGATCCCTCAGTTCTCCTAATTATACACCATTGACATTTCTCAGACGATGAACACGTTATCTCTGAGCATATAGCACTCTCATTTGACCTAATATCAATATCTGAATAACTTGGATCACATGGAACTGCCAACAACAGCAAATACATCCAATTAGAACACATTAAGAAAGAAAGTATCCGCATGCAAAAAATAGGTCCTCCAGGTAAAAATAATATTTGAATATCTGATGGCTAGTTAAAATTACGTAGCATCTACATTGATTATAAGCAAATGGGATATCTAATTGACACATTAACCCATGAGCTATGCTTGCAATTTAAACTAGAAAGGCAGTCATGATAAATATTAATATTTAATATGTATATCCCAGAGTCCAGGATTTACTTGGGTTCCTTTGGTAAATTGTCACAAATTTGATGTTTCAGAGAAACCCATAGATTCCTACAGCAAGGAAATGCAATAAGCTTGAGAAGGTCATTGAAATCTGTTTGATGCTAAACAGGGTAACTGTAAAATGCATTTTGGAGCCGAAAATTATATTTCAAGTTTGTACCATATTAAGTATTAAGGTCTTTTATTTGTTAAGAGTGGATAAACGCAGCACTTGAGATATCAATCATGCCTCCAAAAATAATGACAACATACCTACAGCAACTGAATAACCATGTCCCAGATTCTAAGTCACCATTTTAAAGAACTTGTAAGGCCACAAAGCGCTAAACAAATACTCAGGAATGAATCTTTCTTCAGATACCCAATTCAAACAAAGCAATCAGACTGACCCCAATTACAAAGCACAACTGGGAGTCACCCCCACTAGCACTCACCCACTAAACAAATACTGTACCTATATTATTCAAAACCCAACAACAGAATTTTCTGAGCCAGCCAATTCGCATTTCTTGGCCCGTATCTAACGGGACTGGGAAAAGAAGAGAGAGACACACACACTTGCAACATACGCTTCAAGCACAAAAGTGCCCATCAAGATACCAAAATTCTTATCAATCACGGACAAAAACCGAAATGCTTGTCCATCCATTAATCTAAGACAATGAGCATTATACCACTAAAAGTTGGAAGAATCGTCATTTTCCGAATCAATTCGATAGTGACAAGAGATGAAGAGAAAAGGATGGGAAAATGGAACGCATAAAGAACATTGCAAGAACAGAACGAAGAAAAGTACCAAGCTTTGCCCAGATATCTTCGTCTTCTTGCCTCGTCACCGATGATTCTCCGGCTTCCATACCCTGCGGCGGTCCGGCTGCCGCTCTATGCACAACCCCTTCCCAACCGAAGAAGCGGGGGAAACTCTGAACGGGAATGAAATAAAAAAATGGGCTGTTTCGGTGTTAAAAAAAATTTTGAAACGGAACTGGAATTTTTTCGAATTAATTCTAAAGATTTACTGCCCATTGAATTACGTAACGTAACCAAATTTTTTAGAATAAATTTACATTAAATCTAATTTTAAAATTTTAAATTAATATATTTATCTCTTCTTCGAATTGGTATTATTAGGATATGCATATTTTTTATATTATTATATTCTTAAATTCAAACTCAATAAAACAAAATTAGAACGTAATTTTAAACTTTTAAAGTAAGCCTTACTTTTATGTCATATTTTTAAAAAAAATTATTTAAATAATAATTAAAAAAATTACAAAACTAACCTGTTTTGATAAATATTTCACAAAGTGACATTAATTTTTGTTGTTGGTTTTTAGATTAAATTCGATTAATCTCATATTTTGTTAAGTAAAATAATTATTTTGAGACAATTGGTGAATGTATTATTAATGTAATTTATTGTTGATGAATTAAGTGAATAGAGATGGAAGAAGCAATGGTTAGTGTTTTATTTAACTATGATGGACTCACAAAAGGATTATTAATTAAAAAATCGTCTACATATGATAAATTTGATATGCAAGTAGCTAGCAAAGTTGGGTGAGATCAAAGAAGATAGAAAATTACTATAAAATGTGTTATTCCAACATATGGATCGAGTTCAAGACAAATATGTATAAATGATGATGCATTAATGAGTTTTATATTTCACCAGTTGCGTCACATAATTTGTTTCGACTTATTTCTAGAAAAAGAGGCCCAAGTGTCTGCTAAAAGGCAAAATAGTTTACACAGGAGCTCTTACAGGAGCTCACATAAGAGATCTGAAAGAAATGTGAACACTGAAAGACATATGCAAATGCTAATGGATGATGAAAAAAAGGAAATTTATCTATAACAATTGCTTCAAATGAACATCATAGGTCATCTACCCCTATTGACGATAGAAGTAAACCTAATTAGATGTAAGGTTTATTAAATTGTGAATCTTGTTTGAATTTTATAATTATCAATAAAAATTACGATGTTAGATTTTAAATTTTGTGTGTAATATGGAAGGTATACATCGTATGCACACGAGTCATTTAGCTTTCAAATGTCTTAAGGCGGTGCATGGAATGGAATTCAAAGTTCGATAGGCATTTATTACCCTTACAAAGGTGTTAGACATACCGATGCTCGACCATCCAATCAAAGGTGAAATATATATTCATAAATGAATATAACATTTTTAGGCTTTAAAAAAAGGGTTAAGTCATATGAAATTGAATACATATGTGATGTTCATTTGTAGGGGCGCATATCTTCATGATGAAGATATTAATGGAAATGAGGCCAATGAAGGTGAAGATAATATTGGCGAAGCAAGTGGAGAAGATTCTGACATGAACGAAGAAGGGGTCAGAGGTGAAGAAAGCACTCAACAAATGGTTGACGGCGAGGGGCATGATGCGGTAGACAATGCAATTATCACAAATGATATGAATGTGGATGATGAAGAGTCGCCATACTATAACGAGGTGTAATAACCTCGACTTTTCAGTGGTTATTTATTTGCTTCTTGGGAAATTAATTAGTTGTCTTAAGCTTCCTTTTTTTTTTTTCAATTATTATGTGTTAGTGTTGTGTGTAGCCTCGGTCGTAGGTAGAAAAAGTTTGTACGTTTTCAAGAGCTTAAACGCGTAAGTTTAGGTTGCGGAGCTTAATTTAAAAACTCGCTCCTTAAATTAAGGCTCTTAGATTAATGTAAAGTTGTTGGGTCAAGGCGTGTTCTTAGGGGGAGTTCCGCATGCGTCGGGAGTTTCCACGCTTGAAGAAGAAGTGGAGACGTGCAAGTTAGATGTGCACGATTGAAAAAAAAAATATATATATATATATATATATATAAAATAGAGCGCAAAACGCAGATCGCATTTGGCGTTCTGCACAGTACTTCCGCCGGTAGAAAGGAGTGAGCTTCCTCTACCCCAGAGCCCTGCCACCGCCTCGCCTTCGCCGGACTTCGACCATCCGGTCACGGTGGCTCGGGTCGCACCGCCTTTGGCCACCTTCGTTTCTCCCCTGCACAGCGACTCACCGGCAGAAATTGGGAAAGCTCTGTTTTTGGAGCAAAGCGCCGCCGGAGCTGTGGTGAGCCGCCGGAATCTGCCGGAGCAGCCGCCTAACCACCACGAACCGGGAGGTACTAACCCCTTTCTCCAATTTTGCTTCGATCAGCCTTCCTCCAGAAATTTCATCGCAGACTGTTTTGGGGGAAATCCCTTCACTCTGGGCTGAATCACTGTTGTGGCCGACGGAGTTGTCGCCGTGAGCTGATTTTGGCCGGCGACTACTCCGCCAACCCTTTGGGCGATTGTTGACCCGCCATGCACCCGGAGTTTCCACTCCGATCCTTCACCCCTCACTGTTTTACCCTGTTTTGGCTAAACTGACACTGTAGTCGGCGGGATTGGCCGCCGTGAGCTGTTTTCCAGCCGGCGACCACCCTGCCAATCCTTGGGGTTACGGTTGGGATGCCATGTAATTGGATTTTTCAATCCGATCAACGGCTCCTCGCAGACCTGCCCTGTTTTGGGCCAAACCACTTCTGGGACCGGCGAAAGTTGCCTTTTGATCCGTTTTCCGCCGGTCCCAACGCCATGTCTCCCACCTCAGATTCGGATGTATCTCCTTGCATATTTTGTTTTCCGCTTAAATTTTATTTAGCAATCTCTGCATATTCATTCATTGGAATAATTCACTAGGAGTTGCCCAGCAACCATTCCACCTTGCCAACGGCTAGAGACCACCTCCATGACAATGCTTTACCCACGTTATTGGACTGACCTAAACTCTTTTGGGGCGTGCAGGCATCTAAATCGCCGGTGCGGGGGTTGTGAGAGACGTTCTTAACCGCGGGCGCTAATTGGAGACCTGCTCTGCAGCTTCCATCCAAAGCCGTCTCTTGTAGTGTAAGGGTGCATGGGCTGCTGGGTACACACCAACACGGCCTACGTGGTACACTCTGACATCAATTTTGGCCCGGTCGACGAGGTAGGAGACTTTGAACCTTAGAAATTCACTCTAGCGTGCTTTTCTGATAGGATGCATGCTAGGATTAAGATGTCTAATTGCATGATGCTTAGATGGATTTTAATGCGTAGGATGTTAAGTGCATAGATTAATTTTAATGGCCATATGTGTGTAATTTAAAATTATCTATGTATTAATAAGTAGATTAATCGTAGGCTCACTTGATGACTTATACTCGAATTGGATAGTTAGATGAGCAGAGGACCTGTTAATTAATTATATTTCTTGTTAATTGCATGAGTGGTCGTTATGCTTAGGTAAGAATTATGTTTTCATGCTATAAAGGCTATAAAGCATGTTGTAGATGCATGTGTAGTGTATAGTTCAGAACTATGAGTAGTTACACATGTGCAGATGATGTATGTATGCTTAATAAGTGACGATCAGTTTCGACTGATTCGAAATTCTAAAAAGTGAGGCAAAGACTTCAAGGTTTAGTAAATAGGCAGATTAGGGTCAAAGCTTAGACTTAAGCTATAAGTAAAGGTACAATTATATTGGTATCTGCATGGCGTATAAACTATAAACTGCAACATAATTAAAGTAGGTTGTTGATAATAAGAGTGAGTCCTTAGCTAGATTGACGGATTAAATTCCGTTTGGTTGATGACTGACGGACTGTCAGTTTTACCTATAAAATTAACATAGTTTATACCTTGGAGGTAAGGTTTGTGTAAGTTAGGATTTTGATGCTCTGTTGAGAGCACCGTGAGTTGTCCGCCCAAGAGTGGCATCGTAAGTTTTCTACCCAAGAGTGACTTTGTAAGTTTTTCTGCCCTAAATTGGCATTTTTAGGCCCTTGCTGGCCCTGTATGGCCCCAGAGAGTGGGCATTTGCGCGCTCAGGTAAGTAGTATCATGGATCTACTCTTACCTGTTTGATCCCGTGCCCCATGAGCACCGGTGTACTTTGCCTTCGAAATTTTTTTAACGTGTAGGTTTCTCCCCGAAGGTCAAGGTGACGCCCTAGTGGCATTCTTTCCTTTCGACAGTAGAGCTAATTGAGATCTAATTAGTTCTATTCGTCGAGTGTAAGTGCAATATAATAAACGTAAGATTGTAAGTGTAAGTAGTATGTATGTGGATATTAGAGTTTGCCAGGTTGTGTCTGGTTATACATAAGGTGAAAAGAAAAATTTGTAAGTTTGGAAAGCTCAGAGGAATTGTAGTACTCTGATGGAGTTTGTATTTGTTTTTTCCTGGTTCTTGGTTTGCTACTGTCTTGCAGAGCAGCTTTGGCGTGAACTTTTATGGTTCATTGATTTTGTTTCTCCTACTGGGTATGAAAATACTCATGTTCTCTTTGTCTCTAATCCTCAGGCACTCCAGGGACTTCTATGGGACCTAGTTCGAGAGCCGCGTAGCATTAGAGGATACACTTTTTGGAGTGCAGGTCGACTTTTGACTCTATTGTTCCTTGATTAATTTATGCCACGATCTGTTGTAAATAAATTTTGAAGTACATGTATTAAGTGAGGTGAGCGCTTTTGCATGTATAATTTTGGACTTGTACACGGACTATATTATTA
Source organism: Saururus chinensis (assembly GCA_035235625.1). NCBI lineage: Eukaryota > Viridiplantae > Streptophyta > Magnoliopsida > Piperales > Saururaceae > Saururus > Saururus chinensis. The sequence goes on from CP141140.1 coordinate 33,721,292, forward strand.
CTTTTGACTGTTATGGAACTTGTACCCAGCTACGCCTGGGAAAATACATTGAAAGCCCATGGCCATGGCAAATTTTGTCTTTTGATCGTTATTCACGCCGGGGAATGAATGATCTACGAGCTTTGAATGTTTTATTGTTGGTATATCTTTGTTTTGAATTGAAAAGAATGTGTTGAGATGGATTTATTATAAATGAATGAGAATTATAAAATGTTTTTCACAGGTTTCGTATTTTTGTCAATTTTCACCAATTTACAGCCGTTATATTGCAGAATTTTTATTTAAATTTTATAAAATTTATTTTGAAAACCCGGGGCATGACAAATTGGTATCGAAGCCTAGGCATGTTGGCTACAAGTCCATAACAGTCACAAGTCCAAAATCATGGCAATTAGGGTTAAGTCTAATTAATATCATATAGGTTCATCGTAGCGTCTCTAAGTTAAATTCTTTGTCCTTGTGCAGATGCCTCGAAAATATACTTCAAGGGGCACTGCGTCTCCAGGTAGTGCGGATGCCCCTCCCGCACCACCGAGAGGTTCTCCCGAGGCTATTGCCTCTCAGCCTGGATCTGCTACCGGTCGGGCAGCATCGGGTCTGATACCCCCTGTTGATCAGACTACGGAGTTCATGGGTTTGATGTTTCAGGGTTTGACCCAGTATTTGCAGACACAGGGTTATCATCTTTCACATGCGAGATCTGATGAGGCAGATTCGAGCAGAGGGACTTCAATGGCAAAGAGGTTTAAGAGGCTAGCTCGTGCATTTGACGGTAGAGGAGAGCCGGAGGTTGCTAGTGAGTGGGTAGAGGATATGAAGCAATTGTTTGAGGTTATGCAGATCACAGATGATCGGAAAGTAGTGATGGCTACTTACGCCTTGATAGACGACGCCCGTTATTGGTGGAAGTCTGTTAAGCGTAACCATTTTCCGGTGGGGCAGCCGATGATATGGGATGAGTTTGTGAAGCTGTTCTATGAGAGATATTTCCCTCGCCACCTTCGCCGTGAGAAGGAGCTTGAGTTCCTCAGCCTTAGATAGGGGAGTATGTCTGTGGTAGAGTATGAGACTCAATTCACAGCCCTTCAGAGGTTTGTTGATGGAGACGGTTTGACTGAGGAGTCCCGGGCCTCGAAGTTCGTTGATGGTTTGCATAGTGGAGTTCGAGCTAAGGTAGTTCTGCATGAGCCTACCACTTTGGCTAGGGCAGTGGAGCTCGCTTCTATAGCGGCGCATGACTTTCAGAGGGCTCAATCTGAGAGGCAGGAACGTCAGGGGTAGACTAGCGGTTTGCGAGAGGAGGACCGTAAGAGGAGAAATGGTGATGTTAGAGCATTTGTTAGTCATCAGGGCAGACAACCTCAGTAGCCATCACAGATTCAGCGGCAAATTCAGCCCCCATTCACAACTAAGATCTAAATTAAAAAGAAAAAAAACTAAAACTTATTTATAGCTTCATCAACTCCTAAGTAAAAGAAAAATCTAGCCTTCCATTGTAGTAGGAACTCTTGAATCTCCATTAAAAGCTTTGAGTTCTCTTCCATATTCTTTCTTTATCTCTATAGAAAATCTACTTGAATCCCTCAATTTCGAGCCACATATGTCTTTATATAGACATAAGAGCCATAGGAAAGAGTCCAATATGAAAATGAATCAAAATTGGCTTAAACTAGGAAACTGCGTGTTATCCCGATCAAACGGGCATGCAGGGCCATTTGATACACCTATATTGAATTTTTCTTCAAAATCACGTTTAGCCGTTTGATACATAAAAAGTCCCATTCAATCGGCTACACTATTTCTGCAATTTGGACAATTTTTTTGGACAATATCATGTCCAATTTCTGTTCATTAAGCTCTTTCTTTCATGTCTATGTTAGTTTCCAACTTGTTTATAACTCTGAAAAGTTGTCCAAATCACTCTAAAGTATGTCAAGAATATTTTGAATTATTCCAAACATCGTCCAAGTACCTCGATAAGTGCACTTTGCCTACAAAATATAAAATATTGACATCCGACTTCACAGTTTCAGCAGCATTAGGGTCAGAGGCGCCAAGGGCATTATCGTCAGGGACAGGTACCACTTCAGTTGCAGCAGCCTCAGCAGGTACCACTCCAGATGCAGCATCAGTTACAGAGTCGGCCCCCTTACTTACGGAGAGATATAGATGATCGGTGCTCCTCTTGTGGTGGGCGCCACTTTGGTAAGCCTTGCTACAAGGCGGAGAATAGGTGTTATTCCTGTGGTGAATTGGGGCATTACGCCAAAGATTGTAAAAAGAAGCAATTGAAGACAGAGCACCTGTCACCTCATGATCAGAGACCCAGAGCTCAGGGCAGAGTCTTTGCTATCTCAGCGGATGAGGCCAAAGCAGCTAGTGCCGTCATTGAGGGTACTATGCTTATCCTTGACCATTTTACAAAAGTTCTTATAGACCCTGGATCTACACACTCCTTTATGTCACATACTTTCACTAGTAGTTTACCTTTATTGGTGCATCGTATGGCATTTGAGTTGTCCATTTCAACTCCTATTGGGGATGAGGTCATTACTCGTGAGTTTGTGGAAAGGGTACCCATTCGGGTAGGAAATTGTGAATGGTTTGCAGATTTGGTTATTTTGGACATGTATGATTTTGACGTGATTTTGGGTATGGATTGGTTAGCTGCTCAGCGAGCTATCGTGGACTGCCACAAGAAGAAGGTGATGTTTGAGGGCCCTGAAGGGCAAACAGTGGTATTTCAAGGTATTCGAACCGGTCCAGTTGTATTCTTTCAGCGGTGAGAGCGAATCGGTGCATAGCAAAGGGTTGCAGAGCCTTCTTGGCATGTGTATTGGAGAAACAACCAGTGGAGTTCAAGGTAGAGCAGTTAGACATTGTTAAGGATTTTCCTAACGTGTTTCCTGAGGAGTTACCGGGGTTACCACCAAGGAGAGAGGTGGAGTTCGTTATCAAGCTGCTGCCAGGCACACACCCTATCTCTAAGGCACCTTACAGGATGGCCCCCGCAGAACTCAAGGAACTTAAGGACCAATTGTTGGAACTCCTGGAAAAAGGATTCATTCGACCGAGTGTATTGCCCTGGGGTGCACCAGTCTTGTTTGTTAAGAAGAAGGATGGATCCTTACAGTTGTGTATTGATTATCGAATGTTGAACCAGGTAACTATCAAGAATAAGTACCCCTTGCCTAGGATTGATGACCTATTTGACCAACTGCAGTCAGCGAAAATTTTCTCGAGGATAGATTTGAGGACGGGGTACCATCAGTTACGGATTCGCAATGAGGATATTCCTAAGACAGCTTTTCGGACTCAATACGGCCATTATGAGTTCCTGGTGATGCCATTCGGACTTACTAATGCCCCTGCAGCATTTATGGATATGATGAACAGGGTATTTCAGGAGTTTTTGGATAAGTTCGTCATAGTATTTGTGGATGATATCTTAGTATATTCTCCTAACCCCACAACACACAGAGAGCATCTTCGGGCAGTTTTGGAGACTTTGAGGACTCACCAACTCTATGCAAAATTCAGTAAATGTGAATTTTGGATGGAGTCAGTGCAGTTTTTAGGGCATGTGATATCAGGCGATGGGGTGTCTGTTGACCCAGCTAAAGTGGAGGCGGTGATGCGTTGGGAACGGCCTAAGACAGTAACTGAGGTAAGAAGTTTCTTGGGTTTGGCAGGATATTACCGGAGGTTCATCAAAGGGTTTTCTACTATTGCACTTCCGTTGACTCGATTAACCAGGAAGGAAGTTAGATTTGTCTGGAGTGAAGCTTGTGAGAAAAGTTTTGTCAAGCTTAAAAGGAGGTTAACTACAGCCCCAATTCTTGCTTTACCATCTGGGAGTGGAGGTTTTGTTGTATATAGTGATGCATCGGGTAGAGGATTGGGTTGCGTTTTGATGCAACATGGAAAGGTGATTGCCTATGCTTCAAGGCAGCTTAAACCCCATGAGGTTAACTACCCAACACACGACCTAGAGCTGGCGGCAATTGTCTTTGCCCTAAAGATTTGGCGACACTACCTTTATGGTGAGATGTTTGAGGTTTACACGGATCATAAAAGTTTGAAGTATATCTTCTCACAAAAAGATTTGAATATGCGTCAAAGACGGTGGTTGGAGTATCTAAAAGACTATGACTTCTCCATTTTATATCACCCAGGGAAGGCGAATGTGGTTGCTGATGCATTGAGTAGAAAATCTGTGGGGGTAATTGCTCACTTGATGGTGCAAGAGTGGAGACTCTTGGAGGAGATCGTGGACTGTACCATCACTTTAGGCATTTATTTAAATTAAGTTGGGATTTTAATTACATTCTACATGTCTAAAATTGTATGATAAAGATTTTCTTTATAATGGAAGAGCTTTTAATGTTTATTCAAATCTATGTTGATTTATTGTCTTGTAGATGATAGATTGACGTGGTTTTGATATTTTCATCGATTATAATTTCTGTAATTTAGATGAGATAGTCATGCAATAATTTTAATGTTCAGATAATTAATGAGTTGGATGAGTTATACTAAGATTAGACGAGTCATGCCTATAGCTAGTTTAGTATAGATGATTCGTATTATTGTCAAAGATAGTTCATGCCATGAATTTAATTCATGATTATTTCTGAAGTAATTCTAGCTTCTAGCTGAGAATACTTCTTCACATTCATACTAGATTTAGATTAAAAGTTAAGGAATTGTTATGGTTCTATAGTAGATTCAATTTCTTAAGTAAATTCCATCATATTAATCTCTTGCTTTTAATTTAGTGGTTATTTCTTTTGCTTAATTTTAATTTTAAGTTCTTTTTAGCTTTTAATCAATAAATTCCTCTATTAGATTTAGTAATAATTCATCCGTCCCTACGGGTTGACAACCCTTAAATACTTATCTTAGGTCAATTACCTTGTACACTTACAAAAGGTTTTCTTATAAATGATTAAGTTTTTGGTGTCATTATCGGGGACGGTGTTGATTTGTTACTAAATTGGTATTAGGATACTTCTAGCTACTTTAGTTTTAGTTATTTTAGTTTTTAGGTTACTTCTTAGTTTCTTACCTTCTTTTAATTTGATCTTGTAGGTTGAGTTGAAGATCGTGCTCTCTACACTTGTGACCACAAGTGGACATCGAATAGCATAGTGCTTCTCTTCAATTTACAATATCATTTTCTCTCTTTATTTTTAGTTTTTTTTTCTTAGTTAGTTTTTGCTTATTCTTCCCCTTTTTACATTTAAAATTGTGTGGTGTGTTTGTGGTATATACGTGGTCGTCGCTCCTTACTCCCCCGATTAGTACCATTTGACCATGAGCCTGAGCGGACATCTAGGATAGTTGAGTTGCCCTTGACCTACATCCCTACACCCCCAAACTCTCCCACCAATTCCTCCTCCCACACTACTTCTACCCCTTCACGGCTGAACATCAGTTAGTAGATGCACCACTCAAAGCTCTAAGGGAGTATTACACTCCCAATGAGTACACCTCCCCTTCATGCATTAGGTTGTCAGTGGTCGCTGCTCAAAATTATGAGATTAAGTCCAATGTCATTCAAATATTTCCATCTTTTTATGGGCTTAATAATGAAAACTTGTATAGGCACCTAAATGACTTCTTAGAACTATGAACAACTTTTAAGCTCTCAAATTTAACCGATTAGGCTATCAAACTTCAGCTTTTCCCTTTCACACTGAAAGATAAGGCTAAAGAATGGTTTCACTCATTAGAGCCAAACACTATCACAACATGGGCCCAAATGCAACAAGAGTTCCTCAAAAATTACTTCCCCATAGGTAAGACCAACCAAATGAGAAAGGCTATATCCATTTTTGCCCAACTTCCCACTGAACAGTTCCATGAGAGTTGGGATAGGCTTAAGCACCTTCTTAGGATGTGTCCTCATCATGTTGTCCCTAACTGGCAATTAGTGTAACATTTTTATAAGGGTCTTACTGAACAAAACTGCCATCTTATTGATGCAAGTTGTGGGGGTACCTTTGTGTTAAAAAATGAAAAATGAGCATTGAAACTTTTTGAGGACTTGAGTGAAAATTCTCTTCAACATGCTGCATTGAATAGAAATGAGAGTGGATTATCTACCTCGAACAATGTCCCCTCTAGGGATGGCTTGTATGAAGTCAAAAACCCATTAGACCTCTCCTCCAAAGTTGATACTTTGAGTAGGAAGCTGGACCTTCTTATGACTGCAACCCATTAGCCCACTCCCTTTACTCAAGATGCATGCACAATATGCCTTAGCCCAGCCCATACTATCATGGAGTGTCCCTCTGCATCTCAATTTCCTAAGCTTGTCCAAGATCATGTGAATGTCACCTAATCCTTCTCTAGGGCTGAGAACAATCCATTTTCAAGCACATATAACCCTGGGTGGAGGAATCATCCTAACTTTTTTTCTGGCTGGCACACAACCAAGGGTTTGTGGGCAATCAACCCCCTAAGCAACCATTCCAAGTCCTACCAGCCCTATCCACCAACCTCAAGTGCAACCTCCGTATGTCCAACCTAATAGGAGTCCGAGTTTTGAATAAAAGGTCTTAAGTGACCTGTAAGGCCTTCAATCTCAATCCCAACTCCTCCACTCTCACACACAATCTAGAGCAAAGTTAGAAGCCCAAATTAGACAACTAGCCAATGCTATCAATAAGTGACAGATGGGGACGTTGCCAAGTCAACCTCTACAAAACCCTAAAGGTCAATTTCAGGTAGAGGGAGCTCCTCCCTCTAATGAGCAAGTTAATTCCATAATGACCCTTAGGACCGGGAGGATTGTAGACAAGAATGTTGGGGGGACATCAGTGACATATGATAGGAGTTAGAGAGGGCAGCCCCTAATGAGCCTCAAGTAGAAGTTAGTGCACCACATGAGGAGTTTGTATCTCCTTCCCCTTCCTCAGAGCCACAGTCTAAGACCACTTCCGATGGATCTTATATCCTTAGGGCACCTTTTCCTCAGTGTCTTGACATGGCCCCACCATTTAGAAAGAGCACGACTAAGACAGATGATATTCTTAAGACTTTTAAACAAGTCAAAATTAATCTCCCCCTTTTAGATGTCATTAAGCAAGTCCCTGCTTATGCTAAGTTCCTCAAATACCTATGCACTCAAAAGCGTAAATCTAAGACCCATGTGTTTAAGAAGGTCTTTCTCACCAAGCAAGTTAGCTCTCTTTTCAAGTTTGACATCCCACCTAAGTATATAAGGACCCTGGAGTGCCCACAATTTCTTTTGTCATAGGCGATCACTCCATCCATAGAGCCCTCCTTGACCTTGGTGCGAGTGTCAATCTACTCCCTTACTCGGTGTATGAGAAACTAGGGTTAGGTGAATTACAGCCTACATCAGTTGCCTTGCAGCTAGCCGACCGTTTTGTTCGTAAGACTCGAGGAGTCCTTGAGGATGTCTTAGTAAAGGTTGACCGGTCCTTTTTCCCTGTTGATTTTATTGTCTTAGATATGGGACCGGTGCCAACTCCACATATCAGATTCCTATCATTCTAGGTCGTCCATTCCTTGGCACGGCTAATGCATGTATAAATTGTAGGACGTGGGTAATGGAGATGACCTTTTGGAACATAAAAGTGCAACTAAATGTTTTTGATGTGTTTAACCATTTGCCTACGACTTCTAATGTTGAATGTTTTATGGTAGACAATTTTAGGTTTGATGCCTATGATAGAGGTCCATCTTTTGTAGCATCAGCCCATAATCAAGTCATGCCTTCTAAATTTTTGTGCATCTTTTTGGAGACTTAAGAAAAGAGTCAATGCTAATATCTACCAGCCGCCCTGATATATTTGAGAATGTTGGCAATGTCTGGCTAAAGACAATAAACTTAGTGCTTCTTGGGAGGCAACCCATGTTTTTGATATATTTCTTTTCCTTCCTTTTGTTTATTTTCTTTGTTTCATTTAGGTTTTATTTACTTATTTTTCTTAGCTTTTCTTTTTTTTCTCATTATAGTTTTTCTTTTTTTATGGGATATAATACTTTAGGTTTGGGGGAATGCTCATCACTTATATTTATTTCTTTTCACCAATCCTATGTACTTCACTTTTCATATTAGTGGATTAGTAATGCTTTCAGGTGATATCTTTCTTTCCCAATCTTACTTATTCTTGTCATTGTGGTATATATTTTCTTTAACATTGACGACAATGCTCAGTTTAGGTTTGGGGGTGTAGAAAGTTATTTTTCTTTTAGGATGTTTTAGAGTATTTTTCATTATTTATTTTGTTTTATTTTCTTTTAAGTGGGTTTTATCCCTTTTTTTTTAATATCATATGTTTGTTTTTAAAGAGATCAATTTCATGAAGAAAGTTCAAGTAATTAATTAAGTGATGAAAATGATTAAGTGAGTAATTTCTATTTTAATTTCTTTATCTTGGATAATTGTGCTTATATTTTTAAATCACATTTCATAGACTTAAACTTGTAGGAATATAATTTTATGATTTATTACTTGTAATCTTAGTGGGATATCTTTAACTAAGCATATTTTTAAAAAACATGACAATTGAGTAATTTTTAATGTTTTATGATAAATCTTTATGTTTGGCTTTTATTTGAATTTTTTTTGGGATTAATGTATAATGAAAAAAAAGTTGAAGAAAAAAATATAGATTGAATGAAAAAAAATTGATGAAAAAAAATAAAGGTTTGTTTCTCTTTTTACTGAGTAACCGGACCTTGTGCCTAGGCAAGTATAAGGGATCGCGTCAAAAGGTGAAAAGTTAAAATAAATTTTTTTATGACTTGCTTGGTTCTGTAACCTTTATAGTTCGAGTTATTAAGCCTGAGGGGTGTTTTGACACCTAGTGCCTTGAGCCAATTAGATTAGGGACTAGGATGTACATAAACACATTGTCGGGTCCAGATATGTAAATTATGTGTCGATGGTAGGACCTTTGGTTAGGGAGGGGTCGACCTTGTCGTAGGCTTGGCCGCGTGCAGGGATCTAGGCCTCCGCGGGCATTGAGAGATAGAGCCCACTCCCGTTGTGTCTAACCCTTATGATTAAAGCCTGAATTTCAGCATGTAAGCCATCTCTTGAACCCCAGCCCATTTAAGAGGGAATAAGTAAGGGTATTTAAGGGAGAAAGGGAGAGGAGAAGCCCCAAGTTTGGACCGCCCCACTCCTTGTCTCCTCTCTCCCCAATTTCACCCCCCTCTCTCTTGTGTGGTGCGGCCTCCCTTGGATTAGGGCTGGCTGCCCCCTCCTTCTCCCTATTTCTTCCTCCTATCCTCTCATCCGGTGTGTGGTACAAGATTGGAAGAATAGCTCACTGATTTGGGGCTTCAAGGATCTGACTAGAGGCTTTGATTGCGTAGATTTGAATCCAAGTTCAAGGCGATTAAGGGATCAACACATAAGAAATGTAATCCCCATTCTCTACTCTTGTTTCTTGTGGCTTTAGAGGGCAGGCTGATTGATTCAAGGGCGTGCAAGGGGCTGGATAGCCCAAGGTCAGTGCGTCCTTGAGCCTTAATTTCATCTTGATCAATTGTATGATGTTTGATTATTGCTTTATTGCATATATATGTGTGTATATATGCATCTTGGTGTAGATTGTGTTTAAAGAATTGATTTTTGATTGGTGCGCTACCCCCCAGGCTCTTGATTGCCATACTTCCACCGGGCAGCCACACTACAGTGGTACAGGAGCCTAGGCATTGGGCATTGGTCGCTGATTTGATTGAAAATCAATTCAATTTACCCGATCTAGGGTTTTGCATGTTAAAAAGGGACAAACCCCAAATTGATCAATCTACATATTTTAATCAAAGGGCTTTCATGATTATGATGAAATTGAATGTTTATGGGACTGATATGCATGATTAATTTTTTGGAATGTTGCTGATAGGATGGTTAATTGAAATTATTGATTTTGGACAATACTAGGGGCAAAAGGGTCTTTCCTCTTGTGATTTTTTGTTCAATTTATTTTTATGATCACGTTCTGCCCACACATTCACTTGCTGGTCAACAAGTGTAAATTAATTATCTTGATTAGATTTAATTAATTTTGTGGTTTAAAAAGGCATGCCATTGTTTTTCTATCCTGAATTATTTTTCATTGTGTTGTAAACTCATTGAAAAGTTACTAGATGCAAAGTTTTGGTGTGTCTTTTAAGGGTGAAAATACCAAAACATCCCTAGGGCTATTTTGGTAATTTGATACCAAAATTTTTTATGGACAAAAAATAAAAATTCCAACAACCTCTAAAAGAGTTAATTTGTTGTTTTATGTGCTAATTGATGTGTCTAAGAAATTTCATAAATCATAAACACCTAAGTACCAAATTTGGGCAACTTTCCATCCTTAAGTGGTAGTTAGGGTTTACACTTGATAGAGACCCAAACCTTAATTAAGGTATAACTAAACTAAGTAACACAACATAATATACGCTCTTGTCCCTTTGCCTTATTATTAGATTAAGAGAGTCTAAACAATTATACCTTAAGAAGTTGTTGGCTTTACATAGTGTTAGTTTTCGGCTGCCTTTTCCTCTGTTGTTGCACAATGGCTTCCAATATGGTCACATAAAAATTAGGGCAGACTGAAAAGCTAAATGCTGACAACTATCTGGTGTGGAAGAGAATGATACACCATATCCTAACTATTTTTGATCTTGCTCGTGTCATGGAGCAGATCATTGAGCCACTGCCAGAGGGTCCTTCAGCTGCTCATAAGAAAGCTTATGAAAAGCTAAGGGATGATGACAACAAGGCCAAGTCCACTATTCTGACTTTCATGGAGCTAAAGATGGAAAAGCTTTTTGATAAGTACAAGACTGCTAGGGAGATGCTGGAAGCTATCTCTATTAGGTATGGGGAGCAGACAAAAGCTCATAAGAGGATCTTGCACTATAAGTATTAGAACTTTAGGATGAGGGAGGGAGATGATGTGAATGAGCACCTGAGTACCATGTCCATCATTGTTGATGACCTAGAGACACTTGATGACCCCATCTCTGAGGGAGTCCAAGTGTCTACAATGTTAAACAACCTCCCTAAGTCGTGTGATAGTGTAGTGTTCTACCTCAATATAAGTGACCAGAAGCTCACAATGGAGGCTCTAACTGCCAAGCTTAGGCTTAAGTAGGAAAGGAGGAACAATGTGCTTGCTTTAGGTGGTGTTGCTACTACCAACTTGGCATAGAACTCTAGTGGAGGCAAGAAGGGTGGACAAGGGCCTGGTCCTTCAAACAAAAGAGCTTTCAAGAAAAAAGGGAAGAAGCCTCAAAACAAGAGCAATGGCAAGGGGAATAACAAACCCTAGGGTGTATGCTTCAAGTGTGGTCAGGTGGGCCACTTCAAGGCTAATTGTTCTCAGAAGAATGACCAATCAAGTTGTCATGCCCCGGCACCCACCCGACCTCTAAACCCGGTCCAAGGGGTGGTCAAAGTGCATGGGGGAGACAATGGATTGATTTATAAGTTGCGGAAGACTTTAACCCCTCTAGCAAGTATTTAACACATACAGAGTGTGTACCTTTAAACCTTTGTGCAAGAGAAATAAGTAGAACAAAAGAGGACTTTAACTCTAAACTATCCACAAGTCTTACACCCACATACTTAGAATGCCGAGCCGACCACACATGGCTCGAATCAGAAAGTCCTAAACATGTATCAAAACATAAGAGTTACACAAGTCTGAAACAAGAACCGCCATACATGATGTTCATTTTTCATAACAGAGTAAATCATATAACAAAGCAAAGTCAAGAGGCATCCACACCTCCTCCCATTCTCTCCCCGATCGTTCCTCGTACAGAGGATCCTGCTCGACTACATGTCGCACCATGCAACCCCAAAACAAAGCACAAAAAGTGGGGTGAGTAAAACTCAGTAAGGTTCTGGGCATGGTAATGATAAAATCAGAAAAAATAATCATGGCATATCAACATGGTCTATCAGATTTACATATCATATAACATCTCATTCCTGATTACTTTCCTTACCATAACCATACTTAAACATAAGCAATTATCTTGCATGGAGATATCTCAAACATACTATACATTTCCATGCACAACCATTCTCCTTCATAACATTCAACCTGCATGACATGTGTCTCCAACACACAATCACATCATGTATATCCATAACATTAACTTGCATGAGAAGTATCTCTACCACATAATCATATTATGCATATTTATCACATTTAACCTACATGAGAAGTGTCACTACCACACAATCATATCATGTATATTCATCACATTTAACCTACACGAGAAGCGTCTCTACCACACAATCATAGCATGCATAATCATCACATTTAACCTGCATGAGAAGTGTCTCTACCACACAATCATAATATACATAATCATAATCCATCAACTTGCATATCAAGTATCTCTAACACACAATCATAACCATGCAAGTCGATAAAACAACCTTGCTTAATTGGCCAAAGCATAAGCAGTCCCTGCTCACTCCAAATAATCCCTAATTGGAAAGTCTAAAAAATTACGCAGTTTGGGTAAATTCCCTAACGAGGAAGAATACCCCCTAGTAAGCCAATGCACTCAGCTACACTAGCCTAGATTCTCAGGGTTTAGATGATCTCAATAATTTTATCACCTTATAGCACTGCAACTTTTCTCAACCTGAGGAGGAAACCCCATCCTTTCGAACATGAAACCCTGTCCTTTCGAACGTAAAACCGAATCGAAGCCTTGAATCGATTAATCTGGTAAGTAATATCACACAACAAATGATTCGCTACATTACTTGTGATCAGTGCTAAGCTGGGCAATCATAAAGGTGTGGTCACCACCGTAGTTCTTCAATTTAAAGTAGCCTACATCCTTATTCATTTAGCCATGAACTTTCTAGGGGCAAGTATGGCTGTAAGAAATACGGGCTGGCCTATAAGCCCAGCTTGGCCCTACCAGTAAAGTTGTGGGCTTGGGCCTTAAAATATAAACTACAGGCCGGGCCTGGGCAAAACAACTTAAAAGCTTGGACCAACTCGTAAAATTCATGACCTACTATAATCTGAGAATTTTTTAAGGCAAGCTATTCCTAATCCTAGCCCTCTCTAACTTTTTAGATTGATACTCTTAGTATAAAAAGGAAACCCTGGCACATCTTCTGTTGCTTTTCATTTCACCTATGAGAAAAACCTCCACAACTCTCCAAGTCTTTATTTCACCCTCTGAGAAAAACTTCCATCATTGATTCTACCGCTCTCAAGTCTCAGCCTTAGGAACCCAAATATCATCGCTGATTTTCTATCCTCGATCAGGGGGTCATTATGGAGTCCGGCGACCACAACCCCCACTATGCCCAAATCTCTTCATTTTGCTTAAATCTCTGCTCCATTCTACACAAATCAATGCTAGACACTGCTCGCTCCCCTTCTCAAATTGATGCTAGTAGTTGCTACTCTATTTTGCCCAAATCGACGCTGACCACTGCTCAACTCCCCTTCTCAAATAGACACCGGCCGTTGCTTCTATCACTGCTCGACTCCATTTCACTCAAATTGACACTAGTCACTGCTCTTCCCTCATTCTCAAATCAGCGTAGGCCAGTTCTCTTGTCACTGCTCTGCTCCATTTTGCCCAAATCGACGCAGGACAGTTCTGTAATTTGTCCTATCATCTAATTTGTTTTATTATCTAATTTGTTCTCTTTGTACTAATATTTAATTGTCTCTGTTAATTCATGTCGTTGTTTTTGTTATCTAATTCAGTAATTTATTCTCTTTGTAGTAATATTTAATTTATCTATGTTAGTTTCTATCTTTGTTATAAATCTAATTTGTTATCTTTTTATTAATATTTAATTTGTCTCTTTAAGTTCATGTCTTTGTCCTTTTATCAAATTTGTTCTCTTTGTAGTAATATTTAATTTGGCTCTATTAGTTCTTGTCTTTGTTGTGTTATCTAATTCACTAATTTGTTCTCTTTGTAGAAATATTTTGTGGTTTGTTTCTAGGCATCTTGCTACAAATATCCACTCTTAAGTTTATTTGTTGTTGTACTTTTTGTCTAATCTCAAGCAGCTACTTCCTTTCACAACTTCGTGATTTGTTAGAACTTTTAGGCTCTTAAGCAAGTTGGAATGGAAGGCCCAAAATGATAATCATATAACAGTTCAAATGCATCACAAAAGAAATTGTGAAGATTAAGTTTTTCCTTGCTCATTTTGCGCCCCAGGCATTTATTATTGCTTCAACTATTATAGAGGATGAAATTATGCATTGGTACAGATCTCACTTCTTTAGTGGCTCATATCTCATTTAATATAGGTATAGAGAACATGTTGTATGGAATGTGGACCATTTAAGTGAATCTCATTGTATTTTTTTCATGATTTGTCAAATATGAGATTGCATATTGTTATGGTGTTTCAATATTTCAAGATCAATATAAGATACTTGATTGATAAATTGATAAGTTCATCTAAATTTTACAGGAAATGGATTGTGTTTCTAGGACATTGAACATGATGCACACAATTAGCAGAAACTTGTTAACAAAGGCAGTTGACTTGTTAGGATATGTTGTTAGTTGTATATGTATTGGTCGTAGAAAATTTAAAATGATAACAATGCATGAAAAGGATACTTGAAGATTTTGATTTACCAAATGGAATGTAATGAAGTTTTCATATAATTACCTCAGTTTTTAGACTTCTCCGTTATTTCTTTCAGTGCTCAAGATATAGTCTTTTTCATATGTATCATTTGTAGTAGAATGCTTGAAGTTAGAAAAAAATTTATATTATGTTTCATTGGGCCCAAAAGCCCGTGGCCTAGCCCGAGTTCATCAAAATTTCAGGTCAGGTCCAAATTTTGGCCATAACTCTAGGCCCAAGTAGCCCTTGGAATTTGTTCTTTTCTTTTGGGCCATTCCCGAGCCTACCCTTGGCCCGTAAGGGCCTAGCCCGCTTGCACTGCTAAGGGCAAGCACTATCAATGCACTTAATTGTTAATTTTGTCGGATTTGAATGTAGAACCTTATATTGGACACGATTTCTAATTGAAAACTCCCTCAAAGATGTGATAAATGCCTCTCTATCATCAAATATTTGTCCAACATATAACTTATTCATTTTGTTGTGCCATATCCATACCCCGATCAATTGTTTCATCCATTTGCTCATTTGTGATGTGTGCAAAGATTGGCTGCACCTTGTATGGTGCCTCCCCTCATCATCGACATTCATATCATTTGTGGCAATTGCAATCTTCGCCTCTAACACCTTCTCCGTTCATACTGTACTACTCATCACTAGCTTTGCCAATATTATCTTCACCTGCATTGGCCTCATTAATATCAACATCATCATAATTGACATGAGCTCCCTTACACATGAATAACACATATGTATTAAATTACATGTTGCCTAAAAACTTATTCAATAACTAAAATTGATAGATTTATTTATAAATATATAATTCACCTTGGATTTGATGGTCCAATATCTGTAAAGCCAACACCTGTGTAGGGGTAATGAAAGCCCATTGAGATTTGTGTGCCAAACCATGTACCACCTTGTGACATGCCATGACTAACTGCCTCATGTGCATGAGATGTGTACCTTACGTATTACACACGAAATTTAAAACTTCAATCTCATTATTTTCATCAACAATTAAAATATTCACACATAATTAGTTAAAAAACCTTACCTCCAACTATGTTCACTTCGATCGTCAATAGGTGCAAACGACCTATGGTGTTTGTTCGACACTACTGTCATTGATAAATGATCATCAACATTGTTATCCACGGGCATTTGCATGTAACTATGAGCATTTCTTTGAGAGGTCCTTTGGGAGCTCCTTCTACTTACACCCCACCCTTCACTTTCAAAACTAGGCTTTCTGGCCTCTTTTTGAGAAATAGATCAAATATGCATACTTGAGAGAATGATCAAATATTTGCCTACTTTAAGCCTCATCCTTTACATGTAGTAGAGTCGATCTCGATCCAAATATAGGAAGGTACTTTATTATAATTTTCCATCTCCTTCGATCCCAACCAACTTTTTAACTACTTGCATCTCAAGTTTTTCATAATTAGAAGACTTGCTAATGAATAATCCCTCATAATCCGCTTCATATTCATAGCCTCCTCCATCTTTCACTATTCTCCCACCATGGTTAAGAATAAAACAAACTATTTTTCCCCCCATGTCTATTCACTTAATTCATAACAAATATATAAATCTTAGACAAGGGCAAAGATATAGAAATCATCTAGGACAAACTATACATATCATATACTAAAGCTTCGAAATTTTGAATCAAACCATAATAATTTAAAATTTCACAACATTTTCCTAATGAGTATCTTTAAGTTTCATTAACACTTCATTTAACTAATGAACTTTTTTCTATAAGCCAAGGAAATGTTTTCAATAAATTTGAGAAATTGTTTACTAAGTACTCTCTACCAAAAAAAAGTTAGTCCACTTGCTGCTCATGATCAATATTTATGATCACTTATCCTATATAAATCGTAGTCCTTCCAAAATTCCAACCATCTCCTCTACCTCATGTTCAAGTCGCTTTGAATAAATAGGTACTTCAGACTCTTGTGATTAGTGAATACTTCAAACTTCTCACTATAAAGATAGTGCCGCCAAATTTTCAATATAAAAGCTACGACCGCTAACTCTAAGTTATGAGTGGGGTAGTTCCGCTCGTGCACTCTAAGCTGTCGAGATAAATAAGCTACCACTCTCTTGCGCTGCATAAGAACACAACCCAAACCACGATGTGAAGCATCACTATAGACCACATATCGACCACTCTCAGAAGGCAAAGTCAAAACCGGAGCTGAAGTCAATCTCTTCTTCAACTCATTGAAGTTTTCTTCACAAGCTTGATTTGACTCAAACTTCTCATTCTTCTTGGTCAGTTTGGTTATAGGGCTTGCAATTCTAGAAAAGCCCATAAGGAACCGATGGTAGTACCTAACAAGTCCTAAGAAACTGTGAACCTTTGATGCACTCTTCGGTTGTTCCCATTTCAAAATGGCTTCGACCTTCGAGGGATTAACCGCTACACCGTCTTTCGATATAACATGACCAAGGAAATGTACCTTCTTGAGCCAAAACTCACATTTTTCAAACTTTGCAAAGAGTTAGCGCTCCTATAAAGTTTGCAGAGCAATCCTCAAATGTGTCTCATGCTCTTCCTCATTGGCCAAATAGATCAAAATATCATCCACAAATATAATCACGAATTGATCAAGATAAGGCCGGAACACTCGGTTCATCAAATCCATAAATGAGGCTGGTGCATTGGTGAGACCAAAAGGCATCACTAGAAACTCATAATGCCCCTATCAAGTACGAAATGCCATCTTTAACACATCATCTGGACGGTCTGAAGTTGGTGATAACCCGATCTAAGATCGATCTTAGAGAATACTTGTGTTTGCTGCAATTGATCAAACAAATCATCAATCCTAGGTAAAGGGCACTTATTTTTTATGGTTACCTGATTTAGCATTCGGTAGTCGATGCACAACCAAAGAGAATCATCCTTCTTCCATACAAACAAGACTGGCGCGCCCTAAGGAGATGCACTCGGTGGGATGTAACCCTTATCCATTAGGTCTTGCAGCTGAGCCCTAACCTCCTTGAGTTCTGCTAGAGCCATACGATAGGGAGCTTTAGAAATAGAATTAGTGCCTGAAATGAGATCGATATAAAACTCTATCTCCCTCTCCGGTGGCAAACCTGATAAGTCACTAGGAAAGACATAAGAAAACTCAGCTACAACTTGAATGGAATCCAAAGAAGGCAACTTTGTGTTCATTCCCAAGACACTGACAAGAAAAGCCTTGCATCCCTTATCGATCCACTTCTTCGCTTTGGATGAAGATACTAAGAACTTGTCACTAGGACGTTAACCCCTTTAAAGATAAAAGGCTTAGCTCCTAGCAAATTGAACATCACCTTTCTCCCTCAACAATCCACATGCACATGATACTTAGACATCATATCCATGCCAAAAATTACATCAAAATCAATCATCAACAAGATAATCAAGTCAACATGCAACACATGCCCGTCAATCACTATGGAAACCATCTCAACATACTCCTCATCCCAAAGTGAAGACAAAGGTGTCGACACTCACAAAGGAATGAGAGGAACTTGTATCAAATAGTACTCTACCATAGTGGGAGGCAATGAGGATCCAACCTTCCACCATGCCTGAGGAGTTGGCCGCCTCCTGAGCCGATATAGCAAACACTCTCCCGTCATTAGTAGTCTTCTTCCCTCTGGCATCCTGCTGCCCGGCCAGTGGTCTAGCCTGAGGCCTTGCCTGTGATGCTCCTTGCTGCCTGGGACCGGCGTAAGGTGACATTGGTGGACGTCTCAGTGCACCATTAGCCCTATGAGGACACTTGCTAGCATAATGCCCCTTCTGCCAACATCCAAAGTAAGTCACCTTAGCATGGTGATCATGATGGTCCTACTGCACCTGGTGAGTGTTATGCCTCGCATGGTGACCAACCCGACACTAATGGTCTCAATGGTTCCGGGTATCCTCCGGTCTCAATCTCTTAGACTGCTGCCCCTTCTTCCACATATAATCATCTGAATCCCGCTCCACTACAATGGCGATCTCAAGTACCTCTGCTAAGGTCTTGTGTCTAAAGGGAACCACTCGGCCTTAGAAAAAGGGCCTTAGACCGTCCTCGAACTTCCTCGCACGCTTATACTCATTGCTGAAGAAGCGAGGTGTGAAGAGCTCGAGCTCCACGAACTTAGTCTCATAAGCTAAGACTGTCATAGATCCTTGTTGCAAGTTCAGAAACTCCTTCTCTTCTCACACATGGAGATGAAAGTACTTTCATTGAAAGCCGACAAGGACTCCTCCCAAGGGATATCCAGTCGACCCTGGAACCTCTGTCGCTCCATCGACAACCACCACCTCTATGCCTCATCCTCGAATGTGAAGACCTCAAGTTGAGTCTTCTCCTCATCGGGGCAACTTTGGGCACTGAAGATCTTCTCCATGTGAAGTCTCCAGTTATATGCCTATGAAGCATCTAATCCACCCTTGAAGCTAGGAGGGTTAAGCTTCTTGAATCCCTCGAGTGAGAGAAACTCAGAACCACTACCACCAGCGTGCTTAGCTTGGACGACTTGTGTTAAGCCCTCGATGGCAGTTAACACATCGTCCACCCTCGTGTCTCTAGGACCGCGATGGTTATTAGTGCCTACATGAATAGAGCAAGCCATCTACACAACAACTACGCATTAATCATATTGTCTAATAACTCAAAGCCACACAAGCAACCAAGCAAAGCCAACCACAATCAAGCAAGCAATATTCAAGACCAATAACTAACGGAATTCAACATTGCTAGTCATGTCTAGACCTTGATCATCTCACAACCCATTAACCCATTAAGACTTGTCACCCAACCTTATTTACTTTCGGACAAAGAGGTCCTCCGATACCTAAAACTTTTTGTCATGCCTCGCCGCCCGCCCGACCCTAGCCGAACCAGGTCCAAGGGCCGGTCAAAACATAGAGGCAACTAGATCGCATTGCGGAAGACTTTAACCCCTTAATCAGGTATTTAACACAAACACGGAGTTGCGCACCTTTTGTCCTTTGAACAAGAGTAATAAGGTAAAATAGAAGAGGATAATAACTCTGAGGTAAAACCTCACACACAACCCACAAACATAATAATAATCTTGAGCCGACACATGGCTCAAATCAGAAAATCTAAGACAAGTATAAAAGTAGAAGATACACACGAGTATAAATCATAACCATTCATACAAGGTGTTTTATAAGTATGATGGCATAAATCAGAAGACAAAATAATGTCGAAGGTGTCCATGCCTATTCCCATGCATATCTCAATCGTCCCTCGTATACGGAATCTTGATCAACTGCATGTCATACCATGCAGCCCCAAAAAAAAACATAAAAAGAGGGGTGAGTAAAATTCAGTAAAGTTTGAAATATGATAGCATTAATCAGAAAACAACTACGGCACATCAACATGGTATTTCATATCAACATTTCACATAATATCCCCATTTCTGATTGATCCCCTTACCACACCCCCAATTCCATAGATAACCAACCTGCATACAAGTATCTCATTCATACAAATCATGGTATGTGTAACCATATCATGGCATAACTCATCCTGACTAATAGGTGATTCTCACACAATCACATTCACAATCATGCATATCAGGCCATTCTCTTTCATAGCATTCAACTTGCATAACACGTGTACACAACACATAATCACATAATGCATATTCATATCATTCATCCATTGAGCATTCACCCTGTATGATAAAATCTCAATTACATGATACTAAATCATGCATAATAAATCATAATCACATATTTCACATAATCTCAATTATTCCTACACAACCTATGTAATCCTAGGCATAACATTATTTCATACACATGCATCATCACAAATGGTGAATGTCTCAATCATGGAGAAAAATAAAATCAAGCCACACAAAGTGGGACACAGTTCAATTTCCACATAGAAAACATAAAGTGTTCAGGGTAGTCAGCCCCTAAGCTTGCTCGTTGTGGACAATCCTATCCAAGGAATGTCTAAATCTCACACAGAGAACCTGGAGCAGGTTTGTTCACCCACCTTGGAAAATCTTCTGTGGTGGGAAAAGTCTGAATTCCACACAGGAAACCTAGAACAGGTGGTAGCCGGTGCATGAAAGCATACCACTCTGGATTTTTTGGGTCCAGATGACTATCTCAAGAAATCTCAACCGTAAGACAAGTATACAACTCGTCCATATCCAACTCAACTCAATTCAGATCGACTCAACCCGGGGAGTATCTATGTTCTACACATAAACTCAAATCATCATGTCCTTTCGAACCAACTAATTTTCGATAAGCCAACGATAAATCTGGCATGCGATCTCACATCATTGCATCCAATAAATCAAACAGACTAATTTCGATAAAGTCTCAATCAGAAATCCGTTTCATGATGCATACAACATTGTACATACATGGGCAAGGCATATATGAATCCTAATTCATAGTGCTCTCATTCTGCCCCTTATGCATTATTCATAACTATAATACCCAACATCATCATGATCATCCCCCACATGTGTGTGTCCTGGCATAATACCTTCATAAATTCAATTTAGAACATCTAAATCTCTTGAAAAACTTTAGATCTACGGTTCAAGAAACTCAAAAATGAAATTCCCAATATTAGTGTTTCAAATAATAATTCAAATCTGTAGCTTTATGCTTTGAAATTGAGATTAAACCATAGGAGAAGAAGAGATTTGGAAAGATTTAAGAAAACCTTAAAGGATTAAGGAAAAACTAAGCAAATCAAACCTTTAGTCTCCTTCCTCTTTAGGAAAATGGAGGATTAGGCCTCCTAACTCTACGTCTCAACCCATTCCCAAATGGGAAAGTGGTTGTGCCTTTCCTTACATAGTAAGGGGGAAGGGTTAGACCTAATCAAATAATGGGGGTACAAATAGAATTTTCAACTAAAAATATATAATTTAGCTATTTAAACCCAAATTAAGATCTAAAAAATTCTGAAATAAATTTCTAAGGTTTTAGTTTAATGTTTGGGACATTTTGGGTTAGAAATTTCAATTTTGGTCATGGGGCCCATGGTGGGTCGGGTCCCGAAACCTTAATTTTTGAAAAAAATAGTGAAAATTCCAAAAAATTAAGAAAAAATTTCTAAATGACTTAAAAACCATAAATGTGAAGAAAGTTTTGGTTAAAAACCTTTGTTAGCCACTTAAATTTAAAAAATAGTCAAAATTGATGAGAATTTATATTAAACCACACAAAAGCAATTAAATAGAATAAAATAAATTGGTTAAAGCTCAAGGATCTTACAAGAGTAGCAAACTTTTATAAGCATAACATAAATTTAGAATTTAAAAACCCCTACATTGTCCTTGCATCCGAATAAATCCTTCGGAGTCAGACGAAAATCTCATAAATCATCGGAGTCCTACGGAAGCTAATAAATCAGCGGAATCACACATCCCACTCTATCACATAGTGGAGCATAACACACAACAGAGCAAATTGGACCATATCAGACCTCATCAGATTAGAATAGATTTCATTTGACCATAACATGTCATATCAGATCAGATCGGATTAAAGCAAAGCATATCAAAGCAAATCAAATTAAAACATATCAGAATCCATCAGATCATAGCAAATCATATATATTAATTAGTATATTATATTATGAATTAAGATGTGCGCGCATGTAAGTCATATTAAATTCTCACCTATAGTTCCAGAAGTAGTAGTGTTTAGAGTTGCTCGTTTCCTCAGGGCGGCCTTCCTTCCAGGTCCAGGGATGGCGGGCAAATCCTCCTCTAGCTCTGAAGCATTTTTCTCATTGCATTTGAAGGCGGTAGACATCACCTTTATTTAACCCAAGATATTTATCTCTTTGTGACCCAAAGGTGACGAAAATAACCTCCCCTTAACCCAAGACATTTTATACTTCCTGCGCTCGTAGGTGGCAGATAGAACCTCCCCTACCCAGAGACACTTCTCTCTCTATCCGCCCGTAGGTGACAGACAAACCTTCCCTTACCCAAGGACTCTTTTCTTTTTCCGTGCCTATAAGCTAAGGACAAAATCTCCCCTTTCCCAGGGACATTTCTCTCACTGCATGGCCCTTAGGTAGAGGATAGAGCCTCCCCTACTCTGAGCCACTTCTCTCATTGTGGCCCGATGACGGAGGATGGAGCCTCCTCTTGCTCTGGTTGAAACGCCCGAGATTTTTCATCCCTTTTTTCTTAAAACTCATAGAAATTTTTTTTTCTTTCCCTAAATCGGAGTCAAAACGATAAAATCAAAACCTGTTTATAATTTAAAACATCATACGGTTAAACATCATACTGCCAAATCAAATATCCTCAGGCGCTACTCGAAAACATACGTACGAATAAATTTGCTATGATCATAGACTTTTAAATACAAATCACTCTCCCAAGCATCCCCGAGTACAAGTCCCATAACAGTCCACCGACTAATCCAAATGAAAGTCCAGATTTAAACATCTAACTTCTCGTCTCACCCAATACAGGAGATCGTGGCACAAAATACTCGCAGAGAGTCAAGCAGATACCTGAGTCAACGGGAATCAATCCACCGCTGAAACGAGCATCCATCTCCAGGAGCTCTCCGCACAACCTGCAAAACCTCCCGTACAACGGGGCTAAAAAGAAGTAGGGTGAGTATTTTCATACTCAGTAGGAAAATACCCAGTAGGGGAAATCCCAACAGTGAACTCCAAGTTCATAAACACACGCATTCATGCAACTCAAACATGAAGCAGAAGCATATCAACATCATGCTCAAACTCATACAAACATACCAAATGCACCAACGTGCCATAGACATACCGAAGGCACCATCGTGCCAAAATCATAATATCCAATCAACTTAAACAAACACCCTTATCCAGGGTCATACAAACTTACTCGTACCACCGTACGCATACTCATACAACATACGCATACTTGTACGACCTTACTCGTACAATCGTATGCTCACTTATACAGCTTACCCATACATGTACGACCTTACTCGTACAATCAGACTCGTACGACCTCACTCGTACAGTCTGCACAAAATCATACTTATTGTCTTACTCAAAAACATATTCTCACAACCGTACCCATACTCTTACAGTCGTGCTCATACTCATACGCTTACAGTCCTGCTCATACACACTCTTACAGTCCTGCTCATACATACTCTTACAGTCCTGCTCATACATACTCTTACAGTCCTGCTCATACACATACAGTCGTACTCACACTCATACAGTCGTACTCATACACATAATCGTACACATACTCATACAGTCGTACTCATATCAACGACCACTGAAGCTCATTACAACTAATAAGCTCTAGCGTCGAAATGGAAAAGAATGCCACTGGGGCAACACCTTAACCTCCGGGGAGTGACTAGACGCCATGTACTTTTTCGAAGGTAAGGCACACCAATGCTCATGGGGCACTGGATCAAACAGGTAAGAGTAGATCCATGATACTACTTACCTGAGCGCGCAAACATAAACACCCACACATAAGGGGTCATACAGTTGCCCACCATAATGGGTCTTATAGTGCCATAGAATCGCCCACCATAATGGGTCTTATAGTGCCAGAGAATTGCCCACCATAATGGGTTTTATAGTGCCAGAGAATCGCCCACCATAATGGGTCTTATAGTGTCATTGCCACTCTTGGGCAGAAAACATACAGTGCCACTTGGGCAGAAACATACAGTGCCACTCTTGGGCAGAATCATACAACGCTCTCAACAGAGCATCAAACGTCTGGGCTTACACAGCACACAGACCAAATCAGAAACATACGTCGCTCTCAGCAGAGCATCAGACGTCTGGGCTTCATATAGCACGCAGACAAAGTCAGAAACGTACATCGCTCTCAACAGAGCATCAATCGTCTAGGCTTATACAGCACGCAGACCAAATCAAAACAACGCCGCTCTCAGCAGAGCATCAGATGTCTGGTGCCCTATACAGCACACAGACAACATCCCGCAGGATAAACACCATGGCAAGACATGATAAATGCTCGGCCGACTCATTAGCGGCCAGCTCAAACACGGAACTTAATCCGTCGAACCCTCAGGTCTCAAACTCACAACGCTATCATTAGTTGTGCTTATAATTCAAGTTTGAATTAAGTATATTATGCGGTACAATTATGCCACACAAACTCACAGTCCTCGACTGGTCAAACTGAAGCTGAGCCCGATCGAAACCCAAGTTCGTCAGGGCAGCAGACTTCACTTACCCGTCCACATCATGGACAAAACTCATCGTACACCAAACCCTTACAGTCTTACATACTTCGCCATCCATCTTATGGCCAAATCAGCTTACACTGACATCCTCAAATAATGCTCCTCAGAGCCAACCCAGTTGTCGCCCTCTTACTTATATCTCACTTATTATTATACTTACTTTTCACTTCATAATCTGTACATTATGCTTGTACAATTATGAACACTCTTACTGTCTGACAATCGCCCAACATACAATCCACCCCAAACTGATCCATTCTAATCCTTGCCCGTCATACTCTTATCCTCTGTCATACGCTTACACAACCGTATCCAAATTCAGACAAAGCTTTTGTCACCTCTTACTGTCCATCGCCCATACCTTTGCCCACAAACACATACGCACATCCAAAGCATAGGCAAAATGCCATCATATACACGTATGTCTCACACATACGTATAACATACACATACGGTCATACATACGTAACTTACAAACATGCACGCTAGCCATCACTAGCTCATGCATACATATGTCAAACATGCACGCTAGCCATCACTAGCATATGCATACATCAACCGTACACGCTAGTCATCTCTAGCACGTGCACACACACATTCATACATACTTCAAACATGCACGCTAGCCATCACTAGCACATGCATACACACATACTCCAAACATGCACGCTAGCCATCACTAGCACATGCATAATTCATACGTAGCATACTGACATATTTGCTAGCCGTCGCTAGCGCATACATAATCCATATCCATAAAACGTGCATACATCTCATGCATATCAATCATACCATACAATCATGCTTACACGCACATCATGTAATCGGATCGTTACTTAACATCCAAGCATGGAATCATACAATCCTAGCATGTTGCTACTCATTCAAAGCATGCTTCATGAATTTACGAGTTCAAAGCTCCCCTACCTCGTAATCATGACGTTCGATGGCGAGCACCCTACGGTGGCGGCATCGGCGGCGGAGTTGGCAGTCAAAACCGTTGCCTGGCTGAGAGAGCTGCTGTCCCGAGGGTTTTAGGAAGCGCCGGAACTATCACGGCCAAACACGGTGTCAGAACTCAATGCGGTAAAACCCGCGATCCACGGCGGCACCCTAGGGCGGCCGGGAGTAAAGTCAAGCCAACATATGTGGTGGTGCGATTAGATGTCAAGGGTGTACACTCTGAAGATCAGCCGGTGGCTAAGACGTGCACAGCCGGCCACAAGACGTCAAAATCGGCCGTGGACAGCCCCCAACGGCAACGATTCCGGTCAACAAAGGCCCACATATGGGCGGAGAGTGTGGGGCAATGCCCGAGAACAAAGGAGAGGTGGAGGACGGCTCTAGTGGTCAACTCCACTCGGTGGCAAAGCCAACCGATGGTTAGGTGGCGCGAATGCAGCGCCTAAACCCATAAGTACACGCGTGGCCACATGCGCACGCGGCCCAAAAAGGGCGGGGGAGAGGACTGAAATGAGGCGACTCAAGGCCCACAAAAGCCAACAGGGCTAAGACCCTTAGCTGTGGCCAATCTAAGCGGCGACCTCGCCGATCGCCACCCACAACCAATACCCATGTGATGCACTGAAATTATGTTTAATAAAATATTTTCAAATTTCTATTTGTAATCCTATTTTGTGTTAATTCATTACTAATTTGGGCTATTTATGTTTTGAATAAGTTAGTTGGACCTTAATTGAATTTACATGTCTAAACAGGCTTCAACAAGATACAACTGGAAGAGGAAGTTGAGCCCAACTACCCAAAGCTATTTAAAAGTCAAGAATGGGCTCATAATGGTCTAACATGCATAGAATGGTCGAACACAACCTTGTGGACCCATTTGATTTGAGATTTGTATGAATAGAACTAAATTATGAAAGAAGTTGATTCGGATAGATTGACATAGCCTTAGTATTTTGATCATATCTTTTTATGTATAATTCGGATTGATACGATTCTGGTGGCAATGGAAAGAAGACTTCTGTAGCTACAAGTGTTATTTCAGGAAGAAATTCCAAATTCCGAAGATATAGGGGTCGAATCAGGTAATCAATCAGGATGAAATCTGGAGATATAATTTGATTTTACCCTTTGAAGCAACCATTTCTTTTCCTATAAATAGTGGGGTGGACGTGATAGATGGGGCATTCTCTCCTCTTTAGAGCTCTCTTCTCCTATTTCCTTCTCTTATTTTGCATCTTTGTTTTTAGTTTTATTGTAATGGCTTTCTAAATCTCTCAAGCTAAGGCTAGGAATGAAGCTTGTACTTGATGTTTAATGGATACTTTGATTCAAGTAAGTTCTTTATCATTTTAAATTGATGTTTCATATTTAAAGAGTTTATAATCTATACAATTATTTGATTCAGCGTTGACGAAAGGCACGTTGAATGCTTATAATTCCCTGTGATTATATACTTAATGCTTTCACGTAGTAAACAATCAATTACTATTGTTTTATTTCAAAGTTCTTTAAAAGATAAATTTTCCGATTAAGATAAATTTTCATTTGATCTTGATTGAGTTATCATTTGAATGAAGTAAACATTAGAGATTTATTGCAAGTGGATTTTTGATGCCTTAGCACTTTCTCTTTGAATTGTCTCTTATCATCTATTTCACTTTTCTTCTCTATTCGATTCTCTTCGTAATAGTTTTCTGTGTCACACAAGGCTTTCCCTGTGGATCGACCTTGTTTACTATAGTTGACAAGTAAAAAAAAGAAATCTGAACTAGACTCCTTCATAGTCTTAGTTTGGACGTAACACAAATTGGCGCCGTTGCCGGGGATTGCAACGTGTGGCAAGAATCCGTTACGAAAAACTCACTCTAACTTTACTAATTCTCTAACTTTTATTTTTGCACACTAACTCTTTAAATTCAGTCATTTACTTTATGTCATTTACTTTTAGTATTTAAATTCTGTAATTTTTTTTTTTGAGACCGGAAGCACTACCCACGTTACTATCGAAAATTTTTCGGGATCAAACGTGTACCTTGATAGTGCCTTTGGCCTTATTTTTGCAATTTTAATTTTTGTCTATTAACTTCTAACCCTCTAACTTTTTAATATTTTGTCATTTAATTTTTGCACTTTTATTTCTTTTGTTATTAAAAAAAAAAAAATTGTTGTTACATGTTTACATGGGTGCGTGATAATTCTGGACGATTGAAAAAAGTGAACAAATCTTTTGAAAATTATCTTTATTTTGATACAATGGAGGATCTAAGAACTAATGAGGAACTAAGAAGTAATAATGGGGATAATAATGCACAAAATATTGAAGTTAAAACCTTGCGTGATTATTTGCAACCAACTAGATCAAGTTCTCCTCCTTGCATGATTTTTCCAACTAATGTAGGCGGTTTTGAACTCAAGCCAGGTGTAATTCAATTACTACCCAAATTTCATGGCCTAGATTCAGAAAGCCCATATTTGCATTTAAAAGAGTTTGAAGAGGTTTGTGCAACTTTGCCAAACCAAAATGTTTCAAATGATGCTATTAGATTAAAACTCTTTCCTTTTTCTTTAAAGGAAAAAGCAAAAAATTGGTTGAATTCTTTGAAGCCAAGATCCATTGGATCATGGCAAGAAATGCAAAGAGAATTTTTGAAAAAGTTTTTCCCCACTCATAAAACTAATACACTTCGAAAGAATATCATGAATTTTTCACAAAAAGAAAATGAGACTTTCTTTCAATGTTGGGAGAGATTTAAAGAACTTTTGTTGTTGTGCCCACATCATGGATATGAAACATGGCGTACAATAAGTTTCTTTTATAATGGTTTGACTTCTCAAATGAGGCAATTTGTTGAAATGATGTGTAATGGAGAGTTTTTGAGTAAAGAACCTGAGGAAGCATGGGACTATTTTGATGTGTTAGCTGAAAATGCTCAATCATGGGAAGATTCTAATGAATTTGAAAGTAGTAATAAAACCAAATCTAATGGGGCAACTAAGGGGGCTTGTACCTTCTTAAAGAAGAGGATGATGTAAAAGCAAAAATTACAAGTTTAACTAGAAAAGTTGAGGCTATGGAAATTAATAGGGAAAACATGTCTAAAGCTTCTCAAAAAGCACAAGATATTTGTAGTATATGTGAGAGTGATGGACACCAAACACAGGATTGTCCAACAATCCCTGCTTTTCAAGAGGTGTTGCATACTCAAGCAAATGCTATGAATACCTACAAAAGGCCATTTTCTTCTCCTTATTCTGAAACTTATACTCCTAATTGGAGAAATCATCCCAACTTTAGTTGGAGAAATGAGTCTAATGTGCAGGTACCCCCTTCTTCCTCAAATTATGTTCCACCACATAAGAAGACTTTTGAAGACACATTGCAAACATTCATGCAAAGTCAAGCAACAATCAACAACCAAACAATGCAAGCCATCAATGACTTGAAGACTTCTATCACTCAATTAACCATAGCTTTGAGCACTCAAGAAAAAGGGAAGTTTCCTTCTCAACCTCAACCAAATCCTAAAGGTCAATTTGTAATTGAAAATTTAAATTCTTCAAGTTCACAAGAAGAGCATGCTAAGTCCATCACCACTTTGAGAAGTGGAAAAGTTATTAACAAAGACATTCCAATGAAGGTTGTTGAACCTAAGGAGTCTTTGAATTCTAAACATGGTGATGAACTTGACAACTCTAATTGTGTTTCTCCTATTCCTCCTCCTCCTTTTCCTCAAAGATTACAATCTTCCTCTAAATTGGTGCCGAATGGTGACATTCTTGAAATTTTCAAACAAGTGAAGATTAACATTCCTCTCTTAGATGCCATTAAACAAATTCCATCTTATGCTAAATTTTTGAAAGACCTTTGTACAATCAAGCGTAAGCTACATGTACAAAAGAAGGCATTTTTGACAGAACAAGTAAGTGCAATTTTGCAACAAAACACCCCACCCAAATATAAAGATCCTGGTTGTCCAACCATATCTTGTATAATTGGAAATTATAGAGTTGAAAAAGCTTTACTTGATCTAGGGGCAAGTGTTAATCTCTTACCTTATTCTGTTTATGAACAATTGGGACTTGGTGAATTGAAGCCCACAAGCATTACACTTCAACTTGCAGATCGCTCAGTTAAAAGGCCAAGAGGAATAGTGGAAGATGTCCTTGTTCAAGTGGACAAATTCTATTTTCCAGTGGACTTCATTGTTTTAGACACACAACTGGTTTCAAATGCATCTTCTCAAATTCCTGTGATTTTAGGTCGTCCATTCCTTGTTACATCTAATGCTTTAATAAATTGTCGGAATGGAGTGATGAGGCTTTCTTTTGGGAACTTAACATGTGAGTTAAATGTATTTGATGCCAGTAGACAACCATCAGACTTCGATGAAACTTTTGAGGTTGACATGGTTGAGAGTTTAGTGGAGGATGTTTTTCCTTTAATTTATTATGATGATCCACTAAATATTTGCTTAACTTACTCTGATTTGATTAGAATTGATAAAGAGAAGATAATTGCTTTGAAGGACCCTGGATGAGTTTAGATGGAGGTGTGTCTGGCTGAAGACAGTAAACTTAGCGCTCCTGGGAGGCAACCCACTTTTGGTTTTGATAATTATTTTTGTTTAATAGTTAGTTTTTTATTTATTTATTTTCTTTAGTTAGTTTTTAGTTTATTATCTTTGATGATTGCTCTAATCATTATTAGGGTATGCTTATATGGTTCATTATTGATTTACCCTAATGTGATTATGCTTGTGCTTTATTGAATATTTTTCTTTTGATAGCTATGTATATGAGCACATCAACTAATATATTATCTCTTCTTTCCTCTTTTGTTATATTGCAACATTGAGGACAATGTTTAGTTTAGGTTTGGGGGTGTAGAAAGAGATTTTTCTTTTATGTTTTTAGTTTTACTTAAAAAATGAAAATTTGAAAAAATTAATTAGATTTATTTTATTTTATTTTATTTTTTTTGCTTATTTACATTGATTCTTATTCTAGATATGTGACTTTATTTAATGACATCAGACTACTCAGAATATGACTTGACAGATTTAATGATTTTGAGTTCTGATTACTTCATATTGGTTTCTTGTGCTCTTATTTTGAAAAAAAAATAACAAACAAAGCAAGACATTTGCCTAAGTGAGAATTCGAGCCCTTGATTATGGTCTTACATCTTGGTGGATATCATTGAATCTAAGTAATTATTTTCTTATGAGAGTAAAACTTTGGCATGATCTAGTAGTATTCATGTTATCATGATAGAGTTTTGCGCTTCACTATTCTTGGTTTGTAGAACAATCGAGGACTTGTTGTCAACACAATTCAAGTTGATTGTATAATGTGCTCAAGAAAAGAAAAAAAAAGCAAAAAAAAAATGTGAAAAAAAAGAATAAAAAAAAAATTAAAGTCACTCTATTGAGTAGACCGGGACTCGGCGTGCCTCACTAAGCATAGGGTGTTCGAGTCAAAAGGTAAAGTTGACTAATTTATGACATGCATAGCCTTGAAGCCTATTTGGTTCAAGTTATTAAGCCTGAGGGGTGCTTTAACACCTAGTGCCCTGAGCCAACTGGATTGGGAGTCACTGGCCTAACACTTGTTACATGGATCTTATAGAAAGCTAAAAAGGCTAAGCCTTACACATGTCATGTGAGATGAGCATAAAATTCTAGTAGGACACTATGCAATTATATCTTAAATGTGTTGGTAAGTGATCTAGGGTGTTTTATTTTTCAAGGAAGGTTTTGCATGATTCTCTATTATGATCTCTTGAAGATGAATGGATGCCAATGCCTATTTAGTATTAAAATTGAAATTGCTGAGTGGACATGAGACACATTGAGTTGTTCGATTCATAAGAATGGGATTGTATAATTACTTGGCAATGTCTGTTTTTCTAAAACTATTATGTATGTATGAATAATTGCCACCAATATGAAGTTGTTAGAATGAATTATTGTTTCAGAAGACAAGTTATATTATGCATGATTGATTTTACTAAATGAAGTTACATGTTTAGGAGGAGTTGATTTGTAAATTTGACGTGGTTTTAATTTTTATTTTCTTTTAACATTCTAGTTTTGAATTTTGTGGGTATATTCACTGCAAACCCTCACGAGACACAACTCGTCTACTAGTGTAAGCTAGGGGTTTAAAGGCTTATTGCATATGCTAAATGCAATCGAGATTTCCTGCGGAAGTGGAGTAGTTAGTTTTGTTTTCTATTGTTTTAATATTTGTTTTGCTCGAGGACTAGCAAAAAGTAGGTTTGGGGTATTTGATGCACTGAAATTATGTTTAATAAAATATTTTCAAATTTCTATTTGTAATCCTATTTTGTGTTAATTCATTACTAATTTGGGCTATTTATGTTTTGAATAAGTTAGTTGGACCTTAATTGAATTTACATGTCTAAACAGGCTTCAACAAGATACAACTGGAAGAGGAAGTTGAGCCCAACTACCCAAAGCTATTTAAAAGTCAAGAATGGGCTCATAATGGTCTAACATGCATAGAATGGTCGAACACAACCTTGTGGACCCATTTGATTTGAGATTTGTATGAATAGAACTAAATTATGAAAGAAGTTGATTCGGATAGATTGACATAGCCTTAGTATTTTGATCATATCTTTTTATGTATAATTCGGATTGATACGATTCTGGTGGCAATGGAAAGAAGACTTCCGTAGCTACAAGTGTTATTTCAGGAAGAAATTCCAAATTCCGAAGATATAGGGGTCAAATCAGGCAATCAATCAGGATGAAATCTGGAGATATGATTTGATTTTACCCTTTGAAGCAACCATTTCTTTTCCTATAAATAGTGGGGTGGACGTGATAGATGGGGCATTCTCTCCTCTTTAGAGCTCTCTTCTCCTATTTTCTTCTCTTATTTTGCATCTTTGTTTTTAGTTTTATTGTAATGGCTTTCTAAATCTCTCAAGCTAAGGCTAGGAATGAAGCTTGTACTTGATGTTTAATGGATACTTTGATTCAAGTAAGTTCTTTATCATTTTAAATTGATGTTTCATATTTAAAGAGTTTATAATCTATACAATTATTTGATTCAGCGTTGACGAAAGGCACGTTGAATGCTTATAATTCCCTGTGATTATATACTTAATGCTTTCACGTAGTAAACAATCAATTACTATTGTTTTATTTCAAAGTTCTTTAAAAGATAAATTTTCCGATTAAGATAAATTTTCATTTGATCTTGATTGAGTTATCATTTGAATGAAGTAAACATTAGAGATTTATTGCAAGTGGATTTTTGATGCCTTAGCACTTTCTCTTTGAATTGTCTCTTATCATCTATTTCACTTTTCTTCTCTATTCGATTCTCTTCGTAATAGTTTTCTGTGTCACACAAGGCTTTCCCTGTGGATCGACCTTGTTTACTATAGTTGACAAGTAAAAAAAAAGAAATCTGAACTAGACTCCTTCATAGTCTTAGTTTGGACGTAACACCATGGTGCGGGCAGCTGTGCATCTCGCACGACAGAGAGCAAGGGGAGGGTCACGGTCGAGCAAAGGCTATAAGGCCGTCACTGGCCAAGGCCTGAGCAGGTGAACTCGTCCCCCTTCTGTCAAGGTAAGACATATAAATTCTTGCCAGAGGCCCTCCGGTATAGACGGCGTAAAATGGGCAAGAAGGGTCAACGACACACATGCCGGTAAGGCGGACTAGCTGCGACTACGGGCCACAAGGCTGAACAAGGCCCAAAGGGGTGGCCCATTGGCATTACCGGGCCAGGGCGGAGCCGAACTAAGGTCCGCTAAAACAAATCCGGCGTCCGACTGATAACGTCAGTCACAACGTCCAAAACAGGTGTAGGCCAAAAATAGGGGACGACCGGGGAAAACCCATAATGGCGGAGCGGCCATGGGGCCGGAGGCTAAATCGGTCTGGGTGGGGCCGTCCCTCTGACTCCGTCGAACCACGGAAGGGTCGAAAGGAGGTCCCGACGACCGTGTCTCACAGCCGCCGGTCACTGTTGGATCAACACAGTGAACTGGCGAAACAGGGGGGAGGAGATGGGGAAAATGGTGGAGCCGCAGGGAGGCCGGCCGGGGCTGGGAGAGATGGCCCAACGCCGTCGCCGGAGCAAGGAGGGGTCGGACGGAGCACAGCCGGCCGTGGCTCGCCGCCGGCGGCCCCAATTCGTCCAAAACAGTTCCGGCGAAAACAGAGCAGAGAGGGGGAATTGGGACGGGGCGGCGGAGCGGAGGCTCACCGGGCCGGGAGGGGTGTCCTCCCGCCGTCGCTGGCCCATGGTGGAGCCGTGGGCGGTCGGCCGGCCCTCGCCGGCTCACGGCGGCGGCAGAACCGCACAAATCAGAAAAAGGGGGCTCACTGGGGGAGGAGGCGGCGCAGCCGTGGGGGCCGGGACGGCGGCTCCCCTGCCGTCGCACGGCCGGGGCGGAGCTGGTGCGGCGGCCCACTGGCCCACCGGCAGCCGGCGGCGGCCAGGCACAGTGAACAGGCGAAAAGGGGGGCGGCAATACTGTTCATTCAGCCGAACCAGTGGATCGGGATCGCGATCCCGATCCCTCTTTTTTATTTTCTTTTATTTATTTTTTCCAAACGTACGCTCAACGTGCGTTAACCCACTGGTCATGCGTCGAACTTCCAAAATTCGCGCCGTAAGCGCGCAGCGAGGCCCTTGGCCCGCGACTAAGCCCCACACCCGACTCTACGGGTATAAATACGGGGAAAAGACACAAATATACATACGTTGAAACGTCACATTTTCCTGCCGAAAATGACCAGAAAAATGGTAGAAAATCACAGAAAATCGTAGAAAAATCAGGGACCTTACACCGGTTCACTTCTCTCTCTTCAGGTTCAAGGATGACATGCAAAAGAATGCCCCCTTATATGGTTGCCAACTTAAGGAATAGATGCTTCCATTGCGTGGAACACCCTTGAACTAATAAGAACGTCCCTTAAACAGATGAAAAAGGACTCAAAATGAGCCAGAAAAATCTTTCAAAAGATTAGAAGGAGTTTCATATTTATAATGAAGAAATTTGCGAGTAGACATAGTAGTACACGCCCACACATGCACCATGCATCTGTGATGCGCTAACATGGCAGGCGTGCACATCTGAACACTACACGCAGATTGCGTGGTTTAGCCATGCGTCCTGTCACGTCGCGTGGATGCAGCATGCGATGAATCTCAAACATTGTGGCTCTATGGCGATACATCATGACTCAGAGCCGCTAGCGTCATTGATGATGCCAGCTAAATCATCTTTTACTCATTTTTTTATTTTTTAATCAAATATTATTTCAACTTCATCACGCTATATCTTCTTACCCCGAAGTCAGGATCATGCATTCTTGGTACTGATGAACTAGTATCAATGAGACCTTTGAAACTAGTCCACACATGGGTAGGTTATCCTACACTTTTCAAGTGGGTCATGTCCATGTTGCATACTTCCTGAGGTCACAACTTTAGCTCCTAACCTCCATTTCGTGTCTTCTTCTATTCATTACACTTGTTACTAAAAAATACCCCTAAGTGGGTTAGGCGTATTAAAAAAATGGGGTGTTACAAGCATCATGTGGAATATGCGGACTGATTAGACTGAACCAGCAAGGCAGCAATGGGTGAGGCAATTACGGATCAAAGCCAACAAAATGCAGACCGATTTTGTGCAAATCGAAGAGCAGGCGAGGCAGTGATGGGTGAGGAGAGGGAAAAGGGAGTGGAAGATAGAAGATGAGACAAAGAAAAGACGGGGAAGGGTAGGGCAGGGCAGCATGAGATGAGTTTAAATAAAATGATGTGATTTTTTCATTTAGAAGGATGAAAACTAACTATGTTCTTTAAAATGACAAAAGAAGATTTTGTTCTTTTAAACGATGAAAGTTGCTATCATCCTTTGGAATGATGAAACCAGCTTTCGTCCTTCTAACAGATGAAATGCAGCAACCCTGGTCAAGTTCGGTTGTGCCATGTGTGGATTTCATCCTTTAGTTGTATATTGATTTTGTCCTAAGAAGTGTAATGTCCCTAATTTTTCAACAATTTTTTGTGATTTTTCTGCAAATTTTCTGATCATT
Source organism: Saururus chinensis (assembly GCA_035235625.1). Lineage (NCBI taxonomy): Eukaryota > Viridiplantae > Streptophyta > Magnoliopsida > Piperales > Saururaceae > Saururus > Saururus chinensis. The sequence continues at coordinate 33,757,225 of CP141140.1, forward strand.
TCAATGGGAAAATGTGAAGCTTCAATGTATTTGACCATGATATTCATACCATAGAGTTGAGTGTGGGGTTCAGTCGCAGGCCATGGGCCTGGACATGCGCTTTTGATGCAAAAAAGAGAAAAGAAAAGAGAGAGAATGAATGAACATGATAAGTGAGAGAGAGAAGAAGAAGAAAAAACTTCGGGCCCAAGCGAGTCCCTTTTGGAATTGCCTGGAATAACCCAGAGCCATCCCTCACACTCTCTTCCTTTCTCCTAACTGAGACAGCAACAACACCGGCTGGTGGCCTCAGGCCGCCCCCATCTGTTAGGCCTTGGGCTGACGACGGCAAGGCCTATGCTTCCGCCCAGCTCCGCACCACTCCGCTTCCACCCAGCACCGCACCACTCTGCTCTCTCCTTCCCTCCCCTTTATTTTGCCTCCACCTGGACTCCTCCCCCAGTGTCTCTCCCATTCCTCACTAGGTGAGGCTGGAGATGGCGCCGTTGGTGGCAGCCAGCCTCCGTCCGACTGGCCTTTGATAGGCAACAGCAAGGTCATCGCCCTGGCTAGCTCCTCTGGCCCCCAGCTGCCCCATTTCCTTCCGGTCAGCCCCTCTCTTACTCTTTGTTTTGATTTTTTGCATTGTTGTAGGTTGCCGGTGGTGGTCGGATAGCCAGCATGGGTTCTGCCCTAGCCTAGCGATGGCAAGTGCTGGCCCCACCCTGCCCAGCTCCACCTGTTTTGGATTCCCCCGCTTCCTTCCCTTTTGGTCCCCAATTTTTGGTCTCTATCTGAATTGGACGTTAAGACTGCCACCGCCAAGCGGACCTTCATCTGGCTAAGCCCTGACCCGGTGATGCCAGTGGGCCACCCCTTCAAACCTAGTTCAGCCTCCGTCCCCTCCACTTCTTTGGAACCAAATCCGCATCTTTCACTTGGGTGCTCTATTCAATCCCAAAAATAGGATCTTTGCTCCACATTGCGTTGTGTGTCTGGTGTGTCGCCATTGCCATTGGCCATCACCTCTTGCCAAAGATAATTGGCCGCTAGGGCCACAATGGAGCCAGCTAGAGCCGCCAATAACCCCTTTTCCTCCATTCCCCTAGGGTTTTCTGCCCGCTTTGGGCCACCATAAGGTCGTTGGATGCCAAAAACTCTCTAGACCACCATACTTCGGCAGGTCTCAGCCTGGAGTCAGTTGTCCGCCCTAAAGCGGTACCTCTCCTCTTTTTTTGACTTGAGCCAAGCTTCCCCTATGTTGATTATGGGTCTAACCACATTATACACAGCACCGCCTTTTCCCTTTTACCGTCCTACCCTTGCTAGACGTCGTTTGCCCTCTAGTCGACCTACCTCGGTACTGCGAAGGCAAAGGCCGTCTTTGTCAGTCACCACCCTTGGGCATGGCCCTACCCCCTTTCTGAGCCTTGGGCAGCCTCAGTTCAGTCCTCTCCCCCTCCCCGATAGGCCGTGTGTGGATGTAACCACGTGTGCGTTTCAGGGTTTAGGTGCTGCATTTGTGCCACCTAACCATCAGTTGGCTTTGCCAATGACTGGATTGACCATTAGAGCCCTCCTCCACCTCTCCTTCATCCCTGAGCAGCATTGCATGCCTTCGCCCTTATGTGGGCCCTTGTAAGGAAGAAATAAATTCCATTAGGTGTTGTCCAGGGGCGATTTTGACATCTTATGGCCAGCCGAGTACTTCTTAGCCACGACCAACCTTCAGTTAGTACACCTTGACTTTTGGTCACACCTGCCACTTGTTTGGCACAACCTTTCTCCTAGCCACCCTAGTGTGCCACCATGGATCACAAATTTTGCCGCATTGAATTGTGTCAGCCCATTTAGCCATGAGTACTTCTAATGGCTAAACCCTTGGGACAACAGCTCACTCAACTTAGCAATGCTTTTGGCCTCAATCTCCACCACCAATGTCACCAATGTCATGTGCTTGCCATCAAACATCATGGATTAAGAGGTAGGGGAACTTTGAACTTGTAATTGCATGATAGCATTCTTTGAATGTGTAGTAGCATGCTAAGATTGTATGATTCAATACTTTGGATGTTAAATCATGATCTATTTGCATGATGTAAGAGGAATATGTGTATGTTATACGTATATGTGATAGACATATGTATGTATGATGGCTATATGCTTGTTCAATGGATATGAATATGTGTGTGTGTGGGGGGGGGGGGTAGAAGTATGGGTGATGGACAGTAAGAGGTGACAGAGGGTTTCGTATGGTTTTGTTGTGGATGTGTAAGTGTATGACAGAAAACAACAAATGAAAGTTTGGCAGGTGAGGATGGGGTAGATTAGTTTGGTTTAGACTAGAGCATATGTTAGGGGATTGTGAGGTATTAAGAGTGTTGCATAGTTGTACAAGGATATTATAAAAATTATGAAGTGAAAAGTAAGCATAATAAGAGGGTAAGATGAAAGTTTGACATACATATGTTTGAGTAAGATGTTTTGGCCATAAGGTGGATGGAACAGATTGTATGAATATGTAAGATTTTATACAGTGAGTTATGTTGTGAGTTGGACAGGTTAAGTGAAGTCTCCTGCCCTGACAAACTTGGGTTTCAAATCGGGCTCAGCTTCGGTTTGATTAGTGGAGCACTATTTGTTTGGGAGATTTGTGGTATAATTGTACCATGTAACATCCTTAATTCAAACTTGAATTATATGCAAAGCTAATGATAGCATTGTGGGTTTGAGACCTGAGGGTTCAACGGATTAAGTTCTGTGTTTGAGCTAGCTCATAACAAGTTGGTTGAGTATTTCTCATGTCTTGTCATGGTGTTTATCCTGTAAGATGTTGTCTGTGTATTATATTAAGCCAAGACATTTGATGCTCTATTGAGAGTGTTGTATGATTCTGCCCAAGAATGACACTGTATGATTATGCCCAAGAGGGGCATTGTATGATTTCTGCCCAAAAGTGTCACTATATGATTCCTGCCCAAAAGTGGCACTAGAACTATAAGACCCCTAAAGTATGGGCAATTGTATGACTCCTAATGTGTGGGTGTTAATGTTTGCGAGCTCTAGTAAGTAGTATCATGGAACTGTTCTTACCTATTTGATCTTGTGCCCCATGAGCATTGTTGTGCCTTGCCTTCGGAAAAGTCCATGGTGTCTAGTCACTCCTCGGAGGTTAAGGTGATGCCCCAGTAGCATTCATTTCTATTTGACGCTGGAGCTTATTAATTGTAATGAGCTTCAGTAGTCAATAGTATGTGTATGATTGTATGAGTGAGTATGTATGTTTTTGAGCAAGTGTAAGTTTCTGAGTAAGACTGTAAGAATATGATTTTGAGTAAGACTGTAAAAGTATGATATCGAGCATGACTATAAGAGTATGATTCTGAGCATGACTGTAAGAGTATGATTCTGAGCACGACTGTAAGTGTATGATTCCGAGCAAGACTGTAAGCATATGTTTTCAAGTAAGATTGTATAAGTAAGGTCATACAAGCATATATAAGTTGTATGAGTAAGCATAATCTTACAAGTAAGTTTGTATGACACTGATTAAGAGTGTATGTGTAAGATTGGATTGATAGTATGTATTTGGCATGATTGTATGCGTATGTATATGATTATTATATGCCTACCTGCTTCAAGTTTGAGTTGCATGAACACATCTATGTATATACTTATAGAGTTCACTTTTTAGAAATCCCCTACTGGGTATTTTCCTACTGAGTATGAAAATACTAATAACCCTATTTTTTAGCCCCATCATTCGGGAAGCTTTTGCATGTTTGTGACAGAGAGCTCCTCGAGATGGATGCTCATATCCGTGGTGGATTGAAACCCTTTGACTAAGGTATATCTTTGATTCACTGTGTGTATTATTTGTGCCATGATCTCTTGTATTGGGTGAGATAAGAATCAAAGTGTTTATGCTTTATGGACTTGTAATTTAGATTAGACTGTAGACTGTTATGGAACTTGCACTCAGGGATGCTTATGACCCAGCTAATTGTGCCAACAGAACGCTGCATGGTTGCCTCCGGACAGCCAAGTCTTTGATGAGTGTCAACAAAAGAACTCCCCTTGATGGCACCGACCACCTATGACCCAGCGAACTGCACCAACAAAACGTTGCTTGGCTGCCCCCAAACAGCCAAGTTATTGAGAGGACCATCCCCCCAAGTACAAGACTGCTCAAGGCCCTGCACACCGCCATGTTGCAGATCCTGGAATTCACCTCAGCAAGGTGACTACCATCTCCCACTGCCTCAGCACCTCGCTGCCCAACAAATCTGCCAACAACATCACAACAGCTCATCAAGAGCCTTCTACTCCTTCAAGGATTTCAAGTGCCTCGACACCTTCAACCGATTCCCTCGCCAAGTCCTTATAGAGCTTTCACCTCCTTCGGGTATCCCAACAATGGAACCAACTATCATGCATCTGTGCAACGCTGAGCCTAGTGTTTGTACACATGATGGCCTTTGAACATGTGATGGCCGGCTACACCGCACAACCAGCAGCCTATCCGCCATTTCTCCTAAGTATATGCACATCCAAAACAAAGCACAATGCAAAGAAAAGATAAAGAAAAAGGAGGAATGCCTCCAAAACCATTATTCAGCACAATAGTTTACACTAACTGTAAGTTCCATGAACTTGAACCGGTTTTAATTCATTATGTTCAATTACTTTTATGTGGTTTAAGCTGTTTCTAATCAATTTTGATGATTTTAAAAAATAAAGGTGATTTCCAAAGGTCTTAAACAAAAATAATTTCATATTTGTGAGTTTTAAGTGAATCCAAATCATTGTTTAGTTTTGGGGAATTTTTGTGAATTTTTTAAAAATTAGGGTTTGGCAGGACCCCCCTGTGTGCCCCACTATCAAATTTGGGGTTTTTAGTCCAAATGTCTTAGACATCGAAGAAAGTCATTACAAAAAATTTTATAATTTTTCTAGCCCTAATTAGAGTTTAAATGGCCAAATACCTACTTTTAGTTAAAGATTCTATTCTCACCCCAAATTTTAATTAAGTATAGCCCATTCCTTCCTATAAAAGGAAATAGGCTGACCCTAGGAAAAGGCTAGGCTAGGAGATCTAGAGCCTAATCCCTAATTAGGCCGAAAGAGGAAGTAATTAGTGGTAAGATTTCCTTAATCCTTGCTTAATCTTTAGGGTTTTTCTTAAAATCCTCTTAATCTTATCTTCCTCCATGGATTCAATTCATTTTCAAAGCATGCAATTATTATTTTACTCCTCTACTTCAAACCCTAACCTTCACAAATTCAATTTTATACCTCCTAAGCTTTAGATCTAGGGTTTGTTTTATGATTTTCAAGTCTAAATCAGGTTTATGTGTGTTTTAAAATAAAAATCTTACTTTTAGAATGTTTCAAAGGTGATTGAAGAGTAAATCTGATTCAAATCAAGTGAAGAGGTAATGAGTTTTTATCTCAGTCAAAATATGTATGCAAATCTCAATTTTTATGTGTTTTGATTAAATGGGTTTCATATTTAGGGCTTTAATGGTGGATTTGCAAAATGTTAATTTTTTGACTTGATTACTTAGGGTTTTGATTTGAAATGAGTTGTTTTAATGTTCTCGAATGTTTAATTTAATTTTGATGGTGTATGAGGTTTGAAATCAAGATTTTAAGCCCCATTAGTGGTGCTTCGGTTTTGAATTTCAAAAAAAGAAGACCTCGATTTGCTTGTTGGTGATCGATCGGGCCTAGTGGTCGATCGATCGGGCCGATCGAACGGCCTGCCAGGCCAATTGATCGGCTACACTGCAGAATTGAATATTTTAGTTTTTATGCTTATTCTTGTATTTTTACTTCCAACTAATGTTTCTAATATTTATTTGGAGTGTTTTGAGTTGGAATAAACTACTGGAAGGATATGTTGTCTAGGTTGAGATTTATGAAGCATGCTTAAGGATTATGTGGAATTACATAGTTATGGTTAGACATGTTTAGCAATTGATTACCTTAAATCTAGGGTGGATGAAATTCTTATGTTCTAAGCATGTTTCCAGCAAGGTTATTGTATGACCATAAAAGGATATGCTATCTTATAATATGTATGAATTGTGGGCGAATGGTGATATCATGTTCTAGCTTCATGTGGGGGATAATCATGCTTGTAAGAGTTAAGCATTTGATTTCATATGAATGGAATGATGGTTTACGTTAGATTTCACCGCTAATTTTAGTTGGTAAATATGATTAGATTTTTATCAAAGCATGTGTGAATTGCCTTACGAGATATTGTTAAAGCATGGCCATGTGCTTAGAAATGTATGAACACACACATGTGGGGTATTTGCTATGAAATCGTGGTTGTTTATGATTTGAATATGATACATGTGGGGATTGATGAGAGTATGTTCCATGTGTGATATTTCACGTAGATCTTGCTCACATATGCATCATGAATTTATGCATCAAGAAATGGACTTCGTGAATGAGTATTTATCAATGATTAGCCGAGGTTGATCGATTGTATGCAATGATGTGAGATTGCATGCTGGATTAATCGATCGTTTGCTTAATCGGAATTTGGTTGGTCCGAAAGGACGTGATTTCAATTTGAGTTCTTGATTGGAACATGGATCCTCCTCGGGTTGAGTTGATTGATTTTGATGCGGTTGAGATTTATTTGATATAGTCACATCTGGACACTGAGAATCTAGAGTGGTACGCCATCATGCACCGGCTACCATGTGTTCTAGGTTTCCCCTGAGGAAATCTGACTCTCCTTGCCACTAAGATGCCCAAGATGTATGCACTACTCTAGGTCTTCGTGAGGAGATCAGACATCCTTGGCCAGGACTATCTAGGGTGAGCAAACCTACTCAAGGTTTCTGAAAGGAAATCGGACTTCCCTTGTGGAATGTCCAGGGCAAGCAGTGGGGCTGACTACCCCAAACACCCTAGGTTTCCATTTGGAAATCGGATGGATGCCTAGGTTGGGTTAAGGCCCTAGGTTTCTATGTAGGAAATCGGATAATATCCAGAGCGGGTGATATGATCGTATTCCTCTCTATGATGGAGACATTCACCATTTGATGATAATGCATGTGTATGAGATAATATTATGCATAGGGATATTTGAGATTGTGTGACACATGTAAATGCGACTTATTATGCATGATCTTGATGTAGTGTGGTTTAGACACTTGTTGTGCAGGTGAATGAGTTATGGAATGTATGAAATTTATATGAATGCATGATCTGAATTATGTGTTAGATACACTCCTCATGCAGGTTGATGTGATATGAACACACAATCTGAATCATGTGATTGAGACTATTATGCAGGTTTATGTGATATGAATGCATGATCTAAATGGTGTGATTGAGACACTATTATGCAGGTTTATGTGATATGGTCGCATGATCAGAAAGGGTGTTAGAGACACTTCTCGTGTAGATTATGCATACTATTATGCTTATTTTGAATGGATGAGGATCATTACTTATACATGATGGATGTTAAGTTATGATATGATTATTTATTCCTTGACTTTGATAAGTGTGTCATATGCATGCTAGCTTTTATGTTTATGGATAAAAAGGGGTTTAGCAAGGGAATGATCCGAAAGGGTATACCATGTCAATTATAAACCTGAATTGCTATATTTGTCATACCGTGATGGTTTTCTAATTATTGTTGTCATATTCAAACCTTAGTGAGTTTTACTCACCCTAATTTCTATGTTTCTATTTTGGGGCTACATGGTGTGACATGTAGTCGGACATGACCCACTATATGAGGAACGGTCGGGGAGAGCATGGGATTAGGCGTGGATGCCTCTAGACGTTGTTATGTTTTTCTGATTACTCTGTTATGATAATAGAACATCTTGTATGGTGTTTCTTGTTCAAGACTTGTGTTTCTTATGTTTTTAAATTTATGTGAGACCTTGATTTGAGCCATGTGTGTTGGCTCAAGATTCTAAGTATATGGGTATAAGACTTGCGGACTAGTTCTGAGTTAAAGTCATCTTTTGTTCTACTTATTACTCTTGCTCAAAGGTCGTGAGGTGCGTAACTCCGCTAGTTAAACCACCCATATGAGGGGCTAAGTCTTCCGCTATCCATTTATCTCTTTCAATTCCATCGCCCCCATGCGCTTGACCGGCCCTTGGACCGGGTTCGGGTCGGGTTGGGTCGGGCGGTGCCAGGGTGTGACACTAACAAGGCCCCTACCTTGCTCTCAAACACAACGCCCTCTCAGCTATCTTACAAACTAGTCCGCCCCTTAGCTGAATCTTGCCTCAAGCCTTGCTGAGTTGTTGAGTGTGTTCCCAACAGCTCCTCCAAGTCACCAAAGAAGTGTTTGCTGCACAATAGTCCTCCAAAAACTATCGCCAAAGCTCTCAATCCACCCCTTGTAGAATTCTAAGTTCTCTAAATGCTTGAATCCCTCTCAAGTAGCCATGACACCCCTTATAAAGGAAAGGGTCAAAAAGGCGAGTCCTAATAGAACTTGCCCACCCTTTTGGTTACAAATTCGGAATCCCACTTCCATGCCCATACACAAATAGGAAACTAGCTCATACATATGCCCAAAACCATCTCTAAGGAGTCCTAACCCAACTAGAAGCCCACTTGAGCCCTCCTTCAAGTGTCCCGCCTTATCTAGTATTCCTCGGGACTCCTACTCCGTCTTGAAGTCCTCAACCTGCATGTCATTTGCCAAGGAAGAGTCTTGGCTGCATCCACTTATCGCGAAGAGTCCTTTTCCTGTTAGGATTTGGCTGCCTTGAGCAATCCGACTTGTGCATAACTCCTTGTTTGGACTTCCTACTTACGTTAGGCCTATGAGGTGACTCCTAGTCACACTAGGAAACTTGGGAACAAATCAACAACCATATCCAACGTCTTTCCTACTTCAAATAGTTGTCTATGAGAGTCCCGACCTTCCTAGGAACTGTCCTAGGTGATAGTGCCCAGCCCACCATTGAATCCTACTCCAAGTAGGACTTGTATATGAGTCTGCCAAAGCATCACCCCTGCTGTTTCTTAGCTTTCCCTTGGTTGTCTGTTCACCAAGCTAAAACTTATCCGCCCCTTAGCCTATTCAGTGGCTAGGTGTCTAATAGTTGAGATAGTGAATTCCATGATTTTGTATGCACGTCTACCTTTGAATTTGTGGGGTGAAGTTTTATCGACTACATGTCATGTGTTGAACCATATTCCATTTAGGGAATTACCTCAAATTGCATATGAGTTGTGGAAAGAACAGAAGCCAAAATTAGCATACTTGAAAGTGTGGGGGTGTGTGGCTTACTATAGGGTTCTTGATATTAAAAGAACCAAGTTGAGTCCTAGAGCCATTAAATGTATATTTGTGGGCTACGTTGAAAAAAATGTCTATACTTGATTTGGAGTCAAATATAATTGTTGAATATAGAGATGTTAAATTTTTTGAAAATAATTTTATTAGGGATTTTAAACAACAAGATCCACAAATGATTGAAATATATAACTCTACTAAAATGAGGTGGTTCATGAACATTCATTTGAATTGAGTAGGAGTATGAGGCCTAGATTGGCAAAGACCCTTCATCTAGATTTTATATCTTTGGATCATATTGTGTTTCTAGTAGAAACTGATAGGGAGCATCTTTTAAATAAAATATCGATTATTCTCAATGTGGGGGATGATCTTAAGACCTATAAAGAGGTAATGGCTTCTTGTGATTCCTCCTTTTGGAATGAAGCTACTGATGATAAGATGGACTCCATAATGCCCAATAATGCAAGAGTTTTAGCTTATTTACCACCTGTCTCTAAGTCAATTAGGTGTAAATGGGTATTTAAGAGGAAATACAAATCACAGTACCACGACATGTACCTTCAAAGCTAGATTCATAGCTAAAGGTTTTAGGCAAGAAGGGATCAATTATTTCAGTACTTATGTTCCTGTAGTGCATCTCACTTCTATTAGAATATTGTTTGCATTAACATCCATTTTTAACCCTTTGATAAACTAAATTGTTATGGGGTTCTCAAGCAAACTCTACTCCCAGGATAATCAGAACTTATGGGACCTATACTCAGCAAAAGTAGAGAATCCCTTTGTTCTCTCTTTGAGGTTTTTGTGAAAGAGTATGGCTGGTTCCGATTTTGAGAAAACACACAAAACTCTTGTACTAAAACATACACACTTTGTATATTTATGTATAAACATGTAGAAAAGACATCCCAAAGGAAGAGGCATCAAAACTCTTCATAAATGGACTTTTTTTACCATTAAATCATGAGGGGATATGTGCAATGATCGATTGCCCACATGTAGAGATCAATCACTTTAGAAAAACATGAGACTAATTCACTAATCAATTGATTGGTTCATGAAGTTGATCGATCACCAGTAAAACAAATCCTTCACAAAATTAGATCGAGAGTTTATTGAATTAACTAATTGATCGATCAATCGATTCACCACACCGATCAATGGCTTTATGATAAAAACTCAACAAGAGTTCCACAAAATTTAAGAAAAGGTACTCCCTCCATCCTACATTAATAGATATATTTGGTTTTTAAAAATAAATTGAGATTATTCATTTTGAAAAACTAAATGTAACTATTAAGGGCACTTAATGTTGTAGCATGTCACCCTTTATCCCCTTTCTTCCCCTTTCCCCCTACTTAACATGTTACAATTGTAAACACCTATTCATTTTTTTTTTAAATTTTTTTAGTGAACCTACTTCATTTTTAACGGAATGAGTTTTACATTTTCCTTTCTCATAATGATCCGAGTGTAAACTCCGCATGAGAACTATTGATATTTAAGATCATCTTCACATATGCCCGCACACATTAGTGTCAATATATCTCGTAAATTAATGACTTAGCTTAGCTCATTTTTAGAAGTGAGCAGGAAAAACTCTTCCCATTAAACAACGGTGTTTGAATGATAAAATAAAGTTTTAATGTATAAACTTACGTGAGTGTAGTACTCTCTCAGTCCTAAATTTATATTTTTACTCGACAAAAAAATATATTTTATATTAATAACTTTATTTTGTTTAATTAAGTAATTATATACTTAAAAAAGACTTCTCTTTTTTTTTGGACTTTAGTTAAAAATTATTATTTTTTAAAATAAAATTATTAATATAAAAAAAAAGTATAACACATTTTAAAATAAAGAAGAAATCTACTTGGAGCATACGTCCAGCTCGCCGAGCCTAATAATAATTCATCTCCGATCCATCTCTTCAACAAATATATGGAGAAATCACATGAAAAAAGACAGAGTAAACTGTTTACACTCCACGTGAAAAGAAGGCCAGCTTTGCCTTACAGTTTGCCCTAATTCGAGGGACCCAAATTCCAAGGAGAAGAGGGGATGACAAAAGTGGACAAACCCATCTGACTCCAAGAAAACCGCACACGCTGCTTAAATTTTTTTTTCCTCTAAAATACAATTTTAATTGATATAAACGGGCCGGAAATTCGAGGGAACAGAACGCGTGAAAAACGTCGCTTTTCCTCGGCAAACATGCCGCACACGGCGGGGAGAGGGTCATTTCCGTAAATCTAGCAAAGGAGAGGATGTTGTGCGGTGCCTCAGTCCTCCCCGCGACTTTCCTAATTTCGCCCTCCCTGGGGGGCATGTTTTTCCTGTTTTTGGAAAGCGGGGAGTGCGGGGTTGGCATATAATAGTTTCCTAATTTCTGCTTGACCCGAAATTTCCCAAAATGAGTGGGAACATCACAACATCATCACGGGCAAAAAATTTAGCAATCCTCGCCTTCAAATTTTCAGGAGTTTTAAACCGATGCAATTCAAAATGCCCCCAATTTAACACCCAATTTACTCTCATGCCACCAACAACCCCATCATTTAGATCATGTGTATATGTATAAGAGTATGGGTAACACGTTATGCTACCGTTTAATTTTTTTATATTAATGGTAGGTATAGGGTTCCGTGTCTTTTGAACCTTTGATAAAAAAAAATAAATAAATAAAATAAAATAAAATCTTTTGGACCTCGGCTAAAAGAAACCCACCACAGGCCTCTTAGTACATACAATGCTCACATATTATGTACACTCCATAAATTACTCCAAGATATAATCACTATAAGCACGGTATATAATCTCTATAGATGGTCTAACAGAAGACAAATCTACGGGTGAAGGTTCATCATCACCGTTACTTGTGGAGTGCCACTAGCCGTCAATCCATTAGATCCATTACACACATGTTATTGCATACAATGTCACATGTGTTCGATGCTAAATTGAACTGGCCATTGACCCAGTGAGGTTGGTTGGTTTAACCCCATCTGGGTCAAACTGTGGGGGAAAGCAGAGTTAAGAAATGGGGAGAAAAATAGATGAAGACAAGGCTCGGGGAAGTTCTTGCTGACGGTAAAGGCTGATGAAGAGGGGAAGGAGGGATTAGATTTAGGTCTAAATAGTACTGACCCTAGCGGCCTCTTGGTGTGCCCCATAGCGGACCACATAACCTACTTATTACAATAATCATAATTAATTAAATAAATAATAAACTAAGTACTAGAAGTTGGGATATAGCAGAGATAATGAAGCTTCACCAATGAATTTGGGTTCCACTAGGTCATGCCCTTGGGAGCGGAGGTTTAAACTAAGACAGACTACTTATTCTCCCAAAAATTAAATCACCATTGCATCTCATGAAGGTGAAAAATAAAAAGTTCATGTGTTTCTAATTTGAATTAGGGCCATTATGACTTTTGTTAAATGTTATTAATCTTGTTGAGGGCAACTAGAATTAGGGTTTTTCTTCCTAAGATAATGCCACCCATTATGATCAGCCAGCCTTATTCTCCCTCACAAAACAACTTATAAAAGCAAAGCATAAACAACAAAGAATTAGAGCTGGCTCCCCCTCCACATGCAGCTGCTGCTACAACACCATCTACACAAGAAATAATCCTTTAAATTCCCTATACAACAAACAATCTTAATCTTATCTCATCTTCTTCCAATCATCCAATCCCCCTCTTGCCTTCCTTCTTCTTGGGGGGCCCCTTTTGGACCAGCCCATCCCAACCTGCCCATGAAACACCATGGAAATGGGGAAAGGGGATTTCCAAAAGCAATCTCACAGTCTGTTCACTCATGAAAAATACTTAAAGAAACAAAAACCAGACAAAAAATAAATTAGATGCAAAAAGATCCACTGGCAATTGATAATTCTCTCTCTTTCATCCCAGCAGCTGAAAATGGCAGACAAAAAATTTCAGAAAATTAAATCTTTCTAAAATGGCTGAAAAAATTGATCAGAGAATGGTAACAGAAGAAGGTGGTGGGGGGCTAGGCCTACCTTCTACTGGGAGCTTGCTTGGTGGCCGTCTTCATCGTCATCCTCGTCGTCCTCGTCCCCGTCGTCGTCGTCGCCGCTCTGCTGCTGTTGCTGGTGAATTGTCTGGTGGTGGTGATGGTGTTGTTGGTGGTGGGGATGGTGGGCGTCCGTGCTCATCATGTTCAGCCCGCCTCCGCCGGCGGAGCTGCGGTTGTTGTTGTTGTTGTAGGTGTTGAGAGCCGCAAGCATGCCGAGATTGGTGTCCGATATGCCCAGCCCCAGGTGGTGCTGGGCTGCCGGCTGCTGCACCAGCATGGACCCCAGCGGGACTGCGGCGGCGCTGACCGTGTTGATCCGCGGGACGAAGTGCAGCGGAGCGGCCCCGGTGGCGGCTCCGCCCTGGATCGAGGTCCGGTACTGGCCTGCAGCGGCGGCGGTGGGGAAGGTCCAGATGGAAGCCTCGGATGGCCCAGGGGCCGCCACGGAGGGGGAATTGGACGCCACCGGGAGCATCCAGAAAGCGCCCCCGCCCCCGCCGCTTGTAGGCGCTGGGGCCGCCGCCACCGCCCACATCGCCGCCGGCATCACGTTAGACGCCCGCAAGAGGCCCACCTGCGGCTGCTGCTGATGCTGTTGCTCCTGCCTCTGCTTTGCGGACGAGGTCGAGGCGGCGTCGGGGCTCTGCTGCGCAGCCGCCGTCGAGGGGTTTTCGTCTTTGAATAAGTCGTCCCGAAAACGCTTCCTCATGTAGCCGTCCTCGGCTTGGCCTGCTCCTCCTCCGTGGATGCCCTCCTCCGACGAGAGGATCGGCTGGGGATGGTGCAGCTGATGCTGCTGGTGGAAGCCCAGCAAGGTCGGCACCGAGTGCGAGAGACCGCCCGCCTCGGCTCCACCGCCGCCGTGATCGTACTCTCCGCGGGCGGAGACGTGGAGACCGAGGGCGGCGGGAAAGGACGTGTGCGACTTGGAGTGGGGCGCTGAGATCGTCCCCCCGCCACCGCTGCGGAGGGAGACGTTGAGAGAGGAGAAGTTGGCCGGGATGGTGCCGGTTCCGGTGGCGGAGATGATAGCTGGCTCCGCCTGATGCAGCAGCCACTCGATGGTCTCCCCGTCTGACTTGTGCCCCAGCTCCCGAGTCAGCTGAAACACCCTCGCCGCGCACGCCGCCGGCATCCGGATCCTCCGCCCCCTCCCGTCCACCTTCGTGTGCCTGTCCTTGGACGACCTCTTCGCCGGCACCACCTGGAGCTTCTTCCCGGCCGCGTCCCCCGCCGCGGCGGCGGCGCTAGTAGAAATCGCAAGGGACGCGTCGGCCATGAACGAAGCCCGGCCCTCGAAGGGCACGAGAACTGACGACCCTGAGCCGCCGCCCGGATCCGAGGCGGAGGCGGGATTGGCCGAGCTCTTGGCTAGGCCGGCGGCGGAGGAGGGGTCCATAGTCTCTCTCTGGCAGGGAAAAAAGTAGTAGAAGCCGGAGGGGATTGGGCTACCCCATTCCCTAACACGTGGGGTTGGTGGTGGGGACTCCTCGCCCTGTCCTTTTTACTGCTCTTCTTCTTTTTGGCCAACAAGGGGAGGGGGGGGGGGGGCGGGAATGGAGCTGCTCCCCTCTTTCTTTCGGTGAAGATGGGGGGCAAGGATTTAGGAAGGTCCCTCTCATGGGTGTAGGTCCCCCATGGGCCTCCCTCTTGGGCTCCCTTTTTTTTTCTAAGAAAAAATTTTTAAAGTTTTTTTTATTTTTTTATTTAGTTAAATTGTATCTTAAGTTATATGTGCCAAGCGCACATCGGCTTTATAATTTTAATAAAGTGACAGAGATACTAATCAAAAGACTTGGGGCCAATACCTTTAGATCGGGATTTAGCTAAGGTCAGTTCCGTTTTTAAAACAATGTTTCGAACATATGAAATCATGAGCAAATTTTTCACGCCCAGCCCCGGCCCTCCCCTATTAACACCCATGGTATATATTGAACTTTAGTGCATGTTTAATGTGTAAGCTTAGGCTCATATTAATTTTTTTTTAATTAATATTTTTATAACCGCCCCTCCCCTCGGGCTCTTTTTGTGTTTTGGTTTTATATACATCCTCTTGGCTCTTTGTATTTTTTTTGCTCTTAGATAATGATGGTGACCCTGGTCCGAAGAGGAGCCACTCATCTCTCTTTCTCATAGTAGGAGGGAAAAGGATCTACATATGTGTTAATACTTGTCACTGTTAACTTGCCACTCTGAGGAAGGAGAAGTTTATTTGAGTGTTCTTGACAGTGGCCATGTTAGTGGCAGTGTTGGGGAAGCTAAAGACTAGTAGAGCAAGTATGCTGTTGCTGTGAGAAAGGGGTGAAAAAAATTGGGACTTTTGCTAGGGGAGGTAAGGTTGGGCATTTTAGGGCCAGACAGTGCAGGTGGGGGCGTCAGATGGGGGGGCATCTAATGCAGAAGACAGCTCATCACAGCACCACCATTGTTCTTACAAATAAAACAATTAAAAAAATATACTTAAATAAAATGTGCCCGGCTAAAAATTTACATATAATAATTGAATAGGGATCTGCCAGTCAACTCCACCTAGCCCCACTGTCTTTTATAATATTAGCTTTTATCTCCTACTTATTAAAATTGAGCATTTTGTATAAGCCGGTATCATGCCGACACTATTTATTAATATGCGTTAATAGATCTCAATCCGACGGCTCACAATGCTTGAGTTCATGTTATCTAAGGTAAACCAGGGCTTATGTTAATTTTTTTATTAAAATGAACTAGGAATCTAATCCAGCCAAACAGAGAAAGCCTTCTCTGCCTTTGTTTACAGACCTACATCCCCACCATCATCTCAAAGCAAAGCTTTGTTCCTATCCTACTTCTTCTATTCAAGTAACTCTCTTTCCCTCCCCACCTGGGTCACTTTATCAGTCTTTCTGGCTGGTTACAGTAATACACTCCATGGGACAGACTGGTTGACTCATAAGCCTGTTTGTGGGTCAATGCTGGATTTTCAGGTGGAGCAGGTTTTGAAAAACCATGGGGAGGTCGTTTCCAGGAAGTGCTGGGGTAGTGGGCTCCACATGTAGCTGGCAGCACCACTTTCATATGCCTTTCTCATTGATGACTGGGTCCCAGCTTGCTTTGGGGCCCACCTCAAAGGAGTACCATATGGTTAAAGTGGCTGAGACCCCTGTGCAGTACATTCCAGACTCAGCTCAGAGACATCATCCATTTAATCACTGAGTCTCAGTGGGGGAGAAGAAAAAAATATGGCAAGTAAACCTGATCAGATCATCAGGGAGATCAATGGAATGTTATGAACCAATAATTCTCTGACTCAGACTTGGTTATTTTTGAGTCCCAGTCAGTGGACTCACGTGTTCTCAGTTTCAAACTACAATGCCAAATTTCTCTCTCTATCTCAACTGACCTTGTTGTGCATATGTGGAGAAGGAAACAAAATTGCAGACTTTTCAAAGCAGCTGCAGCTCCAGCTGCAGAAGAGGAGAGGGTGTAGAAATAAGCAAAGCACCAGATCAGACCACTTTGAAGCGCCCTCATCTTATTATTTTCAGTGTCTCTGGTCAAGCAAGACAGCATGATTACTGTTCACACATCACACCCCCCCCTTGTTGGGTTCCCCAATTCAGGATTCTTGACATAGACTGCTTCCACCCTTTCTCCCCACAAGTACATGAAATAACACAGTGATTAAAACACTTTATTCCAAAATCCCTACTCTAGCTTTCACCAGCTCATCTGGGTCAATGGTAAGAAAGGGTAAAAAGAGAGGGGGGGAAGAGTTGGCTCTCCAGTACTAGGGAGTTGTTGGGTGTCTGATACTGAAGCTGCAGAGGGAGAAGTAATGGAGGGGAAGTAAATGTTGGGAGGAGGGGAAAAAATGGTAAATAGGGACAGGGGCCATGTTTGCATGGAAGGAGGTGGTGAAGGGGAGGGAAGGGAAACCGCACGCGCGGCTCATGCTGTTGCTGCAGTACTACGGATTTGGTAACACGATTGGACAGTGAGACAAGCCAAGATGCTCCTAGGGTTAGGGGCTTTATTTTCAGCCTTTAAGCCTATTTGGCTTTTGAAGAACTTAACTTTTGAGTTGGATGGGGTCCTGGACCGGATAGTTTGGTCTTAACCATCTTTTGCTAACCACTTTTTTATTTACAATATTTGTGGGAAAAAAGTTAATATGTGCCAAATATCATCACCGTGGGATCGAGATCCGACAATATCCGTTATTTATGAGGATTCCCTCTATTATGTGGACCGCGTAATCTTAATCATGCGGCCCAAAAGCACTCTTTGCGAGCGCCAAGTATATATTAATGCAACCATTCATATAATTGGTTATATTTTAATTTATGTAACATATAGAAGAATCAAAACTAATCAAATGTTGAAATGCATAATCTTCTTATGGGGTTTAACAGAACCCATTGTAGTTGGACAAAGAAAAGTCAACCTCACATTACTAACACAAGTTCTATGTTTCTCTCTTTAATCAAAACTCAAATGTAGAACTTAAATGTAGGGTTTGTTAGACAGATCTAGTGTAGATATTTGGATGAAGAGTCTCTCACCCCTTATTTGGCCACTCCACCCCTATTATACACAGATAATATATATGTATTGATGGTCTTAAAGAGGGGGCAGAAGACTTCTCATCCAATATCTACTTCTCATCCAATATCTACTGACTGTGTTAAAAAAGGGACAGAAGACTTCTCATCCAAATAAATTTGCTATGCATAATACCCTACCATGTGCTATGCTATAAGATTTAAGATTTTTCATACTAAGCCGGTGGCCCCTGTGACTGGTTTTGATGGGTATATGCGAGCAGTGCAACTGTGCATTGAATGTAGTTATTATTGAGAAGTAAAAAATGAAGGTAAATATTAACTGTGTGATTCTGGCTCTGAAGTTGGTCCTACAACATTGTGGGCATGAGCATCCAAGACCAAATTGAATTTTAGGGCACTTCTTGTGTGGTTCTTCAGGCCCACGTACTAATTTGTGACTGGCTGCATGGTTAGAGGAGAGAGAGGAAGGCCAGGGCAAAAATTTTCTAGCCACGGTCATGCATGGAAGGGCCGGCCCATGATAACTCATCAACAGAGTTACAGCCCAGGACATGACCAGCTAGAAGCTTTTACCAAACGAACGTACAAGTGCATAAAGATTCTTGGAGCCTATAGCTAAAAATATTATGATGCGTACTTATGATTAGCTATTTACCAAGTTGGCATATAAACACAACTAACAAAAATCATACGTATTATGCACGTTAATACATATTAGTTAAAAAAATATACTAAATTAAAAATAAAGTTTATTTTTAACAAATGTCTCCCTTGCAAGTTATAATTACAATACATATTTGTAGGATTGTAATGATCATAAATTATATGTACATATAATTATAAATTTTATATTAACTTTAATACATTTATAGTAAGTAATTGCAAGTTTAAATTTCATAGGTTACATATTTATTCATGAGTCTAACAATGACAATAGTGTTGAATGACTTTGTGTCATAGAGTGCACTTTTCAGAACCAGTTTGATGGTAGGTTCTTATTTAATAGAGCTAATTAGGAACATTTTCAGTGACATAAAAAATACATGAATCCAAATATGTGTAATATAGATAAAAATATAAAAAAATTATTGTCGAGAAGTCTTGTATGTATTGTGTTGACACACAAAAAAAGATTGAGAAAATAATAATGTGGGATCTCATTTTATAGAGTTCATCGAGAGCTATCTAATGATACTAAAAACATACAAATCTAAATTCAAAAATGGAAGATATAATCTTACAAACTTAAAATTAACATAATATAACAAATATGGCCCATGCCATATTAGCACCTAATATTACGTTGATATGTGACAACTATTTAAAAGAATCTAAGTAAATAGTTTTACAAAAATATACTTAATTGCTATATTAATTTAAACATGTATTAAAGGGCATATAAATATAAAACATGAGTAAAATGAAAACTACGGATACAAACATGGGTAAAATGCCCAGAAAACAAAAGTTCTATCGTCATTCTTACAATTATATGTTTTTACATTTCCTTCCCTTGTGCATATGTTCTACACTTCCTATTCATCTTGCTTAATATACCCTATTATCACCAATTACCCATAAAGTCAAAACACTTCTATTCATCATGCTCAAACATACCCTAGTGTCACCAATTACCCATAAAGTTTCGGGTAATGAATAAGGAATATCTTAGTTGCCCGCTGTTGCATGATAGGTTTTTGCATTGAAGTGGCAGCCAATGCCATGTGGAAAAGGAGGCAAGGGGCGAGCCCACTACAACAAAATGTGGTGGGGGTAGGACACATGCATATATACCCCTTGATTTGAAGGGTGTTCAAGGTACAACACATGGGGAGTTGTTGGACTAGGGTATGGGCTCGGGCCCATTATCGATCTATATTGATCAGTTTGGGTGAGCCGGTATAGACCATGGGGTCTAAGGGTGGTGGGGGCGGTCACACCGACCTCACATGTGCCATTGTAATAATAATTTGGTTGGGACCCATTTACATTACACACCCACACTAGGCATGTGACTAGGTTATGCATTAACATGTTATGGGGCCCAGACGCATTAATTATGTGTCGATGGTGGGACCTATGGTAAACGAGGGGTTGACCCTGTCGTGGGCTTGGCCGTGTAATCTGAGAGACATAGCCTGCTCCCGTTGTGTATGACCCTGTTGTTAAACCGAAAAAATTAGCAAGGAAAGCCCATTACAAGAAAGCCCGTATTTAGGCATGCTTTAGAAAGGAATGGAGGAGAGTGTAAAAAGGGAAAGAGGGGGGAGAGGATGCCCGAAGTGAGCAGTTCACTCCCCACACCTCTCCCTCTCCCAATCCGGTCCTCTCTCTCTCCCTCTTCGTGCGACTCTCTAGGGTTTTGGAGGAAACCCTTGCTGACCGTCCCTCTCCTCTCTTTTCTCACACTTCTTGGACGGGCAAATCAAAGGAGAAAGGGCTTCTCACTGTTTGGAACGTCAAGGGCTTGCTTGAGGCGTCTTCCTAGCTAATTTTGCATCAAAGTGTAAAGGTTTTGAGGGATCAACACATCTAGAAGGTAAGCCCCATTCTCTATGTTTGTTTATTGTGATCTAAGTGTAACATCTATAATTTTTAAGGTATTTTTTTTATGGTAAAAGTTAGGTGTATTGAATAGAGTTTGGTGAGATGAGTGTAACAAACCCAAGAACACGTGAAACGGAGGTCAGGAGCAAAAGTTATGACCTCAAAAAATGTGTTATATGGGCGGACTCACTTCAAAGTGTAGAATAACCCACCTATGTGGGATCTAGTTTCAAAGAGCTCGTCAATATGAGTCCATCTGCACCAAGAACGGGCCATTCCAACTTTAGGAAAAGAAATTATCGCATTTTGAAGTTAGAATTGTATTTGATTGAAATAATATTAAAAAAATAAGAAAAGGATAAAATAGATGGAGTCATTGATGACACCAGCAGTTTGAGCTGAGTCGCGATTTGCGAGCCATGCCAAGTAGAGAGACGCGCATTCTCGTCCTCGCGATGCGCTTCAAACGCTTAGCGGATCTGGGCGAACCTGTGTGCTTTGCACGTGCTGTGAAAACATGTATGCTACACGTGTGTCAAGCTCGGTGGTGCTGTATTTTGGCCAGTTGTTGCGCAACATGTGTCACACGCATGTGCGCAAGACTCTCTGTCCACTCGCGATTTGCCCATATAAATTCTCATTTCCATTCATTCTTCTGAAAGAGTTTCTGGAGTCGTTTTGAGTATGTTTTCTTTCGTTTAAGAGGCGTTTCTACCTAAATTAAGCGTGTTGGACATCACGGAGGGGGGTGGGGGGGTTATGTTTCTGTTTTGAGATCTCTATGGCCTAGAACATGACATCTAATTTCAGAGTATCAGGTGTATCATTTATTTTCTGGGCGGGAAGCAAGGTAGGGACTTTTATCCTCTCTTAAGACATAAGTACTTACATTGGTTGTCTTTATAGATAATTCTATTTAATTTCCATGTAAGTTTTGGGATTGCCTCATATACTTATTTTATGGAGTGTTTATCTTTTGAATTTAATTATGAATTATGCTTTATGCTATATGTGATATAAAGAAAATATTGCTTCACCATTGTTTTTATTATACTTGAATATGGTAAGATTGAAAGACAGTTTTATGGAATTGTTGCTCTATCAAAATGATTTTAGAAATGCGTACAATTGAGGCCACCAAGTTGCTAAGATGAAATAAAGTAGAAGGGGTAATTGTCTCGTCGGAACAAGCGACTAACCCTACCTTTATAATCGTTATTAGTCACACGACCATGACTTATAGAGGTGAGGCTAGAATTTTTGAAAGGTTGATCTCTGTGGAAACTTTTTTAAAGTAAAGACAAAAAGAAGGAAATTCCCTTTAGAGTCAGGCATATAAGAGATTTAATTGTCTGGAGTTCAAATTGGTAGATGTACCAATGCAGTTCCATAATTGAGAATACACAGGTATAATCCGGTTTAGAATCGGATACATGGTACACACATTAGCCTAAAGAGCCATAATGAAGCACATGACCCCTGATTGTCCCCTAATTATATGATCCCTGATCTTGAACCAGTTTAAATTCATTATGTTTAATTGCTTTTATGTGGTTTAAGCCATTTCTGGTTAATTTTGATGATTTTTAGAAATAAAGGTGATTTACAAAGGTTTTAAACAAAAATAACTTCATATTTGTGAGTTTTAAGTGAATCTAAACCATTTGTGAATTTTTAAAATTTTTGCATATTTTTTTAAAAATTAGGGTTTGGTGGGACTCCCTGTGAGCCCCACAGTCGAATTTGGGCTTTTTAGTCCAAAACATCCCAGACATCAAAGGAAATTATTACAAAAAATTTCAAAAATTTTCTAGCCCTAATTAGAGTTTAAATGGCCAAAACACCTACTTTTAGTTAAATATTCTATTCTCACCCCAAGTTTTAATTAGGTATACCTCATTCTTTCCTATAAAAGAAAATGGGGTTGGGCCATTTTCAAATGGGAAATAGGCTGTGCAAGGCTATTTAGAGCCTAATCCCCATTTAGGCCCAAAGATGAAGTGATTGAAGGATTAATCTGACTCAAATTAAGTGGAGAGGTATTTCAAATCTCAGCCTTGTTATGGTGAAAATCTCAATTTTTATGGGTTTTGCTTGAATGAGTTTTCTTGATTAGGGCTTTAATGGTAGATTTATGAAATGTTAATCTCTTACCTTGATTTCTTATGGTTTTACCTTGGAGTGAGTTCAATTAGTTTTCTGCAATGTTTAATTGAATTTTAATAGTGTATGAGGCTTGGGATGAAGGTTTTATGGTTCAACAATGGTGTTTCGGTTTTGAATTTTGAAAGGAAGAAGAAGGTTGAACTGTTTATTGGCGATTGATCCGGCCAATAGGCCAATTGCTCGGGCTGTTCGACCAGTCTGCCAGGCTGATTAATCGGCCACAGAGTAGTTTTTGCCCTTTTTTATTTTTATGCTTATTTTGGTGTTTTCCTCCTAATTGATGCTTCAAATGTTTATGGGGAATGTTTTATACTGGAATTAATACTAGAAGGGTGTAGAATTTGTGATAGAGATTTATGAAGTATGCTTAGGTACTTGCTATGTGAAATTATATGTTGATAGTTATACATGTTAACATTTAACTATCTTGAATCTATGGATGATGGAATTCATATGTTTGGAGCATGTTTCCAATAGGGATATTACATAGTAAATGATAAGATATGTAATCATATAATGAGAATGGATTGTGAGTGAATGATGTTATTATCTTATAGCTTTATGTGTAGAATAATCATGCTTGTAGGAGTTAAGCATTTGATTTCACATGAACAAATTTATGGTTTATGATAGAGTTCACCCTAGATTTCAGTTGATAATCATGATTTGAATGTGTTTAAGCATGTGTGTACTACCTTATGAGCTTATATCAAAGCATTGGTCATGTACTTAGGAAATGCATGAATACACACGTGTGACAGAATTTACTATGAAATCATAGTTATTTATGATTCGATTATGATGTATGAGGAGATTGATGAGAGCACATTCCATGGGTTGGAATTCACGTAGATCTTTCTCACAGATGTATCATGATTTCATACATCATGGAATGGACTTCATGAATGAGATTTTATCGATGTTTAGCCGTGATTGATTGATTGTATGCAATGATGTGAGATTGCGTGTTAGATTAATCGATCGTTGGCTTAATCGAAACTTGGCTGGTCGAAAGGACATAATTTGGATTTGTGTTCCTGTATGGAACATGTATACTCATTGGATTGAGTCGATCTGAGTTGAGTTAAGTTGATTTGAGATATATGGAGATGAGGGATGAACTCATCTTGCGGTTGAGATTTATTGAGATAGTCACATCTGGACAGGGAGCATCCAGAGTAGTATGCCTTTGTGCACTGGCTACCATGTGTTCTAGGTTCCCTATATGAGAATTTGGATGTCCTTGCCAGAATTGTCTTTGGCGAGTAGACTTACTCTAGGTTCCCTTTGGGAATTTGGACTTCCCACGTGGATTGTCTTTGACGAGCAAAGGGGCTGACTACCCATACATCTTAGTTCCTATGAGGGATTCGGACTATGTCCAGAGCGGGCAATGCCCTAGGTTTTCGGTTAGGAAATCAGACTATGTTCAGCCTTTGTGGCAATAATTGTGTTTACTTCTTGATGGATGCATTCACCATTTATTGATAATGCATGTGTATGAAATAATATTATGCCTAGATTACACCGGTTGTATAGGGATATTTGAGATTATGTGACACATGTGGATGCGATTTATTATGCATGATTTAGAATAGTGTGATTGAGACACTTATCGTGCAGGGTGAATGATTTATGAATGAATTATATGAATATGCATTATGTGATTATGTGTGATTGAGACACTATTATGCAAGTTTATGTAATATGAATGCATTGATAAAAAAGTATGTGATTAAGACACTATTATGTAGGTTTATGTGATATGAATGCATTGATCAAAAATTATGTGATTGAGATACTATTATGCATGTTTATGTGATATGAATACATTGATCAGAAAGTGTATGATTGAGACACTATTATGCAGGTTTATATGATATGAATGCATGATCAGAAAGTGTGTGATTGAGACACTATTATGCAAGTTTATGTAATTTGAATGCATGATCATAAAGTGTGTGATTGAGATACTTATCAGGTGGATTATGTAATATATTATGCTCGATTTTGGGTTGGATAAGGAGTACTACTTATGCAGGGTGGATGCTAAGTTATAACATAATTATTTATGCATAGATTTGATATATATGTTATATGCATGTTACAGCTTTTATTTATGGATAATAGGGGTTTAGCAAGGGAATGATAAAAAAAGGGTATACCATGTCGATTATGAATCTGAATTGCTATATTAACTATGTTGTGATGGTTTTCTGATTATTGTTGCCGTATTCAAACCTTATTGAGTTTTACTCACCCCACTTTTTATGTTTATGTTTTGGGACTGCATGGTGCAATATGTAGTCAAGCAGGACCCTTTGTTTGAGGAATGGTCGGGGAGAGTATGGGAGTAAGAGTGGATGCCTCTAGACTTTGTTATGTTTTTCTAATATACTCTATTATGATGATAGAACATCATGTATGGTGGTTCTTGTTTTCAAACCTGTGTTTATATTATGTTTTTAGATCTGTTTGAGACCTTGATTCAAGCCATGTATGTTGGCTCAGGATTCTAAGTATGTGGGTATAAGACTTGTGAACTAGTTCTGAGTTAAAGTCCTATTTTGTTCTACTTATTACTCTTGCTCAAAGGTCGTAAGGTGAGTAACTCCACTAGTTAAACTGTCCGTAGGAGGGGCTAAGTCTTCCCCTATCTAGTAATCTCTTTCAATTCTATCGTTGCAGCGTGCTTGACCAACCCTTGGACCGGGTTCAGCTTAGGTCGGGCGGTGCCGGGGCATGACACTAAAGAAGGACAACTATCAAGGCTATGCGCATTAGGGTAGAGAGTATCATGGGAAACTCTCTGCTCTCTAGATCCCGATGCCCCTTAAGCACGGGTGGCTCTTCCCTCTACAAGCACAAATTATTTTTTGAAAAATATGTAGAGGAGTAAGAGGTTGTTATTTTGTACCCACAACAAATTCTTTATATTAGAATAAGTTTCTGGGATACTAGTAGTAAGCCATGAGAGCTTACAAACCCTAGAAACATCTTTGATATGTAGGAAGAAGCCCAAGGGAAGTTTTTGGGTGAGAGGCACACCCTTACTACTTCTTTTGAACAATATTATCTATTTACTTGATCATGTGATTTAAAAACTGCCAGATGTTATATTTTTTTTCTGATAGGGTAGTACCCCTACTAAGTATTTTTAAATACTCACCCCCCAAGACCTTGTAGGGCCCAATGTTGAATAGATGTGGGTAGAAGAGAACAGTAAAGACACTTTTTGGGATCATTAAATGATAACTAAGGAGTCTACGATTGCACCAGTAGTTTCCTCAACGCATTTTCATTCTTTTGGCTTGAGAATACTTGGTTATATCTTAACTTGTGTATTTGTACACAGATAGTGTAATTCTTGGGAAATGAAGTATGTTATGTTATGTTTATGGTCATATGTTTCTAGGTTGCGACCTGAGCAAGCTTTGATTATAGTTTTTAACTCTTTATATATTTTATAAAATCCTGAGTCGTGACACTAAGAGTGCTGGCTAATTGCTTTATGGGCGTGCAAGGGGCTGGAATGCCCAAGGTCAGTATGTTGTGGCTGCCAATTTGATTTCCTATATGCATGATTCATGTTGGATGGTTTTATATTGCTCATTGAATTGAGATTATGTGCATGTTTGTGTAGATTAATTGAAAAGCTTGATTTTTTATTGCAGACCAAGGGCACTAGAAAGGGGAATAATAAACCCCAGGGTGCATGCTTCAAGTGTGGCCAGGTGGGCCATTTCAAGGCTAATTGTCCCCAGAAAGATGACCAATCAAATAACAACAACAAGGGCAAGAGCAAGGAGATCGTGTGTGTTGTCTCAGAGGTGATGACTGCTGACATGTCAGGCTAGGACAAAGTCTTTATGGGCAACAACACATACTGCGAGGTGGAGGCTATGGGGAACTACGGGATTCCTCTAAAGGATGGGTCTATATTAGTGCTCAATGATGTGCTCTTTGCTCCTTCCATCACGAGGAACTTGATTTCAATCCCTGTTCTAACCAAGAAGGGGTTTGAAGTTAGGTTCAAGGGGAGAAAGGCTATTGTGGGCAAGGGTGAGACTGTACTTTTTACTACTTCTTTGGTAGATGATTTATATTGTTTAGATGTAATGAGCTCCCCAGAATCTAATGAAATAAGTGCTTCTAAGTATATTGTGTTGTCGGTGGATGATGCCCTGCTATGGCACATGCGTTTGTGTCATGTAAATGTAGATAAGCTACATAGGAAGTTAAATGTTGGGTTGTTGCCCAAAATTTCCAGAGATCTACGTGTGTGTGAGGATTGCTTATCAGGAAAGATGAGCAAGCAATCCTTCCAAAAGGGACAAAGGGTAAATGAACTCTTTGGGGTGGTTCATTCTAATATCTATGGACCCCTAAATGTTCAGACCCAGAGAGGGATGACTTACTTCATCACATTTTTAGATGACTATTCAAGATACTGGTACATGTAGATATAAACAGGAAGTCTGAAGCCTTAGATAAATTCAAGGAATTCAAAGCTGAGGTAGAGACATAGTTAGGTAGGAAAGTAAAAATCCCGAAGACTGACAGGGGTGACGAGTACACCTTTGATCTGTTTAAAGACTACTATACTGATTAGGGAATAATTTATCAGTACACCCTACGGTACACTCCACAGCTAAATGGAGTGGCAGAAAGGTGTAACAGGATGCTTATGGACATGGTAAGGTCTATGGTAAATCACTCTGAGTTAAGAACTAACTTCTGAGGTGACGCTATAGACACCATTGTATACATCCTAAATTGTACCCGCAAAGGTTGTTCAATAGACACCTTATGAGTTATGGATGGGTCGACATATGAACTTAGAGCATCTTAAAGTGTGGGGGTCCGGGGCACACATAAAGGTGCTTGACCAACATAGGTCAAAGATAGACCCCAAGACCATAAAGTGAAACTTTATTAGTTACTATGGCTACTCTAAGGGGTACCGATTCATGGTTCACCACACAGATGGGACAGTGGGGGTAATTGAGTCTAGATATGCATATTTCTTAGAGGAAGAATTAAACCCTAGAATGCAAAAAAAAAGAGTCAATTTGTTTGAGGTGGTTAAAGAGGCTGGTCCTAACACTTCCCCAGAGGAAGTAATTGGATTAGTAAAACCAAACCGAACCAGAACCTAGGGCATTGAGGGAAAGAAGACCTTCAACCCAGTTGAGAGACTTCCACACAATGCTAGGGGAAGACAATATCACATTAGATGAACTCGTTCTAAATGATCTAATTGCCCTTGAGCAAGTTTTGAGTCTTTCATACGCTCAAAAATGGCAAAATGCTATTTAAGAAGAGATAGACTCTATCCTAAAGAATAAGGTATGGGTGATAGTGGATCCATTTGAAGGGAGGAAACCCATTGGGTGTAAATAGATCTTCAAAAGGAAACTTAAGGCTAATGAGTCTATATATATGTACAAAGTGAGATTAGTGGTCAAAGGATTCACCCAGGTGTATGGGATGGACTTCAAAGAGACATACTTTCCTGTGTCAAGATTTGACTCAACTAGATGTCTCTTTGCATGCATTGCTTACTATGATTTAGGGCTACACCAAATGGATGTAAAGACTGCCTTCATAAATAGAAATTCAGAGGATGAGATTTACATGGAACAACCTAAGGGTTTCGTAGTTCCTAGGGAGGAACGCAAGGTGTGTAAGCTCATAAAATCATTGTATAGCCTTAAACAATCTCCGAGGCAATGATATTTCACTTTTTACAAGGTAATTAGTGAGTGGTTCATAGTGAACGAACATGATCATTGTGTTTATACCTTCCTGGATGGGACTAGGTATATGATGTTGTCAGTATATGTAGACAACATACCCTTGATGAGGAGTGACCTGAGTATGATTGTCAGTTTAAAGGAATGACTCAAAACCTAGTTTGAGATGAAAGACATGGGTGAGGCATCCTACATCCTTGGGATGAAAATTGACAAAGATAGAAAGGCTAGGAAGCTTAGTATATCTCAAGAGTCATACATAGAGAGTGTTCTTAAATGCTTCAATGTCATTGGTTGGAAAACCATTGAATCCCCTATTTACAAGGGTACAATGTTGTCTAAGAGTATGACTCATCGGACTGAGGAAGACCAACTCCAGATGGAGTGAGTGTCATATGCACAGGCTATTTGCAGCTTGATGTATGTCATGACCTATACGAGGCCTGATTTGAGTTTTGATGTAGGCATGCTGAGCTGTTACCAGGCAGACCCTAGTCTTCAGCACTGGCAAGCGGTGAAGAGGGTACTTCAGTACCTATTAGGGTCTAAGAGTTTAAAACTCACCTATCAAGCGAAAAGTCTATCATTAGCTAGATATAGTGATTCAAACTATGTGGGGGATCCAGATGATGGGAAGTCCACTGCGTGATTTGTCTTCATGTTTGGAGGCAAGGCTATATTGTGGGCAACAAGAAACAGAAGAGTGTTTCTATGTCTACGATGGAAGTTGAGTTTTATGCATGCAGTATTGCAGCTTCTTAGGCAGTATGGATAAAGGAGTTTCTAGCAAGATTGGGGCTAAAAGATTAGATTGATACTTCTGTCCAGATGTATTGTGATAATCTGGCAATAGTGTCGACACTTAAGAATGGGAAGATCAGTGTTAGAGGTAAGCACATTGAGGTGTATTACTATTACATCTTTGACATGCTATAGAGGGGAAAAGTGACTATGAGTCATATTACTACAACTTAGATGTTTGTAGATTCGTTCACTAAGGCCTTTATTTTCTAAGCACGCTCATAGCATTGGTCTTCGACAAGACTAGCACAAGTCGCTGTTGGACCATGTGAGGCCACCCATAGTGGGGGGATGTTGGACCAGGGTATGGACCCAGGCTCATTATTGATCCTCATTGATTGGTCTACGTGAGCCGGTACAGGCCACGGGGTCCAAGGGTGGTGGGGGCAGTTGCACCGACCCCACATGTGCCATTGTAACAATAATTTGGTTGGCTGACGCCTCACACGCACATTAGGCATGCGACTAGGTTGTGCCTTAACACGTTGAGGGCCCAGATGCGCGAATTATGTGTCGATGGTAGGACCCGTGGTAAGCGAGGGGTTATCCGAAAAAAGTCTTCCGAAAGAGGTGGGTAAAGACAAGCTGATGGAGAAGATCTTCCAGCTAAAGCTGGCCTCCAAGTCCCTGGTGCGGCATGCCAAGAAGTGTGAGGAGGAGGAGAAGGCCGGCAAGGCCAAGGTGAGGAAAGCCATCGAGAAAGGCAACATGGATGGGGCAAGGATCTACGCCCAGAATGGCATCCGTCAGCGCAATGAGCAGCTCAACTACCTCCGCCTTGCCTCCCGCCTCGACGCAGTGGTGGCCCGGCTGGGAACCCAGAGTTGCTTCCAGAGCCTAGGCAAGTCCTTGGGCGGGCTGGTCAAAACCCTGGAGGGGGCCATGTCTATGGGAAACATGGAGAAGATCTCCCAGACCATGGACCGGTTCGAGAAGTCATTTGTCAACATGGAGGTG
This sequence comes from Saururus chinensis, assembly GCA_035235625.1. Taxonomy (NCBI): domain Eukaryota; kingdom Viridiplantae; phylum Streptophyta; class Magnoliopsida; order Piperales; family Saururaceae; genus Saururus; species Saururus chinensis. The sequence continues at coordinate 33,787,326 of CP141140.1, forward strand.
TAGGCGAGCTTCGTGGAGAAGTCAATGGCTGGGACGACCAGCTTGACTTGTTAAAATATATAGTCAATTATGGCTCGGATAGAGCCCGCTCCCGTTGTGTATGACCTTGTAATTAAACCGGAAAAATTAGCAAGGAAGCTCATTACAAGAAAGCCCGTATTTAGGCCCGCTTGAGAAAGGAATGGAGGAGAGTATAAAAAGGGAAAGAAGGGGGAGAGGATGCTCTAAGTGAGCAGTCTACTCCCCATACCTCTCCCTCTCCTAATCCGGCCCTCTCTCTCCCTCTTGGTTCTGCTCTCTAGGGTTTTGGAGGAAACCCTTGCTGGCCGCCCTTCTCCTCTCCTCTCTCATGCTTCTTGGATGGGCAAATCAAAGGAGAAAGGGCTTCTCATTGTTTGGGACGTCAAGGGCTTGCTTGGGGCGTCTTCCCTGCTGATTTTTGCATCCCAATGTGAAGGTTTTGAGGGATGTTGATCTAAAAAGTAATCCCCATTCTCTACACTTGTTTCTTGTGATCTAAGAGTGCAGGCTGATTGCTTTAAGGGCTTACAAGGGGCTGGAATGCCCAAGGTCAGTATGCTATTACTTCTAATTTGATTTCCTATATACATGATTCATATTTGATGGTTTTATATTGCTCATTGAATTGAGATTATGTGCATGTTTATGTAGATTAATTGAAAAACTTGATTTTTGTTTGGTGCACCACCCTCTATCCACCTTGCTACTACTGGTCTAACCACTCTACAGGAGGGAAAGAGATGAAAAGTATGTCTATCTCAATGTAAGTCCACCACTGTCCATTTGTACCCACTTTTGACAAAACATAGCTCACAACCATGGCGAAACATAAGATATAGCATGAGCTAGTGACTTTAAACGATGATTTTTGGGTTATGCTTAGCAAGAGTAAGGAGGGGTATACAAGAACAATAAAGCTGCATTGATTAATCGGCTATAAGTAATCGTTTGATGTATGATTAAACTTACAACACCTCTGGGGTAAACCCTCCTTTCATTAACCAAGAGACTACTATAAACTTGAAGAAAAAAAATTCAAGAATAGGGTCCCCCCCACTATCCCAGTGTAGGTCCGCCACTGTGTATTCATATCCCCCTTTTGACTAAACATAGCTGACAACCACGGTGAAACACAAGATTTAGCATAGGCTAGTGACTTAACGATGATTTTTGGGTTATGCTTAGCAAAAGTAAGGAGGGGTATATGAACAATAAAGCTGCCTTCGTTTATCTGCTATGAGTAATTTTTAATATATGATCAAACTTAGCAGGTTATGAAATGCAGCATTGGGGTACGTAAGAGATATTCATCCTCTTTCATTCTGCATACTCCTGAAATAGGAGTGGGCTTCAAGAATCCTGAAATGGAGAGCCAAACAAGGCCCAATCACCCGTCAATATTTGCATGCAGAAGATGCACGGTGAATTGGTGACCAGTGGCAGTGAAGGCTGCCGCTGCTGCTTCTGTTCAATTTGTCTTCACGAGTTCAACTCCTTAAATGGGCCCCATCCTGACCAACCAGGGAGGTTAACTTCTCAAAAGCACTGCTAGTGTTTGGGCTGGCTCTTAGGAGGGGCCCAAATTGTTGGGGACGAAGTATTTGTGTACGATGTTAACAAATTATGTAATTGTTATTGGTTTTCAATATAAGCCACTCACCTCTTGATGGCTAAGTAGGCTAATTAATATATACGGACTTGTTCGTTGTTCATATCATTGTGTGTCATATACAGTACTAGCCCTGGCTTCTTGTGTCAATATTATATTTTTAAATTGTCAATTTGCCATTAATAATTTGGTGCAAGATTTAGTGGGTAATGTCATTCTCACCGTAATCAATAATTTGCCAACTTGACTTGTATGAGTAACATGTATTATTAGATCTTGACTTGATAATGTGCGATGCTTTGGTTTAAGTTGAGAAAATTAAACCCTACCCTACACCAAACTTGAACCTGACCCACTTAGCTTACCTTAATTTATCCTGACTTAAAAAAACGTAGGATGAGGGTTTTAAAATTTTACTTATTTTAAAGGTAGGTTTAAATTAGGTCGGGTACAATATGACTTTGATCCTATTATTTAATAATGTGATGACACCCAAAGGTGAAGAAGATTAAGAAGAAAATTTTTTAGAATCCTTTTTTCTCTTAAATTTTTATTTTATTTGAATATTAATTAGTAACTCTTGTGGTTTCTTTTGGTTTTAGACGTTTGTCTTGTAATGCCGCAATGCTCTTTCTTCATCTCTCACTTTCTTAAATAATATAGAGAGTATTAAACATTTATTTATAATGTTGCATTGCATATACTTTCTTTCTATGTTAGCCCATGCAAGGATAAAGTATAAAATTCAAAGTTATAAAAAAACTTAATTGAGAAAAAAAATACGGTTATATGCAAACTTGACCCAAATAGGGTTATATTTTTAACCCATTTATTAAATAGGGTCGGGTAATGACTTAACCCGATTTATGTATGAGTTAAGGCCGACTCGATCCAATCTTACTTGACTTGACTCAATTCTAGCCCAAGTTATACGTAAACTGAGGGCACATGGTAACTTTTTTCCATTCTTCATTAAAGTAAAATAAAGGAGCCATTAAGTTTTTATCTTCGGATCTAGACATGGATAGATGGTTTGTTATTGTGGTGTTACTATTGTACAAAATATTTGAATGATTGTGAGTAGGACCCATTGTCAAGGAAAGAGCTAGTTCATCCTAGCCGCAGTTCTGAATATAAACAAGAACGTTTCTAGAATGTGCTAACTCATATTCTTAATGGAATCAAGCATACCCTATAAAGAACAGAATAGCGCATACCCTGTGATAAACAATATGGATATTGGTATTCTGGGAATGAAATCAGTGAAAAGAAGACGAAGATGAGCATTAACTAAACGAATGCTCTTTTTCTAGTCTTCTTTGTTTCATTTTAATTTCAATTGTTAAAAAGGGAAGTTGTTTAAGGCAGTGTCAAATAGCGCAATGGAGCAATGAATATTGTGGAGAAAACACCCAACAATATGGGAGCTGATTAAGGGCCGTGAGCTCACTGGATAGAACCAGGGGACGAGTGCTAGTAGGGAGGAATGATGGGAGGGTAGAAGAAGGAGATGGTACGGATCTGGGCGGGCAGATGGGTTGAGTGGAAAGGATGTATACATAAGCAATCACAAGAATTATAGATTAGAACTTGGAGAGTGCAACAAAACAGTTCAGGACTACACTGCAAGAAAATGGTTTGATGATGGCAGATCATAAGGGATCTCATCCAAATATCCAATACAAATGTGAAATAGATAAGTGCAAACTACCTCAAGTAGCTCTCGCACATATACTTCCTTTGTAAGATAGAAAATAGGAAAATGATATTTCTGTGATACTTTTTAAGATGGTTTGGAAAAGTAAATCCTGTGAGACCTACATTTCTCAGTCTAATCTCATAATGAGATGAGTAAGGTTTTGGTGTAGAAAAGGAGTAAGAATATTAGCCTCCCATAAAATAATTAGCTTTCCTTTCAGAAGCTAAGATTCTTACTCTTAACCCTTTTTACACCAAAACCTTACTCACCTTTTACCTTTTAGTCTTTAACCCTTTTTACACCAAAACCTTACTCACCTTTTACCTTTTAGTTTTAAAAAAGTGAAGTTCATTGGTCCTCTTCAGAAGAATGGGCTTTCCATTTATCCTTTGACCCGTTGCTCCTCTTAGGAAAATATTAATAATGAGCTTTCCATATATCTTTTACCCGTTGCTCCTCTTGATTTGATTACAAACTGAGATATCAATATTTTCACACCCAGAATAGACATTTTTTATAACCTCCAGCGAATTTTAAGAGGGAAAACATAATTGCTGTCCAACTATTTAAACTGAGCCAAATGGGGCTATTAATACTCCCTCTGTTCTTACATTAATAGCTCATTTGGTAAAAATATTTGTTCTATATTAATAGCTCTATTTTATTTATTTTAAGTAATTGAGTACTTTAATAAAAGTGTTAGAAGCTTATACTCCCTCTTTTAAATGTGAGTTTCACAATATAATTATTTTTGCAAATATAACTATTAATTTAGAATTTAGGATGAAGAGAGTATACTACAAACTTTTTTGTCTTCTAAATATAGCTATTACTATGGGAAGGAAGAAGTATATAAAAAGCATGTGGTGAAAAAGCACGGATACGAAAATTTGACAAGGATCTAAACAGCGTCTACTGTCTTTTATGTTGCAGCACAGTAAACCAGTAAATCGGAAGACTAACAGGCAAAACATCTGCTAACGCCTTGCCTTATGGTGGGCCACGCAACTGCTCTATTTATAAGATAAAGCCGTTCCAAGAATAAAGACAGCAATAGAGTACGAACATTTCAATCTAACATAGTCTGCAAAGAATTTACCATCTTGTAGCAAGTATGTTTTTAAGATGAGACCAATAAGCATAGCGTCAAAATAAAATGGTATGATAAGTTCATATGATTTTGATACATAAATGTCCGTTCAAGTCATTCAGAACAATGATATACTTCTATATTGCGCTTTGATTACAAATTTTACTATAAATGAAGAGAAAGTGCAACCTCCATCCGAAACTGGTTCCCTCATCTCTTTTCTCTGTACAACTGTTCCTTCTAACAGGAACTCAATTATATACTACAGCTGTTTTTGTTAGACCTTGTCTTTAGCTTACCAACCAAAGGAATAGAACAACACCATCAAATTCAATCTCAAACTTCTTTGCCTGCAATGAAACCAAAGCGCTTGCTCCATTTTTCTCCCTTCTCCCTTATCTTTTCACGAAGAAACACAGCCTCTTCCAGCATCCCTACATTTTCAAAGCCAATCAATATTTGATTGCACGTGAAAACATGAGGAATGTGACCCTCGTCAATCATTTCTTTACAAAGATTATAGCATTGATCATAATCTTTCATCTTGCAGCAAGCATCTACTAGCGCCACATAAGCGACACCATTTTGAACAGATCCTTTCTTTTTCATTTCATAGAAAAAGTTGCAAGCTTCCAGCAATTTCCCTTCCCTACAGAATGCTATTACCAAACTAGTATGTGTCATTTCATTTGGAACTGGTCCTCTTTCTATCATCTCCCGATGCAGTTGAAATGCTTTACCCACATCTCCAAACTTAGCATGATGCCGGATCAAAGCATTAAATGTAGACACATCAGGATCGATCTTCTTTTCTAACATTTCCTGATATAAATTCTCTACTTCAGGTGTTGAATCTTCCACACCACTTATGAGAGAAGAGAATGTTGCATTAGTAACTTCAATACCTAGATTTTCCATTTCTTGGTATATCTCATAAGCTCTCTTTGAATTTCCAAGACGGGAATATCCAGAGATGAGAGAATTATAGGTTATGACATCAGGAGTCAAGCCACGGCCTTTCAATGAAACAACCAAATTTTCAGCTTCCGACATTTCACCATCTTTACAAAGACCATCTAAAAGAGAGTTATAAGTTACTAAATTTGGATAAATGCCAGTTTCTGTCATCTCTTTCAGCAAACCGTAACCATACTTAACCTTACCTAATTTACAGTTACCATTTATGATCATATTATAAACTTGAACGTTTGGGGGGATGCCTCTAACCACCATATCCCTAAGAATGGTCTCTGCCTCGACAACCTTACCACCCTTGCTCAAGCCATTAATAAGAGAGCCATAACTCACAATATTAGGTTCCAATCCTTTCTCCTTCATTTCTTCCATGATCCGGAAACATTGTTCAAATTGTTGAACCCGAGCATATCCATCAATCAAGGGATTGTAGGACTCAACAGTAGGACACAATCTCCTGCTACTCATGTCCTTGAGCAATTTCTCCGCCTCAGCCATCTGTTGTGCCTTGGAATACCCATTTATAAGCGAATTGTATGTAATGCAGTCTGGAACCAAACCGCTTGCCTCCATCTCCTTGATGGTCAATACTGCATCACTCAGATCACCCATCCGGCACAGGTGATCAATAATTGAGTTGTAAACAACGACTGTTGGAATCAATCCATTTTCCTTCATTTTTGTTAAAACTTGTTTTGCCTCCATAAGCTTACCTTCCTTACTTAACCTGTCAATGAGAGGAGTATAAGAAAAAACATCTGTTTTAAGCCCTTGTTGCTGCTCCATTTCCTCCAACAACTTCTCTGCGTCTTCCACCCGGCCGGCACGACACAGCCCCGTAACCAACGTATTAAAAGTGATGACATTTGGACTAACACCAGACTCCTGCATTCGGTCCTTAATCCGAAAAGCTTCCTCCAACTTGTCAGCTTTGCAGAGCCCATCAATCATTGAATTGTATGTGACCCGATTCCGCGTCAGGCCTCTATCAAGCATTTCATCAAACAGATTCTTTGCATCGCGTTCCCGCTGCTCCTTCCACAGCCCACCGATCAGAACATTATACGTGAAAGAATCAGGCTTTCTCCCACAAGTCTCCATCTGGGTCTTAAACGCCAGGGCTCTCTCCAAGTCCCCCAATTTCACAGCCGACTGGACGGCCTTGTTGTAGGCGAAGGTGTTCCTCCACATGGGCATCCCCGAAAACACCTCTATGGCTTCACCATACTTCCGGGAACCCACCAGGGCCTCCAGGAGGCGGTCGCAGACGGGGAGTGACGGGAAAACATCATCTTTCCTTAAGAGAAAGAACATCTCGGCGGCGGGAACAGGGGAGCTGAGGTCGAGCAGGACGTCGACAAGCAAGTCGGGGATGGAGGTGCGGATGGAGGGAGGGAGAGCGGAGTGCAGATGTTTTGGAGAAGGGTAAGGAGTCCTGGAGAAGGCCAGGGACTTGAGCAGGGCTTTGGCCGAGCCGAAGCGGCGTTTCTCGAGGAAACCACGGAGCTTGGCGACGACATGGTCCGCCTCCGGTTGGTGGGCGTCGGTCAGGCGGTTGTCTTCCGCCAGTGGTTTGGGCTCCGGGAGGATGACGGCAGCTGAGGAGGAGAAGAGCCGGCCGGTGGAGGATGGAAGAAGAAGAGGCGATCGGCGGGTGGTAATGGCCATAGTCTTTCGAGCCAGTTCGGTTGCTTTGGTTCACTTCGGGTGGACAACTTTTCGGGGCGGGAACCAGAAATCGGTCCGAATGGCCCCGGACATGGGCTGTCCTTAGAGTATCTCCAAATCCGCGGGGCATCCCGTATGGACCTTCTAACGGGTTGAAATGGTGCCCCGGTCGCGGTTTTTGCAACCGGGGCACTTTATATCAAAACCCCCTCTACCCCTTTTCACCTCTCACTTATTAAATTTACGGTTGAGATGAATTTTTTTATTTATTTTATACTTTATACCTTCCTTTTGCCTCTCTTATCACTTTTTTTTTCTTTTTACAATTAGGTCACTTTTTTCTTCATTTTCTCTTCATCTATAAATGTTTATCTTCTCCACTTTTATTTTACATTCATACCAAGTTGTATGTTTTTATTTTGAGCTCTTCTTCTCTTACTTCTCAATATTATTCTACACGTGGATCCTCAAAATTCTCTTCCAAAGATTTTAGAACCCAAGTTCCTCAAGTTCTACAAAAAAAATATTTGCTTGAGGTGCCGATATCAATGTAGAAGAAAATGTCGTTCTTGTAAGTGCATGAATCAATATTAGCATAGACGTCGTGTAAGATCCCTGATCTTGAATTTGATTATTTTTAATATTATTTATCGGTTATCGAGTAGTTTAAGTATTTTCTGATTAAATTTAGTAGTTTTTAAAAATAATTAGGGTTTCTAAAGGTTTTAATAAAAACTAACTTCACATTTATCAGTTTTAAGTGAATACGGATCAATTTTGAATTTGAGTTAAAAACTCTATTTCTACCCCATATTTCTATTAGGTATAGCCCAACCCTTACTATAAAAGGGAATGGGCGAGTCATTCCCAAATTGGGAATAAGGTTAGCTAAGAGATTGGAGCCTTATCTCCGATTAGGCCCAAAAGAGAAACGATTAAAAATGAGTTTAGCTTAGTCTTTGGGGTTTTCTTAAATTATTTTTAATCTAGTCTTTCTCCGTAGTTTCAATCCATTTTGAAAGCATTAAATCGCTTATTTTTCTTTTCTTTTCCAAGCCCTAATATTCAAAATATCATTTTTAAGCTTCCAAAGCTCTAGATCTAGGGTTTATTTTTTATTTTCAAAGCTAAATCGGGTTTAGATGTATATTAACTTAAAAATTATATTTTTGGAAGGTGTTGGAGGTGATTGAATGTTTAATCCGACCCAAATCTAGAAGGAGAGGTAATGGGTTTTCAAATCTCAGCCTTATTGTGGTAAAAATCTTGATTTTTATGGTTTTATTTGAATGGGTTCGCTTGATTAAGGCTTTAATGGTAGGTTTATTAAATGTTAATCTTTTGCTTCGATTTTCTTATGGTTTTACCTTAGAATGGGTTAAGTTAGTGTTCTGGAATGTTTGATTTAGTTTTGATGATGTATGATGATTTTGAGGTTCTTCAATGGTATTTTGGTTTTGAATTTCGAATGGAAGAAGAAGGCACGAACTGTGTATTGGCGATCGATTGGACCAACTGACCGATCGATCGGGCCTTTCGAACGGCCTTCCAAGCTGATTGATTGGTAATGCAACATATATTCCGATTTTCAGGCTAACCGATCGAACGGCTTTCCAGGCCGATCGATTGGACACACAACAGTTTTGCCCTTTGTTGATTTGTATGCTCATTTCGGTGTTTTGCTTCAATTGATGATTCCAATAGTTATGGAAAGTGCTTTATGTTAGAAATAAGCTACTGAAATGGTGTGGAATTGACGATGGAGATGTACGAAATATGCTTAAGTATTTGTTATGTGGCATTATATGTTGATAATTATACATATCCACATTGAATTACCTTGAATCTTGGAATGTTGGAATTCTTATGAGTAGAGCATGCTTCCAGCAAGGACATTACATAGTAAATGTTAAGATATGTTATCTTATAATGAAAATGGATTGTGGGTAATTGATGTTATCATGTTATGGCTTCAGGTGTAGAATAATCATGCTTGTAAGAGTTGAGCATTTGATTTCACATGAATGGATGCAAGCTTTATGGTAGATTTCACCTTGATTTCAGTTGGTAATTGTGTTTGAATGTGTTTAAGCATGCGTGTATTGCCTTATAAGCTTATGTCAAAGCATTGGTCATATGCTTAGAATATGCATGAACACACACACGTATAGGGAATCTACTATGAAATTGTAGTTAATTATGATGTGATTATGATGCATGAGGGGACTGATGGGAGCACATTTCATGTGTTGGAACCCACATAGATTTTGCTCATTGATGTATCATGATATCATGCATCATGTATAGGACTTCATGAATGAGGTTTTATCGTTGTTTAACCAGAATTGATCGATTGTATGCAATGATGTGCAATTGTGTGCTGGATTAATCGATCGTTGGCTTAATTGGAACTTGGTTGGTCTGAAAGGACATGATTTTGATTTGAGTTCCCATGTGGAACATGTATACTCGCCGGGTTGAGTCGAGTCAAATTGAGTTATGTGGGAACGAGTTGTGTATTTGTTTTGCTAGTGAGATTAATTATTGAGATTTTCTGGACCCTGAGAATGTAGTTGGTTTGTCCGAGTGCACTGGCTTACCAGGTACTGTTGCTTGAGACTTTGGTCTTGACAAGCAAGGTTGCCCGGGAGTTTAGGCTTGATGGGAAGGAGTTACTCGAAGGGTTTGGCCTTGAGGAGCAGGAGTTGCTCGAAGGGTTTGGCCTTGAGGAGCAAGGGTTGCTCAAAAGTATCGGCCTTGAGGAACATGTCTATTTGATATGGGTTTGCTTGAGGGCTTCAACCTTGAGGAGCATGTTTATTCTCTTTATGTACAGACTTGCATATTAAACTAGTGTGTGTGAGACACTTATACATGCATAATGAATGAGAATGTTGATGCATGATTTGAAATGTATATTAGAGATACATCTTATGTAGGTTTATGTAGTGCTATGCATGATCTGAATGTATATTAGAGATACATTTCATGCAGATTTATGTAGTGTTATGCATGATTTGAATGTATGTTGGAGATACATTTCATGCAGGTTTATGTAGTGTTATGCATGATCTGAATGTGTGGTAGAGACACTTCTCATGCAATATATGTGATATCCTAAATGATTTGAATTGTATGATGAAGATACTACTATGCAGGTTTATGAGATATGAATGCATAATCTGAAATCGTGTAAATGATATACTATTATGCAAGTTTATGTGATATAGTTGCAGGATCAGATAGTGTGTGAAAGACACTTCTTATGTGATTTATGAGATTATCATGCTTGATTTGAGTAGATATGAACAAATACCTATATAAGATGCATGTTAGGTTATAACTTGAATATTTATGACTTGACTTGATAGGTATGTCTTATGCATGCTAGCTCTTATGTTTATGGTTATATAGGGGTTTTAGCTAGGAAATGATCAGAAAGTGGTATAGCATGTAAATTTTGGATCTGAATTGCTACGTTGTCATGTCGTTGTGTTTTCTGATTATTATATACTTAAACTATTATTGAGTTTTTATACTCACCCCACTTTCCTTATTTTGTTTTGGGGCTGCATAGTGTGACACGTAGTCGGACAGGATCCTCTGTATGAGGAGCGGTCGGGGAGAGTTTCAGATTAGGTGTGGAGGCCTCTAGACTTTGCATATTTTTCTGATTATTTTGTTATGATGTTAGAACACCTTGTGGAGTGGTTCTTGTTTCAGACTTGTGATATATTATATCTTTAGATTTGTTTGAAACCTTGTTTTGAGCTAAGTGTGTTGGCTCTGGATTATTAGTATGTAGGTTTAAGACTTGTGAGTAATTTAAAGTTAAAGTCCTTTCTTGTTCTACTTATTTAATCTTACTCAAAGTAGTACATAACTCCGCTAATTAGACCGCCCATAGGTGGGGCATAAGTTGTCATAGCCCGGATTTTTAAAACCCTTTTTACAATAAAAGACATGCGATAAATCATGATAATTTTTTTTTCTTTCTTAAACACAAAACAAATCATCCGATTAAATATCCAGGTCGTGACAACTGGGGTTCACAAATACGAATATCAAAACATATGATATTATTATACATGTCAAATTCTATAAATAGCAGGTTAACCCTCTAAGTACATGTCTGTCATCTTTCTGAAAATAAATAACCAAGTAAAGTTGACTCTCACACCAGTAATTACAATTACTTACACGATTGCAGAAGTAAGAAACTAGATCCTACTAATGCAACGTCGTCCTCAAATGCCCGCCAACGTCCTGATCTCGTAACGTCCCCATTTAAAGAACTTGCAAGCAAACAAGACCAAATAGGCACAAAACATCTCCTTCCCTTGTAGGAGCATTCAAAAGAACAAAAGTATTATTTAATATTTTTTGGATCAGGCCAACATCACCCGATGTTAGTTGCCTACATACTCATCAGACAACATCTCCAATGTTTCCAATAAGATCCGATCTAGACGTAGTTCTGCCTTATTAATGTTTTTCGGATCGGGCCAACATCACCCAATGTTAGTTGCCTACGTACTCATCAGACAACATCTCTAATGTTTCTAACAAGATCAAATCCAGACGTAGTTCTGCCTAATACTACACTATACTAAGAAGTATAGCATCACACATGCAATGCTTAATTATGTTCAAGTAACCTACATTTTATGCAAGTCCTTTAATCATTCTACTTATTCTAATTAAACAAGCAATATCAATCAATGTTATTAATTATCTCTCGACCCATTGTTCGTTAATTAATATTCCCATCTAATCCCAATGACAGACAAACTCATCAGATGTCATCCTAATTGACAAATGACAACGAAACACCCTGGAATCCACCAAGCCCCTGGAATCCACTAGGAAGTGCCATCTCCCAACCTAGCCCATAAGGACCTGACTAGAGTGGAAGGCCATGACCCACAATTGCACCTGAATAGAAGTGGTCAGAGATGCCAACCAAGCAGGATGTCAGCGACCCTAAATGCGTGTACAGTAAAAGATCCTCAATAGATCTGTGGTGAGCCCGGCTCACATGGAACTCCCTCCAATGGGGAGGTGCAACTACATGGTCAAATCAGCGGCTCCTCAAAAGAGCTAAAACTTAGGAAACTATTATGAACCCTATCTTGCTCATCTATAAGCCAGGATTCCAAATGACTATCCTAAACCCTATTAGTCCCTTCTAGACTAAGGTTTATAACTCGAGACATGCCATCAGTTCATCAACCAAGGCAAATCATCAGGTCAAAGGCTTTGTTCACTATATGAACTAGTCCCAGACCCCTCTGAGGTATTTTAGTCTTTATCTTGATTAAGTGTTTTTGCCCAATTCAAAGCTATCAAACCCCATTAATTAATCTTTCAATAATATTAAGATAGTGATAAATTACTATCACAACATCAATATCAAAAATCAAAATAAAGAACAACATAAATCATCAGAACTACAAAGGTCTAAGCAGATCATAATATCAATACTAAAATTCATTAATGATATAAGAATTATTCGAGCTCTCGTGCCCTAACCCTCCTTGGGTTATCTTAATAAATCTTTATGAAATTGGTTATAATACACCTAAGGGCATTAGAGTAATTATCCAATATTGGATGTAGTCCTCTCTGCACTCAAGTAAGTTTTTAACCTCTCCAAAAGTTTCAATATCACATTGGCCCATTAACAACATTTACGAGAATGTGGGCCAATTTTCATAGGGGTATTTCTGTCAATTGGTTTAAGGCCTTAATGACATCTGACGGGTCCAAAATTGAACTCAAGCATACTACTTGACTTCATGGGCTCTGTGTAATTTTTTTTGCATGTGACAGGGTTGTGAACCCCTTGAACCGACCCAGGTTGACTTAACGGTTTATGATTAACCCGAGGGGTAGAATAGTCAAGTATCTATATACTGGGATTTTCCCCCACCTTTTAAATTGGTCTAAATTTAGGTTACTCATTACAATCTCATTGAGAATTTTCCCAAATTTTAAGATCACTCATAGGCCACGAACCAGTGCCCCGAAGTTTAGTCATTAACTATTACTCTACGCTTAAACTCACAAGGGTAAATTAGTCATTTTAAAGACATTGGGATTTTTCCCCATTTGAAACTTGGTCAGAATACTCTCACACCTCTTGAGGTACTTGAGTATTTTTCTAGAATTTTTTGACACTTTTAGCCCCCTGAACCAGACCTAGTTCACTCCATTCTTTTTTTATTTTTTAAAACCAAACCGGTTTGGTTCGGGTCGACAACCCGCAGTGCGGGTCGTCTTTCCTGCATCCGTCCAGAGGCGGAAACACCTCTGGCGGTGCCACCCCTGTCCGCCATGGCAGGGCGGTGGCCTGGACTCCACCAGATCGCCTCCAGGTGGCGATCCCAGTGAGGCTGGCCCCCGCCGCTGCCCGGTGGCCGGATAAGGCCAAAGACGAGTTTTTCTTTTCTTTTCCGCCAGAGAAGCCGCGACGGCAGGGCACCACGGCTGGCTGATGGGCTGGTCTTGACCGGATAGCCATTGTACGGCGATTCCGGCAGCCCTAGTCTATCCTCCGGCCGGCAGCTGTGCATCGCCACCGCTGATTCTCCTTTCCCCCTTTTTTTTTCTACTGAGATCCGGCGGCTGCGGCAGCCAATTTGTTGCCACCAAGGCAGCCAGATACAAGCCGCTATGGCCAAGGTTAGGACTGCTGTGGTTAGGGTCACCACGGATAGTGCGGCCCTTTCCGACGGCTACACCGGTGACTGAAAAATTTAAAATACTATTCACGTAATTACGTGAACAATGTTTGCAAAAAACACAATTATATGCAGAAACCACTATAATTTCCATTTAATCAGTTAACAAAATCGATAATAATCTAAACTTGAAATCCTACCTCCGTGGCCGAGTTGACGTCGATCCACCACCGCTGAAGCATCGCCAAAAAATTTCCTTGGCAACCTTCTCCGCCCTCTTTGCTTCCTCCACCAAAAACCATCCCCTTAATTGTGCCCTCAAAAGCATTTTTATAAACATGGGATTAGGATTCCTAAACCCCCTAGAATTTGGGTAATCCTTCCCAATTAGTCCACTAATTGGAACCTTAAAAATTAATCTCAAAATTATAAACAACCGGGCCCGCAAAATGACTTAAATGGGCCAAATACGCGTCTAAATTGGGTAAACGGGCCCTATATGATATGCTCAACTTTGAACAGTCATATCTCCTTCATCCGAACTTGGATTCAAGTGTTCTTGGTGGCGTTTTGAAGCTCTTCCTGTCTACTTTATAATAGAATTAATTTTTGATACAAATTATATCTAGGGAGGTAGTTATTCTGCTAATAATGTCAATAGCTCAAACACCCTATTTTCTACGTATTTAATTTTCGAAACCTAGGAAAATTAGGGATATTACATAAGTCTTTTGCTATTTCTTTAGTCGTTTTTCAATTTTGTTGCCCCCGTGCACTGGACCGGTCCTTGGACTGGGTTTGGGTCGGGTCAGGCAGTGCCGGGGCATGACACATCGTGCATGGAAATGAGCAAAAAGCTAAAACTTTTTGGGACCGAGTGGTGGAATACTATCATGCCAACAAGCAATTTGAGAGAAACCGTTTCTCCAAGATGCTAAAACAACGCTAGAGTAAGATTTAGCAAGTGTCAACAAATTTTGTAGATTTCTTGCATTTGTAAATTCTAGAAACCAAAGTGGCACACACGAACAAGACAAGGTAAGGCTATATTTAAATATTAACTATATATAATTATTATATTATCTTCTCTAAAGTTAATTATGTTATATTAAATTTCAAATTGTATATGCAAAGAAAATGTACAAAGATTTATATGGATCAAAATTCAACTTGGATCATACTTGGAATTTGTTGAGGCATCAGCCAAAGTTGGTGCAATTGCAAGAACATACGGACATGAAGGCTCCTTCCAAAAATCAAAAACTTCTTCATTTGTTGATTTCTCCTTGTCTTCTAATCCAACGTCTCCCATAAACTTTGATGAAGATGACTCCCATACTAATATGTATGATCATGATTTGAGACCACCAAGGAGAAAGATGAGAAAAGAAAAATCAAAGAAACAACTAGCGTTGAATCTGTACATGTTGTAGACCTTACTTAAAAAATGTAAGAAGATGAAAAAGAAAGAGATGAAACAAAGATGACACTTCTTAAGGAAAAAATGGAGCAAAAAAAAGAGAGCATGCAATTGAAGAAAATGCAGATGGAAATGGAAATTATGGCGATGGATACTTCCGAGATGTTTGAAGAACAAAAGCTATATTATGCCAAGAAGAGATGTGAAATTCTCAAAGGAATATTAGGTGGAAGTAGAAACAACTAGCATTATGTATTTTTATTTTTAATTTTATTTATGTTTTTAATTTTAATATTATATATTATTTTTGGAAGATTATTATTTTTTATATTTATTATTATTATTAGCATGAATATTATGTATTTTTTACTATTAATTGTGGGCTAAAACATTAATTAAAGTAAATTTAATGTAAAATTAAAATAATATTAAAATAATAGATTTGACATTTATGGTTGGCGTTTATGGGTCGCCATTTTGCCATATAAGTAAATGGACATGTCACTTGAGCATCTACAATAGTTATATTTGAAGACCCCCATTGAAGGTGCTCTAAGGGTTCTTTGGAATATAAGAGCATCTCTAATGGGGATCTTAAAAAATAGTTGTTAGGGGTCTTCAAAAAGCATTTCCATTTGCCTATGTGGCAAAATAGAGACCCATAAATTCCAACTATAGATGTCATTTTCAAGTAAGTAATGCCAAATCTTTGAGAAATGGTGATAAAAATATTAAAAAGTAAGCATTTGAAGTCTCGACATGGAACTTCAAGTGAGGAACATCATTTCCTACGTGGAAATGGCGTTTGGGTTGGAGTCCGAAGGGACTCCAATTCTCTCTACGGCAAATGCCACCAGGATTTGGTGTCTTTTGTTGGAGATTCATCCTTTAAATTGACTCTGCATAGGCGGCCCATGTTAGTGCACATTAGTGTTAGGAGCATTGACGCTAATGTGTGTCTGACGCTAACATGGGCTAGTGTGTGTACCATCGATTTCAAATGTCGACAGCTCCCATGCATTCTTTACACTAAGCACTTTGTGAGTTAGAAAATGCTTCCTTCCACCATTTGTCCGATGTTAGCTATATCTCGCTAACATATTCGTACATGATTAGGGGTGGGTATAGGCTTGCTCTAGCCCGCCAGGCCCACTATACCCTCCATCCTTGTAATTTTTATATTTTTAAAAAATCTATATTTTTTAAAAATTTATTTATTAAATAATTCATAAAATTACGCAATAGAATTGTAATTTACGATGTGTATGTTAGAATTGCATCTATATAGATATATAGATTGAGTACATCCCAACTAAGTTGGTACCTACTCACCTATCTATCATTTACAATTATAATTGAAAATATTAAATTACATTATTAACTAATTATTAATTGTCAAGTTTTTTGTATCTTTTCCTATTTTCTCTTTAAATTGAGAGTTTGTATCATTTCTTATGCGTATAACCAATCGTTCAAGTAAATGCATGCCTCCACCATATCGGGCTTTAGTCGACTTCGTCTTTCGTCTAACACCCTACCTCCTGCACTAAATGTAGATTTCGATGCTACTGTGGACATCAAAGGGGTAATAAATCATGAGTTAAGGCAAACAATACATGATAGTTACTTCCATATGTCTACCACCAAGTTAAAACATTCATATTACTAAGTTGTGTGGAGGACATAATGAATTTCAAATCATTATTTAAATAGTTAGTCAATTCATTATTATCTTCACTATTATTTTTATGAAGTAACATCGAAGACTTAGTATTACGCGGAATATGCATGTGAATAGAAAAAGAAGAAGCCACTTGATTTTGTCTTGACTTATGAGTTATTTCATATGTACTATATAAAGAATGCAAAGTAATTTATATAATTTTATATAGAGTGTCATTTTCATTGGCATAGGGACTCATGTTGTCGCTTATACCATCAATTAAAATTTGTACACCTTCTAATCTAACTCTATGATCCATTATAACCCCTAAACAATAGGGAAAATTATCTAAATAATAATTTTAAAAAATAATTACTAAAATAACCCACTTTGGGAAATATTTCCCAAAGTGGTGTTGGTTTTTGCCACGTAGGCGCCAGCCAAGCTCTGGTGCCTGCATGGCTTTTTTTAAAAAAAATTAATTGATTTAGTCATTTTAAAGGACAAAATCGGCTTTGAGTTGATTTCCTCCTTTGGAAGGATGAAATCCTACCACTTAAACAATACTCGCTCATGGCCTGCGCACGGCCGGGGGTTTTAAAGGATTTCGTCCTTCTAAAGGACGAAATCAACTTTCGTCCTTCTAAAAGAAGAAATCCAGTCACTATTTCCCTAACGCTCCTCTTCCCGTTTGCGTTTCAAACTTTCTCCGCCTAGATCGGTCACCAACCTCTGCCCACACCATGCTCCGCCCAGATCCTCCACCGACCGAAGAGAAACTGCCGTCTGACCATCCTCGCACATGACTTGCCATTCGACATCTAGATGCACTCCACCAAGAGCCCCAAATAGGTAAATTATGTCGTGAATGATGCATGAAAGTAACAATTTGCTTGTGGTTATCAGTGATTCTCAGTGTATGGGTATTTCTATTTATAATTGTTTTTAATACTAACGATGTTTTGCATGAATCTGGGCGTTTTTGTGTCTTAAAGTTTTATGTATTTTCTTGTACACAGATGTTCATATGTTTGGCTTTTTTGCTTTTAATTTTTTTATATGAAATTTGTAAAAATGTTGTGTTGCTCAGTCCTTGTAAAGGGTCTTATGACCTGTGAAATTTTCTTATTCTGAGTGATGGTAAATGAAGTCTTAATGAAAAATTTTGGTTGATTTTTTTATTATAAATGAAGTCTTAATGAAAATTTTTGGTTGATTTTTTTATTAATATTAGATTGTGAGAGTCACAAAGGAGAGAGAGTGAAGATTAGAGGAACTAGTAAAATGGAGAGTCTGTGGGGGGATGTGGTAGGAAGAAGGATGAAGAAAAGAATCAAGTAGGGGGTAGGCTAGTGTCAGAAGGGAGATCAATTCTCTCTTCAGATTTGTGACTCTTTGACATATTCTATGTAAATGGTTTGAAATTGCAATTTACAAGGTAAAACTAGAATTTGAGAATATTCTTGCAACAAAAAATATTTACAAAATTTTATTGGATTTTTAAGATGGTTTTTATCTTAAAAAGATGATTTTGATAATGTGAAATTGATTTATTTACTGCTAGTTTTTATATTAAGCTCGATTAATCTCATATTTTGTTAAGTAAAGTAGTTATTTTGAGGCAATTGATAAATGCATTATTTATGTAATTTATTGTTTATGAATTAAGTGACTACAGATGGCAGAAGCAATGGTTAGTTTTATGCTTCACTATGGACGTATAGATAGATTTTAATTAAGAAACCGTCTACTTATAATGAATTTGAGATGCAGGTAGCTAGCAGAGTTGGGTGGGATCGAAGAAAATGAGAAATTACTATAAAATGTAATATTCTGACATATCGATCGAGAATGGGACTAATATGTATAAATGATGATGCATCAATGAGTTTTATAGCAAATTTTTTTTAAAAAGCACTCTTAAGTATGATCATTACCCAAATATCCATTAGTATATTGAACATTAGAATCTAAAAATCATGATATGGTCATAGTGTATTCAAAGTTTAAATTTAGAATACATGGGACCAATGACTTGTAGGCTAAAGATGATGCCTTTTTTTTCTCCTATCCTTGTTCCTTGTGTGCTGCACCTGTGAATGCCCTTCAAAACATGAGTGTGGCAGTGTATACCCCCGCTCTCTCTCCGTTCCATTTTAGAAGGTCTCAGCCTGAGCCTTTGTTTTTGCTTGTGGCATCCTCTTTGGCTCCGGCAGGCCGCGCTGTCGTAGCCCAAATTTAGTTAACTCATTTATAAAGTGTTTTAAAATCTATCAAAATAGTACAAAAGGGAACTCCTATATCATTAGAGCTTGATATGTTAAATTTTGCTTGCAGGGGTTCCAAGTTCCAACTCATGACCCCCACTTCATGTGACATGTTCCTCGCCATTCCACCCTTTGGTTATCTTTGTATTCATTTTGATAGTTAGCTTTTGGTGGAGATCTCTCTTTATCTTATATTAATAGCTCTATTTAGTTTTATAAAATAAATCAAAATTAATTAATTTCAAAAAATTAAATAAAGCTATTAATCTGGAACAATAGGAGTATTATTCCTCTCTCCATGTATGAATAAATAATCATTACATTCTTTAAGTTCTCCTCTACTATATATGTTGCACATGCTACTTTTTTTATCTTAAGGATTAGGCATACAAACCATTGATCATCAAAATTGATAGCTTATCCTAGACCAAAAAAGAGGCATTGGAATCTCATAATTATTGACGGAGCTTGCCATATATGTCAGCACTCTCTTCCCCACCAGCCCTGCCCCATGTCTATAAATGGAGGGCCCTCTCTCCATTTCCTACAACACAAAAGCAAGTCCCAGCACCAAAGGACTAGCTAGGATGAAAGCATCTCATGTTTGCATCATCTTCTTCTGCATGGCTCTCCTCTCCTCTGGTACTTATCCTTATCCCTTTTTCTCTTTTCTTATGTCATTTTATCATGTTGTCTACAACCTAACTATTGGGTGGCGCAACAGAAGCTTCGTGGTGAGCCCAACTTGTAGATGTGCAAAAAATTTCACCTTTATGTCCCCCTCACACAATTTACATACATTTACACATAAACACATATATAAGCAGTATAACAAATTCAAATAACTTTAAAATTACATGAATTATAATTACTACTAACCTTTAGGGGCCGAGCCCCAAGGACGTGGCAATTCACCCAGAAGCACACACGACCTCTTATTTATATCAAATATAAATAGAAAAATTAGAATTATCTCTTTGATTGATGAATCCCTTCTCTTCAACTAAGAGAAACCCCTTTATTCCTTAGCCAAATTGCTGTAAAAATTTGGCTTGAATGGGGCTGATCACCACTTATCAAAGAGAAGATGAGAGCAATATCCTTGTCACAATTTCCCACCAATGCCTAGTCCTCTTTGTTTTCCACTCAATCAAAGAGAAGATGAAAATTCTGCCTTTGCTCTAATTGGGTTGGATGTGAAGAGTGGAGAGAGTGTTCTTTGTTTTTTTTCTTTGTCTGGGAGAGAAGAAAGAAGGCAAAACGCTTTTATTTTTCATCCAGGGGAGAAGAAAGAAGTCGAGTCCTGATTTTTTGTTTTGCGTCATATTTCATAATGAGCAGGTGGTTTATATTTATAACTGCCCCACGAGATATAAACTTTAGATAAGACTTATTAATCCTATCTCTAATGGGATTGTGGAGCCCATCTCACACACGTTTCTTTCATATCCCGATTCTCTCTCTTCATTTCCGGTTTACGTGGGTACTTTACCCACAAAACCAACATCCCCCACTTGGGTGAAGTGCCCATGGACCAAACAACAACTTGTGCACCTAGTTCTGTTTTAGTCCAACCTATAGGCAAAAATGCTCATATTGAACTCCATAGGAGCTGGCACCATAGCCTTGTCAAAGCCCTATGCTATGAACAAGACATACAAATTGATCCATTGTTAAGGCTTTAGTTAACTGATCTGCCAACATCTCAGAAGTAGGAAGATGGTTTACTGCCAACTTTCCTTTCTGTAGCATGTCAAATACAAAGTAGTAATGTACTTCAATGTGTTTAACTCTGGCACTGATTTCTCCATTTTTAAGTGTCGACACGATGGCCAGATTATCATAAAACATCTGGACGGGAGAATCAACCCATCTCTCTAGCCTAAGCCTAGTTAGAAAGTCTTTAATCCACACTGCTTCTGAAGCAGCTAAACTACATGCATAAAATTTAGCTTCCATGTTTGACTTTGCTATGCTCTTTTGCTTCTTAATAGCCCAAGCTATAGCACCGCCTCCAAACATAAAGACATAACCAACAGTGGATTTCCTGTCATCTGGGTCTCCAGCATAGTATAAATTACTATACCCAGCCAGTGACAGTTCCTCAACCTAATAGGTGAGTTTCATACCTTTGGTTCCTAGGAGGTACCTAAAAACTCGCTTCATTAATTGCTAGTGAGGCATACTTAGGTTTGCCTGGTATCGACTCAAAAGCCCTAGAACATAGCTCAAATCAGGTTGAGTACAGGTCATGACATACATTAAGCTGCCAATAGCCTATGCATAAGGCACTGACTCCATTTTGAGTCTATAATCATTAGAGGATGGTGCTTGGCTTTTAGATAAAGTTGTACCCTTATAGATAGGAGACTATTATTTTCCAACCAATCACATCAAAGCGTTTCAAGATGCTTTCTATGTATGATTCTTGATAATACTAGGTATGTAGGAGACCTCACCCATGTCTTTCATTTCAAACTGGGTTTTGAGGTACTCCTTTAGACTGACTATTAAGCTCAAATCATTTCCCATCAAAATGATATCATCTACATAGAGAGAGCAACATAAATCTACTTTTATCCTTGAAGGAGTAGACACAATGATCATATTCATTTTCTATGAATCCATACTCACTAATTACCTTGTAAAAAGTGAAGTACCATAGGCTAGGATATGTTTAAGGCCATATAAAGATTTTATGAGTTTGTACACCTTGTGCTCCTCTCATACTGCGCAAGTCAACAACTTCTCATACTTGGTTCTTCATAATGGAATCTATTTCCTCTTGAATAGATGATTGTCATTCCTTAGAAGCTGGATTGTCCATTGCCTGCTCATAGGCCAAAGGATCATCAGATAAAGGTCCATCTATTGTTACTTCATCCTCTCCTAACATGGCATAGAAGTCCCACAACAAGGTTGAGGGTCTTCTATCTCTCATTTCCTTACTTCAGACACTCCCCTAGGTTCAGATCCTATAACTACCTCTATAGAAGTAGTAATGCTTTGTTCTTTCTCTACTTCAAATAGTTCAATTCTTTTACTAGGAATTTTAGGGTCTAAGTCTTCTTCTAGAAAATAGGCATCCCTAGATTCAATGACCCCCACTGTCCCATCAGTACCCACTACAAACTTGTACCCCTTAGAGTGTTCACTGTACCCTATAAAGTTACACTTTATTGTTTTAGGGTCCAATTTACTTCTATGTTGGTCAGACACTTTTATATGTCCCTTAGACACCCCCACACTCTAAGATGACCTAAGTCTGGACATCTACTTATCCATAACTCATAAGGTGTTTTGTTGACAACCTTAGAGGGTACACGGTTAAGCACATACAAAGCGGTGTCTAATGCCTCACCCAAAAATTTATTCCTAGTTCTGAATGGTTTAGCATGGATCTAACCATATCTAAGAGGGTTCTGTTTCTCCTTTCAGCAACTCCATTTTGCTGAGGAGTATAGGGAAAAGTATATTGGTGTATAATTCCTAGGTTGGTGAAATAATCCTTCAACTCATCAGAGGTGTATTCTACACCTTTGTCCATTCTTAGGACTTTAATTAACCGACCTAATTGAGTCTCTACTTCAGCCCTGAATTCTTTGAATTTCTTAAAGCTTCAGACTTTTGCTTTAAGAGGTATATATAACCAAACCTAGAATAATCATCTATGAATGTAATAAAATACACCATCCCTCTATGGGTTTGTACATTCATAGGCCCACATATGTCTGAGTGAATGACCTTTAAAAGGTCTGTGGCACGCTTACCCTTTGGGAAGGGCTGCCTACTCATTTTGCCTACCAAGCAGTCTTCACACACACGCATATCCCTAGATAACTTAGGGAGGAGTCCAATGTTGGACATTCTGTGTAATTTGTTAACATGTACATGACAAAGCCTTAAGTGCCACATCAAATAATCAACATCAGACAAACACACCACATAATCAAACTTGGCTACTGCATTAATAGAAGAGTCATTTGCTACATCTAACTTAAATAAACCATCACAAAAAGTAGTAAATAAAATCTTATTATTCTTGCCAACTGTTGCCTTTGACCCCTTAAACCTAGTCTCAAACCCCTTGCTAGTGAGGAGGGGTATTGAGATAAGATTCCTTCTAATGGTAGGGGCAAAGAGGACATCTGTCAACACCAAGTTTATCCTCTGAGGAAGAGGTGTCCTGTAGGTGCCTGTAGGAGTCACATCATAAATTGTGTTGTTCTCCATGTAGATCTTGTGCTGTCCTGGAGACAAATCAGTCATCTTGTCATCTCTAGTCATTGCCACATCTTTAGTGGCTGCAAAATCTAGCAACCATCTCTTTTTATTGGAGTTAGCAATCATAACCTCTGAGATCATGCAAATAATTTCTTTCCTTTCTGATTTGCCTTGTTTCTAGCTCCCTGATCCCCATTAGGGAAATTTTTTTTAAAGTGATCCATCTGTCCACATTTAAAACAAGCCCCTTTGGGTTTGTTGCCATTGTTGCCCTTTCCACCACCTTGGGGTTTCATGCCCCTTCTCTTGAAGTTTTTCTTCCTCTGACCTTGATCACCACCTCCTCCACCTCTCTTAGAGCCACCATGTTGGGCAAGGTTGGCAGATGCACTCAGAGCACTCACATGGTTCCTCCTCTCTTTCTCCAAGCCAAGCTTGGCAGTGAGGTCATCCAGTGTGAGTTTCTTATCAGAGATGTTTAATGCAACAACCACACTCTCCCCAGACTTAGGGAGGCTATTCAGAACAGTTGAAACTTGGATCCCCTCATTTATGGGGTTCTCAAAGATCTCTAGATAATTTGCAATGATGGACATGGAGTTAATGTACTCAAGCACATTATCTCCTTTCCTCATGCGACTGTTTTTATAACGGGTTTGCAACATCCTAATATGAGCCTCTGTGTGCTCTCCATACCACCTAGCTACTGCCTCCATCATTTCCTTGGTAGTCTTATGCTTTTCAAAAAATATTTCAATGTTTGGCTCTATGAATGTAAGGATGGCAGTCCTTGCTTTGGCATCTTCCTCCTTAAACTTCTCATAAGCCTTCTTCTAAGCCTAAGTGGAGGAGTTTGTAAGCGGGTCCACATACTGGTCCAAAACATGGGCTAGGTTATCTAGGAAAATAATATGTTAAATCCTCTTCTTCTAGGTGAGATAGTTGGTGGAGATGAGCTTTTCAGTTTTGCTCAGCTCACTAGCAACCATATGTGATGCCATGGCATAAAAGAAAATATGTCTACGATTTACAGAGGTAAACAAGGCAATAAGTAGGCAAATAAATAATACTGCTAACTTATTTAGATGAATATAAAAGGAGTAAGACACTATTTAATCTCAGCAGGAAGCAAGTTCACTCCTAACCATAATCTTGGTTTGTGTGGATGAAAGTAGAGTAAATTTACTATTTTACCCTTATACAAGGTTATTTATTACAATAATTCACTCAAACAATCAAGTAAGTAATATATATATATATATATATATATATATATATATATATATATATATATATATATATATATATATTCTTACTATGCTAAACAAGTAATAAACATGAGTGAACTTTATAAATAAAGATAACAAAAGTGTGAATTGTGTGAAGTTACAAAACTACCCTTGGGCTAGTTAAGTACAATCAATCACATAAAACAATTGTGCACTTTATATCATGCATCAATTACTTCACATATGAGATTAAGCATGTAATTACTTCTAAACAGTATATATATAGGCCTCAACAACTGAATTCAGCAAGGTGAATTTACTATGATACCCTTGAAATCAAGTCTTATAAAATAAGTCTCTTTTAGGGAAAAATCTAATTGTAGAATAAATCTATAATTTAAATTCACCAAATCAATTTTAATTTCCACCAATTAGGGTCCTAAAGAACCCAGGAAAAATGCTGAAAAATTCAATTCGAATTTAGGCAAATTTGGTCCAAATTGACCAAAATATCCCTGATCTTGTTTGTAGTGTTTAGCACACTTCCCGAGATCATATTATGTTCAAATTTAGTAGATCCCTACTTTAGACAGTACCTAAAAATCCTATTCAAACAGAATTTTAATTACTATCTTTATAAGAGAGATATAGCATGCCCTAACCAAAGCCTTCTTAGAGATGGCAAGGGGCAAAAAGTTAATTCCTAGCACCTAATCCACGAACCAGAGCTCTGATACCATTGTTGGGTGGCATAGTGGAAGCTTCATGGTGAGCCTGGCTTGTCGATGTGCAAAAAAAATTTACCTTTATGTCCCTCTCACACAATTTACATGCATTTACACATAAACACATATATAAGCAATAGAACAAATTCAAATAACTTTAAATTTGCATGAATTGAAGCATGAATTATAATTACTACTAACATTTAGGGGCTGAGCCCCAAGGACGTGGCAATTCACCCAGAAGCATGCACGACCTCTTATTTATATCAAATATAAATGGAGAAATTAGAATTACCTCTTTAGTTGATGAATCCCTTCTCTTCAACTAAGAGAAACCCCTTTATTCCTTAGCCAAATTGCTAGGATAATTTGGTTTGAATGGAGCTGATCACCACTTATCAAAGAGAAGATGAGAGCAATAGCCTTGTCACGATTTCTCACCTATGCATAGTCCTCTTTGTTTGCCACTCAATCAAAGAGAAGAGGAAAATTCTGCCTTTGCCCTAATTGGGTTGGATGTGAAGAGAGGAGAGAGCGTTCTCTGTTTTTTTTCTTCGTCTGGGAGAGAAGAAAGAAGGCAAAACACTTTTATTTTTTTTTTTGGGGGAGAAGAAAGAAGTCGAGTCCCGATTTTCTGTTTTGCGTTGTATTTCATAATGAGTTGGCTGTTTATATTTAGAACTGTCCCACGAGATATAGACTTTAGATAGGACTTATTAATCCTATCTCTAATGGGATTGTGGAGCCCACCTCGTTCATGTTTCTTTCATATCCTAACTCTATCTCTTCGTTTCCGGTTTACTTGGGTATTTTACCCACAAAACCAACACCAACGATGCATGGTGGTTGTGTTTGTGCATTGAGGAGTGGAGATGAGAGACTTGAACACAGAGAAGAAGCCGGTCTGTTATAGCAAATCATAATAGTAAATCATGTAGAAACCCTCCTTTTGATTGGTAAACTTACAATTACTCTTTTTATTTATTCTCTATTTGAGATATGATTATATGTTCCTAACGATCTTAATTCTCGGCAGATCATATGGATCACGTGGAGCCTTTTTATGGGCCAGGTCCTATTGATGAGACAGTACTTGTACAACACGACTCGCATAGGTCGACTTCTATTTGGCAATGAGAGGTATTATAATTGTTCATGAAATTTGTTTTATTTTTTTAGGCTATATATTACGTTGGGTTATAATTTTAAAATTTATTATAGGACCCCAGGTGCCTTGAGTGCACCAAACATTTTAAATATCTCTGCCATCGTCCTTTATTAACATCTCTCGTCGAGAGATGGAGGAGGGAGACATAGACATTTCACCTACCCTATGGGGAGATGTACATCACCCTCGTAGATGTGGCAGTTCTTTTAGGACTTCGCATTGATGGATGGGCTGTGACGGGCACGACAAGAGGAGGTCATTTGGACTTATTAGTCAGACTCCTTGGCAGAGCTCCTCCTACTACAGTGATGCGTGGTAACCGAGTGAGCCTTAGATGGCTCTTAGATGAGTTTCGTGAGCTCCCAATAGATGCCACAGAGATAATGATTGAGCAACATGCATAGGCATATTTATTACATTTACTTGGGTCTACGATATTTGTGGATAACACGAGTAGCCATGTACATGTTTCATATCTCTCCCTCCTTGCGGACTTCGACATGGCGGGCACTTATGCATGGAGCAGTGCCACTCTTGCATTTTTATACCGAGAGTTAGGGAAAACATGTTAGGCCGTGACCTCGGGAATTGTAGGTTGTCTAACCCTTCTGAAGTAAATGAATTCGTAACTTCAAATATTTTTTATATGCATACTTACTTAGTTTTTTTAATAATTTTTATCATATTTTGAGACACAACTACACATTGGTCCACCAAGTATTGAGATGGGTCACTTAGTCGAGGGTGCTCCATTAGGAGTGAGGTAGGGTATATTTATTTTTAGTACTTACTCTTTTTAGCATGGTTTTATTTACATATGCTGAACTCATTTTTTAAATTTGACTCCTTTAAGGTGGAATATTCAGAAGAGAAAAACCAAAAATCCACAAGGAGTCCTCCGATTGTATAGAGGAGAGTTAGACCACCAACGGCCTTATTAGGTAATTTTATTTCATTATCAAATTTTATACAATGATTATAAGATATGTAAGGTAATTTAAATTTAATTATCTTTATAAAATGTGTAGGTTACTTGGTAGCCGTACTCACCGAAGGATTGGCTGTGTTACCTCCTCTCTGCAATGAGGGTTGAGATGTGTGGCTCTCACGAACACCACTCATCTGTTTTGAGATTATCGAGATGTATGTGTCAGATCGTGTGATGATCTAGTTTAACTTGGAGCAAGAGGTCCCACCTTGTACCATCAAGTTTGTCCATCGCATCACTCGACAAGGCCACCATATTACCGACTGGGCTATACATCATGCAACATATATCGCTCGATGGGATGATAGGAGAGCCACTATTATCGGAGGGGAGATGGCTACAACATCGTGAGATGTTCGTAGCACATATATGCAATGGTATTTATCGATTATGCGGTGATATATTTTACCGCGCAATGATGTAGAGGAAATGACATATTAGCCTAGAGGTACGTGTGAGACAACTTTGGTAAGTATATCTTTGTTAATTATATAATAATATTTTCTTATTTCTCATTTATTATTTATCTAACTTTTAGTTTATTTTTTTATAGCTTCATTTAGTGCGACGTACGCATGCGCATTTGACTAACACAATTAACACCTATACTTTGGGTGAGGTCTTATTAGCATCATATTAGTCGATGTTCAGGCAACATGATGATGTCCTTCATAGCTTGCCACTACTTCAGTTAGTGATTACGGATGTTCATGGACATTATTCTACCGACGAGGCAGCTCAGACACAGCCGAGACACGATTCATTCCTTGATATTCCATCTTCATCAGCAACACCTAGCTCTCCTCCCCGTTCATCATTTCCGATTACTCCACATGCAGCTTATCCCCAGCCAGAATCGGTATTATATTATATAGACGACAGCAGCCAGCTCGTGTTGAGCCATCTATTACTTATGCGGAGCCAGAGCCGGAGTAGGCGGGCCATGAGGAGCAGGTGGTCTATGAGCAAGAGAATCACATAGACCATGAGGAGCATGAGGAGCTAGTACAACACCATCAAGGTCGGGGTCGAGGTTGAGGTCAAGGCCGAGGTCAAGGATGTAGGAGTAGAAGAGATTGAGTGTATTAGATTTGTCATATGTTTATTTTGAACTAAACATTTTATTAACATATGTGATGTTAGATTTATATAGTTTATAAACATTTATATCTTATTCTTGTTTGTATGTTGTGTAGATGATAGTTGATGTCGATAAATTTAAATGTTATGTGAATAATAGTTGATGTGGATAAATTTGTTGTTGTGTGGATGTTAATTGAAACTTGATGTGTGGAATGCATGTGGAATGAACAGGGATAGATATTAATTTCAATTGTAAGTTACCTTAAAAAAAATTGAATAAGAAAGGATGAAATCTTACTTTGAAGACATGAGGCCAGAATGAAGCTAGAATTTCATAAGGTGCACTGACGAAATTAGTGTTTCGTCCTTTAAAATGATGAAATCAGTTAAGAGCTGATTTTGTCCTTCTAAATGATGAATTCATATGATTCTTAAAAATTCTGTCCTTTGGAAGGACGAAATCAACTCAAAAAGAATTTCGTCCTTCCAAAGGATGAAATCAATTAAGATTTTTTTTAACAAAAAAACCAGAAAAGTAACACCACTTATAGGAAATATTTCCCAAATTGAGTTATTTGGTAATTATTTCTTTTTATATAATTATTTAAATAATTTTCCCAACAATAAATTAAATGGATAAGAGACCAATATTTATTAAATTTTGTTTCCATTTCCTTTACAAGATATGTATATGTTTCATTATCTTTATATTGTGAAAATACATCAATTATGTTATATAAGTGGTTTAGAATTAAACAAGAAGTAGGATAGTAAATACCGGATAAATTATTAGTAATATTATAAAAAATAAATAAAAAATGCATCAAACAAATAGATATGGCAAAATTACCTTCATTAAGTTTAGATGAGGTAGCTTTTCTATAGCCCAATATATAATTAATCTAATCATTCACAAGATTCTAATATTAAATACATGCTATTCCATCTATGGCAAACATCTAATTGAATTTTTTTATATTTCTTACCATGCAATCTACACAAGTCTTTAAATTCTTGTATTCTAGAGGGTAAAGAGATGATATGTAACAAAATATTTTGAATTAATTGAAGATAAAGGTTTACTACATTTAAACCATTTTGAACAAATAAATTAATTATGTGACATGCACATCTAATATGAAAATATTTGATTCCATTAGATCAATGTGATCACAATGGGATTCTAAAAGTTCTACTCCTAAAATATTATTCGAGGCACTATCTAAAGTAATAGACATAATTTTATCTTTAATTGAGTATTCATTTAAAACATACATACATGATCTTTCAATAATTGAAGCGATGTGAGGATATTCTAAAATGTTAAAATATATTATTCTCTTATTTAATCTATATGATTCATCTATAAAATGAGCGGTAACACATGCATAACAGATATCTTGGATATTAGTCTAAGTATCGGAAGTTAGAATAATCTTGCCCGAAATTATTTGTAGGGTTTTCATAAGCTCTACTTTGTACTCCTTGTGTAACTTAAAAATATCTCTCCTCAATGTGGTGCATGAGATTTTGTTGAAGGCTGGGTTGAGAGAAATCTCTACATATGTCTTGAACTTGGAGTCTTCAGCGAAACAGAAGGGTTGCTCAGTGCACACAATGTACTTTACAAATTCTCTCTGATTTGTATCTTGATTAAAAAAAAGTAGTAAGAGAAGTAGAAGAGGCGGTCATGGAACTTCACTGTATTTGTTTGGAGTCCTTCAGTCAATGCTTGGAGGAGCATGATCTAGCATGATGAAAAACATGTTCAATACCTTCTCCTCCCCCACTTCCCATGTTTAAAATACTTTTACAATAATTGCATTCTGCTTTGAGGATTAACTTGCTAGCATTGTTATGATCGTCCACCCTAATTTTCTTCATATAACTCTACACCATAGAAAGTCTTCTTTTCTCCCCGACTATTGAAGGCATTGGTGAAATTCCTTCATAGTCAGTATCGTTTATTTGAATTTCTTCTTCGGAAAAATTGGTTGTTGGACTTAGGGAGCGTTCGAGGAGGAGGAGGAGGCACTGTAGGTTGATTGGGATGTCATATTCTTTAAAACAAAAAAAACTAGTAAGAGGTAAATTAAACTAAAAATTAAATTATTATATTAAATTTACTTAGCTTGATGCTTGAGAGTTTATACTTGAGTTGCCGGATGCCCACTTAGACGAAGGAGAAGAAAGCTTGAGAATTGAAAACTTGAATCTTGAGGCTTGAGAGTATGAAAGCTTAATTTTAAATTTTAATTAAAAATAAAAATTAAGAGTTTGAAACATGAGAGTATGGGAGGAGAGGATAAAGAGAAACTTAGATAGTAGAGAGAAGGGTAAAAAGAAGGTTAAACTCCCCCTATCTACATATTTTTAAATGTGACAATTATTTTTCCTACCCTTGAATAGGGCCTTTATTTGATTGTTATTACAATTAAAATTATTTTTATGTGAGAGGGTGATAATTTTGTAAAAAATTGGTTAGTTTAAATTTTTTTTTAAAATATATTAAAAAATGAGGGGGCAATGTCCCTGACTTATTGTTGCATTGGGGCAAATGCCCCAACCCCAATGACTCTTAAGTTTTGGGGTGCTGGGCCAGCCTGACTCGACTCACTGGTGCAGGCCTGGGTAGCCTGCACTTTGCCCACCCCTATACGGAAGCATTTTTTATGCTCCACACTCAGTGTGAACCGAGCGTAAGGAATGCCTAGGAGGCGTTGATTTTCAAAATCGACGGCGCACACGGTAGCGCATGTTAGCATAACTAATACTTACACTAATGTGCTCTACCATGTGCGTCATCGATCTTGAAAATCAATGCCTCTCAGATGTTCTTTACGCTCGGCTCACACTCCTCAGGGAGCATATAAAACGCTTCCCCTATACATGATAGCGATAATTTGCATCCTAGAAATGACTGTTTACTTAGACTATGTAGGCTTGGTGACATGGTCCTACACTAATTTAATTATGTTAGGCAGGATGTCTCTGTTGTAGATTTTGATGTTTGCGTAAACTGGTGAATTTTTTGGAAGTGTCATAAAAATCCCAAAAAATTATAGATATCAACAATGTATTTAAATACACTGGATATTTATACATAAATATTTTTTATTTATTTAAAATAAAAACATGGGTAGCTTAGGGGTTTTGGAAATGTTTATAATTTTTTTTTCTCATGAATTGAATGGTGTTAGGAGATGTATTGGATGCCCATTAAATAAAAAACTGCATGGCATTTACTACCTTCTCTTCTATAAAAAAGTGTCTAAGGAAAGCAAATATATGTAGGATCTAGGAAAGAAATGTAAAAATCCCAGAGAATTTTGGGAATACTCTCCTCCCTCACAGCGAACTGTAGAAATCCTAGAGGCTTGGCGCAAGTGCACTTAGGGTTGGTCTGGGGCCTCTGGGCCAAACTTATGGAAACGGACCAAGCTAGGGCCTAGACTTGAGTTGGCAAGCTAGGCCTAACTTAGGTTATGCCCTACTTGGCTAGGTTTTAGCTTTATATACAGAGTACATCTTGTGAAATAAGTGGCATGTAAATCCATTTGCCCCTCCGAAGAGCTTGAATCTTTTGTTCGTGACTATTCATAAATAGATATGGACAGATGTACAACTTAGGGCTCATTTGATACAGACGCATTTCTCAGAACGGTCTCCATGATTAGCCCACATAGATCTCAGAATATGGTACATAAAAGGGTTTTGATTACTATGAGCAGATGCCCTCATATGTACTTATTTTTGCAGCCCTATATGGGCTGGTTAGGGAAAAGTGGTCTGAAAAACATTTGATTGATATATTACGGTGTGGAATGAAAAAAGCCATTGCTGAGTCTAAATGTGTGAGGCAGAGGGAAGTGTTTTATATGTTCTGCTCTGACAATAAGCTGAGCATAAGGATCGTATGTGAAACATTGATTTTTGAGATTGACGGTGCACATGCTAATGTACGTTAGCGTATTACTTACACTAATGTGCACTAGCATGTGCATCAGCAATCTCCAAAATGAATATTTTACATGTATTTCTTATGTTTGGTTCACAGTGAGTAGGGAGTATGAAATACACTTCTCAGACAGAGTATATTGCTTGACATGATAAGTTGTATATAACACTATAGGGTAAGTCAAATTCTATCAAATGGTCTAACCGAGTTTTGAAAAAGGGCTTTGAAGCATGTTTTTACAATCGTTTGATTCAGCCAATTAAACGTGTCCATAGTAGCAATGAGCAATGAAAATAGTTAAATGTAAAGTCCCGTTTATATGATCACAAGCCCACATAGTCACACATGAGCCCGGACATCGCATGCCACTAAATTTCAATCCAATGACACACATTACTTGGGGGTAAATAGGTTTGAATTACCAACCCTCCTACTCTCTTAATGCGTGTTGTCACATCAAAATCTAACGACTTACGATGCTCAGACTCACACTAACTAAGCTTATGTTAACTTTTCTCTTAAATGTATTTGTTGAGTTGAGTTATATATTATAATATTTCCTCTGTCATATATTAAGTGTCATATGTGGTAAATTATTATATTTTTAAAAACTTAATAGGATATTTAATAAAGGGCGAA
Organism: Saururus chinensis; assembly: GCA_035235625.1. Taxonomy (NCBI): domain Eukaryota; kingdom Viridiplantae; phylum Streptophyta; class Magnoliopsida; order Piperales; family Saururaceae; genus Saururus; species Saururus chinensis. The sequence continues at coordinate 33,820,435 of CP141140.1, forward strand.
GGGAGTAACTTGTTATCTAATAGCTTAAGCTGTTAGGAACAAAAGTTATGTAACTTGTGTCAAAGCCAAGGGCCTCAGTTTGAAATATGAATCGTGTAGAGATCCATGAGTGATTTTCTCCCATTTGTGTTTAGTGCACATTTTACCAAGTTACTCCAAAACTAGGGCTGGTCATGGATGTCCATGGTCCGACGTTCGGGCCATGTCCAAGGTGTATGTAGCCGTGTTCAACAAAATTCTTTTGTCCACCAATTTTTGGACATGACTATGGACAAAGACTTTGTTTGGCCACTTGTCCGAAGTCTAGTTAACTTTTAAATACAATGTGCATTCTTAAATTAAGGACAATTTTTACTAATCTTAAACATCATTCTTATACTTAAATCTAAATATAATCATGTTAATATTATATTTGAGTTCCTCTTTAAAGTAAATTATTAAATATTTCTTTTGTTTTACATTAATCACTTTATTTGGCTTTTCAAAATGAACTAAAAGTTGTCCTACTCAATCACCTTAGCTGTTGTCATAGGTAAGAAGCTTTGCCTAGCATTCGCACACGTGATGGCCTAGTTGCACCGTGCAACCAAAGGCTACTCTCTTCTCTTCCCACTCGTATGCGCAAGGGAAACACAAGCAAACAGTACAAACAACAACAAGTCCGTCCTAGTGCAAGTTTTCTGCCCAAGCTATGTAAATCAATCCGTCGAAATACATAAGGCAGGGAGAGGGCAAAACTGATCACCAAGCTAAAAGCTCCCTCTCAGCTCCCTGGTTCACTGCGCATGAACAAAACAGTTGTCAATCAGCCATGGCCGCCATGTTCTCCTCCTTTTATATACTCAGCCTCAAATTGGTCATCCTTATGCTACTAGGAGTTACAAAACCTACCCTTACAAGAGTCCTCACCCTGACCAATTCTCAGCCCAACAAGCAGTCCGCCCCTAGCCTAAATCATGAAACCAGAAAGAGTTCCATCCTCAGCTAGGAGTCCAATGTCTATTGCTTTCTAGAGTTCGTCCATCTAAGGAAACCAGCTACTCCAACTCCTACCCGACCTAGAAGCATAGCCAGCCTGCTTGTGTGAGTCTTATCCGTCCAGGGACCCAGCTGCCTTGACTTCTACTCGTGCAAGGAATGCAACAATCCTGCATGTATGAGTTTTGTCCGCCTTAGGAGTCTGTCCCTAAGTCCAAGTAGCGCCCAGCTTCACTGCTAGAGGCCTGCCCGCACAAGGCGATTAGCTCATCCGGAACACCTCCCACACTGCTCTAGCATCCGTCCTTGCCCAAAGGGCTTGCCTATGTTGTCCGTCGCCCAAGCTACTCAGCTGTCCGCTGCCAAGTAAGGGGGTAGCTGCTCCCTTTTACCATCCAGCAAGTTAATGGGCTAACAAGCCTCCCCCACTTGATTCTTCAACGCACTTGTCGAAGCTCCAACTTCCCAGGTGCACCGATTGAAGCTCTTAAGCCTTCAGCCTTGCTGAACCAGTCAAGCAAGTAGCCAACACTTCCGATAACACCACGGCCAAGTCATGTTCTGCCCAGCCTAAGTCATCCTTCAGCTAGGTATGGGCAACACCCGCTGCCCATGAATCCGGTGAACCTCTCCATCAGTCTGCCCCTTGGCTGTTGCAATTAGCCAAGGCTTGGGGAGTCCGCTCCCCTCCTTCCTTCGAATCCTCAATGACCTGAAGCAGCCTCCTCAAGGGAGGACTCTAGCAACCGAACACATCCCATTCGCTGCAAGGGACTCATTCGGGCTACCTCCTCGTGATTAGATTCCTCCTTCTCCTCTTCAGTGACAAGTGCATTCAGCCTTTTACATTTTGGGCATTCTTTGGCACAGTGCGGCCCATCGCATATAAAACAGCCACCACCCTTGTTAGGCCGGCCAAACTACTCGATGCCCTTTGCTTTGCCACTGTTACCACCCTTGCTGCCCTCCTTATTGGATGACTTCGCTTCCCCATTCTTCTTCGCTGACTCAGCGGGAGTTTGTTTGAAATCTGCCATGCAGTCAGCCGCTGCAATCGCTGTAGGAAGGTCCTCCACTCCCCTCCTTCTCAGCTCGTTCTAAGCCCACGTTTATAAACCCACCATGAAGTAGAACAACTTGTCATCCTCTGTCATATTTGTCATGCCCAAAATCAGTGACTGAAACTCCTTAACATAGTCCCAGATTGCCCCCATATGCCTAAGGTTCCTCAATGCCTCTTGACCCATCCAAAACACATTTTTGGGAAGGAACTGTGCCTGTAACTCCCTCTTGAATGTATCCCATGTCCCTATCTTTGGCCAACCTGCAACTGCATCATCCTCCAACTATGTCTGCCACCACAACTTTGCATCCCCTTCAAGGTACATCGCTGCCAAGGTAACCTTCTCCCCTCTTGAGTATGGACCAGCATGAAGTAGTTTTCCATATCCCAAAGGAAGTTCCCAATCTCCTTGGTGCCTCGCATACCCGCATACGCCTTCGGTTCAGGCACCTTTTCCTTCTTTGCAACTTGCTAAGATGAAGACTCGCCCCCATCTTAGGATGGAGTGTTGAGGACTGCCCGCTTCAGCACCACCACTTCATCCACCAGCTCTCTACCCTTCGTTGCCGCTTCCCCCTCAACCTTTTGCACTTACTGCTTGAGATAGTCTGTCATTGCAGTCACATCAGCCGCTAGTGTGGTGAGACGGGCTGCCCCTTCAGCCATACCGCCTTGTTCCTGAGACTCGTCAAGGTGGGGTGCGACTTCAAGCAGGGACACTCGTTGGTCGAAGAGGGCCAAATGCTCGTTGATATTGCGCAAAGAGGTCTAGACTTCAGCCAACGTCCCATTTGCTATGGCAATCATATCCAACTTTTCCTTGAGCTTAGTAATACTAGTCAACATCGAGCCTACCATCAAAGCTCCCTGTTTTCCAGCAACTCGTCAAGGTAAGGTGTGCATGCAACAAGGATCTCCAATCTGTCCAGCAACAACCCAATAAGGATTAACCTCTCCCGGGTATCCCAGCGACTCAACAACCTTCAGCCAACTCCTTCGCAAAGATCGTACAGAGCTTTCACCTCCTTCAGAATCCCAGCAATGGAACCAACTGTCACGGGTACGAAGCTTTGCCTAGCGTTCGCACACATGATGGTCTGGTTGTGCCATGCAACTAGCAGCCACTCTCTTCCCTTCCCACTCGATTGCGTAAGGGAAACACAAGCAAATAGTACAAATAACTACAAGTCCGTCTTGGTGAAAGGGTCTCCGCCCAAGCTATGTAAATTAGTCCGTCGAAATACACAAGGCAGGGAGAGGGCAAGGCTAATCCACCAAGCTAAAAGCTCCCTCTCAGCTCCCTAGTTCACTGCGCATAAACAAAACAGTTGCCAATCAGCCATGGCTGCCCTGCTCTCCCCCTTTTATAGACTTAGCCTAAAACTGACCGTCCTTATGATACTAGGACTTACAAAACCCACCATTACAAGAGTCCTCACCCTAACCAACTCTCAGCCCAACAAGTAGTCCTCCCTTAACCTAAATCAGGAAACCAGCAAGAGTTCCGTCTTCAACTAGGAGTCCAGCGTCTGTTGCCTTCTAGATTTCGTCCATCCAAAGAAACTAGCTACTCCAACTCCTACCCAACCTAAGAGTGTAGCCAGCCTACCTGTGTGAGTCCTATCTGTCCAGGGACCTTGTTGCCTTGACTCCTACTCGCGGAAGGAAGCAACAATCCTGCATATATGAGTCCTGTCCACCTTAGGAGTCTGTCCCTAAGTCCAAGTAGCGCTCAACTTCGCTGCTAGAGTCCCGCCCGCGCAAGGAATCCTACTTAACCTGCTCCACAAGGCGAGTAGTTTGTCCGGAACACCTCTCGCATTGCTCCAGCTTCCGTCTGTGCCCAAAGGGCTTGCCTTGGCTATCTGTCGCCCAAGCTACTCAACTATCCATTGCCAAGTAAGAGGGTAGCCGTCCCCTTTTCCCATCCAGCAAGTTAAGGGGCTAACAGCTGCCCTACTTAGTCAAAGTCATCAATACGTCTCTCGTTCTCTCTAATTGCTTCAACACTCATCCAATCACCTATGAGCCCATGTTTATAGACAATGGCCGTGTCTACCAAAAAAGAAGTTTTATCTATGGATAAAATACTGACAGGCAAATTATTAGTGGACACATATAAACAAGCCTTGTCCACTGGCTATTTGGCCAATGACCAGCTCTATGCAAATTAATAGTTGCTTAACAGTATTTCTTTTACTGAACACTACCAAATTCTATCCGGAACTTTTAAAAAGCATGTGTACTATTCGTTGCCTCTATCTCTCTCTTGTTTGCAAGATTCGGAACCTGCTTCATTGCACGATTGAGTTGAGATTTTCAGCCAGACTGGTCTCACCTGAAGACAAATTCATGTTGGTTTTATTATCTTTCCTTTGTGGAAGCGTCACGGGACCTTGTGACATGCAGCATGCTCAACAACAAACAACTTGTTTGATGTGGTTAATATAGAGACATTTCACGTTCTAGTAGTGCGTCTTCGGTACTGCGTCTTCAGTACACTTGCTTACCCTGTCCATTGAAAGTACTACAGGAGGGAGAGGGAGCAGGAAGAAGCATTTTTTATGTTTCCTAGCCACTGCCAGTTAGTCCGGTGTAAGGATTGCATAAAAGCCGCGCATTCAAAATATTGATAGTGTATACATGTTAATGTGTTAACTTGTGTGCTATCTATCTTAAATATTAAAGTATCTTAAATATTAAGGGCTTCTATATCTTCCTTAGCTCACTAATAGTGAGAAGCACAGAGAGAGATAAGATCTGCTAATCAACTCCAGTTCGGGATGGTACAAAAAAACGAGAAGTTTTATAAAAGGTTGTTGTTCCCCTGTCAATGTCATTAGCTGTATACCACGGAAAACCAAATCTTTCTGTGGTGTCAGATGGGACCATCCCTCCACCACTCTATGCGCCATAAGAGCTAACAGCTGTGCACCCTTTCAAAAGAAACTACAAAATGATAGCCAGAATTCATAAGATTTTCTCTTTCTTTTTCTTCTGTCTAGTAATGCAATGCAATTACCTTCCGTGAATCTTACAGCATCTTTTCCAAACAGCTATAAAAGTGATCTTTGTCCATCTTAGACCCCCAAACACATCTCCCTTCATCTCTAAGTGCAATAATGGCTGCTTACATGAAGAAGCTGGTTGCATCCCTCATCCTGTTCTTTCTCTTTGTTCAGGTACTAACAGAATTTCCATCTCCACAGCTTGCAAAAGACCCATTGCTTCTCTTATGACTTGATAATGATGTAAAGATTCGTACTTATTTTTGGTCGCTGATTTTGTTGCAATTATTTCAATGTACCTCCACATTCAGGTGCTTGCAGAAGGATCTTCTAAAATTGTAAGTAGTGGCATCTCTTTCTCTCTCTGCCGTCTCTCTCTCTCTCTCTAAACTGCTAGACATTAGTTTTCAGTCTGATTGGTCTCTGTTTAACTGTCAATTGTATCAGGTGCAGGAAGGAGATGGTGTGGCAGCTATGCTGAAGATAAATCAGCCTAAACATATAAGTATGATGACATCTTCCCTCAACACTAGTTTGAAGAGAAGATGATCAGAGACTAATTTCATTCTTAATTGTCATGCATGAAGACAAATGTAACATTATACTGAAAGGTTTAACGTTACCATCCGAAGCTATGTCTCATGCATTGAGGTTTAAATGAATTAATTAACTGATCTGAAGATAAAAATTCCTGCTAATGGTCCTTGCTGGGTCCTACCAGTTATGTCCCAATCGTCATTTAACCTTAACCAGTTAGAAACCAAGGCCCTTTTGCCCCTGAAGCACACTGATGATAATGGATATCTTACTATAGTTTCCATTTGGTTTCTCAGACTGCGGATCTGCATGTTCAAGGAGATGCAGCAAGGCTTCCAGGAAGAAAATATGCCTCAGGACATGCGGTGGGTGTTGCAAGGTATGCAACTGTGTTCCACCAGGCACTTATGGCAACAAGGAGGTCTGCCCATGCTATGCAACCCTCAAGACCACCAGTGGCAAGCTCAAGTGCCCTTGAGGCACAACAGGCGGCCATTCCCTTAATTTTGAATTGGAGTAATTTATGAGTTACTTTTGCTATTAATATGATTATAATGTCTAAGATTAAATAAGTCTAGAGCACTCGACTTGCATTGAGATGTTTAAGGTTGTGATCCAATTGATTGATGAGGTTTGTACTGCTATACTGGAAGAACTCACTTCCTTTCGGTATTGAATATATTGCACTATAGAGAACTGATTTCCGTTCTCCTGGACATAGAGACTCATTTATGTTTTCCTGGACATCATGAACTACTTCCATATCAAATATTATGAGATTTATAAGAATCATGGATATGTAACAGTGCTAAAGAATGAAATTCGTCTTTCCGCATTTTTTTCAACTACAAATTTGGTATCCATGAAAAAAAAAACATGATGGCAAATGAGAATTTAAGAATCGGGTAAGTATATACTGAGAGGACACATTAGAAAACACACAATTCTCTTATACAATTTTTTTTGGCAAAGGAAATAATGCATAAACAAGGTATATATTGTATTGATTTTTTTTTTTTGCAAAGAAATTTTATGTCTAATGCTGTTGGGTATATCATCTTGTTGAAGAACTCCCACTGTATTTGTGAAATAACCGTTCCAACCCAAAGGCTTAAGCTGATATGGATCGGACTAATAATGTATGCCAACACTCTCCTACACAAGCAGACTCAATAAGGCTATTCCAGCTCCCAAATCCAGTTAGATAAGCTTCGTACCATAATAGCTTAAAGTAGTTCAATCAGACTAAAAATGTGTATCATTAGTGGTTATCAAAGAAAGGAATAACACTTACACAACTGAAACTATAGCTTCATAGATCGTATTACACATAGCATTCATATGTGCCATGGGTATATAATAACTAAGATGGATAAATCAAAATCAAGGAATTATAAATTTTTCCCTCACATAGCTAATAGTGTCTACAGGAGATGCGTTATGGGCGGTTTACTGTTCACTCGGGGCATACAAATAGTTTAGCTTGCAGTGTAACAATCCTTGGATACCTCAGTTGTACACAATCACAATTTAGGCAACATTTGTTGCATACCCAGATGTACTTCTTCATCCTTCTAGTTAGCAAATTTTGCAATGTAATGCAAAGTCATACTACAGTCTGCAAGTTCAATTTTGTTTCTAAAATGATAAAGGATAGGCTAATTGCATTATAAATTATTTGCACAATTTTTTAAAAAGAATACTAGATGCAAACTGAACAGGTGACTAAAACTTGGGAGGATGAAAAATGTGAATATAAACAGCTTAAGTTGGATCCCCCCTACTTTAGTTTTTGGCCAAATATTTGTTAGTATAAAAATTTATTGAGAAATGTCCGCTCTAAGTGGTCTTCAATTAGAAGAGACATGAGAAACAAATAGCAGATGCCACGATCCACTTAAATAGCAACCAAGAAAAAGTACTTCAGATAGGATTTGATGCTTGTTTTGATAAAGAAAAGATGGTTCAGCAAAGCTTTCCTCAAATGTAAGAATTGTTAATGGTAATCCTCAGAAAGGTTATGCTCTGGCTGTTGGTTTTAAGTTTTGACATATTTCAAGGTTGACAGGGTTATATCAATTACAAATTAAGCTGAATGTATCATTCACAAATATTACCCTGGAAAGGTAATTTGTTGCAAAAGCAACACATCCTGTGTATAGAAAGAGGCTTGGTAACAGAGGCATGAACAAGTTAAAATCGGACCCAGCAACGGGTGCACTTTGCCATACAATCTCCTTTACAATCAACATTGTATCCCAAAACTTTGGGGTTTCGTAGAAGCAGATTTTGAAGTGTTTTCCCTTCAATTCCCCAGTCTTTTGCTAGAATACCCACATTAGCCTTCACCTCATCAGTAAGGCTACACCCAAGCACCTCAGGAAACTTTTTGAGTAACTTAAACATATCATCGTCTGATAGGCCTATACTCTTCAAATAGTCCAGTGTTTCATTCACAAATTTACTCTCTGGCACTTCTTTTGTTCTCTCTTCGCCCCAGTAAGGTGAATGAGCCCACCCAAATGCTTTACTCAATATCAAATCCGCCTCGTCTGAGCTAAATTTTAACAGTGACAAAGGATGTTTGCAAGATTCCCATGACTTTCTCTCATCATCTTGTAAAATAGAAATAGACTGGGGATTTGCAACTGAGAAAAGCCCCCACCTTTTCTTTTGAAGCTTTGTTGTCACACCAAGAGAAAAGTATGACGGAATGAGGTTTGGAGTTGCAATATCTGACTGGAAACGAAATGACATGGTTACGGCAACAAGTCAATAAATGCACAATCAACATCTGTCATAATTATAAAAACATGTTCCAGTCACAATTATCATAGTGGTTTTTTGCATGAAGCATAAGATTATTTTTTTCCTACCACCAATCAGGATCAACATATACAATTACCGGGGTACAGCTGATTATACCAACTAACTCTTAAGGAAGGATTTATTGCAAAAAAAAAAAACATTTAGAGCAGTGAAAGGTTCTGTCTTTCTGTACATATCAAATGCAAGAGAATTGAGCTTATGATACTTACAGATGAGAAGGCACAGAACTTTGCAGGTTCAAGAGTTGGTAGAGGTAAAGGCATCAATTTGCCCAACATTCCTGCATCATTAAGCATAATGGAATTATAAAAAATGTGAATAAAAAAAAATCAAAGGATACAGATCATGTACAACAGTTCTAATATACCATCACCTTTAAGATAATACGAAATTTCACCCTACATTCAATCCAATTTAAACCTGTTATCTTCTTCCTATCTTATCTTATATTCATATCAATTCGTTTTAGAGTAATATATTCTTCATAATTTTTAGTAGTAGCAAAAACATGTAAACAGCTTGACTAAAAAAGGCACACAAAGTACCAGCTTTGATAGAACATATAATCATCCACTACTGCAAATATATAACATAACATCTACAAAGCCATCTCAAGAACAAAGAGCACATATCACCCCAGATAGCACCAAAGGCCAAGGTTAAAGGAAGAACAAAATAAATCTCTTCATGGAAGAACGGCAATATACTTCTCTCCATGAAATGATGCAGAAGATGCAACTTTTTATCATCTAGAAAAAGAAAAAGTGGCAGCACACTTCTTTTGCAGTAATATTCACTGCCAATGGAAACCAAACAAAAAAACAAATCTTTTCAAACTGAATTCTTATACCAAAATATGCACTCTCTCCTCCAAAGATAATATTGTATTCAAGAAGTGAGACTAGTTTTCGAGGAAGTTAAATTTAAAGGAAGGACCAGTTCTTAGTTAAAACCAACATTTTCTTGAGGATAATTGAAATGAACCGAAAGCAGAATAGAAGAATACTCATCAAGTACATCAATATAGCCTTTCTTTTTGGCTCAATATATTGTATATTGTCATTTAGCCCAAGCCTTTTGTTTTCAAAGGTATTTAAAACATTGTACTAACCATAGCCTGCGTGCTTGTTCAATACCATGTCTGAGTAGCATTTGGATAATCCCTTATTCAATCAAGCGCCACAAAATCAAGTTTATATAAAAGAGCAAAGCTCCTCTGCCCATGGATTTTGCTAAAATGATACTTGAATCTCAAGAATAAAATGTTTAATATTAGCAAATCCTTCATCAAGTGGCTTAACTCTCATTATATAATATTATTTGTTGCTATTTTATATTTTCCACAAGCTAGTTATACATGTGGAGTCAATTTAAACAATAACCAATAAGGATGCAATCCAAAATTTCATTCCTTAATTGCTTTGACCCAAAAATGATAGGAAATTTTAAGGACTGCATAATCTTGAAATCTACACATATTGAGTAATTTTATACACAAACAGAAAATTGACACTCGCTCACAAGATTCTGAAATGGCACATAAAAAATAAAAATTTTATTTCTTCTAATCCAATGATGAAGTCAAGATAGAAAAAAGTATCATAAGTTTTCCTCAAGGAGAAGGGTCAATCTCACAATATTCTCTGAGGTATACAATATCTCCCATAGTTGTTTTATCTAGATATTCTTTCCCTGCTCTGCTAATAGATATTCTTGTATATATTAATTTTAAATAGTACCATATGTAAGAAAGAACTATTTATCAATATTGGCACCTGACATCATATGATGGTCTTAACAATGAAAAAATGAAGCAATAAAGTACTTTGTTTACAACCTTAGTAGTTACTAATTCCAAGAACATAATGACAATAACAAGTTTAAAATTTTCAGCCATTTCTATCATGTATCAGTGAACATTTGTAAAAACACTCTAATCTCTAGTGAGGACACCAGATGATGAAAACCGTCCTAGTGCACCACGCCGCATGGACCTCACAGACACCAATCCATCTGCTCAAACCAGCAGCCATGGACGTCCATCCATTTCCCAATAGATGGCAAGTTTCACTTTCATCAAGTTATACTGAGTATCTTACAAGCTTCAGAAAATTATTGTGTTGAATTAATAGGCCTACTAAAACTCATAAAACCAGAGGTAGCATCCAAATCCAATACATGTGCAACGGCCAAAAGAGTAGACAAAACAACCGCACCCAATTAGCTTTTAATGCGCTTGCAATTGGGGTGTAGGCAAAATTGCTAAAGAACGAAGGAACTATTACTCAGTGTACTCGGACAGACAAAACATTTTAGGGAAGGAGGTAAGATTATGTAAACAACCACCTCAAAAATTATCTAAGCATGGACGGTTATTGAAGAGTGAAGTAATTGTAGCAGAAGATATGATTTGTAGAAGAATGATGGATACCTGAAGATGCTAGGCTGGCTCCAAACTTCGCCAATCCACGAATCCCAAGGAGTTGGGTCTCTCTTCAACTTTGAGGCCTTCGAACGGCCCAAAATTTGTTTCCAAGATTGCCCTAAGGGCCGACCACCATTTCCAAGGTCCAAAGGGTCAGTCCATTCCGAAAAGGAAAATGATATCTATACTCCGCATCTTTACACCTTTTCGTACACCGCTAACGTGGATTTTCCATCTCGTTTTTCTCCCTCTCGCTGTTGGCGCGCGAACGAAAAACTCGAGGAGAATGGAAAGCCCGCCCACCCGAAGCCCGCCCTCGCCTTCCCGGACTCATCCTCAGCGAGAGCCCGCCCCCGCCTTCCCGGACCCCATCTGCATCGAGAAAAACTCGAGAAGACTGGAAACGTCGAGGCTATGAGGAACCGGAAGCGGGACTAGTCGAGGTTGGTGCCGGAGCCGATGACCCGATTGGGGGGGGGGATGGGGCGGGGGGGTGGGCACGGGACCGGACAGCTTCCAGGCGACGTACGTGAGGATGTCCACCGGGTTGGAGAGCAGGATTAAGCACGGGGAGTAGCGGACCAGCTCCGGGATGATGGTGGAGAAGATGGCCACGTTTTGGTGGAGCAGGTTGAGCCGGGACTTGCCCGGGTTCTGGCGGGCGCCGGCGGCGACGATGCAGAGGTCGGATCCGGCGGAGACGGCGTAGCCGACGGAGGCGAGGATGCGGGTAAGGGGGAGGAAGGCGTCGGCGTGCTGGAGGTCGAGCATCTCGCCGCGGAGCTTGTCGGTCTGGGCGTTGACGAGGACGAGCTCGTCTGCCAGGTCCTGTGTGAGGATTGTCTGGGGCGATGGCCATTCCCACGTTGCCCGTGCCTACGACGCAGACCTTGGTGTGGCGCTTGGTCGGGGACGGCGGGGCTGCCTCCCTGATGGGCTTGAAGAAGGCCTGGGCTATGTCCAGACCAAGGCCCAGGCTGGAGGAGGAAGATTGGCGCAGGGAAGCTGCTGGGGTGGCCTTGCTGGGTTCAATGAAACTCACTAAGGGGGAGAAGTGGAGAGTCCGGTGGCTGGGGAGGAAGAAGAGCAGGAGGAAGGGAAGCTCAAGCTCAGGAAGAAAGGTTACTTTTTATCTCAAATTTGAAATGCTTTTTCAGAGTCCTGACGTGATTGGAGACACCCTGGGTGGTGTAGGGATGGTGTATAATATACGACGTAGGGATATCAGCATCGGAAAAGTAAAATGATCAGCATCCTTGGATTATGATCTGACTGTTGGCGACTAACTTAACTTTTTTGGCAATATTTTACTCCAAGCAATATAAAACTTCACATTTAAACACTCTAACTAATCAACTTGATTTGTATGATGAAGTAGGGCGAATGAACGTCAGTATAACAATGCTCGTTATTTCTTGTGCCCTATTAGTCTTACGAAGAGTGTTATTTAAATTTTTATTTTATCTCTCTATCCCCTATTATTTGTACACTCCGAATATAAAACTTAAAAATGCTCATTTAAACCTTAATTTTTTGGGATATTTTAAAACAGTATGGTTTTTAATTTTTATTATTGTATACCCCGCTCTTTCCTCTCTTCAGCGTCAGCGCCTCAAAGAATAGGTCTTCAGCTTCTCCGGTCTCCCCTAGCGACAACGCCTCAAATCGTCGTCTCCACTGGAAAAAGCCTCCAATTAGCACCTCAAATCTTCGTCTCTACCGAAAAAAGCCTCCAATCAGCACCTCAAATCTTCGTCTCCAATGGATATCTGTTTGATTTTTTCGTCAAAGCCTCCAATCAACGCCTTTTTTGCCTCTGCCGGAATAATCATTATTTGTTGCGCCGCTACTAGCGCCTCCAGCTCCACCTCCACCAGCGACTCCAGATCTGCCCTTGCCATTGAAAAGGTCAGGTTTTTATTTTTTATCTGTTTTACGACAATAGTTGGATTCATAGACTAGTGGTTTTTGTGTTGCCTGCCTCACAGACTAGTGGTTTTTGTTATTGCTCCTTTCCCAATTTTAAATCTTGTTTGCCACTCTTACAAGTTTAGTTGGTAATTAGTATTAGACTTTTGTAATCTTGAAGCCAAGCTCACCTTCCTCCTCGTCCATGCTCTCCACATCCCTCCTTCCGCTTCTCTCTCTTCTGTTGTGTCCTCCTAGCACTCCCTCATCCACTAGAGCTCACTAACAGTCAACTTCAATTATTTGATCACCCATTCCAATCGACCTTGTGCCTGACCCCATGAACATACAAGCTTTAGACAAACAAGCCGACACATTCTCTAGCCAAAAATCCTCATATCCTCCCCACTAACACATCTCCTGCCCGGTGCATCTCGGGTGTGAAACCTTTTACATTCTGATTTTCTTTCATTTTAAGGTTAATTATATTATTTTGGCAAATAGAACATTGTTTACTCTCATATAAATAGAATATGTGATTGACCAACTCATTGAAGGCATGCATCTAAAAAAGTTGAATACACAACAAAAAAGATTAAAAAAAAGATGATCCGATGAATAACCTTATAAGTGTTGCCACTTCTTTACAATTCTGATTTTTGCACCAAATTCTTCAAGTGTTTTCTAGTTCTCACAGAGAGACATTATTTATGGTATGTTATTTTCCAACCACAATCTTTGTATTGAATTAGTTAAGTAGCTTTCTTGTTCACATCAATTTAACCAATTGGATCACATATCGGTAGACTATTATGTTTTACAATAGTCACATACAGGTAAAAAAATTTGTAAACTTTGCCAGAGACCATTGAAAAGCATATAGAAGGGAAACCCACAACTTACAATTACATACACATATTTATTGTCCAATAGGGAAAAGTAAGCCAAATCACAAACAATTGTTTCCATATGAGTGAAATATCAAGTAAACCACAAATGCTACCAATTTCAATGACAAATATAAAAGTATCTGCACGATTCATGTTGTGATTATTTTGAGTGTTGTAACTCTCTTTATATTCTATAATTTTGTTAGCAGTGGTATTATGGGGTTTATGCATATATTGTTACTAATTAAAGAACTATTAAATAATATTGAGGCTAACCTTTGCTTTGATTCTCCATATGCTAGATGCTAAGGACACACCCAACAGCATCAAATAGGAGGCGACAAGCTGAAGCAAAAGATGGAGTGGCCGATGATGAATCAGAAGCAAATTCAAATGTAGTGGAACGAAGATAGGAAGTTGATAAAGAAACCATTTCCGTTGAGAGAGAACAACAAGGCTATGTAGGGGAGGAGGAAGAAGGGCAGACAATGGAGGATGAAACTTATCCTTTCCCTGGAGGCCCTATAGAAATGACAGTTTTAAATGGTTACCAGACTCATGTGTCAAAAGATATATGGAAAAGCAAGGTAAGTTGATTTACCTTAAAACCTTTACTGAATGTTTTCATTATACACAAAAAATTTTAACATAGTATATACTACTTTTGTATAGGACCGTGGACCTCTCCGATATGTACATCATCATAAGAAGCTTGCCGATTGGGATATGCATGATAGTCCAATAACACCATTGATAGAGTCTAGTGGATTGTATCCATTGACGTATGTATCTTACAAGACAATTAATAGGATGTGGATCTCGTCATTGGTTGAAAGGTGGTACCCGGAAACCAATACTTTTCACATGCCATTTGGAGAGATGACTATCACCTTGGATGATGTCCAACAATTGATAGGGATTCTGGTGAGAGGACATGCTGTGGTGACCCCTGCCTTTAATAGTGGCGAGTTGGTTGATTTATGTGTCAATGCCCTAGGGATTGACAAAGAAGAAATTGAAGATCAATTGAGCAAATGCAAAGGGAAGGGCTTGACAATGAATTGGTTGCGGGATACATTTTGACAATTGCTAGAGGATGCTACCCAAGAAGATATTGATTGTGCCACTTAAGCTTATATTCTATATTTGTTAGGGTGTACAATCATGTGTGACAAGTCAGGAACAAAAGTTCTGGCAAAGTACTTAAATTTACTTATGAATGTGGATAGCATTGGCAAGTATGCATGGGGAGCAGCTGCCCTTGCATTTTTATATCGACAATTGGGGATTGCATCAAGAACAGAAGCGCAGTAAATTGGTGGCTATCTTACATTGTTGGAGGTATGATGACAGTTGTTTAGGTATTTGTTATTTGTTATTGTATCACATATTGCTTAGAGATATAATAATAAATTTTCTTATATTGTAGGCGTGGTCATATGAACATATCAAAATTAAGAGATCAGTCCCCAATGTGTTGTATGAAAAGGGGCAGCCACGAGCCTTACTTTGGAAGGGCAATATATCACAACCAATAAATCCTGCTCATAAGCTTATTAAATTTAGGGAGGCGCTTGATCATTTAGATGCACGAGAGGTATAATATGTTAATTTCAGTTTTCATTGGTTGCAATTATAACAATTCTCTAGTAAGATTATAACGTCCATGTGTATTGCCTCATAGGTCATATGGGATCCATACATAGAAGAAAGGGCGCATTATCCACAAGCTGGTAATTCATTGTACTCAGGGTTCCTTTTTTGTTTTCAAATTAGGGAACCCCATAATCCTGCAAAGGTACTAAGATAGTTTGAATTCATCCAAACAATCCCTCTACCACCATCACAACCAATACCCAAAGGATCTAGTAGGGGTGCGCATGCGAAGGGGTACAAGCTTGTGTATGATGCAAACATAAACATTTGGAAGAAGAACAATAGACATACATTGTCTTCCAAAGAATGTGGAAACTTATGTAGAAATCCATGGGATTGTGCACTTGATTATATTCAGTGGTATAAAATAGTGTCACACCCCTTGGTGCAAAATCTAGATGGCCAAGTTTATGCATTGGACTACACGGGCTCGTAGAAAAATGAAGAAGAATGGGTAATTTTGTTAGTGAATTATTGATGGATACTTCTATATATATATATATATATTAATGTTTTACATTATGCAACTTGTCCACAAGAAAAAAGCAATTGCCTTGTTACAAGATTCGTTGATGGCTCTTGAAGACGATGAAGGGAAGAGAAAAGTAAGCTTAGCACTTGAAGAGCTTCTTTACGATGAACCTGTTCCAAGTGACATGGGAAAAAGAAAGGCAACTCGAACTAAGACTAGAGCAGTAAAAGGAAAGGGAAAGGGGGTTTCTAAATAGCCTCAAATTGTTTCGTTTGTTGAGACACTTTAATGTTAGTCTTATCTTAGAGACATTTCAATTTCAGTCTTAGAGACCTTTAAATTTCATGTACATAAACATTTTATGCAGCTATTTCTATTTGTATAAGGGACTTCGGATAATTGTTGTGTTAGTTGTATGGTGAAAACAGTGGAATGAAAATTATGACCAGGTTATTTGTACGGCGAAAACAATGGAATGAAAAGTTATGTTGAACAAGATGAAAAATGTGCACCAGGTTATTTGTACGGTGAAAATAGTGGAATGAACATTATGACCAGGTTATTTGTATGGTGAAAATAGTGGAATGAAAAGTTATGTTGAACAGGATGAAAAATGTGCACTAGGTTATTTGTATGGTGAAAACAGTGGACAGGTTATTTTTATAAGATTAATTGTTGTGCGACTATAGGTTAGTTGTATGGTGAAAATAGTGGACATGAAATTTATGTTGAACAGGATGAAGATTATGGACCAGGTTATTTTTATAATGGACTTTATGCATGGCGTTTCACAAAAGAACCCTTGCAACCTACTTCACAAAAGAACCCCCCCCCCCATTAATCAAGTTTACTGACTATAAATACAATGGAACCCTTGCAACCTACTTCGCAAAAGAACCCCCATCAATCCAGTTATTGTCTTCGAGTTGACGGGGGGTACCCCCCGCCAAATTGAGTATGAAGTGGCGGGGGGCACCCCGTGCCCGTAACATTCTTTGAAAATAGACGGGGGGGTGCCCCCTGCCACGAAGAAGACAGTAACTCGAATAAGTTACTGTCTTCGAGTTGACAGGGGTACCCCCCACCAAATTGAGTATGAAGTGGCGAGGGGCACCCCGTGCTAGTAACATTCTTTGAAAATAGATGGGGGGGTGCCCCCCGCCACGAAGAAGACAATAACTCAAAGAAGTTATTGTCTTTGAGTTGATGGGGGGGTACCCCCCGCCAAATTGAGTATGAAGTGGCGGGGGGCACCCCATGCCCGTAACATTCTTTGAAAACAGACGGGGGGTGCCCCCCGCCACGAAGAAGACAGTAACTTGAAGAAGTTACTGTCTTCGAGTTGATGGGGGGTACCCCCCGCCAAATTGAGTATGAAGTGGCAGGGGACACCCCGTGCCCGTAACATTCTTTGAAAACAGACGGGGGGTGTCCCTCGCCACGAAGAAGACAATAACTCGAAGAAGTTATTGTCTTTGAGTTGACGGGGGGTACCCCCTGGCAAATTGAGTATGAAGTGGCTAGGGGGTCTTGGCCCCTGTCTGATTCTTCGAAAAGTGGTGGGGGTGGCCCCCGCCACGATACAAACAGTAACTCTAAGAACTATTTTATCTTTGAGTAACTATTTGAAGTGAATTAACTCATCTAGTACATATATAGAAATCTTCCAATTGTATCCAAAATATCATAAACATCTATCCGTAAACACTTTCAATACATCCCATCTGTAGTTAGGATTCTACTGTCGGCTCTCCAGAACTATCACATAGTGAAACCATCGCACACAATGGTGGAATGCTACCACATGGACGCATATAAAAAACTCAATCTTTATATAACTTTTCCCAAGCATTAGTAGGCGGTTCATGATATCTTCTCTAAACAGCTGCAATAGGAGGCACTGGGGAATTTTGTGTAACATGGACTCCTACGAAATGGTTTCCGTTGACATGTGTCATACAAATCTTTTTCGGCTTACTGGTAGGCGCTGTTCTAAAGGGGAATATAGTCATGCAAATGTGATTTGAAAAAAGAAGCAGAGGAACACCGTAGTAAGACGCAATCACATACCCCATGTCCGGCATGGTCATCCAATTCTTTGGTGTGCCACATCTCCAAAGAAAGATAAACTTTCTATCAATTCATCAATCTTCTCATTTTCACCAAAAATACTAACATATTTGGGTGTATGGGTAGATAATTCATATACAAGATCTGCTCTTACTTTTCTCCATCCAAGCTCACCCATTCCTAAGACAATAGAGATTACATAGAACCCACAATGTCCATCTGCAGCAACGTCAAAAATGTCCTTGACGTATGGATAAATAGTACTAGGAAGACATTTCAAACATCTTTCTTTGTCATTACTTTGTTTTAACTTCTTCGATATCTTCAACTTCTTCATCCCTGCATTTTGTTGAGCTTTTAACATTGTTGCAACATATTCAAAACCAGAAGGATCTCGCTTTGTAGAATTATCGTGCTTATTTTTACTATCTTTGGGCCTTCCACGTGACTTTGTGGGCATTTCATAGTTTAATATAAAAAAATGATTTTGGGCATTGAACTAGGTCAAGTTCGAAGGGTTATATATATATATATATATATATCATAAGTTCCTTGACCAAGCTTCACCTTGCTAAAAAAATTCCAGTATCTATGAAATGACTATTTTACCCTTATAGGTAAATTGTGGTTCAAAACAATAAGCTCAATTCAAGGGCTTTCAAGTAGATTTAAAACTTCAAAAAAATCCCAGTGAGATGTTAAGGTGTATCCTAATTATGTACCAAGCCACATAATGGAAAAAAGCTGAATCAATTAGTTAAATAACTATTTTACCCCTAGGTTATGGGTGAACCATTGAGCAAACTAAGGATGGTTCAAGGGGTTTATGATCCCTTAAAATAATAAGAAAATTATTATGGGTCCATGACATCAAGGAGTACCTTTGAGCTCAGTTTTGAATTCATGGAGTATAAGAATCTCCTAAAAAATTGATAGAAATATATTTGTTAGCAAACTAGATTGCATTCACATGAATGGAATTAGGAGCCAATTTGAGAGTGGAACCTCTTGAGTGAGGTGACTGGTGTGACCAAAGGAGAGGACCATATCCTATGTAGGAGAATTATGACAATGCCTATAGGGGAAACCTAACAAGTTTTTTTAAGACATGTACTCTCAACCAGAGGAGAGTTAAAGTATGACTTTAATGATAGTAAATGCCCTCAAATGGAAGGGGACTAGGAGGTGACACAAAGATGACTAGAGGTCACTGTGAAGGGACATAATTGGAAACAAAGGGAAGAACCCTCATTTCCAAGGTTTTAGGCAACCTAGTACATGTGTTTGTGATACTCTACATAGGACTGTCAAGGTAGTACATGTGTACCTAGTATGGAACATATGAACTATTTTCTAGTGTAGGCTTGCTCTCATTTGTTCAGCCCTAGCCCTAGCCCTAGCCCTAGCCCTAGCCCTGTCAATGAGTGCAATAGGCTCTCCAATGCCATAATTGAGTTTGGGCCATGAAATTAATAAATGTTGGGACCTATGTAGGCTCGTATTATTTAGGTTTTCATTTTCTCTCTTTCTTGAAATTGTTATTTTAATAGTAAGTTATCACTCGCTTAAGATTAATAAAAATTAATCATTGGGGGCAAGATAGCTTTAGATTAGGCAAGAATACCTAATTAAGATAAATATTAAAATACCCTCAAAGGGGTCTGAGACTAGTTCATAAAGTGAATAGGGCCCATGATGTAGCATCATTCAATTTTCCTTAATTTAGGAATTAAGTGTGTTAAAGTTTGTTTCAAATAGGCAAGAAAACATGTAGGTAATTAATCGAGTATGCGAGGCCGGGCAAGGTGCATGCCAAACAAGCCATCGAACCTTCCACCAAGTAGGGCTGAGGCACCAAGCTAAGACAATAGACAAGAGTCCTTGTAAATTGGGTTAGAATCTCAAAAAATTGATATATTGATTGGTGAGAGGGGTCCTAGATAAGAAGAAGAGATCATTGGCAAGAGGAGTCTTAGTCGGAGTAGGAAAGGTTAAGGAGACTCAAACCCCTTTAAATACCCACCCCTTGCCACCACCTTTCTCTAGTATGTCCCCTCTCTCTATTTTTCTCTCCTCCTTCCCCTAGTTTGGCTCTCTCTCCTCCTTGCTCCCGCTCCCCCTCTTCTCTCTCTTGCTTGCCCCTTCCTCTATTTTCATTTTTTTGCTTTGTTTGTTAAGAATTTCACCATTAACACATCTAGAAAAGCCTTGCTTTGTGTGATTCAAAACTATTGGGTACTAAATTGGATCTCTTCTTAGCTTGGTTGTCTTCTAAGGAGGCTGATTTAGGTGTTAGAAATCAGTCTCAATGTAAGGAAAAT
This sequence comes from Saururus chinensis, assembly GCA_035235625.1. Classification (NCBI taxonomy): domain Eukaryota; kingdom Viridiplantae; phylum Streptophyta; class Magnoliopsida; order Piperales; family Saururaceae; genus Saururus; species Saururus chinensis. The sequence continues at coordinate 33,840,592 of CP141140.1, forward strand.
AATTTTGCTTCAATTTTGGTGAATTAGTATTGTTTTACTTAATTAGCTTATAAGTAGAAAATTGTAAAAACTAGAGTTTGTGCAAGAGGAAGGCTTTTCACATCAACTCTAATGTTTTGGGGATCTACTTGAGAGGTAAGTAATCCACACTCTATGATTTGCATACTTGTGCTTATTTTGATGATTGATATCGACTTCATATAGTTAGAGTTTTTGTGTACATTAAAAGTAATGAACTATCATTTTTGATTACAATGAATTGGGGTTATATGGTAGATTAATTTTTGTTATCCATGATAATTGTGTCTGGTAATATTGAATTCTCATGATTCGAGTCATCTTCATATGTTTCAATTGAGTTTATTTGAGGAGAATTTCATTGAAGTTATAAAAACCTCTTTCTTCTCTATTTACTTGTTTCTTGAATTCACTGTGCACCTAGATTGGCTGATTTGATTTGAAACCCTCTCATCATCTTTTTTACTAGAAATCCCTTTGAAATATTTTGTACTTTCTCAAGAGCCGGTGGTAAAAGTTTAAGTGTTTTTCATGAAGGAATCACTAGTCAACCATTTGAGTTTTTTTTAACACAGTTCCAGATTTTGAACAACAATTTAGGATATTTTATTATTAGTTGCATTAATAAAATTTCTATGGATTCCGGAGTCTAGTTTTACATACTAATTTTGGGAATTTTTTCCTTTTATGTTCGATTTATTAGATATTTTGTAAGGCATGTAGGTCGGATTTCATAGTTATGTGATTCCAGGTTTAAACATGTCTTCTATAGTCAGAACATATTAATTTGAATGTGGCTATTCAAACCCCACTTTTATCCCTGTGTCCCCCAAAACAAGTAAAAAAGTGGTTTTTTTTTTCACTTTTATCCCACATATTCCCCCCTTGTTTTACTCATACATCCCCTATTCAATTAAACCCCATCTCTTTCTTCTCCGGCAATTAAAACTCCGGCGATTACATCTCCAGTAACTCCGTCTCCGGCAACTCCGCCGGCGTGCACCCAGCCTGCGCACCGGCCAGATCTGACTGGCACACAGGCCGGATTGACTTGCACTGCCAAATTAGGCCGGACTGGCCGCCTGTGCGTGGCCAGAACTGGCCGGCATGGCCGAACTGGCCTGTGCAAGGCCAGATCTCGCCTGCACGCGGCCAGATCTGGCCGGCGCGATGCAGGCCGGACTGGCTTGTGCGACGCAGGCCACGCACAGCCAGATCTGGCTACCGCACAGGCGAGGCAGATCTGGCCTGCCTACGGTCAGGCCGGACTGGCCTACGCCGGCCAGATCTGGCCAGCGCACAGGCCAGTGCAGCCAGATCTGGCCTCACACGGCTGGATTGGCCGCGCAGTGAGATCTGGCCACGCCGGCCCTCTGGCCGTGATCGCAGCCAGCTTGTCATGGCCAACGGCTACAATCAGCCTTGGCGGAAAAAAAAGACGCCGGCATTGTCGCCGGCTCCGAAGATGAAGAAGAAAGGGGGAAGAAAAGTGGAAAAATAGGAAGTGGGGTAAAATGGGGTATACTGAAGTTTTTAGTTCAAGATGGCGGGGTAAAAGAGTAATGGGGGACACAGGGATAAAAACGGGATGTGTATAGCCACATTCTATTAATTTACTCTCAGATTTCTTGAAGATAAAATTCTGAGTGTCCACTAACCAGCATAAAAAACTTCCTTGATTTGGAGTCTCTATCATCAAGCTATGTTGTTTTGATTTTGCAACGCCATGACTTTTTAAATAACTTAGAAGTCCGAGTGCCGTCAATTCGTAATTAAAAATAGACCAAGATCAACTATGTACAAAAGAGTATCCTTTCATCAATTTATTTGTAAGGTCCCTGATTTTTCTACGATTTTTTGTAATTTTCCTACTATTTTTTTGGTCATTTTTGGCAGGAAAATGTGACGTTTCAGTGTATGTGTATTTATATATTTTCTCCGTATTTATACCCGTAGAGTCGGGTGTGGGGCTTAGTCGCAGGCCGTGGGCCTCGCTGCGCACTTATAACGCAAATTTTGGAGGTATAACGCATAACCAGTGAGTTAACGCACATTAGGGACATGGATGTAAAAATTAAAAAGATAAATAGTAAAATTGTGGCTTTTTAAACCTGAGTCCAGTAAGTTTTCCAGAACCGACTTCCAGAAGAAATTTCATGTCCAGAGAGGAGAAGAGAAAACCCGAGCTTTATTCCGGTCACTCCGTTCTTCCTCCTCCGTCGTTGGATTCCTTCGATTCTTGTCAGGATCCGCTTTGTCTCACCGCCACGAGTCCGTAGGTACCGGCTATGACTGCCGCCACGGCCTCTTCGCTCCTCCACGAGGTACCGAACCTTTTTTGGGTTTTTCTCTCCTTCAATCCCGTTTTTGCACTGTGGGTGTACGATTTTGACATCGTTTGCGGCCGCCCTTAACTAGACTTATGTTTAGTTTGCCGCTAGGAACCCATAGACACTGGCTGGAGCCGCCGCCATGCTTTCTTCACTTTGTGGTGAGCTACCGGCACTTTGGTCGGGTTTTATTCTCATTTTCTATCTCACTGTCCGTGGGATTTTATGGACGCCGGTGGGTTTCCGGTTGTCGTCCGGCCACCAGTAAGACTCCGTCCAGCCTACCTCGACCCGGTGTCAGTAGGGGTTTGCCGTTTTCGACCCCGCCTCGCCCCTATTTGTATTGCTCTGCCCGATTAGATGCCTTGGGTGTGTCTCGGGTTATTGGCATCGGCGAGCCGTGGGCCATTTAGCCATTGTGGGCTCTGCCCCGGCTCGGCGACAGTGAAGGTCAGCCCCACTTGGCCCGATTATACACTCCGCCCGGAATGGGCCGCTTGTCATTGCCCTATACCGTGAGAGATGCACAGCTGCCCACACCATAGGTATTGGTTGTGGGTGGCGATCGGCGATGTCGCCGCTTAGATTGGCCACCGCTAGGGCCTTAGCCCTGTTGGCTTTTGTGGGCCTTGGGTTGCCTTTTTTCAGCCCTCTCCCCCGCCCTTTGGGCCGCGTGTGCATGTGGCCACGCGTGCACTTCTGGGTTTAGGCGCCGCATTCGTGCCGCCTAACCATCGGTTGGATTTGCCACCAAGTGGAATTGACCACTAGAGCTGTCCTCCACCTCTCCTTTGATTCTCGAGCGTTGCCCCACGCTCTCCGCCCTTATGTGGGCCTTTGTTGACACGAAATCGTCGCCGTTGGGTGATATCCACGGCCGATTTCGACATCTTTGTGGCAGGTTGAGCACGTCTTAGCCACCGGCCGATCTTCAGTGAGTACACCCTCGACATCTGGTCGCACTGCCACATATGTTGGCACGACTTTTCTCCTAGCCGCCCTAGTGTGCCGCCGTGGATCGCTGGTTTTACCGCATTCATTTCTGACACCCTGTTTGGCCGTGATAGTTCCGGTGCATCCTAAAACCCTTGGGACAACAACTCTCTCATCCATGCAACGGTTTTGACTGCCAACTCCGCCGCCGCCGCCGCCACCGTCATGTGCTCGCCATCGAACGTCATGATTACGAGGTAGGGGAGCTTTGAACTCGTAAATTCATGAAGCATGCTTTGAATGAGTAGTAGCATGCTAGGATTGTATGATTCCATGCTTGGATGTTAAGTAACGATCCGATTGCATGATGTGCGTGTAAGCATGATTATATGGTATGATTGATATGCATGAGATGTATGCACGTTTTATGGGTGTGGATTATGTATGCGCTAGCGATGGCTAGCAAATATGTATGTATGCATGTGCTAATGATGGCTAGCGTGCATGTTTGGAGTATGTATGAATTATGCATGTGATAGTGATGGCTAGCGTGCATGTGTGGAGTATGTATGGATTATGCATGTGCTAGTGATGGCTAGCGTGTATGTTTGATGTATGCATGTGCTAGTGATGGCTAGCGTGCATGTTTGGAGTATGTATGAATTATGCATGTGCTAGTGATGGCTAGCGTGCATGTTTGGAGTATGTATGGATTATGCATGTGCTAGTGATGGCTAGCGTGCATGTTTGAAGTATGTATGAATGTGTGTGCATGTGCTAGTGATGGCTAGCGTGTATGCTTGATGTATGCATGTGCTAGTGATGGCTAGCGTGCATGTTTGTAAGTTACGTATGTATGACCGTATGTGTATGTTATACGTATGTGTGAGACATACGTATGTATGATGACTATTGCTTATGATATGGTTATGTGTAAGTGTATGTGGGCAGAAGTATGGGCGATGGACAGTAAGAGGTGACAGAGGCTTTGTCTGAATTTGGATACGGTTGTGTAAGTGTATGACAGAGGATATAAGTATGACGGGCAAGGATTAGAATGGATCGGTTTGGGTTGGATTGTATGTTGGGCGTTCGTCAGACAGTAAGAATGTTCATAATGGTACAAGCATAACGTACAGATTATGAAGTGAAAAGTAAGCATAATAAGTGAGATATAAGTAAGAGGGCGACAACTGGGTTGGCTCTGAGGAGCGTTATTTGAGGATGTCAGTGTAAGAGGATTTGGCCATAAGATGGATGGCGAAGTATGTAAGACCGTAAGGGTTTGGTGTACGATGAGTTTTGTCCATGATGTGTGAAGTCTGTTGCCCTAACGAACTAGGGTTTCGATCGGGCTCAGCTTCAGTTTGACTAGTCGAGGACTGTGAGTTTGTGTGGCATAATTGTACCGCATAATATACTTAATTCAAACTTGAATTATAAGCACAACTAATGATAGCGTTGTGAGTTTGAGACCTGAGGGTTCGACGGATTAAGTTCCGTGTTTGAGCTGGCCGCTAATGAGTCGGCCGAGCATTTATCATGTCTTGCCATGGTGTTTATCCTGCTGGATGTTGTTTGTGTGCTATATAGAGCACCGGACGTCTGATGCTCTGCTGAGAGCGACGTTGTTTCTGATTTGGTCTGCGTGCTGTATAAGCCCAAACGTTTGATGCTCTGTTGAGAGCGATGTACGTTTCTGACTTTGTCTGCGTGCTGTATGAAGCCCAGACGTCTGATGCTTTGCTGAGAGCGATATATGTTTCTGATTTGGTCTGTGTGCTGTGTAAGCCCAGACGTTTGATGCTTTGTTGAGAGCGTTGTATGATTCCGCCCAAGAGTGGCATTGTACATTTCTGCCCAAGTGACACTATATGTTTTCTGCCCAAGAGTGGCATTGGCACTATAAGACCCATTATGGTGGGCAATTCTCTGGCACTATAAGACCCATTATGGTGGGCAATTCTATGGCACTATAAGACCCATTATGGTGGGCAATTCTCTGGCACTATAAGACCCATTATGGTGGGCGATTCTGTGGCACTATAAGACCCATTATGGTGGGCAACAATATGACCCCTTATGTGTGGGTGTTTATGTTTGCGCGCTCAGGTAAGTAGTATCATGGATCTACTCTTACCTGTTTGATCTAGTGCCCCATGAGCATTGGTGTGCCTTACCTTCGGAAAAGTCCATGGCGTCTAGTCACTCCCCGGAGGTTAAGGTGTTGCCCTAGTGGCATTCTTTTCCCTTTTCGACGCTGGAGCCTATTAGTTGTAATGAGCTTTAGTGGTCGTTGATATGTGTACGATTATGTGTATGAGTACGACTATATGAGTGTGAGTACGATTGTATGTGTATGAGCAGGACTGTAAGAGTATGTATGAGCAGAACTGTAAGAGTGTGTATGAGCAGGACTGTAAGCATATGAGTATGAGCACGACTGTAAGAGTATGAGTACGATTGTGAGAATATGTTTCTGAGTAAGACAGTAAGTATGATTTTGTGCAGACTATACGAGTAAGGTCGTACGAGTCTGATTGTACGAGTAAGGTCGTACATGTATGTGTAAGCTGTATGAGTAAGCATACGATTGTACGAGTAAGGTCGTATAAGTATGGGTATGTTGTATGAGTATGCGTACAGTGGTACGAGTAAGTTTGTATGACCCTGGATAAGGGTGTTTGTGTAAGTTGATTGGATAATATGATTTTGGCACGATGGTGCATTTGGTATGTTTTTGGCATGATGGTGCCTTTGGTATGATTTTGGCACGATGGTGCCTTCGGTATGTCTTTGGCACGTTGGTGCCTTTGGTATGATCGTATGCGTATGAGCATGTTTACGATTACATTATGTTGACTGCTTCATGTTGAGTTGCATGACGCATGTGTTTTTGAACTTTTGAGTTCACCGTTTGGGATTTCCCCTACTGGGTATTTTCCTACTGAGTATGAAAATACTCATTACCCTACTTTTTAGCCCCGTTGTACGGGAGGTTTTACAGGTTGTGCGGAGAGCTCCTGGAGATGGACACTCGTTTCAGCGGTGGATTGATTCCCGTTGATGCAGGTATTTGCTTCATTCACTGCGAGTTTGTTTGTGCCACGATCTCCTGTATTGGGTGAGACAAGACATTAAGATGTTTATTCTAGACTTTCATTTGGATTAGTGTGTGGACTGTTATGGGACTTGCACTCAAGGATGCCTGGGAGTGATTTGTATTTAAAAGTCTATGATCATAGCAATTTATTCGTACGTGTGTTTTCGAGTAGCGCCTGATGATATTTGATTTGCCAGTACGATGTTTAACCGTATGATATTTTAAATTATAAACTGTTTATACAGGTTTTGATTTTATCGTTTTGACTCCGATTTATGGAAAACAAAAATCTATGAGTTTTAAGAAAAATGGATGAAAAATCTCGGGCGTTACATTATTTAATTACAAAATTTACAGAAGATACAAAACAAGTCTCAATGTTCCTTAACAAAATCAAAGTCAAGCAAGTTTAAAATTAATACATAACAAAAGAACATGATAAAGTAAATAAAAAACGTAGATCTTTCGAAATTCTGTGGGCAATCTTCATTAACATCACCTTCTTCGTTCAAATTTGCAGTGTCTAGGGGTGGGTGAGTATAATTATACCTAGTAAATAGAGTTTAAATTCTATTAACATGCTAAAATATAAAGCGTAAAAAAATATGAATAAAATATTCTTCTAATAATTCATATTCAAAAGTCAACTCAAAATAATATCATCGACTAATAGAATTCAATGCACTTCTTATAAAAATAAGTGAGATAAAATAGTTCTTCACATAATTTGATAAACTCGGATAAGTCATTCATAAGCAGAATCTAATAAATAATTTAAAATTAGATAAATCATCATTCACAGAATACCACAAATATACACCCATGCTTTTAGGACAATCGGATTAGAATGAAAGAGATTTTCCCACGATATCTCATTTCATGGGCATGCCATATGTCTTAATGGGCGGTACCTAGTAGTCAAAACTCGATAGCTTTTGGGATTTATACCAAATAGCTTCCCTTAAAAACCGATGACAATTTTTTGGGCTTTATACCAAATAATTACCCTACAAATTTGATCAATATCAATCGTAATATCATTCAAATAATACTAATATTTTAAAGTCCATATCAAGATAAAATCCATCTTAGAGTTGTATGATACGTTATTATTTTAGCGTTCGCCTGACCCCTAATAAATATCTTCTTTTTTAGAAATAATCTTTTATTAAAGAAATACAAACTCGTATGACATAGTTATAGCATAGAATTAGAGTTTAAAACCACCTACGTCTCGTTCTTGAAATTGACTAGAATAACTGCCGGCAGTTGGAGCATTGTCTCGTTCCGGGCTTAGGAGTAGCAGGAGGAACCTCCCATCGCGCTGAGATAGGATGTCATTTCGGGCTCAAAAGTGGCAGGCAGATCCTTCCTTTGCGCTGGGAAGAATTCTTCTTCTGGCCCGAAAGTGGCGGATAAAGTCTCTTATTTAACTAGGAGTTTTCTTCCTTCTGGCCTGAAAATGGTAGACAAAGCATTCCCTTACCCCGGGTCATTTCTCCCTTTAGATTAGGTAACTCGAAAAATAGATCTCTCTATAATGTAGAGAGCTTTTGAATTAGCTAGAATTTATATTTGAATAAAATAAAATAAACAAGAAATATTTTAAAAACAGGCGTTTAATGCTTAGACGTGGGTAGGGTGTTAACGAGCCGAGCTAAGCTAAGTATTAGGCTTCTACGGCTCGAGCTCGAATTGCTGAAGTTCAGCTTGAAGCTCGAATAAACTCAAACATTTCAACTCGAGCTCGGCTCGAATTAGAAATCCAAAGCTTGGCTCGAGCTCGAGCTCAAACTTGAATAAGTGAATCATAAGCCTTGGCTCAAATTGGGCTCGAACTAAAAAAATAAAAATAATCTACATATATATATAAAGTATATGAAGTATCACACATATCAATATATTTTTAGTATTAAATATTAATAAATATACTTCAACAAGTATTATGACTACACCGTGAACATTTGATTATAGTCACTATGGACAAAGAAAATTATGACAAATAAGTTTTAGTTACAAATGCTAAAAAAATGCAACATTATTATTTTTCTTTCTTTATGTACATATAAATCACTAAAAAAGATGTAAAAAAATAAAAAAATTATTTTGGCAACATTGTCATCTACTTTTTGTGTTTTCTTTTTTTACATGCTTATAAATCACTAATAAAAAAGTTATTCTGTAACTTTAGTGTGCCTCTAAAAAATTCTGAAGTACATGTAAAAAGATATACATTTTGTAAGATTAGGACGGTCCCAATGTCATGCTTCAACTTTTAAAAGAATATTTAATCATTCTTTCCTAAATTAAGGTTTGTCCACAAATGTCATGCTTCTTTTATAATTATTTTTAAGTATATTAGTGTGTTGTCATGCTGACCATTTATCATATACTTATAGCTCCATTTGGTTTTTCAATTGAACTAATTTTAGTTCATCTTCAAGAATCAAATAGCCCTATTAATTTGGGACAAAAGGAATATATTAGTGTCTGCGTCTCCAATATTTTTATTTTTATAAAATATATATCATATATATAAATTATATATCTATTATAATTTAACAAGGATATATATCATGAAATTTTTTTATATGAGTTTAGACTCTCGTACGTCAGCATGAGTAAAGACATCATGGGCCATCAGATCGAGATTCAAATGCGCAAGAAAACATAAACTAATCTACCTCCCGAGTTATGTGTGTTCTTAGATTGTAATATTAGGATGCATGACATCGATACTCACATAGTCGTGAGTGAGCCTTGACTCATATAAACGGGTCTCATATATCAATATAATACATAGTATTAGTATATAAATATGTGATTATATGTTGTTTTATATATTCTATTTGTTTTAGATTAATACCTCAATTAGATTTTTCAAAATGAACTAATCAAATAGAGCTATTAATCTAAGAACAGAGGGAGTATATTATAAATACATATTTAAATTAAAAATTATGTTCATATAAAATATGCACATATATATGTATTATTTATTTTATATATATTATTTATATATAATTTTAAAATTATATTCGAGTTCGAGCTCTAGGTCAAGATCGAGCCGAATAGTATCGAGTTCGAGTTTTATTCGAGCCGAGTCTAGTCGAACAGGGGTCTACTCAAACTCGGCTGGAATTTATTTGAGCTCAAATAGAATTTGAGTCAAGCCTCATTCGAGTTGAGTTTAATTCAAGCCAAACTAAACTGAGTTAAGTTTGCTCACAAGCCAACTTGACTCATTTACAGCCCTAAACATGGGCATGTCCGCTGGTTGACCCGCAGGCTAGCCTGAGGCATGGCCCGGCGCGAGATGGTACAACACCCAAACCAAAACCAGCAACCTGCCCGAGTTGATCCTTTCACTCTCCTAAGTCTCTGACCAGTTGTAAAATCTGCTCGAACAACTCCTATAGGACAGTTCCGTGCTTCACTCTCCTAAGTCTCTGACCAGTTGTAAAATCTGCTCGAACAACTCCTATAGGACAGTTCCGTGCTTTGTCTATCTCTCCTTAGAAAAGAGACTTGACTAGCGATTAATTCCCTGGTCCAGTTGTCGTCTCCTTTGCGGATACAACTCCGAACTCTGCTTCCGGGAAAAACTTCCTGTCGGCTCTGCCATCCGTTCAAAGGATCCGTCTGGCCACCCAAGAAGAATCCGACAGCGTCCCCAAAATCCTATGGCATGGACCCTTGCATATGCCAAGGATATTTGCCCAATTTTGCTGCTTCCGATGAAAGTGGCGGTAACGTGATGGCTGCCCACAACCCCTCTCTTCACCTCCTACTTATGGCCACCATCGGAGGTCCTCTTTCCTAGCAGTGGTGCCCCACCTAGTGCCAGTACTCCCATGGGCACTGGACTTCCCCCAACCGAATCCACACAAGAGGAAACTGCGACATGGATCTGCTACTGTCTCAGATCAGGGCTTCCGTTACCGAAGAAGCTGGCCAGGGCAGAGCTTCTCCTGCACTAGTACTTGCGCCAGAACTCTCTCGTGACGATAGTACTCGTGGACTTTGTCGGGGGTGCCTATGCCACGACCAAATGCCACAACTTTCTTCAAATGAAACAACCACTGTCCCGTAGTGGCCTCTTTGAGACTGAACCTGGCTAAGCTCTCTGCCCCATACCCTCTCTGCCTTTAGCAGCCATGCATGTGGCCTGTCAAATCTAGACCCACATATCGTCCGTCGCAGCAGAGCAAGGTGTGGAGGATAACCGCCGGCTTAATATTTTTTTACTAATGGCTTTTCATATTTCACTTCTTCTAAAATTATTATTATAATAAAAAAATTATTTAAATAATTTTTTTTAATTATTAAATTAATTTATTTTAAGAAATATTATTTAAAGGGGTGTTAGTTTTTGCTATGTAGGCGCCAGTTAAGTGCTGACGCTTGTGTGATATTTTTTAAAAAAATTTATCAGATTTTATCTTTGGAGTTTAAGTTGATTTTGTCATTCTAAAAGATAAAATTGGGTTAAAATAAATTAAGAAAGGACAAAATCAGCTTAAGGCAATTTTGTCCTTCTAAAAGATAAAATTGCCACACTTGACATCTTCTGGCCTGGCCAGTGCAAGCTTAAGCCGATTTCATCCTTTGAAAGAATGAAATCAGCTTTTAACTGATAAAGGATGAAATTAGGCCAAATTTTTTTTAGAAAGTACTTTTAAACTGACTTTTAATACCTGTCCTTGTTCATTCATTCAACACATTATACAATCATTCCACATATTATACATTCAATTCACACACATTATACAGATTAAGTGCACCAGTCCCTGTTCATTTATTCTATACACATTCTATGCATATGTTTAAATTAACATCCACAAAACATCAAACTTATAACATTAAAGTTATTGACATAAACTATCATCTACACAACATAAAAATAAGCATAAGATATAAATATTATAAAATATATTACACACATGTTAATAAAATGTTTAGTTCAAAATAATCATATGACAAATTTAATACATTCAATGTAATGATCTCGTACATCCTCAACCTCAACCTCGGCCTCGACCCTAACGGTGTTGTACGAGCTCCTCCTCCTCATGATTAGCTTGCTCTGGCTCTAGCTCTGGCTCTAGCTCCACATAAGTAATAGATGGCTCAACACAAGCTGGCTGCTATCATCTATAATATAATATCAGATCTGGCTAAGGATAAGCTACGTGTGGAGTGTCCGAAAATGATGAATGGGGAGGAGAGCTATGCGCTGTTGATGATGGAATATCAGGGAATGAATCATGCCTCAGTTGTGTCTGAGTGGCCTCATCAATAGGATAATGTCTATGAACATCTGTAATCACCGATTGAATCAGTGGCAAGCTACGAAGGACATCATTATCCTACCTAAGCATTGACTGACATGATGCTAAAAAGTCCTCACCCAAAGTACAAGTGTTAATTGTGTTAGTCAAATGCGCATGCATACGTTGCACTAGACGAAGCTTTAAAAAAATAAATTAAAAATTAGATAAATAATAAATATGAAATAAAAAAATAATATTATATAATTAACAAAGTTATATTTACCAAAGCTACCTCAGATGCACGCCTAGGCTGATATGTCATCTCCTCTACATTTCCCCTAGGCCATACATTTGCTTGAGCAAGGGAGAACATTTTGCACGAAGAGCAAACATCTGTATGCAAGCTAGGGAGAACATTTTGCACAAAGAGCAAACAGTCAACTGTGTATAACAATAAATTCCATATATGTTCAACTGATATTTTCACATTTTTCAGAACACTGGTTTAAGGTTAGCAGAGCTAACGCTTAGAAACTCTATTGGGGTGGTAGAAACTCTATTGGGGTGGTTAGATGAAGGCTAGGGGAATGGTTACAACAAGAATAGGAAGGATTATACCTTTGACAGATCTGGAGTACACCGTTTCCCGCAATCAATAAACCAAAGACCGAAATTGAAATTAGGGCAAAGAACACTGACGGAATTAGGGAAAGCAAACCCGAAATTGGATTTACGATCTGGGCATAATGGACAGATTTGAGTGGAGGATGGAGGCGGGTTGGAAATTCATGACAAATCTAGGTGGTGGTGTCAAACACGACGCATAGCAGAGCATGGCAGCGGGGCGGAAATGGGAACTTGCAGAGAGCAGAAGAATCGCAACATGGACGAACTAGAGCCGGTGTTGGGTCTAAAACGATGTGATTTCGTCCTTTAAAAAGGTTTTATGCATGTTTGAGTTTTATTGAAATGATTCTTTTTAGGTTATTTTTCATGGCACTAGTTAGGGAATAATTTATTGTTCTGCTTTAGTCATCGACACATTCATTGACATATTGATGGTGGTGTAAATGGTTAGGAGAAGATGAACAATTATCACATCGACATATGGGGGTCCATTGATGTTATATTGGGCAAGGACAAAGGGACCTACACATTGATGGTGATGCCAATGAACCAAACTTCTACCCATTGTCGGCAGGGACCGATATGTCATTGGTGGTGCTGATGGCCGTCAATATTGACACAACGTGTCAATGTGGTAATCAGTGACACATCGGTGTGTTTTCAAAGTTATATTTGCACATATACTTTTTCTTTTGATTAGGAGTATTTTGGTATATGTTACTTATATAATGAACATAAGAATAATTGGAATACATGATAAAATACATGTGAAAAAGGTTAAGATGAACATGAGATTTGGGCTCAATATGTGGGTCTGTTTAGGCACATGAAGGGAGTTTCTCTTGGGCTTTCTCCCCAAGCTTGGGAGTTGGTTCGAAATGCAAATACTTAATTGGGTCTACCAGGAGGGTATTGGCCTTGATTTGTTGATGTGTATGAAACTTAAGGTCATGAGTATGAAGTATTCTGGTGGGCTCCAAGAGTGGGTTTGTTAGCCATGTAGAGATGATTCATGGTTGAGGAGAAGAATAATGAATTTTTAGCTCCCCAAAGCTTGGGATTTTTTTGTAGAGCCGCTCTCCCTTGGCTGAGGAGTTGGTTCCAATGGGTTATAACATTAAAAATGCATGACTCCATATGACATGTAATTTATGTGAAAAAATTTTATGTTGTTTTTCATGATTTATCCTCATGGTTTGTTTGTGACCTTGTGTTGGAGGTCCTTGTGTTCTTTGAGTCAATGAACCTCTTTGATAAACATATAATTTTTAAGTGTTGCACTCAGGGAAGTAAAAAGATGCTAAGCATGAAATTTATTTTTATCTTAGTTTAGAATAAAAAGTTTTGTTGGCAAGCATCGACACATTGGTGAACCTACTAATGAAACAATATTTCACTGTCGGTGAGATTCAGCACGTCGGTGATTATTTATTATTAAACCCTTTGCAAGTGTACAAGGTAATTGTACTAGGATAAGTAATTGTACTAGGATAAGTATTTAAGGGTTGTCGAACCTCAGGGACGGATGGATTATCGCTAAATCTAAAGAGGAATTTGCTGATTTAAAACCTAAAAACAACTTAAACTTTAATTAAGTAAAGGAAAGAAATCAACTAGTTTTAAAAGCAAGAGATTAATATGATGGAAATTACTTAGGAAATCGAATCCACTATAGAACCATAACAATTACTTAACTTTTAATCTAAATCTAGTGTGAATATGAACAAGTATTCTCAGCTACAAGCTAGAATTACTTCAGAAAGAATCATTAATTAAATTCCATGGCATGAACTATCTTCGACAATAGCACGGATCATCTACACTAAACTAGCTATAGTCATGATCCGTCTAATCTTAGTATAACTCATCCAAGTCATTAATTATCTGAACATTAAAACTATTGTATGAACATCTCATCTAAATCACAGAAATTAGAATTGATGAAAATATCAAAACCACATCAATCTATCATCTACAAGACAATAAATCAACATAGATTTGAATAAACATTAAAAGCTCTTCCATTAAAAAGGAAATCCATATCATACAATTGTCATTATTCACAACTGAGATCTAAATTAAAAAGAAAAGAAACTGAAACTTATCTATAGCTTCATCAACTCCTAAGTAAAAGAAAAGTCTAGCCTTCTATGGTAGAAGAAAACACTTGAATCTCCATTAGAAGCTTTGAGTTCTCTTCCATCTTCTTCTTCATTTTTCTCTTCCTAAAATCTACTGGAATCCCCCAAGTTTAAGCCAAATATGTCTTTTTAAAGGCATAAGTTCCGTAAGAAGAAGTCCAATATGAAAAGGATTGGAATTTGGGTCAAACAAGGAAACTGCACGTTATGCCGTTCGATCGCCCTGCATGCCCGTTCGATCGCTTGAACTGTATTTTTGTCTGAATTCACATTATCCCGATCGATCGGTAAGTGACCCCGTTCGATCAGCTACAATGTTTCTGCAATCTGGACAGTTTTCCTGGACAGTTCATATTCTGTTCATTAAGCTTTCCTTCATGTCCATATTAATTTCCAACTTGTTTATAACTCCCAAAAGTTGTCCAAATCACTTTAAAGCATGTGAAGACTATTTTAAACTATTCAAAACATCGTCCAAGTACTTCGATAAGCGCACTTTTCCTACAAAATATAAAATATCATACTTTAGACATGTAGAAAGTAATTAAAATTCCATCTTGATTTAAATACATGTCTAAACTACTAATAACTACAAAATTATTAATAATTAAACTAAAATACTAATATCTATCTTAATCTAAATAAACCATAATTAACTCTAAATTAACCTAATTTATACTAGTAAATAAGGTAAAAAGGCATATAAAATAGATATATATTTCATAGTTATCAAATACCCCCAAACCTATATTTTGCTAGTCCTCGAGCAAAACAAAAACAAAATAAAACAACTAATCTAAAAAAAATAAAAATAAATAAAAGCCACTTTCATAGGGAATCACGATTGCATTTAGTGTATGCAACAAGCCTTTAAACCCCTAGGTGTCCCTAGTTGGACGAGTTGTGTCTCGTGAGGGTTTGCAGTAATGATACCCACAAACATCAAAACCTAAGGAAAAAAAAAACAAAAAAACAAGAAAACAAAAATTTGAAAAACAATCTTCTCTTAAAAACACATAACTATTTTTAAAAAGAACCAACCACAAATACTTGAAATAAGTAAACAATTAAGATCTGATCACTTTCAAGTAAGGAATAATCCATTCTATAACCCATCTTAGAAATAATTGTGCAACTACATATATACATTTCAAAAACATAAAGTGTAGAAACTTTGTAGCCATACAATTTCATTCTTTATTAACAAGCATATCTTATGTGACCCATTAACAAAGCTCATTAAAGTTCACTAACTCAAAAATATAACAATGACAATCTTTCATCTCTAACACCTCATAATAAACTCTCATGTAATAGCCTTCAAATTTCAATTAAATTCAGGGAATAAGAGCATAATATACTTCAAAATATGACTTGTGCAATACTTAGTTCTATTAAGTTTTCTAAATAGTCCATGTAACAAGCGTTAGGCCAGTGTCCCTAATCCAGTTGGCTCAAGGCACTAGGTGTTGAAACACCCCTCAGGCTTAATAACTCGAACTATAAAGGCTACAGAACCAAGTAAGTCATAAAAGAATTTATCTCAACTTTTCACCTTTTGACGCGATCCCTTATACTTGCCTAGGCACAAGGTCCGGTTACTCAGTAAAAAGAGAAACAAACCTTTTTTTTTTCTTTTCATCATCAATTTTTTTTTCATTCAATCTATTTTTTTTTTCAACTTTTTTTTTATCATTTTTTTTATCATTTTTTTTTCATTCTTTTTTTTTCTATACACACTTATCCCATTTTTTTTTCAAATAAAAGCTAAGCATAAAGATCTATCATAAAATATTAAAAATTACTCAATTGCCAAGTTTTCAAAAATATATGCTCAGTTAAAGATATCCCACTAAGATTACATGTAATAAATCATAAAATTATATTCCTACAAGTTTCAAGTGTGTGAAATGTGATTTCAAAATATAAGCACAATTATCCAAGATAATGAAAATAAAATAGAAATTACTCACTTAATTATTTTCATCACTTAATTAATTACTTGAACTTTCTTCATGAAATTGATCTCTTTAAAAACAAATATATACTTTTAAAAGAAAATAAGCGATAAAACCCACTTAAAAGAAAAGAAAACAAAACAAATAATGAAAAAAAAATACTCTAAAATATCCTAAAAAAAAAGAAGAAATCAAAATATCTTTCTACACCCCCAAACCTAAACTGAACATTGTCCTCAATGTTAAAGAAAATTTATACTACAATGACAAGAATAAGTAAAAAAGGGAAAGAAAGATATCACTTGAAAGCATAACTAATCCACTAATCTGAAAATGAAGTACATAGGATTGGAGAAAACATGAGAAACATACAGGTAAAGAGCAATTTCCAAACCTAAAATACCAATCTACCAGAAAAGAGATAACAAAAAAAATTAAAATAAAATAAAATAAAAATAATAAAAATAAAAATAAAAAATAAAGAAAAGAAAAGATAAAAGTAGCCCCTGCACAGCTAAATATCAGCATCATCAGAATCATCGGCATCAGTATAACTCTAGTCACTATCATCTGCATCTGTCGGAGCTGACTGGCTACGAATCAAATCAGCCAGTCCCTATATAAGTCCCCTCATCTCAGTCATCTGAGTAGCCATCTGAGCATCTATATGGGCAGTAAGCCTCGTCTGAAACTGTGCCAAAGAAGAAACAATATGTCTGCGAAGACGATGCTCCATCTCCAGGAAAGAGTCGTTAGCATGTGCGAGAATGTGCTGCTCAGCTGCAACCTCTGGTACACCCTCTATGGCTGGCTCCTTCTCGTTCACCTCGTCGAATGCTGGTCTAGGCGGACGATGTGTGATCATCCGGTTTAGGGTCGCCTGGGAAATGACCCCTAAACCTCGGCTCGTTGGTGCATATGAAGGAAAATCCAAATGAAAGTGAACAAAAATCCGCTCCAAAAGAAAAGGAAAAGCTAATCGAGCATCCATTGGTCCAGAAACTATATCTACCATCCGTGCGAAGACAAAGGAGGGCAAGTCGATGTGAATCCGCTCCGCATGACCCAGAACATAAAGAAGGCGAGCAAAGGTGAAGTCAACCTTCTTATGACGGTGGAACCATATGTCATACTCCAATATCAGATGTGCAAAACGATAGTCCCGCGTCATAAGAGAAGCTGGCAATCCATATGTGAGGGATGGGCCTCGCTCCTATCCCATAAGAGTCCCCGTGATAGTATACTCATCAGGAAAAGCAAAATCAGCAAAAGAGGGATAAGTGAAGCTGGAGCGTGCGAGACCCATCATTGCAACTATAAGATCTGGTGTGATAGTGATCGTAATATCTCCAATTGTGCTGACAATATATCCCATCTCATTAAGAACGGCAGATGCATAAAAAGATCGGACCTGCTCATGATGTACGCGAGCATCAGGGGCTACAATCTGTGAGAAAAAGGAGTACCAATCCTCTCGCTCCATAAGCCATGACTGGGCAGCAGTAATGGTGGGGACAAACTCCACCTGTCGCTCATAAACAATAGGACGAAGATGTAGATCGGCAGCGGCGGTAGTAGACGATGAAGCACGCTAAGTAGAAGAGGCTCCCTTCCTCTTCTTCAGAGCTTTTGGACGAGAACCGTGCACCATAGATCTGCAAAAAGCTCAAAAACAAGTACTAAAAGGGATATGGAAGCTACTAGAAAGCAGAAAAAATTTTGTACACGCCCAATAATGTCAAATTATGAAAATACCCCTAAAAAAATTGAGCATAAATGTCCCAAATTAAAGTATAATATGTACGAGTGAAAATTGAGCATCTTTCGTAAAGCAAGTACATATAAACTGATTCATTAAAGCCTCAAAAATTGAAATTTTCAACAAAAACAGTGCGGACTGAAAAATCCGAAATCTACCGAACATAATGCCTTAATTAGTCAATCAAATTGTACCAAAGGATCAATCGAAAATATACAAGACATTTCTAACAAATTTCCACAAAAAATTGCACCGGATTTAGTCAAAAATTGAAAGAAAAATGCAAAAATCGAATTTGGGGCTTACTGGTGAAACAGAGGGACAGCGTGAAATAGAGGATGATTCAGCTCAAATGGACTCCGGAAATGGATTCTACACGAAAAATTGGAGAGGAGGGATGATTGTTGACCAAAAATCTCGCCGGATAGGGTACGGAAGATGGCGGAACGAATTGGCCGGCGCATGCGTTGTAAGTGACAACTCGACCATTCGAACGGAATACTTACTGATCGATCGGGCGATCGATCGGGAACAGTCCCGATCGAACGGGAAAACACAAATTTTTTTTTTTAAAATCCAGTTAATTAACTAAACTACTAAATAAATAAAAAAAATTACTAAATGGATTAAATAAAGGAAAGTTAATTAAAACTAAAAGAGAAAGAGAGAAAATACACATAAAAACACATCGAATAAAACAAGGGTTGCCTCCCTAGAAGCGCTAAGTTTAGTGTCTTCAGCCAGACAGTGTGCACTCCCTTAATGTATTAATGGATCAATCAAATCAATAGAGTCAATGTCACCCCTCTCAATATCTCTCTCGATGACAGGCTTAAGTCTCTGACCATTAACTTTAAAAACTCGATTATCTTGTGGGTCAGAGATTTCAATTGCGCCATGAGGGAAAACCTGAGTAACAACATAGGGGCCATCCCAACGAGATCTAAGCTTACCTGGGAAGAGACATAATTTAGAATTAAAGAGCCAAACTTTTTGGTTAGGTGCAAAGGACTTTCGATGGATTAAACGGTCATGTAGAGTCTTAGTCCTTTGTTTATATAATTTGGCACTCTCGTAAGCTTCATGATGCATCTCTTCCAATTCATTAAGTTGGAGTTTGCGGTGGGAACCAGCTTTGTCCATGTTGAAATTAAATAATTTAATGGCCCAAAAAGCACGGTGCTCCAACTCAACGGGTAAGTGACACGCCTTACCGTAAACAAGACGGTAAGGGGACATGCCAATGGGGGCTTTATAAGCGGTCCGATATGCCCATAAGGCATCATTAAGACGCATGGACCAATCTTTTCGATCTGGGCGCACTGTTTTCTCAAGGATTTTCTTAATCTCACGATTAGACACCTCTACTTGACCACTAGTCTGAGGATGGTAGGGGGTTGCAACTTTATGTGTGACGGAATATCTTTGAAGAAGAGCTTCAAAGGAACGGTTACAAAAGTGGCTACCCCCATCACTAATGATTGCCCTAGGTATACCAAATCGACAAAAAATATGTTCCTTGAGAAATGCCACCACAACCTTATGGTCATTGGTTTTCGTCGCTATGGCTTCAATCCATTTGGAAACATAATCAACAACGACCAAAATATAAGTGTAACCAAAGGAGGGTGGAAATGGTCCCATAAAATCTATTCCCCAAACATCAAAAATCTCAACAATGAGGATGGGTTGGAGAGGCATCATGTCTCTTCGAGAAAGGGCCCCTAGTCGCTGACATCTATCACAAGACTTACAAAACTCATGAGCATCTCTAAACAAGGTGGGCCAGTAGAATCCACTTTGAAGAACCTTAGCAGCAGTTTTCTTTCCCCCAAAATGACCGCCACAAGCATGAGAATGACAAAATGTGAGAATACTATGGAATTCACTATCAGGCACACATCGGCGAATAATCTGGTCAGAACAAAACTTAAAAAGATCTGGGTCATCCCAATAATAGTGCTTAACATGAGAAAAGAATAAATCTTTGTCCTGTTTAGTCCAATTAGAGGGAATGCGACCCACAGCAAGATAGTTAACAATATGGGCAAACCAGGGGGGTGAATTGGTAGAGACAACAAAGAGTTGCTCATCGGGGAAAGAATCATCAAGTGGTTCAGGGTTGGAAGGTTCCTCAAGTAAGATCCTAGACAAATGATCAGCCACAACATTCTCAACACCCTTTTTGTCTTTAATCTCATAATTGAACTCTTGAAGGAGCAAAATCCATCAGATGAGCCTAGGCTTGGTATCCTTCTTAGAAAGAAGGTAGCGTAAGGCTGCATGGTCAGAAAAGATAATGATTTTTGACCCTAAAAGGTACGATCGGAATTTATCAAGGGCATAGACAACAACTAGCAATTCCTTTTCTGTAGTGGTATAGTTCAATTGGGCATCAGAAAGGGTCTTACTAGCGTAATAAATGACATGGGGGACTTTGTTCACTCTTTGGCAAAGGACTGCGCCCACAGCATAGTCAGAGGCATCACACATAATCTCAAAGGGTAGGGAGTAATCAGGGGGCTGAACGATAGGGGTGGTAGATAGGAGTGTACGAAGCTTGGTGAAAGCTTTCGTACAGGCATCATCAAACTCAAAAGGAACATCCTGAGCCAACAAATGACACAAGGGCCGGGAAATCTTACTAAAGTCCTTGATGAATCGTCTATAGAAACCGGCATGGCCAAGAAAAGAACGAACTTGTCTTACCGTAGTGGGTGGAGGCAAGTTAGCTATTAGGTCAACTTTGGCCTTGTCTACTTCAATACCAAATTTGGAAACAACATGACCTAAAACAATGCCCTCTTGAACCATAAAATGACTTTTTTCCCAACTCAAAACCAAATTAGTCTCCTCACAATGTTTAAGCACAAGAGATAAATTATGAAGACACTCATCAAATGAAGCACCAAAAACAGAAAAATCATCCATAAAAACTTCCAAAAATTTATCAATCATATCAGAAAATATGGACATCATACAACGCTAAAATGTAGCAGGAGCATTACACAAACCAAATGGCATACGTCTATAAGCAAATGTACCAAACGGACAAGTGAAGGTGGTCTTTTCCTGATCCCCCGGAAACATAGGTACCTGATTATACCCTGAGTAGCCATCTAGAAAGCAATAGAAGTCCTGACCTGCTAGTTTTTCTAAGATCTGGTCAATGAATGGCAAGGGAAAATGGTCCTTTCGGGTCATGGAATTCAACTTCCGATAGTCTATACACACTCTCCACCCTGTGGTTTCCCTAGTAGGGACTAACTCTCCTGATGAATTGGACTTAACAGTGAATCCAGACTTCTTGGAAACAACCTGGGTAGGACTCACCCACTCACTATCAGAGATAGGGTATATGATACCTGCATCTAAAAGCTTAACCACCTCCTTCATGACTACCTCTTGCATGTTAGGGTTCAACCTCCATTGTCCTTCTCTCGAGGGTTTGACCGTGTCCTCTAAGTGGATCCTGTGCATACAAATGGATGGGTCAATCCCCCTAAGGTCAGCTACCGTCCATCCTATGGCTCTCCTATGTGTGACTAGGACGGTAAGCAATCTACTCTCTTGGTCACTAGTCAAACTAGAGGAAATAATGACTGGGAGAGTGTCCTTGGGTCCCAAGAAAGTATACTTGAGAGAGCTGGGTAAGTTTTTCAATTCAAGCTTAGGTGGTGACTCTATGGAGGGCTTAAGAGGTGTGGAGGCTGATGTAGGTAAGGGCTCTACCTGGGGCTTCCAAGAGGAAGACTCGGGAACACTAGCAGCCGCTAGTTGGCTATGGACCTCCTCCAAAGATGGGTCAATAGTGGACTCCTCTAACCCTGGGTATAGTAAAGTCATTTCAAGAGCATCTCTCATTAGGGCAAGGGGGAGGGCTTCATGGACTAAGTCATCTAAATGGTCAACCATTAAGCACTCAAAGTCACACTCAATAGGTGGTTGCTTAGATGCATGGAACACATTAAGTCTCACATTCATATTCCCAAATGATATCTCCATCACTCCCATTCAACAATTGATACAAGCATTAGCAGTGGCAAGGAAAGGGCAACCTAGAATGACGGGGATTTGGTGTGTGGTATTGCAGACAGGTTCCATATCTAAGACAAGAAAGTCAACAGGGAAGAAGAACCGATCAACTTTCACTAAGACATCCTCAATGACTCCTCGAGGCTTATGCACAGAACGGTCGGCTAGCTGCAAGGTAACTGATGTAGGCTGCAATTCTCCTAACCCTAGTTGCTCATACACCGAGTAAGGGAGTAGATTGACACTCGCACCAAGGTCAAGGAGGGCTTTATGGATGGAGTGATCACCTATGACACAAGAAATAGTGGGTACTCCAGGGTCCTTATACTTAGGTGGGGTGTCAAACTTCAAAAGAGAGCTAACTTGCTCGGTGAGAAAGACCTTCTTAGACACATGGGTCTTAGATTTACGCTTTTGAGTGCATAGGTCTTTGAGGAACTTAGCATAAGCAGAGACTTGCTTAATGACATCTAAGAGGGGGAGATTAATTTTGACTTGTTTAAAAGTTTCAAGAATATCATCCATCTTAGCTGTGCTTTTTCTAAATGGTGGGGCCATGTGAAGACATTGAGGAAAGGGTGCCCTAGGGATATAAGATCCATCGGAAGAGGTCTTGGACTGTGGCTCTAAGGAAGAGGAAGGAGAGACTGACTCCTTTGAATTTGGTTCACTCTCTAACTGATAAGGCTCATTAGGGGCTGAATTGTCTAACCCTTCATTTGTGGTACCCAAGGACTCCTCTCCAACCTGATTATCAATGTGTCGACCACTCCTAAGGGTAGTTATGGACTGAACTTGTTCATTAGAGGAATTGACTATCTCTACTCCACATTGACCTTTAAGGTTTTGTTGGGGCTAATTCGGTAATGTTCCTGTCTCTCTCTTATTGATAGCAATGGCTAGTTGTCCAATTTGGGCTTCTAACTTTGCTATAGATTGTGTGTGAGAGTGGAGGAGTTGGGATTGAGATTAAATGCATTGCAGGGTACTCAAAACCTTTTCTTCAAAACTTGGACTCCTATTGGGTTGGACATACGGAGGTTGCACTTGAGGTTGGTGGATATGGGCTGGTGGGACTTGGAATGGGGGCCTAGGGGGTTGGTTACCCATAACCCCTTGGTTTTGTGTCCGCCAAGAAAAGTTAGGATGATTCCTCCACCCAAGGTTATATGTATTTGAAAATGAATTATTCTCAGCCCTAGGGAAGGATTGGGTGGCATTCACATGGTCTTGGACAAGCTCAGGAAATTGAGAGGCAGAGGGGCACTCAATGATAGTATGGACTGGGCTAAGGCATATTGTGCATGCATCTTGAGTGAAGGGAGTGGGCTGATGGGTTGAAGTCATAAGGAGGTCAAGTTTCCTACTCAAAGTATCAACTTTGGAGGAGAGGTATAATGGGTTTTTGACTTCATACAAGCCACCCCTAGAGGGGGGCATTGTTTAAGGTAGATAATCCACTCTCATTTCTATTCAACGCAACATGTTGAAGAGAATTTTCACTCAACTCCTCAAAAAGTTTCCACGCCTCATTTTCATTTTTTAGCAAAAAGGTACCCCCACAACTTGCATCAACAAGATGACGGTTTTGTTCAGTAAGACCCTCATAAAAACGTTGCACTAATTGCCACTTAGGGACAGCATGATGAGGACACCTCTTAAGAAGGTCCTTAAGTCTATCCCAACTCTCATGGAACTGTTCAGTGGGAAGTTGGGCAAAAGTGGTTATGGCCTTTCTCATTTGGTTGGTCTTACCTATGGGGAAGTACTTTTGAAGGAACTCTTGTTGCATTTGGGCCCATGTTGTGATAGTGTTTGGCTCTAATGAGTGAAGCCATTCTTTAGCCTTATCTTTCAGTGTGAAAGGGAAAAGCCGAAGTTTAACAACTTCATCAGTTAAATTTGAGAGCTTAAAAGTTTTGCATAGTTCTAAGAAGTCATCTAGGTGCCTATACGGGTTTTCATTATTAAGCCGATAAAAGGATGGAAGCATTTGAATAACATTGGGCTTAATCTCATAATTTTGAGCAGCAACCACTGGCAACCTAATGCATGAAGGAGAGGTGTACTCATTGGGAGTGTAATACTTCCTTAGAGCTTTAAGTGGAGCATCTACTAACTGATGTTCAGCCATTATGGGGCTAGAAGTAGTGTGGGTGGAGGAATTGGTGGGAGAGTTTGGGGGTGTAGGGATGTAGGTTGAGGGCAACTCAGCTCTCCTAGATGTCTTCTCAAGCTCAGGGTCAAATGGTACTAATCGGGGGAGTAAGGAGCGACGACCACACATACCCTACAAACACACCATACAATTTTAAATGTAAAAAGGGGAATAACAAGCAAAAACTAACTAAGAAAAGAACTAAAAATAAAGAGAGAAAATGATCTTGCAAACCGAAGAGAAGCACTATGCTTATCGATGTCCACTTGTGGCCACAAGTGTAGAGAGCACGATCTTCAACTCAGCCTACAAAATCAAATTAAAAAAAAATCGTAAGAAACTAAGAATTAACCTAAAAACTAAAGTAAACTGAGTCTAAAGTAGCTAGAATTATCCTAATTCTAATTTAGTAACAAATCAACACCGTCCCCGGCAACGGCGCCAAAAACTTGATCATTTATAATTAAACCCTTTGCAAGTGTACAAGGTAATTGTATTAGGATAAGTAATTGTACTAGGATAAGTATTTAAGGGTTGTCGAACCTCAGGGACGGATGGATTATCACTAAATCTAAAGAGGAATTTGCTGATTTAAAAACTAAAAACAACTTAAACTTTAATTAAGTAAAGGAAAGAAATCAACTAGTTTTAAAAGCAAGAGATTAATATGATGGAAATTACTTAGGAAATCGAATCCACTATAGAACCATAACAATTACTTAACTTTTAATCTAAATCTAGTGTGAATATGAACAAGTATTCTCAGCTACAAGCTAGAATTACTTCAGAAAGAATCATTAATTAAATTCCATGACATGAACTATCTTCGACAATAGCACGGATCATCTACACTAAACTAGCTATAGTCATGACCCGTCTAATCTTAGTATAACTCATCCAAGTCATTAATTATCTGAAGATTAAAACTATTGTATAAACATCTCATCTAAATCACAGAAATTAGAATCGATGAAAATATCAAAACCACATCAATCTATCATCTACAAGACAATAAATCAACATAGATTTGAATAAACATTAAAAGCTCTTCCATTAAAAAGGAAATCCATATCATACAATTGTCATCATTCACAACTGAGATCTAAATTAAAAAGAAAAGAAACTGAAACTTATCTATAGCTTCATCAACTCCTAAGTAAAAGAAAAGTCTAGCCTTCCATGGTAGAAGAAAACACTTGAATCTCCATTAGAAGCTTTGAGTTCTCTTCCATCTTCTTCTTCATTTTTCTCTTCCTAAAATCTACTGGAAACCCCCAAGTTTAAGCCAAATATGTCTTTTTATAGGCATAAGTTCCGTAGGAAGAAGTCCAATATGAAAAGGATTGGAATTTGGGTCAAACAAGGAAACTGCACGTTATGCCGTTCGATCGCCCTGCATGCCCATTCGATCGCTTGAACTGTATTTTTGTCTGAATTCATGTTATCCCGATCGATCGGTAAGTGACCCCGTTCGATCGGATACAGTGTTTCTGCAATCTGGACAGTTTTCATGGACAGTTCATATTCTGTTCATTAAGCTTTCCTTCGTGTCCATATTAATTTCCAACTTGTTTATAACTCCGAAAAGTTGTCCAAATCACTTTAAAGCATGTGAAGACTATTTTAAACTATTCAAAACATCGTCCAAGTACTTCGATAAGCGCACTTTTCCTATAAAATATAAAATATCATACTTTAGACATGTAGAAAGTAACTAAAATTCCATCTTGATTTAAATACATGTCTAAACTACTAATAACTACAAAATCATTAATAATTAAACTAAAATACTAATATCTATCTTAATCTAAATAAACTATAATTAACTCTAAATTAACCTAATTTATACTAGCAAATAAGGTAAAAAGGCATATAAAATAGATATATATTTCATACTTATCAGTCGGTCAACTCACTGAGAAGTATTGAAGACACTATCAGAAACCTTTGATGTGTCTATGATCATAAAATGGTTTTACTAATGGGTTTGAAATTGCATGAAAGAGTGGTTCCAAGCCTTTTCATGGACATTTATGCATTATAATTCGGTTATTTGATTTCAATATAAATACCCTTGACAAACTTTGACCTGAATCTTACAAATTCTCTGACCTTGAGGAGAAAGCGGTGGACTAAAGGTGTGTCAAAATTCAGTGAAAGGGGAGAAAAACCGGATTCATGGAGACCTCATTTAAATGAGGAAAGAAGTCAAATTGCTAGCCTCATACTGCGATTTAACATCATGTGTATACATGATGGATTTGAATTAACTGTTATTGTGATTGAATGTGTGAAAACATGACTTTTTGTAATGTTATGATATGATGATAATTATGTTCATGATCCCTGTGTAAAATGGGTATTTTATTCCATGACATCTTTTTATAATCTTGATTATATAATAGTAAATGTGAGATATCATGTTGCATTATTTTATAGATGGGTTAAAAATAAAAGTGATAGTTTTGTTATTCTTCGCGATTGTGGACAATTTACTAACACTACAGAGACACTACCGATGGAACATAGACGATGAAAGCAAGAGATATTGACATTCATAGACATGTTGGTGTGCAACCGATAGGTCACTGGTAGTAAGGTCAATGCACCAATGAGAATGGTTATCTTTGCCATTTTACTATCATCATGGTTCAACACGTTGATAAGTATACCGACAACAAGTTGGTTTAGGTAAATTCTAGCAATGAACGCTACATGTGTTGGTTGTTACTATGAGATATAAAAGCATGATATTGAATGTTTGATATGCAATTATATGTGATATTCTTATTGATGATGTTTGGGTTATGTACTTTGTATGTGTGAAAATCCTTTTAATGGATCGCACCTCGAGAATTGTTGGGCAAGGGCATTTAAGGACAAGGGATCCTTGTGTTAATATGGCTCCTCAAGTGTAACACCCGAGATTTTTTATCACATTTTCTTAAATTGCGCAAAAAATTTTGCAACATAGTGACTGTAAATTAGGAAAAATGACGAATACAAAGCCTGTGAAAGCAATTAATAATTTAAAACATCACACATCAATTTTTCCCATACAAATTTTTGCTCATTCAATCAAATATCGTATGAGCAAACCAAACATCCTTAGGCGCTACTCAAAAACAACGTACGAAATAAATTGCTATGATCATAGACTTAAAATACAAATCTCTACCTGGTATCCCTAAATACAAGTCCTATAACAGTCCACAGTCAAATCCAAATTACAAGTCCATAATGCATAAACACTTTAATTCTCATCTCACCCAATACATGAGATCGTGGCACAAAATAATACTCGTAGTGAGTTAAGGATATACCTGAGTCGAAGGAGATCAATTCACTCTTAAGGGAAAATGCATCCATCTTCAGAAGCTCTCCGTCACAAACCAACAAAAGCCTAAGCCTCCATTCCATCAGGGCTAAAAAATAAGAAAAATGAGTATTTTCATACTCAATAGGAAAATGCTCAATAAGGGAGTTCTAGACAGTGAACTCTATAAGTCCATACATAGATGCGATCATGCAACTCAAACATGAAGCAGGCAGGCATATAATACACATGCACATATACATACAATCATGTCAAATACATACCATCAAACCAATCTTACACATACTCGTATGGCCTTACTCGTACAATCTTACTTATACAACCTTACTCATACAATCTTACTCATACTTCACTTAACACATCCATCTCATAATCATAACTCACCACCAAACATATCATTACATATTTGTATAATATTCACCAACCACCTTATGGACAAAGCGTCTTACTTAGACGTCATCAAACTAAGCTCCTCAAGCAAACCCCATTTTTCACCCTCTTACTTATACCTCACTTATTATGCTTATTGTTCACTTCATAATTTGTAGGTTATACTTGTACAATATGCAACACTCTTACTGTCGGACCATCCCCCAACATACGCTCTAATCCAAACCAATCCACTCCTATCCTAGCCCATTAAACTTACATACTCCATCTTCTTTCATACGGTTACACATCTATATCCAAATCCATACCAAACCCTCTGTCACCTCTTACCGTCCATCGCCCATACTTATGCCCCCACAAACATACACATATCCATTGCACAAGCATATAGCCATCATACATATGTATGCCCATATATATCAAACATACTTACAACTCACATGCATGTCATATGCATTTCAACATGGCATAATTTATCCTCTTACATCAAACAAATCATGATTTAGCATCCAATCACCAAATTTCAATAATCCTAGAATACTTCTACACATTCAAAGAATACTATCATAAAATTATGAGTTCAAAGCTCCCCTACCTCTAATCCATGACATTTAATGGCAAGCATATAATGGTGGCATCTTCGGTGGTGGAGTTGCTAGCCAAAAGCATTGCCAAGCTGATAGAGCTATTGTCCCAAGGGTTTAGGAAAAATCCGTGATCCACGGTAGTGCACTAGGTGGCTGGGAGAAAGATCATGCCAACAGAAATGACAAGTGCATCCAAAAGTCGAGATGGACTAACTAAAAGTTGGCTGATGCCTAAGAGGCACTCAACCGGACACAAAACATCAAAATTGGCCATGGACATCACCCAATGACATTGATTTTGTGTCTATAAAGGCCTACATAAAGGCGGAGGGCATGAGGCGATGCTCTAGGATAGAGGAGAGGTGGAGGGCTCTTGTGATCAACTTAATTGGTGACAGAGCCAGCTGATGGTCAGGTGGCGCGATGCGGCTCCTAAACCCTAAACCACATGCGTGGCTACATGCACCAGTGGCCACACACAACAAAGAGGGCCACTCGAGGGGAAGAGGGCTGGACAGTGGCGGCACAAGGCAAAAAAAGAGAGAGACAAATCTAGGTCCAGGATATGGTGACCGACCGAAGTGGTGACATCACCATTCACCACACATAACCAAAACAATCAGTGCGGGCGGCTATGCATCTCGCACATAAAAGGGCGAAGGGGTGTCTTAGGGTCAAGCAGTGGTGGAGAAAAGGCCATGGTGAAACAAAGCTGGCCCAAGGCCGACTAGAGGCCAGTCGGTGACTGGATGCATCATGATGGCAAAACGGCCATGAAAGGTCATATGGTTAAGACCCACATCGAGCCAGAAGGATGGAGCAGGACAATAGGGTTGAAGCAGGGTTAGAAACAACAACCTCCAACCAACATCGAATCGAGGTAGATCAGATAGAGTCCGTCTAGTAGATGGTGGTGGAAAATGTACCAAAGGCAGACACTTTGGGTTGTCAGGCAAAAAAAACTATTTTTCAAACAGTTTGGATCAGTAGGGTGGAGGAGATGGAGCGTAGTGGTGGGAAATTGTGCTTGGCTAGGGTAGTCTCCATACCTTTTCCAACCCAAGGATGACTGGAAGGAGGTGGTCAGGAGGCTAGTCAGTGACCAGAAACACACTGACGTCTCCAAAAATGAACTGGATGGTGAGAAAGAAAAAACTGAAGAAAATACTAGCAGCTCACAAGGAGCGAAGAGACACCTATGGGGTCTTGGCGGCCAGGCGAAGCTATGTCCAATGGAGGACTGCAGCAAACGGCAGCAAAATGGCCCTCTGGTGGCCCAAAAACGAAACTAGACGATGAGAAAAACTGAGGAAAAGACAAGTACCTTGTGGAGGAGCAAAGAGACTGTGGTGGTAGTTTTACCTGGCACCACCGAACTCGTGGAGGCAAGATGAAGTGGATTCCGATCCAATGTGGAGGATGTACATCGGAGTGACCAAAAACTCTCTCAAGTTTCTCTCAAAACTTCTGGACAAACCAAGCATTTTGGAATGTGTCGTGTTCTGGGCATTCTTTAATTTATATTATTTTTATCATTTTATGTCTCCATCATGTGCTACCTCCTATTTACACATTGTACCTCAAAAATTCACGCTGAAAGCGCTCGTCAAGGCCTGTGGCCTGCAATTAAACCGAACACACTGAGGTCAAATACACAAATATAAATACACCGAAGCGTAATATATTTTGCCAAAAATGATAAAAAATAGCAAGAAAATCACATAAAATCATAAAAAATCATGGACATTAGATCAAATGTCTTTAGCCACATAATGGAAAGCATTTGGTATGAATTACGACGAAGGTCTTTAGACTCTTTAAGGATGGCAGTTATGTAGAACCGCTTCCATGACCCTGGAGATATGTTTGACTGGACTAAAGTAGTAAAAGATGAAGAGTCACACGCAGTACAATACAAGAGGTTCCGATGATCATCGAAGTCGAGACTTTAACCATTTGGGTCTATAAACCTTTGTGGGCCTTAGATTCATGACATGCATGGAGCAGGTAGGCCTTAAAATACTTGATGTCTATGGTGAGTGGTTCATGGTTTAGTGAGGCTAGGTTGTACTCCTAAACTTGGCTACTACATCATAAAGAATCTTTTAGCTTACACTTATGGCAAGAGTCTTCCAAGTGAAGTCATGTTATGATGTTTGAAATCATAAGATAATAAATATGAATGTCTTGCCTTTTCTATTTATGTATGATGATGATGAAGAATACTATTGGAAATGATAGTATTGTATTTGTGATAATGTAATAAAATTATGTGCATTATTATTATATAGTACTTGTTTAGCCATCTCATTGGGTATATTTGTATACTCAACATCCTCATAATGCATCAGAAGAGTAGCCGGGTTAGGAACGGAAGCATGGAAAGGATGACAAGATATAGAGGAAATGTAGAATTTCTTATTTTGTGCAATTTAAACATAGGCACGTGAGTGGCAATTACTTATGATTGTATGTGTGTGATGGATTATTAGTATGTACTTAGGCAAGATCCTGTGTGATTTATGTGTGATTTGCCCTTGTCCTAATTATGAATATGATGGTTTGAATATTCTTATATTTGAAAACAAGTGAGTCACCCCAAGGATAATGTTGTCGTTGATTGATGAAAAGGAGTTTTGAAAAATAAATTTGTTTCCGTTGCTTTTATTGTGATAAAAGAGTTTTGAAAATCTTGGGGCGTGACACTATCTAGTGCAATGAAACAATGAAAGTGTTAGTAATCATGGAACATTGAGAATCTTGACCACTTGGTTCATGAGCTTTTGTGGGCCTTAGCTCCATGGCATGGATGGAGCCGGTGATAGTCTTCAACATGAATTTGAAGCTGCTAAGTGGAGTGGTATACACTTCAAGGAGTCAGGAAGATCTCCTTGATGTTGCTACAGACTTCAGTGAACCTTTTTGTTTTATGTTTAAGTGTTGATCGTGAAATGTGATTACAAATTGTTTATGTCATGGTTATAATGTTATTGTTTCTATATAGCCAACCCACTGGGTATACTCGTATACTCAGCATATGTGTAGTGCAGATACCTTACAAGATTGAGTTCTTTTGAGAATTTGTATACGTGGCATATAATCACTAAAGAGATGTAGAAAATAGATACTAACTTAGGCAGCATTACCATCTACTTCTTGATATCTTCTTTTCTTTACATGTTTATAAATCACTTATAAAAGAACTATTTTTCAGCCTTAGTATGCCTCTAGAAAATTCCAAGTACATACAAAAAGAGAAATAATTTGTTAACTGAAGCTAGTCCCCTAGTATCATGCTTCTTTTATAAATAGAGGCTGGTCCCCCTAGTGTCATGCTTCTTTTATAAGAATTCTTGGGTATATTAGTGTGATATCATGTTAACCCTCCGTCATATATTTATATCTCAATTTAGTTTTTCAATTGAACTAATTTTAATTCAACTTTAGAAACCAAAGGAAAAATTATATAAATAATATTAAAAAAATATTTACCAAAATAGTAGAGAAAGGAAAATAATTACCAAAATGGTATTCATTTTGGCCACGTAGACGCCATGTTTTTTTTTCAATTTTTTTAAGATTTTATACTTGAGAAGGACAAAATCATTTTTTAAATTGATTTCATCATTTTGAAGAAGGAAATCCTCTTTAGGACAATTTTGTCCTTCACAAGGACCAAATCACCTAAGTGGAATGAGTGGATTTCGTCCTTTGCAAGGATGATATCTACCTTTTGAGTAGATTTTGTCCTTCAGAAGGAGGAAATCCACTTAAAGGAGATTTCATCCTTCCTAAGGACGAAGTCACCTCCCTTGGCCCTTTTTCGGTTGAAATTGGAGTTTACACTAATTTCGTCTTTGCAAATGATGAAATCAAATTAAATTTGTATAACCATCATATGTAACATACTAATATCCACACAACCAACATATAGATTACATGAATATCCACACAGTGAGTGATTAGAAAGTCTATAAAATATATAAATTAGATACAATGTTCCCAAAATGTTTGGTTTACAAAGCAAGTATTTAACAACTCTAAGTAGCTCTACCTCTCCTACCCCTACAACCTCGACCTTGACCTCGACCCTGACGGTGCTCTACTGGCTCCTCCTGATCCTTCTAGTCGCAATAAGTAACAGATGACTCACCCAAACACGCCTCATGAAAATAAAGAAGAACAAGGTGCTATCGATGAAGATGGAATATCCGTGAATGGAGCATACCTTGGTGGTGTCTGAGCTGCCTTGTCGGAGGGATAATGTACATGAATGTCTATAATAACCAACTGAAGTAGTGGCAAGCTATGAAGGACATTTCATGGTGCTTGATGATCGATTAACATGATGCTAATAAGACCTCACCCAACGTATAAGTGTTAACTACGTCAGTCAAATGTGTAAGTGTCCATCATAAACCAAACTATAAAAAAATTAAAATAAAAGTCATAAATAAAAAATAAAAAATAAAAAAAATATTATGATATAAATAAGATATACTTACAAAAGCTGCCTTAGACGTGCCCCTAGGCTGGTAGGTCTTCTCTTCTGAATCGTCATGTGGTACAATATATCTTCGTGTAATAGGAAAATACCATTGCATATACAGGCTTGAACATCACACGATGTTGTAGCCATCTCACCTTGGATAATAGTGGCTCTCTTGTTATCCCATCAAGCAATAAATGCTACATGATGCACAACCCAATTGGTAATATGGTAGCCTTGTCGAGTGATCCGATGGATAAATTCTATTGTATGAGGAGGGATATCTTGCTCTAAGTTAAATTGGAGCATCACACGATCAAGCGCGTGCATCTCTACAATCTCAAAACATATGAGTGGTGTTCAAGATAGCTACACATCCCTTCCCTCTGTACAAAGAGGAGGTAACTCAACCAACACCTCAAGCGAGTATGGCTGCCTAATGACGTACGCAATTTATAAGCATAATTAGTTTTTAATAACCTTACATAGCATATATTCATTATATTAAATGTGACAATTAAATGTAATTACCTAATAAGATCACTCATGGTCTAACTCTCCTCTTTACAATCGCAGGTTTCGTTGTGGATTTTTAGTTTTTCTCCTCCGAACATTCCACCTTAAGGAGTCAAATTTAACACATAAATTCAACACATCCACATAAAACTATGTTAAAAATATAATAGTGTAAAAAATATATATACCTAGCTCCTAATGGAGCACCCTCTACTATGTGCCCCATCACAATAGTTGGTCGGCAAACATGTAAATGCTCCCACGACCGTAGTTGTGTCACAAAATATAATAAAAGAA
Source organism: Saururus chinensis (assembly GCA_035235625.1). Classification (NCBI taxonomy): domain Eukaryota; kingdom Viridiplantae; phylum Streptophyta; class Magnoliopsida; order Piperales; family Saururaceae; genus Saururus; species Saururus chinensis. Next base: position 33,874,543 of record CP141140.1, read on the forward strand.
TTATTAAAAATGTGAAGCAATTGTAAGTGTAGAAAATACTAACTTCAATAAAGTCATTTACTTGAAGAAGGGTCAAACAACTTGCAATCCCTGAGGTCATAGCCTGACAAGCTTTCCCTAACTCTTAGTATAAGTACGCAAGGTTAGCACTGCCCCATGCATCGGTGTCCGTCATGTTGAAATCCGCAAGGAGGGGGAGGTGAGGTAGCAAGAGGCACATGGATACTAGTGTTATCCGCAAATATAGTAGCCCCAAATAGATGAAGCAAGTATGCGTGTGCATGATGCTCGATGACTATTTTGGTGGCATCTGCTTGGAGCCCAGGAAGCTCACCTAATAGCCATCTAAGGCTCGGCTACCAAGCATCACCAAAGGAGGAGGTGCTCTACCAAAAAGTCTAACTACGAAATCTAAATTTCCTCCTCCTATCATGTTTGTCACTACAAGTCGATTGATGTGAAGTCCAAGTAGAATTGCCACATCCATAAGGGTGATGGACATCTCCCCATAAGGTATGTGAAATGTTTGTGTCTCCCTCCTCCATCTCTAGACAAGAGCTATGAGCAAAGGCCTATTAAGTCTAACGTACTGTAAATGGATGAAGTGTCCAAATCCAGCCCGCTCAATATATGGCAGAATACATTCATATATCTCCTATTGTCAAAGGTATTTAAAATACTCCGTGCACTCAAGGCACCTGGGCCTAAAATAAGTTAAAATATTATAACCCAACGTAACATATAATCATAAAAATTAAATAAAATGCATATACAGTTGGAATACATCTCCTCGCCAAATAGAAGCTGACCTATGCGACTCCTACTGCACAAGTACTAACTCATCAATGGGCCTTGGCCCATAAAAAGGCTTCATATGATCCATATGATCTGCAAGGAAATAAGAACTTCAGAAACATATAGTCAAATAAAAAATGGGGAGTAAATAAAATGTTACACAGTCTAATTGTATGTCTATCAATCAATAGGAGGCCTAGTGCATCTTTTTATTATGCCCAAATTATTTGCACCTCCCACACTTATAACTTGCTCGACCATCTCTCTCCATGGTCACATGGTCCATTGTATTCCTAATGCGGACAGATCGTGGGCGACTAAGTTGTCTTGTTGCCTTTGGAGGTAATAGCACATAAAGAACATCTCTTTCCCAAAATTCCCGACCATGAGGAGAGTAGAATTGTGCAGAGTACATTTCTATAAGTGGTTGATGTGTAACATACTCTTGCCTGTAAACGTTGATGCTGCTTTCCACACAAGGAAGGAAGATGAGACCAAGATACTGGCAGACTTGAGGATAATTACATGTACAAGTTCGGTGAACCACATTCACCACAAGCTTCCTTCCACGCATGGTCATCACTTCATAATTGGGTGCGATTGATCATGTAAACTATATAGTCCCCAATTTTATATTTTTGTTCCCTTATTATCCCTTCCACTATGGGAGTATACGGGGGTGACTATGGCATCCGAAGCGCAAGATCATTTCACAAAGTATTTTTTTACCCGATAAAAAATAGTTGATACTAAGGACTGCATGGGTCATCCTCGTGCCCCTACAAGTCGCTATTTAAACTTTTCACTATATTTGTAGTCATCATGCCAAATCTTCTTAAACCATCATGAGCAAGAGACCATCGTTTAGGGTGTAATCCTTCTCATGAGAGGAGTTGTTTGGCTCTTTGACTTTCCTGACCAATTAAGTTCATTTTAGCATCAAATTATTCAACTATCAGTAACTGCAGCTGCCAATCAAGTCCATGAGTGTATCATTTATAAACTTCTTAAAATTTGCCTTTATATGACAGATGCATTATCAATGGTAGAAGAATGACAGGGGAAAAATTTCAGACACGGCCTTTTGAAGCCCCTTATGTCGATAAGAGATGATTATGACATTCGTCATATCCATAAGTACATTCACCCTCAATTGACTTAAGAACCATTTCCAATTTTTATAATCTTCCTTTAATACTATCCCTAACGCTATAGGAGATAACTCATTGTTCCCATCTGTAGTTGTTGCAGCCATAAGAGCTCCGGGATACTTACCGTACAAGTGAGTGGCATTGACACCAATCACCAGGATGTAAAACCTAAACCCTAGTATAGACAGCCCAAATACCCAAAACATTTGTGTAAATCTCCGACACGAGCCACCATCCACTAGATTAGACTCCAATTTATAAATGGTATAGGGATTCACATTGTGTACTACCTTGAGGTACATTGACAACAATCTCTATGATTCAGCCTGTAAGAACTTAACTCAGTTTAATTTCCATTTTAAATATATGAATTTGTGTGGATTTTGCTTGTTTGTCGGTTTTGATTTGATTTTGGGTTAAGGGTTAGTAACTATGGCTTTAATAAGGTTTAATTTCATTTTTATAAGTTTTGGAGACAAACTTGATTTATTCAATTTTTATAGATTTTATAGGATTTTATCATAATTTTCTTTAATTAAGGGTGTGGGCCATGGGCTCCACGTCTGTTAGACAGTGTGTGACCCACTTGACCCTCTAAACTTCTATTAATTTATTTCAGTAACTGTTGATGTGATTAAATTCATTTTTGGACATAAAAAACCCTAATTAGCCACTTAGAGTATTTTAACCTATTTTGTAGCTCAACAGTTTGTTTATCCAACCCAAAACCCTTACTCTTTAATGACCCAACCCATTGCCCAGATGGGGAAGGGTTGTGCTAGGAGGAAGGAGGTGCTCTACCCCCACTTCCCAAATAAGAAAAATGGATTAAGGTGTGTTTTCTTGCCCTAATCACCCCTATCTTTCAATTTTGGTCGTAATCCTTCTTATCTTCATTTCTCCCAATTTCATTCTTAATTTCTTAAATTATAAATCATGTTTTTAATTTTAATTTAAAACTCTAAATGGGTGACTTTTCATTTTTAACCAAAGGGTATTCTAGATCTACCTATTTTCAAGTTGTTTGAGGTTATTAACAAAAACCTTAATTTTTAGGTAGGATTTCTTGAAATGCATAATTTTAAATTTATGTGGGTTCTTGCTTCATTTTGAGCTTTAATCGTGATTTATTAAAACCATGTTATTTATGGCTATTTTCTTGTGATTAAGCATGAAAATAATTAGATCTATCATGTTCTAGTGTTAGATTTTGATATTAAGATGTTCCATGGTGATTTTATAATTTATTTTGAATTTTGGAATGTTTTCAATTGAAATTTCGGAAGGTTGAAGACGAATTAGGAAAGAGGCAAAAAGTGAATTATGAAGGGCATTTGAATGGCCCAATGACAGTTTGATGATTTTGGCCATTTTTGAGTATTTTCAACCGTTTCTTGTTCTTTTCTCATAATTTTAATTCTTTATGGCCATTCTAACACCTTCCTAGTTAAAGAACCTACCCAAACCACTCTAGTTTTCCTTCTTAGAATTCTGACATTTTCCACAAGGGATTGTCCTAGGATAACGGGTTGACTGTTTTTCTCAATTGTGAGATATTCACCATTGATTGTTACATGTGTATGGGTGATAATGCTCATTGACACAGGTTGTGTAAGAATAATGAAGCTTTTGTTACACGTGATTATGGTATGAATTTGCATGGATATGCAGGAAGGTGTGTGATAAATACACTTGATTTTGCAAGGTGAATATTTATATTGAGAAATGATTATGCATGATATGAATGCTGAGAATTGATTTATGCATGTTGTGATTGTTAAAATGAGATTCATATGTTTATACATGATGTGTATATGTTTTATGAGTTCTAGATGTTCCATGGTGCACATGTGGCATAATATATGCTTACGAAATGTGGGTTATAGAATGATATGTAGGTGGCATGACTATGCGTTTACTAAATATGTTATACATCATGATATACAGGTGTCATGATTGTGTATATGGAATATATTATACATGATGCATAGGTGGCACGAGTATATGTTATAGAATGTGAATTATGACTAGATGCACATGTGGCATGGATATATGTGATTTGTCTCATAATGAATGGTTGTGGTAAATGATTATGTGATGAATGTTATGTTGATAATACATGTGATATCATCATGTGTATACTTTCCATATTAAAACCCATGATGAGCTTTGTCTCACCCCTCTTTGTTTTGTGGTTTAATTTTGGGGCTGCATGTCGTGCCATGCAGGTTCTTCAGATGGGATCTATGTTGAGCATGAGGATGGCACTAGACATTGAGAGAAGGTTTATAGGTTTGCTTGGTTTATGTTAGATTGATTCTATGTATGTTGAGATATATACATTTGACTCTACTTCACACTTTTTTTAGCCATTGTTGGCTTAAACTTATTTAGCCATTGTGGGCTTGTTTTATGACTAGCCGATGTGGGTACGAGTGAACTAATATATTAATTAGTAGTCCTTTCTTTGCTCTATTTGCTTTTGTACAAAGTGTTCATGCGCTACTCTATTGGGTGTTCACCCAAGGATGGGTTAAGTCATCAGCATTTCAACTTGACTTAGTCTCGCCGCATACTTCTTTGATTGGGTCCGGGTTAGGGGTGTCACGTGCTAGAGCGTGACACTCCCCAATCCCCATAAATGGCTTTTATGGTCATATTCCCTTCCACCCATGCTTTTTATAAGAAATATCAACGTGGAACTTCTTCTTCATTCTTTGAATAATATCATATGGTATGAGAGTTAATTTAGCTTGGATGGTAGGCGTTATGACCTTGCAAATAAATGATGTACTACACTGGCTATGATTAATGTTAAGTTGGGCATTCCTATAAGTGTGGTCACCTCTGTATGTCTTCAATTTAAAGAACTCTACACCCCTCTTCATTGATCCATGAACTCTCTAAGAGCAAACACTATCAATGCACTTAATTGTATGTTCTAACTTATTTGCATATAAAACCTTATATTGGACATGATTCCTTATTAAAAACTCCCTCAAGGCTTTGATAAATGCCTCTCTATCCTCAAAGATGTGCCCAACATATAACTCTTCTTCGTTTGGTTGCTCCATGTCCATACCCCAATTAAATTCCTCATCTATTTGCTCATCTATGATATGCGCATAGATTGGCTCCTCCTGTCATAGTACGACGGCTCATCATCATCCACATTCATGTCATTTGTGACAATTGTATTGTCTACTGCATCATCCCTCTCGCCGTCAACCATCTGTGGAGCCCTTTCCTCACCTCTAACACCTTCTTTGTTCACACCATACTCCTCTTTACTTGCTTCGCCAATATTATCTTCACCTTCATTGGCCTCATTTATATCAACGTCATCATCATGGACATGGGCTCCCCTACACATGCATTGAATTTTATATTACCTAAACACTTGTTTAATAACTAAAATTGTTAGATTCATTTATAAATATATATTTCACCATGGATTGCATGGTCCAACATCAGTAAAGGCAACACCTGTGTAGGGGTAATGAATGCCCATCGAGCTCTGAGTTCCAAACCATGCACCGCCTTGTGGCATTCCAAGGGTAACTATCTCATGTGCATGCGACGTGTACCATACATATTACACACAAAATTCATAATTTAATATCTTAATGTTTATCGACAATTAAAAGATTCACACAGGATTCACATCTTAAGAAGCCTTACCTCCAATTAGGTCCACCTCTATCGTCAATAGGTGTAGATGACCTATGACATTCATTTGATGCTACTGTAATGGATAAATTTTCCTCTGCATTATCATCTACTTGCATTTGCATGTGCCTTCCACTGCTCACAATTCTTTCAGAGCTCCTACTTACATTGTGCCCTTCACTAGGCACTCAGGCTTCTTTTTCGAGAACTAACTTGAATATAAATACGTGAGATGCATGGTGAAACATTTGTCTAAATGAAGCCTCATCTCTACACATAGTAGAGTTGATCTCGATCCAAATATTAGAAGGTGACACTTCATAATATTTTTCCATCCCCTTCGATCCCACCCATCTTTGCTAACGGCTTGCATCTCAAGTTCATCATAAGTAGAAGGTTTCTTGATGAATAATGTCATGACTTGGATTTTTGAAAGCTTTTTTAAAATAGCATGAACGGTAGTCACGAGAATGTTTTTTAAATCCTTCAGACGGATGACGGACTTGTACTTAGATGGATGAGCTGTTCTTCTGCAACCAAATTGACTCTCACGCTAAAGATATACTATGTACCATAATTGCAAAAACAAGGGACTTCATCTTGTGCTCGCCTCCTTGTCTCACTTGTCGTCACCTGAAAAATATGCAACCAACCAAACCAAACAACCACGACAACAACAACAACAACAATAAAACATCTCCATCTTGAGGAGAAGAGCTTCCAAAGGACAAAAGATTTAATTAATGTATTTCGGATCGGCCCAACATCATCCTATGTTATTTGCATACATACTCATCAGACAACATCTCCAATGTTTCCAACAAGATCGGATTCAGATGTAGTTTTGCCTACACACTACCCTATCCTAAGAAGGATAACATCACACATACAATGTTTAAGTATTTTCAATCAACCTTCATTTTATGCGAGTCCTTTAATCATTCAACTTGTCTAATTAACAAGCAATATTAACCAATGTTATTAATTATCTCACAATCCTTGTTCAATAATTAATACTATCAAATTTGTATTCACTCAGAGATAACTCGCTCCTTGAGAAATCTCCAGACATAGGACTCCAACACAATGTACAAAACAATGGACACCGATCAAGAAAGAATGCACTAATTGTTACCTGAAAATACCAACTCTTGCTCCAAGGAGTAATTGCATGTTAACAAAAATCCTAGCATCTCTAGAGATCCACTTGGATCAACCATGGGCCTGGAGATGTAGGTACATGCTGTGCTCATGGACACACTGGCTAGAGGTATATGAGCCTTCCATGATGCTCAAAAACTTGGGTGTGCGCGAATGCTCAAAGAGCTAGGAACCAAAGTCCCAAAGGTGTCGAGGCCACATGGGCCTAAATTTCCGCCATGGCTATTACGGTGAGCTTACTTAACTCTGACTCAGCATGTAATATGATGCAGCCACATGAGGCAAAAATGATTTAAAATTATCACAACATATCATAGATGAACTCAGCTGACGAACTCAACATGATAATATACAACACTAAGGCTTAGACAAGAGTATCAGATACATTGAAACAACTAATTAGTCATATGCTGAAATGTGCTCAACATATCGACAACTTAATGACTTGAATTGGGGCTGAAGTTCCCTAATCAATTCAGCAACTTATCACATCAAATCATGTTGAAATAACTAGCAAAAACTAGCATTATATGACAATGAAGTAAGGCTATCACAACCTGCATCATTCTACATGATCATAACTCAAGTAAGGCTGCCATGAACAAATCCATTCGGCATGACATAACCCTAAACATGGCTGAGATAACTCTAAACATGGCTGAGATAAGAATACTAATTTTAGCATGAAACAAGCATTTCTTTAGGCAAACCTAGATGGTTAAACTCAGCATGGTCCAAACATGGAATAGGGCAAACCTAGATGGTTAAACTCAGGATCGTTCAAGCTTAAATCAGGGTACATATGAGAACTTAACTTCAACATGGATCAAGCATAAATCAGGGTGCATATGTGTGATTAAATTCAGCATAGATTATGCATAATTTAGGGTACATATGCATGATTAAACTCATGATAGATTAAGCATAATTCAAGGTACAAATAAGAGATAATTTTCAGCATGAATCATATATTAATCAGGGTACAAATAAGAGATAATACTTAGCATGAATCATATATGAATCAGTACAAATAAGAGATAATTCTCAGCATGAGTTATATATGAATCAGGATACAGATAAAAGATAATACTTAGCATGAATCATATATGAATCAGGGTACAAATAAGAGATAGTTCTCAACATGAATCAAGCATGAATCATGGTATAAATAAGAAATAATACTTAGCATGAATCATAGATGAATCAAGGTACAAATAAAACTCAGCATAACCTAGGCACAAATTAGGGTACATATGGGGGATAAAACTCAGCATAACCTAGACACAAATCTATGGAGGATAAAACTCAACATAACCTAGGCATAAATCAGGGTACATATAGAGGATGAACCTCAGCATAACCTAGTCATAGATTAGGGAAAAATATGGAGATCAAACTCAGCACATGAGGGGTCGGTCTAGGCAGGAAATCACCATCAAACCCTAATGACTAGGAGTGTAAAAAGAGCACCAACCTTAATCCCACTTCCAAAGCTTCAAGCCCTTGTTCCTATTCCTTTTGCCCTTCAATTTACTCCAAAAAGGTGGTAGTTTCCCCCCTTAATGGTTGCTAGTTCTGGAGGACCCAGATGGGAGAAGGAAGAGAAGGGAAAAGATGGGAGAGAGAGGAGGTCAAACTAGCCAAAAGATTCCCCACTAGGGTCACCCCCCTCTTTCCCTTTTATAAGAGTCATCTCCTAATATTTAGTTCTTTTAGGACTTCCAATTCCTAGTTCTTTTAGGACTTCCAATTCCTAGTTCTCTTAGGACTTCTATACCCCAACTCGACTAGGACTTTAAAGCACAATCCTAGAAGGGCTGAACCTCTTGTTTACTAATTGGCCTTTCCTCACCAAGGCCGGACCCCTAATTCCCAAGTGGTCCCCTTCCAACCAAGGTTGGACCCCTTAATGGTCAAAGCTCTCCTCCCTAAGAGCCCTAATTATCTATTTATAAGTGTAAGGATTAGTAACCCTAATCCCTCTAGGAGTTGGGCCAAAACTCCCCCAATTGGGCCACTTAATTGTAACTTAAAATGTAATTTCGAAATATTAATTAATTAGGCCTAATAGCAACTTAAACGGCCAATTTAAGCGTCTGGTTTGGGTAAATGGGCCCTGCGTGATATGTTCAACTTCAAACGGTCGTATCTCCCTCATCCAAACTCCGATTCGTGTGTTCTTGGTGGCATTTCGAAGCTCTTTCTGTCTACTTTCCATCTGGAATTCCAACTGATGATGAAGTTATTCTTATGAGAATGTTAAGGGGTCTAACATCCTAATTTCTACATGGTCGACTTCGGGAATTTAGAAAAATCACGGACGTTACAAATAATCCCTCTGATACCCCTTCATGGTGAAGTATAAAACTAACCATTTCTCCCACCATCTCTATTCGCTTAATTCATAACCAATAAATAATAGAAATAGTAGATTAAATAATTATTTAAAGTAACTACTTAATGAAATATGAGATTAATCTATTACTCAAAATTAACCAAGCAATTCCACAACTATCATTATATGGACAACAAAACCAACAGGATTTGTAGTAATGTAAACAACAAAATTGAACCAACTTTTTTTCTGCAAAATATGTACCTCCTAACATAAAGACATTGATCATAATTGAGTAAAAAAAGTTTATTAAGAAGATTTTACAAGAGATCATGGCCTAGCATACATCGAAGGAAAAGTATGTCCCTAAGTTTAAAACAAAGAAAAATAGGCCACTTGCAGCTGGCAAGTCGAGCATATTAGCATTCATCAATAACATGGTACAGAATCATACATGAAGACCAATAATCTGATTAACATAACAAGCAAGGGAAATAAAACAAACTATAGGAAAGGAAAGCGGGGCATTCCTATTTATCATTCCATGAACACAATCCATTCCATTACTCAACATTGTGATGATTCAAACAAGAGAAATAGTAACAAAGAAAAACCACACACAAAGCGAATAACTTGCGTGCACACAAAAATGGTGAGATTGTCTTGCATGCATATGAAATTTCATAGGGACAAGTAGTAAAATGTAGGGAAAAAAGCTTGTACCTTAAGAAATTACTTAGGATGGCAGAATGGGCGAGGCGGACATCGGATCTAGGCAAAATTGCGGTGGATGGTGGATTCGGGCAAGGCTCAATGGCAGATCTGGATGGCAAAGCTCTACAAAAATAGTCACTATCACCAAAACTGGTAAAGGGGGAAAATGAAGAACAGTTGGGAGGGAACTAGTAAGCGAATAACTAGCCCACAAATTTCATCCTTCAGAAGGACAAAATTAGCTTAATTTCATCCTTGCGAAGGACGAAATCCACTTAAATTATTAGCCCACTTAAACCTTCATTAGAAAAAATATAAGCGAGGTACGATTTTGTCCTTCAAAAGGATGAAATTGTCCTAAAGATAATTTAGTCCTTCCAAAGGACGAAATCAACTTAAAAAATGATTTCATCCTTCTAAACGACAAAATCTTAAAAAAATAGAAAATAGCCATGCAGGTGCCAGTGCTTGGCTGGTGCCTACATGGACAAAATGAACACCATTTTGGCAATTATTTTCCACTATCTGCTATTTTGGTAAATATTTATTATTATTATTATTATTTATATAAAATTTCCAAAACCAAATGGAGCTATTGATTTAGGACATGAGTATATTAGTGTTTGTGTCTCAAAATTTTTTATTTTTAAACAATATATATCATACATAGAAATTATACACCAATTACAATTTATTGAGGATATATATCATGAAAAATAAATTACATGAGTTTGGGCTCACACACGTCAGTTTGTTTGAGCCCATGCATAATGGGCCATTAGATCGGGATCCGAGGGCGCAAGGGGACTGAAACCAATAAGCCCCTTTAGTTATGTGTGTTGTCGGATCAAAACATGAGGGGGCATGATATCGGGGCTCGCACAAACGCATGTGAGCCTGAGTTCATATAAATGGTTCATATATCATATATGACACATGAAATTGGTACATATATGTGTTTATATGTCTTATTATATATGTCATAAATACATAGTTGAATTAACAATTGTCTATATAAATTATACATATGCATGTCTTATATATTTTATATATGCATTATTTATTTATAATTTTAAAAAGAAAAATTACATAAATAAAGTTAAAAAAGTATTTACCAAAATAGGAGAGAGAAAAAATAATTACCGAAATGGAGTTCATTTTCGCTATGTCGGCGCTAGCCAAGCGCTCGCGCTTGCGTGACTTTTTTTAAATTTTTTTTATGATTTCTTCAATTAGAAGGACAAAATCTAATTTAAGTTGATTTTGTCCGTTGAAGGACATAATTCTTTTTAAAGTATTTTCATCCTTTTAAATGCCAAAATCAATTTTTTTTTAAAGCTCCATCGAACACCGAAACAACCCCTATAAAACCAACATATATAACACATAAATATCCACACAACCGGCATATAAAACACATGAATATCCACACATTGAGTGATTAGAAAGTCTATGAAATATATAAATTAGATAAGATGTTCTCAAAATGTTTGGTTTACAAAACAAGTTTACACTTTATACATTTTAAAAAATATATAACAACTCTAATTAGCTCTATCTCTCCTAACACTATGACCTCGGCCTAGAGCTCAACCCTGACCATGCCCATGGCCATGAAGCTAGTCTACTGGGTCCTCCTGGTCCATGTAAATAACATATGGCTAGCCCAAACACGCCTTTGAAGATAATAGGATCAGATCTGCATGAGTTGCCTCCTATCATCTAGTTTATACTATTAGAACAATCAGTATCTCAATTGGCTGGGGATGGGCTGGATCTAGAGCAACCAGAGATGCTGAACGTGGACTATCATGCGAAGCTGAAGCTCATGAAAATAAAAGAGGAGAGCCAGGTGCTGCAAATGAAGATGGAATATTCATGTATGAAGCATGCCTCGGAAGTGTTTGAGCTGCCTCGTCAGTGGGATAATGTCCATGGTAACTGACTGAAGTAGTGGCAAACTATGAACTACATCCTCATGGTGCCTAATGATCAACTGACATGATGCTTATAAGATCTCACCAGAAGTATAGGTGATAACTGCTTCAGTTAAATGTGTATATGTCTATTGCGCTAAACCAAGCTATAAAAAACTAAAATAAAAATTATATAAATAAAAAAAATAAAATAAAAACATATTATGATATAATTACGATATACTTCCCAAAGCTACATATGACGTGCCTCTAGGCTGATAGGTCATCTTCTCTAAATCATTGTGTGGTAAAATATATCTTCATGTAATAGGCAAATACCACCGCATATACGAGCTATGAACATCGCACGATGTTGTAGCAATCTCGCCTCGGATAGTGGCTCTTCTGTTATCCCATTGAATGATATAAGCTGCATCATGCAGCCTAGTCAATAATGTGGCGGCCTTATTGAGTGATCCGATGGATAAATTCTACCGTAGGAGGAGGGATATCTTGCTCCAAGTTAAATTGGAGAAAATATGCGCGTGAATGTTGCTCGATGACTATCTCGGTGGCATCAACTGAGAGCACACAAAACTCACCTAATAGCCATCTGAGGCTCACTCGGCTACCACTTAATATTGAGGGAGGAGCCACTCTTCCAAGGAGTCTGACTACTAAATCCAAATCTCCTCCTCCTATTGTGCCTGTCACTACAAGTCCATCAATGTGAAGTTGTAACACCCCATGTTCCAATTACGCCTAAATTGAGGGGTTATGGGTAATTACATAATTTTTAGTTATGTTTTAAGGGGGTTTCAAGGGATGAAATCCAAGTAAATGGGTAGAGCTCGAAGTAATAAGTGTAAAGATTCGAAGAACATGTGAAACAGAGGTCGGGAGCGAAAGTTATGACCTTGGGAAGCATGCCACATGGGTGAGACCTATGTAAAAAATGTGAATAACCTACTCATGTGGGGTTTAGTTTCAAAGGGCTCATTAATACAAGTCTATCGGTACTAAGAATGCACTACTCTAACTTCGGGGTAGGAAGTTATCGCATTTTGAAGTTGGATTGTATTTGGGATGGAATAGATGATATTAGTAGCACAATCGCCTTGCCGCACAATCACGACTGTTCACGTGACATGGGCCCCATTTGATCATGCGACTGACTATGCAACACGCACATGATGAGTAGTGGGCGCGCGCATCGTGTGGCATATGCCTAGCGTTGCCGCACATTCCACGAGCAGCATGCTAGTGCACGCATCACGCACACATCACGTACGCACCATCCATCATGTGGCATCATGGATGCATGGCATTTGTCATGTGTCTGTGCGCACGCATGTATTTTTTGTTGTATTACATGCCTTCTCCTATAAATTCAGATTTTTGTGCAAACTTCTAGGAGAGTTTTTTGGTTCATTCTGAGTCTGTTTTCGTCTATTCAAGAGGCGCTCTTTGCTAATTAGAGGGTGGTCTATGCAATGGAATGTCCATTCCTTGAGTTGGCACCACATATGGGGGAAACGTCTCAGGGCCAGAGGAAGCTTTGCCTGTTGCCCTCAAGTCCCGAAGGGAGAGAATTGACCCGGAGCAAGAGGTGGCTTCGTCCTTTGTTGTTGGGCCACAACAAGGAAGTAGCCTTGAGTTGAGTAGGCTTTGTCCTCCACTGAGGGCCCACTCAATGAGTGACATATCCCCAGGTTAAGGGGAGGTTCTGTCCGCAGCTTCAGGGTGCAGAAAGAGGAAAGAGTCTCCGGGTAAGGGAATGATCTGTCCGTTGCCTACTAGCGCATAGAGAGAGAAATGTCTCTAGGTGGGGGAGGTTATGTCCATAGCCTACGGGCACGGGAAGTGTGAAACATCCCGGGTTAAGGGGAGGTTATGTCTGCTGCCTTAAAGATAGAAAGAGAAAAATGTCCTGGGTGAAAAAGAGGCGATGCCCACTGCCTAAGAAATGTTCCAGAGCTAGAGGAGATTTTGTCCGCCATCTCTAGACCTGAAACGGAGGACACCTTGAAGAAATAAGCAACTCCGAACGCCACTACTTTTGGAACTACAACGGAGTAAGTATTTCTTACTTTCCGATTTAATATGATTTATATGCATGCACATCTTAATTAGTCATATTAAATACTATTTAAGATATATATATGATTTGCAATGACCTGATGGATTCTGATATGTTCAGATTCAATCTGTTGTGATATGTTCTAATTCGATTTACTCTGAAATGCTCTCTTTAATCTGATATGCTCTGATTTGATATGATCTATTATGGTTGGATGAAATTTGATATGGTCTGATGGGATCTAATATGATCCAATATGTTCTATTGTGTGTTCTGCTTCGCTTTGTGATAGAGTGGCATATGTGATTCTACTAGTGTTCTAGGCAAGGCAATGTTGGCCCGATCCAAATTAATTATAAAATTAGGTATGTTTTGGCCTATGCGCAACAAAACGCTAAAGCTTAGTAGTGTGTAGAGGAATATTAAGACTCTCGCTCACAGAATCCGCTACTCCTTGTTGGTATGTTTACGTGTATGAAAATTTGATTTACTCCAATTTTTTGTTCTGAAACCCGCGGTCTGGGTCGCTTTCCATGTTGGGGTGTTACATAAGTCCAAATAGAACTAGCACATCCATAAGGGTGATGGACATCTCCCCATAAGGTAAGTGAAATATCTGTGTCTCTCTCCTCCATCTCTCGACAAGAGTTTTGAAAAAGGCCTATTAAGTCTAACGTACTGTAAATGGATGAAGTGTCCAAATCCAGCCCGCTCAATGTATGGCAGAATACACTCATCTATCTCCCATTTTTGAAGGTATCTAAAATGCTCCATGCACTCAAGGCACCTGAGGTCCTAAAATAAGTTAAAATATTATAACCCAATGTAACATATAGTCATAAAAATAAAATCAAATGTATGTGACTTGGAATACCTCTCCTCACCAAATAGAAGCTGACCTATGTGACTCTTGCTACACAAGTACTAACACAACAATGGGGCATGTCCCATAAAAAGGATCCATATGATTTGCAAGGAAATAAGAACTTCAGGAACATATAGGCATATAAAAAATGGAGAGTAAATAGAATGTTACACAGTCTAATTGTATGTTTACCAATCAACAAGAGGGTTAGTGCATCTTTTACTATTATGCCTAGATTCTTTTTATCTCCTACACTTATAACCTACTCTACCATCCCTCTCCATGGTCACACGGTCCATTGTATTACTAATGCAAATAGATCATGGGTGATTGGGTTGTCCTGTTGTCGTTGGGGGTAATAACACATAAGGAATATCTCTTTCCCAAAACTCCTACCTGTATAGGCGGCCGTTGCTTTCCCCACATGGCAAGAAGATGAGAGCAAGGATATTGGTAGACTTGAGGGTAATTACATGTGCAAGTTCGATAAACCACATTCACCACTAACTTTCATCCACGCATAGTCATCACTTTGTAATAGGTGCATATGATCTTGTAAACTATATACTCCCCAATTTTATTTGTTTGTTCCCTTATTATCCCTTTCACTTTGTGAGTATACAGGGTAATAATGGCCTCTGGAGCACAAAATTGTTTTACAAAGAATTTTACTACTTAGTAAAAAATAGCTGACACTAAGGCCTACATGGGTAATCCCCGTGTAACATTCGGGAATTTTCTAAATTTTTGAAGTTGACCACATGGAAATTAAGGTGTTTGACCCCTTGGCCTTCTTATAATAATGACTTTCCCAGTAGTTGGCCTACTGGCTGAGACTTTATGAATAGAAAGTAGACAGAAAGAGCTTCAAAATGCCACCAAGAATGCATGAATCGGACTTCAGATGAGGGAGTTATGACTGGTCAAAGTTGGACATAGCATGGCGGGCCCATTTACCCGAATTGGATATGAAAATTGGCCATTTAAGTTGCTTTATGGGTTCGGTCAATTAAAGTGATGGAAATTTGTTTAAAAGGCCCAATTAGGTTGCCTTAGAAATGTTTAGCTGGCCCAAACCTCTGGGGGGATTAGGAACCCTAATCCCCATACTTATAAAAAGATATTAGGGCTTTTTAAAGGGGTCTCTTAGTGTTTTGGCCTTAGGGGAGAAGAGATAAGAAGCTTCCATTGAAGCTTTTTGGCGAAGGCAACTATCGGTGTAGTCATGGAGGAGCGAGCACAAAGACCAGTGTTTTGCGAGGTTGGATGTCTAACCTCATATTAATTTTATCATACTAATATGCGTATTTTGAGAGAAGAATTGGCTAAAACAAAATAAATGGGATTTGGCCATGTTGATCTTGAGGATCTCAACTGACCGCATCATCGGTAGCTTGAGCAAGGGTCATATCCGAGATCCCAATCTCCTCCACCATTTTGACCTGGTCTAGAAGCAGAAGAAGAGTCACAGTAGGAGGCAGCAGAGCTAGCTGGCCTACCAGCGTCCAATTCTGAGAAATAGAGAGGAAGAGGGGCTTCAGGTTGGGGCAAAGGCTGGGCAGCCCTTCGCCGGTGATTGGTCCAGCACAGTGGATATTGCTGCTCAACAGCAATCCATCCATGCCTAGCCTGGCAGCCAGCCAAGGTGGTTGTGGCCATGGCCGTGCTATTTGGTGTGGAGCAAAACGGCACCAAGGAAAAGGGTGGCTACATTTGGGCATTGAAACTAGCTAGCGGCCACTGGACCGAAGCGAGGCTGGGTCTGTCAAGTTCGCCGATTGGCAAGCGATATCGTGCTGCAAGACTACTTTGGCCACCTTGGATAGAGTATTTTTGCCAGGGGGTTAGACTGGCAGTGGCTGGACACATAGTCCAATCACCGCCTACAGCCCTACGGGCGTCTCCACGAGGAAGATGACAAGTAGGCGGGTCTACGGGTCCAACTCGATTCCGGGCTGAAATTACATAGCCAGCCCGGGTTCGATACAAAAAAAGAAATGAACCGGGTCTAGTTTAGGAGAGCATTGATAAGTATGAAATCTATATCTATTTTATATGTCTTTTTACCTTATTTGCTAGTATAGATTAGGTTAATTTAGAGTTAATTATGGTTTATTTAGATTAAGATAGATATTAGTATTTTAGTTTAATTATTAATGATTTTGTAGTTATTAGTTGTTTAGACATGTATTTAAATCAAGATGGAATTTTAGTTACTTTCTACATGTCTAAAGTATGATATTTTATATTTTGTAGGAAAAGTGCTCTTATCGAAGTACTTGGACGATGTTTGAAATGATTAAAAATAATCTTGACATGCTTTAAAGTGATTTGGACAACTTTTCGGAGTTATAAACAAGTTGGAAATTAATATGGACATGAAGAAAAAGCTTAATGAACAGAATATGGACTGTCCAGGAAAACTGTCCAGATTGCAAAAACAGTGTAGCCGTTCGAACGGGCATGCAGGGCGTTCGAACGGCATAACGCGCAGTTTCCTTGTTCGACCCAAATTTCAATCCCTTTCATATTGGACTTCTTCCTACGGAACTTATGCCTAAAAAAGACATATTTGGCTTAAAATTGGGGGATTCCAGTAGATTTTATGAAGAGAAAAAGGAAGAAGAAGATGAAAGAGAATTCAAAGCTTTTAATGGAGATTCAAGTGCTTTCTTCTACCATGGAAGGCTAAACTTTTCTTTTACTTAGGAGTTGATGAAGCTATAGATAAGTTTCAGTTTCTTTTCTTTTTAATTTAGATCTCAGTTGTGAATGATGACAATTGTATGATATGGATTTCCTTTTTAATGGAAGAGCTTTTAATGTTTATTCAAGTCTATGTTGATTTATTGTCTTGTAGATGATAGATTGATGTAGTTTTGATATTTGCATTGATTCTAATTTCTGTGATTTAGATGAGATGGTCATATAATAGTTTTAATGTTCAGATAATTAATGACTTGGATGAGTTATACTAAGATTAGACGGGTCATGCCTATAGCTAGTTTAGTGTAGATGATTTGTACTATTGTCGAAGATAGTTCATGCCATGGAAGTTAATTAATGATTCTTTTTGAAGTAATTCTAGCTTGTAGCTGAGAATACTTGTTCATATTCACACTAGATTTAGATTAAAAGTTAAAGAATTGTTATGGTTTTATAGTGGATTCAATTTCCTAAGTAATTTCCATCATATTAATCTCTTATTTTAAACTAGTTGATTCATTTCTTTTGCTTAATTTAAGTTTAAGTTTGTTTTAGTTTTTTAATCAGCAAATTCCTCTTTAGATTTAGTAATAATTCATCTGTCCCTGAGGTTCGACAACTCTTAAATACTTATCCAAGTACAATTACCTTGTACACTTACAAAGAGTTTAATTATAAACGATCAAGCATAAGTGTCCAAAAAGTTTTAGAAAATTATTAATGTATCTAGAGATAGGTGGGAGTGTCTTGACCAAGTTTCAGATGGGGAGAAAATCTAAAAGTCAGTAAAATGACCCTTTTACTCTTTGTAGTTAAATTGTTGTATAATATTCACTTACCAAATTTAGGGACCTATGAGTGGATATAAAAATTGAGAAAAATCTAAGTGAGAGTTTGATGTGTACCTAAATATAGACCAAAACACATAATGAGGGAAGATACCAGTAAGTGGATAATTAACTATTTTGCCCCCAGGATTCAGGGTAAACTGTTAGGGTCGGTTCAGCGGGTTCACAACCGTGTCAAATGCCAGGAAAATTACCCCGAGTCCATGACGCAAAGTATTACCCTTGAGCCCAATTTTGGACCCATTGGATGTTAAGAAGGCTTTGTACAACATAACTAAAATACCCCTATGAGCAGACCGCCACATTCGTGTGAATAGAAGTGCGAGTCAATTTGAGAGTGGAGCCTTGGGAGAGGTCAATAACTTAAAATCAATGAAAGGGTAGTGAGCTGACCAAAGGGAGTGTACCATACCCCCTAGGTAGTAAGAATTACCCTAATGCCCTTATAGGCAGTCTATTCCATTCTCACTGAAACGGATAACCTCGCTAGCAAAGAGTTAGAGTACTCTATAATGATGCCAAATGGCTTCAAATGGAAGTGGTGTGACCAGTAGGTGACACAAAGCCTTTATAGGTCACAGTGTCATGAGAAACAAGAGGAAGATCCCTAATTATTAGGGTTTAAGGCAGCGTATCACATGTGTCTACAATGCAATACATCAATCTACAAGGGTAGTATAGACATAAATTACATGATGCATTGGAGTTATTTACATTATCGGGATTTTGCAGAGCCCTAGCCCTTCAAATGAGTGCAATGGGCTTTCATTTATTATTAATGGACTTGTGTGACTTCATGTTATTTATGTTATTTACTATAATGCATGCTTTTATTAAAGATGCGTTAGTATGTAATGGTAACTTGAGATTAATGAAGATTAATCAAGAGATATTGATTTTTGTTAGATTTGGGGGGAGAAAGTCTAATCAAGATAAAGACTAAAATACCCTCAATGAGGTTTGGACTGGTTTATAGAGTGAATAGGACCCTAACATAGAATTCTACCTTGGTTAATAAACCGAGGGTGGTTATGGGAGTTTACCCTAGTCTAATGGAAATTAATAGGGTTTGGGATGTTTTCTGACATAGCTCATTGGATGAGCTATTTATTTGGACAATTCGCAATTCACAATGTGAAGAAGACCCAGTTGGTTGGACAAATACTTGACTGGATAAAAATAATCGAGTTTAAGTTTCAAATATTTGTGGGAGTCAGTGGTCATAAAGACTTTAGGCTTCTATAGGTTATCCATTATTTATGTCTTTGAAGACATTTCTCTCAAAGTTGGGAGGGTGGAGATTGTGATACTTTTACACTTTTTTTACTGCCACGATAGTTTGGGTATTGGCTAGCACTGTCTTTACCACGTGTTTCCCATAGGTATTCACAGAACCATATAATGCGTATGAAAAATGGGATTGCATGAGCATCATGGATGGCTTGTGTTTCTCACAAATCAGTGTCTATGAGTACAATTGGGATCCTCTTCTTCAGATTTGTGGCAAACTATGAGAGCCTTAAGGATTTGAGTCAAGTTGCTGTTGAGCAACCTACTCCAATGTTAGAGTTCTATATCTAGGGATTTCTTTGAGAGTAGATTTATATCTGAGTAAACACATATTTATATTATGTTAAACCTAGGGTTGGGTCAGAACAATGAAGGGTGGTTAGTGTCATGTGTCATTTTAGTTGGCAGATGATGTGTCTATTTGTCCAAAAGATTGGACAAGGGTATTAATGATTGGATAAAGGTTGTGAGATAATTAATGACATTGATTGTTGTTGATTGTTAACTAAAACAAGTGGAACGATTAAATGACTTGCATAAAATGTAGGTTGATTGAAAACACTTAAGCATTGCATGTTTGCTGTTATGCTTCTTAAAATACTGTAGTTTGTAGATAGAACTATGTTTGGATCTTATCTTGTTGGAAACATTGGAGATGTTGTCTAATGACTATGTAGGCAACTAATATTGGGTGATGTTGGCCCGATCTGAAAAACATTAACAAAACCTTTTGTTCTTTTGGAAACTCATCTCCTAAGGGTGGAGAGGTTTCGTTGTCATTATTGTTTGATTTGCTTGGTTGCAAGTTCCTCAGGCAAGGACAAGTGAGACCTGGACTGACGAGCATGAGATGCAGTTCCTCATTTGTGTAAACTAATTAAGTGTATCTTTGGCATGAGAGTCAACTTAGTTATTTATTTTCAGACTCATGGCAGACTTGTACTTAGATAGATAGGCTATTCTTCATGGATTTTGAGACGTGTAATAATAACATATGATTTGATATTCATATTTGTGAACCCTACTTATCATGACTTGGATATTTAATTGAATTGTTTGTTTTGCACTTAAGAAAGAAAAAAATTTCTTGTGACTTACTGTTCATGCTTTTTAAAAAGGCTTTTAAAAGTCTAGGTCATGACACTTCGTGCCATCTTCAAGATGTTGTTTAAACTTTCCGCCATATTTGTAGTCGTCATACCAAACTTCTAAAACTATTGTGAGCAAGAAACCACTGTTTAGGGTGTAATCATTCTCCTATGAGGAGTTGTTTTGCCCTTTGACTATACACATGCAGCTGCCAAATCAAAGTCGTTAGTCTATTATTTTTAAACTCCTTAAAATTTGTATTTATGTGACAGATGCAATGTTGATTGTAGAAGAATGGAGGGGGAAATTTTTAGGCACGACTTTTTGAAGGCCCTTATGTTGATATGAGATTATTGTGACATGTGTTATATCCATAAGTACCTCATCCCTCAATTGACATATGAACCATTTCCAATTTTTATAATCATCCTTTGATATTATCCCAAACGCTAGAGGAAGTAACCCATTGTTCCTATCTATACTCAATGTAGCCATAGGAGATCCAGGATACCTATCGTACAAATGAGTGGCATCGACACCAATTACCGAGATGTAATGCCTAAACCCGAGTAATAGCCCAAATGCCCAAAACATCCGTGTAAATCTCTGACATGGGCCACCATCCACTAGATTAGACTCAAACTCATATATGGTACCAGGATTCACATCTTGTATTGCCTTGAAATACATTAGCAACAATTTGTACGTTTTAGCCCAATCCCCATAAATGGCTTTTGTGGACAAATTCCTTGCCACCCATGTTTTTTTATAAGAAATGTCAATGTGGAACCTCTCCTTCATTCTTTGAATAATATTACCTGGTGTGAGAGTTAATTCATCTCAGATGGCAGGCTTTATGCCCTTGCAAACAAACGATGCACTACACTGCCTATGATTAGTGCTAAGCTGGGCATTCCTACAAGTGTGGTCACCTCCATATGTCTTCAATTCAAAGCACCCTACACCCCTCTTCATTGATCCATAAACACTCTAAGGAAAAGCACTATCAATGCACTTAATTGTATATTCTAACAAATTTGCACATAGTGTAAGATCTCTAACCTTAACCAGGTTTAATTTTGATTTAATTACATGTTATTTTGTGGTTTTGTTTTAAATTGTCGGTTTAACTTGTTTTGGGGTTAAAGGTTGATAATGATGGTTTTAATAAGGTTTTCTCTCATTCTTATAATTTTTTATACTAAACTCGATTTATCCTATTTTTAGAGAATTTTTGGGATTTTATGGGATTTTTTCTTAAATTTAGGGCATGGGCCCCACGTCCACGTTTGGATGGTGAAGGTTCCACAAGACATTAAACATTACTTATTTCATAATTAAAGTGTAACACCTCGACCCGGAAAACCCAACCGGATCGGGGGTTATTCGGAAAACAAAATAAAAGTTCATTAAATTAAATAGAAAAATTAAAATGAGACCAACGAGGAGTTGTAGACTCTGAGCGCGAGAGTCATAATGTTCTTCTACGCACTACGGAGCTTTCGCATTCCATTGCGCATAATTCAGAACAAACCTAATTTTATAACTAATTTGGATCGGGCCAACATCACCTTGCCGTTGGTTGCCTATGTACGTATTGGATAACATTACTATATTATTCCAATACTATCGGATCTGAGCATATTTCTGCCTAATAGCTATTACATGCATCAAGCATCACAAAATTATATACATTAAAATACATATATGCTTATATCTAAATAAATCACCCAAAATCAAACAAAAATCTAATAACTCATGGGAGTTGAACGGAAGCCAATAAATCAGCAGAATCACAACTATCACAAAGATGAACAAAACACTAGTAGAATTACATGTGTCACACTATTACAAAGTGGAGCAGAATACATAACAGAGCAGATTGGATCATATTAGATTTAATCCAACCATATCAATCAAATCAGATCAGATCGGAGCATATCAGATCACCACAGAGCATTTTAGAGCAAATCGGATCACAAC
Source organism: Saururus chinensis (assembly GCA_035235625.1). NCBI lineage: Eukaryota > Viridiplantae > Streptophyta > Magnoliopsida > Piperales > Saururaceae > Saururus > Saururus chinensis. Next base: position 33,897,145 of record CP141140.1, read on the forward strand.
AGAGTATACCAAAGCAGATCAAATCAAAACATATCAGCATATTTCAGATCATAGCAAATCATATATCTTAATTAGTACATTAGGCATAAATCGAAAGGTCATAAATGCTTACTCCCTTGTAGTTTTGGAAGTAGCGACGTTCAGAATTGTTCATTTCCTCATAGCGTCCTCCCTTTTAGATCTGGAGATGGCAGCCAAAACCTCCTCTAGCTCCAAAACATCTTTCTCATTACGTATGAAGGCGGCAGACAAACGCTTCCATTAATCAGGACATTTCCCTCGTTGTGGCCCAAAGGTGACGAACATGACCTCCCCTTAACCCGGGATACTTCACACTTTCCATACTCATAGGCAGGGAACAGAACCTCCCCTACCTGGAGACACTTTTCTCTCAATGTGCCCATAGGCGACAGACAAACCTTCCCCTTACCTAGATACTATTTTCTCTTTCCGTGCTCATAAGCTGTGGACAAAACCTCCTCTCAACCTGAGAATGTATCTCATACTATGTGGCCCTTCAACGGAGGACGGAGCCACCCCTACTCGGGGCCACTTCCCTCATTGTGGCCCGATGGCATAGGACGGAGCTTCCTCTTACTCCGGGCTACTTCTCTCTCTTCGGGACTCAAGAGCGACGAGTAGAGTCTCTTCTTGCCCAGGGTGTTTCATTACTAACTCGAGGAATGGACACTTCTATTGCGTAGAACACCATCAAATTAGCTAAGAACATCTTTTGATTGAAAGAAAACGGACTTAGAACGACTCCGAAAATTCCTCCCTTGGTATTTGATGGTGACAGGCAGAGTCTCCTCCTACTCTAGGGCATTTTCCCCTTATAGAGTTGCCAACTAAAGGAATAGACACTTCCATTGCATAGAACATCCTTGAATTAGCTAAGAACACCATTTGAACTACTCGAATCGTACTTAAAACAAGTGAGAAGTAAAATAAACAAGTTTTGGAATGTTTTTGAAAACGAAGAATGACAGGTTTATATAGAGGATTGAGGTAAACGCGCGTCTAACACGAGTCAGACATGCATCACACGTCAAACACACATCTAACGCGTGATTGATACATGTCAGACATGCGTCAGACTTTTGACACATGTGTTAGTCACTGCATGGTGCGTGCGCAATTCGTGCGTAGCGACATGGCCACAAATTTAATATTTTTCTTTTTCTATTTTAAAAACTTCAAAACACGATATCTTTCTACCCCGAAGTCGGAATCGTGCATTCTTAGTGCCGATGGACTCATATTGATGAGTACTTCAAAACTAGACTACATATAGGTAGGTTATCTTGCACTTTTAAGTGGATTCTGCCCAAGTGGCACACTTCCCGAGGTTGTAACTTTCATTTTCGACCTCCATTTCGCATGTTCTTCAATTCATTACACTCATTATTTTGAGCGCTATTCAAATACAGGGATTACATCCCTTGAAACCCCTTAATATTTAACATAAATTACATAATTACCTCTAACTCATTGGTTTAGGCATAATCGGAACACGGGGTGTTACATAATGAGTTTTAGAAATTTTAAATTTGTTTTAGCCTTAAAATGAGCAAAATTAGCCATTTAGGGCACTAAAGTTTATTTATAGCCCAACTTTTAGTATTTGCACCCAAATGACTTACTATAAAAGGAAAGTCCCACTGCCATTGCTAATTGGGAAAGGGCTGAGATTGGAGGCTGAGAAGTGCCCTAATCCCCATTACCAAAGGTGGAAACCGATTTAGGTATGTTTTAAACCTTAATTTCCACTAATTTTTTGGATTTCCCTTAATCTCTCTTAATCTCATCTTCCCCATAGTTGATTCATGATTTACCCTACAAAAACTACTTTTTTAATCTCTATTTCAAACCCTAAAATAAGGATTTTCATTTTTAAGCAAAGAGAGCCCTAGATCTACATGTTTTCAAAGTAATTTATGCTTAACATTCAAATTTAATTAAGTATTAACTAAACCCTAACTTTGGGTAGGGATTTGTAACGATTAGAGTTTCGATTTGGACTAAAAAGCTTGTTGAAGATAAAGGGCTTTTTCCTTTGAGTGGATTGATTCTTCAGATTTCATGTTTAGAATGCTTCAAATGGGTTATTTCTCATGTTTGTGCTTTAATGGTGGATGTAATAAAGCATGCTCTTTTTGGTGATTTTCTTTTGATTTACCTTAGGAATGACTAGATCTATCATGCCTTAAACTTGTATTTTAATATTATGAAGTTTGGACATGTTTTTAGGATTTTCTTGGCGACTTTGGTATTTTTTGGTTTGGGGTTCGCAAGGTTGAAGACGAACCAGTTTTTGACTATTAAGTGTATTCTAATAGCCCTACAGGCATTCAACCGGCTATCTGGCTGATTGAGCGACCTAGCATTCTAATGGCCAAATAACAAATTTTGCATTCTTGAGTACTTTATCCATTTCTTGTCTCTCTTCCATAAATTTCATTCCTTTTGTTTATAATGAGCTATTTTTACTTGTAAATGCTACTATAAGTACATGAATACTATCTTGAAAGCTATGATGTAGTTCAAGCATGAATTAGGTTATATATTTGTTGGATTTTAGCATGATATTCTCCTTATCCTAAATTCATATTTGATGATTCTCCATATTTTATTTATGATTCTAGTAAATTTAATTATGAGGATGGGCATGTATGCATGCACATGTAGTGCTAATTATTAGGGAACCATGTTCCATGTCTAGCTTAAGTATAGTGATAAGTATTCTTTCCTAAGTCTAGAATGACATTATAATTGACTTGGACTTGTATTTTGAGGATTTTACCATATTTTATTCATGATTTCAGTAAGGAGGAACTATGATAAAAATCATGAATGCATGTGTATATTATAGATGATGGTTTGCTCATGTTGCACTTGTCTTTGCTTAGACTTCAACACTATTATTATATACACACTTGTGAAGGTATTTGTGGTGATTATTTGACACAAATGGACTTATTTGAGTATATCCCTTGTATTAGGACCCATATAGTGTTGCTCACATATATACCATGTTGCATGCATCATGAAAATGATTTATGAATGAGATTTATCGTGATTAGTCATGGTTGATCTATTGGATGCAATTGGATGTCATTGCTTGCCGGATTAATCAGTCAAAGGCTTATCGAATTTGTTGGGTCTAAAAGGACATGATTGCATTTCAAATTTAGTATTAATGACCTGTATTGATCGAGACCTGGGTTGAGATGAGCTGATTGCTATATGAGTTATTTGATGAGTTATTTGGACCCTGAGAATCCAGCTAGTTTATCTGTGTGCACCGGCTTATCATAAAAGATTAAGAAGGAGAGCCTTCAAGCATCTTGTGTATCCAAATCACAAAGAAATAAGAAGAATAACAATATTAAATAAATATCACTTCAAATAACCAATACTTACTTGAAACCATTGATAAAACATGAATAGAACTCCATTAGATTGTTACAAATCACCTCTAACCTTAGCTTGAGAGCTTAGAAAGCCATTACAATAAAACTAAATATAAAAATTTAAAAGAAGAGAAGAAAAATAGGAGAAGAGAGCTCCAAAGAGGAGAGAATGATGCCTCTACCAAGTCCTCCCCTCTATTTTTAGGAGTAGAAAATGTTGCTTCAAAGGGGAAGGTCTAATCATATCCCTTGATTGCATCCTAATTGATTGCTTGACTGGTTGCTTCTTTGGCAATGATTAGAATCTAAATCAATTAAATAAATTAATAATTTATTTATCAAATAAGTATATTTGAGTATTCCTTTACTTATCTAATCAACCTCATTGTCTTTCTTTATGTGTATCAATCACAACCAATGAAAATATTCTCCATGTGTTGGCCTCGGGTTAGTTAACTAGTTGTCTCTTTGCATGCCGGATTTGACCCATAAATCTTTAGAATTATGAATTTCTTCCTGAAATAGCAATTGTAGCCACGGAAGTCTTCTTTCCATTGCCGTCAGTATCATATCAATCCAAATTATATATAGGAAGATATGGCCAAAATACTAAAGTTGTATCAATCTATCCAAATCAGCTTCTTCCCGAATTTAGTTCTCTTGATGTAAATATCAAATCCAACGAGTCTAAAAGGTTGTGTTTGACTATTCCATGCATGTTTAGACCATTAGGAGCCCATTCTTGACTTTTAAATAGCTTTGGGTAGTTGGACTTCACTTATTCTACTACTTGATCTTGTTGAAGCCTATTTAGACATGTAAACACAACTAAGGTCTAACTAACCTATTTAAAACATAAATAACACATATAAGCAATGAATTAACACAAAATAGGATTGCAATTCAAGATTTTAAAGTATCTAATTGAATATTATTTTAAAGCATTAATAAGGGAGCCTATGTACACATGTGGGTATGACATAAATTGCATGTGGTGCAGGATAGTGTGTTTGAGACACTAGCATTGTATGGTGAATGTTTTCATTATGAGATAGTTATGCATGATATGTTGATGTTGAGAAGTCATTCATGTAGGATATGATTATGTGTATACATGATGATGTATGATTGATAAGAGTTATGTTAAACCCATGATGCGCAGGGGGCATGAGAAGTTGTCGATGAGATGTATGGGTTGTAGCATGATATGAAGATGACTTGAATATGTGATAATGTGTGATATGAGAACATGTTCATGAGATATACTAGAGATAGTATGACTTACATATGGCATGAGTAGACGCATATGGTGATAAGTTATGACATGAATACACAAGTTGATGTGGATATCCCATGATGAATGGGTGTAATGTTGATTATATGTGATGAACATTATGTGATTACCTGTGATGACGTTTGGATTTACTTTCCGTTATTTAAAAACCCTTGTTGAGCTTGTCGCTCACCCCTCTTTCTCGTGTTTTGGTTTTGGGGCTGCATGTGTGCCATACAGGTGGTTAGGATGGATTCTATGAGGAGCGTATGGGCGCTGATGTTGCTCAGGAGAGGCCATTTAGAGATTTTGAGCTCTATGATTGTTTAAATAGCTCGTTGTCTTGAGACTTATGTTTACTTGATTATGCTTCGTACTCTACTTGCCGAGATTGTCTTAGACTATTGTAGCCTATATGGGCTTAGACTCTTTTACTCGAGCCATGTGAGGGCGATGTTGGATTAAGTGTGTAGGTCTTGCGTGGACTAATACTTTATTTGTGGTCCTTTATTTTCTCATTCACTCTTGTACAAAGCATAATGTGTGCTACTTGTTATGAACTACTCGATTTAGGGGTTAAGTCTTCCACATTGAACGCTACTTTGTTGCACCACACCCCATCCTTCCCTTGGACTGGGTCTGGCTCGGGGTTGGCGGGTGTCGGGGCATGACACATAGAACCTTATATTAGACATGATTCCTAATTGAAAACTCCCTCAAAGCTATGATAAATGCTTCTCTATCCTCAAAGATGCATCCAACATATAACTCTTCTTCATTCTATTACTTCATATCTATACCCAAATTAACTGCCTCATCTATTTACTCATCTGTGATATTGGCATAGATTGGGTTCTCCTTGTCATAGTACGACAGCTCATCATCATTGACATTCATGTCATTTGCGGCAATTGCATTGTCTACCGCATCACCCCCCTCACCGTCAACCATTTATTGAGCACTTTCCTCACCTCTAACACCTTCTTCATTCATGCCATACTTCTCCTGACTAGCTTCACTAATATTGTCTTCATCTTCATTGGCCTCATTTATATTTATGTCATCATCGTGGATGCTCCCCTACACATAAATAACACACATGTATTGAATTTCTTATTACCTAAACACTTGTTTAATAACTAAAATTGTTAGATTCATTTATAAATATATATTTCACCTTGGATTGGATGGTCCAACATTAGTAAAGCCAACACCTTTGTTGGTGTAATGAATGCCTATCGAGCTTTGAGTTCCAAACCATGCACTGCCTTGTGACATTCCAAGGGTAAATGTCTCATGTAGATGCTATGTGTACCTTACATATTACACACAAAATTCATAATTCAATCTCATAATTTTCATTGACATTTAAAAGATTTACAAGGAAAAGTCTTAAGAAACCTTACCTCTAACTAGGTTTACTTCCATCATCAATAGGTGCAAACCACTTATGGCATTCATTTGATCCTACTATCATGGATAAATTTTCCTCTACATTGTCATCCACTGGCATTTGTATGCGCCTTCCACTATTCACATTTCTTTAAGAGCTTCTATGTGAGCTCTGACTTACACAAGACCCTTCGCTAGGCACTCAGGTCTTTTTTTATATAAACAGCTTAAACATGTATACTTGAGACAAATGGTAAAACATTTGTCTAAATGAAACCTCATCACCTAGACATAGTAGAGTTGATCTCCATCCAAATATTGGAAGGTGACACTTTATAATAATTTTCCATCTCCTTCGATCCGACCCAACTTTACTAGCTACTTGCATCTCAAGTTCATCATAATTAGAAGGTTTCTTGATAATAATCCCTCTGATACCCCTTCATGGTGAAGCATAAAACTAATAATTTCTCCCACCATCTCTATTTACTTAATTCATAGAAAATAAATAAATCTTAGATACATCACAATATGCCATCAAGAACTATTCACTTGGATATTTGAATTTTAGATTATTGAAAAGAAACTACATCAACTAAGACACACCCATATTAGAAGTGACACTAGCTCCTATGTTTTTGGAATTCTTGGTTACTTCTAGCATCGGAGCTAAAAGTACCTACCAATTTTCCATACATGCACATGGATCGTAAATAACTATTGTTCCTTAAATTAACTCGGTTAGTTTTCAACATGGGATACTTTTCTAGTGTTTGTCAATAATGTTAAGCAAATATATAACAAAAATAGTAGATTAAAAAATTAATCAAAATAACTACTTTGCTTATATTAGTACATATAAAATGACAACCAAATTTGACCGTTATCCACCCAATAAAAATTTCATACAAGAGTCATACCCAAAAGATCATGTCAGTGTCAGTTGACACAATTGGCACTAAAAACTAACTTATATCAAGATTATGCGGTCAAATAACAAATTTCTCCCATTCATCATAGTAACTATTCTATACAATGCTATAAAATACGGGTATGTGCAATGAATCAAGACAAGTCATTTGATGCAGAACAGCCGATGGCTCAGCTCATTGTATCTTATTCCATAATTCATGTTACTTGAATTATAGATTATTAAAAATAAACTACATCAACTAAGACACACCCATATTAGAAGAGACACTAGCTCCTATGTTTTCGGAATTCTTGTTTACTTCTAGCATTGGAGCTAAAAGCACCTGCCGATTTCCCATACATGCACATGGATCATGTATAAATATTGTTCCTTAAATTAACTTGGATAGTTTTCAACATGGAATATTTTTCATTTGATGCAAAATAGTAGATGGCTCAGCTCATTGTATCTTATTCCATAATTCATGTTACTTGAATTTTAAATTATTGAAAATAAATTGTCACGCCCCGACATCGCCCACCCAAGCTGAACCTGGTTGAAGGGCCAGTCAAGAGTGCTGGGGCGACGAAAAATTGAATGAGATTAAAGGATAGTAGAAGACTTGGTCCCTTATACGGGTAGTTTAACTAGCGGGGTTACACATCACATGACTTTTGAGAAAGAGTAAGAAGTAGAACAAAAGAGGACTTTAACTCTAAACTATACCCACATACTTAGAATCTTGAGCTAACACACATGGCTCAAATCAAGGTCTCAAATAGATATAAAAATATAAGATATTCATGAGTATGAAACAAGATCCACCATACATGATATTCTATTATCATAACATAGTAAATAAAAAAACATAACAAAGTCTAAAGGCATCCACGCCTAATCCCATGCTCTCCCCGATCCTTCCTCATATAGAGGATCCTACGCATCTGCACGTCGCGCCATGTAGCCCCAAAACAAAAACATAGAAAGTGGGGTGAGTAAAACTCAATAAGGTTTGAATACGGCGACAAAAATCAGAAAACCATTATGGCATGGCAATATAGCAATTCAGATTTATAAATAACATGATATACCCTTTTCAGATTATTCCCTTACTAAACCCCTACTTATCTATAAGTAAAAACTCTAACATGCATATAACATATATATCAAATCTGTGCATAAATGATCATGTTATAACTTTGCATCCACCCTGCATAAGTAGTACTCCTTATCCAACCAAAATCGAGCATAATATCACACATAATCCACCTGAGAAGTATCTCAATCACACACTTTCTGATTATGCATTTATATCACATAAACCTGCATAATAGTATCTCAATCACACACTTTCTGATCATGCATTCATATCACATAAACATGCATAATAGTGTCTCAATCACACACTTTCTGATCATGCATTCATATCACATAAACCTACATAATAGTGTCTCAATCACACATAATCACATAATGCAGATTCATCTAATTCATTCATAAATCATTCACCCTGCACGATAAGTGTCTCAATCACACTGTTCTAAATCATGCATGATAAATCACATCTACATGTGTCACATAATCTCAAATATCCCTACACAACCGGTGTAATTTAGGCATAATATTATTTTATGCATATGCATTATCAACAAATGGTGAATGCCTCTATCAAAGAGTAAACATAATCATTGCCACAAAGGCTGAAGGTAGTCCGATTTCCTAACTGGAAATCTAGGGCATTGCCTGCTCTGGACATCGTTCGAATCCCTCACGAGAACTAAGATGTAGGGGTAGTTAGCCCCTCTTCTCGCCAATTACAATCCACATAGGAAATCCAAATTCCTAAAGGGAACCTAGAGCAGGTCTACTCGCCAAAGACAATTCTGGCCAAGAACGTCCAAATTCCCACATTGGGAACCTAGAGCAGTGTGTTTGCCAAAGACATCTTTGTGGTGGGGAGAGTCTAAATTCCCACATAGGGAACCTAGAACACGTGGTAGCCGGTGCACAAAGGCGTACCACTCGGGGTGCTCAGTGTCCAAATGTGACTATCTTAATAAATCTCAACCTCAAGACGAGTCCATCCCTCATCTCCATATATCTCAAATCAACTCAACTCAACTTAGACCGACTCAACCCAAGGAGTATACATGTTCCATATAGGAACTCAAATCGAAATCATGTCCTTTTGGATCACCGAAGTTTCGATTAAGCCAATGATCGATTAATCCGGCATGCAATCTCACATCATTGCATATAATCGATCAATCTCGGCTAAACATTAGTAAAATCTCATTCATGAAGTCCATTCCACATGGAACGTGCTCCCATCAGTCCCCACATGCATCATATTCAAATAATAAACAACCACGATTTCATAGTAAATACCCCACATGTGTGTATTCATACATTTCTAAGCACATGGCCATGCTTTGACAAAAGCTCATAAGGCAATCTACACATGCTTTGATAAAAATCTAATCATAATTACCAACTGAAATCATGGGTGAAATCTAACATAAATCATCATTCCATTCATATGAAATCAAATGTTCAACTCTTGCAAGCATAATTATTCTACACATGAAGCTAGAACATGATGTCACCATTCACCCACCATTCATTCATATTATAAGATAACATATCATATCATTGTCATACCCTAACCCTGCTGGAAACATGCTTAGAACATAAGAATTTCATCACCCATAAGTTCAAGATAATCAAAGTTAACATATCTAACCATCAACATGTAATTCCACAAAATACTTAATCATGCTTCATAAATACCAACATAAGTAGCATACCCTTCCAGTAGCTTACTCTAACTTAGAACATTCCACATAAACATTAGAAACATTACTTCAGAGTAAAAACATCGAAATAAGCATAGGAAATAAAATGCCCAAACTCTGTTGTATATAGCCGATCGATTGGCCTAGAAGGCCATTCGATTGGTTGGCCTTAAAATTGTTCACATTTGTTGTGTGACCGATCGATCGGCCTGACATGCCGTTCAATCGGCTTGATCGATCACTAGCAAGGCAGATTGAGGTCTTCTTCTTCCTTTCAAAATTCAAAATCGAAACACCATTAATGGAGCTTAAAATCTTCATTCCAAGCCTCCTACACGATCAAATTAAATTAAACATTCCAGAACATTAAATCAACTCATTTCAAATCAAAAGCCTAAGTAATCAAGTCAAAAGATTAACTTTTTGCAAACCCCCCATTAAAGCCCTAAATATGAAACTCATTCAATCAAAACACATAAAAATCAAGATTTGCATACATATCACAGCTGAGATGAAAACCCATTACCTCTCCACTTGATTTGAGTCGGATTTACACTTCAATCACCTCTGAAACCTTCCAAAAGTAAGATTTTTATGTTAAAACACGCCTAAACTCGATTTAGACTTGAAAATCATATAGTAAACCCTAAATCTAGAGGTTAGGAGACATAAAAACGAAAATTTGAAGGTTAGAGTTTGAAATAAAGAAGTAAAATAGTGATTAAATGATTTGAAATCGGATTGAATCAATGGGGGAAGACAAGATTAAGAGGATTTTAAGAAAAACCCTGAAAATTAAGCACAGATTAAGGAAAATATACCTCTAATCACTTCCTTTTTTTGCCTAATTGGGGATTAGGTTCTAAACACCCTTACACAACCTATTCCCAATTTGGAAATAGCTCAGACCCTTTCTTTTTATTGGAAGGAATGGGGTATACCTAATTAAAACTTGGGGTGAGAATAGAGTTTTTAACTAAAACTAGGTGTTTTGGCTATTTAACTCTAATTAGGGCTAAAAAAATTCTGAATTTTTTTGTAATGACTTTCTTTTATGTTTAGGATGCTTTGGACCAAAAACCCCAAATTCGACTGTGGGTCCACAGGGGGGTCCCGTTAATTTTTAAAAAATATGCAATAATTTCAAAAATTCACAAGTGGTTTGGATTCACTTAAAACTCACAAATATAAATTTATTTTCCTTTGAAACCTTTGAAAATCACTTTTATTTTTAAAAAATTATTGAAATTGATCACAAACAGTTTAAACCACATAAAAATAATTAAACATAATGAATTTAAAACTGGTTTAAGTTCAGTGATCTTACATAAACTACATCAACTAAGGCACACCCATATTAGAAGAGACACTAGCTCCTATGTTTTCGGAATTCATGGTTACTTCTAGCATTGGAGCTAAAAGTACCTACCAATTTCCCATACATGCACATGGATCATGTATAACTATTGTTCCTTAAATTAACTTGTTTAGTTTTCAACATGGAATACTTTTCTAGTGTTTGTCAATAATGTTAAGCAAATAAATAAAAAAAATAGTAGATTAAACAATTAATCAAAATAACTACTTTGCTTATATTAGTACATATAAAATGACACCAAATTTTCCCGTTATCAACACAATAAAAATTGCATACAAGAGTCACACCCAAAAGATCTTGTTAGTGTTGGTTGACACAATTGGCACTAAAAGCTAACTTATATCTAGATTATGTGGTCAAATAACAAATTTCTCCCGTTCATCATTGTAACTATTCTATACAAACCTGCAAGATACCGGTATGTGCAATGATTCAAGACAAGTCATTTGATGCAGAATAGCCGATGGCTCAGCTCATTGTATCTTATTTCATAATTCATGTTACCATATTCAACAACAGATAGCTTGTGCCACAATATTAAAAAGATAGAATAGATGGCTACATAATTCACTATAGGTCATGTCATCCAAGTGAATTCAATTGATGTCAAAAAATCCATCTATGCAAAAGACCAATTTTCCCATCTTCGTATATGTGCTCCTAAGTCCAAATCAAAATTAAGTACAAACATGACAATGATTGTCAGGCCAAAGAAATAGGGTATTCAAGAAAGCAAGGGTGGGGAGTACCTGCTTAAGGACAAAGGAGCCAAAGCTAGCTGTCAATCCTTTGGGGCAGATCCTTCTCACCAAGGGCCAGGCAGAGGTGTGGTTGGAGCTGGGCTTTCTCATAGAAGACGGCGGAAGTGGGAGTTGGGGACTGAAAGAGATGAGGGCAAAAGGCATGGGAAAAATGAACTGTCGAATGTTTAATTAGAGTGGGCATTTGGATTTGTAGAATATGAAGGTAGATTTCGTCCTTTAAAAGGACAAAATTTGCTTTAAGTTGATTTTGTCCTTACGAAGGATGAAATTTGCTTTAAGTTTATATCTTCCTTCAAAAAGATAAAATATCATTTAAAGGAGATTTCATCCTTCTGAAGGACGAATTCATAAAAAAATTTAAAAAAAACCACGCAGATGCTAGAGCTTGGATGGCGCCTATGTGGCAAAATGAACACCATTTTTTGTAATTATTTTTATCTCTCTACTATTATGGTAAATATTTTTTAATATGATTTATATAAATTTTCCATTTTAAAATTACTTTCGGTTTCGAGTTCAAGCTCGAGCCGAGTAGAGTCAAGTTTGAGTTTCATTTGAGTTGTGTTGAGTCAAGTAGGGGTATGCTCAAGCTTGGCTCAAGCCTATTTGAGCTCGTATAGAGTTCGAGCATATCCCGATTCATGTTGAGCCTGGCCTGCCCAACGAGCCAGCTCGGGTCATTAATAGCCCTAATCATGATTCACGATCCTACAACTTCGCTAGTTTGATTTGAGAAAAACATTATGCAATTAACTGGATATGATCTTTTTTGCATCTATATTTTGTTGGAAGAGGATGAAATTACCAATTGAAAAGTACACATGTTTATTTTGTATTTATTTTTTGAATTATAAGCATTTTTTATATAAAAATATAAACATAGCAAAATTATAAGGCAAAATTAAATTATACTCCTTGAGTCCTACATTAATAGTTCAATTTGGTTTTTGCAAATGCCTATTAAAGTGGGATGGGAAGATTACATAGTTTTCTATTTTATACAAGGAAAAAACTAGTGTGACTGTAAGCACATGCTAACAATGGTGGAGGAGCACCACAACCGGTGGGCAAGATAGGTTGTCGACAATGCACCCGACATATGTTTTGGGTGAGCGAAAGACTCACACCCAATCCCCTGCTTGATAAGGTTCCCTGACACTGTAGTGGGGAAGAAGATGGGGCAGTGGAGAATGAGATATCATATCTAAGCCTCAACATAGGTTGTAGAGCACCTTGTTAGCACTTACACTAGAGTAGGCACCCTCTTCATGAGAATAGGTGTATAATATTCAAAAAATGAGTAATGTAAATTCAAGATTCATATTTATACGAGAGACCCTACATTTAAAATATCTCTCCACCATGAGGCATGTCTCATGGCATTTCACATCCAAAAAGGTGAAGTGCAAGCTCAATCTAATATGAAATTATAATAGTTGACATAAAGTTCATGATAATTTAGGATTTTTAAAATTTGTTATGTTGAAGTAATTTTTTGAATCGTGATGTTGAAGCAGATAAAGTCTAAAGAAGTTGAAGAGAGAAATCAAAGAATAAATAATAAAAATCATAGAGTAATGTTTCATATGCTCACACATGCAAGGATGTATGCTCATGTAATGTTGTCACGCATATTCAAGCTCCATGCCAGCATGAGGATCGTATGCCTTCATCATGGTTAGCGTTACTTGATTATGCATGCATACATAGCATTTTAGAAAACGTAATTTATAAAAATGACCCTCAACTACTACATATTCCTAGAAATGTCACCAACTTTTGAATATTCTTGGACATGGCCTTGGGCACATGTGATGTCACTCCCCAAGGATTTATAAATCCATTTATTAGAAAACAACAACAACAATAACAACAAAAAATTTCTCTCTTTCTCTTGAAATTATTCATAAGAGTACCAGAGGGCATGATGTACTTGTTTTTCAAACACAACATATATCAAAATGGAGTATATATAGCAATCATTCAAATCTACAATATAAACCAAAAGGATTATCTCCCAAGTAAATTATTTCCCGCTTACCTATATTCATCTATAGATGTAATAACCCTCATTTTTCTGTATTTTTCTGCTATTTTTTGCTATTCTTTGCAATATTTTGTAGTTTTCTGCTCGTATTTCTAATGGTGAAATTTAACACTTTAGTGTATCCATATTTGCAATATTGTGACCATAACAGTTAGGAGTGGTGTTTAGTCATTAGTTGGGGGCCTCGACGCATCACAGAAATTTTTGGCTCAAAAATCGGACAGGACATGTGAGAACAGAAGCAAAAATGATCAGTGCGTCTCAGGGCGCTCGACCGTTTGTGAACAGTGAAAGGGGGAAGTTTCCCCTCTTCACTGTGTGAGGCTGGAGGCTGCACCGCTGGTGGCCATCGGCTTCTGCCCGGCCGGCCTTGGCCTTGCTACGCTGCCACAACTTCCCTAGCTTGGCCCCGCCGACCACCAGCGCCCCTCTCCCTCTTTGCCGTTTTCGACCTGGTGACTATTTTTGAGAATTCTTGCCCAATCCGCCGCCGTCCCCACCTACATGGCCGCCAGCTCGCCGCCGTCGCTATGATGTGCCCTATGTGGGCACAATTGGTATACAAGAGTTCTACGCAGGGAAAGGGAAGAAAAAGTAGGAAAATAGCAAAAGAGTAAACTGATATTCAATAGCATGCCGAACCAAGGAGGGAGACAACCCTTTATGGGGAATCATGCCCTCCCACATTGGGAGTCATGCCACTAGTGGGCCCAATTATCTCGTGGCCCACTAGCGTGCCTATCACAGTTTTATAACTACATAATAATGCCAACCGGCCACTAACGTAAGGAAAACTAGCCTAATGTACTGAAATAAACATAAGTGATAGTCTAGTGTACTGAAATAAAGATAAGTGATGAATCAAGTGCACGTGCACAACACGCTCCACCCCGGCGAGGATGACCTCCAGCCACCGTCGTCCTAGCCTCCTCGCCGTCCGCCGCCATTCTTTTGCTTCAGCCCCATTTCAGTCCTTGGACTGCCGTTTTTACCCGATCCTCCACCACCGCCGTTGCATGACTCCCAAACTGCCGCCATGGCTCTACCCCGACCACTGTGACCTCCAGCCACCTCCGTCCCAGCCTCCTAGCTTCCGTCGCCGGCGTGAGGTAAAACGCCACTGCCCTGTTTCTTTTTGTGTTCGTTTCTTTGTATCTATGTGATGCGGTCACCGGCGGTGCCACAAGCTGTCAGCCGCCATTGGCTAGCCTTCGGCCTAAGCTAGCCCAGCAATGGCAAGGCCACCACCCCTGGTCCGGCCGCTGCCTCCCTCAGCCTCTCCGCCTCTCCTTCGCAGCCATTTGGTAAAACTCCGCGGCCCCCATTGTTTTTGCTATTTGTGTGTTGTAGCCGCCGGTGGCCGGCCATCGCGACTGGCCTTTGGCCTTCTCCCGGCCTGGCGATGGCAAGGCCGCCGCCCTGGTCTGAACCACCGCCTCCCCTGGTCCGACACCCTCCTTCTGCTATTTTCCGATCGGGACAGATCGTGTTTCTTTCCCTTTTGTTTTTGTGGCTGTGAATAGCCAGAGGAGCTCCAGCTTACCTCACCGACTCCGCCTCGGGCTGACGATAGACTCTTGCACCCCATTCTCCTCTCTTCAGCCCCATTGCTCCGCTCAATACAAGACACAATTTCAGTCTAGTGTCAATTCGCCACCGTTAGACTTCAGAAAAACACCGATCAGTGCCCACCCAGCTCGTAGCGGTTTGTGATTACTGGATCACCGTAGTATTCCAAGTTCAGCCCCTTACCCCATCGGTCGTTCATGGCCCTACAATGAGTGTCTACGCTCCAACTTGGTACACTATCGCCCTAGTTAAATCAGGTCTCTTTGTTTCTCTTACCGGGTGTTCTGCTGCTCGGCATCGGCTAGCAGACAATTACGGATGTCGGCTTAACCAATATCGGCAAGGGGCCACAGCTTTCGGCCTCCTCTGCATGTCTTCTGCACTAACTAAATGCCCTAAACTCTGGGTATGTCTCTGACTATCACTGATGGGCCCCGATCCAACCCGAGTCAATGTGTCCAACTTGGTATTGTGTGGACTTGGGTTGCAGGTCCGACCAAAATGGGCTTTGCCCCGGCCCAGTGACGACAAGGGCCAGCACTTTTGGCCTGATGTTACCCTTGCACCCCTACTTTTGATACGCATGACCTAGAAGCTACGGGAAATAGTTCCCAAATTATGATTCTTTTCAGGGGAAGTATTATTGTAAGCCATTAGACTCAGTCCATCGAAGGCTTGACCGATGTCGTGCCTATATCCTCTGCTGTAAGCTGTGCTTGATGCACGATCGTCCGAATGATGTTTTGGTTGTGGGTGGCATTTAGAATTGTTGCCACCTTTGTTGGCCACACTATCTAACGCTATTGCTCTCAAGTTTGTTTAGGGAACCGCTGCTGGCGAACCTCGCCCCTTTCTTGACCGATCTCCAATTAGTTGCCTCCATTATGTGGTCACTTTTGCCATCCTTTGTGGCACAACCTTGTGTCCGGTCACCCTAGTTCAACCAGTCTTTTGCTTTGAGTGCAATTAATCTAACTTTATCGAGATTAATTCCAGCATCTCTGAAAATTCTCAGGACAATGACTCTCTCAATGCGATATTTTTGGCCGCCTATACCGCTATCGACGCCACCACCATTGTTTGCTTACCATCAAACTCCTGTGGATTACGAGGTAGGGGACCTTGAGCTTGTAATTTCATTATAGCATGCTTTGATTGTGTAGTAGCATGCTAGGAGTTTATAATTTAATATTTTGCATGATTATGCTGATTAGAAAAACATGTTGTATGTATGTGAATTGTGTGCATACGTTAGTAAAGACTAAGGGAACGTAGTAAGTTGCTATGAATCGTATGCATGTGACTAGAGTATGTGATCTTCATTGTGGACTGGTGGTATGTGATTGATGACACGAGAAGAAGTGTTTGATTGTAAGTTTGGCAAAGGGGTACTTCGTGGGCTATGAGGTGGAAACTGTGATTGTATGTCGGGCGAGGAAAGAAGGAAAATGGACATGTGAAGGTTGGACTTGATGAGGTTGGGGGATCAGTTTGGATTGAGTTTGATGGTGTTTTGGAGCAATGAGCTAAAGACTTCAGGGATGTAAGGATTTAGAAGACTTAAGGTTTAGAACATCTTGGGGGATTGTGAGTTAGTAAGAGGTAACAACATAATTGTACATACATAATGTATGTAATATGAATTGTAACAAAAGAATAATATGTGAGGAATTAGTAAGGGTTTGATGATGGGACTTAGGTCTAAGGGTCTCATTTGAGGAGTTTGAGTAAGAAGATTCAGTGTTAAGGCGGATGGTGTAAGTTGTAAGGCCGTAAGTGTATGATGGTAAGATTATCAGTATGGAATTCGAGTTAAGTAAGGCTATGTAGAGATCGGAAAGGTTGTAAGTGTAAGGGTGGGGGATGAGTTAAGTAAAGAATGCTACCTTTGTGGATTGGAACTTCTGGATGGACGCATTTCTAGCCTTATTGGTTGTAGAATGTAAGACGGAAGTAGTTACAAACATAATTGTACATGCATAAGTTACCTAATATGAACTTGAATGGTAAGTCACTCTAATTTGATAATGATGTGAGTTTTGATGGATTAAGTTCCATTTTGTGCTTGTCGATAAGTAATCGATTGAGCGTCCTTCCTGGTCTAGCCATGGTGTTTTCCTGCGGGATTTAGTCTTGGTGCTATATTTCGGCCCAGACGTTTGATGCTCTGTTGAGAGCGCTGTAAGTTTCTGCCCTTCGTAGGCTTTGTATATTTTCTGCCTACAAATGGCACTGTATGTTCTGCCCAAGAGTGACACTGTAAGATTCCTGCCCAAGAGTGGCACCGTATGTTTTCCGCCCCTAGTTGTCACTGTATGGCCCTTGTTGGCATTGTATGGCCCCAGAGAGAGGGCATTTGCGCGCTCAGGTAAGTTGTATCATGGATCTACTCTTACCTGTTTGATCTTGTGCCCCATGAGCATAGGTGTGCCTTGCCTTCAGAAAAGTCCATGGTGTCTAGTTGTTCCCCGAAGGTTATGGTGACGCCCTAGTGGCATTCCCTTCATTTTCGACGCTGGAGCTTACTAATTATAATGAGCTTCAGTTGTCGGTAGTATGTGTACGATAGTAAGAGTAAGCTATATGTTTCAGATTCTGAGTAAGTTGTACATGTAAGATTTAGAGTAAGTGTGAGCTTCTTTGGAAGACAGTAAGAGTAAGTTTATGAGTATGAGTAAGTTGTATAAGTAAGTTTGTAAGACTTTGATTCGGATGGTAAGCGTATGTGTAAGTGTAAGCATAAGCATAAGCGTAAGTGTAAGTGTAAATGTAAGCTTCTAAGGAAGATGTAAGAGTACGTTTATGTGTAAGAGTAAGCTTGTACGAGTAAGGTCGTACAAGTGAGTTCTTATGAATAAGGTTGTACGAGTATGTGTATGTTGTAAGTGTAAGCATACGTTTGTACGAGTAAGCTAATAAGACTGATTCAGAGTGTAAGTGTAAGAGCATGATTTATGAGTAAGTGTAAGTTTAGCTTGTACGATGATTTGTATGCGTAACCATATTTATATTTCTTATTCTATTTGTTTCATGTGTGATTGCATGGAAGCATCTATATATGAACTTACGGAGTTCATTGATTTATATTTCCCCTATTGGGTATTTTCCTATTGAGTATGAAAATACTCACCCTATCTTTTTAGCCCCTTCGTTCGGAGGCTTTTACAGGTCGATCTATAGCTGTTTGAGATTGGATTTTCCCCTGTGGTATTGGACAATTCTTCCTCGACCTGGAGTGCAGTAAAATCGTAGTGATGCTATGTGGATTTTAGTGTCATGATCTAATGTATTGTTTAAGGTGAGAGAAATGTTTTATTTTTTGGACTTGTGCATATATGTATGAAATAGAACTTTGACTGTTGAAGAACTTGTACTCAGAAAGGCCTGGGGTTTGTTGTTTTTAAAGACCATGGCCACGGTGGGTTGTACTTATATATTTTCATTTTGGGTCATGCCTGAAAATTTTAGTTTTGTTGTATGTTGAATTAATTTATGAAAATTGTTTTCATACGTTTTGAGTTTTGTTGGTTCATTTGATTTACATATGTATTTTAAAATAAATTATTTATAAGATTTTTAATTAAATGTAAGGAAAAACCTCGAGCGTGACAATAGATAAGTCACACAACATAAAGAAAATCGTACATGCTATTTGAGTGTCTAGCCACATCCTCACCACACATCATGCATCTACAATACTTAATCCCGCAAAAAATCTAGACCATGTGATGACTGAGTATATCTACATATGCACAATAGGAAAACTGAACATAAGGTTAGGTGTTAGTTTTAACCGTTCAACTAGAGATGCGAGAGACTAGTAGCCCATTCCAAGTACAAAGTTTGCATATAGAGCGCATGCCAAAATAAAACCTTAACATTTTTTGATTGTATACATTACTTGTATATATGTGCCACAAAATAAGATAACTATTTTTTAGCCCTAAAAGAATGTATTTTAATTGTTCAAGAGATTGGTTATGCAATATAACCTATAGCATAATCTATACTGCTAAAAACTATCTTCAAGTATTGTAAACCACTCACACTATTCAAATATCATAATAATGTGGTTGTTACCTTGTTTCTTTTCATCATCCTCTCTAACAAAAAGAAGTTGAGGGAGACTCTTGTTGGGACTTCTAATGTAACAACTTAGACTTTATAAACAAAATTTTAGTCAAAACTACACCAATTTATGTACAATTTTGCCAAAGATCAATTGTGTATAGTCAAGTAATAAGGCACTAAGAAATGTTACACCCTAAGATTTTCCAAATTTATTTTTGTGATTAAAAGAATAAAAAGTTTTTTTTATATCAAAACTTCTGTCATGACTGCTAGGGGTACGAGATACTTATTTTTCAAAAATATGAATATCAAATCATAGTACCTTAGTAATCAAGGTCAAACTATATGCCCGAGTACATGTCTAAATATCTTTGATATACAAAAATATAAATAGATTGGTACTATGTGCCTAAAGTTATCCACCTTTAAATAAGATAACATTTATGCATATTAGCATAGCAATTAGCATCAGTAATTAAAACTCACTTGTTATAGTTTTTTTCTTTTTTATTGACTATAATCAATTTTTCGAAATGCAATCATAATACTTGTTAAAGCGTATTTATTAATATTTAATGCCAAAAGTATTTTATTATATATAATACTTCATATATTTTAAATTTAGATAATTTAACTATTTTTTTTAGTTTGAGCTTGTTTCAAACCTAAGCTCATGATTCACTTATTATAGTTTAGCCCCTCAAGCTAAGCATTGGATTTCCAATTCGATTCCAGCTAAGCTAAATTTTCAAGCTTGTTCGAAATTTAAGCAACGATAAGTTCGAGTTCAAAGCAACGCCCGCTCCATTCAGCTCGTTAATATCCCTAATAGTGATCTATTTGGTCCTTAATTGAGAGCCGGCTACTAAGTTGTTCGGCCCATTCAATGTCTGAAGCCGGCCCAAATCCGGCAAACCCGTTCGAACCGGTTTTCACAACCTCGTCACCATCATCGTCGCTGCCGGGTGTTAGAGAGGGAGGGAGAGAGTGAGATTGAGCGGAGGGAAGTTGTCGGAATGGCATCGGTGGCGGGAGGATCGGCACCGTTCTGGAGGGCGGCGGGAATGACGTACATCACCTACTCCAACATCTGCGCCTCGCTCGTCCGCAACGCCCTCAAGGAGCCCCACAAGTCCGAAGCCATCAACCGCGAAAAGGTCCACTTCTTCGTCTCCAAATGGATCAACGGAAAACCCGAAAAGCCCAGTTAAAAAATCCCTTTCTTTTTGCTCTTCTTCTTCTTTTCCCCTTCGTTTCATCCTTTTGTTTCTCTATTTGTCTGTTTTTTTTCCTGTATACATCCATGTTACTTTCATTGGAATATGTCAAGTTTGAAATCTGCTGTTTTTATCTATTTTCTAAATTGTATCATAAATCTCCTGTTTGACAGGTCGATGCTTTCTAGAAATGGCCTTTCTCTTTGCAGCCCTTCATTCATTTATATGGAGTATTTGTTTTAGGAAGTAATTTTTGGGTTTTATCTAATTTTCATAGTTACATCTTTTCTTATTCCTATTAAACTGGAGACACGTTGATTTCTCTGTGTTAGATGAAAATGACCTTATTTCTTTGCGTTCTTATTGTTCAGCATGTCAATAAAATAAGTGGTGTTTATTTTTTATTATTTATTCTACAAGTCCTAGTTTACGGAGTATTCCTGATAAGTTGTCAAGATTGTGAGTGTGTCCATTGTTATGACTTTATAGTATGGGAAGTAGGGGGGATGAAGTTTTTGGCGTTTATATATCTCATTATTATTCTGCAAGGCCTTGTTTACGGAGTATTCCTGATAAGTTGTCAAGATTGTGAGTGTGTCCATTGTTATGACTTTATAGTATGGTAAGTAGGGGGGATTGAAGTTTTTTGTTTTTATTGTTATTGTCTGTTTTTTTTTATAGTTACCTGCCACACACACAATATGCCACTGGGCTGGGACTCAACACCAGGACTTTTCTCTCGATGGGGAGAGATTCAACCAGCACACCAAATGCTGGCTTGGCGTTGTTGTTCTCAATGTGGATGCTGGTTGATTAACTTTGTTGTCACTAGGTTGGTTTGAGTATAGCTCTCTGGTTTCAGCATGAGTTGGACAAAATGTAAATCAGAGGGATATGTGAAGGCATTAAAACTCTTATGCTGTTTGAAAAAACTATTTATATTCACATTACTGTTGAGGCTTTCTTTGCACATATGTCGATAAGGGACTTAAAATTTCAGTGTATTTACTTTGGTTTTTCTGCCTCACTAAGAGAGGCTTTTTTTAGATTTTTCCTTTCTGTCATTCTTACTATGCAGTTAGTAAAACTATTATTCTCTGGTTAGAGGATTGTGCAGCACGAAATCTTGCCTCTACGATGTGGATTCTGTTACATAACCCAGATTAGCTGGGATAATGAGTAGTGATGATGATGAATCCTTAGGTTATTAGGAAGAAAACCACAAGTATGGGCTGC
The DNA here is from genome assembly GCA_035235625.1 of Saururus chinensis. Taxonomy (NCBI): domain Eukaryota; kingdom Viridiplantae; phylum Streptophyta; class Magnoliopsida; order Piperales; family Saururaceae; genus Saururus; species Saururus chinensis. The sequence continues at coordinate 33,919,213 of CP141140.1, forward strand.
TCAGACAGCTTCACAATGATGCAGAGTTTAAGTTGTAAAGAATGTTATAGAAAGAGTACTGGGGCTTTTTAGCCTCTTGGAAAATCATGAATGCTGTATTTCTCTATCTTTGCCATCCAAATTTGCTCCTTTTTTACTTCAGGGCTTCTGCATGTCATCTATCAACATCTTCTGGTACTCTATAAATAATAGTAGCGCTGCTTCTAAGGGAAGAAGAAACTTCACAAATTTTTATGGTTAAACAAGATAATTTTAATTTATATAAGAATCTTGAGATTCCGGGTCTGCATAAATTCCATGATGAAGATAACACCTGCCGGAGGTTGTTAGTCCTGGTATTCTTCAAGTTATTCTGCCTTCTGGTTGGTTGATGAGCCTCATCTCCGATAGAACTAAGAGAGCTAGGGTTTGAGAGAGAGGGGAAGAACTCTCTATATTGCAATAATAAAAGAGAAGATAATACAAAAAAGGCTTTGACCAGCCTCTAATAGGCCTAGGTCTCCAATTACAGGAAAATACTATAATGGCCTCGAAGAGCTGACCAATAAGAAACTAAAATTCCACACTAATGACCAAAATACCCCTTATTAATATAAACTCTATACTTATGACTAATAAATACATAAAAACAATAGCAAATACTCTAACAGTGTCGTCTTCTTATTTAGGTTCTCATTTTCTCACATAGTGGAGTAACCTGATGCTATATAACTAGATATCTAGATTTGCCCTGTTGGCACCTCATGCTGAAGCAGATATCTCTCATAGAGATTGTATTCAACATGTTTTCACTAGATGATTTGAGTGGGTAGCTTGGGAGATTTTATTATATAAAGGTAGATACCAAATTTTTATTTTGCAAAGAATATTCTCACCCGAGCTGGAGATTGATGTGACATATGATGTTCCATAATGAAAAGGTCGTAGGCATTATTTTGTAACATCTTGAGTTGCTTGCTTGATATCTGATGTTTACAAACCAAATCTGCAGAAAATAGAGGTTAGCATACACTGAATATGAGTGAGGTTTTTTAAAGTTTGTGGGGTAATGGAAAAGTGTATAATTTATGTTGAGAAAGTTGAGTTTTGACCACTGCATAATTTGATGAAAAAATTGAGGAGAGGTTATCAAGTGCTGAAGCGCATGTTGTTTTCACAATCTAATTTCAGAGCTTATCTGCCTGAAAGTACTTTTAGGTTGTCTCTTTATTTTTCAATGTGCGTGAAAGTTTTAGGGCTTTCTAGAAAGTAGCTTCAGCCACCAAAGCTGCTTTTATAATGCATGAAACTGTAATCCTCTATGAAATTAATTTCAGGAAAGTCTTTTTGTATCTACATTTGGGCTGGGAAGTGTCATTTTTCAACTTTGTAATACATAGATCATTGACCATACTTTCAGTTAACTAGGACATCCATGTCAAAAGAAATAGGTGTTTGTTGGCAACCTCAGCTTACCATTGTGTATTTGACATTGCTTTATTATCTAATTTAAGTCATGGAAATATTTTGCGATGTACTTGTTTGCCACCTCTTTTTTTCTGCATGCAACATGTTATTTCTGATATAGAGCAAAGATTAGGGTTTTGGCTGTTCTTTGAAAAGGACAAATTAATTAATATGGTCGTTATATATTATCTCTAAATAAGTAAATTCATTTATGCTGTGACTACCGTTGTATTTGTTTCAAATTTTGGAATTATCTAATGATTTCTTTTGGTATTGTAATCAGCGGAGCGTTCTGATTCACCTGAAGCTTGAGCGGAGGAAGGTTTTGAAAAAAGAGGTTCAAGTATGACTTGTGATGTGTGGCATATTAGATGTCTTTATTTATTGCAATGTTTTGATCATTTCCTAAAATTTCCATTTTGATTAGGGAGACATTGTGCCACATAATATATGTTAATGGTGGCCACTTTGATTGTTTTTCTGAGATGGAATGCTTGTCCTCGGTAGCTTTTGGGTGAAGGATGGTATCCTGTGGTTGATTTTGCTGAATCATCTTGTGGATGCAAGATTTGGTTGTGTAAAAATTTCGAAGTAAAGAAGAAAGCTGAAACATTGTTTCATACATGGGCAAAATACAGGGTTTCGAGCACCAAATTCCAACTCGTGTGGAGAGACTCATCTTTTTTCCTTTTGTTCCTTTGTAATCTTCTTCCACTTTCTACAAGTATTTGAGCCTGAACTTCTTGATTGGATTGGATGGTGAGTGTTAAAGAGGGGCAGGCAGTCGATTCAAACTCATCTGCCCCCGAGTAAGATGAGCTATCCGATGGATATCTGACAGCCTGCGGTGTTTGAGCTCAAGCTGATGCCCATGACCCCAGGTTCAAGTTGATGCACATGAAGTCATGAAAGCAATATTTTCGGAAATGCCATCACCTCTTCTTTTATATAAAGGAGATGGTGTTCGTGTTAATGATGAGTTTCTTAGATTTATCAACTAAAATCTTTCATTATAATGGTTGGGAGTAGAAGTGATCCCTTAGTGGGGGAGCTTTAACACCCAACATGTACTAACCGGCTAACGCAAATGCTTCATACAATACTTGTATGATTTAAACATGGGTAATGCCAGCTCAGGCTTCTGCAGCACACTAGCAATTTCATTTAAACATGAATCAAATTGATAAGTATATAGGCGTATCTTGATATTTTACCGTCACAAACTCACAATAAGTTAATAACGTCAAATCTAAAATTGTAACTTATGGTTAAAAGGAATTAAAAGTGAAAAGGATCTTGCCTGAGGCATAATAAATCTCGACTTTAAAAGGCATATTGCTACCCTATGATATAGATGCTTATTTATCAAGCCACTCCAAAGATACAATAGACCTTTGTGTTGGGTTCAGGGTATATGATAATAAACTCAACTCGAACTTTAAGTTTTAGAGATTTTTCTTTTGTTGCCCAAATACTTGTAGAAAGTGGAAGAAGATGAAAGTGCGCCACAATGTGCTCAAGCTTCCAATATGTGTACTTCTGGTATAGCCTCACTTAGCCACTCCACCAAGGGAGACACTCCACGTTTAAAAGACAAAGTCCATGGAAAAATATTTTTTATGCTCTCTTAACTCACTTATTTTCCTGTGTTGGACTAAAGAAAACTCCTTAATAGAGATTCCTAAATGGAAAGTTTCCTTTTAAGTGAAAAAGTTACTTTGGCTAAAAAATTTCGGCCAATATAAAAATAGACTCAAAGACTCCCACAAATCTTAAATTTAAATCGCATAAAGCAGTTTGGCTAATAGCCACTGGGCTTCCGGTGGACAATCTACTTAAACTATTCACTAGCCTTAAAACCCCACAAGTTATCCATGTTTACATATGTTGATGATGGCCACTCACAATCACATGGCAAGGGCCCGCATGTGGAGGTGGGCCTATGGCATTTATGTGGCTTTGTACCCATGTAAATGTGGGTTTTTTTAAATTGGCTTGGTCGTAGGCCTAGCAGCTAGCTTTGTATAAAGTAATTTACCAAAATGTTAATAATTTAATTTTTTAGCATTTTGGCAAGAATTGCTATTTCTCAACTTTGTGCAATAGTATGACATTTTTCCCTCACCACCTCATATGTCATTCATTTAATGCGATGTTAAATGGGCACGCTTTACATGTAGATGAACATTGCATGGTCTCTAGCCCCTTTAATCAATCCTCCAGGGATAGGCCCTCGCCCCTTCCTATCCTTTGGGCATAGCACCTTGCCCCTTCCTATCTTCCGACTTCATCACCTTATTATTAGCAGTTTCTTTCATTTGTAAGTTTAATATTCATCTAACCTAGTGGTTCACCACATTGCCCATAGGTCAAATATTTAATCAATAATCAATGAACTACAAAATATGATCTCTATGTAGAAATATAAAACAAAAATACTATCAATCACACAAGCATGTAATCACCACATTAAACATAAGGATTTTTACATAGAAACCCAACATGGAAATAAAAATTATGGTAGCTACTATCCGGCTAAATCAATGCACTATGGATGTAGAACTTACAAGACACAGAGCTACCAACCTCTACCCCATATTGGAATTCCCCTCTTTAGATTAAGTTGTTGGTCATCAAGTCTCCTACTTGATCCTTGATGTTTTCCCCTTCGAGCTTGCTCTTTGTATTTTTTAAAATACTCAAATCAAAGCCTTCCTTGATTGTTGATGTAGAAATTTCTTTAATCTCCCTTGTGAAGAGCACCTTCTCAACTCCTTTGTGTTGTGTGATGTGTGTTAATTACTCATACTCTATTTCATAAGATATTTATAAAACAAAGTCATCACCTCTTTTAATTTTTACTCAAGGTGTAAGTGAATTAGGGAGGAAATATTAGCATGAAGCACTCATTTTTTCTCCAAGAAATTTTGCTTCCCCTTGTGTTATTTCATCCAAGACTATCCTTTAAATAGTGTCCTAAGGTGGCTAGGGTTTTAGTCTCCTAGTTGGAAAGTTAATCATTCCAAATTGCTTAAAGTAGGCAACTAATTCATAGATCAATAGATCGTTCCATATGGGAATTGATCGTTCCCTCTTATGTTCGAATCTAGGCACCCAATTGATCTATCCTTTATATACGAGGCAATCATAACAATTACAATATATAAAAAATATGTGTTTCCAATGGATAATCATTCAACTAATTAAATATACTTAATAGTAATTCATTTCCTATCTCATTGATTAATCATTCGACAACTCGAATATATGTGCATAAATCATAAATCATAACTGGAAAGTAACTCTAATGCATAGCATGCAAGAGTCATATAAATATTAAGTTAAAAAGATAACTAAAGTTCATAATAATGCCTTAAGAAAGGATAAAAGCTCATACCTCGCTCTCCGTGCAAATTTGAAGATGATGTGCCAAACACCACGCAATTGGACGTCCACTTTTGAGGCCTTAGAGGTCTCCAACCAGAAAATAGCCCTACCACAACATCTGACACACTCGACTCCTCCCAGTTGTCCTCCATCTCCTAAAACACGTTTTTGGGTGGCGGCATCATTGGGGTATTTTCCCGAACACCTAGTGTGCCTTGTATCTCCCAGGCCTGACACCTCCCCTTCTACAACCTAGTCGACTATGCCAAAGTGCACATGACCTTGAGGGAAGCATGCTTCCTTGTCTGCCATTGCCTAAGGATCAGAGCTGCGCACGTCGGGGTCTTGGGATGGCTCCCCCTTCTCCATGGCAGCTGGTGGAGGCCTGGCCAGTAGAGGCGTTGTGCATTCTGCCTGAAGTTGAGCCACGACCTAGCTCAGAGAGTTGTCCCTGGCCACACTCATGCTCAGGGACTTGATTTCAGCCATGATTTGCGCCAAGGTAGATTCGTTGGGGGTCTCAGGAACCGTCTTTGGGCTGTCTGCTGAGGCTATGGTCTCCTTCTCGGGTGGAACTTCAGGGGCCACAACAAGCTATTTGCCTCACGCCATTGCCAGGGATCATGAAGGCTCTAATACCAATGTTGTGCCTGATGTGGGCACGAACAGTACCTCAAACTCTCACTTAGGGAAAGGGGAGAAAGGAAGAAGAAAGGGGAGAAGTTTTGAATAATTCTATTGCATAAAGGGAAAACAAGGTAGGGGATGGCCCTTATAGGGAGTCGCGCCCTCTCTCCTAGGGAGCCGCGCCAACGAGTGGGTCCGACTATCCCGTGGGCCTCTAGCTGGCCCAATACAGTTATTTACCCTATTACATAAGCAAATACAAAGGAAATATAAAAGAAAGTAGCCTAAGACAATGCCATAAAAGGAAAATAAGTGGTCTGGGTGATCGTGCACAACAGAGTCACTCATGCGGTGCATGACATGGAGTCTGACCCATGTGGTACGCAGTGCCATGCGGAGACGTTGTGTGTTGTGCCCATGACGCATCATGCATCTCTCTGGCGTCAGTGCTCTGATGCAATAAATTTTTTCTTTCATTTAATTTTTTTCAAAAAATTCAAAAAACTTTAAACGTGCGTAACTTTCTTTCTTAGACTCCGATTTATGCATTCTTGGTATCGTTGGGCTTGTATCGATGAGCCTTGCAAAAGAAGACCCCACCTGGGTAGGTTATCCTGCACTTTTTAAGTGGGTCCTGCCTATATTACACGCTTCCCGTTGTTGTAACTTTTGACCATGATGTCCAATTTGAGAGATTCAACGCTCGTTATGCTCATCTCTCTGAGCTCTAACACACCCATACAAAAAAATGCCAAATATCTGCCTCTAAATAATTTAAAAGTTGTAAAAATCCTTTATTAGAGGTAGAAAATCGTACTAAAAATTCACAATCGTTACAATTAATGAGTTCATTGACAAGTCTACTATCACTGATAGAGAGATGTTAATCTCCATCGATGGCTTTACTGATTGGACAATGCCCTCTCTGATAACTATCAGTGAGTTCACCCACGTGTTGACCATCATCGACAAAGATATAAATCTCTATTATTGACTTTACTTGTTATGCCCCGACACCATTAGCCCCAAGCCGAACCCGGTCCAAGGGAAAAGCGGCGCGCGGCGCAATGAAATATCATTAGTTTGCAAAAGACTTAACCCCTACTTGGGTAGTTCTCTATGGAGTTACACACATCAACTTTGTACAAGAGAGAAATGAGAAATATAAAGAACTACTAAATGAAAAATTGGTCCACACATCACCCACATACTTAATCTAAAATAGCCCGCACATGGCTCAAGTATAAGAGTATAAGCCCAAACCAGCTAATAAAAGTTTAAGCCGACATCAACTAATAGAGTATAAAGTATAACCAAGTAGATAAAAGTCTAAATACAAAATGCTACATAAGCAACCATACATCTCAAGATCTCCAAGTGACCATCCTAAGCAACATCATCACCCATACGCTCCACAAAAAGTTCCTCCGAACCCCTGCATGGCACGTTATGTAGCCCCAAAATAAAAACACAACAAAGAGGGGTGAGCCACAAGTTCAACAAGGGTTTTGAAATATGAGAAGTAAATTCAAAATGACATCACAAGCATAAATACAAAATAGTCATTAAACAAATACTCCATCATACCCATCCATCCTAAAATATCCACATAAACCTGTGTATTCATGTCATCATTTACCATCCATCTGCATCTATTCATGCCATATGCGCGTCATACTATCTCTAGTATATCTCATACACATTCTCATATCACACATCATCACATATTTAAGTCATTTGTATATCATGCTATAACCCATAACATCTCATCATCAAATTCTCATGCCTCCTGTGCATCATGGATTTAACACAACTTGTAATAATCATACATCATCATGTGTACACATAATCATATCCTGCATGAATGACTTCTCAGCATGCATATCATGCATATTTATTTCATAATGAAAACATTCACCCTACAATGCTAGTGTATTAGACACACTATCCTGCATATCATGCAAATTAAGCCATAAACACATATGTCACATAAGATCCATTATCCCTACACAACACGTGTAACTGGGCATAATAATCCATACACGTGAAACATCAATGGTGAATGTCTCATAATTGAGTAAAAACAATCAAACCCCACTCACTGGGACAATCCCTTGCAGGGGAAGGTCAGAATTCCTACAAAAAGAAACTAGAGCGGTTTGGGTAAGCTTCCCGACTAGGGAAGTACCCGCCATTCACGTAGATAGTTCCTTGAAAGGGAAGTCTGAATTCCACAAACGAAACTATAACAACTTGCTCACAGGGACAAACCTGGGCGGGAATGTCCGAATTCCAAAAAGGAAGCTCGAGCAGCGTGCTACCTGGGACAATTCTTGCAGGGGAGAGTTCAATTTCAACAAAAGGAAACCTAGAGGATGTGGTATGCCGATACATGTGGACATACCTTGCTGGATTCTTAGGGTCTAGATATACTTAAATAAATAAACTCATACTGCAATTAACTCATCTCAACTAGGGGAGATACCATGTTCCCAAAGGAACTCCAAACAAAATCATATCCTTTCAGACTCAAATCGATTTCGATAAGCCTTCAATCGATCAATCCGACAACCAATGTCATCCAACTGATCAAACATGACTAATTACGATTAATCTCATTCATAAATCATTTTCATATTGCATTCAACATGGTACATATGTGAGCAACGCTACATGAGTCTAAATACAAAAGACATGCTCAAATCAGTCCACATGTGCATCAATCATGGTTCATTTGTGTCAAATAATCATCACAAATAACTACACAAGTGTGTACATAAATAGTAGTGTTCAAGTCAAAGTAAAGATATGTGAAACATGAACAAAGCGTAATCAATTTATATACATGCATTCATGATTTTATCATAGTTCCTATCTACTGAAATTATGAAGCAGATATGGTGAAAACCTCAAAATACGAGTCCAAGACAAGTATAACATCATGGTAGACTTATGCAAGGATAAATGTCACTATACTTAAGCTAGAGTATGGAAACATGATTCACCAATAATTAATATAAAATGTGCAAACACATAAGCACATCCTCATAGTTAACTTATTGTAATCATCAAGAAATCATGAAGTAGTCATGAAACATGAATTTACGACAAGTAGAATATTACGCTAAATTGACCAAACATAGCCTAAATTATGCTTGAACTAAATTATAAATTCTAAAAGTGACCATCATACAATCCCAGCAGCATTTATAGGTAATAATAACTCATCCTAATCATAAGAAATTGGATTTATAGAAAGAAAACAAGAAATGGCCAAAATATACAAGAGTGGCAAAAACTGCCATTTCGCCGTTCGAATGCCTTGATGGGCCGTTCAAACGTCAGGTCATTCGAATGGCGTGTGGTTCGTATTTGTATTGGGTTGTTCGAATGCTTTGACAGTCAATTTTTGGTTTGTCTTCAACCTCATGAAAATCAAATAGAAAATATCTGAAAATGCTATAAAAATTCTAGAATCATTTCAAAACTTCATGATATGAAAATACAAACCTAAAACATGATAGATCTAACTATTCTTAAGCTAAATCACAAGAAAATCCACATAACTGACATGCTTTTACTAATCCACCATTAAAGTACATATATCAGCAAGAACCCGCTTGAACCATTTAAATACGAAATTCAAAGCATAAAACCCATTAGATGAAAAAACCCCTACCTTCAAGAAGTTCTTGGAATGAAATCGAAGCTCTACTCTTCAAGAATTCCTACCTAAAATTAGGGTTTGATTAATACTTAATCAAAAATTGATTATTAAGCTTAAATAACCTTTAAAACAAGTAGATCTAGGATTTCCATTGAGTAAAAATAAAAATCCCTCTTTTAGGGTTTGAACTAGAGATTAAAATAATATTTTTAATGGGATAAATCAAGAATCTATTTGGCGGAAAGTAGAGATAAAAGAGATTAAGAGAAATTCTGAAAGATTAGGGAAGATTTAGGGCTAAAACACTTACCTAATCGAGTTTTCCTATTTGGGCAATGGGGTTAGGGCACAACCTTTTCCCAATTTGGAAATGGGATAGGGTTTTCCTTTTATAGTAAGCTGTTGGGGTATAAATATAAAATGTTGGGCTATAAATACAATTATAATGTCCTAAATGGCTAATTAGGCTCTTTTTAAGGCTAAAAACATGTTTAAAAATTTTAAAACTCATTAAAATGAAATAAGTGAAGTTTTAGGGCTATGTGGGACACTCATGTCCAAACGTGAATGTGGGACCCACAGTGGGGTCCACGCCATAAATTTATGAAAAATTCCTATAAAATTCCTAAAAATGGAATAAATTGAATTTGATACTAAAACACAGAAATGAAATTAAACCTTGTTAAAACATCATTACCAACCCTTAACCCTAAAATCAAGTAAAATCGACAAATTCGAGCAAAACCACACAATAACATGCAATTAAACCAAAATTAAACTGGGTTAAGGTTAGAGATCTTACATTATAGATGGGTTGGTGCCCTCACCGATAATTATTGGTGAGTTCACCAGCTTGTCGAACCCTACCGACAGTGGAACAACACTATTGTGTCATTTTCACGGACGCCTCATTGATACGTTGTTTACACTGCCAATGCCCAAAAACCATATGCTTGCAGTGCATGCATACATGAATACTATTCATCTTGTTCCTTTTATTGGTGCAACCACTAACATGTTGGTAACTTCACCAATGATCGGAATCATTCCCAGATACTCTCTTTTGTTTTGGAAAACCATCTTTATGCATATACTCATTGCAAACATTTAATAAAAGAAGAAATCATCGACCCAAACTGTAGTTTTACCAGAATTTGAATCAAAAGGCTACAAAGCTCACAAACTTCACTTCAATTATGTTATATTAAACGCAAATCATGAAGAGCATGAAGGAATCCAAAGTTACATCAATTTGAGAAAATCTTAAGTTCAGAAAGTCATTCAACCTTGAAACAAGAGCGACACCCCGATTCTCCAGCATTCCCCTCGCTCCCGGTCGTCCATTACTCTCTTCTCTGGCCACAAGCCTCCCCTTTGGACTCCTTCCCATTCTCACTCCATTTATAATCCTTAAATACTATCATAACTTTCCACAAAATCCAAAATTGATTAACAATATCTTATTTTGGAGTAACTGCATGCATGTAGTTACCATCGGTAGCTTTGTCGACACGTTGTTGAGTCTACCAACGGAAATTTCTTAAGTTCCATGACAAGTCCATCAACACATCGATGTACCAATGAGTAAAATATAAAATAATTTATAATATTTTCTTTAGAAAATATGGGGTGTTACAACAATAATAATCCAAGTCAAATCATAATTAAATTACACAGGATCTTGCCTGAGTACATGTCTGAATTTCTTAATATGTAGAAATACAAATAGATTGGGACTCACATGCCTAAAATCATCTACCTTAAAGTAAGAAAACATTAAACATGCCAAGTTGCCTAGAAACATTGTCCTTGCCGCTCATCCAAAGTCCTAAAATAACTTTAACCCTTCAAGGAACCTACATCTCACGAATGCTGAGTATACAAATATACCCAGTGGGATGAATAAACAAGTACTATGTAATAAAAATGCTTATGATTATATGACATCATCACAAAATCATCAACTATCATATCCAATAGCAAACATCATCATCACGACACATACGTGGAATAGGCATAACATCATCAACACCACAACACATAAGTGGAATAAGCATAACATTCAAAAATACATTTCTCATGATTTCACAATCATAACATGACCTCACTTAGGAGTCTCTTGCTCCATAATTGTATGCGATAAGGTTCTCTATGATACGGTAGCCAGTCTAGGAGTATAGCCTCGCCTCGCTAGACAATGAACTACTCGCCAACAACCTCAAATATTTTGGGGCCTGCTGGCTCCATTCACGTCATGAAACTAATGCCACAGTGCTTATGGACCCAAGTGGTTGAAATCCTAACTTCCATGATTATCGGAACCTCTTGTACTGCACTACACGAGACCACTCATCTTTTCATACTTTAGTCCATTCTTACACATCTCTTGGGCCAGAGAAGCGATTCTACATAACTCCCATCATTAAAGAGCTGGAAGGCCTTGGTCCTATTTCATACCAAACCCTTTATGTATTTTGAGCAGCCATTTAGACACAAAGATCCTCTTTTCCTTAAGTGCCTTTATCCAATAGTCTTGGGGTGCAATCCATTATAATTATTTTTACACATACAAGGGCACATATACCCAAATATTAATCAATCACAACATCACATACGCATGCACCCTTATGCATATAATTCCATTGTATTATATTTCTTAATAATAGTTTATATCATCCCATATATGAACTATATTATCTCATATACTTGCACTTATGCATAGAATTTCAGGCTATTATATTACTTAATAACAACTTATGTTAAGCAAAAACTCATGCTGAAAAAACTCATTACTGGCCTACTATCAATAGACTCACTGACGTGTCAATAGTGTCACCGATGCTAATCGGTAACCCATTGACATATTGATTAACATCACATACTCATGCATATCATGCATTAAATATCATACTATTATATCTTATAATAATAGCCTAACTCATATAGCATTCTAGTTAAAATTACCTAAAACCAACTTGTTGTCGATGGACTTATTGACATGTTGGCCAAGTCACTGATGCCTATCAATAACTCATCGATGCATCGAACTTCGTACAATCAGAACTCTTTCATCGAAACTCCAATTCACTCATTCTCAAAGATGTTTCAAAGCTATATCTATCTAGTCTATATCCTTAAAGTTTTACATTGAAATTCAAACCAAATTATTAGTTATTTTGTTGAAAATACTCAAAGGCCAAATTTACAATTTTCCACATGTACACCCAAAACTTCCTTGATGTTACATCTATCATAACTTCCTCATTTGAGCTTCAATTGGCACACTCTTAGAAACTAAATGAATATTTTTATTTCTATTTTCTAATAATAAAGTTTTTTGTCCAAATTTCATGTATAAATGACTTTATTATACTAAGAATACCTAAGGTTCTATTGTGTACACCACAAGACATCTCCCCCACCATGCACTACTTCCCATTTTAGGACCTACTATATTATGGCTTACTTTACTTTTTGGTAATTTCCTTTTGTGATATAATAAAGCGTAATCAAGGGGATTTGGTTAATGATTGTAACGGACCAGATGGTGGTTCGTAATTAAGGGAATTTGATTGTAACGGACCAGATGGTCCCCAATTAGGGGGAGGACCAGATGGCCGCCTCCTATAAAAGGGGTTGTCTTCCTCCTTGGACAGGTATGCAATTCAGAATTATTTCTCTTCTTCCTTTGTCCAAACTTCTTCCCTTTCCCCTTCGTGAATCTAGGTACTATTTGTGTCCGATCCGGATACAACATTGGTATCAAAGCCTCATCGATCTGCCATGGCACGAGGCAAACAGCCGGCAATGGCTCTTGAGACAACCCCAGAAGGGACAAAAGGACATGGCGGGCAGCCCCAAACCAGCAACCGAACAGGCTGATCCCTCTATGCTCTCGCTGATCCTTGCACAACTCGGGCACCTCACCACGGCGGTTTCCCAAATTCAAGCAGCCCCCACAGCGTCACTTCTTCCCAAGCCGCAGCCAGTCCAGGCTGAATTGGGTGAACCTTCGCAGCGCATTGAATCTCGCTCCCCCGGCCTCCAAGCGTCGTCTGAGAGAGATCTTGGACATTCAGTCCGCTTTGGCACCTTTGATCAGCACAAAGGAGGACATGCAGGTTGGAATATGCGAGGCCCTCCAGGTGCTCGAGGAAATGCCTCAATGGTGCCGCCCCACAAAAATCTTGTCCACGAGTTTGAGGATGATGGGGAGGAGTACTCTGCCTCCCGCGGAGGACTTTGGGGTGGGGCTGAGCCATGTTTGGCTCGTCGTCAATTCCCACGGTACAATGGAGATGAAGACCCGGTGGAATGGCTATACAAGGTGGAGAAATTTTTTTCCTACCAGGTGATGTGCCTGATGTGGGCACAATCGGTACAAGGAGTTCTATGCAGGGAAAAGAGGAAGAAGAAAGAAAATAACAAAAAGAGTAAACTGGAATTCAATAGCATGCCAAACCAAGGAGGGAGGTGACCCTTTATGGGGAGTCGTGCCCTCCCACATTGGGAGTCGTACCGCTAGTGGGCCCGATTATCTCGTGGTCCACTAGCGTGCCTATCACAGTTTCATAATTACATAATAATGCCAATCGGCCACTAACATAAGGGAAACTAGCCTAATGTACTAAAATAAACATAAGTGATAGTCTAGTGTACTGAAATAAAGATAAGTGATGAATGAAGTGCACGTGCACAACACTCCACCACGCTTCCACAAATGCCTTGTCCTCAAGGCGACCAAGATGGGAATCGAGACATAAACTCATCCTCAGGGAGTCATGTAGCATTCTCAAGTGATTATCCCTGCCATGAAACCAAAACGTCCTTAATAATACGATTGGAGCAGCAAACACGATGCTTATCAATCAGCGCTATAGGAACCGGGTTTGAAGAAACAACGGGGCCCATCAAGGTAGGTGGTGGAACATCAGAGGCCAAGGAGGTGTCACCTATGCAACGGCGCAGCCTGGAGACATGAAAGACAGGGTGGACCATCGAACCCAGCGGTAGAGCTAGGCGGTAAGCGACCAGACCAATACGCTTCTCAACAACATAGGGCCCATGGAAACAAGGAGCGAGCTTGGTGTGCTCAGGCTGAAATAAGGAGACCTGGCACTGTGGAAGAACAGAGACATAAACCAAGTCACCCACCGCAAACTCCCGATCCGTGTGATGACTATCATATATCTGTTTCATCCTGTTCTGCGCTGACAAGAAGTTCTCCTTAAGCTGTAGAAGAACCTCATCCCGAGTCTGGAGCATATAATCAACCTTAGCGACCGACGAGTGATGGGGAACATACGATAACACTGTAGGGGGCGGTCGCCCATATAGCACCTCAAAAGGAGTGAAACCAGCACGAGTGTGGTAAGCTGTGTTATAAGACCACTATGCCCACGGAAGAGGCTGAAGCCAACGACGGGGCTGAGACATAGTGAAACAGTGCAGGTACTGCTCTAAACACCTGTTCACCACCTCGGTCTGACCATCTGTTTGTGGGTGATAAGCGGTGCTCATGTGTAGAGAAGTGCCCTGTAAAGTGAAGAACTCCTGCCAGAACTGAGAGATGAAAACCCGGTTGCAATCAGATACAATAGTGCGAGGCGTATCATGCAATTTGGCCACCTCTCGAACATAGAGTTTCACCACTGACTTGGCGGTGAAAGGGTGACCTAGAGCACAAAAATGAGCATATTTGGACAACTGGTCCACCACTACCATGATCATCGACTTACCCTGTACCAACGGCAAGGCCTCCACAAAGTCCATAGAAACATCCTCCCATACCTTATCCAGAATGGGCAATGGCTGAAGCAAACCCGCGGGAGATGTCGTGGCGGACTTAGCATGCTGACAGACATCACAAGTGGCTACATATGCAGTACCAGCGTGGCGAATGTCGTGCCGTAGGAAGCTCTGACTGACCTGCTTATAAGTGCGGAGTGCACCCTCATGACCAGCCAAGGGAGAGTCATGGAAGTGGGCGATGATACGCTGTCGAAGATCATCAACCTCGGGGACCCAAAGGCGATCCATCCAAAAGAGAAGGCCATCTTTCCATGCAAAGAAGGGTCATGCTGCTGGGTCAGACTAGAGGGCAGCAATCAAGGTGCTGGTCGGGGAATCATCCTGGTACACATGTTTCAATTCAACAAGGAATGGACAAGCCAGACCAGAAATAGCCAAACATGCACTTGGAGGAAAACGGCGAGAAAGGGCGTTGGCAACAGTGTTGTCGGATCCTTTCTTGTACACAACCTCATAATCATAGCCAAGAAGTTTGCTAACCCACCGCTACTATGCTGGAGTGGACACCCGCTGTTTGAGAAAATATTTGAGGGGTTGGTGGTCAGTACGAATGAGAAATCGGCGGCCAAGCAAATGAGGGCGCCATTTGTCGATCGCAAGAACGATGGCCAGCATCTCTTTCTCGTATACAGACAAGGACAGGGAGCGGCCAGCCAAAGCTTTGCTGAAATAAGCAATGGGACGCTCATCCTGAAGTAGTACCGCCCCCAGGCCGGCATCAGAAGCATCGGTCTCCACACAAAGGGCCGGCTGAAATCAGGAAGGATCAAAACAGGGGCGGTCGCCATAGTTTTCTTCAGTTTGTTAAAGGCCGCTTGGCTAGCCTCAGACCAACTAAAAGCCCCCTTCTGTAACAGCTGAGTAAGAGAGCGAGCAATCTCACCATAGCGGTTAATGAATCTCCGATAGTAGCTAGTCAAGCCGAGAAAACCCCGAAGCGCCTGACGCAAGTAGGAGCCGGCCAAGACAACATGGTGGCCACCTTTAAGGGGTCAGTGGCGACGCCGTCACGAGAGATAATATGGCCCAAATATTCCACCTGTGAACTGCCAAACGAACACTTCAAACGTTTAAGAAATAGAGAATTATCTTTTAGAATAGCAAAGACAGACCTGAGATGCTCCAAGTGTTCCCCCCATGACTTGCTATAGACCAGGATATCATTAAAGAAGACCAGGATGAAGCGACGGAGGAACGGCCGGAAGTGATCATTCATGAGGCTCTGAAATGTGGAAGGGGCGTTTGTCAGACCGAACGGCATAACAAGGAACTCAAAGTGGCCATCATGAGTTAGGAAGGCGGTCTTGTGCACATTAGCGAGCTGCACCCTGATTTGATGGTAACCCAACCGGAGGTCGAGTTTACTGAAGCTCTTCAACTACTGGGATAGGGTATTTGTCCTTTACTGTGATAGCATTAAGTGCCCGGTAGTCAATATAGAAATGCCAAGTACCAGATAAGAGAAGGAGCTCGTGCTCAGGTGAATGATACCGGAGTGAAGCATGTCAGCCATTAGGCGTTCTATTTCTGCCTTCTGAATGTACGGGTAACGGTATGGTCGGACATTGGCTAGGGAGGCCCCTGGTAGGATAGGGATAAAATGATCGTGAGACCGTACCAGAGGAAGGCCCTACGGTTCAGCCAACACCACACTATGCTCTGTCAATAAATCAAGGAGATCCTACGGCAACTCATCCTAAGGGATGTCCACCGATGCCCGCTGCTGATGTAGTAACCCCTATGAGGCAAACCGAAATAATGAACCTGTCGGTGGAGCAGAAAGGAGGGTGCCCGGCTGAGATCCCTGGAGTCGCACTAGCTAACCTTGAATAGCAAAATTCATCACGAGGTCCTTAAAATTCCATAAGATGTCCCCGAGCTCTTGGAGCCACTGCACCTCTAACACCACATCTGCCCCCTCTGTAGTGTAATAACCTCGACTTTTCTATGGTTATTTATTTGCTTCTTGGAAAATTAATTATTTGTCTTAAGCTTCCATATCATTTTTTTTCTCGATTATTATGTGTTAGTGTTGTGTGTAGCCTCGGTTGTAGGTAGAAAAGGTTTGTACGTTTTCAAGAGTTTAAACGCGTAAGTAAGGTTGCGGAGCTTAATTTAAAAACTCGCTCCTTAAATTAAGGCTCTTAGATTAAAAGTAAAGTTGTTTGGTCAAGGCGTGTTCTTAGGGGGAGTTCCGCATGCGTCGGGAGTTTCCACGCTTGAAGAAGAAGTGCAGACGTGCAAGTTAGAGGTGCACGATTGAAAATAAAAATAAAAATAAAACATAGCGCAAAATGCAGATCGCGTTTTGCGTTCTGCACAGTAATTCCGCCGGCGGAAACACTGTGGCACAGGTTGCTCCATCTTTGGCCGCCGTCGTGTCTCCCCTGCACAGCGATTCACCGGCTGAAATAAGGAAAGCTCTGTTTTTGGGCGAAACGCTGCCGGAGCTGTGGTGGGCCGCCGGAATTTGCCGGAGCAGCCGCCGAACCACCACGAACCGGGAGGTACTATCCCTTTCCCCAATTTTACTCTGGTCAGCCTTCCTCCAGAAATTTTATTGCGAATAGTTTTGGCGGGATTCCCTTCACTTTGGGCTGAACCACTGCTGTGGCCGACGGAGTTGTCACCGTGAGCTGTTTTCGGCCGGTGACTATTCCGCCGACCCTTTGGGCTACTGTGGACCCGCCATGCACCCAGATTTTTCACTCCGATCCATCATCCCTCACTGATCTACTGTGTCTTTGGGCTGAACCGACATTGTAGTCGGCGGGGTTGGCCGCCGTGAGCTGCTTTCCGGCCGGCGACCACCCTGCCAATCCTTAGGGTTACTGTTGGGATGCCATGCGATCGGATTTTTCAATCCGATCAACGGCTCTTTGCAGGCCTACCCTGTTTTTGGGCCAAACCACTTCTGGGACCGGCGAAAGTTGTCATTTTGTCATTTTGATCCGTTTTCCGCTAGTCCCAACGCCATCTTTCCCACCTCAGATTCTGATTTATCTCCTTGCATATTTTGTTTTCCTCTTAAATTTTATTTAGCAATCTCTGCATGTTCATCCATTAGAATAATTCACAGGGAGTTTGCCCAGCGACCATTCCACCTTGCCAATGGCTAGAGACCACCTCCATGACAATGCTTTACCCACACTATTGGACTGACCTAAGCTCTTTTTGGGGCGTGCAGGCATCTAAATCACCGGTGTGGGTGTTGTGAGAGACGTTCTTAACCGCGGGCGTTAATTGGAGACCTGCACTGCAGTTTCCACCTAAAGCCATCTCTTGTAGTGTAAGGGTGTGTGGGCTGCTGGGTACGCACCAACGCAGCCTTCGTGGTATGCCCTGACATCAATTTTGGCCCGATCGATGAGGTAGGAGACTTTGAACCCTAGAAATTCACTCTAGCGTACTTTTCTGATAGGATGCATGCTAGGACTAAGATGTCTAATTGCATGATGCTTAGATGGATATTAATGCGAAGGATGTTAAGTGGAGAGATTAATTTTAATGGCCATATGCGTATATTTTAAAATTATCTGTGTATTAATTAGTGGATTAGTCGTACGCTCACATTATGACTTATACTCGAATTGGATAGTTAGATGAGCAGAAGACCTGTGTAATTAATTATATTTCTCGCTAATTGCATGAGTGGTCGTTATGCTTATGTAAGAATTATGTTTTCATGCTATAAAGGCTATAAAGCATGTTGTAAGATGCATGTGTAGTGTATAGTTCAGAACTATGAGTAGTTATACATGTGCAGATGATGTACGTATGCTTAATAAGTGACGATCAGTTTCGACTGATTCAAATTTTTGAAAAGTGAGGCAAAGACTTCAAGGTTTAGTAAATAGGCAGATTAGGGTCGAAGCTTAGACTTAAGCTACAAGTAAAGGTACAATCATATTGGTATTTGCATAACGTACAAACTATAAACAGCAACATAATTAAAGTATGTAGTTGATAATAAGAGTGAGTCCTTAGCTAGATTGACGGATTAAATTCTGTTTGGTTGACGACTGACGGACGGTCAGTTTTACCTATAAAATTAACGTAGTTCATACCTTGGAGGTAAGGTTTATGTAAGTTAGGATTTTTTATGCTCTGTTGAGAGCACCGTGAGTTGTCCACCCAAGAGTGGCATCGTAAGTTTTTTGCCCAAGAGTGGCATCATAAGTTTTTCGCCCAAGAGTGGCATCATAAGTTTTCTGCCCAAGAGTGGCTTTGTAAGTTTTCCTGCCTTAATTGGCATTTTTAGGCCCTTGCTGGCCCTGTATGGCCCCAGAGAGTGGGCATTTGCGCGCTCAGGTAAGTAGTATCATGGATCTACTCTTACCTGTTTGATCCTGTGCCCCATGAGCACCGGTGTACTTTGCCTTCGGAATCTTTTTAACGCGTAGGTTTCTCCCCGAAGGTCAAGGTGACGCCCTAGTGGCATTCTTTCCTTTCAACAGTAGAGCTAATTGAGATTTAATTAGTTCTATTCGTCAAGTGTAAGTGTAAGATAATAAACGTAAGATTGTAAGTATAAGTAGTATGTATGTGGAAATGAGAGTTTGATAGGTTGTGTCTTGTTATACGTAAGGTGAAAAGAGCAATTTATAAGTTTGGAAAGTTCAGAGGAATTGTAGTACTCTGATTGAGATTGTATTTGTCTTCTTCTGGTTCTTGGTTTGCTACTGTCTTGCAGAGTAGCTTTGGTGTGAACTTTTATGGTTCACTGATTTTGTTTCTCCTACTGGGTATGAAAATACTCATGTTCTCTTTGTCTCTAATCCTCAGGCACTCCAGGGACTTCTGTGGGACCTAGTTCGAGAGCTGCGTAGCATTTGAGGATACATTTTTTGGAGTGCAAGTTGATTTTTTATTCTATTGTTCATTGATTAAATTATGCCACGATCTGTTGTAAATAAATTTTGAAGTACATGTATTAAGTGAGGTGAGTGCTTTTACATGTATAATTTTGGACTTGTACACGGACTGTATTATTACTTTCGACTGTTATGGAACTTGTACCCAGCTACACCTGGGAAAATACATTGAAAGCCCATGGCCATGGCAAATTTTGTCTTTTGTTCGTTATTCACGTTGGGGAATGAATGATGTATGAGCTTTGAATGTTTTATTGTTGTTATATCTCTGTTTTGAATTGAAAAGAAAGTGTTGAGATGGATTTATTATAAATGAATGAGAATTATAAAAAAAATGTTTTTCACAAGTTTTGTATTTTCGTCAATTTTCACCAATTTACAGCCGTTATATTGCAGAATTTTTATTTAAATTTTATAAAATTTATTTTGAAAACCCCGGGCGTGACATGTAGGAAGCAAAAACAGATCTGTAATGAATGTGTGCCCCTGAATGGAGAGCGCTGCCCGGGCACAGACCCCTAAGCTCTGGAGGTGCTTCCCATCGCCAATCAGCACGTCAAAGGTCTTCGAATTAGACATGAAGCAGCCTAGCCGTTTGGCTACTTTGTCGTTAATGAAGTTGTGGGTCGACCCACTGTCGATCAAAATAGCCACTTGCTGCCACTTGAGGTAGCCCTGTACTCGCATTGTGTGAGGCGTGAATGCCCCCGAGAAGGCATGGACAGAAATCTCTGGCAGGATGTCATCATAGTGAAATGAACCAGACCCGTCCACCCCCTCACTGTCCTCGTTGAGCTCCTCTACTAAAAGATTGCCCTTGACAGAACAACGGTGCCTAGGGACGAATTTCTCGTCGCAATGAAAACATAGCCCTTTAGGCGACGAACAATAAGACCTGCTGGCCAGGGCGGCCAGGCACCAAGTTACAGGTAGGCATAGCCAAGGGGTTGGCGCTGAGAGCAGACCGAGGCAAGGGCCCAAGTCGCCCCCCTGCACTGCCTAGCTATCTTCTCCTCTTCAATGCGAGTATGACAGACTACATCCTGCATGTTAGCAAAGAATTTTTCAGCCTTGTCAAGCCACTCCACTAGGTCGTCATCCCCATTGTAATGTGGGAATTGTAGGCGGGCCAAACGAGGTTCAGCTCCTCCCCGAGGACCACCGCGAGGTCCAGGGTATTCGTCCCAATCATCATCCATTTCCTAAAGCAAGTTCCTGGGGGGATGCATCATTTGGGCATTCACCCGAACACCTGGTGCGCCTCACAGTGTAACGACCACGAATTTTTGGTATGATTTCTTGCCTCTAATAAAACTATTTTATGAGTTTTTAATTATTTTAAATTATTTAGAGGTAGATATTTGGAAAGTTTTTATAAGGGTTGATAGAGCTCGGTGAGACGAGCGTAACGAACCCAAAAATGCACAAAACGGAGGTCGGGAGTTAAGTTATGACCTCGAGAAATGTGCAATATGGGCGGGACCCACTTTAAAAGTGCAAGATAACCTACCTATATGTGGTCTTATTTCGAAGGGCTCATCGACACGAGTCCATCCGTAACAAGAACGTGCGATTCCAATGTCAAGGTTGGAAGTTATCGCATTTTGAGGTCAGGATATTATTTGAATAAAATAATATCATTTTGGACAGGATCGATGACGCAGTGGATAAGATTGAGGACGAAGCAGATAAGATTGATGACGCAAGTGGATAGGGTTGACGATGAAGTGGATAGGGATGTTGGATAGGATTGCTGACAAAGCGTATAGGATTGTTGATGCAAGCGGATAGAATTGACATGTGTCAACCTCACATCTATCCAATTTTTCTATAAATAACATCCACATCATCTAGTTTGGGGGAAAGGGAGACTCTCCCACGTTTTCTCATTTCTCTCCCATATTCAGAAACTTGTGTTCTTCGTTTCTCACTTGTTTTAAATCCTATTTGAGTCGTTCAAGAGGTGTTCTTACCTAAATCGAGCGTGCCGGACGTTGTGGAGGGATTATTTTCTTGGTTGGAGACCTCTAGAACCCCAGAAGTGGACATTTAATTTCATAGTATTCAGTTTATTGGTTTCAAACTCGCATGAAAAGCGAAGTAGGGGCTTTTATCCTTTCTTATGGCATGATTATAATATTTGGTTGTGTTTTTAACTTATTATTTATATGACTCTTGCATGCTATGTGTTAGAGATTACTTTCAAGTTATGATTTATGATTTCTGTACATATATCCGATCTGTTGAATGGTTAATCGTTGAGATAGAATATGTTTTATATATCGTATATTTATAATGCTATTATGTATATTTGATTAGTCGAATGATTTGCCGCTGGAAGCGGATATATTTTATACTACATGCATTATGATTGCCTCATATAGAATAGTTTGATCGAATGTTTATCCGTGGATTTTGATATAAATTATAAAAGGTGGAGCGTGTGAGATAGCGACAAACTAGCTTCGCCACTGTTTTCATTGCGAATGAATATAATATATTTGAAAGACGGTTTTAGAGGACTCGTCCTTGTTGAAAGGAGGGTGCTCAAGATTATTTTTGAAAAGACGTATAAGCATGGTGATTGAGTCACTAAGGCGAGACAAAAAAGGGGTAGCTGTCTCATTAGAATGAGCGACCAACCTTGCCTTTGTAGCCGTTGATAGTGACGCTCCCATGTCTTGTAGAGGCGGAGCTAGGATTTTCAAAAGGAGAAACATTGGGATAGAATGTTTTAAAAGAAAACAACGACTTTTTGGAGTCTGGGAACTCTAGGATATTTCAATTGAGTCTGGGACTCAAGACTATGAGTCTGGGACTCATGAGTGTTTTGGTCATCCGGAGCTATTGTTGGGCGCCCCGATAGAGCTCTGTTGACTAGATGAGGACACAATTAATCCGGTTCAGAATTGGATGCATGGTACCTATTTTAGCCTGGTGAGCCCCTAACGAAGGGCAAGATCCCTAATTCACCCCTAACGAAGGGCAACTATTAAGGCTACACGCGCTAGGGTAGAGAGTATCATGGGAAAACTCTCTACTCTCTAGATCCTGACGCCCCATGAGCACGGGTGGCTCTTCTATCCACAAGCACGAAATATTTTGAGATGATTTGTGGAGAAGTAAGAGGTCGCTGCTTTGTACCCGCAGCAAATTCTTATTAATATATATATGTCTGGGACATTGGTAGCAAGCCGTGAGAGCTTGCAAACCCTAGTAGCATCTTCGATACGTAGGAAGAAGCTCTAGGGGTGGTTTTGGGTGAAAGGCACACCCTGTTTCCATTGAAAAATATTATATATGATATGTGCTATGAAACTGCCATGTGTTTATTCATGCCTGATTGTATAAACTCCCCTACTGAGTATTTTAAAATACTCACCACCCCCCAGACTTTGCAGGACTCAACAAAGCTTAGTGTGTGGGTAGAAGGGCCTACTCCGAGTTTTATCGATGTGATTTCAAAGATTTCAACCGCACCGAAAATCTCGGGGTGCAACACGTGGTAGCCAGGCTTGACGTCCCCCTTTAGCAGGCAAGGTGGCTTGTCCAGCGCACAGGGGGGCTTGAGGATGACGTACCTCCCTATCTGCCATGGCTGGAAGACTGGTAACAAACGGCAGCATCATAGGGGTATTCGGCCAAACACCTGGCGGTCTTCACAAAGCCCAGGCCTGGCGTCCTCCTTCAGCAAGCAAGTCAGTCGGTCCAACGATTAGGGGAACATGGGACTTACGTGTCTCCCTGTCCACCATGGCTGGGGGACCAGGGGTGCACCTGTTAGGTCCCTGAGACAAGTCTCCCAGTTCCATGGCGGCATCCTGGGATCTGGCGAGGTTGGATGCTATGGGCACTGACTGTGCTGCCTTTATATGTGCAACATCTGCGGCCAATAATTTCATCATGGCAAAGAGCTGCGCCAGTGTGGGATCGTCCGTGGCAGCCAGGGCGGCTGTGGTAGCAGCGGAGGCACTGTCCGCTGAAACTTTAGTCTCTTTCACAGGGTGAATTTCAGGGGCGGCAGCAACCTGCTTGCCTCTTGCCATGGCCAAGGATCGATAGAGCTCCGGTACCAATGATGTGCTTGATGTGGGCACAATCGGTACAAGGAGTTCTACGCAGGGAAAAGAGGAAGAAGAAGGAAAATAACAAAAAGAGTAAACTGGAATTCAATAGCATGCCAAACCAAAGAGGGAGACAACCCTTTATGGGGAGTCGTGCCCTCCCACATTGGGAGTCATGCCGCTAGTGGGCCCGGTTATGTCGTGGTCCACTAGCATGCCTAGCACAATTTCATAACTACATAATAATGCCAATCGGCCACTAACATTAGGGAAACTAGCCTAATGTACTGAAATAAACATAAGTGATAGTCTAGAGTACTGAAATAAAGATAAGTGATGAATCAAGTGCACATGCACAACACCAGGGAACTCACTCCGAGGCTGAACGGTTACGCATTGCCGCTTTCCATCTAGACGACGATGCTTCTGTTTGGTTTTAGAGCATCGAGAAGGAGGTCTACTTCCCAACTTGGACTTCATTTGCCGATGAGCTTTGTGTCCAATTCGGCCAAACGAATTCCAAGATTTCAATGGGATGCTGTCCACCCTGCACCAAACCACTACTGTGAGAGCATACTACACCGAGTTCATGAAGATTGTGAATCGTCTCCCTGATTGGCCAATGGCAGCCCTCATTGCAACTTTTAAAAGGGGGCTCAAACCAGAAATTTCAGATGAGATGCATCATTTCCCTTGTACGTCGATGCGTGAAGTTGTGTGTCATGCACTAATTGAAGAGGAGAAGCTGGCCCGACAGCGATGAGGAGGCCGGCTGGGCTCTTCTCTTCGACCCCCAACTAACCCAGTGTCCTCTCTACCACATCGACCAGCGTTCCCACCAGCTGCCCCAGCCAACCCTCCAGCCCTGCTGGTGCTCCTATTCGCCACCTCACTCTGGCCCAGATGGAAGAGTCGTGATCGAAAGGCTTGTGCTTCAAGTGTGATGAGAAGTTCATACCTAATCAGTGGTGTTCTGTCTGAGGCAGCCTACTAGTCGAGGAGGCCGATGAGGAGGATTATGATCCAGCCCCGGATGCACCACCCCCTTATGACAGCGTGCTGCCTGAGATTTTGGTGCATGCTTTTTAGGGGGCCTTCACTCCTCGCACCATGCGCGTCCAAGGCCACCTCAAGTGGCAACAAGTGGCCATCCTTATCATCAGTGGCTCCACCCATAACTTCATCAATGATAAGGTGGCACAACAGTTGGGGTGCTTTGTGTCGGACTTGAAGCCCTTTGACGTCTTGATTGGCGATGGCAAACACCTTCGGAGCACTGGGGTGTGTGAGCAGGCTTCATTATCCATCCAGGGACATACCTTCACCACTGATTTGTTCTTGCTTCCCACAAAAGGGGCTGACGTGGTGTTGGGAGTCCAATGGCTTCAGGAGTTGGGTGACGTCGTATGGAACTTCCGTGACATGATCATGGACTTTGAATTACACGGGCAGTGGGTTCGCATCCAAGGTTTTCAGCCAGGCACCTTGCAGTCCGCCCAATCGGTAAGCTCTCTCTTTCGATTTGCACCTCAAGGAATTTTCCTTCAGCAGCGTGCCACTGTTGATGTGAGCCAAGGCAGCCTTCCGGAGGATCTACTTGCTCTCTTGGCAGAGCATGAGGATGTCTTTGCCGAGCCTAAGGGGCTACCTCCGGTGTGACCCCATGATCACTACATTCCTATCATCCCTAGTGCTTCACCCGCAAATGTCCGAACATACCGATGCCCTCACATATAGAAGGCAGAGATTGAGCGCTTGGTGGCCGACATGCTCCAGTCAGGTATCACCCAACCAAGCACTAGTTCCTTCTCTTCACCAGTGTTACTTGTCTGAAAGAAGGATGACACTTGGCGGTTCTGTGTAGACTACCGGGAACTGAATGCTATCACCATCAAGGATATGTATCCTATTCCGATGATTGAAGAGCTCCTCGATGAGCTAACCGGGGCGACCATTTTCAGCAAGCTTGATCTTCGCTCGGGGTATCATCAAATTCATGTGCAGCCAGCTGATGTCCACAAGACAACCTTCCGCACCCATGATGGCCATTTTGAGTTCTTGGTCATGCCATTTGGGTTGACCAATGCGCCAGCTACCTTCCAGAGCCTCATGAATGACTTGTTTCGCCCTTTCCTCCGCCGATTTGTCTTGGTCTTCTTCGATGATATATTAATCTATAGCACATCATGGGCCGATCACTTGGAGCATCTTAGGTCTGTCCTCTCCATTTTGTGAGCTAATTCATTATTCCTTAAGCACTCGAAGTGCTCTTTTGGCAGTAAACAGGTGGAGTACCTTGGCCATGTCATCTCCCATGAAGGGGTTGCCACTGACCCTTCAAAGGTGGCCATTATGCTCTCATGGACGACCCCCACATGTGTCCGGGAACTTCATGGATTTCTGGGCCTTATAGGGTACTATCGGCGTTTCATCAGTCACTATGGGATGATTGCTAGTTCCCTCACTGCCCTCCTCAAGAAGGGGGCCTTTACTTGGATAGAGGCGGCCCAAGAGGCCTTTGAGAGGATGAAGCAAGCCATGGCAACCGCCCCAGTCTTGGTTCTTCCAGATTTTAGTCGTTCCTTTGTGGTGGAGACAAATGCTTCAGATACGGGTCTTGGTGTCGTTCTACTTCAAGATGAGCGGCCAATTGCTATTTTCAGCAAAAGTCTTGTTGGCCGCTCCTTATCACTTTCAGCCTATGAGAAAGAGATGATCGCCATAATACATGCAGTCACCAAATGGCGCCCTTACTTGCTCGGCCACCACTTCCTCATCCACACAGACCATCAACCGTCGAAGTACTTTCTTGAGCAGCGGGTGTCAACTCCGGCACAGCAACGATGGGTCAGCAAGTTTTTGGGCTATGATTATGAGGTGGTATATAAGAAGGGGGCGGAAAACACGGTGGCAGATGCTCTCTCTCGCCGACCTTCTGAGGGATCTTATCTTGCATTGTCTATGCCCTCTTGCCCCTTCCTACCGGAGCTGCGGCAAGCTTACTTGGAGGACTCATCCACACATGAGCTGGTTACTCGTATACAAGGTGACCCTGCTGCAATTCCTTTCTTTGTGTGGCAAGATGAACTTCTCTTTTGGAAGGGACGACTGTGGATGCCGGATGCATATGACCTCCGACAATGTATTCTCTCTCATTTCCATGACACACCATTGTTTGGCCATGAGGGTTCCTTCCGAACATATAAGCGGGTCAGTCAAAGCTACTTGTTTCAAGGTCTTCGGAGGGCGGTTCAAAACTATGTTGCTGCGTGCGACGTCTGTCAGCGGGCGAAGGCTGCCACTACATCACCTACTGGGTTACTTCAGCCCCTCCCCATTCCTGACAAAGTTTGGGAAGATGTGTCTATGGATTTCATGGAGGCCTTGCCATAGTACAGGGCAAATAAGTGATTTTGGTGGTTGTGGATCGCTTGTCTAAGTATGCGCATTTTTGTGCCTTGGGCCATCCATTCACCACCAAAACAATGGCTGAGATGTATGTTCGTGAGGTAGCTAAGCTGCATGGCATGCCTCGCACCATTGTTTCCGATCGAGACCTGATCTTCCTCTCTCAATTTTGGCGCAAGTTCTTTGCACTTCAGGGCACCGAACTTCATATGAGTACCGCCTATCACCCATAGATAGATGGGTAGACAGAGGTGGTTAACTACAGCTTGGAATAGTACTTGTGCTATTTCGTTGGGGATCAGCCCCGCCGATGGCTCCAGCTCCTTCCATGGGCAGAATGGTCGTATAACTAATCGTTTATAATTAAACCCTTTGCAAGTGTACAAGGTAATTGTACTAGGATAAGTATTTAAGGGTTGTCGAACCTCAGGGATGGATGAATTATTACTAAATCTAAAGAGGAATTTACTGATTAAAAACTAGAAAGAACTTAAACTTAAATTAAGCAAAAGAAAGGAATCAACTAGTAAAAACAAGAGATTAATATGATGGAAATTACTTAGGAAATTGAATCCACTATAAAACCATAACAATTCCTTAACTTTTAATCTAAATCTAGTGTGAATATGAACAAGTATTCTCAGCTACAAGCTAGAATTACTTTAGAAAGAATCATTAATTAAATTCCATGGCATGAACTATCTTCGACAATAGCACGAATCATCTACACTAAACTAGCTATAGGCATGACCCGTCTAATCTTAGTATAACTCATCCAAGTCATTAATTATCTGAACATTAAAACTATTGTATGACCATCTTATCTAAATCACAGAAATTAGAATTGATGAAAATATCAAAACCACATCAATCTATCATCTACAAGACAATAAATCAACATAGACTTGAATAAACATTGAAAGCTCTTCCATTAAAAAGGAAATCCATATCATACAATTGTCATCATTCACAACTAAGATCTAAATTAAAAATAAAAGAAACTAAAACTTATCTATAGCTTCATCAACTTCTAAGTAAAAGAAAAGTCTAGCTTTCCATTGTAGAAGAAAGCACTTGAATCTCCATTAAAAGCTTTGAGTTCTCTTCCATCTTCTTCTTCCTTTTTCTCTTCATAAAATCTACTGGAATCCCCTAGTTTCAAGCTAAATATGTCTTTTTATAGGCATAAGATCCGTTGGAAGAAGTTCAATATGAAAAGGATTGAAATTTGGGTAAAACTAGAAAACTGCGCGTTATGCCGTTCGACCGCCCTGCATGCCCGTTCGAACGCCCTGCATGCCCGTTCGAACGCTTATACTGAGTTTTTCTTCAAAATCACATTATCCCGTTCGAACACCCTGCAGCCCGTTTGAACGGCTACAGTGTTTCTGCAATCTGGACAGTTTTCCTGGACAGTCCATATTCTGTTCATTAAGCTTTTCTTCATGTCCATATTAATTTCCAACTTGTTTATAACTCCGAAAAGTTGTCCAAATCACTTTAAAGCATGTCAAGACTATTTTGAATTATTCCAAACATCGTCCAAGTACCTCGATAAGTGTACTTTACCTACAACACATAAAATATCATATTTTAGACATGTAGAATATAATTAAAATTTCAACTTGATTTAAATACATATCTAAACTACTAATAACTACAAAATTATTAATAATTAAACTAAAATACTAATATCTATCTTAATCTAAATAAACTATAACTAACTCTAAATTAACCTAATCTATACTAGCAAATAAGGTAAAAAGGCATATAAAATAGATATATATTTCATACTTATCAATAACACGGCCTATCATACTAGGGATGGATTCACTCCCTTTGTGGTAGTTTATGGGCACCCTCCTCCTACCGTGTTGTCCTATGTGCCTCACCGCTCTTCTGTGGCTGAGGTTGATTATATGCTCCAAACACAAGACAAGGTTATCCGACAACTTAAACTCAATTTAGCATCCGCTCAAAACCGTATGAAGCAAGGGTATGATAAGAAGCATGCTGATCGGGAGTTCCATGTGGGTGATCTTGTTTATGTCTCAATGATTCCTCAGCATCAGACCAGCTTATTCCAAGCTGACAATGCTAAGTTGGCTCAACGTTACCATGGCCCTTATTCCATTATTGAGGGCATCGAACCCATGGCTTAATCGCTTGGCATTGCCCACCAGATCGTTGGTGCACCCGGTCTTCCATGTCTCTCGCCTTCACCGTTTTGTTGGGGACCCGACCCTTGTCTCTAGTGCCCCGCTCCACCACTGATGGGGCCCCCAGAGCCTGACTTACCCACACCCGCCTTTGTGCTTGATAAACGATGGGTGCGTCGTTCGGGCTGCATTGTCACTGAGGTACTCATGTCTTGGCAGGCTCAACCTCTTGAGGATGCTACTTGGATGCTTGAGGACGAGTTCATGGAGCGCTACCCTACTTGGTCGCCTTGAGGACAAGGCTAAAGCAGAAGCGTGGTGGAGTGTTGTGTACTCCACAAGACATCTCCCCCACCATGCACTACTTTCCATTTTAGGACCCACTATATTATGGCTTACTTTACTTTTTGGTAATTTCCTTTTGTGATGGAATAAAGCGTAATCAAGGGGATTTGGTTAATGATTGTAACAGACCAGATGGTGGTCCGTAATTAAGGGGATTTGATTATAACGGACCAGCTGGTCCCTAATTAGGGGGAGGACCAGCTGGCCACCTCCTATAAAAGGGGATGTCTTCCTCCTTGGACGGGTATGCAATTCAGAATTATTTCTCTTCTTCCTTTGTCCAAACTTCTTCCCTTTCCCCTTCGTGAAGCTAGGTACCATTTGTGTCTGATCCGGACACAACAGGTTCAAACCTATTATCTCCATGTGGCATGTATAGGGAATTTAGAAAATTCTCAGCTGTTACATTCTTCCCTCCTTAAAGGAACTGCGTCCTCGCAATTCATCATGGTTAATCATAGATAAATTTGGATCTCCAATCTTCAACTCAACTCGATCTTTTGCAAGATTTGTGCTTTAATTGCACATGAACACCAACTTCCATTGTGCAACTCTACTTAAATGAATCGCTACCAAGTGACATTCTTAGGGTGTGATAGTAAAGATACTTCCAAGTCGACACTAGTACTCACATACTATGCCATGAGTATTTCACGAAGTCACAAAATCAATCTCTACTATCTACTAGCGTAACCAACATCAGAGCTATCCACTGACACACTACTTCGCATACCATAGATGTCTGATGGTTTATCTTTAGTAATTCCACAACCTCTTTTGACATGTTCACCTAATAGTGCTCCCATGCTTAAAGTTTACCAAAAACTTGTCAAATTTATTTAACAGTTTAATTGACCTAACAAAGCATTGACTTAACTTGTTTTTTCTCCTCAAACTTGTTCACAAATCCGTATGCTTTCCCCAACAATTTTGAATCATGAGGAGTTTCTCCTAGTTCCTATTAATCTCCTCATTGCAAAGAAACATTTACTCTTCTCCCATTAGCCTCTTTGCTCCAACACATGGTTATTCCCTGATAATCCATTGGTCAATGGTATCCCATGAAATCTCACTAACTCACATACATTGCAATTCCAAGAGGTACCTGTACTCCATCTCCTTGTGAAGCTTCCATCATCTCATGAAAACCTTGGGATTGTATAACTAAATTGGCCGGAAAGCGCTTCATTCCTTCAATAATCTTTAATGAGTGCTTACATCAATCTTTCACTAGCAAATTACCACCATGATTTTTTATTTCCTACTAAAACATGTCATGTCATTTGCTTTAATCCAAACCTTTGAAATATATAAGTTCTTGGAAGGTTACTCTACACTAGTAATGTTTCCGAATCTTCAAAGTAAATACTTTTGTTGACAATTCTAGGTCATAGTGTGACACCTCGTGTTCCGATTACACTTACCCAAAGGGGTTATGGGTAATTATATAATTTTAGATTAATTTTAGGCCAATTCAAGAGATAGAATTCCCATATTTGGTTAGAGCTTTAAATAACGAGCTTAACGAACCAAAGAACGAGCGAAACGGAGGTCGGGAGTGAAAGTTACAGCCTCTGGAAAAGTGCCACATGGGTGAGACCCACTTTGAAAGAATGAGATAACCAACCCATATGAGGTATAGTTTTGAACGGTTCATCGATACGAGTCCATCGGTACAAAGAATGCGCGATTATGACTTCGGGATAAGAAGTTATCGTATTTTGAAATTGGAATTGTATTTGAATGAAATAATAATAAAATATTTAAGAGAGGACAAAATAGATGACTTCAGCTAGCCGAGTCAAGCCGAGCCGGATCTAGAGCCAAGCCGCCATGCCGCTGAGCTGCGGATGCACCGCACGATCGTGGCCATCCGTGCGATGCGGGTCCTGCGTAAATCGTGCAGTTGATCATGGAACGCGCGTGGGACGCTCTGCGAAAGCGTGCGTAGCATATTAGATGAGCGGCGCGGTCATGTGTGTTGCACACAACACCGTAATGCCCACATCAGGTGCGCCGACCACTTTGGCGGTCCATTCATATTGCACCACATGGCACGAGTGCATGCACGCGTATCCTAGCTTCCGTCGTATGCTCGCACGTCCTTCTCTTATAAATATTCATTTCCATTCATTCTTCTGGAGGAGTTTTTGGAGTTGTTTTGCATCCATTTTTATCCATGCAAAAGGCGTTCTTACCTAATTCGAGGATGTTTTACAAAATGGAAGCATTCATTCCTCGAGTTAGCAATCCTATATAGGGGAAACGACCAATGTAAGGGGAGATTTTGTCTGCTGCTTATGGGCATGTGAAGGGTAAAATGTCTTTCGACAAGGGGAGGTTTTGTCCACCGCCTATGGGCACATGAAGGGTAAGGTGTTTCCAGGTAAGGGAAGGTTCTATCCATTGCCTACGGGCTTGGGAAGGATGAAGTGTCTCCAAATAAGGGGAGATTTTGTTCGTCGCGCTTACGGGCGTGTTGTGAGAAAAGTGTCCTGGGTCAAGGGGAGATTCTGTCTGCAGCCTATAGGCACAGAAAGAGAAAAGTATTCCGGAGTTAGAGGAGGTTCTGCCTGTCATGTCTGAACCTGAAATGGAGGACGCCCTGAGGAAACGAGCAACTCCAAGCGTCGCTACTTCCGGAACTGCAGGGGAGTACGCTTTTCTGACCTTCTAATTTAATATGATTTATATGCATGCACATTTTAATTAGTAATATACTAATTAAGATATAATTTTCTATGATCTGATATATGCTGATATGTTCCTATTCAATCTACTTTGACATATTTTGTTGTGATCCAAATTACTCTGAAATGATCTATTGAGATATGATATACTTCGATAGGATCTAATATGATGGGAATAGTTGGATGAAACCTGATCTAATCTGATATGATCCAATATGCTATGTTGTGTGTTCTATTGCGTTCTATGTGATAGAGTGACGTGTGATTCTGCTAAGGTTCGATTCCGCTGACTTATTGGCTTTCGTTTAATTCTGATGATTTATAAGATTTCCTTTTGATTCTGAATGAATTATTTGGATATAAATTATACATATTTTATTGTATATGATTTTGGGATTGGGCCAACGTTGCCTTGTCGTTGGTTGTCTATGTGCGTATTGGATACCATCTCTAACATTATTCCAATACGATCGGATCCGAACGTAGTTCTGCCTAATGACTAATACATTCATCAGACATCAAAAATTATATATGACAAAATACATATATTCTATATCCAAATAATTCATTCGGAATCAGACAAAATCTCATAAATCATCAGAGTCAACGGAAGCCAATAAATTAGCGAAATTAAAACCCTAACAGAATCACATGTGCCACTCCATCACATAAAGCAGCACATAACACACAACAAAGCATATTGGATCATATAAGATCCTCTCAGATCATATCAAGTTTCATCCATGGAAGGTCGTATCAGCCGATACGAGTGCGTATCTGTTGATACATATCGGTATGGTACGGGGGACGATACGCCCCCCACCGGAATATCGTTACATATTGGCTATATCAGCCGTACCATATCAATATGGTCGATACTGTCTTTTAAAAAAAATTATTTAAAAAATATTTTTTAATTAAAATAAATAAATTTTTTGAACAAAAAAATTTTAATTTTTTTTCCTTAAAAACAAAAACACAATTCAAACCCAACTTCTTTAAAAGTTTAAATTTTTATTATATTAAAAATAATATTTTTAAAGTTATATAAGATCAATACGGGTAGGTTCATGCAATTTATATAATTTTTTTTTACATATAGTGCTCCACAAATATCCATTTATTTAAACATATAACTTAGACTCATATTAAGTATATTATTTATTTTTAAAATAAACTAATTTTAAAGTACTGAGAAAGAATGAGCAATAATTTGTATGGGACGGAGAGCATAATAGTGTATAGTTCTAAATGAACTAATTTTAGAATATCCATATCAGTTGATATGGCATTATACAGTCTTATTATGCTCTAAAAGAAGTATTATAATGATATATTATTAGTTATAATATTTTTTATGTTATAAAATGGTTTATGCCCGTTTTGGCATGTACCAAGCGTATCATCGGTGTGTACCCGTATCCATAGTCATCAATACTCTCATCCGTATCAATACGGCCTTCCATGGTTTCATCCGACCATACCGATCATATCATATCACAATAGCTCATTTCATAGTAATTCAGATCAC
Source organism: Saururus chinensis (assembly GCA_035235625.1). Classification (NCBI taxonomy): domain Eukaryota; kingdom Viridiplantae; phylum Streptophyta; class Magnoliopsida; order Piperales; family Saururaceae; genus Saururus; species Saururus chinensis. The sequence continues at coordinate 33,953,222 of CP141140.1, forward strand.
AACAGAATATATTAAAGTAGATCAAATAAGAACATATAAGCATATATCAAATCATAGCAAATTACATATCTTAATTAGTATATTACTAATTAAGATGTGCATGCATAAATCATATTAAATTAGAAGGTCAGAAAAGTGTACTCCTGTGCAATTCTGGAAGTGGCAACATTTGAAGTTGCTCGTTTCCTCAGGGCATCTTCTCTTTCAGGCTCGGAGATGGCGGGGAGAACCTCTAATTCCAGAATACTTTTCTCTTTCTGTGCCAGTAGGCTATAGACAGAACCTCCCCATGACCCGGAATATGTTACTTACAACAAGCCCGTAGGCGACAAATAAAATCTCCCCTTACCCAAAGACACTTCTCACTTTCCACGCCCGTAGGTGGCGAACATAACCTCCCCTTGCCCGGAGACACTTTACCCTCTATGTGTCCTGGGCAATGGACAAAACTTTCCCTTACCATGAGACATTTTTCCCTCAATGCATCCGTGGACAACAAACAGAATCTCCCCTTCTCCGGAGACACTTCACCCTTCATGTGCCTGTAGGTGGCAAATAGAACCTCCCCTTACCCGGAGACACTTTACCCTTCACACGCCCGTAGGCGGCAAACAGAACCCCCCCTTACCTGGAGACACTTTACCCTTCACCATAGGTGGCAGACAGAACCTCCCCTTACCTGGGGCGTTTCCCTTATATAGGATTTCTAGCTCGAGGAATAGACACTTCTATTGCGTAGAATACCCTCGAATTAGGTAAGAATGCCTTTTGAATAGAAGAAAACAGACTCAGTACAACTCCAACAACTCCTCTGGAAGAATAAATGGAAATGAGTATTTATAGGAGATTTCTTGTGAGCGTACGAACAAAAGGGATATACACTCACAGACACACGTGCCATGTGGCATGTTTTGATTGGACCGCACCTGTGAGGCAATTCACACCGATGCGCGCATACGCACACATCATGCGTGATGGAGCCACGCGTCCCCTGCATGCATCGTACGCCAAACCTCACGATCTAACGCTTGGACGGCTCTGATCTCTCCACGTGGCATGGTGTGACTCAGTTGACTTGGCTCCTACTCGGTTGACATTAGCTATTCCATTTATCTTAATAGTTTATTATTATTTCAATCAAATACAATTCCAACTTCAAAATGTGATAACTTCTTGTCCCAAAGTTGGAATCAAGTTTTCTTGGTACTGATGGATACCAGTTGTAACACCCCGACCCAGAAAATCAACCCGGACTGGGGGTTAGTTCAAAGACAGAAAATGAAGAGTATTAAATAAGCGAAAAAATTAAAACTAACTAATTAAGAGTAGTAGACTTTGAGTGCGAGAGTCATAACGTTCTTCCACACACTACAAAGCTTTAATGTTCTTTTGTGCATATATCAAAACAAACCTAATTTTACAACTAATTTGGATCGGTCCAATGTTGCCTTATAGTTGGTTGCCTACGTACATATTGGATACCATCTTTGACATTATTCCAATACGATCAGATTCGAACGTAGTTCTGCCTAATGGCTAATACATTAATGAGATATCACAAAATCATATACAATAAAATACATATACTTTATATCCGAATAATTTATTCAGAATCAGATGAAAATCTTATAAATCATCGAAGTCAAACAAAAGCCAATAAATTAGTGAAATACACATCTCACATAGGTGAGAAGAATAATAACAAAATCATGAATCCCACTCTATCATAGAGCATAGGAGAACACACTACAGAACATGTTGGATCATATCAGATCCTATCAGATTTCATCCAATCGTACCGATCATATTAGATCAGATCAGAGTATATCAGATCACAATGGAGCATTTCTGAGTAATTCAGATCACAACCAAATATATCAAATAGAAACATATAAGCATATATCAGATCATAGGAAATTATATATCTTAATTAGTATATTACTAATTAAGATATGCATACTTATAAATCATATTAAATTAGAAGATCAGAAAAGCGTACCCCCCGTAGTTTCGAAAGTGGCGATTTTTGGAGTTGCTTGTTTCCTGAGGGTGTCCACCCTTTCAGGTCCAGAGAGGGCCAGCAAAACCTCCTCTAACTCCAGAATACATTTCTCTTTTCGTGCCCGTAGGCCCAGACATACTTTTCCCTCTATGCTCTTGAAGGCAACGGCTAGAGTCTCCTCTTGCCCAGGGCATTTTTCCCTTATAGAGTTGATAACTCAAGGAATGGATGATTTCATTGCATAGAACACCCTTGAATTAGCTAAGAATGTCATTTGAATGGAAGAAAACGGACTCAGAATGACTCCAAAAACTCCTCCGAAAGAATGGACGGAAATGAGTATTTATAGGAGATTTCGTGTGAGCGTACAAAGGAAAGGGATATATGCTCGCAGATGCATGCACCACATGGCGCATTCTAATTGGGCCGCGCGCTTGAGGCAGTTCGCACCCTGCACACATGGCATGCGCATACGCGCGTGACGGAGCCATGCGTCAGCGGCGCGGCTCCTACGCCGACACATATCCTGTGCACATTGAGCGTTGAACTGTGCGGACGGCTATGATTCCTCCACGCAGTGCGGCTCGGCTCAGTCAACTTGGCTCCGACTCAACTAAAATAAGTTATTCCACCTTTTCTTTAATATTTTATTATTATTTCAATCAAATACAATTCCAACTTCAAAATGCAATAACTTCTTATCCCAAAGTTGGAATCGTGCGTTCTTAGTACCGATGGACTCATATCGACAAGCCCTTCAAAACTTCACCCCACATGGGTAGGTTATCTCACTTTTTTAAAGGGAGTCCCGCCCATGTGGCACATTTCCCGAGGTCATAACTTTTATTCCCGACCTCCGTTTTGTGTTCTTAGGTTTGTTAAGCTCGTTACTTTGAGCTCTAACCAAATACTAGAATTTCATCTATTGAAACTCCCTAAAATTTAACTGAAATTACAATAATGTGACACCCCGTGTTCCAATTACGCTTAACCCAAGAACGGCAAGGCAATGTTGGCCTGATCCAAATTAGTTATAAAATTAGGTTTATTCTGATCTATGCACAATGGAACGTTAAAGCTTTGTAGTGCATGGATGAACGTTATGACTCACACTCAGAGTCTGCAACTCTTGCTCAGTCAATTTTAATTATTTTCGCTTATTTAATACACTTCAATTCTGTCTTTCAAACTAACCCCCGGTCTGGGTCAAGTTTTCCGGATCGGGGTGTCACACAAGTTTTCCACTGCCAAGATGCATATGCCACAAATTTATCATTCTACTTAAGTATGCATTTTAAACCTTCCTTAAAGCATTACATCACACTACAAATCCCTTTTTGTCTTTAGGTAAAACATATGCATGCATTTAAGCCTTATTTCTTACTCTTGGAAACCAACTTCATATTCCTTCATCCAAAAAGTTCTTAAAATGAATTCTTAACTCCTCCAATTCATCATATACTACCTGATAAGGTGCCTTAACTATGTGTGTAATCCCCAAAATCAAAGCATAAGTAAATCTACTTCCCTCAAAAGCAAACCAAATAACTTCTTTAGAATCATGTCAAAAAGTTCCAAAACTATGATAATTTCTTCTATATTCGACTTCTACTTTTTCACATCTATCAAATTGGCTAAGAAAGCTACCATTAAGGTAAATTGGTGAATCTTCTTGGCTAAAAATAATAAAGAATCTTCAAGGTCAGGAAGTATCAATACTCTCATCAATTGCAAGCAGCTTGGAAGATCTTTAAAATTCTTTTCTTTAATTGTGTGAATGGTGTGAATTATTGTTTGTTTGTCGATTTGATTTGATTTTTGGGATAATGGGTTAGTTTAATTATAAATTTCTTAGGGTTTAATTTCATTTTAAGAGTATTAGTGTTAAGCTTGATTTACCAAAAAAATTTTATTTAAAGGCAATTTATTTCTATTTTTCCTTGGTCAAGGGAGCAGCCTCCACTGCGGGACCCACATTCGTGTGGGATGGCGTGCTACCTCTTTTAGCCATCAATATTCTATTAGTTGTCTAAGTGGGTTTGGGTGTGATTAAATTTATTTTTGAGTCAAAAATACCCTTAATTGGTCACTTAGGGTGTTTTCCCCTATTTTCGAGCCCAATAGTTCAAATTCACAGCTCAAAATCCTTACTAAATAAGAAAAAACCCTAGTCATTTACCAAATAGGGAAGTACTGTGTTTAAGAGGAAGGCTTACTTTACCCTCATTTTCCAAAGGAGAAACCCTTGATTAAGGTGAGTTTTCTTCCCTTAATCACCCTTGATCATCCAATTTTTATTTTAGTCACCTCTATTTTCATTTCTCCTATTTTGATTCTTAGTTTTCTTCCATCAAAATCATGTTTTTTATTTTAATTTAGAACCCAAATTAGGTTATTTTCATTTCTAACCTATGTCTTAGATCTATCTTCTTCCAAGTTGATTTGAGTGTATTAGTTAGATCCAATTAGGTTTAACTAAAAGCCCTGATTTTTGGGTAGGATATCTTGAGGTTGAAGATCATTCAAGGGATTCAAAGGCTTGTTAGAGGTAAGGGCTTTTTTACCTTGAGCGGTTAACTAAAAGCCCTAATTTTTAGGTAGGATTTCTTGAGGTTGAAGATCATTCAAGGGATTCAAAGGCTAGTTAGAGGTAAGGGTTTTTTACTTTGAGTGGTTTTCTTCATTGGAATGCATGATTATGGTTCTATTTGAGTTTTTCTTCATCCTGATGTATAATGGTGATTTGTTAAAAGTAAGTTATTTATGATTATTTTGGTATGATTAAGCATGAAAATGATTAGATCCATCATGTTCTAGGCTTAGATTTTGAGTATATAAGGTTCTATAATGATCTTTGAATTTATATGGAATTTCAGAATTTTTTTGGTTTGAATTTCGAGAGGTTGAAGACAAAACAGAAAAGTGAACTACATGCATTCAAATGAGCTAACAGATAGTTCAAACAGTGAGGCGTTCAAATGGGCTATCTGGCCATTTGAGGCCAGGCGTTCAAACGGGTTATCTGGCCATTTGAATGGTCAGGCGTTCAAACTCATTGCAGGGCCATTCAAATGGCTAAATGCATTTTTGCTAAAAATGGCTTATTTTGTGGATTTTTTGTCACTTCTTATCCTTTTCTCATCATTCTAATTCTCTATGGATATGATGAGTTATGAATACTTATAATCATCATCTTAATTGAATATGACCGTCTTTGGATTATAATTTAGCTTTAGAATGAAGATGACTATACTTGTCTAAGTTTAGCGTGATGTTCCACTTGTTTTAAATCTGTATTTTGATTATTTCTTCGCTTCAGACCATGATTTCAGTGGCTTATAACCATGATGAATTATGGATACTCGTACATGCCACATTGATTATAGGTGATTCATGTTCCACATGTTTTAGTTTAAGTATAAACACTACCATATATGTATATTCTTATGCTTATAAGACTTTATTTGTTAGAAATGGACCATGTTACATGCACATATTGGCTAATTAAAGTATGTTTATTTACGCTTACATTCATTAAACTTTTCTCACATATGTATCATGTTGCATGCATTATGAAAATGATTTCTAAGCAATGATCTATCATGCCTAGCTATGATCAATCGATTGGATGTGATTCAATGCCATTGCTTTCCAAATTAGATGCTCGAAGAGTTATCGAATCGATTACGTCCCTTGTGGACAGGATTTTTCATCCAATGGATAGGGTTTTCGTCCCTTGTGGAAAGTCCCTCCCTAGGTGAGAAGAGCATAATGCCATAATGAGTTGAACTGATGTGTATTCTGGACTTGAGAATAAAGGCTCGTTTGTCCGTGGGCACCAGCTCACCAGGTGGTATTTTCCCCATTAGGGAACTTACCAAAACCGCTCTAATTTTTCTTTTTAGGAATTTGGACCTTCCCCATTAGGGATTGTCCTGGGTGAATAGGTATGCTTATGCTTTCGCTGATTAAGCAAGGTTGTTTTCTCAATTGTGAGACATTCACCGGATGGTTTATACATATGTATGAAATATAATGTTCATTGACATAGGTTGTGTATGGATAATAATGTTTATATTACACATGGTGTGTATGAAATGATTATACTTGAATATACAGAATAGAATGTGACCTTATGCACTTGATCATGTTGGGTTAATGTAAATATTGATATTTGCTTCATGCAGGATGTGAATGAATCATAAGACTTAAATGTTTGCACAGGGTGTGCATATGTATTATGAATTATGATGAGCCTATGATGCACAGGTGGCATAAATGTGTATATAGAATGTGATTTATCTCATTATGCACAGGTGGCATGAATGTGTATATGGAATGTGATTTATCTCATAATGCACAAGTGTAGAGAATGGATATGTGATGCATGTTTAGATTGAAAATGCATATAGTATTTTTATGAGTTACTATTCCATATTAAAACCCTTATTAAGCTAAGCTCACCCCTCTTTTGTTCGTGGTTTTTGTTTTGGGGTTGTATGATGTGTCATGCAGGTTCTCCGGATGGTCTTTATGTTGAGCATAAGGATAGACATGTGCTATGAGAGGAGCTAGTTATTTGGGTTGTGTTTGACTTGTCTTACAATGTGTTAGACTTATATTTGATTTTATATCATACTTTGGTTAGCCAGTTTTGGCTTTAGACTTATGTAGTCCTTGAGGTTTGAGATTACGTTATTATCAAGATGATGTGGGTATTGTAACACCCCGTCAAAATTTGTAATAAAAGAAAGTAATTTCTAAGTGCCAAGGATCACCGAGTACAAAAGAGTAATTCTAGCATACTTTATATTATACAAGAGTTCTAAAAGATGGCATAACATGCAAACTCTTCATCTATTACCTCAAGTTTAGTGGTCACACCTGCAGAATCCGAGGGTGGGTGAGTAAATTCATACTTAGTAGGTTGAATTAAGTTCTACAAATATGCTTCAGGAATATATTTGTTGTGTTATACTTCTAAACATCATTCAAAAAATAATAATTTTCTAAAATAAATAACACATAATGTTACGATACTAAACAACTTACACCCGCACTCATGGAGCAACGAGAGACAGAAAGAAAGAGATTTTCCCATGATATTCTAATTCCTACATGCGCTAGAGCCAATTGTGGCGGTATCCAAAATCTTTATCATGATAATTCCTAGTTTCTGAGAACAAATAACTATCTAGAGGGTACGAGTACCCAAAACACGGAAAACCTCTTCAAAAGAAAATAAGTCTTCAAAGACAGAGTTTCTTTTAAAAAGAATTTGAAAAAGTCTTTAACAAATCTCTATAAAATAAAAGCATATGTCTAGAAATTTAAAACCACCTACCTCCAAACAGGCTTAGGTTCTTCCAACAGTCTTAGGTTATGGCAATGAGGGTTCCTTCTCAAGGTTTCTCAGATTTTGAGTGGTCAACTCAAGAAAGTATCCCTTCTAGTGTGTAGAACACCCTCAATTTAGTAAGGAACGGCTTTTGAACGGACTCAAACAGGTTTAAATTAGTCTAGAAACAGTAAAAGATGAGGAGGGAGATAAGGTTTTTCGGCTTTAGAGAGATCAATTGAAGAAAACAAGCCTCCAGTGTGTAGAAAACCCTTGATTTAGTAAGGAACGGCTTTTGAATAGATTAAAATGGGTCTAAAATGGCTCAAAAACATTAAAAGTAAGAAGAGGATGGAGAAATGAGGGTGTGTAAAAGAATTTCACCCTTGGACAGTTTAAATAACATCCAAAGTTAGTGCCGCAACGCCAAAATTGGTGGCATCGCCAATTTTGGTTTCAAGCGTGGCAAACATGCATTCATCACGCGCATTCATTGTGCGTGATGCGCTCCACAGAGTGCGCGTTCATTGCGCATCACAATTTTTTATTTTATTTTTAAGCTTCTACTTCCAAATGATCATATCTTTCTATTATGGACTCGGATTTGTGCATTCTTAGTATCATTAAGCTTGTATCAATGAGCCCTACGAAACTAGATCACTTATGAGTAGGTTTGCTTGGACTTTACAAGCAGATCCCACCCACATAACACACTTTCCCAGGTCATAACTTTCGATCCCAACCTCTGTTTCTCACGTTCTTTGACTTGTATGCTCATCTTTTTTAGCTTAACCTAAACTTAAGAAATTATTGAATAATAAACTCTATAGAATTAAATAAATTCATTATCAATTATTATATTGGCTTTACTCGAGGATAAATGATTGTACCAGAAAATTAGGGTAGTTATAGGTATTGTGTGGACTGAGATTATTAACTAGTCTCATTTATCTTTCTCTATTGCTTTTGCACAAAGGGCACATGTGCGTACATCGATGAGAAACTACCCAAGATGGGTTAAGTCTTCCACAATTCTTTTTACATCACTTCATCATGTCGTGTCCATCCTTCTCCTTGGGCTGGGCTCGGGTTAGGGGTGGCGTGTGCCGGGGCATGCCACAGCTGGAGGACACAATCATACTTTGCCTAAAGTCTATGAATGATGTGTAGTTCATCTAAACGTTGAGTGGTAAGGAGGTGTTTGATCCCATCAATCTCAAAGCTCATCTGCATGTGTTTAAAGTCCTATTCTACCTTGTGCAATGTGTGCAACTAGTCTATGTCAAGGACAATATATCCTCCCTTCATAGGTAGGACGTAGAAATTAGCATGGATGCTAAGGTCTTGAGCAAGTAAGCATGCATTGGGACAAACCCCCATATTACGAAGCTTTGCACCATCTCAGACCATAACATTGAATGCAATACAATTGGAGATTGGCAAGCCAAGTTCATTAATAAAACAATGGGTACTACCTTTAGCAATAAGAACGAGGATACATTGTTTTTCCATTTGGCCATTGATGCACATTGTGTTGGGAGAATTACCACCTTCATAATACGGGTCTACATCATTCACCTAGGATGTGAGGTTAGTGCCAAACTCAACCACATGGTCTATAGAATCCAAGGGGTTAGACACATCTTCAAATACAAAAGCATGAAGAGTCTTGCATCAATGGCCACGAGTGTACTTTTCATCACAATTATAAGATAGTCATTTAAATAGTGAGCATCCATTTTAGCCTGAGAAAACTTCTTAATAGGAATCAACGTGGCCGAAGAACTAGGAGTAGGAGTCCGCCTCATAGTGGTATATAGTCCAGTAGAGGAGGAAGATTGTAAGGCCCGTGGGAGATGTTGCTAATGTTGAAACTGCTCTTGATACATACAAGGCACTCAGATTGTCTCAACTAACATACATGGCTTGAAAATACACACCACCACTTGTAAGTTGAGCCTCAATTCACCAAGGAAAGTTCCGATCAAAGAGGCTTCTGGCCATTTGGAAACCCTATTCAACAAGTTTTAAAACTCATCCAGATAAGCTTCAACGGTGGTAGTCTGGCAGATATGGGAAAGACATAGATTGTAATCCTCATAATTAGTAGGCCCGAAGTGGACAAGGAGGGCTAGCTCTACATCATTCTACACGGCATCCAAAGTGTGAGAAAGAAAGTGCTCAAGCCATTGTAACACACGCCTTCATTGTGGAAGGATACAAGATCAATATACTTGTGGGTCGAAGTATGATGGAAGTGGAAAAACCTCCAAACACAGGAAACCCATTCCTCTAATTCATCACCCTTAAGAGAGGGAAAGTGGGATGAATTGGATGGGCTTGGACAACACCATCATAGTTGCAAGATGCAACATCATACCTAGGTGGACGGCCTCCAGGTCGATGATTGCCATGCCCACATCTAGGAATATGAGGTACCTACAACCCCTGGTAGATATTGGTTGTCCAGAGTTAAGGGTTGCATGTAAATCATCCTCTAGCATGAAATAATTGTTAGCAATATCAAATTCATGGGCACTAGGCTGCGAAAGTAAGCCGAGGAACTGCCCGTGTAAGTGCTCGCATAGAGGGCCATGGGCTGATGGATGCGGGTGAGGGCCATGAAAAATTGTGGGATAAGAAGCATGGGGGGCCAAACTGGGCTGGATCATGTGGGATATGGCCCTGGATTGGAATAATATAATAAAATCCATCATTGGTCCGGCCTAGGAGCTGGGTCCATCCCAACCTGTGTGGGACCTAACTGCTTGTGTGCCATCTCCTTTGTGTGGGTGCCCTAATGAAGTTACAAAAAGAACTAGAGATAGAGAGGGAGGTGTTTGGGCGATGGCAGGAAGAACTATTGATGCATCAAAGTGGTGAGGACCAGCTAAATCTTGGAGAGGCGAAGCCATCGACTATGGTAGCTACTGGAAAGAGATGGCCTTGATGGCCACGGAGTGGGGAGGTGGCTAGTCAGGGGTGACTGGGGGTTGGAAGTGACTAGTTTTTGGTTCAACATCTCAGGAAGGGTGCCAGAATGGCAAAGGGAAGATCTCACAATGGCGGAATTGTATGTCTATGCCTCATGTTCTTGGTCATGCTCTGAGGTGGCTGGAAGAAACAATCCAACAATGGCAGAAGGGGGCTAAATCTGGAATGTTGATGGCATCTATAAGGCTAGAACCAGAGGCCGATGAGGTGGTCGGAGCATTGACCGATATTGTTGAAGGCTGAAGCAGCTGTGTTGGAGGTCCTAGGGGAGGAAGTGCAGAGAGCTCACAGTTGGTGAGCTATTGGATGGAGGTGGTTAGGGAGTCGCACCGGCTGGTGAGGGCAGCCAAAGAGTCTTTGATACACCTTCTCGGTGGCAGCAACCTCCTGCTATGACTACATGACGACCATGAGGGTGTCTAAGAGCTACTGGAACAACTCCCACCATCTGTCATCTGTCTGTGTTCATTTTCTGCTAAGGACTTCAACATCTAGTTTGTGTTGAAGCTATACAACATTCATCTAGGAGGGAGACAGCCACGTCCGATGGCTCAACCCCAGAACATGATGATGTTTTCTTCTGGCACTGTCCGATAATGGCAGCGATGAAGTGGTAGTGGGGGAAAGGTAAGTGCTCTAATATAGTAGTCCTAACTAGAAAATAAAATCATCATTATATACTAACTATAATTAATATAAACTTTTAAAGAAATCTAATTAAACTAGGACCAAGCAACCTAATAGAGAAGGCAGAGGATGCAAGGACTCTCCTTTGTGGGTCAAGTCGTAATTGTACTGTAATCCACCTGTCAAACATCAATTGATCATTCTAAGCCTACAATTGATTGTTCATTGTGATTGATGAATACACAATTGATTGATTTATTAATCAATCGTTCAACCGAGTTGTAAATTGTGAAAAAAATATAAAAAACAATCATACTTGATTGATCTTTTCCTCAAGACCAATTGATTGTTTATGAACAATTACTATGATTTTTCTCCTTTTGTCCAATTTAATAAAAAATATTTTCTAAGGCTTTTCTATCTAAAATCTAAGTGTTTTGTATATGTGAGTGTGTGTAAAATTTACTTTGAATTAACCACTATGTTTACTTTTCCACCTTGAACTTCAAAACTCGTCCGCTCCTATTTTTCAAGTCAACTAATTCTAAAATTGGCTTTGATCACATGACTAGTCTAATCAAATTTTAAAGACTTAAACATACACATTTGGACATAGTTTTGATCATCAAAATACAACCAATTACAAGACATTTCCCAATATGTTCTAACACCACATACTTCTTTAGCTCTTCTAAATCGAGGGAAATGACAAAAGAATGGATAGATGTGTCTGGGGAAATGGCCATCGTCTTGGGCAGGTAACTATTGGAGAAAAGTTCTATTATCATCTTATTAGTGTACGGATTTTTTCTCATATACGCTAAAAAGTTTTGAGTTTTTTTTAAATCATTTGAACCCTAGATTTAAAATGTTTTGATAGATGTATTTCAAAGTTTTGAACTGTTTGATTTTGATGTTGTTATCAAAACATTTGAACAATAGGGTTAAAATGTTTTGATTGTTCTTCTAAAAGGTATATTTTAAAAGAATTAATTTTGATTTTGTTCTTCTAAAATTATGGATAAAATGTTTTGATTTTGATGCTTCATCCTAATTAATCAAGGAAACAATAATGATAAAGTGTTGTTAAAACATTTTACTTAGTAGGTGAAAATATTATAACTTTGTTAAAACAGTAGTGTTAAAATGATTTGATAACAATGATAAAAAAATTTAACATTGTTGTCAAATCATTTTAACACTATTGTTAGAACAATTTAGCATTGTGTTAAAATGTTTTTTATACTACTGTCAAATCATTTTAACACCATTGTAAAAACATTTTGGTTAGATATTGAAAATCTCATAAGTTTGTTAAAAGAAAACATTATTGTTACAACAATTTAACATTGTGTCAAAATATTTTGACCCCGTTCTCAAATTCTTTTAACATTATTGTCAAAATATTTTGGTTAGATGGTAAAATTTTTATACATTTGTTAAAAGAAAACACTATTATTAGAATAATGTAACTTTGTGTTAAAATGCTTTTACATTGTTGTCAAATCGTTTTAACACTATTGTAATAATATTTTGGTTCAATGATAAAAATATTACAACTTTGTTAAAACAACAGTGTTAAAACGATTTGATAAAACACTCTGTAAATTTGTATTTAAACTATTGTTAAAAGAATTTAGAGATAGACTCTTACATTAATTACTTTATATTTGTTACCTAGATTAGAGGAAAATCAGATCGTATAAAAAAAACTTAATTTCATGTTTGATGTTTTTCAAGAAACAATTTTTTCAGCAATTTTTTGTTTTTAGATTTATGTTTGTGAGTGGAAGACAATAAGAGTGTTTAAGAATATCTTCAAAGCAACGAAAGTCCTCTATGTTGGCCAAGAAGTGTAGGGAACAAGCATGTCTAAATGCATTCTATGTATAAAATTTTTACTTGTCATCAAGTTATCATTAATAAATGATTGCACACACTTCTTTGTCAGAAGATGTTCAAAGGGCAAAGAACATCATCCATACTTGTAATGTCATGTACAAACCCAATATTATTATGACTTTTTTTTTATGCATGATGCACTGAAATAATGTTCAATAAAATGTTTTTAAATTTTAAATTGCAATCCTATTTTATGTTATGTCATTGCTTATTTGGGCTATTTATGTTTTGAATAGGTTAGCTAGACCTTAATTAAGTTTACATGTCTAAACAGGCTTCAACAGGATCCAACTGGAAGAGGAAGTGAAGCCCAACTACCCAAAGCTATTTAAAAGTCAAGAATGGGCTCTTAATTGTCTAAATATGCATGGAATGGTCGAACACAACCTTGTGGACCCGTTGGATTTGATATTTGCATCAAGAGAACTAAATTAGGAAAGAACCTGATTCGGATAGATTGACATAGCTATAATATTTTGACCATATCTTTCTCTGTATAATTCGGATTGATACGATTCTGGTGGCATTGGAAAGAAGACTTTTGTGGATACATTTGTTATTTCAGAAAGAAATTCCAAATTCTAAAGATTTATGGGTCAAATTTAGCGTGCAAATGGACAGCTAGTAAACTAACCCGAGGCCAGCACATGGAGAATATTTTCATTGGTTGTGATTGATACACATAAGAAAAGACAATGAGGCTGATTGGATATCTAAAGGAAGATTCAAAGATACTTATTTGCTAAATAAATCATTGATTTATTTGATTGATTTAGAATCTAATCATTGCCAAAGATGCAGCCAATCAGGCAATCAATCAGAATGCAATCCAGAGATATGATTTTACTTTCCTCTTTGAAGCAACCCCTTCTATTCCTATAAATAGAGGGGTAGACGTGATAGAGACATGATTCCCTCCTCTTTGGAGCTCTCTTCCCCTATTTTCTTCTCTCATTTTTTAATTTTGTTTTTAGTTTTATTGTAATGGCTTTCTAAGCTCTCAAGCTAAGGCTAGAGGTGATTTGTAACAATCTAATGAAGTTCTATTCATGTTTCATCAATTATTTCAAGTAAGTATTGTTTATTTAAAGTGATGTTTATTTAATATTGTTCTTCTTCTTGTTTCTTTGTGATTTGGATACATAAGATGCTTAAAGGCTCTCCTTTTTTATCTTTTGTGATTTGGATACATAGAAATCTTAAAGAGACAATTATGTTTATTCTTCATCTATCCAAAGTATTTTCTATCTTTAATTTCAATTTTAATGTTCATATCTTCTGATTAGATAGAATCTTCATTCGATTCTAACTGAGATAACATGATACATGAAGAACATCATTAGATGTTACAATGATCTTTAATGCCTTAGTATTTTCTCATCTTGATTTCTTGACTCCTTATTGCCTCTTTCTTTCTTAAATTTTCCTTCCTCTATTTCTTCGTAACTATTTTTTTTGTTGCACAAGGATTTCCCTGTGGATCGACCTTGTCTACTACACTTGGCAAGTAAAATGAATCTAAATTTGACTTCTTCATAGTCTTGTTTCAGACGTAACAACAACGCACTCTTTGTCAGTGTGTAATTTGTATGAAGAAAAGCCAGAACAATATGATACATATTTACGATATTGCTGGTATGGATAATGTTCTATGCCCTTGAGGCATCTTTTGACAAAGAAGTATGTGTGATCATCGATAATGCCTTGAAATGACAAATAGACTATTGTAAATTTTTTGTAAAGTGAAATATGCATTCATACATGCTTCTTCCTTGGCCTTTGTCTTGTGCATATGGTTCTTATTGTCTTCCACTAGTAAACGAAAAATCCAACAAAAATAAACGATTTTTAGCTATAGCAGTTGGACTTGGCGGTGGAATTACTATTGTGGCATTTATGACAACGTGTGTAACATTTGAGGAAACTCATATATAATGCTACACTGCTATGCAAAGAGATGCATGTGCAAATCAATTGAAGCTTATTGAGTGTTATAACCTTCTAAACTAATTCATAGAGTAAGTATTACATACAGTGATGATTGTAGATGCTAGATTGTCATATGTATTAATATAAGTTTTCTATTTATGGAATCACTCTTATAAATAGTGATGATTGTAGATGCTAGATTGTTGTATGTATTAAAATAAGTTTCCAGATTTACTCTTGCAGTTGCATGTCTGCGGTTCAAGATTTACGATGCCATACATTTTTGTTTTCAGTAGACATGTTAAAACGCATATGTGTTAAAATGTTTTCATACATCTACCTAAACATTTTGACATGTGTTTAATTGTCAAAATATTTGAATGCATATGTCAAAATATTTTTTGCATATTGGTTAAATATTTTTGTACATCCCAGGATAAGTCCTTATCACAAAATAGGTGTAGGCATATTGGGCTTCACACCCGAGGAGAGCATCTTCAAGTAGGACTTGAGAAGTGGGGGCCTCCTTGCTATTATTGTTGTTGATGTAGGCCTTGATGAAGATGGTAGTGTGGGGTCACCATGTCGGACTTGGTGCCCATGTCAGACATAAGAGTGGAAGGAGTATTACAGGCCCTTGTGTTCGCTACACTCATAGATGACAGCTTCTTGATGGCTCCTTCGTACAAAGGGGAACTATAACGGGCCAGTGAGGCCAGAGAAGGGGAGACATTTGTGGAGATTTTGGCCAAAGTAGAGGAAGTGGAGGGGGGTAGAGTGCAGAAGCATCGCTGTTATCGCCGTCGTCAGAAAGGTTGAGGTTTCTTCTTTTGTAGAGAAGGCACCATAATAGGAAGGAGGAAGGGGCAAGAGGTGGGAGATAGAGCATAATGGTGGGAAAACACGCTAAAAAGTGTTCGAGAGCAGTATTGCAGATGTTGTGGGAGATCAGACAGAGGGAGAGGGAGATGTGAGGGTGGGGGCATAGAGGTAAGAAAAGGGCAAAAAATTGATAAATGATAATTCTTGAGAAAAAATTTTAAAAATGTAAAATTTTCCCACAATGACTTGAACTTTGGTGAAACCTTTCTTTGTACATTAACATTAACATGTCTTTTCCATTTTGATCTTTCCAAATAAGCTTAGTCTTTTTTTTCTTGATAAAACTTGATTAGAATGACAATTTAGTACACCCAAATAGTTCTCCTCATGGAGAACGTGAAACAAACACTCATAAGGCCAACTAAATCAGAAATATGTGCAAGTTTATTACTTTCCTTATGTATCTATGCTAGAAAGTACTGTTACTCTGTCACATATTACCATTGTTTATTTTAAAACACTAAACAAGATACTCAATATGGGATGAAAGGAGTATTTTCTAATAGCTTAAGCGATTAAATAATAAATTATTATAAAATTAATTTTATAACTCAACTCGATATATTTGAATCTAGAAAGAACGAGAGTCCTTTCTGATTAGTGCTACAAGTTAAGCCTCCTTCAAAATATTTACGAATATCAAGGCATCCCATTCAATGATAATGTTGGCCACATCGAACGATGCTTCCATTGCAACTCCTTTAAAACATGCACAAGCCTAAACAACCATAGATGTGCAAACTTCCAGGTCAAGTAATTATAACAAAAATAAGTCTGATCATGATCTCTGATTCCTCACCATCGTAGCAAAGGTGCAGCTAGGTTCACCCTAACTAGCACCATTGAAGTTAATCTTCACACAGCCATAGGAGTGTGACGTCCTAGACATTCCTATTTGTTTCCATGATTTTTGGTTAAGTTTTAGCATTTTATAAAAGAATGGTATTTCAACACATTTGTTGACATGTCGAGCTGCTTGGTGTCGATACAGTAGTAACTGACCTCCTAACAACCACATTTAATTGAAGACTACTATTTTTGTTGTCATTTCTCCTATTTAGGGCATGTTTGGATGAGAATATAAAAAAGGAAAATATCATTTTTATATGTTTTTGCTTTTTGAAAAAAGAATCCAAAGTGCTTTAGTTTGGGTGCCAAGAAAGGAAAATGATTTTTTTTTGCAAAAATGGAAAAAGACGTTGAAGAGAGAAAAAGGTGAAATATACCTTTTGTAGGGCAAAGGTTCCCTTTTTCACACCTATTTTTATTTTATTTTTTAAAAATTAGAGCATGTGAATATTAAATGTCCTTATCAAACCTGCTAATATTGTAAATTAAGCCCCTTTAAATGTCCTTTACACTGGCGGAAAGGTGCTACCAAACGTGCTTTAAAAGGTCTATTGGAATTAGAAAACCTAATTCTAAAATTTTTTATCGCAGTCGAGGCCTTTGGAAAGATTATTTCACAAGGATTTGACTTTCAAGATGGAAAAGGAAGAAGTGGTTGAAAAGCAAGAAGGCTGTAAATGAAGAGTTAGGGACATTGCCTGTAAATCATTTTTCAGCCATGCAATGTATTGCATACAAAAGTTGTAAAAGAATTAAATTCAGTAATATTGTATATATATGCTAAATGCATAAAGTAAGAATGAGTGTCATAATCCTATTCAACCCACATAAACATGTTCTTAAGTGGCGGGTACTCCTTATGAGACCTTGTTTATGCAAGCGAAGAGAGTGGGAATTGAGTGACAGTGGTCAACTGGGTATTGTGTGTTGGATTAAAAGGAAGGCTAATGTTAGCCCCTTCACTTTTTGCATAGATAAGGGGGCGGCTACCCCCTATACTTGGCAGCAAACAGTCAAGTTAGCTTGGGCAACGGACAACCTAAGCAGCTCTTTGGGCACGGATGGATGCTTAGAGCAGCGTGGGAGCGGTTCCACACTCGCTTTACGGAGCAGGCTAAGGTAGAGTCCCTGTGCGGGCAGGACTCTAAGTGGCGTGCTGGGAGCCACACCCCCTTAGGGACGGACTCCTAGGGGCGCTGGGACACAAGGAGGCAGAACAGCCCAACTCCTAGTGCGGATAGGAGACGATGCACAGGTTTCCCTGGACGGATGGACTCTAGAGGCAGCAGGGCGTTGGACTCCTAGGCGAAGACGGATTCCTTACAGGTAACCTGATTTGTGTTGGGACACCCCATGGACTGGGAGAGTTGGGACAGAGAGGGACTCTGTATACTTGGGTTGGGATTGTACTCCTAGTGCGATACAGACCAGTAGTGCTGAGTCTATATATAGGGAGAGGATGGGGCTGCCATGGCTGACAGATACTTGTGGAGGATGGACCTGAGAGAGTGAGAGAACTCGGAGCAGCGACTTGGCTTGTCAGCCCTAGCCCTCTCCCTGCCACTGTAACCAACGAACTGCGTTATATAGCATTGGGCGGAGCCCCTTTGCGCCAAAGACGACTGTGTTGGCTGATTTCTTGTTCCCCTTGCGCATATGAGAGGGAAGGTCGTGAGAGTAGGCTGCTGGCTGCACGCTGTAGTCAGGCCATCGCGGGTGTGGACACAAGACAAAGCTCTACGCCTGTGACAGTTGGTTCCATTGCTGGGATCCCAACGAACCAAGTACATTTGAAGGGGATTTGGCGAGCAGGGATCTGGGTATTCCTTGCTGGTTGCGGACAGACAATGTATCACCATGACAGGCTCCATGCTGCAGCGCCTTACAGAATTTGAGGTGAAGTAGATGCTTTGAGGACGGCCAATGGGATGCTGGCTGATGTCCAGGCCTCGCTACTATTTGTCCAGGATCGCATTGGTGCCTTCGACCAGCGTCTCTCCCTGATAGAGATCAGCAACTATGCTGATGAGTTAGGCGAAGGGACTTCCACAGGAGGTGCTGCCCGATTCAGTTCGCAAGCCACCACGGACTACTTGAAGGATAAGCTGCAGGATTTGAGGGCCAAAACTGAGGGGAAAGTTCAAGAGTTGACAGACAAAATAGGGTTGCTTGAGCGGGCTGTTTTGAATTCGGCCCCTGCAGCGATAGAGGCGGAACCTAGATCCAAGACGGGGTAGTCCATGAAGAAAGCGAAGGTGCCTGAACCGAAATCCTACTCTAGCTCACGGAGTGCTAAGGATATCGAAAACTTCATTTGGGATATGGAGCAGTTCTTTGCGATCACCCATACCCTGGACGAGGAGAAGGTTATGGTGACGAGCTTGTATCTCTCAGGAGATGCCAAGCTTTGGTGGCAAACTAGGTTGGAAGATGACGCTGCTGCTGAGCGTCCCCCTATCTAGACCTGGGTGATGATGAAGAAGGAACTCGTGGAGCAGTTCCTCCCCACGAACACGGTGTGGGTTGCAAGAGACTCTCTCAGGAAGCTGAGGCAGACAGGAACAGTTAGGGAGTATGTGAAACAATTTCAGTCCCTCCTCTTGGACATCAAGCACATGACAGAGAATGACAAGTTGTTCAACTTCCTAACCGGTCTCAAGAATTGGGAGCAGAATGAGTTGAGAAGGCAGAACGTACGAGACCTCCCCTCAGCCATCACAGTGGCTGAAAGGTTGGTTAACTACAAGTCTGAACTAGCCACGCAGAAATGTGATAAAGGGCCTTCTTCCTCTAGGGGTGGTCGCAAACAGAACGGTGAGGCACACAGGAACGAGTTTAAGGGGAAGCCCAGTGAGCAGGCTGGACCCAAAAAATCCAAGGGGATAGCTTGCTTCATCTTCCAAGGCCCTCCCTGCGCCAAGGAGTGCCCAAAGAGGGAGAAGCTGAATGTTGTTGTTGTTGAGAATGACTCTTCTTCAGAAGAGGAGGTCACTGCCCGTATGAACCCCATGCAGATTGTGAGCGCTATCCGGAAGGAGAAATCAGATCATGGCGGGCTGATATACGTTGAGGCCGTTATGGACAAGCAACTAGTGTGAGTGCTGGTTGACATAGGTGCTTCTCACAACTTCCTAGCAAAGAAGTGCGTGAAAGCTTGGGGTCTAAATACGAGAAGGCTCAAGCCCAGATTAAGGTAGTGAACTCAGAGGCAGCCCCTATCCTAGGAGTTGTCTATGACTTGCCTGTGCGGATTGGTGATTGGACGGGCAGAGTGAACTTCACCGTTGTTCCCTTGGATGACTTCGAGTTGATCCTTGGGCTGGACTTCATGAGATTGGCTAGGGTGTCCGTGATGCCACACCTTAGGGGAATCCTCATCGGCGATGAGAGGATCCCTTGCTTTGTTGCTGAGAACAAAGGCGAGACAGAGGTATAGGTTGTGTCTGCGCTTCAGCTGAAGAAAGGCCTTGAAGGGGGCCATAAGACCTACTTGGTCATAATGGTGGAAGCTAAGAACACAGCCTTGGACGTTCCAGAGAAGGTGGAGAAGTTGCTGAGCGAGTTTGCGCATGTGATGCCACCAGAGTTGCCGCAAACCCTCCCACCACGACGTGCTGTGGATCATGCTATTGAGTTGATGCTAGGGGCTCGTCCTCCAGCCCGAGCCCCCTATTGCATGGCTCCACCAGAGTTAGCAGAACTCTAAAAGCAGCTTGACGAGCTATTGAAGGCGGGCTTTATCAAACCATCTAAGGCTCCCTTCGGAGCCCCAGTCCTCTTTCAGCAGAAGTAGGACGGTTCCTTACGTTTATGTGTGGATTATCGAGCGTTGAATCAGATCACTATGAAGAACAAGTATCCAGTCCCTCTCGTGGCTGACTTGTTCAACCGCTTGGCAAATGCTTCCTATTTCACCAAGTTGGATCTCAGGTCGGATTATTGGCAGGTAAGCATTGCCATGGGCGACGAGGCAAAGACAGCGATAGTGATATGCTATGGGCTATTTGAATTTCTAGTTATGCCCTTTAGCTTGATGAACGCACCAGCCACCTTTTGCACACTGATGAATGATGTTTTCAGACCCAACTTGGACCGGTTTGTGATCATCTACCTTGACGACATTGTGGTATACAGCGCTTCCTTGGATGAGCACATTGCCATCTCAGGATTGTGCTAGAAAGGCTAAGGGAGCACAAGCTGTTTCTAAAGTTCGAGAAGTGCTGCTTTGCACAAACAGAGATCGAGTTCCTTGGGCATTGCATAGCGGAGGGAAGAGTAAGGATGGATGGGCGGAAGGTCAAGGCCATTGCAGAGTGGCCGGTCCCAACTAAGGTAACAGAGCTTAGATCTTTCTTAGGACTTGTGAACTACTACTAGAGATTCATAAGGAACTACTCGAAGAAGGTAGCAGCGCTGACCGACCTTCTGAAGAAAGACAGGCCTTGGTGCTGGGCTGAGGTGTGCCAGGCATTGTTTGAGCGGCTGAAGGATGCTATATCCTCTGAGCCTGTGCTCAAACATCCAGAGCTTGATGCGCCCTTTGAGGTGCAAACTGACGCTTTTGATCTGGCGATTGGAGGTGTGCTGATCCAATCCAATCACCCTATTGCATACGAGAGCCGCAAACTCAACGAGACCGAACAGAGGTATTCAGTCCACGAGAAAGAGATGACTGCAGTCATCCATTGCCTTAGAACTTGGAGGCATTACTTGCTGGGAGTGAAGTTCCTTGTCCAGACAAACAACATAGCCACGAGCTACTTTACTATGCAGAAGAAACTTTCTCCCAAGCAGGCACGTTGGCAGGAATTCTTGGCTGAGTTTAATTTCGTGTTGGAGTATAAGCCGAGCAAAGACAACATTGTGGATGATGCCCTCAGCCGACGGACTGATCAGGAGGCAACGATGGCAGCATTGGTGCAAATTGCAGGGGATATGTTGGAACAGATACAGGAGGCCATGGAAAAAGATCAAGTCTGCCTAAGGTTGATCAAATCCATGAAGGATGGGTCTACACGGAGATTCTAGTTGGAGGAGGGGGTGCTGTATGCGAAAGGAGGACAACCTTACATCCCCGTGGCTGGCGATTTGAGGTGCTGGTTGCTAAGAGAGACCCATGATTCTGCGTGGGCAGGTCACCCCGGGCAAGAGCAGACTCATGCACTCTTGTCCCGGAATTACTTTTGGCTGCGGATGCTGGAAGATGTTGAGCACTATGTGAGAATGTGTATGGTTTGCCAGCAGAACAAGACAAAGAGGCAAAAAGAAGCTGCGAAGGAAAGACATGCACAAAGGGCTGATACAGGGTATGATGGTCCCTTTGAGGTGAAGCGATGAGTTGGTCAGCTAGCATACCAACTCGAGTTGCCTGAATGCTTCAATCTTCACCCTGTTTTCCATGTTAGTTTCCTTAAGCCGTTTCATTCAGACTTAGAAGATTCTAGCAAAGGTACTTTGAAGAGAGCCCCGCCTACGATAAGAACCTCTTTTGAAAAGGAGGTTGATGCTATTCTTGATAGGAGAGTTGAAGGGATGAGCAAGAAAAACAGGGGGATCTTCTACTTGGTTAAGTGGAAGGCTCTTCCGGAGTCAGAGAACAGCTGGGATCGAGACGTCGCATTATGGCAGTTAGAAGATAAGGTTTGTGAGTACTTTGCTTTGACGAGGATGTCGAACAAATTTGTTGGGGGAGGCCTGTTAGCCCTTCCACTTTTTGCATAGACAAGGGGGCAGCTACCCCCTATACTTAGCAGCAGACAGCCAAGTTAGCTTGGGCGACAGGCAGCCTAAGTAGCCCCTTGGGCACAGATGGATGCTTGGAGCAATGTGGGAGCAGTTCTAGATGCACACTCGCCTTGTGGAGCAGGTTGAGGCAGAGTCCCTGTGTGGGCAGGACTCTAAGTGGTGTGTTGGGCGCCACAACCCCTTAGGGACGGACTCCTAGGGGCGCTAGGACATAGGGAGGAAGCACAGCCCGACTCCTAGTGCGAATAGGAGACGATGCACAAGTTTCCCTGGATAGATAGACTCTAGAGGCAGCAGGGTGCTAGACTCCTAGGCGAAGACGAATTCCTCACAAGTTTCCTGATTTGTGTTGGGAGCCCCATGGGTTGGGAGAGTTGGGACAAGGAGGGACTCTGTATACTTGGGTTGGGATTGTACTCCTAGTGCGATACGGACTAGCAGTGCTAAGTCTATATATAGGGAGAGGATGGGGCAGCCATGGCTGACAGATACTTGTGGAGGACGAACCAGAGAGAGTGAGAGAACTCTGAGCAGCAACTTGGCTTGTCAGCCCCAGCCCTCTCCCTGCCATTGTAACCGACAGACTGCGTTATATAGCATTGGGCGGAGCCCCTTTGGGCCAAAGACCGCTGTGTTGGCTGATTGCTTGTTCCCTTTGTGCATATGAGAGGGAAGGTTGCAAGAGTAGGCTCTTGGCTGCGTGCTGTAGTCAGGCCATTGCAGGTGTGGACTCTAGACAAAACTCTGTGCCTGTGACAGCTAACCTATTGATAAAGGCGTGACAGTGGATATTTAATTAATGCATAGACACTTGCATAATGAGTAACACAACCCACTATTAAATAATTAAAGGGGTAGGATAATGGTTTGACAAGACTAAACCCTAGGTAATTGGATGAAAACCATACTACACTGGAGGTTGTCAAGTGATGGTCTTCCTATGGAAGTAGTACCCATGTCACAAGAACTTAGTTATGCAAGTTCTTTAAAAGGAGGGTAGGGGCGGCCTTGCAATACTTAGTGTGAATGGCATAGTAAGGTTGATGCAACATCATAGGTGTTAATTTATGTTGTTTTAGGCATAGTAATAAGGCAAGTATAGTGCCAACTTGTGTTATACTCTGTTATTTTAGATGATCATGTGTTATACTCTGTTATACTTGGACGATTCCTAACCTAGTTTAAATTTGTTGACCAAAATTACTATGAGCATGCATTATTTGACATTTCATATGTTGGAAAACAATGATCACAACATAGGGTTTATTTTAACTTGTATTTAACAAAGAAAAAAATTTAGACACTTTTTAACA
Organism: Saururus chinensis; assembly: GCA_035235625.1. Lineage (NCBI taxonomy): Eukaryota > Viridiplantae > Streptophyta > Magnoliopsida > Piperales > Saururaceae > Saururus > Saururus chinensis. The sequence goes on from CP141140.1 coordinate 33,976,803, forward strand.
TTCTAATATATTGAAAAAGTTTAGTTTTTATCAGAGGCATTCCATCTGATCTATGAATCCTCCACTAGCCTAAGAGCAGTAAATTTCCCATCGAGAAAGTGTATAGTCCCAAACTTTAACCAAATACTAGTAGAATGTTTTCTTAATATAAAAATACATATGAGATCATGTACAACTGTTGATAAGTGGGCCAACTTTTCAAAATATAGGCAAATGCTCACACACCACTCGCACTGGGTACCTCAGGACATAATTATCAAAATCAATCTTTGCGCAACCATATGTAGTGGCAATCCATCCGATCCATCGATCCTCCACCAGCCTTCGAGTAGATTTCCCAACAAAAAGTTCATAGTCTCCTAAATTATACCTAATACCAATATAATGTTTTTCTACATAAAAATGCATATGTGATGATCATGAACAAATTTTGATAAGTGGGCTCACGTTTCAAAAACATGGGTAATCACCCACACATCACATGAAGTAGGTACCACACATCACATGAAGTAGGTACCTAAAGAGTAAAAATGTTTCAGTGGCATTAAGGGGCTCTTTAGATATGGATTTTCTGTAAAATTCTATTTATTTTGCCTCAATTATGACCTAAATTATCATAATCATGTTTGTGTATAGAAGGTGGGCAGAATTAAAAAATTTATCCGGAAGTTGATTCTAAGCCGTTTCAAGCTAGAATCGGCCAGAATCACTTTTGAATCACCTTTTGAGGTGATTCCATTAATTCTGGCTCTCAGCCCCTATTTCAAAATTATAGATTCTGTTATTTTTCAATGGATACTTCTTATATACATTTAAGCCTCGAGAAGCACATCATATAAGTGGGGCCTACTTTAAAAGTTCAAAATTACCTACCCATATGAATCTTGTTTGATAGGGCTCGAATTGAAGGGAGTAATAGTACCAAGAACGTACATATATGAGTTAGAGAGAGAGAATTATATTAGTTTAAAGTTTAAAATTAGGTTTGACATGATTGTAATGTCTCTTATTTTTCTACTATTTTCTATGATTTTTTTACTATTTTTTTATCACTTTCAGCTAGAAAATGTGATGCTTCAGCGTATTTGGCCTCGGTATTTGTACCTATAGAGTTGAGTGTAGAGTTCAATCATAAGCTATGGGCCTCTATGTGCACTTACGGCGCGAAAAAGAGAGAGAATGAAAGAACAGGATAAGTGAGAAAAAAAGATCAGATCGGGCTCGACTGAGCCCGATCCAAAAACTTGCAGAATAGAGAACCTTGCCCTGGCTTCAATCTCTCTTCCAGAGACTATCGCCCGCCAGCGGAACGCCAAGCCATCACCGTCGACTCCGTCTCAGTGGTGCTACGGCAGGGGGCCATTGCCTTGGCCCCCACAGCTGATCCACCCCATTTCCCTGGTCACTCTTCCCTCTCTCTATCTCATGTTGTGGCAGCGCTAGTGGGCTCCGTCCAGCCTACTGGGTCAGCGACGGCATAGTCGTTGCCCTTGCCTAGCCATATCAGCTCCTAGGCTCGGATTCGCCCCCGGTTAGCCCTCTTCCCTCTTCATTGTAGTTTTTATTTAGAGCCACCACCACTGACTAACGAGGGCTGCCCAATAGTTGTGGGCTCTGCCACGGCCTGGCGACGGCGAGGACCGGCCACACTAGCCTAGCTCCACTTGGTTCAATCTCCCCGGCTTCCTTCTCTCCTCCGGTCAGATCCTTCCCCTCCCCAGTTTCTGTTTGTGATGGAAAAAATGAAGACACGTCGGAGAGAGCCAGCCTTGGGTTAGTGATGGAAGGGCCATCCCCTTAGCCCAACCTCGCTGGCTTGACCGTTTCCTAGCCCCCTCTGCTCTGGAATTAGATCTGCCCCTCTATTTTTTCGCCCGAGCCATCCCCATCTATTTGGTTCTATTTCTCCGTCATCTCCGCTGGCCAGCAACGGCGGTGGACCACTGTACGTAGTTGTACTCTGTCGTACCCGGATTGGTCTGACCACCTCCACCCGGAATGGGCCATTTCCCATTGGTCGGACCCCATTTTTCAATGCTTGCAGCTTAAACGATCAAAGGAGGATTGTTCCGCTGCAGTTGTGGGTCATTTTTGGCTGGCCTTGTCAAAGTGATGGCCCCGCCAACCCTTGGTCAGCCCCCTCTTCCCTCAACTGTGCTCGATGCACAATCGCCCACACCATTAGTTTTGGGTGTGGGTGGTGATCGATGATGTCGCCGCTTCAGTCGGCCACCACATCGTAGCCTTAGCTCTGTCGCCCTTATGGGCCAAGAGACACCTCCAGACCCAATGACCACCCATCTCCTCCTCAAGTAACCCTCTTTGTTGCATGTGCATGTGGCCATGCGTGCGGTTTAGGGCTTAGGTACCACTTTTGCGCCACCTGACCATCAGATGGCTCCGTCACCATTTGAGTTGACCATCAGAGCCCTCCTCCACCTCTCCTCCATCCTCGAGCATCGCCCCACACCCCCTCCCTTATGTGGGCCCTTTTTGATGTGAAATCACCTCCATTAGGTGTTGTCCATGACCAATTTTGACGTCTTGTGGCCAGCCGAGTACTTCTCAACTGCTAGCCGACCTTCATTGAGTACACCTCGACTTCCAGTCACACCTGCCACTCGTTGGCATGACCTTTCTCCCGGCCGCCCTTAGTGCACAGCTGTGGATCATGGATTTTGTCGCGTTGATTTGTGTGAGCCCATTTGGACATGATTGCTTCTAGCACTTCCTAACCTTGGGACAACAACTCTCTCAACTTGGCAATGCATTTGGCTGCCAACTCCGCCACCAATGCCACAACCATCGTGTGCTCACCATCAAACGCCATGGATTATGAGGTAGGGGAGCTTTGAACTCGTAATTTCATGATAGTATGCTTTGAACATGTAGTCGCATGTTAGGATTGTATGGTTCAATGATTTGGATGTTAAATCATGATTCGTTTGCATGTTGTAGGAGGATAAATTATGCCATAGTCAAATAGATATGACATGCATGTGAGCTATAAGTATGTTTGACGTATGTAGAATATATATGTGCTAATGATGGCCAGCGAATATGTTAGTAAGCTACGTATGTGGATTGTGTGTGTGCTAGTGATGGCTAGCGAGCATGTTGGTAAGCTATGTATGGAAGTATGTATATATATGTATGTATATGTGTTAGACATACATAATGTATGATGGCTATGCACCTATGAGATAGATATGTGTATGGGTGTGTGTGGGCAGTTGTTTGGGCAATGGACGGTAAGAGGTGACAAAATGTTTGGTATGGATTTGGATTTGGATCTGCATGTGTAAGCATATGATGAACGATGGAGGATGTAAGTTTGACGGAGATTTGGAGTGGTTTGGCTTGGACAGAAGCGTATGTTGGGGGATTGTCAGGCAGCAAGAGTGTTGCATAATTGTATAAGCATAACGTACATATTATGAAGTAAAAAATAAGCATAATAAGTGAAGTATACGTAAGAGGGTGATAATTGGGGTTGGCTCTGAGGAGCTCAGTTTGATGACTTCCGAGTAAGATGTGTGGGCCATATGGTGGATGGTGGAGATTGTATGAATAGGTAAGGATTTGATGTACGGTGAGCTGTGATCATGAGATGAATGGGTTAAGTGAAGTCTACTCCCCTAACGAAATAAGGTTTCGGATTGGGCTCATCTTCGGTTTGATCAGTGGAGCACTACATGTTTGAGAGTTTTATGGCATAATTATACCACATAACTTACTTAATTCAAACTTAAATTATAAGAAAAGCTAATGATAGCCTTGTGAGTTTGAGACATGAGGGTTTGATGGATTAAGTTCAGTGTTTGAACTAGCCAATAATGAGTTGGCTAAGCATTTCTCATGTCTTACCATGGTGTTTATCCTGTAGGATGTTCTCTGTGGTTGTATTTAATCCTAGACATCTGATGCTCTGTTGAGAACGATGTTTGTTTTTGATTTGGTATGTGTATTGTATTAAGCCTAGACGTTTGATGCTCTATTGAGAGTGTTGTATGATTCTACCCAAGAGTGACATTCAATGATTTTTGCCCAATAGTGGTACTGGCACTATATAACCTCTAAAGTGTGGGCAATTGTGTGGCCCCTAATGTGTGAGTGTTTATGTTTGTGCGCTTGTATCATGGAACTACTCTTACCTATTTGATCATGTGCCCCATGAGCATTGGTGTGCCTTACTTTCAGAAAAGTCCATAGCGTCTAGTCATTCCCTAGAGGTTAAGGTGATGCCTCAGTAGCATTCCTTTCCATTTCGACACTAGAGCTTATTAGTTGTAATGAGCTTCAATGGTCTATAATATGTGTATAAGTATATGAGTGAGTATGTATGTTTTTGAGTAAATATAAGTTTCTGAGTAAGAGTATGATTCTAATTAAGACTATAAGAGTATGATTCTGAGCAAGACTATAAGTGTATGTTTCTGAGTAAGATTGTACGAGTAAGGTCATACAAGTATATGTAAGATTGGTTTGATGGCATTTTTTGCATGATTGTATGCGTATGTTCATGATTATTATATGTTTGTCTGCTTCATGTTTGAGTTACATGAACGCATCTATATATGGACTTATTGAGTTTACTGTTTGGAACTCCCATATTGGATATTTTCCTAATGAGCATGAAAATACTCATTTACCCTATTTTTTTAGCCCCGATGGTCAGAAAGCTTTTGCATGTTTGTGACGGAGAACTCTTGAAGATGGACATTTGTTCCCTTGAGTGGATTGATTCTTTTGACTCAAGTATATCCTTGACTCATTGCAAATATTATTTTGTGCCACAATCTAATGTATTGAGTGAGATGAGATTTAAGGTATTTATATTTTTTATACTTGTAATTTAAATTAGACTGTGGATTGTTTATGGGACTTGCACTCAAGGATGCCTGAGATTGATTTGTATTTAAAACCCATGATCATGGTAATTTATTCGTACATTTGTTTTCGAGTAGCGCCTGATGATGTTTGGTTTGACCATACGATGTTTAATCGAATGACTAAAAATTTGGATGGAAAATTTGATGTGTGATGTTTTAAATTATAAACTATTTTTACAAGTTAATTCATCAATTTTCTCAATTTATAGCCGTTATATTGTAAAATATTTTTTGTAAAATTTAAGAAAATGTGATAAAAAATCTAAGACATTACAGTGACATCCAAATTTATTCTAAATAATTTCATTCCCAACCATTAGTCACATTTGGCGGTAATTTTTTTGAAATAATTCCAAAAAAATCCACTTTCGTTTCTAAAAAAATCTAACACTCAAATAGTCCCTAAGAATGATATGTCAAAATTTCAACACTATTAATAAGTGAGGACCAAAAAAGTAGGCCTACTCATTAATAGTATTGAAATGATTAAGTAGAGTTTTGACGTATTATTCTTAACGTCACAATAGCATTACTCCCTCAAGATATAGTCTTTCTTCTCAACTAGTGATGGCCCCATGGTTGTGGGCCTCTACTATGAGGCTGATGTGGGGGACATGGGCATGTGAGATGGGGCCCTAGTGATAGTAACAAAATTTGCTAAATATTATAAAATTATATTGATAATAATTATATGTTTCATCCTCCTTAAAAGCTTCACTAATATCTCATCATGTTTCTATGAAACTGAATTATTGTCTAAATAAGTACGAGTCAAGGCTACCATTGTTCTGAAGTGGAGCCAAACTTCCGGACTCCTCATATGACCAACCCAATTATCCAAATTCAATTCTCCTACACTAAGCTGGGTCCTTCATTACCAAAATACCCTTCATCATACATTTTAATTACCATGCCATGGCGATTGGGTTAGGAACAATGGGGCCCTTATGGTGGCTTCTATTTGTGGGGTCCATCATGGTCCAGGAAGAGAGGGATCAAGGGAATCAAAGAAGGGCTACTAAACTATGGGAGAATAAAAGAGGGGAAATAATAATCACAAAGGAAGGCTGTCATGCCCCGGCACTGCCCGACCTGGTCCAAGGGCTGGTTCAGCGCACTGGGGTAACGGTATTGGAAACGGTTAAAGAAATAGCGGAAGACTTATGCCCTTACCACGGATGGTTTAATTAACAGAGTTACGCACTACTTTGAGCAAGAGTAAATAGGTAGAACCAAAAGAGTCACTTAGCTCTAAATTAAACCACAAATCTCAAACCCACATACTAATAATTCATAGCCAATACATTTGGCTCAAAACAAGGTCTCAAACAAAACTAAAGATATAATATATCACAAGTCTGAAATAAGAACCACTCCACAAGGGTTCTAACATCATAACAAAATAATAAGAGAGAGATGCAAAATCTAGTAGCCTCTACTCCTACTCCCAAGTTCTCCCCGACCTTTTCTCATAAAGAGGATCCTGTCCGACTCCATGTCACGCCATGCAACCCCAAAACAAAACAAGGAAAGTGGGGTGAGTATAAAAACTCAATAATGGCTTGAATACAACTATAATAATCAAAAAACACGACGGCATAACAATGTAGCAATTCAGATCCAAAATCAATATGCTATATCACTTTCTGATCATTTACTAGCTAAAACCCCTATTTAACCATAAACATAAGAACTAGCTTGCATAAGACATACCTATCAAGTCAAGTCATAAATATTCAAGTTATAACCTAACATGCATCCCACATAGGTATTTATTCATATATACTCAAATCAAGCATGATAATCCCATAAATCACATAAGAAGTGTTTTTCACACCCTTTTCTGATCATTCAGCCATATCACCTAAACCAGCATAATAGTGTCACATTCACACACTTTCTGATCATGCATTCATATCACATAATCCTGCTGCATAATAGTGTTTCATTCACATACTTTCTAATCATGCATTCATATCACATAAACTTGCATAATAGTGTCTCCATCACACAATTTTAGATTATTTAGAATATCACATACACCGCATGAGAAGTGTCTCTATTACGCATTCAGATCATGCATTCAACATCAAATAAACTTGCATTAGATGTATCTCCAACATACATTTCAAATCATGCATCAACATCATATAAACCTGCAAGAGATGCATCTCTAACATATATTTCAGATCATGCATTAACATTCTCATTCATCATGCATGTATAAGTGTCTCACATACACTAATCTAACATGCAAGTCCACACCTAGAGAGAATAAACCTGCTTTTCAAGGCCGAAGCCCTCGAGCAAACCCGTACCGAATAGATATGCTCCTTAAGGCCAACGCCTTTGAGCAACCCCTGCTCCTCAAGGTCAAAGCCTTCGAACAACTCCTGCTCCTTAAGGTCAAAGCCTTCGAGCAACCCCTGCTCCTCAAGGTCAAAGCCTTCGAGCAACTCCTGCCCATCAAGCCTAAACTCTTGGCCAACCCTGCTTATCAAGAGTGAAGTCTCAAGCAACAATACCTGGTAAGCCAATGCACTCGGACAAACCAACTGGATTCTCAAGTCCAGATAATCTCAATAACTAATCTCATCCGCAAGACAAGTACATAACTCGTTCCCACATAACTCAATTTGACTCAACTCACCTCGGGGAGTATACATGTTCCACACATGACTTAAATCGAAAACATGTCCTTTCAAACCAACCAAGTTCTGATTGATTCACCAAGCAATTAATCTGGCACGCAATCTCAACCATTGCATACAATCAATTAATTCCAGTTAAACATCGGTAAAGCTCCTTCCATGAATACCGATCCATGATGCATGATAGCATAATACATCTATGAGCAAGACCTACGTGGGTCCAACACATGGAATGTTCTCCCAATCAGTCTCCTCATGCATCATAATTAAGGCATAATTAACTACAATTTCATAGTAGATTCCTCATCCATGTGTGTATTCATGCATAATCTAACACACATGACCAATGCTTGACATAAACTCATAAGACAATATACGCATGCTTAAACATATTCAAACAATGATTCCAAACTGAAATCAAAGCGAAATCCACCATAAAGCTAAAATCCATCTATGTGAAATCGAACTTTCACTCCCGCAAACATAATTTTTCCACACATTAAGCCAGAACATGATCACATCAATTACCCATAAACCATCCTCATTATAAGAGAACACATCTCACCATTTTCCATATAATATCCCTGCTAGAACATATTCTAATCACAAAAATTCCAACATTTAAGGGTTCAAGTTACTTCAATATTAACATCCATAATTATCAACATATAATATAATACCACATGACAACACCTAAACATACTCCATAACTTCCATCATCAAATCCACACCTCCAGCAACCTAATTTTAAAATAACACACCTCCCATAACCATCCATTATAATCATTAGATGAAGTAAAATATTGAAATGAGCATAAATTTAAAAAATAGCAAAACTGTTGTTTAGCCGTTCGATCGCCCTACAAGGCCATTCGATCGGCCGGACTGAAAATCTAATAAAATGTAGTGTTGCTAATCGATCGGCCTGGTAGGCCATTCGATCACCAACAAAGCAGTTTTGACCTTCTTCATTTCAAAAATGAAAGCCGAGACACCATGAAAACACCTTAAAACTTCCATCCATGGCCTCAAATACTATAAAAAACTCATCAAACCTTTTAGAATACTAATCTAAACCATTCTAAGACAAAACCCTAAGAAATCGAAGTAAAAAATTAGTATTTATTAAACCCACCATTAGAGTTCTAATCAAGCACATCCCATTCAAATAAAATCATGAAAAACAAGATTTTTACTACCCAAAGCTGAGATTGAAGAACCCATTACCTTTCCTTGTTGGTTTGGGTTAGAATGAACCTTCAATCTCCTCCAACACCTTCCAAAAACATAATTTTAAGTTAACATACAACTAATCTCAATTTAGTTTTAAAAAATCAAAAGTAAGCATTAGATCTAGGGTTTTAGAAGCCTAAAAATGAGATTTTGAAGATTAAGGCTTGGAGAAGAGAGGTAAAATAGTAGTTTTATGCTTTTAAAATGGATTGAAATGATGGGGGAAGTCAAGATTAAGAATTAATTAAAAGAAAACTTAGGGTTTAGGCTTGATTAAAGAAGAACATACTTTAATCTCTTTCTAATTCGGGCCTAATTGGGGGATTAGGCCTTAATCGCCCTCTCCTAGCCTATTCCCAAATGGGGAATGGCTCAGCCCTTTCTATTTATAGTAAGGCTTGGGGTATACCTAATGAACTAGTGGGGTATAAATAGAAATTCTAGTTAAAATGGATATTTTGATGATTTGAGCACTAATTAAATCCAAAAAAATTCTAAATTTTTTTATATAAGCTTGTTTTAATGCCTAAGTCAATTTGGTCTAAAAACCTTAATTTCATCGGTGGGGCCCACAAGGGGTCCTGCCAAACCCTAATTTTTTGAAAATTAGTGAAAAATAAAAAAAATCTCAAAAATTAAATTTGACCCAAAATCACTTAAAACTAATAATTATGAATTTAGTTTTGATTAAAAACCTTTAAAAAATACTCAAATTTAGAAAATCATCCCGAATTGATTAGAATTAATATTAAACCACAAAAAAACATTTAAACAAAATGAATTCAAACCAGTTTACGATCAGGGATCTTACAAAGGCTGAGTAATTCATCCAACATATAGGCCTCACAAAGTTCATTTAGCCCATATGTTCTGACCAACCAAAACTCAATGGAGAAGATTTGTTGGTGTAAGGACCCTGATTTTTCTACGATTTTTTGTGATTTTCCTGTTATTTTTCTGGTCATTTTCGGTAGGAAAATGTGACGCTTCGGTGTATTCATAATTATATATATTTACCCCGTATTTATACCCGTAGAGTTGGGTGTGGGGCTTAGTCGCAGGCCGCGGGCCTTGCTGCGCGCTTACGGCACGAATTTTGGAGCTACGTCGCGTAACCAGTAGGTAAACGTGTATTAGGGACATGGATGTAAAAATTAAAAAGATTTAACTATATATATGAAATCCATTTCATCGGTTTCACAGAACCGACATTCCAGTGAGTTTTTTTTCACGTCCAGTGGTTTTGTGAGAAAACCCGAGGGCATATCCGGTCGCTCCGTTCTCCCTCCTCTGTCATCGGATTTCGCCGATTCTTGTCGGGATCCTCCTTGCCTCACCGCCACGAGTTCGTAGGTACCGGCTATGACCGCCGCCACGGCCTCTTTGCTCCTCCACGAGTTCCGGCGCATCCTAAAATCCTCGGGACAGCAGCTCTCTCAGCCAGGCAACGGTTTTGGCCGCCAATTCCGACACCGCCACCGTCGTGTGCTCGTCATCAAACATCATGATTATGAGGTAGGGGAGCTTTGAACTCGTAAATTCATGAAGCATGCTTTGAATGAGTAGCAGCATGCTAGGATTGTATGATTCCATGCTTGGATGTTAAGTAACGATCCGATTGCATGATGTGCATGTAAGTATGATTGTATGGTATGATTGATATGCATGAGATGTATGCATATTTTATGGATGTGGATTATGTATGCGCTAGCGATGTCTAGCAAATATGTCAGTATGCTACGTATGTGTTATGCATGTGCTAGTGATGGCTAGCGTGCATGGTTGAAGTATGTATGAATGTGTGTGCATGTGCTAGTGATGACTAGTGTGTATGTTTGATGTATGCATGTGCTAGTGATGGCTAGCATGCATGTTTGTAAGTTACGTATGTATGACCGTGTTTGTATGTTATACATATGTGTAATAGACATACGTATGTGTGACGACTATTTTGCCTATGATATGGTTATGTGTAAGTGTATGTGGGCAGAAGTATGGGCGATGGACAGTAAGAGGTGACAGAGGCTTTGTCTGAATTTGGATACGGTTGTGTAAGCGTATGACAGAGGATAAGAGTATGACGGGCAGGGATTAGAATGGATCAGTTTGGGTTGGATTGTATGTTGAGGTTTGTTAGACAGTAAGAGTGTTCATAATTGTACAAGCATAACGTACAAATTATGAAGTGAAAAGTAAGTATAATATAAGAGGGCGACAACTGGGTTGGCTCTGAGGAGCGTTATTTGAGGATGTCAGTGTAAGATGTTTTGGCCATAAGATGGATGGCGAAGTATGTAAGACTGTAAGGGTTGGTTGTATGATGAGTTTTGTCCATGATGTGGACGGGTAAGTGAAGTCTGTTGCCCTAACGAACTTGGGTTTCGGATCGGGCTCAGCTTCAGTTTGACCAGTCGAGGACTGTGAGTTTGTGTGGCATAATTGTACCGCATAATATACTTAATTCAAATTTGAATTATAAGCACAACTAATGATAGCGTTGTGAGTTTGAGACCTGAGGGTTTGACAGATTAAGTTCCGTGTTTGAGCTGGCCGCTAATGAGTCGGCCGAGCATTTATCATATCTTGCCATGGTGTTTATCCTGCGGGATGTTGTCTGTGTGCTGTATAGGGCACCGAACGTCTGATGCTCTGCTGAGAGCGACGCTGTTTCTGATTTGGTATGCGTGCTGTATAAGCCAAGACGTTTGATGCTCTATTGAGAGCGATGTACGTTTCTGACTTTGTCTGTGTGCTGTATGAAGCCCAGATCTCTCATGCTCTGTTGAGAGCGAAGTATGTTTCGATTTGGTCTGCGTGCTGTATAAGCCCAGATGTTTGATGCTCTGTTGAGAGCGATGTACGTTTCTGACTTTGTCTATGTGCTTATGAAGCCCAGACGTCTGATGCTCTGTTGAGAGCGAAGTATGTTTTGATTTGGTCTGTGTGCCGTATAAGCCCAGACGTTTGATGCTCTGTTGAGAGCGTTGTATGTTTCTACCCAAGAGTGGCACTGTACGTTTCTGCCCAAGTGGCACTGTATGTTTTCTGCCCAAGAGTGGCAATGGCACTATAAGACCCATTATGGTGGGCAATTATCTGGCACTATAACACCCATTATGGTGGGCAATTCTCTGGCACTATAAGACCCATTATGGTGGGCAACTGTATGACCCCTTATGTGTGGGTGTTTATGTTTGCGCGCTCAGGTAAGTAGTATCATGGATCTACTCTTACCTGTTTGATCCAGTGCCCCATGAGCATTGGTGTGCCTTACCTTCGGAAAAGTCCATGACGTCTAGTCACTCCCCAGAGGTTAAGGTGTTGCCCCAGTGGCATTCTTTTCCATTTCAACACTGGAGCTTATTAGTTGTAATGAGCTTCAGTGGTCGTTGATATGGGTACAATTATGAGTTTGAGCACGACTGTAAGTGTATGTGTATGAGCACGACTGTAAGCGTATGAGTTTGAGCACGACTGTAAGAGTATGTGGATGAGCACGACTGTAAGAGTATGTGTACGAGCATATGATTGTACGAGTAAGGTCGTACAAGTATGCGTATGTTGTATGAGTAAGCGTACGGTGGTACGAGTAAGTTTGTAAGACCCTGGATAAGGGTGTTTGTGTAAGTTTGATTTGATAGTATGATTTTGGCACGATGGTGCCTTTGGCATGATTTTGGCACGATGGTGCCTTTGGTATGATTTTGGCACGATGGTGCCTTTGGTATGATTTTGGCACGATGGTGCCTTTGGTATGACTTTGGCACGATAGTGCCTTTGGTATGATCTTGGCACGATGGTGCATTTGGTATGTTTATATGCGTATGAGCATGAGCATGTTATTGATATGCCTATCTGCTTCATGTTTGAGTTGCATGAACACATGTATTTATGAACTTATTGAGTTCACCGTTTGGGATTTCCCCTACTGGGTATTTTCCTACTGAGTATGAAAATACTCATCACCCTACTTTTTAGCCCCGTTGTACGGGAGGTTTTGCAGGTTGTGCGGAGAGCTCCTGGAGATGGATGCTTGCTTCCGAGGCAGATGGATTCCCGTTGACTCAGGTATATGCTTCACTCACTACGAGTTTATTTGTGCCATGATCCGATGTATTGGGTGAGACGAGACGTTGAGATGTTTATTCTGGACTTTCATTTGGATTAATCGGTGGACTATTATGGGACTTGCACTCAGGGATGCCTGGGAGGAATTTGTATTTAAAGTCTATGATCATAGCAATTTAGTCGTATGTGTGTTTTTGAGTAGCGCCTGATGATATTTGCTTTGGCCGTACGATGTTTGACCGTATGATGAAAATATTTAGATGGAAAATGAATGTTTACAGCTTTGAATTATAAATTGTTTTATCAGGTTTTGATTTCATCATTTTTCCTCCGATTTATAGACGTTATATTGTAAAAATTTTCCGTAAATTTTAAGGAAAATGTGTGAAAAATCTCGGGCGTTACAATTAGGAGATGAGTAATTTGTCACCTCCTCTCATAGATAGCTCACCCCTCATCTACATAGTCAGCAAATATCCATCCCTTGGTGGATCTTTATCGATTATACATAGAAGCAGTGGTCTGTTTAAAATAAGTAATGACAAACTAGTCATCTTCCCAATTGGGTTATGGTTAGATAGAACATATAGACTAGGTGAGCTATGTGTGAGGCCCACATGTTATCTCCAACAAAAGCCTAGTTTGGAGGGTTTGTTAAGTAAATTCATTGGGTATATATTGTTATCCATAAAAGAATGACCCAACTCTAATATTCTCTCTATCCAATATTAATAGCTACATTTGAAAACATTAGAGTTTTTATTGAATGGTGAAACCCACACCTAAGAGAAAAGAAAATAAGCTTATGATACTCTTTTTTAAGTAGTCAAACACTTAATTGAGCAAACTGGAGCTATTAATATGAAACAATTTTTTTTTGCCAAATTGAACTATTAATTTAGGATAAATGGAGTATATGTGAATAATCATAGTTGATGATAACATTACTGTTCTTATCGCTATTATCCCGCTAACATAAGCATGTGAAAAAATTAATTAAGCCCCTTTCAACAAGAAATTATTCACCCATGCCAGATACTAACTACTTCATCATGCAACATTTTGAATGTCAAAACCCTCTACTTTCTTATATTTAAAGTGTTAGGTAAATGCGAGAAGCACATGGTGAAACGAGCTTATCCCATAACACCACATATGGAAAATGACAGTGTTCTCGGAAAAAACTATTCAGTGGAGTTAGGACTATGGAGGTGATCATTCCTCTCACCATTTAACACATTGTAATGCCATTAACATGTTTAAACATGATTGGTACTCCCTCCTTCCTATATTGATAGTTATATTTAGAAAAATAGTAGTTTGTATGGTATGATGAAACTCACATCTAAGAGAAGGGAAAATAAGCCTGTAATACTCTTTTTTAAGTACTCAATTACTTAAATTAAAAAAAAAGTTTTAATATGGAACAATTTTTTTGCCAAATGGAGCATTAAATTTAGGATAGAAGGAGTATCATGTATTGGCATGAAATACATACACAAGACTATATACCCCATATACAAGAATTGCTCACCCTAACCTAAACACACCCCTCTTCCTTCTTCTTCCTCACTCTCATTAGGCCATGTCTTCCTCCACCTCTCACCGTTCTGGTCTAATCCTTCCTTATTTCATTTTAAGAGTAATTTGTTTACTAGTTTTGGTGTATGGGATATGATATGGGCTTCCCATCCAAGTGATTGCCACACAGCAAAGGGCGATCCTATGTGTCCATGTTGGGCAGTTCTTTCAAAAACATTGGGGTATGAAAACTTAACACCCCTATCATGCTGATAAATGTAGGCTACATAAGAACTAGTAATGGGGAACCAGTGAGGATTAAGAGGAGACTGCAGCTATGTGAAAGTTCAACCCCACCCATTCTGTAGGATCCCTCAATCACCCCCTCGATGGTGGGCCCTCTTCAATAGTATAGGATTGAAATTTTGTAGGCCCCATATTGCTGGTCGTGGACATCCTGCGTCCAACTTCTAGGTCGTGTCTAATGTATCCTAGCCTTGTCCAACTGAATTTTTGGTCTGCCAATTTCTAGATATGGCCATTGACAAAGACCTTATCTGGCCATTTGGGTGAGGTCCAATTAATTTTAAAATTTAGTTTATGTTCTTCTATAAAAAAGATTTTTTATTTTTTATAACTATTCTTAAATATTATTTTCTTATATTTAAATTCTTAACAATTTAAATATAATCGTGTTAATATTATATTTGAATTTTTCGTTAAAATGAGTTATTATATATTCCCTTTGTTTTACATTAATTTAGTTCTACTTAGTTTTTTAAAATAAACTAATATGTTTAATAGTAATATTATTAATAAAGAAAATGACATATATATAAGTCTAAATTATTATTATATGCTAAGTTACTTAATCCATATTTCCCCACCCCAGTTGGCCTACTTAGTAACAATCGTTGACATTTATCTCGTCCTCTCCAATTGCTTCGACCTTCATCTAATTGCCTAAGAAACTATGTCCATGGACAACAACATTGTTCGCCAAAGAAGAGATTGTCTGCATACAAAATGCTCATGGATAAATTATTAGCAGATATAGTTGTAAACAAGCCTTGTCCACTGACCATTTGACCAAGGACTAGACTAGCATATCGTATCTTACTCCTTTGTCAAATTTACCATTCAAGTCACCCTTCAAGAAATTATTTAGTTTTTTCAAAAATTTCTCTTATTTTACAAGAGTATGTCTTCGCGTGTATTAGTGGACTTTAGTATAAGTAGTACGCTAGCTAACTCATGCTAATATATGTAACAATAATTTTGATGATCGATTGTTCATACTCCCTCTGTTAGGTACATTAAAAAAATTTATATGAACAGTGAAACTCATAAAGATAGAAAATAAACTAATAATACTTTTTTTTAAAGAAAAAAGTTTATATGAACCTAGCGCTCACATGCAAGTGAGCCTAGGCCCTTTAGGGGGTTGGATTCAAATCGCATGGCCTATGTTACTCAGGGATTAAATACCCTCTAAGCAACATAGGCTGTCAAATTTAAATCTAATAGTCCTAAGGAGCATAACTCATGTAGTTGTGCATGAGCCTAAGCCCATATAAATGGGCCTCTTATTTAAATCTTCAACTACTTAAATTTAATAAGATAAAAATATTAATATAATTTTTTTATTAAATAAAACTATTAATATAAAATAAAATTATGTAAACTAAGGAGTAAATATAACTCGCATACTCCTCGAATACGGTTTGCATCACAAAGCATATAGGCCCCACATTGCCAGGTTGAAAACAAACACATCCAAACCGCGCCCACCGTATCGGGAAGGTGAGCGCATATTTCGGACACATGGCGTTGCAAAAATTAA
Source organism: Saururus chinensis (assembly GCA_035235625.1). NCBI lineage: Eukaryota > Viridiplantae > Streptophyta > Magnoliopsida > Piperales > Saururaceae > Saururus > Saururus chinensis. Next base: position 33,993,011 of record CP141140.1, read on the forward strand.
CTGTCCAAACGGAGATAATTTATTCACTTTGTCCTCCGGTGGGACCCACCGCCTGGCGCCTGATCAGTGCGCAAATGAAATTGGCAAGTCAAGTCCAACAGAAGGTTAATTTGGTAATTCCACACTTCAACCCCCTTCTATCCCACGATCCGATCGTCATGTTCCCTGCACTTCCCACGAACATCGCCGCGTTCGTCGCTGTTTTCTCCTCCCCCGCGCAGAACTCCCCACAAAAATAAAAAAATCCGTAATATTTAAATAAATAAATAAAAATAAATGCCTGATTCATGACCAAGTAGGATTTGGATTTTTGGATTTGTTTTATAATTATAATTCTGCCAATGGCGGAGGTCTGATCCACAAAACCCTAGCTCTCGGCGGTGCCCGGATGGCCCAGTTCAGGCAATCGGGGCCCGATCGGTTCGCCGCCTACTGCGGAAACGGCGGCGAGATTGGCGGCTTGGGGCGAGGCCCGCATAAGGCGGGGAGGGCGCGCCGGGCCGGCAAGGGCCGGAGGGTCCCGGTCGGGGCGGTGGCGGCGATCCTCTTGCTTGGGCTTGTTGTCTCCTTCTTCTCGTTCGGTTTCATCTCTAGCAACAGCAAAGGTTCGACTTTTTGTTTTTTCTTAATTTCGGCTGGGATCTGATAGTTAGGACCGGGACTGTATGTTTTGATTGGATTTTGTTTTGTTACTGCTGATTGCAGCGATGGTTGCCTTCTTTTGTTGATCTAGATGGTAGAGTTCAGAGTTTGTTTTTGTGAATTCAGCTGTAAAAAGTGACCAGTGATGTTCAAATGAAGAAGTTCTGGTGCAATGGGAATGTAGACAGAATTTTGTTTGAGTGATCTTTTTTTGCATGTCAAGAAGAGTAGGTTGATGGTAACAATAATTGGGGGGAGTTGATTGTGTGAGATTAGCAGTGAAGTGGGTTTTCGTTTCTTATTTTTTCCCTCTTGAAATAAGGTTGATGTTCTGTAAAACCAGATTACCCCTATGTGCTGTCAGTCACCGTTCAAGATTGAACATGCTCAATTAAGGAATGTGTTTAAAACTGTATTCTTGTTCAATGCACATTGAATTTCTAGTGTTGAATCAGATTTTTTGCCCCTCCTTTGATTGTTCAGAGAATGCGTTTATATTGCTTGAAGTGTAAATGGAAAGTTGGTTGGAATAATAAGACCATAGCAATAAGGAATTTATTTATTATTAACATTGATTCAAATGTTATCAAATTTGGAAACTATTTTATAACATGGAAGTAAGGACTTGCTATAGTTTATTTGTGAGTAAATGAGGTATTTGTACTTTTTAAAATTCTTTTTATGTACAACTATTGTTGAGTGAAATAGTAGTGGATTGTTATGAACCGTCCAATTCTCCTCCCTATTGTCATTTATTCTCCCATTTCACTCTACTTTTCTCCCCTTTCAGCTGACTTCACCCCCCAAAATGTTCTAAAATACCTTGGGAAACTGTGGGTTTATAACATGGACCGATACCTTAATGTTTACTCTCTCTCTCTCTCCCCCTCTCCCACACCCCCCCCCCCCCCTTTCCCATTAGCATGTAACACATTTTTCTTTAGGACAAGGATTCTTGCTGAATCTGCTTGACATAGTTCTATATGTTTTAAAATTTGATGACTATGTTTCTCAGAGTGATGGATCTGCTTGACATGTAATGTAACACATTATTATATACGACAAAGATCCTTGCTAAATTGCTGCAGGATTTGGCATAGTTTAATTTGTTATAAAATTTTATGACTATGCTTCCTATATGTCTACTTGCATGTGATTATTGTCTTCGTTTTATCGTTCAACCAAGTGACCCCTTTTCATGGGATGTGCAGAAGACCACAAATTTCTGGGGCGTGATGATGATATCAACAATGACTTAGAATTTCTATCTCATGGTAGCATGCCAAAGGGAAATAAAGTTCTCAAATTTGGTCGAGGGTCGGTAATTCATGGTCGGGACTCTAGGTATTGGGATCGTGATGATCGAAGAAGGGACAAAGAGTATGATGGAGAGCTTTCTGGCATTGAGGAACAGGATAAAGGTAAAAGCCAGATAGTAAAAGATGATAAGGGTGGAAGTAAGAAATACTCTTCTGAGAAGGACATAGTCAAACATCAACCAAATTTGGAAACTACTGGTCTGTATAATGAAGCCGGGCGGGATGAACTAAAACATTATGAAGCAGAGTATGAAACTTCTCTGAAGAATCTCGATCAAACAAATGATGGTAATAAAAATGACCATACTGGCGTTGTGGATGAGAATATGGGCTTGCAGGATGAAGAAACTGATCCTTTTGATGAATATGATGATGGGTTAGATGTAGAGGATTCTCATGGGGATGACTTTAGTGATCAGAAACTTGTAAAGAAGAATATCGATTTGAAAAAGGTTGGGAGTGATGAGATTTTGGGTGTATCATTTTCTAAGAAATTTGACAAGGATATGCCATCTCAAAATGTAAATAATCTTCAACTGAAAGCTTCTTCCAGTGACAGTTATGATGGCGAGTCTACCAAAAAATATAATTCTGAGAAGAAGTCTGATACAAGGAGAAAGGTGAAACGACGAAAATTCTCAAGTAAGTCTTGTTTTGCAGTTCAGAGATGCTTGACTTGCCATGATAGTGTATTGTTGCGGTGTATGTGATTTTGTGCAAAGCATGATTTTGATGAAACACAAGGGTTATATCAGAATCTTCAATTAGTTGGGAGTTGTAATGCTCTTGCATGATATATGTTTGAATTTGTAGACTGTTATTTATAATATTGCTTGTTTGTTGAGTATTTATGCAATGGGCAATTGGAACCTACCGATCAGAAAAGTGAACAATAGGAACCTTCTATAGCAACTAGAACATTTGAAGTTTTTCCATCTAGTGTAAACTCTTCATATATTGTTGTTGCTTGTGTGCCATTTCATCTTATATCTGAACCTGGTGCCTGCAAATATCTAGTCTGATGTGGGACAAACGTCCTGCAAATGATAAGTGTAGAAATTGAGTGGTGATAGGGAGAGAGGAGGGCATAGGGAAGTGGATAGAACCCTTGGCATCTGCACCAAGGGTTTCCACCGGAGTCCAGACTGGACGAGGAAAGACCTAGGAAGTCTGTACCAAGTGTTTGCCTAGCATCAGCACCAAACAGTAGGATATCTCCTTCAGCAGAGAGTAATGCTGAAAAAAAGTCAACCATTGTTCACCTTTTTAAATGAACTTTAGGGTTTTAGGCTTTATATCAAGTCTATAGCCAAAATAAACATTGGACCCAAGTTGGAATCATTCTAAACATAGGAATCTAAGCTCCAATTAAATCTTAAATCCTAATAGTAGATCACTAATCTTCTAAATAAGACTCCTACTTAAGATAAAATTCAATAAGTAAAAATATTTTACCATCCAAGATCTGACATTTTCATCAGCTGAGACTGACTATAGCCTCCAGATTATTGTTTCCTGCTTTCTGAATATACTTGTATTTTAGATGTATATGTGGAGTTCTAATTTTGAAGGAGCATTATAGTATTACTATCTCTTCTTATGTCAAATTTAAAAATCGACAATGTTTTATTGAAAAGCAAGCTTTCTTCTTTTTATAACAATATTTACTACTCTCTGTGTCCCTTACATACTATCTTACTTTTCATTTTTTTGAGTTTCTCATATTGTTTGTCAACTAAAGATTAGGAGGCATTTGAATTTTTAACATTTTAAAAAATACCATTACTACAAATCCACAATAAAGGATTAAAAAAGAAAAGAAATTTAGGGCGCCAATTGGTGTGGGAATACATCTGAAATTAGTGTAGATTTTGGCTGCATTAATTGCTTCTTATTATGTGCTTTGCCAAATATGACCATCAATATGGGATGAGGGGAGTAGTTAGTTTGCAATTTAACTGGAGTTAACCATATGGCATTTTTTTCAGGTTCCTCTTGTGAGATGAAGTTTCTAAACTCCACGGCACACCTAGTTGAACCTCTTCAGAGTAGAAAATTTTCAAGGTTTCAGTTAAGCTACACAGAAGTGGAAGATAGACCCAATGGAGCAGAAAACTGGCAGCCCAGGTTTGCTGGTCACCAGAATCTTCAGGAAAGGGAAGAATCATTTTATGCCCACGACCAAAAGATAAATTGTGGTTTTGTTAAAGGTCCACAAGGCTATTCAAGTACAGGATTTGACTTGGCAGAAGATGATGTTAGGTATATGCAGAGCTGCCATATAGCTGTATCATCTTGCATATTTGGAAACTCGGATAATTTGAGATCACCAACAAATAAAGCGGTAAGGTTAAAGTGCAGTTTAATTAGTAAGTAACTGGTTATTTTAAGCTACTTTTGGGTGCAAGGTAGTCTTTTTAATGTATTTTCTTTGGGTTCCTGGTAGCAAGTTGTAATATTAGTAGATTAAAATTTTAGTTTTGGGATCTGAATTTGCTTATTTCTTTCAGGTCACTCGTTTATCAAGGAAAAATGTGTGTTTTGTTATGTTTGTGGATGGGAATACACTGCAGACTTTGTCTTCAGAAGGACAAAGCCCTGACAGAGCCGGTTTCATTGGACTGTGGAAGGTGGTTGTTGTGAAGAATCTACCTTATGATGACATGCGGAGAGTTGGGAAAATACCAAAATTTTTGACTCATCGGCTATTCCCTTCTGCAAGGTGTTTGAAACTACCACTTTCTAATAGACACACAAAATTGCCTCTCACTTTTAGTTCTGGTAAAAAAGACACTAATTCTTTTAAATTTATGTATCCTTCTTCCAGATACTCAATCTGGCTGGATAGTAAGTTACGGCTGCAAAGTGATCCGCTACTGATTTTGGAGTATTTCTTGTGGCGGAAAAATTATGAGTATGCCATTTCCAACCACTATGATCGCCACTGTGTGTGGGAAGAAGTTATGCAAAACAAGAAGCTAAACAAGTTCAACCACAGCATTATTGATCAACAGTTTGAATTCTATAAGGCTGATGGTTTGAAAAGATTTAACTCTGCTGATTCCAACAAACTTCTGCCTAGTAGTAAGGAACATGAACATTATATCTTTATTACTACTAGCCTCGTGCAATTCGCCAAATCTCTCTTAATGTGCTGTTTCTTTTGTACAATCAGATGTTCCAGAAGGATCATTCATTGTAAGGGCGCACACACCCATGTCAAATCTGTTCTCATGTCTTTGGTTCAATGAGGTTGATCGCTTTACACCCCGTGACCAACTCAGTTTTGCTTATACATACACGAAGCTGAGGAGGATGAACCCTGAGAAGCCATTCTATTTAAATATGTTCAAGGTACTTTCATTGTGATGTTGTACTGTTAACTGTCCACTTAGGAACACTTGGACACTTGTTCAGTGCTCTTAATTGCAATTAACAATGGTGTTACTTGTTAGAGCCTTATAAGAGTTCACTAAAGGATACATCATTATCATTTTGTATTTTTATGTCCATCTCTCTGAGGTTCACCACATGGACTGAAATCTGATGATATAATCATCAAAAACCATAACACTTATGAATTAATGACATTTGGCTCATTTTTGGACGCCGCGGTTGGTGGTTCTGAATTTGTGGCACAAAGTGCTTGGTACTCTACTATTCTGAATGCGGAAATGAATCTTGTGTTCTTTCTGCTGCTTATAGCCAAATAACTGAAACCGTGGTAAAATGAAAAACAGACTAAGGTATCTTTTTCTTTTGAACGTTACTGCAGGACTGTGAAAGGAGATCAATAGCAAAATTATACCATCACCGGACAGAAGATAAGCGGAACCTTCCTGTACATGCAGCAGAGTGAAATGTCAGATCCGGTTAGAAGTTTGTGCCTCACACTGCTCACGGGCATTTTGGTTTCGACCGCTGTCCGTTCATATCCACTTGTGCAGTCAGTTTCTGACGATTATACAACCATGCAGAGTCACTTGCTTCCTACAATCCACATGGTTCAATTCTTTGGCATAATCCAGGTCTTGTTGACAGCATTCTTTGTGTTCTTTCAACTATTTGTGGTTTGTTGCGTTCAACACAGTTGAGTTTGCAGGAAATCGCAATCACAGGCATCAATGTTTTTGCCTATATCTAATTGTATTCTCTTTCATTTCTAAATTTTGAATCTGTTTTCTTGTGAAGTGGCCTCCATTTTTTAGGTAGGGGCTGTGCATGATCCTGAGTTGTCCGCCAATTGATGTGCTTCATAAGTGAATTGGACAGTCAACAGCGATGTGGTTATTTCCTACTTGTCTGCTAATGGAGACTGTATGATAATATCATCTTGCGTTTGCTTCAATTTCACGTCATTTTGGAGACCCATGCAGTAAGCCCAATTTATTTGCGCATATGAAAAAAATAAATTGTTCAATTTGTTTTGAGATAGAGGATCAAACTCTTGAAAGAACATCTTCAAGGGAGACCAGAAAAGGAGTGGGGAAGCCATGGGTTGGCCGGCCTATGGTTTGTAGAAACTCATGGAGCCTCCACTTTGTGTTTTTTCTTTATGTTTGTGTGGGTGGGTGGGTTGGAGGGTGGCGTTGGAGGGATAGTGTGTGGGCAGGGAGATGAAGGAGACGGGAAGGCGGAGAGGTTATGGATGCCGTTGAGAAGTTTGTCAATTGATGCAAGTACATTTTCGTTCGCAATATATTTATTCTTGAGAAATTGTGCACTAAGTAGGTCCAATTTCCATTCGGAAATTCAAAACTTTACCTGTTGGCTCGCCCGGTCAACTCCAAATCTTTGGATGGTAGTAGCTTTTTTAGGTGACTCAAGTAAGTATTTTTACATTTAATAACAAGTAAGATAAATGGTAGAGCAATTGACAACTGTTGTGGGACTCAGTGGGATTTACCTAGTTAGTTTAGCTCTATCTAAAGTAATCTAGCTAGTTTAGTAAAATATTTTTAACTGAACTCCTTCAAATCCTATCATGACTATGGTGTTTAAGTTAACTATGTTTTTTGTTAGTGATTGTTGTATTATTTGGAATTGTTAATGCTACAACCTATCATGACCGTTGTCATTTTGCATCAAATTCCAAACCTTAAATGAAGGACATCTTGGAATTAAATTGGACAAAATGGCACTTCATGTAGAGAGCTGGTTGAAATGAACAAGTAAAATTAGAAGTGGGCATAAGAATCACATTAAATCAATTTATAATCATTTTTTAACTTTGTTTTAAAAAAAATTGGGTAACAATGGGACAAAATCAATCGACAATTAGGTGAGCTGATCAAGGCTATGCAAATCAGCTCAGATTAAGCTTTGGCTCAAGATCATACCCTCAAATTCATGAGGGAAAATTAAATAAATGATATTAAAAATATAAAGCACAAAATGTTGGAGAGAGAAAATCAATTCCCATAATGGTGTTATGACCAGCTATGAAGGTGCCAGCGTGGCTATGGGTGCGGCTTTTATTTATAATCTTTTTCCTGTTTTGTTGGTTTTAATTGACAAAACTAAGTTTCGTCATTACAAAAGACGAAACTTACCTAAGCTTTAATTTTATAATGGCCATTGAATTTCGTCACTGTGAGTGACAAAATCAATTTTTTCTAATTGTCAATGTGAATGGCGAAATTAATTTTGTTAAGTTGTTAAACACACCTATTTAGCCATGAAACACCTATGATGTGAAAATATTTATTTTAAAAGACTATCAAAATGTAAATGAATTAAAGTGTAACCAAATTTTGTGTTATACAAATAAAATTTACACTTATACAACTCAAAAAATGTATCAAAATAGCTTTAATGAGCTTTACCTACCCCTACTACGACCTTAACCCTGACCTCTCCCTTGACTATAAAATTGGTTTTGGTGGTCCTCGTGGATAACGGCTGAATCATCCAAACATGCAGATAATGGGATAAGATTTGCATAAGCTGCCTAATTTGTCTAGGTTATACCATCAAAATAATAGGCATTACAATTGGAGGAGGATACACTAGATCTATAGCAATCGAAGATGATGGATATGGACTATTATGCACATATGAAGCTTGTGATAATAAATGAGGTGAGACGGCTACTGCAGATGAAGATAGAATATTCGTATATGAAACTGGTTACATTGGTGTCTAAGCTCCCTCGCCAGTGTGATCATGTCCATGCTTGTTTGTAACAACTCATTGAGGTAGGGGCAAGCTATGAAGGACAAATTCATTACACTCAATTATCAACTGACATGCTACTAATAAGATGTTAGGCGAAGTATACATGTGAAGATCTTCATCCAAATGTGTAGTTGTCTGTCTCACTCACAATCAAGCTAACATTAAAATAAAATTTACACATAAACAATATACACGAAATATGAAAAAAGTTGTAATTAATAATTACTTACCAAAGCTGCATCAGATGTGACCCTAGGCTCATCCCATCAAGTAATATAAATCCAATCGACAATGTGTCAGCCTATGTTGAGTAACTCAATAGATGAACTCCATATCACGAGGAGTATCCTACTTTAGCCTAAACTGTAACATAACACGATCAGGGTTGTGCATCTCCACAATCTCTCTGCTCATCCCATTGAGTAATATAAATCCAATCGACAAAGTGTCAGCCTATGTTGCGTATCTCAATGGATGAACTCCATATCACGAGGAGTATCCTGCTTTAGCCTAAACTGTAACATAACACGATCAGGGTTGTGCATCTCCACAATCTCAAAACAAATGAGTGACATTCTAGATAGCTATACATCCCATCTTTATGTACACAAAGGAGTAACATAGCCAACACCTTATCCAAGTTTGGCTGGCAAATGACTTGCACAACATTTAAGCATAGCTCGTCTTTAACAACATCACATAACTTACATTCATTCTATTACATGTTATATAATAAAGTATAATTACCTAATATGGACATTGGTGGTCAAACTCCTATGTGAAAACAGATGACTATGTGGATTTTGTCTTTCTCCTTTGAACATTTCACCTTTAGGAGTCAAAATTAGCTAATCAATTCAAGACATCCACATAAAATTATTTAAAAACCCCTTAAGTATATATATATATATATATATATATATATATATATATATATATATATATATCTACTTAGCTTCTAATGGAGCACCCTCCACTAGTGGACTCATTTGGATAGTTGGTTGGCTGACATATAAATGCTCCCACAACCATAGCCGTGACACAAAATATTATAAAAGAGTTATAATAAACCCAAAATATTTATACTTGTGGTAAATAAATATTTTAACTAATTAATTTACCAAAAAAAGAGTGAGGCACGCACCAAACCTTCAAGTTTGAGCATGACAAGCTTTTTTGACGTGATAAACATCTCCCCATAAGGCAAGTGAAATACTACATCTCCCTCTTCCATCTCTCGACAAGAATTGTGATCAAATGCCTTTCTATCCTAAGGTACTGCAAACGTATGAAGTGGCCAAATCCAGCTCATTCAATATATGGTAGAATATGAGTATCTATCTCCAATGTCTAAGGCTGGTGAAATGCTCAGTGCACTTGATGTACCCAGGGTCCTACAATAAGTCAAAATGTTGTAAAACACCATATTGTTCTATAAAAAATGAAAGTAAATTCATGTTAAGTGAAAATACCTCTCATCTCCAAATAGAGGCGGACCTATGGGAGTCTATGCTCCACAAGGACTAACTCGTCAATGGGTCTTGGCCCATAAGAACTGCCAATCAGATCCATCAAATATGTGAGGAAGACAATGACTAATAAGTACAAAATACATGTAATAGGAAGAGGGGAATATAGATAAATATATTGCACTAATACCCATTAATTATAAATTATAAAACAAATATATGCGTGAAATAGTTACATAGTAGAGTTGTATGGTTACCAATCAAGAGAAGGGTTATCTTTTACTATTATGCCCAAATTATTTACATTTCCCACATTTATAGTGTGCTCTGCCATCTCTCTCCATTGTGACGTGGTTAATTGCATTCCTAATCCAAGTAGAGTATGGGCAGCCGGGTTGTCTTCTTGCTTTTGGGGGAAGTAACATATAACGAACATTTCTTTCCCACAATTGGCAATCATGAGGAGAATAGAATTGCATGGAGTGTCCATGCACATTTCTATATGCATTAGATGTATACTAGTAAGCAATATACATTGGCTCATGCCGCTTTCCCTACACATTAAGAATATGAGAGCAAAGATATTAGTAGACTTGAGGGCAATTACTTTCACAAATTCTATTCACAACATCCACTGCAAACTTCAGTCTATACATTGTAGGCATTTCATATATGGTGTTGTTGATTTTTCTAATTATATACCCCAATTTTATTTGACTTTTCTCTTATGATCCCTTCTACTTTAGGAGTGTGTAGGGTACCCATGGCCTTCACTATGCAAGAGCATTTCACGAAGAATTTGAACACCTAGTAAAAAATGGCTAACAATAAGGTCTCCACGAGTAATGACTGTGTCCCCCTTAAGACACTATTTAAACTTTCTTCCATATTTGTAGTCATCATTCTAAATCTTCTAAAACTATCGAATGCAAGAGACTACTTAGGGCATAACCCTTCTTGTGTGAGAAGTTATCTTGCCCTTTGACTTTCATGACCAGTCAAGTCTATTTTAGCCTAAAATTATTTTAATTGTCAGCTGCTAACAAAGAAAATATAGTTCTATCTGCAAGTCTATAGACACGTCAAACCTCACCGATAGAAGAATTATTGTCTCATAGGTAGGTTCATCGACACGTCGAACCTCGTTTACAGTGAAAATACTATTTCACCAACGGGTTCATTAACGTGTCAGCCTCCCTGATAGAATTTTGACCTAAAAAATAAATAATAATTTACATATCTTCTTGCTTATGACCATTACTATTTTTTAAAGTAATTTACTCTACAAAATTATAATTTAAAAGGTTCAAGAATTTTCTTCAAAAATTACGGGTGCCACACTTCAACCCCTTCCTCATTGATCCATGAACTTAACTATATATTTTGTTTGATTTGCACACAGTGTTAGAACATATGAGGGTATATGTAATGTAATTGACTAGTTTCGATAATCAAAACTATGTTAGAATGATTGGATATAGTTGTGGTCAAGTCAGATTTAAAATTAAAAAACTTAAAAAATTTGAGCAGATGTGTTCTGAGAGTTCATGGTTGAAGACTACATTGGTTGTTGAAGGTATGATACACACACTCATGTATATAAATCACTTATAATAAAGTCTAAACAATTGGTTGGAGTGATTTTGGATGTTTTAAGACATTCTAGGTCAAAATATATAAAATTGTTCATTAGGGATTGATCACTTTTGAACACATGATTTGTTGATATTGATATTTTAATGATTATTTTTTATATTTCAAATTGAGACAGAGATCAATTGATCATCTGCTCAATAGATTGATCGATTGACAAATTTGTTTAGGCAAAGACAATGATCGATCGATCTCTTGCTGAAACGATCAATTGCTTGAGGCTGAACTTACCTAGTTTAAGAATATTGGAATGAAGTTCTTTCCTGCTTTTGATTCTTTTACCCTAACCGAGTGAAAGTATTATAAAAGGGTTAGATATGGACAAAATTGAAGAGAGGAAAATCATTATTCAAGTTGAAACAAATGAGAGTCTTTTACCTTAATTTTCCTTGATCCACCATTGATTTTTGAGTGAATATTCTTCATGGTGAGAGAGACAAAACAAGAGCACAACATACACATGAGTTTGAGGAGTAGCTAAATCTTCATAAAGGAGTGATTGAAGAGTCTCAAGGCAAATCAACAATAAAAAAAGAGTTTTGATTGAGGATTTAAAAGGAGACAAAGACGAAACAAGGAGGAGAAAAGCTTCAAGACTTAGAAGAGAAGAATTGAAGGCCAGCAACAAAAGAGGAGTTCTAAGCAAAAGAAATTTGTGTTAGAGTCTCAAAAGAGGTTGGTGGTCTGTTTTAAAGAGGTCTTACTTACTATTGCATTGATTTGGGCCTTCTTAGGTTATCCATGGTTTTTCTTACCTTAGTTTGGGTTTTTCATGTTAAATCCTTTTGCCCTTTGTATGTTTATGGTTTGATGAACTAATCATGAATGCACTTAGATATTAAGTTTTTATTATTTTTTCTACATAACAAAATTCTTGCGCATAGAGGCCAAAACTCTTAATTCTTACTTTGTTTGAATTACTAGTTTTTGGAATTCTTTGGTGATTCGCTAGGTCAATTAGATGGATATTAAACTTTCACAAAATTCAGCATGGGAATTTAATATTCGTCTAGATGGCGATAACAGATCACTAGATTACCCCTAGTCCAATTATCTTAGAAAGAGAAAGACTACGAGTTCTAGACTCTATGTACATGAATTTCTATTAAGCAATGAAAACCACAAAACTAAGTCTATATGCATTCATGATCATTCAATCAAACCATAAAGCATGCAAAGCGCATGAGCACACTTACAATGTTTTATGTGGAAAACCCCAACTAGGGTAGAAATCCATGACAACCAATCTGATGTGCCCGAGGTGGCGTAATCAGTACCTTGGAGTTTCACACAGGAAAAGGGAAGGAAGAAGGAAAAAAGGGAAGAAGAAGATGAATATCCAATTGCATAACCAACAAAGAAGAGGGGGCCCGACTCATATAGGGAGCCGACCCACTCACCTAGGGTGTTGCACCAACTACTGGGTCTGGCTATCCTGCAGTCCACTAGCTGGCCCAATAAAGTTATTTCTCCTAATATATAAGCAAATACAAGGGAAATATAAAAGAAAGTAGCCTAATATAATAAAATAACATGAAAATAAGTAGTTCGGGTAATCGTGCACAACACTCCACCATGCTTCCGCTATTCGCCTTGACCTCAAGGCTACTAAGTCGCATAACTAGCCATGAACGAGTCCTTAGAGATCCATGTAGCATCCTCTAGGGGCTGACCCCGCCAAGCAATGAGCACCTCTGTAATGATGTGACTTGAGCGACATACCTGATGTTTATCAACACTAAGGCAGGGACAGGGTTAGAAGGCTGGACTGGGCCCATCAAGGGGGGTGGTGGGGCATAAGTGGCCAAGGACATGCCACCTATGCATCGGTGTAGCTTGGAGACATGAAAGACGGGGTGGACTATGGAGTCAGGTGGTAGAGTAAGGCGGTAAGCCACCGGGCCGATATGCTCCTCCACAGCATAGGGACCATGGAAATGGGGGGCGAGCTTGGAATGCTTGGGCAAAGAAGGATGTCTAGCACTTAGGAAGAACAGAGACATAAACCAAGTCACCCACCGCGAACTCCCTGTCAGTGTGATGACCATCATAAATTTGCTTCATCCAGTTCTAAGTAGAGGACAAGTTCTCCTTGAGCTGTCGAAGAACCTTGTCCCGTGTCTGGAGCATATAATCCACCTCAGTCACAGAGGATCGATGAGGAACATACAATAACACGGTCAGGGGTGGACGACCATACAACACCTCAAAAGGAGTGAAACCAGCACGAGTGTGATAGGCGGTGTTATATGACCACTCCGCTCAGGGAAGAAGCTGAAGTCTTCGGTGGGGCTGAGACATAGTGAAACACCGAAGGTACTGCTCTAAGCATCGGTTTACCACCTTTGTCTGGCCATCCGTTTGGGGGTGATAAGTGGTGCTTATGTGGAGAGACGTGCCCTGTAAAGTGAAGAACTCCCGCCAAAAATGAGATATGAAGATCTGGTCATAGTCGGAGACAATAATGCAAGGCATGCCGTGTAGTTTGGTCACCTCCCGAACATAGAGCTCTTCCACTGTCTTGGCGGTGAATGGGTGTCCCAGAGCATAAAAGTGAGCATACTTGGACAACCGGTCCACCACCACCATAATCATCGACTTGCCTTGCAATAAGGGCAAGGTCTCTATAAAGTCCATCGAAACATCCTCCCAAACCTTATCAGGGATAGGCAAGGGCTGAAGCAAACCCGCAGGAGAGGTTGTGGCAGCCTTAACTCTCTGACAGACATCACAAGTGGCTACATACTCTTGGACTGCCCGTGGAATACCCTGCCACATAAAGCTCTAGTTGACCTACTTATAAGTGCACAATGCTCCTTCATGACCAGCCATTGAAGTGTCATGGAAGTGAGAGAGAACGTGCTTGCGAAGATCATCAACACGGGTACCCAAAGGCGGTCCTTCCAAAGCAGAAGGTCATCCCACCACACAAAGAAAGGACGAGCAGATGGGTTGGCCTGGAGAGCTGTAATCAGGGATTGCATCTGAGAGTCATTAATATATGCCCGCCTCAACTCATCAATGAAGGGGCAGGACGGAGTAGAAAGGGCCAAGCACGATCCCAGGGTTGAGATGTGAGAAAGAGCGTCAGCCACGGTATTTTCTGACCCTTTCTTGTACACGACCTCATAATCATAGCCAAGTAACTTATTGACCCATTGCTGCTATGATAGAGTGGACACCCGCTGCTCGAGGAAGTACTTCAAGGGCTGGTGGTTAGTGTGGATCAAGAACCTGCAGCCAAGTAAGTAAGGCCGCCACTTGTCGATGGCGAGGACAATGGCCAACATCTCTTTCTCATAAATGCATAGGGACAAAGAGCGGTCAGCCAAAGCCTTTCTGAAGTAGGCAATGGGGCGCTCATCCTACAGCAGAACCATCCCTAGACCCGTCTTCGAAGCATTCTGAGGGCGGCTCATCTTGAGACACCTCGACTGTTGCTCGCTGCTACAAGAGGAACCCTTGGGGTGCGAACCAGAAGAAGGAACTCACCAGCTGGGCGGAAAGAAGGGTGCCCGGTCGGGACCATTCAATCCAAACCCACTGCCCCTAAACTTCAAAGTCCATAACCATGTCCCTGAAGTTCCAAACCACATTGCCTAGCTCTTGTAGCCATTGAACCCCTAACACCACGTCCACCCTCTTTTGTGGGTAGTAGGTAGTGGTCTGTGTTGAAGGTGTGGCCCTGAATGGTGAGGGCGGCCTGAGCACAAACGCCAGAGATCCTAAGATGCTTATCATCACCGATCAACACATCGAAGGGCTTCGAATTGGACACAAAGCAGCCAAGACGCTGGGCCACCTTGCCATTAATGAAGTTGTGGGTAGACCCGCTGTCGACCAAGATGGCCACTTGAGGTGGCCTTGAACCTGCATCGTGCGAGGAGTGAATGCCCCCGAGAAGGCATGTACAGAAATCTCGGGCTGCATGTCGTCATAGTGGGAAGAGTCTGCCTTGTCCTTCACATCCTCCACCTTGATCTCCTCCACGAGGAGGCTGCCCTTGACAGAACAACGATGTCCTGGAACGAACTTCTCATCACAACGGAAACATAGTCCCTCGGATCGACGCTCCTCCATCTATGCCAGTGTAAGACAATGGACAATCTGGCCTGACGGTGGGGATGGATGGCTAGGTCGGCCTAGCACTATGACCAAATAGAAGTATCCTCATCTAGGTGGAAGGCTGCTATGCACAACCGTTCAGCCTTCAAATGCGTTCCCTAGGAGGTGAAAAACTTTTTAGCCTTGTACAGCCATTCCACAGGGTCGTTCCCATTGTAGTGTGGGAACTATAGGCGGGCCAAAAGAGGTTCTGCCCCTCCTCGTGGTCCTCCACGGGGTTTCGGGTACTTCTCCCATTCGTCCTCCATTACCTGAAACAAGTTGCTAGGAGGTGGCATCATTAGGGCATTTTCCCGAACACTTGGCGTGCCTCGTATATCCTAGGCCTGGCGCCTCCCATCCACGGCTTGGTCAATTGTGCCAAAGCGCACAGGACCTTGGGGAGAGCACATATCCCTGTTTGCCGATGCTAGGAGGTCAGAGGTGTACAGTTGGGGGGCTTGGGACGGACCCCCCTTCTCCATGGCAGCAGTTGGCAGCCTGGGCAAAAATGGTGTTGAGCGCTCTACCTGGAGCTGAGCCACGGCTAGGCCCAGAGCATCGACCTTGGCCACGCCCATGCTCAAGGACTTAATTTTTGCCATGATTTGCGCCAGAGTAGGCTCGCTGGTGGTCTATGAAATTGTCTTCGGGTTGTTCACTGAGGCAAGAGCCTCCTTATCAAGTGGGACTTTCAGGGCTGTGGCAGCTTGTTTGCCTCGTGCCATGGCCGGGGATCGTAAAAGCTCCGATACCAATGATGTGCCCAAGGTGGCACAATCAGTACCTTGGAGTTTCACGCAGGAAAAGGGAAGGAAGAAGGAATAAAGGGAAGAAGAAGATGAATATCCAATTGCATAACCAACAAAAAAAGAGGGACCGATCCATATAGGGAGCCAACCCACTCACCTTGGGAGTCGTGCCAACTAGTGGGTCCAGCTATCCCGCGATCCACTAGCTAGCCCAATACAGTTATTTCTCCTAATACATAAGCAAATACAAAGGAAATATAAAAGAAAGTAGCCTAATATAATGAAATAACAAGAAAATAAGTAGTCCGGGTGATCGTGCACAACACAATCTTTGCCTAAAATCAATGGACTAGCTAGTATGACATTACACAGACATAAGCAAACCACCAACCTTTGTTGTTGATTCTAACTAAAAAATTCATTTTCCTTAGATCTCCAACAAATTCATTTTGTTGCTGGCCTTCAAGTCTTCTCCTCAAGCATTTGAAACTTTTATTCTACTTACTTCGCTTTTATCTCCTTCTAGCCTTCACAAGAAGCTCCTCTTGTTCTTTGACTTTAGCCTTAACCCTCTTCAACTTCTTTGAAGACTCCTCTTTGATTTGGTGTGTTTGAGACTTCTCTTTGTTGTGTGTCTTCAAGGAATCACTATTAGCTTCAGCATGAAGCTCAAGGATGATCTCCTCTTTGGAAATAATGGAAAATGATATCCCATTTCTTCTCTATGAATTTTTAGGTTTTCTTCTTTTCAATTTCATGGAGAACTAGCTTTTAAATAGTACATTGTCGATTTAAAACTTCAATTGAGAATGAATTCTCTTCCAAAAATGTTAAACTAGGCAACCAACACAGACAACAATTGATCGCTTGACACAATGATCGATCGTTCATTGTTTCAATTAGGGTACAACACTACTAGAGATTGATCGTTCAATGTTATGATCAATAGATAAACTCTTAATTTTACAAAGGCTAATTTAGGTGCTGATCGATTGATTGGTCATGTGGAAATTGCAGCAATTGATCAATGATACAATAACTTACTCTTTTACTATAATTTGGTCTAAAACTCCTAAATTTAATTAATTCACTCATTCTAAGCTAATCTATGTGAATTGTGTATGCGAGTGTGTGCAAATTCATCTTTTACCTTCAACACTCTGCTTAGTCTTCAACCTTGATCGCTAAAAATACATCTGCTCTTATTTTTCAAGTGAATCAATTCTAAATTCGACTCAACCACAATTATATCTAGTCTTATTCCTAAAACTATACATGAAGTTTTGATATAGTTTTGATCATCAAAATTAGTCAATTATAATATATATCCCTCATGTTCTTTCACATTTATTGGACATGATTCATAATTGAACACTCCCTCAAAGTTGTGATGAATGTCTCTCTATTGCCAAATATTTATCCAACATATAACTCTTCTTTAGACTGTTGCTCCATATCCACACTCCAATTAACTACCTTATCTATTTGCTCATATGTGATATGTGCATAGTTTGGCTCTTCCTCAACATCATAGTGTGGTAGCTCATTGTCAACATTCATGTTATTTGTGACAATTACATTTTCTACTACATCCTCCTCCTCATTGTTAGGTATCTCTTGTACACTTTTCTCTCTCTAAAACCTTAATTCATATCATACTCTTTGTCACTTGCTTCACAAATATTTTCACCTTCGTTGGCCTCATTTATATTAACTCCATCATGATTGACATGGGATCTACACATACATTATAAATTTGTATTGATTTTTGTGTGACTTAAAAATCTGTTAAATAACTAAAATTGCTAGTTATTTATATAATTTGCCTTAAATTAGAAATCCCCACATATGTGAAGCCAACACCTGTGTAGGGGTAATGCTAGCCCATTGAGCTTTGTGTTCTAAACTATGCACTGCCTTGTGACCTTCCAAGGATAATAGTCTCATATGCATGAGATGTGAACCTTATGTATTAACACAAACTTCAAAACTTAAATATCATTATTTTCATCAACAACTAAATATTCACACATATTAATCTTAAGAAATCTTACCTCCAACTAGGTCCACTTCCATCATCAATAGGTGCACATGACATAGCATCCGAATCAATTATCCACAAAATCAATCAAGAACATCATATCTAAAAAGAATAGACATAACAGAGTACCGAGAATCAGCTACAAACATCCATCATCTTTCTTTTATTAATCAATCAGGCCAATAATCATGTAAATCATGTGATAACATATTTGAAACGTGATTTTAATAAAACCCTATGCATCCACCATTTCAAATCATACATGAAAATAACCATGAAATCATAGATCAACAAGTAAGAAATTACTTACCTTGAAAACAAATCCCAAAACTTGAATCTTAAAGAAGAGAGAAGGAGATCACTCATTTCTTGCTCAAACCATAATTCATGAATTCGAACACTAAGAACATAACTTGAAATCACACAATTAATCAAACAATAACAAAGATCCACAAAACCTACCTCGAATTGATTCAAAGAACTCATTAGAACTCTCCTCTAATGGCAAACCAAGCTGAAGTGGATCTTCCCCCAAACTGACACTTACACAAGTAAACTGAAGGCTCCAAAATCACAATTCAATGATGACAAAAGATTGTGCAAAGCATGAGATAGAAGATGGTGGATTGGAAGAGATGAGAGGAAAAACTATGAAATAGAAGGGAGAGTGTTCAACTGTCAATGACCATTAACATGTCAATGGTTCTACCGATGAAAATAAACCTATTCTATCAGCAAACATTATCACAGAATTTGAAGAAATTAGATAATTTTAGGTTTCATGAGTAGTTATCTCAATATTTAAAGGAGTAGAAACCAATGGGAAAGGGATTCCATAGAGAGGTAAGCATAAGTGAAAGAGCATCTTGTAGCTATTCGGGAAATATTATCACTGTAAAAAGAAGGAAGGTTTTTGCTTTGAGGTTGGATCACTTTCTAAACTAAAAATCATAAATAAAATGCTCTAATTTGAGTTTCTTTATAGTTCTTTGTTATTATGAACTGGTATTTTATTGTAAATAAGTGAATTTCGTGATTGTCATGGTTTTAATGGAGTATTGGACATTTTGTTGTTCTTGGTGGGAATTATTATAAAGCACCTTAATTCTTCATTATGAAAAGAGCTCTATTAGAATTTTATTTTAAAAACATGTTTTAATTATTTTATGAGTACTCAGTTAATTTTTTGATCATCGATCATGATGTGTCGGTGGATGCACTGGTGAGAGAAAGAGGATAAGTACTTAGCATGCAATGGCCTCCATAATATTTTGGGTCATTAGCAGGAGAGTCAATGCATCGGTGAGGTGTTGATGAAATAGGAAGATTGATAGCCTATCCAATGTAGTTTGGGTTCAATGTGTCGATAAACTTAGCGATGGTAATTAATTAGGTAACCAATATGTGGTCATCGGTAGGGTAGCCGTCCTGTCGGTAAGGTTACTAGCAATGACGCTAGTTATGGTTTTAAGGAAGTAATATAGCAACGATCAATGTTGTGATTATTACATAAGTAAATGCATGATTTGAGGTGTTTGATGATGTGATTGAAGTATTAATTATGGACTAGTTAGTAAGGGAGGGTTAATAAACCCTAAGTCATATGTATGAGACCTCTTGATGTGATGATTGTGATTAGTGGGTACCCAAGACAATCCATAGACACTTGAGGTCAAAACTTCCTTAGTGCCTTGGCTCCTTAAGTGAGTCATTAGCCTATAGATGGAAAGGGTTTAGTATGAAATAGGACCAAGGTCTTCCAGCTCTCTAAGGATAAGAGTTATGTACAATTGCTTCCCTAGCCCGAGAGTCAAGTTCAAATGGACTAGAGCACTAAAAGATGATTGGTCCTGTGCAACGCAATGAAGGTGGTTTCGATGATTATGGAATTCAAAATCTCCGCCTAAGGTCCATGAGCCTTAGTGAGCCTTTACTTCATAGCGTGGATGGGGTGAGGCAGGGCTCATAAGTACTAAGGTTGTATCGGGATGACCCAGTGCCTAGTGGAGTGGAGCTCCTAGATGAGGTTATCATATTTAGAGAACCTTAAAATGAGTTTGCTCTATGGAAAATGAGTTCTTGCTGAGATAAGGAATTTTTTATTATTGTTTATGCTGATTCATTAAAGATTGAACAACAAGATATTCTTGGTATGTTGTTTGAAACTTCTATTTTATTTAGATTGTTATCCCACTGAGTATTCTTGTATACTCAACATCTTTCATGGTGTAGGTTTCTAGGTCATATGAATAGGTACGAGAAGGCCATAGATGTTTCATGAATTCTCCTTATAGCCTGTCAAGACATTTCTTTTGGTTAGGTTTGTCTAAGCACGAGAGTGTGCAATTTTAATTTCATTAGCTTGATGTGGTCAACAAACAATTATGTAATTTATGGATCATGTGTTTAATTTAATCCATTAGTTATATAGATTTATATTTAAATTACATGTATCCAAGAATGAATTTGTGAGATGTGATGGAATTTCATGCCCTTGATTAATTAATTTAATGAGTTGATTTAATGAATGAATTTTATTGTTTATATGAAGGAGATGGATTATGATTTTTAAATTATTTTATGAAAAAGGAGATTTTGTTTTTCACAAATACGTATTTGTGAAATTGGGGGCATGATAGTTTGGTATCAAAGAAGTTCGCAAGTTAATTTATAGTTGTATGTTGATGGTATCTTAGCTAGTGGAAGAATAAAATCGTAGGGATATGGGCGATAAAAAAAACTTGGATATTTATTTTATAGATCAGAATGGTTTAAACAAGAAACTAGGTGTGGCAGGCAGACACAAGGCTTGCTGATGATGTGGAAAAAGTTTTCCAACGAAGCGAGAACTTACAAAGAGATTGTCCACCTTCTCCAGCATATGTGGACTTGGATCAGATGATGACTCAAAGGAAGTACCCAAAGAAAACCTAGAAGAAGTGCATGCAGAAGAACAAGAAGAGGTTCTAGAGGAGGATCCTAATGATGATTAAATTGTTGAACTTCCTTTTGATTGGAACATTCCAAAGGAGGATTCAGAAGAAGACCTGGAAGAGGAAGAATCAATATCAATCATTATAGTAGTTAGGACCACCCCTTGATTTCATCTTCTCTAGCGATGAGGAGGAGCCGATGCCTCTCGGAAAAGAGGGGGATAGGTGAGTTGTTTTTTACTATGTTCTTAGTTGAATTAGTAATTCTTTTTGGGGTTTTCTTGCTTGATAGTTTGGTTTGCATGTTTTCTTCCTAACGATAGTGTCACAACAAAAATGTATTTAGATTTAAAGAGGTTTTTGAGTACATAGTCAAGTTACTAATTAGAGTACTTAAAACATAAAGTTAATTAAGACTAGAAATGTAGAAAACCTAAGGGTGGGGAGGAGATGGAGGGAACTATACCCCCATCCTAATGCATTGGGCAATAGCCATTAGGTGTGCCTGATACACTTGGATGTACTCCACCTCTCGAGTGAGATGGTGGAATTGCCGGGCTATAGTATCCATAAAGTTGGACAATGTTGCCCTAATTTCCTTGATCTCCCTAGGATGGCTATCTGCGATGGCAGCTAGAGGTGGTGGTGGTGGGATGGGGCTTGTACTTGCTACTATTGCGGTTGCGGTAGTAGCTGTTGTTGTTGCTGGGTAGGTCAGGTTGGCCGAGGCTCATCCTTTGGCCACCTAAGACCTTGGTGGAGAGACAAGGGGTCGAGGTTCAATTTCTTCACCCATATATTAGAGAACGTGTTGTGACCAACACGAGGAAGAGACCCTAGGAAACTAAAGCCTAGACCAATGGCGAGCTGGGTCATGAGGTAGCTGAGGGGAAAGGCTTTTGCTGGGGGCTGATGGGAGAACATATTAATTTGTCTCATAATGAAGGAGGGGAGACAAAAAGGCCTACCAAAGTGGATGTCGTGAATGACCATCACCATGAGTGAGGTGAGATGGGTGGCATTCCCCTTCGTAGGATAGAGGCTTTGGATAAAAAAATGATGATAGACTCGGAAGAGGGGGAACATTTGGGAAGTGGGGAGAGCATTATACAAATCCATGTGACTGCCACATAGGTTACATGTAATCATTTCTTTGTCAAGAGAAATGTGTAAGGTTTGTGCCTCTAGAGTAGAAACCACCAGAAGCTTAATCATCTAGCCGATATAGTGCACTGTTATGAAGTGTTGGGCACCACTGATGGATAGGTTGATGTAACGCCAGAGATTTTTCATACATTTTCCTTAAAATTCACGAAAATTTTTTGCAATATAACGTTTGTAAATCAAAGGAAAAATGACGAAATCGAAACCTGATAAAATAGTTTATAATTTAAAACACTAAACATCAATTTTCCATCTAAATATTTCTATCATAGGGTCAAACATCGTATGGCCAAAGCAAATATCCTCAGGCGCTACTCGAAAACACACGTACGACTAAATTGCTATGATCATAGACTTTAAATACAAATCTCTCCCAGGCATCCCTAAGTGCAAGTCCCATAACAGTCCACAGACTAATCCAAATGAAAGTCCAGAATGATAAACATCTAACTTCTCATCTCCCCCAATACAACAGATCGTGGCACAAATAAACTCGCAGTGAGTCAAGCATATACTTGAGTCCAAGGGAATCAATCTACCTCGGAAGCGAGCATCCATCTCTAGGAGCTCTTCGCACAACCTGCAAAACCTCCCGTACAACAGGGCTAAAAGGTAGGGTGATGAGTATTTTCATACTCAGTAGGGGAAACCAAAACAGTGAACTCACTAAGTTCATAAATACATGCGTTCATGCAACTCAAACATGAAGCAGATAGGCATATCAATATCATGCTCATACGCATACAATCATACCAAATGCACCATCGTGCCAAAGTCATACCAAATGCACCATCGTGCCAAAATCATACCAAATGCACCATCGTGCCAAAATCATACCATCAAATTAAACTTACATAAACACCCTTATTCAGGGTCTTACAAACTTACTCGTACCACTGTACGCTTACTCATATAACATACGCATACTTGTACGACCTTTCTTGTACAATCATATGCTTACTCATACAACTTACACATACTTGTACGACCTTACTAGTACAATCATACTCGTACGACCTTATTCATACAGTCTTACTCAAAATCACACTTACTATCATCTCAGAAACATACTCTCATAATTGTACTCATACACATACTCTTACAGTCGTGCTCATACTCATACGCTTACAGTCGTGCTCATACTATCGACCACTGAAGCTCATTACAACTAATAAGCTCCAACGTTAAATGGAAAAGAATGCCACTGGGGTAACACCTTAACCTCCGGGGAGTGACTAGACGCCATGGACTTTTCTGAAGAGCCAGCCGATGATTGGGCGGTGCAAAAACGGTGCCTAAACCCTAAACCGCACGTGCGACTACTTGCACATGCAGCCAAAAGGGATGGGGAGAGCGCTAAATGGTGTCAGCCCAAGGCTCAGAATGGGCGGTAGGGCCATGCACAAGGATGGTGACCGACAAAGATGGCCTTTGCCATTGTAGTGTTGAGGTGGTCCGACTAGAGGCCAAATGGTGTCCGGTGGAGGTAGGACGGTAAGAGGGCAAAACATGGCACTCTCTATAGCGCAGTCAGACATATAGTCAGTAGAGGGGGAACCTAGTTCATGCCAAAAGAAGAGGGGCAGTGGTGCGGTAGGGCGGCGACCAAACCATCTCAGGCTAAAACCAGCTGAAATGAGGTGCTCTAAAGGTCATTTGGCGTCCAACGGTGCTACGGTGGCCCAAAACAACAAAATGGCCAGAAAACATAAAGTGGCCAGGTAACACAGGGAGGAGCAAAGGGTTACTAGCTCTCTAGCCGGCTCCATCGTGACCCTATCGGTCGGTTGGAGCTGGGTCTGATGAAGGGCCATGGTAGATGATGGCGGCAACCCTCCGGTAGTCCAACACAGTAAGAAACAAAATAGAGGAGGGGCTACTGCACCTGAGTTGAGGAGACATGGAGGGGAAAGGAGAAGGAACCGGGTCAGGTTTCCTCCTGATTTCGCTGGATTGAGGAGACAAAAGGAGGTCCGGCCAGCCGTGGCTCTCCGCCGCCGGCCACTGTTTAATCAAAATAGTGAACTGGCGGCAAATGGGGGAGGAGATGGTGGGAAAGGATAGAGCCACATGGAGGCCAACCAGGACTGGGAGAGGTGGCCCATTGCCGTCACTAGTCCAGGGCGGAGCTGTGGGCGGTCAGCCGATCCTCATCGGCTAATGGTGGCTGCAGAAAAGGTAAAATGGAGAGAGTGAGAGGCAGAGCCGGGTTGAGCTGGGGAAGCCAATGCAGCCCGTCAAGCAGTGCTGAGGAGGCGGCCTCACCGTCAAAAAGTCATCACCAAGCCAAGGCGGAACCCACGATGGCCATCCGACAATTGCTGGCTAGTGGCGGCAATGCTAAATCAAAATACAGAGAGGAGAAGGCTAACTGGGGAGGAGGGTGGCGTGGCCATGGGGGCCAGGGCAGTGGCCCTTTGGCGTCGCACCACCAAGGCAGAACCGGTAGTGGTGGCCCTGCATCCCGTTGGTGGCCGCCGGTCACCGAAGAACATACTACATAAGAGGAGTGTTTTCTCGTTCTTTCTGGAATGGGCGGGCTCGTTCGAGCCCGATGGATTCTTTTACTATTTTTTTCTCTCACTAATGTCTTATCTTCTCTTGCCGTTTCCTTTTCTTTCTCTCGTTTTTGCACCGTAATGTACATTGAAGCCCGTAGCCTACAACTGAACCCACACCTGACTCTATGGGTATAAATACAGGGTAAATACATAAAATATAAATACGCTGAAGCATCATATTTTCCCCCAAAAATGACTAGAAAAATAGCAAGAAATTACAAAAAAATCATAGAAAAATCAAGGACATTACACATACATAATGGATACAATTCCCCTTGAGAACAATTATTTTATGATATTATGTTTACGATTAATGTGTTGAGGCTTACTATTATATAAATTACTTTGTGCCCTCCTAATAGTTGATTGGCTGTCATAATGGATGCATAGGCTTTGGCCACATTGGAATATCCTCTAAGAAATGACGAAGCTACTTAGGTTCTTTGTCTACTATATTTCATATAGTAAGTCTAGATTCCATTGTGGATCTTGCAATGCATATTTGTTTTGAGGATTTTCATGATACTATGCACTCCCAAGAGTAAAGATATATCTACTTTTGGACTTTGAATCTTTTGTATTAGATATCCAGTTTACATCATTGTATCCCTCAACTAAAACTAGATATCTAATACAGTTCAATGCATGCTTTAAGTTTTGTCCTAGATATCTAAGAACCCTTTCTAATGCCTTCTAGTGGTCTCCCCTGGGTTACTCACTACATATGCTATGTTTGGACTTGTACAATTCATAATGTATTGAGGCTACCTATTATTTGAGAGTATATCTATTGGTGTTTTTGCTGGATGGCCATCACCTATGTTATATTTTCAGAATATTTTCTCAATGTAATGAGATTGAGATATAATTTATCCATAAGTTGTTCTAGTGATTTTCATATCTAGTATTAAATTTGCAACACTAAGGTTTTTCTTGTCAAATTG
The DNA here is from genome assembly GCA_035235625.1 of Saururus chinensis. NCBI lineage: Eukaryota > Viridiplantae > Streptophyta > Magnoliopsida > Piperales > Saururaceae > Saururus > Saururus chinensis. The sequence continues at coordinate 34,018,770 of CP141140.1, forward strand.
AGTGTTCACCATCTTCTTAGTAGTTTTAATAACACCATCATTGCTATTTGTAATAAGCATATCATCCACATATAGATACAAAATGACATAGACATTTGGTCTTTCTTTTACATAGACACACTTATCATATTAATCAATTTGGAATCCATTTGACATCACCATTTGGCTAAAGTTTTCAAGTCACTACTGAAATGTTACTACTTTGGTGCTTGTTTCAGCCCATAAAGGGAATTTAACAAGCTTACACACTTTGTACTCTTGCACAGGAATTTTGAACCTGTTGTGTTATTCCATATAGATTTCTTCTTCTAAATCACCATTCAAGAATGTTATCTTAACATCCATTTGATGCATCTAATTTACACAATGCTACAATGGCAATTAACTTACGAATGGATGTTATTCTTGTGACTTGGGAATAAGTATCAAAGTAGTCCTCACTTGCCTTTTTCTTGTATCATTTGACATTAAGTAGTGCTTTTTATTTTTTAATTGATCCATTAGCTTTCATATTCCTCTTGAATATCTACTTATATCCTAGGGGTTTACAACCTGGTGGAAGACTCGCTTGCAAGGATATTTTGCACAATATATTCAATTTCATTATTGATAGCTCTTTCCAAAATTGTGCTTTCGGAGAGGACATTGCTTTCTTATAGTTTTGAGGCTTATTTTCTAACAAATATGCTAGAAAATCAAGATTGAAGGATTTTGATGTTCTACTGCATTTTACTGCATCTAGGTTCATCATATTTTCCATCTTGGTCACTATTATCATTTGCCGCATTTAGAGATCTTTTAAGATAACTCTCCCCTCATGTAGAATTTCAAGCAAAAATCTATTAAAAAATGTTACATTTGTGGATTTAATCATAGTATTGACATTTACATCAAGAATTTCCTATTTATGAACAATAAATTGAGTATGCAGTATTTTTATTTGCATAACCAATAAACACACAATCAATGGATTTAGATCTTATCTTTCTTCTTTTGGGAACAAGGACAGATTCCTTAACCAAACACCCCCACTCCTTTCAGAATTTGTAGGAAAGTTTTATACTTTTCCATAATTCATAGGGTGTTTTGTTTGTTTTCTTATGAGGTAATTTGTCGAGATTATATTTTTTTGAAAGCAAAACATCCCCTACAAGTTCTAGAGTAACCCGGAACTTATTAACATGGCATTCATCGTCTCTTTTAAAATTCTTTTTTCTTTCTTTCAATAACTCCATTTTGATGAGGTAAATAGGGTATTGTAGTTTGTTGAATAATACCATGTTGTGAACAAAATTTATCGAAAGGTGATTCATATTCCCACCTTTCTTGCTTCTTTTAGAACCTTTATCTTTTTCCAAAGTTGATTCTCAGCCTTAGTTTTGTAATACACAAAGTTTTCTTACTTCTAAGCAAGTATACATAGCAATGCCTTGTGCAATCATCTATAAAAGTAATGAAATACTTTTTACCTCCTCTAGTTTGCACAAAGTTCAAATCACATACATCACTGTGAATTAAATCTAGAGCCTCACTAGTTATTTCAACACTCTTGAATTCCACACAAGTTTCACATTTATAACTAGAGTCAATATTAAACATCGGTAAATATTCCATGTTAACTTATCTATGTAGAGTATCATAATTAACATATTATAATATACCATGTCATATCTCACTGATAAGTATGAAATATATATCTATTTTATATGCTTTTTTACCTTATTTACTAGTATAGATTAGGTTAATTAAGTGTTAGTTATAGTTTATTTATATTAAGATAGAAATTAGTATTTTAGTTTAATTATTAATATTTTTATAGTTATTAGTAGTTTATGTATGTATTTGAACAAAGTTGGGATTTTAATTATATTGTACATGTCTAAAGGATGATATTTTATATTTTGTAGGTAAAGTGCACTTATCAAGGTACTTGGACAATGTTTGAAATAATTATAAATAGTCTTGACATGCTTTAAAGTGATTTGGACAACTTTTCAGAGTTATAAACAAGTTGAAAATTAATATGGATACAAAGAAAAGCTTAATGAACAGAATATGGACTGTCCAGAAAAACTATCCAGATGCAGAAACACTGTAGCCGTTCGAACGGAGTCACTTACCGTTTGATCGGGATACTGTGATTTTGAAGCAAAACTTAGTTCAAGTGTTCGAACGGGAATGCAGGGCGTTCGAACAACATGCAGTTTCCTAGTTTTAGCCAATTTCCAATCTTTTTCATACTGGACTTCTTCCTACGGATCTTATGCCTATAAAAAGATATATTTGGCTTAAAACCAGAGGATTCCAGGAGATTTTATGAAGAGATAAAGGAAGAAGAAGATGGAAGAGAACTAAAAGCTTTCAATGGAGATTCAAGTGTTTTCTTCTACAATGGAAGGTTAGACTTTTCTTTTACTTTGGAGTTGATGAAACTATAGATAAGTTTCAGTTTCTTTTCTTTTTAATTTAGATCTCAGTTGTAAATGATGACAATTGTATGATATGGATTTCCTTTTTAATGGAAGAGCTTTTAATGTTTATTCAAGTCTATGTTGATTTATTGTCTTGTAGATGATAGATTGATATGGTTTTGATATTTACATCAATTCTAATTTCTGTGATTTAGATGAGATGGTCATACAATAGTTTTAATGTTCAGATAATTAATGACTTGGATGAGTTATACTAAGATTAGACGGGTCATGCCTATAGCTAGTTTAGTGTAGATGATTCGTGCTATTGTCGAAGATAGTTCATGCCATGGAATTTAATTAATGATTCTTTCTAAAGTAATTCTAGCTTGTAGCTGAGAATACTTGTTCATATTCACACTAGATTTAGATTAAAAATTAAGGAATTGTTTTGGTTTTATAGTGGATTCAATTTCCTAAGTAATTTCTATCATATTAATCTCTTGTTTTCAAACTAGTTGTTTTCTTTCCTTTACTTAATTTGAGTTTAAGTTCTTTCTAGTTTTTAATTAGCAAATTCCTCTTTAGATTTAGTAATAATTCATCTGTCCTTGAGGTTCGACAACCCTTAAATACTTATCCTAGTACAATTACCTTGTACACTTGCAAAGGGTTTAATTATAAATGATCACTCACATGACTCAATCATAGAAAAAGTAGAAGCACTATTATATTAATATTAGTAGCGTGTACAATTGTCAACACATTCAGCTTAAATAACCCTTCATTGAGATACCCTTTCCCACATACATTTCACTCTTATTCAGTACAAATTTATCAAACTAAAAAACCAATTTGAACTCCTTGCTCAACAAAGATCCAATTCTTCCAAATTTATAGAAAATGTGCACATCATTGAGAGTGAGTTCATTGCCTAAAGTCATCTTCAATATCATCTTCCCACTACCTTCAACCTTAGAGGTTGAAGAATTGCCCATTAAAAAAGTTCTCCATTTTCCATCTATTGATAAGAGGAGAACATTTTTTAATTTTAGCAGACATGTCTAGTGACCCTAGTGTCTACCCACCATTATCTTACATTAGTGAGTAAATTCACTTTAGAGACTATTGTTGAAAGGTTGATCGCAGAAACATCACCAAAGATTCTCCACTTGAGTTATGTTGGCTTGTGAATTCTTTATCTTGGAATTCTCTTGCCCTTTCCATATACAATAATCCTTAGCTTTGTGACTTTGTTTGTTACACACATAGCTTTTGCCTTTGAATTTGAACTTGGTAGAATTATTCTTTGACTAATTAGGATGCTTCCTCTTTATTTTTTTGTTAGATTTTTGTTTTTTTTTTACCACATTGGCCTTTGCTTCCATTGAATTTTTATTACTATTATTCTTTTCAAAAGCATGGTGTTGTTATGTCCAAACCAAGACTAAGAAGTAGTTTAGTTCAGATTTCTTTTTTACTTGGGAAAGCCTTGTGTGACAAAGAAAACTATTACGAAGAGAATATAATAGAGAAGGAAGGTAAAATATAGAATAAGAGACAATCAAAGAGAAAGTGCAAGGCATAGGAAATCCACTCGTAATAAATCTCTAATGTATATTTGATTCAAATGACAACTCAATTAAGATCAAATGAAAATTTGTCTCAATCGGATAATTTATCTTTTAAAGAACTTTGAAATAGAACAATAATAATTGATTGTTTAATACATGAAAGCATTAAGTATATAATCATAGGGAATTATAAGCATTCGGTGTGCCTTTCATCAATGCCGAATCAAATAATTATATAGATTATAAACTCTTCAAATATGGAACATCAATTTAAAATGATAAAGAACTTACTTGAATCAACATAGCCATTAAATATCAAGTACAAGCTTCATTCCTAGCCTTAGCTTGAGAGCTTAGAAAGCCATTACAATAAAACTAAAAATAAAAATACAAAAGAAGAGAAGAAAAATATGAGAAGAGAGCTCCAAAGAGGAGGGGATAATGCCTCTATCACGTCCACCCCTCTATTTATAGGAGTAGAAGGGGTTACTTCAAAGGGGAAAGTCAAATCATATCTCTAGATTGCATCCTGATTGATTGCTTGATTGGTTGCTTCTTTGGCAATGATTAGATTCTAAATCAATCAAATAAATCAATGATTTATTTAGCAACTAAGTATCTTTGAATCTTCCTTTAGTAATCCAATCAGCCTCATTGTCTTTCCTTATGTGTATCAATCACAATCAATGAAAATATTCTTCATGTGCTAGCCTTGGGTTAGTTAACTAGCTATCCCTTTGCATGCCAAATTTGAGCTATAAATATTTGGAATTGTGAATTTCTTACTAAAATAATGATTGTATCCACAGAAGTCTTCTTTCCAATGCCACCATGATCGTATCAATCTGAATTATACATAGAAAGATATGGTCGAAATACTAAGGCTATGTCAATCTATCCGAATCAGCTTCTTTCCTAATTTAGTTCTCTTGATGCAAATCTCAAATCCAATGGGTCCAAAAGGTTGTGTTTGACCATTCCATATATGTTTAGACCATTAGGAGCCCATTCTTAACTTTTAAATAACTTTGAGTAGTTAGGCTCCACTTCCTCTTCCAGTTGGATCCTATTGAAGCCTTTTTAGACATGTAAACTCAATTAAGGTCCAACTAACTTATTCAAAATATAAATAACCCAAATAAGTAATAAATTAACACAAAATAGGATTTCAATTCAAATTTTAAAAATATTTAATTGAACATTATTTCAGTGCATCACATGGTTGTCTTCTTCAATCCTCAACTTCATTATCAAGTCCTCTACATTCATCTCATTATACTTCTTCTTTAAGTGGTTCTTAAAACCCTTCCAAGATGGTGGTAATATTTCAGACATGGTAGCCATGAATTTCATGCAAGATTACTTGGAGTTCTTGGACTTGATTTATATTTATGACAATCTTGGAATCCAACATCTTAAATTTTTAGAATTTGCCTACAACGAATTTTTTCATGTCTACATATTCCATTTTGTATTTATTGTCTAGGGATTCCCATAGTGCTTTCACAATCATTATTAGACCAAACACATTGTAAAGTATGCTGTCTAGCCTATTGAAAATGTAATTTGCATGTTTCCATGCATCCACTATAGCAACAGCATGTTTATCACCCTCTTTCACTTTTGTTTGCATTTTAAAACATAATTTCTCCCTCCTCAATGTTCTTGGTATCCTCTAGACAATCCATCTCCTAAAATGCAATGATCGTGTATGCACACAGTAGAAGCACCACAAATTGTGTGTATGACAAGCCAGAAATGTTATCTTACTCTCCTTGTGTAGATGCATACTATGCAGAACCCAAAAGAAAATTTGTAAAAACAAACTATTGGACAACAATACGCTAAGGGGTATGACAACCATACAATTATAGTAATTTAATCAATAAAAAATTAACTAAAATTTAATTAATATAAACAATTAGTCAACAAAAGAAGGATTCCATTTTTCAAATGAATATAACATAACAACCCAAACTGACCAACTGCACATACAAACCGAGCTGAATTTTTTGGCTAATAGCACATGTGTGGGTTAGCACACATAGGTGCATGAGTCCAACGCAACCTAGCTGGACACATGTTTGCAAATTGAGCCATCTGTCATAGTGGCGCATGTGTGAGTTAACACATTGGTGAATGGGTCCAACATGTGTCTCCCCACAAAAATGGGTTGGCCCAAGGGCCTAACACTTATATATACCCATGCAATTTCTTTCTTACTTTGGATGTAGGACTATTCACATATGGTGGACTCCCATTCAACACAAATCTAACATTATCATCATCGTATGCCTTATCAAGCTATTAAGTGTTGGCAATATAAATTATACATCATGTATGACTCTCATGATAATTTAAATGAAGATGCAAAATTCATTTTGAGAAACATAGCAACAAATTTTACATCTCCATCGGTTTTAAAACTTATCTCTTCGTGAAGAGAATTGAAAAATAAAGCACCTTTAAGCCAACCTCACATTTTTGTGAACACAAATTCATTGATGAAATTTCACCAGCAAAGTTGTTGGTAAAATTTATTGACCCCTGATGGCCCTAAATTGACAACACATTGTAGTACGCAAAACTTACATAAAATCATTATCTTAATATAGATTTTGTATGCTACACTATTGTAACATCCCCGATTTTTTTGTAATTTTTTTGCTTTTTTTTGCTATTTTTTGGAATTTTCTACAATGTTTTGTAGTTTTCTGCTAGTATTTTTGATGAAGAAATTTGACGCTTTGGCGTATCCGTATTCGTAATATTCATGACCGTAAGAGTCAGGGGTAGTGTTTAGTCGTAGGTCATGGGCCTCAACGCATATCAAAAAATTTTTTAGTGCGAAAAATGATGAACACGGGAGAACAGAAACGAGAAGAAATGATGAAGTGGGAAAAAAATAAATAATAAAAAAATATATACATAAAGCAGATCGGGCGCGCCTCAGCATGCCTGACCCGCGATTGAACAATGAAAGGGGGGGCAGCCCCTTCACTGTTTGAGGTTGGAGGTGGTGCCACCGGTGGCCGCCGGCTTCCGCTTGGCTAGCCTCGGCCTGGAGACGCCGTCGCCGCCTCCCTGGCCTAGCCCCACCAGCCGTTGCCACCCTATTCCCTCTTTTCCATTTCAGACCAACAGAGAACCACACTCTCGTTTTTGCCCTGATTCACCACCGTTGGCGGTTGCATGGGTCCAAATTGCCACCACAGCTCCGTCCTAGCCAGTGTGAACTCCGGCCACCTCCATCCTGGCCTCCCCGCCCCCGGTTCACTGCCGTGAGGTAAAAAACTATCATGCATCTATTTTTTATTTGGTTTTCTTTTCAAGATGACTTGCAACTGTGTCGCTGGTCACCGACTGCCGTAGTTTGGCCTCTGGCTCTCTTCCGGCCTGGCGATGACAAGGCCACCACCCCATGGCCTGGGCCACCGCCTCCCCGAATCGTGACCCCTCCTATTTTCCGATCCGGACAGAACAGTTTTCCCATTTTTCATTCTATTTCTGTACTCAATGTGTTGCGGCCTGTGTGGCCATGCCACTGGTAGTTGGCCGCCATTGACCGGCCTTTGGCCTTCCCCCGGTCCGGCAACGACAAGGCTGCCACCCCAACCGCCTCCCTAGCCACCGCATCCTTCAGCCTCCTCTACCCGATGCCAATCCGGATGGAATTCCCCCATCAGTATATTTTTGTCATAAGTTTTCACTGTTGGCTGCCACACATTGGTCAGCCTCCGGTTTACCGCATCTTGCCGACGATGGTGAGGTGCCAAGGTCTAGCCTCTTCAATTGGCCGACACACATTAGAGCAAAGTTGTACTTTTTCGCGGGCTGCATCCATCCTCTGCAGTTGGACATTGGATGATGTTGGGCCAATGTCCACTTGACTTGCCGCTATCTGGTGATTGTCGGGTCCCGCCGTCTTTTAGGTTCGTCCCTCGGCCCTATTCGATCATTTGTGGCCCAATATGACAACGTGTCAATTGCCACCTACATCAGCCAATGGATAGCCGCAGACACCCGATTGACCCAACGACATGAGGCTACAGTTCATGGCCTCCCATGCTTCTCTACCCTGCACAACTGCTGCCCAAACTATGCCCCCAAACTTTGGGCTACATTTCTTAGTGCTGCCGCGAGACCCACCCCATCCTAGGGCTAACTATTCAGCCTGACACCACGTGTACTTGGGCTAGGGCCAACACATCTGGCTCGATTCTACCTTTGCACCCCCACTTTTGTTACACATGACCCAAAACCTACGGGAAAATTCCCGAATTCCATTTCTTCCAAGGGGAAATAATATTGCAGCCTTTAGAATCAGCCCATTGAAGGCTCGACCGATGTCTTGCCCTTATCCTCCACCGTAAGCCGTGCTTGATGCACGACTATCCGTACTATGGTTTGGTTGTGGGTAGCGTTTAGAAATGACGCCGCCTTTGTCTGCCACCTACACCAGGCCTTAGTGCCTCAACATGTGTTTATGGAATGACACTACCACTAGGCTATATGGCCGTTAAAGCCCTCCTTTGTCTCACCTATGTCCATGTGTATGCAAGCAAGCCCTCAGCCATCTTGTGAGGCTTCGACAATGCAAAATGGTTGCCGTTGGATGTGGTTCACGGTTCATTTTAATATTTTGTGGCCAACCAAATGTTAAACTGTTGGCCGACCTCGAATCAGTTACCCCTCATTCTGTGGTTGCTTATGTCAGTTCTAATGGCACAACCTTGTGTTCGGCAGCCCTAGTGCACCTAGTCTTATGCTTTGAGTGAAATTAATCTAACCTTATCGAGATTAATTCCAGCATCTCTGAAAATCCTCGGGACAACAATGACTCTCTCAGTGCGATCTTTTTGGCTACCTATTCTGCTATCGACGCTGCCACTATTGTTTGCTCGCCATCAAACTCACATGGATTATGAGGTAGGGGACCTTGAACTCGTAATTTCATTATAGCATGCATTGATTGTGTAGTAGCATGCTAGGAGTTTATAATTTAATGTTTTGCATGACTATGCTGATTATAAAAGCATGTTGTATGTATGTGAATTGTGTGCGTATGTTAATGAAGACTAAGGGCACATAGTAAGTTGCTATGAATCGTATGTTTGTGAGTAGAGTGTGTGATCTTTATTGTGGATTGGTGGTTTGTGATTGATGGGCATGAGTAGAAGTGTTTGATTATAAGTTTGGTGAAGGGGTACTTCGTGGGCTATGACGTGAAAACTGTGATTGTATGTCAGGCGAGGAAAGATATAAGATTGCTAAGTGAAGGTTGGATTTGATGAGATTGAAAAATTAGTTTGGATTGAGTCGGGTGGCATGTTGGAGCAATGAGCAGAAGACGTGAGCAATGTAAGGATGTGGAAGATTTAAGGTTCTTAAAGTCAGGGGGAATTTGTGAATTAGTGAGAGTGGACAACATAATTATACATGCAAAATGTACGTAATATGAACTATAATAAAAGAATAATGAGTGAGGAATTAGTAAGGGTTTGATGATAGGACTTAGGTCAAAAGGGTCTCATTTGAGGAGTTCGAGTAAGAAGATTCAGTTTTAAGGCTGATAGTGTAAGATGTAAGGCTGTAAGTGTATGATGGTAAGATTATCAGTATGAAATTCGAGTTTAAGTAAGGCTATGCAGAAATTGGTAAGGTTGCAAGTGTAAGGGTGGGGGATGAGTTAAGTAAAGAATGTACCTTTGTGGATTGGAACTTCTGAACGAACGTATTTCTAGCCTTGTTGGCTGAAGAATGTAAGACAGAAGTAGTTCCGAACATAATTGTACATGCATAAGTTACCTAATATGAACTTGAATGGTAAGTCACTCTAATTTGATAACGATGTGAGTTTGAGACTGAGGGTTTCGATGGATTAAGCTCTGTTTTGTGCTAGTCAATAAGTAATCGACTAAGTGTCCTTCCTAGTCTAGCCATGGTGTTATCCTGCAGAATTTAGTCTTGGTGTTGTATTTCGGCCCAGACGTTTGATGCTATGTTGAGAGCGCTATAAGTTTTTGCCCTTTGTGGGCTCTATATATTTTCTGCCTATAGATGACACTGTAAGATTCTTGACCAATAGTGGCACTGTAAGATTCTTGCCCAAGAGTGGCACCGTATGTTTTTCCACTCTTAGTTGGCACTGTATGGCCCCAAAGAGTGGGCATTTGTGTGCTCAGGTAAGTAGTATCATGGATCTACTCTTACCTATTTGATCATGTGCCCCATGAGCATAGGTGTGCCTTGCCTTCAAAAAAGTCCATGGTGTTTAGTTGCTCCCCAAAGGTTAAGGTGACGCTCTAGTGGCATTCCCTACCTTTCTGACGTTAGAGCTTATTAATTGTAATGAGCTTCAGTTGTCAGTAGTATGTGTACGATAGTAAGAGTAAGTTATATGTTTCAAATTTTGAGTAAACTGTACGTGTAAGATCCAGAGTAAGTGTGACCTTCTAAGGAAGACCGTAAGAGTAAGTTTATGAGTATGCGTAAGATTGTACGAGTAAGGTCGTAAAAGTAAGTTCGTATGAGTATATGTTTGTTGTAAGTGTAAGCGTACAAATGTATGAATTAGTTGGTGAGACTTTGATTCAGACTGTAAGCGTAAGTATAAGTGTAAGAGTAAGTATAAGTTCAGCTAGTACGACTATATGTGTGTAAGATATATTATTTATGCCGCATCTACCAGTTTGCTTCATGTGTGATCGCATGAATGCATCTGTATGAACTTACGAAGTTCATTGAATTATTTTCCCTACTGGGTATTTTCCTACTAAGTATGAAAATACTCACCCTATTTTTTTAGGCCCTTTGTCCGAAGGCTTTTGCAGGTTGATCGATAGCCTTTTGGACTGGACTATTCCCCATGGTGGACTATCCTTCCTTGACCTGGAGTGCAATGAAATTGTAGTGAGACTTTGTATATTTTAGTGCCACAATCTCATGTATTAATTAAGGTAAGAGAAATGTATTATTTTCTCATCTTGTGTACATATGAATTAGAACACAGACCGTTGAAGAACTTGTACTCTTAAAGGCCTGAGATGTATTTGTTTTTAAAGACCATGGCCATGGTGAGTTTTCCTTATATGTTTTCGTTTCGGGTCATGCCTAAGAATTTTAATTTTGTCGTATGATGATTTAATTTACAAAAGTTATTTTCACACATTTTGAATTTTGTTGGTTCATTTGATTTACATCTGTATTTTGAAATAAATATTTATAGGATTTTCAATTAAATGTAAGGAAAAACCTTGGGCGTTACAACTATACACCGTTAATCTAACCCACTCACACTTGGACTCCCAAAGGCTTCTCCACAACATGAAATCCCGAGTCCTTAAATAGAGCATAATTATCCCCAAAATCCAAAACTGCAAAACCAACTTATTTTTTGAAATAACCAAAATTTGTTGTTTCACCAACATGACCATCAATGCATCAATGCTTACTGACAATAGTAAACATTGTTCACTGGTGTGAGCACCAATGTGTTGATCGCTATCCTATGAAAAAGAAGATGTTTAAATAAAATATTATATTTTTACTTGAAAAATATAGAGCACGTGTCAAACCATGGTGGCTATGATTGTAGTTCCCAAGCTAGATGCGGTCAGGCTCTAGCTACCATGGTTGCAATTGTGGCAAAATTTGGCCTTGATGGCCAATCCATGGTCATCACAGTTTGGTGGAGCATAGTGGGAGATGGAAGGATGGGAGAGCCTTTCTAGAGAAGAGGAAGGAATTCATTAGGTGGTTCCATTGTTGCCTCTTTTGATGAAGGAAGAGTAAGAGTGGTGTGTCTATTGGGGGGGGGGGGGTAGTTTTACATGTCACGACCCATATTTTTAAAATCCTTTTTAAAATGCATGAACAGTAAGTCACAATTTTGTTTTCTTAAGTGCAAAACAAACCATTCAATTAAATATATAGGTCATGATAACTGGGGTTCATAAATATGAATATCAAATCATATGATATTATTACACGTCTCAAAAATCCATAAAGACATCCATCTAAGTACAAGTCTGTCATCCATCTGAAAATAAATAACTAAGTTGACTCACCTGCCAAAAGGTATACATATCTACCAAAATTGCAGAAACAAGGAACTACATCCCATGCTCTCTTGTATTGGTCTTATTAGTCTTCCCTAAAGAACCTGCAACTAACCAAACCAAACAAAAACAACAACACAACCTCTCCACCCTCTGGAGAAGAGTTTCCAAAAGAACAAAAGGATTTATTAATGTTTTTTAGATCAGGCCAACATCATCCGACGTTAGCGGCCTATGTACTCATCAGACAACATCTCCAATGCTACTCAACAAGATTAGACCCAGATGTAGTTTTGCCTAGAAACTACAGTATTTCAAGAAGCATAACATCAAACATGTAATGCTTAAGGAATTTTAACCAACCTACATTTTATTCAAGTCCTTTAATTGTTCCACTTGTGATAATTAACAAGCAATAGCAATCATTGTCATTAATTATCTCACAAGCCTTGTTCAATAATTAATACCCATGCCTAATCCCTTGGACAAACAAACACATCCTATGCCAACTAAAATGACACATGATACTAACCACCCTTTATTGTTCTGACCTAACTCTAGGTTTTACATAATATACCTCTCGATGAAAGTCAATAGACTACAATCACAGTATAAGGAAATAGGAACATAATATAAATATGTGTTCACTCAGAGATAACTCAACTCTTGAAGACCTATAGAAAATCCCTAGTAAAGACCTCACTGGCCAATGCCCAAACCGTCATGGCATTAAAGAAAGTGTAAAGTATCATAATCTGCACCCTCCCAACTCTGGAAGAAATGTCGTCAAAGACATAAATAATGTGTAACCTATAGAAGCCTAAGGACTTTATGACCACTGACACCCCCTGTAACACCCCGACTAGAAAACCGTCTTGGACTAGGGATTTGGACAACAAAATTAGAGTAAATTTTTCATAAAAACTAAAACAAGACCAACCAAGAGCGTGTCCCATACTACTGGCATTTGATGGTTATTCCTTGGTAATTCAACCATCGTTTAAAATAAATTTGATTTACCTCCAATACACACACACATATATATTTATATATATTTCAATTGACATACTATTTAAAGTCAAAGTCACTAAAATTATTTCTTTTAAATCAAGTAACGAATTCAGAACAGATATTTTTGATTTATTCAAATTCAAAAGTCGAATTCATAAAATTAAAGTTTAGATCAAATCCAATGCCAAACATTAAAAATAGAATTTCAAATAATTCCTGATTTAAAAATCAAAATTCACAAAATAGGAGTTCGTCTTGAATCCTATGTAACACATACGAAACAGAATTTCAAATCAAATTCGATACAACTTATTTGGAATAGAATTTTCAAATCATTTATGATTAAAAATTAGAATTCGTAAAATCGGAACTCGTATTAAATCTGATGCCATACATACAAAATAAAAAGTTTGAATTCGGAATTTGTGTTATATCCGTTGCAACACTTGGAAAATGTAATGTGCAAATCTTCGATGTAACACAGTTAGAACAAGATTCGAGATTGATTCTGAGTTAAGAAATCAAATCAAATCACTATATATTATTAAAGCATTCTCCTCTCGCAGACAGAGAAAAGCTTCGATACCATTTGTAACACCTCGACCTGTAACAAAATTGGTGTAAATGTTTCATAAAAAATAAAACAAAACTAACCAGGAGCAGCAGACGCTGTGTACGAGAGTTGTAATGTTCCTCTACGCACTGCAGAGCTTTAGCGCTCCCGTATGCCAGAACAAACCTAATTTCATATCAAATTTTGATCGGGTCAACATTGCCTTGTTGTTGATTGCCTACGTACGTATTGGATAACATCCACAATATTATTCCAAAACAATCAGATTCAAATGTAGTTCTGCCTAACGGATAATACATACATCAAGCATCACAAAATCATATACGTTAAAATATGTATATTCTTATATTTGAATAAATCATTCAAAGTCAGATGGAAATCTCATAAACCATTAGAGTTAAATGAAAACTAATAAATCAGTGGAATCACACATTCCACTCTATCAAAGAGTGGAGTAGAACACACAACAAAGCAAATTGGATCATATCATATCAAAATAGAACATTTCGTAGCAAATTGAGATTAAACAGAGCATATTAAAGCAGATCAAATCAGAACATATAAGATCTATTAGCATAGCAAATCATATATTTCAATTAATATATTACTATTACTAATTAAGATACGAATGCAAATAAATCAAATTTAAATCAGAAAATCAAAAATGCTTACTCCCCTGTATTTCCAAAAGTCGCGGCATTTGGAGTTGCTCTTTTCCTATGGGCGTCTTCTCCTTCAGGTTTGGAGACAGCATGTAGAACCTCCTTTTGCTCCGGAACATCTTTCTCATAGCATCCGAATGTAGTAGACCTTACCTCTCTTTAACCAGGGACATTTGTCTCCTTGCGGCCAAAAGACAATGGGCATAACTTCCCCTTAACTTGGAACACTTTACACTTCTCGCGCCCGTAGGCGACGGACATAATCTCCCCTACCCAGAGACACTTCTCTCTCTATGTGCCCGTAGGCGATAGACATAACTTCCCTTTAACCAAGACACTTTCCCACACCCATAGATGGTGGACAAATCTTCCCTAGCCGGGGAGACTTCTCTCTCTATGCACCTGTAGGCGACAGATAGACCTTCCCCTTACCCGAAGACTCTTTCCTCTTCCAGTGCCCATAATCTGTGGACAAAAGCTCCCCTTAACGTAGGGATGTTTTACTCACTGCATGGCCCTTTGGTAGAGAACAAAGCCTTCCGTACTTAGGGCCACTTCCATCGTTATGGCCCAACGATGGAGGACGAAGCCCCCTCTTGCTCTATGCCACCTCTCTCTTAAGGGCTCAAGGGCGACGGGTAGAGCCTCTTCTTGCCCCGGGGCAGTCACCCCTTATATAATCACTAATTCTAAGAATGGATGGTTCCATTGCATAGAAAACCCTTAAAATAGCTAAGAACACCTTTTGAACAGACAAAAATGAACTCAGAATGACCTAGAAAACTCTTCCGAATGTTTGGATAGAAATCCGAATTTATAGGAAGGCGAGCATATGGTAGAAAAGCCACATGCATGCACAAACGTGCAACACGTGTTGCGCATCTGTTGTCAGCGCACACATGACGTGCACGTGACACCCGCATCACCGCACACATTGCGTGACGAGCTTGCTCTCCACGCATTCTGTTGCACGATCGAGAAGGCCCCGTGTTGAGATGATCGTCGTGATTGAGCGGGCCCCACTTCTTGTGGCACAGTGCAGGCTCCCTGTTCCATTCAGTGGCATGACTTGGCTTGGCTCAGCTCGTGCAGCTGATGTCATCTATTTTGTCTTTTTCTCTATTTTTGTATTATTATTTTAATCAAATATAATCTCAAGTTCAAAAGGAGATAATTTCCTACTCCAAAGTCAGTATCCCGCTTTCTTGGCACTGATAGACTTATCGATGAGCCCGTCAAAAATAGACCCTACATGGGTAGGTTATTCTGCAACCTTTATGTGGGTTCCGCTCATGTGGCATATTTCCCGAGGTCATAACTTTTGCTCCCAATCTCCATTTCACATGTTCTTCAAATTGTTATGCTCGTTACTTCAAGCTCTACCCGTAAATGAGGATTTTATCCCTTGAAACCCCTTAAGAATTAACTAAAAATTATGTAATTACCCTTAACCTCTTGGTTTAGGCATAATTGGAACATTGAGTGTTACACCCCCAAACATTAAAAACTTAGAGTAGATTAATTTTAACTAGTCAAGTATTTGTCCAACCAATTGGGTCCTCTTCACATTGTGAATCGGCCCAATAAATAGCTCATCCAATGAGCTATCACACATAGAACATCTGTAACCATTACTCCATGAGACTAGGGCAAACTCCCCTAATTACCTTCGGTTTATTAACCAATGTATGTTTCCATGTCAAGGCTCTGTTGTTGTGCCCGGTGTAGGCACAAACAGTACCTCGAACTCTCATGTTGGAAAGGGAAGGGAGGAAGAAGAAAAGGGAGAGATATCTGAATAATTCTATTGCATAAAGGAAACATGAGGAAGGGGACGACCCTTATAGGGAGTCACACCCTCACTCCTAGGTAATCTCGCTAGCTAGTGGACCTGGCTATCCCATGGGCCACTAGCTGGTCCAATACAGTTATTCATCCTAATGCATAGCAAATATAAAAGAAGTAGCCTAATACAATGCAATAAAAGGGAAATAAGTAATCAGGGGTGATCGTGCACAACACGCCACCACTCTTCCGCTATTCACCTTGACCTTAAGGTGACCAAGCTGGGTAGCGTGCCATGAACTTGTCGTCAGAGATCCATGTGGCAACCTATAGGGGCTAGCCCTGCCAAGAAACAAGCACCTCTGTAATGTACGGCCAGAATGGCAAACCCGACACATATCAAGCATCAAGGGTGGAACAGGATCAAAAGGCTGGACCAGTCCCATCGAAGGAGATGGTAGAGAATTAGTGGTGAGGAAGTGTCACCTACACATCAACATAGTCTAGAGACATGGAAAACGGGGTAGACTAAGGATCTAGGTGGTAGAGCAAGATGATAAGCCACCAGCCCGAAACGCTCCACCACTACATATGGACCATGGAAACGGGGGGCGATCTTGGAATGCTCGGGCTGAAACAAGGATATCTGCCACTAAGGGAGTATAGAGACATAAACCAAGTCACCCACAGCAAACTCTCGATCAGTGTGATTGCCATCATAAATATGTTTCATCCAGTTTTGAGCCAAGGATAAGTTCTACTTAAGCTGGCAAAGAACCTAATCCCGTGTCTAGAGCATATATTCCACCTCGGCCACAAAGGAGTGGTGAGGGACATAAATAACACGGTTGGAGGTGGACGGCCATATAGCACCTCAAAAGGAGTAAACCAGTGCGAGAGTTAAAGGTAGTTTTATACAACCACTTTGCCCAAGAAAGAAGCTAAATCCATCGGCGGGGCTGAGACATAGTGAAACAGTGGAAGATACTGTTCCAAACAACGGTTCACCACCTCCGTCTGGCCATCTAATAGTTGGTGATAAGTGGTGCTCATGTGGAGACTAGTGCCCTGTAAAGCGAAGAACTCCCGCCATAACTGAGATATAAATATCCCATCACAGTCAAAGACAATAGTGCGAGGCATGCCGTGGAGTTTGGCCACCTCCCGAACATCGAGCTCTGCCACTGTCTTGGCGGTGAATGGGTGTCCCAAAGCACAAAAGTGAGCGTACTTGGACAACCGATTCACCACCACCAAAATCACCGACTTGCCTTGCACCACGGGCAAGGCCTCCATGAGACATCGAAACATCCTCCCAAACCTTGTCAGGAATGGGTAATGGCTAAAGCAAACTAGCAGGAGATGTCGTGGCAGGCTTAGCTCTCTGACATACATCACAAGCAGCAACATACTCCTATACTGCCCATCGAATACCCTGCCATATAAAGCTCTGGCTGACCCACTTATATGTGCGGAATGCTCCTTCATTACCGGCCACTAGGGTGACATGAAAGTGGGAAATAATGTGCTTCAAAGATCATCGACATTAGGTACCCAAAGGCGGTCCTTCCAAAATAGAAGGTTATCCCACCACAAAAAGAAGGGATAGGCTGCCAGGTTGGCCTCAAGAGTTGTAACCAAAGTCTGTGTTGGAGGATCCTCAACATAGGCCTACCTCAACTCAGCAATGAAGGGGCAAGATGGAGTAGAAAGAGCCAAGAACGAACCGGTGGTAGAGTTGTGAGAAAGCGCATCGGCCATAGTGTTGTCCGACCCTTTCTTGTAAACGACCTCATAATCATATCCAAGCAACTTACTGACCCATCATTGCTGTGCTGGAGTGGACACATGCTTCTCAAGGAAGTACTTCAGGGGCTGGTGGTTAGTGCAGATTAGAAACCAGCGGCCAAGCATATAGGGACGCCATTTGTTGATGATAAGAACAATAGCAAGCATCTCCTTCTCATAAATGGACAAGGATAAGGAGTGGCCAGCCAAAGCCTTGCTTAAGTAGGCAATGGGGCGCTTGTCCTACAACAACACCACCCCTAGGTCCGTCTCCGAAGTATCCATTTCAACCACGAAAGGGCAGCTGAAATCAGGGAGAATAAGAACAGGGGCTGAGGCCATCAATTGTTTCAGCTTGTCAAAGGCCACCTGGGCAGCCCTAGTCCAATTGAATGCTCCCATCTTCAGAAGCTTTGTAAGGGGCTAAGCAATCTCACCATATCGGCTGATGAACCTCCGATAGTAGCCTATGAGTCCCAAAAAACATCGTAGTGCATGGACACAGGTAGGCGGTGGCCAAGAGAGCATGGCGGTGACCTTCGATAGGTCAATGGGATCCCATCCTGAGAGATGATGTGTCCCAAATAATCAACCTGTGAGCTGCCAAAAGAACACTTCGAATGCTTAAAAAATAACGAGTTATCCCTCAAAATAGAGAAGACAAACTTGAGATGCTCCAAGTGGTCCACCTAAGACTTGCTATAGATGAAGATATCGTCAAAAAAGACCAAGAGGAAGTGACAGAGGAAGGGCTTGAAGAGGTCTTTCATGAGGCTCTGGAAGGTGGAGGGGGCATTGGTCAGCCCAAATGGCATGACCAGGAACTCAAAATGGCCATCATGAATTCGACAGGCGGTCTTGTGCACATCAGTTGTCTGCACCTGAATCTGAAGGTAACCCGATCGAAGATCGAGTTTACTAAAGACTGTTGCACAAGCCAGCTCGTCCAAAAGCTCCTCAATCACAAGAATGGAGTACTTGTCCTTGACGGTGATAGCGTTCAAGGCCCGATAGTCGACACAAAATCGCCAAGTGTTGTCCTTCTTATGAACCAACAACACAGGAGAGAAGGAGCTAGTGCTAGGGCGGATGATACCAGGCTGAAACATGTCAGCCACAAGGCGCTTAATAAGTATGAAATATATATTTATTTTATATTCCTTTTTACCTTATTTGGTAGTATAGATTAGGTTAATTAAATGTTAGTTGTGATTTATTTAGATTATGTTAGATATTAATATTTTAGTTTAACTATTAATCAATTTTGGAGTTATTAGTAGTTTAGGCATGTATTTGAATCAAGTTGGGATCTTAATTATATTCTACATGTCTAAAGTATGAAGTTTTTGTATTTTGTAGGTAAAGTGCGCTTATCGAGGTACTTGGACAATGTTTGGAGTAATTCAAAATAGTCTTGACATGCTTTAAAATGATCTGGACAACTTTTCGGAATTACAAAACAAGTTGGAAAGTAATATAGACATGAAAGAAAGAGCTTAATGAACAGAAATTCGACATGAAACTGAACAAAATTGTCCAGATTGCAGAAACAATATAGCTGATTGAATGGGGCATTTTGAGGATCAAACGGCTAAATGTGAATTTAAAAAAATACAATATAGGCAATCAAACGGGAATGCAGGGTGATCGATCAAACGAAATAACGAGTAGTTTCCTAGTTTAAGCCAATTTTGAATCCTTTTAATATTAAACTTCTTCCTATGGTTCTTATGCCTTTATAAAGTCATATTTGACTCAAAATTGAAAAATTGTAGAAGAGATTTTCTGAAGAGAAAAAAGAAGAAGTAGATGGAGGAGAACTTAAAGCTTTCAATGGAGATTCAAGAGCTTTCTTTTACCATGAAAGGATAAAATTTTCTTTTACTTAGGAGTTGATGAAGCTATAGATAAGTTTTAATTTTTTTTCTTTTTAATTTAGATCTTAGTTGTGAATAATGACAATTGTATGATAAGGATTTCCTTTTTAATTGAAGAACTTTTCATGTTTATTCAATTCTATTTTGATTTATTGTCTTATAGATGATAGATTGTTGTGGTTTTGATATTTACATCAATTCTAATTTATGTGATTTAAATGAAATGGTCATGCAATAGTTTTAATGTTTAGATAATTAATGAATTGGATGAGTTAATACTAAGATGAGATGAGTCATGCCAATAGTTTAGTTTAGTGTAGATGATTCGTGTTATTGTCGAAGATAGTTCATGCCATGAATTTAATTAATAATTTTTTTTAAGTGATTCTAGCTTGTAAGTGAGAATACTTGTTCATATTCACACTAGATTTAGATCAAAGGTTAAGAAATTGTTATGTTTCTATAGTAGATTTGATTTCCTAAGTAATTTCCATTATATTAATCTCTTTCTTTTAATTTAGTGATTATTCCTTTTGCTTAATTTTAGTTTTAAGTTCTTTTTAGTTTTTAATTAACAAATTTCTCGCTTAGATTTAATAATAATTCATCCGTCCATGAGGTTCGACAACCCTTAAATACTTATCTTAGTACAATTACCTTGTACACTTGCAAATGGTTTAATTATAAACGATCAACACTCTATCTCTGCCTTCTGGATGTGAGGATATCGGTAAAGGCGAACATTGGCCGAAGAGGCCCTGGGGATGATAACGATATGATGGTCATGAGGCCGCACTGGTGGAAGGCCCTTCGGCTCAGCAAGCACATCCGCATGCTCCACCAATAAGTCAAGAAGATCCTAAGGCAGCTTGTCCTGATGTACATCAACCGCTACCCATTATTGAAGGAGGAACCCCTGGTGCGCAAATTGGAAGAAGGAACTCGCTGGTTGGGCTGAAAGGAGGGTGCCCGGTAGAGATCCTTGAATCCAAACCCACTGTCCCTGAATATCAAAGTCCATAACCATATCTATGAAGTTCTAGACCACATCCCCAAGATCCTATAGCTATTGGACCCCTAGTGCCACGTCGGTCCCCTTCGTGGGCAGCAAGAAGAGATCAGTGATGAAGGTGTGGCCCTGGATGGAGAAGGCGGCTCTGAGATGCTTCCCATCACCAATCAAGACATCGAAGGGCTTCAAATATGACATGAAGTAGCCAAGTCGCTGAGCCACCTTGTCATTGATGAAGTTGTGGGTGGAACCGCTGTCAATCAAGATGGCCACGTTCTGCCGCTTGAGGTGGCCTTGAAGCTTCATCGTAAGAGGAGTAAATGCCCCCGAGAAGGCATGAACAGAGATCTCGGGCAGCACGTCGTTGTAGTGGGAAGTGTCCAATCTGTCTGCCACATCTTCTTCCTGCATGTCCTCCACGAGGAGGCTGCCCATGATGAAACAACGGTGCCCTGGGATGAACTTTTTATCACGGCGGAAGCATAGCCCCTTGGACCGACATTCCTTCATTTGTGTTGGTGTGAGACGATGGACAATTTGGCCTGGCTAAGGGGGCTGTTGGCCAGGGCGGCCTGGCACTAAGTGGCTTGTCGGGGCGGAAAGGGGGCTAGCACTGATAGTAGAAACTGGGAAAGGACCTCTCCGCTGCCTAGCCAATTTCTCCTCCTCAATTCGTGCATGCCGCATGATGTCCCGCATACTAGCGCATGGGAAGTGGCGCATCTCCTCTGATATCTCCGGTTTGAGTCCCCTCTTGAACATCCTAACCAAGGCTGCCACCGGCCAATCGGGAAGGCAGTTGTTAACCTTCATTAACTCCGTGTAGTAGGCCTAGACAATGGTGGTTTGGCGCAACGCTGAGAGCATCTCATTGAAGTATTGGAATTGGTTGGGGCCAAACTGGATGCACAGTTCATCAAAAAAGGTGGCCCAAGTGGGGTAGCGTACCTCTTTCTCAAAACTCTGGAACTAGATGGAAGCATCACCATCCATGTGGAACACAGCTATGCACAGTCGTTCAGCCTTGGAGTGCATTCCCTAGTAGGCAAAAAACTTCTCAGTCTTGTACAAGGGTCATCGTCCCCATTGTAGCATGGGAACTGCAAGTGGGCCAAACGAGGCTCAGCTCCTCCCCATGGCCCTCTGCAAGGCCCCGGGTACTCCTCCTAGTCATCCTCCATCTCCTAAAACAAGTTTCTGGGTGGTGGCATCATTGGGGCATTGTCCCGAAAACCTAGCTGGCCTCGTATATCCTAGGCCCGGCACCTCCCATCTCCAGCAAGGTCGATGGTGCCAAAGCATAGAGGAGACTATGGAATACGTGTCTCCCTGTCCACCATTGCTTGGGGGCTTGGGCAGCGCTGTTTCAGTGTCTACGAAGCTTCCCCCTTCTCCATGTTGGTGATCGGCGGACTAGAGAAAAGTAGCGCTGATGGTGTTGAAGGTCCTGCCTGTAGCTGTGCAATGGCCATGGTCAAGGACTCAATCTTGGCCATAATCTGCGCCAGGGTAGGGGCACTAATGGTCTACAGGATAGTTTTGGAGCTGTCCACTGAAGCTTCAGCCTCCTTCCCGGGCTGAACTTCTAGGGCCGTGGCGGGCTGCTTGCCTTGCGCCATGGCCCGGGATCGTGATGTCTCTGATACCAATGTTATACTCGGTGTAGGCACAAACGGTACCTCGAACTCTCACGTAGGAAAGGGGAGAGAGGAAGAAGAAAGGGGAGAGAAATCTAAATAATTCTATTGCATAAAGGAAACATGAGGAAGGGGATGACCCTTATAGGGAGTCGCACCCTCACTAGGGGTAACCATGCTAGCTAGTGGGCCTGGCTATCTTGTGGGCCACTAGTTGGTCCAATACAATGATACATAGCAAAAACGAAGCAAATATAAAAGAAAGTAGCCTAATACAATGCAATAAAAGGGAAATAAGTAGTTCGGGGTAATCATGCACAACATCTGCTCACTCCATGAACCGGTCCCAAACCCTATTGAAGGTATTTTAGTATTTATCTTGATTAGGCGTTCTCCCCCCTAATCTAATGACAACCAATATCTCTTTCTTAATCTTCATTATCTCAAATTACCATTATATATTAACGTATCAATAACAAAAGCATGCATTAGAGTAATCAGCATAAAGTCACACAAGTCCATTAATAATAAACGGAGGCACATTGCACTCATTTGCAGGGCTAGGGCTCAAAGAATTCAAGCCCAAGAATGTAAATAACTCCAATGCATCATGCAAGTTACATATATACTACCTTAGTAGATTGATGTGTTGCATTGCAGATGCATGTAATACGCTGCCTTAACCTTGGAATGAGGGCACTTCCTCTTGTTTTCTATGAAACTTTTACTTTTAAAGTTCTTCATGTTACTTACTAGTCACACCCTTTGTAAGGATTCATTTTTTTTTAATTATGTCTAACCTAAAAGGTTAGGCCTGATTCGATAATTTTGGGATAAATTTTAGAGGTTTTTAATAGTTTTAACCTCTATAATTGAGTAGAGCTCGAAGAAACGAGCGTAACAATTCGAAGAAGGGGCAAAACGGAGGTCAGGACCGGAAGTTATGATATTTGAGAAATGTGCATTATAGGTGGGACCCACATGGAAAGAGCACGAGTTACTGCTTTCAGTGGGTTAGTATCGAAGGGCTCTTCGATACGAGTCCAACAGTACAAAGAACGCGCGAATCTGAATCCGGGGTAGGAAGTTATGCGCGTTTGAAGGATTTCTTTAAAAAAAAGGGAAAAAGAAAAGCAAAGCGTGACGCGTGCGACACGCGCGATCGCGGTGCGCGTAATGTGCTGTCGCAATGCGCAGTCGCCGCGCGCATCATGCACGGGCGATGCGGTGTGGGCACACGGTGTGAGAAAATGGCGGGTGCCGCCGTTTCCGGTAGTGTCGCGTTTTCGTGCAGCGCAGCGCCGCGGTTTATTCCGGCGGCTCGGGCTATAAATGGCCCATTTCTGCAGATTTTGAGAATAGAAACTTCTCCTCCCCCATTTCTAACCGTTCTGAGGCCAATTAAGGCTGTTCAAGACCCGTTTCCTACTAAATCAAGCGTGCTCTACTCAATGGAGTGGTCCGTTCTTCAAGTTGGAGACCGTATGATGAAGAAATGCCTCATGACAAAGAGAGGCTCTACTCGTTACCTTCAAACATCGACCAACTTCCTTTTCTCTATTTCTGGCCATCCCAACTCCGATTAAGTCAATTCAAGAGGCATTCTTAACTAAATCGAGTATGCTCTACGTGATGGAGGGTTCCGTTTTCTGAGTTGGTGATCATATGAAGAGAAAACACCCTAAGACAAGGAAAAGTTCTACCCGTACCTACCAACTTTGTTTTCCCTGTTTCTGGCCATCCCAACTCCGATTTAGTCGATTCAAGAGGCGTTCTTGACTAAATTGAAGGTATTCGACTTGATGGAGGGTTCCATTTTCTGAGCTGACAATCTTATAAGGAGGAAATACCCTGAGACTAAGCGAGGCCCTGTCCGAACACCGAAACAAGAAAAAGAGACCCGGAGTAAGACGGGGTTCTGTCCGTAGATACCAATACCATACGAGTTATGATGGAAGTAAGCATTTATGATCTTCCATTGTAATTATAGAACAACATGTGCTAAGTTATGATGTGTGTTATGCTATGATTTATATGTGTTGTTGTGCTATGTGCCTATATGTCATGTTGTGTGTCTATATGTCATGTTGTGTGCCTATATGCCATGATGTATACTTATATGCCTTGATGTATGCTCATATGCCATGATGTGTACTTATATGCCATGATGTGTGCTCATATGCCATGATGTGTACTTATATGCCATGATGTGTACTCATATGCCATGATGTGTGCTCATATGCCATGATGTGTGTTGTCTCGCTCTAGGGTAGAACGAGACGTGTGATGTGTGTGTCCGGTCTTGGCTCAGTGATAGAGCAAGCCGGGTGATGTGCTCAGTCTAGACTTAGTAATAGGGGTGAGACAAGTGTATATGATTTCAATCCCGCTCTGTGGTAGAGCGAGATGTACGATTACATTAGTTTGTTAACTTCCGCTTGACTTCGATATATGATGATTTTTTGTATACTTCTGATTAAATATTCGGAGATACGTATGTTATACGTATATGTTTTTGTGACGTTTGTTGTATGTAGTAGCCAGTAGGCAGAACTACATTCGGATCCGATCGTGTTGGAATAATATACAATACGTATGTAGGCAACCAACGACAAAGCAATGTTGGCCCGATCCAAATCATTATAAATATATGTGTTATTCTGTTTTACATGCGACGAACTATGAAGCTTCGTTGTGTGTAAATGCTCGTTACAACCTAAGTCTACGTACGGGGAAGCCTTAAAGCTTCGTAGTACGTAGACGAACGTTGTACCTCTCGCACACAGATGTTGATTCCTGGCTCAAAGAAAAGAAAAATTTTCTATTAGTGATTTTGTGGGCCCGGCCTAGGTTGGGTCGTTACACCCTTTGCATTTGAAGTCATTATTATACATAGTGCCCTGACTCTCCTTGGGCTAGGGTGTCATGCCCTGGCACTACCCGATCTGAGCCGAACCTAGTCCAAGGGCCGGTCTAGGGCAAGGGAGTGACAAAATTGAAAAATGATTAAAGAAATAGCGGAAGACTTATGCCCCACCTATGGGCAGTTTAATTAGCGGTTACACACTACTTTGAGCAAAAGTAAATAAGTAGAACAAAAGAGGACTTTAACTGTAAATTAATCCACAAGTCTTAAATCCACATACTAATAATCCAGAGCCAACATACTTAGCTCAAAACAAGGTCTCAAACAAATCTAAAGACATAATATATCACAAGTCTGAAACAAGAACCACTCCACAAGGTGTTCTAACATCATAACAAAAT
This sequence comes from Saururus chinensis, assembly GCA_035235625.1. Lineage (NCBI taxonomy): Eukaryota > Viridiplantae > Streptophyta > Magnoliopsida > Piperales > Saururaceae > Saururus > Saururus chinensis. The sequence continues at coordinate 34,044,428 of CP141140.1, forward strand.
AATCAGAAAAACATGCAGAGTCTAGAGGCCTCCACGCCTAATCCCAAGCTCTCCCCGACTATTCCTCATATAGAGGATCATGTCCAATTGCATGTCATGCTATGCAGCCCCAAAAAAAACAAGGAAAGTGGGGTGAGTATAAAAACTCAATAATAATTTGAATACAACTATAATAATCAAAAAGCACAACGGCATGGCAATGTAGCAATTTAGATCCAAAATTTACATGCTATACCACTTTCTGATCATTTTCTAGCTAAAACCCCTATATAACCATAAACATAAGAGCTAACATGCATAAGACATACCTATCAAGTCAAGTCATAAATATTTAAGTTATAACCTAACTTGCATCTTACATAGGTATTTGTTCATATCTACTCAAATCAAGCATGATAATCCTATAAATCGCATAAGAAGTGTCTTTCATACCCTTTCTGATCATGCAACTATATCACATAAACCTGTATAATAGTGTCTCATTCACACACTTTTTGATCATGCAACCATATCACATAAACTTGCATAATAGTGTCTCATTCACATGATTTCAAATCATGCATTCATATCACATAAACCTGCATAATAGTGTCTCATTCACACACTTTCTGATCATTCATTCATATCACATAAACTTGCACAATAGTGTCTCATTCACACACTTTCTGATCATGCATTCATATCACATAAACCTCCATAATAGTGTCTCAATCACACAATTTTAGATTATGCATTCTTATCACATCCTCATTCACCCTGCACGGCAAACGTGTCAAACACATGATACACAATCATGTATAGCATTCATAATACACATGCATCAACACAAATGGTGAATGCCTCCATCAAGGAGTAAATACAAGCATTGCCACACAGGTGGAACACAGTCAAGGCCACAAAGGCGAGATGCGGTCCATCTTCCACAGGAAGTATAAGAGGTCGGGGTGGTAAGAACCTAAATGTTGCTCACCTGGACAGTACACACAGTAAACTTTGAATCTCATACAGAGAACCTCGAACAAGTGTGTTTACCCTTGGACATCTCCTGTAGTGGGGGAGAGCTTGAATTCCCACACAAGGAACTCTAGAACACGTGGCAGCCAGTACATAAAGGCGTACCACTCTAGATTCTCAAGGTCCAGATGACAATCTCAATAATCTCATCCACAAGACAAGTACACAACTCGTCCCCACATAACTCAATTTAAGTAGACTCAACCCGGGGAGTATACATGTTCCACACAGGAACTTAAATTGAAAACATGTCCTTTTAGACCAACCAAGTTCCAATTAATTTCACCAATCAATTAATTTGGCATGCAAACTCAATCATTGCATACAATTGATCAATTCCAGTTAAACAACGGTAAAACCTCATTCATGAAGTCCAATACATGATGCATGATATCATGATACATCCATGAGCAAAAGTCTATGTGGGTTCCAACATATGGAATGTGCTCCCATGTAACATCCCCGATTTTTCTATAATTTTTTTGCATATTTTTGCAATTTTATGTAATTCTTTGCAATGTTCAACAGTTTTCTGCTCGTATTTCTAATGAAGAATTTTGACGCTTTGGCGTATCCATATTTATAATATTCATGTCTGTAAGAGTTGGGAATGGTGTTTAGTCATACATCATGGGCCTCGATGCATCACAAAAAAAAATTTGGCACAAAAACGGGAGAGAAAAGGACACAACTAAAAGGAGAACAGAAAAAAGAAAAAAAAATAAAGCGGATTGGGTGTGCCTTAGCACGCCCAACCCGCGGAATGAACAATGAATGGGGCTTCACTGTGTGAGGCTAGAAGGGCTACCAGCCACCGGCTTCCGCCCAGCCGACATTGGCTTGATGCCTTTGCCACCACCTCCCTGGCCTAGCCTCGTCGGCCACCGCTGCCTGTTCCTCCCATTTCCCATTTCGGCCCAGTGACCCCCTTTTCGAATTTTTGCCGGATCTGCCGCTGCCTCTGCCTACATGGCCCCAGCTCATCGCCATGGCTTTGCCCTAGCCATGACCACCTCCTCACACCTCCATCCCAGCCTCCCCGCCCCTGCTTCGCTGTTGTGAGGTAAAAACTCCACGACCCATTTTTTTTTACTCTTTGTCTATTCATCGTGGCTGCCAGCCATGCCACCAGTGGCTGGCTATAGCCAATTGGCCTTTAGACCTCCCTCAGTCCAGCGACAGCAAGGTTACCACCCTGGCCACCGTCCTGGCCTGAACCACCTCCTCCCTGGCCCCTTCACCCCTTCTTTCACCCTTTTCCGATTCGAACAAGCCATTTATTCCCCTTTTTGGTTGTTTTTCTATGATGAGTGCTTGGAGGAGCTTCGGCTCACCTCGCCGGCTCCGTCACGGGCCAACGATGTTAAGTCACCACCACTCTCATGCCAATTCTCCTCTCTTTCTCCACATTGCTTCACTTAGTCCGAAACACAGTTTCAGCCTAGTGGTGTTGATTCTCCACCGTTAGACTTCAGACGAACACCAATCAGTGTCCATCTAGCTCGCAGCGGTTTCTGATTACTGGGTTACTGTCGTATTCTAAGTCCGGCCCAGCCACATCTAGCCATTCATGGCCCTGCGATGCGTGTCATCCACCCATCTTGGCACCTTGTCACCCCATTTAAATTGGACGTCTTCAATTCTCTAACCAGTTGTTCTACCACCCGACATTGACTAGCAGACAGCTGTGGATGTCAGTTTGGCCCAATACTAGCAAGGGGCCGCTGTGCCCAGCCTTTGCACATCTTCTGCACACACCAGATGCCCCTAAACTCTGGGGTACATCTCTGACTGCCGCTAATGGGCCCCGCTCCAACCCAAGCCAACGTGCTTAGCTTGATATTGTGTGGACATGGGCCACATGTTCGACTGACATGGGCTATGCCCAGCCCAGTGACTGTAAGGGCCAACACTTTTGGCCCAATTCTACATCTACACCCTCACTTTTGTTTACGCATGATCCAAAATCTACGGGGAAGAGTTTCTGAATTCTGATTCTTCCAAGGGGAAGTAAAATTGTCAGCCATTAGACTCAGTCCATTGAAGGCTCAACCGATATCATGCCTATATCCTCCATCGTAAGCCGTGCTTGATGCATGACTGTCCCTATGATGATTTGGTTGTGAGTAGCATTTTGAAATAATGTCGCCTTTGTCGGCCACCTACATCGGGCCTTAGTCCCTCAATGCGTGTTTATGGAATGACTCCACCACTAGGCAATATGGCCGTTAAAACCCTCCTTTGTCTCCCCTATGTTCATGAGTACACAACCAAGCCCTCCGTCATGTTGTGAGGCTTTGACAATGCGGAATTGTTGCCACTGGATGTAGTCCGCAATCTATTTTAATGTTTTGTGGCCAACAAGTGTTTTAAACCGTTGGCCAACCTCCAATAAGTCACTTCCCATTCTATGGTCACTTTTTTCCATTTCTAGTGGCACGACATTATGTTTGGCTACCTTAGTGCACCCAATCTTTGTTTTGAATAAAATTAGTCTAACTTATCGAGATTAATTCCAGCATTTTTAAAAATTCTCGGGACAACAACGACTCTCTCAGTGCAATATTTTTGGCCGCCTATTCCGCTATCGACGTTGCCACCGTCGTTTGCTCGCCTCAAACTCACATGGATCACGAGGTAGGGGACCTTGAACTTGTAATTTCATTAGCATGCTTTGATTGTGTAGTAGCATGCTAGGAGTTTATAACTTAATTCTTTGCATGATTATGCTGATTAAATAAGCATGTTATATGTATGTGAATTGTGCATATGTTAGTGAAGACTAAGGGTACGGTAGTAAGTTATGAACTATATGTATGTGATTAGAGCATGGGATAGATCTTCATTGTGGGCTAGTGGTGTGTGATCAATGAGCACGAGGAGTGCTTGTTTGTAAGTTTGTCGAAGGGGTACCTCATGGGCTATGACATGGAAACTATGATAGTATGTCGGGTAATGAAAGACATAAGATTGACAGCCGAGTGTTGGATTTGATGAGATTGAAGAATTGGTTTGGATTGAGTCGGGTGGTATGTTGGAGCAATGGGCAGAAGACCTAAGCAATGTAAGGATTTGGAAGATTTAAGGTTCTTAACGTTTGTGGGAATTTGTGAATTAGTGAGAGTGGACAGCATAATTGTACCCGCATAATGTATGTAATACGAATTGTAATGAAGGAATAATAAGTAAAGAATTAGTAAGGGTTTGTCGACGTAATTTAGGTTTAAAGGTTCCCATTTGAGGAGTTTGAGTAAGACACTTTGGTTTTAAGGCAGACGGTGCAAAATGTAAGGCTGTAAGTATATCATGGTAAGCGTATGCTGTCATAGAATTCGAGTTTGACAAGTAAGGTTATGTAGAGATCTGTAAGACTATAAGGGTAAGAGTGAGTTTTAAGTATGATTGGATGAGTTAAGCTGAAGTATGTTACCCTTGTAGACCAAGGCTTTAGAACCGGTGTGGTTCTAGCTTGGTCGACTAAAGAATGTAAGACTGAAGTAGCTCTGAACATAATTGTACATGCATAAGTTACTTAATGTGAACTTGAATTGTAAGTAACCCTAATTTAATAATGTTGTGAGTTTGAGACTGAGGGTTCGATGGATTAAGTTCCATTGTTGTGCCAGTCGATAAGTAATCGACTGAGCATCCTTCCTGGTCTAGCTATGGTGTCATCCTGCGGGATTTAGTCTTGGTGTTGTATTTCGGCCCAGACGTTTGATACTATGTTGAGAGCACTATAAGTTTTCGCCCTTTGTGGGCTCTATATATTTTTTGCCTATAAATGGCACTGTAAGATTCCTGCCCAATAGTGGCACTATAAGATTCTTGCCCAAGAGTGGCACTGTATGGCCCCAAAGAGTGGGCATTTGTGCACTCAGGTAAGTAGTATCATGGATCTACTCTTACCTATTTGATCATGTGCCCCATGAGCATAGGCATGCCTTGCCTTTGAAAAAGTCCATGGTGTCTAGTTGTTCCCCAAAGGTTAAGGTGACGCCCCAATGGCATCCCCTTCCTTTTCAATGCTAGAGCTTATTAATTGTAATGAGCTTCAATTGTCAGTAGTATGTGTATGATAGTAAGACTAGTTGTATATTTCAGATTCTGAGTAAGCTATACATGTAAGATCCAAAGTAAGGGTGAGCTTCTAAGGAAGACAGTAAGAGTAAGTTTATGAGTATGAGTAAGATTGTATGAGTAAGGTCGTACAAGTAAGTTCGTACGAATAAGGTTGTACAAGTATGTATATGTTGTATGTGTAAGTGTACGATGTACGAGTAAGTTGGTGAGACTTTGATTCAGACTGCAAGTGGAAGAGTATGCTACAAGAGTAAGTGTAAGTTCAGTCAGTATAATTGTATGTGTGTAAGATACATTTTTATGTTGCATGCACTTCTTGCTTCATGTGTGATTGCTTGAATGCATCTATGTATGAACTTATGAAGTTCATTGATTTATTTCCCCTACTGGGTATTTTCCTATTGAGTATGAAAATACTCACCCTATTTTTTTAGCCCCTTCATCCAAAGGTTTTTGCAGGTCGTTCGATAGGTTATTGGACTGGACTATTCCCTACGATGGACTATTTTTCCTCGACCTGGAGTGTAGCGATATCATAGTGAGGCTTTGCAGATTTTAGTGCCACGATCTCATGGATTGATTAAGGTGAGAGAAATGTATTATTTACTAGACTTGTATATGTTTGTACAATTAATTTTTCAGACTATGATAGAACTTGTACTCAGAGATGCCTGGAAGGTGTTTGTTTTTAAAGCCCATGGCCATGGTAGTTTTTACTTTTACATTTTCGTTTTGGGTTACACCTGAGAATGTTAGTTTTGTTGTATGATGAATTGATTTATGAAAATTGTATTCACACGTTTTGAATTGTCTCACCAGCCAGAGAGTTCTCACCATTCCACATTGTTAGTGCCAACCTTTCCATTTCTGGCTGACTTGATCTGATCCTATGAGCAAGACACGGAGAGTGCTACCCTCATTTCTTGGCTTCGTACCAAACCACTATGTTCACCTCCTTTTGTTTTGTAGGGTGGTTTACTCCTATGGCATGACCGTTTGTGAGTTCCCCCTGTTCCACAACTGTGGCAACAACCTTTCCATCACTTCCGCTCCTCTCTCACTGTTGCCCATGAGGGACAATTCCACACCTACAAAAGGATTTCTCAAAACTGTTATTGGTGTGGCCTTAAGAAGGATGTTCAAGACTTTGTTTGCATATTATGATATTTGCCAATGTGCCAAGACCCTTACCACTTTACCAGCAGGATTGCTCCAGTCACTTCCTATTCTGGAGAATATATGGGAAGATATTTCCATAGATTTCATTGAGGGCTTACCTTTGGTATAAGGCAAAAGTGTTATTTTAGTAGTAGTTGATCACTTATCTAAGTATGCTCATTTCTCCCCATTGGGCCACCCCTATTACGCCAGCAAGTTACAAAAAGTTTTTGTGAGAGATGTGGCAAAACTTCATAGCATGCCTTAGTCAAATGTATCACATTGAGATCATGTTTTCTTGTCTCAGTTTTGGAACAATTTCTAATTACAAGGCACTAAGTTGAAGATGAGCACAGCCTACCATCCCCAAATAGATGACTAGACAAAGGTCCTTAATCGCTACCTCGAGTAATACTTGCATTGTTTTGCAGGTGATCAGCCCCACTATTGGCTTGCACTTCTCCCATGGGCTAAGTGGTCTTACAACACATCCCACAACACAGCTCTTGGTTGTACCCCTTTCATGTTGTTTATGGGCGACCTCTTCCTACCACCCTCTCTTATGTGTCACACCGCTCTACCGTTGATCAATCATTGCAAGAGCAAGATGAGGTTCTTCGTGTGCTCAAGCAGAATCTCAAAGTTGCCCCCTTAGATTCTAGAAATTAAGTATGGACAACCCTTTACCTATTGTAACGCCCGAGATTTTCATATATTTTCCTTAAAATTTGTGAAATTTTTTTGCAATATAACTACTATAAATCGGGAAAAATAACGAATACGAAACCTGTGAAAATAGTTTTATAATTTAAAATATAACACATCAGTTTTTCCTATCCAAATTGGTACACATTCAATCAAACATCGTACGACCCAACTAAACATCCACAGGCGCTACTCGAAAAATAAACATACGAAAAAATTGCTATGATCATAGACTTTAAATACAAATCTCTCCCAGACATCCCTAAGTGCAAGTCCCATAACAGTCCACAGTTTAATCCAAACTAAAAGTCTACAAAAAACACCTGACTTCTCATCTCACCCAATACAACAGATCGTGGCGCAAAGAAAACTCGCAGTGAGTCAAGGATATATCTGAGTCAAAGGAAGTCAAACCATCACCAAAACGAGCATCAATCTCCAAGAGCTCTCCATTACAAACTTGCAAAGCCTCCCTAACAACAGGGCTAAAAAAGTAGGGTAATGAGTATTTTCATACTTAGTAGGAAAATACCCAGTAGGGGAGTTCTAAACAATGAACTTAGTAAATCCATACATAGATGCATTTATACAACTCAAACATGAAGCAAGTAGGCATATCATGATCATGCTCATACGCATACAAACATGCCAAACAAACCATTGAATCAAACTTACACAAACACCCTTATTCAGGGTCTTACAAACTTACTCGTACCATCGTACACTTACTCATGCAACATGCACATACTTGTACAACCTTACTCGTACAATCATATACTTACTCATATAACTTACACATACTTGTACGACCTTACTCATACAATCTTCCACTTACTCGTATTACCTTACTCAGAATCGTACTCTTACACTCTTACACTCTTACTCATACTCATACTCTTACAGTCATGCTCATATAATCATACTCATATTCATACTCTTACAGTTGTGCTCATACACATAATCTTACAGTTGTGCTCATACTCATACTCTTACAATTGCACTCATACTATCGGCCACTGAAGCTCATTACAACTAATAAGCTCCAGCATCGAAATGGAAAAGAATGCCACTGGGGCATCACCTTAACCTCCGGGTAGTGACTAGACACCATTGACTTTTCCGAAGGCAAGGCACACCAATGCTCATGGGGCACAGGATCAAACAGGTAAGAGCAAGTCCATGATACTACTTAGCTGAGCGCGCAAACATAAACACCCACACATAAGGGGTCATACAGTTGCCCATCATAATGGGTCTTATAGTGCCATAGAATTGCCCACCATAATGGGTCTTATAGTGCCACTCTTGGGCAGAATCATACAATACCACTATTGGGCAGAGATCATACAACACTTTCAATAGAGCATCAAATATCTGGGCTTAATACAACACACAGAGCAAATCGAAAACATACATCGCTCTCAATAGAGCGTTAGACGTCTGGGCTTCATACAACCATGGAAGGCCGTATCGACCGATACGGGTCCGTATCGGTCGATACGTACCCGTATCGGTCAATACCGATACGGTACGGGGGGCGACACGCCCCCCACATGGTTTTTCGATGCGTATCGGCCGTATCGGCCGTACCGTATCGATACGGCCGATACGTATCGATACTGTATTTAAAAATTATTTTTTAATTAAAAAAATTAATTTTTTTTTTGAAAAAAAAATTTTAAATTTTTTTTTTCTTAAAAATACAAATACAATTCAAACCCCAATTCTTTAAAAGTTTAAGTTTTAATTATATTAAAAATAATATTTTTAAAATTATATGAGATCAATACGGGTAGGTCCATATAATTTACATAATTATTTTTTTTACATATAGTGCTCCATAAATATACATTTATTTAAACATGTAATTTAGACTCATATTAAAGCATATTATTTATTTTTAAAATTAACTAATTTTAAAGTATTTAATACGGGAAAGAATGACCAATATTAATATGGAACGGAGAGCATAATAGTATATGGTTCTAAATGAATTAATTTTAGAATACCTATATCGGTTGATATGGTATTATATGGTTTTATTATGCTCTAAAAGAAGTATTATAATGATATATTATTAGTTATAACATTTTTTTATGTTTATAAAAGAGTTTATGCCCGTTTCGGCGCGTACCAAGTGTATCATCGGCGCGTACCCGTATCCATAATCATCGATACTCTCATGCGTATCGATACTGCCTTCCATGCATACAACACACAGACTAAATTAGAAACATGCATCACTCTCAACAGACCATGAGACGTCTGGTGCTCTATAAAGCACACAGACAACATCCCGCAGGATAAACACCATGGCAAGACATGAGAAATGCTCGGCCAACTCATTTCAGCTGGCTCAAACACGAAACTTAATCCGTCGAACCCTCATGTCTCAAACTCACAATGCTATCATTAGCTTTCTTATAATTCATGTTTGAATTAAGTAAATTATGCGGTACAATTATGCCACACAAGCACTCAAGCATACCGTGCTCCACTGATCAAACCGAAGCTGAGCCTGATCTGAAACCCCAGTTCGTCAAGGCAACAGACTTCACTTAACCCGTCCATATCATGATCATAAGATTTTTTTTTATTAAAATAAATTATTTTTGTGAATTATTTAAGTGTGAATTGACTGTTTTAGCCCTAGGGGCATTTTGGTCAATTCACATTTGTTGTGTGTGTTATGATAATTTTCTATCCAGAATTCTGGTTCACTGATTTGAATAATGTTTGACAAATTGCTGTGTGAAATTTTTGGTGTGTTCTTAAGGGTAGAAAAGACTAAAATAGCCCTAAGGGCATTTTGGTAAATTTACACTTACCTCACTTATTATGCTTGCTTTTCACTTCATAATTTGTACATTATGCTTGTACAATTATGCACACTCTTACTGTCTGACAATCCCCAAACATGCGCTCTGATCCAAAACAATCCACTCCATTCCTCGCCCGTCATACTCATATCCTCTATCATCCATCATACGTTTACATATCTATATCCAAATTCATACCAAACACTATCACTTCTTACCATCCATAGCCCGTACCTTTTCCCACATGCACATACACATATCCATAGCATAGGCAAATAACCATGCTTACAAACATGCTCACTAGCCATCACTAGCACATACATACACTTCATACATACTTCAAACATGCACGCTAGCCATCACTAGTACATGCATAATCCATATTCGTAGAAACATCCTCGCTAGTCGTCACTAGTGCACACGTAATCCACATATGTAGAAACATACTCGCTAGCCATCACTAGCACATACATACACATATGAAGTTTATCAACAAACACACTAGACATCACTAGCACATACTCAATCAACATACAAAGCTTACCAACATACTTCAAACATACATACAGCCCACATGCATGTCATATGCATTTCAACATGGCATAATATATCCTCTTACATCATGCAAACGGATCATGATTTAGCCTCCAAAGTGTTGAATCATACAATCCTAGCATGCTACTACTCATTCAAAGCATTCTATCATAAAATTACTAGTTCAAAGCTCTCCTACCTCGTAATCATGACATTTGATGGCGACCACACGATGGTGGCGGCAGTGGAGTTGGTGGCTAAAAGCATTGCCAATTTGAGAGCGCTGTTGTCCCGAGGTTTTTAGGAAGTGCCCAAAACAATCACAGCCAAACGATGTGTCAAAAGTCAATGCGTCAAAATTCGTGATCCATGGCAGCACACTAGGGCAGCCGGGAGAAATGTCATGCCGGCATAAGTGGCGGTGCAACCATAAGTTGAGGGTGTACTCACTGAAGATCGGCCGGCGGCTAAGAAGTACTTGACTGGCCATAAGACATCGAAATCGGCCATGGACAATATCCAATGGCATTGATTTCGCGTTTACAAGGGCCCACATAAGGGCAGAGGGTGTGGGGTGACACTCGAGGATAGAGGAGAGGTGGAGGAGGCACTAGTGGTCAACTCATTGGTGACGGAGCCATGAGATGGTCAAGCGGCACAAAAGCGGCCCCTAAGCCCTGAAACGCACGCGGGTCACATGCACACATGGTCAAAAAGATCTACTCTAGGGGGACATGGGTCGGACAGTGGTGGCCCAAGGCCCACAAAAGGACAACTAAGCTAGGGCCAGGAAGTGGTGGCTGATCGAAGCAGTGACATTGCCGATCACCACCCATAACCAACACATTTGGTGCGAGCAGCTATGCTTCTCACACGATCAAGGGCAGAGGGTTAGGAGCATGGCGGCCAATGCCGACAAGGGCCATTGTGATGAAATCGGTCTAGATGGGGGCTAGCCCTCGCTATGCCGAGGTGGGCCAAGAAAAAGCCAACCAAAAATGACCCACAGAGACGATGGAACTATCATCCGACAAAACGCACAGAGACAAAACATCGACCAAAAGATCGGCCAACACATAGGGAAGCCCATGGGTGGTAGCAGTGGCTCTGGCCAGCACCTCTGGGGTCCTAGTGGCTGCATGGGACTAAGTTCGGTGGAGGGAGGCGGCATGTGATGGCAACAACCTCCGGCGACTAAAAAAATACTCCAGACAGTGAGATGAAACAAGAATAAAAACCCAACCAAAGTACCGGTAGCTCACAGCGGAGCAAAGAAAGCATGGTGGTGGCTCTAGCCAGCACCTATGGGTTCCTAGCGGCCAACCAAACATAAGTCTAGTTGAGGGTGGCTGCAAACGACATCAAAATCGCACCCCCATAGCTCTAAAACGAGATTTGAAGGAGAGAAAAACCGAAGAAAAGTTCGGTACCTCGTGGAGGAGTGAAGAGGCCATGGTGGCGGTTATAGCCGGTACCTACGGACTCGTGGCGGTGAGGCAAAAAGGATCCCGACAAGAATTTACAAAATCCGATGATGGAGGAGGGAGAATGGAGCAACCGGAATCTCACTTGGGTTCTCACAAAAGTCAATGGATGTGAAAAATGTTACTGAACGTCCTGGAATCCAATCGAAGGATTTTATATATAATCTTTTTAATTTTTCCATTTACGTCCCTAACACACGTTAACCTCCAGATTACACTTTGTACCTCCGAAATTCATGTTGTAAGCACACGGCGAGGCCCACGGCCCGCGACTAAGCCCCACACCCAACTCTATAGGTATAAATATGGGTAAATGCTCAAATATGAATACACCGAAATGTCACATTTTCCCACCAAAAATGACTAGAAAAATAGCAGGAAAATCACAAAAAAATCATAGAAAAATCAGGGACATTATACCTATGCATATGCGTATGCTTTTGCCTGTCAAGATTTTCTTGAGTTCTATTAGTGGAGTAAAAGATTCTGACTCTTTTGTTGATGAGGCGACACCTGGATTTGAACTAGGGAAAAAGGATTTGCAGTCCCCTGCAAGCAGGTTTATGACTGACACCATAAATACAAAGAATTTGATGTTGGCGATTGGGTGTATGTTCACCTTTAGCCTTACCATCAACTATTTGTCTAATCGGCCAGTAATCAGAAGCTCATGCATCGTTTCCATGGTCCATACTTGATTCTAGACAAGGTGGGGCTTGTCGCTTACAAGCTCCAACTGCCGCTTGTTGCCTGCATTCATCCCGTTTTCCATGTCTCCCATCTTCGTCGGTTCATGGGTGATCCAACCACTATTACTCCCTCTGCTCCTCCACCTGCCCCTCCATCGGATCTCACACCCGTATTGCTCCTTGCCTCCATTCAAGACACTTGCCGAGTCCATTGGAAGAGCAGCATAGTTACGAAAGTTCTTGTCTCTTGGCAAGATAAACCTCGAGAGGAATCCACCTAGGTTCTCGAAGATGATTTTGTCAGTCAGCTTCCTAATTGGATGCCTTGAAGACAAGTCGTCTTTCAAGGGTGGTGGGATGTTCCATCCCAACCATACCATAGTGCGTAAGCCTTAGTAGTTATTATTCGGGTTGTAGTAGGCTTTATTATGATTCTGATTAGGTTTAATTGGATTTGTATCTATGTAGCTAGTTGACTTGTTTCTATGTAGCATGTAGGTTTAGGGCGGCCTATTTAGGCCTTTCTCTTTTGTAAACAGAGCTTAATGAAGAATTACTTGCCCTAATTCCCTCCTCTCTCCCCAACCCTCTCTCTCATGACAGCACTTGCCAGAGGCAAGTGCGGCTTAACCCCCACCTTCAACTCCCTCTTTCCTCCCTTGTTCTCTCCCTTCACAACGTGCAACCATATCAGCGCCAAATGGCACAGTCATGGCTGCATCTGCCCCTACTGGCCGCTAGGCCAGGCGTGGACGGATTCTTGTAGAGCTGCGATCCCCACTGTGCTGGTGCCATTGCCGGCAAATGGCTGCCCAGCCTCTACCAAGGACCAAAGCCCCTATTTCTCTCCATTTCTCATATCTGAATGCTGGCAGGCGCAGCTAGTTCTGCTGCCGTCTGTCGTGACTTTTCTTCTACATATGGACCAGGCCGAAATGGTGGAAGAGATCAAGATGTTAGGCGAGACTCTTGCTCAAGCTAGGGTCGACGTGACCGGTTGAGATCCTCAAGATCAACATTGTCGAAACCTTTTTATTTATTTTATTTTAACCAATTCTTCTCACAAAATACGCATATTAATATGACAAAATTAATACGAGGTTAGACATCCTACCTCGCAAAACACTGGTCTTCGTGCTCGCTCCTCCATGACTATGCCATCTACTGCCTTCGCCCAAAAGCTTCACCTGTCACTTCTCTCTTCTCCCCTAAGGCCAAAAAGCTCCCCCTAGTAGAAGCCCTAATTAACCCTTTTATAAGCATGATGATTAAGAACCCTAATCCTCTTAGAAGTTGAGCCAAACATTCCCACTTGGGAACCCAATTGGGCCCTTAAAAATTAATTTCTGTCACTTTAATTAACTAGCCCCATAAAATGACTTAAATGGCCGATTTCCGCATCTAATTTGGGTAAACAGGCCTTACGCGGTATGTTCAACTTCGAATGGTCGTAACTCCCTCATTTGAACTCCAATTTGCGCATTCTTGGTGGTGTTTCAAAGCTCTTTTTATCTACTTTCTATCAATATAGGTCTCAGATACCAACCATTGAGCAAGTTATTCTTACAAGAAATTCTAGGTGTCAAATACCCTATTTTCCACGTGGTTAACTTCGGGAATTTAAAAAATTCTCGGACGTTACAATACGCACACCTGATATTTTTATTCACACACTCAACATACTACATTATTTGCTGAGGTCGATTATATACTAAGATGTCGGAAGAGTTTTTCATGCTTCACACTAACAATGAGCCTAGTGCAAGGTGTGCATAGGAGCTCTTGATATTTAAGATCGACGACTCACAAGTTAACATAAATATTACTTATGTTAACGTGTACTAGAGTGAGCATCATCAATCTCATAGATGAAGGGCTCTCATACTCATCTTACGCTAGGCTCATTGTCAATGAGGAGCATGAAAAATCCTTCCCAAGATGTCATATGCTAGACTAGAACTTAGGACCCCTCTCTTCTGACTAGGAAAGGTCGATCAAGTATGCCATTGTTGCTTACTAGTGGCCTGTTTGGCTTGCACTTTAAAGTAGAAAGAAAATAGATTTTTATTTTAATCAATTTTTTGGCAAGAGAAGCAAAAAAGGAAGATATTTGGTTAGATTTTATTTGGATGATTTTAAAGAGAAATTAGATTTTAGCTCTCTGTTATTACACAAAAGAAATGATGGGTGGAATACCTTTTCATAACATTTCGAAAAAGAATTAACTTTCTTCGAGAACTCTCTAGGAGGAGAGTTCTTAAAGAATTCAGATTTTGGATCATCCCCTAAGGTGATTTTCAGCCAAAAAAACCATTTCAAATTAAAATAGGCCATCCAAATGTTTTCCTCCCCTTAAAATGCTTTCCCACATCTCGAAATCACTTTCCAATAATAGTGGAAAGCGCCTCCCAAACAACCCCTAGATTGGCACAATTGGATCATTTAGGCGCTACTTAGATAGGAAAGGTAAGAGGTTTTAAGTGGTTTTAAAACTTGAATATCTTTGCAAAGTGAATTAAATAAATAAAGCGGCTTTCAACAGACCTCATATTTTGTGAACTCATATCATCAATGAAACTTCACCAACGAAGTTGTCGGTAAAATTTTATCCACCCATTGATGGCCCCATATTGACAAGAGACTAGCACACAAATTTTACATGAAATCATAACTTTTGTATTTATGATCTAAGGCCATTGACGGGGAAGTATTTCTAATGTTCCTTATTTACATGAAATCATAACTTTTGTATTTGAGATGAATGGCACACCTACTAGTACATATTAGCCTTAGTGTTAAGGAAGTATATTTTATGCTCCATGGCCACCTTGAACCGAGCGTAAGAAATACAAGAGGAGTGTCTATTTTAAAGATGGACGGCGCACATGTCTATTTTCAAGATAGATGGCACACACGCTAGCGCACATTAGCGTAAGTGACACTTACACTAATGTACGTTAGCGTGTGTGCAGTTCATCTTGAAAATGGACATATAGGCTATTCATCTCGAAAATAAATGCTCCCCTTAAGGGTCTGTTTGGATTGGTGGAAACCGGGAGAAAGGGAAAGAGAAAGAGAAAGAGAAAGTGAATCCAGGTGAAAGAGAAACTAGGAGATTCCTAAATATTTTCCACTGTTTGGTTACACAAATGATGTTAGAGAAAATTGACAGTGACAGTGGTGGTAGCGGCGGTGGTGGTGGTAGTGGCGGTGACAGTGGTAGTGGTTGTGGCAGCAGCAATTGTGGTAGTGGCGGCGATGACGGTGGTGGTGGCGGTGGCAGTGGCGGTGGCGGTGGCGGTGGTAGTGGTGGCGGTGGTAGAGATGGTGGTGGCAACGGTGGTGGTGGCGGTGGCAGTGGCGGCGGCGGCGGTAGTTGTGGCGGCGGCAGCGGCGGCGGCGGCGGTGGTGGTGGTGGTGGCGGTGGTAGAGATGGTGGTGGCAACGGTGGTGGTGGTGGCAGCGGCGGTGGTGTCAATGGTGGTGGTGGCGACGGCGGTGGCAACGACAATGGTGGCAATGGTGGTGGCGGTGGCAGAGATAGTGGTGGCGGCGGCAACAGCGGCGGCGGTGGCAGCGGTAGTGGTGGTGGTGGCGGCGGCGGTGGCAGCGATAGTGTTGGTGGCAGCGGCGATGGCGGCAATGGTGGTGGGTGGTGGCAGTGGTGGCGGTGGCGGTGGTGGTGGCAGTAGTAGAGGGGGTGGCAGATATAGTAGTGGTGGCGGCGGCGATGGTGGTGGTAGTGGTGGCATCGGTGGTGGTGGTGGCAGTGGCGACAATAGCGGTGACGGTGGCAGCGCCGGCAATGATGGCAGTGGTGGTGATAGTAGCAGTAAGACATAAGTGTTTAGTACAATGATTTTCTCCCAAAATCCATAGGTTGATGAGTGGAAAATTTTTAGGCCAAATTTTCATCCATTTTCTCTCACTTTTCACTCTAGTTTCTCTTTCCCCGTTGCACCAAACAGTGGAAACTGGGAGATTTTAAGAAGATTCCTTTCTTTTCCCCCACTTTCTACCAATCCAAACAGACCCTAAGTTCCTTACGCTCGGCGAGCCGAAAAAAAACACTTCCTAGTGTTAAATACCAATGTTTCCCAACCGTTTCTTTGTTATAAAATACTTAAATTTACGTTTTGCATGGGAGATGTGACCGGCAAATTTCTAACCGGACCCGGAAATGAACGGTCAGGTCGCCCCGTCCACGTCCGCTAGGATATCGCTAAAGCTACCAACCCGCCCACCAGGGCGGCTATGGCGGCCGCCGGCGAGACGACAATTTTCCGACGAATTCTAGGTTTTCTATCGCTGCCCTCCAAGACTGGTAAAAATCACCCTCTTTGCCCGTTCATCTCTTGCTTTATCAATGCTTCATTCTGCTTCGATCCTCCTTCAAGCTCGAACAATTTCGCCCGTTAGCTTCCGGACAAACATTGATTGCGCTTTTGAATCTAATTAAAACACTAAGTTTTTTGCATTATAGTTCAAATTGCATTGGCCAGTATTGCAAATTGTAGCTTTAGTGATACATGAATGCTTTAATTGTACTTCAGAGCGACGCTTAAACAGTTATACTGCAGTGCTCAGCAGCTTTTTTCTGATATTTTGCAATAATTTTCTGAATGTTTGCTACAAATCGGAGCATATGGGTACTTATAGTTCAAATATATCGAGGAACTGGGATAATTTTCTGCTATTTATTCTAATAGAATTAGATTGTAAAGAAGAAAATGATACGAGAAGTAGACATTTTGCAATAATTTTTTAAATACCTGCTGCTAATCGAATCATATCATAAGTCAAGTTCTAATCGGTTAACAGTTCAAATATAATGAGAAATTGAGGTGATATTCTGCTTATTTGTTCGACTAGGATCAAATTTTAAGAAGAAAATGAAATGACAAGTAGACTCAAATTTCCTCCTTTTAGCAGTTGATATATGAGATTATGAATTAAGATTTAAATCAATCCTCTTTAGTGTCTCGTCTGATGTGGTGGCCTGGCATTCTATGCTTGTAACTACTGGAATTTTTACATGAAGCGATTTCGTTGTTATTGTTTGGTCATCTTGTTATCATGTACTTTGCAGGGTTCATTATAAATTTGGTGTTTCTGAAACTTTAGGGAATAAGCTATTTGGACGTTCTCACGATGAAATCTAGTGAAGGGTCTAACATTCGTGGTTTTATTAACATGCTAAAGAAAAATTACAATACATTACGATCTTTCACAAATAGTTCACCTTCTCAAGTGCGATTTCTTTTGGCAAGTATTCTTGGGGTGGGTGTTGGTGTTTCCAGTTTGATACTCTCTCAAGTTGATGGGAAGGGTGGATGGTTTTATAACTTAATATGGGCGAAGCAGAACAGTGGCATGGATGAAAACTTCTTTGTTGCTGGACTGCAAAATCTTGGGAACAATTGCTTCTTGAATGCAGTTTTGCAGGTATGGTTCTATACTGCCACTAATTGCTTGATACTATTTATTTGAGTTTTTACATTATACCTGGCTCATACATTATAGTTTATACATAAGGATGCCATACTTCGTAAGCTTCTATTGTAAAGATGTGCTAGTTATTTGACCAATTAACCTCTAATAGGCAAAACTAACCTCACACATTGAAGGGGTTGTCATCATGTTTGGCACATTATCTGCAAACTTTTAGTATTGGGCCCTTTAGTGGAATTATCTTACCCACCTGACACCTGGAATTTAGTTTTTCAATCTCTGAGCACTTATTAGATGGGCTATGCTATTGGATGATGGGCAGACAGTGAGGTTGAGTGAACCCAGTGTTGCTTGCTCAGGTACAATCTGGTATGACTGAAAAGGGAGTACATTTGAACAAGTCTCTTGAATAGTGCTTACCATGTATTCTACTGTGGAAGTATAATTACATATCCTTGAAAATCTTATTATGCCCAATATCCGTGACGTAGTGATTTGGTGTTTTCTCTTGTGCGAGTTTGAGAGAGTAAAGTCTAGAAACTAGGGCTGCATCTCAAGTCGGGTTAGGTCGGGTTCTACAAGACCCAACCTGACTCGAGATAGGAACCGAGTTCCTTGGACCCGACCCCACGCTGATAGGAATTGAATTTCATCGACCCGACCCGAAATAGGAACTGAAAAACTCGAGAACCCAAAATAGGGACCGGGATTCTATCTTGGGTATTCCAATAATTAAAACCAAACCGACACTATAGTTAATTAGGAACTCAAGTCGAGTTGCGTTGGTTCTTTAGTTTTCCAAATGCTCGACCCGACCGGACCTGAGATTTACTGGGTATTTTTTCTTGGACACGACCTGATCCAGGTCAATCTCAGGTTGGTTCCATCCGGATTGAGTTAGGTCGGGTCCGGGTTTTCAACGCAGCCCTACCAGAAACTGAAGTAATGGAAAGTGACATTTATGCTGAAATCTAGCATTTAAATGTCTACTTACGGGATATCAGGTATGAAGAGGAAACTTTCTTCATCATGTATATTAGCTGGTTAGAAAGTGGTACAATTGGCCTTATCAACAAAATTCGTTCACGAAATGTATAGAACCTCACTCTAGCACATGGGCCCTGCTTGCTTTATCTCTACTTCACACATGTTTTTTTATTATTCAGGTTGGTCCAGTTCTAGTTTCCTATTATGTTTTTGTGCATTTTTTATGGCTGATACTTGCATTACAAAGTTGTTTAGAATTACACTCAAGTTTTTGCAATTTGATTTCACCCTGATTTTGATCTTTATTCAATGAATTGTGGCTTATTTGTATAAATTTGAATCAGGCCCTGTCTAGTTGTCACCACTTCCATTCTTTTCTCCAAGAAATAATTGATTCATATGATTTGTTGGCTGAGGAGAAACTTGAAGGCTTTCCTCTTGCTGTTGCTTTAATTGCAATCATCAAAGGTAGCATCATGCAGCCTATGGAAATGTTTTTTATCTTTCATATTGTAACATATGCAATCTTTGCAGAGCTGAGCCTACATAGAGATGAAAGAATAGTAGTAAGTCCACGAAGATTAATGCTGGCAATGAGCTTATACCTATCCAGCTTCAGTTTAACAAGCCAACAGGTACTCTGCAGGACTCCTCACTACATTTTTAATAAATTTCTTTAGAATATTATGAATTTCTGCTAATGTTTATTTATTTCTTTCATCTGCAGGATGCTGGAGAAGCACTCCTTCACCTTTTATCTTCTTTGAAGGAAGAACTTTTACAAAGCTATGTGCCACATCATGGTACTTTGGCGGATATTTCAAATCTTTCAGATTTCAGGATTTCCAATCCAAAGATGTTAGAGGATGGAAGGGAGTGGGACCGATGGAAAAAGCGCCTATTGGGTCCATTTTATGGGACCCTTGGCAGCACGTTGACTTGCAAAACATGCAGAGTTGAGGTTGATGGCTCTTTGTTAGGATATTTCTTAGATATGCTGATTGATTTGAATAAGTCTGTTTAGGAATTGTTGGTCATATAAAGATAGAACTTATCTCCTATATATAACCTTTATCATATCTGCATGCAGCTCTTCATGAATTTTGAGCTTTTCTGTAGTTTGCCTCTTTCACCGGTACTGGATCAGAGTGGATATATTGTATGTTTGCTGATGGCCTTCTATTTATATATTCTATTTGCATATTCCATTTCTGGACAAGAATTTCTTAAACTGATCACTTTTTTCTGCTTGTTGTCTTAGATAGATTGTTGTACTTTGGAAGATTGCTTGAAGCAATTTACTTCCACTGAGCAAATAAGCAATTACCTTTGCAAACGGTGTTGGCACAACGCAGGAATCAAATATTTATCTATATTTAGAGAAGCCAATGAGGTACTTCTACGTCTGTTATTTTTTCCTTCTGATGGGTGTTTTAGTGGATTAACTCCACAATTATTGGTATTTAAACTGCCTTATCTGTTTTTTTTACAGGCAAAACTCAAAAAATTGAAAAGTTGTTTTAATTTGGATTCTTGTGATTGCAAAAATCTTCTGCTTGATGAAGGAATATCTTTGCCAACTGTTTACTCATGTGCCTTGAAGCAACTATTTATTGGTCGATCTCCTGATGTATGGGAGCCTTTTTTTCATCTACATATTTCTTCATATATATCTTCTTTTTTAGCATACTAATTATAGGAATTGAAATGTTTATATAGTCCTAAACATTGATCTTCAAATACACATAGGTTTCTACTTTGAGAAAGGTGTTTAGTACTTTGACCTGGTTGTTTCTAGTGATATGTTGGAACTTTAGAAGACCAGATCATTCCGTTAATGAATTATGCTCTCTGTTGTTGAGCAAATAAGATTAAACTGTTCATTTGACTATCAGAAGAGTAAAGCCGCATATTCAGGAAGTGTATGATGCAATTTATCTTGTATTTTCCTTCAATCTCTCTCTCCAGCATCATTTATATCCTACCTCTACAGATTTTATGCATTCACCTACAGCGTTCAACAATAAATGAACAAGGACATCTTATCAAGCTTCAGGTAGGACTATTAAATGTCAAACAAATTCTCGCAAAGGGTTCACTCACTAATGGCGTCATTTTCTTTTAACTTTTCAATGTAGGGCCAAATTTCTTTCCCGTCGTATTTAAATATGTTACCATTCATGACTTCAATAGGACTTGAAGGAAATTTTATGAAGAAAGATTTACAAGTGCCTCTGACACCGTCATGGACCCCTCGCCCTAGCCATCATGACAAGCAGTTAGAACTGCCTCTCCATTTGTTTGGATTGATAGGAGGAGATGTATCTCTAGAAAAAGAACTTAATAAAGTAAATGCTACGCATATTAAGGCTATTGACACTGAAGATCATAATGGCGCTTTGGATTCGTTATACACTGAGAAGGTAAGTTGAAGTTCCATGAGAATATTCACGTTTTTGGCTGACTAGTTAATAGTTGAAGGATCCTTTTTATGGTTTAGACTATAATAAGTATTCGAGCTGGGCACTTGTACATAGGCTTAAACACACACAATTAGACATAGATGCGGCTTAGTTGAAATAATTATTAATTACTTAGCAACTGACAATTTCTTTTTTAGACTTTCCCCTTCTGTTATTATACTCTTTAAATATGACTGTGAAGGTGCATGGGCCTGAAATATTACCGAAGGAAGTCAAAGCTGTGCTTTTTGGGGGAATGCGCCATACAGTCAACAAGATTCAATTTAGAAACCCCACAATGGATAAAATTTCCCTACTAGACATGATTAGGGGTGCATGAACTTTAGGTCTGACTTATGTATTGGCTAAGTCTGATCATGATTGGTTCTAACCTATATGTGACAATGAGAGCAGGGAATGAATAGTGATAAGCACAAAAGAATGACCTTTTTCTTTTTTATGGTCGTGTCTAGAGTTAACATATATGTGCTTCTACCTAAATGTTTCATATTGGGGTACAGCAGATAAAATCTACTTCACTACCTGTCAAGAATTACATGTACAGTCTTGTTTCTGTTGTGGAGCACTATGGAAAAGCTGGCAGTGGGCACTATGCAGTTTATAGGAATGTTAAGATTGAATCAGAAGCTGAAGATTCAGATGCTTCTCATTGGTATTACGTCTCAGATGGTGATGTGTCACTTGTATCAGAAGATGTTGTACTTGCTGCAGAAGCAAGCTTACTTTTTTATGAGAAAATTGAAGCCTCATCCAGGTAATACTCTTGACTGAAAGATGCAAGTATATCGTACCCCATTGTACACAAACTAAATGAACCCTTGACACACGGTACTTTCTGGTCACAAGATCATAGCTCATTTTTTATTTGATCTTTCGTTGTAAATGGGAGAATGAAGTGGTTGTTGAGCTTGAAGTAATACCAAGAAAATGGGCCTTTAAATGCTGCTGATTGCTCAAATTTTTGTTGCACATTGATACTTCTCATGCGAATGGGATAACTGGTTACAGGATCCGGTGAAAAATCACCTTAGTTTCTGAAAAAACAAGCGAAAATATAAATTGTCTGCACATACTTCTACTTAAGTATTATATGACTAGTATTTTAGTGTACTAAATGTGTGGTTCTGAAGATTTAGTTGATGGATCGATTAACATTGGATATAAAATATAGGTTGCTTCATTTGTGAAGTATTTTGCTGATGGGATTATCTTGTTTGCATGTCTTTGGTATCAAAGTGGCCATGATGATGACCTAAATGTGGCAAAATTTTATCCTGCGTAGTAGAACGCAATTTAATCTGTGTTGTTATGTTGGGAAACCAATAATCTTCTTTACATCCTCTTTTCTTTTCCCTTAAGGTAAATGGTTTATTACTTGTCTAGGCTGCTTCATTTGTGAAGTATTTTGCAGATAGGATTATCTTGTTTGCATGTCTTTGGTATCAAAGTGGTCATGATGATGACCTAAATGTGGCAAAATTTTATCCTGCGTGGTAGAACGCAATTTAATCTATGTTGTTATGTTGGGAAACCAATAATCTTCTTTACATCCTCTTTTTTTTTCCCTTAAGGTAAATGGTTTATTACTTGTCCATAGAGTAAAAAATGTCCTGGCCAAGTTTCGTAATCTCGGTTCTGGGTCTTGCTTTGGTTGGCCAAAGAGAAAATATTTAAAAAAATTCTCGGAGAGATTACATAAATGATCTTTGGCCAAAGAGAAAAGATTTGAAAAATTTCTCGGAGAGATGACATAAATGATCATTGTCATGCCAACTTAAGTACATCTATACATTTACGAACCATAGCACCAAACATTAAGTAGAAAGTTTTATAAGATACATATAAATTAATCATAAAAAGTTTGAAGTTGCTTACAAGTCATGTTGCTTACCAACAACCTTAGATATGCCGTTGATAGTAACCCACTGATATATTAAATTATGAAGGAAAAATGATAGAAAGAAGAAAGAAGAAGAAATAGGGGGAAATGAGATGTAAAAGAACACGAGTGACGTGTCTTACTAGAAATTTGAATTCAAGTGGAACAATTGACCTAACTTAGTAACCTGGGAATATTTGAAGCCCCAATAGTAGACCCATGAGTGGAGTTAAGCCCTTTTTAATTATTATTTTTTTCTAATTTTGGTAAAAAAATAACAAATTTAAGCAAGAAATTACCAAGATCTTATTGATATTATAAATAGGCACAATAGCTAGGGATGCCACTCGGGTCGGGTAAATGGTAAACCTGACCCGACCTTAATGGGTCGGGTTTGGTTTTTAAAAATTAACCTAAATAGCGGGTTCGGGTTTTAGGTGATCCTGACCCAACCCAAATATAAATATAAAAATAAATTTTTATTTTTTTAATATTATTTTTAAAAAAATTGAAAAAAAATTTTAAAAAATATTTAAAAATATTTTTTTATTCTTTCGGGACAAATGGGTCGGGTTTGGGTCAAGTCCGGTCGGGTTCGGGTTTGGGTTTGGCAAAACCCGACCCGAACCTGACCTGGTGGCATCGCTAACAATAGCTTATAAAGACTGAGATCTCTCTTGAGTTCTCGCATTTGCGAATAGAGTTGCACATTTGACGGGTTGGCCCAGCAAAATAGTTGGCTCAGGCCTGAATATTTCAGCCCATTTGTGGGTCAGGCTTTCAATAGTTTGGGCCCATTGTAAATAGGGTCAAGCTAAGACCCAAACATAAAAAGTCAATAGGCTTGGTCTTTTTTATTATATGAGATATTATGACATCGTTGAGATTAGAAAAATGTAAGGGGGAAGTTGCCTATTTAAAAAGCCAAACGTACATCTCTTTGCTATGAAGGTCCAACCCAAAATACTAGAGGCCCGTTAATGAGATCTCACTTAAAGGCTAATTTTTTTAAAAAAGTATATATATAATAAAAAAAAAAAACTAAAAGCCCGTGGCTCAGCCAAAGCCTGCATATAGGGTTGAGCCATACTAGTTTTTTATTCAAGAGGTTAGGGCTAGGCTGGGCCCCTATCTGTCATTCATTGTTAGGGCTAGGCTTGGGCTGCAGGCTCGCATGTAGCCCTACTTGCAAACCTTTGTTCTTACCATGGATTATTGCTAATAGAAACACTTTAGTTCATGTGGTAATTAGGATGGTTCCTTAAGACAAAGGACTTTTGGGTTATGTGTGCATCATTAAAAACACATTTCTAATTGCTAATCTTCGAGTAACTCCAGTGGTCGAACTTTTATCTTAGGCTCCACACTTTCCATCCTTAGTACGGCAGGTCCTGTGATTGCATGGCTTTCGTTTGCCCAACCATTAAGTCTCAGGCATCTATCTTCATCTTACACTACACTTCAGGCTATGATTTTGCTTGGTTCAAAATCCTAAAGTTGTCGAGTCAGGATCTAATGACAAGCATCGGCCCCTACCATGGAACGTGCATTGAACACAAAGACATGTTCTTGGATCGAGCTTCTCTCACTGACCAAATTGAGCTGTTGGTATGGCTGTATGGTCATCCCTACCTTCAAAGGTCAAATTGAGTCTCCTCCTGCTGAAGTGAGCCGGGGGAGTCAGGAATGGGGCGTGGAGTTACTGTACTGAGCAAGTTGAACTCGCCTGTGACTCGGATATGGCGAGTTGCTTTAGGGAGGGCTCAATTTCTCCAATTATATCCAACCATTCCATTAATTATCCTCCCTAATAGTGATACGGTATTGGAGGTTGGAGTGAACCAGGAAGAATGCCTCCGGGGCCAGATGCATCTAAACGGGACTCTATTTGAGTTAACTTTTTTTATGGTGGCATTTTCTTCTACCACATTTAGGTGTTGAATACAGGATTTAGAAAATAAGAATTTGTGCCTTGGATAAGATCAAACATTGCTTCACTCTTCATATTTGGTCGACTAACCTTTCATATCTTCATTCCCACGCTCTTCAAAATCAAGTGTTATCCGCTTTACATAGGAACAAATACAAAACTTCATCCCAACCTCTTTCAACATGAAATAGCCACTTCAGGAGAGAAACCACACCAACCACTCTTCATATTCTGCATTAGAATGGCTGCCATATGGACATGGGCACCCTTATCATCACATTTGCCGATGCAGCACTGCTTTGTCTAATTTGAGATCATCTGAAACCTCCATGGGGAGAGTGTTCTCAACATGTTTACCTATGTTCATGTCCAAGGGCCATGAGAAGTACTACATATCCTCGACTATCAAGCATGAATACGTTCATGGATTTTGTTCTTCTTTCTCTGAGGGTCTCTGTGAACTTGGCACTTCCCTTGTTGATAGCTCTATCTCCCTCCACTGGTCAGCGGAAGCCATGAATCTTCTGAAGAGGATGCATGGAGAGTTTTTTTCTCTTTTGGAAGAATCAAATCTGATTGTAACATCAGAGGGAGGGGACTGGTTTGATGAGTACATGAGTGAGACATTGGTCTTGCTAGACATGTGCAACTTGTTGAAATCTTCAATTTCGAGGGTCGAAAGGTATCGACTGTCCATTGATTTTGATGTGACAAAGATGTGTGATGGTCATCTTGGTGCAGTTAATGAGTTTGGATTTGAAGAACATGGAAAGGCAAATGCTACTTTTCTCCCGCACATTGAGGTGCCAAGAAGCCTATATGTGCATGGTACCACTGGCAAGCATGGTAAGCATAGAAGGGCCCTGCACCCTCTATTACATGTTTTCAAATGCACTATGAGAATTGTTTGTTTACTTTTAGTGTCAGCCATTGTTGCGCCAGTCTCGATCTCCATCGATGACTGTAACGAATTAGACATAAAATTACCACAAGTTCAATCATTTATTCCATCAATTAGGGTTTTGGTCGGCAAACTTCAAGGGAGTGTTCATGCAGGTGTGGCCTGTTTGGTGGAGCATGAGAAGGTGCAGAAGTACGTTGAACATGTCAGGGCTCAAATGGGGGAAGGCAGAGACAAAGTTGTGGTGAGTGTGGAATTGTTGAAGAAGAGCTGTGATGATTTGAAGGAGGGTCTGGAGTTGTTTCATTCAGCATTGAATGAGGTGTTTGAGGAAGTAATCAAAGGGAGGGCGAGGATGATGAAAATGTTTGTGCAATAGCAATAGGTGGAACAGATGCTTCCTTTTGTTATACATGTAACAAGTTCATGTATTCATTCTAGCCGTGTCTGTTTGTCCATGTAATATGCGCATACACATATAAAGAAATCACATTAATGTTAACCGGCAAGAATGCATATATCTTATATGTTTAAATACATATTCAATAAGATAAAATAAAATAGATTAGAAATAAAATATATATTGAACAAAGGTCTTTTTTGTATGTTATTATATTTACAATACATTGCTTTAAGGATTACAATATTTATTAATTATACATATAAGATCTATATTAACTCATACAAACATCTTAGGTAAATTGTGAATATAAATTTCATAGGCTAAATAATATTAACTCATATACAAACATCTTAGGTAAATTGTGAATATAAATTTTACAGGTTAAATAATATTATGT
This sequence comes from Saururus chinensis, assembly GCA_035235625.1. NCBI lineage: Eukaryota > Viridiplantae > Streptophyta > Magnoliopsida > Piperales > Saururaceae > Saururus > Saururus chinensis. The sequence goes on from CP141140.1 coordinate 34,071,345, forward strand.
CATAGGTCGGCGAAGACAATAGTGTCAAAGGACTTTATGCCTTGGAGAACATTATTCATATTTATGACTAATTTGGTGACCAGTCTCATTTGATAGAGCTTTAAGGGCTTTTTATGGACATTAAAAATACATAAATATGAATATGTGTAATATATGCAAAATTATAAAAAAAATATTATTGAGAAACTCGTTATATATGTTGGGCCAATAAAAAACTTGGAGAAAATATGATCATATGAGATCTCATTAGATAGAGCTTGTTAAAAGTTTTTTTAATGATATCAAGATTACATGAATCCAAGCTCGGGAGTACAAAATATACTATTATTAAGTTATAATAACATAATTAAAAAAATAAGGATTAATATTTTTGGCTTTTTAAGGAGTAGAATGGGTTAAATAAAGGTAAAATAGGAATTAATGGCATGAAATATGGGTCAGATAATCATAATTTAAAAGTTCTATAATGCACCAATTTGCTTTATATTATAGTATAATTTTAGGGTTTAGGCCATGTAGAAACTCAACAGAGCAAAACAAGTGTCAAAGTTGCTTCTAATGTTTTCTACTCAAATTTGTTATCCGATTATGAGAATGGATCAATTCTTATAGGATCATACAAAATTTAAAGATATTAATAATTCAACAAAACAAATCAAGTTGTAGTTGCTAGTGTAAAAGCTATAGATTTCGTCACAATGAGCATAATGGACACCTTTGACTTAAAAATATGGAAACAGTAAGTATGCACATAAGCTTGTGTGCGTTTGAGTGTATTGGGGCATTGTAAATAGTTGGATCGAGATTTGATGTGCATTAAATAGGGAGGGCGGGCGGGTGATTGAAGCCTAAACCCTTACTTCACACACACTTTCAAATTGAGATCCAAGCCCATAACGGCCCGATAAATGCCCATATTGCTAGGGGCCATATTAATGGGATTCTAGTAGTGTATAAGGGTTTGTTTGGATTCGTGGAAGGTAGGGGAAATGAAAGAAATCTTTTAAAAATCTCCTAGTTTCTACTATTTGGTACAATAAGGAAAGAGAAACTATAGTAGAAATTGAGAGAAAATAAATAGAAAATTTGCCCCAAAACTTTAAGTCCCTCAACCCATGGATTTTGGGAGAAAATAGTCATATTAAAGACTTATACCTTTTAATTTTCCTAATGTTGACCTTGTCACTACCACTACCTCCACCTCCACCATCACTGTCGTCACCACTACCGATCATCATTGGTGTACTATCCCTAAACTCTAACCTGTTCATTTATTTGATTTAATAATTATTGTGTGGTTTAATGTTAAATTTGATCAGTTTTGACTCATTTTTTAATTGAAAGTTGTTACGTTTTGGATCAAATTTTCTGCATTAAGATAGTTTTTATGTTAGTATAAGTCAATAGGAATTTTTTTGGATTTTACACAATTTTTGACTATTTACCAGAAAAGTTAGGGGGCGGGACCCACTGTAGGCCCCATGTGCAAAATTGGGATTATAAGTTCCAAATAACCCTAATAACTTCTTAAGACAATATTTAAATATTTTAAAATTTAGAAATCGATTTGGGTTTAAAATAAGCAAGTTTTCTATTTTTACTGTAAAATTCTATTTATACCCTACATATCTATTATGTTTACCCCAAAGCTTTCTATAAATAGAAAGGTTTAGCCACTTTCCCAATTGGGAAGAGTTGGAAACCTGGAGCTTAGGAACCCTAATCCCCATTTTCTAAGAAGGAAAGGTGATTAAGGTAAGGAGTAGCCTAATCTTCCACTATTTTCTTAGGGTTTCTTCTAAACTTTTCAAAATCTCTATTTTTGACAAGGTTTAATCTCGATTTCTACCTAAAAAACTACTGATTTGAACCTCTATTTTAAACCCTTATAAAAGGAATTTCATTTTTGAACTCACTAAACCCTAGATCTACAATTTTCCAAGAGATTTAGGTGTTTTAAATCGGATTTATGAATGTATTAACAAAAACCCTATGTTGGGTAGGATTTGAAGGTGTTGGAGGAGCAATTTCAAGTCAAGAAGCTTGTTGAAGGTAAGTGATTTCTGATGTGCCCAATGCGACACAATTGGTACCTTGGAGTTTCATGCAGGGAAAGGGAAGGAAGAAGGAAGAAAGGGAAGAAGAAAGTGAATATCCATTTGCATAACCAACAAAGAAGAGAGGGGCAACCCATATAGGGAGCTGACCCACCCACCTAAGGAGTCACACCAACTAGTGGGTCTAGCTATCCCACGGTCTACTAGCTGGCCCAATACAGTTATTTCTCCTAATTCATAAGCAAATACATAAGAAAATACTAAGCTTATACATAAGAAAATAGCCTAATGCCCTAAAACAACAAGGAAATAAAGTAGTCTGGTAAACATGCACAACACTCCACCATGCTTCTGCAATTCACCTTAACCTCAAGGTGACCAAGCCGGGTATCGAATCATAAACTCATCCTCAGAAATCCATGTGGCATCCTCGAGGGGCTGACCCTGCCATGAAACAAGTACCTTGTAGTTATCCGACCTGAATGGCAAACCCGACACTTATCAATCACCGAGGCCAGAACAGGATCTGAAGGCTGGACCGGTCCCATCAAGGGAGGTGGTGGAGCATTAGTGGCCACGGATGCGTCACCTACACAATGGCGCAGCCTGGAGACATGGAAGACGGGGTGGACTAAGGAGTCAGGTGGTAGAGCAAGGCGGTAAGCCAACGGGCTGATACGCTCCTCCACAACATAGGGACCATGGAAACGGGGGGTGAGCTTGGAATGCTCGGGCTGAAACAAGGATGTTTGGAGCTGAGGCAGAACAGAGACATAACCAAGTCACCCACCGTGAACTCCCTGTCCGTGTGCTGACCATCATAAATTTGTTTCATCTGGTTATGAGCAGAGGACAAGTTCTCCTTGAGCTGTCGAAGAACCTTGTCCCATGTCTAGAGCTATAGTCCACCTCCACCACAGAGGAGCGGTGAGGAACATAAGACTACATTGTCGACGGGGGGGGGGCATACAGTACCTCAAACAGAGTGAAACTGGCACGAGTATGATAGGCGGTATTATATGACCACTCTGCCCAAGGAAGAAGCAGAAGCCATTTGCAGGGCTGAGACATCGTGAAACAACGGAGGTATTGTTTTAATCATCGGTTGACCACCTCTATCTGGCCATTCATTTGGAGGTGATAAGCGGTGCTCATGTGTAGAGAAGTGCCCTATAAAGTGAAGAACTTTTGCCAAAATTGAGAGAAGAAGATCTGGTCATGATCGGAGACAATAGAGCAAGGCATGCCGTGCAATTTGGCCACCTCCCAAACATAGAGCTCTGCCACTATCTTGGTGGTGAATGGATGTCCCAATGCACAAAAGTGAGCGTACTTGGACAACCGGTCCACCACCACCATAATCACCGACTTGCCTTGCACGAAGGGCAAGGCCTCCACGAAGTCCATAGAAATATCCTCCCAAACCTTATCGGGGATAAGCAAGGGCTGAAGCAAACCTGCAAGAGAGGTGGCGGTGGCCTTAGCTCGCTAACAGACATCGCAAGCAACCACATACTTCTGGGCTGCCCGTCAAATACCATGCCACAAAAAACTCTGGCTGACCCGCTTATAAATATGGAATGTCCTTCATGACCGGCTGTTGGAGTGTCATGGAAGTGGGAAGAACACGTCTGTGAAGATCATCAACATCGGGAACCCAAAGGTGGTCCTTCCAAAAGAGTAGGTCATCCCGCCACACAAAGAAATGATGAGCAGCTGAGTCGGCCTGGATAGCTGTAATCAGGGTCTGCGTCTGAGAATAAGTCATGTATGCCCGCCTCAACTCATCAATGAAGGGGCAAGATGGAGTAGAAAGGCCCAAGCACGATCCCAGGGGAGAGCTACAAGAAAGGGCGCCAGCCACGGTGTTTTTCAACCCTCTCTTGTACATGACCTCATAATCATAGTCAAGCAACTTACTAACCCACCGTTGCTGTGAGGGAGTGGACACCCGCTACTCGAGGAAGTACTTCAGAGGCTTGTGGTCAGTACAAATCAAGAACCTACAACCAAGTAAATAAGGCTGCCACTTGTCAATGGCAAGGACAATAGCCAACATCTCCTTCTCATAAACAGACAGGGACAAAGAGCGGCCAGCCAAAGCCTTGCTGAAGAAGGCAATGGGGCACTCGTCTTGCAGCAGAACTGCCCCTAGACCCATCTCTGAAGCATCTGTTTCATCCACGAAGGGGAGGATGAAATCGGGTAAAATCAGTACGGGTGCCAATGCCATAGCTTGCTTCAGCTCTTCAAACGCTCCCTGGGCAACCTCATTCCAACTGAATGCCCCATTCTTGAGAAGCTCTGTAAGCAGTCGAGCAATCGCCCCATACTGGCTGATAAACACCTATAATAGCCAGTGAGGCCCAGAAAACCCCTGAGTGCATGAACACACGTGGGTGGCGGCCACGAGAGCATGGCGGCCACTTCGACAGGTCAATGGTGAAGTCATCCCGCAAGATGATATGGCCCAAGTAATCAACTTGGGGGGCTGCCAAAGGAACACTTCGAACGCTTAAGAAATAACGAAATAGCTCTCAGAATAGAGAAGACCGACCTGATATGCTCCAAGTGCTCTACCCACAACTAAGGAACAGTCTGAAGAGAATGTTCATGAGGCTCTGGAAGGTGGAGGGGTCATTGGGCAGCCCGAACGGCATGATGAGGAACTCGAAATGGCCGTCATGAGTCCGGAAGGTGGTCTTGTGCACGTTGACTGGCTGCACCCAAATCTAAAGGTAGAGGATACTTGTCCTTGACAGTGATGGCATTCAATGCTCGGTAGTCCACACAAAACCGCCAAGTACATACTTTTTTGCGAATTAGCAACACCGGAGAAGAGTAGGAGCCCGTGCTAGGGTAGATGATACCGGACTGAAGCATATCAGCCATGAGACACTCGATCTCGGACTTTTGGATGTGAGGATAACGGTAAGTGTGGATATTGGCTAGTGATTCCCTAGGGATGATGGGGATATGGTGGTCATGAGGTCGCATTGGAGGAAGTCCCTGTGGTTCAGCAAACACATCCTGATGTTCTGCCAATAACTCAAGGAGATCTAGGGGCTGCTCATCCTGAGGCACCTCGACTGTTGCCCGCTATTGCAAGAGGAACCCTTGGGGAGCGAACCTGAAGAAGGAACCCGCCAGCTGGGCTGAGAGGAGGGTGCCCGGTTGGGACCCTTCAATCTGAACCCGCTGCCCCTGAACTTTGAAATCCATAACCATGTCCCTGATGCTCCAAACTACGTTGCCTAGCTTCTGGAGCCTAACACCACGTTCGCCCCCTTTGTGGGTAGTAGGAAGAGGTCGGTGATGAAGGTGTGGCCCTGAATGGTGAGGGTGGCCTGAGCATAAATGCCCAAGCTCCTGAGATGCTTCCCATCTCCAATCAGCACATCAAAGGGCTTCGAATCCGACATGAAGCAGCCAAGACACTGAGCCACCTTGTCATTAATGAAGTTGTGGGTAGACCCACTGTCGACCAAGATGGCCACTTGTTGCAGCTTGAGGTGGTCTTGAACCCTCATTGTGCGAGGCGTGAATGCTCCCGAGAAGGCATGGATAGAAATCTCGAGCTGCACGTCGTCATAGTAGGACGAGTCCGCCCTGTCCTCCTCCTCAATCTCCTCCACGATGAGGCTGCCCTTGACACAACAGCGGTGTCCTGGAACAAACTTCTCATCACAATGGAAACAGCCCCTTAGACCGATGCTCCTGCATATGTGCCGGTGTAAGACCTCAGACAATCTGGCCTAGCGGCAGTGCTGGCTGGCCAGGTCAGCCTAGCGCTAGGCTATTGTTCGTGCCGGCAAGGGGGCCAGCACTGACACTAGAACGTGGGAAGGTCCCAAGCCGCCTCCCTCACCGCTGTCTAGCCAGCTACTCTTCCTCAATTCATGCATGGCACACGATGTCTTGCATGCTAGAGCACGAGAAGTAGCACATCTCTTCAGAAATTTTAGATTTGAGATCTCTTGAACGTGCCTACCAAGGTGGCCATAGGCCAGTCTGGAAGGCGGTTGGCCACCTTCATGAACTCCATGTAATAGGCCTCGACGGTGGTGGTTTGGTGCAGTGTGGAGAGCATCTCGTTGAAGTCTTGAAACTCGTTTGGCCCAAACTGGATGCACAACCCATCAAGAAGGCAGCCCACATAGGGTAGTGCACCTCCTTTTCGAAACTTTGGAACCACACAGAAGCTTCCCCATCGACTGACGCTCCTCCATTTGTGCCAGCGTAAGACATCAGACAATTTGGCATGGTAGCAGGTGCTGGCTGGCCAGGTCGACCTGGAGCTGGGCTGTTATTCTAGCCAGCAAGGGGGCTAGTGCTAACACTAGAACATGGGAAGGTTCCAAGCCACTCCCCTCGCCATTGTCTAGCCAGCTTCTCTTCTTCAATTTGTGCATGGTGCACAATGTCTCGCATGCTGGAGCACGGGAAGTAGCACATCTCTTTAGAAATCTTGGGTTTGAGACCTCTCTTGAACATGCCTACCAAGGAGGCCACCGGCCAGTCGGGAAGGCGGTTGGCCACCTTCATGAACTCCGTGTAATAGGCCCAGATGGTGGTGGTTTGGCGCAGTGTGGAGAGAATCTCATTGAAGTCTTGAAACTAATTTGGCCCAAACTGGATGCACAACTCGTCAACGAAGGCAGCCCATGTAGGGTAATGCACCTCCTTTTCAAAACTTTGGAATCACACAGAAGCGGCCTCATCGAGGTGGAAGGCCGCTATGCGCAATTGCTCAGCCTCTGAATGTGTTCCTTGGTAGACGAAGAACTTTTCTCCCTTGTACAACCATTCCACTGGGTCATTGTCCCCATTGTTGAGTGGGAACTATTGGCAGGCCAAACGAGGTTTAGCCCCTCCTCGTGGTCCACCGCGGGGTCCCAGGTACTCCTCCCATTTGTCCTCCATCTCCGAAACAAGTTTCTAGGAGGCGACATCATTAGGGCATTTTCCCGAATACTTGGCGTGCCTCGCATATCCTTGGCACCTCCCATCCATGGCTTGGTTGACTGTGCCAAAGCGCACATGACCTTGGCGGAAGTGCAGATCCTTGTCCGGCGGTGCTAAGAGGTCAGAGGCGTGCAGTTCGGGGGCTTGGGACAGACCCCCTTCTCTATGATAGCAGTTGGCGGCATGGGCAACAGAGGCACTGAGCGCTCTGCCTAAAGTTGAGCCACGGCCAGGCTTAGAGCATCAACCTTGGCCATGCCCACGCTCAAGGACTGAATTGCCGCCATGAGTTGCGCTAGAGTAGGCTTGCTGGTGGTCTCTGGAACTATCTTCGGGGTGTCCGTTGAGGCCAGAGCCTCTTTCTCAAGTAGAACTTCCGGGGCCGTGGCAGCTTGCTTGCCTCATGCTATGGCCGGGGATCGTAAAAGCTCCGCTACCAATGATGTGCCCGATGCTGCATAATCGGTACCTTGGAGTTTCATGCAGGGAAAGGGAAGAAAGAAGGAAGAAAGGGAAGAAGAAAGTGAATATCCAATTGCATAACCAACAAAAAAGAGAGGGGCGACCCATATAGAGAGCCGACCCACTCACCTAGGGAGTCGTGCCAGCTAGTGGGTCTGGCTATCCCGCGGTCCACTAGCTGGCCCAATACAGTTATTTCTCCTAATTCATAAGCAAATACATAAGAAAATACTAAGCTTATATATAAGAAAATAGGCTAATGCCCTAAAATAACAAGGAAATAAAGTAACATGGTAAATGTGCATAATAATTTCGTCCTAAATATTGCTGTGATTTCAGATTTGAGTTTTGATGGAGTTTCAAGTGGGTTTCTATGGATTTGACCTTTAATGGTGGATTTATTAAATCTTAATCTTTCTTATGATTCCTTTGTGTTTTTTATTTTAAATGGCTAGATTTACTATTTCCTAAGCATGGATTTCATTATTATGATGAGTAAGAGTGAGATTTGAAGGTTTGAGGTGTTTATGTGAAGTTTCGATTTTGAATTCAAAGTGGAGAAAACAAACCAGAAATTGCTGTTATGGTGATCGAATGGACATGCTAGCCGATCGAACGGCCTTGTAGGGCATTCGAACGCCAACACAACAGTTTGGCCAGTTTTGCTATTTTGCTCATTTTTGAGTTTTTATCCTTAAGTATAATTTTTTATGTTCATAATGAGTAATATATGCTAGATAAAGCTGCTAGAAGGGTATGAATTTGATGTGGGAAGCTATGATGAATGTTTAAGTATTATGTGAATTACATGTTAATTGCTTAAATATGTGGTAATTCCTTATCTTGAATCCATGTTAAATGATCCCTTATATTTTAAATATGATTCGAGTAAGGTTATAGCATGAGAATGGAGTTTTATGCCTTTACATAGCATGATTAAATTATGAGTGAAAGATGGTACTATGTTTAGTATCAAATGTGGTATGAATATACTTACATAGGTCTAACATGAGGTTGCACTTTATTTGAATTGTGTTTTTTGATGATTTTTACTCATGATTTTAGCAAGGAGCCATGACTAGATGTCAAGAGCACACGTGTAGTATATTAATGGGTTATTTATAATGCATTACCAAATGCTTAGAATGAAATATTTCTACCATGTACACACACATGGGGGTAATTATGGTGATTCTTGATGCTTATGATTAGAAATGATGTGCGTATGGCTAATGGGGAGCATGTTTCATAAATTAGAATTCATGTAGTCATTGCTCACATATGTACGGTGTTGCATGTTTTATGAGATGGATTCACGAATGAGATTTTATCGAGATTGTATTGATTGATTGGATGTAATTGTGTAATATTGCTTACCGGATTAATCGATCGAAGGCTTATCGATTCGGTTTTACGTCCAAAAGGACGGGGTTTTATGTCCCTTGAGGATGAGTTTTCCTCCCCATTGAGAAGAGTGGTAATGCTATAAGGAGATAAAATTATTGAGACCCTCTGGACCTTGAGAATCTAGGCTAGTGTAACCTAGTGCACCAGCTTACTAGGGGGTATTCTTCCCCATTAGGGAATTTACCCAAACTGCGTAATTTCTTTAGACTTTCCTGTTGGGGATTATTTAGAGTGAGAAGATATTACTTAAGCTTCAGATGATTAAGCAGGGTTGTGTTTATCGACCTGCATGGTTATGATTTGTGTGTTAGAGACACTTGATATGCAGGTTGATGGCTTGTGATTATGCATGATGTGATTGTGTAGTAGAGATACTTCTCATGCAGAGTTTTGATTATGAATATGTATGATGCGATTGTGTGGTAGATACACTTTTTATACAGGTTAATGTTTATAGATATGCATGATATGATTGTGTGTTAGAGACACATGTCATGCAAGTTGAATATTATAAAGAAGAATGGTTGTGCATGGATATGTATAGTATGTTTGAGATATCTACATACAAGGTAATTACTTATGTTTAAGTATGCATATGGTAAGAAAGTAATCAGAAATGGGATGTTATATGATATGTGGACATAATAGACCATGTTAATATGCCATAGTTGTTTTCTAATTTACTGCTATCATACCTAAAACTTTATTGAGTTTTACTCACCCCACTTTCTGTGTTTTTTGTTTTGGGGCTACATGGTGACATACAGTCGAGCAGGATCGTCTATATGAGGTACGGATATAGAGAGCATGAGAGTAGGCGTGGATGCCTTTGGACCTTATTATGTTTTTTGATTTATGCTGTTATGATAATAGAACATCATGTATGGTGGTTCTTGTTTTAGACTCGTGTATATCTGATGTTTTTAGACCTATTTAAGGCTTTCAAATTTGAGCCATATGTGTTGGCTTAGTATTTTAAGTTTATGGGTTTATAACTTATGGACTAGTTCAGAGTTAAAGTCCTCTTTTATTCTACTTATTTCTCTTGCTCTGGTTGGGCGAGTGTCAGGACATGACAATTGGCACCATCGTCGCCGCCACTGTCACTACTACTATTACCGCCGCTACTACTACCACTACCATTAATATCGTTGTCAACACTATCACCGTCCCACCACAACCCCACCGTTATTACCACCACCACTATTATAGTTGCTGCCACTACTACCTACACTACCACAACTAATTCCACTACTGCGACTACAATTGGTGGATTCAAGTTTTAATTTTCTACAACAATATTGGATCAACTAAATAATAAATACTTTTTAGAAATCTCATAGTTTCTCTTTCACTCAGATTCACTTTCTTTTTTTTTATCTTTCTCTTATTTTCACCAATTTAAATATACCCTAAAACATATTCCTTATGTCCTAAATTAATAACTAACTCTATTTAATTTTCAAAATAAATTAAAATTAATTTATTTTAAAAAAATAATATATAGAGGAGGGAGTATAATCAATATTCAATTAAACCATCAAATAGCTTCCATACAATGCTAAATGTAGCCCTTTTAAATTAGATTTAATATTTAACTCTAACCATACTATCAAAATGTGTTCGATACAATCCTAAATCTAAATGCCATTGGAAATTAGAATTAATATCATTCATTTATTTATTTAGTCCAGTAAAAGGAAAATCATGGATTATTTGTAAGAAATAATCCCTATAAGCGACCAACCCCTTTCGGAGTTGATGGTTCCGGACAGGAATTTGGGTCGGTTTGGGGGTCGAGTCGTATCGGGTAATCGGATATAACGCCGGTCATGGCGCCTGGAAGCCGGACGTAGACCACGCGTGTAGAAGCCAATCAACCGTAGTCGGTGCAAATGGCGGTGGCGGCTGGCCGGGGATGGTGGTTGAGTTGGTGACCCTCAGGTAGAGAGAGAGAGAGACAGACAGAGATAAGGGAGAGAAGATGCCACAGCCGAGCAAGGATCCGTGCAAGAAGGAAGCTTGCGACATTCAGGCATGTCTCACGAAGAGCAACTTCATCCCCCAGAGGTTTTTGATCATCTACTTTCTTGTGTTTTTTCTTATGTTATATTGTTGGGTTTTGATGGAATGTTGTGTTTCAACTTTATATGATATGGGTTCTTACCTGTTTTGCTTTATCTGCTTTCTGATCACAAAATTTCCTTATAAGGCTTGTTTTCAGTGGGCAGATTCTTAATAGTTAGATTCAAGGACATGCGCTATACCTGTTATCTTCCTATGTTTTTGTTTTCTCTCGATTGCAATAAAAAGGAACATGCAAATCCATAAACCATGGGCAGCAAAATTGATCACATGGAAGTTGGTATAATGGTATGGCTCTTAATTTTTATGTGTGCTAAGACCAAATCGAAAGTTACCCTTTTTCCCCTTCTTTTATCACTATGTTTTTTTCAATGTTTTGTAATCCAATTTCATAACCTCTACTTTGCCAATAGTTTGTTGAATCACTATCACTTCCATCAACCAGAGTCGAGTGCTGTGAAGTAGATGCCTGGTTGCTAAGTAAATCATCCCTCTTTTTCCTTTGTACTTGCATCTGCAATGGGGATCTTTAATTAGTGTATGGTAGGCATGCGCATCCCAGAATGCCTTCTCAAATTTCTATGCTTCTTACATCAGACAATTCTTCAATAATCTCCGGTTAATTTAGTAGTTGTTTCTTCTCCTAGAAGAGTCAGCTGTCTAATTAAAACTTACTAAATGGCTGCAATTTATCGGTGTAATTTTGTATTTTTGTCTTACTGAGGTTTCTTTGTTTTTTGTGTCTTACTGCCGTTTCTTTAATATTTTTCTTTATGTATCCATCAACTTGAATAATGATATGTACAACTGTTTCATTATTTGTAATTGAAAAATGAAGAATATCTAAGAGCTTTATCCTGCTCCTTTCAGGATTGGAGCTCCTATTGTTGATTGGAAATATTTGTTCCTACATTCTTTTTTCAATTCATTAGAGTATGCTGAATGGCCTTTTTCCAGGGCAATCTGCAAAGTATCTTTTATACTTCTGCTTTAGGTTATAGTTATTCTTTTCTGCCATCATTGAATAAATAGTTTTCATAAGTGATAATTTATACTTAACATGTAGGGATTGCTTGAATTTCTAACTCATCTTTCATTTTGTAAATTGTAAGGGATGGAATGAAGTAATGGAGGCTGTAAATTTTTTTAGGAGAGGGTCAAAGGTGTTTGTAATGTAAGCAATAATAGGAATGGTAGCGTACAACCAGCTTAGACTAACTTTAAAATATGTGTTTTTTTGGAGCAACTAGGAAGCAGCTTTATTAGTCTGGACCTGCTACAGCAGGGTTCCTTGAAGCTGGACCTCTGATTTCAAATTCCATGAGACTTGAAATTGTTGTTAGATTAGAATAAATATCAAAAGATGCAATGTTAGTCAGCAGACTCCCCAAACATCCAAGTTTTTGTCACAGATAATCCCCTTAACCTCGCTGGGAGCCTGGTACTACTTAAGCCAAGTTGTTTCCTGTATAAACTTAATCGTACAGTTGGTATTGCTTCCAAAAACTCTAGCCTCTTGTCTAGGGTTTTGCAGTTGTGCTTTCTTAGGATAGATCCTTTTTGCTCTGTTATTTAAAGATACAATTAAAAACGGCTCCATCATGCGAGTGACCTGTATGACTTATTTCTGGTTTTGTAATTGTTTCAGATGCCTCAATGTCATAAAGCTGCTGCAGTCATGCTGTGAGAAATGCGATTACAAGTCCACTCATTGTGGCCAGTTGTCTGGGCTCTTGAAAATGAGTTCCAAGTGAATAAATATGCTTTATATAAGCAATTCATGAATCTTGGGATCATCAAATATTTTTAATGCTCCAGGGCCATAGCAATATGTAGCTTCCTACTTGGCATGTTTTGGTGAGCTATGTGCTGTTGTAAATAATCCAGAGATCTGAAAGTTGCTCGACAGGCTTTCGAATATCTCGAAACAGTTCTTTCTGAAAATTTTCGCCCAAGAAAAGGAATTGCGTTTTTATTCTTTTTCTCAAATTCAACACCAGTTTGATCCTCCTGTGGGAGTATGTATTTGCAATATTGGTTTTCAACTATTACCGTTGGATGTGTAACATTTATCAAACAACTTTATGGCGTCATAGTCAAACACTTTTAATTACCGTACAAGAGCAAAGTTTTAGTGATTGCCTGTAATTGTCCAATCATCATTGAATGGTTAATGAATAAATCTTAGATTCCAGATCATACAACAACCTTGCTGGCTGACATCTGGATTTCCAACTCATAGGAAGTTAATGAATGAGTCTTGGATTTGACATCATACAACAACCTTGCTGGGACTGGCATCTTAATTTCCAATTCAATAACTTATTACTCTATTTATAGAGCTCAAGTTTGGTGATTGCTTTTAATTGTTCAATGAGATAGCTTATCCTATTAAAGTTACTTTATGGGAAAATTTTATAATGAGATGAGAGAGAAGTGGGTTGTCAAAAATGGCCATCGGCTCCCAGCAAAAAATCATAGAAGGAAGTGGCAGCAGCATTTAGGGGTCATTCAAGAGGCACTGTGAGATGGTAAAAGAAATTGGTTTTCCCCTCTTGATGTGGCATATTACACTCACGAGGGGAAATTGATTTCTCCTCCAAAGTGTCCCTCAAACGGGGCCTTAATGCAAATCATGCTCGTACATGTGAGAATATTTTAAATGATGACAAAAATACCCTTTTTGCCTCAAGAACGTAAACCACAAGGATGTCGCATCCTACCCTTTCCCCCACTTTCATCGCACTTCCCCTTCCATTGTATAGTTTCCTACTTCCCTTTCCTCCTCTGGCAATCACGGACAAGGTGCAGAGACAATACTTCCATCTCCCCCCTCTCACTATCGTCTCATCGCAACTACCTCCCAACCCATCACAATTGCATCCTAACCGATGACAACTACCTGACAACAACAAAACAAAAATGTGTCACAATTATATAGATGTTGAGTGATGTTTTGTTATTTGTTTTTAAATTATAATTAATTTAATTTTTTTGCTTGCAAATTGAAAAGTTGGATTGAGGATGTTATAACCCAATTCCCCAAATTGTTTAAAAAATAATAAAGAAAGTACATAACAGTTAAATAAAAAAAATGCACATATCTAAGGAATTGCAACATTGAATTAAAGGCCCAAGATCCATGAGTTTCTGGTAGAGTCTAAGTAGGCAGCTTATAGGAAACATCTTACACCTGTATGTATGAATAGGCATAGTAAAAAATTCATGTAAAAGAAAAACCACCTATAAGCTTATGCCAAGTAGATTACTCACAGAGCAGAAAAGAAAGGACCATACGACAATCTTGGGAAGCAAGGAATGTTTTATGCTGAAGTGATTTAGCAACATTGCAAATACAATTCAACAATATTGTTGCATGTTGTTAAATTTTAATTATACTCGCAAGCACACAAATCTATATTAGACAGGTGACTAAACTAAGTGTCGATCCTACATAGACTTGAAATAAAAAAAATTAAATTTTAATCTAATCAAGTCTAATTCTAATCTAGTTAAAAATTTATCAAGTAGATTCCTACTTTAAATACTCTAAAATAATTAAGAATAAAAAGCTAAGTAAACTAATGAAGTAAAGTTACCAAAACTACCAAAAATAAGTAATAACATCCAAAGTAAAATATAAGAAATACTTAAATATCAAGTTTTGAGAAAATTGATAAAGCAATATCAAATAATTCAAGTATCCAAATAATTAAATTATTAAGGCATGAGAATTTACAAAATTAATTCGTAGAGAATCATGTCTATGATTGTGGATTTAATTTAAAAAATTATCTCATAATACATAAAAAATCAATCTTTTGTACTCGGAATATATCATCTTTAAGCATACTTCTAACAATATAAATTTTGTTTCTTATATCCACAAGATTCAAATTATAATTAATACTCAACTCTAATTATAGAGCTACAAATCCAAGCATTAAACTAATAAAAACTACTTTGAATAATAAGAAGAACATGATTAATCTTATATCCAAGATTGATTTTATTAATTGAAAATAAGTAGAATAATAAGCATTAAAACACATGAAAATAAGTAGAATAAACTCTTGTAAACATGAATTCACACAAATTAACAAGGCATCATCCTAGCCTTGGATGAAAAAATAGCCACTCATTACTCTAAAAACTAAAATTTCTATTGAAATAAGAGTGTGTCTAGCGTGACCAAATTTGGTGACTAGGGGCTTAGTGACCAACAATTGGATGCCACCACATCAGTAGAAAGTGGTGAGAGAGAAACACTACAACAAAATTGACTATTAGCAATGCACACACCAGCATCACTAAAAACTACTAATTGTGACATATAAAAAAGTGTCGCAAAAAAATTACCATTAGCGTCGCTAATCATCATGTATTAGCGACGCATAGCATCAAGCATTGCTAATACTAAACATATTAGCAACACTTTATATTATGTGTCACTACTAGTTATGTTATTAGCAATGCTTTGAACAAGTGTCACTAATATATATATATATATATATATATATATATATATATATATGTATTAAATCTTTTGTAAACGTCACCAATAGATTTCATAATGGAGACACTTGTACAACAACGTCGCTAAAAATTAGATTATTAGCGATCTTACAACAAGCGTCACTAATACATATGAATTTAACATAAAGCATCGCTAATAGATACTAAACATATTAGCAATGCTTGTAGAACTAATAACGATGCTAATATCTTTATTAATTAATTTTATGTAAAAAATAATTATATGATAGAGAGAGAGGAAGAGAGAGAGGAGAGGAGAGAGAGGGGAGAGGAAGAGAGAAGTGGGAGAGAGGAGAGAAGGAGATAGAGAGGGAGGAGAGGAGAGAGAGAAGGAGATTGAGAGAGAGGGAGGAAGAGAGAGAGAGGAAGGAAGAGAGAGAGGGATAGAAAGGAGAGAAGAGAGAGATGGGTGGAAAATTTTTAATTATACATTATTTTTTATAATTTTAAAAAATAAAAAATGTATAGTAGCGACGTATACTACTATGCATCCCTACTATACTCACGTAGTAGCGACTCATAGAGATATGTGTTGCTACTAGCTAAGTATAGTAGCGACACATATTAGTATACGTTGCTAATAACTTATGTAGTAGCGACGCATACATAAATTAAACAAAAGAGAGAGAGGGGAGTGAGGACAGAGAGAGAAAGAGAGAGAGGGAGAGGAGAGAGAGGAGAGAGAGAGAGGGAGAGGAGAGAGAGGAGAGAGAGAGAGGGAGAGGAGAGAGAGGAGAGAGAGAGAGAGGAGAGAGAAGGAGACTGAGAGAGAGAGTGAGGAAGAGAGAGAGAGAAAGAAAGGAGAGAAAGAGAGAGGGGGGAGGGAGGAGAGAGAGGAAGAGAGAGAGAGAGATAGAGGAATAGAGAGAGGAGAGAGAGAGAAGAGAGAGAGATGAGGGGAGAGAAAGAGGGAGGGAGGAAGAGAGAGGGAGAGATGGAAGGAGAGGAGAGAGAGGGGATCGGGAGAGTGGGAGGGAGGAAGGAGAAAGGGAGGATAGAGAAAGAGAGAGGGAGAGAGAGAGGAGAGAAAGAGGAGAGGAAGAGAGAGGAGAGGGAGGAAGAGAGAGAGAGGGAAAGGAGAGAGAGGGAGGAAGAGAGAGAGGGTAGAGAGAGAGGAGAGAGAATGAGGGGAGAGAGGGTGGAGAGAGAGAGAAAGAGACCGTAGCGACACATATAGTATGCATTGCTAATACACTAGTGTATTAGTAACGTATACTATATGCATCGCTAATAATGGTTGTATTAGCGACACATACATATGCATCGCTAATAACTTTTTTTTTACTCCCGTACGGTTCTCTGTTATTTAACCCCCCTGACCCTCTCTCATCCAACTCCGCTGCCACCGTCCCCAAGCCACAACCTCCACCCCCCTTCTTTCACCGCCATTCCCCTCACCGGATCCCCCTCTCCACCCCTGGTAGTCGCCACCCCCTCCCCCTGTCCCCTCTCTTACCCCCGCTGCCACCGCCTCCCCTCCCTTGGCCCCACCCTCACCCCCACCTCACTCCTTCCCCTCTCCATAAATAGAGAGGGGAAGGAGGGGGGAGTGGGAGCGAGAGGGCCGACCCCCCTCCTTCCTCCCGCTCCGCCAAGAACCTCCCCCCTCCTCCACCCGCACCCCTCCCTCTCTGCGTATAGAGAGGGGAAGGGGGGGGGGGGAGGGGCTCTCCCGTTTACAACTAAGGAGGGGGGCAACACACCCTCTTCCCCGCTGGGCCCTCCACGGGCGGGCCTTTTTTTTAAAAAAATTTTGTGGTTTTTAGCGACGCATATCATTATGCATTGCTAATAATATATATATATATATATATATATATATATATATATATATATATATATATATATATATATATATATATATATATATATATATATATATATATATATATATATATATATATATATATATATAATATTTTGCTAGTAGCGATGTATAACATGCGTCGTTAATAATATTTTTTTATTTTTTTACGTATTTTGAAATTATTAGCGATGCATAACTATGCGTCGCTATTAACCAATTATTAGCAATGTATAAATTTATTTGTCGCTAATAAATGTATATTGTCGATGCTTAATTATATGTCGGAAAAGAAAACTCATTAGTGACGTATAAATATGTCACAAATGGTGACTTTTAGCGATTCTTATATTAAGCATCGCTAATGAGCAGTAGCAATGATAGTTTTATCAACGCATGTGGCAAGGCTTTTTATGCGTCACTAATAACTATTAGCAACACTTATAATACTATTAGCGTCACTAATAGTCAGTTTTGTTGTAGTGAAACATGGAATGTGATCCATAGGTTCCTAGGTTCCCTCTCTCCACATGTCTGGTCCTACAATCTGGGGTCATGGAAAGTGGTCAGGAAAACAAATTTCTCAAAATAAATAAAAAGAAACTTACAAGATGTGAAGCAAAGAAAAAACCTTAAAAACTATTATACTATAGTTACAGTAAACAGTAGTCCACTACACTGCCATCTTCAACCTTTAGCCTGCTATAATAACCTGAGACAAAAAATTTCCGCTGTTTCGTTTCCTTTCTTTTGAATTTTTGTACTCTCAAGCTCTCCTTTCTCTTTTTTCTGGCTGCTGGAGTTGTTTTTTTGTTTGGTTCATTACTCTCTGCTCTGGTTAGACCTTTTATTCTCTCAATCAGCACCTTTTCATTTCTTGTTCAAGTTTCACATAAATAGCCTCTTTCCCTTATTTGACTCTAGCTTGATTCATTCCTTTTTTATTCTCTTGTCCATCACATCTTTCTCTTCTTGTCTTCCTTTTTTTTTGGTGCGAACTGCACCTTCTAGTTCTAAACTATTCATCTTGCGGGTCATTAGCTGCTTGTTTTGTTCCCAACATTTAAAATCTTTACTTTGCTTTGATAGGATTGGGAATGATTGGAAAGGAGCAAAACTTCCACTTCTAAAGCCAAGTTACATGATTCCCTCTCCTCATAGTATGTTTGTAAATTGGAAGTATGAATTGCTATAATTGGTTCATTTGATGTCGTAAGCTAAGTTTGCTTTAAACATTGATTATTTCAAGTAAGGTTGGGTATGTATATCTTAAGGTGGAATGTGAATATGCAACTTTATGTGAGTCCCTTAAATTAGTTTTACCCATGTTTTGAAGGATATGATCTGATTTATATCAAGGAGGAGAATATACACCCTAGTGTAATGGATAAAAAGAAGTTAACTGTTAGGGCCTAATGGTTGATTGGTAGATGCAAGGAGTCTTTTTTTTTTGTTGCAAAGTACATTGAGTGATCATTAGATTTGATCAAGTTAGGTATATATTAAGGAAGATAAAGATGCGTGTATGTAAGTTTTTTTATGAAACATATCCTGTGTGTTTTGTGCTTAGTGTTCATGCCTTTGATAAATAATAATAGATGCAAAGTAATTCACCGATTATGTATTTTTTGTTGGTAGGCTAAGTAAGAAGAATATAACTCATTAATTTTACCTATGTTTTGAAAGATGTCATCTGATGATTTATAGCAAGACGGAGACCAAATAACCTATTTTACATGGATTAGACAAAGTTAACTGATAGGGCCTAACTGTTATGTAAGGAGTTTTTTTTTCAAAATATATTGTGTGGTCATTATATTTGATCAAGTTAGGTTTATATATAGGTAGATAAAGATGCGTGTATGTAAATAAAATTATAAAACATATCTTGTGTGTTTTGTGCTTAGTGTGCACACCTTTGATACATAATAGGAGATGCAAAGTAATTCACTAATCATGTATTTTTTGTTGGTAGGCTAAGTAAGAATAATATAGTTAAATAGTTTTACCCATGTTTTGAAAGATGTGATATGATTTATAGCAAGGGGGAGACCATATAACGCAGTTTATATTGATCAGACGAAGTTAACTCATAGGGCCTAACTGTTGACTAAGTTTTTGTTCTTTCAAAGTACATTGTGTGGACATTAGATTTGATCTTGTTAGGTATATATATAGGTAGAAAAAGATGTGTGTATGTAAGTTAAATTATGAAACATATGTTATGTGTTTTGTCCTTAGTGTGCATGCCTTTGATAGATAATAAGAGATGCAAAGTAATTCACTGATTATGTATTTTTTGTTGGTAGGCTATTTAAGAATAATATAGCTCATTAGTTTTACCCATGTTTCAAAAGATGTGATATGATTTATAGCAAAGTGGAGACCATATAACCTAGTTTAAATAGATTAGACTAAGTTAACTAATAGGGCCTAACGGTTAATTGGCATATGTAAGGAGTCTTATTTTGCAAATTACATTGTGTGGTGATTAGATTTGATCAAGTTAGGTTTATACATGGGTACATAAATAAGCATATATGTGAATTATATTATCCAACATATCTTGTGTGTTCGGTGCTTATTATGCATGCCTTTGATAAATAACAATAGATGCGAAGTAATGAACTATGAATGCATTTTTTATTGGTAGGCTAGATCAATATAGATCATTAGTTTTACCCATGTTTTGAAATATGTGATCTGATTTCTAGTTAGGAGGAGACAATATATTCTAGTTTATATGGAAAAAGAGATGTTAACCGATTGGGCTTAATTGTTGACTTGTAGATGTAAGGAGACTTCTTTTTTATATAAATAACATTATGTGGTCATTATATTTGATCAAGGTAAGTTTATAAATGGGTAGATAAATATGCGTGTGTGTGAATTATATTGTCAAGCAAATCTTGTGTGTTTGGTGCTTAGTATGCATGCCTTTGATAGATAATAATAGATGCAAAGTAACTATGGATGTATTTTTTGTTGGTAGGCTAAGTAATAACAATATAGATAATTAGTTTTACCAATGTTTTGAAAGTTGTGATCTTATTTATAACAAGGAGGAGACCATATAACCTAGTTTATATGGATTAGATGAAGTCAACTAAAAGGGCCTAACTGTTAATTGGTAGATGTAAGGAGGCTTTTTTTTCAAAGTACATTATGTGGTCATTAGATTTGATCAAGTTAGTTTTATATATGGGTAGATAAAGATGCCTGTATGTAAGATTAATTACAAAACATATCTTATCTGTTTAGTGTGTATGCCTTTGATAGATAATAAGAGATGCAAAATAATTCATTGATTATGTATTTTTTGTTGGTAGGCTAAGTAGGAATAATATAGCTCATCAATTTTACATATGTTTTGAAAGATGTGATATGATTTATAGCAAGAGGGAGACCATATAACCTGGTTTATGTAGATTAGACGAAGTTAATTGATAGACCTAACTATTGACCAGTAGATGTAAGAAGGCTTTTTTTTTCAAAGTATATTATGTGATCATTAGATTTGATCAAGTTATGTATATATATGGGAAGATAAAGATGCATTTATGTAGGTTAAATTGTGAAACATATCTTGTGTGTTTTGTGCTTAGTGTGCATGCCTTTTATAGATAATAAGAGATGCAAACCAAACCACTGATTATGTATTTTTTGTTGGTAGGCTAAGTAAAATAATATAGCTCATTAGTTTTACCAATGTTTTGAAAGATGTGATATGATTCATAGCAAGGGGGAGGCCATATAACCTAGTTTATTTGAATTAGATGAAGTTAATAGATAGGGCCTAACTATTGATTGGTAGATGTAAGAAGACATTTTTTTGCGTAGTACATTGTGTTGTGATTAGATTTGATGAAGTTAGGTTTTTATATGATTAGATAAATAAGCCTGCATGCGAATTATATTTTCAAACATATCTTGTATGTTTGGTGCTTAGTATGCATGTCTTTAATAGATAAAAATAGACGCAAAGTAATTAACTGTGAATGTATTTTTTGTTGGTAAGCTAGGTAAGAACAATGTAGATCATTTGTTTTACCCATGTTTAGAAAGATGTGATCTGATTTCTAGCTAGGAGGAGACCATATATCCTAATTTAAATGGATAAAAAGAAGTTAACTGATAGGGCTTAACTTTTTATTGGTAGATGTAAGGAGGTTCTTTTTGTAAAATACATTGTTTGGTCATTAGATTTGATGAAGTTAGATTAATATATGGGTAGTTAAATAAGCATGTACATGAATAATATTGTCAAACATATCTTGTGTGTTTTGTGATTAGTACGCATGCTTATGATAGCTAACAATAGATGCAAAGTAATTACTTGTGAATGTATTTCTTGTTGGTAGGCTAAGTGAGATCAATATAAATTATTACTTTTACGTATGTTTTGAAAGATGTGATCTGATTTATAGCAAGGAGGAGACCATATGACCTAGTTTATATGGATTAAACGAAGTTAATTTATTGGGCCTAATTGTTGACTCGTAGATATAGGGAGGCTTTAGTTTTTGCAAAGTACATTATGTGGTCATTAGATTTGATCAAGTTATGTTTATATATGGGTAGATAAAGATGTGTGCAAGTTAAATTATGAAACATATCTTGTATGTTTTGTGCTTAGTGTGCATGCCTTTGATAGATAATAAGAGATACAATGTAATTCACATATTATGTATTTTTTGTTTGTAGGCTAAGTTAGAACAAAAAAATCACTAATTTTTCCTATGTTTTGAAAGATGTGATCTGATTTATAGCAAGGAGGAGACCATATGACCGAGTTTATATGGATTAAATGAAGTTAATTGATTGGGCCTAATTGTTGACTCATAGATGTAAGGAGGCTTTAGTTTTTGCAAAGTACATTGTGTGGTCGTTAGATTTGATCAAGTTAGGTTTATATATGGGAAGATAAAGATCCATGTATGTAAGTTAAATTATGAACTTATCTTATGTGTTTTGTGCTTAGTGTGCACGCCTTTGATATATAATAAGAGATACAAAGTAGTTTACTGATTATGCATTTTTTGTTGTTAGGCTAAGTAAGAATAATATAGCTAATTAATTTTACCTATGCTTTGAAAGATGTGATCTGATTTCTAAGGAAGGGGAAAACCAATAACAAAGTTTATATGGATTAAACAAAGTTATCTGATAGTGCCTAACATTTAACTATTAAATGTAAGGAGGCTTTTTTTCCAAAGTATATTGTGTGGTCATTATATTTGATCAAGTTAGGTTTATATATGGGTAGATAAAGATGAGTGTATGTAAGTTAAATTTTAAAACATATCTTGTGTGTCTTGTGCTTAGTGTGCATACCTTTGATAGATAATAAGAGGTGAAAAGTAATTCACTGATTATGTGATATAAGTAAGAGTAATATAGCTCATTAGTTTTACCCATGTTTTGAAAGATGTGATATGATTTATGGCAAGGGCAAGACCATATAACCTAATTTATATAGTTTAGACGAAGTTAATTGATAGGGCCTAAGTGTTGACTATTAGATGTAAGGAGGTTTTATTTTCCAAAGTGCATTGGGAGGTCATTAGTTTTGATAATGTTAGGTTTATATATTGGTAGATAAATAAGTCTGTATGTGAATTGTATTGTCAAACATATCTTGTGTGTTTGGTTCTTAGTATGCATGTCTTTGATAGATAATAATAGATGGAAAGTAATTAACTATGAATGTATTTTTTGTTGGTAGGCTAATTATAAACAATATAGATCATTAGTTTTACTCATTTTGTGAAGGATTTAATCTATTTTTTAGCCAGGAGGAGATTATATACCCTAGTTTATAAGGATAGAAAGAAGTAAATTGATAGGGCCTAACAGTTGACTGGTAGATGTAAGGAGGTTTTTTTTGCATAGTACATTGTGTGGTCATTAGATTTGATCTGTTAGGTTTACATATGAGTAGATAAATCAGCATATATGTGGATTATATTGTCAAACATATCTTGTGTGTTAGGTGCTTAGTATGCATACATATGTTAGATAATAATAGATGCATAGTAATTTGCTATGAATGTATGTTTTTTTGGAAGGCTAAGGGTGAACAAAATAGGTCATTAGTTTTACCCATATTCTAAAAGATGTGATCTAATTTATAGGAAGGAGAAGACTATATAACCTAGTTTATATGGATTAAATGAAGTTAACATATAGAGCCTAAATGTTGACTGGTAGATGTAAGGAGTTTTTTTCTTTTTGCAAAGTATATTGTGTGGTCATTAGATTTGATAAAGTTAGGTTTATATATGGGAAGATAATGATGCACATATGTAAATTAAATTATGAAACATATCTTCTGTGTTTTATGCATAGTGTGCATACCTTTGATAAATACGAAGAGATGCAAAGTAATTTACTGATTATGTATTTTTTGTTGTTAGGCTAAGTAAGAATAATATAGCTAATTCGATTTACCCATGTTTTGAATGATATAACCTGATTACTAGCAAGGAGGAGACCATATAACCTACTTTATATGGATTAGATGAAGTTAACTGATAGGGCCTAACTTTTGGCTAGTAGATGTAAGGAGACCTTTTTTTTTAAAAATACATTGTTTGGTCATTAGATTTGATGAAGTTAGATTAATATGTGGGTAGTTAAATAAGCATGTACGTGAATAATATTGTCAAACATATCTTGTGTGTTTTGCGATTAGTATGTATGCTTATGATAGATAACAATAGATGCAAAGTAATTACTCGTGAATGTATTTCTTGTTGGTAGGCTAAGTGAGATCAATATAAATCATTACTTTTATGTATGTTTTGAAAGATGTGATCTGATTTATAGCAAGGAGGAGACTATATGACCTAGTTTATATGGATTAAATGAAGTTAATTGATTGGGCCTAATTGTTGACTCGTAGATGTAAGGAGGTTTTAGTTTTTGTAAAGTACATTATGTGGTCATTAGATTTGATCAATTTATATTTATATATGGGTAGATAAAGATGCGTGTAAGTTAAATTATGAAACATATCTTGTATGTTTTGTGCTTAGTGTGCATGCCTTTGATAGATAATAAGAGATACAATGTAATTCACATATTATGTATTTTTTGTTTGTAGGCTAAGTTAGAACAAAAAAATCATTAATGTTTCCTATGTTTTGAAGGATGTGATCAGATTTCTAGCTAGGAGGTGACCATATACCCCAGTTTATATGGATAAAAAAAAATTCACTCATAGGGCCTAACTGTTGACTGGTAGATGTGAGAAGTTTTTTTTTTGCAAAGTACATTGTGTGGTCATTAGATTTGATAAGGTTCGGTTATATATGGGTAGTTCAATAAGCATGTAAGTAAATTATATTGTCAAACATATCTTGTGTGTCTGGTGCTTAGCACATATGCCTTTGATAGATAATAATAGATGCAAAGTAATTGACTGTGAATATTTTTTTTGGTAGGCTAAGTAAGAACAATATAGATTATTAGTTTTTCCCATGTTTGGAAGGATTTGATATGATTTCTAGCTTGGAGTAGACCATATACCCTAGTTTATATGGATAAAAAGAAGTTAATTGATGGGGCCTAATATTTCACTGGTAGATGTAAGGAGGTTTTTTTTTTCAAAGTACATTGTGTGGTCTTTAGATTTGATCCAAATAGATTTATACATAAGTAGATAAATAAGCATGTACGTGAATTATATTGTCAAACATATCTTTTTGTGTTTGGTGCTCAGTATGCATGCCTTTGATAGATAGTAATAGATGCAAAGTAATTAACTGTGAATGTATTTTTTGTTGCTAGGCTAAGTAAGAAGAATATAGATAATTAGTTTTACCCATGTTTTGAAGGATGTGATATGATTTCTAGCTAGGAGGAGACCATATACGATAGTTTGTATGGATAAAAAGAAGTTAATTAGTAGGGCCTAACTATTGACTGGTAGATTTGAGGCTTTTTTTTGTTGCAAAGTACATTTTGTGGTCATTAGTTTTGATCAAGTTAGATTTATATAAAGGTAGATAAAAAAGCATGTATGTAAATTATATTGTCAAATTTATCTTTCGTGTTTGGTGCTTAGTATACATGCCTTTGATAGATTGTAATAGATGCAAAGTAATTAACTATGAATGTATTTTTTTTGCTAAGCTAAGTAAGAATAATATAGAACATTAGTTCTACCATTGTTTTGAAAGATGCGATCCAATTTGTAGCTATGAGGAGACTATATATCCTAGTTTGTATGGATAGAAAGATGTTAACTGATTGAGCATAACTGTTGACTGGTATATGTAAGGAGGTTTTTTTTAAAGTACATTGTGTGGTCATTAGATTTGATCAAGTTAGGTTTATATATGGGTAGATAAAAATATGTTTATGTAAGTTAAATTATGAAACATAGCTTGTGTCTTTTACACTTAGTGTTCATGCCTTTGATAGATAATAAGAGATGCAAAGTAAGTAACTGATTATGTATTTTTTGTTGGTAGGCTTAGGTAGAATAATACAACTAATCAAATTTACCCTTGTTTTGAAAGATGTGATATGATTTATAGTAAGGGGGGGGACCATATAACCTAGTTTATATAGATTAGACGAAGTTACTAATAGGGCCTGACTATTGGCTGGTAGATTTAAGGAGGCTTTTGTTTCTCAAAGTACATTATGCGGTCATTAGATTTGATCAAGTTATTTTTATATATAGGTAGATAAATATGAGTGTATGTAAGTTCAATTAAGAAACATATCTTATGTGTTTTGTGCTTATTGTGCATGCCTTTGATAGATAATAAGAGATGCCAAGTAATTTTCTAATTATGTATGTTTTGTTGGTAGGCTAAGTAAGAACAAATAGATAATTAGTTTTACCCATGTTCGGAAGGATGTGATCAGATTTCTAGCCAGGAGGTGACCATATACTCTAGATTAATATGGATAAAAAAAATAACTGATAGGACCTAACTATTAATTGGTAGATGTAAGGATTCTTTTTCTTTTGCAAAGTACATTGTGTGGTCATTAGATTTGATAAGGCTAGGTTTATATATGGGTAGTTAAATAAACATGTATTTGAATTATATTGTCAAACATATCTTGTGTGTTTGGTGATTAATATGTACGCCTTTGGTAGAGAATAATATATGCAAAGTAATTAATTGTTAATGTATTTTTTTTGGTAGGTTAGGTAAGAAAAGTATAGATTATTAGTTTTACCCATGCTTTGTTGGATGTGATATGTGTTCTAGCTAGGAGGAGACGATATACCCTAGTTTATATATTTTGTGTTTGGTGCTTAGTATGAATGCCTTTGATATATAGTAATAGATGCAAAGTAATTAACTATGAATGTATTACTTGTTGCTAGGCTAATTAAGAAGAATATAGATCATTAGTTTCACCTATGTTTTGAAAGATGTGATCTGATTTCTCGCCAGGAGGAGACCATATATCCTAGTTTAATGAATAAAAAGATGTTAACTGATTGGGCTTAACTGTTAACTCGTAGATGTAAAGAGGTTTTTTTTGTAAAGTACATTATGTAGTCATTCAATTTGATCAAGTTAGGTATATATATGGGTAGACAAATAAGCGCATATGTGAAATATATTGCCAAACATATCTTGTGTGTTTGGTGCTTAGTATGCATGCCCTTGATAGATAATAATAGATGCAAAGTAACTATGAATGTATTTTTTGTTGGTAGTCTAAGTAATAACAATATAGATCATTAGTTTTGCCAATGTTTTGAAAGTTGTGATCTTATTTATAACATGGAATAGGCCATATAACCTAGTTATATGGATTAGATGAAGTCAACTAAAAGGGCTTAACTGTTAACTGGTAGATGTAAGAAGGTTTTTTTTTTCAAAGTATATTGTGTGGTCATTAGATGTGATCAAGTTAGGTTTATATATAGGGAGATAAAGATACATGTACGTATGTTAAGTTATGAAACATATCTTGTGTGTTTTGTACTTAGTGTGCATGCCTTTGATAGATAATACGATATGCAAAGTAATTCACTGATTATGTATTTTTTGTTGGTAAGCTAAGGTAGAATAATATAGCTCATCTATTTTACCCATGTTTTGAAGGATGTGATGTGATTAATAGCTTTGGGTAAACCATATAACCTAGTTTATATGGATTAGACAAAGTTAACTGATAGGGGCTAACTATTAACTAGTAGATGTATGGAGGCTTTTTTTTACAAAGTACCTTATGTGATCATTAGATTTGATCAAGTTATGTTCATATAAGGGTAGATAAATAAGCGTGTATGTGAATTTTATTGTGAACATATCTTGTTTGTTTGGTGCTAGTATGCATGCATTTGATTGATAACAATAGATGCAAAGTAATTAATAGTGAATGTTATTTTTGTTGGTAGGTTAAGTAAGAGCAATATAGATCATTAGTTTTACCCATGTTTTGAAGGATGTGATTTGATTTCTAGCTAGGAGTAGACCATATACCCTAGTTTATATGGATAAGAAAAAGCTAACTAATAGGGCCTAACTTTTGACTCGTAGATGTAAGGAGGTTTTTTCTAAAAAGTACATTATGTGGTCATTAGATTTGATCAAGTTAGGTTTATATATGGGTAGTTTAATAAGCATATATGTGAATTATATTGTCAAACGTATCTTGTGTTTTTGGTGCTTAGTGTGCATGCCTTTGGTAGATAATAATTGATGCAAAGTAATTAACAATGAATATATTTTTTGCTGGTAGGCTTATTAAGAACAATATAGATCATTAGTTTTACCCATATTTTGAAAAATGTGATCATATTTATAGCAAGGAGTGGACCATATAACCTAGTTTATTTGGATTAGACGAAGTTAACTAATAGGGCTTTACTTTGGACTTGCAGATGGAAGGAGGCTTTTTTTTTTGTAAAGTACATTGTGCGGTTATTAGATTTGATCAAGTTAGGTTTATATATGGGCAGATAAAGCTGCGTGTATGTAAGTTAAATTATGAAACATATCTTGTGTGTTTTGTGCTTAGTGTGCATGTCTTTGATAGATAATAATAGATGTAGAGTAGTTAACTGTGAATGTATTTTTTGTCGGTAGTCTAAGTAAGAACAATATAGATCATTAGTTTTACTTAAGTTTTGAAGGATGTGATCTGATTTCTAGCAAGGAGACCATATACCCTAGTTTATATGGGTAAAAAGAAGTTAACTGATAGGGCATAACTGTTAACTTGTAGATGTAAGAAGGTTTTTTTTTTGTAATGCACATTGTGTGGTCATTGGATTTGATCAAGTTAGATTTTTATATGGATTCATCTCCACTGCTTAGCTTGTACGCATCTATGAATGAAAAGGAAGCCATTGTCTCATGGGCAGCCGTTGCAAATGCATGGGCACATGTTTCCCCAAGCCTTGTCAAGTTGCTCAAGGTGAATGATTAAGATTTCTGGGAATATGATCTCCACCACTTCCTACTTCATGTCAACTGTAACCATTGGACTTTGGTTTTACTTGATTTGAAGAATGATGCGATATACATAATGGACCCGTACTACTCTGGAGCTGATATAGAACAATACTACAAGAACTTGGCCATCCTTAGACATATTTTACCTATACTTTTGTTTAAATTAGGATATAACGTAGTTGAAACCTTGAGGCTCCCGTTGAAAGAGATAACCAGACACCGACAACAAATCAATAACAATGATTGTGGTGTCTACGTCTACATTTATATATTGTACTTGTCGCATGGGTACTAATTTGACTTTACCGGGGCTGACATGTGCATCATGAGGCATAGGGCTGCATACCAAATTATGCAACATTGCATATGATGGTGATATAGTGTGATTATCTTTGGCATAGTTGTATAAAATATTTTCTTTTGTTATGTAGACATGAACCAAATGTCAATGTATTAGTTAAGGACATTGTGATGTGAATGTGGGTGTGAATGGTATTAGCCTTGAGTATTTGATGTGGATGCGTGGGTAAATGTTGGTGTTTGAGAAGATTTTTGTGCATTTTCCACGTAGATGTGTGGGTGAATGTGGATGTGTTTGTGAATGTTGGTATTTTATTATAGGTTTTGATACCTACTGTGATTCTAAGTTCAATTTAGAGAGACTTGGTTGTAGTAATTCATGCAGATGGGTATCTTCCTTTTTTGTCACAGACATGATCATTAAATAATGGATTTTTCTCCATCTTATGCTCTCGTTGACAATTCAATTATTATGTGTTATTCTTGGCTAAGGATATGCATTATTATTGCCTGGTTACATCTCATCATTTCAATCTTGAAATCAGGATAATATAGACATTAGATCACTCATATTCTAAAAAGCTCAAGACAAAGGTGATTGGAATTTTCAGCTGTGTCAAGTAGTTTTCTGGGTTGATTTTCTCAACTGATTTAGCACTTGAAAGTGATTTCCCACAATTTTTCGAGTCCCACCATTTGTCCATCTATTTGCTAAAGTTCATGAAAGATTATCTAGGGCTTAGTTTGCTAAAACATATGCTGCAACTTGGGCTTTTCCATAAAATGAGTTATTGTAACATGATCAAATTGCACCGTAAGCTGAAAATGTGAAGAAAGGATACAAAAACCGAGAATATGAATGATTGTC
Source organism: Saururus chinensis (assembly GCA_035235625.1). NCBI lineage: Eukaryota > Viridiplantae > Streptophyta > Magnoliopsida > Piperales > Saururaceae > Saururus > Saururus chinensis. The sequence goes on from CP141140.1 coordinate 34,101,267, forward strand.
AATGAGTTCCCTTGCAATCGGACTCAAAACATTATCCAGTGAGAGCAAAATTGACATTATTTTATGTCCGTCATAGAAGAGCAGATAAATGATACAATCTTTAGCAGTTGTTAAAGTTACAGTTTTCTTACGCTAATTAGGTTGCATTAGAATATAAAGAAGTTGCTCAATGTAATTTTTAGCCTGCTCATCACCACGAGTCAATTGATTCCTGACACAATAAATGTGCACAATGTGTCAACATATCAAAGGGTATGAAAAACAACCATGCAAGCATTGATGAAATAGAAGAGTTAGGCATTTCGATGGTCAATCATATGGGGGGAAATCTCAGTAACCATGTTTCCATCTTATGTGCAACATAACACCCAGAGAAACTAAAACTGACCCTAGGAGTGCCTAATCAAATTTGTAGCAAAAATACCATATGTTCAATACACTTTAAACAATCAAATCACCTTCCCTCAATAGAACACATGCACCAGAAAGAAGTCTATTTCACATATACATTCTCCTCACTTTATTCGTCTTCCTAGCTCCAAAAATTCAAAATACTCCACTCTACAAAAGAGAACATCATTTCCCTTGATGATTGCTCCGCTGCATCCATTGCTTAAATGGAGGCTGCTCCAATGAATATATGTATTACGACTCTTCATGTATGATTAGCCTGTTCTTTACACCTATTAACACACCACTTAGGCTACCTAGTCAATATTAAAAAAGTATGCATTGTTAGCACTTGGCTTTCCTCCTTGCACCAATCCACTTGCATTCTACCAAGTTGCATCCACTGCCTATCTCCATATTAGTTGTCGGTTCTTCATTTTTTGCAATTTCATGTATATCCTATGAGTTAATGGCACCTTCTTGCTTCAACATGAGTATTTAGACTACTTGACAGAAAGGATTCCTGGATGGCATACGTAAGGAAATAAGTCATCTGATAATGGGCTGGTTAAGAAATTTCTGCAGGTAACCTTCCCAAATAAACAACACTTTCATATTCAGTCATTGCGATGCTCACAAAAATGAAATAAACAAATAAAATTACACACTTTGATATGTAACTGCAATACCTGATCAAATCCCTTAGACCGGTCAGGATGGATGAGGATGGGTAGACACCTCTTGTCTTCATTCATCAAGCTACAATTTTGAAAATGGATCACAAAGGCCACATCTTCCATTTTCTCTTGATCAGGCCTAAAAGAATGTCTTTCCTCATTATAGCTTCTTTGAAGAACCATCAAGCATTTTGCCTTCCGACCATCATATTTCTCCTTCACATATAGCCCAACAGTGGGTTTGTTGTCCTATGATGAGGTTGCTTGGGCAAACCCTTTTTTGACCTTCTTGCCCTCTGATTCTTCCGCGTTGATAAGGTGCAGCTGTATCAGGCCACCCTGCCCTGATTGCAAAACTATTGTTCATTCAAGAGCTCTTTCACACATGTTTGGCATAATGAGGGCATATGGGTGTGATAAAACGAGTTTGAACATTTATAAACCGCCACAACAAGTCACGTTTCATTCCCCCACCCCACATGAAAACCTATGCTCATCTCTTGTAGCTTGAAGATCATAAAATCCTGTCTTAAGAGGTTATCTGAACATAAAATGCTTGTAATGCTTTTCAGTTTATGTGATGGCGATATTTATTTTATTGGAAAAAACCTTATCTACATAAGTGGAAAGAGGTCCTTTTCTAAGGGATGACTCAGCTGATATAATTTCTTCCATCCATGTATCTTCTTCTTGTTAGACGCAATATGGCAGCATTAGCTATTTCAAACACAAAGTTTGCATCATTGTTTTCCATCCCCAACATCAGCTTGAAAATCTTGTTGCATCACTAGAGAACTCCTCCATCACTTGGAGCAAGGGATAGAAAATAATAATATTAGTGAAAAAATACCATGGCTACAAACAAATGAAACCTGGATTCATTTAAAGAAAAGATCTCACAATGAAAATGAAACCTGAATTCATTTAAAAATTGACATCCATAAGCTCATTGAGTTCCTCTAGTTTTGTAAAAGCTTGTGTTTTTTGGTTTTGCACTCTTTCTTGCACCACTATATCTATAATTTGGAGAGAAGGAAACAGCAGGATGCTATCCTGGATTGCATGATCAATCAACTTTGCACTATTAAACTCTTCCTCTCTAGTAATGGAATTTGGGGATAAGACCCAAACACTATTAAGCAAAAAAAAAATAAAAAAAAAGAGAGAAAGAAAGTTAGTGCACCTGAAATTTCTGGTTGATTTGGATACGGGTTGTGTTTAAAACATTGTCTTGTTTCATCAAAGAAAAGTTCCATCTTAGAAAAACACTCCTTAGCCTTTCCCTTCCACCATAAGCAATACAAGTAAGAGGGAAAATTCATTAGAAAAAGTTGGACTATATGCATTACCAATATTATGAAGATGTTATCATTCATGACAAAGAATATGTAATACTTAACATTAAATACAAAAGGATCAAAGGAACAATTTGCTACAAGTATCATGATCATTTTACAATCATTCTATTACAAAAGAAAGGCCTAGAGTATTACACTAGTATGACTTTGTATGTGGTCTTGTCATGTACAAGAAAAAATGTCCTATACATAATTTATATGGAACAAAAAATACACACACAAAATATCAATCCACATTGTATCCAAAAAATTGTAACATCTTGAATCCCTCTTAGTTGGGAGTTGTCTATAAGGCGAATGTTTGCCACCAACGGCCAATTCCCAACTAAAAGTTTGTGATCTTCTATTGTTCACTGCACATGTGGGCTTGATTTGTACAAGCAGTGATCTCAGCCACGTCTCTCATTTTCTTCCCCTTTGTAGTTAGAGGGATGAGCATTGCTACATTTGGACATGTCTTATGCTTCCTTCTAATTTTTTTAACTCCCTGCTTGTTGACTAGTTGTAGGCCTTGTGTAGAAGTTGAAAGATGTGGGTGAGGAGGAGGTAGTGATAGAGGTGGGCTAGGAGGAGGAGGGGGTTGAGCTGTGGATGGAGGAGGATCAGTGCATTTCATTGGGTCCTCTCCCATAATTGTAGTACAAGTATTACGATAGTGACCATACTGTTTGCACTTACAACATTGTACTCTCCTTTTTTTCTTCCCCTTGAGAAAGTATCTGCTTCTTCTTTATCCTTGTCGGTCATGCCTTCTCCTTGCAAGGCCTCAACTTAAGGCTCTTCACATCTTCAGGAGTCTCCCATCTTTTATGTTTAAGGACCGGATATACTCCCTTGCTATAGGTTTGCCTACATGTTTCCTTTTTTTAGAATGGGGAGCAATAGTCAACATAATTTAGTCTTCGGTCACCACATGCCGACAACGCATGTTCACAAAGTAACTCCATTTGCTAAAACTCTCCACAAGTACAACTCTTTGATAAATGGTCAACCTGATCATCACCTCTTTCAAACCTACTCAAGACCTCATGGCTACTTATGGGATAACACATCATACATCTTGCTGGTTTGTTACAATTCTGAATCTTTCTTTTGGCATATTTTGTCAAGTAGTCCTTCCAATTCTCTGCCTCTAATCCACGCTTGTACCACATCTCTTGAGCCTTCAAATGGATAGCCTCAATGATCATAACAATGGGGAAGTGTCACTACTCCCTAATCATTCCATTGAAGACCTCACATGGGTTGGAAGTGACAATGTTATACCTGGGAGATGAAAAGTATGCACTAACCCACTTTGCCTTATCAATTTTTGTTAACCATTTGTGGGCTTCAAGGTTTTTCTCCTCAATGATAGCCAATTCTTCCATACACCACCCTAAGTGCTTTTGTCGCCCTAAAGAAGTTATTATTCAAACCTCTGTCATTGAAATGTGCAAACATGTTTTGAGATATATGAAATGCAAAATATCCATGTGCAACATATGGAAAACATTTAGCTACTTGTGATGTGATTGCTCTGTGCCGATCAAAAATTATCACAAGACCCTCCAAATAACCAAGCTTGGTTTCTAAATGTGTAAGGACCCCGCCCCATGCATCATTATTCTTTCCTTCTCGGATAGCACAAGCAATTGGGTATATATGGTTATCGCTATCCAAAGTGGATATCACAAACAAAGTCCCTTTGTACCTTCCTTTCAAGAAGGTGTCGTCTATACATATAACCCTTTGTATGTACTTCTTGAAGTTCTCCATGGTAGCTCCAAATGAAACAAAGCATCTCTCAAAGGTCTGATCTACTGTGTCATACTAGAGAGCAGTTGAGGTGCCCGGATTTGTGTTCTCCAACTCATAAAATAAGCAGCCAAGTTGCCATATGATGACTCATATGATCCTCTTAACCTGTTAAAAGCCACAACCTTCACCCTATATGACTTCAAATACTTCATCTTCATTCCATACTCCAAATCAAAATTAACTTGATTATCCTTTGGAGTATAAGCAACATGTTGCCTAAGGTGTTTCATGACTGAGTTAGCAATAATACCTGCTTTTACTTGTTTGTGATCCCCTCCAAAGATTGGTTTCCCACATGTATGAATATTGTTCAGAGCTTTCACTTTATATATACTACAACCATTGGTTATCACTGCATGTAACCTCCATGGACAGCCCGACACATTTCACACACTGTGAATCGAGATTTATTTGAATATAATACCTTGAACTCAAAGTTGTTGTGCATAGCAAACTTGTGTACATGCAGCTTCTGAGATTCCTTATCCTTAAACTTTTTCCCAAGTAGAACTACCTATGGATCATTGAAAAATTCAAATAAATCATCCTCCTCATCCATGTTGTGCTCATCATTCACACATTCATCCACATCTAAGCTACTCAAGGAATATATTTATATACAAATTAAAATGAGCCCAACATTTATAAGTTAGGTGTAATCAGTTAATTGACAATTTATGATATGATATTACCTTGGATTATGTTTTGGTGATGGAGTTTTTCCAAAACATCCAACTGATGATGATGCTTTCCTCCTCCCACTATCATCTAGGGCAATTATATGTGAAATGGTGGCATTTGCTCCTATTGGACCTTCATCTTCCCTACATTTAACACCCCTACCTAACCATGGTCAAGTTTGTCATTAAACATATGTTCACACCAATAAGTCATATTTCTTACCACTTTCTTTCTATCATTCCTGGCTTTACCACTTGAGTTAAGATTAGAGGGGGTCCACTTTCAACATCCCTACTTCCCATAGTCACATTTAATCCATTTGCATCCTCAATGTCATTATCTCCTCCTACACTATAGGCATCTTCGTCAAAAATTTTCCTTTCAAATTTATCCCAATACATGTCTTCCTCTGGATGATCTTGCTATCCATCATTAATGACTGCAACATTGTCCTCCATTGTGTTGGGCACAAGCTCTTCAAATTTTGATATGTTGTCATCATCAACTTGAACCCTTGCAATGGGGACCTCTACTAGTTCTTCATCAGAATCAGATTGCAAATATAAGCAGGAGGAGCTTTCTTTGCCTCCATCTCCATGGCCTAATGCAATAAGTTATCTACTTCTGCATCGCCAGTCAAATCCACTGTGGTCTTGTACGATGTGTCCACATCCACCCCCACACTTGTCAATGGTTGATTATTTTTTGTGTCCTCACTCCCTCCTACATCCTTCACTTCTACTTTCGGGTTAACCTCTTCCCCATGACTACTAGGAACTTCCTCATCAACATTCGACATATTTGACTTGTTAATCCCTCATCTGATATCAAATTTTGGCTTATGTTCCTACAAGCCAATTGCCTTACTCATTGTTGTTATGATCAATGGGAGTCCATTATCTTGTCTTAACGTAACGTAGAAAACAATGGAGAGTCCATGGGGATCACCAAAGGATATGTAAAACTCATTTTCATCTACTATTCCTTGCTACAACATCCTATTACATTGTGTATTGTGGTAACCATTGATTCATATGACAATGAGCTTCTAATAAATATCAAATCAGACTTTGCATTGCAACTATCATACTTGTGTCCACTGGCATCCCACTCTCCACCCCACACACATAACACAAGCTGCTCATTTGTATCCATCTCATATGAACATGCTTCACACTCCCATTAGTCCATCCAAGCGGAAAATATTAAATGTACTCGAGATGGAACCTCTGTTTGGCACTAATAGTTATCAGTTTTGCCTTATCAGTTAATGCTTTTGCCCTCCCTTTTTCCACCATATATGTTGACTTTCTTCACTTTGATAGTACACCCACTCCTCTGCTTCCTTTCTTTCATTTGAACATGCTTCACACCCACCATATAAGTGCTTCCACAAGTAAAAATTAAATGTACCCGAGGGTTACCTCTTTTTGGCACTACAAGTTAACAATTGCGCCTTATCAGTTAATGTTTTTGCCCTCTCTTTTTCCACCATGTATGTTGATATTCATCATTTTGATAGTGTTGTGCATGATCACCCATACTCTTAGACTTTACTTTAGTTCTTTGCATTGGACTATTTCCTTTTGTAATAGTTTAGTATTTGCTTTGGTATTCTTATGTAAGTTGTCATTGGTTCAATTAGTGGGCCTGGACTCGCCCGACCCACTAATTGGCATGTCTGCCTAGGGGACTAGGACAGCCAGGCAAGGCTTGGCATGACTCCCTAGGGTCATCCCCTATATGGGGCGATCTCTTTCCTTGTTTCTAGTTTATGCAATTGAGACTATTCTAAACTTCTCCCCTTTCTTCCTTGTTTCTCCCCTTTCCCTGCGTGAATCTCATTGATATCAATTGTGCCTACACCAGGCACATCATTAGTATGGGAGCTTATACGATCCCCGGCCATGGCACGAGGCAAGCAAACTACTATGGCCCCTAAGGTTCTTCAAGAGAAGGAGGCTCTTGCCTTAGTGGATAATCCGAAGACCGTTTCCGCGATAGCCAACGAACCCACTCTAACAGAGATCATGGGGGTGTTGAAATCCTTGAGCGTGGGCGTGGCCAAGGTGGAGGCGATGGGCTTGGGGGTTGCGCAATTGCAAGATGAGCGCACAATGCCTCTCCTGTCAGGGCCACCCCGTGCTGTCCTAGAGAAGGGAGGCCCAACACAGCCCCCCAAACCGACCATCCCTGACCCTCTGGCACCAGCAGACAATGACACGAGAGTTCCCCAGGGTCCAGCGTGGTTTGACTGTTGACCATGCGCTAGATGGGAGGTGCCAGACTTGGGACAACGAGGAACACCAAGTGTTCGGGAAAATGCCCCTATGATGCCGCCCCCTCAAAATCTGTTTTAGGACGTGGAGGATGAGTGCGAGGTGCACCCCGGGCACCGCGGAGAACCACAAGGGGCGGCTTAGCCCTGTTTGGCTCACCTACAGTTTCTTCACTACAATAGAGACGACGACCGTGTGGAATGGCTATACAAGGCAGAAAAGTTTTTCGCCTACCAAGGGACGCACTCCGAGGCTGAATGACTATGCATAATAGCCTTCCACCTCGACGGGGATCCTTCCATCTGGTTCTAGAGTTTTGAAAAAGAGGTGTGCTACCCCACCTAGGCCACCTTCTCAGATGAGCTATGCATTCAGTTCATGCCTAATGATTTTCAGGACTTCAACGAGATGCTCTCCACTCTGAGCCAAACCACCACTGTCCACGCCTATTACATGGAGTTCATGAAGGTGGCCTATCGCCTCCCTAACTGGCCAGTGGCTGCCTTGGTTAGAATGTTTAAGTGAGGCCTCAAGCCTAAGATTTCTAAGGAGATGCACCACTTTCCCTATGCCAACATGAGGGACGTCGTGCACCATGTTCGCATTGAGGAGGAGAAGTTGGCTAGGCAGCGCAGAGGGGGACGGCTTGGGCCTTTGCCTCGGCCTACTTCCAGTGCCAGCCCCCTTGCCACACCAACCAACAGCCTGGTAACAGGCTGCTCTAGCTAGCAGCCTGCTCAGGCAGGCCATATTGTTCATCACCTCACCCCTACCCAGATAGAGGAACACTGGTCTAAGGGGCTATGTTTTCGCTGTGACGAGAATTTTGTTCTAGGGCACCGTTGTTCTGTCAAGGGCAACTTTCTCATGGAGGAGATTGATGATGAAGAAGAGGGGGCAAATGGGGTTGACTCGCTTCCCCCTGATGACGTTCTGCCAGAAATTTCTATCCACGTTTTCTCGGGGGCATTCACTCCACGGACGATGCGAGTCCAGGGCTACCTCAAGCGACAATAAGTGGCTATTCTAATCGACAGCGGGTCTACCCATAATTTTATTAACGACAAGGTAGCCCATCGGCTATGCTGTTTTTGCCTCCAATTTGAAGCCATTTAATGTACTGATTGGCAACGGAAAACACCTCAGGAGCACCGGTGTAAGATCCCTGATCTTAAATCGGTTTTTTGGTTTTCTTTAATCATCGATTATCGTGAGGTTAACGCGTTTTCTGATTTATTTGGTGATTTCGTGAAATAAGTGGTGTTTATGATAGTTTTAAACAAAATCAACTTTAAGATTAGTGATTTTAAATCAAATGTGATTTTTTTTCTTCTGAATTTTCACTATTTTTCCAAAAATTAGGGTTTTGGCGGGACCCTTGTGGGCCCCACCGTCAAAATTTCAATTTTTATGTCAAATGGACCCAGACATCAACCTAAGGTTATACAAAAATTTTCAGAATTTTATTAGGCTTAATTAGTGCTTAAATTTGCAAAATACCCATTTTTAGCCTACTTTTCCTATTTACACCCCATAACTTACCTATGCATACCCCAACCCTTACTATAAAAGGGCAAACCTGAGCCATTTTCATTTTTGGGAATTGGCTAAGGAGGGAGGTCTGGCCTAATCCCCAATTAGGCCTGGATTAGAAGGCGATTAAGGTAAGCCTACTCTAATTAAGCACTAAACCCTATCTTTCTTCTTAATCTCTTCCAAATTTACCATTTCCCCCTTGTTTCAATTCATTTTTAGACATCAAAAACTATTGATTTGTGCTTTACTACAAACCCTAGTTTTCAAATTTTGATTTTTATAATCAATAAGCCCTAGATCTAAGTTTTAATTAGGGATTTCTTTGGTAAATCGATTTTTAATGGAGTTTAATTCAAACTCAATGTGCTTGTAAGGTTTTCAAGAAGGGTGACCCTCAAATCCGATCTTAATCAAGTGCTAAGGTAATGGATTTTCGAAACTTTAGTTTATTCATGGTAAAACTCTTGTTTTTTGGCTTATTTCGAATGGAGATTACTTGATTTGGAGTGTTAATGGCATAATTAGAAAATAGAAATATTTAATCCCGATTTCTTAGGGTTTTGTATTATTATGGTATGGTTTAACATTCTGGAAGTCATGAAGGACTTTTGATGATGATTAGGGTGTTCGATGTGGATTTGAAGTGTTATCAATGGTGTTTCGGTTTGGATTTGCGAAAGGAAGAAAATGGTTCAGTTCTGCCTTGTTGGCGTTCAAATGGCCCTTCTGGGCGTTCGAACGGCAACACTGTCGGAATGACAGTTTTCCAGTTCAGCCGATCGAACAGCCTGCTAGGCGTTCGAACGGCCAAACTGTTTCGAACGGCTACACAGCAGATTTGTGTTCTAATGCATGATGTTTATTTCGATGATTTCACTTTAGCTTGCCAATTTCATGTGAATGTGGAGTATTTTAAGCTATATTATGCTACTGGAAAGGCATGCTATTGAGGTTATGGTGTTGAGATATATGCTTAGAGATTTGTGGAATGACTTATGTTTTGTGGCATGATGTTAGAATTGTCATCTTGAAATTATGAATGGTTGATTCCCTTTGGTTAAGCATATTTTTAGTAGGACTACAACCTATTAATGGACTGATTTGTCATGATAGAATGTGGTTAATTGATGAGTGGATGTTGGTGAATGCCATGACTCAATGATGAAGTGAATGATCTTATATGTGTTTAACCTTTGTGGTGGAGTTTTGATTTGAGTTGTGATTTCAACGATTCTTCTCCTATTATTTCCACTGGAATTCATGTTTACATGGTAATTCACATGTGTAGTGTGGTAGTGAGTTTAATTTCAAGCATGTTGACATGCATTGTGTGAAATGCTTCTACTAGTCATATGCACATACATGTGGGGGTTAAATGATGATGTTGAAGCTTGATATTGTGATTATGAATGATGCATTAGGGGTTGATAAGAGCACTTATCATGGATTATGATTCATGTATGCCTTGCCCACGTATGTACCATGCTACATGCATCATGAAAATGGATTTCCAATTGAGGCTTCATCGAGGTTAATCGAATTTGACCAATTGGATGCAATGTGGTGAAATCGTGTGCCGGATTGATCGGTCGTGAATTAATCGAAAGTTGATTGGTCCGAAAGGACATGTTTTGATTTAAGTTCCCATGTGGAACGAGTGCACTCCCCGGGTTGAGTCTACTTAAATGGAGTTAAGTAGGGATGAGTTATGTACTTGTCTTGCAGATTGAGATTACTTATGATTTGCTGGACCTTGAGAATCCAGTTGGTTTGTCCGAGTGCACCGGCTTGCTAGGTGATGTTGCTTGGGACTTTAGTCTTGATAAGCAGGATTGCCCGGGAGTTTAGACTTGATGGGCAGGCATTGCTCGAAGGCGTTGGCCTTGAGGAGCAGGAGTTGCTCGAAGGCGTTGGCCTTGAGGAGCAGGAGTTGCTCGAAGGCATTGGCCTTGAGGAGCAGGAGTTGCTCGAAGGCGTTGGCCTTGAGGAGCAGGAGTTGCTCATATGCGTTGGCCTTGAGGAGCATGTCTATTTGATAAGTGTTCGTTCGAGGGCTCCGGCCTTGAAGAGCAAGTTTATTCTCTATGTGTATGGACTTGCATGATGGACTAGTGTGGGTATGTGACACTTGTACATGCATGGTGAATGAGAATGATATGGTGCATGATGGAATATGTATATTAGAGATACATTCATGCAGGTTGTCATGATGTGATGCATGATGGAATATGTATGTTAGAGATACATTCATGCAGGTTGTTATGATATGATGCATGATGGAATATGTATGTTAGAGATACATTTATGCAGGTTGTTATGATGTGATGTATGATGGAATATATATGTTAGAGATACATTCATGCAGGTTGATTATGATATGATGCATGATGGAATGTGTATGTTAGAGATACATTCATGCATGTTGATTATGGTATGATGCATGATGGAATATGTATGTTAGAGATACATTCATGCAAGGTGTTATGATGTGATGCATGATGGAATATGTATGTTAGAGATACATTCATGTAGGTTGTTATGATGTGATGTATGATGGAATATGTATGTTAGAGATACATTCATGCAGGTTGATTATGATATGATGCATGATGGAATGTGTATGTTAGAGATACATTCATGCATGTTGATTATGGTATGATGCATGATGGAATATGTATGTTAGAGATACATTTCATGTAGGGTGTTATGATGAGAATGAAATTATGTGGATTATGCACTATGATGCAGTTTTAGGTGATATGTATGCGTGATTAGAAAATGATGCACCATGTAAATCTTTGATCTGAATGATTATATTGCTATGCTGTCGTATTTTTTATGTTGATAGTGATATTAAAAACCATTGCTGAGTTTGTTAAACTCACCGCTCTTTCTTGTGTTTTGTTTTGGGTCTGCGTGGTGCGACACGCAGACGGACAAGATCTCCTCTTTGCGGAAAGGTCGGAGATGACTTGGATGTGATCGTGGAGATCGTTGTCTGACCCATTTTCCTTTGGTTTTATGCTTTATGTTTAGAACATTTGTGTAGGGTTCTTTGTTGTGGATTTATGTCACATTTTACAGTTGTGTTTGCTTAAGACTTATTTTGAGCCAGTGTAGGCTATAGTTAACTAAGCATGTGGGTTTGAGATTTGTTGTTTACTTTGTGATAAGCAACACTCTATCTTTCCTTCTTATTTACTCTTGCTCAAAGGATTGTGCGTACTCCATAATTCTGTTAATCGCCCGTGGTTAGGGTTAAGTCTTCTGCTAAATCATTTCTCAATTTCACTTCGTCGCCCCCGCGCGCTTGACTGGCCCCTGGACCGGGTTCGGCTTGGGTCGGGCATCGCCGGGGCATGACAACCGGGGTGTGTGCTCAGGTTACGCTCGCTATCTAAGGCCACACATTTATCACCAACCTCTTCTTGCTGCCTATGAAGGGGGAGGACATGGTGTTAGGAGTACAGTGGCTTCAGGAGCTCGGGGATGTGGTCTGGAACTTCAGAGATGTGGTGATGGACATCGAGCTTCAAGGGCAACGAATTAGGATTGACAGCTCCAGGCTGAGCACCCTCCTCTCTGCCCAATCTTCGAGTTCTTTCTTCCGATTCATCCCCGAAGGGCTCCTCTTGCAGTAGTGAGCCACCATCAAGGTTACTTAGGACGAGATGCCCCCGGCTCTCCAAGAGTTATTGGCAACACATCAGGACTTGTTCACTAAGATGCAGGGTCTCCCTCCCATTTGGCCTCATGACCACTAGATTCCCATCATCCTTGGAGTGGCCCCGGCCAATGTCCGCCCTTACCGTTACCCTCATATACAGAAATCAAAGATTGAGCATCTCGTGGCCGACATGCTCCAGTCCGGGATCATTTGCCCTAGCATGAGTTCCTACTGGTCTTCGGTGCTACTGGTTCGAAAGAAGGATGGTACATGGTGGTACTGTGTCGACTACTGCGCCCTGAATGCAATCACTCTCAAAGACAAATATCCTATACCGGTGATTGAGGAATTGTTGGATGAGTTGACTATTGCCACAGCCTTCAGTAAACTCGACCTTCATTCGGGTTACCATCAATTTGGGTGCAGCCAGCCGATCTACACAAGAGTGCCTTCCAGACTAATGACAACCATTTTAAGTTCCTCATCATGCCGTTTGGGCTGACCAACGCCCCCTCCACATTCCAATGCCTCATGAACGATCTCTTCCGGCCGTTCCTCCTCTGCTATATCTTTGTTTTCTTTGACTACATCTTGGTGTACAACAAGTCATGGGCAGAGCACTTGTCGCATCTCAGGTCAGTCTTCTCTATTTTGCGAGATAATTCTTTATTCCTTAAGCATTCACAGTGCTCCTTTGGCAGCCCGCAGGTTGATTATTTAGGCCATACTATTTCGCGGAACGGTGTTGCCATAGAACCTACAAAGGTGACTGCCATGCCATCTTGGCCGCCACCCACATGCATCCGGGAACTTTGGGGTTTTCTGGGCCTCACTAGTTATTATCGGAGGTTCATCAGTCGGTGTGGAGAACTAGCTCAGCCTCTTACAGAGCTATTCAAGAAGGGGGCTTTTGCTTGGAACGTGGCTGCCCAAGAGGCATTTGAGGGGCTGTAGCGGGCTATGGCCACGGCCCCAGTCTTGATCTTGTCTGATTTCAGCTGCCCTTTCGTGGTGGAGACAAATGCTTCAGAGATAGGGCTTGGGGATGTTTGACTGCAGGACAAGTGCCCCATTGCTTACTTTAGCAAAGCTTTGGCTAGGCGCTCTTTGTCCTTGTTCATGTATGAGAAAAAAATATTGGCAATCGTTGTTGCTGTCGATTAGTGGCGGCCTTACTTACTTGGCCGCTGGTTCCTAATTTGCACAGACCACCAGCCCTTGAAGTATTTCTTGGCACAACGAGTGTCCACACCATCCCAGCAGCGATGGGTCAGCAAGTTGTTCGGCTATGATTATGAGGTCGTGTACAATAAAAGGTCCAAGAACACCGTGGCCGATGCTCTCTCTCACAACTCTTCATGGGCCCTTGCTTGGCTTTCTCTACTCTATCCTGTCCATTCATTGATGAGTTGAAGCAGGCATACCTTGCTGATTCATTGACGTAGGCTGTGATTGCAGTCCTCCAGGCCGACCCTACTGCCCGGCCCTTCTTTGTGTGGAGGGATGACCCTCTCTTTTGCAAGAACCCCTCCTGTAGGTAGCCGATGTCGCTGACCTTCGCTGCCGCATTCTCTCCCACTTCCATGACTCTCCCATGGACGGTCATGAAGGGGCTTTCCTCACCTATAAGTGGGTCAGCCAAAGCTTCCTGTGGCAAGGTATTCACCGGGGTGCCCATGAGCATGTGGCCGCTTGTGATGTTTGTCAGAGAGCTAAGGCCACCATAACTTCTCCCGCCGGTTTGTTGCAGCCTTTACCTATTCCAGATAAGGTGTGAGAGGATGTTTCAATGGACTTTGTGGAGGCCTTCCCCGTGGTGCAAGGTAAGTCAGTTATTATGGTGGTGGTGGACCGGCTGTCCAAGTACGCTCATTTTTGTGCGCTGGGGCATCCCTTCACTGCCAAGACAGTGGCTAAGCTGTATGTTTAGGATGTGGCCAAACTCCACAGTATGCCCTACACTATTGCTTCTGATCGTGACCAGATATTCATTTCTCAGTTTCGGAGGGAGTTCTTCACTTTATAGGGTACTTCTCTTCATATGAGTACTACTTATCACCCTCAGACGAATGGTCAGACCGAGGTGGTTAATCATTGTTTGGAGCAATATCTTCGGTGCTTCACTTTGACGTAGCCCCGCAGATCTAGCTTCAGCTTCTTCCATGGGCAAAGTGATCTTATAATACCACCTATCATACTCATGCCAGCTTTACTCCTTTTGAGGTGCTGAGGTGAACTATATGCTCCAGACACGAGATGAGGTCCTATGTCAGCTCAAGGAGAATTTGTCTTCTGCCCAGAACCGGATGAAGCAGATTTATGATGGATGCCACATTGACCAGGAGTTCGCGGTGGGTAACTTGGTTTATGTTTCAGTTCTACCTCAGCTCCAAACATCTTTGTTTAAGCCCGAGCACTACAAGCTCGCCCCCCATGTCCATGATCCATATGCTATCGAGGCGTGTATTGGTCCGGTGGCTTACCACCTTGCTTTCCCGCCTGACTCCTTAGTTCACCCTATCTTTCATGTATCCTGGCTGCACCACTTTGTGGGTGACACATCCTTGGCTGATGCTGCTCCACCATCCCCCTTGTTGGGCCCGGTTTCGCAGACTGACCCTGTTCTTGCCTCGCTGCTTGATAAGCATTGGGTCCGTTGCTCTGGGCGCATTATTACAGAGGTTTTGATTTCTTGGCATGGCCAGTCACTTGATAATTCCACATGGATGCCTGAGGAGGAGTTTATGGCTTGATAACCGACTTGGTCGCCTTGAGGACAAGGCGAATAGTAAAAGCGTGGAGTGTTGTGCACGATCACCCAAACTCTTAGACTTTACTTTACTTCTTTGCATTGGACTATTTCCTTTTGTAATACCTTAGTATTTGCTTTGGTATTCTTATGTAAGTTGTTATTGGTTTAGTTAGTGAACCTAGACTCGCCCAACCCACTAATTGGCATGTCTGCCTACGGGACTGGGCCGGCCAAGCAAGGCTTGGCAAGACTCCCTAGGGGACTGGTTGTCCCATTTATGGGGCGATCTCTTTCCTTGTTTCTAGTTTATGCAATTGAGACTATTTTGAACTTCTCCCCTTTCTTCCTTGTTTCTCCCCTTTCCCTGCATGAATCTCCTTGATATCGATTGTGCCTACATCGGGCACATCAAATAGTACACCTAATCCTTTGCTTCATTTCTTTCATGTGAGCATGCTTCACACCCCACCATATAAGTTATCTAACTGGAAAGAAATACATGATGCCTCCGGCATTTACCTCTTTCAAGCCCTATCAGTTAATGCTATCATCGATCCTTTTTCTACCATATATGTTGGCCTTACTGACTTTGATAGCACACCAAAAGATGTGCTGAGTTTCTTTTATCTTCTTCACACTCACAAGTAAAAAACATAACCGATCCTCCTTATCCTACCTCACCATTGTTCCGGTCCGGCCACCCTTCATTGCACAACAACCCATGCTTTGCCTTCAAGAGATAGGGCACCATTTGGAGGCTCTTAGACGTCCATCCTTCACCAACCTAAAAACCCATGTTCATTTCCTTCTTCAAACGTCCTCCATGAACTCAACGAGCCTCTCCACTTTGAGGGGAGAGTACGCCGGAGGAGGGATGATGGAGGAGGAGATGAGGGATGCGGAGATGAGGGAGGATGAGAGGAGGGAGGCAACTTGTCCAAGATGAAACCATTAGGTTAGAAAGGACAAACATTTTTACCTCTATTACGAAGGATGGGCAATTTTGGTATTTCCAGCGCGCTCATGGCTCATTCGAATGTGACCAAGTATACTTCTGCAAATTAAAGTTTCCTTGCCTAAATTTGTATTTTGGCCAGATATGAAGTCTGTTTCTAAAAAAATTTCACGTCTGTTTCCCCTTCAACAAAAGCTCAGTACTCCCCAAAAAGTAAAAAAGAGTTGAAATTTTTTATTGCTCAAACCCCCATTGCACCCCACTGTTTTACTTAATGGCCAACCCAACACGATAACACTATCTTCCCTCCCCATTCTCTTAGGCACTAATACCAGTCATTGCCTCCGTGAAAATAGGCTAGCTCTCCATACAAATAAAAATACAATCTCTGGGCTGGAACCAAAGAACAAAAGCAATAGGGACTCATGATGAAAAAGATGAGTTGTTGTCCCCCACCCTCATTAGGTTTCAAGAGGTGGTCCCTCTCTTATTCTCAATGGAGATTGCTTTTGTACTTCGGCACTTGGCGCCTAGGTCCCCGTCCCTCCACTCCCTTCACAGCCTCGGTTCTCTGCTTCCATCGTCCACAACTCCTGACCATTTAGTTCAGTTTCTTCTTATTGTTGTACTTCTTCCTCTAACAACTACATCTACTTAGCTTCTTCAAAAGAGTTTCAAAAAAGCTCACAACTGCACTACCATATGCGGTCATTGACCAAAATCCCAGTTTCTACTAATGGGTTTGTAACGCCTGAGATTTTTCATCCCATTTTTCTTAAAACTCATAGAATTTTTTTTTATATGATAAATTGGAGTCAAAATGACAAAATCAAAACATGTATAAATAGTTTATAATTTAAAACATCATACGGTTAAACATCGTACTGCCAAATCAAATATCCTCAGGCGTTACTCGAAAACATACGTACGACTAAATTATCATGATCATGGATTTTTAAATACAATACCTCCCATGCATCCCCGAGTACAAGTTCCATAAACAGTCTACTATCTAATCCAAATTAAAAGTCCAAAAGATATAAACACTTAAATCTCACCAAATACATCAGATCGTGGCACCAACCATACACTCCTTGAGTAAAAAATACTTGAGTCAAGAGGGAAACAATCCACCGCAGAAACGAGTGTCCATCTCCAGGAGCTCACCAACAGAACCTGCAAAAGCCTCCCAAACGACGGGGCTTGAAGAAGTAGGGTGAGTATTTTCATACTCAGTAGGAAAATACTGAGTAGGGGAAATCCCAAACGGTGAACTCAATAAGTTCATAATTACATGCATCATGCAACCCAAACATGAAGCAGTCAACAAATAACAATCGTATACATAGGCATAAAAACACGCATGACACACCATCAAATCAAACTTACATAAACACCCTTAATCAGGGTCTTACAACTTACTCGTACCATCAAAGGCATACTCATACAGCTTACACGTACTTACACGATCTTACTCATACAATCTTACACTTACAGTCCTTATCAGAATCATATACTTACTATCGTGCCCAGAATCGTACACTTACGGTCTTACTTAGAAGCTTACACTTACATTCTTACTCATAATCGTCATCTTACAATCGTACTCATACTCACACAACTTACACGTACTTGTACGACCTTAATTGTACAACCATATGCTTACACATAAACGTATTCTTACATCTTCCTCAGGAGCTTACACTTACACTTACTCTGGATCTTACACATACAACTTACTCAGAATCTGAAGCATACAACATACTTTCACTATCGTACACACACTACCGACAACTGAAGCTCATTACAATTAACAAGCTCCAACGTCAGAAAGGAAGGGAATGCCACAAGGGCATCACCTTATCCTTCAGGGAGCAACTAGATACCATGGACTTTTCCGAAGGCAAGGCACACCTATGCTCATGGGGCACAAAATCAAATAGGTAAGAGTAGATCCATGATACTACTTACCTGAGCGCGCAAATACCCACTCTCTGGGGCCATATAGTGCCAGCAAGGGCCATACAATGCCAACTAAGGGCGGAAAACATACAGTGTCACTCTAGGGCAACAATCTTACAATACCACTCTCGGGCAGAACATACAATGCCATCTAGGCAGAAACATACAGAGCCCATGAAGGGCGGAAACTTACAGTGCTCTCAACAAAGCATCAAACGTCTAGGCTTAATACAGCACACAAATCAAGATCAAACAAACATCGCTCTCAACAGATCATCAGACGTTTGGTGCTCTATACAGCACACAGACAACATCCCGCAGGATAACCACCATGGCAAGACACAAGAAGTGCTCAGCCGACTCATTATCAGCTAGCTCAAACACGGAACTTAATCCGTCGAACCCTCAGGTCTCAAACTCACAGCGCTATTATTAGCTTTCTCATAATTCAAGTTTGAATTAAGTATATTATGCGATACAATTATGCCAAACTGACTCACAGTCCTTGACTGATCAAACTGAAGCTGAGCCCGATCGAAACCCTAGTTCGTCGGGGCAGCAGACTTCACTTACCCGTCCAAGTCACAATATGGCTCACTGTACACAGATCCTTATGTCATCATATATCCTTTGTCATCCACCGTACGATCAGATATCTTACTTACATCGTCAAACTGAGCTCCTCAAAGCAGATCCTCGTTACCCCCTTACTTACACCTCACTGATTACGCTTACTTTTCACTTTATAATTTGTATGTTATGCTTGTACAATTATGCACACTCTTACCGTCTAACAAACCCCACATCAGGCTTCAAGCCTAAGTCTTCTTACTTACCGAACCCTTGATGTACGCTCCAAATCGATCCGCTCCATTCCTCGCCTGTTGCACTTACATCCGCCGTCTTTTGTCACACGCTTACACATCCACATCCACATCCAACTTCGTACCAAACCCTTACCACTCTTACTGTCCATCACCCATACCTCTGCCCACACACATAGTTCACATATGTAACTTACTCGACATCGCTAGCCATCACTAGCATGTCCATCACACACATACGTAGCACACTAACACATTCGCTAGCCATCACTAGCGCATACAACATACACATACATAAAACATGCTTACAACTCACATACATACATACATACATGCATCTCAATGTGGCATAATTCACTATCTTACATCATGCATACATGTCATGATTTAATATCCAAAATATGGAATCATTCAAGCCTAGCATGCTGCAACTCATTCAAAGCATGCTGTCATGAAATTACAAGTTCAAAGCTCCTCTACCTCGTAATCATGATGTTTGATGGCGAGCACACGACAGTGGCGGCGTCGGTGGTGGAGTTGGCGGTCAAAACCATTGCCCAGCTGAGAGAGTTGTTGTCTCGAGGTTTAGGAAGGGCCGGAACTACACATAGCCAAAAGGGGTGTCAAAGTCAATGCGATAAAATTCGTGATCCACAGCAGCACACTAGGGGCGGCCGGGAGAAAGATCGCTCCAACGAGTGGCAGGTGCGACCAGAAGGTAGGGTGTACTCACTAAAATTCGACCGGTGGTTGAACAATACCCAACCGATCACAAAACGTCGAAATCAGCCGTGGACAGCACCCAACGGCGTCAATTTCGCTTTTACAAGGACCCACACAAGGGCGGAGGGTGACACTAAAGGATGGAGGAGAGGTGAAGGAGGACTCTGATGTCAACTCCAGATGATGGCAGAGCCATTTGACGATCGGGTGGTGCCAAAGCGGCACCAATACCCTAACCCGCACACGTGGCTACTTGCACACACGGCCAAAGGGAGTGAAGAGAGGGCTAGATGGTGTCGGACCAAAACTCAGAAGGGCGGTAGGACCATGCCCAAGAGTGGTGACCAACAAAGATGGCCTTTGCCGTTACCGTGCCGAGGTAGGCCGACTAGAGGCCAATCGGCATTTGGCGAGGGTAAGACGGTGACTCTCTGAATCGTGTGGTCAAACACAACCGACAGAGGGGACGTGTGGCTCATGTCGGAAAGAGAGGGGCGGTGCCACACTAGGGTGGCTAGCCATCTCCAAGCTGAGACCTGCCACACTAAAGTGGTCAGAGAGCATTTGTCATCCAACGACGCTCAATAGCCCAAAATGGGTGGAAAACCCTGGGGCACGGAGCAGGGGTTACTGGCAGCTCTAGCTGACTCCATCGTGGCCCTAGTGGCTAGGAGGAGCTATCTCCAACCAGAGGTGATGGCCAAAGTCAACGGCAACATGCCGGACAGACGACACAGTGAGGGATAGAGACCCTGTTTTTCGAAGTGAGAGCACCCGAGCACGGGATGCAGATCTGGTTCTGACAAAGCAGAGGGACAGACGCTCAACAGGGCCCGGAGGGGTGGCCCACTAATATCACTAGGCTGAGGCAGAGCTGGACAAAGGTCTACACGACCATGTTCGACGTCCGGCTGGTAATGACAGTCACAACGTCCAAAACGGACGTAACCCAAAAATAGGGCTAGGGAGGGCGGAGGCAAAATAGTGCTAAGGTCAGCGAACCTGAGCTGGGACGGCGTCGGGGAGGCGGCCTGGTCATCATCAGGACGAGGTCGGCCAGCGGCCTGCCCGCGGTGCTCCTTAGGCTCGGCCAGAACGAAGGGGAGCTTTGGGTGGTTTTGGCAAAAATCAGGGCCGGAATGCACCGGTGGAGGAGAGAACGGCGAAGGAGATGGAACTGGGCTAAGTGGGGTGGTCCACCACCTTCGCTGGACTCAGGTAGGGCCGGACGGAGGTCCGATCGGCCATGGATGGCCGCTGGCGGCCACTGTTTCACCAAAAATAGTGCATCAGCGGAAAAGAGGGCAGAAAGGGGATGAGGACGGGGCGGCGGAACGGAGGCCCACTGGGCCGGGAGGGATGGCCTCCCACCATCGCCGGCCCAGGGCGGATTCGTGGCCGGCCGGCCGGCCCTTGGAGGCCCACGGCGGCGGCGGTACAAAGAAACACAGTGAGAGAGGGAGAGAGAGCTTACCGGGGAAAACCAAGGGGAGGAGCCGGTGGGACTAGCCAGAGCGGTGGCCCTGCTGTCGCCAGCCTGAGACTGGCCGAATGGAGGCCTGGTGGAGCCCACCGGCCAGCGCTGGCGCCACCAAGTCACGAAACAGAGAGGTGTGGCGGGATCGGGGAAAACAGGGGAGAGGCGGAGCGGATGCCGGGGCGGCCGTGGGGCCGGGACGGCGGCCCCCCTGCCGTCGCACGGCCGGGATGGAGCCGATGGCGGCGGCCCTGTGGCCCACTTGCGGCGGCTGGGACAGAGAGAAGCCGGAGAAGGGGGGAAACACTGCTCCAACATCCAGAACCATCTAGATCGGGCTCGGCCGAGCCCGAGCCCGTTTCCTCTTTCTTTTTTTTCCAATCGTATCCCCATCATGCGTTAACTCATTGTTTACGCGTTATAAGTCCAACACTCGCGCCGAAAGTGTGCCCAACACTCACGCCGAAAGTACGCTCAACACTCGCACCGAAAGTGTGCAACGAGGCCCGCGGCCCACGACTAAGCCCTACGGGTAAAAATACAGCAAAAAAATACAGAAATACAAATATGCTGAAATGTCACATTTTCCCGCCAAAAATAACCAAAAAAATAGCAGGAAAATCACAAAAAATCGTAGAAAAATCAGGGACCTTACAAGGTCACCTCAAAAGAATTTTTTTTAGAAATAGACCTCACAATCAGGTGAAATACAAATTTAGGCCAGTTAAATCGATTTTGCACAATTAGACTTACGCACATTTGACTTTCCCACATGCGTGCTTGAATTGCTGATAATACCCTTAGGTAATCAAAATGAAGAGCTACGACCCTACTTCACCAGTGTCATCCCAAGCTCAGATTTGGTTTTCCCTCTAGCGTTGTTGTTCGTTCCTAGATTTCCACTACCTTTAGGCAACCCCTCATCACCTTTTTCTCCTTTGGCGCTCTCAACTGTTCCCAGATTTCCTCTTAGTCACCTTTTCGCCTCTTGTATCACTCCTCCAGTCACTGTTTTACATTTGAAAGTTCCTATCCATTTGTCGCTCTCAACCCATCCCAGCTTTTATCTATCCTATGGCGATCATTGATTCAAATGAATTTCTCCCCCCCCCCCCCCGACGATAACCATACCAGTCGAGCATTCTCCTCCTACGGCATCTATCATCCAGTGGAACTCTTGATGCAGAAAAAGTTCCAATTTTTTCCCATCCTTCACTCTCCACTTTGGTGATCTCACTACGACAGTCATTTTCCCAACCGAAGACATATATCGCGAACACCTTTCCCTCCTTCGAAAAGCAAAAATACTAACTAGGCGTCTTCCCGCCATCCCTCTCATCTAGCCGGCCGCATCCCAAATTTCAGTGTTTGGCCCTAGTCTCCATTCCGCCTCTTCACTTAGCCATCTAACCAATCTCCCAAGCAGTTGATCAATAGCAGACGATATAAATGGCAAGGTAAGATCCTACAACGCGGGTTGGTTGATTGAAGAATTGAATATCTTGTTTCGGTGTATTATATGGTTTGTTATGAAATGCTAGGTAGATCTTAATGGAAGTTAAATTAGCAATTGCATAATAGGTGTGTAAATTGGACGTATGTACTGCTTTGATTGGTTAATTTGATGTCATAAGATAAATTTGATTTAATTATTTAAAGGGTGTGATCTGATTATAAAAGATGAAAAGGAAATCTCTGATGACATAAATATTGTAGGTAGGATAGGGAAGAAAAATATAACTGATTAGTTTAGTTGGACATGTGCTCTATTATATGTGATATGATGAGTACCAAGGGGGAGACCATAGAAGCAATTTTGTATGCTTTAGACGAAGTTAACTGATAGGGACTAATTGTTGATTGGTACAAGATAGGTGGGTATTTGAAGTACATTGTACAGTCAGTAATTGAGGATTAAAATTTAGTTGCTAGGCTAAGACTGGAAAATAATGCTCATTAGTGGCTTTTTTAACCATTCTCTGTGATATGATGAATACCATAATGATTTTGTAATGACCGCCCATTTTTTAATAAAATGAGAATAATATCTAATATGCCTAATTAGTATGTAATTGCACATGACGGCCATTAATGAGAAACAACCAAACATTTTTCCTTTCTTATCATCTTATACTCATTGTAGAATATGTTGGAGTAATTGCACAGCCAAGAATTTTAAAACATATTAACAAAAGTTTATGATATAAGCTTAATATACATACCAAAGTTTATTGTACATAGAGCTAGTAGTTGTACCAAAATATACTTGTCCTAGCACATTGTGCCCTTACATATCGGTCATATATTTTTACATTAGTTTTCTGATGTAACAAACACACAACTATTTGAAAATCTTTTCTTCATTCACTTCTCCCATCATTGCATCACCTACAAAGTCTGGAGGTGCATGAGTATATTTATACTCAGTAGGATTATTTAAAATCTAAAAAGAAACTAAACAAAACATCTTTAAAATCAATCAAAACAAATTCACAAATTCGATCGGATCCACAAGCCGCGATACCCAACGGCCTACCTCCGCGCTCATGGGACAACGGAGGCCACTAAGGGAAGGAGTTTCCCCATGATGCTCGACCCTGTGCACGCCACTAGCCGATTATTTTCTCGGCGGGCATCAAAACAGTGTATGAAACCATTACACTACGTGGTGTGTACAAAATCAATTCATTTCGATATATGTAGCAAAATGATTACATAATTTAAGCAAAAATCCAACCAATGTCATACTCATATTTAAATCAAACACTTCAAGAGAAACTGACTTTGATCAGTAAAGCAGTTATTTAGAGTTTAAAACACCCTACCTTAACCTTGGGTATAAGATTTGTAAATATAGAGGCTTCAGACGATAAAAATAACCCCACCACAGCGTTCAGCACAATCACTTTATTAGAGAATGCCTTTTGAACGAGCAGAATTGGACTTGAAACAACCTAGAAATAGTATAAATAAGATATGGAGAAAACGAGAAGGAAGATAAGATTTTCTCAGTCTTATAGAGGTTGGTTTAAGAAAATAACCTTCCATTGTGAAGAACACCCTTCATTTAGTAGGAAACGGTTTTTGAACAAGTTAAAGCGGACGTAGTATGGTTCACATATGAGAAAAAACAAGAATGAGATGAAGATTTGGGGGTGAAAATCAATTTTCACCCCCTTCCCCTATTTATATGCAGCAACACCACCCACCGGACGGTGTCGCGCTGCCAAAATTGGTGGTGCCCCATCATTTTTGGCGGCGCCCACCACGAGCAGACGATGAACACATCAGCATGTTTGTCATGCGCTGAATGCGCGTCAGCGTGTCCATTACGCACAACCATTTTTTTTAACCTTATAACTTTAAACTATCATAACTATTTACCCCGATCTCCGTTTTGAGCGTTCTTGGTGCCGTTTGACTCGTATTGATGAGCCCTATGAAACCAAAACACTTATGAATATGTTTACCCATATTTTACAAGTTAGTCCCGTTAGTTAAGTCACATTTCTTGAGGTCATAACTTTCACTCCCGACCTTCGTTTTACACAGTTTTTGACTCGTTATGCTTGTTTCTTCGAGCTCTACCATAATATTATAAAATATTACCACATAAAAATCTTTAACTAATGAAAAATTATTAAAATATCTAAAATCATCTATATTAAAGACTAAAAATTTTACAGTGAATTTTTGAGTCATTACAATCTACCCCCATTAGAAAATTTCGTCCTCGAAATTGAACTTTTCAATCCTCATAAAGTTCTGGATATTTCTTATCTATTTCACTTTCTAGTTCCCATGTTGCTTCTTTAGATGAGTGGTGTTGCCACAGTACCTTAACCAATGGGATCCTCTTTGTTCGAAGAATTTGTTCCTTATGATCCAAAATTGTAATCAGCTTCTCTTCAAAAGATAGATTGGGTTCTAGGGTAACAACTGATTGGTCGAAAACATGAGAAGGGTCTTGTACATATTTTCAGAGCATAGATACATGAAACACATTATGAATGCTAGTGAGATGAGGGGGCAAGGCCAGTCTATAAGCCACTGTCCCTACTTTATCCAAGATCTCGAAGGGTCCTATGAAACGAGGACTTAATTTTCCTTTGATTCCAAACCTCATCGCCCCTCTGGTTGGTGAAACTTTTAAGAGTACTCGATCACCCACACAAAAGTTAAGATCTTTCCTTCTTAGATCGGCATAGTTCTTTTGACGACTTTGAGCTGTAATTAGTCGATTTCTAATGAGCTTCACTTTATCAGCACATTGTTGTACCAATTCTGATTTCACCAGCTTATGTTCTCCTACTTCACTCCAACTAGTTGGAGATCTACAAGGTCGGCCATAGAGAGCTTCATAGGGTGCCATACCTATGCTGGAATGATAATTGTTATTATATGCGAACTCAATCAGTAGTAGATACTCATCCCAATCACCCTTCCAATCCATAGCACAAGCTTGTAACATATCTTCCAAAGTTTGAATAGTCCTCTAAGACTGGCCATCTGTTTGTGGGTGGAAGGTTGTACTAAATCTTAGATTAGTACCTAACTCTTCCTGGAGTCCATTCCAAAATCGAGAAGTAAATCGACTATCCCGATATGAGATTATCAACAATGGTACTCCATGTCAGCTCACTATTTCTTTTACATACATTTTTGCCAAAACACTTAAGGTTTGTGTTTTCCTTAGAGGTAGGAAATGTGCACTTTTGGTGAGTCGATCAACGATTACCCAAATAGTTTCATGACCTTGCGATGTTCTGGGTAGACCTGAAACAAAATCCATCGAAATGTGCTCCCATTTCCACTCAGGAATTTCAATTGGTTGTAATATACCAAAGGGTTTTTGATGTGCAGCTTTTACCTGCTGGCAGGTTAGACACATAGAGACATATTCTTCTATGTCCTTTTTCATTCCATTCCACCAAAAGTTTCTTTTTAGATCTTGGTACAACTTTGTTCCTCCTGGGTGAATGGTGTACTGAAATTTATGTGCTCCATTCAATAGATCTTGCCTTAATTCAAACACTACTGGCACCACTAATCTTTCTCTAAACCTTTCTCCTCCATCAGAGCCTAGGTTAAGTCAGGCCGTCCCAGTGAAGCTTGTACTTCTTCGTCTTTCTTTTGAGCTTCCAAAATATGTTCAACAAATTCTAATTTTACCTCTAGGTTGGACATAAAGGAGCTTTCATTTCCTGATGGTAACCTAGGTTGGAAACTTATGACCTCCTCCATCAATTTCCATTTTCGTGCCAACATTAGAGCAATTCTTCATTCGGCCTTGCGACTCAAAGTGTCAGCCACCACATTTGCTTTCCCTAGGTGGTATTGAATAGAAAAATCATAGTCCTTAATATACTCAATCCATTGCCTTTGTCTCATATTGAGCTCACTTTGAGAAAATATATACTTTAGGCTTTGATGGTCTGTAAAAACTTCAATTTTTTCTCCATACAAATAATGCCTCCAGATTTTAAGTGCAAACACTACTGCTGCCTGTTCCAAATCGTGAGTGGGGTAATTCTCTTCGTGCTTCTTTAGTTGTCTTGAAGTGTAGGCTATTACCCTTCCATTTTGCATTAGTACACATCCAAGACCAATTTTTGAAGCATCACTATATATGACAAATCCTCCGTTGCCAAATGGTAAAGCTAAAACTGGGGCTGTAGTTAATTTTCTTTTTAATTCTTGAAATTCTCACATTCTTCATTCCATATAAACTTTATCCCTTTTCTAGTTAACTTTGTTAAAGGCAAAGCTATACTTGAAAATCCTTGAATGAATCTTCGGTAGTAACCAGCAAAACCTAGAAAACTTCTAATTTCTATAACTATCTTAGGTCTTTCCCACTTCATTATTGCTTCGATCTTAGTTGGGTCTACTGACACTCCATCCTTTGAAATAATGTGACCCAGAAAAGCAATCTTTTCTAGCCAAAACTCTCACTTACTCAGCTTAGCATATAGCTGATGATTTCTTAAGGTTCGTAGAATTATTCATAAGTGCTCTCAGTGCTCTTCTTGACTAGTAGAATAGACTAAAATGTAAACAACAAAAATAATTACAAATTTATCCAAATATGTTCAAAAATCTCCATTCATCAAGTCCATAAAAGCTGCGGGAGTATTTGTCAATACAAATGGCATTACTAGGAATTCATAGTGGCCATAACGAGTATGGAAAGCTATCTTTGAAATATCCCCGTCCCGTATTCTCAACTGATGATACCCCGATCTTAAATCTATTTTTTAGAATACTTTAGCTTCTTGTAGCTAATCAAAAATATCATCAATCCAGGGTAGCGGATATTTATTCTTTATGGTTATAGTGTTAAGCATTCGATAGTCTATACATAATCTCATAGAGCCATCCTTCTTTTGCACAAATAAAACTGGAGCTCCCCAAGGTGAGACACTAGGTCGAATGAATCCCTTATCAAGTAGCTCCTGTAATTGACTTTTTAATTCCTTTAGTTCTGCAGGAGCCATATGGTAGGGTGCCTTGGAGATAGGGCTTGTTCCAGGTAATAAGTCAATGTTAAAGTCTATTTCCCTTCTCGGTGGTAACCCAGGGAGATCAATAGGGAATACGTCAGGAAAATCCTTCAGCACATCAATATCTTCTAACTTAGAGGCTAAAGGTTCTTTAGATATCATACTGACAAGAAACACCTAGCATCCTTTAGATATTAATCGTTGAGCCTTAATAGCAAAGATAACAGATGCCCTAGCATGTTCTTGCTTTCCATAGAAAGTAATGTTTCTCTCTCCTTTCTTATGAAATGTAACTCTTTTTCTTTTACAGTCTACTAAGGCCTCAATTTCAGCTAGCCAATCCATTCCCAAAATGATATCAAAATCTGTCATACTTAAAAGGATAAGGTTAACTTCCCATTTTTTGTTTTCCAAGGACACAGATACATTCTGCAAAAACTCTTGCACTAGAAGAGTTTTTCCCATGGGAGTTGATACTTCTAATGTATATTCTAGTTCCAAAATTTGACAGCTAGTTCTTAGAGCAAAATCATAAGATATAAAAGAATGCATTGATCCTGGATCTATCAAAACTTTAGCAAACTTATCCAAGATCAAAAGTATACCTTGTATAATTCCATTTGACATTTGTGCTTCTTCTGCTGAGACAGCATAAACTCTCCCTTGAGCCTTGGACTTCTGCTCTATCTTGATCTCTTCCTCGTTCTTCCTTTTCGGGCATTCCTTAATCTTGTGTCCCAGTTCGCCACAAGAAAAGCTTCGTCCTTCAGCCTCATGAGTCTTCATTTTTGGGCAATTATTTATCTGATGCCCCAACTCGGCACAAGCAAAGCATCGTCCCTCAACATAGAAACAAACTCCAAGTGGGTGGATCCGGTAACATTTGAACACTTTTCTAATTTCTTCTCCTTTTGAATTTGAGCTTGAGTTCCAGGAGGTTTTTGAAATTTAGAATTACTATCCTGGATAGGAGACATGAATTTCCTCTTTCTTTCATCAATCTTGGAGTTACTGTTTTGCCCACAATCCTTACGTTCTACTAGGAACTCTTGGTATTCTTGTTCTATTAAAGAAGCCAATTCCACTACCTTTGCAAATGTAGTAGGTTGAAAATCTACTATTCTACCATGGAGTCCACTATTTAATCCCCTAACAAACTTTTGAGCTTTCTTTAACTCCGTAAGGCAGAAGTCAAGAGCAAAACATTGTAACTGTACAAACTTGTTGTCATACTGAGTGACTGTCATATTCCCTTGCTGAAGATCCAAAAATTCTTTTTCTTTTTTATCCTGAATATGAGGAGGGGAATACTTGTTATATAGTACCTTTTTAAATTGTTCCAACTTAATGTTTTCCTTATTAGGAAAGAAGTTCCTCTCTGCTATAGGCCACAAAAAGGCTGCTTCTCCCATCAAAGAGAAGGTGGCCACATCCACCTTCCTGTCATCTGGCACTTTCATAGCCTTAAATATTCTTTCTACCTCAAAAATCCATTTCTCAGCTATCTCTGGACTGTCCTCTCCTGTGAAAGTTGGAGCAATTTTCTTGAATCATTCTAGTAAATTATCCTTCTCATTCTGACCATTCTCAACCGGTTCCATAGAGTTTCTCCCATGGTTAGGACTAGGCAGAAATCCTTGAGTTTGCATATGCTGGGTCATCCTTTGAATCATCATATCGAAGAAATTTTCCATATGGTTGTCTAATACTATTACACCATGGGTCGCAGTTTCTGCTTGGGGGTAATCATCAGATAAATGAACTTCAGAAGTCATTTTTGATTGCTAGTAGATTGTAATAACCATGGATTCACAAAAAGATGGTTTAAACAGATGGAGGTTACTTATAAATATTTTCTAGTATACATGTGTATTAACATGTATATAAAAGAAGTACTTAAAACACTTAGCTCAAAATACCTGACTGCATAATCACAAATTACTTAATTACATAATTTAAAGTAAGAGCAAAAACCATCATAAAACAACCTTTTGGATCAAAAACACATAGTTTTTGCAAAACGTAGCATCAATTAGATCATAGAAAATAAAATATAAATTATTTATATGACCGATTTAGAACTACTGCTCTAGGATGTTGAAACCTTGGGCTCCGATACCAAATGTAACGACCACCCATTTTTTGATGAAATAAGAATAATATCTAATATGCCTAATTAGTATGTAATAGCACATGACGGCCATTAATGATAAACAGCCAAACATTTTTCTTTTCTTATCATCTTATACTCATTATAGAACATGTTGGAGTAATTGCACAGCCAAGAATTTTAAAACATATTAACAAAAGTTTATAATATAAGCTTAATATACATACCAAAGTTTACTATACATAGAGCTAGTAGTTGTACCAAAATATACTTGTCCTGGTACATCGTGCCCTTACATATCGGTCATATATTTTTACATTATTTTTCTAACGTAACAAACACACAACTATTTGAAAATTTTTCTTCATTCACTTCTCCCATCGTTGCATCACCTACAAAGTCTGGAGGTGCATGAGTATATTTATACTCAATAGGATTATTTAAAATCTAAAAAAAACATGCTAAACAAAACATCTTTAAAATCAATCAAAACAAATTCACAAATTCGATCGGATCCACAAGCTGCGATGCCCAACGACCTACCTCCGTGCTCATGGGACAACGGAGGCCACTAAGGGAAGAACTTTCCCCATGATGCTCCACCCTATGCATGCCACTAGCTGATTATTTTCTCAGTGGGCATAAAATAGTGTATGAAACCATTACACTACGTGGTGCGTACAAAATCAATTCATATCAATATATGTAGCAAAATGATCACATAATTTAAGCAAAAATCCGACCAACATCATACTCATATTTAAATCAAACACTTCAAGAGAAACTGACTTTGATCAGTAAAGCAGTTATTTAGAGTTTAAAACACCCTACCTTAACCTTGGGTATAAGATTTGTAAAAATAGAGGCTTCAGACAATAAAAATAACCCCACCATAGCATTCAGCACGAACACTTTAGTGGAGAATGCCTTTTGAACGAGCTGAATTGGACTTGAAACGACCCAGAAACAGTATAAATAAGATATGGAGAAAACGAGAAGGAAGATAAGGTTTTCTCAGTCTTATAGAGGTCGGTTTAAGAAAATAACCCTTCCATTGTGAAGAACACCATCAATTTAGTAGGAAACAGTTTTTGAACGGGTTAAAACGGACGTAGTATGGCTCACACATGGGAAAATAAGTTTTCACCCCCCTTCCCCTATTTATACGCTGCGGCACTACCAAAATTGGCGATGCGCCATCATTTTTGGCAGCGCCCACCACAAACCCGCGTAAGCACATTCGTCATGCGATGAATGTGCATCATCGTGTTCGTCACACACCAAACATGCGTCAGTGCATTCGTCACGCGCCAAACGAGCGTCAATGCATCCATTACGCGCCGCCATTTTTTTTAACCTTATAACTTAAAACTATCATAACTATTTACCCCATTCTCCGTTTTGCGTGTTCTTGGTACCATTGGACTCATATTGACGAGCCCTATGAAACCAAAACACTTATGAATAGTTACCCATATTTTAAAAGTAAGTCCCATTAGTTAAGTCATGCTTCTTAAGGTCGTAACTTTCACTCTCGACCTCTGTTTTATACGGTTTTTGACTCGTTATGCTCATTTCTTCGAGCTCTACCATAATCTTATAAAATATTACCACATAAAAATCTTTAACTAATAAAAATTATTAAAAGCTCTAAAATCATCTTTATTAAAGACTAAAAATTTTACCATGAATTTTTGAGTCATTACAAATTCTTAGTCTTGACTAGGAAAACCAAAATCCTTGAGAGAGAGTTGAAAATGAAAGAGAATGAATTAGTTTTGTCTTCTCAAGAGGCAAATAGGTTAGTGAACTTGAATGTCAAATTTGTTAGAGAAGTGACCTTAAGAAAGACTTAAGAGAGTGAAAAAGAGAAGTCTAGTACTCTCAATAGAGAACTTATGTCCTCAAAAGAGAAATTAGATGGATTTAAAAGTGGGAAGATGAAGTTGGAAACCATGGTAAGCATTGGTCAAACCAAGAAAATGGGCTTAGGTTTTACGAATTGTTTGTCTACCCCTTTAGCAAAACCTACTATCTTTGTGAAGGCAAACGAGAGCGACAAAAACCCTGAAATTGCCCAACCCACCTAGGTCAAAAATAAATTGAGGAAGGATAGGTTCTACTAGTGTGGGTGTGTGTGACATATGTCATAGTGATTCCCATACTAGAAGAGAGTGTCCCAAGTATTATCTTTTCAAACTTAGGTCAAAGAAGAATGAGAATAAGCACACTACCTATGTTACCCCTATGTTGCCCTACCAAGTTTATTAAAAGAGGATGAAAAGAGTGTGGGTGAAGAAGATTTATCTTCAAGCTTTGAATGATCAATTAGGAAGAGTAAGGAATAACACCTTAGATTGCCGTAGGATAAGTTGGTTAGGCAAAGCTAAGGAATTTATCTCCAAGTAAAGAGATTCTAATTTTTGTCCATGGTTTAATTCTTTTGATCCTTTCAACACTCATGTTTTTTAGTTTTTATCGCATTTTATCTTGTTTTAACATGTCTTTTAATTCATAGGTTTGAATTGAAAAAAAATGAAATATAATAAAAAAAACAAAGAAAAAAAATTAGTGTAGCTTTTGCTTGATTTTGTAATTGGCTTTGTTTTGGTTTTTATTAGTTCAGCTTTTGAGACACTAAAACTAATTTTCTTTTAAGTTGAAAGCCAACATGATTAGTGATCAAACATACCTTAACCAAGAGAAGGATGCACTGAGACTGAAAATCACTTTTATTTTTTTTGCTTGATGCTGCAATATTCTGTTTTTAAAACTTGCACACATCATGTTGAAATTCAAGTCACTTTTATGTATGAATGTTAAGAGAGAATTCTTAAACATAATTTGACTTAGGCGTTTAGATTTTAGTAGGGCCTTAATGATCAAATTAGATGATCTTTGGTTAGATTTCTATTTTAGAATTCAAAAGAAAAGAAAATTTCATGTAACTTCAACGATTATGAGTCTTATGTACTTCAATATATTTAGGTAATAGAATTGTCCTTATAAAAATTAATATGGAAAAATAAATGATGCACGTTGGGAGGATACATACCAAGCCCTAGAAAAATGATTTAAGTAAAAATTATCATAACTTAGAAAAAGGCATGGGAACAATTTTATGAGTTTTTTTTGTTTTATCTTTTAGGCAAATCATGTACATAGATTTTAGCTAAAGTAAGTTAAAAATTTTGAATTCAGTCTTTACTAGGGTATGAACAAAGTTGTCTCAGTTTACTTAAGAGTCATCTGGCGAGATTCAAATTAAAAGAGACAAGAGTTGAACACATTGGTAGTTTCTTTAAAAATTAATAAAAGAGGATCAATGTGTCAAAAGGAAGAAGATAAAATGGGCAATCACATATCAATGGAGTTGACTAATCTAAGGCAAGGTATTAATGAACATAATACGTGGATGCACTTAGCATAAAGGGAAATTAATTAAAAATTTGTCTAAAAGAGCTCAATTCTTCTTATTTTCATTGTTCAACTTTTAATTTGAATTCTAGTTGTTAGAAAACTTTTATTTTGATGGGAAGTTCTTCAGATATTTTTTAGAAATTTATTGGAATTTTTGCGGAATTTTATGAATTTTCCCATTTTCTTTATCTTTGGAAAATAAAAAAATGAATATTTTTCAAGATCGATCGGTTAGGTTTTTGCGTTGGAGAACTGCTCTAAATTTGGGCAAAGCTCATTTCACTTCTATTTTACGCAAAACTCTTCCAAAGGTGTTAGTGAGAGAGAAGAGGTGATTTGAGTGATTTTTGCATGCAATTAAACCGATTTTGTTGTCAAATTCAAGATTTACGCACAAGGTGATACTGAAACATAAATTCATATTTTTAGTGTATTTTAAACTAATTACAATTATTTTTTAATTAATGGGTATCTTAGAAATAGCTTGATCTACATTTTTTCAAATTTTCATGCAATTTGATCTATTACATCGTGAGATTTCAACAAAAAACCATTGCAGTTTCACTTTTCTACCTCAAATTGGGGATTTTTTTAAAAATTGGATATTTCTGATCAAAATTAGTAGTAGGTTTAGTTGTGACTTATTTTCTACTCATTGTTATCTATTTTGTATCAAACTTTCAATTCAATTGGATACAAAAAAAATTTGGGTTTTATTTAATTTCAATTTTTTTATTTTTACTTCACATTTCGATATTTTTGAAGTTCTAGGACTTTATTATTGTCTATTTGCTTGTTCCTACTTTATGCTTAGCCCTAGGTTGTTTCTTTGCAATAGATTTAGATAGGGAGATCGAAGAAGCTGAATGTGACGAGTAAGTATGGGTCTGGGGATCCAATGGCTTTAACTAGTGGAGTAGATAGGGTTAGACCTCTCAAGTGTTAACGTATTCTAGTTCACATTCCACTAGAGTTGAGTATGGATTGGATTGAGGCATGCCCATACTGAATAGACTACTTCTGGACCATCTATACCTCTGGTTAGTCAATATTTCCACGTCTAGTCAGACAACGGTACTCATCACTCCGCTTAGAGGATGATGATCCATTAGTTGTAGTAGGAGGAGTTCAGGTGAGAGTTTCACCTAATGTTATTGCTGATGTGATTGGATGTGAGAGGAGACAACTTACCTATCTAGAGTTTGATGGTTATGAGTTTTTGCTAGATAGTGAGTTAAGAGGGATGCTGACAGGTCTACGCAAAGGTCCAAGGTTGAATGTATCAGTCCCCACACATTCCATGACTCTTGATTTTGGCTTGCAGTATGTCATCGCACAATATGACATTTGGAGTGCTTGTAAGGAGAAGATTGATCTCATGATGGTTAGGATTCTTTATCTCTTTGCACAATTGGAACTTTAGCTTGATCTTCCTTTTATTATATTTGTTCTGATGATGACATTTTTACATGGCCATACACAGGAGATGTTGCCCAACCCATATGTCTTGTTTAGAATTTTTACTTTGGCACATGTTAGGATTCATGAGGTGAGCCAACAATGGTTGGGATGGGACCTATTGATGTAGGGTTGTTCATCGGATGTTGACACATCACAGAAGTTAGGATGGAGATCTAGAGGAGCCACAGGCACCATGACAAAGACCTATAGAGGCACTAGCAACACAGGATGATCCAAACATACCTGTTAACATTTTAGAGTTCAAAGCTTATTAGGATGCACTATTATAGAGTCTCACGAAGATCAAATGTATGCTTCGAGCCCAATTTCCATGTGATGACAGTGAGGGGGAGCATTCTAATGATGGAGCTTATTATTTTTTTTCTGTATCATTTTTTCATGTATTCCTTTGTTCAAACTTGTTTCGGTTCAGTTTATATTTCATTGTGACTATGAAATGTAGTTTGAAACTGATTTTGTTATGGGATATGTGATAGGCATGGTTTATGTTATGGTTTATTTATTTGCATGTCTTATGGTAATATGTGTGACTTGATTGTGCTTAATTGAAATTTCCGTTAATTACTGTTGGACCTTTTGTCTGTTTATTTCAAAAAGGGGGAGAAATGGTAAATGAAAATCAAAGTGCTTATCTTTATTTAATTGAATGATATCCTGCAAATCATTTTGATTTCAAGTATGCTTGATAAGTACAGGTTTAAAAAGGCTTTCAAGATCAATTCCAATGAGTCTGTGCTAAGTCTTTATGTTGTCCTCATTTGTACAAATTGAAAGTCAATGTACCACGTCAAGAGTTGTAATTTTATTTTTGATTTTTATTTGTGTAGTGTTTTGACAAGAAATAGTCAAAGGGGGATATTGTTAGAACATATGTGTCATATGTTAGGTTAATTGGCTAATTTCTTTGTCAAAAGTATGTTAGAAACCTTGAGTATGTAATTAGTCTCAAAATGTGACCAGTGTAGCTATGGTAAATTCAAATATGGAATTGATGGACTTGGAAAATAGGAGAAGACGTGTCTTGTGGCTCAAGACTGAAGACTACAGGATGTTGATGGGTTAGGAAGTATATTCAGTTCACATTCTCATACTAAAATCACTTGGAGAAGTTTATGAGGTGATTTGAGAGGTTTCAGAAGGTTTTAGGGTAAAAATGACAAAATTATCATTTAACATTATCATCGATCGATCTTGTAGTTATGTGTTGATTGAATGGATTGATCACTGGTGTATAGTTGCATAAAATTGATGAACTGATTGATCTCCCCCATAAACAATCTAATGGCACCTCAAATAATCATTTGTAAAATGAAGCCGAGATTTTATCAATCGATTACTTCGCAGAACGATCAATCACTCAAGGAGTCTTGTGTTTAGAAAATAATGAACAATCGATCGCTATCTAAAAGGATTGATTGCTAGCAGTTTTAGTTGCCTTAAAGAAGCCTTCCACAATTAGATTTCCTTCCTTGTTTAAGTCAAAGTGTCAAATTATTTTGGAGACCTATATAAAGGATAAGAAGTGATGAAATTGAAAAGAGGAAAACCTAGAAAAAATTGGGAAAAAGGATAGACCTTTTTGTATTATTTTTGTTGGGAATTTATAAAGAAGTTTGAAGAGAATATTATGGCGAATTCTTGATGTTGATCCACAACTAAAGAAGAGATTTCACAAAGAAATTTCATAGAGGAGTTGTAGAAAATCTTCAGTGAGAGATTGATGAACCAAAAGTCCAAAGTCATTAGAACAAGAGGAGCTTGTTGAAGATTAGAAGAAGACAAAGACAACACAAGAAGATATTAAAGTTTTAAGTGCTTGAGGAGAAGACTTGAAGGCCAACAACAACTAGAATTTATGGAGATATAAACAAAAGGAGTTTGAAACAAAGGTTGGCAGTTTGCTTGTGTCATATACTTGTCTTGTTTGTTAGTAGTGCATTGATTTGGTCTTTGTTGGGATTGTCGTAGTTTTTTACCTGAGTTTGAGTTTTCTACATTAAATTGTTGTGTGTTCATGAGTGGTTTTGCACGCTTTATGGTTTGATGATTAATAAATAATTGAGTGTACTTAGAAATTAGGTTTTCATTGTTTCTACTGTATAAGAAAATTATGCGCAATGAGGCCATATCTTGTAGTCTTTATCTTTGACAGATAATTGAACTAGGGGAAATGTGGTGATCCGGTACATTGATTAGATGGATATTAAACTCACAATATTCATGCATCTTTGTGATACAGGTACCTCAAAGGAGGAGTAGCTGAGTAGTGGTATTTGAGGTGTGGGGACATGATTCTTTAGAGTAGGATTTGCTTTACTTTCAATAGAATGTAAAATGGCACAAGAGTTGTCATCTAATACTTTATTTGTTATTCTTAGATGGTTATCAAATTTACACATGGATGAGACCTGACTTATTATTTAATGGATTTGAATTACTATTATGGATAATCATAGTTTGATATTATCATTATGTTGGAAAATAGTAGTTACAGATTGGGGTTTATTTTTAGTCGTTGTTTTTGCATGATTTGTTTTAAGAATGTAATCTAGAAAACCCTGACCATGATAGATTTAGCAATATTGGCATATCACCAATGATGAGGATGGAGTGGCCACCATATCGGGAGGGAAAGGTGGTGGGAGGACCTACCTCTCCTAGGCAAGCCCATTGCAAGGGGCAATGGCAAAGGAGGTGCAGAGGGAGTGTTGTGCCGGCTCAGCTATAGAGGAAGGGGATTATGTGGGACAGAAGAGAAAGAGGGGAAGAGGGAGACGGAGGTGAAGGACAAAAAGACCATCCATGGGAGCATGTAGGAGTGTATAATTGTAATTCCCTATGTCCATAAGTACCTTAAATGTAAGGGCAAAACCCGACTCGGTAAAAAAATACTGCAATATTTTTTTACAATCAACAAGATCATCACATGTGTGCAAGAGTTGTAATGATCGGTTGGCACCACAACGCTTACGCTTCAAACTCCCTTCCTATCATATCAATCTTTACACATCTCAAGTGGGTTCCGAGCCAGAGCTAAGCAGAATAGAAGTGCCATATTAGCATCCATTGCTCTTTGCATTGTGGGAAGCCTTTGCCCTCTTGGCCCCTTGCCTCCGTGCTCTTCTAATACACCACCTTCTTCCCACTACGAAGGCTTTGCCAACTCATACATCATATTCATACCATCCTGCTCAAAGGGTGGTTAATCAACCATAATGATTTCCTTATCAGAGGTATCTTAATACCATATTCAAAGCAATAAAGAATGTACATGCATGCATCATTTCAAAACCATATAAACCAATTAGAGTTTAGAAAAAAACTTGCATTTTAGATACACATTCATGTGCACCAAGCATGGATCAGAGCCATCACTTACCTAATCTTAAAGCAAGTTCAAAGCTGACAAGTGAAAGTCCCTTTACTTTAATAACCACTTTATCTCTTCTAGAGTCCGCAACTCATCAAGCTAATCACTTCATCGCATAGAGCACACTCAAATTATATTCAAACAGCTCTTCAACAACTTAAATCAGACTTAACACAAGTTCATTGTGAGGAAAATAGGTTTAGGAGACAAAGAACAGAATCGAAGGAATGTCAAAATAGCATATATCCGAAGTAGGTCAAGCCGTTGCAGTTGTCAAAGGCAATAAGAACATAGGGTTAATTAACAGGACAACAATCTCATTGAAACTATATAAGAAACACATGATAACCAAAGTTTAAAACACATTGATAAATTGCAAAAGAATTAAAAAGCTGAAATAAAAAATGAAGCAAACTCTCCATCTCTGCCTCACAATCAAACTTACTTCTAGTTACACCTATTGTTCAAGAAATTGTCAATTCCTTGTTCTATCAATGAGAAAGATGGTTCACCATCATGATTTCTGTAAAGCATGCAACCTTAGAGAAAACCATCAACTTATCAATCTTATTATGTTTCTCAGTAGCCTTCCTAACAACCATCTCATTAACAACAAAAAGTTGTTTCCCTTCACATTACTTCCCGTCTCTGTCATAATCATTGTCTTCCACATCAACACGGCCCCTTTTCATACTAGGCTTACCTATATAAACCTCCAAAGGAGTATCCTCATTAACTATGGCCTTTGCATCCTTAATTGCTATTTGCTTGCTTTGATCAGTAAATGGGGATTACATATACTTGCTTTTCAACTTGGCTCCAATGCCATACTTCTTAGAAATCAACAGCTCACTATATGGGCCAACAATACTATTAGTGTCATCTATAGAAGTGTCTATCTTCCACCATCCTCTCCATTTCAATACGATCCCCCACTTTTTTTGTTCCTCACCCTCCATCATATCAGCATCTACTGAGAAATATTCACTAACTAACTTCATCATAACGACCTCAGCCTCATCCTTACATTGACCAACATGGCATACACCCTCATCACCATCACCATCAGGTCTTTCACCCTCCCCACCATCACTACTAGGGCTAATTATTGGCTGGTTGAACTATGTGTGTGGTATAGACAAACTAAGAAAATAAAGTGCCTCTAACTCGTAATTAAATTACAAGATTTATTTTCCCAATTTAAACAAAATAAACCTAAAATTTGTTTAATTAAATGATACAAATGCCAATGTGTTCTAATGAAAAGTTTGCAATCAAATTAGCACTCAAAACACACAAGAATTTTTACGTGGAAATCCAATTAGGGAAAAACCATGGGACACTTTGTCAAGATCAACTATGCACTATGTAAACATAAAATTATAGAATTACCAATTATATAGACAAAAGACTTTTTTTTTCTTCAAACCAGTTGGATCCTCACACCACTCTTGAACTCTAAATCAACCACTCCTTGGTTATTTACTAGCTATAGCTTAATCTTCTTCTCCTTTGTGCTCTCTCAATCAACATAGATCTTTTATCTACCCCGTGGAATGAATCTTCTATTCACTTGATTTTCTCAGCAACAAGCTTCAGCAAACACCATGTGTTTTATGCTCTAATCTCACCTCTAATCACTCTTTTTTTATTTATGGTTGATATTCGCACAATTTAGAAAACAACTCTCTCAAAACTCCATTAAAGATACTCCACACAAGCTCTCAAAGTTTTCTAGGTATTTTCTCTTTCCCCATCATGTTCCAATCCCTTTTTATAGACTAACAAACCCTAAAAGGAAAAGGTCTCTCAATTGGAATCGTAACTAAACTGAAAAATCTTAACTTTGGCAACCTGCTGCTTGAATAATCGATCGTTTCCTATATTGTTCTTCATGACTTTTCAACCAATCAACCGTGTCAACACACAAATCGATTGCTAATCTCGACTTCGTTTTACATATAGTGATTTCAGGTGCCGATTGATCACACTATAGAACCAATCAATCGTTGTGGCAATTTTTCTAAAATTTTGATTTTTCACTATTTAAAATTTCAAACTATACCATTATTTAACCTAAGGTATCTCTTACCCTAAAGTGTGTGTGAATGTGATATGTGTGCATGCTTTTACCTGACAAAAACATTGATGTGAGTCTTCTTCTTGTTCCACCTTCGTAAATCCATCTTTAGACTTGAAACTGATTCAAAATACACATTTTATTACATTGTTTTGATCACAACAATAAGCCAATATATAATATAAGGATACTTATGTTCTTACAATCTCCCTATTTAGCTATTTCTTGACAAAACACTACAACCCATCATCTGAAAAATAAAAATTACAACTCTATAGTGCATAATTGGATTTAGATAGATTATCCAACAAAAATTCTCCCCCTTAATCTATAACACTCTATCATATTGTGGTGTGGTCTTTAGCTTACACATCACAAACTAGAACATACCCGTATAATACTGTTCCAAGAACCAAGTAAATACAAAATTTAAATGCTCAAGTAAGAAAAAGATTAACAAAATTATACCCAAATACATATTTTTTCTTTTCAACATTTTAGCATTGTCTTCTTTATTAAGCTCTATATTAGCTTTCTACCCTCAAGATGTAAGGTTTTTTATAACCTAAAATTTTCCCCTTTTTTGTCATAAAAAGGCAAAAGGAAATTGAGGTAAAGAAAAAATAAAGTAGAAAAACATTGAAAACAAATTGAAACAATATTTAGAATCCACTTGAAGGAGAATCAAGGATACAACTTTTCAATTAAAACAAAATCTTTTGGTAACCATGTAGCCTTATTATTTGACGATCACACTTTCCAAGGTTCAGTATACCACATTCATGTATCTCACATGAACATAATATAATCTCATTAGCCACTCAACCAAAGAATCAGAATTTCAAGTTACAAGCCTCATAATAAGAGAAGATTAAAACAAACATCGGGATATCAATGGATAATATAGTAAAAAATAATCATTCTCCTCCACTACTCTGGCAAATGCGTCTATCGACGAACTTAGCTCATGTTTGCATTCTGTTTGATCATTAATTAACATTGAATAGATAAGAGATACAAGGAATGATAAAAAACTTATATTTTTGTTATTTTCAATCTCTATGCCCTTTGCCTTTTCTAAATTTTGGATTTTTTATTCTTTTTCATGAATGGGCTTTCAATGGTTGTTTCTTAGTTCTCTTGACCTTGCATTATATTTTTTTCAATATATGTCTTTTTCAATGTCAAGGGGATGATAGCTTTTAGAATAACATAAGATGTATAGGCAGCTCTTTCCATCATCTTTATGAGAATTATTCATGATAATATTTACATAAAGTATTTAAAAAAAGAGATAATCATATCAAATCTCATTCAACATGCAAAGGAATTAAAACCGCTTAACTGCCTTATACTACCTCATATTATCAGAGTGAAGAGGTAAATCAACCATACTATATATTTAACCCTATAGATGATCTCAAATTACTATAGTGAGTACTAAGCCTTTCAATAAATTAACAATGTATCAAGTCTTATTATGAATATTAAATTTTTACTCAATTGATATTTAATTAGTCCTCTTGACTTTAGATTGTATTCATCATGTATTACATGTGTGACCTATTATTGTGCAATACGTTCACAATTTAAGTGTGTTCCATATGATATGTCAACTATATGCTAAAAAAAACCCAAACTCAAAAAATTTCTTTTGTTTTTTTGAACATTTTTTTATAACAAAATAAACTAGACTTAAAACAAGCCAAGTCAAAAAAAAATTATTAAAAAACTAAAAATTGAAAACAATTTCTTTTTGTGTTTCATGTCCCAAAAAATTTTTCAATCAAAACGAGGATGAAACTTTCTTATGCAATTACTCTAGACAAGCAAGTCAAATGGCTTTTCAAAGGTTAATGAATCTATTGAAATTCAAAGGTTTAGTAAAAGTATGAGCCAATTGAAACTCTATTGAAATATATTCTAAGCTAACAATTTTATCCTCAACCAAATCTCGAATAAAATGATGTCTACTATCAATATGTTTTGTATGAGAGTGTTCAATAGGATTTTGAGAAAGTTTTATCGAACTTAGATTATCACAATATAAAGTCATCTTACCCTTGCATATTTCCATAATCAAATAACATCCTTTTCATCCACATTAATTATGTACAACTACTTCTAGTAACTATATATTCTGCTTTAATGATTTATCAAGAAGCATAGTTTTGTTTTTTTACTATACTGAGAATAGTTTTGTTATTTACTATGCCAAGAAACTAAGCAATTTCCTACATAAAAATATCCTCCTGAAATACTTTTTCTATCATATACATTCCTTGCCCAATCAAGATCTGTGTATCTTACTAATTCAGAAGTAGTGATAAACCCTTCTAAATAAAGGATCTATGGATGAAGATACGAAAGTTTATTTCTAATCTTTTCCATATCTTGTAGATCCACTCACATATTTTTACTATTCTCTTGACAACAATCATGTGGGATTCTTTAGGATCAGCTTGATATCTAGCACAAACTGTTACACTTAAACAAATATTTGGGCAACTCTAGCAATTAAGTGCAATGACTAACAATCATGCTTCTATAAAAAATTTATTCAATAGATTTACCTGAAATATCTTTACTTAACTTGACAAAAGGAGACATAGGTGTCTTAGCATGTTTTACATCTTGAAGTTCGAATTTCTTTATTAGATCTTTAGCAAAACTTAGATGTGAGATGAAGATTCTAGAATCAGTTTCTTGTATCTACCAACCAAGAAGGAAAATTAGCAAACCTTCCATACCTATTTCAAATTCCTTACCTCTCTCTTTTGAAAAAGCGTAAAGCGATCTTATCATTTGTAGAGCCAAATATGATGTCATCCACATAGATTTGTGCTATCACAACATGTTTTCCCTACTTCTTTATAAACAATGTCTTGTCACCTCCTTTTGTGTAACCCTACTTTATCAAATATTTTGTCAGTCTATCATACCATGGGAGCTTGTTTCAATTCATACAAAGTTTTCTTCAATTTGTACACATAATTAAGACGATGTAAAGCCCTTAAGTTGATCGACATAGACTTCATCTTTCAAGTATCCATTCATAAAAGCACTATTGACATCCATCTGATATACTTTGAATTTTAATTTGACAAGTCATAGTAAGAAGCAATCTAATAGATTCAAGTCTAGCAACATGAGAAAACGTTTCATCCAAATCAATACCTTCTACCTATGTATCGCTTTGAGCAACTAATCTTTCTTTATTTCTTACCACATTACCTTGTTCATCTCTCTTATTCTTATAAATCCACTTTGTACCTATGACATTATATTCCTTAGGTTTAGGGTCAAGAAACCATACATCATTCCAACTAAATTGTCCTAGTTCCACTTGCATTACATTTATCCAATTTTGATCATGAAGAACTTCATCTATTTTCTTTGTTTAATAAGAGATACATAACAAGAAATTTTTATTTGTTCTTCTAATTGATGTCTTGTTCTCACTCATTCATTGATGTCACCAATCATATTAGTTTTAGGATGGTTTTTTTGAACCCAATTAGGTACTTGACCAGTTTGAACTTGTGGTTCTTCCTCTTCTCCTTGAACTTTTAACTTTTGCATTAAGTTCCCTTATGCTTCTCCCCATCCACATGATTTGTCTAAGCAAGTCAGTTTTAACAATGTCTGTCACCAATCATAGTTTCCTCACTAATTTGTTTTTGTTTGACTCAATTTTAGCTACTAGATCTTTCTTAATCAATTCTGTTCCAATTAAAACTTTAGAATTTGAAGTACTAGCACCATGAACATTTAAATCTGCCTTAGCAAATTTAGTGATTGTTACGAAATTTGTATTCTTTTGTCCTCCATACCCTAAACCACTTTTGTGACATCCATATTGACCACGTGAGAGAATTTTATCAAGTTTTTCATTGCCTTTGACAAATTCTTTCAG
This sequence comes from Saururus chinensis, assembly GCA_035235625.1. NCBI lineage: Eukaryota > Viridiplantae > Streptophyta > Magnoliopsida > Piperales > Saururaceae > Saururus > Saururus chinensis. The sequence goes on from CP141140.1 coordinate 34,145,229, forward strand.
TTTTGATTATTAGGTTTTCAATTCTTCTTCTAACAACTCAATTTTCTAAAGCAACTCAACATTTTTTATCTCACATAAAGATTTGTCATTCACAAGTTGTGAGTTCTCATGTTCCATAGCACAAACTTTTGTTCTAAGCATCTTTAATTCATCAAAAATATGATTATTCCTAGCAACAATAAAATTTGAGACAAATAAAGGCCAGCTAAGCATGCTTTTCAATTTCATGGCAACCAAAATCAAAATCAAGCTTCAATCACAAGGAAAAATTCAGAGTTAATCAAAATTACCTCAGTTACCACTTGTTGCTTGTTGGACTATGTGTGTGGCATAGACAAAACAAGAAAATAATGTGCCTCTAACTCATAATTCAAGTTACAAGATTTATTTTTCCCCTTTAAACAAAATAAACCTTGAGTTTTTTCAACTAAATGATCCTCATTCCAATGTGTTCTAATCAAAATTTTGCAAACAAATCAGCAATCAAAACCCACAAGATTTTTTACATGGAAACCTAATTAAAGAAAAACTATGGGATACTCTTTTTAAATCAACTATGTACTATGTAAACTTAAGATTATAGAATAACTGATTACATAGATAAAACACTCCTTCCTTTTCTTCAAACCAACTAGATCTTCACACCACTCACTTTGAATCAACCACTCCTTCATTGTTTACCAGCCATAGGCTTATCTTCTTCTCCTTTGTGGTCTCTCGATCAACATACATATTTTATCCCCCTTAGAATGAATCTTTAATTCACTTGATCTTTTTAGCATCATGCTTCAGAAAATACCATGTCTTTTGTACTTTAATCTCACATCTAATCACTCTTTTTGATTTATGGTAGAGATTCTCACAATTTAGAAGACGACTCTCTCAAAAATCCGTTGAAGAGACTCTACACAAGTTTTCAAAGTTTTCTAGGTCTTCTATCTTTCTCCACTTTCCAATCCCTTTTTATAGACTCACAAACCCTAAAAGGAAAATGTCTCTAAATTAAAATCATAACCAAACTGGAATATCTTAATTTTGGCAACCTGTCTCTCCAATGATCAATCATTTCCTTAGGGCGATTGATCGCTTCTTGTATTTTTCTTCATTACTCTTCAACCGATCGATCGCTTCAACACACTGATCAATTGCTAACTCTTGGCTTCATTTTACATATAATGATTTTAGGTGCTAATTGATCGCTCTACAGAACCGACTGATCATTCTATCAATTTTTTTGAAATTTTGATTTTTACTATTTAAAAATCCAAACTTTGTCATTCTTTAACCTAAGGTCTCTTTTTCCCTAATGTGTTTGAATGTGATATGCATGCATGTTTTTACCTAATGAAAACATTGATGTAAGTCTTCTATTTGTTCCACCTTCCTAAATCCATCTTCAGACTTGAAACTAACTCAAAATACACATTTCATAGTATTGTTTTGATCATGACAATAAGCCAATACATGACATAAGGATACTTATGTTCTTACACAAGCAAACCAACTACCCTTGTTTTGACTCTAATACAAACGTTTTTGTTTAGATCTCCACAAATTCTTATCGTTGTTGACCTTCAAGTCCTCTCCCTCTCACTTGAAAGTTTAGTCTTCTCCTTGCTTGTATTTGTCTTCTTCTAGCATCCAACAAACTCCTCTTGTTCTATTGACTTTGGCCTTTGGGTTATTAAATTTCTCATTGAAGTATTTATGCAACTCTTCTTTAAACCTTCCGTCTGAAATCTCTTCTTTTAGTTGTGGATATGCTTCATGAATTCACCATTGATGTTCTCAAAAACCTTTTTGTGAATTATCATGGAAACAATAAGCAAAGGTCTCTTCCTTCTCCAATTTTTTAGGTTTTCCTCTCTCCAATTTCGGTACTTCTTATCCTTTATATAGGTCCCTAAAATGATTTGGCTATTTGATTTCTACAAGGAAATAAATCCAATTTGGAATGTCTTATTTAGGGCAACAAAAACTATTAGCGGTTGATCATTCACTATTTTCTAAACACACAACTCCTTGAGCAATTGATTGGACTATGAAGTGATCAATTGATAAACTCTCGGCTTTGTTTAACAAAGGTCTGATTCAGGTGCTAATCGATCATTTTTGGGGGCGATCAATCAATTCTTCAATTTTGTGCAACAGTATTCTGGCGATCGATTGAAGATACTATTAATTAACAGTTTTGTCCTTTTTACCCTAAATCCTTCTAAAACCTCTGAAATCATTTTAGAAACTTCTCAAAGTGATTTTGGTATGTGAATGCGAACTGAATAAGCTTCATAACCAATCAACATCCTTTAGTCTTTAATCTTGAGCCATAAGAATACCCCTGCTCCTATTTTTTAAGTCCATCAATTCCAAATCTGACTCGACCACAACTACATCTAATAATATTTTAAGACTAATTACATACTAAAGGTTTTTGATATAATTTTGACAAAGAAATTAGTCAATTAACCTAACATATGACACATATATTCTTACAAAGACTAGTAGAAACATCTTCTTATGGCCATCACCAACAGGGTCCTCACCGTCATCACCAACACACTAATGTTTGTCAACCTATCCACCATCACTACTAGGGGTAATACCCTCCCCACAACCACTACTAGGGCTAGGACCACCACATCTAGCATCTTCATGGACACCACCATCACCAACATGGCATTCACCTACATCACCATCATGTATTCTGTTTGAAACAATAGGGTTGTTGCCCTCATCATCTTTTCCACTCACCCTTAGATTGAACAAACATAACAAAGTCATCCCTACCTACACCAGTGTTTATGTATTGTCCACTACCTTCCAAGGTAGACTCACTGTCATGCAAAGCTTTGTTAGCCTCGGTGTCATCAGTAGTCCCAACCTGCAAATAAGAATTATTTATGTCCAGTAGGCTACATTCATGTAAATTACTCATCTTAATTTAATTGATTGTGTCAAAGTGGAAATTACATATCGTAGTGCATGCAATTGTGATTCCAAGTTATCAACTCTTCCATGCAACAACCTCACTTCCTGTGCAATGAAATTTGTTTTGCATTCAACTCTATGCATACACTTCAGCAAGTCTTGTAGGATGACCGTCATTCTTATTCTTTCCTCCCTAACCTCCACCACGCCCCCACCTTTGAAGCCTCTCGGAGGCCACCTTCACTATCATCCCCTCACACTCGTCATCAACATTTGCATCCATATCCTCAGAACCATCATCGTCTTCTTCCCATTTACCCTCCATATAAGGATAATCTCCACTACCCTGGACATCAAGTGTAGAAAAGTGACCCTTGTTGATTGGAAAAATGATTTAAGTCTTCTAGCACAAAAAAGCATTCATGCCCTTCTCTTTACTTGACTCCACCAATGAATGAAGAACCTCAGCCTAACGGCTGATAGACAACACACAATTAAAAACAATGAGTTCATTTACTACTGCATAAATTTAAACTTAGGGTTAAGCATGCAGAGTGTCAATGTTATACATCAAATGGCCAAGAACTCTGGCCTTCACCTCCTCATTCTGTGGTCTCTTGAAATAAGACCATGTCAAAATCCTAGAAAATTCATCCAATACTTTGCAACCACAGAGGTCTTACAACATGGGAATCCTTTCCAAAGCCCACACCTATAATGTTTTCAAAATATCCACATATTTTTTACCAACTTGCCAACTAAAATTACAAACTAATAATATTTTGTAATAGTTGATAAGTAAATAAATAATAATGAACTACACCTTACCATCACCTTGTGGCAAATGCCATATACATTATTTGCGGCAGCCTCCAGATCCTTCAAGGGGTCCTAGTAACAAAGATTACCCCAAGGGTAATTATCATACTACTCATCATCATCAACCAACATAAACGATGTTTGTCTAGGTTGTAATCCCTATGTCTCCCCATTAACAACTTACCAGCACAAGTATCAAGCAAGCCACACAAAAACATTGTTATCCTTGTAGACTGAAATCTTCTTGTAAACCTTCTCCTTGGTTATTAACAGCTTGCTCTATCCCCACACCTTGTTCAGCAAACAATCTAATAGCAGGAGCTTTGGTACATGAGGAAGTTCATGTACATTTTAAGAAGATTTCAAGAATGCCACCATACAAAAATCCATTGGGGTCATTTGTACAATTTTATTTTCAGAAACCTTGAAAACAAAGTCCCCCAAGTGTCTTTGGAGGTGATGATGGAATGCTTGTAGTGGAAACATGTTCCTGTATGCCTTTATCTTGAAGAATTGTTGGAATCAAATCCTCATGAACGTTTTCCTTTTATTCGGATGACTTTTGAAGTGATCTTTCAAAATATGGATGTACTTATATGAGGACTTGGATGCCAAGTCTTGAAAGAAAATATGAGTCATATGTCAAGTTTATTGGCTGATTTATTTATCAAAATTATGTCTAGAAACCTTGTGTATGTATTGAGTCTTAGAATCTGATTTGAAGTTGTTGTGATCATGTCAAATTTGGAATTGACAGACTTGAAAAATAGGAGCCAATGTATTCTTACTGATCAAAACAAAAGACTAAAGAATGTTGAAGGTAATTGAAGTTTATTCAGATCACATGTGTATACCAAAATCACTTGGACAAGTTTCAGAAGTGTTTTCAAAGGTTTGAAAAAGTTTGTGTAAAAAGGTAAAATGGTAAGAATACAAATAGAATGGTCAATCGTTGGAAATACAGTTGATCAATTGGGCACTAGATTTTGCCATGTGTAAAATAAAGATGAAAGTTATCGATCGATCACTTCAAGTATTGTGCACAAAATAAATAGTGAAAGATCAGTAGCTGTTCGAAACAATGGCCACTTCAAGGACATGTTACCCTAATTAAGCCATTCCATTTTCAACTTTCCATATTCAAGTCAAAGACCTAAACCGACTTAAGGAGTTATATAAGGATTACAAAATCATGAAATTTGAGAGAGGAAAAGCTAGAGGACATTAGAGAAAAATGGTTTATACCTTTTGTACATTGTTTTCCAAAAGAGGTTGACATGAAGCTTTTAGTTGAAGATCAATGGTGAATTCATGAAGCTATTCCACAACTAATAAGAGATTTCACATAGAGATTTTAAAAGAGTTGTAGGTATATCTTCGATGAGAGATTGAAGATTTCAAAGGAGGCCAAAGTCAATATAATAAGAGGAGCTTGTTAAAGGCTAGAAGATTCCAAAGACAAAATAAGGAGGAAGAGGAAAGTTGCAAGTGCTTGAAGAAAAAGACTTGAAGGCCAACAACAATAAAGATTTGTGGAGATCTAGATAAGAGGAGCTTGGGCTAGAGTCAAAAGAGAGGTTGGTAGTTTGTTTGTGCCAATGTAAATTGTCTTGCTTACTGCTAGTGCATTGATTTGGTTCTTGTCTAGAACTGCAATGGTTTTTTTACTCTAGTTTGGGTTTTCCACCTTAAAATTGTTGTGTGTTCATGTATGGATTGAATGCTTATGGTTTGAATGATTGATACAACGTGAGTTAGTTTTGAGAGAATATTTACTTAATTATGCTATGTATAAAAATTATGCAAAAAAGAGGCTAGAACTCGTAGTCTTTATCTTCATAAATACTCGGACTAGGGGCAATCTTGTGATCTGCTCTTCTAGACAAATATTAAACTCACAATCCCCCTTGAAATATTTTTTCATAAATCTCTTCTGCTTTATATCTTCTAATGTAGGGCTCTGACTCATCCCATTCTGAGTTCATATCTATACCTACAAATATCAACATAAAATCAATCAGGTCTAATTTTTGGTAGTCGACATAGTCAACAATCATCACCATCGGCAATTGGCGGTCAACAGTCCGTAGTCACCTTTTGGTATTCAAATTTTGGCAATCGGTAGTCTTATACTTGTGCAACAACAATTTCAACACCTCCCATCAAATCACCACACCCATTTAAATTTGAGCATTCTTCTACAATAAAATCACACAATAATAATCTATAACTTCAATGTCCTAACAACATACAACAAACTACACCCCAAAAATGTCAAAATATGAGTCAAAACCTTACCTTTCTTGTTGCCAGACTTGCACTCAAAGGAATGGAGAACTGATAATAAAAGCCTAACTATTTTTCCATTCACTAGTAGAAATGGGATGTAGATTTGGGAGGGTTAGACGTAAGGGGAAATGAAATATGGAGGAAATTTGACTTCTCATGAGTTGAAGTTGGAGGGGTTGGAGGAAGCCACCAAATAATCATCAGTCAATGGATCGAAAGCTTTCTCTAAAGGGGGTTTTGCTTGGATGAGGGTCTATTAGAGGTTAGGATCACAAGGAGACAAGGTGATGTTGACGGCAACAAAAAAGTTGCGGCAAAAATGGGCGCAAACCGCCTACAACAAGGATAAATACTATTTGGGAGTGAGCAGATTGAGGAAAGATGAGAAGTCATAGTATTTTTTGGGTTTTGTGCTTGGTCAAGGGTAATTGTGTCATTTCATGGAACATGTGAGGGAGTAACCACGTAAGCAGGGCCATTTTTTGTATTTTGTTCATTAGGTTGTATTCTTGGGCTATTTCGGTAAATCACTCTAATTTTAATGCATCTAATTTTAATGCATCTGAGGTGGGTTCCAACCCAAAGCAAAACACAAACGAAAATATCATTTTGGCTTTGCACGATGCTAACCTTTGACTCTTTTTCACTATGGGTATTTATGCTATTTTGTATCATATTCACTCATCCCACACTCAAGGCCCAGTCACCTCATACATATGCACTCATCCTACTCCAATGGTCGAATTAACTACAATAGTTTCTTTATTACAGGTATATTCATGTACCATAATTGTATCATGAAGAATATGATTGAATGCATAATTTAAACACATACATGCATTTTGAATGCTCGTCCTTGCCACCAAACAAGCATCAAAATCATAAAACCACCTACCTCAAGAACAACACTCTATGCTTCTTCATAATACTCTTGATTTGGCCCCCCATTTTGTTAAAAATCCTTGTTGATAGGTTGACCCCTATGGATGCAGCCCTCGCTACCAGTAGACATGGTCTTTGATGCATGTCAACAATCATCCAGAACTTCTTCAATTCCCTCACGTAGCCTTTTTTATCACCATGAACATCCCATAAGGTCAGTCAGGCTTCCCTCGACTTCATCCCCTTGGCCCATACTCTCTCTCTCTCTCTATGTGCCACACCCCTAATTTTTTATAACCATTTTCAACAAAAAAATTTGCCTTCACTTAAAAATTAATAAGACACTCCCCTTCACACTATGCAGTGGATAAAATCATATTATGTATTTACAAAATATTAAAATATAAAATTAGGGATATGAGAACCATCTTTTCACAACACACTTGTCGTGTTATCATGATAAATAATCATATAAATATCTGAACTATTAAAATATTCACATGACCCACAACTAAGTACTTGTTTGCTACAAATGTATAAATTAATGAATAACTAAGTACTTGTCTACTACAAATGTATAAATTAATGAATAGATAAATGACACCCTCTTGTACTAACATCAAACCTATAGGGAAAATAAATCATCAAACTAAAGGTAGGCCGCTCTATAGCTACGATCTTCTCATTACCTCTAAATTTTTCACCCTGGGGAACGTGCACCTCAAAGGATGCTGAGTATACAACTATACTTAGTGGAACTACAATCCAAAGAAAACAAATAATTCAATAAGCATACCGATAGATAATATGTGGTCAAAATTAATACAAATGACATAGAGAAAAAAATTCACTCATACCTTTCGGTGTCAAGTATATTCAACATGGAACTCCATATTAGGGTTTTCTAAACATGGTAGCCTCATCTAGTAATTACCACACAACTAGATAATGGACCACCACAAATCCTATCTCAATCTTTACCTGAAGCCTATGCCATCTCATCCATGATATGGAATAAGGGCTCACTAGAGATCATGGACCCTAGTGCCAAGATCTCAACTGCAATGATCATCGAAACCTTTTGTTTTGAGCTGCGCGAGACTAGTAATCTTTTTATGTTCTAGTTCATTTGAACCTAACTTCCAGGCCAAGGAAGCGACTCTAAATAACTCCCATCCTTAGAAAGCCGAACGACCATAATCTTATTTCATATCATATATGTAATGTCCCTGATTTTTCTACGATTTTATGTGATTTTCCTACTATTTTGCCAGTCATTTTTGGCGGAAAAATGTGATGCTTTGGCATATTTGTATTTGAGCATTTACCCTATATTTATACCCATAGAGTCGGGTGTGGGGCTTAGTCGAAGGCCGCAGGCCACGCCGCGCACTTACGGTGCGAATTTTGGAGGTACAACGTGTAACAGGGAGGTTAACGCGTGTTAGGGATGTAAGTGGAAAATTTTAAAAGAATATATATATGAGATCTGTAAACAAGATTCCACAAGTTTCGACACCCAGAGAAATTTTACAAATGTCCAGTAAGTTTTGTGAGAACCCGAGTGAGATTCCGATCGCTCCGTTCTCCCTCCTCTGTCATTTGATTCCGCCGATTCTTTTCAGGATCCTTTTTGCCTCACTGCCACGAGTCCATAAGTACTGGCTATGAACGCCACCATAGCCTCTTCCCTCCTCTATGAGGTACCGAACTTTTCTTCGGTTTTTCTCTCCTTCAAATCTCGTTTTTGAGCCATGGGGATGCAATTTTGATGTCATTTGTGACCGCCCTCAACTAGAGCCGCCACCATGCTTTCTTTGCTCCACTGTGAGCTACCGGTACTTTGGTCGATTTTTATTCGCATTTTCATCTCACTGCCCGTAAAGGCTTTTTAGAATCCGGTGTGTTTCTGGCCATCATCCGGCCACCGGACAGACTACGTCCAGCCTACCTCAACCCGGTGTCAGTAGGGGGTTGCCGTTTCCGGCCCCGCTTCGCTCCTTTTGTCTTGCTCCGCCTGATTAGACGCTTTGGGTGAATCTCGGGTCATTGCCATCGGCGAGCTATGGGTCATTTGGCCATCATGGGCTTTGCCCCAGATCGGAGACAATGAGGGTCAGACCCACTTGGCCTAATTATACCTCCGCTCAGAATAGGCTGCTCGCCTTTGTCCTATACCGTGTGAGATGCACAGCTGCCCGCACCAAATGTGTTGGTTGTGGGTGGCAATCAATGATGTCGCTGCTTCGATTGGCCACCACCTCCTAGCCATAGCTCAGTTGCCCTTTTGTGAGCCTTGGGCCACTAGCATCCGACCCATCTCCCCCTAGAGTGGTCCTTTTTGGCTGTATGTGTATGTGGCCACACGTGTGCTTTTGGCTTTAGGCACCGTATTTCTGCCGCCTAACTGTCGGTTGGCTCTGCCACTGAATGGAGTTGACATCGGAGTCCTCCACCATCTCTCATTTGTCCTCGAGCGTCGCCCCATGCCCTCCACCCTATTGGGGCCCTCGATGACGCTAAATCAACGCTGTTGGGTGTTGTCCATGGCCGATTTTGATGTATTGCAGTTGGCCGAGTACTTCTCAGCCGTCGGCTGACCTTCAGTGAATACACCCTCGACATTTGGTCTCACCACCACTTATGTTGGCTTGACCTTTCTCCTGGCTGCCCTAGTGTGCCGCCGTGGATCGCGGATTTTGCCGCATTGACTTCTGACACCCCATTTGGCAGTGATTGTTTCCGGCACTTCCTAAAATCCTCGAGACATCAGTTCTCTCAACCTGGCAATACTTTTGGCTGCCAACTCCACCGCCGATGCCGCCACCATCGTGTGCTCACCATTAAATGTCATGATTATGAGGTAGGGGAGCTTTGAACTCATAATTTCATGATAGCATGCTTTCAATGAGTAGCAGCATGCTAGGACTATATGATCGAATGCTATGGATGTTAGATTATGATCCATTTGCATGACGTAAGAGGATGAATTATGCCATGTTGAAATTCATATGACATGCATGTTGGTTGTAAGTATGTTTGAAGTATGTATGTGCTAGTGATGGCTAGCGTGTATGTTTGTAAGCTACGTATGTGGAAGTATGTATGTGCTAGTGATGGCTAGCGTATATGTTTATAAGCTTTGTATGTGGATTGAGCATGTGCTAGTGATGGCTAGCGTGTGTATTTGTAAGCTTCATATGTGGATTGAGTATGTGCTAGTGATGGCTAGCCTGTATGTTTGTAAGCTTCATATGTGGATTGAGTATGTGCTAGTGATGACTAGCGTATATGTTTGTAAGCTTCATATGTGAATTGAGTATGTGCTAGTGATGGCTAGCGTGTATGTTTATAAGCTTCGTATGTGGATTGAGTATGTGCTAGTGGTGACTAGTAAATATGTTTCTACATATGTGTATGCATGTGCTAGTGATGGCTAGAGAGTATGTTGGTAAGCAATGTATGGAAGTATGTGTATGTTATACATATGTGTGATAGACATATGTATGTATGATGGCTATTTGCCTATGCTATGGATATGTGTATGTGCATGTGGGCAAAAGTATGGGCGATGGACAGTAAGAGATGACAAAGGTTTTCATTTGGATTTGTTGTGGATGTGTAAGCATATGACGAAAGACAGATGATCTAAGTTTGATGGGCAAGGATTGGAGTGGTTTGTTTAGTTTGGATCAGAGCGTATGTTAGGGGTTTGTCAGACAGTAAGAGTGTGCATAATTGTACAAGCATAACGTACAAATTATGAAGTGAAAAGTAAGCTCGATAATTGAGGTATTAGTAAGAGGGTGATAACTGAGTTTGGCTCTAAGGAGCTTAGTTTAATGACTTTTGTGTAAGATGTTTTAACCATAAGGTGGATGGCGGAGTATGTAAGATTGTAAGGATTTGATGTACGATGAGTTATGATCATGATATGGATTGGTTAAGTGAAGTTTGTTGCCCTGATGAACTGGGGTTTTGGATTGGGCTCAGCTTCAGTTTGATCAGTGGAGCATAGTATGTTTGAGAGTCTTTAGAGGAATAATTGTACCGCATAATGTAGTTAATTCAAACTTGAATTATAAGCACAGCTAATGATAGCGTTGTGAGTTTGAGATGAGGGTTTTGACAGATTAAGTTCCGTGTTTGAGCTAGCCGATAATGAGTCGGTAAAGCATTTCTCATGTCTAGCCATGGTGTTTATCATGTGGGATGTTGTTTGTGTGCTGTATGGAGCACCAGACATTTGATGCTCTGTTGAGAGCGACATATGTTTTCGTTTTAGTCTGTGTGATGTATGAAGCCCGGACATTTGATGCTCTATTGAGAGCGATGCATGTTTTTTATTTGGTCTGAGTGTTGTATAAGCCCAGACGTTTGATGCTCTGTTGAGAGCGTTGAATGATTTCTGCCCAAGAGTGGCAGTGAATGATTCTGCCCAAGAGTGGCACTGTATGTTTCTGCCCAAGTGACACTATATGATTTCTGCCCAAGAGTGGCATTTGGCACTATAAGACCCATTATGATGGGCAATTGTATGACCCCTTATGGTGATGCCCCAGTGACATTCTTTTCCTTTTCAACACTAGAACTTATTAGTTGTAATGAGCTTCAGTGGTTGATAGTATGTGTACGACTATGTGAGTTGGTATGCACGATTATGAGCACGACTGTAAGAGTATGGTTATGAGCATGACTGTAAGAGTATGAGTATGAGCACAACTATAAGAGTATGAGTATGAGTACGACTATAAGAGTATGAATATGAGTACGATTGTAAGAGTATGTTTCTGAGTAAGACAGTAAGTGTATGATTTTGAGTAAGATTATACGAATAAGGTCGTACGAGTAAGATTGTATGAGTAAGGTCATACAAGTATGTGTAAGTTATATGAGTAAGCATAAGATTGTACGAGCGAGTAAGGTCATACAAGTATGTGTAAGTTATATGAGTAAGCATATGATTGTATGAGTAAGGTCGTACATGTATGTGTAAGTTGTTTGAGTAAGCGTACGGTGGTACGAGTAAGTTTAGAAGACCCTGATTAAGGGTGTTTGTGTAAGTTCGGTTGATGGTATGATTTTAGCATGATGATATGCGTGATTGTATGCATATGAGCATGATTATGATATGCTTGTTTGTTTTATGTTTGAGTTGCATGAACACATCTATGTATAAATTTACTGAGTTCACTATTTAGAACTCCCCGACTGGGTATTTTCCTACTGAGTATGAAAATACTCATTACCCTATTTTTTAGCCCCATTGTTCGGGAGGCTTTTACAAGTTTGTGATGGAGAGCTCCTAGAGATGGATGCTTGTTTCCATGGTGGATTGATTCCCTTGGACTCAGGTATATACTTGACTCACAGTGAGTATTATTTGTGCCACGATCTAAAGTATTGGGTGAGATGAGAATTAAAATGTGTATGTATTTTGGACTTGTAATTTGGATTAGACTATGGACTGTTATGGGACTTGCACTAAGGGCTGCCTAGGAGAGATTTGTATTTAAAGTCTATGATCATAGCAATTTATTCGTATGTTTGTTTTCAAATAGCGCCTGACGATGTTTGGTTTGGCCGTACGATGTTTGATCGAATGAGAAAATTTTGGATGGGATAATGATTGATGTGTGATGTTTTAAAATTTGAACTACTTTCACAAGTTTTGTATTTGTTATTTTTCTCGATTTACAGCTGTTATATTGCAAAAATTTTTCATGAATTTTAAGGAAAATGTATGAAAAATCTTGGGCGTTACAATATCCTTCCATTTTTTGTTGCTAAATGACTCACTTGATGACCCAATAAGGCACTAGGATCTCTATCCTTTCATGCCAAACGCATCAGTTAAGGGTGACCAAATTTGTATATCACATGGTTTCATACACATGAATAAGGTTTACTAACCCTTACTTAACACATGCTTATTCAACGTTCTATACACATCAAAATCCTTAAAAATCATGCAATTATATATAATTGTTGTATAGCTTATTACTTGCTATGAATCACAATTGAAGTCCAAACCATGAGGGTAACAACATTGATAGGTTGGCCATATCACTGATGACCATTTGTAAATCCACCGACATGTCAAACCCTCACCAATAGTGGTATGGCTGGATAAGTCCACCTCACCGACAGGTTTCCATAATCACCAATGACCAATGGTAGATCCACTGATGTGTCAAACCCTCACCTATAGTGGGATGGCTGGATAAGTCCATTTCATTGACAAGTTGGCAAGATCACCGGTGACCATTGGTAGATCGACTGACTTATCGAATTGTCACCAACAGTGGGTTGACTAGGTAAGCCACCTCAATGATGTGTTACCCTTAACTGCCAATGACTAGTCAACATGCATGGTACTACATTCATGCAAGAATATTGTTCGTCATCTTCCTTTCGTTAGTACAATCATCAATGCACTTATCACCTTACCGGTTATCGAAAAATTAAGAACAAAAATTCCTTTTTCATTCCAAACACTTTTCTTTGAATAAAAACCAATAAAATTCATTCCAAAATAGGATACAAAGCCATTTGAGACACAACATTAACATTAAACTTCTCATAATTTGAATTTTCCTTGAAAATATCTTTAAAATATAGTATACTTCACAATAAACAAATTCATGAATTCATGATCATCAAGAACTTGAAGAATATTAGAAACTTGAGTATTTTTCTAAAAATCAAGTGTAGATTGCAATCCAACCTATTCCGATGTGAAGTTTTCTTCCTCCTTCGTGAATCTTCCTCCCGATCTATACCCAAACACTAGTCTCCCAGCTCTAGGACTCCTTTGAGACTCCCTTTTTCTTTCCCAATTATGGATTTAACTCTATTTATATAAGGATAACTACTTATGGAGTATTGTAACCGCAAAACTACCACATCGGTGGTCACCGACGACAAATAATAAATTTTTTAATTGAAGTAAAAGTAATGGATTTTTCTTTTGATAACATGGGGTATCTCCCCCCCCCCCCAAGTGGTCCGCCGACTAGAGAAGTGAAGCTTGTGCGTGGGAAAGCGGTGTTGGAGGCTCCTCCTATTTACAGAACGTTGTGAACCTCTTTTCCCCTCTGGTGGAGCCACCACAATGCTAGTTGGTACTAAGGAAGGCTACCTCTTCCTTCAAGCCTATCCCATCAAGGTGATTCTATAAATACCCCTAGTCACTAGAACCTTCCATCTTACTTCTCAAGGGCAATTAAGTAATTTGTCAAAATACCTTACCTCTTCATGAGGTAATGTCCTCTAAATGATATTATATTATTTAAGACTCCTTTCAATTCCTCTTATTCTACTAATCTCCTTCCATATTACACTAAATGCCCTACACTTTAGAAATTTACACTTAGCCCCACAAATTATAGGATGTCAGGGAATGGGGTGTTACATCTTATTATACTAATATATCTCCATTTTAGAATATCACACTAAGATCCCTATACTTTAGTATATTATGTTTAGCTACTCATAAAATTATAACTAGCCCCTTATATTATAAGATATCGAGGAAGGAGGTGTTACATAAATACCATCAACTACTTAAAAAGAAGAAAGAGCTTTACTTTTACTTGATTCTAAGCTTCCAACAACTATATTGTCAGACTGCAAAATTTCACAATTAGTTTACAGCTTAATAGCTAAACTGCCTAACTATCAACTTTTATAGTGAGCCCCTTCTTCTCTACCACGACAACCTCCTACTTCTCTGACGTTGGTAGCCTACTATGGGAGATAACTTGTAGTTTGGTAGTTTAGCTTTAATCTTGTTGTGAAAATTGACAATTTGCTAGTTTGCCAAATTGGAGCTCAGAATCAAGTAAAAAGAAATTTCATTCTTCTTTTAAAGTGGTTAATTGTGCTTATGAGCTTATTTTTTAATATTGGAGTTTATAAAGGCAAAAAATGAGATTTTTAAATGGCTATATGGCCAATTCGTGGCCAATCATGATAAATTTTAGGAAGGAGGAAGGAAGAAGAGGAGGGGGGAGGGGGAGTAGGGAAGGAGGAAAAGGTAGAGAAGGAGGATCAGGCACTTGAGGAGAGGGAGAGGAGGTAAAGGAGATTGAAAAGGAAAAGGGGATGATGAGGAAAAGGAGAAGAGGGAGGGGACAGAGGAGAAGGAGGGGGGAGGCAGTGGCAGAGGAGAGTCTGAGTTGGAGTTGCAGTGGGAGCTAGAGTGGAGGAAGGTCTTTCAAAAAATAGACCTCGATTTGAAGAAAGAGAAAGAGGTAATTGAGTTGTTCATGTGTGCAAGTCTAGAATGAGTATTACACAAAATTAGCATTTTGATAGAGTAGTCAAGCAGAGGCTGAGGCTTATCTCCTACAACTCCTTCCTCCTACAGCTGGAAATTTTCTCCTTGGTGGTGTGTTGATTGTTGGCTGTGTGGCTGGGTAGTGGAGTGATTCAAAGAAATGCTCCTCTTTGTTGTAATTGTGTGTGCACTATGGCCCAACCTTCCCATGGTCTCCCCACCTTCATAGGTATTTGTGCACTCATGTTGGTGATATCCACCATCCTCCCTCCCTCCCTCACCCCACACTTGCTTCTCCCCAGCCTCTTCCCCTCCAAAGCTGTGAGCTTTTCCCTTTCCCTTACCTGCACTCTGCACCTCTCTGCCTCACAACCTTTTTCTCAAGCTCCACACTCCTCCTTGCCTAGCTACTATCCCAGCCCATCTCTCCGCCTCCTCCGCCCCCCGACCCTCCTCCTTAGCCCCCCACCCCCCCAATCCTCTTCTTCCTCCCCCATCTTCTCATCCCGCTTTCCTTGTGGTCATCTACTCTGACCTAACTTTTTAAATAACTTAAAAGTTAGAGTTCCATCAATTCACAATCAAAAGTGGGCCAAGTCAACCATGTACAAAAGAGTAACTTTTTATTAATTTATATAATTACAAAGCTTACAAAATTTATAGAACAAGGCTCAACATGACTCAGCAAAATCAAAGCAACACAAATATACATAATTAATACATATCAAAAGATCTTGACAAAGTAAATCCAAAGCATAGATTTTTGAATGGTTTATCTTCATTAACATCATCCTCTTCATTCATACCTGCAGTGTCTAGGGGTGGGTGAGTATAATTATACTCAATAGATAGGATAAATTTCTATTAGCATGCAATAACATAAAGCATAATCAAAGACACATAAAACATGCTTCTCATAATTCATATTATTAATATTCAAAAGTTGACTTAAAATAGTTCAAAATATTCCTACCTGCTTAAATAGAATTTGAACATATTTCTTTTATAAAAAGTTGGACAAAACAATCTTTCACACAATCTAATAAAATTGGATAAATAGTTCTTAAGAAGAATCCTATATACAATTCAAAGTTAAATAAATCATCATTCACAGAATGCTGCTAATACCGGAGTGACATACACCCATGCTCATGGGACAATGGGATCAAAATGGAAGGGATCTTGCCATGATATCCGAATTCATAGGTATTTCATATGCCTTAATAGGCAATACTTAGGAGTCATAACTTTAATAGCTTTTAGGATTTATACCAAACAAATACCCTTCAAAACCAATGATAGTTTTTTAAGTTTTATACCAAATAATTGTCATTCAAATCCAATCAAAATCATTTGTAATGTTATTTAAATAACAATAACATTTAAAGTCCATATCACGATCAAATCCCTCTTAGAGGTGTACGAGATGCTATTATTTTAGCCTTGTTCGACCCCTAGTAATACGCTTTTTCAAAATATTCTTTTTTTAAAGAATTACAAAATTGTATGGTCTAGTCGTAGCATGGAATTAGAGTTTAAAGCGACCTATGCTTCATTCTTGAATTTGACTAGAGTAATGGCTAACGGTCAGAGCCTCCTCCTCTTCTTGGGGCATACTCTTTCCAAGCTCGAGAGTGGCAGGTAGAACCTCTCCTTACGCAGGGTAAGAAACTCCTTTCCGGCTCTAAAATAGTGGATGGAGCTCCCCTTGTATTAGGACGATTTCTCCTTCTGGCCTGAAAGTGGTGAATGGAGTCTCCCCTTGTACTGGGATGTTTCCTCTTTCTGGCCCAAACACGACAAACAGAACCTCCTCTTCCCCTAGCTCATTCCCTTCCTCTGGAGTGGCTAACTCAAAAAATGGACACCTCCATGACATAGAGAGCCATTGAATTAGCTAAGATAGGATTTTTGAATCGGCGAAATCAAGCGAGAAACGGCTTAGAAACAGAGGAGAGAAGGTTTGAGGAAATGGGAAAAATCAGAGAGGAAGAGGGGAGAAAATGGCATGTGAAAAAGAGTTTCCCCCCTCCCCTTATTTATAGCAATTCAGCACCATTGGATGCATGCCACATGACACACATCCAATGACTGGCTGACCATAAATGGTTAGCCACACCATTGTGTAGCCACAAGCATAGCCATAGGCAAGCCTATATAGCCGCAACTGTGCCTGCATCAGCACTACTAATGTTAGTGTACTCGCATTCGCTCATTGACGCAAAAATTATTTATATTTATATTTTTGTCATTATTCTAAAAAGAAAATTTAAAATTTTAAAAAGCGCAACTTTTTACCCCAAACTCAGAATCACACATTCTTGGTACCGTTGCACTCACATCAATGACTCCTTCGAAATAAGACCATGAAAGGATATCTTATCTCTCAAAATTAAAGTGGGCCCCACCCTTGACATGCTTCTTAAAGGCATAACGTATGATCCCAATGTCCAATTTATGCGTTATTGGGCTCAATACATTTATCTCTCAGAGCCCTACAAACAACCTTAAAGCTCTTTTGAACAAATCGAACTCAAAATAGTTTAAATTAAAGAAAAACTGTCATTGGGCCTAAAACTTGCTTATGGGTCCAATCGATCAAATTTTCAAAACTGAAAATTCCAGGATGTTACAAACTACCCCCTTACAAAAAAATTTGTCCTTGAAATTTGTACATAAAAATTTTATCCTTAAAATCACGCTAGCATTGAAAAAGTTAGCATTTTAGCAAAAAATCTTTGAGCTAAAAAAAAGTAAACTCATCTAAATTATACCTTAATGAAAAAGTTAATCTAAGACTATCATCTTATTTTGAAAAGGAAGTACCCATGATGATCGCATTAGATGACTGAGCCCCCTTAGCGGTGATTGTAAAAACTTGACCCTTAGCCCTTCATTTCTGCTCAAGTGTAGGCTCTTCTTGATTTTTCTTCTTTGGGCAATCCCAAGCCCATTGCCCTTACTTGTCGTATTTAAAACAACATCCCTTGAAAAAGTAGCAAGGCTCACTAGGGTGAAATCAATTACACAGAAGACATTTCTCCGATTTCTACTCCTCAGCTAGAGGCTTATGTCTGCTTTAGGAACTTGTAATTACCATTATTGTCATTGAATAAAGACTTTCATTTACCCTCATCGAGCTTTTGCATAGGTGTTTTGGCTTTAGTTTTTGTGCCCTGCCAAATACTCCTTGTGGTCTTGTTCCAAAATAGATGCCAATTGCACCGCTTTAGTAAAAGTGGAAGGTTGGAAGCCTACAACTCTACTTCACATACCATTGTTTAATCCCCTTACAAATTTTTGCTCTTTCTTCAGCTCAGTAGTGCAAGAGTTAGGAGCAAAACATTGAAGCCGGACAAAGTTGTTCTCATATTGGCCAGCCGTCATTCCTAATTACTGAAGATCCAGAAATTCTTTTTCCTTCTTCTCTTGGAGATGAGGAGGAAAGTACTTATCGTATAGAACTTCTTGAAAGTCCTCCCACTTGATGTTATCACTGTATGGGAAGAAGTTCCTCTTAGTGGTAGGCCGACGAAAAGCGGTCTCTCCCATCATGGTGAAAATAGCATAGACACCTTCCATTCGTCCACTATTCTCATCACCTTGAAAATTTGTTCCACTTCAAACGTCCATTTTTCTGTAGCTTCGGGGCCATCTTTGCCATTAAAGGCAGGTGCAATCTTCTTAAATCGCTCTAGTAGGTTGTCCTTTTCGTTTGGATTGTCGTCTCCTACTTTCTTGATAGCCTTGTGGTTGAAGCTGCTTAGTCAATTTTTGCATCATTAGGTCGAGAATGCTCAATTGCTAAAATAAAATATTTATACTTCCAAACTTAATCTAGATATATAACAACAAAAAGTTGGACATTTGTACAAGTCATATATGCATATCTCTTTAAATAAAAGATGACTACCAAAATTAATGAGGTAAAAAGAAAATAAAGTAAAATAGCTCAAGTAGTCATAAGGAAAAAATATGTGTACGATAATGTTATTTAGGCTAAAAGACAGTTACTCATTTGTAGACATTGGCACCTTGGCTTTAATACCAATTGTTGTGACCTAACTTTTTAAATAACTTAAAAGTCAGTCTTTTGTCAATTCGTAATAAAAAAGACGCCAAGATCAACCCTACACTTATGAGTAAATTTTCATTAATTTACATAATTACAAAACTTACAAAAAAAAGATAAGGCTCAATGTGCCTCGATAAAATCAAAGCAGTGCAAATGTACATAATTAATACATATCGAAAGATCTTGACAAAGTAAATCCAAAGCAGGGATTTTTTATGTTCTATGGTCTAACTTCAAAACATCATCTTCTTCGTTAATACATGCAGCGTCTGGCGGTGGGTGAGTATAATTATACTCAACAAATAGGATTAAATTTTATTAGCATGGTATAACATCAAGCATAATAAAAAACACATAAAAGATTATTCTATTAATTCATATATTTAATATTTGAAAGTCAACTTAAAATCACTCAAAATATTCCTACTAACTTAAACAAAATTCGAATGTATTTTTTTATGAAAAGTTGAATAAATCAACCTTTCACATAATCCAATAAAATCGGATAAATCATTCATAAGCAAAATTTGATAAACAATTCAAAGTTGAATAAATCACCATTCACAGAATGCCATTGATAACGAAGCGACATACACCTATGCTTTTGGGCCTTAATAGGCAAACCTAGAAGGCATAACTCTAATAAATTTTGTTCTTTATACCGAATAACTATCATTCAAAATAGATGATAGTTTTTGGGCTTTATACCAAATAACTACCCTTGTATTTAAATAGTTATAATTTTTCACATCTGTATCACAATAAAATCCTGCTTAGAGGTGTACAAGACGCTATTATTTTAGTGTTCATTTGACCCCTAATAATACCCTTTTTCAAAATAATCTTTTATGAAAGAATTACAAAATTATATGGTTTAGTCATAGCACATAATTAGAGTTTAAAGCCACCTACCCTTCTTTCTTGAATTTGACCACAGTAACGGCTAGCAATCAGTGCCTCCTCCTATTCTCGGGGCATACTCTTTCCGAGCTCAAGAGTGGTAGGCACAGCCTCTCCTTACTCCAAGACAGAAACTCCTTCCTAGCTTGGAAGAGGTGAATGGAGCTTCCCCTTGCATTGAGACAATTTCTTCTTCTAGCCTAAAAGTGGCAGACATAGGCTTCGCTTGCACTGTGATAATTCCTCATTTCAGCCCAAAAGCGGTTAACGGAGTTTTCTCCTTCTAGTGGCTAACTCGAAAAATGGACCCCTCCACAACATAGCGTCATCAGAATAGTTAGGAATGGTTTTCGAATGGACAAAATCGAGTAAAAAATGGCTTTAATGGAGGAGAGAAGGTCTAAGGAGATTGGTAAAATCAAAAAGGAAGATGGGAGAAAATGACACGTGAAAGAGAGCTTCCCCCTTCCATTATTTATAACAATTCAGCACCATTGGATGCACGTCATGTGGTGCACATCCAATGGCTGGCTCACCATTAATGGCCAACCACGCCATTGGGTAGCTACAGGCATAGCCTGGCGGCTTGATAGCACAGCCATAGGCTATTTGGCTAGCCTACGGAGCCACATGCACAACCACAAGCTTTCATATGGCTAGCACAGCTTGCTGGTGCATCTACAGTTGTGCTTGTGTCAGCGCTGCTAACGCAAGTATGCAAAAAAATATTATTTTTTTATTTTTTCTGTTTTTATTCTAAAACAAATTTTAAAACTTCAAAGGGGCATAACTCCTTACCCAAACTCGGAATCGCACGTTCTTGGTACCATTGCACTCACATCAACGAGCCCTTTAAAACAAGACCATAAAGGCATTTTATCTCATAAAATTAAAGTGGTTCCGGCCCATGACACAGTTCATGAGCTCGTAGCCTACGATCCTAGTGTCCAATTTATGCATTCTTGGGCTCAATAAATTCATCTCTCATAGCCCTACAAACCACCTTAAAGCTCTTTCGAACGAATTGAACTCAAAATGGTTTGAATTAAAGAAAAACTATCATTGGGCCTAAAACTCGCTTATGGGCCCAAATGATCAAATTTTCAAAACATTGAAAATTCCATGGCTTACATCATCACCAAATAGATATCTTTTGTGAAGCATTTGTGGGTTTTCTTAGTTTAGATCTAAGGTGTTTTGCCCATTCTCCTATACATGGGACTGTTTGGTCATCGAGAATGGCATTTTTGTGGTCAGCCTCTCCAATGGGCGTGCCCCATTGGACCCTCGAGCTAATGGGTAGAGGTCCATGGAATCCATGGTCAATGTTCTCCACTATAGGGGCAGACATTTCCTTGTCTCGTAGTGGCCTTTATCATCTTCCAAATTTGGCAATGGTTTTTCATCCTAGGGAGTGATTATGATTGAGTTCTTGTTTGTGCTTGACCTGTTAGAACATATGTGGGCATATCTATTGTAATTAACTAATTTCATTGATCAAAACTATGTTAAAATTTTATATATGTAATTAGTCTAAGGAATATGACTAGATTTATTTGTAGTCGAGTCGGATTTGAAATTGATGGACTTAAAAAATAGGAGCATACTACAAGTTTTGTTTTTTTTAAAAAAAAGAACACAAGGAAAATGAAAATATCACATGCAAGAATTCCCCCTTTCTATGTCTTCTTGTCTTCAAGCTTGAGAATTTTTTTCCTTTGCCTTGTGCAACTTCTCCTATCTTCAAACTCCTTAGAATTGAAAGAATATTTTCTTGCAAACTCCTTGGAATTGAAAGGATGCTTTCAAAACGAGATCTTTGGAGGACTTGGTGAATATAGTTTTCTTGAACTTTTCTTCTCTCCTTGGTGGAAGGTTTTACTTTTTCTTACCTTCGTGGAAGGTTTTATTTTTGTTGTTTCTTTGGAATAGAGAGTTTTGGACTTTGTGAAGGCTTCTTAGACTTAACGGTCAAAAGCCATTTCTCCGATTGATTGATGCAACATCCTCCTTTGTCTTGAAATAGAATTCTTCTTATCCTCTTCATTTTCGAAGTATTTTCCTTTGAACTTCAAACTCCTTCAAAGTCTTAAGCATCTTGATTTAGAGAAGGCTTTGAAGATAAAACTTTTTGGACTAGAAAGCTTTTTTTTAGACTTTAAAGAAGGCTTGAATTTTTATGGAGAACTCTTTTAGATTTGGTAGAGACTTTATGGAGTTTTAGGTTTTGGTGGGGGGGGAGGGGGCTTTAGGGACTTGAGAGTCAACCCCTTTCTACAAATAACAGGTATTTATAGTGTTTAGAAGGTGGTTAATGTTGAATTAGTGGTAGGAGTGGATGAGTGATGGTTTTAGGTAGTTCAATGGTGGTTTTTAAGGGTAGTGGGATAGTTATGTTGGAAGTGGGGTGGTATGAGGAGTTGTGGGTAGTTATTGTTGAAAGTTGGGTAGTTTTTAGGGTAATGGAGTAGTGGAGTGGAGTGAGGTTTATTTGACTTGGTCTTCCTAACACACAACACTTTTTTTTTCAATTCTTTTTATCTTTTCAATTTCATTAGTCAAGTGTGGGAAGTCCACTATATATGAGGAATTGACTAATTTCCTTTTTTTCTAATGCACCATGTGCCTCCTTTTTTTTTGTTATTATTTTTCATTACCTGTTGTCACTTTCAGGACTATATATGGGACTGATGAGGGCCTCACTCAGACTTTGTAATTTAGTTTGACTAATTTTATGTCCCATGGAAGTCTTACTTAGCCTGTTTAATTTGATTTAACTAATTTGATGTGAGCCTTTTTAATTTGGTTTAGCTAATTTGATGTGGGACTCATTGAGGTCTCTCACTTAGCCTACACAATTTGATTTGGCTAATTTGATGTGGGACCCATGGGGGGTCTCACTTAGCCTTTGTATTTTTTGATTTAGATAATTTGGTGTGGGACCCATGAGGGTCTCACTTAGCCTTTGATTTAATTTTTCTTGACTACTTATTTTATATTTGAGTTAGTTATCCTCAAAGTCTTTGATTTATTCAACTTCAAACTAGTCAATTTGTAAGGCTTGGCTTATTCCAACTTGATATGCATAGTTTTTATACACCATTTTACCTTAGGATTAAGCTAATTTAGGGCTAATTAGAGCTTATTTATGTTAAGATAGATATAAGTATTTTAGTTTAATAATTAATTCATTTAGGCATTAGTAGTAGTTTAGGCATGTATTTGATTTACGTCGGGATTTCATTTAATTTTTACACATCTAAAATTTAAGGTGACATCAAGTACTTGCTATTGGATGACCCAAGGTTTCAAACTCTTCTTTTCCATGCAACAATGACAAAGGTTGTGCAAAAGTTGGTTGACGAAGAATTTCAAGGGATTGTTCATTTATGCACATCAACATTACACAAGAAGATTGCATTTGCCTCACATGACTTCGTCAAACTTTTAGGTTGTGAGAATAAGTTGGATCTCTCATGGACGCTGTATGGGAACAAAAGGCAACGTGACAAGCTTTGTTTTCAAGGAAGTTGCCATCTTGGCCACACGAATTGAAGAAGGTATGAGGAAGAATGAAAGCTTGGAATCACTCACTGCTAATAATGTCAAAAGAGATGTATCCAAAGCAAAATATGGTGCTGGGAAGAACAACTTTCCATGTCTAGGAAGCAGCAAGTTTGTAGCATAGCACAAATGGCGTAAATAGACCATGAAATTAAAAAAGGAAAGGAAGGCCAAAGAGAAAATAAAAGGATTATGTGTCCAAGTGGGTAGAGGCTATTGCATGCAAAACTAATGATCACAAGGTTGTGGCCCGGTTTTTGAGAGAAAATGTTTTTGCACGCTTTGGTACTCCACATGCCATCATTAGTGATGGGGGAAGCATTTATGTAATAGGATTTTTGAGCAATTAATAAAAAAATATGGTATAACTCATTAAATTGCTACACCTTACCACCCCCAGACTAGCAGTCAATTTGAAATTTCTAATAGCAAGATTAAACACATTTTGGAGAAAACGGTAAATCCTAATAGGAACGATTGACCTTTATGGCTTACTAATGCATTGTGGGCATATTGTATTGCATTTAAAACTCCCATTAGAATATTTCCATACATAATTATTTTTGGAAAAGCTTGTCATCTTCCTACTAAGTTTAAACATAGGAGCATATTGGGCTATAAAGAAATTGAATTTTGATCTTAACAAGGCAAGTACTTGTAGGAAGTTGTAGACTAATGAGTTAGAGGAAATTCAAAATGATGCATATGATTGTTCTAAACTTATGAGGACCAAATGAAAAAGGTTTATGATCTGAACATTTTGAGGAAATCTTGTGATGGCCACCATTCCTCATATTAATTTAATCATAATATCCTTGTCTGGCATGTGTAAATTCCACGCATGTGATGGAATGTGATGGCTATCAATGCACAACAATCATGGCTCTATCATTTCCATTTTAATCATTATCATAAAAATTAACAGAGTAATTGCACAGCCATAAATACTGACTCAACGCTTAAAATTATTACACATGCCAAGGACCACTGTGCATAGAGCTGATAGTTTACATAGAGTTTATTAAACCTCTAGGCACAATGTGCCATTCAACATTAGTCACATAAATAATTACATAAACTAAAATCATTCGAAAATCTCTTCCGCTTCCACCTCTGTCCTTGTTGAAACACCTGCAAGATTTGGGGGTGGGTGATTATTTGTATACTCAATAGGTTGAGTTAAAATCTAAAGTCATGCTAAGCAGCAAACCTTTAAAAACCCTTATAATTCATTCACAAAATCTTATATCCACAGTAAAACGCCCATAAAATCAATTAGTTCAAAAACAAATCTAATCCACAAGCTCAATTTCGAATCACATCAAATAACAACCTCAAATCTAAGTCACATCACATCCACAAACCATGATACCCTATGGCTTACCCCAGTGCTCATGGGGCAATGAGGGCCATTTAGGGAAGGAGTTTTCCTATGATACTCTGCTCTGTGTATGCCACTTGCCAATTATTTTTCTCGGCAAGCATCCAAAATAGTGTATGTAACAAAAAGATTAAGTGGCACGTACAAAATCAATTCATAGAAATGTATGTAACCAAAACACTGCACAACACATGCAAAATCAGCTCACTACATAATATATTTTCCCAAAATAAGCCTCATAAACATAGCCATTGTAAATCATTCATAAAATTTACACTAAGTATGCATTTAGAGTTTAAAGCCCCCTACCTTACTTCCCATGTGAGAATGAAGATGATGCACCAAACTCCAAGCACTTGGACTGTCACGACCTGGATTTTTAAAAGCCTTTCTAAAATCGTATGAATAGTAAGTCACGATTCTTTTTTCTTTTTTTTTATAAAAAACAAACCATTCGATTAAATTTTCAGGTCATGATAACTGGGGTTCACAAATACGAATATCAAATCATATGATATTACTACTCATCTGAAAATTCATAAAGAACAGCTCATCCATCTAAGTACAAGTTCGTCAACTATCTAAAAATAAATAACTAAGTTGACTCTCACGTAATGAAACACTTACGTACTAGAGTTATACAAATGCAAAAACTTCTTCCTGTGTTGTTGTGCATGATGCTCAGACTCTCTTTTTATTACTTTATTGCATTGAACTATTTAATTATTATTGTAGTCTTTTATTATCGTACTTGTTGGTTCAGTTAGTGGCCCGGGATAGCCGACCCACTAATTGGATTATATTGTATGAACTGGGCTGGTATGGTTCAGCTGGTTCGGTTCCCTAGGAGGATCGTCTCCTATATGGGGCGGCCTTGACTCTTGTTTCCAGTTTATGCAAATTGTGATTTCCAGTTCCTCCCCTTTCTTCAATACTTCTCCCCTTTCCTTGCGCAATTCTCCTAGGTACCGATCATGCCTGTATCGGGCACATCATTGGTATCGGAGCTTTTGCGATCCCCGGCCATGGCTCGTGGCAAATAGGCTGTTGTGCAAGAGGCGCCTTCAGAGAAGGAGGCACCAGCGCCATCATCAGCGGATAGCCCGAAGGCCAATTCCGTGGTCAGCGATGCCAAGCTGTCAAAGATCCTCTTGGCAGTGCAAACCCTTACTACGGATTTCACTAGCATGAAGGTACAGCAGGCCGCCCTGGAAGCGCGCGTCGTTCCTATTCTGCCTGTACCAACCACTACTACTCCGGAGAAGGGCGGGCCCTCACAGACTCTAGAGCCGCTCCTCCCAGACCCCCTAGTGCCGGTCAACGTCAATATAGGAGTGTCGCCCTACCCTGTGCGCTATGGCGCTAGCCAGCCAGTGTTGGGAGGAAGACGCCAGACCTGGCACATGCGAGGCATGCCAGGTGTTCGTGAAAATTCCCATATGATGCCGCCCCATCCTAACCAGTTCCAGGACGTTGAAGAGGAGTGGGATGAATTCCCTAGGCATGGTGGGGGGCCAAGAGGGGGCGTTGAACCACGCCTTGCTCGCTTGCAGTTCCCTCGCTACAACGGGGATGACGATCCGGTGGAGTGGTTGTATAAGGTGGAAAAATTCTTTGCCTATCAAGGGACGCACTCTGAGGCTGAACGCTTGCACATCGCAGCCTTTCACCTAGATGGCGACGCCTCAGTCTAGTTCCAAAGCTTTGAGAAAGAGGTACGCTACCCGACTTGGGCCGCCTTCTCCGACGAACTCTGTGTTCAGTTTGGGCCTAATGAGTTCCAGGATTTTAATGAGATGTTGTCATCCCTGCGCCAAACTACCACCGTCTGGGCATACTACATTGAGTTCATGAAGGTGGCTAACCAGTTACCTGATTGGCTGGTGGCCGCCCTGGTGGGCACCTTCAAGTGCGGCCTCAAGCCTGAAATTTTGGAAGAGATGCGGTATTTCCCGTGTGCCAACATGCTAGACGTGGTGCGCCATGCTCGCATCGAAGCGGAAAAGCTGGCTAGATAGTGTAGAGGAGGGCGGCTTGGTCTAGTGCCTCAGTCTGCCTCTCTCGCCTATCCCTTGCCCACGCCCCCCAGTAGTTCAGCAACCGGCCACCCCAACCAGCCGCCCACTCCTGCAGGTCCTATCGTGCGACGCCTCACACCGGCTCAAATGGAGGAACGTCATTCAAAGGGATTATGCTTCTGATGTGACGAGAAATTTGTGCCCGGGCACCACTGTTCCGATGGCTCTGCCTTGTCCGCCATTGAATAGCTCCTACCCAAGATATCAGTACATGCATTTTCTGGGGCCTTTACGCCTCGCACGATGCGCATCCAGGGGTTCCTCAAGTGCCAACAAGTAGCTATATCTGCATTCGGGCTATCATCAAATCCACATGAATGCTGCCGATGTGCACAAGACTACCTTCCGAACTCATGATGGCCACTTCGAGTTCCTGGTTATGCCGTTTGGATTGACTAATGCGCCATCCACATTTAGTGCCTCATGAACGACCTCTTTCGTCCTTTCCTGCGCCGTTATATATTGGTATTCTTCAATGATATTCTGGTGTATAGCAGATCCTGGACAGAGCACTTGACACACCTCAGGTCGGTCTTCTCTATTCTTCGTGACAATTCCTTATTTCTTAAGCGTTCGAAGTGCTCTTTTGGCAGCCCACAGGTGGATTACTTAGGCCATATTATATCGGGGAATGGTGTCGGCACCGACCCAGCCAAGGTGGCCACCATGATGTCTTGGCCTATTCCCAAATGTGTTCGGGCGCTCCGTGGTTTTCTAGGCCTCACCGGGTACTATCAGCAGTTCATTAGTCGATATGGGGAGTTGGCCTCACCTCTGACACCGCTGCTCAAACAGGGCACTTTTGCTTGGACTCCGGATGCACAGGAGGCTTTTGAGGGGCTGAAGCAGGCCATGGCTTCCGCCCCCATCTTGATTCTACTGGATTTCAACTGCCCGTTTGTGGTGAGACGGATGCTTCAAACGCTGGCTTGGGGGCGGTTCTATTACAGGACGAGCATCCCATTGCCTATTTCAGCAAGGCTCTGGCGGGCCAATCCTTGTCCCTGTCCGTCTATGAGAAGGAAATGTTGGCCATCATCCATGCAGTCACCAAGTGGCGGCCGTACCTATTGGGTCGTCGATTCCTGATTTGCACTGATCATCAGCCACTGAAGTATTTCCTCGAACAGCGGGTGTCCACTCCATCTCAGCAGCTATGGGTCAATAAACTTCTGGGTTATGATTATGAAGTTGTTTATAGGAAGGGGTCAGAGAACACAGTGGCTGACGCTCTCTCTCGTATACCTGCCCCGGGTTCGTGCTTGACCTTCTCCACGCTCTCATGTCCCTTTATTGACGAGTTGAAGCAGGCCTACTGTACTGATGCCTCGACACAGGCTTTGATCATTGCTCTCCAAACTGATCTTGCAGCCCGTCCGTTTTACACTTGGCGGGATGATCTCTTGTTTTGGAAGGATCGGTTGTGGGTTCCCGATGTCGCTGATCTTCGCCACCACATTATCTCGCATTTCCATGATTCTCCAACGGCCGGTCATGAGGGGACTTTTCGCACCTATAAGCTGGTCAGCCAGAGTTTCTTATGGTTGGGGGTTCGTCGGGCTGTGCACGAGTATGTGACCGCTTGTGATATTTGTCAGCGCGCCAAGGCAGCTACCACTTCTCTGGCTAGTTTGCTCCAAACCCTACCTATTCCAGATAAAGTCTGGGAGGATATATCGATGGATTTTGTTGAGGCCTTGCCGCTGGTGCAGGGTAAGTCGGTAATAATGGTGGTGGTTGACCGACTGTCTAAGTATGCTCATTTCTGCGTGTTGGGACATCCTTTCACTGCTAAAACTGTGGCTGACCTGTATGTCCGGGAGGTGGTGAAGCTTCATGGTATGCCTTGTACCATTGTTTTTGATGATGATCGTATCTTCCTTTCTCAGTTTTGGCAGGAGTTATTTGCTTTATAGGGTACGTCACTTCATATGAGCACTGCTTATCACGCGCAGACGGATGGGCAGACGAAAGTGGTTAATCGTTGTTTGGAGCAGTACCTGCAGTGCTTTACGATGACACAGCCTTGCCATTGGCTACAACTTCTTCCATGGGTGGAGTGGTCCTATAACACTGCATATCACACGCATGCAGGCTTCACTCCTTTTGAGGTGCCATATGGCCGACCCCCGCCTACTATTTTGTCGTATGTCCCTCATCGCTCTTCTGTGGCTGAGGTGGATTATATGCTCCAAACTCGCAATGAGGTCTTGCGTCAATTGAAGATGAATTTGGTTGAGGCTCATAACCAGATGAAACAACTCTATGATGGCCGCCGTACTAATCGGGAGTTCCAAGTGGGTGACTTGGTTTATGTATCTATTTTACCATAGCGCCAGACTTCTTTGTTTCAGCCCGAGCATTCCAAGCTCGCTCCCAGGTTCCATGGTCCCTATCTGGTGGAGGCACACGTTGGTCCGGTTGCTTACCGCCTCTCCTTGCCGCCTGATTCCTTGGTCCATCCCGTGTTCCATGTGTCCCATCTTCGCAGGTTTGTGGGTGACCGGACATTGGCTGTGGATACTTTGCCTCCACCTCTGATGGGTCCTATTCTGCCCTCTGACCCGGCCCCTGCATCTGTGCTTGAGAAGAGGTGGGTTCGTCGTTCGGGTCGCATTTTTACTGAGGTTTTGGTTTCATGGCGGGGTCAGCCGTTGGAGGATGTGACGTGGATGTCTGAGGATGATTTCTTGGCTCATTATCCAGCATGGTCGCCTTGCGGACAAGGCGACTAGCGGAAGCGTGGTGGAGTGTTGTGCACGATGCTCAGACTCTCTTTTTATTACTTCATTGCATTGAACTATTTAATTGTTATTGTAGTCTTTTATTATCATACTTGTTGGTTCAGTTAGTGGCCTAGGATAGCCGACCCACTAATTGGATTATATTGTATGAACCGGGCTAGTTTGGTTCAGTTCCCTAGGAGGGTCGTCTCCTATATGGGGCGGCCTTAACTCTTGTTTCCAGTTTATGCAAATTGTGATTTCCAGTTCCTCCCCTTTCTTCAATACTTCTCCCCTTTCCCTGCTCAATTCTCTTAGGTACCGATCGTGCCTGTATCGGGCACATCATGTGCTCACCTATTTTGTCTTGTAATCGCCTAGAGAATCTGTAACTAACCAAACCAAACAACCACAACAACAACAATGGAATCTCTCCACCTTCAAGAGAAGAGTTTCCATAAGGACAAAAGATTTTATTAATATTTTTTGGATCGGGCCAACATCACCCGATGTTAGTTGCCTACGTACTCATCAGACAACATCTCCAATATTTCCAACAACATTGGATCCAGCGTAGTTTTGACTAAAAACTACACTATACTAAAAAGCATAGCATCACCCATGCAATGCTTAAGTATTTTAAAGATACCTACTTTTTATGCAAGTCCTTTAATCGTTCCACTTGTCTAATTAACAAGCAATATCAAATAATGTTATTAATTATCTCTCAAACCATTGTTTGATAATTAACACTAACAAATTTGTATTCACTTAGAGACAACTCGCCCGTTGAGAAATCTCCATACATAAGACTCCAACATGCAGAATATCAATATACAGTGACACATGTAAAGTAATATACAGAGCACTAAATATAACATAGCTCAGAAACATGGGCTGACCTTTCACCAATAAAGACCAACACAATGCACAAGACAATGGACACCATTTAGGAAACAATGCACTAATTGTTACCTAAAAATACCGACTCCCGCTCAAAGGAGTAATTGTATGCTAACAGAAATCCTAGCATCTCTAGAGATCCACTTGGATCAGCCATGGGCCTAGAGATGTAGGTACCAGCTGTGATCATGGACACACTGGCCGGAGGTAGATAAGCCTTCCATGATGCTCAAAAACCTGGTTTGCGCATTTATAGGGATCCATCGTCCCAAAGAAATGGAGACCATGAAGGTCTAAATGTCCGCCATGGCTATTACTGTGAGCTTAAACTTTGACTCCGAGAACATCTTATAACCACCCTCAGTTCATTAACTCCATGTTCATTAACTTCATCTTATAATTCTATGTCAAGGCCCCGTTCACTCGATGAACTGGTCCCAACCCTAAAGAGGGTATTTTAGTCATTATCTTAATTAGGTGTTCTTCCCCCAATCCAAAGACAACCAAAATTTCTTGATCATTCTTTATTAACCTTAATTTATTGATATAACTTAACACAACAATAATAAATGTAAGCATCAGAATAATCAACATGACAAGAACTCAGACTCATGCTGAGATGAACTAACCAATTCAACATTATAATGAAAAGGATTTGGGGCTAAGATTCATAACTCATGTTATACACCTAACATGACAAGGTCAGGCTGAAACAACCATCAAAATTCACCCTAATGTATATCACAATCAAGGCTAAAATTTAGGGATAAATTATGCTAAATTTCAAAGGCATCTTAGGCTCAAATTCAGAGACTTCATAAATATGAATATATCATGAACTAAGGCTCAAAAGTCAGGGCAATCAGCAAGATTATAACCTAAATCAAAGCTAAGAATCAAATATTAGGTAGGCAATAATGCAACCTAAACTAGGGTTGAAACTTAGATGTTTTCTCAGCATGATTATAACATAAATCAAGGCTGAGAATTTGGTATTACATTGGTTAAAATAGAGCCTAAAACAAGGCTACAAAATAGGGATCTAAGTAAGCAAAAGTAGAGCCTAAACCAAGGCTTTAAATCAGGGATTTAAGTAGCCAAAGTATGGCCTAAATTAAGGCCACAAATTAGAGATTAAATTGACCAAAGCATGGCCTAAGGTAAGGCCATGAATCAGGGATTAAATTGGCCAAAGTATGGCCTAAAGTAAGGCCACGAATCAAGGATTAAGTTGGCCAAAGTATGGCCTAAAGTAAGGCCACGAATTAGGGATTAAGTTGGCCAAAGTATGGCCTATAGAAGGCCATGAATCAGAGATTAAGTTGGCTAAGGTATGGCCGAAAGTTAGGCCACGAATCAGGGATTAAGTTGGCCAATGTATGGCCTAAAGTAAGGCCACGAATCAGGGATCAAGTTGGCCAAAGTAAGGCCACTAATTAGAGATTACATTGGCCAAAGTATGACCTAAAGTCAAGCCATGAATCAGGGATTAAGTTGGCCAAAATATGGCCTAAAGTAAAGCAACAAACTAAGAAATAAATATGCCAAAGTATGCCTAAGGTAAGGCCACGAACTAGGGAATAAATTAGCCAAAGTATGGCCTAAACTAAGGCCACAAACTAGAGAATAAATTGGCCAAAGTATGGCCTAAAAAAAGGTCACAAACTAGGGAATGAATTCAGCAAGTGTATGCCCAAATCATGGATAATAAACATGACTAGAATAAGAATCATTCATACCTAACGTAGGGCTAAGATAGATGACAAAAATCAGTGACATGCTTGTAAGAGTTAAGGCTAATCTACTTGACAAAAATTAGAATCATGCATGCACAATTCAGCCATATAAACATGAGATAAAATCACAATCATTCAAAACAAGTAGAGGCTAATTCATGACATCAAAAACCCCCTTTGAACCAGGTTGAACTATGGCTAAATTACATGTATCAAAACCTCATGCTTAAGGGTGTAAAGAGAAGCACCTACTTGCACCAACTTGTCCCCAAAGCTCCTAGCCCTTGCTCCTACGCTTCTAAGCCTTAAATTCAATCCAAAGATGGCTGCTTTGTGCCTTCTAAAACTGCTAGCTATGAAGGTCCTTGCTGAGAGAAGGAAGAGGAAAGAAGAGATGGAGAAGAGGGAGGCTGAACCCCTCATCCACCCTCTTTTTTTCTTATATAAGGCTTCCCTTCTTTAAACTCTTGGGTGCCCTCCTCCTCTAAAACTCTCCATTAATTACAATCCCTGCCCCATTAACAATAGGAAACCAACCTACATACATGCTCAAAACAGTCCCAAAAGAGTTCGAACCCAACTAGATGTATAGTTGATCCCTCCTCCAACTTTTTTCACCACTCCT
Organism: Saururus chinensis; assembly: GCA_035235625.1. Lineage (NCBI taxonomy): Eukaryota > Viridiplantae > Streptophyta > Magnoliopsida > Piperales > Saururaceae > Saururus > Saururus chinensis. Next base: position 34,178,413 of record CP141140.1, read on the forward strand.
AGCACTCCTCGGACTCCTACTTGGGCTAGAAGTCCTATCCTCGCATGCTATCTCATCTCAACAAAGTTCTAGTTGCATCCTCTTCTTGTTTGGAGTCCTTGTCCTACAAGGTCTCTCTCCCTCTTTCAATTCCTAGTTTTTTTAGGACATCTAATTCGAGTAAACGGGACCTGTGCAATAAGCTCAACTTTGAACGGTCGTATCTCCCTCATCCGAACTCCGATTCACACATTCTTGGTGGCGTTTCAAAGCTCTTTCTGTCTACTTTCTAAATACATAGGTTCCATCAATCACTTCTAACTTATGATCAATTTATTCTAATAAAAAGATCAATGGGTACAACACCCTAATCCCCACGTGAGCTTTGGGAATTTTGAAAAATCCCGGACGTTACATGGACGTCACATTTTTGGGATTTAAGGTCTCAAACTAGAAAAATAACCCCACCACAATGTCGATCGCACTGTGAGGCCCCCATCATGGTGTTGCAGCATCGTGCATCATGCTGGCTCAGTCATGCGCAGTGCGGACCACAAGTGCAGGCCTGTCGTGCATCACGTAGCCTGCCCGCGATCACACGGGCCCGGGTCCTTGTGTCACACGCTGGTCGCAGCAGCTGATGTTAGTCGTGCGCATTAGCCTACATCAGTCGTTTTTTTTTCAAAACTTCCAAAAACTTTGAAGACGTGTATCTATCTTTCCAAGATTCTAATTCATGTATTCTTGGTACAATTGGACTTGTATCGATGAGCCCTACAAACCCACATGGGTAGGCTATCCCACACTTTTGAAGTGGGCCCCGCCCATGTGGTACATTTATCAAGGCCGTAACTTTTGGCCCTGGTGTCTTATTCGAGCAGTTCAAGGCTTGTTACACTCATCTTTTAGCACTCTATCATATCATTACAAAAACTCATTAAATAAAAATATTTAATTAATCACAACTCAATAAAAACTCGAATATAAGCATTATTAGAGACAAAAAATTACATAAAAAAATAAGGATCGCTACAAGCTACCCCCACCCCTCTTAAAGAAATTTGGTCTACAAAATTTAACCCATCCTTTACCGAAAGATTATTCCCATATACTTTTCACTATTTCACTTTCTAGTTCCCACGTCGCTTCCTTAGCAAAGTGGTGTATCCATAACACTTTCACCAAAGGAATTTTTGTCCATCCAAGAATTTTGTTCCAATTATGATCCAAAATTTTGGTCAGTTTCTCTTCACATTATAGCTCTGATTCTAAAACAAACACAGCTTAATCCAAAACATTTGAAGGATTTCTTACAAACTTCCAAAACCTAAACCTATGAACCATATCAAAACATCGTTAGCTATGAGGCAAGACCGATTTCTAAATAAACTTATCTCTCAAGGTGAACTTCAACTCCTCATCTCAGGCTTTTCACCTTAAACTCACTCTTGCACCAACTTCCTCAGCATAACTCCGACTTTACATAACAACTACTAGGTAATATATTTCTGGGTGCACAAGTAGAAATATTTACGTTTCGACACTAGTACTCACATCCCATACCATGAGTATTTCACATCACTACAGAAATAACTTCTACTATGCTCTAGTGTAACAACCCTTGGAGCTATCCATTAACAAAATGCATCCCATAACACAAGTATCGAATGGTTTTCCTCGGCCATTCCACAACCTTGCTAGATGCTTACCTAAGAGTGTTTCCAATCCCAAAACTAATCATCCTTCACCAAACCAAAACTTTTCACATGATTTTCAGACTTGTAGTTAGAAAAATGTCTTTGATACCAACTGCCGTTAGACACAATCATATTCTAATATTAAATGACTCCAAAATCCATAATCCATAGGAATTTATCTAAGCACAAGTCTGTTATCAATAAAACTAAGTCGACTCTTATGTCCAAAATTCATTCACTAGCTACTTCTCCCATCCACAACACAACCCTTAACCTATCTTCTAATGTCTGAATGGTCCTCACATACTGCTCATTCTTTTATGAGTGGAAGGCTATACTGAAACTTAGGTTAATACCTAAGTCCTCCCGAAGTCCTGGCTAAAATTGAAATGTGAATCGACTATATGATCTGATAAAAGCAACAATGGCACTCCGTGTCGACTCATGGTTTCCTTTATTTACATCTTTGCCCAAACAGTTAATGATTGTGTGTTCCTTAGAGGTAGGAAATGTGCACTCTGGGTGAGTCAATCACTATTATGCAAATAGCTTTATTACCTAACAATGTTCTGGATAGGCTTGAAACAAAATCCCCGAAATGTGATCCCATCTCCTTTCAAGGATTTCAATTGACCATAAGGTGCCAGAGGGTTTTTAATGTTCTGCTTTAATCTACTAGCAAGTTAAACACTTAGAGACATACTCTCCTATGTCCCTCTTTGTTCCATTCCACTAAAAATTCATTTTCAAGTATTGACACATCCTTAATCCTTCTAGATGGATAGGGTACTATGTTTTATGTGCATCACACAATAGATCTTAACTTAAGTATTTACTGAACCACTGATCTTTTTCAAAATCTACTCCATCAGAGTCTTTGTCGAAGTCAGACATTCCTAGCAAAGCTTGCACATCTCCATCTTCTTTTTGAGTCTCCAGAATATGCTCATCTAATTCTGATTTCACTCCCAGGTCGGCCACAAAAGAACTCTTATTTTCCGACTACAACCCAAGTTGAAATCATATTACTTCTTCCATCAATTTTACTTCTATATCAGCATTTGAACAACTCTTTCTTTGGCCTTGTGACTCAAAGTATCGACAACCACTTTTTCTTTTCCTGAGTGATACTGAATAGAAAAATCATAGTCTTATCTTTTTCTATTCCCTGACTTTGTTTCCTATTAAGATCACTTTGCCATTATGCATCAGCCCACACCCGAGGACACTTCTGGAAACATTACTATATACGATGAATCCTCCACTGCTAGATGGTAAGGCCAAGACTAGTATTATAGTTAGCTTCTTTTTTAACTCTTGAAATACATTCTCACATTCCTTATCCCACATCCTCACTATTTTGATCTTGGTTGGTTCTACTGATACTCCATCTTTTGAAATAATGTGACCTTGAAAAATAATATGTTCTAGCCAAAAGTCACACTTACATAGCTTAGCATATAATTGATGGTCTCTTAGAATTTGCAAAACTATCAGTAAGTGTTTTCGATACTCTTCTGGACTAGTAGAATAGATTACTAGAGCTTTAACCAATAACAATCACAATCCAACCAATCATCGATTGAGGTAAATAATACTTATTCTTAAAGGTAATAGAATTAAACATCTAATAATCTACATAGAAACTATCTGTTCTTCTTCCTTACTAACAAAACTTGAGCTCCTCTGGGAGAAACACTGAATCAAAATCCGATGACTCCTACAATTTACTCTTTACTTCCTTTCATTATGAAAAAGTTGTTTGGTAGGGTGCAAAAATTGTTTGGTAAGGACATACTCCTAGTGGTAAGTCAATATCTCTTCATGGTGATACTCCAGGAAGATCATCAGGGAGCACATCAAGAAAAATCTTCATCACACCAATATTTTTTTAATTTAGAAGTTAAAAGCTCTTTAGACAAAATACTAGTAAGATACATGTAACATCTCTTTGATGTCAATCACTAAGCCTTAATAACAAACATGATACAAGTTGTACATTCCTTAATTCCACAAAAGGTAAAGTTTTTCTCTTCAAGCTTATGGAACATAACTCTTTTCCTTTGACAATCTACCCAAACTTTGTTATCTACTAACCAATCCATTCTTATAGAATGCGTCGATCCTAAATCCACTAAAACTTTAACAATCTTGTCCAAGATCAAAAGTGTACCTTGCATAACTCCTATTGAAGTTTAAGCTTGCATAGACTTACCCTTGAGTCTCATACTTCTTTTTTGTCTTTATCCCCTCTTGATTGTTCTTGGGGCATTTCATAATCTTGTGTCCCCATTCACCGCAAGAAAATCATTGTCCCTCGGAGTGATAACAAATTCTGGGTGGATGAAAGAAGTTGTACTTGGAACACGTTTCTGATTTCTTCTTCCCTTGAACTTGTGCCCATGATCCAAAAAGTTTCTTAACTTTTGATTACTGTTCTAGTGAGGGAACATATAATTCCTCTTTCTTTCTTCTATCTTAAGCCCATTACTATGTCTACAATCCCTATGTTCCACTAAGAACTCTTAATATTCCTTATCCAACAAAAGACTAGTTCCATTGCCTTTGCATCTATAACTAATAAGTCACTCTCTGCATCATCAAATTGAAGAGGTTTTCTATTGGGCTTTCTGATGCTACTAATTCATGAGTCAAAGCTTCAATGTGAGCTGAGTCATTGGACTCTTGAACCTCTTCACCACTAGTAGAAGTCATTACTAGGGGTACTAATAGATTGTAACAACCTCAAGTTCACCAGAAACTTTTAAATAAACAATGTTTTCTTTATAAACATTTTCATACACATACTAAAAAAGGTGTATCTAAAACACCTAACTCACAAAAGGTGGTGTGCTAAAACACATATTGAATACACAATCACAAAATAAGTTAAAGCACCTAACTCACAAAAAGTGGTGTGCTTAAAACATACACCGAACACACAATCACAAAATAAGTTAAACCATATAGTTTAACTTCAACGCATAAACAAACTTTAAAACTCTACATACAATCTTTTAGACTTGGGGCTTCTCAAGGAAAGTTTTTCCTCTGCAAACACTCAACGAAGTAGTGCTCTATCTTTCCACAAGAGACACATCTCCCATGCGAGCGCTCTGTGTATCACTTTGGTCCCATGCCCTTGTCTCCTCTTTGAGAATCTTTCTCCCTTTCCTCTTTCTTAGGATTTAATTCTCTTAGGTCAAAGTCCCTCATATTATTTTCTCCCTCAAGGCTCTCTATCTCTTCCTCCCCACTCGGGTCCTCCTCAAACTATTCCTCCTCAAGCAAGTCCACCTTAGATGGTTCCTCCTCGGACTCCTCGATCGTAATTGGGGAATAGGAAATAGTTATCAGTTCATGGACTTCACTACTCTCATATGAGGCGGGTAAAGCAATAGTTTCAGAGTCACTTGAGGAGTCTAAAATTTCCACAATGATTGTTTCCTCTAAAGTCTTTCCTCTATTTCTCTCCTCTCACGATGACAAGGGCAATTTTATGATCGTCAAATGGTACAATGAGCTAGGGACATGTGTCTTCTTCAACTTACCAGCCATCTTTCTTCTGTTCTTCAAGAAAACAAGGCATCAATCAAATCACAGAAAACAAAATATCAATTATTTGTGTGACTGATTAAAATTAAAATTGTATTGATAGTGAACCTTGGGCTCTGATACCAAATGTGATGACCATCATTTCCCATATTAATGTAATCATAATATCCTCATCCAACATGTGTAAAATCCATGCACATGACAAAACATGACGGCCATCGGTGCATGACAATCATGACTCTATCATTTCTATTTTAATCATTATCATAAAAATTGATGGAGTTATTGCATAGCCATAAATATTGACTCAACACTTCAAATTATTACACATGCCAAGGACCACTGTACGTAGAGTCAATTGTTTACACGGAGTTCATTAAACCTCTAGGCACATCGTGCCGTTAAACATTAGTCACATAAATAATTACACAAACTAAAAGCATTAAAAAATCCATTCCACTTCCACCTCTATCCTTACTGAAATACCTACAGGATCTGGGGGTGGGTGAGTATATTTATACCCCATAGGTTGAGTTAAAATCTAAAGTCTTATATCCACAAGCAGTAAACCTTTGAAAACTCTTACAATTCTTTCACATAATCTTATATCCATGGTAAAATACCCGGAAAATCAGCTAGTTCAGCAACAATTCAAATATCAAGCTCAATTCTGAATCACATCAAATCACAATCTCAAATTCGAGTCACATCACATCCACAAGCCGTGATACCCTACGGCCTACCTCCGTGCTCATGGGACAATGAGGGCCACTTAGGGAAGGAGTTTGCCCATGATACTCCACCCTGTGTGCTCCACTTGCCAATTATTTTTCTCAGCGGGCATCAAAAGTAGTGTACATAACCAAAAGACTAAGTGGCACATACAAAATCAATTCACATAAATGTATGTAACCAAAACACCACATAACACATGCCAAATTAGTTCACTAAATAATATATTTTCCCAAAATAAGCCTCATAAACATAGCCATGCCAAATCATTCATAAAATTTACACTAAGTATGCATTTAGAGTTAAAACCGCCTACCTCACTTCCCACGCGAGAACGAAGACGATGCACTGGACTCAAAGAACTTGGACTTCATATTTCTGAGACTTAGAGGTCTCGAACTAGAAAAATAACCCCGCCACAACGTCCAGAATGCTTGATTTAGGTATGAATGCCTCTTGAATAACTTGAATCGGACTTAAAACAATTTAGAATGAAAAACACACACAGGGGAAACACTATTTATAATCATGCGATCACGTGGGCCCACTGTGTGTCTCGCACTGATCATGGTGGCTGGCACGCCTGATGCTAGCCGCACACGTCAGCCATTTTTTTATTTTTATTTATTCTTTTCAAAATTTCTAAAAACTTTAAACGCACATATCTATCTTTCCCGGATTCCGATTCACACGTTCTTGGTATCATTGGGCTCATATCGATGAGCCCTACAAAACTAGATCCCACATGAGTAGGTTATCCTACACTTTTAAAGTAGATCCCGCCTATGAGGCACATTTCTCGAGGATGTAATTTTTGACCCCAGTGTCCAATTTGAGCAATGTAAGGCCAATTACACTCATCTTTTAGCGCTCTATCACATCATTACAAAAATTCATCAAATAAAAATATTTAATTAATTAGCATAGGATTAAGCTAATTTAGAGTTAATTAGCGCTTATTTATATTAAGATAGATATTAGTATTTTAGTTTAATAATTAATTTATTTATGAATTATTAGTATTTTAGGTGTGTATTTGAATTATGTCAGGATTTTATTTAATTTTTACATGTCTAAAATTTATGGTGATATCAAGTACTTGCTATTGGATCACCTAGGGTTTCAAATTGTTCATATCTATGCAACAATGACAAAGGCTATGCAAAAATTGGTTGATGAAGAATTTCAAGGGATTTTTCATTTATGCACATCAACGTTACACAAGAAGATCGCATTTGCCCGGCATGACCTAAAAAAACTTTCAAGTTCTTAGAATAAGTTGGAATCTCTCATGCAGGCCGTATGAGAGCAAAAGGTAAAGTGACAAGCTTTGTTGCCAAAGAAGTTGCCATCTTGGCTGCACGAATTGAAGAAGCTATGAGGAAGAATGAAAGATTGGAATCACTCGCATCTAATAATGTCAAAAGAGATGTAGCTAAAGCTATAACGATGCGGCCTTATCTATGGTCCAAAAATCTCGAATTAAAATTCTTCTTCCTTAAATGGGGAAGTATCATATGTGTATGAGAGCTATGATGTTTCTCTATGCACTACAGAGCGTCAAAGTTCCATCCCGCATAGGCAATAACAAAATCTATATTTATGACTAATTTGGATTGGGTCAATGTTGTCGTACCGCTGGTTGCCTACATACATATTGGATAACATCCTCAATGTTATTTAAATACAATCGGATCCGAATGTAATTTTGCCTAATAACCAATACATGAATAAGGCAGCACAAAATCATATGTCAAATACTTATAATCCGATAAAACATTCGGAATCAAACAAAAATCTCATCAAATCATTAGAGTCAAATGGAAGCTAATGAATCATCGAAGTCACATATCTCATTCTATCACAAGTAGAGTAAAACACATCATATCAGATTATATTAGAAAAAAGTAGATCATGGCAAAGCATATATCTCATTTAGCATCTTAAGTTAACTACTTGAGATACACATGCATTTATTTAAAATGCATTAAAGTCAAAATGCTTACTCCCTTGAAGTTTTCGGAAGTAGTTGTGTTCGGCATTTGGCATTGCTCCTTCCTTTAGGGCATCCTCCCCTTCACGTCCAGAGACATCGGGCAAAGCCTCCTCTTTCTCTAGAACGTTTCTTCCTTTCTTGTCCAAAAATACCAAACAAAACCTCACTTACCTAGGACGTTTCTCTCTTTTTGCCTAACAGTAGAGAATGAAGTCTCCACTTTCCTTAGGCTATATTCCCCTTCTAGAGTGCCCAACTCAAAGAATGGACCCTTTATTGCATAGAGCATGTTTAATTTAGTCAAGAATGTCTTTTAAACAGACTAAATTGGACTAAGGATGACCCAAAAACATAGAAACTAGGGTTTGATCTTCAAAAACCACCCCATCCCCTTATATAGACCTGGTGGCAGTGCCACGCCGCCAATTTCTGCAATGCCTGTGTATTTTGGGGTGACACCCACCGTTTTTGGCGGTACAATGCATGGCACCCAACCGTCGCCCGCGTGACATTCGCACGTGATGCACTTGACATGGCTACAGGTCTGCCCCACATCGTGGGCATCCGTCATGTGCTCCGCAGCCACATCTCACTCACGTGTCATTTTTCTTTTTCTTTTTTTATTTTCATTCATATATTCAAATGCTTGTATCTTTCTACCCCATACTCATATTTGAGCGTTATTGGTACCGTTGTGTCACGCCCGGGGTTTTCAAAATAATTTTATGAAATTTAAATAAAAATTCTGCAATATAACAGCTGTAAATTGGTAAAAATTGACGAAAATATGAAACCTGTGAAAATTTTTTTTTATAAATCTCATTCATTTGTATCAAATTCATCTCAATACTTTCTTTTCAACTCAAAACAAAGATATAACAACGATAAAACGTTCAAAGCTCGTAGTTCATTCATCCCCCGGCGTGAATAACGAACAAAAGACAAAATTGCCATGGCCATGGGCTTTCAATATATTTTCCCATGCATAGCTAGGTACAAGTTCCATAACAATCGAAAGCAATAATATAGTCCATGTACAAGTCTAAAATAATACATGTAAAAGCGCTCACCTTACTAAATACATGTACTTCAAATTTTATTTACAACAGATCATGGCATAAATTAATCAAGGAACAATATAATCAAAAATCAACCTGCAGTCCAAAAAGAGTATCCTCAAATGCTAAGCAGCTCTTGAGCTAGGCCCCACGGAAGTCCCTGGAGTGCCTGAGGATTAGAGAAAAAGGACATGAGTATTTTCATACCCAATAGGAGAATCAAAATCAGTGAACCATAAAAGTTCACACCAAAGCTACTCTACAAGACAGTAGCAAACCATAAACCAGGAGAAGATAAATATATAATCTCAATCAGAGTACTACAATTCCTCTGAGCTTCCTAGACTTACAAATTTTCTTTCCACCTTACTTATAACAAATCACAACCAATCAAACTCTTATTCTCACATACATACTACTTACACTTACAATCTTACGTTTATTATCTTACACTTACACTTGATGGATAGAACTAATTAAATCTCAATTAGCTCTAATGTCGAAAGGAAAAAATGCCGCTAGGGCATCACCTTGACCTTTGGGGAGAAACCTACACGCTAAAAAAATTCTGAAGGCAAAGTACACCGGTGCTTATGGGGCACAGGATCAAACAGGTAAGAGTAGATCCATGATACTACTTACCTGAGCACGCAAACGCTCACTCTCTCGGGACATACAGGGCCAACAAAGGCCTAAAAATGCCAATTAAGGCAGGAAAACTTACAAAGCCACTCTTGGGCAGAAAACTTACAAAGCCACTCTTGGGCAGAAAACTTACAAAGCCACTCTTGGGCACAAAACTTACAAAGCCACTCTTGGGCACAAAACTTACGGTGCTCTCAATAGAGCATCAAAAATCCTAATTTACACAAACATTACCTCCAAGGTATGAACTACGTTAATCTTACAGGTGAAACTGACCATCCGTTAGTCGTCAACCAATACGGAATATAATTTGTCAATCTAGCTAAGGACACACTCTTATTATCAAACTACATACTTTAATTATGTTGAAATTATGGTTTATAAGTTATGCGGTTACCATTATGGTTCGCAAGCTTATCCATAGCTTATACCTAAGCTCCGATCATTTATGAGCCTATCTCTAAAATTCTAATCCGTCGAAATTGATAGTCACATATCAAACCTACGCACATCATCTGCACATGTATAACTACTCGTAGTTCTGAACTAGACACCACACATACACCTTATAATATGTTTTATAACCTTTAGAACATGTAAACATAAGTCTTCATGTAAACATGACGACCACTCATGCATTTAGCAAGAATTATAATTAATCACATGGATCTTCTGCTCATCTATCAATCCCAATCACGATGAAGTCATAATGTGAACATATGACTAATCAACTAATTAATACACAGATAGTTTTAAAATATACGCATATGGCCATTAAAATTAACCTCTATACTTAACATCATCCGCATTAATATACATCTAAACATCATGCAAGTAAACACCTTAGTCCTAGCATGCGTTCTATCAGAAAAGCATGCTAGAGTGAATTTCTAAGGTTCAAGGTCTCCTACCTCGTTGTCCGGGCCAAAATTGATGTCAGGGAGTACCATAAAGTCTACGTTGGTGCACACTCAGCAAGCCATGCTCCCTTATTGATGTGCCCGAAGTAGGCACAATCGGTATAGGACGTTCTACGCAGGAGAGAAAGGAAGGAAAAGTAATAAAATAACAAAAGAACTAACTAATATTCATCATGCCGAACCAAGGAGGAAGACTACCCTTTATGGGGAGTCGCACCCTCCAACATCGGGACTCGTGCCGCTAGTGGGCCCAGCTATGTCATGGCCCACTAACGTGCCTAAACCAGTTCCTATTACAATAATAATGTTGTTCTACGGCTGATTCAAGGGAAACTAGCCTAAGGTACTGAAATAAATAATAAGCTAGTGTACTCAAATAAAGACAAGTAATGCATCAAGTTCACGTGCACAACACTCCACCATGCTTCTGCACACGCCTTGTCCTCAAGGCAGCCAAGAAGGGTAACGAGATAGGAACTCATCCTCAGACAGCCATGTAGCATCCTCAATGGATTGTCCTTGCCAAGAGACTAACACTTCGGTAATAATACGACCGGAACAGCGAACATGACGCTTATCAAGCAGCGCTACTGGAACAGGGTCGGAAGAGACCACAAAACCCATCAATGGAGGTGGTGGAGCATCCGTGGCCAGGGAGGGGTCACCGATGCAACGGCGCAGCCTAGAAACATGAAAAACAGGGTGGACCATCGAACCCGGCGGTAGAGTGAGGCAGTAGGCAACCGACCCAATGCGCGCTTCAACAACATAAGGGCCATGAAATCGGGGGGCAAGCTTGGTGTGCTCGGGCTGAAATAAGGAGGTTTGGCACTGAGGAAGAACATAGACATAAACCAAGTCCCCCACAGCAAACTCGCGCTCTAAGTGATGACTATCATAGATCTGCTTCATTCTGTTCTGAGCCCCAGACAGGTTCGCCTTAAGCTGGCGAAGAACCTCATCCCGAGTATGGAGCATGTAGTCAACCTCGGCCACTGATGACCGCTGGGGAACATAAGAGAGCACGGTAGGGGGCGGCCACCCATAGAGTACCTCAAAAGGAGTAAATCTGGCTCGAGTGTGATAAGCAATATTATAAGACCACTCAGCCCACAGCAAAAGCTGAAGCCAACGACGGGGCTGAGACATAGTAAAACAGCGCAGCTACTGCTCCAAACATTGGTTGACAACCTCAATCTACCCATCTGTCTGCGGGTGATAGGCGGCACTCATGTGCAAAGATGTGCCCTGTAAAGTGAAGAACTCCTGCCAAAACTGAGAGATAAAAATCCTATCGCGATCAGAGACGATAGTGCGATGCATACCATGCAATTTGGCCACCTCCCGAACGTAGAGTTTTGCCATAGACTTGGCGGTGTAGGGGTGACTCAGAGCACTAAAATGGGCGTACTTGGACAACCGATCCACCACCACCATGATCACCGACTTGCCTAGGACCAATGGCAAGGCCTCCACAAAGTCCATAGAAACATCCTCCCAAACCTTATCTGGAATGGGCAATGGTTGTAGCAACCCAGTAGGAGATGTGGTGGCGGACTTAGTACGCTGACAGACATCACAGGCGGCCACATAAGTAGTCACAGCGCAACATATTCCCTGCCACAAGAAGCTCTGACTTATCCATTTATAGGTGCGAAGAGCACCTTCATGACCCGCCAAGGGGGAGGCATGAAAGTGGGCTATGATATGTTGTTGCAGGTTAGTAACCTCAAGCACCCAAAGACGGTTCTTCCAGAAGAGAAGGTCATCCTTCCAGGTAACGCAAGGGTGCACTAACGGGTCAGGCTAGAGGGCCGCAATCAAGGTGGAGGTCGAAGAATCATCTTGATACGCCTATTTCAATTCAGCAAGGAATGGACAAACCAGACTGGAAATAGCCAAACACGAACCTGGAGTGGAACGGCGAGATAGTGCATCGACCATGGTGTTGTCAGATCCCTTCTTGTACACAACCTCATAGTCGTAGCCCAGGAGCTTGCTGACCCACCGCTGCTATGCTAGAGTGGACACCCGTTGTTCGAGAAAATACTTGAGCAGTTGGTGGTCAATGCGAATGAGAAACCGCCTGCCAAGTAAATAAGGGCGCCATTTGTCGCCGCAAGAACAATGGCCAGCATCTCTTTCTCGTAGACAGAGAAAGACAGGGAGCGGCCACCCAAAGCCTTGCTGAAGTAGGCAATGGGACGCTCCTCCTGAAGTAGTACTGCCCCCAGGCCGGCATCTAAAGCATCAGTCTCAACCACAAATGGCCGGCTGAAATCAGGAAGAATCAAAATAGGGGCGGTCGCCATAGCTTGCTTCAATTCCTCAAAGGCCGTTTTGGCAGTGTCAGACCAACGGAAGGCTCCCTTCTGTAACAGCTGAGTAAGAGGGCAAGCAATCTTGCCATATCGGTGAATAAAGTGCCGATAATAACCAGTAAGGCCAAGGAAGCCTCGCAACGCCCGGGCGCAAGTAGGGGAGGGCCAGGACAGCATGGCGGTCACCTTAGAGGGGTCGGTAGAAACGCCGTCACGAGAGATAATATGACCCAAGTATTCCACCTGTGGGCTACCAAACGAACACTTCGAATGTTTAAGAAACAATGAATTAGCTATCAGGATATCAAAGACAGACCTGAGATGCTCCAAGTGTTCGCCCCATGACTTGCTATAGATAAGGATATCATCGAAGAACACCAAAATGAAGCGGTGGAGGAAGGGCCTGAAGAGGTCATTCATAAGGCTCTGAAATGTGGAAGGGGACGTTCATCAAGCCGAACAACATAACCAGGAACTCGAAGTGGCCGTCATGAGTGCGGAAGGCGGTCTTGTGCACATCGGTGGGCTGCATCCGAATTTGATGATAACCTAAGAGAAGGTCAAGTTTACTGAATACAGTAGCACCGGATAGCTCATCCAGAAGCTCTTCCACCACTGGTATAGGATATTTGTACTTCACTGTGATAGCATTCAAAGCCCGGTAATCAACATAGAAGTGCCATGTACCATCCTTCTTACTAACCAGCAACACCGGGGCTTTTGCTCGGGCGAATGACACCAGAATGAAGCATGTCAGCCACAAGACGTTTGATTTCAGCTTTCTGAATGTACGGGTAGCGGTAAGGACGAACATTGGCAGGAGAGGCACCTGGCAGGTAGGCCATGCGGTTCAGTGAACACTGCACATATACTCCGCCAATAAGTTAAGGAGATCCAGCGGCAACGCCTCTTGCAGTACGTCCACTGACGCATGCTGCTGAAGAAGGAGCCCCTGTGATGCAAACTAGAATTAGGACCCCGTCGACTAAGAAGAGAGAAGAGTGCCTGGCTGAGAACCATAGAGACGCACCCGCTGCCCATCCAGTGCAAAGTCCATCACCAGTTCTTTAAAATTCCATAGCATGTCCCCGAGTTCTTGGAGCCACTGCACCCCTAGCACCACGTCCGCCCCTTTCGTAGGCAGCAGAAAAAGATCTATCACGAATGTATGGCCTTGAATGGAGAGTGCTACCTGGGTACAAACGCCGGAGCTCCGGAGGTGCTTGCCATCACCGATCAAGACATCAAAGGGCGTCGAGTCGGATACGAAGCAGCCTAGTCGCTGGGCAACTTTGTCGTTGATGAAGTTGTGAGTAGACCCACTGTCAATCAGAATGGCCACCTGCTGCCGCTTGAGATAACCCTGTACTCGCATTGTGCGCGGAGTGAATGCCCCGGAGAAGGCATGAACAAAAATCTCTAGCAGCGTCTCATCATAGTGCGCTGAGTTAGACCCATCCGCCACCTCCCTCTCTTCATCGACCTCCTCCACCAACAGATTGCCCTTGACGGAACAACGGTGCCCCGGAACGAACTGCTCATCATAGCGAAAACAAAGCCCCTTTGCATGGCGTTCCTCCATCTGGGCCGGAGTGAGACGGCGGACAATCGGGCCGACCGGAGGGTTTTGTTGGCCAGCAGCTGGATTGTTGGCTGGGGCGGCACTCGGGGAAGCAAGTCCAGTAGGTCGCGAAAAAGTGCCAAGCCAACCCCCACGCCGTTGATGAGCCAGTTTATCTTCTTCGATACGTGCATGACGCTCCACATCCCGCATGCTAGCACAACGAAAATGACGCATCTCCTCAGAAATCTCTAGTTTGAGCCCTCTCTTGAACGTGCCCACCAAGGCTACCACCGGCCAGTCAGGTAGTCGGTTGGACACCTTCATGAACTCCGTATAATAGGCTATGATGGTGGATGTCTATCGCAGAGAAGAGAGCATCTCATGAAGTCTTGGAACTCATTTGGGCCGAACTGGATGCATAATTCGTCGGAGAAGGCAGCCCAAGTGGGGTAGCGCACCTCCTTCTCAAAGCTTTGGAACCATACCGAAGCATCTCCATCTAGGTGGAAGGCTGCTATGCGCAGTCGTTCAGCCTCTGAATGTGTTCCTTGGTAGGCAAAAAACTTCTCCGCCTTGTACAACCATTCAACAGGGTCGTCGTCCCCATTGTAGCGTGGGAACTGGAGGCGGGCCAAACGGGGTTCCGCTCCTCCCCGAGGACCATTGCAAGGGCCATGAAGGTCATCCCAATCATCGTCCATCTCTGGAAGCAAGTTTCGAGGAGGATGCATCATTGGGACATTCGGCCGAACACCTGGCTCGCCTCGTGGTGGCCAGGCCGAACATCCCCCTTCAGCAGGTAGGGCGGCCTGCCCAGCGTACAGGGGGGTGTAAGGCTGACGTACCTCCCTATCTGGCATGGCCGGGAGACCAATAGTGAATGGCGATATCATAGAGGCATTTGCCCAAACACCTAGCAAGCCTCGCGAAACCCAGGCCTGGCGTCCACCTTCCACAAGCAGTTCTGTTGGTCCAACGGTTAGGGGAACATGGGACTGTCGTGTCTCCCTATCCACCGTGGCTAGAGGAACAAGGGTGTGTCTGTTCAGTCCCTGAGAAGAATCCCCAATTTCCATGACGGCTTCCTGAGTTCTGACGTCTTTGGTTATTGAAGGCGTTGCCTGGTTGGCCGTCAATTTGTCCACTCTGGTGGTCAATACCTGCACCATGGCGACGAGTTGCTTGAACGTGGTATCCTTCATGGTAGCCAGGACGACCATGGAAGCAGGTAAGGAACTGTCCGCTGAAACCTCCGTCTCCTTCATAGGCTGAGTTTCAGGAGCGACAACCACTTGTTTCCCGCTTGCCATGGCCGGGGATCGATAGAGCTCTAATACCAATGATGTGCCCGAAGTAGGCACAATCGGTACAGGATAATCTACGTAGGAGAGAGAGGAAGGAAAAGTAATAAAATAACAAAGGAACTAACTGATATTCATCATGCCAAACCAAGGAGGAAGATGACCCTTTATGGGGAGTCACACCCTCCAACATCGGGACCTGTGCCGCTAGTGGGCCCAACTATGTCATGGCCCACTAGCGCTCCTAAACCAGTTCCTATTACAATAATAATGCTATTCTATGGCTGATTCAAGGGAAACTAGCCTAAGGTACTAAAATAAATAATAGTCTAGTGTACTAAAATAAAGACAAGTAATGCATCAAGTGCATGTGCACAACACTTACACTACGAGAGACGGCTCTAGGGTAGAAACTGCAATAGAGGTCTCCAATTAATGCCCGTAGTTATGAACGTCTCTCACGACACCCGCACCGGTGATTTAGATGCCTGCATGCCCAAAAAGAGCTTAGGTAAGTCCAATAGTGTGGGTAAGGCATTATCATGGAGGTGGTCTCTAGCCGCTGGCAAGGCGGAATGGTCGCTAGGCAAATTTTCCTATGAATTTTTCTGGTGGATGAACATGCAGAGAGGGCGGAATAACATTGAAGAGGAAAAAGTATACGAGGAGATAAATCAAGATCTGAGGTGGGAGAGATGGCGTCGGGACCGGCAGAAAACAGATCAAAATGGCAACTTTTGTCGGTCCTAGAAGCAGTTGGGCCCAAAAACAAGGTAGGTTTGCAAGTGGCTGTTGATCGGATTGAAAAATCCGATTGCATGGCATCCCAACAGTAACCCAAAGGGTTGACAGAGTGGTCGCCGGCCGTAAAATAGCTCACGGCGGCCAACCCCGTCGACTACAGTGGCGGTTCGGCCCAAAACAACAAAATCCCAAAAAATAGCCCACAAATGAAATCTCTGGAGACTGGGCCAACCGGAGTAATTGGGGAAATGGGGTATACCTTCCAGTTAGTGGTGCTAGGTGACTATTTTGGCGGATTTTGGCAGCTTTCGACGGCTTTGGCAATGTCTTACCCAAAACAGAGCTTCTTCCACAAATTAGCCGGCAGAACGTTGTGCAAGGGAGGCGCGACGATGGCCAAAGACGGTGCAGCCCGTCGTACTGTGACTAGACGGTCAGACTCCAGTGAAGGCGAGGGGCTATGATAGAGCTCCAGTGAGAAGAAAATTGGGGGGGGGGGGGGTCTCTCCTTTCTGCAGGTGAAATTTACTGTGCAGAACGCGCTTTGCGTTCTGCGTTTTGTTTTGTTTTTTTTCTCCCACATGCACCTCTACTTCGCACGTCTCAACTGCTTTTACCCGCACGCAAACTCCCTACGCACGGTGAATTCCCCCACAAGACCCCACCGTGAATCTATCTTAAGGTTCGAGTTTTAAATTAAGCCCCAAACCTTAACTTACGTGTTTAAACTATTGAAAATGTACAAACCTTTTCCACCTACAACCGAGGCTACGAACAACACTAACACGTAATTATCAAGAAAAAAAATTCAGAAGCTTGAAACAAATAATTAATTTCCCAAGAAGCAAATAAATAACCACATAAAAGTCCCAATTATTACACGTTGAGCTCGTATCAACAAGCTCTATGAAACTAGATCGCTCAAAGTATGTTATCCCACTCTTTTTAAGTGGATCTTGCCTATAAGACACACTTCTCAAGGTCATAATTTTCTCTCCTAACCTCCGCTTGTCATGTTCTTTAACTCATTACACTCATTTCTTTGAGCTCTATCCACAGAACGTAGTTTCACCCTTTTATTTTGACTAATATCCTTATAAAAATTAATAATTATTTTCAACTCCTCACGTTTAATGAAATCGACAAATGGGGTATTACAAAAGCACAATAGGTTTCTGGGAAGAATAGCCTTCCACATCCAAGAAGTAGCAAGATCGTAGCATTGCACAAATGACATAAACAGAGCACGAAATCAAAAAATGAAAGCAAGGCCATAGAGAAAATAAAAGGAAAGCACCATAAATTGTGGCATGTTTTAGGAAGAAGATCAATTCATACCAGCAGAAATTAGACAAAAAACATAGCATGTGCAATTCGTTGCAGCAGAGAAACAAAGCCTAATATGAACTAGAGAAAGACAAAAATATGGAAAGAAGAGAAGAGAAGGAAAGGAGTGGAAAGAAAGAAAGAAAGAAAAGGAGGAAAAGGAATGATAGAAGAATAGAAATAAGTTATTTTGGGTCAAAATTGTGGCATGAATAAGGAATGAATGGCCATTGCCCAAAAATTTTATATAAACAGAGTAGATAAATTTCATATTGGATAGAGGAGAAGAAGAGAGGGAGCCAGGGGAAACCACTCAATCTCATCCTCCAAAATCATCTACAAAACACTTTGAAAGTTGTAGAATTGAAACCCAAAGCCGAATAATGAAGAACAAGCATGAAAAAAATTCAATGGTTGCGGGTATTGTAGTAGGTACTTCAGCATAGAAGAGCGGTCAAAGGCAATGAATAGTAACCCATGGTTGTTGTTCATTAGTACAATAGCTGTTACAAAATTTATCAATTTTTCTTGATTTTCTTCAAAACTTGTATGTTTCTTTCCATTTAATTTAATGGAGATTATGCTTTTAGTTCTTAGTTAATGAGTAGCTAAGCTTTTCATCTAAGGCTAAGATGAAGCCTTGTTAATTTGTATGGATTAATGATCAAGAGAGTCGATTAAATTTCTTTTACATGTGTTTTAATGTTTGATTGTTCTACCTATTTTCAATTGATAAACTCTATCTTGGATATAAGATTAATCATGTTTTTCTTATGATTTGAGGTAGTTTTTATTAGTTAGTTCCATGAATTTTTAACTCTTGAATTAGGGTTGAGTATTAGTTGTGATTTGCATCTTATATATACAATTATGGACTTAATCTTATTAAGCAAAGGAGAACATAATTTTTACTTTTGAAAGTATGCGTAACAATGATATTTTCCATAATACATGGGATTTAATTCTAATGTGTTGTGAGATATGTAGTTTCTCCTATAGGATAAAATCACAACATGCTAGTAATCCTCTCGTCCTTATGAGACTCAACCATGC
Organism: Saururus chinensis; assembly: GCA_035235625.1. Taxonomy (NCBI): domain Eukaryota; kingdom Viridiplantae; phylum Streptophyta; class Magnoliopsida; order Piperales; family Saururaceae; genus Saururus; species Saururus chinensis. The sequence continues at coordinate 34,197,304 of CP141140.1, forward strand.
ATGGCAAGAAACTGAGTGCATTATTGCAATCCTTCTTCCTATGGGATGAGATTTCAACATGCTAGTAATTTCCTTGAATATAAAATTCTCCATAAGTTCAAATCAACAAGTAGTAGTCTCCTATGGGATATGTATACTCATATGATCCAAACTCATAATTCAAATTCAATCACATAAATTATCACAGTTACGCTATTATGGTGACAAATAATATCAATCTAATGAATGAAATTAAATCAGTGCTCACATATAAACCCACAACTCGAAGTGGATAACTTACTTATGACAATATCTTGATAATAAAGTTGCATAATAATAAGTCACAATATCAACATCAAATATATAAGAATCACACTAGTTTATACATCAATCGCTACATTAGTAAGCTAGTTAACTTAAAGAGGAAAAATTAGATTAGATGTGAGTGAATCAATGTAAATCAACACTAAACCGGCTTAAAAAAATTGATTTAGGTATTCAATTGAGTGAACTAGATTAAATAAAAGTAAATTGGAGGTTTAAAAAATTTTGAATCAAAATTAGAAATAAGTTCATAAAAATTTTGATTTTACACATTAACTGTTGAAGTTTATGATGACTTTTAATGGATTCCACATTCAGAGACTCAAATATGGAACCCAAAACTTCAAAAGTTTTGTAAAACTCAATTTATCGTTACAAATCCGAAAATGAAGAAAACATGAAAACCTTAAAACCTAGGCTTTTCCTAAGTGAAAAGGTGTTGATACCACATGTTAGATGTATATGAATTTGCAGGATCATCGCTTAGGGATAAGGCTGCTAACGAGCCGAGCCAGCTCGTCGAGCTGAATTGGCTCAGCTCGGTTTGACTCGAATCTGGCTCGGCTCGAAGTGAGCTTGACTCGAGCTCGGTTTGAACTCGAAATCAAACGAGCCGATCTCGAACATGGGCCAGCTCGAATCACCTCGACTCGAAACCTGATCGGTTTGACTCGAAATCAACTCGAAGCTCGGCTCGAACTCGACTCGATTTGTTATATATCACTTTTTAATTATGATACCCATATTATATAATTTTTTTAACTTTTACCTTTCATGTACCCATAATATTTTATATTAATTTATAAAATATATATCCTATATATACATTAATATATGGTATATGATATATTATATAATACCTATATTATACTATTATTTTTTAAATAAATATAAATCCTACTACTAATAAAATTGAGAATGTAAGTATTGATAAATTATTTTATTTCTATTCTACCCCTATTCATCTATATAATATTATTTAAATTTTAAATACTACCTTTAATCATTCTAATCCTAACAAATATAAATATGTTATTCTACTTGCAAATAAACATTCTTAATTCAACCAATTATATTAGTTTAGAATTAGAGATTTAGTGAACTATATCTAGATTTTTCCTATAAATATATCTAGTGAACCAAGTCTAGATTTTACTATTTAATTCCAATTATATTGATTTTTCTTTTTACAGGCAATCCACACATCATGAAATATATTATTGCTGAAGTCCAAATAATTCTCTTATTATGAATTTTTTTGAAGTCACTAGAATAATTAGATATGAAATATGTGAATAAGAGTTGTCATAACTCTGGTGACTAGTTCAGTCTTTTGTGACTTATTATATGAGAAATTTTATATAACTATTAAAATAATAGAAAGAGAAAAATATTTACTAATATGATGTTCCTTTTCACTAACTAGGCGCTGACACCTGCGTGGTTTTTTTTAATATTTTTTTATAATTTTATCCCTCAAAAAGATGAAATAAGTACACTTAAATTAATACAATGTACTAACTTTATCCTTCGAAATAACGAAATCAATAATGAATTGATTTTTTCTCTCTTTTCTCTTTCCTCTCTCGCTCCACTCTCTATTCACACTCTCTCTCCTCTCCCTTTCGGTTATCTCTCTTCTCTCTCTCCTCTTTCTATTTTCTCTCTCCTCTCTTCTAAAAGACAAAATCATGAAAAATTTTAAAAAATATTATTCTCATCATTCACAAATACATTATATTTTATTTTAAATTTAATATTTTAATATATAACATATAAATAAGAAAAAAAATAAATTAAAATTTTCTACTTTCTCCCCACTTCTCGAGCTAGGGCTCACGTCACGCACATGAGAGAGAGATAGAGAGAGAGAAAGAGAAAGAAGAGAGGACAGAGAAAAGAGAAAGTGTAGAGAGAGAGTGAAGAGAGAGAATAAGAGAGATAGCCAAAAGAGAGATGCGAGAGATTGAATAGAAATATAGAGAGTAGAGAATGAATAGAGAGTGTGCGAAGAGAGAGAAAGAGGAGAGAGAGATAGCCAAAAGAAAGAGAGAATGAATAGAGAGAGAAGAGAGAGTGAATAGAGAGAGGAGAGAGAGTGTGTGAATAGAGAGAGGAGAAAGAGGAGAGAGAGAGAGAGGAGAGAGAGAGAGAGGAGAGAGAGGAGAGAGATATAGTAGAGAGAATAGAGGACAAAATTATTTCATTATTGATTTTATCCTTCTAAATGACGAAATCAGTACATTGCATTGATTTCATCTTTTAAAAGCACGAAATTATATTAATTTCGTCCTTTAAATCACAAATTAGTACATTATATTGAATTTTTCCTCTTTAAGAATGAAATTAAAAAATAAATTAAAAAAAGTCACGAAGGCGCTCGCGAAAAGAAACACCATATTAGTAAATATTTTTTTCCTTATGTTATTTTAGTAATTATTATTTTTAATATTATTCATATAACGAGAAAAGTTAATATTATTTAAACCAGTAAGTTTGATGGGCCGTTGGATGTAAATTTGACGGTCCAATCAGCTCGGGCGCACGCCGGCGCGCGTGAGCCCGGGCTGATCTTAATGGGACTCTTATATAATTATATTTCTTATATGGGATATTTGAATAACATTAGTTAAATTTTTGGTGACAAATGAAATTTTTTTGTTGGGTATTTATTGACTCTTATCTTAATTATGGATTTTGAAATAATATTTACAACTTTAATACAATAAAATTATGTTTATTATAATTTTTTTTATTTTTGTAATGTTGGTGTGATTCTCTAAATTAATATAGATTTTTATAAAAAAAATTAATTTTGGTTGTAAATGGGATTCGAGCTCAATTCGAACACAAGTTCGACTTGCTATAATATGTTTTCAAGCTCGAGTCGAGTTTTGAGTTTTTTGCCGAACCGAGCTCGAGCCAAGAATCGAGCTGTTCGATCGAGCTCGAACCGAGCTTTCAGAAATCGAGCTCGAGTCAAAAAATCTGAAAACTCGGTTCAACTCGATTCGTTAGCACCCTTACTTAGGGATACACACACACACACATCATGTCAAGTGAAGAAAGGTACATTTCTTATCTCTAAATATTATGTTATTTATCTTATGCTTTATCCTTAAGTGATGATCCACACCAAGTTTTCTTCACTCTTCTTATGAAGAATGGATAAAGAACTTCAAGATTGACAAGTGATTGAAGGGACTAGACATATATACAGCCTCATTATAACCTTTCTCATCAAAGGGACACCAATTAATGGCCTTGCACATACCCCTCCGTAACCGACCAAATTAAATTTAAAATTTTATTTTAATTAATATAAAACGTAACCTTTTATTTTCTTCATACCTCTTATGTTTCCAATGGGGTCTACATGTGGGGATACACAAATAATTAGGTATTATAAGTTCTTATTTACTAGTGCATTAATTTAACCTTGTGAGGTTATCATAGATTTTTACCTAAGTTTGGGTTTTTTACATTAAATCCTTGTGTATTCATATGTGTTTTGCATACTTGGGTTAATTAAATACTTAATAAATTCATAGTTAATGAGCATAGACATTAGGTGTTAATTGTTGACAGTAGATAAGAAAATTCTACTTGTCCAGACCATATCTCATAATTTTCATCTTAGTTAGATAATTATATTAGAGACAATATAATAATCTATTAGGTTATTATATAGATATTAAACTCTCATAACCAACCTTAGGGTTTGATATTGGAGCTCGAGTCTCCTTTAGGTAGCTCTTGAGTCCATCTATTTATTTACCGTTGGCCAACCCTTCATAGATTTCTTGCAGAGCGAGCTGGAGTATGAGGCCCTCTATAGTGGAGATGACCCCTGTGCATGTCATTTGTGCGGTGAAATTTCATGGTTTTTGCTACGTGCATGATTTATCAGGAGCATGTGAGTTACTTTTCCTGGGTGAATCCATGTATTATGGAGTATATGGCAAAGTGTGCTGGGATTATTTGGCTTCTCGCAACCTATGTTTTGTAAGCTCAATTGTATGACTTTATTTTCTATTGGATTTTAATTTAATAATACACAATTCAGGGCCGGTTGGTTTTTCGGATCAACCAAATTTAATCGGACTCGTTTAACGAAATCGGATTCCGACGCGGATAAAGTATAGATCGGATACGGACACAATCACGGACGTTTGCGGAAAAACCCTATTACTCCTTCTAGCCCACCTCGTAAGCACTTTCCTCTCCTCTTTGGCCGCCGTTCTTCTGAGCCCTCGCCTCCCCGCGCCGCGCCCCTCTCCGGCAGCCCTTCTCGTCTCCGCGAGAGAGACGAATCTGTTCCTGCGAAATGGCGACGGCAGCCGAGCAGACGGTCCTGCAGTTCGCGGCATCGGGCGCGGCGGGGGTGTCGGCCAAGGTCCACCCAGTCGTCATCTTTAGCATCTGCGACTGCTTTGTGAGGCGCCCAGACCAGGCCGACCGCGTCGTCGGCACCCTTCTCGGCTCCGTCCTCCCCGACGGCACCGTTGACATTCGCAACTCCTACGCCGTTCCCCACGTCTCTTCCGATCAGGTTTATGCTTAATTCACTTCCCTGTTTTTAATCTCACTGTTGTGTTGGCTCGCTCGTTGTATTTTTTTTTTTTTTTCTTTTAGCTGAACGTTTAAGATCTGGCCTTGTATCATAATCCTTGACTACGTCTCTGTCACAAAGTCGGCGTTTGGATTTAATTAGGCGAGGGGTCAGTTTGGTTTGGTTCGAAAAATTCTGATAAATTCGGAAACGGGAAATTTTTATAATTCTTCTGCCAAATTTGTAAATGTATTTAATGACAAAATCAAATTTGACCAATTTAACAACTATAATAAGAAGTTTAAAGAAAAAAATTGAAGCAAGTGAACAAGTCATGCCACACAGTTAGGATAATCATAGTATTGCTATGGCTACGTACCAGGATTGGTAAATGCGTTGGGCAAGAATAATAAAATACTCCATTAAAGGAACTTAATTAGGTCATGAAATTTGATAAGCAATGGTTTTCAACAGAATTACAATAGATAAACAAATAAAAGTAAGTTTAAGATGGAAGCAAGTTATGATATTTGAATAAACAAATAAAAGCATCATGAAACGGCTAGACATTTCTCCTTCTCTGGTGCTGTCAGACCCCTAACTTTCCTCTAGTTCCTAAAAAAAAACCTACTTTCATTTTCGCCAGCTTCTTCTTCTTCTTCTTCTGCACTTCACAATCTTCAGAAACACGTAGAGTCAACTGTAGTGTGAGAGGACAGTAGTCACATGCGAGAAGAATCAAGGGCAAAGTTGGGTCGCCAGTGTGAATTGACAGTTTTAGATAGGTATGGCTGTTGAGGCTGCAGCGGACCTGGGGAAGTCATGAAGGAACTACTGTTGGAAGAACTACTGTTGGAAGGCTCTGCAGTCTGGAAGGGGGATTGGAAGTTGGGGTGGGGGTGTACAAATTTTTATTTTTATTTTATAATAAAGAGTCGAACTGACCAGTAGGAAAAGTTTGGCGAATTTCCGATAATTTGATAAGTTTGGCGAATCGTCTAATTTATAGGCCGATTATCCTGTAAAGGGTCAACTCACCCATTTTACTGAATATTTGGCAATAATTCACTAACTTTGTGATAGAGTATCACGTCTATATGATTTGCAATATCCAGCAAGTAGTTTTTTTTATAAAAAAAAAATGAAAATAATGCTTTGAGATGTATTTGTTCTATTGGAGTCAATTTTTATTTGCTGTTTCTGGTTGGTTTGTTTTTTTTTTTCAACGAGATTTTTGGGTATTTCTATTTCGATTGGACTGCCAAAGTGGTCTTTTAGCAGCTTGACTTATTGATTAAGACTATGTTAATGATATTTGGATGCAGGTCGCTTTGGACGTCGAGTATCACCATAACATGTATTTAGCGCACCAGAAAGTGAACCCGAAAGAAGTTCTTGTTGGATGGTAATTATTTGTTTCCTATTTAGATATATTGCTGCACACCATTTATGCTCTTTTTTTTAACTATGTTAGATTTACTCGTGATGGACTCCCCCCAGTTTTATACGAGATAGCCCTTCCTTGTTAAGACGGCACTACTTGTGTACAGCCCTCTTTTAGAACACTTCATAATTTCATACGATTTCACTGCATGCATAAAAATTCATTTTCACCGATTCTGAAGCATGTATTTTGAGATGCTGGGGAGTGATTAGCAGCTTAGTAGGAATTGGGTTTACATGTTATCAAATGGTGAATGGCCTATAATGTTGATTATTGTCAATATGTACAAAAAGTTAGAAAGTTAACCTTTTAGTGTGGTTTAGTACAAAGAATATGGATGCTATGCATTGCCTTGCAACTTGATATGATATTTATGTATACTTTCACAATGAAATGGTTGTTTATTTTGAAAGAGGTAGGATCATTCAGCATTCTTCATAATACAAATCGTATGCAAAGCAATCATATTGAAGTAAATCTCCAACTCTTTTGAGTTGTTCAGCTTTTAGTCAAGCTTGTCCATCAAGATCTCTACTTCATATTGAAACTGTTATTGACTTAGTCATTTGGGAATTTGCTCCTTCTGAAAGAAAAATCTACAGGGAGGGAGAGCTGCCTGTAAGTAGATAATACGTCTTTAATCCAAAAGGTTAGGATATTTAATTGTGTAGATTCTCTTTTTGCAAGCCTGGACCTGCTTGCAGAAAAATTTATGAGCTTTAGAGAAATGATATCAACTTAAAGGTTTGAATTGGTTAATTGATTTGAGCAGAACAAGATGTTTTTGGAGGTTACTTGTTTCTAGCAGGATAGGGTATAATTGAGAGAAAAATGGGAACATTTTTTTTTGTACGGCAACAGAAAGGTAAACAGACTCTAACAGGGTCTCAAGAAACTTACTCCTTGCCACCAACTGGAACTGAACCATGGACACAAATACACCTTACATCCTCTAGCATCGTAGCAGAGAAAAGTTGATGACATTCAGATTTTAGTAATTCTGGCAGGATAGGGTATAAGTGAGAGAAAACGAGGAGAACATTTTTTTCTTTGTATGGCAACAGAAAGATAAAGAGACTCTAACATAGGATCTCAAGAAACTTCTTGTATCCAACTGGAACTGAACCATGGACATGAACACACCTTACCCCCTCTAGCATCATAGCAGTGGGAATTTGATGACATACGAATTTTAGTGCTTATGTATATAAATTGGTTTGTCCTGAATGTCTTACCTTGTTGCTGGGGTAGGAAGCAATTTCTTGATGAGCATTGTGACTGGGCATTGAAGAACAGAAAACCTGGGTGCCTTTTGACAATGCTAAGAAGTGGAATTGCCACAACATGGGCACTGGCCAGTGGTAAACAGGTGGTGTTGAGATGATGAATTTGGAAAGTTATGTTCATTAGCTTAGGATAGTAGTTTAGCTGGCTGGAGGGTGTGATTCTGTAGAATCATAATTATGTAAAAATGAGACAAGTAGGAGATGATTAAGAAGAAGCAGAATGTTACAGTGGGGATATGAGAAATTTGACATGGTAACCACCATATTTTTGTAGGCTCACCTAATAAATGTTACAAAGCGTTTATACTAACCAACATGTTGGATAACTTTTGATATTTTAGAAGGCATTAAAACAAACCTAAAAAAATTCGGAATGAGGCACATTCAGTAAATTTTGTGAAAAGAAATTGATGAAGGTGATACTCAAGTGATAAGTTAGTATCAGCTGAAAGATAACATTGCGTGCAAATTACCGAATAGGGAGATGCAAATTCAACTGAAAAGTTTTGGTTTGTGCAAAGAAGGTAGTGGCAATAGTGAATATGCATATGCAAATTAACAATGAGGTGAAGGAGTCTGGAAAGAATTTTTAGAAGAGTTGGTAGGGTTTTGGTTGGGTATATTATGAAATTCTGAGGATTGGTTGGCAGTTTAGTATGAAATGACTATATTTGTTATAAAATAGTAAATGCTCTCTTGTGTTTTTTATTGTCAATTTGTATGTAAATTCAGAAAGTGACCTTGTAGAGTTGTTAATTATGAAGAATACAGTTGTGATGCATTGCCTTGCAAGTTGGGTGTCTATTGTGGAAAAGACAGGATCTTGCAGAATGCTGCTTCATAATACAATCTATATGCAAATCAATATGGTAAAAGTAAAGCTCCAAGTCTTTTAAGATTGAGACATTTAAGTTGTAGGCAAGCTTGTCCATAACGTCTATACTTCATATTGAACCTTTTATTGAGTTAATTGGTCAGAATTTGCTCCTTGTAAAAGAGTCTAAATGGAGGGGTTGCCTCTAGAATATGTCAAGTTAAGTTCACTTCCATTTTTTACTTTAATTCAAAAGGTTCGAACTCTGTTTTCTTTTTTTGGCGGTGGTGGTGGGGGTTGGTTGTCTTGGTCTTGCTCGCAGAAAAGTGTAAAAGCTTTTAGAGAAAATCAGTGTTTGGACATAAAGGTTTAAATTGGTTAAATGATTTCAGCTGAACTAGCTGGTCTCGGAAGTTACTTGTTTCTTGCATGATAGGGTATAAGTGTGAAGAATACTTGTGGAACAGTTTTTTTCTTTGTATGATAACAAAATGGTGAGGGACTAGGTTGACTCCCTGCCATTGGCTGGAATCGAACCAAGAACATAAGCACACATTTCTGCCCCTCTAGCATTGTGGCAGAGGGCAATTGATGACGTATAAGGTTTTTGTAATTTTTGCTTTTAAAATTGGTGTGTGGTGTGAGCATGTCTTACCTTGTAGCTGGGGTAGGAAGCATTTTTTCGATAAATGAAGCTTTATGACTGGCTATTGAAGGACAAAACGTGGGACCTGGGGGATTGAGGAAGGAAGGGGTGGGAGTTTGAGATGATGGATTTGGAAAGTTATTGTTCCAGAGCTTAGGCTAATTATGCAAAGAATGAGACAATACAGGAATAATTAAGGAGCAGAATGCTACATTGGGGGTATGAGAAACAGAGAGGAATAACTTTTCCGGGGAAAGCACCTTATTTTAGTTGATTCATCTGTTAAAAATAAGAAAATGTTTATACTTACAAACATAATGGTTATTTTAATATTTTAGAAGGCTAACCTAAAATACTGGGAATAAGCCACATGTGGTAAATTTTATCAAAAAATATACCATTAGTTTACATCAGCTTCCATTTTCAGTTTTTTATTATTATTGTTAAATGATGACAATTGCATGCCCTTTTATATGAAATCTAAATTTCAAAATTCAAGTTATGCCATCACCATGGAATAAATTTTAGCAAAGATATCTCCATGAGATGATTTGGAAGAAAGTTTCCTTTATGTTTTACATGGAAAGTTTTTCAACGGTAATGTTGAAGGAGTTTATTTCTGTGAACCACAGTTGGCCCGCAGGTAAGTTGATTACCTAAATATTATTCATTAATGTTGGCCATTACTTTTTTTGACTGGAAGAGAATATTAGTTCTTCTAATAGGCTGTGTCCATTGCCCGTTTTGCTATATAAATAATTATATGATTGATTTTATGTGATAAAAATGCAAAATATATTTTCTTTGTTGAACAAATTAGTTTGAAGTGAAAACAGTGCCCACCTTGTTATTTTGTAGGTACGCTACAGGATTTGGTGTTTCAGGGGTCAATGCTTTAATTCATGAATTTTATTCTCGGGAGATAGCAAATCCTATACACTTGACTGTTGACACAGGATTCACAAATGGTGAAGCTAGCATCAAAGGATATGTGTCTGTCAACTTATCTCTTGGTGATAGACCACTTGCTGCTCAATTTCAAGAAATTCCTTTGGATCTCCGCATGGTTGAAGCAGAACGGGTTGGATGTAAGTGTTTTCTATATGATTTGTCTTGGTCCTTTGTTGCAATCCTAAATTGTTTGTTCTACTTGGAAATAGTGTCATATTTTTAGTGATAGCTGAGCCCGTGTAGGAAGCATCTTTGGTCATTGCTTTTTTCCCGGTTGTTATGTGACTGTTTTTCCACTTTGGCAGTTGACATCCTGAAAACTACAATGGTGGACAAAATTCCCAATGATTTGGAAGGAATGGAAGCCTCCATGGAGCGTCTTCTGGCTTTGATTGATGACGTTCATAGATATGTTGAGGATGTGGTGGTAAGATAGTGACTTTGCTCTTTATTCATTGTATAAATTTTACCATCATTTGATGATTTTCTCTAGGGGCATCAACAAGTTTGCAATTTACATAAATGTAGGAAAGGCGTGTAGCTCCTGATAATAATATTGGGAGGTTCATTGCTGAAACACTGGCATCAATACCAAAGATTTCTCCTGCCGCTTTCGACAAGCTCTTCAATGACACATTGCAGGTAAGAATAATTTCGGCAAGAATGAATTGTTCTCAATTTTGTGGTTCTGTATACTCCATCTAGCTCCACTATCATTTTACTAACTGTTTTGTTATGTGATGTTTCTAGGACCATTTGCTTTTACTCAATCTTGCAAGCCTGACGAGGACACAGCTTACGCTAGCAGAGAAGTTGAACACTGCTGCTCAAATAGTGTAACTTTATATCGGTGACTTGTTTCAGTGTGAAAGACCGGAGAGAGTAGTCTCTGAATAGTTTCCCCTGGTAGGTGATGTTTTTTTGTGGAAGACCTGTTATTAGGAGACAAATATATGATTATTGCAGGGAGGTGGCAATTTTGTGTCCAATGGAAATATATGTTTTATTGCGTGGCCATAGATTCACTCACTCCACAAATTGGTTACGCCCCACTAATAACGATCCATTGTACTAGTCCTTGTTACTTACTAGTATATTGACCCTAAATTCATTTTAATCATTTTTTTTACGGAGAAATTCATGTGAATTAACATGTATGTACCAAGTCACTTATTAAGTTTTGTAAAGAAGTCAATTCACGTGATAACCTTTTTTTTTTAAGTTTTGCTAACTTATAATTATTTCATAGGTATATTAAACATAATTCCGGACTTGTATGAACAAGCATCTAAGGTTTTGATATGTAAGAGAATTGCATTATGCAACTAATGGAAGCGTCGTCATCTTATTTAGAGAACTTTCTATAGAAAAAACTTCATCTATAAGCAAACAGATCGATATTGAGGGAGTCTCTTCAGTCATCCGTACCTCAGAATCTCTTACCACAATGCATACTTGAGATAGCCAATAGTGCTGCATAAAGGAACATGTAGCACTCTAACCATTCTTCCTTGCCTGCTCTAAGGCAATTGTTGAAGTCGAGAAAGATCACAAATTGGATGAAGAATAACTCCTTTATGAAGAAAAGGTTGATAAGAAGGCAAGAGGATTGCAATGGCACATTTTTTATGTGGTTGGTTTTTTATTGTTCTCTTTTTGTCGCGTAGCATGATTTCATAACATTTGATTGATCTAGTCGTAGATAAATACTGGTAAACTTTGAACAGGGTTCTTGTCTTCAATTCACTAATATCAAATTAGCTCGCGTCCCATGCCAGGGGGCAAAACTCATATGGAGTGGGAACAAGTGAGGTGTGTTTGAGGTTGGAAATGCCCACTACTTGGTCCTAGAGGAGTTGAAGATGAAGAAGGATGCGGGCAGGGTGAAGAGGTTTTGGCAAGGTATATGGTCCCTGAAAGTCCCTCCCAAAATAAAAAATTTCTGCGTGGAGAGTTTATAACAACAGTCTTCCAACTTGTTGAATCTTTGCCATAGGAAGATTGTTCAAAATCCCGCTTGTGAATCATGCAGGAATCATCAGGAGGATATTATACATGTGCTTTGGAGATGCCAACAGGTTCTGCTAATGAGTGGTATTATCGTATCAATTTTAATCAAAATAGGAATCCTATTGATGTGATAGAATTCATTCAACAGCCGGATACTTCGAAAGGTTTAACCGTAGTGCAGGTAGAGTGCGTGGTAAGTTCAGGGAACCTTTCTGGCTGAAGCAGTTTGCAGAGGACGTTTGTTTTCTTTGCAAGTTTTGATAAAGGGAGGAAACCATCACATTTCCACAAAAGGGAGGGGGGCCTAGGATCTCACAACTTGATCTGGAGTCTCACATATGGAGTCAGACGAAATAACCTATACCAATCCTCAGTGTCTTACTATTATGCAGGGCTGGCTCAATGTAAGTGGGGGCCTTAGGCAAAATATCTAACGTTAATATTTAGCATCTAATGTAATAGTAATATGTTAATTAAATAATTTTACTTAAAATTTATCCTTCTTGCTTTTTGAGTGATAAATTTATTAATTAAATTCTTATAGTCAAGTTTTGCTAAGATATCTTTTTCAATAGATAAAATTGCTAACCCGCTTAATCTTTCTTGTGACATTGTCGATCGTAAGTAAGATTTTATTAATTTTAATTTTGAAAAGTTTCTTTGTGCAGAAGCAAAAGTTACAGGCATTATCAATAATATTTTATAAGTAATACATGCATTTGGAAAAGAATCTATTTTTTTTTTTATAATTTAGAATTTCAATTGGGGTAAGTATTTGTATTTGCACAATTTCTTTTAAAACATTTAATTCTGAAAACAAATCTAAACCATCAATATCAGGAAATATGCCATTTTTCAAATAATGTTCAAGATTAAGAAAAGTTTGATGTAATTAGTAATCTCCAAATTTGCAAGAGATGAGTGAGCACAAGAGATGAGATGATAGCCCTTGTTATTGATACTTGAAAAATTGAGATAGATGTAGAATCAAAATGGGTGAGAGATGAGAGAAGTTTAACTTATTTATAATATGCACAAAAAAGAAAACTTTGGCTCAATGGCTCGTTGTGGGCTTTGAAATTATTGATAAAAAGTGAAACTTAGTTTCCTTTATACTTTAGAAATTGAAATATTCTAAGGAATAAATTAAAGCATATAACCGTTGGCTATATGCAATTTCCTTTGTGACTTGGATTATTGGAATAGACAATTTTAAACTCATTACTTATTGCAAAGGACGTTGGATAACTTTGTGTCTTTCCAAAGCTATTTAAGTCTAGTTTTTATAAGTTACTAGCTAGGTAAGAAAGGAGTACATTAATTAAGGGGATGGGACATAAAAAAAATATTATTTCTCATCAATGCATTAAAATTTTATCTATTAAATATAATATATTTAATATGGGGGCCTTGATTTTAGGTGGGGCCTTAGGCAGTTGCCTAGGCTGCCTAATGGTCAAGCCGCCCCTGCTATTATGGACAAAATAGAGGCAAAAATAGTAAACTTTAACAACATAAATATAATCTGAACAAAATTAAACTAAGGTGCATTGTACCACTTATATCGTGAGAATGTTCCTGTATGCCTTTATCTTCTGCAAGGGCTGTCAAACCCTTGATAGAAAACGGTCTCCGAAGGGAGGGGCTGGAACAAATCCGATTGTTGGTTTCTTTATACATCCTCCATTGTAGAGGAAAATACATACAACAACGTGTGAACCAAATCTAGCAATAGGGAAAAAAGCTATAAGCACATTTTGAGAGAACCAACAACAACCCACCATGCATAGATGGATGAGTGATGCTACACTAGCATGGCCCTACTCATCCACGGTGTTTGGATAATGTAGGTTCTTGACGTATAAAACTTAACGTCACTAAATTATTTTTCAATATGGATAGTTGAACCCATGCTCTAATGTCAAGTTAAATATTTCTGCCCCATAATTTGACTAAAGGTCACTATGTTCTATGAGAAATTTCATGTTAAACAACTTGAATTTGAAGAAGAATACACAAAGAACAACTCTGAACCATGTAGAGTACAACTTTCTTTAAGGAAATATTTGCCCCTTTTAGTAAACTAAATTTATGTGTGGTTTTCAAACAAACACTCCTCCCAAGAAAATTAGAGCCTTATGGAATTTGTACTCAGCAAAGTGAAGAATCCCCTTGTTCTCTCCTTGAGGCTTTTGTGAAAGAGTTGGATTGTTCCAATTTTGAGAAAACACACAAAAGGGGCAAATATTTCCTTAAAGAAATTTCATGTTCTATGAGAAATTTCATGTTAAACAACTTGAATTTGAAGAAGAATACGCAAAGAACAACTCCGAACTGTGTAGAGTACAACTTTCTTTAAGGAAATATTTGCCCCTTTTAGTAAACTAAATTTATGTGTGGTTTTCAAACAAACACTCCTCCCAAGAAAATTAGAGCCTTATGGAATTTGTACTCAGCAAAGTGAAGAATCCCCTTGTTCTCTCCTTGAGGCTTTTGTGAAAGAGTTGGATTGTTCCAATTTTGAGAAAACACACAAAACTGTTTTAATAAAGCACATACTCATTGTATATTTATGTAAAACCACGTAGAAAAGACATCTCAAAGGAAGAGACACCAAATCTCTTCCCAAAGAGACATTTCTAACCTTTAAAACTGTAGGGTCCCTGATTTTTCTACGATTTTTTATGATTTTTTTACTATTTTTTGGTCATTTTTGGCGGAAAAATTCAACACTTCAATGTATTTATATTTATATATTTTCCTATATATTTATACCCGTAGAGTCGGGTGTGGGGCTTAGTCGTGGGCCGTGGGCCTTACTGCGCGCTTATGGTGCAAATTTTAGAGGTACAATGTGTAACGTGGAGGTGAACGCATGTTGGGGACATAGATGAAAAAAATAAAAAATTACATATAAGTTTCTAGACTCATCGACCATATTCCAGAAACTTACAATTGCCAGGAAAATTTCACGTCCAATAAGATGGGAAAACCCGAGCCCATTTCCGATCGCTTCGTTCTCCATCCTTCGTCGTTGGATTTTGCTGATTCTTATCGGGATCCTCTTTGCCTCACCGCCAGCTACAAGTCCGTAAGTACCAGCATGGCCGTTGCCATGGCCTCCTCTCCTCCATGAGGTACTGAACTTTTCTTTGGTTTTTCTCTCCTTCAAATCTTGTTTTTGAGCCGTGGGGGTATGATTTTGATGTCGTTTGCGGCTGCCTCAACTAGACTTATGTTTATTTGGCCGCTAGGAACCCATAGGCGCTGGCTAGAGCCACCGCCATGCTTTCTTCGCTCTGCTATGAGCTGCTGGTACTTTGGTATGTTTTTATTCATATTTTCATCTCATTGTCCGAAGTATATTTTAGAGACGCCGGTGTTTTCGGTTGTCATCTAGCCACCGGACGGACTCCGTCCAGCCTACCTCGACCCAGTGTTGGTAGGGGGTTGCCATTTTCGACCCCACTTCGCCCCTATTGTCTTGATCTGCTCGATTAGACGCCTTGGGTGTGTCTCAGGTCTTTGTCATCGGCGAGCTGTGGGCCATTTGGCCATCGTGGGCTTTGCCCCGGCTCAGCGACAATGAGGGCGAGCCCCACTTGGTTCGATTATACCTCCGCTCAGAATGGGCCGCTTGTCTTTGTCCTATACCGTGTGAAATGCACAGCTGCCCGCACCAAATGTGTTGGTTGTGGGTGGAGATCAGTGATGTCACCGCTTCGATCGGCCACCACCTCCTGGCCATAGCTCAATTGCCCTTTTGTGGGCCTTGGGCCGCTACCGTCCGACCCATCTCCCCCTAGAGTGGTCCTTTTGGCTGCGTGTGCATGTGGCCACTCGTGTGCTTTTGGGTTTAGGCACTGTATTTGTGCTGCTTAACCATCGGTTGACTCTGCCACTGAATGGAGTTGACATCGAAGTCCTCCACCACCTCTCCTCTATCCTTGAGCATCGCCCCATGCCCTCAGCCCTTATGTGGGCCCTTGTTGACGTGAAATTGACGCCGTTGGGTGTTGTTTATGACAGATTTTGACATCTTACAGCTGGCCAAGTACTTCTCAGCCACCGACTGACCTTCAGTGAGTACACCCTCGACATTTGGTCGCACCGCCACTTATGTTGTCTTGACCTTTCTCCAGGCCACCCTAGTGTGCTGCAGTTGGTCGTGAATTTTTTCGCATTGAATTCTGACACCCCGTTTGGCCGTGATTATATGAATATGTAAGATTTTGGTGTACTGTGTGTTATGTTGTAGGATGGACGGGTTAAGTGAAGTCTTTTGCCCCTACGAACTAGGGTTTCAGATCAGGTTGAGCTACGGTTTGATCAGTGGAGCATGATATGTTTGAGTGCATGTGTGACATAATTGTACCACATAACTTACTTAATTCAAACTTGAATTATAAGTAAAGCTAATGATAGCATTGTGAGTTTGGGACCTGAGGGTTCGACGGATTAAGTTCTGTGTTTGAGCTAGCTATTAATGAATTGGCTGAGCATTTCTCATGTCTTGCCATGGTGTTTATCCTGCTGGATGTTGTCTGTGTGCTATATTAAGCCCAGACGTTTGATGCTCTATTGAGAGCGCTATATATTTCCACCCAAAAGTGGCATTGTATGATTTCTGCCCAAGTGGCACTGTATGATTTCTGCGCAATAGTGGCACTGTATGATTCTGCCCAAGAGTGGCACTGGCACTATAAGACCCATAATGGTTGGCAATTCTTTGGCACTATAAGACTCATTATGGTGGGCAATTTTATGGCACTATAAGACTCATTATGGTGGGCAATTGTATGACCCCTTATGTGTGGGTGTTTATGTTTGCGCGCTCAGGTAAGTAGTATCATGGACTTGCTCTTACCTATTTGATCTTGTGCCCCTTGAGAATTAGTGTGCCTTGCCTTCGAAAAAGTTCATGGTGTTTGTTTGATCCCCGAAGGTTAAGGTGATGCCCCAGTGACATTCTTTTCCATTTCGACATTGGAGCTTATTAGTTGTAATGGGCTTCAGTGGTTGATAGTATGAATACGACTGTAAGAGTATGGCTATGAGTACGACTGTAAGAGTATGAGTATGTGTTACGACTGTAAGAGTATGTGTATGAGCACGACTGTAAGAGTATGAGTATGAGTAAGACTGTAAGAGTATGATTCTGAGTAAGATTGTATGAGTAAGGTCATACAAGTATGTGTAAGTTATATGAGTAGCGTATGACTGTATGAGTAAGGTCATATGAGTAAGCATATGATTGTGCAAGTAAGGTTGTACAAGTATGTGTAAGTTGCATGAGTAAGTGTACGATTGTACGAGTAAGTTTGTAAAACTCTGATTCAGAGTATATGTGTGAGATCAGTTGATGGTATGATTTTATCATGATGATATACGTGTTTGTATGCGTGTGAGCATGATTATGATATGCTTGTTTGCTTTAAGTTTGAGTTGCATAAATGCATCTATGTATGGATTTGCTGAGTTCACTTTTTAGAACTCCCCTACTGGGTATTTTCCTACTGAGTATAGAAATACTCATTACCCTATTTTTTAGCCCCGTTGTTTAGGAGGCTTTTGCAGGTTTGTAACGGAGAGCTCCTGGAGATGGATGCTCGTTTCCAAGGTGGATTGATTCCCTTGGACTCAGGTATATACTTGACTTGCTGCGAGTATTATTTTGTGCAACGAGATGAGAATTAAGATGTTTATCTTTCTAGACTTGTAATTTGGATTAGACTGTGGACTGTTATGGGACTTGCACTTAGGGATGCCTGGGAGGAATTTGTATTTAAAGTCTATGATCATAGCAATTTATTTGTATGTTTATTTTTGAATAGCGCGTGATGATGTTTGGTTTGGCCGTACGATATTTGATCGAATGAATAACAATTTGGATGGGAAAACGATTGATGTGTGATATTTTAAATTTTGAACTGCTTTCACAGGTTTTGTATTAGTCATTTTTTCCCGAACGGCCGTTATGTTGTAAAAATTTTCTGTGATTTTTGAGGAATATGTATGAAAAATCTCAGGCATTACAAAAACAAGAAAGAGTATGTGCAGCGATTGATCGCCTACATATAGTGATTGATCAAAATGGAGGAACAAGGTGTAAATAAGTACTTGATTTGTAAGTATTTTGAATTTCAAAAGTTGACAATAAGCATATACTTGATCAATGCTATGATTCGGAGTAAATTGTCAACCAATTCAGTGTTTTAGAGATAAAACTCTCTGAAAGTTTTCAAGTGGGAGCAATTATAGCAAAACTTCCACCTTCGTCAAAAAAATTTCAAAAAAAGCTCCTAAAAAATCAGATAATTTAACTTTAAAGCAAATTCAATGAAATCTACATTTTGAAGAATTGTCCATGTTGAGAGACAAAAAGGGGGAAGTCTTTCTATAATCCAACGGCCAATTAGGTGGAGGCCCGTAATTCCAATCTCAATAATAGGAAATTTTAGTAGACTTTCAAAGGATGAAATTTCAACACTGCTAATAACTTCAACAAGAACAATAATAAGAGAAAGAACACAATTTGCTATATTTGTGGTGAAATGTGGCATTATGTCTACGAGTGAAAAGAGAGGAAGACTAATTTCAGCACTAACACCTCAAACAATGTCAAAGAAAGTGAGGAGATTACAGCTATGATTATAGAGGTAAACATGACAGATTCCAATGAGGGTTGTGGCTTGACTCTAGTGCCATGATCCATATGTGTAATGATAAATCATTTTAAAAGGATTATGCTGAAGTGATCGGTGGGCAAGTGGTTCAAATGGGGAATCAAAATCGAGCTAAAGTTGTTGGGAAGGGAGTTGTTGAACTCGACTTAACATCCGAGAAAAAGCTTACATTGACTAATGTGCTTCATGTTTCCAACATGAGGAAGAATTTAGTTTCTTGGCGGAGCACTAGGTGGCCAAGAAATTCATTGTAGAGGTAGACGATGAATTTTGAGACGTCTTTGGACTAGAGAATCTGAAGTTGTCTGTATTCACCGAGTGCTATCCACCATTCATGGAGGCGGCCATTGAATCTGGAAGAGATCTTGGTGAGAACGTCTCTGAGTTTGGCATTTGGGATAGCCATTTTCGCAGTTCCCCAGGCAAATATTTCCATGAAACGGTCATGCCATTTGGAGGGGAGAATATCATCAATTGTGAATAGCTTCTTGTTGTTGGTATTTTGCGGAAACATGAATTCAACAACAGCCCATTCGGCAAATACTCCCGACAAAGTGGATTACAACATATGAGACCTTCCTACAGACTACTACGTCTCATGCTGATACCTCTCCTACTTTCATCAGAAAAGCGGATGGCACTGTTGAAACTCAATTCCCATTCGTCAAACCAGACGATGAGGTTTTCTCCACACCATTACCAGAGGTCAATACCATTGAAGCAGTTGCCGAGCCACCATCTCACATTTGGTGGGATACTTGCAATTGCAACCACTGCCTGAACTACTAGTTCGACATGCAGCATTCTGATCCCAATGAAAAGCCCAAAAGACGAGCAAAAAATTCCTCACAGTAGCAGCTGAAGCGCCGGTATGAAGAAGGCGATCCCGAGGTTGATCTCTTAGGAGAACCCTCTGGAAAATTTGACTATTATGTCCTATACCCCAGACGAAAGGAGTCTTATAGACCCAGTGGCTATTCCGCCAAAACATTACATACCCTTGATGATAAAGATCCACCATGTCTACCCCGTGTTCAAGCTCATCCAGCCATAGAAAATACGGTCCCTCAGATTTTCATGCTTGAAACAGAGTTCCCTTCTCCAGAAGATTATGAAGACCTAAACAAGCGTATCAAGCATATATGGCAGATCCCAACACCGACAAGCCAATCCTCTGACGGACGACCTCGACAGATATTAGCCGCCGAAGCTGCTCTAAACTGGCAAGCCACAAACTCGGTCGTCTAGAACAAGGCCCTCTCCAAGCTCCTAGCTGAACAACAAAAGCTCACAACACTGGTCACTCCCAATTCTAGCCTTTTGCTTGAGCTACGAGCAAAGATCGATGGCCTCCATCAAGAACTTCTTCAGATTGCTTCCAAATGTCATGATTTTTCCTCTGCCTCTAGACTCATTTCCCAGAAGGATGCATAAAAAAGACACCTTGAAGCACAACTCCGTAGCCTTGAGGCCTCCCACACCACTAGGACACTTCCTACTCCAAGCTACCCAACCTTTGCCACTCTATTTGGTAACCCCTCCTCTTACATTCCCAACTATCACCCGCAACCACTTCTCTCTCCTCCACACTCCGGTCTCCACCACAAGCCTCCACCTGCTACTCCACCACTCTCCAACCAACCACCTATGTCTCCCCGACCTTCCAAACCAAACAGAAAAACCCCCATCTTCGCCCCTGATATTGAAGCTTCCTCCCGCCAGCCTTTTCATTACTTACCTATTGAGGAACCCAATCCCATCGCCTCTTTTCTCCAAGCCTCATGCTTACAAGACACCCCTGGTGAAAACTACCTGGCATCTGCAGACGATTCCACCTCTTTGGATTTTGACTCCAGTTTTCCTGAACTGTTTATGCACGGTGACCCTACAGTAGAACAACCTTCTGACTCTGAGTAGTTTGATACAAAACATGAGCCAAACTCTGACCACCCTTTTGCCCGTCCTTTTCTGCAAAATACCGACAACAAGAAGCTATTCACAATTGATGATATTCTCCCCTCCAAATGGCATGACCGTTTCATGGAAATATTTACCTGGGGAACTGCAGAAATGGCTATCCCAAACGCCAACCTCAGAGACGTTCTCACCAAGATCTCTTCTAGATTCAGTGGCCGCCTCCATGAATAGTGGATAGCACTCGGTGAATACAGACAGCTTCAGATTCTCTAGTCCAAAGACGTCTCAGAATTCATCGTCTACCTCTACAATGAATTTCTTGGCCACCTGGTGCTCCGCCAAGAAACAGCTTGCGAAGAATTTTTGAAAGCAAAGGTTTGTTCTTTCAACAAAAAGGACCTTGAAAAACACTACATGCATATGTCCACTCGTTTCCATGCGATCAACGGCATCGATGATGTCAATCTAAAGCATGTGTTCCTCCAGTCCTTACTAGACCCATTGGGTGATGAAACCAGATGCATCATTGTACTCAAAGGAGATATCATAGGTAATCTTACCCTCGGTCAAATTTATCAGTTAAGTCTCACTATTGTCGACAGACTATGCAACCAGTCCAAGTTCATTCAACGCCTCCAAGAAACTGGCCCAAAACTTGGAAAAGCCTGCCTTCGACCAGACTTATAGATCAAATGCAAACGTGACAACTATTGCACTTGTTCCACCAAAAAGAAGTTTCATTTCCACAAACCAAGGTTCTCCCGGAAAGTCAGATTTGCCAAGCCCAAGCAAAAGTGGCGATTCTTTCGCAAGAAAGGAGAGCAACACAAAAAATCAAGCAACTGTTTTCTTTGTGGAAAAGCTGGTCACTTTGCACGCCAATGTCCAACCAGGAACAAGCCCCGCAAGGCTTAGTTCATTCAGCAAGCAATGGCAATCACCTAACAGGAATTCCATGATCTTGAATCAGAACTCTCAACCGATGAAGATTACACTTCCGACATTATCCTTCAACTGGGATATTCTAGTTTTGGACAAAGTTCTGATGACGACTCTGATGATCAAGCATAAATTTTTGGAATTGATGATTTTGGATTATTTGCTATCCAACCCACTCCTCTCCTTCCTGTTACCCTTCACCTCGGTGCTACCACCATCCCCCTCATTGCCTTTCTTGATACAGGAGCATCTTGCTCAATCCTTAAGCCTTCCATCCTTAAACCCAGTTATTGGCATCTCCACAGCCAATATTTCAAAATTGCTGACAGAAACTCCTTCCATATAGACAAGATCAGCAAACCTTTGACCATTTCCATGTTCCCCTCCTTACAGATCACACAGTCTTTTCTTGGGTCCCCTCTTACTGGAAAAGACGTCATTATTGGATTTGATATCCTTCACAAACTACCTCAGCTTAAGTGGAAACCCCATGGATTATCCTACAAAGACGAGTTTTTCCCCTGGACTACTATTAACAATTTGCATGCTTTGCAGGACCCTTATGAAGTGATCCGACTTCGCCTCATCCAAGATTGTTGTGCATCCTCACATGAAGAATTCAAAGCACGACATGGCTCACCACTATGGACAAGACCTGAGTTTTTTGTCCGCCTTCCTTTCATGGCCACAACCCCTACAACCACTCCCACACCAGCTAGTCACTCAGGCATCAATCCTGACAAGCTCCACCAAGCACAAGAAGAACTTTCCCAACTTCTCAGACATGGTCTTATTGAAGAAACATCATCGCCATGGGCATGTCAAGCCTTTTATGTCAACAAGAGAGCCGAACAAGCATGTGGAAAAGCCAGACTTGTTATAAACTATCAGCCTCTCAACAGATATCTGGCTGATGAAAAGTTCCCGCTACCACAGCAGATGAGCCTCTTTGAGCATATTACAGACGCTAAGGTTTTCTCTAAGTTTGACCTAAAAGCCAGTTTTTGGCAAGTTGGTATTCATCCGGATGATAGAGCAAAGACCGCCTTCATCATTCCTAATGCTCACTACCAATGGACGGTCCTTCCATTCGGACTAAAGACGGCACCCTCCATTTTCCAAAAAATTATGGTGAAAATATTCCGCCCTCTGCTCTATTCCGCTCTTGTCTACATTGATGATATCCTCTTGTTTTCCCGAACAGAAGAAGAGCATTTACAGCTTCTCCAAGAATTCCATTCTATCTGCTGTAGTCATGGCCTTATGCTCTCCGAACAGAAGATTGTACTGTGCACACCCGACATTAATTTCCTCGGCATGGAGATCCGCAATGGAAAATATATCCCTTTGTCCCACATTGCTGAAAAGCTCAAGGATTTTTCTGAAGAAACCTTGTCTCAAAAACAGGTTCAAACCTTTCTTGGTGTTTTGAACTATGTTTCAGATTTTATTCCTAATATCGCCAAGCACCGAGCAACCCTCTCTAAACTACTACGGAAAACTCCACCTCCTTGGTCCGAAAAGCACATAAATGTTGTCAAAGCTATCAAAGAGATCATTCCAAGACTACCGCCCTTACACATCCCTTCCCAAAAGCAGCATTGTATTTTACAGACTGACGCCAGTGATCACTCTTGGGTAGTAGCACTATTTGTTCTCGATAGCATCCAGAAACGACATCTATGCGGCTACAAGAGCGGTTCCTTTAAACCTTCTGAACAACACTATCATAGCACATACAAGGAGATCTTTGCAGTAAAGATGACCATCACGAAATTTCAGTTTTTCCTGATCGGTAATGACTTTACGGTGGAAATGGATATGAGTGCCTTCCCCTAGATGTTACACTTCAAGCTAAAACAGCTCCCAAATGCCCAACTTTTACGTTGGCATGACTGGTTTTCCCAATGGAAGTTCCAAGTGAAAAAGATTATGGGAAAGGACAACATTCTTGCCGATTTCCTCTCCCGCTTGCGACCTACCCAACCACAGATTTCTTTACCACAAAACATGTTCCTCGACCTACTCCCTCTTAAAGAATGTGAAAGCCTCCCTCCAGAGCTTCTCAGCTTACTGGCCACCTTCACTTTTCCACTCCGGACTACCACCTTTATCACAGCCTACCTTGAAATTCACCTAGTCCGAAATGAACCAGTCTTCTTCCAAATCTCACATCTTGACTATGCCTATCTCTACCCTTTCGGTTTCCGCAATTACTACTACTGCCCTAAGGAAGCCCTTTGTCTCCTCTGGTACATCATTGAAAAATGGTGTATCTCCATCTTTTTCAATGTTGGCCGGCTGACCGCTTATCTGTTTCAGATCCAAGTCCGGTGAAACCTCTCTGACCATGCCTTCGGCGTCAAGACTCTCTTGGAATGGTTCTACCCTATTCAGTACTGGCAGACTCTGCTAAACCAGATCCATAGCGCATTTGTACAGATCAGCTTCCATCAGCCACGGGATTTTGTTACAGCCCCTGATGTCAACATTTTTGTCCCGTATATCCACGAACCAGTCAGAGTCCTCCAATGGACGAATACCGATTTGTCACACAATTCTCACCGCTATCCAGATGATTTCTATGATTTCAAGCTACATATGTCCAGTCTAAACGACATATACTATGAGACCGTCCCATCACATTCTGGGCGTATCCGTTTGCCAATGGTGATCAAGACCTTTCCCTGCGCGGATTGGATGCTTTTGTCACCGCATACCGTCTCACACCAACCCGTGACTGGGATTCACAGGACCCTAATCCCTACTATTCGTCCAGCGAATATGACACGGACGGTTCTGGATAAAGCACGTGCCCGATGTGCACGAGGCTCAAGAAGGAAACACGTGAAGAAAGTTAGGTAGACCCCCACCTAACTTATCCCTACCTAACAGATGAGGACCATGCACCATACCGACCTCACCAACCCACCAAGGCCCCCCCCCTTGACCTCTATAAATATGCGATTCACTTTCCACTTGGGGGGCATCGAAGAAAGAAAGAAAGGAGTCTTCCCTAGCCTCAGTTTTTCTCTTGAGTGTTCTTCCCTTTCTGTAATTTTCATTTGAGACAAATCTGTGTTGTCCCAAAATAGGGTGTTTGTGGGCAAGGGACATTCGTGTAATGTTTAAGCTTTGTATCAATGATGATACTAATAAATTAATTTTTTCTTATGTTGTTGACTTGTGATTTATGGCATGATAAATTAGGTCATATAATTTTTTGGTATTTACAAAATGCGTAAAAATTACGTTTGATTCCATTTCAAAGTTTTCAAAAGCATTAAAAAGTATTTTATTATTTTATCGAAGATTTTTCAAGGTTTACCTATGTTTATCTTTTAAGAACGAAAGATGAAACTTTCAATATGTTCATAGTTTTCAAATTTGAAGTTGAAAACTAAATTGGAAAGAAAATTAAAGTTCTTCATTCTGATAGAGGTGGAGAATATCTTTCAAATGAATTTTCAAGGTTTTGAGAAGAAAATAGAATTATACATGAGATGAATGCACCTTATACATCTCAACAAAATGGTTTAGCAAAGAGGAAAAACTGTGTTGAGATGGTGAATTCTATTATTTTGCATGCTCATGTGCTGATGCACTGAAATAATGTTCAATTAAATGTTCTCACATTTCAAATTGCAATCCTATTTTGTGTTAATTCATTCCTTATTTGGGCTATTTATGTTTTGAATAAATTAGTTGGACCTTAATTGAGTTTACATGTCTAAACAGTCTTCAACAGGATCAAAGTAGAAGAGGAAGTAAAGCCCATCTACCCAAAGCTTGCATATAATGGTCAAACACAACCTTTTGGACTCATTGGATTTGAGATTTGCATTAAGAAAACTAAATTAGGAAAGAAGCTGATTCGGATAAATTGACACAACCTTAGTATTTCGACCATATCTCTCTATGTATAATTCGGATTGATACGATTTTGGTGGTATTAGAAAGAAGACTTCCATGGATACAATCATTATTTGAGGAAGAAATTCACAATTCCGAAGATTTATGTGTCGAATTCGGCATGCAAAGGGACAACTAGTTAACTAACCCGAGGCTAGCACATAGAAAATCTTTTCATTGATTGTGATTTATACACATAAGGAAAGACAATGAGGCTGATTGGATAGCTAAAGGAAGATTCAAAGATAATTATTTGCTAAATAAATTATTGATTTATTTGATTGATTTAGAATATAATCATTGCCAAAGAAGCAATCAGGCAATCAATCAGGATGCAATGTAGAGATATGATTTGACTTTCCCCTTTGAAGCAACCCCTTCTACCCTTATAAAAAGAGGGGTGGACTTGATAGAGGCATCATCCCCTCCTCTTTAAAGCTCTCTTCTCCTATTTTTATTTTATTTTTTTGTATTTTTATTGTAATGACTTTCTAAGCTCTAAAGCTAAGGCTAGAGGTAATTTGTAACAATCTAATGAAGTTCTATTCATATTTTATTAATGGTTTCAAGTAAGTATTAGTTATTTGAAGTGATATTTATTTAATATTGTTCTTCTTCTTGTTTCTTTATGATTTAGATACATAAGATGCTTGAAGGCTCCCCTTCTTGATCTTTTGTGATTTGGATACATAGAACTCTTGAAGAAACAACTGTTTTTATCCTTCATCTATCCAAAGCATTTTCTATCTTTATTTTAATTTTAATGTTCATATCTTCTGGTTAGATAGAATTTTCATTCGATTCTAACTGAGATAACATGATACATGAAGAATATCATTAGATGTTATAATGACCCTTAATGCCTTAGTGTTTTCTCTTCTTGATTTCTTAACTTGTTATTTCCTCAATACTCTTCTACTCTTTCTTAGTTTTTCTTTCCTCTATTTCTTCATATCCGTTTTCTTTGTTGCATAAGGCTTTCCCTGTGAATCAACCTTGTCTACTACAATTGGCAAGTAAAACAAATCTAAATTTGATTTCTTCATAGTCTTGTTTCAGACGTAACAACATGTACCTTTGAAATTGTGGGGTCAAGCTTTATTGACTGCGTGAGTTAAACTAAATTTTATTTAGGAACTCACCTCAAACTCCATACAAATTGTCAAAGAGTTGGCTTGTTCCAATTTTGAGAAAACATAGAAAATTATTTCTATAAAACATACACTCGATGTATATTTATGTAAACCATGTAAAAATATCCCAAAGGAAGAGACACCAAAACCCTTCCCAAAGAGACATTTTTAACCATTAAAACATGAAAGGATTTGTACAATGATTGATTGCCTACATATAGTGATCAATTGGTTCATCGATCAGCGGTCAAAACATCCTTCACAAATTTAGGCTGGGACAATAAGAAAACTAATTGATGAATCACCTCATGGAATCCATCTATCGGTTCACAAACCGATCGATCGCTTTATGATAGAAAAATATAAAATCCCTTGCTTTTTGTTAAAAAAAATGCAAAACCAACCAACAAATCCTCTAACATTTCACTAATAACAGTAATGTTTCTTTCGAATTGAACCTCCAATTAGTACTAGAATTGCAAAGCTAAGTAAAAGTTTGTACTATGCCGCTATTATTGAACCACCCACTCTAGATACAAAGCTAATAACTCGGTACACAACAAAACATCAAGCCTTTATGAGAAGAACAAAACCACATGCTGAACACTTATATGGAAAATAAACAATTTCTTTCCATAAGAAGCGATACAACTTTTATGTCCTCATAGGTGAAGTTCTCCTATGTCTCTGTCACTCAGACATATTACTTAAACCTCATTAAGAACTTAAAACTCAACCTTCACAAGTAACATTAAAAAAGAATTCCTTATAAGAAGATTACACAACTAGCAAACACAAACATGAAGCTCTTGAGCTAGTATTTTAGTCAAAAACTGTAATGCCCCATTTTCTGATTATGTCTAACCATGGTGTTAGGGGTGATTATAAAACTTTGAATAAGTTTTATGGGCAAAGCTAGAAGTAATGAGCGTAACAAATTGAAGAATGTATGAATTGGAGCTAGGGAGCAAAAGTTACAACTTTGGGAAGCATGCCACATAGGTTGGGCCTACTTGGAAATTGTGGGACTACCTACCTATGTGGATCTAATTTTGAAGAGCTCATCAATATAAGTACTGAGAATGCGCAATTTTAACTTTAGGGTAAGAAGTTATCATGTTTTGAAGTTGGAAAAAGGAATTAGATTAAAATATAATATTAGTGTTGCTGATGCAACTGCTGGTGTCAGCAACATGGCATGGGGCCCGTGTCATAGCGGGCTCCCTGCGCGATCACTAAGTGGGGCCTGCATAAAGTGGTCCGTCTCCCTCGCGATGTACAAGAGCTATGCGCTGCACCTGCACAGCAGGCCGTGCCACCCACGGATCAGACGCATGACACGTGGCCTACTCGTGTGCATGTATCTTGTCTGCTCACGGGTCTTCCACTATAAATAGGAAAGCTATGTAAATTTCCATAGGAGTTTTTTGGGGTCATTCTGAATTTGATTTCTCCTGTCCAAGAGGTGTTCTTAGCTAATTCGAGGGTGATCTACACAATGGAATAATCCATTCCTCAAGTTGGAGACCATAGAGGGGGGAACATCTTAGGGCACGGGAATGCTTTTTTCATCGTCCTTAGGCCGAAAGAGATAGAAGCGGCTTGAAGTAAGATGAGGCTTTGTCTTCTGCCGTTGGGCTGTAACGAGAGAAGTGACCAGGAGTAAGGGGAGGCTTTTTCCTCCACCAATAGGCCGGAGAGAGAGAGAGAGAGAGATATACATTTCCGGGTAAGGGGTGGTTTTGTCTACCACATTCGTGTGCACAAAGTGATATGTCTCTAGGTAAGGGGAGGTTCTGTCTGTCGCCTTCGGGCACAAAGAGCTAGAAAAGCCCTTGGAAGGGGGAATGTAAGTCGCCTTCGTGCGTAATGCGAGAAACGTCCCAGATAAGGGGAAGTTTGGTCTACTGGCTTCAAGCGAGAAAGGGGGAAAATGTTCTAGAGCAAGAGGAGGCTTCACCAGCCATCTCTGAACTTAAAGGGGAGGACACTCTAAAGGAGGGAGCAACTCTGAATGCCACTACATCTAGAAACCTTAGGGGAGTAATCATTTCTAACCTTATAATTTAATAAGTAATTATATGAATGTGTGTGCTAATTAAGATATATGCCAAGCTCGAATGGTTGGATAAGATCTCTTATGATATGATCTCATATGCTTTGATGGGTTTGCTCTATGTGATAGAGTGAGATATTTGTTTCTGCTGGTTTGTTAGCTCCCGTTTGACTTCGATGAATTTTGTCAGACTTTGATTCAATATTCGGATATACATATTTTGACATATATGATTTTGTACTACCTGATGCATGTATTTAGCCATTAAGTAGAACTATGTTCGGATCTGATTATTTTCGAATAACATCATAAATGTTATCCAATATGTACGTAGGAAACCAATAGCATGACAACATTAGCCCGATCCAAATTAGCTATAAATATAGGTTTGTTCTGGCCTACGCACAATAGAGCGCTTAAGTTCTATAGTGCGTAATGGAACATTATGACTCTCACACATAGATGCCACCACTCCTAGTTTATTTTTAAAATTATTACTCCAATTTTATTTCCTGAACCCCCGATCCGGGTCGGTTCTATAGCCGGGGTGTTAAAAAAATAACAACTTATTTTCAACATCTCTAGATTTAACAATTATATTTGACTCCAAATTAAGTATTTTTGTGACAGTCGTTGCCTCCTGCGTCGATTTAATTCCAATATCCTTGTCACACATGTAAATTTCCCGCATGTGACCAAACGTGATGGCCATCGGTACACAACGATCACAAAAAATCGTAAAAATAAAATAAATTAATAGAGTTATCGCACAACCATAGCTACGTATTTATTGCACATGCTCAGGGACCACTGTGTGTAGAGCCAATAGTTTACAAACATTTATAAATCACTAGGCATATTGTGCCATTATACATTGGTCACAAAAATAATTACACAAAATAAAACCACTTGGAAATCCCTTCTGATCCACCTCTGTCCTTGCTGAAACACCTGTAGGATCTGCGGGTGGGTGAGTATATTTATACTCAGTATGTTGTGTTAAAATCTAAAACAATGCTAAGAACAAAAACCCTCAGAAACATAGTCCTCATACTCTTTTTACAATCTTTTATCCTCAGTAAATCACCTAGAATTTCACTTCGTTCAAAAGCAAATCAAATTCACAAGCTTAATTCCAAAACACGACAGATTCATAAGCTCATTTCTGAATCAAATCCACACGTTCAATCCCTGAATCATATTAAATCCACGATATAAATTCTACATCAGATCCACAAGCTCAAATCTCGAATCAAATTATATCCGCAATCTTAAAACCAAGTCACAACACATCCACAGTTTCAAATCTGAATCAAATCATTTTTATAAATTCAAATCCATAGCACATCACAAGCCACGATACCCTACGGCCTACCCTCGGTACTCATGGGGCAAACAAGGGCCATTACGGAAGGAGTTTTCCCATGATACTCCACCCTGTGTGTGCGCCACTTGCCGATTATTCTCGACAGCCATCCAGATCAATGCACGTAACCGAACACTGAGGGGTATACACAAAGATCAAGTGAAATCACATCACTGTATAAAACTAAAACACCAAGTGGCTCGTACATGTCATGCTCGGGGTTTTTGAAATATTTTTCATAACATTTAAATAAAATTTTGTAATATAATGACTGTAAAATGATGAAAATTGACGAAAATACGAAACCTGTGAAAAACATTTTTATAATTTTTATTCATTTGTATCAAATCATCTCTATACTTTCTTTACAACTCAAAACAAAGATATAACAACGATAAATCATTCAAATCTCATAGTTCATTCATCCCCGAACAAAAGACACATTTGCCATGGCCATGGGCTTTCAATATATTTTCCCCAGGCATAGCTGGGTACAAATTCTATAAGAGTCAAAAGTAATAAGATGGTCCATGTACAAGTCCAAAATAATACATGTAAGAGCGCTCACCTCAATTAATACATGTACTTCAAATTTTATTTACAACAGATCGTGGCATAAATTAATCAATAAGCAATAGAATAAAAAATCGACCTATAGTCCAAAAAGTGTATCCTCAAATGCTAAGCAGCTCTCAAACTAGGCCCCTTGGATGTCCCTGGAGTGTCTGAGGATTAGAAAAAAAATGAGTATTTTCATACCCAGTAGGAGAATCAAATCAGTGAACCTTAAAAGTTCACACCACAGCTGCTCTGCAAGACAGTAGCATACCATAAACCAGGAGATGATAAATATATAATCTCAACTAAGAGTACTACAATTCCTCTGAGCTTCCTAGACTTACAAATTTTCTTTCACCTTACTTATAACAAATCACATCCTATCAAACTCTTATTCTCACGTACATACTACTTACACTTATAGTCTTACGCTTATTATCTTACACTTACACTCGACAAATAGAACTAATTAAACCTCAATTAGCTCTAATGTCGAAAGGAAAGAATGCCACTAGGGAGTCACCTTGACCTTCGGGGAGAAAGCTATGCTCTAAAAAGATTTCGAAGGCAAAGTACACCGGTGCTCATGGGGTACAGGATCAAACAGGTAAGAGTTGATCCATGATACTGCTTACTTGAGCGCACAAATGCCCACTCTTTGGGGCCATACAAGGCTAGCAAAGGCCTAATAGCGCCAATTAAGGCAGGAAAACTTACGAAGCCACTCTTGGGTAGAAAACTTACAATGCCTCTCTTGGGCGAAAAACTTACGATGCTCTCAACATAGCATAAAAAAATCCTAACTTACACATACATTACCTCAAAGGTATGAACTACGTTAATCTTACAGGTGAAACTGACCATCCGTCAGTTGTCAACCAATACAGAATTTAATCCATCAATCTAGGTAAGGACTTACTCTTATTATCAAACTACATACTTTAATTATGTTGAAATTATAGTTTATCAGTGATGCGGGTACCATTATAGTTTGCAAGCTTATCAAAAGCTTAAATCTAAGCCCCGAACATTAATGTGCCTATTTACTAAACCCCAAGAATTGTCTCATTTCTCTGAAATTTTAATCCGTCAAAACGGATCGTCACTTAACAAACCTACGCACATCATCTGCACACATATAACTACTCGTAGTTCTGAACTAGACACCACACATACACCTTACAACATGTTTTATAACCTTTAGATCATGTAAACATAATTCTTTACATAAACATAACGACCACTCATGCATTTAGCAAGAAATATAATTAATTACATGGGTCTTCTGCTCATCTATCTATCTCAATCACGAAGAAGTCATAATGTAAACGTCCAACTAATCAACTAACCAATACATAGATAATTTTAAAATATACGCATATGGTCACTATAATTAACCTCTGCACTTGCCATCCTCCACATTAATATACATCTAAACATCATGCAATTAAACACCTTAGTCCTAGCATTCATTCTATCAAAAAAGCACGCTATAGTGAATTTCTAAGGTTCAAAGTCTCCTACCTCGTTGTCCGGGCCAAAATTGATGTCAGGGCATACCACGAAGGCTGTGTTGGTGCATATTCAGCAGCCTACACACCCTTACACTACTAAAGACAACTCCCACACTGGTGATTCAAATGCCTGCATGCCCAAAGAAGAGTTGATATGAGCCCAACAACATGGGTAGGGTTTAGGCGCGTAGTAGGAGGGGGAAAATAAATGTAGTGGTGGTCCCGGCCGCCGGGAAGGTGAACTAGTCACTGGGCAATTCTCCCTGCAAATTTTCTAATTGAAAAACATGCAAAAAGGGTGGGATAAAATTGGAGAAGAAGAAAAGGGTATGTGAGGAGATAAGTCAAGACCTAAGGTGGGAGAGATGGCATCGGGACCGGCAGAAAACGGATCAAGATGGCAACTTTTGCCGGTCCGAGTAGCATTTTGGCCCAAAAATAGGGTAGGTCAGCGAGAGGTGGTTGATCAGAGTAAAAAATCCGGGTGCATTGCAACTCGACAGTAGCCCAAAGGGTCGGCAAAGTAGTCGCCGACTGGAAATAGCTCACGGCGGCAAACCCTTTTGGCTACAATGGGGGTTCGGCCCAGAACAACAAAATTCCCAAAACAGTCTGCAAACGAAATTTTTGGAGAAAGGGCAACCGGATTAAAATTGGGGAAGAGGGTGTACCTCCTGGTTCGTGGTGGCCAGGCGACCACTCTGGCGGATTCCGGCGGCTTTTACAACTCCGGCAATGATTTGGCCCAAACCGCACGTTTCTTCCACAATCTAGACAATGCACGGTTTGCAGGGAGGAGGCGCATCTGTGGCCGAAGGTGGCGTGGCCCGTCTCACGGTGACCGGATGGTCAAACTCTGGCAAAGGCGAGGAGCGTGTTCACAGTGAAAAAGAGATAGAATGTCTCTCCTGTCTGCCGGCAAAAATTTTTCACACATGCACCTCTACCTCGCGCGTCTCAACTTCTTTTACCCACGTGAGAACTTCCGATGCATGGTGAATTCCCCCACAAGACCCACTGTGACCAAAACAACTTTATTTTTTATCTGACAGCCCTATATTAAGGACTGAGTTTTTAATTTGAACTCCGAATCTTAACTTACGCGTTTAAACTCTTGAAAACGTACAAACCTTTTCCACCCACGACCGAGGCTACGTACAACACTAACACATAATTATCGAGAAAAAATAATACAAAAGATTAAAACAAATAATTAATTTCCCAAGAAGCAAATAAATAACCACAGAAAAGTCCAGGTTATTACAGTACGTAATCACATCACTGTACGAAACCAACACATTAAGTAGCTCATATGAAATCAAATCCACAACACTGCACATAACCAAAGCGCTAAGAGGCTCGCATGAAATCAATTCAGATCACTACACATAACCAAAGCACTAAGAGGCTCATATGAAATCAAATCAAATCACTACACATAATATATTTATCCAAAATAAGCCTCATAAATGTAGTCATGCCAAAACATTCATAAAAACTACCCTAAGCACAAATTTAGAGTTTAAAACCCCCTACCTCACTTTTCGTGTGAGAAAGAAAATGATGCACCAAACACCCCGAACTTGGACATCATAGAGGTCTTGAATCAGAAAAAAAAAACCAACATGACATCCGGCACGCTCAATTTAGGTAAGAATACCTCATGAACGACTTGAATCAAACTTAAAATGAGTGAGAAACGAAGAAATGAAGTTTGAAGAATGTAAGAGAAAATGTAGAAACGTGGGAGAGAGAAAAAAGCTTGAAAACTGGACGCTATTTATAGAAAAAGTGGATAGACATGAGGCTGACATGTGGCAGATAGGATTCCTATCCCGATACATCACCAATCTTATCCACTACATCGTCGATCCTATCCGCTTCGTCGTCAGTCTTATCCACTGTGTCGACGATCCTATCTGATTGATATTATTTTATTCAAATAATATCCTAGCCTCAAAGCACGATAACTTCCAACCACGACGTTGGAATCTTACGTTCTTATTATCGATGGACTTGTGGTGATGAGCCCTTCAATACAAGACCACAATGGGTAAGTTATCCCACACTTTTCATGTCGCTCTGCCCATGTGGCACACTTCCTGTGCACGCAACTTTCGATTCTGGTGTCCGATTTGAGCTGTTCAAGGCCCGTTATGGTCGTTTTTTGGCGCTCTATCACATCATTATTAAAACTCATCCATTATAAAATTAAATTAAATAGAACTCGATAAAAAGTCAAATCTAAGCATTATTAAAATCATAAAATCACATCAAAAAATCAGGGTCATTACAATCTACCCCCATTAAAGAAAATTTCGTCCTCGAAATTTAACCTTTCCTTAACCAAAAGATTCTTCCCATAAACCTTTCACTATTTCACTTTCTAGTTCCCCATCGCTTCCTTAGCGAAGTGGTGCTACCATAACACTAATGCAAGTAGAATATTTGCCAGTCCGAAGAATTTTTTTCCAACTCTGTTCCTTATGATCCAAGAGTTTTGTCGATTTCTCTTCATATAATAGTTTTGATTCTCGAACAACCACAACTTAATTAAACATTTAAAGGCTTTCTTATACACTTCTTAAACTTGAACCTGTGAACCTTGTTAAAAACATTGTGAGCTGTGAGGCAAAACCATTGTCAGACCACTTAACTCTCAAAAATGAACTTCAACTCCTCCTTCCTAGCTTTTCCCTTAAACTCACTCTTGCACCAACTTCCTTTGCATAACTCCAGCTTTACAGAACTTCCACTAAGTAATATGTAGAAATGTTTCTATGTTGACACTAGTACTCATGTCCCATACCATGAGTATTTCATGTCGCTATAGAAATAACTTCCACTATGCTTGAGTGTGCCTTGGAGCTATCCACTGACATAATGCGTCCCATAACACAAGTGTCGAATGGCTTCTCTGCGGCCATTCCACAACCTTGCTACGTGCTTACATAGGAGTGTTTCCAGTCCCAAAACTGATCATCCTCCACCAAACCAAAACTTTTCACATGATTTCAGACTTGTAGTTAGAAAAATGTCTTCGATACCAGCTGTCATGACCTAGATTTTTAAAACCCTTTTTAATAGCACGAACGGTAAATTTTGCAGAAATAATTTTTGTTTTTAATCCAAAACAAATCATTCTATTAATTATCCGGATCATAACAACTGGGATTTGCAACTACACATTGCAAATCATACTTTAATATTATGTGACTCCAACCAAAATCCAAAGCAATAGTCAATTTATCTAAGCACAAGTCTATTATCAATAAAAACTCTTATGTCCAACTTCATTCACTTGTTACTTATCCCATCCACAACACAAACCCTCAACCTATCTTCCAACGTTTTCATGGTCATCTCATATTGCTCATCTGTTATGAGTGGAAAGTTGTACTGCAACTTAGGTTACTACCTAAGTTCTCTTGAAGTCCTTGCCAAAATTGAGAAGTGAATCTTCTTGTCACAATCTTAAAAAAATTGACAACAGCACTCTATGCCGGCTCATGATTTTCTTCCACTATTCTCTGAATAGCTTCATAACCTTACAATGATCTAAACAAGCCTGAAGCAAAATCCTCAAAATATAACCCTATCTCCATTAAGGGTTTTCAATTGACTGTCAGGTATCAAAGGGTTTTCAAAGTTTGGCTTTAATCTGTTGGCAAGATAAACACATAATGACATATACCCTTTTAGTCCCATTCCACTATAGATTCCCTTTTCAGTTTTTGACTCAGCCATAATCCATCCATATGGATAGGATACCGAGATCAATGCACTTTACATAACAACTTTTGTCTTAACTTGAGCACTACCTGATCCACCGATTTTTTCGAAATCACACTCCTCTTCCATCGAAGTCTTCATCAAAGTCAAGCATTTCGAGCAAAGTCTGCACAGCTCCATCTTCCTTTTCTAGTCTCCACAATGTTTCCAACTAATTCTGCTTTCACTCCCAGTTGGCCACAATAGAACTCTTGTTTTGCGAATACAATCCGCAATAAAATTTTATTACTTCTTCCATCAATTCCACGTCTGTACTAGCATTTGAACAATGCTTCCTTCGGTCTTGCTACTCAATGTATCGACCACCACCTTTCTTTTCCTATTAAGATCGCTTTGTCATTCTGCATCAACACACATCTGAGGCCCGTTCTGGAAACAATTATATATACGACAAATTCTCCATTGCCAGATGCTAAGGCTAAGACTAGTACTATGGCTAGCTTCCTTCTTTAAATCCACATTCACATTCCTCATCCCACATCCTCACTATTTTGATCTTGGTTGGTTTGACTGATACACCATCTATTGAAATAATGTGACTCCAAACATTAATCTGTTCTAGCTAGAAGTCACACTTACATATCTTTGCACATAACTGATGGTCTCTTAGAATTTGCAGAACTATCGGTAATTGTTTTTTATTCTCTTCTAGACTAGTAGAACATACTATAATAGCTTTGACCAAAAACAATCACAATCCAACATCTTGAAGGTAACAAAATTAAACATCCAAAAATCAACACAGAATCTTAACTATCTGTTCTTCTTCCTTGCCAACAAAACATGAGCTTCTCTGGGAGAAACACTGAATCGAATAGATCCTTTATCTAATGAATCCTATAATTTACTCTTCACTTCCTTTCATTCTACAGAAGTTGTTCGATGGGGTGCCTTAGAAATAGGACATACTCCCAGTGGTTGTCGATCTCTCTTCATTGGGATATTCCAAGAGGATCATTAGGGAGCTCATAGGGAAAACCCTTATCACACCAATATTTTCTAATTTATACATGTGGCATCCCTTTGATATCAATCACTAAAACCTAAAGGCAGACATGATACATGTCCCTGTACTTTCCTTAATTCCACCACAGGTAAAGTTTTTTCTTTTCGAACTCATGTAACATAACTCTTTTCCTCTAATAGTCTACCAAGACCTCATTGTCTACTAACCAATCCATTCTTATAAAATGTGTCAATCCTAGATCCACAAAACTTAAACACTCTTATCCAAGAACAACAATGTACCTTACATAACTCCTATAGGAGTTTAAGCTTGCATAGGCTTGCCCATGAGTTTTGGGCTTTTTTTTTGTCTTTATCTCTTCTTTTTGGCTCTTCTTCATGGGGATTTCTTAATCCTGTGTTCTCCTTTGCCACAAGGAAAGCACCATCCCACAGAGTAATAACAGACTCTGGGTGGACGAATGTGATTGCTCTTGGAACGCTTTTCTGATTTTTCTTTCCCTTAAGCTGGTACCTATGATCCAATAAGCTCTTCATCTTTTCGATTACTGCTCTCGTTAGAGAACATATAATTCCTCTTTCTTTCTTTTTCTTAAACCTATTGCTATGTTTGCAATCCTTACCTTCCACTAAGAACTCTTAGTATTTCTGATCCAACAAAAGGACAATTCCATTGCCTTTGTAAGAGCAATAAGTTTAGACTAGAATCCTTCCATCCATAATTGACGAGTCACTCTCTACATCATCAAATCAAAGATTCCAATGGGTTTTCTACTGCTACTAATTCAAAACTTCAATGTGAGCTGAGAGGTCAAACTCTTGAACCTCTTCACTACAAACAGAAGTCATTTCTAAGGGTACTAATAGATTGTAACAACCTCAAGTTCACAAAAACTTTCAAATAAACCATGTTTTCTTAATAAACATTTTCATACACACATATTGAAAGAGGTGTATTTAAAACACCTAACTCACAACAAGTGGTGTGCTTAATACACACACCGGAAACAAAATCACAAGTAAGGTAAACCACCTAATTCACAAGTAGTGTGTTTAAAACATACACCAAGCACATAATCACAAAATAAGTTAAGCCATATAGTTTAACTTAAAAATAGCAATGTACTTTTAAATGCTGCACACAACTTGCAGCCTTGGGGCTTTTCAAGGAACGTTCTTCCTTTGCGAGCACTCAATAGTGCTCCCTCTTTCCATAGGAGACACATCTCCCATGCGAGCACTCCGTGTACCACTTCGGTCCCTTGCCCTTATTGCCTCTTTGAGCCTCTTCCTCCCTTTCCTCTTTCTAAGGATTACACTCTCTTGGGTCAGAGTCCCTTATAATATTTTCTCCCTCGAGGCTCTCTATCTCTTCCTCCCTGCTCAGGTCCTCTTCAGATAGTTCTTCCTCAAATAGGTCTTCATATAGTTTTTCCTCCTCAGACTCCTTGGTTGAAATAGGGGAATCAGAAATGGTTATCACTTCGTGCACTTCACTACTCTCAAAAGAGCCAGGTGAAGCAACATTTTTAGGGTCGTTTGAGGAGTCCAAAATTTCGACAAGGGTAGTTCTCTCTAAACAACACTCTTTCTCTCTGCTTGAAATTCTGGGCTGTCGAGTGGTACATTGAGCTAGGGATACATGTCTTCTTCGACTTAGTAGCCATCAATATTATGTTATTCAAGAAAACAAAACATCAGTCATATCACAGAAAACAAAATACTAATTATTTGTGTGACTGATTAAAACTATAGCTCTACCGATAGTAACCTTGGGCTCCGATACCAAATGTGACGGCCACTGCCTTCCGCATCGATTTAATTATAATATCCTCGTCCAACACATGTAAATTTCCCGCACATGACCAAATGTGATGGCCGTCGGTGCACAATGATCACAAATGATCGTAAAAATAAAATAAATTAACGGAGTTATCGCACAACCATAACTACGTATTTAGTATGCATGTCTAGGGACCACTATGTGTAGAGCCAATAGTTTACAAACATTTATAAATCGCCAGGCACATCGTGCCATTATACATCAATCACAAAAATAATTACACAAAATGAAACCACTCGAAAATCCCTTCCGCTTCCACCTTTGTCCTTGCTAAAACACCTGCAGGATACTCAGTAGGTTATGTTAAAATCTAAAACGATACTAAGCACCAAAACCCTCAAAAACACAGTCTTTATACTCTTTCTACAATCTTTTATCCTTGGTAAATCACCCAGAATTTCACTTCGTTCAAAAGCAAATCAAATTCACAAGCTTAATTCCAAAACACGACAAATTCATAATCTCATTTCTGAATCAAATCCACACGTTCAATCCCCGAATCATATTAAATCCACGATATAAATTCTACATCAGATCCACAAGCTCAAATCTCGAATCAAATTAGATCCGCGATCTTAAAACCAAGTCACAACACATCCACAGTTTCAAATCTGGATCAAATCATTTTCATAAATTCAAATCAAGAGCACATCAAGCCACGATACCCTACGGCCTACCCTCGGCATTCATGGGGCAAACAAGGGCCACTTAGGGAAGAAGTTTTCCCATGATACTCCACCTTGTGTGCGGGCCACTTGCCGATTATTTTTCTCGGTAAGCATCCAGATCAATGCACGTAACCAAACACTAAGGGGTTCGCACAAAGATCAAGTGAAATCGCATCACTGTATGAAACTAAAACACTAAGTGGCTTGTAAATAATCGCATCACATCACTGTATGAAACCAACACATTAAGTAGCTCATACGAAATCAAATCCACAACACTGCACATAACCAAAGCTCTAAGAGGCTCGTATGAAATCAAATCAGATCGCTACACATAACCAAAGCACTAAGAGGCTTGTATGAAACCAAATCAGATCACTACACATAATATATGTATCCAAAATAAGCCTTGTGAATATAGTCATGCCAAAACATTCACAAAAACTACCCTAAGCATGTATTTAGAGTTTAAAACCCCCCACATCATTTTTTGTGTGAGAAAGAAAATAATGCACCAAACACCCCGAACTTGGGCATCATGTTTCTTGGCTATAGAGGTCTCAAATCAATAAAAATTTGCCATGACATTCGACATGCTCAATTTAGGTAAGAAAGCCTCAAGAATAACTCGAATTGGACTTTAAAATGAGTGAGAAATGAAGAAATGAAGTTTGAAGAACATAGGAGAAAATGTAGAAACGTGGGAGAGAAAGAAGAACTTGAAAACTGGACTCTATTTATAGAAAAAAGTGGATAGACGTGAGGCTAACACATGACAGATAGGATTTATATTTGTCAACCCTAGCCAATACGTCACCGATCTTATCTATTATGTCATCAATCCTATCTGCTTCGTCATCAGTCTTATCCATTGCGTTATCAATCCTATCCAATTTATATTATTAATAAAATAATATCCTAGCCTCAAAACGCAAAAACATCCAACCTTGATGTTAGAATTGCACATTCTTATTATCGATGGACTCGTGTAGACGAACCCTTCGAAACAAAACCACACATGGGTAGGTTATCCTGCACTTTTCA
The DNA here is from genome assembly GCA_035235625.1 of Saururus chinensis. Lineage (NCBI taxonomy): Eukaryota > Viridiplantae > Streptophyta > Magnoliopsida > Piperales > Saururaceae > Saururus > Saururus chinensis. Next base: position 34,237,704 of record CP141140.1, read on the forward strand.
TGTGTGTCCTGCCCATGTGGCACACTTCCTGTGCACGTAACTTTCAGTCCTAGTGTCTGATTTGAGCTGTTCAAGGCCCGTTATGATTATTTTTTGGCGCTCTATCACATCATTATTAAAACTCATCGAGTACAAAATTTAATTAAACACAACTTGATAAATACTTGAATGTAAGCATTATTAAAATCATAAAATCACATCCAAAAATCAAGGTCATTACAATTTTATAACACTTACTTTTTTCAGTGTATCCCAAAAAAGCACATATAATAGCTCTAAGACCTAACTTGGTCCTGTTAGGATTAGGGACCCTATAGTAAGCCACACATCCCCATGCTTTAAACTATGCCAAATTTTGCTTCTATCTCTTCCAGAATTCATATGGAGTTTGAGGCAATTTTCTAAATGGAATCCTATTCAGCACATGATATGCATTCAATAAAGCCTCATCCCACAAGTTCAAAGGTACATGTCCATGCAAAATAATGAAATTTACCATATCAAATAATGTACGGTTTTCCTCTCTGCTAAATGTTTTGTTAAGGTATAGAAGGTGCATTCACCTCATGAATAATTTTATTTTCTTCACAAAACCTTGAAATTTTATTTGAAAGATATTCTCCACCTCTATCAGAGAGAAGAACTTTAATTTCTTTCCAATTTGGTTTTCAACCACTACAACAAAAGAACTATTAGCGACACTTTTATTAGTGATGCAATACAAAGGGTTGCTAAAAACTACTATTGCGACGCATATAAAAGTGTCATAAAATTTATTACTATTAGCGACACTTTTTACAAAGCGTCATACATCGTACAACTATTAGCGGCACTTTTATAAATTTTTAAATAAAAATAAAATTTAGAACTATTTGCAACGCTTTTATAAAAGTGTAGCAAAAGTATTACTACTAGTGACACTTTTATAAAAGTGTCGCTAATAGTTGTACAATAAAGCAACACTTAAAAAAATGCATTGTCAATAAAATAAAGTTATTTAAAAAAAGACTACAAAAGCGTCACTATTAGTTTTTTATTTTATTTAATATTTATTATTTAAATATATAATATATAATAAATAGATATTAAAATTTATAAAAAAACTTCGTAAATATAATATATTTTATCTTCACTTCTCATAGTTGGGGCTCACGTTCACGCACGTGAGTGTGAGAGAGAGGAGTGAAGAGAGAAGAGAGGAGAGAGAGACGAGAGAGAAGAGAGAAAGGAGAGAGAGGGAGAGGAGAGAGAGGGAGAGGAGAGAGAGAAAGAGGAGAGAGAGAAAGACAAGAAAGAGAGTGAAGAGATAGATCTAGAGAAGAGATAGAAAGAAAGAAGAGAAAGAATGAGAGGAGAGTGGAGGATTGAGGAAGGATAAAGAGAGATAGGAGAGAGAGAGGAGAGAGAAGAGAGAGGGACTCTCTGGCGAGGCTACCCCCGTCACGCGGCACAGTGGCAGGGTGCTTGCAATGGCAAGGTGTGGTAGAGCCTCTGCCTGACAACCTCTTTGTGCAACATCAACAAGCGTTTGGCCCTCTTCAACCAACGAGTGTCCCTGCTTGAAGTTGCACCACAACTTGACGAGTCTCAAGAAGAAGGCAGTCCGGTTGAAGGGGCAGCACGTCTCACCACATTAGCGGCTGATGTGGCTGCGACAACGGACTATCTCAGGCAGCAAGTGCAATAGGTTGAGGAGACAGCTGCAGCAAAGTTGGGCGAGTTGGTGGATGAAGTGTTGTTGCTAAAATAGGCAGTCATCAACGCTCCATCCTGAGATGGGGGCGAGCCTTCATCTCAATAGGTTGCGAAGAAGACAAAGGTCCTTGAACCGAAGGCGTATGCTGGGATGCGAGGCACCAAGGAGATTGGGAACTTCCTTTGGGATATGGAAAGCTACTTCACATTGGTCCATACCCAAGAGGGGGAGAAGGTTACCGTGGCAGTGATATACCTTGAAGGGGACGCAAAGCTGTGGTGGCGAACGCGGTTGGAGGATGATGCAGCTGTGGGTTAGCCAAAAATAGGGACGTGGGATACTTTCAAGAGGGAGTTGCAAGCGCAGTTCCTTCCCAAAAATGTGTCTTGGATGGGTTGAGAGGCATTGAGGAACCTCAGGCATACATCGGCAGTCTGGAACTACGTTAAGGAGTTTCAGTCACTGATCTTGGGCGTGACAAACATGACGGAGGATGACAAGCTATTCTACTTCGTGGCAAGCTTGCAAACTTGGGCTCAGAACGAGCTGAGACGGAGGGAAGTGGAGGACCTTCCCGCAGTGATTGTAGCTGCTGATAGCTTGGTGGATTTCAAACAAACTCCTATTGAGCCAACGAAGAAGAATGGGGAAGCGAAGGCATCCAACAAGGAGGGCAGTAAAGGTGGTAATGGTGGCAAAGCGAAGGGCAATGAGCAGTCTGGCCGGCCTAATAGAGGTGGTGGTTGTTTCATATGTGATGGGCCGCACCGTGCCAAGGAATGTTCAAAACGGGAAAGGCTGAATGCACTTGTCACTGAAGAAGAGAAGGAGGAATCTGAGCATGAGGTAGCTTGGATGAGTCCCTTGTAACGAATGGGATGTGTTCGGTTGCTAGAGTCCTTGGTTGAGGGGGCAGCTTCGGGTCATTGAGGATTCAAAGGAAGGAGGGGAGCGGACTCCTCAAGCCTTGGCTGATCAAAGCAGCTAAGGGGCAGACTCATGCAACGGTTCGCAGGATTCGTGGGCAACGGGTGTTGCTCAAACTTGGCCGAAAGATGAATTAGGCTAGGTGGAAGTTGACTTGGCCGTGGTGTGATGGGAAGTGTTGGCTACTCGCTGGCGGGTTCAGCAAGGGAAATGGCTTCATAGCTTCAATCGGTACACTTGGGAAGTTGGGGCTTCGATGAGGGCATCGAAGAATCAAGTGCGGGAGGCCTGTTAGCCCCTTAACTTGACAGATACTAAAAGGGGGTGGCTACCCCCTTACTTGGCAGCAGACAACCAAGTTTGTTAGGTGATAGATAGCCTAGGCAGCCCCTTGGGCATGGACGGATGCTGGGACAGTGCAGGAGATGTTCCGGACGAGCTACTCACCTTGCGGAGCAGGCTGAGTATGAGTCCTTGCACAGGCGGGACTCTTTCAGCGAAGCTGGGCGCTACTTGAACTTAGGGGAGGACTCCTAAGGCAGACAGGATTTACCTATGCTGGTTCACTGCACTCCTAGTTTGAGTAGGAGTCTGGGCAGCAAGTTCCTAGGACAGACAGGACTCACACAGGCAGGCTGGTCACACTCCTAGGGCGGATGGGAGTTGGAGTGGCTTGTTTCCTTGTATTGACAAACTTTTGGAGGCAGCATGGCAATGGACTTCTAGCGGAAGACGAACTCTTGCAAGTTTCCTAATCTATGCTAGGGGTGGAATGCTTGTGGGCTGAGAGTTAGTCAGGGTGAGGACTCTTGTATTGGGTGGGTTTTGTATTCCTAGTAGCATAGGGATGACCAGTTTTAGGCTGAACCTATTTAAAGGGGAGAGCAGGGAGGCCATGGTTGATTAGAGAGAGTGATTTTTCCTGTACAACGAACTAGGGAGCAGAGAGGAGAGTTCTCAGCCTGGTGGATCAGCCCTTACCCTCTCCCTATCTTGTATTTCAGCAAACAGAAATATAGCTTGGGCAGAGTCCCTTGCACCAGGTCGGACTTGTGTTACTGTTTTGCTTGTGTTTCCCTTGCGCCTACTAGTAGGAAGGGAAGAGAGTGGCCGTTGGCTGCACAGCGCAGCCAGGCCATCACGTGTGCAAACGCTAGGCAAAGCTTCGTGCGTGTGACACCTGCCATGATGTTGAAGATGTAGAGACTCTAAGTTGTGATGAGGGCAATCCGTATCTAAGCTGACCAAGGGTTTAGGAATGTGCTTATTGGAAGGTGACTGCCACCAGGTGACAAGCAATTTTAGGGACAGCAAAGAGAATCATTCCCTCCCGGGTCAGGCTTTAGCAGTTCTCAAAAATTTTGTTCAGTTCTTTGTTTTTTTTTCATGTTTGCAAAGAAACAAATGGAGTTGCACATTGTCTACCTATACATGCACAATTCTTGCTTGCTCCCAAGGCATGGATTCGTTCTGTTCCAGAGTTACAAAGTTGGCTATCCAATTTGATGTTATCTAGTCTCATTTGCGTTGAGAGTTGTGCTCATCTTTGGCTTCGGAATAGCAAATTGAAATGTTCCAAGAAATGATCAAGTCTTCCTACAAGCTCAACCAAATTACATTTACAACAATATTATCTCCTTTTGAGTCATCTTGCTTTGGTCAATGTAAAAAACAAGAATATGGTTATTTAAACCCCTATTTTTGGCTATTTTCCCTATATCCACCAAACAAAAGTAAAAAGTTTGATTGTTTTTTTACTTTTATACCCCACTTTTCCCCCACTGACTTGCTCCTTTGTCCTTCCATTTACCTTTCCCTTTTCCCCCCACGAGTTCCCCCCACAAGTTAACCTAAAGAAAGAGTTTTTTTTAGACTTTCTTTCCTCCTCAAGGGCGAGCACTGTAGCCACTGGCCTCCGGCAAGTACTATATCCGGCGGCGTACACTGTAGCTCTAGCGACTATTAAAAAGCTCCGGTGGTGGCTAAAAAAGCTCTCGCGACCAAAAAGATGAACCCTTTTTGTAAGTTTTCTTCCCTTATAGTAGTATTTATTTATCAATGGCGTCTTTGCACTTTGAGAGACATGTTAATCACATTCTCCGCCAGAATGTTGTTGGAGGTAAGAAAGCTTATGTTATTTTTTTAGCGGGGGCTAACCCTTGCCACATTGTTCTTCACTTGATGGGGCTGAGAACCACCCACCACTTCATGCTAAATTGGGCAGGTACCCCTCGCCAACTCGAAGACAGTAACTTCTTAGAGTTACTGTCTATTTTGTGATGGGGGCTACCCCCACCATTTTTTGAAGAACTTGACAGGCCTAGAACCACCCGCCATTTCATGCTAAATTAGATGCCCCCCCCCCCCCCCCCCCCCAAATTGAAGACAGTAACTCTAAGATGGTACTGTCTATAAAATGGCGGGGGGGTACCCTGCGTCACTTTATTTTCTTGCTTTCAAGGCACTATAAACATTCATTTTGTTGCACAAAAATGCAACAAGAACTTTGCAACAACAAAGAATAGGCAATGAAGCCCCTTACAGCTCAAACTATCACCTACTAAGCCCCCTACCACTCAAAATTAGAGGGAACACAAACCTGATTACATAAAAGCAATGAATGAAAACCCAAATACATAAAACCTGATCACAAAGAACCTGGGCACAAACCTATTCAAATAAAACTAAATACATATCCGCACAAAAGCATTTGAAAACCCACCAAGGACACTAATTTGATAAAGCAAACATCACACCAATTAGGCGCCAACAACTTGCACCATTAAAGCACAAACTCTTTTGCATTTTGACAATAATTTTCCTATCCAAGACTCCAACATGATATCTACTTTTTGACTGGTAGAATAAATTATACAAACTCTTCTTGCAGCACAACAATTATCCAAAGTCACAACAATTATCATTCAAAATATACAAACACTAAAATGTCTCAACAAACTATAAAATGTTTCAATGCATGAAATTTAAATGTCTCAACGGCTGAAATATAAATGTCTCTAACAAATGACTGACATTAAAGTGTCTCAACAAACTCAAACAATTTGAGGCTATTTAGAAACCCCCTTTCCTTTTCCTTTCATTGCTTTAGTTTTAACTCGAGTTACCATTCTTTTGCTAGTGTCATTGATACTTGGACCAGGTTCAACTCAATGACAGTAGTTTCTTCATCAATTTCCCATCTTTGTTATTGTGCATTTGGATTTCCTTCTAATTCATCATCTCCAACTACATCTTCACCAACAACTCCATCTTTTGATTTAGCTCGTCATCACCTGTATGATGTTGTTGGGTGTGTCCTCAGCATCTAGTGTATGGAGAATCAAAGCAAAGGTTAGCCTCAATATTAGTTAGTAATTCTTTAATTAGTGAAAATATATGCATAAACGAAAACAAACAAAAAAACAAATCCATTTTTGCATTCAATTTCATCATATCCATGAGCAATCTCTCATGATAAGGTGAAGAAAATATGTTACACTTAACCCAATCAGCTTGATTTTAAGCAAAGACAAAAAAGAACTATAAAGAGGAAAAGAGTTAAAAATTTGTGAACATGGGATGATAAAACTTGTACATCATGAAAGCTTTAGTGAATCTTCCAATTCAATGCAAAGATGGCAAATATGTTGGAGCAAGTTCATCTAAACTAAAAGAACAGTATTCCCAATTCAACCCTGTTAAAGTTTATGACATATATAGCAAGGGTAGTTATACTGGAACTGTCATAGTGAACTTCATAAAAGGATGCATTAAACTTCGAGAACTATACATTAAAAATTAGTGTTTCTCCTTGTCCCAACTATGCATTCTGATGGACAAGTCAACCCCCACAAAGCAATAGAGAGGGGTATAAAAATTATTTTTTCCTACTAAAGTAGAGTATAAGGAAACAAGTCCAGTGCATGTTTTCCAAAGTGCACCATGTATATTCTTTTCCTTTCCAAGTAATAACCAGGTTAAAACACTCTGAGGCTAGAATCCACGTCCCTTTTTTTACTAGGAGTCGACGAAAACTACCACATAACCACATATTTAATACCCCACTCTAAAAGATGAAAAAGATGAGGAAGCTCTCCAGTCCTTTCCTCACTAATTAACCTTTTACACCAATTAGGAATTTTGACAAATACGATTAAGAATTAGATAAATGCTTTAGCACTCTCATGACATAGATGCAACTATACTTACAGTAGCATCTTACAGAAAATCACCAGCAATACTAGGCATTGATGCCAAAGTGCAATCTAATTCTCAATCAAATGCTTACATTTATAACCAATAAAAATAAAAAAAAACATGAGAAACTAGTTTTTGTGCTCACCCCTTGTCCCGTCAGCCATTATCACACAATCCTATAAAATTACAAACTTCTTAGAATAAACATGGGCATTTATAAACAAAGATTGCCTATTTTTATGCTTAGTAGATTCAAAAGGTTAAAAAAATCACAAATGGGCTCGACTCATGCATGAAATGAAATCAGAAGCAGAAGCAGAAAAAGGGACAAGATTTCCACCTCAGCTTCAAAAGCTCTCTAGTAGAAGGGCTTGAGCACTTCGTCCACCATTCTACAACCGAACCTTCTGAAGCTAATATTGGTGAATGCATAAAAAATGTCAACGATGGTGAGGAAATATTTGCAGGAACTTCATAAAGTTGGGAATCTAAAAATAGTTTTAGAACTGGAGCAGGAAGGAAGGCAAAACATGGGAAAATTGGTAGCAAACCTCATCAATCATATTGTTATAAAAAAGAAAACTATGGAAGATAACAGAAGGAAAAACTTATGCATATGAATCACAAAATAAAGGGAAAAACTTATGCACGTGAATCACAAAATAGAGGGAAAAACCTATGCATTGAATCAAAGAACTATAACGTCATACATGCACTAAAGACGGATGACAAACACAAAATCACCAAGCAGGGCAGCATCCAAAACAAACCTACGCATCTCAATCACAAAATAGAGGGAAAATAAAAAAACCAACATTTTTAGTGGCAGGGGCAAATGCTAGATCTCAATCACAAAACCTACACAAATACTAGATCTGAAGTCGCTAGTGGAGGCACTAGAGCAAGAGATCTAGAGCTGGAAGTGCTGGTAGTGGCACAAAATAACATAGGGTTCCGGTGGAGGCAAAATAGGAAAAGCTTGAGCTAAAGGTGCTCATGGCAAAATTAAGAGAGTTGGAGGTGATGACTGAGAAATCTGGTTCTGATGGAGACGAAGAGGGATTGCGTCAGGTAGAGGCACTGGCCAATGACAATGAGGGAGATCGGGGTTGAAGCTAAAGAAATTTTTGACAGGGGTAGGGGTAAAGCCTCAAGGGAGGAAGGGCAGGGTAAACCCAGTTATGGGGTTTAAGTGAGCATTTTTATGTTTTAAATGCCAATCTCTGCAGACTCGAATATCTGGAGGAGGGTGATTGAAGCTGAAAGTTTGGTGAAGTTGGATTATAGCATTAAAGATCTTACATGTTGCCTCCAGAAATGTATGCTAACAATAGGGCACACACATTTGTGTTTGACTGTAAGGTTGTTCACCGCGTCCGGTAATACTGCTCCCTCCATGACAGCAATATAAGTTTACTGCTGATACAAATTCACCGGAAAGAAAATACTCACCGCTTACAGCATGGAAATCTGATAAAACTTTTATTTGCTTGAAGAACAAAAAAATATCTTGATACCTATGACTTCTCAAAACACGGGACATAATCCATTTACAGATATATAGTTGTGATCAAGATAAAAAAGAGAACATCGAAGCATTGCTTCTGAACCATTTTTAAATTTCATCTCGTAATCACCAAAGTCAGGCAACTCAATCATGCCTCTTTTTAAAAAACAAATTGTCTTCTTTCTGGGTAGGGGGCTAACTACAACACCCAGGACACGAAGCATCAACAGAGGTTTCTGAGACAGTCCATTAGAATATCAGTGTGTTCAGGCTTCCCAACAGAAACACGAACATAACCCTTTAACTCTTTTTTATCGTAATGCCGAATCATGACTCCCTTCAATGCAAGGTCTTCCTGAATAGATTAGAAACTATAGTTGTTACTTCAACATGCAGATATCGAATTACCAGCACTATAAAATATCCAGATAACTTCTCTTTGAAGACTCAAACTGCTTATAGAATAAATTTATGTGCCCTCTATAACATCTGTCAACGCTCATGTCTTCTTGAAACAATAGGACATAAACACACAGTTTTATGCAACCCAGCTTCATAGATTTACGAGCCAAATGAATTTTATATAAAAGGTTTAAAGGGGCATCGTGACAGTGTCCATCAAAAACAGTATACAGAAATAAAATTTCTTCAATATAACATAAGCAATGCAACAACACAAAGAGAATGAGAAACTCAACCATTAAGTCGATAACCTAGAATGGAGGTTTAACTCTTGACACAACGACTAAAGTTGGGTAAATACCATATTGGCAGTTTATTCAAGAATCGAATGAAGAAAATGGTAAGACAGTAGAAGAGGATTAAGTACCTTTAGCTTCTTCGCATCCATTCCAGATTTCACCTCACAAAGAATGAAATTGGAATAACTTGGAAATGGCTTGAGAAATGGAACTTCCTTTAGGAGGCTATACAGTCTTTCTCTTTCTTGTACCAAAGCATCTTTAACTGTCTGAAGTGATTCACAAAAAAATAATTAGGATATATATATATATATATATATATATATATATCACATTCTCTTACCCTATTATATTCTGTTTTCACATTGTCAGTATCATGTAGAAAAATTGTAGACACAAAACATCTACTTTCATAGCAGAAAGAGGTCCAAGCCTGTATTACAGTAACTGTAAAACATGCATTCAGGAAGCTAGCAATAAGGCTCTGATCAGACCTGTTGGATGAAACTGATGTACCACAAGACAAGTCCGAGTCAGAACTTAGAAAGTGAGTCCAACTTCAAGCTTAACTCCAAGTTAAATTAGGAAATGTAACGCCTGTTACAAAATTTTACTACAGCTTTTTTATACTTTGGAGGAAGTTAGTAGTCGTTTATACTAGGTAGGGAGTTACTCGCGATTTCACAATTTGGGTGATGAGGGTTTACTTAGGTCCATTTAAACACTTTTAAGCTTCATTTTCAGATCAGTGAAGAATTGATCAAACCCTAAGCTCTCTCCTCTCTCTTCTCACATTACGTCTCCTTCTTCCCTCTCAACTTGTATATCCCTGTATATCCCTTCCCCCCTCTTCTTCCTCTCTCCGCCCCTTTCTCCTCTATCCTTAATTCCTTCCCAATCTTCCTCTTTCTTCCCTGAGACTTACACCCCTTTTCCTTTGTATCTACATTGTGAACCCCTAGTCCACAACACAACTTGACGAAAACATTTTCCAATTTGCCTCCAATTGATTAGTGCACTTGATAGGCTCAATGCCTTCATTTCCTTTATTATGCTTTGATAGTAGAACAACACAAGCATATGGCTAGCACAGAGTTTAAGAGCATAGATATGGCACAAGTTCAAATCATTACAGTGCCAATTTTACAGAACACTAGCCACAATGCCGGTGTTGTCAGACATCTTTTAACACATGAACTTGACACAAGTTAAAGGTTCGAGTCCCATGCTATATCAGATGGTTCAATTTAGAGACTGAATACCAAGTGAGTGAATGGACGCCTTGGTTTTGCACTTGGACTTTCAGGTCTTGGTGGCAGACTTCACTATCAAACATGTGTGGAGCATCTAGATGACATGGATCTGTCTACAAGGATCACTTTGCAACCTCCTTGTATGATTGACAACCACCAATCGCTCAATACTAAGTGGCAAAATTTTACAAGAAGCTCACTGGGACTAATAATATTAAATGAGCAACAAAGGTTTATTTTTTATAAGGATTAGCATATAGATTCTTCTCATCAATTCAGAATGCTGTTTAAAAGATGGCAGTCATGTCCCAAAAAGTCCACATGTATGATATGCAAAAGAGTTGTTTGCACATGAATAATATAGCAATTACCAACTCAGAATTACCTCTAAATAGGTGGGATTCTGCAAGGCTGCACAAGCAGATATCTCCGCAGCCACTGAAACATTATATGGTTGCTTTGCTCGCCAGAGGTATTCAATAATGGTCAAAGGAAATGCACCATAACCAACACGAAGTCCAGCTAAACCTGATTTAGTATTTAAATAATGTAAAATGGTGAGAAGATTGACAATAATATATGGTTAAATTTCAAATTAAAATTCCACCTTGTACAACCATTATCATAGAAATTTATAATGCCGTTTGCCTGAAAATATGATACTTAAAGCTTTCCAAATACTAATACTACTGTCATCAGCAAGTAATTGCTCATGGTAGCCCTCCCCAATAAATTATCCAAACTACAGATGTGACACGGTCACGTGAGCAAAGACCAGGCCAAACATTCAAACAAAAGAAAAAATTCTGTAAAAATTTCATTCTTACCAGCTCGCTTGCTAAATGTTCGTAAAACAATTAGATTTTCGTGCTTCTTAACCCATCCCATCCTAGAATCCATTCCAGAAAATTCAATGTAGGCTTCATCTAAGACTACCAAAATGGGAAGATCAAGAATCTTTAAGAGATCCTCATCATTGATAACACTGCAGGAATAAGAAAGGAAAAATAAATGTTATGAATTCCTTTAGTTTTAGATATAGATTTCCAGGTACGTATAAACTAGTTCACCTTCCATCTGGATTATTTGGAGAAGTAAGAAATATACATTTTGGTTTCTCTTGCTCCACAACTTCAACAATTCGAGGGACATTCAGACTAAAATCTGACTGCCTTGGAACTGCCAATACACATAAACACAGAGTTATGAATGGCTTGTCCCCTTTTTTCTTTCTTTCCTAAGTTCAAAGAAAAAATTGCAAAAGAAGCTATACAAGAATGTGTTTCAGATCAGATCTGTACACTTAAAGGCACATGAGAAAGTAACAGAGAATTACTAACATAAAAAAAATTATCATGATTGAATCATTATTTGGTGCTGCTTCCATTGGCAACAAACAAACTCTGAATCATGCAAGAGACATATGACTAACTGAGCGCTAGCATTACAAAAAACTTTATCATGATTGGACAAGAAAAGGATACTGAATCATGCAAGAGACATGTGAAAATAATAAAGAGCTAGCAACATAAAAAACTATCATGATTGGATTATTATCACATGCTGCTAAAATTGGCTTCAATAAGATGCATTGGTGGAGTACATTGTTTCATAATGTAGACAGTACAGAAAGATAGTGTTTAAGTGTTCCAATAATAAGACTAAGCCCTCTCTTTCATTATGATAGCAACTATCTAAACATGTTGATTTTAGATCCTAAAATAGAAAAAAGACAATATCTCAAATATCCAACAAGATATGCCAAAATGTGACATGGATTCCAAGTGCATGTACAGAATTTGAATAGTCATCTAATAAAATTGCTAGACAGTACCTTTTATGACCATAGCTCCATTCACTGCAGCATCAAATTCATACATGGTGAATGTTGGAGGGCAATCAACAATTTTGTCACCAGGATCAAGGACACATCTATACCCCAAGGCACATAATATGTATGGTATCGTCACATTTTGTTAGAACAATATGAACTTAGTTACAGCTATTCAGTCAACAATAATGACCAAGGTTCATAATCTCGCAAAATCTCGGTCTCAGTGGAATCACAAAGGCATGAGACCATGTAAAGAGGCGTTTTGATCTGTCTACATGGTCTCCGCAAGATCTTGCTTAAATCTCGCAAGGTTCCCATTTTTAATATAAAAAATAATTTCTTAGTGTCTTTTTTATTTCCCCCCCTCCTCCTCCTCCCCCGTTAACAAATGGGAGAGGCTAGGATGGATCATAGACTCACCCTCCTCTTTTGAATTTTGGTTAGGGGGCTCTGCCTGCAAGGGGCGTAGTGCCCCCTTGCACCCCCATCCCACTCACCAGGGAGCAGGACCCCCGTAAATCTTGTTGACTCCCCAAAGGTATGCTTCTCCCCCTCTTTGTACCAACTTCTCCGTTTTATTTTTGTTCTCCCCTATTTATTATGGCACAGTTTTAGAAATCATACCTTCAATTTATCAGCGATTGGATGGAACCAACTATTCTTATTGGAGCAACTATTCCTCTAACAATCCTAACTACGAATTAATGAGACCCAATTTTATTTTATTTTTGGTTTGGAGAAATTCAACTATATAGATGTGCATTCAATAGAATTAGCATAGTTTATGTATATACAAATGTACTCCCATGATGCTAGAATTGCATAAGATTAGTACTAGGGCTTCTAGGTATTGAAATATGCTTAGATTAACTAAATACATATAGTAAACCCCTTTAGAATCAGCAAGATCATTCACATGATCCCTCTGCAATCTCGTCTCCTTCGCTAAACGAGATGAAACCGACATATGAGATTGCAAACCTAGATTATGACAGCAAAAGATTTGATAAATTTAATTAGAAAATAATTAATTTTAAACCTCATGATCAAATCAATCAGTTCATCAGCACCACATCCTGCAAGTATATATTCAGACTCAAGCCCGGAATCTTCGGCAAGAGCAGCACGTAAACGACGGCTTTCTGGATCAGGGTAGACATAAGGGAACTTCATTGCCGCCAAAGCTTCAACCACCTACAGCCAACCTGAATTGTGGACTTAGAACATATATGCAATGGATAAAAAATGTACTAAGGTTCTCAATGTAGAGTTCATCCATATTGAAGAACAAATATAAAGAAATAGCTTACATTTGTTAAAGAAACGCCCATATCAATGAATCTAAATTAGCCACTCAATCTAGATGGGCCATTTTACCGTTTACTATCACAACAAACATTTAAGCCCAAAACATGCATTCCATCGTCAAAGTTATGAATTCCATAAGAAAAAAATGTTTATTTAAAAAATATTTCTATCCTAGCAGAACGAATTTCTTTAACATGTCCAAATAGCAGATTTTTTAATTACATGTCCAGAGCTGCTCAAACATTAATGGAATTCGAATTTATGAATTTTATAAGAAAACATGTTCATTTTGTAGAAATTTCTGTCCTAGCACAATGACTTTCTCGAACATGTCCAAGCAGCAAACTTTTAAATTGTAAGTCTACAGCTGCTCAAATATTTATGGTGTAATGAAATCAAGAGCACTGGTAGAATTTAACTCATAAAAAAAAAACTTCATAGGTTGATATTTCCTTGATAAAGTGGGAAAAAGGATAACTTACCTCAGGAGGTGGGCCATATGGGTTTTCATTTGCATCGAGTTTGATGATGTCCTCAGGCTTTCTTCCAAGCCGTGTAGACAAAACCTGCAAGGAGTTCATAATTAATACAATCTAAATTATCTAATAGACATATAAATATAAAAGAGTCATTAACTTATATCACTTCCTTAGACAAGATTCATAAAGCAGTCTCAAATTTCAAACGAAAGCATTGGGTAGCTAGCAAGTACATGCAAACTGAAAGAAGAAGTTAACAGTATCAACACATTAAACGAGTTTATGCAGAAACGACCAGTACCAAATCGGTAAAACATCTCCCGGCCCTACATTGAAAAAATTAGACGACCACGGGGATGTCCATACAGAAAAGTGGCAAATTTCACTAATCCCATAAGGCCTGTAGGTCCATTTCGTAGCGAGCAGCTAAAACCCAATATCAGTCATTGCCTTTATGAAAAACTACAAACTTAACAGCACAGTTCTCCATTGTACCAAAATTCCTCCCACCCAACTTCATTTGCCTAACAAAGACACAACCAAACATGTAATAAAAAGAAGTTGTCTTGAAAGGGTACCTCAAAGGGCAAGATTGGCTGATAAGGTGACAGTTTCCTGAGATGCTCTCGGATGAAGAAGTCCCCCCTAAACTGGGTCCGAGTCCGACCCCCAGTCTCATTCTCCACGGGAATCGTTGATGAAGACATACTTCGAACTGACAGAGGACGTCTGCTGCAAACAAGACCAAAGCTCCGATGATTTTCAATCATACAGAGGGAAGAAGCTGCATTTGAAGCACCAAGAGCACCCATCAATGGCTACCACTCTGCCCAGAACCAAAATCCGAGTAAAGATTCGAACTTTTTTCAATAATCCGAGCAAGCGGCTGTAGGCGACTGTTAACTACGGTGGATGGTTGGGGACACACATGGAATTTTTGGAAAAGAAGGGTTTATGGTTATCTGTTATAAATTAAGTAAACCCTAATTAACGACCAACAATTACGTCATGAACGCCGTTATTTCCCCGTATGCTCAAGGCCTCCCATTGCTTGTACAACCTCATTAAAATTTAAAACAGTGCTCGCTTCCACCACCTCATATCCACCTTACTAATTTCACATAGCTTCCTTTTCTCTTCCATTTCGCTAGTCATTGCGGAATTGACGCCGAATGCCGTTCATATGGCCAGACTTGTTCTCAAGGAAAGCACATAAGACACTCGTGAGTAGCTACTAACATAGAATAGAGGATAAGTAAACCAGTTGCAAGTCACATAGGAAAGGAGCTCACTTATGTTCATGTGTATTCTTTTGTTATTTTCATCACTAAAAGTTCAAATGCAGTCCAGTCTCTTTCTATTTTCACCTAATCTTTTTTTGTTTTTCCTTGCTATTATCCACCCAATAGAAGCGTGTTGTACCCGATGCGAGCATAATCAGTACCTAGGAGATCTACGCAGGGAAAGGGGAAAATGAAGAAAAGGGAAGAACTGGAATAACTTCAATTGCATAACTTGAAAATAGAGAGGATAACCCCATATAAGGAACGACCAATCCCCTAGGAAGTCATGCCAACCCAACCCAAGGCCGGCCCGGTTCCCTAAGAGCGCATGCTAGTTAGTAGTTCGGCTAGCCCGGACCACTAACTGAACCGACCTGGTTTACATCTCAATAACCAAACTAATGCAAGTACTAAACAATTACAATAATAAATAGTTCAATGCAACTAGGAAAATAATAAAGTAAAGTCTGGGGAGGATCCTCTGAGATACTGGTCGAGTCTGGTTATCGTGCACAACACTCCACCATGCTTCCGCTATTCGCCTTGCCCTCAAGGCGACCAAGCTAGAAAGCGAGCCATAAAATCATCCTCAGGCATCCACGTAGAGTCCTCAAGAGGCTGCCCCTGCCACGAAATCAAGACCTCAATAATAATAAGATCGGAGCGAGACGCTTCTCAAGCACGGAAGCAGGGACAGGGTCTGCTAGTAAAACAGGTCCCATCAGGGGAAGAGGAGGAGTGCCCACTGGCAATGATTTATCACCCACAAAATGCTGCAAACGGGACACATGAAACACATGATGAACCAAGGATTCAGGGGGTAGAGTCAGGCGGTAGGCCACCGAACCAACACGCTCCTTAATAACATAAGAACCATAGAAGCGGGGAGCAAGCTTGGAGTTCTCAGGCTGAAACAAGGAATGGCAATGAGGTAGGACCGACACATAGACCAAATCACCCACAACATACTCCCGATCAGTATGGCGACGATCATAAACCTGCTTCATCCTGTTCTGGGCAGCCGATAAATTCTCCTTAAGTTGGCGTAAGACCTCATCGCATGTTTGCAACATAAAATCCACCTCTGCGACAGACGAACAGTGGGGCACATAGGATAAGACGGTCAGCGGCGGTCGGCCATAGAGGACCTCAAATGGAGTGAACCGGCTAGGCTGCATCATAGTAAAGCATCAAAGATACTGCTCCAGGCAACGATTAACCACTTCCATCTGCCCATCCGTCTGGGGGTGATAAGCAGTGCTCATATGTAAGGAGGACCCTTGTAGAGTGAAAAACTCATGCCAGAACTGTGAGAGAAAGATCTGATCCCAGTCAAAAACAATCGTACGCGGCATACTATGAAGTCGAGCCACCTCGCGAACAAAGAGCTCAGCAACCGTTTTAGCAGTGAAGGGATGGCCCAGAGCGCAGAAATGAGCATACTTAGACAACCTGTCCACCACAACCATGATGACGGACTTACCTTGCACCACGGGCAAAGCCTCCACAAAGTCCATCGAAACATCCTCCCAAACCTTATCCGGGATAGGTGTCGTTACGTCTGAAACAAGACTATGAAGAAGTCAAATCTAGATTTGTTTTACTTGCCAATTATAGTAGACAAGATCGATCCACAGGGAAAGCCTTGTGCAACAAAGAAAATTGTTACGAAAAAGTAGAGGAAGGAAAAATTAAGAAAAAAAGAGTAGAAAAGTATTGAGGGAATAACAAGTTAAGAAATCAAGAAGAGAAAACACTAAGGCATTAAGGATCATTGTAACATCTAATGATGTTCTTCATGTATCATGTTATCTCAGTTAGAATCGAATGAAAATTCTATCTAACCGGAAGATATGAACATTAAAATTTAAATTAAAGATAGAAAATACTTTAGATAGATGAAGGATAAAAATAATTGTCTCTTAAATATTTCTATGTATCCAAATCACAAAAGATCAAAAAGGAGAGCCTTCAAGCATCTTATGTATCAAAATCACAAAGAAACAAGAAGAAGAACAATATTAAATAAACATCACTTCAAATAAACCATACTTACTTAAAACAATTGATGAAACATGAATAGAACTCCATTAGATTGTTGCAAATCACCTCTAGCCTTAGCTTGAGAGCTTAGAAAGCTATTACAATAAAACTAAAAACAAAAATACAAAAGAAGAAAAGAAAAATAGGAGAAGAGAGCTCCAAAGAGGAGGGGATCATCCATCTATCACGTCTACCCCTCTATTTATAGGAATAGAAGGGGTTGCTTCAAAGGGGAAAGTCAAATCATATCTCCAGATTGCATCCTGATTGATTACCTGATTGGTTGCTTCTTTGGCAATGATTAGATTCTAAATAAATCACAAATATCAATGATTTATTTAGCAAATAAGTATCTTTGAATCTTCATTTAGATATCCAATCAGCTTCATTGTCTTTCCTTATGTGTATCAATCACAACCAATGAAAAGATTCTCCATGTGCTAGCCCCGGGTTAGTTTACTAGCTGTCTGTTTGCATGCCAAATTCGACCCATAAATCTTCGGAATTTGGAATTTCTTTCTGAAATCATAAATATAGCCACGGAAGTCTTCTTCTTTCCAATGCCACTAGAATCGTATCAATCCGAATTATATAGTGAAAGATATGGTCAAAATACTAAGGTTGTGTCAATCTGTCCGAAACAGCTTCTTTCCTAATTTAGGTCTCTTGATGCAAATCTTAAATCCAACGGGTCCACAAGGTTGTGTTCGACCATTCCATGCATGTTTAGACCATTAAGAGCCCATTATTGACTTGTAAATAGCTTTGGGTAGTTGGGTTTCACTTCCTCTTCCAGTTAGATCCTGTTGAAGCCTGTTTAGACATGTAAACTCAATTAAGGTCTAGGTAACCTATTCAAAACATAAATAGCCCAAATAAGCAATGACTTAACACAAAATAGGGTTGCAATTTGAAATTTAAAAACATTTTATTGAACATTATTTCAGTGCATCAATAGGCAAGGGTTGCAACAACTCGACAGGTGAGGTTGTGGTCGCCTTAGCCCTCTGACAAACATCACAAGCAGCCACGTACTCATGGATGGCTCGACGGACACCCTGCCACAGGAAACTCTGACTGACCCATTTGTAGGTGCAGAAGGTGCCCTCGTGACCAGCAACAAGAGTGTCATGGAAGTGCGAAATGATACGGTGGCGGATATCAGTAACATCGGGAACCCATAGACGGTCCTTCCAAAAGAGGACCATCCCGCCACACAAAGAAAGGTCGGTCTGAAGGGCGGCAATGACCTCCTATGTCGACGAATCCATACCATAGGCCCGCTGTAACTCCTCAATAAATGGGCAAGAAAGAGTGGAGAGCGCTAAGCAGGAACCCGGTGCCAAACTGCAAGAGAGTGCATCGGCCACGATGTTCTCTGAACCCTTTTTGTACACAATCTCGTAGTCATAGCCCAGCAACTTGCTCACCCACCACTGCTGAGAAGGAGTAGACACTCATTGTTCCAAGAAGTACTTCAGCGGTTGGTGATCAGTGCGAATCAGAAATCGGTGACCCAATAAGTACGGACGCCACTTGGCAATGGCGAGGATGATAGCCAACATTTCCTTCTCATACACCGACAATGCCAGGGAGTGACCAGTGTGACGACTGCCATTTTATAATATATTCCATATAATACGGCTTTGTCCGACACGTGAAAGTTTATATCCACGTGACCGCACATGACTGTCGTCGATGCATATAAAACACAAAATAGAATATGTTATATATATTCAAACTAAACATCGGAGCAATTATACAGCCAAAATAATTAATAGTTGTCACGAAACGTAGTAATTTATATTTACATGCCTGGGATCACTGTGCGTAGAACAAATAGTTATACAAAATCGAGACATATTATGTCTTGATATATAGTCAGAGGAAGGTTTACAAAAATTATATCTAAAGCAACTACCACCAAATTTGTTTGGATTACTTTTTGTCTCCTATCTTCGTTCTAGTTGTAAATCCTGCACAATCTGGGGGTGGGTGAGTACGTTTATACTCAGTAGGTGGAATTAAGATCTAATTTGATGCTAAGCAGAAAACTCATATTGATAATAGCTTTTGCTAAACGGAATGTATTATAAGTATGAATTCAGAAATAATTGCAGAAAAATATAACAGAATCAGAAATAATTTCAGAAAATGTCGGTTCGTCCGATGACGATAAATCCAGAGCCGTGATACCGAACGGCGTTCCTCCCGACGCTCATGGGGCAACGGGAAGCTCAGTAAGTGAGGAGCTTTCCCATGATGCTCCACACCCATGCGCGCGCCATACCGATTATTTTTCTTGGTAGGTATCCAGATAAAATATTATAATTCCAGATTTAACCTCAAATTTATTCGGAAAACGTAAATACCCTGACAAAAATTCAGGGTATGTAAAACATATCATGCGTATGGCATTTCTTAGAAAACTCAAGTATATGAGCACAACGAAATAAAACCGTGTATAAAAACTAGAATATATAAGCAGAGCATAAGTTAGAGTTTAAAATCCCCTACCTTATAATTGGTGTATAACGTTTGTGGCTGTAAAGGCTTCTATGGAAAATCTGGCCCCTTCACAGCGTCCGGCACCGTCGATTTAGTTAGAAACACTTTTTGAACGGGCTGAATCGGACTTAAAACGGCTCGTAACAAAGGGTCAGAAGTTTTGAAAGTGAATAGGAAAGAAGAAAATGATGGAATTTATAGGAATTGCGAACCGCGCGACGCACGACGCATGTGTGCCACGTGTCGTGCGGTGGCAACGCGCGTCGCGCGGTTTTGACACGCAGAACCGCGCGTGGCGCGCGGAACCCGCGCAGAACAGCGGGACCCGACACGCGGGTCCCGCATGTCGCGCGGGCGCGGAACCGACGCGCGGCCCGCGCTGCGGGCCACGCGGTTCCGTGCGCCGCGCGGGTGTACCGCGCGGCGAAGACCCGCGACACGGACCGCGGGCCCGTCGCGCAGTCAAACCGCGTGATGCCGCGTCGCGCGCGTATCCGCGTCAGCGTCGGCTGACGTAACGCTTGCGTCAGCCGACATAAATATAATATATTTTTTTTTTCTTTTTATTTTCAAACTTAAAATTAAAATAATTTTTTATCCATAAATCGGAATTACACGTTCTTGGTACCGATGGACTCGTATCGACGAGCCCTTCGAAACAAGACTAGTCAAGGATATGTTTTGCCGTAGTTTCATCGTGGGCCCGCTTGTGATGCGCGCTTCCATGATCGCTACATATGGCCACTACCTCCGAATCAAGTGCTTCAAAAACCTTTATGTTTGGTTTTTAGAGCTCTACAACAATCATTTAGGTTCAACATTCAAAATAATATTCTAATAATATATAAAAATTCTAATAGTATAACGTACCTAATATCTGGGTTGTCACATTCTTCCCTCCTTAATGAAATTTCGTCCTCGAAATTTAATTCTTCCTAAAATAAAATGAAAAATTTCATGACAATATACCAGCAAAACAAACCCGTGGCTTTACTAATACCTTACTTTTCATACAGTGGTGTGTAGTGGTTACTCCTAGGTGGTTCTTTTTTTTTTTTAACAAATCTCTTAAACTTTTGAATTTATTGATAGCATTAATCGTGGAGTTTTCCACTAGTGCCTTGTCTTCCAAACCATGGGCGTGTGGTGTTTACTCCTTGTCATAAATTTGACAGAATATTTTAAATCGAAGTTGCTAAAATAATCATGTAACATGGTCAGAATACATATTCCCAATGGATTCTAACCAGTCGGAATTCAAAGTTCAAATTAGGTTCGACATTACGCGGACAAAATAAAATGTCAAATAATTTCTAGATTACAAATCGGAATTTACAAAATTAGAGTCCATGCAAAGCATAATTTTAAACCAAAAATTGATACAAGTGATTTAGCATAGGATTATCAAATCACTCTCCATAACAATTCATAACATCGTAGTTCGTATTAAATCTAATGTCATAGAGACCGAATGAAAAACCCAAAATTTGTACCATTGAAACAGAATTTCATATCAAATCAAGATTTGGAAGAGTAATTTTTAAATAATAACCATTTTAAAAGCGAAATTCATAAAATCGGAGGATCTAATAACACAAGTTGGGCATAAATTCCTATGATGAACTTTAACTTCTCCTCTCAAAATTTTCACCTTAATCTTTCTCTTATGCCTACTTTCTCTACACAACTAACTTTATCAAACCACTCCTAGGTGTTAGTTATTTATTTTATTTTGCATATAGAAATATTTCTGTTTTAACATTAGTACTCATGTCCCATACCATGAGTATGTCGTTACAGAAATAACTTTTATTCTGCACTAGCGTAACAAGTTTTGGAGCTATTTATTGGCATAATGCATCCCATACAAGTGTCGAATGATTTCTCCTTAGTTGATCCACAACTCTTTGTTTTGTTTTGTTTTGTGTTTTGTGTTTTTTTTTCTTCTAGTAGTAGTATGTTCCATTCCAAAATTGATTATTTTCCATTAAATCACATGATTTCAGACTTGTAGTTAGAAAAATGTCTTTGATACCAGCTATCATAACCTGGATTTTGAAATCCCCTTTCTAAGAGTACAAACGATGAATCCCGAAGAAATCATTTTTTTTTTTAAAAAAAAAAGAAAAACAAATTATTCAGCTAATTATCCAGATCATAATAACTGGGGTTCGCAACTACGAATATCAAATCTTATTCATATATCACGACTTCCAAAAATTCAAAATCAAAATCAACAGACAATGTTTGTTTTCTAAGCACAAGTCTGTTATCAAGGAAACTAATTTAACTCTTCATCCAAAATTTATTCACTCGTTACTTCTTTGCCCATAACATGTCTTCCAACATTGGAATAGACTTCTTATACTGCTTATTTATTTACGATCGAAAGACTATTTCGAAACTCAAGTTAATACTTCTTCTATTGTCTTTTTTTTTTCCCTTAGTGAATTTAATTACTTCCATAATCTGACAAAATTGACAATGGTACGATTACTTCTGCCAAAATAATTAATAGTTGTGTCTTCCCTAGAGGTAAAAATTGTATATTCTCATAAGTCAATTTATTAACTTAATTATCTTACAATATTCGGAACTGTCCTGAAACAAGACCCACAAAATGTGATCCTCTCTCCTTTCTGATATTTTCATTGACTGTAAGGTACCATAATGTTTAGCCTTAACCTACTACAAAATACATATTTCTAAACGTACACTCCTTCCTCCCTTTTTATTCCATTTTACTAACAATTCATTTTCCAAGTCTTGATACATCCTTGAATACTGGAATCGATTTTTTTTTTCCATCTCCACAATGTACTCATCTGGGTCACATTACACTCTTAAGTTGTCCCCATCTTTTCTTTTCTTGTTCTAAGTAAAATAGAAAACCGTAGTCCCTATTACATTCTATTAGTGTCATTCTGCGTTAGGACATGTTTGAGACATGTTCTACAAATATTATGATATGCTATGAATTCTTCACTATCAGATGGTAAGGCTAAAACATATACTACAATCAGCTTTCTTTTTGTCTTTTTAAAAAAAATCTAATCGTATATACTATATAGAGTTTACCCTTGATTTAGTCCAGAGTAATGCTATAGCAGGAATTACTTGTATGAATCTATTAAGATCTAAAAACTTCTATTGTCTCCCCTTAGGTTTTCTTACCTTTTATTCTCAGTTTGTTCCCCTGACTCTCCCTTTTAATAATAAGGTTGAAAAGGAACATAATTGATTTTAACCAAAATACACACTTAAATAGCATCGAGTGTATTTATGAAACTATTGGTATACATATAGATTTTTAATTCTTCTAAGCTAACATAATATGCTAAGATAGCATCAACTAAAGTCAATTATTATGGACAAGCTTATTTCAAAATCTCCAAACGTTACCAGAGCAATTGTTAAGAATATAAAAATTCTTAGTGACTCTATTGGGTACAGAAACCGGTTGTTAAACTGTCAGTGTCTCGCCTTTTCATTGGGTGGTAATCCAATCTTCAAACCTTGACATCTAATGTAGATAATATTTTAACTTAGTCCAACCCATCTTAAACTAATTCATACTGAACTTTAATTATCTGTTCTTAGTTCTTACTAACAAAATTTGGGTTGAGTCAACTACTTTTACAATCTATTTTTAAATGGTAGTGAAGTAAGGTGCTTTTAGTAGGAGGCTAATCTTTCTATATGATAACACCCCATAAAGATGATTAGAGAATCCCTCTAAACACAATTATTCTTATTGTAAAAGTTTAAGACATCATATGCGAAATATTACATCTCTTTTGCTATTTATTTCTAAGCCTTAAGAACACAGGAATGATACATGTTAATACATGATCTTTATTTTCACAAAAGGTAAATTAGACTTAAGGCTTATCATATACATGAGCATAAGCTTAGTTATCCATTTCAGGTTTTCTAACAACATAGACCAACTCATAAGCCTTAGTTGTTTGATTTGTCTTGATTTCTTCTTCGCTCTTTCGCCTGGGGCATTCCTTAATCTTATGTCCAAAGTCCCCGCATAAGAAACATCGCCCTTCAGAAAGATAACAACTTTTTAAAGGATGAAATCGGTTACATTTGAAACATTTTCTAAATGTTTTCTCTCCTTGAGTTTGGGTGGTCAATCCAAAAATTTTCTGAAATTTTTGGTTGGTATTAAGATTAGGGAATTCCACTTTCCTCTTCTTGTCTTCCATATTTGAATTGCTACTTTGCCCATTGTCTTTTCTCTCTATCAAGAATTCTTGATATTCTTGTTCCAGCAGAGAGACTAACTCTACTATTTTGGTACGAGTAGTGGGTTTCAGCTGTACTCCTTGCATTTTGAATTGTTGAATTACTTCCTTCATCATATCAAAGAGGTTTTCCATTGGGTTTTCTGATGCTGCTAATTCCTGAGTCAAAGCTTTACTGTGAGCCATGTACTTAAATTGTGAAAACTCTGTATCGCAAACCGAAGTCATTCCTAAGGTGCTAATATATATATTATAACAATTCAAAAACATTCAAGCATATAATACTTATTTATAAACAAGCTTCACACCTAACTCATAGGAACAGGTGCCCTTAAAACATACACCAAACATATAGTTACCACAGAAGTAACCCTATATTTTAACTTAGAAACAAACTTAACTATTCTAGCTAGAAGAGTTGCTTAAGGAAATTCTATTTCGGTGAGCCTTCAACAAAATAGTGTTCTCTCTTTCCACAGGAGACACATTTCCCATGCTTCTTGTACCACTCCACACTTTTATTCTTATCGCCTTTTTGTAATTGTTTCTGCTTTTTCTTTTTCTTAACATTTGGCTTCCTAATATTTTCTTCGCTGTTTTCTGATTCTTCTTCCCAACTCAGATCTTCCTCGGACAGGTCATTTTCAGACGATTGCTCCTTTGATTCCTCGATCGTAATTGGGGACTCAGGAATGGTTATCACTTCATATACCTTCTTATTCTCTGATGAGAAGGTTGAAGTATTAATTTCAGAATCGCTTGAGGAGTCTGAAATTTCTACGATAGTGGTTTTTGCTGCACTTACTCCTTTATTTTTCTCTGCTCGTGATGACCCGTCCAAGTTTTGGGTCGTTGAGTGGTGTACTATGCGAGGGATATGTGTCCTTTTTGAGTTGCTAGCCATCTTTCTCATTTTAAGAGAAACAAAGTATGGATTAAATCAAGAAAATATCCCAATTATTTAATTAAAACTATTGTTCTACTAACAGTGATCCTTAGGCTCCGATACCAAATGTGACGACTGCCATTTTATAATATATTCCATATAATACGGCTTTGTCCAACACGTGAAAGTTTATATCCACATGACCGCACATGACTGTTGTCGATGCATATAAAACACAAAATAGAATATGTTATATATATTCAAACTAAACATCGGAGCAATTATACAGCCAAAATAATTAATAATTGTCACAAAACGTAGTAATTTATATTTACATGCCTGGGATCACTGTGCGTAGAACAAATAGTTATACAAAATCGAGACATATTATGTCTTGATATATAGTCAGAGGAAGGTTTACAAAAATTATATCTAAAGCAACTACCACCAAATTTGTTTGGATTACTTTTTGTCTCCTATCTCCGTTCTAGTTGTAAATCTTGCACAATCTGGGGGTGGGTGAGTACGTTTATACTCAGTAGGTGGAATTAAGATCTAATTTGATGCTAAGCAGAAAACTCATATTGATAATAGCTTTTGCTAAACGGAATGTATTATAAATATGAATTCAGAAATAATTGCAGAAAAATATAACAGAATCAGAAATAATTTTAGAAAATGTCGGTTCGTCCGATGACGATAAATCCAGAGCCGTGATACCGAACGGCGTTCCTCCCGACGCTCATGGGGCAACGGGAAGCTCAGTAAGTGAGGAGCTTTCCCATGATGCTCCACACCCATGCGTGCGCCATACCGATTATTTTTCTCGGTAGGTATCCAGATAAAATATTATAATTCCAGATTTAACCTCAAATTTATTCGGAAAACGTAAATACCCTGACAAAAATTCAGGGTATGTAAAACATATCATGCGTATGGCATTTCTTAGAAAACTCAAGTATATGAGCACAACGAAATAAAACCGTGTATAAAAACTAGAATATATAAGCAGAGCATAAGTTAGAGTTTAAAATCCCCTACCTTATAATTGGTGTATAACGTTTGTGGCTGTAAAGGCTTGTATGGAAAATCTGGCTCCTTCACAGCGTCCGGCACCATCGATTTAGTTAGAAACACTTTTTGAACGGGCTGAATCGGACTTAAAACGGCTCGTAACGAAGGGTCAGAAGTTTTGAAAGGGAATAGGAAAGAAGAAAATGATGGAATTTATAGGAATTGCGAACCGCGCGACGCACGATGCGTGTGTGCCACGTGTCGTGCGGTGGCAACGCGCGTCGCGCGGTTTTGACACGCAGAACCGCGCGTGGCGCGCAGAACCCGCGCGGTTCCACGCGGAACAGCGGGACCCGACACGCGGGTCCCGCATGTCGCGCGGGCGCGGAACCGACGCGCGGCCCGCGCTGCGGGTCATGCGGTTCCGTGCGCCGCGCGGGTGTACCGCGCGGCGAAGACCCGCGACGCGGACCACGGGCCCGTCGCGCGGTCAAACCGCGTGACGCCGCGTCGCGCGCGTATCCGCGTCAGCGTCGGCTGACGCAACGCTTGCGTCAGCCGACATAAATATAATATATTTTTTTTTCTTTTTATTTTCAAACTTAAAATTAAAATAATTTTTTATCTATAAATCGGAATTACACGTTCTTGGTACCGATGGACTCGTATCGACGAGCCCTTCGAAACAAGACCAGTCAAGGATAGATTTTGCCGTAGTTCCATCGTGGGCCCGCTTGTGATGCGCGCTTCCATGATCGCTACATACGGCCACTACCTCTGAATCAAGTGCTTCAAAAACCTTTATGTTCGGTTTTTAGAGCTCCACAACAATCATTTAGGTTCAACATTCAAAATAATATTCTAATAATATATAAAAATTCTAATAGTATAACGTACCTAATATCTGGGTTGTCACAACCAGCCAGAGCTTTACTGAAGTAAGCAATAGGGAGCTCATCCTACAAGAGAACTGCTCCCAAGCCTGCCTCCGACGCGTTCGTCTCCACCACAAACGGCCGGCTGAAGTCCGGTAAGAGCAAAACTGGGGCAGAAGCCATAGCCTGTTTGAGTCCCTCAAAGGCTGTTTGGGCCTTGTCCGACCACACAAAAGCCCTCTTCTTTAACAATTCTGTAAGAGGGCGAGCCAACTCGCCATATCGATTGATAAACCGGCGATGATAACCTATAAGGCCCAGAAAGCCCTTGAGCGCCCGAACACATGTGGGTGGCGGCCAAGAGAGCATGGCGGCCACCTTGGCTGGATCAATAGCAACACCGTTATGAGAAATAATGTGGCCCAAATAATCAACCTACGGGCTGCCAAAGGAACACTTCGAACACTTCAGGAATAAGGAGTTAGTGCGCAAGATAGAAAAGACCGACCTAAGATGAGTCAAGTGTTCTATCCACGATCTACTGTACACCAATATGTTATCAAAGAAAACCAATATATATCGATGCAGAAAGGGCCTGAAGATATCATTCATGAGACACTGGAAGGTGGAGGGGGCGTTGGTCAACCCAAAAGTCATTACGAGGAACTCGAAATGGCCATCATGAGTTCGGAAGGTGGTCTTATGCACGTCCCCAGGCTGCACACGAATCTAGTGATATCCGGAATGCAGGTCGAGCTTACTAAAGACCCTAGCACCTGTCAACTCGTCTAACAGTTCTTCTATCATTGGTATGGGGTATTTGTCTTTGACAGTGATGGCGTTCAAAGCTTGATAGTCAACACAGAACCGCCACGACCCATCCTTCTTGCGAACCAACAGCACTGGAGACGAATAAGAACTCGTACTAGGACGAATGATCCCAGACTGAAGCATGTCTGCCACAAGCCTTTCTATCTCAGATTTCTGCATGTGAGGATAACGGTATGGGCGGACATTAGCTGGAGCCACCCCTGGGATGATTGAAATCTGATGGTCACGAGGCCGGACGGGAGGAAGACCCTGCGGCTCGGAGAACAAATCCTGATGGTTGGCTAGCAGCTCCTGTAGATTGGAAGGCATCTCATCCTACGACACCCCAATAGTGGCATGCTGCTGCAAGAGAAGTCCTTGGGGGGCAAACCGAAAGAAGGTGCTCACAGCCTGGGCCAATAGAAGAGCGCCGGGCCGCGAACCTTCAAGCCGAACCTGCTGCCCATTAAGCTCGAATTCCATCACCATATCCTGGAAGTTCCAAACCACATCACCCAACTCCTACAGCCACTTCACGCCCAGTACGACATCCGCCCCCTTCGTGGGCAGCAAGAAGAGGTCTGTAACAAATGTGTGGCTCTGGATTGAGAGTGTAACTTGAGCACACACACCTACACTCCTAAGATGCTTGTCGTCGCCAATTAGTACATCAAATGGTTTCGAATCCGATACAAAACAACCTAGCTGATGGGCTACCTTGTCGTTAATAAAATTATGAGTAGACCCACTGTCGATCAAGATAGCTACCTGCTCCCACTTAAGGTGTCCCTGTACCCGCATTGTGCGTGGAGTGAATGTTCCCAAGAGTGCATGAACTGAAATTTTGGGCAGCACGTCCTTTGAAAGCAACGGGTCAATACCGATCCCACTGTCCATGTCATCTTCTACCTCCTCCACAAGAGGGCTACCCTTAACAGTACAGTGGTGCCTGGGGACAAACTTCTCATCACAGTGAAAACATAGCCCCTTTGACCGGCGTTCTTCCATCTGGGAGAGAGTGAGACGTCGGACAATGTGATTGGGAGGTGCGGCCTGTTGGCCAGGGCAGCCATTCGTCGGACTGCTTGAGGAAGCCGCCATGGGATTTGTGCCCAAGACAGACCGGGGTGGAGGACCTAGCCGCCCGCCCCTGCACTGCCTGGTCAGTTTCTCTTCCTCAATGCGGGCATGACGCACAACGTCCCGCATGCTAGCACACAGAAAGTGGCGCATTTCCTCAGAGATTTCCGGCTTCAACCCATGCTTGAACGTGCCTACCAAGGCGTCCACCAGCCATTTAGGTAGTTGGTTGGCTATCTTCATGAATTATGTATAGTATGTACGAACTGTGGTGGTCTGGCGTAGGGTGGACAACATCTCGTTGAAGTC
This sequence comes from Saururus chinensis, assembly GCA_035235625.1. NCBI lineage: Eukaryota > Viridiplantae > Streptophyta > Magnoliopsida > Piperales > Saururaceae > Saururus > Saururus chinensis. The sequence continues at coordinate 34,266,670 of CP141140.1, forward strand.
CTAAAATTCGTTCGGCCCAAACAAAATGCAGAGCTCGTCGGAGAAGGCTACCCAGGTGGGGTAGTGCACCTCTTTCTCAAAGCTCTGGAACCAAACTGATGTGTCTCCATCCAGGTGAAAGGCAGCTCAGCCTCGGAGTGCGTTCCCTGGTAGGAGAAGAACTTTTCTGCCTTATACAACTATTCCACAGGGTCATCATCACCATTATAGCGGGGAAACTGTAGGCGAGCAAGGCGAGGTTCAGCCCCCCCTCGGGGTTCGCCGCGAGGCCCTGGATACTCTTCCCACTCCTCCTCTGCGTCTTGAAACTGATTGGGATGGGGCGGCATCATAGGGACATTTTCTCGAACACCTGGTGTGCCTCACATGTCCTAGGCTTGGCGTCTCCCATCTGGGGCTGGGATGCCAGTGCCAAATCGCACCGGACTAGGGAAGGCTCTCGTATCAATGTCCGCTGGCGCTGGAGGGCAGGAGAAAGCCGGCTAGAGGGGATGGGACGGACCACCCTTCTCCAGGACAGCAGGAGGCGGCCCTGGTAGGATGGGCACTGTGTGCACCGATGCTTCGCCCTTGGCTGCGCTCGCCATATACGTTGTCAAAATTTCTAACGCAGCCATGATTTTGTCGAGCTTGAGATCGCTGGCTGTTGCAGGAGGATTGGCCTTCGGGCTGTTTGCAGTTGCTGACGTCGGCACCTCCTTCTCTGGATTAACCTCGACAACAGCAGCAGCTTGCTTACCTCGAGCCATGGCCGGGGATCGTAAAAGCTCCGATACCAATAATGTGCCCGATGTAGGCACAATCGGTACCTAGGAGATCTACGTAGGGAAAGGGGAGAAGTAAGGAAGAAAGGGGAGGAACTGGAATAACTTCAATTGCATAACTTGAAAATAGAGAGGATCGCCCCATATAGGGGACGACTAGTCCCCTAGGAAGTTGTGCCAACCCAACTCAAGGCCGGCCTGGTTCTCTAGGAGCGCATGCCAGTTAGTGGTTCGGCTAGCCTAGACCACTAACTGAACCAACCTGGTTTACAACCCAATAACCAAACCAATGCAAGCACTAAACTATTACAAAAATAAATAGTTCAATGCAACTAGGAAAGCAATAAAAGTCTGGGGGGGAGTCATCTGAGAGATTGGTCGAGTCTGGTCATCATGCACAACAAAGCGGGGATTAATAATTACATTTATTTTTGCAACCAATGGATCGAAATCAATCAATGAGCAACATCAGCAACTGCTTCTACCGAGACAATCGGCAAGACTAGAACCTCTCACCACTTCCCATTCCATTTCCTACCCATCGGGCAGCCTACTATCTACTACACGAGATTGCTACCAGGTAACAATGGTGATCGGGTTGGCCTTGTTATGAGGGTTGAGGATCAATCTCAATAAGGCGGATGAGCTCCATAGGGTTCATCTTATCGCTCACTTTGATCCCTAATGGGTTGGCCACCCCAAGCAGGAACTCAATATGGGCGGTGGTGTCGCCCAACTGTCATGTCTACTCTTGACCAACAGCACATGGGCTCGAAGTATAGGCCCAACGTTTAGTTGAGCCGAGTCTATGCTTGTATGTATAGAGTGGTTGGCCAGCCGAAGCGTGGCGGTCCTAGGGCATTGGGGATGGTGCACCAATTAAAAATTAAAACTTTATACAATTATCTACCCAAGCATGCATATAATTGCAAATCAATAAGCAATATATTATTCAAATTAGAGCATGCATAAGTCAAAATGAAATTAAGGAACCAATACAAATTGACCTTGGGCTAAACAGCCCCTAGCACACCATCATACTCTTCACTCCATCATTTGGATTTTACCTTGTATGTGTTGATCCTTCTACCTCCTTGTTCTTGGATGAAAAATCAGCAAAGATGACGCCCCAGTGCCTTTAAGTTGACGCCCAAATCAGTGAGGAACACAATCCTCTTTGTTTGCCTCATCAAGAGAAGGAGGAGAGGGGGTTAGAGGGCGTGGCCAGCAAGTTTTCTCCCCAAAACTTGAGAGAGGCCTCACCTAGGGAGAGAGGAGAGGGGGACGTCCCAAAATTAGGGCTTCTCCTCTCCCTTAAATACCCCTCACTAATCCTTCTTTAATGGGATTCTAATTAAGCTTCTTCAAATTGGGCTTTCCTGCTGAAATTTCCGGCTTATAATAAGAGGGTCATACACAATAGGTGTAGGCTGCGTCTCTCAGAGCCCGTGGGGGCCTAGACCCCCTGCACAGGGCCAAACCCGCGACAAGGTCAACCCCTCTCTAACCACGGGTCCGACCATTGACACATAATTCATGAGTCAGGCCCCACAACGTATTAATGCACATCCTAGTCGCATGCCATGTGTGTGTGTGTGACGAATGCGAGTCTCAATCAAATTAGTGTCATGATGGCTCACGTGGGGTCAACGCGACCATCCCCACCAACCTTGGACCCCGTGGCCCATACCGGCTCACCTAGACCGCAAATACGTTTACCAAAATGGGCCCGAGCCCATACCCTAGTCCAACAGTATGGCAGGAGGAGGCATTAGTGGAGGTCCAAAATTCCATAGTGATCCATCGTTAACTCGATGGAGGTGATGAAGCCCAGTGCCTCATCCACCTGGTGAAACTTCCCTGTACTGATCCCCCTGCTCACTATGCTCTCTGAAATTAGGTTCAACTGGGTCACCCTTTGCATCGTGGTGAAGGCCCAACCCCATTGCGAGCTTGCTATGGAAAACTACTATGTAGCAAGTTGCTGGCTACCGGATGTTGACCTTGGTGCCTAAAGAGAAGGATAAGGAAAGGAAAATTGGGGTGGGGTAGGGGTGAGCAAAATAGAGGGGTACTATGGGGGGAGCTGAGTAATAAAAAATACCCTAATTTTTTGGGGTATTGAGCATTTGTTGCGGGGAAATAGATGCATTCTTACATCATTTGTCATTATTCAAACATTTTATTAGACTAAGGTAATCATAAATTAAATTAAAAATTTTATATATATATATATATATATATATATATATATATATATATATATATATATATATATATATATATATATATATCAAGCAAAGATCTGTCTTCTATATTATAGTTAGATACATGCGTTTGTAATAATAATGATAATAAATTATACACATAAAATTAAAAGTACAATACTAACCTCATATATATTCGTAATAAGCAAGTGTGAGTTTACATCTCATGACATTAATAATAAGTTATATTTTAGCAAAGAAAATAGTTATTCATATTCACCTCATGTGAAGTGGGTCTCATTTGATAGAGTTCGTCAAGAGTTGTTCAATGGTAAACAATATACAAATTCGAACATATATAATATAGGTAAAATTATAAAAAATTATTCTTAACAAGTACGTAAGAAAAAGTTTGGAAAAAGATATTTATGTAATATCTCATTTGATAGAGCTTGTTGAGAAGCTTTCCAACAAAACAAACAATGCACATATATGTATTCGAAGTGCACAATATAACCTTGCAAAGTTAAAATTAACATAACCTAAAAGGTATGGCCCATATTGTATTAGTAACTAGTATTAGACTCACATGTGGTAGCTATCTAAAAGAATCTAAGTAAATAATTTTAGTAAAATAACTTGATATAAATACTTTTTAATTAAATAAAAAATTTACAAAGGGAAAATTTAATAAATAATATTTAAATTTTATTTATCAAAATAGTAGAAAGAGAAAAATAATATGCATTATGGTTTTGGTTCCGCCATGCAGGCTCTAGTATGTAAGGGACCCAATAAAATGGAAAAAGATACTTATAAAAGATCTCATTTGATAGAGCTCGTTGAGACTTTCCAATGAAATAAACAATACACAAATATGCATTTTGAAGTGTACGATATAACCTTACAAAGTTCAAATTAACATAACCTAAAAAGTAAAACCCATATTGTATTAGTAACTAATATTAGACTCATATGTGGTAGCTCTCTTAAAGAATCTAAGTAAATAATTTTACTAAAATAACTTGATATAAATATTTATTAATTAAATAAGTATTTTACAAAAGGAAAATTAAATGAATACAATTTAAAAAGTATTTACCAAAATAGTGAAAAAGAGAAAGATAATTCCCATCATGGTTTTGGTTTTGGCCTGCAAGCTCTAGCATGGTGTTGTCGGTTGCACTTTTTTTTCTTGAGTTTCATTTTTATCCATAGATTTCATCGATAGGAGGATGAAAATCATATATTAAAGACCAATTTATTCTTAATTTTAAAGGACAAAACTCATTTTCCATAGATTTGGTCCTTTAGATGGACGAAACATAAGTTTCTTCCCAAAAAGGATGGAAATCATACACTAAAGACCATTTTTTTTTAGTTTTATTGATTTTGCCTTTGGAATGATGAAACTTTAAGAAGGACGAAACCAAGACACTTGACCTTTCATTAAAAGTTTTCCTATTTTCTATTAATTTTGTTCTTTAAAAGGATAAAATTTAATCTAAATTTTGTTTTTAAATATTTATTTAACCATGAAATAAACCCCTGTGAAAACAAGCTCACATATAATTTGTACCATTATAAAGCACACTTGTAAAAACAAACTCACGTATAACTAGAAAGTCTATGAAAAAATAATCTAGAAAGATCAGTAACATATAAATGACATAAAATGTTCCCAAAAATTATGTTATACAAAATAAGTTTACAATTTATACATCTAAAAAGAATGTATCACAACAGCTATGATAAGCTCTACCTGTCTTACCCCTACTATGACCTTGCTTGATGATTAACTAACATGATGCTAATAATACATCACCCGAAGTATGTGTTAATGGTGTTAGTCAAATGTACATATGTTATCTCGCTAAACCAAACTAAAATAAAAATTAAAATAAATGTCAGATAAACATTATACATGAAATAAGAAAATATTATGTAATAAGTAAGATATACTTACTAAAGCTAACTCAAACACACCCCTAGGCTGATATGTCATCTCCTCTTAATCATCACATAGTAGAATATCTATTCATGTAATCGTCAAATACCACTACATGTATGAGCTTCTAATATCTCACAATGATCTAGCAATCTCCCCTTAGATAATAGTTTTTATTGGTTTGTCAACTTGTGTGTGGCATAGACAAATGGAGAAAAATATATTATCTCTAACTCACAATTAAGTTACAAAATTTATCTTCCCCTTTTTTAAAACAAAAGAGTTATAGATTTTGTTAAATTCAACATGCCTAGTTTCAATGTGTTCTAATGAGAATTTAAAATCAAATATACAAGAATTTTTACATAAAAACCCAACTAGGGAAAAACCGTAAGACACTCTGTCCAAATCAACTATGCACCATATAAACTTGAGATTACATAATTATAATTACAAAGACAAAAGACTCCTTTTTATTCAAAGAGCTGGTTCTTCACACAATCTTGAATTATGGATCAACTACTCCTTGGTTGTTTACTACATACTTTTTGTACTTTTTGAACAATGCAGATTTTTCATCGCTTTCTTTGGAATGAATATTCTAATCTTGTTGATATTCTTAGCAACAATCTTCAGTAAACACCACGCCTACTGTCACAGGCATGAAGCTTTGCCTAGCGTTAGCACACGTGATGGCTTGACTACACCGTGCAGCCAGTACCCTATCTCGTCCCTTCCCACTCGTATACGCAAGGAAAATACAAGCAAACAGCAACAACACAACCACAAGTCATCTCTAGTGCAAGGGATCCACCCAAGCTATATTTTAGTTTGTCGAAATACAATGGCAGGGAGAGGCCAAGGCTGATCCACTAGGCTGAAAGCTCCCTCTCAGCTCCCTGGTTCGTTGTGCTTGAACAAAGCTGTCACTAACCAATCAGCCATGGCCACCCTTGCTCTCTCCCTTAAATAGACTTCAGCCCAAAGGATGGTCCTTATGCTACTAGGAGTTACATAACCCACCCATACAAGAGTTCTCACCCTGACCAACTCTAGGCCCATAACCAGTTCGCCCCTAGCCCAAATCAAGAAACCAAAGGGAGTCCTTATCCAACTAGGAATCCAATGCCCTGTTGCTTCAAGAGTCCAATCCATCCAGGGAACAAGCTGCCTCGACTCCTACTTGAGCTAGGAGTGTGGCTGCTTTGCATAAGTGAGTCCTAGCTGCCTTAGGAGTCCATCCCTAAGTGTGTGTGGCTCCCAACTCGCCATGAGAGTCCCACCCGCGCAAGGACTCCTCCTCAGCCTGCTCCGCAAGGCGAGTAGTCCATCTGGAACACCTCCAATGCTGCTCTAGCATCCGTCCATGCCCAAGGGGCTGCCTAGGCTGTCCATCGCCCAAGCATACTTGGATGCATGCTGCCAAGTTTAGGGGGTAGCACCCCCTTTTCCCATCCGCCAAGTTGAGGGGCTAACACCTACTCACATGTGTTTATGTGCTCTCATCTTACCACTAATCACTCTTTTGATTAAGGTAAGCACTTTCATTGTAGAAATTTAATTCTCTCAAAACTTCATTAGAGCAACTCTGCATAAGCTCTCTAATTTTGTAAGTCTCATCTCTATTTTTTATCACGTCTCAAACCCTTTTTTTATAGACCCTCAAGTCTCAAAAGGAATATGAGAACTAGGATTCTAACTCAAACCAAAAAAGCTCAAAATAGGCAACTCTACACTCAATTGAATGATCGTTCCATAGGGCCATTGATTGATCCCTATTCCAATTACTCATGACTCTTCCATCGATCAATCTATTGACCTAGCAATCGATCCATAAACTTTCATCTTTGTAACAAAGGGTGTTTTTTCAATAAATAGTTGACATAAACAATCGATCGATCAACACAGTTTTGTAGACTTTGCTATAGTTCAAAACCTATTGATTGTTCCAATTTGGTAATTGATCATTCTGACCAAATTTTTTTATTTTTCACTTGAAAACATCCAATTGTCCCCATTCTTTCACCTAAGCTCTCTTTTACCCTAAAGTGTCTGAATGTGATGTATGAGCGTATTTTTACTTGTCAAAACACAAATTTGATTTTTCTTATGCTCCATCTTCATAATACAAACTTTCTAACTTAAACTAACTCTAAAATACGTATCAACGACATTGTTTTTATCACATAAATAAGCCAATACATGACATAAGGACACTTATGTTCTTTTGTAGCCCAGTTAGTAATATGACAACCCTATTAAGTAACTCAATGGATGAACTCTATCATACAAAGAGGACTACTCTAAGCCAAATTGAAGCGTCACATGGTAAGGGATGTGCAGATTCTCCACAATCTCAAAGCATAAGTGGCATATTATATAGCTACATATCTCGTCCCTCTGTATAAAGAGAAGGTAACGTAGCCAATACTTAGCTAAGTATAGTAGCCAAATGACCTGCACATTTAAGCATAGTTGGTCTTTAATAACATTATATAGCTTATATTCATAAAATTACATGTCCCATAATAAAATATAATTACATGATATGACCGTCGGTGGCCCAACTCTTCTATGTACAAGCAAAGGACTCAATGTGAATTTTTGGGTTTTTCTCCTTCAAACAATCTACATTAAGGTGTAAAAAATAACAAATCAATTCAATGCATCCACGTAAAACTATGTAAAAAAAATTAACAATTGAAAAAATATACACCTAGCTCCTAATGGAGCACCCTCCACTACTGATCTAATCTCAATAGTTACTCGGCTTGCGTGTAAATGCTCCCACAACCATAGGTATGACACAAAATATCATGAAAGAAATATAATAAACCTGAAGTATTTGTACATGTATAAAATAAATATTTTAACAAATTTCTTTACCTGAAGAAGTGTGAGACAACTAGCAATCCTCGAGGTCATAGGCTAACAAGTTTTCCCTAACTCACAATATAAGTAGGCAAGGGTAGCACTACCATACATAGGTGCCTGCCATGTCGATATCCATTAAAAGGGAGAGGTACACCACATTCACATGACTATTGTTGTTATCAACAAATATGGTAGCACCAAGTAGATGAAGCAAATAAGCACATTCATATTGCTCAATGACTATCCCTATAGCATCATATGGGAGCACTTATAACTCACCCAATAACCATCTAAAGCTCACTCGGCTACTATGTAATTGTAACACCCCATGTTCCGATTACGCTTAACAGAAAGGTTAGGGGTAATTGTATGATTCAGTTAAATTTTAAGGGGTTTCAAGGGATAAAATTCTCGTATTTGGTTAGAGCTGAAAGTAACGAACCTATAACAAGCAAAACAAAGGTCGAGAACGAAAGTTACAACCTCCGAAAATGTGCCACATGGACGGGACCCACTTTAAAAGTACAAGATAACCTATGCCTATTGGGTCTAATTTTGAAGGGCTTGTCAATACGATCCAGCGGTACCACTAACGTGCAATTTCGACTTTGGGATAAGAAGTTATCGCATTTTGAAGTTGGAATTGCATTTGATTGAAATAATAATAAAATATTATAGAAAAGATGAAATAGCTAACATTAGCAGCATCAAAGCTGATTCGCGCGATCCATGGTACAAAACCGCATCCATGCAGTAGAACTGCAAGCTATACTGACTTCAATTTTTGGTCCATTCAAAGCTTGACATGTGGCATGCATTGGTGTGCGCATATTCCATTTCCACCGTATGCTCGCACGCCTTTTATTGTAAATTCTCATTTCCTATCATTGTTCCAGAGAAGTTTCTGGAGTCGTTCTTACTCTGTTTTCTTCCGTTCAGAATGTGTTTTTAGCTAATTTGAGGGTGTTCTACGCAATGGAAGCATCCATTCCCCGAGTTAGTGACCCTATATAAGGGAAACTCCTAGGATAAGGGGAGGTTCTTCTGCCACCTACAGGCATGGGAAAGGTAAAGTGTCTCGAGGGCAAAGGGAGGTTCTGTCTGCCGCCTATGGGCACGTGAAAGGTAAAGTGTCTCCAAGCAATGGGAGGTTCTATCCGCCACCTACGGGCACGTGAAGGGTAAAGTGTCTCCGAGGAAGGGGAGGTTTTGTCAGCGGCCTACAGACAAGTGAAGAGTAAAGTGTCTCCAATCAAGGGGAGGTTCTGTCCGTCGCATATGGGCACGTGAAGGGTAAAATGTATCTGGGCAAGGGAAGGTTATGTCCGCCACCTACAAGTGTTGAAAATGATAAATGTCTCTATGTAAGGGGAGATTCTATCCGTTGCTGTAACGTCTGGGATTTTTCTAAATTCCTGAAGCCCACGTGGGGATTAAGGTGTTGGACTCATTGACCTTTTTGTTAGAATATATTGAACATAAGTTAGAAGTGATGGATGAAACCTATGTAGTTAGAAAGTAGATTCGAAATGCCACCAAGAACGTATGAATCGGAGTTCGGATGAGGGAGATACGACCGTTCAAAGTTGAGCTTATCGCACAGGGTCCGTTTACCTGAATTAAATGTCCTACTCGTGCCTGGAGTTGGACGTCCTACTTGTGCTTGGAGTTGGATGTCCTACTCGTTCTTGGAGTTGGATGTCCTACTCGTGCTTGGGGTTGGATGTCCTACTCGTGCTTGGAGTTGGATGTCCTACTCATGCTTGGAGTTAGATATCCTACTCGTTCTTGGAGTAGGATGTCCTAATCGTGCTAGGTGTTAGGAGTCCTAAACGTACTAGGATTTAGGAGCCCTAAATGTACTAGGAATTAGAAGTCCTCAAAGAACTAGGATTTAGCAGGACAAGGACTCCAAGCAAGAAAACTAGAACTTTGTTGAGATGAGATGGCATGTGAGCATAGGACTTCTAGCCCAAGTAGGAGTTCGAGGAGTGCTAGGAGTGGTGGAAAAAGTTGGAGGAATCAACTATACATCAGTTGGGTTAGAACTCTTTGTGGACTATTTTGAGCATGTATGTAGGTTGTTTCCTATTGTTAATGGGGCAGAGATTGTAATTCCGGGATTGTAATTAATGGAGAGTAGAGGAGGAGGGCACCCAAGAGTTTGAAGAAGGGAAGCCTTATATAAGACAAAAAGAGGGGGATTGATTTTAGTTCGGCCTCCCTCTTCTCCATCTCTTCCCTCATCTTCCTCCTCTTTGGCAAGGACCTCCATAACTAGCAGCTTTAGAAGCCACAAAGCAGTCATCTTTGGATTGAATTCAAGGCTTAGAAGCGTAGGAGAAAGGGCTAGGAGCCTTGGGGACAAGTTGGTACAACTTTAGAAGGCACAAAGCAGCTATCTTTAGATTGAATTCGAGGCTTAGAAGCATAGGAGCAAGGGCTAGGAGCTTTAGGGACAAGTTGGTACAAGTAGGTGCTTCTCTTTACACCCTTAAGTATGAAGTTTTGATAGATGTAATTCAGTCATAGTTCAGCCTGGTTCAAAGGGGGTTTTTGATGTCATGAATTAGCCTATACTTGTTTTGAATGATTGTGATTTTATCTCATGTTTATATGGCTGAATTGTGCATGCATGATTCTGATTTTTGTCAAGTAGATTAGCCTTAATTCATGTAAGCATGTTGGTAATTTTTGTCATCTAGCTTAGCCCTATGTTAGGCATGAATGATTCTGTTTCTAGCCATGTTTATTATCCATAATTTGTGCATAAGCTATGCTAAACGTATTCCCAGATTTGTGGCCTTACTTTAGGCCATACTTTGGCCAATTTATTCCCTGATTCATGGCCTTACTTTAAGCCATACTTTGGCCAGTTTAATCCCTGATTCGTGGCCTTAGTTTAGACCATACTTTGGTCAATTAAATCCCTGATTTGGAGCCTTGGTTTAAGCTCTACTTTTGCTTATTTAGATCCCTATTTTGCAGCCTTGTTTTAGGCTCTATTTTGGCCAAAGTAATACCAAATTCTCAGCCTTGATTTATTTTATAATCATGCTGAGAGAATATTTAAGTTTCAGCCCTAGTTTAGGTCAATTATTGCCTACCTAATACTTGATTCTTAGCTTTGATTTAGGTTATAATCTTGCTGATTGAATCCCTAACTTTTGAGCCTTAGTTCATGATATATTCATGTTTATTAAGTCTCTGAATTTGAGCCTAAGATGCCTTTGAAATTCGGCATAATTTGTCCCTGAATTTTAGCCTTGATTATGATATATATTAGGGTGAATGTTGATGGTTGTTTCAGCCTGACCTTGTCATGTTATGTGTATAGCTTGAGTTATGCATCTCAGCCCCAAATCCTTTTCATTATAATGTTGAATTGGTTATTTCATCTCATCATTAGTCTGAGTTCTTGTCATGTTGATTATTCTGATGCTTACATTTATTATTGTTGTGTTAAGTTATATCAATAAATTAAAGTTAATACAGAATAATCAAGAGATTTTGGTTGTCTTTGGATTGGGGGAAGAACACCTAATCAAGATAATGACTAAAATACCCTCTTTAGGGTTGGGACCAGTTCATGGAGTGAACGGGGCCCTGACATAAAATTTTACCTTAGTTAATGAACCGAGGGTGGTTATGGGATGTTCTTGGAGTTAAAGTTTAAGCTCACGGTAATAGCCATGGCGGATATTTAGGCCTTTGTGGTCTCCATTTCTTCGGGACGATGGATCCCTGTAAATGCGCAAACCAGGTTTTTGAGCATCATGGAAGGCTCATCTACCTCTAGCCAGTGTGTCCATGAGCACAACTTGTACCTACATCTCTAGGCCCATGGCTGATCCAAGTGGATCTCTAGAGATGCTAGGATTTCTGATAATAGCCATGGCGGTAATCTTTCAGGCCTTCATGGTCTTCGTTTCTTCGGGATAATGGATCCTTGCAAATGCGCAAACCAGGTTTTTGAGCATCATGGAAGGCTCATCTACCTCTGGCCAGTGTGTCCATGAGCACAGCTGGAACCTACATCTCTAGTCCCATGGCTAATCCAAGTGGATCTCTAGAGATGCTAGGATTTCTGTTAGCATACAATTACTCCTTTGAGTGGGAGTCGGTATTTTCAGGTAACAATTAGTGCATTGTTTCCTGAATGGTGTCCATTGTGTTGGTCTTTATTGGTTAAAGGTCAGCCCATGTTTCTGAGCAAAGTTATATTCAATGCTCTGTTTATTATTTTACATGTGTCACTGTATATTGATGTTCTGCATGTTGGAGTCTAATGTTTGGAGATTTCTCAACGGGTGAGTTGTCTCTAAGTGAATACAAATTTGTTAGTGTTATTATCGAACAATGGTTCGAGAGATAATTAATAACATTATTTGATATTGCTTGTTAATTAGACAAGTGGAACGATTAAAGGACTTGCATAAAAGGTAGGTTTCTTTAAAATACTTAAGCATTGCATGGGTGATGCTATGCTTCTTAGTATAGTGTAGTTTTTAGGTAGAACTACGTCTAGATCCGATCTTGTTGGAAACATTGGAGATGTTGTTTGATGAGTACGTAGGCAACTAACATCAGGTGATGTTGGCCCGATCCAAAAAATATTAATAAAATATTTTGTCCTTATGGAAACTCTTCTCTTGAAGGCAAAGAGATTCCATTGCTGTTGTTGTGGTTGTTTGGTTTGGTTAGTTGCAGATTCTCCAGACAATGACAAGACAAAACAGGCAAGCACAAGAAGAAGTTTCTGCGTTTCTGTAACTCCGGTATGTAACTGTTTCATTAGCGTGATAGTCAACTTAGTTATTTATTTTCAGACCGTTGACGAACTTGTACTTAGATGGATGAGCTATTCTTAGTGAATTTTGAGACATGTAATAATATCATATGATTTGATATTCATATTTGTGAACCCCAGTTATCATGACTTGGATATTTAATCAAATGATTTATTTTATATTTAAAAAAATTTAAAAATTTTTGTGACTACCATTCATGCAATTTTAGAAAGGCTTTTAAAAATTCGGGTCATGACAGTTGCCTACAGCGTGTTGTGAGAAAAGTGTCCTGGGTCTAGGGGAGATTCTGTCTGTAGCCTATGGGCATGAAAAGAGAAAAGTATTCCGGAGTTAGAGGAGGTTCTGCCCGCCATCTCTGGCCTTGAAAGGGAAGATGCCTTGAGGAATCAAGCAACTGCGAACATCACCACTTCCGGAATTGCAGGGGAGTATGCTTTTCTGACCTTCTAATTTAATATGATTTATATGCATGAATATCTTAATTAGTAATAAGATATATAATTTGCTATGGTCTGATATATGCTTATATGTTTCTATTCAATCTACTTTGATATGTTCTGCTGAAATCCGAATTACTCTAAAATGCTCTATTGTGATCTGATATACTCCAATCTGATCTAATATGATCAGTATGGTCGGATGAGATCTGATAGGATCTGATATGATCCAGCATGCTCTGTAGTGTGTTCTACTGCTCTCTATGATAGAGTGGGACGTGTAATTTTGTTAGTGTTCTGCTCACCTATGTGAGATGTGTATGTTGCTGATTTATTAGCTTTCGTTTGACTCCGTTGATTTATATGATTTCCGTCTGATTCCAAATGATTTTTTAGATAAGGATATACGTATTTTAACGTATATAATTTTGTGATGCCTGATGCATGTATTGGCCGTTAGGTAAAACTATGTTTAAGATCCAATCGTATTGAAATAACATCAGAGATGGCATCCAATACGTACGTAGGCAACCAATGATACAATAACATTGGCCTGATCCAAATTAGTAATAAAATTATGTTTGTTCTGATCAACGCGCAACAGAACGCTATAACTCCATAGTGCGTAGAAGAAAGTTATGACTCTCGAACTCAGAGTTTGCAACTCCTGGTCAGTCTAATTTAATTTTTTTGTTAAATTTTATTTACTCTGATTTTGTCTTCCGAACTAACCCCCGGTCCAGGTCGAGGTGTTATGGTAAGGAGTCCAACTAGTAAATTTATGGTAGCATCCTATCCTACAATCATGCCTGTCACCTCAAGGCCATCTATGCAAGGTCCAAAAAGTGCAGCCACATCTTGTAAGGTGATGGACATCTCCCCATAAGGAAAGTGGAATGTTTGTGTCTCCCTCTGCCATCTCTCAACTAGATCAAAGGCTTATATCGCCTAAGGTATTGTAAATGGATGAAGTGTCTATATCCAAGTCGCACAATATATGGAAGAATATGCTCATCTACCTCCCAATGTCTAAGGATGGTGAAATACTAAGCACACTCGAGGCACCCATAGTCCTACAATAAGTAAAATATTGTAAACCAACATACCATTTCATAACAAATGAAATCAAAGTCATGTTAAATAAAAATACCTCTCCTCTCCAAATGGAAGCCGACCTATCGGAGTCCTACCCAACAGGGATAGACTCATCAATGGGGCCTAGCCCATAAGAAGTGTCGATTTGATCATATGATTTGCATGGAAAAAAAAAAGTAATAAGTACTTCAGGAACAAATGGTCTTAACTAAAAGGAAGATTAAATGAAATGGTTATAAAAAGGAATTGTATGTTTACCAATCAATAGGAGGGATAGCGCATCTTTTACTGTTATCCCCATATTGTTTGCATCTCTCTTTATAGCCTGCTCTATTATATCTCTTCATTGTCACACAATCCATTGTATTTCTAATACAGGTACAACATGGGCGATCGGGTTCTCTCACTACAACAAAATGTACTATTAGCGACACAAACCAAAGTGTCACTAAAAACCACTACTTTTAACACATACAAAATTGTCGCAAAAAAATGAACTATTAGTGACGCATAATAATATGCGTCAAATAGTCATCTTTTAGAGACGCTCAATTTAAAGTGTTGCTAATACTAACCATATTAGTGACACTTTCAAATAAACATTGCTAATTAGGCACTCTATTAGTGCTAAAAAATATTTGTTTAAAAAAGGAAAAAAAATCATAACTATTAGCAACACTTTTTCGTAAGTGTCGCTAATAGTTTTAATAATAGTGACGTGTGTTAGAAAGCGTCGCTAATAGTCAATTTATTAGTGATGCTTAATAAAAGAATCACTAATATTTATGAATTTAAAATAAAAAATAAAATTTAGAACTATTTGCGATGCTTTTAATTAAGCGTTGCAAATAGCATTGATAATAGTGACACTTGTTTACAAGCGTTGCTATTAGCTTTTTTAATTAATTTTATTTAATAAATAATTATATAATGAATAAATATTAAGAAAATTAAAATAAACTTCTTAAATATAATATATTTTATTCAATATTTACTATTTGTATATATAATAAATAAATATTAAATTTTCAATAAAGTGCAGTGCCAATAATAGATTAAACTTTTACTATTTATATATAATATATTTTATTTCTTAAATTTTCTTATTAATGTTAAAATATAATTTATAATAAAAGAGAGAGAGTGAAGAGAACAAGAGAGAGGAGAGAGAGTGATCATGAGAGAGATAGAGGGAAGAGAGAGATTGTAACACCCCGACCTGTACCACCCGACTCGGACTGGGGGTTAGTTCAGAAGACAAAATCGGAGTATATTAAATAAGCAAAAAAATTAAAATTAGTCTGACTAGGAGCTACAGACTCTGAGTGCGAGAGTCATAACATTCTTCCACACACTACGGAGCTTTAACATTCCGTTGTGAGTAGATCAAAACAAACCTAATAATTTTATAACTAATTTGGATCAAAGTAGATCGAATAGGAACATATAAACATATATCAGATCATATCAAATTATATATCTTAATAAGTATATTACTAATTAAGATGTGCATTCATATAAATCATATTAAATTAGAAGGTCAGAAAAGCGTACTTTGCTGCAGTTCTAGAAGTGGCCACATTTGGTGTTGCTCGTTTCCTCAGGGCATCTTCCCTTTTAGGTCCGGAGATGGCGGGCAGAACCTCCTCTAACTCCGGAATACTTTTCTCTTTCTGCGCCCATGAGCTATGGACAAAACCTCCCCTTGACCTAGGATACTTTTCTCACAACACACCCGTAGGTGACAAACAGAATCTCCCCTTACCCAGAGGTACTTCTCGTTTTTCACACCCGTAGGTGGCGAACAAAACCTCCCCTTACCTGGAGACACTTTACCCTTCTCGTGCTTGTAGGTACCAGACAGAAGCTCCCCTTGCCTGGAGACACTTTACCCTTCACATGTTCGTAGGCGGCGGGTAGAACCTCCCCTTACCCAGAGATACTTTACCCTTCCCACACCCATAGGCGGCTGACAGAACCTCCCCTTTCCCATAGACACTTTACCCTTCCTATGCCGTAGGCGGCGGATAGAAACTCACCTTGCCCGGAGACACTTTACCCTTCACACGCCCGTAGGCGGTGGACAGAACCTCCCCTTACCCTGAGACATTTCCCTCATATAGGGTTGCTAACTCGAGGAATGGACACTTCCATTTGGTAGAACACCTTGGATTAGCTAAGAACGCTTTTTAAAAGGAAGAAAATGGACTCAGAACGCCTCCAGAAACTCCCCTCGAAGAATGAATGGAAATGACTATTTATATGAAAATGACATCTGAGTGTACGGAAGAAGGTGGAATACGCGCACACGCGGTTGTGCCATGTGGCACATTTTATTGGGCTGCCACTTTGGTTGACGCAAGTGACACGCATGTCACCGAGCTAGGCATGGCACGCGAGGCCGCACCGTGCGTCTGACATATGAAGCGCACATTTGCCGAGCATCCTACACGAGTTGCGCTATTAGCCGCTCGTTCATGCGGGACCTGCGTATCGTGGTTGGCCGCGATCGCACAACGTGTCCAAGGCTCGGCAATGCAGTGGCGCGATGGCTTTGCTCCGGTTCTGGCTCGGCTCAGCTCGGCTTGCTGATGTCAACTATTCCATCCTTTCTTGAATATTTTATTATTATTTCATTCAAATACAATTCCAACTTCAAAACTCAGATAACTTTTTATCCCAAAGTCAGAATTTTACGATCTTGGTACTGATCGACTCATATCAACGAGCCCTTCAAAATTAGATCCCACATGGGTAGTTATCTAGTAATTTTAAAGTGGGTCTCACCCATGTGACACGCTTCTTGAGGTTGTAACTTTCATTTCTGACCTCCATTTTGCATGTTCTTTGATTCATTGTGCTTCTTACATCGAGTTTTAACTAAATATGAGAATTTAATCCCTTAAAACTCTTTAAAATTTAACTAAAATTATATAACTACCCCTAACCCTCTTGGGTTAAGCGTAATCGGAACACAGGGTACCACAAAGATAGATAAGGAGAGGAGAGACAAAGAGAGAATAAGGGGAGAGAGAGGACGAGATAGAGGGTAGAGAGAGGGGAGGAGGAGAGAGAGGGTAGAGAGAGTGAGGAGAGAGAGAAGGAGGAGGAGAGAGAGAAAGGAGAGAGGGTGAGGAGAGAGAGGGTAGGGAGAGAGAAGGTGAGGGGAGAAAGGGGAGAAAGAGGAGAGAGAGGAAGAGAGTGAGGAGAGGAGGAGGAGGGAGAGAGAGGGTGACGGTAGAAAGAGGAGAGAGAGGGTGAGGGGAGAAAGAGGAGAGAGAGAGGGTGAGGGGAGAAAGTGGAGAGAGAGAGGGTGAGGGGAGAAAGAGGAGAGAGAGGGTGAGAGGAGAAAGAGGAGAGAGAAAGGGTGAGGGGAGAAAGAGGAGAGAGAGAGGGTGAGGGGAGAAAGAGAGGGTAGAGTGATAGGGGAGAGGAAAAAGGTTTTAATTATAAATTATTTTTAAAATTTTAAAAAAATAAAAAAATATATTCGTGACGCATATTAGTATGTGTCACTAGTAGCCTAGAGTAATAGCGACACATAGATGTATGCATCGCTACTAGTTTTTTCTTTTAAAAGAAATTAAAATAAAATAGATAAGGGGAGAGAGAAAGAGGTTGAAGGGGAATAGAGAGGGAGAGGGGAGGAGAGAGTGGAAGAGAGAGAGGGGGTGGGGGGAGAAAGAGGAGAGAGAGGAAGAGAGAGATTGGGAGAGAGTGAGAGGGAGAAAGAGAGAAGAGTGAGAGAGAGAATTAAAATTGTTATTATAAATTATTTTTAAAATTTGAAAAAAATAAAAAATTCTTTGTAGCAGTGATGCATATACGTATGCATCGCGACTAACTTAGGGTAGCAGCGACGCATGTGTATGCGTCTCTACTAGACTATTGTAGTGGCGATGCATGCACGTATGCGTTGCTACTAATGGGTGTAGTAGTGACGCATATGTTATGCGTCGTAAATGGTTATTTTATATTTTAAAAAATTAAATTGAAAGAGATAGAGAGAGAGTGAAGAGAGAGGAGGGAGGAGAGAGAAGAGTGGTAGAGAGGAAAGAGAGAGAGAGGGAGGAAGAAGAGAGGGAGGGAGAGAAGGGAGAGAGAGTGGAAGAGAGAGAGGGAGGGAGGGGAGAGAGAGAGGGAGGAAGAGAGAGAGAGTGAGGAGGGAGGAGAGAGAGAAGTGATAGAGAGGAAAGAGAGGGAGGGAGGGAGGAGAGAGGGGAGAGAGAGAGGAAGATAGAGAGGGAGGGAGGGAGGGGAGAGAGAGGAGAGAAAGAGAAGTAATAGAGAGGAAGAGAGAGGGAGAGAGAGGAGAGAGGATGGAAAGATAGGAAGAGAGAGAGAGGAGAGAGAGAGAGAGATGGAGGGAGAGAGGAAGAGAGAGGGGAGAGAGAGAGGAGAGAGAATTAAAATTTTATTATAAATTATTTTTAAAAAAATTTAAAAATTATTTTTAGCGATGTATAATGTATGTGTCATTACTATAGTAGTTATTAGTGTCATATACGTGTATGCATCGCTACTAGCCTAATGTAGTAGCGATGCATACCTTATGCGTTGCTACTAATTATTAGTGTATTAGCGACACATACTTTATTCATCACTAACTCAATTTTT
The DNA here is from genome assembly GCA_035235625.1 of Saururus chinensis. Classification (NCBI taxonomy): domain Eukaryota; kingdom Viridiplantae; phylum Streptophyta; class Magnoliopsida; order Piperales; family Saururaceae; genus Saururus; species Saururus chinensis. Next base: position 34,285,423 of record CP141140.1, read on the forward strand.
TTCCCGCGCGGGCAAAATTTTTGTTGGCGTGGGCAAAATTTTAACAATGTGGGCAAATTTTTTTGCCCTGCATGGTTATTTAACCTCCCCTCTGCCCCTCTTCCCCTGCCCTCTCCCTTGCGGCGCCGCCCTCCTCCGCCGGCCGCCCTCTCCCTTGTGGCACTGTCCCCTTCTGCTAGCCGCCCTCTCCCTTGCAGTGCTGACCCCGTCCGCTGGCCACCCTCTCCCCTACGACGCTGCCCCCCTCCCCCCTTCCCCCTTCTTCCTTTGCTCCGGCCGCCTCTGGCCAGAGCCCTCCCTCTCCCCCCCTTCCTCCTTCTTTGCTATGGCCACCTTTCCCCTCCCTTTTCTTCTCCCCTTCTCCGTTCTTCTCCGTTGCAACCGCCATCGGCTGGAGCCTCCCCTCTCCCTTCTTCTCTGCTCTGGCCGCCATCGACCGGAGCCTCCCCCTCCCCCTCTCCCTTTTTCTCTACTCCGGCTGCCATCAGCCGAAGCCTCCCCTCTCCCTGGAATCCCATAGTAGGTGGATTTTTTAATTGTTTTTTATAATAGCGACACTTTAAAAGCGTAGCTAAATACTTTTTTATTTTATCAATTTTTATTAGCGACATTTTTAAAAGTGTCGCAAATAGTTTTTTATTTTTTCTTTGTTAATTGCGATGCTTACAAAAACGTCTCTAATAATTTTTAATTTTCTATATTTTTTTATTAGCGACGTTTATATAAGCGTTGCTAATAACTATAAATTATTTTTTAATTCCTCAAAATTAATAGTCAATAATAACTTTTTGTTATTTTCAAAATATTTTAATATTAGCAACTCATAAAGAGAGTCGCTAATAATAATTATTAGTGACGTATGTAAGTATACTAAGAAACATCTCTTTCCCAAAACTGGCTATCACAAGGAGAGTAAATGTGAACCCGTAATTTTGTGAGGAATTTTTACATATTTGTTTGTGATTTTTCTCATTGTTCTTTTACCTTGCATGGGAGGTTCTTGTATCTTTTGAACCAGCAAATCCTATGATAAACATAGGATTTTTGAGTAATGAACCCAGGGAAGTAGCAAGGATGCTAGGTGTGAAGCTTGTTTAATCTTAGTTTGGAATAAAAAATTTATTTGGCGAGCATTGACATGTTGGCGAACCTATTGATGAAACAACTTTTCACTATCGGTAAGGTTTGACACATCAATCAACTCACCGATGAAGTAAAGATATTGTCAGCAGCCTTTGACGTGTCGATAATTGTGAAACAACTTTACCAATGGGTTTGAAACTACACGAAAGAGTGGTACAAAGTAGTTTCAAGGATAGTTATGCACCAAAATTTGGTTATTTGTTTCCAACAAATTATTCAACTTTGGGGAGAAAAAGATTGACTGAGGGTGTGTTATAGTGCAGTGGAAGGGAAGAAGAATCGAATTCTTGGAGACGTCATTTATTTGTGAAAAAAGGTCGGATTGCTAATCTAGTATCATGATTTAACATCATGTGTATGCACAATGAAATTGTTATGGTGATTGAATGCATGAAAGCATGACTCTTTAGAATGCTATGTTATGATTATGATCATGATTCCTGTGTTGAGTGTTTTTATTCCATCTAATCATGTTATAGCTTTGATTATGGAATAGTAAATGTGAGATTTCATATTACTTCATGTTTCAAGATGACTTTGAAATAAATTAATAGACCTATTATTCTTCCCAACCATCGGTGTGTTCATTGACACATTGGTGATGTTGCCAATGTAATGGAGGAGATGACAATGTGGATATTGAAAGACATCGACATGTCAGTGTGTTACTAGTGGGTCACCAACAATGAGGCATCGATGAGGATGGTGGTTCATGTCATCTCACTATTGGCAAGGGTTCAACATGTCGATGAGTTACCAATGGTCATCAATGACTTGGTCAACACGTCGATAAGCCCACCGATAGTTAGTTGATTTTTGAGTAAATTTTAGCAATGAATGCTGTAAGTCTTGGGATATTATTATGAGATATAATAGTATGATATTGAATGCTTGAAATGCAATTGTATGTGATGTTGTGATTAATGATGATGTTTGGGTATATGTGCCCTTGTGTGTATGGAAATCTTGTAATGGATTGCACCCCAAGACTATGGAATAAAGGCTCTTATGGACAGAAGGATCCTTGTGTCTAATAGGCTTTTCAAGTGAGTCTTTAGCCACATACGGAAGGGTTTGATATAAAATATGACAAAGGTCTTTCGACTCTCTACGGATGGAGTTATGTAGAATCGCTTCCCTGACCTAGAAAATGTGTTCAAATAGACTAGAGCATTAAAAGATGTATGATCCCTCGTAGCACATTACATGAGGTTCTGAGATTATGGAAGTCGGGACTTCGACCACTTAGGTCTATGAGACCCTAGGACCTTAACTTCATGATGTGGATGGAGAGGGTAGGCCTCAAAATACTTTAGGTATGTGGTGAGTAGTTCATAGTCTAGTGAGGCGAGGATGTGCTCTTAGACGCGGCTATTGTGTCATAAAGAACCTTATGACTTACATTTATTTAGAAATAAACTCCTAAATGAGGTCATATTATGATTGTGAAATCATGATAAATGCATTTGTGAATGCATGTTTATTCCACTAATGTGTTGTGGTGATAATAATGTTATGCCTATTCCACTTATGTGTGTTGATGATGGTGTTTGATGTTGAATATGATAGTTGATGATTTTTTGGTGATGTCGTGTAATCATTTGTACTGTTATTACATAATGCTTGTTTAGCCATCCCACTGGGTATATTAGTATACTCAGCATCCTTGTGATTTAGGTACACTGGGAGAGAGCTGGGTTAGGAACTGGAGTATGGAAAGCACTCCAAGCTCTAGAAGAAATGTAGGATTTATTATCTTGTTTAGTAAGTATTTTAGTGTGGTGTATAATTTTAAACGTAGGCACATGAGTGCCAATTACTTTTAATTGTGTGTGTGTGGTAGATACCTTGTCCTCAGTATAGATATGATGGGTTGAATATTCTTATGTTTGAAAATGAGTAAGTCACCCCAAGGATCGTTTATCATTGAATGACAAAAAGAAGTTTTGGAAAAGAAATTTGTTTCCGCTGATTTTTTGTGATAAAAGAGTTTTAAGAATCCAAGGGCATGACAACTTGGTATTAGATAACATGATTTAATCCGTTTACATGCCAATAACCATGATACATTACAATTGTGATTGATTGGATGGGGTTGAGTTAGAAACTTATATAGTACACATATTTGATTGCAATACCCTATGACACCTACTACCTCAACCGTGTAAGGTAGTAGTGGCTGAACTTTGGGGAGATGTGATCATTCGACAACCAATATAGTTGCTGCTATTGTAGCTGCAACACCCATATTGAGTATAGGTGTTCAAAAGAAAACCAAGGGAATCAACGAAATAATTCTATAGCTTCTTCAATAGGAATGACTGATACTACCTTCACCCCTATAGAGATGATGAGTATGTTCCACAAACATGACTCAATTCCTGCAAGCCTAGACTCAAGAAATTTTGTCTCAACTTCAGGCTCAGAGTAAGTTGAGTAACCTTAGAGAAAGGGAAAGGATTGCAAATGACATGATAAACTCAACTACCTTAGAAAGGTTCAAAAAGATGACTCCAACCATTTATGGAGAGGGTGAGCCAAAGGAAGCCTAGAAGTGGATTGAAGGAATGAAAAAGGTGTTTGAAGCTATAATGGTGAAGTCAAATCAAAAACGTGATTTTGGAAACTTTTATGATGAATGTAGAAGCTTACTTTTTGTGGAAAATGGTGAGAAATTCCTTATTTGAGAATAAGGAGATGATTGCTTGGGAAGAATTTCTTGAAGCCTTCAACAAGCAATACTTTACCCCCCATATCAGAAGGTGCAAAGAAATGGAATTTCTTGTCTCCAACAAAAAGATTTATTAGTGATTCAATATGAGAACAAATTTGTTCAACTTTAGCATTTTGTTCAATATGTTATTCCCATTGAAGAGAAGAAAGTGGGGCACTTTATTTGGGGTTTAAAGAGTGGACTTCATTCCAAGGTATTAGTATATAGACCCACTTCATTTGCGGATGTAGTTGCATAACATCTATCCTAGAGGAAGATTACAATTGGTCTAGAGCACCAACCAAAAATATAGATCATAATAAGAATTATAGGAAAGGAGATCATAAGAGACGTAAAGGAGGAAATGCAAATGATAATAGACCCTTTAAGCAAGTGAAGAATGTTGAATCATTGTTTAAGAACTTTGTGCCACAAGAAAATAAAAAGAATGAATGAAAAGGCAAACCTTGTGTTCAAAGTCATGGGGAAAAACTTGAAGGAGAGATCAAGTTATGTTATACTTGTAAGAAACCTAGTCACTTTGCTCGTAGATGTTCTGAAGGAACTCAAAATGCACAAAACAATCCTAATGAGGAAGGAAAGAAGTACATGAGAGATGCAAGAGACAACATAGCACTTGAAGGTGTTCTTCCCATCTTTGACCAATTAGCTAGAGTTTTGTATGGCCTAGGTGCATCGCATTCATTCATATTTAAAATGTTTGTAGAGGATGTTGAGCATCCTCAAAATAAGTTAGATGTATCTTATGTTGTTTTCACTCCCCTAGGGAAAGTGATCCTAGTGAATGAATGATTAAAGTAAGTGATTTTTAATTTAAATTGAAGGGATATGTTTGCTAATCTTGGAGATGGTAGATTATGATGTGATTTTAGGAATGGATTGGCTTTCTACTTATAATGCCATGGTGGATTTTAAGCTGAAAAGAATAGAATTGTGTGTGCTGGGAATTTGGAAGTGGAAAGTTCAATGAAGGATTGGAAGAGAGAATTCTTTTGTCATCTCAGCGGTTAAAGCTCGAATAATGATTGAAAAAGGATGTTATGCATTTATGGCTAGTTTAGTGGTGTTGAATAAGGGGAGGGGCAAGTTGGAAGAGATAGCCTTAGTGAGAGAATTTCCTAATGTCTTTCAGGAAGAAGCGATTAAAGGTCAAAGAATGATTGAAAAAGGATGTTATGCATTTATGACTAGTTTAGTGGAATTGAATATGGGGAGGAGCAAGCTGGAAGAGATAGTTGTAGTGAGAGAGTTTCTTGCTCTGGAAGAACTACAAGGTTTCCTTCCAAGGAGGGAAGTAGACTTCACTATAGATTTGATTATAGGGACATTACCTATTTCAAAAGCTCCTTATAGAATGGCTCTTCTAGAGTTGAAAGAGCTTAAAACCCAACTTGAAGAATTGTTAGAAAAAGGAATCATTAGGCCAAGTGTTTCTGCATGGGGGGCACTAGTTTTTTTATCAAAGAGAAAGATGGGTCTATGAGATTATATATTGACTATAGGATGCTAAAAAAGTAATGGTTAAGAATAAGTATCCATCACCCCGCATTGATGATTTGTTTGATCATTTGCAAGTAGCAAAACTCTTTTCATCAATAGACCTTAGATCTCGATATCATCAACTGAGGAGCAAAGTAGAAGATACATCTTAAACTGCTTTTTGAACAAGGTATGGACACTATGAGTTTATGGTAATGTCATTTGGACTCACTAATGCTCTAGTAGTATTCATGAATTTGATGAACCGTATGTATAAATTTACTTTAGATAAGTTTGTTTGTCTCTGCAGATGACATACTTATTAATTCAGCATCGATGGAAGAACATGAGGAACACTTGAGAGAAATACTTACTATTCTTCGAAAACATAATCTTTATGAAAAGTTTAGCAAGTGTGACTTTGGGCTTGAAAGTATTAACTTTTGAGAGCTTATTATTTATGAGGATAGGGTGTTAGTGGGTCCTTCAAAAGTAAAAGCAATTTTAAATTGATAAAGATAGAAGAATGTGACAGAAGTTAGAAGTTTTCTTGGGTTAGCAGGATATTATAAAAGATTCATCAAAGAATTTCAATCCGTAGCTCTTCCAATTACTAAATTAACAATGAAGAATGTAAAATGTGAATGGAATGAGGGTTGTGAAGGAAGCTTCTTGAAATTGAAAGAGATACTTGCCATGACTCTAGTTTTGGTGTTACTTGAAGGTGAAGAAGGTTTTGTTGTTTATAGTGATGCTTCAAAAAAAGGGTTGGGATGTGTTATTTGTTAGTTTGTTGGACTATATGTGTGGCATAGACAAACCAAGATAATAAAGTAACTCTAACTCGTAATTAAGTTACAAGATTTATTTTCCTCCTTTAAATAAAATAAACCTTAAAATTTAACCAATTAAACATTCCTAATTCTAATATGTTCTAATGAAAATTTCACAACCAAATCAACAACCAAAACATACAAATTTTTTACTTGGAAACCCTAATTAGGAACAAACCACAGGGCACTCTGTCCATAGCAACTATGCAGTATATAAATTTAAGATTACAAAATTATTGATTACATAGAACAAAGACTCCCTCTTTTTCTTCAAACCAGCTAGATCTTCACACCACTCTTGAGTTTTGAGTCAATCACTCCATGGTTGTTTACTGAACATAGCTTGATCTTCTTCTCCTTTGTGCTCTCGTAATCAACATAGATATTTTATCTTCTCCTTAGAATGAATCTTCTACACTTGATCTTCTTAGCAACTAGCTTCAGTAAACACATAGTATTTTGTGCTCGAATCTCACCTCTAAACACTCTTTTTTATTTATGGTAGAGATTCTCATAACTGAGAAGACAACTATCTCTAAACTCCATTTTAGAGACTCTACACAAGCAATCAAATTTTTTCTAGGTCTTCTCCCAATCAACTTCATTGTCTTTCCTTATGTATATCAATCACAACTAGTAAAAAGATCCTCCATGTGTTGGCCTCGGGTTAGTTGACTAACTGTCCATTTGCATGTCAGATTTGACCTATATAAATTAGGAATTATGAATTTCTTCTTGAAATAATGATTATAGCCACATAAGTATTCTTTACAAGTCCACCAAAAGCATATCAATCTAAATTATATATTAAAAGATATGGCCGAAGTACTAAGATTGTATCAATCTGTCCAAATCAGCTTCTTACGAAATTTAGTTCTCTTGATGCAAATCTGAAATCCGACGGGTCCAAAAGGTTAAGTCCTACCATTACATGCATGCCTAGACCATTTGGAGCCCATTTTTTACTTTTAAATAGCTTTGGGTAGTTGGGCTTCACTTCCTCTTATACTTGGATCATGTTGAAGCCCGTTTAGACATGTAAATACAACTAAATCCAACTCACCTATTTAAAATATAAATAGCCCAAATATGTAGTGAATTAACACAAAATATGATTGTAATTAAAGATTTCAAAGCATTTAATTAAATATTATTTTAGTGCATCAGCAGTGTGTACTACAAGACATTTTACATCTTCTTTCTTCACCCAAATTGTCTTAGTTTTTTACAAATTCTTGAATTTGACTCAAATCTTTATGATGTTTGGCATTCTCAAGTGACTTTGCATTTACTTTTTGTTCTTTCTTATAATAACCATTATGAACAAACTTATGAAAAGAGCTTAGTGATTTATATGTGTGATCTCTATATCCATGACTTTGAACTTTTGCACTAAGTTCTTTTAAGTTTTTCCCATCCATGTGATTTGTCTAAGCAAGTCAATGTTAATAGTCTCTTCACTAATTTGTTTTTGTTTGACTCAATTTTAGCTACTAGATCATTCTTAATCATTTGTGTTCTAATCAACAGTTTAGAATTGGAAGTACTAGCACCATGAACATTCAAATATTTGCATTAACAAGTTTAGTCATTCCTATGGAATTTGAATTATTTTGTCCCACATACCATAAACCACTTTTGTCATATCCAAATTGATGACATGAGAGAATATTTTCAAGTTTTTCTTTGCCTTTAACAAATTCTTTTAGTTTAGAATTTGTGGATTTCAATTCTTCTTCCAACAACTCAATTGTCTCAAGCAACTCAATATTTTTTATCTCACATAGAGATTTATCATGCACAAGTTGTGAAGTCTCATGTTCCATATAGCACAAAATTTTGTCCAAATTATCTTCAATTCATTAAAAACATGATTATTCCTAACAACAACAAAATTTGAAACTAAAAAAGATAATGTAAGCATGCTTTTCAATTCCATGGCAACCAAAATGAAAATTATCCTTCAATCACAAGGAAAAAATCTCAAAATTATTCAAAATAACCTCAACTAATACTTGTTGGTTTGTTGGACAATGTGTGTGGCATAAAGAAACTGAGAAAATAAAGTTCCTTTAACTCGGAATTAATTAAAAATATTTATTCCTCCCTTTAAACAAAATAAACCTCATAATTTAACCAAATAAACGTTCCTAATTCTAATGTGTTCTAATGAGAAATTCCCAATCAAATCAGCAACCAAAACATGCAAGAATTTTTACATAGAAACCCCAATTAAGGAAAATTCATAGGGCACTGTGTCCAGATCAACTATGCACTATGTAAACTTAAAATTATAGAATTACTAATTACATAGATAAAAGACTCCCTCTTTTTCTTCAAATCAGCTAGATATTCACATCACTCTTGAATTCTAAATCAACTACTCCTTTGTTGTTTACTGGTCATAGTTTGATCTTCTTCTCCTTTGTGTTCTCTTGATCAACATAGATTTTTCATCTCCTCCTTAGAATGAATCTTTTATCTACTTGATCTTCTCAGCAACAAGCTTTAGAAAACACATAGTATTTTATGGTCCAATCTCACATCTAATCACTCTGTTTAATTTATGGTAGAGATTCTCACAATTTAGAAGACAACTATCTCAAAACTTCATTAAAGAATCTCCAACATGCTCTCAAAGTTTTTCTAGGTCTTCTCTCTTCATCCATCATGTTTCGATGCCTTTTTATATACTCACAAACCCTAAAAGGAAAAGGTCACTAATTTAAAATCTTAACCAAACCAGGAAATCTTAAATTTGGCAACCTACCACTCCAATGATCAATCGTTTTCATAGGGCGATTGATCACTCCCTGTATTTTTCATCACAACTCTTCAAACGATCAATCACTTCAACTCACCAATTAATCGTCAACTCGGCTTCGTTTTACACAGTAATTTTAGGTGACGATCAATCCTATCATAGAAATGATTGATCGTTCTATCAAGTTTTTTGAAAATTTGTTTTTTTTCTATATAAAACTCCAAACTCCACCATTCTTTCACCTAAGGTCTTTTTTACCCTAAGTGTCAGAATGTGAAGTGTGTGTGTGTGTATGCTTTTATCTGATGAAAACATGGATTTGAGTCTTCTTTTCATTCCATCTTCCTAAATCCACCTTTAGACTATAAACTGTCTCAAAGTACACATTTTATGACATTGTTTTGATCACGACAATAAGCCAATACATGACATAAGGAACTTATGTTCTTATGATCTTATGCAGCATGGTATAGTAGTGGCCTACACATCCAAACAATTGAAGACACATGAGCTTAATTATCCTAACCATGATCTTGAACTAGCTGCAGTTGTATTTGCCTTAAAGATATGGAGACGTTATCTTTATGGAGTAACTTCTTAAGTTTTCGCCTATCATTAGAGTTTGAACAATGCCTTTTCCCAGAAAGATTTAAATTTGAGACAAAGAAGATGCTTGTAATATTTAAAGGATTATGATTTTTTCTATTTTTTATCATCTTGGTAAAGCTAATGTTGTGACAGATGCATTGAGTAGAAAGACAGATGCAGTCATGGCTGGTTTATAATTAAGAGAGTGGGATTTAATTGAGAAGTTAGCTACCTTGCACAATGAGGAATTACCAAGCTAAGGGCAACCGATCATAGCTAATTTGAAGATTAAGTCCCAAGTAGTACAAAAGATTTTAGAAGCACAACTATTGGACAAGGAGACACAATAGTTAAAATAGAAGAAAGACTTCATAAAAGAAGTTGATAGAGGCATAAGGTTTAGGAACAAGTTGGTAGTTCCTAATATTAAAAACTTGAAAAGGGAATTGTTAGAAACAACCCATCATTCACCATATACAGTTCATCCTAGAGGAACTAAACTATATAGAGACTTAAAAGAAAGATTTTGGTGGAATTGGATTAAAAGGGATGTTGGAGATTTTGTGTCTTGATGTTTAACTTGTCAATAAGTGAAGGTTGAACATCAAAGACCAACAGGGACACTTAATCCTTTGGACATACCTCAATGGAAATGGGAAGAAATCACAATGGATTTTGTTGTGGGATTACCTAAGACTCAAAGCAAAAATGATGTTATTTGGGTAATGGTGGATCAATTGACCAAATTTGCCTTTCTACATATTAGATGGCCGCAATCATCCAAAAGTTTAGCAAAATTGTACATTTAAGAGATAGTGAGATTGCATGGAACTCCATTATCAATAATGTCCAATAGAGATCCTAGGTTTACATCTAAGTATTGGAAAAGTATTCAAGATGCCTTGGAAACTAAACTATATTCAACATACCTTTTCACCCTCAAATGGATGGACAATACAAAAGAACAATCAAAACCTTAGAAAATATGCTTCGAGCTTATATGTAGGAATGGAAATGGAATAAGGACACATTCTTACCATTTGCAGAGTTCTTTTACAATAATAGTTTTCATTGTAGCATTGGAATGACACTATATGAAGCATTATATGGAAGATGATGTTGGTCGCCCACAAGTTGGAATGAAGTTGAGGAAAGACAACTTTTTGAAGAAGAGTTGATAAGGCATTGTGTTGAAAAGAATCATGACATCCAGATAAAACTTCCCACAGCCCAAAGTAGACAAAAGAAATATGCTGATTTGAGAAAAAAGAGACTTGGAGTTTGAAGTAGGAGATCATGTGTTTCTTAAAGTATCACCTTCTAAGGGAGTGATGAGATTTGGTAAAAAGGGAAAATTGAGTCCTAGATATGTGGGTTCTTTTGAAAATATTACAAAAATTAAACTAGCAACTTATAAACTCTCTATACCACCAAGTCTAGCTAAGGTTCATAATATCTTTCTCATATCCATGTTAAGAAAGTACATTTTTTATCCCTCGTATGTGATTGACCTTTCAAGTTTATAGTTACAACCTGATCTTACCTTTGAAAAAAAGCCTGTGATGATTATTGGTTAGAAAAATAAGAAACTTACGGAATAAAGAAATACCAATGGTTAAGGTTCTTTGGAGGAGTCAAGTAATAGAAGAATTAACTTGGGAGTTAGAAGTAGAATATAAAAAACGGAAGGATGTGACACCCATAATTTTGTGAGGAATTTCTACATATTTGTTCATGATTTCTCATTGTTCATATTTTACCTTGTGTAGGAGGTTCTTTTGAACCAAAGAATCTTTATGATAACCATAGGATTTTTTAGTGATGAACTCAAGGAAGTAGCAAAGATGATAAGTATGAAGTTTGTTTCATCTTAGTTTGGAATAAAAAGTTATGTCAGTGAACATCGATGCATCAGTGGACCTACCAATGAAGTAGCTTTTCACTGTCAGTGAGGTTCGACATCAGTCAACGCATAGACAGAGTACTAAAGACACTGTCGGTAGCCATTGACGCATTGATGATGGTGAAATAGTTTGACCGATGGGTTTGAAATTGCACAAAAGAGCAGTTCCAAGCGGTTTTAGGGATGGTTATGCCCCAGAATTTGGTTATTTGATTCTCATATGAATACCTTTGATAAATCTTGATCCTAATCCCACAAATTCTACAACATTGAAGAGAAAGCAGTGAATTGAGGGCATGTCAGAATGCAATAGAAGTGAAGAAGAACCGGATTCATGGAGACCTCATTCATTTGCAAAAAGAGATCGGATTGCTAACCTAGTACTATGATTTAACATCATGTGTATGCACAATGAAATGGAATTTCAAAGTTATGGTGTTTGAATGCATGAAATCATAGCATCTAAAAATTTTCTGTTATGATTATCATTATCATCATGATTCTTGTGTTAAATGAGTGTTTTTCTTCCATGTAATCATGTTATAGATTTGATCATGGAATAGTAAATGTGTGATATCATGTTACTTCATGTTTCTACATTAGTTTGAAATAAATTAATAGACATGTTATCCTTCCTGACCATCGGCATGTCCATCGACTACGATGTAACGGAGGAGATGACAGTGGGGTTATGAAAAGCATCGACACGCCGCTGAGTTGTCGGCGGGTCACCAACAAGTGTAGTAGTGCCCCATGCATTGGTGTTTGCCATGTCGAAGGCAACTAGAAGGGAGAGGTACACCACATACACATGCCTATTGGTGTTATTAGCAAATATGGTAGCACCAAGTAAATAAGCGTGTGAATGCTGCTTGATGACTATCCATGTGGAATCATCTGGGAGCACAAGAAAATCACCCAATAACCATTTAAGGCTCACTTGGCTACCACATAATACTGTAGGTGGAGGTACTTGGCTGAGGACTCCAACTAGTAAATCTATGGTAGCATCCTGTCATATTGTCATTCCTATTAAGTCCAATAAGTACAACCACATCAGATAAGGTGATAGACACCTCCCCAAAAGGCAAATGGAATGTTTGCTTCTCCCTTTGCCATCTCTCGACGAGAGTTGTGATCAAAAGCCTATCTAGACTAAGGTATAGTAAATGGATGAAGTGTTTAAATCCAACTCACTCAATATATGGCAAAATACCCTCATCTACCTCCCATTGTCTAAGGCTAGTGAAATGCTCAGTGCACTTGAAGTACCCAGGGTCCTACAATAAGTTAAAATATTCTAAACCAAAGTACAATTTCATAACAAATAAAATCAAAGTCATGTTAAGTGAAAATACCTTTTCTCTCCAAATGGAGACCGACCTATGGGAGTCATGTTCAACAAGAACAGGCTCATCAATTGGGCCTAGTGATCATTTATAATTAAACCATTTGTAAGTGTACAAGGTAATTATACTAGGATAAGTATTTTAGGGTTGTCGAACCTTAGGTATGGATGAATTATTACTAAATCTAAAGAGGAATTTGTTGATTAAAAACTAAAAAGAACTTAAAACTAAAATTAAGTAAAGAAAATAATCAATTAATTTAAAAGTAAGAGATTAATATGATGGAAATTACTTAGAAAATTGAATCCACTATAAAACCATAACAATTCCTTAACTTTTAATCTAAATCTAGTGTGAATATGAACAAGTATTCTCAGCTACAAACTAGAATTAGTTCAAAAGAATCATTAGTTAAATTTATGGCATGAACTATCTTCGACAATAGCATAAATCATCTACACTAAACTAACTATAGGCATGACTCGTCTCATCTTAGTATAACTCATCTAATTAATTAATCATATGAACATTAAATCACAAAAATTAGAATCGATGTAAATATCAAAACCACATCAATCTATCATCTACAAGACAATAACTCAACATAGAATTGAATAAATATTAAAAGTACTTCCATCAAAAAGGAAATCATTATCATACAATTGTCATAATTCACCACTGAGATCTAAATTAAAAAGAAAAAAAACTGAAACTAATCTATAGCTTCATCAAATCCTAAGTAAAAGAAAAATCTAGCCTTGCATGGTAAAATAAAGCTCTTGAATCTCCATTGAAAGCTTTGAAAAATCTTCCATCTTCTTCTTCCTTTTTCTCTTCAGAAAATCTACTAGAATCCTTATATTTCGAGCAATATATGTTTTTATAAAGGCATAAAAACCATAGGAAGAAGTCTAATATGAAAAGGATTCAAAATTAGCTTAAACTAAGAAACTGCGTATTATCCCAATTGATCGCCATACACACCCAATCGATTGGCTGTATTGTATTTTTCTTACAAACCACGTTTAGCCGATCGAACGCTGCAAGACCTCGATCAATCACCAATGAAGAATTTGCACAAAATTAATATAAGTAAGCAAATTTACTTCAAAACATCATACAAGCTTTTTCTAACGTAATTAAATTTAATTTTTTAATTATTTAAACTATATTAACTCTTAAATGTGACTCCTCAATAGAATAATTAAGGGTAAAATAATATATAAAATATACTTATCAAATACCCCCAAACTTATATTTTGCTAGTCCTCGAGCAAAACAAAACAACTAATCTAGAAAAATAAATAAATGCCACTTTCGTAGGAAATGACGATTGTATTTAGCGTATCCAACATGCCTTTAAACCCCTAGGTGTCCCTAGTTGGACGAGTTGTGTCTCGTGAGGGTTTGTAGTAATGATACCCACAAACATTTAAACCTAAGAAAAGAAATAAAACAAAACAAAACAAGAAAAGAAAATTTCTAAAAACAATCTTCTCTTAAAACACAACTATTTTTAAGAAGAACCAACCACAAATATTTGAAACAAGTAAATAATTTTGATATGATCACTTTCAAGTAAGGAATTATCCATTCTATAACTCCATCTTAGAAATAATTGTGCAACTACATATACACATTTTAAAAACATGAAGTGTAGAAACTTTGTAGTCATACAATTTCATTTTTTTATTAACAAGCATATCTTATGTGACCCATTAACCAAGCTCATTAAAGTTCACTAACTTAAAAATATAATAATGAGAATCTTTCATCCTTAACATCTCACAATAAAACCTCATATAATGACCTTCAAATTTAAATTAAATTCAGGGAATAAGAACATAATATAATATACCTCAAAATATGACTTGTGCAATACATAGTTCTATTAAGCTTTCTAAATAGTCCATGTAACAAGTGTTAGGCCAGTGTCCCTAATCCAGTTGGCTCAAGGCATTAGGTGTGAAAACACCCCTTAGGCATAATAACTCGAACTATAAAGGCTACAGAAATAAGCAAGTCATAAAAGAATTTATTTCAACTTTTCACCTTTTGACGCGATCCCTTATGCTTGCCTAGGCACAAGGCCCAGTTACTCAGTTGAAATAGAAATAAACCTTTACTCTTTTTTTTTTCTTTTTTTCAATCAATCTATCTTTTTTTTCGACTTTTTTTTCTCATTTTTTTCAACCTTTTTTTTCATAACACACTTATCCCATTTTTTTATATAATAGCCAAGCATAAAGATCTATCATAAAACATTGAAAATTACTCAATTGTCATGTTTTCAAAAATATGCTAAGTTAAAGATATCCCACTAGGAGTACAAGTAATAAATCATAAAATTATATTCCTATAACTTTCAAGTGTGTGAAATGTGATTTAAAAATATAAGCACAATTATCCAAGATAAAGAAATTAAAATAGAAACTACTCACTCAATTGTTTTCTTCACTTAGTTAATTACTTGAACTTCTTTATGAAATTGATCTCTTTAAAAACAGACATATGCTTTTAAAAGAAAATAGGTGATAAAAAACACATAAAAGAAAAAAAGAAAAGAAAAAATAAAAATATCTTTCTACACCCCCAAACCTAAACTGAATATTGTCCTCAATGTTAAAGAAAATATATACTGAAAGGACAAAAATAAGTAAGAGAGAGAAAGATATCACCTAAATGCACAACTAATCTGCTAATCTAAAACTGAAGTACATAGGATTGAGAAAAAAAATATAAGTGATAAAGCATTTCCTCAAACATAAAGTACTATTCTCATAAAAGAAACAATAACTATAATGAGAAAAGAAACAAAAGAAGAGAAAAATAAGTACATAAAACCTAAATGAACTAAAGAAGATAAACAAAATCAAGAAAAAGAAATATATCAAAAACATGAGTTGCCTCCCAAGAAGTGCTAAGTTTATTGTCTTCAGCCAGACAATACCAACATTCTCAAATATATCAGGGCAGGTGGTAGATATTGGCATTTGCTCTTCTCTTAAGTCTCCAAAAGGATGATTCAGAAAAATTAGAAGGCATAACTTGATTATGGGTTGCGACAAAAGATGGACCTCTATCATAAACATCAAATCTAAAATTGTCCATCATAAAACATTCAGTATCACAAGTTGCAGGTAAATTATTAGACACATCAAAAACATTTAGTTGCACTTTCATGTTCCCAAAGGACATCTTCATTACCCCTGTCCTACAATTTATGCATGCATTAGCTGTGGCAAGGAAAGGACAACCTCGAATGATAGGAATTTGATGTGTGGAGTTGGTATTGGTTTCCATATCTAAGATAATAAAATCAACAAGGAAAAAGAACCAGTCAACTTTCACTAAGACATCCTCAATGACTCCACGAGGCTTACGCATATAATGGTCAGCTAATTGCAAGGATACTGATGTAGGCAGCAAGTTTCTTACACCTAATTGTTTGTGCACTAAGGGAGTAGATTAACACTAGCACCAAGGTCAAGGAGGGCTTTATGGATGGAGTGATCGCCTATGACACAAGAAATAGTGGGCACTCCAGGGTCCTTATACTTAGGTCAGGTGGCATACTTCAAAGAGAGCTTACTTGCTTGGTGAGAAAGACCTTCTTAGACACATGGGTCTTAGATTTACACTTTTGAGTGCATAGGTCTTTTAGGTACTTAGCATAAGCAAGGGCTTGCTTAATTGCATCTAAAAGGGGGAGATTAATTTTGACTTGCTTGAAAGTCTCAAGAATCTAATTAGTCCTAGCCAATCTCTTTTTAAATGTGGGGCCATGTCAAGATACTGAGGAAAAGGTGCCCTAGGGATATAAGATCCCTCAGAAGTGGTCTTAGGCTATGGCTCTGAGAAAGGGGAAGAAAATACAAACTCCTTCTCATGTGGTGCACTCACTTCTACTTGAGGCTCATTAAGGGCTGCCCTCTCTAATTCCTCACTCCTATCATCTGTCACTTCTGTTCACCCAACCTTATTGTCAACAATCCTCCCACTCCTAAGAGTCATTATGGAATGAACTTGTTCATTAGAGGGAGGAGCTCCCTTTACCTAAAATTGACCTTTAGGGTTTTATAGAGGTTGACTTGGTAACGTACCCATCTCTCTTTTGTTAATAGCATTATCTAGTTGTCCAATTTGGGCTTCTAGGTTTGCTATAGATTGTGTGTGGGAGAGTAGGATTTCAGTATGAGATTATAGCTCTTGTATTGCAGTTAAGACCTTCTCTTCAAAACCCGGACTCCTGCGAGGTTGGACATATGGGGGTTGCACTTGAGGTTGGTGGATAGGGACTTGTCGAACTTAGAATGTTTGCCTAGGTTGCCCACAACCCCTTGGTTTTGTATCTGCCAAGAAAAGTTAGGATTATTCCTCCACCCGAGGTTATATGTGTGTGAAAATGGATTATTCTCAGCCCTAGGGAAGGATTGAGTAGCATTCACATGGTCTTGGATAAGCTCAGGAAATTGAGATGCAGAGGGACACTCCATGATAGTATGGGCTAGGCTAAGGCATATTGTGCATGTATGTTGAGTGAAGGGAGTGGGCTGATGGGTTGAAGTCATACGAAGGTCCAACTTCCTACTCAAAATATCAACTTTAGAGGAGAGGTCTAATGGCCTTTTAACTTCATACAAATCACCCCTAGAGGGGGCATTGTTTAAGGTAGATAATCCACTCTCATTTCTATTTAATGCAACATGTTGAAGAGAATTTTTACTCAAGTCCTCAAAAGGCTTACATACCTCATTTTCATTTTTTAGTAAAAAGGTACCCCCACAACTTGCATCAACAAGATGGCGGTTTTGTTCAATAAGGCCCTCATAAAAACGTTGCACTAGTTGCCATTAAGGGACAACATGATGGGGACACCTCCTAATAAGGTCATTCAGTTTATCCCAACTCTCATGAAACTGTTCGGTGGGTAGTTGGGCAAAAGTGGTTATGGCCTTTCTTATTTGGTTGGTCTTGCCTATGGGGAAGTATTTTTTGAGGAACTCTTGTTGCATTTGGGCCTATGTTGTAATGGTGTCTGGCTCTACTAAGTGAAGCCATTTATTAGCCATATCTTTCAATCTGAGAGGAAAAAGGCAAGGTTTTACAGCCTCATCGGTTAAATTTGAGAACTTAAAAGTTGTGCATAGTTCCAAAAAGTCATCTAGGTGCTTATACGGGTTTTCATTGTTAAGCCCATAAAAGGATGGAAGCATTTGAATGACATTGGGCTTAATTTCATAATTTTGAATGGCAGCCGCTGGCAACCGAATGCATGAAGGAGAGGTATACTCGTTGGGAGTGAAATACTCCCTTAGAGCTTTGAGTGGTTCA
Source organism: Saururus chinensis (assembly GCA_035235625.1). Lineage (NCBI taxonomy): Eukaryota > Viridiplantae > Streptophyta > Magnoliopsida > Piperales > Saururaceae > Saururus > Saururus chinensis. The sequence continues at coordinate 34,303,550 of CP141140.1, forward strand.
TCTACTAATTGATGTTCAGCCATGATGAGGGTAGAAGTAGTGTTGGATGTAGTGGAATTGGTGGGAGAGTTTGGAGGTGTAGGTCGAGGGCAACTTAGCTTTCCTAGATGTTCGCTCAAGCTCAGGGTCAAATGGTGCTAATAGGGGGAGCAAGGAGTAACGACCACACATACACGACAAACACACTACACAATGTGAATATTGGTATTTGTGGTAATAGCACATAAGGAATATCTCTTTTCCAAAATTGGCGATCATGAGGAGAGTAATTGTGACACCCACAATTTTGTGTGGAATTTCTATGTATTTCTTCATGATTTTTCTCATTGTTTGTTTTTGACCTTTCATGGTAGTTTCTTGTGTCTTTTGAACAAACAAATCTCTATGATAAACATAGAATTTTTGAGTGATGAACTTGTGCAAGTAGCAAGGATGCTAAGCATGAAGTTTTTTTCACTTAGTTTGGAATAAAAGTTCTTTTGGCAAGCATCAACGAGTAGGGGAACCTACCAATGAATTAGTTTTTCACTATTGGTAAGATTTTTTGACACATTGGTCAACTCACTGATGGAATACTAAAGACATTGTCGATAGCCATCAATGTGTCGACGATCGTGAAACGGTTTTACTAATGGGTTTGAAACTACACAAAAGAGTGGTTCCAAGGATTTCTGGAACAGTTATTTGATTCTCATACAAAAAACCTTTGGAAAATGTTTACCCTAATCCCACAAATTCTCCAACTTTGGGGAGAAATCTATGAATTGAGAGCATGCCAGAGTGCAGTGGAAGGGAAGATGAACCGGATTGATGTTGATGTTTAGGTATATGTGCCCTTGTGTATGTGGAAATCCTTCTAATGGATCACACCCCAAGACTATGGGATAAAAGCACTTAAGGACAAAAGGATCCTTCTGTCTGATTGGCACCTTAAGTGAGTCTTTAGCTACGTACAGAAAGGGTTTGGTATGAAATAGGACTAAGATAATTCGACTCTCTAAGGATGGAAGTAATATAGAACCAATGATTATGGAAGTTGAGACTTTGACCACTTGTATCCATGAGCCCTTGTAGGCTTTAACTTCATGATATGTGTTGTTAAATTTTAATTGTTTACTCGCAAGCGCACGAATCTATAGTAATTAAGCAGCTAAATGGAGTGTCGATCCCACAGAGACTTGAAATCGGAAAAGTAAATTTAATCTAACTCAAGTAAACTCTAATCTAGTTAACAAATATAAAAATAATAATTGGACTAAAGTAACTAACAAAAGCAAATAAGAGTTCAAGGCAATTAAACTATCTAAATCAAAATTCTAAAACTTTAATCTAAAAATAAGAAAGCAAAGCAAAATAAACAAAATACTAAGAATCAAACAAAATACTAAGGCATAGGAATCCACATTCATTAAATCATAGAAACTCATAACCATGATCATTGATCATATTTCCACATCATCTCATAATAATCTAAAATTCAATCTTCGTTATTATAGAAAATATCATCATTAAACTCTCATCTATAATAAATAAATATTTTATTTCTCCTCACTTCAACGGATTAAAATCAAGTCATTAATTGTATCCACAATTTGTAAATCACAACTAATACCCAATTTCAATATTAAACAAGACAAAACCAAGTAAAAAAAATTAATGAAAACCAATTTAAATCATGAGAGAAGCATGACTAAACTCATATCCAAATCAATCTCATTAATTAAAGAGGTAGAAACAAATAACATTAAAACCACCATTAAGAAAAATTAATCAAGTCTCATAATCATGAAATTCTTTGACTTAATGAAGTTTCATCTAAGCCTTAGCAATGAAATTTAGCCACTCATTAATCTAAAAAACTAAAATCTTCATTAAAACAAATGAAAAGAGACTTACAATTTAGAAGAAAATTGAGCAAAAATCAAAAATTGAGAACTGCTACAGTACCGGCGAACAGTAATTACGGGTTACTGTTCATCATTTTCAACCTCAGGCCGTGAACAGTTCTGCTACATAAATATGCAAACTGAAAATTTTGTTTCTGCTTCTTCTTCATTCCTCTTGCTTGGAACTTTAACTTTATTACTTTCAAAGTGTTCTATCATCAATTTCGGATGATGGGATTCAAGGAATTTGGCTCTGGTTCGTTCTATTCTCCTCTCCCTTTCTCTGCAATTCTCTGCCTTTAAATAAATTTCTGGACAACAACTATTTTCCTTGATTAAGTCTCAATTCTACCCCAAAATAAGAGCTCCTTGCTATGTTTAAACATTCCTGTAAAAAGCTTTCTTGTTGCTCAATTCTTTCCCACTTTATTTCCGATTTCCTTTCTTCATTCTCTCTTGTTCGTGTTCAACAATGGCAACTACGAAAATCAGCTTTCATTCTTCAATTCTACACATTGAATGCATTATTCATTAATTAAGTTAAAATGGATATTGAAATGCCCAATTAATTTGTTCAAATTCGTATTCAATTTCACTCAAAATCAAGTAACTGCAATTTGGACGTTTTTGTTCAATTTTTGTCCAAGAACTCGTCCAGATTTCTTCTCAGCTCATTAAGCACTTCTGTTCATGTCCATATATATTTTCAACCTATCCACAAGTTCAGAAAATTGTCCAAATCACTTTTAAGCATGTATAGAGTATTGTAAATTTTTCTAAACATCGTCCACATACCTTAGGAAACGTGCATTACCTAAATCACATAAACAGTCACAATTCAAATGTATAAGACATTTGAAGAACACTGATTTTATTCAGATACAATCTTAAACAATTAACATTACCTAAATTATGTAATAATTAAATCATACTACTAATATCTATCTTAACATAAATAAACCCTAATTAACTCTTAATTAACCTAATCATACACTAGAAAATAAGGTAAATAGGCATATAAAATATATAAAAATCATGAATATCAAATACTCCCAAACCTATATTTTGCTAGTCCTCGAGCAAAACTAAAATAAAAATAACAGAAAACTCAAAACTAACTACTCCACTTCCGCAGGAAATCTCGATTGCATTTAGCATATGCAACAAGCCTTTAAACCCCTAGTTTACACTAGTGAACGAGTTATAGTCTCGTGAGGGTTTGCAGTGAATTTACCCACAAAATTCAAAACCAAAAAGTTAAAAGAAAACTAAAATTAACACCATAGAAAATTCACAGATCAACTCCTCCTACACATGTGACTTCATTTAATAAAATCATTCATATGTAAATGTAATGCATAATACAACTTTTCTTCTAAAATAATAATTCATTTTGACAACTTCATATTGGTGGCAAGTACTCATACATTAATAATAGTTTTTTTTCAAAATAGACATTGCCAAGTAATTAATTATATAATCCCAATTTTATGAATCGAACAACTCAATGTGTCTCATGTCCACTCAGCAATTTCAATTTAACACTCAAAAATAGACATTAGCATCCATTCATCTTCAAGAAATCATAATAGAGAATCATGCAAAACCTTCCTTAAAAAATAAAACACCCTCGACCACCTGACAACCTATTCAGGATATAACTGCATAATGTCCTACTAGAATTTTATGCTCATCTCATATGACATGTGTAAGGCTTAGCCTTCTTAAGCTTTCTATAAGATCCATGTAACAAGTGTTAGGCCAGTGACTCCCAATCCAGTTGGCTCAGAACACTAGGTGTTAAAGCAACCCTCAGGCTTAATAACTTGAACCAAATAGGTTTCAAGGCTATGCATGTCATAAATTAGTCAACTCTACCTTTTAACTCGAACACCCTATGCTTAGTGAGGCACGCCGAGTCCCGATCTACTCAATAGAGAGACTATATTTTTTTATTTACAATTTTTTTCAATCTTCTTTTTTTTCAACTCAATTTTTTTTATTTTTTTTCTCTCTTTTTTTTTCTTCCGAGCACATTATCAACCTTAATTATGATGACAGAAAGTCTAGACTATTCTACAAAATAGGAATAGTTAAGCCCAAAACTCTATTATGATAACATGAATACTACTAGATCATGCCAAAGTTTTATTCTCATAAGAAAATAATTACTTAGTTTCAATGATATCCACCAAGATGTAAGACCATAATCAAGGGCTCAAATTCTCACTTAGACAAATGTATTTCCAATTTTTCAAAATAAGAGCACAATAAACCAATATGATGTAATCAGAACTCAAAATTATTAAATCCATTAAGTCATATAAACATGTTCTAAATAGACTGATATCATTAAATAAAGTCACATCTAAAAGAAATATCAATGTAAATAAGAAAAAACATAAATTTGTTTTCATCATTTTTTTAACTAAAACTAAAACACATACTCTAAACAAAAACTAAAAATATCTTTCTATACCCCCAAACCTAAACTAAACATTATCCTCAATGTATAAAAGAAAATAATGACAACTGTGAAAATAAGTAAAGAGGAAAAAGAAAAGATAGTACCTCTCTTGATGTGCTCATAGACATAGCTATCAAAAGAAAAATGGTTAATAAAGCACAAACATAATCATATAAGGGTAAATCAATAATGAATCAAATAAGCACACCCTAATAATGATTAGAGTAATCAACAAAAATAAAAAATAAAAAAACTAATTAAAAAAATTAAAAATAAAAACACTAACTACAAATGTAAACAAAATAACTATCAAAACCTAAAATTGGGTTGCCTCCCAAGAGCGCTAAGTTTACTGTCTTCAACCAGACACACATAAAACTCATCTAGGGTCCTTTAAAGCAATTATCATCTCATTGTCAATTGGACTTATCAAATCAGAGTGAGTTAAACAAATATTTAGTGGATCATCGGAACAAATAAAAGGAAAAGCATCATCCACTAAACTCTCAATCATGTCAACCTCAAAAGTATCATCAAAGTCTAATGGTTGTCTACTTGTATCAAATACATTTAACTCACATGTCAAGTTCCCAAAAGAAAGCTTCATCACTTCATTTCTACAATTTATTAGACCATTAGATGTAGCAAGGAAAGGACGACCCAAGATAACAGGAATTTGCCCATGGATATTCTGAACAGGCTGAGTATCAAGGACAACAAAGTCAACTGGAAAGTAAAATGTGTCAACCTTAATTAGAACATCTTCAACAACACCTCGAGGAATTTTTACAGATCTATCAGCTAATTGAAGTGTCATTGATGTGGGTTTCAACTCTCCCAATCCCAATTGCACATACACAGAATATGGCAACAAATTCACACTAACCCCTAAATCTAACAAAGCCCGCTCAATGTGATGATCCCCTATCTTGCATGAAATTGTGGGACAACCAGGATCCTTATGTTTGACAGGGAATTTACATTGAATAATAGAGCTGACTTGCTCTGTCAAGAATGCCTTTTTAGGAACATTTGTTTTCCTCTTGACTGTGACTAAGTCTTTTAAAAATTTAGCATAGGAGGGCACTTGTTGGACAGCATCAAGGAATGGGATGTTTATCTGTACTTGCTTAAACACCTCCAAAATATCTCCAAACTGTGCATTTTTCTTAGGATTAACTAGTCTTTGAGGAAATGGGGCTCTAGGCACAAAACTCCTAACTGGGGGGTCAACTAAAATAGGTGGGGAGTCATTGGGTTCCTGCTTCTCACTTTTTGACTTTGTATTCTTAGTTCTCTCTTCTTCAGGCATTTTTACATGATTGTCAACCTGTTGCCTAGATCTAAGAGTGGTGATTGACTAAACATGCCCCTGGTCATGTGATGAACTTGAAGCATTACTAACAACATATTGACCTTTAGGGTTGGGTATAGGCTGACTGAGAAACTTGCCTTTCTCTCTCTCCCCTACATGAGTTGCTAACTGGCCAATTTGAGTTTCTAGTTTAGTTATGGCTTGAGTGTTCATTTGACTAGAATTTTTAAGTTCTAATATGGCCTGGTTAGTAGACTGCATGAATGTTTTGAGAGACTCTTGAAGTGATGATTATTGACGTGGTGGTGCAACAACTTGAGGAGCTAATTGGGGGATAGAGGTGCTGGAGGGGTTGGGCTGCTTAAATTGAGTAGACATCTACTGCATTGGTGGCCCTACTCCATTCATGGGAGGCTGGTTTTGCCTCAAAGAGAAATTTGGATGATTCCGCCAATTTGGATTGTATGTCTCAGAGAAGGGATTGCCAAATGGTTTCCCATAATTATTTAGTGCATTTGCTTACTTAGCAAAACATTCAGAATAACCTAACATGGACAGACACATTTGAGCAGTATGCATTGGACTTGCACACAGAGAACACACTTCATTTTGAATCTGGTTGGCGGAATTCATATTTCTAGCAAGGGTCATGGCTTCTACTTTTCTAGCCAACTGGTCTAACCTAGCTTTCATGTCAGTATCTTCCCTTACTTCATATAAACCTCCTTTCCTAAGGTTTTGGGTTGGTTTTTCTTTATGGCTTGAAAAATCTCATTGTTGGGAACTCTCAGACAAACCCTCTAAGAACTTATATGCTACATCATCATTCAGATTCAAGAAGCACCCACCATTCATGGGTTCAATCATATTGCGGTGTGTTTGAGTCAAACCATTGTAAAAGTATTGCACAAGCCGCCATATTTCAAAACCATGGTGGGGACACTTCAAAAGCAAATCCTTAAACCTCTCCCAACTCTCATAAAATTTTTCATACTCCTCTTGACAAAAGTCAGCTATCTCTCTCCTTAAGGCATTGGTTTTAGACATTGGAAAAAATTTTGAAAGGAACTTGCTAACAAGTCCTTCCCATAAATTAATAGACCCTGCTGGAAGAGAATTTAACCATGCCTTAGCTTTATCGCTTTATCCTTTAACGAGAAAGGAAACAAGCGTAGATGGACCGACTCATCAGAAAAATTTTGAAATTTAAATGTAGCACAGATTTCAAGAAAATCCTTGACATGCATGTAAGGATCCTCTCTGTCAAGACCATGGAAGGTGGGGAGAAGTTGAATGACTTGAGCTTTTAACTCAAAGTGTGTGGCAGTGATAGCAGGCAATACTATACATGAGGGAGGATTGATAGAAATTGGTGAAAATAACTCCCTAAGGGGTTTGGCCTCTGCATTGTTATCTCCCATTGTGAATGGAATATGTGTTTCAAATTCACTGCTCTCTAAGGGGTTTGAATCTACTTTAACTAATCGGTGCGTTTGATCACGTAGCCACGTGGTCATACACGACTAATCCCCTCTCTAATGCCCCTTGTTTTTACCCTTTTTTTGACACACTAAACTAAAACTAGTAGAAGGGTAATATGAGTTTTGATTTAGTTTGTTTTCCTTTTCAAGTCCCTGGCAACGGCGCCAAAAACTTGTTAAATTTTAATTGTTTACTCGCAAGCGCACGAATCTATAGTAGTTAAGCAGCTAAATCGAGTGTCGATCCCACAGAGACTTGAAATCGAAAAACTAAATTTAATCTAACTCAAGTAAATTCTAATCTAGTTAACAAATATAAAAATAATAATTGGACTAAAGTAATTGACAAAAGCAAATAAGAGTTCAAGGCAATTAAACTATCTAAATCAAAATTCTAAAACTTTAATCTAAGAATAAGAAAGCAAAGCAAAATAAACAAAACACTATTTAAATAAGGTAAACACTAAGAATCAAACAAAATACTAAGGCTTAGGAATCCACATTCATTAAATCATAGAAACTCATAACCATGATCATTGATCATATTTCCACATCATCTCATAATAATCTAAAATTCAATCTTCGTTATTATAGAAAATATCATCATTAAACTGTCATCTATAATAAATAAATATTTTATTTCTCCTCACTTCAACGGATTAAAATCAAGTCATTAATTGTATCCACAATTTGTAAATCACAACTAATACCCAATTTCAATATTAAACAAGACAAAACCAAGTAAAAAAAATTAATGAAAACCAATTTAAATCATGAGAGAAGCATGACTAAACTCATATCCAAATCAATCTCATTAATTAAAGAGGTAGAAACAAATAACATTAAAACCACCATTAAGAAAAATTAATCAAGTCTCATAATCATGAAATTCTTTGACTTAATGAAGTTTCATCCAAGCCTTAGCAATGAAATTTAGCCACTCATTAATCTAAAAAACTAAAATCTTCATTAAAACAAATGAAAAGAGACTTACAATTTAGAAGAAAATTGAGCAAAAATCAAAAATTGAGAACTGCTACAGTACCGGCGAACAGTAATTACGGGTTACTGTTCATCATTTTCAACCTCAGGCCGTGAACAGTTCTGCTACATAAATATGCAAACTGAAAATTTTGTTTCTGCTTCTTCTTCATTCCTCTTGCTTGGAACTTTAACTTTATTACTTTCAAAGTGTTCTATCATCAATTTCGGATGATGGGATTCAAGGAATTTGGCTCTGGTTCGTTCTATTCTCCTCTCCCCTTCTCTGCAATTCTCTGCCTTTAAATAAATTTTTGGACAACAACTATTTTCCTTGTTTAAGTCTCAATTCCGCCCCAAAATAAGAGCTCCTTGCCATGTTTAAACATTCATGTAATAAGTTTTCTTGTTGCTCAATTCTTTCCCACTTTATTTCTGATTTCCTTTCTTCATTCTCTCTTGTTCGTGTTCAACAATGGCAACTACGAAAATCAGCTTTCATTCTTCAATTCTACACTTTGAACACATTATTCATTAACTAAGTTAAAATGGATATTGAAATGCCCAATTTATTTGTTCAAATTCGTATTCAATTTCACTCAAAATCAAGTAACTGCAATTTGGACGTTTTTGTTCAATTTCTGTCCAAGAACTCGTCCAGATTTCTTCTCAGCTCATTAAGCACTTCTGTTCATGTCCATATATATTTTCAACCTATCCACAAGTTCAGAAAATTGTCCAAATGACTTTTAAGCATGTATAGAGTATTGTAAATTTTTCTAAACATCGTCCACATACCTTAGGAAACGTACATTACCTAAATCACATAAACAGTCATAATTCAAACGTATAAGACATTTGAAGAACACTGATTTTATTCAGATACAATCTTAAACAATTAACATTACCTAAATTATCTAATAATTAAATCATACTACTAATATCTATCTTAACATAAATAAACCCTAATTAACTCTTAATTAACCTAATCATACACTAGAAAATAAGGTACATAGGCATATAAAATATATAAAAATCATGAATATCAGTATGGATGGAGCAGGCATGCCTCAAAATACTTGAGGTCTGTGGTGAGTAGTTCATGGTCTAGTGAGGCGATATTGTACTCCTAAATGTTGACGCACTGTGTCATAGAGAACCTTATGGCTCAAAATTATGGAGTAAGAGACTCCTAAATGAGGTCACATTATGATTGTGAAATCGTAATAAATGCATTTATGAATGTATGCTTATTTTACTAATGTGTTGTGGTGATCATGATGTTATGCCTATTCCACTTATGTATGGTGATGATGATGTTTTCTGTTGAATACAATAGATGATGATTTTGTGATGATGTCGTGTAATCATTTGTTGTTATTATATAGTGCTAGTTTAGCCATCCCACTGAATATCTTAGTATAGTCAACATCCTCGTGATATAGGTATGCCAGAAGAGTAGCCAGGTTGGGAATAGGACTACGGAAAGGATGACAAGAACTAGAAGAAATGTAGGATTCCTTATCTTGTTTAGAAAGCTTTTTAGTATTGTATGTAATTTTAAACATAAGCACATGAGTGCCAATTACTTATGATTGTATATATGTGGTAGATTCTTGGTATGTACTCGGGCAAGACCCTGTGAGATTTGTGTGTAATTTGACCTTGTCCTAAGTATAGATATGATGGGTTGAATATTCGTTTGAAAATGATTAAGTCACCCCATGGATAGTTTTTTCATTGATTGACAAAAAGAAATTTAGAAAAAGAAATTTGTTTCTGTTCATTTTACTATGATAAAAGAGTTTTAAAAATCCTGGGTTGTGATAGCTTGTATCATATTTGTAGCATGTACACCAATTTGTAGCTTGTATAGGCTCTACCACTTTCCCCACACACCAAGAAGATGAGAGCAAGGATATTGGTAGACTTGATGGTAATTACACTCACAAGTTCGATTCACTGCATACACCTCAAGCTTGCTTCCACGAATAGTAAGCACTTCAAAAATGGTGAGGTTGATTCTTACAATTATATACTCCCCAAATTTATTTGACTATTCATTTTTATGATCTCTTCTACTCTAGGAGTGTATAGGGTAACTATGGTCTCTAAAGCACAAGATCGATTCACAAAGAATTTGATCAACTAGTAAAAATTTACTAACACTATGGCTTACATAGGTGATGCTTGTGTCATCTTCAAAACGCTATTTAAACTTTCCACCATATTTGTAGTCATCATTCCAAATCTTTTAAAACCATCTTATGCAAGAGACTACTGTTTAGGGTGTAATCCCTTTCGTGTGAGAAGTTATCATGCCCTTTGACTTTCCTTACCAATCAAGTCCATTTTAGCCTCAAATTGTTAAACTTTCAGCACATATGCAATTGCCCCAATCAAATCCGTCAATGTGTCATTTTTAAACACCTTAAAATTTACCTTTATATGTCAGTTGTAATATCGATGGTAGAAGAATGGAGGGGGGAACACTTTGAACACGACCTTTTGAAGCCCCTTATGTCAATCAAATATGATTGTGATGTGTCATATCCATAATTACCTTTTCCCTCAATTGGCTTAAGAACCATTTCCAATTTGATATGTCTCATTTGATACTATCCCAAAAGCTAGTGGAAATAACCCTTTGTTCACGTCTGAAGCCATTGCCTCCATAAGAGATCTAGGATACTTGTCGTACAAGTAACACCAATCACCAGGATGCAATAACATTCAAAGGCTAGTTGTCTCATGTGCATGAGATGTGTACCTTATGTATTACAAACAAAATTCAAAACTTCCATCTCATTAATTTCGTAAAAAATTAAAATATTCACACATAATAATCTTAAGAAACCTTAACTTCAACTAGGTCAACTTAAATTGTCAATAGGTGCAGATGACCTATGGCATTCATTCGACACTCCTATCATGGACAAATTATCATATCTATTATTATCCATTGTCATTTGCATGTGCCTTTACGAGCATTTCTTTGGGCTTCCACCCTACCCTTTACTTTAAAAAATAGGCACTTGGGCATTTTTTTCTAGAAGTAGCTTGAGCATGCATACTTGAGACAAATGATGTGTACTTGAGCATGCATACTTGAGACAAATGATGAAACATTTATCTAAAGGAAGTCAATCTTAATCAAAATATAGGAAGGTTACACTTTATCATAATTTTTCATGTCCTTCGAACCCAACCCACTTTATTGGCCTCTTGCATCTCAAGTTCATCATAATTAGAAGGCTTGTCGATGAACAATCACATTGAATACCCTTCATATTCATAGCCTCCTCCATGTTTTACCATTTTCCCACCACAATGCAATATAAAATTGATCATTTCTCCCCCCATCTCTATTCACTTTATTCATAACAAATATATAAATCTTAAATTGATCACAATTTGCATAGGTTGTAACTTTTACAAATTACGGCAAGCACATAAAATAAACTTCAAATTGCATATATATGTCTTCAGAAAGTGTGTTTTATGCAAATGTGAGAATTAATTATTAGAAAACTACTTTGAATCAAATAACTGAAGATACACAAGAGCAAAGATATAGAAATCAACTCTAGAACAAACCACACATTGGATTTACTAAGCTGACAAGTCTCAATTCCATGGGAGTAAAATATAAATAGACCACACACTAGAGTTATTGCACTACAGCAGAGGAAAGAGTTGCCCATCCCTTTAACTACCTTTTTTTCTAGAATCCTTTTGAGAATTTTCATGTGAAAACCAATTTTAAGTTGCCCACAATGACTTCAAATGAAATTGTCAAAACATACAACATAATCATTTTCTTTCTCTTCTCTTCTTTAATTTTCCCACAAAAAAAATTTGCAAGATGTATTGAACAAATACATGGAATAATGATAAGATGTCAGTCTATTTTGAAACAAAATTAAAGTTTTGAAGAGGTGGATGTATTCTCACTTGACCAAAAAATGTTCATTTATTCTTGGCTGAGCAAAAGTTTGATAGACCTGACCAACACTAAAACTTGTAGGTTTTAGGCCCCCTTAAAAGGAGATATGACATGATGTGTTGTTGGTAGAAGAATCCAACTAGAATATCTTGGTAGAAGCTAAATGACAAATCCTAATCGCAAACGAATTCCAAAATCTTACATGATCTAGCTCTCCTCGTTTCTTTAGAGAGAATCCTAGGACCAACTTTTGGGTGGAGCCTCTGATGTCAACCAAAATCCCAGACCGGAAACCTCTGTGTAGGAACAGAACCTTCTCCTTCTCCACAGGGGGTGGAGTGAGTCTGGCTTCTGGTATGGTAAAAAGACAAGATTTCATCATTTAGAAGGATAAAAGCTTATTTCATCCTTCTAATAAACGAAATCCCATAACCAGTGGCCATTGGTACAAGAGATGGAAGTGTATGGATTTCATCATTTAAAAGGACAAACTTCTAAAGGACGAAACCTGTGGAAAATGAGTTCCATCCTTTTAAAGGACAAAACTTAGGAAAAAGTAAAAAAAAAAAGACGCGTAGTCGCTAACGCCAAGTGGGTACTTACATGGCAAAAACTAACACCATAATGGAAATTATTTTCTTCTCTCCACTATTTTGGTAAATATTTTTAAAAATCTTATTTATTTAATTTTCCCTTTATAAATACTTAGATAGTGTTTAAAAGAAGTAGAAAATAAGAATTAACACTGAAAAACAGAAGTGAAATAGGCAAGACTTGAAAAAAATTGTCACTCAACTTACTTTTTATATAGTACTATGACACTTATGGGAAAAAATTGAAAAATGTGACATGCCTATTAGAAATTTTTGGTTCTCCTAAGCTAATAAGACCAAGATGAGCCTCAATGAAATGGTCCAAAATAGTATGCACATTTGGGCTTCTTTTCTTTAGTCGTTCTGGATTTTAAAATGAAATGTTCATATTACAAAATGTAGTGTTAGCCATTTTGGAATTTTTAAACTATATTTACAATCCCACAGTAGAATGTTAAGATTTAAAATAGAACATTACAAATGCAGTTAGTGGACCAGACAATATACTCTGAAATTTTAAATATAGCATTAGTCAAAAAACAATAGATTTTTATTGAACATGATTTGGGGACATAAGTTAAAACCTAAATGGAGAATTTCAAAACACCATCTGTGGAGGTGGTCTTCTAAAATATCTTTTAAGCTCACTAATGTGGACACAGTGTAACGACTAGTATTTTTTACCCTAGTACCTTATTTAGTTAATCTTATACCTCACATAGTAAGTTTGGGTGTGTAACCTATTTAAATAGAAAGTAAAGTCATAGCCCATCATAGTGATACAAAGAAGGTGACAAAAAGAGATCGGATGAAAAAGATACAATTTTTCAAAATTTTATTTTGATTGTATTCCAATTTTAAATTGTGAACATGCATACACATGTGGGACCCACTTATAAACATAGTTTAATTGTTAATTACGAAAATCATACTATAATATAAAAAAATTGTGGTACAATAGAACTTTTAAAATTAAATGGTTTGACCCAAATTTTATACCATTAATCCATATTTTACCCCTCTTTGACCCATTATAATCCCCAAAAAGTCAAAGTTATATTGATTTGAACTTTATAATATTATATCTTGCACTCGCAAACTTCAGATTCTTGTGCTCTTGGTATCATTAGAAAGTTCTTGACAAGCTCTATCAAATGAGATCTAATGACTATGTTTTCTCAAACTTTTTTATAGGCCCTATGTATATAAAACATTTATCAATAATATTTTTTATAATTTTATGTTTATTATACATATTCATATTTGCGTATTTTAAATGCCCTTGGAAAACCCCTGAAGAGCTCTTTCAAATGAGATATACCTTTAAACTACTTATGAATATGAAGAACAAGCTCCATGACACAAAGTCCTTTGATATCATTGCCTTTGCCAACTTATAATATAATATTTAACCTATGAGATTTGGATTTACAATTGCCTACTATGAGTGTATGCATATGGGTTAATATAGAGCTCTATCAAATGAGACATACCTTTAAACTAGTTATGAGTATTACACATATTCATATTTGCGTATTTTTAATGCCCTTAGAAAACCTCTGAAGAGCTCTATCAAGTAAGACCTACCTTTAAACTAGTTATGAATATAAACAACAAGCTCCATGACACAAAGTCCTTTGATATCATTGTCTTCTCCAACTTATGATATAATATTTAGCCTATGAGATTTGGATTTATAATTGCCTACTATGAGTATATATATATGTTAATATAGAGCTTGTGTGTATAACTAATGATCATTATGAACCTCAAAGTAATATATTATAACTATTATAACATGAATGAGAGATCTTTGTTCAATATATATTTTATTACTAATTATTTTATTTTATCTTACTTAATATGTATTTACATGCATATTGCGTGTGCATTTGTGCTAGTTATATGAATTGAGTTTTTACGTATTTGACTAAACTAAGGAAGTGAGAAGTTTTGGTGGAAAGCTTTTACTCATTTAACTAAACTAGGAAGTGAGAAGTTTAGGTGGAAAGGAGCTTTGATGAGGCTAGAATTCCCCAAGTCCTCAACTTAAGTTCACCGCAAATTATCAAAGAAAGGGAGATAAGAGCAGTCTTCCAGTGAGACTTCGTCCAAACCAACCTTATCCATGCCTTGCGCGAGGCTACTAGATACGATGAAATTGAGACATTGATGAGCATTGAAGTGTAGAAAGATATTTTCCTCACTTATTTAAGGATATTTTAGCTTATTTTTCTTTATTTCTTTAATTCCTTTTATGTCTATTCTTTTCATTTAATGCAGATGCTTGTTTTTAAAGATATCAATTTCACATAGATAAGTGCAAATAAATTAATTAGGGGATGAATGCAATTGAGTTGAGTTTGTTCTATTTTCATCATCTTGGATGGTTGTGCTTTTATTTTTCAATCACTTTGCACATACTTGAAATATGTAGAAATATAATTTCATGATTTGTTGCTTGTAATCTTAGTGGGATATCTTTAATCGAGCATATTTTTGAAAACATGCTACACTCAAGTAATTTTTAATACATCATGATAGAGCTTGATGCCCGGCTATTGTT
The DNA here is from genome assembly GCA_035235625.1 of Saururus chinensis. Taxonomy (NCBI): domain Eukaryota; kingdom Viridiplantae; phylum Streptophyta; class Magnoliopsida; order Piperales; family Saururaceae; genus Saururus; species Saururus chinensis. The sequence goes on from CP141140.1 coordinate 34,318,785, forward strand.
TCAAATAAAATTGGGTTGAGTGTCTAATGTACCTATGAAAAAAAAAGATAAAAAATTTGAAAATTTTGAAATAAAGGTTGGTTTCTCTTTTTACTAAGTAAACAAGCCTTATACCTAGCAAGCATAGGGGTTCGCATCAAAAGGTGAAAGGTTGAAATAAATTATTTTTATGATTTACTTAGTTTCGTATCATTTATAGTTTGAGTTATTAATCTTGAGGGATGTTTTAACACCTAATACCTTGAGCCAACTATATTGGGGACATTGACCTAACAACATGAACTATTTAGAAAGCTCAAGATAACTAAGTATTACACTAGGCATACGTTGAGGTATATTATGCTCTTATTCCCTAAAATTGTTTGAATTTTTTTTAAAAAGAAAGGCCATTGCATGATGATTTATTATGATATGTTAAGGGTGAAAGATGGTCATTGCTATATTTTTGAGTTAATAAACTTAACAAAATTAGTTAATGGCTTACATTGAGATAAGCTTGTTAATAAAGATGGAGATTGCATGAGTACATGTTTCTCTACTTCATGTTTTTGAAATGTATATATGTAGTTGCACAATTATTTCCAAGATGAAGTTGTAGATTGGATGATTCCAAACTTGAAGGTGATTAGGTCAAAATTATTTACATGTTTCTAAGTATTAGTGGTTTGTTTTTTTTTAAGTTGTATGTTTTTAAGGGAACACTACATTTTTTTAAGGTTTTTTTCATTCTTTTCTTAGGTTTAGATGTTTGAGGGTATCATTACCACAAACCCTCACAAACACAACCATCCATCTAGGGACACCTAGGGTTTCAAAGGCTTATTGCATTCACTAAATGCAATCGTGATTCCCTATGACAATGGCACTCTTTTCTCTACTAGTTTTTGTTGTTTTTCTTGAGAACTTGCAAAATATAGGTTTGGAGGTATTCAATAAGTATATTTTAAATGTTATTTTATCCCTATTTAATTTATTTTTTAATCTTGTTTAGGAGTTAATAAAGCTTAGATAAATTAGAAATTAGGGTTAATGATGTCATAAAACTCTTGTGTGAAGTTTTGAATGTACTGACATTTTCATGTAAGAATAGTGAAAGCAATAGATCGGCTTAACAGGACAATCAATTAGCTATGAAGTAGACAAAAATCATAGTTATTTTGCTTGATCGGTCGGCTAGAGAGGAAGATCAATTGGATGAACAACTAGTTGCCTAATTTAAGCTAGTGTTAAAATCATTCTTCAACTAAAACTCTTTTACCAACTTTTTGATGGGGGTGGCAACCAGCTAGCCCGTTGCCCTTAGTGGCCGAGCCAATCTGACTTGGGCCCAGGTCTAGGCTTGTTAAGGCTGTCTCACAGAGCGGGCAGGGCTAGGCCTATCTCAATGGGGAAGAGGGAGAAGCCCAGCTCTACCCACAATGCCTTTAGAGGGGCTATGGGCCAGCCTGCCAAGCTTGCTCCTCCCCCTTTTTTCCCCAAAAAATATATTTAAAGAATTGTATAAAATTCTAAAAAAATATTTATTGTAATTTTCAAAAGTTACAAAATAGATGCTAGAATTGCATCATTATGGAATGAGTACTTCTCAACTAGGTAGGTACCCACTCACCTATCTATCATTGCCAATTATAATCTAAACCTCAAATACAAAGATATATAAAAATTACATTAAACAAATTGATTATCAAGTCTTGTAAATATTCTCCCATTTCCTCTTCAAACTTTGGGGGTTGTGCTCTTTCTTCTAGATCCAACCAATCCTTCAAGCAAATGCATGCCTCCACAACATCAGGCATTAGTCAACTTCACCTATCGTCCAACACCCTACTTCCTACACTAAAAGCATATTTTGACACTACTGTGGACATCGGGGAGGTTAGGAAATCATGAACTAAGGTAGACAACATAGGGTAATTCTTTTGATGTTTAGACATTCAAATTGCTAAGTTCTTACTCAGTAAGAAAAGATGTGAAATAAGTTTGTAAATAGATAGCTAATTCATTAGTATTAAAACTATATTTTTGTTTATTTTTTTGAAGTAGCATCCAAGACATAGTTTTCTATGGAAGAGGTAGCAGTAGAAGAAGAAATAATTGATTCATTTCATCTTCACCCATTGGTAATTTCATATGTATTATATAAAGAATGCAAAGTAGTTTCTGTAGTTTTATGTAGAGTATCATTTTCATCAACATAGGGACTCATTTTTCACGTATATCATCTATTAAAATTTTTACACCCTCTAATCTAACCCTAGAATACATTATAGCTTTTAAACAATAAATTAAAGGGATAAGAAACCAATATTTATTAAATTTTGTTTCCATTTTTATTACAAGATGTGCAAAAAATTCATTATTTCTATAATTTTCAAATGCATTAGTTGTATCATACAAGTGGCTTAGAATTAAACAAGGAGTAGGATAGCAAACTCTAGATAAATCTTTAGTAGCATTATAAAAAATAGATAGAAAATGCATAAAACAAATAGAAATGGTAAAATGACCTTCATTAAGTCCTACATTAGGTAAATTCTCTATAGCCCATCTTATGAATAAAATTTCTATTCCTTCATAAGATTTCAACATTAAATATATGATATTTCACCTACGGCAAACATCTAATTGAAACTTTATATAATCCTTACCACACAATTTACTTAAGTCTCTAAACTCTTGTATTCTAGAGGGTGAAAAGGTGATATATAACTAAGCATTTTTAATTGATTGAAGATGAGGTTTAACTATATTTAAACCATCTTGACCAAATTAATTAATTATGTGGCATGTACATCTAATATGAAATGTAAGGGACTCTAGTGTACCAATCTTATCACAATGAGTTTCTAAAAGTTCTACCGCTAAATTATTATTAGAGACATTATCTAAAGTAATCTAAATTATTATTAAAGACATTATCTAAAGTAATAACATAATTTATCTTTAATGTTGTATTCATTTAAACAGAAATAAAGAATTTTTCAATAATTGAGGCAAAATGAGGATATTCACTCATGTTAAAGTAAATTATTCACTTATTTAATCTTCATGCTTCATCAATAAAATGAGTTGTAATACATGCATATCCGATATCTTGGTAAGTTTTCCAAATAGCGGAAATTAAATAAATCTTACCTAAAATTGTAAGTAGGGTGTTCACAAGTTGTACCTTATACTCCTTGTGTAGTTTGAAAATATCTTTCTTTGAAATGTGCACGAGATTAGATAGAAGGCTGGGTTGAGAGCTTGCCTCACAAAAGTCTCAAAACAATTTGTCATCGGCAAAGTACTTCATGAGCTCCCTCTGATTTGTATCTTGATTAAAATTAAAAGTACTAAGAGATGTGGAAGAGACACTCATGGCACTTAGTTGTGCTTCTTTGGGATCCTTTGGTCCATGCTTGGCGGAGCATGCTCTAGCATGTTAGAGAAGTTGTCTAGTACCCCCGGTTCCCATGCTTAAAATTACTTTGCAATAGTTGCATTCGGCTCTTACAAAGAACATTTCGGGCTTTTTGGGATCATCCACCCTAACTTTCTTCACATGGTTCCACAAGATCGAAGGTTGTCGAGGCATTAGCAAAATTCTTCCTCCGTAGTAAACTTTGTCCATTTGGGGAATTCCTCTGTCAATTGGGGTGACCAAGGAAGAGGAGGCATTATAGTCGGAGTGCGATGTCATATTCTTTAAAATAAAAAAATAAATTAACAAGATAAAAATGAGGCAAATTAAAGTAAAAATTAAATTAGTAGATCAAACTTACTTACCATGGATCTTGATGCTTGAGACTTGAGTTGCCCACTTGATGGAGGAGGAAGCTTGAGAATTGAGAACTTTGTTCTTAAATTTTGAGGCTTGAGAGTGTGAATCTTAATTTTAAATTTTAATTAAAAAAATAAAGTAATTAAGAGCTCGAGAGTATAGAGGAGAGGAGAAAAAGAATCTTAGAGAGTAGAGGAAACAGTGAAGAGAAGGTTAAACTCTCCTCTATTTATAGATTTTTCATATGTAACAATTACCTCTTCTACCCTTGAAAGTGGCTATTATCTAAATGTAAATAGGGTTAAAATTGACTTTTTGAGGGGGTGATAATTTTGTATTCTCCCCCTTTTAAATCATTTTTTTTAATTATTGGGGATTATTTTTAAATAATCTCAATCATCTCAACCCTGGGGGAGGGGGGCTCGTCTTTTAAGACGTAAAACCTCGTCCTTTTGAATGTAAAACTAGTTTTTTCAAAACTTGATAGTTGATACATCTAATCCATAAAAGTCAAAGAAAACCTCAACTAATCACAATTAAACATTGTCACACGCCCAAAATTCAGAACCCAAGAAAAATAAATTAATAATAATAAATTACACCTTAAATTGGGGCGTGACTCTAGTGCCTTAACCCAACCATCAAAACCATTTAGGATCCATCACGTATAAGCAAAATAGCCTAAAAAATTATCCATGTCTCATAATTCCTTCAAGTGACTCATACTTGTGTAATAGACATAGAGCATAATATATGCATAGTAAAAGCCCAAGGAATGATTTCCAAAACAACAGAAGAGAAGAAGTGAGCAAAAGCCCGACAAGGAAATAACCAGCATCAACAACAATTATGAATACTCATAAACACGTGAGGAGATACATCATGTATCCAAACATGACTTAATATTAATTCCATATCATAGTAACCATCATTAAACCCCATTCAAATCAGTTAATCATTTCACATGCATCATTTTTTAATTAAGAAAAGGGAGAGTCTCGAGTTGTCTGTTGTGTGAGCTATTACCCAAATTATTTCATAATCCTCTTAGGTTTCTTAGTAATCCTAAATTTCCAAAGCTAAACAAAACTTTAAAATTTACCTTTACTAGGCAACCAATGTTGGCATCATGACCTAACCAACATGGTTAACCTAGACTTGCCAAGGTCAATCCAACAAAACACGTGTCGCTGAGTACCATATAGGCATGACCCAGTGCATGTCAGCTACTAAGGAACGAACAAGATATCCATGCCCAAATGCCAATGTTCCATACCATGGACACTTAGGGTTTCACCTTGACATCCCACTTATGAAATGTAGAGTGGCTCTAGCATCTACATAGACCAACTTCACCTCATGGTGGGGTTTGACTATGCATATATTAAACTACGCACAACATTTATACATGTAGTCTTTTAATTATGGAAGAACATATCCAACATAGTTCATGAGAATTATTCATGTACTCCTCATGAACATGTCATAAGAGCAATGCTTATAATAATGTGTGGGAAATAGCCATATACATAAATTTGAACTAATATCTAGAAAATGATGTCAATATTTACAAAATAATTACATCCTTAAACATGCATTAAACTAAAAAATTATCATGAATTTATTATAGAATGATACTTATAACAATAAGTAGGAAATAACTGTATAAGTACTATCTATATAATACATAAAAAAATAGCATAAAAACTAATAAATATAACTATATGCCTAGGCATGCTTCTAACAACCATCACATAATCATATACAAAAGAAATATGTATTTCATGAAATCTTTGTCTATTCATATACATGCATACTCATATATACAACAAGCATAATGATAATAAATCTCTTCTTCTTATGTGAACATGAGAGACATTATATTTGCCGATATCAGGTCATTAGGCATACATCATCAATGAATAAGGTAAGAAGGTCTACTCTATTTTTCTTGACTTTATGGAATTCATACATGTAGTATAAAAAATGTAATCTTAAAGATAAAATAGTAATAAATCATCAACACTTCCAAAATTCCCAAAATATTTATTGGACACTATTAAAATAATAAGAATTTATATAAAATTTTGTACCCCAAAAATTAGTCTTCTAGATGGTGGAAAATAGTAGAATTTAGAGGGTTAATTTGATCTTTTGACTTACCATAGGCTTCTTAAAATTCTCAAAAAAATCACATATCATGATCGAATCAAGGTTAAAATTTCACGATTTTTAGACATATATAGAGTGACAAACAAATTTTTCAATACTAAGACAAGAATATGAGACAAATTAAAAATTCATAAAAATACAAATCATACAAAAAATCTAATAAATATTATTCTTATAATAAAATAATGCTAATGAGCACTCATAAATGTTTAGATTCATCAACAGGTTCCATTACCTCCAATTTTTTATTCGGGCTTGACCTCCGCGCACTCAAATCCTATGAAAATCAAAGAACTTTCTAAGCAATGATTCCAGTACAAAAGAATCCAGAATGAAAGAGAGATTTGTATGAGGGAGAGGTTTAAATACTTGTTGCTTGATTTGAAAGAGGGAATGGAAGGAGTTGAATTAACTTGAAAATAGATAAAGAAAAAGAATGAAGAGTGCAAGGGGCGTGAAGAGAGAGGAAGAGGGGGAAAAGAGAGGGACGTGATGGAGGGGAGTTTTCCTTGGCCCTTTTATAGATTTTCTAAACAAATAAGCACTTGCTCAATTTTGGTGCCAGTCTTTCAAACAAAATAATTGATAAATTAAGGGATAAAATACCAAAAATTATAACGTGGTCAGAGAGATAATAGGCTCATATAATTATGGTTGGCTCGTTCAAAAATTGGTTATGGGGCAAAGATTTATTTGGTTAGGAGATTGAGAGAAATTACGGGTTGGGAGGACTCCTTAGTTACTAGGACTAATTGGACGTGGATATTGACCTCCAAAATGTCCGAAACACGAAATAGATATTAGAGATGATTTTATAGTTCTTTGAATAACATTTCTAAACCATCTATGAATAGAAAAATGGAAATTTTGTAGTTATGACTTTTACAAAGACCCTAGAAGGTAGAATTTTGTTTGACCAAGTCCCAATTTGAGTTATCGGAAAGGTCTTCTCACTAACCAATCCATGCCTTAGACTTAAAAAACCCTAACATTCATCTATGAGGTCATCTAAGCTCACTTGGGTCAAATTTAGGTAGTGGCCCCCACATACTCATGTGGGTCCCGCATCAAAATTAGTGTAGGCTCGAAATTATACTTTACCCCCATCTTTAAATGGTCATATCTCAACCATCTGAAGTTCATTTTAAGTGTTCTTTATTGCGTTCTCTTCGTTGTCAAGTCTAGTTTTTAATTCAATAGGTTTTAGGTCAAAACTCTATGTCTAGTTTCAAAGTACTAAGGTCAAAAACCCTAAAGTCGACGGGTCGGGTCTACTAATGTCAAAAGGTTCAACTAAGTCTCTAGCACAACAAACAAGCACTCACACTCAAAAATCAATCAATCAAATATGAAATTAAAACTCTATGAGTAAGAACATGTTTAAAAATATTTTCAAAATTTCCTACTATTACAAACATAGTTCACAACTATTTTCATGATGCATGGAACATGGGCATGATGACATAAATAAATACAAGTGTTCATACTATATCGTGAATTAAGGCATAATCCAACAAACAAAATCCTATGGACTGAAATATGATGCATGTGTGCATAAGGAATCTTAATGTACATAAATCATACTTGACCAATTATGTCCAAAAGAGTGCCGAAAACATGAGGATAACTATGTAGAATATATGCACGATCCATTCATAAGAGTTCTCATTTATCTGATCCCCTAGACCAACCAATCGGGCTCATAAAAAATAAAAACAACACCAAAATTGGATTTGATGTGTGGGCAATTGATCGCCCTACCAGGGCAATTGATCGGCAACATTGTGTTGATCGTAGTAGTGTAGTCGATCGATCGACAACACTATGCCAATGGCAAAACGTGTAGCCTATCGATCAACCAAACAAGGTTACGAAACGACATCAATTTTTCAACTAAAATCAATACAATCAATCATCAAATCATAATTATTCTTCATGGCATCAATTCTAAACTCTTAACTATGAAAAACCTTATCAAACCCACAGAAAAGCATGTAAAAATAGTATCAAATCTTCAAAGAGAAGAATCAAGACATGTAGCCATTATTCTTCAAAAAGCATAATTAACATCATTAAACAAGGTGTTAATGCAATAAATCACTCTTAAAACAAAAAACCCTTACCTCTAGGGTAGAAAAACATTTCCAATCCTCTTAAATCAAAAGATCATAAATCCAAAATATTAAGTTTTCTATTAGCCCTAAGCATAAACCATGATCTCTGCCAACTAGAGCTTACAAGTACGATAAATAGGGGATTTCAAGCACTTCCTTCAGTTTAAGGAATTCTAAGTATGAATTATAAGGTTTTGAATCAAAAACAAAGTTTTAGGGTCTACAAATTGAATAAAAAAAGAGAAAATTAGAGAATTCAATATACAAAGACATGAGAATGAGGATTAGGCATGAAAGACCTTTAATTTCCCATCAAAACTCAAAGAACTAAGAAAAAGAATTCAAATTTACTCACCATGAAAGAAGCTAGGGCATCAAAAATCTCAGCCAATATCAAAAGTTCCAAAAACTCTCTCAATAAGACCCATATATAATATTTATAGGTGCTGGGATTTGGAGTTCCTAATCCCCCTAAGTCTTGGACTACTAAACCACCCTTGGGCAACCCAAAATGGGCCCCAAATTCCTATTCCCATCACTCAACTTAAATGGGCCCAAAAGGCTAAGTAAAATGCCCAATCTATGTCTAAATCGGGTCCAATGCATTAAGTACAATTTCATTTGGTCATATCTCACTCATCTGAACTCCGATTTATGAATTCCTGGTGGCATTTTAATGCTCTTTCTATCTAGTTTCTACTACATTAGTCTCAGCCTGAAATTCAATCTACTTAGGTAGTTATTAAACTAATCAGGTTAAAGGGTCAAAGTCCTTCAATTTCAACATGTCCTCCATAAATACAACAATTGGAAAGCAAATATTATCAGATCTTACAGGAAGGGGCGAGGTACTATGCTTGGAGGATAGAAAGGGGCAAGGTGTTGTGCTCGAAGGTCATGAAGGGGCGAGGTACTATTCCTGGAGGACATGAAAGGCTTAGGGACTATCAATGCCAATGAGGAAGAACTAAATTGTCATGCACTAGTTGTGACACCCATGATTTTGGTATTATATTCTTGTGCATTTAATTAATCATTAATATGTGTTTGAAATAAAGAAGAGTAATGTAAATTTCTAATTTCATCAAGTTCTTGACGATCTTGAATGTATATTTATGTGTGTGATTTACCTTGATATTCTTTGCATTAATTATGATTACAACACATCCGACTTGTTAACGAATTTCTTTGGTAATGATAGTACTTAGTAAGTAATAAGCTCAGGAAAGTAGCAACAATGATAAATTTAAATTTCATTTAACTTTTTATAAATAAAAAATTTATGTCGATAGGCATTGACAGGATAGTGTCTTTTTCTGATGAAGTATAAGGCCTCTGCTAGTAAGGTTTGACAAAGTGGTTTCACCGATGACGCACCAGAAGCACTATTGGTAGGTGGTCGGTGTTTTGCCCAAGTCTTACCTACGGGTTTGAAACTACACAAGGAAATGGTTCCAAATTTTTTGAGATGATTATGCACCAAAATTCAAGTATTTCTCCCTCATATAAATACCTTTGACAATCCTTTACCTAAATTTTTAGAATTCTCTAACTCTGGGAGAAGGCGAAGGACTAGGGCACACAAAAGTCCAGAGGAAGAGGAAAGATGATTGAGTTTGTGGAGACCTTTGCATTCGGTGAAGGAAAAGAGGTCAGATTGTTACCCTTTCTAGTGTAATTTTGTTTTGAAGTTATTGTGTAAGATGTGCTTTGATTATTTTCATGGTACAAAAGCATGTGAGATGATTTTTTAGATTTTATTGTGATTATGCTATGATACCATGTTTTTTCCATGATTAATAATCATTTGATATTGTCATTGTGGGAAGGTTTTTGTGTGGGAATGATTACAATAAGGCATGATTTTGAGTGATATTGGGAACTAAGAGTAGTCTTGGCTATTTCTACCCAATCATCAGTACGACCACCAGCACGTTAGTGGCGATGTAGATGAAAGGAGAGAGATGAAAGTACTGGCACTAACACACATCTGTGCATCAGTGTGAAATTGGTCCATCATCGTAGTGAGGTTGACATGTCGATGTGTCATCGTTGAGGTGGGTTGTTCCATGCCAACCACTCTCAGTATGAGTTCGACATGTCAATAGTTCACCAATGGGCATCGGTGACTTAGTCAACATGTCAGTGAGTCTACCAACAATAAGCCAGTAATGAGTATTTGTTTTTGCATGAGTTGCTATATAATATAAGCTATTATTATGTAATATAATAGCATAAAATTCTATAAAAAAAAGTGCACTTGAATTTGATGATATGATTGTTGATGTGTGGGTATACATTCCTTTTGTGTGCAAAAATCCTTGTATATAATTGCACCCTAGACTATTGTTACATGACACATAGGGTCTGAGATTTCTAGTGTCATGTCAACTCCTCAAGTGAGTCAATTAGCTACATAAACACAAGTGTATGGAATGAAAAAAAAATCATAGTCTTTAGGCTCTCTAAGGGCGAGAGTTATGTAGAGCTGCTTCTCGGGCCTAGGAGTTAGGTTCAAATGGACAAGAGCATTAAAAGATGACTCGTTCCGCAAGCACAATCTAGGAGCTTTTGACAATCATGGAAGTTGAGATCTCAACCACTTGATAATTTAATTTTTGTCTAGATAGCAGTAGCAAACCACTAGATTTCTATTCAAACTACTACTTCATAGGAGTAAGAATCAAGAATTCTAACCACAAAGCATACAAATAACATGAGCACACACAATTTTTATGTAGAAAACCCAAACTAGGGTAACAAATCACGGCATGCACTATTGGCCTAAAATCAATGCACTACATAGTAAGACGTTACATAAACACAAGCAAACCACCAACCTTTGTTATTTACTCTAACCCAAAAACTCTATTTTTCTTAGATTTTCAAAAAACACTTTTCGCTTCTGGCCTTCAAGTCTTCCCCCTCAAGCACTTGAAACTTTTATTCTACTTGCTTTGTCTCTCTGTCTCCTTCTAATAACTACAACAAGCTCCTCTTATTCTTTGACTTTAGCCCCGATCCTCTTTAACTCTTTCGAAGATTTTGCTTCAACTCCTCTTTGAATTCGTGTGTAAGACTCTTATCTTTCAATTGTCCGTCTTCATGAAATCACCATTAACACAAGCATGAAGCTCTAGATTATCTCCTCTAGGAAAAAAATGGAAAATGAACTCTCCTGTCTTTTCTTTGATTTACTAGGTTTTCTAGTCTTCAATTTCGTAATTCCCTAGTATTTAAATAGTACACTAAGTCATTTTAAGTGTTTGATTCCAATTAAGAATAAAATCTCTTTTAGAAAGGCTTAAACTAGGCAACCAACATAGACAACAATCGATCGTTTGACATAGCAATCAATCATTCATTGTTTCAATTAAGGTACAACACTAGTAGTGATCAATCCATCGATATGATGATTGATCAATAAACTCTTGGCTTTATTTTACAAAGGCCTTATTCAAGTTCTGATCGATCAATTGGTCTTGTCTAAAGTGCAGTGATCGATCGATGGTATAGTAAAATTACAATTTGACCCTAATTAGGTGAAAAATACTCAAATTCACTTAATTCACTCATTCTAAGCTAATCTAAGTGAATTGAGTATGTGAGTATGTGCCAATTAACATTTTACCTTCACCACTCTACCTGGTCTTTATCTTTTATCAATAACAGCACGTCTACTCCTATTTTTCAAGTCATTCAATTCCAAATCAACTCATCCACAACTACATCTAGTCAAATTCCTAAGACTAAAATATACATGAAGTTTTGACATAGTCTTGATAATTGAAATTAGCCAATTACAATGCATATGCCTCATATGTTCTTTTAATCTCCCCCTTTGGTTATTTTTTGGCCAAACATTATAAGATTAAAAATTAAATAAAAATTACAGCTCTTGGCATAATACATTTTTATTTGTACATATAACTTGACAACACTAAGACTTAAGTAAAATAATTTAAAATTGAGCTTGAAAAGCCTGGTAAAGCCTGTACTTATCTTGCACGCTTACAAACAAAATAATTTGAATAGCACTATCCAAATAAGCAATTTGAATTTCATTAATCATTTCTCCCTTTTTTTGACACAAATAGACAAAAGTAAATTAACAATTACGAAAAATTTCAATTAAGTATATCAGTCTAGTAAACAATTATCAAGACATAAACTAAAATCATTATAAGAGATCACATGTCCATCATCCTTTGACAATGACTCTCCCTAATAACTTAAGACACTTATATCTAATGTGGTGTTTTCTTCACAAACAAGAATATACCTACATGATATTATTTCAATAAATAAGTAAACACAAAATTAAAAAGTTCAAGTACTTGTGACATATGATTTTCAAGTTCTATGAAGTTTTCTCTACACTTACTCACATAAATATGCTGAGAAAACACAGTTCAAGTAACCACATTAGAAAATTAAATTAAGAATAATCATGTCAGTATGACTCTTAGACAAAAAAGATATAAGTAATCAAGTCATGTCTAAAAATCTATTGAATTATGTGTTTCATTAATTATTGATTCACTTTGAAATTCTCCTTTCGACAAATGTGCTTTAAAACTATTTGAGGAATCAAAATTTTTTGAAACATTGGAAAAACAAGTTACAATAAATTCTAATACACAAAAGCATTGCATTCCTTTGAAAGCACTCCAATTTGAGATCAATAACTCAAAATAAAAATAAAAACAATCAAACAAGCAATATTGAGATTATTTCACGAATTTTAAATTCATTCTCTTTTAATCTAAGTGTATCCATATATTATATTCATTCATACCTTACCTAAGATTATTCAACTCCATTAGTATGTCATTATCAATTTTTATTTTTTCTTTTTGACATTTTAACTATCTTTTATTCATTATAGAAGAATCCACCAATATTTTAACTCGTGTCTCTTTTAATCTTGAATCTCACAAGGTCACTCTTATTCAATAGAGACAAAGTTGTTCAAACCCTAGTAAAGAAAAAATTTCTCATTTTTTTATTCACTCTAGCTAGAATCTATGTATATTTTATACTACAAATATAAAAAGTTGAAGCACAAAAATAAATATACCCATGCCTTTTTCTGGGTCATGATATTTTTCCTCAAATTATTTTTCTAGGGCTTGGCTTTTTCTCTATCCTTGCAACTTACTTCAATTTTTTCTTTTCCATTTTATTCTTTTGTCATGATGCCAAGCAGATAGGAGTTTCACACTAGTTTAGATTGACCTAAGTAGGTAGCCCTTCCCCATCATCTTTATGAAGAAAATTCTACTAAATAAAAGATATTGAAATACATAAAACTTACGATAATTGAAACATATTACATTAAATTTTCTTTCTTTTTAATTCTAAATAGAAATTTAGCTTAAGATTTCATAATTTGATCACTAAGACTCCAATAGGAGCCAAATGCCTAAGTCAACTCATGTCTAAGAATTCTCTCTTGATTTTCATTCATAAAAATGACTTGACTCTAAATTAGAAGTTTACATATTTAAAAAAGCAAAAAATTATAACATCAACAAAAAGATAATCAAATTGATCTTCACTATCCTTAGTGTATCCTTCTCTTTGTTAAGGTATATTGACCATAAATCATGTTTCTTTTCAGCTTAAGAGAATATTAATTACTTTGTCTCAAAATCTAAACATATATAAATAAAACCAAAGCAAATTACAAAACAAGGAAAAGCTACACTAATTTTGTGTCTTTTATCATTTTTTAGTGTTTTATTTTTTCATTCAAAACCTATGAATAAAAGATATGAAAACAAATCAGAAATGAGATGAAAACTAAAGCATGTGTTGTCCAAAAAATAGAAAGAATTAAATCATAGACAATCAATTAAAAAATAGAAAGAATTAAATCATAGCCAACCTATCATAAAGTAATCTAAGGTACTTTTACTTACTCTTCATAATTGATCCTTCAAGGATTAAAGCTCAATCTTCCTCACCCACACTCTCTTCATATTCTTCTCATAGATTTTGTGGCGTAGTTTAGGGGTCACATGGGTAGTGGGCTTCTTCTCCTTATTCTTTGTCCTAAGGTTGAAAGGGTGGCTCTTTGGACAATCTTTTCTTGTATGGGAATCTCTATGGAAAATGTCACATACTCCCACAATTCTAAAATCTAATTTTGCTTCCTTTCCTCTTGACCTTGGTGGGTTGGGCACTATCTTAGGTTATTGATTGCTCTCTTTCGCCTTCACAAATATAGTAGGTTTTGCTAATGGGGTAGACAAGCAATTCCTAAAACCTAAGCACATCTTATTAGTTTGACCTAAGTTTAACAAGGTATCCAATGTCCTCTTCCTACCCTTAAATCCTTCTAATTACTCTTTAGAGGACATAATTTCTCTATTAAGAGTACCTGACTTCTCTTTTTCATGTTCAAGGTCATTCCTAAAGTCATTCACTTCCTTATCAAATTTGATGTTTAACTCCATTAACCTATTTGACTCTTAAGGAGACAAGACTAATCTAACTTTTTAAATTTTCTCTCTCTTAAGGTATTCAGTTTTTCTAGACAAGACTAGAAGTTGTTGGAGGAACCTTTTGTACTCATCGAAATCTGATTTATCTTCAAGAGAAGTGGTCATGAGTCTATTCACTAGAATCATCTTCCTTCACATTTGCATGGAAGGTAGTATAGTTGAAAATTTCTTCTTCTTTAGAAGAGCTCTCATATGAGTAAGTTTCTTGAAGCACCGTCCTTTTTTTCTTTTTATCAAACCCCTTTTATTTCCTAGGCTTATCATCAAAAGAACTATTTGAGTTATTGTTAGGACAATCAGCAGCAAAGTGACCTAACTTATCGCATTCAAAGCACTTCATGTTCTTATCTTGTATATTTTGCATCACATATCTTCTTTTCGCTTATCTCTTCCTTAAATTTTGACCCTTATTCCCATACCTAAAGTACCAAGTTTTCAAAATTTTGTTGAAGTTTTTAGCTAGCAAAAGTATTTGTTCACTTCATTCTCAGTTTCTTCATATTCTTCTAAGGTGTTCAAAGCTTTAGACTTCTTGTAAGATTTATTAGATGTCTCAAGGGCAATTTGTTTTCCTTTAGAATTTTCAAACAATTCCTTTTTATTTTCATAAGACTTTTATTGCATCACAAAATTTCTTAAATTTCCTACAAGTTCCTCAATGTAAAAGGTGTCTATTTTCTTAGATTCATTAATTGCATTCACATTAATTTTAAATTTGGAAGATAAGGACCTTAAGAGTTTTCTCACCACAAGGTAATCTGGTATAGGCTCTCCTAATTTATCATATGTGTTGACAATATCTGATATTTTAGCATAATATTCATAAATCATTTCTTATGCACTCATTATAATGTTATCAAACTCTAAGGTAAGAATTCTAAGGCTATACACCTTCATAGCTTCTATTCCCTCATTATATTTCACATGTTTTTCCCATGCTACTTTAGTCGAAGTAAAATTAGAAATTAACCTATGCTGAGATTTTCCTACTACATCGAGCAAAGTACTAAGGGATTTACTATTTTGATTTGCAAGCTTAATCTCATTCACTCTCATCTTTTAATATTGAATTTCCATATATGTCCTTAGTCATGAGACGACTCCAACCTTTAGTAACTGCAGTCCAGGCATTGCCATCAAGAGCTTGAATAAATGCTCCCATCCTATTATTCCAATAAGAAAAGTTTTCACCATCAAACAATGGTGGACGATTATGAGATTTCTAAGTCTCCATGTTCAGCCATTGAATTAATTGAAGTATCCATTAAAATCAAACAAACTAGAAACACCCAAACGACTAATTTTAGCACAAAAGGTAAAATGAATTCTAAGATCAAGTAAAATAACTACTTAGGGCACACAAATAAGCAAGTTTCATAAGAAATTCTAAGAGAAAAACAAGTAAATCAAGCGAAATTATAATATCAACCCCTAACACAAGAAATATAACTCTAAGAATAAAAAACTAGGAAATTTAAGCAAGATATACACACACTAGCATGCAAAATCAAATTGTTAGCATAAATTAGAATCGAATTTCAAATAAAAATACTCATATACCACATAAGAGTTTAATATCCATTTAGATGATGACCGTGGATCACTAAATTGCTCTTTAATCTAGTATTTCGTAGAAGAATCAAGAGTTCTAGCCTCTATGAGTAAGAATTTTTACTAAACAATATAAATTAAATCACTAGCAATCATGATCAATATATCAACCATTCAAACCACAAAGCATGAAAATCACACAAGAGCACACATAATTTTAAAGTAGAAAACCCCAACTAGGGTAAAAAACTATAATAACCACTCCTAGCCTAAAATCAAGGCACTAGATAGTATGACACTACATAGACACTAGCAAATCAGCAACCTTGGTTGTTGACTCTAACCTAAAAATATTTTTGTGCTTAGATCTCCAACAAATTCCTTTTGTTTTTAGCCTTCAAGTCTTCTTCCTCAAGCACTTGGAACTTTTCTTCTACTTGCTTGGTCTTTGTCTCCTAGCTACCACAACAAGCTCCTCTTATTCTTTGACTAGCCTCGATCCTCTTCAACTCCGTTAAAGATTTTGCTACAACTCCTCTTTGAATTGGTGTGTGAGACTCTTCTCTTTCAGTTGTGTGTCTTCATGAAATTACCATTAACATAAGCATGAAGCTCAAGATTATCTCAAGGAAAACAATGGAAATGGAACTCTCCTCTCTTCTCTATGATTTTCTAGGTTTTTTTATCTTTAATTTTGCGATTTCCTAGCCTTTAAATAGTACAATAAGTCAATTTAAGTGTTTGATTCTAATTAGAAAGAAAATCTCTTCTAAAAAGGCTTCAACTAGGCAACCAACACATACATCAATCGATTGCTTTGACACAATGGTCGATCGTTCACTATTTCACTTAGGCTACAACACTGGTAGCAATGATTTATTGATATGGCAAATGATTGATAAACTCTCGATTCAAGTATCAATTGATCGATTGGTCCCATGTAAAGTGCAACAATTGATTGATAGCATAGTAATTTGGTCTAAAACTCTCACATTCACTTAATTTATTCATTCTAAGCTAATATAAGTGAATTGTGTATGTGAGTGTGTGCAAATTAACCTTTTACCTCCACCACTCTTCTTAGTCTTCAACCTTGATCTGTAAGAACAAGTTTGCTCCTATTTTTCAAGTCAATCAATTTCAAATCTAACTCGACCACTACTACATCTAGCCAAATTCCTAAGACAGAAACATACATGAAGTTTCAACATAGTTTTGATCATCAAAGTTATCCAATTATAATACATATGTCTCATATGTTCTTTCACCACTCTAGTCCATGAGCCCTTGTGGGCCTTACCTTTATCGCATGTAGGGATGTCCCTCGAGTTGAGTATATGGTAAAACTTGACCCAACCCTAATGGGTCGAGTTTGGTTTCAACTTGAATAGCTATCTGGGTCCAATTTGGGTTTTAGGTGATCCAACCTAACACGATCAAATAATGTTATAAATATAATTTTTTTAATTTTTACTTGTATTTTTATAAAAAAAATTAGAATGAAAAATAATTAAAATTATTTTTTTATTTCTAAATGGGTCAAACATGTCAGGTTGGGTCGGATTCAAGTTGGGGCTATTCATGTTGGGTCGGGTTCCTATTACCATTTCTTAAATGATATCAGGTTCAAGTTTGGCAAAACCGTAACACCTCGCTTTTCGATTACATCTAACCAAGGGGGTTAGAGGTAATTAGTAATTTTTCTAATAAATTATAGATAGTTTTAACCTTTGAAACCTCCATATTTGAGTAGAGCTCAAAGAAACGAGCGTAACGAATCTAAGAACGGGCAAAATGGAGGTCGGGACCGGAAGTTACGATATTTGAGAAACGTGCAATATAGGTGGGACCCACTTAGAAAGAGCACGATTTATTGCTTTAAGTGGGTTAGTATCGAAGGGCTCGTCGATACGAGTTCAACAGTACCTAGAACGCGCGAATCCGAATCCGGGGTAGGGAGATTCGCATGTTTGAAGTTTTGAATATAAAAAAATAATAATAAAGAAATGGCACGCGACTGGTGCGCGCCGCAATGCGTTCGGCCCAAGCCGGCGCACGGTCGAGAAACTATGCGCGCCCGCGGTAACGCGGGCGCGACGTTTCTATGGCGCAAGCGCGACCCGCATAACTCATGGGCGCGAGCCACGTGTTACCGCGGGCGCCGCAGCCCGAAACCAGCGGCGCAGCCACGGTTTTGGCGCAGCTCGGGAGCTATTTATACCCCTATTTCGTTTCATTCTGGATGCAAAACTTCGCCTCCCCCGTTTCTGACCGTTCTGAGGCCGATTAAGGCCATTCAAGACCCATTTCCTACTAAATTGAGCGTGCTCTATGCAATGGAGCGGTCCTTTCTTCGAGTTGGAGTCCATATAAGGAGGAAAATGCCCCAAGATAAGGAGAGGTTCTGCCCATTACATTCGAGCATCGACCAACTTCATTTTCTCTGTTTCTGGCCATCCTAACTCCGATTTAGTCGATTCAAGAGGCGTTCTTGACTAAATCAAAGGTGTTCTACACGATAGTGGGTTCCATTTTCTGAGCTGACAATCTTATAAGGAGGAAATGCCCCGAGACTAAGGGAGGCCCTGCCCAAACACCGGAACAAGAAAAAGAGACCCGGAGCAAGACGGGGTTCAGTCCGTAGATACCGATACCGTACGAGTTATGATGGAAGTAAGCATTTCTAATCTTTCATTGTAACTATAGAATAGCATGTGCTAAGTTATGATGTATGTTATGATACAATTTATATGCTTGTTGTGCTATGTGCCTATATACCATGTTGTGTGCCTATATGCCATGTTGTGTGCCTATATACCATGATGTGTGCTTTATATGCCATGATGTATGCTTATATGACATGTGTGGTCTCGCTCTAGGGTAGAGCAAGACATGTAATTTGTGTTTTCAGTCTCGGCTCAGTGATAGAGCGAGAAGCGTATATGTGATTATGATCCCGCTCAGTGATAGAGCGAGATGTATGTTTTTGGCTTATTAACTTCCGCTTGACTCCAATATATGACAAATTTTTGTAAATATCAGTATACACATATTTTAATGTATATGATTTTGTGACGATTGTTGTATGTAGTAGCCATTAGGCAGAACTACGTTCGGATTCGATCGTGTTGGAATAATATCCAATACGTACGTAGGCAACCAACGGCAAGGCAACGTTGGCCCGATCCAATTTAATTATAAATATATGTTTTAATTCTGTTTACACACGATGAACTATGAAGCTTCGTTGTGTGTATGCGTTTGTCACAACCTAAGTCTACGTACAAGGAAGTTTTAAAGCTCCGTAGTGCATAGATGAACGTTGTACCTCTCGCACACAGACGATGATTCCTGGCTCAAAGAAAAGAAAATTTTTCTATTAGTGATTTTGTGGACCCGGCTTGGGTCGGGTCGTTACAAAAACCTAACCCAAATCCAACCCGACTGCATCCCTTATGGTGTGGATGGAGTGAGCAAGCTTCAGAAGAACTAAAGTTAGATCATGAGTAGTGTCACACCCCGGTACACGCCACCCCTTACCCAAACCAGGTCTAGGGAGGAGGCAGTATGTCACGCCCTGGCACATGCTACCCCTGACCCGAACCTGGTCCAAGGAGTATGTGGTATGCGGCGTGACTAAGTTAAGTGGAAATACAGAAGACTTAACTCATCCTTAGGTGAACATACAATGGAGTAAGCGCATGAGCACTTTGTATAAAAGCAAATAGAGCAATGATAAAGGACTATTAATTAATGTCTTAGTTCACACATACACACATCAACTAGTTATCACATAAAAATAATAAGCCTCATGGGCTAAACAAGTCCAAGTCAACCATGGCTAAACATAGTGTGAAGTAAATCAAATGTATAAGTTCAACATGTCATAAATAAATCTAACATAACTCAAGCACTCATAACCCCTCGCAGTGAATGTGGTCATCCTCATTCTCAAGTAGAGCCCATCTGAAGCACTTGCATGGCACGACATGCAGCCCCAAAACAAAACCACAAAATAAAGATGGATGAGCTTGTGCTCAGCAAGGGTTTTAATATTAAAAGTAAACTCATAATGATATCACAGGCATTATCAATATAACATTCATCACATATCCATTAACCACACCCATTCATCATGGAACAAATAACATATATCCATGCCACCTATGCATCATATTATAATCCATATTCCATAAACATATACTATGCTACCTTTGCATCATGTAAAACACATTCCATATACACATAATCATGCCACCTGCATATCATGATGTAACCCATATTCCATAAGCACATAATCGTGCCACATGTGCATCATGGGTTCATCCATAGCTCATAAAAACATATACACATCACGTGTAATCATATGAATCTCATTGTACAATTCACATCCTACATGAATCAATTCTCAACATTCATATCATACATAATTATATCACAATATAAACATTCACCATACAAAATCAAGTGTATCAATTACACACCATCCTGCATATTCATGCAGATCCATTCAATAATCACATGTGTAGCATGAGCATCATTATTCCTACACAACATGTGTCAATGAGCATTATCTCTCATACACATGCAACAATCATTGGTGAATGTCTCACAATTGCGAAAATAATCAAACCCACTCGCCCAGGACAATCCTTGTGGGAAGGTCTAAATTCATATAAAAGAAAACTAGAGTGGTTTGGGTAGGTTCCCTAACTGAGAAGGTACCCTCTACTCACCCAAGACAATCCTTGCATGGAAGGTCCGAATTTCTAGAAAGGAAAACTAAAACAGTTCCTACTCGCCTAGGTCTAACCTTGCGGGGAAAGTTTGAATTCCTAAAAAGGAAAAGTAGAGCATCCTAGTAAGCCGATGCACATGAACATACTATCATGCATTCTCAGGGTCTAGAAAACTTATCAATTTAACTCAAATAGCAAATCAACTTATCTCAACCCGGGGAGGCAACATGCCCTCGTAGGAACACAAAACAAAAACCATGTCCTTTTGTACGTAAAACAGATTCGATAAGCCTCCAAACGATTAATCCGACAACTAATGGCACCCAATTGCATCGAATCAATCAATCATGGCTAATCACGACTATTCATTGCTTACAAAGTATTTTTATGATGCATGTGCCATGATACATAAGTGAGCAAAGTCTAACGAATGGAAACATGATTAAACATATTCAAACCTATGAGCATATAACATGGCCCATTTGTGACAAATAAAATCATGTAGTCATAATGTTGTTACGTATGAACCAAGACTATGAAGAAGTCAAATTCATATTTATTTTTCTTGTCAATTGTACTAGGCAAGGTCGATTCACAGGGAAAGCCTTGTGCAACAAACAAAATGATTACAAAAAATAGAGGAAAGAAAAATTAAGAAAGAAATAGTAGAAGAGTATTGAGGCAATAAAGAATTAAGAAATTAATAAGATAAAATACTAAGGCATTAAGGGTCATTGTAACATCTAGTGATGTTCTTTATGTATCATGTTATCTCAATTGGAATCGAATGAAGATTCTATCTAACCGGAAGATATGAACATTAAAAGCAAAAAAAAGAAAGAAAATGCTTTGGATAGATGAAGGATAAAAATAATTGTTTCTCCAAGAGTTATATATATCTAAATCACAAAATATCAACAAGGAGAGCCTTTAAGCATCTTATGTATCTAAATCACAAAGAAACAAGAAGAAGATAGTAAATGAACATCACTTCAAATAAACAATACTTATTAGAAACCATTGATAAAACATAAATAGAACTCTATTAAATTGTTACAAATCACCTCTAGCCATAGCTAGAAAGCTTAGAAAGTAATTATAATAAAACTAAAAACAAAAGTACAAAGGAAGAGAAGAAAAATAGGAGAAGAGTGCTCCAATGAGGAGGGAATGATGCCTCTACCATGTCCACCCCTCAATTTATCGGAGTAGAAGGGGTTGCTTCAAAGGGGAAAGTCCAATCATATCCCTTGATTGTATTCTGATTGATGGCTTCAATGATTAGATTCTAAATCAATCAAATAAATTAATAATTTATTTAGCAAATAAGTATCTTTAAGTCTTCCTTTTGTTATCTAATCAGTCTTATTGTCTTTCCCTATGTGTATTAATCACAACTAATTAAAAGATTCTCCATGTATTGGCCTCGGGTTAGTTAACTAGTTGTCCCTTTTCATACCGGATTTGACCCATATATCTTCAAAATTATAAATTTCTTCCTAAAATAGGGATTGTAGCCACTGAAGTCATCTTTCCAATGCCACCAGAATCGTATCAATCCAAATTATACATAGAACAATATGGTCGCAATACTAAGACTGTGGCAATATGTCCAAATCAGCTTCTTCATGAATTTAGTTCTCTTGATGCAAATCTAAAATCCAATGGTCTAAAAGGTTGTGTTCAACCATTCCATGCATGTTTAGACTATTAGGAACCCATTCAAGACTTTTAAATATCTTTAGGTAGTTGGGCTTTACTTCTTCTTCTACTTAGATCATGTTGAACCCTGTTTAGACATGTAAACACAACTAAGTTCCAACTGACCTATTCAAACATAAATAGCCCAAATAAGTAGTGAATTAACACAAAATATGATTGTAATTCAAGATTTCAAAGCATCTAATTGAACATTATTTTAGTACATCACATAAGCAAGAATATACATATGCATGGTAGTGTTCATACTTATGCTAAAACATGTGAAACATGAATCACCTAAAATAAATATAACATGTGCAAGTATACATAAGTTATCATGGTCAAGACCTACTGGAATCATAGAGTAATTATGGAGAAAACATCAAACATGAATTTGAAATAAGTAGAATATCATACTAAAACCAAACAAGAATAGTCCTATTTATGCCTTCAGCTAAATCATAACTCAAAGTTGGTTCTCATGCAATCACAATAGTATTTATAGGTAATCATAACTCATCATAGTCATAAACAATTAGATTTATGAGGACAAAAAATAGCCAAAAATGCACAAATTAGGCTAAAAATCATAAAATGTTGTGTTTCCATTTGAACGCCCTATTAGGCTGCTAGAACGTATGGTCATTTTATTAGCCAGATAGGTCGTTTGAATGGTTGGCCATTCAAATGCCCTGTTTGTCTGTTCAAACGCATGTAGATGTTCACTTTTCTAGTTCGTCTTCAACCTTCTAAAATTCAAACCGAAAACATTCTAAAATTCTAGATAAATTCAAAATTCACTATAGAATATCATATAATCAAAATCTAACCTTAGAACATAATAGATCTAAACATTCTCATGCTTTACAGGAAAATAACAATAAATCGCATGTTTTTAACAAATCACCATTAAACCTCAAAATGATGCAAGAACCCATATAAATTCACAATCATGCATTCTGATGGATAAAACCACACAAGGTAAACTCCCTTACATCTATGAAGCCTTTAAATCCACGAAAGAGCTTCAAACCTCATGAAACCCTACCTAAAATTAGGGCTTTTGTTAAAACTTAATTAAAATTAGCTAATATGCTCAAATCAACTTGAAAATAGATAGATCTACGATATCCTTTGCTTAAAAATGAAAATTACCTAATTAGGATTCTAAAATGAAATTGAAAATAAAATTTTTAATGGAAGAAATCCAGAATCAAGATGAGGGAAATGAAGATAAGAATGATTAAGAGCAAAAATTGAAAAAATAGGGATGATTAGGGCAAGAAAATACACCTTAATCCAAGTTTCCTCTTTGGGAAATGGGGGTTGAGCACTTCTTCCCTTCTAACATAATAGAAGGTTAGAAGTTAAATGGGTCGCACACCATCCAACATGGACATGCGGCCCACGGTGGGCTTCACGGCCATAATTAAGGGAAAATTGAATAAAATTCTATTAAAATGGTAAAAATTGGATAAATCAAGTTTGACACTAATACTTATAAAAATTATTAAACCTTATTAGAGTCATAATTACTAACCCATAACTTCAAAATCAAATCAAACTGGTTAACATAAAAAACCACATAAATTTACATAATTAAAAAGGAAATTAAACCAAATTAAATTAGAGATCTTACATGGTATATGGCACGACGAAGTAAAGTGGAAATGTGGAAGACTTAACCCATCCTTGGGAGAATCACATATCAAAGTGAGCACATGTGCCCTTTGTGCAAAAGCAAATAAAGGAATAGAAATGAGACTAATTAACAATCTTAGCCCACGCATCCACATCATCTAAATAAGAACATAATAGCAAGCCTCAAGGCCTACACAAGTCTAAAGCCAACACCAGCTATCCATCATGTGAAGTAAAGTCATGTCTAAGTTCAACATAACACATAATAAGTCAATAATAACCCAAATAACTAGCCCCTCTCATGAAGTGAGTTCATCCTCATGCTCAACATAGAGCCCATCCTGAGCACCTGCATAGCACATCATACAGCCCCAAATAAAAACCACAAACAAAGACGGGTGAGCTTAGCTCAGTAAAGGTTTTCATATAGAATGTAAACTTATGAAAAACACCACATGCATTCTCGATCTAAACATGCATCACATATCACATATCCATTCTCTACACATGTGCATCATGAAATAAATCACATTCCATATACATATTCATGCCACCTTTACATTATAGGTTCATTCATAATTTATAACACACATACACATCATGTGTAATTATATGAATCTCATTATAGCATTCACATCAATGAATCAAGTATCAATATTCAAATCCTACATAATCATGTCTCAATATCCACATTCACCCTGCATAATCAAGTGTATCAAACACATCCCATCTAGCATGTTCAAGCATCATCATTCCATAAGCATCATGTCTAACATAAACATCATTGTCCTTACACAACCTGTGTCAATGACCATTATATACCATACACATGCATAAATCAACTGGTCAAAGTCTCACAATTAAGAAAATAACTCTGCTTAAACAGCTGAAGCATAAGCAGACCTGCTCACCCAGGACCATCCCTAGCAGGGAAGGACCAAATTCATTAAAAGAAAAACTAGAGCAGTTTGGGTAAGTTCCCTAATAGGGCTTTGGAAATCGGTGTCGTCTCAGGTAGCAAGTCGATGTTAAACTCAATTTCTCTCATTGGTGGCAATCTCGGCAAGTCATTAGGAAACACATCAACATACTCCTTAACTACCAGGATCCCATCAATAGCTACATTTAATTCTTCTTCAACCACCACACTTGCTAAATAGGCAGGATATCCCTTGCACATTAATTTCCTAGCCTTAATTGCAAAAATAAGAAAAGAACTACTAACCCATCGCATTCCCTGAGATTGAAAAGGTTCAAGACCTAGTATATTGAATGTAATCCATTTCTTTCAACAGTCTAAAGTAGCATGAAACCTAGTCATCATATTCATCCCAAGAAGTACATCAAAGTCAGTCATGTCCAGAATTATTAAATCCATAGACAAGTCTTGACCTCCTATGACCAGAGGAACCTTCCTAAGAAATTCATCCGCCCTCAAGCTAGTTGGCGGTGTTGCAATAACCATTGGATTAGGAAGCTTTTCGGTTTAATTTCTAACTCTAAAGAAAAATTAGGAGAAATGAATGAATGAGTGGAGCCAGAATCAAATAGAATCTTTGCTTTTTTGAAATGACAATGAGGGTACCTTCGATGACAGCATTTGAATTTTCTGCTTCCTCCGTTGTGAGCATGTACTCGGCCTTGAACGACATTCCTTTGTTGCCCCTGATATGGCTTCTGTAGTGCATCTCTCCTTGGCGCCTAAGGCTATTTTGATGCCTCATTTGCATTTCAAGGACAATCTTTCTAAAGGTGACTGGGTTTCCCGCACTTGTAACACACTTTCTAACCTCCTAAACAAGGTCTTTCCCCATGGTTTTTACAAAATTTTGGGCAAATATGCTAATTTCTCTAATTAGTCCTTATGTTGTTGTTGTTGTTTCCACCGCCTCGCTAATTATTGTTGCCACCACTCCTCATGTTGTCATTAGTCTCCTGCCACTGGTTCCTGGTGTTGTTTTGATCCATCATTTGTGCCCCTCTTGACTTGTTCTCTCTTCTTGGTGAAGTCAGCATTTTCCTTCTCAACCATGGTAGCATTGTCCACCACATCAGCTAAATTTCGATGAAGAACACCTGCTAATTTCCCCCTAATAGCCGGCCTTAGACACCACATGAAGTCTCTTACATGTTCTACTGCTGTAGAATTTGAGTTTGCAAATCGCTCCAATTCAAGAAACATCGCTTGATACCCTGCCACCGTCATACTTCTTTGGGTGAGGTTGAGAAATTACTTCTTCAGATCATGTCGCACTATTTCAGAGAAACATTTTCATTGAATTCAACCAGAAACTCTTCCCTGCTAATGTTGACCCGATTGCAAATTTAAGTTGCCTAGTGGAGTCCCACCAAGACTTTAGCTTCCCCGTCCAACATAAAGGTAGCAAACTATCTTCTACCATTCAGTGCATCCCATAACCCTAAAGATTTTCTCCATCTGACGCTGCCACATGTCCGCTTCCAAGGGCTTTAGCTCTCCTTTTAAACTAGGAAAACCATACTTCTTGAATTTCTCCATGGTAGGTGTCACATCATTTGCTCCCCGCCTTTCAGGTTGTACGTTTGGTTGTCCTTGCTGTTGTTGGACTCGAGCCAGGACTACATTCACTAGTCCTATCCTAGCCCTCATATGATCCAACTGATGGCTTATCGTAGCATTCCTAGTAGCGTGTTGTCTCCCATTGTTTTCCATCACTAGTCTACAAACAAAATAATCTTATCTAAATTTAAAAATTTTAACACATCATATAAAAAATCACACATCCGCATTCTAATCTTCCCACATGTTCCTAAATTATTTTCTAACATTTTAGTCATTAATTCTTAACTCCATAATACACAACAGTTTAACTCATTATAGCATTCCACTCTTCCCACCCAGGGAGGAACCATCCACAAGGGATTAAAACCCCGTCCATTGGACACAAAACCTCATCTAGGACCACAAGGGATGAAAACCCCATCCATTGGACGCAAAACCCGATCCACAAGGGACGTAAAATTGATTCAATAAACCTCCAAGAGGCTAATCCAGAAAACAAAGGCATCCAATCACTTCCAATCAATTAATCACGATTAATCTTCATTTTTAAGTCATTCGTATGACAAATGCAACATGATACATATGTGAGCGAATATTAAATGAGTGCAAGCATAATTAAACATATTGTAATCAGTCCATATATTCATGAAACATGGTCCATTTGTAACAAATAAAATCATATAAGCATATGCAAGAATATACATACATGGTAGTGTTCATACTTAAATTAAAACATGTGGAATATTAATCACCTATAATCAATGAGACATGTGTAAGCATCCATAATTTATCATGGTCATATCCTACTAGAATCATGGAGTAAATGCAAAAAAATCATTAAATTATGGATTTAAAACAAATAGAACATGAAGCTAAACATAAACAAATATAGTCATCATCATGCTTAAGCTACATCATAATTCAAAGAAAATTCAAATGTAATTAAAGTGACATTTGTACCTCATAACACACCATAGTGATAAAGAATTAGAATTATGAGAAAAGAACAAGAAATGGCCAAATATTCACCAAATAGCTATTTTCACCATTCTGCCATTAGGTAGTTCGAACGACCTTGCAGCCTGTTTGAATGCCTAGCAGCCAGTTCAATATCAAAATATTTCACTTTTCTAATTCGTCTTCAACCTCTTAAAATTCAAACTGAAAGCAATCGAAAATTCTATATAAATTCAAAAATTATCATAGGACATTATATAATTAAAATCTAAGCCTAGAACATGATGGAACTAATCATTTTTATGCTAAATCATACCAAAATAACCATAAATCATATGCTTTTAACAAATTACCATTATACATCAAAATGAAGTAAGAACACAAATAAATCTATAATCGTGCATTCCATTGAAGAAAAACCACTCAAGCTAAAATCCCTCACCTCTAACAAGTTTTTGAATCCTACCCAAAAATTAGGGCTTTTAGTAAAACCTAATTAAAACTAACCAATATACTCAAATCAACTTGAAAGAAGATAGATCTAGGTCATCCTTAGATTAAAAATGAAAATAACCTAATTAGGGTTCTAAATTGAAATTAAAACATGATTTTGATCAAGAATCAAGATAGGATAAATGAAGATAGAGGTCATTAAGAACAAAAATCAGAAGACTAAGGGTGATTAAGGGTAAAACCATACCTTAATCAAGGTTTCACCTTTGGGAAATGGGGGTAGATCATTTCCTCCCTCCTTAATACAACCCTTCACCTTTTTAACAAATGGTTAAGGTTTTTCCTTATATAGTAAGGGTTTTGTGCTAGATATATGAATTGTTGGGCTCGAAAGTAGGGTAAAACACCCTAAGTGGCTAATAAGGATTTTTTTACTCAAAAATGAATTTAATCACACCCAAACCTACTTAAATAAAGCACAAGAAGGTTAATGGCCAAAATAGATTGCACACTCTCCCAAATGAACGTGGGGCCCACTGTAAAAATTATGAGAAAATGTCATCAAATTGGTAAAAATAAAGGTAAATCAAGCTTGACACTAAAACTCTTAAAATTAAAATTAAAAATTAGTTAATTTGTAATTAACTAACACATAATGCCAAAAATTAAATCAATCCAGCAAACAAATAAATTCACACAATTAAAGAAAAGAATTAATAGATCTTGCAAGTAGTCTATGGGCAAGTGAGCAATGAGGACTCTTACTCGTTATTGTGTCATAGAAAACCTTTATAACTTGTACTTAAAGTGCAAGTGACTCACAAGTGTAGTCATGTTTCGGATTGAGTTGGTGATTGAATCATTTGATTTTGATTTTTCCTACAAATAGATTTATTTGTGATTAAGTATCAGAACAAGTTTGTGCAACTTCAACGATTTGCCTAGTATGTTATAGAAGTTGTTTTGAATTGAGAAAGGCTATGAAATGTAATGGAGGTTAGGAGTTTCCTTGAATAGCAAGATAATATAGAAGGTTCATTGAGGGAATTTGACCTATTTCTCTTCAATGAACAAGCTAACTTAGAAGAATACAAAATTTGAATGGAATGAAGAATGTGAATAAAGTTTTTAAAAACTAAAGGAAAAACTCACAAGTGTTCCAGTTTTAGCATTACCAAAAGGAGAGAAGTTTTTGTAGTTTGTCAAATAAGGGAATTGGATGTGTATTGATGTAAACCGGAGAGTAGTTGTTTGTGCTCCTAAACAATTAAGAACTCATGAACAAAACTATCTAGCACATGATTTAGAATTGGCAGTACAATGTTTGCTTTAAGATTATGGAGACACTATCTCTGAGTAGTAACTTTCCAAGTTGTCACTTATCATCAAAGTCTAAAATATGTCTTCTCTAAAAAATATTTGAATTTGAGATACATGAGATGGTTAGAATATTTGAAAGATTATGATTTTACCATTTTCAATCACCCTAGCAAATCAAATGTGGTGACCAATGCTTTGAGTAGGAAAATAGAAGTGGTGATGAAAAGACTTATGTTGAAAGGATGGGATTTGATTGAGGAATTGACTAAGTTACACATTGAAGAATTACCAAAGGAAGAAAACCCATCAATATCCAATTTCAAGATTAAGTCTTATGTGGTGCAAAAGATTTTAGAAACACAACTTTTGGATGAAGAAATTCAAAGTTTCAGAGTGAAAGATTTCTTGAAAGGAGCTGATAGAGGAATAAGGTTTGGAAATTGGTTAGTGGTTCCTCATAATGAAGATTTGAAGTGAGAATTATTAGAAACTGCCCATCATTCCCAATATACCATTTACCCAGGAGGAACTAAGATGAACAGAGATTCAATAAAGGATTTTGGTGGAATTGAATGAAGAAAGATATTGAGAATCTTGCATCTAAATATTTGATTTGTCAACAAGTAAAAGAGAAACATCAAAGAATGGCAAGAACTCTTAATCCCCTAGTAATTCTATAATGGAAATAGGAAAATGTTATAATGGATTTTGTGGTGAGATTGCCAAAAATTCAAAAGAAAAATGATGCTATATGGATAGTAGTTGATAAATTGACCAAATCTACTCACTTCTTACCTATTAGATAGACTCAATCACATGAGAGTTTGACAAGGCTTTACATCTAAGAAATTGTAAAACTGCATGGAACATCATTATCTATTATGTCATAAAGAGATCCTAGATTTACATCTTAGTATTGTAGTAATATTGAAAATACTTTTAGAACTAAGTTGCAATTAGTACAACTTTCCACTCTCAAAGGGAAGGGCAATCCAAGATAACAATTCAAACATTGGAAGATATACTTTGTGATTGCGTAGTAGAATGGAAAGGGAATTGGGATGAATTTCTATCACTTATAGAATTCTCTTATAATAATAGTCATCATTCTAGTATTAGTATGTGATCGTTTATAATTAAACCCTTTGCAAGTGTACAAGGTAATTGTACTAAGATGAGTATTTAAGGGTTGTCGAACCTCAGAGACGGATGAATTATCACTAAATCTAAAGAGAAATTTGCTGATTGAAAACTAAAACAAACTTAAACTTTAATTAAGTAAAGGAAAGAAATCAACTAGTTTAAAAACAAGAAATTAATATGATAGAATTTACTTAAGAAATTGAATCCACTACAAAACCATAACACTTCCTTAACTTTTAATCTAAATCTAGTGTGAATATTAACAAGTATTCTCAGCTACAAGCTAGAATTATTTCAGAAAGAATTATTAATTAAATTCCATGACATGAACTATCTTCGACAATAGCACATATCATCTACACTAAACTAGCTATAGGCATGACCCGTCTAATCTTAGTATAACTCATCCAAGTCATTAATTATCTGAACATTAAAACTATTGTATGAACATCTCATCTAAATCACAGAAATTAGAATTGATGCAAATATCAAAACCACATCAATCTATCATCTACAAGACAATAAATCAACATAGATTTGAATAAACATGAAAAGTTCTTCCATTAAAAAGGAAATCCATATCATACAATTGTCATCATTCACAACTGAGATCTAAATTAAAAAGAAAAGAAACTGAAACTTATCTATAGCTTCATTAACTTTTAAGTAAAAGAAAAGTCTAGCCTTCCATTGTAGAAGAAAGTACTTGAATCTCCATTAAAAGCTTTGAATTCTCTTCCATCTTCTTCTTCCTTTTTCTCTTCATAAAATCTACTGGAATCCTCTGGTTTCAAGTCAAATATGTCTTTTTATAGGCATAAGATCCGTAGGAAGAAGTCCAATATGAAAAGGATTGAAATTTGGGTCAAACAAGGAAACTACGTGTTATGCCGTTCGAATGCTTGAACTGAGTTTTGCTTCAAAATCACGTTATCCCGTTCGAACGCCCTGCGGCCCGTTCGAACGGCTACAGTGTTTCTGCAATCCGGATAATTTTTCTGGACAATCCATATTCTGTTCATTAAGCTTTTCTTCATGTCCATATTAATTTTCAACTTGTTTATAACTCCGAAAAGTTGTCCAAATCACTTTAAAGCATGTCAAGACTATTTTAAACTATTCAAAACATCGTCCAAGTACCTCGATAAGCGTACTTTACCTACAAAACATAAAATATCATACTTTAGATATGTAGAAAGTAACTAAAATTCCAACTTGATTTAAATACATGTCTAAACTACTAACTACAAAATCATTAATAATTAAACTAAAATACTAATATCTATCTTAATCTAAATAAACCATAACTAACACTAAATTAACCTAATCTATACTAGCAAATAAGGTAAAAAGGCATATAAAATAGATATATATTTCATACTTATCAGTATGGCACCTTTTGAAGCATTGTATGATCGTCATTGTCATTCCCCTATGAGTTAGAACGAAGTTGGAGAAAGATAATTATTTAAGGAAGAATTAATAAGTCAGTATGTGGAAAAGATTCAATACATCAAATAAAAGCTTACTGCTCAAAGTCAGCAAAATAAGTATGCATATTTGAGAAGAAGATAATTTGAATTTGAATTAGAAAATCACGTATTTCTGGAAGTTTCACCCACTAAATGAGTAATGAGATTTGGTAAGAAAGGAAGTTGAGCCCAAGGTATGTTGGTCTATCTGAGATTTTGAAAAGAATCGGACCGCTGGCCTACAAACTTCCTTTGCCTCCTAATCTTGTTGATGTACATGATGTTTTTCATGTATCGATGTTGAGGTAAAATATATTCCCAACCCTATACATGTGATTGATGTGAAAAGTTTGGAGCTTCAACCTAATCTTACTTACAACAAAGAGTCAATGATAATTTTTGATAGGAAAATAAGAACTTTAAGAAATAAAGAAATGCTTATGGTGCAAGTTATTTGAAGAATCAAGCTTTAAAAGAAATAACTTGGGAGAGGGAAGCGGAGTTCAAAAAGACATATGCCCACCTCTATGTTGGAGAGTGACCAAATTTTGAAGACAATTTTTTCTTCAAGGAGGGAAGGATGTGACATTATGATTTTTGTATGATATTTTTGTGCATTTAATTAATTATCAATCTGCATTTGAAATAAAGAAGTAAATTTCTAATTTTCTTCAAGTTCCTGATTATCTATATGTGTGTGATTTACCTTGATGTTCTAGTGTTGAATTCTGATGACAACACATATGAGGTGTCAACGAACTTTTTTGGTAATAATTGTACTTATAAAGTAATAAACTCAGGAAAGTAGCAACAATGATAAATTTTAATTCTATTTAACTTCTTATAAATAAAGAGTTTTTGTCCGTAGGCATCGACACGTTAGTGTCTTCGCCGATGAAGTTTTGGGCCACTGTTGATAAGGTTTGACACATCAACCATTTCATCTATGAGGCACTAGAAGCACTATCATAGGCTGTCGGCATGTCAGTATTCTAGGCAAGTATTACCGATGGATTAGAAACTACGCATAGAAGAGGTTTCGAGTGGTTTTAGAAGCTACACATAGAATATGGTTTTGAGTGGTCTTTGACAATATTTGACCTAGATTCTTCAAATTATTAGACTTTGGGAAAAAGTGAAGGACTAGGGCATGCCAAAGTTTAGAGAAAGAGGAAAGACGATCAAGTTTGTGGAGACCTTTGCATTTAATAAAGGAAAAAAGGCCAGATTGCTAATTTTGCTACAATGATTTAGTTTTACATTGATTGTATAAGTTGCGCTTTGATTATTTTTATGGCATGAAAGCATGTACAAGATTATTTCTGAGATTTTGTCATGATTATGTTATGATATCATATTTTTCCCATGTTTAACTATTATCATTTGATATTGACAATAATCATTTGTCATTGTGGGAAGGTTCTTGTGTGGGAAGGATTACAATATGACATGATTTAGAGTGATTTTAAGAACTAGGAGTATTCTTGGTTGTTTCTTCTCAATCATCGGCACCACCACTGACACGTCGGTGATGGTGTTGATGAAAGGAAATAGATTATAGTACTGGTACTGACATGTCAATGCATCAATGTAACATTAGTCTATCAATGGTAGTGAGGTTGGCACATCGGTGCGGTGTTGATGAGGTGGATTGTTCCATGTCAACCCACTATCGGTGAGGGTTCAACATATCGATAGGTCATCGATGGGTATCTGTGACTTGGTCGACAGACACGTCAATGAGTCTACCAACAATAAGCTGGTAATGAGTATTTGTTTAGTATGATGTTGTTACATCTAAACTAAGACTATGAAGAAGTCAAATTCAGATTTGTTTTACTTATTAATTATAGTAAACAAGGTTGATCCACAGAGAAAAAGCCTTGTGCAACAAACAAAATGATTACGAAAAAAAGAAAAAAGAAATTAAGAGAGAAATAGTTGAAAAGTATTGAGGCAATAATGAGTTAAGAAATCAATAAGATAAAACACTAAGACATTAAGGGTCATTGTAACATGCAATGATGTTCTTCATGTGTCATGTTATCTCAGTTGGAATCAAATAAAGATTCTATTTAATCGGAAGATATGAACATTAAAAGCAAAAATAAAGATAGAAATGATTTGGATAGATAATAGATAAAAATAATTGTTTCTCCAAGAGTTCTATGTACCAAATCACAAAAGATCAATAATGAGACCTTCAAGCATTTTATGTATTCAAATCACAAAGAAACAAGAAGAAGAACAATAGTAAATAAACATCACTTCAAATAACTAATACTTACTTGAAACCATTGATGAAACATTAATAGAACTTCATTAAATTGTTACAAATCACTTCTAGCCTTAGTTAGAGAGCCTAGAAAGCCATTACAATAAAACTTAAACAAAAGTACAAAGGAAGAGAATAAAAATAAAAGAGGAGAACTCTAAAGAGGAAGGGATGATGCTTCTACCACGTCCACCCCTCTATTTATAACAGTAGAATGAGTTGCTTCAAAGGGGAAGGTCCAATCATATCCCTTGATTGCATTCTGATTGATTGCTTGATTGGTTGCTTCTTGACAATTATTTAATTCTAAATCAATCAAATAAATTAATAAATTATTTAGAAAATAAGTATATTTTAGTCTTCCTTTAGTTATCACAACCAATGAAAAGATGCTTCATGTGTTGACCTCAGGTTAATTGACTAGTTGTCCCATTGCACTTTTGATTTGACCCATATATCTTCGAAATTATGAATTTTGTCATGAAATAGAGATTGTAGTCACGAAAGTCTTCTTTCCAATGCCACTAGAATCATATCAATCCGAATTATACATAGAAATATATGGTTAAAATACTAAATCCATGTCAATCTATCTAAATCATCTTCTTCCCGAATTTAGTTCTCTTGATGCAAATTTGAAATTCAATGGGTCCAAAAGTTGTGTTCGACTATTTCATGCATGTTTAAACCATTAGGAGCTCATTCACGACTTTTAAATAGCTTTAGGTAATTGGACTTTACTTCTTCTTCTACTTGGATCCTGTTGAATCTTGTTTAAATATGTAACCACAACTAAGTTCCAATTTACCTATTCAAACATAAATAGCCCCAACAAGTAGTGAATTAACATAAAATATAATTATAATTTAAAATTTTAAAACATCTAATTGAACATTATTTTAGTACATCATATGAATTGCTATATACTATAAGCTATTATTATGTAATATAATAACATAAAATTTTATATGTAAAATAAGTTATTATTATGTAAATAATAGCATAAAATTATGTGTATTAAAGTGTGTATGTATCATTTGTATGTAAGAATCTATGTATCGGATCACTCTTCATACTATTGTTAAATGAAATATAAGGTAGGAGATTCTTAGTGTCATGTTAACTCCCCAAGTGCCATAAACAAAAGAGTATGGTATAAAAAAATAATCACGATAATGAGTAATTGTGCATAATTGTTTTTTCTAAAACTCTTAAACCATTCTTTATTGGGCCTCTAATATTTCACTAGTCAAATTGGTCATCTTAAAATTTAATAATTTTATTTTTTAGTGCAGAAAACAATCAATGTCTTCCAACTTATGTAAATAAGTTAATCCAGGTAAAATTTTCTTATCACTATTTAATCACCTTTGGCTTTGATACTAAGTTATATTGCCTTGAATTTCGGAGGTATTTTTTAATATCTTTATTCGCGGCATGGACATTTGTATCTTAACTCGCATAAAACAAAATGCATGTGATGCATTTATTATTGATAATTTAGACATAGTACAATTAAAATGGAACGTTTTATGTCTGTTGTCATGCTTTTAATGAAAATCGATGACATTATCATAATGGCGTCAATTTGATAGCAAGTAGATGCAATCCATAGCACGCCAAAAATAAGCCCGTGAGTTCAGATTTCAACATGAATTTCCTTTGGACGTCCCCGATCAATCGCACAATGGTCAAAGTTGGTCGCTCACAATCCCAAATTCTAATTCTTTCTTCCCAATTAATCAATGGATGAGTTTCCTCCCAATTAATCAATGGTTGAGTTTCCTGCCCCTTGTTTTAGCCAGCCCACCCTCCTTAACACAATTAGTGAATATTCACTGCCTGTAATAAGCAGGGTGGGTTGGCTAATAAAAGGGGTGACAGACTCTTTATCTTTAATTAATGCCTTATGTCACTTGCTTAAATGATTGAACAATCAATGTCTTCCAACTTTTGTAAATAAGTTAATCCTGGTAGAATTTTCTTATCACTATTTAATCACCTTTGACTTTGATACTAAGTTATATTGCCTTGAATTTCGGAGGTATTTTTTAATATCTTTATTCACGGCATGGACATTTGTATCTTAACTCGCATAAAACAAAATGCATGTGATGCATTTATTATTGATAATTTAGACATATCATGAAGATAGTACAATTAAAATGGAACGTTATATCTCTGTTGTCATGCTTTTAATCAAAATCGATAACATTATCATAATGACGTCAATTTGATAGCAAGTAGATGCAATCCATAGCACGCCAAAAATAAGCCCCTGAGTTCAGATTTCAACATGAATTTCCTTTGGACGTCTCCGATCAATCGCACAATGGTCAATGGTGGTCGCTCACAATCCCAATTTCTAATTCTTTCTTCCCAATTAATCAATGGATGAGTTTCCTGCCCTTTGTTTTAGCCAGCCCACCCTGCTTTAACACAATTAGTGAATATTCACTGCCTGTAATAAGCAGGGTGGGTTGGCTAATAAAAGGAGTGACAGACTCTTTATCTTTAATTAATGCCTTATGTCACTTGCTTAAATGATTGAACATGCAGTTCTAAGCATGCTTAGCATGTGTCTGATCGTGTACTTCAACCATGAATATCTAAAACCACATCGATTTCCAACTGCTCCTTTTCAACAAATTGATTCTTAATTATGATTTGACCAAATAAAAGTTCATGAAATAACTCAACACTCAATTCTCACTTTACAGTATCCCTTGCGCTTAAACAATTGGATAACTCTAAGTAGCAACGACCATTTGATTAGCCAAAAGTTCAATTTTAGGGAGGGAAAGGACGATAAATTACCGAGCAAATGTGTTGAGACCACACACACCCACGTAGCTTGGTGCCAGGCTAAAACAGGGGCTGACAAGAGCGGGGCAATTCATTTGACGAATGCCCCTTCAAGCAGGGTAACATTCCCTCCTACTTTTCATCCCATCATTCAATGAGAATTAGCAGTTTACCACCACAATAGCCAGTCCTTTTCATGAATTATACAAAATGCATAAATGTTACATAGTCGCACGCTCACCATGGAGAAGGCAGGGGGCTGAGTGGGGCATGGGGCCTTACTTCATGGTGAGAGCGCAAAAAGCTACATGCGAGCTCAAATGTTTTTAATTGGGATTTGATTGGATAGCACATGTGAGCCCAGTGAGCTTTGTGTAAGATAAATTCATTAGGTGGATATTACTATCCCTAAATCCAAGCATACATGACAGTACTCTGTCACACATGATAATTCTAAATTGTCTCTTTAATGTGTGGCAAGGGTTGTGATTTATATATAAAAGAAAAGAAATTTGAACAAAAAATGTCTCATACTAATAATTCTATTTTATATTGTCTTTCTCTATCATAGTGATTGGTGGATGAAATGAAAAGAGTTAATAGATGGAGAGAAAAGATTACTGAATTGGTTTTCTTAAATATCATTTTTTTTTAAAAACAATGATAAGACTATGAATATGGAGCGGAAGGAGTACATCTTGCTTTCCATTTGAATAAGCAAACCATATCATGTTTTACCAAATAGCAGATAGAATGGTCATTCCAAGTTTGTTCCTCAAATTCACTAAGTTAAAAAGTTCTACTCACAGTACAGTAGATCATGATGTATGATGGGCAACCCTAGTGACACAACTCTTGAGCTGTCCAGGCATTAATGAAAACAGAACAAAATCTACCCCTCTTGCATTTGCAGACTGCAGTCTGGTAGTTCCATTTTCTTCTGATAGTTTCTGGCTTCTGTTCAGGATTTTACATGGCCCTTTCTATAAGAGAAACTGCTATTAAACGGTCCTAATTGCCAATTAGGACCCCTGAGCCCCGGCTTCAATTCCCCCCACCAACCCTCCTTTGATGCTAACGGTAAGAAAAGAAGAGAGTTATGAAGAAAGGGACATGAAAATATCGGTACTGACAAGTGGGTCCCATCCCATGCCGTAATAGTGGTCCCACCTGCCAGCACCAGTGTCACCGTTGGCCTCCCTTCTCATGAATCATTATCCGCTGGTAGGACAATAGCCTGCATCAGTTACTCTTTGCCACTTTAATGGTGAGTCAGGCCACCATTGACCCATCTTGCCGCTTACCAACGCTAGTGTTTTCTCAAATGTTAATTTATACCCAAAGCCAGGTTTTAAGTAGGAAAAAGTTAACATGATCCTGAGCTGCTGGTGGGTGCCTGCTTGAGCTCCGGTGTCGCGACTCGCGAGTCATTGGATCGAGATTCAACAGAATGTGTTCAAAAGAGGGAGTAAACAAGTTTGCCCCTTGAGTAACATGTATCGTCGGATTAAAATCCTATGCGATGCTCGTACTAACAAGACTATGCCCCTAAGTAACGTGCCCCTTTCTAATTGAAACCCGACCACCCGCGGTGCTCGTACTTAACAGGACTCTCAAGAAATATAATATGGTTTAGAATTGCCTCTATTAATTACACTTTGTGAACAAGGAAAGCTAATCAAGACTCAATTATTCCTATCAGTGCACAAATATACAGATTAACAACAAATTCCGTATCAAACTAAC
The DNA here is from genome assembly GCA_035235625.1 of Saururus chinensis. Taxonomy (NCBI): domain Eukaryota; kingdom Viridiplantae; phylum Streptophyta; class Magnoliopsida; order Piperales; family Saururaceae; genus Saururus; species Saururus chinensis. The sequence continues at coordinate 34,357,688 of CP141140.1, forward strand.
TATTTAATGTTCTAATGTCATATGATAACTACTACACCTTCTTGTGGTACCCTGGGCTGTGGAGCAACAATAGCTTCTTGAAGACTTTGAATACAACCAGCAAATTTGCTCTACCACGGGGCGCCATGCTGCCCCTCTTGGAAATCTTCAGTGCCTTCACACGGGAGAGATCTTCCATATGAGCCCGATCAGACTCCGGTATTGTCGAAAAGTCCGGCTCGCAGGCAAGGGACGACCTCCTCCCGGCTGTGTCACCACCTAGCTCTTCGTTCAAGTCCTCCCACAGCATGTCCATCTTCTCCTCAGCATCAAGAAAACTCTCACCAGCTGCATCACTAAGAGTGGAATTCGCCCGGCCCTGCAAGGCGTCGTCGATGCGCAGCCTGTTGCCCTCCGCCGCAGAGAAGCTCTTTCTTCGCCTCAGCTCCGGGCCGGCTACGGCCGGAGTAGCCTTTGTCACGAACCAAAAGGGAGATGAGGAAAATTCAGGGAAGCGGAAATGGCAAAGGGAGTTGTGGTCAGCTATTGTTGGGAAGGTGAAGTCATCAGAAACTTCACTATGGCGGATCATTGTCTGATCAAATTGATCAAATTCCTTACTTCCCTGCTATAAATAAAGAGATGGAGAGCCCAAGGTGGACCAAAACTTCAATTCAACTGCTCTGTAGCGTTGCATTGAAACTGTTTAAGATCAGATAGCTGGGAAAAAAAATGGGACCCGTAAAATTTGAAACGTTATCTTTATCGTTGCAGTTGGGCAACTCAGCCACCGGCGGATTCAGTGGGGGGTAGATTGGAATTGGAAGGTGTCTCTTCTACATTAGGTCATGAGATGGACTGGTCCAAAAGGCTAAATTCCCCACCATCTACACCAAAAGCAACATCTCTTGGGTATTTAATGGGGACAATAGGAACACCCATTGGCTGTGGAGAGGAATGGCTGAGATAGGACCCTAGATGGGAAATAAATAAAATGAGTTGGCTTCACTATCTTTATAATATTGTAATCTTATGACCTTCGTGTCATGTCATGAACTCGAGGGTTTGTTTTGACTCCACTCCACTATGAGACAATCATGCATGCCAATGCTTTGCCACTTGCAGTCCAAGGAATCAGATATATAAAACTAAAATGCTAGTGTGAATGCATCGGGCCCGCACATGGGGGCCACCATCATGGCCCGCCTGCGAGTGTTGTTTTGCTCAAGCAGTTCGTAGCATTACTATCCTAAGTAATATTTATGAGAATGGAACATTTGTTAGGGCACGTCTCAATAAATAATATAGGTGAGATTTAGGTAGATGCTATTGATTTGACCATTGGAGGATGTTAGGCTGGACAGCAGTAGGTTGTTGTCCACCTTACAGTTTATTTATAGTGTGGGGAACATTGGCCAGTGCAGCAACTGGCACGGAGTAGACAATGATTTTAGCAAACATTGAAGAACTTGTATGACTACACTATGAATAGCAGAAGAATTGAAGATTATGTTTGATTATATTATCAACCGAGTCCCGTTTATATGAACTCCGATGTCAGCGTGACCACAAACATCATAGACCGTTGGATTGACACGGTTACTTAAGGGGCAAACAAATTGGAATCACCCACCCTCCCCCTCTATTAATATACGCTGCCAGTGAGCTCAAGACATGGCGTGCGTAAACCTGAGCTCAGTGAACCTTTTTTTTAGCAATGATGGAAACTTATTTATCAGTAGATGTATGCTTGTGAACCAAACAAATTAAAAAAATATGCGGAGTTGGCCGACAAGGCCATCTGAGCTGTATACAACAAGAACCTCGTCACCCACAGATGAAATATGAGCATCATAGATCTGACCAGCTACCGGCCAAGTGTGATGTGCTTCCTAGATGAAACAATACTTTCCTTCGGTTTTGTGGTTTTCTTAATCCCTTCGAAGATATACAATTGCTATAGGTGTACGAAAAACAAATGGAATAATGACTTCCAGAAATATACTTTCTTTTTCCTTTGTGCAAAATATGAGTCTTTCCTGCAATGATACAATGGGTATCACCTCAACGAATGAATGCCGTGTATAACATGTACTCTGAATACACTCACGAAATTGATGCTTCATAAAAGTGGCCGAACACCAAAGAGTTTAGTGTTTTCTTTTAGAATTGAAGCTCTCCTGCATGAAGGAGAAACTGATGCTCCATAGTATTTTCTGATCTTCCACGAGCAAAAACATGCCGGCCTGGGGAACCACAACGAAGCACTTTGTTTTTATCCATCTTCATCCAGAAAACTATAAATACAATGCGGGTAGACTCCAGACAGGTTCCACAAAGCCATCGGAGCTGCTGAAGAGGCTTACGGACAAAATTATGATCCATACTAGGACTCCTGGCACCTGATTGTTAGAGGGATTTCTTCAGTAGGGAAGCAATCTTCATCTGTTTGCTTAGAAAGACGAAATGACATAGATGTTGTCAAGCTTCCTGCATTCAAGAAATAAAATACAATTCATTTCTCCACTTAATCAATCAAAATTTACCTCACATTATCCATTATAAATGAGCACACACACACACAAACAAATTTCAAGGCTGCAAGTGTCACTTGTAGCATGAAATCAAACCTGGTGCCTAAAGTACCGGGACCCTGGTTCAGCAACGCACAAGTTTAACCACTCTTCCTTTTAAGCTACCATTACATTTCTCCATTATTCTCTTGTTAGTTATTTTGTTTAGCTACACAAGGACACAAGTTCATCCGAAAAATTGATCCAATTAAACAGCTTAAGACCACAGTGACATGCCATAGCGAATGAACCCGTAAACATTTTGGTCCCAAGCCAGCAAATGACACACCTCCCCTAACAATATCCTTCGATGCTCATCTTCCTACCTTGTACCTCTTTTCCCTTACTGAAAGCAAATTTCCTATTCCTAGGTAATGGCAGAATAGAAATTGAGATAAAAATTAATTTCCTATCCCGTGTGGTAATCCTTCTGAAAGGCAGTGCCAACAATTCCATGTAGCAAAAAATGAAAAAAGATAACCTCAATACCTGGTAAAAACCATGTGGAACTATTGTTTTCTATTCTAAAGATAAGTCTTGAAATGCGTAGTTGCATTCTATGGTGCATTACGTTTAAGTTAATCTGCAGATAACCTTTTTAAAAGTGGGTGAACTTTCACAACATGCAGCCCGAATGTTGAAAAATAATAAAATCATCACAAGAACAAATTCATCAGAACAAGAACAGCATAGGCAGCATACCTTCATTCATGTCCTTGGTTTTGTGAAGAAGAAATGTACCAGAAAGTATTGTCACAAATCCACACATCTCTGTGACAATTTGAGTTGGACTTTGCCTATCCCAGTCCTGATAGCAAATAGATATGAAAAAGATGCACAAGGGGAGCCTACTATTAGCTAGAAGGAAAAATGGCTACAACATTTTAATAAGCTAGCATCAAATGTTATAGAGGATGACTGACTAATTAATACTACAAAAGGAGCATACAAACCATTACCTTAAACATAATCACACTAGCCAAGATTGTTAAGGATGTAAACATCACATAGTATATAGGAGATACAACAGCTGTATTGAACGTATCAAGGGCCTACAAAAAAAAAACATGAGAATATAATTCTTGTATAATATCATAAACAACAATAAACTGTCAACGAATTGAGATATTTTATGACTAGAGTAAATAGTAAGTGTGGACTTGCAATGGAAAATTCAGTCACATAAGACAAATAACAATAATCTTCATAAAACTCAGAAGTCAGAACACAACAAAGACGTAAAATTCCACCTAATTATTCAACCTGGGATAACACCAGTTAATTATCCTCATTGTATACAGAACCAGTTACTATTGCACCTTGTTTAGTAACCAGAAATACCTCTACACAAAAAACAAAAAAAACAAAAATGTACATATGCACACACAAAAGAAACGTGTTGTAGATCTTTACTACAAAAGGTTTGTACGTAGGGAAACAGAAGAAAGACCAGAAGGGAGAGAGAAGATAATCTAAAGTAGTTCTCGATTTTCATTGCTTGTCTTCCCATAGGAAAAATAGTTTAATATTTATAGGCTTAAGAGCCTTTTATTCTAAGGAATATAATCTAATTAGGGAAAGTAATCAAAATAAGCATCCTACCTTTAATAAAACATTAGATACTGAGTAACCTACCTATAATAGAAATCCTAATTAAGGAAACTAAAATATAATCAAGGAACCCTAATTTTGAGTTATAACAATCCACCACTACTGCTTGCCCTTGTCCTCAAGGCCGCTGAATGATGTGCAACTTCTCCTGTGGTTGTGCAGTAAGACGCATTTCACTGGCATGTTGGTAAGTAAGCTACATCTAATCAAAATCACATTCAACTTTTCCCAGTGTACAGAGCCAATCAATCCCGAGAACCATTTCCGCCCCCTTCAAAGGTAGAAGGTAAAAGTCTACAACAATAGGGATACTCTGGCCAAATAAGGCAACACCACAACCCACACCCAAGCAAAGTAATTTGGCATCATCGCCAACCATAACATCAAATAGAGAACAATCTAAAATTGTCAGTCCCAACATGCGTGCAACTCCCATGTTGATGAAGGAATGAGTGCTCTCAGTGTCTAAACACAAGGACCCGTTTTACCATTTGACCGGTATAAGGAGTACCAATACTCTTGATGAGCATGGAAGGATATCATAGGGTGTATGTCATTGACCAACATAGCACCAAACTCAGCAACAGGCCCTCATCCTCCTCAATAATAAACACGTGAACTGTCTTCCCAAGGTGGACACAGACAACTTTTGTCACAATTGTAACACAAGCCCCTAGAACAACGAGCACTCATCTCAACTTAAGAGAGTATTTTAACATGAACCATGGCAGTGGATGATGTGGTAGAGGTTCTGCATTTGAAGAGGAGAGCAAGGCAGGAAGCGAACGATGACACCAATGGTTAATGACTTTATCTTCACAAGTGCGAGCAATACAAATAACCTCAGTTAAGGTATAGCGGTTGAAATTATCTACCTCATTGGCAATGTCAAGCAATCCACCACTAAAGGTTCCGACCAATGCATCTTCGAGCCAATGGAGGACCCGATTGGCTAGTTTCTCAAATTCATCCACAAAATCTTAAATTGTGGTCTTTTGACAGACCCGAGAAAGAAGCTCGCTAGAATTTTGGTAGGCAGAATGCCCAAGCAGACAAGCAAGACCTGCTCAAGATCATCCCATGTGGCATGGGGATTGTGGTGAAGATAATGGTCGAGCCAGCGTAGAGAGTGACCCTCCATATGGAACAAAGCCAAATCAATCTTATCAGCTTCAGGGTACAATAGAATTGAAAGAAATAACGTGCACACGACACCCACTCATCCGGTTCATCAATGTTGAACATAAAAAAGGTAAGGCCCATGGGACGTGCTTGGGCATGCTCAATGGCTGCACTGTGATGGGCCGGCTCATAAAATCAGTGACCACGTCCACGAGGATGGCAGGCATCAACGGCGAGAGGAGCAGTCATTGCAGAAAAAGATTATCCAAGCCGTGTAGTTCAACCTCTGCATCTAGAACCCAACCTGGAAGAAATTGTTGTGGGAAACCCCGGTGCAGCCCAGGTTGAGGAAATACAACCGGCTGCTGTTGCAACACATGAGAAAGGGCAGCCCAAGGCTGCTGGGCGAGCTGAAAGGGGCCAATAGTCCTCTAGGCCGAAGGAAAAGGCACCGGGAAGGGGTCCATAGGCATCAATTAAGTTCACAAGACCTGCATAGCCCAGATAGGACCTTGATGGCAAGTAATAAGGCCGCTGAATTCCAAAAGCTAGGTCCAATTGATGCAAAAACAACGGGTCATGGAGCTGGGATGTCATATGGCCTGCTTAAGTAGCGGGAAGTTCTATTTGCGATGGCAAACCTAATTCCATGTGGGAACTGAGGTGTGGCAGCGGCACAACAGGAGGCAGATGGCAGATGCGCGAAGGGTCGTACGGCCGACTGAGCCATAGTGAACTAGGATTGAGCTAGGATATTGATGGAGCAGTAGTTTGACTGATGGGCAGGGGCCCATGCTGCTGAGGCAGTGGCAACAACGGAGCAAGGGAGGCCAACAGAAAAGCTTGAAGTTGCTGTGCCACCCAGGGGTTAAGGCCAGAATGGTTGGAAAACATCGAAGAGGGAGAAATGGGGACAACCTTCCGTGGCGGTCGTGAAAATGTGGCACTTTGGGAGGCGGGGAGAACAAACGACATCGATTCCAGCGAGAAGGCTATGCCGGATGCAGCCATGTTATCTGACGATATTTGAAGGCCAGTGGAGGCTGTGGGATCTGTAAATGTCCCAAATTGCAAGGGCGTGGGGGCAGTGGCACCAACAGCCGGGATTGAAGACAGAGGACGGTGGAACTGTCGGCCATGAAGGAAGGAGGCGATGCAAGCATTGTCAGAGGAGGTGGACACTCACAGAGAAGCAAGACAAGCTCTATCAGTTGTTGGCCCTACGCCTCCATCCGGTGATCCAATGCTTGAAGTTGCTGATTTGTCGCAGCAATTTCATGTTTTGCTGAATGAAGGTCATCCTCAATTCGCCAAGTGGGCGAATGGACTTGACATCAATTTTTTGGTGCATCTCATGGAGGCCAGAAGTCATCACGTGAAGCTTGGTGTCAAATGTCTCAATCTGTTGCTGCAGCTCACCAAGCTAGGTACAAGTGGCGTCCAGTTCATGCTGCCATGGCAGCTGGGAAGAGGAATCAGCCGCGTCGGATGCTGATTCAAACCATATTTGCTGTTGGTGCGCGTGTTGGACAACAAGGATGGAATGAGCAGGAAGGGACGGCTCTGATACTAATGTTGTAAATCTTTACTCCAACAAGTTTGTACGTAGGGAAAGGGGTGAAAGGACATGAAGGGAGAGAGAAAAAAAACCAAACTAGTTCTAGATTTTCATTGCTTGTCATCCCGTAGGAGAAATGGTTTATAATTTATAGGCTTAAGAGCCCTTTATTCTAAGGTATCTAATCTAATTAGGGAAAGTAATCAAAATAAGCATCCTACCTTTAATAAACATTTAGATACTAAGTAACCTACCTATAATAGAAATCCTAATTAAGAAAACTAAAGTCTAATCAAGGAACCCTAATTTTGAGTCATTAACAAAAGGAAAGAGTGCTCGCTCCAGTAGCCCTAAAATTGAGTAAAGATATATTTTCAAGGTCGTAGAAAGAGTTTATCTTGCATGAAATGGGCTTAAATATTCGATAAAAGCTGTACGACAAAGTGTACACATTCATAAATCACCAAGAGCTAACTGCTAACTCAGCCAAAGATGGTCATCATTTCATACACCTCGCCCAGCTTTTCATGTTGATAGCATGGATTCTTCTCTGCTAGTCTTGATTCGCCAGTGAGGCCTCACTAACACAGTCCACTAGTGAAGCAACACCTGGATGATAGAAATGTCATATGATACTCATAAACCCCTTCATGCTTCTCTGCGCAAGGTGTAAACCTAATGTTACCTTCCACACTATGTCCATAGGACACACACATCACACGGTTTCACTAGCAACCATGAACAAAAATCAACTGGAAAAAATTCTCATACATTCTTGAGTACCAGACTTCTTTCAAAGTTATATCCACTTCAAATATATAATTCTTATTTCAGAGTTTAGCCAGTTGAAAAATAAATAAATGCCAAAGCTATTGACTATTTAAATTTTAAATTTTAATAAAGAAAAGGTGATAGACAACTTACCTTATTAAGGTAGTTCATTTGAGTAATCACACATACACCTACAACTACTGTGAAAACCCAAGTTTGGGGATAAATTAATTGATTAATTCCTGAAAAGGTTAGCTTCAATGCAATTCCAAGGGCTTTCACGCTCATAACCTGCAGAATAGACAGACTATCAGATGCATATTAAATGGAAATTCCTTAAAAAAGAGATCAAAGAAGAAACATTTAACAAAAACACATCAAATAATAAAGAAGTCAAGTGCAATCAGTGACATACCGATAAAGAACCTACAAGTGAACAAACACCAATATACACCATTATATGTGTGTGGCCATATTGTGGAACAAAATGGAAAATAAGAACCATAGCTGCCGCGACTACAGTTGCTGCATACAAAAGAAAACCTGCAGAAAAAAGAAAAACACTAATTCTACTTAACAACTAAATGAAAAACTGGAGAGACCATGTGACAACAAAACATGTACCCAAAAAAAGAGTTTGACAAGTTTAATGAAAAAGGTCAAAGCATTTGAATGATTCAAATAAAAAAAATACCTGGCTCTGTAGCTAGGTCCCACACCTCAGCCACTGATTCAATATTACGTTCCTGGGGAGCATGCAAAACAATTGTGGTGGAACCCACTACACAAAGAACACAACCAAGGATGCCAAATATATGCAATTTCTCCCTTAAAATAACATGCGCAAGAGCAGCACTGCAAGTGAGATAGACATTACTTTCTGGTATAGAGAGGAAAAATATCTAAACAAAATTGAGAATTTTCATGCTTTATACCTTATAATTATACTAAGTGCACCAAGAGGAGTGACAAGAATTGCTGGCGCAAATGCATAAGCCGCAAAATTAGCAATCTCACCAACAATCACTGTTATAGCAGTACTCAATGTCTTAGACAATGACATCTTCAGTTTAAAAAACAAGACAGATGAAGCAGAGCGCTAAGCATATGAAATCTAATTAACACCAGCAAAAACAAAGAATTTTGATTAATAGCACTATCAAATTTGTTAATAAAAAATGATGACCTAAAAACCATTGGTAACCCTGCTCATCTTGGTTATTAACCACCTTTAGTCCATTAAATTAGGCCCATTGTAAAATAAATTGCTTAATTGCTAAGTCATTAGAGTCCTATTTCTATTAGAATTACTTAAGTGATATTTGGATAGAATTAGGCTTCCTTTGTTTATTAGGATTAGAATTCTTGATTGGAAATCTATAAATATGTAATAGTTGCATCATTTTCAACTATGTATAAAGAATGAATTATTGAGTTTGTAAATTATCTCCAGTTATCCCAGATGCCTCACTAAACTCGTCCATGTCATCTCCCATTTCGTCCCTGATCCTTCTTTTTTGTTCAAATTCTCCCTTTGAACCTATTTGGTTCATATTAGCACATTAGACTGGTCAATAACTACCCAATCAAAGGCCAAGGTACGTAAAACTCACTCAAGGTAGGTATGATAATCTCGTGAACAGATTATTGTTCAATTTCAGTAAATCTAAATCTGTTCCTGTCCAAAAAGATAAGTAGGCAAGCTATATGTAAAATAAATTGGCCATCTTTGTACAACAGATGCCCTCCCCAATTCAACCAGGGGAATCCATACTTCACAAGTTGACAGCTCAGAAGCAAAACTGCTGTCCATCTTCCATCACGAGCTGTTACTAAAAACTAGTTTGCAATTCAAGTAAAACACAAAAAAGAAAAAGATTGAAGTTTTATTCCTTAAATGTATAAATGAAATTGAAAAATATGGGACATATTTTGGATGAAATTATAAACATGGTACAAAATGATAAAGGCACTCACTTGTAATCATGCCTGCCCACCAAAGTGGCTCGTACAAATATGAATAACCACCAACACCTGACAGAAAGTACATATATATTTTTAAAGTCTGGTAATACAAGAATTATAAATAAATAAAGGTGGAAGGAACAGTATGAATGTCAAAAACAACCAGTAAACTGTGCAGTGAACACTAAAAAGACAATTTCTATTATGTGCCCTCTGCCACAACAACAAATGATAAAAAATAACAAATCAGTTAATAATGAATGCTACTTACAGAAGTTACAGCTGCTATCTTTTTCCCAATATCTTCAATTATTTGTAGAACTCATACTCCAATACTTTCATAGTCATATGAATTAACAGTAAATGATTTGTAAAATCATACTCCAATATTTTTATAGTTATATGAATTAATAATAACTCTTAATCTGGAAAGGTTAATAAAAAAAATCAATCAATGCAATAGTTTTGTTAAAAAATAAAAGAAAACTTAGGATACAGAAATTGTTGCCTAATCAGCTAAATTCAGCATACTAAAATTTGCTCGAGTAAAGCAAATGAAACCTACATATATGGTATTTTACTATTTAAGTTCATTCCAGGTAGGGATTAATATGTTAAGAATTTAAACTTCAAAAAACAAACTGCATACTTCGAGACAGTAACCATTTATAATATCTCGATTACAAGTTGTCATTTAAAGTATGTTGTCCATTCAACCTATTTCCATAGTAAATACACGCAATTCGACATTTAAAACAAGTTTGCCTGAACAAAATTTAGTTTGTTCCTCATTCCATAACATAATAAATTTGGTTAATGATTGAAAAGAATAGAAGAAAAGCAAGTAATATTAATATAAATATCCCATTCATCCTCTTATTTAGTAATTCACTGCAATCATTAACAGCAGCGTTAATTTTGACCTTGTAAAGAACTCAATATAAATCACTTCTAAAGCCAACCTACCATATATTTATTTCAATTAGACCCCAGGAGCTTATGTCTCTTAATTAACCAGTACATACCACTTAAACCAGACACTAAAGCTGTAACTCAAGCATATATATATTGGTAAACTATTGAACACTGAACACTGCTTCCAATTTCGAGCAAAACCCACCACCGTTTCATTCCCCTTGACCAAACAACTAAGCACCTGCAATTACTATCTCTTAAAAATATATAGAATCCACATCTTTCGCTTGTTCATTCAATATCATATTTATAACACCGCAAAACAACATCTAAACAACATCTATGCGGTCTATCAAGATTCAAAGATACAACTTCCGAAGGTGATTCGGTCTCTTCTCGGGCCCAAAATGTTCTAACTTCAGGAAACTACTTTCAGATGCCACGATCCCCTTCCATCAATATGCAAAAGAGCTCACCAGTTCAAGAAGCGTCGGCAGGGAAACTGCAATCCATATTTGGAACTAATTTACCGGAAAAAGTGAAAATCAAGATGCATGTCAATAGATCTCGCACAATATTCCAGGACTGCAAGTCCTTTTTCCTCAAAACCAACAAAACAGAAAGAATGGGACTTTGCAAAGCGAAGAATTTTGCTCTATCTTTTTACCAGCTCGAGTACCCGAGGCACCAGCCTTCTTCAGCCCCTTCTTCTTCACAATGAAGCTCGCGCCGATGAAGAAGCTTGACGACAGGGCCAGGACCAGGCCCTTGATGTTATCCGACGACATGCCCCTGTACGGCCTCCAACCACTTCCGCCACCGGTTCCACCTCCCGTCGCCATCCGAGAAACCCTAACTCCCGCCTGCTACAACTCCCGGCCAGGCCTTCACATCCCATCGCACCCCAGATCCATGGCCCCGCCGCCGCGTCGCCCGCCCGTGCCCCCGCCGCCACCGCTGATCCCGGCGAGAAATCGGCACCGAGAAACCCAAGCTGAATCTCCGCAGGCGAGCCTCCGGAGATCGGAGAGAAAAATGCGGAGGCTTTTTTTTCGTGTTCGCAAAATGCAGAAAGAAATGTGGGAACAACGATTTCAGAGAACCAAACAAATTAAATGATTTTCTTTTTACAAATTATCATTAACTATGAAACTGCTACGTCCGATCGTGATACGAGCGCTTGCCACATTCAGGCCACGAGGAAGGACAATGGCCCGCCTGGGGCAGGGGCCCAGCACAGAATGGGCGCGAGCGCGAGCATTCCAGATATCTAAAGACGGCGCGCAAATTCCCACCTGAGCTGGCTGGGGAAGGTTCTTTGTGGTTGCTGTGGGCCCCTGTAAGCGTGTCGGTGACTGTTGCGGGGTCCAGCTAGATTGCGTGGGGTCTACATTGTTCTGGATTACTTTTTTCCCGAAGACATAAACTATACTTATGTTACTTACACTCGGCTCACATTAGAGAGGGAGTGTGAAAAATACTTCCCTCTAATTGGAGTTAGTTGTTCTATATTTTGATGCTTTATATGCTCGATTTTCAAATATATACCAAAATTTTGTATTCCATATATTTGATTTCATATTGCATATTCAAATCTTGAATTTTTAGAATATTTCCATCTAAACACAAAATATAACATAATAATTTCTTAAATTTTAGTTGGATAAGTAAAAATGAATTATCAATCCAAAATATAGTTAGACATATATATTTAATGAACATATTAATAAACATATTTAATAACACATAGTTAGGCAATTAAAAATAAAAACATCAATCCACAAAATATAGTTAATTGACAACATAGTCCAATTAGAATATCAAACTTGTATACTCATCATCACATGGATTGCCCCACATATTTCATCTCGTCAAGAATTTACAGCCGCCCTTTGTTCAACTTGAGTCCCCAAATATCATTTAGATCAATATCATCTTTTGCATCACCTAGAACATTACGTGGTGTTCCCTCTTTTTCCCCTTCATTATTAACTTTAAACACAATTTTATTATTTTTTCTATGAAGAATATTATGTAATAAACAACATATAAAAACTATTTTCACTTGAGTGTGAAAGAAATGAGGGTGTATGGTCATTAAAAAACTTAAAGTGCGACTTTAAGCACCTAAAAATATGCTCAATGGCATTCCTAAGGGACGCATGATGATTGAACACTTCATGCAAATTGTGTGGCCAACTTCTTGCTTGTATACCATACTATTTAAAGTGATAGTGTGTTCCACGACACGGTGCTAAAAAAAATTTCGAATAGGATAGCCACATCAACCAAATAGAACTTCCCTATTAAATAAATAATTACAACCACATAAATATATATAGAAATATGAAACTATAAAGACAAAAATATATATGAGATATGTATTTCTATAATACCTAATAATGTAGAAAAATCATTAACTCTCTTTATAGCATCCTTCAATATCCTTGCATTATTGCATAAGTTGGCACCAGCGAAGCATCAACACGACACCGAGTGCACGCGGGCTGGGGCCCATGCATTGCGTACTGCAACGCCGCCACATTGCATGTCACACGCCATGCGGCTTGGCCTACATCATGCATTGTACGTGTGATGCATGGTGCACAAACTGCCTCAAAAAGCCTATGAATAGGTGCAAGGCTCTAGGTTTTCTAGTTTCCTCTCTCCCACGTTCCTCAAACTTCATTTCTTTTGTTCTAAGTCGTTTTAAGTCTGATTTGAGTCTTTCAAGAGGTGTTCTAACCTAAATTGAGCATGCCGGACATTATGCTAGGGTTTTTTTTTTCTGGTTGGAGACCTCCAAAGCCCCAAAAGTGGACATCTAAGTGAGTGGTGTTTGGCGCCTCATCTTCGAACTCGTGCAGAGAGCGAGGTAGGGGCTTTTATTCTTTCTTAAGACATGTTTATGAAATTTGGTTGTGTTTTTAACTTAATATTTATATGACTCTTGCATATTATGCGTTAGAGTTACTTTCAAGTTATGATTTATGATTTTCGCACATATATTTGATTTGTCGAATGATTAATTGTTGAGATAGGATATGAATTATATACTGTATGTTTATGATTCTTATATATTGTGATTGTTACATTGCCTCATATTTAATAGTTTTATCGAATGTTTATCTGTTGAATTTTGTATGAATTATACACGTTGAAGCATATGACATAGAGATAATCTAGCTTCGCCTCTGTTTTTATTTCAATATAAATACAATATATTTGAAAGATAGTTTTAGAGAACCCATCCTTGTCAAAAGGAGGATTCACAAGATTATTTTTGAAAATACGTATAAGCATGGTGATCGAGTCACTGAAGCAGGACAAAAAAGGGGTAATTATTTCGTTGGAACGATCGACCAACCTTGCCTTTGTAGTTGTTGATAATGATGCTCTTGTGGTTTATAGATGATAAATATTAGGATAGAATATTTTAAAAGAAAACTGCCCTTTATAAGTATGGGAACTCTAAAATATTTTGGTTATGAGTCTGGGACTCAAGATTATGAGTCTGGGACTCAAGAGTGTTTTGGTTGTCCAGAGCTATTGTTGGGCACCTTGATAGAGCTCCATGGTTTAGATGAAGGCACAATTATAATCTGGTTTGGAATCGGATGCAAGATACCTAATTTAGCCTTGTGAGCCGCTAACAAAGGGCACCTATCAAGGCTACGTACGCTATGGTAGAAAGTATCATAGGAAGACTCTCTACTCTCATGATCTCGGTGCCCTATGAGCACGGATGGCTCTTCTCTCCACAAGCACAAAGTGTTTTACGATGATCTGTGGAGGAGTAAGAGGTTATAACTTTGTACCCGTAACAAAGTCGATAGGATGGAGTAGGGGTATAGGACACTTGTAGCGAGTCGTGGGAGCTTGTAAACCCTATGAGCATCTTTGATACGTAGGAAGAAGCTCTAGGGACGGTTTTGGGTGAGAGGCACACCCTATTTTTATAAAAATTATTATATACATTATGTGTTGTGAAACTGCCATGTGTTTACTTCATACCTGATAGTATAAACTCTCCTATTGAGTATTTTAAAATACTCACTAGCCCCTAAACTTTGCAAGACTTAGTGAAGCTAAGTGTGCGAGCAGAAAACCCTACTTCAAGTATTATCGAGATGATTTTAAGGATTTTGAACCGCACAAAAATCACGAGTAAGAACTCTTTATTATTTTTCTCTTGTGTATTTGTACCGAACAGTAGTTCCTGAGGAAATTAATTATTTTATTATCGCTTATGGCGAGTGGCTCTAGTTGTGGGCCCGAGTAAACTCTAATATTTTTTATTAAAATGTTTCTTTTTATGCTTCCAAAATCTCGGGGCATGACAACGGTAGCTCATCTTGCTTTGCCCATAAGGAGTTGCCTTTTTGTAGGTTTCATCTATCTCACCAATACAATCCTATATACCATGCTCAAATGTCATATAAATGGACAAGTAAACTATCAAGACATATAAATATACAAATCAACCTTTATAAACCAATTATTCTAATAAATTCAAACCATAAAATATGGGTAAACCGTAGATTTGACATCACTAGTTGTTGTGTCGTGCTAGAAGGACACACCATTAATGATGGTGTGTATGAGGAAAGTACATCAAAAACCTTATTGATATTCTTACTGATTGTCCACTTTGTTTAAGTTAGATGATCTTGACAAATTAAATATTGTTGATCATGTCTTGCAACAAGTAAGAAAGGAGCCATCATTTCTTCCACTATGACATGCCTAGTATCACATAGATCATTTTGATATGTTGGTAGCACATTTGATTCTTCAATTGCAAAGCTCATGGAAATATATACAGTGTCATGCCCCGACGCTGCCCAACCTGAGCCGAACCCGGTCCAGGGGCCGGTCAAGCGCACAAGGGCGACGAGGGGAATTGAGAAACGGTTTAGCGAAAGACTTAACCCTAACCACAAGTGACTTAACAGAATTACGGAGTATGCACACCACTTTGAGCAAGAGTAAATAAGTAGAAAAGAAAGAGAGTCGCTTAATTCAAAATAAACGACTAGTCTCAAACCCACAAGCTTAGTCAACCATAGCCCACTCTGGCTCTAAAATAGGTCTTAGATAACACAACTGTATGAAGTAACATAAATCCAACAGAGAACCATACACAAAGGTTCTAAACATAAAGCATAAACTAAGGAAAATGAGTCAGATAAGAGTCTCCACGATCACATCCAAGTCGTCTCCGATCTTTTCCTCAAAGAGGAGATCCTGTCCGTCTGCATGTCACGCCATGCAGCCCTAAAGCAAAACACAATAAAGAGGGGTGAGTTTAAACAAACTTAGCAATGGTTTTTCTAATATACTATCAACATCGGCAACACGATAGCATAACAATATAATCATTCAAATCAAAGATTTACAAAATGTAACATTTTCTTATCACAGATACACATCACCTAAACCTGCATCATAGTGTATAATCCACATAGTGCCATTTACATCATATCCACCTGCATGAAATGTATCTCTGCCATTTACATCATATCCACCTGCATGAAATGTATCTCTAACATACATATCCAATCATGCATCACATCATATCGACCTACATGAAATGTATCTCTAACATACATATTCAATCATGCATCACATCATATCAACCTGCATGAAATGTATCTCTAGCATACATATCCAACCATGCATCACATCATATCAACCTGCATAAGATGTATCTCTAACATACATTTTAGATCATGCATCAACATCATATAAACCTGCATGAAATGTATCTCTAACATACATATCCAATCATTCATCAACATTCTCATTCATCATGCATGTATAAGTGTCACACACACACTAGTCCAACATGCAAGTCCATACACATGGAGAATAAACCTGCTCTTCAAGGCCGGAGCCCTCGAGCAAACACTCATCAAATAGACATACTCCTCGAGGTCAAAGCCTTCGAGCAACTCCTGCTCCTCAAGGCCAACACCTTCGAGCAACTCCTGCCCATCAAGTCTAAACTCCCGGGCAACCTTGCTTGTCAAAACTAAAGTCCCAAGCAACAATACGTGGTAAGCTAGTGCACTCAGACAAACCAGCTGGATTCTCAGGGTCTAGATAATCATAATAATCTCAATCCGCAAGACAAGTACACAACTCGTCCCTACATAACTCCATTTAAGTAGACTCAACCTGGGGAGTGCACATGTTCCACGAAAGAATTCAAATCAAAACATGTCCTTTCGGACCAATCAAGTTTCGATTAAGCCATGACCGATTAATTCGGCACGCAATTTCACCACATTGCATCCAATTGATCACATTCGATTAATCTCTATAAAACCTCAATTGGAAATCTATTTTCATGATGCATGCAACATGGTACATACGTGGGCAAGGCATACATAAATCCTAATTCATGATAAGTGTTCTCATCAGCCCCTAATGCATCATTCATAATTATAATATCAAGCTTCAACATCATCATTAAACCCCACATGTGCGTGTGTGTACCTAGTAGAAGCACTTTACTCAATGCATATCAACATGCTTGAAATTAACTCACTACCACATTATACATGTGAATTAACATCTAATCATGAATTCCAGCAGAAATCATAGGAGAAGAATCATTGAAATCATAACTCAAATCAAAGCTCAACCACAAGCTAAACACATATAAGATCATTCACTTCATCCTTGAGCCATGACATTCACTAACATTCACACATCAATTAACCACATCTTATCATAACATATCAGTCCATTAGTATGTTGTAACTCTACTGAAAATATACTCGACCATAGAGAATCAACCACTCATAACTTCAAGATGGCAATTCCAACATCATATATCCAACCACAAGCCATTCCACATAACTCTAAATATATATACCACAACTTCAAAACATCAATGGTATACCCTTCCAGTAGCTTACTATAGCTCAAAACACTCCACATAAACATAAAATAATATTTTGGAGTAGATATGTCAAAATAAGCAACATACATAGAATGGACAAATTCTGTAGTGTAGCCGTTCGAACGCCCAGTAGAGCCGTTCAATCGGCTAAACGGGAAATCTGTCGAACTGACAGTGTTATCGTTCGAATGCCCAGAGAGCTGTTTGAACACCAATAAGGCAGACTCGACCTTCTTCTTCCTTTCGCATTTTCAAACCGAAACTCCATTGACAAAACTCAAAATCACCATCTAACAACCTAAATGCCATTAAAAGTCCACCATAATTTTCAAAATGCTAATCCACATCATAACAAGATAAAACCCTATGAAATCTGGATTAAAGATTACCATTTACTAATCATGTCATTAGAACACTAAATCAAGTAATTCCATTCAAAATAAACCACAAAAATCAAGAGTTTTACCATAGGAAGACTGGAATTTCGAAAGTCCATTACCTTAGCCCTTGATTAGGCTTGGATTTGATGGTCACCCTTCTTGAAAACCTTACAAAGACATAGAGTTTGAATTAAACTCCATTAAAACCGATTTAACATAGAAAACCTTAATCAAAAACTTAGATCTAGGGCTTGTTGAACATAAAAATCGGATTTTTAGAGCTAGGGTTTGAAGTAAAGATGCAAATCAGTAGTTTTGATGTTTAAAAACGAATCAAAACAAATGGGAAATGGTAGATCTAGAAGGGATTAAGAGGAAAGCTAGGATTAAGTGCTTAATTAGAATGAACTTACCTTAAACACCTTCTAATTCGAGCCTAATTGGGGATTAGGCCTGACCTCTCCTTCTCAATCTATTCCCAAAATGGGAATGGCTCAGGTCTGGCCTTTTATAGTAAATTCTTGGGGTGTGCATGGGTAAATTGTGGGGTATGAATAGAAAAATAGGTTAAAAATGGGTAATTTAGTTATTTGAGCACTAATAAAACCTGGAAAAATTATGAAAATTTTTATAAGGGCTTGTGTTGATGTCTGGGTTAATTTGGTCTAAAAACCCAAATTTTGACGGTGGGGCCTACAGGGGGTCCCGCCTAACCCTAATTTTCCAAAAAAAATAGTGAAAATTCAAAAAAATCCCAAAAATTTACATTTGATTCAAAATCACTTAAAACTAGTATTTGTAAAGTTGATTTTGATTAAAACCATGAGAAACACCATCTATCTTTGAAACCACCGAATAAATCAGAAAACGTGTTAACCTCACAATAACCGATAACTAAAGTGAAACGAGCACCGGTTTAAGATCAGAGATCTTACATACAGGGTCCTCCAATATATATCTTCCATGTTTACTATTATTGCAAAATTCAAAAGTCATCATATCAAGGCATTAACATAAACAAAGTCTCACATGTCATTCGTCTTAACTCATTTCCATAATACCATTCACGTAAATTCCTTCTCACATGCTCATTCAAATATACTATTCACTTAAGTCATCAACATAAAACCAAAACATCAAAACATTCACATAAATCATCCATTTAAGCCATAGTTTTACCTGTCACACCCCAGCACCTGCCTGACCTGAGCCAAACCCGGTCCAAGGGATAGTCGAAGCGCATGGGGGTGACTAGGTGATGACTTGCTAAAGACTTGACCCCTCTAGCGGGTATATCACATACAGAGTAGTACACCACTTTATCTTTGTGCAAGAGAAAATAAGTAAATATATAAAGAACATCAAATCTGAATTAGTCCTCAACTCTCAAACCTACAATCTTACAACACTCAGCCGTTAAACGTGGTTTAAGTCATAACATCTGAAATAATACTAAAGCAACAATGGCTAATAAAGTAAGAGAAAAAGTCAATCAAACATGAAATTCTAGCACACCAGTAGAATAAATAAGTAAAGATAATAAGATCTCTAGGCTCCCACGCCTACTCTTAACCATCATCCACACGTGCCTCATAAAGAGGGACGTAACCGTCTACATGTTGCACCATGCAGCCCTAAAACAAAAAACACAGAGAAAAATGGGGTGAGTGTAAAACTCAGCAAGGTTTTGTATTTCAAAATAACAAATCTGAAATCATTATAAATATCTCACACACAATCCATCACATATAACACCCATTCATCCTAGGACCATTGCAAAACCTGTGCATATATCATGAATATCCATCACATACACATACTCATAATATCATAAATATAACTCCTGCATACCATTCCACATAGCATATCATCATATCATCTTATTCATGATCCATCCTTACGTGAGAACTATCTTGCATGAGAGTGTCTCAATCACACTAACATAATCATATCCATACTCAATCATAGGCATTCATCTTGCGTGTAGAGTGTCTCTAACACACTAACATAATCATACACATCCATACTCAATCATAAATATTCATTCTGCATATAGAGTGTCTCTAACACACTAACATAATTATGCATATAAAAAAATAACTTTGCTTATTTAGTCGAAGCATAAGCAATCCTTGCTCACTCTGGACAATCTTCTATTGGAAAGTACGAAGGAATTGCACAGTTTGGGTAAAGTCCCTAATAGGGAAGATACCCCTTGGTAAGTCAATGCACTCGGCTACACTAGCAAGGATTCTCATGGTCCAAATGGTCTTAATAGTTTTGGTCTCCTTATAGCATTTATGTTCTTCTAAACTTGGGAAGGAAAACCCGTCCTCGAGGGATGTAAAACCCCATCTTTTAAGACATAAACCAAATCGAAAAGCCATTAATCGATTAATCTAGCAAACAACATCGTCCTTTTGCATCAAATCAATCAATCACAAGTATCTTGATTAATCTCATTCATAAAACCCTTTTATGATGCATGTAACATGGTACATATGTGGGCAACACTACATGAATACAAATTCATGAAAGGGCCCCCCATTAACCATAAATGCATCATTCTTAATCCACTTGTATTAAATAATTACCATAATTTATCCCACAAGTGTGTGTGCATAGTAATAGTGTTCAATTCTAAGCATAGACATGTGCATAATGAACAAACCATCGTCAAACTTCTCACATATTCTCATAATTATATCATGGCTCTTCCTTACTGAAATTATGGGCAAAAACTGGTGAAAACCTTGAAGAACACAAGTACAAGTCAATTACAACTTCATGTTAGACTTAGGTAAGCATACTTATTACTACACATAAGCTAGACATGGAAATGTAATTCAACCATAATTTTAGCATGACATGTAAAAGTATACAAGTCCTTTCTCATGCTTTAAACTTGCTAGAATCCTAAGTAAAATATGGAGAATCACTCAACATGAATTTAGGATAAGAATAATAACATGCTAAAATCTAATAACATGTAACTAATTTCATGCTTGAACCACATCATAACTTTCAAGATAATATTCATGTCTTCACATTAGCATTTTTAAGTAAAAATCACTCATCATAACCATAAGAATGAGATTTAAGAAAAAGAACATGAATATGAACAAAAATATTCAAAATAGCAAACAGTTGTTTGGCTGTTCGATCAACCAAAAGGCAATTCGAACGCCAACACAATAACTCTAGTTCATCTTCAACCTTGCGAACCCAAAGCTGAAACTTTACAAAATCAACATAAACATTCAAATCTCACTTCCAAACTTCACGATATTAAAATATAAGCTCAAAAAAAGATAGATCTAGTCATTAATCAACTAAAACACAAGAAAATCATTAGAAAACTCAAACTTTACTTAAACCACCATCAAAGCTCAACATCATGTAAAACCCACATAAATCATTCGAAACTTCAAATCCGAAACATAGATTCATTTTGGAAGAAGAGCCCTTACCTTCAGTTAAGTCTTGGTCCAAAATCAACACTTGAATCTCTTCAAATCCCTACCCACATTTAGAGTTTAGTTAATACCTTAATAAATCCGATTAATGAAGCTTAAATCACTTAAAAACTCATAGATCTAGGGTTTATTTTGTTCTAAAACAAAACCCCCCATTAGAGGTTTGAAATATAAAATAAAATAAAAAACTTTAGTAGTGTAAAACAAGATTTAACCTTGGAATAAGAAAGATTAGGCAAACCCTAGGGGGTTATAGGAAAAATTAAGACTAATCTTACCTTAATCAAGCTTTCCTCTTATGGAATGACGATTAGGGCCTCTTAGCTTCCATATTTAAGCCCTTCCCAAATAGAAATGAGGCTGTGGCTTTCTATTTATAGTAAGTCATGGGGTATGCCTAATAGGAAATTGGGGTACAAATAGAATTTACTACTAAAAATGAGTAATTTTTTCATTTCGAGTCCAAAACAAAGTCTAAATTTTTAAAAACACCTAATTACTAAAATAAGATGGGTTTAGGGTCTTGTGGGACCCATCATCCCAAATTACAAACGTGGGGCCCATGGTGGGACCTGTCACGCCCCGGCGATGCCCGACCCGAGCCGAACCCGGTCCAAGGACCGGTCAAGCGCGCGGGGGCGATGAAAGGAAATTGAGAAACGATTTAGCGGAAGACTTAACCCTAACCACGGGCGATTAACAGAATTACGGAGTACGCACAATCCTTTGAGCAAGAGTAGATAAGAAGGAAAGAAAGAGTGTTGCTTATTACAAAGTAAACAACTAATCTCAAACCCACATGCTTAGTTAACTAAAGCCCACACTGGCTCAAAACAAGTCTTAAGCATCACAACTGTAAAATGTGACATAAATCCAAAACAAAGAACCCTACACAAAGGTTCTAAACATAAAACATAAAACCAAAGGAAAATAAGTCACACAACGATCTCCACGATCACATCCAAATCATCTCCGACCTTTCCTCAAAGAGGAGATCCTGTCCGTCTGTGTGTCGCACCACGCAGCCCCAAAACAAAACACAAGAAAGAGGGGTGAGTTTAACAAACTCAGCAATGGTTTTTAATATCACTATCAACATCGAAAATACGATAGCATAACAATATAATCATTTAGATCAAAGATTGGCAAGGTGCATCATTTTCTGATCACACATACACATCACCTAAAACTGCATCATAGTGCATAATCCACATAATTTCATTCTCATCATAATCACCCTACATGAAATGTATCTCTAACATACATATTTCATCATGCATCATATCACAATCAACCTGCATAGATGTATCTCTAACATACATATTTCCACATGCGTCATATCATAACAATCTGCATGAATGTATCTCTAACATACATATTCCATCATGCATCATATTATAACCACCTGCATGAATGTATCTCTAACATACATATTCCATCATGCATCATATCATAATCAACCTCCATCAAGGAGTAATGACAATTTAGTGTCACATAGACGAGAACATAGACAAGGCCACGAAGGCGTGTCATGGTCCAAAATTCTACACAAGAATTCAAGAAAGTTTGGGGTTGTCAATCCCTAAAAATCTGCTCGCCCTGGACGATCCTGGCCAAGGATGTCCCATTCTCACACAGAGAATCTAGAGCAGGGGTGTTCGCCCAGGGACATCTCCTGCGGTGGGGAGAGCCCGAATTCCCACACAGGGAACCCTAGAACACGTGGTAGCGGGTGCACATGGCATACCACACTAGATTCTCAGGGTCCAGATGACACTCATAATAACATTCTCACAATCCGCAAGACAAGTACACAACTTGTCCCCACATAATTCCATTCAACTAGACTCAACCCGGGGAGTGCATTCGTTCCACACAGAAACTCAAATCAAAACATGTCCTTTCAGACCAATCAACTTACGATTAATCCACAACCGATCAATCCGGCACACCATTTCATCACATTGCATCCAATCGGTCAAATTCGATTAACCTCGATGAAGCCTCGATTGGAAATCCATTTTCATGATGCATGCAGCATGGTACATACGTGGGTAAGGCATACATGAAACCTAATCCATGATAAGTGCTCTCATCAGCGCCTAATGCATCATTCATAATCACAATATCAAGCTTCAACATCATCATTTACCCCCACATGTGTGTGTGTAACTAGTAGAAGTACTTCACTCAATGCATTTCAACATGCTTGAAATTAACTTACTACTACACTACACATGTGAATTAACATCAATTCATGAATTTCAGTGGAAATCATAGGAGAAGAAACGTTGAAATCATAACTCAAATCAAAACTCCACCACAAAGGCTACACACATATAAGATCATTCATTTCATCCTTGAGTCATGGCATTCACCAACATCCACACATCAACTAACCACATTCTATCATGCCAAATCAGTCCATTAATAGGTTGTATTCCTACTGAAAATATGCTTCACCGTAGAGAATCAACCATTCATAATTTCAAGATGACAATTCCAACATCATGCCACAAAACATAAGTCATTCCACAAATCTCTAATCATACACCTCTACTTCATAATCTCAATAGCATGCCTTTCCAGTAGGATAATATAGCTTAAAACACTCCACATTCATATGAAATTGGAAAGCTCAAGTGGAATCATCGAAATAAACATCATGCATTAGAACACAAATCTGTTGTGTAGCCGTTCGAACGCCCTTCCGACCGTTCGATCGGCTAAACGGGAAAAATTCAAATTCACAGTTTGGCCGTTCGAATGCCAAGCAGGCCGTTCGATCGGCTAAACTGGAAAACTGTCGATCCGACAGTGTTGCCGTTCGAAAGCCCAGAAGGGCCGTTCGAACGCCAACAAGGCAAAACTGACCATCTTCTTCCTTTCACAAGTTCAAACCGAAACACGATTAATAACACTTCAAATCAACATCTAACACCCTTAATTATCATCAAAAGTCCTTCATGACTTCCAAAATGTTAAACCATATCATAATAATACAAAACCCTAAGAAATTGGGATTAAATATTTCCCTTTTCTAATCATGCCATTCACACACCAAATCAAGTAACTCCATTCGAAATAAACCAAAAATCAAGAGTTTTACCATGGATAAACTGAAATCTCGAAGGTCCATTACCTTATCACTTGATTAAGCTTAGATTTGAGGGTCACCCTTCTTGAAAACCTTACAAAAATATAGAGTTTGAATTAAACTCCATTAAAAATCGATTTACCAAAGAAATCCCTAATTAAAACTTAGATCTAGGGCTTGTTGATCATAAAAATCAAAATTTGAAAGCTAGGGTTTGTAGTAAAATACAAATCAGTAGTTTTTGATGTCCAAAAACGAATTGAAACAAAGGGGAAATGGTAGATTTAGAAGAGATTAAGAAGAAAGCTAGGGTTTAGTGCTTAATTAGAGTAGGCTTACCTTAAACACCTTCTAATATGGGCTTAATTGGGGATTAGGCCTGACCTCTCCTCCTTAGCCTATTCCCAAAAATGGAAATGGCTCAGGTTTGGCCTTTTATAGTAAGGGTTGGGGTATGTATGGGTAAGTTATGGGGTGTAAATAGGAAAAGTAGGCTAAAAATGGGTATTTTATAAATTTGAGCACTAATTAAGTCTAAGAAAATTCTGAAAATTTTTGTATGACCTTAAGTAGATGTCTGGGTTCATTTGACCCAAAAACCAAAATTTCGACGGTACGGCCCACAGGGGTCCCGCCAAAACCCTAATTTTTGAAAAAATAGTGAAAATTCAAAAAAATCCCAAAAATTCACATTTGTTTTAAAATCACTTAAAACCACTAATCTTAAAGTTGATTTTGGTTAAAACCACCATAAACACTATTTATTCACGAAATCACCGAATAAATCAGAAAACGCGTTAATCTCACGATAACCAATAATTAAAGAAAACCAAAAACCGGTGTAGAGATGAGGGTCCTTACAGGACTTGTGCCATAACTTTTTTGGAAAAATAGCCAAAAATTATAGAAAAAATTGAATTGACTTAGTTTAACATAAAAACTAATAAAAAAATGAAATGCAAATTAAAATGATAGTTAACCACCTTAAATCTCAAAACAAGTCAAAAGCAGCCAAATTTATCACTAAACCACATAATAATAACAAAACAATTAAATAGACCAATTTAGGGTTTAGGGATCTTACATTACCTACATCCACAAGTCAATTTAAATATAAGAAGACTATCATGCCTACCTAAATAAGTCATACTACCAATCAACTTATTTATATTGCCAAAGAAAACTACATTTTGACCTAAATAAGTCCCCCAACTAACCTGTACTACCAAAACAAACTACCATGTACTCCTCAGCTTATGCTCCAACCATCTGCGTTATTCCTCTGGTCGAAGTCTCACAAACACCTCCTTCAAGGATAAAATACTCAAATATTCATAAACAAAAAACTTTAAATCCTCAGTGAGGTCAAGAATTTCTTCAATGGCCTCAAACCAACCTTGAGCTATTTCATAAGATCAAACAAGGAAATCAAATTTTGATTCTATATGAGCTACATAATCTCTCGTCTAAGAGGTGGAATTAGCAATTCCTTTCCTTTGAGATGGAGGTGGTTTATTCTCCAAGGGTGAACGGTCATGGGAAGAGGGTGGAGGCACATAATTTGATGAATCACCTACATGTGGATAATCTTGTATAAATAGGGACAAAGAGTCATCATCCTTATATAAATTAGTGGAGAAATATGACATTTCCAAAGAATCCACAACCTTGGATGATAAAGTGGATGCCCCAGCTTCAACTGCAGTTGTGTTACCAAATATCAACTTTAATTATCATAATCTTCCACTATCTTATGATGATATTCATATGCTTCTGGATGAGCTTAAAATAAATTATATAAAGTAATTTAGAAGTTACAACTTATATGACATGATATATCTCATTTACTTTTAATTTGGAAAAAACTTACTTGAAGGTACTCAAGTCATACTTCTTCTAGAGCGGTAACCTTTTGTTCATGTCTATCTCACCAAAAGCCATAATTGCATAACATCAACTCCTTAATATGTATTATCTTTTACTTTAGAACTCTCAACTTGTTCTTAAGGTAGGTTTCTATCTTATTGCTATTACATCTTGAATATAATTTTGGAATGACACTTTCTGTCAATTGATTGTCATTGTTCACCTCCTCAATAAGAAGTTTTATGAGTTATTTTGTTTCAGTAGTGGACCATTGTTTTGTTTCAGTAGTGGACCATTGTTCATAGTTGGACTTCCTTTTCCCTTTTCCTTTCCCACTTTGTGTTGCCATGTCTATGACAAATAACAAATCAAAATCATTGGAAAATAAAAACAAGCATCTAAAAGGTGAAAACAAAATAAAACTCAAATTATAAAGCCTACACTTGACTTTGAGCTCATTCATGTTCAACATTTCTATTTACCAGTTAACATATACATTCTACCTAAAAAACTATTGTATTGTGTTGGACATAAAAATTTCAGCATTGATATATTTATCCAAGTGGTTGTAGTCAACTACTTAGTCAGTAAAGGTCCTTCCTGAAAATATTGTGACTCAATAAAAAACAAAAAGATATAGCAAAGTTTGCAATAGAAACCAAATTTAGTATATCTCATCATAATGCTGATGCTGACCTTTTATTCTTGTCCCTAAGCCTTACTTCTATTGTCTTCTTTATTAATAACCCTTGAGACTTATTATTTGATGGTAACTCTAACTTAATTGATTATTTTCCCAACTGATAACGCTGACATTTCTTTATATTCTTTTTTTTTTGGTCATTGGTTGTTGTTGTTTTTTTATTTGGGTTGTTTGCTGGTTTTATAGAATTTTTTTCTTTTGTCGTTTGTTAACAAATAAACTTAGTATAAGGAAATGCCAAAAGCTCTCTCAACTGGATGTACATTAAAAACTAGGAAAATGCTTTTGCTTACCCCCAAACCATCACATGTTAACATTTTGTTAGCAACTAATTGATGTCTAACAGAATCTAATGGTGAGGAGGGCGGCTGATATGAAGGGACACATAGCATTATCGCTCTAAACACATAGTGAGGCAAATAGTAATTGAGTGGTTTCTTTTATTTAGAAGATGAGATTAGAAATTATAGAGAAAACACATTAGAGAGAAAAGAAAATTTGGATTGTCTTTCTAGTCATGCAGTTCAAATGCCAACAAGGAACCAAAGTTTGGACAGAATGTTTTGAACTTCATTAGAAAGTCCTATGACCATGATTTCTCAGGTACAATTAATGCATCTCAAGGTTTCAAGATAACTGATCAAATAAAATGTAATATACTACCCATATTTTAAAGGGCACAAGCTTATGTTTAACACATTTCCCAACTTCAAACCTAATTATTTGAGTTTTTATTCTTCCGGAAGTTTTTTTTTACAATATATTTTCTTTAATTTTTTTGCCTTTGTATCTATTAATTGGAGGTTCTAGATAGCCTCAGTTTACAAACTTAGTAATCACATTCACGTCTTTCATTGTGTTAATGCATCAACACAAGTTAATACAAACTTCACTACCTCCTGCATTTTAAACTAATGAAAATGAACATTAATGCTCACTAGGGACATTAACTGAACAAGTAATAACCTTCATAGAGGACATGACCAAACTAAGGAGAGTCTAGACTTTGGGCAATTATCAACAAGATAAGAAAAAGTACTCATAAAAAACCTAGAATGCTAACCAAAATGCATATTTCTACAAAGTTGATAACCTAATTTAAGTACTTGGTTTCTATTAGGAACAAACTGGAACATGTGACACTTTTCCTATAGTTAAAGAAGAAAAATACACTTGAGAACTTCAAATACACCAAATAAATTCATAAAAGATTTAGTATTATCTCCTATTGCCACACATTTCTTATCTAATATAATGCAGCAAGAATAGAGGCCGAATATCTTTTTAGGCTAAAAAATGACCACATGATAATTCTTATGAATAATTCCCCATTGTGCTAGCAAGCAAAAAATGTAGATAAGTACAGAAAAATTTATCAATTTAACAACAAATACTAATATTACCTTTTGATGCCACTCACTTACAATGGGTGAGATGTCATCCCTATCCCTATGCTAGGAATTTTTCACACAGTTATTATTTCAAATATACCGTATCACTAGGTGTGAAAGTTATCTCAAAAGTGAAGAATTTAAAAAGTAGGATTGGATTACACAAGTAGATTGTGATAGATAAGAGGAAATATGTTAAAAAGGAAAACAAAAAAATTCTGATAAGCAGTTGATACTCAATCATCATTGTATATCACCCATGTGATTGCCCAAACCAATAGACCACGAGCTTTCATGTTGTCCCCTTCGCCCATCAATCAAATGGGGAAATCAACTCAGCTAATGAGCTTCATTATGCTTATTCAAGTAATAAAAGAAAACAACAAACACTATGGTGAATATATTTTAGCAATTTTAATGCCCAAACAAAGAATTAAAATATTTATCTAAAAGAAGGGGAATCACAAAATCTTTTAAATATCTAACAAGCATATTTTATGAAATGAAACCAAGGTGAAGGCCAATTACCAATGAAAAATTGATTGCAGGAAAAAGATGTTGATATTCACTCACACTTCTCCTCTTGTCAGATGGATGAACTCCCTAGAATTGGAAAAATAAAATATCATAGTTAGATGACATGAGTCATCTAAAAAAACATCATCATAAACATTAATACATTTTTACTGTGCAATGTACATATGTTATTAGAGATGGATACAGTAAAAGCCTTGCAAATACACCCTATTATTCAATTAGTTTTGGTCATTATAGGTGATAAGCATAAAAATAATAGGTAAGTATGTCAGTGTCTAATCAATGGTCTGAATAAGGCATTTAGCTTGTATGTAGTTGTTTTAAGTGAACAAACATAATGTGCTTACCAACTTAAACTACTTCAAAAAGATGAATAATATGTAGCATATTGGTTTGACCTCTCTCCCTTTTGAGGGAGAGGTCCCAAGTTCAAATCCTGAGCCTCTGACATTCTTTGTTTTTTAGTAGGATGGGGTGGGGGAAGGAAGGGTGTGTGTGGAAAAATATACAACTCATGTCTGGAACATAACAAAATTCAAACTTGATACATAATCACTATTTCTAGCATTTGCTATCATTAGAGGAAGAGCATCTATCCCATCACCTCTATTTCTGGCCACTCAAGTATGGACTTAATACCCAAAATAATGAGAGATTCATGTCCTTAGCTTCATAGAAACTTCCACATCATCTTATTTATGTCAGGTAAGCAGCTAATCATATTAGCCTTTTTGAGAGACGATGTTAACAACAGGCCACATGATTTTTTTTTGGGTGCTACATATGCCAAAGACAAAATATGCCATATATAAAAATAAGCAATTTCAAGAGTTTTTTGCATATATAAATTGATGAGTAATGGTTTATTTGTACACTTGCTTCTAACAGTATGTTATCAAATTCTAGGGAGTTCATCCATGGAGAGTTACCTCATGGAGTAATGCTATCTCCACGAGGTAATGCTTCGGATAGTATAGCATAGTTTTACAACTACCAAAAATTGGCAACAAAATAGTTGGCAATCACAAAATGCAAAATGCTTTTGTAATAAAGATAGTATTCATTTCAAATAATCAGGTACTATAAAAGTAGAATTGCAACTCACTGAATTAAAAGATAATCAAGTTCTATATAAGGAGGAGAAAGACTTATCTACAAACAGAAATAGTGTACACAATGATTACTTCCAAGTTTCTAATGGATCCATTTTTCTAAAATTATGCGATGAATCGGCATGTAACAAATTCAAAAATTTCAATTTACCCTAGCAATAACAGCTAAAAAATCAATTAAGTTGATTGAGATATTTTTCATTCAATTTGTACCTGATCAAAGAATGCCAAAGTAAGCAGCACACAGGGCACATCCATGAATGTCATCTACAGACTACAGCCAGCAAGGTGGGGGCACTAGTTATCATATGGCGTGTAGCATGGTGGCCCGGAGGCACAATCTGCCACTGCCAACACTGGCAGCCATGCAAAGAGGAGGCTCTCTGACTTCCATTGGCATGCATGCTCTTGGCTGGCCACTTGAGGAGAGATCTACCACTGCAAGACATCTGGGCAGCAGTGGAGGGGAGGAAGGAGAGAAGAGATGGTCATGCCAAAGATAGATGTGTTAGAGATAGTCATGCAGGAGGGGAGGAAGGAGAGAAAAAATGTGAGAAAGAGCATTACCTCATGGAGAGAAGATGATGAGGGGAGGTTGCAGCGTCAGTGGAGATGGCGCTGGAAGGAGAAGGCTCTGGAAGATAGAAGGAGATATTGTAAGATATCTAATTTTTATTTTATTTTATTTCTATTTTAAGGATGTGAATTTGAGTGGTTTTGTTTGTTTGACAACTTGATTTGATTTTTAGGGTTATGGGTTAATAATTATGACACTACTAAGGTTTAATTTCATTTTTATAAGTATTAGCGTGAAACTTGATTTATCCAATTTTTATCCATTTTATGGAATTTTTTCCTATTTTTTCTTTAATTATGGGAGCGGACCTATTATGGGCCCCACATCCATGTTGGACGGCATGCTACCCACTTGATCCTCTATTATTCTATTATTTTATTTCAGTGGGTTGAGTGTGATTAGGTTTGTTTTTTAACTAAAATAACCCTAATTAGTCACTTAGGGTAGTTTGACATATTTTACAGCCTAATAGTTTATTTACCCAACCTTAAACCCTTACTATTTAAAGATACCCTAACCTATTTGCCCAAATGAGGAAGAGTTGTGTTAGGAGAAGAAAGTGTTCTACCCTCATTTTCCAAAGAAGAAGCTCGGATTAAAGTGTGTTTTCTTCACCTAATCACCTATAAATCTTTTGATTTTGGTCTTAATCATTCTTATCTTCATTTCCCCCATCTTATTTTTTAATTTCTTTCATTAAAAATCTTATTTTTAATTTTGATTTAAAACCTTAAATAGGTTATTTTCCGTTTTTAACCAAAGGATATCCTAGATCTATCTATTTTCAACTGGTTTTGAGTTTATTAGTTAATTTTATTTAAGTTTTAACAAAAACCCTAATTTTGCATAGGATTTCTTGAGGATTGAAGCTCTTTTGTGGATTCAAAAGCTTCATAGAGGTAAGGGAGTTTTTCCTTGTGTAGTTTTATTCATTGAAATGCATATTTGTAGATTTATTTGAGTTCTTGCTTCATTTTGAGGTTGAATGGTGATTTGTTAAAAACATACGATTTATGGTTATTTTCTTGTGACTAAACATGAGAATGATTAGATCTATTATGTTCTACGGTTAGATTTTGATTATATGATGTTCTATGGTAATTTTTGAATTTATATAGAATTTTGAAATATTTTTTGTTTGAATTTTGGAAGGTTGAAGAAGAACAAAAAAGTGGATTGTTCTGGTCGATTGAACGGGCTAACAATCGTTTGAACAGTCAGCCATTCAAATGGGCTGTTTGGCCATTCAAACAGCTTGGTAGGGCATTCGAACAGTTGTACTACAGTTTGTGAGTTTGGCCTATTTTGTGGATTTTTTTGCCATTTCTTGTTCTTTTCTCATAAATCTAATTCTTTATAACTATGATAAGTTATGATTACCTATAAATACTACTGTATTTGCATAAGAACCATCTTTGAATTAACATTTACCTCAAGCATGAATATGACTATACTTGTTTAGTTTTAGTATGATATTCTACTTGTTTTGAATCCATGTTTTGATGATTTTTTCATAATTACTCTATAATTTTAGTAGGTCATAACCATGATAAAATTTATGTATGTTGCACATGTCATATTGATTTTAGGTGATTCATATTCCATACGTTTTAGCTTAAGTATGAACACTGTCATGCATATGTATATTCTTGCTTATGGCCACATGATTTTATTCATGCTTACATGCTCATAGGGACTGATTTGAATATTTTTAATCATGCTTACATTCGTTAGACTTTGCTCACGTATGTATCATGCTTCATGCATCATTTGAATGATTTAGTAATGAAGGTTAATCGTGATTGGCTGTGATTAAGCAGTTGGATGCAATTGGATGTCGCTGTTTTCCATATTAGCTGCTCAGAGGTTTATCGATTCAGTTTTACATCCTTAAGGACGTGGTTTTACGTCTAATGGACGGGGTTTTATGTTCGTTTGAGGATGGTTTTCCTCCCCAGGTGAGAAGAGCATATTGCTATAATGAGTTAAATTATTGAGTTATCTGAACCTTGGGAATCTAGGCTAGTTTATCCATGTGCACCGGCTTACCAGGGGGTACTTTCCCCATTTGGGAACTTACCCAAACTGCTCTAGTTTCCTTTTGGAAGTTTGACCTTCCCCGTTAGGGATTGTTCGGGGTGAGCTTATGCTTTGACCAATTAAGCAGGATTATTTCCTCAATTGTGAGGCATTCACCAGTTGATTTATGCATGTGTATGGTATATAATGCTCATTAACACATGTTATATAAAAATAGCAATGCTTATGTTACACATAAGGCATATGATATGATATACTTGGTTTATGCAAGATGAATGTGTACATTGAGATATGATTATGCATGATATGAATATTGAGAATTGATTCATGTAGGATGTGATTATTATAATGAGATTCACATGATTACATGTGATGTGTATATGCTTTATAAACTATGGATGAACCCATGATGCGCAGGTGGCATGATTGTCGGTTATGGAATGTGGCTTATATTATGATGTGCAGGTGGCATGATTATGTGTTTATGGGATGCGTTTTACTTCATGATGTGTAGATGGCATAATTATATGTTTATGGAATGGGTTTACTATGTGATGTATAGGTGGCATGAATATGTATTTATGGAATGTAGATTATAATATGATGCATAGGTGGCATGGATGTATATGATTCATCCCATGGTGAATGGGTGTGGTGAATGAATATGTGATGTATGTTATATTGTTAATGTCTGTGATATCATTATGAGTTTACTTTCCGTATAAAAACCCTTGTTGAGCAATATCTCACCCCTCTTTGTTTTGTGGTTTTATTTTAGGGCTACATGTCGTGTCATGTAGGTGCTTTGGATGGGCACTACGTTGAGCATGAGGCTGGCCATGTTCATTGAGAGGGGTTTTGGATGAGTAGTGTTATGTTGGTTGGATCTATGTTATGATGAACTTATACATTTGATTTTTACTTCACATTATGTTTAGCCATTGTTAGCTTAGACTTGCTTAGCCATTGTCAGCTTGTTCTATGTGATAACTAGATGATGTAGGTATATGTGGACTAAAACATTAATTATAGTTTCTTCTTTTGCTCAATTTGCTTTTGTACAAAGTGCTCATGCACTTACTCTGTTATATGTTCCCCCAAGGATGGGTTAAGTCTTTTGCATTTCCCCTTAACTTATCATGCTGTTTGGGTCAGGGGTGGCATGTACTAGGGCGTGATAGATAGACCAAGGAAACTATACCTCGTTTCCATTTATAAGACTTTCTTCAATTAGGTGTGCATTTTCAATTCCGAAAGGGGGAAGGTCATAATTGAAAATGAATGCAACACGTGCAAAACGGTCGTCCTTGTGCATTTTGATGTAACGGCTCTTAAATCACAACTTAATTGACTAAGGCCATGTTTTAAAATGCGTGTGCAAAATCCTAAACGACTGACACTATATTTTAAAATTCGCTTATAAAATTCCCAACTAACACTACATTTTAAAATCAATGAATTTTAATGAGAAATACAGAACAACTAACACCCTAGTATTTTTGGATTTTTTATTATTTTAATATAATTTTTTTGTGAAATAGTTGTAAGGCAATTATTGTTATATGGGAAAAGCTAATATGAGGAATTGCAGGCTATCGGATCTCATTTGACGGCTATGTTAATTAAGGGGGACAGGTAGGTAATTCAAACTTGTTACCTCTAATAAAAATCTCCCAATGGTTAATAGTTTGAGTGATATCTCGCATTAAAGGGTCTCCTGTTATATGTGTTTAAAAAAATTATTATATGAACCTCATGTATATATAAATGGGTGTGTGCTTAGCACGTTAAGACAACATGATTTTCATCATGTGGCACTCAAAAATAAGTGGATAAGCAAGATTTTAATTTTTAATATTCCACCTCCATTCTAAATAAAACTCCTTGCTGGATCTTGATCTGATAGTTCTTAATGTACCACACATCGCACATTCAAAATATGCACCATGATACATTAACTTTTTCCTTGATAATGCAAGGTATCAAAAATTCAATAACATATGGCATAGGCAGAGATGCATTAAAATTACTCTTAATTCTTATTTTACCTATGTTTTATATCATGATACCCTTTAATATAAGTTTAAATTAGAATAAATTTGATGATATTTTAGTAAAGTTATTAACTTAAATTCTTTTAGATGCCTACCACAAGACTTTATTTTTTAGGTTATGTTAATTTTAACTTAAAATATACCTTGCACTCCTCAAATAGGATTTGCTCATTCTTGCTATCATTAGAAAACTCTAGATGAGCTCTCTCAAATGAGATCACATATGACTTTCTTGAATTTTTTGTAGACCCCACATATAAACACACTTCTCTTATTCGTTATATTTTTGCCTATTTTATATATGTTTGGAATTGAGCATTTTTGCTACTATTGGAAAACTCCCAAAGAGCTCTATCAAAGGCGACTTGCCACCAAACTAGTCTTGAATATCAATATGTGCTCTATGACAAAAAGTCTTTTGAGTTATGAATGTGTGCAAATTGTCATATCGTTTAATATTTAAAGATGCCTACCATTAATTTGTTATGTTCATAATAACGAATTAAATTAACAAAATGATTATACAATTTTATAGTTCTTCCGTAGTTATATTATTTTATTCGCTAAACTATATTTAGAACAAAGCACTAAAGCTCATGACGAATGTATATTTAATTATTTTAAATGAATACGTACTAATTTGTTAAGTAGAAAAGAATTAATTAAACATCCTAAATAATGAACTAATCGGACTTGTTCTCAAGTTATATCCTTTCAATCGATTAAAACTGAAGTAAGTTTATAATGTGTATATGGTTAAAAGTTTAAAGAGACCTTCAATTAATTTGTTACTTTCGTAAAAATGAATATTCAGAACAAAATACTAAAGATTGTCAAGAATGTATATTTAGTTGTTCTAAATTAATACATACTCATTTACTAAGTTTAAAATAATAAATTAAATATACTAAATGATAACAAAATCAGATCCCTTTTGGTCAAGTTATATCATTTTGATCGATTAAAACCGATATAAGTTAAAAATGTGTACGAATTGTTGTATTGTTTTAAGTTTAAAGAGACCTCTCATTCATTTGTTCATATTCGTAATAACGAACTAAATTTAAAATGGCATTCTACAATTTAACCATTCTTCCATTACTTATATGATTTTATTCGCTATTCTAAATTTATAACATAGCACTAAAGCTTGTCACGAATATATATTTAATTCTTTTATATGAATATGTACTTATTTGCTAAGTTCAAAAGAATAAATTAAATGTATTATACGACGAACTAATCGAACCGCTTTTGATCAAGTTATATCATTTTGATTAATTAAAACCGATCTTAGTTAAGAATGTGCACAAATTTTTATATCGTTTAAAGTTTAATGTGACCTCCTATTTATTTTGTTATATTCAAAATAACGCTTTAAATTGACAAAGTGATTCCCCGATTTGACCGTTCTTCCTTAGCTAATACGATTTTATTCGCTTAGCGCACCAAAGCTTGTCATAAATGTATATTTAATTTTTTTAAGTGAATATGTACTTATTTACTAAGTTCGAAAGATTGAATCAAACATACTAAAGGAAGAACCAATTAGGCCCCTTTTGGTTAAGATATATCTATTTGATTGATTAAAACCGATATAAGTTAAGAATATGCACAAATTATAATATCTTTTAAAGTTTATAAAGACCTCATATTCATTTATTACATTTGTAATAACAAATCAAATCAACAAAGTTATAACACATTTTCATCGTTCTTCCTTAACTTATATGATTTTATTTTCTTAACTAGCTTTAGAATAAAGAATCAAAGTTCATCACGAATTTATATTTAATTATTTTAAATAAATACTTACTCATTTTCTAAGTTCAAAATAATGATTCAAATGTACTAAATGATGACTAAATCAGACCCCTTTTGGTCAAGTTATATCCATTTGATCGATTAAAACATTGAGTAAGTTAGGAAAGTGCAAAAATTGTTTGTTTAAAGAGACCTAACATTCATTTGTTATGTTCATAATAACGAATCAAATCAACAAAGTGATTTTACAATTTGACCGTTCTTCCTTAACTTATATAATTTTATTTGTTTAACTAGATTTTGAACAAAGCACCAAAGCTTGTCATAAATGTATATTTAATTCTTTTAAATGAATACGTACTCATTTGTTAAATTCAAAAATATAAATCAAACATACTAAATGATTAACCAATTTGACCCCTGGTCAAGTTATATCCTTTTGATTGATTAAAACCGATATAAGTTATGAATAAACAAATTGGTATATCGTTTAAAGCTTAAAGAGACCTCTCATTCATTTGTTACATCATAAAAATGATTCAAATTGACAAAGTGATTCCCTAATTGTACGGATCTTCCC
Organism: Saururus chinensis; assembly: GCA_035235625.1. Classification (NCBI taxonomy): domain Eukaryota; kingdom Viridiplantae; phylum Streptophyta; class Magnoliopsida; order Piperales; family Saururaceae; genus Saururus; species Saururus chinensis. The sequence continues at coordinate 34,394,669 of CP141140.1, forward strand.
TAGCTTATATCATTTTAGTCGCTTAACATGATTTAGAACAAAGCACCAAAGTTCATCACAAATGTATATTTAATTATTTTAAATAAATACATACTCATTTGCTAAGTTCGAAAGAATGAATCAAATATACTAAACAATGACCCAATCGGACCCCTTCTGGTCAAGCTATGTCCTTTTGATTGATTAAAATCGATATAAGTTAAGAATGTGTATGAATCGTTGTATCATTGAAAGTTTAAAGAGACCTCTTATTCATTTGTTATGTTCGTAATAACGAATCAAATTTAAAATGTGATTCCAAATTTTGACCATTCTTCCTTAACTTGTATGATTTCATTCACTTAACTACATTTAGAACAAAGCACTAAAGCTCACCACATATGTATATTTAATTCTTTTATATAAATACGTACTCATTTGTTAAGTTCAAAGGAATGAATTAAACGTACTAAATGACGAACCAATCAGACCCCTTTTGTGTAATCATATCCTTTTGATTTATTAAAACTAATGTAAGTTAAGAATGTGTTCAAATTGGTTTATCGTTTAATTTTTAGAGAGACCTTTTATTCATTTATTACGTTCATAATAATAAAGCAAATTGATAAAGTGATTCCACAATTTGACTGTTCTTCCTTAACTTATATGATTTACATTCTCTGAACTAAATTTTAAACAAAGCTCGTGACGAATGTATATTTAATTAATTTAAATAAATATATACTACTTTGTTAAGTTCAAAAAAATAAATCAATCGTACTAAACGATGAACCAATTGGACTACTTTTGGTCAAGTTATATCATTTTGATTGATTAAAACTGATATAAGTTAAGAATGTGCACAAATAGTTATATCGTTTAAAGTTTAAAGAGATGTGCCTTTAATTTGTTACTTTCAAAAAAATGAATTAAATACACAAAGTGATTCAACAATTTAACCGCTCTTCCTTAATTTATGTTATTTCATTCGCTTAACTAGATTTTAAATAAAGAATCAAAGCTCGTCCCGAATATATGTTTAATTCTTTTAAATGAATACATAATCAATTGCTAGGTTTGAAAGAATAAATCAAACGTACTAAATGACGAACAATTCAGACCCCTTCTAGTCAAGTTATATCATTTTAATTGATTGAAACCAATGTAAGTTAAAAATGTACACAAATTGTTATATGGTTTAAAGTTTAAAGAGACCTCACATTCATTTTTTATGTTCATAATAACTATTTAAATTGATAAAGTGATTCCCCGATTTGACCATTCTAGCTTATGTTATTTCATTTGTTTAACTTGATTGAGAACAAAGTACTAAAGCTCATCATGAATGTATGTTATCTTCGTCAACCTATGACATAATATTTAGCCTAAAAGATTCAGTGACCTACTATGAATATATTTAGGTTAATATAGAGCTTATATATATAATTTATAATCATTATGATTTTAAAAAACAAGTATTGTGATCATGCAAGGGAGACCTTTATTTAATATATACTTTATTCTTTATTCTTAATTATTTTATTTTATCTTATCTAATATGCATTTACACACCTAATGTGTGTGCATTCTTGCTAGTTTATTTAACAAATGTGATTTTGTTATACTCTCTCTATCCCATATTAATGGCTCTATTTAGTTTTTAAAAATAATTTATTTTAATTTATTTTAAAGTATATAGATTGGCGATTACCAAAAAAAATATACAAGTTGGTGATTCCCTGATGTTTATAGATAAATATGAACAAATTGGACAAGCAAACAAATCATTGCAGATAATTACCCATTTTTAGGTGCCCAATTACCGTCTTTAGTCTTTACACATTATCCGAGCGGTTTGTGGCAAGTAATATGTGACAAAACTATTGGCTATCCAGAATTAAACAATGACAAGCTAATGACATTTTCTTTTAAACAATAACAGACAAGGTGTTGGCCATCTAGTAGACCAGCACCCATGATGATGGAGTAGAACATTAATTTAATACGTCTAAATTAATCATCACATAAGTTCATATAAGCTAGGTACAATCAGCTCCGGAGGTCAAATAAATTCAACTGTAGAGGCGTCATTTATAGTTAAGATATATCAACCACTCACAGGGCAGATATAAACTTCTCTTCCATCAAATATAGAAACATAACAATTTTCTACCTACATCCAACCGTCACCAATCTGGATACAAATACTCCCTCCGTCGGGTAATAAGTGTCTGAATTAGAAAACGAAAATGAATTAATTTTAGTTCATTTTTTATTTCTAATCCAGACACTTATTGCCGGACAAAGGGAAGAGCACTAACGTAATATTTCTGTCCCCATTTACTCGTGAACTTTGAAAGCAAACGTTAATATAGCATTTGTTTCGTTATCTTTGATACTCAAAATCTGGTCTGACTACCAAGGAAACGGCAGATAACCTGCTACATGCGGTCCTTGTGCTCAAGTTTGGGATATTCAAATATTCAATAGGATCGCAGATCAGAAACGTAATTGCTGCAACAAACTGAGCCCAAAACAGTCTCATCCAATCTGGTGGACAAGGAGAGGCCCCAGGTAACAAATCGAGGAACCGAACAACAATCACCAATTCCATCTATTTTAAGCGTTAAAATTAGTACCAATTATCTGCTTTTTCAACACTTACTATCATCGTATCAAGATCCATTCCAACAGCTACAGCTTGTATGATTCCTGATACAGATTAAACATTAGATTACTTGTTAAATTCTTGCATCACTACAGCTACAAAAAGAAGATACTCGGCAAAGGATGGTGTAACAGATTCAAACTGTACACATGCGACCAGTTGCCAAAAATTATTCAGAAAGAACAGTTCAACATTATCTGCCCTAGCCATATTCCAAGACGTCATTTAATAAAAAGATTGGTTTTTCACGCTAACCACACAGATGTCAAATTTAAGAAGAGGCTTTGGATGATTTATCTGGTAGGACATTGTCCGGAAGAATAAGCTGTGGTGGCACTTCACGAACTACACCAAGCATGGAATCGTACTCCTCATCCCTGTGAGCAAACTTCTTGCGCAACACTTTCTCAAACTCAATCTCATCAAAGGTCTTCGCATTTTCAGCAGAATGAACTTGTGCTAAATTGGAATAGTTGGTAGCTGACTCAGATATAAAGGTTACCTCTTCATCTGTTAGCTTCCTCAAGAATTTCGCAGGGTTCCCTCCCCACACCTGTCATGTACATTAAGATCCAAGAAAATGTAAAACCTGCTTCCAGTAGCAGCAGCAGTGAACTAAAAAGGATGCAAGAAAATCCAAACTTTACTATAGTAAAGGCAAAAATGACCAATAAAGAAGTAAAATGTATACAAGTTCATAGCAATATAGCAAGGACGATGACACAGCCCACTGTAATCCAGCTATAATTTTAAGAGCAATCCAGGATAAATAGACATATCCCCATGCCAAATAAGCACATAGACAGTTTATCTCCGATAACATATCCCCTGTAACTGTAAGCTCAATATGTCCCACAAAAATCACAAAAAAAGGATACAAATTTAGCGGCTAACCTCTCCACATGGAATTCTTGTATTCTGTCTAACAAGGGCACCTGCAGCAACCATCGCATGCTTTTCCACAACTACTCCATCAAGCAAGGTAGCCCCCATTCCAACAAAAGCCTCGTCCTCCACAGTGCATCCATGTAAGACAGCACTGTGACCTACATAATTAAAATTGGTCACCTAAATGTCATATCACAAGCAACCAACAAATTGAATCCGAACCTAATTTTTACAATGATATGCAAATTCCATTGTTGGATTCTGACATACGAACATAAATATATTATCTTACATTCTTGTCAAGAAAATAAAATATGGCAGCATTAATGACAATGATACCACTGTACAACAAATAAAACGTTTGATGTTGAGCCTGATTGACCTAAAATTTCTTGTTCATGCTTAGAACAGCTATCAAGTCCAGGCACTACAGACCACATACGTCCAACACATTGCCTGGAGGGAAGCACCGTATATCTTGCTGTTCAGAAATCTGCCCCATGGGAGGGGGTTATAAGAGGAGGCTTAGCACTTAGGTCTAAGGGGGGCCAACTTGTCATGTTTTAGCTTCTTATCAGCGTCTAAGGATTGACAGAATGTTGTAGCACATTGGCTACAAGGGGGGTTTCACGTAGGTTGAAAGGGAAGATAGAGAACTAAACAATTAACATTAATTTCTCAATTCTTATCACTACAGAATACGTAAGAAGCATAGTTATAAACATCAAGCCTTACTTCTAATGGAATTAAAGTTCTAAGTTCTAACTAGGAAAGCAAGTAATAATAAGAATCCTACAATTAACAAAATATAAACATTAATTGAGTTCTACCTAACTAGGAAAGACAATAAAGAGATATTCTAATTTCACTACCATATGAAGAGGCAAGGGAGATTGGCTGACGGGTCATAACACAGAGTTAGGTAGAAGGGGGACCGACCACAAGTGCTAACAGCCCAAGCTGAGTTGAGTTTTGCTTATCTTGAGCTGTGTTCAATAGAGTAAGGTCCCACAAGCTTGGCTTAATGAGTTGAACTCAAGCTTTAATAAGATTGAATTGTTTTGCATTTTTTCATTATTTTCATATGTTTTATTGAAATATAGTACACATAAAATAATCTTATTTTAAGATGAATTCATACTTAATTAAACGCAATAAATAAGTTAAAAGACTAAAATTCCATCTTTCTATTACTCGAGCAAAGCTGATGTACACTGGGCCCAACTTAAGATTAGCTCACAGACAAAAAGGACAAAATGTTGATGGGTGTGATGACGCCTGTGTTTGTATTATCATTAGATCAGAAAAATGCCACTAGTAAAGTGTGGTCCAGCCTATGACCAAAGGAAATTAATACCAAGCCAAATGAGCCAACGACTCAGCATTATGTTCCATGTGCCTCAAAAGAATTATCTGGTTCACCATTACAAAGGAAGATAATATGAACACTAACTGCCATACCTACAGTAACATTGTCCCCAATGATGGTTGGTAAGACTTTCCCACTAAGATTGGATTTAGCCACATGGACAAGAGAGTTGTCTTGAATATTAGTTCCAGATCCAACGCTTATACTGTTCACATCACCTGTGCAAATGAGTACACATAAATCATGTAATATTTAGTTTTTTAATTGAAAAATACATAACTGAAAAGGATGAAGGCTCTAAATGATTCCTCGCTGTTATTGAGGTAAACTTCAGAAGAAAAGATTCTGCGTGTTTTGCCTGTGCACAGTTCTAACAAGTGCATTTGAACTAAAAATAAAATGTTTCCATTTGCTTGATGCTTAATGTAATCGTACTATGTTCTTTTTATAAAAAGTCATCAGCAATAAAATAAAACAATCAACTGACATTCACTTGTTTTGCTAGTCATTTAGAAATTTGTACTTATTGGTTCCTAACTAAGTTACTAGACTACTTAGCTCCCTTCACATTTTAAATGAAAAAAAAATCATACTCAAAAACATATACCTAAACATTAATTAAATAGCTACCATTAATTAAATAGCTACAAAGATTTGGAGAGCTCAACACAGTTGCCATCTAACAGTTATTCCGCTCAACTAAAAAGGGGCCAGGTGAGAAGGTGGAAAGGGTTCTTAAAGTTACATTCTAGAGAAATTCAAGTGCAACACTTGTCCTCCACCTTCCAACCAAGAAGATCACTGCACAACATGTTATTCAGTTTTTGAGATAGAGGCATAGATTTAGTGTTCAACTCCCTACATAGATTCCAGCTTCCCTATACAATTACTCTACTCTTCAACCCTGCAGATACTTTGCCATCTGAATCATATACTTGGCTTGATGTTAGCTTACAATTTAAAAATCACATTCTATGACATAATATCTGGTCTACATGCCCTTATAACTCAAATGATAAAATCTTCCTCTTACATAATAAAGGTTATGCTAAGCTTATGTATGCATATGAACAAAGAATCTCACAAAATATACAACATTGATGAGATATCATACCTCTCAAAACACACCCATACCAGATTGAGGATCCACGTCCAACTTGAACATCACCTATGATGGATGCACTTGGAGCAACAAATGCATCCTTATCAACATTTGGGACTTTATCAAATATGTTCATGAGGGTACGATGCCTTGACACTGGATTATCAAGAGGAACCACAATTTATAGTGACACATGAGATCTTATTATTGCAAAAAGCACATCGCACAAATAATACGATACAATAGAGGACCAATAGACAATAATAAGCAAGAGCTCGCAGAATTAAAACACATCAATATTCAAGACATACACCAACAGTCACACATTCTTTGCGGAGCAAGATATAACCTTTGCTGCAAACCCAGATAGAATCACTTTATTTGTTATTTACAATGAAGCTTCAAACATTTAAAAAACATCTGTAATGTTTTCTTCACTTTTTTCAGTAAAAAAATTGAAAAAGTTATGAATAAAATTAAAGGAGAAAAGCGAATGATCACATAACTGAAGATGGAAGATTTAGGAGACTGCTCGGGAAGGGAAAAAAGTTACTTTGAATCATGCAGAAAGACAAAATAGTAAAAAAACACACACACAAATTGCAAAAACTACTCCAATTAATTTTTAAAATACATCCAATGACAACCTACATACCTAAGTCCCAATACAAAAAGATAGCTCAACTAAAAAAAGTACATTCAATTGTACCCTACATTGCAGTTATTAATATATAACCAGCTAATTTCTCATCCCTTCATCTTTTCTTTTTCTTTTTTACTATAGCCCAAGCCTATTCCCTGCGTTAGAGGGGTGCTTCAGGACGAGCATCCAGATATTAATGAATACCTCGCCACAATGTGTTCACATAGATTTTGCACACTCTCCATACAATGTCTTTCTTATGACATTCATTTCCTTATCATTTTCTTTTTAAGTGAAATAACTCCACACCACCTCTAAAAACGAGACTTCCACAACTGATTCAACAGGAGCCCAAGATTTCTTTGCGATGCACTCACTCATCATGAACTGGAGATGCCAAAGTAATGATCCTAATTTCTTTACATTTTTCACTCCAGCTGAAATCCAGGCTCAGCCCCTCACTGAAGGCTCTAAAGAAAACAGAAGAGATGGAGGGAGATGATCCTTACATTGCTCTTTGAAGTAGTAGTTGCCCTGGAGGCGGCAGCCGAGGCGGTCAATGGCCTGGCCGGTCTCCCGAATCCAGAACCCTACCGTGTAGATCGCCTTGCCCAGCGTCCCCATATTGCCGGAATCCGGGAGAGCGATGCGGGGAGTTCGTTGCAGGTAGCTGCACCCGGCAGGTTGAGGAGGAGTTTCGGGGTGTCTGTGTGGGAGGAAGAGCAGAGATTGGGGAAACGAGGTTTTGCAAAACCAGGTGGGTCCGACGGGGTTAAAAGTGGGTAGCACTCCAACCAGGGGTGTTAACGAGCGGAGTATTAGGTTGTTTTGGCTTGAGCTTGAACTGCTAAAGCTGGAGTTGAGCTCGGCTTGAAGTTTGAATAAACTCGAACTTTTTAGATCGAGTTCGACTCGATTTAGAAATTCAAAGCTCGGCTTGAATTCAAGCTCAAACTTGAATAAGTGAATCATAAGTCTTGGTTTAAACTGGGCTCGAACTAAAAAAATAAAAATAATATATATATAAATATAAAGTATATGAAGTATCACATATATTAATATACTTTTAGTATTAAATATTAATTAATATATTTTAACAAGTATTACGACTACACCGTGAATATTTGATTATAGTCACTACGAAAGAAGAAAACTATGACAAATAAGTTTTAGTTACATATGCTAAAAAAAAGCAACATTATTAATTTTCTCTCTTTATGTATATATAATCACTAAAAAATATGTAAAAAATAAAAAATTATTTAAGCAACATTATCATCTACTTTTTTGTGTTTTCTTTTCTTTACATGCTTATAAATCACTAATAAAAAAGTTATTCTATAATCTTAGTGTGCCTCTAAAAAATTCTGAAGTACATGTAAAAAGATATACATTTTGTAAGATGAAGATGGTCCCAATGTCATGCTTCAACTTTTAAAAGAATATCTAATCATTCTTTTCTAAACGAAGGTTGGTCCACAAATGTCATGCTTCTTTTAGAATTATTTTTGAGTATATTAGTGTGATATCATGTTGACCATCTCTCATATACTTATAGCTTCATTTGGTTTTTCAATTGAACTAATTTTAGTTCATTTTCAAGAATCAAATAGCCCTATTAATTTGGGACAAAAGGAGTATATTAGTGTTTGTATCTCCAATATTTTTATTTTTATAAAATATATATCATATATAAAAATTATATATCCGTTATAATTTAACAAGGATATATATCATGAAATTTTTTTATATGAGTTTAGACTCTCGTACGTCAGTATGAGCAAAGACATCATAGGCCATCAAATCGAGATCCAAATGCGCAAGAAGACATAAACTAATCTACATCCCGAGTTATGTGTGTTCTTATATTATAATATGATGATGTATGACATCTATACTCACATAGTCGTGAGTGAGCCTTGACTCATATAAATGGGTCTCATATATCAATACGATACATAGTATTAGTATATAAATATGTGATTATATGTTGTTTTATATATTCCATTCGTCTTAGATTAATAACTCAATTAAAATTTTCAAAATGAACTAATCAAATAGAGCTATTAATCTAAGAATGGAGGGAGTATGTTATAAATATGTATTTAAATTAACAATTATGTTTATATAAAATATGTATATATATATACATTATTTATATATAATTTAAAAATTATATTCGAGCTCGAGGTCGAGTCGAGTAGCATCGAGTTTTATTCGAGCCAAGCCGAGTCGAGTAGTGGTTGGCTCAAACTCGGCTCGAACTTATTCGAGCTCGAATCAAGTTCGAGTCGAGCCTGATTCGAGTCAAGTTTAACTCGAGCTGAGCCTAACCGAGCTGAGTTTGCTCACGAGCTAGCTCGGCTCATTTACAGCCCTACTTGCAACAAGTTATTTCATTTGGAAAGAGTTCTTCATGTCCCATTAACAGTGAGCCTGTGTAAAGAATACACGAAAGCTTTATATGCATATCGTTCTCAAATATTAAGGCATTAAAAATATTTTCTTTTAGTTTATGGCTAATTTGGCTCAAATAAGGTAGATAAGGTTAGGGCTATAAGCGGGTTGGGCCCTGGGATACGGGCTTAGGACAAGTCAAAATTTAAGCCCGATTCGGCTCTAACTTAATATGTAAAAAGATAGCCCGACCCTAAAAGTATACAAGCTCGGGACGAGTTATGGGTTTTGTGGGCTTTTTATATAATAATATTTATTTAATATTTATTAAAAAATTCTTATTTTATTGTATTTACTACCAACCGATTAATTTTGCTATACATCTCAACACTAGGCCAGCACATGAAAGCACCCAGTGAGTTTAGCACATATTAGATAACACTTGTTTGCTATTTTTTAAATTTATTTTACATCTCAATAGGTATATTACCTAATTGTAATTGACAAATAAAGTGAAAACAACAAAAGCTAAAAAAATTTAGATACAACCCACAATTTAATTTTATTTCATGAACAAAAAAAAACAACCTATCAATTTCCTCCATATACACTCCTTAAGCAATGGAAAATCAAGGGGCTAGACATGTGATAGAAGATAGCATCGTTGAACATGATTACATGAACATTTGAGAAGACTTCATAAAGGCTCAACATGACTTAGTTTGGAAAGAAAGCCACTCTATGAAAAAGACCTTCAAACTTCATGAAAAGAAACTAGCCCCCTCGTGTGACAGAAAATCACAACATTGAAGATTTATTTCATGCACACAAGAGTCTCTCCATGTGACAATGAGATAGGCTAGGCCAATGAAGTGCACTTAACAGTTAGAACAAAGTTACAAAGGGGTTCTAAGTTAATAACCACCATCAGCCTGAAGGCCTTCCAAGGCAATCCACAATAACAAAGGCTAAATAGGAAGATGAAAATATTACTATCCATTAATGTATGCATAGAAGATATCACAATCAAACTATGATGCCATTACACCTAAATCAAATCCCATGTAAAATTGAGAACATTTGGAACAGCCAAGTATATGCAATTCAAGTGACTAATGTATATATTTCCAAGGAGATGATTAGAGCCTCTAGTGTCAATCAAAACCCAGTAGCAGGAAAGAGCAAAGGCTTCATTAGTGCTAGATGCATAGGTTTATGGACCAATTCCTGCAATGCTCATTCATGCTATGGAAAAGCAACATCACCATCCTTAATTTACCAACTAACATTGAAAATCAATATACCGGAGCAAACTAACATCACAGTTAGGTTGGAAAAACTAGTTGGTGTGGAAGAACTGATCATCTCTATTAGTAGATATAAACAAATTAAATAATAACACTTACAAGACAAGAACAAATTAATCAGAACAAAGACTATAAATTAATTAACCACTCATAGACAAGAACAAATTAAAGAACAAAATCTAGAAAATGACAAATTAAATAACAAAATAGAGAGTCAGACAAGTTAAAATTATATAATAGAGATAAAAATAGAACAAATACAAGAACAAATTAGATTATAGAATATAAACAAGTAAAAATTAAAGAACATAGACAATAGTAGGGTTGTACATTAAAGAAGAGACATATAGAAATTAAACAACATAGATAGGAATAGAATAGAAACAAATACAACACATACAAATACAAATTAAAGAAAAAAATTGAGACAATGATCACTAATGAAGATCTAAAGACACCATTGGCAACTTTCAACATGTCAATGGTCGTAAATTAGTTTTACCGACGGGTTATGAAATTGCTCAGAAAAGCAGTTCTAAGCGGTTTTATGAGCAATTATGCACCAAAATTTGGTTATTTGATTCTCATATAAATACCTTTGATAAACCTTGTCCCTAATTATACTAATTCTCCAACTTTGGGGGAGAAAATGGTGGACTAAGGGTGTGTTAAAGTTTAGTAGAAGGGAAAAATAATTGGATTTGTGGAGACCTCATTTGATTATGGAAAAGAGGTCGGATTGTTAACCTTGTACTATGATTTAACATCATATGCATGCACAATTGATTTGAATTACAATGTTATTGTGATTGAATGTGTGAAGACATGATTTTTTTAGAATATTTTGTTATGATGATGATTACGATCGTGATCTTTGTGTTAATTGAGTATTTAACTCCAAGATGCTATTCTATTGCCTTGTTAAGGAATATTATATGTGAAATACCATGTCATATCATGTTTTTAGATGAACTTTAAACAATTGTGATAGTACTATTATTTTTTTCGACCATCGGCAAGTCTACTAACATGTCATTGACGCCGCCAACAGAACGGAAAAAATAAAGGTATGAAATATTAATATGCATCAACACATCGGTGTGCTACAAACTAGTCACTGATAGTGAGGTCGACATGTCGGTGAAGCATCGATGAGAATGGTTGTCCTTGTCATTCCACCGTCAGTAGGGGTTTGATACATTGATGAGCTACTGATGGTCACAGTGACTTGGCCGACACTTCTATAAGTCTATTGATAGTAAGTTGGTTTTGGATAAATTCTAATAATGATTACTACATGTGTTAAGCTATTATTATAAGATATAATAGTATGATATTGAATCCTTGAAATGCAATTATATGTGATGTTATGATTGATGATGTTTAGGTTTATGTACCCTTATATATGTGGAAATCTTTGTAATGGATTGCACCTTGAGATTATTGGACAAAAACACTTAAGGATATAGGATCCTTGTGTTGGTATGGCTCTTCAAGTGAGTCTTAGGGTTTGATATAAAATTTGACAAAGGTCTTCCGACTCTCTAAGGATGAGAGTTATGTAGAACCACTTCCCTAACCCGGGAGATGTATTCGAATGACCTAGAACATTAAAAGATGACTCATTCTGCTTTGCTTAATATAGGAGGTTCTGATTATCATTGAAGTTGGGATCTCAACCACTTGGGTTCATGAGCCCCTATAGGCCTTAGCTTTGTAATGTGGACCTAAGGTATGTTTACTAGCATACCCTGAGATATGTCAATGAAGTTAAGTAGAGTTGTGCAGTTGAAGTTGGTGTTTTAGTGGAAATTGAAGCACAAATCTTGAGGAAGACCGAGTTGGGTTTGAAGATTGGAGATCAAAGCTTGCCTAAGATTGACCATGTTGATTTGCAAGGATGCAATTCCTTCAAGGAGGGAAGAATGAAAACCCAAGAATTTTCTAAATTCCTTATACTTTGCCATTTGAAAATGAATAAGTTATACCTTTAGGTCTTCTTAGTATAATAACTTCCTCTATACATAAAAGTTTGGATATTAAACTTTATTATTAATTAGCAGACATGAATAACTTAGTAGATCTTTCAAGAGTGTGCAAATCAAAGATCGGATGAGGAAGTTATGAAAGATGTAACATTAAGGAAGTTTTGGAGTACATGGAAAAATAGTGAATTTGACCTTTGGATATTCTTAGTTCAATAAATTATTCAGCACATTGAATTTTGGCATAAAACTTTATGGATATAAACTAGATATATATATCTTCAAAATGCCTCTAAGAATCTACAAATCGAAGTTTGGATGAAGGAGTTATGATTGTTTGAAGTTGGACCTGAGGTGGTGTCATGACTTGTAGACAGATGCAAATCATGCCCTTGGTAATTCTTAATAGTATAACTCTTTGTAAATAAGAAATTTTTATCTTAAATTTTGGGGTTAAAAATTATATATAAATATCTTCATAAAGCGAACAAGAATGCATTAATTGGTGTTCGTATGAGAAAGTTATGGCCATTTGAAGTTGGGTCATGTGTACTGTCAATTTTCAATTTTTGCTTAAAAACAACCCAAATTGACTATTTTAAACCAGAATTTCATCCCCTTTCCCTTATAAGTGACTCTTACGTACTTTAGACTCTATTTCTTTTGAAAAAGCCTCTCCAAATGAAGAAGTAGAAGATCAAGAGCTCTCTAAATCAAGAGAAATCAATGGAAGGAGTATATTTCTCCAGGGATTGGTCGACATTGCCGTGAGTGAGGATTTTGGCACTGTTAAATAGGTTAGATTACTAATCTTGTATTATGATTTAACATATAATATGCATATATGATTTGCATTATGAAATCATTGGATATGAAAACATGAAAATAGGATTCTTTGTGAATTCCTGTTAAGGTAATGTTGAGAAATCATGATTTTATTTTGGATTGCAAATCTTGATTTCATGATTTGGTTTTAAAGTGATTTTGTAAGATATGTTTTGATTATTTGCATGACATGAAAAGGATAATTTATGAGAATTTGTCATATATTTTTCTCATAGTTAATGATCAATTGATAGTAATAATTATCATTTGTCATTATGGAAAGGTTATGTGTGGGAAGGATTATGCTATGTCATGATGTGGAGTGATTTTAGGAAGCTGGGACAATTTTTATTATTTCTTCCTGACCCATCATCATGTCCATCGATACAGTGGTGACATTGCCGATGTAACGTAGATGATAGTGCTAATATTGATGAGCATCGACACGTCAGTGTGTTATCGGTGGGTCACTAACAGTGAGGTCAATGTGTGGAAGGTAGACTCAAGTGACAAAGAAGTAGATAGGTCCAAGGCAAAGGAGATATTGGAGGCAAGGATTTGGTTGGGTCACACTACCTTGCACTCGACTACGTGGAATGGCCATTTTGGTGTGGTGAAGGTGCTAACACAAGCATATCCTAATATGGTGTCCATGGCTGGTAGCCATGACTAGTCTCTACTTTACTCAGCTCCTTCCAAAGGGCACATGCAAATCGTTAAGCATATTTTGTCTGTTGGTGTGCAGATAAGTGCATCCTTCCATAAGGGGGGCCCCTTAGGGTGAATCCCCATTGCATGTGGCTATTAGTGAGGGAAATCTTGGTATGTTTTGGTTTTGATTCTCATCTAGCAATCAATCACCCGTTCATACATCTTGTTTGTGTTAGTTATATTTTAGGACATTGGTTTGTTTTCAACGAGGAGTGTCTAAGTCAATAGGACCCAACTAAAGGGGGAGGAGAACTAGCCTCTTAGAGCATAGTATCAAATTGCCAAACTCCTAGAGTTGTTGCAAGGCTCACCCGGGTCCGTGGCCAACAAAATGGGGCTCAAACTCAGGATGTTCTCTTTCTGAGGCGTGGTCTTGGCATCCCACCAACACCATGCTGAGTTTGTTTACCTTAATCACTCTAAACAAGTGGGCGGCCTTAGTATGATTTATTTTGTTTTTGTTTATTTTTTTATTTTTTTAATATTTGGGGGGTAAGGGTTGTGTAATTTTGATTTTACAAGCATCTAAGTATGCATTAGTATCTATATGGAATCAATGACTATTGATACGGTTAGTGCTAATGATACGGTGGTATGCATTAATGTGAGATATGAAAATTTGATAATATTCTTTTGTTTAATTGTGTGATTGTTTGGTTTAATTATAAATTTTCATAGTCTTGTTTTAAATTTTGAGGGAAAACATTAGTGCCTAGCATAAACCACCATATTACCACACTAATTGCTGCAATTTCTACACATTTCCTTGTATAAGGAAGTGGGCCCCACTCTAAGACCCACGACCATCCTCATTGTCATCATGCCAACTTACCCACTTATATAATTAACCACTTTGGTCATTCCTTCTTATGGGAGTGGCTAAGATTTTTTAAGGGTTTATTGTGCTCTACCCTCTCTCTAGAAGAGAAAGTTTCATCCAAGGTAAGCCAAACAAGTTTCCTTTATGATTTCTTGTGTTTTCACCTTGAATTCCATGTTCTTCTTCTCTTGTATTTGATTCCATGTTTTCTTCTCCTCTTTTATCGAGGATTTAGAGTCCTATATCATTGATTCTTTTCCTACTCTTGTGTTTCATATTTGGGCACAAGCAAATGACTGACTTGTCTTTCCATTACAGGGCGTTAGTCGTTCTGTATTTTAAATTGCAATTCACTAATTTTAAAATGTAGTGTTAGTAATTGGGGATTTTATATAAGAATTTTAAAATGTAGCATTAGTCATTAAGGATTTTAAGTGTGTATTTTCAAATACATCGTTAGTTAATTAAATTGTGATTTAGAAGCCGCTACATATGAAATGCATGAGGACGGGCCGTTTGTATGTGCTGCGTGTATTTTCAATTCCGGCCTCCCCACTTCGGAATTGAAAATGCATGCCTAATTGAAGAAAGACGTATAAATATGGGAATGACGCTCTCCTTTACCAGCAACATCTCCTTGCAGCGCCGTCTCGTTTCGACACCATCACCACGGGCGCTCGTTCTAGCGCCACCTCCACTGGCGCTACAACCTCCTATTGTTGCTTTTGCTCCTCGAGGTACTTCTCTTTCTCACAATTTTTCTCTCCTTCCTTCCCTCCTCTGGCACAACCATCTTCAACATGCTCATCTCCCTCTGCCCTCCTATCCTGTAAGGCTGACTAGCAGCACTCCCTTGCCCACCTCTCCCCAGACCGCTTCACCTATTCCACCCTCATATACTATTTCTCTCATGGAGGGCTCATCGACTGGTCTTTTGCCTCCAGCAGATGCTGCATGACAAGGTATCTGGCTGCCAATGGATGATTGCACCTCTGGAAGCCATGTTGATCCCCATATGGCAGTCAGCATCCCCATATTGAGTGGATTTTTGGGTGTTTGAAGTCGCGCTTTAAGTTTTTTAAAGACCATCCACCTTCATTTCCTTATGATACTCAAGTCAAAATGGTTTTTGCATGTTGTGCATTGCATAATTTTCTTCATAGGGAAAATCATGAAGATTTGTTTGAAGCTAATAATGAAGAGGAAGAGGAAGCACCACGTAATCTTCCAGATGATGGAGAAGAAGATTCTGATCCAGATAATGATTTGGAGACTCAAGTTGAACAAAGGGCAGTCGCTAATTCTTAGCGAGATGAAATAGCAAACCATATGTGGAGTGATGTGATCCACATGACAATGGGTGTATGAATTTGCTGTTATAATTGGACTATGTTGTAATAGGATTATATATTATGGATTGGTTTTATTTTTAGTTATTTAACTATGCATTGTAAATTAAGGTTATGAATTTACTATGGATAAATTTTTATTATTATTTTATTATAGATTGATAATTTATTTTTACTTATCTAACTAAAATTTGAGAGATTAATATGTTATATCTTGTGTATAAATGAAAATTGAATGTTAAATATTCTATCATGTATTTTGTCATGTATTCTAAAAACTCAGTATTTTGGCATGCAATCTAAAATCAACTATTTAAAATGCAGGATTTTGGTCTGCATTTTGAAATCGAGCATCTGAAATTCACCAATCTAAAATACAGAACGACTAATGCCCCGTTAGTGATTTTGAGCCTCTATTTGGTGGAAAGGTGTAAGATCTCTTAATTCTTTCCTTTTCATTATATGGTTTTGCTTGTTTGCTGGTTTGATTAAATTTTTTGGGTTATTGGTTAGTTAATTATCAATTTCTTGTGGTTCAATTTCATTTTAAGTTTTTTAGCGTCAAGCTTGATTTACCCAATTTTTACCGATTTAATGACAATTTTTTCTTATTTTTCTTTAATTAAGGGAGTAGACCCCGCCATGGGCCCCATGTCTGTGTTGGACGATGTGCAACCCATTTGACCATCTAACCTTCTAGTGTTTTATTTAAGTGGGTTTGAATGTGATTAAATTCATTTAAAGTAAAAAAATACCCTTAATTAGCAATTTATGGCGTTTTACCCTATTTTCCAGCCCAACAGTTCTTATTTATAGCCCAAAACTAAGGAAAAACCCTAGCCATTTACCAAATGGTGAAGGGCTGTGTTAGGAGGGAGGAAGTGCTCTACCCTCATTTCCCAAAGGAGAAACATTGATTAAGGTGTGTTTTCTTCTCTTAATCACCCCTAACCTTTCAATTTTAGTCTTAATCACTTCTATTTTATTTCTCCTATCTTGATTCTTGATATTCTTCCATCAAAATCTTGTTTTTAATTTTGATTTAGAACCTTAATTAGGTGATTTTTATTTTTAACCTAAGGATGACCTAGATCTACCTTCTTTCAAGTAAGTTTGAGATTTTTAGCCAATTTTAATTAGATTTAACTAAAACCCTAATTTTTAGGTAAGATTTCTTGAGTTTGAAGATCATTCAAAGGATTCAAAGGCTTTTTAGAGGTAGAAGATGTTTTTACCTTGAGTGGTTTTTCTTCGAATGCATGATTGCAGGTTTATTTGAGTTTTTGCTTTATTTTGATGTTTAATAGTGATTTGTTAAAAGCATATGATTTATGATTATTTTCATATGAATAAGCATGAGAATGATTATATCCATCATGTTTTATGCTTGGATTTTAATTATATGATGTTCTATAATGATTTCTAAATTTATATGGAATTTTGAAATATTTTTGGTTAGAATTTCAAGAGGTTGAAGATGGACCAAAAAAGTGATCTATTCCGACCAATTGAACAGGCTAATAGCCATTTGAATGGGTTGTCTAGACATTTGAAAGGCCTGGCATTCGAATGGGCTGCCAGGGTGTTCGAATGGCCAAATTGCAAAATGGTAATTTGGCCATTTTTTGTGGATTTTTCGGCCATTTCTTGTTCTTTTCTCATAATTCTAATTCTTTATGACTATGATACATTCTGATTACCTATAAATGTCACCTTAATTACATGTGAGTTTTCTTTGGATTATAATTTAGCTTAAGCATGATGATGACTATACTTTTAGGTTTAACATTATATTCTACTTGTCTTAAATTTGTGTTTTGATAATTTCTTTTCATTTACTCCATGATTTCAATAGGATATGACCATGATAAATTATGGATGTTTGCACATGTCACATTTATTATAGATGATTCATGTTCCACATGTTTTAGCTTAAATATGAACACTACCATGTATGTACATGTTTGCATATGCTTATATGATTTTATTGTCACAAATGGACTATGTTTAATGCACTTATGGACTGATTAGAGTATCTTTTCCTATGCTTGCACCCATTTAACATTTGCTCACGTATGTATCATGTTGTATGCATCATATAAATGATTAATAAATAAAAATTAATTGTGATTAGCCATGAGTAATCGATTGGATGCTATTGGATGCCATTGTTTTTTGGATTAACCACTTGGATGTTTATCGAATTGTTTTTATGTCCCTTGTGGATGGGGTTTTCATCCCTTATGGATGGTTCTTCCCTAGTGAGAAGAATGGAATACTATAATGAGTTAAACTGTTGTGTACCGACTTACTTGGGAGTTCTTGACTTGAGAATCTAGACTGGTTTGTCCGTGTGCACCGACTTACTTGGGGGTACTTTCTCTGTTAGGGAAGTTACCCAAAATACTCTAGTTTCCCTCTTAGGAATTTGGACCTTGCCATAAAGGTTATATTCTCAATTGTGAGACATTCACCGGTTGATTTATGCATTGTATGGTATATAATGCTTATTAACACAAGTTGTGTAGGAACAATGATGCTTATGTTACACATGGTTCTTATAAAATTATAATACTTGAACATGCAAGATGGGATGTGTTTGATACACTTGATTACGCAGGACGAATGTGGATATTGAGACATGATTATGCAAGATGTAAAGATTGATACTTGATTCATGTAGGATGTGAATGCTATGATGAGATTCATATGATTATACAGGTTGAGTATATGTGATATGAAATATGAATGAACCTATGATGCACATGTGGCTTGAATATGTTTATGGATTATGATTTATATCATGATACATAGGTAGCATGAATATGTATATGGAATGTTATTTATCTCATGATGCACAAATTTAGAGAATGGATATGTAATGCATGTTTAGATTGGGAATGCATGCTATGTTTTCATGAGTTTATATTCCATTTTAAAAACCCTGGCTGAGCTAAGCTCACCCCTCTTTGTTTGTGGTTTTTGTTTTGGGGCCGTATGTTGTGCCATGTAGGTGCTTCAGATGGGCTCTGCATTGAGCATGAGGATGGACACGAACCATGAGAGGGGCTAGAGTTGTTGGGTTATGTTAGTTTTGTTTTATGACATGTTGAACTTATATTTAACTTTACTTCACACTATGTTTAGCCATTGTTGGATTAGACTTGTTTATCCCTTGAGGTTTGCTATTATGTGTTAACTAAATGGTGTGGGTATGTGTGGACTAAGATTGATAATTAGTCTTATTTTTTTGTTGTGTCCCGATCAAACACAAATGGTACCGTGCTTCAAGTAAGGGAAATGGGAGAAGATTGGATGATGGAAGAAGAAGAAAGTTCTCTGATTTTGCATAACCATCAAGGAAGAAGGAAGCCCCCTTTAAAGGAGGCACGTGGCTACTTTGGGAGTCATGCCAGCTAATGGGCCCCATGCCAACTGGCAGTGTAATATCCCTAATTTTTCTATAATTTTTCTGCATTTTTCTGTTATTTTCTGCAATTTCTGCAATGCTCTACAGTTTCTGGTCGTATTTTTGATAAATAAATTTTATGCTTCAGCATATATGTATTTGTAATATTCGTCACCGTAAGAGTTGAAAGTAATGTGTAGTCATAGGTCATGGGCCTTGACGCGTCCCATAAATTTTTCAGTGCAAAAATCGGACAAGACGTAGGAGACCAGAAACGAGAAGAGAAGAGAAAAAAAAAAGAAAAAAATATACATAACGTGGATCAGGCGCGCCTCAGCACGCTCGACCCGGGGGGTGAACAGTGAAGGGCTTCACTGGGTGAGGCCGGAAGTGTTGCCACCGGTGGCCGCCGGCTTCTACCCGGCCGGCTACGGCTTGGCGCCGCCGCCGCCGCCTCCCTGGCCTGGCCCTGCCGGCAACCGCCGCCCCTCTCCCTCTTTCCCGTTTTCGGCCCAGTGACTCCCTTTCGAATTTTCTGCCCATTCCACTGCTTTCGCTGACTGCATGGCCTCCATTCCACCGCCACGATTCTGTCCCGACCAGAGCATCCTCCGATCATCGCCATCCCGGCCTCCCCGCCCCCGCCACGATTCTGTCCCCCGACCAGTGCCTCTTGTTTTTCGATTTTTTGTTCACTGCGACCTGCGGCTGTGCTGCTGGTCGCCGACTGCCACCACCGGGCCTCTGGCTCTCTTCCGGCCTGGCAATGGCAAGACCACTCCCAAACCGGACTGCCATCTCCCCAGCCAGCCACCTCTCCTTCCGTCGTTTCCGATCTAGACGAATAGTGTGTTTTGTTCTGTTGCTGGGTGTTGTGGCCGTCGGCTGTGCTGCCGGTGGCTGGCAACGGCGACCGGCCTTGGGCCTTCCCCTAGCCTAGCACTGACAAGTCTACCACCTGGCCGCCGCCTTGGCCGCAGTCTCCCTCAGCCCCCTCCGCTCTATTTCGAACGGGATCAAAAATCCCTCTTTTTGTTTTTTTTCCCTTTTCTCTGTGTTGTGAACCGCAACTGTGCCGTTGATCTCCGGCCATTGGCCTCCTCCCAGACTGGCAACGGCAAGGCCGGCGCCTTGGATTGAACCACTGCCTTCCCGGTCTTTCACCCATTCGTCCGCCCTTTTTTGGTTCGGACATAACATTTATTTATTTTTGGTTGTTTTCTGTGCTGAGTTATCGGAGGAGCTCGGCTCACCTCACCTGCTCCGTCTCGAGACGACGACAAGGTGTCAAGGTTTGGCCCCACTCACCTCGATCGGTTCCGATTCGTTTGTTTGGCCAACCTACATCAGAGTATAGTTTTCGATCGTGACATTCATTTTCTGCCATCGAATGTTAGACGACATCAAGATGACGTCCATTTGACTTGCCACAATCCGGTGACTGCTAGGACCTGTCTTCTCCCAGGTCTAGCCCCCGGCCATATTGGGCCATTCGTAGCTCGGCAAGGCGTGTTTGCTGCCCCAATTTAGAGCACTATCGCCCTGCCTAAATCTAGTCTTGGGTCTCTTCAATTTTCTGATTGGCTATTCTGCTGTAGTGTTGTTCTGCTACAGACACTGCAGATGTCGGCTTTACCTAATAACGAAAAGGGGCTGCCGCTCCCAACCTCCTTTGCATGTCTTCTGCACACACCAGACGTCCCCAAACTTTGGGATACGTCTCTGATTGCTGCTAATGGGCCCCGCTCTAACCCAAGCCAACGTGTTTAGCTTGGAATTTCGTGAACTTGGGATGGAGATCCGACCAACATGGACTCTGCCTCAGGCCCAGCAATGGCTAGGGCCAGCACTTCTGGCCCGAATTTACCTTTGCACCCCCACTTTCTATTACACACAAGCCGGAACATACGAGGAAAGAGTCCTCGAATTCAGATCCTTCCAAGCGGAAGTAACACAATCAACCATTAAACTTGACCCATCGAAGGCTCAACCGATGTCGTGCCATATCCTCCATCGTAAGCCATGCTTAATGCACAATTATGCATACAATGGATTGGTTGTGGGTAGCATTTAGAAATGACGCCACCTCTGTTGGCCACCTATGCCGAGCCTTAGAGCATCAACGTATGTTTAGGAAACATCTCCACCACTAACCAATATGGCCGTTAAAGCCCTTTGGCACCTTGTGAGACTTCGATGATGCAAAATTGTTGCCGTTGGATGTGGCCCACTGCCCATTTTCATGTTTTGTCACCAACAAAATATTTTAAACCGTTGGCCAACCTCCAATCAGTCAGCCCCTATTCTGTGGTTGTTCTTGTCATTTCTAGTGGCACGACCTTGTATCTGCTCGCCCTAGTGCGCACAGTCTTATGCTTTGAGTGTAATTAATCTAACCTTATCGAGATTAATTCCAGCATCTTTGAAAATCCTCGGGATACAACTCTCTCAGTGCAATGCTTTTGGCTGCCTATTCCGCTATCGACGCCGCCACTGTCGTTTGCTCACCATCAAACTCCTGTGGATTACGAGGTAGGGGACCTTGAACTCGTAATTTCATTATAGCATGCTTTGATTGTGTAGTAGCATGCTAGGAGTTTATAATTTAATGTTTTGCATGATAATGCTAATTAAATGAGCATGCTTTATATATGTGAATCATGCATATGTTACGGACTAAAGGTATGACAGTAAGTAATTAGTGAATTGTATGTGTGTGATTTGAGTATGTGATAAATATGTGTGGTTGATGAGCATGAGTACATGTGTTTGTTTGTAAGTTTGTCGAAAGGGTGTTTCGTAGGCTACGATATGGAAAGGGTGATGGTATGACGAGTGTGGAAAGATGTAAGATGGACTGTCGAAGGTTGGATTTAATGAAGTTGAAGAATTGGCTTGGATTGAGTTGGGCAGCACATTGGAGCAGCGAGCAGAAGACCTAAGCAATGTAATGATAGGGAAGATTCAGGGTTCTTAACGTCTTTGGGGGGATTGTGAATCAGTGAAAGTGAACTACATAATTGTACCACATAATATACGTAATATGAATTGTAATTGAAAAATAATAAGGAATTAGTAAGGGTACGATGTCGGGACTTAAGTCAAAGGGTTTCATTTGAGGAGTTCGAGTAAGATGATTCAGTTTATGGTGGATGGTGTAAGATGTAAGGTCGTAAGTGTATGATGGTAAGATTACCAGTATGGAATTCGAGTTTAAGTAAGACTATGCAAAGATCGGTAAGGTTGTAAGTGTAAGAGTGGGGGATGAGTTAAGTAAAGAAGTTTTACCTTTGTGGATTGGAACTTCTGAATGGGCGTATTTCTAGCCTTGTTGGCTAGAGAAGGTAAGACAGGAGTCGTTCCGAGCATAATTGTACATGCATAAGTTACCTAATATAAACTTGAATGTAAGTAACCCTAATTTGATAACGTTGTGAGGTTGAGACTGAGGGTTTCGACATATTAAGTTTTGTTTTGTGCCAGTTGATAAGTAATCGACTGAGCGTCCTTGCTAGTCTAGCCATGGTGTTTTCTTACAGGATTTGGTCTTGGTGCTGTATTTCGGCCCAGACATTTGATGCTCTGTTGAGAGTGCTGTAAGTTTCCACCCTTCATGGGCTTTAAATGTTTTCTTCCTACCAATGGCATTGTATGTTCTACCCAAGAGTGGCACTGTAAGATTCCTGCCCAAGAGTGGCACTGTATGCTTTCCGCCCTTAGTTGGCATTGTATGGCTCCAGAGAGTGGGCATTAGCGTGCTCAGGTAAGTAGTATCATGGATCTGCTCTTACCTGTTTGATCCTATGCCCCATGAGCATAGGTGTGCCTTGCCTTCGGAAAAGTCCATGGTGTATAGTTGCTCCCCGAAGGTTAAGGTGATGCCCCAGTGGCATTTCATTCCTTTCCGACACTGGAGCTTATTAATTGTAATGAGCTTCAGTTGTCAGTAGTATGTGTATGATCGTAAGAGTAAGTTGTACGTGTAAGATTTAGAGTAAGTGTGAGCTTCTTTGGAAGATAGTAAAAGTAAGTTTATGAGTATGAGTATGTTGTACGAGTAAGTTTGTGAGACTTTGATTCAGACGGTAAGTGTAAGTGTATGCTTCTAAGGAAGATGTAAGAGTATATTTATGTGTAAGAGTATGATTGTATGAGTAAGGTCGTACAAGTAAGTTCGTATGAATAAGGTCGTATGAGTAGGCGTATGTTGTAAGTGTAAGTGTACATTTGTACGAGTAAGCTGATAAGACTGATTC
The DNA here is from genome assembly GCA_035235625.1 of Saururus chinensis. NCBI lineage: Eukaryota > Viridiplantae > Streptophyta > Magnoliopsida > Piperales > Saururaceae > Saururus > Saururus chinensis. Next base: position 34,418,377 of record CP141140.1, read on the forward strand.
AGAGTGTAAGTGTAAGAGCATGATATATGAGTTAGTGTAAGTTCGATTTGTACGATGATTTGTATGCGTGACCATATTTTTACTTCTTATTCTATTTGCTTCATGTGCGATTGCATGGAAGCATCTATATATGAACTTGCGGAGTTCATTGATTTATATTTTTCCCATACTAGGTATTTTCCTACTGAGTATGAAAATACTCACCCAATCTTTTTAGCCCCTTCGACTGGAGGCTTTTGCAGGTCAATCGTTAGCTGTTGAGATTAGACTTTTCCCGTGGTGGACAATTCTTCCTCGACCTGGAGTGCAGCGAAATCGCAGTGAGGTTATGTGGAGTTTGGTGCTACGATCTCATGTTTTGTTTATGGTGAGAGAAATGTATTATATACTGGACTTGTACATGTATGTACGAATAATTTTAAGACTGTGAAAGAATTTGTACTCAGAGATGCCTGGGAGGTTTTTATTTTTAAAACCCATGGCCATGGTAGGTTTTAATTGCACGCTTTTGTTTTAGGTCACGCCTGAGAACATTTATTTGTTTTAAGATGATTTAATTTATGAAAGCTGTTTTCACACGTTTTGAATTTTGTTAATTTATTTGATTTACCTCTGTGTTTTGAAAATGGAATTTTAATAAAATTTTAAAGTAAATGTGTGGAAAAACCTTGGGCATGACAGGCAGGCCATCAGCTAGTCCTTTACATTTTGAATCAAATCCCCCCCAATTACAACTTATTACATCATAAAACTAAACCCTAGCATAGAAGGTCCTAAGAATGAAAAGTAGTGTAAGACGGGATATGCTAGCCTCTGAGCTGGTGTGCACAACACTCCACCATGCTTCGCTTTCGCCTTGTCCTCAAGGTGACCAAGTAGGGTAACACTCCATAAACTCAATTCTCAGGCATCCAAGTGGCATCCTCAAGAGGCTGACCTTGCCAAGACATGAGTATCTTAGTGACAATGCAGCCAAAACAACATACTTGTTGTTTATCAATCACAGAGACAGGCGTGGGAGCCTTGAGCTCCAGAGGGCCCATCAATGGCAGAGGCAGGGCACTAGAGACAAGGGTTGGATCCCCAAAAAAGTGGCAGAGGTGAGAGACATGGAGGACCGGGTGCACCAATGATCCAGTGGGCAATGCCAAGTGATAAGCCATAGGTCCAATGTGCTCGACAATGGAATAAGGGCTGTGGTAATGTGGGGCCAACATAGTATGCTCAGCTTGAAACAAACTAGTTTGGTGCTGAGGAATCACTAAAACATAAACAATGTCGCACACCTGGAACATACAGTCCTGAGCAGACGCCAAATTAAGTTTAAGCTGCCGGATAACTTGAATCTACGTCTAGAGCATATAGTCAACCTCAACCATGGAAGAGCGGTGAGGCACATAGGACAACACAGTAGGAGGAGGGCACCCATATACCATCTCAAATGGAGTGAACCCAGCCCGAGTATGATAAGCTATGTTGTAAGACCATTCTATCCAAGGAAGGAGCTAGAGCCATCGGCGGGGTTGATTTCCAATAAAGCATCGCAAGTACTGCTCCAAGCAATTGTTAACCACCTTAGTTTGACCATTCTTCTGTGGGTGATAAGCAGTGCTTATATGAAGCTCAATGCCCTGAAGTGCAAAGAACTCTTGCCAAAACTGAGAGAGGAGATTAGAGACAATGGTGTGAGGCATGCCATGCAACTTGGCTATCTCACGAACATAGACCTCAGCCACCGTTTTGGTAGTGAACAAATGGCCCAAAGTACAAAAATGTGCATACTTGGACAAAAAATCCACAAGCACCAATATCACCGATTTGCCTTGCACCACTAGCAAGGCCTCCAAAAAATCCATAGACACATATTTCCAAACCTTATCTGGAATAGGAAGGGGCTGAAGTGACCCAGCGGGTGATGTGGTGGTAGACTTCGCCCACTAACAAATGTCACAAGCATCAACATAATCCTGAACCACCCTCTGAAGGCCCTGCCATAAGAAGCTCTAATGATCCGCTTATACATCTGGAAAGAACCCTCGCGGCCAGCAAATGGTGTGTCATGGAAGTGAGAGAGAATGCACTGTTGGAGGTCAAAAGCATCCGACACCCAAAGTCAGCCCTTCCAAAAGAGGAGTTCATCTTGCCACACAAAGAATGGGAGGACAGTAGGGTCATTTTTCAGATGAGTAACCAGCTCACGGGCAAATGAATCCTTCAAGTAAGCTCGCCACAGATCCGGAACAAATGGGCAAGAGGGTGTAGAAAATGCTAGGCATGAACCCTTAGAAGGTCGGCAAGAGAGTGCATCCGCCACCGTATTTTCCGTCCCCTTCTTGCACACCACCTCATAATCATAGCCCAGGAGCTTGCTGATCTACCGTTGCTGCGCAAGAGTGGACACTCACTGCTCGAGGAAATACTTCAAGGGCTGATGATCTATGCGGATAAGGAATCATCAGCCGAGCAAGTAAGGGCACCATTTGATGACTGCATACACTAGGGCAAGTGTCTTGCTGAAAAAAGCAATAGGTCACTCATCCTGAAGTAGAACAGCACCAAGTCCGGCATCCGAAAGTCTCAACCACAATGGACGACCAAAATCTGGAAGAACCAAGACGGGCGGTAGCCATGGCCCAGTTCAGCCTCTCAAAGGACTCTTGGGCCGCCTCTATCCACATAAAGGCCCCCTTATTGAGGAGGGCAATGAGGGGACTAGAAATCAAACCATATTGACTGATGAAGCACCGATAATACCCTGTAAGTCCTAGAAATCTGTAGAGTGCTCGTACACAAGTGGGGGTCGGTCATGAAAGCATACCAGTCACCTTTGAAAGGTTAGTATCAACCCCCTCATGAGAGATGATATGGCCAAAGTACTCCACCTGTTTATTGTCAAATGAGCACTTCAAGTGCTTAAGGAATAATGAATTAGCTTGCAAAATAGAGAAGACGACCTGAGATGCTCCAAGTTGTCCACCCATGATGTGCTATAAATAAATATGTCATCAAAGAAGACTAAGATGAATCAGCGAAGGAAGGGGAGGAACAAATCATTCATTTGGCTCTGGAAGGTGGCCGGTGCATTGGTCAACCCAAACGGCATGAAAAAGGACTCAAAATATCGATCATGAAAGGCCATCTTGTGGATGTCAGAGGGCTATATTCGGATTTGATGATAACCCAAACGAAGATCAAGTTTGCTGAAGACTGTCACTTTGGCCAGCTCATCAAGTAACTCCTCAATCACTGGAATAGGATACTTATCCTTGACGGTGATGACATTAAGTGCCTGGTAGTCCACACAGAAATGCTAAGTCCCATCTTTCTTATAGACAAGTAATACCGGAGAAGAGAAAGAACTAGTGCTTGGCTGGATGATACTTGTCCGGAGCATGTCGGACACCAAGCGCTCAATCTCAACCTTTTGTATGTGAGGATAACGGTAAGGCCAGAATTCGCAGGTGAAGCATGTGGAATGATAGGAATCTGGTGATCATGGGGCCACACCAGTGGTATCCCCTTTGGAAGGTTGTCCCAGCGCACGTCCATTGTGGCATGTTGTTGAAGGAAAAATCCTTGAGGTGCAAACCGAAAGAGGGAGCTCACGGACTGGGCGGACTACAAAGAGCCTAGATGAGAACCTTGGATGCACACCCACTGCCCCTGCACCTCAAAGTCCATGATCATGTCATGAAAGTTCCACACAACGTCGCTAGCTCTTGGAGCCATTGGACTCCCAATGCCATGTCCACCCCCTTTGTGGGCAACAGGAGCAGGTCGATAGTGAAGGTATGGCCTTGGATGGATAATGAAGCCTGCGCACACACCCCAACACTCCGAAGATGTTTACCATAATCGATCAAGACATCGAACGACTTCAAGTTCGACACATAACATCCCAATTGTTGTGCCACCGTATCATTGATGATGTTCTGGGTGGATCCACTATCAATTAGGATGGCCACCTACTACCGCTTGAGGTGACCTTGGACACGCATGGTGCAAGGAGTGAAGGCCCTAGAAAAGGCATGCACCGAAATCTCTAGTAGCACACTATCATAAGGGGATGGTGCATCCAAGGTAGAGCCAAAATCCTCCTTGTCGGCATAATCGACTAGCAAGCTACCTCGGACGGAACATTGGTTGCAGGCACAAACTTCTCTTTACACTTAAAGCACAATCCCTTCGAACGCCGCTCATCCATCTGGACCAGAGTGAGGCAGCGTACATGAGGGGTAGAGGGGTGGCTGGTGGGGAGGCCTAGCACCGAGAGAAGGGCTGGCTCTTGGCTGGTTGGAGGCCTAGGAGAAGGGCCAAATTGGCCTCCCTGTCATTGCCGGGCAAGTTTTCCCTCCTCAATTTGTGCATGGCGCACGACTTCTCACATTGACGTGCAAGGGAAGTGGTGCATCCCATCCAAAATTTCAGGTTTGAACCCCCACTTAAAAATCCCCACTAAGGCTGCCATCGGCCAGTTAGGAAGATGGTTAGCAATCTTCATGAACTTGGTGTAGTAGGTTCGCACAGTAGTGGTTTGATGGAGGGTGGAAAGCATTTCATTAAAGTCTTGGAACTTGTTGGAGCTGAACTAGAAACATAGTTTGTTAGTAAAAGAAGTCCATGTCGGAAAGAGGACCTCTTTCTCGGAGCTTTGGAACCAAATAGAAGCATCACCTTCTAGATGGAAAGCAAGTATGCGTAACTGTTTAGCCTCAGAGAGTGTTACCTAGTAGGCAAAGAACTTCTCGCCTTGTAGAGCCATTCCACCGGGTCTTCATCTTCATTATAGTGTGGGAACTAAAGGCAAGCTAAACATGGCTTATCCCCACCTTGAAGTCCTCCACGAGAGCTGGAGTACTCCTCCAATCATCCTCAAATTCATGGGCTAGATTTCTATGGGGCGGCACCATTGAGGCATTTAACTGAACACCCAGAGGGCCTCGCATATCCTAGCCTGCAAGTCCCCCCTCTTTGGGTTGTTTAAAGGTGCCAAAGCAGATAGAATGGGGAGGTTGGTGCACCACTCTCTCAGACGAATCTTGAGGGCCAGGGATGCAAGATCTGAGGGCTGAGACGGGCAAGTTGCGGGTTGGGCAAAATTGGCACTGCAGGGATTGCCTGAAGTTGTGCAATTGCCGTGGTGAGGTGCTGAATTTGAGCGGCCATTGTTTCAATTATGGAGATCACAGTAGGATTAGCCATATTGGCTGCTGTTTCGGGGCTGTCCTCCATTTTCTATTTCTCTTTCTTGGGCTGCATCTCAGGAGCCGTTGGTGGCTAGTTGCCTCACACCATTGCAGCTTGTTGAGGCTTTGATACCAATGTTGTGTCCTGATTGGACACAAATGGTACCCAACTTCAAGTAAGGGAAAGGGGAGAAAATTGGATGAAGGAAGAAGAAGAAAGTTCTCCAATTTTTGCATAACCATCAAGGAAGAAGAAATCCCCCTTCAATGGAGGTGCGTGGTGTCACTTCCCAACACACCACCCATGAGCCGAACCCAATCCAAGGAGGAAGCATCACGTGGCACGATGAAATATAGATGGATTGTAGAAGACTTAACCCATCCTTGGGTAGAACACTACGGAGTTGTGCATGTATACTTTGTATAAAAACAAAATGAGCAATAAAAGGACTTAACCCATCCTTAGTTCACACACATACCCACATACTTAGTCATAAACAGCCCACACATGGCTAAAGTAAAAGTCTAAGCCCACAATGGCTAATAAGAGTCTATGCCAATATTGGCTAATAAAGTATGAAGTAGAGTCTAAAATATAATCTCAACAGAACATGTAATCAACTAACATAATCAAGACATCTCTATAAAACCGATCCCCTCAATGGTCAATCCATGTTCCACAAAGAGCCCATTTGAGCAACTTGCATGATATGACATGCAGCCCCAAAATAAAACACAAACAAAGAAGGGTGAGCCAAAAGCTAAGCAAGGGTTTTAATACGGAAAGTAAATCATAATGATAACACAGACATAATCACATAGTACTCATCACATAATCAACCACAATGTCCATTCATCATGGAATAAACACATAAACCTATGCATTCATGTCATAATCTACAATCCATAAGCATCAACTTATGCCACTTGCATGTCATGCTATCCACAATATATCTCATCGACACATAGTCATAATGCCTGCATATCATGCTATATATAACATATTTCATCAACACATACTCATGCCACGTACATATCATGCTATATATAACATATCTCATTATCACATAACCATGTCACCTGCATGTTATGTCATATATAACATATTTCATCGTCACATAGCCATGCCACCTACATATCATACTAAATATAACATATCTCATCATCACATAGCCATGCTACCTACATATCATGCTATAACTCACATTATCTTGTCGTCACAGACTCATGCCACCTATGTATCATGGGTTTAAATATAGCTCATAACATATATACACCTCATGTGTAAACATGTGAAATTCATTATCATAATAACATCCTACATGAATCATTTTTCAAAATAAACAAATCATGCATATCCCTTTTTCAATTAAACATTCACCCCACAATATCAAGTGTATTGACCACACATACCATCTTGAATATCCATGCAAATCATACCATAACCACATGTGTAACATAAACTCCATTGTTCCTACACAACATGTGTCAATAAGCATTATCTCTCATATACATGCAATAATAAATGGTGAATATCTTACAATTGAGAAAAAATATAAACCTTCTCATCAAGGTTGAAACCTTGAGCAAACTGTTCATCAAGGCCGAAGCCCCAAGCACACTTGCTTATTAAGACCGAAGTCCTGAGCAAACTGCTCATCAAGACCGATGCCCCGAGAAAAGTGTACGTGGTAAGCTGGTGCACATAAACATACTGTATGATCTCTAATCTTAAACCGGTTTTTATTTCACTTTAATTATCTGTTATCGTGAGGTTAACACATTTTTTGATTTATTCGGTGGTTTCAAAGATAGATGGTGTTTCTCATGGTTTTAATCAAAATCAACTTTACAGATACTGGTTTTAAGTGATTTTGAGTTAAATATGAATTTTTGGGATTTTTTTTGAATTTTTACTATTTTTCCGAAAATTAGGGTTTGGCGGGACCCCTTGTGGGCCCCACTATTGAAATTTGGGTTTTTAGACCAAGTGAACCCAGACATCAACTTAAGCTCATACAAAAAATTTCAGAATTTTCTCAGATTTAATTAGTGCCCAAATTTGTAAAATACACTTTTTTAGCCCAAAATTCTACTTACACCCCATTAGTTCAGTTAGTGCAACCCAAACCCTACTATAAAAGGCCAGACCTGAGCCATTCCCATTTTGGGAATAGGCTGAGAAGGAGAGGTCAGGCCTAATCCCCAATTAGTCCTGAATTAGAATGTGTTTAGGGTAAGTCCATTCCAATTAAGCACCAAATCCTAGCTTTTCTCTTAATCTCTTCTAGATCTACCATTTCTCCTTTATTTTGATTCATTTTTTAAATATCAAAACTACTGATTTGCATCTTTACTTCAAACCCTAGCTCTAAAAATCTGATTTTTATGTTCAACAAGCCGTAGATCTAAGTTTTTGATTAGGGTTTTCTTTATTAAATCAGTTTTAATGGAGTTTAATTCAAACTCTATGTCTTTGTAAGGTTTTCAAGAAGGGTGACCATCAAATCCAAGCCTAATCAAGGGATAAGGTAATGGACTTTCGAAATTTCAGTCTTCCTATAGTAAAACTCTTGATTTTGTGGTTTGTTTTGAATGAAATTACTTGATTTAGTACTTTAATGGCATGATTAATAAATGATAATCTTTAATCTCAATTTCATAGGGTTTTATCTTGTTATGATGTAGATTAGCATTCTGGAAGGTATTGTGAAGTTTTAATGTCATTTGAGTTGTTAGATGGAGATTTTAAGATTTATCAATGGAGTTTCGGTTTGAAAAATTGAAATGAAGAAGATGACCAAAAACTGCTTTGTTGGTGTTAGAACGGCCCTGCAGGCCGTTCGAACGACAACACTATAGTTTTGGCATTTTTCCTGTTTAGCCGATCGAACGGACTTGCAGAGCGTTCGAATGGCTACACTGCAGGATTTGACAATTTTATGTATGTTGCTTATTTCAACATATCTACTTCAAAATATCATTTTTATGTTTATGTGAAGTGTTTTGATCTATAATAAGCTACTTGAAGAGCATTCTATTGATGCTAGAAGTTGTGGTATATATATTTAAAGTTATGTGGAATGACTTGTGGTTGGTTATATGATGTTGGAATTACCATCTTGAAGTTATGAATGGTTGATTCTCTATGGTTAGGTGTATTTTCAGTAGAGCTACAACATACTAATGGGCTGATATGTCATGTTAAGATGTGATTAATTGATGTGTGAATGTTAATGTTATGTCTTGACTCAAGTATGAAGTGAATGATCTTATATGTGGTTAGCTTGTGGTTAAGCTTTGATTTGAGTTACGATTTTAATGATTCTTCTCCTATGATTTCCGCTGGAATTCATGATTAGATGTTAATGCTCATGTGTAGTGTGATGGTGAGTGAATTACAAGCATGTTGATATGCATTGAGTGAAGTTCTTCTACTATGTGCACACACATGTGGGGTTTAATGATGATGATGAGGTTTGCTATTATGATTATGAATGATGCATGAAGGGCTGATGAGAGCACTTATCATGAATTAGGATTCATGTATGCCTTGCCCACATATGTACCATGTTGCATGCATCATGAAAATGGATTTCCAATTGAGGCTTTATCGAGGTTAATCGAATTTGATTGATTGGATGCAATGTGGTGAAATGGCGTGCTGGATTGATCGGTCATGGCTTAATCGAAACTTGATTGGTCAGAAAGGACATGTTTTGATTTGAGTTCCTATATGGAACGAGTGCACTCCCCGGGTTGAGTCTAGTTAAATGGAGTTATGTAGGGACGAGTTGTGTACTTGTCTTGCGGATTGAGATTATTATGATTATCTGGACCCTGAGAATCTAGTTGGTTTGTCCGAGTGCACCAGCTTACCAGGTATTGTTGCTTGGGACTTTAGTTTTGGCAAGCAGGGTTGCCCGGGAGTTTAGTCTTGATGGGCAGGAGTTGCTCGAAGGCATTGGCCTTGAGGAGCAGGAGTTGCTCGAAGGCGTTGGCCTTGAGGAGCAAGAGTTGCTTGAGACTTCGGTCTTGACAAGCAGGAGTTGCTCAAAGGTGTTGGCCTTGAGGAGCAGGAGTTGCTTGAGACTTCAGTCTTGACAAGCAGGAGTTGCTCGAAGGCTCCGGCCTTGAAGAGCAGGTTTATTCTCTATGTGTATGGACTTGCATGTTAGACTAGTGTGTGTGTGACACTTATACATGCATGATGAATGAGAATATTGATGCATGATTCGATATGTATGTTAGAGATACATTTCATGCAGGTTGATATTATGTGACGCATGGTTGGATATGTATGTTAGAGATACATTTCATGCAAGTTGATATGATGTGATGTGATGCATGGTTAGATATGTAAGTTAGAGATACATTTCATGCAGGTGGATATGATGTGATGCATGGTTGGATATGTATGTTAAAGATACATTTCATGCAGGTGGATATGATGTGATGCATGGTTGGATATGTATGTTAGAGATACATTTCATGCAGGTTGATATGATGTGATGCATGATTGGATATGTATGTTAGAAATATATTTTATACAGGTTGATATGATGTGATGCATGGTTGGATATGTATGTTAGAGATACATTTCATGTAGGTGGATATGATGTGAATGGCACTATGTGGATTATACACTATGATGCAGGTTTAGGTGATGTGTATGTGTGATAAGAAAATGTTACATCTTGTCAATCTTTGATTTGAATGATTATATTGTTATGCTGTCGTATTGCCGATGTTGATAGTATATTAGAAAACCATTGCTGAGTTTGTTTAAACACACCCCTCTTTATTGTGTTTTGCTTTAGGGCTGCGTGGTGCGACACGCAGACGGACAAGATCTCCTCTTTGAGGAAAGATCGGAGACGACTTGGATGTGATCGTGGAGACTCTTATGTGACTTATTTTCCTTGGTTTATGCTTTGTGTTTAGTACCTTTGTGTATGGTTCTCTATTGGATTTATGTTACTTTATACAGTTGTGTTGTCTAAGACCTATTTTAGAGCCAGAATGGGCTATGGTTGACTAAGCTTGTGGGTTTGAGACTAGTCGTTAAGCAACTCTCTTTCTTTTCTACTTATTTACTCTTGCTCAAAGTAGTGTGCATACTCTGAAATTCTGTTAGATCGCCCATATTTAGGGTTAAGTCTTTTGCTAAACCGTATCTCAATTTCCCCTCGTCGCCCCCGCGCGCTTGACCGGCCCCTGGACCGGGTTCGGCTCAGGCCGGGCAGCACTGGGGCGTGACACATACCATCTTAGATTCTTAGGGTCCAGATAACTTATTAAATAACACACATATAGCATTCCACTCTTCTCACCCGGGGAGGAAACCCGTCCTCAAAGGGAAGTAAAACCCGTCCATTGGATGTAAAACCCAGTCCATTCAAATGTAACACCAATTCGATAAGCCTTTGATCAATTAATCCGACAACCAATGACATCCAATCAATCAAACACAGATAAGCACAATTAATCTCGTTTATAAATTATTATTATGATGCATGCAACATGGTACATACATGAGCAAATGTTACATGAATCCAAGTATAAGTAAACATGCTCAAATCAGTCCATTTGTGCATGAAACATGATCCATTGTATTCAATAACATCATAAATCCCTACACGAGTGTATACATAAGTGGTAGTGTGCAATTCTAAGCTAATACATGTGAAACATGAACAAGCTACAATCATAGTTGTATATGCAAGCATCCATAATTTTATTATAGTCCTACCCTGCTGGAATCATGGAGTAAATATGATGAAAACATCGAAATACAAGCTTAAGAACAAGTATTACATCATGCTAGGCTTAGATAAGTATAAACATCACCATACTTAAGCTAGAACATGGGAACATGATTCACCTCAAATGAATGACATGCGCAAGCATATATATATATACATACATATCATGGTTAAACCTATTAGAATCATCAAGAAATAATGAAGTAGTCATCAAACATGAATTTAAGACAAGTAGAATGTCATGCTAAAATTAGACAATTATAGCCTAAATCATGCTTGAGCTAAATAGTAAATTCCAAGTGGTCCTCATGCAATCATAGCAGCATTTATAGGTTGTAATAACTCATTTTAATAATAAGGAATTGGATTTATGAAAAGGGAACAAGAAATGACCAAACTACACAAAAATAGTTAAATTCACAAAATTTGTTGTTTGGCCATTCGAACGCCCTGTCGGGCCCTTTGAATGTCAAGCCGTTTGATCGGCTAGATAGGCCGTTTGAATGGTCGGTCATTCGAATGCCTGTTGGGCCATTCGAATGCACTTAACAATTCACTTTTGTCCCATTCCCTGGTTCATCTTCAACCTTCCAAAATTTAAACTAAAAATATCCAAAAATTTGAGATAAATTGATACTGGTTTTATTTAAAAGAAATTTAGTTTTTCGTGTTTCTAGGCACGATCGATTGATTGATTGCCCTTAAGCGTTGATCGATTGCTAAAAGCACCATCTTCAGTTTCACAAAGACCAATCGATCACCTGTTGAGGTGATCAATTGGCTAGCCTATTGATTGCTTGAAAGGCCTCATCGATTGTTAAAATGTCTAATTTCCATTTTGGGAGGACTAATTGATTGCCCAAGTGCAATATGACTTTTATGGCTATTTTAAGCCAGATTTTGAGTGTTCTACCATGTCTCATACATGTATTTAGTAAAGAATTATTATGCTATGATATAAAAGCTTACACACAAGTGATGCTATGGATGTATGAACATGCTCCATGTACTTTAGACTATTTATGAATATGGCCACTTATGTTTACATGCACTTATGCTTACATGATCTTATTATTCATACATGAACCATGTCACATGCATGATAGAGATATATTAGTATGAATACTTATGCTTGTATGCACTTTGCATTATTCACGTATGACTCATGTTGGATAAATTATAAAAATGGTTTGTCAAACCATTTTAGTGATTAGCTATGACATTTTGTTGTTTTTCAGATTAGCCATATTAGGTAAGTAGGAATTAGGTATCTTTGGGTACTGAGATTATTCTATCAATCATTTTTGGTTTATTATGATGTTTATTTACACAAGTTTAATGTATAGATTATGATGCCTATTTACATAGGTTTTGTGTATAGATTATGATGCATGATTGAGATATTTGTATAGGTCTTATGTGAGGAATTTGATATGCTCTTCATGACATCAGTATTGCATAATGTTTATGTTATGCATCTTGAGATTATGTCTTTATGCTATTAGTGTGAACCCCATGTTTCCAAACCCTTACTGAGCTAAGCTCACCCATTTGCCTTGTTTTGTTAGGTATCTATTTAGGATCCTCTGTGTGATTGTGCCATGCGAGTGCTTAGTATATTTGTTTTGTGAGCATGGTGGAGATTAGATAGATACAAAGCAGGGATAGTTTTCCTATTTTGGGATAGTCTTTAGTTGATTTATGATGTAACTATGAGACTTGACTACTTTGTAGGAGAGCCTTTCATTTTGATAGCACAAACTTGTTTATTGTTTTTGAAGACTTGAGACTCCCTTATGGTTATGAGCTTATATGTGGGTCTGGGAATGATTAATAGATTTCATTAAATTTCCTTTATTGTCCGGTAATTACTTTTGCACAAAGCTAGTGTTGTATACTTCGATTTAGCCCGGGTTTGGGTTAGAACACTCTCATCACACCCTTGTTATTCATTTTTTATTGGGTTTGGACTAAAGGGGCATGACGGGGGCGTGACAATTGAGATGAACATAAAATTTTTAATATCTATTAAAATTTATTAAAACTACTAAAAGTATCATTACAACATTCCAATGAGCACAACAATAAGTGAAAAATGTTTTAAATAAATTTACACTTATTAGTTAATAATAACAAAACCATTAAAATACTACCATAGCCAATTCTATATATAAATGATATGAATCTGATCCTACTTAATCTCATGATTATTTTTTCAAAATAGAGACTAAATAGAAAATTAGTTGGCTATGATGGCACTTAAATATAGGAAGGTACCAAATTCAAAGTTGAGTAAAACATTCTATTTTTAAAAACATTTAACTAGTGTATAAGTTAGTATCAATATGCATTGTTTGGAGTGATATGATAGGCCTATATACTCCGAATATATCAATAAATTATGTATATATATCAATATTGACTACCCTATGTTTTATGGGTGATGATTGAAATAAATACTTGCAACAAAGCTGATTGAAGCATAAGTTTTCTGATTGAATCATTTGTTATAAATAATCCAATTAAAACCTAAGATACAATAAAATATTTAGTGAGATGACTTAGAAATAGATTAATGAGGGCATGTAAGAGTAATTTAACCATTTTTTTTCTTAAATTGAATTGTTATTAAGGGTAATACTATAAAGAAAATGGTCACTACACCATATAGGAACATAGTGTTGCTGGCCAAACATATAATTAAAAAGGGGAAATGATATTCATACTCTATTTTCTCTACACTATAGACCTTACACCACTTTTGATTAGATAGGAAATGTGGGTCCTACCTAACAACATGAGAGTCACTTTTCCATATACAATCATAAATGGTGTAGGGCTATGGGTGTAGGAATATCACTATCCATTAAAAAGATGCCTGCACATTTCTTAAGCTAAGCTATGAGATAGCATAGGGTCCAATGGTAAAATCATTACTACTGTGATAGAAATCAACGGTTTTACAAGTACCATTGGATTTATTCCGTATAAAACCTAACATAAAATCTTTTCACGATGTGTCTAGATTCCATGAGCAAAATCTGTGACTGTAGTCCTAGCAAAGTACACAGAGGCAAAACATGCATCTATGTGCTATGTTATAACTCATATGTATCATGGTCACAATTTTTTTAGTCATGAAATCCCAAAAACATTTTCATTCTTTCCAAGGCTAGCCACCAATGCAATAGAAAAATCTTTTGAGTTAGTAGAGATATTTGAAAAGTTGCTTGTAGAGATTAAAGAAAACAAATAACAACTAAAGTAAAAACCATGTTTCCATCCTTTAGTTGTTCCAAAAACTTTGCTAGATTATGTTAGGTTGTATCAGCCTGAGCATAGCTCTTCATTTTCAGCAATTTACAACTCACTTTTCAGTTTTGACATTCTCATTTCCAAAATCCTTCTAGATGTGTTGGAGATGCTTCTCACTCAATTACCAGAATATGCAAATAGCATTAGTGACAAGTGAGAAACTCCTCTTCAAATTGTTGTAGAAAGAGGTATATTGTTAAGGGTGGTCTGGAAGCTACCATACATACAAATGTGGTAACTATCTCTTCATTGGGCTGCTCAAGGTGGCCACCTCATAGTATTCAAGGAAACTATTTGGTATTGTCCAAATTAATGGAATATAACTAATGAAAGAAAAGAAAATGTTCTTCACATTGATGTTCTTGCCAACCAACTTGACTTGGTTGAGTACATCGTGAAGACACCTGAATTTGATTAGCTAATAAATGCCAGACATTGACGGCACACACCATTGCAATTTGGTCGGCAATTAAGAAAGCTGGTAACTATCGTTCTATAGGCAAGACTGACCTTTATGCTAGGCAAATAGACATTTCAGAGCCAAACACTACAAAGTTTGGATAGCCACTGCCAATGCACCTACAGTGGTAGCAGTCCTCATTGCAACTATATCCTTTGTTACCATCTTTACACTGGCAGGAGATATGAGAGCTCAGGAAATGAGGAGGTCTTAGCCCATTATAGAAAGAAGACCATGTTTAGGATCTTCCTCTTGCTTGATGCTTTTGCAATGTTCAGCTTCTTAGTGGCTGCATTTCTTGTCATTGTTGCCAATTGGAGTGACTCCTTGGGCCTGAGGCCATTGGTCCCTTGGGCTCTCAAGATGACAGGCTTGTCTTTTATCTCAATGTGTGTAGCCTTATCATGGGTAGTAGGCCTAATGGTAAAGTATAATTGGACATTTGTGGTGGTTTCATTCCTCAATTTTGTCATTGTATGTCTGGTTATTTCTTTCTTTGGTTTTGATTCACCTGCTTATTGCTATGGAGAATCTATGTTTTATTCAGAAGGTGAGAGATTGATGACACACTGCATGCATGTCTAGAGAGTATTTGAAGTTTTTTGGGCTGATGGTCAATTTTCATCCCGGAAGAAGAAACTAAAACCATCAATAAATTTGAAGCTTGTTTCCAAGCTGATCAATCGTATGACATATAAGAAGAGATATTGAGTCTGCTATATGTCTATTAATATTTGATATGAGTGAAATGTGTGGGAACTAGTCATATTAACTAATAAAAGATAAATTTAACTTTTTTGTGCATTAATTATCTTAGTAATGGCAAGGATAATGAATTTGTCCGACTCAGCCTTATTGAGTTGGTCGGATCTTTTGTGTGGATGAGCTAGTGTGTATGTGTGAGCATGACATGTGTCGGTAAGATCAGCATTAAACCATATATTCTTTTGTTTAAATGCTTGAACCCTTCACCTTTTGTATGTACTGAATGTAGACAAGCTTATGGCTTTACTTGGCTGAAATCTCAACTTGAGTTCTAGAAATCACTCTATATTTTGATCTTAAAATCACTTCTGTGGTTGTTCTAATGTGTCATGTGACATTCATTTGAAAAAAATTGGCAATCTCTATTTATAATTTTATAGGTTGATTTTGATAAATTTCTTTATTTGTTCCAAAACTTTTCTTTGTGAATGTCATTAACCTTGCCCAAATACCCTACACTCTCTCCGTCCCATATCATTTGTTCTATTTGGACACACGTTATAAAATGTTGAACTTCTAGGTTAAAGAACCTATCCAATGAATAGGCTAGTCATTAGTGAGCACCAAAAAAAGAAAAAGCAACTTAATTTAATGATGTCAATCCAATATTATAATCACTCATCCTAAATATTATAAGGCCTCCAACCATCATCAATATCAGCTTAGGCAACTATTTGAGGTTGGAAACATGGATTCTGCTCTACAATTCTTGTAGCTTATATGCAAACAAATACACTTGTCATGTCCATCTCCAAGCATCTTCCAACTGTGTCTATATTTAGCCTTCCTCTTCTCCCCCAACATTCTAAATTGCCAACAAGCAAGTTTTTCGATATCCTACCTAATACAACAATTTCTCCATTAAAATACAAGAGGCCAATCAATATATGTTATTAATCTTGTTATAGTCTTCTCAGTTTTTTATCATGTGTAGCACTATTTGCTTATCCACTGCTTAACCCTTTAAACAAGGCAACTTTATGGCCACCTCAAAAATTGCCCAACACCACTACTACTAGAATGACCAGATGCAATGACCAAAATGTGTTCAAGTTCACTGCCCATATATATTTTCTCATGAGAATGTATTGAAATCAAAATAAAAAATGAGAGTCTCATATTACGTGCAATATTACAATTTCATCAAGGCATACTATGTAAATCGACACAATGTAATTAATAAAGTAACACTCCCTATAGAACAACATTCCATTTTGCTAAGATCAGAAAGACATTTCAACTCTTAGGCTTTGAGGCTCAATAAAAACAGCCAACACTTTTCTGTTCACAACACTTTCATATTCATCCATGCCAAGATGCAAGAACTAAAAGAGAAACAAAAATTAGAAATTAATGGGTATCAATATTGCTTTAAAAAAAGTGATCAATTGTAGACAAATTGAAAACATAAAAAGAAATTTTAATCTTGCCTTGAACTTATCTGATTGGCAGTAGATGATTGGGGACCATGTGAGCTATGTTGGTATTGGTTTGTAATTGATGAATTTGTTTGAAGTTGTGTGGAGGCCATAACCTAGAGTAAATTATGTAAGATTCTTTAAAGTTATTATGCGTTGATAGATTCCATAATCAATTAACATTCTTTTCATTATAGGAATTTTATTCTTTTGTTAATGTTAACGTGAACTTAACTTCAACACTAAATAAGTAGATATAATCTAGTTAATTTGCCTTTTTTCCCAATAATTTTCAAATAATTATTTTAAAAGGAAAACAGACTTCATAACTAAACCTTTTGTTGTAATTAAATACTCAAATCACATGAGATTTTTTTAACTTCAATCTAAAAGTTAGCAAGAATTGCAATGTATATTGAGCTCAATAGGAAATGGACTAATTAATTGTAGGCTCATTTGTTTAGTGAGGATAATACATGAAGGTTTAGGATCCCTTATGAGCGCTTGTAAAAAGGCTCCAATTTGCACACCCCTTCAATATGGGGCCTCACAATGGTTTTAAATAAGGGAAAATCTACCGAGACTTTAATTAGGTTGTATGTGATCAATCAACACCTGTCAAATGTGATAGTAGAAGCAAATTTGGTAGGCCCCTTATTTGAAGGAGAACTTGCAATTGCACTTGGTCCCACTGAATCTGGACCTCTGTGAAGCCCATAGTAAATGGTCATTTTCCAATACAAGCATATATGACACTTGGACCTACAAGTAGAAAGAGACCACACACCTAGCCCCAATTTCACAAATTTTACAAGAAACTTGGCAACATTTTGTTAGGTTGCATCATCATGAGCACAATTTTCCATTTTCACCAAATCAAAGGTTGTGGATTTTCATATTCGAGTTTCCACACTCAATTTTAAATGAGGCAGAGATACTTATCCAAGAATTTCCAGACTATGCAAAGCACATCGATGATAATGGAACAAGTCCTCTTCATATTGCTACATATAGACTCATGTTAAGTGTGGTCTTGAAGCTGTTGGAGTTGCATTGTTCAACTGTCTATAGAACAAACAATTGGTGTAGCTCCCCCCTTCATAGGGCTGCTCATGCTGGTCACCTCATGGTATTTAAGGAAATCATTTATATTTATCCAGACTCATGAAAAATAACTAATGCAAGAAGGGAAAATGTTCTTCATATTGTTATTGAAAATAAGCACTTTGACGTGGTTGAGTACATCTTGAAGGCATTCGAGTTTGATATGCTCATAAATGTTAAGACTATTGGAACAAACCACTGCATTTGGCTGTAATGAATGAGTACATTTGGATTGTTTTCCTCCTTTAAAAAGATAGTTGAATAATCGTAAGGTCCTAGAATTATGAGAACATAACTCCATTTGACATTATGTCTTCAAAGATTGACTGGGGTATTCCTTTTTCTCAAAAAGTATAAAGTTTATTTCTTTCATATGTTTTTAACCTATATGGATTTATTGCCTAGAATTACACTAGATAAATTGTCAAAGTAGATTGTAAATCTTTTAAAGAAAGTAAACTACAATATACTCTCTTCCTGGGTAAAGATAATGCATTAATTTTTTATTGCACTAATAATCAATAGAAGACGACAATTAATCAATTCATACAATATTCACTACATCATAATTGGCATTTTGCCACAAACAAATATGTCGCAAATGCTTCAACTTTTGTCATAAAAGATTTTTTTGCAAAAAAAATTGATTCGTCAAAAAATTATTGCAAATAGTTTGTCTCAAAAGGTTATTTACCACAAAACCATTTTCATTCCAAAATTTAATTATTTGCAACAATAATATTTGTCACAAAAGATAAATATTTTGTTGCAAATAAATATTTTTTATTTGAAAAAGAATTAAAAATATGTTTTTATGAAGAATAATATTCATTGTAAAAAATTTATCAAATTTAAAAATTAATTAATTTCTTATTTACAGCATAATTATTTTGTTGCAAAATATAGTTCAAAAGAAAATATAGTATTTGCGACAAATAATTATCATCTCTCAAACTAATTGCAACAAATTTATCTTGTTGTAAAAAATAACACAGTAATACTATATTACTGTTATGCATGATACATTTTGTTGCATAGATATATACAAACTATTTGTGATAAATACTTGAATGTAACTAAAACTTGATAATTTATATTGTTGCAACAATAACACGATAATATTGCATTACTATTTTCCATAATTGTTTATTGCAAAAAACATATACAAAGTATTTGCAACAAACAGGTAATATCCCTAAAACATAGTAATTTATTTGCAATGAATTCTACTTGTTATAAACAATAACACAGTAATATGCATTACTATTTACCACGATAAATTTTGTTACAAAAGCCATATACAAAGAATTTGTGACAAATAAGAAATGCCCCTAAAATAAGATATTTTATTTGCAACAAATTTAATTTGTTGCAAACAATAACACAATAATATTGCTTCTATTTGCCATGATAAATTTCATTGTAAAAGGTATATACAAAGAATTTGCGACAAATATTAAATGTCCCTAAAACATGATATTTTATTTGCAACAAATTTAACTTTTTGCAAATATTAACATGGTAATATTGTATTACTATTTTCCATGTTATAGTTTGTTGTAAAAGGCATATACAAAAGATTTGCAACAAACAAAAGATGTCCCTAAAATATTATAATTTATTTTTAACAAATGCTACTAGTTGTAAAAGCTTAGACATTTATAGCTTAGATCGTCCCTAAAACACTTATGTAGTATTTGCCACTAAGGATAATTGTTGCAACAACAGTTTCATACAATTGTAACCATTTGTGACAAAATTTTATGTTGCAAAATTTTTATTCCACTTAGTAGTGTTGAAAATAGGTTGTGGAAAAAAGAATTGAAATTTTAAAAAATTGATATAAAGCTCACAACAATTTAAATTCTAAGCTCCAAACACAACCATGATTACACAAAATATAAATATATTATACAAATGATTTTGAACCTGATAACAAAATGTGTATACATAAATAGGATTACTATTTAAGGTGGCAACAAGCTTATCTAACATTCACCTCTTGAGACAATGTTGCAAAACGTAATAACATGACACAAATCTTGTATTTTGTTAAAACAGTCATAAACATGAATATTGGACAGATTTTGAACCACATTCATGCTTAATCTGCAAATTGAGAGAGTCCTTCATCATCTCCTAGTTTCTCAATTCTCTTCAAGATTGAATCAACAACATGAATAGCTACTTGCAAATGTGAATGGAGGTCATTTACAATAGCTCGGGTTGTGTCTATCAGTTGAGGCTTTAAGTCCTTTGCAATCTGGTTCCTTAGTAGGTTACATTTCTAATTATATTCCCTTTGTATGGACTCGCTTGCCTATAATGGTAGATAAAACAAAATTCATCACAAAACCACGAACAAAATACCCCAGCATACGCCCTTAACAAATTATAAAGGAACTTCCACACTCATTAGAAGGTTAACTTGACCAAGCCTACGCCCTTAAAACTGGGAGAAAAGTTTTATGTAGCAAAGTTAGAAGGGGCAAAGAGCTTCAATAGATTGGTATTACACCCATAAAATTGATGAGAAGTTCACTTGCAACTTGGACAATCTCCAAGACACATGGCTCCTTCAACCTCTAAGTAAGATCTTTTGCAAGGGCCTCCCAAAAACAAGCATAGATTAGACAGTAACATAGTGGAAAACATCTTAGCAACTCCATAATTGTATAGTGCTTTAGATATTAGATTGTATATGAGGCCCATTTATAAGAGCCTCAGCTCACGCAGTATAGCCATCAGATTTAAATCTGTTGACCCTGTTACATAGGGGTAAGAATTGATGATGCTAAGGGCCTGGACTCAAGTGGTTGCATGAGCCTAGGATCTTAAATTTTTTTCCATTGTATATTACAAATACAAATTTTATTATAATTTAGGAATTAAATATATAATTTGCAGGGTCCCATACATCCTTTTTGTGTTGATTGAGATTTGTAACATGGAATAAAACTATTTGCCACAAATACTGATATGTCGCAAAAGATTATCATTATAAAAAAAGTTTTAAATAAATAATTTTCCTACTATTTGTGATGATTTCCTTAGCTTGTTGCAAATAATTTCCATTTATGAAAAATGAACTATATTGTGGCAAATGAGCCTATAGTTTTTGCCACAAAATACAGCTTTCATTGCAAATAATGCCATCTTTCCTAAAATCTTGATCTATTGTGAAAACTCTTAAATATGTAGCAGAACTTAACTTTTAGGGATGATTTGTATTTGTGAAAAAAAAATAATTGCAAAAAACCTACATTGTTGTAGTGATTCTTGTGTGTACTAAAAAGAATTATTCATAATTTCATTATCAATTTATATCTAGTAGAGATGCTTATTATTTATATCATAGGAGTGAAGTAAGAGAACATATATTATGCCCTTGCTTTAAGCCTTTAATAGAGAGTAATTGTTGTATGTTTTATGGAAACAAGCAACAATTTGGCTGGCATCAAAGAAAGCTTGTAAGTATCTCACCAGTGAAGATGAGCATGGTAGGAGAATAGTCATCTTAACCGACACTACAATGATTTGGATAGCCACTGCCAATACTCTTCAAGTGGTAGATGCCCACATTGCAACTGTATCCTTTGTAGCCATCTTTACACTACCTAAATGGTATGTGAGTGAAGGCATTGAACAAGGTTTAGCCCATTATAGAATGATGACTTTGTTTATGATCTTCCTATTCCTTGATGGTTTTGCCATGTTCAGCTCCTTGGTGGCTGAATTTCTAATCATTGTTGCCAATTGAACTGACTCCTTGGGCCTAAGGTCTAGGATCCCCTGGGCTTTCAAGATGATATCTATGTCTTTCATTTCAATGTGTTCAGCCTTCACCTAGGCTCTAGGCAAGATGGCAAGGTTTAATAATAGGGTGGTGGTGGTGGTTGCCTCCCTTAGTGCTCTCATTGCATGTCTTGTTGTTTCTCCCTTGGCTTTTAATTCACCTCCTTATTGCTATTGGAGAATCTACCTTGTGTTCAAAAGAGTGAAGAGACTGGTGACACAATGCATGAATGTCTTGACATTACTTAGGAAGTACCTTCAGCTGATAGAAAATATTTAGTTTGGACAAATAAATTAAAATTGTAAGAAAATATGTAGCTTGTTTCTAAGTTGATTAATGTTTAACAAGCTAGAAGATGTTTTGTTGTTTTATATGTCACAATTGTCTGACTTTATAGATTGTAATAGTGATTAGCAGAAGAGAAGTTGCATTTCTTTGTGTATGTTAGACATAATAAGCAGAACCCTGAAATTTACGTGCTAAAATAAGCAAATACACATGCATATCACACAACTAGGAATTGGCAAGTGGTATTGAATAGTTATACCTATGATTTAATAGTAATACTACAACTACTCGCACCTCACATCACTCACCAAATGCATGCCAAATACACGAGCTATTTGTTACGACCTGGATTTTTAAAAGCCTTTCTAAAATTGTATGAACGGTAGTCATAATTTTTTTTTTCTTAAATACAAAACAAACCATTCGATTAAATATCCAGGTCATGATAACTGGGGTTCACAAATATGAATATCAAATCATATGATATTATTACACGTCACAAAATTCAATAAGAATAGCTTATCCATCTAAGTACAAGTTCATCAACCGTCTGAAAATAAATAACTAAGTTGACTCTCACGCAAATGAAACACTTATGTACCGGAGTTATAGAAATGCAAAAACTTCTTCTTATGCTCACTTGTTTTGGTTTTACTTGTCATTGCCTGGAGAATATGCAACTAACCAAACCAAACAACCACAACAATAGCAATGGAATCTCTCCGCCTTCAAGAGAAGAGCTTTCATAAGGACAAAAGATTTTATTAATGTATTTCGGATCGGGCTAACATCACCTGATGTTAGTTGCCTTCGTACTCATCAAACAACATCTCCAATGTTTTCAACAAGATCGGATCCAGACGTAGTTTTGCCTAAAAACTACACTATACTAAGAAGCATAGCATCACCCATGAAATGCTTAAGTATTTTAAAGAAACCTACATTTTATGCAAGTCCTTTAATCGTTCCACTTGTCTAATTAACAAGCAATATCAAACAATGTTATTAATTATCTCACAACCCTTGTTCAATAATTAATACTAACAAATCTATATTCACTCATAGATTACTCGTCCATTGAATAATCTCCAGACATAGGACTCCAACATGCAGAACATCAATATACAGTGACACATGTAAAGTAATATATAGAGTACTGAATATAACATAACTCAGAAACATGGGCTGACCTTTAACAAATAAAGACCAACACAATGCACAAATCAATGGACACTATTTAGGAAACAATGCACTAATTGTTACCTGAAAATATTGACTCCCTCTCAAAGGAGTAATTGCATGCTAATAGAAATCCTAGCATCTCTAGAGATCCACTTGGATCTGCCATGGTCCTAGAGATGTAGGTACCTGCTGTGCTCATCGACACACTGGCCGGAGGTAGATGAGCCTTCCATGATGCTCAAAAACCTGGTTTGCACATTTGTAGGGATCCATCATCCCAAAAGAGCGGAGACCACGAAGGTCTGAAAGATTACTGCCATGACTATTATTAGAAATCCTAGCATCTCTAGAGATCCACTTGGATCAGCCATGGGCCTAGAGATGTAGGTACCAGCTCTGCTTATGGACACACTGGCCAGAGGTAGATGAGCCTTCTATGATGCTCAAAAGCCTGGTTTGTGCATTTGCAGGGATCCATTGTCCCAAAGGTGCCGAGGCCACGAAGGCCTAAATATATGTCATGGCTATTACCGTGAGCTTAAACTTTGACTCAATGCATCCACATAAGGCAAAGGGATTAAAGACTATTCACAGCATATCATGCATGCAACAAACTTACACAATCAGCAAGTTAACATGCTGATTTTGGACTGAGACATGTAAGCTATCAACAAGACTATGAATTAGAATTGATGCTTAGACAAACGAATTAAATCCATACAACCATGAATTTGATTAAGGTTGAAACAAACTAATCAAATTAGCAAACTAACATAATGAATCAAGCTGAAGCAACTAGCAACATTCAGCATGATAACAAATCAAATCAAGGCTGAAAGACTAACAATAATCAACATAAACAATCAGAACCACATAGGTCCAAGTAGATCATAATATCAATAACCAAATTCAATAATGATGTAAGATTGTTCGAACTCATGTGCCTAACCCTCCTTAGGTTAGCTGATCAAGTTTTTGTAAAAATAGTTCATAATTCACATAAGGGCATTAAAGTAATTATCTAACATTGAATAAGGTCCTCTCTACTCTCGGGCAAGTCGTTAACCTCTCAATTGTTTTCTATATCACTTTGACCCGTTAATTTCATTCACACAAATGCGGGTTGTTCTACACATAAGGGTATTTCTATCTTTTTATTTGGGGCCTTCCTAAACCTTGATGGGTCCAAAATTAATCCCAAGGTTACATCATGATGTCATAAAGCCTAGGTAATTTTCTTGCCATTTAACGGGGTTGTAAACCCCTTGAACTGACCCCGGTTCAATTAACCATCTTACCTTAACCCCAAAGGTAAAATAGTCACATATCTACTTACTGAGATTTTTACCTAGCTTATGGCCTGGTCCAAATTTAGGATACACATAAAACTATCACTGAGATTTTTCTTAATTTCTAAATCCACACATAGGCCCGTGAACCGGAGCCCCGAAGTCTGATTATTAATCATTATACTACGCGTCAACTCACAAGGGTAAATTGGTTATTTTAGAGACTGGGATTTTTCCCAGGTTTGCAACTTAGTCAAAGTATTCAATAGACATTAATAATCATTCAAAATTTTTCCCAAATTTTTTTGATAACTCTATTTCATTGAACCGAACCATGTTCAGGGTTAGAGTGTAATATATATATATATATATATATATATATATATATATATATATATATATATATATATATATATATATATATATAGGAGTTGGATAGAGTTGGATAGAGTTGGGTCACATTAGCCGACCCGATCCAGGGAGCACAGACAACATGTGGGGTTGTCTTCCCCGTGACCTAAAGGCCTCTGGAGGCACCGCCCTTCCCCCCGAGCACCTCGACAGGGCAAGGCTGAGGCCGATTGGATCGCCGTCTCCCGGCAAATCTGACAGACTCGGCCTTGCATCCGTTCGATGGCTGGTCGAGGACAAAGCGTCCCCCTTTTTTTTACAAACTGAGCTGCAGTGGTGGCTCTGGATGTCGGCGCAACAAAGGTCAGTATGGATAGGGCCAGCACAGCCATGGTTGGCACAGCCACGACCACGGCTAGTGCGGCCATAGCCTTTTTTTATTCACCGGCCCTACAGCCTGTTCGGTGGCGGCCGCATGCCGGAGCTTGGCCCTTCGCTGAGAGGGTCCAGAGTGAATTGAACGGCCTGTCTCTGGCTGGTCAGTGATCAATTAGCGACTAGCCAGCAGATTCTGAGAAAACTTGCAGAACAATATACAACAGATTCAGAGAAATTTGCAAAAAAGTTATACTATTTAACGAAATTATAAAACAACAGAATAGTGCTTAGCAAAATTACAAAACACCATAACAGTGTTCAGCAAAATTACAGAACAGTGAAGTGTTGTGCAGAGATCTAATTTTCATTCAAATTTATTTAATAAATCTTCATTAATCATCAGTCAAAGACAACGACAACAATCTTACCTTAATCACCGATTGATTGTCGATCCACCACTGTCGAAACCTTGCCGTTCCATCTTCTTTGCCCCTTCCGCCCTCTCTCCTTCCTCAGCCAAAAAAATCCCCTTAATTGTGCCCTCAAAAGCCTTTTATAAGCATGGGGATTAGGATTCCTAATCACCCTTGAATTTGGGTAATTCTCCCCAATTAGGCCACCTAATTAGGACCTTAAAAATTAATTTCAGAATTGTAAACAACCGGGCCCGCAAAATGACTTAAACGGGCCAAATACAGTCTAAATCGGATAAATGGGCTTAAGGGAACAGTCATATTTTCCTCATCCGAACTTTGATTCACGCATTCTTGGTGCCGTTTCGAAGCTATGTCTATCTACTTTCTAACTACATAGGTTTTAGCTATCACTACTAACTTATTCTCAAGTTAGTCTTGCAAGAAAGTCAAGGGGTCCAACACCCTAATCCCCACGTGGTCGACTTCGGGAATTTAGAAAACTCTCGGACGTTACACTATTTCTCACCCTAAGATTTTTAAACCCATTTTTATCTAATAAAACAATGGAAACAAAATTTTCTTTCAAATTCTTTTTGTCAAAATAAGTGAAAAGATATCTCAGGATGCAACTGTGGCACCCCATATTCCCATTACGCTCAACCCAAAGAGGGTTAGGGGTAATTATGTAATTTTACTTAAATTTTAAAGGGTTTTAAGGGATGAAATTCCCTTATTTTGTTAAAGCTCGAAGTAATGAGCACAAAGAATAAAAGAACATGCAAAATGGAGGTCAAGAACGAAAGTTACGACCTCGAGAAGTGTGCCCCAAGAGTGGGACCCACTTTGAAAGTGTAAGATAACCTACCCATGTAGGTGAAGGGCTTGTCGATATGAGTCCATCAGTACCAAGATCATGCAATTCCAACTTTGGGATAAAAGTTATCGCGTTTTGAAGTTAGAATTGTACTTGAATTAAATAATAATAAAATATTTAAGAAAGGACAGAATAGCTAATGTCATCAAGCCGAGCCGAGCCAAACCAAGTTGTCTGCATGCTATGCCGATTGATCATGGCTGTCTGCAGGATGCGAGCCGCTTGATTGGACGGCAGGATGCACACATCACGCGACAAACGCGCGGCGTTCCCACGCGCATTGTGTGGGCATTAGCGGCGCTGACCATTTCTTGTGGTCCAATAAAATTATGCCACACACTCGCACCCTATTCTCTTATAAATACTCATTTCTGTTCATTCTTCCAGGAGAGTTTCTGGAGTCGTTCTGAGTCCGTTTTCTTCAATTGAAAAAACGTTCTTAGCTAATTCAAGGGTGTTCTATGCAATGGAAGTATCCATTCCTCAATTTAGCTACCCTATATGGGGGTAATGCCCTGGGGTAAGGGGAGGTTCTGTTTGCCGCCTACAGGTGTAGGAAGGGCAAAGTATCTTTGGGCATCTCCGACCTGAAAGGGAAGATGCCCTGAGGAAACAAGCAACTCCGAACATTGCTACTTCTGGAACTATAGGGGAGTATGCTTTTCTGACCATCTAATTTAATATGATTTATATGAATGCACATCTTAATTAGTTGTATACTAATTAAGATATATAATTTGCTATGATCTGATATGTGCTGATATGTTCCTATTCGATCTACTTTGATATATTCTGTGGTGATCCGAATTAAACTAAAATACTCTATTGTGATATGATATACTCCGATCTGATATGATATGATCAGTATGGTCAAATGAAATCTTATATTATCTAATAGGATCTGATATGATCCAACATGCTCTGTTGTGTGTTCTGCTCCGCTTTATGATAGAGTGGGATGTGTGGTTTTGTTAGTATTCAGCTCACCTATATGAGATGGGTATTTCGCTGATTTATTAGCTTCTGTTTAACTCTGATGATTTATAAGATTTTTGTTTGATTCTGAATGAATTATTTGGATATAAAGTATACATATTTTATCGTATATGATTTTCTGATGTCTGATGAATGTATTAGCCGTTAGGCAAAACTTATGTTCGGATCCGATCATCTTGGAATAATGTTAGGGATTGTATCCAATATGTACATAGACAACCAATGACACATTAACGTTGGCCCGATCCAAATTAGTTATAAAATTAGGTTTGTTCTGATCTATGTGAAACGAAACACTATAGATCTGTAGTGCGTGGAAGAACGTTATGGCTCTCGTACTTAGAGTCTGCAGCTCCTGGTTAGTCAATTTTAATTTTTTTGCTTATTTTATACACTCCGATTCTGTCTTCCGAATTAACCCCCGGTCCAGGTCAGGTTTTATGGGTCAGGTCATTACAAAATGGTCTTGGAGCTTTGCTCTATTCGCGAGAGAAAAATATTTTAAAATATATTTTGATTTGTTTCGAACCACAATTTTTAAATGGGAATTTCTTTGTTACGAGTGTGTTATCGGATTTAATATAAAATTCAATTATGATTTTTTCCGTTTTACACATGTGTCATCGACTTTAAGACGAACTCCGATTTTGAACTTGTCGTTCTGCAATTATGACATTGGAATTAATATAACCTCTAATTATGTTTTTCCCGTTCCACATATGTGTCAACGGATTGAATAAAAAATTCTAATTGTAAATGTCAGTTCTGCATGTGTGATATCAGAATTAAGGAAAATTCCGATTATGAACCTCCATTCTCTATGATTGATATCGGATTTAATGCTTACTCCGATTTTGAATTTGTTTCATACGTGTGATATTAGATTTATACTGACTCTCATTTTTTAATTTTATGTTCCACATGTGTTATATCAGATAAAAGAAACAATTTTGATTGTGAATCTTTTATTATTTACGTGTGATATTGGATTTGAGGGTTCCGATTTTTGAACTTCTGCATGTGTTGTATTGGATTCAAGGTGAATTCGATTATGAGTTTTCTATTCTCCAAATGTTGCATTCTATTTAATACGAACTTCAATTTTTTGACTTCCAATTTTGAATCAAAAATAATTTAAATTTTTTGTCTTGCATGCTTTGCAAGAAATTGATACTAACGTCGATTTTATGAATTTTGATTTCAAATAAAAAACTATTTGAATGTATGAAATTGTTACATAAGGATTTGATACGACAATCCAATTTATAAATTTGTAATCCTGAATCTAAATTGATTTGAAAATTTTACTATGAATAAGACGTATTGGGTTTTGATACGTAATTTTGTTTTACAAGTGTGACATTGGAATTCCTCTTAATTTTAATATTTATAAATTTTGATTTGTTTAATTATAAGTAATTTAAAATTTTGTTCTACTTGCATTGTATTGGATTGATATGATGAAATTCACATATGAATGGTTATTAATACTATTCCAAATCTCGATTTTATACAAATTTTGATTTTTGAATTAATTTGATATTTTGCTTTAACTATGATATAGTATTTAACACGAATTCTGGGTTTGTACTTTCTGTTTGGTCTATATAATGTCAGATTTAATACGAATTCTGATGCTATCAATTCTAAGTTTAAATCAAGAGTGGTTTGACAATTTTGTTTTGAATCAGTTATATCAAATTTGATTTAAAATTCTGTTTTGAATGTGTTACATCAGATTCTATGGACTCTAATTTTATGAAATCCGAATGATTTGAAATTTTATTTTGTCTGTATAATGTCAGACCTGATCTGAACTTTGAATTCCTAATTTGTATCAACCGGAACTAATTGTTCTAAATATGTTACATGATTATTTTAGTAACTTAAAATTCAAATAGTTTGTCAAATTTATGATAGAATAATATCAAGGAGTAATCATCAAAAGCTTGTGATATGGAAATGGTAGTTAGTGGTTAGCTCCATTCATTCTGCTAGTGTATTGAAATAATTTTCGATTTCAAGTTTGGTTTGAAATTTTGTTCTACGTGTGATGCGAACCAGGAATGTATATTTTGATTTAAACATGAAAAGTCTGTTTTCTATCAAACACTTTGATTTTCGATGAAAGGCCTCTATGAAAAGTGTATGATTGATTTCTGATATGTTTTCTGTCCGATGTATTAAATTCTAAATGATTTCGAGAAAAGATTATGAGTAACATCTGCTTCTGATAAAAATTTTTGATCTGATGCATACAATGATACGTGAGTGCATGCACTCTCTAGATACCCATCGAGAAAAATAATTGGTTCTAGTGCGCTCATGGGTGTGCATATGTCTCTACATCAAATTGTTTCTGAATAATTCTTTTCTCATAAATGATTTTATGAAAAAGATTATAATTGTTTCCATATATTTTAGCTTAGCATTATTTTAGATTTTAACTCAACCTACAGTGTAGGGGGTTTTAAATTCTAAAGTTATGCTTATTAACCATGTTTTCAGGAAAAATATCATATTTGTGAAATAATTTATATGCACTGCCTTATGTTTTGAATACGTGCACTTTTTAGGTAGTTTTGGGGTAAAACCTAAAAGTATCAGTGCACTCTTTGTCTGGATACCCACCGAAAAATTGGTTATGATGCACAAATATAGGTCTGGAGCGTCATTGGAAAGCTCCTATCCTTTTGAGCCTCTCACTACCCTATGAGTGTCGAGGGGAATGCCGTTCGGTATCATGGCTCTGTTTTGTCCGATCTATCTTATTTGACTGTCCATTCTGTTTGTTCTATCTAATGTATTTGATTTGTATAATTAGTTTGTTCTGTCTGATTTGTTCGTTCTGTCTAAATTGTATGATCTATCTGTTTTGTTTTTGTCTGATCTATCTGATCTATTTGTTTATGTCTAATCTATCTAATATGTCTGATCTATCCATTCTGTCTGATTTGTCCATTTTGTCTAATCAGTATGTATGTCCATTTTGTCTGTTTTGTTTGATCTATCTGATCCATCTTTTCAGTCCGTTTTGTTTAATTTGTCTAATCGGTCCGATATGTATGCTCTGTCTAATTCGTCTGATCTGTCTCATCTATTTGTTCTGTATGTTCTGTTTTGTCTGTTTGATCTTATTGTTCCATCTGTTATGTCTGTTCTGTCTATTCCGTCTAATCTTTTCTGATCCTAAAAATTATCTTATTTTGAAAATAATATTTAGATTTTGTTATCCGATATAAAACTATTAGATTTTGATTATGTGATTTGTCGAACAATTTAATTTTGACTGATCTGTCTACTCTGCTATCATTTGATTCCAAAAAGTGACTTATCGGATTTTTAAAATCCATAATCAGATTCTGTATGATATGATCCGAATTTTAATTAGTCAATTTTTGGAATTATGCCTATAGATTTCATTAACCCTATTTTGCTACATTATGATTTGACTCTGAATAAAGACCTATATGCTATTAAAATCATAATCCGAATTGTGTTTTAAGTGTTCTATCTGAGTATAAACTATCAGATTTTGTTTGTGAAGATTCTATCTAAGCTTAAAATATTGGATTCTGTTTATAAATATGAAATCCAAAGTTTTTCTCATATTATGTTTACAAGTGTTTAGTCCCATTATAATCAGATTTTGTTTTGTGATATCCGAGGTCGTTTAAACTACTAGATTATGTATTTGAACCGAATTGTTCTTCTAACTATTGTGTTCGATTATAAATCAACCGGATTCATGATTGTATTTGCTTTCTGACTAAAGGTTAGATTTTTTTTTTGAAAAGTATTTTTAGGTGAATTGCGAGGACGCAATTCATTTAAGCGAGGAAGAATGTGGCACCCCGTATTCTGATTACGCTTAGCCAAAGAGGGTTAGGGGTAGTTATGTAATTTAAGTTAAATTTTAAACTGTTTTAAGGGATGAAATTCCCTTATTTAGTTAAAGCTCGAAGTAACAAGTGCAACGAATCAAAGAACATGCAAAACGGAGGTCGGGAACTAAAGTTACAACCTCGGGAAGCATGCCACAGGGCAGGATCCACTTCGAAAGTGCAAGATAACCTACTCATGTGTGGTCTTATATTGAAGGGCTTGTTGATACGAGTCCATCGGTACCAAGATCCTGCAATTCCAACTTCGGGATAAAAAGTTATCGCATTTTAAAGTTGGAATTGTACTTAAATTAAATAATAATAAAATATTTAAGAAAGGACAAAATAGCTAATGTCATCAAGCCGAGCAGAGCTGAGCCGAGCCAAGTTATCTACGTGCCGCGCCGACCGATCGTGGTCGTTCGTCACGCGACGCATGCGTCCACATCCACATCCACGCATTGAGCGCGGTTCAGCGATGCCGACCATTTCTTGCAGTCTAATACAGTTTTGCCATGTGGCATGCACAAATGCGCGCGTATCTAGCCTCTGTTGCACACTCGCACCCTATTGTCTTATAAATACTCATTCTTATTCAGTCTTTGAGGAGAGTTTCTAGAGTCGTTCTGAGTTTGTTTTTTCCATTCAAAAAGCGTTCTTAGCTAATTTGAGGGTGTTCTATGCAATGGAAGCATTCATTCCTTGAGTTAGTGACCATATATAGGGGAAACACCCCGGGGTAAGGGGAGGTTCTGTCCACTGTCTAAGGGCGCGGGAAGGGTAAAGTATCTTTGGGCAAGGGGAGGTTGTGTCAGCCACCTACGGGCGCAAGAAAGGTAAAGTATCTCTGGGCAAGGGGAGGTTGTGTCAGCCACCTACGGGCGCAAGAAAGGTAAAGTATCTCTAGAAAAGGGGAAGTTCTATCTGCCGCCTACAGGAGCGGGAAGGGTAAAGTGTCTCTAGGTAAGGGGAGGTTTTGTTCACCACTGACAGACGCGGAAAGCAAGAAGTATCTCCGGGTAAGGGGAGATTATGTCCGTAGCTTACGGGCACGGAAAGAGAAAAATATTCCAGAGTTAGAGGAGGTTCTGCCCTCCATCTCTGGACTTGAAAGGGAAGATGCCTTGAGGAAACAAGCAACTCTGAATGTTGCTACTTCTAGAACTGTAGGGGAGTATGCTTTCTGACCATCTAATTTAATATGGTTTATATGATGTATAATTTGCTATGATTTGATATATGTTGATATGTTCCTTTTCGATCTACTTTGATATATTCTGTGGTGATCTGAATTAAACTAAAATGCTCTATTGTCATCTGATATACTCCAATCTGATTTGATATGATCAGTATGGTCGGATGAAATCTGATATTATCTAATAGGATCCAACATGCTTTTTTGTGTGTTCTGCTCCGCTCTATGATAGAGTGGGATGTGTGGTTTTGTTAGTATTCTACTCACCTATATGAGATATGTATTTTGCTGATTTATTGGCTTCTGTTTAACTCCGATGATTTATAAGATTTTTGTTTGATTCCAAATGAATTATTCAGATATAAAGTATACATATTTTATCGTATATAATTTTTTTATGTTTGTTGAATGTATTAGCCATTAGGCAGAACTACGTTAGGATCTGATCGTCTTGGAATAATGTCAGGGATGATATCCAATATGTACGTAGGCAACCAATGACACATTAATGTTGGCCTGATCCAAATTAGTTATAAAATTAGTTATAGTTCCATAGTGCTTAGAAAAACGTTATGACTCTCGCACTCAGAGTCTGTAGCTCTGATGCACTGAAATAATGTTTAATAAAATATTTTCAAATTTCAAATTGCAATCCTATTTTGTATTAATTCATTGCTTATTTGGGCTATTTATGTTTTGAATAGGTTAGTTGGACCTTAATTGAGTTTACATGTCTAAACAAGCTTTAACAGGATCCAACTGGAATATGAAGTGAAGCCCAACTACCCAAAGCTATTTAAAAGTCAAGAATGGGCTCCTAATGGTCTAAACATACATGGAATGGTCGAACACAACCTTGTGGACCTGTTTGATTTGATATTTGCATCAAGAGAACTAAATTAGGAAAGAAGCTGATTCGGAGAGATTGACACAGCCGTAGTATTTTGACCATATCGTTCTCTGTATAATTTGGATTGATACGATTCTTATGGCATTGGAAAGAAGACTTCCGTGGCTACAAGTCTTATTTCAGGACAAAATTCCAAATTCCAAAGATATATGGGTCGAATCTGGCATGCAATCAGACAGCTAGTAAACTAACCCGAGGCCAGCACATAAAAAATATTTTCATTGATTTTGATTGATACACATAAGGAAAGACAATGAGGCTGATTGGATATCTAAAGAAAAAATCAAAGATACATATTTGATAAATAAATTATTGATTTATTTGATTTATTTAGTATCTAATCATTGCCAAAGAAGCAACCAATCAGGCAATCAATCAGGATGCAATCTAGAGATTTGATTTCACTTTCCTCTTTAAAGCAACCCCTTCTATTCCTATAAATAGAGGGGTGGACGTGATAGAAGTGGCAAACCCTCCTCTTTGGAGCTCTCTTCTCCTATTTTCTTATTTCATTTTGTAATTTTGTTTTTAGTTTTATTGTAATGGCTTTCTAAGCTCTTAAGCTAAGGCTAGAGGTGATTTGTAACAATCTAATGGAGTTATATTCATGTTTCATCAATGGTTTCAAGTAAGTATTGTTTATTTAAAGTGATGTTTATTTAATATTGTTCTTTTTCTTGTTTCTTTGTGATTTGGATACATAAGATGCTTGAAGGCTCTCCTTCTTGATCTTTTGTGATTTGGATACATAGAAATCTTGAAGAGACAATTATTTTGATCCTTCATCTATCCAAAGCATTTTCTATCTTTAGTTTTAATTTTAATGTTCATATCTTCCGGTTAGATAGAATCTTCATTCAATTCTAGCTGAGATAACATGATACATGAAGAACATCATTAGATGTTACAATGATCCTTAATGCCTTAGTGTTTTCTCATCTTGATTTCTTGACTCTATATTGCCTCAATACTCTTCTACTCTTTCTTTCTTAATTTTTTTCTTCCTCTATTTTTTCGTAACTATTTTCTTTGTTGCACAAGGCTTTCCCTGTGGATCGACCTTGTCTACTACAATTGGCAAGTAAAAAAAATCTGAATTTGACTTCTTCATAGTCTTGGTTCAGACGTAACAACAAGCTCCTGGTTAGTCAATTTTAATTTTTCTACTTATTTTATACAGTCCAATTCTATCTTTCTAATTAACCCCCGGTCGGGTCGGGTTTTCCGGGTAGGGGCGTTACAACAAATAACTTGTTTTCCAAAAATATGAATACTAAATCGGAGTACAATAGTAATCCAAGTCAAATCTCATCTTAAATAGAACAGGGTCTTATTTGAGTAAATATCAAAATATCTTGATATGCACAAATAAAACCAAACTGGCACTCACATACCTAAAGTTAACTACCTTTAAGTAAGAAAAGATTAAACATGCTAAGTGACCCTAGCAACATCATCCCTACCACACATCCAAAGTCATAATGTAACTTTAACCCTACAAGGAACCTCTATTACACAGACATTAAGTATATGAATATATCTAGTGGGATGGTTAAACAAGTACTATGAAATAACAATGCACATGATTAAACTACATCATTACAACATCAATAACTATCATATCCAATAGCAATAATCATCATCATCACTACACATAAGTGGAATAATCAAAACATTGACAATTGCTTTCTCGTGATTTCAAACATCATAATGTGCCATCATTTAGGACTCACTTTCTCCATAAGTGTAAGCTATAAGGTTCTCTATGGCATGGGAACTATTTATAGGTAATTATATAATTTTAGTTAAATTTTAAAGGCTTTCAACGGATAAATTTCCCATATTTGATTAGAGCTCGAAGTAACTATCACAACGAATCGAAGAACACACAAAGCTGAGGTCGGGAACAAAAGTTATGACCTCAGGAAGTGTGCCACATGGGTGGGACCCACCTTAAAAGTGCTAGATAACCTACCCATGTGGTTTATTTTCAAAGGGCTCATTGATACAAGTCCATTGGTACCAAGAACGTGTGATTCCGACTTCGGGACAAAAAGTTATCGCGTTTCTAAGTAGGAATTGTATTTGAATGAAATAATAATAAAATATTAAAGAAAAGACGAAATAGATAACGTCAGCTAGCCTAGCCACAAGACGCGCCATGCCCCTCGATCACAGTTGTGCGCGTAATGCGGGTCCCATGCATGCCGCACCATCATGTGTGTGTTACGTGTGCGTCATGTGCGCTAACCAATTCGGCGATCCATTCAAATTGTGCCATGCGGCATGAGCACGTGCTCATGAATTCTGGCTTCCATCGTACACTCGCACATCCTTTTCTTATAAATTCTCATTTTCATTCAAATTTTTGAAGGAGTTTTTGGAGTCATTCTGAGGCCGTTTTCTTCCTTTCAAAAGGCATTCCTAGCTAATTCAAAGATGTTCTAGGCAATGGAATCCATTCCTCGAGTTAACATCTCTATAAGAGGGAAACACCCCAGGACAAGAGGAGACTCTACCCGTTACACTCTAGCCCAGAGGAAAGAGAAGTGGCCAGGAATAAGGGGAGGTTTTGTCTTCTGTCATCGGGCCACCACGAGGGAAGTGGCCCCGAGTAGGGGAGGCTCTGTCCTCCACCGAAAGGCCACCTAGCGAGAGAAACATCCCTGGGTCTGGGGGAGGTTTTGTCCGTAGCCTATTGGCACGGAAAGATAAAAGTGCCCCGTTCTAGGAAAGGTTGTGTCTATAGCATACAGGCACAAAAATAGAAAAGTGATTCCGAGTAGGGGTGGTTTTGTCTGCCACCTACTGGCACAGGAAGTGTGAAGTGTCCCGGGTTAAGGGGAAATTATTTCTACAACCTATGGGCATGGAAAGAGGAAAATGTCTCTGGGTAGGGGAGGTTCTGTCTGTAGCCTATGGGCACAGAAAGAGAAAAATGTCTCCGGGCAGGGGAGGTTCTGTCTGCCACGTACTGGTATGGGAAGTATGAAGTGTCCCTGGTTAAGGGGAAATTCTATCTGCAACCTATGGGCATAGAAAGAGGAAAGTGTCTTCGGGTAGGGGAGGCTCTATCCACCACCTTTAGATGTAATAAGAAAGATGTTCGGGAGTTAGAAGAGGTTCTGCCCGCCATCTCCAAACTTGAAAGAAAGTACGCCCTGAGAAAACATCGTTACTTTTGAAATTGCAGGGGAGTGAGCTTTTCTTACCGTCTAATTTAATATGATTTATATGCATGCACATCTTAATTAGTAATATTAATATACTAATTAAGATATATGATTTGCTATAGTCTGGTAGATTCTAATACATTCTGATCCAATTTTATATGATATGCTCTAATCCGATTTGCTCTAGAGTACTTTGTTTAATCTTATATGCTATGATCTATTATGGTCAGATGAAGTCTATTATTGTCTAATGTGATATGATATGATTAGATCTACTCTGTTTTGTATTTTGCTACCACATTGTGATAGAGAGACATGTGTGATTTTAATAATATTCTATTCACATCTACAATAGAGTGAGATATGTATTTCCATTGATTTATGAGCTTCTGTTTGACTCCTATGTTTTATGAGATCTTTGTCTGATTTCGAATGATTTGTCTAGATATAAGAATATACGTATTTTAACTTATATGATTTTCTGATGCATGATGCATGTAATAGCCAATAGGCAGAAATACATTCGGATCCGATCGTATTGGAATAATGTTAGAGATGGTATCCGAATTAGTTATATTATTAGGATTGTTCTGATCTACGCGCAATAGAACGTTAAAGCTCCGTAGTGTGTGGAAGAATGTTATGATTCTCGCACTCAAAGTCCGTCGCTCTTGGTTGATCTCATTTTTAATATTTTTGTTTCATTTAATACACTCCGGTTATGTTTTCTGAATAACCCTCGATCTGGGTTAGGATTCCAAGCCGGGGTGTTACCAAATGGTATTGGAGCTTCGGGCACGGAATGAATGTTCTGATTTAAATGTGAAAAGTTTATTTTCAGTTGGATGCTTTAATTTTTGAAAGCCTCTATGAAGAGAGTATACTTGAATTCTAATATGTTTTTATCGAATGATTTAAAATTTTAAAGACTGTAAAAAGTCTATTTTCCGTTGGATGTTTTAATTTCTAAATGATTCTGTGAAAAGATTATGAATACATTTGTTTCTTGTAAAAATATTCTGAACTAATGCGTACAATGATACGCGGGTGCTAGCACTTTATCTGAATGCCCACCAAGAGAAATAGTTGGTTCTGATGTGCGCGCATGGGTGTAGAGCATCATGGGAAAGCTCCTCACTTACTGAGCATCTCAATGCCCCATGAGTATCGAGGGGAATGTCATTCGGTATCACAGCTTTGGTTTTCTCGTTACTCGGATGAACTAACGGTTTGTGCATATGTTTTTGCATCAAATTATTTCTGACAAATGATTTTCTCCTCATAAATTAGCATCTATTTTAGATTTTAAACTTAACCTATAGTGTAGGGGATTAGAAATTTTCAAATTATACTTATTAGCCATGTTTTCTGAAATGATTTAAAAGCATTGCATTATATTTTGAATACGTTCACTTTCTGGATAGTTCTAGGATAAAACCTAGGATTATCAGAGCACTCTCTATCTAGATACCCACTGAGAAAA
Source organism: Saururus chinensis (assembly GCA_035235625.1). Classification (NCBI taxonomy): domain Eukaryota; kingdom Viridiplantae; phylum Streptophyta; class Magnoliopsida; order Piperales; family Saururaceae; genus Saururus; species Saururus chinensis. The sequence goes on from CP141140.1 coordinate 34,456,605, forward strand.
ATAATCGGTACTGGCATGTGCTTATGGGTGGGGAGCATAATGGGAAAGCTCATCACTTTCTGAGCCACTCGCTATCCCATGAGAGTCGGGGGGAACGTCGTTCGGTATCACGACTCTAATATGTCTGTTTTGTTTTGAGTCAAAAAAGTTATATGATTTCGAAATTGATATTCACATTTTGTTATTCGATCTTAAATTATGTGATCTATCAAATGATTTAATTCCAAAAAAATTTAAAATGATATGTCTACTCTACTTTGATTTAATTTACTATGATTCTATCAAATGACTTCATCCGATCTTAAAATTGGATTCTATATGATATGATTTATCCAAATTAGTTGAATTTTGTTTAAAGTATTTTATCAGATAATTGAATTTCTGAAAGGTTTTGGAATTGAGTCTACATGGATTAAATTAACCCAGATTTGCTAGGTTACTCCGATTATGATTTATCGAATTTCATTTTGTGATATCTGAATTTAAACTATCGGATTATGTGTTTTATCTGATAAGTTATGAGATAATGTTATCCGATTATAACTCGTTGAATTGTTCTTCTAAATGTTGTATTCGATTGTAAAACAACCGGATTCATGTTCGTTATCTAACTAACGGTCGGATTTTATTCTCATTTTGTTATGTTTTGAAAAAGTATTTTTGGGTGAATTGCGAGGACGCAATTCCTTTAATGGGGGAAGAATGTGATACCCCGTGTTTTGATTACTCCTAAAACGATGGGTTAGGGGTAATTATATAATTTTTAATTAAGTTTTAGAGGGTTACAAGGGATGTAATCCCCGTATATGAATAAAGCTTGAAGTAATGAACCTAAGAACACGAGAAACGAAGGTCGGGAACAAAAGTTATGACCTCGGGAAGTATGCCACATGGGCGAAACCTACTTGAAAAGTGTGAGATAACCTACCCACATGTGGTCTACTTTCGAAGGACTCGTTGATACGAGTCCATCGGTATAAGGAACATGCAACTCCGACTTCGGAGTAAGAAGATATCATATTTTTATGTTCTAAAAATGAAAAGAATAAAATATATGAATATAACGCCATGTGGTTGTTTGTGGTAAAGCATAAGAAAATCTGACGCGCATCTGATGCGCTCATCAGAAATTTAATGCATGTCAAAAATCTGACATGCATCATGCGTCAGATACGTGTTTGACGCGTGACGCGTGTCAGACACGCGTCAAACGTGCCTCACTCCTCTTCTCCTATATAAATCCATCGGTTTTTCTGATTTAGGACATTCCGAAACTTCTTTTTTTCATTTGTCACTCATTTTAAGTCAAATTCGAGTCGTTCAAAAGGCGTTCTTTGCTAATTCAAGGGTGTTCTATGTAATGGAAGTGTTCATTCCTTGAGTTGGAGACCTTACAATGGAGAAATGCCCCGGGACAAGAGGAGACTTTGCCCCCGTGAGCCTTGAGAGGAGTTTCTAGAGTCATTCTGAGTATGTTTTCTTCTGTTCAAAAGGCGTTCTTAGCTAATTTGAGAGTGTTCTATGCAATGGAAGTATCTATTCCTTGTGGTAATGACTCTATAAAGGAGAAACACTATGGGACAAGAGGAGACTCTTTCCATCGTCCATGGAAGCGTAGAGGGAAAAGTGTTTCCGGGTAAGGGGAAGTTCTGTCTGTCTTTAGTGGACACGTAGAGGGAAAAGTGTCTCCGGGTAAAATGAAGTTTTGTCCATCTACGAATGCGTAGAGGGAAAAGTGTCTCCAGGTAAGGGGAAGTCTTATCCGTTGTTTAGAGACGCATAAAGGGAAAAGTGTCTCCAGGTAAGGGGAAGTTATGTATGCCATCTACGAACACATGGAGGGAAAAGGTTCTCCGGGTAAGGGGAAGTCCTATCTGTCATCTATGGACACATAGGGAGAAAAGTGTGTCCGAGTAGAGGAAATTATGTCTGTTGCCTTCAGATAGTAGAGAGAAAGAAATGCCAGGGTTTAAAGAGAGGGATGTTTGCCACCTTTGAAAGCAAGGAGAAAGTCGTACCGAAACAAGGAAAGATGTTGCTATCTCCAGACATGGAGAGGAGGATGCCCAGAGGAAATGAGCAACTCTGAATGCCATGACTTCTGGGACAAAAGGGGAGTAAGTGTTTTTTATCCTTTAATTTAATATAATTTATATGCATGCACATCTTAGTATTATTAATATACTAATTGTGATACAAGATTTGCTATGATCTGATATATGCCGATATCTTTCAATTCGACCTGCTTTCATATAACCTATTTGGATCTTATCTGCTCTAAAATTTTGTGGTAATCGGATATGATCCAATCTATTTTTTTGTGTATTTTGCTCCGCTCTATAATAGAATGGCACGTGTGATTTTGCGAGGGTTTTGATTCTATTGATTTACTGGCTTTTGTTTGACTCCGATGATTAATAAGATTTATGTTTGATTCCGAATGATTTATTTGGATATAAGGATATAAGTATTTTATCGTATATGATTTTGCAATGTCAGATGCATGTATTAGCCGTTAGGCAAAACTACATTTGGATCTAATCGTCTTGGAATAATGTCAGAGATGGTATCCAATTTGTACGTAGGCAACCAATGGTACAATAACGTTGGCCCGATCCAAATTAGTTATAAAATTAGGTTTGTTCTAATCTATGCATAATGGAATGTTAAAGCTCTGTAGTGCGTGGACGAATGTTATGACTCTTGCACTCAGAGTCTACAGCTTCTGGTCATCTTATTTTTAATTTTTCTATTTATTTTGAACTATGATTTTTGTCTTTCGAATAAACCCCCGGTCCGGGTAGGGTCTTCTGGGTCGGGGTGTTACACATGGTATCGAAGTATTTGTAGCATGCCGACTTGGAAACCCGACCTGGATCAGGAGTTATTTGAAAAATAGAATTGGAGTGTATTAAATGAAATAGAAAAATTAAAAATGAGATGAACTAGGAGCGACAGACTTTGAGTGCGAGAGTAATAACGTTCTTCCACACACTACGGAGCCTTAATGTTTTGTTGCACGTAGATCAGAACAAACCTAATTTTATAACTAATTTGGACCGGGACAACATTATTGTACTATTGGTTGCCTACATATGTATTGGATACCATCACTAATGTTATTCAAATACGATCGGATCTGAACGTAGTTCTGCCTATTGGCTATTACATGCATCACGTATAAAAAAATCATACACATTAAAATATGTATATTCTTATATTTGAATAAATCATTCGGAATCACATAAAGATCTCATAAAACATTGGAGTCGAACGGAAGCTCATAAATCAATGAAAATACATATCTCACTCTATCGTAGAAGTGACCAGAATATTATTAAAATCACACATGCCTCTCTATCATAGAGCAGTAGCAAAATACAAAATAGAGTAGATCGAATCATATTAGATCACATCAGACAATAATAGATTTCGTCTAACCATAACAGATCATATTAGATCAGAGCATATCAAATTAAATAGAGTATTCCATAGCAAATCGGATTAGAGCATATCATATAAAATTGGTTCAGAATGTAACAGAATCTACCAGAACATAGCAAATCATATATCTTAATTAGTATATTACTATTACTAATTAAGATGTGCATGCATATAAATCATATTAAATTAGATGGTCAAAAAAGCTCACTCCCTTGCAGTTTCGAAAATAGCCTCGTTTGGAGTTGCACGTTCCCTCAGGGCGTACTTCCTCTCAAGTTCAGAGAAGGCATGCAGAACCTCTTCACACTCCAGAACATCTTTCTCATACATATAAAGGCGGCGGAAAGAAACCTCCTCTACCCGGAGACACTTTCCTCTTTCTGTGCCTGTAGGTTGCGGATAGAATTTCCCCTTAACTAGGGACACTTCACACTTCCCGTGCTAGTACTCGACGGACAAAACCTCACCTACTCAGAGATATTTTTTGATTTCCGTGCCCATAGACTATAGACAGAACCTCCCCTACCTAGAGACACTTTCCTATTTCCGTGCCTGTAGGTTACGAATAGAATTTCCTCTTGACTCGGGACACTTCACACTTCTTGTGCTCGTATGCGGTGGACAGAACCTCCCCTACCCGGAGACACTTTCCTCTTTCTATGCCCATAGGTTGCGGATAGAATTTCCCCATAACCCAGGACACTACACACATCCCATGCCCATAGGGGGCGGATAGAACCTCCCCTACCCAGAGTCACTTTTCTCTTTTTGTGCTCAAAGGCTGCGGACACAACCTCCCATAGACTCGGGGATATTTCTCTCACTGCATGGCCCTTCAGTGAAGGTCAGAGCCTCCCCTACTCGGGGCCACTTCCTTCATGGTGGCCTGATGACAGAAGACGGAACCTCCCCCTATTCCTTGCAACTTCTCTTTCCTCAGGGCTAGAGTGTGATGGGTAGAATCTCCTCTTACCCCAGGGTGTTTTCCTCTTATAGAGATGCTAACTTGAGGAATGGACACTTCCATTATGTAGAACACCCTCGAATAAGCTAAGAACGCCTTTTAAATAGAAGAAAATAGACTTAGAATGATTCTAGAAACTCATCTAGAAGTTTGAACGGAAATGAGAATTTATAAGTAAAGCACATGCAAGCATATGATTGATGCTAGGATATGCGTGCACGTGCTCATGCCACATGGCACACCTTTAATGGACCACCAAATTAGTTGGCACGCGCTACGTGTGCGTCATGGTGCTATACATGGCGTGTGTGCAACACATGCATGACAGCGCTGCATGTGGTGATCGAGCTGGACCTGCGTCGCATTGACGGCTGCAATTGTGTGGTGCAGCCCATCCCGCGGCTCGGCTCGGCTCGGCTAGCTCATGTTATCTATTTTGTCTTTTCATTAATATTTTATTATTATTTTATTTAACTACAATTCTAACTTCAAAATATTGCAAGATTTTACCCCGAAGTCGGAATGGACTCGTATTGATGAGCCATTCAAAAATAGACCCCAACACTTTTTAAGTGGGTCCCGCCCATGTGGCACACTTCCCGAGGTCATAACTTTCATTCCTGACCTCCATTTTGCGTGTTCTTTGATTCATTATGCTCGTTACTTGGAGTTCTAATGAGATACGGGGATTTCATACCTTGAACCTCAAACTTTAATTAAAATTACATAATTATCCTAACCCTCTTCGGTTAAGCGTAATTGGTACATTGGGTGTCACATTCTTCCCCCCTTAAACAAATTGCGTCCTCGCAGTTCTCCACAAAATACTTTTCAAGACACAAAATTTGAATATTATTTTCAAAATCACATAATTTTTCAGGATTGGAAAAGAACAGTAAGATTTGACTAAATAGACGGAACAGAGAGAACAAATAGAAAGGACATAATAGACATAATGGATAGAAAAGATAGAACAAAGCTACGATACCAAACGGAGTTCCCCTCGACACTCATGGGTTAGCCAGAGGCTCTGAAGGATAGGAGCTTTCCCATGATTCTCCACACATATATGTGTGCGCCAGAATTGATTTTTTAGTGGGTATCCAGATGGAGAGTGCACTGATAATTTCAGGATTTACCCCGAAACTACCCAGAAAGTGCATGTATTCAAAACATAACTCAGTGCATATAAATTATTTCACAAATATGACATTTTTCAAGAAAACATGGCTAATAAGCATAAATTTTGAATTTAAAACCCCCTACACTTTAGGTTGAATTATAATAAAAAATAGATGCTAAGAAAAATTTATAAAGACGATTATGATCTTTTTCACGAATTCATTTGTTAGAAAAAGAATCATTGAGAAACAATTTGCTGGAGAAACATATGCACAATTTGTTGGTTTGTCCGAGTGACAATAAAACCAGAGCAATGATACCCAAAGACATTCCTCTCGACGCTCATGGGTAGTGAGAGGCTCAGAAAGTGAGGAGCTTTCCAATGATGCTCCACACCAATGCGCACACAAGAACCGATTATTTTTCTTGGTGGGTATCTAGAGAGTATCATATTAGAAAATTTTATCATTATACGCATCAGATCAAAAAATTTAATAGAAGCAGATGTCACTTATAATCTTCTCTCAGAATCATTCGGAATTTAAAACATCGGATAGAAAACATATCAGAAATCAATCATACTCTTTTCACAGAGGGATTTGATCGAAAATCAAAGCATCTGACAGAAGACTTTTCACATTTAAATCAGAACATATATTCCTGGTTCACATCAGACTAGGAACAAATTCTCAAACCAAACTTCAAATTAAAAATTGTCTCAATACACTAGCAGAATTAACATTGGAGTTATCCACTAACTCCCATTTCCCATATCATGGGCATTTAATTATTACTCCTTGGTAATTCTATTGTCGTAAATTTGATAGACTATTTGAAATTGAAGTTACTAAAATAATCATGTAACGGATCCAGAACAAATATTTCTGATTTATTCAAAATCAGAATTTGTAAAACTCAAGATTCAGATAAGGTTTGACAATACACATATGAAATAAAATTTTATATCATTCCTTAATTACAAATTGGAATTCACCAAATTGGAATCCATTAGGAATCCGATGTAACATATGCAAAACAAAATTTTAAATCAAATTCGATACAACTGATTCAGAACAAAATTGTCAAACCACTCACGATTCAAAATTAGAATTCATAACATCATAGTTAGTATTAAGTCTGATGTTATATAATGAACAGAAAGCTACTATCAATAGAAAAATAGAAATTCGTACCAAACTAAAATTCGAAAGAGTAATTTTAAAGAGTAACTATTTCAAAAGCAGAATTCGTAAATTCGGTATTCATATCAATTTGATATAATATAAGTAGGACGAAAGTCCAACTTACATTTAATTAAACACATCAGAATTCAATTACAAGTCAAAACCTGATACGGCTTATTCGTAGAAAAAATTTTGAATCATTTTAGATTTGAGGATTAAAATTTATAAAATGGATGTCGTATCAAAATCCAATGTAACAAATTTAGACAGAAATTTAATAATTTCTGACTTGAAATAAAAATTCATAAAATCGACGTTAGCATCAATTACTTGCAAAGCATGCAAGATAGAAATTTAAAATTATTTCTCATACAAAATCGAAAGTAAAATCAGAGTTTATATTAAATCCGATGACAAACATGCAAAGCGGCAAAAACATAATCAAAGTTTGTATTAACCCGATAGAACACTTACCAAAAGAAAACTTCATATCAAAATGATCCTCAGTAGAACGAAACTTCAAAATATTTTTCTCTTGCACACAGAGCAAAGATCCGATACGATTATAATACCCTGACCCAAAAACCCGACCCGAACTGGGGGTTATTCAGAAAACATAATCGGAGAGTATTAAAGGAAACAAAAAAATTGAAAACAAGACTAACCAGGAGCGACAGATTCTGACTGCGTGAGTCATAACATTCTTCCACATACTACTGAGCTTTAACATCCCGTTGCATGTAGATTAGAAAAAATCTCATTTTATAACTAATTTGGATCAGACCAATGTCATTGTACTGTTGGTTGCCTATGTACATATTAGATACCATCTCTAACGTTATTCCAATATGAACGGATCCAAACGTAGTTCTGTCTATTGGCTATTACATGCATCACGCATTAGAAAATCATATATGTTAAAATATGTATATTCTTGTATCCGAATAAATCATTCAAAATTAGACAAAGATCTCATAAAGCATCCAAGTCAAACGGAAGCTCATAAATCACCGGAAATACATATCTCACTCTATTGTAGAAGTGAGCAAAATATTATTAAAATCACGCATGTCTCTCTATCACATATCGGTAGCAAAACACAAAAAATAGTAGATCGAATCATAACAGATTACAATAGACAATAATAGATTTCATCTGACCATAACATATCATATTAGATTAGATCATAGCATATCAGATTAAACAGAGTATTCCAGAGCAAATCAAATCAAAGCATATATTATAAAATAGGATCAAAATGTATCAGAATCTACTAGATCATAGCAAATCATATATCTTAATTAGTACATTAATATTAGTAATTAATATGGGCATTCATATAAATCATATAAAATTAGGCAGTCTGAAAAGCTCACTGCCCTGCAGTTTTGAAAGTAGTGACATTTAGAGTTGCTCATTTCCTCAGAGAGTACTTCCTTTCAGGTTCGGAGATAGCGGGCATGACCTCTTCTAACTCCATAACATCTTTCTCGTTACATCTAAAGGTGGAGGACAAAACTCCCCTACCCGGAGACACTTTCCTCTTCTATGCCCATAGGTTGCGAGCAAAATTTCCCCTTAACCCGGGACACTTCCCGTGCTCGTATGCGACGGACAAAACCTCCCCTACCCGGAGACACTTTTCTCTTTCCATGCCCGTAGGTTACGAATACAGCCTCCCCTACCCAGAGACACTTTCCTCTTTCAGTGCTCATAGGTTGCAGACCGGTGGAGGACAAAGCCTCCCCTACTCGGGGCCATTCCCTCATGGTGGCCCAATGACGGAAGACAAAACCTCCCCTTATTCTGGACCACTTCTCTTTCCTCAAGGCTAGAGTGTAATGGGCAGAGTCTCCTCTCTCCCTAGGGAATTTCCTTCTTGTCAAGAAGTTAACTCGAGGAATGGACACTTTCATTGCATAGAACACCCTCGAATTAGCTAAGAACGTCTTTTGAAAGAAGAAAATAGACTCAAAATAACTCTAGAAACTCCTTTGGAAGTTAAAATAGAAATGAGAGTTTATAAGAAAAGGACGTGCGAGCGTACGATGGAAACCAGGATACGCGCACATGTGCTCGCGTCATGTGGCACAATTTGAATGGATTGTTGAATTGTTTGGCATGCATGACATGCACGTCACGATGTAGCATGCATAATGTGCACGTCACGACATGGAGTGCATCGCGAGCAACCAACGCGCGTCACGGTCTTCTGCTGCGATCTTGCACATATTGCGTGGTCAGCCGCGCGATTGCATGGGACCCGCATCGCATGGATGCCCTCCATCATGAGTTGCGCCGCATCCCATGGCTCGGCTACCTGACATCAACTATTTTATCTTTGCTTTAATATTTTATTATTATTTCTTTCAAATACAATTCAGACTTCAAAACACGATAACTTTTTATCCCAAAGTTGGAATCGTACGTTCTTAGTACCGATGGACTCGTATCGACAAACCCTTCATTCATTAAAACCCTTAAAATTTTAACTAAATTTACATTATTACCCCAATTCCTTTGGGGTCAAGCGTAATCGAAACACAGGGTGTCACATTCTTCCCCCTTAAATGAATTGTGTCTTTAGAATTCTCCTAAAAATACTTTTCAAAACACATAAAAATAGAATAAATTTTGATTATTTGTCATATAACAATTATAATAATGAATCCGGTTTATTTACAATCAAACACAGCATTTAGCAGAAAAATTCTAAAAGTTATAATCGAATAACATAACCCGATAACTACTCAGACAACACAAAACAAAAACCCAATAAATTATAATCGGATTAAACACTCATAAATAGAATCGGATAAAAAAATTGGATTTCACATTTATGAACAGAATCCGATATTTTAAGATCGGATAAAACCTTCATAAACATAATTCGATAGTTTATATTCGGATAAAACACTTGAGGCACAATTCTAATTATTATGACTTTTATAGGAGATAGGTCATTATGAGTCAAAACACAATATAGCAAAACAGGGTTAATGAAATCTATAGACACAATTCCAAAACCCTTCAGAAACAGAATCCGATAATTTATGATCGGATAAAATACTTTAAACAAAATCTCACTAATTTAAATTCAGATAAATCATATCAAACAGAATCCAATTATGGACTTTTCAAATTGGATAAAATCATTTGATAGAATCATAATAAATTAAATCAAAGTAGTAGAGACAAATCAATCTAGAAAATGTCAGACTTAAATCATCTGATAAATCACATAATCGAAATCTAATAATTTTATATCGGATAACAAAATCTGAATATTATTTTTAAAATCAGATAATTTTTTTAGGTTCAGAAAAGAACAGACAAATTAGAGAGAATAGATGGAACAAACAGAACAGAGAAAATAGAGAGAATGGACAGAACATAGTCGTGATACCGAATGGCGTTCCCCTTGACACTCATGGGGTAGCGAGAGGCTCAGAACAGTAGGAGCTTTCCTATGATGCTCCACACTAGAACTGATTTTTCGGTGGGTATCCAAATAGAAACTGCACTGATAATTTCAGGTTTTGCCCCAAAATTACCCAGAAAGTGGACGTATTCAAAACATAATGCAATGCATCTAAACTATTTCTCAAATATGATATTTTTGAAGAAAACATGGCTAATAAGCATAAATTTAGAATTTAAAACCCTCTACACTGTAGGTTGAGTAAAAATCCAAAATAGATGTTAAGCAAAATTTATGAAAATGATTTTGATCCTTTTCAAGAATTCATTTGTCAAAAAAAGAATCATTCATAAACAATTTCATGTAGAAACATATGCACAAATTGTCAGTTTGTCTCAGTAATGATAAAACCAGAGCCATGATACCGAACGGCGTTCCCCTTGACACTCATGGGATAGCAAGAGGCTTAGAAAGGGATGAGCTTTCCTATGATGCTCCACACCAATGTGTGCGACATAACCGATTATTAGTGGGTATCCAGAGAGTGTAAGTACTCGCGTATCCTTGTACCATCAGATCAAATTTTTTTATCAGAAGCAGATGTCACTTATAATCTTTTCTCGGAATCATTGGGAATTTAAAACATCGGACATAAAACATATTAGAAATCAATCATACTCTTTTTCACAGAGGCATTTGATTGAAAACCAAAGCGTTTAACCAAAAATAGACTTTTCACATTTAAATCAGAACATATATTCCCGATTCATATCACACTCAGAACAAAATTTCAAACCAAACTTGGAATAAAAAATTGTCTCAATACACTAGCAAAATTAAAATTGGAGCTATCTACTAACTCCCATTTCCCATATCACGGGCATTTAATTATTACTCGTTGGTAATTCGTAAATTTGACAAACTATTTGAAATTGAAGTTATTAAAATAATCATGTAACTGATTCAGAACAGATATTTCCAATTTATTCAAAATCAGAATTCATAAAATCAATGTTCAGATCAGATCAGACACCACACATACAAAAGAGAATTTTAAATCATTTATGAACTATAAATCAGAATTCATAAAATAGGAATCCATTGGAAATCTGGTGTAACACATGCAAACATAATTCTCATTAAATTCGATATAACAGAAGGTTCATATTAAATCACATTCTAAAAATCACGTTTAATTAAGTTTTAGAATTCTTAAAATTAGAGTTCGTATTTTATCCAATTGCATATGTATCAAACCGAAAGTTCAAATATCAAAGTATGTAACAAACTGATATTTGGAACAATAATTTTCAATAATAACCATTTCAAAAACGAAATTCATAAAATCGGAGTATATAGCAATCCGATACAACACAAGTAAGACATAAATTCCAAATTACTTCTAATTAAAATAAATCAGAATTCATAAATATAAGAGTTAATATCAATTCTGATAACTTACTAACAACTCAAAACCCAATACAACTTATTCATAGCAAATTTTTTGAATTTATTTAAATCCAAGATCAAAATTTATAAACTTGATTGTCATATTAAATCCATTGCAACAGTTTCAAACACAAATTTAAATAATAATTTTTTTCAACTCGAAACCAAAATTTATAAAATCGACGTTTGCATCAATTACTTGCAAAGAATGCAAGACAGAAATTTAAAATCATTTATGATTCAAAATTGGAAGTCATAAAATTGGAGTTTGTATTAAATCCGATGACGCACATGTGGAACAACAAAAACATAATCGGAATTCATATTAACTCCGATACGACACTTACGGAAAGAAAACTTTAGATAAAAATGACCCTCAGCAAAATGAAACTTCAAAATATTTTTCTGTCGTAGACAGAGCAAAGCTCTGATACCATTTGTAACACCCCAACCAAGACTGGGGGTTATTCAGAAAATAGAATCGGAGTGTATTAAATGAAACAAAAAAATTAAAAATGAGACCAACCATGACCGACGAACTATTAGTGAGAGAGTCATAACGTTCAACCATGCACTACAGAGCTTTAATGTTTTGTTGCATGTAGATCAGAACAATCATAATTTTGTAACTAATTTGGACCGGGCAAATGTTATTAACTGTTGGTTGCCTACGTACATATTGGATACCATCTCTGGCGTTATTCCAATATGATCAGATCTGAACATAGTTCTTCCTATTGGCTATTGCATGCATCATGCATCAAAAAATTATATACATTAAAATACGTATATTCCTATATCCGAATAAATAGTTCAGAATCAGACAAAGATCTCATAAAACATTGGAGTCGAACGAAAGCTTATAAATCAACGAAAATACATATCTCACTCTATCATAGAAGTGCACAAAATATTATTAAAATCACACATGTCTATCATAGAGGAGTAGCAAAACACAAAAAAGAGTAGATCGAATCATATCAGATCACATCATACAATAATAGATTTCATCTGACCATAACATATCACATTAGATCATATTAGATTAAACAGAGTATTCCAGAGCAAATTAGACCAGATCATATCATATAAAATCGGATGACAATGTATCCAAATTTACTGGATCATAGCAAATCATATATCTTAATTAGTATTAATATTACTAATTAAGATATGCATGAATATAAATCATATTGAATTGGACAGTCAAAAAAGCTCACTCCCTACGGTTCCCAAAGTAACGACATTTGGGACATGCTTCATGCAGACGGCTGTGATCACATAGCATGCCATGTCCCGCGGCTCAGCTCAGCTAGCTGATGTCATCTATTTTGTCTTTTCTATAATGTTCAATTATTATTTCATTTAAATACAATTCCAACTTTAAAATGCGATAACTTTTCATCCCAAAGTCAGAATTGCATGTTCTCGGTACTGATGGACCCGTATCAACGAGTCCTTCGAAACTAGACCCACATGGGTAGTTTATCTCACACTTTTAAAGTGGGTCCCATGCATGTGGCAAACTTCCCAAGGTCGTAACTTTTGTTCCTGACCTCCATTTTGGATATTGGATAACATAATCTGAATATTATTTTCAAAATTAGTAAATTTTTCAAAATTAGAAAAGAACATACGGATTAGACAAAACAGACAAATCAGAGAGAATAGAAAGAACGGACAGTATAGACAGAACGTAAAGAACAGAGTCGTGATACCGAACGGCGTTCCCCTCGACACTCATGGGGTAGCGAGAGGCCTAGGCTCAGAACAATAGGAGCTTTCCCATGAACATTATTCTAATATGATCGGATCCGAACATAGTTCATGCCCATTGGCTATTACATGCATCACGCATAAGAAAATCATACACATTAAAATACGTATATTATTATATCCAAATATATCATTCATAATCAGACAAATATCCAATAAAACATTGGAGTCAAACTAAAGCTCATAAATCAATAGAAATATAGATCTCACTCTATCATAGAAGTGAGCAGAATATTATTAAAATCACACATGTCTCTCTATCACAGAGCGGTAGCAAAACACAAAATAGAGTAGATCGAATCATATCAGATCACATCAGACAATAATATATTTCATCTAACCATAACAAATCATATCAGATCAAAGCATATCAGATTAAACAGAGTGTTCCAAAGCAAATCGGATTAGAGCATATAATATAAAATTGGATCAAAATGTATCAGAATCTACCAAATCATAGCAAATCATTTATCTTAATTATTATATTAATATTACTAATTAAGATGTGCATGCATATAAATCATATTAAATCAAACTGTTAGAAAAGCTCACTCCCCTACAGTTCGGAAAGTAGTGACATTTGGAGTTGATCATTTCCTCATAGCGTACTTCCTTTTAGGTTCGAAGATGGCGAGCAGAACCTCTTCTAACGCCGGAACATCTTTCTCATTACATCTGAAGGTAACGAACAGAACCTCCCCTACACAGTGACACTTTTCTCTTTCCGTGCCCATAGGTTGTAGACAGAATTTTCCCTTAACCCGGGACACTTCACACATCACGTGCCTATAGGTGGTGGACAGAAAAGTGACTCCCGGTAGGAGAGGTTCAGTCCGCCGCCTATGGGCACGGGATGTGTGAAGTGTCCCGGGTTAAGGGGAAATTTTGTTCGCAACCTATGGGCACGGAAAGAGGAAAGTGTCTCCAGGTAGGGGAGGTTCTGTTTGTAACGCCAGAGATTTTTCATCCCTTTTTCTTAAAACTCACAGAAATATTTTTTTTTCAATATAATACGATGAATCGGAGTCAAAATGACGAAATCAAAACTTGTATAAACAGTTTATAATTTAAAACATCATACGGTTAAACATCGTACCACCAAATCAAATATCCTCAGGCATTACTTGAAAACAAACGTACGACTAAAATATCATGATCATGGATTTTTAAATACAAATAACTCCTAGGCGTCCCCGAGTACAAGTCCCATAAACAGTCTACTATCTGATCCAAATTAAAAGTCCAGAAGATATAAACACTTAAATCTCACCAAATACATTAGATCGTGGCACCAACTATACTCTCATTGAGTCAAATATACTTGAGTCGAGAGGGAAACAATCCACCGCAGAAACGCACGTCCATCTCCAGGAGCTCACCAACACAACCTACAAAAGCCTCCCGAACAATGGGGCTAAAAAAAGTAGGGTGAGTATTTTCATACTCAGTAGAAAAATACCCAGTAGGGGAATCCAAAGAGAACTCAATAAGTTCATAAATACATGCATCATGCAACCCAAACATGAAGCAGTCAACATATAACAATCGTATACATATGCAAATAAGCACGCATAACACACCATCAAACCAAACTTACACAAACACCCTTAATCAGGCTCTTACAACTTACTGGTACTATCAAAGGCATACTCATACAACTTACATATACTTGTACGATCTTACTAATACAATCTTACACTTACTCGTACGACCTTACTCGTACAGTCTTAC
The DNA here is from genome assembly GCA_035235625.1 of Saururus chinensis. NCBI lineage: Eukaryota > Viridiplantae > Streptophyta > Magnoliopsida > Piperales > Saururaceae > Saururus > Saururus chinensis. The sequence goes on from CP141140.1 coordinate 34,471,696, forward strand.
ACTTACTATCATACTCATATTCAGACTTACAGTCATGCTCATACTCAATCTTACAGTCATGCTCATACTCACAATCATACGCTTACTCAGAAATGCACACACTCAGTCATACAGTCGTATACATACTATTGACCATTGAAGCTCACTACAACTAATAAGCTCCAGCGTCGAAAAGGAAAAGAATGCCACTGGGGCATCACCTTAACCTCCGGGGAGTGACTAGATGCCATGGACTTTTCCGAAGGTAAGGCACACCTATGCTCATGGGGCACAGGATCAAACAGGTAAGAGTAGATCCATGATACTACTTACCTGAACGTGCAACATACACCCACACAAGGGGTCATACAATTGCCCACACATAAGGGGTCTTATTGTGCCATATGATTGCCCACCATTATGGGTCTTATAGTGCCAGTGCCACTCTTGGGCAGAAATCATATAGTGCCTCTTAAGCGGAATCATACAATGCCACTCTTAGGCAAGAATCATACAATGCTCTCAATAGAGCATCAAACGTCTGGGCTTAATACAGCACACAGACCACACCAAAAACATGCATATAGTTGCTCTCAACAGAGCATCAAACATCTGGTGCTCTATACAGCACACAGACAACATCCCGCGGGATAACACCATGGCAAGACATGAGAAATGCCTAGCCAACTCATTATCGGCTAGCTCAACACGGAACTTAATCCATCGAACCCTCAGGTCTCAAACTCACAATGCTATTATTAGCTTTCTCATAATTCAAGTTTGAATTAAGTATATTATGTGGTACAATTATGCCACACAACCTCACAATCCTCGACTGATCAAATTGAAGCTGAGCCTGATCAAAACCCCAGTTTGTCAGGGAGCAGACTTCACTTACCCGACCAAGTCACAACATAGCTTACCGTACACCAATCATTACGTAATCATACAGCCTCTGACATCCACCTTACTGTCAAAACATCTTACTTACATAATCAAACTGAGCTCCTCATAGCATATCCTTGTTATCATCCTCTTACTTAATTCCTCACTTATTATACTTACTTTCACTTCATAATTTGTACATTATGCTTATACAATTATGCACGCTCTTACTATCTAATAAACCCTCATAAGGTTCCAAGCCTAAGTCCACTTACATACAGAACCCCTGACGTACGCTCCAAACCGAACCGAACCAATCTGCTCCACTCCTTGCCTATCAAACTTACGTCTGTTGTCTTCTATCACACGCTCACACATCCACATACACATACAAATCCTCACCAAACACTTTGCCACCTCTTATCGTCCATCGCCCATACCTCTGTCCTCACACATAGTCCACATATGTAACTTACTCGACATCGCTAGCCATCACTAGCATGTCCATAATACACATACATATCATACTAATATATTTGCTAGCCATCGCTAGCGCACACATATACCACATCCATAAAACGTACATACATCTTATACATATCATATGTATCTCAACGTGACATAATTCATTATCTTATATCATACAAATAGATCATGATTTAATATCCAAACACATGGAATCTTACAATCCTAGCATGCTACTACTCATTCAAGCATGCTATCATGAAGTTACGAGTTCAAAGTTCCCCTACCTCGTAATCATGACGTTTGATGGTGAGCACACGACGGTGGCGGCGTCGGTGGTGGAGTTGGCAGTCAAAACCATTGCCTAGCTGAGAGAGTTGTTGTCCCTTATCCTCTGCAATACCTTCTTTAACAATTTTGCATGCGTAAATGCACGTCTAGGCCCACGGCCTACGACTGGACTCACACCCAACTATACGGGTCGTGACCAAATACGCCGAAGCGTCATATTTTCCTGCTAAAATAGACCAGAAAAATCGCAGAAAAAACACAAAAAATCATAGAGAAAATCAGGGACCTTGCACTATCTATAGCTGATGCACTAAAATAATGTTCAATTAGGTGCTTTGAAATCACGAATTGCATTCCTATTTTGTGTTAACATGTCTAAATGGGCTCCAACGGGATCCAAGTAGAAGAGGAAGTGAAGCCCAACTACCCAAAGCAATTTAAAAGTCAATAATGGGCTCTAATGGTCTAAGAATGCATGGAATGGTCGAACACAACCTTGTGGACCCGCTTGATTTCATATTTGCATCAAGAGAACTAAATTCTAGAAGAAGCTAATTTGGACAGATTGACATATCATTAGTATTTCGACCATATCGTTCTATGTATAATTTAGGTTAATACGATTCTAGTGGCATTGGAAAGAACAATTCCATAGCTACAATTTCTATTTTAGGAAGAAATTCATAATTGCGAAGATATATGGTCAAATCTGGTATGCAAAAGGATAGCTAGTTAACTAACCCAAGGCCAACACATGGAGAATCTTTTCATTAGTTGTGACTGATATTCATAAATAAAGATAATGAGGCTGATTAGATAACAAAAGGAAGACTCAAAGATACTTATTTTCTAAATAAATTATTGATTTATTTGATTGATTTAGAATCTAATCATTGTCAAAGAAGCAACAAATCAAGTAATCAATCAGGATGCAATCAAGGGATATGTAGACTTTCCCCTTTGAAGCAACCTCTTCCACTCCTATAAATAGAGAGGTGGATGTGGTAGAGGAATCATCCTCTCCTCTTTAGAGCTCTCTTCTCCTTTGTTTTTTTTTTTTTGTATTTTTTATTTTATTATAATGGCTTTCTAAGCTCTCCAGCTAAGAATAGAGACGATTTGTAACAATCTAATGGAGTTCAATTCATGTTTCATTAATGGTTTAAAGTAAGTATTGGTTATTTGAAGTGATGTTCATTTAATATTGTTCTTCTTGTTTCTTTGTAATTTGGATACATAAGATGTTTGATGGCTCTCCTTCTTGATCTTTTGTGATTTTGATACATAGAACTCATGAAGAAACAATTGTTTTTATCCTTCATCTATCCAAAGTATTTTCTATCTTTATTTTTTCTTTTAATGTTTATATCTTCCGGTTAGATAGAATCTTCATTCAATTAACTGAGATAACATGATACATGAAGAACATCACAAGATGTTACAATGACCCTTAATGCCTTAGTGTTTTCTCTTATTAATTTCTTAACCCTTTATTGCTTCAATATTGTTTTACTCTTTCTCTCTTAATTTTTCTTTCCTCTATTTTTTTCGTAATCATTTTCTTTGTTTCACAAGGCTTTCCTTGTGGATTGACTTTGTCTACTACAATTGGCAAGTAAAACAAATCTTAATTTGATTTCTTCATAGTCTTTGTTCAGACGTAACAACAAATTGGTATCGTTGCCGGGGATTGCAACGTGTGACAAGAATCCGTTACACTCTAACTTTACTAATTCTCTAACTTTTATTTTTGTATACTAACTCTTTAAATTCAGTCATTTACTTTTAGTATTTAAATTCTGTAATATTTCTTTTTTAGACCGGAGGCACTACCCACTTACCACCAATTTTTTTTGGGGTTCATACATGTACCTTGATAGTGCCTTTGGCCTTAATTTGTAATTTAAATTATGTCTATTAACTTCTAGCTCTCTAACTTCTTATATTTTGTCATTTAATTTCTACACTTCTACTTTTATTTATTAAAAAAAATTGTTGTTACATTGGTGTGCGATAATTCATGACGATTGAGAAGAGTAAACAAATATTTTGAAAATTATATTTCTTTTAATATAATAGAGGATCTAAGAATTAATGAGGAACAAAGAAATAATAATGGGGATAATAATGCACAAAATGTTTAAGTTAAAACTTTGCGTGATTATTTGCAACCAACTAGATCAAGTTCTCCTTCTTGCATGATTTTTCAAACTAATGTGAGCGGTTTTGAACTCAAGCCGGGTATAATTCAATTACTACCCAAATTTCATGGCATAGATTTGGAAAGCCCATATTTGCATCTAAAAGAGTTTGAAGAGGTTTGTGCAATTTTGCCAAGCCAAAATGTTTCAAATGATGTTATTAGATTAAAACTCTTTTCATTTTCTTTAATGAAAAAAACAAAAAATTAGTTGAATTCTTTGAAGCCAAGATCCTTTGGAACATGGCAAAAAATACACAGAGAAATTTTAAAAAAAAAATTCCCCACATGTAGAACTAATATACTTAGAAAGAATATCATGAATTTTTCACAAAAAAAATGAGACTTTTTTTCAATGTTGGGAAAGATTTAAAGAACATTTGTTGTTGTACCCACATCATGGATATGAAACATGGCGTACAATTAGTTTCTTTTATAATGGCTCGACTTCTCAAATGAGGCAATTTGTTGAAATGATGTGTAATGGGGAATTTTTGAGTAAAGAACCTGAAGAAGCATGAGACTATTTGATGTGTTGGCATAAAATGCTTAATCATGGGAAGATTCTAATGAATTTGAAAGTAGTAATAAGACAAAATCTAATAGGACAACTAAGGGAGGCATGTACCTTCTTAAAAAAGAGGATGATGTAAAAGCAAAAATTACAAGTTTAACTAGAAAAGTTGAGGCTATGAAAATTAATAGGGAAAACATGTCTAAAGCTCCTAAAAAACCACAAGATATTTGTAGTATATGTGAGAGTGATGGACACCAAACACAAGATTGTCTAACAATCCCTACATTTCAAGAGGTGTTGCATACTCAAGCAAATGTTATGAATACTTACAAAAGGTCTTTATTGTCTCCTTATTTTAAAACTTATATTCCTAATTGGAGAAATCATCCTAACTTTAGATGGAGAAATGAGTCAAATGTGCAGGTACCTTCTTCTTCAAATTATGTTCTACCACACAAGAAGAGGCTTGAAGACACATTGCAAACATTCATGTAAAGTCAAGAAATAATAAATAACTAAACAATGCAAGCCATCAATAACTTGAAGACTTCTATAACTCAATTGACCACAGCTTTGAGCACTCAAGAAAAAGAGAAGTTTCCTTCTCAACCTCAACCAAACCCCAAAGGTCAATCGTAATTGAAATTTTAAATTCTTCAAGTTCACAAGAAGAGCATGCTAAGTCCATCACCATTTTGAGAAGTGAAAAAGTCATTAACAAAGACATTCTAACGAAGGTTGTTGAACCTAAGGAGTCTTTGAATTCTAAACATGGTGAAGAACTTGACAACTCCAATTGTCTTTCTCCTATTCCACCCTCTTTTCCCCAAAAGACTACAATCTTCTTCTAAATTGGTGCAAAATGGTGATATTCTTAAAATTTTCAAACAAGTTAAGATTAACATTCCTCTCTTAGATGCCATTAAACAAATTCCATCTTATGCAAAAAAAATTAAAGACTTTTGTACAATCAAGTGTAAGCTACATGTACAAAAGAAGACATTTTTTACATAACAAGTAAGCTCAATTTTGCAACACAATACCCCACCCAAATACAAGGATCTAGGTTGTCCAACCATATACTGTGTAATTAGGAACTTTATTGAAAAAGCTTTGCTTGATTTAGGGGCAAGTGTAAATCTTATACCTTATTCTGTTTATGACCAATTAGGTCCATCAAAAGACTAAGAGGAATAGTGGAAGATGTCCTTGTTCAAGTGGACAAATACTATTTTCCAGAGGACTTGTAATGCTTTGACCTAGAAAACCTGACCCAGACCAGGGGTTAGTTTGGAAGACATAATCAAAGTGTATTAAATAAGTGGAAGAATTAAAATCGGACTGACCAGGAGCTGCAGACTCTGAGTACAAGAGTCATAATGTTCTTCCACACACAACAGAGCTTTAACGTTCCATTGCGCATAGATCAGAGCAAACCTAATTTTATAACTAATTTGGATCGGGCCGACGTTGCCTTGTCGTTGGTTGCCTACGTACATATTGGATATCATCCATGATATTATTCCAATATGATCGGATCCAAACGTAGTTCTGCCTAACAGCTAATACATTCATCAGACATCAGAAAATCATATATGATAAAATAAGTATACCTTATATCCAAATAAATAATTGGGAATTAGACGCAAATCTTATAAATCATCGGAGTCAAACGAAAGCCAATAAATCAGAGAAATACACATCTCACATAGTTGAGCAGAATACTAACAAAACCACACTTCCCACTCTATCATAGAGCGGAGCAGAACACACAACAGAGCATGTTGGATCATATCAGATCCTATCAAATAATATCATATTTCATCTGACCATACTGATCATATCAAATCAAATCAGAGTATATCAGATCACAATAGAGCATTTTAGTGCAATTCGGATCACCACAGAATATGAGAATATATCAAAGTAGATCGAATAGGAACATATCAGCATATATCAGGTCATAGAAAATTATATATCTCAATTAGTATACCACTAATTAAGGTGTGCATTCATATAAATCATATTGAATTAGAAGGTCAGAAAAGTGTACTCCCCTTACTCGGAGACACTTCACCCTTCTCGTGCCTGTAGGTAGCGGACAAAACCTCCCCTTACCTGGAGACACTTCACCCTTCTCGTGCCCGTAGGTAGTGGACAAAACCACCCCTTGCCCAGAGACACTTTACCCTTCATGCACCCATAGGTGACAGACAGAACCTCCCCTTGCCTTTACCTTTCCCGCGCACGTAGGCAGTGGACAGAACCTCCCCTTGCCTAGAGATACTTTACCCTTCACATACCCATAGGCAGTGAACAGAACCTCCCCTTTCCCAAAGACACTTTACCCTTCCCGTGCTCGTAGGTGGCGGATAGAACCTCCCCTTACCCCGGGGTGTTTCCCCCACATTGGGTCGCTAACTTGAGGAATGGACACTTCCATTACGTAGAACACCATCGAATTAGCTAAGAATGCTTTTTGAACGGACGGACTCAGAATGACTCCAGAAAATCCTCCGAAAAAATAAACAGAAATGAGAATTTATAAGAAAAGACATGCGAGCGTACAATGGAAAGGAAAAGATGCACACACCTGCTCGAGCCATGTGGTGCATTCTGAGTGGACCAACCATCTGGTCAGCACGAGCTAACGTGTGCATTAGCGCGCTATGTGCGGCGTTGCCTCTCGTACGGTGCACATCGCACTGATTCACGTGCATGTGACGCGTGTTCCACCATGTGTCATGCGGCTGTGGTTCTGCCATTGTTTTAAAAACCGGACCAGACCGGCCGGTCCGACCGGGTTCGACCGGACCCGGTGCAAAAAACGGGCCGGTTCGATGTAAATTCCGGGTTGGGTTGACCCGGCCGGGTCAACGTGACCTGGCCGGTTCAACCGCAAACCCGGCGCTCCGGTCCGATCCGGTTTTTCAAAAAAAAAAAAATCAGAATTTCGGGCGCGGGGCGAGTCGCGGCGTCGGGCGATTACAACACTGTTCACTTCAGAGTTCAGAGTCGGGCGAGGTAGGGTTCACTGTTCACTTCGACGACGACGACGACTGGCGATCTGGAAGCTCGGCGGCCGGCGGAGAAAATTGGGGCACAGCCGCACCGGAAAGAGGCGATCTCCAGCCTTCCAGTGACTCATCTGCCCTCCTTCTCCGTTCGCCGCCACTGCTGATTGAAAAGGAAGATTTTTGGCGATTTGGGCCGGTGCTTCCTCTCCGGCGAAAATCCGTCTCCGGCAAATGTCTGTCTCCGTCGAAAACCCATCTCCGGTAAAAACCCATTTCTCTTCTCATCAATTCCTTTTTTTCTCCGGCGCTGCCTCACAACGACGGTTTCTTCTCCCAGTGACAATTTTTTCTCCCCGGCGTAGTTAGTCACAACGACGGCGCTACCATTCTGCAATCTGCACGCGATCTCAATTCCGTGCTTCCTCTTCTGGGAATTGTGACTGGAGCTGAAACCCCCCCCCTCCCCCCGTCAGTGGGTTGTGAGTCTTGTGACTAGTGATGCGCAGGGTTAAAGAGGGAGAGACACAGTTCTTTCTTGAATTCCGGAGCTGCCCCTTTGCTTTGACCCTGCGTAGCATTCTATCCCATGTGGGTCTCTCCCTATTCCTAATTAATCATACATATTAGCACTTATCATAAGCACACACTCTGCCATGGAGCATTATGGAGGTCCCCCAGCAGACGTAGGTTCCCCATAGTCCTCCCACACGCTCTCTTTTTTGTGTAGTGTACTGAATTTGATAATTACCACCAGCTGGAAAGAAATTATGGTGTTTCGTTGCATGTGTCGATTAACTTGTTTGGATAACATTTCATTCTTTATGTTAGAAATGAACTTTTGCAATATTGTTGCTAGCCGCCAGGATATCTGTCATAAACTATTGTTGGCAGCTAAATCACTCCACAAAGAAATCCTTTTGATCGTATGATTGTGTAATGTTCTTGTGTAGGACTTTCATACATGAAGCCCCAAAAGTTTGAAGGAGGAAAGTGATCAAACTGTTGAGCATTAAAAAAAGTGTGAACTCAGACTGGGATCTAGCTCGATCTGAGCAATTGGAGAAGAAGCCTTCTGGGATCTAGCTCGGAGAACTTGCCCAACTCAGAAGACCTTCAGCCGTTGTAAGTTTTAGGCTTTTAGCTTAAGTATAGATGGCATCAGGGTCGGGGTGTATTATCAGTTGTAAATTTGGGTGTATTATTAGTTGTGTATTTAAATAATTATTTGATTGATCATTTTTATCTTGTAATAGTTTTTACAGGTATATATACAATGGCATCAGGGTCAGGGTCTTCTTGTGCTAGTGCATCTATGGAGGCAGCCCCGAGTGCATCTTTAGGGAACACACCTAGTGCTACTGCATCTATAGCGGGCCCAAATGCTAGCACACCCATTCCTACAACCACATTATCAACTAGGGGAAAAATGGATCCAGCATGGGCGCATTGTTGTTTAGTTGAAGATGGAAAGAGGTCTATTAAGTGTCTTTATTGTGGAAAAATTTTCAATGGTGGAGGCATTAATAGGATAAAGCTACACTTGAGTAAACGTAAAGGGAGTGTGGTTTCTTGTACTAAAGTTCCAGATGATGTGCAATATCAAATGGGTGTTTTATTAGATGGTAATGGTTCAGATAAAAGTAAGAAGAGGAAAAGCTGTGGGTGTAGAGCCTCTAATAGATGAAGTTGAAGAGGTAGAGGAAGCAAGTGTACCACCACAACCAACTGGACCAAGTGGAGGGAAAGGGAAAAATAGCATAGGCAGCTACTTTCCTCCACGTACTACCCCAGGAGCCCAACCTACTATCAAAAGCGTGTTGGCAGGAAAAAAAGCTATTAAAATGGCGGACATGGCAGTTGGTAGGTTCTTCTATCATTCATGCATACCATTTAATGCTATTAATTCTTTATACTTTCAAGAAATGATTGATGCTGTTACTACTATTGGTCCTGGTTATAAGGCCCCTAGTTATCATGCTTTGAGGGGAAGGATTTTGGATGATGTGGTCTCGAAGTAACAGGCAATATTGACAAATTTAGAGGTTATTGGAAAGAAAGTGGTTGTACCATAATGACTGATGGGTGGACGGACAATAGGAATAGGACATTGATAAATTTTCTTGTTTATTGTCCTGAGGGTACAATATTTTTGAAGTCTATTAATGCATCTGATCAATCCAAAATAGCTGATATGTTATGCTATGAGATTTCTCAAATTATAGAGTTTGTTGGACCTGAAAATGTTGTTCAAGTGGTTACAGATAATGCGTCTAACTATGTGGCTGCAGGGAGAGAATTGAGTATTAAGTATCCAAAATTATATTGGACTCCTTGTGCAGCACATTGTTTGGATTTGATGTTGGAGGATTTTTGTAAATATGTGGATGAAGTAAGTGATGTGGTGGATGATGCAAGAGTTATAACAAAGTTTGTCTATAACCACCTTGCCATTTTACAATTGTTGAAGAAGTTTAACAATGAGAGGGAGATCATTCGACCCGCTGCTACTAGGTTTGCAACCAACTTTTTGACATTACAAAGTGTTTACAATAATAGAGATGCATTAAGACAAATGGTGGTTGCAGAGGAGTGGAAAGAAAGAAAGATTGTAAAGTTAGGAAGATCTCTTAAAGGGGTGGAATTTCAAAATGTGGTTTTGAGTTCATCATTTTGGCCAAAGTGTGCTAAGGTCATTGCCATAAGTGAGCCGATTGTGAGAATACTTAGGATGGTTGATAGTGACAAGAAACCTTCAATGGGTTATTTGTATGAAGGGATGAGGAGGGTAATGGAAAGAGTGAAAGTTATATGTAATAGGAGGGTAGAAGAGTATGGTCCTTATTTAAGTATCATTGAGAGACGGTGGAAGGATCAACTTTGTCGGCCTATTCATGTAGCGGCTTATTATTTGAATCCTCAATTTCATTATGATGATAACTCTGAAGCATCATCAGTTCATGTACAAAGGGATTTTTTAGATGTGGTTGAGAAGATGCACCATGATGATGTTCAAACCCAAGCTACAATTGCAAATGAGGTAAAGTTGTTTAGAAAGGTAACAATTAATACAGGGTTTGCACGTGACATGGCAATTGCCTCACGAAAGACCATGCTTCCAGGTGATTTATATTTTATACTTACATAATTTTTTATCATGATATATAATTATATAGTTGCTTGACTATTTACCATTTATTTTATGTAGCTGAGTGGTGGCATACTTTTGGAGGCTTTGCCGAAAAATTACGAAACATGGCGATTAGGATATTAAGTCAAACATGTGCTTCTTCGGGTTGCGAGCGTAATTGGAGTATCTTTGAAAGAATTCATACAAACAAAAGAAATAGATTGGAGCACAAAAGGCTTAATGATCTTGTTTTTGTTCAACATAATCTACAGTTGAAGTAAGATAACGTATTTGATAGTTAATATATGTTTTTATTTTATTCATTTTGTATTATATAAGTTCCATTCATGATTATAATTTTCTTTTTCTTTTTTGTAAATGAAGGCATTTGGTTAAGAAGGGTAAGAAGGAGGACTTAAAAGATATCTTTGACCCTATCTCATTTGAAGCCTTTGACTTGGTTGAAGATTGGGTAGTAGACAAAGATATCATTCTTGATGATATTGATGACGAAGAACTTAGGCATGAGGCTAATGAATTGGGTCTTAACTTTAGAAATCAAGGTGATAATATATTTACTTTTTGGAGTTCATACTTCATAATACAATTTTATATCATTTATTATTTTTTATTGCTATTAATGATTTTATTTTTGTAGGAAATGAGGAAGAGCCAATCTTGATTTTTCATTTTAGATAATAATCTTGATTTTTTATTTTAGAATGGTAATGTTTACATATGACTTGTGATTTATTTAGTATTTTATTTCTTTTACTATATTAATATATAATATTTTTTGTAGGGAATTTGGAAGAAGAATGCAAAGTTTGAAGATCTTGGCATTTGGAAATTTGAAATTTGAACTTTGAAGTTGAAGATTAGGATTTTTCATTTAAAGGAATTTTATGTGATTTGAGTTATCTACTTATGTTTGGTGAACATTGGAGTGGAAAATGAATTGTTGTTTAATTTGGACTAATGGACTTAGAAGTGAAAAGTAGATGGTTTTTTATGATATGAAACTATGAATGTTTGTTTATCTTCCTAATTATGATAAAAGTATGAGTTTGAATGAGTAGTGTAGGTTTAGATGTGGTTGGAATGAACAATATTTTGAATGGTTAAATATGTTTAAATAAGATTTTGAAACAGGTTTAACAAATTTTTTTTTAGTGTTACGGGGAAACTCTTGCAAAAATTTTTTTGATGATGACATCATCACCCGGGTCAACCCGGGTCGACCCAGCCCAGCCACAAATCCGGGTCGGGGTCCGGGCCAGGTTTTAAAACATTGGGTTCTGCACCACGTCTCACGTGGAACGGCTTGGCTTTGGCTCTGCTGATGTAAGCTATTTCGTCTTTATTTGAATATTTTATTATTATTTTATTTAAATACAATTCCAACTTCAAAATGCAATAACTTTTTATCCCGAAGTCGAAATTGCACGATCTTGGTACCGATGGACTTGTATTGACCAGCCCTTCAAAACTGGACTACACATGGGTAGGTTATTTTACTCATTCAAAGTAGGTCCCACCTATGTGGCACATTTCCCGAGGTCATAACTTTCATTCCCAACCTCTGTTTTATGTGTTCTTCACTTTGTTGCACTCATTACTTCAAGCTTTAACTAAATATGAGAATTTCATCCCTTAAAACACTTTAAATTTTAACTAAAATTATATAATTACCCCTAACCCTCTTGGGTTAAGCGTAATCGGAACACGGGGTGCCACAAGACTTCATTGTTTTAGACACACAACCGGTTTCAAATGCATCTTCTCAAATCCCTGTGATTTTGGGTCGTTCATTCCTTGCTACATCCAATGCTCTAATAAATTGTCGGAATGGAGTGATGAGGCTTTCTTTTGGGAACTTGACATGTGAGTTAAATATATTTGATGCCAGTAGACATCCATCAGACTTTGATGATACTTTTGAGGTTGACATGATTGAGAGTCTAGTGGATGATGCTTTTCCTCTCATTTATTCTAATGATCCACTAAATATTTGCTTAATTCACTCTGATTTGATAAGTAGAATTGATGAAGAGAAGATAATTGCTTTGAAGGACCCTCGATGAGTTTAGATGGAGGTGTGTATGGCTAAAGACAGTAAACTTAGCTCTCCTGGGAGGCAACCCACTTTTGGTTTTGATAGTTATTTTTGTTTAATTTATAGTTAGTTTTTTTCTCTAATTAGTTTTTAGTTTATTATCTTTCTCGATCGCTCAAATCATTATTAAGGTGTGCTTATATGGTTCATTATTGATTTACCCTAATGCGTTTATGCTTGTGCTTATTGACTATTTTTTTTATAGCTATGTACATGAGCACGTCAATCAATGTATTATCTCTTCTTTCCTCTTTTTCGATCTTAAGCATTGCATTTATTTTCTTTTATATGTTGAGGATAGTGTTTAGTTTAGGTTTGGAGGTGTAGAAAGAGATTTTTATTTTATTTTAGAGTATGCTTATTTTATTTTAGAGGGCTCGAATTTTGCTTAGAACATGACTTGACAGATTTAATGATTTTGAGTTCTAATTACTTCATATTGGTTTCTTGTGCTCCTATTTTGAAAAAAAACTAAGAAAGACATTTGCCTAAATAAGAATTCGAGCCCTTGATTATGGTCTTACATTTTGGTGGATATCATTGAATCTAGGTAATTATTTTTTTATGAGAGTAAAACATTGGCATGATCTAGTAGTACTCATGTTATCATAATAGAGGCTTGCCCGCTCCATCCATGCCATGAAGGTGAGGCCTACAAGGGCTCATGGACCCAAGTGGTTGGAATCCTAACTTCCATAATCATTTGAACCTCTTCTATTACGCAACGCGAGACTAATAATCTTTTAATACTTTAGTCTATTCAAATACATCTCCCGAGCAAGGGAAGGGTCCTACATAACTCCTGAATCATCCCCTAAATCATAATATAACATAATACACCATTTATGTTATCCCTTAATATGACAATAAAGTGATTTCATGATGTTAAATACTCATTTAACACAAATATCATGATCATCATAACAGGAAATCATAGAAGTTTATTCACGCTTTCATGTCCAATGATCTTATAATTCAAATCCAACATGCATATATCATATTAAATCACAGTACAAGGTTAGCAAACCAACCTAATTTAAGGTATAAAAATCCTTTCTCAAGTGAGATGCCGACCAATCCCCACAAAAAATTACTCCATCCCTTGATGTTTCTTGATTTGGATAGCCTTTGATCTCTCCTTCTTTATTTGGAGAGGTTTTTCCAGGAGAAATAAAGTCCAAGGGCCTCAAAAGTCACTTATAAGGGAAATGGAACAAAATTCCAGTTTAAAACCATCAAACTGGGTAACCATCGGCAACTAACAACACATGTATAGCCATGCCGATAGTACATGCTAATAGTACTAAGTTCCAAATTCAGATGGTCATAACTTCTTCATAAAAACTCCGATTAACGCATTCTTGGTGAAGTTACTAAGATATTTCAATTTACTTTCTAAAACCAAAATTTAAGATCAAAACTCATCATGTAGAAAATGTTATACCATTAAGAATGACTAAGGGTCAGATTGGCAAGTGAGCTAGTCACAAACAGCCTGTCATGTCCAACTTCAGACGATCATAACTCCTTCCTCCAAACTCCGATTAATACATTCTTAGTTGAATTTCAAATCTATGACTATCTAATTTTCTATACAAAAAAAGCTCCACTCTCAAATTTAAATCACACAATAAGTTATTGTACTTAGAATTCCCAAACAAATTCACTATTTTTTGACATGTAATCTAAAACTTCCTTGATGTTACATCTATCATAACTTCCTCACCTAAGCTTCAATCTGCATACTCTTGGAAGCTTTATGAAGTTCTTTATGTATACTTTTTAATAATCAAGTTTCATATTAAAACTCCGTGTATAGTGAAAGTTATTATACTAAAAATGCCTAAGGGTCACACTCACTTATATCCACATGGCCAAGTATAGAGAATTTAGAAAATTGTCAGATGTTTCATTCTTCCCTCTTTGAAGGAATTGGTGTTTTTTTAGTATGATGTTTCGGCCATAAGGTGGATGGTGGAGAATATATAAATATGTAAGGATATGTTTATGGTGAGTTATGATTAAGAAATGGATAGGCTAAGTGAAGTCTACTGCTCTAAAGAACTAGGGTTTTGGAATAAGCTCAACTTCGGATTGTTTAGTGGAAGATTACAAGATAGAAGAAATTTATGGCATAATTGTACCCGCATAAATTACTTAATTTAAACTTGAATTATAAGCAAAGCTAATATGCTTGCATAGTGAGTTTGAAACCAGAGGGTTTCGCTGGATTAAGTTTCGTGTTTGAGCTAGCCAATAATGAGTCGATTGAGCATTTCTCATGTATTGTCATGGTGTTTATCCTAGGGGATGTCTATATGTTATATTTAAGCTCAAGCATTTGATGCTTTGTTGAGAGCACTGTTTATTTTGTCTTAGTGCCATATTAAGACTAAACATTTGATGCACTATTGAGAACACTGTATATTTTGCTATTAGTGGCGCTATATGATTCCACCCATATGTGACACTGTAAGATTTGACCCAAGAGTAGCATTGTATTATTTTTGCCCTTAGTTGGCACTATATGGCCCTTGGATGGTACTGTATGGCCCATGGAGTGTGGGCGTTGCATGCTTAGGTAAGTAGCATTATGGATCTACTCTTACCTGTTTGATCTTGTGCCTAATGGCATAGGTGTGCCTTTTACCTTTGGAAAAGTCCATGTCATCTCACTCTTGGAGGTTAAGGTGATGCCTCAGTGGCATTCCTTTTCATTTTGAGGCTAGAGCTTATTAATTGTAATGAGCTTTAGTTGTCGATAATATGTGTACAACTGTTTGAATAAGTTTGTAAGTTTTTAACTAAGTTGTAAGTTTATGAGCAAGTTTGTAAGACTCTGAGCAAGACTGTAAGTGTGTAAATTTCCAAGTAAAAATCTAAGAGTAAGTTTTTGAGTAAGACTATAAGTATATGTTAATGAGCAAGATTGTAAGCGTAAGAATTTGAGTAAGGTGGTACAAGTAAGACTGTAAGAATGTTTTGAGTAAGACTGTAACAATGTTTTGAGTAAAACTGTAAGTATAAAGATTGCACGAGTAAGGTTGTAAGTGTAAGAGAAAGTATAAGTGTAAGTGTAAAAGAGCTTAGATAGTATGTGTTTGTGCATGATTGGTATATTATGCGACTCTAATGTGTTTGTATATTTTATGCTTCATGTTTAAGTTGCATAAACACATATATGTATGGACTTATAGAATTTACTAATTAGAACTCCCCTGCTGAGTATGAAAATACTCATTTTCCCTCTTTCTAGCCCTACTGATCGGGAGGATTTTGCAAGTTCGTAACAAAGAGTTCCTAGTGATGGACGCTTGTTTCCACTGGTGGATTAATTTCTATTGGCTCAGGTATATTTCTAACTCATTGTAAGTCTTTAATATTTTTACCATGATCTGATGTACTGGGTGTGATGAGATTAAGGTGTATGCATTTTCTGAACATGTAATTTGGATTAAACTATGAACTGTTTATGAGGCTGGTACTCATGAATGTCAGGAATGTTTTGTATTTAAACCCATGATCATGGCAATTTATTTCAGACATTTATTTTTTAGCAGTGCCTGAGAATGTTTTGTTTGGCCATACAATGATTGATTTTGAAAAAAA
The DNA here is from genome assembly GCA_035235625.1 of Saururus chinensis. Taxonomy (NCBI): domain Eukaryota; kingdom Viridiplantae; phylum Streptophyta; class Magnoliopsida; order Piperales; family Saururaceae; genus Saururus; species Saururus chinensis. The sequence continues at coordinate 34,487,902 of CP141140.1, forward strand.
TTCTATTGGAAAAATGATGGTACGATGTTTAAAATTATAAAACTATTTTCGTTGGTTTTGTATTTTGTCCTTTTTCCCAATTTATATTTTAAGAAAATATGTAAAAAATCATCGGGCATTACATAAAAAATAAAGAAGAGATCATTTTCCATTGTTTTTCATGTGTAGATCATCCTTGAGCTTTATGTTTATGCTAATGGTAATTCCTTAAAGACACACAATAAAGAGAAGAGTCTTACACACACCAAATAAATGAAGAGTTATAGTAAACTCTTCAAAGGAGTTGAAGAGGATCAAGGCTAAAGTCAAAGAAAAAGAGCAACTTGTTATGAAGACTAGAAAGAGACAAAGATAAAACAAGTAGACGAAAAGTTTCACGTGCTTGAAGAGACGACTTGAAGGCCACCAATAAAAGGAATTTGTTAGAGATCTAAGCAAAAAGGGGTTTTTGGGTTAAAGTTAATAACAAAGGTTGGTGATTTGGTTGTGTCTATATCATGTCATACTATATAGTGCATTGATTTTAGGCCAAAAGTGGTGGTAGTATTTTTTGCCCTAGTTAGGGTATTTCATGTAAAAATTGTATTGTTGTGAACGTTCTGAGGGCCTATTATTGGGCCCTACATGTGGTTAATAAGGACATTTAGGTAATTAAGTTAATTAGGATATTAATGTTTTCTTTTAATTATGCTAATGGGCCTCAGGTGATTATTAGTGAGCTCACTTAGCTAGTCTATTTAAATATAAGAGTTATACCCTAATTGAGTTATAAAATGAATTATTATCTCTCTAATTATCTCCCATTTTTCTCTGGCTCTCCCTCCTATCCGGTGGCCATGCCGCTTCCTCTCCCCTTTTCCGGCTGTCCTACGTTGCTCTCTTCTAATTACTGGCTAACTAGGTTATTGTGGACAACTATCTACTACATTAATATCAGAGCCGTCAATCCTTAGCCACCACACGTGCCAGAGCCTCCAAATCCTCCACAAGTGCCCAAGTTTACTTGAATCCGTGGTGGTCAGACTGGGGGAGGCTGTGGATCGTTGATGCCGATAAAACCAATGCCAAGGTCCGAGAGCAAGTGGTGCGTGGCCAAGCCCGGGGTGAGCGTTCAGGCCCTGCAATCCAACGTCGACTACGTGTGTAGCCAGGGCATGGTAGACTGCTGGGCCATGCAGCCCAGTGGGTCCTGCTTCGAGCCCAACAGTATCCAGTCCCACGCCGCTTACGCCATGAACGCCGCCTCCTATGCTCCGCCTTCCACCAGAAAGCCGGCCTCACTGCTTGTCGCAGTCTCAACTCCACCCTCGATGGATGCGCCACCCTCAACAAGCCTCGATTAAGCGCCTCCCTTTTCTCTGCTGCAGCCGCATCCCACAAGTACCACAAGCACCCTGCCGAGCCGTCCCATCGCTTCTCAGATTAGTACGTCCCCTTCATCGCCGACTCCACCCCAGCCGACATCTTCATCAGCGACATCCCGGGCCTCAAGCACCTCATCGCGGAGCCAGGTGAGCAGCTTGGAACGGTTGCGTGCCTTCTGGACGGCGGAGCTGGCGACGACAGAGAAGCGGGCGACGGAGTTCTGGTGGAGGACAACGTGCTGGTGATCAGCTACGAGCGAAAGCGGAAGGAGGAGGGCACGAAGTACCTGCGCATGCAGCGCCGGGTGGGCAAGACCATGCGCAAGTTCGCCCTGCCAGAAAACGCCATCACTGACGCCATCTCTGCACCAATCTCCGTCCTCCGGAAGCCCTCTGTCTCTGGATGGTGGTCCACCGTCCGCCTCTACACCAACCTTGGCGCCTGGCTCGTCCTCCGCTGCTGCTTGAGTCCCCCTTGGCCAGTTCACTGTACAACCGAAGCTTGGTCTCAAGCCGCCGCCTTTCTTCCTGCAGAGAGGATTTGCAGCCATGCCGTGGGGAGAATGCCAGCCACCACTGATCGCTGCTCAACCTCACGGAATCCGGCCAGCAGCGTCCGTTTTGACCACTGTGAGCGAGCGATCCGGGATTTGCTTCCTGGAAATGGTAGTTCTGGATGAAGACGTGATCTCTAAAATTTCCGCCATTCTTGCGTCGGATGAGCAATCCACAACTCCTTCCTCAGAACCGCCACAATCTACGGGATTTCTGGAGATTTTTTCCTTGTTGGAGAAGATGGCCAGCCTGGGGCAATTTTTCCTTCCTGGAGAAGATGGCGGCCTGATTCCATGGGATTGCCCTGGACATCAGCTGCATAATCTCTCGCTGGAGAAGTTGTGTTCCTGGTCATCCAGAGTCCAATAGTGCTTCGAAGGGGATTTTTGTTGCGGCTTGTTTGCAAAGATTTTCGCCGGATTGTTCGCACTGGAAAATTCGGCAACGGCTCCATCTTTGCCCGGATACGATTTCCTCTGTTGGTGCTGCTCTCTGGAATAGTGTCACTCCGGTTTCTCCCAAGAATGATGCACGCGGACCTGTTAGAGGAGGGCCCATCAAGTCCTATGAAGTGGGTGGCCACACAAAGAGTTACGTAAGCGTTTAAATGCTATGTGGAGGCATTGCGTATACAGCCAACTTTTGCAATTGCCTAGTTCAATCTGAACGGGCTCTTCCCGGCGGCTGGGGACCTCAATAGGGCCCTAGCATACTATAAGGAAGTTATCTTTTATACACCTATAATTGTTAATGCCTTATGTAGGTAAACATTGATGTTGTCTAATATTTTTTGTGGGTCGATTTTGATGTTATTTGATACCCTCTATGGGCAGTCATAGGGCACCCTATAGCCCTTATGGTGACCCTGCTTATTAAAGACTTATGCAAGCACTTTACATCATTGTGCACCCAATAAGTCGAGTTACTCTTTTGCTCTACCTCCTTTTTTATTTTCTGTCTCTGCCGCCCACAGCTATGCTTTGCCCTTAAGTTCAGTTACCTGCATTCTCCCTTTTTTCATCCTGGTTTCTGCATGTCTGTTTTTGAGTAGTGACCCACTATCTCCATTATTATGTGTGTCTCATCCACAGTTCCAGACTGGCTGTTCACAGCGGAGCTATGGTGGGCCCAATGTTAGGAGTTTCAGGTCACCTCAAGGACGAGTTGATGCGGAAGTGGGGTGGAATGTTGTGAATGTTTTAAGGGCCTATTATTGGGGTCTATGTAGGGTTCCATGTGCTAGTAGTTAGGGTTTTAATTATGTTATAGTTAATAAAGTCATTTAGGTAATTAGGTTAATTAGGATATTAGTGTTTTCTTTTAATTATGCTAATAGGCCTTAGGTGCTTGTTAGTGAGCCCACTTAGCTAGTCTATTTAAATATAAGGGCTACGGCCTAATTGAGTTATGGAATGAATTATTGTCTCTCTAATTATCTCCCCTTTCTCTCTGCCACTCCCTCCTGTCTGGCAGCCATGCCGCTCCCTCTCCCTTTTTTTAGCTGTCTTGTGTCACTCTCTTCTCGTTACCGGCTAACTAGGTGTTGTGGACAACCATCCACAACATGTATGTGCTCATGTGTGCTTTGCATGTTTTGTGGATTGATTGCTTGATAGAATGATCATAAATGTGTAGAGACTTAATTTTGTGATTTCCGTTCCTTAATAGAAATTCCTACTCATAGAGGCTAGAATCATAGTCTTTATCTTTCCAAGATAATCAGATTAGGGGCAATCTATTGATCTACTATTGCCAACTAGATGGATATTAAACTCTCAGATCGAGTGTATCTTATGTCTCATTCTAGTTATGAACCTCTTACTAATACCTTACATATTGTTCTTACTTTCCACTTTATAATATATATACGTTATGCATGTACAATTATGTTCCACTCATACTATCTAACAATCCTCCATAAGGCTCCAAACTACGTCCACTTACTTGATAGACCCCCAATGTACACTCCAAACCAAACCAAACTCATCCACTCTAATCCTCGCCCGTCAAACTTACATTATCTGTATTCCATCATACAACTACAAATCAACATCCAAATCCATGCAAAACCTTCTGCCACCAATCACTGTACATATGTAAATACATCTGCCCCACACACATACACATATTAATCTTACTTATGCATTGCATATTGAATTTAACACATCGGTTACTAACATACTTGCTAGCCATCACTAGCACACATATTCCACATATATCAAATCTACTTGTAGCTTACATGAATGTCCTATGCATTTGCAAACTACCATAATTTCGTCTTTCACTCATACATCATGCAATTGGATAATCACATAACACAAACCATTAAATCATACAATCCTAGCATGCTACTAGATATTTAAGGCATGTTATCATGAAATTACAAGTTCAAAGTCCCCTACCACATAATCCACAACATTCGATGGTGAATACACGATGGTGGCAGCGTCGGAGGTAAAATTGGCAGCCAAAAGCATCGCCTAGTTGAGAGAGCTATTGTCCCAAGGTTTTGGAAGTGCTAGAAGTAATCACAGTAAGATGGAGGCAACTGAAGTTTGTGTGGCGAAATATGTAATCCACAATTGCAATCACAACAAGATAGGGGTAACTGAAGTTTGTGCAGCAAAATTCATGATCCACAACAATGAACTAAGGGTGGCTAGGAGCAAGGGTTGTGCCAAAAGAAATGGCCGACCAAAAGTCAATATGGACTAATTGAAGGTCGGTCAGCGGCTGTGAAGTATTTGGTCAATCACAAGACGCCAAAATTGGTTGTGCACAACACCCAATGGAGGCAATTTTGTGACAACTATGGCCCACGTAAGGAGTTAAGGGCATGGGTAGGTGCTCAGTGACAGAGGAGATGTGGAGGAGGGCTCTAAGGGTCAAATTTAGTTGGTGGCGGAGCCTGCTGATGATCGGTAGCACAAAAACGACGCCTATTCCCTAAATTGCACACACAACCACTTGCACATGTGGCCAAAGGGGAGAGGAAGAGGGTTGGATGTGGGTGAACCAAGGCCCAAAAAGGGTGACAGAGATAGGGCCAAGATGTGGTGGTCGGCCGAAGCTACAACATGGCCAATCGCCACCCACAACCAAAACAATTGGTGTGGGCGATTATGCATCTAGCACGACATAGTGTGGAAGGGTGTTTTGGAGTTGGGCTAAGGTGGAGCGAAGGTCCCCAGGCCTTTGCCATACCAAGGCTAATAGAGGTAATCCCCACTATCTTCGGGTCGAGGCAAACAAAACCAAATATGGTCATAAGCCATCTTGCGGCCGGTGGCTAAAAATTGGCAATACAAGGGCCGACTGTGCGGATGGGACGAATGAGCAAAGAGGGGTCGGGTGCTAGAGGCCCCCTTTCCATCTCCTAGCCGAGGCGACATCATGTAGAGGCTGACTAGCCAGTGATTGACCACTGGTGATGACCACAACAAAAAAATATTGACATATGTCGGACTCAGTCAAAAAAAGAGGGGCGATGTTGTGCTAGGGTAGTGACTCAACCGTCTCCAAATTGAGACAGACAGAGGTGGTCCAAAGGCCATTCAGCATTCAATGACACTGCAGTGGCCCAAAACAACAAAACAAAAATGATTCAAGGGATGCAGTTATTGCACAGTTGGCGGAAGTGCAAAGAGGCCAAGAAGTGGCCAAGCTAGGCTGGGCATCATCGGGTAGAGGCAAAGCCTCCTGGCCAGTGGCAGCCAAAGACCTAACCAGAGGGTTTGTTTGGCTCGGGCGGAAGGGAAAAAGATCTAGGGAGGACATAGAGGTCGAGCTGCCAGACAAGGTCGGACCATCAGGCAGGGTCAAAGCCCATGGCAATCAGATGGAGCTAAGCCTAATGGATGGTAGCGGCAAACGGTGTCGTCAGAGCTCTGTCAGCCCAAAATGGATAGAAAGGAAGACAACGGAGAAGAACATTGAGGCACTAGGAGCATGGAGGGGGTGGCGACGACTTTAGCCGGCACCACCACGACTATAGTAGCTAGGAGGATCCAATTCCACCGAGATAGTCGGCATTCGGTAGTGGTGGTGTTACGCCTAAGGGAGTCCAGAAACTATGGGAAGAGGCAGACATGGCTAGCAGAGCAAAAACAAACTAGGGGAGGGCCGAAGAGCTGTCTTGGGCGGTGGCCCTACCGTCATCAACTAGACGAAGGTGGTTTGGAGACCGGACGGTGGCCAAATGCAGGCTGAAAACAGTGAAAACCCTGGTAAATTTTGGTAGCTCAAGGAGGAGCAAAGAGAGGATGGCGGCGGCTCTAGCTAGCACCATTAGACTCATGGTGGCCGGGCGAAGCCGAAATCGGCGAGAGGTGGTGGGTTCCGTTGATGGAGGAGGTGCGGTGGAGGGTGAGGGAGCTCAGGTTCTCATGAGCTACCTTGATCCTTCTGGACCACTAAGGAAAGAAGAAGCAGTCGTAGCTACGAGCCGCAACTTGCTTTTTGTCCACCTTACGCATCATACCTCAAATATTTTCTCCATAACTTTCTTTTTACATGCCCAAGTCCCCTCAAACACATTGAAAACCATATTTTCTTTTGTTTTCTCCTTTGGCATGCCAAAAATATCTCTGATTAGTTAAGGCTTAGCGGTCGTGACTAAGCCCCATACTCGACTCTACAGGTACAAATACCGAAACCATAATGCTAAAAAACAAGTACGTTGAAGCATCACATTTATTTGCAAAAAATAATCAGAAAAATAGCAAGAAAATCACAAAAAAATTAGGGATGTAACACTCTATGAAATTTTAGGCTTTCCTCTCTTTAATTTCGTGATTACCTACTTTTAAATAGTACACTAAGTCGGTTTAAGTGTTTGACTTCAATTAGTAATAAAATCTCTTTCAGAAAGGCTTAAACTAGGCAACCAACACAAATAGCGATCGATCGTTTGACACAATGATTGAGCATTCACTGTTTCAATTATGGTACAACATTGCTAGCAATTGATTGTTCAATATTGCAATCGATCGATAATTTAAACTCAGCTTAATTTAACAAAGGCTAATTTAGGTGTCTATCGATCGATTGGTCAAGTGTAATGTGTAGTGATCAATTGATTGACCAATAATTTTATTATTTTGCCCTAATTTGGTTTGAAACTCCCAAGTTCACTTAATTCACTCATTCTAAGAAAATCTAAGTGAATTATTATGTGCGTGTATGCAAATTTAAATTTTACTTTCAACACTCTGCTTAGTTTTCAACATTAATCAATAAGAGCACGCCTGCTCCTTGTTTTCAACTCAATTAATTCGAAATTTGACTTACCACAACTAAATCTAGTCAAATTCCTAAGACTAAAACCATACATGAACTTTCAATATAGTTTTGATAAGTGAAATTAGCCAATTACAATATATATGCCTCATATGTTCTTTCACGATCTTTTGCAAGATTTGTGTTATAATCAGACTCGAATACCAACTTCTATTGTGCAACTCTACTTAAATAAATCACTACCAAGTGACATGTCCCAAGGTGTGCTAATGAAGATACTTTTAGTTCAACACTAGTAGTTACATCTCATACCATGAGTATTTCATAAAGCCTCAAAAGAAATATCTACCATGCACTAGCATAACCAACCTCAAAGTTATACACTAACACACTATGTCCCATACCATAGTTGTCTGATGGTTTCTCCTCAGTAGTTCCACAACTCTTCATGACATGTTCACCTAAGAGTGTTTCGACCTTAGAGTCTACCATACACTCGTCAAATCTATCCAATGGTTTAAAGGACCTAACAAAGCATTGACTCAGAACCCTTCAAACTTAATCACAAATTAGTATACTTTTCCTAACAATTTTGAATTATGAGGAGTTCCCTAATCTTGTTAATCTTCTTAATACAAAGAAACATCAATTCTTCATTCATTAGCCACTTTGCTCCAACACATGGTTGTTCCTTGATTCCATTGGTCAAAGGTCTCCCATGAAATCTCATTATCACACATAAATTGTAGGTCAAAGAGATTTCCATACTCTATCTTCTTGTGAAGCTTCCATCATCTCGTGAAAACATTGGGATTGCACAACCAAATTGGTAAGAAGGGGCTTCCCTTCTTCAATAAATCTTCAATGAGTAATTACATTAATCTTTCACCACCAAATGTACCACCTCAACTTCAACTTTCTACTTAGAACATCTGACACAACATCTACTTTACTCTAAACCCTTAAAATTTATAAGTGCTTCGAAGTTTACTCCACACAAGTAGTGTTTCCAAATATCCAAAGTAAATACTTCCATTGATAATTCTAGGTCATAGGTTGGGTAGTTCTAATCATAAGTTTTCTACTGCATAGATATCTATGCTACAACTTTGTCTTCTGCATAAGTGTGCATTGCAAGCATCAGCATACCCTACAATTCTCTTTTTGCTTTCAGGTAAAACCTATACATGCACATGAATAAGTCCTATTTCCAAATCTTGGAAACTAACTTCACGTCTCTTAATCCAAAAGTTTTTGAAATTAGATGTTCAACTATTTCAATTCAAAAGATATTACCTGATAAGTTGTTTTAACTATAGGTGTGGTCCTCAAAATCAAATTAGAAGTAAAATCCACTTCCTTCCTTAGAAGCAGGATAAATAACTCCTTTGGGAATTTGCTAGGAAATTTCAGTATTTCATCCATCTTTCACTTTCTCTTTTTCACAATTAGCACATTGACATAGAAAGCTAAACAACCTTTAAGGTAACTTGGTGAACCTTCTTGGCTGAAAATAATAAGGAAACTTCCTTCCTCCATATCCCCGAGCTTCAAAAACACAAACTCTTTACATATTTTCAAATATTTTGCAAGTGTCATCATTTATGTTGGAAACATCAACACTACCCATTCATATCACAAATCAAACTCCACTAGTTAAAATAAAGGGTTGAAGCAACAACAACAATATTGGTAGCTGTCAACACCATTCCGTTTAACTACATCTTGTCTCATTCGATTTAAGACACTTAGAACCAACATTATTTGCATAAGCAAGTATCAAGATTTTACAATACACTATTCTACCCATATCAATCCAATCTATTCAACATAAGTGCATAATTATGATCTTAGACATGTAAACAAATTAACCATATTCTCTGATACCAAATTGTCACACCCTAAGATTTTTAAACTTATTTTTATTGGATAAAACAATGAAAATGAATTTTTCTTTGAAGTTCTTTTTGTCAAAATCAGTGACATGATATATTAGGGTGCAACTAACTTGCTTTTCAAATAGACGAATACTAAATCAGAGTACAATAATAATCCTAGTCAAATCTCATCTTAAATTGAATAAGATCTTGCTCGAGTACATATCTAAATATCTTGATATGCAAAAAGATAAACATATTGACACTCATGTGCCTACAACTAACTACCTTTAAGTAAGAAAATGTTAATCACGCCAAGAGGCCCTAGTAATATCATCCTTGCAGCACATCCAAAGTCCTAAATTAACTTTTACCCTATAAAGAACCAACATCACATAGATACTGAGTATACAAATATACCTGATAAGTATAACACACACATATATATATATTATATGTCTTTTACCTTATTTACTAGTATAATATTAGGTTAATTTAGGGTTGATTATGGTTTATTTAGATTAAGTTAGATATTAATATTATATTTTAATTATTAAATAATTTGGGAGTTACTAGTAGTTTAGGTATGCATTTGAATCAAGTTGAGATTTTAATTATATTCTATATGTCTAAAATGTGAAGTTTTTGTATTTTGTAGGTAAGGTACGCTTATCGAGGTATTTGGATAATATTTTGAATAATTTAAAACACTCTTGACACACTTTAAAATGATTTGGACAACTTTTTGGAGTTACAAACAAGTTAGAAAATAATATGGACATGAAAGAAAGAGCTTAATGAACATAGTAGAAAATTGGACATGAATATGGATTGTCCAGTGAACAAGCTTAGCATCTTGAACATAAATTGGACATGAAACTGAACATAATTGTCTAGATTGTAGAAATAGTATATCTGTTCGAACAGGCATGCAGGGTGATTGAATGGGATAATGCACAGCTTCCTATTTTGAGCCAATTTTGAGTCGTTTTCATATTAGACTTCTTCCTATGATTATTATGCCTATATAAAGACATATTTGGCTTGAAATTAAAGGTTTTGAGTAGATTTTCAGAAGAGAAGAAGATGGAAGATTATTTAAAGCTTTCAATGGAGATTCAATAGCTTTATTCTACCATGCAAGGCTAGATTTTTTTTTTACTTAGGAGTTGACGAAACTATAGATAAGTTCAATTTCTTTTTTTTTAAAATTTAGATCTCAGTTGTGAATAATGACAGTTGTATAATAAGGATTTCTTTTTTAATGAAAAAGCTTTTCATTTTTATTCAAATCTATGTTGATTTATTGTCTTGTAGATGATAAATTAATGTGATTTTGATATTTACATTGATTCTAATTTCTGTGATTTAGATGAGATGGTCATGCAGTAGTTTTAATGTTCATATAATTAATTAATTGGATGAGTTATACTAAGATTAGACAAGTCATGCCTATAGTTTACTTTAGTGTAGATGATTCGTATTATTGTCAAAGATATAGTTCATGCCATGGATTTAATTAATAATTCTTTCTGAAGTAATTCTAGCTTGTAGCTGAGAATATTTATTGATATTCACACTAGATTTAGATTAAAGGTTAAGGAATTATTATGGTTCTATAGTAGATTTGATTTCCTAAGTAATTTTTATTATATTGATCTCTTTCTTTTAAATTAATTGATTACTTTCCTTTTCTTAATTAAAGTTTAAGTTGTTTTAGTTTTTAATAAACAAATTCCTCTCTTAGATTTAGTAATAATTCATTTGTACCTGAGGTTCGACAACCCTTAAATATTTATCATAGTACAATTACCTTGTACACTTGCAAAGGGTTTAATTATAAACAATCAATACCCAATGAGATGCCATCACCACACATAAGTGGAATAAACAAAACATTCATAATTGCTATTTCATAATTTCAAATATCATAATGTGACCTCACTCTAGAGTCGTTTGCTCCATAAGTGTAATCCATAAGGTTATCTATGATACGGTAGCCACATCTAAGAGTGCAACTTCTCCTCACTAGACCATGAACTACTCATAATTGGGTCTCAAGTATTTTGAGGACTACCCACTCCATCCACACCTTGAAACCAAGGCCCATAAGGGCTCATGGACCCAAGTGATTGAAATTCTGACTTCCATAATCATCGAAACCTCTTGTATTGCACTACATAGAACTAATCATCTTTTAATACTCAAGCTCATTCAAACACATCTACTGGGCCAGTGAAGTGGTTCTACATACTGTCAAACCCCCTCACCCAAAATAGGTGAGCAGATGTGATAACTTCTAACCCAACCCTTGATTAGATCGGAATTCATGGTCGAGCCCATCGCTTTGTTTAAGAACAATCTGGAGAATAAATATAAAAAGAAAATTAAGTACTTTTTATCATGACTATGACTAAGTATTTAACTACCAAATCCAAGTGCAATGACATCAACATATGCCTCAAACTAATTAAAAAAATCTACTACTACAAATGAAACACTGTCAAAATAATATGAAGTTTCTAAATGTTCATTTATTTCCTACTAACTATCCCTTAGCAAACTTGTTCCCCTACTCAGTGGCTCCTCTGCTATTGTCCTTGTCTTAGAACAAATTATCCTAAGCAGCTGTGTGACACCATCACACAAGGGATCCCAAAGGATTCCCAAAACAAAATAAGGGTGAGTGTAAACTCGGTAAGGTTTTGAAAACACTTACATTAACACCCTAACACATGCATCAACATTCAAATCAAATTCATTAAGCAACCATAATGTACGTAAATCTCAAAAGAACATCAAAAACCATACAAATCATATCAGTATAATTTAATCTTAAAATTACATCAAAAATAAGTTTCAATATGATAGACATTAGAGTTACGAAAATACTTTTACTTGATACCTGATGCATGAACTTGACATTCCAAACATGAGATGCCAAAATAATACCTGATCAAGCAATGCACACGCACATGACTAACCTGGACTCCAACTCCAAAATTCTAAATAGAATAAACATCCGAGTCATCTCAACCTGGGGAGGCAAAAATCTACCCTTTCGGACAAAAAACCCTACCCTTTCAGATATAAATGTATGCATTTTGAAACAAAAAACTAATTCAATAAATCTCTGATATGGCTAATCCAACAACTATAGAAACTTTAACTAACCACGATTAATCTATAGTTTATAAATTATTTTCATGATGCAATGAATTATAAAATATTTACATGTGCAACCCTAAGTAATCATGCTACTTCATGTAAGACATAATTCAGTAAATAAGATCATATATGCTAAGACATGATGCATGTAACATGAATTTAAGAAGATAATCTCATATGCATTTATACATGAGTCTAAATTTCATCAATCATTCTTAACCTATTATGTGTGGAAGAATATCAAAAGTATGAACATAGATATTTAGTGTAAGGTCCCTGATTTTTCTATAATTTTTTTGTGATTTTCCTGCTATTTTTTTGGTCATTTTCAGCGGGAAAATGTGACGTTTCGGCGTATTCATATTTATGTATACATACCCCATATTTATACCATAGAGTCAGGTGTAGAGCTTAGTCGCAGGCCGCGGGCCTCGCTATGCGCTTACGGCGCGAATTTTGGAGGTACAATGCGTGAACGGTAAGTGAACGCGTGTTGGGGACATAGATGTAAAAATTGAAAAGAATGAATAGTAAAAATCGACTTAAAAGTCGATACAATAAGTTTCTTTCCAGAATCGACATTCCATAAGTTTTTTTCACGTCCAGTGGTTTTTGGAGAAACCCGAGCTCAATTCCGGTCGCTCTGTTCTCCCTCCTCTGTCATCATATTCTGGCGGTTCTTGTCAAGATCCACTTTGCCTCACTGCCACGAGTCCGTAGGTACCAGCTATGACTGCCGCCACGGCCTCTTTGCTCCTCCACGAGGTACCGAACCTTTTTTCGGGTTTTTCTCTCCTTTAATCCCGTTTTTGAACTGTGGGTGTACGATTTTGACATCTTTTGCGGCTGCTCTCAACTAGACTTATGTTTAGTTGGCCGCTAGTAACCCATAGGCGTTGGCTAGAGCCACCGCCATACTTTCTTCGCTCCGTGGTGAGCTACCGGCACTTTGGTCGGGTTTTGTTTCTACTATTCCATCTCACTGTCCGTGGGATTTTTTGGATGCCGATGGGTTTCCGGTTGTTGTCCGGCCACTAGTAGGACTCCATCCAGCCTACCTCAACCCGGTGTCAGTAGGGGTTTACAGTTTTCGACCCCACCTTGCCCCTATTGCCTTGCTCCTCCCGATTAGACGCTTTGGGTGCGTCTCGGGTTGTGGGCATCGGCGAGTTGTGGGCCATTTGGCCATTATGGGCTCTGCCCCGGCTCGGCGACAGTGAGGGTCAGCCCCACTTGGCCCGATTATTCTTCCGCTCGGAATGGGCCGCTTGCAATTTGCCCTATACCGTGCGAGATACACAGCCACCCGCACCATGGGTTTTGGTTGTGGGTGGCTATCGGCGATGTCGCCGCTTTGATTGGCCACAGCTAGGGCCTTAGCCCTATTGGCTTTTGTGGGCCTTGGGTCGCCTCCTTTCAGCCCTCTTCCCCGCCCCTTTGGGTCGCATGTGCATGTGGCCACGCGTGTGCTTTTGGGTTTAGGCGCCGCATTTGCACCGCCATCGGTTGGCTTTGCCACCAAGTGGAGTTGACCACTAGAGCCTCTACCACCTCTCCTTTGTTCTCAAGCATTGCCCCACACTCTCCACCCATATGTGGGCCTTTGTTGATGCGAAATCATCGCTGTTGGGTGCTGTCCACGGCTTATTTCGACGTCTTGTGGCCGGCTGAGCACGTCTTAGCCACCGGCTGATCTTCAGTGAGTACACCATCGACTTCTAGTCGCATTGCCATCTAGGTTGGCTTGACTTTTCTCCCGGCCGCCCTAGTGTGCCGCCGTGGATCGCGGGTTTTGTCGCATTGATTTTTGACACCCTGTTTGGCCGTTATTGTTTCCGGCACTTCCTAAAATCCTCGGGACAGCAACTCTCTCAGCCAGGCAATGGTTTTGACTGCCAACTCCGCCGCCGACGCCGCCACCGTCATGTGCTCGCCATCAAACGTCATGATTACGAGGTAGGGGAGCTTTGAACTCGGAATTTCATGAAGCATGCTTTGAATGAGTAGTAGCATGCTAGGATTGTATGATTCCATGCTTTGGATGTTAAGTAACGTTCCGATTGTATGATATGCATGTAAGCACGATTATATGACATGTTGAAATGTATATGACATGCATGTTGGTTGTAAGTATGTTGGATGTAAGTATGTGCTAGTGATGACTAGCGTGTTTGTTGGTAAGTTTCGTAGGTTGATTGAGTATGTGCTAGTGATGGCTAGTGTGTATGTTGACGTTTGTACGCATGTGCTAGTGATAGCTAGCGTGCATATTTGAAGTATGTTTGGATTACGCATGTGCTAGTGATGGCTAGCGTGTATATTTGAAGTATGTTTGGATTATGCATGTGCTAGTGATGGCTAGCATGCATGTTTGGAGTATGTATGGATTATGCATGTGCTAGTGATGGCTAGCGTGTATGTTTGACATATGTATGCATGTGCTCGTGATGGCTAGCGTGTATGTTTGACGTATGTATGCATGTGCTAGTGATGGCTAGCATGTATGTTGATATATAAATATGTATGTATGCACTAGTGATGACTAGTGAGCATGTTTGTAAGCTGCGTATGTATGACCGTATGTGTATGTTATACGTATATGTGATAGACATACGTATGTATGATGACTATTTGACTATGCTATGGATATGTGTAAGTGTATGTGGGTAGAGGTATGGGCGATGGACAGTAAGAGGTGACTGAGATTTTGTCTGGATTTGGATATGGATGTGTAAGCGTATGGTGGATGACAGAGGATATGGGTATGACGGGTGAGGTTTGTCAGCCAGTAAGAGTGTGCATAATTGTACAAGCATAACGTACAGATTATGAAGTGAAAAGTAAGCATAATAAGTGAGATATAAGTAAGAGGGCGACAACTGGGTTGGCTTTAAGGAGCTTCATGTGATGATGTTTAGTGTAAGGTGATTTGGCCATAAGATGGATGGCGAAGTATGTAAGACTGTAAGGGTTTGATGTACGATGAGTTTTGTTCATGATGTGGATGGGTAAGTGAAGTCTGTTGCCTTGACGAACTAGGGTTTCGATCGGGCTCAGCTTCGGTTTGATCAGTCGAGGACTGTGAGTTTGTGTGGCATAATTGTACCACATAATATACTTAATTCAAACTTGAATTATAAGCACAGCTAATGATAGCATTGTGAGTTTGAGACCTGAGGGTTCGACGGATTAAGTTCCGTGTTTGAGCTAGCCGATAATGAGTCTGCTGAGCATTTCTCATGTCTTGCCATGATGTTTATCCTGCGGGATGTTGTCTGTGTGCTGTATAGAGCACCAGACATCTGATGCTCTATTGAGAGCGATATATGTTTCTGATTTGGTCTGCGTGTTGTATAATCCCAGACGTTTGATGCTATGTTGAGAGTGATGTACATTTTTTATTTTGTCTATGTGTTGTATGAAGCCCAGACGTCTGATGCTCTGTTGAGAGTGTTGTATGATTCCGCCCAAGAGTGGCACTATATGTTTCTGCCCAAGTGGCACTGTATGTTTTCTACCCAAGAGTGGCAATGGCACTATAAGACCCATTATGGTGGGCAATTCTCTGGCACTATAAGACCCATTATGTTGGGTGATTCTATGGCACTATAAGACCCATTATGGTGGGCAACTGTATGACCCCTTATGTGTGGGTGTTTATGTTTGCGTGCTCAGGTAAGTAGTATCATGGATCTACTCTTACCTGTTTGATCCAGTGCCCCATGAGCATTGGTGTGCCTTACCTTAGGAAAAGTCCATGGCATCTAGTCACTCTCCGGAGGTTAAGGTGTTGCCCCAGTGGCATTCTTTTCCATTTTGACGCTGGAGCTTATTAGTTGTAATGAGCTTCAGTGGTCGTTGATATGTGTACGATTATGAGCACGACTGTAAGAGTATGAGTATGTGTACGACTATAAGCGTATGAGTATGAGCACGACTGTAAGTGTATGTGTATGAGCATGACTATAAGAGTATGTGGATGAGCACGACTGTAAGAGTATGTGTATGAGTATGATTGTATGAGTAAGGTCGTACATGTATGTGTAAGCTGTATGAGTGATCATATGATTGTACGAGTAAGGTCGTACATGTATGTGTAAGCTGTATGAGTGAGCATATGATTGTACGAGCAAGGTCGTAAGACCCTGAATAAGGGTGTTTGTGTAAGTTTGATTTGATAGTATGATTTTGGCACGATGGTGCCTTTGGTATGATGTTGGCACGATAGTGCATTTGGTATGACTTTGGCACGATGGTGCATTTGGTATGTCTTTGGCACGATGGTGCTTTTGGTATGATTGTATGTGTATGAGCATGATTATGATATGCCTGTTGTTCATCTTTGCATTGCTTGAATGCATGTATTTTGAACTTAGTGAGTTCATTGTTTTGGTTTCCCCTACTGGGTATTTTCCTACTGAGTATGAAAATACTCACCCTACTCTTTTTAGCCCCGTTGTACAGGAGGTTTTGCAGGTTTGTACGGAGAGCTCCTGGAGATGGATGCTCATTTAAGCGGTGGATTGATTCCCGTTGACTCAGGTATATACTTCACTCATTGCGAGTTTAATTGTGCCACGATCCAATGTATTGGGTGAGACGAGACGTTAAGATGTTTATTCTGGACTTTCATTTGGATTAGTCGGTGGACTGTTATGGGACTTGCACTCAGGGATGCCTGGGAGAGATTTGTATTTAAAGTCTATGATCATAGCAATTTATTCGTACGTGTGTTTTTGAGTAGCGTCTGATGATATTTGCTTTGGCCGTACGATGTTTGACCGTATGATGAAAATATTTAGATGGAAAATGGATGTTTACTGTTTTGAATTATAAACTATTTTATCAAGTTTTGATTTCGCCATTTTTCCTCCGATTTACAGACATTATATTGCAAAAATTTTCCGTGAATTTTAAGGAAAATGTGTGAAAAATCTCGGGCGTTACATTTAGAATATGGAAAATCCAATAAAACTCATGCACATGCATGTAAAAATTGCTTTGAAACTTGTATTTGAAAGAATTTAGGCTCAGACATCCATATATCTTCATAATCATGATAAATCGCATAATACATGGTGTTAATGCAAGAAAACATCATCAAGAAAAAGCCTCTTACTTCTAGATAGAAGAGAATCACTTTAATTGCTCCCTAGATCAAGGAATCCGTAATAAGAAATTAGGATTTATTAGCCCTAAGCATGAACTATAATCATTCTACCAAATTAAGACTCAATATACCCTTTACGATCCAATGTGCATGTGCAACATGTGCTCAATTCCTCATACAAATATATGTATTCATTACAATAAACAAGTATAACATGAACTACATAATCCTAAATATGAGTTCTATGTAACATGAAGCATCTTCAATACAATGACTATCAAACATATTCATATAGAATTATTATCAACTATGTAATGTGAGCATAATTTGTAAATATATATTCATGAGGTTATGGTGTTAAACATCCCAAGCAATATTTTTACATGATCAGGATCATAAACATAGTTTAATCCTAATAATGATAAGGCTTAACATTAATTCCCAAATATTATACACACTTGAGCCCTGACCCCAAGTTTATAAGATCTCAAGATGATCTTAGTTAGCCTAGGTTTATCTGTATTATAATTATAAAATTGAGACTTTAGTTGATATTATTACATAGTAAGAGTATTATGCCTCCCAAAATAATAAGTTTAATCTTCATAACTTCAATTTCCCATTATGGGTATTTTGGTCCATTTTATATTCTTATAGCCTCTTAGTGATTTCTATAAGGTACATATTAGGGTCAAATATTTTTAATTATGTTGTTAATTAACTAGTAATCTTAGTTTATCACATAAATAATGAACCAAAATCGTAAATATAATTAAGTAGGTGAAAACCTAAGGGTACTATCAGAATTTTTGTGATTGATTAGAAACTCAAATAGATCTAATATTTTAAATATAATTTCCTAAGAGAGTCGTAATATTATAGTAAAATTATTAAATTTTACATATTAGTATTTCCCCCTAAACCGTAACCGGTTCAATAGTTAAGGTAAAATACACCATTAAGAGTAAAAACATAATTTTATATACTTTTTGTAGATTTTTGTTTGACTTGAAACTCGGTCAAAAAGTTACTTATACTTATGGTAAACTACCATAATTTTATAGAAGTTTTATAAAATTTCTATGAATATGAACCGGGTCTAGATATGTGATTTCATTATATTATCTTTTTGTTTTTCTGAGCCGAACCGGGAAAAATCCCAGACCGGTCATCTTCAACCTCTGCCAAGTTCAGAACAGAGAAACTAAGCTATGTTATGGACCTGAGAAAGTGGGATGCGACCTCCGACGGCCATAGGCCATGGAATAAACATCCAAATGTTATATTACATTGTTTGGAATCCAATTACAGTGTCATGGGAGGGAGTCATTGTTGGTTTTGACATGATATAAAAGCTGGAATCGGGTACTATTTTGTGTTGAGCTGATCGATCGCCCCTATTGCCTATTCGATCGCCCCGTTTGAACGGCTGTTGCCCCGTTCAAACGGCCTAACAGATTTCTGAAAAAAAGAACAGTCACGATGATTTATGCGACAGGTTGATTTAATACTTAGCCATTTCGGCTTCGTAAGGTTTTATGATTATCAAAAGACCGACGGGAGTAACAGTAAGAATAATATAGAGAAAAATAGAGAGCGCCTCTTCCTTTTCACTGGTCCTTTCTCTGGTTCTCTGAGAGAAAAATCCTGAAAATCACTCCCTCCATTCTCTCTGATTTTCTGAGTTCTTCACTGAGCAATAGAGTCTACCCCGATTGAGATCCTGCCTGTTTGAGTGGAAGTGCACCTTCAAACAGGCTGTGTGGTTCATTGTATCTCACGAACGGAATGCTCTGGAATGCCTGTGCATGGAGGGCAACATATCTGTTTCAAGGTCAGCGAGTATCGTGCCTCGAACTTGGTTCATAAATTTCTCTTCTTTATGATATTTAATTTATATATATATATATATATATATATATATATATATATATATATATATATATATTTGAGAATATATTTATGTGTGATGATTTGCATGTTATTTTGTGATTTGTATTCAATCTGAACTATATGTATGTAGTAACCCCAACAATCTTGAAACATATATCATTTGATTGTGTTGATTGAATACTGCAATTATGGGTGTTGACAAGTCCCTGAAACCTGAGAAGTTTGATAGAAAAAATTTCATGAGATGGCAGACAAAAATGAAGTTTTGGCTGACACAGTTAAACATATTCTATGTGGTTTCAGATGCTATTGCTGATAAGACTGTTTCTTCTGAATCTGACAAGACTGTGAGTTCTTTTGAAATTGGAATTGATAAGACTCATGATAATGAGAAATTCAAAAAAGATGATGAACTTTGCCATGGTCAAATTCTTAGTGTTTTGAGCAATGAACTGTATGATTTGCATGTGAACACTAAAACTACCAAAGAATTATGGGATACCCTTTATAAAAAATTTGGAAAAGAGCATGAAGGGGAAGAAAAGTATGTTGTGGGAGAATATTTTGACTATAAGATGGTTGATAACAAATCTGTTCGAGACCAGGTAGTTGAAATACAGAATTTGGTAGCTAAGATCATTGGGAAAGAAATTCCTGTTGACGAGAGGCTCCAAGTTCCTGCTCTCATCGACAAACTACCACCCTCATGGTAGGATTTTCAAATTACCTTGAAGCACAAGAGGGACGCCATGTCCGTTGATGACTTGATAGTGGCCATTCAAATTGAAGAGAAGCACAGGGGTAAGATGAAAGTCTTGCAAGGTACTTCTTCTGTGGCCAATGAGAGTGCTCAAGCTAATGTTGTGGAAGGGAAACCCAAGTTTTTTGGTAACAAGAAGAAGAACAAGAAGTTTAAAAATCAGCCTCTCAAACCTGGTTCAAATATCCAAAAAGACAAAAAGTTGAAAGTTTGCTGGGTCTGTGGGAAACCTGGACATTTTGTAAACAAGTGCAAGGAGAAGAAAGGCCAGGACTAGAGTCATGGTGGGGCTGCATCTTCTGCTCAGGCTAATGTGGTTATTTCATATGATAGGTTAGTAGTAACTAATTCTGAAATTAACTTGGCATGTGAACCTACTGCTTGGTGGGTTGATACAGGAGCAACTGTTCACATCGGTGTTAATGTTTCTTCTTTTTCTTTTTATCAGGAAGTAAAGGATAGGACAGTGACGATGGGGAACTCCTCTGTGGCTAGAGTTCATGGAGTTGGAAGTGTGGATATCCGGTTTACATTGGGGAACACATTAACTCTCCATAATGTTTTGCACATGCCAAGTGTGAGGAAGAACCTTGTTAGTGGAGTGCTTCTTATTAGTGAAGGATATAAATTAGTGTTTGAGTCAAATAAAGTTGTAATAACTAGACATGGTACTTTTGTTGGTAAAGGCTATGTGTGTGATGGTCTCTTTAAATTAAATTTGGTTTCTTGTAATAACTCTTTATTTCAAGTAGATGACTCTTTAATTTGTCATGTTGATTCTTTTGATATGTGGCATATGAGGCTAGGACATGTGAATTTTCAAATCATTAAGAGAATGATGAATCTTGATTTGATTCCTAAATTGCATGTTCAATCTCTTGATAAATGTGAAGTTTGTGTTCAAGCAAAACAACCAAGGAAACCATATAAATCTATAGCTAGATCTACATGCTTGCTTGATTTAATTCACTTTGATATTTGTGAGTTGAATGGATTATTGACTAGGGGTGGTATGAGATATTTCATTACTTTTATTGATGATTACTCAAAATTTTATCATGTATACTTGCTTAAGTCTAAAGATGAGGCTTTTGAGAAGTTTAAGGTTTATAAGATGGAGGTTGAGAATCAAACTGAGAGGCGGATCAAGAGACTAAGGTCTAATCGTGGTGGGGAGTATTGTTCTCTTGAATTTTACAAATTTTGTGAAGATCAAGGAATAATACATGAAACCAAAGCCCCTTACTCTCCTCAATCTAATGGTGTGGCTGAAAGAAAGAATAGAACTTTTATAGATATGATAAATTCTATGTTTTCCTCTTCAGGTTTACCTAAAAATCTACGAGGAGAAGCAATTCTTTCAGCATGTATAATCTTAAACCGTGTGCCTCATAAAGGACAAAATGTAACCCCTTATGAATTAATGAATGAAAGAAAACCAAGTTTAAAGTTCATTAAGGTTTGGGGATGTCTTGCTAATGTTAAAATCCCAAATGTGAAGATGGACAAACTAGGTTCTAAAACTTATGATGCAGTTTTTATTGGTTATGCACAAAATAGCAGAGCTTATCGGTTTTTAGTAATTAGGTCTGATAGGCAGGATTATGCTCCCAATACTATTAAGGAGTCCGATGATGTAACATTCTTTGAGAATGTATTTCCTATGAAGGAAAAGAATAAGGCTGTAGTGCATAAAGAAGATGTTTCATCATCTTCAACTCCTAGAATGGAAGATTCAGGAACTAATGTGGATGTTAGGAGATCTAAGAGAACTAGAATAGAGAAGAACTTTGGGGATGACTTCTATACTTTCATGGTGGGGAATGAGGATCCTTTGACTTTTAATGAAGCTATGCCGTCTAGTGAAGCTCCTTTATGGAAGGAAGCGGTACAAAGTGAGATGAATTCAATACTTGCACATGGGACGTGGGTTCTAATGAATCTACCTCCAGGGTTTAAACCAATTGGATATAAGTGGATATTAAAAAAAAAAATTATCCTGATGGATCCATTGAAAAGTACAAAGCTAGACTAGTGGCTAAAGGATATAGTCAAAAGGAAGGTCAAGATTTCTTTGACACATATTCTCCTATGTCCATGATTACTACAATTCGAGTGCTTCTTGCATTGACAACTCATTATAACCTCGAAATTCATCAAATGGATGTCAAAACAACATTTTTAAATGGTGAATTAGAGGAGGAAATTTATATGGAGCAACCTGAAGGTTTTGTAGTTCCTGGTCAAGAAAGAAAAGTATGTAAGTTAGTAAGATCTCTCTATGGTTTAAAACAAGCTCCTAAACAATGGCATCAAAAGTTTGATGATGTTCTTCTTTCTCATAACTTTGTTGTTTGTACTAATAAATGCTTATATTGGAAGTCTTTCGATCACTCTTATATAATGTTATGCTTGTATGTGGATGATATATTACTGTTTGGTGATAATGTGGATCATATCAATAAGGTTAAGTGCTTCCTTAATGAGAATTTTGATATGAAAGATTTAGGTCTTGCAAAGGTAATACTGGGCTTGAAGATTGATAGGACTTCGCAAGGAATAGCTGTGAGTCAATCACACTATGTGGAGAAAATTCTAAAGAAGTATGGATACTTCGATAGAAAACATGTCAATACGCCATATGACGCAAGTGTAAGACTTAAGAAAAATTGTGGGGAAAGTGTATCACAACTTAGATATTCACAGCTAATAGGAAGTTTGAGTTATCTGGCTAACTGCAGTAGACCAGATATATCCTATGTTGTGGGAAGACTAAGTAGATATATTAAGAGCCTTAATGAATCTCATTGGACTGCCATTGAGAGAGTTTTCAGATATCTAAAGGGAAGTGTAAACCACGGTTTACATTATTCTGGGTTCCCTACTATATTAGAAGGATACAGTGATGCAAATTGGATATCAGATTCTAATGAAACCAAGGCTACTAGTGGTTATGTGTTTACACTATGTGGTGGGGCGGATGCATGGAAATCTTCTAAACAAATAGTGATAATAAGGTCTACCATGGATGCAGAGTTGGTAGCTCTTGATAAAACTGGTGGAATGGGGGAATGGCTTAGGGATCTTCTGATAGATATACCCTGGTTGAATAAGCCAATTCCTGGAATATTGATTCACTATGATAGTCAATTAGCTCTTGATAAGGTTAAGAGCAAGAATCATAATAAGAGGTCCTCCAGGTACATTGAACTAAGGTATAAAATCTTGTGCAAGTTGACTACCTCAGGTGTTATTACCTTAAGTTTTATACGATCAGCGGAGAATTTGGCTGATTCATTTACAAAAGGGTTGTCAGCAGGGCAAATCCTTAACTCATCTAGGGGAATGGGGCTGAAAGCCTATGATTAAGTCATCGTTAGTAGCAACCCAATCTCTCTGCGTGGAGATCCCACTACGAAGATTCAATGGGTAAAAACAAGCTGATGCGTGACTTGGAGAGAGCACTATTAAAATTAGTATGCTCATTCCCTTGTTATGATGAGAGTGCTCTTAATGCATATGGAACAGGTTGACGAAAGTCTTAATGCAGTCAAGGCTTAAATAGCAGGGTATTGTGATGCATATTACCCTTGGAGACTATCACCTATATGAGTGCCACTAAGGTCACAGTTAAAGAGAACGGGGGCTTGTTCTCTAACGTGCAACTCATGAAAAGATACAAGGCGCATGGTCGTAAAGCGCTACCCCGAATGATCTCGAAAAGGGAGTTATTCTAAGTGTTAGGTTTGTCAAAGCTCTTACTTTAAGGTTCAAGTTCAAGACTTAGTTCACTTCGAACTTGTGAGAGTGGCGGCTTACCAAACTAGGTGTAGGTTCAAACCCACAAGGTACCTATCGCCGAAAACTTGGAGTACTGTTGCTCAGTGTTTCTTTTTATATGTCTTATTAAAAATTTGTGTTTGTGGGTGTGTTTTATATCAAGTCATGGTGGGGTTGTTGGTTTTGACATGATATAAAAGCTAGAATCGGGTACTATTTTGTGTTGAGCCGATCGATCGCCCCTGTCGCCCGTTTGATTGCCCCGTTCGAACGGCCTAATGGATTTCTGAAAAAAAAGAATAGTCGCGATGTTTTACGCGACGGGCTGATTTAATACTTAGCCGTTTCGGCTTCATAAGGTTTTATCATTATCAAGAGATCGACGAGAGTAACAGTAAGAATAACAGAGAGAAAAACAGAGAGCGCCTCTTCCTTTTCACCGGTCCTTTCTCTGGTTCTCTGAGAGAAAAATCCTGAAAATCACTCCCTCCATTCTCTCTGATTTTCTGAGTTCTTCACTGAGCAATAGAGTCTACCCCGATTGAGATCCTGCCTGTTTGAGTGGAAGTGCACCTTCAAACGGGCTGTGTGGTTCGTTGTATCTCAAGAACGGAACGCTCTGGAACGCCTGTGCATGGAGGGCGGCATATCTGTTTCAAGGTCAACGAGTATCGCGCCTTGAACCTGGTTCATAAATTTCTCTTCTTTATGATATTTAATTTATATATATATATATTTGAGAATATATTTATGTGTGATGATTTGCATGTTATTTTGTGATTTGTATTCAATCTGCACTATATGTATGTAGTAACCCCAACAGTCATGTCCTCTTCGTGCTCAAGAGACTAAGAATTTACTTTAAAAGGAGGTCAAAACTGTTCTCAACCAAAGTCATGTTCTTTGTACACTAATCAATTTCAAATGCAAGATTTGATAATAAAAAATCCTACCCAATATGTAATATCTCAACTAATGCACCTATCCACAAAAGTATAATCAATTAGCATGACCGGAGAACAATTTCATCTGTGCATGAAGCACAAACTGAGTTGTCAGCATAACCCAATATTATGGGGATTTCCTTGGCCATGTATAAAATTCAACATAAGAAATTTACATATTGCCACGTAAAATGAAGGCAAAGGAGGTGACACACAGAAGAAACTGATCACTAAGAACCAGAGGCAAGTCAGATACTCAATTTCACAAGACACACCAAGAATAAGCAAAAAGCATTCTACCAAGAATGAGATGCACCCCTCTCCTTACATCGAGCATGTGATGTAATCCTCCAGTTCTCAGGACTTGACAAGACGGTTGCCCACGACATTGACACCATTGGCTATAGCTAGTTGTTACACTCTCTGGTCAGCTTCCCCTTGAGCTGGATGGTCCTCTCCTCTCTTTTCTACACTTTCTCATTATCTGCGAGGTCTCCTCAATTCTATAAGGAATTGTTCCCTCCCAAAGGACTTCAGAAGTTTAACTTCATCAAAATTCCTTTCGACCTGAACTTCTAATTAAGCTAATTTCTAATTCAACTAGGTCATTTAGATTAAAGCTAAAACAGCCAACTAAATAAAAATTTGTAATTAATAATTAGGCTTTGATTACAAGTGGGTCCTACATGTGCACACGGGCTCATAATTTAAAAATTAAAATAAATTCAATATAAATATTTAAAAAATCATGTCTCTCTCATCTAACTTCTATTTTTCACATTCTAAGTACTGTTACAATGGACTCAAAGTTTACTTTCTATTTGATTCACACCCAAACTTACTACTAAAAGAGAAGAACTTAGATAAATAAGGTACTTGGTTCAAAAATACTAGTCATTACAATAACTCTCATCCTTAGAGAGTAGGAATACGTAGTTCCTATTTCATACAAAACTTTTTCTGTCTATATGGTTGAAGACTCACTTGAGGAGCTATATCAACATAAGGATCATTTATCCATAAGTGCCTTTAATCAACAATCTCAAGGTACGATCCGTTACAAAGATTTTTACACATATAAGGGTACATAATCCCAAGCATCATTAATCACAACATCACTCAACAACATGTCGGCCAGGACACCGATGCCAAATGGTAACCCACAGACACGTCAACCCTTGCCGACAGTGGGATAGCAAGGACTACCATCCTCATTGATGCCTCCCTGATACGTTGGACTCACTGTTGTGGCCTATCAATAGCACACCAACATGTCAATGCTTATCAATGTCCCATACTTTCATCTTCTCCATTGCAACATGTGTCACCAACGTGTCGGTAGACTTGCCAATGGTTGAGATAAGTATCAAGACTATCACCCTTGTTTAAAGTTAGCCCTAAATCATGTTGTAACAGAATATATCATTTATACTATCCCTCAATATGGCAATAAAGTGATTTCATGGAGTTAAATGTTCGTTTAACACAAATATCACGATGATCATCATCATAATAGGAACATGATAGAAATTCATTCATTCATGCTATCGTATCCAATGATTCCGTAATTCAAATCCAACATGCATATCTCATATTAAATATATTACAAGGTTAGCAATCCGACCTATTTCACGGTATAAAAATCCTTCCTCAAGTGTGATGCTGTAACACCCCGAATTGTGTGGAAGGGGGTAGGCCACTTAGGGTTTAGGGGTCCCGAACCACTATAAGGGGGTCTGGCCCACTAGAATTAGGTTTTTTATGAATTAAGGAAGAGTCCAAGACAAGTAGGACACTCAAAAGGAGGATGATGGGGCAGCCCCTAGATTGTAGAGGGCGACCCCTATATGTTAGGGGGAGGTCTTTTGGGGCTATAAGAAGAGCTCCTATTTTATAGGAGGGGGGATTTAAGATGACTTAGGAGGAGTCCACGCACTGTAGTTCAACCCTCTCATTAGCCAAAAATCCTAGAAACTATGGGGAAGTTTTATATAAGAAGGGGGGACCATTCTTTTTTGTTTGGTTCAGCCTCCTACTTCTCCTATCTCTTCTCCCTCCTCTTCCTTCTCCCAGCAAGGACCTCCATAACCAGCAATTTTAGAAGGCACAAAGCAGTCATCTTTGGATTGAATTCAAGGCCTAGAAGCGTAAAAGCAAAAGCTAGGAGAATTGGGGACAATTTGGTAGATGTATGCATGAGATTTTGGTAGATGTAATTCAGTCATAGTTTAGCCTTGCTCTAGGGGGTTTTTTGATATCATGAATCAGCTTTTATTAGTTTTGAATGATTGTGATTTTAGCTCTTATATATATGGCCAAATTGTGCATACATGATTCTGATTTTTGTCAAGTATATTAGCCCTAATTTGTGCAAGCATGTTGTTGATTTTTGTCATCTATCTTAGCCCTATGTTAGACATGAATGATTATGATTCTAGTCATGTATATTATCCTTAATTTGGGTATAAACATTGATGAATTTAATCCCTGGTTCATGGCCTTAGTTTAGGCCATAATTTTGCCTATTTAATCTATAATTTGAAGCATTCGTTTAGGCTCTACTTTGGTCAATTAAATCCCTTATTTGCATCCTTAGTTTAGGCCATACTTTGGTCATTTAAATCCTTGATTTGTGGCCTTAGTTTAGGCCATACTTTAGTCATTTAATTCCTCGATTTGAAGCCTTGGTTTAGGCTCTACTTTGGTTAATTAAATCCGTGATTTGCAGCCTTGGTTTAGGCTCTACTTTTGCTTTTCTAGATCCTTGATTTGTAACCTAGTTTAAGGCTATACTTTTGCCTATTTAAATCCCTAAATTGCAGCCTTGTTTTATGCTCTACTTTGGCCAAATTAATACCAAATTCTCAGCTTTGATTTATGTTATAATCATGCTGAGAGAATACCTAAATTTTAGCCCTACTTTAGGTTTTATTATTGCCTATCTAATACTTGATTCTCAGCTTTGATTTAGGATTTAATCTTCCTGATTGAATCCCTAATTTTTTAGCCTTAGTTCATGATGTATTCATGCTTATTGAGTCTCTGAATTTCAGCCTAAGAAGCCTCTGAATTTCAGCCTATGTTGACTTTGAATTTTAGCTTAAGATGCCTCTAAAATTCAACTTATGTTGTCTCTGAATTTTAGCCTTGATTGTGATATATCTTAAGTTGAATGTTATATCAGCTTGAATTTGTCATGTTAGGTAGTTGACTTGAGTTGTTCATCTCAACCCCAATCGGTTTCATTATAATGTTGAATTAGTCAGTTCATCTCAGCAAAAGTCTAAGTCCTTGTCATGTTGATTAGTTCACATGCTTAAGCCCTAAATTTGCATATTATCTTGCCAATCATGAGAGTCGGTTGCATGTATGAAAGGTTGTGTTTAGTATTAAATCTTTGGATGCATTAAGTCATATGTTCATTTAGCATTGTCTTAATTCACAATAATAGCCATGACAGTAATCTTTCAAACCTTTGTGGTCTCCTCTCCTTTGGGATAATGGATCTCTCCAAATGCGCAAACCAGGTTTTTGAGCATCATGGAAGGCTCACCTACCTCTGGCCAGTGTGTCCATGAGCACAGCTGGCACCTGCATCTCTAGACCTATGGTTGATCCAAGTGGATCTCTAGGGATGTTAGGATTTCCCTGCTAATGTGCAGTACTCCTTGTGAACGGGAGTCAATTTTTTAGATGACAATAAATGAGTTGTTTTCTGAATGGTGTAAATATCAGTTGAGTTGTTTAAGTTGCATTAGTTGCCAGTTTGAGAGTGTGGTTTATCTGATAATCATTACCTCATATATTACCTTTATGTGGTATTATTTTGCAGGAGGTTTTGGATTGTGTTCACAGTTAATTTCTACTATTTTGTACATTATCATAATCTCTTGATTTAAGGTGGTTTTTCATGCCACCTACTGAGTATTTGTAGAAATACTCATGCATCTTTTGATGCAGGATCAACACCAGTTTCAGAGTAAGACTTTTTCTCAGCAGGAGTTGCCCGGAGTTAGCAGGGTAAATTCTCCATAGCTAGTAGGATTTTAGTTCTATATTTCATGCTAAATTGTAATAAGGCACTGTGTTGCCATCAATTTTCTAATCATGTTATTTTGTTATGTTATAGTACTTGCACTTGGCTGAGCCAAAATCCTGATTAATGAATATTTTGCTTTAGTAGGTAATTTAATTATGTGCTGTGATGTTGGCTTGGTAAGTTAACACCTTGAGTTAGCATTGCCACATGCTTATGTGAATTAAAACCCAAGGTATTACAGATACCAACTAATCCCTACAAAAATTTATTCCCTCCCTTGATTTTTTTATTTGGAAAGCCATTGATTTTCTCCTTCTTTATTTAGAGAGGTTTTTCCAAAAGACATGGAGTCCAAGGGCCTCAAAAGTCATATATAAGTGAAATAGAACTAAATTCTAGTTTAAAACTATCAAATTGGGTAGTTTTTTTTTACCAAAACCACAAAAATGCATATAGCCATCGACAACCATCAACATGTTTATGGCCCTGCCAACAATAACTGCTGACAGTACTAAGTCCCAACTTTGGATGACTATAACTTTATCATACAAACTTTGATTAACATGTTCTTGATGGCCTTACATATATATCTTTGCCTAATTTTTAACCCCAAAATTTTTGATCAAACCTCATCCGATAGAAAATTTTATACCATTAAGAATTACTAAGGGTCAACTCGTCAAGTGTCAACTAGTCATAAACAGTTCCTTAGGTCTAATTTTGGATGATCATAACTTCTTTCTCCAAACTCCGATTTGTGTATTCTTAGATAAGTTCAAAGCAATATCTATTTAGTTTTCTATAAAGTTTTACACTTAAATTCAAACCATAGAATAAGTTATTGTACTTAGAATTTTCTAAGGTCAAATTCACTATTTTTCACATGTACTCTAAAACTTCCTTGATGTTACATCTATGATAACTTCCTCACCTGAACTTTGATTTACACACTCTTGGAAGCTCTATGAAGTTATTTTTGTCTAATTTTTAATAATCAAGTTTCATATCCAAACTCTATGTATGGAGGAAGTTATTATATTAAGAAAACCTAAGGGTAAAATTCACTTATATCCACATGGTCAAGTGTAGGGAATTTATAAATTCTTGGGTGTCACAGGCCAACTAATAGGTTCAGCCTAAATTGGGCCATGTGGCTTCATCATGGCAAAGTTTGGCAAGCTTCGTTGGGAGTGAAGCCTACACTTGCTCTAACAATAGGAGCCATACATACTTACGAACAAACCTGACAAGGACCACTCCCACATACGGAGCATTACAAGCACAATATTAACAATTTATATCTCAACATGGGGAATTAAAAAAACAACTGTAAATGGGGGGTGATGATGATGAGTGGAAGTGCAGAAGAGGGGGAAGGTGCTCCATTTTCGTGGAGGTGAAGATGCCAACAAGGGAGGAGGGAGACATAAATACAACGAGGAGGCTATAGTGTGGGTGAATCCACAATGCAGTAGGGAAAGCAACAAGGAGCTAGGGGGATGACCCACGATTGCTAAAGAGAAAGGGGAGGGGACGATTGATGTCTAATGACAATGGAGGGTCTTCATCGTATTAGCACACCGCCGACTATATCACTTTGAAATTAAACAATGATAATATAATCATTAATTTGTTTTGGATAACTTGTCTACAAAGGGAAGAACTTGCAAAAAACCCATGCAAGCTATTCAATTACTGTGCAATATAGTAATTCAAATATGGTATCTGGCAATTAGACCTATTTCAAACTCCCTTCGTCTTATATTAATAGCTACATTTGAAAAAAATAGTTTTTATTAATGGGTGAAATCTACATCTAAGAAAAGGGAAAATAAGCTTATGATACTCCTTTTCAAGTACCCAACTATATAAATTGAACAAAGTGGAGCTATTAATATAAAATACACTTTTTGTCGAATAGAGCTATTAATTTAGGATGGGTGGAGTAGAGTGATGTCAAACTTCACATGGAATTAAGTTATTTCATGAGGTAAACACTATTATTAATTGGTAGAGCCTAGAAAAATAGGCTCCACTAATCAATGATGTTTGTATGACGTACATCAGTGTAGCATCATGACTTCGAATAATTATTCAATTATAGTTCCTAACAATGCACATTAATATGCTATCATTTCCAATTGCCCATACTTCCATGCAGCCATTTTAGTATGAAAGTTGATGTACTTACTCCACTCTCTCTACACCATCCTACTCCAACTTTTGATTGAATAGAGAAAGTTCGTACTTGACAATAGAGGAATTCACTTTTTTCAATCCCAAGGGGGCATTTGGTGTAGAGAGAGTGGAGTAGAAATATTAGTTTCCTTTTATTATCCATCTACATCTCCATCTTTACCTCCACAACCTGCCAATGACCAATGCTGAATGTTTCTTTGTTGTATGCCCTACAAATATTTTTTCATACAAGAATTTATAATAGAAGTTTTGGCTTTTGAATCAAAATTTTTACATCATATCTATACCCAATGTGCTTAAGTAATCTGGTGGAGAGCTAACCATAACACACTTATTGCCACTTATAGCCAGGTGAAAATGCACCACAATTTGTATTATTTGACCATTAGCATGACTACCATCACCTGGACAAAAATTACATGGAACAACCAAAGATCCCGCCTGAAAGGTTGTGATTGTCTAGTAAACTTATATGCCAACAATTGTTCTTTATCATAGAAAAAGTTCTTATTACGGTACAATTCAAAGCCGAAACTCAAGACCAAGTAAGACTAGACAATCAATGGTGCACACATTATTGTACATTATCTAAAATCAATAGCATATACGCTAGTGTATGTTAATATCACTATTAACATTAGCTTTCACTAATATATACAACATCAATTTTATGGATAAAGGGCTCCCATTGTATTCCTTATAGGGACTCACTGTGAATAGGGATGCCAATGGAACAATACGGTTATAGTATAACCTATTTAATTACAATAAATAATTCCTAAATCTTTATCTATAACTGTTCTATTAAGTAAATGGTATAGGTACTTCCATAGTCGTTCCTTCCACTAATAATCGGTCCGTTAATTTGATAACCATTATCCATTACATTTTTAAAATGTGCTAAAAAAGGCTAAAATAAATTTTTTTATTCACTTAATGAGATACTACTAAGGTAAAAAATTAACATCATTACTACAATTGTTTATAGTTGTTGCAAATAAATTGTGAGGATTAAACATGAAACGTAAATAGATACATATATTAAGCATATACCTAATAAAACTACTTATTTTTTAATAATTCTTTCATATCAAATGAGTCTAACTCCAAAGCATCCATCCACTGCCTATTTCAGAAGAATCCCAAATGTGAGAAAAATGACAATTGTCTTCTCATAGCCAAGTATCTTGTAGGCAAGAATGAGACTACATGCAGTGATGTACATCATCTATTAGTGTCTCTTTGAAGCAATATTTTAAAACCTAGCTAGACCCTAACCCATATTAGTTGCTGGACTGGATCAACCCAGGTTGACCAAATGATGACATCATCACCTAAAAAATTTAAAAGAGCCCCCATATTTTAGAAATTTTTTTACTTAAACCTTTTCAAATTTTACTTAAACTGTTTAGTTATTCAAAACTTGTTGATTCTAACCTATTTCAATAAGTAAATCATCATTTCAAATTTTGCAATCTCATATACATACATGATTTCTAACATTATCATGATTCCAACAATATATACCAAAACTCAGAATAAACCACCTACACCACTCATTTAAAGTTAAACAAACTAACACTCAAACCAAACTAGTTTGAGATGGGCAAAGCAAGACATTGGTTTTATTAACCCAAGTTTGAGCTTTGATTTGAGCTAATTTGAGTCTAACCTCAAATAGAATAGAACTAGGTTAGCAATCCTACTCCAAGCTAACCAATCATGTCTTTGCGCAATCAAACACTCCATAAGTTTAATTATCAAAAATAAAAAAATATTTACGTGTTTGAGTTATTAAAATGAAATCTAAACTAACCTGAAAGCTATAAAATATTTTTTACAAAGTGTCTGTGTAGCTAGTTAAGATTCTATCATATATAATTAAATATGAGCCCTAACTTAATAAGACTAGAGAAATTAGACAAAGCAGCTAAATGAGAAACATCAAAGTGAAGTGAATTTAAGAGAACAGAAAATATAAATATTTTTTTATCAAAAAATATAGTTAAATATGAAATGCTAAAAAAAATAAATCATCTTTTAAGTAACAATTTGTAATAATTATAATAAATAATTGTAAGTAATTAATTTAATTTAATAAATATTTGGGATTTAAATAATATCTTTTCTTAAGTAAATTATAGTAGTTAATCTTAATATAAAAATTACTATAAAAGACTATAA
This sequence comes from Saururus chinensis, assembly GCA_035235625.1. Lineage (NCBI taxonomy): Eukaryota > Viridiplantae > Streptophyta > Magnoliopsida > Piperales > Saururaceae > Saururus > Saururus chinensis. Next base: position 34,521,013 of record CP141140.1, read on the forward strand.
ACTAACTTTTTTTAAAATTAAATTACTTAAGACTAATAAATATTATATACACATACATTAAATATAATAAATAAATAATAAATAAATAAATATGAGAGAATATTTTTGATTACTTTTTATTTAGATAATTATCAAACAAAATTATCCGCGTTGGACGCTTAAAGACCATTGGTAGAACTGTCCAACCGCTCTCCCGACCCCCTCTAAAACCCCGCCAAAAGAAAAGGAAAGGTTCCAAATTAACCATTTTGCCACTCATCTGCTCCGCTCCGCCGCTCTCTTCCATGGGGAAGCCGAAGCAGCAGGTCCTCTCCCGCTTCTTCGCCCCAAAACCCAAGCCCGACCCCCCTCCAATTCCTAACCCTAATCCCCCTTCGTCCCCCTCCCCGAAGGTCTCCACCACCGTCTCCTTCTCCCCCACCAAGCGCCGAACCCTAGCCTCCCACCTCTCCCCTCCACCTAAGAAGCCCAGGCCCACCCTCGAGCCCCCTTCCCTCCACCGCGAGTTCCTATGCAAACTCGTCGAGCCCTCCTCGGACGCCGGCGATGGCGGCGGACGGCCCTCGTCTTTGTTGCGGGCCCCGGGCGAGCCCAAGTACACCCCGCTCGAGCAGCAGGTGGTCAAGCTTAAGGGGAAGTATCCGGACGTGCTTCTGATGGTGGAGGTCGGCTACAAGTACCGGTTTTTCGGGGAGGACGCGGAGGCTGCTGCGAGGGTGCTAGGGATCTTCGCCCACCGGGACCACAATTTCGTGACGGCCAGCGTCCCGTCATTTAGGCTGGACTTTCATGTGCGCCGCCTCGTGGCGGCGGGACACAAGGTAGGGGTGGTGAAGCAGACGGAGACAGCTGCGATCAAGGCAGCGTCCGCTAATGGGGCGGGGCCATTCACGCGGGGGCTTACGGCGCTCTATACTAAGGCGACGCTGGAGGCGGTGGCCGGGACCATCGCGGAGGTTGGGGAGGAGGAGGGAGGTGGTGGGAATTATTTGGTTTGCGTGGTGGAGAGGCAGCTGGGTGGTGCGGGGAGTGAGTTTGAGGTGAAGGTGGGGTTGGTGGGCGTGGAGGTTTCAACAGGGGATGTGGTGTATGGAGAGTTCAACGACAATGGTTTGCGTTCCGGGCTTGAATCAGTGGTTCTGAGCTTGTCTCCTGCAGAGATTTTGTTGGGTGAGCCCATTTCGAATCAGACTGAGAAGGTATATTTTGTATTTTCTTGTATACTTATGCTGCTTTTGTATTATAATGCTATTTGTTAGTCCTGGCCTCTTTGTATATCAAAATCCTCCCTCCGTCCCACATATTTTGGTCCTTTTAGAAAAACTAAATGGCTATTAATGTGGGACAGAGGCAGTGGAAGATGCAGGATTTTTGTGTTTTTTTTTGGGGTTTTGAAAAACAACTCAGTTTGGAATGCTTTTTTAACCAATAAAAACTACCAAAATGTATAATTAAGATCTAATATAGTAAATATATCGTAAAAATGAAAAATATAAGTAATTAGGGACACTATTAATGGAACAAATTATTAAGAAAAAACCTTGCCATAGCAGCAGCTCACTACAGCTCTGGCTAGCCCTTCTCAATTATTAAATACTTAATATTTAATAATATTTAATTGCATACTAATATGAAAACCTATTTCTGATTAGATATGTGGCATTTTGTTAAGACTAGCCCAATGGATTCAAGCCTCATTTCCTTGATCTTTGACATATTAAGGTTAACATTATTTTCATATAGGATATCAGCTACCAAAACAAAAAAGGGTGTCTCTAGTCTCAATCTTATAAGCCACAATATATCTATATCTATATCTATATATATCTATATATCTATATATAATGATCTTCATTCTAAAAAATAAAAACTTCAGTGGCCCATAGGCTCATTCTCATGTTTCTCGAAAATATTGGTTTCCCTATGACAACACAAAAACTATTAAAACTAGAAATATTAATTTTATCCTCTTCAATCAGACTTCTCTAAGTTTTAGGTAAGAACCCATACTTCAAATTGCAATTGCTTCACTGTGCTTAATTTAGAACAATGACCATGGAAACATTGAGCTAGGAGAAAAAGCCACATCACAGTACAAAATAGACATGCCCAATTCATGCAAATCTGTATGTCCACCTATTTTTCATAGCCCCAAATTTAATATCTATCCTGAACTGTGATTACATTGAGGCCATGTTAAGAAGCATTTGTATGACTATTTGTGTAAGTTTTTATGTCATTAAGTGGTCAAGCCTTGTTCTGGGAGGGGTCAATAAATGGTATGAATGTTTTTCGTATCCCAACTCAAAGACACTTCTTAAGGGTGGGTCTAAATTATTTCAAAAGCTAGGGTGGTCATTTGACCACCCTACCAACAATGTGGATCTGCCACTGGATAGATGGAGTATATGGTTTTTATAAGTACTCCCCCCCTCTCCTACATTAATAGCTTCATTTGGCAAAAAAGTTTGTTCCATATTAATTGCTCCATTTTGTTCAATTTAAGTGGTTGGGTACTTAAAAAAGAGTATCATGAGCTTGTTTTCCAAGTGGGTTTCACCATTCAATAAAAACTACAATTTTTCCAATGTAGCTTTTAATATAGGATGGAGGGAGTATATGATTTTGAAGTAGTTTGTTATTAACGGAGCAGAACAGGAAAACGAGTAATAGCTGTTAGTCCTTTTGGTAAGTGGCCTGAAGTTTAAGGATTTCAATAATTTGCTAACAATCACATGGGGCAAATAGTTTTCACTTATGATATATGAGTAGTAACAAGGAAGTCGAACAGGTTGTGACTTACAGTCCATTTTAACTAAGTTCCTTGCTGCCTTGAAAAATATTATGTTTGGTCTATGAAAATTCCTACTGTTTAGATTTTTAATTATCACGTATCAAAGCCTTCAAAATTTTTGTTTTGATTGGCATTCACAAGTGGAATCTAGTGATAAAAGCTTGATGTGTAACAGTTGCATACATGGGGAGGCATTTTCTTACTTTTGTTGTTTTCGGAATTATTGGTTTGTGAAATTCTTGATGGTTTATTATTTGATTGTACTGTCTTTTTTTCTCCTTAGTTATTACTAGCGTATGCTGGACCAGTATCAAATGTCCGAATTGAGCGCGCATCACGTGATTGCTTTGAAGATGGTGGTGCACTTGCAGAGCTGATGTCTTTATATGAAAACTTAGTCGGGAATACTTTATCCTTGGTGAATCAACCAAATGGAGATGCTGAAAAAGGGGATAGGCACATTCTTGGAGTCGATGTATGCTGATTATGCCTTATAAGAAGTGAATTACATGTTTATAGCCCTGGTTTTAATCATTGTTTAAAATCTTGCACATTGAATAATTTGACTTAATGTGATTTTCTTGTGATAAACGGAAGGTTTGATAAGTATTTTCTTTGAGTTCCTGTAGTAGAATATAAGATATGGTACTATGTACTCGTGTGCACAGGGATTGATGGCCATGCCAGAATTATCTACCCAAGCACTGGCTCTAACCATGCACTATCTTAGGCAGTTTGGTTTTGAAAGAATGCTGTGCCTGGCAACCTCATTTCGTCCTCTTTCTAGCAACAGCCAGATGTCCTTATCAGCAAATACACTCCAACAGCTAGAGGTAAGCTTTGTAGTGTATCTTTTTTTTATTGTTTCGTACAAACTTTTAGTGGGCTTGTTCTTCTGATGCAGGATGATAGTCCTAGTAGAGGGAAACGGGAAAATTGATAGGGAAAGGGGTAGAGGAAAGGGATAAGTTCTCTGGAATCACCATCACAGAACCATTGGCATCAACACCAATGGTTTGTTGCAATCGGCATCAACAGAGTGATCTCTTTCAACAGAGAACACTATATTGTTTTCTGAAATCTACATAGTCTATTTCTCACTAAGAACATAGTCCTTTTAAATAAGGCTTTACAATAGGACTCCAATAGGAAATAAAATCACTGGATCAATATTTCACCTAAATTTAGGAAAAGGAAATCAAATCTAAAATTCTAATCTTATCACTTAATTAATTTCCAAATAAAACTCTTAAATTAATTTAAAGTCCTAAATATGCTTAGAAAATTTTATATTAGTGGTCTTGTTTTTGGCATCTTGGGCCCACTTCTTGGGCTCTGCATCATCTTTGTCTCATGATTGGCCCTTTTTTTATTACAGTTGTGGTATGTTTTTAATTTATCGTAGTATGAAATGAATGATACCAGCCCAAATAGCTAGATCAAGATGTATATAATGGTGTACTCAATATAATAACACTTATCCATCCCATTACTTTTGCTTTTTGTGGTTGTTCCTTCTATTTTTTTACTTTTTTCTTGTGTCTTCTCTTTTGGCGGTAGCTGCTGGCTAATTGCATCTTAAAAAGGTTATTGTTATGATGCCTTCTGTAGATTTTGAGGAATAATTTTGATGGTTCTGAGAATGGGACCTTACTTCAAGCGATGAATCATACTCGCACTGCATTTGGTTTGAGGCTACTTAGACAGTGGGTATGTGAAATAGATACCTTTTTTATTGCTATTACTGTTATTTTCTTTATCTGTATACAACTTTTCAAGTGTCTTTACTTGCAGGTTACTCACCCACTCTGCAATAGAAGTATGATACATGCTCGCCTTGATGCAGTGTCTGAGATCATTAACTCAATGGGGAGCAGCAGAGCAAGCAAAAATATTATTGACCTTGATGAAGAAGCTTCTTGTGGGTCTGTTTCAGGGATGGACATGGCCAGTTGTCTGTCTTCAGTTTTGAGTACATTAGGAAGGTCACCTGATGTTCAGCGTGGAATAACAAGAATTTTTCATCGGACAGCCACAGCAGCAGAGGTAACAGAATAGCAGTTGAACTATACAAAGCCAGTTTTGCACTTTTCTGGGTTTAGGGATGACAAAGGGCTGTAGAACGGACAAAGGTCATTTGTTGGAGAATTTGGCCTTTTGCACATGCACACACAAGTAGGAAAAATAATTAAAAAGGAAATAAAAGGAGATTAAAACTATATCTCAATATCATACAGTTTGTTGCAGTACTTCATGCCATTCTATCTGCTGCAAATCTACTTCGACAACTTCATGTTGAGGAATACGAAGATAAGAAGGAAAACATGTGCAAAAAAACAGTGCAGTCGCCCTTATTGAGACGGTTAGTTTTAACAGCCTCATCTGCTACAGTGATTGACCATGCTGCCAAGCTACTTTCTCTAATTAACAAGGAGGCAGCCAGTAAGGGAGACCTACAAAATCTATTTATTCTTTCTGATGGATACTTTCCCGAAGTCAGTAAACATTATTTCTTTTCCTTGTTTGGAAATTTCTATTGTAATCATTTCTGTCCCAATGTGTTAGTGAGCTGCTCATGTACAGGTTGCCAGGTCTCAAACTGCTGTCCAAGCAGGGGAAGAAAAACTAAGTTTATTAATTGGCGCATTTAGGGAGAAGCTTGGTATGCACAGGTTGGAGTTCACTAGTGTGTCTGGATCAACACATTTAATAGAGGTGATAAAGCTGCATTACTTCATGCTATATTTCTTTAAGTGATCAATTTGGATCTATGTTTGTAGAATGGGAGCTGAAATTGTCTTGTATACCTACATATAAATGCCTATTTAGCTATTAAACAATAACAAATTACCCAGTTATGTTTAGCCATTTTTTTACTAAAATTTCTTACTTAAAAGTTCAAGGGTCAGTGTGGAATGATGTTTTTTTCTCCTATAAGTACTGAATGTAGTTATCTGTTCATGGGCTGCCATTTCCAACTCTGTTCGACTATTTGGTACCTTTGTTGAACATTTCATGTTTTCTTTATTACGAGAAGATTTATGTGGAAAAGAAATGTCATAAATATGAAACGTTCAAAAGGTTCTAATATAATTTCTGTAAATTCAGTTGGCTTCAAATGTAAAGGTGCCGTCGAATTGGATAAAGGTCAGTAGTACGAAGAAAACAGTCCGATATCACCCACCAGAAGTTATCACAGCTTTAGATGGGTTGTTGCTGGCTAAGGAGCAACTTATGATGGTTTGCCGCTCTACATGGGATCAGTTTTTGATGGAATTTGGTAAATACTATTCTGAATTTCAGTCAGTAGTGCAAGCTTTAGCTGCTTTGGATTGCCTGTGCTCGCTTGCTATTCTTTCAAACAATCAGGTGTGCTTTCTTTCTGGTGCAACTTTACCCTGCTTAAATACCATATATGATTCCTACTAACTTAAGCTTTTTTCAGAATTATGTTCGTCCATTTTTTGTGGAAAAAAATGAGCCTGGTCAAATACATATATGTTCTGGCCGCCATCCAGTATGTACTTATCTATCTCTATTTGTGTAGCATAAGTGAAATTACAACTATACATTACTTGGTTTTTGAAGGTGTTCTTGGTTTCATCTGTTTCTAATTGGTGCCAAGTTATGTAGATGATGTATTCAAGTATTAAGCTATAATAATCTGAACAATTTCTATTGAGGAAGGTGGTGTAAACAACACAATTTAATACTATTAAATTTCCAATATTTACTGGGTTTCTTAATACCAGCTTTAATTTTCATGTTTTAGTCAATTATAAGGTAATTGCAATGGCTTTCTCATAAGTTGATTTGAATTGCTGGACTCTGAAACGGGTCCAGTAGACTATCTGTTGAACTGTATTTGATTTTTTTCAGAAAATATATGTTGAACAGCTTAGGTTTTTGAGGATAAAATTGAAGGTTGTGATGTGCCAAATCTCTTCTCTAGTGTTCACTTCTTCTTGTGAAAATACTTCACCGTTTCGCTGTTCTTGTTACAAGTACTTCAACAGAGTGTAAAGACTTTTGAATAGTATGACTTCATTTATTTCCTTTATATATATATATATATATATATAATGTTACCACTGTTTTGTGTTTTACTAGCAAGGTCATGACATTGTATCCTGGATGAAACCCAAACACTAACAAAACTTTTTTTTAGTCATACCATGGTTACATGCTAGTAGTAACCCTTTATGCACTTATTCTACTTTCTGTTAGAATTAAATACTGATACATCTTCCATCTGAAAAAAAAGTTGACACATCAAGTATGGGCAGGTGTTGGACTTGGTATTACAAGATAATTTTGTTCCAAATGACACAAACCTGCATGAACATGGCCAATACTGTCAAGTTATTACAGGACCAAACATGGGTGGGAAGAGCTGCTACATTCGCCAAGTGGCCCTCATTGCTATAATGGCGCAGGTGTTGCTTTTAGCATTGTCAATGTGTATGTTTTATTGGTAATCCGTCACCTTATCCCAGCTATCTAGGGCTAGTAACTTTGAAGACCAAGCAATTGTTAATTCATTATTTATTCAGAGTTAGCAGTTTAAACTTGATTTGTGATATATTTCCTACATTAAAATGAATGATCCCACTAGGTTGGTTCATTTGTACCAGCATCATCTGCAAAGCTGCAAGTGCTAGACAGTATTTTTACTCGTATGGGATCTACAGACAGTCTTCAGCTAGGAAGGAGCACCTTCTTTGAGGAGCTAAGTGAAGCTTCTAACATTCTCCATAACTGTACATCTCGCTCTCTAGTGATTATTGACGAGCTAGGGAGAGGCACAAGCACACATGATGGAGTTGCCTTAGCCTATGCCGCACTTCATTATCTTCTTCAGCAGAAAAGATGTATGGTCCTCTTTGTTACTCACTATCCTAAGATAATGGACATCAAAGAAGAATTTCCCAATGCGGTGGGACCCTATCATGTTTCATTTATGACATCTCGAAAGAACTGTTCATCCACATATTCAAAATCAGATATGGAGGTAGAGACTTTTGATCATGGTTTCGTGGATGTTACCTTTCTCTACAAGGTCGTGTCTGGCATTTCAGAGAGGAGCTTTGGTCTTAATGTTGCCCGCCTTGCACAGGTCAGTTTTTTATTAGTATTCTGTAAATAAGAATTATATTTTGATAAAGTAAGAATTGTATTTTGATAAGATAGTAAGTTCAAAATCACATTTTTGGAACCAAGTTTTTTTATATTTGTTGGAACCAAGGTTATTCATATTTGTAAGCCCATATATGCAAGTCTTAAACGGACTTTTGGATGCAGTGGGATTGGAGTCTAACTGTCTTAACTTCTTTCCTACTTGAACCTGGACCTTCCTAAATTTGACTTTGAGAGTCTGAGTTCGAATCCAAGAGAGCATGGCCATAATGTAGAGAAGCTGGGGGAGGAGGGGAGTTTGAGACGGACTAGAACTCAAAAACTTCAATTCACATTTTTAATTTGAGCTCAGATTCAAATTCCAGGTGACACCAGTATGTCACATAAATTTTATCTAATGTATTCCATTTTAAGAAGTTGGCAATTATTGAAGTTCATCATCCATTATTTCCTCTCCTCGGTATGTTGGTTCGGTGTCATGGTACCTTGTATGGTTTGGTTATTTTTCGTGAGTCAGACATCCTTGTTCATTAGCGGAATGCTATTTGAGTAACTTTTAGACTCAGTTTGGTCGTTTAACTATGTTAAAGTAGCAATTTTCTAACAAAAGAATTATGTTGAAGTAGTTCCTATCATGCAGCTATCATCATCTTGTATTGCTCGAGCTGCTGTCATGGCTGCAAAAATGGAAGCAGATGTCAATCACCGGATGAAGACTCTTCCATTATTTAAGAAGGTTCCTGAAAGAGCCATACACTTTGAAGAAACAAAAATGTTTTCAAGCTGCTCAAGTCTGCCTGACTCCAGCAGGGAGCAAGTTGACAATAGTGATAAGTCAAATAAATTTGCTAGAGTCTTCACAGAAATTCTTCTTCAATTAAATTCTGCATTAGGCAACATAGACCCTTTTCATGGTTCCTGTTCTTTGAAGGATGCCAGGAAGCTTGCAGTGGATCTGCTGACAGGTATAACCTAGTATTTTCACTTATTCAGTTATTCTCCCATGCTAGAGTCAAACAGCTGAGCTCATAAGTCTAAAAATCGTTAGAATTGGGCTATAAAAGGTGATATTGAAAATTTCGATCTTTTGGACTGATATTGAATGTTTAAGGTGCAACTATGATGAGCTCTCCAATTGTGGAAGGAACCATTGCGTGCCATGTGGTGGGTCCTTTTGGTGCAACTTTGTAATTAACTGTAGTCAATCCAATGAAAACAGAGCATGTTGCACCTAATTAGGGATGCCCGTATACCCGACCCAACTTGACCCTAATGGATCATATTTGGGTTTATAAATTGAACCCGATTTGGATCGGGTTTAGGTTTTAGGTGATCCAACTAGTCCCAAGCTGACTGAGGCTATAAATATTCTTTTTTAATATTTTTCTTCCTGTTTTGATAATAACTTTAAAATTTTTTGATGGGTAAGAGATAAAACCAAATAATTATTTAAAATCTTGTATTTCTTTCAAAATTGAGTGGTTTTTTTTTGAAAAATTAAAATAAATTTTTTAAAAAATGAACTTTTTATGCTAAATGGGATAGGTCAGGTCGGGCTTGCGATGTTTGGGTCGTGTCAGGTTTAGGCTATTATTTCTTAAATGGTAACGGGTACGAGTTTGGCAAAACTGACCCGACTTGATTTATTTATCTGCAAATCTATTGTTATCATATTGCCCTTCATTTGCATTGAATTTGACATAGAGCTTTTATGGGTGACATCGCCTTCACTGCAGAATATGACTAACAGCTTTACTATAACTGTATGGAAGCCTTTACTCATGTTACAATGAGAATTGAAGCATGGGATGTCAAATAGGATCTTGAGATATATAAAATTAGCATTCACAAATCTCCATTTTGTAAATAGCTTTTTGTTAAATTTTATGAGCATAATTTTGTATTTATCTCTTCCTTGTGTATGCTGTAAAGAAAATGTGATGAGATCTTATTCTGAGAGTTTTTGCAGGAATACTATTTCTTGTAATTGTATTGTTTGGATTGAGTTTGAGTGCAGCAAGTGATTTTTGTTTCTCTAAAATGTGGAGAAGTAAAACGTTAATATTAACGTTGACATTTTACTTGGGTTGGGTTGTACTTATAGAAATGGCTTTACATGTTCACAGATGATGTTTGATGAGTTGCGTAATGATCTTCTAACCAGAATGATGTGTAAGTGAAAACTGTGTACTTAAACAAAGGAAAAATGATACAACTGTTTGCGCTTATGTATGCTGATCTGCTGTGCAAGATGATGAAAGCAGACCTAATCAGCATGGCGGTGTATGCTGCGATTTGTTGCCTTAGGCTCTGTATGTTTCTATATGAGAAAAGGAAAGACGAATCCCACTGGTCTTCACAACCCAACCTAAGAAGAAGAAACTTTGTAGGTGGAAAGCAGGAGACAGAAGGTAGATTTTGGTGGAAAAAGTAGCTCTAAAATTTTCACCCTCAGATTTGGGTGGGAAATTTTTGAAGGACATTGGTTTGTCCCATTTTTTTCTTTTCTAATTTTATAATTAAAAAATGATAAGTTTTTTATAAAAAAAATTGTAAATGTGAAATATGTCTCGTTAGTAAGTATTTGTTGCATTGCAGGGCATATGTCGAGCACATTTGGTTTGACTTGTAATTCTAAGGGGGTAATGTGTTGTGGTGCATGCTAACTTTAACCTTATAAAATTGGATAATGATATGTATATTTTACTTTTTTTACATTAAAAGTCTAGTTTAGCCTCTTACTGTGTATAGAGAAGGTGAGTCTTGTGTTGTTATGGAGGGTGCACCTTCTCTATCCAATAAAAAAATAGAGTAGGGATATCAGCTTCTTATAAAATTATAAAATATAATAATAAAGTTATAATATATTTAAAATTAATAATTTTATTATTAAGATTTTTAAAACAAACTATAAATATAATTAGTTATGATAATATTTTAATATAAATTATAATTAAATAATTTCATAATTATAACTTTTTAATTAATTATAATAAATACTTTAATTAGAAAAAATTTAATATGTGCTTGGTCCAGCACTCACTAAATCATCGGGTTGGCTAAGTTCAAACTTGCCTACCCTAAATATGTGCCACTTGTGTTATCAACATCATGTCCTAATGTGTCTAATGCATGTTGTGGGCACCAGGTATATACTATCCTATACAATCAGACAAGGGAAAAAGAATCATATTTCTTCACTTATCTCTTTTGCCAAGTTTTTTTTTTCTTTTTCTTTCTCCTATGAAAGAAGTTGAAACATTAAGGTTAAACTTGGGTTATAACTTATGAGAGGTTTTTTATTTTCTCTATGCCAAAGCAAGGAACAGTGCAACCATGACAACCTACCTAGTTACAAGTAGGCTCAAAGGCCTTACTACGTTGTTACTTATCTTTATTTTTATCTTAATGTTATCTTTAATTTACCTAATACACTAAACAAATAATACTAAGAGAATTTTGATAATTTGTCATAATTGCTAAAGTACAACTATATTTAATTATTATTAGAAGTAAGAATTGTTAACTATGGCTAATTATTGTCAGAAGTAAGAATTGTTAGAGGTAATATTGCCCATACAAAACCTCCAAACAATAATGAAATAAAGCTGAGTTAGATCATAAGTACGATGTTAACAAAAGCGAAACATCATTAGATAAGGTGTCACAGGCGCATAGCCTTGCCTAGCGTCTACACCTGTGATGGCTTGGCTGTACTGCGCAACTAGCAGCCTATTCTTGCGACCTTTCCACTCGTATGCACAAAGGAAAATAAACAATCAGCAAGGAACACCTACTTTGGTGCAAACGGGCTCTACCCAATGCTATATAAGCTCAGTCTGTCAGTTACAATGACAAGGAGAGGACAGGGGCTGATCAACCAGGTCATTGTGCTCAATCTCTTAGAGCTCTCTGGTTTGTCTTCACATCTCCATCAGCCATGGCTGCCCTGCACTCTTCCCTTATATAGACTCAGGCTTGGCTAGTCTGTATCATACTAGGAATATAAGAACCCAACCTATACAAGAGTTCCTCCATATCCAACTCTCCTAGTCCAATCAGGGGTGTCCCAACACAAATCAGGAAGCTAGCAAGGAGTTCGTCTTTGACTAGGAGTCCAGCGCCTTGCTACTTTTAGAGTTCGTCCATCTAGGGAAACCTGCTACCTTTGCTCCTAATTGCGCTAGGAGTTTGGCTGCGTTGCATGAGGGGGATACTAGCTGCCTTAGGAGTACGCCCTTAAGGGATTGTGGCACCCAGCTCGCTACCAAGAGTCCTACCTGCGCAGGGACTTTTCCTCAGCCTGCTTCGCAAGGAGAGTATGCATATGGGGCTACTCCAACGCTGCTCCTAGCATCCATCCGAGCCCAAGGGGTTGCCTAGGCTGACTTGGTTGTTCGCTGCCAAGTATAGGGGGTAGCCGCCCCCTTCTCTGAGAAAAAAGTTGAGGGGCTAACAAGCCTCCCCAACCAATCCGCTCGACGTCTTCGTCGAGGCTAAGTACTCTGGGATTTAGTCTTCAAACTGCCATAACGCTCCTAGCTGTTCTCCAACTTCGGAAGACCCTTCCACTTAACCAAGTAGAAGACCCTCCTATTCTTGTTGCTCATTCCTTTGACTCTCCTGTCTAGAATAACATCAACCTCTTTATCAAAAAAAGTTTTAATAGTAGGCGGTGCTCTTTTCAAAGTGCCTCTACTGGAATCCTCTATGTCTTGGTGAAATGGTTTCAGGAAGCTAATATGAAAAATAGGGTGAAGCTTTAATCGTTCAGGCAACTCGAGTTGGTATGCTAGCTGACCAACTTGTCGCTTCACCTCAAAGGGGCCATCATACCGCTGTATCAACCCTTTGTGCACAACCTTCCTTTGCAGCTTCTTCCAAAGTTGGGGAGTAAGCTTCAACATAACTCTGTCCCCAACCTGAAACTCGAGAGGTCTCCAATCTCTATCCGCATACTTCTTCATCCGCTTGATTGCCTTGGCCAAGCAGTCACACGCCTCCTCCATTCTTTTAGTTCGCCCTCTAGCCAAGTAATAGGCAGTGAGACACTTGCCTCCTATCCGCTGCAAAGCCACATCTGCTGGCATAAGGGGTTGCTGGCTTGTTACCAACTCAAAGGAACTGCTACCTATGGCTGAACTTGTGTGTAGGTTAATAGCAAAACTGGGCGACCTCCAGCAAGTCGACCCAATTTTTCTGGTTTGCTGTGACAAAGTGTCATAGATGCTCCTCCAAGATGTCATTCACTTGCCCATTCGTCTAAGGATGATTGTTGGTTGAAAAGTTAAGCTGAGTGTCTAACATCTCGAACAGCTGAGTGCCTCTATCGCTTATAATGTCCATTGGCAGTCCCCAATACTTAACAATGTTCCAGAAGAAAAGGTCTGCGGCCGTCTCAGCGCTTCAAGTTTTTGGGGCTGCAATGAACGTCCCATACTTGGAGAAATGATCTACTACCACCATAATCGATCCAAATCCCGGCACAATCAGAAAACCAGTTATGAAGTCCATGGACAAGTTGACCCATGGTTGGTTTGGAATGGGAAGGGGCTGCAATAGGCCCACTTCCTTTTGCCTCTCCATCTTGTCCTGTTGGCAAACTATACACGTTCTGACATAGTGTTCCACATCTTCCAGCATACGCGGCCAGAACTATTTTCGGGACAAGAGTGCATGAGTCCTCTCTTGCCCTGGATGACCTATCCACGCAGTCATGGGTCTTTTTTAGCAACCAACGCCTCAAACTGCTAGCCAAGGGGATGTAAGGTCGTCCTCCTTTCGCATACAACACCCCCTCCTCCAACTAGAATCGCCATGTAGACCCATCCTTCACAGATTCGATCAGTCTTAGGTAGACTTGATTCTTCTCCATGGCTTCCCGTATCTGCTCCAACATATCCCCTACAATCTGCACCAATGCCACCATCGTTGCCTCCAGGTCTGTTCGTCGGCTGAGGGCATCAGCCACCACGTTAGCCTTGCTCAGCTTGTACTCCAACGCAAAATCGAACTCAAGCAAGAATTCCTGCCAACGTGCCTGCTTGGGAGAGAGTTTCTTCTACATAGTGAAGTAGCTTGTGGCTACGTTATCTATCCGGACAAGGAACTTCGCTCCCATCAAGTAATGCCTCCAAGTTCTAAGGCAGTGGATGACCGTTGTCATCTCCTTCTCGTGGACTAAATATCTCTATTTGGTCTCGTTGAGCTTGCGGCTCTCATATGCAATTGGGTGATTGGATTGGATCAAACTCCTCCAATTGCTCGAACGAAAGCGTCAGTTGCACCTCAAAGGGCGCATCAAACTCAAGAAGTTTGAGCACGGGCTCAGAGGATATCGCCTCCTTCAGCTGCTCAAACGCTGCTTGGCACGCTTCAGCCCAACACCAAGGCTTGTCTTTCTTCAGAAGGTCGGTTAGCGTGGCTACCTTTTTCGAGTAATTCCTGATGAATCTCCGGTAGTAGTTCATGAGTCCTAAGAATGATCTCAGCTCTGTCACCTTAGTTGGGGCTGGTCACTCCGCCATGGCCCTGACCTTCCGCTCATCCATTCTTGCTCTTCCCTCCGCTATGCAGTGCCCACAGAACTCGATCTTTGTCTGTGCAAAGTAGCACTTCTCGAGCTTCAGACACAGCTTGTGCTCCCTTAGCCTTTCTAGCACAATCCTGAGATGACCAATGTGCTCCGTCCAGGGAAGCGTTGTACACCACGATATCGTCAACGTAGATGTCCACAAATCGGTTTAGATAGGGTCTGAAAACATCATTCATCAACATGCAAAAGGTGGCTGGTGCATTCGCCAAGCCAAAAGGCATGACGAAAAACTCGAACCGTCCATAGCGTGTCACAATTGCTGTCTTCGCCTCATCACCCACAGCAATGCACACTTGCCAATAGCCCGACTTGAGATCCAGCTTAGTGAAATAGGAAGCCTTCGCTAAGCAGTCAAACAAGTTAGCCACTAGAGGGACTGGATACTTGTTCTTCATGGTGATCTAATTCAGTGCTCGAAAATCCACACATAAACATATGGAAATGTCCTACTTCAGCTGAAAGAGGATTGGGGCTTCGAGGGGAGCCTTAGATGGTCTGATAAAGCCCGCCTTCAACAACTCGTAAAGCTATTTTCTGAGTTCAGCTAACTCTAGTGGAGCCATGTGATAGGGAGCTCAGGCTGGAGGGCGAGCTCCTGGAATCAACTCAATAACATGATCTATAGCACGTCGTGGGGGAAGGGTTTGTGGCAACTCTGGTGGCATCACATCCGCAAACTCGCTTAACAACTTCTCCACCTTATCGGGAACGACCCTTGCTATGTTCTCAGCTTCCACCATCATGACCAAGTAGGTCTTATGGCCTCACTCAAGGCCTTTCATCAGTTGGAGGGCAGACACAACCTATGCCTCTGTCTCACCTTTGTTCTTAGGAACAAAGCAAGAGATTCTCTTGTCGCTAATGAGAATGCCTCTGAGGTGTGGCATCACGGTCACCTTAGCCACCCTCATGAAGTCTAGCCCAAGGATAACTAGAAGTCATCCAAGGGAACAATGGTGAAGTTAACTCTACCCGTCCATTCACCAATCCGCACCGGCATATCGTGGACAACTCCTAGAACAGGGGCTACCTCTGAGTTCACTCTTTGATCTGAGCTTGAGCCTTCTCCATCTTCAGGCCCCATGCCTTCATGCACTTATCTGCTAAGAAATTATGGGAAACACCGGTGTCAACCAGCGCTCGTACTGGTTGTTTGTCCAGAATGGCCTCAACGTATATCAGCCCACCATGATCCGACTTCTCCTTTCGGATAGCACTCACAATCTGCATAGGGTTCATACGTGCAATGAACCCCACCTCCAAAGAAGAGTCGTCCTCAGCAACAACAACATTCAGCTTCTCCTTCTTCGAGCACTCCTTGGCACGGTGAGGGCCTTGGCAAATGAAGCAAGCTACCCCTTAGATTTGTTGGCAGCTTGCTCATTGTGCTTACCATTGAATCCATTCCTACGTGCCTCATCATTCCGCTTGCGACCGTCCTTAGAGGAAGAAGACCCTTTGTCCCATTTCTACCTGGTTGGCTCTGACTTGTAGTCAACCAACCTTTCAGCCGCAGTAATGGATGAGGGAAATCCCAAACGTTCTGCCTTCACAACTCGTTCTATGCCTAACTCTGGTGACCGGTGAGGAAGTTGAATAACTTGTCCTCCCCTATCATGTATTTGATGTCCAAGAGGAGGGACTAGAATTGCTTCACGTACTCCCTAACGATCTTTGTCTGCCTCAATTTCTTGAGAGAATCTCATGCAACCCACGCCATGTTTGTGGGGAGGAACTGCTCCCTGAGTTCCTTCTTCATCATCAACCAAGTCTGGATAGGGGGACGCCCATCAGCAGCGTTGTCTTCTAGCCTAGTTTGCCACCAAAGCTTGGCATCTCCCGATAGATACAAGCTCATCACCATGACCTTCTCTTCGTCTGGGGTATGGGTGATCGCAAAGAACTGTTCCATGTCCCAAACGAAGTTCTCAATATCCTTAGCACTCCGTGGGCCAGAGTAGGATTTCAGTTCAGGCACCTTCGCTTTCTTCATGGACTGCACCGGGTTAGGTCTAGGTTCTGCCTCCATCCCTGAAGGTGTCGAGTTCAAAATAGCCTGTTCAAGCAAAGCTATTTTGTCCATTAGCTCTTAACCTTCCCTTCATTTTCCATCCTCAATTCTTGCAACTTGTCCTTCAAATAATCCGTAGTGGCTGCCATGTCCGCAGCCAAAGAATTGACTCGGGCAGCACCTCCTATGGAAGTGCCTTCTCCAGACTCATCTGCATAGGAACTGATCTCAATCAAGGAAAGACACTGATCGAAGGAACCAATGCGATCTTGGACTGATCGCAGAGAGGACTGAACTTCAGTCAGCATCCCAGGAGCCATCTTCAAAGCACGTACTTCGCTTCCATGTTTGTCAAACACTACAGCATGGAACCCGTCATGGTGGCCACTAGTCTATCCGCAATCAGCAAGGAATCCCTGGGTCCTTGCTCACCAAATCTCCTTCAAGCATCCCAAGTCCGTTTGGTCCGTTCAGGATCCCGGCAATGGAACCAATTGTCACAGGTGTAGAGCTTTGCCTAGCGTCCACATTGGTGATGGCCTGGCTGCACTGCGCAGCCAGCATCCTACTCTCGCAACCTTCCCACTCGTATGCGCAAGGGAAAATAAACAATCAGCAAGGAACATCTACTCTGGTACAAAGGGGCTCCGCCCAATGATATAAACTCAGTTCGTCGGTTACAATGGTAGGGAGAGGGAAGGGGCTGATCAACTAGGTCGCAATGCACTCTTCCCTTATATAGACTCAGCCTTGGCTGGTCCGTATCATACTAGGAATATAAGAACCCAACCCATACAAGAGTCCCTCCCTGTCCAATCAGGGGTGTCCCAACACAAATCAGGAAACTAGCAAGGATTCCATCTTCGACTAGGAGTCCAGCACCCTGCTCTTCTAGAGTTCATCCATCGAGGGAAACCTTGTAATATCCCTAATTTTTTCAGTAATTTTTTTGCATTCTTTGCAATTTTCTGCAATTTTCTGCAATTTTCTGCAGTTTCTGGTCGTATTTTTGATAAATAAATTTCATGCTTCGGCATATCCGTATTTGTAATATTCGAAATCGTAAGAGTCGGGAGTGGTGTTTAGTCATTGGTCAGGGACCTCGACGCATCACAAAAATTTGCAGTGCGTAAATCGGACGGGATGTGTGAGAATAGAAGCAGAAAGGAAGAAAGGGAAGTGAAAAAAAAATTAAAAAAAATGTATAAACGGGATCGGGCGCGCCTCAGCACGCCCGACCCCGCCTTGTGAACAGTGTGGGGCTTCACTATGTGAGGCCGGAGGCGCCACCGCCGGTGGCTGCTGGCTTCTGCCCAGTCGGCCACGACCTGGCGCCGCCGCCGCCGCCTCCCTGGCCTGGCCCCACTGGCCATTGCCACCCTGCTCCCTGTTTTCCATTTCAAAATCAGAAAGACGCCAAATCTAGATTTCTTACCCGATCTGACGCCGCCTCCACCTGCATGGATGCCACCCCGCCGCCACAGCTCCGCCCGGCCATGGCGACCTCTGGCCACCATCATCCCGGACTCCCCGCCCCTCTGTTGCTGGCGTGAGGTACAAACAAATTCGCCCCCTTCGTTTTTCATTTTCTGTTTATTTTGACCTATGGTTGTGCCGCTGGTCGCCGACCGTCGCCGTCGGGCGTTTGGCTCTCTTCTGGCCCAGCGATGACAAGGCCACCACCCTATGGCCCGGACCACTGCCTCCTCGGATCTCGACCCCTCCTATTCTCCGGTCTGGACGAAACTATTTCCTCACTTTTTTTGTTCTGTTTCTTTCTATCTGTGTGTTCTGGCCGTAGGCCGTGCCACCGGTGGCTAGCCGCCACCGAATGGCCTTTGGCCCTTTCCCGGCTTGGTGACAGCAAGGTTGCCGCCCTGACCGCTGCCCTAGCCGTCACCTCCTTCAGCCCCCTCTGCACTATTTGAAACGGGATAAAAATCCCCTTTTTCTGTCCGGTGTATTGTGAACTTCTGTGCCACTGGTCCTTGGCTATTGGCCTTCTCCCGGACCGGTGACGGCAAGGCCGCCATTGAACCGCTGCCTTCCCGGTTTTTCACCCATTCTTTCGCCATTTTCTAGTTCGGATAGAACATTTATTTATTTTTGGTTGTTTTTTTTGTGCTGAGTTATCGGAGGAGCTCGGCTCACCTCACCTGCTCCATCTTGAGCTAACAACGGCAAGGTGTCGAGGTTTGGCCCTGCTCACCTCGATTGGTTCTGATTCGTTTGTTTGGCCGACCTACATCAAAGTATAGTTTTCGATTGTGACAATCATTTTCTGCTATCGGATGTCGGACGACATCGAGTTGACGTCCATTTGACTTGCCACAATCCAGCGACTGCCAGGTCCTGTCTTCTCCCAGGTCTAGCCCCCGGCCATGTCGGGCAGTTCGTAGCTTGGCAAGGCATGTTTACTGCCCCAATTTAGCACATTGTTGCCCTACCTAAATCAGGTCTTGGGTCTCTTCAATTTTCTGATTGGCTGTTCTGCTGTAGTGTTGTTTTGCTGCAGACACAACAGATGTCGACTTTACCCAATAATGGAAAGGGGCTGCCGCTTTCGACCTCCTTTGCACATCTTCTACACACACCAAACATCCCTAAACTTTGGGATACGTCACTGATTGCTGCTAATGGGCCCCGCTCCAACCCAAGCCAACATGTTTAGCTTGGGATTTCGTGAACTTGGGCTGCAGATCCAATCAACATGGGCTCTACCCCGGCCTAATGATGGCTAGGGCTAGCACTTCGGGCCCAAATTTACCTTTGCACCCCCACTTTCTATTACACACAACCCGGAACATACAAGGAAAGAGTCCTCGAATTCAGATCCTTCCAAGCAGAAGTAACACAGTTAGCCATTAAACTCGATCCATCGAAGGCTCGACCGATATCGTGCCATATCCTCCACCGCAAGCCGTGCTTAATGCATGATTATCCGTACAATGGATTGGTTGTGAGTAGCGTTTAGAAATGGCGCCGCCTTTGTCGGCCTCTTACACCAGGCCTTAGTGCCTCAATGTATGTTTAGAAAACATCTCCACCACGGGGCAATATGGCCATTAAAGCCCTCCTTTGTCTACCTTATGTCTATGAGTACGCAAGCAAGTCCTCCGCCATGTTTGAGGCTTTGACAATGCGGAATTATTACCGCTGGTTGTAGTTTGTTGTCCATTTTAATTTTTTGTGGCCAACAAAATGTTTTAAACTGTTGGCTGACTCCAATCAGTTGCCCCTCATTCTGTGGTCGCTTTTACCAGTTCTAATGGCACAACCTTGTGTCCGGCTGCCCTATTGCGCCCAATCTTATGCTTTGAGTGAAATTAATCTAACCATATCGAGATTAATTCCAGCATCTTTGAAAATCCTCGGGACATAACAACTCTCTCAATGCGATGCTTTTGGCCGCCTATTCCTCTATCGATGCCGCTACCATCGTTTGCTCACCATCAAACTCCTGTGGATTACGAGGTAGGGGACCTTGAACTCGTAATTTTATTATAGCATGCTTTGATTGTGTAGTAGCATGCTAGGAGTTTATAATTTAATGTTTGACATGATAATGCTAATTAAATGAGCATGCTTTATATATGTGAATCATGCATATGTTATGGACTAAAGGTATGACAGTAAGTAATTAGTGAATTGTATGTGTGTGATTTGAGTATGTGATATATATATGTGGTCGGTGAGCATGAGTACGTGCGTTTGTTTGTAAGTTTGTCAAAAGGGTGCTTTGTAGGCTATGACATGGAAATGGTGATGGTATGACGAGCGAGGAAAGATGTAAGATGGACTGTCGAAGGTTGGATTTGATGAGATTGAAGAATTAGTTTGGTTTGAGTCGGGTGGTACGTCAGAGCATTGAACAGAAGACGTAAGCAATGTAAGAATTTAGAAGACATAAGGTTTTGAACATCTTGGGGGATTGTGAGTTAGTAAGAGAGAACGACATAATTGTACAGGCATAATATATGTAATATGAATTGTAATGGAAGAATAATGAGTAAGGAATTAGTAAGGGTTTGATGACAGGACTTAGGTCAAAAAGGGTCTCATTTGAGGAGTTTGAGTAAGAATATTCAGTTTTAAGGTAGATGCTGTAAGTTGTAAGGCTGTAAGTGTATGATGGTAAGATTACTAGTATGGAATTCGAGTTTAAGTAAGACTATGTAGAGATTGGTAAGGCTGTAAGTGTAAGAGTGGGGGATGAGTTAAGTAAAGAAGTTTTACCTTTGTGGATTGGAACTTCTAAACAAGCATATTTCTAGCCTTGTTGGCTGAAGAAGGTAAGACGGGAGTCGTTCCGAGCATAATTGTACATGCATAAGTTACCTAATATAAACTTGAATGGTAAGTAACCCTAATTTGATAACGTTGTGAGGTTGAGACTGAGGGTTTCGATGGATTAAGTTCCATTTTGTGCTAGTCAATAAGTAATCAACTGGGCATCCTTTCTAGTCTAGCCATGGTGTATTCCTGCAGGATTTAGTCTTGGTGCTGTATTTCGGCCTAGATGTTTGATGCTCTATTGAGAGCGCTGTAAGTTTCCGCTCTTCGTGGGCTCTGTATGTGTTTTGCCTATAGATGGCACTGTATGTTCTTCCCAAGAGTGGCACTATAAGATTCCTGCTCAAGAGTGGCACTGTATATTTTCTGCCCTTAGTTGGCACTGTATGGCCCCAGAGAGTGGGCATTTGCGCGTTTAGATAAGTAGTATCATGGATCTGCTCTTACCTATTTGATCCTATTCCCCATGAGCATAGGTGTGCCTTGCCTTCAGAAAAGTCCATGGTGTATAGTTGCTCCCCGAAGGTTAAGGTGATGTCCCAGTGACATTCCATTCCTTTCCGACGCTGGAGCTTATTAATTGTAATGAGCTTCAGTTGTTGGTAGTATGTGTACGATCGTAGGAGTAAGTTGTATATTTCAGATTCTGAGTAAGTTGTACGTGTAAGATTTAGAGTAAGTGTGAACTTCTTGGG
The DNA here is from genome assembly GCA_035235625.1 of Saururus chinensis. Taxonomy (NCBI): domain Eukaryota; kingdom Viridiplantae; phylum Streptophyta; class Magnoliopsida; order Piperales; family Saururaceae; genus Saururus; species Saururus chinensis. Next base: position 34,542,537 of record CP141140.1, read on the forward strand.
AAGACAGTAAGAGTAAATTTACGAGTATGGGTAAGATGTACGAGTAAGTTTGTGAGACTTTGATTTAGTCGGTAAGTGTAAGTGTAAGCTTCTGAGGAAGATGCAAGAGTACATTTACGAGTAAGAGTAAGATTGTACGAGTAAGGTCGTACAAGTAAGTTCATACGAATAAGGTCGTACAAGTAGGTGTATGTTGTAAGTGTAAGTGTAAGTTTGTACGAGTAAGCTGATAAGACTGATTCAAAGTGTAAGTGTAAGAGCATGACATATGAGTAAGTGTAAGTTCAGCTTAGACGATGATTTGTATGCGTGATCATATTTATACTTCTTATTCTTTTTGCTTCATGTGTGATTGCATGGAAGCATCTATATATGAACTTGCGGAGTTCATTGATTCATTTTCCCCTACTAGGTATTTCCTACTGAGTATGAAAATACTCACCCTATCTTTTTAGCCTCTTCGTCTGGAGGCTTTTGCAGGTCGATCGATAGCTGTTTGAGACTGGATTCTTCCCCATGGTGGACAATTCTTCCTCGATTTTGAGTGCAGTGAAATCGCAGTGAAGTTATGTGGAGTTTGGTGCTACGATCTCATGTATTGATTAAGGTGAGAAAATTATATTATCTACTGGACTTGTATATGTATGTACGATTTACTTTCAGATTGTGAAAGAACTTGTACTCAGAGATGCCTGGGAGGTTTTTGTTTTTAAAACTCATGTCCATGGTAGGTTTTAATCGTACGCTTTTGTTTTAGGTCACGCCTGAGAACGTTTGTTTGTTTTAAGATGATTTAATTTATGAAAGTTGTTTTCACACCTTTTGAATTTTGTTAATTTAGTTGATTTACATCTGTGTTTTGAAAATGGAATTTTAGTAACATGTTAAAGTAAATGTGTGGAAAAACCTCGGGTGTGACAAACCTGTTGCCTTCGCTCCTAACTGTGCTAGGAGTCTGGCTACGTTGCATGAGGGGGATACTAGCTGCCTTAGGAGTCCGCCCTTAAGGGGTTGTGGCGCCAAACTCGCCACAAAGAGTCCTCCCTACGCAGACTCTTCCTCAACTTGCTCCGCAAGGAGAGTACGCATCCGGGGCTGCTCCAACACTGTTCCCAGCATCCATCTAAGCCCAAGGGGCTGCCTAGGCTGTTTGTCGCCTAGGCAATCTTGGTTGTCCACTGCCAAGTGTAGGAGGTAGCTGTGGCGACCGTCAGAAAATAATATACATCATAATTCACGTAATTATTATCTCGCTCGGCACATGTTACATCGCACATGAAACCGAACGTGACGGTCCGCCGTACGGATCGAAAATACATAAGTCGGCCTAACACATAAGAATTTTTAGAGTTGACGCACAGCTAAAATATTAATATATAACGTAGTCGAAAATTAAAATCCAGTCCGTAGTACACTGTATGTAGAACGATCATATTACAGAATTACAAAATACAAGCCAAGCCTAAAAACATAATATTGCAGAGGTTGAAAAGTATTTAAAAGAGACTAAATAGAGAATTCTTCGGTTGACCCCTCCGGGTTGGTTTTTCTACCTGTAGAGTCTGTGGGTGGGTGAGTATTTTTATACCCAGTAGGTAGAATTAAAATCTAATTTAATGCTAAGTAACATATAGTAATAATTTTTGCATAACTGATTCAGAAACAAATTCAGAAAACACCGATTCGTCCGATGACGAGAAATCCAGAGCCGTGATACCGAGCGGCGTTCCTCCGACGCCCATGGGGCAACCGGAAGCTCAGAAGGCAGGAGTTTTCCCATGATACTCCATACCTATATGCACGTGCCTAATACCGATATTTTCTTCGGTAGGTATCCAGAAAATATTGTTCTAGGTATAACCCTAGAACTCTCCAGAAAAACACACATGCCATGTCATAATTTTTGATTAAATAAAACATGAGGTACATAAAGCATTTCTTTTTGAAAACCTAAGAAAAGACATACGATTGACTAAAAACGGACCATAAAAGAAATAAGGCATACATACAGAGCATAAATCTAGAGTTTAAGACTCCCTACCTTAAAATTGGAGTAGAAATTTCGTGCCCGTAGAAGGCTTGTATTGAGAATCTGGCCCCGTCACAGCATCCGGCACAGTCGATTTAGTTAGGAACGCCTTTTGAACGGGTCGAATCGGATTTAAAACGGCTTAGAACGGAGGGTCAGAAGCTTTGACTGGAGGTGAAAGTGAATGGTAAAAATGAAATGGCGGCGGAATTTATGGGGAAAGGGGATTGGGCGATGCGCGACGCATGTATGCCACGCGTCGTGCGGCAAAACTGCACGCCACGCGATTCCGCCACGCGGAACCGCGCGTGTCGCGCGGACCGGCCGTGGACGGCGCGTGGTCCGTGCGGGCCGCGTGGTTCCACGCGCCGCGCGGTACACTGCGCGGCGAGGATCCGCGCGCGGGTCGCGGGCCCACCGCGCGAACGTACCGCGCGATGCCACATCGCATGGTCAAACCACGTGATGTCACGCGTCGCGCGGTAAAATTCCGGTTGACGCAAGCCTTGCGTCAGCCGTTATTAAAATATTATTTTTTTTCTTTTTTGAAAACTTTAAATAGCCATAACTTTTTACCTATATTTCAGAATTATACGTTCTTGGTACCGATGGACTCGTATCGCCGAGCCCTTCGAAACAAGACCACTCAAGGATAGGTTTTACCGTAGTTTCATTGTGGGCCCGCTAATGATGCGCGCTTCCACGATCGCTACATATGGTCACTATCTCCGAATCAAGTGTTTCAAAAACCTTTAAGTTCGGTTTTTAGAGTTCTACAACATTCATTTAGGTTCCGAAAGCAAATTAATGTTCTAATAATATATAAAATTTCTAATAGTAAAATTTACCTCGGATCTGGGTTGTCACATTCTTCCCTCCTTATAAGAAATTCGTCCTCGAAATTAAACTTGTTATTCATCAAAGAGCTTAGGATATTTCTTTACCATTTCACTTTCCAATTCCCACGTGGCTTCTTCTGATGAATGGTGCTGCCATAAAACTTTGACTAATGGAATCCTTTTTGTCCTCAAGATTTGTTCTTTTCGATCCAATATTCTGACAGGCTTCTCTTCAAATGTCAAATCAGGTTCCAAGGTAATCATTGTTTGATCTAAAATGTGAGAAGGGTCTTGTACATACTTGCAAAGCATAGATACATGAAACACATTATGGACCTTGTCCAATTGAGGGGGTAATGCCAATCTGTAAGCTACTGGTCCTATTTTGTCAAGAATTTCAAATGGTCCTACAAATCGAGGACTTAGCTTTCCTCTCATCCCAAATCTCATAACTCCTCTTGTTGGTGATACCTTCAGTAGCACAAGCTCACCTTTGCGGAAGTCGAGGTCTTTTCTTCTTTGATCAGCATAGCTCTTTTGACGACTTTGTGCGGTCTCTAATCGACTTCGTATAAGCTTCACTTTACTCACACATTGTTGTAAGAGTTCTAATTTTACTAATTTTCCTTCCCCAACTTCATTCCAACAAGTTGGGGATTGACAAGGTCGTCCATAAAGAGCCTCATATGGTGCCATACTAATGCTGGAATGATAACTATTATTATAAGAAAATTCAATTAGTGGCAAATGTTCATCCCAGTTACCTTTCCAATCTATGGCACATGCCCGCAACATGTCTTCTAGTGTCTAAATAGTTTGTTCAGACTGACCATCAGTTTGCGGATGGAATGCTGTACTAAATCTGAGACTTGTTCCCAATTCTTCTTGAAGCCTTATCCAAAAGTGTGAAGTGAACCAGCTGTCTCGATCTGAAATGATCGACAAGGGTACACCATGCTGACTCACAATTTCTTTTATATACATTTTGGCCAAGACATTCAATGTCTGAGATTTCTTTAAAGAAAGAAAATGGGCACTCTTAGTAAGTCTATCCACTATAACCCAAATGGATTCATGACCGGCTGATGTTTTGGGTAAGCCTGAAACAAAATCCATAGAAATGTGTTCCCATTTCCATTTTGGAATTTCAATAGGATGAATAGTACCTGATGGTTTCTGACATTCTGCTTTAACTTGCTGACAAGTTAGGCATTTAGAGACAAATTCTCCAATGTCCCTTTTCATCCCTTTCCACCAAAAACTTCTTTTGAGATCCTGGTACATTTTTGTTCCTCCTGGGTGGATGGTATATTGAGACCTATGAGCTTCATGCAGCAATTCTTGTTTTAATTCCGGTACTGTAGGGACTACTAGTCGTGCTTTAAATCTTATGCCATCCTTAGCATGTTTATTAAAATCAGGCTTACCTAAGAAGGTTTGTACTTCTGTATCCTCTTTTTGTGCCTCCAAAATGCGCTCGATCAATTTCGATTTTATTTCCAGATTAGCTACGATTACCTTCTTGGTTCCTGATTGTAATTGAGGTTGTAAATCTATTACCTCTTCCATCAACCTCCATTCTTTTATTAACATTTGAGCTACCATTCCTGTGGTCTTCCTACTCAAGGCATCGGCTACTACATTGGCTTTTCCTGGGTGATATTGAATAGAGAAGTCATAATCATTCAAGTATTCAATCCACCATCTTTGCCTTAAATTTAAATCCCTTTGAGAGAAAATGTACTTTAGACTCTGATGATATGTAAAAACTTCAAATTTCTCTCCATATAAATAATGTCTCCAATGTTTTAAGACAAAAACCACTGCTGCCAATTCAAGATCATGGATGGGGTAATTACCTTCATGTTTCTTTAATTGCCTTGAAGCATTGGCAAAACCTTCTCATTCTGCATCAAGACACATCCAAGACCCATTCTTGAGGCATCACTATAAATTATAAACCCTCCACTACCAGTTGGTAAGGATAAAACTGGGGTGGTGGTTAATTTTTGTTTCAACTCTTGAAATGCCTTCTCACATTCTTCATTCCATAAAAACCGCACTCCTTTTCAAGTTAGCTTTGTTAAAGGTAAAGCTATCTTCGAGAAGTCTTGGATAAATCTTCGATAGTAACCAGCAAGTCCAAAGAAACTTCTAATTTCTGTAATAGTTTTGGGCCTTTTCCACTTTAATACTGCTTCAATTTTGGTAGGGTCTACTGATATTCCATTGTTAGAGATGACATGACCCAAGAATACAACCTTACTCAGCCAAAATTCACACTTACTTAACTTAGCATATATAGCTGATGATTTCTCAGGGTTTGAAGAACTATTTGTAAGTGTGCTTGGTGTTCTTCGAGAGTGGAAGAATAGACTAATATGTCATCAACAAAAACAATCACGAATTTATCCAAATAAGGTCGGAAAACTCGGTTCATAAGATCCATGAATGCTGCAGGAGCATTCGTCAATCTGAATGGCATCACTAAAAATTCATAGTGTCCATAGCGGGTATGAAATGCTGTTTTTGGAATATCTTCATCTCGTATTCTCAACTGATGATATCTAGATCTTAAATCTATTTTCGAGAATACTTTTGCTTCTTGTAATTGATTAAACAAATCATCTATTCTGGGTAAAGGATACTTATTTTTAATAGTTACCAAGTTAAGCATTCTATAGTCTATGCACAGTCTTAATGATCCATCCTTTTTCCTGACAAAAAGGACTGGAGCTCCCCAAGGTGAGACACTCAGTCGGATGAATCATTTGCTTAATAATTCTTGCAATTGATTCTTTAATTCCTTTAGTTCCGCAGGAGCCATTCTATAGGGTGCCTTGGAGATAGGTTATGTATATGGCATTAAATCAATGTTAAAGTCTATCTCTCTCTTTGGTAGTACCCCTAGAAGATCTTCAGGAAATATATATGGAAAGTTCCTTATAACTTCAATATCCTCTATCTTGGGAGAAGATGATTCTTCCAAGATTATTCTTGCAAGATACGCTTGACATCCTCTAGATATCAAGTGTTGTGCCTTTACAGCAGAAATAATGCATGCTCCTGAAGGTTCTCTATTTCCATGAAAGGTATATTCCTCTCCTTGATTATTGAATATTACCTTCTTTTTCTTACAGTCCACCAATGCTTCATTATCAGCTAACCAATCCATTCCTAAGATGACATCGTAATCGTTCATACTTAAGAGTATCAAGTTAGCCTTCCATTTTTGGTTGTCAAAGATTATGGACACATCTTGCATAAAATTTTGAGCTATAATAGTTTTTCCTACAGGAGTTGACACTTCTAAGATATATCCTAGTTCCATAACTGGATAATTTGTACTTAAAGCAAAGTCACAGGATATGAAAGAATGCGTTGATCCTGGATCTATTAGAACTTTAGCAACTTTATCTAAAATTAGAAGTGTACCTTGTATAACTCCTGCAGAAGTTTGAGCTTTTTCTGTAGTAATAGCAAACACTCGCCCCTGAGCCTTTGGTTTTTGCTCCGGCTTGATCTCTTCTTTGATCTTCTTTTTGGGGCAATCCTTGATCTGGTGTCCAGGGTCCCCACATGCGAAGCATCGTCTTTCAGTGAGGTAACAGATCCCCAATGGATGAAATCGGTTGCATTTGGAGCATTTTTCTAATTTCCTCTCTTTTTGGTTTTGGGGTGGTGGTCCAGAGGTTCTTTAAAATTTTTGGTTATTGAATTGATTAGAGGCTGTGAATTTTCTCTTTCGATCTTCCATTCGGCTTCCTTGTCCACGATCCTTTTTCTCTGCTAAGAATTCTTGATATTCTTGTTCCAATAGTGAAGCTAATTCCACAGCTTTAGCCAAAGTAGTAGCTTAAAATCCTACTATTCGACTACGAAGTCCATTATGCAATCCTCTAACGAATTTCCTGGCTTTCTTTAGCTCCGTTGAACAGATTTCGGGAGCGAAGCGTTGTAACTGAACAAATTTATTTTCATATTGAAAAACTGTCATATTCCCTTGTTGGAGATCTAAAAATTATTTCTCCTTCTTTTCCTGAACTTGAGGCGGAAAATATTTGTTGTATAATACCTCTCTGAATTCTTCCCACTTGATATTTCCTCTATTTGGAAAGAAATTATGTTCAGTTGATGGCCACCAAAAAGCCGCTTCTCCTGTCATAGCGAAAGTGGCTACATCCACTTTCCTATCTTCTGGGACTTTCAAGGCTTTAAAAATTCGTTCGACTTCGAACGTCCATTTTTCAGCAGCTTCTGGTCCATCTATTCCAGAAAATTCTGGAGCGATCTTCTTAAAGCGTTCAAGTAAATTATCCTTCTCACTATGACTAGCCAGTTCCCTAGAGTTACTTAAGTGATTAGGGCTGGGTTGCAATCCTTGAGTCTGTAAATGTTGAGTCATCCTTTGGATCATCAGGTCAAAGAAATTATCCATATGGTTTTCCGATACTGCTGCATCTTGAGCAGCTTTTTCGGCTTGAGCAGAATTATTAGACAGTTGTACTTCTTTGTCAGAAGACATTTCGGACAGATTGTAATAACCCTAATTTCACAACAAATTTTTGTAAACTAGAAGTATATATATAACCATTTTCGTATTTACATCGTACAAAAGAAGTGTATATAATACACTTAGAAAGCCAAAAGATTCTATTTACAGTCAAGCAACAAAAGTGTTTTAACCACACTTTAAAAAAAAACAACAACCAAAAAAGAGTTGAAACACAACCACACACATTCAGATGTTTAAGGAAAAAATTTCTTATAAGGGCACTGGAAGAAGAAGTGTCCGTCCTTCTCGCAGATAGGGCATAGTTCGGGCAGTGGGTCGGTGTACCATGGGCACTGACAGAAGTAGTGCCCCCTCTGCTCGCATAGTACACAGATTTCTGGTAACTGGTCTGTGTACCATACGATCCCCTTTCCCTTATCTTCCAAACGTGCACTTTCCGCTTCCGTCATCTCTTCCGCTTCTGAAGGTAAGAGGTTTAGATCAACATCTAACATAGGGTTATGTACTCCCTCTCCCCTAATGATATTTTCTCTCACTGCTTCCCCCTCTGGGACCACCCTCATCTCCCCTTGGTCGACATTTTCTATTATCTCGCCCTCCTCCGGAACATTAATCAGCATATTGTTCCAAAAATATTCATCATCCATTGGATCGGCCTCCAATGGTTCCTCTTCTGCTGGTTTCGGGTCTTCTTCCATAGGGTCCTCCTCCTCAGGGTTCTCCTCCTCTAGGTCCTCCTCCTCAGGTTCCTCCTCCTCAGGGTCCTCTTCCTTTGATGTATCTCTCACATCAATGGTTGTGTCAAAAATATTTACTACTTCCTCTACTTCGTCTAACGAAAGAGGTGTGTCGGGAATATTAACTATCTCCTAGATCTCGTCACTATTTTGGGGAAGGGCGGTGGTAATTTCTAAGGTGTTTGAAGACTCTGCCATACTGCGACTCTTTTTGCTTTTCTTCGGTGGTGGTTTTCAGGCTGACATATGATAAAAAGATCCCGAAATCAGTCTCATTTTCGATTTTCCCATTAACTGATTTAACATTTCCAAATACAAAAATAATATATATCATTACATAAGAAAGCATCAAATATAATTACTATAATATTTAAAAAAAATAACTGCTCTAGGAACAGTGGAGACAAGTGCTTCGATACCAAGTGTGGCGACCGTCAGAAAATAATATACGTCATAATTCATGTAATTATTATCTCGCTCGGCACATGTTACATCGCACATGAAACCGAACGTGACGGTCTGCCGTACGGATCGAAAATACATAAGTCGGCCTAACACATAAGAATTTTTGGAGTTGACGCACAGCTAAAATATTAATATATAACGTAGTCGAAAATTAAAATCCAGTCCATAGTACACTGTATGTAGAACGATCATATTACAGAATTACAAAATACAAGCCAAGCCTAAAAACATAATATTGCAGAGGTTGAAAAGTATTTAAAAGAGACTAAATAGAGAATTCTTCGGTTGACCCCTCCGGGTTGGTTTTACTACCTGCAGAGTCTGTGGGTGGGTGAGTATTTTTATACCCAGTAGGTAGAATTAAAATCTAATTTAATGCTAAGTAACATATAGTAATAATTTTTGCATAACTGATTCAAAAACAAATTCAGAAAACACCGATTCGTCCGATGACGAGAAATCCAGAGCCGTGATACCGAGCGGCGTTCCTCCGACGCCCATGGGGCAACCGGAAGCTCAGAAGGCAGGAGTTTTCCCATGATACTCCATACCTATATGCACGTGCCTAATACCGATATTTTCTTCGGTAGGTATCCAGAAAATATTGTTCTAGGTATAACCCTAGAACTCTCCAGAAAAACACACATGCCATGTCATAATTTTTGATTAAATAAAACATGAGGTACATAAAGCATTTCTTTTTGAAAACCTAAGAAAAGACATACGATTGACTAAAAACGGACCATAAAAGAAATAAGGCATACATACAGAGCATAAATCTAGAGTTTAAGACTCCCTACCTTAAAATTGGAGTAGAAATTTCATGCCTGTAGAAGGCTTGTATTGAGAATCTGGCCCCGTCACAGCATCCGACACAGTCGATTTAGTTAGGAACGCCTTTTGAACGGGTCAAATCGGATTTAAAACGGCTTAGAACGGAGGGTCAGAAGCTTTGACTGGAGGTGAAAGTGAATGGTAAAAATGAAATGGCAACGGAATTTATAGGAAAAGGGGACCGGGCGATGCGCGACGCGTGTCCGCCACGCGTCGCGCGGTGGAACTGCACACCGCATGATTCCGCCATGCGGAACCGCGTGTGTCACGCAAAACCGCGTGTGTGGCGCGGTCCCACGCCGTAACACGGAACCCGACACGCGGGTTCCGCGTGTCGCGCGGACCGGCCGCGGACGGTGCGTGGTCCGCGTGGGCCGAGTGGTTCCACGTGTTGCGCGGTACACCATGCGGCGAGGACCCGCATGCGGGTCGCGGGCCCACCACGCGGACGAACCGCGATATGCCACATCGCACGGTAAAATTCCGGCTGATGCAAGCCTTGCGTCAGCCGTTATTAAAATATTATTATTTTTTTCTTTTTTCAAAACTTTAAATAGCTATAACTTTTTACCTATATTTCAGAATTATACGTTCTTGGTACCGATGGACTCGTATCAATGAGCCCTTCGAAACAAGACCACTCAAGGATAGGTTTTACCGTAGTTTCATTGTGGACCCGCTAATGATGCGCGCTTCCACGATCGCTACATATGGTCACTATCTCCGAATCAAGTGTTTCAAAATCCTTTAAGTTCGGTTTTTACAGTTCTACAACATTCATTTAGGTTCCAAAAGAAAAATAATGTTCTAATAATATATAAAATTTCTAATAGTAAAATTTACCTCAGATCTGGGTTGTCACAGTAGCCGCCTCCTTCTCGAAGGAAAAAGTTGAGGGGCTAACATAAGGAAACTAGTGTGGGAACGTGTTGGGTCATGGAGGGAGTCACAAGTTATGCCATGCCATTTGGTTCGGGCCAGCTTTGGCCATCATTTAGCACTTAATGCTATAAGACACTAGGAGTACATTTACGTTTCAACCAAAACATTTTGGCTCTATCAGAAATGTGAAAGTTTCATACTTCAATTCCATTGCAACTAGTAGAACAATGAATGGAAGTCCTTTTTGTTAGGGAATTATTTTCTATGCTTCTTATTGACAGTTAGCATAGCATAAATAATACATGAGAGTAGTCCATCTAGAAAAATCAACCTTACACATGCTAACTCACGCTAGTGTAAGGGCCAATGATGCTAATGTACGTTAATGTGTATGCCATCGATTTTAAATATTAACGACTCCCATATATTCTTTATGCTAGGCTCATTCAGTAGGGAGTATTGAAAATGCTTCTTTTTGATAGAATTGTGAAAAAAATAGATATGTATATCCTTAGTTTATACATACAACTTTGTGTTCGTTGAATGTACTAGTTCGGAGATAAGGAATTCGAGTAATCACTATTTGGCAGTGAATAACCATCCATAGTGCTAGTTATTTTAATGGCTCATGCACCCTCCGTCCCACATTAATATCTCTATTTGGTTATTTAAAATTAATTAAAATTAGTTTATTTCTAAAATACTAAATGAAGTTATTAATGTGGGGCAGAGGGAGTATGTAATAACTTTTTTATTTTTATAGTCACTTGCTTACAACGGATTTGTGAATTGTGGTGCACGTTAACTGCAGTTTTATGCTAGTATGATATTAAATATGAGTAACATAGTAGTTCAATTATTAGCTATTGAATAATCACTATTTCATTCAATTAATTGCCCCCTTCCTTTTTTATCACTTAGACCATGAGCTGGCTCAATGAAAGGGAAGTATTTTTTATGCTCTCTACTGACATTGAGCCTAACATAAGGAACGCATGGGAGCTCACTCATGTGCGCCATCGATTACAAATATTAATGGCTTCCATGTGTTACTTACGCTAGATTCACAGTGAGTAAGGAATATAAAAAATGCTTTACTATGAAAAGGTAGACATGGGGTAAGTGATAACATGGATGGGGATAAGTAATTGAATAAAATAGGTTTACTATGGGGTAGGGTTAAGTTAGAAAAAAAAAGGCAAAGTAGAGAGATCCTAAAAATGAAAAAAAGAAAAAAAATCTAAAATATTCATTTTTTAAACTTATATATGTACTATGATCAGGCTAATTTTTTCCCTTTTAGTGTGCCCCTACATTCCAAACTTCTTTATCAAATACTCTTGTTTTGTACTTAATGTTTAACACGATCTATCTTTCTAATTAACAGACAAAAATAATCAAAACTACCTTCATCTTCTCCTTACTGAATTCATAGGAAACAATGTGTATGGAAAGGTTAGGGTATTGAACATAGAAGAAGGGGATGAAGCAAATTTTTGTAGATTAACTAATATTAAAAAAGATTTTATTTTTAATAAACGTGTGGGCATATTAGGCAAAAATACCTAGTATAGGGGCTTATTGAAAAGAAAAAATATAACTTGAATATACTAGAAGTAAACAGTTTGAAAAGTAAATATTTTAGATAGGAAAAAGTTAGGGAAAATTATATAAATAATTTTAACAAAATTACCAAAATATAGGAGAGACAAAATTATTAATAGTATTGATAGGCATTAGCCAGGCACTGGTGCTTGTGTCATTTTTTTTTTTAAATTTTAGATTGATTTCACCCTTAGAAGGATTAAATCAACTTAATATTGATTTCGTCGGAAGGAGAAATCACTCTTTTTGGGTGATTTCATCCTTCTTAAGGACATAATTAACTATTCCTTCTAAGGTGATTTCAAATTTCATAAGTTCAGTATTACTGTTGATTTCGTCCTTTAATCCAGGCCACAACTCTCTCCCTCACTCTGTCTCCTCCCCACCATAGCTCCTCTCCAATCTGTCTCCTCCATGCCAACCCCAACTCCTCTCCTATCCTCCTTGTCTCCTCCTTGCCTGTCCTAGCTCCTCTTCTCTCTGTCCCCTCACTATGTTTACTAAAAAGGTTAGTTTTTTGTGGATGTTGTAAATTTGGAAGATTAAAGCTTCAAGGTACCAATAGGGGGAGAAAAAAACTTCCTCCCACCTCATGCCAAAAATTGTTGTGTTTCTTTACTTCTTTGATCGCTGGCCCCCATCACCGTCCTTGTGATTGCGGAAGGTTTGGTCCATTTCTTTCTTCGATCTTCTATTTTTTATTTCATTTTTTGTTTTCCCCTTCTATATTACCCTAATTATTTTTATAAGGTTAGATTTCTTCTTAAAAATTGTATCGAGATTGTAATGCTAAGTAAGATTGTGTAAATATCGTTGATTCATATTTTCTGTTTCAAATTCCATGAAAATTTGAATTTCCTTCAACATTAACAGTGATTAGTTTTGACATTTATTTCTATTTCTGTGAGAAACTTGTCTTCTTTCACAAAGAAATAATTATTGCACATTCAGTTTCAATCATAGCTTGTAATTTCATTCAGTTTCACTGAAGTTTGCATTTTTGGATGCTTGTATCAAAATTTCAGTTCATCCACTAAAGTTCTGCATTTGATTTCTAAAGTTGCAATTTTGTGCATGTAAGTTTTCTCTTGTTGTTAAAGCAGAACCATAAATTTTTTATATCATGAAAAAATGTTAATTGATGAACCTTACATTGACCGGTAGCTCTTCCAGCTTAGCTAAATTTTTTTATAAAGACATTGAATTTTCATGAAGATATTTGGCCATGTTTCTCAATGTCTCATCCTCATTTCTATTTAGTTTCGATTTGTTTTAAAGTGACTATGAGATATTTCTTGACTAGGAGAGTAGCCTAAATAAACTATCCTTTTGATATCCTCTTCATGTGTTGTTTAGTAATCATTCAATTCAACTTCCTACTTGTAAGATTTGCACTTGACTTTAATTTCTATTTCTGTCCAAATTTTCTTGTGTAGTGCATTCGGAATGACTTACTTTAGATTAGGATATTTTCTTTGTTATTCTTCTTCGTACACTTAGAGTGGAAGGGATCATAAGGGAACAATCAAATAAAATTAGGGAGTATATAGTTCAAAGAATCAACTGCACCAATTATGAAGTGATGACCATGCATGGAAGGAAGTTAGTGGTGAATACGGTTCATAGAACTTGTACGTGTAATTACCCTCAAGTTTACCAATATCCTTGATCTCATTTTCTTGCTATGTGGGGAAAGCAGCAGCAGTCTGTATAGGTAGGGGTATGTTATGCATCTACCGCTCATAGAAATGTGTACTCTGCACAATTCTACTCTCCTCGTGGTCGGGAGTTTTTGGGTAGTGATATTCGTTATGTGTTATTACCCCTATTAGCAACAAGACAACCCGTCGCCCACAATTCATTCGCATTATACAATGGACCGTGTGACCATGGAGAGAGATGGTAGAGCAGGTTATAAGTGTGGGAGATGCAAACAATTTGAGTATAATAGTAAAAGATGCACTAACCCTCCTATTGATTGGTAAACATACGACTAGGTTGTGTAATCTTTTGTATTTAATCTCCTTTTAGATATGACCATATGTTCCTGAAGCACTTATTTCCTCGCAGATCATATGGATCATATCAAGTCTTTATACGGGCCAAGCCCCATGGATGAGTCTATCCTTATCTAGCAGGACTCTCATAGGTTGGTATCCATTTGGCGAGGAGAGCTATTCCCACTTAACCTGTCTTTGATTTCATTTGTTATGAAATGTTACGTTGACTTACAATCTTTTAACTTATTGTAGGACCCCAAGTGCCTCAAGTGCACATAGCATTTTAGATACCTTTGATAGTAGAAGATAGATGAGGGTATTTTGCCATATATTGAGCGGGCTTGATTTGGACACTTCAGTCATATACAATACCTTTGACTTTATAGGCTTTTTCTCACAGCTCTCTTCAAGAGATGGAGGAGGGAGGCGTAGACATTTCACTTGTTCTATGGAGAGATGTCCATCACCCTTATGGTTGTGGCAGTACTTGTTGGACTTTACATTGATGGCCTTACAATGGTAGACATGACATGAGAAGAAGAATTAGATTTAGTAACTAGACTCCTTGGTAGAGCGCATCCTCCTTCAGTATTGCACAACAACGGAGTGAGCCTCGTATTGTTATTGGGTGAGTTTCGTGTGCTTCCAGCTGATGCCACTGAGATAGTCATCGAGTAACATACAGGTGCATATTTGTTTTATCTACTTGGTGCTACTATATTTGCTGCTAACATTAGTAGCCATGTGCATATTGTGTACCTTACCCTCCTTGTAGATTTTGATATGGTGGGCACCTATGTATGGGGTAGTGGTACCCTTGCATACTTATACCGAGAGTTAGGAAAAGCTTGTCAGGATATGACCTCGGGTATTGCTAGCTACTTGACCCTTCTACATGTAAATGAATTTGTTGAAGTCAACATTTTTTACATGTACAAATACTTCTTGTTTTTAATATTTGCTTTTATGGTTTTGTGACATAGCTATAGTTGTGAGAGCAATTTACATGTTGGCCGACCATCTATTGAGATAGGTCTAGTAGTAGAGGGTGCTCCATTAGGAGCCAGGTATGTATTTTTTAAACTATTATATTTTTAATATAGTTTTATGTGGATGTATTGAATTGATGTGTTAAATTTGACTTCTTAAGGTGGAATATTGAGAGGAGAAAAAGTGAAAATCCACAAGGAGTCCTCCCATTGTATAGAGGAGAGTTGGATCACTAGTGTCCTAATTAGGTAATTATATTTCATTATGTCACATGTAATATAATGAATATAAGTTGTGTAATATTAAAAACTAATTATGTTTAAAATTGTGTCGGTCATTTGGCAACCATACTCAGATTGGCATTGACTGGGTTACCTCCTCTACATACATAGGGAAGAGATGTGTGGCTATTAAGAACACCATTAATTTAATTTGAGATTGAGGAGATATATGTGCCTGATCATGTGATGCTCCAATTTGACTTAGAGCATGATACTCTTCTTTGTACGGTAGAGTTCATCTAACGGATTACTCAACAAGGTCACTACATTACTGACTGGGCTACACGTCATGTAGCCTATATTGCTCAATGGGATAATAGGAGGACGACTATTATCCAAGGCAAGATTGCTACAATATCGTGTGGTGTTAGTAGCCCGTAGATGCAATGGTATTTGACTATTACACATAGATATATTCTACCATGCAATGATTCAATGGAGATGACCTATTAGCCTAGGGGCCCATTTAAGGCATGTTTAGTAAGTATATATTAATTATATCATAATATTTTCTTATTTCTTATTAGATATTTATGACTTTTATTTTATATTTTATAGTTTGGTTTAGCTCGATGGACATAACACATTTGACTGATGTCCATCATCTCTAGCTGCTTGTGTGGCTCTAGCCCATCCTTAGCTAATTGAGGCCAATTATTTCGAGAGCATATACTAGATGATAATAGGCAACTCATGCAGATCCGATCCCATTATCTTCATAGGCATGTTTGGGTGAGCCATCCATTATTTATGCGGAGTAGGAGTGCAAGATCTCTAACCTTAACCCAGTTTGATTTTGATTTAATTATGTGATTATTGTGTGGTTTAGTTTTATTTTTCTGGTTTGACTTGATTTTAGGGTCAAAGGTTGATAATGATGGTTTTAATAAGGTTTTCTCTCATTTCATGAGTTTCCATACTAAACTAAAATTATCCTATTTTTATGGAATTTTTGGGATGTTATGGGATTTTTCATAAATTTAGGGCGTGGACCCCACATCCACGTTTGAACAATGAGGGACTCATAAGACCTTAAACTTCACTTATCTCATGTTAATGAGTTTCAGGGTTTTTAAATTAGTTTTTAGCCTTAAAATGAGCAAAATTAGCCAGTTAGGGCACTAAATTTTGTTTATAGCCCAACATTAGTATTTACACCCCAATGACTTACTAAATTAGGAAAGGGTTGAGATTAGAGGCTGAGAAGTGCTAAATCCCCATTGCCAAAGAATAAAACTGATTAAGGTATGTTTTAAGCCCTAATTTCCACTAATCATTCAAATTTTCATTAATCTTTCTTAATGTCATCTTCCCCTAAAGTTGATTCTTGATTTACCCTATTAAAAATAATGTTTTTCATCTCTATTTTAAACCCTAAAATAAAGATTTTTGTTTTTAATCAAAGGGAACCATAAATCTACATGTTTTCAAAGTGGTTTAAGCTTAATATTTGAATTTAATTAAGTATTAACCAAACCCTAACTTTGGTAGGAACTCTTGAAGAATAGAGCTTCGATTTGGACCCAAAAGCTTGCTAACGGTAAGGGTTCTTTTTAAGTGGATTGATACTTTGGATTTTAATTTTAGAATGCTTCAAGTGGGTTATGTCTTATGTTTGTGCTTTAATGGTAGATTAAATAAAGAATGCTCTTCTTGTTGATTTTTTTTAAGCTTTGGAATGACTAGATATATCATGTCTTAAGCTTGTATTTCAATTTTATGAAGTTTGGAAGTGATTTTATGATTTTCTTATCGATTTTGGTTATTTTCGGTTTGGTGTTCTTAAGGTTGAAGATGAACCAGCTTTTGGGTTTAAAGTGACTATTAAGGGCGTTTGAATGGCCTACCTTTAGAACGTTCTGTCTGGCTGATCGAATGGCCTAGCGTTCGAATGGCTATTTGGCCGATTGAACGACCAAACGGTAGTTGTTGCCTTCTTGTATACTTTGTCCATTTCTTGTTCCTATTCCATAAATCTCATTTCTTATGTTTAGAATGAGTTATTTTTAACTATAAATGCTACTATGAGTGCATGAATACTATCTTGAAAGCTTGATGTAGTTCATGCATGATTTAGGTTATATATTGTTGGATTTTAGCATGATATACTCCTTGTCCTAAATTCATGTTTGTTGATTCTCTATGATTTATTGATGGTTTCAGTAATGTTTAACCATGAGGATGTGCATGTATGCTTGCATATGTTGTGTTAAATATAGGTGAACCATGTTTCCATGTTCTAGCTTAAGTATAGAGATGCTTATCCTTGCCTAAGTCTAAGCATGATGTTATACTTGTCTTGAACTGAAGTTTTCACCATATTTTGTTCATGATTTCAGTAAGGAGGAATTATGATAAAATCATGAATGCATGTGTATAGTATAGATGATATTTTGTTCATGTTGCACATGTCATTGCTTAGACTTAAACACTACCATTATGTCGATTGAAGGCTTATCGCATTAGTTTGGGTCTGAAAGGACATGATTTCATTTTGAATTCAGTCTTGATGAGTAGTATTGCTCGAGACTTGCTACCTCCCCGGGTTGAGAAGAGCTAAATGCTATATGTGTTATTGATTGAGATATTTGGACCCTAAGAATTTAGGTGGTATGTATGAGTGCACTGGCTTACCACATATAGTTCTCAGGACCATCTTGATGAAAAGAATTGCTTGGGACCGTCATAATGAGCAGTCGTGCTCAAGATTGTCTTAATGAGCAGTAGTGCTAGGGACTATCTTGATGAGCAATTTGTACTCAGGGCTTTGGCCTTAATGAGTAGATTTATTTCTCTCTATGCTTGAGACATCCACTACTTGTTGTGGTTGCATGTGTATGTGATATTATGCTTAATTGCACAGTTGTTATGTAGGGATGAAGGAGCTTATGTGTAAGTAGGTATGGATTAATTTGCATGTTATGCAGGATAGTGCATCTGAGATTCTTTTCATGCAGGGTGAATGTTTTCATTGAAAAGAGATATGTAAGATATGTTTATATTAGAAAGTCACTCATGCAAGATGTGATTATGTTACATATGAGGTGTATGATGAATGTGATGTTATGTTGAACCCATAATGCACTGGAGGCATATAACATTTATGATGAGATGTAATGGGTTATAAAATGATATGTAAGTAACGTGAATTATGTGATTTTATGATATGCCATATAGTATGGTATGCAGCTAATA
Organism: Saururus chinensis; assembly: GCA_035235625.1. Taxonomy (NCBI): domain Eukaryota; kingdom Viridiplantae; phylum Streptophyta; class Magnoliopsida; order Piperales; family Saururaceae; genus Saururus; species Saururus chinensis. Next base: position 34,560,910 of record CP141140.1, read on the forward strand.
TGAGAATGTGACCATGAGTAGATGCTTATGGATGACAAATTATGACATAAATGTTTAGGTTATGTGGATATCTCATGATGAATGAGTATGATGGTTGATGTTGTGATGAACATTTAAGTGAGTTACTTATGATGTCTTTTGGATTTACTTTCATAATTTAAAAACCCTTGCTGAGCTTGTAGTTCACCCCTCTTTCTCGTATTTTATTTTGGGGTTGCATGTCGTGCCATGCAGGTGGTCAAGATGGGCTATATAAGGAGCATATGGGTGATGATGTTGCTTAGGAGGGGCCATTTATAGATCTTGAGCTCTATGATTGTTTACATAGCTTGTTGTATTGAGACCTATGTCTACATGATTGTGCTTCATACTCTGCTTGCCGAAATTGGTTTACACTTTTATTAGCCTATGTGGGCTTAGACTCTATTACTTGAGCCATGTGAGAGCTATGTTGGACTAAGTGTGTGGGTTTTATGTGGACTAATACTTAATTTGTAGTAATTCATTTCTCATTTCGCTCTTGTACAACTGCAATCGAATTTTACTTTGTCGCGCCATGCTTCATCTTCCCCTTAGACTGGGTTCGGCTTGGGGTTGGCGGGTGGTGGGGCGTGACAAGTATGTTTTTGGTATCAGAGCACTGCTTTGTTCAAGAGTAAATGAGGATAAGTAATGAGTCTTGAATGATAATGGGGTGTGAGGTGATAAAAAACCTAGACATAGCTAGTTGTTTGTATTAATATTCGCTTGCTTGAAGATTGTGTTATTAGGCCTTATGATTAATGTCTAGTTGTTGTATAGATGGCTGGATCTAATAATGCAGGCGCTAATAACCATCGTGCTGCTTGAGACCATAGAGATGACGACGTGTTGACTGTCATTAAGGGTTTGACATAGGTCATCTAGGCTAAGCATGTACGAGGCAATGGGTTTGAGTCTCTTTGATTGGAGGGCTTCAAGAAGCTTAATCCCCCTAGCTTCAAGGGAGGGATAGATGCTTCTGATGTTGATAACTGGAGACTCCACATGGAGACTATATTCAGTGCTCGATGTTGTGCAGAGGAGGAGAAGACTCTCCTTTCAATCTTCACTTTCGAGAGCGAGGCACAACGGTGGTGGTTGTCCATGAAGAGAACGGTTCCAGGGGTGCATGGACATCCCTTGGGAGGAATTCTTGTCATCCTTCAATGACAAGTATTTCCCCCTCCATGTGTAGGAAGAGAAGGAGTTCTTAAACCTTTAGTAGGGATCCATGACAGTCTTGGCCTATGAGACTAAGTTCGTAGAACTCGAACGCTTCGCACCTCACTTCTTTGGCGATGAGTACGAGCGTGCGAGAAAATTTGAGGATGGACTTAGGCACTTCATCAAAGTCAGGGTAGTTCTCTTCCAACATAAAACCTTGGCGGAGGTTCTAGAGACCGCCATCGTCGTAGAACAAGACTCAGATGAGTATATGAGGAAGAAGGGGCAGCAACACAAAAGGCTAAAGCAGGAGGATTGATGCTCTAAAATAATGTTCAATTAAATACTTTGAAATCTTGAATTGGAATCCTATTTTGTGTTAATTCATTGCTTATATGTACTATTTATGTTTTGAATAGGTTAGTTAGACCTTAGTTGTGTTTACATGTCTAAATGGGCTTCAACAGGATCTAAGTAGAAGAAGAAGTGAAACCCAACTACCTAAAGCTATTTGAAAGTCAATAATAGGCTATTAATGGTCTAAATATTCATGGAATGGTCGAACACAACCTTGTGGACCCGTTGGATTTCAGATTTGCATCAAGAGAACTAAATGTGGGAAGAAGCTGATTTGGACAAATTGACACAACCTTAGTATTTCGAGTATATCTTTCTATTTATAATTCAGATTGATATGATTCTGTTGACATTGGGAAGAAGACTTTCGTGGATACAATCTATATTTCAGGAATAAATATATAATTCCGAATCTATATGGATCAAATTCGGCATGCAAACAAACAGCTAGTAAACTAACCCAAGGCCAACACATGAAGAATATTTTCATTGGTTATGATTGATACACATAAGGAAAGACAATGAGGTTGATTGTATAACTAAAGGAAGAATCAAAGATACTTATTTGCTAAATAAATTATTGATTTATTTGATTAGTTTATTATCTAATCATTGCTAAAGAAGCAACCAATCAGACAATCAATCAAGATGCAATCTAGATATACGATTGGACTTTCCTCTTTGAAGCAACCCTTCTACTCCTACAAATAGAGGGGTGGACATGATAGAGTCATCATTCCATCCTCTTTGAAGCTTTCTTCTCCTATTTTTCTCCTCTTCTTTTGTATTTTTATTTTTAGTTTTATTGTAATGACTTTCTAAGCTCTCAAGCTAAGGCTAGAGGTGATTTGTAACAATCTAATGAAGTTCTATTCATGTTTCATCAATGGTTTCAAGTAAGTATTGGTTATTTGAAGTGATGCTTATTTAATATTGTTATTCTTCTTATGTATTTGTAATTTGGATACGTAAGATGCTTGAAGGCTCTTCTTCTTGATCTTTTGTGATTTGGATACATAGAACTCTTAAAGAAACAACTGTTTTTATCCTTCATCTATCCAAAGCATTTTCTATCTTTTTTTTTAATTTTAATATTTATATCTTTCAGTTAGATAGAATCTTAATTCGATTCTAATTGAGATAACATGACACATGAAGAACATCATTAGATGTTATAATGACCCTTAGTGCCTTAGTGTATTCTTTTCTTGATTATTTAACTCTTTATTCCCTTAATACTCTCTACTCTTTCTTTCTTAATTTTTCTTTCCTCTATTTTTTCGTAACCATTTTCTTTGTTGCACAAGGCTTTCCCTGTAGATCAACCTTGTCTAATACAATTGGCAAGTAAAACAAATATGAATTTGACTTCTTCATAGTCTTGGTTCAGACGTAACAACAAGGATATGCATGCCCACCGGAGCCAAAAGCATCTTGATGGTCATCATGCGAGGAACCACACCAACCATGTGCAATTGGACAGCCAATGTCACTTGCTACCTATGCGGGCAGCAAGGGTACTATAAGAGGGAGCGTCCTTGCAACACTCCTGGGGGTGCGCCGAGGCGTACACTAGTGCCACCTAATTAAGGCCTGAGGCAGCAGGGAGGACCACAAGGGAGGCCCCAAGGTAGATCTCAAGCTTGGCAATAAGAAGGAAAGGGAAAGAAGCAGGTGAACGAGGGGAAAGTTTATGCTATTTTGGCCCACAAGGCAACCAACTCTTTAGAGGTAGTGGAAGGTATGATCATTATTGCCTCTCACTATGCTAAGGTGTTATTTAATACTGGTTCTTATTACTCATTCATTTCACTGCATTTTCCTTGTGTGCTTAATGTTGAACATAAGACGCTATCTATTCCCTTGCATGTGTCTACTCCTTTGTCTTCCCTTCAGGTGAAGGAATATCTTGAGAAGGTCTCTATGTTGATTAATGGGCATGAATTGTTTGTTGATTTGATTATCTTGCCTATGATTAATTTTGATGTGATTTTAGGTATAAACATAATGTCTAAGTATCATGTACATGTTGATTGCTGTGGGAAGAAGGTGGTGTTTACCTTGCTGGATGTTGAACCTTTTATCTTCCAAGGTATGAAGTGATCTAGTGAAAAATTCTTGGTGTCTTCTTCTAAGGCCAAAAAGTGGATCAACAAGGGGAGTGAAGCATTCCTTGTAAACATCTTGGGGAAGAATGCGACTTTGCCATCTTTTGAGTTTGTGCGGGTAGTGTCATAGTATGCGGATGTTTTTTCGAGCGACTTGTCAGGGTTTCCTCCGCAGAGGGAGATCGAGTTTCACATTAATCTTATTCTAGACACATCTCCTATCTCTAAAGCCCCATACCGCACGGCTCTAGCCGAGCTCAAGGAGTTCAAGTCTCAGCTGTAGGATTTGATAGATAAGGGATATATCCGACTGAGTGCATCTCCATGGGGCACACCGGTTCTCTTCACGAGGAAGAAGAATGGTTCCCTCCGGCTATGCATTGATTACCAAATGTTGAATCAGGTAACCATGAAGAACAAAAATCCCTCACCTCGTATTGATGATTTGTTTGATCAATTGCAGCAGGCTCAAGTGTTCTCTAAAATTGACTTGAGGCAAGGCTATCATCAACTACGTATCCGTCCCAACAACATATCTAAGATGACATTTCAAACTCAATATGGTGACTACGAGTTCTTTGTGATGCCCTTCGACCTAGCTAATACGCTAGCATCATTCATAGACTTAATGAACAAAGTCTTCAAGTTGTACTTGGATCGGTTTGTGATTATCTTCATAGATGGCATCTTGATTTACTCGGCCAACAAGGAAGAGCACAAGGAGCATCTAACGACCATCTTGCAGACTTTGCGGGTTAACCAACTCTATGCTAAGTTTGACAAGAGCGATAACTAGTTGGAGGAGGTGCAGTTCCTTGGCCATGTTATCTCTAAGGATGGTGTGGCGGTAGACCCTTCCAAGGTGGAAGCCATGTTGAGTTGGGAGCTACTGAGGAGCGCTTCCGAGGTCCGCAGCTTTCTAGGGCTCGCAGGGTATTATTACCAGTTCATTGAGGGCTTCTCTAACATTTCAAACCCTATGACCAAGCTGACAAGGAAAAATGAGAAATTTGAGTGGTCAAGCTTGTGAAGAAAGCTTCCAAGAGTTGAAGAGGTTGACTTCATATCCAGTCTTGACTTTGCCTTCGGGTAGTAGTGGATTCGTGGTCTATAGTGATGCTTCACTTCGTAGTTTGGGATGTGTACTCATGCAGCATGGGAGAGTGGTAGCTTATGTATCTTGTCAGCTTAGAGTGGATGAGCAAAACTATCTTACTCATAGAAGAGTTGGTGGCACTATCTCTACGGTGAAAAGTTCGAGGTGTTTAGTAACCACAAGAGCTTGATTTATCTCTTTACCTAAAAAGACTTGAACATGAGGCAAAGAAGATGGTTGGAGTTCCTTAAGGACTATAACTTCAATATATCTTATCATCCCGGGAAAGCTAACTTGGTGGTGGATTCCTTGAGTAGAAAATCAGCCACTTTGGTAGCTTGTGTGCATGTCCAAGAATGACTTTTCTATGAGCAAGTCATTGAGCTTAAATCGGAGTTAGCTATGGACGATACATGTAGTTGGTTCGCCAACCTTTTCATAAGCTCTAGCTAGGTTGATGATGGGGATGAACCTCAAAAGAAGGATGAGGAGACTAAAGGCTTTACGGCTAAGTTGAGGGAGAAGGCGGTGATTGACTTTTGGGAGAGGTCCAATGGGAGCCTATCTTATAGAGGCCGGTTGTGTGAGCTAAACTCCTTGGAGCTTAAAAAGCGTATCTTATTAGAGGCACACTATTATAGGTTCTCCATCCACCGAGGGGGAACCAAGATGTATCATAATGTGAAGAGTACTTTTTGGTGGAGCGGTATGAAGAGAAACATCGCTTCTTTTGTATCTAAATGCCTTATTTGTAAGCAAGTTAAGGCAAAACATCGTCATCCAAGTGGTATGCTACAACCCCTTCCTATCCCATAGTAGAAGTGAGAGAACGTAGCTCTAGACTTTGTTTCTAGACTCTTGAGATTGTCGAGCGGTAATGACGCGTTGTGGGTCATTGTTGATAGACTCACCAAGTCCACGCACTTTATAGCGATAAGGATGACTACTTCTGCCACGCCCCGGCATTACTCGACCCTAGCTGAACCCGGTCCAAGGGCCGGTCCAGTGCACGGGGGCGACGATATTGAAAACAGTTGAAGAAATAGCAGAAGACTTATGCCCTAACTATAAGGACCCTCATCTTTAAACCGGTTTTGGTTTTCTTTAATTGTTGGTTATCGTGAGATTAACGTGTTTTCTGATCTTATTCGGTGATTTCGTGAATAAATAGTGTTTGTGATGGTTTTAAACAAAATCAACTTTAGTATTAGTGGTTTTAAGTGATTTTAAACCAAATGTGAATTTTTGGGATTTTTTGGAATTTTCACTATTTTCCCAAAAATTAGGGTTTTGGCGGGACCCCTGTGGGCCCCACCGTCAAAAATTTTATTTTTGGGTCAAATGAACCTAGACATATACTTAAAGTCATACAAAAATTTTTAGAATTTTATTAGGCTTAATCAGTGCTTAAATTTGCAAAATATCCATTTTTAGCCTACTTTTCATATTTACACCCCAAAACTTACCCATGCGTACCCCAACCCTTACTATAAAAGGGCAGACCTGAGCCATTTCCATTTTTGGGAATAGGCTAAGGAAGGAGGGCTGGCCTAATCCCCACTTAGGCCCGAATTAGAAGCCGATTAAGGTAAGCTTACTCTAATTAAGCACTAATCCATGACTTTTTTCTTAATTTCTTCCAAATCTACCATTTTCCCCTTGATTAAATTCATTTTTGGGCATCAAAAACTACTGATTTGTATTTTACTACAAACCCTAACATTCAAAATTCGATTTTTACTACCAACAAGCCCTAGATCTAAGATTTAATTAGGGATTTCTTGGGTAAATCGATTTCTATTAGAGTTTAATTCAAACTCATTGTGTTTTCAAGGATTTCAAGAAGGGTGACTCTTCAATCCGAGCTTAATCAAGTGCTGAGGTAATGGGTCTTCAAAATCTCTGTTTATCCATGGTAAAATTCTTCATTTTTTTGGCTTATTTCGAAATGGAGTTGCTTCATTTGGTGTGTTAATGGTAAGATTAGAAAATAGAATTATTTAATCCCGATTTCTTAGGGTTTTGCATTATTATGGTATGGTTTGATGTTCTGGAAGTCAAGAAGGACTTTTGATGATGATTAGGGTGTTAGATGTGGATTTGAAGTGTTATCAATGGTGTTTCGGTTTGGATTTGCGAAAGGAAGAAGATGACCAGTTCTGCCGTGTTGGCGTTCGAACGGCCCTGCAGGGCGTTCGATCGGCAACACTGCTGAAACGTCAGTTTTCCAGTTCAGCCGATCGAACGGCCTGCTAGGCATTCGAACGGCCAAACTATAAATTTCAAATTTTTGCGTGTAACCGATCGATCGGCCTGAAGGGCGTTCGATCGGCTACACAGTAAATTGTATGTTGTACATATGATATCTATTTTGATGATTCTACTTTAGCTTGCCAATTTTATATGAACGTGGAGTGTTTTGAGCCATATTATGCTACTGGAAATTATGCTATTGAGGTTGTGAAGTTGGGATATATGCTTAGAGATTTATAGAATGACTTATGTTTTATGGCATGATATTGGAATTGTCATCTTGAAATTGTGAATGGTTGATTTCCTATGGTTGAGTATATTTTCAGTAGGACTACAACCTATTATTGGATTGATTTGTCATGATAGAGTGTGGTTAGTTGGTGTGTGGATGTTGGTGAATGCCATGACTCTATGATGAAATGGGTGATTTTATATGTGTTTAGCCCATTGTGGTTGAGATTTGAATTGGGATATGATTTCAACGATTCTTTTCTATGATTTCTGCTGGAATTCATGTTTAGATGGAAATTCACATGTGTAGTATGGTAGTGAGTCTATTTTCAAGCATGTTGGCATGCATTATGTGGAATGCTTCTACTAGTTACACACACATGTGGGGGTTTGAATGATGATGTTGAAGCTTGATATTGTGATTATGAATGATGCATTAGGGGCTGATGAGAGCACTTATCATGGATTAGGATTCATGTATGCTTTGCCCACGTATGTACCATGCTGCATGCATCATGAAAATGGATTTCTAATTGAGGCTTCATTGTGATTAACCGAATTTGACCGATTGGATGCAATGTGATGAAATTGTGTGCTGGGTTGATCGGTCGTGGATTAATCGCAAGTTGATTGGTCCGAAAGGACATATTTTGATTTGAGTTCCTACATGGAACGAGTGCACTCCCCGGGTTGAGTCTTGTTAAATAGAATGATGTGGGGACGAGTTGTGTACTTGTCTTGCGGATTGTGAGAATGTTATTATGAGTGTCATCTGGACCCTGAGAATCCAGTGTGGTATGTCGTGTGCACCCCGCTACCACGTGTTCTAGGATTCTCTGTGTGAGAACTCGGGCTCTTCCCTCTGCAGGAGATGTCCCTGGGCGAACACCCCTGCTCTAGATTCTCTGTGTGAGAATGGGACATCCTTGGCCAGGATCGTCCAGGGCGAGCAGCATTAGGGATTGACAACCCCGATCTTTCTTTAAATTCTTGTGTAGAATTTTGGATCATGACACGCCTTCGTGGCCTTGTCTATGCTCCCGTCTGTGTGACATTAATGTGTGATTACTCCTTGATGGAGGTTGATTTTGATATAATGCATGTGGAATATGTATGTTAGAGATACATCCATGCATGTTGATTTTGATGTTATGCATGTGGGAACATGTATGTTAGAGATACATCCATGCAGGTTAATTTTGATGTTATGCATGTGGGAATATGTATGTTAGAGATACATCCATGCAGGTTGAATTATGATATAATGCATGTGGGAATATGTATGTTAGAGATACATCCATGCAGTTTGATTTGATACAATGCATGTGGGAATATGTATGTTAGACATACATCCATGCGGGTTGATTACGCACCATGATGCAGTATTAGGTGATATGTATGTGTGATCAGAAAATGATGCACCATGTAAATCGTGGATTTGAATGATTGTATCGCTATGCTATCGTGTTTTCGATGTTGTTAGTGATATTAAAACCATTGCTGAGTTTGTTAAACTCACCCCTCTTTGTGTGTTTTGATTTGGGGCTGCGTGGTGCGACACGCAGACGGACAGGATCTCATCTCGAGGAAAGGTGGGAGATGGCTTGGATGTGATCTTGGAGATCGTTGTGTGACTTACCTTCTTTTGTTTCATGCTTATGTTTAGAACCTTTGTGCAGGGTTCTTGTTTTGGATTTTTGTCACATTTTACCGTTGTGATGCTTATGACTTATTTTGAGCCGGTGTGGGCTTTACTTAACTAAGCTTGTGGGTTTGAGATTGTTGTTTACTTCGTGATAAGTAATACTCTTTCTTCCCTTTTATTTACTCTTGCTCAAAGGATTGTGCGTACTCCGTATTTCTATTAATCGCCCGTGGTTAGGGTTAAGTCTTCCGCTAGATCGTTTCTCAATTTTCACTTCGTCGCCCCCGCGCGCTTGATCGGCCCCTGGACCGGGTTCGGCTGGGGTCGGGCATCGCCGGGGCGTGACACTAACCACAGGCGGTCTAATTAACGGAGTAATGCACTACTTTGAGCAAGAGTAAATAGGTAGAAACAAAGAGTTACTTAAACTCTAAATTAAACCACAAACCCACATACTAATAATCCATAACCAACACACTTGGCTCAAAACAATGTCTTAAACAATACTAAAGACATAATGTATCACAAGTTTGAAAACAAGAACCACTCCAAGGGTTCTAACATCAAAACAAAATAAATGAAGAGACATGCAAGACTAGAAGCTTCCATGACTACTCCTAAGCTCTCCCCAATCTCTCCTTATAAAGAGGATCCTGTCCGACTGCATGTAATGCCATGCAGCCCCAAAACAAAGCAAGAAAGTGGGGTGAGTATAAAAACTCAATAATGGTTTTGAATATAACTATAATAATCAGAAAACATGACGGCATGACAATGTAGCAATTCAGACCTAACGTTAATATGTTATACCACTTTCTAATTATGCATTCATATCACACAACCTGCATAATAGTGTCTCAATCACACACATTATGATCATGCATTCATACCACATAAACCTGCATAATAGTATCTCAATGACACCATTTCTGGTCATGCATTCATATCACATAAACCTGCATAATAGTGTCTCAATCACACTATTTCTGATCATACATTCATATCACATAAACCTGCATAATAGTGTCTCAATCACACCATTTTTTATTATACATTCATATCACATAAACGTGCATAATAGTGTCTCAATCACACCATTTCTGATTATGCATTCATATCACATAAACCTGCATAATAGTGTCTCAATCACACCATTTCTGATTATGCATTTATGTCACATAAACCTCATTTACCCTGCACGACAAACGTGTCAACCACATGATACACAATCACGCATAACATTCATAATAAACATGCATCAATACAAATGGTGAGTGTCTCCATCAAGGAGTAAACACAAGTACTACCATACAGGCAGGACACGGTCAAGGCCACGACGGCGAGACATTGTCAAATTTCCACACAGAAAATGTAAGAGGGTCGGGGTTGTCAGCCCCTAAAACTGCTTGCCCTAGACGATCCTTGCCAAGGATGTCCCATTCTCACACAGAGAATCTAGAGCAGGGGTGTTCGCCCAGAGACATCTCCTGCAGTGGGGAGAGCCTGAATTCCCACACAGGGAGCCCTAGAACACGTGGTAGCCGGTGCACAAAGCGTACCACTCTGGATTCTCAGGGTCCAGAAGTCAATTATAATAATATCAATCCGCAAGACAAGTACACAACTCATCCCCACATGATACCTTTAACTAGACTCAACCTGGGGAGTATACATGTTCCACACAAGAACTTAAATCGAAAACATGTCCTCTCAGACTAACCAAGTTCCGATTAATTCACCGAGTGATTAATCCGGCACGCAATCTCAACCATTGCATACAATCGATTAATTCCGGTTAAACATCGGTTAAACATCATCCATGAATACTGATCCATGATGCATGATAACATGATACATCCGTGAGCAAGACCTACCTGGGTTCCAACACATGGAACGTACTCCCAATCAGTCCCCTCATGCATCATAATGAAGGCATAATTAACTACAATTTCATAGTAGATTCCCCATATGTGTGTGTATTCATGCATATCTAAGCACATGACCAAAGATAAACTCATAAGACAATTTACACATGTTTGAATACATTCAAAACAATGATTCCCAACTGAAATCAAAATAAAATCTACCATAAAGCTTAAATCCATCCATGTGAAATTGAACATTCACTCCCACAAACATGATTTTTCCACACATTAAGCCACAACATGATCACATCCATTATCCATAAGCCATCTTCATTATAAGAGAACACATCTCACCATTTTTCCACATAATATCCCTACTGGAAACATGTCCTATTCATAAGAATTCCAACATTCACAAATTCAAGGTACTTCAATATCAACATGCATAATTATCAACATAATATGATGTCACAAGACAACACCTAAACATAATCCATACACTTTCATCATCAATTTTACACCTCCAGTAGCCTAATTTCATCATAATACACCTCCCATAACCATTAGAATCATCAAATGGAGTAAAACATTGAAATGAGCATAAGTTTCAAAAATAGCAAAAACTGCCGTATAGCCGTTTGATCGCCTTGCAAGGCCGTTCGATCGGCTAAACTAAAAATTTGCCAAAAATGTAGTGTTGCCGATCGATCGCCCTGGTAGGCTGTTCGATCGCCAACAAAGCAGTTTTGACCTTCTTCTTCATTTCAAAAATTAAAACTGAAACACCATGAAAATACCTTCAAATCTTCATCCATGGTACCCAACATTATCAAAAACTCATCAAACCTTCTAGAATACTAATCTAAACCATTCTAAGACAAAAATATAAGAAATCAAAGTAAAAGATTAGCATTTATTAAACCCACCATTAGAGCCTAAATCAAACAAAACCCACTTCAAATAACATCATAAAAACCGAGATTTTTACTATAAGGTTCTTATTTTTTTACAATTTTTTGAGATTTTCTTGCTATTTTTCTGGTCATTTTCGGTGGAAAAATGTGACGCTTCAGTGTATTTGTATTTTTATATTTTACCCCGTACTTATACCCATAGAGTCGGGTGTGGGGCTTAGTCGCATGCCACGAGCCTTGCTGCGCACTTACGGCGTGAATTTTGGAGCTACAACGTGTAACCAGTAGGTGAACATGTGTTAAGGATGTGGATGTAAAAATTAAAAAGATTAACTATATATCTATGATTCCATCAATCGGATTCCAGGAGCGACTTCCAAAAGAAAAAAATTCACGTCCAGAGAGAAGAGAAAACCCGAGCCTATTTCTAGTTGCTCCGTTCTCCCTCCTCTGTCGTCGGATTTTGCTGGTTCTTGTCAGGATCCTCTTTGCCTCACCGCCACGAGTCCGTAGGTACCGGCTATGACCGCTGCCACGACCTCTTTGCTCCTCTGCGAGGTACCAAACTTTTCTTCGGGTTTTTCTTCCTTCAAATCTCATTTTTTAGATATGGGGGTACGATTTTGATGTCATTTGCAGCCGCCCTCAACTAGACTTATGTTTAGTTGGCCGTTAGGAACCCATAGGCACTAGCTAGAGCTGCTGTCATGCTTTCTGCACTCCGCGATGAGCTATCGGCATCTTGGTCAGGTTTTGTTCCTATTTCCATCTCACTATCCGTGGGATTTTTGTTGGATGCCAGTGTGTTTTCGGTCATCGTCCGGCCACCGGACAGATGCTGTCTAGCCTACCTCGACCTAGTATCGGTAGGGGTTTGCCGTTTCCGACCCCGCTCTGCCCTATTGTCTTGCTCCACCCGTTTAGATGCTTTCGGGGCATCTTGGGTCATTGACATTGGCGAGCTATGGGCCATTTGGCCATTGTGGACTCTGCCCCGGCTTGGCGATAGTGAGGGTCAGCCCCACTTGGCCTGACTTTATCTTCACTCAGAATAGGTCGCTTGCTGTTTGCCCTATACTATGCGAGTTCCACAGTTACCTGCACCACTTGTATTGGTTGTGGGTGGCGATCGACGATGTCACTGCTACAATCGGCCACCACTTCTTGGCCCTATCTCAGTTGCCCTTTTGTGGGCCTTGGGCCGCTCCCGAGTGGTTCTTTTTGGCCGCGTGTGCATGTGGCCATGTGTGTGCTTTTGGGTTTAGGCGCCGTATTAGCGCCGCCTGACCATCGGTTGGCTTTGCCACTGAGTAGAGTTGACACATAGCCCTCCACCACCTCTCCTTTATTCTCAAGCATTGCCTCACGCTCTCCGCCCATATGTGGGCCCTTGTCGACACGAAATCGTCGATGTTGGGTGTTGTCCATGACTGATTTTGATGTCTTGCAGCCGACCGAGTACGTCTTAGCCACCGGCCAATCTTTAGTGAGTACACCATCGACTTTTGGTTGCACCACCACTTATGTTGACACGACATTTCTTCCGGCCGCCCTAGTGTGCCGCCGTGGATCACGGGTTTTGCCGCATTGACTTCTGACACCTCGTTTGGCCATGATTGTTTCCGGCACTTCCTAAAATCCTTGGGATGGCAACTCTCTCAGCCAGGCAATGGTTTTGACCGCCAACTCCACCACCGACGCCGCCACCGTCGTGTGCTCGCCATCAAACATCATGATTACGAGGTAGGGGAGCTTTGAACTCGTAATTTCATGATAGCATGCTTGAATGAGTATCAGCATGCTAGGACTATATGATTGAATGTTATGGATGTTAGCTTATGATCCTTTTGCATGATGTAAGAGGATGAATTATGCCATGTTGAAATGCATATGACGTGCATGTTGGCTATAAGTATGTTGGGTGTATGTATGTGCTAGTGATGGCTAGCATGTTTGTTGGTAAGCTTCGTATGTGTATGTATGTGCTAGTGATGGCTAACGTATATGTTTGAAGTATGTATGGATTATGCATGTACTAGTGATGGCTAGCGTGCATGTTTGAAGTATGTAAGAATGTGTATGTTTGTGATAGTGATGTCTAGCGTGTATGTTTGAAGTATGTATGGGTTATGTATGTGCTAGTGATGGCTATCGTGCATGTTTGAGTATGTGTAAATGTGTATGTATGCAATAGTGATGACTAGTCAGCATGTTTGTAAGCTACGTATGTATGATAGAATGTGTATGTTATACGTATGTGTGATAGACATATGTATGTATGATGGCTATTTGCCTATGCTATGGATATGTGTATGCGCATGTGGGCAGAGGTATGGCTATGGATGTATGAAGTGACAGTGTTTGGTATGGATTGGATATGGATGTGTAAGCGTATGACGGATGACAGAGGATATAGGTATGACGAGTGAGGTTTGACAGACAGTAAGAGTGTGCATAATTGTACAAACATAACATGCAGATTATGAAGTGAAAAGTAAGCATAATAATAAGTGAGATATAAGTAAGAGGGCGACAACTGGGTTGGCTCTAAGGAGCTTCATTTGATGGTGTCAGTGTAAGATGATTTGGCCATAAGATGGATGGCGAAGTATGTAAGACTGTAAGGGTTTGATGTATGATGTGTTATGATCATGATGTGGATGAATTAAGTGAAGTCTGTTGCCCCGACGAACTTGGGTTTCGGATCGGGCTCAGCTTCGGTTTGATCAGTGGAGCACGGTATGCTTGAGTGCTTGTGTGGCATAATTATATTGCATAATGTACTTAATTCAAACTTGAATTATAAGCTCAACTAATGATAGCGTTGTGAGTTTGAGACCTGAGAGTTCGACAAATTAAGTTCTGTGTTTGACCTAGCCGATAATGAGTTGGCTGAGCATTTCTCATGTCTTGCCATGGTGTTTATCCTGCGGGATGTTGTCTGTGTGCTACTTAGAGCACTGGACGTCTAATGCTCTGTTGAGAACGATGTATGTTTGATTTGTCTACATGCTGTATAAGCCCAGATGTTTGATGCTCTATTGAGAGCGTTGTACGTTCTGACTTTGTTTGTGTGTTGTATGAAGCCCAAATGTCTGATGCTCTGTTGAGAGAGGCATATGTTTTCGATTTGGTCTGTGTGTTGTATTAAGCCCAGACGTTTGATGCTCTGTTGGGAGCGTTGTATGATTCCGCCCAAGAGTGGTACTGTATGTTTTTGCCCAAGTAGCACTATATGTTTCCGCCCAAGAGTGGCATTGGCACTATAATACCCATTATGGTGGGCAATTCTATGGCACTATAAGACTCATTATGGTGGGCAGTTGTATGACCCCTTATGTGTGGGTGTTTATGTTTGCGCGCTCAGGTAAGTAGTATCATGGATCTACTCTTACTTGTTTGATCCAGTGCCCCATGAGCATTGGTGTGCCTTACCTTCGGAAAAGTCAATGGTGTCTAGTCACTCCTCGGAGGTTAAGGTGTTGCCCCAGTGACATTCTTTTCTTTTCGACGTTGGAGCTTATTAGTTGTAATGAGCTTCAGTGGTTGATAGTATGAGCACGACTGTAAGAGTATGAGTATGAGCACGACTGTAAGAGTATGAGTAAGACTGTATGAGTATGAGCACGACTGTAAGAGTATGAGTAAGACTGTATGAGTATGAGCACGACTATAAGAGTATGTGTATGAGCACGACTGTAAGAGTATATGTATGAGCACGACTGTAAGAGTATGTGTATGAGTATGATAGTGAGAGTATGTTTCTGAGTAAGACAGTAAGTGTGATTTTGTGTAAGCTGTACGAGTAAGGTCGTACGAGTATGATTGTACTAGTAAGGTCATACAAGTATGCGTATATTATATGAGTAAGCGTACAATGGTACGAGTAAGTTTGTAAGACCCCGAATAAGGGTGTTTGTGTAAGTTTAATTTGATGGTATGATTTTGGCATGATGGTGCATTTGGTATGATTTTGGCACGATGGTGCATTTGGTATGATTTTGGCACGATGATGCATTTGGTATGACTTTGGCACGATGGTGCATTTGGTATGACTGTATGTGTATGTGCGTGATTATGATTATATTATGTTGACTGCTTCATGTTTGAGTTGCATGAACGCGTGTATTTATGAACTTAGTGAGTTCACTGTTTTGGATTCCCCTACTGGGTATTTTCCTACTGAGTATGAAAATACCCATCACCCTACTTTTTAGCCCTGTTGTACGGGAGGTTTTGTAGGTTGTGCGGAGAGCTCCTGGAGATGGATGCTCGCTTCTGAGGTGGGTTGATTCCCTTGGACTCAGGTATATGCTTGACTCACTGTGAGTTTATTTGTGCCACAATCTCTTGTATTGGGTGAGACAAGAATTAAGATATGTATGTATTCTGGACTTTTGGTTGGATTAGACAGTGGACTGCTATGGGACTTGCACTCAGGGAGGCCTGGGAGTGATTTGTATTCAAAGTCTATGATCATAGCAATTTAATCGTATGTGTGTTTTCGAGTAGCGCCTAAGGATATTTGCTATGGTCGTACGATGTTTGACCCTATGATGGAAATATTTAGATGGAAAATTGATGTTTAGTGTTTTAAATTATAAACTGTTTTATCAAGTTTTGATTTTGTCATTTTTCCTCCGATTTATAGATGTTATATTGCAAAAAAAATTTGTGAATTTTAAGAAAATGTATGAAAAATCTCAGACGTTACATTTACTACCCAAAGTTGAGATTGAAGAACCCATTACCTTTCCTTGTTAATTTGGGTTGGAATGAACCTTCAATCTCCTCCAACACCTTCCAAAAACATAATTTTAAGTTAACATACAACTAATCTCAATTTAGCTTTGAAAAACCGAAACATTAGATCTAGGGTTTTAGAAGCTTAAAAACGAAAATTTGAAGATTAAGGCTTGGAGAAGAGAGGTAAAATAGTAGTTTTATCACCTCTAATTTTTTCCTTTCTGGGCCTAATTGGGGATTAGGCTCCAAATCTCCTGGCTAAGCCTATTCCCAAATGGAAAAATGGCGCAGCCCTTTCCTTTTATAGGAGGGGTTGGGCTAAACCTAATAGAAATGTGGGGTAGAAATAGAGTTTTTAACTAAAATTAAGAAATTTGGCAATTTAACCCAAAATTAGGTATAAAAAAATTCTAAAATTTTTTATAGTGTCTTCTATTGATGTCTGGGGCATTTTGGCCCAAAAACCTTAATTTCATCTGTGGGGCCCACAGGGGGAACCCGCCAACCCTAATTTTTGGAAAATTAATAAAAATTCAAAAAAATCCCAAAAATTTAGAATTGACTAAAAACTACTTAAAACTCATAAATGTAGAGTTAGGTTTTCTTAAAAAAATTAGAAATCCCATTTATTTTTAAAACCACCGAATTTGATTAGAAAACTCTTAAACCACATGATAATCAATAAATAACATTAAAATAAACCTGTTAAAAAATGAGAGTCTTTACAACTTCCTTGGATGTGTTGTATGCCTTATGTGTGAAGGAGGTTGTGCGGTTGCACGGTGTCCCAATGCCCATTGTCTCTGACCGCGATCCTCGCTTCACCTCCCGATTTTGGTAGATCGTTGTACCTTAGCTTAGCCTATCATCCCCAGACTAATGGACAATCCGAGAGGACCATCCAAATACTTGAGGACATCTTTGAGCGTGTATACTTAAGTGGAAAGGCAATTGGGATCAACACCTACCTTTGGTAGAGTTTGCTTATAATAACAATTATCATGTGATCATTAAGATGACACCTTTTGAGGCACTCTATGGGCATCCGTGTCAATCTCCTCTATGTTGGAGTGAGGTTAGGGCATCTTCTTATGGGTCCTGATCTTGTGAAACAATTGGTGGAGAAGATCCGACTCATTCGTGATAGGTTGCAAATGGCACAAAGTTGGCAAAAGAGCTATGCCGACAAGAGGCGGCGAGACTTGGAGTTTGATATGGGTAATCATGTGTTCTTGAAAATCTCTCCTACTCATGGTGTTGTTCATTTTGGCAAGAAGGGGAAACTATCTCCTCACTTTATTTAACCTTTTGAAGTCCTTGAATGCATTGGCATTGTGGCATATCAGGTGGCCCTACCCCCTCAGCTCGCAAACATTCATAACGTGTTCCTGTTTCACTTCTTCAGAAGTACGAGCCAAATCCATCCTTTGCGTTAGACTTTGAACCCTTGGAGCTTATGGAGGATCTTTCCTATGTAGAGAGCCGGTGAGTATATTGAACAAGAAGGAGAAGACCCTTCAACACAAGGTAATCCCATTAGTGAAGGTCTTGTGGTGGAATCACAACGTGGAGGAAGCCACGTGGGAGCGAGAGGACAAAGTAATAGAGAAATACCCTCATCTTTTTACAGCTGATATATAGAGAATTTTGGGGACAAAATTCCTATAAGGAGGGAAGGATGTAAGTTTGTAATATCCCTAATTTTCCTATGTTTCAAAAATTAAATATGTGGAAAATAGGGTGTTTGACCTATTGACATTCTTAGTAAAATAGCTACCTCCCTAGATAGAATTTATGGCTGAAACTAATTTTATTAGAAAATAGACAGAAAGAGCTTCGAAACACCACTAAGAACGTGTGAATCGGAGTTCAGATGAGGGTGATACAATTGTTCGAAGTTAAGCTTATTGTATAGGGCCCATTTACCCGAATTAGATGCCCTACTCGTGTTTGGAGTTGGATGTCCTACTCATGCTTAGAGTTAGATATTCTACTCGTGCTTAGACTTGGATGTTCTACTCGTTGTTGGAGTTGGATGTCCTACTCGTGCTTAGGGTTACTCGTACTTAGAGTTAGATGTCCTACTCATGCTTGGAGTTAGATATCCTACTCGTGCTTGGAGTTGGATGTCCTAATCGTGTTAGGTATTAGGAGTCCTAAATGTGCTAGGAGTTAGGAGTCCTAAACGTACTAGGAATTAGAAGTCTTAAAAGAACTAGGATTTTAAAGAGGTAGAGAGTCCTAGCGGGTTAAGGATTCCAAGGAAGAAGGAGGACGCAACTAGAACTTTGCTGATATGAGATAGCTTGTGAGCATATGACTTCTAGCCCACGTAGGAGTCCTAGGAGTGCTAGGAGTGGTGGAAAAAGTTGGAGGAGGGATCAACTATACATCTAGTTGGGTTAGAACTCTTTTGGGATTGTTTTGAGCATGTATGTAGGTTGGAATCCTATTGTTAATGGGGCAGGGATTGTAATTCCGGGATTGTAATTAATGGAGAGTCTTAGAGGAGGAGGGCACCCAAGAGTTTGAAGAAGGGAAGCCTTATATAAGAAAGGATTGATTTTGGTTCAACTCTCTCTTCTCCATCTCTTCATTCCTCTTCCTTCTCTCAGCAAGGACCTCCATAACCAGCAATTTCGAAGGCACAAATCAGCCACCTTTGGATTGAATCAAGCACTAGAAGCGTAGGAGAAAGGGCTAGGAGCTTTGGGGATGAATTGGTACAAGTAGGTGCTTCCTTTTACACCCTTAAGAATGAGGTTTTGATAGATGTAATTCAACCATAATGTAGCTTGGTTCTAGGGGTTCCTTTTGATGTCATGAACTAGCCTTAATTCATTCAAGCATGATGCTGATTTTTGTCATTTATCTTAGCCATATGTTAGGCATAAATAATTCTTATTCTAGTCATGTTTATTAATCATGATTTGGGCATACACTCTGCTGAACTTATTCCCTGGTTTGTGGCCTTACTTCAGGCCATAGTTTAGCCAACTTATTCCCTAGTTTGTGGCCTTACTTTAGGCCATAGTTTGGATAACTTATTCCCTGGTTTGTGGCCTTACTTCAGGCCATAGTTTAGCCAACTGATTCCCTGGTTTGTGGCCTAACTTTAGGCCATACTTTGGCCAACTTATTCCCTGATTCGTGGCCTTAGTTTAGGCCATACTTTGGCTAAGTTAATCCCTGATTCGTGGCCTTACTTTAGGCCATACTTTGGCTAAGTTAATCTCTGATTCGTGGCCTTACTTTAGGCCATACCTTGGCCAATTTAATCCCTGATTCATGGCCTTAGTTTAGGCCATACTTTGCCCAATTAGATCCTTGATTAGAAGCCTTCGTTTTGGCCATACTTTGGCTAATTAAATCCCTGATTTAAACCTTAGTTTAGATTTGGCTTTTACTTATTTAGATACCTATTTTGCAGCCTTGTTTTAGGCTCTATTTTTGCCAAAGTAATACCAAATTCTCAGCCTTGATTTATATTATAATCATGCTGAGAGAATATCTAAGTTTCAGCCCTAGTTTAGGTTGCATTATTGCCTACCTAATACTTGATTCTCAGCTTTGATTTAGGTTATAATCTTGCTGATTGAATCCTTGACTTTTGAGCCTTAGTTCATGATATACTTATATTTATTAAGTCTCTGAATTTGAGCCTAAGATGCCTTTGAAATTAAGCATAATATGTCCTCGAATTTCAGCCTTGATTGTGTTATACATTAGGGTGAGTGTTGATGGTTGTTTCAGCTTGAACTTGTCATGTTAGGTATATAACTTGAGTTATACATCTCAGCCCCAAATCCTTTTCATTATAATGTTGAATTGGTTAGAATCTGAGTTCTTGTCATGTTGATTATTCTGATGCTTACATTTATTATTGTTGTTTTAAGTTTTATTAATAAATTAAGGTTAATAAAGAATAATCAAGAGATTTTGGTTGTCTTTAGATTAGGGGAAGAACACTTAATCAAGATAATGACTAAAATACCCTCTTTAGGGTTGGGACTTGTTCACGGAGTGAATGAGGCCCTGACATAGAATTTTACCTTAGTTAATGAACCGAGGGTGGTTATGGGATGTTCTTAGAGTCAAAGTTTAAGCTCACAGTAATAGCCATGGCGGATATTTAGACCTTCTTGGTCTCCGTTTCTTCGGGACAATGGATCCCTACAAATGCGCAACCCAGGTTTTTGAGCATCATGGAAGGCTCATCTACCTCCGGCCAGTGTGTCCATGAGCACAGCTGGTACCTACATCTCTAGGCTCATGGCTGATCCAAGTGGATCTCTAGAGATGCTAGGATTTTTGATAATAGCCATGACGGTAATCTTTTAGACCCTTGTGGTCTCCGCTCCTTTGGGACGATGGATCCCTGCAAACGCGCAAACCAGGTTTTTGAGCATCATGGAAGGCTCATCTACCTCTGGCCAGTGTGTCCATGAGCACAGCTGGTACCTACATCTCTAGGCCCATGGCTGATCCAAGTAGATCTCTAGAGATGCTAGGATTTCTGTTAGCATACATTTACTCCTTTGAGCGGGAGTCGGTATTTTCAGGTAACAATTAGTACATTGTTTCCTGAACGGTTTCCATTGTTTTGTGCATTGTGATGGTCTTCATTGGTTAAAGATCAGCCCATGTTTTTGAGTTATGTGTTCTATATATTACCCTTATGTGGTACGGTTTGCAGGATGTTAGCATTAATTATTGAACAAGGGTTGTGAGATAATTAATAACATTGTTTGATATTGCTTGTTAATTAGACAAGTGGAATGATTAAAAGACTTGCATAAAATGTAGGTTGCTTTAAAATACTTAAGCATTGCATGGGTGATGCTATGCTTCTTAGTATAGTGTAGTTTTAGGCAGAACTACGTCTGGATCCGATCTTGTTGGAAACATTGGAGATGTTGTCTGATGAGTACGTAGGCAACTAACATCAGGTGATGTTGGCCCGATCCGAAAAATACTAATAAAACCTTTTGTCCATTGGAAGCTCTTCTCCTGAAGGCGGAGATGCTCCATTGTAGTTGTAGTTGTTGTTTGGTTTGCTTTATTACAGATTCTCCAGGCGACGACAAGTGAGACCAAGGCAGGCGAGCTCAAGAGGTTTCCGCATTTTTGAAACTCCGATATGTAAGTGTACCTTAAGCGTGAGAGTCAACTTGTTATTTATTTTTCAGACGGGTGACAGACTTGTACTTAGATGGATGAGCTGGTCTTTATGAATTTTCAGACGTTAAATAATATCATATGATTTGATATTCGTATTTATGAACCCCAGTTATCATGACCTGGATATTTAATCGAAGGGTTTGTTTTGTATTTAAAGAAAAAAAAATTTTACCTACCGTTCGTGCTATTTAAAAATGCTTTTAAAAATCCGGGTCGTGACAAAGATCTCTAACCTTAACCCTGTTTGATTTTGATTTAATTATGTGATTATTGTGTGGCTTTGTTTTAATTTGCCGCTTTGACTTGATTTTGGGATTAAAGGTCGATAATGATGGTTTTAATAAGGTTTTCTCTCATTTTATGATTTTCTATACTAAACTCAATTTATCCTATTTTAAGGGAATTTTTGGGATTTTATGGGGTTTTTTCATAAATTTAGGGTGTGGACCCCACTATGGGCCCCACGTCCAAGTTTGGATGGTGAGGGTCCCACAAGACCTTAAACTTCACTTATTTCATGTTAATGAGTTTTAGGATTTTTATCGTTTCTAGCCTTAAAATGAGCTTAGACTGGGTCTGGCTTAGGGATGACAGGTGGCGGGGTGTGGCAAGGAGAATTCAGTAGGGTAGCTTCATGGCCAAGGGTGTGGTTAGGGTCAACGTCGAAGTCTAGGTCATAGGGGTAAGAGAGGTCAAGCTAATGTGAGTTGTGATATATTTTTTCAATGTATAAAGTGTAAACCTTTTTGTAAACTAAACATTTTGGGAATATTTTTTCTAATTTATATGTATTTCATACATATATAATGGACTCGATGTGCAGCTATCCATGTGTTGTATATTTTGTTTTCATAGGAGTTTGTTTTGGGTTTAAATGAATCTTAAAAAAAATTGAGTTTAACTTCATTCTTTACAAGGATGAAATCACTAGCAATTAATCCATATTTGCTAAACAGGGAGATTTCATCCTTACGTAGGTCGAAATCACCTATTTAAGTAATTTCATCCTTTAGAGGAGGAAATCACCATATGAGGTGGCAAAATGACCCATTTCAGTCTTCTAAAGGACGAAATCAACCTAAAAAAATAAAAAAAAAGCCATGCAGACACTGGCGCTTGGCTGGTGCCAATGTGGCAAAAAGCGACACCAATTTAGTAAATATTTTTATCGCTCTACTATTTTAGTAATTATTATTTTTATATTATTTATATAATTTTCCTAAAAAGTTAACAAGCATTGGGTTGTATGTGCATTGACGACTTGCGTAACATGGGTATCACAATCAAGGGGTCGACGACTGGTATGTGTAATATCCCAAATTTTTCAAGGTTTCAAAAATTAAATATGTGGAAATTTGTTTGTTTGACCCTTTAACCTTCTTAGTAGATTAGTTCCCTACTAAGATAGAATTTGTCAAAAGAGCTTCGAAACGCCACCAAGAATGCGCAAATTGGAGTCTAAATGAGGGAGATACAACTATTTGAAGTTGAACATATCATATAGGGCCCGTTTACCAGATTTTAACATGTAATTGGGCCGTTTAAGTCATTTTGCGGGCCCGGTTGTTTATAATTTAGAAATTAATTTTTATAGTCCCAATGAGGTGGCCTAATTAGGGGCATTAGCCCAACTTTTAGGGGAATTAGGAACCTCAATCCCATCCTTATAAAAAAGATGATTAGGGCACAATTAAAGGGCAGGACCGATTGGAAGAGAGAAGGTAGTGAAAGGCAAAGCTCCGGCGAGGCTCCGACGAGGCTCTAGTGATAGTGGATCAACAAAAAATCGGTGATTAAGGTACGATTATTATCATTGTCTTCAAGAGGATTAATGAAGAATTTATAGGATGAATTTGGATAAAAATTAGCTTTCTACAATTTGTAAATAATATGAACAGTAATTTTAGTTTGTAATTTCTGCTTTTCTGTTCCCTTTGGCCAGCCGTCCAGAGACTGGCCTGTCCTTTCACTCTGGACCCCCTCAGTGGAGGGCCAAGCTTTGGGAAGCGGCAATCGCCACTTAGGCTGCCCGGCCGGTGAATAGAAATAAAAAACAAAAAAGAAGGCTCTCGCCACACCGGCCGTGACTTTGCCGACCATGGCCATGCCGGCCCTCATTGTGCTGACCATGGCTGAGCCGTCCCTGGCCGCCGCCGCATCAAAAACCACCTCCGCTGCATAGTTAAAAAAAAGGAGAGTTTTGGCCGCTGGACAGCAGCGGGACTGACCTGGTCAGTAGTGTCGTGCTCCAGCAGTCCAGGGACTGTGTGCCACCCACCCCTTCACAGCGGTGGGGGCAGTGTCGCCAAAGGCCAAAAGGGTTTTGTCTGGTCACGGGGAAGACAACTCGCATCGTGAGTCGTCTGTGCTCCCTAGACCAGGTCGGCTAACCCGACACAGTTCTGTCCGGCTCTTTTTTAAAAAAAAATTTACACTCTACCTCAACCTTATCCAGTCCAGTGACTTAGAATAGTCAATTTTTTTTGGAAAAACATATAAATGACTATGAGCATATGCCGAGTGTCATGACCAAGTTTCAGGTCTGGGAAAAATCTCCAAGTATGTTAAATGGCCAATTTACCATTATGAATTGACGTGTAGACTAATATTGATTAGTGACCAGACTTTGGGGCTCTAGTTCAGGGGCCTATGAGTGGATTTGAAAATTGAGAAAAATCTCAGTGAGATTTTTGTGTGTATCCTAAATTTGGACTAAGCCAAAAGTTAGGGGAAAATTCCAATAATTAGATAATTAACTATTTTACCCCTAGGGTAAGGTATGACTATTAATTTGAACCAGGGTCGGTTCAAGGGGC
The DNA here is from genome assembly GCA_035235625.1 of Saururus chinensis. Classification (NCBI taxonomy): domain Eukaryota; kingdom Viridiplantae; phylum Streptophyta; class Magnoliopsida; order Piperales; family Saururaceae; genus Saururus; species Saururus chinensis. Next base: position 34,585,307 of record CP141140.1, read on the forward strand.
TAACGACCACATTAAACAGCAAGAAAATTACCTCGGGTTAAAAATGCCATGATGTACCCCTGACATAAATTTTAGACCCATCAAGGTTCAGGGAGGCCCTAAAAAATAGACAAAAATACCCCTATGCAGATCGGCCCAAATTCACATGAATGAAATTAACGGGTCAATGTGATACTGAAACCTTTTGAGAGGTTAATGACCTACCCAAAAACATAGAGGACCTTATCCAATGTTGGATAATTATTTTAATGCCCTTAGGTGCATTATGACAAATTTTCATAATGATTTAATAAGTTAACCGAAGGAGGGTTAGGGCACGAGAGCTCGAACAATTTAATATCATTATTGATATTATGATCTTCTTGGACCTGTGTGGTTCTGAGTGTTTATGTTGTTTATTGTTTCGATATTTGCTATTGATGTTGTGATACTAACTTATCACTAGCTTAAGAATATTGAAAAATTAATTTATGGGGTGGATAGCTTTCAATTGGGCGAGAAAACATAATCAAGATAAAGACTAAAATGCCTCAGAGGGGTCTGGGACTAGTTCATACAGTGGACAAAGCCTTTGATCTGACAATTTACCTTAGTTGATGAACTGATAGCAATTTCAAGTTTTAAACCCTACTCTAGAAGGGACTAATAGGGTTTGGGATTGTCATTCAAAATCTTGGCTTATTGATGAGCAAGATAGGGTTCAGAATGGTTTTCTAAGTTTTAGCTCTATTGAGGAACTACCAATTTGACCATATAGTTGCATCTCCCCATTGGAGGGGGCTCTGTGTGAGCTTGGCTCACAACAGATTTATTGAGGATCTTTTAGTGTACATGCATTTGGATTAGCTGACATCCTGCTTGGTTGGCTTTTCTAGCCACTTTTGTTCAGGTATAATTGTGGGTCATGCCCTTCCACTCCGGTCAGGTCCTTTGTGGGATAGGAGGGGTGACGGTACTTCCTAGTGGATTCCAGGGTGTTTCGTCATGGATTTACCTTTGAGGGTGGTCTATGGTGAGTTTATCATTTGTCACTTAGGTTGACATCTGATGAGTCTATCTATCATTGGGATTAGACGGGGATATTAATTATCGAACAATGGTTTTAGAGATAATTAATAACATTGTTTGATATTGCTTGTTTAATTAGAACAAGTGGAACGATTAAAGGACTTACATAAAATGTAGGTTGCTTTAAAATACTTAAGCATTTCATGTGTGATGCTATGCTTCTTAGTATAGTGTAGTTTTACGTAGAACTACGTCTAGATCCGATCTTGTTGAAAACATTGGAGATGGCCATGGACCTAGTCCTGATCTTGCCCCATTGCTTACTTCAGCAAAGCTTTTGCTAGCCGCTCTTTGTCCCTGTCCGTCTATGAGAAAGAAATGTTGGCCATCGTCCTCACTGTCGATAAGTGATAGCCTTACTTACTTGGCCCCCGGTTCTTGATTCGCACAGACCACCAACCCCTGAAGTATTTCTTGGCACAACGAGTGTCCACACCATCTCAGCAGCAATGGGTCAGCAAGTTACTCGGCTATGATTATGAGGTCATGTATAAGAAAAGGTCTGAGAACATAGTGGTTGATGCTCTTTCTCGCAACTCTTCCCCGGGCTCTTGCTTGGATTTCTCTATGTTATCCTGTCCATTCATTGATGAGTTGAAGCAAGCATACCTTGCTGATTTGGCGGTGCAGGTGGTGATTGCAGCCCTCCAGACCGACTATGTTGTCCAGCCCTTCTTTGTGTCGAGGGATGACCTTCTCTTTTGGAAGGATGCCTGTGGGTAGCCGATGTTGCTGATCTTCGACGCCGCATTCTATCCCACTTCCATGACTCTCCCATGGCTGGTCATGAAGGGGCTTTCTGTACCTATAAGCGGGTCAGTCAGAGCTTCCTGTGGCAGGGTATTCGTCTAGGTGTCCAAGAGTATGTGGCCGCTGTGATGTTTGTTAGAGAGCTAAGGCCTCCACAACTTCTCCTGCCAGTTTGTTGCAGCCTTGCCTATTCCAAATAAAGTATGGGAGGGTGTTTCAATGGACTTTGTGGAGGCCTTGCCTGTGGTGCAAGGTAAGTTAGTTATTATGCTGGTGGTGGACCGGCTATCCAAGTACACCCATTTTTGTGCGCTGGGGCATCCCTTCACCGCCAAGACAGTGGCTTAGCTATATGCTCGGGAGGTGGCTGATCATTTATAATTAAACCCTTTGCAAGTATACAAGGTTATTGTATTAGGATAAGTATTTAAGGGTTGTCGAACCTCAGGGATAGATAAATTATTACTAAATCTAAAGAGGAATTTGCTGATTGAAAACTAAAACAAACTTAAACTTTAATTAAGTAAAGGAAAGAAATCAACTAGTTTAAAAACAAGAGATTAATATGATGGAAATTACTTAGGAAATCGAATCCACTATAGAACCATAACAATTCCTTAACTTTTAATCTAAATCTAGTGTGAATATGAACAAGTATTCTCAGCTACAAGCTAGAATTACTTCAGAAAGAATCATTAATTAAATTCCATGGCATGAACTATCTTCGATAATAGCACGAATCATCTACACTAAACTAGCTATAGGCATGACCCGTCTAATCTTAGTATAACTCATACAAGTCATTAATTATCTCAACATTAAAACTATTGTATGACCATCTCATCTAAATCACAGAAATTAGAATCGATAAAAATATCAAAACCACATCAATCTATCATCTACAAAACAATAAATCAACATAGATTTGAATAAACATGAAAAGCTCTTCCATTAAAAAGGAAATCTTTATCACAATTGTCATCATTCACAACTGAGATCTAAATTAAAAAGAAAAGAAACTAAAACTTATCTATACCTTCATCAACTCCTAAGTAAAAGAAAAGTTTACCTTTCCATTGTAGAAGAAAGCACTTGAATCTCCATTAAAAGCTTTGAGTTCTCTTCCATCTTCTTCTTCCTTTCTCTCCTTAGAAAATCTACTGGACTCCCCTGGTTTCATGCCAAATATGTCTTTTTATAGGCATAAGATCCGTAGGAAGAAGTCTAATATGAAAAGGATTGGAAATTGGCTAAAACTAGGAAACTGCACGTTATGCCGTTCGAACGTCCTGCATGCCCGTTCGAACGCTTGAACTGAGTTTTGCTTCAAAATCACGTTATCCGGATCGAACGGTAAGTGACCCCATACGAACGGCTACAGTATTTTTGCAATTTGGACAGTTTTTCTGGACAGTCCATAATCTGTTCATTAAGCATTTTCTTCATGTCCATATTAATTTTTAACTTGTTTATAACTCCAAAAAGTTGTCCAAATCACTTTAAAAGCATGTCAAGACTATTTTGAATCATTCCAAACATCGTCCAAGTACCTCGATAAGTGCACTTTACCTACAAAATATAAAAATATCATCCTTTAGACATGTACAATATAATTAAAATCCCAACTTTGTTCAAATACATATCTAAACTACTAATAACTATAACATTATTAATAATTAAACTAAAATATTAATTTCTACCTTAATCTAAATAAACTATAACTAACTCTTAATTAACCTAATCTATTATAGCAAATAAGGTAAAAAGACATATAAAATAGATATATATTTCTTACTTATAAGTGGCCAAACTCCACAGTATGCCTCGTACTATTGTTTCTGATTGTCACCGGATATTCATCACTCAGTTTTGGCAGGAGTTCTTCACTTTACAGGGTACTTCTCTCCATATGAGTATTGCTTACCACCCTCAAACAGATGGTCGGACCAAGGTGGTTAATAGTTGTTTGGAGCAATATCTTCGATGCTTTACTATAACGCAGCCTCGCAGATGGCTTCAGCTTCTTCAATGGGCAGAGTGGTCTTATAATATTGCCTATCATACTCATGCTGGTTTTACTCCTTTTGAGGTATGGTCGGTCACCACCGACCGTGTTATCGTATGTACCTCACCGTTCCTTTGTGGCTGAGGTGGACTATATGCTTCAGACACGAGATGAGGTCCTGCGTCAACTTAAGGAGAATTTGTCTTTCGCTCAAAATAGGATGAAGTAGATTTATGATGGATGTCACATTGACAAGGAGTTCGTGGTGGGTGACTTGGTTTATGTTTCAGTTATGCCTCAGCGCCAGACATCTTTGTTTTAGCCTGAGCACTCCAAGATCGCCTCCCATTTCCATGGTCCATATGCTATTGAGGCGTGTATTGGTCCGTTGGTTTACCGCCTTACTTTACCACATGACTCCTTAGTCTGCCCTGTCTTTCATGTATCCAGGTTGCGTCGCTTTGTGGGTGACAAGTCATTGGTTTCTGCTGCTCCACCACCACCCTTGTTGGGCCCGATTCAACACCTGACCCTATTCCTACCTCGCTGCTTGATAAGCATCAGGTTTGCCGCTCTGGGTGCATTATTACAGAGGTTTTGATTTCTTAGCAAGGCCAATCACTTTATGATTCCACATGGATGCTTGAAGAGGAGTTTATGGCTCGATATCCGACTTGGTCATTTTGAGGACAAGGCGAATAGCGGGAGCATGGTGGAGTGTTGTGGACTCTTAGACATTACTTTATTTCTTTGCATTGGACTAATTCCTTTTGTAATAGCTTAGTATTTGCTTTGGTATGCTTATGTAAGTTGTTATTGGTTTAGTTAGTGACCCTTGACTCACCTAGCCCACTAACTGGCGTGTCTGCCTAGGGAACTGGGCTGGTCAGCATGTGGCTTGGCATGACTCCCTAGGAGATTGGTCGTCTCCTATATGGGGCGTGCTCTTCTTTGTTTTATAGTTATGCAAGTTGAAACTATTCTGAACTTCTCCCCTTTCTTCCTTGTTTCTCCCCTTTCCCTGTGTGAATCTCCTTGATATTGATTTTGCCTACAACGGGCACATCAAATATGGCACAAGGCATTGGCATTGCCCGCATGATTACTGATAAAAAAAATAGCAACGGGCAATGATTCTCTTCGCTTCCTTTTTTATCTTGTCCACCAAACTTGAACTCCATTCTCTGCCTCTCCCTCCTCCTTCCCATGGCCTTCAGCATCTCCATCTCTTGGCTAATGGCCCCCTCTCCGCCCACCAGTTCTCAGAAGCATAAGCTGCTGGAATTCTACCACCATTTCTTGTAGAGTGGCGTCAAAGAGGAGCATGGTGATGGGCGAGCCCTAGGGGTGGTGCCTTGCATAAAATTTTCAACTTTAAGAGAAGTCCTCTACACAATCACTTGAATAAGCACATCCATAGGCAATAATCATGAAAATCAGGGCAAATTGTGAATTAAAATGAAATCAAAGAAAGGTATGAACTGACCTTTGGGGCTAATCAGCCCCCGGACGTCTCCTTCCTTCATGCCAATGCCCGAACTCAATTGAATGACAATCCAATTAAACAAGAGAGGAGATTACCTTGTGTTCTTGTGTAGATCCCTCAAAGCCCCTTTCTTTGATGGAGAAATCAGCAAGGAGAAGCGTACAACCTTTGTCTTGAAGTCACACACTTGCGAGGGAGAAGATCAACCTTCTTGCACCATGCACCAAGGAGAGGAGAGTAAGAGGGGGCGGCCAGCACCTTTCTCTCCTTGAGATTAGGGCTCCACGCACCAAAGAGAGGGAGAGGGGGCAAAATGGGAGAGAGAGGAGAGTGAGGAATGCTCTTTCACTTAGGGCTTCCTCCTCTCTCTTATATCTATTTATAGTCCTCCCTCTTAACCCTATGTGGGCTTCACTTAAGTGGGCGTCCTTCTTGATTTCACCAGACTTTCTTAAAGGTTTTGACACAATGGGAGTGGGCTCTGCTTCTTAGAGCCCACAGGGGCCTAGACACCCCCTGCACATGGCCAAGTCCACTACAGGGTCAACCCCTTGCTAACCATGGGTTAGACAAATGACACTAATTCATGAGTTGGGCCCCACAATGTGGTGATGCACACCCTAATCACATGCCTAGTGTGCGTGTGTGACAGATGTGGGTCCTAATTGAAATCGTGTCACGATAGCCCATGTGGGGGCGGTTTATCCTTGGACCCCATGGCCCATACCAGCTCACCTGAACCACGAACAAAGTAGACCGAAATGGACCCAAGCCCATACTATGGTCCAACATCCCCCACTATGGGTGAAGGGCTTATATGGCCCAACAACAACTTGCGTCAGTCCTATCGAAGGCCAATGCTATGAGCGTGCTTAGAATATATATTCGTCATCAAGGCCTTAGTAAATAGATCTGCCAACATCTCAGCAGTAGGAATATGGCTCACAATCACTTTTCCTCTTTGTCGCATGTCAAATATCTAATAGTAATACACTTCAATGTGCTTACCCCTCACACTGATCTCCCCATTTTTAAGAGTTGACACGGTTTCCAGATTATTGTGATAAATCTGGACAGAAGCATCAATCTAGTCTTCTAGCCCCAACCTTTCTAGAAATTCCTTTATCCATACTGCCTGGAAAGCTGCAATATTGCATGTATAAAATTCAGCTTCCATCGTAGACTTAGAAATACTCTTTTGTTTCTTGCTTGCCCATGATATACCCTTGCCTCCAAACATGAAGACAAATCCAATAGTGGATTTCATGTCATCTGGATCCCCCACATAGTCTGAAACACTATATCCAGTCAATGACAGACTCTTTGCCTAATAAGCGAGCTTTAAATTCTTAGACCCTATAAGGTACCGGAATACATCTTTAGTGCTTGCCAGTGTTGAAGTCCATGGTAACAGCTCAGCAAGCCAACCACAAAACTCAAATCAGGTCTAGTACAATTTATGGCATACATCAAGCTACAAATAGCTTGTGCATATGACACTGACTCCATCTGGAGTCTATCTTCCTCTGTCTAAGGAGCCATACTCTTAGATAACACAATACCCTTGTATATAGGGGATTCAATAGTCTTCCGACCAATGACATTTAAGCGTTTGAGAACACTCACTATGTATAATTCTTGAGATATATTTAGCTTCCTAGCCTTTCTATCCCTGCCAATTTTCATCCCAAGGTTGTAGGATGCCTCACCCATGTCTTTCATTTCAAGTTGGGTTTTGAGCCATTCCTTTAAACTGACAATCATACTTAGTCATTCCCCATCAAGAGTATGTCATCTACATAATGTGATTATACCTAATCCCATCTCGGATGGTATAAACACAATGATCATGTTCATTCACTATGTACCCATATTCACTAATTACCTTGTGAAAAACAAAGTACCATTACCTTGGAGATTGTTTGAGGCCATACAATAATTTTATTAGCTTGCACACCTTGTGTTCCTCTCTAGGAACTATAAAACCCTTAGGTTGTTCCATGTAAATCTCCTCCTCTAAATCTCTATTTAGGAAGGTAGTCTTTACATCCATCTAGTGCAGCTCTAAATCAAAGTAAGCAACTCATGCCAAGAGACATTTGATTGAGTAAAATCTTGACAAATGTGGGTATGTCTCTTTAAAGTGCATCCCATACACATGGGTAAACCCTTTGGCTACTAATCTCGCTTTGTACTTGTCTATTGAACCATTTGGCATAAGCTTATTTTGAAGATCCATTTACACCCTATTGGCTTCTTCCTTTTATGTGGATCCACTATCTCCCAAACCTTATTCTTTAGGATTAAATCTATTTCCTCTTGAATAGCATTCTGCCATTCTTGAGCGTCTAGAAGACTCAAAGTTTGTTCGAGGGTAATTGGGTCATCTAGAATAGGTCCATCTAATGTGACGTTGCCTTCCTAGCATTGTATAGAAGTCTATTAACTATGTTGAAGGTCTTCTTTTCCTCAATGCCCTTGGTTCCTGGTCGGTTTGATTTTGACCTAATTCAATTACTTCCTTTGGGGTAGTACTAGGACTCGTCTCTTTTACTATCTCAAATAACTCTACTATTTTATTAGGTATTTTGGAATTTAATTTTTCTTTTAAGAAATAAGTGTCTCTAGACTCAATAACCCCCACTTTCCCATCCGTGTAGTGAACCACAAATTTGTACCCCTTAAGAGTGATCACAGTAACCAATAAAGTTACACTTTATAGTCTTAGAATCCAGCTTAGACCTATGTTGGTTAGGCACCTTTATATGTGCCCTTGCCCCTTAACACTCTAAGATGCCCTAAGCTTGGGCATCGACCCCGTCCATAGCTCAAAAGGTGTCTGTTAGACTACCTTTGTGGTTACACGTTTAAGGATGTACACGATGGTGTCTAAAGCCTTACCCCAAAAATTGATTCCTAATTCAGAGTGATTTAACATGCACCTAACCATGTCCATAAGCGTCCTATTACGCCTTTCTGCCACTCCATTTTGTTGTGGAGTGTAGGGAAGGGTGTATTGATGCACTATTCCTTGATCGGTACAATAATCCTTAAATAGATCAGAGGTGACTTATCATTCCTGTCAATCCTTAGGACTTTTATCTTCCAGCCTAACTGGGTCTCTACCTTAGTATTAAATTCCTTGAATTTATCTAAGGCATCAGATTTTCTTTATATTAGATATATATATATATATATATAGATGAAGGTTGTAAAATAGGTCATACCTCTATGGGTCTGAACATTCAGGAACCCACAGGTGTCTGAATGAACTACCCTTAATAGTTCATTAGCTCTTTGTCTTTTTTGGAAGGATTGCCTGCTTATCTTCCTTGAGAATATTTTTAGTAATAACCCCGCATTCAACATCTTATGTAGCTTATCTACATTTATATAATACGATCGCATGTGCCAAAGTAATGCATCATCCACAGATAAAACAAAATAATTAGAAGAGTTTAATTCATTAGAAGTAAATGAGTTTATAACATTCAAACAATACAATTCATCAACCAAAGTAGTAGTAAAAAGAACAAAGCCACCCTTGACCATTGTAGCTTTGCTCCATTTGAATCTGACTTTAAATCCCTTCTTAGTCAGAATAGGAATGGAAATCATATTCCTCCTGATGGAGGGAGCAAACAACACATGAGTCAGCACAAGAGTTGACCCTTCCTTCAGTGGGATCCGATAAGTCCCCATGGCCTCCACATCGCAGTAAGTGTTGTTTTCCATGTAGACTTTATTTTGTCCTGGGAGGAGATTGATCATCTCACCCTTAGACCCCCTGAAGTGAGACACATGCACTATGACTCCAAAGTCTAGTCACCAAGTCTTCTCCTTAACATGAACAATCATGACTTGAGAAACAATACGAATTATTTCTCTATTCTTGCCCTTGTTGTTGTTGGTATGGTCATCCTTCCAGGGACTATTAGACTTGAAGTGACCCACCTGGTCACACTTAAAATAGATACCTTGGGGTTTGTTATTCCCTTTGTCATTTCCTTTGTCTTGAGGCTTCTTCCCCTTTCTCTTGAACACTTTCTTCCTTGAAGGTCTTGGCCCCTATCCACCTTTCTTCCCACCACCAGAGTTCTATGCTAGGTTGGCAATAGCAGGACCTGAAGCATTGACATGATTCCTCCTTTCTTGCTCAAGCCTAAGCTTAGTAGTCAGAGCCTCCATTGTGAGCTTCTCATCACTCTTGTTGAGGTACACCACTACACTCTCCCAGAACTTAGGGAGGTTGTTCAACAATATAAACACATGAACTCCCTCAAAGATGGGGTCATCCAGGGTCTCTAGGTCATCAGTAATGATAGACATGATACTTAGGCATTCACACCATTTTCCTCTCTCATCATAGAGTTTTGATATTTTGAGTACAACATCCACTTATGAACCTCAGTCTGCTCCCCATACCTCACAGATACAGCTTCAAGCATCTTTTTGGAAGTCTTGAACTTCTCGAAGAGCTTTTCCTTATTGTTATTATCCTTTAATTTCTTATAGGCCTTTATCTGAGCTGTAGAATAATTTTTTGGGCATGGCTCAATGACATGAGCCAAGTAAGAGAGAGTGAGGATATGATGCATCCTCCTCTTCCACACCATATAATTATCAGCATTCAGTTTCTCAATCTTTTCGAGCTTAGAGGTGACCATCTTTAATGTCATTATGCACAAAACATATTAAATATAAAAACAAGGCAAAAACACAGGAATGAATACTATGATATGGCTAATAACTACTTTGTTAATTATGTATTGAGTCACTTATTCTAATACTCAGCAAGGGGACAATGTTTTTATGCTGATATAATCAATTTAATTACATATAAATTAAGTATAAATCACAAGCATGTGAAAAGTCCAGAATACCGTTAAGCTCTTTAAGGTAAGTTGACCTAATATGCAATTACTTGTGATATTAGAAAGAAAACACTTAAAAAGGTTGCTGGAAAAAACACTTTTTTTTCAACTTTAATTACACAATAATCAATCAATCAACACTTTAAGAAGCATGAAAGATTAAAACAACGTTCTGGATAGCAAGCTATCATGCACACAAAATGCCTTTGTGAATTGACCAAAATGTCCCTAGGACTGGTCAATTTGCACTAATTTCTAGTCCTATTAATCAATTAAATTTACACAATATAATCATATAAACATCATGGGAAAGAAAGCATGTATGTGCATATAAAGTGACCAACAAATTTATTTTGGCAAAAAACTACAATTGTGAATTTACAATTTTGCCCTAGGCATGCCAAAATCAATCACATAAATCACAAAATTCCAGCAAACTAATCACATAAATCACAAAATTCTAGCAAACTAATCACATAAATCAGTTCATAATATACTTAATTTTACTTTAATTCTAAAAGCCCTATCATGGAATGATGTATAAAGAACTAATTAGGGGTGTTCCCAAATTATGCACAAAAACCCCAAATCAGGTAAAAATCACAACTTTCTAGCATATTAGCAACCAAAATCCCTTTGCCGGGCTCTGATAACACCGTAGAGTGACATCAAAGCGGAAGCATGGTGATGGGTGAGGCCTAGGGGTACATCCATAAGTAATAATCATGTAAATCAGGGCAAACTATGGATCAAAATGAAATCAAAGAAAGGTACATACCTTTGGGGTTGATTAGCCCTCGGACGTCTCTTTCCTTCATGCCAACGCCCGAACTCAAATGAATGATAATTCAATTAAATAAAAGAGGAGATTACCTTGTGTTTTTGTGTAGATCCCTCAAAGCCCCTTTCTTGGATAGAGAGATCAGCGAGGATGAGCACCTAACCTTTGTCTTGAAGCCACACACTTGCGAGGGAGAAGACGAGCCTTCTTGCACCATGCATAAGGGAGAGGAGGGGGCAGCCCACCCCCTTTTCTCCTTGAGATTAGAACGCCATGCACCAAAGAGAGGAAGAGGGGGCAGAATGGGAGAGAGAGGAGAGTGGGGACGCTCTTTCACTTAGGGCTTCCTCCTCTCTCTTATCTCTATTTATAGTCCTCCCTCTTAACCCTATGTGGACTTTACTTAAGCTGGTCTCCTTCTTGATTTTACTGGGCTTTCTTAGAAATTATGACACAAATGGGCGTGGGCTTTGCTTCTCAGAGGCCACACGAGCCTGAAGCTCCTGTATGCAGCTAAGCCTACGATAAGGTCAACTCTTTATTAACTACGGGACTGATTAATAATACTAATTTATGAGTCGAGCTCCACAACATAGTGATGCATACCTTACCTTAGTCATATAATATGAGTCCTAATTGAATTTGTGTTACGATGGCTTATATAAGGTTGGCACAACCTCTGCCACTATTCTTAGACCCCTATCCCCTTCACCGGAACCGGCAACAAAGTGGATTGCAACAGGCTTGTTTTCTTGTTTTTGTCTTTGTCTATGCCATTATGACTGGTTATTTATTCTTCTTCCTGATTGGAGTCACATTGCAGATGTGGGGGCTCTACGCATTTTCGTCCAAGAACGGGTGCCGTGGGGAACCCAGTTTTCCTGTGGGACTGCGTTAGACCCGGACACTGCCGGCGGACCTCTTGCTGGCTCTGGCCATGACCCAGCTGAGCTCAGCGCTTTCCGCCCTCGGCTCGACCCGCCCCCAGTTCAGTTCCGGGATTATCAGCCTCGAGGTTGGCTCTTTTCCAGCTTAATGTGATCAATTGAAGTTTGTTGCTGATTGATTTCTAGGTTTTTTGTGCTCATCACTTGCTTTTTAGTTCAATTATTGGTTGTTGGACACTTAAAGAGAACGGAAATTTTTGTACAGTGGTGGTTATCTTTGTTTAACCGACAACCTGAACTAATACTTCAAATTTGATGAATATGGACTTGTAAGCCACACAGTTCTGATTCTGATAGAGTAAATTTGACTCAAAACATATGTATGGAAGCTGCAGGATATCCTTATGAGTGAAATTAATATTGAAAAGTATCTCATAATAATTTTTGCTCGTTCTTTCTCCTTTTCTTTGCATTTTTGCTAGATTATTGTTTTTTAAACAATAGAGAAGCTGTTTTTATCTCTAATTATTCAGGCCTTATAAAAGCTTGTCAACCTCTCTATTATCTTTACGTAGGGCTATTTATGCAGGTACCTATCGAACAGCAAATAGACGCCATCAGTTGGCTCCATGCACAATGCCAACTACCCCGATGTTTCTTTTCAACTAGAAAGCAAACTTTCAATTCAGATTACTTCTCCAATGGAAGTTTTGAAAGATTTCCAAATGTCGGCTCTGCAGTCTTCTTTCAGCACTTTTCCCATTCTCAGATAATGACTGAAAATGTATCAAGAGGTGATATGCTATTCTTTCTCTCTTTATATAATGAGTTGTTGCCACTCACTTCATGTACTAATGTACTAATTGTGTAAGTTTAACTTGATAGTTTGCCACCTTTTTTTTAATCGGAAACTTTTAACACTTTTATATTGTAATGGCACATTGTCAAATTGATGGAAGACCAAAAATTGGAGAATTAAATTATAGGATCCCGTTGATATGCTCCAGGAACATATGCCCCCCAAGCCATGGGATTCTCATCCCGTGGCTGAAACACGTTCAGGCTCATCTGTGCCTGGCCGGTTCTCAATTATTCTATAAATTATAATGCCTTTCGCACATACCAGTTTTAGTATGTATAATGACAAAAGGGATAAACTGGTCAAGCATTTGACTTTAGTAAGAAAATTGGAAATGGTGTGGTATATAAGATGATGTTGATGAACATGCTAAGATGAGCAGCTGCTCCTTCAAGAGTTAAAGCAATCAGAAATAGTTAATTAACAATCAGAAATATTCAGACACATATGACAAGAAGGAAAAAATTTACATTTTTGTTATAGTGCTCAATATCTAAATACAACTAAATAGCCTGACTCGTTCTATTTTATAATTTCTTATAAAGGTTTCTCCCTGAGGATTGCCCTCTCATTCGTGCATATGGAGCAATTCGGTTTTATGGAAGGACTAACATTGCTCCTGAATGGGAATGGGAAGGTTTTGAGTCATTTTACTTCGTCATCCCCCGGGTAAATAGTTGTGAACATTTACATGAAGTTAATAGCTTTCAATGTTGTTGCAGCATGTATTTAGGTGATAGTTGCTTTAGTAACTGGTTCCAAATCTCAAATTTGTGGAACCTGAGAAACAGGTTGAACTTGATGAGCTTGAAGGAACTTCTTTGCTTGAGGTCATCATTGCATGGGATGATACGCTTCTTTGGACATGGAAAAAGGCGATCCAACTGCTGCAAGATACAATGTGCCAGGTCCAGTTTACCATTATGTATTTGATTTGACTGAACATGTTCAGTGATGTCTGTTGGAGTTCACGTCTTCATGCATGACCATTAATAGAGTGGAAGTGTTCAATCATTACTACTCAGGTCTTGTGCTAATTGATAATGCAGATCTCATCTACATTTGTTAACTTAAAGAAGGAGGTGCCGAAGACAAAAATTATGTGCATAAATCAATTCCCGGCAGGTCATATTGGGATGCAGCTGAAAGGAAAACTTTGCAAAAAGTAAAAAAAAGCTCAGGTCTTATTAAGGTAATTTAATTTTTTTTGCTAGGAAAGCAAATTATATATTTTCTCTATCCAACATTAATAGCTCCTTTTATTAGTTTATTTTGAAAAATTAAATAGAGTTATTAATATGGGACTGAGGATTATAAGCTAAAAAATAGAACAATAAAAAAGAAAACTCCCTCGATACTACAAATTACCCACCAATTAACTATATCATATCATTGGTGAAACACTAAGATTTACTAAAACAAAATCACTATTTATCTAAGAACATAATGGACTTAAAATTTATGCCGGCCTCCCTTTTTGTTTCCCTTTGTCACTTGCTCTAAATATTTACTAAGAAGACTATTAAAATCATCATCTTCATCATCCGTTTTAGAGTGGGCCATGTCAATAGATACAAATGCCCATATATTTCCTTGCCAAACCCTACAATTATGTTTAGATCTTGTCAACGAACTTTTGTCTGCACCAAGTCAATTTTGTGAGGACATCTATAGAAGAATTGGTTTGTGGGTAGGATATCAAACAACCCATAAATTTGGGTACTTAATAATCATTGCACTTGACTAGGTAGCATCAACATGGTTCACTATATATATTGTATAAGATAAGAAATGCACATGATTGTTAGCTCCCCAAAACAAAAATCAACATGCTTTAATAGCTAAAAAAATATTTAAAATTACAAAAAATAAAAAAAAATTAATTATTAAAAAAATTTGTGAGGTTATAATTACCTATTTTCTAATTACTCCTAACCCAAGGTGTTAGAGGTAATTATGTAATTTTTGGATAAGTTTTAGGTAGTTTAAAAGGATGAAATCTCTGTATATGGGTAGAGCTCAAAGTAACGAGTATAACGAATCGAAGAACATAAAAAACGGAGGTCGAGAGTGAAAGTTACGATGTCAGGAAGCGTGCTATAATAGGCGGGATGTACTTAAAAGTGCGGGATACCCTACCCATGTGTAGTTTAGTTTCGAAGGGTTCATTAATACGAGTTCATCAATACTAAAAATATAACATCCCTAATTGTAGGTAATTTTTTTTTACCTGTGTGTGTTTGTTTCATTGCTTGATTGATTTAAAATCATATGTTTAACATGGTTTTGATAACCAAATAGGGTAAGGGGTCCGACCTTAGTGAGAAGGGGGCCACTTGGGAATTAGAGGGTTTGGCCTTGGAAAAGGAGGGACCAATCAATATGTCTATAGGGGGTTCGGCCCTCTAGAAATAGAATTTGAGAGAGCGGGAGTCCAATGGAATGAGGAATAGGCGAAGAGTGTTTTAATTGGAGAAAATTCTATATTGTAGGGGGCGGCTCCTAGAAAATAGGGGAGACTTGACTATAAATCTAGGGATGGGTGCTAGAAGTTAGGGAGGGCTGACTAAGGACTCTATGGGGGAACACACCAGCTCTCTAGTTCGGTCCTCTTGATTGGTTTAACCCCCTAGAAATTAGGAGGTTGGTTATAAGAAGGCTTAGGGGGGGGGGAGGCTCAATTTTTGCTCCGACCTCTTCCTTCCTCATTTTCTTCTATTAAAAAAAACACACCTTGCCTAGCAGCTTGTGGAAGGGAAAATTCAGCACTTTTGGACTCAGTTTAGAAGCGGAAGGATAGGAGCGAGGGCACAAGGCTTTGGAGGCGGGCTGATAGAGGTAGGATGCAATTTTACACCCATAATTATGCTGATTTGGATTATGTATTTCAACCCTAGTTTGACCCCTATGATGCTGGATTTTTTATTTCATATTTAAGCCTAATTCAATCTCTTATGATTATAGTTTTGAATATTTGTCTCAACCTTAATCTAATATTTTATCATACTAGATTTTGGTCATTCATTCAAGCCCTAATTCGATCTCTCATGATGCTGATTTTGATTCTATATGTGAGCCCTAAGTCGACCTCTTATGATTTTGATTTTGATACATATTTTAGCCCCAATTCAATCTATCACTTTTCTGAATTGAATGGTGAGTTTTAGCCCTAATTTAACCTATTACTTTGCTGAATTGAATTATGAGTTTTAGCCCTAATTCAATCTATTACTTTGCTAAATTTAATTGTAAAATTTAGCCCTAATTCGTGTCATTACCTTGCTAGATTTGATTGAAAGTTTCAACCTTTATTAGTGTCATTCTCTTATTGATTATATCAATGTGCTTCAGCCCCAATTTGGTCTATTGACATGCTGAATTAGGTTATTCTATCTTAACCTCAATTTCAATTGTCTTGCTAAATTAGGTTATTCTATCTTAGCCTCAATTTGATTTATGTCTCGCTGAATTAGGTTACTCTATCTCAGCCTCAATTTGAATTATGTGATGCTGAATTAGGTTATTCTATCTCAACCTCAATTTGAGTTATGTCTTGTTGAATTAGGTTATTTTATCTCTGCCTAAATTTGATTTAGGTCTGGCTGAATTAGGTTATTCTATCTTAACTTCAATTTGAATTATGTCTTGCTAAATTAGGTTATTCTATCTCAGCCTCAAATCGATTTATGTCTTGTTGAATTAGGTTACTCTATCTCATCTTCAATTTGAATTATGTCTTAATGAATTAGGTTATTCTATTTGAGTTATGTCTAAGTTATTCTATCTCAGCCTCAATTTGAATTATGTCTTGCTGAATTAGTTTATTCTATTTTAGCCTCAATTTGAGTTATGTCTTGCTGATTTAGGTTATTCTATCTCAGCTTCAATTTAATTTAGGTCTTGCTGAATTAGTTTATTCTATCTTAGCTCCAATTTGATTCATTGTCATGTTGTGTTTATGTATTTCACTCCTAATTCGTTAAGTTGCCATGCTGAGTATGTCAATTGGTTTTATGTGTTTATGTTGAGATTAAACCTTGCTTGCATTGATCTAAATCTTTGGATTTTACCCACGATCTTGCTAAAACCATAAGTTGGCATATATTGTGATTAATCTTTAATCCGTTGGCATCATGTGTTTGAGTTAGAGTTTAAGTGAGCTCACCGTAATAGCCATGGTGGCCACTTTAGGTCCGCACTTTCGGGACGTTGGTTCCCAGCTCTTTGAGCATTTCGCGCGCATCTAGGTTTTTAAGTATCATGGAAGGCTTATCTACCTCCGGCCAGCGTGACTATGAGCACAGTTGGTACCTACATCTCTAGGCCCATGGCTGGTCTAAGTAGATCTCTAGGGATGTTAGGATTTATTGTTAGCAAATAGTTACTCCTTTGAGTGGGAAGTAAATTGCTTCCTGACCAAGAGTCCACTTTCAATTAGGTTGCCTTTGTCCTTTATTAGTTAGAGGTTAGACCCTATGAGTCATGTTTTAAATAGACATTTAGAGCATTATATGCAGCTCATTCTCTATGTGACCCCTTTTGTTTCTATACACAACTCCTTAGTATGACTTTGAGTGGGTTTTCATGCATCTTACTGAGTATTAATAGAAATACTCACGCATCTATGCGATGAAAGTACAACTCCAGACTCAAAGTAGCAGTTCCATTAGCGGGTGATACACAATTGCTAGCAGGGTAGAC
Source organism: Saururus chinensis (assembly GCA_035235625.1). Taxonomy (NCBI): domain Eukaryota; kingdom Viridiplantae; phylum Streptophyta; class Magnoliopsida; order Piperales; family Saururaceae; genus Saururus; species Saururus chinensis. The sequence goes on from CP141140.1 coordinate 34,602,718, forward strand.
ATATGAAATTATTATGACTATAGGGCACATAATTTAGCAATGTGCCCCCTATTGCAAGTGGGCAAATTTCGGTAAAAACTGTTTACAGTTTTTATATCGGTCATCCTTTGGAGGTAACTGGTTGTAACCGGTTTCTATTGCTACATGCCTAACTGCAATAGGAGACTCATTTTGAGCTCATTGTAGGTGAGCACATCTAAATATCTTGTCAGATCATATATGATGGGCTTCCGCCTATGCATACGTAATGGACATCATTTCAAGACATTATATTTTTCAGTTTTTCCCCTTGAAACATCGGGTGCTCATTGAATATTGTTCAGAAAGAGAAAATATGTTTTTTATCGGTTAATTGGGGGGATATCTCTTCTTCTAGAGTCTCGTTTATTTGAGCCTAGGCTCATGCATGACCACGTAAGCTTGCACATCATGCATAGTCAGATTTTGGTCCAACAATGCACATCTTAGGATAGATTAGTTTTTGCCCCCTTGCGCCGTTGGGATGATCTGACAGTCTATAATGCAAGGGCTCATACAAACTTTTTTTCTTCTATTAAGCACAAGAAAGATTACATAGAGCCAAAGTGACCAAACAATATGTTGAAAAATGAAAAAAACAATTACAGCCATGAATGGAAGTTCTTGAACTGCCTCATGCAAATAAAAATTAGCACAACACATAAAGCTGGGCTTTTTTTCACCAGCTTTGTGTAGACATTATTTATGAGTTCATCATGTCTGAAAATATGGGAGCTCTTTTCTATTATTCATATGAAGTAGACGACACAGTTGAGGAAAAGTTTGAGCATGATATTAAGTTATGGTACCTATTGGATGTTGCTCACGAAGCTGATATGCTCCCAAGCTTGAAGCTTGCCAAACTTAAAGAGTTGCCCATGGAACACCATCCATTCATGCCAAACTTACTTTAGGAGTTGGTTGCCTGGTAATATTGTAAGCTGACTTTGAAGAGAATTTCCTTGTTTGAACACCCAATTCCCATCCAATAAGCATTGAGATGTTCTAGCATTATTAGCGACTGTAGAGTTGATGAAATGGGCAATGCAAACATCTCTCACCAGTCATAGGACTAGAGGCAGTAGAAATGGCCGGCGGCGAGGAGTTGGCCCACTTTTGGATCCAATTCGGCATATTATTGGAGAGAATTTGCTGGAATTCGATGATGGATTGCTTGTTTTTCGCAAAAAGAATGATGAACTGACCATGCAGCTGCCTCCCTGTCTTTTTCTGGAGGTGACGACCCACCCAGCTGCCCAGATGATACAAGTTTGAAGAACAGCAGCTGCTAGGTGGAATCACCAAGCTGTAAACACTCGTGGCCCATGCCCCATGTGAAATTCACTTTGATATGTATTTTGTTCATTTACTGATTTGTTTGTGTGGAAAGTTTGCATCTTTTCCCCGATATGGCATCCTTTCTGTGAGATGGTCAAGTTTTGCTTTTGATGATGAAACTAGGTTCAATGTGGGTGTATAATTATTAGAGTTAAAATGTACTGAAAAAAGTAATATTGCTTTACCAATTGTTCTTATTTTCTGCACTGTAAGTTGTCAGGCGAAACAAGCTTGTTCTTGTTATGTAGTAATTTATTTTTTGAGTACCTTGAATTGCCACAGTTTGGTATTAGAACAAATTAGACAAATTGTCATGACATAGTCCACATCAATGTTCTAAAACTTTAGACTCCAATTTTTCTCGAAATGCAATTAGTTGACTTCAACTTGGAGCTTTCATGGAATCTTGTTACATTAAATATTTATGTGCACAAATAAGAATTATATTATTCAATCAACTGAAATAAGTATATATGATAAATATTTAGCTTAGTAAGCACACAAACCATATTTATGCACAAGTATTATTATTTTATATATGAGCATTAGATATACATAATCGAATCTTATTGGTATCAAAATATATAATCTCAAAATCTTACTATTGTTTCCCATAAAGTTAACTCGGTTTGAAAATCTGCTGAGTCGAGTTGAATCAATGGAGTCAAAATAGAATTATACAACTACAGTTGATAATTATGTTCTGCCACTTGTTGGGCAATGAGGTTGCTGAAAAGCATCAATGAATTTGTGTAGCTTTCTTGGACACATACTATTTTCTTGTCAAAAACATGAAGATAAGTATTCCTTTACGACATAACCAGCTTAATTAGGCTGGTTTGGCAATACAAAACAAAATTAAAGAATTGTCCAGCAAAGACCAAACTATCTTTTTCAGTAAAAATAGCATAAATGTGAAAATGACAGTGATCAAGCAACACTTACAAGCCAAGTTTAGCTCGCATCTAACAAAGAAAACGCTAGAAATGAAGTCAAAATATGCGGGAGTATGGGTTGATTTAATGTTCTAAATTAACAGAACTTACCAAATCTGAACCAATACTAGAGACAGTCACTACAGTCATAGTGGCTCATAATACACAACAACAAACTAAAGAAATTTAAATATGAATAGTAATCACATGCTACAGTGCATTCAGTTTCTCCTTAGCTGTCTCTCTGACTTAGGTTTGCTCAGTGCTAATTTGACGAAGATCCAATCTCTCAAGTTGTCAAAAAAGCAAAAATAGGCTATCCTCCATGAACTTTGGAGAATTAGAACTCCACAAAACCCCCAAAATCCAAACAAAAACCCTGTTCCCATGCTAACATAAAACCATAACATACTTGAGTCGTCCTTTCTTTCTTCTGAAATGTTGTTGCCTGGTGGTGTTGGATCTTCAGGTGATTCATCTCCTAGGCAACTATCTGAAAGTGGTGGCCCACAAAGTTGCCTGTTCCCTGCATAGATTGTTTGATCATCTAATGTGCGAAGTTGTTGGCCAAATGGAATCCTTCCAGACAAGTTATTGTGTGACAAGTTCAAGTAGCTCAAAAATGTCAAATTGGAGATGCTAGTTGGGATTTCACCTGACAAATTGTTCCATGATAAGTCCAATGACTGTAGTTGGTTCAAGTGGCCCAAATTGATTGGCATTTTTCCTGACAAATGGTTATGTGATAAGTTTAGGACAATTAATCTAGAGAGACCTAGTAATTGAAAAGGGATTTGTCCTGACAAGTTGTTTGATGAAAAATCAATACTTGTGACAAGGGAAAGGGTCCTTGTGTATTCTAGCATCTGCCCTTTCATTGAAACAACCACTCCTTGATAGTAATTGTCATAAACAAGAATGACATTTGTTCTCTGCATCTGCTTCATAGTTGTCAAGTTCCAAAGGCTCTTGGGAATTGATCCATGCAAGAAATTTTCAGCTGCATCAAGCACATGCAGAGCTGCTAGATTTGACAATTCTGATGGAATTTGTCCTATAAATGAATTGGATCTCAAGCGGAGCACGCGAAGAGCAGGAAAGCTAAGTCCAATCCAAGCTGGAATATACCCATCAAATCTATTCTCCCCGAAGTCAAGAATCTCAATACTTGTGCAATTTCTCAGTGAAGCTGGGAGCCTACCGGATAAAATGTTCTTTTCCAGGTGCATTGTTTTCAGGCTATTTAGCTGAACCAAAGGCCATTCTATAGTCCCGGATAACTGATTTTCACTCAAATCAAGAACCTCCAGTGCTTTGCTTCTTCCCAAGCTCATTGGTATTGTGCCTTGTAAATTATTTTTTGATAGGTCGAGAACTCTTAGTCCTTCGATTTCCCCAAGGATGGACGGAATGTTACCACTGATTTCATTCCCATGAGCAAAAAACATATCAATGCAATCAAGACTAGTAATATTGCATAAATCTGCTAGTATGGGTCCAGACAAAAGATTGTTCGAAATGTCTAGTAAATCTATACTGCTTGACAAGCGAGGTATAGGGCCTGAAATGATGTTGTAACTCAAATCAATGCCTAAGGATTGAGAGAGTGATGGGAATGGATTTGGCAGCTGGCCTTCAATCATATTGTTACTCAAGTTTAAGTTATAGGAGTAAACACTGTTATTCCAAAACCAAGAGGGTATGCTACCAGAAATGGATGTGTTATGCATTAATAAAGACTGGATGCTTCGTTGAGTTCTTAGCCAAGAAGGAAAACCAGGACCTAGACGACATGATTCTAAATTGACAATAGCAAGGTCAAATGGAGGAATCTAACTGGATGGAATATGAAACACAAATGAATTGGATGACAAGTCTAATCTCGCAAGCTTGCTCATGTTTTGGAAATGAGCTTCATAAACAGGGCCATGCAGAAAATTTGAAGGGAGAAAAAGAATTTCCAAGTTAGAAAGTTGACCTATTGTTGTTGGAAGAGTTCCATTTAGTTCGTTATTAGACAAATTTAACTCCCACAGAGCTGACATAGATCCCAAGCAGGAGGGTATGGGTCCTGTTAGCTTAGAATCCCTAAGATCAACACTTAATAACTTTTTGAGTGGGCAGAGCCATTCAAGCTTTACCCCATGAATCTTGTTCCCTAACAAATCTATATTTTGTAGATTAATCAGCTTTCCAACTTCCACTGGGAGCCCTCCTGTCAAATTGTTATATGTGAAATCAATCGTCTCTAGCATCACAAGATTTCCTATCTCTTTTGGAATACTTCCATCAATCTTATTGTTTGACAAGTCTAAACTCTTCAGACTTGTCAATTTTCCAATCTCCTTGGGAATGCTTCCTTCAATTCTGTTGCCTGATAAATCCAAACTCCTTAGGCTTGTCAAATTCCCCATTTCTTTTATGATGCGACCCGAGATATTATTATTTGACAAATCCAGGTGCTCCAAATTGCCAAGAAGTCCCAACTCTTTTGGGGCATTGCCCTCAATCTTATTACCTGATAGATCTAAGTACTTCAAGTGTGCCAAGTTGCCTGTCCTTTTGGAGGAGGCTTACACCATTTCTTCCCAAATCTAGGTACTCTAAATTTGTGATGTTCCCAATTTGTATGGCGTCAATATTGTTATCTGAGATGGACAAGTACTTCAAAGCATGAATTTTAGTTTCTGTAAGTTTACCTGTGATCTGGTTACTGGACATGATCAGTTTTGCTAGCGAGGTGATGTTACCCACAGACGTGGGAAATTCCCCATATAGTCCATTTGAGCTAATATCCATCATCTTGATCTTCCTCCAGCTACCTTTAAACAGTTGTGAAACATTTGTTGCGAGCTCGTTGTGTGACAGTTTCAGCTCCTGCAAGTTGGGAAGCTCAGACAAAGTGTTTCCCTCGTATGCAATTGAACACGCCGTGAGATCAAGGGACTCGAGAGCACTAAGATTAGTCAGCCAAGGCAGTATGCTTGAGTTGAGTCTGTTAAAGCTTAGGTCAACCAGCCGTAGAGTTGTAGAATTTACAACAGGTGGAGTTGGGTCTATGCTCTGAAGGTTAGAAGCAAACAAATGCAAATTCTCAAGACTAGGCATGGCATTAATAGAGTGTGTCCAGTCAGGACTTACTGCAGAGAGGTCCATGCGGTTCATCTCCAGGTGCTTGAGGGACGACATGGTTGGCAGCCACTGCAGGTCAACAGCACTGAGAAGGCCTTGGTAGACAGAAGAGATGTCCAATACTTGAAGGGTGGAGAGATTGCCAAGTTCTTTTGGAGCCATCCCACTGAATCCAGCACATGATAAGTTCAGATACTGAAGCTCCTCCATGGAGCCTAAGAAGCCCGGGATCGGAATTCCATCAAATGTATTCAAGCTCAGATCCAAGTGATGGAGCTGCTTTAGCTGGACCAGAACTGGGTCGAGCTGACCACTCAGGTTCCAGCAGCCATAGTCTCTGGCATCTAGACCATATTGAGGCAGATCGTCGGCATATGTAATGATGTCAATGCTGCAAGGGCTGTGGAGATCCAACTTGGTTGCATGCCCAGTCTTGTTGTCGCAGGTGATTCCTCGCCATGTGCAGCAATTTGGGCCGTCATCCCATGATGCTAGGTGCTGGAAGGGGTCCTTGAGACCTCTCCTGAATTTAATGAGAGCTTCCCGCTCAGAAGAAATGCATGCAGAAGCATATTTGCAAGCAAAGATTGCTCCAGAAAAAATGTAACAAAGTGTAAGAAGAGTAGCAGAGAAGCCTGTAATCCTCATTCTTGCGGAGGAAAGAAGGCCCTGCATGACAATGGCACAGGCTAGGCAGATTTGCTGTGTTTTAATTTGGGCGGTCAAGTCCGACGTCTCTATTAAACAAGTTAAAGAATATGGGAGTTGAAAGTCCAAGTCCTTGACTAATTGATCAATAATTCGTCTTAATTGGAAAGTGGGACTTTTTTTTTTTTTTGAGAGAAAGCAATTGAATATCCTCAAGCTCTTGATTTCAGCCAGATCCCTGCTCTGTTGGAATGAGTCTAACATTCAGCTGATAGACCGCCGTGCATTAGAGAGAAGATTCATGCTTTCTGGAATAAAGTCAAACTCCCCTTTAAACTAATTACAATTAAGAGGGTCTTGACTTTATAGAAAGGATTTGGGTTCCTAGACTTGTGGGTCCACTAATCTGTCTGTCTCTTCTTAGTCCTAAATAAATAAAAAAATGCAAGTTTTGATATAATTGAATGATCGTCGAATGTCAACTAAAAATTTTTTGTGGTCAGATCAAAACAATGAGAGGTACCATTAGATTTTGGTTTTTTTCATTCAAAAAGTTTGTATGTGCCATTAAAATCAGCCCGGGTATCATAGGCCGTCCAATTGCAAGGGGCATAAACTAATTTATCTCGTGAGTTTTGTGCACTGTCAAATTAAAATCCGACGGTATACAATGTTTAAATTAAAGTAGTTATGCATGATCCCACACTCATATAAACAGGGATTTTTTTTATTTTACTCATATTTAAATTTCAACATCTACGTCAAGGTCCTGATTTTTGTCATATTCCTGCTGTCACGCAATGAGTGTTGTATGGTCCACCAGAGTTTGGAACACCGTGGGGACACCCGTGATTCCGAACCGCCACAAGAGCAACACTAGCACATCACACGTTTATATTTTTTTGTAAATACTTTTGCCAAAACCGAAATTTGTATAAGGATAATGATATTCCAACTCCGGATCTTATACACCCTCCCTACTTCTGCCAGAGTGTCACCAACCAGAGACTATCACATCAGCCCCCAAAGTTAAGCTGTGGAGGATAAACACGTCAGCTTTAATTTGAATTTTAGATCCATAACAGTAAAAACCGCCTTCCAATTTGTGATAGTACGCGCCTTCTCTGCCTACTCATTTTTCCTTCCTCTCCGCCCACCGAACTCTCCGCCACTCCCTCCTCTCCCGATGCTCTCAATCTTAGCACCTATGTGTGATCTCCTGTCCCTGTGGGGTTTAAACAGAAACTCTCGGCACCTGCGAATCCTCCGACACCGTCCCGTGCACCCCGAAGAAGCTGATGTTGTCCTCGTACCTGTGGCCCTCCTCGCCTTCCAACATCACCATGAACACTATCGTCTGACTGGTCCCCTCCTCCAAGCTTGCCACATAGAACCCCTGGGCCCTGCCCACCACCCTGAAGCCCGCCTCGTGCCCCTCCATCAGCTCATTGTTGATCACCGTCATGGTCTCGAACACCAGGCTACGTACTTCCCGGTCCCACCTATCACCGCCATCTGCGAATCCTCCGACACCGTCCTGTGCACCCCGAAGAAGCTGATGCTATCCTCGTACCCGTGGCCCCCCTTGCCATCCAGCATCGCCGTAAACACCATCGCGCGTCTGGCTGGTCCCGTCCTCCGAGCTTGCTACATTGAACCCTTGGGCCCTGCCCATACCCCGGAGTCCACCTCGTGCCACTCCGTCAGCTTGTCTCTTCCTCCATATCATTTCCTGTCGCAACTACCATATAACTGCTCATTATTTTTCTTTATGGGCGACCTGCCTATCTGTGGCATGGTTACTGAATGTTGATTCAGCAGCATGTGGGTGTGAAGAGTTGTCAGAGCTTATGGGTCATGGCAACTTGCGCATTACTAAGATGGGAAAGGGATGTTTTCAACGTTTCAATGTTTTCTGTGCAAGGTTCCACCTGCTGTTGGAGTTTGATCAAGGAAAACGGAGCTGCAGGAGGAGAAGAAAATCTCTGCCCGGTCTCCATTCTCATTCTGGGAGAAATGGGTCGTCCCTTCCCGTCAAGGCTCTATAGCGTGAACCCCATAGGTAGCTGGCCTCTGGCTACGAAGGGAAGCCGATTGCCCCCCAACAATGGCATTGTTGCCGTTGTTGTTGATGATGGTGCTCCTCGTCTGCCTGCCCGGACCGGTGAGGAACGGCGCATTGTTGCCGTTGTTGTTAAGGATGGCGGCTCCATTAGCGCCGGTGGCGAATGGGATATTGCCATTGGGGAGGGGGACCCCGCCGTTGACCGGGAAGACGCCGCCGTTGGGCTTGCCAAAGGGGAGCAGGCCGTTGGTCGAGGTGGTTGCCACAAGGCCCGTGACGGCCTGGGCCGAGGCATGCGACCCGTTTAGTATGTCCTGCATGAAGAAGGTGAGGGCTCATGGTGATTAGCGTGACAAAACGTAAAAGATGAGTACCACGTGAGCGGTGTAAGGAGGGGTGTAGAGATGCGGAGTACATATATCATTTTCCATTTGTATAAGATGAATGGCTACAATTTCAGGCATGAGAAGAAGAAGAAGCATGCTGCATTGAGGTTAACTATTCATTTTGTGGGGGCCTATCTTCAATCTACTATTGTGACAGGATGGCCTATCGCATATGAAAGTTAATGTCACAAACAGTTTTGGAAGAAGGAACAACGTTTAATATAGAAAAGCATAGTGATTACCAAGAACAAATTCTCTGCTTACCATCCTGAGAGAAACTGGTAAGGATCATGAGTTGCCTAGCTGTAGCCGCTTTCAATTCTCATCTGCTCCAATTGTCAAGTTTCCATATGGGTTTTATCCAAATATGCACAAAAAGCTGAAGTACATTGAAATTAATGCAATTCTTAATGTTGTTTATCTATTTAGTTTGTTCATATGTTTTAGTATATATATTGAGAAAGACTTTGTCACTCTTAATATTATTTTATTACCCCTTTAGTATAATAAATCTACCATCACTCAACGAGTAAACTGATACTTATCATAAGCTTAGAATTAAGCTAAAATGAAATTGTTGTTTTTAGTAGTTGAACATGCTTATGGGTTTATTTATTATTATTTAAGTTTGTAGAATAAATAAATAAATTTTTAATGATTATTGGCTAGTTTATGTCTTAGTCTCATTAGATACCGAGAAGAAGGAAGAGTGGACGTTGAAGGAGGAGGGGGAGGGGAGGGGAGGGGAGGGGAAGAGGTGGTGGTGGTGGAGGAGGAGACGGGTAGAAGAAGCAAAACTAGTGGTGAAGGCGGTAGAGGCAGTGGCTAACGTTAAAGCTAGCAGTCACGTAAGTAGCATAAGCGGTGCAGCCGAAGCAGAAGCCTTGTTGCAAAAGTAAGGTGCAAAATTAAGGCAGTGAGTTAGTGACATTCGTTATAATAAGGTGTATTCTGGGGTTTTTTTAAAATTAATTTAATAAATAATTTTGCAGTTTCTAAAATAAAAAGACCGTGGAACATTTTTGTCAATGTCATGGACATGAGAGCCATGACTATTTCTTCTTAACAAAAAATCATGTAAACAACCAAAGAATGCTCAAGTAGGAGGCAGATTAAGAAATGATAAATAGCTTAAAAGCCACGCCGATGAGGATGCCGCGTATGGTGTAACAAAACGTTTCCAATCAATTTGTTGGTTTACTCTTTGGATCATATTACGGGATCATTTGGGACCCACAATTAGAACAACAAAGTTTTCCTGCTGCTTATAATTTCTCTTTTTTTATTGAATATAATTAAGATTTACTTAGAATATAACAACTATCATAAGACATGGAATGCATCATTCAAAGAGTATGTATTTAAATAGAGTCAATACCCATAAAAAATATTTGATTCAACCAAGAATATTGAATAAAGCCAAGAGTCATGCCTTAGACTTGATTTTTTTATTTCATATTTCATAGACTTAATTTCCACATGTAATTTTGTGATAAGCTTAATTTTTTTTGCTTATTTTAGATAGAGAAATTTGATATTCATTCTGGTGTATTTAATTTTTTTGTATCACCTAGATGTTCATGCATGTAGGATTAGGGGTAAGGCCTACTCGCAGGCAGTAAGCCTAGGCATACCACAAAAGATGAGGATGCAAAAAAAAGAGAAAAACAAAAAAAATGACAAGAAAAGAAGAGAGAAAAGAAAGGAAAAAAAATGAAAAGAAAAAGAACAAGAGAAAAAAAATAAATAAATATAGGCAAACAACACGCCTCACTCCCCTTGGCCTTTTGTCCTTCCGCTGCCAGCCGGCCCTTATTGGCACTCTATGGACCACCTCGACACCATGACAATGAGGGTCCTGCTGCAGCCTTAGATCTGCCCCATTTGCTCTCTATTAAACAAGTTAAAGAATATGGGAGTTGAAAGTCCAAGTGCTTGACTAGTTGATCAATAATTCGTCTTAATTGGAAAGTGAGACTTTTTTTTAGAGGAAGCAATTGAATATCCTCAAGCTCTTGATTTCAGCTAGAACCCTGCTGTGTTGTAATTGCTTTTGCCAAAACCGAAATTTGTAGACAACCAATGGCTACAATTTCAGGCATAAGAAGAAAAAGAATCATGCTGCATGGAGGTTAACTGTTCATTTTGTGAGGGCCTATTTTCAATTTACCGTTGTGAGAGTATGGCGTAGCCTATCACAAGTTAATGTCACAAGCATTTTTGGAAGAAGGAACAACGTTTAATATAAAAAAGCATAGTGATTACTAAGAACAACACCTCACCACCCTGAGAGAAACTGGTAAGGATCATGAGCTGCCTTGCTGTAGCTGCTCTGCTCCTATTGCCAAGTTTTCCTATGGGTTTTATCCAAATATGCACAAAAAGCTTAAGTGCATTGAATTAATGCAATTTTTAATGTTGTTTATCTATTTAGTTGGTTGAGATGGTTAATATATATATTAAAAAAGATATTGTCATTTAATGTTATCGACTAGACTTAGTACAACAAAATTGGTTACTAGCGATGCTCAGAAAAGTGTCACTAGCTCATTATAACTAACTATTAGCGATGCATTACTAAGCGTTGCTACTTTAGCTTTTAGCGATGCATACTCATAAGCTTCATTATTATGAGTTGTATTTACGATGCATACCAATAAACCATCGCTAATACAATTCACTCCCCCACCACCACACATATTTGCAACATTTTGGTTTAAACGTCGCAATTAAATGGAGTAATTGCGATGCATACCAGTATGCATTGCAAATACATAAAGGTATTAGCGACATATGTAAATATGTGTTGTTAATACCCATATTTATAGATATTGGATTTAAAAGAATTTTTTAATAATAAAGAGCCGTATTTGGGACACACTAGTATGTCGCAAATACCCTAAAGTATTAGCTATGTATATATATGAGCATCGCAAATACAAAAACCTATTTGCGATGCATAGTATTATGGGTCGCAAATACCTTGTATTTGTAATGCACAAATCTATGCGTCGCTAATACCCTTAATTTTCTAAAATTTAAAATTCTCAAATATGATTTAATTATATCGATACATACTATATAATTACTAGAAAAATATTACGATAATTTAGTTAGTATTTGGTGATGTGGGCTTGGGCTTTCATAGGTGTCGAATCAAGATTCGATCGGGCATGGGGGCATGCATACTACATGTCCCATAATTTACATATGTGCATCGTATGATTTATATCCGAAGTCCATATGGTGGAATAAAGATATTAACTAAAAAAAATTAGACCCGACAATTAGTTTGAGCTTGCAACCTGCCTGCATCCTGAGTGAATGATATATTTCGTCGTCGATTCAAAATCTGATGTCTCATATATCAAGTGGGATGCACGTGTGCCGTGTCTGGAAAGGGATGCAAATGAAGGCATTAAATCTAAAATTTGTAGATTAATTGTGTAGTATATATATATATATATATATATATATATATATATATATATATATATATATATATATATATATATATATATATATATAATATATTTAAAAAAATTAAAAATAATATAAAGAGGGAGAAATAGAGAGGATTTAAATTATAAATTAAAATTAAAAAAATATATATATAGTAGCTTCACATAAATTTATGTAGTAGCGACGCATATCACTATGCATTACTAATACCTTGTATAGTAGCAACATATAGAAATATGTGTCGCTAATATATATTATTTTAATTTTTTAATTTAAAAAATATAGAATAAGAGAGAGGGGGAGAGAGAAAGGAAAGAGAGGGGTAAAGAGAGTAGAGAGAGAAAAAAGAGAGGGGAGAGGAGAAAAAATAGAGGGAGTGAGAGAAAAAAAGAGGAGATAGGGTAGAGAGCGAAGGAAGAGAGGGAGAGAGAAGAGAGAGATAGAGATAGAGAGGATTGTAATTATACATTATTTTTTAAAATTAACATAAAAATAAAAAATATATAGTAGTGGCGAATAGAATTGATGCATAAACCTAGGCATCACTACTATCATGGGTCATAACGATGTATATCATCCATCCATTGTTATTATCTTGTATAGTAGTGATGTATATTTTTATGTGTCGCTACTATATGTATTTTTATTTTTTTATATTTAAAAAAATATAGAATAAACGAGAGAGGGGGAGAGAGAAGGGGAAGAAAGAAGTAGAGAGAGAGGGGAGAAAAAGAGAGGAAAGAGAGAGAAGAGATAGGTAGGATTTAAATATACATTACTTTTTAAAATAAAAATATAAAATATATAGTAGCGATACACTATCATGGATACTACCTTGTATAGTAGTGATGTATATTTCTATGCATCATACACACACATATATATAGCCTAGTCATGGGTAGTAGCAATGTATATCATCATACATCGCTACTACCTTGTATAGTAGTGATACATATTTTTATGTGTCGTAAATATGTAAATATATATATATTAATTTTTAAAAAGAATAGAATAAAAGAGAGAGGAAGAGAGAGAGGGGGGGAAGAGAGAGGAAGAGGGAGAGAGTGAGGGAAGAGAGGGAGAGAGAAAGAGAGAGAGGGAAAAGAGGGAGAGAGAAAGAGAGAGGGAAAAGAGGGAGAGAGAAAGAGAGAGAGGGGGGAAGAGAGGGAGAGAGGGGGAGAGAGAGGGAAGAGAGGGAGAGAAAAAGAGAGAGAGAGGGAAGAGAGGGAGAGAGAGGGAAGAGAGGGAGAGAGAAAGAGAGAGAGGGAAGAGAGGGAGAGAGAAAGAGAGAGAGGGGGAGAGAGAGAGGGAGAGAGAAAGAGAGAGAGGGGGGAGAGAGAGAGGGAGAGAGAAAGAGAGAGAGGGGGGAGAGAGAAAGAGAGAGAGGGGGAGAGAGAGAGGGAGAGAGAAAGAGAGAGAGGGGGGAGAGAGAGAGAGAGGGAGAGAGAAAGAGAGGGGGAGAAAGAGAGGGAGAGAGAAAGAGAGAGAGGGAGAGAGAGAGAGGGGAGAAAAAGAGAGAAATGAGAGAGGGGGTGAGAGGGAGGAGAGAGGGTAGAGACACAAGGAAGAGAGGTAGCTAGAAGGCTTAGGAAGAGAGAGAGAGTGAGAGGGAGGGAGGAGAGAGAAAAAGATAGGAGAGAGAGAGGACAGAGGGTAGAGAGAGAAGAGAGAGGTCGAAATACAAAAAAATAATTATACATTATTTTTTAAATTAAAAAATATATTTATAGTAGCAAGGCATATAACTATGTATCGCTACTATACTCGATAGTAGCAACACATTATTCTATGTGTCACTACTATTTAAAAAAATAAATAGTTTAAAATAAAAGAGATGTGGGGAGAGAAAGAGAAAGAGAGAATGGGAAGAGAGAGGTAGAGAGAGGGAGAGGTGAGAGAAAAAGAGAGAGGGGGAAGGGAGAGGGTAGAGAAAGGGAAGAGAGAAGGAAGAGAGGGAGCGAGAGAAGAGGGGTGTTATAGGGAGCATACGTAGAGAGAGCGGAGAGAGAAAGGAGGGAGAGGGGAGACGGAAAGGAGGAGGGAGAGGGAAAGGGGAGAGATAAAGGAGGAGCGAGAGGGGGACCACCCTCCCTCCCCTCCGCTCTCTTCTCTCCTCTCTCTCCCCCTCTCCCTATCTCTCTCTCTCCCCTCTCCCTCTCTCTTCCTTTTCTCTCTCTTTCTATGTCCCCCATGTATCTTTTATTTTGAAAATTTTAATTTAAAAAAATAAAAAAATTAGTAGCGATGCATAAAAGATTGCATTGCTACTGTATGAGGGTAGTAGGAATGCATATGATTATACGTCACTACTACCTTAGTATAGTAGCGATACATATACTTATGTGTCGTTACTACCCAGTATAGTAGCATCGCTACCATAAATATTTTTTTTAATTTTAAAAAATAATATATTATTAAAATTTTCTTTCTCGACCTCTCTCTCTACTCTTTCCTATCTTTCTCTCATCACTCTCACTCTCTCTCTGCCTTCTCTCGCTCCTCACTCTCTCTCCCTCTCCCTCCTCCCTCATCTCTCCCTCTCTCCCTCTCTTCCCCTTTTTTGTGATACTTACACTATAATGGCATGGGGAAATTTTGCGTAGAGGGGAAATTTTCCTGAGCGGGCAAAATTTCGCTCCAGATATAGGTTGAAATTATCTTGTGACTAATGTGGAAAGGTAGAAGACACCTTAAATTTTATATAACTATGAGCTCTACATACAGTGATATGAGACATGTAAAATAAATGTTATTATTTTATGTGAACTTGATATAATGTTTTGACTATACAATTGCTTCGATGTATTTTATTTTAAATATGATACTATGTGCATTTTATGTGTAATATATAATATATACACTGGCCATCATGTTTAGCCACGTAGCATAATTTACATGTGTCAGACGAAATTATAAAGTTTATTATATCATTGTAAAATGGTGGCCGTCATATTTAGTATGGAGCCTAAGATTCACTATTAGAGCAATAGTTATGATTAGTCACAAAAATAATTAATACTTAATTTTGATAATTTTACTAATGTTATGTTTTGTTTTGACAATTATAAGACAATTGATGGGAAAGTAAAAAATGACATTTATCTTAGGCTCTCTGTATCAAATGGCTGTCAAAAAGATGCCTTTGCCGTCAAAAGAAGAAAAGAGAAGGGGCTTTAAAGTCGTGTCCTTGATATTAGCTATCATCATCTCTGAGACAACATAAACAATTTTCTTGTTCTTCCCTTATTGTTTCTTAAATGGTCATCCTTCTAAGGATAAATAGCCTTGACGTGGCCCACTTGAAGCAAGCACCATGAGGTTTGTTATTCCCCTTGTCACTGCTTTTGTTTTGAGGCTTCTTCCCATTTTTCTTGAAAGCTATTTTCTTTAAAGGACCTGCCCCTGTCCACCTTTTTTGCCTCCACCAAAGTTCTTTTCTTTAAAGTATTCACATGGTTTCTCCTTTCTTGTTCAAGCCTAAACTTGGCAGTCAGAGCCTCCATTGTAAGTTTTTGGTCATTCATGTTGAGGTAGGCTACCACACTCTCAAGATTTAGGGAAGCTATTCAATATTGTAGACAGACTCCCTCGGAGATGGGGTCATCTAGTATCTCCAAGTCATCAGTAATTATGGGCATGACACTTAGGTGCTCATTTACATTATCTCCTCCTTCATCCTGAAGTTCTGATACTTAGAGTGCAACATTATTTTATGAGCCTCTGTCTGCTCCTCATACCTAACAAAGACAGCCTCCAGCATCTTTGTGGTAGCCTTGTACCTTTTTAAAGAGTTTTTCCATCTTTCGCACTATGAAAGTCAAAATGGTAGTCCTAGCCTTGTTGTCATCATCTTTCAGCTTTTCATAAGCCTTCTTTTGGGCAATTGAACAACTCTCTGGCAGTGACTTAATAATCTATTCAACGACATGAGCAAAATCAGAAAGAGTAAAGATGTGATGTATCCTTCTCTTCCACACCAAATAGTTATTAGTATTCAGATTTTCAATCTTCCCTAATTCTGACGTGACCATCTTGAAAGTCATTGTACAACTATAAAGAATGAGGTAAAGAGAACAATAAATTTATACAATGGTTGACCAAAAACTTCTTTAGTAATTATTATTTAGACTCTTTTAATTTAATAATAAAGTAAAGGGATAAATTATATTATGTTGAGTTACTTAGCTTAATTGCACCTAAATTAGGTTTGGGTCACTATTTAGGGATGCCACTTGGGTCGGGTAAATGGTAAACCCGACCCAAATGGGTCGGGTTTGGTTTTTAAAAATTAATCCGAATAGCGGGTTCGGGTTTTAGGTGATCCAACCCGACCCGACCCGAATATAAATATAAATATAAATTTTAAATTTTTTATATTTTTTAATATTATTTTTTTTAAAAATTTTAAAAAATATTTAAAAAATATTTTTTTATTCTAATCGGGTCAAACGGGTAGGGTTCAGGTCGGGTTCAAGTCACAGTTTTCTTATGTGGTATCGGGTTCGGGTTTAGCAAAACCCGACCTGGTGGCATCACTATCACTATCAAGTAAAAACATCTAACTACCCCTTAAGGCTCTTAATATAAATTACCCTAATTGTGCAATAAATTGTTTATGATTTATAAAATCCTATAAGCAACCCACTTAGTACAAAATACAACAAATAAACCCCTCTAGGGGTTGTTGGAATTTTAATTTTCTATCTAGAAAAAAATTGGTGCAAAATTATCAAAATAGCCCTAGGATTGTTTTGGCCTTTTCACCCTTGAAAGACCCACCAAGTCAATACACCCAGCAACTATTCAATGAGTATATAACACAAATAATGCAATTCATGATAAAAAATACATAGACACACATGCAGCCTATGTGAATTGACCAAAATGCCCCTAGGGCTGAAACGATCAACTAACACAATTTTTAATCTATAAAATTAATTAAATCTAAACTAAATAATTAGTTTAATATTGATGACCAACAAGTGCATGTGTGAGAAGGAAGTGTTTAGACAAATTAATTTGGGCAAAATTCACAAAGGCAAAATGACCCTTTTGCCCTTACACGTGCCCAAATGCACTAAACGTATTTAATTATCTAATCATCCAATTTCCAACAAACAAATCATGCAAAAAAGTCCCAAATACATCTAATTTTAACTTAATTACAAAAGCCCTATGGATAGCACATGTACATTAATCAACTTAGGGTTTCCCCAATCTAGCATCCAAAACCCTAAATCAGGTAAATCGATTTGATTTCTAATCAAATCAGCGACCAAATCCCCAATCCTAGGCTCTAATACCACTATAGAGTGTCTGGCCGGCAGAAGCGTGGCAGTCCTAAGGCCTTGGGGATGGCGCACCAATTAAAAATCAAATTTTTACACAATTATCTACACAAAACAACATACAATTGCAAATCTATAAACAATTACTTATCCAAATCAGAGCATGCATAAGTCAAAACGAAATTAAGGAACCAATAGACACCAACCTTTGGCTGATCAACCCCTAGCACGCCATCATACACTTCATGCAATCATCTGGATGAAATAGATCACAATATAATCAAGAAGAGAAGGAGATTTTACCTTGTATGTGTTAATCTCTCTACCACCTTGATCTTGGATGAAAATCACAGCAAATATGGCATCCAAAAACCCTACCTTGACATCCCAAACAGTGAGAAAGATGATATCCTTCAATTGCCCCGTCAAAAAGCGGAAGAGAGGAGAGGAGAGGGGGCGGCCAGTACCTTTTCTCCAAAAGCAAGAGGCCGCACCTAGAGGGAGAGATGGGGGGATTAGGAGAGAAGAGAAGGAGAGGGGGAGGGGGAGTGCACCAAGGTTAGGGCTTCTCTTCTCCCTATTATCCTTTAAATACCCCTCACTAACCCCTCTCTAATTGGGCTTAAGAATGGGCTTAACTTAATAGGCCTCTATTGAGTTTTTCGGTTTAATATTAGAGGGTCATACACAACGGGAGTGGGCTATGTCTCTTAGAGCCCACAGGGGCCTGGACCCCTTGCACACGGCCAAGCCCGCGATAGGGTCAACCCCTCGCTAACCACGGGTCTGACTATCGACACATAATTCACAAGTCGGGCCCCCACAACATGTTAATGCACATCCTTATTGCATGCCTATTGTGCGAGTGTAATGAATATGTCCCAATCAAATTAGTGTCACAATGGCTCACGTAGGGTCGACGTTACTGCCTCCACTAACCTTGGACCCCGTGGCCAGTATTGGTTCACCCGGACAGCGAATACGTCGAACCAAAATGGGCCTGAGCCAATACAAAGCATGAATTTTAGTGTTTGTAAGTTTATATGTGATCTGGTTACCTCCTGACATGACAAGTTGTGCTAGCAAGGTGATATTACCCACATTAGTGGGGAGTTCTCCATACAGTCCATTTGAGCTAATATTCATCATCTTGATCTTCCTCCGACTACTTGTAAACAGTTGTGACACATTTGTTGCAAGCTCATTGTCTGAGAGTTTCAGCTCTTGCAAGTTAGAAAGATTAGTCAGCCAAGGCAGTGCGCTTAAGGTGAGGCTGTTAGAGCTTAGATCAACCATCCGTAGATTTACAACAGGCAAAATTGGGTCCATATTTTGAAGGTTGGAGGCAAACAAATGCAAATTCTCAAGACTAGGCATGACATTAATAGGGTGTGTCATGTGAGGACTTACCACAAAGAGGCTCTTGTGGTTCATCTCTAGAGACAACATGGTTGGCAGCCACTGCAGGTCAATAGCACAAAGAACGGTCCGACTCATGTAGAGTATAGTTTTCCATAAGGAAATATTTACCCCCTTGGGTAAACTAAATTATTGTGGGGTTCTCAATCAACCTTTCCTCCTATGATAGTTAGAGCCTTATGGGATCTACACTCGGAAAAATTGAAGAATCCTCTTGTTCTCTCAAGGCTTTTATGAAAGAGTTAACAAGTTTAGATTTTGAGAAAACACACAAAACTCTTGTACAAAGCATACACTCCTTGTATATTTATTTGTATAACACGTAGAAAAGTGTAACATCCCCATCCCTCCTTTGCTGGTGTGAGGTAAAAATCTATTTGCCCCTCATTTTCCCCTTTTTTGTGCTTTGCGACCCGTGGTAGTGTCGGCAGTCTCTAGCTGGCCTTTGGCCCCCCTCGGCCTGGCGACGGCAAGGCCACTTCCCTAACCCGAATCACTACCTCCCCTAGCCCCCTCCTTTTGCCCTATTCCCATTCGAACGAAATCCCCCCTTTGTTCTTTTGTTAATTGTTTTCACTACCTCTAAGCTGACAAAGGCAAGAAGCCACGTTACGCAGCCCTATCTGGCCTCCTTTGCCTTGATCAATTCCAATTCACTCAATTGGCTGACCCGTGCCGGAGCAAAGTTTGCCCTTTTTCTTTGGAAGAGTCCATTCTCTACCGCCAAATGTTGGATGACATTGGGCCTTTGTCTGATTAGCTCACTGCAATCCGGCGATTACTAGATCACAACTGTCTTCCTGATCTAGTCCTTGGCCCGTCCTACCATTCATGGTCGAGCGATAGCATGTTTGTTGCTCTAGCCAGGCACGCCATCACCCCCGACTAGATTGACTCCCTTTCGTTTATTCTTATTGGCATTCTGCCACCACCAATGTCGGCCAGCAGATAGCCACAAGCACTAGATTGACCCAACGACGACAAGAGGCCATTGTTCCCAGCCTCCCCTACTCATCTCCTCCGCCCTACACGTCTCCTACCAAACTAGATGCCCCCAAACTTTGGGGTACATCTCTGACTCTCGCCATGAGCCCTGGCCAAGCCTAGGGTCAACCAGTCCGCCTTGGCATTGCGTGAATTTGGGCTGCCTGTTCAATCGTCGTGGGCTCTGCCCTGGCCCAACGACAACAAGGGCCAACACTTCTAGCCCGATTCCACCTCTACACCCCCACTTCCCCTTAGGCACGACCTAGAACCTGCAGGAAAGAGTCACCGATTCCTAGTCCGTCCATAGGGGAGAGCACTGTCGGCCACTGGCCTCAGGCCAGTGAAGCTTGGCAGTTGCCATGCCTAGATTCTTCTCTCTAAACCATGTTTGATGCATAACCACCCATACAATGGTTTTGGTTGTGGGTGGCGATTAGAGATGTCGCCACCTTTGTTGGCCACCTACTTCGGGCCTTAATGCCTTCAACTTTTGTCTTGGAGACTACCAATAGCGAACCCTACCTCTTCAGTGTCCAACCACCGCAACCCCCTAAAAGACCACCCTTTTTAGGGTCTGGCCATGACAACACGTGTGTGTATATGTTGTTCGACAGCCAATCTCGCCTGTGCGAGTGGCTAGATCATGCTCTGCCTAGCCGGGTTGTATTAGGACGCACCGACAACCTATCCTCCCCTGTGGTTGCCCTTTTGTCGTGTGCTCTTATGGTCACGTGCTGTTTAGATTAAAAGCACCGCCTTTGCAGCGTTTGATGTTGAACTTGTATTACTACTAGTCAAATATGATCGCTAAAGTCTTATATCTTTCCTATGTTTGTGAGTACACAACCAAGCCCTTCGCCCTTTTGTGAGGCTTCGACAACGTAAAATTACTGCAAATGGGCATGGCCCGCGGCCGACTTTAGCGTCTTGTGGCCATAAAGTGTTTATAGCAGTGGTCTAACCTCCAATTAGCCACCACTCCCCCAATATTGCGTCACATTTGCAATTTCTTGTGGTGCGACCTTATGCCCGGCTTCCTTAGTGCGCCAAATCATTTACTTTGAGTGACATTAGCCCCGCCTTGCCGAGATTAATTCTGACACCTCTAAAATTCCTTAGAATAGTAGCTCTCTTAGTGGGATGCTTTTGGCTACTAATTCTACAATCGATGCCACACCTTCATGTGCTTGTCATCAAACTCACATAGATTACATAGTAAGGGACCTTGAACTTGTTATTTCATGATGTGATACTTTAATTATGTAACAGCATGTTAAGAGTGTAACTTAATGTTTTACATGATAAATAATGATTAAATGAGCATGTTTTATATTAAACCATGCATGTGCTGGTGACAATTAAGGGTATGATAATAATTTGTTGATGAATTATATATATGTGATTAGAGATGGATATTAGTATGTGCATTTGATTGTATGTTTGTTAAATGGATGTTTCATTGACTATGATGCAAAAATTGCAATAGTGTGTTGGGTGTAAGAAGATGTACGAGTGATAGGCGAAGTTATACTTGATAAAAATGGAAGATTTAATCTTGGATTGAATCGGTTGGTACGTTTGAGCAACAAGTAGAAAACTTAAAAGATTCGGGGATTAAGAAGACTTAAGGTTCTATATATGCTCATATTTTTTAATACAAGTTTGAATATATATGCAATTTGAAGATATTTTAGTAAAATTATTTACTTAAATTCTTTTTAATATATGCCACATGTCAATATAATACTAGGGGCTCATATGGTATGCACCTTATTTTTTAGGTTATATTAATTTTAAGTTTGTAATATTATGACTTGCACTCCCAAAATCAGATCCATGCATTCTTTGTATCTTTAGAAAACTTTTGATAACTATATAAAATAAGATCCCACATGACTATATATCCTTGAACTTTTTTTTGTAGGCCCCATGTAAACAATACACATATCAATAGTATTTTTTTTCAATTTTGCCAATATTATACATGTTTGGATTTGCATATTTTGAATACCCTTAAAAAACTTACAAATATCTCTATCAAATGAGTGCTCTAGTGGTTCTAAATATGAAAAGCATATTCTATGATAGAAAGTCCTTTGACACTATTGTCTTCGCCAATCCATGATATAATATTTAGCTTATGAGATTGGACGCATAATTGCCTACTATGAGTATATTTGGGTTAATACAGAGTTTGTGTATAATCATCAAGATCCTAAAAACCATGTATTATAATTGAAGCATGCAAGGGAGACTTTTGTTCAATACATATTTTTATTTTATTTTATTTTATCTTATCTAATATGTACTTACAAGCAATATGCGTGCGAATTCTTGCTAATATATAATACTAAAATATGTATCTATTGTAGGGATCATGCCACCGTATACCGATCATACATTGTAAACTCAATTTGGCAATACATCAATAGTTGTGTATATATATATATATATATACATACAACGAGAGAGAGAGAGACTCGTTTATATGAGCCCCGGCTCATATAAACCTACATGAGCCCGGGCTCTATGGGCCGTCGGATTTACATCTGGCGGCTCATAATACTCATGGGTTATATTCATTAGTTAAACCCATGATTATTATGAACTGCCGGATGTAAATCCGACGGCCCATAGAGCCCGGGCTCACGTAGATTTATATGTGCTCAGGCTCATATAAACCTTTTTCATATATATATATATATATATATAAATCTACTTGAAATATTAAGTTGTAGTTAAACCCCATTTTGACTTTTGAAACCTCCATGAATAAACTTTATTCCTTAATTTGTTGAGTCAGACTTTACAAAGACTCAAAATTTGTATATATTTTTGGTGATGGGTGAAATTTTTTGTGGCTCATTTAGATATGATAATCATGAATAGACTTGATTATACTTTTGTGATCATTGAAGTTTTTGTGGGACCATTTATTGATGGATTGATTTTATGTTAGCTCTTGGATATTAAATTGATCCTCAGGTTTTACTATGGAATCATGGTTGCTACTTAGTATAATTTTTTCATATTTATAATATTTGTACTTGAGAAATTGACATATGCAATTCTTAGTTTTAGGCTTCGTCTAGGCTCTAGAATAGCTTTATATAATAATGTTTGTGTTTAAATAAAATAGAAGAGTTACATGGCATTTAAGCTAGGATCAAGCCTCTCTATAATATGCATTAAAACCCAAGTCAAACTTGAGATATGAGCTTCCGGTTCGAACCAATCATGCACCAAACCTCTGGATCGAACTCAAACTAAACGTCAAATAGTCAAACCCAAATTGAAAAAATTTCAAATCTGAAATTAATTTTCATGATCTGGGTCTCGGCTTTTGGGACCAAACTATTGCTTTGTTGGCTATAGCATTAGTCCTTATTGTTTTTCTACTTGGCTTTGTAAAGAAGCCTTTTCCTTCATTCCACTTTGAGAGTATGATAGAAGATACCTACAAAAGCTAGTGAAAGTGCGTTGGAGGTAGAAAAGGAGATACAAGCACTGTCCAATTAACGAGAAACAATTCTACTTATACACTGGTCTAATGTTTTTAAGGTGACAACTTGACGACTAGGTGAGGAAGGTTCTGGTAGTTTGAAGGCTCAGTGATGATGAAATTGAGGGCAAAGAAGAATCAGCGTGCATAATGCAGCATAGTGCAATAGCCCAATTTGGCTCCGATCTTTCGATCTTTGAGTTGCCTCATAGAAACGCAGAAAGAGAAAAAAAGAATGGAGAAAACAACAAGGCAATAGCCCAGTTGACTTAGTTGCCGTTTGACGGCTAAATGAACGTCTCCATAGTCCTTCAGCCAGAGTAGCTATAGGCTACAAAATATCCACTTTCCCCGTAACTTTGAGCCTACTTTAGAAATTGCAAAAACATTGCTTTTCATATAAATAGCCTAGACAAGTAATATTGCAGCCGAAGAAGCAGTAATCTTTTGTGCATACAGAAATGGGGGAGTCTATATGACAAAACATTTCAAGTAAATAACTAATGATTCCACAAGCTCTTTTAAGCTAATGAGCCCCAGCATGACATAGAGCATCAACCACAATGAGGCCAAGAGTTTGAGGCTTTCTTAAATTAGACCAGACAGATATGTAATAAAGTTACTTGTTTCCAACAGCATTATAAGAAGTGATCCACCTAGAGCTTATAACTGTAGAGCCAATGAAAGTAAATAAAGTTTAAGTGCTTGTATTAGCAGGTTCTAGATTAAGGTATTAAAAGTTCTAGATAGAACACGATCTTTCCAGTAGTCTCTACAATTAAGTGGACGACTATTGTTCTATTTGGATAGAAAATTTCAATCACGTACCACAAAGAAAATAATAAATTTCAAGCAGACTTATAAATATTGTAGCCTTTAGATGCTACGACCTCAATATGTTTAATCAATATAAGTCTACAATCATTGTTATTGCCCATTAAAATTTTGCTAGTTTATTGAATGTAAAAAAATTTTGGCACGAAATTATTATATGTAACTGATAAATGGTTCGTTGATTTTTTCTATTGGGTAACATTCTGAAATCAACATATCTCTAAAATTTCCTGAACTCTTCACATAAAGAGGCCCAATGTTACCGTCTACATTCCAATAACATGGGTTATAAATTCACAAAAAAAATTCACCTAGAAAAACACCAAAAAAAGGAAAAAAGGTTTCTCATTTGCTAGGAACTGCAAAATGGAAAAACTGTTACAGATTTTGATAGCTACTAGCAATGGGCAGCCATTGGTGGCCATCAGTGGCAGTGCACTAACAGCAGTCACATCCAACACTCTTGGGCGGCCAATACAGCCGATTACAGTCAATTGTGCGTAGGTGCACAGTAGTGACAGGTGTAACTGCAGGGAAAGCTAGGTGCCTACCTGCCAGCAGGGGGTAGGCAAAGGGCAACTGTCCCAAAAATTAGTCATTATCAGACTGTGGGAGGTCTGTCTGTAAGTTTTAATAGATTATTACACCTTTTTAAAGAGCATATAGGTTTTTCTCCTCACCACCTTTTTCTACAAATCCTTATCCTCCAGAAAAAGAAAGTTTTTCATGGAATCCAAGTTTGCTGTTGTGTTTCCAGAACCCTTAGTATACCCGCATTCCCACCTGAAATCCTACTAGGTCAACCTTCAACTTTCAATCCTATTGTTCTTTTCTTGCTGCCGATGACTCAAGATTTTTTTCAAGTGGGAAAAAATAACTTAGCCTAATAAAATTACCTTTTGAAGTTCTATATGCCAGCAATCATGAAAGTACTAAAAGCTAAAACGAGGGTTTAACACAAGATGAATTACCTGATTGGCCAAGTAAAGCTCCTTTTGAAGCATTATCAGATTGCACAAGGCATAAATACTGTTCCCAACCACCATAAACATCTCTTCACCAACACAAGAACAGAAAAACAGGGTTAAAACGAGAGAAAAAGAAGTAAAAATTTAATTGATAAAGAAGCAAGATGGAGTGAAAATCCTGAACAACTAAGAAACTACATCGAATCTTGGAGGTATTTCAAGAAATAGAAGCTCAGCTGTAGGTTGAGAGCATTCACACATATGCAAAGTAAACGGTGCATTGCAAATAAAAAAATATTAAAAAAATAACTAACACAAAAGGAATAAGGGATGAATGACGATGTCATGAAAGACAATCTAGTTTTTGGACTGATAGCAAAGAGGGAAAAAGATGATGGATCCTTCTGATGCCAACAGCATGATTAATGCCCAGTCACGAGTACCTAACTAAAGCATGCAGTGCCACCAAAGTACCTTTGTTTCAACTCATTGATTAAATTGACCACTATGTGCAACTTGGGAAGTTCCATATTCTGAATGACTAAGAAAACTAAAATCAGGTTAGCAAGAGCAACCCAGGAGAAAAGGTCCTAGAGAAAATAGCTAATGTGGAATGCAACCCATGTCATCTTTTGTTGCATGATAAAAAACAACTTCCAAAGTCTGTCTTTGGCCCTTGCATTTCAGGTAATGATATATCCAACACTTAATAGTATAAAAATATCACCAAAATTCTTATTTCATCAGATTTACCAAAGAGCAACAAATATGTTTTTGCAACAATAACTGATGTCATATGTTACAAAAATACAAGTTAAAAAGAAAACCAAACACGGAGAAAAGTATGGTTAACAATATGATAATTCAGATAAAACATCAATAGGTTCTTTATTAATTAAAATTTTCTCCATAAAACCTGAAAAAAATATAAATTCTCATATTTATATTTACAAGGGAACTTTCCGAATTTCAGAAAACATCACAAGTACGTATAAAATTGAGTATTTCAGTGTGAGGAAAGTATTGGGAAACTTTCCCCATATTAGGGAAAGTGAATTCTCACGATCAAAACCATACGAGGATAGTTGCTTTTTTGGATCAGAAATTGGTGCATCATAGGAGGAAACTTTCCCCACATGAAATTAAGCAATTTCCTGATTTGAAGACACCGACTTTGGAGATGTGAAGTTTCGGAAGGAAATTGTCTGTTTATAAAGGAGATAGTTTACCCAGTTGCGGAAGACATTATCAAATCTTTTGTGCATCTGTCGTTGCTCAGAGAGTTTCAGCGAGTTGGTAATCCATGGCGTCAGCCAAGTTATGATTGGGCTTAGAGGCGGAGAGGAGGGTCTCAAATCGACCGCCCGGGAGATCGAGCAAGCCTACCGGAGGAAGGCCCGGGAGCTCCACCCGGACAAGAACCCGGGCGACCTTGAGGCCACAGCTAAGTTTCAGAGGCTGCAGGCGGCCTTCGAGGTTCTCAAGGACGACGCCCGACGCCGAGCCCACGGCTGCGGCCTCCGAGCAGAGCTCGACCGCCTACGGAAGGGAAATCGCAGTTCCGAAGAGGAGTTCGAGACGCGGAAGCAGACGGAGGAACTCCAGCGGCAGGCGGAAGAGTTCATCCGCGCTTGCCGGGCCGAACATGAGAGCCGAATGAAGGGCGAGGAGGAGGAAAGGCGGCGCAAAGCCGAGGAGGAGGAACGAAAAATCATAGAGGACGCCAAGCAACGGTCTCGCGAGTTTGAGGAACGAATGAAGAGACAACAAGAGCAAGACCGGACGGCACGTATGGAGTTCGATTGCTTCGCCGCCGAGTTCCTCGCGCGGAAGAAGGCCGAAGAGGAGCGGCGCCGCCAGGCCCAAGAAGAGGAGTTGAGGGCGGCGGAGCAGCGAGCGCTCCACGAGCGCCTTGTGCAGAGCCGAAGACTGGAAGAGGAGCCTTGCGGAGTGACAGAGGCCCAACGGGAACGGCAGTTGGAGTTCGAGCGCCATGTCGCATGGTTCCGCGCTACTTTCCGTCCCCAGTGCGCTTCGAGGAGGAGCTTATCTATGTATTATTCTACGCCAGTCCGCAGTGCCCCTATGTAAGCCACACCCGCTTCTACTTTTTCTTCCCTTGCATCCATTCATTCAATTTGTGGCATTGCACCTTACAGCAACTCCCTCTACTCTTTTATATTACGATGAATTTCCCTCTTGCTTTGCTTGTGTATATAACTATTAGTGGGCATCATTAACATGAAGAGGCAGTGCTTTATGTGAGTTACATATATATGGAAATGTCTATCCAGCGTTGCAACTTTCTGTGTTTGCTAGTCAGCTGGAGCCTCTGGTGGTATGATCATGGCCATGAGCTGCCCTTGGCCATAATTTGACTGCCAGGGGCTCCTGCTCACTAGCCAATGTCGAAAGTTGCAACGTTGGCTATGACATCCTCTCCTATATATACATATTTGATGCAATTTTTTTATTCCTTACTACATATTTGAGGCACAATCCAAATCTCCCTCTACCAAAACCTTTGAAATCTAGGTGAAAAAGTTTACTTATTAAGTCTCCGTACTTCTTGAGTGCTAGTTGCCCAACAGAAAATCAAAGTGACCCTGGCTGAGAAATATACAAAGTTAGCAGTGCAGTGCCGGCCATTTTTTAGTACTTTTGAAGCATGTATGTGCCTCACTTGGTATGGTTGATGTGAGTAAGCCTCACGATTCTCACGCCATACCACAATCAAAAATCAAAAAGAAAAAAAGAAAAAGAAAAAGCCAAACAAGGGATGAGGAGAGGATGTTGGGGGTAACTGGGCTTGAGAGATATGGGGGGTTGATAGGTGGCCAAGTAGCTGATCTCCCGACTTTCTTCCAGCTTCTTGTGGAGAGAGGATTGTGTCTCAAATGTGGCTTCAAGGCATCTATATCATCAGCATCTCCATCAAAACTACTCAATGCACATTAGCCTTATCATATGCATTAAAACACCTACACTCTCAGTCTCAAGTAACTTAAGACGGGAAGAGAATCACCTTGTTAATTATGAGTGGGTGGCTCAATGGTTCAACCAAAGACTCTAGATGTGAGGAAGAAGAATATTTTTTTTATGTGGCATTATCATTGGAGAGAGACTGCTTTGTACTGAGGGAAAGAGAGATGAAGTTCTTTTTATTCAGAACTGTGTTAGGGTCTAATCCTGGGAAGGTGTTAAGGCAGGGTACGTAGGCAACTTTCATCGGATGACCGATGTTAGCCCGACCCAAAAGTAAAAAAGGCACTTCCATGTTTCGCGTGTTTAAATTTATTTTTTGCAACTCTTGTGAAGTAAATTGTTATCTGAATAGCCCATAATTGTTTCCAACAATGTTATAAGAAGTGATTCATCAACAACTTGTTATTATAGGAGCCGATTGCAAGTAAGTATACTTGAAGGGATGGTATTAGCAGGTTCTAGATTAAGTAACTAAACAGAGCACGAACTTCTGACAGTAGCTACAATTAAGTGGACATCTATTAATTGAAGTTCAATTTGGATAAAAAATTTCCATGAGAACTACATGATTTATATATTGTAGCTGTTTAAAGCTTTGGCCTCAGTGTGATTGAGCAATGTAAGTGTTCAATCATTGTTACTGCCCACTGAAATTTTGATATTTTATCAAATGTAACATTTTAAGCAACATTCCAAAATCAACACAGCTCCAAGTTTTCCTGAACTCTTCATCTTCACATAAAAAAGGCAAGTGTTACCATCAACTCCCCAAAACATCTATTAGAGGTTCATGAAAAAATTTCACCTAAGAATGCACCAAAGAAAGGAAGAAAAGGCTTTCAATTGTTAGGAACAGAGAAGTAACAAGCTGCAGCGGATGGAACATCAAACTTGATAGTATGTTGTTAGGACAAGCTGAACAATAAGTGACAACACCAAGTGAGTTACCCGATTGACCCAGTAAAACTCCTTTTGGAGCATTATCTAAAAGCTCGAGGCCTCAATATCGTTCCCAAGCACCAGAAACATCTCTTCTCTAAAACAGGAAAAAGCAAAACAGTGTTATAAAAAATAAACAGGAAGCCTTTAATTACTTTGAATGAGAAAGAAGCGAGACGGAGTGACAAATCTGAAAACAACTAATAACTGTCTGAGTCCTGAGTCCTGGATGCATTCAGGCTGTCCGAATTAGAGTAAGGCAAATCTCCACTAGCCAAACAAGAGTGGAACAGAATGTTAGACATAAAAGTAACTTCGTGCATAAACCTCAGGCAATATGTCAATACAGGATAAGTAATTGAATTTCCACTATAGCAAGAAATTTCTAAGCTCTTCTCCAGTCATAAAATACAAACCAAACCCAACAAATATACCTTAGCATGTCCTTCATATGAACCTTAAAATTTATTCTGAAGCCACACTTAAACATCAGCCATGGTCTCACCGCCATGAATGACCAAGAAGATGTTGGGAATGTCACATTAAAAAGAGGGCAGATTGAATACAAAATACAATTATCATGCAAATCTACACATATAAACATACACATGCATATATATAAATATATATATGAAATATCGTAGAGAATAGAATTAAGAACCAGGTTCGAGGCACGTTACACTTTGTCCTTAAAACATATACGCTGCCCTCCATGCACAGGCATTCCACAGCATTCCGTTCCTGAGATACAATGAACTACACAATCCGTTTGAAGGTGCACTTCCACTCAAACAGATAGTATCTCAATAGGGGTTGACTCTATTGCTCAGTCACAAACACTAGGATAAGAGAAAGAATCACTCCTAGAGATTTTCCAAAGAGAGCAGAAGAGAAGAAAAACTATTGTAATGTTGGTTCTCTGTGTTATTGTATCTATCCTGGACGTTTTGATAAGTATATGAGACTCCCGACGCCGAAACGACTCTTTCCCATAAACCTCGTTGCGTAAAACATTGCATCTATTTTTTTTTCAGAAACCTGTTACCCTGATCGAACAGGGCGATCGATCGGGCTGACAGGCCTATCGAACGGCTCAACGACAAAAATTTTATTTCACGTCAAAATCAATAGAAGAATGGTTCTCCAAAAATCTATACGTGCTATTGAAGTGATAGCAAACACTGAAGCAATGAAGCGGCATAAAAAGCTAGATTTCAATATCAATTTCCACAAAACAGCTTCAAGTGTATGAAACTATGTACCATTTGATTTTGAGATGCATCTTTCGTGAAGTGGTAAACATGAATCAAAGGATCATGAGGACTACGGTTTTTTTCTTCCTTGGGTATATGAAGATCATAAAAGGCAGTTCAAAAGCACTTCAATGCAATTCATGCTACCAATCACACCACCATACTAAATTAAACATCCAATCTTTTATATAAAATAAAATGATAAAAATATTATCAAATTTGCATTATTGTGATAGCAAAAATACTACTTCCATCCATGAATAAAAATAAAAGACACTACAGGGAATATCCACAAAAGGTTACATAAAGAATAGTGTGCCAGAGAATGGTTAGGTAGGTAATGAAATGAATTTACCATATGCCCTGGATGGAAAAAAGATCAGGTCATACAAGTCAATTGAAATTGGTCGTGTAGCTTCATCATTAGAAATTTAAGGAGTTAGTTCATGTTTCAAATAATTACTGCAAATCTTATGTTTCAATTCAGTTACTTTTAGTAGTAAATTGCTCAAATTCAAAACCAGCTAGCATAATTTCCATTTTTTCTCCTTGAGCAAGCTAACAACTAGTTTAATATTTACACAAGCCCTCACATTTAACAGTGCACATGTCTAAGAATGTAAAAAATACCTCATAACTTTTGTGATAGAAAATATCAAGCAACTAGAGCTCAGTATCAGGATGAGATGATGCAACCTACGTTAACATATGATAAGTGAATGAAGCATTACAAATTAAAAAATGTTAAAAAACAGATTCAATGGGATAAAGGAAAATTTGATGAAAGATAGTCTAGCTTTGGCAGCAAAAAGATGATGGATCATTCAGATTCCAATAGCATAAATAAGGGCCACTCATGAGTGCCAAACCAAAGCAGACCATGCAATTATATTACCTTTGTTTTCAATTCATTGTTCAAGTAAACCTCCATGTTGGACCAGGGTATGGGCTCGAGCCCATTTTGGTCCACATTATTCATGGTCCGGGTGAGTCGGTACGGGCCACAAGGTCCAAGGTTAGTGAGGGCGGTCGTGCGACCCCACATGAGCCATCGTGACACTTATTCTATTGAGACCTGCATTCATTACGTACGCAGACTAGGCATGTGACTTGGATGTGCATTGAAATGTTGTGGGGACCAACTCACAAATTAAGTGTGTGGTTTGTGAGGGGTAGACCCTGCCTCGGGCTTGGCCGTGTGCAGGGGGTTCAGGCGCTTGTGGGCTCTGAGAGACAGAGCCCGCTCCCATTGTGTCAAACCCTCGAAGAAAAGCCCAGAAATTTCAATAGGAGGCCCGTTCACTTAAGCCCAATTAGGAGGTGATTAAGGAGTATAAAAGGGAGAAGAGGGAGAGGAGAAGCCCTAACTCATTGGTGTCGTCCCCCTCTCCTATCTCTCTCTCCCCAATCCCCCCCCCCTCCCATAGGTGTGGCCTCCTCTCTTGATTGTGAGCAATCCTTGCTGGCCACGCCTCTCCTTCTTGTCCAATCCTCCTTGGTGTGTGGTGTAAGAGTGGAAGACTTGTGCTCGTTGGTTCATGGCTTCGAGGACAAGGTTTGGGGCATTCCTTTGCTGAGATTTCAAGCCAAGATAAAGGCCAAAAAGGGATTTACACATAAGAGATTAAAACATCATCCCTTCTTGATTCAATTGTGTTCAATTGCAAATGGATGATCGTGTGAAGGCTTGAGGATGT
Source organism: Saururus chinensis (assembly GCA_035235625.1). NCBI lineage: Eukaryota > Viridiplantae > Streptophyta > Magnoliopsida > Piperales > Saururaceae > Saururus > Saururus chinensis. Next base: position 34,634,574 of record CP141140.1, read on the forward strand.
GCCTGTGGCTGATCAGCCCAAGGTCAGTGAGTTGTTGTTCCCAATTTTCGTTTTGATTACTTGCACACTCTGATTTAGATAGATTATTGCTTATGGAATTGTATTTGCATGCTTCTTTGTGTACTTAATCAATTAAAGATCCTATTTTTATGCTATGCACCTCCCCCTTGGCCCAAGAACCGCCACTCTTCAGTGGTATCAGAGCCTAGGTTGGGGGATTTGGTCACTAATTTGAGTAAAAATTGAATCTTGTTACCTGATTTACGATTTTTGGTGCTTGAAAGGGGAAAACCCTAAATTGGTTAATTCACTTGATCTATCAATAGGGCTTTTGCAATTAAATTGAGATTGATCATATTTGGGATTTTTTGATATAATTTGATTGCTAGAATTTGGGTGATTAGTCAATTAATTGTGTTTTAAGCATTTGTGCACATGTAGGACAAAAGGGTAAATTCACCCGTGTGATTTTTTGCCCAATTAATTTTCTCTATTTACTCCCTCCCACACACACTTTCTGGTCAAGTTAATTAATTAAGTGGATAAGTGAATTGACCATTTTAGCCCTAGGGCATATTGGTCGCAATACAACATTTTCTTATAATGCTCTTTACAAATATATTATAATATTATTTTGTTAGTTTTAATATATCTTAAAGGTTTTATGCTCATTTCGGTTTGTATAGGCACTACAACAAAACTAGTTATTAGTGACGCTAACAAAAGCGTGCTATAACTAACTATTGGCTACACATTTCTAAATATCGCTAATACTTTAGCTTTTAGAAATGAATATTCATAAGTGTCGCTATTATGAGTTGTCTTTGTGACGCATACCAATAAACTATCACCAATACAATTCGCGCCCCCGCCATACACATATTTGCAACATTTTTTAAACCCCTCAAATAAATGGAGTATTGCGATTCATATTTGCATGCATCACAAATACATTAGGGTATTAGCGACGTATGTAAATATATGTGTCGCTAAACCCATATTCATAGATATCAGATTTAAAAAAATTTCTTAATAAAAAAAGAGTGGTATTTGCGATACATGGAGTGGTACATCACAAGTACTCCAAAGTATTAGCGACGCATATATATGAGCTTCGAAAATACAAAAATATATTTTCGATGCATAGTGTTATGCATTGCAAATACCATAGATTTATGCGTCACTAATAGCCTTAATTTGCTAAAATTTACAATTCTCAAATATATATCAATAATACTATATAATTACTGAAAAAATAGGACAATTTATTTAGTATTCGATGATGTGGGTTCAGGCTTTCATAGGTGTTGAATTGAGATTCGACTGGGCGTGGGGGCATGTATACTGCATATCCCATGATTTATGTATGTGCATCGTATGATTTATATCCTCGTCCAACAATATTGGAGGCTCCCATTGAGGCGCTCGAGCGTAACGTCACACATGGTGGAATAAAGTATATTAAGTAAAAAATTTTAGACCCGATGAATGAATCATATATTTCCTCGTCAATTTGAAATCTGGAGTCTCATATATCAAGTGGGACGCACGTGTGCCAAATCCAGCAAGGCACACGAATGAAGGCATAATTTTTCAAATTTGTAGATTAATTATGTAGTATATAAATATATATTTAATAATATATAAAAATTTAAAATAATATAGAGAGGGAGAGATAGAGAGGATTTTATTTATACATTATTTTTAAAATTAAAATAAAAAAATACTAGCGACACATAGCCATACCTATGTGTCACTACTATCTAGGGTAATAGTGACTCATATTTCTATGCTTCGCTACTATATTTTTTTATTTTAAAAAATAATATAGAATTAAAGAGAGATGGGGAGAGAGAAGACGAAGAGAGAGGTAGAGAGAGAGAAAAAAAAAAGAGGATAGCAAGAGAGGGGAGAAAAAGAGAGAAAGGAGAGGGAGAGAGAGAGACGAGAGGGTAGAGAGAGAAAAGGAAGAGAGGGAAGATAGAGGCAGAGATAGAGATGATTTTGATTATATATTATTTTCTAAAATTAAAATAAAAATACAAAATATATAGTAGCCATGCATGAAATGATGCCATATGCATCACTACTATCTAGGGTAGTAGCAACGCATATCGCTATGCGTCGCTACTACCTTGTATAGTAGCGACACATACTTTTATGCATCACTAATATATATTTTTTATTTTAAAAGATATAGAATAAAAGAGACAGGGGAGATAGAGAAGGGGAAGAGATAGTTAGATATAGAGAGGGGGGAGAGGGGGAGAGAGAAAAAGAAGGAGAGAGGAGAGCAAGGGGAGAAAAAGTGAGAGGAGAGAGAGGGGGGAGAGAGTGTGTAGAGAGATAAAAGGAAGAGAGGGAGAGAGAGAGAGAAGAGAGAGGGTAGAGAGACAGAAGGAAGAAAGGGAGAGAGAAGAGAGATGATTTTAATTATATATTATTTTTTAAAATAAAAATAAAAACAATATATATATATATATATATTAGTGACGCATGGAACTAAGCTTCCCTACTCCCCTAGGGTAGTAGCAAAGCATAGCCCCATGCATTGGTACAATCTAGGGTAGTAGCAACACATATCCTTATGTGTCGATACTACTTAGTACAATAGAGACACATATTTCTATGCGTTGCTACTATATAATATTTTATTTTTTATTTTAGAAAATAATATATAACAAAAGAGAGAGGGGGAGAGAGAAGGGGAAGAGACAGAGGGAGAGACAGAGGAGAGAAGGAAAAGGTAGAGATCCATCCTCTCTTCTCTCTCATCTATCTCTCTTCCCTCTCTCTCCTCTCTCTCTTCCCTCTATCTCCTCTCTCCTATTTCTCTCTTCCTTATCTCTCCTCTCTCTCTTCCCTATCTCTCTGCTTTCCTCTCTCTCTCTTCCCTATCTCTCCCCTCTCCTCTCACTACTCTCTTCCCTATCTCTCATCTCTCTCTCTTCTCTCTCTCCTCCCTCTCTCTTCTCTCTCCCTCTTTTCCCCTTCTTGCTCTTTCTCTCTCTCCCTTTTATTATATATTATATTTTAAAATAAAATTAAAATTATAAGTAATTGTGACGCATAGCAATATGCGTAGCTACTAACTAGTAGCAATGCATAATAATAAGTGTCGCTAATACTTAGGTTAGTAGTGATGCATATTTCTATGCCTCGCTAGTACCTATAATTGTAATTTATTTTAAACTATAAGATATAATAAAAAATTCAAAAAATCTAAATTAAATTCTCTATTTTTCCCTTCTCTTCCTTATCCCTCTACTCTCTCTCTCTTCCCTATTTCTCCTCTCTCTATCTTTCTTTCCACTTTCTCTCTCTCTTCCCTACCTCTCCTCCCCCTCTCTCTTCTCTCTCCTCTCTCTCTTTCTCTTCCCCTTCTCGATCTTTCTCTCTCCCTTTTATTATATTATATTTTAAAATTAATAAAAATAAGTTAAAATAAATAAAAGAAATATAGAGAGAGGGAGAGAGAAGAGACTGAGAGAAAGAGGGGAGAGTGATTAGAGAAAGAGTAGTGAGAGGGGAGAGAGAGAGGAGAGAGTGAGAGGGGTGAGAGAGAGATAGTAGTGAGAGGGGAGAGAGTGAGTGAGAGAGATAGTAGTGAAAAGGGAGAGGGGAGAGAAGAAAGAGGGGGGAGAGAGTGAGAGGGGAGAGAGAGTAGTGAGAGGAGAGAGAGGGTTTTATATTTTTTTTATTAATTTTATCTTATTTGTGATGCTTATAAGGAATTGTTACAAATAATTCTACCATTTCTGAAGCGTCACTAATGACAACTTTTTTTTCCCCACATGGGTGAAATTTTCACTCTCACAAGCTAAATTTCTAACACGTGGGCAAAATTTTTGCCCGCGCATTATATATACCCCCCACCCCGCCCCTCTCCCCTCCGGCTACTGCCGTTTGTCTCTTGCCTCCGCTGCCTCCTCATTTTGGCACTGCCACTGGCTCCCCCCTCCTCTAGCTGGATGCCCTCCCCCCCACTGGTGCCCGCCCCCTCCCTCTTCTTCTCCCCTCTCCCTCCTTCTCCGCTCTGGTGGGAGCCCCCGTCCCCCTTCTTCGCCTCCTACCCCCCTTGTGCTCCACTCCAGCCAAAGGCCAGCCCCCTTCTACTTCATTTCGGCTAGAGCCACGCCCCCCTCCCTCTTCTCCCCCTTTTGCTCTGCTCCAGCTAGAGCCCCTCCTGCCCTCCTTATGTCTCTCCTCTTGCCGGAGCCCCTCCTTCTCCGCTCCATCCACTTTAAGTGAAGCCCCCACCCCTCCCCGAAATCCCACAAGATGTGGGATTTTGTTTTTTTTAAAAAAAATTCTATTAGCGACGCTTTTAAAATCATCGCTAATATATTTTTATTAGCAACGACGTGTCGCTAATAAAATTTTTTATATTTATTATTTTCTAGCGACATTTTTAAAATCATCGCTATTAATTTTTTTGTATTTTTTATTTTGTTATATTGACACTTTTAAAAGGGACTATTAATTTTTTTACTTTTTCTTTTTAACGACACAAACATAAGCGACACTAATATTTTTAAAAATTTCTTTATCAATAGTTTTCACAAAGCGTCTCTAGTAACTAATTATTAGCGATGCATGTAATTAAGCGTCACTATTAATTTATTATTTACGATGTATAATAGGGTGTCGCAAAAAATTGGTATGAGCAACAAAAATATAAGTGTAGCTAATAATGTATTATTTGCGATGTAAGATACAGCGTTGAAACAAAATTGATAATAGCGATGAAACTATAAGCATCGCTAATACTCAACTATTAGCGATGCTTGTGGATATGTGTCGCTAATTCACATTTGTGACTGAACTTTTATCGATGCATTTAGCGACACTTTTTAAGCGTCACTAATAGATAGTAGCGATGCTTTTGTCACCATTAGTGACTCTTAAAAGTGTCTCTAGTAGTGTTTTTTGTTGTAGTGAGATTGTATTACTAGTACATCCCAATATCCATAATCATCTATAGTATCATTGATACCAACATGGCCTTCGATGACCCATACCCATCAACTCTAGCTAGTTAAACTTCCAAATGCCTTTAAACTTGCAATTAGAAGAATGCCTCAACTACAACCTATCATGACCTAGATTTTTTAAACTATTTTTAATAAAGCACATGCAGTAAATCACGAAGAAATTTTTTTTATATGTAAATCAAATTATTTTATTAAATATCTAGGTCATGATAACTGGGGTTCATAATTACGGATAATAAAACATATCATAACATAAAGGTACCCAAATCTATACATAAGCAAGCCATCCATCTGTGTGCAAGTCCTACATCTGTTTTGAAATAAACAACTAAATAAAGTTGACTCTCACGCCATTATTTCCATCGAAAAGATATTGAAATAATAAAATTGAATCCGACTAGATCTATGTCATCCTCAATTTGATGTCCTGTAACAATCACGCTAGTCCTTAACAGAATAACCTATAAAGCCATGTCATTGTGTAACACCCCTGATTTTCATAGATTTTTAGAAATTTCTCAGAAATTTTGTAGAATTTTTCGACTCTATTTGGGAGAAAACAGATAATCGAGAAAACGGGTAGGCGAGCTTGCTAGACTAGGTCGGGCTAGGTGCATGCTCATTCCCAAAGGCACCCCCCTCTTTCAAGAGAATTAGCAGGATGTCAAGCCCCGGTAAGGTTTTTTGCTTTGCATCAAATTAAACCACATGCTCCACTGCTTGTGCAAACCCTCATCAATTCCTTTGAGTTTCATTCTTGTGAATGTACTCCCCAGGCGGGATACTTAATGCGTTAGCTACAACACTACACGGGTCTATTATCCATCATTTACGGCTAGGACTATTGGGGTATCTAATCCCATTCACTCCCCCAGCTTTTCTGTTTGCTTCTTCCTCTTGCATTGCTTGATCTTATTGTCACCATTAATCCCTTATTAAAGTACTTTCAAGAGTGTTGTGATTGACTCATTGAAGCATCGATTTGGCAGAAGTCCACAACAACTTGGTGCACCATTAGAGAAGCTTCCTAGTGTGTTTGTAGATCGATTTGAGGAAGGTTAAATCGGATCATCGCTGTTGTTTGATCATTATGTGATTTTAAGTACGATTCTTAGGGTTTTGAATCCTTGACTTAGGGTTTGATGAAGAAAGGGGGTTTTCTTCTTCTCTCTTCTTTAAGATTCAAGTTTTGGGATTAGATTTTAAGATAAGTGACTTCTTGCTTGTTGATCTATCTTTTCATTGTTATTTTGATGTATGTTTTGGTATGATTAAGCCTAGGGTTTGTTAAATCATGTTTCAATGGTGATTACTACATGATTTGAATGACTATTATTATGTCTTGGTTATTGAAAACATGATGTGTGATGTTAGTAGTTGATTCTGAATACTTATTCAAGTCTTTTCTTTGAAATATGATATTCTTGAATGATCTTATGGTTGTTTATTTTGGATGTCTTGTGTATAGCATGATTCTTCATGAGTTGATTGTTCCCAAAATTCACTGTGCCTCCAAATTAGCTGATTTTTTTTAGGCCTTTCCAAATGTTTTTTGATTTGAAATTTCTCTGCGAGTACTATCTCATTACTCTCGGTCTAGTAAAAATTTCATAATATTTCATAACATTTTGCGTGGTCATATAGTCATCTTTTCTTATGCTAAATTTTCTACTAGTTGGCATTGACTTGGTTTCGGTCTTTATTTTTGGGTCTTTTCTTCATACAATTGAATCCTGAAATTATTGGAGATGTGTACTCATGCTTAGTTTGATATGGTATTTGGGGGGGGGGGGAGGGGGGGGGAGTTCCTATCAAATTAGAATTAGATTTTCTATAATCCGTGATGTTTCAGATTAACTGATTGTTGTTTTGTGAATTTTCCCAAAGCCATTTAGACTTTGATTGCTTCCAAAATTTCAGCAAGCAATAATATCTATGTTTTTTATTTAGCATAAAAAGTTTGGCATGATTTGGAGTTTTTTTTTGTATTTTATGTGGGTTGTATTTCAACTGTACAAAGATTCTAGAACTGTACAGTCATATTTGAAATTCCAAATAAATTACTTTTATGTCTCAAATTACAGTTGGGAAAATCCAGCATGACCTACTTCACCTTGCACTCGACCTAACTATAGTTAGGATTAGGGTGCGGTTTGAGGTTTTTACCCATTTTGGAATTAGGATCTGGTTGGGTTTTACTCGCACAAACACAACCCGGCCTCCAATGATATTTTAACGCTTCAAGCATTGGAGGCCAAAGAGTTCTCATTACAATATGTTCCCAACTTTTCAAATGAAAATGACAATTTTGGCTGGTTGTCTAATTCGGGCAAATTTTCTTATAAATCTGATTGGGAACTTTTTAGATCTCAATCTCATAGAGTAGAGTGGTAGTCTTTAATCTGGTACAAGCATTGAGTAAATAGATACTCACTTTTTGCTTGGTTGATGGTTAACAATGGACTCTTCACTTTGGATAATTTGGTTAAAAGAGGTTTCCAACTAGCAAATAGATGTGTTTTATGTCTCAGCCAAGGGGAGACTAGTGACCATGTTGTGCCCGATGTAGGCACAATCGGTACGCAGGAGTTCTACGCAGAGAAAGGGAAAGAAGTTGGAAGAAAGGGAAAGGAAATTCTGGAATTTCCTTAAGAATATCAACCAAGGAGGGAGACGGCCCCTTTATGGCGAGTTGCGCTCCCCACATTGGGGATCTTGCCACTAGTGGGCCCGGTTCACCCGTGGTCCACTAGTGCGCCCATTACAAGTCATCCAAACTACAAATAACAGTCATCTGCTAATCATAAGGGAAACTAGCCTAATGAATAGAAATAAAGTACTGAAATAAAGGTAAGTACTAAGCCAAGTGTACTCGTGCACAACACTCAAGTGGCTGGCCCTGCCAAGAGACTAAAACCTCCGTGGTAATACGACCAGAGCAGCGTACACGGCGCTTATCAAGTAGCGCTGTAGGAATGGGGTCAAAAGAAGCCACTGGGCCCATCAATGGAAGAGGTGGAGCATCCACGGCTAGGGAAGGGTCACCAAAGCAACGGCGCAACCTGGAAACATGAAAAATAGGATGGACCATCGAACCTGGTGGTAGAGTGAGGCGATAGGCAACCGATCCAACGCGCTCTTCGACAACATAGGGGCCATGAAATCGAGGGGCAAGCTTAGAGTGCTCGGGCTGGAACAAGGAGGTTTGGCCTTGAGGAAGAATGGAGACATAATCCAAGTCCCCCACGGCAAACTCGTGCTCTGTGTGATTGCTATCATAAATTTGCTTCATTCTGTTCTGAGCCTCAGACAGGTTCGCCTTAAGCTGGCAAAGAACCTCATCCTGAGTCTGGAGCATGTAGTCAATCTCAGCAACTGAGGACCGATGGGGAACATAGGAGAGCACGGTAGGGGGCGGCCGCCCATATTGTACCTCAAAAGGAGTAAACCCAGCGCGAGTGTGATAAACAGTATTATAAGACCACTCAGCCCATGGAAGGAGCTGAAGCCAACAACGGGGCTGAGACATAGTAAAACAGAGCAGGTACTGCTCCAAACAGCGGTTGACGACCTCAGTTTGCCCATCAGTCTGTGGGTGATAGGTGGTACTCATGTGCAAAGAAGTGCCCTGTAGAGTGAAGAACTCCTGCCAAAACTGAGAGATAAAAATCCTGTCACGGTCAGAAACGATAGTGCGAGGCATACCGTGCAATTTGGCCACCTCTCGAATATATAGTTCCGCCACAGACTTGGTGGTGTAGGGATGACCCAGAGCACTAAAATGGGCATATTTGGACAGCCGATCCACTACCACCATGATCACCGACTTGCCTTGGACCAACGGCAAGGCCTCCACAAAGTCCATAGAAATGTCGTCCCAAACCTTATCTGGAATGGGCAATGGCTAAAGTAACCCGGCAGGAGAGGAGGTGGTGGACTTGGCACGCTGACAGACATCACAAGCGGCCACATAAGCAGTCACTGCGCGACATACACCCTACCACAAGAAGATCTGACTGACCCGTTTATAGGTGCGAAGGGCACCTTCATGACCCGCCAAGGGAGAGGCATGGAAGTGAGCTATGATATGCTGGCGTAGGTCGGTAACCTCAAGCACCCAAAGACGGTCTTTCCAGAAAAGAAGGCCATCCTTCTAGGCAAAGCAAGGGTGCGCTGACTGGTCAGACTGGAGGGCCGCAATCAGTGTGGTGGTCGGTGAATCATCTTGATACGCCTGTTTCAATTCAGCAAGGAATGGACAAACCAGACCGGAAATAGCCAAACACGAACCTGGAGTGGTGCGGCGAGACAGTGCATCAGCCACGGTGTTGTCAGATCCCTTCTTGTACACAACCTCATAGTCATAGCCCAAGAGCTTGCTGAACCACCGCTGTTGCGCGGGAGTGGACACCCTCTGTTCGAGAAAATACTTGAGCGGTTGGTGGTCAGTACGAATGAGAAACCACCGGCCAAGCAAATAAGGGCGCCATTTGTCAACCGTGAGAACAATGGCCAGCATCTCTTTCTCGTAGACAGAGAGGGACAGAGAGCAGCCAGCCAAAGCGTTGCTGAAGTAGACAATGGGACGCTCCTCCTGAAGTAGTACCGCCCCTAGGCCGGCATCCGATGCATCGGTCTCAACCACAAATGGCCGGCTGAAATCAGGAAGAATCAAAATAGGGGCGGTCACCATAGCTTGCTTCAACTCCTCAAAGGCCGCCTGGGCAGTGTCTGACCAACGAAAGGTGCCTTTCTGTAACAGCTGAGTAAGAGGGCGAGCAATCTCACCATAGTGGTGAATAAAGCGCCGATAATAGCCAGTCAAGCCAAGGAAGCCTCGCAGTGCCCGGGAGCAAGTAGGGGATGGCCAGGACAGCATGGCGGTCACATAGAGGGGTCTGTAGCCACGCCGTCACAAGAGATAATATGACCCAAGTATTCCATTTGTGGGCTGCCAAACGAACACTTCGATCATTTAAGAAACAATGAATTAGCTTGCAGGATGTCAAAGACAGACCTGAGATACACCAAGTGGTCACCCCATGACTTGCTATAGACAAGGATATCATCGAAGAACACCAAAATGAAGCGGCGGAGGAAGGGCCAGAAGAGGTCATTCATAAGGCTCTGAAATGTAGAGGAGGCATTCGTGAGGCCGAACGGCATAACCAGGAACTCGAAATGACCATCATGTGTGTAGAAGGTGGTCTTGTGCACATCGGTGGGCTGCATACGGATCTGATGATAACCTAAACGAAGGTGAAGTTTACTGAATACGGTAGCACTAGACAGCTCATCTAGAAGTTCCTCCACCACCGGTATAGGATATTTGTCCTTCACTGTGATAGCATTCAATGCCTGGTAATCAACACAGAAGCGCCAAGTACCATCTTTCTTATAGACCAGCAACACTGGGGAAGAGACGGAGCTCGTGTTGGGCCGAATGATACCAGAATGAAGCATGTCCGCCACTAGACGTTTGATCTCAGCCTTCTGAATGTATGGATAGCAATATGGATGGACATTGGTTGGAGAAGCACCTAGAATGATCGGGATAGAGTGGTCATGCTCCCGCATCGGAGGAAGGCCCCGCAGTTCAACGAACACAGTACCATACTCTTCCAAGAGGTCAAGAAGATCATGCGGCAAGTCATCCTGCACAACGTCCACCGAGGCCCGCTGCTAGAGAAGTAGTCCTTGCGATGTGAACCAGAATAAGGACCTTGTCACCTGAGCAGAAAGGAGAGTGCCTGGCTGAGAGCCTTGGAGGCACACCCGCTATCTGTTCAGTGCAAAATCCATCACCAGGTCCTTGAAGTTCCAGAGAACGTCCCCAAGCTCTTAGAGCCACTGCACCCCTAACACCACGTCCGCCCCCTTCGTCGGAAGCAAGAATAGGTCAGTCACGAATGTGTGGCCCTGAATGGAGAGTGCGGCCTGCGTACACACACCGGAGCTGCGGAGGTGCTTACCATCACCAATCAAGACATCAAAGGGTGTCAAGTCAGACACAAAGCAGCCTAGCCACTGAGCCACTTTGTCGCTGATGAAGTTGTGAGTAGACCTGCTGTCAATCAGAATAGCAACTTGTTGCCGCTTGAGGTAACCCTGTACTCGCATGGTGCGCGGAGTGAAAGCCCCTGAAAAAGCATGCACAGAAATCTCTGACAGTGTATCGGTAGGGTACGAAGAATCAAGCCCCTCCGTCACCTCTGCCTCCTCATCAATCTCCTCCACTAATAAACTGCCTTTGATGGAACAACAGTGCCCCGGGATGAACTTCTCATCGCAGCGAAAACAAAGCCCTTTTGAACGGCGTTCCTCCATCTGCGCCGGAGTGAGACGGCGAACAATCGAGCCGGTCTGAGGGGGTGCTTGGCTAGCACGGCCAGCCACTGAGCTGCTGGCTGGAGCGGCAAGAGGGGAGGCGGTCACAGTAGCCTGAGGAAAGGGTCTGAGCCTGCCCCCACGCCTCTGTCTAGCCAATTTCTCTTCCTTGATGTGTGCATGACGCACGACATCCCGCATGCTGGAATAGGAAAAATGGCACATCTCCTCAGAAATCTCTGGTTTGAGCCCTCGCTTGAACGTGCCCACCAAGGCGGCCACCAGCCAATCAGGGAGGTGGTTAGCCACCTTCATGAACTCCGTGTAGTATGCTCGCATGGTAGATGTCTGGCGCAAGGAGGAAAGCATTTCGTTGAAGTCTTGGAACTCATTCAGGCCGAACTGGATGCACAATTCATCGGAGAAGGCGGTCCAAGTGGGGTAGCACACCTTCTCAAAGCTCTGAAACCATATCGATGCATCCCCGTCGAGGTGGAAAGCCGCTATGGCAGTCGTTCAGCCTCCGACTATGTCCCCTGGTAGGCGAAAAACTTCTCTGCCTTGTACAGTCACTCCACAGGGTCATCATCCCCATTATAATGTGGGAACTGTAGGCGGGCCAAATGGGGTTCCGCCCCACCACGGGGTGCTCCGTGGTGTCCTGGGTACTCCTCCCAGTCATCCTCCATCTCCTGGTACAAGTTTTGGGGAGACGGCACCATTGGGGCATTTTCCCGAACACCTGGTGTGCCTCGCGAGTCCCAGGCCTGGCGCCTCCCATCCATGGCTTGGTCGACAGTGTCAAAGCGCACACCATCCTGGGCAAAGCGCATATCACGGTCTGTCGACGCTAGGAAGTTAGAGCGGAGAGGTTCAAGAGCCTGGGAAGGACCCCCCTTCTCCATGGAAGTTGGCGGCTTGGACATAAGCGGTGGTGCATGCTCTGCTTGAAGCTGGGCAACGGCCAATCCCAAAGCATCAATCCTGGCTACTCCCACGCTCAGAGCCTTGATCTCCGCCATGAGTTGTGCCATCGTTAACTCGCCGTTGCGTTCAAGAGCTGATTTGGGACTATTCGTAGAGGCGAGAGCCTCTTCTCGGGCTGACTTTCCAGGCCGTGGCAGCTTGCTTGCCTCGAGCCATGGCCGGGGATTGTAAGAGCTCTGATACCAATGTTGTGCCCGATGTAGGCACAATCGGTACGCAGGAGTTCTACACAGAGAAAGGAAAAGAAGTTGGAAGAAAGGGAAAGAGAATTTTGGAATTTCATTAAGCATATCAACCAAGGAGGGAGACGACCCCTTTATGGGGAGTCACGCCCCCACATTAGGGATTGTGCCACTAGTGGGCCCAGTTCACCCATGGTCCACTAGTGCGCCCATTACAAGTCATCCAAACTACAAATAATAGTCATCTACTAATCATAAGGGAAACTAGCCTAATGAACATAAATAAAGCACTGAAATAAAGGTAAGTACTAAGCCAAGTGCACTCATGCACAACAGACCACATCTCTTTTACTTGCATGTTTCCAATGAGAATCTAGAAATTGATTTTATTCAAGTGCAAGATTATGAGCATTATTCTCGATTTTGTGGGGGAAATGAAGTTGATCCTCCATTTTATTCAATGGAATCCTTATGGAGCCATCCTTATAAAAACGAGTTTTTGTTACCTTCATATGGAATAAAAGAAATTGTCGTATATTTGAAGGGAAAGGCAAAGAAGCCCTCTCTGTTGCCTCAACTATCTTATTTCAGGATAGACATGTCATTGAAGGACCAAATTCAGCATAAATGTCTTTTCCTAGAGGACTTTCGGAATCGCTAGTATTTTTTCTTTATTTCTTATGGAGCTTTTCCTTTTGGCTTTAGCCTAGTAGTTTTTGTTTTCCTCATGGGGTTTTTCTTTTCTTCTTTTTGGAGAATTGTATGTTCATGTTGATTTTTTTTGTTCAATTTTTCTTTGTATAAATGAAATTCTTTATTTATAAAAAAAATTGGCGAACTAGACCTTGACCCTACTACAAATAATAAAAAAAACCTACACAACATACGGTTACAGCTTTTCACCTTCTCCATTCTATGGGAGTTATGGAAACAAGGCGTCTATATATGTGGTTGTTGTTGGACCAAGGTATGGGCTTAGGCCCATTTTGGTTTGACATTTTTGTGGTCTGGGTGAACCGATATGGACGATGGGGTCCAAGGTTAGTGGGGGCATTCGCGCTGACCCCACATGAGCCATCGTGATACTAATTTTTTTAGGACCCGCATTCGTCACACACACACATGTGACTAGGATGTGCATTAACATGTGAGGCCCGACTCACGAATTATGTGTCGATGGTCAGACCCGTGGTTAGCAAGGGGTCCACCCTGATGTGTGCTTGGCCGTGTGTAAGGGGTCCAGGTGCCCGCGGGCTCTGAGAGACAAAACCTGCTCCGGTTATGTATGACCCTCTAATAATAACTTGAAAAATTCAGCAAATGTCCATTAAGTAAAGCCCAATTAGTGGCCCCATTAGGAGTGATTAAGAAAGGGTATAAAAGGGAGAAGAGGGAGAGGAGAAGCCCTAACAAGTGCTGGCTGCCCCCCCTCTATTATCCTCTCTCCCCAATCCGCCCTCTCTCTCCCAAAAGGGGGGTGCGCCCCCCTCTTGATCATGAGAGAACTAGGGCTGGCAGCCCCTTCCCTTTCTCCTATCTCCTCCTTGGTGCGTGGTGCAAGAGTGGAGGACTTTTGCTCACTGATTCGGGGCCTCAACGATGTGATTTGGGGTGCTCCTTTGCTATGATTTTCATCCAAGATCAAGGTGGCACAGGGATCAACACATACAAGGCAAAATCCTCTTCTCTTCATGATTCTATTATGATCAAATGCATCCGGATGATGGCTTGAAGAGTATGATGGTAAGCTAGGGGCTGATCAGCCCAAGGTCAATGTGTATTGGTTCCTTAATTTCATTTTGACTTATGCATGCTCTTACTTGGATGGGTAATTACTTATAGATTTGCAATTGCATGTTGTTTTGTGTAGATAATTGTATAAAGTTTTGATTTTTAATCGGTGTGCCATCCCCAAGGCCTTGGGACTGCCATGCTTCTGACGGCTAGCCACTCTATAGTGGCATTAGAGCCTAGGATTGGGGATTTGGTCGCTGATTTGATTAGAAATCGAATCAATTTACTTGATTTAGGGCTTTGGATGCTAGAAAGGGGGAAACCCTAAAATTGATCAATCTACATGTGCTATCTATAGGGATTTTGTAATTAAGTTAAAATTAAATGTATTTGGGACTATTGTGCATGACTTGTTTGCTAGATATTGGATGATTAGATAATTAATTGTGTTTAGTGCATTTTGGCACATGTAGGGGCAAAAAGGTCATTTTGGCCTTGTGTTTTTTGCCCAATTAATTTCTCTAATTACTTCCTACTCATGCACTCACTTTTGGTCAGCAAGATTAATTAATTATTTTTGTTTAAATTTAATTAATTTAATAGATTAAAAAATTGTGTGAATTGACTGTTTTAGCTGTAGGGGCATTTTAGTCAATTCACATAGGTTGCATGTGTGCCTATGAGTTTTCTGTCCTGAATTGTATTCTTTTTGTCATACTCATTGAATAATTGTTGGGTGTTGTCTTGGTGTGTCGTTCAAGGGTAAAAAGACCAAAAGAGCACTAGGGCTATTTTGGTAATTAATATCAAATTTTTCTTGACATAAAATTTTGGTAATTAAGAGAGTCTGAACAATAATTACTTAAGAAGCTTTTGGTATAAATTTATTATTCTCTTTGTCTTATTCTCTATAGTTGGACAATGGCTTTTATTAGACCCATCTCAATTTGGTGAGCGGATAGCCAAGGGAAAGCTAAGAAACAATGGTCTTGGGTTTGGTGGACTCATATCCAAGTCCTACTTGGAGTAGGATTTGATGGTGGGTTGGACACCATCACCTAGGGTGGTTCCTAGGAAGGCCTTGGTGACTTGGAAAAGCTGCTAGGAGTTCACTCAACCTAAGGGGCGGACCATACTCAATAAATTCAGTGAGGCTTGAGGATGTTTTTATCAGGGGGTGGACTAATTTGCAAGATAGTTGAGATGGCGTTGGGTTTGGGAGCAAGGTAGGGACCTTGTTAGTGTAAACTACGTGCTGAGTAAAAGGTTTTGGAGGCGGTCCTATTTTTTCCTTATTTTTCCCTACATTGTGCTTTGTTTAGATTTGCATAAACATGGGTGAAAGAGGGCAGATAGGCTACTGATTCATGGCGTTGCCAGGCCATCATGTGTGTGAACGTTAGGATCAACTTCATGCCCACAACAGCTTCCAAGATGGTCACATCAGAATTTGGGAAGAATAAAAAGTAAATTGCTGATAACTACTTGGTGTGGAAGAGGAGGATACATCATATCCTCACTCTCTTTGATCTTGCTCAAGTCTTAGAGCAGATCATTAAGCCACTGCCAGAGAGTTCTTCAGCTGCTTAGAAGAAGGCTCGTGACAAGGTAAATGATGAAGACAATAAGGGTAGGTATACCATTTTGACTTTCATGAAGCCTAAGATGGAAAGGCTCGTTGAAAAGTACAAACTACCAGAGAGATGCTTGAGGCTATCTCTGTGAGGTATGGGGAGTAGACAAAGGCTCATAAGAGGATGTTGCACTCTAAGTGCTAGAACTTTAGGATGAAGGAGGGAGATGATGTGAATGAGCACCTGAGTGTCATATCCGTCATTGCTGAAGACCTGGAGACACTAGATGACCCCATCTCTGAGGGATTCCAAGTGTCTACTGCGTTGAATAGCCTCCCTAAAGGGAGAGTGTGGTGGTCTACCTCAATATGATTGGCCAGAAGTTTACAATGGAGATTTTGACTACCAAGCATAGGCTTGAGTAGGAAATAAGGAATTATGTGAATGCTTCAAGCTATTACTACCAACCTAGCATAGAGCTTTAGTGGAGGAAAGAAATGTGGACAGGGGTCAGGTCCTTCAAAGAAAAGAGCTTTAAAGAAACAGGGGAAGAAGTCACAGAACAAGGTCTATGGCAAGGGAAATAACAAACCCCAGGGTGCTTGCTCATGGGGAACTATAGGATCCCTCTGAAGGAATGGTCTACTGTTAGCCCCTTAGCTTGATGGATGCTGAAAGGGGGTGGCTACCCCCTTACTTGGCAGCAGATAGCCAAGTTTGCTAGGCGATAGACAGCCTAGGCAGCCCCTTGGGCACAAACGGATGCTGGGACAGTGCGGGAGATGTTTCGGACGAGCTTCTCACCTTGCGGAGTAGGCTGAGTAGGAGTCCTTGCATGGGCGGGACTCTTTCAGTGAGGCTGGGCGCTACTTGGACTTAGGGGAGGATTCCTAAGGCGGACGGGATTCACTTATGCTGATTCGCCGCACTCCTAGTTTGAGTAAGAGTCTGGACAGCAGGTTCCTAGGACGGACAGGACTCACAGAGGCAAGCTGGTCACACTCTTAGGACGGATGGGAGTTGGAGTGGCTGGTTTCCTTGGATTGACAAATCTCGGAGGCAGCATGGCGATGGACTTTTAGAGGAAGACGGACTCTTGCAGGTTTCCTAATCTATGTTAGGGGCGGATTGGTTATGGGCTGAGAGTTGGTCAGGGTGAGGACTCTTATATTGGGTTGGTTTTGTACTCCTAGTAGGACTAGGATGGCCAGCTTCAAGCTGAGTCTATAAAAAGGGGAGAGCAGGGCAGCCATGGCTGAGTAGTGGATGATTTTTCCTGCACAGAGAACCAGGGAGAAGAGAGGAGAGCTCTCAGCCTGGTGGACCAGCCCTTGTCCTCTCCCTATCTTGTATTTCAGCGGACATAAATATAGCTTGGGCGGAAACCCTTGCACCAGGTCAGACTTTTGTTACTGTTTTGCTTGTGTTTCCCTTGCGCATACGAGTGGGAAGAGAAGAGAGTGGTTGTTGGCTGCGCGGCGTAGCCAAGCCATCACGTGTGCGAACGCTAGGTAAAGTTTCGTGCCCGTGACAATTGGTTCCATTGCCGGGATACTGAAGGAGGTGAAAGCTCTGAACAGTCTCTGTTAAGGAGTTGGTTGAAGGTGGCTGAATCGCTAGGATACTCTGAAGAGGAGAAATCCTTGTGGGTTGTTGCTGGATAGGTCGGGAATCCTTGCTGCATGCACTCCTTTCCTTGATGAATTGTTGCAAAACAGAGAGCTTTGATGGTAGGCTCGATGCTTACTTGCATTGTTGAGCTCGAGGTGAAGGTGGATGTGATGGCCACAGGGAATGGGACGTTGGTTGAAGTCCAGACCTCTTTGTGCAACCTCAACGAGTGTTTGGCCCTCTTCGACCAGCGAGTGTCCCTGCTTGAAGTTGCACTACACCTTGACCAGTTTCAGGAAGAAGGCAGTCCAGCTAAAGGGGCAACAAGCCTCACCACATTAGTGGCTGATGTGGCTGCGACGACAAACTATCTCAGGCAGCGAGTGGAACAGGTTGAGGAGAGACAGCGACACCAAAGTTGGGCAAGTTGGTGGATGAAGTGTTGTTGCTGAAACGGGCAGTCATCAATGCTCCATCCTGAGTTGGAGGCGAGCCTTCATCTTAGCAAGTTGCAAAGAAGACAAAGGTCCCTCAACCAAAGGCGTATGCTGGGACGTGGGGCGCCAAGGAGATCGGGAATTTCCTTTGGGATATGGAAAGCTACTTCACATTGGTCCATACCCAAGAGGAGGAGAAGGTTACCGTGGCAGTGATGTACCTTAAAGGAGATGCAAAGCTGTGGTGGCGGACGGGGTTGGAGGATGATGCAGCTGTGGGTCAGACAAAAATAGGGACTTGGGATACGTTCAAGAGGGACTTGCAGGCACAATTCCTTCCCAAAAATGTGTCTTGGATGGCTCAAGAGGCGTTGAGGAACCTCAGGCATACGGGGGCAGTCTAGGACTACGTTAAGGAGTTTCAATCACTGATCTTGGGCTTGACAAACATGACGGAGGATGACAAGCTATTCTACTTCGTGGCAGGCTTGCAAACTTGGGCTCAGAATGAGCTGAGACGGAGGGAAGTGGAAGACCTTCCCGCAGCGATTGCAACAGCTGATTGCTTGGCGGATTTCAAGCAAACTCCCACTGAGCCAGCGAAGAAGAATGGGGAAGCAAATTGCATCCAACAAGGAGGACAGTAAAGGTGCTAATGGTGGCAAAGCGAAGGCCAGCGAGCAGTCTGGCTGGCCTAATAGAGGTGGTGGTTGTTTCATATGTGATGGGCCGCACCGTGCCAAGGAATGTCCAAAACGAGAAAGGCTGAATGCACTTGTCGCTGAAGAGGAGAAGGAGGAATCTAAGCATGAGGAGGTAGCCCGGATGAGTCCCTTGCAAATTGGATGTGTTTGGTTGCTGGAGTCCCCAGTTGAGGGGGCAGCTTTGGGTCATTGAGGATTCGAAGGAAAGAGGGGAGCGGACTCCCCAAGTCTTGGCTGATCAAAGCAGCTAAGGGGGCGGACACATGCAGCGGTTTGCAGGATTCATGGGCAGGGGTGTTGCTCAAACTTGGCCGAAGGATAACTTAGGCTGGGTGGAAATTGACTTGGCTATGGTGTGATGGGAAGTGTTGGCTACTTGCTAGTGGGTTCAGCGAGGCGGATGGCTTCATGCTTCAATCGGTACACCTGGGAAGTTGGGGCTTTGACGAGGTCATCGAAGAATCAAGTGTGGGAGGCCTGTTAGCCCCTTAACTTGATGAATGCTGAAAGGGGGAGTCTACCCCCTTACTTGGCAGCGGACAACCAAGTTTGCTAGGTGACGGACAGCCTAGTCAGCCCCTTGGGGACAGACGGATGCTGGGACAGCGCGGGAGATATTCTGGACAAGCTACTCGCCTTGCGGAGTAGGCTGAGTAGGAGTCCTTGAGCGGGCAGGACTCTTTCAGCGAAGTTGGGCGCTACTTGGACATAAGGGAGGATTCCTAAGGCAGACAAGATTCACTTATGCTGATTTGCCGCACTCCTAGTTTGAGTAAGAGTCTGGACAGCAGGTTCCTAGGACGGACAGGACTCACAGAGGCAGGCTGGTCACACTCTTAGGACGGATGGGAGTTGGAGTGGCTGGTTTCCTTGGATTGACAAACTCTTGGAGGCAGCATGGCGATGGACTTTTAGAGGAAGACAGACTCTTGCAGGTTTCCTAATCTATGTTAGGGGCGGATTGGTTATGGGCTGAGAGTTGGTCAGGGTGAGGACTCTTGTATTGGGTTGGTTTTGTACTCCTAGTAGCACTAGGATGGCCAGCTTCAGGCTTAGTCTATAAAAAGGGGAGAGCAGGGCAGCCATGGCTGAGTAGTGGATGATTTTTCCTGCACAGAGAACCAGGGAGAAGAGAGGAGAGCTCTCAGCCTAGTGGACCAGCCCTTGCCCTCTCCCTATCTTGTATTTCATCGGACATAAATATAGCTTGGGTGGAGACCCTTGCACCAGGTTGGACTTGTGTTGCTGTTTTGCTTATGTTTCCCTTGATCATACGAGTGGGAAGGAAAGAGAGTGGTTGTTGGCTGTGCAGCGTAGCCAGGCCATCACGTGTGTGAATGCTAGGCAAAGCTTCATGCCTGTGACATCTACTGTGGTGCTTACTCATGTACTATTTGCTCCCTCCATTAGGAGGAATCTGATTTCAATCCTTATTCTAACTAAAAAGGGGCTAGGAGTTAGATTCAAGGGGAGCAAGTCCACTGTAGGCAAGGTTGGGACTGTACTTTTTACTGCTTCTCTAGTAGATAGTTTATATTGTTTGGATGTAATGGACTCTCTTAAATATAATAAAATAAGCTCTTCTGATTATCATGTATTGTTTGTGGATGATGCCCTAGTGTGGCATATGCATTTGTGCCATGTGAATGTAGACAATCTACATAGGATGTTGAATGGTGGGTTGTGACCCAAAATATTCAAAGATCTACGTGTGTGTGAGGATTGCTTATAGGGAAAGATGAGCAGACAATCCTTCCAAAAGGGACAAAGGGCAAATGAACTGTTAGGGGTGGTTCATTCTGATATTTGTGAGCCACTGAATGTTCAGATCCACAGAGAGATGATTTACTTCATCACATTTATAGATAACTATTCAAGATACAAGTACATGTATATAACAAATAAGAAGTCTAATGTCTTAGACAAATTCAAGGAATTTAAAGATTAGGTAGAGACTTAGTTAGGCAAGAAAGTAAAAATCCTGAGGACTGATAGGGGTGGCAAGTGCACCTTTGACATGTTTAAAGATTGTACCGATCAGGGAATAGTTCATCAATACACCCTACCAGACATTCCACAACAAAATGGAGTGGTAGAAAGGCGTAATAGGACACTTATGGACATGGTAAGGTCGATGTTAAATCACTCTGAGTTAGGGACCAACTTTTGGGGTGAGGCTTTAGACACCACCATGTACATCCTTAATCGTTTACCCACAAAGGTAGTCCAACGAACACCTTATGAGTTATGGACGGATCGACGTTTGAACTTAGGGCATCTTAGTGTGTGGGGGTCCTAGGCACACATAAAGGTACCTAACCAACATAAGTCAAAGATGGACCCCAAGACAATAAAGTGTAACTTTATTCATTATTGTGACCACTCTAAGGGGTACAGATTTGTGGATCACCATATACAGTGGGGGTAATTGAGTCTAGAGATACGTATTTCTTAGAAGAAGAATTAAACCCTAGAATACCTAACAAAAGAGTAGATTTGTTTGAGGTTGTGAAGGAGGCTGGTCCTAGCACTTCCTCAACCCCCATCATATGGAATGGGTTCAAGATCCAATTATGAGACCCTTGGAAGAAGAGGATGAATCAAAATATAGTTGCTACACCAAAACTGGACACAAAGAACCAACTAGACTGACCTACTGGATAAATTAAGAATACATAAACAAAAACCGCAATTAGAGCAGAGAATGTGATTGCATTATAAGGTCGCAATTGAACAGATCAAGCAAGTTTGAATTGACGTAACATGAAACCAATTAGTCCGAAAGCCCTATGAAGAGCAACAAAAGTCCACACACTGCCTAATTGACACCAACTTGTAAAATCTCCTTGAGATTCAAGGCCCCATGAAGTAATTGGATCAGGTCAAAACCAAACTGTACAGGAACCCAGGACATTGAGGGAAAGAAGACCTTCAACACGATTAAGGGATTTTTATACAATGCTAGGGGAAGGCAACATCACATTAGATGAACCCATTCTAGACGATCCGATTACCCTTTAGCAAGCGTAGAGTCTTCCAAAAGTTCAAGAATGGTAGAATGCTATTTAAGAAGAGATGGACTATATCATAAAGAACAAGATCTGGGAGATAGTGGATCCACTTGAAGGGCAAAAGCCCATTAGGTGTAAATGGATCTTCAAAAAGAAGCTTAAGGTAGATGAGTCAATAGATAAGTACAAAACGAGATAGTGATGAAAGGGTTCACCTAAATGTATGAGATGGATTTTATAGAGATATTGTAAGATCCCTAGACTTGAACTGGTTTACTTTATTCTATTTAATTGCTTTTATATGGTTTAATGTTAATTCTGACTGGTTTTGGACTAGGTTTGAAATTTAAGTGGTTAATAAAGGTTATAAGCAAAATATTCTTCACATTTAAAGTTTTTAAGTTATTTTATGTCATTTAGAATTTTTTTGGAATTTTTAATATTTTCTCAAAAAATTAGGGTTTGGCAGGACCCACGACTAAAATTGGAATTTTTAGCACAAAATATTCCTAACATTAAACTAAGACATTGGGGATTTATTTCAAAAAATTTTAGATTTTAATTTGGGTTGTAATAGCAAATTTATCCATTTTTAGTTGTAGATTCTATTTGTACCCTATTATTTAATTTCGTCTAACCCAACTCTTACTATATAAGGAAAGGCACGGCCACTTTCCCAATCGGGAAAGGGCTCAAACCTGGAGCATTAGAGCCTAATCCCCCTTTTCCTAAAGGAGAAATAAGATTTAGGTGAGATTTTGTTTAATACTTCATTAATCCATTAGGGTTTTGCCAAAATCTTTCAAATCTCTTCCTTTGCTTTGAATCAATTTTGTTTTTCACTCAAAAACTACTGATTTGGGTTTCTATTTCAAGATCTAATGTTTAGAAATTTATTTTTAAGCTTCTTGAAACCTAGATCTACTTGTTCTTGAAGGTTTTAGGTGTTTTAAAATCAGATTTGAGAAGTATCAATGAAAAATCATATTCTGGGTAGGTTTTGAAGGAGTTTAAGAAACCCTTTCGAATCAAGAATGTGCTGGAAGGTAATGGTTTTTGTGTCATAAACTTGCTGTGATTTCGGATTTAAGATTTGAGATGTTTTGCAATGGGTTGCATAAATGTGTACTTTAATGGTGATTTTATAAAAGCTTAATATTTGATGTTGTTTTCTTAGGGCTTTGCTTAATAATGATTAGATTTGATGTTCTGGAAGCTTTGATTGGATTATGATGGAGTTTGGGGCTTGGATTTGATGTATTGAGTTGGATTGATGGAGGTTTGGTTTGGTTTTCAAAGTGGGGGAGACGACCTAGAATCTGCTATTATGCCGATTGAACGGCCTTGTAAGTTGATCGAACAGCCAAATGGCATTGCAGGCCGATTGTAAGGCCAACCATTCGAACAGCCATACAGGCCAATCAAACGGCTATACTGCAGATTTTGACTGTCTTGATTCTTTTGCTTTCTTTCATGTTTTTACTCTTAAATAATATCTCAAATGTTTATGTGGAATAATTTGAGCTAGAATGAGTAACTGAAAGTGTATGTTATTAATGTTGGAAATTATGAAGAGTATTTAAATCTTGAGTGAAATTGTATGTTGTTGGCTACGTATGTTAGGATTGCTTGTCTTAAGCCTATGAGTGAATGTTTCCTTATAATTTAAGCATGATTTCAACAAAATTATAGCATGCTAATGAACTGGTATGTCATTATATGATGTGGTTAATTATGGGTGAATGGGAGTTCTATGTCTAGACTCGAGTGTGGTGTGAATATGCTTACATATGTTTAGCATGTGGTTACATTTGAATTGATTGATGGTCGATGATTTTCACTCATGATTTCCGCTGGAATCCATGATTAGATGTTAATGTGCATGTGTAGTATGATGATGAGTCAATTACAAGGCATATTCATATGCTTAGAATTAGATGTTTCTACCATGTACACACATGTGGGGGAATGATTATGATGATATTTAGTATCGTGATTATAAATGATGCATGAAGGGTTGATGAGAGCACTTATCATGAATTAGGATTCATGAATGCCTTACCCACGTATGTACCATGTTGTATGCATCATGAAATGGATTTCCGATTGAGACTTTATCAAGATTAGCCGAGTTTGATCATATGGATGCAATGTGAAATTGCATGCTACATTAATCAATCATTGGCTTAATCAAAACTTGGTTGGTCCGAAAGAACACAATTTCGATTGGAGTTCCTATGCAGAACATGTATACTTGATTTGAATCGTTAATGCAGCTGAGATTTATTTATTGAGACAGTCAAATTTGGACCCTGAGAATCCAAAGTGGTATGCCTTTATGCATAGGGTACCATGTGTTCTAGTTAATTCAGACTCTTCCACCACAGAGATGTCCAGAGTGAACACACTGCTCTAGTTAATTCGGACGTTCCTGACCTAGACTATTCAGGCGAGCAGACCTGCTCTAGTTAATTCGGACTTCCCGTGTGGATTGTCCAAAGCGAGCAAAGAGACTGACTACCCCTACACCCTAGTTTTCCATATGGAATTTGGATCGTGTCCAAAGCGGGCAATACCCTAGCTTCCTGGATAGGAAATCAAACTACATTAAGAGCGGGTGATATGAATTGTATTCCTGATATGATTGTACTCTTCTCCATGATGGAGACATTCACCATTTGATAATAATGCATGTGTATGAAATAATATAATACCCATATTATACAAGTTGTGTAGGGGTATTTGAGAATTATGTGACACATGTAGATGCAATTTATTATGCATGATCTTGATGTAGTGTGGTTTAGACATTTGTCATGTATGTGAATGAGCTATGGAATATGAGATTTATATGAATGCATGATCTAAATTATGTGTTAGATACACTCCTCATGCAGGTTGATGTGATATAAATACACGATCTGAATCATGTGATTGAGACCATTATGCATGTTTATGTGATATAAATACATGATCTGAATAGTGTGAATGTGATACTATTATGTAAGTTTATGTGATATGAATGCATAATCCAAATGGTGTGAATGAGACACTATTATGCAGGTTTATATAATATGGTCGCATGATCAGAAAGTGTGTGAAAGACACTTCTCATGCGATTTATGGTGATATTGTGCTTGATTTGATTAGATATGAACTATTACCTATGCAAGATGAATGTTAGGTTATAACTTGATCATTTATGCCTTATCATTGATAGGTGTGTCATTTGCATGCTAGCTCTTATGTTTTTGGATAAATAAGGGTTTAGCAAAGGAATGATCAGAAAATGGTATATCATGCAAATTTTAAATTTGAATTGTTATATTGTCATGCCGTGATGGTTTTCTGATTATTGTCGTTGTATCTCAAACCTTACTAAGTTTTACTCACCCCTCTTTGTGTTTTGTTTTGGGGTGCATGGTGCGACATGCAGTCGGGTAGGATCCTTTGTTTGAGTAATGGTCGGGGAGAGCATGGGAGTAGGCGTGGATGCCTCTAGTCTTTGTTATGTTTTTCTTATTTACTCTATTATGATACTAGAACATCATATATGGTGGTTCTTGTTTCAGACTCGTGTATGTCTTATGTTTTTATATCTGTTTGAGACTTTTGATTCGAGCCCTGTGTGTTTGCTCAGGATTCTAAGTATATGGGTATAAGACTTGTGGACTGGTTTTAGAGTTAATGTCCTCTTTTGTTCTACTTATTACTCTCTCTCAAAGGATGTATGGTGCGTGACTCCGCTAGTTAAACCACCCGTATGAGGGGTTAAGTCTTCCACTATCTATTTATCTCTTTCAATTCCATTACCCCGGCGTGCTTGACCGGCCCTTGGACTTGGTTTGCCTCGGGTCGGGCGGTGCAGGGGTGTGACAGACATACTCACCTGTGTCAAGATTTGACTTAATCAGATGTCTCTTGGCATGCATTGCTTACTTTGATTTAGAGTTGCACTAGATAGATGTACAGACCGCCTTCCTAAATGAAGATTTATAGGAAGAGATTTACATGGACCAACCTGAGGGTTTTGTAATTCCTGGAATGGAACACAAGGTGCACAAGATGATAAAATCATTCTATAGCCTAAAACAATCATGAAGGCAATGATACTTCACTTTTCACAAGGTCATTAGTGAGTATGGGTTCATAGTAAATGAGCATGATCACTGTGTTACCTTCCGGGATAGAGTTAGGTATATGATCACTGTTGTTTTTGTGTTACCTTCCGGGATGGAGTTAAGTATGATTACCATATGAAAGGAATGGCTCAAACCCCCAGTTTGAGATGAAAGACATGCGTGAAGCATCCTAAATCCTTGGGATAAAAATTGACAAAGATAGAAATGCTAAAAAGCTTAGTATATCTGAAGAGTCATACATAGAGAGCATTCTCAAATGTTTCAATGTCATTTGTTGGAAAAATTTTGAGTCCCCTATTTACAAGGGTGCAGTGTTGTCTAAGAGTATGGCTCGCCAGATTGAGGAAGTCAAACTCCGGATGGAGTCAGTGCCATATGCATAGGCTATTGGTAGTTTGATGTATGCCATTACCTATCGAGGCCTGATTTGAGTTTTATGGTAGGCTTGCTGAGTCGTTATCAAGTAAACCCTGGACTTCAACACTGGCAAGTAGTGAAGAGGGTATTTCGGTACCTTCTAGGGTCTAAGATTTAAAACTCACTTATCAGGCGAAGAGTCTGTTATTAGCTAGATATAGTGATTCAGACTATGCGGGGGATCTAGATGATAGGAAATCTACTGCTGGATTTGTCTTAGTGTTAGGAGGCAGGGCTATATCGTGGGCAACCAAGAAACAGAAGAGTGTTTCTAAGTCTACGACGGATGCTAGTTTTATACATACAATATTGTAGCTTCCTAAGCAGTATGGATAAAAGAGTTTCTAGCAAGATTAGGGCTAAAAAATTGGACTGATGCTCCTGTCTAGATTTTTTGTGATAATCTGGCAACATATCAACACTTAAGAATGAGGAGATCAGTGTTAAGGTAAGCACATTGAGGTGCATTACTATTACATTTTCGACATGTTATAGAGGGAAAAAGTGATTGTGAGTCATATTCCTATTACTAAGAGGTTGGCTGATCCATTCACTAAGGCCTTAAGGACGGATATATTTTCTAAGCATGCTCATAGCATTGGTCTTCGATAGGACTAGCACAATTCTTTGTTGGACTATATGAGCTCTGCACCCATAGTCGGGGATGTTGGACCAGGGTGTGGGCTTAGGCCCATTTTGGTCTGATGTATTCGCGGTCCGGGTGAACCAGTACGGGTCATGGGGTCTAAGGTTAGTGGGGGTGGTTGCGTTGACCTCACATGAACCATCATGACACTAATTTGATTGGGACTCGCATTCATCACACATGCACTAGGCATGTGACTAGGATGTGCATTAACACGTAGGGCCCGATTCGCGAATTATTTGTCGATGGTCAGACTTGTGGTTAGCGAGGAGTCAACCATATTGCAGGCTTGGCCATGTAGGCCCCCACGGGCTTTGAGAGAAAAAGCCTGCTCCCGTTGTGTATGACCCTCTACTAATAACCTAGAAAATTCAGCAAAGGTCCATTAAGTAAAGCCCAATTTGAGGCCCAATTAGGAGTGATTAAGAAATGGTATAAATTGAGAAGAGGGAAAGGAGAAGCCATAGAAATTGCTAGCCGCCCTCCTCTATTCTCCTCACTCCCTAATCCGCCCCCTCTCTCCCAAAAGCTTGGTGCGGCCCCCTCTTATTCTTGAGAGAACTAGGGCTGGCCACCCCTTCCCCTTTCTCCTATCTCCTCCTTGGTGCATGGTGCAAGAGTAGAACACTTTTGCACGTGCCTCAAAAATGTGGTTTGGGGGTTCTTTGCTGTGTTTTTCATCCAAGATCAAGGTAGTAAAGGGCTCAATACATACAAGGTAAAACCCTCTTCTCTTCTTGATTCTTTTATGATCAAAAGCATCCGGATGATGGTTTGAAGAGTATGATGGCATGCGAAGGGCTGATCAGCCAAGGTTAGTGTGTTTTGGTTCCTTAATTTCGTTTTGACTTATGCATGCTCTGATTTGGATAGGTAATTGCTTATAGATTTATAATTGCATGTTGTTTTATGTAGATAATCATATAAAATTTTGATTTTTAATTGCTACGCCATCCCCAAGGCCTTGGGACCGCCACGCTTCCACCGGCTAGCCACTCTACAGTTGTGCCTTCACCATTCAAGGAATCAAGTACGTGATTTCATCAACCCCCAGTGATACAATCACTGGTAGTCTGGTAAGTCATTCTTCCAGAGTTCTTTTCCTCGTTGTTCTGTTCTTTTTGGATTTTATCTGTTTATGTTTTGGCTTCTTGTTTTGGGCTTATAATGGTGAAAGCTGAAAAGAGGGTCTTCAGCCTATTGACGTCTCGCTGGCTGCTACAGTAGCAGTCAACACCTTCACTTCATGTTGTTGGGTTTTATTTGTTTTTGTTTTAGCTTCCTGTTTTGGCTTATAATGGTGAAAACTTAAAAGAGAGTCTTGAGTGTTTTGACGTCTTGCTGGCTCCTGCATCGATCAGCACCTTCACTTCATGTTTTTGGGTTTTTTTGTTTCTGTTTTGGCTACTTAATTATTTTGGGCAAATAATGGTGAAAACTGAAAAGGGGATCTTGAGTTTCTTGACGTATTGCTGGACCAGTAGTCAGCACCTTTGCTTCATGTGGTCTTCATCTCTATTCTCTCCTATACACTATACAATGTCTCGTTTCAAATTCTAGCTTCTCATTAACTTGTTTATTTCATACACCTGCATGGTTGCGTGCATCTCATGATTATGTTTATGTTTAAACTTTTACGCTTCTTGTTCATGTTACCTCTTATGTTGTTATGGATTACATGGTTGAGCTAGACAATTAGTTTAATCAGAACCCAGAACGGGCCTACGCAAAAGATTATCCAATCTAATCCTTAAAAATTGTGAGAAGAATGGGATATCATAATCCAATCTAATATCAACCTATGACCTATCTTTTTATTATATCCAATGAAGTGGACAAGGTCAATTGTCAGCGTGCTTAGTGGTTGAAACATGGCATTTTACTCAATCGGATGAAACATATTGAGGGTTTAGTATGTCTAAAAAACGAATCAAAAAATTGATGAAAAAAAAATAGGGTTACCTGCATACCCAACCCGACTCAAGTAGGGTTAGAGTTTAGATTTTCAACCTGATTTAAGTGTGGGTCAAGGATGACCTGAGACCTGACCCAATTCCTAACCCTATGTCAGATCATACCCCCAATTATTTATAAAGTTATGAATGGATCAAGTTTCAGTGTTTTAAGTTTCATTTGATTCCAATATATAGAAATATGGTTTTTAACCTATCACATGGAGTCAGACGTTTTAGCTTATTCAACTTTATGAAATAGTTTAAATATACTTTTAGCATGTTTTTCTACCAGCTGCTATACCATGGGGTGGGAATGAATTACATTCTTATAAAGAAAATAATGAATTTGAAAAGGTTTTGTGCAAAGTGCACACCAAAAAAATTATAGAAATAGTCCAAGTAAGCTTTCAAGGACTTATAGTGGCACAAGGTAATGCCATCAGGGCTGGTGCTGACTACAGACATGTTTTACTTTATAGATTATTTATTTTCATGTGTCTTGGTGGTAGTTGTCATGCTTCAACATACGCCACCCCTAACTTGTAACTAGTCCAAAGAATAAGCAACACGCATCACGACGAAGTAGAGTTAAAGTGTAGAAGACTTAACTTATCCTTGAGTGAACATACAATGTAGTAAGTGCACAAGCCCTTTGTACAAAAACAAATAGAGAAAAATATCATAATATTAATTAATGTCTTAGTCGACACATACCCACATCAACTAGTTATCACATAAAATAAGACCACAATGGCTAAACAAGTCCACGCCAACAATGGCTAAACATAGTATGAAGTAAATATAAAATATTATAAGGTTAATATGACATAGATCTAAATAACATAACCCTAAGCAACCATAGCCCCTCTCAATAATTGTGGCTAGCCTCATGCTCAATGTACAGCCAATCTAAAGCACTTGCATGGCATGATATACAACCCCAAAACAAAACCACAAAATAAAGAGGGGTTAGTTTTTGCTCAACAAGGGTTTCAATATAGAAAACAAACTCATAATGATATCATAGGCATTATCAACATAACATTCATCATATATTCATTCACCACACCCATCCATTGTGGGATAAATCATATATATCCATGCCACCTATACATCATGTTATAATATATATTCCATAAGTATGTACTCATATCACATATGCATCATATAATATATTTCATATACACATAATCATACCACCTGTATATCATGATGTATAACATATAATCATGTCACTTGCATATCATAATGTAACCCACATTCCATAAGCACATAATCATGCCACCTGTGTAACAAGGGTTCATCCATAGCTTATAAAACATATACACATCATATGTAATCATATGAATCTCATTATAATAATCACATCTTGCATGAATCAATTCCCAACATTCATATCAAGCATAACCATGTCTCAATATAAACATTCACCTTGTAAAAATCAAGTAAATCAATCACACACCATCTTGCATAATCATGCAAATCCATTCCATAATCACATGTGTAACATAAGCATCATTATCCCTACACAAATTGTGTTGATGAGCATTATATCTATACATACATAAATCAACCAGTGAATGTCCCACACTTGAGAAAATAACCCTGTTTAATTATCTAAAGCATAAGTTTACCTAATCACCCCAGACAATCCTTAATGGGGAAGGTCCAAATTCTTAAAAGAAAAATAGAGCATTTATGGTAAATTCCTTAACAGGGAAAGTACCCCTTAGTAAGCTGGTGCACAAGGAAAAACTAGCCTGGATTCTCAAGGTCCAGATAACTCAACAATTTAACCGTCCTTTCATACATAAAACCGAATCAATAAACCTCTGAGTGACTAATCTGGAAAGTAATGACATCCCATTGCATCCAACCATTTAATCACGATTAACCTTTGTTGATAATTCTTTCAACTGATGTGTGCAACATCATACATACATGAGCAAAGTCTAACGAATGTAAGCACAATTAAGCATACTCCAATCAGTCCTTATGAGCATGTAACATGGTCCATTTGTAACAAATAAAAATCATGTGGTCATAAGCAAGAATATATATATACATGGTAGTGTTCATACTTAAGCTAAAATATATAGAACGTAAATCACCTACAATCGATATGACATGTGCAAGCATATATAAATTATTATGGTTATGACTTATTGGAATCATTGGGTAATTATAGAGAAATCATCAAAATATGGATTTAAAATAAGTAGAATATCATACTAAAACTAAATAAGTACAATCATAATCATGCTTGAGCTAAATCATAATTTAAAGATGGTTCTCATGCAATCTTTGTAGCATTTATAGGTAATCACAACTCATCATAGTTATAAAGAATTGGATTTATGAGAAGAGAGCAAGAAATAGCCAAAAAGACACAAAAATAAGCCAAAATCAGAAATTGCAGTGTTGTCGTTTGAATGCCCTATTGGGCCTTTTGATTGCCTGGCCATTCGAATGGCCAGATAGCCCTTTCAAATGGCTGACCCTTAAAATGGTTGTTCAGCATGTTCAATCAGCTGGAACAGTTCACTTTTCTAATACGTCTTCAACCTTCTGAAATTCAAATTGAAAACTTTTCAGATTTTAAGATAAATTCAAAAATCACTATAGAACATCATATAATCAAAATCTAACCCTAGAACATAATAAATCTAATCATTTTTATTCTTAATTATAAGAAAATAACTATAAATCACATGCTTTTAACAAATCAACATTAAACTTCAAAATGAAGGAAGAACCTATATAAATTCATAATTATGCATTCCAATGGATAAAACCACACAAGACAAAACTCTATTACCTCTATGAAGCATTTGGATCCACGAAAGAGCATCAATCCTCAATAAATTCTACCAAAAATTATGGTTTTTGATAAAAACCTAATTAAAATTAACTAATAGGCTCAAATCAACTTGAAAATAGGTAGATCTACGATATTCTTTGATTAAAAACGAAAATCACATATTTAGAGTTTTAAAATGAAATTAAAAATAAGATTTTTAATGGAAGAAATCAAGAATCAAGATGAGGGAAATGAAGATAAAAATGATTAAGACCAAATCGAAAGATTAGGGGTAATTAGGGCAAGAAAACACACCTTAATCCAATTTTTTTCTTTGAGAAATGGGGGTAAAGCACTCCATTTCTTCTAACATAACTTTTTTTCATTTGGGCAAATAGGCTAAGGTTTTTTTTATAGTAAGGGTTTTGGGCTGTGTTTAAGGATGTTGGGCTAGATAATAGGTCAAATTGCTTAAGTGGCTAATTAGGGTTATATTTTGGATCAAAAGCGAATCAAATCACACCCAAACCTACTGAAATAAAATAATAGAAGAAAAAAGGGTCAAGTGGGTTGCACGCCATCCAACATGGACGTGGGGCCCACAGTAGGTTCGCTCCCATAATTACACAAAAATTAGGATAAATTGCCATAAAATCCTAAAAATTGAATAAATCAAGTTTGACACTAAATACTTATAAAAATATAATCAAATCTTATTATAGCCATATTACTAATCCATAACCCCAAAATCAAATCAAACTGCAAACAAGCAAAACCACACAAATTCACATAATTAAAAGGAAATTAAAGCAAATTAAATTAGAGATTTTACAATAATTATGGATTGATGGTGCTCAATTGATTATTTTTTGTAGATTATTAATTATTTTTTTCTATTTATGTCAAAAAGGGGGAGAAATGATTAATGCAAATCAAAGTGCTTATTTGCATATTTATTTGGACAGTACTACACATATAATTTTGATTGTAAGTGTGTAGGATAAGTGCAGGTATATACAAAGCTTTTCAAGATCATTTCTAAATTGTATTTGTTAAGTCTTGGTATTGTCAAGTCATGTATACAAATTGAAAGTCAATGCACTATGCCGTGAGTCATAGTTTTTATTTTGATTTTCAATATCATAATGTTATGTCACGAAATAACCAATGTGGGAGATTGAAAGAACATATGTGTAATATGTAATGTAATTGGGTAATTTCATTGATCAAAACTATGTACAAACTTAAAGTATGTAATTAATCTTAGGAATCTGACTTAGTTGTGGTTGTATCAGATTCAGAATTGATAGACTTGAAAAATACAAACGAACGTGTTCTTATGGATGAAAGCCAATGACTAAGAGTACTAAAAGAAAAAGATGTTCATTTGAGTATACACTCTCATACACAAGTTGCTTGGAAGAGTTTCAGAAGTGATTTTGGAAGTTTTAGACTGAAGTAAGGTAAAATGCACAAAAATATAAAGTTACTGTGAATCGATAAATCGCTATAACATACACATGATGAATCAATCAATCGCCACCTAAAAAATCCCTTTGTAAAAATAGACCAAGAATTTATGAATCAATGGCCCTGAAGATGGATCGATCGCTAGCAGCATTGTGCCCTAAAAAATAGTAAACAATTGATCATTGTTTGGAACTATCAATTGCTAGCCATTTAGGTTGTCTAATTTAAGCCTTTTTGGAAAAGGTTTTATTCCTACTTGGAGTCAAAGTCTCAAACTAACTTAGAGACTTATATAAAGGCTAGAGAACCACAAACTTGAATAGAGAAAAACCTAGAAAATAATAGAGAAAAATGAGAGATACTTTGTCATTGTTTTCCTCGAGAGTTCACTGAAAAGCTTTATGCACATGTTAATGGTAGATTCATGAAGACACACAATTGAAAGAGATACTCACATAGCAAACAAAAGAGGAGTTACAACAAATTCTTCAAAGGAGTTGAAAAATCTCAAAGGTGAATCAACATTTGAAGAAGGTGACTTTGATTGAGATGCTAGAATAAGAAGATAAATAACACAACACAAAAAGGAAAACTTCAAGGGTTTGATGGAGGAAAAAACTTAAAGGCTAACAATGAAAATTACTGAACAAATAAAAGGAGTTTTCATCTATGTAGAGTCTAAAGAGGTTGATTGGTTGTTCTTGTGTCTTGTAAGTTATATCTTATTAGTACATTGATTTAGCCTTGTAAGTTGTCATGGATTTTCACCCAAGTTGGGTTTTTCACATTAAATCCTTATGTGTTTATGTGTGTTTTCCATGCAAGATTGAAAGGATTGACAGTATATGCGTAAATAATTTGTTTCCGTTGCTAAGTAAAAATTCATGCTCATAAAGGTTAGCACTCTTGATTTTTACAGGCTTGAATAGCAATCTAATGATCCACTATCACCGTCTAGTTGGATATTAAACTCTTAGCTTGTATCAATTTATCATAAATATTATCATTATTAATCTCATCAATTTCCCTTTAGGAAAGTTGGCAACCCCACTAATCTTATAAACATACATGTTCATCAAATGTTAACCTAAGTAACAAGTAATGCAACTCACCATGGACCATCCTCTAAGGGGTACCACCCATGATGAAGCCTTGAAATCCATCAGGTAGTGCCACCACCCAACCTAGCTCCTAAAGATCTAGCTGGGTGGAAGGGTATGACCCACAACTACACCTAAACAAAAGTGGTGAGAGACACCAACTAAGTAGGTTGTAAGCAACTCCGACTATATATACACTAAATCTTGAAATGATCGATTGTGAGCAAGGTTCACACATAGCTCCCTCCAACTGGGAGGTGCAATGGCACATCCAAATTAATAGCTCATCAATAGAGATAAGATTAAAAAAAGACCAACCCTATCAATCTGATAAGACTAGGGTAGGCCCAAAAATACCCTTGTTCTTTAACCAAGTTATTTTCCATGTCAAGATCCTTGTTCAATTCATGAACCACTTGTTAGAACATATCATGACATATGTATTGTAATTTGACTAATTTCGATGAACAAAACTATGTCAAAACTTCGTAGACAGTGTTAGTCTTAAAGTCTAATTAGATTAGTGTTGTGGTCGAGTCAAATTTAGAATTGAAAGACTTGGAAAATAGGAGTAGACATGTTCTAAGGTTCAAGGTTGAAGACTACATTGAGTATCAAAGTTTAAAGGCATAATACACAAACTCACTTTCATAAATCACTTCATTTAAGTAGAAGTAATCTTTAGAAATGATTGTAGGTGTTTTGGTAAAAGATGGTTCAAAATAAAAAATAAATGTTTATAAGGGATTGATAACTATCT
Source organism: Saururus chinensis (assembly GCA_035235625.1). Classification (NCBI taxonomy): domain Eukaryota; kingdom Viridiplantae; phylum Streptophyta; class Magnoliopsida; order Piperales; family Saururaceae; genus Saururus; species Saururus chinensis. Next base: position 34,669,425 of record CP141140.1, read on the forward strand.
AAAGGATCCATTGCTTGATGGCTCAGTTTTCTAATTTTCTACTTAAGGGATAAAGCGATTGATCGCTTGGGTAAAGTATCGATTGCTTTGATATTTTTCCTATCGTTTGTGGAAACAAATGATTGTTTGATGAAAAAATTGCCTAATTTTGTACTTTGGGATAGAGTCTTTTCCAACTTGGGTTCCTTTAAGCCTAGCCTACTTAAGAATCTATAAAAGGCCTAGAAATATATGAAATAGATTAGACGAATGAGAAGAGAAAATAGGAGAGATTTTGCCAAGAGTTTTCCTAAATTTACCATAGTTTTTGTAAGAAAATATTCATATGGGTGAATGATCAAAGAGTAAATGCACAACCACTTCACACACAAATCTTAAGGAGATACAACAAATTCTTCATCAAATAGTGATTGAAGAAACTCCAAGAGAATCAATGATCAAAGAATGTACCTTTGATTGAAGAACTAGAAAAAGACGAAGGAAAAATATGAAGAGGGAAAGCTTAATGATTTGACAAAGGGAAAATCTTAAAGGACAATAATAAAGAAGTCAAAAGAGGTTGGTTGGTTATTCTTTGGGTCTTGTAAATTCTTGCTTTGCTAATACATTGATTTGGCCAAGAGAGGTTGTCATGGTTTTTTTACCCTAATTAAGATTTTTCACCTAAAATATTGTTGTATGAATACTTACATGATTGTGTGGATTACTTAATATACTAATCATATGTTTTGCTTAGGATTTTAGGTTAGTTTTTTCTATATAAAATCATGAAACATATAAGGGCATATCTCTTAATTCAATGATCAAAGAAGGTGTCCTTAATTGAGGAACTAGAAAAAGATGAAGACAAAAAGGGAAAACTTCAAGCATTTGACAGAAGGAGAATCTTGAAGTCCAACAATGAAGAAGACTAAAAAAAAGAGGTTTTCATTTGCGTCGAGTCAATAGAGGTTGCTTGGTTATTCTTTGGGCCTTATAAGTTTTTTCTTGCTAGTGTATTGATTTGACCAAGACAGGTTGTCATAGTTTTTTAGTGTAGTTGAAGTTTTCCACGTAAAAAAATACTATATGATTGCTTGCATGATTGTGTTGATTGCTAGATAAATTAATTGTATGTTTTCTTTAGGATTTCATGTTAGTTTCCACTGTAAAAAATCCTGTAACATATAAAGGCATATCTCTTAATTCTTATTTGATTGAAAATACTAGTTTTATGAGCAATGTGTTGATCTTTTTTAAGGGTTTTGTCAGATACTAAACTCTCACGAGTACCTTACCCCATGAAGGGTACTTTAGTCTTTAACTTGATTAGGTTTTAACTCCCCCAATCTAAAGTTATTTAATACTTATAATACATAATTAATTCTACAACATGTTATAGAGGTCCACTTAACCTACCCCACCATCGGTCCAATAATCTTTATAGCAAGATTCAAGCCCAAATGAGTCATTAGGGAGCTTATTACACTCTTTGAGCAGGGCTTGAACCGAAGGAAACAGTGTAAATTAGGCCTAGAACTGAAAATAGTTAGTATGTACTATACTAACCCACATGTACCACACTATAAACTATATGCACTGCATAACTGATGCATGCACAGAATTGACCAGTCCGGGATATTGATTTATGACATGGGCACTAGGCTCACACTTGGGCCCGTGACCCGGCCCACCCATTGACATGGCCATGGGCCATGACAAACAGGCCCGGCTTGCCATGCCCATCACAGGCTAGACAGTGGACCCTATTGGGCAACACGTGGTTGTACATACTTCCATTTATATTTAAACATGTAAATTTAAATTTATGCCTCTTCTTTCTCACTTAGAAACATATAAAAATTAGGGAAAATTATATAAATAATAATTAAAAAAATATTTACCAAAATAAACCACTTTGGGAAATATTTCCCAAAGTGGTGTTCCTTTTTGTCATGCAGGCGCCAGCCAAGCAGCTGGCGCCTGTGTGGCTTTTTTTAAATTTTTAAGTTGATTTCTTTGTTTAGAACGACGAAATTAGTTTCAAGACGATTTCATCGTTCTAAACGACGAAACTGTTTATAAGTTGACCCGGTTTCGTCGTTCTGAACAACGAAATCAACTTAAGCTAATTTCGTCGTTCTGAACGATGAAACTGCCATACTTGTCCCTTTTCGTCCTCCGGTCTCGGTAACAATACTGATTTCGTCGTCCTAAATGACAAAATCAAAATAATTTTTTTTAAAAATACTATTTGAAACTAATTTTATCACATGTCCCTGTTCATTCATTCAAAACATACACAATGCATACACGACTTCCTTCATTCCACCCATAACAAATATCATTAAAGTACATCATAGACGAGTAACAAATATATTACATCACAAGTGAAGTAATGTCATAATCTCCTACGTCCTCGACCTCGTCCTCGACGGTGGTGTACGAGCTCCTCATGATCTACCTCTAGCTCTGGCTGTGGCTCTGGGTCTGGCTCTGGCTCGGGCTGCGACTCCAGGTCCGGCTCTTGTTCGGGCTCCGGCTCCGGCTCCGGCTCAGCATAAGTAATAGATGGTACAACACGAGCTGGCCAATGTCGTCTATAATATAAAATCGGATTTGACTGAGCTACATGTGTAGTGTCCGAAAATGATAAACCTGGAGGAGAGCTATATGTTGCTGATGATGATGGAATATCCAGGCATGAAGAGTGCATCGACTGCGTCTGAGCGACCTCGTCGACAGGATAATCTCGATGAACATCCGTGATCACCGAATGAAGCAGTGGCAAGCTACGAAGGACATCATCAGACTCTCTAATCACTGACTCACATGCTACTGATAAGTCCTCGCGTGAAGTACAGGTGATAAGTGCATCACTCAAATGCGCATGTGTACATCGAACTAGACGAAGCTATAAAAAAATAAATTAAATATTAGATAAATAATTAAAACAAAATAAGAAAATAATATATGCCTTAATTAACAAAGTTGTACTTACTATAGCTGCCTCAGACGCTCCCCTAGGCTGATATATCATCTCCTCTACATCATCACGCCGTAAAATATATCGTAGTGTAATCGGTAAATACCACTGCATATAAGTACTACGAACATCTCGCAATGTTGTAGCCATCTCCCCTCTAATAACAGTGGCTCTCCTATCCTCCCATCGAGCAATATACGACGCATGATGTATAGGCGGAGTACTCCTTGTGGATTTTCGATTCTCTTTTTCCGAACATTCCACCTTAAGGAGTTAAATTAAAAAAATAAGTCCAACATATGTATATAAAACATTGCTAAACAAGTAACGTGGTAAACATAAATACAACCTACCTTGCCCCTAATAGAGCACCCTCGACCAAGCGACCCATCTCAGCACTTGGTCGGCCGACGTGTAAGTGCTCCCACGACCATAACTATGTCAGAAAATAGCGATAACAAATATTAGAATTAAAGAATTATACGTGACTAAAACACCAAGTAAAGTTACACAATTAATTACCTGAAGAAGGGTCAGACAGCCCGCAATCCCCGAGGTCATGGCCTAGCATGCTTTTCCTAACTCTCGGTATAAGAATGCGAGAGTAGCACTGCCCCATGAATAAGTACCAGCCATGTCAAAGTTGGCAAGGAGGGAGAGATATGAAACATGCACGTGGCTGCTCATGGTATCCATAAATATCGTGGCACCAAGTAAATGTGATAGATAGGCTCGTGCATGCTGCTCGATAACTATCTCTGTAGCATCGGCTGGGAGCTCGCGAAACTCTTGTAAGAGCCATCGTAGGCTCACTCGGCTACCACGCATCACTGTAGTAGGAGGAGCTCTACCAAGAAGTCTAACTAATATATCCATATGAGCTCCTCCTGTCGTGCCTGTCGCAGGACGTCCATCAATACGAAGTCCTAATAGAACTGCCACATCCATGAGCGTGATGGACATCTCTCCATATGACAAATGAAACGTCTGAGTCTCCCTCCTCCATCTCTCAACGAGAGCTGTCAATAGTGGCCGATCTAGACAGACATACTGTAGATGAATGAAATGGTTGAAACCCGCATGCTCGATATAAGGTAAAATACGCTCGTCTATAGGCCAATGGCGGAGATATTTAAAATGTTCAGTGCACTCAAGGCACCCAGGGTCCTATAATAAATTTTAAAATTTTAACATAGCGTACTATATCGTCCAAAAAATGAAACAAATTTTATAAAAAATTTATCATACCTCTCCTCTCCAAATAGCAGCAGACCTATGTGACTCCTGCTATATAAGTATGGAAGTGTCACTCGGTCCTGGCCCGTAACAAGGCTCTGCATGATTCATATTATCTGCCAAAAATTAAGATCATATCATTAATCAAAAGGAACACATGCGTACGTAACTAAAAATATAGAATAAATACAGAGGTTGATTATATGTTTACCAATCAACAGGAGGGTTTCTACATGATTTACTATTATGCCCACTTTGTTTACACCTCCCGCATTTATATCCTCCTCTACCATCTCTTTCCATTGTTCTGCAGTCCATAGTATTCCCAATGCGAACAGACCATGGGCGACCGGGTTGCCTTGTTGCTATCGGAGGGTATAACACAAAAGGTATATCCTTCTCCCAATACTCCCGACCACGAGGAGAATAAAATTCTACAGACTACACATTTTTATAAGTAGAAGATGTGTAAAGCAGTGATGCATGGATTGGCTCCCGCCGCTTTGCCCACATGGCAATAAGGTGCGAGCAAGGATAACCATAAACCTGAGGGATGTTGCATGTACAAATATGCATCGCAACATTTACCATAACCTTTCGGGCACAAATTGATGTCACTTCGTACTGACTCCTGTTGATCCTATTAACTATATACTCCCCAATTTTTCTTGTTTGCTCTCTCAATATAGCTTCCACTCTGGGAGTATATGGGGTGGCCATGGCAGAGGCAGCAGAAGATCGTTTAATAAAAAAATTTATGAGCCGATAAAAGATAGCTGACACTAAAGCCTGCATGGGTAAACCTCGTGCCCCCTTCAAGAAGCTAGTTAAACTTTTAGCCATATTTGTAGTCGTCATGCCAAATGTCATAAAACCACCGTAGGCAGGGGACCACTATGCAGGATGCAATTCTCCTCCTAAGAGGAGATTTGCCCTAGGACTCTCTTGACCAATCAAGTCCATTTTAGCATCAAACTTTTCTACTGTGAGTGTACAAGTTGCTACCCCAATCAAGTCCGTCAGTGTATCATTTTTGAACTCCTTAAAATTTTCTTTTATGTGACGGATGCAATAACGATGGTGGTAATCCGGCTCAGGAAGAACCTCAGGCACAGCCTTCTGAAGCCCCTTATGTCGATCTGAAATAATGACGATGTTCGTCATGCCCATCAATACATTATCCCTCAATTCCATTAGAAACTATTTCCAATTGTCTCCATCTTCCTTCCCGACAAGCCCGAATGCAACCCATTATTTCCATCTATAAACGTTGCAGCCATAAGAGCACCGGGGTATCTGCCATACAAGTGAGTGGCATCAACACCAATCACAGGGATGCAATGTCGAAACCCTACTATAGACGGCCCAAATGCCCAAAACAATCGCTTAAATCTCCTACATATAGCACCATCTACACGATGTACTTCATCAACCTCTAAGCGGTAGTAGGTGGCAGGATTCGCTTCTTGTACCACCCTTAGGTACATTGGCAACAATTTATACGATTCTACCCAATCTCCATAAATAGCCTTGATCGCCATATTCCTTGCTGCCCATGCTTTCTTATAAGATATGTCAACATGATACTTCTCCTTTATTCGTTGAATAATATCCCCTTGTGTGAGAGTTAATTCGGCTTGGATAGCGGGCATTATGACCTTCGAAATAAAGGAGGCACTACATTGCCTATGATCTGTGCTAAGCTGGGCATTCCGATATGTGTGGTCACCTTTGTACATCTTCAATTTAAAGTACCCACCACCCCTTTTTATTGAGCCATGTACTCTCCAAGGGCAAGTGCTATCAATGCACTTCACTGTATACTCTGACAAATTTGTTCGTACAACCTTGTATTCGACATGATTTTGAATGGAAAACTCCTACAAGGCTGTAACAAATGCTTCTTTATTCTCAAAGATGCGGCCAATATATAACTCATCTTCATTTTGTTGGTTCATATCCATTGTAGAATTAACTGCCGCATCTATCTCCTCATCTGTGATGTGTGCATAAAGTGGCTCCACTTCACAGTACGGTGGCTCTTCATCATCTACATTCATATCATTCCCACCAATAGCATTGTCTACTGCATCATCCCCCTCACCATCAACCATCTGTTGAGCGCTTTCTTCACCTCTAACCCATTCTACATTCATGTCAGAATCTTCTCCACTTACTTCGTCAATAGTATCTTCACCTTCATTATCCTCATTTTCATCAATATCTTCACCGTAGACATTTCCCCCCCTACATATAAACATCGCATATATATTAAATTTCGTAAGCCTAAAAAAGTTGAATTCATTTATAAATATATATTTCACCTTTGATTGGATGGTCCAACATCGGTATGACCAACATATGTGTAGGGGTAATGAAGGCTCATCGAACTTTGAGTTTCATACCATGCACCTCCTTGAGACATTTGAACACTAAATGGCTCGTGTGCATGTGTCGTGGTCCTTCCGTATTACACACAAAATCTCAAATTTTAGCTAAACGTATTTTCATTAAAGGATAATAAGATTCAAAACGTATTCACAACTAAATCAACCTTACCTCCAATTAGGTCCACTTCCATCGTAAATAGGGGCAGGCGACCTATGACGTTCATTTGAAGCTACTGTCATAGATAAATTTCCTTCTTCTTCATCGTCCACCGGCATTTACATATGACTTTCATTGTTCACATTTCTATCCGAGCTCCTGTGTGAGCTTCTGTGAGAGCTCCTATGTGAACTACTTCGCCTTTCACTAGTCACTCGGGCCTCTTTTTCGAGAAATAACTGGAAAGAAATTTTGCACATGGGTGGTGAAACATAAAAGCCATTGATGTATCATCATTTATGCACATTAGTATCATTCTCGATCCATAGGACGGAATATTACATTTGATAGTAATTTTTCATCTTATTCGATCCAACCCAACCTTGCTTGCTACTTGCATCTCAAATTCATCAAATGTAGACGGTTTCTTAATTAATAATCCTTCTATGCATCCGTCGTAGTTAATTAAAAAACTAACTATTTCTTCTGCCATTTCTATTCAATTAATTCATAAACAATAAATTAAATTAATATTAGATTAAGCAAACTAATACTAACATCTCCCTAACCAATATATTTTTAAAATATATACGCATAGAAACTAATAGATTTACCAAGTATATAAGCATATCATGATGACTTTATATTAATGAGCAAATTTTCTAATCAATAAAATTACACAATTGATGCGATAACGCATGCAATGTCACAAACCATATAAGCCGTAAAAAAAGCATGTTAAAAAACTCAAATCCTCCTTATTTTCCAAAATTTGAGAGTCTTGTCATCTTAAAAAATAAAAACTCATTGATTAAAAATCCATCTCAAATCAGTAGTCTTAAACAGGAAAACACAAAAAATGACTAAGAACAATACTTCTAAAACTGGGGATCAATGATGGGACAATCAGAACTTCAAATTTCTTCAATGTAGCATACGTAAGTCAAGCAAAGGATGCATTGCAACGAATCAGAAAGAGGTAAATAAAAAAAGTCAAAGCAGAAGCAGAGTTCCGCATTTGATCCAATAGGCTAGGAAAACAAAGGGAAAAGGAATGACATGCACCGGAAAAAGGGAACGGGATCAATGACGACGAAGATGAGACCTCTAGTTTTGTCGATAAGAGAAGCGGATGAGCAGTTTGGAACGGGACCAGTGACGATGAACGAGCCTTCTCCTCGCTGTCAAATTTGAGAGTCTTTCGAGTTTGGAGAGGAGATGGGGAGGCAACCTCTTAACACGGCTTCACGTTGAAAATATTGGCGGTAGGCTGGACGTCGACGGCAAAACTGGCGGCGGGCCGGACGTCGACAGAGGCGGCGAGCGGAACGGTGGATCGCAAGAAGAAACGCGACTGCAACTGGACTGGAAACGTGACTGGAGGCGGAGCGGGTTCACATGTATAACGACGACGATTTCGTCGTTCTAAATGACGAAATCAACTTAAGCTGATTTCGTCGTTTAGAATGACAAAATCAGTATTGTTACCGAGACCAAAGGACAAAAAGGGACAAGTATGGAAGTTTCATCGTTCAAAACGACGAAATCAGCTTAAGTTAATTTCGTCGTTCAAAATGACAAAACCGGGTCAACTTATAAACGGTTTCGTCGTTTAGAAAGACGAAATCATCTTGAAACTAATTTCGTCGTTATAAAAGATAAAATCAACTTAAAAATTTTAAAAAAAAGCCACACAAGTACCAGCTGCTTGGCTGGCACCTACGTGGCAAAAAAATACCACTTTAAAAAATATTTCATAAAAAAATTTATTTTAATAAATATTTTTTTAATTATTATTTATATAATTTTTCTTAAAAATTATTTAAACTTAACATTCACCGAGATAGCATATCTACCACGTGACCCTTAGAACGATTCCACTTAATAATTTGGTTCCACTAGATAATTTTTCTTGCAGGGCGTGCGAGAGCTTCTCCCATAGGAGTCGGTGGCCAAAGAGATCAGGCAATGGACCCGCACGGAGGCTCCACAGCCAGCTGGCGGCGGAACCCTACGTCGATGGGTGGAGCAGCAGGTGGCGGCACACCCTATGAGGGTTAGGCAGTCTGCACGGCCGGCTGCTGCCCTATTCTCTATCCTTAAACCTCATCTTTCAGGGAGAGGAGAGTGGTCCTGCATGGTGTTGGGACCTTGCTAAGATCGATTGAGAGCAGAGGAGTAGAAGGCAGTAACACACTCTATAAATGGTCAGGCTGCCTACCCAATTGGCCTCTACCCTTTGCTTCGCCCTCAACTCCCACCACAATGGAAGCAGGAGACTATAGTGGTTACCCTCAGTCACCGTCTGTTGTGACGGGTGACGGGTGACGGGGAAGAAAGGGCAGGGACAATGTTGTGGCCTCGTTTCTTTTATAGCCGGGGTTTTAAGTGCAACAAGCGTTGCCAAATGCAGACTGAAAGTCCAGAAGCACTTTTTCTTTTGCGAAAGAGCTCAAAATAGCACTTCCACTTATAAATCAAGGTTAATGAACAATGTCAAAATCATGGTAATCTGACCCCTAATATATTTAATAAAGACACAAATCAATCTTTCCTACAGCTTTTATGGGAGTAGCTAAATTAGACTCAATTATTTTTTTGGCCCAACATATAAAACTCAAATTGTACATGCATAAATCTTTGACAATACATGTAATGCTTGAAAAGAAAAACCTTGGAGCAATGAAATTTGTGATACCAATGAAAATGAACATGGAGCTACGTTCTCATGCAAGTCACAAACATGGGGCTCCACTTGTTCACTCATCAGATATCATATTCCAAAGCTTTAATAGGAAAGTGATGGTTCGTAAAGCCACAAAGTAACTCAATTCAATGAAAACGAGTGGATGTTATACAATCAAATTAGCTAATGTTCTGATCTCTTGCCAGTTTGTCCAACTTATTATGTCTCTCAATCCCCTCATAGGCAAATTCTGCAAAAATTAACATGTATAATCCTCATTTACTTCCCAAAGTACTCTAGCATATTGTCACTAAGGTCTTATTAATGTGATCAATTTACGCATTACTTCATCATAAATGCAAATATGAACATGCAATTGCAATGCTCGATCTCTTGCCAGTTTGTCCAACTTATTATGTCTCTCAATCCCCTCATAGGCGAATTCTGCAAAAACTAACATGTATAATCCTCATTTACTTCCCAAAGTACTCTATTAGCATAGTGTCACTAAGGTCTTAATGTGATCAATTTACGCATTACTTCACCATAAATGCAAATATGAACATGCAATTGCAATGCTCATAATGATTTCCTTTGGCAAAATTATGTAACCTCTACTTTTCAATCACCTTTTTTTACCATAACTCATACCAGAAGCGTGTTAAGCAATGAAAAGCAAATAGGATTTGGAAGGTAAACAATAATGGCATATTGTTAACAACTGTCCTCCCTGATAGTAGCCTGTACAATATCTGGAAGCATAATATCCATCAATTCATCAACACGAGGCAACCAAAAATTGCCTAATCATTCCTTTTCCAATTATCCCAGTTCTCCTTTTATAGTCACTTATTGTCTGACATCAAAGTCTTCCAAGCTTGTCCGTAATATCGTCCAAATCAATTACTTCTCTTTTAATGGTCGCCCCTTTCCTAATTTTATCAAGCTTCAAATTTAGCTCAAGAATTTGTTTCCTTAATTTTTCCCCTTTATCTGACAAGTTCAACACGATGGCCTGTAACCAATTAAAATAAATCATTTAAAATATTTGGAAACCAAAATAAAGTCATTCAAAGTCCATTTCAATTAGGACTTCATCATAAAGGGACAACCTTGTTTGCCAAGGTCTGAGAAAGGCGTTCAATTCTCCTTCCAATATCTTCTTCACTTAGTGTATCTTCTTGATGTTGAAATGCATTCCTTCTCCAAACATCCTTGTCTTTTGGATTAATTGCAAATGAACTATAAAGGTAAACCAATCATCTCATTTGTCATTGTTATATCTACACTAAACAAAGTAAAAAAAAAAGAAAAAATGCAACACTAACCTATTATTAATGTCGTAATAAGAGGAGGTAGAAGAAGCGCTCCTGATGGGCACATTTCTCATTACTCTGCCATCACAAGCATGACAAATAGTTCATAAGCTAAACATGAACATCAAACCATGTAATATGTTACAGACCAATGTATTAGAGGGCAAAAAAATGAAATATTTCTTATAGATGGAAACTTTAGAAATTGAATAGTTTGTAAATCATGCCATTCGTGGTGCAAAAAAAAGAGGGAAATAATAGACTATTATCAATAATATCATAGTTTTTTACTAATGAGTGCTGATTGTCCTCGTCTATTAATAGATGAAAAGCTAAATAGACAATCCAATTTGTATAATCACTGGTGTCTTCAGCGTCAATCAACCATAAGTAAAGATTAAGCAACTGACGTCTTACTGTGTAATGTTTCCTTCTTCTTCAACCAAAGGAACTGGTGCAGTCTTAGAGTAAAGCAGACCATGGTGACTCACTCCTGATATTCCTTGACTCTCTAGAAACTTTATATGCTCTAACAATGAAGCATCCCTGAGAGAAAAAAAATGTATTACCAAAAGAAAAGAAACTTTTAAATATAACAAAATTGACTATATACATTGCAAAGTCAGGCTAAATACATGATGCACTGAGAGTCATGCTCCGCTTGCAACTGCTGTTGGGTAAGTGAGACATCAAAGCCCTGTTCTGGAATACTGAATAGCTCTTGAAGATCCTAATTGAAAACAGTGAGGAAGTAAGCATCATATTTATATGATAAAGATATCTAAATAAGCAAACAATATTAAGATCATACTTTTTGACTGAAGTAGCGGGTTTGTTCTTTGTGTTCCGTTGCAGCTTTAAACAATCCACCTTTGAAAACCTAGAAGGACAGATTCATTTCAAGAACTTTAAATCAGTAAACATGTAAGGTTAGTTAACTATGTTTACCAATCACTTAGCATGGCCAAGAATCTAATTCCGGAATCCCAAATAAGAAGTATCAAGATAGTATTATCAACGTTGGTGGAGACTAATATAGCAAACCATTACCAAACACAATTACAGCAATATTTCTATCTTGCATATTTATGTCTTACATTAAAATAAAGCACATTCAATACTTTCAGTAACTACACACACTTATACTAAAATTTATCAACAAGATACTAGGACCTATGATCTGTTTTTGTAAAGTACTCCTGTCCAACATTAATAGCTCCATTTGGTTAAATGAAATATTTTTAGTTTATTGAAAAACCAAATGGATCTATTAATGTGGGCTGGAGGGAGTATAAGTTTTTCCTGTAGTCACATAAAACTGCCTTCGGACTTCAATATATTTAGAGACCAAATCTCTTATAATTTTTTTTTCTTGAATGGAACTTGCCTGCTTTTTATATATCTTTTCTTCAATCGTTCCACATGTCATCAGACGGTAAACAACCACATCCTTCTTTTGTCCAATACGGTATGCACGATCAACACTCTGATTGTCCGTACTATACAGGCAGTTGAGAATGTATAAGAAGCTCATATCAAGTATACTAATGCAATTGTATGAAAATAATAAATGCTCACAATGACATACATAATAATGGACATCTAACAACCGACCAGGAACATCAGTATAAGCGTTAGACACCAAAACAGACAAAAATAGAGGGCATAACGACTATTTATTTAAAAAAACTACAACATTTTAGTATAGCTTCAGAATTTGTCTAATTACCAACTTAAATGTAAAGAAGGAACAGTACTCAATAGAACATAGTAATATTAACATAAGAAAACCTATTCTAAACTTAGTCAAAAGGAAAAAATAGATACCATAAAATCACCGTAGTTCCTTCAAATAACATTACCTTGGATTCCAAGCTGGATCAACTACAATGACACGATCAGCATTAGTCAGTGTAAGACCCAGACCACCAACTTGAGAAGTCAAAAGAAAGATGGAGGCCCCTCTCCCCTCTTGGAAATCCTAAAGAACAAATGATGTACTGCATTTACAATACAATAAACACTAACCAGAAGATGACATGAAAAAAGGATGCAAAGAGTAAAAAGCATTTCATAGAGCAAACACTTCAAGATGAATGTTATTGGCAAGAAAGTATTTGAGCCTAGCCTCTGCATCAAACTCCCTCCCTCCACAAATAAATGGATTTTCTTGAAATTCATGCAATGACAAGTGGTAGGCTAAATGTTTGCAGGAAAGAAGGTGGCCATGTTAATGATTGTGAAGGACTAACATTCACAATTCTTTGTCTCTCAGAAGCCTTTGTGGTGCCATCAATTCGTAAAAAAGTAAACCCCTTCGATAAAATCTCATCCTGAAATGCAAAATGCAATTTCTTCAGTCTGTAATATTGAGCACCATAAGCACTCTGTAATTTACATGAAATACTTGCCATGAAAAAGGAATTCAAGAAGTTAATCTTGTGCTGTTATGATAGTTGTTTACTAAGAATATTAATAGCTTCAACATTACATAGCATCCAATGCCACAAATATAATATCCTAGATATTGTAGATGACGAAATTCAAAAACCTACCTGAATTAAATTCAGCATTTTCCGTGTCTGAGAGAAAACTAAAACATTATGTCCCAATGTGACCAAATTATCCTGTTGCACAGAGTAAGAAGCTAGCATAAATGATGTATGCATATATATCTATTGAGTCACTTTTTAGCATCCTGTTCTGACATATAATGATCACATGTTCAGTCATGTGATTTGATAACAACTAGGCATCTACATAATTTAATGAGGACCTGTTTCCTTAAATACTTCTTCTCAGACATATACTTAACACATATTAAAAAAAGGCCATCTATTTACATTAATCTAGTTACACAGATTTACTGCCACTCTGAAACCAAACATAAGGAGAGATAATTGCTTCATAAACGTCCCGTTTATATCATACTTACAAGTAAAGATATAATAAAATTTATCTTGCATGAAGAATACTCCAGCCCTTGTCGGTATGCTTCGAAAGGGGTCGTGCTTGCTATGTTGCACATCATTTTTTCTACCATATCAAGCTCATTCTGATTCAACGTGGGATCCATCCCTTCGAGAACACCTTCTGCAGCCTTTTGCGTTAGCAGCAATGGATGATCACATATCTTTTTCAAGATCTGTTACAAAAAACATTGGTCTAAATGGCACTTCCGAGGACAGGTACTTAAAGAGTTCAACATTAACCAATGAGAAGATCCAGGTTTCATCATTTGTAGAGAGGCCTTATATGGGTTACACTTCTAGCCATCTTGTTCTCTGATCCTAGAACTCTTGTACAACAAGAAGAGACCCAACTCAGCATCATTTAGATAGCACTTCTTATTGGTACTTTATGAATATAAGATAAGCTAAAAATGACCACAAATATATGTTAAGCGAAACATATAAACCAATAACCAGATCTATTCGAATCACTTCTTAATTAGGGAATGCTCACCAGTCAATTGTGTTATTCTAGTTTGCAATTGCAAAGAAATAGCTGTGCAATGACAGCTAAAGTGAGATGCATGATGACTTAATCATTGAAATGAATTGATAAGTGTTTTTCTCACCACTAACAGTGAAATGTGAGGGAGATAGAATAAAATGGAAAACGATGAGAAGGAGCAGGAGAAAAGGACAAGAGAAGGAGAAAGGGCAAGGGAAAAAGCGAAGAGGGGCAGGAGGAAGAGGAGAGGAGAAACAGAGATGTAGAGAGAAGAAAGAGTGCGTGATTTAAGTTCATGAATTGATCTCACATCCTCATGGCTTTGATGACCTGAGTATGATGTTTAACAAAAAGCCCAGTCATTGACCCAATAATTAGATACCCCCATAACTCACTTACCCACAAATCCAGTTATACACCAGCAGTTACTAAATCTCAATAAAAATCCAGGGTGAACTTGTAAAAAATACCCAATGCTAAATGACTAGATGCATAGGCGACGTCTCAAAGCAAGAGAGTAATATACAAATATTTTATGGATTTGTTTACTCTAGTTAAATTTGTGAAGACAAATAGAACTTAATCAACAGATATCCATAATCGCCATGGTCTAGATGAGTTTTAAACTGTTTTCAAGTAAAATTAGAAGGTCTCTTTTAAATTTATGTTTTGTACTTAGATCTACAATTTGTATAAGTTGATTTAATTAAGTAGTTTTACTAGACCAAATCTAAGTCATGGGGGCACATATAAGCTTATTTTACAAAAAAATATTCTCATCGATGGATGACTTATAATGCGAAAAAAGATAAAAATAAAACCACCTAGGGTTTATTTTCCTAGCCAATAAAGCACTTAGGCACCTTAAAGTTGTCTGGATGCCTAGGAAAACTCCTAGGTACCTAGGCAAACACCGTTCACTTCCATGGACACAGCTCAACGAACCTCTTTTAGGGTGTCCTTGATGTAAAGTGTAGACATCACCATATGTATTTTATTATATCACCATGAAGTCATGCACACTAAGAAGGATAAACCTACATCACAACACAGGCTTCTCACATCGTGATTTACAACTATGGAATCTCTTAATTCACCTACTTCAAGTCTATCTTACCAACTGAAGACAAATATGAAAAGAAAAAATTCAAACAATTTTAACATATGAGTATGGTGGAAATATCAATTATTTTTGTTCATTATGGATAATGAAATATTTAACACACATATTTAAAAATTAATAGCAGAAAATATTATTATTTACCCAGTAAATAATTAACACTACATTTTAACAATTTAACTGCTATACCAGTTTTCCAATAATTATAGCCTAACAATTACAGGAGTAGGAACAAATATGACTCATGGTCAACAATAGAAGTAAAAATGGTTGACTCACCTCAAGAATAATCTAATTATCTTATAACAAGATGAAACCCTATCCAGCAAAAAATATGGACAGGAAAAACAGTAAAAATATAAAATCGTCAGAAACGCCATATCAAGAACTTGTCAAAATATCATGTGCATAAAAAGCATTTACCGTAATTGCAGCCAATGGTGATCCATCAAATGCAGAGAGAACCAGCTCACTCTTCAAGAATGCTTCATAAATTCGCCTCTAAACAGAAATTAAAAGCCTCATTACGCCAATAGACATAGGAGGCACAATATTTTACACATTTATGATGTATCAGCATTACACACCTGACACGTGGTCAGCCTTAGCCATACAATCAGCTCATGTTTCTTAGAAAGAGATGCATTTTCTGTTGCGTCACTTACAAGAGAAACTTCATTTTTTAACCGACGTAAAAAATAAGGCTTAATGCGTTCTCTTAAATTCTGCAAATGAGGTGAAGAAATAAATCCATGTAATAAATTCTTAAGAGCCATAAAATCACTATGATCAATAGCTAAAAACAACAAGAAATGTGCTCAATAAAAACATAGACCTCAATTTGGAGGCAACTAAAAACATTTAGGCCATTTCGGGCCAAAACAGTATAGGCATCTGACTGTTATGATTCACCAAGCAAAATGAGTATGACCTTCCATGTCATTCAAACACTGGACTTTTCTAAGGCAAATGTTTTTTTAGGCAACAGCCCAAATATGTATAGTGACTTCAGCAAGCTACTGAGTATCCATAGACGAAAAAACCACGTAACTACACTTCAGTACAATTGTTCAATTCTGGGAAATAAAACCAAATGTGTATCTGCAATAAGAGTAAAACCTTTGCAACAGTAGATCCAACACTTTTATCCCTAACTGATGCATTCTTGTCGTTTCCACGAAGAATCAGATTCTCGTATCTTTCCTTGAAGCTGAAAAAAGTATCCCACTCAAAATCAAGTGATTATGGAGATACCTAATCTGAATGAAAACATAAATCATAAAATCTGCCTCTACATTTTTTTATCACCCAAAAGATCCGGACAACAGAAATTAAACAGAGCCCACAATTCCTGAAAAAAAAACCATAAACCATCCAAAGGTTAATATTGAGAAAAAATAAGTAGAAGTGAATTGAACAAGCAGAAACCAAGAGTAAGACAGGGTATCACCTTTAGATTGTTTTGTATTGGAGTCCCACTTATGATGATTCGGTGGTTACATGGTATCTCGAGCAAACTTTTGGCTCTTTGAGTGCCAGGGTTCTTTATAATATGCCCCTATGTAATAAGATACACATGCAACATAAAACTTTATTAAGCAAGGCCAACAACTATCTGAAAGCAAACACTAAAAGACATATTCATCATGCTCCAAATGTGTCCCACTTCAGACTCAACAAGGGGTAGTCAACAAAATTCAAAAATATTAATCCAACCAAAGTTACATTTCATGTTTCACATTATAAAAAATTGAACACAGATATCATAATAGATTACACATGAAAGGAAAATAAGTAATTATAACCCTTGAATAGGGCTGCATTCAAAACTCGGACCCTACTCGATCCGGATGGGACCAATTCACCAGGGTCAAGTCGGATCTAAGAAAAAAATGCCACGGTAAATCTCAGATCAGGTTGGTTCTAGCATGTAAAAAACCCAAACACCAACCCAACATGACCCAAGTTCCTAATTAACTTACACAACCATATTTAACCCGGGTTATATGATTTTCTTTAATTTTTCATAGATAGAACCAACCCAATAGTTTTAGTTTGCTTTGAATTATTGGCACCAACCAGGCCAAAGATAGAATCTTTGTACTTATTTTAGTTCTCGGGTTTTTCAGTTCCTATCTCGATTCAGGTTGGGCCCAAGAAATTTAATTCCTATCTTGGGTTAGGTCAGGTCTAAGTCCAAGGAACTTGGTTTCTATCTTGGGTCGAGTCAAGTCACGTAGAACCCGACTTAAGCCAACCCAAGATATAGGCCTACCCTTGAATAAAGAATTAGAGGCATCTTGTCCAGCCTTGAACAGGGATTGCTTTTTCCTTATATTAGTTTTCATGAACTTAAATAACTACTACAAATTTCCTTACAAAAAATTGTAATTGAAGTCTAAGAGAAAGTAGTAGACAGAAACAATTATGAAAGGCTATTAGATAGAATTAATTGAGTAAACTCAATGGTTGAGAATATAGGTGGCAATGGACCCGGCCGTGCT
Organism: Saururus chinensis; assembly: GCA_035235625.1. Lineage (NCBI taxonomy): Eukaryota > Viridiplantae > Streptophyta > Magnoliopsida > Piperales > Saururaceae > Saururus > Saururus chinensis. The sequence goes on from CP141140.1 coordinate 34,687,255, forward strand.
TAAGCTCAGGCTATAAATATATATTTTATATCAATATAAATATTTCAGATCAATATAGATATTAATATCAATATAAATATATATTTTGTATCATATTATATCAATATAATTTTTTTTTTAAATTATTTTCTTTAATTTATGACTGGTGGAGGGCTGGGCAGGCACAACAGGCCGGTAGGCCGTGCTGGCACAACATGCCCATGGGCCATGCCAGGCCTGTGTTTTGAAGGTACGGGCCGTGCCAAGCCCTGCATGGCCTGCTGCCACCTCTAGTTGAGAAGTTGGAATGTAATTGTGCCATTTGTAATCATTGATTGGGAAGATACACTTAGTAATATATTCCATACAAAGGAATCAAGGCCATGGAAGGCACACAGTGTTGAAGAAAAGAAATGCAAGAATTTTATGACTCGTATCACAGGTAAGTGATGATGAATAATTATAAAAACATATATTTGGAATGGAGATATGAAGATGATGATGATGATGATAATGATAATAACAGTGTTGGTGGTGGTGATAATGATGGCTCACACTATTAAAATGCTCTACTACAAACATATTGTCAATTTGGCTTATTATCTAATAAACTGGACACTCAACCTCATCAAGTATGACGTAATCCCATATGGTGCTATCATCGTCTTCATCGTCACTCAAGTAAGAATTTCCTCTTAAAGCTTTTGAATTGTTCCGTACAATATCATAAGTTGTGAGAAGAATGCCTTTGTCCTGAAAAGGGGCCATATGTTACCATTTAAGAGGCAAACAATTTAATTGACAGAAAACCATTAAAGCATCTAAATTCTATAGATTCCCAAACATGATCCGAAAAGCTCAAGAGACAGTCAAATAAAAAGAAAAACAATGTTTTATTATACAAATACCTGGAGTACATAATTTAGCTCATACTGACGAATTCGCAGACAAGGTGCAAAGTACCTGCGTGGAAGAACACAAAAATATCAACTCATAAAGCCAAGTTGATCAGTGTATATGACAACACGCTTAAAGACAAATTTTAACAGAAAAAATATACTCTCTGATTTTGTCTGAAAGTCCCACAACTGTCAGCTCCTTTATCCAGTGAGGAAGAAGAGTCTTGGGAGCAACTATCAATGCCCTCTTAATCAAGCGAGAATGAAAAAGTCCAGCCAAAAAGGCAGACACCTAGATAGGAAAAAATTGGCCCGTTTTGTGTAATAATGTCACGTATGCTAAAGGTAAATTGATGCTGATCAGACATGAATCATCATACATTAAAAAAAAATAATTCACTATTTAGACAAAACCATAATAAAAGAATCAATTTCTAATATGTTTATTAGCTTTTTATAGAAAAAACATCAAGTACCTGCATGGTTTTCCCCAGGCCCATATCATCCCCCAAAATCCCCCCACTGGGCATGCAATGCAGGGACCACAACCACTTCAACCCAGCCTTCTGGTGTGGATACAACATCTTTGCTATTTTTCCAGAAAGAACATACTTTGCTTTGTCAGCATCATATACAATAGCACCCTCATCTGCATCTTCTAGTATTTCCACAACATCATTGGCGTCATCATACTTTGCCTCAGAACCATCACCCTCCTCCACATTTATCGCATCACTTTTCTGCTGACAATGCCCCTCCACCTCCTCCTCCTCCTCCTCCTCCGAATTTGAGTCCAAACCAAAGGAAAAGTCTGGCTTTGCAAAATTTCCCACTTTTCCAGCTCCGGACTTCAAATTCAAATCTATCAAAAGCCCGAAATTACTCCCTTCCTTCCCTTCAACCTCGGCCGTCGAAGGACCCGCGTCAGAGTTTTTGGAGGACGTTTTCTTCTTCTGGATTGACAAAGAATCCAGCTTGGAGCTGAGACTATCGAGAATGTCTCTGATCTGAGGAGGGCTCCCATTTTCGCCATCGGACTCGAAATCAAAATCGAAAGACGGGGGCTTCCTCTCATCATGTTCATCCTCCGCCTCTCCGGTGGCGGCGGAGAGCTTTTTAAGGCGGCGCCGGCGCCTCTCCTTCAAAGGGTTTTCTTCTATTCACATAAGAAACGAATAAGCAACCCAATTAAAAGCGACCCATATAGAAAAAACCCAGAAAGAAGAAGGCGATCATGATCCAAAACAAAAGGAGAACAAAGATTAAAAAAACCCAGAAAAAGAAAAAAAATATTAACTCTTTGGATTGGTACCTGAAGTTGGGGGAAGACGGCTGCTGGACAAGCCTTGGAGGAGGCGCTCGTTCCGCTGGTTGAGACTGAGGGGCTTGGGCTCCATGAGGACTCCAGAGGGTGAAACAGGCCAATCTGCCAATGGAGAAGGATGATAGAATTGAACGAAGGGGCTGGGCACCTAGCAATCTAGCAGTGGACATGGGTCATTTTTCCCGCCTCGGCTGGCTTTTGAAATGGAGGCGGCCTGCCTTGCTCGGCTCACAAGTCACAAGCAGAAGCACCATTGGGCACTGAAGCACAAAATGGATCGGGAATCCGTTACACTGTAGCTGGGTTTCGAGTCGAGGCAGAAAAAGGGCAAACTGCATCATTAGGACAAATTAATTAGGATAAATTGAAGTTGTATCCTACTCTCTGTGTCCTATATTAATAGCTTCATGTGAAACAACAGTGCGATTCTTGTATTGAATGGTGAGACCATATTTAAGAGAGAACGGAAATAAGCTTATGAGAGTCTATTTTAAGTATCAAATTATTTAAATTAAATAAAATAAAGCTATTAATATAAAATAATTTTATTTATTAAATCAAACTATTAATGTGGAACAGAGGGAGTCTTATACTCTTATTATTTACTAAATTATATTTATTTAATAAATTATTGGGCAATTGTCATTGGAAAATCATTGTAAAATTGACATATCGTATACACATATGAAAAATCATATAATCGGCCCTTTTGGGGCTTTTACCTTAAAAAATATTGCCGAAAAATGAAAATTCAAAAACATCAAGCTTTTAAATGTGTGTTTAGTAGGTGTTCTACAGGTAGGAGTGTAAGATCCAGTAATTCTCGTTTACTAATTGTCTTATTTGTAGTTGATTTATAGAAATTAAAGGAATTTGACCCTTTAGCTTTAATGGTTAGATAACTCTCTAAATAAGTTGATTTAAAGTTAAGACTAGTATGATTAGAAACTAAATAAAAAAAGTTTCAAAACACCACAAAAATGTACAAATTAGAGTTCGGATGAGTGAGATATAACTAATTAAAGTTGTATTAAATGCACCATACCCGATTACCCAATGTAGACCTAAAGTTGGGCCTTTTACTTAGCTTTTTGGGTCAATTTAAAGTAAGTTAGAGGAATATTAGTTTAATTAAGAACAAATCAGAGATGGCCTAAAGTTGGTTTAATAGCCCAAACCCTATGGGGATAAGCAACCCTAATCCTCTCCTTCTATAAATAGGTCATAAGAGTCTTAATTAAAAAGATTTTTAGATTTAGCTGAGAATTTGTGGTGCCCTAGCCTCTCTCAAAATGAGTAATTTGATTATTTTTTTCTTAATCATTTGATACTTAATAGGAATTAAAGGTTCTTTATGCTTAATTATAATTTTCATGTTTTCTTATATTAAACCCTTAAATTTTTCTTAGTTCATAAACCCTAGATCCAATGAAAAACCCCTAATTTTGTTGAATATGGACCTTTGGATTTTGGAAGATTTGAAGAGTTTCTCTACCTTAGAGATAAGGAGTTTTTGTTTAATGAGGTTTTACTTGCATTAACACCATGTTTATGGGTGAAATCATGTTCTCCAAGAATAGATGACTTTAATAGTTTTTAGTCTCTATTTTAGATTCACAACTATCTTTCGGATATTTTTACCTTGAGTTTGGCTCTCAAATTTTTTTATGTAGTATATTATCGTGTAGAAATTTGGGGTATGCAGAATAATTTTTGGGTTGTTCAGAAAGATCTGTAAGGCCCATTGCAGGCTCAATTAAGTAGTGGACAAACAACTTAATTTAGGAGGTTCTAATCCACTTAGGAATCCCTATCCTACTTGGTTTAGTCCTTACCCAATTAAGCCCTAATTCCTCTCTATATATTTGGGTGTTCCCATAATTATAACCCTAATTTGTGCCCTAGAAAAATTAGAGGACATTGGGAAGAAGAAGGTGGTGGAAGCCAGAGAGCTTGGACAATTATGGATCGATGACAAACTAGCATTTGAGGTAGGTTCGCTGTCTTAGTTTCGAGTTAAGATTAATGGCTATTTTATTGGATAATTGAGATGTAAATTATATGATTATTGAAATTTGCATGTTGTTTTGTAATTAAAATGAACAAAAATCTCTACTACAATGTGCAGTGTAGAGATCAATGTTCCCGTAATTACGAGGTATAGTGTATGTGTAGTAAAAATTATTTATTTCTAGTTGCCTGTCGGCGGCCGATCACCGGCCAACCCCTCTCCACTAGGATGCCCGTGTTCCTTTTTCCGACCAAAAACCCCGGTCGTCAGACAGAGTTGACTGGGGTTGATGTTCTACCATCATGAGAAAAAAAAAAGAATGGGGAGTGCTCCGGCCAGATTTGTTCTTCTCTGGCCATGAGGTCGTAGCCGAAGTATAACCCTCAATTAAAAGCCAAAGTTGTCGGCTTTACATATATGATGAAGGACGATCTCCGCCAGCCAATTGAGAAGGAGATTTTCGGCAAAGGATTTCTCTATTTCTTTTACTTTCAACTGTGGGTTGTAGGGAATCAGCTGCAGGACGGACGACCGGGACAATGTTGGGTGCCTTCGGCCCTCTGATCTTGTCCCACTCCGGCAAATCCCGCGGCCGCCAGAATGGCACTCCATTGTGCGTGTCCATGCTTGACTATTGCGGCTCCTGGTTGCCTTCCAGAATTTTTTTGTTGAAGAGAGATTGGGAAGGGAGCAGTGGCGGGCACCGACTGACGATGGCCGGTCACTCCAAAGCCTCTGCCCCTTGGGTCTCAGGCGGTTTTGGAGTGGCCACCATGTTCCGGCTGGAGGCCGCCCTCATGCTTTGCCTGAGCTTTCCTTTAAAACAAAGGGAACGTCCGGAGGTTGAAGATGACCTCAGACTAGGTCTGAGCCCATTAACCTTTGACTTGGCCAGAAACTAGGCCATTGGGCTGGGCCAAGTAGGCCGGGTTTCAGGCCTATGGTAAAAAAAAAGTAGTAAAATAAAAAATAAATTATATTAAACCAAACTTGTTCTGTGCTGAGGTGTCAATTTGGTATGTGCAATTGTAATATGGGATATAGCATATCGTGCATAGTACATATATGTGCAGTATGGTACATATGAACTGTTTACAAGATTTAATTAGAATTTTACCATTCTTTCGGCCCGAGCCCTACCCAGGGAGTAATCTGGGCTTCCTAGTGATTTTTTAGCTAGTCTCTTTTTGAAAGCATGGGAGAATAGTAGAAGAGGATTATTTCCCTACTGATAGACAATATCTAATCAGGATTGGAACATAAGGGGGTAATGGGGTGAGAGATAATAAAAAAAGTAAACAATACTAGCAATGTTAGTATCGTTGTTTATTACATTATTGCTTGCTTTTGTATTTTATTTAATATTGGTTCTTCACATTCCTTTATCTCTCCTATCATTGCTAGAGAGCTCAATATTGAGCTAAAACTTTTATTGACTCCTTTGCGTGTTTCTACCTTTTCGTCCTCTCCTAGGGTGGAGGAATACCTTATGAAAGTTCCTATTGTGATTGACGGTCAAGTGATGGTTGTCGATTTGATTAGATTGTATATGATTGATTTTGATGTGATTTTAGGCATGAATATGATGTCCGTGTATCATTGTTAAGTTGATTATCACAGAAAAGGGTAGTATTTACTATGCTAGTGTATTTAATTGTTTTAGATAAATACGTGCTCATTTACAAAACTCGAAATAATGAATCAAATGCACTTAACTATGAACCAATCAGACTACTTTTTTTCTAGTTATATCCTCTTAATCGGTTAAAACCAAGGTTCATTTAGAATGTGAACAAATCGTTATATTGTTTAAAGTTTAAAGAAACCTCTCAATAATTTATTACGTTCATAATTGCAAATCAAATGGAAAAAGTGATACATGAATTTGACAATTTTTCCTTCACATATGTGATTTCGTTCATTTAACTAGTTTTAGAACAAAGTACCTAAGATTACCATGAATTTATATTAGGTTGTCTTAAAGAAATATGTACTCGATTATAAAGTTCGTAAGAATGAGTCAATCATACTAAACAATGAAGTGATCAGGCTACTTTTCTTCCAGTTATATCCATTTAATCGATTGAAACCAATATTCATTAAGAATATATAGAAATCATTAAATCATTTAAAGTTGAAAGAGACCTTCCAATCATTTCTTACGTTCATAATTATGAATCAAATAGAGAAGTGACACTACAATTTGACAGTTCTTCCTTAACTTATGTGATTTCCTTTGCTTAACTTGTTCTAAAACAAAGCACCCAAGCAATTACTATATATTTAGTTATTTTATAGAAATATATACTATTTACAAAGTTTATAAAAATGAATCAAATGTACAAAATGGCGAACTAATCAGACTACTTTTCGTCGAGTTATATCCTTTCAATCAATTAAAACTGATGTTCGCTAAGAATGTGTACAAATCTTTAAATCATTTCAAGTTTAAAGAGACCTCCTAATTATTTTTTACGTTCGTAATTACGAATAATATGGAGAAAACAACACCACAATTTGACCATTCTTCCTTAACTTATGAGATTTCCAACGCTTGACTTGTTTTAAGGCAAAGCACCAAAGCTCGTCGCAAATTTATTTTTAATTATTTTAAATAAATATATACTTATTTATTAAATTCCTAATAATGAATCAATCACATATAAGTAGGAACTAATCAGACATCTTTTGTTCTAGTTAAATCCTATTAATTAGTTAAAACCGAAGTTTGCTAAGAATGTATATATAAATCATTATATCATTTAAAGTTTAAACAGATCTCCCAATCATTTATTACATTCATAATTATGAATTAAATGGATTAAGTGATACCACAATTTCATCGTTCTTCCTTAACTTATATCATTTTATTCACTTAATTAGTTTTAGAACAAAGCATACAAGCTCGTCACGAATGTATATTTATTTATTTTAAAAAAATACTTACTCATTTAAAAACTTCATAAGAATGAACCAAGCGTACAAAATGACGGACCAATCGGACCACTTTTCATCCAATTATATCCTTTTAATTGATTAAAACAATGTTCATTAAGAATGTGCGCAAATCGTTAAATCATTTCAAGTTTAAAGAGACCTCCCAACCATTTGTTATGTTTGTAATCATGAATCAAATGGAGAAAGTGATACGATAATTTAACCGTTCTTCATTAACTTATATGATTTCATTCACTTAACTTGTTTTAGAACAAAGCACTCAAGCTCATCACAAATATTTATTTAATTATTTAAAATAAATATATGCTTATTTACTAAATTCGTAATAATAAATCAAACATACTTAACTACGAACTATTCAAACCACTTTTTTCTAGTTAAATCCTACTAATCGGTTAAAACCGAAGTTTAATAAGAATTTATACAAATTGTTATATCTTTTAAAGTTTAAACAGATCTCCTAATCATTTATTATGTTTATAATTATGAATTAAAAGGATCAAGTTATACCACAAATTTGACCCTTCTTCCTTAACTTATGTAATTTCATGCGCTTAACTAGTTTTAGAATAAAACACCCAAAATCATCACGAATATATATTTATTTATTTTAAAGAAATATATACTCATTTACAAAGTTCATAATAACGAATAAAACATACTAAATGATGAACTAATCAGTCCACTTTCATCCAGTTATTTCCTGTTAATCGATTAAAGCCGATGTTCATCTTAATGTGCACAAATCGTTAAATTATTTCATGTTTAAAGAGACCTCCCAATCATTTGTTATGTTTGTAATTACGAATCAAATGGAGAAAGTGATACGACAATTTAACCGTTCTTCATTAACTTATGTGATTTCCTTCGCTTAACTTATTTTAGAACAAAGCACCAAAGCTAGTCACGAATGTGTTTTTAATTGTTTTAGATAAATACATGCTCATTTACAAAATTCAAAATAATGAATTATAGGCAAGATGCTATAGACAACCCACATTCTCTCCTGACAACCCACATGTACATGATGCTATAGATATCACATTCATGCCAAAACCACATCGAAATCAATCATAGGCAAGATAATCACATCAACGTGCAACTCATTCCACATCAAGTTCACTAGCAAGATGTGGAGAGATAAACAAGTAAGAAGAACCAATATCAATCAATACTCTAGCATATTGGGAGGTAATGAGGATCATACCTTCCACCATGCCTAAAGAGTTAACTGCCTTGTGCGCCGATATCGCAAACACTCTCCCATCGGTAACCAGCTTCTTCCTTTTGGCATCTGGCTACCCAGTAGGGGGTCTCGCCTAAGGTGCTCCTAGCTGCCTAGGATCGGCGTTAGATGTCACCGGAGGATGCCTTTGAGCATGGTTAGCTCTATGAGGACACTAGCTAACATAGTGTCCCTTTTTTTGGCATCCGTAACAAGTCACACTAGCATGACGGCTGTGGCAAACTAGCCACACGTGGGGAGCACGTGCCCGCTCAAGGTCACCACTACGAAGCTCCTTACACTGTGTCGGAGGGTCCTCCTACCTAGCACGCTTAGGCTGTCCCTCGGCCAAACGACACTCCTCTGTGCCCTTCTCCATCACCATGGTAGTCTGAAGTACTCCTGTTAAAGTCTGTATGAGGTGTGTCAACCCTTCAACGGTGGTTAACACATCATCAACACTCATATCTCTTGTCGTGAGATCACTGCTAGTGCTGATGTGATCCTGTCCAGCCATCTACACAACCACTGGACAATGAAACACAAGGCCTAACTGCACTAAGAAACACAACTAACCAAGCAAAACAAACACACAATCAAACAAGCAATAATCAAGACAAACACTAATGGAATTCACATCGCTAGTTATGTCTAGACCTTGATTATCTCATAACCTTTTAACCCTTAAGACTTGTCACTCAATCCTTATTTACTCTTTGACAAAGAGGTGCTCCAATACCAAAAACTTAGTCATGCCCCAGCACCGCCCAACCCAAGCTGAACCAGGTGCAAGGGTGGTCAAGCATGTGGGGGCAAAGAAATTGAAAGAGATTAATAGATAGCGGAAGATTTAGCCCCTCACACGGGCGGTTTAACTAGAGGAGTTACGCACCACTCGACCTTTGAGCAGGAGTAATAAGTAGAATAAAAGAAGACTTTAACTCTGAACTAGTCCACAAGTCTTATACCACATACTTAGAATCATGAGCCAACACACATGGCTCGAATCAAGGTCTCAAACAGATCTAAAAACATAATCGCCATACATGATGTTCTATCATCATAACAGAGTAATCAGAAAAACCATCCAGAGTGGTACACCTTTGTGCACCGGCTACCATGTGTTCTAGGTTCCCTATGTGCGAATTTGGACTCTCCTCACCACAGAGATGTCCTGGGCGAACACACTACTCTAGGTTCCCTTTGGGAATTTGGACTCCCCATGTGGATTGTCCAAGGTGAGCAGAGGGGCTGACTACCCCTACAACTTAGTTCCTATAAGGGATTCGAACTGTGTCGAGAGTAGGCAATGCCCTAGGTTTCCAGTTAAGAAATCGGACTATGTTCAACTTTGTGGCAATGATTGTGTCCAATCAGACCACTTTAATTCTAGTTATATTCTTTTAATCGGTTAAAACCGAGGAACATTTAGAATGTGTACAAATCAATATATCATTCAAAGTTTAAAGAAACCTCTCAATCATTTGTTACATTCACAATTACGAATCTAATGGAGAAAGTGATACAAGAATTTGACCATTTTTCCTTAACATATGTGATTTCCTTCACTTAACTAGTTTTAGAACAAATCACCCATGCTCACCATGAATTTATATTTAGTTGTTTTAAAGAAATATGCACTCAATTACAAAGTTCATAGAATGAATCAAACATACTAAATGATGAAGTGATCAGGCCACTTTTTGTCTAGTTATATCCTTTTAATCAATTAAAATTGATGTTCATTAAGAATGCGCACAAATAGTTAAATCATTTCAAGTTTAAAGAGGCCTCCCAATCATTTCTTATGTTCGTAATTACGAATTAAATAGAGAAAGTGACACCACAATTTAACCGTTCTTCCTTAACTTATGTGATTTCCTTTGCTTTACTTGTTTTAGAACAAAGCACCTAAGCTCATCAAGAATGTGTATTTAATTGTTTTAAATAAATATATGCTCATTTACTACATTTGTAATAATGAGTAAAACACACTTAACTACGAACCAATTAGACAACTTTTGTTCTAGTTATATCCATTTAATTAGTTAAACCAAAATTCGTTTAGTCACAAATTATTATATCATTTAAAGTTTAAAGAGATCTCCAAATCATTTGTTATGTTCGTAATACAAATCAAACAGATAAAGTGATACTGGAATTTGACAATTTTTCCTTAACTTATGTGAATTCAGTTGCTTAACTAGTTTAAGAACAAAGCACTGAAGCTCGCCATAATTATATATTTAGTTATTTTAAAGAAATATGTACTCATTTATAAAGTTTGTAAAAATGAATCAAACGCACTAAATGATGAAGTAATTGGACCACTTTTTGTCCAATTATATCCTTTGGATTGTTTAAAACTGATGTTCGTTAAGATGTGCACAAATCATTAACTTGTTTAAAGTTTGAAGAGACATCCCAATCATTTCTTATGTTCATAATTACAAATCAAATGGAGAAAGTGATACCACAATTTGATCATTCTTCCTCAACATATGCGATTTCCTTCATTTAAGTTGTTTTAGAATAAAGCACCTAAGCTCATCATGAATGTGTATTTAAATATTTTAAATGATTATATGCTCATTTACTAAATTTGTAATAATGAATCAAATGCACTTAACTAGAAACCAATCGGATCACTTTTGTTCTTGTATATCCTTTTAATTGGTTAAAACTAAAGTTCATTTACAACATGCACAAATTGTTATATCGTTTAAAGTTTAAAGAAACCTCCCAGTCATTTATTACATTCGTAATACGAATAAAACAAAGAAAGTGATACCAAAATTTGACTAATTTTCCTTAACCCTGTGATTTCATTCGTTTAACTAGTTTTAGAATAAAGCACCCAAGCTCACCATGAATGTATATTTAGTTATTTTAAAGAAATATGTAGTCATTTACAAAGTTCGTAAGATTGAATCGAATGTACTAAATGATGAAGTAATTGGACTACTTTTCGTCTTGTTATTAATCAATTAACACCGATGTTCGTTAAGAAATTACACAAATCATTAAATCATTTCAAGTTTAAAGATACCTCCTAATCATTTGTTATATTCGTAATTAAGAATCAAATGGAGAAAGTAATATGACTATTAGACCGTTCTTTGTTAACTTATATAATTTTCTTCGCTTAACTAGTTTTAGAACAAAGCACCCAAGCTCGTCATGAATGTGTATTTAATTGTTTAAATAAATAGATGCTTATTTAATAAATCTATAATAATGAATCAAACGCACTTAACTACGAACTAATCAGACCACTTTTGTTCTAGTTATATCCTTTTAATTTATTTAAAACTGAAGTTCGCTAAGAATATGTATAAATCATTATATCGTTTAAAGTTTAAATGAATCTCCTAATCATTTATTATGTTCATAATTACAAATTAAATATGAAAACTTATGCTTGAGTATTTTAGAGTTAATTGTAAAGTTTGATGCTTGCATAGTAGGGATGAAGGGTTTCCTTGGTCTTGCTTTACAATTATTATCTTAGTCTTTACTACCTCAACACAACTTGTTAGCATTGTAACTCATATTTTTTTCTCCTTCTTTGCTTTGTCTGGCTGAAGACATGGCCACTTAGTGCAAATCCTCACGAGACACAACTCGTCCACTAGCGCAAGTTAGGGGTTTAGCGGCTTGCTGCATGTCATGGTGGTCTACGACATTGACATATTTTCTTATTTTCTTTTTAATTATTTTTGCATAGATTGCTAGATGCTAGCAATATGCTGGTTGAGGACTATTTGATGCATTAAAATAATGTTCAATTAAATATTTTTAAATCTTGAATTGCATTCCTATTTTGTATTAATTTATTGTTTATTTGGGCTATTTATATCTTGCATAGGTGAGTTGGACCTTCATTGTGTATACATATCCATATAGGCTTCGATAGGATCCAAGTGGAAGAGGAAGTGAAGCCCAACCACCTAAAACTATCTAGAAGTCAAGAATGAGCTCCTAATGGTTCAAACATACATGGAATGGTCGAACACATTTGATTTCAAATTCAAGAAGAAATTGATTTGGACAGATTGACACAACCTTAGTATTTCTCACATATCATTCTATGTATAATTCGGATTTATATATTTCTGGTGGCATTGGAAAGAAGACTTCTATGTCTATAATTACTATTTTAGGACTAAATTCATAATTCTGAAGATATATGGGTCAAAGATGTCATGAAAAGGGACAACTAGTTAACTAACCCAAGGCCAACACATGGAGGATCTTTTGACTGGTTGTGACTGATATACATAAGGAAAGATAATGAGGCTGATTTGATAACTAAATGATACTCAAAGATACTTATTTGTGGAATAAATCATTAATTTATTTGATTGATTTAAAATCTAACTATTCCCAAAGAAGCAACCAAACAAGCAATCAATCAGAATGCAATCCCTTATACTCCTATAAATAGAGGGGTGGATGTGGTAGAAGCATAATCTCCTCCTCTATTAGCTCTCTTCTCCTATTTTTCTTCTCTTCTTTTATATTTTTTATTTTTAGTTTTATTCTAATGGCTTTCTAAGCCTCTAGCTAAAGCTAGAGGTGATTTGTAACAATATAATGAAGTTATATTCATGTTTCGTCATTAATTTCAAGTAAGTATTGGTTTTTTGAAGTGATGGTTATTTAATATTTTGCTTTGTTCTAAAACTATAAGCGAATGAAATCACATAAGTTAAGGAAGAACGGTCAAATTGTAGTATTACTCTATCTATTTAATTCATAATTACGAACATAATAAATGATTGGTAAATCTGTTTAATCTTTAAACAATATAATGATTTATACATATTCTTAACGAACTTATTAAAAGGATATAACTAACAAACAAAAGTAGTCTAATTAGTTCGTAGTTAAGTGCATTTGATTCATTATTATGAATTTATTAAATAAACATATATTTATTTAAAATAATTATATACGCAATCATGACGAGCTTGGGTGTTTTGTTCTAAAACAAGTTAAACGTAGGAAATTACATAAGTTAATGAAGAACGGTCAAATTGTCATTTCATTTTTTTCATTTGATTTGTAATTATCAACGTATCAAATAATTAAGAGATCTCTTTAAACTTTAAACAATTTAACGATTTGTGCACATTCTTTATGAACATCAGTTTTAATCGATTAAAAGGATATAATTGGATGAAAAGTGGTCCAATTACTTCATTGTTTACTGCATTTGATTCATTCATACAAACTTTGTAAATGAGTACATATTTCTTTTAAATAACTAAATATACATTCATGACGAGCTTAGGTGTTTTGTTCTAAAACTAATTAAGTAAATTAAATCACATATGTTAAGGAAAAACGGTCAAATTCTTGTATCTCTTTCTCCGTTTGATTTGTAAGTATGAACATAACAAATTATTGAGAGGTTTATTTAAACTCTAAACAATATAACGATTTGTTCACATTCTAAACGAACCTTGGTTTTAACCGATTAAAAGGATATAACTAGAACAAAAGTGGTCCAATTGGTTTGTAGTTAAGTGTGTTTCATTCATTATTTCAAATTTTGTAAAAGAGAACGTATTTATCTAAAATAATTAAATACACATTCATGACGAGCTTTGGTGCTTTGTTCTAAAACAAGTTAAGCGAAAGAAATCACATAAGTTAATGAAGAACGGTTAAATTATTTTATCACTTTCTCCATTTGATTCACAATTACGAATGTAACAATTAATTAGGAGGTCTCTTTAAAATTAAAATGATTTAATGATTTATGCACATTCTTAATGAACATCGGTTTTAATTGATTAAAAGGATATAACATGACAAAAAGTGGTCTGACCAGTTTATCGTTTAGTACATTTGATTCATTTTTATGAACTTTGTAAATGAGTACTTATTTTTTTTAAACAAATAAATATACATTCATGACGAGCTTGGGTGTTTTGTTCTAGAACTAGTTAAGAGAATGAAATCACATATGTTAAGGAAGAATGGTCAAATTGTGGTATCACTTTATCCAATTAATTAATAATTATGAACATAATAAATGATTGGGAGATCTGTTAAAACATTAAACGATATAATGATTTATACATATCTTAGCAAATTTTAGTTTTAACCGATTAAAAGTATATCACTAGAACAAAAGTGGTCTGATTGGTTCGTAGTTAAATACATTTGATTCTTCATTACGAATTTATTAAATAAGCATATATTTATTTTAAATAATTAAATACACATTCATGACAAGCTTAGGTGCTTTGTTCTAAAACAATTTTAGTGAAGGAAATCACATAAGTTAATGAAGAACGGTCAAATTATTATATCACTATCTCCATTTGATTCATAATTACAAACCTAACAAATGATTAGGAGGTCTTTTTAAACTTGAAACGATTTAACAATTTGTGAATATTCTTTACGAACATCAGTTTTAATCGATTAAAATGATATAACTCGGCGAAAAGTGGTCCAATTGTTTCATTATTTAGTGTGTTTGATTCATTATTATGAACTTTGTAAATGAGTATGTATTTATTTTAAAAAAACTAAATATATATTCATGGCATGCTTTGGTGCTTTGCTCTTAAACTAGTTAAGTGAATGAAATTACATATGTTGAGGAAAAATGGTCAAATGCTTTATCACTTTCTCTATTAGATTCGTAATTAATAACATAACAAATGATTGGGAGGTCTTTTTAAACCTTAAACGATATAACGATTTGTACAATTTTAAACAAACGTCGATTTTAACCAATTAAAGGATATAACTAGAACATAATTTGTCAGATTTGTTCTTAGTTAATTGCGTTTGATTCATTATTTTAAATTTTTTAAATGAGCATGTATTTATCTAAAATAATTAAATACACATTCGTGACGAGCTTTGTGCTTTGTTCTATAACAAGTTAAGCAAAGGAAATCACATAAGTTAATAAAAAATGTTAAATTATTGTATCACTTTCTCCATTTGATTCATAATTACGAATGTAATAAATGATTAGGAGGTCTCTTTAAACTTGAAATGATTTAATGATTTGTGGATATTCTTAATAAACATCAGTTTTAATCAATTAAAATGATATAACTGGCTCATCATTTAGTACATTAAATTCATTCTTATTGTAAATGAGCACGTATTTCTTTAAAACAAATAAATATACATTTGTGGCAAGCTTGCACGCTTTGTTTTAAAACTAGTTAAGCGAATAAAATCTCATAAGTTAAGGAAGAACAGTCAAATTATACTATCACTTTATCCATTTGATTCATAATTACTAACGTAATAAATAATTAGGAAATTTGTTTAAACTTTAAACGATATAATGATTTATACATATTCATAGAGAACTTCGGTTTTAAATGATTAAAAAGATATAACTAAAACAAAAGTGGTCCTATTAGTTCATAGTTAAGTGTGTTCGATTCATTATTACGAATTTATTAAATAAGCATATATTTATCTAAATCAATTAAATACATATTCACGATGAGCTTGGGTGCTTTGTTCTAAAACAAGTTAAGCGAAGGAAATCACATAAGTTAATGAAGAATGGTAAAATTGTCTTATCACTTTCTCCATTTAATTCGTAATTACGAACATAACAAATGATTGAAAGGTTTCTTTAAACTTGAAATGATTTAAAGATTTGTGCACATTCTTAACTAACATTGGTTTTAATCAATTAAAAGGATATAACTGAATGAAAAGTGGTCTAATTACTTTGTTGTTTATAATTGAGTATGTATTTTTTCTTTAAAAAATAAAATATACATTCATGGCGAGCTTGGCTGCTTTGTTCAAAATTAGTTTAGCGAATGAAATTACATATGTTAAAAAAAACTGTCAAATTCTTGTATATCTTTCTCAATTAGATTCTTACTTAAGAACATAAGAAATGATTGGGAGGACTCTTTAAACCTTCAATGACATAACGATTGTTGCATATTCTAAAGGAACCTCAGTTTTAACCGATTAGAATGATATAACTAGAACAAAAGTGGTTGATTGGTTTTTAGTTAAGTATGTTTAATTCATTATTATGAATTTAGTGAATAAACATACATTTCTTTAAAATTATTAAATACGCATTCGTGACTAGCTTAGGTGTTTTGTTATAAAACAAGTTAAGCAAAGGAAATCACATAAGTTAAGGAAGAATGGTCAAATTTTGGTGTCACTTTCTCCATTTGATTTTTAATTATGAACGTAAGAAATGATTGGGAGGCCTCTTTAAACTTAAAACAATTTAACAATTTGTGCACATTCTTAACGAACATCAGTTTTAATCGATTCAAAGGATATAAGTAGACGAAAAGTGGACTGATTACTTCATCATTTAGTGTGTTTGATTCGTTATTACGAGCGTTGTAAATAAGTACATATTTCTTTAAAACAAGTAAATATACAATCATGGCGAGCTTCGGTGCTTTGTTCTAAAACTAGTTAAGCAGCTCAATTTACATAAGTTAAGGGAAAATAGTCACATTCTGGTATCACTTTCTCCGTTTGATTCGTATTAGAAAAGTAACAAATGATTTGGAGGTCTCTTTTAACTTTAAATGATAAAACAATTTGGGCACATTCTAAACGAACTTCGGTTTTAACCAATTAAAATTATATAAATAGAACAAAAGTGGTCCGATTGGTTCGTAGTTAAGTACGTTTGATTCATTATTACAAATTAGGTAATTGAGCATATATTAATTTAAAATAATTAAATACACATTCGTGACGAGCTTAGGTGCTTTGTTCAAAAACAAGTTAAGCGAAGGAAATTATATAAGTTAAAGAAGAACAGGCAAATTGTGGTGACACTTTCTCCATTTAATTTTTAATTACGAATGTAAGAAGTGATTGAGAGGCCTCTTTAAACTTGAAACAATTTATCGATTTGTGCACATTCTGAACGAACATCAGTTTTAATTGATTCAAAGGATATAACTGGGCGAAAAGTAGTCTGCTTACTTCGTCGTTTAGTGTGTTTGATTCATTCTAACGAACTTTGTAAATGAGTATTTATTTCTTTAAAACAACTAAATATACATTCATGGTGAGCTTTGGTGCTTTGTTCTAAAATTGGTTAAGCGAATGAAATCACATATGTTAAAGAAAAATGGTGAAATTCTTGTATCACTTTCTACATTTGATTCATAATTAAGAAGCAAAAATGATTGGGAGATTTCTTTAAACTTTAAACGATATAACAATTTATGCACATTCTATACGAAACTCGGTTTTAACCGATTAAAAGGATATAATTAGAACAAAAGTGGTCCGATTCGTTTGTAGTTATATGCGTTTGATTCATTATTTCAAATTTTGTAAATGAAAACGTATTTATCTAAAACAATTAAATACACATTGGTGATGAGCTTTGATACTTTGTTCTAAAATAAGTTAAGCAAAAGAAATCAAATAAGTTACTGATGAACGGTTAAATTTGTGTATCACTTACTTAATTTGATTCAAAATTACAAGTGTAACAAATGAATAAGAGGTTTCTTTAAACTTGAAATGATTTAACGATTTGTGCACATTCTTAATAAACATCAGTTTTAATCGATTAAAAGGATATAATTGGATGAAAAGTGGTCGGATTGGTTCGTCGTTTAGTACATTTTATTCATTTTTACAAATATTTTAAATGAGTATGTATTTCTTCAAAACAAATAAATATATATTAGTGACGAGATTGGGTGCTTTGTTCTAAAACTAGTTAAGTGAATGAAATCACATAAGTTAAGGAGGAACGGTCATATTGATTATGCTTGAGTTGAAGTAGAGGAACTTTCATAAGTTAAGGAGATTGGATGCTTTCATAAGTTTTCTATGTAGAGGAACTTTTGAAACAATGTGTTAGTGAGTCGAAGTAAAATTTTGACAAGATAATTAGAGGATCAGTCTCCTAAAGTAGTATGCTCTTCTACTCACTAAGAGATGTTTAGATAGCCACAATAACAAATTCAAAACTTAGCAACTTGTTCGAGATAACAAGAGGTTAGGATGTTCACTTTAATACCTCATGGGCTTTATCTATGATATTCCAACATGCTTGCGTTCTTACAATGATGGCTTCACCCGATCTTACAAAATGAAACATTATTTGGAAACTTTATTTTTTTTCATATGATGTCCATCACTCTTTTTTTTTACTTCCTTTCTTTTTTCATTTTTTTTTAAAATTTTTTCCACTGGCAGCCCTTTTTGAAGTACTTGTTAGAATTCATTGGCTGCTTTCCATAACGATAATAATCCCCTAATTATTTCTTCTTTCCCATCCAACCAAGTGAACAAGGAGGTCAAAGTTCATTGGCTTTGGTGTCTCTTGACATTCTGGGAGAGTATTGGAGCAACAACCACATAATTTAACTTCATCTCTAAAAATTAGTTATGTGAGTGAAATTTTGAAATCTAACATTAGTTTCAAAGATCCTCTTCATGAAAATTAATTTTAAAGACTCGTCACAAAAGGAAAGTTTTAATAAAAATATCCAAGTGCCCTCATTATCTAGAGATCAAAGTAAAGGGAAACATAACAAGAAAGGATGAAGGTTATCATTGTCATTACTATTAATAGAAATGATCAAAACTCACCCCCCTTCCCAAATGAAACATTGTCCTCAACGTTTGAAAAAAGTAAAATATTTTTTTTGTTTTGTACAATTTTTAAAAAAAATTTAGAGTAAAAATGATGAAAAGAAAATGAACCCTCATAATTTAGATTTTCAAGAGATATAGACTGAACTTCAGGGACAAAATGGTTTAATAACAGTTTTAAACGTTGTCCATTAACTTTGAAAACATTGCCATTATTTGGGCTTTCAATTTTAAGAGTTCCATAAGGAAAAACAAGTTTTACAATGAAAGGACCCCCAACATGAGCTTAATTTTCCTAGAAAGAGATGAAGTCGAGAGTTGTACAGTAAAACTTTTAGAAATGGTTGAAATTTTTTTCGTAAAATATTTTTATCATGAAAAGCCTTCATTCACTCTTTGTAAAATTTTGAACTCTCATAAGCATCACGACGAATTTCCTCTAACTCATTGATTTGCAATTTTCTGTTTAAGCCAGCCTTATCAAAATTAATATTTCAAGCTTTGATTGCCCAATACGCCCTATGTTCCAATTCCACAGTCAAATGATAAGCATTTCCAAAAATCAAACGGTAAGGAGACATTCCAATTGGGGTCTTAAAAGTAGTACGGTGAGCCCAAAGAGTATCGGTTAGCCGTAAAAACCAATATTTACCATTTGGATTTACCGTCTTCTGCAAAATATATTTAATTTCATGATTAGAAATCTTAACTTGTCTACTTGTTTGTGGGTGATAGGGGGGGCTACTTTATGGGTAATCTCATACTTCCTCATCAAAGCCTCAAAAGGCTTATTGAAAAAATGTGACCCCCTGTCACTTATGATGGCTCGAGGTCTTCCAAACCTATAAAATATATTTTCTTTTCAAAAGCTCACAATGATTTTGTGGTCATTGGTTTTGCTTGGAACCGCCTCAATCCACTTGGAAACATAATTAACAACAACTAAAATGTAAACATAGCCGAAAGAAGGAGGAAAAGGTCCCATGAAATCGATGCCACAACAATAAAAAATCTCAATAACCAATATGGGGTTAAGAGGCATTATATTTCGATGATATATAGCTCCTAACTTTTGACACCATTCACAAGTTTTGCAAAATTTATGAACATCATTGAAAAGAGTAGGCTAGTAAAAACCACACTGCAAAATTTTAGCGGTCATCTTTTTAGAGGAAAAGTCCTTATGCTTTAGAATGATAAAAAGAGATTATACCTACTTGTTCAGAATTAGGCACATTCTTCTTATTATTTGATCCGGACAATACTTAAAGAGATAGGGGTCATCCCAAAAATGTTTTACCTCAGTGAAGAATCTCTTTTTATCTTGGTAAGACCAATGATAGGGAACTTTACCTATCACAAAGTAGTTGGCAATATTGGCATACCATGAAAGATGTGAGATAGCAAAAAGTTGCTCATCGGGGAATGTGTCATGGATTGGAATATTTTTTGAAGAATCAGAAAAGTCCAATCTGGAAAGATGATCCACCACCACATTCTCTACTCCCTTCTTGTCTTTGATTTTGAGATCAAATGCTTGGAGTAAGAGTATTTACAACGCAATTTGGGCTTTGTATCTTGTTTGCTCAAAAGGTACTTCAAAACTACATAGTTAGAAAAAATGATAATATGAGAGCCAATCAAATGGGATCTAAATTTGTCCAAGGCAAATACATCAACAGGAAGTTCTTTTTAAGTGGTGGAGTAGTTCATTTGGGCACTATTTAAAGTTCTACTTGCATAATGAATTACACAAGTTTTCTTATCTTTCTTGTGCCCTACAACAGCCCCAATGTCATAATTACTTGCGTTACACATAATTTCAAAGGGAAAGGTCCAATCCGGGGGCTACATGATGGGTGCAGAGACTAACATGTTCTTAAGCTTTATGAAAGCTTCTTCACATGCATCCGACCACTCAAAGAATGTTCTTTAGATAGAAAATTACACAACGGTATAGATATCACACTAAAATTCTTGATAAATCTTCTATAAAAAGCATGCCCTAGAAAGGACCTAACATCTTTTATGGATTTTGGAGTAGGCAAATTAGCAATCAATTCAATTTTTGCCATGTCCACTTGAATTCCCTACATATAAACAATGTGACCAAGTTCTATTTCAGTAGTAACCATAAAATGACAATTTTCCCAATTTAAAACTAAATTGATCTCTTCACATCTCACCAAAACTTCTTCCAAGTTGTCAAGATAGTCATCAAAAGAATCACCAAAAACAAAGAAGTCCATAAAAACATCCAAAAACCGCTCCACCATGTCACTAAAGATGCTCATCATGCACCTTTGGAATGTGGCTAGAGCTTTACATAATCCAAACTGCATCCTTCGATATGCAAAGGTACCAAATGGACATGTAAAGGTCATTTTTTCTTGATTTCAAGTGCAATCTCAATTTGATTATATCTTAAATAACCATCTAGAAAACAATAAAATTTATGACTGTTCACCCTCTCTAGGATTTGGTCCATGAACAGCAAGGGGAAGTGGTTTTTTCTAGTGACGAAATTCAATTTCCTATAATCTATGCACATCCGCCAACCGGTAATGACTATAGTGGGAAACAACTCATCATTGGCATTCTT
This sequence comes from Saururus chinensis, assembly GCA_035235625.1. Taxonomy (NCBI): domain Eukaryota; kingdom Viridiplantae; phylum Streptophyta; class Magnoliopsida; order Piperales; family Saururaceae; genus Saururus; species Saururus chinensis. The sequence continues at coordinate 34,708,852 of CP141140.1, forward strand.
TACCACCATCACTCAATACTTTTTGGGGACAACTTGGGTGGGATTACCCATGGACTATCAGAAATGAGGTAAATGATACCCACATCCAACAATTTAAGGACCTCCGCTCTCACTACCTCTTTCATATTGGGGTTTAACCTCCATTGAATTTGTCTCATAGGTTTTGCATTTTCTTCCATGAAGATCTTATGGGTACAAATTAGGGGACTAATCCCCTTAATATTATCAATGGTCCACCCAATGGCACACTTGTGATTTCTAAGAACTTCAAGGAACTTGTGCTCTTGCTCATTATCCAACTTCAAAGAGACAACAACAGGAAATGTCTCTCCCTTCAGTAGAGAGAAGTTTCAAGTCTAACTTAGGTGGTTGGACACTTGAGGGAAGAGGAACACTATTAGAAGTAGGTAACTCCTCAGAGCGGGCCTTCCACCTATCAGTATCCATCAATGGAGTTGACTCAAACACGGAATTTACATCATTAATCATAGCATCATCATCAAAGTTAAAATAAGAAAGACAGGCTTCAAGAGGGTCAGAAAATAAAGAAATAGTAGCCATGTCATCAACAAGACTTTTGTAAAATATTCACTTCATGTACATCCTCATCATCCTCTCTTGGTTGCCTGCAAATATTGAAAATGTTCAGTTCCAAAGTCATATTTCCAAAAGAAAGCTTTATAACACTATTTCTACAATTAATAAGAACATTAGAAATAGCAAGAAACAGATAGCCTAATATTACAAGAATTTGAGTACAAGCATTCAAAACTGGTTGTGTGTCCAAAACAATAAAATTAGGAGGAAAGTAAAACTTTTCTACTTGTCCTAGCACATCATTAACAATTCCTCTTGGTGTTTTAACTGAGCAATTTGCAAGTTGAAGTGTAATGCTTGTGGGCTTCAATTTGCCATGTCCTAATTATTCATAAACAAAATAAGGTAAAAGATTAACACTTGCCCCAAGATCAAGTAAAACTTTTTTAATTTTATAATTCCCAATTATACAAGATATGGTTGGAAAACTAGGATCTTTATATTTGGGTAGGGTATTTTGTTGTAAAATTGTACTTTTTTTTTGTAAAAAAATGCCTTCTTTTGTATATGTATCTTACGCTTGATTGTACAAAGGTTTTTCAAAAATTTTGCATAAGATGGAATTTGTTTAATGACATCTAAGATAGGAATGTTAATCTTAACTTGTTTTAAAATTTCAAGGAAGTTACCATTTTGTATTAATTTTGAAGAAGATTGTAATCTTTGGGGAAAAAGAGGTGGAATAGAAGAAATACAATCGGAGTTGTCAAGTTCATCACCATGTTTAGAATTCAAAGACTCCTTAGGTTGAACAACCTTCTTTGGAATTTCTTTATTAATGATTTTTCTACTTCTCAAAGTGGTGATGGACTTAGCATGCTCTTCTCGTGAACTGGAAGAATTTAAATTTTTAATTACAAATTGACCTATAGGATTTGGTTGATGTTGAGAAGGAAACTTCTCTTTTCCTTGAGTGCTCAAAGTTGTGGTCAACTGAGTGATGTAAGTCTTCAAGTCATTTATGGCTTGCATTGTTTGGTTGTTGATTGTTGCTTGACTTTGCATGAATGTTTACAATGTGTCTTTAAGAGTCTTCTGATGTGGTGGAACATAATTTGAAGAAGAAGGGGGTACCTGCACATTAGACTCATTTCTTTAACTAAATTTAAGATGATTTCACCAATTAGGAGTATAAGTTTCATAATAAGGAGAAAAGAAAGGCCTTTTGTAAGTATTTATCTCATTTGCTTGAGTATGCAATACCTCTTAAAAAGCAAAGATTGTTGGACAATCCTGTGTTTGATGTCAATCACTCTCACATACTTGTACTTTTTGAGAAGCATTAAACATGTTTTCCTCATTAATTTCCATAGCCTCAACTTTTCTAGTTAAACTTGTATTTTTTGCTTTTACATCATCCTCTTCTTTAAGAAGGTACATGCCCCCCTTAGTTGCCACATTAGATTTTATCTTATTACTACTTTCAAATTCATTAGAACCTTCCCATGATTGAGCAATTTCAGCCAACACATCAAAATAGTCTCATGCTTCCTCAGGTTCTTTACTCAAAAACTCTCCATTACACATCATTTCAACAAATTGCCTCATTTAAGAAGTCAAGACATTATAAAAGTTACTAATTGTATGTTATGTTTCATATCCATGATGTGGGCACAACAACAAAAGTTCTTTAACTCTTTCCCAACATTGAAAGAAAGTCTAATTTTCTTTTTGTGAAAAATTCATGATATTTTTTCTAAGTGGATTAGTTCTATGAGTTAGGAAAAACTTTTTAAAAAATTCACTTTGCATTTCTTGCCATGTTCTAATGGATCTTGGCTTCAAAGAATTCAACCAAATTTTTGTCTTTTCCTTTAAAGAAAATGGAAAGAGTTTTAAACAAATAACATCATTAGAAACATTTTGGTTTGGCAAAGTTGTGCAAACCTCTTCAAACTCTTTTAAATGCAAATATGGGCTTTCCAAATCTAAGCCATGAAATTCGGGTAGTAATTGAATTACACCCGGCTTGAGTTCAAAACCGCCCACATTAGCTGGAAAAATCATGCAAGAAGGAGAACTTGATCTAGTTGGTTGCAAATAATCACGCAAGGTTTCAACTTATTGGTTAGTTTGCACTTCTTCAAAACCATTATTACTTGTACCATCATCAATAGTGTTTAAAGAAAGAGAAAACTCAAAAATATTAAGAGCAATATAAACACTTTTTAAGCGACCACTTTGGCCACGTTACCACGAGCGCATAAAAAAATGAGAAACTTTTTTTTTTGAAAAAAGAATCAACAAAGTAAAATTAAAAGAAAAGAGATCTATAAATTAACCAAAGCAAAACATACAATTCAAACTTGATATCTAAACAGTTCTAAAAAAACAAAACTAAGAACTAAAATAAATGAAGTAAAGAAAGTGGAATGAAACTACCCAGAATGCTTCAAGTGGTCTTCTTTAATTCTTTGAGCAATGACAAGTCGAAGAGATCTTTCCGGTTAAACTTCTTCAATGATTCTTCTTCCCACTACTCTCACTCTCAACAAAAAGAAAAGAAAGAAAAATAAAAACAAGGAAAAATGAATAGGGAGAATATTTTGTAACTGACGTTATTGTCATAAGTTGTAATTCCTGGCAACGGCGCAAAAAACTTATTACGCTTAAACTATTGATTCATTAAATAAAGCCAAAACTTAGAGTTATATTAATTACAAGTGCAAAAGTGGATGGAGTCTTGCATGGTCGAATCCACAAGGATTGCCTTTGAGTGACTATCACAATGATTACAAAATAAGAGGAGTAAAAAAAGATTAAGAGAGAAAAAGTAGAAGAGTATTGAAGCAATAAAGAGTTAAGAAATCAATAAGATAAAACACTAAGACATTAAGGGTCATTGTAACATCTAGTGATGAAGATTTTATCTAACCAGAAGATATGAACATTAAAAAAAATATATAAAAAATACTTTTGATAGATGAAGGATCAAAGAGAATTGTTTCTTTAAGAGTTCTATGTATCAAAACCACAAAAGATCAAGAAGGAGAGCCTTCAAGCATCTTATGTGTTAAGTCACAAAGAAACAAAAAGATAATGAATATTAGATAACCATCACTTTAAATAACCAATACTTACTTGAAACCATTGATGAAACATGAATAGAACTCCATTAGATTGTTACAAATCACCTCTAGCCTTAGCTAGAGAGCTTAAAAAGTCATTACAATAAAACTAAAAATTAAAAATACAAAAGAAGAAAAGAAAAATAGGATATGAAAGCTCCAAAGAGGAGGAGATAATGTCTCTACCATGTTCACCCTTCTATTCATACGAGTAGAATGGGTTGCTTCAAAGGGGAAGGCCCAATCATATCCCTTATTGCATCCTGATTGATTGTTTGATTAGTTGCTTCTTTGGAAATGATTTGATTCTAAATCAATCAAATAAATTAATGATTTATTCAACAAATAAGTATATTTGAGTCTTCCTTTTAGTTATCAAATCAGCCTTATTATCTTTCCTTATGTATATCAATCACAACTAGGAAAAAAATACTCCATGTGTTGGCCTCGGGTTAGTTAACTAGCTATCCCTTTGCATTACAGATTTGACCCATATATCTTCAGCATTATGAATTTCTGCTTAAATTAGTGATTATAGACATGGAAGTCGTTTTTCCAATGCCACCTGAATCATATAAGTCCTAATTATACATAGAAAGATATGGCCGAAATACTAAGGTTGTGTCAATATGTCCGAATTAGCTTCTTCTTGAATTTAGTTCTCTTGATGAAAATCTGAAATCCAAGGGGTCCACACGGCTGTGTTCGACCATTTCATTCATGTTTAGACCATTAGGAACCCATTTTTTACTTTAGATAGCTTTAGTAGTTGGGCTTCACTTCTTCTTCCACTTGGATCTTATTGAAGCCCATTTGGACATGTAAACACAATTGAGGCCCAACTCACCTATTCAAGATAAATAGCCCAAATAAGCAATGAATTAACGCAAAATAGGATTGCAATTTAAGATTTAAAAATATTTAATTGAATATTATTTCAGTGCACCATTAAGCGAATGAAATAACAAAAGTTAAAGAAGAACGGTCAAATTTTGCACTTTCTCCATATGATTTGTAATTATGAACGTAATAAATAATTAGGAGGTCTCTTTAAACTTTAAGAGTATAACAATTTGTACACATTCTTAACAAACTTCAGTTTAATTTTTTAAAAGGATATAACTAGACCAAAAGTGGTCCGATTAGTTAGTTATTTACTTTGTTTGATTTATTATTACGAACTTAGTAAATGAGTACATATTTCTTTAAAATAACTAAATATACATTTGCTACAAGCTTGGGTGTTTTGTTTAAAAAGTAGTTAAGCGAATGAAATCACATACGTTAAGGAAGAACGGTTAAATTGAGGTGTCACTTTCTCTATTTGATTTGTAATTACAAACGTAACAAATGATTGAGAGGTTTCTTTAAACCTTAGATGATATAACGACTTATGTACATTCCTAATGAACTTCAGCTTTAATTGATTAAAAGCATATAATTAGACAAATGTTGTCTGTTGGATTGTCGTTTAGTGCATTTAATTTATTTTTACGAACATAGTAAAAGAGTATTTAATTTTTTAAAACAATTAAATATATGTTTGTGACGAGATTAGGTGCTTTGTTAAAAAACTAGTTAAGTGAGTGAAATCACATAGGTTAAGGAAAAACAACCAAATTATGATATCACTTTGTCCATTTAATTCATAATTACGTACATAACAAATGATTGAGAAGTGTCTTTAAACTTTAAACGATATTATTGTTGTGCACGAGTGCACTAGGCTTAATATTTACCTTTATTTCAGTACTTTAATTCTGTTCATTAGGTTAGTTTCCCTTATGATTAGCAGATGACTGTTATTTGTATTTTGGATGATTTGTAATGGGCGCACTAGTGGACCACGGGTGAACCGGGCCCACTAGTGGCACGATCCCCAATGTGGGGCGTGACTCCCCATAAAGGGGTCGTCTTCCTCCTTTGTGGTTATGCTTAATGAAATTCCAGAATTTCTTTTCCCTTTCTTCCAACTTCTTTCCCTTTCTTTGCGTAGAACTCCTGTGTACCTACTGTGCCTACATTGGGCACAACATTGGTATCAGAGCTCTTACGATCCCCTGCCATGGCTCGAGGCAAGTAAGCTACCACAGCCCCGGAAAGTCAGCCTGAGAAAGAGGTTCTTGCCTCTGCGAACAGTCCCAAATAAGCGCTTGAACCCAGCGGCGAGTTAACGATGGCACAACTCATTGCCGAGATCAAGGCTCTGAGTGTGGGAGTAGCCAGGATCGATGCATTGGGATTGGCCATTGCCCAGCTTCAGGTAGAGCACGCACCCACTCTTATGTCCAAGCCGCCAGCCTCCATGGAGAAGGGGGGTCCGTCCCAGGCTCCTGAACCTCTCCACTCTGACTTCCCAGTGCCTACAGACCGCGAGATGCGCTTTGCTCAGGATGGTGTGCACTTTGGCACTGTCGACCAGGCCATGGATGGGAGGCGCCAGGCTTGGGACTCGCGAGGCACACTAGGTGTTCGGGAAAATGCCCTAATGGTGCTGCCTACCCGAAACTTGTACCAGGAGATGGAGGATGACTGGGAGGAGTACCCAGGACGCGGAGCACTCCGGGGTGGGGTGGAACCCTACTTAGCCCGCCTACAGTTCTCACGTTATAATGGGGATGACGACCCTGTGGAGTGGTTGTACAAGGCGGAGAAGTTTTTTGCCTACCAGGGGACACAATCGGAGGCTGAACGACTATGCATAGCGGCTTTCCACCTCGACGGGGATGCATCAGTGTGCTTTTAGAGCTTTGAGAAGGAGGTGCGCTACCCCACTTGGACCGCCTTCTCCGATGAATTGTGCATCTAATTCGGCCCTAATGAGTTCCAAGACTTCAATAAATGCTTTCCTCCCTGCGCCAAACATCCACTGTGAGAGCATACTACACGGAGTTCATGAAGGTGGCTAACCGCCTTCCCGATTGGCCGGTGGCCACCTTGGTGGGCACGTTCAAGCGAGGGCTCAAACCAGAGATTTCTGAGGAGATGCGCCATTTTCCCTGTTCCAGCATGCGGGATGTCGTGCATCATGCATGCATCGAGGAAGAGAAATTGGCTAGACAGAGGCATGGGGGCAGGCTCGGACCCTTTCCTCGGGCTACTGTGCCCGCTCCAGCTAGCAGCTCAGGGGTTGGCCGCGCTGACCAAGCACCCCCTTAGACCGGCTCGATTGTCCACCGTCTCACTCCGGCGCAAATGGAAGAACGCCGTTCAAAAGGGCTTTGTTTTCGCTATGATGAGATGTTCGTTCTTGGGCACCGTTGTTCCATCAAAGGCAGTCTATTAGTGGAGGAGATCGATGAGGAGGCAGAGGTGACGGATGGGCTTGATTCTTCATACCCTGCCGATACACTGCCGGAGATTTCTGTGCATGTTTTTTCAGGGGCTTTTACTCCGCGCACCATGCGAGTACAGGGTTACCTCAAGTGACAACAGGTTGCTATTCTGATTGACAACGGGTCGACTCGCAACTTCATCAACGACAAGGTGGCTTAGCGACTAGGCTGCTTTGTGTCTGACTTGACACCCTTTGATGTCTTGATTGGGGATGGTAAGCACCTCCGCAGCTCCGGGGTGTGTGCCCAGGCCGCACTCTCCATTCAGGGCCATACATTCGTGACCGACCTATTCTTGCTTCCGATGAAGGGGGCAGACGTGGTGTTAGGGGTGCAGTGGCTCCAAGAGCTTGGGGACATTCTCTGGAACTTCAAGGACCTGGTGATGGATTTCTCAATGAACGGACAATGGGTGTGCCTCCAAGGCTCTCAGCCAGGCACTCTCCTTTCTGCTCAGGTGACAGGGTCCTTATTCCGATTCGCATCACAGGGACTACTTCTCCAGCAGCAGGCCTTGGTAGACGTTGTGCAGGATGACTTGCCGCATGATCTTCTAGACCTCTTGGCAGAGTATGGCAATGTGTTCGCTGAACCACGGGGCCTTCCTTCGATGCGGGTGCATGACCACTCTATCCCGATCATTCCAGGTGCTTCTCTAGCCAATGTCCATCCCTATCGCTATCCATACATTCAGAAGGCTGAGATCGAGCGTCTGGTGGTGGACATGCTTCATTCTGGTATCATTCGGCCTAGCACGAGCTCCTTTTCTTCCCTAGTGTTGCTAGTCTGTAAGAAGGATGGTACTTGGCACTTCTGTGTTGATTACCGGGCGCTGAATGCTATCACAGTGAAGGACAGTGGTGGAGGAACTGTTGGACGAGCTGTCTGGTGCTACCGTATTCAGTAAACTTGACCTTCGTTCAGGTTATCATCAGATCCGTATGCAGCCCACCGATGTGAACAAGACCGCCTTCCGCACTCATGATGGTCATTTCGAGTTCCTGGTTATGCCGTTCGGCCTCACGAACACGCCCTCTACATTTCGGAGTCTTATGAATGACCTCTTCCGGCCCTTCCTCCAATGCTTCATATTGGTGTTCTTTGATGATATCCTTGTCTAGCAAGTCGTGGGGTGACCACTTGGAGCATCTTAGGTCTCTGTCTTTGATATCCTGCAAGCTAATTCATTGTTTCTTAAACGCTCGAAGTGTTCGTTTGGCAGCCCACAGGTGGAGTACTTGGGTCATATTATCTCTCGTGACGGCATGGCTACCGACCCCTCTAAGGTGCCTGCCATGCTGTCCTAGCCATCTCTTTCTTGCGCCAGGGCGCTGCGAGGCTTCCTTGGCTTGACTGGCTATTATCAGCGCTTTATTCACCGATATGGCGAGATTGCTCGCCCCCTTACTCAGCTGTTACAGAAAGGCGCATTTTGTTGGTCGGACGCTGCCCAGGCGTCCTTTGAGGAGTTGAAGCAAGCTATGGTGACCGCCCCTGTTTTGATTCTTCCTGATTTCAGCCGGCCATTTGTGGTTGAGACCGATGCTTTGGATGCCAGCTTGGGGGCAGTACTACTTCAGGAGGAGCATCCCATTGCCTACTTCAGCAAGGCTTTGGCTGGCTGCTCCCTGTCCCTCTTTGTCTACGAGAAAGAGATGCTGGCCATTGTTCTCGCGGTCAACAAATGGCTCCCTTATTTGCTGGGCCGGTGGTTTCTCATTCGAACTGACCATCAACCGCTCAAGTACTTTATCGAACAGAGGGTGTCCACTCCCACGCAGCAACAGTGGGTCAGCAAGTTATTGGGCTATGACTATGAGGTTGTGTACAAGAAGGGATCTAACAACACCGTGGCTGATGCATTGTCTCGCTGCACCATCCTAGGTTCGTGCTTGACTATTTCCGGTCCGGTTTGTCCATTCCATGCTAAATTGAAACAGGCATATCAAGATGATTCACCGACCACCACACTGATTGCGGCCCTCCAGTCTGACCCGTCAGCGCGCCCTTGCTTTGCTTGGAAGGATGGCCTTCTTTTCTGGAAAGACCGTCTTTGGGTGCCTGAGGTTGCCGATCTACATCAGTGTATCATAGCTCACTTCCATGCCTCTCCCTTGGTGGGTCATGAAGGTGCCCTTCGCACCTATAAACGGGTCAGTCAGAGCTTCTTGTGGCAGTGTGTACGTCGCGCGGTGACTGCTTATGTGGCCACTTGTGATGTCTTCAGCATGCCAAGTCCGCCACCACCTCTCCTGCCGGGTTACTTCAGCCAATGCCCATTCCAGATAAGGTTTGGGACGATGTTTCTATGGACTTTGTAGAGGCCTTGCCGTTGGTCCAAGGCAAGTCGGTGATCATGGTGGTAGTGGATCGCCTGTCCAAATATGCCCATTTCAGTGCTCTAGGTCATCCCTACAACGCCAAGTCTGTGGCGGAACTATATGTTCGAGAGGTAGCCAAATTGCACGGTATGCCTCGCACTATCGTCTTTGACCGTGACAGGATTTTTATCTCTCAGTTTTGGCAGGAGTTCTTCACTCTACACGGCACTTCTTTGTACATGAGTACTGCCTATCATCCACAGACTGATGGGCAAACTGAGGTCGTCAACCGCTATTTGGAGCAGTATCTGCGCTGTTTTACTGTCTCAGCCCCGTCGTTGGCTTCAGCTCCTTCCATAGGCCGAGTGGTCTTATAATATTGCTTATCACACTCGTGCCAGGTTTACTCCTTTTGAGGTACTATATGGGCGGCTGCCCCCTACCGTGCTCTCCTATGTTCCCCATCGGTCCTCAGTTGTCGAGGTTGACTACATGCTCCAGACTTGGGATGATGTTCTTCGCCAGCTTAAGGGGAACCTGTCTAAGGCTCGAAACAGAATGAAGCAGATTTATGATAGCCATCACACAGAGCGCGAGTTTGCCATGGGGGACTTGGTTTATGTCTCCGTTCTACCTCAGCGCCAGACCTCCTTGTTCCAGCCCGAGCACTCTAAGCTTGCCCCCCAATTTCATGGTCCATATGTTGTTGAAGAGCGCGTTGGATCGGTTGCTTATCGCCTCACTCTTCTGTCAGGTTCGATGATCCATCCTGTTTTTCATGTTTCCCGGCTGCGCCGTTGCATTGGTGACCCTTCCCTGGCCATGGATGCTCCACCTCTTCCATTGATGGGCCCCGTGGCTTCTTCTAACCCAATTCCTGTAGCACTGCTTGATAAGCGCCGTGTACGCCGCTCTGGTCATATTACCATAGAGGTTTTAGTCTCTTGGCAGGGCCAGTCACTTGAGGACACTACGTGGTTGTCTGAGGATGAGTTTCTGCTCCGGTATCCTTCGTGGTTGCCTTGCAGACATGGCATGTGCAGAAGCGTGGTGGAGTGTTGTGCACGAGTGCACTAGGCTTAGTATTTACCTTTATTTCAGTACTTTAATTATGTTCATTAGGCTAGTTTCCCTTATGATTAGCAGATGACTGTTATTTGTATTTTGGATGATTTGTAATGGGCGAACTAGTGGACCATGGGTGAACCGGGCCCACTAGTGGCATGATCCCCAATGTGGGGTGCGACTCCCCATAAAGGGGTTGTCTTCCTCCTTTGTGGTTATGCTTAATGAAATTCCAGAATTTCTTTTCCCTTTCTTCCAGCTTCTTTCCCTTTCTCTGCGTAGAACTCCTGTGTACCTATTGTGCCTACATCGGGCACAACAATTATGATTTATGCATATTCATAACGAACTTCTATTTTAATCGATTAAAACGATTTAACTTGACCAAAAGTAATTCAATTGGTTCATCGTTTAGTGCGTTTTATTCATTCTTACGAACTTACTATATGAGTACATATTTCTTGAAAATAACTAAATATACATTCATGACGAGCTTGGGTGCTTTATTTTAAAACTATTTAAGCGAATAAAATCACCTAAGTTAAGGAAGAATGATAAATTATGGTATCACTTTCTCCATTTGATTTGTAATTATGAATGTAATAAATGAATTGGAGGTCTCTTTAATCATTAAATAATATAATTATTTACATACATGATTAACAAACTTTAGTTTTAACCGATTAAAAGGATATAACTAGACCAAAAGTGGTCCGATTATTTCGTAGTTTAGTCGTTTGATTCATTCTTACGAATATAGTAAATGAGTACTTATTTCTTTAAAACAGCTAAATAAACATTCGTGACGAGCTTTGGTGCTTTGTTCTAATGCTAGTTAAGCGAATAAAATTATATAAGCTAAGGAATAATAGTCAAATTTTGTATCACTTTCTCAATTTGATTCGTACTTACGAATGTAACAAATGATTGAAAGGTCTCTTTAAACTTTAAATGATATAACGATTTATGCACATTCTTAATATACTTCAGTTTTAATCGATTAAAAGGATATAACTTGACCAAAAGTGGTCCGTTTTGTTCGTCGTGTAGTGCAATTGATTCATTCTTTTAAACTTAGTAAATGAGGACGTATTTTTTTAAAACAACTAACTATACATTCGTAATGAGGATGTGTGCTTTGTTCTAAAACTAGTTAAGCAAATGATAATATTAGTTGAGGAAGAACAGTCTAATTGTGGTATCACTTTTTCTATTTGATTCGTAATTACGAATATAATAAATAATTATGAGGTTTTTTTAAACTTTAAAGGGTATAACAATTTGTACAAATTCATAACGAACTTTAGTTTTAATCGTTTCAAAGGATATAACTAGACCAAAAGTTGTCTGAGTAGTTACTTGTTTAGTGCGTTTGATTTATTCTTATGAACTTTGTTAATGAGTACTTATTTCTTTAAAACAACTAAATATACATTCATGACAAGCATTGGTGTTTTGTTCAAAAACTAGTTAAGTGAATGAAATCACATAAGTTATGGAAGAACGGTCAAATTGTGAAATCACTTTCTCCATTTGATTCATAATTAGGAACATAGCAAATGATTAGAAGGTCTCTTTAAACCTCAAACGATTTAATGACTTACGCACACTCATAATTAAAAGCATATAACTAGACAAAAGTTGTCCGATTGGTTTATTGTTTAGTGCTTAAAACAACTAAATATACGTTTGTGACGAGCTTGGGTGCTTTATTAAAAAAGGAGTTAAGCAAATGAAATCACATAGGTTAAGGAAAAATAGTCAAATTTTCATATCACTTTGTCCATTTAATTCGTAATTATGAACAAATGAATTGGTGGTTTCTTTAAGCTTTAAACGATATAATGATTTGCGTACATTCTTAACGAATTTAAATTTGAACCGATTAAAAGGACATAACTAGACAAAAAGTGGTCTGATTGCTTCATAGCTTAGTGTGTTTAATTCATTATTAACAATTTAGTAAATGAACATTTACTTATTTAAAATAATTAAATACACATTCGTGATGAACTTGAGTGTTTTGTTCTAAAACTAATTCAGTAAATAAAATTACATAAATTTATGAATAACGGTCAAATTATTGTATTATTTTCTCCATTTGATTCGTAATTATGAATGTAATGAATGATTTGGAGGTCTCTTTAAACTTTAAACTATATAAGAATTTACACATATTCTTAACGAACTTTGGCTTTAATAGATTGAAAGGATATAATTGGACCAAAAGTGGTCTGTTTGGTTCATAAATTAGTGCATTTTATTATTTTTGAAGAACTTAGTAAATGAGTACATATTTCTTTAAAATAACTAAATATGCATTCCTGATGATCTTAATTGCTTTGTTCTAAAACTAGTTAAGCGAATGAAATCACATAACCTAAGGAAGATCGGTCAAATTGTGGTATCACTTTCACCATTTGATTCATAATTATGAATGCAATAGATAATTAGGGGGGTTTCTTTAAACTTTAAATGGTATAATGATTTGTGCACATTCTTAACGAACTTTGGTTTTAATCGATTACAAGGATATAACATAACCAAAAGTGGTTTGATTAGTTTGTTGTTTAGTGCATTTGATTAATTTTTACGAACTTAGTAAATGAGTAGTTATATTTTTAAAACAACTAAATACCGTGACAAGCTTGGGTATTTTGTTCTAAAACTAGTTAAACAAATGAAGTCACATAAGTTAAGGAAGAACAGTCAAATGATGGTATCCCTTTCCCCATTTGATTCGCAATTATGAACCTAATAATTGATTAGGAGGTCCCTTTAAACTTTAAATGATGTAACGATTAATGCACATTCTTAGTGAACTTGGTGATTGGTTCGTAATTTAGTGTATTTCATTCATTCTTACGAACATAGTAAATAAGTTCGTATTTATTTAAAATAAAAAAATATACATTCGAGACAAGATCTAGTGCTTTGTTTTAAAATTAGTTAAGAAAATGAAATCACAAAAGGTAAGGAAGAACGGTCACATTGTGGTATCACTTTTTCCATTTGATTTGTAATTACAAATGTAACAAATGATTGAGAAGACTCTTTAAACATTAAATGATATAATGATTTGTTTACAATCTTAACAAACTTCAGTTTTAATCGATTGAAATGATATAACTAGATCACAAGTGGTTCAATTAGATCGTCGTTTAGTGCATTTAATTCATTTTTACAAACTTCAATTTTAATTGATTAAAAGGATATAACTTAGATCAAAAGTGGCCCCATTGGTTCATCATTTACTGCATTTGATTCTTTCTTATGAACTATATAAATGTGTACTTATTTCTTTGAAACACCTAAATATGCATTCGTGACGAGCTTGGGTACTTTGTTCTAAAACTAGTTAAGCGAATGAAATCACATTAGTTAAGGAAGAATGCATAAATTATGGTATCACTTTGTCCATTTAATTTGAAAGTATAAACGTAACAAATAAATGAGAGGTCTATTTAAACTTTAAACGATATAATAATTTGTGCATATTCTTAATGAAGTTTGGTTTTAATCGATTAAAAAGATATAACTTGACCAAAAGTGGTCCAATTGGGTCGTCATTTAGTATGTTTGATTCATTTTTACAAACTTAGCAAATGAGTATGCATTTCTTTAAATCAACTAAATATACATTCGTGATGAGCTTGAGTGCTTTATTAACTAGTTAAGCAAGTGAAAATCACATAGTTAAAGAAGAATGGTCAAATTGTGGTATTAGTTAATTGTGGTATCACTTTGTCCATTGTTTTCATAATTATGAACATAATAAATGATTTGGAGGTTTCTTTAAACTTTAAATGATATAACAATTTGTGTACATTCTTAACAAACTTCAATTTTAATCAATTGAAAGGATATAAGTAGACCAAAAGTGGTCTAATTGGTTCATCGTATTGTGTGATTGATTCCTTCTTACAAAATTAGCAAATAAGTATGTATTACTTTAAAACAACTAAGTATATATTTGTGTTCAGCTTTGGTGCTTTGTTAAAAATCTAGTTAAGTGAATGAAATCACATAACTTAAAGAATAACAGTCAAATTGTGGTATCACTTTCTGTGTTTAATTTGTAATTACGAACATAACAAAATATTGGGCCTTCTCTTTAAACTTTAAAAGATAAAACGATTTTGTAGATTCTTAACGAACTTCGATTTTAATCGACTAAAATGATATAACTAGACAAAAAGTGGTCCAATTGGTTCATGTTTAGTGCGTTTGATTCATTTTGACGAACTTAGTAAATGAGTACTTATTTCTTTAAAACAACTAAATATACATTCGTGATGAACTTCGGTGCTTGGATCTAATACAAGTTAAGTGAATGAAATAACATAAGTTAAAAAAAAATGGTCAAATTGTGGTATCACTTTCTCGATTTGATTCGTAATTAAGAACATGATAAATATCTCTTTAAACATTATATGATATAACAATTTTTATACATTCTTAACAAACTTTGGTTTTAATCGATTAAAAGGATATAACTTGACCAAAAGTGGCCTGATTGATTCGTCATTTAGTCATTTAACTCATTTTTACAAACTTAGCAATAAATACATATTTCCTTTGAACAACTAAATATACATTTGTGATGAGCTTGGGGGCTTTGTTCTAAAACTAGTTAAGCGAGTAAAATCACATAAGTTAAGGCAGAATGGTCAAATTGTGGTATCACTTTGTCCATTTGATTCATAATTATGAACATAGCAAATGATTGGGAGGTCTCTTTAAACATTAAACTATATAAATATTTGTACATATTTTTAATAAACTTTGGTTTTTATTAATTAAAAGGATTTAACTTGACCAGAAGTAGTCTAATTGGTTCAACGTTTATGTGCCCGATGCGGCACGATCGGTACCTTGGAGTTTCACACAGGAAAAGGGAAGGAAGAAGGAAGAAAGGGAAGAAGAAAGTGAATATCCAATTGCAAAACCAACAAAGAAGAGAGGGGCGACCGATAAAGGGAGTCGACCCACCCACCTAGGGAGTCCTGCCAACTAGTGGGTTCGGCTATGCCGTGGTCCACTAGCTGGCCCAGTACAGTTATTTCTCCTAATTCATGAGCAAACATAAGAAAATACTAAGCTTATACATACGAAAATAGCCTAATGCCCTAAAATAACAAGGAAATAAAGTAGTCTGGTAAAGGTGCACAACACTCCACCACACTTCTGCAATTCACTTTGACCTCAAGGCGACCAAGCTGGGTATCGAATCATAAACACATCCACAGAAATCCACATGGCATCCTCAAGGGGATGACCCTGCCAAGAAACAAGCACCTCGGTAGTGATCTGACCCGAACGGAAGACCCGACGCTTATCAAGCACTAAGGCCGAAATAGGATATGAAGGCTGGACTGGTCCCATCAAGGGAGGTGGTGGAGCATCAGTGGCCAAGGATGCATCACCTATGCAACGGCACAATCTGGAGACATGGAAGACGGGGTGGACTAAGGAGTTAGGTGGTAGAGCAAGGCAGTAAGCCACCGGGCCGATATGCTCCTCCATAGCATAGGGACCACGGAAACGGGGGGCGAGCTTGGAATGCTCGGGCTGAAACAAGGATGTCTGGCACTGAGGTAGAACAGAGACATAAACCAAGTCATCCACCGCGAACTCCTAGTCTGTGTGCTGACCATCATAAATTTGCTTCATCTGGTTCTGAGCAGAGGACAAGTTCTCCTTGAGTTGTGGAAGAACATTGTTCGGTGTCTGGAGCATATAGTCCACCTCCTCCATAGAGGAGCAGTGAGGAACATAAGACAACACTGTCAGGGGGGCATACAGTACCTCAAATGTAGTGAAACCGGCACGAGTGTGATGGGCGGTATTATATGACCACTCCACCCAAGGAAGAAGCTGAAGCCATATGCGGGGCTGAGACATCGTGAAATAGAGGACATCTTATTTGTTCGCTATTTAGTGCATTTGATTCATTCTTACGAACTTAGCAAATAAGTACATATTTCTTTAAAATAACTAAATATACATTCGGGACGACCTTGGGTGCATTGTTCAAAAACTAGTTAAGAGAATGAAATAATATAAGTTAAGTAAAAACAACCAAATTGTAGTATCACTTTGTGAAATTGATTTGTAATTATGAACCTATCAAATGAATGGGAGCCCTCTTTAAACTTGAAACGATATTACGCTTTTTGAACATTCTTAACGAACTTCGCTTTTAATCGATTAAAAACTTATAAATAGGCCAAAAGTGGTCCGATTGGTTTGACATTTAGTGTGTTTCATTCATTTTTATGAACATAGCAAATGAGCTTTAAAACAACTAAAGATATATTTGTGATGAGCTTGGGTACTTTGTTCTAAAACTAGTTAAGCGCATGAAATCATATAAGTTAAGGAAGAACAACCAAATTGGGGTATCACTTTATCTATTTGAATCATAATTATGAACGTAACAAATGAATGAGAGGTCTATTTAAACTTTAAATGATATAATAATTTGTGCATATTATTAATGAACTTCAATTTTAATCGCTTAATAGGATATAACTGGACCAAAAGTGGTCCGATTGGTTCATCAATTAGTACATTTGATCCATTCTTATGAAATTAGCAAACAAGTATTTATTTCTTTAAAGCAATCAAATACACTTTCATGATGAGCTGGGGTGCTTAATTAAAAAATTAGTTGAATGAAATAAATCTCATAAGTTTTAACGAATTTCAGTTTTAATTAATTAAAAAGATATAACTATACCAAAAGTGGTTCGATTAGTTCACATTTAGTGCATTTAATTCATTCTTGCGAACGTAGCAAATGAGAACGTATTTCTTTGATACAAATAATTATACATTCGTGATGTGCTTGGGTGCTTTGTTTAAAAACTAGTTAAGAGAGTAAAATCACATATGTTTAGGAAAAATGGTCAAATTGTGGTATCACTTTCTCCATTTGATTCATAATTACAAACGTAACAAATGATTGAGAGGTCTCTTGAAACTTTAAGTAACAAATTTTGTAAAATCTTAACGAACTTAAATTTTATTCGATTAAAAATATATGAATAGTCCAAAAGTGGTCCGATTGGTTTGTTATTTAGTCAGTTTAATTCATTCTTACGACCTTAGCAAAGGAGTATGTATTTTTTTAAAACAACTAAATATACATTACTGACGAGCTTGGGTGCTTTGTTCTAAAACTAGTAAAGCGAGTGAAATAATATAAGTTAAGGAAGACAGACTAATTGTGGTATCACTTTATCTATTTGATTTGTAATTACGAATATAAACAATGAATGGGTAGTCTCTTTATACTTTAAACAATATAAGGATTTGTGCATATTCTTAATGAACTTTTATTTTTAATTGATTGAAAGGATATAACTAGGAATAAAGTGTTTTGATTAGTACATCATTTAGTGCGTTTGATTTATACTTACTATAACGCTCGAGATTTTTCATACATTTTCCTTAAAATTCATAGAAAATATTTGTAATATAATATCTGTAAATCAAAGGAAAAATGACGAAATCAAAACCTGAGAAAACCATTTATAATTTAAAACACTAAACATCAATTTTTCATCTAAATATTTTCATAATATGGTCAAACATCGTACGGTCAAAGAAAATATCCTCAGGCGCTACTTGAAAACACACGTACGACTAAATTACCATGATCATGGAATTTTAAATACAAATAACTCCTAGGCATCCCTGAGTACAAGTTCCATAAACAGTCCACTGTTTGATCCAAATTGAAAGTCCAAAAGGTATAACACTTTAATTTTCATCTCACCCAATATATTAGATCGTGACACAAAATATACTCTCATTGAGTCAAGGTTATACCTGAATCAAAGGGAAACAATCCTTCGCAGAATCAAGCACCCATCTCTAGGAGCTCTCCAACAGAACCTATAAAAGCCTCCTGAACACGGGGCTAAAAAGTAGGGTAATGAGTATTTTCATACTTAGTAGGAAAATACCCAGTAGGAGAATCCTAAACAATGAACTCAATAAGTTCATAATATACATGCATTCATGCAATTCAAACATGAAGCAGTTAACATAATATAATCATATACATATACATATAATAATGCATAGAACACCAATAAAAGCAAACTTACACAAACACCCTTAATCAGGGTCTTACAACTTACTCGAACCATCATATGCATACTCAATACCTTACACATACTTGTACGACCTTACTCGTACAATCTTACACTTACAGTCCTCTCTAAATCATATACTTATAGTCGTGCTCAGAAACTTACACTTATATTCTTACTCAGAATCATCATCTTACAGTCGTGGTCATACTCATACTCATACAACTTACATGTACTTGTACAACCTTACTCATACAATCATACGCTTACTATCTTACTCAAACATACACCTACAATCGTACTCATACTATCGACTACTGAAGCTCATTACAACTAATAAGCTCTAGCATCAAAAAAGAAAAGAATGCCATTGGGGCATCACCTTAACCTCCGGGGAGTGACTAGACACCACGGACTTTTCCGAAGGCAAGACACACCTATGCTCATGGGGCATAAGATCAGATAGGTAAGAGTAGATCCATGATACTACTTACCTGAGCGCACAAACATACACCAACACATAAGGGATCATACAATTGCCCACACATAAGGGGTCTTATAGTGCCATATAATTGCCCACCATTATGGGTCTTATAGTGCCATATAATTGCCCACCATTATGGGTCTTATAATGCCATATAATTGCCCACCATTATGGGTCTTATAGTGCCAGTGCCACTCTTTGGCAAAAATCATATAGTGTCTCTTGGGCGGAATCATACAATGCCACTATTGGGCAGGAATCATACAACGCT
Source organism: Saururus chinensis (assembly GCA_035235625.1). Taxonomy (NCBI): domain Eukaryota; kingdom Viridiplantae; phylum Streptophyta; class Magnoliopsida; order Piperales; family Saururaceae; genus Saururus; species Saururus chinensis. The sequence goes on from CP141140.1 coordinate 34,728,095, forward strand.
CTCAATAGAGCATCAAACGTCTGGGCTTAAATAACACATAGACCAAATCAAAAATATACATATAGTTGCTCTCAATAGAGCATCAAACATCTGGTGGTCTATATAGCACATAGACAACATCCCATAGGATAAACACCATGGCAAGACATGAGAAATGCTCAGCCGACTCATTATCAGCTAGCTCAAATAAGGAACTTAATCCATCGAACCCTCAAGTCTCAAACTCACAATGTTATTATTAGCTTTCTCATAATTCAAGTTTGAATTAAGTATATTATGCGGTACAATTACGCCACTCACAGTCCTCGACTGATCAAACCGAAGCTGAGCCCGATCGAAACCCCAGTTCGTCAGGGCAACGGACTTCACCTACCCATCCATATCATGATCAACTCACCGTACATCAAATCCTTACATAATCATACAGTCTCCGCCATCTACCTTATGGCCAAAACATCTTACACATACGTCATCAAACTAAGCTCCTCACAGTAGATACCCGTTATCACCCTCTTACTTAATACCTCACTTATTATGATTACTTTTCATTTCATAATCTGTTCGTTATGCTTGTACAATTATGCACGCTCTTATTGTCTAATAAACCTCCATAAGGCTCCAAGCCTAAGTCCACTTACTTATCGAACCCCTAATGTACGCTCCAAACCGAACCAAACCAATATGTTCCACTCCTTGCCTATCAAACTCACGTCTGTTGTCTTCTGTCACACACTTACACAGCCACATACACAAGCAAATCCTCACCAAACACCTTGCCACTTCTTATCGTTCATCGCCCATACCTCTGCCCTCACACACAGTTCACATGCATAACTTACTCAAAATCGCTAGCCATCACTAGCGCATATATATTCCACATCCATAAAACATACATACATCTCAAACATATCATATGTATCTCAACATGGCATAATTCATTATCTTATATCATGCCAACATATCATGATTTAATATCCAAAACACGGAATCATACAATCCTGGCATGCTGTTACTCATTCAACACATGCTATCATGAAATTACGAGTTTAAAGCTCCCCTACCTCGTAATCATGATGTTTGATGGCGAGCATACAACGGTGGTGGCATCGGTGGTAGAGTTGGTGGCCAAAAGCATTTCCTAACCAAGAGAGCTACTGTCTCGAGGTTTTAGGAAGCACCAAAACTACTCACGGCCAAACAGTGGTGACACAGATCAACGTGACAAAATCTGCGATCCACGGCGGAACACTAGGGCGGCTAGGACAAATGCCTTGCCAACGAGTGGCAGGTGAGACTAGAATTCAAGGGTGTACTAAATGAAGGTTGGCCGACAGCTGAGAAATACTCGGCCGGCCACAAAACGTCAAAATCAGCTATGGACAGCACCTAACGGCGTCGATTTTGCGTTTACAAAGGCCCACATAAGGGCAGAGGGTGTGGGGCAACACTAAAGGATGGAGGAGAGGTGGTGGAGGACTCCGATGTCAACTCCAGATGATGGCGGAGCCATCCAACGGTCAGGCTATGCCAAAGCAACACCAAAACCCTAACCCACACGCGCGGCTACTTACACACGCAACCAAAGGGAGGAGGAGAGGGCTAGACGGTGTCGGCCCAAAGCTTGTAAGGGCGGTAGGGCCATGCCCAAGGGTAGTGACCAACAAAGACGACCTTTGCCATTGCCGTGCCGAGGTAGGCCGATTAGAGGCCAATCGGCGTCCGGTGAGGGTAAGACTGTGGCTCTCTGAATAGTGCGGTCAAACACATAACCTACAAAGGGGACACGTGGGTCATGTCGAAAAAAGAGGGTTGGTGCTGCACTAGGGCGGCTAGCCACCTCTAGGATGAGACTCGTCGAAGTATGGTGGATAAGAGGGTGTTCATCATCCAACGATGCTTGATGGCCCAAAATGGGTAGAAAACCCTGGGGCATGAAGGAGCAGGGGTTACTAGTGGCTCTGGCCGACTCCATCGTGGCCCTAGCGGCCAGGAGGAGCTATCTCCATCCAGAGGTGACAACCAATGGTAGTGGCAACATGCTGATAGACAACAGGGGGAGGAAGAACAATCAGCTCGGTTTGTTCGGATGGAACACTACAACCGGGCGAGGGCAGACCTAGTTCCGACTGAGCGGAGGGAGCCAAAAAGAACAATTGGGTAGTGGGGATCGACTGAGGCGATGGCCCTATCGTCACTAGCCCAAGTCTAGCCGGTCGGAGGCTGGCTCACGTCGGCACGTGGTGTTATGTCCAAACTAGGACTATGAAGTAGTCTAGTTTATATTTTTTTTTTACTTGTCAACTATAGTAAACAAGGTCGATCCACAGGGAAAGCCTTGTGTAACAAAGAAAACTATTACAAAGAGAATAGAATAGAGAATGAAGGTAAAATAGAGAATAAGAGACAATCAAAGAGAAAGTGCTAAGGCATTGGAAATCCACTTGTAATAAATCTCTAATGTGTATTTGATTCAAATGATAACTCAATTAAGATCAAATGAAAATTTGTTTCAATCGAAAAATTTATCTTTTAAAGAACTTTGAAATAGAACAATAGTAATTGATTGCTTACTACGTGAAAGCATTAACTGTATAATCATAGGGAATTATAAGCATTCGGCGTGCCTTTTGTCAATGCCGAATCAAATAATTATATAGATTATAAACTCTTTAAATATGGAACATCAATTTAAAATGATAAAGAACTTAATTGAATCAACATAACCATTAAACATCAAGTACAAGCTAGCCTTAGCTTGAGAGCTTAGAAAGTCATTACAATAAAACTAAAAACAAAAATACAAAAGAAGAGAAGAAAAATAGAAGAAGAGAGCTCTAAAAAGGAGGGGATGATGCCTTTATCATGTCTACCCCTCTATTTATAAGAGTAGAAGGGGCTACTTCAAAGGGGAAAGTCAAATCATATCTCTAGATTGCATCCTAATTGGTTGTTTCTTTGACAATGATTAAATTCTAAATCAATCAAATAAATTAATAATTTATTTAGGAAATAAATATCTTTGAATATTCCTTTAGTTATCCAATCATCCCCATTGTCTTTCCTTATATGTATCAATCACAATCAATGAAAATATTCTTCATGTGCTAGCCTCGGGTTATTTAACTAGCTGTCCCTTTTCATGCCAAATTCGACCCATAAAGCTTTGGAATTGTGAATTTCTTCCAGAAATAATGATTGTAGCCACGGAAGTCTTCTGTCCAATGCCACTAGAATTTTACCAATCCAAATTATACATAGAAAGATATAGTCGAAATACTAAGGCTATGTCAATATGTCCGAATCAACTTTTTTTTCTAATTTAGTTCTCTTGTTGCAGATCTCAAATTCAATGGGTCCAAAAGGTTGTGTTCGACCATTCCATATATGTTTAGACCATTAGGAACCCATTCTTGACTTTTAAATAGCTTTGAGTAGTTGGGCTTTCTTCCTCTTTTAGTTGGATCTTGTTGAAGCCTGTTTAGACATGTAAACTCAATTAAGGTCCAACTAACTTATTCAAAACATAAATAGCCCAAATAAGTAATAAATTAACAAAAAATAAGATTGTAATTATAAATGTGAGAATATTTAATTGAACATTATTTTAGTGCATCAAATACCCCAAACCTACTTTTTCCTAGTCCTCAAGCAAAATAAAAATTAAAATAATAAAAAACAAAACTAACAACTCCACTTCCGCAGGAAATCTCGATTGCATTTAGCAATGCAACAAGCCTTTAAACCCCTAGCTTACACTAGTGGACGAGTTATAGTCTCGTGAGGGTTTGCTGTGAATATACCCACAAAATTCAAAATTTTAATGATAAAAGAAAATTAAAATTAAAACAACATGAAATTTACAAATCAACTCCTCCTAAACATGTGACTTCATTTAGTAAAATCAATCATGCATAATACAACTTGTCTTCTTAAGCAATAATTTATTCTGACGACTTCATATTTGTGGCAAGTACTTATACATACATAATAGTAAAAAAAATAGACATTGCCAAGTAATTGTACAATCCCAATCTTATGAATTGAACAACTCAATGTGTCTCATGTCCACTCAGCAATTTCAACTTTAACACTCAAAAATAGACATTGGCATCCATTCATCTTCAAGAGATCATAATAGAGAATCATGCAAAACCTTTCTTGAAAAGTAAAAATACCATAGATCACCTAACAACTCATTCAAGATATAATTGCATAATGTCATACTAGAATTTTATGCTCATCACACATGACATGTGTAAGGCTTAGCCTTTTTAAGCTTTCTATAAGATCCATGCAACAAATGTTAGGCCAATGACTCCCAATCTAGTTAGCTCAGGGCACTAGGCATTAAAGCACCGCTCAGGTTTAATAACTTGGAACCAAATAGGCTTTAAAGCTATGCATGTCATAAATTAATCAACTCTACCTTTTAACTCAAACACCCTATGCTTAGTGAGGCATGCCGAGTTCCGATCTACTCAATAAAGTGACTTTAATTCATTATAATTTTTTATTCTTTTTTTACATTTTTTTCTTTTCTTTTACTTGAGCACATTATACAATCAACTTGAATTATGTTGACAAAAATTCTCAATTGTTCTACAAACCAAGAATAGTGTAGCCCAAAACTCTATTATGATAACATGAGTACTACTAGAACATGCCAAAGTTTTACTCTCATAAGAAAATAATTACTTAGATTCAATTATATCCACCAAGATATAAGATCACAATCAAGGGCTCGAATTCTTACTTAGGCAAATGCCTTTCTTAGTTTTTCAAAATAGGAGCACAAAAAAATCAATATGAAGTAATCAGAACTCAAAATTATTAAATATGTCAAGTCATATTATGAATAGTATGATATCATTAAACAAAGTCACATGTCTAAAAGAAGCATCAATGTAATAAACAAAAAATAAATCTAACTAATTTTTTTAATTTTTAATTTTTTAAGTAAAACAAAAAACATAAAAGAAAAATCTCTTTCTACACCCCCAAACCTAAACTAAACAATGTCTTCAATGTTTGAAATTTTTTTTTTGTTTTTATGATTTTGTTGTTTTTTTGTTTTTTGTGTAAAAATCATGAAAAGAAAATCAACGCTCATAATTTGGATTTTCAAGAGATGTAGACTCAACTTCAGGGACAAAATGGTCTAAAAATAATTTCAAACATTGGCCATTAACTTTGAAAACATCACTATTTTTTGGGTTTTCAATTTCAACAATTCCATAAGGAAATACAGTTTAAAGTTGTACAATAAAACTTTTTGAAATGGCTCAAAAGATTTTTGTAAAATATTTTTATCATAAAAAGCCTTCATTCTCTCTTTGTAAAGTTTTGAACTCTCCTAAGCATCATGTTGAATTTCCTCTAACTCATTGATTTGTAACTTTCTATTTAAGCCAGCCTTGTCAAAATTAAAATTCAAAGCTTTGATTGCCCAATACGCCCTATGTTCCAATTCCACAGGTAAGTGGCAAGCTTTTCCAAAAATCAAACTGTAAGGAGACATTCCAATTGGGGTCTTAAAAGTGGTACGGTATGCCCAAAGAGCATCGATTAGCTGTAAAGACCAATCTTTACCATTTAGATTTACCATTTTTGCAAAATATATTTAATTTCACGATTAGAAATCTCAACTTGTCCACTTGTTTGTGGGTGATAAGGGGTGGCTAGTTTTTGGGTAATCCCATACTTTCTCATCAAAGCGTCAAAAGGCTTGTTGCAAAAATGTGACCCCCCATCACTCATGATGGCTCACAATCTTCTAAACCTTGAAAATATATTTTCTTTTAAAAAGCTCACAATGACTTTGTGGTCATTGGTTTTGCTTGGAACCGCCTCAATCCACTTGGAAACATAATCGACGACAACTAAATTATAAACATAGCCAAAAGAAGGAGGAAAAGGTTCCATGAAATCAATGCCCCAATAATAAAAAATCTCAATAACCATATGAGGTTAAGAGGCATCATATTTTGAAGAGAAATGACTCCTAACTTTTGACACCGTTCACAAGTTTTGCAAAATTCACGAACATCTTTGAAAAGAGTTGGCCAATAAAAACCACATTGCAAAATTTTAGCGGTGGTCTTTTTAGAGGAGAAGTGAACACCGCATGCTTCAAAATGACAAAAAGAGATGATACTTACCTGTTCAGAATCAAGCACACATCTCTTTATTATTTGATCCGGACAGTACTTAAGGAGATAGGGGTCGTCCCAAAAGAAATACTTCACCTCGGTGAAGAATCTCTTTTTTTCTTGATGAGACCAATGATGGGGAACTTTACCTGTTAGCAAGTAGTTGGCAATGTCGGCATACCATGGAAGATGTGAGATGGCAAAAAGTTGCTCATCGGGGAATGTGTCCTAGATTGGAATGTTTTTCGAAGAATTAGAAAATTCCAATCTTGAAAGATGATCCACCACCACATTCTCTACTCCCTTCTTGTCTTTGATTGTGAGATCAAACTCTTGGAGCAGGAGTATCCACTGGAGCAATCTGGGCTTTGTATCTTGTTTGCTCAAAAGGTACTTCAAAGTTGCATGGTCAGTAAAAATGATAATCTGAGAGCCAATCAAATAAGAACTAAATTTGTCAAGTGCAAATACTACAACAAGAAGTTCTTTTTCAGTGGTGGAGTCTTTCATACCGGTGGTGACTCTAGTGGAAATTAACTCATCATTAACATTCTTTACCATTGTCACTCCAGACTTTTGGGGATAACTTGGGTGGGACTCACCCATGGACTATCAGAAATGGGGTAAATGCTACCCACATCTAATAATTTTAGGACCTTTGCTCTCACTACCTCTTTCATATTGGGGTTTAATCTCCTTTGCATTTGTCTCACAGGTTTTGTATTTTCTTCCATGAAGATCTTATGTGTGCAAATCAGGGGACTAATCCCCTTGATATCAGCAATGGTCCACCTAATGACATTTTTGTGATTTCTAAGGGCTTTGAGCAACTTGTGCTTCTGCAATGTTAGTTTAGGTGGTTGGACACTTGAGAGGAGAAGAGCGCTATTAGAAGGAGGTAACTCCTCAAAGCATGCCTTCCACTTATTGGTATCCAACAATGGAGTTGACTCTAATAAGGCATTTACATCATTAATCATAACATCATCATCAAAATTAAAATAAGAGAGACAGGCTTCAAGAGGGTTAGAAAATGAAGAAATAATAGCCATGTCATCAATAAGACTTTCTATAAGATTCACTTCATGCACATCCTCATCATCTTCTCCTAGTTGCCTAAAAATATTAAAAATGTTCAGTTCCAAAGTCATATTTCCAAAAGAAAGCTTCATAACATCATTTCTACAATTAATAAGAGCATTAGAAGTAGCAAGAAATGGGCGGCCTAATATGACAGGAATTTGATGTACAAGCATTCAAAATTGGTTGTGTCCAAAAAATAAAATCAACAGGAAAGTAACATTTTTCTACTTGTACTAGCACATCCTCAACAATTCCTCTTGGTGTTTTAACTGAGCGATCTGCAAGTTGAAGTGTAATGCTTGTGAGCTTCAATTCACCAAGTCCCAATTGTTTATAAACAGAATAAGGTAAGAGATTAACACTTGCCCCAAGATCCAGCAAAGCCTTTTCAATTCTATAATTCCTAATTATACAAGATATGGTTGGACAACCAGGATCTTTATATTTTGGTGAGGTGTTTTGTTGTAAAATTGTACTTACTTGTTTTGAAAAAAATGTCTTCTTTTGTACATTTAGCTTACGCTTGATTGTACAAAGGTCTTTCAAAATTTTGTATAAGATGAAATTTGTTTAATGGCATCTAAGAGAGGAATGTTAATCTTTACTTGTTTGAAAATTTCAAGAATGTCACCATTTTGCACCAATTTAGAAGAAGATTGTAATCTTTGCGGAAAAGGAGGAGGAATAGGAGAAACACAATCAGAGTTGTCAAGTTCATCACCATGTTCAGAATTCAATGACTCCTTAGGTTCAACAACCTTCATTGAAATGCCTTTGTTAATGACTTTTCCATTTCTCAAAGTGGTGATGGACTTAGCATGCTCTTTTTGTGAACTTAAAGAATTTAAATTTTTAATTACAAATTGACCTTTAGGATTTAGTTGAGGTTGAGAAGGAAACTTCTATTTTTCTTGAGTGCTCAAAGTTGTGGTCAATTGAGTGATAGAAGTCTTCAAGTCATTGATGACTTGCATTGTTTGGTTGTTTATTGTTGCTTAACTTTGCATAAAAGTTTGTAATGTGTCTTCAAGAGTCTTCTTATGTGGTGGAACAAAATTTGAAGAAGAAGGTACCTGCACATTTGACTCATTTCTCCATCTAAAGTTAGGATGATTTCTCCAATTAGGAGTATAAGTTTCAGAATAAGGAGAAGAAAATGGTCTTTTGTAGGTAGTCATAATATTTGCTTAAGTATGTAACACCTCTTGAAAAGCGGGGATTGTTGGACAATCCTATGTTTGGTGTCCATCACTCTCACATATACTACAAATATCTTGTATTTTTTGAGAAGCTTTAGACATGTTTTCCCTATTCATTTCCATAGCCTCAACCTTTCTAGTTAAACTTATAATTTTTGCTTTTACACCATCCTCTTCTTTAAGAAGGTACATGCCCCCCTTAGTTGCCACATTATATTTTGTCTTATTAATACTTTCAAATTCATTAGAATCTTCCCATGATTGAGCAATTTCAGCCAACACATCAAAATAGTCCCATGCTTCCTCAGGTTCTTTACTCAAAAACTCTCCATTACACATCATTTCAACAAATTGCCTCATATGAGAAGTTAAGCTATTATAAAAGAAACTAATTGTATGCCATGTTTCATATCCATGGTGTGGGCACAACAACAAAAGTTCTTTAAAATTTTCTCAACATTGAAAGAAAGTCTCGTTTTCTTTTTGTAAAAAATTCATGATGTTCTTTCTAAGTGTATTAGTTCTATGGGTGGGGAAAAACTTTTTCAAAAATTCTCTTTGCATTTCTTGCCATGTTCCAATGGATCTTGGCTTCAAAGAATTCAACTAATTTTTTATTTTTTCCTTTAAATAAAATGGAAAGAGTTTTAATCTAATAACATCATTTGAAACATTTTGGTTTGGCAAAGTTGCACAAACCTCTTCAAACCCTTTTAAATGCAAATATGGTCTTTCTGAATCTAAGCTATGAAATTTGGGTAGTAATTGAATTACACCCGGCTTGAGTTCAAAACCACCCACATTAGTTGGAAAAATCATGCAAGAAGGAGAACTTAATCTAGTTGGTTGCAAATAATCACGCAAGGTTTTAACTTGAACATTTTGTGCATTATTATCCCCATTATCACTTCTTAGTTCCTCATTAGTTCTTCTCAATCGTCTAGAATTATCTTGCACCCATGTAAACATGCAGCAATAATTTTTTTTTTTGGTAACAAATGAAAGTGAAAGTGCAGAAATTAAAAGACATAATATAAAAAGTTAGAGAGTTAGAAGTTAATATACAAAATTTAAATTACAAAATAAGGCCAAAGGCACTATCAAGGTACATGTTTGATCCCAATTTTTTTTCGTAGTAACGTGGGTAGTGCCTCTGGTCTAAAAAAAAGAATTACATAATATAAGTATTAAAAGTAAATGACATAAAGTAATTGATTGAATTTAAAGAGTTAGTGTGCAAAAATAAAAGTTAGAGAATTAGTAAAGTTAGAGTGATTTTTTTTCGTAACAGATTCTTGTCACACATTGCAATCCCTAGCAACGGCGCCAATTTGGTGTTATGTCCAAACTAAGACTATGAAGTAGTCTAGTTCAAATTTCTTTTTTACTTGTTAACTATAGTAAAAAATTTAAGAATAAGAGAATAAGAGAAAATAGAGAATAAGAGAAGGAAGGTAAAATAGAATAGAATAAAATAGAGAAGGAAGGTAAAATAGAGAATAAGAGACAATCAAAGAGAAAGTGCTAAGGCATCAGAAATCCACTTGTAATAAATCTCTAATGTGTATTTGATTCAAATGATAACTAAATTAAGATCAAATAAAAATTTGTCTCGATCGGAAAATTTATCTTTAAAAGAACAATAGTAATTGATTGTTTACTACGTGAAAACATTAAGTATATCATCATAGGGAATTATAAGCATTCAGCGTGCCTTTCGTCAACGCCGAATCAAATAATTATATAGATTATAAACTCTTTAAATATGGAACATCAATTTATAATGATAAAGAACTTACTTGAATCAACATAGCCATTAAACATCAAGTACAAGCTTCATTCCTAGCCTTAGCTTGAGAGCTTAGAAAGCCATTACAATAAAACTAAAAACAAAAATACAAAAGAAGAGAAGAGAAATAGGAGAAAAGAGCTCCAAAGAGGAGGGAATGATGCCTCTATCACGTCCACCCCTCTATTTATAGGAGTAAAAGGGGTTGCTTCAAATGGGAAAGCCAAATCATATCTCTAGATTACATCCTGATTGGTTGCTTCTTTGGCAATGACTAGATTTTAAATCAATCAAACAAATTAATGATTTATTTAGCAAATAAATATCTTTGAATCTTCCTTTAGTTATCCAGTTAGCCCCATTGCCTTTCCTTATGTGTATCAATCACAATCAATGAAAATGTTCTTCATGTGCTAGCCTTGGGTTATTTAACTAGCTGTCCCTTTTCATGCCAAATTCAACCCATAAATCTTCAGAATTGTGAATTTCTTCCTGACATAATGATTGTAGCCACAAAACTCTTCTTTCAATGCCACCAGAATAGTATTAATCTGAATTATATATAGAAAGATATGGTCGAAATACTAAGGCTGTGTCAATCTGTCCGAATCAGCTTTTTTCCTAATTTAGTTCTCTTGATGCAAATCTCAAATTCAATGGGTCCAAAAGGATGTGTTCGACCATTCCATGTATGTTTAAACCATTAGGATCTCATTTTTTACTTTTAAATAGCTTTGAGCAGTTGGGCTTCACTTCCTCTTCCAGTTAGATCCTGTTGAAGCATGTTTAGACATGTAAACTCAATTAAGGTCCAACAAACTTATTCAAAACATAAATAGCCTAAATAAGTAATAAATTAACAAAAAATAGGACTGTAATTGGAAATGTGAGAACATTTAATTGAACATTATTTTAGTGCATCAACACGCCCTCAATTTCTGTCACAGAGGGAAACAAGGGCGGAAAGGTCTGGCCGAGGGAAATCAGCAAGGGTGGAGCGACCATGGGGGTGGCGAAGCTGGCTGGGGGCGGTGCTACCATCGTCAACCCAAGGCTGGTCAGCTGGAGGCGAGCCAGAGGCTGGCTCTCGCCGGGCGTCAACCAATTTCTGTTACAAACAGAAATCGGGGAGAAGATGGGTTTGGCCGGAGGAAAGAGGGAGGGCGGAGGTGGAACCGGGCATGGAGAGGTGGACCACAGCCTTCGCCGGACCAAGGCGGGGCTGGACGGAGGTCTGGTCGGCGGTGGCTCACCACTATCAGCCATCGTTTCACCAAAACAATGAGGCAGTAGAAAATAGGGCAGATGGGGGGAAATTATGGGGTGGTGGAGGAGACCAAGTGAGGCCGGGAGTGGTGCCCCCTTGCCGTCACTGGGCCTGGGCGGAGCTGTTGGCGGTTGGTTAGCTCTCACCGGCTAACGGCAGCGGTAGAATTAGAGACCAAAGGGGTGGGAAAAATAGGGGCAGAGAGGAGAGAAGAGGGTGGGGCGGCGGAGCGGAGGTCCAGGAGGCCGGGAGGGGTGGCCTCCCACCGTGGCCGGCCCAAGATGGAGCCTTGGGTTGCTGGCTGGCCCTTTTCAGCCCACGACGATGGTAGTACAAACAAAACAGAGAGGGTGAGGGAGCTCACCGGGGGAAATACTAGCGGAGGGTGGAGCGCTCGTGGGGGCCGGGACAGTGGCCCCCTGCTGTCGCACGTCCGGGGCGGAGCCGGTGGCGGTGGCCCTGCATCCCATCGGCAGCCGACGGCGACTGGGACAAAAAAAATCGGAGACAGGGGAGGCAGTCGTTTCTCTCCCAGAAAGGTCTGGATCGGGCTTGGCCGAGCCCGAGCCCGTTGTCCTCTTTATTTTTCCTTTTTCTTCACTTATCCTTTTCTCTTACTGTTTCCGTTTCCTTCTGTCTTTTTCATGCCAAAAGCGCACGTCGAGGCCCGCAGCTTACGATTGACCCCACACCTGGCTCTATGGGTATGAATACTGGCTAAATACACTAAAGTGTCATATTTTTCTGTCGAAAATGACCCAAAAAATTGCAGGAAAAACACAAAAAATCGTCAAAAAATCAGGGGCATTACACTTACGAACTTAGCAAATAAGCACGTATTTTTTTAAACTACTAAATATACATTCGTGATGAGCATCGATGCATTCTTCAAAAACTAGTTAAGCGAATGAAATCACATTAGTTAAGGAAGAATAATCAAATTGTTGTATCACTTTGTCCATTTGATTTGTCATCATGAATGTAAGAAACGATTGTGTGGTCCCTTTATACTTTTAACGATATAACGACGTGTGCACACTCTTAACGAACTTAGGTTTTAAACAATTGAAAGGATGTAAGTAGACCAAAAGTGGTCCGATTGGTTCGTCGTTTAGTACATTTAATTTATTATTATGAACTTAGTGAATGAGTAAGTATTTCTTTAAAATAACTAAATATATATTCATGACGAGCTTGGGTATTTTTGTTCAAAAATTAGTTAAGTGAATGATATCACATAAGTTTAGGAAATGATTTGTAATTATGATCGTAACAAATGATTGGGAGGACTCTTTAAACTATAAATAATATAATGATTTGTGTATAATTTTAATGAACTTCTCTTTTAATCGATTAAGAGAATATAACTAGACCAAAAGTGGTTTGATCAGTCGATGTTTAGTGCGTTTGATTTATTTTTATGAACTTAGCAATTTATGTATTTATTTAAACAATTAAATACGTGTTTGTGATGAGCATGGGTGCATTCTTCTAAAACTAATTAAGCTAATGAAATCACATAGGTTGAAGAATGGTCAAATTATGGTATCACTGTGTCCAATTTATTCATTAGTATGAATGTAAGAAATGATTGTGAGGTCTCTTAAAACTTTAAATGATATAACAATTTGTGCACATTCTCAACCAACTTAAGTTTTTTGCTCTTAAAAGGATATAACTATACCAAAAGTAGTTAGATTACTTCATCGATTAATGTGTTTGATTCATTCTTATGAACTTAGTAAATGAGCACGTTTTTCTTTAAAACAACTAAATGTACATTTGTGACAAACTTGGGTGCTTTGTTCAAAGACTAATTAAGCAAATGAAATCACATAAGTTTATGAAAAATGGTTAAATTGTGGTATCACTTTCTCCATTTGATTCAAAATTATGAACGTAACAAATGATTGGGATGACTCTTTGAACTTTAAATAATATAATGATTTGTCTACATTCTTAATGAACTTTAGTTTTAATCGATGAAAAGGATATAACTACACCAAAAGTGGCCCGATTGGTTCATCGCTTAGTCCATTTGATTCATTCTTATGAACTTAGCAAATGAGTATCACTTTCTCCATTCGATTCATAATTACGAATGTAAAAATTGATTGGAAGGTCTATTTAAACTTTAAATGATATAACGATTTGTGCACATTCATAATGAACTTCGGTTTTAATCGATTAAAAGGATATGACTTCACCAAAAGTGATCTGATTGGTTTGTGTTTAGTACATTTGATTCATTTTTACGAACTTAGCAAATGAGTACGTATTTCTTTAAAACAATGAAAGATACAGTAGTGACGAGCTTGGGTGCTTTGTTCGAAAACTAGTTAAGTGAATGAAATTATATAGGTTAAGGAGGATGTAGCACACTGGGTTTTCATTCACATAAACATGAGGTAATGCAAACTCAGGGTGTTAACTTGCATAGCCAAACATCTCATCACATTAATAAATCATCTAATAAAGCAAAATAATCATTAATCCTGGATCTTGGCTCAGCCAAGTGCAAGTACATTAACATAATAAAATAACATGATCTAACATCTTAGGGCAACACAATGCCTTATTACAGTTTAGCATGAAAATAAAAGCTAATGTTCTACTAACTACGAAAATCTACCCTGCTATCAATGATTAAAGTTTGCTAAAGAAGTCCCGCTACTTTGAATCTAGAGCTGAGCCTACATCATAGAGATGTGTGAGTATTTCCATAAATATGCAGTAAGTTGCATGAAAAACCACTCATAGTCAAAAGATTAAGATGGTGTAAGTAAAAACAACAGGAATCATTAAACAATGAACTGTAACCAACAAATAAACACTACTACTTGTAAAAGAATTTATATAACACTGAATATCAAATTTAACCATACTCATTGGGGCTGACCTTAAACTAATAAAGGACTAAAATGACTCAAAGGCATGTAAACTCCATTCGGGAAACAACTTACTTATTGTTGCCCGAAAAACCGAACTCCCGTTCATAGGAGTACTACTTACTAGCAGTGAATCCTAGCATCTCTAGAGATCCACTTGGATCAGTCATGGGCCTAGAGAAGTAGGTACCAGCTGTACTAATGGACATACTGGCCAGAGGTAGTTGAGCCTTCCATGATGCTCAAAAACCTAGTTGCTCGCGAATGCTCAATGAGCTGGGAACCAAAGTCCCAAAGGTGCCGAGGCCACACGGGATTGAAAAATACTGCCATGGCTATTATTGTGAACTTACATAACTCTGACTCGGCATATGATATGATACAACCACATGAGGTAAAAAGGTTGAAACTAATCACAACATATCATGGATGAACTCAGCTGACAAAATCAACATGATAGCATACTACGTCAAGGCCTGACATGAGAATCAAATCATCAAGACAACTAATGAGACATATGCTGAAATAAACCGATCAAATCAACAAAATAATGACTTCAATTGGGGCTAAGGCGCACTAATCAAATCAGCAACCTATCATAACAAATTAGGCTGAAATAGCTAATAACAAATAGCATGATATTAACATCGAAGTGAGGCTATCACAACCTACCTCACTCCACATGATCATTACTCAATTGAGGCTGACATGACCAAAACTATTTAGCAAGGAAAAAGCCTAAACATGGATGAGATAGGATAACTAATTTCAGCAATACATAAATCAAGTTAAAGCTGAAAATAAATGATAAGATTCAGCAAGGCCATGGCACTCATTAAGACTAAAAACCTGAAAATCAAATTCAGCAAAGTGAAGTACTAATTAGGCCTAAAAACCTGAAATAAAATTCAGCAAAGTGAGGCACTAATTAGGCTCAAAACCCTGACCTTAAATTCAACAAAGTGAAGCACTAATTGGGCCTATAAACCTGATTTTAAATTCAGCAAAGTGAGGCACCAATGAGACCTAAAAACCTGACTTTAAATTCAGCAAAGTGAAGCACTAATTAGGCCTAAAACCCTAACTTTAAATTCCGCAAAGTGAGGCACTAATTAGGCCTATATAGAGGTGATAAAAATCTGAATCATGCATGAACGAATTAGGGCAATTGGAGATGATTAAATTCAGATTCAATAATGCACAAATTAGGACAAATAGAGGTGTTAAAAATCTGAAACATGCATGAACGAATTAGGGCAATTGGAGATGATTAAATTCAAATTCAATAATGCACGAATTAGGACAAATAGAGGAGATTAAATTCAGCATGAATCAAGCATGAATTAAGGCAAATAGAGATGATTAAAATCAGCGTGAAACAAACATGAATCAGGGCAAATATAGATGGCTAAACTCAGCATGAAACAAGAATGAATCAGGGCAAATATAGATGGCTAAACTCAGCATGAAACAAGTATGAATCAGGGCAAAGAGAGGTGATTAAATTCAGATTCAATCATGCATGAATTAGGGAAAATAAAAGTGATTAAATTCAGATTGAATCAAGCATTAAAGTAGGCTAAAATATGAATTCAGAACCAACAAATTAGGGGGTTGACCTAGGGCTGAAACTATCATCAAAACCATGATGACTATGGGTACAAAAACTGCACCTACCTTTACCAGCCCGCCTTGAACGCTTTATGCCCATGCTCAAACACTTCTCGTGTCTCAATTGAGTCCAAAATATGCTAGCTTGCCCCCCCTATAGCTGCTGGTCATGGTGCTCTTTGATGGGAGAAAGAGGAGAAGAGAAGACAGGGGAAAAAGAGGAGACCGAACCATCCAAAAAATCAGTCTCCACCCTCTCAAATCCTTAAATAATCCTCCTCCTATTTTGTAGGGGTTTAAGCCAATCAGGAGGATGAAATAAAGGGGCTGGTACTGTAACCTCTGTAGTTTTTAAATGAATGTTTTTATAATTTTCTATGGAAAAAGTTAGGTGTATTAAATAGAGCTCGGTGAGACGAGCATAACGAACCTAAGAAAATGCAAAATGGAGGTTCAGAGAAAAAGTTACAACTTCAGGAAATGTGTCATATGAGAGGGATCCACTTTAAAAGTGTGAGGTAACCTACTAATCTAGTTTCGAAGGGCTTGTCGATACGAGTGCATTGATACTAAGAACACACGATTCTGACTTGGGATAGAAAGATATCAAATTTTTAAGTTTGAAAAATAAAAATATATATTTATAAATAAAATGCCACATGGCAGCGTCAGAAAATTGACAAACGTCAGAGGGATGTGTCAGAAATCCAATGCATGTCTGATGCGCATCAGTAATGTATTAGATGAATGTCTGACGCGTGGTGCATGTTTGACAGTCAATCACGCCTCATTCCTCTCCTCTTATAAATAGTCCTCTGTTTTCTGATTCAAATCATTTTGAAACTTCTTTTATTTGTTTCTGCCTTGTTTTAAGTCTAATTCGAGTCATTTAAGAGGTGTTTCTATCTAAATCAAGCATACTAGACACTGTGGCAGAATTATTTTTCTGTTTTGAGATATCTATGGCCTAGAAACCCAACATCTAATTTCGGGGTATTCGACGTATTGTTTATTTTATCATGCGGGAAGCAAGGTAGGGGTTTTATCCTCTTTTAAGACATAAATACTTACATTGGTTGTCTTTGAAAGTTTATATGGATAATTCTAGTTAATTTCTGTGTATGTTTTGGGACTGCCTCATATACTTGATTTATTAAGTGTTAATCTTTTGAATTTAATTAGGAATTATACTTTGTGCTGTATGTGATATAAAGCAAATCTAGCTTCATCATTATTTTAATTATACCTGAGTATGGTAAGATTGAAAGAAGGTTTTTATGGAATTGTTTCACTATCAAAATGATTTTAGAAAATATGTACAATCATGACCACTGAGTTGTTGAGATGAGATAGAGAAGGGGTAACTGTCTCTTTGGAACGAGCGACTGACCCTAACTTTATAATCGTTATCAGTAACATGACCATGACTTGTAAAGGTGAGGCTAAGATTTCGAAAGGTTGATCTTTGTGGAAGTTTGTTTAAAGTAAAGAAAAAAGTGAAGGAGATTCCCGTTTGAGTCGGGCATATAAGAGATTTAATTGTCTGGAACTCAAATTGGTAGTCGTACCGATAGAGTTCTATAATTGAGAGTATACAGGTAAATTTGGATTGGAATCGGATACACGGTACGCACATTAGCCTAGTGAGACCCTAACGAAGGGCAAGACCCCTGATTCGCCCCTAACAAAGGGCAACTATCAAGGCTATGGACGCTAGGGTAGAGAGTATCATGGAAAAACTCTCTGCTCTCTAGATTTCGGCACCCCATGAGCATGGGTGACTCTTCCCTCTACAAGCACAGAGTGTTTTACGGAAAATCTGTAGAGGAGAAAGAGGCCACTGCTTGGTACCCGCAACAAATTCTTTATAATATAATAAGTGTCTAGGACACTAGTAGTAAGCCATGAGAGCTTACAAACCCTAGAAGCATCTTTGATATGTAGGAAGAAGCCCTAGGGAAGTTTTTGGGTGAGAGGCACACCCTTACTGCTTCTTCGAAAAGTATTATTTATTTACTTAATTATGTGATTTACAAACTGCCAGATGTTATATTTATGTCTAATAAGATAAGTACTCCTACTGAGTATTTTAAAATACTCACCACCCCCCAGACCTTGCAAGGCCCAGTGTGGAATAGGCGTGGGTAAAAGAGCACAATGAAGGCACTTTTGGTAGCTTTAAACGGTGACTAAGGAGTCTACAATTTCACAAGTAGTTTCCTACGCACAATTTTTATCTTTTGGCTTGAGAAGATTTGTCTTTACTCATGTGTTTGTACACAGACAATATATTTCCTGGGAAATAAAGTATATTAGCCAGGTTGCGACCTGAGCAAGCTCTGATTATACTTTTTAACTCTTTATATGTTTTATAAAATCCTGGGTCGTGACGGTTGGTATTACAGCCTAGGAAATTTAGTCTACAAATGCAATTAGTGAAGAAATAAATGATTTCTATCTCCAACAACTTGGTCAAGGGCTGCAAACTCCAAATAATGATTGGGTTGGACCAACCCCATCTAAATTGGGAAGAGTAGCACCCGAAACTATGAGTGTGTTGCTACAAAATCTTGCTTAACACTTAGCTAAGCAAGGTCATCACCCTACTCTTTCTTTGCCACCAGCACAACCTTCTTTGATTCCCTTTAGTGATAACTCATCTTGCAGGAGTAAGGGTGAGAATAATTTGGCTGAACGGCTTAAGAAAATTGCCCCCACCTTCTTGGGTGAAGGAGAGCCGAAGGAGGCAGAAAAGTGGATAAAAGAAATTGAAGAGATTTTTGAAGTGATGGAGGTACCTGAGAATAAAAAAGTTTCCCTTGGAACATTTGTCTTCTCGGGAGAGGCAGATCATTGGTGGACTATAATCAAGGAGACTAAATTTGTGGAGGTTTAGCAAGTTTCTTGGAATGAATTCAAAGAAGCTTTATATGATAATTATTTTCCACTCCATATGAGGCAACTAAAAGAGTTGGATTTCATGGAACTGAAGCTTTGTCTGTATGTGAGTATGTGACCAAATTTATACATTTGTAGTGCTTTGCCTTGTGCGCATGCATAGCATAATTATCTTGTGTTACTAGATTTGTATCAGGATTAAAACTTGAACTGAGATCTCAAGTGGTAATTCTGCAACTTGCTACTTTGAGTCGAGCGGTGGAGATTGCCTATGTGGCAGAGCGTGATCAATAGAGAGCAATGACATAATGGAAGGAAGCTTGGCAAAATAGTAGTTTTAGATGCCCTAACAACAAGAGAGGCTTTAACTACCCTGGCGGTGAACCTACCTAGCCAGTTCAACCATATCAGCCGCAACCACAATAACAAGCTTTTAAAAGAAGGCCACAACAAAAATATCAGCAGGGTAGGGGAGGGACCCCATGCCCCATATGTAAATTGTTTCACCCGGGGTAACCCTGCAAGAAGAGGAATAACCTATACTTTGTGTGTGGAGCTGAGGGTCACTTTGCTAGAGATTGCCCCAGGAAGCATACAAGAAATGAACCTCAAACCGAACAAAAGGCCAAAATTCCGGGGCGAGTATATGCCATCACAAGTGAGGAAGCTCATGCCTCAAATGTTGTTGTGAAAGGTACTCTTCTTGTCTCTGATCGATTAGCTAGAGTTTTGATAGATCCAGGCCCTACACATTCATTTATATCAGTTGAATTTGCTTTAAATCTAGAAGATCAAGTTTTGAAGTTACCCTTTATACTAGAAGTCGCAACACCTGTAGAAGACTCTTTATTAACAGAAGAGTTTCTTAAAGAGGTGTCAGTTCAGATAGGTAACAATCGGCTGAGTGCTAACCAAGTTTTACTAAAGATAACTATCTTTGATATTATCTTCGGCATGGATTGGTTAGCTACACATAGAGCCATAATAGATTGTGGTAAAAAGAAAGCAGTCTTTGGAAAAGGAAACATTGTGTTCCAAGGAATTCAAGATAAAACAAGCACTTGTTTTATATCAGCCACTAAAGCACAAAAACTAATGAGCCAAGGATGTTGGGCATTTCTTGCTACCGTTATCACAAACGAGGTAAAGGAGATAACTTTGGATGAGATAGACACAGTACGGGACTTTGTTGATGTTTTCTCATATGAATTTCTGATAAGTATGAAATATATATCTATTTTATATGCCTTTTTACCTTATTTGCTAGTATAGATTAGGTTAATTTAGTGTTATTTATAGTTTATTTAGATTAAAATAGATATTAGTACTTTAGTTTAATTATTAATAATTTTTATAGTTATTAGTAGTTTAGATATGTATTTAAATCAAGTTGGAATTTTAATTATATTCTACATGTCTAAAGTATGATATTTTATGTTTTGTAGGTAAAGTGTGCTTATCGAGGTACTTGGACGATGTTTGGAATGACTAAAAATAGTTTTGACATGCTTTAAAGTGATTTGGACAATGTTTCGGAGTTATAAACAAGTTGAAAACTAATATGGACACGAAGGAAAGCTTAATGAACAGAATATGAACTGTCTAGGAAAACTGTCCAGATTGCAGAAACATTGTAGCCGTTCGAACGGGCTACAGGGCGTTCGAACGGGATAACGTGATTTTGAAGAAAAACTCAGTATAAGCGTTTGAACGGGCATGCAGGGCGTTCGAACAGCATAACGCGTAGTTTCCTTGTTCGACCCAATTTTCAATCCTTTTTATATTGGACTTCTTCCTACGGAACTTATGCCTATAAAAAGACATATTTGGCTTAAAATTGAAGGATTCCAGTAGATTTTATGAAGAGAAAAAGGAAGAAGAAGATGGAAGAGAACTCAAAGCTTTTAATGGAGATTCAAATGCTTTCTTCTACAATGGAAGGCTAGACTTTTCTTTTACTTAGGAGTTGATGAAGCTATAGATAAGTTTCAGTTTCTTTTCTTTTTAATTTAGATCTCAGTTGTGAATGATGACAATTGTATGATAAGGATTTCCTTTTTAATGGAGGAGCTTTTAATGTTTATTCAAGTCTATGTTGATGTATTGTCTTGTAGATGATAGATTGATGTGGTTTTGATATTTTCGTCGATTCTAATTTCTGTGATTTAGATGAGATGTTCATATAATAGTTTTAATGTTCAGATAATTAATGACTTGGATGAGTTATACTAAGATTAGACGGGTCATGCCTATAGCTAGTTTAGTGTAGATGATTCGTGCTATTGTCGAAGATAGTTGATGCCATGGAATTTAATTAATGATTCTTTTTGAAGTAATTCTAGCTTGTAGCTGAGAATATTTGTTGATATTCACACTAGATTTAGATTAAAAGTTAAGGAATCGTTATGGTTCTATAGTGGATTCGATTTCCTAAGTAATTTTCATCATATTAATCTCTTATTTTTAAACTAGTTGATTCCTTTCCTTTACTTAATTAAAGTTTAAGTTTGTTTTAGTTTTCAATCAGCAAATTCCTCTTTAGATTTAGTAATAATTCATCCATCCCTGAGGTTTGACAACCCTTAAATACTTATCCTAGTACAATTACCTTGTACACTTGCAAATGGTTTAATTATAAATGATCAAGTTTTTGGCGATGTTGCCGGGGACGGTGTTGATTTGTTACTAAATTAGTATTAGGATAATTTTAGCTACTTTAGTTTCAGTTACCTTAGTTTTTAGGTTACTCTTAGTTTCTTACCTTCTTTTAATTTGATCTTGTAGGTTGAGTTGAAGACCGTGCTCTCTACACTTGTGGCCACAAGTGGATATCGACAAGCATAGTGCTTCTCTTCGGTTTGCAAGATCATTTTCTCTCTTTATTTTTAGTTCTTTTCTTAGTTAGTTTTTGCTTATTCTTCCCCTTTTTACACTTAAAATTGTGTGGTGTGTTTGTGGTGTATGCGTGGTCGTCGCTCCTTACTCCCCTGATTAGTACCATTTGACCCTGAGCCTGAGTGGATATCTAGGAGAGCTGAGTTGCCCTCGACCTACATCCCTACACCCCCAAACTCTCCCACCAATTCCTTCACCCACACTACTTCTTGCCCCATAATGGCTGAACATCAGTTAGTAGATGCACCACTCAAAGCTCTAAGTGAGTATTACACTCCCAATGAGTACACCTCCCCTTCATGCATTAGGTTGCCAGCGGTCGCTGCTCAAAATTATGAAATTAAGCCCAATGTCATTCAAATGCTTCTATCATTTTATGGCTTAATAATGAAAACCCGTATAGGCACCTAGATGACTTCTTAGAACTATGCACAACTTTTAAGCTCTCAAGTTTAACCGATAAAGCTGTTAAACTTCATGTTTTTCCTTTCACATTGAAAGATAAGGCTAAGGAATGACTTCACTCATTAGAACCAAACATTATCACAACATGGGCCCAAATGCAACAAGAGTTCCTTAAAAAGTACTTCCCCATAGGTAAGACCAACCAAATGAGAAAGGTCATAACTACTTTTGCCCAACTTCCCACTAAACAGTTCCATGAGAGTTGGGATAGACTTAAGGACCTTCTTAGGAGGTGTCCTCATCATGCTGTCCCTAAGTGGCAATTAGTGCAACGTTTTTATGAGGGTCTTACTGAACAAAACCGTCATCTTGTTGATGCAAGTTGTGGGGGTACCTTCTTATTAAAAAATGAAAATGAGGCATGGAAACTTTTTGAGGACTTGAGTGAAAATTCTCTTCAACTTGCTGCGTTGAATAGAAATGAGAGTAGATTATCTACCTTGAATAATGCCCCCTCTAGGGGTGGCTTGTATGAAGTCAAAAACCCATTAGACCTCTCCTCCAAAGTTGATACTTTGAGTAGGAAGCTGGACCTTCTTATGACTTCAACCCATTATCCCACTCCCTTCACTCAAGATGCATGCACAATATGCCTTAGCCCAGCCCATACTATCATAGAGTGTCCCTCTGCCTCTCAATTTCCTGAGCTTGTCCAAGACCATGTGAATGCCGCCCAATCCTTCCATAGGGCTGAGAGCAATCCATTTTTAAATACATATAACCCTGGGTGGAGGAATCATCCTAACTTTTCTTGGCAGACACAAAACCAAGGGGTTATGGGTAACCAACCCCCTAGGCAACCATTCCAAGTCCTACCAGCCCCTATCCACCAACCTCAAGTGCAACCTCCGTATGTCCAACCCAATAGGAGTCCAAGTTTTGAAGAAAAGGTCTTGAGTGCCTTGCAAGGCCTTCAATCTCAATCCCAACTCCTCCACTCTCACACATAATCTATAGCAAAGTTAGAAGCCCAAATTGGACAACTAGCTAATGTTATTAACAAGAGAGAGATGGGGACGTTGCCAAGTCAACCCCTACCAAACCCTAAAAGTCAATTTCAGGTAGAGGGAGCTCCTCCCTCTAATGAACAAGTTAATTCCATAATGACCATCAGGAGTGGGAGGATTGTTGACAAGAGTGTTGGGGGGACACCAGTGACAGATGATAGGAGTGAGGAGTTAAAGAGGGCAGCCCCTAATGAACCTAAAGTAGAAGTTAGTGCACCACATGAGAAGGAGTTTGTATCTTCTTCCCTTTCCTTAGAGCCACAGTCTAAGACCACTTCCGAGGGATCTTATATCCCTAGGGCACCCTTTCCTCAGTGTCTTGACATGGCCCCACCATTTAGAAAGAGCACAGCTAAGACTGATGAGATTCTTGAGACTTTCAAACAAGTCAAAATTAATCTCCCCCTCTTAGAAGCCATTAAGCAAGTACTTGCTTATGCTAAGTTCTTTAAAGACCTATGTACTAAAAAGCGTAAATCCAAGACCCATGTGTCTAAGAAGGTCTTTCTCACCGAACAAGTTAGCTTTCTTTTGAAGTTTGACACCCCACCTAAGTATAAGGACCCTGAAGTACCCACTATTTCTTGTGTCATAGGTGATCACTCCATCTATAGAGCCCTCCTTGACCTTAGTGCGAGTGTCAATTTACTCCCTTACTCGGTGTATGAGAAACTAGGGTTAGGTGAATTGCATCCTACATCAATTACCTTGCAGCTAGCCGACCATTCTGTGCGTAAGCCTCGAGGAGTCATTGAGGATGTCTTAGTGAAGGTTGACCGGTTCTTTTTCCCTGTTGATTTTATTGTCTTAGATATGAAAACCGGTGCCAACTTCACATATCAGATTCCTATCATTCTAGGTCACCCTTTTCTTGCCATAGCTAATGCATGCATAAATTGTAGGACAGGGGTAATGGAGATGACCTTTGGGAACATGAAAGTGCAACTAAATATTTTTGATGTGTCTAACCATTTGCCTGCAACTTCTAATGCTGAATGTTTTATGGTAGATAATTTTAGATTTGATGCTTATGATAGAGGTCCATCTTTTGTAGCATCAGCCCATAATCAAGCCATGCCTTCTAATTTTTCTGCATCATCTTTTTGGAGACTTAAGAGAAAAGCCAATGCTAATATCTACCAGCCGCCCTGATATATTTGAGAATGTTGGCACTGTCTGGCTAAAGACAATAAACTTAGCGCTTCTTGGGAGGCAACCCATGTTTTTGATATATTTCTTTTCCTTCCTTTTGTTTATTTTCTTTGCTTCATTTAGGCTTTATTTACTTATTTTCTCAGTTTTTTTTTCGCATTATAGTTTATCTTATTTTATGGGATATAATACTTTAGGTTTGGGGAAATGCTCATCACTTATATTTATTTCTTTTTCCAATCCTATGTACTTCACTTTCCAGATTAGTGGAATAGTTATGCTTTCAGGTGATATCTTTCTTTCCCTCTCTTACTTATTCTTGTCATTGTAGTATATATTTTCTTTAACATTGAGGACAATGTTCAGTTTAGGTTTGGGGGTGTAGAAAGATATTTTTCTTTATTATTTTTCTTTTAGGATGTTTTAGAGTATTTTCTTTTGTTTTCTTTTCTTTTAAGTGGGTTTTATTGCTTATTTTCTTTTAAAAGTATATGTCTGTTTATAAAGAGATCAATTTCATGAAGAAAGTTCAAGTAATTAATTAAGTGATGAAAATGATTAAGTGAGTAATTTCTATTTTATTTTCATTATCTTGGATAATTGTGCTTATATTTTTAAATCACATTTCACACACTTGAAACTTGTAGGAATATAATTTTATGATTTATTACTTGTAATCTTAGTGGGATATCTTTAATTGAGCATATATTTTTGAAAACTTATCAATTGAGTAATTTTTAATATTTTATGATAGATCTTTATGCTTAGCTTTTATTTGAAAAAAATGGGATAAGTGTGTATAGAAAAAAGAATGAAAAAAAAGATGAAAAAAAATTGAAAAAAAAATAGATTGAATGAAAAAAAAATTGATGATGAAAAAAAAAGAGTAAAGGTTTATTTCTCTTTTTACTGAGTAACCGGACCTTGTGCCTAGGCAAGTATAAGGGATTGCGTCAAAAGGTGAAAAGTTGAGATAAATTCTTTTATGACTTGCTTGGTTCTGTAGCCTTTATAGTTCGAGTTATTAAACCTGAGGGGTGTTTCAACACCTAGTGCCTTGAGCCAGCTGGATTAGGGACACTGGCCTAACACTTGTTACATGGACTATTTAGAAAGCTTAATAGAACTAAGTATTGCACAAGTCATATTTTGAAGTATATTATGCTCTTATTCCCTGAATTTAATTGAATTTGAAGGCTATTTCATGAGGGTTTATTATGAGGTGTTAAAGATGAAAGATTGTCATTGTTATATTTTTGAGTTGGTGAACTTTAATAAGCTTGGTTAATGGGTCACATAAGATATGCTTGTTAATAAAGAATGAAATTCTATGACTACAAAGTTTCTACACTATATGTTTTTGAAATGTATATATGTAGTTGCACAATTATTTCTAAGATGAGGTTATATAATGGATTATTCCTTACTTGAAAGTGATCAGATCTTAATTGTTTACTTGTTTCAAGTATTTGTGGTTAGTTCTTTTTAAAAATAGTTATGTATTTTTAAGATAAGATTATTTTTCAAATTTTTGTTTTCTTGTTTGTTTTTTTTCTTAGGTTTAGATGTTTGTGGGTATCAATTTCCCGGTCTACCACTTGAAAGAGAAGTTAAGTTTAGTATTGAGCTTTTACCATGTACCACTCTTATCTCGAAAGCACCCTATAGAAAGGGTCTGGCCGAGCTTGAAGAATTGAAGAAACAACTTCAAGACCTTCTAAACAAAGGATTTATCTGTCCAAGTGTCTCCCCTTAGGGAGCACCAGTGCTTTTTGTGAAGAAGAAAGACGGGTTTCTCTGATTATGTATCGATTATCGGAGGTTGAATGGAGTGACAATAAAGAATAACTATCCTCTTCCTCGTATTGATGATCTTTTCGATCAGCTACAGTCAACCAGAATATTCTCTCGAATTGACTTAAGATCAGGCTATCATCAGCTAAGGATTCGAGATTAAGATATCTCAAAAATAGCTTTCCAAACAAGGTACATGCATTATGAATTCTTAGTTATGCTTTTTCAGTTGACTAATGCCCATACAACCTTTATGGATTTAATTGTCTCGAGGTCAAATTGGTAGACATACCGATAGAGTTCTATAATTGAGAGTACACAGGTAAATCCGGTTTGGAATCAAATACACAGTATGCATATTAGCCTAGTGAGCCCCTAATGGAGGCCAAGATCCCTGATTCGCCCCTAACGAAGGCCAACTATCAAGGCTATACGAGCTAGGGTAGAGAGTATCATGGGAAAACTTTCTGCTCTTTAGATTTCGGCACCCAATGAGCATGGGTGGCTCTTCCCTCTAGAAGCACAGAGTGTTTTACGGAAAATTTGTAGAGGAGTAAGAGGCCACTGCTTTGTACTCTAGCAAATTCTTTATAATATAATAAGCGTATGGGACACTAGTAGTAAGTCTTGAGAGCTTACAAACCCTATAAGCATCTTCGATACGTAGGAAGAAGCCCTGGGGAAGTTTTGGGTGAGAGGCACACCCTTACTACTTCTTCGAAAAATATTATTTATTTACTTGATTATGTGATTTACTAATTGCCAGATGTTATATTTATGTCTAATAGGATAAGTACTCCTAATGTGTATTTTAAAATACTCACTACCCCCCATACCATGTAGGGCCCAATGTGCAATAGACGTGGGTAAAAGAGCGCAATAAAGGCACTTTTAGGAGCTTTAAACGATGACTAAGTAGTCTACAATTTCACAAGTAGTTTCCTAAGCACAATTTTTATCTTTTGGCTTGAGAAAATTTGTTTATGTCTTTACTTATGTGTTTGTACACATACAATATATTTCCTTAGAAATAAAGCATATTAGGTTATGGTTATATGTTTCCAAGTTGTGACCCGAGCAAGCTCTAATTATACTTTTTAACTCTTTATATGTTTTATAAAATTTCGGGTCATGACAGGTACGTACGCCCCTAGAGTCCTATGTTATCCCTCCTAATGCAAATGAATTGCACCAAAGAAGCCTAGCCAAGCATCCCCTAAAAAGTAGGTGCCGCCCCCTACCTTTTAGGGGTTGCTCAATTCACACCTCTTAACCTAGTCCTCATGCTCTAGGACTCTCCCTCTTTTCCAAACCCTGATCTTATCGGGCCTGACCCTTCACTATTGACGCATTTGCCCCTTAAACCCTGTCATACCCCAAATTCCCTAGTGGCCCATCCCCTTCATGCAAAGGTTGGATCAATAACCCTAATTGGTTCACACATCATGCCAACATATGATTTGAAAGCAATTCAAGCAAATAAATAAGCACACACACAAGGAAAAAATACCTAGAATCTAGGATGTTACATCCTTACCCCCTTAATAAACATTTCGTCCTCGAAATGGAGTGAATCTTCATCAAAGAGCTCTAATTAAAGGTTAATTAGAGTTAATTATGCTAAGACATATATTAGTTTTGTGATTTAATTATTAGTTAATTTGGGCAATGTTATTTGTTTAGGAGTGTATTTGAATAAAATCAGCATTCTGCATGTCTTACACGTCTAAAATATGACTATTTATGTCTTATAGGTAATGTAAGCTTCTCAAAACATGTGGACGATGTTCCAAAAAATTGACAATACTTTAAACATGCTTACAAGCAATTTGGACAACTTTCTGGAGTTTAGAACATGACAAAAATATATATGGACATGAACATAAGAGCTTGATGAACAGAGAAAAGTACTTCATCTTCCTGAACACGAATTTGGACAAAAAGTGGACAGAAACGTCCATATTACTAAGATTTGGTTTTGGGTGGAATTGAGCGCGAATTTAAGTAAATAAATTGGGTAATTAAAAACCCATTTTAATTTAATCAATGAAGAACATGTTTGAAGCCTAAAATAAAAGAATGGAAACATATTTTGTTTGAAAAGAAGATATTTTCATGGCTGCCATTGTGGAAATCGAACCAGAGAATAACAGGAGGAAAAATTTGTCAAGAGGCTAAGGATTTGGTCGAAATTCATGGTGCATATTGAAGTTATGATAAAATCTATTTATATTTGTTATAAAGCTTAGATTTGATTTAACAAGTGAAAGAACAAACGAAAAGAGAAGAAATAAGTTTGCCGTTGGTTGCTAAATTTTTCTAAATAATGAAATTTTGTGTTGCTAAAGCTTGAAGGTGCAAGTGATGGAGCTGAATTGGGAAGGTTCTCAACTTGGATGTGTGTGCAAACAGGAAGTAAGTTTGTGCTAAACATGGAAATGTGAAGAAGCTTGAAACTGGATCGTGATAGAGATGGAAGTGGAGTCGACCTTAAGCGAAAACCAAAAGTTGGGGCCCACACCCAGCAACCAATAGGGAAAGATACAAATGTGTTAGATAATACAGAATTCCAATTCCTATTCAAGACTTCAACGAGATGCTCTCCACACTGCGCCAAACCACCACCGTCTGGGCCTATTACACAGAGTTCATGAAGGTGGCCAACCGCCTTCCCGACTGGCCAGTGGCCGCCTTGATAGGCAGGCTCAAAGGAGGTCTCAAACCCGAGATTTTCGAAGAGATGCACCACTTCTTGTGCTCTAGCATGAGAGACATCATGCGCCATGCATGAATTGAAGAAGAGAAGCTGGCTAGATAGTGGCAAGGGGGGCGGCTTGGGACCTTCCCACATTCTAGTGTCAGCGCTGGCCCCCTTGCCGGTCCAAACAACAACCCAGTGCTAGGCCGACTGATGCACTGAAATAATGTTGAATAAAATGTTTTCAAATTTCAAATTGCAATCCTATTTTATGTTATGTCATTGCTGATTTGGGTTATTTATGTTTTGAATAGGTTAATTGGACCTTAATTGAGTTTACTTGTCTAAACAGGCTTCAACAAGATCAAACTGGAATATGAAGTGAAGCCCAACTACCCAAAGCTATTTAAAAGTTAATAATGGGCTCTTAATAGTCTAAACATGCATGGAATGGTCGAACACAACCTTGTGGATCCATTTGATTTGATATTTGCATCAAGAGAACTAAATTAGGAAAGAAGCTGATTCGGACAGATTGACACAGCCGTAGTATGTTAACCATAGCTTTCTCTGTATAATTCGGATTGATACGATTATGGTGGCATTAGAAAGAAGACTTCCATAGCTATATTGGTTATTTCAGGACGAAATTCCAAATTCTGAAGATTTATGGGTCGAATTTTGCATGCAAACGGACAGCTAGCAAACTAACCTGAGGCCAGCACATGGAGAATCTTTTCATTGGTTGTAATTGATACACATAAGGAAAGACAATGAGGCTGATTGGATATCTAAAGGAATATTCAAAGATACTTATTTGCTAAATAAATTATTGATTTATGTGATTTATTTAGAATCTAATCATTGCCAAAGAAGTAACTAATCAGGCAATCAATTAGGATGCAATCTGGAGATATGATTTAACTTTCCCCTTTGAAGCAACCCCTTCTATTCCTATAAATAGAGGGGTGGACGTGATAGATGGATAATCCCCTCCTCTTTGGAGCTCTCTTCTCCTATTTTTCTTCTCTTTTTTTGTATTTTTTTTTAGTTTTATTGTAATTGCTTTCTAAGCTCTCAAGCTAAGGCTAGAGGTAATTTGTAACAATCTAATGGAGTTCTATTCATGTTTCATCAATTGTTTCAAGTAAATATGGTTTATTTGAAGTGATGTTTATTTAATATTGTTCTTCTTCTTGTTTCTTTGTGATTTGGATACATAAAATGCTTGAAGGCTATCCTTTTTTATCTTTTGTGATTTGGATACATAGAAATCTTTAAGAGACAATTATTTTTATCTTTCATCTATCCAAAATATTTTCTATCTTTCATTTCAATTTTAATGTTCATATCTTCCGGTTAGATAGAATTTTCATTCGATTCTAACTGAGATAACATAATACATGAAGAACATCATTAGATGTTACAATGATCCTTAATGCCTTAGTATTTTCTCTTCTTGATTTCTTAACTTGTTATTCCCTCAATACTCTTCTACTCTTTCTTTCTTAATTTTTCCTTCCTCTACTTTTTCGTAACAATTTTCTTTGTTGCACAAGGCTCTCCCTATGGATCGACCTTGTCTACTATAATTGGCAAGTTAAATGAATTTGAATTTGACTTCTTCATAGTCTTGTTTCAGACGTAACAACAAATTGGCGCCGTTGCCGGGGATTGCAACGTGTGACAAGAATCCGTTACGAAAAAAAACTCACTCTAACTTTACTAATTCTCTAACTTTTATTTTTGCACACTAACTCTTTAAATTCAGTCATTTACTTTATGCTATTTACTTTTAGTACTTAAATTCTGTAATTTTTCTTTTTTTGAGACCAGAGGCACTACCCACGTTACTACCGAAAATTTTTCGGGTTCAAACGTGTACCTCGATAGTGCCTTTGGCATTATTTTTCAATTTTAATTTTTGTCTATTAACTTCTAACCCTCTAACTTTTTATATTTTGTCATTTAATTTTTGCACTTTTACTTTCGTTTATTACTAAAAAAAAATTGTTGTTGCATGTTCACATGGGTGCGTGATAATTCTGGACGATTGAAAAGAGTGAACAAATCTTTTAAAAATTATCTTTATTTTGATACAATGGAGGATCTAAGAATTGATGAGGAACTAAGAAGTGATAATGGGGATAATAATGCACAAAATATTCAAGTTAAAAACTTGCATGATTATTTGCAACCAACTAGATCAAGTTCTCCTTCTTGCATGATTTTTCCAACTAATGTCAGTGGTTTTGAACTAAAGCCGGGTGTAATTCAATTATTACCCAAATTTCATGGCCTAGATTCAGAAAGCCCATATTTGCATTTAAAAGAGTTTGAAGAGGTTTGTGCAACTTTGCCAAACCAAAATGTTTCAAATGATGCTATTAGATTAAAACTCTTTCCTTTCTCTTTAAAGGAAAAAACAAATAATTGGTTGAATTCTTGGAAGCCAAGATCCATTGGATCATGGCAAAAAATGCAAAGAGAATTTTTGAAAAAGTTTTTCCCCACCCATAAAACTAATACACTTCAAAAGAATATCATGAATTTTTCACAAAAAGAAAATGAGACTTTCTTTCAATGTTGGGAGAGATTTAAAGAACTTTTGTTGTTGTGCCCACATCATGGATATGAAACATGGCGTATAATTAGTTTCTTTTATAATGGCTTATCTTCTCAAATGAGGCAATTTGTTAAAATGATGTGTAATGGAGAATTTTTGAGTAAAGAACCTGAGGAAGCATGAGACTATTTTGATGTGTTAGCTGAAAATGCTCAATCATGGGAAGATTCTAATGAATTTGAAAGTAGTAATAAAACCAAATCTAATGGGGCAACTAAAGGAGGCTTGTACCTTCCTAAAGAAGATAATGATGTAAAAGCAAAAATTACAAGTTTAACTAGAAAGGTTGAAGCTATGGAAATTAATAGCGAAAACATCTCTAAAGCTTCTCAAAAAGTACAAGATATTTGTAGTATATGTGAAAGTGATGGACACTAAACACAGGATTGTCCAACAATCCCTGCTTTTCAAAAGGTGTTGCATACTCAAGCAAATGCTATGAATACCTACAAAAGGCCATTTTCTTCTCCTTATTCTGAAACTTATATTTCTAATTGGAGAAATCATCCTAACTTTAGTTGAAGAAATGAGTCTAATGTGCAGGTACCCCCTTCTTCCTCAAATTATGTTTCACTACATAAGAAGACTATTAAAGACACATTGCAAGAATTCATGCAAAGCCAAGCAACAATTAATAACCAAACAATGCAAGCCATCAATGACTTGAAGACTTCTATCACTCAATTGACCACAGCTTTGAACACTCAAAAAGGGAAGTTTCCTTCACAACCTCAACCAAATCCTAAAGGTCAATTTGTAATTGAAAATTTAAATTCTTCAAGTTCACAAGAAGAGCATGCTAAGTCCATCACCACTTTGAGAAGTGGAAAAGTCATTAACAAAGACATTCCAATGACGGTTGTTGAACCTAAGGCGTCTTTGAATTCTAAACATGGTGATGAACTTGACAACTCCGATTGTGTTTCTCCTATTCCTCCTCCTTTTCCTCAAAGGTTACAATCTTCCTCTAAATTGGTGCCAAATAATGACATTCTTGAAATTTTTGAACAAGTAAAAATTAACATTCCTCTCTTAGATGTCACTAAACAGATTCCATCTTATGCTAAATTTTTGAAAGATCTTTGTACAATCAAGCGTAAGTTAAATGTACAAAAGAAGGCATTTTTGACAGAACAAGTAAGTGCAATTTTGCAACAAAACACCCCACCCAAATATAAATATCCTAGTTGTCCAACCATATCTTGTATAATTGGGAATTATAGAATTAAAAAAGCTTTGCTTGATCTTGGGGCAAATGTTAATCTTTTATCTTATTCTGTTTATGAGCAATTAGGTTTAGCCGATTTAAAACCCACCAACATAACACTTCAACTTGCTGACCGCTCAATCAAAAGGGCAAGAGGAATAGTGGAAGATGTTCTTGTTCAAGTGGACAAATTCTATTTTCCAGTGGACTTCATTATTTTAGACACACAACCGGTTTCAAATGCATCTTCTCAAATCCCTGTGATTTTAGGTCGTCCATTCCTTGCTACATCTAATGCTCTAATAAATTGTCAGAATGGAGTGATGAGGCTTTCTTTTGGTAACTTGACATGTGAGTTAAATGTATTTGATGCCAGTAGACAACCATCAGACTTCGTTGATACTTTTGAAGTTAACATGGTTGAGAGTTTAGTGGAGGATGCTTTTCCTTTTATTTATTCTGATGATCCACTAAATATTTGCTTAACTCACTCTGATTTGATTAGAATTGATAAAGAGAAGATAATTGCTTTGAAGGACCCTGGATGAGCTTAGATGGAGGTGTGTCTGGCTGACTACAGTAAACTTAGCGCTCCTGGGAGGCAACCCACTTTTGGTTTTGATAGTTATTTTTGTTTAATTGTTAGTTATTTATTTATTTATTTATTTTCTTTAGTTCATTTTTAGTTTATTATCTTTGTCGATTACTCTAATCATTATTAGGGTGTGCTTATATGATTCATTATTGATTTACTCTAATGTGATTATGCTTGTGCTTTATTGACTATTTTTCTTTTGATAGCTATGTACATGAGCACATCAACCAATATATTATCTCTTCTTTCCTCTTTTCTTATATTGCAACATTGAGGACAATGTTTAGTTTAGGTTTGGGGGTGTAGAGAGATTTTTCTTTTATGTTTTTAGTTTTACTTAAAAAATGAAAAAAATAAAAAATTGAAAAAAAATTAATTAGATTTATGTTTTTACTTATTACATTGATGCTTATTTTAGACATGTGACTTTGTTTAATGATATCAGACTATTCAGAATATGACTTGACATATTTAATAATTTTGAGTTCTGATTATTTCATATTGGTTTCTTGTGCTCCTATTTTGACAAAAAAACAAAGGAAGACATTTGCCTAAGTGAGAATTCAAGCCCTTGATTATGGTCTTACATCTTGGTGGATATCATTGAATCTAAGTAATTATTTTCTTATGAGAGTAAAACTTTGGCATGATCTAGTAGTATTCATGTTATCATGATAGAGTTTTGAGCTTCACTATTCTTGGTTTGTAGAACAGTCGAGGACTTTTTGTCAACACAATTCAAGTTGATTGTATAATGTGCTCAAGAAAAGAAAAAAAAAGCAAAAAAAATGTGAAAAAAAGAATGAAAAATTAAAGTCACTCTATTGAGTAGACCGGGACTCGGTGTGCCTCACTAAGCATAGGGTGTTCGAGTCAAAAGGTAGAGTTGACTAATTTATGACATGCATAGCCTTGAAGCCTATTTGGTTCAAGTTATTAAGCCTAAGGGGTGCTTTAACACCTAGTGCCTTGAGCCAACTGGATTGGGAGTCACTGGCCTAACACTTGTTACATGAATCTTATAGAAAGCTTAAAAAGGCTAAGCCTTACACATGTCATGTGAGATGAGCATAAAATTCTAGTAGGACATTATGCAATTATATCTTGATTGAGTTGTCAGGCGATTTAGGGTGTTTTATTTTTCAAGGAAGGTTTTACATGATTCTCTATTATGATTTCTTGAAGATAAATGGATGCCAATGTCTATTTTTGAGTGTTAAAATTGAAATTGCTGAGTGGACATGAGATACGTTGAGTTGTTTGATTCATGAGATTGGGATTGTATAATTACTTGGCAATGTCTGTTTTTTCTAAAACCATTATGTATGTATGAGTACTTGCCACCAATATGAAGTTGTTAGAATGAGTTATTGTTTAAGAAGACAAGTTGTATTATATATGATTAATTTACTAAATGAAGTTACATGTTTAGGAGGAGTTGATTTGTAAATTTGACGTGGTTTTAATTTTAATTTTCTTCTATCATTTAAATTTTGAATTCTGTGGGCATATTCACTGCAAACCCTCACGAGACACAACTCGTCCACTAGTGTAAGCTAGGGGTTTAAAGGCTTGTTGCATATGCTAAATGCAATCGAGATTTCCTGCGGAAGTGGAGTAGTTAGTTTTGTTTTCTATTTTTGTTTTGCTCGAGGACTAGCAAAAAGTAGGTTTGGGGGTATTTGATGCACTGAAATAATGTTCAATAAAATATTTTTAAATTTCAAATTGCAATCCTATTTTATGTTATGTCATTGCTGATTTGGGCTTTTATGTTTTGAATAGGTTAGCTGGACCTTAATTGAGTTTACTTGTCTAAATAGGCTTCAACAAGATCAAACTGGAATATGAAGTGAAGCCCAACTACCCAAAGCTATTTAAAAGTTAATAATGGGCTCTTAATAGTCTAAACATGCATGGAATGGTCGAACACAACCTTGTGGATCCGTTTGATTTGATATTTGCATCAAGAGAACTAAATTAGGAAAGAAGCTGATTCAGACAGATTGACACAACCGTAGTATTTTAATCATATCTTTCTTTGTATAATTCGTATTGATACAATTCTGGTAGCATTAGAAAGACGACTTCCGTGGCTATATTTGTTATTTTAGGAAGAAATTCCAAATTCCGAAGATTTATGGGTCGAATTTGGCATGTAAACAGACAGCTAGTAAACTAACCCGAGGCCAGCACATGGAGAATCTTTTCATTGGTTGTAATTGATGCACATAAGGAAAGACAATGAGGCTGATTGGATATCTAAAGGAATATTCAAAGATACTTATTTACTAAATAAATTATTGATTTATGTGATTTATTTAGAATCTAATCATTGACAAAGAAGCAACCAATCAGGCAATCAATCATGATGCAATCTGGAGATATGATTTGACTTTCCCCTTTGAAGCAACCCTTTCTATTCCTATAAATAGAGGGGTGGACGTGATAGATGGATAATCCCCTCCTCTTTGGAGCTCTTTTCTCCTATTTTTCTTCTCTTCTTTTGTATTTTTATTTTTAGTTTTATTGTAATTGCTTTCTAAGCTCTCAAGCTAATGCTAGAGGTGATTTGTAACAATCTAATGGAGTTCTATTCATGTTTCATCAATTGTTTCAAGTAAGTATGGTTTACTTGAAGTGATGTTTATTTAATATTGTTCTTCTTCTTGTTTCTTTGTGATACATAAGATGCTTGAAGGCCCTCCTTTTTTATCTTTTGTGATTTGGATACATAGAAATCTTTAAGAGAATTATTTTTATCCTTCATCTATCCAAAATATTTTCTATCTTTCATTTTAATTTTAATGTTCATATCTTCTAGTTAGATAGAATTTTCATTTGATTCTAACTGAGATAACATAATACATGAAGAACATCATTAGATGTTACAATGATCCTTAATGCCTTAGTATTTTCTCTTCTTGATTTCTTAACTTGTTATTCCCTCAATACTCTTCTACTCTTTCTTTTTGAATTTTTCCTTCCTCTACTTTTTTGTAATAATTTTGTTTGTTGCACAAGGCTTTCCCTGTGGATCGACCTTGTCTACTACAATTGGCAAGTAAAATGAATCTGAATTTGACTTCTTCATAGTCTTGTTTCAGACATAACAACACCAACCTGGCCAGCCAGCACCGCCGCAAGGCCAAATTGTCCAACGTCTTATGCCAAGACAGATGGAGAAGTGTTGATCTAAGGGACTATGTTTCCATTGTGACAAGAAGTTCGTTCTAGGACACCACTGTTCTGTCAAGGGCAGCCTCATTGTGGAGGAGATTAAGAAGGAGGAGGCAGAGGATAGGACGGACTCATCCCACTATGACGACGTGCTGCCCGAGATTTATGTCAATGCCTTCTCAGGAGCATTCACGCCTCGCACAATGAGGGTTCAAGGCCACCTCAAGCGGCAACAAGTGGCTATCTTAGTTGACAGTGGGTCTACCCACAACTTCATTAATGACAAGGTGGCTCAGCGTCTTGGCTGCTTCATGTCAGATTCGAAGCCCTTCGATGTGCTGATCGGAGATGGGAAGCATCTCAGGAGCTTGGGTGTTTGTGCTCAGGCCGCCGTCGCTATTCAGGGCCACACCTTCATCACCGACCTCTTCCTACTGCCCACAAAGGGGGCGGACATGGTGTTAGAGGTTCAGTGGCTCCAGGAGCTAGGCGACGTAGTTCGGAGCTTCAGGGACATGGTTATGGATGTCAAAATTTAGGGGCAGCGGGTTCAAATTGAAGGGTCTTGATCAGGCACCCTCCTTTCAGCCCAGTTGGTGGGTTCCTTATTCCGGTTCACTTCCCAAGGGTTCCTCTTGCAGTAGCAGGCAACAATCGAGGTGCCTCAGGATGAGTAGCCCCCAGATCTCCTTGAGTTATTGGTGGAGCATCAGGATGTGTTTGTTGAACCACAGGGACTTCCCAGGGGCGTCACCAGTCAATGTCTGCACATACCATTATCCTCACATCCAGAAGTCCGAGATCGAGCGTCTCATGGCTGATATGCTTCAGTCCAGTATCATCCACCCTAGCACGACCTCCTACTCTTCTCCAGTGTTGCTAGTTCGCAAAAAAGATGGTTCTTGGTGGTTTTGTGTGGACTACTGAGCATTGAATGCCATCACCGTCAAGAACAAGTATTCCATACCCGTGATCGAGGAGCTTCTGGATGAGTTGGCTAGTGCAAAGCTCTTCAGTAAACTTGACCTGCGATCGGGTTACCATCAGATTCGGGTGCAGCCAGCCGACATGCACAAGACCGCCTTCCATACTCATGATGGCCATTTTGAGTTCCTCGTCATGCCATTTTGGTTGACCAATGCCCCCTCCACATTCCAAAGCCTCATGAATAATCTCTTCATGCTGTTCCTCCACCGCCACATCTTGGTCTTCTTTGATGACATCTTGGTTTATAGCCAGTCATGGGCAGAGAAGTTGGAGCATCTCAGGTCAGTTTTCTCTATTTTGAGAGCTAATTCGTTATTTCTTAAGTGTTTGAAGTGTTCCTTTGGCAGCCCTCAAGTTGATTACTTGGGCCATATCATCTTGTGGTACGGCGTCACCACTAATTCGTCGAAGGTGGTTGCCATTCTCTCGTGGCTGCTGCCCAAGTGTGTTCATGCACTCCGAGGTTTTCTGGGCCTCACTGGCTATTATCTGCGGTTTATCAGCCGGTATGGGAGATTGCTCGACTACTTACAAAGCTTCTCAAGAAGGGGGCATTTGGTTGGAATGAGGTTGCCCAGGTAGCGTTTGAAGAGCTGAAGCAAGCTAAGGCTTTGGCCCCCATATTGATTTTACCCGATTTCAGCCGCCCCTTCGTGGTTGGAACAGATGCTTTGGAGATGGGTCTAGGGACGGTTCTGCTGTAGGACGAGCGCCCCATTGCCTACTTCAGCAAGGCTTTGGCTGGCCTCTCTTTGTCCTTGTCCATTTATGAGTAGGAGATGTTGGCTATTGTCCTCGCTGTTGATAAGTGGTGGCCTTATTTACTTGGCCGTTGGTTCTTGATTTGTACTGACCACCACCCTCTGAAGTACTTCCTCGAGCAGCAAGTGACCACTCCCTCACAGCAGCGGTGGGTCATTAAGTTGCTTAACTATGATTATGAGGTCGTGTACAAGAGATGGTCGAAAAACACCATGGCCAACGCCCTTTCTCGCAGCACTCCCCCAGGATTGTGCTTGGGCCTTTCTACTCTGTCCTACCCTTTCATTGATGAGTTGCAGTCAGCATACATGAATGATTCTCAGACGCAAACCCTGATTATAGCTCTCTAGGCCGACCCAGCTGCTCGGCCTTTCTTTATGTGGTGGGATGACCTACTCTTTTGGAAGAACCGCCTTTGGGTTCCCGATGTTGATGATCTTCACAGGGGTGTTCTCTCCCACTTCCATGAGACTCCAGTAGCCGGTCATGAAGGAGCATTCTGTACTTATAAGTGGGTCAGCTAGAGTTTTTTGTGGCATGATATTTGATGGGCAGTCCAGGAGTATGTG
The DNA here is from genome assembly GCA_035235625.1 of Saururus chinensis. Lineage (NCBI taxonomy): Eukaryota > Viridiplantae > Streptophyta > Magnoliopsida > Piperales > Saururaceae > Saururus > Saururus chinensis. Next base: position 34,766,916 of record CP141140.1, read on the forward strand.
GCTGCTTTCGATGTCAGTCAGTGAGCTAAGGCCACCACCACCTCTCCTGTGGGTTTGCTTAGCCCTTGCCTATCATGATAAGGTTTGGGAGCATGTTTCTATGGACTTTGTGGAGGCCTTGCCCTTGGTGCAAGGCAAGTCGGTGATTATGGTGGTGGTGGATCGGTTGTCCAAGTAAGCTCACTTTTGTGCACTGGGACATCCATTCACTGCCAAGACAGTGACAAAGCTATATGTTCGGGAGGTAGCCAAACTACACAACATGCCTCACACTATTGTCTTCGATCATGACCGGATCTTCATCTCTCAGTTTTGGCAGGAGTTCTTCACTTTACAGGGCACTTCTCTACACATGAGCACCGCTTATCACCCCCAGATGGATGGCCAGACAGAGGTGGTCAATGATGCTTAGAACAGTACCTCAGTTGTTTCATGTTGTCTCAGCACCGCAGATGGCTTCAGCTTCTTCCTTGGGTGGAGTGGTCATATAACACCACCTATCACACTCGTGCTAATTTCACTCCGTTTGAGGTACTGTATGCCCCCCCCTCCCGACAGTGTTGTCTTATGTTCCTCACCGCTCCTCTGTGGTGGAGGTGGACTATATGCTTTAGACACAAGACGAGGTTCTTTGACAACTCAAGGGGAACTTGTCCTCTGCTCAAAACCGGATGAAGCAAATCTATAATGGTTAGCACACGGGCAACAAATAAAAAATCTATATAAGTTGCTCTAACAAACAGACAGACAAACACAGAAACAAAGATGCAGAAATCAAATAGGGCTCCATGCTAGGCTATTGGGCTGTGAAGAAAATTTTCAAAATTCAAGTTCCTTAAGGCTAAAGTGCAGGGAGCAATCCAAGTCATTTTATTTTTATTTTTCCTTTAATACTTGTAAGTTTATTTAATTTTTAGTAGAGATTATGTTAATTAGTGGCTAGTTTTCTTAACTAAGGTTAAGATGAACCTCTTATTAATTTTGTAGAGATGTCTAATCTATGTGATTTAGTTAATTTAAAAAGGGTTTCATGTTAATTGATTTTATCTCAATTTAATTAGTGGATTGATTTGGATATGAGTCTACTCATGGCTTTCTCATGATTTGAATTAGTTTTCATTAATTAAATTCTTGGTTTAAGATTGATTATTAGTAGAATTGGGTATGAGTTGTGATTTATTCATAGGAATACAACTTATGGCTTGATTTTATTCCTTTGAAGCGAGGAAGAACATATTTTTAGTATTTTGATTGAAGGGTTTAAAGATGAAAATTTTCATGATTAATAGAATTGAATTCTAATTTATTGAGAGTTATATTTGGGAAATAAATTGATGATCATAGATATGATAATTTACAAGTTAATAAGAGGGGATTCTTAAACCTTAATTAATTTTCATTTGATATTTTCTACACTTTTAATTGCTTTGATAGATTAATTAAATTTCAGCTTTTATATTTTATTTGATTTTTTCTTTCTTTTGTGATTTAGCTTTAGTAATTTAAGTTTAATCTTGTTGCTTTAACTCTTCTTAGTTAGATTATTTGCTTTTATTATACGTTGTTAACTAGATTAGAGTTTACTTGAGTTAGATTAGGTTTTCCAATTTTAAGTCTTTATGGGATCGACACTCGATTTAGCCGCTTAAATACTATAGATTCGTACGCTTGCGAGTAAACAATTAAAATATAACAACAAGTTTTTGGCACTGTGATGCACTGAAATAATGTTCAATAAAATGTTTTCAAATTTCAAATTGCAATCTTATTTTGTGTTAAGTCATTGTTTATTTGGGCTATTTATGTTTTGAATAGGTTAGTTGGACCTTCATTGAGTTACATGTCTAAACAGGCTTCAACAGGATCCAACTGGAAGAGGAAGTGAAGCCTAACTATCCAAAGCTATTTAAAAGTCACAAATAGGCTCTTAATGGTCTAAACATGCATGGTATGGTCGAATACAACCTTGTTGACCCATTGGATTTGAGATTTGCATCAAGAGAACTAAATTAGGAAAGAAGCTGATTCGGACAGATTGACATAGCTATAGTATTTTGACCACATTTCTATGTAAGATTCGGATTGATACGATTCTAGTGCCCTTAGAAAGAAGACTTCCATGGCTACAGTTGTTATTTTAGGAAACAATTCTAAATTCTGAAGATTTGTAGGTCAAATCCGGTATGAAATCAGACAACTAGTTAACTAACTTGAGGCCAGCACATGAAGAATGTTTTCATTGGTTGTGATTGATACACATAAGGAAAGAATGAGGCTGATTGGATATCTGAAGGAAGATTCAAAGATACTTATTTGTTAAATAAATCATTAATTTATTTGATTGATTTAGAATCTAATCATTGCCAAAGATGCAACTAATCAGGCAATCAATCAGGATGTAATCCAGAGATATGATTTTACTTTCCTTTTTGAAGCAACCCCTTCTATTCTTATAAATAGAGGGGTGGACGTGATAGAGGCATCATTCCCCCCTCTTTGGAGCTCTCTTCCCCTATTTTCTTCTCTCATTTTGTTTTTAGTTTTATTGTAATGGCTTTCTAAGCTCTCAAGCTAAGGTTAGGAATGAAGCTTGTACTTGATGTTTAATGGATACTTTGATTCAAGTAAGTTCTTTATCATTTTAATTTGATGTTTTATATTTAAGGAGTTTATAATCTATACTATTATTTAATTCAGTGTTGACGAAAGGCATGCCAAATGCTTATAATTCCCTGTGATTATATACTTAATGCTTTCACGTAGTAAACAATCAATTACTAGTGTTCTATTTCAAAGTTCTTTAAAAGATAAATTTTCCAATTGAGATGAATTTTCATTTGATATTAATGGAGTTATCATTTGAATCAACTATACATTAGAGACTTATTACAAGTGGATTTTCGATGCCTTAGAATTTTCTCTTTGATTGTTTCTTATTCTCTATTTTACCTTCTTTCTCTATTTTATTCTCTTCATAATAGTTTTCTTTGTCACACAAGGCTTTCCTTGTGGATCGACCTTGTTTACTATAGTTGACAAGTAAAAAAGAAATCTGAACTAGACTGCTTCATAGTCTTGGTTTGGACGTAACAACACGCTGTTGTCGGTGACTTGTAAAGCAAAACAAATCAAATCTAAATTAAGTTTACCCTTCTACTAGTTTTAACTTAGAGTAAAAAAAAACTAAACAAAACCAAAAAAAGAGAAAAATGGGTAAAAACAAGGGCCATTAGAGAGTGGATTAGTCGTGTATGACCACATGGCTACGTGATCAAACACATCGGTTAATTAAAGTAGATTCAAACTCCCTAGAGAGTAGTGAAATTGAAATTGATCTTTCATCCACAATGGGGGAATTATTTTCACCAATCTCTATCGATCCTCCCTCATGAATAGTGTTGCCCGCAACCACTGCCATACACTTTTAGTTGAAAGCTCAAGTCATTCAACTTCTCCCCACCTTTGATGGTCTTAACAGAGAGGATCCTTACATGAATGTAAAAGGTTTTCTTTAAATCTGTGCTACATTTAAATTTCAAAGTTTTTTTGATGAGTCGGTCCTTCTGTGCTTGTTTTCTTTCTCGTTAAAGGACAAAGCTAAGGCATGCTTAAATTCTCTCCCAGCAAGGTCTATTAATTCATAGGAGGGACTTGTTAGCAAGTTTGCTTCATAATTTTTTCCAATGTTCAAAACTAATGCCTTAAGGAGAGAGATAACTTACTTTTGTCAAGAGGAGCATGAAAAATTTTATGAGATTTGGGAGAGGTTTAAGGATTTGCTTTTAAAGTGTCCCCACTTTTGAAACATGGCAACATGTACAATACTTTTACAATGGTTTGACTCAAACACACCGCAATATGATTGAATCCATGAATGGTGGATGTTTCTTGAGTCTAAATGATGATGCAACATATAAGTTCCGTAAGGGTTTGTTTGAGAGTTCCCAACAATGAGATTTTTCAAGCTATAGAGAAAAACCAACCGAAAATCCTAGCAAAGGAGACTTATATGAAGTAAGGGAAGATATTGACATGAAATCAAGGTTAGATCATTTAACTAGAAAAGTAGAAGCCATGACCCTTGCTAGAAATATGAATTCCGCCAACCAGATTCAAAATGAAGTGTGTTCTTTGTGTGCAAGTCTAATGCATACTACTCAAACGTGTCCATCCATGTTAGGATATTAAGAAAGCTTTGCTGAGCAAGCAAATGCACTCAACAATTATGAGAAACTGTTTGGCAGTCCCTGCTCTAAGACATACAATCCAAATTGGCGGAATCATCCAAATTTTTCATGGAGGCAAAACCAGCCTCCCATGAATGGAGTAGGGCCACTAATGCAGCATATGTCCAGTCAATTTAGGCAGCCCAACCCCACCTACACCTCTTTTCCCTAATTAGCTCCTCAACTTGTTGCACCACCACGTCAACAATCATCACTTGAAGAGTCTCAAAACATTCATGAAGTCTACTAACTAGGCCATATTAGAGCTTAAAAATTCTAGTCAAATGAACACTCAAGCCATAGATAAACTAGAAACTCAAATTGGTCAGTTAGTAACTCATGTAGGGGAGAGAGAAAGACAAGTTTCCTAGTCACCCTATACCCAACCTTAAAGGTCAATATGATGTTAGTAAAGCTTCAAGTTCATCACATGACTAGGGGCATGTCCAGTCAACCACCACTCTTAGATTTGGGTGACAGGTTGACAATCATGTAATAAAATTCAAAACCAAATGGATAAAAGAAAATTAAAATTGAAATTGAAACCATAGAAAATTCACAAATCAACTCCTCCTAAACTTGTGACTTCATTTAATAAAATCAATCATAAGTAAATGTAATGCATAATACAACTTTTCTCTGAAACAATAATTCATTCTGACAATTTCATATTGGTGGCAAGTGTTCATACATCAATAGTAGTTCTAAAAACAGACATTAGTAAGTAATTATACAATCCCTATTTCATTAACCGAACAACTCAAAGTGTCTCATGTCCACTCAACAATTTCAATTTAACACTAAAAAAAATAGACATTGACATCTATTCATCTTCAAGGGATCATAATAGAGAATTATGCAAAACCTTCCTTGAAAAGTAAAACACCATAGATCACCTGACAACCCAATCAGGATGTAACTGGATAATGTCCTACTAGAATTTTATGCTCATCTCATATGACATGTCTAAGGCTTAGCCTTCTTAAGCTTTCTATAAGATCTATGTAACAAGTGTCAGGTCATTGACTACCAATCTAGTTGGCTCAGGCCACTAGGTGTTAAAGCACCTTTTACACTTAATAACTTGAACCAAATAGGCTTCAAGGCTATGCATGTCATAAATTAGTCAACTCGAATTTTTAACTCAAACACCTTATTCTTAGTGAGGCACGCAGAGTCCTCGTCTATTAAATAGAGAGACTATAATTTTTTTTTTTAGCTCTTTACAATTTTCTCGTTCCATTTATTTTTCTACTCAATTTGTTTCTCTTTTTTTTTCTTTCTTGAGCACATTATACAATTAACCTTAATTGTGATGATAGAAAGTCCAATATTATTCTACAAACCAAAAATAGTTAAGCCCAAAATTCTATATTATGATAACTTGAATACTAATACTACTTGATCATACTAATGTTTTACTCTCATAAGAAAATAATTACTTAGATTCAATGATATCTACCAAGATGTAATACCATAATCAAGGGCTCAAATTCTCACTTAGACAAATGTCTTTCTAGTTTTTTCAAAATAGGAGCACAATAAACCAATATGATGTAATCAGAATTAAAAATCATTAAATCCGTTGGGTCATATAAGCATATTCTAAATAGTCTAATATCATTAAAAATCTGAAAGAAGCATCAATGTAAATAAGCAAAAAAAACCATAACCTAAAAAAATCTAATAATAATTTTTTTCAATTTGTTTTTTAGTTTTTTACTAAAACTAAAACACATACTCTAAAATAAAATAAAAAATCTCTTTCTACACCCCCAAACTTAAACTAAACATTGTCCTCATTGTATAAAAGAAAATAAATACAATGCTTAAGATAAGAAAAAATGAAAAAGACAGAAATAGTACCTTTGCTGACGTGCTCATGTAGATAGCTATCAAAAGAATAATGGTCAATAAAGCACAAGCATAATCACATAAGGATAAATCAATAATGAATCACATAAGCACACCCTAATAATGATTAAAGTAATCAACAAGGATAATAAACTAAAAACTAACTAAAGAAAATAAAAACACTAACTATTAAAGTAAACAAAATAACTATCAAAACCTAAAATTGGGTTGCCTCCCAAGAGCGCTAAGTTTATTTTCTTCAGCATGACACACATCCATCTAAACTCATCCAGGGTCCTTTAAAGTAATTATCTTCTCTTTATCAATTCTTCTTATCAAATCAGAGTGAGTTAAACAAATATTTAGTGGGTCATCAGAATAAATGAAAGAAAAAGTATTCTCCACCAAACTCTCAATCATGTCAACCTCAAAAGTATCATCTAAGTCTTGTCTACTTGTATCAAATACATTTAACTCACATGTCAAGTTTCCAAAAGAAAACTTCATCACTCCATTTCGACAATTTATTAGAGCATTAGATGTAGCAAGGAAAGGATGACCAAAAATAACTAGAATTTGCCCATGACTATTCTGAACAGGCTGCGTATCAAGGACTACAAAGTCTATTGGAAAGTAAAATATGTCAACCTTAATCAAAACATCTTCAACAACATTTCAAGGAATTTTCACAAATCTATCAGCTAATTGAAGTGTCATTGATGTGGGTTTTAACTCTCCCAATTCCAATTGAACATACACAGAATATGACAATAAGTTTACACTAGCCCCTACATCTAACAAAGCCCGCTCAATGTGATGATCCCCTATCTTGCATGAAATTGTGGGACAACCAGGATCCTTATATTTGATAGGGAATTTGCATTGAATGATAGAGCTGACTTACTATGTCAGGAATGCCTTTTTAGGAACATTTGTTTTCCTCTTGTCTGTGACTAAGTCTTTTAAAAATTTAGCACAGGAGCGCACTTGTTGGATAGTATCAAGAAAAGGAATGTTTATCTACACTTTCTTAGAAGTGACTAGTTTATGAGGAAATCGGGCTTTAGGCACAAAAATCCTGACTGGAGGGTCAACTAAAATAGGTGGGGAGTCATTGGGTTCCTTCTTCTTACTTTCTGGCTTTGTATTATCAATTCTCTCTTTTTCAGGCATTTTTGCATGATTGTCAACCTGTCGCCCAGATCTATGTTGTGCCCATTGTAGGCACAATCGATATCAAGGAGATTCATGCAGGGAAAGGGGAGAAACAAGGAAGAAAGGGGAGACATTTAGAATAGTTCAACTTGCATAATTGTAAAACAAAGAAGAGTTTGCCCCATATAAGAGACGACCAGATGCCTAAGGAGTCACACCAAGCCACTTGCTGGCCAGCCCAGTTCCCTAGGCAGACACACCAGTTAGTGGGCTAGACTAGTCCAGGGCCACTAACTAAATCAATAACAATTTACATAAGCATACCAAAGCAAATAATAAGCTATTACAAAAGGAAATTGTCCAATGTAAAGAAATAAAGCAAAGTCTAAGAATCTGGGTAATCGTGCACAACACTCCACCATGCTTCTACTATTCGCCTTGTCCACAAGGCGACCAAGTCGGATATCGAGCCACAAACTCCTCTTTAGGCATCCATGTGGAATCTTCAAGTGACTGGCCATGCCAAGAAATCAAAACCTTCGTAATAATGTGCCCAGAGTGGCAAACCCGACTCTTATCAAGCAGCGAGGTAGGAATAGGGGTAGGCATTGTAACCGGGCCCAACAAGGGTGGCGGTGGAGTAGCAAAAACCAAGGACTTGTCACCCACAAAGCGGCATAACCTGGATACATGAAAGACCTAGTGAACTAAGGAGTCAGGTGGTAAAGAAAGGCAGTAAGCTACAAGCCCAATACGCGCCTCGACAACATATGGACAATGGAAGCGTGGGGGCGAGCTTGGAGTGCTCAGGCTAAAACAAAGATGTCTGGCACCGAGGCATAACTAAAACATAAACCAAGTCACCCACCAAGAACTCCCTGTCTATCTGACGTCCATCATAAATCTGCTTCATCCTATTCTGAGTGGAAGACAAATTCTCCTAAAGTTGTTGCAGGACCTCATCTCGTGTCTGAAGCATATAGTCCACCTTAGCCACAAATGAATGGTGAGGTACATACGATAACACGGTTGGTGGTGGCCGGCCATACAACACCTCAAAAGGAGGAAAACTTGCACGAGATGATAGGCAGTATTATAAGACCACTTTGCCCATGGAAGAAGCTGAAGCCATTTGAGGGGCTGTGTCAAGTAAAGCATCGAAGATATTGCTCCAAACAACGATTAACCACCTCGGTCTGAACATCCATCTGAGGGTGGTAAGCAGTATTCAAATGGAGAGAAGTACCTTGTAAAGTGAAGAACTCCTGCCAAAATTGAGAAATGAATATCTGGTCATGATAAGAAACAATAGTATGGGGCATACCGTGGAGTTTGGCCACCTCCCGAACATACAACTCAGCCACTGTCTTGGCAGTGAAGGGATGCCCCAGCACACACAAATGGGCACACTTGGACAGCCGGTCCACCACCACCATAATAACAGGCTTACCTTGCACCACGGGCAAGGCCTCCACAAAGTCCATCGAAACATCCTCCCATACCTTATCTAGAATAGGCAAGGGCTACAACAAACCGGCGGGAGAAGTTGTGGCAGCCTTAGCTCATTGACAAACATCACGTGCGGCCACATACTCTTGGATACCCCGACGAATACCCTGCCATAGGAAGCTCTGACTGACCTACTTATAGGTACGGAACGTCCCTTCATGACCAGCCATGGGAGAGTCATGGAAGTGGGATAGAATGCGGCGGCAAAGATCATCAACATCGGTACCCATAGGCCGTCCTTCCAAAAGAGAAGGTCATCCCTCCACACAAAGAGGGGTCAGCCAATAGGGTCAGTCTGGAGGGCTGCAATCACCACCTACGCCGCCGGATCAGTAAGATATGCCTGCTTCAACTCATCAATGAATGGACAGGATAACGTAGAGAAAGCCAAGCAAGAAAGAGCATCGGCCACTGTGTTCTCGGACCCCTTCTTGTACACAACCTCATAATCATAGCTGAGTAACTTACCGACCCATCGCTGCTGAGATGGTGTGGACACTCATTGTGCCAAGAAATACTTTAGGGGTTGGTGGTCTGTGCGAATCAAGAACCGGCGGCCAAGTAAGTAAGGCTGCCACTTATCGACAGTGAGGACGATGGCCAACATTTCTTTCTCATAGATGGACAAGGACAAAGAGTGGCCAACCAAAGCTTTGCTGAAGTAAGGAATGGGGTGCTCGTTCTGGAGTAGAACTGCCCCAAGCCTTGTTGTGTCTCTGAAGTGTCTGTCTCCACCACGAAAGGCCGGCTGAAATCAGGCAAGATCAGGACTGGGGTAGTGGCCATAGCCCACTATGGCCCCTAAAAAGCCTCTTGGGCAGTCGCGTTCCAAGTAAAAGCCCCTTTTTTGAGCAGCTTTGTAAGGGGATGAGCCAACTCTTCATACCAATTGATGAACCATCGATAATAACCTGTAAGGCCCAGAAAGCCCCTAAGTGCCCAGATGCAGGTAGGTGGCAGCCAAGAAAGCATGGTGGCCACATTGGCTGGGTCAGTGGCAACGCCGCTCCTTGAAATAATATGGCCCAAGTAGTCAACCTGTGGGCTGCCAAAGGAACACTTCTAACGCTTTAGGAATAAGGAGTTATCATGCAAAATAGTGAAGATCGACCTGAGATGCATCAAGTGCTCTGCCTACGACTTGTTGTACACCAAAATATCATCAAAGAAAACCAATATATATTGGCGTAGAAATGGCCTGAAGAGATTGTTCATGAGGCACTGGAATGTGGAGGGGGCATTGGTCAGCCTTAATGGCATGACGAGGAACTCAAAATGGCTGTCATGAGTCCGGAAAGCGGTCTTGTGCACATCGGTTGGATGCACTTGATTCTGATGGTAACCCGAACAAAGGTTGAGTTTACTGAACACCGTGGCACCTGTCAGCTCATCCAACAACTCCTCAATCACCAGTATGGGATATTTGTCTTTGACAGTGATAGCATTCAAGGCATGGTAGTCAACACAGAACCGCCATGTATCATCTTTCTTTCGCACCAGCAACACTGGAGACGAGTAGGAACTCGTGCTAGGGCGGATGATCCCGGACTAGAGCATGTCAGACACGAGATGCTCAATCTCTAATTTCTATATATGAGGGTAATGGTAAGGCTGGACATTGGCTGGAGCTGCTCCAGGAATGATGGGAATCTGGTGGTCGTGAGGCCGGATGGGAGGAAGACCCTGCAGCTCTACAAATAAGTCCTGATGGGCTGCTAACAACTCCTATAAATTTGGAGGCATATCATCCTGAGTCACCTCGATAGTGGCGTGCTGCTGCAAGAGGAGCCCTTGGGGGCCAAACCAAAAGAAAGAGCTCAAAGACTGGGCGGAAAGGTTGTTGCCTGGCCTGGAGCATTCAATCCGAACCCGCTGCTCTTGAGGCTCGAAATCCATCACCATATCCCTGAAGTTCCAGACCACATCACCAAGCTCCTGAAGCCACTGCACACCCAACACCACATCTGCCCCCTTTGTAGGTAGCAAGAAGAGGTTGGTAACAAATGTGTGGCCTTGGACAGAGAGCGTAACCTGTGCACACACCCCGATGCTCCTAAGGTGCTTTCCATCGCCAATTAGCACGTCAAACAGCTTTGAATCTGAGATAAAATAGCCTAGCCGATGGGCTACCTTGTCGTTAATGAAATTATGGGTAGACCCATTGTCGATCAAAATAGCCACTTGTTGCCATTTGAGGTAGCCCTGTACTCGCATCATGCGGGGAGTGAATGCCCCCGAGAAGGCATGGATAGAAATTTTGGGCACCACCTCCTCAAGGGAACACGAGTCTACTCCACCTGCCCCCTCGCTGTCATCATCAATCTCTTCCACGAGAAGGCTGCCCTTAATAGAACAGGGTGCCCCGGGACAAACTTCTCATCGCAGTGAAAACACAACCCCTTAGACCAGCGTTCCTCCATCTAGGATAGAGTAAGGCGTCGAACAATGGGGTTTGCCTAGGCTAGCTACTGGCCAAGGTGGCCTGCTATCAGACTGCTAGTCGGCGGGGCTTGGGGGTTGGCACTGAGAGTTGGCTGAGACAAAGGACCAAGCCGCCCGCCTCTGTGCTGTCTAGTCAGCTTCTCCTCCTTGATGCAAGCATGGTGCATGACGTCCCTCATGCTGGTGCAAGGGAAGTGACGCCTCTCCTCAGAAATTTCAGGCTTGAGGCCGCTCTTGAACGTGCCCACCAAGGTTGGCCACCTTCATAAAATTTGTGTAGTAGGCACGAACAGTGGTGGTCTGGCACAGAGTGGAGAGCATCTCATTGAAGTCCTGAAATTCATTTGGCCCAAACTGAATACAGAGTTCGTTAGAGAAGGCGGCCTAGGAGGGATAGCAGATCTCCTTCTCGAAGCTTTGAAACCAGATAGAGGCGTCACCGTCCAGATGGAAAGCAGTGATGCATAGTCGTTTAGTCTTTGACTGCGTGCCCTGATAAGCGAAGAACTTTTCAGCCTTATACAGCCACTCCAATGGGTCGTCATCCCCATTGTAGCATGGGAACTATATGAGGGCCAAATGGGGTTCAACACTTCCCCGATGACCACCACGAGGGCCTGGGTACTCCTCCCAGTCCTCCTCCATCTCCTGAAACACATTCCTGGGGACTGAATGTTGTTATGTCTGAAACAAGACTATGAAGAAGTTAAATTCAAATTTATTTTACTTGCCAATTGTAGTAGACAAGGTCGATCCACAGGGAGAGCCTTGTGCAACAAAGAAAATTGTTACGAAAAAGTAGAGGAAAGAAAAATTAAGATAGAAAAAGTAGAAGAGTATTGAGGCAATAAGGAGTCAAGAAATCAAGATGAGAAAACACTAAGGCATTAAGGATCATTGTAACATCTAATGATGTTCTTCATGTATCATGTTATCTCAATTAGAATCGAATAAAAATTCTATCTAACCGGAAGATATGAACATTAAAATTGAAATGAAAGATAGAAAATATTTTGGATAGATGAAGGATAAAAATAATTGTCTCTTAAAGATTTCTATGTATCCAAATCACAAAAGATAAAAAAGGAGAGCCTTTAAGCATCTTATGTATCCAAATCACAAAGAAACTAGAAGAAGAACAATAGTAAATAAACATCACTTCAAATAAACAATACTTACTTGAAACAATTAATGAAACATGAATAAAACTCTATTAGATTGTTACAAAACACCTCTAACCTTAGCTTGAGAGCTTAGAAAGCCATTACAATAAAACTAAAAACAAAAATACAAAAGAAGATAAAAAAAATATGAGAAGAGAGCTCCAAAGAGGAGGGGATGATCCATCTATCACGTCCACCCCTCTATTTATAGGATTATAAGAGGTTGCTTAAAAGGGGAAAGTCAAATCATATCTCCAGATTGCATCCTGATTGATTGCCTGATTGGTTGCTTCTTTGGCAATGATTAGATTCTAAATAAATCACATAAATCAATAATTTATTTAAAAAATAAGTATCTTTGAATCTTCCTTTAGATATCCAATCAGCCTCATTGTCTTTCCTTATGTGTATCAATCATAATCAATGAAAATATTCTCCATGTGCTGGCCTCGGGTTAGTTTACTATCTATCCATTTACATGCCAAATACGACCCATATATCTTCGGAATTTGGAATTTCTTTATGAAATAACAAATGTAGCTACAGAAGTCTGCTTTCCAATGCCACCTAAATCGTATCAATCCCAATTATACAGAGAAAGATATGGTCAAAATACTACGGCTGTATCAATTTGTCCGAATCAGCTTCTTTCCTAATTTAGTTCTCTTGATGCAAATCCAACGGGTCCACAAGGTTGTGTTCGACCATTCCATGCATATTTAAAATTTGTCATGCTCCTCTTGACAAAAGTCAACTATCTGTCTCCTTAAGGCATTGGGAAAATTTTTGAAAGGAACTTGCTAGCAAGTCCCTCCCATGAATTAATAGACCCTGCTGGAAGAAAATTTTACCATGCCTTAGCTTTATCCTTTAATGAGAAAGGAAAGAAGCGTAGATGGACCGACTCATCAGAAAAAATTTGAAATTTAAATGTAGCACGGATTTTAAGAAAATCCTTTCCATGCATGTAAGGATCATCTCTGTCAAGACTATGGAAGGTGGGGAAAAGTTGAATAACTTGAGCTTTCAACTCAAAGCATGTGGCAGTGGTAGCGAGCAATACTATACATGAGGGAGGATTGATAGAGATCGGTGAAAATAACTCCTTAAGGGGTTTGCCTTCTGCATTGTTATCTCCCATTGTGAATGGAAGATCAGTTTTAAATTCACTGCTCTCTGGGGGGTTTGAATCTACTATAACTAACTTGTCAGTTTGATCACGTAGCCTCATGGTCATACATGAGTAATCCCCTCTCTAATGCCCCTTGTTTTTACCCCTTTTTCTTTTTTTTTTGTTTTTTTTTGTTTTTTTATTTTTTTACACACTAAGCTAAAACTAGTAGAAGGGTAAACTTAGTTTAGATTTAATTTATTTTCCTTTATAAGTCCCCGACAATGGCACAAAAAACTTATTGTTAAATTTTAATTGTTTGCTCGCAAGTGCACAATCTATAGTAGTTAACGGCTAAATAAAGTGTTGATTCTACAGAGATTTGAAATTAGAAAAAATAAATTTAATCTAGATCAAGTAAACTCTAATCTAGTTAACAACTAATAGTAACTAATTTAACTAAGAAGAATTAAAACAAATAATAAACAAGAATAAACTTAAATTACATAAAGCTAACAAAATCACAAAATAAATAAAAATTCAAATAAAATATCAAAGTTGAAATTTAATTAAATCAAGAAAGCAATTAAAAGTGTAGAAAATACCAAATGAAAATTAACTAAGGTTTCAGAATCCCCTCTTATTAACTTGTAAATTATCACATCCATGATCATCAATTTACTTCCCAAATATAACTCACAATAAATTAGAATTCAATTCTATTTATCATGGAAAACTTCATCTTTTAAACCTTTAATTAAAATACTAAAAATATGTTCTACCTCGCTTCAAAGGAACAAAATCGAGTCATAAGTTGTATCTATATGGATAAATCACAACTCATACCCAATTCTACTAATAATAAATCTTAAACCAAGCATTTAATTAATAAAAACTAATTCAAATCATGAGAAAAGAATGACTAGACTCATATCTAGATTAATCTACTAATTAAATTGAAATAAGAACAGATAACATAAAACCCTTTTTAAATTATCTAAATTACATAGATTAGATATCTCTACAAAATTAATAAGAGGTTCCTCTTAACCTTAGTTAAGAAAATTAGCCTCTAATTAACATAATCTCTACTAAAAATTAAATAAACTTACAAGTAATAAACGAAAAATAAAACTAAAATTACTTGGATTGCTCCCTCCACTTTAGCCTTGAGCAACTTAAATTTTAAAATTTTTCTTCATAGCCCAATAGCCTAGCATGTAGCCCATTCTAATTTTTATCTTCCTCTCGTGTTTATGTGATTTTTTGTGTGTGTTAGAGCAACTTATATATAGCTTTGATTGGTAATCCTAAGTTCAGAAATTCCAAATAAAACACTACTTTCTGGCTTTTTTTCTATATTTTACACAGGACGTCAGTTTGGAATTGTATTTGTTTTCACTTCTTGCCATTTTTCCTTATCTGTTTTTGTTCTACGTCGGGCTAGACTTCCATTTGTATCACGATTCCAGTTTCATCACACATCTCCAGTTCTGCACGCCTCTTCTTCTCCTTCACGTTTCTACTTCTCGTATTACTCTCTATACTTCAACTCTTTTTCTGAATCAAACTGTTCATCTCCAAAGTCGACTGCAGCTCAACTCCAGAGTGTCCTTTGCTTCTTCAATCTTTAAGCTCCAGTGAATCACATTTTTTTTACCTCAGCTCTGACCAAATTCGAGCATGATTGAAGCTATGTAACTCAGCAACATCTATTAATGGCGAATTGATTTTTCCTTTTGTTCTTTCACTTGCCAAAAATACTCCAAACAATAAAAGCCATAACCAAATTAATAGATTTGAGCATAACATAAACAAACTCCATGAATTCTGACCAAATCTAAGAAGCCTCTTCACGAATTTCCTTTCTGAAATTTTCTAGTTCGAGTTCAACAATGGTAGCCACAAAAATTTCTTCATTCCAATCAAAATCAGCTCCTATTTTTTGATTTTAAGTTTCAAACATGTTCTTCATTAATTTAATTAAAATGAGTTTTCACATGCCCAATTTATTTACTCATATTCGCACTCATTTTCACCCAAAACCAAATCTCAATAATCTGGACATTTCAGTCCAATTAAGTATCCAAAATGTATTCGGGAAAGTGAAGTTGTTCACTGGACAGTCCAATTTTCTTCTTTGTTCATTAAGCTTTTCTATTCATGTCCATATATATTTCTAACGTGTCTACAAATATAGAAAGTTGTCCAAATCACTTGTAAGAATGTCAAGAGTATTATAAATTTTTCCAAACATCGTCCACATGCCTCGGGAAGTGTACATCACCTAAACAAATAAATAGTCATATTTTAGACGTGTAAGATATATGCAAAGCACTGATTTTATTCAAATATACTCCTAAATAATTAACATTGCCCAAATTAACTAATAATTAAATCACACAACTAATATCTATCTTAACATAAATACACTCTAATTAACTCAAAATTAATCTAATCATACGCTAGAAAATAAGGTAAATAAGCGTATAAAATGTATAAAAATCATGCATATCAGCTTTTCTACTCTTTTGTAGAGTACTGCCCGGCAATGGTGCCAAAAACTTGTTATATTTTAATTGTTTACTTGCAAGCGCACAAATCTATAGTAGTTAAGCGGCTAAATCGAGTGTCGATTCTATAGAGATTTGAAATTAGAAAACCAAATTTAATCTAACTTAAGTAAACTCTAATCTAGTTAACGACTTATAGCAATAGTAACTAATCCAACTAAGAAGAATTAAAGCAATTAATAAACAAGAATAAACTTAAATTACTAACACAAAAGAAAGAAAAAATTAAATAAAATATAAAAGCTTAAATTTAATTAAACTAAGAAAGCAATTAAAAGTTTAGAAAATATCAAATGAAAATTAAGGTTTAAGAATCCCCTCTTATTAATTTGTAAATTATCACATCTATGATCATCAATTTATTTCCCAAATATAACTCACAATCGATTAGAATTTAATTCTATTTATCATGGAAATTTCCATCTTTTAAGCCTTCAATCAAAATACTAAAATTTGTTCTTCATTGCTTCAAAGGAATAAAATTGAGTCATAAGTTGTATCCATATGAATAAATCACAACTCATACCTAATTCTACTAATAATCAATCTTAAACCAAACATGACTAGACATCTCTACAAAATTAATAAGATGTTCATCTTAACCTTTGTTAAGAAAACTAGCTACGAATTAACATAATCTCTATTAAAAATTAAATTAACTTACAAGTATTAAAGGAAAAATAAAACTAAAATAACTTGGATTGCTCCCTCCACTTTAGCCTTAAGCAACTTGAATTATAGAAATTTTCTCCAACAGCCGAACAGCCTAGCATGGAGCCCTATTTGATTTCTGCATCTTTGCTTCTGTGTTTGTCTTTATGTTCATTAGAGAAACTTATATAGATTTCTAATTGGTTGTCCTAAGTTGAATAGGAAATGGAATTCTATATCATCTAACACATCTGCTTCTTTCCCTATTGGTTGCTGGGTGTGGGTCGCAACTTCTGTTTTTTGCTTAATGTCGACTGCACTTCCATCTCTATCAGGATCCAGTTTCGAGCTTCTTCACTTTCCATATTTAGCACAAACTTACTTCCCATTTGCACACACATCCAAGTTGAGAACCTTCCCAGTTCAACTCCATCACTTGCACCTTCAAGCTTTAGCAACATGAAATTCCATTATTGAGAAACTCTAAAACTTAGCAACATTCAACGACATACTGATTTCTTCTCTTTTCGTTTCATCTTTCACTTGTTTAAGCATAGGTGATTTGTTCTAAAACTGGTTAAGCAAATTAAATCACTTAATTTATGGAAAAATGGTAAAATTGTGATATCACATTCTCGACTTGATTCTTAATTACAAATGTAACAAATGATAGGGAGATCTCTTTAAACTTTAAACGATATAACAATTTTTGCACATTCTTAATGAACTTCACTTATAATCGATTAAAAGGTTATAACTAGACCAAATGTTGTCATATTGGTTCGTCATTTAATGCGTTTGATTCATTCTTATGAAAATAACAAATAAATACATATTTTTTAATACAACTAAATATACATTTGTGACGAGCTTGGGTGCTTTATTCTAAAACTAGTAAAGCGAATGAAATCACATAAGTTAATGAAGAACGGTCATATTTTTGTATCTCTTTCTCCATTTGATTCATAATTACGAACATAACAAATGAATGAGAGGTCTCTTTAAACTTTAAGTGATATAATTATTTGTGTACATTCTTAATGAACTTCGATTTTAATCAATTAAAAGGATATAACTTGGCCAAAAATGCTCCAATTGGTTCGTGTTTAGTGTGCATGATTCTTTTTTCTGAACTTAGCATATGAGTATGTATTTCTTTAAAATAACTAAAAATATATTCATGACGAGCTTGGGTGTTTTATTCTGAAACTAGTTAAGTAAATGAAATAACATAAGTTAAGGAAGAACTATCAAATTGTGGTCTTACTTTGTCCATTCGATTCGTAATTACGAATATAACAAATGAATGAGAGTTTTCTCTAAACTTTAAACAATATAATGATTCATGCACATTTTTAATAAACTTTGGTTTTAATATATTAAAAGCATATAAATAGACCAAAAGTAGTCTAATTGGTTTGACATTTATTGCATTTAATTTATTTTGATGAACTTAGCAAATGAGTATGTATTTATTTTAAATAATTAAATACACATTTGTGACAAGCATGGGTGCATTCCTTTGAAACTAGTTAAGCAATTAAAATCACTTAAGTTAAGGAAGAATGGTCAAATTGTGGTATGACTTTGTCTATTTGATTCGTAATTGCAAACAGAACAAAAGATTGGGTGGTCTCTTTAAACATTAAATTATATAAATATTTGTGCACATTCTTAATAAACTTTGGTTTTAATCAATCAAAAAGATATAACTAGACCAAAAGTGGCATGATTGGTTAGTTGTGTAGTGCATTTGATTCATTCTTACAAAATTAGTAAATGAGTACATATTTCTTTAAAATAACTAAATATACTTTCATGACGAGATTCGGAGCTTTGTTTTAAAATTAATTAAGCAAATGAAATTTGATAATTTAAGGAAGAGTGGCCAAATTATGATATCACTTTGTCCAAATTATGCATAATTATAAACATAACAAATAAATAGGTCTCTTTAAACTTTAAATGAAAACTAGACCAAAAGTAGTCCTATTGGTTTGTCTTTTATAACATTTAATTAATTCTGACAAACTTATCAAATAAGAACGTATTTATATAAAATAACTAAATATACATACATGACAAGCATAGGTGCTTTGTTCTAAGACTAGTTAAGTAAATAAAATCATATAAGAAAAAATGGTAAAATTGTTGTATCAATTTCTCCATTTGAATCGTAATTGAGAACATAACAAATAATTGGGAGGACTCTTTAAACTTTAAACGATATAATGATTTATGTACATTCTTAACGAACTTCGCTTTTAATCGATTAAAAGCTTATAACTAGACCAAAAGTTGTAAGATTGGTCTGTCATTTAATGCGTTCAATTTATTCTTACGAACTTAGCAAATTAGTACGTATTTCTTTTAAACAACTAAATATATATTTGTGACGAGCTTAGGTGCTTTGTTTAAATACTAGTAAAGTGATTGAAATCACATAAGTTAAGAAAGAATGGTTAAATTGTAGTATTACTTTATGTATTTGATTCGTAATTACAAACGAAACAAGTGATTGGAGGTCTCTTTAAACTTTAAATGATATAATGATTTGTCCACATTAATAACGAACTTCGGATTTAATCGATTAAAAGCATAACCAGTAGTGGTATGATTGGTTCATGTTTAGTACGTTGATTCATTCTTACAACTTAGTAAATGAGTACTGATACGCATGATTTTTATACATTTTATACACTTATTTACCTTATTTTCTAGTGTATGATTAGGTTAATTAGAATTTATTTATGTTAAGATAGATATTAGTTTTGTGATTTAATTATTAGTTAATTTGGGCAATGTTAATTGTTTAGGAGTCTATTTGAACAAAATCAGTGTTCTGCATGTCTTACATGTCTAAAATATGACTGTTTATGTGTTATAGGTAATGCACGCTTCTTGAGAAATTTGGACGATGTTCAAAAAAATTTGCAATACTTTAGACATGCTTACAAGTGATTTGGGCAACTTTTTGGAGTTGCAGAAATGTTAGAAATATATATGGATATGAACAGAAGAGCTTAATGAATAGAGAAAAGTATTGAAGAGGAAAATGAATTGTCCAGTGAACAACTTCATCTTCCCAAACATGAATTTGGACAATAATTGGACATAAACGTCTAGATTACTGAGATTTCATTTTGGGTGGAATTGAGCACGAATTTGAGTAAATAAATTGGGCATTTAAAAACCCATTTTAATTAAATCAATGAAGATTATGTTTGGAGCTTAAAATCAAAGAATGGGAACCGATTTTATTTGAAAAGAGGATATTTTCATGGCTTCCATTGTTGAAGTGAACCAGAGAATAATAGGAGGAAAAATTCGTGAAGAGGCTTCTTAGATTTGGTTGAAATTCATGGTGTATATTGATGTTATGATCAAATCTGTTTATATTTGTTGTTTTAAAGAAATATGTACTCCTTTGCTAAGTTCGTAGAAATAAATTAAACACACTAAACGCGAACCAATCAGACAAATTTCGGTCTAGTTATATCCTTAAAACCAAAGTTTGTTAAGAATGTGCACAAATAGTTATATCATTTAAAGTTTAAAGTGACCTCTTAATCATCATTTATTACATTCATAATTACGAATAGAATTGACAAAGTGATACCACAATTTGACTATTTTTCCTTAGCCTATGGATTTCATTTACTATACTAGTTTTATAACAAAGTACCCAAGCGCGTCATGAATGTATCTTTAGTTGTTTTAAATAAATACGCACTCATTTGCTCAGTTCGTAAAAATGAGTCAAACACACTAAATACGAATGAATTGGACCACTTCTAGTCGAGTTATATCCTTTTAATTGATTAAAACCAAAGTTAATTTAGAATGTTCACAAATCGTTATATTGTTTAAAGAATCATCCCAATCATTTGTTACGTTTGTAATTACAAATCAAATGGAGAAAGAGATATAAAAATTTGACCGTTCTTCCTTAACTTATGTGATTTCATTTGCTTTACTAGTTTTAGAATAAATCATCTACACTCGTCATGAATGTATATTTAGTTATTTGAATGAAAGACATATCATTTGCATTGTTTGTAAGAATGAATTGGAAATATTAAATGACGAACCAATCTGACCACCTTTTGTTTAGTAATCAACATTTAATCAATTAAAAGGGAAATTTGTTAAGACTGTACAAAAATCATTATATCGTATAAAGTTTATAGAGGCCGCTCAATCATTTGTTACATTCATATTTACAAATCAAATAGAGAAAGTGATACCACAATTTTACCATTTTCCTTAAGTGATTTCATTTGCTTAACTAGTTTTAGAACAAAGCACCTAAGCTCATTGTGTATGTATATTTAGTTGTTTAAAATAAATACATACTCGCATGCTAAGTTTGTAAGAATGAATAAAATGAGATAAACAACAAATGAATCGAACCATTTTTGGTCTTGTCATGTTCATTTAGTCGATTAAGCCGAAGTTCTTTAAGAATGTGCACAAATTATTATATCAATTAAAGTTTAAGTAGACATGTTATTTATTTGTTACATTCGTAATCATGAATTAAATGGACAAAGTGATAATACAATTTGGTCATTCTTCGTTAACTAATCAAATTTCATTTGCTTAACTAGTTTTAGAATAAGGCACCCAAGCCTGTCACGA
Organism: Saururus chinensis; assembly: GCA_035235625.1. NCBI lineage: Eukaryota > Viridiplantae > Streptophyta > Magnoliopsida > Piperales > Saururaceae > Saururus > Saururus chinensis. The sequence continues at coordinate 34,788,241 of CP141140.1, forward strand.
ATGTATATTTAGTTATTTTAAAGGAATGCATACTCATTTACTAAGTTCATAAGAATGAATCAAATGCACTAAACATTAAAATAATTGGACCATCTTTGGTTTAGTTATATCCTTTTAATCGAATAAAACCGAAGTTTGTTAAAAATGGGCGCAAATCATTATATCTATTAAAGTTTAAAGAGACCACCCAATCTGTTGTTCTATTCATAATTACAAATTAAATTGACAAAATGATACCACAATTTAATCGTTCTTCCTTAACTTATAACATTTCATTTGCTTAACTAGTTTTAGAAGAATGCACTTATGGTCGTCACGAATGTGTATTTAATTATTTTAAATAAATACGTACTCATTGGCTATGTTCGTAAAAATGAATCAAACGCATGAAATGTAAACCAATTGGACCACTTTTGGTCAAGTTATATCATTTTAATCGATTAAAACTAAAGTTCGTTAAGAATGTGCACAAATCGTTATATCGTTTAAACTTTAAAGAGACCACACAATAATTTTTTACATTCGTGATTACAAATTAAATGGAGAAAGTAATACCACAATTTGACCGTTATTCTTTAACTCATGTGATTTAATTCGCTTCACTAGTTTTAGACCAAACCACCCAAGGTTGTCATGAATGTATATTTAATTATTTTAAGGAAATACATAGTCATTTGCTAAGTTCGTAAGAATAAATCGAAAGAATTAAATGACAAACCAATCTAACCACTTTTAGTTTAGTTATAAGCTTTTAATCGATTAAAAGTGAAGTTTGTTAGGTGATGCACTGAATAACGTTCAATAAAATATTTTCAAATTTCAAATTGCAATCCTATTTTGTATTAATTCATTGCTTATTTGGGCTATTTATGTTTTGAATAGGTTAGTTGGACCTTAATTGAGTTTACATGTCTAAACAGGCTTCAACAGGATCCAACTAGAATATGAAGTGAAGCCCAACTACACAAAGCTATTTAAAAGTCAAGAATGAGCTCCTAATGGTCTAAATATACATGGAATGGTCGAACACAACCTTGTGGACCCATTTGATTTGATATTTGCATCAAGAGAACTAAATTAGGAAAGAAGCTGATTCAGATAGATTGACACAGCTGTAGTATTTTGACCATATCTTTCTCTGTATAATAATTCGGATTGATACGATTCTGGTGGCATTGGAAAGAAGATGTCCGTGGCTACAAGTCTTATATCAGGACAAAATTCCAAATTCCGAAGATATATGGGTCGAATCTGGCATGCAATCAGACAGCTTGTAAACTAACCCGGGGCCTGCACATGAAGAATATTTTCATTGATTTTGATTGATACACATAAAGAAAGACAATGAGGCTGATTGGATATCTAAAGAAAGAATCAAAGATACATATTTGATAAATAAATCATTGATTTATTTGATTTATTTAGTATCTAATAATTTACCAAAGAAGCAACCAATCAGGCAATCAATCAGGATGCAATCTAGAGATTTGATTTCACTTTCCTCTTTGAAGCAACCCCTTCTATTCCTATAAATAGAGGGGTGGACGTGATAGAAGTGACAACCCCTCCTCTTTGGAGCTCTCTTCTTTTATTTTCTTCTTTTATTTTGTAATTTTGTTTTTAGTTTTATTGTAATGGCTTCTAAGCTCTCAAGCTAAGGCTAGAGGTGATTTGTAACATTTTAATGGAGTTCAATTCATGTTTCATCAATGGTTTCAAGTAAGTATTATTTATTTGAAGTGATGTTTATTTAATATTGTTCTTTTTCTTGTTTCTTTGTGATTTGGATACATAAGATGCTTGAAGGCTCTCCTTCTTGATCTTTTGTGATTTGGATACATAGAAAACTTGAAGAGACAATTATTTTTATCCTTCATCTATCCAAAGCATTTTCTATCTTTAGTTTTAATTTTAATGTTCATATCTTCCAGTTAGATAGAATATTCATTCGATTTTAACGGAGATAACATGATACATGAAAAACATCATTAGATGTTACAATGATCCTTAATGCCTTAGTGTTTTCTCATCTTGATTTCTTAACTTGTTATTCTCTCAATACTCTTCTACTCTTTCTTTCTTAATTTTTTCTTCCTCTATTTCTTCGTAACTATTTTTTTTGTTGCACAAGGCTTTCTCTGTGGATCGACCTTGTCTACTACAATTGACAAGTAAAATAAATATGAATTTGACTTCTTCATAGTCTTGTTTCAGACGTAACAACATTAGGCATGTGCAAAAATCATTATAGCGTTAAAAGTCTAAAGGGACCTCCAATCATTTGTTACTTTTGTAATTAAGAATCAAATGGAGAAAGTGAAACCATAATTTTACTGTTCTTCCTTAAGTGATTTCATTTACTTAACTAGTTTTATAACAAAGCACCTAAGCTCGTCGTGTATGTATATTTGCATTTTTAAATAAATATGTACTCATTTACTAAGTTTGTAAGAATGAATAAAAAGCAAAAAATGATAAACCAATCGAACCACTTTTGGTCTAGTTCTATCCTTTTAGTCGATTAAACCAAAGTTCGTTAAGAATGTGTAAAACTTATTATATCATTTAAGGTTTCAAGCGACCTCTTATTTATTTGTTACGTTCATAATTACGAATCAAATGGCTAAAGTGATACCATAATTTGTCCGTTCTTTCTTAACTTATTAGATTTCATTCGCTTAACTAGTTTTAGAACAAAGCACCCAAGCTCGTCACAAATATATATTTAATTATTTTAAATAAATACGTACTCATTTACTAAGTTTATAATAATGAATCAAATTCACTAAACATCAAAATCATTGGATAACTTTTGGTCTAGTTATATCCTTTTAATCAAATAAAACTGAAGTTCGTTAAGAATTGGTGCAAATCGTTATATCATTTAAAGTTTAAAGAGACCACCCAATCTCTTGTCCCATTCATAATTGTGAATTAAATGGATAAAGTGATACCACAATTTGACCGTTCTTCCTTAACTTATGTGATTTTATTCACTTAACTAATTTTAGAAGAATGCTCTCATTCTCCTCACGAATATGTATTTAGTTGTTTTTAAATAAATACGTACTCATTTGGGAAGTTTGTTAAAATAAATCAAATGCAGTAAACATCGAAAAATTAGGCTACTTTGGTATAGTTATATCCTTTTAATCGATTAAAACTAAATTTCATAAAGAATGTGTACAAATCATTATATTTTTTAAAGTTTAAAGAAACCTCCTATTCATTTGTTATGTTCATAATTACGAATCAAATGGATAAAGTGATACAACGATTTGACTGTTCTTCCTTAACTTATGTAATTTTATTTGATTAACTAGTTTTAAAACAAAACACCTAAGCTCATCACGAATGTATCTTTAGTTGTTTTAAAAAAATACATACGCATTTGCTAAGTTTGTAAAAATAAATCAAACGCACTAAACGCAAACTAATCGGACCACCTTTGATCAAGTTAAATACTTTAAATCGATTAAAATCAAAGTTCGTTAAGAATGTGCACAAATCTTTTTGTCGTTTAAAGTTTAAAGAGCCATCCTAATAATTTTTTATATTCATGACTACGAATTAAATGGAGAAAGTGATACCACAATTTGATCGTTCTTCCTTAACTCATGTGATTTAATTTGCTTCACTAATTTCAAACCAATGCACCAAAGCTCGTCATGAATGTATATTTAATTGTTTAAAGAAATACGTAGTCATTTGCTAAGTTCGTAAGAATGAATAGAATGAATTAAACGACAAACCGATCTGACCACTTTTGGTTTAGTTATAAGCTTTTAATTTATTAAAAGAGAAGTTTGTGAAGAATGTACAAAAATCGTTATATAGTTAAAAGTCTAAAGAGACCTTGCAATCATTTGTTACTTTCATAATTGAGAATCAGATGGAGAAAGTGATACCATAGTTTTACTGTTTTTCCTTAAATGATTTCATTCACATAACTAGTTTTATAACAAAGAACCTAAGCTCGTTGCGTATGTATATTTAGGTTTTTTAAATAAATACGTACTCATTTACTAGGTTCGTAAGAATGAATCAAAAGCGAAAAATGACAAACCAATCCGACCACTTTTGCTCTAATTATATCCTTTTAAATGATTAAACCAAAGTTCATTAAGAATGTGTTTAAATCCTTATATCGTTTAAGGTTTCAAGAGACCTCTTATTTATTTGTTATGTTTGTAATTACGAATAAATGGACAAAGTGATACCACAATTTGGTTGTTCTTTCTTAACTTATTAGATTTTATTCTCTTAACTAGTTTTAGAACAAAGCACCCAAGCTCGTCACGAATATTTATTTAGTTATTAGATTTTATTCTCTTAACTAAGTTTAAATAATGAATCAAATGCACTACACATCAAAATTATCAGACCATTTTTGGTCTAGTTATATCCTTTTAATCAATTAAAACTGAAGTTCGTTAACAATGGGCGTAAATCATTATATTATTTAAAGTTTAAAGAGACCACCCAATCTCTTGTCCCGTTCATAATTATGAATTAAATGGATAAAGTGATACCACAATTTGACCGTTCTTCCTTAACTTATGTAATTTTATTCACTTAACTAATTTTAGAAGAATGCTCCCATTCTCGTCACGAATATGTATTTAGTTGTTTTAAATAAATACAAACTCATTTACTAAGTTCGTTAAAATAAATTAAATGAACTAAACATCGAACAAATCACGCCACTTTTGGTATAGTTCTATCCTTTTAATCAATTAAAACCGAAGTTCGTTAAGAATGTGTACAAATTATTATATTGTTGAAAGTTTAAAAAAACCTCCCATTCATTTATTACGTTCATAACGAATCAAATAGATACAGTGATACAACAATTTAACTGTTCTTCCTTAACTTATATAATTTCATTCGATTAAGAAATTTTAGAACAAAACACCGAAACTCATCACGAATGTATCTTTAGTTGTTTTAAAGAAATACAAACTCATTTGCTAAGTTCGTAAAAATAAATCAAATGCACTAAATGTGAACTAATCGAACCACATTGGTCAAGTTCAATATTTTAAATTGATTAAAACAAAAGTTCTTTAAGAATGTGCACAAATATTTATATCGTTTAAAATTTAAATAGACCTCCTAATCAGTTGTTATGTTCATAATTATGAATCGAATGGAGAAAGTTATACCACAATTTGACCTTTATTCCTTAACTTATGTGATTTCATTGACATCATTAGTTTTAGACCAATGCACCCAAGCTCGTCACGAATATTTATTTAGTTATTTTAAAGAAATACGTACTCATTTACTAAGTTTGTAATAATGAATTGAACGCATTAAACAACAAACCAATCTTACCACTTTTGGTCTAATTATAAGCTTTTAATCAATTAAAAGCAAAGTTCGTTAAGTATGTGAAAAAATTGTTATAGTATTTAAAGTTTAAAATGACCGCCTAATCATTTGTTACATTCTTCCTTATCTTATGTGATTTCGTTCACTTTACTATTTTTAGAACAAAGCACCCATGCTCGTCACAAATGTATATTAAATTGTTTTAAAGAAATACGTACTCATTGGATGTTCACAACGGTGTGGTAGCCGGCGTAGGGAACGGAAGCGGCACCGGGAGACCGGAAAAGGGGAGAGTGGACAACATGGCCATCAGACAGAAAGAAAAGAGGCACAGAAGAAAGGGGAGAAGACAAGACTCAATAATTCATTCCCCCTCAATTAGGGCGCAGCCCCTACATTTAAATAGAATAACTACTTGGGCTCATTAATAGGAACCTAAGGCCCAATAACATAATTAAGATAAAATAATAATACTTTAATTAACCTAATTACCTAAATGCCCTTATTACATTACAACCATAATTACCCTAATACGTGGCCACAACACTCATTTCCAATATTTGTAAGAATGAGTCAAATGCATTAAACAACAAACCAATATGACCACTTTTGGTCTAGTTATAGGCTTTTTATCGATTAAAAGCGAAGTTCGTTAAGAATGTGCAAAAATCATTATATTATTTAAAGTTTGAAGAAACCTCCCAATCATTTTTTATATTCGTAATTATGACTCAAATGGATAAAGTGATACCAAATATTTTACTATTTTTCCTTAAGTAAAGTGATTTCATTCGCTTAACTAGTATTAGATAAAAACACCTAAACTCGTCGCGTATGTATATTTAGTGATTTTAAATAAATACGTACTCATTTGCTAAGTTTGTAAGAATGAATAAAATACGATAAATAACAAACCAATCAGACTAGTTTTCGTCTAGTTGTATCATTTTAATCGATTAAACCAAAGTTTGTTACAAATGGGTACAAATCTTTACATCATTTAAAGTTTAAAGAGGCATCCTATTTATTTATTAAGTTCATAATTACGATTCAAATGAACAAAGTGATACCTTAATTTGGCTATTCTTCATTAACTTATCAAATTTCATTCGCTTAACTAGTTTTAGAACAAACCACCCAAGCTAGTCACGAATGTATATTTAGTTGTTTTAAAAAAACACATACTCATTTACTAAGTTCGAAAGGTTGAATCAAATGCACTAATCATCTAACCAATCGGACCACTTTTGGTCTAGTTATATCATTTAAATCGATTAAACCGAAGTTTGTTAAGAATGTGCGCAAATTGTCATATCATATGAAGTTTAAAGAGACAACCCATTCTTTTGTTATGTTCATAATTATGAATCAAATGGACAAAGTAATATTATAATTTGACTCTTCTTCCTTAACTTATGTGATTTTATTCATTTAACTAGTTTTAGAAGAATGCACCCATGCTCATCACGAATGTATATCTAATTGTTATAAATAAATGCATACTCATTTGCTAATTTTGTTAAAACAAATCAAACATACTAAATGTCATACCAATCATACCACTTTTTGTCTAGTTATATCCATTTAATATATTAAAACCGAAGTACATTAAGAATGTATACAAATCATTATATCATTTAAAGTTTAAAGAAACATCTAATTCATTTGTTATGTTCATAATTACAAATTAAATAAACAAAGTGAGACCATAATTTGACCGTTCTTCCTTAACTTGGGTAATTTTATTTGCCTAACTAGTTTGATAACAAAGCACCCAAACTCATCACGAATGTATCTTTCAATGTTTTGAAGAAATACATATTTATTTGCTACATCATAAAAATGAATCAAATGTAGAAAACACGAACCAATCGGACCACTTTTGGTCATGTTATATCCTTTTAATCAATTAAAACTGAAGTTCATTTAGAATGTGCACAAATCGTTATATCGTTTAAAGTTTAAAGAGATATCCCAATCATTTATTACATCCGTAATCACAAATCGAATGGAGAAAGTATACAATAATTTGACCAAAGCACCCAAGCTTGTCACGAATGTATATTTAGTTGTCTTAAAAAAATACGTACTCATTTACTAAGTTTGTAAGAGTGAATTGAACACATTAAATGACGAACCAATTTGACCACTTTTGGTCTAATTAATAGTTTTTAATCGATTAAAAGCAAAGTTGGTTAAGAATGTGAAAAAATTGTTATATCATTAAAAGTTTAAAAAGACGTCTTAATCATTTGTTACGTTCATAATTACGAATGAAATGGAGAAAGTGATACCACAATTTGGCCATTCCTACTTAAGTTATCAGATTTCATTCGCTTAACTTATGTGATTTGATTTGCCTAACTAGTTTTAGAACAAAGCACCCAAGCTCATCATGAATGTATTTTTAGTTATTTTAAATAAATACGTACTTATATACTAAATTTGTAAGAATTAATCAAATGCACAAAACATCTAAATAATCAGACTACATTTAGTCTAGTTACATCCTTTTAATTATTTAAAATCAAAGTTCATTAAGAATGTGCACAAATTGTTATATCAATTTAAGTTTAAAAAGACCACCAAATTTGTTGTTTCATTCGTAATTATGAATCAAATAGACAAAGTGATACCACAATTTAACCTTTCTTCCTTAACATATGAAATTTTATTCACTTAACTAGTTTTAGAAGAGACCACCCATTCCTGTCACGAATCGAATAGAGAAAGTGATACTAGAATTTGACATTTCTTCCTTAACTTAAGTAATTTCTTTTGCTTGACTAGTTTGAGACCAAAGTGCCCATGCTCATCATGAATACATTCAGTTATTTTAAAGATATACGTACTCATTTGCTAAATTTGTAATAATGAATCAAATGCACTATATCATTTAAATGTATATTTAGTTCTTATATCATTTAAGTCGATTAAAACTAAAGTTTATTAAGAATGTGCGCAAATTGTTATATCATTTAAAGTTTAAAGAGGCCACCCAATCTTTTGTTCTGTTCGAAATCATAAATCAAATGGACAAACTAATAACACAAATTGACCATTCTTCCTTAACTTATTTGATTTCATTCGCTTAACTCAGTTTAGAAGAATGCACCCATGTTTGTCACGAATGTGTATTTAATTGTTTTACATAAATATGTACTCATTTGCTAAGTTTATAAAAACAAATCAAACACACTAAACGTCATACCAATCAGATCACTTTTGGTGTATTTATATCCATTTAATCAATTAAAACCAAAGTTCGTTAAGAATGTGTACAAATCATTATATCATTTAAAGTTTATTAAGAATGTGTATGAATCAAATGGACAAAGCAAGACCACAAATTGACTCTTCTTCTGTAACATCCCAAATTCTTGGTAAATTTTATTTTACTTGTGTGTGTGTTTGTTTATTTTCTTGAATTACTTTCAAATCAATTAGGGTTATTGATCCAACCTTTGAGTGAAGGGGGCGGGCCACTAGGGAATTAGGGGTAAGACAGGGTTTAAGGGGCAAATGTGTCAATAGTGAGGGATCCGGCCCTCTATGATTAGGGTTTTGGAAAGAGGGAGAGTCCTAGAGCATGAGGACTAGGTGAAGAGGTGTGAATTGTGCAACCCCTAAAAAGTAGTGGGGGGCGGAGGCTGATTTTTTGGATGGTCCGGTCTCCTCTTCCTCTTCCTCGCCCTCTTCTCTTCTCCTCTTTCTCCCATCAAAGAGCACCATGACTAGAAGCTGTGAAGGGGGAAAGCTAGCATATTTTCAACTCAATTGAGAAGCAAGAAGCATAGGAGCAAGGGCATAAAGTGTTGGAGGTGGGTTGGTAGAGGTAGGTGTAGTTTTTACATCCATAGTCATCATGGTTTTGATGACAGTTTCAGCCCTAGTTCAATCCCCTAATTTGTTGGTTTTGAATTCATATTTCAGCCTGGTTTAATGCTTGATTGAATCTGAATTTAATCACTTCTATTTTCCGTAATTCATGCATGATTGAATCTGAATTTAATCACCACTCGTTGCCCTGATTCATACTTGTTTCATGCAGAGTTTAACCATCTATATTTGCCCTAATTCATGCTTGTTTCATGCTGAGTTTAACCATCTATATTTGCCCTAATTCATGCTTGTTTCATGCTGAGTTTGTGAGTTTGACCATTATATTTGCCCTGATTCATGCTTGTTTCATTCTGAGTTTAACCATCTATATTTGCCCTGATTCATGCTTGTTTCATGCTGATTTTAATCATCTCTATTTGCCCTAATTTATGCTTGATTCATGCTGAATTTAATCACTTCTATTTGTCTTAATTCGTGCATGATTGAATCTGAATTTAATCATCAACAATTGCCCAAATTCGTGCATGCATGATTCAGATTTTTATCACCTCTATTTAGGCCTAATTAATGCCTCACTTTTATGAATTTAAAGTCAGGGTTTTAGGCCAAATTAGTGCTTCAATTTGCTGAATTTAAAGTTAGGTTTTTAGGCCTAATTGGTGCCTCACTTTTTTGAATTCAAAGTTAGGTTCTAGGCCCAATTAGTGCTTCACTTTGCTGAATTTAAAGTCAGGGTTTTGGACCTAACTAGTGCCTCTTGAATTTTATTTGAGGTTCTTAGGCCTAATTAGTGCTTCACTTTGCTGAATTTGGTTTTCAGATTTTCAGCCTTAATGAGTGCCACGGCCTTACTGAATCTTATCATTTCTTTTCAGCTTTAACTTGATTCATGTCTTGCTGAAATTAGTTATCATATCTCAGCATGTTTGGGTTTATGCCTTGCTGAATAGATTTGGTCATGTCAGCCTCACTTGAGTTATGATCACGTGGAATGATGTAGGTTGTGATAGACTCACTTCGATGTTAATATCATGCTATTTGTTGTTAGATATTTCAGCCTGATTTGTTGTGATAGGTTGCTGATTTGATTAGTGAACCTTAGCCCCATTATTTTGTTGATTTGATCAGTTCATTTCAGCATATGTCTAATTAGTTGCCTTGATGATTTGATTCTCATGTCTCAACCTTAACATAGTATGCTATCATGTTGATTTCATCAGCTGAGTTCATCCATGATATATTGTGATTAGTTTCAATCCATTTTGCCTCATGTGGTTGTATCATATTAGATGCTGAGCCAGAGTTATGTAAGTTCACAGTAATAGCCATGGCGGTATTTTTTAGGCTTGTGTAGCCCTGGGACCTTTGGGTCTTTGGTTCCTAGCTCTTTGAGCATTCTCTAGCAACTAGGTTTTTGAGCACCATGGAAGGCTCAATTACCTCTGTCTAGTGTGTCCATGAGTATAGTTGGTACCTACTTCTCTAGGCCCATAGCTGATCTAAGTGAATCTCTCGAGATGCGAGGATTCACTGCTAGTAAGCAATACTCCTTTGAACGGGAGTCGGTTTTTTGGGCAACAATAAGTAAGTTTTTTCCCGAATAGAGTTTACATGCATTTGATTCATTTGTCCTTTATTAGTTTAAGGTCAGCCTCAATGAGTATGGTTTCAATGTTCTACACATTCTATTGCATGTATCACTGTTTATTTGATGGTTGCAGTTCATTGTTTAATGATTCTTGTTGCTTTTACTTACATCATCTTAATCTTTTGACTATAAGTGGTTTTTCATGCAACCTGCTAAGTATTTGTTGAAATACTCATGCATCTCTATGAACCAGACGCACCTTTAGATTCAGAGTAGTGGGACTTCTTTAGCAAACTTTACTCACTGATAGCAGGGTAGATTTCTACATTTAGTAGAACATTAGCTTTTATTTTCATGCTAAACTGTAATAAGACACTGTGTTGCCCTAAGATGTTAGATCATGTTATTTTATTATGCTAAGGTGCTTGTACTTTTCTGAGCTAAGATCCGGGATTAATGATTATTTTACTTTATTAGGTGATTTATTAATGTGATGAGATGTTTGGCTTTGCAAGTTAACACCTTGAGTTTGCATTGCCTCATGTTTATGTGAATGAAAACCCGGAGTGTTACAGTTGGCATTAGAGACTTAAAGCTATCTGCAACTACATGACTGTATGAAATTATATGAGTAGAATATTTAATAACACTACTTAGGTGTGGTAGAACTAGATTGGTTTAATTAACCCACTTTTCCTTGTATTCTCTAGAGTAGGATGGCACACTTTCCTAGGAGCCAAAGAGGGAATCTAGTTGTTGGTGCCTCTTTTGCAGGAGAATAGCCTGATATGAGGACTTTAATTCAAGAGCTCACCTAGGCCATTCGATCTCAAAAATGGTCTATGTAGAGGGCAGGCAGTCCTAATTCGAAGCCACCCACTTTGGAGTGGTTTAGAAGGGTTGCACCTACCTTTGCAGGGGAGGAGGACCCGGAGCTAGCTGAAGATGGATCACAGGGGTGGAGAGGATATTCAAGGGACTAAAAGTGTCTGATGATGAGAGGGTAACATTTAGCAACCTTTGCATTAGTAGGTGAAGCTATATTGTGGTGGGAGTCTGCTGAGAGGAATGAATTTCAAGATAGAGAGGAGATCTCTTGGGAGGAGTTCAAGGAAGTATTTTACTTCCAGTACTTCCCTCCTCATGTCCAGAGGCAGAAGGAGAAGGAGTTTCTTGACTTAGAACAAGGGTCCATGACTATTCTACAGTACAAGACTAAGTTTGTGCAACTGCTAAGATTGGCCACCCACTCCTACCCTACTAAGCTGAAAAGGGCAGAGAAGTTTGTGTGGGGTCTTAAGGATGGGCTGCAAGCAAAGGTTCTTCCTTCCTAGCCAAGAAAAATGCAAAGGCAATAGAGCTTGCTTCTATGATGGAGGAGGACTGCAAGCAGGTGCAAGATAGTAAGAAAGGCATGAACAAGAGCCAAGGAAATAATCCAAAGCAAGGAGACAACAAGAGTGTTGGAGGGGATGATAACAATCATCCTAGCAAACAAAAGAAGCCTCATCAACATAATCGGTAAAACAAGTTGAAGCCTCATCAGCAGAATCAACAGAACCAGTAGAAACCTCATTAGCAGAAGCCACACCAGTAGAACCAGCAGAGCAAGCCGACCCAACCATTCTTTAAGAACAATGGAAAATGTAGATCATGTGACAAGCAAGCTCATCTTGGGAAGCCTTGCCAGCAAGAAGATAGGAGGTGCTATGCATGCTCAGAAAAGGGGCATATTGCTCAAGATTGCCCCAACAAAGCCAACTCAGACAAGCCAGAGCAGAAGAAGAAGGTCCAGGCTAGGGTGTTTGTTTAATCTTCAGAGGATGCTAGAACCTCTAGTGCTGTGGTGGAAGGTACTCTCCTTGTTTCTGGTCAAAATGCTAGAATCTTAATTGACCCAGGGTCCTTTCATTCTTTTATTGCTAGTGTCTTTGCCTCGAGTCTTGAAAAATCATTGTCTAGCCTTATGTATGACTTGAGTGTAGCAACTCCCCTAGGAGACTCTTTGTTGGCCAAACAGTTTTTAGAGGGTGTCCCTATTCTGATTGGGGATACGGTCTTGTTGACCAATCTTGTTTTGCTTGATATGTATGATTTTGATGTAATTTTGGGGATGGTCTGGTTGTCAAAATACCAGGCTACAGTTGATTGTCATAAGAAGCGAGTGTCTTTCAGGATTCCTGGGAGAGAGATTACTTTCCAAGGTATTTTAGAAAAAGGGTGGATGTTGTTTATTTCATTCCTCAAGGCATGTAAGCTTCTATCTAAGGGTTGTGAAGCATTTCTAGCAATGTTACTTCTGAGGAGACAAGCACAGTAACCATGAAGGAAGTTGATATAGTATGCAACTTTACTGAGGTTTTCCCTGAAGAGTTACCTGGCTTACCCCCAAAAAGAGAGATTGATTTTGTCATTGATCTATTGCCTGGCACCTTCCTCATATCTAAGGCACGATATCAGATGGCACCATCTAAGTTGGAAGAATTGAAAGAGCAGTTGCAAGAGATGTTTGAGAAGGGGTATATCAGACCAAGTGTTTCACCTTGGGGAACACTTGTCCTCTTTGTGAAAAAGAAGGATGGATCCTTGCGTATGTGAATAGACTATTAGATACTAAATCAAGTCACAATAAAGAACAAGTAGCCTCTTCCTAGGATTGATGACTTATTTGATCAACTACAATCAGCCAAAGTCATTTTTAGGATTGACTTAAAGGTTTGGCTACCACAAGTTGCGAATTCGGGAGGAAGATTTTCTAAGACAGCATTCTGGACCAGGTATGGGCATTATGAATTCTTAATAATGCCTTTTCGTCTAACAAATACCTCTGTTGCTTTCATGGACAAGATGAATGGGATTTTCAAGACCATTTTGGACAGATTTGTCATCGTATTTGTGGACGATATTCTTGTCTATTTAGCCAACATTGAAGAGCATAGGCAACACTTGACTAAGGTCCTACACATCCTCAAGACAAATCAAATGTATGCTAAATTCAGTAAGTGCGAATTCTGGCTGGAAAGTGTTAACATTCTTGGGCATGTGATTTCAAAGGAGGGAGTATCTCTAGATCAGGCAAAGGTAGAGGTGGTACTAAAGTGGGAAATACTCAAGACTGTCATAGAGATTCACAGCTTTCTTGGTCTTGCAGGTTACTATAGAAGATTTTTTGGGGGGTTCTCCATTATAGCCTCACCGATGACTACATTGACCCAAAAGGGAGTAAAGTTTGCATGGAATGATGCTTGTGAGAATAGTTTCCAGGAGCTAAAGAAGAGGCTGACAACTTCACCTGTGTTGACCTTGCCCTCAAGAATAGGTGGATTTGTCATCTACAGTGATGCTTCCAAGAGATGTTTAGGTTGTGTTCTCATGCAACATGGATGGGTGATTGGTTGTGCCTTTAGGCAGCTCAAGAATAATGAACAAATTTACCCAACACATGACTTAGAGCTTGCAACGGTGGTCTTTGCCCTAAAGATATGGAAACACTACTTATATGGTGAGAGTTTTGAAGTATTTACATATCATAAGAGTTTGAAGTACATCTTCTCTCAGCCAAATCTTAACATGCGTGAGAGGAGGTGGCTAGAGTACATCAAGGACTATGACTTCTCCATCCACTATCTTCCTGGCAAAGCAAATGTTGTGGCTGATGCTTTGAGCAGGAAAACAGAGGCAGTTGTTGCTCACATGATGGTGAAAGAATGGATGCTCTTACAAGATTTAGTAGAGTGCCACATTGATTTTCCTTCATGTCAAAGGAAGTCCTTCTTTACCAACCTCACCATCGAGTATGCTACTATCCAACGGGTGATAGAAGCTCAAAGGGATGATGCTAAAATCCAGATGATGTTAGAGAGACCAAACTTCACCAAAAGTGCAGATGAAGGGATTCAGTTTAAGAGGAGGCTACCTGCAGTACATGAGCTGAAGCAAGAGATATTGCATGAAGCACACCATTTAAAGTACACTCTCCACCCTGGAGGTACTAAGATGTACCATGACCTCAGGCTTAGTTTTTGGTGGATTGGAATGAAGAAAAACATTGGAGAATTTGTAGCCAAGTGTTTGACTTGTCAACAAGTCAAAGCAGAGCATCAAAGGCCTGTAGGGTTTCTGCAACCATTAGAGATTCCACAGTGGAAATGGGAGCACATAACTATGGATTTTGTAGTAGGCCTCCCTAGAACACAGAGGTGGCATGATGCAGTGTGGGTCATAGTTGACAGGCTAACAAAGGCTACACACTTCCTACCTATGAGATGGAAGCAAAACCTTGATAGTTTGGCATAGTTGTACATCAGGGAAGTGGTGAGACTTCATGGTACACCACTGTTTATTGTATCAGATAGAGATAATTGCTTTACTTCTTGCTATTGGAATATGGTGCAAGAGGCTTTGGGGACAAAGATGAATTTCAGTACAGCCTTTCACCCTCAGACCGATGGCCAGTCAGGGCAGACTATTTAGACCTTGGAAGTGGAAGGGAAGGATGAGCACTTACCTCTAATTGAGTTTGCCTCTAATAACAGTTATCAAGCGAGTATTGGCATGCCACCATATGAAGCACTGTATGGCCGACCTTGCAGATCACTGATGTGCCCGATGCAGGCACGATCGGTATCTAGGAGGATTGCGTAGGGAAAGGGGAGAATTGTTGAAGAAAGGGGAGAAGTCTGAAATCACCAAATTGCATAATCAAAACAAGAGTACAGGCTGCCCCTTATGGGAGACGACCTCCCCTAGGGAACCGGACCAGCTGAACCAACCCAGCCCGCCCGGTTCATACAATTTAATCTAAGACCAGCTAAACCAATAATTAGAAGACTACAATTCAATTAAATAGTCAAAGCAGTAAAGTAATAAAAAGAGTCTGAGCATCGTGTGCAATCGTGCACAACACTCCACCACGCTTCCGCTAGTCGACTTGTCCTCAAGGCGACCAAGCTGGATAACGAGCCAAGAAATCATCCTCAAGCATCCACGTCGCATCCTCCAAAGGCTGACCCTGCCAGGAAACCAAAACCTCAGTAACAATGCAACCCGAACGATGAACCCGCCTCTTCTCAAGCACCGACGCAGGGGCAGGATCAGGGGGCGGAACAGGACCCATCAGTGGTGGAGGAGACACATCCACGGCCAAGCTTCGATCACCAACAAACCTGCAAAGGCGGGACACATGGAACACAGGATGAACCAAGGAAGTAGGCGGCAAGGAGAGACGGTAAGCAACCGGACCAACGTGAGCCACCACCGGGTATGGACCATGAAACCTGGGAGCGAGCTTGGAGTGCTCGGGCTGGAATAAAGAAGTTTGACGCTGCGGTAAGACAGAGACATAGACCAAGTCACCAACTTGGAACTCCCGATCAGTTCGGCGGCCATCATAGAGTTGTTTCATCCGATTTTGAGCCTCAGCAAGATTCATCTTCAATTGGCGCAATACCTCATCACGAGTTTGGAGCATATAATCCACCTCAGCCACCGAAGAGCGATGCAGCACATACGACAAAATAGTAGGGGGAGGGCGACCATACAACACCTCGAATGGAATGAAGCCCGCACGCGTGTGATAAGCAGTATTATAGGACCACTTTGCCCACGGAAGAAGCTGCAGCCATCGGCGGGGCTGTGACATCGTGAAGCACCTCAAGTACTGCTCCAAACAGCGGTTGACGACCTCCATCTGCCCATCCGTCTGAGGGTGATATGCAGTGCTCATATGAAGGGACATACCCTGTAAGGCAAAGAACTCCTGCCAGAACTGAGAAAGGAAGATACGGTCACGATCAGACACAATGGTACGAGGCATACCATGAAGCTTCGCCACATCCCGAACATACAAGTCAGCCACCGTTTTAGCAGTAAAGGGGTGACCCAATGCACAAAAATGAGCATACTTAGACAGACGGTCAACCACCACCATGATCACCGACTTACCGTGCACCAGCGGCAAGGCATCCACAAAATCCATCGATACATCCTCCCATACTTGGTCCGGAATGGGTAGGGGTTGGAGCAGCCCAGCGGGAGAAGTGGTGGCAGCCTTGGCGCGCTGACAAATATCACAAGCCGTCACATACTCATGCACAGCCCAACGAACCCCCAACCATAAGAAACTCTGGCTGACCCGCTTGTAAGTGCGGAAAACCCCCTCGTGACCAGCAATCGGAGAGTCACGGAAATGAGATATGATGCGGCGGCGAAGATCAGCGACATTAGGAACCCACAAACGGTCCTTACAGAACAATAAATCATCCCGTCAGGTGTAAAACGGATGGGCAGCCGGGTCCTGCTGAAGGGCAGCTATCAACGTCTGTGTCGAAGCATCAGAACAGTAGGCCTGCTTTAGCTCATCGATAAAAGGACAAGAGAGCATGGAGAGTGTGAGGCACGACCCTGAGGTAGGCATACGGGAAAGAGCGTCGGCCACTGTGTTCTCAGACCCCTTCTTATAAACCAGTTCATAATCATAACCCAAAAGTTTACTGACCCAACCCTGCTAAGATGGGGTGGACACCCGCTGTTCGAGGAAATACTTCAATGGTTGATGGTCAGTGCGAATCAAGAACCGCCTACCCAAGAGGTACGGCTGCCATTTGGTGACGGCATGGATGATAGCCAGCATCTCCTTCTCATAGACGGACAGTGACAATGATCTGCCCGCCAATGCCTTGATGAAATATGCTATGGGACGCTCATCCTGTAACAAAACCGCCCCTAAGCCAGTGTCCGAAGCATCCGTCTCGACCACAAACGGGCGGCTGAAGTCAGGCAAGATCAAGACGGGGGCGGAAGCCATGGTTTGCTTCAGCCCGCAAATGCTGCCTGCGCCTCTGGAGTCCAAGCAAAAGCGCCCCGTTTGAGCAGCGCTGTCAACGGTCTAGCCAGTTCCCCATAGTGACTGATGAAGCGCCGATAGTACCCAGTGAAGCCTAGAAAACTTGTGGGAATAGGCCAAGACAGCATGGCGGTTACCTTGGCTGGGTCAGTGGCGACACTATTTTCTGATATAATGTGGCCCAAGTAATCCACCTGTTGGCTGCCAAAGGAGCACTTCGAACGTTTAAGACATAAAGAATTATCACGCAAAATGGAGAAAACCGACCTGAGGTGTGACAAATGCTCTGTCCACGATCTGCTGTATACCAGAATGTCATCAAAGAAAACCAAGATATAACGGCGCAGGAAGGGGCGGAAGAGGTCGTTCATGAGGCACTGGAAGGTGGATGGAGCATTAGTCAAACCAAACGGCATCACGAGGAACTCAAATTGGCCATCGTGAGTCCGAAAAGCTGTCTTGTGCACATCGGCAGCACTCATGCGAATATGATGATAGCCCAAATGCAAGTCAAGCTTACTAAACACCGTCACGCCGGTCAACTCATCGAGTAACTCCTCAATCACTGGAATCGGGTACTTGTCTTCACAGTCACAGCATTGAGGGCGTGGTAGTCCACACAGAAGCGCCATGTACCGTCCTTCCTATGCACAAGTAACACCGGCGACGAATAAGAACTTGTGTTGGGCCAGATAATCCCTGCCTGAAGCATATCGGCCACCAGCCGCTAAATCTCAGCCTTCTGAATATGGGGGTAGCGGTATGGGCGCACATTGGTTGGGGCGGTACCCGGTGTAATCGAAATCTGATGATCATGGGAGCGGCAAGGCGGAAGGCCCTGTGGCTCAGCGAACAGGTCTTGGTAATCTGTCAGCAGCTCACTGAGGTCGGGTGGCACTATATCTTGAGGAACCACAATAACTGCACGCTGCCGTAAGAGGAGCCCTTGGGGGGCGTACCGGTACAAGCTACTCGACGAATGGCCGGAGAGAAGAGTGCCCAGCCTAGAACCTTCCAACCGGACGCACTGCCCCTGGAGTTCAAAATCCATCCACATCTCCCTAAAGTTCCACACGACATCGCCGAGCTCCTGGAGCCACTGCACACCCAATAAAACATCTGCCCCTTTGGTCGGCAACAGGAAGAGATCAGTGACAAATGCATGGCCCTGTATAGACAAAGTAACCTGCGCACACACCCCATTGCTCCAGAGGTGTTTGCCATCGCCGATTAGTACATCAAAAGGCTTGGAGTTCGATACGAAACACCCCAGATGGTTGGCGACCCTGTCATTAATAAAATTGTGAGTAGAACCACTGTCGATTAGGATAGCTACTTGTTGGCAATTGAGGAGCCCCTGGACACACATCGTGCGGGGTGTAAAAGCCCCAGAGAACGCATGCACCGAGATCTCTGGCAAGAGCTTATCACTGGTGGACAAGGCCGAACCATCACAAACTGCGTCGCCATTGTCCACTTCTTCCACTAGAAGACTGCCCTTAACGGAACAGCGGTGCCCAGGTACAAATTTCTTGTCGCAGCGGAAGCATAACCCCTTTGAACGACGTTCCTCCATTTGAGCCGGAGTTAAACGTCGGACAATCGGACCTGCAGGAGAAGGGAGATGATTGGTTCGGCCAAGAATAGCACTGCTGGGCTGCGGTTGAGCAAGAATGGTGCTAGGGGCAGAGCAGCCCAATGGTCCAAGCCCCCCCCTCTGCGCTGTCTGGCCAGTTTCTCCTCTTCGATGCAAGCGTGGCGTACCACATCCCACATATTGGCACACGGAAAGTGACACATCTCTTCAAAAATTTCGGGCTTGAGGCCGCGCTTGAAGGTACATGTGTAAGGTTTAGCCTTCTTAAGCTTTATATAAGATTCATAACAAATGTTAAGCTAGTGACTCCCAATCCAATTGGCTCACGGCATTAGGTGTTCAAGCACCCTTCAGGCTTAATAACTTGAACCAAATAGGCTTCAAAGCTATACATGTCATAAATTAGTCAACTCTACCTTTTAACTCATACACCCTATGCTTAGTGAGGCACGCCGAGTCCTGGTCTACTCAATAAAGAGACAATAATTTTTATTTCATTCTTTTTTTACTAAATTTTTTTCCTCTTTTTTTTCTTTCTTGAGCACATTATACAATCAACCTTAATTGTGATGACAAAAAGTCCTAAATAGTAAGCCCAAAACTCTATTATGATAACCTGAATACTAATAGATCATGCCAAAGATTTTCTCTCATAATAAAATAATTACTTAGATTAAATGATACCCACCAATATGTAAGACCATAATCAAGGGATTGAATTCTCACTTCGACAAATGCTATTTTAATTTTTCAAAATAGGAGCAAATAAACCAATATGATGTAATTAGAACTCAAAATCATTAAATCTATCAAGTCATATAAACATGTTCTAAAACAATCTGATATCATTAAATAAAGTCACATATTTAAAAGAAGCATCAATGTAAATAAACAAAAACCTAAAGTAAAAAAAATATGATATTTCTTTTTATTTTTTTACTAAAACTAAGACACATACTTTAAATGATATAAATATCTTTCTACACCCCTAAATCTAAACTAAACATTGTGCTCAATGTATAAAAGAAAATAAATACAATCCTTAAGATAAGAATGAGGAAAAAAAAGATAGTACCTCTCTTGACGTGCTCATGGACATAGCTATCACATAAGGGTAAATCAATAATGAATGATATAAGCACACCCTAATAATGATTAGTGCAATCAACAAAGGTAATAAATTGAAAGCTAATTGAATAAAATGAAAACACTAACTACTAAAATAAACAAAATAACTATCAAAACCTAAAATTGGGTTGGCTCCCAAGAGTGCTAAGTTTACTGTTTTTAGCTAAACACACATCCATCTAAACTCATCTAGGGTCTTTTAAAACAATTATCTTCTCTTTATCAATTCTCCTTATCAAATCAGAATGAGTTAAATAATTATTTAGTGGAACATCAGAATAAATGAAAGGAAAAACATCATCCACCATACTCTCAATCATGTCAACCTCAAAAGTATCATAGAAGTATGATGGTTGTCTACGAGTATCAAATACATTTAACTCACATGTCAAGTTCCCAAAAGAAATCTTGATCACTCCATTTTGACAATTTATTAGAGCATTAAATGTAGCAAGGAAAGGATGACCCAAAATAACATGAATTTTCCCATGACTATTCTAAACAAGTTGAGTATCAAGGACTACAAAGTCTAAAGGAAAGTAAAATGTGTCAACCTTAATCAGAACATCTTTAATAACACCTCGAGGAATTTTTACAGATCTATCAGCTAATTGAAGTGTCATTGATGTGGGTTTTCAACTCTCCCAATCCCAATTACACATACACATAATATTGCAATAAATTCACAATAGCCCCTAAATCTAACAAAGCCTGATCAATGTGATGATCCCCTATCTTGCATGAAATTTTGGGACAACCAGGTTCCTTATATTTGATAGGGAATTTGCATTAAATAATAGAGCTGACTTGCTTTGTTTGGAATGCCTTTTTAGGAATATTTGTTTTCCTCTTGACTGTGACTAAGTCTTTTAAAAATTTAGCATAGGAGGGCACTTGTTGGATAGCATCAAGAAATGGGATGTTTATCTGCACTTGCTTTAGGCACAAAACTCCTAACTGGGGGGTCAACTAAAACAAGTGGGGAGTCATTAGGTTCTTGCTTCTCACTTTCTGACTTTGTATTTTTAGTTCTCTCTTTGTAGGCATTTTTACATGATTGTCAACTTGTCACCAGATGTAAGAGTGGTGATTGATTGGACATGCCCCTGGTCATGTGATGAACTTGAAGCATTACTAACAACATATTGACCACTGGGGTTGGGTATAGGCTGACTAGGAAACTTGCCTTTCTCTCTCTCCCCAACATGAGTTGCTAACTGGCCAATTTGAGTTTCTAGTTTTGCTATGGCTTGAGTGTTCATTTAACTAGAAATTTTAAGTTCTAATATGGTTTGGTTAGTAGACTACATGAATGTTTTGAGAGACTCTTCATGTGACGTGGTGGTGCAACAACTTGAGGAGCTAATTAGAGAAAAGAGTTGTAGGAGGGGTTGCGCTGCCTAAATTGATTGGACATCTGTTGCATTGGTGGCCCTACTCCATTCATGGGAGGCTGGTTTTGCCTCCATGAGAAATTTGGATGATTCCTCCAATTTGGATTGCATGTCTCAGAGAAGGGATTGCCAAACGGTTTCCCAAAATTGTTTACTCCATTTGCTTGCTCAGCAAAGCTCTCAAAATAACCTAACATGGAAGGAGGACACATCTGAGCAGTATGCATTGGACTTGCACACAGAGAACACACTTCATTTTGAATCGGGTTGGTGGAATTCAAAGGGTCATGACTTCTACTTTTCTAGTTAATTGGTCTAACCTAGCTTTCATGCCAGTATCTTCCCTTACTTCATATAAGCCTCCTTTCCTAGGGTTTTGGGTTGGTTTTTCTGTACGGCTTGAAAAATCCCATTGCTGGGAACTCTCAAACAAACCCTCAAGGAACTTATATGCTGCATCATCATTTAGACTCAAGAAAGATCCACCGTTCATAGATTCAAGTATATTGCGGTGTGTTTGAGTCAAACCATTATGAAAGTATTGCACAAGTTGCCATGTTTCAAAACCATGGTTGGGACACTTCAAAAGCAAATCCTTAAACCTCTCCCAACTCTAATAAAAGTTTTCATGCTCATCTTGACAAAAGTCAGCTATCTCTCTCCTTAAGCCATTGGTTTTGGACCTTGAAAAAAAAATTGAAAGGAATTTGCTAACAAGTCCCTCCCATGAATTAATAGACCCTGCTGGGAGAGAATTTAACATGTCTTAGCTTTGTCCTTCAACGAGAAAGGAAACAAGCGCAGACAGACCGACTCATCAGAAAAACATTGAAATTTATATGTAGCACAGATGTTAAGAAAATCCTTTACATGCATGTAAAGATCCTCTTTGTCAAGACCATGGAAGGTGGGGAGAAGTTGAATGACTTTAGATTTCAACTCAAAGTGTGTGGCAGTGGTAGCAGGCAACACTATGCATGAGGGAGGATTGATAGAGATTGGTGAAAATAACTCCCTAAGGGGTTTGGCTTCTGCATTGTTATCTCCCATTGTGAATGAAAGATCAATTTCAATTTCACTGCTCACTAGGGAGTTTGAATCTACTTTAATTAACCAATGTGTTTGATCACGTAGCCACGTGGTGATACAAGACTAATCCCCTCTCTAATGGTCCTTCTTTTTACCCCTTTTTATCTTTTTTTTGTTTTGTTTAGTTTTTTTTTACTCTAAGCTAAAATTAGTAGAAGGGTAAACTTAGTTTAGATTTGATTTTTTTCCTTCTCCCTAGCAACGACGGCAAAAACTTATTGTTATATTTTAATTCTTTACTTGCAAGCTCACGAATCTATAGTAGTTAAGCAGTTAAATCAAGTGTTGATCTTATAGAGACTTAAAATTAGAAAATCAAATTTAATCTAACTTAGGTAAACTCTAATGTAGTTAACAACTTATAACAAAAGTAAATTATCTAACTAAAAAAAATTAAAGCAAATAATAGACAAAAATAAACATAAATTAATAAAGCTAACTAAATCACAAAAGAAAGAAAATTTCAAATAAAATATAAAAGCTGAAATTTAATTAAACTAAAGTAATTAAGGTTTACGAATACCCTGTTATTAACTTGTAAATAATCACATCTATGATTGTCAATTCATTTCCCAAATATAACTCACAATAAATTAGAATTCAATTCTATTTATCATGGAAAATTTCATCTTTTAAGACTGTAATCAAAATGCTAAAAATACGTTCTTCCTCACTTCAAAGGAATAAAATCAAGTCATAAGTTGTATCCCTATGAATAAATCACAACTCATACCCAATTCTACTAATAATTAATCTTAAACCAAACATTTAATTAATGAAAACTAATTCAAATCATGAGAAAAATATGACTAGACTCATATCCAAATTAATCTACTAATTAAATTGAGATAAGAACAATTAACATAAAACCCTTTTTAAATTAACCAAATCACATAAATTAGACATCTCTATAAAATTAATAAGAGGTTCATCTTAACCTTAGTTAAGAAAACTAGCCACTAATTAACATAATCTCTACTAAAAATTAAATAAACTTACAAGTATTAAAGGAAAAATAAAACTAAAATTACTTGGATTGCTCCCTCCACTTTAGCCTTAAGCAGCTTGAATTCTAGAATTTTTCTTCATAGCTCAACAGCCTAGCATGGAGCCTTATCTAATTTCTGCATCTTTGTTTCTGTGTTTGTCTATTTGTTCATTAGAGAAACTTATATAGACTTCTAATTGGTAGCACTAAGTTGAATAGGAATTGGAATTCTGTATCATCTAACACATTTGCTTCTTTCCCTATTGGTTGTTGTGGGTCCCAACTTTTGTTTTTTGCTTCACATAGACTAGACTTCCATCTCTATCACAAACTTACTTCCCGTTTCTACATTCTTCCAAGTTGAGAACCTTCCTAGTTCAGCTTCATCACTTGCACCTTCAAGCTTTAGCAATACGAAATTCTATTCAAAAACTCTATAACTTAGTAACATTCAACAACAAACTGATTTCTTCTCTTTTCATTTCTTCTTTCACTTGTTAACTCAAATCTAAGCTTTATAACAAATATAAACAGATTTGATCATAACATCAATATACACCATGAATTTTGACCAAATCTAAGAAGCCATTTCACGAATTTTTCCTCTTGTTATTCTCTGGTTCGACTTCAACAATGGCAGCCATGAAAATATCCTCTTTTCAAATAAAATCAGTTCCCATTCTTTGGTTTTAAGCTCCAAACATAATCTTCATTGATTTAATTAAAATGGGTTTTAAATGCCGAATTTATTTACTCAAATTCATGTTCAATTCCACCCAAAACCAAATCTCAGTAATCTAGACGTTTATGTCCAATTACTGTCCAAATTCGTGTTCGGGAAGATGAAGTTGTTCACTGGACAGTTCATTTTCCTCTTTAATACTTTTCTCTGTTCATTAAGCATTTCTGTTCATGTCCATATATATTTCTAACATTTTCGCAATTCCAAAAAGATGTCCAAATCGCTTGTAAGCATGTCTAAAGTATTGCAAAAATTTTCAAACATTGTCCACATTCCTCAAGAAGCGTACATTACCTATAACACATAAACAATCATATTTTAGACATGTAAGACATATGCAGAACACTGATTTTATTCAAATACACTCCTAAACAATTAACATTGCCCAAATTAACTAATAATTAAATCACAAAACTAATATCTATCTTAACATAAATAAACTCTAATCAACCTTTAGTTAACCTAATCATACACTAGAATTATGAAATGTAAATAGGTGTATAAAATGTAAAAAAATCATGTGTATCAAGTACCTATTTTTTTAAAACAACTAATGATATATTTGTGACAAGCTTGGGTGGTTTGCTCTAAAATAAGTATATCGAATTAAATCATGAATGTTAAGGAAAAATGGTCAAATTATGGTAACATTTTGTCAACCCTATTTGTAATTATAAATGTAATGAATGAATGAAATGTCTCTTTAAACTTTAAATGATATAATGATTTGTGCACATTCTTAACAAACTTTGGTTTTAAAAGAAATAATTAGACAAAAAGTTGTCTAATTGGTTCATGTTTAGTGTGTTTGATTCATTTTTTTGAACTAACTAAATAAGTATGTATTTCTTTCAAACAACTAAAGATACATTCGTGACGAGCTTAAGTGCTTTGTTACAAAACTAGTTAAGCAAATAAAATTATATAAATTCAGGAAGAACGGTCAAATTGTGGTCTAACTTTATCCATTTGATTTATAATTATGAATATAATAAATAAATAGGAGGTCTCTTTAAACTTTAAATGATATAATGATGTGTAGATTCTTAGTGAATTTTGTTTAATCAATTAAAAGGATATAACTAGACCAAAAGTGGTCCGATTGGCTTGTCGTTTATCACATTTTATTCATTCTTATAAACTATCAAATAAGTATGCATTTATTTAAAACAACTTAATATACCTACGCGACGAGGTTAGGTGCTTTGTTCTAAAACTAGTTAAGCGAATAAAATAACTTAAGTTACAAAAAAATGGTAAAATTATGGTATCACATTCTCCACTTGATTCATTATACAAACATAACAAATGATTGGGTGGTTCTTTTAAACTTTAAACAATATAACAATTTTTTCACATTCTTAACGAACTTCGCTTTTAATCTATTAAAAGCTTACAACTAGGCCAAAAGTGGTCATATTGGTTTGTTGTTTAATGCATTCGATTCAATCTTATGCACATAGCAAATTAGTACGTATTTTTTTAAAACAACTAAATATGAATTCGTAACGAGCTTGGGTGCTATGTTCCAAAACTAGTAAAGCGAATGAAATCGCATAGGTTAAGGAAGAACGGTCGAATGTTTATATCTCTTTCTCCATTTGATTCGTAATTACGAATGTAACAATGATTGAGAGGTCTCTTTAAACTTTAAAAGATATAACGATTTGTGCACATTCTTAATGAACTTCAGTTTTAATTGATTAAAAGGATTACTAGACCAAAAGTGGTTTGATTGGTTTGTGTTTAGGGTATTTGATTCATTATTCCGAACATAGCAAATGAGTACATATTTCTTTTAAACAACCTAAAGATACATTCGTGACGAGCTTGTGTTCTTTGTTCTAAAACTAGTTAAGCGAATAAACTAATATAAGTTAAGGAAGAACGGTCAAATTGTGGTCTCACATTGTCAAATTCGTAATTACTAACCTAACAAATTAATGGGAGGTTTCTTTAAACTTTAAACGATTTAATGATTTATATACATTCCTAGTGAACTTCAGTTTTCGTAGATTAAAAGTATATAAATAGACCAAAAGTAGTCTAATTGTTTCGACATTTAGTGTGTTTGATTTATTTTTACGAACTTAGCAAACAAGTACGTATTTATTTAAAATAATTAAAAACCCATTCGTGACGAGCGTGGGTGCATTCCTTCATAACTAGTTAAGCAAATAAAATTACATAAGTTAAAGAAGAACAATCAAATTGTAGTATCACTTTGTCTATTTGATTCGTAATTACAAACAAAAGATTGGGTGGTCTCATTAAATTTTAAATGATATAAAGATCTATGCATATTCTTAACAAACTTCAGTTTTAATCAATTAAAATGATATAACTAGACCAAAAGTGGTTCGATTAGTTAGACATTTAGTGCATTTGATTCATTCTTAAGAACTTAGTAAGTGATTACATATTTTTTTTAAATAACTAAATATTCTTTCCTAACGAGCTTGGGAGCTTTGTTCTAAAACTAATCAAGTGAATAAAATTTGATAAGTTAAGGAAGAATGGCCAAATTGTGGTATCATTTTGTCCATTTGATTCATAATTACGAACATAACAAATATATAGGAGGTCTCTTTAAAATATAAACGATATAATGACTTGTGTACATTGTTAATGACCTTCGGTTTAATTGATTAAAAGGATATAATGGTCAGATTGGTTTGTCATTTATAGCATTTTATTAATCTTTATGAACTTAACAAATGAGAACGTATTTATTTAAAACAACAAAATATACATTCGCGACGAACATAGGTACTTTGTGCTAAGACAAGTTAAGTGAATGAAATCACTTAAGGAAAAATGGTAAAATTGTAGTATCAATTTCTCCATTTGATTCATAATTACAAACGTAACAAATGATTGGAAGGTCTCTTTAAAATTTAAATTATATGATAATTTTTGCACATTCTTAACGAACTTTGCTTTGGATCTATTAAAAGCTTATTAGCAAATGAGTATGTATTTCTTTTAAACAACTACGTATATATTCATGACAACCTTGGGTGTTTCGTTCTAAAACTAATAAAGCGAATGAAATCACATAAGTTAAGGAAGAATGGTCAAATTGTGGTATTACTTTCTCTATTCGATTCGTAATTGTGAATGTAACAAATAATTCAGAGGCCTCTTTAAACTTTAAATGATATAATGATTTGTGCATATTCTTAATGAACTTCGGTTTTAAACAATTAAAAGGATATAACTAGACCAATAATGGAATGATTAGTTTGCATTTAATACATTTTATTTATTCTTACAAACTTAAGAAATGAGTATGTATTTCTTTAAAACAATTAAAGATACATTCATGACAAGCTTGGCTGCTTTATTCTAGAACTAGTTAAGTGAATGAAAATACATAAGTTAAGGAAAAACGGTCAAATTGTAGTCTCACTTTTCCTTTTAATTCGTAATTACAATTGTAACAAATGAAATAGAGATTTCTTTAAAGTTTAAACGATATACCGATTTGTTCACATTCTTAACGAACTTTAGTTTTAAGGATATAACAAGACCAAAAGTTGTCCGATTAGTTCTCATTTAGTGTGTTTGATTCAAATTTACGAACACAGCAAATGAGTTCGTATTTCTTTAAAACAACTAAAGATACTTTTGTGACAAGCTTGGATGTTTTATTCTAAAACTAGTTTAGCAAATATTCAGGGAGAACGGTCAAATATTGGTCTCACTTTGTCCATTTGATTCATAATTACGAATGTAATAAATAAATATGAGCTCTCTTTTAACTTTAAATGATATAATGTTTTTTTGTAAAATTCTTAACGAACTTCGGTTTAATTGATTAAAAGGATAAAACTAGACCAAAAGTGTTTCGATTGGTTTGTCATTTATTGCATTTTATTCATTTTTACAAACTACGAAATGAGTATGGATTTATTTAAAACAACTAAATATACATACGCAACGAGCATAGGTGCATTGTTTTGAAAATTGTTAAGCGAATAAAATTACTTAAGTTACTGAAAAATAGTAAAATTGTAGTATCACACTCTCCACTTGATCCATAATTACAAACGTAACAAATGATTGAGAGGTCTCTTTAAACTTTAAACGATATAACAATTTTTGCACATTTTTAACGACTTCGCTTTTAATCGATTAAAAGCTTATAACTAGACAAAAAGTGGTCATATTGGTTTGTCGTTTAATGCGTTCAATTCATTCTTATGAATGTAGAAAATTAGAACGTATTTTTTTAAAACAACTAAGCATTATTCATGACGAGCTTGGGTGCTTTGTTCTAAAACTAGTAAAGCAAAAATCACATAAGTTAAAGAAGAACGGTCAGATATTTATATATCTTTCTCAATTGGATTTGTAATTACGACCGTAACAATGAATGTGAGGTCTCTTTAAACAATATAAAAATTTGTTCACATTCTTAATGAACTTCGGTTTTAATTGATTAAATGGATATAACTAGACCAAAAGTAGTCCAATTGGTTCGTATTTAGTGTGTTTGATTTATTTTTCTGTACTTAGAAAATGAGTACATATTTCTTTAAAACTACTAAAGATACATTGGTGACGAGCTTGGGTGCTTTGCTTTAAAACTATTTACGCAAATGAAATAACATAAGTTAAGGAAAAACGGTCAAATTGTGGTCTCACTTTGTCCATTTGATTTGTAATTATGAACGTAACAAATGAATGAGAGGTTTCTTTAAACTTTAAACGATATAATGATTTGTACACATTCTTATTGAACTTCAGTTTTCATATTTTAAAAGTATATAAATAGACCCAAAGTAGTCTGATTGGTTCGACATTTACTGTGCTTGATTTATTTTTACGAACTTAGGAAATGAGTACATATTTATTTAAACTTGTTAAGTGAAGAAAATCACATAAGATGAGGAAAACGGTCAAATTGTGGTATCACTTTGTCCATTTGATTTCATAATTACGAACGTAACAAATAATTAAGAGGTCTCTTTAAACTTTAAATGTATAATGAAGTTTGTACATTCTTAGCGAACTTCATTTTTATCGATTAAAAGCTTATAACTAGACCAAAAGTTGTAAGACTGCCATTTAATGCGTTCAATTCATTCTTAGCAAATGAGTATGTATTTACTTTAAACAACTAAATATACATTTGTGACGAGCTTAGGTGCTTTGTTCTAAAACTAGTAAAGCAAATGAAATCACATAAGTTAAAGAAGAACGGTCAAATTGTGGTATCACTTTCTTTATTTGATTCATAATTAAAAAGGTAACAAATGATTTGGAGGCCTCTTTAAACTTTAAATAATATAATGATTCGGTTTTAATCGATTAAAAGGATATAACTAGACCAATAGTGGAATGATTGGTTCGTGTTTAGTATGTTTGATTTATTCTTATGAACATAGCGAATGAGTACGTATTTTTTAAAAATAACTAAAGATACATTCGTGACGAGCTAGGTTGGCTTGTTCTAAAACTAGTTAAGCGAATGAAAATACATAAGTTAAGGAAAATTGGCCAAATTGAGGTATCACTTTGTCCATTTGATTCGTAATTACAAATGTAACGAATGAATGAGTAGTTTATTTAAACTTTAAACGATATAATGATTTGTGCACCTTCTTAACAAACTTTGGTTTTAAGGATATAACTAGACCAAAAGTTGTCCGATTGGTTCACGTTTAGTGTGTTTTATTTAAATTTTATTAACTTAGCAAGTGAGTACATATTTTTTTAAAACAACTGAAGATACATTTGTGACGAGCTTGGGTGCTTTGTTCTAAAACTATTTAAGAAAATGAAATTACATAAGTTCAGGAAGAATGGTCCAATTGTAGTTTCACTTTGTCCATTTGATTCATAATTACAAACATAACCAATAAATAGGAGGACTCTTTAAACTTTAAATGATATAATGATTTGTGTAGATTCTTAATGAACTTTAGTTTAATCGATTAAAAGGATATAACTAGACCAAAAGTTGTATAATTGCTTTGTCTTTTATCGCATTTTATTCATTCTTACAAACTATCAAATGAGTACATATTTTTTTAAAACAACTAAATATACATACGCACCGAGCTTACATCTTTGTTTTAAAACTAGTTAAGCAAATGAAATCTCTTAAGTTAGGGAAAAATGGTAGAATTATGGTATCACATTCTCTACTAGATTCGTACTAATGAACGTAATAAATAATTGGGAGGTTTCTTTAAACTTTAAATGATATAAATTTTTTTGCACATTTCTAACAAACTTCGATTTTAATCGATTAAAAGCTTATACTAGACCAAAAGTGGTTATATTTGTTCATTGTTTAATGAGTTCGATTCATTCTTATGAACATAGCAATTTAGTACATATTTTTTAAAAACAACTAAATATACATTCGTGACAAGCTTGGGTCCTTTATTCTAAAACTAGTAAAGCGAATGAGATCACATAAGTTAAGGAAGAACAGTCAAATTTTTGTATCTCTTTCTCCATTTGATTCGTAATTACGATCAGAAGAAATGATTAGGTCTCTTTAAACTTTAAATGATATCATGATTTGTGCACATTCTTAATGAACTTTAGTTTTAATCAATTAAAATGATATAACTAGACCCAAAGTGGTGCGATTAGTTCGGGTTTAGTGTGTTTGATTTATTTTTCGGAACTTAGCAAATGAGTACGTGTTTCTTTAAGTCAACTAAAGATACATTTGTGATGAGCTTGTGTGCTTTGTTCTAAAACTAGTTAAGCAAATGAAATAACATAAGTTAAGGAATAACGGTCAAATTGTGGTCTCACTTTGACTATTTGATTCGTAATTACGAATGTAACAAATGAATGATAGGTTTCTTTAAATTTTAAATAGTATAATGATTTGTATACGTTCTTAATGAACTTCGGTTTTAATAGATTAAAAGTATATAAATAGACCAAAAGTAGTCTAATTGGTTTAACATTTAGTGCGCTTGATTTATTTTTACAATCATAGAAAATGAGTAATTATTTATTTAAAACAATTGAATACATATTTGTAACGACATAGGTGTGTTCCTTTAAAACAAGTTAAGCAAATAAAATCACATAAGTTAAGAAAAATGGTCAAATTGTGGTATCACTTTGTCCATTTGATTCATAATTACAAACAGAACAAAAGGTTGGGTGGTCTTTTTAAACTCTAAATGATATAAAGATTTGCATACATTCTCAACGAACTTCAGTTTTAATAGATTAAAAGCACTAGGCCAAAGGTGGTCCAATTGGTTTGATGTTTAGTACATTTAATTCAAACTTACAAGCTAAGTAAATTAGTACATATTTCTTTAAAATAACTAAATATACTTTCATGACAAGCTTGAGAACTTTGTTCCAAAACTAATTAAGTAAATGAAATTTTATAAGTTAAGGAAGAATGGCCAAATTATCACTTTACCATTTGATTGATAATTACGAATGCCACAAATAAATAGGTTTTTTTAAACTTTAAACGATATAATGACTTGTACACATTGTCAACAAACTTCAATTTAATTGATTAAAACTAGTAAAGCAATTGATTGTGTGGCCTCTTTAAACTTTAAATAATATAACGATTTGTGAATATTCTTAAAGGACTTCGGTTTATTCGACTAAAAGAATTTAACTAGACCAAAAGTGGTCCGATTGGTTTGTCGTTTATCACATTTTATTCATTCTTATGTACTTAGCAAATGAGTATGTACTTATTTAAATCATCTAATTGTACACATGACAAACTTGGGTGATGAGCTTGGGTGCTTTGCTATATAAAGTGAATGAAATTACATAAGTTTAGGAGGAACGGTCAAATTGTGGTATTACTTTCTCCATTTGATTCATAATTATGAACTTAACAAATAATTGGGTGGTCTTGTTGTTATGTCTGAACCAAGACTATAAGAAGTCAATTTTAGATTTGTTTTACTTGCCAATTGTAGTAGACAAGGTCAATCCGCAAGGAAAAACTTGAGCAACAAAGAAAATTATTACAAAAAAAATAGAGGAAAGAAAAATTAAGAGTGAAAGTGTAGAAGAGTATTGAGGCAATAAAGAGTTAAAAAATCAATAAGAAAAAATACTAAGACATTGAGGGTCATTGTAACATCTAGTGATGCTCTTCTTGTGCCATGTTATCTCAGTTAGAATATAATAAAGATTTTATCTACGCGGAATATATGTTCATTAAAAAAATAAAGATAATAAATACTTTGGCTAGATGAAGGATAAAAAGAATTGTTTCTTTAAGAGTTCTTTGTATCAAAACCACAAAAGATCAAGAAGGAAAGCCTTCAAGCATCTTATATGTCAAAATCACAAAGAAACAAGAAGATAAACAATATTAAATAAATATTACTTCAAATAATCAATACTTGCTTCAAATCATTTATGAAACATGAATACAACTCCATTAGATTGTTACAAATCACCTCTAGCCTTTGCTAGAGAGCTTAGAAAGTCATTACAATAAAACAAAAGCACAATAGAAGAAAAGAAAGATAGGAGAAGAGAGCTCTAAAGAGGAAAGGATGATGCCTCTACCACATCCACCCCTCTATTGATAAGAGTAGAAAGTGTTGCTTTAAAGGGGAAGGTCCAATAATATCCCTTGATTGCTTCTTGATGGATTGCTTATACAAGAGGGGGTACTAGTCCTTGTCAATTGTAAATAATCACGTAAAGTTTTAACTTGAACATTTTGTGCATTATCATCCCCATTATTACTTCTTTATTCCTCAATCATTCTTAGATCCTCCATTAAATCAAAAGAAAGAGAATTTTCAAAGGATTTGTTCACTCTTTTCAATCGTCCTGAATTATCGCGCACCCATGTGAACATGCGACAAATTTTTTTTTTAATAAAAGAAAGTAAAGGTGCAAAAAAATTAAATGACAAAATATAAAAAGTTAAAGAGTTAGAGGTTAATAGATAGAATTTAAATTACAAAATAAGGCCAAAGGCATTATCGAGGTACACATTTGATCCCAAAAATTTTTCGATGGTAACGAGGGTAGTGCCTCCAGTCTCAAAAAGAAAATTGCAAAATTTAAATACTAAAAGTAAATGGCATGAAGTAAATGTCTGAATTTAAAGAGTTAGTGTGTAAAAATAAAAGTTAGAGAATTAGTAAAGTGAGAGTTTTTTTTGTCAAGGATTCTTGTCACACGTTGCAATCCTTGGCAACAACGCCAATTTGTTGATACGTCCAAACCAAGACTATGAAGTAGTCTAATTCGGATTTATTTTTTACTTGTCAACTATAGTAAATAAGGCCAATCCATAGGGGAAAGCCTTGTGTGACAAAGAAAACTATTACGAAGAAAATAGAATAGAGAAAGAAGGTAAAATAGAGAATAAGAGACAATCAAAGAGAAAGTGCTAAGACATCGGAAATCCACTTGTAGTAAATCTCTATTGTATATTTGATTCAAATGATAACTCAATTAAGATCAAATAAAAAATTTTCTCAATAGGAAAATTTATCTCTTA
This sequence comes from Saururus chinensis, assembly GCA_035235625.1. Lineage (NCBI taxonomy): Eukaryota > Viridiplantae > Streptophyta > Magnoliopsida > Piperales > Saururaceae > Saururus > Saururus chinensis. Next base: position 34,822,272 of record CP141140.1, read on the forward strand.
AAGAACTTTGAAATAGAACAGTAGTAATTGATTATTTACTATGTGAAATAATTGAGTATATAATCACAGGGAATTATAAGCATTCGGCGTGCCTTTCGTGAATGCCAAATCAAATAATTATATAGATTATGAACTCTTAAAATATGAAATATCAATTTAAAATGATAAAGAACTTACTTGAATCAAAGTAACTATTAAACATCAAGTACAAGCTTCATCCTTAGCCTTAGCTTGAGAGCTTAGAAAGTCATTACAATAAAACTAAAAAAATACAAAAGAAGAGAAGAAAAATAGAAGAAGAGAGCTCCAAAGAGGAGGGAATGATGTCTCTGCCACGTCCACCCATCTATTTATAGGAGTAGAAGGGGTTGCTTTAAAAGGAAAGGTCTAATCATATCCCTTGATTGCATCCTAATTGATTGCTTGATTGATTGCTTCTTTGGCAATGATTAGATTCTAAATAAAATGAATAAATCAATAATTTATTTAGAAAATAATTATCTTGGAGTCTTCCTTTAGTTATCTAATCAGCATCATTATCTTTCCATTTGTGTGTCAATCACAACTAATGAAAATATTCTCCATGTGTTTGTCTCGAGTTAGTTAACTAGTTGTCCTTCTGCATACTGGATTTGATGTATACATCTTTGGAATTATGAATTTCTTTCTGAAATAGCAATTATAGCCACAACAATCTTTTTTCCAATGCCACCAGAATAGTATCAATCCAAATTATACATAGAAAGATATGACTGAAACACTAAGGTTGTATCAATCTATCTAAATCAACTTCTTCCCTAATTTAGTTCTCTTGATGCAAATCTCAAATCCAACAAATCCAAAAGGTTGTGTTCGACCATTCCATGCATGTTTAGACCATTACGAGCACAATCTTGACTTTTAAATAGCTTTGGGTAGTTGGGCTTCATTTCTTCTTCTACTTAGATTATGTTGAAGCCCATTTAAATATGTAAGCACATCTAAGGTCCAACTAACATATTCTAAACATAAATAACCCAAATAAGCAATGAAATAATGCAAAATAGGATTGTAATTCAAAATTTTAAAATATTTAATTGAACATTATTTCAGTGCATCAACGTCGGCCATCAGTGAGTGAGTGTTCTGCAAACCCTAACCCTAATATATATAGGCAGGGTGAGACGGTTGCGAACCGATTGGTTATGAAAGGTATTGATGCAATGGACATTGCGGTGCTGCTTTGGGAATAATGCCTCAGGAATTGGGTCTTTACGATCATGGAATTTGCATGGGTTCGAACACAAGATATGAACAATATCGTGTAAGCATAGGACCCTCTTGACAAAAGAATTAATAATCGATTGATATATCATGTAATTTGTAACACATAAACCCTTTTGGTCGTGTTGTCAATTACATGATACAAAATATACAGTATACAAGATTTCATGTTTTTAGGAACACATTAATTACATATTACGTGTTGTTGTTAACACGATGTATATACAAAAATTTCAGCTGAAGAATGGGTGTAGAAATAGTAAGCCTGATCGATTCTCCCCTTCCTTATGCCATTTATGTACTCTACTATTCGACCTCCTTTGGCTTGTCGTTGGGACATCTGCCAGATTAGGAGGCCCCCCTTGTGCGCTGGTACATCATTTGTGGTTGTGGCCCAGCTAACTGCATGTTCCACATTTTTGTGGGGCTTTGAGAGGTGGTTGTAACTCTATCAAGTTTTTTCGTGGACCCCCGCTGCTTTTGAGGGATAGGTGGGATAAATGTAGGCATAACTCTAGCCGGTGCCCACTAGTGCCGATACTTCGTTGGGTGTAAGGGCTCTCGATAGGTCAGTTTATACATTTCAGTAGAGTACCATCTTTTGTAGTACTCAGACACATAGAAGTGTCTGTTATCGATTGTTGTGATTGCATGCTTACATGGTAGACCCAGATGTTGAAACTTTCCACACGTGCAAGTACGATCAACAAGGTTTACCACATCCTGTGAAGAAAATATCGTGAGTATGAGCGCACGATAAATGACTTTCTCGTGTTCTTGATTACACAACGTGTCATATGATCGTTACATAAAATCATATCTACTTACACGATGAATGAAAATAACATGTTTAAACTAACATGGTATGAATCCCTCATGAATAAATGAACACACACTATGTACATCACCGTATGAATGCAATGTACCTTGTGATATAGCAAGTTAACCTGGAATTCATTCATTGACATAGGCAATACAATCACATTCCTTGCTTCTTCTTGCCTATTTTTCATGTGTTTTCAGGCAAATGGGGTTAACTCTTCCATCATATTATGTCTGTCCGTTGGACGTTTTTCAAATTATGCCATCTGTGCTCCCTCGTGTGCTCAATTAAACGAGTTATAGGCATCGATCTGGCTTTTTTGAACATTGCATTTGCACTTTTAGACCTATTTGAGCTTAGGGTCACATATCTTTTCCTTGGAAATGCTACATTGGCCTGGTGCTCTGAACCTATCTTATTTAGCCAAGCATATGCTTCTAGATTATATTTTTTAATGTTGTTCATTGTTTCATCGTACACATTTTGTCTGAACATTTTGGTTGCAACATGTAGTTGATTCTTTAGGTAGTTGTCCTTGAATCTATTCGGCATATTTGCTACCATGTGATGGATGCAATATCCATGGTGTGTAGATGGGAAAAACTTCTTCACAGCATTTGCGAATCCCTTCTATCTATCAGAAACTATTGTGTCCAACTCTGCTAGAGGATCAGAAAATAGATGATTTCTAAGCAACTCAATAAAACAACACCAAGTTTTCTCACACTCGTTCTCAACCACTACAAATGCAACGCACAAGATATTATTGTTCCCATCCAGTGCAGTTGCTATCAATAGTTGTCTAGAATACTTTCCTTTCAAGAAAGTTGCATCAAACCATTAGCAACGGACTTAGGGTTGTTCTAAAAGCTCTCGCAATAGGACCAAACATTTGGAATACTCTTTTGAAATCGTACCCACCCATAGGTCCAAGAATATCACATGATCTCCCTAGCACAACTACACTTCCCGAATTTATATATTCTATCTACCTCTCGTAAGCAAGAAGTAAGCGATAGGATTCCTTTGGGTCACCATCTATTAAATCATTCAAAGCTTTACTTGCATGACCGAATACAATTTAGTAAAGGTTATACAACAACGACTTACATTGTGTTCTTGTTCGCATGACATGTTATGTTTTCGTGTGATCAGAATCCATACACGATGACTGGTCATGTTTATGGTAACACGGTATTGACGTGTGTCGTGTGAGTGCATATTCCGACAATAGTTTAAGCGTGTAAACGATAACATGTTAGGCTAACATATTGTCACACAAAATCAACACTTCGATTATTCTCATGCATTACCTGCATGCCAACATTTCTTGTAGTTTGTAGTTATGCCCCAGTGCTTCTAAATTTAACTTGCTATGCTCTTAGGTGTAATGCCCATAGAGTCTATAAACAAGACATAACATTTTCTCGTTATCTAAAGGTGCGATGCTAGGGGATGGTCAGTTGACTTCCTTTGGGTTCCACATGAGTGAGTCGACACTAATCTCGTGACAGACACATGATCTCTTATATTTGAAGCCCTTATGTACCAGTTACAAGAATCATTGGAGCACTTTGCTATGTATGTATTCCGATTTTCATCCACAACACAATATTTGAAATTCGCCTTTATTGCTAAGTCGATCAAGACCCTCTTGAAATACAATAGGCTTAGAAAATGTGCACCCAATTCGAGGAGCTTATGGTAATCCTTAGCTTGCAAATTACCCGTCATTAGCTGGCCTTCACCAATATTTAGTTCCAACATGTTTAAATCATTGACTATATCTCAATCTGTCTCCGCCTCAACGTCGACGTTACTAGGAACCTCGCTATTTCCAAATTCTTCATGGTCAGACATACTTTCCATGTCAACTATAATATTATTGTACCACAGATCCTCACCCCACATATTTTCAACTTCTTTGCCTTCTCCTCCATCGTAATTACAAGAGCTATATGGAGGTTCGTAGTAATCAAATGAAGTCCTTATCCCACCCATCACTGGTGATAATTCCTCTGAATTATTCTAATTGACTTCTATTTCAGGTTCTGTACTCGTTGGATTGGTGAAAGAAAATCAACATGGATTTGGTGAGGGCAAGTTTCCTAGTTCTCCCAATATGGATTGGTGAAAGAAAATCAACATGGATTTGGTGTGGACATCGTGTATTCTGTTAACACGCTTACATTTCAAAACGTGTTATTGAAACCATGACATGAATGCATGTTGTGTTATTATATCTACCTTGCAACTCATAATTACTATATCGCATGTGTATATCGTGTAATTACTAATGCAATATATTACACATCATGTTTATTACATCACACAATATGATTTACCCTTAACACGATATGTTCAATATCGTGGTCTCAAGTACACGAAATATTCCAATTGTGTATAATCTAAAGATTAATTGTTACCTGACAGTTTTGAAGGTGAACTGTGTTCATTGAATCCAGTATAAAATCCGACATTAGAGCTAGGATGAGCCATTACGATGGGTAATTCAGCTCTATTAACTATCTGGCTCCTTTCTATGGAGGGTGATGATGATTTATCACTGCTGTCGGGCTGTTTCGTCTTGGTATACAATTATAACACCTCCTTATTTGCCTTCTTATGAATGGATAACACTAATTGGAGGTCCTCATCATCTTGTAATTTATATAGCATGGGTGATTGGGAGGATGAAATTAAATGCTTCAATCTGACATTACCATTGACGGAAAGTCGTGTTTTGACTTGCCCCAGTAGCTCGCCGAAGCTCACCGACGGATGAATATTCATCAACTGTGCTATTCCACCAATATACATGCCATCATTGCCTACCTCTCTGTTATAATGGATACAAATACCGATCCTATCCATGATCGGTGTAAAAGAATGATCGTTCCTGCAAAATGCAGCCTTTGGAGCACTCACACAACATCTGCGGTGTCAAAAAAATACTTTTTTCTTATTCAACGATGCTCACTAGTGATTCACCGCCGATCGGCTCCTGTTGGCAAGTTCCATTCGCCGCCGATGACTCCCAACACATCAGAACGACACAATACTGTTCCGGTGCTCATTTATTACTCTTTACATTAAAACATGATATAGTGGAAACCTAAGGGCAGTTTGGTCCATAAATAGGTCATATGGCATTTTCGTTTAAAATCCAGGGAATATGAAAATTTTCATTCTTTGGCCATGCAATATGGAAAAAACTCTATTTTATTTTAGTATGGAACTGTATAGACATATGCAATTTTTAGGTGGTGGTCATCTTTCCAAGTGCAATTTTTATACATAAGCATTTTTATTAAATATCTTCTGTTACATGAGGGAATATAGGTAGGTGATCTGCTAAATTCCCCATTAAAGACTTTAGCAAGGCTACTTTCAGTGAGGAAGTCATAACCGCAGTATATTCTTTAGTGGATGTTTTAGGACCGCCGCTAAAAGTGTTTGTTTTTGTAGTGTATAATGAAAAGCATTAGTATGGATATAACACCTAAGAATTTTTGGAATTCTCTATACTTGGCCATGTGGAAAAAAGTGAGTTTGACCCTTATGTATTATTGGTATAATACCTTCCTTTATACATAGATTTTGGATATAAAACTTATTCTTAAAAAGTAGACAGAGCAAGCTTCTTAGAGCTACCAAGATTTCTCAAATCGAAGCTCGGATGAGGAAGTAATGATAGATGTAACATCAAGAAGGTTTAGAAGTACATTTGGAAAAAAAGTTAATTTGACCTTTGATCATTCTTAATAAAATCATTTCTTGTGGTTTGAAGTTTACTTTCAAATTTTTAGGACAGAAACTACACAAATATAGCTTTGAAATGCCTTTATGAATGCAAAAATCGTAGTGTGGATGATGAAGTGATGATGAAGTTAGAATTGTATAAATTTGAACTTGAGATACTTTCAATGACTTGAAGATGTCGGCCGATCTAACCCTTGGTCATTATTAATAGTTTAACTTTTTCTACATGATAAAGTTAGCAGTTATTGTCGACAACCATAGGCGTGTCAATGGCTTACTGATGGTCTATGCAGTTTTGCATATTTGCTCAAAAAGTACCCAATTTAACGATTTTGCACTAAAATTTTGTCATATTTCCCTTATAAGTGTCTTTTGAGGGCCTTATACTCCATTTCTCTTGGAAAAACCTCTCCAAATGAAGAGAGAAATGAGTCACTCTTCAAATCAAGAAGAATCAAGGGAGGGAGTAAATTTCTGCTAGGATTGATCGGCATTGCACATGAGGGAGGATCTTTATATCGTATAATAGGTTAGATTTCTAACCTGATTACTGTGATTTGACTTGAAAGTGCATGCATGATTATGATTATGACATCTTTTGATATCAAAGCATGAAAATATGATTATCTATGAATTCCTACTATGGTAATATTGAGGAATCATTATTCTATATTGAATTGCAAACCTTGATACCATTATTTAGTTTTGAAGTGATTGTATGAGATATATTTTTATTACTTATATGACATGAAAGCATGTAAAGAATAATTTTGGAGATTTTGTCATAATTATGTTATTATATTATATTTTCCCCATGTTTAATGATCAATTGATAGTAATAATTGTTATTTGTCATTATGGAAAGGTTATGTGTGGGAAGGATTATAATATGACATGATATGGAGTGATTTTGGGAAGTTGGGAAAGTTTATGTTCCTTCTTTTTTACCATAGGCACATCTATAATCACATCAATGACATTGCTAATGCAATAGAGAAGATGACAGTACTAACATTGATGAGCATCGACATATCAGTGTGGAATTGTTAGGTTACTAGCAGTGAGGTCGAGGAGTCAATGAGGAAGGCTTTACTTGCCATCTCACTATTAGTAGGTTACCTATGTTTATCGGTAACCTAGCTGACACACCGATGAGTTTACCGACAACAAGTTGGTTTTGGGTGAATTTTAGTAGAGAATGTTATATGTGTTAGACTATTATTATGAGATATAATAGCATTGTATCGATTGCATGAATATAATTATATGTGATGTTGTGATTGATGATGTTTAGGTATATGTGCCCTTGTGTTTGTTGAAATCTTTGTAATGGATTGCATCCCAAGGCTGTTGGATAAAGGCACAAAAGGATAGAGGATCCTAGTCTCTAAATAGCTCCTGAAGTAAGTATTTAGCTACTTAGACAGAAAGGGTTTAGTATGAAATAGGACTAAGGTCTTCTAACTCTCTAAGGTTAAGTAGTATCACATCCCTAGCCTGGGAGATGATTCGAATGGACTAGAGAACTAAAAGATTATTAAACCCATGTAGCACAATATAGGAGTTTTGATGATCATGAAAGTCAGAATCTCAACCACTTGGGTCCCTGAAGGCCTTAACTTTATGGCATGGTTGGAACAAGAAGGATTCAGAATAATTGAGGTCCTAGTGTGAGCAGCACATGGTCTATTGAGACATAGTTGTATTCCTAGACGTTGCTACCATATCATAGAGAACCTTATGGCTTACACTCATTAAACAAGAGACTTCTAAGTGAGGTCACGTTATGGATTTAAAATCATGTGAAAGCATTTATGAATGTTATACTTATTCAATTATGTTTGATTATGGTGATGTTTACTATTAAATATAATTGTTGTTGACCTTGTGATGATGTAGTGCATTTATGTACATTGTCATTTCATAGTACTTATTTAGCCATCCTACTAGGTATAGTCATATACTCAACATCTATGTGATGCAGGTTCCTTTCACTTTAGGACTCTGGATGTGCGGTAAGGGCGATGTTACTTTGCCACTTAGCATGTTTGATGTTTACTTACTTTAAGATAGATAACTTTAGGCATGTGAGTACTAATCTATTTGTATTTATGCATATCAAGATATTAGGACATATACTTGGGCAAGACCTTATTCAATTTAAAATGTGATTTGACTTAGATTACTATTGTACTCTGATTTAGTATTTATATATTGAAAAGGAGTTAGTTGCAACCTGAAATATCTTATCACTGATTTTGACAAAAAGAATTTCAAAAAATTCATTTATATCGTTTTACTAATAAAAATGGGATTAAAATTTTCAAGGCGTGACAATGGACTAATCACTTAAGTAATATTATTGGGAGTATAAGGTGATCAAAGTACAATAATCCCCTACAGTATTAACTCAAATGCTTAAATTTTGATTTGGTCATTACCTTGATTTATCGATGTATTCTTTAAGTCTCATTCAATGATACCCATTTGAGCATCTAAACACTAACTACTTCATGCTTTCTCAACATGGTTATCGATAACTTGATCAAATTGTTCATGATAAAACAAGGTAATAATGCAAAACATTGAACAATCATAATACCAAATGAGATATCAAAATTGAACTCAATGAGCACACAAATCACATAATGCATATTGGTGTCATGCCACATAAATACCATGTCAAAGAGTCCAAAGACAAAGATCCCTAACTCAGGAAGTCCAGCAATCTTCCACTCAACACTATAAATTGCATATACCATCAACTTTAATGGCTTTGACAAATCACAAAGATAACTTATCACCTTATGTATGTCACAAAGTTAAGGTGAGAATGGGACAACAAGACTTCTTCCAAGTCCTGACAACTAATTTAGGACTCCTAGTATCAATGTCTTTCAGACACAATACCCAAACTGAACCAAACCAAACCAATTCAACTCTCTTCTCATTGAAGTGTGGCATTGTAATTATCCATCACCACCTCCTATTAAATATGTTAAAAGTTTTCCTTAAAACATCAAAATCATCCCGAAGACTCAAGTAACATCAACAAGTCCCCAAAGTGCTCAATTAGGGGCCAAAGTGAAGATTTTTGGAGTGGCCGGACCAGCGGAAGCAAGGTGGGATGCGGGTGGTGCACCAATGAAAAATCAGCCTTTAAATTAATATACAAAGAATCATACATAAACCTCAATTTAATTAGAAAACACAATCATAGATCATGCAAATAAGAGAACAAAGAGGGACAATAGCGTACTGACCTTGGGCAATCCAGCCCTTGAAACGAACAACCCTTACTTATCAATCACAAGAAAACAAGCCAAGGGATTAGGGGATGCTTCCAGATGTAATTTTGTCTACTGATTTACGCTATTATGATCATAGAACACTTTGTGTGGCTTGTCATGTTTCAGACTCGTGTGTACCTTCTACTTTTAGATTTATCTAAGATTCTCTTAATCGAGCCACATGTCAGCTTAGGATGTTATGTATGTGGGTTACATTTGAGGATTTGTTTTAGAATTATTATCATCTTTTATTTTACCTTATTTCTCTTTCTCAAAGGACTAAAGGTGCGCGACTCCGTGTATGTATTAAATACCTGATTAAGAGGTTAATTACTTTCACAATGTAATCTTGTTGCCCCCATGTGGTTCGACCAACCCCTGAACCGAGTTCAGCTCGGGTCGGGTAGGCGCCGGGGTGTTACATCCACCCACACTCTTAGTTATACTAGGATCATTGCTAACAACTAGCGACCAACTTTCATCAGCAAACATCGAGCCAACCACCTTCCATAAGCATTGTTGACTATACATGCGTCAGGGCATGGCCGCCCTCATGTGCCCCACAAATCTGGCTAGCGTGCATAGGACTCCCACCTATGCTAATGACACCTAACCACTACCAACTCCTGCTTAGAAATGGGACTTTTGCAAACTTAACCTACTCCAAATAGGAAGCATTACTCAATAAGTGAGTTCATCATAGAATCCACAAAAGTGCATTAAACAAATTTCATATACGAGACCTGTTAATATGTACCCTATGCAGCAGGTTGTGCATGTGCTATATGCTTTCGAGTTGCGCAATCAAAATTATACGACCCATTATACTGGAGGGGGAGGCATTTATAAATAGGTTTTACAATATTTACTTTAAATTTTGTGTTAAAATTCACGTGAAAATGTATCAAGTCATTTTATTATTTTTTACGTTTGATTACCACAAACTTTTCATGATCTTTTAAGCTATTCAACAAGATTGTTTTAAGGTTCACCAAATGCTAAATTCCTCTAAGCAATACGAAAGGTCTAGATATTACTTCAAAAGGTTAATGTGTAGATCAAATCTTAAGAAGACATGGAAAAACTGTTACAACACCTAACTAGGATGTTGGACATAAACCTACCACTCATTTTAATGAAAGATATTATCTAGCGAAGACATTGAATATGTTCAATAGAGGCCTTAAATGATGTGGTGAAAGAGCACCACAATAACAAAAGGATGTGAGGGCTTGTGAAACAAGATTATGTGCGGTGTATAACTTCACCTTGAAGCATGGAATAAATTAGGCCAGGCTACCTTTTATCATTAATTATGTCTTTGGATTAAATAGTTTGTAAGCTCCCGGGTTAGCCCACCCACCCTGTCTATACACAATCGGTAGATACCTATCATCAGGATATATATAATGAATATCCATCGATTTCTAAGGACAATGGATAGCCTAAGTTTACAATGCATATGCAAGCCAAAATATAGATTAATGTCAGAAATGATAGAAGACACAAAATAATGTTTACTAACAGATGAACAGCTACGTGGAACTTGTCTCTAAAGATAGAAGAGACAAAATAATGTTTACTTACGTGCAAAAGACACACGCCTGCATATATCGCGTACGCAGAAATTATCGACTGAAACTGATGCACAAGCTACGTGGTGCATAGATCCACACACTTTTACACGTTTTAACACTTTTTATATGTTTGAACATGTGCTATTTAATATTTTGACTTTAGTTTAAGTGTCAAAAAATGAATGGACTTTTTGCACGTGGTGGATCAGCATGAAAAAGGCACACGAGTACGTGCATTATACCAACATTATACGTGCATGAATAGACTTATTGCATGTGTTAAGTGCTGGTCAGATTAACTAGTTAGAAAGCGTCGACATTATAATTAATTTTCATAATAACTATGATGATTGTTATTGTCGTAAATATTGGAGTTGTTCTTGTTGTTGTGGTGAGGAGGATGGAAAGGATATAGGCTGGGCGTGAAATTTAGTACTGACCGCGCAAGAGATCCTTCCGTCTCAATCTCTTGCATCTCAGTCCATTCCTTAGTCATGGAGAAACCAAATCAAGATCCGCCATTGGTTGAGTAAAAGCCATTCTCACTGCCTCCCTTTATCTCTCCAATACCCCATTTTTATGTATATATACTCACCACGTCATGATCTTCACCACCAATATTCCTCTAATAATCAAGTTTGCATTGTGAGAGAGGAAGAGAATCGATCATTTCATAAATGGATCCCAGAAGACATTTGCTCCCTCTGTTTGCATTGTGCTGTTTGTGTCCACTTTCATTATGCTTTTCGGAGGACCCACAATTCATTGATCCTCATGCTCAACCTTCCTCTTTTGCCCAGCCAAACAAGCCCACATTCTTTGGCACAATCACTGAGGATGCCAATGATTTTAACGTTGACTTCCCGGCAGCCATGGAATTAGAGCATAAAGTCAGCCGTTTGGAGGGCTTAGATCAAGTGGGCGCTCCAGTATCTTCACCTAGAGTAGTAAATGTGGAGAATTATGGAGCTACAAGTGATGGAACAGATGCTTCAAAGGTAACACACCCAGGAAAAAGACAGAGAGAACGTCTAGAAATTAAGCTTCAACCGGCCTGTTTAATTTGTTGAAATGTTTGATCTGTGAAACTCAAGTATAAATCATCTCTTTTGTAATGTCAAGCAGGCATTCCAGAGAGCTTGGGCGGATGCCTGTGCAAATGCTCCAGCTGTTTTTACTGTGCCTGAGAACAAAACATACCTTATAAAGCCAATAATCTTTTCGGGTCCATGTAAATCTAATGTTCAAGTCATGGTAAGCCTACAAGAAATTAGTCACCTAATATCAGCTTATATTTGCAACTGAATTATGATTTTTTTTCGTCGTAAGATCCAAGGAACGCTTTCAGCCTCCACTAACATGTCAGATTGGAAAGGAGATAACAGAACTCAGTGGATTCTCTTTAACAATATTGAAGGCCTTACTGTTGATGGTGGAGGGACTCTTAATGGGAATGGAGCAACGTGGTGGCAAACATCATGCAAGATAGACAAATCTCGTGTAAGCACTGAATTTTTTTTTTCATAAAAGAAGCTCTTTTGTTATTATTTGCCTACCTTTTTAAAATTCGCCTTTGTCATACTGCAGCCTTGCACAGATGCTCCAACAGTACGTTCAACAACTTCATATGCAGAATTTGATGCACTGTTTGGCTAAACTCTTCTTTGCCATTCAGCTCTTGTTAAATAATTGGATTCGTCCATAAAGGTTTCCTTTGATGCAGGCTCTTTTGTTCTACTCATGCAAAAATCTCGTGGTGAGGAACCTCAGTGTCAAGGACAGCCCTCAGATCCAGGTTTCCTTTAAGAAATGTTCCACTGTCCAAGCTTCCGCTCTCACCATCACTGCACCCGGAAGTAGCCCTAACACAGATGGAATTCATGTCACTAATACCCAAAGAATCATCATAGAAAACTGTGTCATTGGAACCGGTAGGGTGAACCACTTCTTAAAGCCATTTCAGTCATATATAATGATGGATTCAAAAACAAATTTTGTGTTTTCATCACTTAATTATTCCAAAAGGACAAGTTTGATTTTTGTACATTTTCTTTTTTTGCGAAGGCGATGACTGCATATCAATTGTAAGTGGATCTAAAAATGTCAAAGCTACGGGTATAACATGTGGACCCGGCCATGGAATAAGGTAGAAAACACCTTCCAGGTGTTTCATATCTCTCTCTCTCTCTCTCTTTCTTCCCTGATTTCAATGTTTTTCCTTGTTTGCCTTGATGGACCTAGCATTGGGAGTTTGGGGATGGGAAACTCAGAAGCGCATGTCTCAGATGTGATGATAGATGGAGCTAAAATTATTGGAACAACAAACGGAGTCAGGATCAAAACCTATCAGGTAAGGTCTAGGTCAAGGGTTATGTGATATCCAGTAATTGCACATATGCGGGGATAAGTGTATTTATATATATGCATGTACATAGATAGATCTGATCATAAATCTTTCATCATATTTGTTTTTCACATGCAACATAGCTTAATCCATGACTATTTACCATTGTCTTGCAGGGGGGTTCAGGAAATGCAAACAGTATACAATTTAGTAACATTATTATGGAAAATGTTACAAGGCCGATTATCATAGATCAGAACTATTGTGACTCCAAGGAACCATGTCCAGAGCAAGTATAATTGCAATTGACCATTTTCTCGTTATGGTCTACGGTCCATGGCAATTAAAAGCTAAACTCTTGGCATGTTGCAGGATTCAGCAGTGGCGGTCAGTAATGTTGGGTACAAGAACATCAAAGGAACAAGTGCATCAGTGGTTGCTGTAACATTTGATTGCAGCAAGAGCATCCCTTGTCGTGGGATACAACTCCAGAATATTAATTTGGTGGGAGCAGGAGGAAAAACAGTGAAAAGCAAGTGTGCCAATGCTGAAGGGTCTACAACAGGGACTATTGTCCCAACTGCTTGTTTCTAAAGGAGACCCTAATTATTCATGTACGTATTTGTTGATATTGTGTGGTATCCTGTAAATCTCATAGCAATTAGTAGTAATTTTCTAGTTAGATTTTACATTGAAGTGTTGCTTGGATACTTGTCAGTATTCATTTCTGAGAGGGGATACTGAGAGGTAAGTTGAAGTACTTTCCTGTCTCATGGAAATCGTCTTGCTCTTTTTCCTCTTTTCCCTATATTTTGGGAAGTGGTTATTCTTTTGTAACCTGTATTTTAGGGGGAAAATGAAGACCAATCAGAAAAAAATGGCTCTCTTGATTACTTCTAGAAAATTGTTTGGCATTTTCAATTTATTTAAGGATTGTATACTAAATAGGCTTGGAAAAGCCTAGGCTTGATTATTGTAAAATTTCTAATAAAGAAATGTATGTCTTCTTCTTCACTATTTTTTTGTTGTTTTCCTTTATATATATACATAATATATATATATTATGTTTATGGGCTCTATGACCAAACCTGTGACCATGGCACATATGGGTTTAGCATGGTACATAGAGGTGTCAACGGGCTCATTTGATGACTTTGAAATGGTGCCAAAAGTTAGGAACCGGAAAATCTGATGGTGAAGTTCCACTAGCAGAGTGCACATGTCAGTGCAAGTTTCATCATGTGCACTAGCAAATTTGCCATCGATTCGGCTCGTGAAACTTCACCGACGACGCTTCACCAGTGGATTTAGTTCAAAATTTAATTTTACTATTATGCGAGGGTTTATTAAGATGTCATAGTATCTATTTTAGTGATTGAAACTAATTTCTTGGAGGCCCCAATTCACTTTCAAAGTAGGACAGGAAGTGAATTCCTGAAATTTCTTGTCTCATGTCACAAAGTCCCTCCAAAATATCTATTAATGCATTAATAACCTGCACAAGAAAGTTTATAAATTTGGCAAGGATATTGCTATGACATTGTTCCTTTTTTTGGCGCAATAAATATTGGGGCAGTGGCCCCTTTGCATTAACACTCATAAGAATTCAATATATAAAATCAATAGGAGAGCTAAAGAAGAGAAAAACAACAAAAAAGTTATAGTTTCCAACAATATAGCAAATAGGGGAATTCGTGCAACCATTTGATGCCCGAAGGAAAATTAGGTAAATATGTTTGGACTATAAACCCAATATTTCTAAAGAGCTGAGACTTGTCAAGAGTGATTCCTTTGAAAAAACATGTGTTACATTACTGTCAAATGAGGTAGATTGTTACATTGATAAATAGCTTAGGACAGCTTCAAGATCCAAGTTGCATTTTCTAATGAACAAAATGTCTTCAACAAAGTTACTTTGTCTACAAAAAAGGAGAGGACAATAAGAACTTCAATAAGAATCAATTTAGAGTATCCACAATTTAAGAAAATATGGTCAAAAGATTCTTCATCCTCTCTGCAAAGTATGTATCTATTAACCGTAGAGATTGAAAGTTTAATTCTCTTCACTTTGTTGAGGATTACCACAATGCCTCTAATTCAAATACCTTGTTTGGAATAAATTACAAGATGTGGTCTCGATTGTGCAAGAATATAAATGTTAAATTCATGCAAAAGTAAAACACACAAAAATTACACGGGGATTTCTAACGTGGAAATCCAACGTTGGGAAAAAC
Organism: Saururus chinensis; assembly: GCA_035235625.1. Taxonomy (NCBI): domain Eukaryota; kingdom Viridiplantae; phylum Streptophyta; class Magnoliopsida; order Piperales; family Saururaceae; genus Saururus; species Saururus chinensis. The sequence goes on from CP141140.1 coordinate 34,837,565, forward strand.
CACACAGTCTATCCCTCGGTTAGTCAAATTATGCACTATAAGATGTAGAACTTACAAGGCTCAAGACTACTAATTTCTCCCTAAATTACAAGTCCTTCTTTAGATGATTGTTGGTCACCAAAGTCCTTGGCACTTTCCCTTCAAGTTTGATCTTCATCTTCTTCTTCACTAGTACAATCTTCTTTGCATCAAGGAAACTTTCAATTAAAGTGCTTCTTTATTGGCTCCATTTTCTAAAGATATTAATCTTCATAGCAACTCCTTTTGCTTAAACGATCTTCAACCTTTTCTGCAGCAATACAATGAGAATGAAGTAAGAGGTTCCATTTTCAAGGCTTTATCTTCATCACTTTGCCCTTGAGTGTGAATCTTCAATCTGTTAAAACATATGAGGGCATATGTATTGCAATTGGCTAATATTTATGATTAAAACTATATCAAAACTCCATATACGATGTTGGTATTAAAATTTGTTTAGATCAGTGCGAAAGTCAAGTAAGATTTAGAAATAAAAGACTTAAAAAATAGGAGCATATGCATTCTAAAAGTTCAAGGTTGAATACTACATTAAGTGTCAAAAGTTTGAAGGTATGATATACACTTACATACATAAATCACTTTGAATTAAGTAGAAACAATTGATTAAAGTAATTTTTGAAGTTTTGGTATAGTTAAAGTAAAAATCTAGAAAATTGTTCACAAGGGATCAATCACATTTGAATATAAGACTCGCAAAGATCGATATTTTCATTAATTTTTTTCAGATTTTAAACCGAGATCACAATCGATCGATCACTTGGTCAAAAGATAGATCATTTGGGTACTTTGTTCAGAAAATAAATATTGAACGATCGATCACCTCGGTGAAATGCTCGATTGCTTGTGGTTTTATTTACCTATTTTAGGGGTCCATATTATAGTCATTTCCAACTTGCACTACAACAAAATGTAGTATTAGCGATGCATTTATTATCGACACAAAGCTGTCGCTAAAAACAACTACTTGCGATGAACAAAAAAGCATCACAAAAAAAAGAACTATTAGCGATGCATTTTCTTATGCGTCACTACTAGTCATATATTAGCGATGCTTAGTTTAAAGCGTCAATAATACAAATCATATTAGCGACGCTTTCCTCTATTTGTGAAACTTTACACAAATGTCGCTACAAGATATATGTTTTAAATAAAAAAAGAAAAAAAAGCATAACTATTAGCGACGCTTTTTTTAAGTGTCGCTAATGGCTTTCACAATAGCGATGCCTTTTCAAAAGTGTCGCTAATAGTGCTGCTATAAGCGACGCTTAACAAAACGTCACTAATAGTCATGAATTAAAAATAAAAAAATAAAAAATTTAAATTATTAGTGACGCTTTTAAATAAGCGTCGCAAATACCATTGCTAATGGCAACACTTGTTAACAAGCGTCGCTAATAGCTTTATTAATTAATTTTATTTAATAAATAATAAATAAATATTAAAAATTTTATAATTAAATTCCTAAATATAATATATTTTATTTAATATTTACTATTTATATATATAATAAATAAATATTAAATTTTTAATAAGAAGTAGTGTTAATAATAGATTAAACTTTCACTATTTATATATAATATATTTTATTTCATAAATTTTTGTATTAATTTTAAAATATAATTTATAATCAAAGAGAGAGTGAAGAGAGTGCATGGAGCGAGAGCGAGAGTTGGGAGAGAGAGAGAGTAGAGGGGGAGGTGAAAGAGAGAGAAAGAGAGGGAGGAGAGAGAGGGAGGAGAAAGAGAGAGGGGTGGGAGAGAGAGGAGGAGAGAGAGAGGGTGGAGAGAAAGGACAGAGAGGGAGGACAGAGAGAGGGAGAGAGGGAGGAGAAAGAGAGGAGAGAGAGAAAGAGAGGGAGGGAGGAGAGAGAAGGCAAAATTTTATTTTTATATTTTTATTTTAAATTTATTTTAATAAATAAATAAAAGGGTATTAGTGATGCAAATAACCTTGGTATTAGCGACGTATATTCCTATGCGTCACTAATAACCTATGTAATAGTGATGCATATTCCTATGCGTCGCTATTACCTGATAATTTGTTATTATAATTTTAAAATATGTAGAGAGAGAAAAAATAGAGAGGATAAAGAGAGAGGAGAGAGAGAGGGAGAGGGGGAGAGAGAGAGGAGAGAGGGAAGAGAGAGGGAGGGAGAGCAAAGAGAAGATAGAGGGGGAGAGAGAGGAGAGAGAGAAGAGAGAGGGAGGGAGAGCAAAGAGAAGATAGAGGGGGAGAGAGAGGAGAGAGGGAGGGAGGGAGGGAGAAGAGGAGAGAGAGGGAGGACAGAGAGAGAAGAGAGAGAGGGAGGAGAGAGAGGAGAGAGAGAGGGAGGGAGAGAGAAGAGGAGAGAGAGGGGGAGGGCGAGAGAGAGTGAGGGGAGAGAGAGAGGAGGGGAGAGAGACGGTAAATTTTAAATTTAATTTTTCTACATTTTTTATTTTAAAATTAATTTAAAAATAAATAAATAAAAATGTATTAGGGATGCATGTACTTATGCGCCACTAATACGCTTATTATTAGCTACATATAGGAATATATGTCGCAATACATTAGCGATGCATATGCCTATGCGTCACTATTACCTTATAATTTGTTATTATAATTTTAGAATCTGTATAGAGAGACAAAATAGAGAGAGTGAAGAGAGTGGGAGAGAGAGAGGAGAGAGGGAAAGAAAGTGGGAGGGGGAGAGAGGGGAGAGAGAGAGGAGAGGGGGCGAGGAGAGAGAGAAGGAGGGAGGAGAGAGGGAGAGAGTGGAGAGAGGAGAGAGAGGGTGTGATAGAGAAGAGGAGAGAGGGGGGAGAGAGAGAAAGAGAGGGGAGGGAGAGAGAGGGGAAGAGAGAGAGGAGAGAGAGAGAGAAAATTTTAATTTTAATTTTTTTAATATTTTTTTATTTTAAAATTAATAAATAAATAAGCATTAGTGACGTATATACTTATGCATCACTAATATTATTAGCGACGTATAGGAATATACGTCGCTAATACCTGGTATTAGCAACGCATATGCCTATGCTTCGCTATTACATTATAATTTTAGAATATGCATAGAGGGACAAAATAGAGAGAGGCCTCTTTAAATATAAAATAATTTAATGATTTGGGTGCTTTGTTCTAAAATAAGTTAAGCGAAGGAAATCATATAAGTAAAGAAAGAACGGTTAAATTGGGGTGTCACTTTCTCCATTTGATTCGAAATTATGAACGTAAGAAATGATTGAGCGGCCTCTTTAAACATAAAATAATTTAATGATTTATGCACATTCTTAATAAACATCTGTTTTAATCGATCCAAAGGATATAACTCGACGAAAAGTGGTCCAATTACTTTGTCGTTTAGTATATTTGATTAATTCTTATGAACTTTATGAATGAGTACATATTTTTTAAAATAACTAAATATACATTCATGGCGAGCTTCGGTGCTGTGTTCTAAAACTAGTTAAGCGAATAAAATCGCATGTGTTAAGGAAAAGCAGTTAAATTCTTGTATCAATTTCTCCATTTGAATCATAATTAGTAACATAACAAATGATTGGGAGGTTTCTTTAAACTTTAAAATATAACGATTTGTGCACATTCTTAACAAACCTTGGTTTTAACCGATTAAAACGATTTAACTAGAATGAAAGTAGTCTGATTAGTTTGTACTTAAGTGTGTTTGATTAATTATTTCGAGTTTTGTAAATGAGCATGTATTTATCTAAAATAATTAAATATACATTTATGACGAGATTTTGTTCTTTGTTCTAAAACAAGTTAAGCGAAGGAAATCACATATGTTAATGAAGAACAGTTAAATTGTCATGTCAATTTCTCCATTTGATTCGTAATAACGAATGCAATAAATAATTGGGAGGTCTCTTTAAATTTAAATAATATAATGATTTATGTACATTCTTAATGAACATCGGTTTCAATCGATGAAAATGATACAACTAGATGAATATTGATCCGATTAGTTCGTCGTTTAGTACATTTGAATTAATATTACAAATTTTGTAAATGGGTATGTATTTTTTTAAACAAATAAATATAGATGCATGACGAGCTTGGGTGTTTTGTTCTAAAACTAATTAAGTGAATTAAATCACCTAAGATAAGGAAGAACAATCAAATTAGTGGTTTTACTTTATCCATTTAACTCATAATTATGAATGTAATAAATGATTGGGAGATCTGTTTAAACTTTAAATGATATAATGATCTAAATGCATTCTTAGCGAACTTCGGTTTTAACCAATTAATAGGATTTAACTAGAACAAAAGTGGTCTGATTAGTTCCTAGTTAAGTAAGTTTGATTCATTGTTACAAATTTAGTAAATAATATATATTTATTTAAATTAATTAAATACACATTTGTGACGAGCTTGGGTGCTTTATTCTAAAACAAGTCAAACAAAGTGTATCACATAAGTTAAGGAAGAATGGTAAAATTGTGGTGTCACTTTCTCTATTTGATGTGTAATTATGAACGTAACAAATAATTGAGATGCCTCTATAAACTTGAAATAATTTAACGATTTGGGCACATTCTTAATTAACATCGGTTATTATCGATTAAAATGATATAACTACATGAAAAGTGGTTCGATTAGTTCATCATTTAGTGTATTTTCTTTATTCTTATGAACTTCGTAAATGAGTACGTATTTCATTAAAACAATTAAATATACATCAATAGCGAGCTTGGGTGCTTTGATCTAAAACTAGTTAAGTAAATGAAATTACATAAGTTAAAGAAAAATAGTTAAATTATGGTATTACTTTCTCCATTTGATTCGTATTACGAACATAACAAATGATTAGGAGGTCTCTTTAAACTTTAAACGATATAACAATTTGTACACATTATAAACAAATTTCAGTTTTAACTAATTAGAAGGATATAACTAGAACAAAAGCAGCCTAATTAGTTCATAGTTAAGTGCGTTTGATTCATTATAACGAATTTAGTAAATAAGCATTTATTTATTTAAAATAATTAAATTCACTTTTGTGATGAGCTTAGGTGTTTTGTTCTAAAACAAACCACACGAAGGAAATCACATAAGTTAAGGAAGAAGGGTCAAATTGTAGTGTCATTTCCTCAATTTGGTTTGTAATTACAAATGTAACAAATGATTGGGTGGTCTCTTTAAAGTTGAAACGATTTAATGATTTGTGCACATTCTTAACAAACATCGGTTTTAATAGATTAAAAGGATATAACTAGATGAAAAGTGGTCCGATTAGTTCATCATTTAGTGAATTTGATTCATTTTTATGAACTTTGTAAATGAGTACATATTTCTTTAAAACAACTCAATATACATTATTTGTGAGCTTGGGTACTTTGTTTTAAAAGAAGTTAAGCGAAGGAAATCACATAAGTTAAGGAAGAATGGTCAAATTGTGGTGTCACTTTCTCCATTTGATTCGTAATTACGAACCTAAAAAATGATTAACAGGCCTCTTTAAACATAAAACAATTTAATGATTTATACACATTCTAATTGAACATATATTTTAATCGATTGAGAGGATATAATTGGAAGAAAAGTGGTTTGATAACTTTGTTGTTTAGTGTGTTTTATTCTTTCTTACAAACTTTGTGAGTACATATTTCTTTAAAAGAACTAAATATACATTTATGGTGAGCTTCAATGCTTTGTTATTGAACTAGCTAACTGATTGAAATCACATATGATAAGGAAAAATGGTCAAATTATTTTATCACTATCTCTATTTGATTCGTAATTAAGAATGTAACAAATGATTGAGAGGTCTATTTAAACTTTAAATGATATAATGATTTGTGCACATTCTTAATGAACCTCAGTTTTTACCGATTAAAGGGATATAACTAGAACAAAAGTGGTCTGATTGGTTCCTAGTTAAGTGTGTTTGATTCATTATTTTAAATTTTATAAATGAGCACGTATTTATCTAAAACAATTAAATACACATTCATGACGAGCTTTTGTACTTTGTTCTAATTCAAGTTAAGAGAAGGAAATCACACAAGTTAATGAAGAATAGTTAAATTGTCGTATCACTTACTCCATTTGATTCATAATTATGAACATTACAAATGATTGTGAGGTCTCTTTAAACTTTAAATGATTTAATAATTTGTCCACTTTCTTAATTAACATCTGTTTTAATAGATTAAAAGGATATAACTAGACGAAAAGTGGTCTGATTGGTTTGTCGTTTAGTACGTTCGATTCATTTTTATGAACTTTGTAAATGAGTTTATATTTTTTTAAAACAAATAAATAACATTTATGACGAGTTCAAGTGCTTTGTTCAAAAACTAGTTTAGGGAATGAAATATATGTTAAGGAAGAACGATCAAATTGTGGTATCAATTTATCCATTTTATTTGTAATTATGAACGTACTAAGTGATTGGGAGATCTGTTTAAACTTTAAACGATATAATTATTTATTAGTGAACTTCAGTTTTAACTGATTAATAGGATTCAACTTGAACAAAAGTTGTCTGATTAGTTCGTAGTTAAGTATTTTTGATTCATTATTATGAATTTGTAGTTAAGTGTGTTTGATTCATTATTACAAATTTAGTAAATAAGTATATATTTAATTAAAATAATTAAATACACATTCGTGACGAGCTTAGGTACTTTATTTTAAAATAAGTGAAGTGAAGGAAATCACATAAATTAAGGAAGAATAGTCAAATAGTGGTGTCACTTTCTCCATTTAATTTGTAATTATGAATGTAACAAATGATTGGGAAGTCTCTTTAAACGTGAAACGATTTAATGATTTTGGCAAATTCTTAAAGAACATCAGTTATTATCGATTAAAATGATCTAACTAGACAAAAAGTTGTCCGATTATTTCTTTGTTTAATGCATTTGATTCATTTTTACAAACTTTATAAATAAGTACGTATTTCATTAAAATAACTAAATATACATAATGGCGAGCTTGGGTACTTTGTTCTAAAACTAGTTAAGCAAATGAAATCATATAAGTTAAGAAAAAATAGTCAAATTTTGGTATCACTTTCTCCTTTTGATTCATGTTACGAACATAACAAATGATTGAGAGGTCTCTTTAAACTTTAAATGATATAATAATTTGCCCACATTCTAAACGAATGGATATAACTAAAACAAAAGTGATCCAATTAGATCGTAGTTAAGTGCGTTTGATTCATTATTACAAATTTAGTAAATAAGCATATATTTATTTAAAATAATTAAATATACATTTGTGATGAGCTTGGGTGCTTTGTTCTAAAACAAGTCAAATGAAGGAAATCACTTAAGTCAAGGAAGAATAGTCAAACTATTGTGTCATTTTCTCTATTTATTTCGTAATTACAAACGTAACAAATGATTGTGAGGTCTCTAACTTGGAACGATTTAACGATTTCTGCATATTCTCAACGAACATCTGTTTTAATTGATTAAAATTATATAACTGGATGAAAAGTGATCCGATTAGTTCATCATTTAGTGAATATGATTAATTTTTACGAACTTTGTAAATGAGTATGTATTTCTTTGAACAACTATATACACATTCGTGACGAGCTTTGGTGTTTTGTTCTAAATCAAGTTAAGAGAAGGAAATCACATAAGTTAGAGAAGAATGGTTAAAATGTGGTGTCACTTTCTCCATTAAATTTGTAATTATGAACATAAGAAAATGATTTTGTAGCATCATCCCTAGTCCATAATCGTAGGTAATTTTTTTTTGTGTGCTTGTTTCATTTGGTTGTTTGATTTGTCCACTTTCTTAATTAACATATGTTTTAGCATGTTTTGTAATCATATAGGGTTTATGGGGTCCAAGCTTGGTATGAAGCGGACCAAGTGGCAATTAAGGGGTCCGGCCTTGGTTAGGGGGGCCAATTTGTCAATTGAAGGGTTTAGCACTGCTAGGAATATTCTTTAGAGAAGAGTCCTAGTCGAGTTGGGGTATAGGATTCCAAACGAATGAGGGGTAGGCTGAGAGAGACTTGTTTGAAGCAGCCTATACATTGTAGGGGGTGGCCCTAGAAAATAGGGGATAGCCCTAGAGAGTTGGGAACAACCCTAGATTGTAGGGAGGGTGGCTAAGGATTATAGGGAGCCCTCTAGTCCGACCAGCCCCTAAAAATTAGGGATTTTATATATAAAGGCTTAGGGGGGATGGAGGCATAGGTTTTTTGGTTGGTTCGGCCTCCTCTCTCTCCCCTCTCTTGTCTTCTCCTCTTTCTCCCATCAAGGTTGACCACAACCAGCAGCTTTGGAGTGGGAAAGCTAGCATCTTTTTTACTCAATTGAGGAGCAAGAAGCATAGGAGCAAGGGCACAAAGCTTTGGAGGCGGGGAGGTAGAGGTAGGTGCAGTTTCTACACCCATAGTCATCATGGTTTGATGATAAATTTCAGCCCTAGGTTGATCCTAATGTAATGGTTTTGAATTCATTTATTTGCCCTAAATCGTGCATGAATGATTATGGTTTTAATCATCTCTATTTACCCTAATTCATTCATGAATGAATCTGAGCTTAATTATCTCTATTTGTCCAAATTCGTGCATGAATGACTCCGATTTTAGTCATCTCTATTTGCCCTAATTCGTGTATGAATGATTCTGAGTTTAATCATCTCTATTTGCCCTAATTCATGTATGAATGATTCTTAGTTTAATCATCTCTATTTGCCCTAATTCATGCATGAATGATTCTGATTTTAATCATTTTTATTTGCCCCAATTCGTGCATGAACTTTGCTGAGCTTAATCATCTATTTTAGCCCTGATTTGTGCATGAAATTTGCTGAGTTTAATCATCTATTTTAGTCGTGATTCATGCATGAACTTTGCTGAGTTTAATCATAGGTTTCCGCCCTGATTTGTGCATGAACTTTGCTGATTATAATTATAAGTTTTGGCCCTTATTTGTGCATAAACGTTTCTGATTTTAATTATAGGTTTTAGCCCTGATTTGTGCATGAACCTTGCTGATTTTAATTATAGTTTTGAGCCCTCACTTGTGCTCTTACTTTACTTAATTTGATTACACATGTTAGCCCTAATTCGACACCTTGTAATTCTGATAATGATTATAAATGTTAGCCCTAATTCGACCCTATATGATTCTAATTTTGATTATACATGTTAACCTTAATTTGGCATCTTATAATTCAGATTTGTGCCATGATATCCAGCCCTAGTTCATGATATACTCTTGCTGTTTTGATTCAAAAATTTTAGCCCTAACTAGTGCCTTACCTTGCTCAATTTGATTTCAGGTTTTTAGCCCTAACTAGCACCTTACCTTGCTGAATTATACTTCAGGTTTTGGCCTTAATTAGTGCCATTACTTTGCTGAAATAAGTTATTCTATCTCAGCCTCAACCTAATTCATGTCTCGCTAAATTAAATCATTTTATCTCAGCCATTACCTGATTTATGTCTTGCTGAATTTAATCATTCTATCTTGGCCTTAATTTGATTTATGTCTTGTTGATTAAATTGAGTCATATAAGCCTCACTTTGAGTTAGTATCATGGTGAATGTTAATGATTGTATCAGCCACACCTTTAGTTATTATCATGCTGAATTTTGATAGTTGTGCCAGCCTCATCTTGATGTTTTACTATGCTGAATGTTGCTAGATGTGTCAGCCTCAATTTGATTTCTCAACATGCTGAATGTTGTTAGTTATTTGAGCCTGATTCATCATGTTAGTTTACTGATTTGAGTAGTTCACCTCAGCCCCAAATTCAATTCATTCTTTTGTTGATTTGATCAGTTCATGTCATCACCAACTTGATTCGTTATCTTGTTGATTAGGCTCACTTGTCTAAGCCCTAAATTAGCATGTTATCATGTCGATTATGTCAGTCGGTTGTATACATGATATGTTGTGATTAGTCTTTAATTCTTTTACCTTATTTGGCTGCATTATATCATATGTTGAGTCAGAGTCTAAGTAAGCTCATTGTAATAGCCATGGCAACACCAACCCGTGTGGTCACAGGCCCGTGTAGCCTCCGTATTTTCAAGACTTTGGTTCCCAGCTCTTTAAGCACCTCGCACGCATCCAGGTTTTTGAGCATCATGAAAGGCTCATCTACCTCCGCCAGCATGTCCATGAACGCAATTGGTACATACATCTCTAGGCCCATGGCTGGTCCAAGTGGATCTCTAAGGATGCTAGGATTCACTATTAGTATACGTTACTCCTTTGAGGGGAAGTCGATATTCAGATAATAACCAATAAATTGTTTTCTGAGTAGAGTCTATGTTCATTTGGGTTGATGTGGTCCTTTATTAGTTAGATGTCAATGTAACGTCCGGGAATTTTCTAAATTCCCAAAGTCGACCACGTGAAAATTAGGGTATTAGATGCCTTGAATTTCTTGTCTAAATAACTTCGTCGATGGTTGAAATTAGTGGTTGGATGGAAAGTAGACAGAAAGAGCTTCGAAATGACACTAAAAATATGTCAATCAGAATTCGGATGAGGAAGATACGACCATTCAAAGTTGAACTTATAGCGCAGGGTCCATGTACCCAAAGTAGCTGAGAGTCTTAAATGAACTAGGAATTGGAAGTCCTAAATGAACTATGAATTGGAAGTCCTAAAACAACTAGGAATTGAAAGAGGGAGAGAGTCCTAGCGGGACAAGGACTCTAAGCAAGAAGAGGAAGCGGCCAGAACTTTGTTGGGATGAGATGGCATGCGAGTAAAGGACTTCTAGCCAGAGTAGGAGTCCGAGGAGTGCTAGGAGAGGTGGGAAACTTGAAGGAGGGATCAACTATACATACTCTAGTTGGGTTAGGACTCTTTTGGGACTGTTTTGAGCATATATGTGGGCTGGTTTCCTATTTGTAATGGGGTAGGGACTTGGGATTCCGAATTTGTAACTAAGGTTAGGCAAGTCTTAGTAGTACTAGGCTTCCTGACCAATCCTCTACATAAAGGGGGTGTCATGGCTAGTTGAGAGGAGGTGATTCAAGCATTCAAACTCAGAAATCCGCAAGGGTCGGATTGAGAGCTTTGGCCACAATTCCGGAAGATTGTTGGGCAGCAAACACTTCATTGACGACTTGGAGGAGCTGCCGAGAGTGCACTCAACCAAGGGGTGAACCATCCTGAGCAATTCAGCGAGTTGTTAAATTTTAATTGTTTACTCTCAAGTGCACGAATCTATAGTAGTTAAGCAGCTAAATCGAGTGTCGATCCCACAGAGACTTGAAATCGGAAAACTAAATTTAATCTAACTCAAGTAAACTCTAATCTAGTTAACAAATATAAAAATAATAATTGGACTAAAGTAACTAACAAAAGCAAATAAGAGTTCAAGGCAATTAAACTATCTATATCAAAATTCTAAAACTTTAATCTAAGAATAAGAAAGCAAAGCAAAATAAACAAAACACTATTTAAATAAGGTAAACACTAAGAATCAAACAAAATACTAAGGCATAGGAATCCACATTCATTAAATCATAGAAACTCATAAGCATGATCATTGATCATATTTCTACATCATCTCATAATAATCTAAAATTCAATCTTCGTTTTTATGAAAAATATCATCATTAAGCTCTCATCTATAATAAATAAATATTTTATTTCTCCTCACTTAAACGGATTAAAATCAAGTCATTAATTGTATCCACAATTTGTAAATCACAACTAATACCCAATTTCAATATTAAACAAGACAAAACCAAGTAAAAAATCTAATGAAAACCAATTTAAATCATGAGAGAAGCATGACTAAACTCATATCAAAATCAATTTCATTAATTAAAGAGGTATAAACAAATAACATTAAATCCACCATTAAGAAAAATTAATCAAGTCTCATAATCATGAAATTCTATAACTTAATGAAGTTTCATCCAAGCCTTAGAAATGAAATTTGGCTACTCATTAATCTAAAAAAATAAAATCTTCATTAGAACAAATGAAAAAAGACTTACAATTTAGAAGAAAATTGAGCAAAAATCAAAAATTGAGAACTGCTACACTACTGGTAAACAGTAATCACGGGTTACTATTCAACATCTTCAACCTCCAACCCGTGAACAGTTTCTGCTACAGTAATCCGCGAACTGTGATTTTGTTTCTGCTTCTTCTTCATTCCTCTGGCTTGGGACTTTAACTCTCTCACTTTTAAAGTGTTCTATCATCAATTTCGAAGGATGGGATTCAAGGAATTTCGCTCTGGTTCGTTCTATTCTCCTCTCCCCTTCTTTGCAATTCTCTGCCTTTAAATAAATTTCTGGACAACAACTATTTTCCTTGTTTAAGTCTCAATTCCGCCCCAAAATAAGAACTCCTTGCTATGTTTAAACATTCCTGTAATAAGCTTTCTTGTTGCTCAATTTTTTCCCACTTTATTTCCGGTTTCCTTTTTTCATTCTCTCTTGTTCGTGTTCAATAATGGCAACTACGAAAATCAGCTTTTATTCTTCAATTCTACACTTTGAACATGTTATACATTAACTAAGTTAAAATGGGTATTGAAATGCCCAATTTATTTGTTCAAATTCGTATTCAATTTCACTCAAAATCAAGTAACTGCAATTTGGACATTTTTGTTCAATTTCTGTCCAAGAACTCGTCCAGATTTCTTCTCTGCTCATTAAGCACTTCTATTCATGTCCATATATATTTTCAACCTGTCCACAAGTCCAAAAAATTGTCCAAATGACTTTTAAGCATGTATAGAGTATTGTAAATTTTTCTAAACATTGTCCACATACCTTCGGAAACGTGCATTACCTAAATCACATAAATAGTCATAATTCAAACGTATAAGATATTTGGAGAACACTGATTTTATTCAAATACAATCTTAAACAATTAACATTACCTAAATTAACTAATAATTAAATCATACTACTAATATCTATCTTAACACAAATAAACCCTAATTAACTCTTAATTAACCTAATCATATACTAGAAAATAAGGTAAATAGGCATATAAAATATATAAAAATTATGAATATCATGAGTCTTAATGTAGTTTTTAGTGAGGGGCAAACTGTTTTGCAAGATAGTTCAGAATGTATTTGGGTCTGGGAGCATTGGGGGTGAATTGGTAGATGTAGGTGCATCTTTTTACACCCGTAATTATGCTAATTTAGATGTTGTGTTTCAGCTCTAGATCGACCTTAATAGAGTGGTTTTGAATGCATCTATTTTTTTTTATTCATGCACAAACTTTGCTGAGTTTAATCCTTGGTTTTAGCCCTGATTCATGCATAAACTTTGCTGAGTTTAAGCATTGGTTTTAGCCCAGATTCATGCATAAACTTGGCTGAGTTTAATCATTGGTTTTAGCCCTAATTCATGCATAAACTTTGCTGAGTTTAATCGTTGGTTTTAGCCTAGATTCATGCATGAACTTTGCTGAGTTTTATTGGTGGTTTTAGCCCTAATTCATGCATCAACTTTGCCGAGTGTAATTGTAAGTTTTGGCCCTGATTTGTGCATGAACCTTGCTTATTTCAAGCATAGGTTTTTGCCCTGATTCATACTCATACTTTGCATATTTTGACCATAAACTTTTGCCCTGATTCCTGCTCATACTTTGCTGATTTTTTATCAAACTTTGGCCACGATTTGTGCATGAACTTTTTCTGAATATAATTATAGGTTTTATTCATGAATTGTGCATGAACTCTACTGATTGTAATTATAGGTTTTAGCTGCAAATTTGTGCCATTTCCTTGCAAGATTTGATTGAAAGTTTCAGCCTTTATTAGTTCCATACTTTTACTGATTTAGTCCATGAGTCCTCGCTAATTTAATCCATGATTCCTTGCTGATTTAATCCATGATTCCTTGCTGATTTAAATTCATGATTCCCAACCCTAGTTTATGCTATACTCCAGTGGATTTTATTTACGGATTCTCAGCTGTAGTTTATGCTATACTCTGCGGATTTAATCATCGATTTGCAACCCTAGTTTATGGTATTATATTACTGATTTCATCAATTTTCTTTAGCCTTGAATTGTACTACTATATAGATGATTTCATTAATGGGTTTTTAGCCTTAATTACTGCCATTACTCTATTGAATTAGATTATCCTATTTCAGCCATCAATCTGATTCATGTCTTGTTGAATTAAATCATTTTATCTCAGCCATTGACCTGATTCAAGTCTTGCTGAATTTAATCATTCTATATCAGCCTTATTTTAATTTATGTCTTGGTGAATGTTTATGGATATATCAGCCTCACCTATAGTCATTATTATGTTGAATGTTGGTGGTTGTGCCAGCCTCACCTTGATGTATTACCATGCTAAATGTTGGTAGAGGTGTCAGCCTCACTGTGAGTTATTATAATGCTGATTATTGTTAGTCATTTCAACCTTGATTTGATTTGTTACCTTTCTGAATATTGTTAGTCATTCAGCCTTGATTTGATTTATTATCATGCTGAATGTTGCTAGTTACTTCAGCCTGGTTTGTTATGTTAGTTTGCTGATTTGATTAGTTTGTTTCAGCCTAAATCAAATTCATGGTTGTGTTGATTTGATCAGTTCATCTGAGCATCAATTCTGATTCATAGTCTTGTTCATAGGCTAACATGTCTCGGTCTAAAATCAGCATGTTATCTTGCTGATTGTGTAGGTTTGTCACTTGCATGATATGCTATGATTAGTCTTTAGTACCTTTACCTCACGTGGCTGCATCATATCACATGCTGAGTCAAAGTTTAAGCTCACGGTAATAGTCATGGTGGATATTTAGGCCTATGTGGCCTCGGCACTTTTGGGACTTTGGCTCCTAACTCTTTGAGCATTCGTGCGCACCCAGGTTTTTGAGCATCATGGAAGGCTCATCTACCTCCAACCAGTGTGTCCATGAGCATAGTTGGTACCTACGTCTCTAGACCCATGGCTGATCCAAATGGATCTCTAGAGATGTTAGGATTCCTGTTAGCACACAGTTACTCCTTTGAGCGCGAGTCGGTATTTTCAGGTAACAATTAGTGCATTGTTTCTTGAACGGTATCCATTGTTTTGTGCATTGTGATAGTCTTCATTAGTTAAAGATCAGCCCATGTTTCTAAGCTATGTTATATTCAGTGCTCTGTATATTACTTTACATGTGTCACTGTATATTGATGTTGTGCATGTTGAGTCCTATGTCTAGAGATTTTTTGACTGGCGAGTTGTCTCTGAGTGAATATAGATTTGTTAGTATTAATTATTTAACAAGGGTTGTGAGATAATTAATAACATTGTTTGATATTGCTTGTTAATTAGACAAGTAGAACGATTAAAGGACTTGTATAAAATGTAGGTTGATTGAAAATATTTAAGCATTGCATGTGTGATGCTATGCTTCTTAGGATAGTGTAGTTTTAGGCAGAACTACGTCTGGATCTGATCTTGTTGAAAACATTGGAGATGTTGTTTGATGAGTACGTAGACAACTAACATCGGGTGATGTTGGCCTGATCCAAAAAATATTAATAAAATCTTTTGTCCTTATGGAAGCTTTTTCTTGAAGGCAGAGAGATTCTATTGTTGTTGTTGTGGTTGTTTCATTTGGTTGGTTGCAGATTCTCCAGGCAACGACAAGCGAGACCAAGACAAGTGTGCACAAGGTGAAGTTCTTCATTTCTGCAACTTCGGTATGTAAATGTATCTTTAGCGTGAGAGGCAACTTGTTATTTATTTTTAGACAAATTGCAAACTTATACTTAGATGGATGAGCTATTTTTAATTGAATTTTGAGATTATCATATGATTTGATATTCATATTTAGGAACTCCAGTTATCATGGCCTGGATATTTAATCGAATGGTTTGTTTTGTATTTAAGAAAAAAAATTTCGTGACTACCTTTCATGTTATTTTAAAAAGGAATTTAAAAATCCGGGCCATGACAGTCAGCCCCTATGAGTATGGTTCAATTTGATATTCAGTCTTTTATGCATTATTTTACATGTGTCAATGTCTATTGGGTGTCTCGCATTTCCTTGCCTAATTGATTTCTGTTGTTTTTACATACTCAATCTTAATCATTTGACTATGAGTGGTTTTTCATGCAACCTACTGTGTATTTGTGGAATTACTTATGCATCTCTGCGATACAGGTTTAGCTCCAGACTCAGAGTAGTAGAACTTCTTTAGCAGGCATTAATTAGTGCTAGCAGGGTAGATTTCTTTAGTTAGTAGGACTTTAGCTTTTATTTTTATGATTGGACTATAATAAGGCACTGTGTTGCCCTAAGAATTTAGATCGTTATTTTATTATTTTAAGGTACTTGCACTTGGCTGAACCAAGATCCTAGATTAATGATTATCTTGCTTTATTAGGTAATTTATTTAATGTTTTGAGATGCTTAGCTATCATGTTAATACCCTGATTTTGCATTGCCTCATGTGTATGTGAATGAAAATCCGGGGTGTTACAGATTGGGAGGCCTCTTTGAACTTTAAACAATTTAACGATCTATGCACATTCTTAACGAACATCCATTTTAATCGATCCAAAGGACATAACTGGATGAAAAGTGGTCCAATTACTTGATCATTCAATGTGTTTGATTCATTCTAACAAACTTTGTAAATGATTACATATTCTTTAAAACAACGAAATATACATTCATGGCAAGCTTGGGTACTTCGTTCTAAAATTAGTTAAACGAATGAAATCACATTATGTTATGGAAAAATGGTCAAATTCTTGTATCACTTTCTCTACATTTGATTTGTAATTAAGAATGTAATAAATGACTGGGAGGTCTTTTTAAACTTTAAACCATATAATTATTTGTGCACATTCTAAACAAACCTCATTTTAACTGATTAAAAGGATATAACTAGAACAAAAGTGGTCCGATTGGTTCATAGTTAAGTGCATTTCGTTCATTATTTCAAATTTGTCAATGAGCATGTATTTATCTAAAACAATTAAATACACATTTGTGACGAGCTTTAGTGCTTTGTTCCAAAATAAGTTAAGCGAAGGAAATCACATAAGTTAATGAAGACTGGTTAAATTTTCATATCACTTTCTCCATTTGATTTATAATTACAAACATAACAAATGATTGGGAGGTCTCTTTTAACTTGAAATGATTCAATGATTTGTTCACATTCTTAATGAACATCAGTTTTAATCAATTAAAAGGATATAACTGGATGAAAAGTGGTGGGATTAGTTCATCGTTTAGTATGTTTGGTTCATTCTTACGAACTTTGTAAATGAGTACGTATTTCTTTAAAACAAACAAATATACATTCGTGACGAGCTTGTGTGTTTTGTTCTAAAACTAGTTAAGCGAATGAAATCCCATAAGTTATGGGACAACGGTCAAATTGTGGTATCACTTTATCCATTTAATTAGTAATTACGCACATCATAAATGATTGGGAGATCTGTTTAAACTTTAAACGATATAATGATTTATATAGATTCTTAGCAAACTTCTGTTTTAATCGATTAATAGGAGTTGAATAGAATAAAAGTGGTCTGATTTGTTCGTAGTTAAGTATGTTTAATTCATTATTACTAATTTAGTATATAAACATATATTTATTTAAAACAATTAAATAAAAATTTGTGACGAGCTTAGGTGCTTTGTTCTAAAACAAATCTATCGAAGGAAATCACATAAGTTAAGAAAGAACGGTCAAATTGTGGTGTCACTTTCTCCATTTGATTCATAATTACGAATGTAACAAATAATTTGGAGGTCTCTTAAAACTTGAAATGATTTAATGATTTGTGCACATTCTTAAAGAACAATTATTTTAATCGATTAAAAGGATGCAACTAGATGAAAAGTGGTCCGATTTGTGATGTACTAAAATAATGTTAGATTAGATGCTTTGAAATCTTGAATTGAAATCTTATTTT
This sequence comes from Saururus chinensis, assembly GCA_035235625.1. Lineage (NCBI taxonomy): Eukaryota > Viridiplantae > Streptophyta > Magnoliopsida > Piperales > Saururaceae > Saururus > Saururus chinensis. The sequence continues at coordinate 34,855,458 of CP141140.1, forward strand.
GTATTAATTCATTGCTTATATGTGCTATTTACATTTTGAATATGTGAGTTAGGCCTATGTTGCGTTTACATGTCAAAATGGGCTTCAATAGGATCCAACTGGAAGAAGAAGTGAAATCCAACTACCCAAAGCTATTTAAAAGACAAGAATGATCTCCTAATGATCTAAACATGTATTGAATGGTCTTACACAACCTTGTGGACCTGTTGGATTTCAGATTTACATCAAGAAAACTAAATTTGGGAAGAAGCTGATTTGGATAGATTGATACAACCTTAGTGTTTCGACTATATCTTTCTATGTATAATTTGGATTGATATGATTCGGGTGGAATTGGAAAGAAGACTTTCGTGGCTATAATCTCTATTTCAAGAAGAAATTCACAATTCCAAATCTATATGGGTCAAATCTAGCATACAAACGGACAAGTAGTAAACTAACCCGAGGCCAACACATAGAGAATTTTTTCATTGGTTGTGATTGATACAAATAAGGAAAGACAATGAGACTAATTAGATAACTAAAGGAAGATTAATTTAGAATCTAATCATTGCCAAAGCAGCAACCAATCAATCAGGATGCAATCAAGAGATATGATTGGACTTTTCCCTTTGAAGCAACCCCTTATACTCTTATAAATAGAGGGGTGGACGTGATAGAGGCATCATCCCCTCCTCTTTGGAGCTCTTTTCTTCTATTTTTCTTATCTTATTTTGTATTTTTGTTTTTAGTTTTATTGTAATGACTTTCTAAGCTCTTAAGCTAAGGCTAGGGATGAAGCTTGTACTTGATGTTTAATGGCTACTTTGAATCAAGTAAGTTCTTTAACATTTTAAATTGATGTTTCATATTTAAGGAGTTTATAATCTATATAATTATTTGATTCGGCGTTGATGAAAGGCACACCTAATGCTTATAATTCCTTGTGATTATATACTTAATGTTTTCACGTAGTAAACAATCAATTATTATTGTCCATTTCAAAGTTCATTAAGAGATAAATTTTCCGATTGAGACGATTTTTCATTTGATCTTAATTGAGTTATCATTTGAATCAAATATACATTAGAGATTTATTATAAGTGGATTTCCGATGCCTTAGCATTTTCTCTTTGATTGACTCTTATTTTCTATTTTACCTTCATTCTCTATTCTATTCTCTTCAAAATAGTTTTCTTTGTTACATAAGGCTTTCTCTGTGGATCGACCTTGTTTACTATAGTTGACAAGTAAAAAATGAATCCGAATTAGACTACTTCATATTTTTGGTTTGGACGTAACAACAATTTGTTCGTCGCTTAGTACATTTTAATCATTATTACGAACTTTGTAAATGTGTACGTATTTCTTTAAAACAACTAAATATACATTAATGGCAAGTTTGGGTGCTTTGTTCCAAAACAAGTTAAGTAAAGGAAATCACATAAGTTAAGGAAGAACGATTAAATTGTGGTGTTACTTTCTCCATTTATGAGCGTAAGAAATGATTGGGAGGCCTATTTAAACTTGAAATAATTTAACTATTTGTGCACATTCTTAACGAACATCAGTTATAGCCAATCTAAATGATATAATTGGACGAAAAGTGGTCTAATTACTTCGTCCTATAGTGTGTTTGATTTATTCTTACAAACTTTGTAAGTGAATACATATTTATATACAACAACCAAATATACATTCATGGCAAGCTTGGGTGCTTTATTCTAAAACTAGTTAAGCGAATGAAATCACATATGTTAAGAAAAAATGGTCAAATTCTTGTATCACTTTCTCTATTTGATTCGTAATTAAGAGTGTAACAAAGGATTGGGAGGTTCCTTTAAACTTTAAACGATATAACGATTTGTTCACATTCTAAACGAACCTTGGTTTTAACTTATTAAAAGGATATAACTAGAACAAAAGTGGTCCAATTGGTTTGTAGTTAAGTGCATTTCATTCATTATTTTGAATTTTGTAAATGTGTACCTATTTATCTAAAATAATTAAATACACATTCATGACAAGCTTTGTTGTTTTGTTCAAACATAGGTTAAGCGTAGGAAATCACATAAGTTAATAAAGAACGGTTAAATTTTTGTATCACTTTCTCCATATAATTTGTAATTACAAACGTAACAAATGATTGGGAGGTCTTTTTAAACTTAAAATGATTTAACGATTTGTTCACATTCTTAATAAACATCAGTTTTAAATGCTTAAATGGATATAACAAGATGAAAAATAGCCCGAATTGTTCATTGTTTAGTACGTTTGATTCATTCTTACGAACTATGTAAATGAGTTTGTATTTCTTTAAAACAAATAAATATACAATCGTGACGAGCTTGGGTGCTTTGTTCTAAAACTAGTCAACCGAAGGAAATCACATAAGTTAAGGAAGAGCGGTCAAATTGTGGTATCACCTTATCCATTTAATTAGTAATTATGAAATAATAAAAGATTGGGAGATCCATTTAAACTATAAACGATATAATGATTTATATACATTCATAGCGAACTTTAGTTTTAACTTATTAATCGGATTTAATTAGATCAAAAGTGGTTTGATTAGTTTTATAGTAAAGTGCATTTGATTCATTATTACGAATTTAGTAAATAATTATATATTTCTTTAAAATAATTAAATACACATCTGTGATGAGCTAGGGTGTTTTGTTCTAAAACAAGTCAAGTGAAGGAAATCACATAAGTTTAGGAAGAATGGTCAAATTGTGGTGTCACTTTCTCCATTTAATTCATAATTATGAATGGAACAAATGATTGGGAGGACTCTTTAAACTTGAAACGATTTAATGATTTGTGTACATTCTTAATGAACATCGGGAGGTCTCTTTAAACTTTAAACAATATATCGAATGGTGTCACTTCTCCATTCGATTTGTATCACTTTTTCCATTTGATTCGTAATTAAGAACGTAACAAATGATTGGGAAGTTTCCTTAAACTTTAAACAATATAAAGATTTGAGCACAATCAAAATGAACTTCGATTTTCATTGATTAAATGGATATAATTAGACGAAAAGTTGTTTGATTGGTTTGCCGTTTAGTGCATTTGATTTATTCTTACAAACTTTGTAAATTTGTATTTATTTCTTTAAAACAACTAAATATACATTCGTGACAAGCTTAGGTGCTTTATCCTAAAACTAGTAAATCGAATGAAATTGCTTAAGTTGAGGAAGAACGATCAAATTGTATTATCCCTTTCTCCATTTTATTTGTAATTACGAACGTAACAAATTGTTGGAAGGTCTCTTTAATCTTTCAATAATATAACAATTTGTAAACATTCTTAACGGACTTTGGTTTTAATCGATTAAAAGAATATAGCTAGACCAAAAGTAGTCCAATTGGTTTGTCGTTTAGTGCATTTGATTCAATTTTTTAAATGAAATCACATAAGTTAGGGAAGAAAATGAAATTGTGGTATCACTTTCTCTATTTAATTCGTAATTACGTACGTAACAATTCAATGGTGGGTCTCTTTAAGCATTAAATGATATAATGAATTGTGTATATTCTTAATGAATTTTGGTTTTAATCGATTAAAAGGATATAACTAGACCAAATGTGGTTCGATTGGTTTGTTGTTTAGTGTGTTTCATTCATTCTCATGAACTTAGAAAATGTATATTTATTTATTTAAAACAACTAAATATACATTGGTAATGAGCTTTGGGTGTTTTGTCTTAAAACTAGTTAAGCGAATGAAATCACATAAGTTAAGGAAGAACGGTCAAATTGTGGTATCACTTTTTCTATTTTATTCGTAATTACAAACACAACATATGATTGAGAGGTCTCTATAAACTTTAAATGATATAACAATTTGTTTACATTATTAACGAACTTTGGTTTTAATCGATTAAAAATATATAACTAAACCAAAAGTGGTCTAATTGTTTCGTGGTTTAATACGTATGATTTAATTTTATGAACTTTAAAAATGAGTATGTATTTCGTTAATACAACTAAATATTTACATTCGTGATAAGCTTAGATGCATTGTTCGAAAAAAAGTTATCAATGAAATCACATAAATTAATGAAGAATGGACAAATTGTGGTATCACATAGTCCATTTGATTTGTAATTTTTAACATACAAATGAATTGGGGTTCTCTTTAAATGATATAATGATTTATGCACATTCTTAACAAGTTTTCATTTTAATCGATTCAAAGGATATAACTAGGCCAAAAATGGTTCGATATGTTCATCATTTAGTGCATTTCATTTATTCTTACAAACTTAGTAAATGTGTATTTATTTATTTAAACAACTAAATATACATTCGTGACGAGCTTAGGTGCTTTGTCCTAAAAGTAGTTAAGAAAATGAAATCATGCATGTTGGCGAAAAAGGTCAAATTATGGTAGCATTTTCTCCATTTGATTTGTAAATACGTACTTAACAATTGAATGGTGGGTGCCTTTAAGCATTAAATGATATAATGAATTGTTCACATTCTTAACGAATTTTGGTTTTAATCGATTAAAAGGATATAACTAGACCAAACGTAGTCTAATTTGTTCCTCGTTTAGTGCATTTCTATAACGTCCAGGATTTTTCTAAATTCCAGAAGTCGACCACATGGAGATTAAGGTGTTGGACTCCTTGACTTCCTTATGAGAATAACTTGATGATAAGTTAGTAATGATAGCTGACACCTATATAGTTGGAAAGTAGACTGAAAAAGCTTTGAAATGCCACAAGAACGTGTGAATCGGAGTTCGATGAGGGAGATACGATCGTTCCAAGTTAAGCTTATTGTACAAGGCCCGTTTACCAGAATTAGATGTCCTACTCGTGCCTGGAGTTGGATGTCCTACTCATGCTTGGAGTTAGAGTGCTTGGAGTTGAATGTCCTACTCGTTCTTGGAGTTCGATGTCCTACTCGTGCTTAGAGTTGGATGTCCTACTCATGCTTATAGTTAGATATCCTGCTCGTGCTTGGAGTTGGATGTCCTAATCATGTTAGGTGTTAGGAGTCCTAAACATATTAGAAATTAGAAGTCCTAAAAGAACTAGTATTTGAAAGAGGGAGAGAGTCATAGTGGCATAAGGACTCCAAGCAAGAAGAGGACTAGAAATTTGTTGAGATGAGATAGCATGCAAACATAGGACTTCTAGCCCAAGTAGGAGTTTGAGGACTGCTAAGAGTGGTGAAAAAAGTTGGAGGAGGGATCAACTATATATCTAGTTAGGTTAGAACTCTTTTGGGACAATTTTGAGCATGTATGTGGGTTGGTTTCCTATTGGTAATAGGGAAGGGATTGTGATTCTGGGATTGTGATTAAGGGAGAGTCCTAGAGGGAGAGGGCACCCATGAGTTTGAAAAAGGGAAGCCTTATATAAGAAAGGATTGATTTTGGTTCAACCTCCCTCTTCTACACCTCTTCTCTCCTCTTCTTTCTCTCAGCAAGGACCTCCATAGCTAGCATCTTTAGAAGGCACAAAGCAGCTATCTTTGGATTGAATTTAAGGCTTAGAAGCATAGGAGCAAGAGTTACGAGCTTTGGGGACAAGTTGGTACAAGTAGGTTCTTCTCTTTAGCAGCATGAGGTTTTGATAGATGTAATTCAACCATAGTTCAGCCTAGTTCAAACGGGGTTTTTGATGTCATGAATTACCCTCTACTTGTTTTGAATGTTTGTGATTTTATCTCATGTTTATATGGCTGAATTGTGCATGCGTGATTCTGATTTTTGTCAAGTAGATTATCCTTAATTCATGCAAGCATGTTACTGCTTTTTGTCATCTATCTTAGCCCTATGTTAGGCATGCATGATTCTGATTCTGATTCTGGTAATGTTTATTATCTATAATTTGGGCATAAACTCTGCTAAATTTTATCCCTGGTTTATGGCCTTAGTTTAGGCCATGCTTTTGTTTATTTAATCCCTAATTCGTGGCCTTAATTTAGGCCATACTTTGGCCAATTTAATCCCTGATTCATGGCCTTACTTTAGGCCATACTTTAGCCAACTTAATCCCTAATCCACGGCCTTATTTTAGGCTATACTTTAGCCAATTAAATCCCTAATTTGTGGCCTTATTTTAGGCCATACTTTGGCCAATTTAATCCCTAATTTGTGGCCTTACTTTAGGCCATACTTTGGCCAACTTAATCCCTAATCCATGGCCTTATTTTAAGCTATACTTTGGCCAATTTAATCCCTGATTTGTGGCCTTACTTGAGGCCATACTTTGGCCAATTTAATCCCTGATTTGTGGCCTGACTTTAGGCCATACTTTGGCAAACTTAATCCCTGATTCGTGGCCTTACTTTAGGCCGAACTTTGGCAAATTTAATCCCTAATTCATGGCCTTTCTTTAGGCCATACTTTGGCCAATTTATTCCCTGATTTGTAGCCTTAGTTTAGGCCATACTTTGGGTAATCAAATCCCTTATTTGAAGCCTTGGTTTAGTCTCTGCTTTTGCTTACTTAGATCCCTATTTTTCAGCCTTGTTTTAGGCTCTATTTTGGCCAAAGTAATACCAAATTCTCAACATTGATTTATGTTATAATCATGCTGAGAGAATATCTAAGTTTCAGCCCTATTTTGGGTTGCATTATTGTCTACCTAATATTTGATTCTTAGATTTGATTTAGGTTATAATCTTGCTGATTGAATCCCTAACTTTTGAGGCTTAGTTCATGATATATTCATGTTTATTTAAGTCTCTAAATTTGAGCCTAAGATGCCTTTGAAATTCAGCATAATTTGTCCTTGAATTTTAGCCTTGATTGTGATATACACATTAGGGTGAATGTTGATGGTTGTTTCATACTGACATTGTCAGGTTAGGTGGCTGACTTGAGTTATGCATTTCAGCCCCAAATCCTTTTCATTATAATGTTGAATTGGCCAGTTCATCTTAGCATGAGTCTGAGTCCTTGTCATGTTGATTATTCTGATGCCTACATTTATGATTGTTGTGTTAAGTTATATCAATAAATTAAGGTTAATAAAGAATAATCAAGAGATTTTGGTTGTCTTTGGATTGGGGGAAGAACACCTAATCAAGATAATGACTAAAATACCCTCTTTAGGGTTGGGACCAGTTCATAGAGTGAACGGGGCCTTGACATAGAATTTTACCATGGTTAATGAACCAAGGGTGGTTATGGGATGTTCTCGGAGTCAAAGTTTAAGCTCACAGTAATAGACATGGCGGATAGTTAGACCTTTTTGGTCTCCGTTTGTTTGGGACGATGGATCCCTGCAAATGTACAAACTAGGTTTTTGAGCATCATGGAAGGCTCATCTACCTCCGGCTAGTGTGTCCATGAGCACAACTAGTACCTACATCTCTAGGCCCATGGCTGATCCAAGTGGATCTCTAAAGATGCTATGATTTCTGATAATAGCCATGGCGGTAATCTTTCAGACCTTCATGGTCTTTGTTTCTTCAGGACGATGGATCCTTGTAAATGCGCAAACCAGGTTTTTGAGTATCATGGAAGGCTCATCTAACTCCAGCCAGTGTGTCCATGAGCACAACTGGTACCTACATCTCTAGGCCAATGGCTGATCCAAGTGGATCTCTAGAGATGCTAGGATTTCTGATAATAGCCATGGCGGTAATCTTTCAGACCTTCATGGTCTCTGTTTCTTTGGGACGATGGATCCCTGCAAATGCGCAAACCAGGTTTTTGAGCATCATGGAAGGATCATCTACCTCCAGCTAGTATCTCCATGAGCACAGCTGGTACCTACATGTCTAGGCCCATGGCTGATCCAAGTGGATATCTAGAGATGCTAGGATTTTTGTTAGCATACAATTACTCCTTTGAACGGGAGTCGGTATTTTTAGATAACAATTAATGCATTGTTTCCTGAACGGTGTCCATTGTCTTGTGCATTGTGTTGGCTTTTATTCATTAAAGGTCAGCCCTTGTTTCTGAGCTATGTTATATTCAGTGCTCTGTATATTACTTTACATGTGTCACTGTATATTGATGTTGTGCATGTTGGAGTCCTATGTCTGGGGATTTCTTGACCAGCAAGTTGTTTCTGAGTGAATATAGATTTGTTAGTATTAATTATTTAACAAGGGTTGTGAGATAATTAATAATATTGTTTGATATTGTTTGTTAATTAGACAAGTGGAACGATTAAAGGACTTGAATAAAATGTAGGTTGATTAAAAATACTTAAGCATTGCATGTGTGATGCTATGCTCCTTAGGATAGTGTAGTTTAAGGCAAAATTATGTCTGGATCCGATCTTGTTGGAAACATTGGAGATGTTGTCTAATGAGTACGTATGCAACTAACATCGGGTGATGTTGGCCTAATCCAAAAAATATTGATAAAATCTTTTATCCTTTGGAAGCTCTTCTTTTGAAGGCAGAGAGATTTCATTGTTGCTGTTGTGGTTGTTTTATTTGGTTGGGTGCAGATTCTCTAGGTGACGACAAGACAAAACAAGCAACCACAAAAAGAAGTTTTTACGTTTCTGTAACTCCAGTACGTAAGTGTTTCTTTGGCATGAGAGTCAACTTGTTATTTATTTTTATACGGATGACGAACTTGTACTTAGATGGATGAGCTTTTCTTAGTGAATTTTGAGACGTGCAATAATATCATATGATTTGATATTCATATTTTTGAACCCCAGTTATCATAACCTGGATATTTAATCAAATGGCTTGTTTTGTATTTAAGAAGAAAAGAAATTTGTGGCTACCGTTTATAAGATTTTAGAAAGGCTTTTAAAAATCTGGGTCATGGCAGTTTCATTCATTCTTACGAGCTTAGCAAATGGCTATTTATTTGTTTAAAACAACTAAATATATATTGGTAATGAGCTTTGGGTTCTTTGTCCTAAAACTAGTTAAACAAAAAAAATCACGTAAGTTAAGAAAGAACTGTCAAATTGTGGTATCACTTTCTCCAAATTTTTTGTAATTACGATTATAAAAAATGATTGGGAGGTCTTTTTAAACTTTAAAAGACATAACGATTTGTGCACATTATTAATGAACTTCAGTTTTAATTGATTAAAAGGATATAACTAGACCAAAAGTGGTCTGATTGGTTCATCATTTAATACATTTCATTCATTTTTAAGAACTTAGCAAATGAGTATTTATTTGTTTAAAACAACTAAATATCCAATCATTACATGCTTGAATACTTTGTTAAAAAACTAGTTAAGCGATTAAAATCACATAGGTTAATGAAAATAGTCAAATTGTGGTATCTCTTTGTCCATTTAATTCGTAATTACGAATGTTGTAAATGAATGGGAGGTTTGTTTAAACTTTAAATGATATAATGATTTATATACATTTGTAAGGAGCTTCGGTTTTAACTGATTAAAAGGATATAACAAGAACAAAAGTGGTCCAATTGGTTCGTAGTTTATTGTGTTTGATTCATTAGTACAAATTTACCAGATGAGAATGTATGTATTTAAAATAATGAAATACACATTCATGACAAGCTTGGTTTCTTTGTTCTAAAACAAATTAAGCAAATAAAATCACATAAGGTAAGGAAGAACAGTCAAATTATTGTATCACTTAGTCCATTTGATTTGTAATTATGAATGTAACAAATGAGTGGGAGGTCTATTTAAATTTTAAATAATAAAATGATTTGTATACATTATTAATGAGTTTTGGATTTAATTGATTAAAAGGATATAACTAGACCAAACGTTGTCCGATTGGTTCCTCGTTTAGTGCATTTGATTTAATTTTACAAACTTTATAAATGAGTATGTATTTCCTTATTGCAACTAAATATACATTTTTGATAAGCTTAGGTGCTTTGTTCTAAAAAAAGTTAAGTGAATGAAATCACATAAGTCCATGTGATTCGTAATTTCGAATGTAATAAATGATCGGGAGATCTGTTTAAACATTAAAAGATATCATGATTTATACACATTCTTAGTGAACTTTTGTTTTAACCGATTAAAAGGATATAACTATAACAAAAGTGGTCTGAATTGTTTGTAGTTTAGTACATTTGATTTATTTTTACAAATTTAGTAAACAAGTACGTATTTCTTTAAAACAACTAAATATACATTTGTGACGAGCTTGGGTGCTTTGTTCTAAAATAAGTTAATAGAGTGAAATCGCATATGGTAAGGAAGAACAGTCAAATTGTTGTATCACTTAGTCAATTTGATTCGTAATTATGAATGTAACAAATGAATAGGAGGTCTCTTTGAACTTTAAATAATATAATGATTTGTACACATTCTTGACGAATTTTGGTTTTAATCGATTAAAATGATATAACTAGATAAAAAGTGGTTAGATTGGTTTGCCATTTAGTACGTTTAATTCATTCTTACGAACTTCTTAAATGAATATGGATATCTTTAAAATAACTATATATACATTCTTAATTAGCTTGGTGTTTTTTTTTTAAAACTAGTTAAGCGAATGAAATCACATAACTTAGGAAGAATAGTGAAATAGTGGTATCATAAATAAGAACTAATGAATGATTAGGATGTCTCTTTAAACTTTAAATGACAAGACCAAAAGTGGTCTGATTGGTTCGCCATTTAGTGCATTTATTTTAATTTTACGAATATTGTAAATGAGTATGTATTTCTTTCAAATAACTAAATTTACATTTGTGACAGGCTTACATATTTTGATCTAAAACAAGTTAAGCGAATGAAATTACATAAGTTAAGGAAGGACAGTCAAATTGTGGTATCACTTAGTCCATTTAATTCGTAATTATGAACATAACAAATGAATAGGAGGTCTCCTCAAACTCCAAATGATATAATGATTTATGCACATTTTTAACAAATTTTAATTTTGATCGATTAAAATTACATAACTAGACTAAAAGTGGTCCGATTAGTTCGTCATTTAGTGCATTTGATTCAATTTTATGAACTTTACAAATAAGTACGTATTTTTTTAAAACAGCTAAATTTACATTTGTGACTAGCGTAGATGCTTTGTTAAAAAATAATTTAAGTGAATAAAATTACATAAGTTAATTAAGAACGGTCAAATTGTGGTATCACTTTGTGCATCGAATTCGTAATTATAACATAACAAATGAATAAGAGATCCCCTTAAACTCTAAATGATATAATGATTTGTGCACTTTGTTCATTTAATTCATAATTAAACAAAGAAAATGAATAAAATCACATAAGTTAAGGAAGAACAGTCAAATTGTGGTATCAATTGTCTATTTAATTCAAAACTACAAATGTAATAAATGTTTGGGAGATCTGTTTAAAATTAAAAAGATATAATGATTTATACACATTCTTAGTGAACTTCTATTTTAAACAATTAAAAAGATATAACTACAACAAATGTGGTTCGAATGGTTCATAGTTTGGTGTGTTTGATTCATTATTATGAATTTAGTAAATGAGTACGTATTTCCTTAAAATAACTAAAGATACATTAGCGATGAGTTTGGATGGTTTGCTCTAAAATAAGTTAACCGAATAAAATCACATATGTTAATGAAGAACGGTCAAATTGTGGTATCACTTAGTCCATTTGATTTATAATTATGAACATAATAAATGATTGGGAGATTTGTTTAAACTTAAAAAGATATAATGATTTATACGCATTCTTAGTGAACTTCTGTTTTAACCAATTAAAAGGATATAACTAAAAAGAAAGTGGTCCGATTGGTTCGTAGTTTAGTACGTTTGATTCATTATTATGAATTTAGTAAATGAGTACATATTTCTTTAAAATAAATAAGTATACATTTGTAACGAGCTTAGGTACTTTGTTCTAAAACAAGTTAACCGAATGAAATCACATATGTTAAGGAAGAATAGTTAAATTGTGGTATCACTTAGTCAATTTGATTCGTAATTATAAACGTAACAAATTAATAGGAGACCTCTTTAAACTTGAAATGATATAATGATTTGTACTCATTCTTGACGAATTTAACTTTTAATTGATTAAAAGGATATAACTATATGAAAAGTGGTCCGATCGGTTTGTCGTTTGGTATATTTTTTTTCATTCTTACGAACTTCTTAGATGAGTACATATATCTTTAAAATATCTATATATACATACTTGACTAGCTTGGGTGCTTTTTTCTAAAACTACTTAAGCGAATAAAATCACATAAGCTAAAGAAGAACGGTCAAATTGTGGTATCACTTTATCAATTCAATTTTTAAATAAGAGCGTAATGAATGTTTATGATGTCTCTTTAAACTTTAAACGATATAATGATTTGTGCACATTCTTAACGAACTTAAGTTTTAATCGATTATAAGGAAATGATTGGACTAAAAGTGGTATGATTGGTTCCTCATTTTGTGCATTTGATTTAATTTTATAAACTTTGTAAATGAGTATATATTTCTTTAAAATAACTAAATGTAAATTTGTGACGAGCTTAGGTGCTTTGTTATAAAATAAGTTAAGCGAATGAAATCACATAAGTTAAGGAAGAACAGTTAAATTGTGGTATCACTAAATACATTTGATTGTTAATTATGAATGTAATAAATCTTTAAACTTTAAACGATATAATTATTTGTGGACAATCTTAACGAATTTTAGTTTTAATTGATTAAAAGGATATAAATAGACCAAAAGTCGTCCAATAGGTTCATCGTTTGGTGCATTTGATTCATTCATACGAACTTAGCAAATGAGCACTTTTTTATTTAAAATAAATAAATATATATGTGTGATGAGCTTAGGTGTTTTATTCTAAAACTAGTTAAGCGACTGAAATCACATAAGTTAAGGAAAAATAGTCAAATTGTGATATCACTTCCTCCGATTGATTCGTATTTATGCACGTAACAAATGATTTAGAGGTCTCTTTAAACTTTAAACGATATAACAATTTGTGCACATTCTTAACAAACTTTAGTTTTAATCGATTAAAGGATATAACTAGATTAAAAGTGGTCTAATTGGTTCATCGTTTAGTACGTTTAATTGGTTCTTATAGACTTTGTAAATGTGTATGTATTTCTTTAAAATAACTAAATATACATTTGTGCTGAGCTTAGGTACTTTGTTCTAAAATAAGTTAAGCGAATGAAATTACATAAGTTAAGGAAGAATGGTCAAATTGTGTTATCACATAGTCCATTTGATTCTTTATTACAAATGTAATAAATGAATTGGGGGCCTCTTTAAACTTTAAATGATATAATGATTTGAGGACACTCTTAAGAAACTTTGGTTTTAATCGATTAAAAGGTTATAACTTGACCAAAAGTGGTCCAATTGGTTCGTCATTTAGTACATTTGATTCATTTTTATGAACTTAACTAATGAGTTTTATTTCTTTAAAATAACTAATTATACATTTGTCACAAGCTTGGGTGATTTGTTCAAAAACTAGTTAAGTGAATGAAATCCCATAAATTAAGGAAAAATGATTAATTTGTGGTATCTCTTTGTCATTTAATTCATAATTATGAATGCATTGAATGATAGGGCGATCTATTTAAACTTAAAAAGATATAAAGATTTACATACATTCTTAGCGAACTTTTGTTTAACCGATTAAAATGATATAACTAAACAAAAAGTTGTCCTATTTGTTCATAGGTTAGTGCGTTTGATTCATTATTACGAATTTAGTTAATGAGTACGTATTTAATGAAAATAAATAAATATATATTCGTGACGAGCTGGGTACTTTGTTCTAAAACAAGTTAACTGAATGAAATCACATATGTTAAGGAAGAACGGTCAAATTAAGGTATAACTTAGTCCATTTTATTTGTTATTACAAATATAACAAATGAATGGGAAGTCTTTAAACTTTAAACAATATAATGATTTCTACACTTTCTTGGCCAATTTTGGTTTTCATCTATTAAAAGGATATAACTAGACGAAAAGTGGTCTAATTGGTTTGTAGTTTAGTGCATTTGATTCATTTTTTCAAACTTCTTAAATCAGCACGTATATCTTTAAAATAACTATATATACATTCTTGACTAGCTAAGGTGTTTTTTTATAAAACTTGTTAAGTGAATGAAATCACATGAGCTAATGAAGAACAGTCAAATTGTAGTATCACTTTATCCATTTCATTTGTAATTACAAACATAACAAATGAATGGGAGGTCTCTTTAAACTTTAAATGATATAATGATTTGTGCACATTTTTAACGAACTTATTTTAATCGATTAAAAGGATATAACTAGACCAAAAGTGGTCCAATTGGTTCATCATTTACTAGAGTTTGATTTATTATTATGAATTTAGTAAATGAGTACATATTTATTTAAAACAACTAAATATACAATCGTGACGAGCTGGGTACTTTGTTTTAAAACAAGTTGACCAAATGAAATCACATATGTTAAGGAAGAACGTTCAAATTGTGGTATCACTTAGTCTATTTGATTTGTTATTATGAACATAACAAATGAATGGGAGGTCTTTAAACTTTAAACGATATAATGGTTTCTACACTTTCTTGACCAATTTTGGTTTTCATCTATTAGAAGGTCATAACTAGACGAAAAGTGGTCTAATTGGTTCGTAGTTTAGTGCATTTGATTCATTTTTTCAAACTTCTTAAATGAGCACATATATATTTAAAATAACTATATATACATTCTTGACTAGCTTAGGTGTTTTTTTATAAAACTTGTTAAGTGAATGAAATCACTTGAGCTAATGAAGAACGGTCAAATTGTGGTATCACTTTATCCATTTAATTCGTAATTACAAACATAACGAATGAATGGGAGGTTTCTTTAAACTTTAAATAATATAATGATTTATGCACATTTTTAACGAACTTATTCTAATCGATTAAAAGGATATAACTAGACCAAAAGTGGTCCGATTGGTTCATCATTTACTAGCGTTTGATTTATTATTATCAATTTAGTAAATAAGTACGTATTTATTTAAAACAACTAAATATACAATCGTGACGAGTTGGGTACTTTGTTTTAAAACAAGTTGACCGAATCAAATCACACATGTTAAGGAAGAACGTTCAAATTGTGGTATCACTTAATCTATTTGATTTGTTATTATGAACATAACAAATGAATGGGAGGTCTTTAAACTTTAAACGATATAATAATTTTTACACTTTCTTAACCAATTTTGGTTTTCATCTATTAAAAGGATATAACTAGATGAAAAGTGGTCTAATTGGTTCGTAGTTTAGTGCATTTGATTCATTTTTTCAAACTTCTTAAATGAGCACGTATATCTTCAAAATAACTATATATACATTCTTGACTAGCTTAGGTGTTTTTTTCTAAAACTTGTTAACATAATGAAATCACATGAACTAAGGAAGAATGTTCAAATTGTGGTATCACTTTATCCATTTAATTCTTAATTACGAATGTAACAAATGATTCGGAGGTCTCTTTAAACTTTAAATGATATAACGATTTGCGCACATTCTTAACGAACTTTAGTTATAATCCATTAACAGGATATTACTATACCAAAAGTGGTCCAATTAGTTCGTAGTTTAGTGCGTTTGATTTAATTTTATGAACTTTGTAAATAAGTACGTATTTCTTTAATAGAACTAAATATACATTTGTGACAATCTTACGTGCTTTGTTTTAAAAAATGTTAAATGACTAAAATCACATAAGTTAATGAAGAACGGTTAAATTGTGGTATCACATAATCCATTTACTTCGTAATTTTGAACGTAACAAATGAATGAGGGTTTTTTTAAAACTTTAAATGATAGAATGATTTATGCACATTCTTAATGAGTTTTCATTTTAATCAATTAAAAGGATATAACTACGCCAAAAGTGGTCCGATAGGTTCGTCATTTAGTGCATTTGATTCATTCTTACCAACTTAGTAAATGTATATTTATTTCTTTAAAACAACTTAATATATATTCATAACAAGCTTAGGTGCATTGTTCTAAAACTAGTTAAGCGAATGAAATCACAAAAGTTAAGGAAGAAAGGTTAAATAGTGGTATCACTTTCTCTATTTGATTCGTAATTACGTACGTAACAATTTAATAGGGGTCTTTTTAAACATTAAATGATATAATGAATTGTGCACATTCTTAACGAATTCCGATTTTAATCGATTAAAAGGGTATAACTAGACCAAAAGCGGTCCGATTAGTTCATCATTTAGTACATTTTATTTATTTTTATAAACTTAGGAAATGAGGATTTAATTCTTTAAAACAACTAAATATACATTCATGACAAGGTTGGGTACTTTATTTAAAAACTAGCTAATCGATTAAAATCACATAGGTCAAGGAAAAGTGGTCAAATTGTGGTATCTCTTTGTCTTTTTAATTTGTAATTAGGAACATAATAAATGAATGGGTGGTTTGTTTAAACTCTAAATGATATAATGATTTATACGCATTCTTAATGAGCTTCTGATTTAGCCAATTAAAAGCATATAAATAGAACAAAAGTGGTCTAATTATTTCATAGTTTAGTGCATTGGAATCATTATGACGAATTTAGTAAATGAGAATGTATGTATTTAAAAGAATTAAATACACATCCGTGACGAGCTTGGTGCTTTGTTCTAAAATAAGTTAAGCAAATGAAATCACTTAAATTAAGGAAGAACTGTTAAATTATTGTATCACTTAGTCCATTTGATTCGTAATTACGAATGTAACAAATGAGTGAAAGGTCTATTTAAACTTTAAACGATAAAATGATTTGTGCACATTCTTAATGTACTTCTGTTTTAATCGATTAAAATAATATAACTAGAATGAAAGTGGTCCAATTATTTCGATGTTTAGTGCTTTTGATTCTTTTTTATGAACTTAGTAAATGAGTATTTATTTCTTTATAACAACAAAATATACATTCATTACAAGCATAGGTGCTTTGTTGTAAAACTGCTTATGCGTATGAAATCACTTGAGTTAAGGAACAACAGGTAAATTGTTGTGTTACTTTCTCTATTTAATTTGTAATTACAAACGTAACTTATAAATGAGAGGTCACTTTTCACTTAAAATGACATAATTATTTTTGCACATTATTAACCGATTAAAATGATATAACTAGACCAAAAGTGATCGAATTAGTTTGCCGTTTATTATGTTTTATTAATTCTTATGAACTTAGTAAATAAGTATATGTTTCTTTAGAAAACCTAAATATACATTCATGATGAGCTTAGGTGATTTTTTCTAAAACAAGTTAAATGAATGAAATTACATAAGTTAAGGAAAAACAATCAAATTATGGTATTACTTAGTCCATTTAATTTATAATTTATAATGTAACAAATAAATGGGTGGTCACTTTAAACATTAAATGGTAATAAATTATGTACATTCTTAACAAATTTCAGTTTTAATCGATTAAAAGGCTATACATTAGTAATGAGCAAAACAACTAAATATACATTGATAATGAGCTTTGTTCTAAAACTAGTTAAACGAATGAAATCACATAAGTCAAGGAAGAACAATCAAATTGTGGTATCACTTTCTCCATTTTATTCCTAATTACGAATGTAATAAATGATTAGGTCTCTTTAAACTTTAAATGATATAATGATTTGTGTATATTCTTAAAGAACACGGGTTTTAATTGATTAAAAGTATAAAACTTGACCAAAAGTTCTCTAATTGGTTCATTATTTAGTATGTTTTATTTATTTTTACAAACTTAGCAAATGAGTATTTATTTCTTTAAAACAACTAAATATACATTCGTGACAAGCATAGGTACTTTGTTTAAAAACTAGTTAAGCGATTAAAACTACATAGGTGAAGGAATAACGATCAAATTGTGGTATCTCTTTGTCTATTTAATTTGTAATTATGAACATAGTAAATGAATAGGAGGTTTGTTTAAACTTTAAACAATATAATGATTAATACACACTCTTAACGAGCTTTGATTTTAATCGATTAAAAGAATATAACTAGAACTAAAGTGGTTCAATTGGTTCGTAGTCTAGGGCATTTGATTCATTATTATAAATTTAGTAAATGAGAATGTATTTATTTAAAATAATTAAATATACATTCTTGACGAGCTTGGGTGCTTTGATCTAAAATTAGTTAAGCGAATGAAATCACATAAGTTAAGGAAGAAAGGTCAAATTGTTGTATCACCTAGTCCATTTGATTCCTAATTACGAATTTAATAAATGAATAGGAGGTCTCCTTAAACTTTAAACTATATAATGATTTGTGCACATTATTAATAAATTTCAGTTTTAATAAATTAAAAGGATATAACTAGACTAAAACTGGTCTGATTAGTTCATCGTTTAGTGCATTGGATTCAATTTTATGAACTTTGTAAAAATAATACCTATTTCTTTATAACAACAAAATATACATTTGTTATGAGCTTAGGTGCTTTGTTCTAAAACTACTTAAGCGAACAAAATCACATAAGTTAAAGAAGAACGGTCAAATTGTATTAGTTTATCCATTAAATTTGTAATTAGAACATAACAAATTATTAGTAGGTCTATTTTAACTTTAAATGCTATAAAGATTTGTGCACATTCTTAACGAACATCATTTTTAATCGATTAAAAGGTTATAACTAGACCAAAAGTGGTCCGATTAGTTTTTTGTTTAGTGCATTTGATTCATTCTTACAAACTTTGTAAATAAGTATGTATTTTTTTAAAACAATAAAATAAAAATTCATGATGAGATTGGGTAAGCGAATGAAAACACATTAGTTAAGGAAGAACGGTCAAATTGTAGTATGACTACATCCATTTAATTCATAATTATAAATGTAAGAAATGATCTGGAGGTCTCTTGAAACTATAAATGATATAATGATTTATGCACATTCTTAACGAACTTTATTTTTAATCGGTTAAAAACATATAAATAGACTAAAAGTGGTCATATTCGTTCGTCATTTAGTGTGTTTCATTCATTCTTACAAACTTAGCAAATGAATATTTATTTATTCAAAACAACTAAATTTACATTCGTTATAAAACTAGTTAAGCGATTTAAATCACATAAGTTAAGGAATAATGGCCAAATTGTAGTATTACAATCTCCATTTGATTCATAATTATAAACGTAACCAATGATTAGGAGGTTTCTTTAAACTTTAAATGATATAATGATTTGTTCACATTCTTAATGAACTTAAGTTTTAATTGATTAAGAACAAATAACTGGACCAAAAGTTCTACAATTAGTTCTTCATTTAGTACGTTTGATTTATTTTTATGAAATTAGAAAAATGAGTATTTATTTATTTAAAATAACTAAATATACATTAGTGACGAGCTTAGGTGCTTTGTTTAAAAACTAGTTAAGTGAATTAAATAACATAGGTTAAGGAAAAATGGTCAAATTGCGGTATCACTTTGTCCATTTAATTCATAATTACGAATGTAATAAATGATTGGGAGGACTTTTTAATCTTTAAAAGATATAACTGTAACTTCCCAAATTCTTCGTAATTTTTTTTATGAATCGTATGATTGGCTTGTTGTGTTAACCAATTAGGGTTAATGATCCAATCTTTGTGTGAAGGGGGCGGGCTACTTAGGAATTAGGGGTCTAACCGGGTTTGGGGAAAACAAATCTTCCATAAGGAGGGTTCGGCCCTCTAGGTGAAGAGTTTGAGAAAGAAGGAGAGTCCTAGAGCTTGAGGACTAGGCTAAGAAGTGGAGTTTGGGCAACCCCTAAAAAGTAGGGGGTGCCCCCTACAATGTAGGAGATACTTGGGCAAGACCTCTAGGGGTAAATTAAGAAAGTAGAGAGTCTATTAGAATTAGGTTAATGCTAAGAGAAGATGGGAGGGAGGAATCCCTACAATGTAGGGGGTGGCACCTCCAAATTAGGAAACTACTTGATTTAGGGTGGGAAGGCACCTTCAAATTGGGAAACTGCTTGGCTAGGCTTCAAGGGGTTCCATTGGATTAGGAGGGATAACCTAGGACTCTAGGGGGTTACGTACCAGCCCCTTTGGTCCATTCTCCTGATTAGTTAAAGCCCCTAAATTAGAGGAGGTAGTTATAAAAAATAGTAGGGGGCGGAGGCTGAACTCTTTTGGCCAGTTCGATCCTCTCTATCTCCCCTCTCTTCTCTTCTACTCTTTCTCCCGTGTAAGTGCACCATGACCAGCAGCTGTAGAGGGGGAAATCTAGCATATTTTGGACTCTAGTGAGAAGCGAGAAGCATAGGAGCAGGGGCATAAAGCTTTAGAGGCGGGCTAATAGAGGTAAGCGCAGTTTTTACACCCATAGTCATCATGGTTTGATGATAGATTTCATCCCTAGGTTGACCCCCTAATTTTCTGGTTTTAATTTCATATTTCAGCCTGGTTTAATGTATGAATGGTTCTACTTTTCATCTTCTATATAAGCCCTAATTCATGCTTGATTCATGCTGAGTTTAATCTCCTCTATTTGCCCTAATTCGTGCATGATTGAGGTGAATTTAATCACCTCTATTTGCCCCAGTCTGAGTTTAATCTCCTTTGAGTTTGATCTTGTCTTGAATGTATATTCACTTATTTTAAATGAATACATACTTATTTTCTAAGTTCATAAGAATGAATCAAATGCACTAACTGATGAACCAGTTAGACCACTTTGGTCTAATTATATCATTTTAATAATTAAAAATGAAGTTCGTTAAGAATGTGTACAAATCATTATATCGTTTGAAGTTTAAAGAGACCACCTGATCGTTTGTTGAGTTCATAATTATGAATTAAATAGAGAAAGGGATACCACAATTTAACCGTTCTTATTTAACTTACGTGATTGTATTCGCTTGACAAGTTTTAGAACAAAGCACCTAAGCTCGTCGCGGATGTATATTTAGTTGTTTTAAAGAAATAAGTACTAATTTACTAAGTTCGTAAGAATAAATCACATGCAGAAAATGATGAACTAATTAGACCACTTTTGGTCTAGTTATGTTCATTTAATCGAATAAAACCGAAGTTCATTAAGAATATGCACAAATCATTATATCGTTTAAAGTATAAAAAAACCTCTAAATCATTTGTTACATTCGTAATTACGAATCAAATGGAGAAAGTGATACCACAATTTGTCTATTCTTCCTTAACTTTTATAATTTCATTCACTTAATTAGTTTAAAACAAAGCACTTAAGCTCGTTATGAATGCATATTTAGTTATTTTAAAGAAATACGTTTTCATTTACTGTGTTTGTGAGAAACACAAGAAATGACAAACAAATTGGACCACTTTTGGTCTAGTTATATCCTCTTAATTGATTAAAACCGAAGTTCGTTATGAATGTTCACAAATCATTATATTATTTAAAGTTTAAAGAGACCTCTGAATCATTTGTTACATTCGTTATTACGAATCGAATGGAGAAGGTGATACCACAATTTGACCGTTACTCCTTAACTTATGTGATTTAATTTGCTTAAATAGTTCTAGAACAAAGCACCCAAGCTTGTCATGAATGTATATTTAGCTATTTTAAAAAAATACGTACTTATTTACTAAGTTTGTAAGAATGAATCAAACCACTTAACGAGGAACTAATCAGACAACTTTTGGTATAGTAATTTCCTTTTAATTGATTAGAATAGAAGTTCGTTAAGAATGTACATAAATCTTTATAATGTTTAAAGTTTAAAGAGACCTTCCAATCATTTGTTACGTTCATAATTACAATTCAAATGGATAAATTGATACCACAATTTGACTATTTTTCCTTAACTTATGTGATTTTATTCGCTTAACTAGTTTTAGAACAAAACACCTAAACTTGTCAAGAATGTATATTTAGTTGTTTTAAATAAATAAGTATGAATTTACTAAGTTGGTAAGAATAACTCAAAACACACAAAATGGTAAACATATTGGACCACTTTTGGTCTAGTTATATCCTTTTAATCGATTAGAACTGAAGTTCATTATAAATGTGCACAAATTCATTATATTGTTTAAAGTTTAAAGAGACCTTCAAATCATTTGTTACATTTGTTATTATAAATCGAATGGAGAAAGTGTTACCATAATTTGATTGTTCTTCCTTAACTTATGTGATTTCATTCGTTTAATTAATTTTATAATAAAGTAATCAAGCTCGTGGCATTCCCTAATTCGTGAATTAATGACTCAGATTTTAATCATCTTTATTTAGGCCTAATTGGTGCCTCACTTTGCTGAATTTAAAGTCAAGTATTTAGGCCTAATTGGTGCCTCACTTTACAGAATTTGATCACAAGTCTTAACCCTGATTCGTGCCAATGCCTTGCTAATTTTGATTTCACATGTTAGCCTAGTTTGTGTGATTATATTATTGACTTCATCACATGATTAAGCTCTCATTAGTGCCTCTCTTTGCTGGAATTTGTTTTGAGATTTTTAGTCCTAATGAGTGCCTTACCTTGCTGAATTTGAATTCAAGTTTTAGCCTTAATTAGTGTCATTACCTTGCTGAATGAGATTATCCTATTTCAGCCTTCAATCTGATTCATGTCTTGTTGAATTAAATCATTTTATCTCAGCCATCAACCTGATTCAAGTCTTGTTGAATTTAATCATTCCTTTTCAGCTTTAACTTGATTCATGTCTTACTGAATTTAATTATTCTATCTCAGCCATAATTAGATGTATGCCTTATTGATTAGATTGAGTCATATCAGCCTCACTTGAGTTATGATCATGTGGTATGGAATTGGTTGTGTCAGCCTCACTTTGAGTTAAAATCATGCTGATTTTTGTTAGTCATTTCAGCTTTGATTTGATTGTCACCCTACTAAATATTATTAGTCTTTTCAGCCTAAAATTTATTTGTTATAATGCTAAATGTTGCCAGTTACTTCAGCCTGATTCATTATGTTAGTTTGCAGATTTGATTAGTTCGTTTCAGCCCAATTAAGTTCATGGTTGTGTGATTTGATAAGTTCATCTCAGCATCAATTCTGATTCATAGTCTTGTTGATAGGCTCACTTCTTAGTCTAAAATCAACATGTTATCTTGTTGATTGTATAAGTCTGTTGTATGCTTGATATGTTGTGATTAGTCTTTAATCCCTTTTCCTTATGTGGATGCATTGTATCATATGTTGAGTCAGAGTTTAAGTAAGATCATCGTAATAGCCATGGCGGAAATTTAGGCCCGTGTGGCCTCGGCACCATTGGGACTTTGGTTTCCAGCTCTTTGAGCATTTGCATGCAACTAAGTTTTTGAGCATTATGGAAGGCTCATTTACCTCTGGCCAGTCTATCCATGAGCACAGTTCATACCTACATCTCTAGGCCCATGGCTGATCCAAGTGGATTTCTAAAGATGCTATGATTAATGTTAGCATACAATTACTCCTTTGAGCAGGAGTCAGATTTTTGGGCAATAATAAGTAAATTGTTTCACGAATGGAGTCTACCTTTATTTAAGTTATTGTGGTCCCTTATTATTTTAAGGTCAGCCCCAATGAGTATGGTCCAATTATACATTCAGTGTTCTATACATTCTTTTCCATGTATCCATGTTTATTTGGTGTTTGTAGTTTGTTGTTTATTGATTCCTGTTGCTTTTACATACATCATCTTAATCTTTTGACTATGAGTTGTTTTTCATGTAACCTACTAAGTATTTGTAGAAATACTTATGCATCTTTATGATGTAGGCTTAGCTCCAAATTCAGAGTAGCGGGACTTCTTTAGCAGACGTTACTCATTGCTAGCAGGGTAGATTATGCAGTTAGTAGAACATTAGCTTTTATTTTCATGCTGAACTGTAATAGGCATTGTGTTGCCTTAAGATTTCAGATCATGTTATTTTATTATGTTAAGGTACTTGCACTTTGCTGAGCCAAGATCCTGGCTTAATGATTATCTTACTTTATTAGGTGATTTATTTAATGTTCTGAGATGCTTCACTATGCAAGTTAACACCCTAAGTTTGCATTGCCTCATATTTACATGAATGAAAACCCAGGGTGTTATAATAACGATTTGAACACATTCTTAACGAACATCAATTTTAATCAATTAAAAGCATATAACTAGACCAAAAGTAGTACGATTAGTTTGTAGTTTAGTGCATGTTATATATTCTTATGAACTTAGTAAATGAGTACATATTTCTTGAAAATAACTAAATATATATTCGTGACGAGCTTGGTCACTTTGTTTTATAACTAGTTAAGTGAATGATGAAATCACGTAAGTTAAGGAAGAGTGGTAAAATTGTGGTATCACTTTCTCTATTTAATTCATAATTACGAACATAACAAATGATTGAGAATTCTCTTTAAATTGTAAGCGATATTATGATGTATACAAATTCTTAATGAGCTTCTGTTTTAAATGATTAAAAAGATATAACTTGACCAAAAGTAGTTTGATTAGTTTAGCGTTTAGAGCGTTTGATTTATTGTTACAAACATAGTAAATAAGTACGTATTTCTTTAAAATAAATAAATATACATTACTGATGAGCTTGGGTGTTTTCTTCTAAAACTAGTTAAGCGAATAAAATTTCATAAGTTAAGGAAGAATGGTCAATTTTTTGTTTCACTTTCTCTTTTTGATTCATAATTACAAACCTAACAAATGATTAGGAGGTCTTCTTAAACATTAAACGATATATTGGTTTGTGCACATTCGTAACGAACTTTGGTTTTAACCATTTAAAAGCATATAAATAGACCAAAAGTGGTCCTATTGGTTTGTCATTTAGTGCTTATGATTAATTTTAAGGAACTTAGCAAATGAGTATTTATTTCATTAAAACAACAAAAAATACATTCATGACGAGCTTCGGTGTTTTTTCAAAAACTTGTTAAGCGAATAAAATCACGTATGTTCAAGAAAATGGTCAAATTGTGGTGTTACTTTGTCCATTTAATTTGTAATTACGATTGTAACAAATGATTGGGATGTCTCTTTAAACATTAAATGATATAAAGATTTGTGCATATTCTTAACGTACTTCAATTTAATCGACTAAAAAGATATAACTTAACCAAAAGTGGTTCGTTAGGTTCGTCATTTAGTGCAGTTGATTGATTATTACAAACTTAGTAAATGAGTACATATTTCTTTAAAACAGCTAACTATACACATTCATAATGACCATGGGTATTTTGTTCTAAAACTGGTTAAGCGAATAAAATAATATAAGTTAAGGAATAATGGTCAAATTGTGGTATCACTTTTTCCATTTAATTCGTAATTATGAACGTAATAAATGATTGGGAGATCACTTTAAACATTAAACGTTATAACAATTTCTACACATTCTTAATGAACTTCGGTTTTAATCGATTAAAACGATATAACTAGACCAAAAGTGGTCTAATTAGTTTGTCATTTAGAGCATTTGATTCATTCTTACAAAATTAGTAAATGAGTACTTATTTCTTTAAAACAACTAAATATAGATTCGTGATGAACTTTCATGCTTTGTTCAAAAACTAAGCGAATGAAATCATATAAGTTCAGGAAGAATGGTCAAATTGTGATATCACTTTCTCCATTTGATTCATAATTATGAATGCAACAAATGATTAGGAGGTCTCTTTAAACTTTAAATGATAAAAACTACATAAAAGAATAAAATCGTGATGAGCTTCGGTGTTTTTTTCAAAAACTACATAAAAGAATAAAATTACATAAGTTAAAGAAGAATAATAAAATTTTGGTATCATTTTTTCCTTTTGATTCATAATTGAAAATGTCACAAATTATTGGGAGGTCTCTATAAACTTTAACAGATATAAGGATTTGTACACATTCTAAACGAACTTCAGTTTAAATTAATTAAATATAACTAAACAAAAAGTGGTCCAATTGGTTCGTCCTTTAGTATATTCGTGACGAGCTTGGGGCTTTCTTTTAAAACTAGTTAAGCAAATCAAATCACATAAGTTAAGAAAGAACAGTAAAATTGTGGTATCACTTTCCCCATTTCATTTATAATTTCTAATGTAACAAATGATTAGAAGGTTTATTTAAACTTTAAACGATATAACGATTTCTTCACATTCTTAACAAATTTTGGTTTTAATTAATTAAAAGCATATAACTAGATGAAAAATGTGTCCAATTGGTTTAGCGTGTTTAATTAATTCTTATGAAGTTAGTAAATGAGTATGTATATGTTTAAAACAAGTAAATATACATTCATGTATTTGGTCTAAAACTAGTTAAGCAAATGAAATCACATAAGTTAAGGAAAAATGATTAAATTGTTACATTAGTTTGTCCATTTAATTCATAATTACGAAAGTA
Source organism: Saururus chinensis (assembly GCA_035235625.1). Lineage (NCBI taxonomy): Eukaryota > Viridiplantae > Streptophyta > Magnoliopsida > Piperales > Saururaceae > Saururus > Saururus chinensis. Next base: position 34,881,635 of record CP141140.1, read on the forward strand.
ACATATAAATGGGGGTTCTCTTTAAAATTAAAACGAGATAATGATTTGTGCACATTCTTAACAAACTTCTATTTTAACCGACCAAATGTATATATTACACCAAAGGTAGTCTGATTGGTTCGTAGTTTAGTACGTTTGATTCATTATTACAAAATAAGAAAATGAGCAGTTATTTACTTCAAATAATTAAATATACATTTGTGATAAGCTTGGGTGCTTTGTTCTAAAACTAGGTAAGTAAATGAAATCTCATAAGTTAAGAAAGAATGATCAAATTGTGGTATCCTTTTCTCTATTTGTTTCATAATTATGAACGTAACAAAGGATTGTGAGGTCTCTTTAAACTTTAAAAGTTATAATGATTTGTGTACATTCTTAACGAACTTTAGTTTAAATAGATTAAAGGATATAACTAGACCAAAAGTGGTCCGGTTGTTCGTCGTTTAGTGCATTTTATTCATTTTTATGAACTTAGTAAATAATTATGTATTTCTTTAAAACAACTAAAAATAAATTCATGACGGGCTTGGGTGTTTTGCTCTAAAACTAGTTAAGCGAATGAAATCACATAATTTGAGGAGGTACGGTTAACTTGTGGTATCACTTTCTCGATTTGACTTCTAATTACAAATGTAACAACTGTTTACGAGGTATCTTTAAAAATTAAATGATATAATAATTTATGAACATTCTTAATGAACTTTGGTATTAATCATGTATGTAACTAGACCAAAAGTGGTCCGATTGTTTCGTCGTCTAGTGTATTTAATTAGTTTTTATGAACTTAGTAAATGATCACATATTTATTTAAAACAACAAAATATACATTTGTGTCGAATTGTAGTATCATTTTCTAAAACTAGTTAAGCAAAAACAATCACATATGGAAGAACGGTCAAATTGTAGTATCATTTTCTCCATTTGATTCATAATTATGAATAGAACAAAATGATTGGGAGGTGTTTTTAAACTTTAAATGATATAACGATTTGTGCACAGTCTTAACAAACTTCAGTTTTAATCTATTAGATGGTTATAACTAGACCAAAAGTGATCCAATTGGTTCGTCATTTAATTCTTACAAAATTAGTTAATGAGCACATATTTCTTTAAAACAACTAAGTATACAATCGTGATGAGCTTAGTGCTTTGTTCTAAAACAGTTAACTGAATGAAATCACATAAGTTGAGGGAGAATGGTCTAATTAGTTCATCTTTTAGTGCATTTAATTCAATTTTATAAACTTAGAAAATGAGAATGTATTTCTTTAAAACAACTTAATATACATTTGTGACGAGCTTTGCTGTTTTGGTATAAACTAGTTAAACCAAAAAAATTACATAATTTAAGGAAGAACTGTCAACTTGTGGTATCACTTTCTCTATTTGATTCATAATTACGAACATAACAAACGATTGGGAGCTCTCTTTAAGCTGTAAACGATATAATGATTTGTGAATATTCTTAGTGAACTTTGGTTTTAATTGATGAAAAGTATAGAACTAGACCAAAAGTGGTCAGATTTGTTCGTCGTTTTGTACATTTAATTCATTTTTACGAACATAGTAAATAAGTACGTATTTCTTTAAAGCAACTAAATATACAATCGTAGCAAGCTTGGGTGCTTTGTTCTAAAACTAGTTAAGTCAAACAAATCACATAATTTAAAGAAGAACAGTCAAATTGTGGTATCACATACTCATTTTGATTCGTAATTGAAAACGTCACAAATGATTTGGAGGTCTCTTTAAATATAAAAAGTTATAAGAATTTATGCACATTATAAACAAACTTTGGTTTAATTCTATTAAAAGGATATAACTAAACAAAAAGTGCTCCAATTAGCTCTTCGTTTAGTGCATTTGATTCATTCCTCTAAACTTAGTAAATGAGTACTTATTTCTTTATAATAATTAAATATACATTCCTAACGAGCTTAGGTGCTTTCTTCTAAAACTAGTTGAGCGAATGAAATCACATAAGTTAAGGAGATCAGTCAAATTGTGATATTACTTTCTCCATTTTATTCTTAATTACAAATGTAAAAAATTATTAGGAGGTCTATTTAAAATTTAAATGATATAAAGATTTGTTCACATTCTTAACAAACTACGGTTTTAATCAATTAAATGTATATAACTAGACCCAAAGTGGTCCGATAAGTTCATCATTTAGTGCGTTTAATTCATTCTTACGAACTTAGCAAATGAGTATATAATTGTTTAAAACAAGTAATTATGCATTCATGTTGTGCTTGAGTGCTTTGTTTAAAAACTAATTAAGCGGATGAAGTCATATAAGTTAAGTGACAATGATTAAATTGTGGTATTAGTTTGTCCATTTAATTCATAAATTACGATGTAACATATGAATAGATATAACAAGACCAAAAGTGGTCTGATTGGTTCCTAGTTTAGCGTGTTTGATTAATTATTATAAACTTAGCAAATGAGTATTTATTTATTTAATATAATCAAATATACATTCGTGATGAGCTTGAGTGCTTTGTTCTAAAATTAGTTAAGCGAATAAAATCATATAAGTTTAGGAAGAATGGCTAAATTGTGGTATCCATTTCTCCATTTAATTTGCAATTACGAACGTAACAAAGGATTGTGAGGTCTCTTTAGACTTTTAAATGATATAATATTTTGTGCACATTCTTAACGAACTTTGGTTTTAATCGATTAAAAGCATATAACTAAACCAAAAGTGGTCCGATTGGTTCGTAGTCTTGTGCGTTTGATTTATTCTTATGAACTTAGTATATGAGTATGTATTTCTTTAAAACAACTAAATATATATTTGTGATGAGATTGGGGGCTTTGTTTTAAAACTAGTTAAGCTAATGAAATCACATAAGTTAAGGAAGAACGATTAAATTGTGGTATCACTTTCTCCATTTGATTCGTAATTGCGAACGTAACAAATGATTAAGCAGTCTATTTAAACTTGAAACAATATAACGATTTGTATACATTCTTAACGAACTTCGGGTTTAATTGATTAAAAGTTTATAATTGAACCAAAAGTGGTCCAATTAGTTTATAGTGCGTTTGATTAATTATTACAAATTTAGTCAATGAGTTTATATTTATTTGTTAAGCGAATAATAAGTTAAGGAAGAACGGTCAAATTATGGTATCATTTTCTCAATTTGATTCATAATTACAAACATAAAAATTGTTTTGAAGGTAACTTTAAACTTTAAACGATGTAATGATTTATGCACATTCTTAACGAACTTCGATTTTAATCAAATAAAAGTATATAACTAGACCAAAAGAGGTTCGATTGGTTCGTCACTTTATGTGTTTGATTCAATTTTATGAACTTAGCAAATGTGCATTAAAACAAATAAATACACATTTCTGACGATCTTTAGTGTTTATTTGAAAAACTAGGTAAACAAATAAAATCACATAGGTTAAGGAAAAATAGTCCAATTGCAGTATCACTATGTCTATGTAATTCCTAATTAAGAACGTAACATATGAATAGGAGGTCTCTTTAAACAAGGTTCTATTTAATTACATAGGTTTATCGTTTAGTGTGATAGATTCATTTTTTTCGTACTTAGTAGTTGAGCATTTATTAATTTAAAATAATTAAATCCACATTCGTGACAAGCTTGAGTGTTTTGTTCTAAAACTAGTTAAGTGAATGAAATCACATAAGTTAAGGAATAACGGTCAAATTGTGGTATCACTCGATCCATTTGATTCGCAATTAGGAACATAACAAATGAGTGGTATGTCTCCTTAAACTTTAAATGATAAAGTGATTGGTGTAAATTCTTAACAAACTTCTGTTTTAACCGATTAAAAGGTTATAACTAGACCAAAGTGGTCGTAGTTTAGTTCATTTGATTCATTATTATAAATTTAGTAAATGAGTACGTATTTATTTAAAATAATTAAATACACATTTGTGACGAGCTTGGGTGTTTCGTTCTAAAACTAGTTAAGTGAATGAAATTACATAAGTTAAGGAAGAACAGTTAATTGTGGTATCACATTCTCAATTTGATTCATAATTACGAAGGTAATAAATGATTATGTGGTCTCTTTAAACTGTAAACGATATAAGGATTTGTGCACATTTTTTGCGAACTTTAATTTTAATTGATTAAAAGCATATATCTGGACCAAAAATGGTCCGATTTGTTCATTGCTTAGTGCATTTCATTTATTCTTATTAACTTGGTGAATGAGTACTTATTTCTTTAAAATAACTGAATAAACATTCGTGACAAGCTTAGATGTTTTGTCAAAAAACTAGTTAAGCGAATAAAATCACATATATTAAGGATCACTTTGTCCATTTAATTAACAATTACGAATGTAATAAATTGATGAGAGGTCTTATGTCATTTCATTCGCTTAACTAGTTTTAGAACAAAGCACCCAAGTTCATCACGAATGTATATCTAGTTGTTTTAAAGAAATACGTACTTATTTACTATGTTCGTAAGAATGAATCAAACGCACTACATGACAAACTAATCAAACAACTTTTGGTTTAGTTATATTCTTTTAATCGATTAAAACCGAAGTTTATTAATAATGTGCACAAATCGTTATATTGTTTAAAGTTTAAAAAGTCCTCTTAATCATTTGTTATGTTTGTAATTACGAATCAAATAGAGAAAGCGATTCCACAATTCGACAATTCTTCCTTAACTTATATGATTTCATTCACTTAAATAGTTTTAGATCAAAGGACATAAGCTCGTAATGAATGTATATTTAGTTGTTTTAAAGAAGTACGTATTCATTTACTAAGTTCGTAAGAATAAATAAAACACACTAAACGACGAACCAATTAGACCACTTTTGGTTTACTGATATCCTTCTAATCGATTAAAACCGAAGTTTGTTAAGAATGTATATAAATTCTTATATTGTTCAAAGTTTAAATAGACCTTCCAATCATTTATTACGTTCATAATTACGAATTAAATGGAGAAAGTGATACACAAATTGACCATTCTTCCATTACTTAGGTGATTTCATTCGCTTAACTAGTTTTAAAATAAAGCACTCAAGCTCGTCACAAATGTATATTTAGTTGTTTTAAGGAAATACATACACATTTATTATGTTCGTAAGAATGAATCCAATGCACTAAATGATGAACCAATTGGACCACTTTTGTTCTAGTTATGTCCTTTTAATCTATTAAAACTGAAGTTCGTTAAGAATGTGCATAAATCGTTATATTGTTTAAAGTTTATGACCTACTAATTATTTATGAATTAAATAAAAAAATCAATACTACTATTTAACCGTTCTTCCTTAACTAATGTGATTTCATTCGCTAAACTAGTTTTTAGCACAAAGCACCTAAGCTCGTCACGAATGTATATTTACTTGTTTTAAAGAAATACGTACTCATTTACTAAGTTCATAAGAATGAATCACACACACTAAACAGCAAACCAATTGGACTACTTTTGGACTAGTTATATCATTTTAATCGATTAAAACCAAAGTTTATTAAAATGTGCATAAGTCGTTATATTGCTTAAATTTTAAAGAGACCTCCCAATCGATTAAAAGCTTAAATCCTTTTAATCGACAAACCAATTGAACCATTTTTGGACTAGTTATAAATCCCCTCTCTCTCTCTTCCTCCCTCTCTCCCCTCTCTCTCCTCTCTCCCCTCTCCTCTTCTCTCTCTCTTTTTTCTCTCTCCTCTCCCTCACACACTCTCTATCTCTCTCCTCTCTCTTCCTCTCTCCCCTCCTTCTCTGTCTTCTCTCTATCAACTCACTTCTCTCTCCCCTCACCTCTCTCTCTCCTCTCTCTTCCTCTTTTTCCTCTCTCTCCCCCTCTCTTTTATTTAATTTTTATTAAAAAAATTGTAGTAGCGATGCATAACAGTATGCGTCACTACTATAATCGGGTAGTAGTGATACATAGGGTTCTACGTCACGAATAACCTAATATAGTAGCGATGCATACAAGTATGCATCACTACTATGAATTTTTTTATTTTTAAAAATTTTCAAAAAAAATTTATAATTAAAATTTTTTCCTTCCCTCTTTCTCTCTCTCCATGTCTCTGTCTACCCTCTCTTCCCTCTTTCTCTCTCTTCTCTGTCTCTCTCTTCCTCTCTCTCTTCCCTCACTCTCCTCTCCTCTCTCTTTCTCTCTCTCTCTCGCCTCTCTCCTCTCTCTCTCTCTCTCTCTCCCTCCTCTCTCTCTCCTCTCTCTCTCTCTCCCTTCCTCTCTCTCTTCTCTCTTTCCCTCCTCTCTCTCTCCTCTCCTCTCTCTCTTCCTCCCTCATCTCTCTCTCCCCTCTCTCTCCCGTCATCTCTCTCCCCTCTCTCCCTCTCTCTACCCTCTTTCTCTCTCTCTCGTCTCCTCTCTCTCCTCTAATATGATCTCTCTCCCCTTAGTCTCTCTCTCCCTCTCCTTACTCTCTCTCCTCACCTCTCTCTATGCACTCTCTCTTCCTCACTTGTCTCTCTTCACTCTCTTCTTTTATAAATTATATTTAAAAATTAATAAGAAAATATTAAAAATAAAATATATTATATTTAAATAATAAAAGTTTAATCTATTATTTACACTGCCTTTTATTGAAAATTTAATCTTTATACAAATAGTCAATATTGAAGAAAATATATTATATTTTAAAAGTTTTTTAATTTTTTTTAATATTTATTATATAATTATTTATTAAATAAAATTAATTAATAAATATATTAGAAACACTTATTTACAAGTGTCACTATTATCAATGATATTTGTGACGCTTGTCTTCAAGTGTCGCTATTAGTTCTAAATTTTTAATTATTTATTTTAAATTCATAACTATTACCGACGCTTTTTCTTAAGTGTCACTACTAGTCTAATTATTAGCGACTCTTTTTTCCAAGCGTCACTATGGTTAAAACTATTCGCGATGCTTAGGAAAAAGCATCGCTATGGTTAAAACTATTTGCGATGCTTAGGAAAAAGCGTCGCTAATAGTTTTGAATGTTTTTCTAAAATTTAATACATATATCTTTTAGTGACACTTGTTTAAAGCGTCGCTAATATCACTATTAGCGATGCATAATTTAAAATATCACTAATATTATTAGTATTAGCGACACTTTATATTATGTGTCACTAGTATATGACTATTAGCGATGCTTAATATAAAGCATCACTAATAGTGACTTTTTTTGTGATGCTTTTTTATATGTCGCAATTAGTAGTTTTTAGTGGTGCTTATGTTTGCGTCGATAATAGTATATTTTGTTGTAGTGAGTGATACCACAATTTTACCATTCATCCTTAACTTATGCGATCTCATTCTCTTAACTAGTTTTAGAACGAAGCACTAAAGCTCGTCACGAATGTATATTTAGTTGTTTCAAAGAAATACATACTAATTTACTAAGTTCGAAAGAATGAATCAAATGTATTAAATGATGAACCAATTGGATATCTTTTCGTCAAGTTATATGTTTTTGATCGATCAAAACTGAAATTCGTTAATAATGTGCAGAAATCGTTATATTGTTTAAAATTCATAAAGACCTCCCAATCATATGTTATGTTCATAATTATGAATCAAATGGAGAAAGTGATGTCACAATTTGACTGTTCTTTCTAAACTTATGTGATTTCATTCGATTAACTAATTATAGAACAAAGTAACCAAGCTCATCACAAATGTATATTCATTTGTTTTAAAAGAATAAGTACTAATTTACTACGTTCGTAAAAATGAATCAAACGCAGTAAATGACGAACTAATAGGACAACTTTTGGTGAAATTATAGCTTTTTAATCAATTAAAATATCAAAATATTATTTTTGGCGATCGAACGGCCTAGCAGGTCGATTGAACGGCTAGGTGTTCAAAAGGCCCTGCAGGGAGTTCGAACTCCAACACTGCAATTCGGCTATTTTTTGTGTATTTTGATCATTTTGTTGTTTTTACTCTTGAGTATCATTTCTTATTACTTTGATGAGTAATATATGCTATGATAAGCTACTGAAAGGGTATAAATTGATGTTGGAGGCTATGATGAATACTTAAGTGTGTGGATTTTATGTTATTCGGTTAAGCATGTTTTAAACTCTTGTCTTGAATCTATATTGAATGATTCCTCATATTTTAAGTATAATTCCAGTAAGGTTATAGCATGAGAATGGAATTGTATGCCTTCATATATTATGATCAAATTATGGGTGAATGATGTTGCATGTCTAGCTTCCAGTGTGGTATGAGTATGCTTACATAGGTCTATCATGAGTTTGCACTTTATTGGATAATGTGTTTTACAATGGTTTTCACTCATTATTTTAGTAAGGAACTATGATTAATTGTTAAAGAGCATGTGTGTAGTATGATGATGAGTTATTTACAAAGCATGTCCATATACTTAGAATTCAATGTTTCTACTATGAATAATGGTTGATGTTATGAATATAAATGATGCATGAGGGGCTGATGGGAGCACGTTTCATGAATTAGGATTCATGTATGTGTTGCCCCCATATGTACCATGCTACATGCATCATGATATGGATTTCCAAATAAGACTTTATTGAGATTCACCGTCATTGATCGATTGGATGCAATGGTATGAGATTCTGTGCCGGATTAATCGATCATTGGCTTATTAGAAACTAGCTGGTCCAAAAGGACATGATTTCAATTTGAATACCTAATTTGAACATGGATCCCCCCTATGTTGAGTTCAGTCGTTTGATGCGATTGAGATTTATTTATTGAGTCATCTAAACGCTTAGAATCCAGAGTGGTATACCCTATAACACCCCAAATTCTAGGTAATTTTTTTTCTTTCCTTGCTTGTGTGTGTGTTTGATTAGTTGCCCGTTTTGCTTTCAAGCTCTACGATTGTGTTGTGTGTTAACTGGTTAGGTTTTGGTCCAACCCTTGTGTGGAAGGGGATAGGCCCCTTAAGGTTCAGGGGTCCCGAACCACTATAAGGGGGTCCAACCCACTAGAATTGGGTTTTTTATTAATTAGGGGAAAGTCCTAGGGGGGGAGGACACTCAAAAGAAGAATGAGGAAGCAACCCCTAGATTGTAGGGGCGGCTCCTACTTTCTAGGGGGCGACCCCTACAAGCTAGGGGGAGGTTATTAAGGGCTCTAATTCAAGTTCCTATTTTATAGGAGGGGGGATATAGGATGCTTATGTAGGAGTCCATCCGCATTAGTTCATCCTTCTCATTGGCCCAAAATCATAGAAACTATGAGGGGATTTTTTAAAAGGAGAAAGGGGGGAACCACCCTTTTTGACTCGGTTCGACCTAACTCTTCTCCTAACTTCTCCCAGCAAGGACCTCTATAACCAGTAGCTTTAGAGGGCACAAAGCAGCCATATTTGGATTGAATTCAAGGCCTAGAAGCATATGCGCAAGGGCTAGGAGCTTTGGGAATGAATTGGTAGAGGTAGTTGCATCTTTCTACACCCTTAAGCATGAGATTTTGGTAGATGTATTTCAGCCATAGTTCAGCCATGCTCTAAGGGGGTTTTGATATCATGAATCAGCCTTTATTAGTCTTGAATGATTGTGATTTTATATCTTATATATGTGGCTGAATTGTGCATACATGATTCTGATTTTTGTCAAGTATATTATCCCTAATCCGTGCAAGCATGTTGCTGATTTTTGTTATCTATCTTAGCCCTATATTATGCATGAATGGTTCTGATTCTAATCATGTACATTATCATCAATTTATGTACAAGCTCTACTGAATTTAATCCCTGGTTTGTGGCCTTATTGTAGACCATCTTTTTTCCTATTTAATCCTTGACTAGTGGCCCTAGGTTGGGCTATACTTTTATCATTTAAATCCCTTATTTGAAGCCTTGGTTTAGGCTCTACTTTTGCTTATTTAGATCCCTGATTTGTAGCCTAGTTTAAGGCTATATTTTTGCTTATTTAGATCCCTAATATGCAGCCTAGTTTAAGGCTATACTTTTGTCATATAAATCCCTTATTTGAAGCCTTGGTTTAGGCTTTACTTTTGCTTATTTAGATCCCTTATTTACAGACTAGTTTAAGGCTATACTTTTGCCTATTTAAATCCCTAAATTGCAACATTGTTTTAGGCTCTACTTTGGCCAAATTAATACCAAATTCTTGGTCGTGGTTTATGTTATAATCATGTTGAGAGAATACCTAAATTTCAGCCCTCGTTTAGGTTGTATTATTGCTTATCTAATACTTGATTCTCAGCTTTGATTTAGGTTATAAGCTTGTTGATTGAATCCCTAATTTTTTAGCTTTAGTTCATGATGTATTCATGCTTATTGGGTCTATGAATTTCAGCCTAAGAAGCCTCTGAATTTCAGCCTATGTTATTTGAATTTTAGCTTAAGATGCATATGAAATTCAGCCTATGTTGTCCCTGAATTTCAGCCTTGATTGTGATATACCTTAGGTTGAATGTTGATGGTGGTATCAGCCTAAATTTATCATGTTAGGTGGCTGACTTAAGTTGTTCATCTCAGCCCTATCCATTTCATTATAATGTTGAATTAGTCAGTTCATCTCAGCATAAGTCTGAGTCATTGTCATGTTAATTAGTTCACATGCTTAACCCCTAAATCTACCTATTATCTTGCCAATCATGAGAGTCGGTTGCATGCATGATAGGTTGTGTTTAGTATTTAATCGTTGGCTGCATTAAGACATAAGTTCATTCAGCATTGTGTTAGTTCACAACAATAGCCGTGGCTATAATCTTTCAGATTAGGTTGTGTGCAAACCTGATTTTTGAGCATCATAGAAGGCTCATCTAACTCCGGCCAGTGTGTTAGTGAGCACAGCTAGTACCTACATCTCTAGACCCATCGCTGATCCAAGTGGATCCCTAGGGATGTTAGGAATTCCCTGCTAGTGTGCAGTACTCCTTGTGAATGGGAGTCGGTTTTTCAGATAATAATGAGTTATTTTCTGAACGGCGTAGATAAAAGTTGAGTTGTTCAAGTTTGCATTAGGAAAGTGCCAGTTTGGGAGTGTTGTTTATTTGATAACTAGTACTCCGTATATTACCTATATGTGATACCTTTTGCAGGATCAGCACCAGTTTTAGAGTAGCAGTTTATCTTAGCAGGAGTTGCCTAGAGTTAGTAGGGTAGATTCTCCACACCCAATAAGACTTTAGATTCTATATTTCATGCTAAATTGTAATTAGGCATTGTGTTGTCATAAGATTTTCTAATCATGTTATTTTGTTATGTTATACTACTTGCACTTGGTTGAGCCAAGATCCTGGCTAATGAATATTTTGCTTTAGTAGGTAATTTATTTATGTGTTGTGATGTTGGCTTGGCAGGTTAACACCCTGAGTTCCATTGCAACATATGTGAATGAAAATCAGGGGTGTTAACAATACCTTTGTGCACCGGATACCACATGTTCTATGTTACCTTCATGGGAATAGGACTTTCCCCACCGCGGGAGATGTCCAGGGTGAATACACTGCTTAAGATCATCGTGAGGAGATCGCACGTTCCTGGCGAGGATTGTCTAGGGCGAATAGACTTCTCTAGGTTTCTGTAAGGAAATTGGACCTTCCTTTGTGGATAGTCCAGGGTGAACAAAGGAGCCGACTACCTCAGCACCCTAGGTTTCCATATAGGAAATCGGATTGATGTCTAGCTTGGGTTAACACCCTAGGTTTCCCTCTAGGAAATTGGACAATAGATAGGGTGAGTGGTATGCTTGTATTTCTCTCTGTGATGGAGACATTGACTGATTGATGATGATGTTTGTGTATGAGATAATATTATGCACAGGATTGCACAGGTTGTAGAGGGATAATTGAGTTTATGTGACACATGTGGATATGGTTGATATGCATGATTATGGATTAGTGTGTTGAGACACTATTATGCAAGGTGAATGTATGTGATCAGTATAAATCATGAATGAGATGATATTGCAATATACTATTAGGCGTGGATGGCTCTGGACATTGTTATGTTTTCTACTTTATGTTGTTATGATCATAGAACATGATGTATGGTGTTTTTATTTCAGACTCATGTATATCTAATATTTCTAGATCTGTTTAAGACTTTCTTATTCGAGCCATGTGTGACGAGACAAGATTTTAAGTATGTGGGTTTATGACTTATGGACTAATTTAGAGTTAGAGTCCTCTTTTATTTTCCTTATTTCTCTTGCACAAAGGTTTAAAGGTGCGCGACTCCGTATGTGACATTCGCCCAATTAAGGAGCTAAAGTCTTCCGCTATATTAAACAAACCAACTTGGTTGTCCTCATGCACTTAGACCATCCCTTGGACTGGGTTCGACTCGGGCTGAGAGGGTGCCGAGGCGTGACATAACTAGTTTTAAAACCAAGGACCCAAGCTCGTCAGGAATGTCTATTTAGTTGTTTTACAAAAATATATACTCATTTACTAATTTCATAAGAATGAATCAAACGCACTAAACAACGAACCAATCAGACCACTTTTTGTATAGTTATATTCTTTTAATCCATTTAAACCAAAATTTGTAAAGAATGTGCACAAATTGTTATATTGTTTAAAGTATAAAAAGACCACCGAATCAATTGGTATGTTCGTTATTACAATTTAAATGAAAAAAGTGATACCACAATTTGACCATTCTTCCTTAACTTATGATATTTCATTCGCTCAACTAGTTTTATAACAAAGCACCCAAGCTTGTTAAGAATGTATATTTAGTTATTTTAAATAAATATGTACTTAGTTATTAAGTTTGTAGGAATGAATCAAATGCACTAAATGCCAAACCAATTAGATCATTTTTGGTATAGTTATATCCTTTTTATCGATTGAAACCAAAGTTCTTTAAGAATGTGCATAAATCATTATATTATTTAAAGTTTAAATAGACCTCCCATAATTACAAATCAAATTGAGAAAGTGATAACACAATTTGGCCATTCTTCCTTTACTTATTTAATTTCATTCGCTTAACTAGTTGTAAAATAAAGCACTCAAGCTCGTCACAAATGTATATTTAGATGTTTTAAAGAATAAATACTCATTTACTATGTTCGTAAAAATAAATCAAATGAACTAAACGACAAAATAATTGGACTGGTTTTGGTTTAGTTATATCCTTTTATTCGATTAAAACCGAAGTTTGTTAACAATGTGTACAAATCATTATATCATTTAAAGTTTAAAGAAACCTCCCAATCATTTTGTTACATTCGAAATTACGAATCAAATTGAGAAAATGATACCACAATTTTAGTGTTCTTCTTTACTTATGTAATTTCATTTGCTTAACAAGTTTTAGAACAAAGTACTCAAGCTCGTCATGCATGTGTATGTAGTTGTTTTAAAGAAATACATACTCATTTACTATGTTCATAAGGAAGAATCAAATGTACTAAATGACAAACCAATTGGACTACTTTTTGTCTAGTTATATCCTTTGAATCGATTCAAACCAAAGTTTATTAAGAAAGTGCATAAATTGTTATATCATTTAAAGTTTAAAGAGACCTTCTAATTATTTGTTATGTTCATAGTTTCGAGTTATATCAACTAAGTGATACCACAATTTAACTTTCCTTCCTTAACTTATGTGACTTCATTTGCTCTACTAGTTTTACAACAAAGAACCAAAGCTCATCACGAATGTATATTTAAATTTTTTAGAGAAATACGTACTCATTTACTAAGTTCGTAAGAATGATTCAAATGTATTAAATGACAAATCAATTAGATCACTTTTGGTCAAGTTATATCCTTTTAATGCATTAAAACCGAAGTTCATAAAGATTGTGCATAAATCATTATTTCATTTGAAGTTCAAAAAGACCTCCCAATCATCAGTTATGTTCGTAATTACGAATTAAATGGAGAAAGTGATACCACAATTTGACCGTTCTCCCTTAACTTATGGGATTTCATTCACTTAAATAGTTTTAGAAACAAAGCACCCAAGCTCGTCACAAGTGTATATTTAGTTGTTTTAATGAAATACGTACTCATTTACTAAGTTCGTAAGAATGAAACAAACACACTAATTGACGAACCAATCGGACCACTTTTTGTCTAGTTATATCCTTTTAATTGATTAAAACCAAAGTTTGTTAAAAATATGCATAAATCATTATATCGTTTAAAGTTTAAAGAGACCTCTCAATCATCTATTATGTTTGTAATTACAAATTAAATAGAGAAAGTGATACCACAATTTGAGTGTTCTCATTTAACTTATGGGATTTCATTCGCTTAACTAGTTTTACAAACAAAGCACCCAAGCTTGTCACGAATGTATATTTAATTAGTTTAATGAAATACGTACTCATTTACTAAGTTTGTAAGAATGAATCAAATGCACTGAACGACAAACCAATTGGATCACTTTTGGTCTACTTATATGCTTTAATCAATTAAAACCAAAGTTTGTTAATAATGTACACAAATCGTTATATCGTTTTAAGTTTTAAGAAACCTTCCAATTATTTGTTATGTTCGTAATTACGAATCAAATAGAGAAAAAGATGTCACAATTTGACCGTTCTTCATTAACTTATGTAATTTTATTTACTTAACTAGTTTTAGATCAAAGAACATAACCTTGGCACGAATGTACAATTAGTTTTTTTAAAGAAATAAGTACTCATTTACTAAGTTTGTATGAATGAATTAAATGCAGAAAATGACAAATGAAGCGGACCACACTTGGTCGAGTTATATCCTTTGAATCGATTAAAACTGAAGTTCATTAAGAATGTGCATAAATCTTTATATCTACAGAGTTCTCCCATTCTTTTGTTACTTCGTAATTACAAATTAAATAGAGAAAGTGATACTAAATTTTGGCCATTCTTCCTTAACTTGTGTGAATTCATTCGCTTAACTAATTTTAGCACAAAGCACCGAAGCTCTTCATAAATATATGCTTAGTTATTTTAAAGAAATACGTACTCATTTACTATGTTCGTAACAATGAATCAAACGTACAAAACAACAAATGAATCGGACCACTTTTGGTCTAGTAGTTACATCATTTTAATCGATTAAAAATGAAGCTCGTCCAAATAATTTGTTACATTTGCAATTACGAATCAAATATTGAAAGTGATAAAACATTTTCACCAATCTACTTTAACTTATGTGATTTAATTTCCTTAACTAGTTTTAGAACAAAGGACCCACGTTCATCATGAACGTATATTTAGTTGTTTAACGAAATACGTACTCATTTACTATGTTCATAAGAACAAATGAAATGCACAAAATGAGGAACTAATCGGACCAATTTTTGTCATGCTATATGCTTTTACTCAAATAAAACCGAAGTTCATTAAGAATGTGCATAAAACGTCATATTGTTTAAAGTTTAAAGAGACCTCACATAATTATGAATCATATTGAGAAAGTGCTACCACAATTTGACCGTTCTTCCTTATCTTATGTGATTTTATTCGCTTAATCAATTTTACATCAAAGCACGCAAGCACGTCATGAATATATATTTAGTCATTTTAAAGAAATACGTACTCATTTACTATGTTCATAGAAAAGAATCAAATGCACTAAATGACAAACTAATCCGACCACTTTTGGTTTAATTATATCTGTTTATTTGATTAAAACTGTAGTTCGTTAAGAATGTGTACAAATTATTATATCGATTAAAGTTTAAAGACACCTCCCAATCATTTGTTACATAAGAAATTACAAATCAAATGGTGAAAGTGATACCACAATTTTACCGTTCTTCCTTTACCACAATGTAACCAAGCTTGTCACGAATGTATATTTACTTGTTTTAAACAAATAAGAACTAATTTACTATGTTCGTAAAAAGGAATCAAATGCACTAAATGATGAACTAATCGGACCACTTTTGGTCAAGTATATTTTTTTTATCATTTAAACCCAAGTTCATTAATAATGTGCACAAATCTTATATCCACTACAACAAAAAGGACTTTTAGTGATGTATTTATGCGTCGCTAATAGTCCATTTAAGTGTCTGATCGTTTATAATTAAACCCTTTGCAAGTGTACAAGGTAATTTACTAGGATAAGTATTTAAAGGTTGTCGAACCTCAGGGACGGATGAATTATCACTAAATCTAAAGAGGAATTTGCTGATTGAAAACTAAAACAAACTTAAACTTTAATTAAGTAAAGGAAAGACATCAACTAGTTTAAAAATAAGAGATTAATATGATGAAAACTACTTAGAAAATTGAATCCACTATAGAACCATAACAATTCCTTAACTTTTAATCTAAATCTAGTGTGAATATGAACAAGTATTCTCAGCTACAAGTTAGAATTACTTTAGAAAGAATCATTAATTAAATTCCATGGCATGAACTATCTTCGACAATAGCACAAATCATCTACACTAAACTAGCTATAGGCATGACCCGTCTAATCTTAGTATAACTCATCCAAGTCATTAATTATCTGAATATTAAAACTATTGTATGACCATCTCATCTAAATCACAGAAATTAGAATTGATGCAAATATCAAAACCACATCAATCTATCATCTACAAGACAATAAATCAACATAGACTTGAATAAACATGAAAAGCTCTTCCATTAAAAAGGAAATCCATATCATACAATTGTCATCATTCACAACTGAGATCTAAATTAAAAAGAAAAGAAACTGAAACTTATCTATAGCTTCATCAACTCCTAAGTAAAAGCAAAGTCTAGCCTTCCATGGTAGAAGAAAGTACTTCAATCTCCATTAAAAGCTTTGAGTTCTCTTCCATCTTCTTCTTCCTTTTTCTCTTCATAAAATCTACTGGAATCCTCCAATTTTGAGCCAAATAAGTCTTTTTATAGGCATAAGATCCGTAGGAAGAAGTCCAATATGAAAAGATTGAAATTTGTGTCAAACAAGGAAACTGCGCATTATGTCGTTCGAACGCCCTGCATGCCCGTTCGAACGCTTATACTGAGTTTTTCTTCAAAATCACGTTATCCCGTTCTAACTCCATGGATGCCCGTTCGAACGGCTACACTGTTTCTGCAATCTGGACAGTTTTCCTGGACAGTCCATATTCTGTTCACTAAGCTTTTCTTCATGGCCATATTAATTTTCAACTTGTTTATAACTCCAAAAAGTTATTTAAATCACTTTAAAGCATGTGAAGACTATTTTGAATTATTCCAAACATCGTCCAAGTACCTCAATAAGCGTATTTTACCTACAAAATATAAAATATCATACTTTAGACATGTAGAAAGTAACTAAAATTCCAACTTGATTTAAATACATGTCTAAACTACTAATAACTACAAAATCATTAATAATTAAACTAAAATACTAATATCTATCTTAATCTAAATAAACTATAACTAACTCTAAATTAACCTAATCTATACTAGCAAATAAGGTAAAAAGGCATATAAAATAGATATATATTTCATACTTATCAGTGTCACTAATGAGTATTAGCTATGTATAAAAATTGTTGCTATATGTGTCGCAAAAAGTGTTGTCGCTATTGCCTATTAGCGACATATAACAAAAAGTGTCGCTAATAGTTCATATTAGCAACGTATACATATATGTCGTGAATAATCAATTGTTAGTGATGTATAATATACGTCACTACTAATTAATTATTAGCGATGCTTATTTTCTAGCATCACTAATGATTAGTTATTAGCGACGTTATTATATACGTCGCTAATAACAACACTATTTTTTAAAAAATTAAAATTACTTATTAGCGGCGTAAAAATCTATGCGTCGCTAATAAGTAGTTATTTGTGAGGTTTATATATACGTCAATAATAAAAAACCATTTTTAAATTTAAAAAAAAAAACTTATTAGCGAAGTATAACTTCTTGTGTCACTAATAATTCTTTATTAGTGACATTCTCATATACGTCGCTAATATAATATATATTTTTTTAATGTGTAACTAATAATATAATATTAGTCATGCAATAAGTAAGCATTAGAGACGCTTTTATATGCATTGCTAAAGACATAATTTTTTTAAAATAAAATTTCCCGATGGGCCACCTAGCCCACAGGGGAAGGGAGAGGGGGCTGGAGGACGGTGGGGCACTGGAATCCGGCCCCCTCCTTCACCGCTCCTTTGAAAACAAAGGGGGGGGAGGAGAGGGGAGGCAGTGAAAGAGGGGAGAGGGGAGAGGGAGAGGAAGGTAGAGGGGGAGGGGAAAGGGATGCCGAAATCCGGCGGGGGAACTTTATTCCGGCAGCTGGAGCCTCCTCTGGTGGAGGAGGTGAAAGATGGGGGAGAAATGAGGATGGGAGGGGATGAAGGGAGAGAGCGGGAGGAAGGGGTGGGGTGCCAAAATCCGGAGGGGGAACCAGATTCCGACAACCCCTCCTCCGGCGGCGGTAAATGAGGGGGGGATGGGAATAAGGGGAGGGAAGGGGGGCGGTGGGGGAGGAGGGGGTGGAGTGCCAGAATTGGGTGGGGGAACCAAATTCTGGCAATCAAAGCCCCTCCTCAGGCAGAGGCAGTGAAAGTGGGGGGTGAAATAAGGATGGGAGGGGATGAAGGGAGGGAGGGGGAGAGGGGGAGGAAGGAGTGGGGTGCCAGAATCCGGTGGGGGAACCGGATTCCGGGAACCCCTCCTCCGACAGCAGCAAATGAAGGTGGGGGGAATGGAAATAAGGGGAGGAGAGGAAGGGAGAGGGGAGTAAGGGTGGAGGGTGGCGAGGAGGGAGGAGGGAGGAGGGGGTGGGATGCCGGAATCTGGCTGGGGAACCGGATTCCGGCAGCTGGAGCCCGCTCCTCCAGCTGAGGCAATGATAGAGGGGGGGGAGAGAAATGAGGATGGTAGGGGATGAAGGAAGAGGGGTGGGGGAACTGGATTCTGGCAATCCCTACTCCAGTGGCGGCACATGAGAGGGGGAAGAATGGAAGAAAGGGGAGGGGAGGAAGGGAGGAGGGCTATGTGGAGAAAGGAGGGGGTGGGGTGCCAGAATCTGGCGGGCGAAATAGGACAGCGGCGATGGAGGTATGGCAAGGGGAAGGTAGGAGGGTGGCGGGGAGGGAGGGGAAGGGATAGGAAGGGGGACAAGGGAGGGGGGTCGGGGGGATGGGAAGGGAGGAGGGCGGAAGCAAATCCAAGATTCAACGGTAGCAGGGTGGAGGCACGGTGGAGTCGGAGTGGAGACGCAGTGGAGTCAGGGTGGAGACACGGCGGAGGAGGGGTGCAGGAATGGTGGAAGCAGGGTGGAGGCATGGCGGAGGAGGGTGGCGGTGCCTCCGAGGCGGGTTGGAGATGCGGCGGAGGAGGGGTGGACAAACTGCGGAGGCAGAGGAGGGCTGTGGGATGGGAGAAGAAGTGGCGCTCAAGAAGAGAGGGGGGCGAAGGGAATAAATACCACGTGGGAGATTTTGCCTGCACGGTATTTTAATTTCACCTGTGCTGGCAAATGAAAATTCACCGCACGGGCCTAAGTTTTAGCAATGTTTATTTGGAAATGTTGCTAAGATTTTAACCTATTGCGACGTTTATTATTAAACGACGCAAATGGGTATATTATGCGTCGCAAATGATATGGTATTTGCGATGAAGACAAATATTCATCGCCAATACTATTTTTAAAAATGAAAATATTCTCCTCACCCTCTCTTCTCTCTCACGTTCTCTCTCCTCACTCACTCTTCTCTCTTCTCACCCTCTCTCTCTACCCTCTCTCTTTTCTCTCTCCTCACCCTCTCTTCTCTCTCTCTTTCTCTCTCCTCACTCACTCTTCTCCCTTCACATCAACTCTCTCTACCCTCTCTCTTTTCTCTCTCTTCTCTCTCTCCCCTCTCTCCCACTCGCTCTACCCTCTCTCTTTGCCCTCTCTCTTCATCTCTCTCTCCTTCTCTCTCTCCCTTCCCTCTCTCTCCTCAACTATCCCTTCCCGTCTCTCTCCTCTCTTTCCCCTCTCACTCCTCTCTCTCTCCTCTATCTCCTCTCTTTCCCCTCTCTCTCCCCTCCTTTCTCTCCTCTCTTTCCCCTCTCTCTCCCCTCCTTTCTCTCCTCTCTTTCCCCTCTTTCCCCTCTCTCTTCATCTCTCTTCCCTCTCTCTTCCTCTCTCTTTCCCTTCTCCTCTCTCTCCCCTCTCTCCCTTTCCCTCTCTCTTTCCCCTCTTCTCCCCTCTCTCTCCCTTCCCTCTCTCTCTCTCTCCCCTCTCTCCCTTCCCCTCTCTCTCCTCCTCTCTCTCCCCTCTCTCTCTCCTCTCTCTCTCCTCTCACTCCACTCTCTCTCTCTTCTATCTCCTCCCTCTCCTCCTCTCTCCTCTCCTCTCTCCCCTCTCTGTCTCCCTCTTTCTCTCCTCTCCCTCTCTCCTATCTCTTTCCCTCTCCTCCCTCTCCTCTCTCTCTCCTCTCTCTCCTCTCTATCTCCCTCTTTCTCTCCTCTCTCCCTCCTCTCTCTCTCGCTCCCTCTCCACTCTCTCTCCCACTCCTCTCTCCCTCTCTTCTCTCTCCTCTCTCTCTACAAACTGTTTCTTCTAATTTCAATTTTTTATGATTTTTATTTCCAAAAATTAATTTTAAAAATAATAAATAATAATAAAATAAATACTATAAGCGACGTATAGAAGTATACGTCGCTAATAGGGTACGTCTAGTAATGTATAATAATATACGTCACTAATACATATACTATTAGCAACGTTATTTTTAAAATATAATAATTTATAAAAAAATCATAAAAAATTAAAAATTAATTAATTTCCCTCTCCTCTCTCTCTTCCCTCTCCTCTCCCTCTCCCCTCCCTCTCTCTCCCTCTCCTCTCTCTATCTCCCTCCCTCTCTCCTCTCCCTCTACACACTATCTCTCCTCTAATTTTAATTTTTTATAATTTTTTATTTTTTAAAATTAATTTTAAAAATAAAAAAATAAATTAAATTAAATATCCATCGCTAATACATATACTACTAGTGATGCATATTACTATACGTCGCTAATAATTTTTATTTTATTTTTTATTTTTAAAATATAATAATTTTTAAAAAAATCTTAAAAAATTAAAAATAAATTAATCTCCCTCTCCTCTCTCCTCTCTCTCTCCCTCTCCCACTCTCTCTCCTCTCTCTCTCTCCCTCTCCTCTCTCTCCTCTTTCTCTCTCTCCTCTCCCTCTCCTCCTCCCTCACCCTCTCTCTCCTCACCCTCTGATCTCCTCCATTTCACTCTTCCCTTTCTCTCTCCTCATTCTCTCTCTTCTCTCTCTCCTCACCTTCTCTCGGTCTCCTCATTCTCTCTCTCCTCACTCTCACCCACTCCTCACTATCTCCATCCACTCTCTCTTTTATTATAAATTATATTTTAAAATTCATAAAAAAAATAAGAAATAAAATATATTATATATAAATAGTGAAAGTTTAATCTATTATTAACACTACTTTTTACTAAAAATTTAATATTTATTTATTATATATGCAAATAGTAAATATTGAATAAAATATATAATATTTAGGAAGTTTATTTTAAATTTTTTAATATTTATTGATTATTTATTAAAATTATCTAATAAAACTATTAACAAGTGTCGCTATTATCAATGTTATTAGTGACGCTTGTTTATAAGCGTCGCTAATAATTCAAAATTTTTATTCTTTTATTTTTAATTCATAATTATTAGCGATGCTAATATGCTATTAGCATGCCTATTAGTGATGCTTAAAAAAGTATCGCTAATAGTTATAATTTTTTTAATTTAAAAAATATATCTTTTGGCGACGTTTGTATAAAGCGTTGCAAATAGGTTAACTATTAGCGACACTAATAATAAAGCGTTGCTAATATGATTAGTATTAGCGATGCTTTAAACTAAGCATTGCTAATATATGATTATTAGCGACGTATATATCTATGTGTCGCTAATAGTTGATTTTATTACGATGCTTCTTTAAGGCTCACAAATAGTTGTTTGTAGCGACGCTTGGTTTTGCGTCGCTAATACTACATTTCGTTGTAGTGATCGTTGAAAGTTTAAAAAGACCTCCAAATAATTTCTTACGTTGGTAATTATGAATAAAATAGAGAAAGTGATGTCACAATTCGATCGTTCTTACTTAACATATGTGCTTTCATTCACTTAACGAGTTTTAGATTAAAGGATATTAGTTCATCACAAATGTAAATTTAGTTGCCTTAAAGAAATAAGTACTTTTTTACTATGTTTGTAAAAATGAATCAAACGAACAAAATGACGAACTAATCAAACCACTTTTGGTCAAATTATATACTTTTAATTTATTAAAACCGTAGTTAGTTAAGAATATGCACAAATCGTTATATTATTTAAAGTTTAAAAAGACCCTTGAATAATTTGTTACATTCATAATTACGAATCAAATTAAGAAAGTGATATAAGAATTTGACCATTCTTCCTTAACATATGTAATTTCATTTGCTGAACTAGTTTTAGAACAAAGGACCGAAGTTCATCACGAATGTAGATTTAGTTGTATTAAAGAAATACATACTCATTTACTATGTTCATAAGAATGAATCAAACGCACAAAATGATGAACTAATCAGACCTCTTTTTGTCATGTTATATGCTTTTAATCGATTAAAACTCAAGTTTGTTAAGATTGTGCATAAATCATTATATTGTTTAAAGTTTAAAGAAACCTCCCATAATTATGAATGAAATTTAGAAAAGTGATGCCACAATTTGACCGTTCTTCCTCTACTTATGCAAATTCATTCACTTATCTAGTTGTAGAATAAAGCTACAAGCTTGTCACAAATGTATATTTAGTTGTTTTAAAGAAATACGTACTCATTTATTAAGTTCAAAAGAATAAGTCAAATGCACTAAACGACAAACTAATCGGGCTGCTTTTGGTCAAGTTAGATCTATTAATTGATTAAAACCGTAGTTTGTTAAAATTCTCTATAAATCGTTATATCATTTAAAGTTTAAAGAGATCTCTCAATCATTTGTTACATTAGTAATTATGAATCAAATTGAGAAAGTGATATAACAATTATGAATCAAATGGAGAAAGTGTAACACCCCGGGTTTTCATTCACATAAACATGCAGCAATGCAACACAGGGTGTTAACTTGCCAACCCAAACATCACATCATATTAATAAATGACCTAAATAAAGAAAAATATTCATTATCCAAGATCTTGACTTAGCCAAGTGCAAGTACTATAACATAATAAAATAACATAATAAAAAATCTTATGGAAACACAATGCCTTATTACAGTCTAGCATGAAAATATTAAAACTAAAGTCCTACTAGTTGAAGAAAATCTACCCTGCTAACTCTGAGCAACTCCTACTAAGAAATTCTACTATTCTGAGTCTGGTGCTGATCCTGCATCAAGAGATGCGATAGTATTTCTACAAATACTCAATAGGTGGCATAAAAAACCACTCTTAATCAAGAGATTAAGATGATGTATATAAAGCAGCAGGAATCATTTGTCAATAAAATACAAAGCATCCAGTAAACAATGACACATGTAAAGTAATGTACAAAGCACTAAATATTAAATTAAACAACACTCCTGGGGTGACCTTTGACTAATACAAAACCGAACAACTGAAATGATTATAGACAGTGTTTAGAAAATAATGCATTTATTGTTGCTTGAAAATACCGACTCCCATTCAAAGGAGTATTGCATACTAGCATGGAATTCCTATCATCTTTAGAGATCCACTTAGATCAACCATGAGCCTAGAAATGTAGGTATCAACTGTGCTCATGGGCACACTACTGGCCAAAGGTAGTTGAGCCTTCCATGATGCTCAAAAACCTAGTTTACATGCAAATGATCAAGGAGTTGGGAACCAAAGTCCCAAAGGTGAGGAGGCCTCACAGACCTGAAAATATACCATGCCTTTTACAGTGAACTTATGCAACTCTGACTCAGCATATGATATAATACAATCACCTAACATAGGAGGAATAGAGACCATTCACCACCATCCACATGTACACCTAGCTGACCAATTCAACATGAAAGTATACTAAGTTAAAGCTGAGACATGAAAACCAAATCAGCATGACAACTAATAGACTTAGGCGGAAATGGAAAGATCAATTAAATCAAGGTCATAACTTGAGTTGGGGCTCATATAACTATTGAAAACAGCAACCAAACACCACAATCCAAACTGAAATACTCAGCAGCTAACAGTATGAACTTAACATCGAATGAGTTCCACACAAGCCACCACATTGCCCATGATCATAACTTACACAAGGCTGATATGATTAAATCAAACAACAAGACATACATCTAATTATGGCTGAAACATTATACCTAAATTCAGCAAGTCAAGTGAAAACTGAAAAGGGGATAATTAAATTCAGCAAAAGTATGGTACTAACTTGACCTATAAACAACAAATTGAATTCAACAAAATAGGGCACAAATTAGATCAAAAAACATGAAATTAAGTTCAGCAAATCAGGACACAAATTTGATCTAAAAACCTGAGATTAAGTTCAACAAATCAGCACACAAATTTGATCTAAAAACCTGAGATTATGTTCAGCAAATCGTGGCACAAATTAGATCTAAAAACCTGAGATTAAGTTCAGCAAATCAGGGCACAAATTTGATCTAAAAACCTGAGATTAAATTCAGCAAATCATAGCACAAATTAGATCTAAATACCTGAGATTGAGTTTAGCAAATCAGGGAACAAATTTGATCTAAAAACCTGAGGTTTAATTTTAGCGAAACTGAGCACTAATCACATCCACAACATGAGTTTGAATTCAACAAAACAGGGTACTAATTAGGCCTAAGTTGAATTCGGCTAAAATTTTATATCCAAAACAGGCAATTAGAGGGGATTGAATTCAGATTCATGTATGAACAAATTAAGGTAGATAGAGAGACTTGAAATCAGATTCATATGTGCACCACTTAGGTCAAATACATAGGATGAAATTCAGCACGGAATAAGTATGGATTAGGGCAACACATATGATTAATTTTCAGCAAGGGGTGTGTGTGAATTAGGGCAAACACAAGATATCAAAATCCGCAAGGTGTGGGTGCGAATTAGGGCAATTACCTATGGTCAAAATCAGTATGATAGAGGTATGAATTAGGAAAAAACCTTAAGATCAAAATCAGCAACAAATATGTACAAATTAGGGCAATTCTTTAAGATCAAAATCAGCATGGCATATGTACAAATTAGGGCAATATCTTAAGATTGAAATCAACATTCATACATGACTAATTCTATTTAAAATATGAGACAAAAAATTAGCACGTTAGGGGTCAACTTAAGGCAGGAATTCAACATCAAACGATGTTGATTAAGAGTGTAAAAAGTGCACCTACCTCAACCAGCCTGCCCCCAAAGCTTCAAGCCCTTGCTCCTATGCTTCTTGCCCTTCAATTTAGTCCAAAAAGATGGTAGTTTTCTCCCCTTACAACAGCTGCTCATGGAGCACCTTGATGGGAGGAAGAAGAGAAGGGAAGAGAGGGGAGATAGGGGAGACCGTACCAGCAAAAGAGTTTAGCCTCCCCCCCTTTCTTTTGTATAACCTCCTCCTAAATTCTAGGGTTTATACCCAATCAGGAGAATGGACCAAAGGGGCTGGTACATACCCCCCTAGAGTCCTAGGTTATCCCTTCTAATCCCAAAAGAACCGCCCCAAAGAACCTAGCAAAGTTTCCCCTAAAAAGTAGGTGCCACCCCCTACTTTTTAGGGGTTGCTTAAATCCAACTTCTTTTCATAGTCCTCCCTCTCTAAGACTCTCTCCTTCTTTCAAACTTAACTCCTAGAGGGCTGAACCCCCCTTATAGTGGGTTTGGTCCCCTGAATCCTTAGACCTAAGTGGCCCGCCCCCTTCACACAAAGGTCAGACCAATAACCTAGTTGCTTAACACAAAATGCAAATCATGTGGTTTGAAAGCAATTCAACCAAATAGACAAACACACACACAAGTGAAAAAAATTATCTATAATTTAGGATGTTAGAAACCAAGCTCGTCACAAATGTATTTTTAGTTGTTTTAAATAAATAAGTACTAATTTACTATGTAAGTAAAAATGAATCAAATGCACTAAACGATGAATTAATTAGACCACTTTTGGTCTAGTTATATCCTCTTAATCGATTAAAACTGAAGTTCATTAATAATGTGCACAAATCGTTATATCGTTTAAAGTTTAAAAACACCTCCCATGAATTTGTTACATTCGTAATATGCCACAATTCGACCGTTCTTACTTAACATGTGTGGTTTCATTCACTTAACTAGTTTTAGATCATAGGATATCAACTTATCATGAATATGTATTTAATTATTTTAAAGAAATAAGTACTCATTTACTAAATTTGTAAAAATAAATTAAACGCACGAAACGACAAACTAATCGGACCACTTTTGGCCAAGTTACGTTAAGAATGTGCACAAATCTTTATATTATTTAAAGTTTAAAGAGACCTCCGAATAATTTGTTATGTTCATAATTACGAATCAAATGAATAAAGTGATACAATAATTTGATTGTTCTTACCTAGCTTATGATATTTCATTGTTTAACTAGTTTTAGAATAAAACACCCAAGCTCGTCACGTATGTAAGAATAAATCAAACGGGCTAAATGATGAACGAATGAGACCACATTGGGTCTAGTTATATCCTTTTAATCGATTAAAACCAAAGTTCGTTGAGAATGTGCACAAATCGTTAAATCATTTAAAGTTTAGAGAGACGTCTCAATCATTTGTTACATTCGTAATTATGAATCAAATGGAGAAAGTGATACCACAATTTAACAGTTTTTCCTTTACTTATGTGATTTTATGTGTTTAACTAGTTCTAGAACAATACACCGAAGCTCATCATGAATGTGTATTTAGTTGTTTTAAGAAATACGTACTCATTTACTAAGTTTTTAAGAATGAATCAAATGCACAAAACAACGAATGAATCAGACCACTTTTGATCTAGATATATGCTTTTAATCTACTAAAACCAAAGTTCATGAAGAATGTGCACAAATCGTTATATCGTTTAAAGTTTAAAGAGACCTCCGAATCATTTGTTACATACTACAAATTAAATGGAGAGAGTGATACCACAATTTGTTCGTTATTCCTTAACTTATGTGATTTAATTCGCTTAACAAGTTTTTGAACAAAGCACCAAAGCTCATCACGAATGCATATTTAGTTGCTTTAAAGAAATACGTACGTAGTTGCTAAGTTCGAATAAATAAATGAAACACACTAAACAATGAACCAATAAAACTACATTTAGCCTAGTCATATCCTTTTAATTGATTGAAATTGAAGTTCGCTAAGAATGTGCATAAATAATTATATTGTTTAAAGTGGATAATTACAAATCATTTAGCCTCGAAGTTCACTAAAACTACATTTAGCCTCGAAATCATTTGTTACATTCATAATTACAAATCAAATGGAGAGAACGACACCACAATTTGACCATTAACATATCCTTAATCTATGTGATTTTATTCGCTTAACGAGTTTTAGAACAAAGCACCCAAGCTCATCATGAATGATATTTAGTTGTTTTGAAGAAATACATACTCATTTACTAAGTTCGTAAGAATGAATCAAACACACTAAACGACGAACTAATTTGACCACTTTTGGTCTAGTTTTATACTTTAAAATCAATTAAAACCAAAGTTTATTAAGAATATGCATAAATGGTTATATCATTTAAAGTTTAAAGAGACTTCTCAATCATTTATTACATTCATAATTATGAATTAAATGGAGAAAGTGATAACACGATTTAATTGTTTTTCCTTAACTTATGGGATTTCATTCACTTAACTAGTTTTAGAAACAAAGTACCCAAGCTCATCATGGATGTATATTTAGTTCTTTTAAAGAAATATGTACTCATTTACTATATTCATACAAATTAATCAAACGTACTAAATGACGAAATAATTTGACCACTTTTGGTCTAGTTTTATACTTTAAAATTAATTAAAACCAAAGTATATTAAGAACATGCATAAATGGTTATATCATTTAAAGTTTAAAGAGACTTCCCAATCATCTGTTAGATTCATAATTATGAATTAAATGATGAACTAATCAGACCACTTTTGGTCAAGTTATATGCTTTTAATCTATTAAAATCGAAGTTCGTCAAGAATGCTCACAAATCGTTGTATTGTTTAAAGTTTAAAGAGACTTACAAATAATTTATTACATTTGTAATTACGAATCAAATAAATAAAGTGATACAACAATTTGACCATTCTACCTTAACTTATGTGATTTTATTTTTTTAACTAGTTTTTGAACAAAGGACCTAAGTTCGTCACAAATATATATTTAGTTGTTTTAAGGAAGTACGTACTCATTTACAATGTTCGTAAGAATAAATCAAATGCACAGCACGACGAACTAATCGGACCAATTTTTATCATGTTATATGCTTTTCATTGATTAAAACCAATGTTCATTAAGACTGTGTATAAATCGTTATATCGTTTAAAGTTTAAAGAGACCTCTCATAATAATGAATCAAATTGAGAAATTGATACCACAATTTGACCATTCTTCCTTTACTTATGTAATTTCATTCCCTTAACATGGTTTAAAATAAAGCACCCAAGCTTGTCACGAATGTATATTTAGTTGTTTTAAAGAAATACATACTCATTTACTATGTTCGTAAAAATGAATTAAACGCGTTAAATGATGAACTAATTAGACCACTTTTGGTTTAGTTATATCCTTTTATTCAATTCAAACCAAAGTTTGTGAAGAATCTGTACAAATCATTATATCATTTAAAGTTTAAAGAGACGTCCCAATCATTTGTTATATTCGAAATTACGAATCAAATAGAGAAAGTGATACCACAATTTTACCATTCTTACTTTACTCATGTGATTTCATTTGCTTAATCGATTTTCAAACAAAACACCCTAGCCAATCATGAATGTGCATTTAGTTGTTTTAAATAAATACATACTCATTTACTAAGTTTGTAAAAATAAATTAAACATACTAAATGACGAACTAATCAGACCATTTTTGCTCAAGTTATATCCTTTTAATTAATTCAACCATAGTTTATTAAAATTGTGCATAAATCATTATATCATTTAAAGTTTTAAGAGACCTCCCAATCATTTTGAAATTTTGAATTAAATGGAGAAATCGATACCACAATTTTACCGTTATTCCTTTACTTATGTGATTTTATTCGCTTAACCTATTTTTGAACAAAACACCCAAGCTCGTCATGAATGTGCATTTAGTTGTTTAAAAAAAGTATGTACTTGTTTATTTAATTCGTAAGAATGAATCAAATGCACTAAACGACGACCCAATCGGACCACCTTTCATCAAGTTATATCCATTTAATCGATTACAACCATAGTTTGTTAAAATTATGAATAAATTGTTATATTGTTTAAAGTTTTAAGAGACCTCCTAATTATTTGTTACATTGGTAATTATGAATTAAATGGAGAAAGTAATACCATAATTTTACCGTTCTTTCTTAACTTATATGATTTTATTCGCTTAACTAGTTTTGGATCAAAGCACCAAAGCTCATCATAAATGTATATTTAGTTGTTTTAAAGAAATACGTACTCATTTACTATGTTTAGAAGAATGAATCAAATGCACTATATGACGAACTAATCAGACTACTTTTGGTCTATTTATATCCTTTTAATTGATTAAAACCGAAGTTCTTTAATAATGTGCAGAAATTGTTATATCGTTTAAAGTTTAAATAAACCTCCCAATCATTTGTTATGTTCATAAGTACGATCGAAATGGAGAAAGTGATGCCACAATTTGACCATTCTTCCTTTACTTATGTGACTTCATTCACTTAACTCGCTCATCACGAATGCATATTCAGTTGTTTTAAACAAATAAGTACTAATGTACAATGTTCATAAAAACAAATCAAATGCACTAAATGACGAATAAATTGGACCACTTTTGGTTAGTTATATCCTTTTGATGTATTAAAACTGAAGTTCGTTAATAATGTGTACAAATTTTTATATCATTTAAAGCTTAAAAAGACCTCCTAATAATTTGTTACGTTTGTAATTATTAATAAAATGGAGAAAGCAATGCTACAATTTGGTTTCATCTATTAAAACCGAAGTTCGATAAGAATGTGGATAAATCGTTATATTGCTTAAAGTTTAAAGAGACCTCCCATATTTATGAATTAAATTGAGAAAGTGATACCATAATAGGACTGCTCTTCCTTCACTTATGTAATTTAATTCCCTTAACAAGTTGTAGAATAAAGTACCCAAGCTAGTCACGAATTGTAACATCCCAAATTCTTGGTAAATTATTAATTTTCTTTTCCTTTGTATGTGAGTTTTTTTATTTTCTTGAATTGCTTCCAAACCGTATGATTTGCATATTGTGTTAAGAAAAATGGGTTATTGGTCCAACCTTTGTGTGGAGGGGGGCGGGCCACTTAGGGTTATGGGGTTCAAGGGACCAAACCCACTATAATGGGAGTTCAGTCCTCTAGGTGTGGATTAGGGTAAAACCTTAAGATCAAAATCAGCAACACATATATACAAATTTGGGCAGTTCCTTAAGATTGAAATCAGCATGCATACATGACTAGATGATGAGAGGGTGACATTTGCTACCTTTGCATTGGTGGGTGCAACTATTTTCTAGGGGCAGTTTATTGAGAAGAATGAATTTCAAGACGCACAGGAGATCACTTGGGAGGAGTTCATGGAAGTATTTTACTTTAAATACTTCCCTTCTCATGTCCAGAGGCGGAAGGAGAAGCAGTTTCTTGACTTAGAATAGGGCTCCATGATTGTTCTACAGTACAAGACCAAGTTCGTGAAACTACTGAGATTTGCCACTCATTCCTGCCCTACCGAGCTGAAATGGGCAGAAAAATTTGTCTGGAGCCTCAAAGATGGGCTGAGGACAAAGGTACTTCCTTCTCAACCCACTAATGTGGCCAAGGCTATAGAGCTAGCCCCCATGATGGATGAAGACTATCAGCGGGTGCAGAACAGAAAGAAAGGGATGAACAAAGGTGAGGGGAATAACCCAAGGCAAGGAGACAACAAGAGGGCTAGAGGGGAAGACATAAATTGCCCAAGCAGACAACAGAAGCCTCACTAGCAAAATCAGTAGAAGCCACACCAGCAGAACCAGCTGGCCCAACCATTTTTGAAGAACAGTGGCAAATGTCGATCTTGTGACAAGCAGGCTCATCCAAACAAGCCTTGCCAGCAAGAAGATAGGAGGTTCTATGCATGCTTAGAGAAGGGGCATATTGCTAGAGACTACCCTAACAAAGGTGACTCAGACAAACCAGAGCAGAGTAAGAAGGTTCAGGCACGAGTGCTTGCTATATCATCAGAGGATGCCAAAATCTCCAGTGTTGTGGTGGAAGGTACTCTCCTTGTTTGTAGTAGAACTAGTAGAATCTTAATTGACCTAGGATCCTACCATTCTTTTATTGCTAGTGTGTTTGCATTGAGTCTTGAAAAGTCATTATCTAATCTTATGTATGACTTGAGTGTGGCAACTCCCCTAGGAGACTCTTTATTGGCCAAACAGTTTTTAGAGGGTGTCCCTATTGTAATTAGGGATGGGATCTTGTTGGCTAATCTTGTGTAACTTGAAATGTATGACTTTGATGCAATATTGGGCATGGACTGGTTGTCTAAATACCAGGTCAAAATTGATTGTCATAAAAAGAGGGTGTCTTTTAGGATTTCTAGAGAGAGAAAGATTACTTTCCAAGGTGTTTTAGAAAGGGTAGATGTTATTTTATTTCAGCCCTCAAGGAATATAAGCTTCTATCAAAGGGTTGTGAAGCATTTTTAGCTAATTTAACTTCTGAAGATACAAGCACAAGGACCGTTAAGGAAGTTCAGGTAGTATACAACTTTTCTGAGGTTTTCCCTGAAGAGTTACCTCTCTTGCCTCCAAAAAGGGAGATTGATTTTATCATTGATCTACTGCCTAGCACTTCCCCTATTTCTAAGGCACCATACAGGATGGCAGCAGTTGAGTTGAAAGAACTGAAGGAGCGGTTGTAGGAGATGCTTGAGAAGGGGTTTATTCGACCAAGTGTTTCACCTTGGGGAGCACTTGTCCTCTTTGTGAAAAAAGAAGGATGGATCCTTATGACGGTGCATAGACTACCAGATGCTAAACCAAGTCACCATAAAGAACAAGTACCCTCTTCCTAGGATTGATGGCTTATTTGATCAATTATAATCAGCCAAAATCTTTTCTAGGATTGACTTAAGGTCTGGTTACCACAAGTTGCGAGTTCGGGAGGAGGATATTTCCAAGATAACATTCTGAACCAGGTACGGGCATTATGAATTTTTAGTCATGCCTTTTGGTCTAACAAATGCCCCTGCTACTTTCATGGATATGATGAACAGGATTTTCAAAACAATTTTGGATAGATTTGTCATTGTATTTGTGGATGGCATTCTCGTCTATTCAGCCAACATTGAAGAGCATAGGCAGCACTTGACTGAGGTCTTGCACATCCTCAAGACAAATCAGTTGTATGCTAAATTCAGGAAATGTGAATTTTGGCTAGCAAGTGTTAACTTTCTTGGGCATGTGATTTCAAAGGAGGGTGTATTTGTAGATCCACCAAAAGTAGAGGTAGTGCTAAAGTGGGAAACACTCAAAACTGTCATAGAGATTCACAACTTTCTTGGACTTGCTAGTTAGTACATAAGATTTATTGTGGGGTTCTCCATGATAGCCTTGCTAATGACTACATTGACCTAGAAGGGTGTAAAGTATGCATGGAATGATGCTTGTGAGAATAGCTTTTAAGAGCTAAAGAAGCGGCTGACAACTGCACCTGTGTTGACCTTGTCCTCAGGCACATGTGGGTTTGCCATCTACAATGATGCTTCCAAGAAATGGTTAGGGTGTGTTCTCATGCAGCATGGGTGGGTGATTGCATATGCTTCTAGTCAACTCAAGAATCATGAACAAAATTACCCAACATATGACTTAGAGCTTGTAGCGGTGGTCTTCGCCCTAAAGATATGGAGACACTATTTATATGGTGAGTGTTTTGAAGTATTTACAGATCATAAGAGTTTGAAGTACATCTTCTCTCAGCCAAATCCTAATATGCGTCAGAGGAGGTGGCTAGAGTACATCAAGGACTATGATTTCTCCATCCACTATCATCCTGGCAAAGCAAATATTGTGGCTGATGCTTTGAGGAGGAAAACAGAGGCAGTTGTGGCTCACATGATGGTGAAAGAATGGAAGCTCTTACAAGAGATAGCACAGTACCACATGGATTTGCCTTCATGTCAGCGAAAGTCCTTTGCCAACATCACCATCCAGTCTGCTATTGTCTGCGGGTGATAGAAGCTTAGAGAGATGATGTTCAAATCCAGATGATGTTTTAGAGACCCAACTTCACCAAAGGTGCAAAGCTAGTGGTTCCTGTAGTGCATGAGCTAAAGCAAGAGATATTGCATGAAGCACACCATTCAAAGAACACTATCCACCCTAGAGGTACTAAGATGTATCATGAACTTAGGCATAATTTTTGGTGGAATGGAATGAAGAAAGACATTTGTGAGTTTGTAGCTGGGTGTCTGATTTGTCAGCAAGTCAAAGCAGAGCATCAAAGGCTTGCATGGTTGCTGCAACCATTAGAGATTCCATGGTGGAAATGGGAGCCCATAACTATGGATTTTGTAGTAGGTTTGCCTAGAACTCAAAGGCGGCATGATGTAGTGTGGGTCATAGTTGACAGGCTAACAAAGGCTAAACACTTCCTACCTATGAGCTGGAAGCAAAACCCTAATAGTTTGGCACAGTTTTACATCAGGGAAGTGGTGAGACTTAATGGTGCACCACTGTCTATTGTATCAGATAGAGACAGTCGCTTTACTTCTCGATATTGGAAGATGGTGCAAGAGGCTTTGGGGACAAAGCTGAATTTCAATACAACCTTTCACCCTCAGTCTGATGGCCAATCAGATGGACTATTTAGACTTTGGAAGATATGCTTAGGGCTTGTGTCTTGGAGTTGAAAGGAAATTGGGATGAAAATTTACCTTTGATTTACAATAACAATTTTCATGCTAGAATAGGCATGCCACCATATGAAGCACTGTATAGCCGACCTTACAGATCACTAACCTGCTGTGATGAAGTCGGTGAACAAAGGGTACTTAAATCTGAATTGGTATAACAATATTGTGTAGATAAGGTAAAACACATTAAGCAAAAACTCGTCACTACTTAAAGTTGACAGAAAAGCTATGCAGATAGAAGACGACGTGAACTGGAATTCTTGGTTGGGGATCATGTGTTTCTGAACGTCTCTCCAACTAAGGGGGCTATTCAGTTTGGTAAGAAAGGTAAATGAAACCCTCGTTATGTCAATCCTTTTGAGATACTTGAGAGGATTGGACTTGCTGCATATCATCTGGCATTGCCTCCTCAGTTTGCATATGTGCATAATCTCTTCCATGTTTTCATGTTGAGGAAATATGTTCCTGATTCCTCCCATGTGTTAAATCACAACATGTTGGAGCTAGAGGCTGACATCACATTTGAAGAAAAGCCAATAAAGATACAAGACAGGAAGGAACAGGTGCTGCGAAACAAAGTCATTCCTCTCATGAAGGTGTTGTGGCAAAGACAATCTTGTGAAGAAATGATGTGGGAAGCTGAGTCAGAGATGAGGCAAGCACAACCAAAGCTCTTTACCAATTAATTCACTCCATTTCGAGGACGAAATGCCTATTAAGGGGGTCATCCCCTAGAAACTAGGGGTGGGTTGCAAGGGTTAAGGGAGGGGTCCTTGTTTAGTGGAGTGAAGGGTTAGGACTCCAAGGGGGGGGACCTACCAGCCCTTTTTGTCCATCCTTCCCATTGGTTAAAAACCATAGTTTTTAAGAAGTGGTTTTATAAAAGAAAGGGGGCGGAGGCTGAACTTTTTTGGCTGGTTCAGTCTCTCCTCTCTTCCCTTCTCTTCTTTCTCCCATCATGGTGCACCACGACCAGCAGTTGTAAAGGGGGAAAGCTACTATCTTTTTGGACTAAATTGAAGGGCAAGAAGCATAGGAGCAAGGACTTGAAGCTTTGGGGGCGGGCTTGTCACTCCCCGGCGCTGCCCGACCCGAGCCGAACCCGGTCCAGGGGCTGGTCAAGCACACGGGGGCAATGAGGGGAATTGAGATACGGTTTAGCAGAAGACTTAACCCTAATTACGGGCGACCTAACAAAAGTATGGAGTATGCACACCACTTTGAGCAAGAGTAAATAAGAAAGAGAGTTGCTTAATTCAAAATGAACGACTAATCACAAACCCACATGCTTAGTCAACTATAGCCCACTCTGGCTCTAAAATAGGTCTTAGACAACAACTGTATAAAGTAACATAAATCCAACAGAGAACCATACACAAAGGTTCTAAACATAAAGCATAAACTAAGGAAAATAAGTCACATAAGAGTCTCCACAATCACATCCAAGTCGTCTCTGACCTTTCCTCAAAGAGGAGATCCTGTCCGTCTGCGTGTATGCGGGTGCACACGGCATACCATACTGGATTCTCAGGGTCAAGAAGACAATAATAAACTCAAATTGCAAGACAAGTACGTAACTCGTCCGCCACATAATTTCACTTAGCTAGACTCATCCCGGGGAGTGCACTCGTTCCACACAGGAACTCAAATCAAAACATGTCCTTTTGGACTAATCAAGTTTAGATTAAGCCACGACTGATCAATCCAGCACGTAATTTCACCACATTACATCCAATCGATCAAATTTGATTAACCTCGATAAAGCCTCAATTGGAAATCCATTTTCATGATGCATGCAACATGGTACATACGTAGGCAAGGCATACATGAATCGTAATTCATGATAAGTGCTCTCATAAGCCCCTAATGCATCATTCATAATTATAATATCAATCTTCAACATCATCATTAAACCCCACATGTGTGTATGTGTACCTAGTAGAAGCACTTCACTCAATGCATATCAACATGCTTGAAATTAACTCACTACCACACTACACATGTGAATTAACATCTAATTATGAATTCCAGCGGAAATCATAGAAGAAGAATCATTGAAATCATAACTCAAATCAAAGCTCAACCACAAGCTAAACACATATAAGATCATTCACTTCATCCTTAAACCATGATGCTCACTAACATTCACACATCAATTAACCACATCCTAACATGACATATCAGTCCGTTAGTAGGCTATAGCTCTACTAAAAATATACTTAACCATAGGGAATCAACCATTCATAACTTCAAGATGGCAATACCAACATCATACCTCCAACCATAAGTCATTCCACATAACTCTAAATATATACCTCAACTTCATAACCTCAATGGTATGCCTTTCCAGTAGCATACTATAGCTCAAAACACTCCACATTCATATAAAATTGGCATATTAAAGTAGATTCACCGAAATAAACATCATGCTTTGGTTTTAATCGATCAATAGGATTTAACTTGACCAAAAAGGGTCCGATTGGTTTGTCGTTTAGTATGTTTGATTAATTCTTTTGAACTTAGCAAATGAGGATGCAATCATATTAAAAACTACATATACATTTGTTACAAGCTATGATACTTTGTTCTAAATCTAGTTAACCGAATGAAATCATATAAATTAAGGATAAAATGGTTGACTTGTGGAATTACTTTGTTAATTTCATTCATTATTACGAACAAAACATATGAATGGGTCTTCAAACTTTAAACGATATAAGTTGACCAAAATGGGTCCAATTGGTTCATCGTTTAGTACGTTTGATTCATTATTTGAAACTTAGGAAGTAAATATGTATTAATTTAAAATGATTAAATATACATTCGTCCCAAGCTTTATTGCTTTACTCAAAACTTAGTTAAGCAAATGAAATCATATAAACTAAGGAAGAATGGTCAAACTATGGAATCACTTTATTAAAACGATTCGTTATTACAAATGTAACAAATTAATAGGTGGCCTCTTTAAACTCTAAATGATATAATGATTTGTGCACACTTTTAACTTATTTTGGTTTTAATCGATCAAATAAATATAACTTGACAAAAAGAGGTCCGATTGGTTTGTCATTTAGTACGTTTAATTTATTCTATTGAACTTAGCAAATAAATATGTATTTATTTAAAATAATATAATATACATTCATGATGAGTTTGGTTCTTTGTTCTAAACATAGTTAAGCGGATGAAATGATATAAGTTAAAGAAGAACATCCAAATTGTGGAATCATTTTATCAATTTGATTCGTTATTACGAACGTAACAAATGAATGGGAGGTCTCTTGAAACTTTAAACGATATAACTATTTGTGTACATTTTTAACTTACTTTGGTTTTCATCGATCAAAAGGATATAACTTGACCAAAAGGGGTCTGAGTGGTTCGTCATTTAGTACATTTATTTATTTTTTCTTTTAAACTTAGTAAATGAGTACATATTCATTTAAAATAATTAAATTTACATTGATAACGAGCTTTGGTTCTTGGTTCTAAATGTGTAGTTAAGAGAATAAAATGATATAAGTTAAAGAAGAATGATCAAATTGTGGAATCATTTTGTAAATTTGATTCGTAATTACGAACGTAAAAAATGAATGGGAGGACTCTTAAAACTTTAAACGATATAATAATTTGTTCACATATTCAACTTATTTCGGTTTTAATCGATCAAAAGGATATAATTTGACCGAAAGGGCTCCGATTAGTTCATCGTTTAGTACGTTTGATTCATTCTTTTGAACTGAGCAAATGAGTAAGTTTTAATTTAAAATAATTAAATATACATTCGTGATGAACTTTAATATATTTTTCTAAATCTAGTTGCATGAATGAAATCATATATGCTAAGAAAATATGGTTAAATTGTGGAATCACTTAGCTATGTTAATACTGTATTACAAATATAACAAATGAATAAGAGATCTATTTAAACTTTTAATATTATAACGATTTGTAGACATTCTTAACTTACTTCAGTTTTAATTGATTAAAAGGATATCACTTAACTAAAAGTGGTCCGATTGGTTTGTCATTTAGTATGTTTTATTTATTCCTTCAAAATTAGCAAATGATTATGTATACATTTAAAATAATTAATATACATTCGTGAAGAGCTTTAGTGTTTTGTTCTAAATCTAATTAAGCAAATGAAATCATATAAGTTAAGGAAAAAATGTCAAATTGTGGAATCACTTTGTCAATTTGATTCGTAATTAAGAACGTAACAAATGAAAGGGAGGTCTCTTCAAACTTTAAATGATATCACGATTTGTAAACATTAGTAACAACATACTTTGGTTTTAATCGATCAAAATGACATAACTTGACCAAAAGGGATCCGATTAGTTCGTCGTTTAGTACGTTTGATTTATTCTTTCAAACTTAGTAAATGAGTAAGTATTCATTTAAAATAATTAAATATACATTCGTAACGAGCTTTGGTTCTTTGTTATAAATGTATTTAAGAAAATGAAATGATATAAGTTAAGGAAGAATGGTCAAATTGTGGAATCACTTCGTAAATTTGATTTGTTATTACAAACGTAACAAATGAATGAGAGGTCTCTTTAAACTTTAAACGATATTATGATTTGTGCACATTCTTAACTTACTTCGGTTTTCATCGATCAAAAGGATATAACATGATAAAAAGGGGTCCGATTGGTTTGTCATTTAGAACATTTGATTCATTCTTTTGAACTTATAAAATCAGTATGTAATCATTTAAAATAACTAAATATACATTCGTTACGAGGTATGGTGCTTTGTTCTAAATCTAGTTAAGCGAATGAAATGATATAAGTTAAGGAAGAACGGTCAAATTGTAGAATCACTTTGTCAATTTGATTTTTTATTACGAACGTAACAAATGAATAGAAGGCCTCTTTAAACTTAGAACGATATAATGATTTGTGCACATTTTTAACTTACTTCGGATTTAATCAATTTAAACGATATAACTTGACAAAAAGGGGTCCGATTGGTTTGTCATTTAGTACATTTGATTCTTTCTTTTGACATTAGCAAATGAAGATGTATTCATTTAAAATAATTAAATATACATTCATTACGTGGTATGGTGCTTTGTTCTAAATCTAGTTTAGCAAATGAAATCTTACTTTGTAAATTTAATTCGTTATTACGAACGTAAAAAATGAACAAGAGGTCTATTTAAAAATTAAACTATATAATGATTTGCAAACATTGTTAACTAACTTCGCTTTTAATCGGTTAAAAGGATATATAACTTAACTAAAAGTGGTATGATTTGTTCTTCATTTAGTACATTTGATTTATTCTTTTGAACTTAATAAATAAGTATTCATTAAAAATAACTAAATATACATTCATGACGGGCTTTGGTGCTTTGTATTAAATCTTGTTAGCTGAATAAAATCATAAATGCTAATGAAGAATAGTTAAACTGTGGTATGACTTTTTCAATTTTAGTCGTTATTAGAACGTAACAAATGAATTCGTGGAATCTTTAAACTTAAAATGATATAACAATTTGTACACATTCTTAATTTACTTTGCCTTTAATTAATCAAAAAGATATAACCTAACCAAAAGGGGTCCGATTGGTTCGTCATTTTGTACACTAGATTCATTATTTTGAAATTAAAAAATGAATATATATTCATTAAAAATAATTAAATATACATTCGTTAAGAGGTATGGTACATTGTTCTAAATTTAGTTAATCAAATAAAATCATATAAGTTAAGGAAGAATGACAAAATTTTTGAATCACTTTGTTAATTTAATTTGCTATTACAAATATAACAAATGAATGAGATGTCTCTATAAATTTTAAATGATATAATAATTTGTGCACATTTTTATCTTTCTTTTGTTTCAATCAATCAAAAAGATTTAAAACGTTTGATTCATTGTTTCGAACTTAGCAAATGAGTATGTATTAATTTAAAATAATTAAATATACATTCATTACGAGCTTTGTTTCTTTCTTCAAAATTAGTTATGGTGAAGAGCTATGGTGCTTTGTTCAAAATATAGTTAAGCAAATAATATCATATAAAGTTAAGGAAGAAAGGTCAAATTGTGAAGTCATTTGTAAATTTAATTCGTTGTTACGAACATAACAAATGAATGGGAGGTCTCTTTAAACTTTAAATGATATAATGATTTGTGCACATTCTTAACTTTCTTCGGTTTTCATCGATCAAAAGGATTTAACTTTACCAAAAGGGGTTTGTTTGATTTGTCGTTTATCATGTTTGATTCATTATTTTGAACTTAGCAAAGTAGTACCTATTAATTTAAAATAATTAAATATACATTCAAGACGAGCTTTGGTTCTTTGTTCTAAATGCAGTTATGTGAATGAAATGATATAAGTTAAAGAAGAATGATAAAATTGTAAAATCACTTTGCCAATTTGATTTGTTATTACGAACGTACAAAAGGAATATGAGGTCCATTTAAACATTAAATAATATAACAATTTTTTGAAATTCTTAGCTTACTTCGATTTTAATCAATTAAAATGATATGACAATTAAAAGTAGTCTGATTAGTTCGTCTATAGTACGTTTGATTTATTCTTTCTAACTTAGCAAATGAGTACATATTTATTTAAAATAATTAAATATACATTTGTGACGAGCTTTGGTGCTTTGTTCTAAATCTAGATAAGGGAATAAAATCATATAAGTTAGGGAAGAAGGTCAAATTGTGGAATCACTTTATAAATTTGATTTGTTTATACGAATGTAACAAATGAATTGGATAACTCTTTAAACTTTAAATGATATAATGATTTGTACACATTCTTAACTTCAGTTTTAATCAATCAAATAGATTTAACTTAACTAAAAGGGGTTTGATTGGTTCATCATTTAGTACATTTGATTTATTCTTTTAAACATGGTAAATGAGTCTGTATTCATTTAAAACAGTCAAATATACATTCGTGACGAGCTTTGGTTCTTTGTTATAAATTTATTTAAGCGAATAAAATGATATAAGTTAAGGTAGAATGGTCAAATTGTGGAATCACTTTGTTAATTTGATTTATTATTACGAACGTAAAAAATGAATGGGAGGTCTATTTAAACTTTAAACTATATAGCGATTCGTGCGCATTCTTAACTTACTTTGGTTTTAATCAATCAAAAGATATGATTTGATTAAAAAGTGGTCCAATTGGTTCGTTGTTTAGTACATTTGATTTATTCTTTCAAACTTAGCAAATGAATACATATTTATTTAAAATAATTAAATATACATTCGTAAAGAGCTTTTGTGCTTTATTCTAAATCTAGTTAAGCGAATAAAATCATATAAGTTAAATAAGAATGGTCAAATTGTTGATTCACTTTGTCAGTTTGATTTGTTATTACGAACACAACAAATGAATGGGAGGTCTCAATAAACTTTAAACGATTTAATGATTTGTGCATATTCTTAACTTACTTTAGTTTTAATCAATCAAAAGAATATAACCAAAAGAGGTCTTGGTTTGTCATTTAGCAAGTTTAATTCTTTTTTTTAACTTAGCAACTGTGTACGTATTAATTTAAAACAATTAAATATGTATTCGTGGTGAGCTTTAATTCTTTGTTCTAAATGTAGTTAAGTGAATAAAATGATATAAGTTAAGGAAGAATGGTTAAATTATAAAATAACTTTGTCAATTTAATTTATTATTACGAATGTAAAAATGAATATGAGGTCTATTTAAACTTTAAACGATATAATGATTTATGAAAATTCTTAACTTACTTCGATTATTTAAACTTTAAACGATATAATGATTTATGAAAATTCTTAACTTACTTCGATTTTAATCGATTAAAATGATATATAACTTAACTAAAAGTAGTCCGATTGGTTCGTCATTTAGTACGTTTAATTTATTCTTTCGAACTTAGGAAATAATTACGTATTTATTTAAAATAATTAAATATACATTTGTAACGAGGTTTGGTTCTTTGTTCTAAAAGTAGAAAAGCGAATAAAATGGAATAAGTTAAGGAAGAACGGTCAAAATGTAGAATCACTTTGTTAATATGATTCGTTATTGAGAACGTAACTGATGAACAAGTGGCCTCTTTAAACTTTAAACGATATATTAATTTGTGCACATTCTTAACTTATTTCTGTTTTAATTGATCAAAAGGATATAACTTGGTCATAAAGGGTTCAATTGGTTCGTTGTTTAGTACATTTGATTTATTCTTTCGAACTTAGCAAATGAGTATGTATTAATTTAAAATGATTAAATACATATTTGTGTCGAGCCTTGGTTCTTTGTTCGAAATGTAGTGAAGTGAATGAAATGATATAAGTTAAGGAAGAACGGTCTAGTTGTAAAATCACTTTGTAAATTTGATTCGTTATTATGAATGTAACAAATGAATAGGAGGTTTTTTGAAACTTTAAACAATATAGCAATTTGTGCACATTCTTAACTTACTTCGGTTTTAATCGATCAAAAGGATATAACTTGACTAAAGTTGTCAATTGGTTCGTTGTTTAGTAGTACATTTCATTTATTCTTTTGAACTTAGCAAATGAATGCATATTTATTTAAAATAATTAAATATACAATTGTGATGAGATTTAGTGCTCTGTTGTAAATCTAGTTAAGCGAATGAAATCACATAAATTAAGAAAAAAATGGTGAAATTGTGGCATCACTTTGTTAATTTAATTCTTCATTACGAATGTAACAAATAAATGAGTGGTCTCCTTAAACTTGAAATGACATAACGATTGATACACATTATTAACTTACTTCGGTTTTAATCGAGTGAAATGATATAACTTGACCAAAAGTGGTCAGATTGATTCGTCATTTTGTATGTTTCATTCATGATCTTTTGAACATAGCAAATGAGTAAGTATTTATTTCAAATAATCAAATATACATTCGTCATGAGCTTTGGTGCTTTGTTCTAAATTTAGTTAAGTTAACAAAATCATAGAAGCTAAGGAAGAACTGTCAAATTGTGTAATCACTTTTCAATTTGATTTAGTATTACAAATGTAACAAATAAATGGGTGGTCTCTTTAAACTTTAAACGATATAATGATTTGTTCACATTTATAACTTACTTCGGTTTTAATCAATCAAAAAGATATAACTTGACCAAAAGTGGTGCGATTGGTTCATAGTTTAATTCGTTTAATTCTTTCTTTCGAACTTAGTAAATTACTACATATTCATTTAAAATAAGTAAATATACAATCGTGACGAGACTTAGTGTTGTGTTCTAAATCTAGTTAAGAGAAAGATATTATATAAATTAAAGAAGAACGATCAAACTGTTGTATCACTTTGTTAATTTAATTTGTTATTACAAACATAACAAATGGATGGGTGGACTTTTAAAACTTTAAACAATATAACGATTTGTGCGCATTCTTAACTTACTTCGATTTCAATCGATTAAAAGGATATAACTTAACTAATACTGGTCTGATTGGTTTGTTGTTTATTACGTTTAATTCATTCTTTTGAACTTAGCAAATGAGTACATATTCATTTAAAATAATTAAATATACATTTATGATGAGATTTAGTGCTTTGTTCTAAATCTATTTAAACGAATGAAATCATATCAATTAAGGAAGAACGGTCAAATTGTGGTATCACTTTCTTAATTTATATCTTTATTACGAACATAACAAATAAATGGGTGGTCTCATTGAACTTTAAACAACATAATGATTTGTGCACATTATTAACTTACTTTTATTTTAATCGATCGAAAGGATATAACTTGACCAAAAGTGATCGGACTTGTTCATCATTTTGCACGTTTGATTCATTCATTTGTCACGAGGTTTGGTTCTTTGTTATAAATGTAGTTAAGCGAATGGAATTATATACGTTATGAAGAAAGGTTAAATTGTGGAATTACTTTATCAATTTGATTTATTCTTACAAATGTAACAAAATGAATGGGAGGTCTCTTTAAACTTTAAACGATATAATAATTTGTTTACATTCTTAAC
The DNA here is from genome assembly GCA_035235625.1 of Saururus chinensis. NCBI lineage: Eukaryota > Viridiplantae > Streptophyta > Magnoliopsida > Piperales > Saururaceae > Saururus > Saururus chinensis. The sequence continues at coordinate 34,925,638 of CP141140.1, forward strand.
TTCCATCGGTTTTAATCGATCAAAAGGATATAACTCGACCAAAATGAGTACTATTAGTTCGTTGTTTAGTACATTTGATTTATAATTTTAAAATTAACAAATAAGTATGTATTTATTTAAAATAATTAAATATACATTCGTGATGAGCTTTGGTTCTTTGTTCTAAATGTAGTTAAGCGAATGAAGTGATATAAGTTAAGGAAGAATGGTTAAATTGTAGAATCACTTTGTCTATTTAATTTGTTATTACGAATGTAATAGGAGGACTTTTTAAACTTTAAACAAAATAACGATTTGTACACATTCTTAACTTCGGTTTTAATCGATCAAAATGATATAACTTGGCCAAAAGGGGTCCAATTGGTTTGTCGTGTAGTGCGTTTAATTTATTCTTTTGAACTTATCCAATGAGGACGTATTCATTTAAAATAATTAAATATACATTTGTTACGATCTATAGTGTTTTGTTCTAGATCTAGTTAAACGAATCAAATCATATAAGTTATGGAAGAACGGTCAAATTGTAGAATCACTTTGTCAATTTGATTCATTATACGAATGTAACAAATGAATTAGATGTCACTTTAAATAATATAATGGTATGTGCACATTCTTAACATACTTCGGTTTTCATCGATCAAAAGGATATAACTTGAGCAAAAGGGTTCCGATTAGTTTGTCATTTTGTACGTTTGATTTATTCTTTCAATCTTAGCAAATGAGTACATATTCATTTAAAATAATTAAATATACATTCGTGATGAGGTTTTGTTCTTTGTTATGAATGTTGTTAAGTGAATTAAATGATATAAGTTAAGGAATAATGGTCAAATTGTGGAATCACTTTGTAAGTTCGATTCATTATTACGAATGTAACAAATGATTGAGAGGTCTCTTAAAACTTTAAATGATATAACGATTTGTACACATTCTTAACTTTCTTCGGTTTTAATTGATCAAAAGGATATAACTTGACCAAAAGGGGTCCAATTGGTTCGCCGTTTAGCACATTGGATTATTTCTTTCTAACTTAGCAAATAAGTACGTATACACTTAAAATAATTAAATATACATATGTGACAAGCTTTGGTTTTTTTTTTCTAAATCTAGTTAAGAGAATGAAATGATATAAGTTAAGGAAGAACGATAAATTATTAGAATCACTTTGTCAATTTAGTTCTTTATTACGAACATAACAAATAAATAAAAGGTCTCTTTAAACTTTAAACGATATAATAATTTGTACACATTCTTAACTTACTTCGCTTTTAATTTATCAAAAGGATATAACTTTACCAAAAGTGGTCCAATTGGTTCATTGTTTAGTACATTTGATTTATTCTTTCGAACCTAGCAAATGAGTGAGTATGTATGCATTTAAATAATTAAATATACATTTGCGACGAGCTTTGGTACTTTGTTTTAAATCTAGTTAGGAAAATGAAATCATTAAAGCTAATGAAGAGCAATCAATTTGTGGAATCACTATGTTAATTTTATTCATTATTACAAATGTAACATATAAATGGAAGGTCTCTTTATGTTTTAAACAATATAATAATTTGTAAATATTTTTAACTTACTTTAGTTTTAATCAGTCAAAAGGATATAACTAGACCAAAAGTAGTCCGATTCGTTCATCGTTTATAACATTTGATTTATTATCTCGATGTTGTGAACGTCCTAGGGGATGCTAGGGGCTACTACTGGGGCCACGTATTAGGGTAATTAGAGTTTTATTATAATAAGGGTATTTAGGTAATTAAGTTAATTAAAGTATTAGTATTTTATCTTAATTATGTTATTGGACCTCATGTGTCTGTTAGTGAGCCCACGTAGTTCTTCTATTTAAATGTAAGAGCTAAGCCCTAATAGAGTTGGTAAATGATTAATTATCTAATCTTCTCACCTTTTTTCTGTGTCTCTCCCCTTTTTGCCTGATGGCCTTGCCATCTCCTCTTCTCTTTCTCAGCCTCCTTTCGACCGTCCACATCATTGGTACGGGAGCGGAAATTTTCATGGGACAAGCGGAGCAAATCGCAGTGTTTGCAACTTCATATGTGGAGGAATGGGCGGAGATTGCTGTTAGAATGTGCGGAGATTGCAGCTGGGCGCAAGAATCTACATAGGCATGTCCCTAGCGGCATCCCAGACAACCAAGGTGCCGCCCCACCTCCTCCATCATTTGCGTGGAAGAAGAGGAGGAAGGAGTTCGTGCAGAGGGCCTTTCATTGCAAAAAAAATCCATTACGGCGGAGTCTACCTACTGTCTCTGCTTCAGGCCAAGCGTCGCTCTTGCCGATGCAGAAAGACTCCCAGGAGGCAGCTAGCCATCAGGAAATCCGGACTGCCATCCGGCAGCGGGAAGAAGCCCCACCAGCGGCCCTTCGCTGCACCTATTTGCCTTAGCCTTTTCTGGCACCGGCAGTGGCAAAGAGGAGGAAGAAGGTTGGTAGGCCATGGGACTGTGCTCCAGTCGCCTGAGCGGTCTGTGCTTCTGTCCCCAGTACGTTGTGCCTCCATCTCCGCACCAGTCTCAGCGTCCCATCGCCGGGACCCTAGCCTTGTCCAGAAGGAGTGCCCTGCCAACCAAAAAATGGTCGCTTTTTTCTATGTTTTGCCTTCCACCAGAACACCGGCTGCCAAAACCCCGGTCATTCTCCGTTCCCCCGCCCGATCAACTTCGTCTCTGTGCAAATTCCTCATGGCAATCTCCGCTGGTTCGTTTCCCTACAACTGGCCCAATGATTGCTACCCTCTTGTGGACTCAGCCATCGCCCAGCCGAGATTCACCCTCCGATTCACTGGCACCACCATCCAGCCACCGTCGTCATCGCCAGCTATGGCCGCCGGAATTTTCCTGCCTTGCGTAGAACCCTTCTGCTGCCTAGGTGTCTCCGGTGGACACCATGGAAGTAGATCAGAGGAGCGTTGCAAGTTGAGCACAGAGAGACGGAGTTAGATCTGGATCGGTTTTGGCGACGGCAAGCGATCCGAGACTTGCTCACTGGATATGACAATTAATTCGATTATTTCCAATGCTGCCTCCTACCGCAGGAATTAGCCCAGAGCTTCTGGGCCGTGGGAGGTGCTCTCTACGACTACCATCTATTCGACGAATTGCTACAAAGTTTCTAGGTCGCCACCTATTATGATATTGATTTTGATCATCGGCAGCTGAGTTCCTTTGACGATTCTTTTGGTTTAGGGCGGCAGGAGCCCGATGAAGAAGCACCAGGTAATCGGTCTTCAATATCTGAATTTGGCAATGATAAGTTTTCTATTGAAAATTGGGAGCAGGAAGAGGGCATTAGCCGAGATGGGCACATGAAGTTCTCCACTCAAATAATTTTTGTTTCCATTGACCAAAGGAGTGAGAGGGCTGCAGGTGAAAGTGCATGCACAGCCATCATAACCGACTGGTTTCAGATTAACAGAGACAAGCTACCCATCAAGTCCCAATTTGATAGCCTCATTAAAGATGGCTCCCCTGAATGGCGAAACCTCTATGGGAATGAAGGCTATGGGGAGAGAATTCCTGATAAACATTTTGCCTTTGAAACTGTCCTGCAGGCCAAAATCCGTCCCTTCTCAGTGGTTTCGGACAAATCGTACATTGGTTTTTTCCATCCAGCTACTGGAGCTGAGGGTGGGTTTGATTTTCTTCATGGTTCCACTGTGGAGACTTCAATTATTATCCAGGCCAATTATCCACAGATTCTTACAGTTTTGTTGCAAAGCATGCAAGACGTTCCAAATGCTGCTGAAACGGCTTGTGGAGCCCTTTACTTTCTTGCTCAAGGTTACAAAGATGTGGGTTCATCATCTCCCCTTTCTCCTTACTTCCAAGACATTGTCCAGGCTCTTCTTGCTGTGACCCACAGGGAAGATGCTGGAGAATCACCGCTGAGGAACGCTGAGGACTGCTGCCTATGAAATGTTGAATGAAGTTGCGAGGTGTTCAACGGGGGAAACCACACCTACAGTTATGCCGTTAGTTCCAGTCCTCATGATGGAGCTTAATCTGACATTTGAGATGCATAAGCAGCAAAGAGAGTTACATGGCCTTCTCTATGGGTGCTTCCGGGTTTTCATAAAAAACCTTGACAAGCAACTCCCAGCTGCCAGGGCCAATTTTTTTGCTGATGCACATGTATTCAAGGGAGTCTCAAAGAATATATGCGGCAAACTAATGGCTGTGTCATCTGGAAGGTATGATGCAATTTCAAGGGCACAACCTCATGCAATGTGTGAGAGTCTACATCATGTTGCTTCCATGGAGGCCGTGCTTTTTGTAACTTTTGCAGGCATTCATTCTCAACTTCTTTCTGACATAATTTCCAATGTTACTGTGGCTCATCAACAACTTATTTCTGGATCTTCATATAAAACTGGAGATGGTGAAAACTTTACACTAATGAAGGCTTGGGGAAACTCACCTGGACTCAGTCTAACAGCTGCTGTGAATGCACACGCCTACAGCCCTGAGGAGCATGTCCACAACATGGCAACTTCCCCAAGTAACATCAGGAGAATTGGTCTTCGGGGGCAGGCAATTTCTGCCCCTAGAAAGTGATTTGTTAAGGGTGGAAATTGCTTTTCCATACGAAAATAGTATGGAAGGGCAATTTTCCTTCTGACTTAAAATCGTGACAGAAATGGTTAGGAGAGTTCCCGTAGAAAACACTTTCTACTGAAGGCAGAAATTATAAGGTGCAGACTTGTGGCAAAACTGCCCTATGCGTCTCTTTGCCCCCATCTCTCTCCCTGTTGCTGTTTAGCCCGGCGTGGCATTTGGCCCCTTTAAGTCCATCATGGCGGCGCAAGTCTGCAACATCATTGAGGCCCTAATCGGGACCGGCGACTATGGCAACTCGGAAAATGTTCTTTTCAGGCTGGATCCTACCACCCTTCTGGTCTCCTCCACCCTCTTCATCCTCGGCGACGAGGTTATGGCCTGCATCAACTTTTGCACCTACTTCGACCCTGCAATCATCCAGTACCACATCGTGCCCCTCCGCCTCGTCATCCCGACTAAGAAACTGAATGCCTGAGTAGAATCTGCTTCTCAAATTCCTGTTTTTTTGCTTTGATTTGTATTTAAATTCGAATTTTGTCCATGTAGTTTCTTTCTTACCAGAATTTTGCATCTGGCTTGAATTCGAAACTTGTGTTTCTGTTTTTGAACTCGGAATCTATCGAAAAAGTTGGATTAATTCAAGTCGATTCTCTCAGTGAAGTTGAATTCCGCATAGGAGAGTTTCTCTTCCATGGCTAAAATTGTAGGCATCGGGATTTCGCTTCTGTGTCGGAAAGTTTCTTTTGCTGGTGGATTTGAGGTATTGTGCGAATTTTGGTAGTTTAGAAAGGAATAATGGGCCAGCATCAGTCAAAAGACGAGCTGCTTTATCATCAGGTCAGTTATGGAAATGTGGAGGGGACCAAAGCTCTTTGTCGGGAAGGCGTTGGCCTTAAGGTTTTAATCTATTTCTTCTTGCTTTTTAGTTTTTTTTTTATCTTGGCAAAGGCTTTTTATAACTGAATAATTTTACAACTCCACACTACCACCTCCATGAATTAGAATAGTGTGTTTTTTAATTAGCTTGGCATTCACCCAGCACATCTGAGTTTATGTCAGAACCTTATACTATCAAGATCAAAATGAAAATGTCAAGGATAGTGAACTTTGCTAGATTTTGTTGATTATTTTACTAGGGTTACAATAGTCATTTTAAATTACAAAAATCATTTTTTTCACCGCTCATCCATACGACCAAACTATACAGAAAGCGTTTTTTTTATACAGAAAATCATTAGCTTTTGATTTTCTTTCTCAAAAGGCATTTAATAAAAAACCCATTTTCTTTCTACACAAAATCAGTAGCCAAACGGGCCCTTATTGGTTTGGCAGCAATGAGATTTGGCATCACAACCCACCTGCTAAAATTCAAGTTTGCTGTTCCTGGCTATGATGTTTGTCCTCCTTTTTTAGCTCGGTTTGTTGAAGTTGGTACTGATCAACCTGTAATCTCGCACATGCTTGATATTCCATCGGCTGTAGAAGCATTGAATGGGGTGAAAATGGAGCTAGTGGCTGTTGTGTTTCCTCTTTCGAAGGGTAGTGTTGCCGCAACTACCATGGTTGACACTTGCACAGGTGTCAATGTTGCTGTCCTGGGTGGTGGATTCCCTAGGAGAGAAGGAAGGGAGAGGATGTTACATCAAACAATGTCTCCATCTACAAGTCACAAGCCTCGGCTCTGGAAAAGTATGTTGTTGCTAACTGCAAGGTTATGGTTATGGTTATGGAAAAGTATGCCTTGATTTTGAAGGTTCTGGTTATGGTCATTGGACTCGCCTTGAGGTCTCTAGCATTTGCTTGTGACTCATCAGCCATACTCGCTGTTTAGGACTGGCTATTCCGAGCAAAAGCTTTGGTGGGCCCGATGCCTGGAGTTTTACGGCCACCTCAAGGACGAGGTGATGAGCAAGTGAAGCGTGGTAGAATGTTGTGAACGTCATAGGGGATGCTAGAGGCTGCCACTAAGGCCACATATTAGGGTAATTAGGGTTTTAATGTAATAAAGGTATTTAGGTAATTAGGTTAATTAAAGTATTAGTGTTTTATCTTAGTTATGTTATTCGACCTTAGGTGCCTGTTAGTGAGCCCATGTAGTTATTCTATTTAAATTTAAGGGCTACGCCCTAATCGAGTTGGTGAATTATTAATTATCTGGTCTTCTCCCCTTTCTTCTTTGCCTCTCCCCTTTCTGTCTGGCGGCCTTGCCGTCTCCTCTCCCCTTTTCAAGACCTCCCTGCGTTGCTCCCTTCCGCTACACCAGCTGCCACGCCATTGTGGACAACCGTCCACAATACTTGAATATAGCAAATGAGTATGTATTTATTTAAAATAATTAAATATACATTCGTGACGACCTTTGGTGTTTTAAAATCTAGTTAGGTGAATAAAATTATATAAGCTAAGGAAGAACGGTCAGATTGTGGAATCGTTTTCTTAATTTGATTCGTTATTACGAATATAATAAATGAATGGGAGGTCTCTATAAACATTAAATGATATAATGATTTGTACAAATTTTTAACATTCTTCGGTTTTAATCGATCAAAATGATAAAACTTGACTGAAAGGGGTCGGATTGGTTCGTCGTTTTATATGTTTGATTCATTCTTTTGAACTTAGTAAATGAGGATGTATTTATTTTAAAAAATTTAATATACATTCATCATGAGTTATGGTGATTTATTATAAATCTATCTAAGCGAATTAAATCATATAAGGTAAGGAAAAATAGTCAAATTGTGGAATCACTTTGTTAATTTGATTCGTTATTACAAATGTAATATATAAATGAGATGTATCTTTATATTTTAAAGGATATAACGATTTGCACACATTCTTATTATTCTTCAATTTTATCGATTAAAGGGATATAATTTGACCAAAAGGAGTCCGATAGGTTCGTCATCTAGCATCCTTGATTTTTTCTTTCAAACTTAGAAAATTAGTATGTATTAATTTAAAATAATTAAATATACATTTGTGCCAAGCTTTAGTGCATTATTCTAAATCGAGTTAAGCGATTAAAATTATATAAGTTAAGGAAGAACGGTTAAATTTTTGAATCACTTCGTCAATTTGATTTAATATTACGAATGTAATAAGGAAATGAGACATCTCCTTAAATTTTAAAAGATATAGGGATTTATACACATTCTTAACTTACTTCGGTTTTAATCAAGCAAAAGGATGCAACTTGACTAAAAGCAGTCTAATTGGTTGATCATTTAGTAAGTTTGGTTTATTCTTATGAACATAGCAAATGAATACATATTTATTTAAAATAATTAAATATGCATTCCTGACAAACTTTAGTACTTTGTTCTAAATCTAGTTAAGTGTATAAAATCATATAAGATAAAGAAGAATGGTTAAATTGTGGAATTACTATGTTAATTTCATTCGTTATTACAAATGTAACAAATGAATAGGAGGTCTCTTTAAACTTAAAACAATATAACTATTTGTAGATATTCTTAACTTACTTCGGTTTTAATCAATCAAAAGGATATAACTTGACAAAAAAAGGTCTGATTAGCTTGTCATTTTGTACATTTAATTCATTTTTTAAACTTAGCAAATAAGTACTTATTTATATAAAGTAATTAAATATATATTCGTTACGAGCTTTTAGTGCTTTGTTCTAAAAGTAGTTAAGCGAATGAAATCATATAAGCTAAGGAAGAACAGTCAAATTGTGGAATCACTATGTTAATTTGATTCGTTATTACAAATGAATGGGAGGTCTCTTTGAACTTTAAATGAGATATAAATTTATACAGATTCTTAACTCTCTTCAGTTTTAATCAATTAAAATTATCTAACTTAACCAAAAGGGTTCGATTATTTCGTCGTTGAGAAAGTTTGATTTATTTTTTAAACTTAGCAAATGAGTATATATTCATTTAAAATAATTAAATATGCATTTGTGACAAGCTTTGGTGTTTTGTTATAAATCTATTTAGGTGAATAAAATTATATAAGCTAAGGAAGAACGGTTAAATTGTGGAATCACTTACTAAATTTTAATTGTTATTACAAATATAATACACGAATAGGAGGTCTCTTTAAAATTTAAACAATATAAAGATTTGTACACATTCTTAACTTTTTTCAATTTTAATCGATCAAAAGGATATAACTTGACCAAAAGGGGTCCAATTGGCTCGTCATTTTGTACTATTGAATCAATCTTTTGAACTTAGTACTTGAGGATGTATTTACCAAAAGGGGTCCGATTGGTTAATCATTTAATACGTTTAATTTATTTTCTTGAACATAGCAAATGAGTATGTATTTATTTAAAATAATTAAATATAAATTTGTGACAACCTTTGGTGCTTTAAAATCTAGTTAGGTGAATGAAATCATAAAAACTAAGGAAGAACGGTCAGATTGTGGAATCATTTTCTTAATTTAATTTGTCATTACGAACATAATAAATGAATGAGAGGTTTCTATAAACATTAAACGATGTAAGAATTTCTACACATTCTTAACTTACTTCGGTTTTAATCGAGCAAAAGGATATAACTTAACCAAAAGCAATTTGATTGGTTGATCGTTTAGTAAGTTTGGTTCATTATTTTGAACTTAGTAAATGAGTACATATTTATTTAAAATAATTAAATATACATTCGTGACAAGGTTTAGTACTTTGTTATAAATCTAGTTAAGCGTATGAAATCATATAAGATAAGGAAGAACGATCAAATTGTAGAATCACGATGTTGATTTGATTCGTTATTATAAATGTAATAAATGAATGGGAGGTCTCTTTAAACTTGAAACGATATAACGACTTGTACAGATTCTTAACTTACTTCAATTTTAATTGATCAAAAGGATATAACTTAACGAAAAGTGACTGATTGGTTGATTATTTTCTAAGTTTGATTTCTTCTTTTTAACTTAGTAAATGAGTACATATTTATTTTAAAAAATAAAATAAAAATTCATGATGAGCTTTGATGCATTGTTATAAATCTAGTTAGTTGAATGAAATCATATAAGATACGAAAGAACGATCAAATTGTGGAATCGCTTTATTAATTTAATTCTTTATTACAAATGTAACATATGAATGATATGTATCTTAAAATTTTAAACGATATAACAATTTGTCAACATTCTTAACTTACTTTAATTTTAATCGATCAAAAGGATATAACTGGACCAAAAGTGGTCAGATTGGTTCATCATTTAATACGTTCAATTTATTCTCTCGAACATAGCAAATGAGTATGTATTTATTTAAATTAATTAAATATACATTTGTGATGACCTTTGGTGCTTTAAAGTCTAGTTAGTTGAATGAAATCATATAAGCTAAGGAAGAATGGGTCTGATTGTGGAATCGTTTTCTTAATTTTATTTGTTATTACGAATATAATAAATGAATGGGAGGTCTCTGTAAACATTAAATGATATAAGGATTTGTACACATTCTTCGGTTTTTATCGATCAAAAGGATATAACTTGATTAAAAGGGGTCTGATTTGTTCATCGTTTTATACATTTGATTCATTTTCTTGAACTTAGTAAATGATGATGTATTTATTTAAAATAATTAAATATACATTCATCACGAGTTATGGTGATTTGTTATAAAATCTATCTAAATTAAATCATATAAGCTAAGGAAAAATGGTCAAATTGTAAAATTATTTTATTAAATTTATTTATTATTACAAATGTAATATATAAATGGGAGGTCTCTTTATACTTTAAACGATATAGTGATTTGTACATATTCTTATCATTTTTCAATTTTTATCAATCAAGAGGATATAACTTGAACAAGAGGAGTCCGATTGGTTCGTCGTCTAGCACTCTTAATTCATTCTTTCAAACTTAGAAAATTAGTATGTATTAATTTAAAATAATTAAATATACATTCGTGTTGAGCTTTAGTGCATTGTTCTAAATTTAGTTAAGCGATTAAAATTATATAAGTTAAGGAAGAACGGTTAAATTTTTGAATTACTTTGTCAATTTGATTCAATATTATGAACATAATAAAAAAATGGGACGTCTCCTTAAATTTTAAACGATATAAGGATTTATGCATATTTTTAACTTAGTTTGGTTTTAATCAAGCAAAAAGATATAACTTGACCAAAAGTAGTCTAATTAGTTAATTGTTTAGTAAGTTTGGTTCATTCTTTTGAACTTAGCAAAGGAGTACACATTTATTTAAAATAATTAAATATACATTTGTGACGAGCTTTAGTACTTTGTTCTAAATCTAGTTAATCGTATGAAATTATATAAGATAAGGAAGAACGGTTAAATTGTGGAATCAGTATGTTAATGCAATTCGTTATTACAAATGTAGCAAATGAATGGAAGGCCTCTTTAAACTTTGAATGATATAACGATTTCTACAAATTCTTAACTTACTTTGGTTTTAATCGATTAAAAGGATATAACTTGACCAAAAGGGGTCCGATTGGCTCATTGTTTTGTATGTTTAATTCATTCTTTTGAACTTAGCAAATGAGTACTTACTTATATAAAATAATTAAATATACATTTGTTACGAGCTTTAGTGCTTTGTTCTAAAAGTAGTTAAGCGAATGAAATCATATAAGCTAAGGAAGAACGGTCAAATTGTGGAATCACTATGTTAATTTGATTTGTTATTACAAATGAATGGGAGGTCTCTTTGAACTTTAAACGAGATATAAATTTATGCAGATTCTTAACTCCCTTCAGTTTTAATCGATTAACATGATTTAACTTAACCAAAAGGGGTCCAATTAGTTCGTCGTTGAGAACGTTTGATTTATTTTTTTGAACTTAGCAAATGAGTATGTATTTATTTAAAATAATTAAATATGCATTTGTGACAAGCTTTGGTCCTTTGTTCTAAATCTAGATAGGTGAATAATATCATATAAGCTAAGGAAGAACGATCAAATTGTGGAATCACTTAGTAAATTTTAATTGTTGTTACGAATATAATGCATGAATGGGAGGTCTCTTTAAAATTTAAACGATATAAAGATTTGTGCACATTCTTAACTTTCTTCGATTTTAATCGATCAAAAGGATATAACTTAACCAAAAGGGATCTGATTGGTTCGTCATTTTGTACTATTGAATCAATCTTTTGAACATAGTAAATGAGGATTTATTTAGTTAAAATAATTAAATATACAATCATCATGAGCTATGGTGCTTTATTATAAATCTAGTTAAACGAATGATATCATATAAGCTAACGAAGAACGGTTAAATTGTGGAATCACTTTGTTAATTTAATTTTTTATTACAAATGTAACATATGAAAGGGAGGTGTCTTTAAAATTTAAATAATTTATTAATTTGTACACAATCATAACTTTATTTGGTTTTAATCAATCAAAAGGATATAACTTGACCAAAAGGGGTCCAATTAGTTCATCGTTTAACTAATTTCATTTATTCTTTAGAACTTAGCTAATGAATATGTATTAATTTAAAAAAATTCAATATAGTGATGAGTTTTAGTGCATTTCTCTAAATCAAGCAATTGAAATCATATAAGCTAAGGAAGAACGATTAAATTTTGGAATCATTTTGTTAATTTGATTCATTATTACGAACATAACAAATTAATGAGATGTCTCTTTAAATTTTACATTAATAACGATTTGTGCACATTCTTAACTTACTTCAGTTTTAATTTATCAAAAGGATATAACTTAACCGAAAGCGGTCCGATTGGTTGATTGTTTACTATGTTTTATTCATTTTTTGAACTTAGTAAATAAGTACATTTTTATTTAAAATAAATAAAATATTAATTCTTGACAAGTTTTAGTGATTTGTTTTAAATCTAGTTAGTTGAATGAAATTATATAAGATATGGAAGAATGGTCAAATTGTGGAATCGCTTTGTTAATTTAATTCATTATTACAAATGTAACATATGAATGGGTGGTCTATTTAAATTTTAAAGGATATAACGATTTGTACATATTTTTAACATTCTTCGGTTTTAATCGATCAAAAGTATATAACTTAACCAAAAGGGATCCGATTGGTTCATTGTTTTATATATTTAATTCATTCTTTTGAACTTAACAAATGAGTACATATTTATTTAAAATAATTAAATATATATTCATTACGAGCTTTGGTGCTTTGTTCTAAATCTAGTTGAGCGAATTAAATCATATAAGATTATGAAGAATGGTCAAATTATGGAATCACTATGTTAATTTAATTTGTTATACACATATGAAAAATAAATGGGAGGTCTATTTAAACTTTAAACAATATAACGAGTTTTACATATTCTTTACTTTCTTTAGTTTTAATCGATCAAAGGGATCTAACTTGACGAAAAGGGGTCTAATTAGTTCGTCGTTTAGCACATTTTATTTATTCTTTCAAACTTAGCAGATGAGTATATAGTAATTTAAAATAATTAAATATGCATTTATGACAAGCTTTAGTACATTAATTTAAATGGTAGAATCTGTTTGTCATTTTGATTCGTTACTACGAACGTAACAAATGAATATGAGTACTATTTAAGCTTTAAATGACATAATTATTTGTGGACATTCTTAACTTCCTTTGGTTTTAATCGATTAAACTTATATAACTTGACCAAAAAGGGGTTTAATTGGTTCTTCGTTTAGCATGTTTAATTCATTCATTCAAACTTGGCGAATGAGTTCATATTAATTTAAAATAATTAAATATATACATTCGTGACGAGCTTTGGTGTTTTGCTCTAAATCTAGTTAGGTAAATGAAAGCATATAAGCTAAAGAAGAATGGTTAAATTTTAGAATCACTTTGTCAATTTGATTCGTTCTTATGAACATAACAAATTAATAGCATGTCTCTTTAAATTTTAATCGATATAACAATTTGTGCACATTCTTAACTTCGGTTTTAATCGATTAAAAGTATATATAACTTGACCAAAAGTAGTCTAATTGGTTCGTCGTTTAGTACATTTAATTCATTATTTTGAACTTAGCAAATGAGTACACATTTATTAAAAATAATTAAATATACATTTGTGACGAGCTTTAGTGCTTTGTTCTAAATCTAGTTAAGCGTATGAAATCATATAAATTAAGGAAGTACGGTCAAATTGTGGTATCACTTTGTCATTTTAATTCATTTTTACGAATGTAACAAAGGAATGCGTAGTCTTTTTAAATTTTAAATGACATAATGATTTGTTCATATTTTTAACTTACTTCAGTTTTAATCGATCAAAAGGATATAACTTGACCAAAAATGGTCCAATTGGTTCGTATTTTTGTACATTTAGTTCATTCTTTTGAACTTAGCAAATGAGTACATAATTTATTTTAAATAATTAAATATACTTTCATCACAAGATTTAGTGCTTTGTTCTAAACCTAGTTAAGCGAATGAAATGATATATGTTAAGGAAGAACGGTTAAATTGTAGAATGTAACGTCCGAGATTTTTCTAAATTCCCGAAGCCCACATGGGGATTAAGGTGTTGTACCCATTGACCTTTTGTTAGAATAAATTGTACATAAGTTAGAAGTGATGGATGAAACCTATGTAGTTAGAAAGTAGACAGAAAGAGTATCGAAATGCCACCAAGAACGTGTGAATCGGAGTTTGGATGAGGGAGATATGACCGTTCGAAGTTGAGCTTATTGCACAGGGCCCATTTACTCGAATTAGATGTCCTACTCGTGCTTGGAGTTGGATATCCTGCTCGTGCTAAGAGTTGGATGTCCTACTCATTCTTGGAGTTGGATGTCCTACTCGTGTTTGGCGTTGGATGTCCTACTCGTGCTTGGAGTTGGACATCCTACTCATGCTTGGAGTTGGATATCCTACTCGTGCTTAGAGTTGGATGTCCTAATCGTGCTTGGAGTCGGATGTCCTACTCGTGCTTGGAGTTGGATGTCCTACTCATGCTTGGAGTTGCATGTCCTAATCGTGCTAGGTGTTAGGAGTCCTAAACGTACTAGGAGTTAGGAGCCCTAAACATACTACGAATTAGAAGTCCTAAAAGAACTAGGAATTGAAAGAGGGAGAGAGACCTTGCAGGATAAGGACTCCAAAAAGGAAGAGGACGCAACTAGAACTTTGTTGAGATGAGATAGTGAAAAGTATGAAATATATATCTATTTTATATGCCTTTTTACCTTATTTGCTAGTATAGATTAGGTTAATTTAGAGTTAGTTATAGTTTATTTAGATTAAGATAGAAATTAATATTTTAGTTTAATTATTAATAATTTTATAGTTATTAGTAGTTTAGATATGTATTTAAACAAAGTTGGGATTTTAATTACATTATACATGTCTAAAGTATGATATTTTATGTTTTATAGGTAAAGTACGCATATCGAGGTGCTTGGACGATGTTTGAAATAATTCAAAATAGTCTTGACATGCTTTAAAGTGATTTAGATAACTTTTCGGAGTTATAAACAAGTTGAAAATTAATATGGACATGAAGAAAAACTTAATAAACAGAATATGGACTATCCAGAAAAACTATCAAGAATGCAAAAATACTGTAGCAGTTCAAACGGGGTCACTGACCGTTCGAACGGGATAACGTGATTTTAAAGAAAAATTCAGTATAAGCGTTCAAACCGGCATGCAGGGCATTTGAACGGCATAACGTGCAATTTCCTAGTTTTAGCCAATTTCTAATCCTTTTCATATTGGACTTCTTTCTACTGATCTTATGCCTATAAAAAGACATATTTGGCTTGAAACCAGGGGATTCCAGTAGATTTTATGAAGAGAAAAAGGAAGAAGAAGATGGAAGAGAACTCAAAGCTTTTAATGGAGATTCAAGTGCTTTCTTCTACAATGGAAGGCTAGACTTTTATTTTACTTAGGAGTTGATGAAGCTATAGATAAGTTTTAGTTTCTTTTCTTTTTAATTTAGATCTCAGTTGTGAATGATGACAATTGTATGATAAAAATTTCCTTTTTAATGGAAGAGCTTTTAATGTTTATTCAAGTCTATGTTGATTTATTGTCTTGTAGATAACAGATTGATGTGGTTTTGATATTTGCATCAATTCTAATTTCTGTGATTTAGATGAGATGGTCATACAATAGTTTTAATGTTCAGATAATTAATGACTTGGATGAGTTATACTAAGATTAGACGGGCCATGCCTATAGCTAGTTTAGTGTAGATGATTCGTGCTATTGTCGAAGATAGTTCATGCCATGGAATTTAATTAATGATTCTTTCTGAAGTAATTCTAGCTTGTAGCTGAGAATACTTGTTCATATTCATACTAGATTTGGATTAGAAGTTAAGGAATTGTTATGGTTCTATAGTGGATTCGATTTCCTAAGTAATTTTCATCATATTAATCTCTTCCTTTTAAACTAGTTGATTCCTTTCTTTTGCTTAATTTAAATTTAAGTTCTTTCTAGTTTTTAATCAGCAAATTCCTCTTTAGATTTAGTAATAATTTATCTGTCCTTGAGGTTTGACAACCCTTAAATACTTATCCTAGTACAATAACCTTGTACACTTGCAAAGGGTTTTATTATAAACGATCAAGTTTTTGGCGCCGTTGCCGGGGACGGTGTTGATTTGTTACTAAATTAGTATTAGGATAATTCTATCTAATTTAAATTCAGTTTACTTTAGTTTTTAGGTTAATTCTTAGTTTCTTACTTTTTATTTATTTATTTATTTGATCTTGTAGGCTGAGTTGAAGATCGTGCTCTCTACACTTGTGGCCACAAGTGGACATCGACAAGCATAGTGCTTCTCTTCGGTTTGCATGATCCTTTTCTCTCTTTATTTTTAGTTTTTTTTTAGTTAGTTTTTGCTTATTCTTCCCCTTTTTACACTTAAAATTGTGTGGTGTGTTTGTGGTGTATGCGTGGTCGTCGCTCCTTACTCCCCCGATTAGTACCATTTGACCCTGAGCCTGAGCGAACATCTAGGAGAGCTGAGTTGCCCTCGACCTACATCCCTACACCCCCAAACTCTCCCACCAATTCCTCCACCCACACTACTTCTACCCCCATCATGGCTGAACATTAGTTAGTAGATGTACCACTCAAAGTTGTAAGGGAGTATTACCCTCCCAATGAGTACACCTCCCCTTCATGCATTAGGTTGCTAGCGGTCACTGCTCAAAATTATGAAATTAAGCCCAATGTCATTCAAATGCTTCCATCTTTTTGTGGGTTTAATAATGAAAACCCGTATAGGCAGCTAGATGACTTCTTAGAACTATGCACAACTTTTAAGCTCTCAAATTTAACCGATGAAGCTGTTAAACTTCGCCTTTTTCCTTTCACATTGAAAGAAAAGGCTAAGGAATGGCTTTACTCATTAGAGCCAAATATTATCACAACATGGGCCCAAATGCAACAAGAGTTTCTTAAAAAGTACTTCTCCATAGGTAAGACCAACCAAATGAGAAAGGCCATAACCACTTTTGTCCAACTTCCCACCGAACAGTTCCATGAGAGTTGGGATAGACTTAAGGACCTTCTTAGGAGGTGTCCTCATCATGCTGTCCCTAAGTGGCAATTAGTGCAACGTTTTTATGAGGGTCTTACTGAACAAAACCGTCATTTTGTTGATGCAAGTTGTGGGGGTACCTTTTTGCTAAAAAATGAAAATGAGGCGTGGAAACTTTTTGAGGACTTGAGTGAAAATTCTCTTCAACATGCTACGTTGAATAGAAATGAGAGTGGATTATCTACCTTGAACAATGCCCCCTCTAGGGGTGGCTTCTATGAAGTCAAAAACCCATTAGACCTCTCCTCCAAAGTTGATACTTTGAGTAGGAAGCTTGACCTCCTTATGACTTCAACCCATCAGCCCACTCCATTCACTCAAGATGCATGCATAATAAATCTTAGCCCAGCCCATACTATAATTGAGTGCCCCTCTGCCTCTCAATTCCCTGAGCTTGTCCAAGACCATGTGAATGCTACCCAATCCTTCCCTAGGGTTGAGAATAATCCATTTTCAAACACATATAACCCTAGGTGGAGGAATCATCCTAACTTTTCCTGGCGGGCACAAAACCAAGGGGTTGTAGGCAACCAACCCCCTAGGCAACCATTCCAAGTTCCACCATCCCATATCCATCAACCTCAAGTCCAACATCCATATGTCCAACCCAATAGGAATCCAAGTTTTGAAGAAAAGGTCTTGAGTGCCTTGCAAGACCCTCAATCTCAATCCCAACTCCTCCACTCTCACACACAATCTATAGCAAAGTTAGAAGCCCAAATTGGACAACTAGACAATGCTATCAATAAGAGAGAGATGGGGACGTTGCCAAGTTAACCCCTACCAAACCCTAAAGGTCAATTTCAGGTAGAAGGAGCTCCTCCCTCTAATGAACAAGTAATTCCATAATGACCCTCAGGAGTGGGAGGATTGTTGACAAGAGTGTTGGGGGGACACCAATGACTAATGATAGGAGTGGGGAGTTAGAGAGGGCATCCCCTAATGAGCCTCAAGTAGAAGTTAGTGCACCACATGAGAAGGAGTTTGTATCTCCTTCCCCTTCCTCAGAGCCATAGTCTAAGACCACTTCCGAGGGATCTTATATCCCTAGGGCACCCTTTCCTCAGTGTCTTGACATGGCCCCACCATTTAGAAAGAACACAGCTACGACTGATGAGATTCTTGAGACTTTCAAACAAGTCAAAATTAATCTCCCCCTCTTAGATGTCATTAAGCAAGTCCCTACTTATGCTAAGTTCCTTAAAGACCTATGCACTCAAAAGCGTAAATCCAAGACCCATGTGTCTAAGAAGGTCTTTCTCACCGAGCAAGTTAGTTCTCTTTTGAAGTTTGACACCCCACCTAAGTATACGGACCCCGGAGTACCCACTATTTCATGTGTCATAGGTGATCACTCCATCCATAGAGCCCTACTTGACCTTGGTGCGAGTGTCAATCTACTCCCTTACTCGGTGTATGAGAAACTAGGGTTAGGTGAATTGCAGCCTACATTAGTTACTTTGCAGCTAGCCGACCATTTTGTGCATAAGCCTCGAGGAGTCATTGAGGATGTCTAAGTGAAGGTTGACCGGTTCTTTTTCACTGTTGATTTTATTGTCTTAGATATGGAAACTGGTGCCGGTTCTTTTTCACTGTTGATTTTATTGTCTTAGATATGGAAACTGATGCCAACCCCACATATCAGATTCCTATCATTCTAGGTCGTCCATTCCTTACCACATCTAATGCATGCATAAATTGTAGGACGGGGGTAATGGAGATGACTTTTGGGAACATGAAAGTGCAACTAAATATTTTTGATGTGTCTAACCATTTACCTGCAACTTCTAATGTTGAATGTTTTATGGGGGACAATTTTAGATTTAATGCTTATGATAGAGGTCCATCTTTTGTAGCATCAGCCCATAATCAAGTCATGCCTTCTAATTTTTCTACATCATCTTTTTGGAGACTTAAGATAAAAGCCAATGCTAATATCTACCAGCCGCCCTGATATATTTAAGAATGTTGGCAATGTCTGGCTAAAGACAATAAACTTAGCGCTTCTTGGGAGGCAACCCATGTTTTTGATATATTTCTTTTCCTTCCTTTTGTTTATTTTCTTTGCTTCATTTAGGCTTTATTTACTTATTTTCTCAATTTTTTTTCTCATTATAGTTTTTTTTAATGGGATATAATACTTTAGGTTTGGGAGAATGCTCATCACATATATTTATTTCTTTTCTCCAATCCTATGTACTTCATTTTCATATTAGTGGATTAGTTATGCTTTTTAGGTGATATCTTTCTTTCCCTCTCTTACTTATTCTTGTCATTATAGTACATATTTTCTTTAACATTGAGAACAATGTTTAGTTTAGGTTTGGGGGTGTAGAAAGATATTTTTCTTTATTATTTTTCCTTTAGGATGTTTTAGAGTATTTTCTTTTGTTTTCTTTTCTTTTAAGTGGGTTTTATTGCTTATTTTCTTTTAAAAGTATATCTCTGTTTTTAAAGAGATCAATTTCATGAAGAAAGTTCATGTAATTAATTAAGTGATGAAAATGATTGAGTGAGTAATTTCTATTTTATTTTCATTATCTTGGATAATTGTGCTTATATTTTTAAATCACATTTCACACACTTGAAACTTGTAGGAATATAATTTTATAATTTATTACTTGTAATCTTAGTGGGATATCTTTAACTGGGCATATTTTTGAAAACTTGGCAACTGAGTAATTTTTAATATTTTATGATAGATCTATATGCTTAGCCTTTATTTGAAAAAAATGGGATAAGTGTGTATAGAAAAAAGAATGAAAAAAAATTATGAAAAAAAAAGAATGAAAAAAAAAGTTGAAAAAAAATAGATTGAATGAAAAAAAATGATGAAAAATAAAAATAAAGGTTTGTTTCTCTTTTTACTGAGTAACCGGACCTTGTGCCTAGGCAAGTATAAGGGATCGTGTCAAAAGGTGAAAAGTTGAGATAAATTCTTTTATAACTTGCTTGGTTCTGTAGCCTATAGTTCGAGTTATTAAGCCTGAGGGGTGTTTCAACACCTAGTGCCTTGAGCCAACTGGATTAGGGACACTGGCCTAACACTTGTTACATGGATTATTTAGAAAGCTTAATAGAACTAAGTATTGAACAAGTCATATTTTGAGGTATATTATGTTCTTATTCCCTGAAGTATAACACAATCAAGGCTGAAATTCAAGAACATATTATGCTTAATTTCAAAGGCATCTTAGGCTCAAATTCAGAGACTTAATAAATATAAGTATATCATAAACTAAGGCTCAAAAGTCAAGGATTCAATCAGCAAGATTATAATCTAAAACAAAGCTGAGAATCAAGTATTAGATATGCAACAATACAACCTAAACTAGGGCTGAGATTTAGGTGTTCTCTCAGCATGATTATAGCATAAATCAATACTAAGAATTTGGTATTAATTTGGCCAAAGTAGAGCCTAAAACATAAGCATCAAATTAGGGGTTTACTTGACCAATGTGCAGCCTAAACTAAGGCTTCAAATCAGGGATTTAATTAGGCAAAGTATGGTCTAAACTAAGGCCATGAATCAGGGATTAAATTGGCCAAGGTATGGCCTAAAGTAAGGCTACGAATCAGAGATTAACTTAGCCAAAGTATGGCCTAAAGTAAGGCCACGAATCAGGGATTAACTTAGCCAAAGTATGGCCAAAACGAAGGTTTCTAATCAAGGATTTAATTGGGCAAAGTATGGCCTAAACTAAGGCCATGAATCAGGGATTAAATTGGCCAAGGTATGGCCTAAAGTAAGGCCACGAATCAGAGATTAACTTAGCCAAAGTATGGCCTAAAGTAAGGCCACGAATCAGGGATTAACTTAGCCAAAGTATGGCCAAAACGAAGGTTTCTAATCAAGGATTTAATTGGGCAAAGTATGGCCTAAACTAAGGCCATGAATCAAGGATTAAATTGGCCAAGGTATGGCCTAAAGTAAGGCCACGAATCAGAGATTACTTAGCCAAAGTATGGCCTAAAGTAAGGCCACGAATCAGGGATTAACTTAGCCAAAGTATGACCTAAACTAAGGCCACGAATCAGGGAATAAGTTGGCCAAAGTATGGCCTAAAGTTAGGCCACAAACCAGGGAATAAGTTGGCTAAACTATGGCCTGAAGTAAGGCCACAAACCAGGGAATAAGTTAGCCAAACTATAGCCTAAAGTAAGGCCACAAACCAGGGACTAAGTTGGCCAAACTATGGCCTAAAGTAAGGCCACAAACCAGGGAATAAAATCAACAAATTATAGCCTAAAGTAAGGCCACAAACCAGGGAATAAAATTCAGCAAAGTGTATGCCCAAATCATGATTAATAAACATGACTAGAATAAGAATTATTCATGCCTAACATATGGCTAAGATAAATGACAAAAATCAGCATCATGCTTGAATGAATTAAAGCTAGTTCATGACATCAAAAGGAACCCCTAGAACCAAGCTACATTATGGCTGAATTACATCTATCAAAACCTCATTCTTAAGGGTGTAAAAGGAAGCACCTACTTGTACCAATTCATCCCCAAAGCTCCTAGCCCTTTTCTCCTACGCTTCTAGTGCTTGATTCAATCCAAAGGTGGCTGATTTGTGCCTTTGAAATTACTGGTTATGGAGGTCCTTGCTGAGAGAAGGAAGAGGAGAGAAGACATGGAGAAGAGAGAGCTGAACCAAAATCAATCCTTTCTTATATAAGGCTTCCCTTCTTCCAACTCTTGGGTGCCCTCCTCCTCTAAGACTCTCCATTAATTACAATCCCGGAATTACAATCCCTGCCCCATTAACAATAGGATTCCAACCTACATACATGCTCAAAACAGTCCCAAAAGAGTTCTAACCCAACTAGATGTATAGTTGATCCCTCCTCCAACTTTTTCCACCACTCCTAGCACTCCTCGGACTCCTACGTGGGCTAGAAGTCATATGCTCACAAGCTATCTCATATCAGCAAAGTTCTAGTTGTGTCCTCCTTCTTCCTTGGAATCCTTAACCCGCTAGGACTCTCTACCTCTTTAAAATCCTAGTTCTTTTAAGACTTCTAATTCCTAGTACGTTTAGGACTCCTAACTCCTAGCGTATTTAGGACTCCTAACTCCTAGCACATTTAGGACTCCTAATACCTAACACGATTAGGACATCCAACTCCAAGCACGAGTAGGATATCTAACTCCAAGCATGAGTAGGACATCTAACTCTAAGTACGAGTAACTCTAAGCACGAGTAGGACATCCAACTCCAAGAACGAGTAAAACATCCAACTCTAAGCATGAGTAGGATATCTAACTCTAAGCATGAGTAGGACATCCAACTCCAAACACGAGTAGGGCATCTAATTCGGGTAAACGGGCCCTATGCAAAAGCTTAACTTCGAACAATTGTATCACCCTCATCTGAACTCCGATTCACACGTTCTTAGTGGTGTTTTGAAGCTCTTTCTGTCTATTTTCTAATAAAATTAGCTTCAGCCACAAATTCTATCTAGGGAGGCAGTTATTTTACTAAGAATGTCAATAGGTCAAACACCCTATTTTCCACATTTAATTTTTGAAACATAGGAAAATTAGGGATATTACATGGAATCACTATGTTAATTTAATTCGGTATTACAAATGTAACGAATGAATGAGAAGTCTCTTTATACTTTAAACGATAAAACGATTTGTACACATTCTTAACTATCATTGCTTTTGATCGATCAAAAAGATCTAACTTGATCAAAAAGGGTCCTAGTGGTTTATTGTTTAGCACGCTTGATTCATTCTTTCAAACTTAGCAAATAAGTATGTATTCATTTCAAATAATTAAATATACATTCGTGAGGAGCTTTGGTGCTTTGTTCTAAATCTAATTAGGTGAATGAAATCATATAAGCTAAGGAAGAACAGTTAAATTTTAGAATCACTTTATCAATTTGATTTGTTATTACAAACGTAACAAATCAATAAGATGTCTCTTTAAATTTTAAACGATATAACAATTTGTGCACATTCTTTAATTTTTTCGGTTTTAATCGATTAAACTGATATAACTTAACCAAAAGCGATCTGATTGGTTCATTGTTTAGTATGTTTGATTCATTCTGTCAAATGTAGCAAATGAGTACGTATTTATTAAAAATAATTAAATAATACATTCCAGACTAGCTTTAGTGTTTTGTTCTAAATCTAGTTAAGTGTATGAAATCATATAAATTAAGGAAGTAAGGTCAAATTGTGGTATCACTTTGTCAATTTAATTCGTTATTACGAATGTAACAAATGAATATGCAGTGTCTTTAAATTTTTAATGAACCAAATGTCCGAATTGTTCGTCGTTTTGTATGCTTTATTCATTCTTTTAAACTTAGCAAATGAGTACATAATTTATTAAAAATAATACATACTCATTTACTAAGTTCGTAAGAATGAATAAAATGCACTAAATGACGAACCAATTGGACCACTTTTGGTCTACTTATATCTTTTTAATTGATTAAAACCGAAGTTCGTTAAGAATATACATAAATCGTTATATCGTTTAAAATTTAAAGAGACCTCCTAATCAATTGTTGGGTTCGTAATTACGAATTAAATGAAGAAATTGATAGCACAATTTCTCCATTCTTCCTTAACTAATGTGATTTTGTCGTTTAAATAGTTTTAGAACAAAGCACCCAAGCTCGTCATGAATGTATATTAAGTTGTTTAAGGAAATACGTACTCTTTATTATGTTCGTAAGAATAATGAAATGCACTAAACGACAAAGCAATCAGACAACTATTGGTCTAGTTATATCCTTTTAATCGATTAAAACTGAAATTCGTTAAGAATGTACAAAAATCATTATATCGTTTAATGTTTAAAAAGACCCCCCAATCATTTGCTACATTCATAATTATGAATTAAATGGAGAAAATGATAGCACAATTTGATAGTTCTTCATTTACTTATGAGATTTCATTTGCTTAACTAGTTTTGGAAAAAAACACCCAAGATTGTCACGAATGTATATTTAGTTGTTTTATAGAAATACATAATCATTTATTTAGTTTGTATGAATGAATGAAACACACTAAACAATGAACCAATCAGACCACTTTTCTTCTTGTTATATCCTTTCAATCGATTAAAATAAAAGATTGTTAAAAACGTGGACAAATCATTATATCGTTTAAAGTTTAAAGAGACCTCCCATTCATTTGTTACATTTGTAATTACAAATCAAATGAGAAAGTGATAGCACAATTTCACCGTTCTTCCTTAACTTATGTGATTTTATTCACTTAACTAGTTTTAGAACAAAACATCCAAGCTAGTCACAAATGTATATTTAGTTGTTTAAAAAAAATATATACTCATTTACTAAGTTCGTAAGAATGAAAGAAATGCACTAAACTACAAACCAATCAGACTACTTTTGGTCTAGTTATATCCTTTTAATCGAACAAAACGGAAGTTTGTTAAGAATGCGCATAAACCATTATATCATTTAAAGTTTAAAGAGACCTCTCAATTGTTTGTTACATTCGTAATTACGAATTAAATACAAAAAGTGATACCACAATTTAACCATTCATCCTTAACTTATGTCATTTCATTCCCTTAACTAGTTTTAGAATAAAACACCCAAGCTTTTCACGAATGTATATTTTGTTGTTTTGAAAAAATACGTACTCATTTACTAAGTTTGTAAGAATGAAAGAAATGCACTAAACGACAAACCAATCAAACTACTTTTGGTCTAGTTATATCCTTTTAATCGATCAAAACAGAAATTTGTTAAGAATGTGGACAAATCATTATATCATTTAAAGTTTAAAGAGACCTCTCAATTATTTGTTATGTTCATAATTATGAATTAGATGGAGAAAGTGATACCATAATTTAACCATTCATCCTTAACTTATGTCATTTCATTTCTTTAATTGTTTTGGAATAAAACACCCAAGCTCACCACGAATGTATATTTAGTTGTTTTAAAGAAATACGTACTTATTTACTAAGTTTGTAAGAATGAATGAAATGCACTAAGTGATGAACCAATCGAGCTACTTTTGGTCTAGTTATATCCTTTTATTAGATTAAAACTGAAGTTTGTTAAGAATGTGTATAAATCATTATATCGTTTAAAGTTTAAAGAGACCTCCAAATCATTTGTTATGTTCGTATTTATGAATCAAATGGAGAAAGTTATACAACAATTTGACAATTCTTCCTTAACTTATGTGATTTCATTATCTAAACTAGTTTGAGAACAAAGCACCTAATCTCGTCACGAATGTATTTTTAGTTGTTCTAGAGAAATATGTGCTCATTTACTAAGTTAGTAAGAATGAATGGATTGCACTAAACGATGAACCAATCGGATCATTTTGGTCTAGTTTTATCCTTATTTGTTACATTCATAATCATGACTTAAATGAAGAAAGTGATACCATTATTTGACAATTCTTCCTTAACTCATGAGATTTCATTCACTTAACTAGTTTTGGAAAAAAGCACAAGCTTGTCAGGAATGTATATTTAGTTGTTTTAAAGAAATACATAACCATTTATTTTGTTCGTAAGAATGAATGAAACACACTAAACAATGAACCAATCAGACCACTCTTATTCTTGTAATATCCTTTCAATCAATTAAAATAAAAATTTGTGAAAAATGTGCACAAATCGTTATATTATTTAATGTTTAAAGGACCTCCTAATCATTTGTTTCATTCATAATTATGAACTAAATGGAGAAAGTAATACCACAATTTGACAGTTCTTCCTTAACTTATGAGATTTCATTCGCTTAACTAGTTTTGGAAAAAAACACCCAAACTCGTCACGAATGTATATTTAGTTATTTTAAAGAAATACATAACCATTTATTTTTTTTGTAATAATGAATGGAACAAACTAAACAATGAACCAATCAGACTACTTTTATTCTTGTTATATCCTTTTAATCGATTAAAATAAAAGTTTGTTAAAAATGTGCAC
Organism: Saururus chinensis; assembly: GCA_035235625.1. Classification (NCBI taxonomy): domain Eukaryota; kingdom Viridiplantae; phylum Streptophyta; class Magnoliopsida; order Piperales; family Saururaceae; genus Saururus; species Saururus chinensis. The sequence goes on from CP141140.1 coordinate 34,951,679, forward strand.
AAATCGTTATATCGTTTAAAGTTTAAAGAGACCTCCCATTTATTTGTTACATTCATAATTACAAATGAAATGGAAGACGGTTAGTATGAATCATTATATACACTTGGGAAAACGGGTCGCTATCTTCATGAACTCCGTATAATAGGCCCGGATGGTAGTGATTTGGCGCATGGTGGAGAGCATCTCGTTGAAGTCTTGGAACCGAACTGGACACACAATTCATCGGAGAAGGCGGTCCATGTGCGGTAACAAACCTCCTTCTCAAAACTTGGAAACCAAATGGAAGCATAGCCATCAAAGTGGATGCGGCTTTGCGCTACCGTTTAGCCTCTGAGTGTGTCCCTTGATAGGCGAAGAAATTCTCTGCCTTGTACAATCACTCCACCTGATCTTCATCCCCATTGTAACGTAGGAATAGTAGGCGGGCCAAACGAGGCTTAGTTCCTCCCTGTGGACCTCCGTGAGACCCCAAGTACTCCTCCCAGTCATCCTCCATCTCCTGAAATAGGTTCTTGGGTGGCGGCATCATTGGGGCATTTTCCTGAACACCTGGCGGGCCTCGTATATCCCAGCCCTAGCGTCTCCATTCAACAGCCTGGTCTACTGTGCCAAAGTGCACAGGGGCTTGGGGGAGGCACACGTCTTTGTTTGATGTCACCAGAGGGCTGGGGCAGCGAAGTTCAGGGGCCTGGGATAGCTCCCCCTTCTTCACGCTAGCTGGCTAGGGTCTGGACAGTAATGGTGCTGCTTGAAGCTAAGCCACGGCCACAGTCAAAGACTCGATTTTTGCCAAAATCTGCGCGAGTACAAGAATGTTGATGGTCTTGGGGGTGGTTTTTGTGTTGTCCGCTGAGACTTCATTCTCCTTCTTGAGCTGAACTTCAGGGGCCACTACTGGCTGCTTGCCTCTCGCCATGGCCGGGGATCGTGACGGCTCTGATAACAATGTTGTGCTCGGTGTGGGCACAAGTGGTATCTCGCACGAATCAAGTAAAGAAGAAGGAAAGAAGGAGGAAGAGAGGGAAAGCAACTGAATATTCTATTGTATAAGGGAAACACGCAAGGAGGAAGACGACCCATATAGGGATCCATGCCTCTCTCCTTAGGGGTTGCGCTAGCTAGTGGGTGAGACTAACTCGCAGGGACACTAGCTGGCCCGTTGGAACTCACTAATCATAATATCTATCTAAACTACTTATTACATAAGCAAATACAAAATTAACTAGCCTAATGCAAGCAAAATAAAGAATCAATAAAGCAAAAATAGAACTCGGATGAACGTGCAGAATAGATGAACAATCAAATTGTGGAATAATGCTGTCAATTTGATTCGTTATTACGAACATAATAAATTAAATGGAGGTCTCTTTAAAATAAAAAAAGATATCACAATTTGTGCAAATTATTAACTTACTTCAGTTTTAATCGATTACAAGGATATCTGTTTACCAAAAGGGGTCCAAGGGTCCAATTAGTTCATCATTTAGTACATTTGATTCATTATTTTTAACTTAGTAAATGAGTATGTATTTATTTAAAATAATTAAATATACATTCATCACGAGCTTTGGTGCTTTGTTCTAAATCTAGTTAGAAAAATAAAATCATATAAGCTATGGAAGAATGGTCAAATTGTTGAATCACTTTGTTAATTTGATTCATTATTATGAACGTAACAAATGAATGGGATGTCTCTTTAAACTTTAAACTCTATAACGATTTGTGCGCATTCTTAACTTACAATGGTTTTAACCGATCAAAAGGATATAACTTAGCCAAAAGGGTTCCAATCAGTTCGCCGTTTAGTACATTTGATTCATTATTTTGAATTTAGCAAATGAGTATGCATTCATTTAAAACAATTAAATATACATCATGACAAGCTTCAGGGTTTTGTTTCTAATCTAGTTTAACAAATTAAATCATAGCTAAGGAAAAACAGTCAAATTGTGGAATCACTGTCACTACAACAAAATTAACTATTAGTGACACTTATAGTTAATTGTGGAATCGCTAATAGTATTGTAGGCATCGCTAATAGTTATTAGCGACGTTTACTAAACGTCGCTCCATGTGTCGATAAAAGTGCCGTCGTTATTACATATTAACGACCATAAATCAAGCATCGCTAAAAGTATAGTATTAGTGACATTTACTAAGTGTCGCTATTAGTATGGTATTAGCGACGCTTTTGATTCAACTTCGCTAATAATTTAGTATTAACGATGTTTATTAAACCTCGCTAAAAAAATATTTTAATTTTTTTAAGATATAATTTTTTTAAAATATATTTTTTTAAAAAAAATAAATTAAAAAAATAATTATTAACGACGCTTATGTAAGCATCGCAAATGTATATAATATTTTAAAAGGTATTTAAAAATATATTGAAAATAATTATTTATAAATGGAAAAATAATTTAATACTATTAGCGATGCTTAGTAAATGCGCCACTAATAGTATATAAATAAAAAAAATAAAATATCTATTAGCAACGCTCATATCGAGCGTCACTAAAAAAAATAAAAAAAATAAAAAACCACCAAATCGGTCAGTACCCGGTTTGGAACTATGGGCATAGGGGGAGGGGGATTGGAGCAAGGGGAGGGAGGTGGTGGGGGACTAGAGGGAGGGAGCGGGGCAGGGGGACTGGAGGGAGGGAGGGAGGCAGGGGGACTGGAGGGAGGGGGGGGGGGGCAGAAGGGGATGGACGGGGCAGCAGGGAGGAGGGAGGGAGGGGGTGAAGCTGGGGGTAGGGGGAGGGAGGGGGGGGGGGACTACGGGGGCCAACAGGGGGAAGGGAAGGGGGCGGAGAGGGAGGGGACTGGGTGGCGGTGGGCGGTGGGTGGCGGACTGGAGTAGGGGGAGGGAGGGGGGGGGGGGCGGGGGGGCAGAGGCAGAGGCGAGGCGGAGGGATGGAGGGGAGGGGGATTGCGGGGACCAATAGGGGCGGAGAGGGAGGGGACTGGACAGTGGCGGGCAGCAGGGAGACGTGGCGGTCGGAGCAGTGGGAGAGAGAAAACGGGGAAGGGCGGAGAAGGGGGAGGGGACCGGAGGGCTGGGAGGGCGGCGGCAGACGGCAGACCGGAGGCGGAGGGGAGACGAGACGGCGGGCGGCGGTGGACGACAGGGAGCAGAAAGGGGAATGGAGGGGGTGGGTGGGGGGTCGGACTGGAGGACGGAGCAGCGGGGGCCAGTGGCTGAGGAGGAGGCGGGGCAGTGGGACGGAAAGGAGGTGGGGCGGCAAGGCTGCAGGCGGCGGTGGCAAGGCAACGGGTGGCGGCAGATGACAGGGAGCATAAACAATGAAGGGGGAACGGAGGGGGTGGGGGGGTCGCACCGGAGGACGGAGCGGCGGGGGCCAGTGGCCGAGGAGGAGGCGGGGCGGCAAGTGGCAGGAAAATGGGGGAGGGGGCCGGGTAGATTTATAGGAGCCGGCGAAATTTCGCCAACGCGGGCGAAATTTCTCCGCGCGGGCGGAATTTATCCCGGGATATTTTTTTAAAAAAAAATTACATTAGCCACGCTCACAGTGAGAGTCACTAATACAACACGTATTAGCGACGTATACACTTGTACGTCGCTAATATTATGGTTTTTAGCGACGTACATGCTTATACGTCGCTAATACAACATAGTATTAGCGACGTATAAGCCTATACGTTGCTAATACTATGTTGTATTAGCGATGTATAGTTTATACATCGCTTATACATCGCTAATACTCCGATTTTTAAAAAAAGAAATTCATATCCCCTGCCCTCTCTCTCCCTTCCCTCTCCTCTCGCTCCCTATCACCTCTCTCTCTCCTCCCTCTCCTCTCGCCTCCCTCTCTCTTCTCTCTCTACCCTCTCTCTCCCTTCTCTCTCTACCCTCTCTTTCTCCCTTCTCTCCCTCTTCCCTCTCCTATCTCGATTTCCCTATCTCCTCTCTCTCACCTCCCTATCTCCCTTCTCTCTCTCCCCTTTGTCTCTCCCTTCTCTCTCTCTCCTCCCTCCCTCTCTCTCTCCCACTGTCTCTCCCTATCTCCTCTCTCTCCCCCTCTCTCTCCTCCCTCCCTCTCTCTCCCCCTCTATCTCTCTCCCCCTCACTCTCCCACCTTTGTCTCTCCATATCTCCTCTCTCCTCTCTTTCTTCACTCTCTCTCCTCCCTCCGTCTCTCTCACTCCCCCTCTCTCTCTCCTCCCTCCCTCTCTCTCTGCCCCTCTCTCGTCCCTCTCCTCTTTCTCTCCTCCCTTCTCTCTATCTCCTCACCCTCTCTCCCCCTCCCTCTCTCTCTCCCCCTCTCCCTCCACCCTCTCCTCTCTCTCTCCTCCCTTCTCTCTATCTCCTCACCCTCTCTCCTCCCTCCCTCTCTCTCTCCCCCTCTCTCTCCTCCCCTCTCTCTCCTCCCTCCCTCTCTCTCTCCACCCTCTCCTCTCTCTCCGCCCCTCTCTCTCCCTCTCCTCTCTCTCCTCCATCTACTCTCTCTCTCCTCTCACTCCCCCTCTCTCTATTTTATATTTTTTATTTAACAATAAATGAAAAAAATATATATATTTGTAATGCCCCTAATTTCTAACATGATCTTCTTACATATTTTGTTATTTATAATTTTCTTAAGTTTTGGTTAGAGCTCGTGGAGACGAGCGTAACAAGTCTTAAAACGCAAAGATCGGAGGTCGGGAACAAAAGTTACGACCTCGGGAAACGTGTTCAACCGGCGGACCCACTTTCGAAATTTAAGTGGATCGGTTCTTAAATAGTCTTGTATCGTAGGGCTCGTGAATACGAACTCAACGGTACCAAGAACGCGCGAACGCTGTTTCGCCTGCGCCAGTGGGCGCCGGCCGGTTTTTCTGGTGGCGCCCACCGGAATATTCCCCTCCCCCACCTATAAATACCCTCACCGGCCACATTTTTCACCCACATCCGATTTTCAACCCCTTCACTGTTTTCACCATTCCCGACCCGTTTTAAGTCCAATTTTCACGTTTCAAGACCCGTTTCCTACTAATTCAAGGGTGCTCTACGCACCGGAAGCATGATTTTCTCGAGACAACCCCTCTAAGACCTCGAAAAATGTGCCCCTTCCCTAATCTTCTCTTTTAATCTTTTTACTGTTTCTGGGCCATTCCTAAACCTTTTTAACCCGTTCCAAAGCCCTACCCTACTAAATCAAGGGCATTCTACGCGTTGGAGTGGATATTCTGCCGAAATTCTCGCTCGAAGGCTGATATATTAAGGCGGGACTCTCTTTACGCTACGAGGAGATTTCGCACGTGTTATAGGTAGGTAGTTTTAAATTCTAATCGTATGCCGAGATTTTGACTCGCTAAAGTTTTACTAAAAGTTTTTTGTTACTTTATGAAAACAAAAGCTCTGACTTCAAAATCATCTCCTCCTTTCGAAAATTTCTCCGAGTTTTGGGCAATCGTGCCGTCTGGATAGTTCTCGGTTCTTCGGAGCTAAGAATTATTATGATTTTGGGTACCGCCAAATTTGGCATCTAGCGCGCACAGGATTGGGATGTCATGGGTAAATCCCTTCCTTTCAGTCTCGCGCCGCCCCATGGGCGCGGGTGTAAGTCGTCTGGTATCGCGACGTTCTGTGATCGTGTTTTCAATTTTTTTCGAATGATTTCCAAAAAGAAAAATGGCATGTGCACGAAGCATATTCTTAGAACTTAATTCGACCTACTGAGTATAAATTTACTCACCTACCCTCAGACTCTGCAGGTGTTTCACTCGATTCTGAAAGAGTCGACGAAGGGTTTCCTTAAATTACAAGTTTTGTACTACTGTTTTTGTACTTATGTAAATTATTGTATTGACCAATGTACAAAGGCATGTGATGCCTAATTTTGACAATCTTTGTATAATACAAAGTATGTTGTAATTACTGTTTTAGTACACGGTGATCCTTGGCAATTGTAATTAAATTTTGTTACGTTTTCAAAAATTGTTTTCTTTTATTCGAAAATACGAGGAGTGTTACAATATTAGCGACGTATAACCATATACGTCTCTAATACTAAGGGTATTAGCGACATATATGCTTATGTGTCGCTAAGACTCAGGGGTATTAGCGATGTATATAGATAGACGTTGCTAATATGCAAGGTATTAGCAACGTATATTTCTCAGCGTCGTTAATACCTTTTTTATTTTTTAATAAATTTTAAAATAAAATTATAAAAAATTATAAAAAAATTTATAAAAATTACTCTTCATCTCCTCCCTCTCGTCACTCTCTCAACTCCCTCCCAATCTCTCTCTCCCCCTCTCTCTCCTCCCTCCCTCTCTCTCTCTCCCCATCTCTCTCTTCTCCCTCATCTCTCTCTCCTCTCTCTCTCTCTCTCTCCTCACTCTCTCTCCTCCCTCTCCTCTCTCTCTCCACCCTTCTCTCTCTCCCTCTCCTCTCTCTCTCCTCCCTCACTCTCTCTCTCTCCTCCATCTACTCTCTCTCCTCTCACTCCCCCTCTCTCTATTTTATATTTTTTACTTAAAAATAAATGAAAAAAATACATATATATTAGCAACGTATAACCTATTCATCGCTAATAATAAGGGTATTAGCGACGTATATGCTTATGCCTCACTAATACTCAGAGGTATTAGTGACGTATATATTTGTAAGCGTCGTTAATACCTTTTTTTTATTTTTTAATCAATTTTAAAATAAAAATTTTAAAAGTTTCAAAAAACTAAAAAGATTTATAAAAATTACTCTTCATCTCCTCCCTCTACTCTCTCTCCTCACTCTCTCTCCTCCCTCCTTCTCTCTCTCTCCCCCCTCTCTCTCCTCCCACCCTCTCTCTCCCCCCCTCTCTCGTCCCTCTCCTCTCTCTCCTCCCTTCTCTCTCTCCTCACTCTCTCTCCACCCTCTCCTCTCTCTCCTCCCTCTCTCCCTCCTCCATCCACTCTCTCTCCTCTCTCTCCCCCTCTCTCTATTTTGTATTTTTTATCTAAAAATAAATGGAAAAAACATATATATTAGGGATGTATAACCATATACGTCGCTAATACTAAGGGTATTAGAGATGTATACGCTTATGCGTCGCTAATACTCAAGGGTATTAGCGACGTATATAGATATACAACGCTAATACGCAAGGTATTATAGATGTATATTTGTAAGCGTCGTTAATACCTCTTTTATTTTTTAATCAATTTAAAAATAAAAAATTTAAATTTTTTTTAAAAAAATAATAAAAATACTCTTCATCTCCTCCCTCTCCTCACTCTCTCACCTCCCTCCCACTCTCTCTCTCCCCCTCTCTCTCTCCTCCCTCCCTCTCTCTCTCCCCTCTCTCTCTCCTCCCTCCCTCTCTCTCTCCCCCTCTCTCTCTCCTCCCTCCCTCTCTCTCCCCCTCTCTCCTCCCTCTCCTCTCTCTCTCCTACCTTCTCTCTCTCCCTCTCCTCTCTCTCCTCCCTCTCCTCTCTCACTCCTCCCTCACTCTCTCTCTCTCTCCGCCATCTACTCCCTCTCTCCTCTCTCTCCCCCTCTCTCTATTTTATATTTTTTACTTAAAAATAAATAAAAAAAATACATATATATCAGTGACGTATAACCTATAAATCGCTAATACTAAGGGTATTAGCGACGTATATGCTTATGCGTCGCTAATACTCAGGGGTATTAGCGACGTATATAGATATACGTCGCTAATAGGCAACGTATTAATGACGTATATTTGTAACTGTCGTTAATACCTTTTTTATTTTTTAATCGATTTTAAAAGAAAATTTTTAAAAAATTAAAAAAATTAAAAAATATATATATATAAATTACTCTTCATCTCCTCCCTCTCCTCTCTCTCCTCACTCTCTCTCCTCCCTCCTTCTCTCTCTCTCCCATCCATCTCCTCTCTCTCTCCTCCCTTCTCTCTCTCCCACTCCTCTCTCTCTCCTCCCTCACTCTCTCTCTCTCCTCCATTTACTCTCTCTCCCCCTCTCTCTATTTTACATTTTTTATTTCAATATAAATGAAAAATATATATATATTAGCGACGTATAACCATATACGGCGCTAATACTAATGCTATTAGCGACGTATATGCTTATGCGTCGCTAATACTCAAGGGTATTAGCGACTTATATTTGTAAGCATCGTTAATACCTTTTTTAGTTTTTAATCAATTTTAACATAAAAAATTTATAAAAATTACACTTCATCTCCTCCCTTTCCTCTCTCTCTCCTCCCTCCCTCTCTCTCTCCCTCTCTCTCTCTCTCTCCTCCCTCCCTCTCTCTCTCCCCCTCTCTCTCTCCTCCCTCTCCTCTCTCTCCTCCATTCTCTCTCTCCTCCCTCTCCTCTCTCTCCTCCATTCTCTCTCTCCTCCCTTCACTCTCTCTCCACCCTTCACTCTCTCTCCTCTCTGTCCTCCCTTCACTCTCTCATTACTCTCTCTCCTCCATCCCTCTGTCTCTCTCTCCCCCTCTACCTCTCCTCCCTCCGTCTCTCTCTCCCCCTCTCTCTCTCCTCCCTTCCTCTCTCTCCCCTCTCTCTCCTCCCTCCCTCCCTCTCTCTCCCCTCTCTCTCCCCTCTCTCTCTCCCTCTCTCTCTCCCTCTCTCTCTCCTCCCTCCCTCTCTCTCTCCCCTCTCTCTCTCTCTCCTCCCTCTCCTCTGTCTCTCCTCTCTCTCATCACTCTCTCTCCTCCCTCCCTCTGTCTCTCCCCCCCTCTCTCTCCTCCCTCTGTCTCTCTCCCCCTCTGTCTCTCTCCTCCCTCTCCTCTGTCTCTCCTCTCTCTCATCACTCTCTCTCCTCCCTCCCTCTCGTCTCTCTCCCCCTCTCTCTCTCCTCCCTCCGTCTCTCTCCCCTCTCTCTCTCCTCCCTCTCTCTCTCTCTCTCTCCTCCCTCCGTCTCTCCCCCCTCTCTCTCCTCCCTCTCCTCTCTCTCTCTCCTCCCTTCTCTCTCTCTCTCCTCTCTCTCATCACTCTCTCTCCTCCCTCCCTCTGTCTCTCTCTCCCCCTCTCTCTCCTCCCTCCGTCTCTCTCCCCCTCTCCCTCTCCTCCCTCTTCTCTCTCTCGTCCCTTCTCTCTCTTTCCTCTCTCTCCCTCTCTCCTCACTCTCTCTCTTCCCTCCCCGCCCTCTCTTCCCTCCCCTCTCACTCTCTCTCTCCTCTTCCTCTCTTCGTCCTCTTCCTCTCTCTGTCTTATTCCTCTCTCTATGTTCCCTCCCCTCTCTCTCTCTCCTCCCACTTTCTCTCTCTTCCCTCCCCTCTCTATCTCTCTTCCCTCTCTCTCACTCGCCTCTCTCTTCCCTCTCTCTCTCTCTCCTCTCTCTCTCTTCGATCCTCTCTCTCTCCCATCTCTCTCTTCCCTCTTAAGTTAATTTTATTTTTTTATTTTAAAAATATAAAAAATACATAAATTTTTTTAAAAAATTTAAATAAAATTCCTCTCTTCCCTCCCCTCTCTCTCTCCCTCTCCTCTTCCTCTCTCCGTCTTATTCCTCTATCTGTCTATCTTCCCTCTCCTCTCCTCTCTTTATGTTCCCTCCCCCCTCTCTCTCCCCCCTCTTTCTCTCTCTTCCCTCCCGTCTCTATCTCTCTCTTCCCTCTCCCTCTCCCTCTCTCCTCTCTTCCCTCTCTCCTCTCTTCCCTCTCTCTCTCTCTACGATCCTCTCACTCCTCACTCTCTCTTTCCATGCATTCTCTTCACTCTCTCTTTTATTGTAAATTATATTTTAATATTAATAAAAAAAATTTAACTAATAAAATATACTATATATAAATAGTGAAAATTTAATCTATTATTAATGCTAGTTTGTATTAAAAATTTAATATTTATTTATTGTATATATAAATAGTAAATATCGAATGAAATATATTATATTTAGGAAGTTTATTATAATTTTTTAATATTTATTTAATAAATAAATTTAATTAATAAAATCATTAGCGACGCATGTTAACAAACACCACTATTATAAATGGTATTTGCGACGCTTATGTAAACACGACGCTAATAGTTTAAATATTTAATTTTTTATTATTTTTAATTCACAACTATTGGTGACGCTTTTGTAAGCATCGCTAATAGCAGTATTATTAGCGACACTTTGATATAAGTGTCACTATTGTGACATCTATTAGTGACGCTTAATAAAAGCGTCGCTAATAGTCGTATTTTTTTCTTTTTTTATTTAAAATATATATCTTTTAGCGATGGTTGTTTAAAGCGTCGCAAATATAGGTACTATTAGCTACGCTTATAATAAAGGGTCGCTAATATAGTTAGTATTAGCGACGCTTAGATAAGCGTCGCTAATAGCCGCTTAGATAAGCGTTGCCAATAACAACTATTAGCGACACTTATCTACGCGTCGCTAATAAATGCATCACTAATACCATATTTTGTTGTAGTGTGTTAATTTAATTTTTTATTACAAACATAACAAATGGATGAGAGGTTTTTTAGACTTTAAATATTATAACCATTTGTGCACATTTTTAACTTACTTTTGTTTTAATGTATTAAAAGGATATAACTTGACCAAAAAATGTTTGATTGGTTCGTCATTTAGGACATTTAATTTAAATTAATTAAATATACATTTATGACAAGCTTTAGTACTTTGTTAGGAAAATGAAATCTTATAAGCTAAGAAGGAATATGGTCAAATTGTAGTATCACTTTGTCAATTTGATTTGCTATTACGAACGTAACAAATGAATGAGATGTCTCTTTAAACTTTAAAACATATAATGATTTGTACACATTCTTAACTTACTTCTGATTAGTTCATTGTTTAGTATGCTTGATTCATTATTTTGAACTTAGCAAAAGATTACGTATTCATTTAAAAATATTGAATATACATTCGTCATGCATTTGGTGCTTTGTTCTAAGTTTAGTTGGGCGAATAAAATCATATAATTTATGGAAGAACAGTCAAATTATGGAATCACTTTATCAATTTGATTTGTTTGATTCATTATTACGAATGTAACAAATAAATTGGAGGTCTCTTTAAACTTTGAACAATTTAACGATTTGTGCACATTCTTAACTTACTTTGATTTTATTCGATAAAAAAGATATAACTTTGGCCAAAGGGGATCCGATTAGTTCTTCCTTTAGTACATTTGATTCTTTCTTTGAAGCTAAGAAAATGAGTTACGTATTCATTTAAAATAATTAAGTATACATTCGTGATGATGTTCGATGCTTTATTCTAAATCTAGTTAAGCGAATTAAATCATATAAGCTAAGGAAGAACGTTTAAATTGTCAAATCACTTTGTTAATTTAATTCGTTATTATGAACGTAACAAATAAATAAGAGGACTTTTTAAACCTTAAATGGTATAATGATTTGTGCACATTCTTAACTTGTGTTTTAATCGATTAAAAGGATATAACTTGGACTAAAAGGGGCACGATTGATTCGTCGTTTAGTACATTTGATTTATTCTATTGAACTTAGAAAAGGATTAAGTATTCATTTAAAATAATAAAATATACATTCATCATTTAGTGCTTTATTTTGAATCTAGTTAAGTGAATAAAATCATGTCAGTTAAGGAAGAATGGTAAAATTGTGGAATCACTTTGTCAATTTGATTCGTTATTACGAACATAAAAAATTAATTGGATGTCTATTTAAACTTTAAGTGATCTAATAATTTGTCCACATTCTTAACTTATTTTGGTTTTAATTCATCAAAAGGATATAACTTGACAAAAAGTAGTCAGATTAGTTCGTCGTTTAGTACGTTTGATTCATTTTTTTGAACATAGTAAATGAGTACTTATTCTTTTAAAACATTCAAATATATATATTCATGACAATTATTTGTGTTTTGTTCTAAATCTTGTTAAGCAAATGAAATAATGTAAGTTAAGGAAAAATGGTCAAATTGTGGAATCACTTTGTTAAATTGATTTATTATTATGAACATAACAAATAGATGGGAGATCTCTTTAAACTTTAAACGATAGAATGATTTTTTCACATTCTTAACTTACTTCAGTTTTAATCGATTAAAATGATATAACTTGACCAAAAGGGGTCCGATTGGTTTGTCATTTAGTATGTTTTATTTATTCTTTTGAACTTAGCAAATGAGTACATAGTTATTTAAAACAATTAAATATACATTCGTGACGATCTTTAGTACTTTGTTCTAAATCCAGTTAAGCGAATGAAATCATATGAATTAAGGAAGAACAGTCAAATTGTGGTATCAATTTGTAAATTTGATTTGTTATTACGAACATAACAAATGAATTAGAGGTCTCTTTTAAACTTTAAATGATATAACGATTTGTTCAAATTATTCACTTATTTCGGTTTTAATGATCAAAAGAATATAACTTGACAAAAAGTGGTCAGATTAGTTCATTGTTTTGTACATTTAATTCATTCTTTTGAGAGAAGCAAATAAGTATGTATTCTTTGAATACAATTAAATATTTATTTGTGATGATTATTGATGCTTTATTCTAAATCTAGTTAAGCGAATGAAATGACAGAATTAAGGAAAAATGGTCAAATTGTGGAATCACTTTGTTAATTTGATTTGTTATTATGAATGTAACAAATGGAAGAGAGAACTTTTTAAACATTAAACAATAGAATGAATTGTGCACATTCTTAACTTACTTCGGTTTTAATCAATTAAGAGGATATAACTTGACCAAAAGGAGTCCGATTGGTTTGTCATTTAGTATGTTTCATTTATTCTTTCGACCTTAGCAAAAGAGTACGTAGTTATTTAAAAGAATTCAACAGACATTTGTGACGATTTTTAGTACTTTGTTCTAAATCTAGTTAAACGAATAAAATTATATAAATTAAGGAAGAACGATCAAATTGTGGTATCAATTCATCAATTTAATTCATTTTTACTAACATAACAAATGAATATGAGGCCTTTCTAAACTTTAAATGATATAATGATTTGTGAACATTCTTAATTTATTTCAGTTTTAACGATCGAAATGATATAACTTGACAAAAAGTGGTCTAATTGGTTCATCACTGAGTACATTCGATTCATTCTTTCGAACTTAGCTAACGAGTACATAGTTATTTAAAATAATTAAATATATATTCATGACAAGATTTAGTACTTTATTTTAAATGTAGATAAGCGAATGAAATTATATAAATTAAGGAAGAATTGTCAAATTGTGGTATCAATTTGTTAATAGCATTTGGTTTTACAAACATAACAAATTAAAAGGGAGGTCTGTTTAAACTTTAAACAATATAAACTATTTGAACACATTCTTAACTTACTTCGGTTTTAATCGATTAAAAGGATATAACTTGACCAAACGGGTCCGATTAGTTCATCGTTTAGTACATTTTATTCATTATTTTGAACTTAGAAAATGAGTATGTATACATTTAATACAATTAAATATGCATTCATCACAAGCTAAGGAAGATGGGTCAAACTTTGGAATAACTTTGCAAATTTGATTCGTTATTATGAACAAAACAAATGAATGGGAGGACTCTTCAAACATTAAAAGATATAACGATTTGTACACATTCTTAACATTGGTTTTAATTGATGAAAAGGATATAACTTGACCAAAAGGGGTCTGATTAATTTGTCGTTTAGTATGTTTTATTCATTATTTTGAACTTAGCAAATGAGAACATATTGATTTAAAAGAATTAAATATACTTTCGTCACGAGTTTTAGTGCTTTGTTCTAAATTTAGTTAGGCGAATAAAATCATATAAGCTTTGGAAGAATGGCCAAATTATAGAATCACTTTGTCAATATGATTCTTAATTATGAACGTAACAAATGAATTCAAGGTCCCTTCTTCGTTTCTTCTCCCCTTTCATTGCATGAATCTCCTTGATATCGATTATGCCTACACTGGGCACATCATTGGTATCAGAGCATTTACGATCCCTGGCCATGGCTTGAGGCAAGCAAGCTGCTGTTGTCCCCAAGGTGCCTCCGGAGAAGGAGGTTCTTGCCTCAGCGTCTGCCGGCAGTCCTAAGGTCGTTCCTGCTGTAGCCTGTGAACCCACTGTGACAGAAATTATGGCTGAGTTGAATGTCATGAACATGCGTCTAGCAAGTGTGGAGGCGAAGAGCAAGGTGGCTGTGCAGTTCTAGGCTGCCCGCGCAGCGCCCATTCTACCTGGGCTGCCCCCTGCTGTCCTAGAGTGAGGCGGACCATCACTGCTCCCAAAACTGACCCTCCTGGCCCCCTGGCACCAGTAGACATTGACATGAGAGTTCCCCCAGGTTCGGTGCAATTTGGCATTGGCAACCATGCGCTGGAGGGGAGACGCCAAGCTTGGGACATGTGAAGCACACAAGGTGTTCAGAAAAATGCCCCTATGATGCCGCCCCCTCAAAATTAGTTCCAAGACGCAGAGGATGAGTGGAAGTAGTATCCCGGGCACCGTGGCAGACCATGGGGGAGGGGGGGGGGGGTGGCGGGCTGAACCCCGTTTGGCTTGCCTACAATTCCCTTGCTATAATGATGATGACAATCCTGTCGAATGGCTGTACAAGGCAGAAAAGTTTTTTGCCTAACAAGGGACGCATTCTACGGCTGAAGGCCTATGCATCGCCGCATTCCACCTCAACGGGAAAGCTTCAGTTTGGTTCTAGAGTTTCGAAAAAGAGGTGTGCTACCCCACCTGGGCCACCTTCTCCGATGAGCTCTGTATTCAGTTTGGGCCGAATGAATTCCAAGACTTCAACGAGATGCTCCCTTGCACCACTGTCCATGCATACTATACAAAGTTTACGAAGGTGGCCAACCGCCTCCCTGAATGGCCGGTGGACGCCTTGGTGGGCACATTCAAGCATGGTCTAAAGCCTAAGATTTCTAAGGAAATGCACCACTTCCCTTGCACCAGCATGAGGGACATCATGCACCATGCCCGCATCGAGGAGGAGAAGCTTGCTAGGCACCGCAGAGGTGGCCGGCTTGGACCTATGCCCCGGCCTGCCCTGAGTGCCAACCCACTGGCCGTGGCCACCAGCAGCCCAACAGTAGGCCACCCTGCCCAGCCAGATTGTCCGATGCCGCACCACGGCCCAGATGGAGGAATGCCGATATAAGGGGTTGTGCTTTCGCTATGTGTTGTTACGTCCAAACTAAGACTATGAAGTACTCTAGTTCAGATTTCTTTTTTTACTTGTCAACTATAGTAAACAAGGTCGATCCACAGGGAAAGCCTTGTGTGACACAGAAAATTATTACGAAGAGAATAGAATAGAGAAGGAAAGTGAAATAAATAATAAGAGACAATCAAAGAGAAAGTGCTAAGGCATCGAAAATCCACTTGCAATAAATTTCTAATGTATACTTCATTCAAATAATAACTCAATTAAGATCAAATGAAAATTTGTCTCAATCGGAAAATTTACCTTTTAAAGAACTTTGAAATAGAACAATAGTTATTGATTGTTTACTATGTGAAAGTACTAAATGTATAATCACAGGGAATTATAAGCATTCGGCGTGCCTTTCGTCAACGCTAAATCAAATAATTACATAGATTATAAACTCCTTAAGTATGAAACATCAATTTAAAATGATAAAGAACTTACTTGAATCAAAGTATCCATTAAACATCACGTACAAGCTTCATTCCTAGCCTTAGCTTGAGAGCTTTAGAAAGCCATTACAATAAAACTAAAAAAAATTACAAAATGAGAGAAGAAAATAGGGGAAGAGAGCTCCAAAGAGGAGAGAATGATCCATCTATCACGTCCACCCCTCTATTTATAGGAATAGAAGGGGTTGCTTCAAAGAGGAAAGTGAAATCATATCTCTCGATTACATCCTGATTGATTATCTGATTGGACCCATATATCTCTATATATCTATCTGAATCAGCTTCTTTCATAATTTAGTTCTATTCATACAAATCTCAAATCAAACGGGTCCACAAGGTTGTGTTCAACCATTCTATGCATGTTTAGACCATTAGGAGCCCATTCTTGACTTTTAAATAGCTTTGGGTAGTTGGGCTTAACTTCCTCTTCCAGTTGTATCCTGTTTAGACATGTAAACTCAATTAAGGTCCAACTAACTTATTCAAAACATAAATAGCCCAAATCATCAATGAATTAACACAAAATAGGATTGCAATTCGAAATTTGAAAACATTTTATTGAACATTATTTCAGTGCATCAAATACCCCCAAACCTACTTTTTGCTAGTCCTCGAGCAAAACAAAAATTAAAATAATAGAAAACAAAACTAACTACTCCACTTCTGCAGGAAATCTCGATTGCATTTAGCATATGCAACAAGCCTTTAAACCCCTAGCTTACACTAGTGGACTAGTTGTGTCTCGTGAGGGTTTGTAGTGAATCTACCCATAAAATTCAAAACTAGAATGATAAAAGAAAATTAAAATTAAAACCACGTCAAATTTACAAATCAACTCCTCCTAAACATGTGACTTCATTTAGAAAAATCAATCATGCATAATATAACTTATCTTCTAAAACAATAATTCATTCTAACAACTTCATATTGGTGGTAAGTACTGATACATACATAATAGTTTTAGAAAAACAGACATTGCCAAGTAATTATACAATCCCATTCTCATGAATCGAACAACTCAATGTGTCTCATGTCCACTCAGCAATTTTAATTTTAACACTCAAAAATAGACATTAGCATCCATTCATCTTCAAGAGATCATAATAGAGAATCATGCCTAACCTTACTTAAAAAGTAAAACACCCTAGATCACCTAACAACTCATTCAAGATATAATTGCATAATGTCCTACTAGAATTTTATTCTCATCTCACATGACATGTGTAAGGCTTAGCTTTTTAAGCTTTCTATATGATCCATGTAACAAATGTTAGGCCAGTGACTCCCAATCCAGTTGGCTCAGGGCACTAAGTGTTAAAGCACCCCTTAGGCTTAATAACTTGAACCAAATAGACTTCAAGGCTATGCATGTCCTAAATTAGTCAACTCTACCTTTTGACTCGAACACCCTATGCTTAGTGAGGCACGCCGAGTCCCGGTCTACTCAATAAAGTGACTTTAACTCTTTACAAATTTTCTTTTTCTTTTTTTTCACATTTTTTTCTTGAGCACATTATACAATCAACTTGAATTGTGTTGACAAAAGGTCCTTGACTATTCTACAAACCAAGAATAGTGAAGCTCAAAACTCTATCATGATAACATGAATACTACTAGATCATGCCAAAGTTTTACTCTAATAAAAAAATAATTACTTAGATTCAATGTTATCCACCAAGATGTAAGACCATAATCAAAGGCTCGAATTCTCACTTAGGAAAATGACTTTCTTAGTTTTTTTTTTTCAAAATAGGAGCACAAGAAACCAATATGAAGTAATCAGAACTCAAAATCATTAAATCTGTCAAGTCATATTCCAAGTAGTCTGATGTCATTAAATAAAGTCACATGTCTAAAACAAGAATCAATGTAAATAAGCGAAAACATATAACAAAATAAATCTAATTAATTTTTTTAATTTTTAAGTAAACTAAAAAAAACATAAAAAAATAACTTTCTACACCCCCAAACCTAAACTAAACATTGTCCTCAATGTAAAATTTTTTGTTTTTTTGTTTTTTTGTTTTTTTTTTTGGAAAACAAATGAAAAGAAAATCAACCCTCATAATTTGGATTTTCAAGAGATGTAGACTCAACTTCAGGGACAAAATAGTCTAAAAATGTTTCAAATGTTGGCCATTAACTTTGAAAACATCACCATTTTTTGGGTTTTCAATTTCAATAGTTCCATAAGGAAAAACAGTTTTGACAATGAAAGGACAATGGTTTCAGCGATCGTCTCCACACCCAAAAAAGTGCTGCCTTTCTTGTTTCATCTTCAGATCACAGTAGGTATCAAATTGTGCATCCATAAGTAAAAACCTTAACCTATCCTCCATATCCAACCTCACCATTATTCTGGTATGACCACCATTGGGTAGAAACATGACGACCGATGTCTTGACTTCATGAGTTAGGGTACATATGGGGAGGAGGCTCTTAGACATCCACCCTTCGCCAACCTACAGACCCATGATCAGCTCCTTCTTAAAACATTCTACTTTCACTCGCTACATAGATCCACTTTGTCGGGATAGTCTGCTGGCTAAGAGGTGATGGAGGTGGCCTAGGAAACAAAGGTCAAGGAGATGAGGATTGAGGAGATGAGGGAGTAGATGGGGGATGAGAAGATGAGGCCATAAGAGAAGAGTGAGGAAGATTGTCTGGGAAGAAACCTTTGGCTATTAAGAAAACATGAAGTTTTTCACCTTTATGACAATGGATGGGCTATTTCTGTTTATATGTAGTCCGTGTGGACTACCCAAACGTGCCGAAGTATCTTGCTTTCCGTGATACACAATGGAAACATATAGCCAAATCTATATAAAGAGAGTATATCCAGTCCTTGAACATAACATATGTGAGACTCCTAAAGATGTGAATAGCCTTTAAGTTGAGGCCTCCCAAGGAGAATTTACGACTTAAAAGATGTCTAATTTCAGTCGCAATAGGTCTTGGAGACACCTAAGCTGGGCAGCCGCTATTGACATTACGATATTCTGACAGTCTCTTCAGCATTTATATCAATGGATTTTTCTGTGTCAAGAATTATCAGTGATGGATACTCCTCCCTCGTGATTTAGGTTACTTTCACCAATGGTATCTTGACCATCATTGAAGCATTTACATCGAATGCTTCACTCTGTCGATAGAGCTATGTGCTATGGCGAATTATAGCCATCAATATTGACTTTAATTAACTCTATCTGTGTTTGCAACGACGTCTATGGGAAGTCGTAGATATTGATTTTAATTTTTTTATTTTCTAAATGATATATATCTTCAAGAATATAACATCCACAAAACTGTATATGAATGCATTAAAAAATATAACTTCTATTTCCACCAATCCCATGTACATTATCAAGAAAATTATATACAAAGGCAATTCTAACCATGACAAAGAATCTTATGTACATTATCAACTAAACTGTATATGAAGACATTTTTTAACCAATATAAAAATCCCATATGCATTATCCACCATACCCATACATGCTGAAGATACAAAATATCATTAACTCTATCATGTGTGGTACATGATTCGATGTTGGTGGCATTTGGCAATATGATTTGACATTTTCTTTTGTTGATTTTATAGAGTGATTATTTTAGATTAAAGAATGTAATTAATTTGGAGAGCAATCAATCATGCGCATGACAAAGTTTAATCATTAAGAGGTGGTGGCGGCAAGAGGAAGTACAACCCTTAATTAATATTGACTAAGATGATGAAGATGCTAAATCTATGGTGAAAACCAATACGTTACACTATCATTGATTTATTTAATGATTGTATAAATATCATTTCTAACCTTAGATTTAGCATCTTTATCATCTAAGTCAATATTAATTATAGTTTTCTTCTTCCACATACCACCACCAATGCTTTAACAAAGAAACTTTGTTATGTGCAGAATGATTGCTCTCCAGATTCATCGCATCTTCTGATTTGAAGGGCAATCATTCATGCACATTACAAAGTTTAATCATTAGGACGTGGTGGTGGCAAGAGGAAGTACAAAACTATCATTAATATTGACTTGAACGAGGAAGATGGCAACTCTATGGTGGGAAGGTAAGATATGTTATAATCATTATATACACTACCATCTTCCTCATTCAAGTCAATATTAATGATAGTTTCCTACTTCCACATGCCACCACCAACGCCTAACAAAAAGACTTTGTTATGTGCAAAATGATTGCTCTCCAAGTCCATCCCATCCTTTGATCTAGCATAATAACTCTATACACTGAGAAGTTGGCTGGCACCTCGACGTCGGTCTCCACCAACTTGTTCTTTGCTCTGGCTTCTCCTCAGCTGCCCCTCACATGACTCGGGGAGGTGGAGATATAAGTGTATTGTGGTGAAGTGAAGAAGCCACTAAATGTTTCCAACAAGTAGCGTACAATATCACATCCTTCAAATAAATAATAAAATTAATGAGCAAAAATGTAATTCGAAATATATAAGCTACCTACCATCTACCATTCAATAGTTAGTCCGTATCACTTAACTTTCTTTTAACCATATAAACTAGTTCATATGGTCTTGTCCATGTTATATATCAGATCACATCAATGAAACCTAATTTGTAAACCTATCTTGCTCAAAACTAATGACCACACAATGTATTTCAAAAAATAAAAGCCTCCTAAAATCTACCAGTCAACAGTTAGGTTTTATTAGCTAACTTTATTTTAACCTATATAATAAGTCATATAGTCTCATCCTAGCTAGATATCAGATCACATCATTCAAACCTACCCTGTAAACCCATCTTGCACAAATCTAATGACCACACAATGTACTTCAAAAAATAAAAAGCCTCTTACCATCTACTAGTCAATAGTTTGGTTCTGTAAGTTAACTTTGTCTTAACCATTTATTTTAGGACATATGGTCTCCTCCTCGCTTGATATCAGATCACACCATTTAAACCTACCTTCTACACCTATATTCCTCAAATCTAATAACTACAAAATGTGTTTGGACAAATTTAAGCCTCCTACCATCTACTAGTCAACAGCTAGGTTGCATCAGTTAACTTTGACAAATAATAGCCTCCTACATCTATCAGTCACTTGTTAGGATGTATCAGTTAACTAGGTTCTAACCATATAAACTAGGTCAAATTGTCTCCTCGCTAGATATCTGATCAAATCATTCAAATCATGAGTTAAACTAACAAATACAAACACACCATATGTAATCATTTATTTACTTTCCATCTATATAGTCACATATAGAAAATTTGAGTTGATTGAACAACATATTCCAATTGTGGTGACATGAGATTATTAAACTAAACATACAATCAAAATACATAATCCATCGCTTTTACCCTAAATTTTTTTATTATATCACCTCGAAAGAACATAATTCATTATATACAATCAAAATACAACCATACTTTATAAAAAGTGATACAATTAGACCGCCCATTTGATGGGAAATTGTAGCAAAAAGCCAGACAATAGACTTTCGTAAAGATTGCAAACACAACTACCTGATATCAAACATAATTACGATAACATACGGCAAAAGATACATCTACTATCTTATCATGAAAGTTATGTGCAAACAAGGGCAGAAGATACATCTACTATTTGATCTTTTCACAACAGAATATAATCATATGATCCTATTTAAATTTAACAAAGGTAAATGGATGAGAAAATAGAAGCTGACATGCACGTTAAATAAGCATAAATTTGAAAAACAAAATCTGAATTGGAGCTTTCTGAATTCGAACAGAATATGAGGCAGAATTATAAACTGTGATAACATAGGTCCTACTCAATAATCATGGTTGCATGAGTTGATCGATCAAAGAAAACAAAGATTGAAGCCCTTTTCTCTCAAATATTTATCAACACAAACTCTATAACCATAAATCATTAGATGTCATCGAAATAACATTACACATCCTAGTGACCAGACACTAGATCTGTCCACCGATGTCAGTGAAAATCAAACCAGAAACAAAGTGCTTTGCTTTTAAGTAAACATTGCACAATCACGAACTACATATTACATATTCTTAATCTCAAGAAATATCTTTGTAACATATATGTGAAATCTAAAAATGCAAGATTTCAAGAAATACAACCTCAAAGCCGCATTGCATCTTCACTTTGCTGCCATTTTTCGGTCACTCTAGCTCTCCAGATGAACTGGGTTCGTTGTGCTGGAGCAGGACCTAAGCGGCCGAGGGACCTTCTTTGACTCGACGTAGAGGATGTGGAAACAAGAAGGAGCTTAGGGCGGAAGAGATCTAGGAGAAGATGATGGAGGAGACGGGGGAGGAGGAGAGGAGGAAGGCGACTCTATTGCAGGAGGCGTCGTCCTGTCTTTTCGTTTGCCATGAGGCTTCGTGTCTTTTTATCAGCAATTCAAGTGTGCATTTGGGAAAGTTGAACATGCGTAAGTCTAATTGTGCAAAATCGGTTTACCGGGCCTAAATTTGTATTTCGGCTGATTGTGAGGTCTAATTCTAAAAAATTTTCTGGACTGAGTGCTGACCTTGTCAAGATTGAGGGGAACTCCATGTGCTCTCCAAGATTTTCTTGTGACTTTGCTTCCCAAGTGACTTATGTTATTAGGGGAAATGGCCGAGTTCATGTAGTTGGAGCAGATGGCAAGAAGGTTTTGGAGACAAGGGTAGAGGTGGCCGCCTATTCATTGTGCCCAAGTTCTTCATTGTGTCCAAGATATCTAATGTTGATGGAATGAACTGGTTCTGCATCATCACCACTCTCAACCCTGTGTTCAGCCACTTGGCTGGGAGGATTGGCATGTGGAAGGCACTATCACCCCAGGTCCTCCAGGCATCATTCAATCTATATGAATCCAGCTTATATGCTAGGAAACTATCTTCCCAGACTCCAATTGCATGTACTCAGAAGCACTCAAGCTACATGAATCCTCCACCCTCGCCCTAGTTTTCTCCAGCGATGTACCTCCATTCTCACCGCAATCACCCCCTCATAGAAGTTTCTTGACAAACAAGCCGGGATTTCTACCATTGTCCAATGATGGCCATCGTGATCTCCGGTTCCTGTTCAGTGAGGATTTCATTTGGGGTTTGCACCACTGCTATTCTCTCCAACAATTGAGATTTCCAAGGTAGTTTGGCTAACCCCTGCACCAGTGATTTTGCCCTATCTCTGGCATATACACTGGTTGTTGCTTTGGTGTTTGCTGAAGGTGAAGTTGTACAGGTCTGCTTAGAACCAAGCCAAGGCCCATGGGATATGCAAGTGGGCTCTTTCCGGATTCCTTCAGCTATTTGGCTTCTGAGTAAACCCCGCTCCAATTCTATGCATGGGTTTAGCGTAGGGCCCAACTCATTCCCCTCTCACACCAGAGATACCTTGCATGGGTTTGCCAAATGAGGTTCCCTTTTCCCTTAGCCACCATCCACCAACTCGACTTTCTAAATGTTTTTGCTGGCTTCTTCAAACTTAGTTTCAAGCACTGATCACACTACCTTACATCCTTATGTATGTCTCATCCACAATTGCAGGCCAGCTATTTACAGTTGAGCTATAGAAGGCCCGATGCTAGGAGTTTTAGGCCACCTCGAGGACTAGGTGATGCACAAGCGAAGCGTGGTGGAATGTTGTGTACCAAAAATGGTTGTCTAAGGGGGGCATAGGGCTTAGGTTACTTAGGGTTTATTAATCATTTTTTAATTATTATAGAGTTTATTGTTATTTCCATTTAGTAATGTTTAGTGGGCTTTTAGGCATTTGTTAGTGAGCCCATTTAGTGAATTATTGTCTTGTCCTCTTCCCTTTCCCCTCTGCCTCTCCCTCCTTCATGGAAGCCATGCCACTCCCTCTCCCCTTTTCCATCCATCTTGCGCCACTCCCTTCCCCGACCCCGGTTGCCAGGCCATTGTGGACATCGGTCCACAACATTCGTTAAGAATGTACATCAATTGTTATATAGTTTAAAGTTTAAAGAGATCTCCTAATCATTTACTATCTTCATAATTATGAATCAAATGGAGAAAGTGATACCACAATTTGACCATTCTTCCTTAACTTATGTGATTTCATTTGCTCAACTTGTTTTAGAACAAAGCACTCAAACTCATCACGGATGTATATTTAGTTGTTTTCAAGAAATACATACTCATTTACTAAGTTCATAAGAATAAATAAAACCCACTGAATGATATACAAATCTGACCACTTTTGGTCTAGTTATATCCTTTCAATCCACTAAAACCAAAGTTTGTTAATAATGTGCATAAATCATTATATTGTTTAATGTTTAAAGAGACCCCTCATTCATTTGTTGCATTCGTAATTATGAATCAAATAGAGAAAGTGATAGCACAATTTAACCGTTCTTCGTTAACTTATGTGATTTCATTTGCTTAATTAGGTTTAAAACAAAGCACACAAGCTCGTCATGAATGTATATTTAGTTGTTTTAAAGAAATACGTACTCATTTACTTTGTTCGTAAGAGTGAATGAAATGCACTAAATGATAAACCAATTGAACCACTTTTGGTCTAGTTATATGTTTTTTATCAAATAAAACAGAAATTCGTTAAGAATGTGCATAAATCGTTATATCGTTTAAAGTTTAAAAAGACCTCCCAATTAATTGTTAGGTTTGTAATTACGAATCAAATGGAGAAAGTGATAGCACAATTTGTCCATTCTTCTTTAACTAATGTGATTTCATTTAGTTAACTAGTTTTAGAAAAAAAACACCCATGCTCATCACGAATGTATATTTACTTGTTTTAAAGAAATACGTACTCACGTACTAAGTTCATAAGAAATGAATGAAAGGCACTAAACGATGAACCAATTGGACCACTTTCGGTCTAGTTATATCTTTTTAATTGAATAAAACCGAAGTTTGTTGAGAATGTGCATAAATCGTTGTATTGTTTGAAGTTTAAAGAAACCTTCTAATTATTTTCTATGCTTGTAATTACGAATCAAATTTTAAGAGCGATACCACAAGTTGACCGTTATGTACCCAAGTTCATCACGACTGTATATTTAAATATTTTAAATAAGTACATGCTCATTTACTAAATTCGTAATAATGAATCAAACACACTAAACTACGAACCAATCAGACCACTTTTGTTCTAGATATATCCTTTTAATCGGTTAAAATAGAAGTTCATTAAGAATGTGCACAAATCGTTATATTGTTTCAAGTTTAAAGAGACCTCTCATTCATTTACTACGTTTGTAATTAGGAATTAAATGGAGAAAGGGATACCACAATTTGACTATTTTTCCTTAACCTATGTGATTTAATTCGCTTAACTAGTTTTTGAACAAAGCACCCAAGCTCGTCACGAAAGTATATTGAGTTGATTTAAACAAACAAATACACATTTGCTAAGTTCATAAAAATGAATTGAATGCACTCAATGAAGAACCTATCGGATCACTTTTGGTCTAGTTATATGCTTCGAATCGATTAAAACTGAAGTTTGTTAAAAATCTGCACAAATCGTTATATCATTTAAAGTTTGAAGTGAACTTCAAATCATTTTTTACATTCGTAATTATGAATCAAATGGAGAAAGTGATTAAACAATTTTACTGTTATTCCTTAACTTATGTGATTTCATTGTTGTGCACGTTCACCTAGCCTCTCTGTTTACCTTTTATTGCATTGCATTAGGCTACTTTCCTTCATATTTGCTTATGTAATAAGTCATTAGTAAGATAGTTAATTTTATTGGACCAGCTAGTGGCCCCACGGATTAGCCGGGCCCACTAGCTAGCATGACCTCCTACGAAAAGGCACAACTCCCTATATGAGCCATCCCTCTCCTCCCTTGTTTGGTTATGGAATAGAACTATGATTTTCTCCCCTTTCTTTTTCCTTCCCTTTCCTTCCTGCGTAATTGTTCAAGCTACCATTTGTGCCGACATTGGGCACAACACTGGTATCAGAGACTGGACGACTCCGACCATGGCACGAGGCAAGTAGCCCGGTGCAGCCCCTGAAGTTCAGCCCGAGAAGGACGCTGACGCCTTAGCAGACAGCCCAAAAACTGCCCTAGAGATCCTCAACGCTCCTACCCTGGTGCACATTATGGCCAAGATCGAGTCTCTAACTTTGACCATTGCTCAACTTCAGGCAGCGCCCTCAGCGCCACTATTGGCCAGGCCTCAGCCAGCCAACATGGAGAAGGGGGAGTCGTCCCAGGCCCACGAATTGCACTGCCCTAGGCCCTAGGCAATGGTAGACATGGATGCATGCATTCCCCAATCCCCTTTGCACTTTGGCACAGTTGACGAAGTGGTAGAAGGGAGGCACCAGGCCTGGGATATACGAGGCTGCCAAATGTTTGGGAAAATGCCCCAATGATGCCACCATCCAAAAACTTATTCCAAGAGATGGAGGACGATTGGGAAAAGTACTCAGGGTCTCACGAAGGGCCACGAGGAGGAGCTGAGCCCCAATTAGCCCGCCTGCAATTCCCACGCTACAATGGGGACGACAACCCAGTGGAGTGGCTATAGAAGGCTGAGTAGTTTTTCACCTACAAGGGGAAAGCATTTTGAGGCTGAACGGTTGTGCATAGTCGCATTCCATCTACACGGTGATGCATCTATTTGGTTCTAGAGCATCGAGAAGGAGGTTCTCTACCCCACTTGGGCCACCTTCTCTTATGAACAATGCATTCAGTTTGGCCCCAACGAGTTCTAGGATTTTAATGAGATGCTCTCCACCCTGTGCCAAACCACCACCGTTAGGGCCTATTATACAGAGTTCATGAAGGTTGCCAACCGCCTTCTAGACTGGCCAGTGGCAGGCATAATAGGGACATGCAAGAGAGGGCTCAAACTGGAGATATCAGAAGAGATGCGCCACTTCCCATGTTCTAGTATGTGGGATGTCATGCAGCATGCACAAATTGAGGAGGAGAAACTGGCTAGACAGAGGAGAGGGGGGCAGCTTGGACCCCTCCCATGAATTGCACTGCCCTAGGCCCTAGGTGACGGCAGACATGGATGCATGCGTTCCCCAATCCCCTTTGCACTTTGGCACAATCGACGAAGCGGTAGAAGGGAGGCACCTGGCCTAGGATATATGAGGAATGCCAAATGTTCGGGAAAATACCCCAATGATGCTGCCACCCAAAAACTTATTCAAAGAGATGGAGGATGATTGGGAAGAGTACTCGGGGTCTCGCGGAGGGCCAAAGGAGGAGCTGAGCCCCGATTAGTCCGCCTGCAATTCCCACGCTACAATGGGGATGACAACCGAGTGGAGTGGCTATGGAAGGCTGAGCAGTTTTTTGCCTACTAGGGAACACATTCAGAGACTGAACGGTTGTGCATAGCCACATTCCATCTAGACAGTGATGCATTCATTTGGTTCTAGAGCTTCGAGAAGGAGGTTCTCTACCCCACTTGGGCCACCTTCTCTAATGAACTATGGATTTAGTTTGGCCCCAACGAGTTCTAGGATTTCAACAAGATGCTCTCTACCCTGCGCCAAACCACCACCATCAGGGCCTATTATACAGAGTTCATGAAGGTTGCCAACCACCCTTCTAGACTGGCCGGTGGCAAGCTTAATGGGGACATTCAAGAGAGGGCTCAAACCGGAGATATCAAAAGAGATGTGCCACTTCCCATGTTCTAGTATGTGGGATGTCGTGCGGCATGCACGAATTGAGGAGGAGAAACTGGCTAGACAGCGGAGAGGGGGGAGGCTTGGACCCCTCCCACGGCCTCTGTACTATGTTGTGCCCGATGTGGGCACAAACGGTACCTTGAACTCTCACGCAGGGAAAGGGAAGAAGTTCTGAATATTAAATTGCATAAACCAACACAAGGGAGGGGATGACTCTCTTATGGGGAGCCGCACCCTCTCATCTCGGGAAATATACGGCTAGTGGGCCCAGCTACTTCGTGGTCCACTACCACTTCTAACATAGTTACTAGTCCAATACATATGCAAATATTAATCAAATACAAAGGGAAATAACCTAATGTACTGAAATAAAAGGTAAATGAATTGTCTGATGAACGTGCACAAAACTCCACCACGCTTCTGCTATTTGCCTTGTCCTCAAGGCGACCACGCCTGATAGCGATCCATGAAGTTGTCCTTGGGCAGCCAGGTGGCATCCTCAAGGGGCTGACCTTGCCAAGAAATCAGTACCTTTGTAATGATGCGGCTAGAACGGCAGACCCGACACTTATCAATCATCGAGACCGGAACAGGATCTACAAGGGGGGTCGGTCTTATCAAGGGAGGTGGTTGAACATCAGTGGTGAGGGAAGTGTCACCCACACAGCGACAAAGTCTGGAAACATGGAAGACGGGATGGACTAAGGAGCCAAGTGGTAGAGCAAGACGATTAGCCATCGGGCCAATGCACTCCTTCACTGCATATGGACCATGGAAACGGGGGGTTGAGCTTAGAATGCTCGGGCTGAAATAAGGATGTCTGGTGCTGAGGGAGGACAGAGACATAAACCAAGTCGCCCATAGCAAACTCCCTATCAGTGTGGTGGCCATCATAAATCTATTTTATTTGGTTCTAAGCAGAGGATAAGTTCTCCTTAAGTTGGCGAAGAACCTCGTCCTGTGTCTGGAGCATATAATCCACCTCAGCCATAGAGGAGCGTTGAGGGACATAAAATAACACAGTCGAAGGTGGGAGGCCATACAACACCTCAAAAGGAGTACATCCTATACAAGTGTGAAAGGCGGTGTTATACGACCACTCCACCTAAGGAAGAAGCTGAAACCATCAGTGAGGCTGAGACATAGTGAAACATAGGAGATACTGCTCCAAACAATGGTTCACCACCTCTGTCTGACCATCCATCTGTAGATTATAAGAGGTGCTCATGTGGAGAGTAGTGCCCTGTAAGGCGAAGAACTCCTGCCAAAACTGAGATATGAAGATTTGGTCACGATCCGAGACAATAGTGCAAGGCATCCCATAGAGTTTGGCCACTTCTTGAATATAGAGCTCTACCACTGTCTTGGAGGTGAATGGGTGCCCCAGAGCATAAAAGTGAGCATACTTGGACAGCCAATCCACCACCACCGGAATCACCAACTTGCCTTGCACCACAGGCAAGGCCTCCACGAAGTCCATCGAAACATCCTCCCAAACCTTGTCAGGAATGGGTAAGGGCTAAAGCAATCTGGCAGGGGAGGTCGTGGTAGCCTTAGCTCTTTGACATACATCGCAAGTGGCAACATACTCCTAAACGGCCCGTCGAATACCCTACCACATAAAGCTCTGGTTGACCCTCTTATAGGTGCAGAATGCTCCTTCATGACTGGCCACTGGAGTGTCATGGAAGTGGGAGAGTATGCGCCTGAGAAGATCATCAACATTCGGTACCCAAAGACAGTCCTTCCAAAAGAGAAGGTTATCTCGCCACAAAAAGAAGGAACAAGCAGTTGGGTCAGTCTAGAGAGCTGTAATCAAGGTCTGTGTCGGAGGATCCTCAATGTATGCCCGCCTCAACTCAGCAATGAAGGGGTAGGATGGAGTAGAAATGGCCAATCACGAACCAGAGTTAGAGCTGTGAGAAAGGGCGTCGGACGCGTGTTGTCCGACCCTTTCTTGTAAACAGCCTCAAAATCATATCCAAGTAACTTACTGACCCACCGTTGCTATGCTAGAGTGGAAGCCCTCTGCTCAAGGAAGTACTTCATAGGATGGTGGTCGGTGCAGATGAGAAACCTACAGCCTAGCAAGTAAGGCCACCATTTTGTCAACGGCAAGGACAAAAGCCAACATCTCCTTCTCGTAAAGGGACAGGGATAAGGAGCAGCCAGCCAAAGCCTTGTTGAAGTAGGCAATGGGGTGCTCACCCTGCAACAACACCGCCCCTAGGCCCGTCTTTAAAGCATCCATTTCAACCACGAAGGGGCGACTGAAATCGGGTAAAATCAGAACAAGGCCCGATGCCATAGACTACTTCAGCTCGTCAAAGGCTGCTTGGGCAACCTCATTCCAACCAAATGCCACCTTTAGAGGCTCTATAAGGGGCCGAGCAATCTCTCCATATCAGCTGATGAACCTCCTATAGTAGCCAGTGAGGCCCAAAAAACCTCGTAGTGCACTGACACAAGTGGGTGGCAGCCAAGAGAGCATGGCGGCCACCTTCGATGGGTCAGTGGCGACTCTGTTCCTAGAGATGGTATGCCCCAAATAATCAACCTGTGGGCTACCAAAGGAACACTTCGAACACTTAATAATGAGTTATCTCTCAGAATAGAGAAGATAGACCTGAGATACTCCAAGTGCTCTGCTCGAGACTGGATCTAGACAAGGATGTCGTCAAAGAAGACCAAGATGTATCGGCGGAGGTCTAAAGAGATCGTTCATGAGGCTCTAAAAGGTGGAGGGGGGTTGGTCAGCCTGAACGGCATGACAAGGAATTGGAAATGGCCGTCATGAGTCCAAAAGGCGGTCTTGTGCACATTGGTTGGCTGTACCAGAATCTGATGGTAACCCGATCGAAGGTCAAGTTTATTGAGGCCTGTCACACCAGCCAACTCATCCAAATGCTCCTGATTACGGGTATGGGGTATTTTTCCTTGACAATGATAGCATTCAAGACGCGGTAGTCCACACAAAACTGCCAAGTGTTGTCCTTCTTACGAACCAGCAACACCGAGGAGGAGAAGGAGCTTGTGCTAGGGCGGATGATATCAGACTGATGCATGTCAGCCACGAGGTGCTCTATCTCTGACTTTTGAATGTGAAGATAATAGTAATGGCAGACATTGACCAGTGCTACCCCAGGATTGAAAGGGATATGGTGATCATGAGGCCACACTGGTGGAAGGCCCTTCAGCTCAGCAAACACATCCTGATGTTCCACCAATAAATCAAGAAGATCCGGAGGTGGCTCATCTTGAGGCACCTCAACCGTTGCCTACTGTTGCAAGAGGAACCCCTCAAGTGCAAACTCATGGACTGGACTGAGAGAAGGGTGCCCAGCCGAGAAACTTCAATCCGAACCTGCTGCCCCTGAACCTCGAAGTTCATAACCATATCTATGAAATTCCAGACCACGTCTCCAAGCTTTTGTAACCACTGAACCGCTAACACCATGTCCGCCCCCTTCGTGGGCAGCAAGAATAGGTCGGCGATGAAGGTGTGGCCTTGGATGGAGAGGGCGGTTTGAGCACATACTCAGGAGCTCCTGAGATGCTTCCCATCACCGATCAAAACATTGAAGGGCTTCAAATCTGACATGAAGCAACCAAGTCACTGAGCCACCTTGTCATTGATGAAATTGTGGGTGGAACTACTGTTGATCAAGATGGCCACTTGCTGCTGCTTGAAGTGGCCCTAAACCCGCATCGTACGAGGAGTTAATGGACCAAGATCTTGGGCAGCACGTCATCATAGTTGTAAGTGTCAGCCCTATCTGCCACGTCCTCCTCTTTGACCTCCTCCATGAGGAGGCTTCCTTTGATGGAATAGCGGTACCCTAGGATGAAATTTTCATCACAATGGAAGCATAGCCCTTTCGACTGACCTTCCTCCATCTGTGCCAGCATTAGGCAACGGACAATCTGGCCCATTGGAGGCGGTTGTTGGCCAGGTTGGCCTGGCACAGAGCTGCTAGTTGGGGCGGAAAGGGGGTTGGCGCTGACAGTAGAACGTAGGAAGGGCCCAAGCTGCCTCCCTCTCCGCTGCCTAGCCACTTTCTCCTCTTCAATCCGTGCATGCTGCATGACATCTCGCATACCAGAACATAGAAAGTGGTGCATCTCCTCAGAAATCTTTGGTTTGAGACCTCCCTTGAACGTTCCCACCAAGGCTACCACCGGCCAATCAGGGAGGCGATTGGCAACCTTCATGAACTTTGTGTAGTAGGCCTGGATGGTGGTGGTCTAGAGCAGCGTGGAGAGCATCTCATTGAAGTCCTGGAACTCGTTGGGGCCAAACTAGATGCACAGCTCTTCAGAGAAGGTAGCCCAAGTGGGGTAGTGCATCTCCTACTCAAAACTCTAGAACCAAATGGAAGCATCCCCATCTAGGTGAAAGGTGGCTATGCACAGCTGTTCAGCCTCCAAGTGTGTTCCCTAGTAGGCAAAAAACTTTTCAGCCTTGTATAGCCCCTCCACTGGGTGGTCGTCCCCATTGTAGCGTGGGAATGGTAGGTGGGCCAAACGAGGTTCAGCCCCTCCCCGTGGTCCTCTACGGGGTCCCAAGTACTTGTCCCAGTCGTCCTCAATCTCCTGAAATAAGTTTGTGGGTGGCGGCATCATTGGGGCATTTTCCCGAACACCTGGTGTGCCTTGTATCTCCGAGGCATGGTGCCTCCCATCCACAACTTGGTCGACTATGCCAAAGCACACAGGACCTTGAGGGAAATGTGCCACCCTGTCTACCGGTGCCGGAGGGTTAGAGCCGTGCAACTTGGGGGCCTGGGACAGCCCCCGTCTCCAGGCAGCTATTGGTGGCCTGGCCAACAGAGTCGCTGAGCTACAGCCAGGCCTAAAGCGTCAACCTTGGCCATGCCCATGCTCAAGGACTTGATCTTAGCCATGATTTGTGCTAGGGTAGGTTCTCTGGTGGTCTCTGGAACTATCTTTGGGCTATCTGCTGAGGCGAGAGCCTCCTTCTCAGGTGGAACTTCCAGGGCCGTGGCAGCTTGTTTACCTCATGCCATGGCTGAGGATCGTGAAGGCTCTGATACCAATGTTGTGCACGATGTGGGCACAAACGGTACCTTGAACTCTCATGCAAGGAAAGGGAAGAGAGGAAGAAGAAAGGGAAGAAGTTTTGAATATTCAATTACATAAACCAACACAAAGGAGGGGACGACTCTCTTATGGGGAGCCGCACCCTCTCACCTTGGGAAATATGCCGCTAGTGGGCCCGGCTACTCCGTGGTCCACTAGAGCTTCTAACACAGTTACTAGTCCAATACATATACAAATATTAATCAAATACAAGGGGAAATAACCTAATTACTGAAATAAAAGGTAAATGAAGAGTCTAATGAACGTGCACAACACACTAGCCTCCTTTCCACCCCTACCAGCAGCTCAGTGTCAGGCCGGCCTAGCCAATAGCCCCCACCGCTAGGTCAGCATGTTCGTCGTCTTACACCGGCACAGAAGAAGGAACGCTAGTCCAAGGGGTTATGTTTCTGATGTGATGAGAAGTTCGTCCTAGGGCATTGTTGTTCCATCAAAGTCAGCCTCCTCATGGAGGAGGTCGAAGAAGAAGAGAATGGGGCAGACAGGGCTGACGCCTCCCACTACGATGATGTGCTGCCCGAGATCTCCGTCCATGCCTTCTCGGGGCATTTAGTCCTCACACGATGCAGGTCCAAGGCCACCTCAAGCGGCAGCAAGTGGCCATACTTATTGATAGAAGCTCTACCCACAACTTCATCAACGATAAGGTGGCTTAGAGACTAGGCTGCTTTGTGTCCGATTCAAAGCCATTCGATGTCTTGATTGGTGACGGGAAACATCTAAGGAGATCCGGGGTATGTGCTCAAGCCGCCCTCTCTATCTAGGGCCACACTTTCATCATTGACCTCTTCTTATTGCCCACAAAAGGCGTGGACATGGTGTTAGGGGTTCTGTGGCTACAGGAGCATGGGGACGTGGTATGGAACTTCAGGGATATGATTATGGATTTCAAGGTTCATGGGCAGGGGGTTTGAATTCTAGGGTTGCAGCACAATCAGTGAGCTCCTTCTTCCAATTCGCACTCCAAGGGTTCCTCCTGCAACAATGGGCAGCGGTCGAGGTACATCGAGACTAGCTGCCTAAGGACCTTTTGGACTTCTTGATGGACCATAGTGATGTTTTTGTTGAGCCAAAGGGCCTTCCACCAGTGCGGCCTCTTGACCACCACATCCCCATCATTTCTAGGGCGTCTCCGGCCAATGTCCACCCTTACTACTATCCTCACATCCAAAAGGCAGAGATAGAGAGCCTAGTCACCGACATGCTTCAGTTTGGGATCATCTGCCCTAACACGGGCTCTTTCTCCTCTCTTGTATTGCTAGTTCATAAGAAGGACAACACTTGGCAGTTTTGTGTCGAATACCGGGCCTTGAATTCTATCACCGTCAAGGACAAGTACCACATCCCCGTGATTGAGGAGCTTTTGGATGAGTTGGCCGGTGTGATAGTCTTTAGTAAACTCGACCTTCGATTGGGTTACCAACAGATTCGGGTGCAGCCAGCTGAATGTGCACAAGACTGCCTTCCGAACTCATGATGCCCATTTTGAGTTCCTCATCATGCCATTCAAGTTGACCAATGCCCCATCCACCTTTCAGAGCCTTATGAACGATCTCTTCAGGCCCTTCCTTCACCACTTCATCTTGGTTTTCTTCGATGACATCCTTGTCTACAGCAAGCCGTGGGCAGAGTACTTGGAGCATCTCAGGTCTGTCTTCTCCATTTTGAGAGATAATTCATTATTTTTTATGCGTTCAAAGTGTTCTTTTGGCAGCCCATAGGTTGATTATCTTGGCCACATCATCTCTTAGGAGGGGTTTCCACTTACCCATCCAAGGTGACCATCATGCTCTCTTTGCGGACACCCACCTGTGTCTGTGCACTACGAGGCTTCTTGGGCCTCACTGGCTACTACCGGAGTTTCATTAGTCGCTATGGAGAGATTACCTGGCCCCTTATAGATCTCTTGAAGAAGGGTGGATTCAGATGGACAATGGCTTCCCTAGCCGCTTTTGATGAGCTCAAGTAGTCTATGGCCTCCCCCCCGTCCTCGTTCTACCAGATTTCAGCCGCCCCTTTGTGGTTGAAATGGATTCTTTGGAGGCGGGCCTAGGGGCGGTGCTCTTGCAAGACAAGTGCCCTATTGCCTACATCAGCAAGGCTTTGGTTGGCCGCTCCTTGTCCTTTTCCATTTATGAGAAGGAGATACTGGCTATCGTCCTTTCCGTCGACAAATGGCTACCCTACTTACTCGGCCACGGCTTTTTAATCTGCACTGACCACCAACTTCCTTGAGCAATGGGTGCCCACTCCAGCATAGTAGCGGTGGGTCAGTAAATTGTTGGGGTATGATTATGAGATGGTATACAATAAAGGGTCGGACAACACTATGGCTAACACCCTTTCTCGCAGCTCTACCTCCGGTTCTTGCATGGCCCTTTCTACTCCATCCTGCCCCTTTATTGATGAGTTGTGAAGAGCAAACAGTGAGGATCCTTCGACACAGACTCTAATTGCATCTCTCCAGGCTGAACCAGCTGGCCGCCCCTTCTTTGTATGGTGGGATAACCTTCTCTTTTGGAAGGATGTACCTACTATTGATGACCTTCGCCGGTGCATTCTATCCCACTTCCATGACACTCCATTTGCCAATCACAAAGGGGCATTCCGCACCTATAAGCGGGTTATCCAAAGCTTTCAGTGGTACAACATTCGATGAGCTATTCAGGACTATGTTGCCGCTTGTGATGTATGTCAGAGAGCCAAGGCTACAACGACATCAACTGCTGGATTGCTTCAGCCCTTACCCATCCTGGACAAGGTTTGGGAGGATGTTTCGACGGACTTCATGGAGGCCTTGCCTGTGGTGCAAGGTAAGTCAGTGTTCCTGGTGGTGGTGGATCGGTTGTCCAAGTATGCTCACTTTTGCACCTTAGGGAACCCCTTCACCACCAAGACAGTGGCAAAGGTATATGTTCAGGAGGTGGCCAAGCTCCACAGCATGCCTCGCAATATTGTTTCAGTTCGTGATCGGATCTTCATATCTCAGTTTTGGCGGGAATTCTTTGTTTTACTCTCCACCTGAGTACAGCCTATCATCTGCAAATGGATGGCAAGATGGAGGTAGTGAACCACTACTTGGAACAGTACCTCCGCTACTTTACTATGTCTCAGCCCCTCTGGTGGCTCCAGCTTCTTCCATGGGTGGAGTGGTCATATAACACCACCTTCCACACTCGTATAGGGTACACACCTTTTGAGGTACTATATGGCCACCCACCTCCAACCGTGTTATCACATGTTCCTCACCACTCCTCTAATGTCGAGGTAGACTATATGCTGCAGACACGGGATGAGGTTATGCGTCAGCTTAAGGAGAACCTCACCTCAACCTATAATAGGATGAAACATAATTTATGATGGTCATCACAGTGATTGGGAGTTCTCTATGGGTGACTTGGTTTATTTCTCCTTCCTTCATCAGCGCCAAACCTCATTGTTTTAGCCAGAACATTCCAAGCTTGCCCCTCGATTCCATGGTCCATATGCAGTGGTCGAGCGCATTGGTCTAGTAGCTTATTGTCTTGCTCTACCGCCTGGCTCATTGGTTCACCCCGTCTTCTATGTCTTCAGATTCTGATGATGTGTGGGTGACACTTCCCTCGCCACTGATGCTCCACCTCCTCCTTTGATGGGACCAGTCTTGCCCGCAAATCCTGTTCCAGCCTCGGTGCTTGATAAGCGTCGGGTCCAACATTCTGGCTGTATCATTACAAAGGTGCTTATTTCTTGGTAGGGCCAGCCCCTTGAGGATGCCACTTGGATGTTTGAGGATGAGTTCATGGCTCGCTATCCAGCCTAGTCGCCTTGAGGTCAAGGTGAATAGTGGAAGCAAGGTGGAGTGTTGTGCACGTTCACCCAGCCTCTCTATTTACCTTTTATTGCATTGCATTATGCTACTTTCCTTCGTATTTGCTTATTTAATAAGTCATTAGTGAGACAATTAATTGTATTGGACCAGCTAATAGTCCTACGGATTAGCTGGGCCCACTAGCTGGCACGACCTCCTAGGAGAAAGCACAACTCCCTATATGGGTTGTCCCTCTCCTCCCTTGTTTGGTTATGGAATAGAACAACTCTGATTTTCTCCCCTTTCTTCTTCCTTCCTTTTCCTTCCTGCATGATTGTTCAAGGTACTGTTTGTGACAACATCGGGCACAATATTCATTCACTTAACTAGGTTTAGAACAAAGCATCCAAACTCATCAGGAATGTGTATTTAATTATTCTAAATAAGTGCATGCTCAAATATGAAATTCATAATAATGAATCAAACGCACTAAACTACGAACTAATCAGACCACTTTTTGTCTAGGTCTAGTTATATCCTTTTAATCGGTAAAACCCAAAGTTCATTAAGAATGTGCACAAATCATTATATCATTTACAGTTTAAAGAGACCTACCATTAATTATTACGTTCGCAATTACGAATTAAATGGACAAAGTGATACCACAATTTGACAGCTTTTCCTTAACCTATGTGATATTATTCGCTGAACTAGTTTTTGACAAAAGCACCAAAGCTCAAGTTACGAATGTTTATTTAGTTGTTTTAAAAAATAAATATTCATTTGCTAAGTTCGTAAAAATGAATCAAGCACACTAAACAACGAACTAATCGATCAACTTTTGGTCCAGTTATATGCTTTTAATCGATTATAACCGAAGTTCATTAAGAATGTGCACAAACAATTATATCATTTAAAGTTCAAAGATAAATCTCAATCATTTGTCATGTTCATAATTATAATTTAAATGGAGAAAGTGATTCCATAATTTGACCGTTCTTCCTTAACTTATGTTATTACATTCGCTAACTTGTTTTAGAACAAATAATCAAAGCTCGTCATGAATGTATATTTAATTTTTTTTCAAAGAAATACATACTCATTTACTAAGTTTGTAAGAATTAATGAAACACACTAAATGATGAACCATTCAGACAACTTTTGGTCTAGTTATATCTTTTCAATCGATTAAAATCAAAGTTTGTTAAGAATGTGGATAAATCATTATATCATTTAAAGTTTAAAGAGACCTCTCAATAATTTGTTATGTTCGTAATTACAAATTAAATGGAGAAAGTGATGCCACACCTTTTAATCGGTTAAAACTGAAGTTTGTTAAGAATATGCACAAATCGTTATATCGTTTAAAGTTTGAAGAGACCTCCCATTAATTTATTATGTTCAAAATTATGAATTAAATGGATAAAGTAATACCACAATTTGACCATTTTTCCTTAACCTATGTGATTTCATTTGCTAAACTAGTTTTTGAACAAAGCACCCAAGGTCATTACAAATATATATTTAGTTGTTTTAAAAAATAAATACAGATTTGCTAAGTTCGTAAAAATGAATTAAACATACTGAACGACAAACAACCCGAACCACTTTTAGTCTAGTTATTTGCTTTTAATCGATTAAAACCAAAGTTAGTTAATAATGTACACAAATTGTTATATTGTTTAAAGAGACCTCCTAATTATTTCTCACATTCGTAATTACGAATCAAACAGAGAATGTGATAGCACAATTGGACAGTTCTTCCTTAACTTATGTAATTTCATTTACTTAAAATTTTTTAGAACAAAGCACTCAAGCTCGTCACGAATGTATATTTGGTAGTTTTAAAGAAATACGAACTCATTTACTAAGTTGGCAAGAATGAATGAAACACACTAAATGATAAAACTAATCAATCATGTTTTAGTCTAGTTATATCCTTTTAATTGGTTAAAATCAAAGTTTATTACGAATGTGCTCAAATCATTATATCGTTTAAAGTTTAAAGAGACCTCTTATTCATTTATTACATTTATAATTACAAATTAAATAGACAAAGTGTTACCATAATTTGACAGTTTTGAACAAAGCACCCAATATGATTTTATTTGTTTAACTAGTTTTTGAACAAAGCACCCAATCTCGTCACAAATGTATATGAAGTTGTTTTAAAAAAAATTATTGATTTGCTAAGTTTGTAATAATGAATCAAACGCATTAAATGATAAACTAATTAGGCCACTTTTGGTCTAGTTATATGCTTTTAATCAATTAAAACCAAAGTTTGTTAAGAATGTGCCCAGTTCGTTATATCATTTAAACTTTAAAAAGACCTCACAATCATTTTTTACATTCGTAATTACAAATCAAATAGTGAAAGTGATACCACAATTTGAACATTATTCTTTAACTTTTGTGATTTCTTTTGCTTAACTAATTTTAGAACAAAGCACCTAAGCTTGTCACGAATGTGTATTTAATTGTTTTAAATAAGTACATACTTATTTAATATATTCGTAATAATGAATCAAATGCTTATTTCATTCGCTTAACTAGTTTCATAAGAAAGCGTACATGCTTATCATGGATGTATATTTAATTATTTTAAATAAGTACATGCTCATTTACTAAATTTGTAATAGTGAATAAATGCACTAAACTATGATCCAATCAGACAACTTTTGGTCTAGTTATATTCTTTTAATAGGTTAAGACCAAAGTTCTTCAAAAATGTCCATTCATCATTATATAGTTTAAAGTTTA
Organism: Saururus chinensis; assembly: GCA_035235625.1. NCBI lineage: Eukaryota > Viridiplantae > Streptophyta > Magnoliopsida > Piperales > Saururaceae > Saururus > Saururus chinensis. The sequence continues at coordinate 34,990,528 of CP141140.1, forward strand.
CAAAGACCTCTCATTTATTTATTACGTTCAGAAGACAAATTAAATGGACAAAGTGATGCCACAATTTGACCATTTTCCCTTAACCTATGTGATTTCATTCTCTTAACTAGTTTTTGAACAAAGCAACTAAACTCATCATGAATGTATATAGAGTGTTATAAAGAAATAAATACTAATTTGCTAAGTTCGTCAAAATGATTTAAACGCACCAAATGACTAACCAATTGGACCACTTTTAGTCTAGTCATATGCTTTTAATCGATTAAAATCGAAGTTCATTAAGAATGTGTACAAATCATTATATCAATTAAAGTTTACAAAGACCTCCCAATCATTTGTTACATTTTGCAATTATGAATCAAATGGAGAAAGTGATTGCACAATTTGACCATTCTTCCTTAACTTATGTGATTTCATTCGCTGAAATAGTTTTAAAACAAAGCATACAAGCTCGTCACAAATGTATATTTAGTTGTTTTAAAGAAATACATACTTATTTACTAAGTTCGTAGGAATAAATGAAATGAACTAAACGATGAACTAATTGGACCACTTGTGGTCTAGAAATAACCTTTTAATTGATGAAAATAGAAGTTCATTAAGAATGTGCTTAAATCGTTATATCATTTAAAGTTAAAAGACCCAATCAATTTTTAGGTTCATAATTAGGAATTAAATTAAAATTGATAGCACAATTTGTCCTTTCTTCCTTAACTAATTTGATTTCATTCATTCAAAGTACCCAAGCTCATCACAAATGTATATTTAGTTATTTTAAATAAATACGTACAAATTTACTAAGTTTGTAAGAATGAATGAATGCACTAAACAATGAACAAACATACCACTTTTGGTCTAGTTATGTCCTTATCATCGATTAAAACTGAAGTCTGTTAAAATTGAACATAAATCGCTAAATTGTTTAAAGTTTAAAGAGACTCCCCAATCATTTGCTACGTTTGTAATTACGAATTAAATGGAGAAAGGGATACCACAATTTTGTCATTCTTCCTTAACATATATAATTTCATTCGCTTAACTAGTTTTATAGCAAAGCGTAAAAGCTCATCACAGATGTATATTTAATTATTGTAAATAAGTATATGCTCATTTACTAAATTTGTAAAAATGAATTAAACACACTAAACTATGAACAAAACGGACCACTTTTGGTAGTTATATCCTTTTAATGGGTTAAAACCGAAGTTCTTTAAGAATGTCTACACATCATTATATCGTTTAAAGTTTAAAGTGACCTCTCATTTATTTATTATTCTCATAAAGATGAATTAAATGGACAAAGTGATGCCACAATTTGACCATTTTCCCTTAGCCTATGTGATTTCATTCTCTTAATTATTTTTTGAACAAAGCAACTAAGATCATCACGAATGTATATATTGTTGTTATAAAGAAATAAATATTAACTTGCTAAGTTCGTCAAAATGATTTGAATGCACCAAACGACCAACCAATCGTACCATTTTTAGTCTAGTTATATGCTTTTAATCAATTAAAACTGAAGTTCATTAAGAATTTGCACAAATCGTTATATCAATTAAAGTTTACAGAGACCTCCTAATCATTTGTTACATTTCTAATTTATGAATCAAATGGAAAAAGTGATTACATAATTTAACCGTTCTTCCTTAACTTATGTGATTTCATTCACTTAACTAGTTTTAGAAGAAAGCATACAAGCTCGTCATGAAAGTATATTTTGTTGTTTTAAAGAAATATGTACTCATTTACTAAGTTCTTAGGAATAAATGAAATGAACTAAGCAACGAACTAATCAGACCACTTTTGGTCTAGTTATATCCTTATAATCGATTAAAATAGAAGTTCGTTAAGAATGTGCTTAAATCGTTATATCATTTAAAGTTAAAAGAGACATCTCAATCAATTTTTAGGTTCATTCGCTTAACTAATTAAATGAAGAAAGTGATATCACAATGTCTGTTCTTCCTTAACTAATGTGATTTCATTCGCTTAATTAGTTTTAGATCAAAGCACCCAAGCTCATCACGAATGTATATTTAATTATTTTAAGTAAATACGTGCTAATTTATCGAGTTTGTAAGAATTAATGAACGCACTAAACGACGAACAAACAGACCACTTTTGGTCTAGTTATGTCCTTATCATCGATTAAAACTGAAGTTCTTTAAGAATGTACATAAATCGCTATATCATTTAATGTTTAAAGAGACCCCCCAATCATTTGCTACATTTATAATTATGAATTAAATGGAGAAAGTGATACCACAATTTTACCATTGTTTCTTAACATATGTGATTTCATTCACTTAACTAGTTTTAGAGCAAAGCGTAAAAGCTCATCACAGATGTATATTTAATTATTGTAAATAAGTATATGCTCATTTACTAAATTTGTAATAATTAATCAAACGCACTAAACTATGAACCAATCGAACCACTTTCAGTCTAGTTATATCCTTTTAATTGGTTAAAACCGAAGTTCTTTAAGAATGTCCACACATCATTATATCTTTTAAAGTTTAAAGAGACCTGTCATTTATTTATTACTTTTATAAAGACTTATTAAATGGACAAAGTGAGGCCACAATTTAAACATTTTCCCTTAACCTAAGTGATTTCATTCTCTTAACTAGTTTTTAAACAAAGTACCTAAGCTCGCAACGAATGTATATATAGTTGTTATAAAGATATAAAAACTCAATTGCTCAATTCGTCAAAATGATTTAAATGTACTAAATGACTGTAACGCCCGAGATTTTTTATTCATTTTCCTTAAAATTCATGGAAAATTTTTGCAATTTAACTGCTATAAATCGAGAAAAATGACGAATACAAAACCTGTGAAAATAGTTTATAATTTAAAACATAACACATCGGTTTTCCTATACAAATTTTTTTACTCATTTGATCAACCATCGTACAGCCAAAACAAACATGTGGGCACTACTCAAAAAACAACCGTATGAATAAATTGCTATGATCATAGACTTTAAATACAAATCTCTCCCAGGCATCCTTGAGTGCAAGTCCTATAACAGTCCACAGTCTAATCCAAACTAAAAGTCTAAAATATATAAACATCTTAATTCTCGTCTCACCCAATACATCGGATTGTGGCACAAACAAAACTCGCAGTGAGTCAAGGATATACCTGAGTCCAAGGAAATCAATCCACTGTGGAAACGAGCATCCATCTCTAGGAGCTCTCCATCACAAACCTGCAAAAGCCTCCCGAACAACAAGGCTAAAAAGTTGGGGAATGAATATTTTTATACTCAGTAGGAAAATTCCTAGTAGGGGAGTTCTAAATAGTGAACTCTGTAAATCCATACATAGATGCGTTTATGCAACTCAAACATGAAGCAAACAAGCATATCTCAATCATGCTCATGCGCATACAAACATGCCAAACAAACCATTGAATCAAACTTACACAAACACCCTTAATCAGGGTCTTACAAACTTACTCGTACCACTGTATGCTTACTCATACAACATACACATACTTGTACGACCTTACTCGTACAATCATACGCTTACTCAAAATCATACACTTATTGTCTTACTCAGAAATATACTCTTACAATAGTAGTCATACTCATACTCATATGCTTACCCAGAAACACACATACTCATACAGTCGTGCTCACTCATAATCGTACACATACTATCAACCACTGATGCTCATTACAACTAATAAGCCCCAGCGTCGAAAAAGAAAAGAATGCCACTGGGGCATCACCTTAACCTCCTGGGAGTGACTAGACGCCATGGACTTTTCTGAAGGTAAGGCACATCTATGCTCATGGGGCACAGGATCAAACAGGTAAGAGTAGGTCAATGATACTACTTACCTGAGCGCGCAAACATAAACACCCACACATAAGGGGTCAAACAGTTGCCCACCATAATGGGTCTTATAGTGTCAGTGCCATCTTGGGCCGAAATCATACACTTGGGCAAAAACATACAGTGCCACTCTTGGGTGGAATCATATAATGTCACTCTTGGGAAGAAATCATACAACGCTCTCAATAGAGCATCAAACGTCTAGGCTTATATAGCACACAGACAAAATCAAAAACATACATCCTTCTTAGTAGAGCATCAGACGTCTGGGCTTTATACAACACACAGACAAAGTCGGAAACATATATCGCTCTCAACAGAGCATCAAATGTCCGGTGCTCTATACAGCACACAGACAACATCTTGTAGGATAAACACCATGGCAAGACATGAGAAATGCCCAGTTGACTCATTTCAGCTGGCTCAAACACAAAACTTAATTCGTCAAACCCTCAGGTCTCAAACTCACAACGCTATCATTAGCTTTCTTATAATTCAAGTTTGAAATAAGTACATTATACAGTATAATTATGCCAAACAAACTCACAGTCCTCAACTGATCAAACTGAAGTTGATCCTGATCAAAACCCCAGTTCGTTAGGGCAACAGACTTCACTTAACCCGTCCATCTTACAACACATCTCATCGTACATCAAATCCTTACGTACTCATATAATCTCTGCCATCTACCTTATGGCCAAAACATCTTATTCGGAAGTCCTCAAACTGAGCTCCTCAGAGTCAAACCCAGTTATACCATCTTACTCATACCTCACTTATTATGCTTATTTTTCACTTCATAATTTGTACATTATGCTTGTACAATTATGCACACTCTTACTGTCTGACAATTCCCCAAAATACGCTCTAATCCAAAACAATCCATTCCAATCCTAGCCCGTCATACTCATATCTTCTGTCATCCGTCATACGCTTACACATCCATATCCAAATCCATACCAAACACTTACACTTCTTACCATCCATAGCCCATACCTCTACCCACATGCACATACGCATATCCATAGCATAGGCAAATAGCCATCATACATATGTATGTCTATCATACATACGTATAACATGCACATACTGTCATACATACGTAGCTTACAAACATGCTCACTAGCCATCACTAGCACATACATACACATTTATACATGCTTCAAACATACACACTAGTCATCACTAGCACATACATACACATTCATACATACTTCAAACAAGAACGCTAGCCATCACTAGCACATGCATAATTCATACATACTTCAAACATACACGCTAGCCATCACTAGCACATACATACACATTCATACATACTTTAAACATGCATGCTAGCCATCACTAGCACATGCATAATCCATACATACTTCAAACATACACGCTAGCTATTAATAGCACATACATGCACGTACGAAGCTTACCAACAAACATGCTAGCCATCACTAGCACATACTCAATTGACATACGAAGCTTACCAACAAACACGCTAGCCATCACTAGCACATACTCGATCAACATACAAAGCTTACCAACAAACACGCTAGCCATCACTAGCACATACATACATCCAACATCCTTGCAGCCAACATGCATGTCATATGCATTTCAACATGACATAATTCATCCTCTTACATCATGCAAATGGATCATAAGCTAACATCCATTGTATTCAATCATATAGTCCTAGCATGCTACTACTCATTCAAAGCATGCTATCATGAAATTATGAGTTCAAAGCTCCCCTACCTCATAATCATGACGTTTGATGGCGAGCAAATGATGGTGGTGGTGTTAGTGGCAGAATTGGTGGTCAAAATCCTTTTCTGGCTGAGAGAGCTGTTGTCCCGAGGGTTTTAGGAAGCGCCGGAACTACTCATGGCCAAACGGGGTGTTAGAAATCAATGCAAAAAAATCCACGATCCATGGCGGCACACTAGGGTGGCCGGGAGAAATATCGTGCCAACATAAGTGCTGGTACGACCAAAAGTCAATGGTGTACTCACTGAAGATCGGTCGGTGTCTAAGACGTACTCGGTCGGCCACAAGAAGTTGAAATCGACCATGGATAGCACCCAACGGTGATGATTTTGCATCAACAAGGGCCCACATATGGTTGGAGAGTGTGGGGCAATGCTCAAGGACAGAGAGGTGGAGGACTCCGATGTCAACTCCATTCGGTGACAGAGCCATCCGATGGTTAGGTGGCACCAAAGTGGCACCTAAACCTAGAAATGCATGTGTGGCCACATGTACATGCGGCCAAGAAGGACCATTCTAGGGGGAGATGGGTCGGATGATAGCGGCCCAAGGCCTAGAAAAGGTTGGCAGGGCTAAGGGCCCTAGCAGTGGCCAATGAAAGCAGCAACATCGCTGATCACCACCCACAACTAAAACTAATGGTACAGGTGGTTGTGCATCTCGCACGACAGAGTGAAGGGTCCGGCTTAGGGTCGAGCAAAGGCCACAAGGCCGTCACTGGCCAAGGCCTATGCTGGTGAACTCATCCACCTTCGGTCATGGTAGGCCATACAAAATCTTGCCAGAGGTCATCCGATACCGACGGCGTAAAATGGGCAAGAAAGGTCAACGGGCAAAAATGCCGGTGAGACGGAACTAGTTGCAGCTACAGGCCACAAGGAAGAGCACAAGTTAGAGGCCATCACACCGGGTTAGGTGGGGGCTAGGCTAGGGTGGCCCTTGCCATCATCACCAAGCTAGGGCAGAGCCAAACAAAGGCTGACCAGCCCCAGCCAACCATCAACGACACGATGGCAGCCAACAATAGAGCCTCTCGCTCGAATCGACCGAAAAATGCATCACGTTCCCGACATGGTTCCGAAGCAGAGGCTGAACAAGTCCCAGAGGGGTGGCCCACTGGTGTCACTAGGCCGGGCGGAGCCAGACGAAGGTCCACTAAGTTAAATCTGCAGTCCAGACAGCGGCAGTCACAACTTCCAAAATGGACGTTGACCCAAAAACAGGGGACGACCGAATGAGCAGAGGAGACACGGAGGGGACGGAGGCTGAATCGGTCTGGGTGGGGCCATCCTTGGGCCATCACCTTGTCGGGCGGACCCCACAGTGGCCAAGTAGCCATCACTAGCCAATGATGGAGGCGACAACTCACCAAAAAATCAACACACAGTAAGGTACAAATCGGTTTGGACAGAGTAGAGGACAGCAGAGGAGATGGGATGGGTAGGGTGGTCCATAGCCTTCGCCAGACCAAGGCGAGGCTAGGGGAGGTCAGCTCAGTCATGGCTCGCCACCGGTGGCCTCCGTTTCACCGAAACAGAGCACCGGCGGAAACAGGGCAGAGGGGAAAAAGTCTGGGGGCGGCGGAGGAGAGGCCCTTTTGGGGCCGGGAGGGGTAGCCTCTCTCACCATCGCCAGCCCAAGGCGGAGCCATGGCGGCTGGCCGATCCATGCTGGCCCACGGTGGCGGTGGCACAAACAAAACAGAGAGATGAGAGGGCAAACTGGGGAGAGACAGGGCGAAGGGCAGAGCGGCCGTGGGGGCCGGGGCGGTGGCCCCCTATCATCGCACGGCCAGGGCAGAGCCAGTTGTGGCATCCTTGCGGCCCACCGGAGGCCAATGGAGGCTAGGCAGAGAGAACCGGAGGGGTGCGCATCAGGAAGTTTCTGGATGGGGCTCGGCCGAGCCCGAGCCCGATCGTTTGACATATATTTTTTTCTTTTTTTCTCCACTTATATCCCCATGATACGCTTACCTCCTGTTACACGTTGTATGTCCAAACTCGCGATGAAATTGCGTAGTGAGGCCCGTGGCCTATGACTAAGCCCCACACCCAACTCTGCGGGTATAAATATAGGGTAAATACACAAATACAAATATGCCGAAGCGTCACATTTTTCAGCCGAAAATGACCAAAAAAATAGTAAGAATATCCCAAAAAATCATAGAAAAATTAGGGACCTTACAATGATGAACAAATCGGGCCACTTTTAGTCTAGTTATACGCTTTTAATTGATTAAAACTGAAGTTCGGTAAGAATTTGCACAAATCATTATATCCTTTAAAGTTTAAAGATACCTCAAAATCATTTGTTACATTTGTAATTATGAATCAAATGGAGGAAGTGATTAAACACTTTGACTGTTCTTCCTTAACTTATGTGATTTCATACGCTTAACTAGTTTTAGAACAAAGCGTACAAGCTCATCACAAATGTGTATTTAGTTTTTTTAAAGAAATACGTACTCATTACTAAGTTCGCAAGAATAAATGAAATGAACTAAGCGACTTACTAATTGGACCACTTTTGGTCTAGTTATATCCTTTTAATCGATTCAAACTGAAGTTTATTAAGAATGTGCACAAATCGTTATATTATTTAAAGTTAAAAGAGACCTCCAAATCAATTTTTAGGTTCATAATTACTAATAAAATGGAGAAAGTGATAGGACAATTTGTCATTCTTCCTTAACTAATGTAATTTCATTCACTTAACTAGTTTTAGATGAAGGTACCCAAGCTCGTCACGAATGTATATTTAGTTGTTTTGAATAAATACATACTAGTTTAGTAATTTTGTAAGAAAGAACACTAAACAACGAACCAAACAGACCACTCTTGGTCTAGTTATGTCCATATAATAGATTAAAACCGAAGTTTGTTAAGAATATACATAAATCTTTATATCGTTTAAAGTCTAAAGAGACCACCCAATCATTTGCTAAGTTTGTAATTACAAATTAAATGGAGAAAGTGATACCACAATTTGACCATTTTTCCTTAACATATGTAATTTTATTCGCTTAACTAGTTTTAGAACAAAGCATACAAGCTTGAAGAATATGCTCATTTACTAAATTCGTAATAATGAATCAAACGCACTAAACTATGAACCAATCAGACCACTTTTGGTCTAGTTATATCCTTTTAATCGGTTAAAACCGAAGTTCTTTAAGAATGTCCACACGTCATTATATCGTTTAAAGTTTGAAGAGACCTCTCATTTATATATTACATTCGTAAAGATGAATTAAATGGACAAAGTGATGCCACAATTTGACTATTTTCCCATAACCTATGCGATTTAATTCTCTTAAGTATTTTTTAATCAAAGCACCTAAGCTCATCATTAATGTATAAAGAAATAAATACTCATTTGCTAAGTTCATCAAAATGAAGCTATCAGACCATTTTTAGTCTAGTTATGCTTTTAATCGATTAAAACTAAAGTTTGTTTAGAATTTGCACAAATCGTTATATTGTTTAAAGTTTAAAGAGTCCTCTCATTCATTTGTTATATTCTTAATTATGAATCAAATGGAGAAAGTGATCGCACAATTTGACCATTATTCCTTAACTTATGTCATTTCATTGGCTTAACTAATTTAAAAACAATACACACAAGCTCGTCACAAATGTATTTTTAGTTATTTTAAAGAAATACATACTCATTTACTAAGTTTGTAAGATTAAATGAACATTAGTTAATGTTATTTCCTTATGTTATTGAACGTGTACATGGCAAAGCTATGATCCTTTATTATGATTAATATATTTCGTTAGGTGAATTATTTTTATGTTATGGGATGCATGGCAATGTCGTGAACACCCTGAGTTTTGGATTGCCTCTATGTTCATGAGAATGAAAACCCAGGGTCTTACATCGGTATCAATGGTACTTAAAGCTATCTTCAATTGCATGACTACATGGAATAATATTAGTAGTATATATTAATAACACTACTTAGATGGGGTAGAACTAGACTGTTTCGATTAACCCTATTTTTGTTGTATGCTCTAGAACAGATGGCACCGAACCCTAAGGGTAAGAGAAGGAGATCTATTGTTGGTGCCTCTTTTGCAGGAGAACATCCTGATATGAGGACTTTTGTTTAGGACCTACCCCAGGCCATTTGATCCCAAGAGGGGTTTGGGCATGGAGCTGGTGGCTCTAACACAAAGCCACCCAACTTGGAGCGGTTTAGAGGTGGTGGAAAGATGGATAACAGAGATGGAAAGGATTTCATTCGCTTAACTAGTTTTGGAACAATGCCCCTAAACTCATCACAAATATATATTTAGTTGTTTTAATGAAATTCATACCCATTTACTAACTGCTTAAGAATGAATGAAAGGCACAATACGACTAACCAATCAGACCACTTTTGGTCTAGTTATATCTTTTAATCAATTAAAATCGAAGTTTGTTAAAAATATAACTAAATTGTTATATCATTTAAAGTTTAAAGAAACCCCCCAATCATTTCCTACAGTCATAATTACAAATCAAATGGAGAAAGTGATAGCACAATTTGAACGTTCTTCCTTAACTTGTGTGATTCATTTGGATAACTAGTTTTAGAACAAAGCACACAAGCTGGTCATGAATGTATATTTAGTTGTTTTGAAGAATACTCATTTACTAAGTTTGTAAGAATGAATGAAACATACTAAATGATGAACCAACCGGACCATTTTTGGTCTAGTTATATTCTTTCTATTGAATAAAACTAAAGTTCATTAAGAATGTGCATAAATCGTTTTATCGTTTAAAGTCTATAGCAACCTCCCAATCAATTGATAGATTCACAATTATGAATCAAATGGAGAAAGTGATAGCACAATTTATTTGTTCTTCACCTTATATGATTTTATTCACTTAACTAGTTTTAGAACAAGGCACCCAAGCTTATCATGAATGCATATTTAGTTGTTTAAAAAAATAAGTAGTAATTTACTAAGTTCGTAATAATGAATGAAATGCACTAAACGACAAAGCAATCAGACCAGTTTTGGTCTAGTTATATCCATTTAATCGATAAAAACCAAAGTTCATTAAGAATGTGCATAAATCATTATATCGTTTAAAGTTTAAAGAGATCTCCTAATCAATGGTTAGGTTCGTAATTATGAATTAAATGGAGAAAGTGATAACATAATTTGTCTGCTCTTCCTTAACTAATGTGATTTCATTTGCTTAACTAATTTTAGAACAAAGCACCCAAGTTCGTCAAGAATGTATATTTAGTTATTTTAAAAAAAAAGACATACTCATCTACTAAGTTCGTAAGAATAAATGAAATGCACTAAATGATGAACCAATCAGACTACTTTTGGTCTAGTTATATCCTTTTAATCGATTAATACTAAAGTTCGTTAAGAATGTATATAAATCATTATATCATTTCATGTTTAAATCGACCTCTTAATCAATATTTAGGTTCGCAATTATGAATCAAATGGAGAAAGTGATAGCACAATATGTTCATTCTTCCTTTACTAATGCGATTTCATTCACTTAACTATTTTTAGATTAAAGCACCTAAGCTCGTCACGAATGGATATTTAGTTGATTTAAAGAAAGACGTACTCATTTACTATGTTCATAAGAATGATCGAAACACACTAAATGATGAATCAATCAGACAACTTTTTGTTGAGTAATATATTTTTAATCAATTAAAACAAAAGTTCATTAAGAATGAACATAGATCACTATATTATTTAAAGAGACCTCCCATTCATTTGTTACATTCGTAATTACGAATCAAATGGAGAAAGTGATAGCACAATTTTATTATTTTTTCTAAATTTATGTGATTTCATTCGCATAAATAGTTTTAGAGCAAAGCACACATGGTGGTCACTAATGTATATATAGTTGTTTTGAAGAAATACGTACTTATTTACTAAGTTCGTAATATTGAATGAAATGCCCTAAACGATAAACCAACCGGACCAATTTTGGTCTAGTTATATTCTTTCTATCGATTAAAACCGAAGTTTGTTAAGAATGTACATAAATCATTATAATGTTTAAAGTCTAAAGCGACCTCCCAATCAATTGTTAGATTCGCAATTATGAATCAAATGGAGAAATTAATAGCACAATTGGTATGTTCATTCGTTTAACTAGTTTTAGAACAAAGGACCAAAGCTCGTCACGAATGTATCTTTAGTTGCTTTGAAAAATACATACTCATCTACTAAGTTCGTAAGAATGAATGAAACATATAAAATGACGAACCAATCGGATCAGTTTTGGTCTAGTTATATCCATTCAATCTATTAAAACTAAAGTTCGTTTAGAATGTGCATAAATCATTATATTATTCCAAGTTTAAATAGACCTCTATATAATTTTTTAGGTTTATAATTATGAATCAAATGGAGAAAGTGATAGTACAATATGTTTGTTCTTTCTTAACTAATGTGATTTGATTCGCTTAACTAGTTTTAGAACAAAGCACCTAATCTCATCACGAATGTATAGTTAGTTGTTTTAAAGAATGACGTACTCATATACTATGTTCATAAGAATGAATGAAACATACTAAATGATGAACCAATCAAACAACGTTTGGTCTACTTATATCCTTTTTAATCGATTAAAACTGAAGTTCGTTAAAAATGTTCAAAAATTCTTATATCGTTTAATGTTTAAAAAGACCTCCAACTTAATTGCTAGGTTCGTAATTACGAATCGAATGGAGAAAGTGATAGTACAATTTGTCTGTTCTTCCTTAAAAAATGTGATTTCATTTAGTTAACTAGTTTCAAAACAAAGCACCCAAGCTTGTTATGAATCTTTCTTTAGTTGTTTTAAAGAAATATGTACTCATTTACTATGCTCGTGAGAATGAATGAAACACACTAAATAACATACCAATCGGACCACTTTTGGTCAAGTTTATCTTTTTAATCAATTGAAACCAAAGTTCATTAAGAATGTACATATATCATCATATCATTTAAAGTTTAAAGAGACTTCCCATTTATTTGTTACATTCATAATTGTGAATCAAATGGAGAAAATGATAGCACAATTTTAACGTTTTTCCTTAACTTATGTGATTTCATTCTTTTAAGTAGTTTTTGAACGAAGCACACAAGCAAGTCACAAATATATATATTTAGTTATTTTGAAGAAATACATACTCATTTACTAAGTTCATAAGAATGAATGAAATACCCTAAAAGATGAACAAATCATACCACTTTTGGTCTAGTTATAATCTTTCTATCGGTTAAAACCGAAGTTCATTAAGAATGAGCATAATTCATTAAAATATTTAAAGTCCAAAGAGACCTCCCAATGAATTGTTAGATTCACAATTATGAATCAAATTGAGAAAGTGATAGCACAATTTGTTTGTTCTTTCATAACTAATGTGATTCCATTCGCTTAACTAATTTTAGAACAAAGAACCCAAGCTCGACGCAAATGTATATTTAGATGTTTTAAATAAATATACTCATCTACTAAGTTTATAATAATGAATGAATTCACTAAACAATGTACCAATCGGACCACTTTTGGTCTAGTTATATCCTTTTAATCGATTAAAACCGAAGTTCATTAAGAAGGAGCATAAATCATGAAAATGTTTAAAATCTAAAGAGACCTCCCAATGAATTTTTAGATTCACAATTTGTCCATTTTTTCATAACTAATATGATTCCATTTGCTTAACTAATTTTAGAACAAAGCTTAAGCTTGTCACGAATGTATATTTAGTTGTTTTCAAGAAATACATACTGATCTGCTAAGTTTGTAATAATGAATGAAATTAACTGACAAATGGGCGAATCTACTTTTAGCCTAGTTATATCTTTTTAATCGATTAAAATCAAAGTTTGTTAAGAATGTGTATAAATTATTATATTATTGAAAGTTTAAAATAGACCTCATCATCAATTTTTAGGTTCGTAATTATGAATTAAAGGAGAAAGTGATAGCACAATATGTATGTTGTTCCTTAACTAATGTAATTTCATTTTGTTAACTAGTTTTAGAACAAAGCACCCGAGCTCGTCACAAATATATATTTTGTTATTTTAAAGAAATATGTACTCATTTACTATGTTCATAGAAATGAATGAAACACACTAAACGATGAACTAATAGGACAAATTTTGGTCCAGTTATATCTTTTTAATCTATTAAAAACCAAAGTTCATTAATAATGTACATAGATCGTTATATTCTTTAAAGTTTAAAGAGACCTCTCATTCATTTGTTGCATTCATAATTATGAATCAAATGGAGATAGTAATAGAATAATTTTATTATTCTTCTTTAACTTATGTGATTTCATTTACTTAACTAGTTTTAGAACGAAGCACACAAGCTGGCTACGAATGTATATTTAGTTGTTTTGAAAAAATACGTACTCATTTACTAAGTTCGTAAGAATGAATGAAATACCCTAAATGGTGAATTAATCGGGCAACTTTCGGTCAAGTTATAATCTTTTTATCAGTTAAAACTGAAGTTCATTAAGAATGTGCATAAATCGTTATAACATTTAAAGTCTAAAGAGACCTCCCAATCAATTGTTAGATTCACTATTATGAATCAAATGGAGAAAGTGATAGCAATATTTGCATGTTCTTTCTTAACTAATGTGATTCTATTCGCTTAACTAGTTTTAGACTGAAGCACATAAGCTCGTCATGAATGTATATTTAGCTATTTTAAAGAAAAACATACTCATTTATTATGTTCCTAAGAATGAATGAAACACACAAAATGACGAACTAATCGGACCACTCTTGGTCTTGTTATATCTTTTTTAATCGATTCAAACTGAAGTTCGTTAAAAATGTACATAAATCGTTATATTGTTTAAAGCTTAAGGAGACTTCTTTTGTCTAATCTTCCTGATTGGCTGAGTGGGGGCAGAGGCACAATTTTTGCTCCGGCCTCTTCTTTCCTCTCTTTCATCCATCTAAAAACACATACATTCGGACAGCAGCTTGTTGAGGGGGAAAGTCAACAACTTTAAACTCAGCTTAGAGGTAGAGGCTTAGCTGAGAGGGTGCAAAGCTTTGGAGGCGGGATGGTAGAGGTAGGATGCATTTTTAACACCCATAATCATGCTGATTTGGATGATGTATTCCAGCCCTACTTATGCTTGATTTTTGATTTCACATTTCAGCCTAATTCAATCCCTTATGATTTAGATTCGATCCATGATTTTCAGCCTTAGTTGTTGCTATACTCTTGCTGATTTGATCCATGATTTTCAGCCCTAGTTGTTGCTATAATCTTGCTGATTTGATCCATAATTTTTAGCCTTAGTTTATGGTATTATATTACTAATTTCATCAATAAGATTTAGCCACAATTTGTACCACTATATTGCTGAATTGTAACGCCTGCGATTTCTTATACATTTTCCTCAAAATTAGCAGAAAATTTTTGCAATATAACTGCTATAATTTTGAAATACGAAACCGGTGAAAACAGTTTTATAATTTAAAACATAACACATCAGTTTTCTCATACACAGGCGCTACTCAAAAACAACCGTACGAATATATAAACACTTGTTTTCTCTTCTCACCCAATACAATAGATCATGGCACAAATAAAACTCGCAATGAGTCAAGGCCTGAGTCAATGGGAATCAATCCACCACTGAAATGAGCATCCATCTCCAGGAGCTCTCCGCACAAACCTGTAAAAACCTCCCGTACAACGGGGCTAAAAAGTAGGGTAATGAGTATTTTCATACTCAGTTGGAAAATACCCAGTAGGGGAGTTCTAAACAGTGAACTATGCAAATCCATACATAGATGCGTTCATGCAACTCAAACGTGAACAAACAGGCATATCATAATCACGCACATACGCATACAATCATACTAAATGCACCATCGTGCCAAAGTCATACCATCAATTTAAACTTACACAAACTCCCTTATTCAGGGTCTTACTAATTTACTTGTACCACCATACACTTACTCAAACAATATACACATACCACATCACTTATACACTGCATAACATCATAACTCAAACATGCAGGGATGTATCTCTAGCATACCAATTTCCACATGCATTCACATCATAACCAATCCCGCATGGACGTATCTCTAACATACGTATTCCCACATGCATAATGTCATCACAACCAATCCCGCATGGATGTATCTCTAGCATACATATTCCCACATGCATTTTATCATCAAAATCAACATGCATGGATGTATCTCTAACATACATATTCCCACATGCATTTTATCATCAAAATCAACATGCATGGATGTATCTCTAACATACATATTCCCACATGCATAATGTTATCACAATCAACCTCCATCAAGGAGTAATCACACATTGACGTCACACAGACGGGAGCATAGACAAGGCCACGAAGGCGTGTCATGGTACAAAATTCTACACAAGAATTCAAGAAAGATCGGGGTTGTCAATCCCTAATACTGCTCGCCCTGGACGATCCTGGCCAAGGATGTCCCATTCTCACACAGAGAATCTAGAGCAGGGGTGTTCGCCCAGGGACATCTCCTGCGGAGGGAAGAGCCCGAGTTCTCACACAGAGAACCCTAGAACACGTGGTAGCGGGGTGCACACGGCATACCACACTGGATTCTCAGGGTCCAGATGACACACATAAAAATATTCTCACGTATCCGCAAGACAAGTACACAACTCGTCCCCACATCATTCCATTAAACAAGACTCAACCCAGGGAGTGCACTCGTTCCACACAGGAACTTCAAATCGTTCCACACAGGAACTTCAAATCAAAATATGTCCTTTCGGACCAATCAACTTGCGATTAATCCACGACCGATAAACCCGGCACACAATTCCATCACATTGCATCCAATCGGTCAAATTCGATTAATCACGATGAAGCCTCAATTGGAAATCCATTTTCATGATGCGTGCAGCATGGTACATGCGTGGGCAAAGCATACATGAATCCTAATCATGATAAGTGCTCTCACCAGCCCCTAATGCATCATTCATAATCACGATATTAAGCTTCAACATCATCATTTAACCCCCACATGTGTGTGTGTGTAACTAGTAGAAGCCTTTCACATGATGCATATTAACATGCTTGAAAATCAACTCACCACCACACTACACATGTGAATTTCTACCTAAACATGAATTCCAGCGGAAATCATAGTAGAAGAATTGTTGAAATCTTAGCTAGATTCAAAACTCAACCACAAAGGCTAAACACCTATAACATCACTCATTTCATCATTGAGTCATGGCATTCACCAACATTCACACACCATTAATCACAATTTATCATGACAAATCTGTCCAACAATGATTGTAGTCCTACTGAAATATGCTTAACCAAAGGGAAACAACTATTCATAATTTCAAAATAACGATTCCAACATCATGCCACAAAACATAAGTCATTCCACCATCACTAAGCATATATCTCAACTCCATAAACTCAATAGCATGCATTTCCAGTAGCCTAACATAGCTTAAAACACTCCACATTCATATAAAATTGGCAAGCCAAAGTGGAATCATCAAAATAGGCATCATACACTCAACATGCAATTTTCTGTGTAGCCGATCGATCGCCCTTCAGGCCGTTCGATCGGTTACACGCAAAATTTTGAAAATTTCAGTTCAGCCGATCGATCGCCCTGCAAGGCCGATCGATCGCCAACACGGCAGAACAGTCATCTTCTTCCTTTCGCAAATCCAAACCGAAACACCATAGAAAACACTTCAAATCCACATCTAACACCCTAATCATCATCAAAAGTCCTCCTTGACTTCCAGAATATCAAACCAAACCATAATAATGCAAAACCCTAAGAAATCGGGATTAAATAATTCCATTTTCTAATCTTACCATTAACACACTAAATCAAGCAAACCATTTCGAAATAAGCCAAAAATGAAGAGTTTTACCATGGATAAACAGAGATTTCGAAGACCTATTACCTCAGCACTTGATTAAGCTCGGATTGAAGAGTCACCCTTCTTGAAATCCTTGAAAGCACAATGAGTTTGAATCAAACACCAATAGAAATCGATTTACTTAAGAAATCCCTAATTAAATCTTAGATCTAGGGCTTGTTGGTAGTAAAAATCGAATTTTGAATGTTAGGGTTTGTAGTAAAACACAAATCAGTAGCTTTTGATGGTCAAAAACGAATTGAATCAAGGGGAAAATGGTAGATTTGGAAGAAATTAAGAGAAAAGCCATGGATTAGTGCTTAATTAGAGCAAGCTTACCTTAATCGGCTTCTAATTCGGGCCTAAGTGGGGATTAGGCCAGCCCTCCTTCCTTAGCCTATTCCCAAAAATGGAAATGGCTCTGGTTTGCCCTTTTATAGTAAGGGTTGGGGTAGGCAAAGGTAAGTTTTGGGGTGTAAATATGAAAAGTAGGCTAAAAGTGGTTATTTTGCAAATTTAAGCACGGATTAAGCCTAATAAAATTCTGAAAATTTTTGTGTGACCTTAAGTATATGTCTAGGGTCATTTGACACAAAAATAAAATTTTCGACCGTGGGGCCCACAGGGGTCCCGCCAAAACCCTAGTTTTTGGGAAAATAGTGAAAAATCCAAAAATTTCCAAAAATTCACATTTGGTTTAAAATCACTTAAAACCACTAATAATGAAGTTAATTTTGGTTAAAACCATCACAAACTCTATTTATTTACAAAATCACCGAATAAGATCAGAAAACACGTAAATCTCACGATAACCCATAATTAAAGAAAACCAAAACCGGTTTAAAGATGAGGGTCCTTACAGCAAATCTGGGCAAGAGGGGGTCAGCAGTAGGGAGGCTAGTACTAGAGCGCTGGGGAGAGAGGGCCGGGGGCGAACGTAGGGTGGCCGAAACTGGATCAGAGTAGGATGGCCTGAGCCGGATGCGGGCGACGGAGGACAGCTAAGGGGTGGGGCATAGGAGGGGACGAACGGTGGGGGTAAAATGGGGCGGACAGGCAGCGGACAAGTGGCGGACAGTGGTGGACAGGTGAAAGATGGCAGACGGCGACAGGGGGAGGGAGTTTGCAACAAACACACGCGTAGGCAAAATCGCTCATGCATGCGATATTTATTTGCCTAAGCGGGGCAAAAATTTTGCCCCCGCGGGCCATTTTCGCACGGTGCACATGTGCAACATTTGTGTGTGAGTCTTTTGTTTTATCGACGCTTATAAGGCGTCGCAAATGAATGTCATTTGTGATGCATAATCTAAGCATTGCAAAAATAATCCTTTTAGCGACGTGTATAAAGCATCACAAGTATTTAAGAATTGCGGCATTTTTTTAAAAAAATGCCAATTGTTTTCATTCGCGACGCTTATAAATAAGCATAGCAAAAATTGTAATATTTGGGATGCTTATCCACAAGCGTCGAAAATACTATTACATTCTCCTCTCTCACTTCACTTTCTCTCCCCTCTCTCTCCTCACCCCTATCTTCTCTCTCTCTGTCCTCTCTCTCTCTGTCCTCTCTCCTCCCTCTCCGCCTCTCTCCCTTTCCCCTCCCCCTTTCTCTCTACCTCCCTCTCTCTCTCCTCCTTCTCTCTCTCCTTTGCTCTCTCCCTCCCTGTATCTTCCCTCTCTCCTCTTGATGCACTGAAATAATGTTCAATAAAATGTTTTCAAATTTCAAATTGCAATCCTATTTTGTGTTAAGTCATTGCTTATTTGGGCTATTTATGTTTTGAACAGTCTTCAACAGGATCCAACTGGAAGAGGAAGTGAAGCCCAACTACCCAAAGCTATTTAAAAGTCAAGAATGGGCTCTTAATAGTCTAAACATGCATGGAATGGTCGAACACAACCTTTTGGACCCGTTGGATTTGAGATTTGCATCAAGAGAACTAAATTAGGAAAGAAGCTGATTCAGACAGATTGATACATCCATAGTCTTTTGACCATATCTTTCTCTGTATAATTGGGATTGATACGATTCTGGTGGCATTGGAAAGAAGACTTTTGTGGCTACATTTTTTAGTTCAGGAAGAAATTCCAAATGCTAAAGATTTATGAGTCGAATTTGGCAGCAAATGGACAGATAGTAAACTAACCCGAGGCCAACACATGGAGAATCTTTTCATTGGTTGTGATTGATACACATAAGGAAAAACAATGAGGCTGATTAGATATATAAAGGAAGATTCAAAGATACTTATTTGCTAAATAAATTATTGATTTATGTGATTTATTTAGAATCTAATCATTGTCGAAGAAGCAACCAATCAGGCAATCAATCAGGATGCAATCTGGAGATATGATTTGACTTTCCCCTTTGAAGCAACCCCTTCTACTCCTATAAATAGAGGGGTGGATGTGATAGATGGATGATCCCCTCCTCTTTGGAGCTCTCTTCTCCTATTTTTCTTCTCTTCTTTTGTATTTTTGTTTTTCGTGTTTCATTCATGTTTCATCAATTGTTTCAAGTAAGTATGGTCTATTTGAAGTGATGTTTATTTAATATTGTTCTTCTTTTTGTTTCTTTATGATTTAGATACATAAAATGCTTGAAGGCTCTCCTTTTTGATCTTTTGTGATTTGGATACATAGAAATCTTTAAGGGACAATTATTTTTATCCTTCATCTATCCAAAGTATTTTCTATCTTTAATTTCAATTTTAATGTTCATATCTTCTGGTTAGATAAAATCTTCATTCGATTCTAACTGAGATAACATGATACATGAAGAACATCATTAGATGTTATAATGATCCTTAATGCCTTAGTGTTTTCTCTTCTTGATTTCTTAACTTGTTATTCCCTCAATACTCTTCCACACTTTCTCTCTTATTTTTTTCTTTGTCTATTTCTTCGTAACCATTTTCTTTGTTGCACATAGCTATCCCTGTTGATCGACCTTGTCTACTACAATTTGCAAGTGAAATGAATCTGAATTTGACTTCTTTATAGTCTTGTTTTAGACATAACAACAAATTGGCACCGTTGCCGGGGATTGCAACGTGTGACAAGAATCCGTTACGAAAAAAAAACTCACTCTAACTTTACTAATTCTCTAACTTTTATTTTTGCACACTAACTCTTTAAATTCAGTCATTTACTTTTAGTACTTAAATTCTGTAATTTTTCTTTTTTTTTTTGAGACCGGAGGCACTACCTACGTTACTACCAAAAAATTTTCGGGATCAAACGTGTACCTCGATAGTGGCTTTGGCCTTACTTTTGTAATTTTAATTTTTGTCTATTAACTTCTAACTCTCTAACTTTTTATATTTTGTCATTTAATTTTTGCACTTTTGCTTTCTTTTGTTAATAAAAAAAAAAATTGTTGTTGCATGTTCACATAGGTGCGTGATAAGTCTGGACGATTGAAAAGAGTGAACAAATCTTTTGAAAATTATCTTTATTTTGATACAATGGAGGATCAAAGAACTAATGAGGAACTAAGAAGTGATAACGGGGATAATAATGCACAAAATATTCAAGTTAAAACCTTGCGTGATTATTTGCAACCAACTAGATTAAGTTCTCCTTCTTGAATTATTTTTCCAACTAATGTGGGCGGTTTTAAACTCAAGCCGGGTGTAATTCAATTACTAGCCAAATTTCATGGCTTAGATTCAGAAAGCCCATATTTGCATTTAAAAGAGTTTGAAGAGGTTTGTGCAACTATGCCAAACCAAAATGTTTCAAATGATGCTATTAGATTAAAACTCTTGCCTTTTTCTTTAAAGGAAAACGCAAAAAAATGGTTGAATTCTTTGAAGCCAAGATCCATTGGATCATGACAAGAAATGCAAAGAGAATTTTTGAAAAAGTTTTTCCCCACTTATAAAACTAATACACTTAGAAAGAACATCATGAATTTTTCACAAAAAGAAAATGAGACTTTCTTTTAATGTTGGGAGAGATTTAAAAAACTTTTGTTGTTGTGCCCACATCATGGATATGAAACATGGCATATAATTAGTTTCTTTTATAATGGCTTATCTTCTCAAATGAGGCAATTTGCTGCAATGATGTGTAATGGAGAGTTTTTGAGTAAAAAACCTGAGGAAGCATGTGACTATTTTGATGTGTTAGCTGAAAATGCTCAAGCATGGGAAGATTCTAATGAATTTGAAAGTAGTAATAAAACCAAATCTAATGGGGCAACTAAGGGAGGCTTGTACCTTCTTAAAGAAGAGGATGATGTAAAAGCAAAAATTAGAAGTTTAACTAGAAAGGTTGAGGCTATGAAAAATAATAGGGAAAACATCTCTAAAGCTTCTCAAAAAGCACAACATATTTGTAATATATGTGAGAGTGATGGACACCAAACACAGGATTGTCCAACAATCCCTGCTTTTCAAGAGGTGTTGCATCTTAAGCAAATGCTATGAATACTTACAAAAGGCCATTTTCTTCTCCTTATTCTGAAACTTATACTCCTAATTGGAGAAATCATCCTAACTTTAGTTGGAGAAATGAGTCTAATGTGCAGGTACCCCCTTCTTCCTCAAATTATGTTCCACCACATAAGAAGACTCTTGAAGACACATTGCAAACATTCATGCAAAGTCAAGCAACAATCAATAACCAAACAATGCAAGCCATCAATGACTTGAAGACTTCTATCACATAATTGACCACAGCTTTAAGCACTCAAGAAAAAGGGAAGTTTCCTTCTCAATCTCAACTAAATCCTATAGGTCAATTTATAATTGAAAATTTAAACTTTTTAAGTTCACAAGAAGAGCATGCTCGAAGTCCTTAGAAATCACAAGAATGCCATTGAGTGGACCATTGTTGATATCAAGGGGATTAGTTCCCTGATTTGTACACATAGGATCTTCATGGAAAAAAATGCAAAACCTGTGAGACAAATGCAACGGAGGTTAAACCCCAACATGAAAGAGGTAGTAAGAGCAGAGGTCTTAAAATTATTGGATGTGGGTATCATTTACCCTATTTTTTACAGTCCATGGGTGAGTCCCACCCAAGTTGTCCCCAAAAAGTCTAGAGTGACAGTGGTAAAAAATGCCAATGATGAGTAAATTCCCGTTAGAGTCACAACTGGTTGGCGGATGTGCATCGATTATAGGAAATTGAATTCTGTCACTAGGAAAGACCACTTCCCCTTGCCATTCATGGACCAAATCCTAGAGAGGGTAGCTGGTCATCAATTTTATTGTTTTCTAGATGGTTATTCAGGATACAACCAAATTGAAATTGCACTTGAAAATCAAGAAAAAACAACCTCTACATGTCCATTTGGTACCTTTTCATATCGAAGGATGCCATTTGGATTATGTAATGCTCCTGCCACATTCCAAAGGTGCATGATGAGCATCTTTAGTGACATGGTGGAGCGGTTGTTGGAAGTTTTTATTGATGACTTTTCCATTTTTGGTGATTCTTTTGATGATTGTCTTGATAACTTAGAAAAAGTTTTAGTGAGATGTGAAGAGAAAAATCTAGTTTTAAATTGGGAAAAGTGTCATTTTATGGTTACTACTGGAATACTACTTGGACACATAGTTTCTGTGCAGGGAATTCAAGTGGACAAGGCAAAAATTGAATTGATTGCTAATTTGCCTAATCCAAAGTCCATAAAAGATGTTAGATACTTTCTAGGGCATGCCGGTTTTTATAGAAGATTTATCAAGAATTTTAGTGTGATATCTAGACCATTGTGTAATCTTCTATCTAAAGAGCATTCTTTTGAGTGGTCAGATGCATGTGAAGAAGCTTTCACAAAGCTTAAGAACATGTTAGTGTCCGCACCCATCATGCAACCCCCAAATTGGAACCTTCCTTTTGAAATTATGTGTGATGTAAGTGATTATGCCGTTGGGGCTGTTTTAGGGCAAAGGAAAGATAAGAAACCTTGCGTAATTCATTATGCAAGGAGAACTTTAAATAGTGCCCAAATGAACTACTCCACCACTGAAAAAGAACTTCTTGTTGTAGTATTTGCACTTGACAAATTTAGATCTTATTTGATTGGCTCTCAGATTATCATTTTTACTAACCATGTAGCTTTGAAGTACCCTTTTGAGCAAACAAGATACAAAGCCCAGATTGCTCCGATGGATACTCCTACTCCAAGAGTTTGATCTCACAATCAAAGACAAGAAGGGAGTAGAGAATGTGGTGGTGGATCATCTTTCCATATTGGAATTTTTTGATTATTCGGAAAACATTCCAATCCAAGACACATTCCCCGATGAATAACTTTTTGCCGTCTCACATCCTCCACGGTATGCCGACATTGCCAACTACTTGGTGATAGGTGAAATTCCCCACCATTGGTCTCCTCAAGATAAAAAGAGATTCTTCACCGAGGTAAAGCATTTCTTTTGGGACGACCCCTATCTCTTTAAGTATTGTCTAGATCAAATAATGAGATGTGTGTCTGATTCTGAACAAGTATGTATCATCTCTTTTTGTCATTTTGAAGCATGCGGTGGTCACTTCTCCTCTAAAAAGACCACCGCTAAAATTTTGCATTGTGGTTTTTACTGGCTGACGCTTTTCAAAGATGTTCATGAATTTTGCAAAACTTGTGAAAGGTGTCAAAAGTTAGGAGCCATATCTCGTCGAAATATGATGCCCCTTAACCCCATACTAGTTATTGAGATTTTTGATTGTTGAGGCATTGATTTCATGGGACCTTTTCCTCATTCGTTTGGCTATGTTTACATTTTAGTTGCCGTCGATTATGTTTCCAAGTGGATTGAGGCTGTTCCAAGCAAACCAATGACCACAAAGTCGTTGTGCACTTTTTAAAAGAAAATATATTTTCATGGTTTGGAACACCTCGAGCCATTATAAGTGACGGGGGGTCACATTTTTGCAATAAGCCTTTTGAGGCTTTGATGAGGAAGTATGGGATTACCCATAGAGTAGCTACCCCCTATCACCCACAAACAAGTGGACAAGTTGAGATTTTTAATAGGGAAATTAAATATATTTTGCAAAAAATAGTAAATCCAAATAGTAAAGATTGGTATTTACGGCTAACCGATGCTATTTGGGCTTACCGTACCAATTTTAAGACCCCAATTGGCATGTCTCCTTACCGTTGATTTTTGGAAAAGCTTGTCACTTGCCTATGGAGTTGGAACATAGGGCATATTGGGCAATCAAAGCTTTGAATTTTAACTTTGATAAGGCTGGCTTAAATAGACAATTGCAAATCAATGAGTTAGAGGAAATTCGACGTGATGCTTAAAAACTTTACAAAGAGAGAATGAAGGCTTTTCATGATAAAAATATCTTATGAAAAACTTTTGAGCCATTTCAAAAAGTTTTATTGTACAACTCTCGACTTCATCTCTTTTCAGGAAAATTAAGATCAGGTCCTTTCCTTGTAAAAACTATTTTTCTTTATGGAACTGTTGAAATTGAAAACCCAAAAAATGGTATTGTTTTCAAAGTTAATGGACAACATTTGAAACCATTTTGCCTCTGAAGTTGAGTCTACATCTCTTGAAAATCCAAATTATGAGGGTTGATTTTCTACATTGAGGACAATGTTTAGTTTAGGTTTGGGGGTGTAGAAAGAGATTTTTCTTTTATGTTTTTTTTGTACTTAAAAAATAAAAAAAAATAGTTAGATTTATGTTTTTGCTTATTACATTGATGCTTCTTTTAGACATGTGACTTTGTTTAATGATATCATACTATTCAGAATATGACTTGACATATTTAATAATTTTGAGTTCTGATTACTTCATATTGGTTTTTTGTGCTCCTATTTTGAAAAATAATAAACCTAAGTGAGAATTCGAGCTCTTGATTATGGTCTTACATCTTGGTGGATATCATTGAATCTAAGTAATTATTTTCTTATTAGAGTAAAACATTGGCATGATCTAGTAGTATTCATGTTATCATGATAAAGTTTTGAGCTTCACTATTCTTGGTTTGTAGAATAGTCGAGGACTTTTTGTCAAAACAATTCAAGTTGATTCTGTAATGTGCTCAAGAAAAAAAAATGTGAAAAAAAAGAATGAAAAATTATAATGAATTAAAGTCACTCTATTGAGTAGTCCGGGACTCGGCGTGTCTCACTAAGCATAGGGTGTTCGAGTCAAAAGGTAGAGTTGATTAATTTATGACATAAATAGCCTTGAAGCCTATTTGGTTCAAGTCATTAAGCTTTAACACCTAGTGTCCTGAGCCAACTGGATTGGGAGTAACTGGCCTAACACTTGTTACATGGATCTTATAGAAAACTTAAAAGGCTAAGCCTTACACATGTCATGTGAGATGAGTTGACATGTGATCTAGGGTGTTTTACTTTTCAAGGAAGGTTTTGCATGATTCTCTATTATGATCTCATGAAGATGAATGGATGCCAATGCCTATTTTTTTTAGTGTTAAAATTAAAATTGCTGAGTGGACATGAGACACATTGAGTTATTTGATTCATGAGATTGGGATTGTATAATTACTTGGCAATGTCTATTTTTCTAAAACTATTATGTATGTATAAGTACTTGCCACCAATATGAAGTTGTCGGAATGAATTATTGTTTAAGAAGATAAGTTGTATTATATATGATTGATTTTACTAAATGAAGTCACATGTTTAGGAGGAGTCGATTTGTAAATTTGACGTGGTTTTAATTTTAATTTTCTTCTATCATTTAAATTTTAAATTTTGTGGGTATATTTACTGCAAACCATCACGAGACACAACTCATCCACTAGTGTAAGCTAGGGGTTTAAAGGCTTGTTGCATATGCTAAATACAATCGAGATTTCCTGTGGAAGTCAAGTAGTTAGTTTTGTTTTTTATTATTTTAATTTTTATTTTGCTCGAGGACTAGCAAAAAGTAGGTTTGGGGGTATTTGATGTACTGAAATAATGTTCAATAAAATATTTTCAAATTTCAAATTGCAATCCTATTTTGTGTTAAGTCATTGCTTATTTTGCTTATTTACGTTTTGAATAGGTTAGCTGGAACTTAATTGAGTTTACATGTCTAAACAGGCTTCAACAGGAACCAACTGGAAGAGGAAGTGAAGCCCAACTACCCAAAGCTATTTAAAATTCAAGAATATGCTCTTAATAGTCTAAATATGCATGGATTGGTCGAACACAACCTTGTGGACCCGTGGGGCTTGAGATTTGCATCAAGAGAACTAAATTAGGAAAGAAGCTAATTCAGACAGATGATACAACCATAGCATTTTGACCATATATTTTTTTGTATAATTTGGGTTGATACAATTCTGGTGGCATTGGAAAGATGACTTCTGTGGCTACATTTGTTATTTCAGGAAGAAATTCCAAATTCCGAAGATTTATGGGTCGAATATGGCATGCAATTGGACAGATAGTTAACTAACCCGAGACTAGCACATGTAGAATATTTTCATTGATTATGATTGATACACACAAGGAAAGATAATAAGCTGATCGGATATCTAAAGGAAGATTCAAATATACTTATTTGCTAAATAAATCATTAATTTTTGTGATTTATTTAAAATCTAATCATTGTCAAAGAAGCAAGCAATCAGGCAATCAATCAAGATGCAATCTGGAGATATGATTTGACTCCTTGAAACAACCCCTTCTATTCCTATAAATAGAGGGGTGGACGTAATAGATGGATGATCCCCTCCTCTTTGGAGCTCTCTTCTCCTATTTTTCTTCTCTTCTTTTGTATTTTTGTATTTAGTTTTATTGTAATGGCTTTCTAAGCTCTCAAGCTAAGGCTAGAGGTGATTTGTAACAATCTAATAAACTTTTATTCATGTTTCATCAATTGTTTCAAGTAAGTATGGTTTATTTGAAGTGATGTTTATTTAATATTGTTCTTCTTCTTGTTTCTTTGTGATTTGGATACATAAGATGCTTGAAGGCTCTCCTTTTTGATCTTTTGTGATTTGGATACATAGAAATCTTTAAGGGACAATTATTTTTATCCTTCATCTATCCAAAGTATTTTCTATCTTTAATTTCAATTTTAATGTTCATATCTTCCAGTTAGATAGAATCTTCATTCGATTCTAACTGAGATAACATGATACATGAAAAACATCATTAGATGTTACAATGATCCTTATTGCCTTAGTGTTTTCTCTTCTTGATTTCTTAACTTGTTATTCCCTCAATACTCTTCTACTCTTTCTTTCTTATTTTTTTCTTTGTTTATTTCTTCGTAACTATTTTCTTTGTTGCACAAGGCTTTCCCTGTAGATCGACCTTGTCTACTACAATTGGCAAGTAAAATGAATCTGAATTTGACTTCTTCATAGTCTTGTTTTAGACGTAACACCTCTTTCTCTCTCCCCCTCTCTCCTCTCTCTCTATATCATCTCTATTTTATCTCCCTCTACATAATTTTAAATAAATATAATAAATTAAAAGGTAATAGCGACGCATAGGAATATGCGGCGCTATTACCTAAGTTATTAGTGACACATAGGAATATGCATTGCTAATGCTGAGGGTATTAGTGACGTATATTCTTATGGGTCGCTATTATAAGAGTATTAGTGACGCATATCTATATGCATCGCTAATACATTTTTTATTTATTTATTTTTTAATTAATTTTTAAATATAAAATATTAAAATTAAAAATTTCCCCCTCTAATCTCTCTCCTCACCCCCTCTCTCTCCACTCTATCTCCTCTCTCCAGCCTCTCCCTCTCTCTCTCCTCTCTCTCCCTATCTCTCACTCTTCTCTCTGCCTCTCTCTCTCTCTCTCTCTCTCTCCCTATCTCTCTCTTCTCCCTCTCTCTCTCCTCTCTCTCCCTATCTCTCTCCGCCCTCACTTTCCTCCATCTCACTCTTCCCTTTCCCTCTCTATCACCTCACTCTCTCACCTCGCCCTCTCTCTACTCTCGCTCCTCTTTCTCTCTCCTCTCTCTCTCATCAATCCCTCTCTCTCCTCACCTTCTCTCTCTCCCCATGTACTCTCTCTTATCTCTCTTCACTCTCTCTTTTATTATAAATTATATTTTAAAATTAATAAGAATTTTTAAGAAATAAATTATATTATATATAAATAGTTAAAGTTTAATCTATTATTAACACTACTTTTTATTAAAAATTTTATATTTATTATTTATTAAATTAAATTAATTAATAAAGCTATTAGCCACGCTTGTAAACAAGCGTCGCTATTATAAATGCTATGTGTGACGCTTGTTTAAAAGTGTCGCTACTAATTCAATTTTTTTACTTTTTTATCTTTTAGTCATAACTAGTAGTAACAATTTTTTAAACGTCGCTAATAGCAGGACTATTAGCGATGCTTTTACAAAAGTGTTGCTATTATGAGTGATGCTTAAGAGAAAGTGTCACTAATAGTTATGATTTTTTACTTTTTTGATTTAAAATATATATATATATCTTTTAGCGACATTTGTGTAAAGCGTCGCCAATAGAGGAACTAGTAGCAACGCTTATAATAAAGTGTTGCTAATATGATTACTATTAATGACGCTTTAATCTTAGCATCGCTAATATATGACTATTAGCGACACATAAAACATGTGTCGCTAATAGTTCATTTTTTGTGACACTTTTTTATGCGTCGTTAGTTGTTTTTAGCGACGCTTGGTGTTGCGACGCTAATACTACATTTTGTTGTAGTGAAAGCACCCAAGTTTATCACGAATGTATATTTAGTTGTTTTAATGAAGTCAGTACTTTTTTACTAAGTTCGTAAGAATAAATCAAACATACAAAATGACAAATGAATAGGATACTTTTGGTCCAATTATATCCTTTTAATCAATTAAAACCGAAGTTCGATAAGAATTTTCACAAATCATTATATCATTTAAAGTTTAAATAGACTTCCGAATCATTTGTTATATTCGTTATTATAAATTAAATGGAGAAAGGGATGTCACAATTTGACCGTTCTTCCTTAACTTATGTAATTTCATTCGTTTAACTAGTTTTAAAATAAAGCACCCAAGCTCGTGACGAATATATAATTAGTTGTTTTAAAGAAATATGTACTCATTTACTAAGTTCATAAGGATGAATCAAATGAAATAAACGATGAACCAATTAGACAACTTTTCATCTAATTATATTCTTCTAATCGATTAAATCCAATGTTTGTTAAGAATGTGTATAAATTATTATACCGTTTAAAGTTTAAAAGACCTCCTAATCATTTGTTACATTCGTAATTATGAATTGAATTGAGAAAGCGATACCACAATTTGACTATTTGTAACACCTCGAGTTTTTATTCACATAAACATGAGGCAATGCAAACCCAAGGTGTTAATTTTCATAGCCAAGCACCTCATAACATTAATAAATCACCTAATAAAGCAATATAATCATTAATCCAGGATCTTGGCTGAACCAAGTGCAAGTACCTTAACATGATAAAATAACATAATCTAAAATCATAGGGCAACACAATGCCTGATTACAGCTCAGCATGAAAATAAAAGCTAATGTTCTACTAACTGCAGAAATTTACCCTATTAGTAATGAATAAAGTCTGCTAAAGAAGTCCCGCTACTTTGAATTTGGAGCTGAGCCTACATCATAGAGATGCGTGAGTATTTCCAAAAATACTCAGTAGTTTGCATGAAAAACCACTCATAGTCAAAAGATTAAGATGATGTAAGAAAAAGCAACATAAATCAACAAACAATGAACTGCAACCATCAAATAAACAACGATACATGTAGAAGAATGTATAGAACACTAAATATCAAATTTAACCATACTCACAAGGCTGACCTTTAACTAGTAAAGGACCGAAACAACTCGAATGATTGTTAACAGTAATCCCAGCATGTCTAGAGATCCACTTGGATTAGCACTAGGCCAAGAGACGTAGGTACCAACTATGCTCATGGTGGAGACACTGGCCGGAGGTAGATGAGCCTTCCATGATGCTCAAAAATCTGGATGTGCGCGAATGCTCAAAGAGTTGGGAACCAAAGTCCCAAAGGTGTCGAGGCCACACGGGCCTAAATTTCAGCAATTAATGGGAGAACTCTTTAAACTTTAAATGATATAATCATTTGTGAACATTCTTAGCTTACTTCGGTTTTAATCGATTAAAAGGATATAACTTAACCAAAAAAGGTCATATTAGTTCATTGTTTAGTATGTTTTCATCTAAAACTATTAAATATATATTCGTGACGAGCGTTGGTGCTTGGTTAACTTATAGTCCAATTAACTTGATTTAGACTATAAATGATTTGTCAATATTCTTAGCTTACTTCAGTTGTAATCGATTAAAAGGAAATAACTTAACCAAAAGTAGGCCAATTGGATGGTTGTTTAGTAGGCTTGATTCATTCTTTCGAGCATAGAAAATGAGTATGTAGGCATTTAAAATAATTAAATATACATTCGAGACTAGCTTTAGTGCAATGTTCTAAATCTAGTTAAGCGAATTAAATCATATAAATTAAGAAAAATGGTCAAATTGTGAAATTTATTTGTCAATTTGTTTTGTTATTATGAAAATAACAAATGAATTAGAAGTCTCTTCATACTTTAAACGATATAACGATTCGTACTCATTCTTAACTTACTTCGGTTTTAATAGATTAGAAGGCTATAAGTTGACCAAAAGTGATATGATTAGTTCATCGTTTAGTACATTTAATTAATTCTTTTGAACTTACCAAATGAGTACGTTTTTATTTAAAACAATTAAATATATATTCATGACAAGCTTTGGTACTTTGTTCTAAATCTTGTTGAGCGAATGAAATCATATAAGTCAAGGAAGAACGATAAAATAGTAGAATCACTTTGTTAATTTGATTCATTATTATTTACATAACAAATAAATAGGAAGTCTAAAGTTTAAATGATATAATGATTTTTGCACATTCTTAACTTACTTCGGTTTAAATCTATCAAAATGATATAGCTTGACAAAAAAGGGTTTAATTGGTTTGTTGTCTAGTACGTTTGATTTATTCTTTTGAACTTAGCAAATGAGTACATATTCATTTTAAACAATTAAATATCTATTGGTGACGAGCTTTGTTGCTTTGTCCTAAATCTTGTTAAACGAATAAAATTATATAAGTTAATGAAGAGTGGTCAAATTGTGGAATCACATTGTTAATTTGATTCGTTATTATGAACATAACAAATTAATGGGAGTTCTCTTTAAACTATAAAGGATATAATGATTTCTGCACATTCCTAACTTATATCGGATGTAATCGATTAAAAGGATATAACTTAACCAAAAGTGGGTCGATTGGATCATCCTTTAGTATATTTGATTTATTTTTTCAAACTTAGCTAAAGAGTATGCAGGTATTTAAAACAATTAAATATACATTTGAGACGAGCTTTAGTGCATTGTTCTAAATCTAATTAATCGAATTATATCATATAAATTAAAGAAGAATGGTCAACTTGTGAAATCACTTTGTCAATTTGATTCGTTATTACGAACATAACAAATGAAAGGGAGGTCTATTTATACTTTAAATGATATATCGATTTGTATACATTCTTAACTTAGTTCGGTTTTAATAAATTAAAAGGATATAACTTGACCAAAAGTGGTCTGATTGGTTCATCATTTAGTACATTTAATTCATTCGTTTGAACTTAGCAAATGTGTATGTTTTCAATTAAAGTAGTTAAATTCATATTCGTCACGAGCTTTAGTGCTTTGTTCTAAATCTTGTTAAACGAATGAAATCATATAAGTTAAAGAAGAATGGTCAAAATGTGGAATCACTTCGTTAATTTATTCGTTATTACTTATGTAACAAATAAATTATAGGTCTCTTTAAATTTTAAACGATATAATGATTTTTGCACATTCTTTACTTACTTCAGTCAAAAGGATATAACCTAACCAAAAGTGGTCTGATTGGTTTGTCATTTAGTATATTTAATTCATTATTTTGAACTTAGAAAATGTGTACATTTTCATTTAAAACAATTAAATATACATTCGTGATGAGCTCTGATGCTTTGTTCTAAATCTAATTAAGCGAATGAAATCATATCAGTTCAGAAACAACGGTCAAATTGTAGAATCATTTTGTCAATGTAATTTGTTATTATGAATGTAACAAATGAATGAGTGGTCTTTTAAACTATAAATGATAAAACAATTTGTGCACATTTGATGCACTAAAATAATGTTCGATTAGATGCCTTGAAATCTTGAATTGCAATCTTATTTTGTGTTAATTCATTGCTTATATGTGCTATTTATTTTTTGAATATATGAATTAGGCCTTTATTGTGTTTACTGTTAGGCTACTGGAAATGCATGCTATTAAGTTTATGGAGTTGAAATATATGCTTAGAAATGGTGGAATGACTTATGTTTTGTGGCATGATGTTGTTTCCCTTTGGTTAAGCATATTTTCAGTAGGACTACAATCATTGTGGGACTGATTTGTCATGATAGATTGTGGTTAATGGTGTGTGAATGTTGGTGAATGCCATGACTCAATGATGAAATGAGTGATGTTATATGTGTTTAGCCTTTGTGGTTGAGTTTGAATTTAGATATGATTTCAACGATTCTTCTTCTATGATTTCCGCTGGAATTCATGTTTGGATAGAGATTCACATGTGTAGTGTGGTAGTGAGTTGATTTTCAAGCATGTTGATATGCATTTTGTGAAATGCTTCTACTAGATACACACACACACATGTGGGGTTAAATGATGATATTGAAGCTTAATATTGTGATTATGAATGATGCATTAGGGGCTGGTGAGAGCACTTATCATGATTAGGATTCATGTACGCTTTGCCCACGCATGTACCATGCTGCACGCATCATGAAAATGGATTTCCAATTGAGGCTTCATTGTGATTAATCGAATTTGACCGATTGGATGCAATGTGATGGAATTGTGTGCCGGATTGATCGGTCGTAGATTAATCGCAAGTTGATTGGTCCGAAAGGACATATTTTGATTTGAAGTTCCTGTGTGGAACGAGTGCACTCCCCGGGTTGAGTCTTGTTTAATGGAATGATGTGGGGACGAGTTGTGTACTTGTCTTGCGGATATGTGAGAATATTATTATGTGTCATCTGGACCCTGAGAATCCAGTGTGGTATGCCGTGTGCACCCCGCTACCACGTGTTCTAGGGTTCTCTGCGTGAGAACTCGGGCTCTTCCCTCCGCAGGAGATGTCCCTGGGCGAACACCCCTGCTCTAGATTCTCTGTGTGAGAATGGGACATCCTTGGCCAGGATCGTCCAGGGCGAGCAGTATTAGGGATTGACAACCCCGATTTTTCTTGAATTCTTGTGTATAATTCTGGATCATGACACGCCTTCGTGGCCTTGTCTATGCTCCCGTCTGTTTGACATTAATGTGTGATTACTCCTTGATGGAAGTTGATTGGGATGATGTTATGCATGTGGAATATGTATGTTAGAGATACATCCATGCGGGATTGTTATGATGTGAATGCATGTGGGAATATGTATGTTAGAGATACATCCATGCAGGTTGTGATGATATTATGCATGTGGGAATATGTATGTTAGAGATACATCCATGTGGGATTGGTTATGATGTGAATGCATGTGGGAATATGTATGTTAGAGATACATCCATGCAGGTTGTGATGATATTATGCATGTGGGAATATGTATGTTAGAGATACATCCATGCGGGATTGGTTATGATGTGAATGCATGTGGGAATATGTATGCTAGAGATACATCCATGCAGGTTGAATTATGCATTATGATGCAGTGTTAGGTGATATGAATGTGTGATCAGAAAGTGATGCACCATGTAAATCTTTGATCTGAACGATCTCATTACTATGCTATCGTATTTTCAACGTTGTTAGTGATATTAAAACCATTGCTGAGTGTTAAAACTCACCCCTCTTTTGTGTTTTGATTTGGGGCTGCGTGGTGCGACACGCAGACGGACAGGATTGCCTCTTTGAGGAAAGGTCAGAGGTAGCTTGGGTGTGATGATGGAGATCGTTGCGTGACTTACCTTCGTTTGTTTCATGCTTTATGTTAGAACCTTTGTGTAGGGTTCTTGTTTTGGATTATGTCATATACTACAGTTGTGATGCTTATGACTTATTTTGAGCCGGTGTGGGCTTTACTTAACTAAGCTTGTGGGTTTGAGATTGTTGTTTACTTTGTGATAAGCAACACATTTTCTCCCTTTTTATTTACTCTTGCTCAAAGGATTGTGCGCAATCCATGTTTCTGTTTATCGCCCGTGGTTAGGGTTAAGTCTTCCGCTAGATCATTTTCTCAATTTTCACTTCGTCACCCCCGCGCGTTTGACCGGCCCCTGGACCGGGTTCAGCTCGGGTCGGGCATCGCCGGGGTGTGACAATTTTACTTTAAGTACTTTCCTCCTCATGTCCAGAGGCAGAAGGAGAAGGAGTTTCTTGACTTAGACCATGGTTCTATGACTGTTCTACAGTGTGAGACCAAGTTCGTGCAACTATTGAGGTTTGCCACCCACTCCTGTCCAAATGAGCTGAAAAGGGAAAAGAAGTTTGTGTACGGCCTAAAGGATGGACTGCGAGCAAAGGTGCTTCCTTCCCATTCAACTATAGTGGCAAAGGCAATAGATTTGGCATCCATGATGGAGGAGGACTATAAGCGGGTGTAGGACAGAAAGAAAGGCTCGAGAAAGGGTCAAGGAAATAACTCAAAGCAAGGAGACAACAAAAGGTCAAGCGAGGATGATAACAATCGCTCTAGTAAACAGCAGAAGCCACATCAATAGAATCAGCAAAACCTGGAGGACAAGCCATCACAACAATTCACAAAGAATAGTGGAAATGTCGATCATGCGACAAGGAATATCATCCTAGCAAGCCTTGCCAACTATAAGATAGGAGGTGCTATGCATGTTCAGAGAAGGGGCATATTTCTGAAGACAACCCCAACAAAGCTAACTCCAACTAATTCTCTTCATTTTGAGGACAAAAAGTCTTTAAGGGGGGAAGGATGTAACATCCCTAATTGTAGGTAAAAAGAAATTTTACTTGTATGTGCTTGTTTCTTTTACTTGGTTGATTGGAATCATATCATTATTATGATTTTGATAACCATATAGGCTATATGGGGTCTGGCCTTGGTGTGAAGGGGGCCACTTGGCAACTAAGGGGTCCGGCCTTGGTTAGAGGGGGCCAATTTAGTAAATAAAGGGTTTGGCCCTGCTAGGATTATGCTTGAGAGAGGAGCTCTAGTAGGGTTGGGGTATAGAATTCCTAAGGTAACTAGAAATTGGATGGGGAAGTGGTGATGGGGCAGTCCCTAGAAAGTAGGGGGTATCCGCAAGGGTAGTGGGGCGGACACAAGAGTCCTATGGCCAGCCACCTCTCTTAGGTGTGTCCCTATATTATAGGGGAGTGTTTAGCAAGCAATTTGGGGTGGCACACCAATTCTAAATCAGGCCAATCCTAATTGGCCACCCCTAGAAAATAGGGAATTAGTTATAAAAGACATTTGGGGGGAGAGTCAATTTTTTCTCCGGCCTCTTCTTTCCTCTCTTTCTTCCATCCAAAAACACATACTTTCGGCCGACAGGTTGTGGAGGGGGAAAGTTAGCACCTTTGGACTCAATTTAGAGGCAGAGGCTTAGGAGCAAGGGCGCAAAGCTTTGGAGGTGGGCTGGTAAAAATAGGATGTAGTTTTTACACCCATAATCATGCTGATTTGGATGATGTATTCCAGCCCTATTTTGACCCTTATGATGCTTGATTTTTTATCTCACATTTTGGCCTAATTTAATCTCTTATGATTCTAGTTTTAAATATTTGTATCAGCCCTAATCTAATCTTTTATCATGCTGGATTTGGTCATTCATTCAAGCTCTAATTCGATTTCTCATGGTGCTGATTTTGATTCTATATCTTAGCCCTAAGTCGACCTCTTATGATTCTGAATTTAATTACATATTTTAGCCATAATTTAATCTATTACCTTGCTAAATTGATTAGGAGTTTTAGCCCTAATTCCATCCAATACCTTTGATTGTAAGATTTAGCCCTAATTCAATCTATTACCTTGCTAATTGATTAGGAGATTTAGCCCTAATTTAATCTATTACCTTCCTGAATTGATTAAGAGTTTTAGCCCTAATTCAATCTAATACCTTGCTGAATTTCATTGTAAGATTTAGCCCTAATTCGTGCCAATACCTTGCTGAATTTGATTGTAAGATTTAGCCTTGATTCGTGCCATTACCTTGTAGGATTTGATTGAAAGTTTCAACCTTTATTAGTGTCATTCTCTTGCTGATTATATCAATTTTCTTCAGCCCCAGTTTGGTGCATTGACATGCTGAATTAGGTTATTCAATCTCAGCTTTAATTTGATTTATGTCTTGTTGAATTAGGTTATTCGATCTCAGCTATAATTTGATTTATGTCTTGCTAAATTAGGTTATTCTATCTCAGCTTTAATTTGATTTATGTCTTGCTGAATTAGGTTATTCTATCTCAGCCTCAATTTGATTTATGTCTTGCTAAATTAGGTCATTCTATCTCAGCCTCAATTTGATTTATGTCTTGCTAAATTAGGTTATTCTATCTAAGCCTCAATTTGATCTATGTCTTGCTGAATGAGGTCATTTTATCTCACATTCAATTTGATCTATGTCTTGCTGAATTAGGTTATTCTATCTCAGCCTCATCTGATTTAGGTCTTGCTGAATTAGGTTACTCTATCTCAGCCTCAATTTGAGTTATGTTTTGTCGAATTAGGTTATTTCATCTCAGCCTCAATTTGATTCATTGTCATGCTGAGTATGTCAATTGGTATTATGTGTTTATGATGAGATCAAACCCTGCTTGCATTGATCTAAATCTTTGGGTTTTACCCAAGGTGTTGCTGCAACCATAAGTTGTCGTATAGTGTGATTAATCATTAATCTATTGGCATCATGTGCTTGAGTCTGAGTTTAAGTAAGCTCGCTGTAATAGCCATGGTAGTACTTTAGGCTTGTTTGGCCTCCGTACTTTTGGAACATTGGTTCCTAACTCTTTGAGTACTTCACACGCATATAAGTTTTTGAGCATCATGGAAGGCTCATCTTCCTCCGACCAGCTTGTTCATGAGTACAGTTGGTACGTATATCTCTAGGCCCATTGTTGTGTACTAGAAATGGTTGTCTAAGGGGGGGCATAGGCCTTAGGGTTGCTTAGGGTTTATTAGTCATTTCTTAATTATTAGGGAGTTTATTGTTATTTCTATTTAATAAAATTTAGTGGGCTTTTAGGCATTTGTTAGTGAGCCCATTAAGATTCTCTATTTAAGACTAAGGGCTCTAATTGAGTAGTGAATGAATTATTGTCTTGTCTTCTCCCATTTCCTCCCTTCCTCTCCCTCCTTCATGGCAGCCACGCCGCTCCCTCTCCACTTTCCTGGCCATCTTGTAATGCTCCCTTCCCCTACTTTGGCTGCTAGGCCTTTGTGGTCACCGGTCCACAACATTGGTTTTAAAGCCAAATGGTCATGAGGCAACGGACAGAGATGCTTCTAATGGCTCCTCTGTCCTCACATGTGATTGCCATCTTGGATATATGTGCAGAGCTTTCAGCTTTGGTCAAGGTGCTTCAAAGAGGTATGACAGCGTCCACACTGGCCAAGGCGCTGCCTCGGGCTGACTCAACGCTTCCACCATCATTTGCATGGAAGAAGAAGATGAATCAATTCAAGTGGGTGACCTTTTGCTGCAAAGGGAACCCATTCTGGAGGACTTGGCACACCTGCAGCCGGGCACCCCTATCATTGGGTTCTTGCCGGAGTCAATTCTGGCTGCCTCATCTTGCCGTTGACCCCAAAAGTTTGTCACCCCTTTTGTCCACCACTCCTAAGATCTAGCTTCCAAAGACTGCTCATGTAGTGCCCCCTTCACGATGGAGGGAGGAGCAGCAGCACAGGTAGTGTCAAAGCTATTGCCTTTGGTGCAAAAGGAGGCATGCGATCACTACGCAACATCACTGCCAGGCCGACTCTCACAGCCCTTCTTCACCCCAGTTCTTTTTAGAGAGCATGGTGCGTAGTGGGAATAAGCCAGCCAGCTACAGAGGGCGTTTGCAACGACGTGTTAGGGGACAATGGAGCTCCCCATCCATGGTGCTCCATCATCAAGCCATAGTCCTCCATCATCTGCGCCTTCGTGGACTTCTGTCGATCATCCCGCTAGAGCACAAGGTTGTGTGAGAGGTCTCTTTCCTCCCCATGAATCTCAAGATCCTTGGAAGTGAATACGATGCAAAGGTCCTCTAGCAACCGCAACTACTATTACACTTCTCATGGCCTCCTCTCTGCTAATGATCACCTTAGGCAACCACCACCCTGACTTCCATTCTGGGATTTCTAGCAATATCTATCTCCTTCATAGCTCAAGCGGCCTCTTTGGCAAGTTTTCTATCAATAACTTTCTCCTCTCCTTTGCATGTGCAGCCAATGAATCTTCCCATCTCCACTGTCATGTCATTGGTTTTCCTAGATTCGCTATCTACTTCAATAGAGAAAATGCAGGCCAAATCCCTAATATATTTGCCAAGATAGCTGCTAGTTATCCACCGGTCACCAGCGTTTGATTCAAGCACTCCACTGTATTGAAAGGGCATGGTCCTCAACTACAAGGAGGCTCCTTTGGATGTTGGCATACTAAATTGAGGACGAGTTGTTATTCTCAATACTCAGAACCTGCCCTTGACCAAATAAGTTTAACTGAGGAAAAAATTTAGAATTAGACCTCACATCATCTGAAATACAAATTTAGGCCAGGTAAATCAATTTTGCACAATTAGACTTACAAACATTTGACTTTCCCACATGCACGCTTGAATTGCTGATAATACCCTTAGGGTATTTGAAATTAAAAGTTACGACCCTACTTTACTATTTGCATCCCAAATTCAGATTTGATTTTCCCTCGGGCACTCTAGACCTCAGCTTTCCACTCCTTCAGGCAATCTCTTATCCAGCAGAATTTCCCCTCCATCACCTTCTTCTCCTCTAGTATTGCTCCTCCTGTCACATTTTTCACATTTGAAAGTTCCAATTTATCCATTCTTCGCTCTTGACCCATCCCTGCTTTTATCTATTCTATGATGATCATTCATCTGGCCAAATTCCGTCGTCCCCGGCGACAACCATACTGGCCAAGCCTTCTCCTCCTACGGCATCTAT
Organism: Saururus chinensis; assembly: GCA_035235625.1. Classification (NCBI taxonomy): domain Eukaryota; kingdom Viridiplantae; phylum Streptophyta; class Magnoliopsida; order Piperales; family Saururaceae; genus Saururus; species Saururus chinensis. The sequence goes on from CP141140.1 coordinate 35,030,235, forward strand.
CATACAATGGAACTCTTGATGCAGTAAAAGTTCCTATTTTTTCCATCCTTCGCTCTCCACTCCGGCAATCTCTCACTCGACAGTCATTTCCCAATTGGCCAGCATTAGGCAACGGACAATCTGGCCCATTGGAGGCGGTTGTTGGCCAGGTTGGCCTGGCACAGAGCTGCTAGTTGGGGCGGAAAGGGGGCTGGCGCTGACAGTAGAACGTAGGAAGGGCCCAAGCTGCCTCCCTCTCCGCTGCCTAGCCACTTTCTCCTCTTCAATCCGTGCATGCTGCATGACATCTCGCATACCAGAACATAGAAAGTGGTGCATCTCCTCAGAAATCTTTGGTTTGAGACCTCTCTTGAACGTTCCCACCAAGGCTACCACCGGCCAATCAGGGAGGCGATTGGCAACCTTCATGAACTTTGTGTAGTAGGCCTGGATGGTGGTGGTCTAGAGCAGCGTGGAGAGCATCTCATTGAAGTCCTGGAACTCGTTGGGGCCAAACTAGATGCACAGCTCTTCAGAGAAGGTAGCCCAAGTGGGGTAGTGCATCTCCTACTCAAAACTCTAGAACCAAATGGAAGCATCCCCATCTAGGTGAAAGGTGGCTATGCACAGCTGTTCAGCCTCCAAGTGTGTTCCCTAGTAGGCAAAAAACTTTTCAGCCTTGTATAGCCCCTCCACTGGGTGGTCGTCCCCATTGTAGCGTGGGAATGGTAGGTGGGCCAAACGAGGTTCAGCCCCTCCCCGTGGTCCTCTACGGGGTCCCAAGTACTTGTCCCAGTCGTCCTCAATCTCCTGAAACAAGTTTGTGGGTGGCGGCATCATTGGGGCATTTTCCCGAACACCTGGTGTGCCTTGTATCTCCGAGGCATGGTGCCTCCCATCCACAACTTGGTCGACTATGCCAAAGCACACAGGACCTTGAGGGAAATGTGCCACCCTGTCTACCGGTGCCGGAGGGTTAGAGCCGTGCAACTTGGGGGCCTGGGACAGCCCCCGTCTCCAGGCAGCTATTGGTGGCCTGGCCAACAGAGTCGCTGAGCTACAGCCAGGCCTAAAGCGTCAACCTTGGCCATGCCCATGCTCAAGGACTTGATCTTAGCCATGATTTGTGCTAGGGTAGATTCTCTGGTGGTCTCTGGAACTATCTTTGGGCTATCTGCTGAGGCGAGAGCCTCCTTCTCAGGTGGAACTTCCAGGGCCGTGGCAGCTTGTTTACCTCATGCCATGGCTGAGGATCGTGAAGGCTCTGATACCAATGTTGTGCACGATGTGGGCACAAACGGTACCTTGAACTCTCATGCAAGGAAAGGGAAGAGAGGAAGAAGAAAGGGAAGAAGTTTTGAATATTCAATTACATAAACCAACACAAAGGAGGGGACGACTCTCTTATGGGGAGCCGCACCCTCTCACCTTGGGAAATATGCCGCTAGTGGGCCCGGCTACTCCGTGGTCCACTAGAGCTTCTAACACAGTTACTAGTCCAATACATATACAAATATTAATCAAATACAAGGGGAAATAACCTAATTACTGAAATAAAAGGTAAATGAAGAGTCTAATGAACGTGCACAACACACTAGCCTCCTTTCCACCCCTACCAGCAGCTCAGTGTCAGGCCGGCCTAGCCAATAGCCCCCACCGCTAGGTCAGCATGTTCGTCGTCTTACACCGGCACAGAAGAAGGAACGCTAGTCCAAGGGGTTATGTTTCTGATGTGATGAGAAGTTCGTCCTAGGGCATTGTTGTTCCATCAAAGTCAGCCTCCTCATGGAGGAGGTCGAAGAAGAAGAGAATGGGGCAGACAGGGCTGACGCCTCCCACTACGATGATGTGCTGCCCGAGATCTCCGTCCATGCCTTCTCGGGGCATTTAGTCCTCACACGATGCAGGTCCAAGGCCACTTCAAGCGGCAGCAAGTGGCCATACTTATTGATAGAAGCTCTACCCACAACTTCATCAACGATAAGGTGGCTTAGAGACTAGGCTGCTTTGTGTCCGATTCAAAGCCATTCGATGTCTTGATTGGTGACGGGAAACATCTAAGGAGATCCGGGGTATGTGCTCAAGCCGCCCTCTCTATCTAGGGCCACACTTTCATCATTGACCTCTTCTTATTGCCCACAAAAGGCGTGGACATGGTGTTAGGGGTTCTATGGCTACAGGAGCATGGGGACGTGGTATGGAACTTCAGGGATATGATTATGGATTTCAAGGTTCATGGGCAGGGGGTTTGAATTCTAGGGTTGCAGCACAATCAGTGAGCTCCTTCTTCCAATTCGCACTCCAAGGGTTCCTCCTGCAACAATGGGCAGCGGTCGAGGTACATCGAGACTAGCTGCCTAAGGACCTTTTGGACTTCTTGATGGACCATAGTGATGTTTTTGTTGAGCCAAAGGGCCTTCCACCAGTGCGGCCTCTTGACCACCACATCCCCATCATTTCTAGGGCGTCTCCGGCCAATGTCCACCCTTACTACTATCCTCACATCCAAAAGGCAGAGATAGAGAGCCTAGTCACCGACATGCTTCAGTTTGGGATCATCTGCCCTAACACGGGCTCTTTCTCCTCTCTTGTATTGCTAGTTCATAAGAAGGACAACACTTGGCAGTTTTGTGTCGACTACCGGGCCTTGAATTCTATCACCGTCAAGGACAAGTACCACATCCCCGTGATTGAGGAGCTTTTGGATGAGTTGGCCGGTGTGATAGTCTTTAGTAAACTCGACCTTCGATTGGGTTACCAACAGATTCGGGTGCAGCCAGCTGAATGTGCACAAGACTGCCTTCCGAACTCATGATGCCCATTTTGAGTTCCTCATCATGCCATTCAAGTTGACCAATGCCCCATCCACCTTTCAGAGCCTTATGAACGATCTCTTCAGGCCCTTCCTTCACCACTTCATCTTGGTTTTCTTCGATGACATCCTTGTCTACAGCAAGCCGTGGGCAGAGTACTTGGAGCATCTCAGGTCTGTCTTCTCCATTTTGAGAGATAATTCATTATTTTTTATGCGTTCAAAGTGTTCTTTTGGCAGCCCATAGGTTGATTATCTTGGCCACATCATCTCTTAGGAGGGGTTTCCACTTACCCATCCAAGGTGACCATCATGCTCTCTTTGCGGACACCCACCTGTGTCTGTGCACTACGAGGCTTCTTGGGCCTCACTGGCTACTACCGGAGTTTCATTAGTCGCTATGGAGAGATTACCTGGCCCCTTATAGATCTCTTGAAGAAGGGTGGATTCAGATGGACAATGGCTTCCCTAGCCGCTTTTGATGAGCTCAAGTAGTCTATGGCCTCCCCCCCGTCCTCGTTCTACCAGATTTCAGCCGCCCCTTTGTGGTTGAAATGGATTCTTTGGAGGCGGGCCTAGGGGCGGTGCTCTTGCAAGACAAGTGCCCTATTGCCTACATCAGCAAGGCTTTGGTTGGCCGCTCCTTGTCCTTTTCCATTTATGAGAAGGAGATACTGGCTATCGTCCTTTCCGTCGACAAATGGCTACCCTACTTACTCGGCCACGGCTTTTTAATCTGCACTGACCACCAACTTCCTTGAGCAATGGGTGCCCACTCCAGCATAGTAGCGGTGGGTCAGTAAATTGTTGGGGTATGATTATGAGATGGTATACAATAAAGGGTCGGACAACACTATGGCTAACACCCTTTCTCGCAGCTCTACCTCCGGTTCTTGCATGGCCCTTTCTACTCCATCCTGCCCCTTTATTGATGAGTTGTGAAGAGCAAACAGTGAGGATCCTTCGACACAGACTCTAATTGCATCTCTCCAGGCTGAACCAGCTGGCCGCCCCTTCTTTGTATGGTGGGATAACCTTCTCTTTTGGAAGGATGTACCTACTATTGATGACCTTCGCCGGTGCATTCTATCCCACTTCCATGACACTCCATTTGCCAATCACAAAGGGGCATTCCGCACCTATAAGCGGGTTATCCAAAGCTTTCAGTGGTACAACATTCGATGAGCTATTCAGGACTATGTTGCCGCTTGTGATGTATGTCAGAGAGTCAAGGCTACAACGACATCAACTGCTGGATTGCTTCAGCCCTTACCCATCCTGGACAAGGTTTGGGAGGATGTTTCGACGGACTTCATGGAGGCCTTGCCTGTGGTGCAAGGTAAGTCAGTGTTCCTGGTGGTGGTGGATCGGTTGTCCAAGTATGCTCACTTTTGCACCTTAGGGAACCCCTTCACCACCAAGACAGTGGCAAAGGTATATGTTCAGGAGGTGGCCAAGCTCCACAGCATGCCTCGCAATATTGTTTCAGTTCGTGATCGGATCTTCATATCTCAGTTTTGGCGGGAATTCTTTGTTTTACTCTCCACCTGAGTACAGCCTATCATCTGCAAATGGATGGCAAGATGGAGGTAGTGAACCACTACTTGGAACAGTACCTCCGCTACTTTACTATGTCTCAGCCCCTCTGGTGGCTCCAGCTTCTTCCATGGGTGGAGTGGTCATATAACACCACCTTCCACACTCGTATAGGGTACACACCTTTTGAGGTACTGTATGGCCACCCACCTCCAACCGTGTTATCACATGTTCCTCACCACTCCTCTATTGTCGAGGTAGACTATATGCTGCAGACACGGGATGAGGTTATGCGTCAGCTTAAGGAGAACCTCACCTCAACCTATAATAGGATGAAACATAATTTATGATGGTCATCACAGTGATTGGGAGTTCTCTATGGGTGACTTGGTTTATTTCTCCTTCCTTCATCAGCGCCAAACCTCATTGTTTTAGCCAGAACATTCCAAGCTTGCCCCTCGATTCCATGGTCCATATGCAGTGGTCGAGCGCATTGGTCTAGTAGCTTATTGTCTTGCTCTACCGCCTGGCTCATTGGTTCACCCCGTCTTCCATGTCTTCAGATTCTGATGATGTGTGGGTGACACTTCCCTCGCCACTGATGCTCCACCTCCTCCTTTGATGGGACCGGTCTTGCCCGCAAATCCTGTTCCAGCCTCGGTGCTTGATAAGCGTCGGGTCCAACATTCTGGCTGTATCATTACAAAGGTGCTTATTTCTTGGTAGGGCCAGCCCCTTGAGGATGCCACTTGGATGTTTGAGGATGAGTTCATGGCTCGCTATCCAGCCTAGTCGCCTTGAGGTCAAGGTGAATAGTGGAAGCAAGGTGGAGTGTTGTGCACGTTCACCCAGCCTCTCTATTTACCTTTTATTGCATTGCATTATGCTACTTTCCTTCGTATTTGCTTATTTAATAAGTCATTAGTGAGACAATTAATTGTATTGGACCAGCTAATGGTCCTACGGATTAGCTGGGCCCACTAGCTGGCACGACCTCCTAGGAGAAAGCACAACTCCCTATATGGGTTGTCCCTCTCCTCCCTTGTTTGGTTATGGAATAGAACAACTCTGATTTTCTCCCCTTTCTTCTTCCTTCCCTTTCCTTCCTGCAGGATTGTTCAAGGTACTGTTTGTGACAACATCGGGCACAATATTCATTCACTTAACTAGGTTTAGAACAAAGCATCCAAACTCATCAGGAATGTGTATTTAATTATTTTAAATAAGTGCATGCTCAAATATGAAATTCATAATAATGAATCAAACGCACTAAACTACGAACTAATCAGACCACTTTTTGTCTAGGTCTAGTTATATCCTTTTAATCGGTAAAACCCAAAGTTCATTAAGAATGTGCACAAATTATTATATCATTTACAGTTTAAAGAGACCTACCATTAATTATTACGTTCGCAATTACGAATTAAATGGACAAAGTGATACCACAATTTGACAGCTTTTCCTTAACCTATGTGATATTATTCGCTGAACTAGTTTTTGACAAAAGCACCAAAGCTCGTTACGAATGTTTATTTAGTTGTTTTAAAAAAATAAATATTCATTTGCTAAGTTCGTAAAAATGAATCAAGCACACTAAACAACGAACTAATCGATCAACTTTTGGTCCAGTTATATGCTTTTAATCGATTATAACCGAAGTTCATTAAGAATGTGCACAAACAATTATATCATTTAAAGTTCAAAGATAAATCTCAATCATTTGTCATGTTCATAATTATAATTTAAATGGAGAAAGTGATTCCATAATTTGACCGTTCTTCCTTAACTTATGTTATTACATTCGCTTAACTTGTTTTAGAACAAATAATCAAAGCTCGTCATGAATGTATATTTAATTTTTTTTCAAAGAAATACATACTCATTTACTAAGTTTGTAAGAATTAATGAAACACACTAAATGATGAACCATTCAGACAACTTTTGGTCTAGTTATATCTTTTCAATCGATTAAAATCAAAGTTTGTTAAGAATGTGGATAAATCATTATATCATTTAAAGTTTAAAGAGACCTCTCAATAATTTGTTATGTTCGTAATTACAAATTAAATGGAGAAAGTGATGCCACACCTTTTAATCGGTTAAAACTGAAGTTTGTTAAGAATATGCACAAATCGTTATATCGTTTAAAGTTTGAAGAGACCTCCCATTAATTTATTATGTTCAAAATTATGAATTAAATGGATAAAGTAATACCACAATTTGACCATTTTTCCTTAACCTATGTGATTTCATTTGCTAAACTAGTTTTTGAACAAAGCACCCAAGGTCATTACAAATATATATTTAGTTGTTTTAAAAAAATAAATACAGATTTGCTAAGTTCGTAAAAATGAATTAAACATACTGAACGACAAACAACCCGAACCACTTTTAGTCTAGTTATTTGCTTTTAATCGATTAAAACCAAAGTTAGTTAATAATGTACACAAATTGTTATATTGTTTAAAGAGACCTCCTAATTATTTCTCACATTCGTAATTACGAATCAAACAGAGAATGTGATAGCACAATTGGACAGTTCTTCCTTAATTTATGTAATTTCATTTACTTAAAATTTTTTAGAACAAAGCACTCAAGCTCGTCACGAATGTATATTTGGTAGTTTTAAAGAAATACGAACTCATTTACTAAGTTGGCAAGAATGAATGAAACACACTAAATGATAAAACTAATCAATCATGTTTTAGTCTAGTTATATCCTTTTAATTGGTTAAAATCAAAGTTTATTACGAATGTGCTCAAATCATTATATCGTTTAAAGTTTAAAGAGACCTCTTATTCATTTATTACATTTATAATTACAAATTAAATAGACAAAGTGTTACCATAATTTGACAGTTTTGAACAAAGCACCCAATATGATTTTATTTGTTTAACTAGTTTTTGAACAAAGCACCCAATCTCGTCACAAATGTATATGAAGTTGTTTTAAAAAAAATTATTGATTTGCTAAGTTTGTAATAATGAATCAAACGCATTAAATGATAAACTAATTAGGCTACTTTTGGTCTAGTTATATGCTTTTAATCAATTAAAACCAAAGTTTGTTAAGAATGTGCCCAGTTCGTTATATCATTTAAACTTTAAAAAGACCTCACAATCATTTTTTACATTCGTAATTACAAATCAAATAGTGAAAGTGATACCACAATTTGAACATTATTCTTTAACTTTTGTGATTTCTTTTGCTTAACTAATTTTAGAACAAAGCACCTAAGCTTGTCACGAATGTGTATTTAATTGTTTTAAATAAGTACATACTTATTTACTATATTCGTAATAATGAATCAAATGTTTATTTCATTCGCTTAACTAGTTTCATAAGAAAGCGTACATGCTTATCATGGATGTATATTTAATTATTTTAAATAAGTACATGCTCATTTACTAAATTTGTAATAGTGAATAAATGCACTAAACTATGATCCAATCAGACAACTTTTGGTCTAGTTATATTCTTTTAATAGGTTAAGACCAAAGTTCTTCAAAAATGTCCATTCATCATTATATAGTTTAAAGTTTACAAAGACCTCTCATTTATTTATTACGTTCGTAAAGACAAATTAAATGGACAAAGTGATGCCACAATTTGACCATTTTCCCTTAACCTATGTGATTTCATTCTCTTAACTAGTTTTTGAACAAAGCAACTAAACTCATCATGAATGTATATAGAGTGTTATAAAGAAATAAATACTAATTTGCTAAGTTCGTCAAAATGATTTAAACGCACCAAATGACTAACCAATTGGACCACTTTTAGTCTAGTCATATGCTTTTAATCGATTAAAATCGAAGTTCATTAAGAATGTGTACAAATCATTATATCAATTAAAGTTTACAAAGACCTCCCAATCATTTGTTACATTTTGCAATTATGAATCAAATGGAGAAAGTGATTGCACAATTTGACCATTCTTCCTTAACTTATGTGATTTCATTCGCTGAAATAGTTTTAAAACAAAGCATACAAGCTCGTCACAAATGTATATTTAGTTGTTTTAAAGAAATACATACTTATTTACTAAGTTCGTAGGAATAAATGAAATGAACTAAACGATGAACTAATTGGACCACTTGTGGTCTAGAAATAACCTTTTAATTGATGAAAATAGAAGTTCATTAAGAATGTGCTTAAATCGTTATATCATTTAAAGTTAAAAGACCCAATCAATTTTTAGGTTCATAATTAGGAATTAAATTAAAATTGATAGCACAATTTGTCCTTTCTTCCTTAACTAATTTGATTTCATTCATTCAAAGTACCCAAGCTCATCACAAATGTATATTTAGTTATTTTAAATAAATACGTACAAATTTACTAAGTTTGTAAGAATGAATGAATGCACTAAACAATGAACAAACATACCACTTTTGGTCTAGTTATGTCCTTATCATCGATTAAAACTGAAGTCTGTTAAAATTGAACATAAATCGCTAAATTGTTTAAAGTTTAAAGAGACTCCCCAATCATTTGCTACGTTTGTAATTACGAATTAAATGGAGAAAGGGATACCACAATTTTGTCATTCTTCCTTAACATATATAATTTCATTCGCTTAACTAGTTTTATAGCAAAGCGTAAAAGCTCATCACAGATGTATATTTAATTATTGTAAATAAGTATATGCTCATTTACTAAATTTGTAAAAATGAATTAAACACACTAAACTATGAACAAAACGGACCACTTTTGGTAGTTATATCCTTTTAATGGGTTAAAACCGAAGTTCTTTAAGAATGTCTACACATCATTATATCGTTTAAAGTTTAAAGTGACCTCTCATTTATTTATTATTCTCATAAAGATGAATTAAATGGACAAAGTGATGCCACAATTTGACCATTTTCCCTTAGCCTATGTGATTTCATTCTCTTAATTATTTTTTGAACAAAGCAACTAAGATCATCACGAATGTATATATTGTTGTTATAAAGAAATAAATATTAACTTGCTAAGTTCGTCAAAATGATTTGAATGCACCAAAGCGACCAACCAATCGTACCATTTTTAGTCTAGTTATATGCTTTTAATCAATTAAAACTGAAGTTCATTAAGAATTTGCACAAATCGTTATATCAATTAAAGTTTACAGAGACCTCCTAATCATTTGTTACATTTCTAATTTATGAATCAAATGGAAAAAGTGATTACACAATTTAACCGTTCTTCCTTAACTTATGTGATTTCATTCACTTAACTAGTTTTAGAAGAAAGCATACAAGCTCGTCATGAATGTATATTTTGTTGTTTTAAAGAAATATGTACTCATTTACTAAGTTCTTAGGAATAAATGAAATGAACTAAGCAACGAACTAATCAGACCACTTTTGGTCTAGTTATATCCTTATAATCGATTAAAATAGAAGTTCGTTAAGAATGTGCTTAAATCGTTATATCATTTAAAGTTAAAAGAGACATCTCAATCAATTTTTAGGTTCATTCGCTTAACTAATTAAATGAAGAAAGTGATATCACAATGTCTGTTCTTCCTTAACTAATGTGATTTCATTCGCTTAATTAGTTTTAGATCAAAGCACCCAAGCTCATCACGAATGTATATTTAATTATTTTAAGTAAATACGTGCTAATTTATCGAGTTTGTAAGAATTAATGAACGCACTAAACGACGAACAAACAGACCACTTTTGGTCTAGTTATGTCCTTATCATCGATTAAAACCGAAGTTCTTTAAGAATGTACATAAATCGCTATATCATTTAATGTTTAAAGAGACCCCCCAATCATTTGCTACATTTATAATTATGAATTAAATGGAGAAAGTGATACCACAATTTTACCATTGTTTCTTAACATATGTGATTTCATTCACTTAACTAGTTTTAGAGCAAAGCGTAAAAGCTCATCACAGATGTATATTTAATTATTGTAAATAAGTATATGCTCATTTACTAAATTTGTAATAATTAATCAAACGCACTAAACTATGAACCAATCGAACCACTTTCAGTCTAGTTATATCCTTTTAATTGGTTAAAACCGAAGTTCTTTAAGAATGTCCACACATCATTATATCTTTTAAAGTTTAAAGAGACCTGTCATTTATTTATTACTTTTATAAAGACTTATTAAATGGACAAAGTGAGGCCACAATTTAAACATTTTCCCTTAACCTAAGTGATTTCATTCTCTTAACTAGTTTTTAAACAAAGTACCTAAGCTACTTAGCGAATGTATATATAGTTGTTATAAAGATATAAAAACTCAATTGCTCAATTCGTCAAAATGATTTAAATGTACTAAATGACTGTAACGCCCGAGATTTTTTATTCATTTTCCTTAAAATTCATGGAAAATTTTTGCAATTTAACTGCTATAAATCGAGAAAAATGACGAATACAAAACCTGTGAAAATAGTTTATAATTTAAAACATAATACATCGGTTTTCCTATACAAATTTTTTTACTCATTTGATCAACCATCGTACAGCCAAAACAAACATGTGGGCACTACTCAAAAAACAACCGTATGAATAAATTGCTATGATCATAGACTTTAAATACAAATCTCTCCCAGGCATCCTTGAGTGCAAGTCCTATAACAGTCCACAGTCTAATCCAAACTAAAAGTCTAAAATATATAAACATCTTAATTCTCGTCTCACCCAATACATCGGATTGTGGCACAAACAAAACTCGCAGTGAGTCAAGGATATACCTGAGTCCAAGGAAATCAATCCACTGTGGAAACGAGCATCCATCTCTAGGAGCTCTCCATCACAAACCTGCAAAAGCCTCCCGAACAACAAGGCTAAAAAGTTGGGGAATGAATATTTTTATACTCAGTAGGAAAATTCCTAGTAGGGGAGTTCTAAACAGTGAACTCTGTAAATCCATACATAGATGCGTTTATGCAACTCAAACATGAAGCAAACAAGCATATCTCAATCATGCTCATGCGCATACAAACATGCCAAACAAACCATTGAATCAAACTTACACAAACACCCTTAATCAGGGTCTTACAAACTTACTCGTACCACTGTATGCTTACTCATACAACATACACATACTTGTACGACCTTACTCGTACAATCATACGCTTACTCAAAATCATACACTTATTGTCTTACTCAGAAATATACTCTTACAATAGTAGTCATACTTATACTCATATGCTTACCCAGAAACACACATACTCATACAGTCGTGCTCACTCATAATCGTACACATACTATCAACCACTGATGCTCATTACAACTAATAAGCCCCAGCGTCGAAAAAGAAAAGAATGCCACTGGGGCATCACCTTAACCTCCTGGGAGTGACTAGACGCCATGGACTTTTCTGAAGGTAAGGCACATCTATGCTCATGGGGCACAGGATCAAACAGGTAAGAGTAGGTCCATGATACTACTTACCTGAGCGCGCAAACATAAACACCCACACATAAGGGGTCAAACAGTTGCCCACCATAATGGGTCTTATAGTGTCAGTGCCATCTTGGGCCGAAATCATACACTTGGGCAAAAACATACAGTGCCACTCTTGGGTGGAATCATATAATGTCACTCTTGGGAAGAAATCATACAACGCTCTCAATAGAGCATCAAACGTCTAGGCTTATATAGCACACAGACAAAATCAAAAACATACATCCTTCTTAGTAGAGCATCAGACGTCTGGGCTTTATACAACACACAGACAAAGTCGGAAACATATATCGCTCTCAACAGAGCATCAAATGTCCGGTGCTCTATACAGCACACAGACAACATCTTGTAGGATAAACACCATGGCAAGACATGAGAAATGCCCAGTTGACTCATTTCAGCTGGCTCAAACACAAAACTTAATTCGTCAAACCCTCAGGTCTCAAACTCACAACGCTATCATTAGCTTTCTTATAATTCAAGTTTGAAATAAGTACATTATACAGTATAATTATGCCAAACAAACTCACAGTCCTCAACTGATCAAACTGAAGTTGATCCTGATCAAAACCCCAGTTCGTTAGGGCAACAGACTTCACTTAACCCGTCCATCTTACAACACATCTCATCGTACATCAAATCCTTACGTACTCATATAATCTCTGCCATCTACCTTATGGCCAAAACATCTTATTCGGAAGTCCTCAAACTGAGCTCCTCAGAGTCAAACCCAGTTATACCATCTTACTCATACCTCACTTATTATGCTTATTTTTCACTTCATAATTTGTACATTATGCTTGTACAATTATGCACACTCTTACTGTCTGACAATTCCCCAAAATACGCTCTAATCCAAAACAATCCATTCCAATCCTAGCCCGTCATACTCATATCTTCTGTCATCCGTCATACGCTTACACATCCATATCCAAATCCATACCAAACACTTACACTTCTTACCATCCATAGCCCATACCTCTACCCACATGCACATACGCATATCCATAGCATAGGCAAATAGCCATCATACATATGTATGTCTATCATACATACGTATAACATGCACATACTGTCATACATACGTAGCTTACAAACATGCTCACTAGCCATCACTAGCACATACATACACATTTATACATGCTTCAAACATACACACTAGTCATCACTAGCACATACATACACATTCATACATACTTCAAACAAGAACGCTAGCCATCACTAGCACATGCATAATTCATACATACTTCAAACATACACGCTAGCCATCACTAGCACATACATACACATTCATACATACTTTAAACATGCATGCTAGCCATCACTAGCACATGCATAATCCATACATACTTCAAACATACACGCTAGCTATTAATAGCACATACATGCACGTACGAAGCTTACCAACAAACATGCTAGCCATCACTAGCACATACTCAATTGACATACGAAGCTTACCAACAAACACGCTAGCCATCACTAGCACATACTCGATCAACATACAAAGCTTACCAACAAACACGCTAGCCATCACTAGCACATACATACATCCAACATCCTTGCAGCCAACATGCATGTCATATGCATTTCAACATGACATAATTCATCCTCTTACATCATGCAAATGGATCATAAGCTAACATCCATTGTATTCAATCATATAGTCCTAGCATGCTACTACTCATTCAAAGCATGCTATCATGAAATTATGAGTTCAAAGCTCCCCTACCTCATAATCATGACGTTTGATGGCGAGCAAATGATGGTGGTGGTGTTAGTGGCAGAATTGGTGGTCAAAATCCTTTTCTGGCTGAGAGAGCTGTTGTCCCGAGGGTTTTAGGAAGCGCCGGAACTACTCATGGCCAAACGGGGTGTTAGAAATCAATGCAAAAAAATCCACGATCCATGGCGGCACACTAGGGTGGCCGGGAGAAATATCGTGCCAACATAAGTGCTGGTACGACCAAAAGTCAATGGTGTACTCACTGAAGATCGGTCGGTGTCTAAGACGTACTCGGTCGGCCACAAGAAGTTGAAATCGACCATGGATAGCACCCAACGGTGATGATTTTGCATCAACAAGGGCCCACATATGGTTGGAGAGTGTGGGGCAATGCTCAAGGACAGAGAGGTGGAGGACTCCGATGTCAACTCCATTCGGTGACAGAGCCATCCGATGGTTAGGTGGCACCAAAGTGGCACCTAAACCTAGAAATGCATGTGTGGCCACATGTACATGCGGCCAAGAAGGACCATTCTAGGGGGAGATGGGTCGGATGATAGCGGCCCAAGGCCTAGAAAAGGTTGGCAGGGCTAAGGGCCCTAGCAGTGGCCAATGAAAGCAGCAACATCGCTGATCACCACCCACAACTAAAACTAATGGTACAGGTGGTTGTGCATCTCGCACGACAGAGTGAAGGGTCCGGCTTAGGGTCGAGCAAAGGCCACAAGGCCGTCACTGGCCAAGGCCTATGCTGGTGAACTCATCCACCTTCGGTCATGGTAGGCCATACAAAATCTTGCCAGAGGTCATCCGATACCGACGGCGTAAAATGGGCAAGAAAGGTCAACGGGCAAAAATGCCGGTGAGACGGAACTAGTTGCAGCTACAGGCCACAAGGAAGAGCACAAGTTAGAGGCCATCACACCGGGTTAGGTGGGGGCTAGGCTAGGGTGGCCCTTGCCATCATCACCAAGCTAGGGCAGAGCCAAACAAAGGCTGACCAGCCCCAGCCAACCATCAACGACACGATGGCAGCCAACAATAGAGCCTCTCGCTCGAATCGACCGAAAAATGCATCACGTTCCCGACATGGTTCCGAAGCAGAGGCTGAACAAGTCCCAGAGGGGTGGCCCACTGGTGTCACTAGGCCGGGGCGGAGCCAGACGAAGGTCCACTAAGTTAAATCTGCAGTCCAGACAGCGGCAGTCACAACTTCCAAAATGGACGTTGACCCAAAAACAGGGGACGACCGAATGAGCAGAGGAGACACGGAGGGGACGGAGGCTGAATCGGTCTGGGTGGGGCCATCCTTGGGCCATCACCTTGTCGGGCGGACCCCACAGTGGCCAAGTAGCCATCACTAGCCAATGATGGAGGCGACAACTCACCAAAAAATCAACACACAGTAAGGTACAAATCGGTTTGGACAGAGTAGAGGACAGCAGAGGAGATGGGATGGGTAGGGTGGTCCATAGCCTTCGCCAGACCAAGGCGAGGCTAGGGGAGGTCAGCTCAGTCATGGCTCGCCACCGGTGGCCTCCGTTTCACCGAAACAGAGCACCGGCGGAAACAGGGCAGAGGGGAAAAAGTCTGGGGGCGGCGGAGGAGAGGCCCTTTTGGGGCCGGGAGGGGTAGCCTCCCACCATCGCCAGCCCAAGGCGGAGCCATGGCGGCTGGCCGATCCATGCTGGC
This sequence comes from Saururus chinensis, assembly GCA_035235625.1. Taxonomy (NCBI): domain Eukaryota; kingdom Viridiplantae; phylum Streptophyta; class Magnoliopsida; order Piperales; family Saururaceae; genus Saururus; species Saururus chinensis. Next base: position 35,045,393 of record CP141140.1, read on the forward strand.
CCACGGTGGCGGTGGCACAAACAAAACAGAGAGATGAGAGGGCAAACTGGGGAGAGACAGGGCGAAGGGCAGAGCGGCCGTGGGGGCCGGGGCGGTGGCCCCCTATCATCGCACGGCCAGGGCAGAGCCAGTTGTGGCATCCTTGCGGCCCACCGGAGGCCAATGGAGGCTAGGCAGAGAGAACCGGAGGGGTGCGCATCAGGAAGTTTCTGGATGGGGCTCGGCCGAGCCCGAGCCCGATCGTTTGACATATATTTTTTTCTTTTTTTCTCCACTTATATCCCCATGATACGCTTACCTCCTGTTACACGTTGTATGTCCAAACTCGCGATGAAATTGCGTAGTGAGGCCCGTGGCCTATGACTAAGCCCCACACCCAACTCTGCGGGTATAAATATAGGGTAAATACACAAATACAAATATGCCGAAGCGTCACATTTTTCAGCCGAAAATGACCAAAAAATAGTAAGAATATCCCAAAAAATCATAGAAAAATTAGGGACCTTACAATGATGAACAAATCGGGCCACTTTTAGTCTAGTTATACGCTTTTAATTGATTAAAACTGAAGTTCGGTAAGAATTTGCACAAATCATTATATCCTTTAAAGTTTAAAGATACCTCAAAATCATTTGTTACATTTGTAATTATGAATCAAATGGAGGAAGTGATTAAACACTTTGACTGTTCTTCCTTAACTTATGTGATTTCATACGCTTAACTAGTTTTAGAACAAAGCGTACAAGCTCATCACAAATGTGTATTTAGTTTTTTTAAAGAAATACGTACTCATTACTAAGTTCGCAAGAATAAATGAAATGAACTAAGCGACTTACTAATTGGACCACTTTTGGTCTAGTTATATCCTTTTAATCGATTCAAACTGAAGTTTATTAAGAATGTGCACAAATCGTTATATTATTTAAAGTTAAAAGAGACCTCCAAATCAATTTTTAGGTTCATAATTACTAATAAAATGGAGAAAGTGATAGGACAATTTGTCATTCTTCCTTAACTAATGTAATTTCATTCACTTAACTAGTTTTAGATGAAGGTACCCAAGCTCGTCACGAATGTATATTTAGTTGTTTTGAATAAATACATACTAGTTTAGTAATTTTGTAAGAAAGAACACTAAACAACGAACCAAACAGACCACTCTTGGTCTAGTTATGTCCATATAATAGATTAAAACCGAAGTTTGTTAAGAATATACATAAATCTTTATATCGTTTAAAGTCTAAAGAGACCACCCAATCATTTGCTAAGTTTGTAATTACAAATTAAATGGAGAAAGTGATACCACAATTTGACCATTTTTCCTTAACATATGTAATTTTATTCGCTTAACTAGTTTTAGAACAAAGCATACAAGCTTGAAGAATATGCTCATTTACTAAATTCGTAATAATGAATCAAACGCACTAAACTATGAACCAATCAGACCACTTTTGGTCTAGTTATATCCTTTTAATCGGTTAAAACCGAAGTTCTTTAAGAATGTCCACACGTCATTATATCGTTTAAAGTTTGAAGAGACCTCTCATTTATATATTACATTCGTAAAGATGAATTAAATGGACAAAGTGATGCCACAATTTGACTATTTTCCCATAACCTATGCGATTTAATTCTCTTAAGTATTTTTTAATCAAAGCACCTAAGCTCATCATTAATGTATAAAGAAATAAATACTCATTTGCTAAGTTCATCAAAATGAAGCTATCAGACCATTTTTAGTCTAGTTATGCTTTTAATCGATTAAAACTAAAGTTTGTTTAGAATTTGCACAAATCGTTATATTGTTTAAAGTTTAAAGAGTCCTCTCATTCATTTGTTATATTCTTAATTATGAATCAAATGGAGAAAGTGATCGCACAATTTGACCATTATTCCTTAACTTATGTCATTTCATTGGCTTAACTAATTTAAAAACAATACACACAAGCTCGTCACAAATGTATTTTTAGTTATTTTAAAGAAATACATACTCATTTACTAAGTTTGTAAGATTAAATGAACATTAGTTAATGTTATTTCCTTATGTTATTGAACGTGTACATGGCAAAGCTATGATCCTTTATTATGATTAATATATTTCGTTAGGTGAATTATTTTTATGTTATGGGATGCATGGCAATGTCGTGAACACCCTGAGTTTTGGATTGCCTCTATGTTCATGAGAATGAAAACCCAGGGTCTTACATCGGTATCAATGGTACTTAAAGCTATCTTCAATTGCATGACTACATGGAATAATATTAGTAGTATATATTAATAACACTACTTAGATGGGGTAGAACTAGACTGTTTCGATTAACCCTATTTTTGTTGTATGCTCTAGAACAGATGGCACCGAACCCTAAGGGTAAGAGAAGGAGATCTATTGTTGGTGCCTCTTTTGCAGGAGAACATCCTGATATGAGGACTTTTGTTTAGGACCTACCCCAGGCCATTTGATCCCAAGAGGGGTTTGGGCATGGAGCTGGTGGCTCTAACACAAAGCCACCCAACTTGGAGCGGTTTAGAGGTGGTGGAAAGATGGATAACAGAGATGGAAAGGATTTCATTCGCTTAACTAGTTTTGGAACAATGCCCCTAAACTCATCACAAATATATATTTAGTTGTTTTAATGAAATTCATACCCATTTACTAACTGCTTAAGAATGAATGAAAGGCACAATACGACTAACCAATCAGACCACTTTTGGTCTAGTTATATCTTTTTAATCAATTAAAATCGAAGTTTGTTAAAAATATAACTAAATTGTTATATCATTTAAAGTTTAAAGAAACCCCCCAATCATTTCCTACAGTCATAATTACAAATCAAATGGAGAAAGTGATAGCACAATTTGAACGTTCTTCCTTAACTTGTGTGATTCATTTGGATAACTAGTTTTAGAACAAAGCACACAAGCTGGTCATGAATGTATATTTAGTTGTTTTGAAGAATACTCATTTACTAAGTTTGTAAGAATGAATGAAACATACTAAATGATGAACCAACCGGACCATTTTTGGTCTAGTTATATTCTTTCTATTGAATAAAACTAAAGTTCATTAAGAATGTGCATAAATCGTTTTATCGTTTAAAGTCTATAGCAACCTCCCAATCAATTGATAGATTCACAATTATGAATCAAATGGAGAAAGTGATAGCACAATTTATTTGTTCTTCACCTTATATGATTTTATTCACTTAACTAGTTTTAGAACAAGGCACCCAAGCTTATCATGAATGCATATTTAGTTGTTTTAAAAAAATAAGTAGTAATTTACTAAGTTCGTAATAATGAATGAAATGCACTAAACGACAAAGCAATCAGACCAGTTTTGGTCTAGTTATATCCATTTAATCGATAAAAACCAAAGTTTATTAAGAATGTGCATAAATCATTATATCGTTTAAAGTTTAAAGAGATCTCCTAATCAATGGTTAGGTTCGTAATTATGAATTAAATGGAGAAAGTGATAACATAATTTGTCTGCTCTTCCTTAACTAATGTGATTTCATTTGCTTAACTAATTTTAGAACAAAGCACCCAAGTTCGTCAAGAATGTATATTTAGTTATTTTAAAAAAAAAGACATACTCATCTACTAAGTTCGTAAGAATAAATGAAATGCACTAAATGATGAACCAATCAGACTACTTTTGGTCTAGTTATATCCTTTTAATCGATTAATACTAAAGTTCGTTAAGAATGTATATAAATCATTATATCATTTCATGTTTAAATCGACCTCTTAATCAATATTTAGGTTCGCAATTATGAATCAAATGGAGAAAGTGATAGCACAATATGTTCATTCTTCCTTTACTAATGCGATTTCATTCACTTAACTATTTTTAGATTAAAGCACCTAAGCTCGTCACGAATGGATATTTAGTTGATTTAAAGAAAGACGTACTCATTTACTATGTTCATAAGAATGATCGAAACACACTAAATGATGAATCAATCAGACAACTTTTTGTTGAGTAATATATTTTTAATCAATTAAAACAAAAGTTCATTAAGAATGAACATAGATCACTATATTATTTAAAGAGACCTCCCATTCATTTGTTACATTCGTAATTACGAATCAAATGGAGAAAGTGATAGCACAATTTTATTATTTTTTCTAAATTTATGTGATTTCATTCGCATAAATAGTTTTAGAGCAAAGCACACATGGTGGTCACTAATGTATATATAGTTGTTTTGAAGAAATACGTACTTATTTACTAAGTTCGTAATATTGAATGAAATGCCCTAAACGATAAACCAACCGGACCAATTTTGGTCTAGTTATATTCTTTCTATCGATTAAAACCGAAGTTTGTTAAGAATGTACATAAATCATTATAATGTTTAAAGTCTAAAGCGACCTCCCAATCAATTGTTAGATTCGCAATTATGAATCAAATGGAGAAATTAATAGCACAATTGGTATGTTCATTCGTTTAACTAGTTTTAGAACAAAGGACCAAAGCTCGTCACGAATGTATCTTTAGTTGCTTTGAAAAATACATACTCATCTACTAAGTTCGTAAGAATGAATGAAACATACAAAATGACGAACCAATCGGATCAGTTTTGGTCTAGTTATATCCATTCAATCTATTAAAACTAAAGTTCGTTTAGAATGTGCATAAATCATTATATTATTCCAAGTTTAAATAGACCTCTATATAATTTTTTAGGTTTATAATTATGAATCAAATGGAGAAAGTGATAGTACAATATGTTTGTTCTTTCTTAACTAATGTGATTTGATTCGCTTAACTAGTTTTAGAACAAAGCACCTAATCTCATCACGAATGTATAGTTAGTTGTTTTAAAGAATGACGTACTCATATACTATGTTCATAAGAATGAATGAAACATACTAAATGATGAACCAATCAAACAACGTTTGGTCTACTTATATCCTTTTAATCGATTAAAACTGAAGTTCATTAAAAATGTTCAAAAATTCTTATATCGTTTAATGTTTAAAAAGACCTCCAACTTAATTGCTAGGTTCGTAATTACGAATCGAATGGAGAAAGTGATAGTACAATTTGTCTGTTCTTCCTTAAAAAATGTGATTTCATTTAGTTAACTAGTTTCAAAACAAAGCACCCAAGCTTGTTATGAATCTTTCTTTAGTTGTTTTAAAGAAATATGTACTCATTTACTATGCTCGTGAGAATGAATGAAACACACTAAATAACATACCAATCGGACCACTTTTGGTCAAGTTTATCTTTTTAATCAATTGAAACCAAAGTTCATTAAGAATGTACATATATCATCATATCATTTAAAGTTTAAAGAGACTTCCCATTTATTTGTTACATTCATAATTGTGAATCAAATGGAGAAAGTGATAGCACAATTTTAACGTTTTTCCTTAACTTATGTGATTTCATTCTTTTAAGTAGTTTTTGAACGAAGCACACAAGCAAGTCACAAATATATATATTTAGTTATTTTGAAGAAATACATACTCATTTACTAAGTTCATAAGAATGAATGAAATACCCTAAAAGATGAACAAATCATACCACTTTTGGTCTAGTTATAATCTTTCTATCGGTTAAAACCGAAGTTCGTTAAGAATGAGCATAATTCATTAAAATATTTAAAGTCCAAAGAGACCTCCCAATGAATTGTTAGATTCACAATTATGAATCAAATTGAGAAAGTGATAGCACAATTTGTTTGTTCTTTCATAACTAATGTGATTCCATTCGCTTAACTAATTTTAGAACAAAGAACCCAAGCTCGACGCAAATGTATATTTAGATGTTTTAAATAAATATATACTCATCTACTAAGTTTATAATAATGAATGAATTCACTAAACAATGTACCAATCGGACCACTTTTGGTATAGTTATATCATTTTAATCGATTAAAACCGAAGTTCATTAAGAAGGAGCATAAATCATGAAAATGTTTAAAATCTAAAGAGACCTCCCAATGAATTTTTAGATTCACAATTTGTCCATTTTTTCATAACTAATATGATTCCATTTGCTTAACTAATTTTAGAACAAAGCTTAAGCTTGTCACGAATGTATATTTAGTTGTTTTCAAGAAATACATACTGATCTGCTAAGTTTGTAATAATGAATGAAATTAACTGACAAATGGGCGAATCTACTTTTAGCCTAGTTATATCTTTTTAATCGATTAAAATCAAAGTTTGTTAAGAATGTGCATAAATTATTATATTATTGAAAGTTTAAAATAGACCTCATCATCAATTTTTAGGTTCGTAATTATGAATTAAAGGAGAAAGTGATAGCACAATATGTATGTTGTTCCTTAACTAATGTAATTTCATTTTGTTAACTAGTTTTAGAACAAAGCACCCGAGCTCGTCACAAATATATATTTTGTTATTTTAAAGAAATATGTACTCATTTACTATGTTCATAGAAATGAATGAAACACACTAAACGATGAACTAATAGGACAAATTTTGGTCCAGTTATATCTTTTTAATCTATTAAAAACCAAAGTTCATTAATAATGTACATAGATCGTTATATTCTTTAAAGTTTAAAGAGACCTCTCATTCATTTGTTGCATTCATAATTATGAATCAAATGGAGATAGTAATAGAATAATTTTATTATTCTTCTTTAACTTATGTGATTTCATTTACTTAACTAGTTTTAGAACGAAGCACACAAGCTGGCTACGAATGTATATTTAGTTGTTTTGAAAAAATACGTACTCATTTACTAAGTTCGTAGGAATGAATGAAATACCCTAAATGGTGAATTAATCGGGCAACTTTCGGTCAAGTTATAATCTTGTTATCAGTTAAAACTGAAGTTCATTAAGAATGTGCATAAATCGTTATAACATTTAAAGTCTAAAGAGACCTCCCAATCAATTGTTAGATTCACTATTATGAATCAAATGGAGAAAGTGATAGCAATATTTGCATGTTCTTTCTTAACTAATGTGATTCTATTCGCTTAACTAGTTTTAGACTGAAGCACATAAGCTCGTCATGAATGTATATTTAGCTATTTTAAAGAAAAATATACTCATTTATTATGTTCCTAAGAATGAATGAAACACACAAAATGACGAACTAATCGGACCACTCTTGGTCTTGTTATATCTTTTTTAATCGATTCAAACTGAAGTTCGTTAAAAATGTACATAAATCGTTATATTGTTTAAAGCTTAAGGAGACTTCTTTTGTCTAATCTTCCTGATTGGCTGAGTGGGGGCAGAGGCACAATTTTTGCTCCGGCCTCTTCTTTCCTCTCTTTCATCCATCTAAAAACACATACATTCGGACAGCAGCTTGTTGAGGGGGAAAGTCAACAACTTAAACTCAGCTTAGAGGTAGAGGCTTAGCTGAGAGGGTGTAAAGCTTTGGAGGCGGGATGGTAGAGGTAGGATGCATTTTTAACACCCATAATCATGCTGATTTGGATGATGTATTCCAGCCCTACTTATGCTTGATTTTTGATTTCACATTTCAGCCTAATTCAATCCCTTATGATTTAGATTCGATCCATGATTTTCAGCCTTAGTTGTTGCTATACTCTTGCTGATTTGATCCATGATTTTCAGCCCTAGTTGTTGCTATAATCTTGCTGATTTGATCCATAATTTTTAGCCTTAGTTTATGGTATTATATTACTAATTTCATCAATAAGATTTAGCCACAATTTGTACCACTATATTGCTGAATTGTAACGCCTGCGATTTCTTATACATTTTCCTCAAAATTAGCAGAAAATTTTTGCAATATAACTGCTATAATTTTGAAATACGAAACCGGTGAAAACAGTTTTATAATTTAAAACATAACACATCAGTTTTCTCATACACAGGCGCTACTCAAAAACAACCGTACGAATATATAAACACTTGTTTTCTCTTCTCACCCAATACAATAGATCATGGCACAAATAAAACTCGCAATGAGTCAAGGCCTGAGTCAATGGGAATCAATCCACCACTGAAATGAGCATCCATCTCCAGGAGCTCTCCGCACAAACCTGTAAAAACCTCTCGTACAACGGGGCTAAAAAGTAGGGAAATGAGTATTTTCATACTCAGTTGGAAAATACCCAGTAGGGGAGTTCTAAACAGTGAACTATGCAAATCCATACATAGATGCGTTCATGCAACTCAAACGTGAACAAACAGGCATATCATAATCACGCACATACGCATACAATCATACTAAATGCACCATCGTGCCAAAGTCATACCATCAATTTAAACTTACACAAACTCCCTTATTCAGGGTCTTACTAATTTACCTGTACCACCATACACTTACTCAAACAATATACACATACCTGTACGACCTTACTTGTACAATCATATGCTTACTCATACAGCTTACACATACTTGTATGACCTTACTCGTACAATCATATTTGTACGACCTTACTCGTATAGTCTTACTCAAAATCATACACTTAGTGTCTTACTCAGAAACATACTCTTACAATCGTACTCATACTCTTATAGTATTACTCACACTCACATTCTTATGGTCTTACTCATACTCTTACAGTCTTATTCATACTCATACTCTTACACATACTATCGACCACTGAAGCTCATTACAACTAATAAGCTCCAGCGTTGAAAAGGAAAAGAATGCTACTGGAGTATCACCTTAACCTCCGGGGAGTGACAAGACGCTATGGACTTTTCCGAAGGTAAGACACACCAATGCTCATGGGGCACACCAATGCTCATGGGGCACTGAATCAAACAGGTAAGAGCAGGTCCATAATGCTACTTACCTGAGCGCACAAACATAAACACCCACACATAAGGGGTCATGCAGTTGCCCACCATAATGGGTCTTATAGTGCCATATAATTGCCTACCATTATGGGTCTTATAGTGCCAGTGCCACTCTTGGGCAGAAACATACAGTGCCACTCTTCGATGGAATCATACTATGCCACTCTTCGGCGAAAATCATATAACGCTCTCAATAAAGCATCAAACATCTAGACTTATACAGCACACAGACCAAATCAAAAACATACGTCGCTCTCAATAGAGCATCAAATATCTGGGCTTATACAGCGCACTGACCAAATTGGAAATATATGTCGCTCTCAACAAAGCATCATACTTCTGGTGCTCTATACAGCACACAGACAACATTCCGCAGGATAAACACTATAGAAAGACATGAGAAATGCTTAGCTGATTCATTACCAGCTAGCTCAAACACGGAACTTAATCCGTCCAACCCTCAGGTCTCAAACTCACAACGCTATCATTAGTTGTGCTTATAATTTAAGTTTGAATTAAGTAAATTATGCAGTACAATTATGCCACACAAGCACTCAAGCATACCGTGCTCCTTTGATCAAACCAAAGCTGAGCCCGATTCGAAACCTAAGTTCGTCAGGGCAGCAAACTTCACTTGACCCGTCCATATCATGATCATAACTCATCATACACCAAAAACTTACATATTCATATAATCTCTGCCATCCACCTTATGGCTAAAACATCTTACTCGGAAGTCCTCAAACTGAGTTCCTCAGAATCAAACCTAGTTATACCCTCTTACTAATACCTCACTTATTATACTTACATTTTTCACTTCATAATCTGTACGTTATGCTTGTACAATTATGCACACTCTTACTGTCTAACAAACCCCCAACATGTGCTCTAATCCAAAACAATTCATTCCAATCCTCGCCCGTCATACTCATATCCTCTGTCATCCGTCATACGCTTACACATCCATATCCAAATCCATACCAAACACTGACACTTACCATCCATCGCGCATACCTCTGCCCACATGCACATACACATATCCATAGCATAGGCAAAATAGTCATCGTACATAACGTATGTCTATCACACATACGTATAACATACACATACTATCATACATATGTAACTTTCAAACATGCTCACTAGTCATCACTAGCACATACGTACACATTCATACATACTTCAAACAAGCACGCTAGCCATCACTAGCACATGCATAATCCATACATACTTCAAACATACACGCTAGCCATCACTAGCACATACATACACATTCATACATACTTCAAACATGCACGCTAGCTATCACTAGCACATGCATAATCCATACATACTTCAACATACACACTAGCCATCACTAGTACATACATACACATTCATACATACTTCAAACATGCATGCTAGCCATCACTAGCACATGCATAATCCATACATACTTCAAACATACACGTTAGCCATCACTAGCACACACATACACATTCATACATACTTCAAACATGCACGCTAGCCATCACTAGCACATACTCAATCAACATACGAAGCTTACCAACAAACACGCTAGCCATCACTAGCACATACATATATCCAACATACTTACATCCTACATGCATGTCATATGCATTTCAACATGGCATAATTCATCCTCTTACATCATGTAAACGGATCATAAGCTAACATCCATAACATTCAATCACATAGTCCTAGCATGCTGCTACTCATTCAAAGCATGCTATCATGAAATTACGAGTTCAAAGCTCCCCTACCTCGTAATTATAACGTTTGATGCCGAGCACACAATGGTGGCGGTGTTAGCGGCGGAATTGGCGTTGAAAAGCATTGTCAATTTAAGAGAGTTGCTATCCCGAGGATGTTAGGAAGTGCCGGAAACAATCATGGCCAAACGAGGTGTCAGAAGTCAACGTGGCAAAATCCGCGATCCACGGTGTACTCACTGAAGATCGGCCGGTGGCTAAGACGTACTCAGCCTGCTGCAAGATGTCAAAATTGGCCATGGACAGCACCCAAAGGCAACGATTTTGCGTCAACAAGGGCCCACATACGGGCGGAGAGCGTGGGGCAACACTCAAGGACAAAGGAGAGGCGGTGGAGGACTCCGATGTCAACTCCTTTTGGTGGCAAAGCCAACCAATGGTCAGGCGGCACGAATACGGCACCTAAACCCAAAAACACACGCGTGGCCACATGCACACATGGCCAAAAAGGACCACTCTAGGGGGAGATGGGTCGGACGGTAGCGGCCCAAGGCCCACAAAAGGGCAGCTGAGCTATGGCCAGCCCATTCTAAGTGGAGGTATAAACAGGCCAAGTGGGATTGACCCTCACTTTCGCCGAGCCGGGGCAGAGCCCATGATGACCAAATGACCCACAACTCGCCGATGGCAATGACCCGAGATGCACCCAAAGTGTCTAATCGGGCGGATTAAGATAATAGGGATGAAGCGGGGTCAGAAACGGTAACCCCCTACCGACACTAGGTCGAGGTAGGCTGGACGGAGTCTGTCTGGCTCCATTCTCCCTCCTCCGTCGTCTAAAAAAAACCATGGACAGTGATAGGAAAATGTGACCAAAAGCCAACCAAAGTACCAGTAGCTCACAGCGGAGTGAAGAAAGCATGGCGGTGGCTCTAGCCAACACCTTTGGGTTGCGGCCAACCAAACATAAGTCTAGTTGAGGGCGGACGCAAATGACATCAAAATGGCACCCCCACGGCTCAAAAATGGGATTTGAAGGAGAGAAAAATAGAAGAAAAGTTTGGTACCTCGTGGAGGAGTGAAAAGGCTATGGCCGCAGTCATAGCTGGTACCTACGGACTCATGGGTGAGGCAAAGAGGATCCTGACAAGAACCGGCGGAATCTGATGACGGAGGAGGGAGAATGGAGCGATCGGAAATGGGCTCGGGTTTTCACTCCATCTCTTTGGACATCAAAATTTTCTTCTGTAGGTTTCTGGAACGAAACTTACTAGATCGGCTTTTAAGTCGATTTTACTATTCACTTTTTTTATTTTTATATTTACGTCCCCAACAAGCGTTCACCTCCCAGTTATGCGTTGTACCTCCAAAATTAGTGTCGTAAGCACGCAACGAGGCCCCCGGCCCGCGACTAAGCCCCACACCCAACTCTATGGGTATAAATACGGGGTAAAATACACAAATATGAATACGTTAAAGCATCACATTTTTCCGCCGAAAATAACCAAAAAATAGCAGGAAAATCCCAGAAAATTATAAAAATCAAGGGCCTTACATGAATGGATTAGGAGTTTTAGCCCTAATTAAATTTATTACGTAGCTGAATTGATTAGGAGTTTTAGCCCTAATTCAATCTATTACATTGCTGAATTGATTAGGAGTTTTCACCCTAATTCAACTTATTACCTTGCTAAATTGATTATGAGGTTTAGCCCTAATTCAATTTATTACCTTGCTTAATTTGATTGTAAGATTTAGCCCTAATTCATGCCAATATCTTGTTGGATTTGATTAAAAGTTTTAGCCTTTATTAGTGCCTTTCTCTAGCTGATTATATCCATTTGCTTTAGTCCGAGTTTTGTGCATTGACATGTTGAATTAGGTTATTCTATTTCAGCTTTAATTTTATCTATCTTGCTCAATTAGGTCATTCTATCTAGGCTTTGATTTGATCTATGTCTTGCTGAATTAGGTCATTCTATGTCAACCTCAATTTGAGTTATGTCTTGCTGTATTAGAATAGTTCACCTTAGCCCCAAATTAAATTCATTGTTTGTTGATTTGATCAATTCATCTCAGCACCATTCTGATATGTTGTGTGGTTGATTAGGCTCACATGTCTCAGCGCTAAATCAGAATGTTTAACATGTTGATTTTGTCAGTCGGTTGCATGAATGATATGTTGTGATTAGCCTTTAATCCTTTTGCTTCATGTAGCTACATTATATCATATGTTGAGTCAGAGTTTAAGAAAGCTCCCATAATAACCATGGCGGAATTTCAGGTGTGTGAGACCTCTGCAATTTCAGGACTTTGGATCCTAGTTCTTTCTAGGTTTTTGAGCATCATATAAAGCTTATCTACCTCCGGCTAGCGTGTCCATGAACACAGTTGGTACCTACATTTCTAGGCCCATGACATATCCAAGTGGATCTCTAGGGATGTTAGGATATACTATTGGTATAGAGTTACTCTGAGCGGGAGTTCATATCCAAGTAACAATAAGTAAATTTCTTCCTGAGTAAAGTCCACTTTAAATTAGGGTTCCCTTGTTCTTAATTACTTAGAGGTCAACCCTATGAGTAATGTTTTAAATGAACATTTGGGATGTCTTATGCAGCATTTTCTAAATTACCGTTTTTATTTCTATATTCATCTCCTTAGTATGTTGATGAGTGGTTTTCTCATGCGTCCTATTGACTATTTGTGGAAATACTCATGCATCTCTTTATTTTCATGTCGTTTTATAATAAGGCACATTGTTGCCCCAAAAACATTAGTTCATGTTATTTCCTTATGTTATTGCACTTGTACATGGATAAGCTATGATCCTGGATTATAATGAATATATTTCATTAGGTGAATTATTTTTATGTTATGGGATGCTTGGCAATGTCATTAACACCCTTAGTTTTGCATTGCCTCTATGTTCTTGAGAATGAAAACCCGGGGTGTTACACAATTTGTCTGTTCTTCCTTAACTAATGTGATTTTATTCGCTTTAGTTTTAGAACAAAGCACCCAAGCTCATCAGAAATATATATTTAGTTATTTTAAAGAAATACGTACTTATTTACTTGTTCTTAAGAATGAACAAAAGGTACAATACAATGAACAAATCGGACCACTTTTGGTTTAGTTATATGTTTTTAATCGATTAAAACTAAAGTTCGTTAAGAATGTGCATAAATTGTTATATCATTTAAAGTTTAAAGAGACCTCACATTCATTTGTTACATTTGTAATTACGAATCCAATGGAAAAAGTGATAGCAAAAATTGATCGTTCTTTATTAACTTTTGTGATTTCATTCGCTTAACTAGTTTTCGATCAATGCCCACAAGCTCGTCATGAATGCATATTTAGTTGTTTTAAAGAAATATGTACTCATTTACTTAGTTCGTAAGAATGAATGAAATGCATTGAATGACGAACCAATGGCACCACTGTTGGTCTAGTTATATCCTTTTAATCGATTAAAACCGAAGTTTATTAAGAATGTGCATAAATTATTATATCGATTAATGACTAAGAGACCTCCTAATCAATTGTTAGGTTCGTAATTATGAATAAAATGGAGAAAGTTACAGCAAAATTCCCTAATCGTAGGTAAATTTTTATTTACTTGTGTGTGTTTGTTTGCTTCATTCCTTGATTGATTTGAAATTGTGGGATTAGCATGTTTTTGATGACCAATTAGTGTTACGGTTTCTGACCTTGGTGTAAGGGTGCAACTTGGGAATTAGAGGTCCGGCCTTGTTAAGGAGGGGACCCATGTATCTATAGGAGGGTTCGGCCCTCTAGGAATAGAATTTGAGAGAGGGAGAGTCCAATAAAATAAGGAATAGGCTAAGAGTGTTGTAATTGGAGCAGCCCCTATAAAGTAGGCGGTGGCTCCTATAAAATAGGGGGCTTGGGTAGTCTCTAGGGGGCGGGTCCTTTATAATAGTAAAGGATGGTAAGGACTGGGGCGGGGGGGGGGGGGGGTTATTAGCCTAATCGTAGGTAAATTTTTATTTACTTGTGTGTGTTTGTTTGCTTCATTCCTTGATTGATTTGAAATTGTGGGATTAGCATGTTTTTGATGACCAATTAGTGTTACGGTTTCTGACCTTGGTGTAAGGGTGCAACTTGGGAATTAGAGGTCCGGCCTTGTTAAGGAGGGGACCCATGTATCTATAGGAGGGTTCGGCCCTCTAGGAATAGAATTTGAGAGAGGGAGAGTCCAATAAAATAAGGAATAGGCTAAGAGTGTTGTAATTGGAGCAGCCCCTATAAAGTAGGCGGTGGCTCCTATAAAATAGGGGCTTGGGTAGTCTCTAGGGGGCGGGTCCTTTATAATAGTAAAGGATGGTAAGGACTGGGGCGGGGGGGGGGGGGGGGGGGGGGTATTAGCCTAATCGTAGGTAAATTTTTATTTACTTGTGTGTGTTTGTTTGCTTCATTCCTTGATTGATTTGAAATTGTGGGATTAGCATGTTTTTGATGACCAATTAGTGTTACGGTTTCTGACCTTGGTGTAAGGGTGCAACTTGGGAATTAGAGGTCCGGCCTTGTTAAGGAGGGGACCCATGTATCTATAGGAGGGTTCGGCCCTCTAGGAATAGAATTTGAGAGAGGGAGAGTCCAATAAAATAAGGAATAGGCTAAGAGTGTTGTAATTGGAGCAGCCCCTATAAAGTAGGCGGTGGCTCCTATAAAATAGGGGGCTTGGGTAGTCTCTAGGGGGCGGGTCCTTTATAATAGTAAAGGATGGTAAGGACTGGGGCGGGGGGGGGGGGTTATTAGCCTCTTTTGTCTAATCCTCCTGATTTGTTTAACCCACTAGAAAATAGGAATTTTGTTATAAGAAGGCTTAGTGGGGACGGAGGAAGAATTTTTGCTCCGGCCTCTCCTTTCCTCTCTTTCTTCCATCCAAAAACACATATGTTCG
This sequence comes from Saururus chinensis, assembly GCA_035235625.1. Lineage (NCBI taxonomy): Eukaryota > Viridiplantae > Streptophyta > Magnoliopsida > Piperales > Saururaceae > Saururus > Saururus chinensis. Next base: position 35,060,812 of record CP141140.1, read on the forward strand.
GCCAGAAGCTTGTGGAGGGGGAAAGACAACACCTTTAGACTTAGTTTAGAGGCAGAGGCAAAGGAGCAAGGGTGCAAAGCTTTGGCGGCAGGCTGGTCGATGTAGGATGCATTTTTAAACCCATAATCATACTGATGTAGATAATATATTCTAGCCCTAGTTCGACCCTATGATGCTTGAGTTTTGATTTCATATTTTAGCCTAATTCAATCCTTTATGATTCAGATTTGATCCATGATTTTCAGCCCCAGTTGTTGCAATACTCTTGCTGATTTGATCCATAGTTTTCAACCCTAGGTTATGGTATTATATTACTGATTACATCAATATGATTTAGCCTCGATTAGTACCACTATATTGCCGAATTGATTAGGAGTTTTAGCCCTAATTCAATTAGTACCTAGCTGAATTGATTAGGAGTTTTAGCCCTAAATCAATCAATTACCTTGCTGAATTGATTACGAATTTTAGCCCTAATTCAATTTATTAATTGCTGAATTGATTATGAGTTTTAGCCCTAATTCAATTTATTAGCTTGCTAAATTGATTATAAGTTTTAGCACTAATTTAATTTATCACCTTGCTGAATTGATTTTGTGTTTTAGCCCTAATTCAATCTAATACCTTGCTGAATTTGATTGTAAGATTTAGCCCTAATTCATGTCAATACCTTGCTGGATTTGATTGAAAGTTTTAGCCATTATTATTGCATTTCTCTTTCTGATTATATCAATTTTCTTCAGCCCCTATTCGGTGCATTCACATGTGGAATTAGGTTATTCTATCTCAGCTTCAATTTGATCTATGTTTTGCAAAATTAAGTCATTCTATCTCAGCTTTATTTTGATCTATGTCTTGTTGAATTAGGTCATTCTATCTCAGCTTTAATTTGATCCATGTCTTGCTGAATTAGGTCATTCGATCTCATCTTTAATTTGATCTATGTCTTGCTGAATAGGTCATTCTATTTCAGCCTCTATTTGAGTTATGTCTTGTTAAATTAGATTAGTTCACCTCAGCCCCAAATTCAATTCATTATTTCTTGATTTGATCAATTCTATTTCAACCAATCTGATTCGTTGTTTGGTTGATTAGGCTCACTTGTCTCAGCCCCAAATTATCATGTTATCATGCTGATTTTGTCAGTCGGTTGCATACATGATATGCTGTGATTAGCCTTTAATCCCTTTGAGTGATGTGGCTACATTATATCATGGCCCATGACTCCTCCGCATTTTCGGGACTTTGGTTCCCAGCACTTTGAGCACTTCACGCGCATCTTGGTTTTTGAGCATCATAGAAGCCTCATATACCTCCGGCCAGCATGTCCATGAGCACACTTGGCACCTACATCTCTATGCCCATGGCTGATCCATGTGGATCTCTAGGGATGTTAGGATATATAGTTACTATACAGTTACTCCTTTGACCAGGAGTCTATATCTGGGCAGCAATAAGTGCTTTCTAAGCAGAGTTCACTTTAAATTAAGGTGCCCTTGTCGTTAATTAGTTAGAGGTCAGCCCTATGAGTAATGCTCTAAATAGATATTTGGAGCGTCTTATGCAGCTCATTTTCTAAATTACCCCATTTGTTTTTATATTCATCTCCTTAGTATATTTATGAGTGGTTTTTTCATGTATTGTACTAAGTATTTGTGAAATACTCACACATCTCTGCAATGCAGGTACAATTCTAGACTCATAGTAGTAGTTTTCATTAGCGGGCGAGACACAGTTACTAGTAGGGTAAACATATGAAATTATTAGGACAATAGGTTTATTTTCTTGCTGTTTTGTAATAAGGCATTGTGTTGCCCCAAAAATATTTGTTCATGTTATTTCCGTATGTTATTGCACTTGTACATTGCTAAGCTAGGATCCTAGATTATGATTAATATAATTCATTCGGTGAATTATTATTATGTTATGGGATGCTTGGCAATGTTGGCACCTATAGTTTTGTATTGCCTCTATGATCACGAGAATGAAAACCTGGGGTGTTATACAATTTGTCCGTTCTTCCATAACTAATGTGATTTCATTCACTTAAATTTGTCACAAATGTATATTAAGTTGTTTTAATGAAATACATACTCATTTACAAAGATCTTAAGAATAAACATTGGACCACTCTTTGTCTAGTTATATCCTTTCAATCGATTAAAATCAGAGTTCGTTATGAATGTAAATCAATCATTCTATCGTTTAAAGTATAAAGAGACCCCTAATCATTTGCTAAATCTATAATTACAAATTAAATAGAGAAAGTGATAGCACAATTTGACCATTCTTCCTTATGTGATTTCTTTCGCACTCGTCACAAATGTATATTTAATTATTTTAAATAAATACATACTCATTTACTAAGTTCGTAAGAATGAATGAAATGCAAAAAATAGGAACCGATCGGACCACTTTTCATCTAGTCATATCCTTTCAACCAATTAAAACCAAAGTTTGTTAAGAATGTGTACAAATTGTTATATCACTTAAAGTTTAAAGAGACCTCCGATTCATTTATTACATTCATAATTACGAAACAAATAGAGAAAGTGATAGTACAATTTTTCCGTTCTTCCTTACCATATGTGATTTTATTTGCTTAACTAGTTTTAGAACAAAGCTCTCATCTCGTCACGAATATATATTTAGTTATTTTAAAGAAATAAGTAGCCATTTACTATGTTCGTAATAATAAATGAAATGCAGAAAATGATGATGCAATCGTACCACTTTTGGTCTAGTTATATCCATTTAATCGATTTAAACCAAAGTTTGTTAAGAATGTGCATAAATTACTATATCATTTAAAATTTAAAGAGACCTCCTAATCAATTGTTAGGTTTGTAATTATAAATTGAATGGACCAAGCTTGTCACGAATGTGTACTCATCTACTAAGTTCATAAGAATGAATGAAATGCACTAAACGATGAAATAATTGGGCCACTTCTGGTCTAGTTATATTCTTTTAATCGATTAAAGCCGATGTTCGTTAAGAATGTGTATAAATCATTATATCATTTAAAGTTTTAATAGTCCTCCTAATCAATGGTTATGATCGTAATTATGAATCAAATGGAGAAAATGATAGCACAATTTGTATGTTCTTCCTTAACCAATGTGATTTCATTCGCTTAACTAATTATAGAACAGAGCACCCAGCTCGTCATGAATGTATATTAGCTGTTTTAAAAAAATATGTACTCATATACGATGTTCGTAAGAATGAGTGAAATGCACTAAATGATGAACCAATTGGACCACATTTGGTTAAGTTATATCCTTTTAATATATAAAACAGAAGTTCATTAAAATGTACATAAATCGTTATATCATTTAATGTTTAAAAAGACTTCCTACTCAATTATTAGGTTCATAATTATGACTAATGTGATAGCACAATTTGTCCGTTCTTTCTTGACTAATGTGATTTTATTCGCTTAACTGTTTTAGAACAATGCACTAAAGCTTGTCACGAATGTATATTTAATTATTTTAAAAAAATATATATTTATTTACTATGTTTGCAAGAATGAATGAAACACACTAAACGGGGAACCAATCAGACCACTTTTGGTCTAATTATATCTTTTTAATCGATTCAAACAAAAGTTCGTTAAGAATGTACATAAATCATTATATCATTTAAAGTTCAAAGAGACCTCTCAATCATTAATTACATTAGTAATTACAAATAAAATGGAGAAGGTGTTGGTACAATTTTACTGTTCTTCCTTAACTTAAGTGATTTCTTTCGCTTAATTAGTTTTAAAACAAAGCACCGAAGCTTATCACGAATGTATATTTAGTTATTTTGAACAAATACGTACTTATTTACTAAGTTCATAAGAATTAAAGTAATATACAAAATGACAACCAATTGTACTAGTTTCATCTATTTATACCCTTTAAATCGATTAAAACCAAAGTTCGTTAGGAATGTGGTCAAATTGTTATATCATTTGAATTTTAAAGAGACATCCCATTTATTTACTGCATTCATAATTACGAATCAAATAAAGAAACTGATAAAACAATTTGACCATTCTTCCTTACCTTATGTGATTGCATTTGATTAACTAGTTTTAGAATAAAGCACCCAAGCACGTCACAAATATATATTTAGTTGTTTTAAACAAATAAGTAGTAATTTACTGAATTTGTAAGAAAAATGTACTAAATAACGATGCAATTATACTACTTTTACTCTAGTTATATCTATTTAATCGATTAAAACTAAAGTTCGTTAAGAATGTGCTTAAATCAATATATCATTTAAAGTCTAAAGAGACCTCCTAATCAATTGTTAACTTCGTGATTACGAATTAAATGGAGAAAGTGATACCACAATTTGTTTGTTCTTCCTTAACAAATGTAATTTTATTCACTTAACTAGCTTATAACAAAGCACCAACCTCATCACGAATGTATATTTAGTTGTTTTAAAAAAATATGTACTCATCTCCTAAGTTCATAAGAATTAATGAAATGCGCTAAACGATGAACCAATCGGACTACTTGTCTAATTATATCATTTTAATCGATTAAAACTGAAGTTCGTTAAAAATGTGCATAAATCATTATATCATTTAAAGTTTAAATAGACTTCCAAATCAATTGTTAGGTTCGTAATTACGAATCAAATGGAGAAACTGATAGCACAATTTGTTCATTCTTCCTTAACTAGCTTAATTAGTTTTAGAACAAAGCAACCAAGCTCGTCATGAATATATATTTAGTTGTTTTAAAGAAATACATACTCATTTACGATGTTCATAAAAATGAGTAAAATGCACTAAACGACGAACCAATCAAACCACTTTTGGTCATGTTATATCCTTTAAATTGATCAAAACCAAAGTTCACTAGGAATTTGCATAAATCTAATATCGTTCAATGTTTAAGAGACCTCCTACTTAATTGTTAGGTTCGTAGTTACGAATCAAATGGAGAAGGTGATAGCACAATTTGTCCGTTCTTCTTCAACTAATGTGATTTCATTTCCTTAACTAGCTTTAGAATAATGCACTCAAGCTCGTCACGAATGTATATTTAGTTGTTTTAAAGAAATACATATTCATTTACTATGTTCATAAGAATGAATGAAACTCACTAAACGAGGAACCAATCAGAGCACTTTTGGTCTAGTTATATCTTTTTAATCAATTAAAACAAAAGTTCATTCATTTGATTAAAATTGATGTTCATTAAGAATGTGCAAAAATCATTATATCATTTAAAGTTTAAAAAGTCCTCTCTATCATTTGTTACGTTTGTAATTACGAATCAAATGGAGAAAATGATACAACAATTTGACCATTCTTCCTGAACTTATTTGGTTTCATTCGCTTAACTAGTTTTAGAACAAAACACCCAAGCTTGTCACAAATGTATATTTTGATGTTTTAAAGATATACGTTCTTATTTGCTAAGTTCTTAAGAATGAATGAAACGTACTAAATGACAAACCTATCGGACCACTTTTGGTCTAGTTATATCCATTCAATTGATTAAAACTGAAATTCATACGAATGAATCAAACGCATTAAATGACGAAACAATCCGACCACTTGTGGTCTAGTTATATCTTTTTAATTGATTAAAATAGAAGTTTGTTAAGAATGTGCACAAATCATTATATAGCCTAATCTTTAAAGAAACCTCCTGATAATTTGTTACGTTCATAATTGCGAATCAACTATAGAAAGTGATACCACAATTTGACCATTCTTCCTTAACTTATGTGATTTCATTCACTTAATTAGTTTTAGAACAAAGTACCTAAGCTCGTCATGAATGTATATTTAGTTGTTGTAAAAAAATACATACTTATTTACTAAGTTCAAACAATGAAATAAATGCACTGAACAACGAACCAATTGGACCACTTTTGGTCTAGTTATATCTTTCGATTAAAATCGAAGTTCGTTAAGAATGTGTGCAAATTGTTATATCACTTAAAGTTTAAATAGACTTCTCAATCATTTGTTATGTTCGTAATTATAAATTAAATAGAAAAAGTAATTGCACAATTTGTCCGTTATTCCTTAACTTATGTGATTTCATTCGCTTAACTAATTTTAGAACAAAGCACCAAAGCTCGTCCCAAATATATATTTAGTTGTTTCAAAGAAATAAGTACTTATTTACTAAGTTCATAAGATTGAATCAAACGAACTAAACAATAAACCAATTCACCCACTTTTGGTCTAATCATATCCTTTTAATCAATTAAAACCGATGTTCGTTAAGAATGTGCACAAATCATTATATCGTTTAAAGTTTAAAGACTCCCCCTATTAATTTATTTCGTTTGTAATTACAAATCAAATGGAAAAAGTGATACTACAATTCGACCATTCTTAATTAATATATGTGATTTCATTCGCTTAAGTAATTTTATAACGAAGCACCAAAGCTCATCACGAATATATATATTTTTTATTATTTTCAAATGATACATACTCATTTACTAAGTTTGTAATAATGAATTAAACGCAATAAACTATGAACGAATCAGACCACTTTTGGTCTATATATATGCTTACAATCGATTAAAAAGGCTTCCCAATCATTTAATACATTCATAATTATAAATTAAATAGAAAAAGTTATACCACAATTTAACTATTTTTCCTTAACCTATGTGATTTCATTCACTTAACTAGTTTTTGAACAGAGCTCCCCAGCTCCTCACGAATGTGTATTTAGTTGTTTTAAATAAATAAGTACTTATTTACTAAATTCATATGAATGAATCTAATATATACTAAACAACAAACAAATTGGACCACATTTACTCTTGTTATATCTGTTTAATCGATTAAAATTGAAGTTCGTTAAGAACGTGTACAAATTATTGTATCATTTAAAGTTTAAAGAGCCCTCCTAATTATTTATTGAGTTCGTAATTACAAATTAATTAGTAAAAATGATTCTATAATTTGACTGTTCTTCCTTAACTCATGTGATTTCATTCACATAACTAATTTTAAACAAAGCACCAAAGCTCGCCATGAATGTGTATTTAGTTTTTTAAAGAAATAAGTACTCATTTACTAAGATCTTAAGAATGAATAAAATGCACTAAACGATGAACCAATCGAACCTATTTTGTTCTAGTTATATCCTTTTAATTGATTAAAATTGATGTTTGTTAAGAATGTGCATTAATCGTTATATCATTTAAAGTTTAAAGAGAACGCCCGATCATTTATTACATTCGTAATTACGAATCAAATGGAGAAAGTAATACCACAATTTGACCTTTCTTCCTTAACTTATGTAATTTCATTCGCTTAACTAGTTTTAGAACAAAGTACCCAAGCTCGTCACAAATGTATATTTTGTTATTTTAAAAAAATACGTACTTATTTACTAAGTTCTTGAGAACGAATGAAACACACGAAATGACTAACCTATCGGACAACTTTTGTCTAGTTATATCTATTCAATCGATTAAAACCAAAGTTCATAAGAATGGATAAAACGCACTAAATGGTGAAACAATCGGACCACTTGTGGTCTAGTTATATATTTTCAATCGATTAAAATCGAAGTTCGTTAAGAATGTGTGCAAATCGTTACTTTGCTTAGTGTTTAAACAGACCTCCTAATGATTTGTTATGTTTGTAATTACGAATCAACTAGAGAAAGAGATACCACAATTTAACCATTCTTCCTTAACTTGTGTGATTTTATTCGCTTAACAAGTTTTAGAACAAAGCGTCGAAGCTAATCATGAACGTATGTTTTAATTGTTTTCAATAAATACATGCTCTGATGTGCCCAATGCGGCACAATCGGTACCTTAGAGTTTCACATAGGGAAAGGGAAGGAAGAAGGAAGATAGGGAAGTAGAAAGCAAATATCTAATTGCATAACCAACAAAGAAGAGAGGGGCGACCCATATAGGGTACCGACCCACCCACCTACGGGTCGAACTAGCTAGTGGATCTGGCTATCCCACGGTCCACTAGCTGGCCCAATGCAGTTATTTCTCCTAATTCATAAGCAAATACATAAGAAAATACTAAGCTTATACATACATAAATAGCCTAATTCCCTAAAATAAGAAGGAAATAAAGTAGTCTTGTAAACATGCACAACACTCCACCACGCTTCTTCAATTCGCCTTGACCTCAAGGCGACGAAGCCGGGTATCAAATCATAAACGCGTCCTTAGAAATCCACATGGCATCCTCAAGGGGCTGACCCTGCCATCAAACATAAACCTCGGAAGTGATCCAACCCGAACAGCAGACTCAATGCTTATGAACCATCGAGGCCAAAATAGGATCTGAAGGCTGGACCAGTCCCATCAAGGGAGGTGGTGGAACATCAGTGGCCAAGGATGCATCACCTGCACAACGCCGTAGCATGGAGACATGGAAGACGGGATGGACTAAGGAGTTAGGCGGTAGATCAAGGAGGTAAGCCACTAGGCCGATACACTCCTCCACAGCATAGGGACCATCGAAACGGGGCGCGAGCTTGGAATGCTCGAGCTAAAACAAGGATGTCTGGTGCTGAGGCAGAACAGAGACATAAACCAAGTCACCCACCTCGAACTCCCGGTCCGTGTGCTGACCATCATAAATTTGCTTCATCCGGTTCTAGGCAGAAGACAAGTTCTCCTTGAGTTGTCAATGAACCTCCTCTTGTGTCTAGAACATATAGTCCACCTCCGCCATGGAGGAGCGGTGAGGAACATAAAACAACACTGTCGGGGGCAGGGGCATACAGTACCTCAAACGGAGTGAAACTGACATGAGTGTGATAGGCGGTATTATATGACCACTCCGCCCAAGGAAGAACCTGAAGCCATCTACGGAGTTGCGACATCGAGAAATAGTGGAGGTACTGTTCTAAGCATCAGTTGACCATCTCTATCTGGCCATCCATCTAGGGGTGATAAGCAGTGTTCATGTGTAGAGAAGTCCCCTGTAAAGTGAAGAACTCCTACCAAAATTGAGAGATGAAGATCCGGTCACAATCAAAGACAATAGTGCAAGGCATGCCATGTAGTTTAGCCACCTCCCGACCATAGAGCTCTGCCACTGTCTTGGCGGTGAATGGATGTCCCAACACACAAAAGTAAGCATACTTGGATAGCCGGTCCACCACCACCATCATCACTGACTTGCCTTGCACCAATGGCAAGACCTCTACGAAGTGCATAGAAATATCCTCCCAAACCTTATCAGGGATAGGCAAGGGCTGAAGCAAACCTGCAGGAGAGGTGGTGGAGGCCTTAGCTCGCTAGCAGACATTGCAACCAGCCACATACTCCTAGACTGCCTGTCGAATACAATGCCACAAAAAACTCTGGCTGACCCACTTATAAGTACGGAATGCTCCTTCATTACCGGCTACTAGAGTGTCACGGAAGTGGGAGAGAACACGCCTGCGAAGATCATCAACATCAGGAACCCAAAGGCTGTCCTTCCAGAAGAGTAGGTCATCCAACAACACAAAGAAAGGATGAGCAGCTGGGTCGACCTGGAGAGCTGTTATCAGGGTTTGCTTCTATGAATCATGCATGTATGCCCGCCACAACTCATCAATGAAGGGGCAGGACGGAGTAGAAAGGCCCAGGCACGATCCCAAGGGAGAGCTGCGAGAAAGGGCGTCGGCCACAGTGTTTTCTGACCTTCTCTTATACACAACCTCATAATCATAGCTAAGCAACTTACTAACCAACCGCTGCTGTGAGGGAGTGGACACCTGCTGCTCGAGGAAGTACTTCAGAGGCCACCACTTGTCAATGGCGAGGATGATAGCTAACATCTCCTTCTCATAAATGGTCAGGGACAAAGAGCGACCGACCAAAGCCTTGCTGAAGTAGGCAATGGGGCATTCGTCCTGCAGCAGAACCACCCCTAGACCCATCTCCGAAGCATCTATTTCAACCACAAAGGGGCTGCTGAAATCGGTTAAAATTAGTACGGGGGCTGATGCCATAGCTTGCTTTAGCTCTTCAAACACTGCCTGGGCAACCTCATTCCAACCGAATGCCCCCTTCTTGAGGAGATCTATAAGTGGTCAATCAATCTCCCCATACCGGCTGACAAACTGCCTATAATAGCCAGTGAGGCCAAGAAAACCCTGGAGCGCAGGAACACACGTGGGCGGCGGCCAGCTACCTTCGACGGGTCCATGGTGATGCCGTGCTGCGAAATGATATGGCCCAAGTAATCAACCATGGGGCTACCAAAGGAACATTTCGAACACTTAAGAAATAACGAATTAGCTCTCAGAATAGAGAAGACCAACCTGAGATGCTCCAAGTGCTCTGTCCATGACTGGCTATAAACCAAGATGTCGTCAAAGAAGACCAAGATGTGGCGGCAGAGAAACGGCTTGAAGAGATCATTCATAAGGCTCTGGAAGGTGGAGGGGGCTTTGGTCAGTCCGAAAGGCATGACGAGGAACTTGAAATGGCTGTCATGAGTCCGGAAGTCGGACTTGTGCACGTTGTCAGCTGGCTGCACCCGAATTTGATAGTAAACCGATCACAAGTTAAGTTTACTAAAGACCTTTGCACCAGCCAACTCATCCAGAAGCTCCTCGATCACAGGTATGGGATACTTGTCCTTGACGGTGATGGCATTCAATGCTCGGTAGTCCACACAAAACTGCCAAGTACCGTCCTTTTTGTGAACTTGCAACACCGGAGAAGAATAGGAGCTCGCGCTAGGGTGACTGATACTGGACTGAAGCATATCAGCCATGAGATGCTTGATCTCAGACTTCTTGATGGGGATATGGTGGTTATGAGGCCACACTGGAGGAAGTCCTTGTGGTTCAGCAAACACATCCTAATGCTCTGCCAATAACTCAAGGAGATCCGGGGGATGCTCACTCCTGAGGCACCGCGACTGTTGCTTGCTGCTGCAAGAGGAACCCTTAGGGGCGAACCATAAGAAAGAACCCACCAACTAGGCTGAGAGGGGGGTGTTCGACCGGGACCCTTCAATCCGAACCTGCTGCCCCTGAATATCGAAATCCATAAACATGTCCCTAAAGTTCTAAACTACATCTCCTAGCTCCTGGAGCCTCTGAACTCCTAACACAACGTCCGCCCCCTTTGTGGGCAGTAGGAAGAGGTCGGTGATGAATGCGTGGCCCTGAATGGCGAGGGTGGCCTGAGCACAAACGCTTAAGCTCCTGAGATGCTTCCCATCTCCGATTAGCACATCGAAGGGCTTTGAATCCAATACAAGGCAGCCAAGACGTTGAGCTACCTTGTTATTAATGAAGTTGTGGGTAGACCCACTGTCGTCCAAGATGGCCACTTTTGCCACTTGAGGTGGCCATGAACCCTCATTGTGTGAGGTGTGAATGCTCCCTAGAAGGCATGGACAAAAACCTCGAGCTGCACGTCATCATAGTGGGACGAGTCTGCCCTGTCCATTGCGTCCTCCTCCTCAATCTCCTCCATGAGGAGGCTGCCTTTGACGGAACAGCAGTGTCCTAGAACGAACCTCTCATCACAATGGAAACATAGTCCCTTAGACCGACACTCCTCCATCTATGCCGGCGTAAGACGCCAGACAACCTGGCCTTGCAACGGTGCTGGCTAGCCAGGTTGGTGTGGTGCTGGGCTATTGATTGGGCCAGCAAGGGGGCCAGCACTGACACTAGAACATGGGAAGGTCCCAAACCGCCCCCCTCGCCGCTATCTAGCTAACTTCTCATCCTCAATTCATGCATGTCGCACGATGTCTCACATGCTGGAGCATGGGAAGTGGCGCATCTCTTTAGAAATCTTGGCTTTGAGACCTCTCTTGAATGTGCCCACCAAGGCGGCCACTGACCATTCAGGAAGGTGGTTGGCCACCTTTATGAACTCTGTGTAATAGGCCCGGATGGTGGTGGTTTAGCGCAATGTGGAGAGCATCTCATTGAAGTCTTGAAACTCGTTTGGCCCAAACTAGATGCACAACTCATTAGAGAAGGTAGCCCAAGTAGGGTAGCACACCTCCTTTTCAAAACTTTGGAACCACATAGAAGTGTCCCCGTCGAGGTAGAAGGCCGCTATGCATAGTCACTCAGCCTCGGAATGCTTTCCTTGGTAGGCGAAGAACTTTTCACCTTGTACAGCCATTCCACTGGGTTGTCATCCCCATTGTAGCGTGGGAATTGTAGGCGGGCCAAACAAGGTTCAGCCCCTCCTTGTGGTCCACCGCGGGGTCCTGGATACTCCTCCCATTCATCCTCTATCTCCAAAAAAAAAGTTTCTAGGAGGCGGCATCATTGGGCCATTTTCCCAAACACCCAGCATACCTTGCATATCCCAGGCATGGCGCCTCCGAACCATAGCTTGGTTGGCTGTGCCAAAGCGCACAGGACCTTGGGGGACGTGTAGATCCTTGTCTGGCGGTGCTGGGATGTCAGAGACGTGCAGTTCGGGGGCTTGGGATGAACCCCCCTTCTCCATGACAGCAGTTGGCGGCTTGGGCAACAGAGGTGCTGAGCACTCTGCCTGAAGCTGAGCCACAGCTAGGCTCAGAGCATTGACCTTGGTCAGGCCCACACTCAAGGACTAAATTTTCACCAAGAGTTGCGCCAAAGTAGGCTCACCGGTGGTCTTTGGAACTATCTTTGGGCTGTCCGCTGAGGCAAGAGCCTCTTTCTCATGTAGAACATTCAAGGTCGTGGCAACTTGCTTGCCTCGTTCCATGGCTGGGGATCATAAAAGCTCTGACACTAATGATGTGCCTGACGCGGTACAATCGTTACCTTGAAGTTTCATGCAGGGAAAGGGAAGGAAGAAGGAAGAAAGAGAAGAAGAATGTGAATATCCAATTGCATAACCAACAAAGAAGAGAGGCGCGACCCATATAGGGAGCCGACCCACCCACCTATGGAGTTGTACCAGGTAGTGGGTCCGACTATCCCGCGGTCCACTAGCTGGCCCAATATAGTTATTTCTCCTAATTCATAAGCAAATACATAAGAAAACACTAAGATTATAATACAAAAATAGCCTATTGCCCTAAAATAACAAGGAAATATTGGAAATAAAGTAGTCGGGTAAACATGCACAACATGCTCATTTACTAAATTCGTAATTACAAATCACACCCACAAAACAATGAACCAAACGGACCACTTTTGGTCTAGTTATATCTCTTTAATCGGTTAAAACCTTTGTTTGTTTAAAATGTACACAAATCATTATATTGCTTAAAGTATAAAGGGACCCCCCATTTATTAATGAGTTTCGTAATTATGAATCAAATAAAGATTTCATGGAGGATGTTTGGGAGGATGTTTTGATGGATTTCATGGAGGCATTGCCCTTGGTGCAAGGCAAGTCGGTGATTATGGTGGTGGTGGACCGGTTATCCAAGTATGCTCACTTTTGCGCTATAGGACACCCATTTACCGCAAAGATAGTGTTTAAGCTCTATGTTCAGGAGGTGGCCAAACTACATGGCATGCCTCGCACTATTGTCTCAGATTGTGACCTGATCTTTATATCTCAGCTTTGGCAGGAGTTCTTCACGTTACAGGGCACTTCTCTCCACATGGGCACCGCTTATCATCCTCAAACAGATGGGAGACCTCAGGCAACCCATGTTGTCGTACATCCAACCCGTCGGACCCACTCCTTTGCTCTGCCACCATCTTCATCTTCCGTCTCTGCTGCCCATAATTATGTCTTGCCCTTGGATTCAGTTAACTGCACTCCCCCAGGTTTGCTTTGGCTTCTGCACAACTGCCTATGAGTAGTGACCCACTATTTCCATCATTTTGTGTGTCTAATCCACGGTTCCGGACTGGCTGTTCGCAGCGGAGCTTTGGTGGGCCCAATGCTTAGAGTTTTAGGTCACCTCGAGGACGAGGTGATGCGGAAGCGGGGTGGAATGTTGTGAACATTCTAAGGGCCTATTATTAGGTAATAAGGGCATTTATGTAATTTGGTTAATTAGGTAATTAGTGATTTATTTTAATTATGCTAATGGGCTTTAGGTGCTTGTTAGTGAACACATTAGTTAGCCTATTTAAATGTAAGGGCTACGCCCTAAGTTGATTAGTGAATGATTAATTGTATGTGCTTCTCCCATTTCTTCTGTGCTTCTCCCCTTTCTGTCTAATGGCCATGCCATCCACTCTCCCCTTTCCCGGTCTCCCTGCGCCGCTCCATGCTTGTGGACAACCATCCACAACAACCGTCTTCCTTAATTTTATGATTTAATTTGCTTAAATAGATTTAAAACAAAGCACCATAGCTCGTCACGAATGTATATTTAATTATTTTAAATTAAAACGTACTCATTTGCTAAGTTTAAAAGAATAAATTAAACATACTAAATGACAAACTGATCTAACCCCTTTTGGTTAAATTATATCTTTTTAATTGATTAAAACTGAAGTAAATTAAGAATGTGAACAAATTGTCAAATTGTTTAAAGTTTAAAGAGACCTCTCATTCTTTTTTTACGTTCACAATAACAAATCAAATTAGCAAAGTGATACCACAATTTGACGGTTCTTCCTCAATTTATATGATTTTATTCGCTTAACTAGATTTAGAACAAAGCACTAAAACTCGTCATAAATGTATCAAATGTACTAAACGATAAACCAATCGGACTATTTTTGGTTAAGTTATATCCTTTTAATCGATTAAAACCAAAGTAAGTTAAGAGCATACACAAATCATTATTATATTATTTAAAGTTTAAAAAGACCTCCCATTTATTTGTTACATTTGCAATAACGAATCAAATTGACTAAGTGATTCCACAATTTGACCATCTTCTTTAAATTTTATGATTTAATTTGCTTAACTAGATTTAAACAAAGCATCATAGCTCATAACGAATGTAAATTTAATTGTTTTCAATTAAAACATACTCATTTGCTAAGTTCTAAATAATAAATTAAACATACTAAATGATGAACCAATCGGACCCCTTTTTGTTAAATTATATCATTTTAATCAATTAAAACCAAAGTAAATTAAGAATGTGCACAAATCGTTAAATCATTTAGTTTAAAGAGACCTCTTATTCATTTTTTACGCTCTTAATAACGAATCAAATTTGCAAAGTGCTACCACAATTTGACCGTTCTTTCTTCATTCATATGATTTTATTCCCTTAACTAGATTAAGAACAAGGCACTAAAACTCCCCATGAATGCATCAAACTTACTAAATAATGAACTAATCAGACTATTTTGGTTAAATTATTCCTTTTAATTGATTAAAACCAAAGTAAGTTAAGAATGTGTACAAATCATTATCATATTTTTTAATGTTTAAAGAAACCTCTCATTCATTTGTTATATGAAATAACAAACAAATCAAATTGAGAAAGTAATTCAATAATTTGACCATTCTTTTTAAGCTTACATGATTTCAATCGCTTAACTAGATTTAGAACAAAACATCAAAGCTCGTCACAAATGTATATTTAATTATTTGTAATTCGAACATGCTCATTTGCTAAGTTTAAAATAATGAATCAAACCTACTTAATGACAAACAAATCGGACCACTTTTGGTCAAGTTTTATCCTTTAAATTGATTTAAACCGAAGTAAGTTAAGAATGTGCACAAACCGTTATATCGTTTAGAGTTTAAAGAGACCTCTCATTTATTTTTTACATTCATAATATTGAGTCAAATTAGCAAAGTGATACAACAATTTAACTGTTCTTCCTTAACTTATCTAATCTCATTTGCTTAACTATATTTAGAATAAAACACAGAAAAAGCTCATCATGAATGAATATTTAATTTTCTTAAATGAATACATACTCATTTTCTAAGTTCAAAAGAATAAATTAAATGTACTAAATGACAAACCAATCGACTCACTTTTGGTCAAGTTATATTCTTTTAATCGATTAAAACCGAAGTAAGTTAAGAATGTGCACAAATCGTTATATCTTTAATAGTTTAAAGATACCTCTCGTTAATTTGTTATGTTCATAATAACAAATTAAATTAATAATATGATTCCACAATTTGACCATTCCGCCTTAACTTATATGATCTCCATTTACTTAATTTGATTTAGAAAAAAACACCAAAGCTCGTCACGAATGTAAATTTAACAACTTTAAATGATAACGTACTCATTTGCTAAGTTCAAAATATTGAATCAAACATACTAAACTACAAACTAATCGGACAATTTTAGGTAAAGTTATATCTTTTTAATTGATTAAAACTGAAGTTAAGAATTTGCACAAATCGTTTCGTTTATAGTTCAAAGAGACTTCTCAATTATTTGTAATGTTCATATTAACTAATCAAATTAACAAAGTGATACCACAATTTAACCATTCTTTTTCAACTTATTTAATTTCATTTGTTTAACTATATTTAGAAGAAAGCAAAAAAGCTCGTCACCAATGTATATTTAATTTTTTTAAATGAATACCTATTTATTTGCTAAGTTCGAAAGAATGAATCAAACGTACTAAACGACAAACCAAGCTAAGTTTGAAAAGAATAAATCAAACGTGCTAAACGACGAACTAATCAGACCACTTTTGGTCAAGTTATATCAGTTTAATCGATTAAACTGAAGTAAGTTAAGAATGTGCATAAATCGTTATGTCGTTTAAAGCTTATAGAGACCTCTCATCCATATATTATGTTCATAATAATGAATCAAATTAACAAAGTGATTCCATAATTTGCACATTCTTCATTAACTTTTATAATTTTATTCGCCTAACTAGATTTAGAACAAAGGACCAAATCTCGTCATGAATATATATTTATTTATTTTAAATGACTACATACTCATTTTCTAAGTTAAAAAGAATAAATCAAACGTACTAAATGACGAACCAATTATACAACTTTTAACAAGTTATATCCTTTTAATAACCGAAGTAAGTTAATAATGACCACAAATTGTTATATCATTTAAAATTTTAATAGAGCTCTTATTCATTTGTTACGTTTGTAATAACGAATCAATTTGACATAGTGATTCCACATTTAAACCATTCTTCCTTAGATTATATAATTTTATTCGCTTAACTAGATTTAGAAAAATGCGCTAAATTTCATCACGAATATATATTTAATTATTTTAAATTAGAACGTACACGTTTAATAAGTTTGAAAGAATAAATGAAATGTCTAAATGACAAACCAATCGCACCCCTTTTGGTCAAGTTATATCCTTTTGATCGATTAAAACCGAAGAAAGTTAAGAATTTGTGCAAATCGTTAAATCGTTTTAAGTTTAAAGAGACCTCTCATTCATTTGTTACATTTATAATAATGAATCAAATTAACAAAGTGATTCCATAATTTGACCGTTCTTCCTTAACTTATATTATTTTATTCGCTTAACTAGATATAGAACAAAGCACTAAAGCACGTGACGAATTTATATTTAATTGTTTTAAGTAAATATGTACTCATTTGTTAAGTTTAAAATAATGAATCAAACATACAAAATGGCAAATCAATTGGACCCCTTTTGGTCAAGTTATATCCTTTTAATTGATTAAAATAGAAAAAAGTTAAGAATGTTAACAAAAATCGTTTAAAGTTTAAATAGACCTCTCTCATTAATTTGTTACATTTGTAATAACGAATAAAATTAATAAAGTGATTCCACATTTTGACTGTTCTTCCTTTGTTTAAATAAATACATATTCATTTGCTAAGTTCAAACTAATGAATCAAATGTACTAAACGACTAAAAAATCAGAACCCTTTTAGTCAAGTTATATTCTTTTGATCGATTAAAACTGAAGTAAGTTAAGAATGTGAACAAATCATTATATTGTTTAAAGTTTAACGAGACCTCCCATTCATTTGTAATAACAAATTAAATTTACACAGTGATTCTGTCATTTGACTGTTCTTCTTTAACTTATATTATTTCATTTGATTAACTACACATTTAGAACCAATAACCAAAGCTCGTCACGAATATATATTTAATTATTTTAAATAAATTCGTACTCATTTATTATGTTCGAAAGAAATAAAAACGCACTAAATGACGAACTAATCGGACTCCTTTTGGTCAAGATATGTCCTTTTGATCGATGAAAACCAAAGTTAAGAATATTAACAAATTGTTACATCGTTTAAAGTTTAAAGAGACCTCCCATTTATTTGTTATGTTTGTAATAACGAATAAAATTAACAAAGTGATTCCACAATTTTACCATTTTCCCTTACCTTATATCATTTCACTCGCTTAACTATATTTAGTATAAAGAACCAAAGCTTTTCATGAATGTATATTTAATTATTTTAAATAAATACATAATCATTTGCTAAGTTCCAAAATGTACTAAACGATTAACCAATCGAACCCCTTTTTGTCAAGTTATACCCTTTTGATCAATTAAAACCGTTGAAAGTTAAGAATGTGCACAAATCGTTACATCGTTTAAAGTATAAAGTATAAAGAGACCTCTCATTAATTAGTTACATTTGTAATAATAAATTAAATTAACAAAGTGATTCTATAGTTTGGCCATCCTTCCCTAGTTTATATTATTTTATTCACGTAACTAAATTTAAAACAAAGCACCATAGCTCGTAACGAATATATATTTAATTTTTTATAATGATTACATCCTCATTTCCTAAGTTCAAAAGAATGAATCAAAGTACTAAACGATGAACCAATTAGACTATTTTTGGTCGAATTATATCTTTTTGATTGATTAAATCTAAAGTAAGTTAAGAATGTATACAAATCATTATATTATTTAAAGTTTCAAGAGACCTCCCATTCATTTGTTACATTCAAAATAACAAATCAAATTGACAAAGTGATTCTACTATTTGACTGTTCTTCCTTAACTTATATCATTTTATTCGCTTAACTACATTTAGAACCAAGAACCAAAGCTCGTCATGAATGTATATTTAATTACTTTAAAAGAATACGTACTCATTTACTTAGTTCGAAAGGATAAATTGATGTGCCCGATGTAGGCACAATCGGTATAAGGAGTTCTACGCAGGAGAGAGAGGAAGGAGAAGTAATAAAATAACAAAGAACTAAACTGATATGCTTGCCTACCGAACCAAAGAGGGAGATGACCCTTTATGGGGAGTCGCGCCCTCCAATAGTGGAACTCGTGCTGCTAGTGGGCCCAGCTATCTCATGGCCCAGTAGTGTGCCTAAACCAGTTTATATTACAATAATAATGCCGCTCTACGACTGATTTAAGGGAAACTAGCCTAAGGTACTGAAATAAATAATAGTCTAGTGTACTCAAATAAAGACAAGTAATGAATCAAGTGCACATGCACAACACTCCACCACGCTTCCGCACACGCCTTGTCCTCAAGGCGACCAAGAAGGGTAGCGAGACAGGAACTCGTCCTCAAGCAGCCATGTAGTATCCTCAAGTGATTGCCCTTGCCAGGAGACTAACACTTCCATAATAATACGACCGGAATGGCGAACACAAAGCTTATCAAGCAGTGCTACTGGAACGGGGTCGGAAGAGACAACTGGACCCATCAATGGAGGTGGTGGAGTATCCGAGGCCAGGGATGGGTCACGAATGCAACGGTGCAGCCGGGAGACATGAAAAACAGGGTGGACCATCGAACCCAGCGGTAGAGCTAGGCGGTAGGCAACTGAACCAACGCGCTCTTCGACAACATAGGGCCATGAAAACGGGGAGCGAGCTTGTTGTGCTCGGGCTGAAATAAACCAAGTCCCTCACTGCAAACTCATGCTCAGTGTGATGGCTATCATAGATCTGCTTCATTCTATTCTGAGCCGCAGATAAGTTCTCCTTAAGCTGTCGAAGGACCTCATCTTGAGTCTGGAGCATATAGTCAACCTCCGCCACTGATGAGCGATGGGGAACATAAGAGAGCACGGTAGGGGGCGGCCGCCCATATAGCACCTCAGAAGGAGTAAATCCGGCACGAGTGTGATAAGCAGTGTTATAAGACCACTCGACCCACGGAAGAAGCTGAAGCCATCGACGGGGCTGAGACATAGTAAAACAGCGCAGGTAATGCTTTAAACATCTGTTGATGACCTTAGTCTGCCCATCCATCTGCGGGTGATAAGCGGTACTCATATGCAAAGAAGTGCCCTGTAAAGTGAAGAACTCCTGCCAAAACTGAGAGATGAAAATCCTATCGCAATCAAAGACAATAGTGCGAGTGCAATTTGGCCACCTCCCCAACGTAGAGTTCCACCACAGACTTGGCGGTGAAGGGATGACCCAGAGCACAAAAATGGGCGTACTTGGACAGCCGATCCACCACCACCATGATCACCGACTTGCCTTGGACCAACGGCAAGGCCTCTACAAAGTCCATAGAAATGTCCTCCCGAACCTTATCTGGAATGGGCAATGGCTGAAGCAAACCGGCGGGAGATGTGGTGGCAGACTTAGCACGCTGACAGACATCACAAGCGGATACATAAGCAGTCACAGCTCGGCGGATTCCTTGCCACAAGAAGCTCTGACTGACCCATTTATAGGTGCGGAGGGCACCCTCATGACCCACCAAGAGGGAGGCATGGAAGTGGGCTAGGATACGCTGTCGCAGATCTGTAACCTCAGGAACCCATAGACGGTCCATCCAGAAGAGAAGTCCATCCTTCAAGGCAAAGCAAGGGCACGCTGACGGGTCAGACTGGAGAGCCGCAATCAATGTGGTGGTCGGAGAATCAGCCTGATACACCTGTTTCAATTCAGCAATGAATGGACAAACCGGACCGAAAATAGCCAAACATGAACCTGGAGTGGAACGGCGAGACAGTGCGTCAGCCACGGTGTTGTCTGATCCCTTCTTGTACACAACCTCATAGTCATAGCCCAGGAGCTTGCTGACCCACCGCTGCTGTGCTGGAGTGGACACCCGCTGTTCGAGAAAATACTTGAGCAGTTGGTGGTCAGTACGAATGAGAAACTGCCTGCCAAGCAAATAAGGGCGCCATTTGTCGACCGCGAGGACGATGGCTAGCATCTCTTTCTCGTAGATAGATAGGGACAACGAGCGGCCAACCAAAGCCATGCTGAAGTAAGCAATGGGACGCTCCTTCTGAAGTAGTACCGCCCCTAGGCCAGCATCTAAAGCATCGGTCTCGACCATGAATGGCAGGCTGAAATCAGGAGGATCAAAACAGGGGCAGTCGCCATAGCTTGCTTCAATTCCTCAAAGGCCGCCTGGGTAGTGTCAGACCAGCGGAAGGCTCCCTTCTGTAACAATTGAGTAAGAGGGTGAGCAAGCTCGCCATAGCGGTGAATAAAGCACCGATAATAGCCAGTTAGGCCAAGGAAGCCTCGCAGCGCCCGGGCGCAAGTAAGGGATGGCCAGGATAGCATGGTGGTCACCTTAGAGGGGTTTGTAGCAACGCCGTCACGAGAGATAATATGACCCAAATATTCCACCTGTGGGCTGCCAAACGAACACTTCGAATGTTTAAAAAACAATGAATTAGCTGTCAGGATAGCAAAGACAGACCTGAGATGCTCCAAGTGTTCACCCCATGACAAGGATATCATCGAAGAACACCAAAATGAATCGGCGGAGGAAGGGCCGGAAGAGGTCATTCATAAGGCTCTGAAATGTGGAAGGGGCATTTGTTAGACCAAATGGCATAACAAGGAACTTGAAGTGGCCGTCATGAGTGCAGAAGGCGGTCTTGTGCACATTAGTGGGCTGCATCCGAATCTGATGATAACCTGATCGAAGGTCGAGTTTACTAAATACAGTAGCGCCGGACAGCTCATCTAGAAGCTCCTCCACCACCGGTATAGGATATTTATCCTTCACTGTGATAGCATTCAAGTCCCGGTAATCAACACAGAAGTGCCAAGTACCATCCTTTTTACAAACCAGCAACACCGGAGAAGAGAAGGGGCTTGTGCTCGGGCGAATGACACCAGAATGAAGCATGTCAGCCACAAGACGTTCGATTTCCGCTTTCTGAATGTACGGATAGCGGTAAGGACGGACATTGGCTGGAGAGGCACCTGGCAGGATAGGAATAGAGTGATCATGCGATCGCACTGGAGGAAGGCCATGTGGTTCAGCGAATACTACACTATACTCCGCCAATAAGTTAAGGAGATCCTACAGCAACTCCTCTTGCATGACATCCACCGACGCCCGCTGCTGAAGAAGTAACCCCTGAGATGCAAACCGGAATAAGGACCCCGTCGATTGAGCAGAAAGGAGAGTGCCCGGCTGAGAGCCTTGGAGGCACACCCGCTGCCCGTTTAGCGCAAAGTCCATCACTAGGTCCTTAAAGTTCCATAGGACATCCCCGAGTTCTTGGAGCCACTGCACCCCTAGCACCACGTTCGCCCCCTTAGTAGGAAGCAGAAAGATATCAGTCACGAAGGTGTGGCCTTGAATGGAGAGCGCTACCTGGTTACAGACGCTGGAGCTCTGGAGGTGCTTGCCATCACCGATCAATACATCAAAGGGCGTCGAGTCAGATACGAAATAGCCTAGTCACTGGGCGACTTTGTCATTAATGAAATTGTGTGTAGACCCACTGTTGATCAGAATGGCCACTTGCTGCCGTTTTAGATAACCCTGTACGCGCATTGTGCGCGGGGTGAATGCCGCTGAGAAGGCATGAACAAAAATCTCTGGCAGCGTGTCATCATAGTTTGCTGAGTCAGACCCATCAGCCACCTCCCTCTCTTCATCGACCTCTTCCACTAATAGACTGCCCTTGACGGAACAATGGTGCCCCGGAACAAACTTCTCATTGCAGCGAAAACAAAGCCCCTTTGCACGATGTTCCTCCATCTGAGCCGGAGTCAGACAGCGGACAATCAGCCCGGTCTGAGGGGTTTGTGGACCAGAGCGGCCAGCAGCTGAACTGTTGGCTGGGGCGGCACTCGGGGAAGCAAGCACAGAAGGCCACGAAAAAGTGCCAAGCCAACCCCCACGCCTTTGGCTAGCCAGTTTCTCTTCTTCGATACGTGCATGACACACTACATCCCGCATGCTAGAACAAGGGAAATGACACATCTCCTTAGAAATCTCTGGTGTGAGCCCTCTCTTGAAC
Organism: Saururus chinensis; assembly: GCA_035235625.1. Lineage (NCBI taxonomy): Eukaryota > Viridiplantae > Streptophyta > Magnoliopsida > Piperales > Saururaceae > Saururus > Saururus chinensis. The sequence continues at coordinate 35,083,823 of CP141140.1, forward strand.
GTGCCCACCAAGGCAGCCACCGGCCAGTCAGGTAGTTGGTTGGCCACCTTCATGAACTCCGTATAATAGGCTTTGACGGTGGATGTCTGTCGCAGAGAGGAGAGCATCTTGTTGAAGTCTTAGAACTCATTTGGGCCGAACTGGATGCATAATTCGTCGGAGAAGGCGGCCCAAGTGGGGTAGTGCACCTCCTTCTCAAAGCTCTGGAACCATACCGAAGCATCTCCGTCTAGGTGGAAGGTCGCTATGCGCAGTCGTTCAGTCTCTGAATGTGTTCCCTAGTACGCAAAAAACTTCTCCGCCTTGTACAACCATTCAACTGGGTCATCATCCCCATTATAGTGTGGGAACTGGAGGCCGGCCAAACGGGGTTCCGCTCCTCCCCGAGGACCAGCGCGAGGAACATGAAGGTCATCCCAATCATCGTTCATCTCAGGAATTAAGTTTCGAGGGGGATGCATCATTGGGGCATTCGTCCGAACACCTGGCAAGCCTCATGGTGGCCAGGCCGAACGTCCCCCTTCGGCAGGTAGGGCGGCCTGCCCAGCGCACAGAGGGGCGTAAGGCTGGCGTACCTCCCTGTCTGGCATAGTCAGGAGACCAATAGTAAACGGCGGCATCATAGGGGCATTTGCCCAAACACCTGGTGTAAGGACCCTCATCTCTAAACCGGTTTTGGTTTTCTTTAATTGTTGCTTCTCGTGAGATTAACGTATTTTCTGATCTTATTCGGTGATTTCGTAAATAAATAGTGTTTGTGATGGTTTTAACCAAAATCAACTTCAATATTAGTGGTTTTAAGTGATTTTAAACCAAATGTGAATATTTTAGGATTTTTCGGAATTTTTACTTTTTTTCCCAAAAATTAGGGTTTTGGCGGGACCCCTGTGGGCTCCACCGTCGAAAATTTTATTTTTAGGTCAAATGAACCTAGACATCTACCTAAGGTTATACAAAAAATTTTAGAATTTTATTAGGCTTAATTAGTGCTTAAATTTGCAAAATACCCATTTTTAGCCTACTTTTCCTATTTACACCCCATAACTTACCCATGCATACCCCAACCCTTACTATAAAAGGGCAGACCTGAGCCATTTCCATTTTTGGGAATAGGCTAAGGAGGGTGGGCTGGCCTAATCCCCACTTAGGCCCGAATTAGAAGCCGATTAAGGTAAGCTTACTCTAATTAAGCACTAAACCCTACTTTCTTCTTAATCTCTTCCAAATCTACCATTTTTCCCTTGTTTCAATTCGTTTTTGGGAATCAAAAATTACTGATTTGTGTTTTACTACAAACCCTAACATTCAAAATTCGATTTTTACTACCAACAAGCCCTAGATCTAAGATTAAATTAGGGATTTCTTAGGTAAATCGATTTCTATTAGAGTTTAATTCAAACTCATTGTGTTTTCAAGGATTTCAAGAAGGGTGACTCTTCAATCCGAGCTTAATCAAGTGCTGAGGTAATGGGTCTTCGAAATCTCAGTTTATCCATGGTAAAATTCTTGATTTTTGGCTTATTTCGAATGGAGTTTGCTTGATTTGGTGTGTTAATGGTAAGATTAGAAAATGGAATTATTTAATCCCGATTTCTTAGGGTTTTGCATTATTATGATATGTTTTGATGTTCTGGAAGTCAAGAAGGACTTTTGATGATGATTAGGGTGTTAGATGTGGATTTGAAGTGTTATTAATGGTGTTTCGGTTTGGATTTGCGAAAGGAAGAAGACGGACTGTTCTGCCTTGTTGTCGTTCGAACGGCCCTTCTGGGCGTTTGAACGGCAACACTGCCGGAACGACACTTTTCCAGTTTAGCCGATCGAACGGCCTACTGGGCGTTTGAACGGCAAAATTGTGAATTTCAAATTTTTACGTTTAACCGATCGAACGGCCTGAAGGGTGTTCGAACGGCTACACAGCAGATTGATTTTCTAATGCATGATGTTTATTTTGATGATTCCACTTTAGCTTGCCAATTTCATATGAATGTGGTGTGTTTTAAGCTATGTTATGCTACTGAAAATGCATGCTATTGAGGTTATGGAATTGAGACATATGCTTAGAAAATTGTGGAATGACTTATGTTTTGTGGCATGATGTTAGAATCGTTATCTTGAAATTATGAATGGTTGATTCCCTTTGGTTAAACATATTTTCAGTAGGACTACAACCTATTATTGGACTGATTTGTCATGATAGATTGTGGTTAGTTGTGAGTGGATGTTGGTGAATGCCATGACTCAAGGATGAAATGAACGATCTTATATGTGTTTAGCCTTTGTGGTTGAGTTTTGAATTGAGATATGATTTCAACGACTTTTCTTCTATGATTTCCACTGGAATTCATGTTTAGATGGAAATTCACATGTGTAGTGTGGTAGTGAGTTTAATTTCAAGCATGTTGACATGCATTATATGAAATGCTTCTACTAGTTACACACACACACATGTGGGGGTTAAATGATGATGTTGAAGCTTGATATTGTGATTATGAATGATGCATTAGGGGCTGATGAGAACACTTATCATGGATTAGGATTCATGTATGCCTTGCCCAAGTATGTACCATGTTGCATGCATCATGAAAATGGATTTCCAATTGAGGCTTCATCGTGATTAATCGAATTTGACCGATTGGATGCAATGTGATGAAATTGTGTGCCGGATTGATCGGTCGTGGATTAATCGTAAGTTGATTGGTCCAAAAGGACATATTTTGATTTGAGTTCCTGTGTGGAACGAGTGCACTCCCCGGGTTGAGTCTAATTAAATGGGATTATGTGGGGACGAGTTGTGTACTTGTCTTGCGGCTTGTGAGAATGTTATTATGAGTGTCATCTGAACCCTAAGAATCCAGTGTAGTATGCCGTGTACACCCCGCTACCATGTGTTCTAGGGTTCTCTGTGTGAGAACTCGGGCTCTTCCCTCCGCAGGAGATGTCTCTGGGCGAACACCCCTGCTCTAGATTCTCTGTGTGAGAATGGGACATCCATGGCCAGGATCGTCCAGGGCGAGCAGCATTAGGGATTGACAACCCCGATCTTTCTTTAATTCTTGTGTAGAATTTTGGACCATGACACACCTTCGTGGCCTTGTCTATGCTCCCATCTGTGTGACATTAATGTGTGATTTCTCCTTTACGGAGGTTATTATGATATGATGCATGTGGGAATATGTATGTTAGAGATACATCCATGCAGTTTGATTATGATATAATGCATGTGGGAATATGTATGTTAGAGATACATCCATGCAGTTTGATTTTGATATAATGCATGTGGGAATATGTATGTTAGAGATACATCCATGCAGATTGTTATGATATAATGCATGTGGGAATATGTATGTTAGAGATACATCCATGCAGGTTGATTATGCACCATGATGCAGTGTTAGGTGATATGTATTGTGTGATCAGAAAATGATGCATCATGTTAATCTTTGATCTAAACGACTATATTGCTATGCTATTGTATTTTCAATGTTGCTAGTGATATTAAAAACCATTGTTGAGTTTGTTAAACTCACCCCTCTTTCTTGTGTTTTGATTTGGGGCTGCGTGGTGCGACACGCAGACGGACAGGATCTCCTCTTTGAGGAAAGGTCAGAGATGGCTTGGATGTGATCGTGGAGATCTTTGTGTGGTTTATTTTCCTTAGTTATGCTGTTGTTTAGAACCTTTGTGTAGGGTTCTTGTTTTGGATTTATGTCACATTTTACAGTTGTGATGCTTATGACTTATTTTGAGCCGGTGTGGGCTTTACTTAACTAAGCTTGTGGGTTTGAGATTGTTGTTTACTCTTTCTTCCCTTTTATTTACTCTTGCTCAAAGGATTGTGCGTACTCCGTATTTTTGTTAATCGCCCGTGGCTAGGGTTAAGTCTTCCGCTAGATCGTTTTTCAATCTTCCTTTGTCGCCCCCGCGCGCTTGACCGGTCCTTGGACCGGGTTCGGGTCAGGTCGGGCATCACCGGTGCGTGACACCTGGCGGGCCTCGCGAAACCTAGGCTTGGCGTCCACCTTCCACAGGCAGTTCTGCTGGTCCAACGGGTAGGGAAACATGGGACTAGCTGATCGTTTATAATTAAACCCTTTGCAAGTGTACAAGGTTATTGTACTAGGATAAGTATTTAAGGGTTGTCGAACCTCAGGGACGGATGAATTATTACTAAATCTAAAGAGGAATTTGCTGATTGAAAACTAAAACAAACTTAAACTTAAATTAAGTAAAGGAAAGAAATCAACTAGTTTAAAAACAAGAGATTAATATGATAGAAATTACTTAGGAAATCGAATCCACTATAGAACCATAACAATTACTTAACTTTTAATCTAAATCTAGTGTGAATATGAACAAGTATTCTCAGCTACAAGCTAGAATTACTTCAGAAAAAATCATTAATTAAATTCCATGGCATGAACTATCTTCGACAATAGCACGAATCATCTACACTAAACTAGCTATAGGCATGACTCGTCTAATCTTAGTATAACTCATCCAAGTCATCAATTATCTGAACATTAAAACTATTGTATGACCATTTCATCTAAATCACAGAAATTAGAATCGATGAAAATATCAAAACCACATCAATCTATCATCTACAAGATAATAAATCAATATAGATTTGAATAAACATGAAAAGCTCTTCCATTAAAAAGGAAATCCATATCATACAATTGTCATTATTCACAACTGAGATCTAAATTAAAAAGAAAAGAAACTGAAACTTATCTATAGCTTCATCAACTCCTAAGTAAAAGAAAAGTCTAGCCTTCCATTGTAGAAGAAAGCACTTGAATCTCCATTAAAAGCTTTGAGTTCTCTTCCATCTTCTTCTTCCTTTTTCTCTTCATAAAATCTCCTGGAATCCTCTGATTTCAAGCCAAATATGTCTTTTTATATGTGTAAGATCCGTAGGAAGAAGTCCAATATGAAAAGGATTGAAAATTGGCTAAAACTAGGAAACTGCACGTTATGCCATTCGAACGCCCTGCATGCCCGTTCGAACGCTTATACTGAGTTTTTCTTCAAAATCATGTTATCCTGTTCTAATGGTAAGTGACCCCGTTTGAACGGATACAGTGTTTCTGCAATCTTGATAGTTTTTCCGAACAGTCCATATTCTGTTCATTAAGCTTTTCTTCATGTCCATATTAATTTCCAACTCGTTTATAACTCCGAAAAGTTGTCCAAATCACTTTAAAGCATGTCAAGATTATTTTGAATTATTTTAAACATCGTCCAAGTACCTCAATAAGTGCACTTTACCTACGAAACATAAAATATCATCCTTTAGACATGTATAATGTACTTAAAATCCCAACTTTGTTCAAATACATATCTAAACTACTAATAACTATAAAATTATTAATAATTAAACTAAAATACTAATATCTATCTTAATCTAAATAAACCATAACTAAATCTAAATTAACCTAATCTATACTAGCAAATAAGGTAAAAAAGGCATATAAAATAGATATATACTTCATACTTATCACTGCCGTGTCTCCCTATCCGCCGTGGCTGGAGGAACATGGGTGTGTCCGTTCAGTCCTTGAGAAGAATCCCCAATTTCCATGACGGCTTCCTAGGTTCTGACGCTGTTGGGCACTGAAGGCGCTGACTGGTTGGCCTTTAATTTGTCAACCTCTGTGATCAATACCTTCACCATAGCAATGAGTTGCGCCAGCGTGGAATCCTCCATGGCAACCGGAGCAACCGTGGTAGCGGTTACGGGGCTGTCCTCTGAAACCTCAGTCTCCTTCACTGGCTGAGTTTCAGGAGTGACAACCACCTGTTTGCCTCTTGTCATGGCCGGGGATCGATAAAGCTCCGATACCAATGATGTGCCCAATGTAGGCACAATCAGTACAAGGAGTTCTACGCAGGAGAGAGAGGAAGGAGAAGTAATAAAATAACAAAGAACTAAACTGATATGCTTGCCTACCGAACCAAGGAGGGAGACAACCCTTTATGGGGAGTTGCGCCCTCCAACAGTAGAACTCGTGCCGCTAGTGGGCCTAGCTATCTCATGGCCCAGTAGTGTGCCTAAACCAGTTCATATTACAATAATAATGCCGCTCTATGACTGATTTAAGGGAAACTAGCTTAAGGTACTGAAATAAATAATAGTCTAGTGTACTCAAATAAAGACAAGTAATGAATCAAGTGCACGTGTACAACATAAATCAAACGTACAAAATGATGAACCAATCAGACCCCTTTTGATTATGTTATATACTTTTCATCGATGAAAACCGAAGTTAAGAATGTATACAAATCGTTGTATCGTTTAAAGTTTTAAGAGATCTCCCATTTATTTGTTACGTTCGTAATAACGAATCAAATTGACAAAGTGATTCTACAATTTGACCATTATTCCTTAACGTATATGATTTCATTTGATAAGTTCAAAAGAATAAATTGAACGTACTAAATGACGAACCAATTGGACCACTTTTAGTTAAATTATATCATTTTAATCAATTACAACTAAAGCAAGTTAAGAATCTCCATAAATCTTTATATCATTAAAAGTTAAATAGACCTCTTATTCATTTGTTATGTTCGTAATAAAGAATTAAATTTACAAAGTAATTCCACAATTCAGCCGTTCTTCCTTAGTTTATATGGCATCATTCACATAACTAGATTTAGAAAAATGCACTAAAGCTTGTCGTGAATGTATATTTAATTGTTACAAATTAATACATACTCATTTGCTAAGTTTGAAAGAATGAATCAAATATACTAAACAACGAACCAATTGGAGCACTTTTGGTCAAGTTATATCATTTCGATCAATTAAAACCGAAAAAAGTTATGAATGTGTAGAAATCGTTATATCGTTTAAAGTTTAAAAAAACCTCTCATTAATTTGTTACATTTGTAATAAAGAATTAAATTAACAAAGTGATTCCATAGTTTGACCGTTCTTCCTTAGTTTATATGATTTTATTTATTTAACTAAATTTAGAACAAAACACTAAAGCTACTAAAGAATGTATATTTAATTAATTTAAATAAATACATATTCATTTACTAAGTTTAAAATACATTAATCAAAAGTACTAAATGTCGAACCAATCAGAACCCTTTTGGTCAAGTTATATCTTTTTGATCGATTAAAACAGAAGTAAATTAATAATGTTAACAAATCATTATATCGTTTTAAGTTTACAAGAGACCTCCCATTCATTTGTTACCTTTGTAATAACGAATTAAATTTACAAAATGATTCCACAATTTAACTATTCTTCTTTTACTTATATCATTTCTTTGCTTAACTACACATTTATAACAAAGAACTAAAGCTCGTCATAAATATATATCTAATTATTTTAAATTACTACATACTCATTTACTAAGTTTGAAAGAAATAAATTAAACATACTAAAGAACGAACCAATGAGACCCCTTTTGGTCAAGTTATATCCTTTTGATCGATGAAAATTGAAGTAAGTTAAGAATATGCACAAATTGTTATATTATTTAAAGTTTTAAAAGATCTCCACTTCATTTGTTATATTCGTAATAATGAATTAAATTAACAAAGTGATTCCGCAATTTGATCGTTCTTCCTCAACTTATATGATTCCATTTACTTAACTAGATTTAGAAAAAAACACTAAAACTTTTCACGAATGTATATTTAAATATTTTAAAACAAAACACCAAAGCTTGTCACAAATGAATATTTTCTTAGTTTTACATCAGTTTTAATAAATTAAATGTACTAAATGATAAACAAATCAGACTATTTTTGGTTAAGTTATATCCATTTAATCGATTAAAACCAATGTATGTTAAGAATGTCCACAAATCGTTATTTTGTTTCAAGTTTAAATAGACCTCCCATTCATTTGTTACAATCATAATAACTAGTCAAATTGACAAAGGGATCCTACAATTTGACTATCCTTCATTAACATATATGATTTCATTTGTTTAACTTAATTTAGAACAAAGCACCAAAGCTCGTCACGAATATATATTTAATTATTTTAAATAACTACATAGTCATTTACTAAGTTCGAAATAATGAATCAAACGTACTAAACGACGAACCAATCGGCCCACTTTTGGTTAAGTTTTATCCATATGATTAATTAAAACCGAAGTATAAGTTAAGAATTTGTAAAAATCATTATATCATTTATAGTTTTAAATAGACCTCTCATTCATTTGTTACATTCGTAATAACAAATCAAATTAATAATGTCGTTCCACAATTTGACAATTCTTTCTTAACTTATATGATTTATTCGCTCAACTTGATTTAGAACAAAGCACCAAAGCTTGTCATGAATTTAAATTTTTATGTTTTAAATAACTATTTACTCAATTGCTAATTAAAAAAATTAATTAAACGTACTAAATGCCGAACTAATCAGACCACTTTTGGTTAAGTTATATCCTTTTGATCAATTAAAACCAAAGTAAGTTAAGAATGTGCATAAATCATTATTATATTATTTAAAGTTTAAAGACACCTCTCATTCATTTGTTACATTTGTACTAACGAATCAAATTAACAAAATGATTCCAAAATTAGACCATTCTTCCTTAACTTATATAATTTAATTCACTTATCTTGATTTAGAACAAAGTAGCAAAGCTCATCGTGAGTGTATATTTTCTTGTTTTAAATAACTATGTACTCATTTACTAAGTTTGAAAGAACAAATCAAACGTACTAAACGACAAACTAATCGGACCACTTTTAAGTTATGTCTTTCTAATCGACTAAAACTAAAGTAAGTTAAGAATGTGCACAAATTATAATTTTGTTTAAAATTTAAATAAACCTTTTAATCAATTAAACCCTAAGAAAGTTAAAAACGTGCACAAATTATTATTTTGTTTAAAGTTTAAAGAGACGTCTTATTCATTTGTTATATTCGTAATAACGAATCAAATAGGCAAATTGATTCAACAATCTAACCGCTCATGACGAATGTATATTTAATTATTTTAAATAAAAATTTACTCAATTGCTAAGATCGAAATAATGAATCAAAATTATTTAACGACAAACCAATCAGACAACATTTAGTTTAAGTTATCTCCTTTTAAATGATTAAAACTGAATTAAGTGAAAAATGTGCACAAATCGTTATATCGTTTTAAAGTTTAAAGGGACCTCCCATTCTTTTATTATGTTTGTAATAACGAATCAAATTGACAAAATGATTCTACAATTTAATCATTTTTCTTTAACTTATATGATTTCATTTACTTAACTAGATTAAAAATAAAGCAACAAAGCTCGTCACGAATGTATATTTAATTATTTTAAATAAATACGAACTCATCTTCTACATTAAAAAAAATGAATCAAACATACTAAACGACGAATAAATCGGACCCTTTTTGGTCAAGTTATATCCTTTTTATCGATTAAAACCAAAGTAGGTTTAAAATGTGCATAAATTATTATATTGTTTAAAGTATAAACAGACCTCTTATTCATTTGTTATGTTCGTAATAGCGAACCAAATTTACATAGCGATTCAACAATTTAACCATTCTTCTTTAATTTATATGACTCATCACAAATTAATATTAAATTATTTTAAATGAAAACTTACTCAATTGCTAAGTTCAAAATAATGAATCAAACTTATTTAAGGATGAACCAATCAGACAACTTTTGGTTAAGTTATATCCTTTTGATCGAATAACACTGAAGTAAGTTAAGAATGTGCATAAATCATTATATCATTTAAAGTTTAAAAAGATCTCTCATTCTTCTGTTACGTTTGTAATAACAAATCAAATTGACAAAGTGATTCCACAATTTGATTATTTTTCTTAACTGATATATGATTTTATTCGCTTAACTAGATTTAGAATAAAACAACAAAGCTAGTCACGAATGTACATTTAATTATTTTAAGTCAATACGAACTCATTTTCTATGTTCAAAAAAATGAATCAAACGTACTAAATGACTAACCAATAGAACCCTTTTTGGACAAGTTATATCATTTTAATTAATTAAAAGTAAAGTAAGTTAAGAATATACACAAATCATTATATTATTTAAAGTATAAAGAGATCTCTCATTCATTTGTTATGTTCTTAATAACGAATCAAATTGACATAGTGATTCAACAATTTGACTGCTCTTTCTTAATTTATATGATTTAATTTGCTTAGCTAGATTTAGAACAATGCTATAAACTCTATCTCAAATGTATATTTAATTGTTTTAAATGCCTACGTACTCATTTGCTAAGTTCAAAACAATGAATCAAATGTACTAAATGACGATCCAATAGGCCCACTTTTGGTTAAGTTATATCCTTTCAGTCGATTACAATTTTAAATAAGTTAAGAATGTGCACAAATTATTATATCATTTATACTTTAATAATGAATTAAATTAACAACATGATTCCACAATTTGATCATTTTTCCTTAACTTATAGAATTTTATTCACTTAACTTGATTTAGAACAGAGCACCAAAGCTTGTCACGAATGTATCTTTAATCATTTTAGATGAAAACGTACTCATTTGCTAAGTTTGAAATAATGCATCAAACTTATTTAACGACAAACCCATCGGATAACTTTTGGTTAAGTTATATCCTTTTAATCGATTAAAATTGAAGTAAGTTAAAAATGTGAACAAATCACTATATCATTTAAAATTTAAAGAGACCTCTCATTCCTTTGTTACATTTGTAATAATGAATAAAATTGACAAAGTGATTCTACAATTTTATCGTTCTTCCTTAACTTATATAATTTAATTCGCTTAACTAGATTTATAGAATAAAGAAACAAAGTTCATCAAGAATGTATATTTAATTATTTTAAATAAATACATACTCATTTTCTATTGTACAAAGTTGAATCAAACGTACTAAATGATGAACAATCGGACCACTTTTGGTTAAGTTATATTCTTTTGATCAATTAAAACCGAAGTAAGTTAAGAATGTGCATAAATCATTATATCGTTTAAAGTATAAAGAATATGCACAAATTGTTATTTTGTTTAAAGTTTAAAGAGACCTCCCATTCATTTGTTACGATTGCAGTAACAAGTAAAATTGACAAAGGGTTTATACAATTTAACCATTCTTCATTAACTTATATGATTTTATTCGCTTAACTTGATTTAGAACATAGCACCAAAGCTCGTCACAAATGTATATTTATTTATTTTAAATAACAACGTACTCATTTATCAAGTTCAAAAGAATAAATCAAACGTACTAAACGACAAACAAATTGGATCTTTTTGGTGAAGTTATATCCTTTTAATTGTTTAAAACTTAAGTAAGTTAAGAATGTTCACAAATGATTATATCGTTTAAAGTTTAAAGAGACCACATATTCATTCGTTATGTTCATAATAACGAATCATATTAACAAAGTGATTCCACAATTTGACCGTTCTTCATTAACTTGTATAATTTCATTCACTTAACTTGTTTTAGAACATAGCACCAAAGCTTGTCACGAATGTATATTTAATTATTTTAAATAAATACGTACTCATTTGCTAAGTTTGAATTAATTAATTAAATGTACTATAAACCATGGTCAAATTTGACCAATTTTGGTCAAGTTATATCCTTTTGATTGATTAAAATCAAAGTAATTTAAGAATGTGAACAAATCATTATATCGTTTAAAGTATAAAAAGACCTCTCATTCATTTGTTATGTTCGTAATAACGAATCAAATTGACATAGTGATTCAACAATTAGACCGTTCTTCCTTAATTTATACGATTTAATTCAATTAACTAGATTTAGAACAATGGAATAAAGCTTGTCTCAAATGTATATTTATTTGTTTTAAATACCTACGTACTCATTTCCTAAGTTCGAAAGAATGAATCAAAAGTACTAAACGACGAACCAATCGGCCCACTTTTGGTTAAGTTATATCCTTTTAATCAATTACAACTGAAATAAGTCAAAAATATGCACAAATCATTATATCGTTTATAGTTTAAACAGACCTCCCATTAATTAATTTGTTACGTCGTAATAACAAATCCAATTAACAACGTGATTCCACAATTTGATCATTTTTCCTTAACTTATATAATTTTATTAACTTGATTTAAAACACAATACCAAAGCTCATCACGAATGTATATTTAATAGTTTTAGATGAAAACGTACTCATTTGCCAAGTTGAAATGAATGAATCAAATGTACTAAACAACATACCAATAGGACAATTTTTAGTTAAGTTATATCATTTTAATCAATTAAAATTGAAGTAAGTTAAAAATGTTCCCCATTGATTATATCGTTTAAAGTTTAAAGAGACCACCTATTCATTCGTTACATTCATAATAACGAATCATATAAAAAAGTGATTCCACAATTTGACCGTTCTTTATTAACTTATATAATTTGATTCACTAAACTTGTTTAGTTATTTAAATAAAAAATTACTCATTTTCTAAGTTTAAAATCATTAAATATACTAAACGACGATCCAATATGACCACTTTTGGTCAAGTTATATCCTGTTGATCGATTTAAACCGAAGTAAGTTAATAATATGCAAAAATCGTTATATAGTTTAAATTTTAAAGAGACTACCCGTTAATTTTTCACGTTCTTAATAATGAATCAATTGACAACGTGATTCCACAATTCGATTGTTCTTCCTTAGCATATATAATTTCATTCACTTAACTAAATTTAGAACAAATCACTAATACTCGTCAGAAATATATATTTAATTGTTTAAAATAACTATGTAGTTATTTGCTAAGTTCTATAATTTTTTTGACATTCTTATCCCTTCTGAACCGGACCTGGTTCGACCCTTCCGTTATTTCTTTTTTTTTTTCAAACCGCACCAGTTTGGTTTGGTTCGATGACTCGCAATGTAGGTCGTCTTCCCCGCGTCTGGCCAGAGGCGTTTCTGTCTCTGGCGGTGCTGCCACTAGCCACCACGGCAGGGCGGTGGTCTGAACTCCACCGGATCGCCGCTAGACGGTGATCCCAGTGCGGCATGCCCCCGCCGCAGACCGGTGGCCGACCAGGGCTAAAGATGCAATTTTCTTTAAAATAAATAATCGGAGAAGCCACGATGGTAGGGCACCACGGCCGGACAACGGGATGGGCTTGACCGGATTGCCATCGTCCGGTGATTCTGGCCACCTAGGTCCCTGCAGCCAGGAGCTACGTCGCACCGCCGCAGTGTTCTCTTGCTTTTTTTACGACCCGGCGGCCTGCACAGCGGCAACCAATCTGCCGCCACCGGATCACAGGCCGCTGCAGCTAGGGCTAGGGCCAGCGCGCCCCTCCTGCAATGGGTCCAGCGCTGGCAGGAGGTGGCCGGCTGGTGACTGGCTGGCAGTTGGACAACAACAAAATAACTGTTAAAAAAATTGCATGAACAGGTGATTGCAGAAATCACTATTCATGTAAATTACAAATACGATTCATATTTAATTTACAAACCTATGCTAATCTTGACTCGAAATCCTACTTGAATGGACGAGTTGTCATCTATCCACCGCTATCGGAACTTCACCAGAGTCTCTGCTGTCGGAACTTCACTGGAGTCTCGCCGGAAAATTTCAATAACGACTCCTCCTTACCCGGTCAAAAGATCCCCCCTAAGAGCCCCAATTATGTGTTTTTATAGGCATGAGATTAGGGTTCTTAATCCCTAAAGAGTTGGGCCAAAATCTCCTCAATTCGGAAACCAAATTGGGCCCCAAAAACACAAATTTCGAAATACTAATTGATTGGGCCCGTATATTAACTTTAATGGACAATTCGCGCATCTATTTTGGGTAAATGGGCCCTACACGATATGTTCAACTTCGAATGGTCGTATCTCCCTCATCCAAACTTCGATTCGCACATTCGTAGTGGCATTTCGAAGCTTTTTCTATCTAATTCCCATCATATAGTTCAGCCACCAATTCCAAGCATTGAATAAGTTATTCCAACAGGAAGGTCAAGGGGTCCAAACCCTAATTTCCAAGTGGTCAACTTCAGGAATTTAGAAAATTCTGGGAAGTTACACATTTGTGACGAGCTTTGGTGTTTTGTTCTAAATTTAGTTAAGCGAATAAAATCATATAAACTAAGGAAAATGGTCAAATTATTGAGTAATTTTATAAATTTGATTCATTATTACGAACGTAAAAAATGAGTGAGAGGTCGTTTGAAACTTTAAACAATATAACAATTTGTGCACAATCTTAACTTACTTTGGTTTTAATTGATCAAAATGATATAACTTGACTAAAATTGGTCTGATTGGTTCCTCGTTTATTATATTTGATTTATTTTTTTGAACTTAGAAAAGGAGTACTTATTAATTTAAAACAATTAAATATATGTTTATGACGAGCTTTGGTACTTTATTCTAAATCTAGTTAAGCGAATTAAATTATATATGTTAAGGAAGAACGGTTAAATTGTGGAATCACTTTTTAAATTTCATTTATTATTACGAATGTAACATATGAATGAGAGGTCTCTTTAAACGAAATAATGAATTGTGCATATTCTTAACTTACTTCGATTTTAATCGATCATAAGGGTACAACTTGACCAAATGGGGTTAGATTGGTTCGTTGTTTAGTACATTCGATTTATTTTTTTTAACTTAGCAAATGAGTATATATTTATTTAAAACAATTAGATATACATTTGTGACGAGCTATGGTGCTTTGTTCTAAATATGGTTAAGCGAATAAAATCATATAATTTAAGGAAGACCGGTCAAATTGTGGAATCACTTTGTTAATTCGATTCGTCATTACAAACATAACAAATTAATAGGAGCTCAATTTAAACTTTAATTCGGTTTAAATCGATTTGTATACATTTTTAACTTAATTCGGTTTTAATCAATTAAAATGATATAACTTGACCGAAAGTTGTCCGATTAGTTCATCGTTTAGTACGTTTAATTTATTCTTTCGAACATAGCAAATGACTACGTAGTTATTTAAAATAATTAAATATACATTCCTGACTAGCTTTATTGCTTTGTTTTAAATCTAGTTATGCGAATAAAATCATATAAATTAAGGAGAACAATTAAATCAATGTATCACTTAGACAATTTGATTCATTATTATGAATGTAGCAAATGAAAGGGAGGTCTCTTTAAACGATATAACGATTTGTACACATTCTTAAAGTACTTTGGTTTTATTCGATCAAAAGGATATAAGATGACTATAAGGGGACCGATTGGCTCGTCATTTAGTATGTTAGATTTATATATTTGAACTTAGGAAATGAGTACATATTTAATTCAAAAAATTAAATATATATTCGGGACGAACTTTAGTGATTTATTCTAAATTAGTTAAGTGAATGAAATCATATAAACTAAGGAAAAACTGTAAAATTATGGAATTACTTTGTCAATTTGACTCATTATTACGAAAATAAAAAATGAATGAGAAGTCTCTTTAACCTTTAAATGATATAACCATTTGTACACATTCTTAACTTACTTTGGTTTTAATCGATCAAAAGGATATCACTTAACCAAAAGGGGTCCGTTTGGTATGTTTGATTTGTTGTTTTGAACTTAACAATTGAGTATGTATTAATTTAAAATAATTAAATATACATTCGTGACGAGCTTTGGTGCTTTATTATAAATCTAGTAAAGCGAATGAAATTAAGAAATGTCAAATTTTGGAATCATTTTTTCAATTTGATTTGTTATTATGAACATAACAAATAAATTGGAGGTCTCTTTAAACTTAAAACGATATAACGTTTTGTGTACATTCTTAACTTCATTTTTAATCGATTAAAAGGATATAACTTGACCAAAAGCAGTCTGATTGGTTCACCGTTTATGTTTAATTCATTATTTTGAACTTAGGAAATGAGTACATTTTAATTTAAAATAATTAAATATACATTTGTGGCGAGCCTTGGTAGTTTTTTCTAAATCTAGTTAAGCAAATGAAATCATATAAGTTAAGGAAGATGGTCAAATTATAGAATGTAACAAATAAATGGGAGGACTTTTTAAACTTTAAACGATATAATCATTTGCGCATTTTCTTAACTTACTTCGGTTTTAATCGATTAAAAGGATATAACTTTACCAAAAGGGTCCGATCGGTTCGTCATGTAGTACGTTTAATTCAATCTTTTGAAGTTAGCAAAATGAGTACATAATAATTTTATATTATATAAGTTAATGAATAACAGTCAAATTATGTAATAACTTTGTCAATTTGATTTGTTATAACAAACGTAAAAAATTAATGGAAGGTCTAGTTAAACTCTAAACGATATAACGATTCGTGCACATTATTAACTTCGGTTTCAATCGATCAAAAGAATAGAACTTGACTAAAAGGGGTACGATTAGTTTGTCGTTTAGTATGTTTGATTTATTTTTTTAGCTATAAGTACATATTAATTTAAAAGAATTAAATATACATTTGTGACGAGCTTTGGTGTTTTATTCTAAATCTAGTTAAGCAAATGAAATTATATAAGTTAAGGAAGAATGGTCAAATTGTTGTATAACTTTGTCAATTTGATCTGTTATTATGAATGTAACAAATAAATGGGAGGTCTCTTTAAACTTTAAATAATATAACGATTTGTACACTTTCTTAACTTACTTCGGGTTTAATCGATCAAAATGATATGACTTGACAAAAAATGGGTCCGTTTGGTTTGTCGTTTAGTACGTTTGATTCATTCTTTTGAACTTAGCAAATACATGGTATTCATTTAAAAAAATTAAATATACATTAGTGTTATATCTTTTTTTTATTATGTCTAACCAAGGGGTTAAAGGTAATTAGTGATTTTTGTAATAAATTATAGACAGTTTTAACCTTTAAAACCTTCATATTTGAGTAGAGCTTGAAGAAATGAGCGTAATGAATCAAAGAACGGGTGAAACGAAGGTCAGGACAGGAAGTTATGACCTTCAAGAATCGTAGAAAATTAGTGGGACCTACTTGGAAAGAGCATGATTTATTGCTTTAAGAGGGTTAGTATCGAAGGGCTGGTCAATACGAGTCCAACGATTTCTAGAACGCACGAATCCGAATCTGGGGTAGGGAGATACACGCGTTTAAAGATTTGGATTTATATAAAAATAATAATAAAAGAAAAAGGGAAAATGAAATGGCGCACGCCCGCTAAACCGAGTATGGAGGGTTCCATTTTCTGAGTTAGCGATCGTATGAGGAAGAAATGCCTCGAGACTAGGAGAGGCCCTGCCAGTCATCCTCAAACAATAGAGCAAGAAAAAGAGACCTGAAGCAAGATGGGGTTCTGTTCGTAGTTACCGAGCCTCAACAAAAGAAACAATCTAGAGTAGAGGAGGTTCTATCTACCGCTCATGGGCGCATAAAACGAGAAGAGTCTCCGGTAAGGAGAACATTTGTACATAGTCTTTCAGTGCAAGACGAGGGACATATAAAGGCTAGAGGAAGCTCCGTCTACTACCTCGAATCTGAAGGGGAGGACGCCCAGAAGGAACGAGCAACTCCGAATACTGCTACCTTACTAGACATGATGGGAGTAAGCATTTTTTATCTCCTATTTTAATTATAAAATGGCATGTGCTAGTTATGATGTGTGCTATGCTACGATCCATATGCTTACTATGTTATGCTATGATGTGTGCTTTATATGCCATGATGTACGCTTATATGCTATGATGTGTGTGGTCTCGCTTTAGGGTAGAGCCATGATGTACAATATTAGATTTTAATTCAAATTTAATTTTGAACTTCTATTCTGCACATGTAACATTGTACTTAATACAAGCCTTGATTTTGAGTGTTCTATTTTACATGTATGACTTTAGATTAATATGTGATCTAATTTTAAGAACTTGATTTTTAAGTAGATTTTGAATTGAAATTTCTGTTTGCATACCTTGCAATGGATTTGCTATTAATGTAAATCTTATGATTTTTAATCTTAAACAAAAATGATTTGAAAATGTTGTTATGAAGAAATTGTGCTAGATTGTGACATGTAATTTTGTTATGCTTTTGTGATGTTAAAATTACATCAAACTCTAATTTTGATAAATTCTAATTTGTTTAATTAGAAGTAATTTTTATGTTATCCTACGTATATGTATCTGACTAATGGCATGCTTAGACTTTATAGATGTTGATTTTAAATTAGAATTGATTTGGAATTTTTGCTTTCAATATGTTGCATCTGATTTAGTATGAGATTTAATCAAAGAATTATTTGAGAGTTTTGTTTGACATGTGTTGCATGAAATTTGATGTAAACATCAATTTGATAGTTTTTATTTTTCAATTGAAAATTATTTATAGTTTAAATCTAAATGTGTTGCATCATGCTTAATTTTTTATTGGATTTAATATGAACTTTGCTTTTGAATTTTTTCATCTTGTATATGTGACATCGGGATTTATATGAATTCTGATTTTTATAAATTATAAATTTTAATCGTATGTTATATGAAAATTCTTTCTGTATAATCTGATTTAGATTTAATTTAGAATTCCATTTCACATGTGTTACATTGAATTTCAAAGAGATTTTGATTTTCTCCAAATTTCACTTTTTCATCTAGAATAAATTGAAAATTTGTTTTACAAGTGTGATTTTAGATTTAATCCGAAACCTTGATTTTTACAAATTCTGATTTTTAATTTGACTCGATCAAAAATTTTGTTTTGGATTCGTTACATTTTTTTTGGTTTTCTGCAACTGTGATTTCAATGTGTTTTAAACTATGGTAGAATTACCACAGGGCAACCACCGACCGCTCATGCTATGGGACATGAAGCGCTAGTGGAAAACCCTACAATTAATTATACTTGAGTATTTAAATTAAACTTGATTTCGACTGATTCAAAAATTAATTTTTTTTTCAAAGACGGTAGAGTTACTAAGGGGTAACCACCGACCGCTCATGCTATGTGACATGAGGCGCTAGTGAAAAACTCTACGGTTAATTCTACTCAAGTATTGAAATAAAATCTGATTTCGAATTGTTTATTTTTTTTAAATGTTTCTGATTTAGAATTTTTTTTAAAGATGGTAGTATTATCATGGGGTAACCACCAAAAGCTCATGGTGTGGGACATGAGGCGTTAGTGAAAAAATCCATGGTTAATTCTACCAGGGTGTTGAAATAAAATTTTAATTTCAAATTGTTTGTTTTAGAAAATATTTTTGATTTAGAAATAAATTTATTTTTAAATGCGGTGCCTCAGAGTAACCATCAAACACTTACGGTATAGAAGGTGAGGTGTTAATGGACAACCCTACAGTAAATTCTACCGATGTATTTATATGAAATGTCAGTATTTTGAATGTTTACTTAATCTTTGAGCAAATCTGTTTTGAAAAATAGTAGAAATCCCGAAGAGAAATCACTAAACACCTGTGATATGAAATATTAGGCGTTAGTGGATTATTCTAAGGTTGAATCTGCTGATGGATTTGATATAAAATTTTGATTTCAAATCCTTGGGTATTTGAAAATAGATTTGAAATTTAGTAAATTTATCTCAATTGCCTGTGGAATTGCTAAGAAGAAACCATCAAACACCTGTGGTATAGGACATAGGTGTTAGTGGACAGCTTCAAGGTTGATTCCGCTAGTATATTGAAATGAATTTCGATTACAAATCTGGTTTAATCAGAAATATTTATTCAAGATTTGATTTGACAATGAAGTTTTCGATGATTTGGGTTTTCGGACTCTCTGGATAATTATTTGGTATAAAGCCCAAAAGCTATCAATTCTGGATACCAACAAATTTGGCTCTGGCGTGCACAGGTGTGGAGCATCATGGGAAAGCTCCTATCCTTCCTTTGCGGCTCCATGAGTGTGGATGAAGCCATTTGGTATCGCGGATTTAAATAAGGATACCCACCGAAATATTTATTCGGTTCTAGCATGCACAGGTGTGGAGCATCATGGAAAAGCTCCTATCCTTCCGTCTTCCGTGGCCCCATGAGTGCGGATGAAGCCGTTCGGTATCACGGATTTAAATAAAGATGCCCACCAAAATATTTGTTCAATTCTGGCACACACAGGTGTGGAGCATCATGGGAAAGCTCCTATCCTTCTGTCTTCCGTGGTCCCATGAGTGCTGATGAAGCCGTTTGGTATCGCGGATTTAAATAAAGATACCCCGAATAATTATTCGGTTTTGGCACGCACAAGAATGGAGCATCATGGGAAAGATCCTATCCTTCCGTCTTCCGTGTCCCCATGAGTGTGGAAGTAAGCCGTTAGGTATCACGATACTCTGATTTAAGATTTTTGAAATAAACGATATGTCTAATTTTTAATGACATCAATAATGATTTATTTGATTTTGAAATTACTACAGGATTTCGTTTATGAACGATTTATCGGATTTTGATGAACGATCAAATTATTGAACTTTGAATGAATGATATGTTTGATTTTGAACGACATATCAGATTTCTGAACGATGATTTATTTGACTTTGAATTAAATATCAAATTTTGTATGATATGATTTATCCAATTTTAAATTAATAATCGGATTTTGTTTGAAATATTTCATGTGATTATGAATTATTAGATACTGTTTGTGAATGTTTCATCAAATTTTAAAGATTGGATTCTATTTATATATAACTTATTTGATTATGACCTATTAAACTCTGTTAAACGATTACTTATCCGATTAGATATCGGAGTTCGTTAGATAATTATTTTTAATTAGATGTGTTTTGAAGAGTATTTTGGGCAAATTGCGAGGACGCAATTCCTTTAAGGGGGGAAGAATGTAATACCCCACCTTTTCGATTATGTCTAACCAAGGGTTAAAGGTAATTAGTGATTTTTGTAATAAATTATAAACGATTTTAACCTTTGAAACCTCCATATTTGAGTAGAGCTCAAAGAAACAAGCGTAACGAATCAAAGAACGGGCGAAACGGAGGTTGGGACCAGAAGTTACGACCTTTGAGAATCGTAGAAAATAGGCAGGACCCACTTGGAAAGAGCATGATTTATTGCTTTAAGTGGGTTAGTATTGAAGAGCTCGTCAATACAAGTCCAACGGTACCTAGAATGCGTGAATCTGAATCCAGGGTAGGGAGATACGCGCGTTTGAAGATTTGGATTTATATAAAAATAATAATAAAAGAAAAAGGGAAAACAAAACAGTGCACCGCAACATGGGTTAGTGTGAGCTGGAACACACCCACGTTACCACAAGCACGACCCGTGTAATGCGCAGGCCCCACCGCACGCTACCGCGGGAGCCGTGTGCGGTTTGGCGGCTCGGGGGTCTATTTATACCCCTTTTCTTCCGGTTTTTCAGTAGTTCTTCTTCTCCTATGTTTCTAACCATTTTGAGTCCGATTAAGGCCGTTCAAGAGGCGTTCTTAAGTAAATCGAGTGTGCTCTACATAATGGAGTGGTCCTTTCTTCAAGTTAGGGACCGTATAAGGAGGAAATGCCCCAAGACTAGGACAGGTTCTGCCCGTCATCTTCAAGCACCGACCAACTTTGTTTTCTCTGTTTCTGACCATCCTAACTCCGATTTAGTCGATTCAAGAGGCATTTTTGACTAAATTGAGTGTGTTCTACACGATGGAGGGCTCCATTTTCTGAGTTGGCAATTATATGAGGAGGAAATGCCCCGAGACTAGGAGAAGCCCTGCCCATCATCCTCGAACACCGGAGCAAGAAAAAGAGACTCGGGGCAAGACAAGGTTCTGTCCGTAGTTACCGAGCGTCAATAAGAGAAACAATCTAGAGTAGGGGAGGTTCTATCCTCCACTCATGGGCGCAAAAAATGAGAAGAGTCTCCGGTAAGGAGAACGTTTGTACGTAGTCTTTCAGTGCAAGACAAGGGACATATAAAGGCTAGAGGAAGCTCTGTCTACTACCTCCGGATCTGAAGGGGAGGATGCCCAGATGGAACGAGCAACTCCGAATACCGCTACCTTACGAGACATTATGGGAGTAAGCATTTCTGATATCCTGTTTTAATTATAGAGCAACATGTGCTAGTTATGATGTGTGCTATGCTATGATCCATATGCTTGCTATGCTTATATGTCATGATGTGTGCTTATATGTCATGATGTGTGCTTTATATGCCATGATGTATGCTTATATGCTTGATGTGTGTGGTTTCGCTCTAGGGTAGAGCGAGATGTGTAATATGTGTTTTTGGTCTCAGCTCAGTGATAGAGAGAGATGTGTATATGTGATTATGATCCCGCTCGGTGGTACAACAAGATGTACAATTTCGTCAATTTCAGTATGATTTGATTTAATTTTAGTATATATGTAACGTATATGATTTTGTGAAGTCTGATGTATGTAGTAGCCGTTAGGCAGAACTACATTTGGATCTGACCGTGTTGGAATAATATCCAATACGTACGTAGGCAACCAACGATAAGACAACATTGGCCCGATCCAAATTATTTATAAATATATATTTTATTTTATTTTATACACGACGAACTATGAAGCTTCGTTGTGTGTATGTGTTTGTTACAACCTAAGTCTACGTACGGGGAAGCCTTGAAGCTCCGTAGTGTGTAGACGAATGTTGTACCTCTCGCACACAGACGATAATTTTTGGCTTAAGGAAAAGAAAATTTTCTATTAGTGATTTTGTGGGCCAGGCTCGGGTCGGGTCGTTACAATTGGTGACGAGCTTTTGTGCTTTCTTCTAAATATAGTTAAGTGAATGAAATTAAATAAGTTAAAAAAGAACAGTCAAATTGTGGTATAAAATGAATGGGAGGTCTCTTTAAACTAAACAATTTAACGATTTGTGTGTACATTCTTAATTGACTTTGGTTTTAATCGATTAAAAGGATATAATTTAACAAAAAAGGGTCCGATTGGTTCGTCATTTAGTATGTTTAATTTATTCTTTAGAACTTAATAAATGAGTATGTTTTAATTTAAAACAATTAAATATATATATTCATGATGAGCTATGGTGTTTTGTTTAAATTTAGTTAAGCGAATTAAATCATAAAATTTAAAGAAGACGGCCAAATTGTGGAATCACTTTGTCAATTTGATTCGTTATTGCAAACATAACAAATAAATGGGAAGTCTCTTTAAACTTTAAACAATATAATAATGATTTGTGTATACTCTTAACTGACTTTGGTTTTAATCAATTAAAAGGATATAACTTAACCAAAAATTGTCAGATTGGTTTGTCGTTTAGTAGGTTTGATACATTTATGACAAGTTTTAGTGTTTTGTTCTAAATCTAGTTAAGCGAATAAAATCATATAAATTAAAGAAGAACGGTCAAATTGTGGTATCACTTTGCCAATTTGATTTATTATTGTGAACGTAAAACAAGAATGGGAGGTCTTTTTAAACTTTAAATGATTTGTGCACATTCTTAATTTACTTTGGTTTTAATCGAATAAAAAGATATAATTTAACCAAAAGGGGTCAACTCGGTTCGTCATTTATTATGTTTAATTTATTCTTTTAAACTTAGTAAATGAGTACGTTTTAATTTAAAATAATTAAATATACATTTGTGACGAGCTATGGTGCTTTGTTTTAAATCTAGTTAAGCGAATTAAATCATAAAATTAAGGAAAACGGTCAAATAGTGGAATCACTTTGTCAATTTGATTCGTTATTGCAAACCTAACAAATGAATGGGAGGTCTCTTTAAACAATATAATAATGATTTTTATATACTCTTAACTTACTTTGGTTTTAATAAATTAAAAGGATATAACTTAACCAAAAATGGTCCGATTGGTTCGTCATGTAGTATATTTAATTTATACATTTGAACATAGAAATGAGTACGTATTCATTTAAAATAATTAAATATATATTCGTGACAATATAATGATTTGTGCACATTCTTAATTTACATCGGTTTTTAATTTGATTAAAATGATATAACTTGACAAAAAAAATCTATTTGGTTCGTCATTTAGTATGTTTAATTAATTATTTCGAACTTAAGAAATAAGTTTGTAGTTATTTAAAATAATTAAATTTACATTTGTGACGAGCTTTAGTGTTTTGCTCTAAATTTAGTTAAGATAATGAAATCATATAAATTAAGAAAGAATAGTCAAATGTGGAATCACTTTGATAATTTGATTCGTTATTATAAACATAACAAATGAATAGGAGGTCTCTTTAAACAATAAATGATATAACATTTTCTGTATATTTTTAACTTACTTCGGTTTTAATCAATTAAAATAATACATAATTGTACCATAAATGGTCTGATTAGTTCGTCGTTTAGTACGTTTGATTTATTCTTTGGAATTTATCAAATGAGTACATAGTTATTTAAAACAATTATATGTACATTTGTGATTCATTCTTCATGTTATTCACCGCGGTGATTTACTCAACGAAAGATATCATTCAAATCCAAATATTTATTGAATTTATTTAACTACTTACTACAATTTATTATAGTTGTTAGAAGCTACTATTTGGAAGATAATTTTCTTTTTCTAGTATTTCATATCTAACTATATTTTTTTAATAAGAAAATATCTATTTGTAATTTATATTTTATATTCTCTTAAACTCACGTCACTTTGATGTTTCCTATTTGGTTGTTTTGTCTAATTTTTATGGTCTCATTAGGTCACAATTCATCTTTAATCATGCATGATAAAATCTTAACTAACTACATAGACACTTTGTACAAAATATTTTTGCAATTCTCAGGTTAATTTAGATTCCATTTTGATAACTCAAACACATGAGTCTTTTTTTTGTTTTTGATAATTAAACTTGTAGAATATTTGTTTGTACAATGAAATAATTGGTGGGTTTGGATTAGGATTGCTAAATAAGCTCTATTCTACTCGAGAATCTTAACTAACTACATAGACACTTTGTACAAAATATTTTTGTAATTCATAGGTTAATTTAGATTTCATTTTGATAACTCAAACACATGAGTCTTTTTTTTGTTTTTGATAATTAAACTTGTAGAATATTTGTTTGTACAATGAAATAATTGGTGGGTTTGGATTAGGATTGCTAAATCAACTTTATTCTACTCGAGGATAGATTCAAGTTAGCTCAAATCAAAGCTTGAACTTAGGCTAATAGAACCAAACTCTTGTTTGGTCATCTTGAATAGCTTGGTATGAGTACTGGTTGGCTTAACTTTGAATGAGTGGTATTAGTGGTTTATTTTGAGATTTGGTATATGTTGATTGGAATCTTGATTATGCTACAAATCATGTTTGTATATGAGATTACAAAATTTAGAATGATTTAGTTATTGAAATAAGTTGGAATCAATAAGTTTTGAATGACTATAGGTTTAAGCGAAACTTTATCTAAAATATGGGGAACTATTTTAAATTTTTTAGGTTATAATGTCATCATCCGGTCAGCCCAGGTTGACTTAGTCGAGCCCAATGTTTTAAAAACTGGTCTGACTATTCACCTGGATTAGTTGTCGGGCCGGGTTAATTAGGTTCAATTGTGGGTCAACCTGGGTTAACTCAATTTTCCCGTATATTAGATTAATTAGAAAGTTAGGTACAATATTCACAAAATCATTGTAACTCAGTCGGTGGAGTGTAAATATTAATTTATTATGACTTGGGTTTGAATCCCACCGTGGAGATTTTTTTGGAGCAATGTAAAGAAGATATATATTAAATAAAATAAAAATGTGTATAAAGAAAGTTGTTGCAGCCCATGGGTTACGCTTGTTGATGGGCTCTCATAGAATATGAGTTCAAAACCCGTCTCCAATGTAATTTTGTTTCATGAGAGTATTAAACCAGTTTGACTCAGGCAGTGGGTCGGCAGTTCAACCGGCCGGGTCGTGTTGACCAAGTCGGGTTAACTTAACCCATTAAAGTAGATTAATTGGCCCAAATCAACTGAATTTGATTGAGCCCGAACCGACTAGTCAGGCCGGTTTTTAAAACATTGGCCCGACCACTAATCTGGGTCAGGGTTCTGGCTAGGTTTTAAAATATTGCCCCAAAAAGATACTAATAAATAATGTGCATCACTACATGTGGTCTCATTCTTACCTTTAATACACATTTAAAGATAGTTGGTTGTGAGAAGACAATTATTATTCTCACATTGGGATTCTTCTCAAGCAGGTAATATATGGATGTCTTGAAGCTAGACTCGTATAATAGGAAATAAATATTAGAAAATAAGTAGTTTTATTATATATACCTAATATACGTATCTATTTATGTTTCATGTTTAATCTTTATAATTTATTTGCAACAACTATAAATAACAATAGTAATGATGTTAGTTATTTACCTTAATAATATCTAATTAAGTGAATAAAAAATATTTATTTTAGCCTTTTCTAGCACATTTTAAAAATATAATGGAAGAAACGGTTATGGAAGTACCTATATCATTTACTTAATGGAACTAGTTATGAACAAAGATTTGGGAAAATGGTTATGGTAATGGAATAGGTTATACTGTTACCGTATGGTTCCGTTGGCAGCCCAACTTAGGAAATGAGTACATATTAATTTAAAATAATTAAATATACATTCATGATGAACTTTAGTGTTTTTTTCTAAATCTAGTTAAGCAAATGAAATCATATAACTTAAGGAAGAAGGGCCAAATTATGGAATCACTTTGTTAATTTTACTTTTTATTACAAATTTAACAAATGAATGGGAAGTCTCTTTAAACTTTAAATGATATAACGATTTATGCACACTTATAACTTACTTAAGTTGTAATCAATCAAAAAGATATAACTTTAGCAAAAGGGGTCCGATTTGTTCATCGTTTTGTGCATTTGATTTAATATTTTGAACTTAGCAAAAAATTTAAAATAATTAAATATACATTCATCACTAGCTTTCGTGATTTGTTCTAAATCTAGTTAAGCGAATGAAATCAATTAGCTAAGGAAGAATGGTCAAATTATAGTATCACTTCGTTAATTTTATTTGTTACTATAAATGTAACAAATGAATGGGATGACTTTTTAAACTTTAAACGATATAATGATTTGTACAGATTCTTATATTATTTCGGTATTAATCGATCAAAATGATATAACATGACCAAAAGGGGTCTGATTGGTTCGTCATTTTATACGTTTGATTCATTCTTTCGAATATAGCAAATAACTATATAGTTATTTTAAATATTTAAATATACATTCGCGACGAGCTTTAGTACTTTGTTTTAAATCTAGTTATGTGAATTGAATAAATTAAGGAAGAATAGATAAATTGATGTATCACTTTATCAATTTGATTTGTTATTACGAATGTAGCAAATAAAAGGAAAGTCTTTTTCAACTTTAAACGTCATAATGTGCATATTCTTAACTTACTTCGGTTTTAATCAATTAAAAGGATATAACTTGACCAAACATTGTCCGATTAGTACGTCGTTTAGTACGTTTGATTCATTCTTTCAAACATAGAAAATAACTACATAGTTATTTAAAATAATTAAATATACATTCGTGACGAGCTTTGGCGTTTTTTCAAAAAGTTAAGCGAATTAAATTATATAAGTTAAGAAAGAGTAGTCAAATTGTGGAATCACTTTGTTAATTTGATTCATTGTTTAGTACATTTAATTCATTATTTTGAACTTAGCAAATGAGTAAGTATTCATCTAAAATAATTAAAAATAGACTCATGATGAGCTTCAGTACTTCATTCTAAATATAGTTAAGCGAATAAAAACATATACGTTAATGAAGAACGGTCAAATTGTGGAATCACTTTGTCACTTTGCTTCTTTATTACAAACGTAACAAATGAATGAGAGATCTCTTTAAACTTTGAACAATATAACGATTTATACACATTCTTAACTTACTTTGTTTTAATCGAATAAATTGATATAACTTGACCAAAAGTGGTCCGATTAAATCATCGTTCAGTACATTTAATTTATTCTTTTGAACTTTGCGAATGAGTATGTTTTCATTTAAAATAATTAAATATACATTTGTTACAAACTTTGTTGCTTTGTTCTAAATCTAATTTATCGAATAAAATTATATAGGTTAAGGAAGAACGATCAAATTGTAGAATCACTTTGTTAAATTAATTTGTTATTACAAACATAATAAATGAATGGGAGGTCTCTTTAAACAATAAACGATACAACGGTTTGTGCACTTTCTTAACTTATTTCAGTTTTTATTGATTAAAAAAGATATAACTTAACCAAAAATAGGCCAATTGGTTCATCATTTAGTATGTTTGATTTATTATTTTAAACTTAGCAAATGAGTATGCAATTATTTAAAATAATTAAATATATATTCATGACGAGCTTTAGTACTTTGTTCTAAATCTAGTTAAGCGAATGAAATCATATAAATTAGGGAAGAATGGTCAAATTGTGGTATCACTTTGTTAATTTAATTCGTTATTATGACTGTAACAAATGAATGGGAGGTCTCTTTAAACTTTAAACGATATAACGATTTGTGTGTATTCTTAACTTACTTCGGTTTTATTCGATTAAAAGGATATAACTTGACCAAATGTGGTCCGATTGGTTCATTGTTTTATACATTTATTTTATTATTTTAATTTTAGAAAATAAATATGTATTTATTTATAATAATTAAATATACATTCGTAATGAGCTATGGTGCTTTGTTCTAAGGGGTCGTTTGGGTACAGAATTAATTCAGTAGCGAATTGGAATTTTTTGGAATTAAAAACTCTATACATAGTTTCTTGGTTAGTTTGGCTGGATTACCTAACTTGTTTTCTTTTTATTCTTAAGTAGACTAATATGGATAGTACAAATGTGGACGCATACATTTCAATAATAGCTCTCCTTGTGTGCTTCCCTCCAGCTGTAATTGTGAGTATCATTTACAAATTGTGCCAATTTTTTTATAGTAAAGTTTCCTTGCCCTGAACTTTTACCTAGTAGATTGTCAGGGTGAGGGAGGTCCAATAATGATTCAGATCAACAAACTCAACCAACATCTGCAGATAGAGAATCTCCTGGCAAAATTAGGACTAACGATCATCTTGAAAATCATCAGATAAATAACAAAGAAACCCCCCCGACCATAGACAATCTAGATCTCTGGTAACTAGACGACAAGAACAGATTGAAAAACCCTCCAATTTTCAGAACATACATCAAATTTGCCAGATCACTGCACATAAATCCACCTATCCTGCAAATCCAGCTGCCAGAACAAACACCCAACAAACAGATGACATTCACCATCCAAAACGAAGACACCAAATCAATGAGTTGCCGAAAATCAAACTACACCCAACAAATTCACAAACCATTTACGATTAGAAACATCTTGCAACATGTTTAACATGAATTTGATAACAATCAGCCATATATGATGGCAAAAACAAAAACAAAATGTTGATCACTAAGGGTTTTTGATGAAGAAATGAACAAAAAAAAATGGGTCGTTTGAATCCAAATCGTATGCAGATCGTAAAAATAAAATTCGGTTCTTAGATAGCATAGAGATTTGGGGGAATAGCCCTATTCAACATATACGAAGGCCAAACTAAGCAATCAAGAAAAGGAAAAATCAAATTATAAGAGAAGAAAAGGAAAACAAATGGCTTTACTGTTTTGGAAGCAGATCAGATTGAGGCGCAATCTGTTTTGTTTGGCAGAATGGCGCCGCCTGTTGAGATGCCGAAGAGACGACCAGAAGGAATTGTGGGCAATCTAGTGATGACCGGAAGCGATCTGGAGATGACTGGAACCGTGTAGATCTGCTGCACCGGGAGAGATGCAGTTCCGCTGGGTAGGTACTCGCTGAAGATAGAAATTAGCTTGGGAAGAGGGAGATGGTGGAAGCATACGTCAGAAGCGGATGGCAGAAGTGGACGGCGGTTGGCGGATTGCTGAAGGCAAATGGCTGAATCGGACTGCAGAAGGGATGATCGAGGTGGAGTTTGGGAATAGGGAGGCAAACGACTGGATTGAGGGTTTGGGCGGGGTAGATGCTAGCCGAAGATAGGGAAGGAGTTTGGGAAGAGGGAGATGGCAGAAACAGGCGGTGGACAGCTACCAGGGACTGCGGCTTGCTGATGGCGGCAGAAGAGAATATCAGGGTGGAGTTCGGGAAGAGGGAAGACGTTTGGAAGAGGGAAGATCGGGCTGAATCGAAGTGAGGGGTAAAGGCTGGAAATACGTGATAACGAGTGTTTCCGGTTTTATGCGTTTTTACGGAAACGAGAGGAGATTCGGTGATTCTGGACGGAAACATGAGCGACGGAATTTTTGTTTCCATTATGATTCACTACCCAAATAGGATTCCAACAATTCAATGCTGAATTATGATGGAATCATCGGAATTTTCTTACGATTTCGTACCCAAACGACGCCTAAATCAAGTTAAGCGAATGCTATTATATAAAGTAAGGAAGAACAATTAAATTGTGGAATCAATTTGTTAATTTCATTTGTTATTACGAACGTAACAAATGTATAGGCGGTCTCTTTAAACTTTAAATAATATAACTATTTATGCACATTTATAACTCAAATCGGTTTTAATCGATTAAAAGGATTTAACTTGACCAAAAGTTGGCTGATTAGTTCATCGTTTATGCATTTGATTCATTCTTTTAAACATAGCAAATAACTACGTTGTTATTTAAAACATTTAAATATACATTCGTGATGAGCTTTGGTGCTTTGTTAAAAAAGTTCAGCAAATGAAATTATATAAGTTAAGGAAGAATGGTCAAATTGTGGAATCACTTTGTTAATTTGATTCATTGTTTAGTATCTTTATTTCATTATTTCAAACTTAGCAAATGAGTACGTATTCATCAAAAATAATTAAAAATACACTCACAACGAACTTCAGTACTTCATTCTAAATATAGTTAAGCGAATAAAAACATATATGCTGAGGAAGAACGGTCAAATTGCGAAATCACTTTGATTCTTAATTATGAACGTAATAAATAAATGGGAGGACTCTTTAAACTTTGAACGATATAATGATTTGTACACATTCTTACCATACTTCAGTTTTAATCGAATAAACTGATATAACTTGACCAAAAGTGGTTTGATTATATCGTTGTTTAGTCCATTTAATTTGTTCTTTTGAACTTTGCAAATGAGTTTATTTTCATTTAAAATAATTAAATATACATTTGTAATGAGCTTTGTTGTTTTGTTCTAAATGTAGCTAATCGAATAAAATTATAACGTTAAGGAAGAACGATCAAATTGTAGAATCACTTTGTTAAATTAATTTGTTATTACAAACGTGACAAATGAATGAGAGGTCTCTTTAAACCATAAACAATACAATGATTTATACACATTCTTAACTTATTTCGGTTTTTATTGATTAAAAGGATATAACTTGACCATAAGTAGGCCAATTAGTTCGTCATTTAGTACGTTTGATTTATTATTTCGAACTTAGCAAATGAGTACATAATTATTTAAAATAATTAAATATATATTCGTGATGAGCTTTAGTACTTTGTTCTAAACTGTAAATGATACAACGATTTGTGTACATTCTTAACTTAAATCGGTTTTAATTAATTAAAAGGATATACCAAAAGTTATCTGATTACTTCATCATTTAATGCATTTGATTCATTCTTTCGATCATAGCAAATGACTACATAGTTATTTAAAATAATTAAATAGACATTCATGACAAGCTTTAGTGCTTTGTTTTAAATTTAATTACGCGAAAAAAATTATATAAGTTAAGGAAGAATAATTAAATTTTTGTATCACTTTGTTAATTTGATTCGTTATTATGTAGAAAATACAAGAAAGGTCTTTCTAAACTTTAATGGATGTAACGATTTGTACAAATTCATAACTTACTTTGGTTTTAATCGATTAAAACGATATAACTTTACCAAAAGACGTCCGATTAGTTCATCATTTAGTACGTTTAATTTATTATTTTGAACATAACAAATAACTATGTAGTTATTTAAAATAATTAAATCTAAATCAAGCTAAGCGAATAAAATCATAAATGTTAAGGAAGATTTGTCAAATTATGGAATCACTTTGTCAAATTGATTTGTTATTACAAATGTAACAAATAAATAGGAGGACTCTTTAAAACTTTAAACGATATAATGATTTATGCATTTTCTTAACTTATTTCAGTTTTAATCGATTAAAAGGATATAACTTAACTAAAAGTGGTTCAATTGGTTCGTCGTTTAGTACATTTAATTCAGTATTTTGAACTTAGCAAATAAGTACTTATTCATTTAAAATAATTAAATATACATTCGTGATGAGCTTTGGTGCTTTGTTCTAAATCAAGTTAAGTGAATCAAATCATATAAGTTAATGAAGAACAGTGAAATTGTGGAATCACTTAGTTTGATTCGTTATTACGAACATAATGAATGAATAAGAAGTCTCTTTAAACTTTAAACGATATAATAATTTGTGCAAATTCTTAACTTACTTTGGTTTTAATCGATTATAGGATATAACTTAAACAAAAATGGTCCAATTGGTTTATTATCATTTAGTACGTTTGATTCATTCATTCGAACTTAGCAAAAGAGTACGTAGTTATTTAAAATAATTAAATATATATTCGAGATGAGCTTTTGTGCTTTGTTCTTAATCTAGTTAAGGAAGAATGTCAAATCGTAGAATCACTTTGTTAATTTGATTTATTATTACGAACATAAAAATTAAATGGGAGGTCTCTTTAAACTTTAAACGATATAACGATTTGTGTACATTCTTAACTTACTTCAGTTTTAATCGATTAAAAGGATATAACTTAATCGAAAGTGGTTCGATTGGTTCGCCGTTTACTATGTTTAATTCATTCTTTTAAACATAGAAAATGAGTACGTTTTAATTTAAAACAATAAAATATACAATAATGACGAGCTTTGATGCTTTGTTTTAGTTAAGCGAATGAAATTATATAAGATAAGGAAGATGGTCAATTTGTGGAATTAATTTGTTAATTTAATTCGTTATTACGAATGTAACAAATGAATGGGAGGTCTCTTTAAACTGTAAAAGATATAACAATTTGTGCATATTCTTAACTTAATTCGGTTTAAATCTATTAAAAGGATAACTTGACCAAAAGGGGTTTGATTGGTTTGTGGTTTAGTATATTGATTTAATTTTTTGAACTTAGCAAATGAGTACGTATTCATTTAAAACAATTAAATTTACATTGGTGACGAGCTATGGTGCTTTGTTCTAAATCTAGTAAAGCGAATAAAATAAAAAAAGTAAAGGAGGAATAGTCAAATTATGGAATCACTTTGTTAATTTAATTCATTATTACAAACGTAATAAATGAATGGGAGGTCTCCTTAAACTGTAAATGATATAACGATTGGTGCATATTAGCTTAAGTTAAATCAATCAAAAGGATATGACTTGACAAAAAGGGGTCTATTTAGTTTGTCATTTAGTACGTTTGATTTATTCTTTCGAACTTAGCTAATAAGTATGTATTCATTACTTTGTCAATTTGATTCGTTATTATAAATATAACAAATGATTGGGAGGTTTGTTTAAACTATAAATGAAATAACGATTTGTACACATTCTTAGTATTACTTTAGTTTTAATCAATTAAAAGGATATAACTTGACCTAAATTTGTCCGATTTGTTCGTCGTTTAGTACATTTGATTCATTCTATGTAGAATCAAGCATAGAAAATGACTACATAGTTATTTAAAATAATTAAATATACATTCATGACGAGCTTTAGTACTTTTTTCTAAATCTAGTTACGCGAATAAAATTATATAAGTTAAGGAAGAATAATTAAATTGTTGCATCATTTTGTGAATTTGATTCGTTATTACGAATGTAGCAAATGAAAGGGAGGTCTCTTTAAACTTTAAACGATATAATAATTTGTAGATTTTCTTAACTTACTTCAGTTTTAATCGATCAAAAGGATATAACTTAACCAAAAGTGGTCCGATTGGTTCGTCATTTAGTACGTTTTATTCATTATTTTGAACTTAGCAAATGAATATGTATTCATTTAAAATAATTAAATATACATTTGTGACAAGCTTTAGTTCTTTGTTCTAAATCAAGTTAAGTAAATCAAATCATATAAGTTAATGAAGAACGGTAAAATTGTGGAATCATTTAGTCAATTTGATTCATTATTACAAACGTAACGAATGAATGAGAAGTCTCTTTAAACTTTAAATGATATAATGATTTGTGCATATTCTCAACTTACTTCGGTTTTAATTGATTAAAAGAATGTAACTTGACCAAAAGTGGTCCGATTGGTTCGCCGTTTAGATTCATTATTTCGAACATAGCAAATGAGTACATTTTTATTTAAAATAATTAAATATACATTCATTATGAGCTATGCTACTTCGTTCTAAATTTAGTAAAGCGAATAAAATCATATAAGTTAAGAAAGAACAGTTAAATTGTGGAATCAGTTTGTCAATTTTATTCGTTATTGTGAACATAATAAATGAATAGGAGGTCTCTTTAAATATTAAACGATATAGCAATTTATTCAAAATTCTTAATTTGGTTCGATTTTTTGAACTTAGCAAATGAGTACATATTTAATTAAAATAATTAAATATACATTTGTGACTAGCTTTGGTGCTTTGTTCTAAATCTAGTAAAGTGAAGGAAATCATAAAAGTTAAGGAGGAACATTAAAATTGTGGAATCACTTTGTTATTTTGATTCGTTATTATAAACGTAGCGAATTAATGTGAGGTCTCTTTAAACTTTAAACGATATAACGATTTTTGTACATTCTTAACTTACTTAAGTTTTAATCGGATAAACTGATATAACTTGACTAAAAGGGGTCCAATTGGTTCATCATTTAGTATGTTATATTCATTCTTTTAAACTTAGCAAATGAGTAGGTATAAAAAAATTAAATATACATTCGTCACATGCTTTGGTGCTTTGTTCTAAATCTAGTTAAGTGAATAAAATCATATAAGCTAAGGAAGAAAGGTCAAATTGTTAAATCACTTTGCTAATTTGATTAGTTTATTATGAATGTACCATATGAATAGGAGGTCTATTTAAACAATACAATGATTTGTACATATTCTTAACTTACTTCAGCTTTAATCGATCAAAATCATATGACTTAACAAAAAGTTGTCCGATTGGTTCGTCGTTTAGTATATTTGATTTATTCTTTTGAACATAGCAAATGAGTATGTATTCATTTAAGAAAATTAAATGTTAATTCATGATGAGCTTTTGTGTGCTTTCTGCTAATTATAGTTAAGCGAATAAAATTATATAAGTTCGGAAGAACG
The DNA here is from genome assembly GCA_035235625.1 of Saururus chinensis. Lineage (NCBI taxonomy): Eukaryota > Viridiplantae > Streptophyta > Magnoliopsida > Piperales > Saururaceae > Saururus > Saururus chinensis. The sequence continues at coordinate 35,119,081 of CP141140.1, forward strand.
GTCAAATTGTTGTATTACTTTGTTAATTTGACTTGTCATTATGAACGTAACAAATGAATTATAAGTCTCCTTAAACTATAAATGATGTAACAGTTTGTGCACATTCTTAACTTATTTCAGTTTTAATCGATTTAAAAGATAAAAGTTGACCAAAAGTGGTCCGATTTGTTTGTCGTTAAATATGTTTGATTCATTATTACAAACTTAGCATTAGCACGTTTTTATTTAAAATAATTAAATATATATTCGTAATGAGCTATGATGTTTTGTTCTAAATCTAGTTAAGCGATTAAAAACATATAAGTTCAAGAAGAACGGTCAAATTATGAATTACTTTCTCAATTCGATTTGTTTGTTATTAAGAACATAACAAATTAATGGGAGGTTTCCTTAAGCTTTAAATAATATAATAATAATTTGTGCACATTCTTAACTTACTTCGGTTTTTATTAATTAAAAGGATATAATTTAACCAAAAATGGTCCAATTAGTTCATCATTTAGCACGTTTGATATATTTGTGACGAGTTTTAGTGACTTGTTCTAAATCTAGTTAAGCGAATAAAATCATATAAATTAAGGAAGAACGGTCAAATTGTGCAATCACTTTGTTAATTTGATTCGTTATTATGAACGTAAAAATTTAATGGGAGGTCCCTTTAAACTATTTAACGATTTGTGCACATTGTTAATTTACTTCAGTTTTAATGGATTAAAAAGATATAATTTAATCAAAAGGGGTCTGATTGGTTCGTCATTGAGTATGTTTGATTAATTCTTTGAAACTTACCAAATGAGTACGTTGTAATTTAAAATAATTAAATATACATTCGTGATGAGCTATGGTGTTTTTTAAATCTAGTTAAACTAATTAAATCGTATTAGTTAAGGAAGACAATCAAATTGTGGAATCACTTTGCCAATTTGATTCATTATTACAAATGTAATGATGCACTGAAATAATGTTCAATAAAATATTTTCAAATTTCAAATTGCAATCCTATTTTGTGTTAAGTCATTGCTTATTTGAGCTATTTATGTTTTGAATAGGTCAGCTGGACCTTAATTGAGTTTACATGTCTAAACAGGCTTCAACAGGATCCAACTGGAAGAAGAAGTGAAGCCCAACTACCCAAAGCTATTTAAAAGTCAAGAATGGGCTCTTAATGGTCTAAACATGCATGGAATGGTCGAACATAACCTTGTGAACCCGTTGGATTTAAGATTTGCATTAAGAGAACTAAATTAGGAAAAAAGCTGATTTGGACAAATTAACACAACTATAGTATTTTGATCATATCTTTCTCTATATAATTCTGATTGATATGCTTTTGTGGCATTGGAAAGAAGAAGCCTTCTGTGGTTACATTTGTTATTTCATGAAGAAATTCCAAATTCCGAAGATTTATGGGTCGAATTTGGCATGCAAACTAACAGCTAGTAAACTAACCCGAGGCTAGCACGTGGAGAATCTTTTCATTGATTATGATTGATATACATAAGGAAAGACAATGAGGCTAATTGGATAACTAAAGGAAGATTCAAAGATACTTATTTGCTAAATAAATAATTGTTCTTCTTTTTGTTTCTTTGTGATTTGGATACAAAAGATGCTTAAAGGCTCTCCTTTTTTATCTTTTGTGATTTGGATACATAGAAATCTTTAAGAGACAATTATTTTTATCTTTCATCTATCCAAAGTATTTTTTATTTTTAATTTTAATGTTCATATCTTCCTTTTAGATAGAATCTTCATTCGATTTTAACTGAGATAACATGATATATGAAGAACATCATTAGATGTTACAATGATCCTTAATGCCTTAGTGTTTTCTCATCTTAATTTTTTGACTCCTTATTGCCTCTTTCTTTCTTAAATTTTCATTCCTCTATTTCTTCGTAACTATTTTCTTTGTTGCACAAGGCTTTCCCTGTGGATTGACCTTGTCTACTACACTTGGCAAGTAAAATAAATCTAGATTTGACTTCTTCATAGTCTTGTTTCAGACGTAACAATAAATTGGCACCGTTGCCGGGGATTGCAATGTGTGACAAGAATCCATTACAAAAAAAACTCACTCTAACTTTATTAATTCTCCAACTTTTATTTTTGCACACTAACTCTTTAAATTCAGTCATTTACTTTATGTCATTTACTTTTAGTATTTAAATTCTACAATTTTTCTTTTATGAGACCGGAGGCACTACCCACATTACCACCGGAAATTTTTCGAGATCAAACGTGTACCTTGATAGTGCCTTTGACCTTATTTTGTAATTTAAATTTTGCCTATTCTCTAACTTTTTATATTTTGTCATTTAATTTTTGCACTTTTACTTTCGTTTGTTACCAAAAAAAAAAAAATTTCTTGTTGCATGTTCACATGGGTGCGTGATAATTCTGGACGATTGAGAAGAGTGAACAAATATTTTGAAAATTCACTTTATTTTGATACAATGGATGATCTAAGAACTAATAAGGAACTAAAAAGTGATAATGGGGATAATAATGCATAAAATGTTCAAGTTAAAACCTTGCGTGATTATTTGCAACCAACTAGATTAAGTTCTCCTTGCATGATTTTTCCAACTAATGTGGGTAGTTTTGAACTCAAGCCGGGTGTAATTCAATTACTACCCAAATTTCATGGCTTAGATTCGGAAAGCCCATATTTGCATTCAAAAGAGTTTGAAGAGGTTTGTTCAACTTTGCCAAACCAAAATATTTCAAATGATGTTATTAGATTAAAAACTCTTTCCATTTTCTTTGAAGGAAAATCAAACAATTAGTTGAATTCTTTGAAGCCAAGATGCATTGGAACATGGCAAGAAATGCAAAGAGAATTTTTAAAAAAGTTTTTCCCCACCCATAGAACTAATACACTTAGGAAGAACATCATGAATTTTTCACAAAAAGAAAATGAGACTTTCTTTCAATGTTAGGAGAGATTTAAAGAACTTTTGTTGTTGTGCCCACATCATGGAAATGAAACATAGCGTACAATTAGTTTCTTTTATAATGACTTAACTTCTCAAATGAGGCAATTTGTTCAAATGATATGTAATGGAGAGTTTTTGAGTAAAGAACCTGAGGAAGCATGAGACTATTTTGAGTGTTAGCTTAAAATGCTCAATCATGGGAAGATTCTAATAAATATGAAAGTAGTAATAATACCAAATCTAATAGGACAACTAGGGGGGCATGTACCTTCTTAAAGAAGAGGATAATGTAAAAGCAGAAATTACAAGTTTAACTAGAAAAGTTGAGGCTATGGAAATTAATAGGGAAAACATGTCTAAAGCTTCTCATAAAGCACAAGATATTTGTAATATGTGAGAGTAATGGACACCAAACACAGGATTGCCCAACAATCCCTACTTTTCAAGAAGTGTTACATACTCAAGCAAGTGTTATGAATATTTACAAAAAGCCTTTCTCTTCTCCCTATTCTAAAACTTATACTCCTAATTGGAGAAATCAGCCCAACTTTAGTTGGAGAAATAAGCTTAATGTGCAGGTGCCCCCTTCTTCTTCAAATTATATTCCACCACATAAGAAGGCTCTTGAAGACACATTGCAATAATTCATGCAAAGTCAAGCAACAATCAACAAACAAACAATGCAAGCCATCAATGACTTGAAGATTTCATTCACTCAATATTGACCACAGCTTTGAGCACTTAAGAAAAAGGGAAGTTTCCTTCTCAACCTCAACCAAATCCTAAAGGTCAATTTGTAATTTAAAAATTAAAATTTTCAAGTTCACAAAAAGAGCAAGCTAAGTCGATCACCACTTTAAGAAATGAAAAAGTCATTAACAAAGACATTCCAATGAAGGTTGTTAAACCTAAGGAGTCTTTGAATTCTAAACATGGTGATGAACTTGACAACTCTGATTGTGTTTCTCCTATTCCTCCCCCTTTTCCTCAAAGATTACAATCTTCTTCTAAATTAGTGCAAAATGGTGGCATTCTTGAAATTTTCAAACAAGTGAAAATTAACATTCATCTTTTAGATGTCATTAAACAAATTCCATCTTATACTAAATTTTTGAAAGATCTTTGTACAATCAAATGTAAGTTAAATATACAAAAGAAGGCATTTTTGACTGAACAAGTAAGTGTAATTTTACAACAAAACACCCCACCAAAATATAAAGATCCTGGTTGTCCAACCATATCTTATATAATTGGGAATTATAGATTTGAAAAAGCTTTGCTTGATCTTGGGGCAAGTGTTAATCTTTTACCTTATTCTGTTTATGAGCAATTAGGTCTACCAGATTTAAAACCCACCAACAGAACACTTCAACTTGCTGACCGCTCAATTAAAAGGCTAAGAGGAATAGTGGAAGATGTCCTTGTTCAAGTGGACAAATTCTATTTTCTAGTGGACTTCATTGTTTTAGACACACAACCGGTTTCAAATGCATCTTCTCAAATCCTTGTGATTTTAGGTCGTCCATTCCTTGCTACATCTAATGCTCTAATAAATTGTCAGAATGGAGTGATGAGGCTTTCTTTTGGTAACTTGACATGTGAGTTAAATGTATTTGATGCCAGTAGACAACCATCAAACTTTGATGATACTTTTGAGGTTGACATGGTTGAGAGTTTAGTGGAAGATGTTTTTCCTTTTATTTATTCTAATGATCCACTAAATATTTGCTTAATTCACTCTAATTTGATTATAATTGATAAAGAGAAGATAATTGCTTTGAAGGACCCTGGATGAGTTTAGATGAAGGTGTGTCTAGCTAAAGATAGCAAACTTAGCGCTCTTAGGAGGCAACCCACTTTTGGTTTTGATAGTTATTTTTGTTTAATAGTTAGTTTTTAGTTTATTATCTTTGTCGATTACTCTAATCATTATTAGGGTGTGCTTATATGATTATGCTTATGCTTTATTGACTATTTTTCTTTTGATAGCTATATACATGAGCACATCAACCGATATATTATCTTTTCTTTCCTCTTTTCTTATATTGCAACATTGAGGACAATGTTTAATTTAGGTTTGGGGGTGTAGAAAAAGATTTTTCTTTTATGTTTTTAGTTTTACTTAAAAAATTAAAAATTAAAAAAAATTAATTAGATTTATCTTTTTACTTATTACATTGATGCTTATTTTAGACATGTGACTATATTTAATAACATCATATTGCTTAGAATATAACTTGACAGATTTAATGATTTTGAGTTCTGATTACTTCATATTGGTTTCTTGTGCTCCTATTTTGAAAAAAAAATAAAGCAAGACATTTACCTAAGTGAGAATTCGAGCCCCTGATTATAGTCTTACATCTTGGTGGATATCATAGAATCTAAGTAATTATTTTCTTATGAGAATAAAACTTTAACATGATCTAGTAGAATTCTTATTATCATGATAGAGTTTTGAGCTTCACTATTCTTGGTTTGTAGAACAGTCGAGGACTTTTTGTCAACATAATTCAAGTTGATTATATAATGTGCTCAAGAAAAAAAAATGTGGAAAAAGGAATGAAAAATTGTAATGAATTAAAGTCACTCTATTGAGTAGTCCGGGACTCGGCGTGCCTCACTAAGCATAGGGTGTTCGAGTCAAAAGGTTGAGTTGATTTTTTTATGACATGCATAGCCTTGAAGCCTATTTGGTTCAAGTTATTAAGCTTAAGGGGTGCTTTAACACATAGTCCCCTGAGCCAACTAGATTGGGAGTCACTGGCCTCACTTGTTACATGAATCTTATAGAAAGCTTAATACGGCTAAGCCTTACACATGTCATGTGAGATGAGCATAAAATTCTAGTAGGACACTATGCAATTATATCTTGAATGAGTTGTGAGGTAATCTAGGGTGTTTTACTTTTCAAGGAAGGTTTTGCATGATTCTCTATTATGATTTCTTGAAGATAAAAGGATGCCAATGCTTATTCTTTTAGTGTTAAAATTGAGATTGCTGAGTGGACATTAGACATCATTGTTTGATTCATGAGATTGGGATTGTATAATTACTTGGCAATGTCTATTTTTTTAAAACTATTATGTATGTATAAGTACTTGCCACCAATATGAAGTTGTTAGAATGAATTATTGTTTAAGAAGACAAGTTCTATTATGTATTATTGATTTTACTAAATGAAGTCACATGTTTAGGAGGAGTTGATTTGTAAATTTGATGTGGTTTTAATTTTAATTTTCTTCTATCATTTAAATTTTGAATTTTGTGGGTATATTCATTGTAAACCTTCACAAGACACAACCCATCCACTAGTGTAAGCTAGGGGTTTAAAGACTTGTTGCATATGCTAAATGCAATTGAGATTTCTTGCAGAAGTGGAGTAGTTAGTTTTGTTTTCTATTATTTTAATTTTTGTTTTACTCGAGGACTAGCAAAAAGTAGGTTTGGGGGTATTTGATGCACTGAAATAATGTTCAATAAAATATTTTCAAATTTCAAATTGTAATCCTATTTTATGTTAAGTCATTGCTTATTTGGGCTATTTATGTTTTGAATAGGTTAGTTAGACCTTAATTAAGTTTACATGTCTAAACAGGCTTCAACAGGATCCAACTGGAAGAGGAAGTGAAGTCTAACTACCCAAAGCTATTTAAAAGTCAAGAATGGGCTCTTAATGGTCTAAACTTGCATAGAATGGTCAAACATAACCTTGTTGACCCATTGGATTTGAGATTTGCATCAAGAGAACTAAATTAAGAAAGAAGCTGATTCGGACAGATTGACACAGTCATAGTATTTTGATCATATCTTTTTCTTTATAATTTGGATTGATATAATTCTAGTGGCATTAGAAAGAAGACTTCCGTGGTTACATTTGTTATTTCAGGAAGAAATTTCAAATTCTGAGGATTTATGGGTCTAATTTGGCATGCAAACGGACAGCTAGCACATGGAAAATCTTTTCATTGATTATGATTGATACACATAAGGAAAGATAATGAGGCTAATTAAATAACTAAAGGAAGATTTAAAGATACTTATTTGTTAAATATATAATTGATTTATGTGATTTATTTAGAATCTAATGATTGCCAAAGAAGTAACCAATTAGGCAATCAATCAGGATGCAATTTAGAGATATGATTTGACTTTCCCCTTTGAAGAACCCCTACTATTCCTATAAATTGAGGGGTGGACGTGATAGATGGATGATCTCCTCCTCTTTAAAGCTCTTTTTTTATATTTTTCTTCTCTTTTATATTTTTGTTTTTAGTTTTATTATAATAGCTTTCTAAGCTCTCAAGCTAAGGCTAGAGGTGATTTGTAATAATTTAATGGAGTTCTATTCATATTTCATTAATTATTTTAAATAAGTATTATTTATTTGAAGTGATGTTTATTTAATATTGTTCTTCTTCTTGTTTCTTTGTGATTTGGATACATAAGATGCTTGAAGGCTCTCCTTTTTGATTTTTTGTGATTTGGATACATAGAAATCTTTAAGAGACAATTATTTTTATCCTTCATCTATCAAAAGTATTTTCTATTTTTAATTTTAATTTTAATATTCATATCTTTCGGTTAGATAATCTTCATTCGATTCTAACTGAGATAACATGATATATGAAGAACATTATTAGATGTTATAATGATCTTTAATGCCTTAGTGTTTTCTCATCTTAATTTCTTGACTCCTTATTGCCTCTTTCTTTCTTAAATTTCCTTCATCTATTTCTTCGTAACTATTTTCTTTGTTGCACAAGGCTTTCCCTGTGGATCGACCTTGTCTACTACACTTGGCAAGTAAAATAAATCTGGATTTGACTTCTTCATAGTCCTGTTTCAGGCGTAACAACACGTAACAAATGAATAAGAGGTCTCTTTAAACTTTAAACAAAAACAATGATTTGTGTATATTCTTAACTTACTTTGGTTTTAATCGATTAAAAGGATATAACTTAACCAAAAATAGTCTGATTGGTTCGTTATTTTGTACATTTAATTCATACTTGAACATAGCAAATGAGTATATATTTATTTAAAATAATTAAATATACATTCGTGAGAATATAACAATTTGATTAAAAGGATATAACTTGACCAAAAGTGATGCAATTGGTTCGTCATTTAGTACATTTGATTAATTATTTCAAATTTAAGAAATGAGTACATAGTTATTTAAAATAATTATATTTACATTCGTGACGAGCTTTAGTATTTTCTTCTAAATCTAGTTAATAGAATGAAATCATATAAATTAAGAAGAACGGTCAAATTGTGGAATCACTTTGTTAATTTGATTCGTTATTATAAACGTAGAAATTGAAATGAAGGTCTTTTTAAACAATAAATGAGATAACATTTTTTGTACATTTTTAACTTTCTTTGGTTTTAATCAATGATCCAATTGGTTTATCATTTAGTACATTTGATTCATTCTTTCGAACATAGCAAATGACTACATAGTTATTAAAATAATTAAATATACATTCGTGACGAACTTTAGTGCTTTGTTCTGAATCTAGTTATACTAATTAAATCATATAAATTAAAGAGGAACAATTAAATTGTTATATCATTTTGTCAATTTTATTCGTTAATACGAATGTAGTAAATCAAAAGGAGATTTCTTTAAACTTTAAATGATATAACCATTTGTGTACATTTTAAACTTAATTTGCTTATAATCGATTAAAATGATATAACTTAACCAAAAGTTGTCCGATTAGTTCGTTATTTAGTATATTTGATTCATTCTTTTGAACATAGAAAATGACTATGTAGTTATTTAAAATAGTTAATTATACATTCATGATGAGCTTTAGTATTTTTTTTCTAAATCTAGTTACGCGAATTAAGTTATATTAAGGAAGAACACTTAAATTGTTATATCACTTTTTCAATTTATTTCGTTATTACGAATGTAGCAAATGAAAGGTAGGTCTATTTAAATATTAAACAATATAACAATTCGTACATATTATTAACTTACTTCGGTTTTATTTGATATAAAGGATATAACTTGACCAAAAGGGGTCCGATTGGTTTGTCTTTTAGTACGTTTAATTCATTCTTTCAAACTTAGGAAAATGAGTACGTATTCATTTCAAACAATTAAATATACATTCGTGACAAACATTGGTGCTTTGTTGTAAATTTAGTTAAGCAAACGAAATCATATAAACTAAGGAAAAATGATCAAATTATGGAATAACTTTGTCTATTTGATTCCTTATTGTGATCATAACAAATGAATGGGAAATCTCATTAAACTTTAAATTATATAACAATTTGTAGACATTCTTAACTTACTTTGGTATCAATCAATCAAAAGGATATAACTTGACCAAAAGGGTCCAATTGGTTCTTCGTTTAGTATGCTTGATTCATTATTTTCAACTTAGCAAATGAATATGTAATCTTTAAAACGAATTAAATATACTTTCGTCAAGAGCTTTAGTGCTTTGTTTTAAATCTAGTTAATCGAATTAAAATCATATATGTTAAGCAAGAATGGTCAAATTTTGGAATCACTTTGTCACTTTGATTTGTCATTATGAACCTAACAAATGAATGAAAAGTCTCTTTAAACATTGAACGATATAACGATTTGTACGCATTCTTAACTTACTTTAGTTTAAATCGAACAAAATGGTATAACTTGACCAAAAGTGGTCCAATTGGTTTGTTGTTAAGTATGTTTGATTTATTATTTTAAACTTAGCAAATTAATACGTAATCATTTAAAACAATTAAAATAAACATTCGTCACTAGCTTTAGTGCTTTGTTAAGCAAATGGATGTGACGAGCATTAGTACTTTGTTCTAAATCTCATTAGTCTAATGAAATTATATAAGCTTAGGAAAAATTGTTAAATTGTATAATTACATTGTCAATTTGATTCATTATTATGAACGTGAAAAATTAATGGGAGGCCTCTTTAAAATTTAAACAATATAATTTGTGCACATTTTTAACTCACTTCGGTTATAATCGATTAAAAGGATATAACTTAACCAAAAGTTATCCAATTAGTTCGTTGTTTAGTACATTTGATTCATTATTTTGAACATAACAAATGACTACGTAGTTATTTAAAATAATTAATTATACATTCTTGATGAGTTTTAGTGTTTTTTTCTAAATCTAGTTTCGTGAATGAGGTTATATTAAGGAAGAACAGTTAAATTGTTGTATCACTTTTTTAATTTAATTCGTTATTACGAATGTAGCAAATGAATGGTAGGTCTCTTTAAACATTAAACGATTGTACACATTATTAACTTATTTTCGGTTGTATTCGATCGAAAAGAAATAACTTGACCAAAAAGGGTCCAATTGGTTTCTCGTTTAGTATGTTTGATTCATTCTTTCAAACTTAGGAAATGAGTACATATTCATTTCAAACAATTAAATATACATTTGTGACGAGCATTGGTACTTTGTTCTAAATTTATAGTTAAGCGAACAAAATCATATAAAACTAAGGAATAATGATCAAATTATGGAATAACTTTATCTATTTGATTCCTTATTATGAACGTAACAAATGAATGGGAGGTCTCAGTAAACTTTAAATGATATAACGATTTGTACACATTCTTAACTTACTTCGGTATCAATCGATCAAAAGGATATAACTTAATTAAAAGGGATCCAATTGGTTCATTGTTTAGTACGTTTGATTCATTATTTTCAACTTAGCAAATGAATATGTAATCTTAAAATTAATTAAATATACTTTTGTGAAAAGCTTTAGTACTTTGTTTTAAATTTAGTTAAGCGAATTAAAATCATATACGTTAAGGAAGAATTGTCAAATTGTGGAATCACTTTGTCACTTTGATTCTTCATTATGAACCTAACAAATGAATGAGAGGACTCTTTAAACATTGAACGATATAACAATTTGTGCACAATTTTAACTTCAGTTTTAATCGAACAAACTGATATAACTTGACCAAAAGTGGTCCAATTAGTTCGTTGTTTAGTACGTTTGATTCATTATTTTGAACATAGAATATTAATATGTATTCATTTAAAATAATTAAATATACATTCGTCACTAGCTTTGGCGCTTTGTTTTAAATCTAGTTAAGTGAATGAAATCATATAAATTAGGGAGGAACGGTCAAATTGTGGGATCACTTTGTTAATTTGATTCGTTATTATGAATGTAAGAAAAGAATGTGAGGTCTCTTTAAACTTTTAACGGTAAAATGATTTGTGCATATTTTTAACTTTCTTCAGTTTTAATCGATTAAAAGGATAATAACTTGATAAAAAAGGGTCCAATTGGTTCGTCATTTAGTACATTTGGTTCAATCTTTCGAACTTTAAAAATGAGTACGTACTAATTTTAAACAATTAAAGATATGTGACGAGCATTAGTACTTTGTTCTAACAATTAAAGATACATTTGTGACTGGATGATGACATCATTACCTAAAAAATTTAAAATAGTTCCCCATATTTTAGATAAAGTTTCACTTAAACCATAGTCATTCAAAACTTATTGATTCCAACCTATTTCAATAACTAAATCATTCTAAAATTTGCAATCTCATATATAAATATGATTTGTAATATAATCAAGATTCCAATCAACATATACCAAATCTCAAAATAAACCACTACCACTCATTCAAAGTTAAGCCAACCAACACTCAAACCAAGCTATTCCAAATGACCAAACAAGAGTTTGTTTCTATTAGCCTAAGTTCGAGCTTTAATTCGAGCTAACTTGAGTCTACCATTGAGTATAATAGAGCTGATTTAGCAATCCTAAACCAAACCCACCATTGTACAAACAAACATTCTACAAGTTCATTTATCAAAAACAAAAAAAAGAATCATGTGTTTGAGTTATCAAAATAGAATCTAAATTAACCTGAGAATTGTAAAAGTATTTTGTACAAAGTGTCTGTGTGGTTAGTTAAGATTTTATCATGTATGATTTAAGATGTATTTTGACCTAATGAGACTATACAAATTAGACAAAGCAACCAAATGGGAAACATCAAAGTGAAGTGAGTTTAAGAGAATATGAAATATATATTATAAATAGATATTTTTTATTAAAAAAATATAGATAAATATGAAATACCAGAAAAAGTAAATTATCTTCCAAATAGTAGCTTGTAACAACTATAATAAATGATTGTAGGTAGTTAAATAAATTCAATAAATATTTGGACTTGAATGAATCATGACATGAAGATTATTATAAAGGATCATAAGTCAATCTCTTTAGAAATTAAACATCTTAAGACTAATGAATATATAAGCTAAGGAAGAATGATCAAATTGTGGAATCACGTTGTCCATTTCATTCATTATTACCAATGTAAAAAATAATGAGAGGTCTCTTTAAAATTTAATTTGTTATTACAAACGTAACAAATGAATGAGAGGTTTCTTTAAACTTTAAACGATATAACGATTTGTACACATTCTTAACTTACTTTCGTTTTAATCGATCAAAAGTTTACTTAACCAAAAGGGGTCCGATTGGTTCTTGTTTAGTACGTTTGATTCATTCTTTTCAACTTAGCCAATGAATATGTATTCTTTAAAAACAATTAAATATACTTTCGTTAAAAGCCTAAGTACTTTGTTCTAAATCTAGTAAAATCAAATATGTTAAGGAAGAACGGTCAAATTCCGGAATCACTTTGTCACTTTGACTCTTTATTACGAATGCATCAAATCAATGGGAGGTCTCTTTAAACTTTGAACGATATAATGATTTGAGCACATTTTTAACTTACTTTGGTTTTAATCGAATAAACTTATATAACTTGACAAAAAGTAGTCTGATTGGTTTGATATTTAGTATGTTTAATTTACTCTTTTAAATTCAGCAAATGAATACATATTTATTTAAAATAATTAAATATAAATTCATGACGAGCTTTAATACTTTGTTCTAAATATAGTAAAGCGAATAAAAACATGTAAGGTAAGGAAGAACGTAAAATTGTGGAATCAATTTGTTAATTTTATTCATTATTATGAACGTAATAAATGAATGGGAGGTCTCTTTAAACTTTAAACAATATCACGATTTTCAAACATAGAAAATGGGGTCCAATTGGTTCCTCGTTTAGTACATTTGATTTATTATTTTAAACATAAAAAATGCATATGTAGTTATTTAAAATAATTAAATATACATTCGTGACGAGTTTTATTTATTTTTTCTAAATCTAGGTAAGCGAATAAAATCATATAAGCTAAAGAAGAACGGTCAAATTGTGGAATTACTTTGTCACTTTGATTCGTTATTACAAATGTAAAAAATGAATGAAAAGACCGTTTAAACTTTAATAGATATAATGATTTGTGCACATTCTTAAGTTACTTTAGTTTTAATTGATCAAAAATATATAACTTGACAAAAAGAGGTTTGATTGGTTCATCGCTTAGTACATGTGATTCATTATTTTGATATTAGGAAATTAATACATATACATTTAAAATAATTGAATATACATTTATCGCGTGCTTTGGTACTTTGTTCTAAATCAAGTTAAGCGAACGATGTAATATAAAGTAAGAAAGAACGGTCAAATTGTGGAATCACTTTGTTAATTTGATTTGTTATTATGAATGTAACAAATGAATGAGAGGTCTCTTTAAACTTTAAACGATATAATGATTTGTGCACATTCTTTAAGTTTCTTCGGTTGTACTCTATCAAAAGTATATAACTTGACCAAAAGGGGTCCAATTTGTTTGTCATTTAGCACATTTTATCCTTTTTTTAACTTAGCAAATGAGTACATATTAATTTAAAACAATTAAATATACATTCATAACGAGCATTAGTTCTTTGTTCTAAATCTAGTGAAGTGAATAAAATTATATAAGTTAAGGGAAGAATAGTCAAATTGTGGAATCACATTGTCAATTTTATTCATTATTACGAATGTGAAAAATAATGAGAGGTCTCTTTAAAATTTAAACGATATAATAATTTGTACAAATTTTTTACTTACTTCTATTTTAATCAATCAAAAAGATATAACTTGACAAAAACAGGTCTGATTAGTTCATCATTTATTACATTTAATTTTTTCTTGTGAACTAAGGAAATGAGTACGTATTAATTTAAAATAATTAAATATACATTTGTGACAAGCTTTGTTCTAAATCTAGATAAGCAAATGAAATCATATAACTTAATAAAGAACGGTCACATTATGGAATCACTATGTTAATTTTATTTTTTTATTACAAATGTAATAAATAAATGAGAGGTCTCTTTAAACTTTAAACGATATAATAATTTGTGCACAAATTATTAATCGATCAAAAGGATATAACTTGAGCAAAAAGGGTCCGATTTGTTTGTCATTTTGTATGTTTGATTTAATCTTTTGAACTTAGAAAATAAATATGTATTAATTAAAAATAATTAAATATACATTCATCACGATCTTTCGTGCTTTATTGATGTGAATCGAGATGGATTAGTTTTTGTGGTGAAACTAGCTGATGAAGAAGAAAAGTTCGACCATGGTTCAATTCCAACAATGTATCCTTTTAGGGATAATTAGATTTAAAAGTCCACTTGTGCATGCATTCGTAAGGGATGAAAATCTTATGTGGGATCCAAGAGCATGACATAGAAAAAGGCCCCTAAAAAAATAAAACCTAAGAAGTTAAAGATGAAGGCCCATAAAGCACATGGAAGGAAAAGTTAAAGAAAGGCCATTAAACAAAGTTAAAATTCGTCACATTTATTTATGGTGCAGAACTCAGGGCCAATCAAGCATTAAATGTGGTATAGTAATTTGTTTTGGCCTCCTACCTTCCCTAGGAATGGTTAGGAGTACTTATTTTAACTTTTCTAACACCTAGAATGTTGTTTTAGGTGCACTTATTTTGTACTTCTCTCTAAATTCCGAATTTGAATGTTGTAAGCCTATAAATAGGCCTTTGCTATATTGTAATGGAAGCTTTCTTTTGAATTCAAAAATATGGTGATTGTTTGTTGAGTGTGTGTCACTCCAAAAATCATGTTTTGTTGAAGGTGTGCCCTTCCAAACGACTTGTCCCTAGCTCTCTCTTCACTCTTGTGGGGCGGGGGGGGGGGGAGGTAGTTTCATATGCACATTTTCTTGTGAGTGCCATCACTTGCATTTGGAGGTCTAAGACAGTTCCTTAGCCGGATTTCCTCATCGAATTGGATTCCAATCATTGTTCTCTCTTGCTGCAATCCATTGCGCCTCTTAAATTTTCATCATTTGGTATCGGAGCTTAAGATTCGCTTCCTGACTCTAGAGATGTGTACAAAGAGACCCATTTCGATCAAAGATATGAACATCGATAATATCCGAGAGGAAGTTGCCGAACTACACAAAGCTGCGGACTCTTTGTCTCAGAAGTTCTCCCAATTGTTTATCTTTCTATCTAATGATGAAGAATATCCATTTAACCATCCTTCTATTGAAGAGGTATGTAAACCGGTTCTCATTAAGCAAGATGCAGTAGATTTTGATCTTCCTCCCATCTATGACGATGAGTATTACCCTACTATATTTCCCCCCTCCATCCTTTTTTTTCATTTTTCTGCACAACCCTTCATTGGTCTTCCATCCTCTGAACCTACTGTCACTTATATGTTGTTTGACATTCCAATTCATACTCCATATGTTCCTATTTTGTCAATGCCAGAAGACACATATGTTGTTCGGACCTATAGATCCTTATGCTCTAGTCTTCTAGAAAGAAGTCCACTTTCTCAGCTAGAACTTGGATATGTTTTCTCTGCCTCCAATAGTTGTGTTTATGCCCTCACTTTAAACTCAAGGTTGAGTTTTCTCCAACCAGTGGAGAATGATGTGAATCAAGATGGACTAGTTTTTGTGGTGAAACTAGCTGATAAAGAAGAAAAGTTCAACTTCATGTTTCAATTCCAACAATGTATCCTTTTAGGGTTAATTGGGTTTGAAAGTCCACTTGTGCATACATTCTTAAGAGATGAAAATCTTATGTGGGATCCAGGAGCATGGCATAGAAGAAAGGCCAAAAGAAAAATTAAGCCTAAGAAGTTAAATATGAAGGCCCATAAAGCACATGGAAGTAAAAGTTAAAAAAAACCCATTGAACAAAGTTAAATTCATCACATTTATTCATGGTGCAGAAATCAGGGCCAACTAAGTATTAAATGTGGCATAGTAATCAGGGCCAACTAAGAATGGTTAGGAGTACTTATTTTAACTTTTATTACACCTAGAATGTTGTTTAGGTGCATTTATTTTGTACTTCCCTCTCAATTCCGAATTTGAATGTTGTAAGCCTATAGGCCTTTCCTATAATGGGAGCTTTGTTTCAAATCTAAAAATATGGTGATTGTTTGTTAAGTGTATGTAATGTCCGAGATTTTTCTAAATTCCCGAAGCCGAAGTGGGGATTAGGGTGTTGTACCCATTGACCTTCTCATTAGAATAAATTGATCATAAGTTAGAAGTGATGAATAAAACCTATGTAGTTAAAAAGTAGATAGAAAGAGCTTCGAAAAGCCACCAAGAACGTATGAATTGGAGTCCGGATGAGGGAGATACGACCATTTGAAGTTAAGCTTATCGCATTGGGCCTGTTTACCCAAATTAGATGTTCTACTCGTGCCTGGAGTTGGAAGTCTTACTCATGCTTAGAGTTAGATATCCTACTCATGCTTAGAGTTAGATGTCCTACTCGTTCTTGGAGTTAGATGTCCTACTCGTGCCTAGAGTTGGATGACCTATCATGCCTAGAGTTGGATGTCCTACTCGTGCCTAGAGTTGGATGTCCTACTCGTGCCTGGAGTTAGATGTCTTACTCAGGAGTTGGATGTCCTCATGCTTGGAGTTGGATGTCCTCATGCTTGGAGTTAGATACTTACTTATTCTTGGAGTTCGATGTCCTACTCATGCCTGGAGTTGGATGTCCTACTCGTGCTTGAAGTTGGATGTCCTAATCTTGCTAGGTATTAGGAGTCCTAAACGTACTAGGAGTTAAGAGCCCTAAACGTACTAGGAATTAGAAGTCCTAAAAGAACTAGGATTTTAAAGAGGGAGAGAGTCCTAGCGGGATAAGGACTCCAAACAAGAAGATGATGCAACTAAAACTTTGTTGAGATGAGATAGCATGCAAGCATATGACTTCTAGCCCAAGTAGGAGTCGGAGGAGTGCTAGGAGTGGTGGAAAAAGTTGGAGGAGGGATCAACGATACATCTAGTTGGGTTAGAACTCTTTTGGTACTGTTTTGAGCATGTATGTAGGTTGGTTTCTTATTGTTAATAGGTAGGGATTGTAATTCCGGGATTGTAATTAATGGAGAGTCTTAGAGGAGGAGGGCACCCAAGAGTTTGAAGAGGGGAAGCCTTATATAAGAAATGATTGATTTTGGTTCAGCCTCCTTCTCCATCTCTTCTCTCCTCTTCCTTCTCTCAGCAAGGACCTCCATAGCTAGCAGCTTTAGAGGGCACAAAACAGCCATATTTGGATTCAATTAAATGCTTAGAAGCATAGGAGCAAGGGCTAGGAGCTTTGGGGACAAGTTTGTACAAATAGGTTTTTCTTTTTACACCTTAAGCATGAGGTTTTGATAGATGTAATTCAGCCTGGTTCTAGGGGTTTCTTTTGATGTCATAAACTAGCCTTAATTCATACAAGCATGTTGCTAATTTTTGTCATTTATCTTAGCCATATGTTAGGCATGGATGATTCTTATTCTAGTCATGTTTATTATCCATGATTTGGGCATACACTCTGCTGAATTCATTCCATAGTTTTGACCTTACTTTAGGCCATAGTTTGGCCAACTTATTCCCTGGTTTGTGGCCTTACTTTAGGTCATAGTTTGGCCAACTTATTCCCTAGTTTGTGGCCTTACTTTAGGTCATAGTTTTGCCAACTTATTCCCTAGTTTGTGGCCTTACTTTAGGCCATAGTTTTGCCAATTTATTCCCTGGTTCGTGGCCTTACTTTAGGCCATACTTTGGCCAACTTAATCCCTGATTCGTGGCCTTATTTTAGGCTATACTTTGGCCAACTTAATCCCTGATTCGTTGCCTTACTTTAGGCCATACTTTGGCCAATTTAATCCCTGATTCGTGACCCTAGTTTAGGTTATATTATTACCTACCTAATACTTAATTCTTAGCTTTGATTTAGGTTATAATCTTGCTGATTCAATCCCTGACTTTTAAGCCTTAGTTCATGATATATTTATATTTATTAAGTCTTTGAATTTCAGCCTAGGATGCCTTTGAAATTCAGCATAATTTATCCCTGAATTTTAGCCTTGATTGTGATATACATTAAGGTGAATGTTGATGGTTGTTTCAGCATAACCTTGTCATGTTAGGTGTATAACTTGAGTTATACATCTCAGCCCCAAGTCCTTTTCATTATAATGTTAAATTGGCTAGTTCATCTCAGCATGAGTCTGAGTTCTTGTCATGTTGATTATTCTAATGCTTACATTTATTATTGTTGTGTTAAGTTATATCAATAAATTAAGGTTAATAAAGAATAATCAAGAGATTTTGGTTATTTTTAGATTTTGGTTAACTTATAAATGAACATGTTGTTATTTAAAATAAATAGATATACATTCGTCATGAGCTTTGGTGCTTTGTTCTGAATCAAGTTAAGCGAATTAAATTATATAATTTAAGTAAGAATGGTCAAATTGTGGAATCACTCAGTTAATTTGATTCGTTACTATGAATGTAACAAATGAATGAGAGGCATCTTTAAACCTAAATCGATACAATAAGGATTTGTGCTCATTCTTAACTTTCTTCGGTTTTAATCGATTAAAAGGATATACCTTGACCAAAAAAGTGTTTGATTTGTTTGTCGTTTATGACATGTGTATAGTCTTAACTTCATTTTTAATCGATTAAAATGATATAACTAAACCAAAAATTGCCCAATTAGTTTGTCATTAAGTACATTTGATTCATTCTTTCGAACTCAGGAAATGAATTTATTTTTATTTAAAATAATTAATTATACATTTGCGACGAGCTTTGGTACTTTGTTCTAAATCAAGTTAAGCAAGTTAAATTATATAAGTTAAGGAAGAATAGTAAAATTTTGGTATCACTTTGTTAATTTTAATTGTTATTACAAATGTAATGAATGAATGGTAGGTGCCTTTAACCTTTAAACGATATAATAATGATTTGTGCATATTTTTAACTTACTTCGGTTTTAATCGATAAAAAGATATAACTTAACGAAATGTGGTCTGATTGGTTTATCGTTTATTTAGTTTGATTCATTCTTTTGAACTTTGTAAATAAGTACGTTGTTATTTAAAATAATAAAATATACATTCATGACGAGCTTTGGTGCTTTGTTCTAAATAAAGTTAAGTAAATTAAATTATATAAGTTAAGGAAGAATGGTCAAATTGTGGAATCACTTTGTCAATTTGATTTATTATTATGAATGTAACAAATGAATGGGAGGTCTCTTTGAACTTTAAACGAAATAACGATTTGTGCACATTCTTAACTTACATTGGTTTTAATTGATTAAATGGATATAACTTAACCAAAAGTGGTCCGATTAGTTTGTTGTTTAGTACGTTTAATTAATTCTTTTGAACATAGGAAATAAGTACATAGTTATTTAAAACAATTAAATATGCATTCGTGACGAGCTTTGGTACTTTGTTCCAAGTTAAGCGAATGAAATCATATGTGAAGGAAGAATGGTCAAATTGTTGAATCCCTTTGTCAATTTGATTTCTTATTATAAGCGTAACAAATAAATGGAAGGCCTCGTTAAACTTTAAACGATATAACTATTTGTGTACATTCTTAACTAATTTTGGTTTTAATTGATTAAAACAATATAACTTAACCAAAAGTTGGCCGAGTACATATAATTCATTATTTTGAACTTAGCAAATGAGTACATAGTTATTTAAAATAATTAAATATACATTCGTGACGAGTTTTGGTGCTTGGTTCCAAGTTAAGCGAATAAAATCATATAAGTTAAGGAAGAATGTTCAAATTGTAGAATCACTTTGTCAATTTGATTCATTATTATTCGTTATCATTAGGGGAGGAGGAGGAGCGCCCACCACCAAAGATGCATCACCCACAAAACGTCGTAGACGAGAGACATGAAACACCGGATGAACTAAAGAATCAGGAGGGAGAGTCAGGCGGTAGGCCACCGGTCCAACACGCTCCTCAATAACATACGGACCATGGAAGCGGGGAGCAAGCTTGGAGTGCGCAGGCTGAAATAGAGAGGTCTGGCGCTGAGGAAGGACCGAAACATAGACCAAATCACCAACAGCAAATTCACGATCCGTATGACGACGATCATAAACCTGCTTCATCTGGTTTTGAGCAGCCGACAAATTTGCTTTAAGCTGGCGTAAGACCTCATCACGCGTCTGCAACATATAGTCCACCTCGGCAAAGGATGAACGATTGGGCACATAAGATAAGACAGTCGGCGGGGGCTGACCATAGAGCACCTCAAATGGGGTGAATCTAGTGCGCGTGTGATATGCCGTATTGTAAGACCACTCAGCCCAGGGAAGGAGCTGAAGCCACCGGCGAGGCTGCAGCATAGTGAAGCAGTGGAGATACTGCTCCAGGCAATGATTAACCACCTCTGTCTGTCCATCCGTTTGAGGATGATAAGCGGTGCTCATATGTAAAGAAGATCCCTGCAACAAGAAAAATTCCTGCCAAAACTGTGAGAGAAATATCCGGTCCCGGTCCGAGACAATCGTGAGTAGCATACCATGCAGGCGCACCACCTCGCGAACAAAGAGCTCAACAACAGTCTTAGCGGTGAAGGGATGGCCTAATGCGCAGAAATGAGCATACTTAGACAATCTGTCCACCACAACCATGATGACGGACTTACCCTGCACCACCGGTAAAGCCTCCACGAAATCCATTGAAATGTCCTCCCAAACCTTCTCTGGAATAGGCAAGGGCTGTAGCAACCCGGCTGGGGAGGTGGTCGTGGCTTTAGCCCGCTAACAAACATCACAAGCAGTGACGTAATCATGGACGGCACAATAGACGCCCTGCCATAAGAAACTCTGGCTAACCCTCTTATACGTATGGAAGGACCCCTTGTGACCAGCCACAGGAGTGTCATGGAAATGCGACATGATACGGCGGCGCAGATCAGAAACATCGGGAACCCACAAACAGTCTTTCCAGAAGAGAAGACCATCCTGCCACACAAAGAAAGGCCGGGCTGCAGGGTCGGCCTGAATGTCGGCAATAACCTCCTGTGTCAATGAATCCATACCATAAGCATGCTGGAGCTCCTCAATAAACGTGCAAGAAAGGGTGGAGAATACGAAGCAGGAGCCCGGGGATGGACTACGAGAGAGTGCATCAGCAACGATATTTTCTGACCCCTTTTTGTACACTAACTCGTAGTCATATCCCAGCAACTTGCTCACCCACCACTCCTGAGCTGGAGTAGACACTCACTGATCCAAAAAATATTTCAACGGTTGGTGGTCGGTACGGATCTGAAAGCGACGACCCAACAAATACAAACGCCATTTGTCAACGGCGAGGATGATAGCCAACATTTCCCTCTCATACACTGACCAGCGAGAGCTTTACTGAAATAAGCTATAGGGCGGTCATCCTGCAAGAGGACAGCGCCCAAGCCTTTCTCTGATGCATTTGTCTCCACCACAAACGGCCGACTAAAATCTGGTAAGAGCAAGACCGGGGCAGATGCCATTGCCTGCTTGAGCCCCTCGAAGGCTGTTTGGGCCGCTGGCAAACATGCGAACACCCCCTTCTTCAACAGTTCGGTAAGAGGATGAGCCAACTCGCCGTACCGATGGATAAACCGACGATAATAACCTGTAAGGCCAAGAAAACCCCTGAGCGCATGGACACATGATGGAGTCAGCTAAGAGAGCATAGCGGCCACTTTGGCCAGATCAGTAGCAACACCGTTCTGGGAGATAATGTGACCCAAATACTCAACCTACAAACTGCCAAAGGAACACTTCGAATGCTTCAGAAATAAGGAATTAGCATGCAATATAGAAAAGACCGACCTGAGATGTGTCAAGTGTTCTTCCCACGATCTACTGTACACCAATATGTCATCAAAGAAGACCAATATGTAGTGATGAATAAAGGGCCGAAAAATATCATTCATGAGAGACTGGAATGTGGAGGGGGCGTTGGTCAATCCAAAAGGCATCACCAAAAACTCGAAATGGCCATCGTGAGTCTGGAATGCTGTCTTGTGTACATCATGAGGCTGCACACGAATCTGGTGATAGCCGGAATGAAGATCGAGCTTACTAAAGACGTTGGCACCTGTCAATTCATCCAACAGCTCTTCAATCACAGGGATGGGATACTTATCTTTGACGGTGATAGCGTTCAAAGCACGGTAGTCAACACAAAACCGCCATGAGCCATCTTTCTTGCGAACCAACAGCACAGGAGACAAATAAGAGCTCGTACTAGGATGAATGATTCCGGACTGAAGCATGTCCGCCACCAGCCGTTCTATCTTTGATTTCTGTATGTGAGGGTAACGGTATGGGCAGACATTGGCTGGTGCCGCCCCTGGAATAATGGAAATTTGATGGTCATGAGGCCTGATGGGGGGAAGCCCCTGCGGCTTTGAAAACAAATCCTCATATTCCGTCAGCAGCACCTGTAGATCAGATGGTATCTGTTCCTGTGAGACACCCATAATAGCACGCTGCTGCAAAAGAAGTCCCTGAGGGGCAAACCGGAAGAAGGAGCTCATGTCCTGGGCCGAAAGAAGAGTGCCAGGCCGTGACCCCTCCAACCGAACCTGCTGCCCATTAAGCTCGAATTCCATCACCATATCCCGAAAATTCCACACCACATCACCCAATTCCTACAGCCACTGTACTCCCAAGACAACATCCACCCCCTTTGTGGGCAACAAGAAAAGGTCAGTAACAAAGGTGTTACCCTGAATCGAGAGGGTAATCTGAGCGCACACACCGGCACTCTGGAAATGCTTGCCATTGCCAATCAACACATCAAATGGTTTTGAATTCAACACCAAACACCCAAGTCGATGAGCTACCTTATCATTAATAAAATTATGCTTGCCATTACCTGCTCCCGCTTCAGGAATCCCTGCACCCGCAGGTGCGTGGAGTGAAAGCGCCCGAAAATGCATGAACTGAAATTTCGGGCAGCACGTCCTCCGATATCAAGGGTTCACTACCGGCCCTGCTGTCCAAGTCATCGTCTACCTCCTCCACGAGCAAGCTGCCCTTAACAGCGCAGCGGTGTCTGGGCACAAATTTTTCATCACAAATAAAGCATAGCCCCTTGGCTCGGCGTTCATCCATTTGGGCGGGTGTGAGACGGCGAACAATCTGAGTAGGAGCTGTGGCCTGTTGACCAGGGCGGCCATTGGCCGAACTGCCGGAAGAAGCCACCATAGGATTAGAGCTCAATACAGACCGGGGTGGAGGTCCCAGCCGTCCTCAATGCGGGCATGACGCACCACATCCCGCATACTTGTGCAAGGGAAGTGGCGCATTTCCTCTGAGATTTCGTGTTTTAACCCCCGTTTGAACATGCCCATCAGGGCGGCCATTGGCCAGTCAGGGAGTCTGTTGGCTATCTTCATGAATTATGTATAGTAGGCACAAACGGTGGTGGTCTGGCGCAGGGTGGACAACATTTCATTGAAGTCCTGAAATTCATTCGGACCAAACTGGATGCAGAGCTTGTCGGAGAATGCTGCCCGGGTAGGATAGCGTACTTCTTTCTCAAAGTTTTGGAACCAAACCAATGCATCGCCATCCAAGTGAAAGGCCGCAATGCGCAGACGCTCTGTCTCAGAGTGCATTCCCTGGTAGGAGAAGAACTTCTCCACTTTGTACAGCCATTCCACAGGGTCATCATCACCATTATAGCGGGGAACCCCCCTTGGGCCCTACCGCGATGCTCTAGATACTTGTCCCCACTCATCCTCTACGTCCTGAACTGATTGTGGGGGGGGGGGGGGGGGGGGGGGCATATCATAGGGGCATTCTCTTGAACACCTGGTGTGCCTCACATGTCCCAGGCCTGGCGTCGCCCCTCTAGCTCTAGAATGCCAGGGCCGAATTGTGTTGGGCCAGGGAAGACTCTCGTATCGATGTCCACGGGTGCCGGAGGACAGGGAAAGGCCGGGTTAGGGGCCTGGGACGAGCCGCCCTTCTCCAAGACAACAGGAGGCGGCCCTGGCAGGATGGGTGTTGTGCGCCCCAAAGCTTCACCCTTGACCGTGCTCGTCATATACGATGTCAGAACCTCTAGCGCTGCCATGATTTTGTCGAGTTTAATGTCACTGGCTGTTGCAGGAGGATCGGCCTTCAGGCTGTCCGCAGAAGTGGGCGCTGACGCTGGAACCTCCTTCTCTAGCTGAACCTCGGGAACAACAGCAGATTGTTTACCTCGAGCCATGTCCGGGAATCATAAAGCTCCGATACCAATGATGTGCCCGATGCAAGCACAATCGATATCCAGGAGAATTACGCAGTGAAAGGGAAGAAGTAAAGAAGAAATGGGAGAAACTGGAATTCAATACTTGCATAACTCTGAAAATAGAGAGGATCGCCCCATATAGGGGACGACCAGTCCCCTAGGGAATCACGCCAACCCAACCCAAGGCTGGTCCAATTCCCTAGGAACTCAAGCTAGTTAGTGGTTCGGCTAACCCGGGCCACTAACTGAACCAACCCAAATTATATCCAAATATCCATAATATTAACTATTACAATAGCAAATCATCCAAAACAACTATGAAAATAATAAAGTAAAGTCTAAGTACTAGTCCTTTGCGAAACTAGTCGAGTCTGGTCATTGTACACAACGTAAGTATGTGCTCATTTAAAATAATTAAATATATATTGTCACTAGCTTTGGTGTTTTATTCTATATCTAGTTAAGCAAATGAAATTATAGAAGTTAAGGAAGAATGGTCAAATTGTGGAATCACTTTGTTAATTTAATTTGTTATTACGAATAAAACAAATGAATGAGAGTTCTCTTTAAACTTTAATATAACGATTTGTGGACATTATTAACTTATTTTGGTTTTAATTAATCACAAGGATATAACTTGACCAAAATGAGACCGATTAGTTCGTCGTTTAGTAAGTTTTATTCATTCTTTTGAACTTAGCAAATGAGTACATATTTATATAAAATAATTCAATATAGATTTATGATGTATTTTAATACTTTGTTCTAAATCTAGTTAAGGAAATAAAATCATACAAGTTGAGGAAGAACAGTCAAATTGTGGAATCGCTTTGTTAATTTAATCCGTTATTACGAACGAAATAAATGAATGAGAGTTCTCTTTAAACTTTAAACAATATAATGATTTGTGTACATTCTTCACTTACTTCAATTTTAATTAATCAAAAAGATATAACTTGACCAAAAGGGGTCTGGTTGGTTTGTCGTTTAGTAAGTTTGATTCATTCTTTTAAACTTAGCAAATGAGAACATATTCATTTAAAATAATTAAATATAGATTCGTGAGGAGCTTTAATACTTTGTTCTAAATCTATAGTTAAGGGAATAAAATCATATAAATTAAGGAAGAACAGTCATATTATGGAATCACTTTGTTAATTTCATTTGTTATTACGAACAAAACAAATGAATGAGAGTTCTCTTTAAACATTAAAAGATATAATGATTTGTGTACATTCTTAACTTCAGTTTAATCGATTAAAAGGAAATAATTTGACAAAAAGGGGCCTGAATTATTCATCATTTAGTACATTTGATTAATTCTTTTAAACTTAGCAAATGAGTATATATTTATTTAAAATAATTAAATATACATTCGTCAGGAGCTTCGGTGCTTTGTTCTATATATAGTTAAACAAATAAAATCATATAAGTTAAGGAAGGATAGTCAAATTATGGAATTACTTTGTTATTTTGATTTGCTATTACGAATGTAACAAATAAATTGGAGGTGTCTTTAAACTTTAAACGATATAATGATTTCTACGTATTTTAAACTTACTTCAGTTTTAATCCTTCAAAGGGAAATAACTTGACCAAAACGGGTCCGATTAATTCATCGTTTAATATATTTGATTCATGTTTTTGTACTTAGTAAATGGGTTTGTATTCATTTAAAACAATTAAATATACTTTCTGACGCGCTTTGTTATTTTGTTCTAAATATAGTTAATCAAATAAAATCATATAAGTTAAGGAAGAACGGTCATATTGTTGAATCAATTTGTTAATTTTATTCGTTATAACGAATGTAACAAATGAATGAGAGGTCTCTTTAAACTTTTAAATGATATATCGATTTGTGCACATTCTTAACTTATTTCAGTTTTAATCGATCAAAAGGATATAACTTAACCAAAAGGGATCTGAATTATTTGTTGTTTAGTACATATTTATTTAAAATAATTAAATTACATTCGTGACGAGCTTTAGTACTTTGTTTTAAATCTAGTTAAGTTATTGAAATCATATAAGTTAATGAAGAACAGTCAAATTGTAGAATCACTTTGTTAATTTAATTCATTATTATGAACATAAGAATTTAATAGGAGGTCTCTTTAAACTTTAAACAATTTAACTATTTTTGCACATTCTTAACTTACTTCGGTTTTAATCGATTAAAAGAATATAACTTGACCAAAGTGGTCCAATTTGTTTGTCATTTAGTATGTTTGATTTATCTTTTTAAATTAGTAAATGAATACATATTTATTTAAAATAATTAAACATACACTTGTGACGAGCTTTGGTGCTTTGTTTTAAATCTAGTTAAGCGAATAAGATCGTATTAGTTAAGGAAGTATAGTCAAATTATAGAATCACTTTGTTAATTTGATTCGTTACTAGGAACGTAACAAATGAATGGGAGGTCTCGTAAAACTTTAAATGATATAATGATTTATGGATATTTTTAACTTAATTCTTTCTTAATCGATTAAAAGGATTTAACTTTACCAAAGCTTTTTTGATTGGTTCGTAGTTTAATAATTTTGATTTATTCTTTTGAATTTAACAAATAAATACGTATTAATTTAAAATAATTAAATATACATTCGTCACTAGCTTTGGTGCTTTATTCTTAATGTAGTTAAGCGAATGAAACTATATAAGCTAAGGAAGAAAGGTAATATTTTGGGATCACTTTGTTAATTTGATTCGTTGCTACGAACGTAACAAATGAAAGGGAGGACTCATTAAACATTAAATGATATAACGATTTTTGGACATTCTTAACTTAATTTTATTTTAATCGATCAAAATGATATAACTTGACCAAAACTTTTCTAATTGGTTCATTGTTTAGTACATTTAATTCATTCTTTTAAACATAGTGAATGGGTATGTATTCATTCGTAATAAGTTTTAATGTTTTGTTCTAAATCTAGCTAAGAGAATGAAATGATATAAGTTAAGGAAGTATGGTTAAATTGTGGA
This sequence comes from Saururus chinensis, assembly GCA_035235625.1. Taxonomy (NCBI): domain Eukaryota; kingdom Viridiplantae; phylum Streptophyta; class Magnoliopsida; order Piperales; family Saururaceae; genus Saururus; species Saururus chinensis. The sequence continues at coordinate 35,146,503 of CP141140.1, forward strand.
ATCACTTTCTTAATTTGATTTGTTATTACAAACATAACAAATGAATGAGAGGTCTCTTTTAATTTTTAAACGATATAACCATTTTTGCACATGTTTAACTTACTTCGGTTTTAATCTATCAAAAGAATATAACTTGACCAAAATGGGTCCAATTGGTTCGTCATTGAGTACGTTTAATTCATTATTTTGAACTTAAGAAATGAGTATGTATTTATTTAAAATAACTAAATATACATTCATCACGAGCTTTGGCACTTTGTTCTAAATCTAGTTAGGCAATGAAATAATATAAATTAAGGAAGAACGGATAAATTGTAGTATCACTTTATCAATTTGATTTGTTATAACGAGTGTAACAAATGAGTGGGAGGTCTCCTTTAAACTCTAAATGGTATAACGATTTTTTCACATTCTTAACTTACTTCGGTTTTAACCGATTAAAAGGATATAACTTGACCAAAAGGGGTTAGATTGTCGTTATTTAGTGTGTATGATTTAATCTTTTTAACTTACCTAATGAGTATATATTTATTTAAAATAATTAAATATATATTCGTCACGAGCATTGGTGCTTTGCTCCAAATTTAGTTAAGCGAATTAAATCATATAAGCTAAGGAAGAACGGTCAAATTATGGAATCACTTTGTCAATTTTATTCGTTGTTATGAATGTAATAAATGCATTGGAGGTCTCTTCAAATTTTAAATGATATAACGATTTATGGACTTTCTTAACTTACTTTAGTTTTAATCGATCAAAATGATATAACTTAAATGAAAGTGGTCCGATCGGTTAGTTGTTTAGTACGTTTGTTTCATTTTTTGAATTTAATAAATGAATACGTATTTATTTAAAATAATTAAATATGCATTCGTGATGCTCTTTGGTGCTTTGTTCTTATTCTAGTTAAACGAATAAAATCATATAAGTTGTTATTGAAGAACGATCAAATTGTAGAATCACTTTGCTAATTTAATTCGTTATTACAAACATAACAAAGAAATAAGAGGTTTAATCGATTAAATGGATATAACTTGATCAAAAGCGGCCTAATAGTTCATCGTTTAGTACATTTGATTCATTATTTTGAACTTAGCAAATAATTACATATTTATTAAAAATAATTTAATATACATTCATGATGAGCTTTAGTACTTTGTTTTAAATCTAGTTAAGTTATTGAAATTATATAAGTTAAGGAAGAATAGTCAAATTGTAGAATCACATTGTTAATTTGAATAATTACTATGAATTTAACAAATAAATTAGAGGACTCTTTAAATTTTAAACGATATAACGATTTGTACACATTCTTAACTTACTTTGGTTTTAATCAATCAAAAGGATATAACGTGACGAAAAGGGGTCCGATTTGTTTTGTCGTTTAGTACATTTAATTTATTCTTTTGAACTTAGCAAATGAATATGTATTTATTTAAAATAATTAAATATATACATTTATGATAAGCTTTGGTGCTTTGTTCTAAATCTAATTATGCGAATTAAATTATATAAGTTAAGAGAGAATGGTCAAATTGTGGAATCATTTTGTCAATTTAATTCATTATTGCGAAGGTAACAAATAAATAGAAGGTCTCTTAAACATTAAACAATATAAGTATTTACTTACATTCTTAACTTACTTCAGTTTTAATCAATCAAAAGGATATAACATGACCAAAAAGGGTCTAATTAGTTCATCATTTAGTACATTTAATTCATTTGAACTTCTCAAATGAGTACATATTTATTTAAAATAATTAAATATACAATCATGACAAGCTTTGGTGTTATTTCTAAATCTAGTTAAGCAGATGAAATCATATAAGCTAAGAAAGAACGGTCAAATTGTGAAATTACTTTGTCAATTTCATTCATTATTACGAATGTTAGAATTGAATGGGAGGGCTATTTAAACTTTAAATAATAGAATGATTTGTCCTCATTCTTAACATGCTTTGGTTTTAATCGATTAAAAGGAAATAACTTGACCAAAAGGGGTCCGATTAGTTTGTCGTTTAGCACATTTGATTTATTCTTTTCAACTTAGGAAATGAGTACATAATCAATTAAAATAATTAAATATATATTCATTGTGAACTTTTGTGTTTTGTTCTAAATCTAGTTCAGTGACTAAAATAATATAAGGTAAAGAAGAACAGTCAAATTGTGGCATCACTTTGTTAATTTGGTTCGTTATTACGAATGTAACAAATGAATGGGTAGTCTCTTTAAACTTTAAACGATATAACAACTTGTACACATTCTTAACTTACTTTTGTTTAATTGATCAAAAGGATATACCTTGACCAAAAGGTGTCCAATTGGTTCATCGTTTACTACATTTGATTCATTCTTTTCAACTTAGCAAATAAGTACATATTTAAATAAAACAAGTAAATATACATTCACCACAAGCTTTGGTGCTTTGTTATAAATCTAGTTCAGCGAATAAAATCATATGAGCAAAGGAATAACAGTTAAATTGTGGTATCTTTTTGACAATTTAATTCATTATTACAAACGTAACAAATTAGTACGAGTTTTCTTTAAACTTTAAACAATATAACAATTTGTAAATATTCTTAACTTACTTCGGATTTTATTGATCAAAAAGATATAACTTCACTTAAAGGGGTCCGATTGGTTCATCGTTTAGTATGTTTGATTCATCCTTTTGAAATTAGCAAATGAGTACGTATTCATTTAAAACAATTAAATATACATTCCTGATTATCTTTGGTATTTTTTAATAAATATAATTAAACGAATAAAATCATATAAGTTAAGGAATAACGGTCACATTGTAGAATCACTATGTCAATTTAATTCGTTAATACGGAACATAAGAAATGAATAAGAGGTCTCTTTAAACTTTAAACGATATAACGATTTGTGCACATTTTTAACTTACTTCAATTTTAATTGATCAAAATAATATAACTTGACCAAAATGGGTCCAATTGGTTCAGCATTTAGTATGTTTGATTCATTCTTTTGAACTTAGCAAATATGTATGTATTTATTTAAAACCATTAAGTAAACGTTCATCACGAGCTTTGGTGCTTTGTTCTTTTCAACTTAGCAAATAAGTATGTATTTATTTAAAATAATTAAATATACATTCGTAACAAGATTTGGTGCTTGGTTCTAAATCTAGTTAAGCAAATGAAATCTTATAAGTTAAGGACGAACGGTCAAATTATGGAATCACTTTGTTAATTTCATTCGTTATTACGAACGAAACAAATGAAAAGAAAGTCTCTTTTAACGTACTTTGGTTTTAATCGATCAAAAGGAAATAACTTAACCAAAAGTAGTCTGATTGCTCGTCGTTTAGTACATTTGTTTCTTTTTTTAAACTTAGTAAATGAGTAAGCATTCATTTAAAATAATAAATATACATTTGTGACTCTCTTTGGTGGTTGGTTCCAAAAATAGTTAAACGAATAAAATCATATAAGTTATGGAAGAATGATCTAATTGTGGAATCACTTTGTTAATTTAATTCGTTATTTTGAGCGTAACAAATAAATAGGAGGTCTCTTTAAACTTTTAAACGATATAACGATTTGTGCACATTCTTAACTTCAGTTTTAATCGATCAAAAGGATATAATTTGATGAAAAGGGGCCAAATTAGTTTGTCGTTTAGTATGTTTGATTCATTATTTTGAACTTAGAAAATGAATACGTATTGATTTAAAATAATTTAATATATATTTGTGACGAGCTTTGATGCTTTGTTTTAAATCTAATTAAGTTAATAAAATTATATAAGTAGTTAAGGAAGAACTGTCAAATTGTGGAATCACTTTGAACTTAGCAAATGAATATGTATTGATTTAAAATAATTTAATATACATATTCAATTTGATTCGTTATTACGAATGCAACAAATGAATAAGAGGTCTCTTTAAACTTTAAACGATAAAACGATTTGTGCACATTCTTAAATTACTTCTGTTTTATTCCATCAAAAGGATATAATGTGACAAAATTTGGTACGATTGATTCATCGTTTAGTACATTTGATTTATTCTTTTGAACTTAGCAAATGAGTAGGTATTCATTTAAAATAATTAAATATACACAATCATGACGAGCTTTGGTACTTTGTTCTAAATTTAGTTAAGCGAATTAAATCATATTGGTTAAGGAAGAACGATCAAATTGTGGAATCACTTTGTCAATTTGATTCATTATTGCGTACGTAACAAATGAATGGAAGGTCTCTTTAAACTTTAAATGATAGATCGATTTGTGCACATTTTTAACTTACTTCGGTTTTAATCGATTAAAAACAAATAACTTAGCAAGAAGGGGTCTGAATTATTTGTCATTTAGTACATTTGATTCATTCTTTTCAACTTAGTAAATGAGTACGTATTTATTTAAAATATATAAATATATATTTTTTATGAGCTTCGGTGCTTTGTTTTAGATCTAGTTAATCGAATGAAAACATATAAGCCTGAGAGCGGTCAAATTGTGGAATCACTTTGTCGATTTGATTCATTATTATGAATATACCAAATGAATTGGAGGCCTCGTTAAACTTTAAACGATATAACGATTTATGCACATTCTTAACTTACTTTAGTTTTAATTGATCAAAATGATATTACTTAACTAAAAGTAGTCCGATTAGTTCGTCATTTAGTACATTTGATTCATTTTTATGAACTTAGGAAATCGGTACGTATTTATTTAAAATAATTAAATATAGAATCGTGACAAGCTTTGGTACTTTATTTTTAATCTAGTTAAGCAAATGAAAACATATAAGCTATTGAAGGATGGTCAAACTGTAGAATCATTTTTTCAATTTCATTCATTATTACTAATATAACAAATGAATTGATGGTCTCTTTAAACTTTTAAATGATATAATGATACATGCACATTATTAACTTACTTCAATTTTAATCGATCAAAAGGATATAACATAACCAAATGTGATCCGATTGGTTCATCGTTTAAGTATGTTTGATTTAATTTTTTAAACATAGAAAATGTGTACATATTCATTTAAAAGAATTAAATATACATTCGTTACGAGCTTTGATTCTTTGTTCTACATCAAGTTAATCGAATGAAATCATATAAGTTAAGGAAGAACGGTTAAATTGTGGAATCACTTTTTTAATTTAATTCGTTATTACGAATGTAACAAATTAATGAGAGGACTTTTAAAACTTTAAACAATATAATAATTTGTACACATTCTTAACTTACTTCTTTTTTAATCGATCAAAAGGATATAACTTGACCAAAACGGGTCCGATTGGTTTGTTGTTTAGTACATTTAATTTTTTTTAACTTAGCAAATGAGTACGTATTCATTTAAAATAATTAAATATACATTCGTCATAAGTTTTTTGTATTTTGTTCTAAATCTAATTAAGTGAATAAAATCATATAAGTTAAGGAAAAATGGTAAAATTGTAGAATCACTTTGTCAACTTGATTGACTACTACGAATGTAACATATAAATGGGATGTCTTGTTAAACTTTAAACGATATAACGATTTGTAGACATTCTTAACTTATTCTGTTTAATCGAATAAAATGATATAACGTGACCAAAACTTTTCCGATTAGTTCCTTGTTTAGTATGTTTGATTTATTTTTTTAAACTTAGCAAATGAGGACATATTCATTTAAAATAATTAAATATACATTCCTTACAAGCTATGATGCTTTGTTCTAAATCTATTTAAGCAAATGAAATCAAATAAGTTAAGGAAGAATGGTCAAATTGTGGAATCACTTTGTTAATTTGATTTATTATTACGAACGTAACAAATAAATGGGAGGTCTCTTTAAACGTTAAACGATATAACGATTTGTTCACATTTTTAACTTACTCGGCTTTCATCGATCAAAAGGATATAAGTTGACCAAAAGGGGTCCGATCAGTTTGTCATTTAGTACATTTGATTCATATTTTTTAACTTAGCAAATGAGGATGTATTCATTTAAAACAATTAAAAATACATTCGTTATGAGCTATGGTACTTTGTTTTAAATTTAGTTAAGCGAATGAAATCATATAAGTTAAGGAAGAGTGGTCAACTTGTGGAATCACTTTATCAATTTGATTTGTTATTATAAATGTAATAAATAAATGACAGGTCCCTTTAAACTTTAAACGATAAAATGATTTGTACATATTCTTAACATTCCTTGGTTTTAAATGATCAAAAGGATATAACTTGACTAAAAGGTGTCCGACTGGTTCGTCCTTTTAGCATGTTGGATTCATTTTTTTGAACTTAGCAAATAAGTACGTTTTCACTTAAAACAATGAAATATACATTCGTAACGAGCTTTGGTTCTTTGTTTTAAATCTAGTTAAGCGAATCAAATTATATAAGTTAAAGAATGATGGGTCAAATTGTAGAATCACTTTGTCAATTTGATTCACTATAACGAACGCAACAAATAAATTGAAGGTCTCTTTAAAAATTAAACGATATCCAAATTCATGCACATTCTTAATTTACTTCAGTTTTAATCGATCAAAAGGTTATAACTTGACCAAAAGCAGTCCGATTGGTTTGTCATTTTGAAGTTAAAAAATGAGTACGTATTTATTTAAAACAATCAAATATACATTCATGACAAGCTTTAGTGCTTTGTTCTAAATCTAGTTAAGTAAATGAAATCATATAAATAAAGGAAGAATGATCAAATTGTGGTATCACTTTGTCAATTTGATTCGTTATTATGAATGTAACAAATGAATGGGTCTTTAATCTTTAAATGATATAACGATTTGTGCATTTCTTAGCTTACTTCGGTTTTAATCGATCAAAAGGATATAACTTGATAAAAAGGGGTTCAATTTGATCGTCCTTTAGTACATTTGATTTATTATTTTGAACTTAGTTAATTAATATGTATTCATTCATTTAAAACAATTAAATATATATTCGTCACGAGCTTTGGTGCTTTGTTTTAAATCTAGTTAAATGAATGAAATCATATAAGCTAAAGAAGAATGGTAAAATTGTAAAATTACTTTGTCAATTTGATTTGTTATTACGAACATAACAAATGAATAAGAAGTCTATTTTATTATGAACATAACTTTAAACTATATAACGATTTGGGGACATTTTTAACTTACTTCGGTTTTAATCAATGAAAAGGATATAACTTAACCAAAAGTAGTCCAATTGGTTCATCGTTTAGTATGTTTAATTTATTCTTTTGAACCTAGCAAATGAGTACGTATTTATTTAAAATAATTAAATATACATTCGTGATGAGCTTTGGTGTTTTGTTATAAATCTAGTTAAGTAAATGAAATCATAAAAGCTAATGAAGAATGGTCAAATTGTGAAACCACTTTGTTACTTTGATTCGTTATTACGAACGTTACAACATATGAATGAGAGGTCTCATTAAACTTTAAACGATATAAAGATTTGGGCACATTCGTAAGTTACTTCGGCTTTAATCAATTAAAAGGATATAACTTGACCAAAAGGGGTCTGATTGGTTCGTTGTTTTGTATGTTTGATTCATTCTTTGGAACTTAGCAAATGAGAGTTTTTGATATAAATTGAGATGAACTAGTTTATGTGTTGAAACTAGTTGATGAAGAAGAAAAGTTCAACTTCATAATTCAATTCCAACAATGTATCCTTCGAGGCATAATTAGTTGTGAAAGTCCACTTATGCATGCCCTCTTAAGGGATGAAAATCTTATGTGGAATCCAGGAGCATGGCATAAAATAAAGGCCAATAGAAAATCAAGCCCAAGAAGTTAAATTCGTCAAATTCATTCATGGTGATTCATGGTGTAGAAATTAGGGCCAACTAAGCATTAAATATGGCCTAGTAATCTGTTTTAGCCTTCTACCTTTCCCTAGGAATGGTTGAGAATAGTTATTTTATCTTTTATTACACCTAGAATGTTGTTAAAGTGCAGTTATTTTGTATTTCCCTCTCAATTCCAAATTTAAATGTTGTCGCCTATAAATAGGCCTTTGTTTTATTGTAATAGAAGCTTTATTTTGAATCCAAAAACATGGTGATTGTTTGTTGAGTGTGTGCCACTCCAAAAGTCAGGCTTTGTTGAAGGTGTACCGTTCCAAACCACTTATCCCTGGTCCATCTCTTTACTCCTGTGGGAGGTAGTTTTAGATGCCCATTTGCATGTGAGCGCGTTCACTTGCATTTGGAGGTCTCCAATAGTTCGTGAACCACAGTTCCTCATGGAATCATATTCCGGTTGTTTGTTCTCTCTTTCTGCAACCCACTGTGCCTCTTAAATTCCCATCATTTTGTATCAGAGCTTGAGAATTCACTTTCTGACTCTAGATATGTTGAAACAGAGACCCATTGCAGTTGAAGATATGAACATCAATAATATCTTAGAGGAAGTTGTCAAATTGCGTAGAGCTGGGGAGTCTTTGTCTCAGAAGTTCTCCCAGCAGTTTATCCTTCTATCTTATGATGAAGAATATCTATTAACCAGCCTTCTAATGAAGAGGTATGTAAACCTGTTCTTATTGTGCAAGATGGAGTATATTTTGATCTTCCTCCCATCTATGACGATGAGTATTCCCCTACTATATTTTTCCCCTCCATCCTTTTTTTTCATTTTTCTGCACAATCCTTCATTGGTCTTCCATCAACTGAACCTACTGTCACATATATATTGTTTGACATTCCTATTCATACTCCATATGTTCCTATTCAGTCAATGCCGGAAGACACATATGTTGTTCTAACCTATAGATCCTTACTCTCTACTCTTCTTGAAAGAATTCCACCTTCTTAGCTAGAACTTGGACATGTTGTCCCTGCCTCCAATAGTTGTGTTTATGCCCTCACTTTAAATTCGAGGTCGAGTTTTCTCTAACTAGTGGAGAATTATGTGAAATGAGATGAACTAGTTTATGTGTTGAAACTAGCTGATGAAGAAGAGAAGTTCAACTTCATGGTTCAATTCCAACAATGTATCCTTCTAGGCATAATTGGTTGTGAAAGTCCACTTATGCATGCCTTCTTAAAGGATGAAAATCTTATGTGGGATCCAGGAGCATGGCATAAAAGAAAGGCCAATAGAAAATCAAGCCCAAGAAGTTAAAGATGAAGGCCCATAAAGTACATGGAAGGAAAAGTTAAAGAAGCCTCATTGAACAAAGTCAAATTCGTCACATTTATTCATGGTGCAGAAATTAGGGCCAAGCAAGTATTAAATATGGCCTAGTAATCTATTTTGGCCTTCTACCTTCCCTAGGAATGGTTGAGAGTATTTATTTATCTTTTATTTCACCTAAAATGTTGTTGAAGTGCATGTATTTTGTATTTCCCTCTCAATTCCGAATTTGAATGTTGTAGCCTATAAATAGGACTTTGCTATATTGTAATAAAAGCTTTGTTTTGAATCCAAAAATATGGTGATTGTTTGTTGAGTGTGTGCCACTCCAAATATTAGGTTTTGTTGAAGGTGTGCCCTTTCAAACCACTTATCCCTGGCTGATTTCTTCACTCTTGTGGGAGGTAGTTTCAGAGGTCCATTTGCTTGTGAGTGTCATTACTTGCATTTGGAGGTCTCCGACAGTTTGTGAGCCAGAGTTCCTCATGGAATTGGATTCCCTTCGTTTGTTCTCTCTTACTACAATCTGTTGCGCCTCTTAATTTCCCATCAGCTTTGGTGATTTGTTCTAAATCTAGTTAAATGTTGTGCACGATCACCCAAGCTACTTATTTCCTTTTTATTTCATTATATTAGCCTACTTTCTTTTATATTTCACTCGTATTTGCTTATGTATTAGGAGAAATAAATGTATTGGGCCAGCTAGTGGACTGCGGGATAGCTCGACCCACTAGCTGGTGTGACTCCCTAGGTGAGTGGGTTGGCTCCCTATATGGGTCGCCTCCTCTCTTCTTTGTTGGTTATGCAATTGAGTATTCATCTCCTTCTTCCCTTTCTTCCTTCCCTTTCCCTACTTGAAACTCCAAGGTACCGATTGTGCCACTTCGGGCACATCATTAGTATCAGAGCCATTACGATCCCTGGCCATGGCACGAGGCAAACAAGCTGCCATGACCCCGGATCTTCCACCTAAGAAGGAGGCTCTCGCCTCAGTGGACAGCCCGAAGACAGTACCAGAGACCACCGGCGAGCCTACTCTGGCACAAATCATGGCGAAAATTAAGTCCTTTAGCATGGGCGTGGCTAAGGTCGATGCTCTGGGCCTAGCCGTGGCTCAGCTCCATGCAGAGCACTCAACACCTCTTTTGCCCAGGCCGCCAACTGCTGCCATGGAGAAGGGGGGTCATTCCTAGGCCCCCGAACTACACACCTCTAACCTACGGCACCGGTGGATAGGGATATACGCTTTCCCCAAGGTCCTGTGCGCTTTGGCACAGTCGACCAAGCCATGGATGGGAGGTGCCAGGCCTGGGATATACGAGGCACACCAGGTGTTCAATAAAATGCCCCATTGATGCCGCCTCCTAGAAACTTGTTTCAGGAGATGGAGGATGAATGGGAAAAGTACCCAAGACCCCGCAGAGGACCACGAGGAGGGGCTAAACCTCGTTTGGCCCTCCTACAGTTCCCACGCTACAATGGAGATGATGACCCAGTGGAATGGTTGTACAAAGCTGAAAAGTTTTTCTCCTACCAAGGAACACATTTGGAGGCTGAAGGACTCCACATAGTGGCCTTCCACCAGGATGGGGACGCTTCTGTTTGGTTCCAAAGTTTCAAAAAGGAGGTGCGCTACCCCATTTTGACCTTCTTCTCTAACGAGTTGTGCATTTAGTTTGGCCCAAACGAGTTCTAGGACTTAAACAAGATGCTCTCCACCATCTGGGCCTATTACACGGAGTTCATGAAGGTGGCCAACCGCCTTCCCGACTAGCCGGTGGCCGCCTTGGTGGGCATGCTCAAGAGAGGTCTCAAACCCAATATTTCTGAGGAGATGCGCCACTTTCCATGCGCCAACATGCAGGACGTCATGCGTCATGCATGAATTGAGGAAGAGAAGTTGGCTCGACAATGGAGAGGGGGGTGGCTTCAGACCTTCCCACGTTTTAGTGTCAGCGCTAGCCCCCTTGCTGGCCCAAACAACAATGCCAGGCCAACCTAGCCAGCCATCCCTGCCGTCAGGCCAGATTGTCCTTCATCTTACACCGGCATAGATGGAGGAGCATCGGTCCAAGGGACTATATTTCCGTTGTAATGAGAAGTTTGTTCCAAGATACCACTCTTCCGTGAAGGGCAACCTCCTCATGGAAGAGATCGTGGCGGAGGACATGGATGACAGGGCAGACTCTTCCCACTATGACAACATGCAGCCCGAGATTTATGTACATGTCTTCTCGGGGACATTCACTCCTCACACGATGCGGCTTCAAGGCCACCTTAAGCTGCAGCAAGTGACCATCTTGGTCGACAACGGGTCTACCCACAACTTTATTAATGACAAGGTGGCCCAACATCTTGGCTACTCATGTCCTAGTCGAAGCCCTTTGATGTGTTGTTCGGTGATGAGAAGCATCTCAGGAGCTCTGGCTTTTGTGCTCAGGTCGCCCTCGCCATTTAGGGCCACACCTTCATCACCGACCTCTTCCTATTGCCCACAAAGGGAGGGGTTCAGTGGGAACTAGGCGACATGGTATGGAACTTTAGGGACATGGTTATGGACTTTGAAGTTCAAGGGCAGCGGGTTCGGATTGAAGGGTCCCGGCCGAACACCCTCCTCTCAGCCCAATCGGCGAGTTCTTTCTTCTGGTTTGCACCCTAAGGGTTCCTCTTGTAGCAGCGGGCAACAGTTGAGGTGCCTAAGGATGAGCCGTCCCCGGATCTTCTTGAGCTATTGGTGGAGCATCGGGATGTGTTTGTTGAACCGAAGGGTCTTCCTCCAGTGCGGCCTCACCACCACCATATCCCCACCATTCTTGGGGCGTCACCGGCCAATGTCCGCCCTTACCATTATCCTCACATCCAGAAGTTAGAGATAGAGACACTCATGGCAGACATGCTTCAATCCTGTATCATCCGCGCTCCTACTCTTCCCTAGTGTTGCTGGTTCATAAAAAGGACGGTACTTGGCGGTTTTGTGTGGACTACTTGAATGTCATCACCGTCAAGGACAAATATCCAAACCCATGATCCAGGAGCTTCTGGATGAGCTGGCTGGTGCAAAGGTCTTCAGTAAACTCGATCTTCAATCAAGTTACCATTAGATTCAGGTGTAGCTATCCAATGTGTTCAAGTCCACCTGCCGGACTCATGACAGCCATTTTGAGTTTCTCGTTATGCTGTTCGGGCTGACCAATGCCCCCTCCACCTTCCAGAGCCTCATGAACAATCTCCTCAGGCCTTACCTCTGCCACTACATCTTGGTCTTCTTTGACAACATCCTTTTTTACAGCCAGTCGTGGGCACTTGGAGCATATCGGATCGGTCTTCTCTATTATGAGAAATAACTCTTTATTTCTTATGCGTTAGAAGTGTTCCTTTGGTAGCTCATACATAGGTTGATTACTTGGGACATATCATCTCGCAGGACAGCGTCATAACTGACCCATTAAATGTGGCTTCCATGCTCTCTTGGCCACCGCTCACTTTTGTCTAGGTGCTACGTGGTTTTCTAGGCCTCACTAATAGGCGGTTCATCAGCTGGTATGGGGAGATTGCTCGGCCCCTTACAGAACTTCTCAAGAAGGGAGCATTTGGTTGGAACGAGGTTGCCGCGGTGTTTAAGGAGATGAAGTAGGCTATGGCATCGACCCCTGTTCTAATTTTACCCGATTTCAGCCGGCCCTTCGTGGTTGAAATAGATGCTTTGGAGATAGGTCTAGGGCTGGTTATGCTGCAGGACGAGCGCCCTATTGCCTACTTCAGCAAGGATTTGGCTGGCCACTCTTTGTCCCTATCCGTTTATGAGAAAGAGATGTTGGCTATTGTCCTCACCGTTGACAAGTGGCAGCCTTACTTACTTGGCCATAGGTTCTTGATCCGCAATGACCACTAGCCCTTAAAGTACTTCCTCAAGTAGCGGGAGTCCACTCCATCACAACAGTGGTGGGTCAGTAAGTTATTTGGCTATGATTATGAGGTTGTGTACAAGAAAGGGTCAAAAAACACCGTGGCCAACGCCCTTTTGCAGCTCTACCCCGGGATCGTGCTTTGCCCTCTCTACTCTGTCCTGCCCCTTCATTGATGAGTTGAGGTGGGCATACATTAATGATTCTCAGAGAGGCCCTGATTACAGCTCTACCCCCGGGACGAGGTTCTTCGACAACTCAAGGAGAACTTGTCCTCTACTTAGAACTGAATGAAGCAAATTTATGATGGTCATCACACTGACCGGGCATTCACAGTGGGTGACTTGGTTTATGTCTCTGTTCTTCCTCACCGCTAGACATCCTTGTTTCAGCCCAATCATTCCAAGCTCATCCCTAGTTTCCATGGTCCCTATGCTGTGGAGGAGCGTATCGGCCAGGTGGCTTACCGCCTTGCTCTACCGCCTGACTCCTTAGTCCACCCTGTCTTTCATGTCTCCATGCTACACCGACGCATAGGTGACATGTCCTTGCCCCCCCTTGCTGGGCCTGGTCTAGCCTTCCAACCTTGTCCCCGCCTCAGTGCTTGATAAGCATCGGGTCCATTGCTAAGGTCGCATCATTACAGAGGTGCTCATTGCTTGGCAAGATCAACCTCTGGAGGATGCTACATGAATCTCTGAGGACACGTTCATGGCTCACTATCCAACTTGGTCAGCTTGAGGTCAAGGCGAATAGCGGAAGCGTGGTGGAGTGTTGTGCACGATCACCCAGACTACATATTTCCTTGTTATTTCATTATTTTATGCTATTTTCTTTAATATTTCTCTCGTATTTGCTTATGCATTAGGAGAAATAACTGTATTGGGCCAGTTAGTGGACTGCAGGATAGCCGGACCCACTAGCTGGCATGACTCCCTAGGTAAGTGGGTCAGCTCCCTATATGGGTCGCCTCCTCTCTTCTTTGTTAGTTATGAAACTGAGTATTTATCTTCTTCTTTCCTTTCTTCCTTCTCTTTCCCAGCATGAAACTCCAAGGTACCGATTGTGCCACTCGAGCACATCATTAAGCGAATGAAATCATATAAGCTAAAGAAGAACAGTCAAATTATCAAATCATTTTATTAATTTAATTCATTATTACAAATGTAACAAATGAATTTGTTGTGGATGTCCTAAGGGCCTATTATTAGGTAATTATGTAATAAGGGCATTAAGGTAATTAGGTTAATTAGGTAATTAGTATTTTCTTTTAATTATGCTAATGGGCCTTATGTGCTTGTTAGTGAGCTAACTTAGCTAGTCTATTTAAGTGTAAGGGTTATGCCCTAATTTGATTAGGAAGTAAATGATTAATTATCCTGTCTTTTCCCCTTTCTTTTGTGCCTCTCCCCTTTCTGTCTGGTGGCCATGTTGTCCCCTCTCCCCTCTCCCGGTCTCCTTGCACCGCTCCCTACTTATGGAAAACTGTCCACATCATTTGTGTCGGAGCCTTTACGATCCCCGGCCATGGTTCTTGCCTCAGCTTCAGCGGACAGCCCAAAGGCCATTCCTTTGGCAGCCGGCGAACCCACTCTGACAGAAATTATGGCTGAGTTGAAAGCCATAAACCTACATCTGGCAATTATGGAGGCGAGGAACGAGGCAGCTGTGCAGTTCTTGGCTGCGCGCGCAGCGCCTATTCTACCTGGGCCGCTCCCTACTGTCCTGGGCGATCTATCACAGCCTCCCGAACAGCACCACCTACTCCACCATCCACCTCCTCCACCATCAGTGGATCCTCCACCGCAGTTGCCCGAAAGCAAGATGATGATCAGCCATAATTCGACAGCGGCGGCGGCGGAGGACAGGGAGGCATCACAGCCCCACCCCATGGCATCTCAGCCAACTCCACTCCTTCCGATGAGTTCTACTCCCTTGACGACATCATCTACCGCAGCAGCTCTGGCAATCTCCTCGATGGACAGCACTACGGGAAGAGGCTGCTGGACTACGTGGCCCTGCTTCCCCACCACCCAGACTCGGACCTCATCCAGTCCAACCAGGTCATGGGCTGCATGGCCCAGGTCTGGCTCTCCGCCAAGATCGATCTATATGTGCGGATGAGGTTCATGGATCTACAGGTGAAGGATGTGGGTGGCACAGGGATGGTGTTGGCCAACACAGCGGCCAACAGGGAGGAGCTCGTGGAGGACGCCCACCTCCTCCCAGCCACCAGAGTCTGCCAGAAGACCGGCGACACTATCAGGGACTACATCCTCTCGGACCTGAGCCCGACGGCGACAATCATGTTTGGGAGCACGAAGGTCGGGATCCAGCCATTGCCAATGGTGGCAGCGTTCTCATCCTGCAGGCCGAACCCCCAGAAATCTAGGCCGTGGCAACATTCGCCATGGCATACCTATGCTCCAGCCACCACCAAGTTCCTGCCATCCACCTTCGATCGCCAACCTTATGGCATCCGGACATCTACTTCCGCTGCAGTGTCTGCTTTGCCACTGTCTTCAGCTTTGTGACAGTCTTGGACCTCCGCACGGCGGCTGACGACGCGAGCGGGGTGGCGGTGGGGCTGGGGGCGTCCGGGCTCGAGCCAGACCACTGCTTCAGAGACATACTAGCCTCTGTGACCGGTTCAAGGCAGGGGATTTCGCCATACTATTTCGCTGTGGAAGAAGAGGTTTCGTCCTATGGCTGGTCCAAGGATCCGACTGCGACGGAGGTGGCGGCCGCCTAGGTGTCTCCGGTGGACGCCATGGAAGGAGAGAAGAAGCATCGCATGCTGAGAATGGAAAGACTCAGCGTGAACCGGATCTTCGGGGAGATGGCCTATTAAATCGGGATTTTCTTTACCGTATGGATCTGTTTTTCATTGGCCACTGGAGATTTTCCATCGCTTGCCATCCTGATCTCTAGCGATTCCCCAGCGAAGGGGACTCCAGTCCGGTGCCTGCCCAGGATTTTCGGGAATCAGATCTAGTAGCACCCAACTTGAGACCCACCTTCCTTCTACCCTGGCGAAATTTGGGCATGTATCCCTGTTTTCACAGGGTTTCCACCAAAAAAGAGTTGAGTAATGATATTCTGACGTTGAGAAATCAACATCAGAATAGCATGAGAGGCCTGCCTTCTTCAGTCTGCTAGAGGTTTCTCAACGTCACAAAAACATTTTTCAAAAGAGTTATGCACGAGAGGCCTGCCTTCTTCAGTCTACTAGAGACTTATATAACATGTGTCAGTGTTGCACTTTCATGTGGTACGTGTGTGCCTTGGGGTTTGGGCTTTACCACAACTTGGCATTCTGTTTGGGTGGGCCTTTCGTAAGTCTATCCTACTCAGGTCTATAAGCGGCTTCGTGCATGGGCTGGGCCTTCTGTGGGCTCTACAATCTGGGTGGCCACATGGGTCCAGTATGTCACCTGTGTCCAAGGTTGTTATGCCACTTATGCCTCTGCTGATTGCTGCTCTCTATGGGCCAACCATGATGCTGTTTGATGCCCTCTGTGGGCTGACCTTGATGCTACCTGAGGCCCTCTGTGGGCAGTCTTGGGGGACCCTGTAGCCTCTATGGTGACCCCGCTTGTTGGAGACTTGTGCAGACACCCCATGTTGTCGTGCACCCAACACGTCGGGCCCGCTCCTTTACTCTACCACCTTCTTCATCTACCGTCTCTGCTGCCCACATTTATGTCTTGCCCTTGGATTCAGTTAACTGCATTTTCCTTAGGATTGCTTTGGCTTCTGCACGTCTGCTTATGAGTAGCAACCCACTATCTCCATCATTCTGCATGTCTCATCCACGGTTCTGGACCAGCTATTCGTAGCAGAGCTTTGGTGGGCCTTTTAGGTCACCTCGAGGATGAGGTGATGCAAAAGCGGGGTGGAATGTTGTGAACGTTCTAAGGGCCTATTATTAGGTAATTATGTAATAAAGGCATTAAGATAATTAGGTTAATTAGGTAATTAGTATTTTCTTTTAATTATGCTAATGGGCCTTAGGTGCTTATTAGTGAGCCCACTTAGCTAGTCTATTTAAGTGTAAGGGCTATGCCCTAATTTGATTAGGAAGTAAATGATTAATTATCCTATCTTTTCCCTTTTCTTTTGTGCCTCTCCCCTTTCTGTCTAGCGGCCATGCCGTCCCCTCTCCCCTTTCCCAGTCTCCCTGTGCTACTCCCTGCCCATGGACATCCTACCACATCAGAATTGGAGGACTCTTTAAACTTTAAATAATATAATGATTTATATATATTCTTAACTTTCTTCGGTTTTAATCGATCAAAAGAGTATAACTTTACCAAAAGAGGTCCAATTGGTTTGTCGTTTAGCACATTTGATTTATTCATTCAAAATTATTTGATTCATTCTTTCAAAATTAACAAATAAGTATGTATTAATTTAAAATAATTAAATATATATTCATGACAAGCTTTAGTGCATTTTTCTAAATCAAAAGAAATCATATAATCTAAGGAAGAATGGTTAAATTGTGGAATCACTTTAACAATTTGATTCATTATTGCGAACATAACAAATGAATAGAAGGTCGATTTAAGCTGGAAACGATATAACAATTTGTGGACATTTTTAACTTAGTTCGGTTTTAATTATTTAAAAAGATATAACTTAATTAAGATTTTTTATTAGTTCGTCATTTAGTACATTTGATTTATTTCATTTTACCAAATGAGTACATATTTACTTAAAATAATTAATAATGCATTCATGACGAGCATTAGTACCTTGTTCTAAATCTAGTTAGGTGAACAAAATCATAAAAGCTAATGAAGAACGATTAAATTGTGGAATCACTATGTTAATTTGAATTGATATTACGAATTTAACATATGAATGTGAGTCTCTTTAAGCTTTAAACGATATAATGATTTTTGAACATTCATAACTTATTTTAGTTTTAATCGATTAAACTAATATAACCTTACTAAAAGTAGTTTGATTGGTTAGGCGTTTATTACGTTTAATTCATTATTTTGAACTTAGCTAATGAATGTATATTTAATTAATTAAATATGTATTTATTACGAGCTTTTGTGCTTTGTTTTAAATCTAGTTAAACTAATGAAATCATATAAGCTAAAGAAAAACGGTAAAATTGGAGAATCACTTTGTCAATTTGATTCGTTATTACAAACATAACAAATTAATAAGATGACTATTTAAACAATAAATGATATAACGATTTGGGGACATTCTTAACTTGCTTTGGTTTTAATCAATTAAAATGATATAATTTGACCAAAAGTGGTCTGATTAATTCATTTTTTAGTACGTTTAATTTATTCTTTTGAACCGAGCAAATGAGTACGTATTTATTTAAAATAATTAAATATACATTCGTGAAGAGCTTTGGTATTTTGTTATAAATCTAGTTAGGTAAATGAAATAATAAAAGCTAATGAAGATTGGTCAAATTGTGGAAGCACTTTGTTAATTTGATTCGTTATTACGAACGTTACAACATATGAATAGGAGGACTCTTTAAACTTTAAACGATATAATGATTTGAGCATATTCCTAAGTTACTTCGGCTTTAATCTATCAAAAGGATATAATTTAACCAAAAGGGGTTCAATTGGTTCGTCGTTTTGTACATTTGATTCATTCTTTGGAACTTAGCAAATGAGAACTTTAATGATTTGTTCTAAATCTAGTTAAGCCAATGAAATCATATAAGCTAAGGAAGAACGGTCAAATTGTGGAATCACTTTGTTAATTTAATTTGTTATTATAAATGTAACAAATGAATAGGATGACTCTTTAAACTTTAAACGACATAATGATTTATACACATTCTTAACTTTCTTCGGTTTTAATCGATTAAAAGGATATAACTTTACCAAAAGGGGTCCGATTGGTTCGTTGTTTAGCACATTTGCTTCATTCTTTCAAAATTAGCAAATAAGTACATATTAATTTAAAATAATTAAATATACATTTATGACGAGCTTTAGTACATTTTTCTAAATCTAGTTAAGCAAAAGAAATCATATAAGCTAAGGAAGAATGGTTAAATTGTGGAATCACTTTGTCAATTTGATTCGTTATTATGAACGTAACAAATGAATTAAAGGTCAATTTAAACTTGAAACAATATAACAATTTGTAGATATTTTTAACTTACTTCGGTTTAAATTATTCAAAAGGATATAACTTAATTAAGAATTTTGATTGGTTCATCATTTAGTACATTTAATTTATTCTTTTAAACTTAGCAAATGAGTATATATTTATTTAAAATAATTAATAATACATTCATAACGGCTTTAGTACTTTGTTTTAAATCTTGTTAGGCGAACAAAATCATAAAAGCTAATGAAGAATGGTTAAATTGTGGAATCACTGTGTCTATAAATTGTAGATTTGATATTATGAATGTAACATATAAATCGAAGGTCTCTTTATGTTTTAAATGATATAATGATTTGCGCACATTTATAACTTACTTCAATTTTAATCGATTAAACTAATATAACTTTACTAAAAGTGGTCCGATTGATTCATCGTTTAATACGTTTAATTCATTTTTTTGAACTTAGCAAATGAGTATGTATTTATTTAAAATAATTAAATATACCAGACTTAGACCAATGCACCAAAGCTTCAAAGCTCGTATGAATCAAATTGACAAAGTGATTCCACAATTTGACCGTTCTTCCTTAACTTATATGATTTTATTCACTTAATTAGATTCAAAAGAAAGCACCATAGCCCGCCAAGAATGCATATTTAATTATTTTTAATGAATACTTACTCATTTGCTAAAAAAAATGAATCAAATGTACTAAACGATGAACCAATCAGACCCGTTTTGGTCAAGTTATATCCTTTTGATTGATTAACCAATGTAAGTTAAAATGTGCACAAATCATCATGTCGTTAAAGTTTAAAGAGACCTTACATTCATCTGTTATGATCATAATAACGAATCAACGTGACAAAGTGATTCCAGAATTTTACCGTTCTTCCTTAACATATAATTTTATTCGCTTAACCAGATTAAGAACAAAGCACCAAAGCTTATTACGAATGTATATATAATTATTTTAAATAAATATGTACTTATTTACTAAGTTCGAATGAATGAATCAAACATACTTAACTATGAACCAATTGGACTACTTTTGGTTATGTTATATCTTTTTTATTCATTAAAATTGAGGTAAGTTAAGAATGTGTACAAATAATTATATTAATTAAAGTTTAAAGAGACCTCCCAATCATTTGTTACATTTGTAATAACGAATTATATTAACAAAGTGATTCCACAATTTGACCATACTTCCTTAACTTATATGAATTTATTCGCTTAACTAGATTTAGAACAAAGCACCAAAGCTCATCAAGAATGTATATTTAATTTTTTTAAATGAATATGTACTCATTTGCTAGGTTCAAAAGTATAAATTGAATGTACAAAATGACGAACCAATCAGACCCCTATTGATCAAGTTATATCCTATTGATCGATTAAAACCGATGTAAATCACGAATGTATTGTTATATTGTTAAAGTTTAAAGAGACCTCTCATTCATTTGTTATATTCATAATAATGAATCTAATTGATAAAGTGATTCTAAAATTAGAATAAAGTACCAAAACTCATCACGAATGTATATTAATTATTTTAAATAAATACATAGTCATTTGCTAAGTTCAAATTAATAAATCAAACGTACTAAATGACTAACTAGTCGGACAACTTTTGGTAATGCTATATCCTGTTGATTGATTAAAACTTAACTAAGTTAAAGAATGTATACAAATTGTTATATCGTTTAAAGAATAAAGTAACCTCCAATTTATTTGTTATGTTCGTAATAACGAATTAAATTGACAAAGTGAATCCACAATTTGACCATTCTTCCTTAACTTATATCATTTCATTCGCTTAAATAGATTTAGAAGAGAGCACCATAGCTCATCAAAAATATATATTTAATTATTTTAAATGAAAATATACTTATTTGCTAAGTTCAAAAGAATAAATCAAACGTACTAAATAACAAACCAATCGGACCCCTTTTGGTCAAGTTATATCCTTTTAATCAATTAAAATCGATAAAAGTTAAGAATGTGTACAAATCATTATATCATTTAAAGTTTAAAAAGACCTCTCATTCATTTGTTATATTCCTAATAACAAATAAATTGACAATATGATTCCACAATTTGACCATTCTTCCTTAACATATGATTTCATTCGCTCTGCTAGATTTAGAACAAAGCACCAAAGCTTATCATGAATGTATATTTAATTATTTTAAATGAATACATACTCATTTGCTAAGTTCATAAGAATGTAAATGTACATAATGACGAACCAACCAGACCCCTTTTGGTCAAGTTATATCCTTTTAATTGATTAAAACCGATGTAAGTTAATAATATACACAAATCATTATATTGTTAAAGTTTAAAGAGACCTCCCATTCATTTGTTACCTTCATAATAACGAATCAAATTGACAAAGTAATTCCAAACTTTGTTAAAGTACTCATTTGTTATGTTCGAAATAATTAATCTAACGTACTAAACAACGAACTAATCAGAATACTTTTGGTTGTGTTATATCCTTTTAATCTATTAAAACTGAAGTAAGTTTAAAATGTGCACAAATCATTATATTATTTGTTTAAAGAGTCCTCCCATTTATTTGTTATGTTCATAATAACTAATCAAATTGACAAAGTAATTCTACAATTTGACGATTATTACTTAACTTATATAATTTAATTTTTTTTAACTAAATTTAAAATAAAGCAACAAAGCTCATCATGAATGTATATTTTATTATTTTAAATGAATACGCACCCATTTACTAAAGTTCAAAATAATAAATCAAATGTACTAAATGATGAACAAATTGGATCACTTTTGGTCATATTATATCCTTTTGATCGATATAACCGAAGTAAGTTAAGAATGTGCAAAAATAGTTTTATCATTTAAAGTTTAAATAGACTTACCATTCATTTGTTACGTTCATTATAACGAATCAAATTAACGAAATGATTCCACAATTTGACTATTCTTCTTTAACTTATATGATTTTATTCACTTAACTTGATTTACAACAAAGTAACAAAGCTCGTCACAAATGTATATTTTATTATTTCAAATGAATATGCACCCATTTCCTAAGTTCAAAAAAGTACTAAATGATGAACCATTTGGACCTTTTTGGTCTAGATATATCATTTTAATCGATTAAAACCGAAGTAAGTTAAGAATGTACAAAAATCATTATATCGTTTAAAAGTTATAGAAACCACCCATTCATTTATTACGTTCGTAATAACGAATCAATTTAACAAAGTGATTCCACAATTGGACGGTTCTTCGTTAGCTTACATGATTTTAATCGCTTAACTTGATTTAGAACAAAGCACCAAAGTTCGTCACGAATGTATATTTTATTGTTTTAAATGAATTTGTACTCATTTGCAATGTTCAAAATAATGAATCTAATGTCCTAAACTACAAACCAATCAAACCCTTTTTTAGTCATGTTTTAATTTGTACTCAATTAAAACTAAAGTAAATTAAGAATGTGCACAAATCGTTATATTGTATAAAGTTTAAAGAAACCTCCTATTTATTTTTTATGTTCGTAATAATAAATTAAATTAACAAAGCGATACAACAATTTGACCATTGTTTCTTAATTTATATGATTTTATTCGCTTAACTAAATTTACAACAAAGCACTAAAACTCGTCATAAATTTATATTTAATTAATTTAAATAACGACGTACTCATTTTCTAAGTTTAAAATAATAAATCATACTAAATGACAAACCAATCAAAAAATATTTGGTCAATTTATATCCTTTTGATCAATTAAAACCGAAATAAGTTAAGAATGTGTACAAATTATTATATCATTTAAAGTTTAAAGTGACTTCCTATTCAATTGTTATGTTCATAATAATGGATGAAATTGACAAAGCGATTTCACAATTTAAGTGTTCATTATTAATTTATATGATTTCATTCACTTAACTAGATTAAGAACAAAACACTAAAGCTCATTAAGAATATATATTCAATCATTTTGAATAACTATATACTCATTAGCTAAGTTCAAAATAATAAATCAAACATACTAAATGACGAACCAATCAGCCCACTTTTGGTCAAGTTATATCATTTTGATCGATTAATACTATAACGTCTGAGATTTTTCTAAATTTCCAAAGTTGACCACGTGGGGATTAGGGTATTGGACCCCTTGACGTTCTTATGAGAATAACTTTATCATCAGTTAGGAATGATAGCTGAAACCTATGTAGTTAGAAAGTAGACAGACAGAACTTTGAAAGGCCAATAAGAATGTATGAATCGGAGTTCAGATGAGGGAGATACGACTATTCAAAGTTGAGTATATCGCATACGGTCCGTTTACCCGATTTTAACTGTATTTGACCCGTTTAAGTTGTTTTGCAGGCCCGGTTGTTTATAATTTCGAAATTAAATTTTAAGGTCCTAATTAGGTGGCCTAACTGGGGAGGATTGCCCAACTTCTAAGGGGATTAGGATTCTGCTTTTGAGGGCACAATTAAGGGGGATTGTTTTTTGTTGAGGAAGGAGAGAGAGCGGAGAAGGCTGCCGAGGGAATTTTCTGGCGAGGATTCAGTAGCGGTGGATCGACGTCAACTTGGCCACAGAGGTAAGATTTCAAGTTTAGATTATTATCAATTTTGTTAATTGATTGAATGAAAATTATAGTGATTTCTGCAAATAATAGTATTTTCTGCAAATACTAATCACGTAATTACGTGAACACTACTTTGATTTTTAGTCGCCGGAATAGTTGTTGAAAATGAGCCACACTTTCCCTGGTCATGGCGGCCCAGGCCCTGGCTGCAGTCTTGGCCTTGGCCGTAGTGGCTTAGATCCTGCTGCCTTGGTGGAGGCGGATTTGCTGCCTCAGCCGTAGGATCATCTCAGTAGATAAAAAAAGGGAAGAGTGATTCAGGTGTGGGCCGCGCTGGCCGAGGCTGTGCCAACCTTGGCCAAGCTAGTCCCGGCCATGATGGCTATGTTCACACCACCCTGGGCCACGCTGGCCCCGACCGCGGTAACACCGGCATCTGTTCACAAAAAAAAAATAAAAGAGGATGTTTTTGGTGGCCACCGGATGGCCACGGAGAGGCAGCCGGCCTAGGCTTAACAGGAACGCCGCCTGGTGGCGATCCGGTGGAGCCCAGGCTGCCATCTTAACATGGCAACCAGGGATGGCACCCTGACATGGCGGCCAGGGCTGGATGTGGGGAAGATGACCTGCGTTGCGGGTCATCGACTTGAACCAAACCGTTCGGTTTGAAAAAACAAGAGACGAAAGAATGGAGTGAACCGGGCCCGGTTCAGGGGGCTAAAAGTGTCAACAAAATTCTAGAAAAATACTCAAGGACCCCAAGTGGAGTATTCTGACCATGTTTTAAATTGGGGGAAAATCCCAGTGATTGTGAAATTACCCTTTTATCCTTTGTAGTAAAATTGTCGTGTGAAAACTACTTACCCGACTTCGGGGCTCCGGTTTAGTGATCTATGAGTGATCTTAAAAATTAGAAAAATTCTCAGTGAGAGTTTAGTGAGTAACCTATGTATAGGCCAATCTACCTAGTGAGGGAAAATACCAGTGAGTGGGTAATTGACTTTCTTGCCCCTAGGGTTAATCGTAAACCGTTAAGACAACGAAGGTCGGTTCAAGGGGTTCACAACTCCGTCACATGCTAGGAAAATTGCACAGAGTGCATGAAGTCTAGTAGTACCCTTGAGTTAAATTTTGGACCAATTGGATCATAAGGCCTTAAACCAAATGACAGAAATACTCCTTTGAGTGGACCTGCCCACGTTTCGTGTAAATGGAAGCGCGAGACAATTTGAGAGTGAAGCCTTTCTAAGAGGATAATGACTTAAAATAAATAAAAGAGTAGTGAGATGATCAAATGACCTAAGGGAGAGTACCATACCCTAGGTGGTAGAATTACCTTAATGCCCTTGAGGGCAGTATGTTCCTTTTATGCCAAAACTAATAACCTAACTACCAAGCGTTAGGGCATGCTCTAGTGATGTTAATGGCTTCAAAAAGAAGGGGTTTGACCAGCAAGTGACACGAAGACCTTGACAAGTCACAGTGTCATGGGAAATAAGGGGAAAAACCCTAATTCTGAGGGTTTAAGGCAGCAAATTACACATGTCTACAACCGTGTACATCGATCAATTAGAGTATTATATACTTAATTCGCGTGATGCAATAGAGTTCACACTCTCGAGATTGGAATCACTAAACCCTAGCTCTGCGAACGAGTACAACGGGCCTCCATTTATTATTTATGCACTTGTGTGACTACATATTATATATGTTGATTATTCTAATGCTTCCATTTGTTATTGTTGTGTTAAGTTATATGAGTAAATTAAGGTTAACAAAGACTAATCAAGAGATTTTGGTTGTCATTGGATTGGGGAAAGAACACCTAATCAAGACAATGACTAAAATGCCCTCTTTAGGGTTGGGATCAGTTCATGTAGTGAACGGGGCCCTAACATAGAATTTTAACTTGGTTAATAAGCCAAGGGTGGTTATGGGATGTTCTCTAAGTCAAAGTTTAAGCTCACGGTAATAGCCATGGCGAATATTTAGGCCTTCGTGGCCCGGCACCTTTGGGACGATGGATCCTGGCAAATGCGCAAACCAGATTTTTGAGTATTATAGAAGGCTCATCTACCTCCGGCCAGTGTGTCCATGAGCAAAGTTGGTACCTACATCTCTAGGCCCATGGCTGATCCAAGTGGATCTCTAGAGATGCTAGGATTTCTGATAATAGCCATGGTGGTAATCTTTCAGACCTTTATGGTCTCCGCTCCTTTGGAACGATGGATCTTAGCAAATGCACAAACCAAGTTTTTGAGCATCATGAAAGACTCATCTACTTCCGGCCAGTGTGTCCATGAGCACAGCTGGTACCTACATCTCTAGGCCCATTGCTGATCCAAGTGGATTTCTAGAGATGCTAGGATTTCTGTTAGCATACAATTACTCCTTTGAGCGGGAGTCGATATTTTCATGTAACAATTATTAGTGCATTGTTTCCAGAATGATGTCCATTGTTTTGTGCATTGTGTTGGTCTTTATTGTTTAAAGGTGAGCCCATGTTTCTGAGCTATGTTATATTCAATACTCTGTATATTACTTTACATGTGTCACTTTATATTGATATTCTGCATGTTGGAGTCCTATGTCTGGAGACTTCTCGACGGGCGAGTTCTCTCTGAGTGAATACAGATTTGTTAGTATTAATTATCGAATAATAGTTCGAGAGATAATTAATAACATTGTTTGATATTGCTTGTTAATTACACAAGTGGAACGATTAAAGGACTTACATAAAATGTAGGTTTCTTTAATATACTTAAGCATTGCATGGGTACTGCTATGCTTCTTAGCATAGTGTAGTTTTAGGCAGAAAAAGATGTTGTTAGTATGAGTAATGCTATACTTAAGCATTGCATGGATCCGATCTTGTTGGAAACATCGGAGATGTTGTTTGATAATACCTAGGCAACTAACATTGGGTGATGTTGGCCTAATCTAAAAAACATTAATAAAATCTTTTGTCCTTATAGAAACTCTTCTCTTGAAGGCAGAGAGATTCCATTACTATTGTTGTGGTTGTTTGGTTTGGTTAGTTGCAAATTCTCCAGACAACGACAAGTAAGACCAAGCGAGCACAAGAAGAAGTTTCTATGTTTCTGCAACTCCGGTACGTAAGTGTTTCATTTGCGTGAGAGTCAACTTAGTTATTTATTTTCAGACGGTTGACGAACTTGTACTTAGATGGATGAGCTATTCTTAGTGCATTTTGAGACGTGTAATAATATCATATGATTTGATATTCGTATTTGTGAACCCCAGTTATCATGACCTAGATATTTAATCAAATGGTTTGTTTTGTATTGTCATTTCCTATGTTCGAAAGAATAAATAAAATGTACTAAATAATGAACCAATCGAACCCCTTTCATTAATTTATATCTTTTTAATTGATTAAAACCGAAATAAGTTAAAATTGTAAGCAAATCGTTATATCGTTCAAAGTTAAAAGAGACCTCCCATTCATTTTTTATGTCTGTAATAATGAATTGAACTGACAAAAAGATTCCACGATTTCACTGTTCTTCCTCAGCTTATATGATTTCTTTTACTTAATTTAATTTAGAATAAAGCAACAAAGCTCATCAAGAATATATATTTAATTATTTTAAATAAATATGTATTTTTTTGCTAAGTTCAAAAGAATGAATTAAATGTACAAAATGACAAACCAATTAGACTCTTCTTCCTCAAGTTATATCTTTTTGATCGATTAAAACCAAATTAAGTTAAGAATGTGCACAAATAGTTATATCGTTTAATTTTAAAAGAGACCTCCATTTCATTTACTATATTCGTAATAATGAATTAAATTGACAAAGTGATACCACAATTTAACGGTTCTTCCTTAATATAAGATTTTATTTGTTAACTAAATTTAGAACAAAGCACTAAAACTCGTCACAAAGTATATTTAATTATTTTAAATAACTACACAGTCATTTGCTATGTTCAAAAGAATTCAACCAAATGTACTAAACAACGATCTAATTGGACAAATTTTGGTCAAGTTATATCCTTTTAATCAATTAAAACTCAATTAAGTTAAAAATGTGCGCAAATCATTATATCGTTTAAAGTTTAGAGAGACCTCCCATTAATTTGTTACATTCGTAATAATGAGTCAAATTGGCAAAGTGATTCCATAATTTAACCGTTCTTCCTTAACTTCAAAAATTAACTAGATTTAGAACAAAGCTCGTCACGAATGTATGTTTAATTGTTTTGAATGAGCACATGCTCATTTACTAAGTTTAAAAAAATAAATTAAATGTACTAAATGACGAACTAATCGGACCCCTTTTGATCAAGTTATATCATTTTGATAGTTTAAAACCGAAGTAAGTTTACAATGCGCACAAATCGTTATATAGTTTAAAGTTTAAAGAGATCTCATATTCATTTGTTACGTTCTTAATAACTAATTAAATTAACAAAGTGTCACTAAAGCACTAAAGCTCATCACGAGTTTATATTTAATTATTTAAATAACTATGTAATTTGCTAAGTTCAAAATAATAAATCAAATGTACTAAAATGAAACAATCAGACCTTTTTGGTCAAGATATATCATTTTGATCGATTAAAACCGAAGTTAAAATTGTGCATAAATCATTAAATCGTTTAAAGTTTAAAGAGACCACCAATTCCTTTGTTACATTTGTAATAACGAATTAAATTAACATCGTGATTCGACAATTTAACCATTCTTCCCTAACTTATATTATTTCATTAACTTGATTTAGAACAAAACACACAAACTCGTCACAAATATATATTTAATTATTTTAAATGAAAATGTACTCATTGGATATGTTTAAAATAATAAATTTAACATACTAACCGATGAACTAATCAAACCACTTTTGATCAAGTTATATCCTTTTAATCGATTAAAACTCAAGTAACTAAAAATGTGTGCATATCGTTATATCATTTAATGTTTAAAGAGACCTCTCATTCATTTGTTACATTCATAATAACAAATCAAATTAACAAAGTGATACCTCAATTTGACCGGTCTTCCTTAATTTATATGATTTCATTCGCTTAATTAGATTTAGAACAATACATCATAGCTCGCCACAAATGTATATTTAATTGTTTTAAATGAATACGTACTCATTTGCTAAGTTCAAAAGAATGAATCAAACGTACTAAACGATGAATCAATCGGACCTCTTTTTGTCAAGTTAAATCATTTTGATTGATTAAAACCAAAGTATTTAAGAATGTGCAAAATTTGTTATATCATTTAAAGTTTCTAAATACCTCTTGTTCATTTGCTACGTATGCAATAACGAATTAAATTAACAAAATGATTCCACAATTTGACTGTTCTTTCATAACTTATATGATTTTATTGACTTAACTAAATTTAGAATAAAGCACTATCGCTCATAACGAATGTGCATTTAATATTTTAAATGAATACATACTGATTTGCTATGTTAAAAAGAATGAATAAAACGTACTATATGAGGAACCAATTGGACCCCTTTTAGTCAAGTAAAATCCTTTTGATCAATTAAAACTAAAATAAGTTAAGAATGTTGAATAAATCTTTATATCATTTAAAGTTTAAAGAGACCTCTTATTCATTTGTTACATTCGTAATAACGAATAAAATTGACAAAGCAATACCACAATTTATCCATTGTTCCTTAATTTGTATGATTTCATTCACTTTACTAGATTAAGAACAAGGCACTAAAGCTTGTCCTGAATGTATATTTATTTATTTTAAATTACTACGTACTCATTTGCTATGTTCAAAAGAATAAATTAAACGCACTAAACGATGCACCAATCGGCCTACTTTTGGTTAAGTTATATCATTTTGATCAATTAAAACCGAAGTAAGTTAAGAATGTGTACAAATTGTTATATCATTTAATGTTTAAAGATACCTCCTATTTATTTGTTTTGTTCATAATAATGAATCAAATTGACCGTTCTTAATTAATTTATATGATTTCATTCGCTTAACTAGATATAGAACAAAGCACTAAAGCTTGTCACTAATTTATTTTTAATTATTTTAAATAATTATATACTCATTTTCTATGTTCAAAATAATAAATCAAACGTACTAAATGATGAACCAATAGGCCCACTATTGGTTAAGTTATATCACTTTGATAAATTAAAACCGAAGTAAGTTAAAGAATGTGCACAAATTATTATATAGTTTAAAGTTTAAAGAGACCTCTAATTTATTTGTTATGTTCATAATAACGAATCAAATTGACAATGTGATTCCATAATTTGACCGTTCTTCCTTAACTTATATGATTTCTTTAAAACTCGTCATGAATGTATATTTAATTATTTTAAATAACTATGTAGTCATTTCCTATGTTCGAAAGAATGAATCAAATGTACTAAACGACGATCTCATTGGACAACTTTTGGTCAAGTTATTCTTTTAATCAATTAAAACTTAATTAAGTTAAAAATATGTACAAATCATTATATCATTTAAAGTTTAAAGAGGTCTCTTATTAATTTGTTACGTTCATAATAACGAATTATATTGATAAAGTGATACCACAATTTGACCATTCTACTTTAATTTATATGATTTTATTTTCTTAATGATATGCACGTAATATAACCACTTATACCCTACTGTTATGTATTTTAGGGTTTTTTTATATTAATATTACCTTATTAGAGTTTAATTCTATTTTTTTGGAGTATTCCTTGATATTCTAGTAAATAAGTATATTGTGATTATTTTAAATAACTACATACTCATTTGCTATGTTTGAAATAATAAATCAAACATACTAAACGACGAACCAATTGTCTCACTTTTGGTGAAGTTATATCTTTTTAATTGATTAAAACCGAAGTAAGTTAAGAACATGCACAAATCGTTATATCGTTTATAGTTTAAAAAGACCTCTCATTCATTTTTTACATTTGCAATAATAAATCAAATTGACAAAATGATTCCACAATTTGACTGTTCTTCCTTAACTTATATAATTTCATTTACTTTACTAGATATAGAATAAAGCACCAAAGCTCATCACAAATTAATACGTACACATATGCTAAGTTCAAAAGAATAAATTAAGTGTACAAAATGACAAACTAATCAGGCCCCTTTTTATATCTCATTCATTTGTTACGTTCGTAATAATAAATCAAATTAACAAAGTGATTCTACAATTTTATAGTTCTTCATTAACTTATATGATTTTAATCGCTTAACTATGTTTAGAACCAAACACAATTGCTAGTCACGAATGTATATTAAATTATTTTAATTAAATATGTACTCATTTGCTAAGTGTGAAAGAGTGAATTGAACCTACTAAAAGATGAACCAATCGACCACTTTTGGTCAAGTTATATCCTTTTAATCGATTAAAACCAAAGTAAGTTAAGAATATGAATAAATCGTTATATCATTTAAAGTTTAAAGATGCCTTCCAATTATTTGTTACATTCATAATAATAAATCAAATTGACCAAGTGATTCCACAATTTGACCGTTCTTCCTTAACTTATATAATTTCATTCACTTAACGAGATTGAGAGTAAAGCACCAAAGCCCATCACAAATGTATATTTAATTATTTTAAATTAATATGTACTCATTTACTAAGTTTTAAAGAATAAATCAAACATACTAAACAACAAACAATTCGGACCCCTTTTGGACATGTTATATCCTTCTGATCGATTAAAACCAAAGTAAGTTAATAATGTTCACAAATTGTTATATCATTTAAAGTTTAAAGAGACCTCCAATTTGTTTTTTACATTCATAATAATGAATCAAATTGACAAAGTTATTCCACAATATGACCATTTTTCCTTAGTTTATATGATTTCATTCGCTTAACTAGATTTAGAACGAAGCACCAAAGCTCGTCATGAATGTATATTGAATTTTTTGAATTGAAGACATACTCATTCTTATGTTCGAAAAAATGAATCAAATGTACTAAATGATGAACTAATCGAACCCTTTTTTTGTAAAATTATACCCTTTCGATTAAATAAAATCAAAGTAAGTTAAGAATGTATACAAATCGTTATATCGTTTAAAGTTTAAAGAGACCTCCCTTTCATTAGATACATTCGTAATAACGAATAAAATTTACAAAGTGATACAACAATTTAACTGTTCTTCTTTAATTTATATAATTTTATTCATGTAATTTGATTTAGAACAAAGCAATAAAACTCGTCACAAATGTATATTTAATTATTTTAAATAACTACGTAGTCATTTGCTATCTTAGAAAGAATAAATCGAATGTACTAAATGACGAACTAAACGGACAACTTTTGGTTAATTTATATCCTTTTAATCGATTAAAACCGAAGTAAGTTAAAAATATGCACAAATCGTTATAACGTTTAAAGTTTAAAAAGACCTCCCTTTAATTTGCTACATTCATAATAACGAATTAAATTGATAAAGAGATACAACAATTTAACTTTTCTTCCTTAATTTATTTAATTTTATTCGCGTAACTATGTTTAGAACAAAGTGCTAAAGCTCATCATGAATGTATATTTAATTATTTTAAATAACTACGTAGTCATTTACTATGTTTTCAAGAATGAATCAAACGTACTAAACGACGAACTAATCGTCCAACTTTAGGTCAAGTTATATCCTTTTAATCGATTAAAACCAAAGTAATACTAAAAATGTGCACAAATCATTATATCATTTTAAGTTTAAATAGTCCTTCCATTCATTTGTTACATTTGTAATAACAAATAAAATTAACAAAGTGGTTCAACAATTTGACCGTTCTTTCTTAGCTTAATTAATTTTATTCGCTTAACTAAATTTAGAATAAAACACCAAAGCTCGTGATGAATGTATATTTAATTATTTTAAATTAATACATTATTATTTGCTAAGTTCAAAAGATTAAATCAAACGTACAAAATGACGTTCAAATCGGACCTCTTTTGCTCAAGTTATATCTTTTTGATCGATTAATACCGAAGTAACTTAAGAATGTGCATAAATCATTATATCATTTAAAGTTTAAAGTGACCTCCCATTCATTTATTACATTTGTAATAAAAAATAAAATTAACAAAGTGATTCCAGAATATGACCGTTCGTCCTTAAGTTATATGATTTCATTTGCTTAACTAGATTTAAAACAAAACGTCAAAGCTCGTCACGAATGTATATTTAATTGTTTTAAATTAATACATACTTATTTCCTGATTTCAAGAGAAAAAATTAAATGCAATAAACAACAAACCAATCGGACCTATTTTGGTCAAGTTATATCTTTTTGATTGATTAAAACTGAAGTAAGTAAAAAAATTGTACAAATTATTATATTATTTAAATTTTAAAGAGACCTCTCATTATTTTTCACATTCGTAATAACGAATAAAATTGACAATGTGATTCCACAATTTGACTGTTCTTCCCTCAACTTTTATAATTTTATTCGTTTTACTAGATTTAGAACAAAGAACTAATGTTCATTATAAATGTATATTTAATTGTATTAAATTAATACTTACTTATTTTCTAAGTTACAAAAAAAGAATAAAATATGCTAAATAACAAACAAATCGGACCCTTTTTGGTTAAGTTATATCCTTTTGATTGATTACAACCGAAGAAACTTAAGAATGTGCAAAAATTATTATATCGTTTAAAGTTTAAAGAAACCTCATATTCATTTGTTACATTCATAATAACAAATAAAATTAACAAAGTGATTCCATAATTTGACCATTCTTCCTTTATATGACATCATTTGCTTAACTTGATTTAGAACAAAGCACCAAAGTTTGCAACGAATGTATATTTTAATTATTTTAAATGTATACTAGGCAACAAACCAATCGGACCCCTTTTTGTCAAGTTATATATTTTTATCGATTAAAACCAAAGTAAATTAAGAATGTGCACAAATTGTTATATCGTTTAAAGTTTAAACAGTCCTTTCATTCATTTTTTACATTCGTAATAGTGAATCAAAGTGACAAAGTAATTCCATAATTTGACTGTTCTTCCTTAGCTTATATAATTTTATTCGCTTAACTAGATTTAGAAAAAATGACTAAAACTAGTCACAAATGTATATTTAATTATTTTAAATAACTACATACTCATTTTCTATGTTTGAAATAATAAATCAAACATACTAAATGAGGAACCAATCGGACCCATTTTCTATATTCGCAAATCGTGATATTGATTAGAGTTTAAAAAAACCTCTCATTCATTTGTTACATTTGTAATAACGAATAAAATTAACAAATTGATTCCACAATTTGACGTTCTTCCTTTACCTTATATGTTTTTATTCGCTTTACTATATTTAGAATGAAGTACTAAAGCTCGTCACAAATTTATATTTAATCATTTTAAATAAATATGTATTCATTTACTGAATTTGAAAGTGTGAATTAAACATACTAAATATCAAACCAGTCGGACCACTTTTGGTTAAGTTATATCAGTTTAAGCATGCTCTCTTTAACTCTCTTACGAGCACGCACACAAGAGAGAGAGGAGAGGGAAAGCTAGAGAGAGCACGGACGCGAGAGATGGCATTCTCTCTCTCCAATTCTCTCTCAAGCATGTGCACGAGAGAGAGTGAGTGAGTGGGAGAGCTAGAGACAGAGAACGTACGCGAGAGAGAGAGAGCGTGCTCTCTCTCACTTTCTCAGAAGCACGCACATGAGAGAGAGAGAGAAAGGAGAGGAAAAGCTTGAGAGAGAGCATAGACGCGAGAGAGAGCATGCTCTCTCCAACTCTCTCTCAGGCATGCGCATGAGAGAGAGATACAGAGAACATATGCAAGAGCTCTCTCTAACTCTCTCACAAACACGCGCATGAGAGAGTGGAGAGGGAAAGCTGGAGAGAGAGCATAGACGCGAGAGAGAGAGCGTGCTCTCTCTCCAACTCTCTCACAAGCATGCGCACAAGAGAGAGAGAGAGAGAGAGGGAGGGAGGGAAGGAGAGATAATGGTGAGGGAGAGACCTAGAGAGAGAGCATGGACACGAGAGAGAGCATCCTCACTCTGTAACTATCTCTCAAGCACGGGAAAGAGAGAGAGAGAGAATGGTGAGGGAGACTAGAGAGTGTGTGTGTGTGTGTGTGTATGTGTGAGAACTAGAGACAGAGCTCGTATGGGAGAGCTAGAGACAGAACGTACGCGAGAGATAGTGTGCTCTCTCTAACTCTAACTCCAGCACGCGCACGAGAGAGAGAGAGCTCTCTCTCCAACTCTCTCACGAGCACATGCACGAGAGAGAGATAGAGGGACGGAGGGAGAGAGAATGGTGAGTGAGAGAGCACAGATGCGACAGAGATCGTGCTCACTCTCTAACTATCTCTCAAGGACATGCACGCGCATGAGAGAGAGTGGGAGAGCTATAGACAACACGTATTCAAGAGAGAGCGTGCTCTCTCTAACTCTCTCACAAGCACGCGCATGAGAGAGAGGGAGAGGAGAGGGAAAGCTAGAGAGAGAGCACGGATGTGAAAAGAGAGCATGCTCTCTCTCCAACTCTCTTGAAAGAGAGTGCATGAGAGAGAGAGAATGGTGAAGGAGAGCTAGAGAGAGAGCACGGCCACGAGAGAGTGTGTCCTCACTCTCTAACTCTCTCTCAAGCACGCGGACGAGGGAGAGAGAGAAAGAGATAGAGACAGAGAGAAAGCGAGAGAGAGCACGGATGCGAGAGAGAGAGAGAGAGCGTGCTCACTCTCTAAATCTCTCACGAGCATGCACACGAGAGATAGAGAGAGCGACAGAGGGAGTGAGAATGGTTTGGGAAAGCTAGAGAGAAAGCACTGATGTGTGAGAGAGCATGCTCACTCTCTAACTCTCTCTCAAGCACGTGCACGAGAGAGAGAGAGTGGGAGAGCTAGAGACAGAGCATGTACGCGAGAGAGACGTGCTCTCTATAACTCTCTCAGAAGCATGCGCACGAGAGAGAGAGATCAAGGACGTGAGGGAGAGCGTGCTCTCACTCCAACTCTCTCTCACAAGCACGTGCACGAGAGAGAGAGAGAATGGTGAGGGAGACCTAGAGAGAAAGCATGGACTCGAGAGAGAGCATGCTCACAGTCTAACTCTCTCTCAAGCACGTGCGCAAGAGAAAGAGAAAGAGAGAGATAAAGCTCGGACGCGAGAGAGGGCGTGCTCACTCTCTAACTCTCTCTCAACTACGTGCACGAGAGAGAGAGAAAGAGAGAGAGAGAGAGAGAATGGTGAGGGTGAGCTAGAGAGAGAACACGAACGCGAGAGAGAGTGTGCTCACTCTCTAACACTCCCTGAAGCATGTGCATGAGGGAGATCGAGAGAGAGTGGGAGAGCTAAAGGCAGAGCATTTACGCGAGAAAGAGCATGCTCTCTTTGACCGTCTCACAAGCACGCGCACAAGAGAGAGAGGGGAAAGGGAAAGCTAGAGAGAGTGTGCTCTCCCTCCAACCCTCTCGTAAGCATGTGCATGAGAGAGGGAGAGAGAGGAAGAATGGTGAGGGAGATCTAGAGAGAGCACGGATGCGAGAGAGAGAGAGTGTGCTCACTCTCTAACTCTCTCTCAAGCACGCGCACGAGAGAGAGAGAGTGAGAGAGAGCACAGACGCGAGAGAGAGCATGCTCACTCTCTAATTCTCTAAAAAGCTTGCGCACGAGAGAGGGAGAGAGAGAGCTAGAGAGAGAGCGTGCTCATTCTCTCTCAAGCACACGCACGAGAGAGAAAAAGAGAGAGAGAGTGGGGAGCTAGAGACAGAGCACCTACACAAGAGAGAGCGTGCTCACTCTAACTCTCTCACAAGCACGCACACAAGAGCGAAAGAGAGGAGAGGGAAAGCTTGAGAGGTAGCACGGATGCGAGGGAAAGCATGCCTTCACTCTAACTCTCTTACAAGCACGCACACAAGAGAGAGAGAATGGTGAGGGAGAGTTAGAGAGAAAGAATGGACTCGAGAGAGAGTGTGCTCACTCTCTATCTCTCAAGCACGTGCACAAGAGAGAGAAAGAGAGAGAGAGAATGGTGAGGGAGAGTTAGAGAGAAAGCACCGATGCGAGAGAGAGCGTGCTCACTCTCTAACTCTCTCAAGCATGCGCATGAAAGAGAGAGAAAGTGAGAGAGAGAAAGCACTGATGCGAAAGAGAGCATGCTCACTCTCTAACTCTCTCTCAAGCACGCGCATGAGAGAGAGTTGGAGAGCACATACGCAAGAGAGAGAGTGTGCTCTCTCTAACCCTCTCACAAGCTGATGTGCAAGCACAGAGAAAGAAGATGCATGCCAAAGCAAAAATGAACTCTGAACGGAACTCTCTGAGAGGAAAGATCACAAGGATTAGGACGACTTCCTTAAGCTTGACGTATCCAAGCTTGAGGGCATCTGAAATTGTCTCTGAGGAGAGAGAGCCAGGGAAGATTGGTTCTGACAGTTGCTGATACTCTAGGCACAAATTTAAGATGAACAAGCCAAAAACTCCAATTTCATTACATAGAAGACATATATATAGGCTTAATTTCTTACAAGCATTTGAGATAGCATTAAATAAAGTGAAAACTAGTCCCAAAAAGCATTAAAAGTTCTAAAACAAGTCCCTAAGTGGGCTACATATGAAAGGGTGCCTTGGTTGCAACAACTTGCTTTAATTAATGAGGCCATGGGACTCCAAAGGTTGCCGGTTAGGAAATGAATCTTTTGCAGGTCAGGAAAAGAATCTTTGTAGTAGGGTTCAATTAATCCTTGGCTTTTTGGCCTTCTCATAGATTCTTGGGCTTCTTCTTAAATAAGGATGATGGGCCTTAGCTGGGCTTTCAATGGCTTTGCTGCATCTAGCTTGTCCAGGTACTTGTCAGTAACCTGATCCACATCACAAGCACACACACGAGAGAGAGAGGAGAGGGAAAGATAGAGAGAGAGCACGGACGCGAGAGAGAGTGTTCTCTCTCTCCAACTCTCTCACAAACATGTGCACGAGAGAGAGAGAAAGAGAATGGTGAGGGGGAGCTAGAGAGAGAGCACGGACGCGAGGGAGAGCGTGCTCACTCTCTAACTCTCTCTCAAGCACACGCATGAGAGAGAAAGAGAGAGAGACAGAGGTAGAGAGCGCGAGAGAGATAGTGTGATCACTCTCTAACTCTTTCAAGAGCACGTGCACAAGAGAGAGGGAGACAGAGAGTGCGATGGAGGGAGAGAGAATGGTGAGGGAGACCTTGAGAGAGCATGCTCATTCTCTAACTCTCTCTCAAGCACACGCACAAGAGAGAGTGGGAGAGCTAGACAGAGGATGTACGCTAGATAGAATGTGCTCTCTATAACTCTCTCACAAGCACGTGCAGGAAAGAGAGAGAGAGAGAGGGAAAGCTAGAGAGAGCACGTATGTGACGAGAGCGTGCTCTCTCTCCAACTCTCTCACAAGAACGCGCACTAGAGAGAGAATGGTGAGGGAGAGTGTGCTCACTCTCTAACTCTCTCAAGCACATGCATGAGAGAGAGCATGCTCACTCTAACTCTCTCACGAGTACGTGCACAAGAGGAGTGACAGAGAGGGAGAGCTAGAGACAGCACGTATGCGAGATTGAGCATACTCTCTCTAACTCTCTCACAAGCAAGAGAGAGAGAAGGGGGAAAGCTAGAGAGAGCACGGACGCGAGACAGAGCATGCTCACTCTCTAACTCCCACTCAAGCATGCGCGCACGAGAGAGTGAGAGAGAGGGAGAGCCAGAGACAACAGATCACGTACACGAGAGAGAGGATAGGGAAAGATAGAGAGAGAGCACGGATGAGAGAGAGAGCATGCTCACTCTCTAACTCTCTCTCAAGTACGCACACGAGAGAGAGAGAGAGACTGAGTGATGAGATAGAGCACGTACGTGAGATCGAGCATACTCTAACTCTCTCACAAGCACACGTGAGAGAGGGAATGAAAGAGGAGAGGGAAAGCTAGAGAATGAGCATGGACGCAGAGAGAGCGTGCTCACTCTCTAACTCTCCCTTAAGCATGCGCTTGAGAGAGAGAGATAGAGACAGAGAGTGAGAAAGCTAGAGAGAGAGTGTGCTCACTCTCTCCTAAGCACGCGTATGAGAGAGAGAGCATGGACGCAAGAGAGAGCGTTCTCTCTCTCCAACTCTCTCACATGCACGTGCATGAGCGAGAGAGAGAATGGTGAGGGGGAGCTAGAGAGAGTGAATGGACCTGAGACAGAGTGCGCTCACTCTCAAATTCTGTCTCAAGCACGCACACAAGAGAAAGAGAGAGAGAGAGAGAGAGAGAGAGAGAGTCTAGAGAGACAGCACGGACGTGAGAGAGAGTGTGCTCGCTCTCTAACTCTCTCTCAAGCATGTGCACGTGAGAGAGAGCATGGATGTGAGAGAGAGCATGCTCTCTCCAACTCTCTGACAAGCACGTGCACGAGAGAGAGAGAGAGAGAGAATGGTGAGGGAGAGATAGAGAGAGCACGGACGTGAGACAGAGCGTGCTCACCCTCTAACTCTCTCTCATGCAAGAGCACGAGAGAGAGAGAAAGAAAGAGTGGGAGAGCTAGAGACAAAGGACATACGCGAGAGAGAGCATGCTCTCTCTAACTCTCTCACAAGAACATGCATGAGAGAGAGGAGAGGGAAAGCTAGAGAGAGAGCACGGATGCGAGAGAGAGCGTGCTCTCACTCCAACTCTCTCACAAGCACGTGCACGAGAGAGAGAGAGAGAGAGAATGGTGAGGGGGAGCTAGAGAAAGTGCACGGATGCGAGAGAGAGCGCCCTCACTCTCTAACTCTGTCTCAAGCACACGCACGAAAGAGATAGAGAATCGTGAGGGAGAGCTAGAGCTAGAGAGATAGCACAGACGCGAGAGAGAGAGTGTGTGTGTGCTCGCTCTCTAACTCTCTCTCAAGCATGCGCATGAGAGAGAGAGCACGGGCACGGGAGAGAGTGTGCTCTCTCTCCAACTCTCTCACAAGCACGTGCAGGAGAGGGCTCTCTCTGCGTCCGTGCTCTCTCTCTCTAGTTCTCCCTCACCATTCTCTCTCTCCAGCACGCGCACAAGGGAGAGAGAGAAAGAGAGTGGGAGAGCTAGAGACAGATCACGTATGTGAGAGAGAGCGTACTCTCACTAACTCTCTCACAAGCACGCGGATGAGAGAGAGAGGGGAGGGAAAGCTAGAGAGAGAGCACGGACGTGAGAGAGAGCAAGCTCTCACTCCAACTCTCTAACAAGCCTGCACACGAGAGAGAGAGAAAGAGTATGGTGAGGGAGAGCTAGAGATAAAGCACGGACGTGAGAGAGAGCATGCTTACTCTCTAACTCTCTCTCAAGCACGCGCACGAGAGAGAGAGAGAGACAGAGAGAGAATGGTGAGGCAGAGCTAGAGAGAGATCAAACACGCGAGAGAGAGCGTGTTCAGTCTCTAACTCTCTCTTAAGCACACACACGAGAGAGAGGAAGAGCTAGAGACAGAGCACATATGCGAGATCGTGCGTACTCTCTCTAACTCTCTCACAAGCACGCGCAAGAGAGAGAGGAGAGGGAAAGCTAGAGAGAGATCACGGATGTGTGAGAGAGCGTGCTCTCTCTCCATCTCTCTCACAAGCATGCACACGAGAGTGAGAGAGGGAGAGCGATAGAGAGAGAGGGAGAAATAGAGGGAAAGCAGGGACGCGAGAGAGAGAAAGAGAGAGCACTCTCACTCTACCTCTCTTGCAAGCACGAGAGAGAGCACAAACACAAGAGTGAGCGTGCTCTCTCTACCTCTAGCAAGCACGCACACGAGAGAGAGAGATGGTGGGAGAAAGTGAGTGATAGAGAGAGAATGGGAGAGCTTGAGAGAGATCACGTATGCAAGAGAGAGTGTGCTCTCGCTCTACGGGTGAGAAAGTGTGCTCTCTCTCTCTAACTCTCACAAGCACATGCATGAGAGAGAGGAGAGGGAAAGCTAGAGAAAGAGCATGAACGCAAGAGAGAGGGTGTCTCTCTCAAACTCTCTCCCAAGCACGTGCACAAGAGAGAGAGAGGGAGGGAGGGAGAACACATGCTCTCTCTGTCTCCCCTCTCTCTAGAGCGCTCGTGCTTGCAAGAGAGTGAGAGAGAGAGAGAGACCTAGAGAGAGACAGAGAGAGGAGAGGGAGAGCTAGAGAGAGTGCATGGACGCGTGAGAGAGCGTGATCTCTCTCTAACTCTCTTGAAAGCACACACACGTGAGAGAGATCACACATGCTTGCGAGAGAGTCACATGCATGATAGAGAGAGTGATAGAGGGAGAGAGAATTGTGAGGGAGAGCCAGAGAGAGAGCACGCATGCGAGAGAGAGCATGCTCACTCTCTAACCCTCTCTCAATCACCCGCATGAGAGAGAGAGAGAGGGAGAGTTAGAGATAGAGCACGTACGCAAGAGAGAGCATGCTCTCTCTAACTCTCTCACCAGCATGCGCTAGAGAGAGAGGAGAGGGAAAGCTAGAGAGGGTGCACGGACATGAGAGAGAGCATGTTCTCTCTCCAACTCTCTTACAAGCACGTAGATGAGAGAAAGAGAGGGAGAAAGAATGGTGAGGGAGAGCTAGAGAGAGCATGGACATGAGAGAGAGTGTGCTCACTCTCTAACTCTCTCTCAAGCACATGCACGAGAGAGAGAGGGAAGTGATAGAGAGAGAAGGAGGGCTAGAGAGAGAGAGCACAGATGTGAGAGAGAGTGAGTTTAGGGTTAACCTCTCCCCATCTCCCACTCTCTTGCACACATGCTCTCTCTCTCTAGCGCGTACTGTCTCTCTGTCACTCTCGAGCGTGCGTGCTTTCTCAGTCTCTCTCGAGTGCGTGTGCTTTCTCAGTCACTCTTGAGAGCATGTGCTCTATCTCTGTTACTCGCGAGCGCGCGTGATCTTTTAAGGGGGAGAGAGGGAGAGATGGTGAGGGGAGAGAGAGTGCAGACACGCTCAACATAGAGGGAGAGCGAGTGAGAGTGAGGGAGAATGGGTGAAAGAGAGAGGGCAGAGAGAAGGCACACGAGAGAGAGAAAGAGAGAGTTTTGGGTTGGCTCTCTCTTTCTTTTACTTTCTCACAAGCGTGTGTGCTCTCTCTCCCTCTATAGAGCGCACATGTTCTCTCTCTCTTGATCACACGAGCTCTCACTCCCTCTCCCTCTCTTTCTTTCTCTCATGCATGCCTACTCTCTCTCAACCCCTCTTTTTCACCCACTCCCGTCCCCTCTCACTATCAAATGTGCATGCTCTTTTCTCTCTATCTCAAGTGCGCGTGCTTTCTCTCTCTTAAATGTGCATGCTCTCTCTCTTTCTCTCTGAAAAGGGGAAGAGAGGGAGAGACAGAGAGAGGGTGAGGGAGAGCGAGAGAGAGCACATGTGCTTGAGAGGAGAGCACACACTCATGAGAAAGAGAGAGAAAGACCATGCGCGCAAGAGAGGGAGATAGAGAGAGGGAGGGAGCACGTGCCCACGAGAGAGGGAGATGGGGAGAGAGTTAATCTTAAACTCTCACTCTCTCTCCCTCTCCCTCTCCCTCTCGTGTGCTCTCTCTCTCTCTCTCTCACTCCCTCTCCCTCTCTTGCATGCATGCTCCCTCTCTCTCGTGTGCATGCCCTCTCTCTCTTGTGCACGCGTACTCTCTCTCTCTCGAGAATGCGTGCTCTCTCTCACCCCCCTCTTTTTCGCTCACTTCCACCGCCCTCTCACTATCAAGTTTCCCCCTATCTCTCCCTCTCTTGCGTGTGTGTGCTTTCTCTCTCTTAAATGCTCGGGCTCTTAGTCTCTCTGAAAGGGGGGAGAGAGAGTGAGGGAGAGGGAGAGAGTGCACGTGTGCTCGAGAGAGGGAGAGCATATGCTCAAGAGTGAAGAGTGGCCGGACCAGCAGAAGCATGATGGGATGGGGGTGGTGCACCAATCATAAATCAGTCTTTTAATTGAATCTACA
Organism: Saururus chinensis; assembly: GCA_035235625.1. Taxonomy (NCBI): domain Eukaryota; kingdom Viridiplantae; phylum Streptophyta; class Magnoliopsida; order Piperales; family Saururaceae; genus Saururus; species Saururus chinensis. Next base: position 35,189,126 of record CP141140.1, read on the forward strand.
AGAAAGCACTAGTCAATTAGCAATAATACATATCCAATCAACGAATTATGCAAACATAAGATACAAATTGGATCAAAACATACTAACCTGGGCTGTCCAGCCCTTGTACGCCAATCACAAGAATCAACAAACAATGGAAAGGAGATTACCTCTATGTGCAGATCCTTCAAAAGCTCTTTGCTTGGATTGAATTCTCAGCAGAGATGGCCCCAAAAAACTTTGATTTCAATGCTCCAACCAGGAAGGATGGCCACCACCTTTCTCAGCCTCATCAAGGATCAAAGGAGAGAAGAGGAGGTGGCCAGCAAGGATTTTACCCAATCCTTGTGCTGGCTGAACTTGGGAGAAAGAGGGAGGGGAGCAAGAGGAGGGAGGCAAACCACTAGGGCAGCCCTCTCCTTTCCCCTCTTTCCCTTTTATACCCTCCACATTCCTCTTTTAGGTGGGCTTCAAATTGGGCTCTTTTAATGGGCTTTCTTTGCTAAGACTTCAGGCATCAAAAAGGGCGAACACAACGGAAGTGGGCTCTGTCTCTTAGAGCCTGTGGAGGCCTAGACCCCCTACACATAGCCAAGCCTGTGACAGGGTCAACCCCTTGCTAACCATGGGTCCCACCCTAGACATATAATTCATGCGTCTGGGCCCCACAATGTGTTAATACACAACCTAGTCGTATGCCTAGCGTATGTGTGTAACATATGCAGGTCCAATCGAATTAGTGTAACGAAGGCACATGTGGGGTCGGCACGACCGTCCCCACCACCCTTAGACCCCGTGGCCCATACCAGTTCACCCAGACCACGACAACATTGGACCAAACTGGGCCCAAGCCCAGTGGCATCGTTTTCTCCATTTGATTCGTAATTACTAACTTAACAAATGATTGGGAGCACTTTTTAAACTTTAAGTGATATGAAAATTTGCTAACATTCTTATCAAACTTTGGTTTTGATCGATTAAAAGGATATAAATTGACCAAAAGTTGTCCGATTGGTTCATCGTTTAGTGCATTTGATTCCTTTTTATGAATTTAGTAAATAAGTACATATTTCTTCAAAACAACTAAATATACATTCGTGACGAGATTGGTGCTTTGTTCTAAAATGAACCAAGCGAATAAAATCACATAAGTTAAGGAATAATGGTCAATTTCAGGCATCACTTTCTCAATTTGATTCGTAATTATGAACATAACAAATTATTTGGATGAATTTTTAAACTTTAAATGATATAATGATTTGTGCGCATTCTTAACGAACTTCGGTTTTAATCAATTAAAATGAAATAACTAGACCGAAAGTAGTCCGATTGGTTAATTATTTTATGCATTTGATTCATTTTTATGAACTTAGTAAATGAGTACATAGTTTTTTAAAAGCACTAAATATACATTCGTGACAAGCTTTCGGTGTTTTGTTCTAAAACTAGTTAAGCGAACAAAATCACATAAGTTAAGGAAGAACGATCAAATTGTGTCAACTCTTTCTCTATTTGATTCGTAATTATGATCATAACAAATGATTATGAGATCTTAAAAACTTTAAACGGTATAATGATTTATGCACATTCTTAATGAACTTCGGTTTTAATTTATCAAAATGATATATTTAGACCAAATGTGGTCCGATTAGTTTTTTGTTTAGTGTGTTTGATTCATTCCTATGAACTTAGTAATTGAATATGTATTTTTTTTAAAACAACTAAATTATACATTCATGATGCGATTGGGTGTTTTGCTCTAAAACAACTAAATATACATTCGTGACTATCTTGGGTACTTTATTTTATAAACTAGTTAAGTAAACAAAATTACATAAGTTAAGGAAGAATGGTTAAATTGCAGCATAGCTTTCTCTATTTTATTTGTGATTACGAACATTATAAATGATTTGGAGGCCTTTTAAAACTTAAATAATATAATGATCTGTTCACATTCTTAACGAACTTCAATTTTACTCAATTAAAATGATATAACTTGACCAAAAGTTGTCTGATTAGTTTGTTGTTTAGTACATTTTATTAATTCTTACGAACTTAGTAAATGAGTATGTATTTTTTAAAAATAACTAAATATATATTCGTGTCGAGCTTAAGTGCTTTATTATAAAAGCAGTTAAGCGAATAAAATCACATAAGTTATAAATGAACGTCTAAATTTTAGCATCACTTTATCGATTTGATTCGTAATTAAGAATGTAACAAATGACTATTAGGAGGACTTTTTAAACTGTAAGCTAACGATTTATGTACATTTTTAACAAACTTTGGTTTTAATTAATTAAAAGAAAAATAACTAAACCAAAAGTGGTTCGATTGGTTCGTCATTTAGTACATTTAATTCGTTCTTACAAACTTAGTAAATTAGCACGCTTTAAAACAACTAAATATATATTCGTCACAAGCTTAGGTGCTTTGTTTTAAAAGCGAATAAAATCATATAAGTTAAATTGTGGCATCAGTTTCTCAATTTGATTCGTAATTACAAATGTAACGAATGATTAGGAGGTCATTCAAAACAATAAAAGATATAACAATTTGTACACTTTCTTAACGAACTTCAGTTTTTATCTATCAAAATGATCAAATTATAGCATCGCTTTCTCCATATTATTAGTTATTATAAACGTAACAAATTATTATGTGACCTTTTTAAACTTTGAACGATATAACAATTTTTACACATTTTTAAAGAACTTTGGTTTTAATTGATTAAAAGAAAATAACTATACTAAAAGTGGTCCGATTGGTTTGTCGTTTTGTTCTAAAACTAGTTAAGCGAATAAAATCAAATAATTAAGGAAGAACGGTCAAATCATGGCATCATTTTCTCCATTTAATTAGTAATTACAAATGTAACAAATAATTTAGAGAACTTTTAAAACTTTAAATAATATAATAATTTGTTCACATTCTTAACAAACTTTGGTTTTAATTAATTAAAAGGAAATAACTATAAAAAAGTGGTCTGATTATTTCGTCCTTTTGTGCGTTTGATATGTTCATACAAACTTAGTAAATGAGTACGTATTTCTTTAAAAGAACTAAATATACATTCGTGACTCGCTTCGGTGCTTTGTTCTAAACCTAGTTATGAGAATAAAATCATATAAGTTAAGAAAAAATGGTAAAATTATGGCATCACTTTCTCAATTTGATTTGTAGTTATGAATGTAACAAATGATTGAGATGTCTTTCAAAACTTTAAATGATATAATGATTTTGTGTACATTCTTTACGAACTTTGGTTTTAATAGATTAAAAAGATATAACTAGACCAAAAGTGGTCTAATTGGTTCGTCGTTTACTGCGTTTGATTCATTTTTACGAACTTAGTAAATAAGTACATATTTTCTTTAAAATAACTTTCCAGCGGCAAGAGGGCGGAAATTTCATAGACCCCATCTTCATTCATAACCACCATTACCGGCCTTCCTACCGAACCCATCTTGTGCATCCCATCCTCCGGCAGTGGATTCGAGACCATCTGGTGCAACTCCTCCCTCAAGGCATATGCCTCTAGCACGGTTGCTCCGAACACCTCTTCTATCCACTCCATCACGGTGGCCGCCAGGGACGCCAATCTGCTCCAGATGAATCGGAACATTGGGTACTCAGGCCAGGCGGATGGGTAGGTTGCGAAGTGGCAGTCCAGAGAGAGGGTGGTACCGTGGCTGAAGGCCTTCTTGAACCCCGGCTGGAGACCCAGTTGCTCCCTTACCAGCAAGATCGTCTCCTTCTCCGCCTTCTTCCCTATGAACAAATGCAGATGCTTGTGCAGAACGCCCACCAGCAATTTCTCCCACAAATCACTCTTCGTCTGGAGGTGCGAAACGTCCTCATCCATGTCAAAACCCCAGAAGAATTGCAGTGGAAACGCTAGCGGCATCCCCTTCTTGTACTTACCTGGATCGGCTGCGGTGGCCCGCTGCTCCATTGCTGACACGGCCAGGTCTATGCTCCAGTAGACCAGGTCCAGCCAGAGCTTCTGCAAACTATGGTCGGTCATTAGCTTGAAGCCGTCCAGAAAATCCAAGAGAATGGTGCGGACGTCATTGTTTGGGAGGCACATGTCCCACCGAAGCCCGTCGACGACAGCTAAGCAGAGCCACCGGGCGGTGGCTAGCATAAGAAGCTTCAGGAGGCAGTTGGATAGACCCAGCCATGTCAGTGGCCGAGCTCTGGCATAGAGGGGTACCTGCAGCGAGGGCAGCAGATCTAGCAGTGCTAGATTCCAGACAGGAAAGTCCGGCAAACAGTGTATTTTTGCACTGTTGCTGATGAAGCCACGACCAGCTGACAGAAGAGAAGGCATACCAACAACAGCCCTTAACAATGGCACAAGGTGATTGGCTGACAGCATAGATGCAGGCAGCGGGAATGACCGAGTTGGCAATGGCTGTGGAGGCATTGGGGCAGCCTGGGGCTGCACCTTGTTTGGCTGAATATTGGGCAACCATAATGGAGGATCCAGTGGCTTTGGCATGTGTAGTGGCTAAGGATTGATGGCTCTGATACCAATGTTGTGCCCGAGGTGACACAACGGCCTGGCTAACCGGTAACGGGATGGGAGCGGCGCAGGGAGGCCGGGAAAGGGGAGAGGTAGCGGCATGGCCGCCGGACAGGGAGGAGAGGCCGGGGAGAAGAAGAGACAGTTAGACAAGAGATAATTCATTCAATAATCTCCATTAAGGCGCAGCCCTTACATTTAAATAGAAGAACTACGTGGGCTCACTAACAGGCACCTAAGGCCCAATAACATAATTAAGATAAAACACTAATTACCTAATTAACCTAAATTACCTAAATGCCCTTATTACATAAAAACCCTAATTACCCTAATACGTCGCCCCAGTGGCACCTCCTAGCAACCCCTAGGACATTCACAACATTTTGAATCACTTTGTTAATTTAATTCGTTATTACGAATATAATGAATAAATGGGAGGTGACTTTAAACTTTAAACAAAATAACGATTTGTGCACATTATTAACTTGCATCGATTTTAATCGATTAAATAGATATAACTTAATTAAAAGTGGTTCAATTTTGTTCATCGTTTAATACATTTAATAAATTATTTAAAGCTTAACAAATAAGTACGTATTTATTTTAAAAAAATAAATATACATTCATGACATGCGTTGATGTTATATTCTAAATCAAGTTAATCGTATGAATTTATATAAGTTAATGAATAACGGTAAAATTGTGGAATCATTTTATTAATATGATTCATTATTATGAACGTAACAAATGAATGTGTAGTCTCTTTAAACTCTAAACGATATAATTATTTGGGAACATTCTTAACATACTTCGATTTTAATTGATTAAATGGATATAACTTAAGCAAAAATGGTTTGATTGGTTCGTCTTTTAGTACATTTGATTTATTCTTTTAAACTTGGAAAATAAGTACATTTTATCTAAAACTATTAAATATACATTTGTAACGAGCTTTGGTGCTTTGTTCTAAATTTTCTTAAGTGAATGAAATTATATAAGTTAAAAAAGAACAGTCAAATTGTTGAAATGTTTTGTTAATTTTATCTGTTATTATGAAAGTAACGAATGAATGAGAGGTCTCTTTCAACTATAAGCGATATAAGGATTTATACACATTCTAAACTTACTTCGGTTTTAATCGATCAGAAAGTAACTTGACCGAAAGTTGTCCGATGGGTTTGTCATTTAGTACGTTTGATTTATTCTTTCAAACTTAGGGAATGAGTACGTAGTTATTTAAAATAATTAAACATATACATTCATGACGAGCTTTGGTGCTTTGTTCTAATTTAAGTTTAGAAAATTAAATTATATAAACGGTAAATTTGTTGAATTGCTTTGTAAATTTAATTAGTTATTACAAACGTAAAAAATTGATGGGAGGTCTCTTTAAACTTTAAATGATATAACGATTTGTTCACATTCTTAACTTACTTTGGTTTTAATCGATTAAAATGATATAACTTGACTAAAAGTGGGCCAATTGGTTCGTTATTTAGTATGTTTTATTAATTCTTTTGAACATAGCAATAGAGTACGCAGTTATTTAAAACAATTAAATATATATTTGTAACAAGCTTTTAGTGTTTTGTTCTAAATCAAGTTAAGCGAATAAAATTATATAAGTTAAGGAATAACAGTTAAATTGTAGAATCACTTTTTCAATTTGATTCGTTATTATGAACTTGACAAATGATTGGGAGGTCTTTTAAAATTTTAAACGATACAACGATTTGTGCACAATCTTAACTTACTTCCGTTTTAATCAATCAAAATTATATAACATTACCAAAAGTGGTCCAATTTGATCATCGTTTAGTACATTTAATTAATAATTTTGAACTTAGCAAATGAGTACGTATTTAATTAAAACATATAAATATACATTTGTGACTAGCAATTGTGCTTTGTTCTAAATATAGTTAAGCAATTAAAAGTACTTATTAATTTAAAATAATTAAATATACATTCATGACAAGATTTAGTGAATTTTTCAAAATTAAGTTAAGCGAATGAAATCAAATAAGCTAAGGAAAACAGTTAAATTTTGAATAGGAGGTCAATTTGATTCGTTAATACAAATGTAACAAATGAATAGGAGTTCTATTTTAACATAAAACGATATAACAATTTTTGGATATTCTTAACTTACTTCAGTTTTAATTGATTAAAAAGATATAACTTAACTAAAAATGGTCCAATTAGTTCACCTTTTAGTACATTTGATTTATTTTTTAAACTTAGAAAATGAGTACATATTTATTTTAAATAATAAAATATACATTCGTAACGAGCTTTGGTACTTTATTCTAAATCTACTTAGCCAAATGAATTTATAAAAGCTAATCAAGAACAGTTAAATTATGGAATCACTTTGTTAATTTGATTCGTTATTATGGATATAACAATCAAATGGGAGGTCTCTTTAAAATTTAAACAAAATAACGATTTGTATACATTCTCTTAACTTACTTCGGTTTTAATCGATTAGAAAGATAACTCGACCAAAAGTGGTCCGATTAGTTTATCGTTTAGTACGCTTTATTAATTATTTTAAACTTAGTAAATGATTATATATTTATTTAAAATAATAAAATATACATTCGTAACGAGCTTTAGTACTTTGTTCTAAATCTAATTAGGCAAATGAATTTATAAAAACTAATCAAGAACAGTTAAATTGTGGAATCACTTTGTTAATTTGATTCATTATTATGAATGTAACAAACAACATATGAATGGGAGATCATGTTAAACTTTAAACGATATAACGATTTGGACATAGTTTTAACTTACTTCAGTTTTCAACAATCAAAAGGATATAACTTGACCAAAAGGGGTCCGATTGGTTCGTCTTTAGTACATTTGATTTATTATTCTGAACTAAGTAAATGATTACGTATTCTTTTAAAAGAATTAAATATATATATTCATGATGAGCTTTAGTTCTTTTTTTCTAAATAACGATTTGTATACATTTTCTTAACTTCGGTTTTAATCGATTAGAAGGATAACTCGACCAAAAGTGGTCCGATTAGTTCATTGTTTAGTACGCTTTATTAATTATTTTAAACTTAGTAAATGATTACATATTTATTTAAAATAATAAAATAGTACTTTGTTCTAAATCTAATTAGGCAAATGAATTTATAAAAACTAATTAAGAACGGTTAAATTGTGGAATCACTTTGTTAATTTGATTCATTATTATGAATGTAACAACATATGAATGGGAGATCATGTTAAACTTTAAACGATATAACAATTTGGACATAGTTTTATCTTACTTTAGTTTTCAACAATCAAAAGGATATAACTTGACCAAAAGGGGTCCGATTGGTTCGTCGTTTAGTACATTTGATTTATTATTCTGAACTAAGTAAATGATTACGTATTCTTTTAAAATAATTAAATATATATTCATGACGAGCTTTAGTTCTTTTTTCCAAATGTAGTTAAGCCAATGAAATGATATAAGTTAAGGAAGAACGGTAGAATTGTGGAATCACTTTTTCAATTTGATTCGTTATTACAAACGTAACAAATGAATAGGAGGTCTCTTGAAACTTTAAACGATATACGATTTGTGCACATTCTTAACTTATTTCAGTTTTCATCGATCAAAAGGATATAACTTGACCAAAAGTGGTCCGATTGGTTCATCATTTAGTAAATTTGATTTGTTATTATGAACATAATAAATAAATAAGAGGTTTTAAGTTTTAAACGATATAACGATTTGTACACATTGTTAATTTTCTTCGGTTTTAATCGATTAAAAGGATATAACTTAACAAAAAGGGGTCGGATTGGTTCATTGTTTAGAACAATTGATTCATTCTTTAAAACTTAGCAAATGAATACGTACTAATTTAAAATTATTAAATATACATTCTTAACGAGCTTTAGTACATTTTTCTAAATCTAGTTAAGCGAAAGAAATTATACAGGTTAAGGAAGAATGGCTAAATTGTTAAATCACTTTGTTAATTTAATTCGTTATTACAAACGTAATATATAAATGGGTCTTTAAACTTTAAACGATATTACAATTTGTACACATTCTAGACTTGCTTCGGTTTTAAATAATTAAAAGAATATAACTTAACCAAAAGGAGTATGATTGGTTCATCATTTAGTATATTTAATTCATTATTTAAAAATTAATAAATACATATATATTAATTTAAAATAATTAAATATATATTCGTCACGAGCTTTGGTACTTTGTTTTAAATTTAGTTAAGTGAATAAAATAATATAAACTAAGGAAGAACTTTAAAATATGGAATTACTTTGTTAATTTAATTCATTATTACAAATTTAACAAATTAATGGGAGGTCTCTTTAAACTTTAAACGATATAATGATTTGCGCACATTCTTAACTTTCTTTGTTTTTAATCGATCAAAAGGGTATAATTTGACCAAAAGGGGTCCGATTGGTACGTTATTTTGTACATTTTATTTATTCTTTTGATGTTAGTAAATGATTATGTATTTATTTAAAATATTTAAATATATAACCGTGAAAAGCTTAGATGTTTTTTTTAAATTTAGTTAAGTGAATAAAATCATATAAGTTGAGGAAGAATGGTCAAATTGTGGAATCACTTTATTAATTTAATTCGTTATTATAAAAATAATAAATAAAGTGGAGATCTCCTAAAACTTTAAATAATATAACAATTTGTACATATTATTAACTTACTTTGGTTTTCATCTATCAAAAGAATATAACTTGCCCAAAGGGGTCCAATTGGTTCGTCGTTTAATACGTTCAATTTATTTCTTTCAAACTTAGTATTTGAGTATGTTGTAATTTAAAACAATTAAATATACATTCGTGACGAGCTTTAGTTCTTTGTTTAAAATATGTAGTTAAGCGAAAGAAATGATATAAGTAAAAGAAGAATGCTCAAATTGTGTAATCACTTTGTAAATCTAATTCGTTATTATGAATATAAGAAATAAATTGGACGTCTCTTGTAAACTTTAAATGATATAATGATTTGTTAACATTCTTAACTTACTATGGTTTTAATCAATTAAAAAGATATAGCTTAACCAAAAGGGTTCCGATTTATTCAACGTTTAGTACTTTTGATTCATTATTTTGAACTTAACAAATTAATATGTGAAATTACTTTATTAATTTAATTCTTTATTACGAACATAACAAATAAATAAGAGGTCTATTTAAACTTTTATTAATATAATGATTTGTAGATATTCTTAACTTACTTTGGTTTAAATCGATTAAAAGGATATAACTTAACTAAAAGAAATCCGATTATTTCATCATTTAGTATGTTCGATTTATTCTTTTGAACTTATCAAATGAGTACATATTCATTTAAAACAATTGTAGTGGAGTACGTCAATATAAATCTTACTATTGATAGTCTGCATTGTTTACCTAGGAAAAGAGTGTGTTTTGTGTTACTTGAATGGACCACAGAACTAAGTTATATAATGTTACACCAATTACATAATTCTCAAGTTGGTTCTATGGCTTCTTGGGAGTAGCAGGTGAGCATCACAGAAAGACAATCATTGTCTTCTCATAAGAAATCTCAAAGTGTTTGTGAATTTTAGAGTATTCCCTGATATTCTAGTAAATAAGTATATTGTGATTGTTTTAAATAACTACATACTTATTTGCTATGTTTGAAATAATAAATCAAACATACTAAACGACGAACCAATTGTTCCACTTTTGGTGAAGTTATATCTTTTTAATCGATTATAACCGAAGTAAGTTAAGAATGTGCACAAATCGTTATATCGTTTATAGTTTAAAAAGACCTCTCATTCATTTTTTACATTTGCAATAATAAATCAAATTGACAAAATGATTCCACAATTTGACTGTTCTTCCTTAACTTATATAATTTCATTTACTTAACTAGATATAGAATAAAGCACCAAAGCTCATCACAAATTAATACATACACATATGCTAAGTTCAAAAGAATAAATTAAGCGTACGAAATGACAAACTAATCAGGCCCCTTTTTATATCCCATTCATTTGTTACGTTCGTAATAACGAATTAAATTAACAAAGTGATTCTACAATTTTACAGTTCTTCATTAACTTATATGATTTTAATCGCTTAACTATATTGCTAGTCACGAATGTATATTAAATTATTTTAATTAAATACGTACTTATTTGCCAAGTGTGAAAGAGTGAATCGAACCTACTAAAAGATGAACCAATCGAACCCTATTTGGTCAAGTTATATCCTTTTGATCAATTAAAACCGAAGTAAGTAAAGAATGTGCACAAATCATTATATTGTTTAAAGATTAAAGAGACCTCATATTCCTTTGTTACGTTTGTAATAACAAATCAAATTGACAAAGTGATTCCATAATTTAACTGTTCTTCCTTAATTTATATAATTTCATTCGTTTAACTAGAATTAAAATAAAACACTAATGCTAGTAACGAATGTATATTTAATTATTTTAAATTAATACGTAATCATTTGTTAAGTTCAAAAGAATAAATCAAACATACTAAACGACGAACTGATTGGACCCCTTTTGGTCATGTTATATCCTTTTGATCAATTAAAACCCAAGTAAGTTAAGAGGCATTAAATTAATTTTTTACGTTCGTAATAATGAATCAAATTGATTAAGTTATTCCATAATTTGACTATTCTTCATTAACTTATATAATTAAAAATTATTACATTCTCATTTGCTAAGTTCTATTTAATCAAACGTATGAAATGACAAACCAATCAAACTCCTTTGGTCAAGTTAAGAAAATGTATAAATCATTATATCGTTTAAATTTTGAAAAGTCCTCCCATTAATTCGTTACATTCGTAATAATGAATAAAATTGACAAAGTAATTTGACAATTTGACTAACTTCCTTAGCTTATATGCTTTCATTTACTTAACTACATTTAGAACAAAGCACCAAAGGTCACCACAAATGTATATTTAATTATTTTAAATTAAAACATACTCATTTGCTAAGTTCAAAATATTGAATTAAACGTAGAAAACAGCAAACCAATCGACCACTTTTGGTCAAGTTATATCCTTTTAATCGATTAAAACCGAAGTAAGTTAAGAATATGAATAAATTGTTATATCATTTAAAGTTTAAAGATGCCTTCCAATTATTTGTTACGTTCGTAATAACAAATCAAATTGACCAAGTGATTCCACAATTTGACCGTTCTTCCTTAACTTATATAATTTCATTCACTTAACGAGATTGAGAGTAAAGCAAAGTAAGTATTTTAAATTAATATGTACTCATTTACTAAGTTTAAAAGAATAAATCAAACATACTAAACGACGAACAATTCGGACCCCTTTTGGACATGTTATATCCTTCTGATCGATTAAAACCAAAGTAAGTTAATAATGTTCACAAATTGTTATATCATTTAAAGTTTAAAGAGACCTCCAATTTGTTTTTTACATTCATAATAACGAATCAAATTGACAAAGTTATTCCACAATATGACCATTTTTCTTTAGTTTATATGATTTCATTCGCTTAACTAGATTTAGAACAAAGCACCAAAGCTCGTCATTAATGTATATTGAATTTTTTGAATTGAATACATACTCATTCTTATGTTCGAAAAAATGAATCAAATGTACTAAATGATGAACTAATCGGACCCTTTTTTGTAAAATTATGCACTTTCGATTAAATAAAATCAAAGTAAGTTAAAAATGTATACAAATCGTTATATTGTTTAAAGTTTAAAGAGACCTCCCTTTCATTAGATACATTCGTAATAACGCATAAAATTTACAAAGTGATACAACAATTTAACTGTTCTTCTTTAATTTATATAATTTTATTCATGTAATTAGATTTAGAACAAATCAATAAAACTTGTCACAAATGTATATTTAATTATTTTAAATAACTACATAGTCATTTGCTATCTTAGAAAGAATAAATCGAATGTACTAAATGACGAACTAAACGGACAACTTTTGGTTAATTTATATCCTTTTAATCGATTAAAACCAAAGTAAGTTAAAAATATGCACAAATCGTTATAACATTTAAAGTTTAAAAAGACCTCCCTTTAATTTGCTACATTCGTAATAACGAATTAAATTGATAAAGAGATACAACAATTTAACTTTTCTTCCTTAATTTATTTAATTTTATTCGCGTAACTATGTTTAGAACAAAGTATATTTAATTATTTAATTATTTTAAATAACTACGTAGTCATTTACTATGTTTTCAAGAATGAATCAAACGTACTAAACAACGAACTAATCGGACAACTTTAGGTCAAGTTATATCCTTTTAATCGATTAAAACCAAAATAATACTAAAAATGTGCACAAATCATTATATCATTTTAAGTTTAAATAGTCCTTCCATTCATTTGTTACATTTGTAATAACAAATAAAATTAACAAAGTGGTTCAACAATTTCTTCCTTAGCTTAATTAATTTCATTCGCTTAACTAAATTTAGAATAAAACACCAAAGCTCATGATGAATGTATATTTAATTATTTTAAATTAATATATTATTATTTGCTAAGTTCAAAAGATTAAATCAAACGTACAAAATGACGTTCAAATCGGACCCCTTTTGCTCAAGTTATATCTTTTTGATCGATTAATATCGAAGTAACTTAAGAATGTGCATAAATCATTATATCGTTTAAAGTTTAATGTTTAAAGTGACCTCCCATTCATTTATTACATTTGTAATAAAAAATAAAATTAACAAAATGATTCCAGAATATGACTGTTCTTCCTTAAGTTATATGATTTCATTTGATTAACTAGATTTAGAACAAAACGTCAAAGCTCATCACGAATGTATATTTAATTATTTTAAATTAATACATACTTATTTCCTGATTTCAAGAGAAAAAATTAAACGCAATAAACAACAAACCAATCGGACCTATTTTGGTCAAGTTATATCTTTTTGATTGATTAAAACTGAAGTAAGTAAAAAAATTGTACAAATTATTATATCATTTAAATTTTAAAGAGACCTCTCATTATTTTTTACATTCGTAATAACGAATAAAATTGACAATGTGATTCCACAATTTAACTGTTCTTCCCTCAACTTTTATAATTTTATTCGTTTTACTAGATTTAGAACAAAGAACTAATGTTCATTACAAATGTATATTTAATTGTATTAAATTAATACTTACTTATTTTCTAAGTTACAAAAAAAGAATAAAATGTGCTAAATAACAAACAAATCGGACCCCTTTTGGTTAAGTTATATCCTTTTGATTGATTACAACCGAAGAAACTTAAGAATGTGCAAAAATCATTATATCGTTTAAAGTTTAAAGAAACCTCCTATTCATTTGTTACATTTATAATAACGAATCAAATTAACAAAGTGATTCCATAATTTGACCGGTCTTCCTTACTTTATATGACATCATTTGCTTAACTAGATTTAGAACAAAGCACCAAAGTTTGCAACGAATGTATATTTTAATTATTTTAAATTTATACGTATTAATTTCCTAATATCAAAATAATGAATCACATGTACTAGGCAACAAACCAATCGGACCCCTTTTTGTCAAGTTATATATTTTTTATCGATTAAAAGCAAAGTAAATTAAGAATGTGCACAAATCGTTATATCGTTTAAGGTTTAAACAGTCCTTTCATTTATTTTTTACGTTCGTAATAGTGAATCAAAGTGACAAAGTAATTCCACAATTTGACTGTTATTCCTTAGCTTATATGATTTTATTCGCTTAACTAGATTTAGAAAAAATGACTAAAACTAGTCACAAATGTATATTTAATTATTTTAAATAACTACATACTTATTTTCTATGTTTGAAATAATAAATCAAACATACTAAATGAGGAACCAATCGGACCCATTTTCTATATTCGCAAATCGTGATATTGATTAGAGTTTTAAAAAACCTCTCATTCATTTGTTATATTTGTAATAACGAATAAAATTAACAAATTGATTCCACAATTTGACGTTCTTCCTTACCTTATATGTTTTTATTCGCTTTACTATATTTAGACTGAAGTACTAAAGCTCGTCACAAATTTATATTTAATCATTTTAAATAAATATGTATTCATTTACTGAATTTGAAAGTGTGAATTAAACATACTAAATATCAAACCAGTCGGACCACTTTTGGTTAAGTTATATCAGTTTAAGCATGCTCTCTTTAACTCTCTTACGAGCACGCACACAAGAGAGAGGAGAGGTAAAGCTAGAGAGAGCACAGACGCGAGAGAGAGCATTCTCTCTCTCAAGCATGTGCACGAGAGAGAGTGAGTGAGTAGGAGAGCTAGAGACAAAGAATGTACTCTCTCTCACTTTCTCAGAAGCATGCGCACGAGAGAGAGAGAAAGGAGAGGAAAAGCTTGAGAGAGAGCATAGACGCGAGAGAGAGCATGCTCTCTCCAACTCTCTCTCAGGCACGCGCATGAGAGAGAGAGATATAGAGAACATATGCGAGAGAGAGCGTGCTCTCTCTAACTCTCTCACAAGCACGCGCACGAGAGAGTGGAGAGGGAAAGCTAGAGAGAGAGCATAGACGTGAGAGAGAGCGTGCTCTCTCTCCAACTCTCTCACAAGCATGCACACAAGAGAGAGAGAGAGGGAGGGAGGGAAGGAGAGATAATGGTGAGGGAGAGACCTAGAGAGATCACGGACACGAGAGAGAGCATCCTCACTCTGTAACTCTCTCTCAAGCACGGGAAAGAGAGAGAGAGAATGGTGAGGGAGAGCTAGAGAGAGTGTGTGTGTGTGTGAGTAGAGACGGAGCTCGTACGTGAGAGAAAGCGTGCTCTCTCTAACACTCTCACAAGCACATGCACGAGAGAGAGAGAGAGAGTGGGAGAGCTAGAGACAGAACGTAGCGAGAGATAGTGTGCTCTCTCTAACTCTCACTCCAGCACGCGCACGAGAGAGAGAAGAGAGGGAAAGCTAGAGAGAGAGCAGAGACACGTGAGAGAGGGTGCTCTCTCTCCAACTCTCTCACGAGCACATGCACGAGAGAGAGATAGAGGGACGGAGGGAGAGAGAATGGTGAGCGAGAGCTAGAGAGAGAGCACAGATGCGACAGAGATCGTGCTCACTCTCTAACTGTCTCTCAAGGACATGCACGAGAGAGAGAGAGTGTGTGAGAGCTATAGACAACAAGTATTCGAGAGAGAGCGTGCTCTCTCTAACTCTCACAAGCACGCGCATGAGAGAGAGGGAGAGGAGAGGGAAAGCTAGAGAGAGAGCACAGATGTGAAAAGAGAGCATGCTCTCTCTCCAACTCTCTTGAAAGAGAGTGCACGAGAGAGAGAGAGAGAGAGAGAGAGAGAGAGAGAGAGAGAGAGAGAATGGTGAGGGAGAGCTAGAGAGAGAGCACAGCCGCGAGAGAGTGCGTCCTCACTCTCTAACTCTCTCTCAAGCACGCGGACAAGGGAGAGAGAGAGATAGAGACAGAGAGAAAGTGAGAGAGAGCACGGACGCGAGAGAGAGAGAGAGAGAGAGCGTGCTCACTCTCTAAATCTCTCATGAGCATGCACACGAGAGATAGAGAGAGCAACGGAGGGAGTGAGAATGGTTTGGGAAAGCTAGAGAGAAAGCACGGATGTGTGAGAGAGCATGCTCACTCTCTAACTCTCTCTCAAGCACGTGCACGAGAGAGAGAGAGAGAGTGGGAGAGCTAGAGACAGAGCACGTACGCGAGAGAGACGTGCTCTCTATAACTCTCTCAGAAGCATGCGCACGAGAGAGAGAGATCAAGAACGCGAGGGAGAGCGTGCTCTCACTCCAACTCTCTCTCACAAGCACGTGCATGAGAGAGAGAGAATGGTGAGGGAGACCTAGAGAGAGCATGCTCACAGTCTAACTCTCTCTCAAGCACGTGCGCAAGAGAAAGAGAAAGAGAGAGAGAATGGTGAGGGTGAGCTAGAGAGAAAGCTCGGACGCGAGAGAGGGTGTGCTCACTCTCTAACTCTCTCTTAACTAAGTGCACGAGAGAGAGAGAGAGAATGGTGAGGGTGAGCTAGAGAGAGAGCACGAACGCGAGAGAGAGTGTGCTCACTCTCTAACACTCCCTGAAGCATGTGCATGAGGGAGATCGAGAGAGAGAGACAGACAGAGAGTGGGAGAGCTAGAGGCAGAGCACGTACGCAAGAGAGAGCATGCTCTCTCTGACCGTCTCATAAGCACGCGCACGAGAGAGAGAAGAGAGGGAAAGCTAGAGAGAGTGAACGGATGTGAGAGAGAGTGTGCTCTCCCTCCAACTCTCTCGTAAGCACGTGCATGAGAGAGGGAGAGAGGGAGAATGGTGAGGGAGACCTAGAGAGAGAGCACGGACGCGAGAGAGAGTGTGCTCACTCTCTAACTCTCTCTCAAGCATGTGCACAAGAGAGAGAGAGAGCGAGAGAGAGCTCGGACATGAGAGAGAGCATGCTCACTCTCTAACTCTCTCAAGCACACGCATGAGAGAGAGAGAAAAAGAGAGAGAGAATGGTGAGGGAAAGATAGAGGAGAGCACGGACACGAGAGAGAGAGTGCTCTCCCTCCAACTCTCTCGTAAACACGTGCACGAGAGAGGGAGGGAGAGAGAATGGTGAGCGAGAGCTAGAGAGAGAGCACAGACGTGAGAGAGAGTGTGCTCACTCTCTGAAGCACGCGCACGAGAGAGATCGAGAGAGAGTGGGAGAGCTAAAGGCAGAGCATTTACGCGAGAAAGAGCATGCTCTCTTTGACCGTCTCACAAGCACGCGCACAAGAGAGAGAGGGGAAAGGGAAGCTAGAGAGAGCGTGCTCTCCCTCCAACCCTCTCGTAAGCATGTACACGAGAGAGGGAGAGAGAGGAAGAATGGTGAGGGAGATCTAGAGAGAGAGCACGGATGCTAGAGAGAGAGAGTGTGTGCTCACTCTCTCAAGCACGCGCACGAGAGAGAGAGAGAGTGAGAGAGAGCACGGACGCGAGAGAGAGTGTGCTCACTCTCTAATTCTCTCAAAAGCACGCGCACAAGAGAGGGAGAGAGAGAGCGAGGAGGGAGAGAGAATGGTGAGGGAGATCTAGAGAGAGAGCGTGCTCACTCTCTCTCAAGCACACGCACTAGAGAGAAAAAGAGACAGAGAGAGTGGGAGAGCTAGAGACAGAGCACCTACACAGGAGAGAGTGTGCTCACTCTAACTCTCTCACAATCCAAGAGCGAAAGAGAGGAGAGGGAAAGCTTGAGAGGTAGCACGGATGCGAGGGAAAGTATGCCTTCACTCTAACTCTCTTACAAGCACGCACACAAGAGAGAGAGAATGGTGAGGGAGAGTTAGAGAGAAAGAATGGACTCGAGAGAGAGTGTGCTTACTCTCTATCTCTCAAGCACGTGCACAAGAGAGAGAATGGTGAGGGAGAGTTAGAGAGAAAGCACCGATGCGAGAGAGAGCGTGCTCACTCTCTAACTCTCTCAAGCATGCGCACGAAAGACAGAGAAAGTGAGAGAGAGAGAGAGAGAAGGGTGAGGGAGAGCTAGGAGAGAGCACGGACGCGAAAGAGAGCATGCTCACTCTCTAACTCTCTCTCAAGCACGCGCATGAGAGAGAGTTGGAGAGCACATACGCAAGAGAGAGAGCATGCTCTCTCTAACCCTCTCACAAGATGATGTGCAAGCACAGAGAAAGAAGATGTGTGCCAAAGCAAAAATGAACTCTGAACGGAACTCGCTGAGAGGAAAGATCACAAGGATTAGGACGACTTCCTTAAGCTTGACGTATCCAAGCTTGAGGGCATATGAAACTGTCTCTGAGGAGAGAGAGCCAGGGAAGATTGGTTCTGAGAGTTGCTGATACTCTAGGCACAAATTTAAGATAAACAAGCCAAAAACTCCAATTTCATTACATAGAAGCCATATATATAGGCTTAATTTCTTACAAGCATTTGAGATAGCATTAAATAAAGTGAAAACTAGTCCCAAAAAGCATTAAAAGTTCTAAAACAAGTCCCTAAGTGGACTACATATGAAAGGGTGCCTTGGTTGCAACAGCTTGCTTTAATTAACGAGGCCATGGGACTCCAAAGGTTGCCAGTTAGGAAAAGAATCTTTGTAGTAGGGTTCAATTAATCCTTGGCTTTTTGGCCTTCTCGTATATTCTTGGGCTTCTTCTTAAATAAGGATGATGGGCCTTAGCTGGGCTTTCAATGGCTTTGCTGCATCTAGCTTGTCCAGGTACTTGTCAGTAACTTGATCCACATCACAAGCACGCACACGAGAGAGAGAGGAGAGGGAAAGATAGAGAGAGAGCACGGACGCGAGAGAGAGTGTACTCTCTCTCCAACTCTCTCACAAACACGTGCACGAGAGAGAGAGAGAGAGAGAGAGAAAGAGAATGGTGAGGGGGAGCTAGAGAGAGAGCACGGATGCGAGGGAGAGCGTGCTCACTCTCTAACTCTCTCTCAAGCACACACACGAGAGAGAAAGAGGGAGAGAGACAGAGGTAGAGAGCGCGAGAGAGATAGTGTGATCACTCTCTAACTCTTTCAAGAGCACGTGCACAAGAGAGAGGGAGACAGAGAGTGCGATGGAGGGAGAGAGAATGGTGAGGGAGACCTTGAGAGAGCGTGCTCATTCTCTAACTCTCTCTCAAGCACACGCACAAGAGAGAGTGGGAGAGCTAGACAGAGGATGTACGCTAGATAGAATGTGCTCTCTATAACTCTCTCACAAGCACGTGCAGGAAAGAGAGAGAGAGAGGAGAGGGAAAGCTAGAGAGAGCACGTATGTGAGGAGAGCATGCTCTCTCTCCAACTCTCTCACAAGCACGCGCACTAGAGAGAGAGAATGGTGAGGGAGAGTGTGCTCACTCTCTAACTCTCTCAAGCACATGCAGGAGAGAGAGAGAGAGAGCATGCTCACACGAGTACAGCACAAGAGGAGTGACAGAGAGGGAGAACTAGAGACAGCACGTATGCGAGATCTAGCATACTCACTCTAACTCTCTCACAAGCAAGAGAGAGAAGGGGGAAAGCTAGAGAGAGAGCATGGACGCGAGACAGAGCATGCTCACTCTCTAACTCCCACTCAAGCACACGCACGAGAGACTGAGAGAGAGGGAGAGCCAGAGACAACAGATCACATACGCAAGAGAGAGCAAGCACGCGCACGAGAGAGAGAGGATAGGGAAAGATAGAGAGAGAGAGCACGGATGAGAGAGAGAGCATGCTCACTCTCTAACTCTCTCTCAAGCACGCACACGAGAGAGAGAGAGACCGAGTGATGAGATAGAGCACGTATGTGAGATCGAGCATACTCTAACTCTCTCACAAGCACACGTGAGAGAGGGAATGAAAGAGGAGAGGGAAAGCTAGAGAATGAGCATGGACGCAGAGAGAGCGTGCTCACTCTCTAACTCTCCCTTAAGCATGCGCTTGAGAGAGAGAGAAAGAGAGAGAGACAGAGAGTGGGAAAGCTAGAGAGAGAGTGTGCTCACTCTCTCCTAAGCACGCATATGAGAGAGAGAGAGGAGAGGGAAAGGTAGAGAGAGAGCATGGACGCGAGAGAGAGCATTCTCTCTCTCCAACTCTCTCACATGCACGTGCATGAGAGAGAGAGAGAGAATGGTGAGGGGGAGCTAGAGAGAGTGAATGGACCCGAGACAGAGTGCGCTCACTCTCAAATTCTGTCTCAAGCACGCACACAAGAGAGAGAGAGAGAGAGAGAGAGTGATAGAATGGTGAGGGAGAGCTAGAGAGACAGCATGGACGCGAGAGAGAGTGTGCTCTCTCTCTCAAGCATGTGCACGTGAGAGAGAGGAGAGGGAAAAAGCTAGAGAGAGCATGGATGTGAGAGAGAGCATGCTCTCTCCAACTCTCTAACAAGCACGTGCATGAGAGAGAGAGAGAGAATGGTGAGGGAGAGATAGAGAGAGCACGGACGTGAGACAGAGCATGCTCACCCTCTAACTCTCTGAGAAAGAGTGGGAGAGCTAGAGACAAAGGACATACACAAGAGAGAGCATGCTCTCTCTAACTCTCTCACAAGAACACGCATGAGAGAGAGGAGAGGGAAAGCTAGAGAGAGAGCACGGATGCGAGAGAGAGCATGCTCTCACTCCAACTCTCTCACAAGCACGTGCACGAGAGAGAGAGAATGGTGAGGGGGAGCTAGAGAAAGTGCACGGATGCAAGAGAGAGAGCGCTCACTCTCTAACTCTGTCTCAAGCACATGCACGAGAGAGATAGAGAATGGTGAGGGAGAGCTAGAGCTAGAGAGATAGCACAGACGTGAGAGAGAGAGAGAGTGTGTGCTCGCTCTCTAACTCTCTCTCAAGCATGCGCATGAGAGAGAGAGGAGAGGGAAAACTAGAGAGAGAGCACAGGCGTGGGAGAGAGTGTGCTCTCTCTCCAACTCTCTCACAAGCACGTGCATGAGAGAGAGAGAGAGAATGGTGAGGGAGAACTAGAGAGAGAGCACGGATGCAGAGAGAGCGTGCTCACACTCTAACTCTCTCCAGCACGCGCACAAGGGAGAGAGAGAAAGAGAGTGGGAGAGCTAGAGACAGATCACGTATGCGAGAGAGAGCGTACTCTCACTAACTCTCTCACAAGCATGTGGATGAGAGAGAGAGGGGAGGGAAAGCTAGAGAGAGCAAGCTCTCACTCCAACTCTCTGACAAGCCTGCACACGAGAGAGAGAGAGAGAATGATGAGGGAGAGCTAGAGATAAAAGCACGGATGTGAGAGAGAGCGTGCTTACTCTCTAACTCTCTCTCAAGCACGCGCATGAGAGAGAGAGAGAGAGACAGAGAGAGAATGGTGAGGCAGAGCTAGAGAGAGATCAAACACGCGAGAGAGAGCGTGTTCAGTCTCTAACTCTCTCTTAAGCACACACACGAGAGAGAGGAAGAGCTAGAGACAGAGACAGAGCACATACGCGAGATCGTGCGTACTCTCTCTAACTCTCTCACAAGCACGCGCAAGAGAGAGAGGAGAGGGAAAGCTAGAGAGAGATCACGGACGTGTGAGAGAGCGTGCTCTCTCTCCATCTCTCTCACAAGCATGCACACGAGAGTGAGAGAGGGAGAGCGATAGAGAGAAAGCAGGGACGCGAGAGAGAGAGAGAAAGAGAGAGCATTCTCACTCTACCTCTCTTGCAAGCACTAGAGAGAGCACAAACGCGAGAGAGAGCGTGCTCTCTCTACCTCTAGCAAGCACGCACACGAGAGAGAGAGATGGTGGGAGAAAGTGAGTGATAGAGAGAGAATGGGAGAGCTTGAGAGAGATCACGTACGTGAGAGAGAGTGTGTTCTCGCTCTACGGGTGAGAAAGTGTGCTCTCTCTCTAACTCTCACAAGCACATGCACGAGAGAGAGGAGAGGGAAAGCTAGAGAAAGAGCATGAACGCAAGAGAGAGGGTGCTCTCTCTCAAACTCTCTCCCAAGCATGTGCACAAGAGAGAGAGGGAGGGAGGGAGAACACATGCTCTCTCTCTGTCTCCCCTCTCTCTAGAGCGCTCGTGCTTGCAAGAGAGCGAGAGAGAGAGAGACCTAGAGAGAGACAGAGAGAGGAGAGGGAGAGCTAGAGAGAGTGCACGGACGAGTGAGAGAGCGTGATCTCTCTCTAACTCTCTTGAAAGCACACACACGTGAGAGAGACCACACATGCTTGCGAGAGAGTCACACGTGTGATAGAGAGAGGATAGAGGGAGAGAGAATTGTGAGGGAGAGCCAGAGAGAGAGCACGCATGCGAGAGAGAGCATGCTCACTCTCTAACTCTCTCTCAATCACCCGCACGAGAGAGAGAGAGAGAGGGAGAGTTAGAGATAGAGCACGTACGCAAGAGAGAGCATGCTCTCTCTAACTCTCTCACCAGCATGCGCTAGAGAGAGAGAGAGAGGAGAGGGAAAGCTAGAGAGGGTGCACAGACACGAGAGAGAGAGCATGTTCTCTCTCCAACTCTCTTACAAGCACGCAGATGAGAGAGAGAGAGGAAGAGAGAATGGCGAGGGAGAGCTAGAGAGAGCACGGACATGAGAGAGAGTGTGTTCACTCTCTAACTCTCTCTCAAGCACATGCACGAGAGAGAGAAAGAGAGAGAGAGAGGGAGAGTGATAGAGAGAGAAGGAGGGCTAGAGAGAGAGCACAGATGCGAGAGAGAGAGTGAGTGTAGGGTTAACCTCTCCCCATCTCCCACTCTCTTGGACACATGCTCTCTCTCTCTAGTGCATACTGTCTCTCTGTCACTCTCGAGCGTGCGTGCTTTCTCAGTCTCTCTTGAGTGCGCGTGCTTTCTCAGTCGCTCTTGAGAGCATGTGCTCTATCTCTGTTACTCGCGAGCGCGCGTGATCTTTTAAGGGGGAGAGAGGGAGAGATGGTGAGGGGAGAGAGAGTGCAGACATGCTCGACATAGAGGGAGAGCGAGTGAGAGAGAGGGAGAATGGGTGAAAGAGAGAGGGCAGAGAGAAGGCACACAAGAGAGAGAAAGAGAGAGTTTTGGGTTGGCTCTCTCTTTCTTTTACTTTCTCACAAGCGTGTGTGCTCTCTCTCCCTCTATAGAGCGCACATGTTCTCTCTCTCTCTTGATCACACGTGCTCTCACTCCCTCTCCCTGTCCCCCTCTTTCTTTCTCTCATGCATGCCTACTCTCTCTCTCTCTCTAGCACCCGTGCTCTCTCTCACCCCCTCTTTTTCACCCACTCCCGTCCCCTCTCACTATCAAATGTGCATGCTCTTTTCTCTCTATCTCAAGCGCGCGTGCTTTCTCTCTCTTAAATGTGCATGCTCTCTCTCTTTCTCTCTGAAAAGGGGAAGAGAGGGAGAGACAGAGAGAGGGTGAGGGAGAGTGAGAGCAAGAGAGAGCACACACACTCATGAGAAAGAGAGAGAAAGACCATGCACGCAAGAGAGGGAGATAGAGAGAGGGAGGGAGCACATGCCCACGAGAGAGGGAGATGGGGAGAGAGTTAATCTTAAACTCTCACTCTCTCTCCCTCTCCCTCTCGCGTGCTCTCTCTGTCTCTCTCTCTTTCACTCCCTCTCCCTCTCTTGCATGCATGCTCCCTCTCTCTCGTGTGCATGCTCTCTCTCTCTTGTGCACGCGTACTCTCTCTCGAGCATGCGTGCTCTCTCTCACCCCCCTCTTTTTTGCTCACTTCCGCTGCCCTCTCACTATCAAGTTTCCCCTTATCTCTCCCTCTCTTGCACGTGCGTGCTTTCTCTCTCTTAAATGCTCGGGCTCTTGGTCTCTCTAAAAGGGGGGAGAGAGAGTGAGGGAGAGGGAGAGAGTGCACGTGTGCTCGAGAGAGGGAGAGCATATGCTCATGAGTGAACAGTGGCCGGACCAGCGGAAGCACGATGGGATGGGGGTGGTGCACCAATCATAAATCAGTCTTTTAATTGAATCTACAAGAAAGCACTAGTCAATTAGCAATAATACATATCCAATCAACGAATTATGCAAACATAAGATACAAATTGGATCAAACATACTGACCTGGGCTGTCCAGCCCTTGTATGCCAATCACAAGAATCAACAAGCAATGGAAAGGAGATTACCTCTATGTGCAGATCCTTCAAAAGCTCTTTGCTTGGATTGAATTCTCAGCAGAGATGGCCCCAAAAAACTTTGATTTCAATGCTCCAACCAGGAAGGATGGCCACCACCTTTCTCAGCCTCATCAAGGATCGAAGGAGAGAAGAGGAGGGCGGCCAGCAAGGATTTTTCCCAATCCTTGTGCTGGCCGAACTTGGGAGAAAGAGGGAGGGGGCGGCTGATTGGGAGAAGGAGAGGAGCAAGAGGAGGGAGGCAAACCACTAGGGCAGCCCTCTCCGTTCCCCTCTTTCCCTTTTATACCCTCCACATTCCTCTTTTAGGTGGGCTTCAAATTGGGCTCTTTTAATGGGCTTTCTTTGCTAAGACTTCAGGCATCAAAAAGGGCGAACACAACGGAAGTGGGCTCTGTCTCTTAGAGCCTGTGGAGGCCTAGACCCCCTGCACATAGCCAAGCCCGTGACAGGGTCAACCCCTTGCTAACCATGGGTCCCACCCTAGACATATAATTCACGCGTCTGGGCCCCACAATGTGTTAATGCACAACCTAGTTGTATGCCTAGCGTACATGTGTAACATATGCAGGTCCAATCAAATTAGTGTAACGAAGGCACATGTGGGGTCGGCACGACCGTCCCCACCACCCTTAGACCCCGTGGCCCATACCGGTTCACCCAGACCACGACAACATTGGACCAAACTGGGCCCAAGCCCAGTGGTCCATACCGGTTCACCCAGACCACGACAACATTGGACCAAACTGGGCCCAAGCCCAATGGCATCGTTTTCTCCATTTGATTCGTAATTACTAACTTAACAAATGATTGGGAGCATTTTTTAAACTTTAAGCGATATGACAATTTGCTAACATTCTTATCAAACTTTGGTTTTGATCGATTAAAAGGATATAAATAGACCAAAAGTTGTTCGATTGGTTCATCGTTTAGTGCGTTTGATTCCTTTTTAAGAATTTAGTAAATAAGTACATATTTCTTTAAAACAACTAAATATACATTCGTGACGAGATTGGTGCTTTGTTCTAAAATGAACCAAGCGAATAAAATCACATAAGTTATATATTAGTAACTAGCTGGGGTGCTTTGTTGTAAAACTAGTTAAGTGAATAAAATCACATGAGTTAAGCAAGAACAGTCAAATTGTTGGATCGCTTTCTCTATTTGATTAGTAATTATAAATATAATGAATGATTTGGAGGTATTTCAAAACTTTAAACGATATAACAATTTGTATACATTTTTAACAAACTTCGATTTTCATCGATTAAAAAGGATATAGCTAGACAAAAAGTTGTCTGATTAGTTTGTTTGATTCTCTCTTACGAGTTCGTGACGAACTTGAGGGTTCTTTGTTCTAAAACTAATTAAGCAAATAAAATCGAATTGTGGCATCATTTTCTCTATTTGATTAGTAATTACGAATGTAAAAAATGATTGGGAGGTCATTTTAAATTTTAAACGATATAACGATTTATGTACATTCTAAACGAACTTTGATTTTAATCCATTAGAAGGGCATAACTAGACCAAAATTAGTTCGATTGGTTCGTCGTTTAGTACATTTGATATGTTTTTATAAACTTTGTATATGAGTATGTATTTATTTAAAATAACTAAATATACATTCGTGACGAGCTTTGGTGCAATAGGTTCATCGTTTAGTGCATTTAATTCATTCTTACAAACTTAGTAAATGAGTAAGTAATTTTTTAAAACAACTAAATATACATTCGTGACGAGCTTGGGTGCTTTGTTCTAAAACTAGCTAAGCGAATAAAATCACATAAGTTAAGGAAGAACGATCAAATTGTGGCATCACTTTCTCCATTTGATTAGTAAATACAAACGTAATAAATGATTGGGAGGTTTTTTAAACTCTAAATAATATAACGATTCATATACATTCTTAACTAACTTCGGTTTTATTCTAGTAAAATGATATAACTAGCCAAAAGTGGTCCAATTGGTTTGTTGTTCAGTACTTTTGTTTCATTTTTACAAACTTACTAAATGAGTACGCATATCCTTAAAATAACTAAATATACATTCGTGACGAGCTTAGAAGATTTTTCTAAAACTAGTTAAGCGAATAAAATTAAATAAGTTAAGGAAGAACAGTAAAATAGTGGCATCACTTTTTCCATTGGATTCGTAATTGCAAACATAAAACATGATTAGGAGGACTTTTTAAATTTTAAACGATAATGATTTGTGCACATTCTTAACGTATATCAGTTTTAATCGATTAAAACAATATAACTAGACCAAAAGTGGTTCAATTACTTCATCGTTTGGTGCATTTTATCCGTTCTTATGAACTTAGTAAATGAGTAACTATTTTTTTTAAATAACTAAATATCCATTTGTGACGAGCTTCGTTGCTTTGTTCTAAAACTAGTTAAGTGAATAAAATCACATAAGTTATGGAAGAACGGCCAAATTGTGGCATTGCTTTCTTGATTTAATTAGTAATTACGAACGTAACAATTGATTGGGAGGCCTTTTTAAACTTTAAACGTTGTAACGATTTGTGCATATTTTTATAACGAAGTTAAGTTTCAATCGATTAAAATGATATAACTAAATAAAAAATGGTCCAATTGGTTTGTCATTTAGTGCATTTGATTTATTCTTATGAACTTAGTAAATAAGTCGGTAATTATAGATTGATAGGTTATAACTTGACTACAAGTGGTCCGATTGCATCGTCGTTTAGTGCATTTAATTTATTTTTATTGACTTAGTAAATGAGTAAGTATTTCTTCAGAACAACTAAATATATATTCATGACGAGCATAGGTGCTTTATTCTAAAACTTGCTCAGAGAATAAAATCACATAAGAATGGTCAATTTGTGGTATCACTTTCTCTATTTTATTTGTAATTACAAATGCTACAAAGGATTCGGAAAACTTTTTAAACTTTAAACTATATAATAATTTGTGCACATTCTTAACAAACTTTGTTTTTAATCGAATAAAATGATATAACTAGAATAAAAGTTGTCCGATTACCCTCTTTTAGTGCATTTGATTTATTCTTATGAACTTAGTAAATGAGTAAGTATTTTTTTAAAACAACTAAATATACATTTGTGATGACTTGGGTGCTTTGTTTTAAAACTAGTTTAAAAAATAAAATCACATAAGGAAGAACAGTCAAATTGTAGTATTGTTTTCTCCATTTAATTCTTATTTACGAATGTAATGAATGAGCGCAAGGTCTTTCAAAACTTTAAATGATATAAAAATTTGTGCACATTCTTAACGAACTTCAGTTTCCATGATTAAAAGGATATAACTAGACTAAAATGTGATCCGATTAGTTCGTTATTTAGTGTGTTTAATTCATTCTTATGAACTTAGCAAATGAGTACGTATTTATTTAAAATAACTAAATATACATTCGTGACTAACTTAGGTGCTTTGTTCTAAAACTAGTTAAGCTAATTAAATCACATAAGGTAAGAAAGAATGGTCAAATTGTTGCCTCACTTTCTCCATTTGATTAATAATTACGAAGGAACAAATTATTCGGAGGTCTTTTTAAACTTTAAATGATATAACGATTTTTGCACATTCTTAATAAAGTTTGATTTTAATCGATTAAAATGATATAATTAGACCAAAAGTAATCCAATTGGTTCATTGTTTAGTACATTTGATTCGTTTTTATGAACTTAGTAAATAAGTAAATATTTTTATAAAAAAACCTAAATATACATACATAAGTTAAGAAGACCAAGTTGTGACATTGCTTTCTCCATTGGATTCATAATTGTGAACGTAACAAATGATTAGGAGGGATGTTTAAACTTTAAACGATATAACTATTTATGCACATTCTTAACGAACTTCGGTTTAAATCAATTAAAATGATATAACCAGACCAAAGTGATCTGATTAGTTCATCGTTTAGTGTGTTTAATTTGTTCTTACGAACTTAGTTAAATATAGATTTGTGACAAGCTTGGTTGGTTTGTTCAAAAACTAGTTAAGCGAATAAAATCACATAAGTTAAGGAAGAACGGTCAACTTGTAGCATCGCTTTCTATATTTAATTAGTAATTATGAACGCAACAATTGATTAGTAATAAACTCACATAAGTTAAGGAAGAACGGTCAAATTGTGGTATCACTTTCTTCATTTGATTTGCCATTACGAACGTCGTAACAAATGATTGGTCGGTCTTTTTAAACTTTAAAAGATATAACGATTTGTGTACATTCTTAACGAACTTCAGTTTTAATCGATTAAAATAATATAAATAGACCAAAAGTGATCCAATTGCTTCATTGTTTAGTACGTTTGATTAATTCTTATGAACTTAGTAAATGAGTACATATTCCTTAAAACAACTAAATATGCATTTGTGATAAGCTTAGGCGCTTTATTCTTAAACTAGTTAAGCGAATAAAATTACATAAGTAATGGAAGATTGGTCAAATTGTGGCATCGCTTTCTCTGAACCAAAACACACTAAATGACGAACCAATCAGACCACTTTTGGTCTAGTTATATATCCTTTTAATCAATTAAAACTGAACTTTATTAAAATGTGCACAAATTATCATATTATTAAAACTGAGCTTCATTAATTTATTATGATCATAATTATGAATTAAGTGGAGAAAGGGATGCCAGAATTTGACCGTTCTTTAAATTATGTGATTTTGTTCACTTAACTACTTTTTAGAACAAAGCATCCAAGCTAGTCCCGAATGTATATTTAGTTCTTTTAAAGAAATACGTATTCATTTACTAAGTTCCTAAAAAAGAATCAAATGCACTAAACAACGAACCAATCAGACCACTTTTGGTTTAGTTAAGAAAGTGTACAAATTATTATATCGTTTAAAGTTTTAAAAGACCTCCTAGTCATTTGTTCTGTTCGTAATTATAAATCAAATGAAGAAAGTGATGCCACAATTTGCCCTTTCTTCCTTGACTTATGTGATTTTATTCGCTTAACTAGTTTTAGAACAATGCAACTAAGCTCGTCACTAGGTTCATAAGAGAGAATCAAACACATTAAACGACGAACTAATCGGACCACTTTTTGTCTAGTTATATCCTTTTAATCGATGAAAACCAAAGTTCATTAAGAATGTACACAAATTATTATATCGTTTAAAGTTTTGAAATACCTCCCAATTATTCATTACACTTATAATTACTAATCATATAGAGAAAGCGATCCAACAATTTGACCGTTCTTGCTTAACTCATGTGATTTTATTCACTTAACTAGTTTTACAACAAAGCAACCAAGCTAGTCATGAATATATATTTAGTTTTTTTAAAGAAATGCATACTCATTTACTAAGTTCGTAAAAATAAATCAAACGTACAAAATGATGAACTAATCGGACAACTTTTTGTCTATTTATTTACTTTTAATTAATTAAAAATAAAGTTCGTTAAGAATGTACACAAATCATTATATCATTAAAAATTTAAAAAACATCATAATAATTTGTTATGTTTGTAATTATGAATTAAATAGAGAAAGCGATGCCACAATTTAACCATTCTTCCTTAACTTATGTGATTTTATTCGCTTAATTAGTTTTAGAATAAAACAACCAAGTCCGTCACGAATGTATATTTAGTTATTTTAAAGAAATACGTACTTATTTACTAAGTTCGTAAAAATAAATCAAATGTACTAAACAACGAACCAATATGACTACTTTGGTCTAATTATATCCTTTTAATTAATTAAAATTATAGTTCATTAAGAATGTGTACAAATTGTTATATTGTTTAAAGTTTTGAAAGACCTCCCAATTATTCATTACGTTCGTAATTACAAATCAATTTGAGAAAGTGATGCTACAATTTGATCCTTCTTCCTTAATAACTTATGTGATTTTATTTATTTAACTAGTTTTAGAATAAAGCACTCAAGCTAGTCATCAATGTATATTTAGTTCTTTTAAAGAAAAACCTACTCATTTACAAAGTTCAGAAGAACAAATCAAATACACTAAATGACGAACAAATCGGACCACTTTTGGTCAAGTTATATCAATTTAATCGATTAAAACCGAAGTTAATTAAGAATGTTCACAAATCGTTATATCCTTTAATGTATTGAAGGACCTCCTAATCATTTATTACATTTATAATTACGAATGAAATGGAGAAAGTGATGCAACAATTTGACAGTTCTTCCTTAACTTAAGTAATTTTATTTGCTTAACTAGTTTTAGAACAACGAACCTAGCCTCATCACGAATGTATATTTAGTTGTTTTAAAAGATATACGTACTCATTTACTATGTTTGTAAGAACGAATCAAATACACTAAATGATGAACAAATTGGACTACTTTTAGTCTTGTTATATATTTTAATCAATTAAAACTGAAGTTGGTTAACAATGTATAAAAATTGTTATATCGTTTAATGCTTTGAAAGACCTCCTAATCATTTATTTCATTTGTAATTACGTATTAAATGGAGAAAGCGATGCAACACTTTGACTGTTCTTACTTTAACTAGTTTAACTAGTTTTAGAACAAAGTAACCAAGCTCGTCACGAATGTATATTAAGTTATTTTAAAGAAATGCGTACTCATTTACTAAGTTCATAAGAACGAATCAAACGCAGTAAATGACAAACTAATTAGACCACATTTGGTCTAGTTATATCATTTTAATCGATTAAAACCAAAGTTCGTTAAGAATGTGCACAAAATCATTATATCGTTTAAAGTTTTGAAAGACATCTTAATCGTTTTTTACATTTGTAACTACAAATCAAATTGAGAAAGTGATGCCATAATTTGACCATTTTTTCTTAACTTATATAATTTTATTTTCATAACTAGGTTTAGAACAAAGCACCGAAGCAAGTCACGAAAGTATATTAGTTCTTTTAAAGAAATACGCACTTATTTACTAAGTTTGTATGAATGTATCAAATGCAAAAAATGACAAAATAATCGGACCATTTTTGTTATAGTTATTTCCTTTTAATTGATTAAAACCAAAGTTTGTTAAAAATGTAAACAAATTATTATATCATTTAAAGTTTCAAAAGTTCTCCTAATTATTTGTTAAGTTCATAATTACTAATTAAATAGAGAAAGTGATGCCACAATTTGATCGTTCTTCCTTAACTTATTTGATTTTATTTACTTAATTAGTTTTATAACAAAGCACCCAAGAATGTATATTTAGTTCTTTTAAAGAAATAGGTACTAATTTACTAAGTTCATAATAATAAATCAAACGTACAAAACAACGAACCAATCGGACCACTTTTAGTCAAGTTATTTTCTTTTAATCGATTCAAACCAAAGTTCATTAAAAATGTGTAAAAATTATTATATCATTTAAAGTTTTAAAAGGTCACCTAATAATTTGTTATATTTATAATAACTAATAATATGGAGAAAGCGATGCAACAATTTGATCGATAAAAACTAAAGTTCGTTAAGAAAGTGTACAAATTGTTATATCGTTTATTGTTTTGAATGACCTCCTAATCATTTATTACATTTGTAATTATGAATCAAATTGAGGAAGTGATCAACAATTTGACCATTCTTCCTTAACTTATTTGATTTTATTCACTTTTAGAACAAAGCACTTAAGCTCGTGACAAATGTATATTTAGTTATTTTAAAGAAATACGTACGTGCTAATTTACTAAGTTTTTAAGAACGAATCAAATGCACTAAATAACGAACCAATCGAACCACTTTTGGTTTAGTTATTTTTCTTTTAATCGATTATAATCGAAGTTCGTTAAGAATACGCACAAATTGTTATATCGTCTAAAGTTTTAAAAGGCCTCCTAATTATTTGTTATGTTCGTAATTATGAATCAATTGGAGAAATCGATGCCACAATTTGACTGTTCTTCTATAACTTATGTGATTTTATTTGCTTCTAGAATAAAACACATAAGCTCGTCACGAATGTATATTTAGTTGTTTTAAAGAAATACGTATTCATTTACTAAGTTCGTATGAATAAATCAAACGGACTAAACTACGAACCAATTAGACCACTTTTGGTCTAGTTATTTCCTTTTAATTAATTAAAACCGAAGTTTGTTAAAAATGTACATAAATCGTTAGCTTAAAGTTTAAAAAGTCCTAATCATTTATTACATTTGTAATTACAAATCAAATAGATAAATGATGCCAAAATTTAGCCATATAAGATATGGAAGAATGGTCAAATTATGGAATTGCTTTATTAATTTAAGTCACTTTTAAGAATATAATAAATGAATGGGATGACTCTTTAAACTTTAAACGATATAATGTTTTGCACACATTATTAACATTCTTTGGTTTTAATCGAACAAAATGATATAACTTGACCAAAAGGGGTCCGATTGGTTCATCGTTTTGTACATTTGATTTATTCTTTTGAAGATAAATGTGAGCGTATTTATTTTAAATAATTAAATATACATTCATCATGAGTTATAGGATTTTGTGATAAATTTAGTTAAGCGAATGAAATCATATAAGCTAAAGAAGAATGGTCAATTGTGAATCACTTTGTTAATTTAATTCATTATTATAAATATAATACATGATTGGGAGGTCTCTTTACTCTTTAAACTTTAAACGATATAATGAATTGTGCACATTCTTAACATTCTTCGGTTTTAATTGAACAAAAGGATATAACTTGACCAAAAGGGGTCCGATTGGTTCATCATTTTATACATTTGATTCATTCTTTTGAACTTAGTAAATGCATATGTATTTATTTAAAACAAATAAAGATACATTCATCACGAGTTATGGTGTGTTGTTATAAATTTAGTCGAGCGAATGAAATCATATAAACTAAGGAAGAATGGTCAAATTGTAGAATCACTTTGTTAATTTAATTCGTTATTACAAATATAACATATGAATGGGAGGTCTCTTTAAACATTAAATGATATAAAGATTTTTACATATTCTTCACTTTCTTCAGTTTTAATCGATCAAAAGGATATAACTTGACCAAAAGGGGTCCAATTGGTTCGTCGTTTAGCACGCTTTATTTATTCTTTTAAAATTAGCAAATGAGTATGTATTAATTTAAAACAATGAAATATACATTTGTAACAGGCTTTAGTACATTAATTTAAATTGTTGAATCACTTTGTTAATTTCATTCGTTATTATGAATGTAACAAATGAATATGAGGACTATTTAAACTTGAAGCGACATAATTGTTTGTGGACATTCTTAACTTACTTTGGTTTTAATCGATTAAACTAATATAACTTAACTAAAAGGGGTATGATGGGTTTATCGTTTAGCATGTTTAATTCATTCTTTCAAACTTAGCGAATGAGTGCATATTAATTTAAAATAATTAAATATATACATTTGTGGTGAGCTTTGGTGTTTTGTTCTAAATCTAGTTAGGTGAATAAAATTATATAAGCTAAGACATAACAGTTAAATTTTGGAATCACCTTGGCGATTTGATTCATTATTACAAACGTAACAAATTAATATCATATCTCTTTAAATTTTAAACGATATAACGATTTGTGCACACATTCTTAACTTACTTTGGTTTTAATTGATCAAAAGGATATAACTTAACTAAAAGTAGTCCGATTAGTTCATCATTTAGTTTGTTTGATTTATTCTTTCGAACCTAACAAATGAGTAAGTATTATTCATTTAAAATAATTAAATATATATTCGTGACAAGCTTTGGTTCTTTGTTCTAAATCTAGTTAAGCGAATATATTGATATAAGTTAAGAAATAATAGTTAAATTGTGGTATTACTTTGTTAATTTGATTCGTTATTATAAACTTAACATATCAATGGGAGGTCTCTTTAAACTTTAAATGATATAAAAATTTGTACTCATATACTTACTTT
The DNA here is from genome assembly GCA_035235625.1 of Saururus chinensis. Taxonomy (NCBI): domain Eukaryota; kingdom Viridiplantae; phylum Streptophyta; class Magnoliopsida; order Piperales; family Saururaceae; genus Saururus; species Saururus chinensis. The sequence continues at coordinate 35,223,040 of CP141140.1, forward strand.
GGTTTTAATCAATGAAAAAATATAACTTGACAAAAAGGGGCCCGCTAGGTTCATCATTTAGTACATTTGATTCATTATTTTGAACTTAGCAAATGAATACATATTAATTTAAAGCAATTAAAAATACATTTGTAACAAGGTTTGGTGTTTTGATCTAAATCTATTTAGGCGAAAGTGATCATATAAGTTAAGGAAGAATGACCAAATTGTAGAATCGCTTTGTTAATTTGATTTGTTATTACGAATGTAATAAATGAATGAGAGGCCTATTTAAACTTTAAACGATATAATGATTTGTGAACATTCTTAACTTAATTCGGCTTTAATCGATTAAAAGTATATATCTTAACGAGTGAGTACGCTTTCATATAAAATAATTAAATATACATTCGTGATGATTTTGGTGCTTTATTCAAAATCTTGTTAGCTAAATAAAAACATAAAAGCTAATGAAGAATTGTCAAATTATTTTGTTAATTTGATTCATTATCACGAACATAACATATGAATGGCATGTCTCTTTAATTGATATAACGATTATTGCACATTTTTAACTTACTTTGGTTTTAATCGATTAAACTAATATAACTTGACCAAAAAGGGTCCAATTGGTTCGTCATGTTGTGTGTTTAATTCAATATTTTGAACTTAGCAAATGAGTACTTATTTATTTAAAATAATTAAATATACATTCGTTGTGAGCTTTAGTGCTTTGTTCTAAATCTATTGAAGCGAATGTAATCATATAAAATAAGGAAGAACGGTCAAATTATAAGATCACTATGTTAATTTGATTTGTTATTATAAATGTAATAAATGAATGAGAGACCTCTTTAAAATTGAAATGTTATAACGATTTGTATAGATTCTTAACTTACTTCAGTTTTAATTGATTAAAAGGATATAACTTGACCAAAATGGGTCCGATTAGTTCATCATTTTGTACATTTAATTTATTCCTTTAAACTTAGCAAATGAGTACTTATTTATATAAAAAAAATTAAATATACATTTGTTACGAGCGAATAAAATCATATTAGCTAAGGAAGAACGGTCGAATTGTTAAATAACAATGTTAATTTGATTCATTATTAGAAATGAATGGGAGGTCTATCTGAACTTTAAATTATATAATGATTTATTCATATTCTTAACTTTCTTTAGGTTTAATCGGTTAAAATGATCTAACTTGACCAGAACGGGTCCGATTAGTTCATCATTAAGAACGTTTGATTTATTTTTTTTGACTTAGCAAATTAGTATGTATTTATTTAAAATAATTAAATATAAAATTTGGTGCTTTGTTATAAAACAAGTTAAGCGAATAAAATCACATAAGTTAAGGAAGAGTGGTAAAATTGTGGCATCGCTTTCTCCATTTGAGTTGTAATTACGAATGTAACAAATGATTTGGAGGCTTTTTTAAACTTTAAACGATGTAACAAATTCTTAATAAACATCAATTTTAATTAATTAAAATGATATTACTAGACTAAAAGTGGTTCCATTGGTTCGTGGTTTAGTACGTTTGATTTATTTTTACGAACTTAGTAAATGTGAGTACGTATTTCTTTAAAATAACTAAATCTACATTCGTGATAAGCTTATGTGATTTGTTTAAAACTTATTTAGCAAATAAAATTACATAAGTTGGAAAAATGGTCAAATTGTGGCATTGCCTTCGCCATTTGATTCTTCAAAAATAACAAATTATTAGTAGGACTTTCCAAACTTTGAACGATATAACTATCTATGCACATACAGAACGAACTTCAATTTTAATCAATTAAAATAATATAACTAAACCAAAAGTGGTCTGATTGGTTTGTCGCCTAGTGTGGTTGATTCTTTCTTACAAATTTAGTAAAATTTGACGTATTTCTTCAAAATAACTAAATATATATTCGTGACGAGTTTAGGTACTTTGTTCTAAAACTTGTTAAGTGAATAAAATTACATAAGTTAAGGAAGAACAGTCAAATTGTGGCATCACTTTCATAATTTGATTCGTAATTATAAACATAACAAATGAATATGAGGTCTTTTAAACTTTGAAAGATATAATGATTTGAACACATCCTGAATGAACTTCGGTTTTAATTGTTTAAAAGGATATAACTAGACCAAAAGTGGTCCAATTAGTTCATCATTTAATGTGTTTGATTTGTTCTTACATACTTGACAACTAAGAATGTATTTCTTTAAAAAATTAAATATTCATACGTGACAAACTTGGGTGTTTTTTTTCTAAAACTACTTAAGCGAATAAAATCACATCAATTAAGGAAGAACGGTTAAATTCTGACATTGCTTTCTCCATTTGATTTATAATTTACGAAGGTAGCAAATGATTAGGGTCTAAACGAGACAATAAGTTGTGTATATTCTTATCAAATTTTGGTTTTAATCAATTAAAACGATATAACTAGACCAAAAGTGGTCCGATTGGCTCATCGTTTAGTGCATTTGATTCGTTATTACCAACTCATTAAATGAGTACATAATTCTTTAAAATAACTAAAATACATTCGTGACGAACTTGGGTACCTTGTTCTAAAATTAGTTACGCGAATAAAATCAAATAAGTTATGGAAGAACGGTCAAATTGTGGAATTGCTTTTGCCGTTGATTCGTAATTATGAACACAAGAAATGATTTGGAGGTCTTTTTAAACTTTAAACAATATAATGGTTTATGCACATACTTAATAAAGTTTAGTTTTAATCTATCCGATTAGTTTGTCCTTTAATGTGTTTGATTCATTCTTACGAATATAGTAAATAAGTACGTATTTCTTTAAAAGAACTAAATATACATTCGTGACAAGAACTAAGGAAGAAAAGCCAAATTATGGTATCGTTTTGTCTATTTTATTTGTAATTACGAACATAATATATGATTAAGAGGTATTTTAAAAATTTGAACGTTATAAAGATTTGTGCACATTCCTAATGAACTTAAATTTTAATCGATTAAAAAGATATAACTAGACGAAAAGTGGTCCAATTAGTTTGTCGTTTAGTGTGTTTAATTCATTCGTACGAATTTATTACATAACTACATATTTTTTTAAAAAAACTAAATATTCATTCGTGACGAGCTTCGATGCTTTGTTCTAAAATAAGTTAAACAAATAAAATTACATAAGTTATGAAAGAACGGTTAAATTGTGGCATCACTTTCTCCTTTTGATTTGTAATTATGAACATAACAAATGATTAGGAGGTCTTTTTAAACTTTAAACAATATAAAAATTTATGACCATTATTAACGAACTTCAGTTTTAATCGATTAAAATGATATAACTTGACCAAAAGTGGTTTGATTGGTTTGTCATTAGTGCGTGTTATTAGTTCTTACAAACTTAGTAAATAAGTACGTATTTCCTTAAAACAACTAAAATACATTGATTACGAGCTTGGTTCCTTGGTTCTAAAACTAGTTAAATGAATAAAATAACATAAGTTAAGGAAGAACTATCAAATTGTGGCATCACTTTCGCCATTTCATTTGTAATTACAAACGTAATAAATAATTAGGAGGTCTATTTAAATATTAAACGATATAACAATTTCTACACATAATTAACTAACTTGGGTTTTAAAAGGAAATAACTAGACCAAAAGTGGTCCAATTAGTTCATCATTTAGTGTGTTTAATTTGTTCTTATGAACTTTGTAAATGAGTACGTATTTCTCTAAAAAAATTAAATATACATTTGTGATGAGCTTGGGTGTTTTTTTAAAAGTAGTTAAGTGAATAAAAATCATATAAGTTAAGGAAGAAAGGTCAAATTGTGGCATCGCTTTTTTCATTTAATTTGTAATTACAAACATAATTATTAGGAGGTCTTTTTAAACTTTAAACGATATAATGATTTATTCACATTTTTAACGAAGTTCAGTTTAAATCAATTAAGATGATATAAGAGCAAAAGTGGTCTGACTGGTTCGTCAGTTTAAATCATATAAAGGACTACGACTTTCTTTAAAACAACAAAATTGTTATTCGTGACGAGCTTGGGTGCTTGGTTCTAAAACTAGTTAAGGGAATAAAATTACTAAACCATATGTGGTTCATTAGTTTGTCATTTACTACATTTGATTCATTCTTATAAACTTAGTAAATGAATATATATTTGTGACCAGCTTGGGTGCTTGGTTCTAAAACTAGTTAAACAAAGAAAATTACATAAGGTAATGAAGATTAGTCAAATTATTGAATCACTTTCTCTATTTAATTCGTAATAAATGATTAGGAGGACTTTATAAACTTTAAACGATATAACGATTTTTGCACATTCTTAAGGAACTTCAGTTTTAATCTATTTAAATGATATAACTAGACCAGAAGGTCCTATTAGTTTATCGTTTAGTTCTTTTAATTCGTTCTTACAAACTTAGTAAATAAGTACATAATTCTTTAAAACAACTAAATATACATTCGTGACGAGCTTGGGTGTTTTGTTCTAAAACTAGTTAAGCGAATAAAATCACATAAGAATTAAAACTTAGGAAATAAGTAGGTATTTAATTCAAAGAATTAAATATACATTCTGTCACAACCCGGATTTTAAAAGCATTTTTAATTAGCACAAACAGTAGGTAGCGAGAAATTTTTTTTCCTTAAATACAAAACAAATCCTTCAATTAAATATCTAATGATAACTGGGGTTCACAAATATGGATATCAAATTATATGATATTATTTAATGTCTAAAAATTCATAAAGAACGGCTCATCCATCTAAGTACAAGTCTGTTATCTGTCTGAAAATAAACAACTAAGTTGACTTTCATGTTAATGAAACACTTACGTATCGGAGTTGCAGAAATATAGAAACTTCATCTTGTGCTCGCCTGTCTTGGTCTTACTTGTCGTCGCCTAGAAAATCTGCAATTAGCCAAACCAAACAACAACCACAACAACAATGGAACCTCTCTGCCTTCAGGAGAAGATTTTCCAAAGGGCAAAAGGTTTTATTAATATTTTTTGGATCGGGCCAACATCACCCGATGTTAGTTGCCTACATACTCATCAGACAACATCTCCAATGTTTCCAACAAGATCGGATTCAAACGTAGTTCTGCCTAGAAACTATACTATCCTAAGAAGCATAGCATCACACATGGAATGCTTAGGTATTTTTAACCAACCTACATTTTAGTAAGTCCTTTAATTGTTCCACTTATCTAATTAACAAGGAATATCAAACAATGTTATTAATTATCTCACATTCCTTGTTTGATAATTAATACTATCAAATCTGTAACTCAGAGATTACTCGCCCCTCGAGAAATCTCCAAACATAGTACTCTAACCTTGGAGTAGACTACTTAATAATAGCTTAGCCCAAATCCCTAGGGCTCTCAATAGCCTGCTAAGAATCTGGAGAAGAGGATCCCAACTGTGCTCATGGACACAGATTGGCAAGAAACACAAGCCTTCCATGATGCTCATGTAAGTCCACTTTTTGTACGTACCAAATAGTCCTGGGAAGACCTGTGGGAGACCCGTAGTAAAGACCCACTGGTCAATACCTAAACTGTCGTGGCGATGAAGAAGCATATCGCAATCTCCACCATCCCAACTCTGGGAGAAAATGTCTTATAAGACATTACTAATGTATCCATAGAAGCCTCAAGTCTTTATGACCATTGACTCCCCCAAAAATCTGAACTTAGACTAGATTATTTCCATCCAGTCAAGTATCCACTCAAGTATTTGGGTCCTTTTTACCTTGTGAATCAGCCCAATAAATGAGCATCCATTGAGCTATGACTCAGAAAACATCCCGTAACCACCCTCGGCTCATTAACTAAAGTAAAATTCTATGTCATGGCCCCGTTCACTCCATGAACTGGTCCCAGCCCTAAAGAGGGTATTTCAGTCATTATCTTGATTAGGTATTCTCCCTACAATCCAACGACAACCAAAATTTCCTGATTAGTCCTTATTAACCTTAAGTTACTGATATAACTCAACACAACAATAATAAATGCAAGCATCAGAATAATCAACATATATGAAGTCACATAAGTGCATAAATAATAAATGGAGGCCCGTTGCACTCATTTGCAGAGCAAGGGCTTAGTGAATTCAAGCCCGAACTCTAATGCAACACACGAGTTACGTATATAACACTATGTTGATCGATGCACTAGGTTGCAGACACATGTAATACGCTGTTTTAAACCCTAAGAATTAGGGTTCTTCCTCTTATTTTTCGTGACACTATGACTTGACAAGGTCTTCGTGTCACTTAGTGGTCACACCCCTTCCTTTTGAAGTCATTTAATGTCATTCTAGGGCACCCTAACACTTAGTTGCTAGGTTATCCGTTCCAGTGAAAACAAAACATACTGCACCCTAAGGGCATTAGGGTATACTACCCTCCCTTAGGTCATTTGGTCATCTCACTACCCTTTTATTTATTTTAAGTCATAATCCTCTCAGGAGGCTCCACTCAAACTGACCTGCGCTTGGCGGACCCACTCTAACGGGTATTTCTGTCATTTGGTTTAAGGCCTTATTGACATCCAATGGGTCCAAGATTTAACTTAAGGGTACTACTTGACTTTATTATGGATTGTGTAATTTTCTTGGTGTGTGACATGGTCGTGAACCCCTTGAACCCACCCAGGTTTACTTAACAGTTTATGATTAAACCTAGGGACAAAATGGTTAATTACCAATCACTGCGATTTTTCCTTATGAAAATGTTTGGCCTATAATTAGTTTACCCATTAAAATCTTACTGGGAGTTTTCCCAATTTTTATATAAACTCATTGGTCCCTGAACCGGAGCCCCTAAGTCGGGTAAGTGGTTTTCACACAATAATTTAACAATAAAGGGTCATTTTAAAGTCACTGGGATTTTTTCCCAAGATGAAACTTGGCCAGAATACTCCCACACCTCTCAAGGTACAATATTAATTTTCTATAAATTTTTTTGGCATTTTTATCCCCCTAAACCGGACTCGGTTCGACCCTTCCCTTATTTCTTTTTTTTTTCAAACCGTTCTAGTTTGGTTTGGTTTGATGACTCGCAACGTAGGTCGTCTTCCCGGTGACTGGCCAGAGGCATTTCCATCTCTGGCGGTGCTGCCCCTGGCCACCACAGCAGGGCGGTGGTCTGAGCTCCACCGGATCGCCGCCAGACGGCAATCCCAGTGCGGCTTGCCCCCCCGCAGCAGCCCGGTGGCCGGCTAGGACTAAAGACGCAATTTTCTTTAAAAAATCGTCGAAGAAGCCGCGACGGTAGGGTACCACGGGATGGGCTTCACCGGATCACCATCGTCTGGTGATTCCGGCTACCCAGGTCCCTGCAGCCGGGAGCTGCGTCGCGCTATAGCAGTGCTCTCTTATTTTTTTTTACGACCCGGCGGCTTGCACAGCGGCAACCGATCCACTGCCGCCGGATCCAAGGCTGCTGCAGCTAGGGCCAGGGCCGGCGCGCCCTTCCTACAATGGGTCCAGCCACCAACGGTCAGCTGGTGGCCAGCCGGTGACTGGCTGGCAGTCGGACAACAACAAAATAACTGTTAAAAAAATTGCATGAACAGGTGATTGCAGAAATCACTGTTCATGTAAATTACAAATACGATTCATATTTAATTTACAAATCTATGCTAATCTTGACTCGAAATCATATCTCAATGGACGAGTTGCCGTCTATCCACTGCTATCGGAACTTCACCAGAGTCTCCACTGTCGGAACTTCACTGGAGTCTCACCGGAAAATTTCAATGACGACTCCTCCTTACCCGGTCAAAAGATCCCCCCTAAGAGCCCCAATTATGTGTTTTTATAGGCATGAGATTAGGGTTTTTAATCCCTAAGGAGTTGGGCCAAAATTTCCTCAATTCGGCAACCAAATTGGACCCCAAAAACATAAATTTCGAAATACTAATTGATCGGGCCCGTATAGTGACTTAAACGGACAATTCGCGGGTCTAATTTGGGTAAACAAGCCCTGCACGATATGTTCAACTTTGAATGGTCGTATCTCCCTCATCCGAACTTCAATTCGCACATTCTTAATGGCGTTTCGAAGTTCTTTCTGTCTAATTCCCATCCATATAGTTTCAGCTACCAATTCCAAGCATTGAATAAGTTATTACAATAGGAAGGTCAAGGGGTTCAAACCCTAATTTCCAAGTGGTCAACTTCGGGAATTTAGAAAATTCCCAAATGTTACACATTCGTGACGAGCTTTGGTGCTTTGTTCTAAATCTAGTTAAACGAATAAAATCATATAAACTAAGGAAAATGGTCAAATTGTGGAGTAACTTTATACATTTGATTCGTTATTACGAACGTAAAAAATGAGTGGGAGGCCTTTTGAAACTTTAAACGATATAACAATTTGTGCACAATCTTAACTACTTCGGTTTTAATTGATCAAAATGATATAACTTGACTAAAATTGGTCCGATTGGTTCGTTGTTTATTATATTTGATTTATTCTTTTGAACTTAGAAAAGGAGTACTTATTAATTTAAAACAATTAAATATATATTTATGATGAGCTTTGGTACTTTATTCTAAATCTAGTTAAGTGAATAAAATTATATATGTTAAGGAAGAACGGTTAAATTGTGGAATCACTTTTTAAATTTGATTTATTATTACGAATGTAACATTTGAATGAGAGGTCTCTTTAAATGAAATAATGAATTGTGCACATTCTTAACTTACTTCGATTTTAATCGATCAAAAGGGTATAACTTGACCAAACGGGGTCCGATTGGTTCGTCGTTTAGTACGTTTGATTTATTTTTTTGAACTTAGCAAATGAGTATATATTTATTTAAAATAATTAAATATACATTCGTGACGAGCTATAGTGCTTTGTCCTAAATATAGTTAAGCGAATAAAATCATATAATTTAAGGAAGACCAGTCAAATTGTAGAATCACTTTGTTAATTCGATTCGTTATTATGAATGTAACATATTAATAAGAGCTCAATTTAAACTTTAAACAATATAACCATTTGTACACATTTTTAACTTAATTCAGTTTTAATCGATTAAAAGGATATAACTTGACTGAAAGTTGTCCGATTAGTTCGTCGTTTATTACATTTAATTTATTCTTTCGAACATAGCAAATGACTATGTAGTTATTTAAAATAATTAAATATCCATTCCTGACATGCTTTATTGCTTTGTTTTAAATCTAGTTACGCGAATAAAATCATATAAATTAAGGAAGAACAATTAAATCGTTGTATCACTTAGACAATTTGATTCATTATTATGAATGTAGCAAATGAAAGGGAGGTCTCTTTAAATGATATAACGATTTGTACACATTCTTAAAGTACTTTGGTTTTATTCGATCAAAAGGATATAAGAAGACTAAAAGGGGACCGATTGGTTTGTCATTTAGTGTGTTAGATTTATATATTCGAACTTAGGAAATGAGTACATATTCAATTCAAAAAATTAAATATATATTCGGGATGAACTTTAGTGATTTGTTCTAAATTAGTTAAGTGAATGAAATCATATAAACTAAGGAAAAACGGTAAAATTGTGGAATTACTTTGTCAATTTAACGCATTATTACAAACATAAAAAATGAATGAGAGATCTCTTTAAACTTTAAATGATATAACGATTTGTGCACATTCTTAACTTCGATTTTAATCGATCAAAAGGATATCACTTAACCAAAAGGGGTCCGTTTGGTATGTTTGATTTATTGTTTTGAACTTAACAAATAAGTATGTATTAATTTAAAATAATTAAATATACATTTGTGGCGAGCTTTGGTGCTTTATTCTAAATCTAGTAAAGTGAATGAAATTATATAAGCTAAGTAAGAAATGTCAAATTGTGGAATCGTTTTTTCAATTTAATTCGTTAATATGAACGTAACAAATAAATGGGAGATCTCTTTAAACTTAAAATGATATAACGTTTTGTGTACATTCTTAACTTACTTCATTTTTAATCGATTAAAAGGATATAACTTGACCAAAAGCAGTCCGATTGGTTCACCGTTTATGTTTAATTCATTATTTTGAACTTAGGAAATAAGTACATTTTAATTTAAAATAATTAAATATACATTTGTGGCGAGCCTTGGTAGTTTTTTCTAAATCTAGTTAAGCAAATGAAATCATATAAGTTAAGGAAGATGGTCAAATTATAGAATCACTTTGTCAATTTGATTCGTTATTACAAATGTAACAAATAAATAGGAGGACTTTTTAAACTTTAAACGATATAACCATTTGTGAATTTTCTTAACTTACTTCAGTTTTAATCAATTAAAAGGATATAACTTCACCAAAAGGGTCCGATCGGTTCGTCATGTAGTACGTTTAATTCAATCTTTTGAAGTTAGCAAAATGAGTACATAATAATTTTATATTATATAAGTTAATGAATAACAGTCAAATTGTGTAATAACTTCGTCAATTTGATTCGTAACAAAAGTAAAAAATTAATGGAATGTCTTGTTAAACTCTAAACGATATAATGATTCGTGCATATTATTAACTTCGGTTTCAATCAATCAAAAGGATAGAACTTGACTAAAAGGGGTCCGATTAGTTCATCATTTAGTATGTTTGATTTTTTTCAGCTATAAGTACGTATTCATTTAAAAGAATTAAATATACATTTGTGACGAGCTTTGGTGTTTTATTTTAAATCTAGTTAAGCAAATGAAATTATATAAGTTAAGGAATAACGGTCAAATTGTTGTATAACTTTGTCAATTTAATTTGTTATTATGAATGTAACAAATAAATGGGAGGTCTCTTTAAACTTTAAATGATATAACGATTTGTGCACTTTCTTAACTTACTTCGGGTTTAATCGATCAAAATGATATGACTTAACAAAAAATGGGTCCGTTTGGTTTGTCATTTAGTACGTTTGATTCATTCTTTTGAACTTAGCAAATACATGGTATTCATTTAAAAAAATCAAATATACATTGGTGTTATATCTTTTTTCGATTACGGTTAAAGGTAATTAGTGATTTTTGTAATAAATTATAGACAGTTTTAACTTTTGAAACCTTCATATTGGAGTAGAGCTCGAAGAAACGAGTGTAACGAATCAAAGAACGAGCGAAATGGAGGTCGGGACCGGAAGTTATGACCTTTGAGAATCAAAGAAAATAGGTGGGACCCACTTGAAAAGAGCATGATTTATTGCTTTAAGAGGTTATCAAAGGGCTCGTCGATATGAGTACAACGGTTCCTAGAACGCGCGAATCTGAATCCAGGGTAGGGAGATATACACGTTTAAAGATTTGGATTTATATAAAAATAATAATAAATGAAAAAATGAAAACGAAATGGCACATGCCCGCTAAACCACATATGAAGGGTTTTGTTTTTTGAGTTGGTGATCGTATGAGGAGGAAATGCCCCGAGACTAGGAGAGGCCTTGCTAGTCATCTTCGAACACCGGAGCAAGAAAAAGAGACCCGGAGCAAGACGGGGTTCTGTCCGTAGTTACCGAGCCTCAACAAGAGAAACAATCTTGAGTAGGGGAGGTTCTGTCTACCGCTCATGGGCGCAGAAAAAGAGAAGAGTCTTCGGTAAGGAGAACGTTTGTACGTAGTCTTTTAGTGCAAGACGAGGTACATATAAAGGCTAGAAGAAGCTCCGTCTACTACTTTCAGATCTGAAGGGGAAGATGCCCAGAAGGAATGAGCAACTCCGAATACCGCTACCTTACGAGACATGATGGGAGTAAGCATTTCTGATCTCCCATTTTAATTATAGAACGACATGTGCTAGTTATGATGTATGCTATGCTATCCATATGCTTGTTATGCTTATATGCCATGATGTGTGCTTATATGCCATGATGTGCGCTTATATGCTATGATGTGTGTGGTCTCGCTCTAGGGTAGAGCGAGACGTGTAATATGTATTTTTGGTCTCAGCTCAGTGATAGAGCGAGACGTGTATATGTGGTTATGATCCCGCTTGGTGGTACAGCAAGATGTACGATTTCATTGATTTATTAACTTCTACTTTACTCCGATAGATTATGAGTTTCAGTATGATTCAATTCAATTTTAGTATATACATATTTTAACATGTATGATTTTGTGATGTCTGATATATGTAGTAGCCGATAGGCAGAACTATGTTCGGATCCAATCGTGTTGGAATAATATCTCCAATACGTACGTAGGCAACCAACGGCAAGGCAACGTTGGCCCGATCCAAATTATTTATAAATATATATTTTATTTTATTTTACACGCGACGAACTATGAAGCTTTGTTGTGTGTATGTGTTCGTTACAACCTAAGTCTACGTACGGGGAAGCATTGAAGCTCTGTAGTGCGTAAACAAATGTTGTACCTCTCGCACACAAACGATGATTTCTGGCTTAAGGAAAAAAAATTTTATTAGTGATTTTGTGGGCCCGGCTCGGGTCGAGTCGTTACAAATGGTATCAGAGCATTGATCTGTCTGCAAGAGTATAATAAGAATTTTGATTTTAAATTTTCTGTTTTGAATGTGATGGGATTGTCTTGAAATAAATTTGAAGTAAATTTCTCTTCTAAGATGTGTTGTCGTTGATTTGAATTAAATTTTGATTTTCAACTTTCAATTATGCATGTACGATATTAGATTTTAATTCAAATTTAATTTTAAAATTCTATTTTGCACATGAAACATTGTACTTAATACAAGCCTCGATTTTGAGCGTTCTATTTTACATGTATGACTTTAGATTAATATGTGCTCTAATTTTAAGAACTTGATTTTTAAGTAGATTTTGAATTGAAATTTATGTTTGCATACCTTGCAATGGATTTGCTATTAATGTAAATCTTATGATTTTTAATCTTAAACAAAAATGATTTGAAAATGTTGTTATGAATAAATTGTGCTAGATTGTGACATATAATTTTGTTATACTTTTGTGATGTTAAAATTACATCAAACTCTAATTTTGATAAATTCTAATTTGTTTAATTAGAATTAATTTTATTTTATCCTACGTATGTGTATCTGACTGATGGCATGCTTAGACTTTATAGATGTCGATTTTAAATTAGAATTGATTTGGAATTTTTGCTTTCAATATGTTGCATCTGATTTAGTATGAGATTTAATCAAAGAATTATTCGAGAGTTTTGTTCGACATGTGTTGCATGAAATTTGATGTAAACATCAATTTGATAGTTTTCATTTTTCAATTAAAAATTATTTATAGTTTAAATCTAAATGTGTTGCATCATGCTTAATTTTTTATTGGATTTAATATGAACTTTGCTTTTGAATTTTTTCATCTTGTATATGTGACATCAGGATTTATATGAATTCTGATTTTTACAAATTATAAATTTTAATCGTAAGTTATATGAAAATTCTTTCTGAATAATTTGATTTAGATTTAATTTAAAATTCCATTTTGCATGTGTTACATTGAATTTCAGAGAGATTTTGATTTTCTCCAAATTTCAATTTTTCATCGAGAATAAATTGAAATTTTGTTTTACAAGTGTGATTTTAGATTTAATCCGAAACCTTGATTTTTACAAATTCTGATTTTTAATTTGACTCGATCAAAAATTTTGTTTTGGATTCGTTACCTTTTTTTTTGTTTTCTGCAACTTTGATTTCAATGTGTTTTAAACTATGGTAAAATTACCACGGGCAACCACCGATCGCTCATGCTATGGGATATAAAGCGTTTGTGGAAAACCCTACCGTTAATTCTACTTGAGTATTTAAATCAAATTTGATTTCAACTAATTCAAAAATTAAATTATTTTCAAAGACGGTAGAGTTACCACGGGGCAACCACTGACCACTCATGCTATGGGACATGAAGCGCTAGTAGAAAACCCCACGGTTAATTTTACTTAAGTATTTAAATCAAACTTGATTTCGACTGATTCAAAAATTAAATTATTTTTCAAAGACGGTGAGTTACTATGGGGTAACCACCGACCGCTCATGCTATGTGACATGAGGCACTAGTGAAAAACTCTACGGTTAATTCTACTCGAGTATTGAAATAAAATCTGATTTCGAATTGTTTATTTTTTAAAAATATTTTTGATTTAGAATTTTTTTTAAAGATGGTAGTATTATCACGAGGTAACCACCAAATGCTCATGGTGTGGGACATGAGGCGTTAGTGAAAAACTCCATGGTTAATTCTACCAGGGTGTTGAAATAAAATTTTAATTTCAAATTGTTTGTTTTAGAAAATATTTTTGATTTAGAAATAAATTTATTTTTAAATGCGGTGGAACCACCTCAGAGTAACCATCAAACACTTACGGTATAGAAGGTGAGGTGTTAATGGACAACCCTACAGTAAATTCTACCAATGTATTTATATGAAATGTCAATATTTTGAATGTTTACTTGATCTTTGAGCAAATCTGTTTTGAAAAATAGTAGAAATCCTGAAGAGAAATCACTAAACACCTATGATATGAAATATTAGGCGTTAGTGGATTACTCTAAGGTTGAATCTGCTAATGGATTTGATAGGAAATTTTGATTTCAAATCCTTGGGTATTTAAAAATAGATTTGAAATTTAGTAAATTTATCTCAATTGCCTGTGGAATTGCTAAGAAGAAACCATCAAACACCCGTGGTATAGGACATAGGTGTTAGTGGACAGCTTCAAGGTTGATTCCGCTAGTATATTGAAATGAATTTCGATTACAAATATGGTTTAATCAGAAATGTTTATTCAAGATTTGATTTAAAAATGAAGTTTTCGATAATTTGGGTCTTCGGACTCTCTGGATAGTTATAAAGCCCAAAAGCTATCAATTCTGGATACCACCAAATTTGGCTCTAGCGTGCACAAGTGTGGAGCATCATGGGAAAACTCCTATTCTTCTGTCTTTCATGGCCCTATGAGTGCGGATGAAGCCATTCGGTATCGTGGATTTAAATAAGGATATCCACCGAAATATTTATTCGGTTCTGGCGTGCACAGGTGTGGAGCATCATGGGGAAGCTCATATCCTTCCATCTTTTGTGGCCCCATGAGTGCGGATGAAGCTGTTCAGTATCGCGGATTTAAATAAAGATACCCACAGAAATATTATTCAGTTCTGGCACACACAAGAATGGAGCATCATGTGAAAGCTCCTATCCTTCCGTCTTCCGTGTCCCTATGAGTGCAGAAGTAAGCCATTAGGTATCATGACACTCTTATTTAAGATTTTTGAAATAAACGATATGTCTAATTTTAAATGGCATATCAATAATGAGTTATTCGATTTTGAAATTACTACCAGATTTCGTTTATGAATGATTTTTCGGATTTTGATGAACAATCAAATTATTGAACTTTGAAGGAATGATATGTCTAATTTTGAACGACATATTAGATTTCTGAATGATGATTTATTTGACTCTGAATTAAATATCAAATTTCGTATGATATGGTTTATCCAATTTTAAATTAATAATCGGATTTTGTTTGAAATATTTCATGTGATTATGAATTATTAGATACAGTTTGTGAATGTTTCATCAAATTTTAAAGATTGGATTCTATTTATATATAACTTATTTGATTATGACAAATTAAACTCTGTTAAACGATTACTTATCTGATTAGATATTGGAGTTTGTTAGATAATTATTTTTAATTAGATGTGTTTTGAAGAGTATTTTGGGCAAATTGCGAGGACGCAATTCCTTTAAGGGGGGGAAAATGTAATACCCCGCTTTTTCGATTATGTCTAACAAAGGGGTTAAAGGTAATTAGAAATTTTTGTAATAAATTATAGTCAGTTTCAAACTTTGAAACCTCCTTATTTGAGTAGAGTTCGAAGGAAACGAGCATAACAAATCAAAGAACAGGTGAAACGAAGGTCGGGATTAGAAGTTACGACCTTCAAGAATAGTAGAAAATAGGCGGGCCTACTTGGAAAGAGCATGATTTATTACTTTAAGTAGGTTAGTATTGAAGGGCTCGTCAATACGAGTCTAACAGTACCTACAATGCGTGAATCCGAATCCAGGGTAGGGAGATACGCGCGTTTGAAGATTTAGATTTATATAAAAATAATAATAAAAGAAAAAGGGAAAACGAAATGGTGCACCGTGCGCGCCACAACGTGGGTTAGTGTTAGCCGGTACATGCCTGCATTACTGCAGGCGTGACCTGCTTAACGCGCGGGTGCGAGGCGCACGTTACCACGGGCACCGCACGCGGGTTCGGCGGCTCGGGGGTCTATGTATACCCCTTTTCTTCCGGTTTTTCAGCAGTTATTCTTCTCCTCTGTTTCTGACCGTTCTGAGTTTGATTAAGGCCGTTCAAGAGGCGTTCTTAAGTAAATCGAGTGTGCTCTACGTAATGGAGTGGTCCTTTCTTCAAGTTAGAGACCGTATAAGGAGGAAACGCCCCAAGACTAGGAGAGGTTCTGCTCATCATCTTCGAGCACCAACCAACTTCGTTTTCTCTATTTCTGACCATCCTAACTCCGATTTAGTCGATTCAAGAGGCGTTCTTGACTAAATTGAGTGTGTTCTATGCGATGGAGGTTTTATTTTCTAAGTTGGCAATTCTATGAGAAGGAAATTCCCCGAGACTAGCAAAGAGCCTGCTCGTCATCCTCGAACACCGGAGCAAGGAAAAGAGACCCGGAGCGAGACGGGGTTCTGTCCGTAGTTACCGAGCATCAATAAGAGAAACAATCTCGAGTCGGGGAGGTTCTATCCACCGCTCATGGGCGCAGAAAAATGAGAAGAGTCTCCAGTAAGGAGAATGTTTGTACGTAGTCTTTCAGTGCAAGACGAGGGACATATAAAGGTTAGAGGAAGCTCTGTCTACTACCTCCGGATCTGAAGGGGAGGATGCCCAGAAGGAACGGGCAACTCTGAATACTGCTACCTTACGAGACATATGGGAGTAAGCATTTCTGATCTCCTGTTTTAATTATAGAACGACATGTGCTAGTTATGATGTGTGCTATGCTATGATCCATATGCTTACTATGCTTATATGCCATGATGTGAGCATATGTCATGATGTGTGCTTTATATGCCATGATGTACGCTTATATGCTTGATGTGTGTGGTCTCGCTCTAGGGTAAAGCGAGACGTGTAATATGTATTTTTGGTCTCGGCTCAGTGATAGAGCGAGACGTGTATATGTGGTTATGATCCCGCTCGGTGGTACAGCAAGATGTATGATTTCGTTGATTTCAGTATGATTCGATTTAATTTTAGTATATATATTTTAACGTATATGATTTTGTGAAGTCTGATGTATGTAGTAGCCGTTAGGCAGAACTACGTTCGGATCCGATCGTGTTGGAATAATATCCAATATGTACTAAACAACCAATGGCAAGACAACGTTGGCCCGATCCAAATTATTTATAAATATATGTTTTATTTTATTTTACACGTGACGAACTATAAAGCTTTGTTGTGTGTATGTGTTCGTTATAACCTAAGTCTACGTACGGGGAAGCCTTGAAGCTCCGTAGTGCATAGACGAATGTTGTACCTCTCGCACACAGACGATGATTTCTAGCTTAAGGTAAAGAAAATTTTTGATTAGTGATTTTGTGGGCCCGGCTCGGGTCGGGTCATTACAATTGGTGACGAGCTTTTGTACTTTCTTCTAAATATAGTTAAGCAAATGAAATTAAATAAGTTAAAAAAGAACAGTCAAATTGTGGTATAAAATGAATGGGAGGTCTCTTTAAACTAAATGATTTAACGATTTGTGTGCACATTCTTAATTGACTTCAGTTTTAATCGATTAAAAAGATATAATTTAACAAAAAAGGGTCCGATTGGTTCGTCATTTAGTATGTTTAATTTATTCTTTAGAACTTAACAAATGAGTACGTTTTAATTTAAAATAATTAAATATATATATTCTTGATGAGCTATGGTGTTTTGTTTAAATCTAATTAAGCGAATTAAATCATAAAATTTAAAGAAGACGACCAAATTGTGAAATCACTTTGTCAATTTTATTCGTTATTGCAAACATAACAAATAAATGGGAGGTCTCTTTAAACTTTAAACAATATAATAATGATTTGTGTATACTCTTAACTGACTTTGGTTTTAATCAATTAAAAAGATATAACTTAACCAAAAATGGTCAGATTGGTTTGTCGTTTAGTACGTTTGATACATTTATGACGAGTTTCAGTGTTTTGTTCTAAATCTAGTTAAGCGAATAAAATCAAATAAATTAAAGAAGAACAGTCAAATTGTGGTATCACTTTGCCAATTTGATTTGTTATTGTGAACATAAAAAAAGAATGGGAGGTCTCTTTAAACTTTAATCGATTTAACCATTTGTGCATATTCTTAATTTACTTCGGTTTTAATCTATTAAAAAGATATAATTTAACCAAAAGGGGTCAGCTCGGTTTGTCGTTTATTATGTTTAATTTATTCTTTTGAACTTGGTAAATAAGTACGTTTTAATTTAACATAATTAAATATACATTCGTGACGAGCTGTGGTGCTTTATTTTAAATCTAGTTAAGCGAATTAAATCATAAAATTAAGAAAGATGGTCAAATAGTGGAATCACTTTGTCAATTTGATTCGTTATTGCAAACCTAACAAATGAATGGGAGGTCTCTTTAAATAATATAATAATAATTTTTATATACTCTTAACTTACTTTGGCTTTAATCAATTAAAAAAAATAACTTAACCAAAAATGGTCTGATTGGTTCGTCATTTAATATATTTAATTTATACATTTGAACATAGAAAATGAGTACGTATTCATTTAAAATAATTAAATATATATTCGTGACAATATAATGATTTGTGCACATGCTTAACTTACTTCAGTTTTTAATTTATTTAAAATGATATAACTTGACAAAAAAAAATCTATTTGGTTCGTCGTTTAGTACGTTTAATTAATTATTTTGAACTTGAGAAATAAGTTTGTAGTTATTTAAAATAATTAAATTTATATTTGTGACGAGCTTTAATGTTTTGCTCTAAATTTAGTTAAGAGAATGAAATCATATAAATTAAGAAAGAACGGTCAAATGTGGAATCACTTTGTTAATTTGATTTGTTATTATAAACGTAATAGATGAATGGGAGGTTAAACAATAAATGATATAACATCTTCTGTACATTTTTAATTTACTTCGGTTTTAATCAATTAAAAGGATATATAATTGTACCATAAATGGTCTGATTGGTTTGTCGTTTAGTATGTTTGATTCATTCTTTGGAATTTATCAAATGAGTACATAGTTATTTAAAACAATTATATGCACATTTGTGATTCATTCTTCATGTTATTCACCGCGGTGATTTACTCAATGAAAAATATCATTCAAATCCAAATATTTATTGAATTTATTTAACTACTTACAACAATTTATTATAGTTGTTAGAAGCCACTATTTGGAAGATAATTTTCTTTTTCTAGTATTTCATATCTAACTATATTTTTTAATAAGAAAATATCTATTTGTAATTTATATTTTATATTCTCTTAAACTCACTTTACTTTGATGTTTCCCATTTGGATGATTTGTCTAATTTTTATGGACTCATTAGGTCACAATTCATCTTTAATCATACATGATAAAATCTTAACTAACTACATAGACACTTTGTACAAAATATTTTTGCAATTCTCAGGTTAATTTATATTCCATTTTGATAACTCAAACACATGAGTCTTTTTTTTTGTTTTTGATAATTAAACTTGTAGAATATTTGTTTGTACAATGAAATAATTGGTGGGTTTGGATTAGGATTGCTAAATCAGCTCTATTCTACTCGAGGATAGACTCAAGTTGGCTCAAATCAAAGCTTGAACTTAGGCTAACTTTGAATAGCTTAACTCTTATTTGGTCATCTTGAATAGCTTGGTTTTAGTGCTGGTTGGCTTAACTTTGAATGAGTGGTATTAGTGGTTTATTTTGAGATTTTGGTATATGGTGATTGGAATCTTGATTATGCTACAAATCATGTTTGTATATGAGATTACAAAATTTAGAATGATTTAGTTAATGAAATAAGTTGGAATCAATAAGTTTTGAATGACTATAGTGAAACTTTATCTAAAATATGGGGAACTATTTTAAATTTTTTAGATTATAATGTCATCATCCGATCAACCCAGGTTGACTTAGTCCAGCCCAATGTTTTAAAAACTGGCCTGACTATTCACCTGGATTAATCGTCGGGCCGGGCTAATTAGGTTCAATCGTGGGTCAACCTGGGTTAACTCAATTTTCCCATATATTAGATTAATTAGAAAGTTAGGTACAATATTCACAAAATCATTGTAACTCAGTCGGTGGAGCGTAAATGTTATTTTATTATGACCTGGGTTCGAATCCCACTGTGGAGATTTTTTTGGAGCAATGTAAAGAAGATATATATTAAATAAAATAAAAATGTGTATAAATAAAGTTGTTGCAGCCCAAGGGGTTACGCTTGTTGATGGGCTCTCACAGAATGTGAGTTCGAAACCCATCTCCAACATAATTTTGTTTCATGACAGTATTAAACAGGTTTGACCTGGGCAGTGAGTCGGCGGTTCAACCAGCCAGGTCGTGTTGACCAAGTCGGGTTAACTTAACCCGTTAAAGTAGATTAATTGGCCCAAATCAACTGAATCTGATTGAGCCCGAACCGACTAGTCAGGCCAGTTTTTAAAACATTGACCCGGCCACTAATCTGCATCAGGGTTCTAGCTAGGTTTTAAAATATTGCCTCAAAAAGATACTAATAAATAATGTGCATCACTACATGTGGTCTCATTCTTGCCTTTAATACACATTTAAAGACAGTTGGTTGTGAGAAGGCAATTATTATTCTCACATTGGGATTCTTCTCAAGCAGGCAATATATGGATGTCTTGAAACTAGACTTATATAATAGGAAATAAATATTGGAAAATAAGTAGTTTTATTATATATACCTAATATATGTATCTATTTATGTTTCATGTTTAATCTTTATAATTTATTTGCAACAACTATAAATAACAATAGTAATGATGTTAGTTATTTACCTTAATAATATCTAATTAAGTGAATAGAAAATATTTATTTTAGCCTTTTGTAGCACATTTTAAAAATGTAATGGATAATAATGGTTATACGATGAACCGGCCGATTATTAGTAAAAGGAACGGTTATGGAAGTACCTAAACCGTTTACTTAATAGAACTGGTTATGGATAAAGATTTGGGAAATGGTTATGGTAATAGAATAGGTTATACCGTAACCGTATTGTTCCGTTGGCAGCCCTACTCGGGAAATGAGTACGTATTACTTTAAAATAATTAAATATACATTCATGACGAGCTTTGGTGTTTTTTTTTCTAAATCTAGTTAAGCAAATGAAATTATATAACTTAAGGAAGAAGGGCCAAATTGCGGAATCACTTTGTTAATTTTACTTTTTATTATAAATTTAACAAATGAATGGGAAGTCTCTTTAAACTTTAAATGATATAACGATTTATGCACACTCATAACTTAAGTTTTAATCAATCAAAAAGATATAACTTTAGTAAAAGGGGTCCAATTTGTTCATCGTTTTGTGCATTTGATTTAATAATTTAAACTTAGCAAAAAATACATATTAATTTAAAATAATTAAATATACATTCATCACTAGCTTTCGTGATTTGTTCTAAATCTAGTTAAGTAAATGAAATCAATTAGCTAAGGAAGAACGGTCAAATTGTGGTATCACTTTGTTAATTTTATTTGTTACTATAAATGTAACAAATGAATGGGATGACTTTTTAAACTTTAAACGATATAATGATTTGTACAAATTCTTATATTATTTCGGTATTAATCAATTAAAAAGATATAACATGACGAAAAGGGGTTTGATTGGTTCGTCATTTTATACGTTTGATTCATTCTTTCGAACATAGCAAATGACTATGTAGTTATTTAAAATATTTAAATATATATTTGCGACGAGCTTTAGTACTTTGTTCTAAATCTAGTTATGCAAATTGAATAAATTAAGGAAGAATAAATAAATTGATATATCACTTTATCAATTTGATTCATTATTACGAATGTAGCAAATAAAAGGAAAGTCTTTTTCAACTTTAAACGTCATAATGATTTGTACATATTTTTAACTTACTTCAGTTTTAATCAATTAAAAGGATATAACTTGACCAAACATTGTCCGATTAGTACGTCGTTTAGTACGTTTGATTCATTCTTTCAAACATAGCAAATAACTACGTAGTTATTTAAAATAATTAAATATACATTCGTGATGAGCTTTGGCGCTTTTTCAAAAAGTTAAGCAAATGAAATTATATAAGTTAAGAAAGAATAGTCAAATTGTGGAATCACTTTGTTAATTTGATTCATTGTTTAATACATTTAATTCATTATTTTGAACTTAGCAAATGAGTAAGTATTCATCTAAAATAATTAAAAATAGACCCATGACGAGCTTCAGTACTGCATTCTAAATATAGTTAAGCGAATAAAAACATATACGTTAATGAAGAACAGTCAAATTGTGGAATCACTTTGTCACTTTGCTTCTTTATTACGAACATAACAAATGAATGAGAGGTATCTTTAAACTTTGAACAATATAACGATTTATGCATATTCTTAACTTTGTTTTAATTGAATAAATTGATATAACTTGACCAAAAGTGGTTTGATTAAATCGTCATTCAGTACATTTAATTTATTCTTTTGAACTTTGCGAATGAATATGTTTTCATTTAAAACAATTAAATATACATTTGTCACAAACTTTGTTACTTTGTTCTAAATTTAGTTAATCGAATAAAATTATATAAGTTAAGGAAAAACAATCCAATTGTAGAATCACTTTGTTAAATTAATTTATTATTACAAACGTAACAAATGAATGGGAGGACTCTTTAAACAAAAAATGATACAACGATTTGTGCACTTTCTTAACTTATTTCAGTTTTTATTGATTAAAAAGGATATAACTTGACCAAAAGTAGGCCAATTGGTTCATCATTTAGTATGTTTGATTTATTATTTTAAACTTAACAATTGAGTATGTAGTTATTTAAAATAATTAAATATATATTCATGACGAGCTTTTGTACTTTGTTCTAAATCTAGTTAAGCGAATGAAATCATATAAATTAGGGAAGAATGGTCAAATTGTGGTATCGCTTTGTTAATTTGATTCGTTATTATGATTGTAACAAATGAATGGGAGGTCTCTTTAAACTTTAAACGATATAACGATTTGTGTACATTCTTAACTTACTTCGGTTTTATTCGATTAAAAGGATATAACTTGACCAAATGTGGTCCAATTGGTTCATTGTTTAGTACATTTATTTTATTATTTTAATTTAAAAAAATATATTTATTTACAATAATTAAATATACATTCGTAATAAGCTATGGTGCTTTGTTCTAAGGGGTCGTTTGGGTACATAATTAATTCGGTAGCGAATCAGAATTTTTTGGAATTAATTTTGCCGATTCAATATAGAATCAGAATTTCGTTTGGGTATAAAATTTTTAATATGGAATCGTGTTTAGATAGTGAATTGTGTTTCTAAGGTTAGATTCTTTAGAATTTTAGGTAAATTGACAAATATACCCTTTAAATAAATTATTTTGATAGAATCATGTTTGGGTATGGAATTTGTGTATTTTTTGGAATTGTTGAACTTATGAAAAAATTACAAAT
The DNA here is from genome assembly GCA_035235625.1 of Saururus chinensis. Classification (NCBI taxonomy): domain Eukaryota; kingdom Viridiplantae; phylum Streptophyta; class Magnoliopsida; order Piperales; family Saururaceae; genus Saururus; species Saururus chinensis. The sequence goes on from CP141140.1 coordinate 35,246,706, forward strand.
ATAACCTTGGTTTATGTATTGTACGCGGTTAGTGTGCAACACAAATAATATGCCCGGCCCGATGTATTCGACTTTGGGCCCTATCAAATGCTTTAAGATCACCCTAAAAAAGATTTTTTATTTTGCTAAATTGATTGTAGACGTACAAGGGGCCTTATACTCCTCCTTAAATAGTCTTTTTATGGCTTGATGGGCCGATGGAAGTACGTACCGGCCTATACAAGTGCCTATCAGTCGTACTTACCTATATCGGTTGAGACTGATATGGTATGATATGGGCAGTGATACACCTTACATAAAATTGATATATATATATTAGTATTACTTTAGTTTTAATCAATTAAAAGGATATAACTTGACCTAAATTTGTCCGATTTGTTCGTCGTTTAGTACATTTGATTCATTCTATGTAGAATAAAGCATAGAAAATGACTACATAGTTATTTAAAATAATTAAATATACATTCATGACGAGCTTTAGTACTTTTTTCTAAATCTAGTTACGCGAATAAAATTATATAAGTTAAGGAAGAATAATTAAATTGTTGCATCACTTTGTGAATTTGATTCGTTATTACGAATGTAGCAAATGAAAGAGAGGTCTCTTTAAACTTTAAACGATATAATAATTTGTAGATTTTCTTAACTTACTTCAGTTTTAATTGATCAAAAGGATATAACTTAACCAAAAGTGGTCCGATTGGTTCGTCATTTAGTACGTTTTATTCATTATTTTGAACTTAGCAAATGAATATGTATTCATTTAAAATAATTAAATATACATTTGTGACAAGCTTTAGTTCTTTGTTCTAAATCAAGTTAAGTAAATCAAATCATATGAGTTAATGAAGAACGGTAAAATTGTGGAATCATTTAGTCAATTTGATTCATTATCAACTGTATTGGCCTGTACTATATCGATACTGTAACACCTTTATATTATTCTAAAATGAAATTATATAATGCCACATTAATAGAAAATGGATACTTTGGAATGTTCACCCTGGGATCACACATCCATCAAATTGAAAACAAATTTAAATAACATTACCACCCATCTGCCTCACATAACATTATTCTCATAACTTACAACCATAACTAAAAATAAACTTAGGATGGTATAAAAAACTATTTCATATCATTATCACGTAGGAGTTACATTTTATTACAAAAAAAACAATATTAGTACAATATGAGAAAAATATATAATTGACCTAACGTCGATGTCAGCCACGTTGTGCACCAATTGGAGGTAATTGATAATGGTGACCAATGGCATCCCAAAGTTTATCACGAAAAGTAGACATTACCCTGTCATCTTGACCTACAGGTATTTCAACTTGCCCCTCAACTTCATCATTTATTACATGTTCGTCTTCATTTTCCCAACTAGTGCAAAGTACATCTCGAAGATCAAGGTCAGTAGCACCATTATGTTGTTCTTGAGTGAAATTATTTAGCGCCATTGAAATCCTCACCAATGCCACTTGAATAGGAAATAAATATTTTGGAATATTTTTAAATAACTTCCATCTCTCCTTCTACATACCAAATGTTCTCTCTATAATGTTTCAAAGAGAAGAATGAAGTTGGTTAAACTTCTCAATTCTTCCTTGTGGGCCATGCCGTCGAAATTTAGGAACATGGTGGTCCCAAAAATCCCTCCTTATTTGGATACCCAGCATCTACAACAAAATATTTATTTGGAGGTAACTCTGGGAAACCCGAGCTCTCTAGACTTAAAAGCACATCTTCTAACACCTTAGAGTCATGAGCTGACCCTTCCCAACTAGCCACTACAAAGATAAATCTCATACTAAAATCACATATAGCCATAATATTTTGTGTGACTTGATGATTTTTACCTCGAAATGCTTGTTGTAGATTCCGAGAAACTTTTGCCTTGATATGTGTGTCATCTATAGCTCCCACACAATCTTTAAACCAAGGATAAAATAGAGGACTACTTGAAATATATAAAGGAGTTTGGGATAAAGGTATAAGTGGCTTGATCTTTGTACTAGATTATCTATAAAGCACCTTCACAACATTATGCAAATTGCGGTTAACTGTTTCATTCGAATGTGACATTATATGGCCCACCACCCATTGCCCATGAGAATGTCGTAATAGTTGTAAGATCACTTGCTCTGCCACTGTCACATGCCTCGTAGGATTTAATTGCAATTGCTCCAACTCCCAACATAATCTCATGAATGGTTTCTTATTCATTCTACACAAATCATGGCAAATCATATCTAGCCCACTTAGCATATCATACACAAGCTCATCCCCCCGATCTGGATGTGTATGAATTGCATTCCTTTGGGGAGGAGGAATTACAGTTTCAACAACCTGTGAAATAATATTATCCAAAATAAAATCTTCTTGTCCAAAAGTGTCATCTTTGTCTTCATCCTCAAATATCACTCTTTCATCTTCCTCCCCATCGCTATTTATATAAGGATCCATCTAATTGAGTACCTGTTAAATAACTTCATATTAAAATCCAATATAACATCATATATTAAAAAAAATAAGTGAAAAATATATATAACAACTCTCTGTTTATTATAACAACTAATTTATTGATTTTTCTTCTCCATGTGAAACTCTCCCGAGGTAACAAATATGAAGGGCATAGCATAGATTTCTGCATGACATACTGCACTACTCAGCTTTCAAGAGGTAAAAGCTAACACTGATATCCCCCATCTCAGCCCCCCACCCCCTCACACACATTGTCCAAGACCATTAGATACTTGGTACAGGAGTAGGAGATAACCACGTGACCAGGAAGATGGACAAATACAGCTTCAAACAAAAAAAGAAGGATGAACATACAGCAAGCAGTAGGAGAAGTACCTTGATTCCTATCAGTCGCATTCAAAATGATAAAGGAGATTTTAATTTTAATTTTCCTCTTTGAATGCCATTTATGACTACAAAACAGGTGTCCATATAAACTCCACAAATTTTGGTTAATAGGGTAAACAGGCTGACGGATCACAAGTACAACTTTGCAAATTAGTGAAGAAATTTAAACTCCTTCAAACTTCAAAATGAAACTCTTTGGCCAGGAAAAGTATGCTACCAAAACGCTACATGAGTCCTACTCAGTATATAATAGTTAAAATCACCAAGAAGTGATGGCTATTACCCTAAAAATAAGAACACCAACCAGTATAAAAAGAACTTACCCCTGATACGCTAATAAATCACTGGCAGTAATTGAAGACCTAAACAAACGAGCAGCACCCTGAAATATTATAAATTATTGCACTCATCATATTGACAGTTCAAAGAACATTACAAAGTGAAGAAAATGAAGGTCTCATTTTTCCCAGAACAAGTAATAAAAACCAAAAGCAGGAAAAAAATTCTTCTGCCATATAAAAAGCAGGTAGAATCTCTCTGAACAGCTTTTAAAAAGACACAATGTTATTAGGTAAGCATCTGGATTATAGCAAATTTCAAAAAGAAAAATTGTGTTCTGCATCAGGATATAACTTCTATTATCATTTGGAAGCTGACTATAACAAAATGAACTATAAAGTATAAACAAATCATACTGGTATGCATCAAATATAAGGGGAGTCTAAAAGCAATATGAACTATAACAAAACCTTACTAGAATACAACAGATATTAGCCATAAAAGGGGATTCAGGTCCCAAGAAGTCATACTTGCAAGTATGTTATGGCACGACGAAGATCCCCTGTGATATAGAGCTTAAAGTCGCAAGAGCCTTTAAAACCATCATTCTCATAACATACAACTATAAACCATCATCCTAAAGTTCAGTTATCAAATAAGTTATACACCATCATACAAAGTGTTCACGTCTTGAAATGAAATAACTTAGCTAATAAACTCACAGAAAAGAAATAAAATATGTCCAAACAAATCACCAAATAGCACCTAACGCTTCGGCCCATGATCTCTATAGTGCACACGTAGCCATTTCTCTGCACGAACCGGGTCACGTCCCATAGCAAGAAACAAACGACGAAAATTCTTATCTAGGAAGAATGATGGTGCACCCAAGTATAATTCATCATCATCGTCATAACCCAGAAGTTTCTCTAACAAATTGATGCACTTGTCATAATCATCTATTTCTTCTTCCCTATTCCCTCGAGCGATCTCATTCCTATCCTTCATTGCTTCAGACAAAGCTTACAACCCTGATGAAACCTCCACATTTGATTGTTTCCTCTTTGTGACCGCTGACTGGTAGTTGGCGTCCTATTACCTTAAACCCTCCTTGAGGGGGGTGGAGGAGGTTGGGACAAGCTTGTACCTGTCGCCTGTGTGGTAGAACCATGTGTTTGGGGCTGATTTGTCCTACCCATGCATGGCACAACACTAGAATTCCCCACTCCCTCATGAGCCAAATCATCATCTCCCAAGTTCTCTTCATTCAAGTCATTCAAGTCCCGATGATTATACGGATCGTATGCCCATGGAGTACTTGCCGGCCATTCAAATGATTCCACATCTGGTTGAGATTTTGTGTTTACAGTTGGAGTTGAATTGGGGGTTAAAGGTGGAGGTGAATGGGGAGGTGCATTTGGATCATTACAGGGGCCTGAAGTTATCCATATGGGGAATGGTATCAGAGATGCCAGAATCCTTCCATCGGCGAGATGCATGGTTGTTTGAATAAACAACATATAAGTTAGCTTCGGCGTCGACATCATACCCCCAATTCTTCAACCGTTTACATTCTTTATGTCTCTACAAGAGGACAAACAAAGTGTTAGAAATATAATTTAAATAAAATATATAAGGAATATAAGAAAAACAAGATAGAGTTCACATATTATGACCTTGATAAAGTTCAGCCACATGTGTGGGGGGGCATATAAAAGTGTTGGTGTGTTCGTTCCAGCCAAGTCCAGTGTATCCCCTGAGATCATTCCACCCTTGCCATAATTTCCTCCCTTTGTCATAGTGATTTTTTAACGTAGCGAAGTTGATATTGATTTTATTCTCAGTTCTTAACCTATCTATCACTACATCTCACCCTTCCTTGTCAAGCGTATTATTCTTCCTGTGGCCCTTATTGATGCCAAATACTACTTGGCTCAAAAAGGCATAATATTCCCGCTGATTCCAATCAATCTTTCTATGAAATTTTTTAGGGGATCTTCCTACTAGAGCATATGGTGCGGCTATAGTCTAAAAAAAATGTATAATTGGTGACTATGGCTAAAAATCAAGCAATGAGCTACTTCTTATTCTAAAAGCCATAAATTGTAAAATAGAGATCAAAGCCAAGATCAAATAAGCCAAGATCAAATAAGCCAATGTAATGCAAACAGGTTGACGTAGCAAATAATAGCATAATTCAGAACTTTATGCCACATAAAATATTGAATTCAGAAGACAGACACTGGAAGAGGATAAACAAAATGGAAGAGAAAGGCTAAGAAACATGTTTAACTAAAAAAATGCACTGCAAGAATATGCATACAACAGAATATAGAGAAAAAATTAGATGAATCTTTCCCCAAAATAATAGTTAGAAATAATAATAACATAATAATAGCAGTACTAATAATAATAATCAGGATGATGATGAATCCAACAGTAATAATAATGAAAAGCACGATAATTGTAATAATAATAATAATAACAACAATAATAGCAACAACATTAGCAACAACAATATCAACAAAATTTCATCTGCCAATAATAGTAAATACATCTTCAGATTGTTAACAACATATACATGTAAATTTCAACTAATTATTACTTACCAAGGTTCTACTCACAAACACGGTAATAAACAATGTTTCTGATAGATTTCAGCAAGCTTCAAGAGAAATGGCCAAATACATTGCTTTGCATGAGCATAAGAACATTCACATAAACAACTAGGGAAAGCAAAAGACCCCTTGCTAAATTCTCCTGATCATATAGATGAAAATTAAACTCAGCTCTTCTTGCTGAATTTGACAGGATAACCATAATTTTTTATGCAGCTTTGTGTCGGTTGTGCATGTCCTGGTTGGAGTGGCATACTGCCTAGTTTCTTGGGGTGCTGGCATACCAAAACGTGTAAGCTATGTTACTGGAATCTTCTTTTATGTGTCATATTTAGTTTTTACTTGAAGATTGAACATTTACCTCTTCTTTAATCTGAGCAGCCGATAGATAAGGATCTGCTGTTGCTTATCACCCCAGTTGCAGTATGTCATGCACTCGGCCATGTGATGTCAAATGTTTCATTTGCTGCAGTTGCTGTGTCATTTACTCACACCATTAAAGGTACCTACATCCTATCTTCATCTAATAGTAGTGTATGGTATCTGCTTCTGGTGACCTTTTGCAAGTTAGGGAAGTACTCTTTTCAGAAAGGGAAAGACTGATGTAGGAACTGTAGATTATTATTACTCTTCCTGTGTAATTTCTTCTTTTCTACTAATTGGTTGTTACTTATGTTCTTCTCCAGCACTTGAGCCTTTCTTCAGTGCTGCTGCTTCTCAGTTTGTTTTGGGACATCAGATTCCAGTAGCTCTATGGTTGTCATTAGCACCTGTTGTTATAAGGTCAATGCAAAAAGTTTCAGTTTCTGTCTCCTAGCAGTTACTTAGTGCCCATTAACTATGTATGGAATGATAATCTTAGTATTATTTCGATTGGATGTTCAATTTCTTGTAACTCTATATTTCTCTGCATCAGGTGTATCAATGGCTTCCTTGACTGAACTCTCTTTTAACTGGACTGGTTTCCTGAGTGCTATGATCTCGAACATCGCCTTCACTGTAAAGAAGCATCTATTAAAAAAAAAAGCCATGGTAAGACACTATGACTCTTATATAACCACTTATCTACTTGAGCTTTTCTACTTCTAATTTAAAAACTCTATACATGGTTTCTTGGTTAGTTTGGCTGGATTACCTAACTTGTTTTCTTTTTATTCTTAAGTAGACTAATATGGATAGTACAAATGTCTACGCATTCATTTCAATAATAGCTCTCTTTGTGTGCATCCCTCCAGCTGTAATTTTGAGTATCATTTACAAAATTGTGCCAATTTTTTTATAGTAAAGTTTCATTGCCCTGAACTTTTACCTAGTAGATTGTCAGGGTGAGGGAGGCCCAATAATGATTCAGATCAATAAACTCAACCAACATCTACAGATAGAGAATCTCCTAGTAAAATTAGGACTAACGATCATCTCGAAAAATCATAAGATAAATAACAAAGAAACCCCCGGACCAGAGACAATCTAGATCTCTGGTAACCAGACGACAAGAACAGATTGAAAAACCCTCCAATTTTCAAAACATACTTCAAATTCACCAGATCACTGCACAAAATCCACCTATCCTGCAAATCCAGCTGCCAGAACAAACACCCAACAAACAGATGACATTCACCATCCAAAACAAAGATGCCAAATCAATGAGTTACCGAAAATTGAACTACACCCAACAAATTCACAAACCATTCACGATTAGAAACATCTTGCAACATGTTTAACATGAATTTGATAACAATCAGCCATATATGAAGGCAAAAAAAAATGTTGATCACTAAGGGTTTTTGATGAAGAAATGAACAAAAAAAAATGGGTCGTTTGAATCCAAATCGTATGCAGATCATAAAAATAAAATTCGGTTCTTAGATAGCATAGAGCTTTGGGGGAATAGCCCTATTCAACATATACGAAGGCCAAACTAAGCAATCAAGAAAAGGAAAACAAATGGCTTTACTGTTTTGGAAGCAGATCAGATCGAGGCGTGATCTGTTTTGTTTGGCAGAATGGTGCAACCGGTTGAGACGCCGAAGAGACGACCAGAAGGAATTGTGGGCGATCTAGTGATGACCGGAAGCGATCTGGAGATGACCGGAACCATGTAGATCTGCTGCGCCGGGAGAGATGCAGTTCCGCCAGGTAGGTGCTTGCTGAAGACAGAAATTAGCTTGGGAAGAGAGAGATGGCAGAAGCGGACGGCGGTCGGCGGACTGCTGAAGGCAAATGGCTGAATCGGACTGCGGAAGGGATGATTGAGGTGGAGTTTGGGAATAGGGAGGTAGATGACTGGATTGAGGGTTTGTGCGGGGTAGATGCTAGCCAAAGATAGGGAAGGAGTTTGGGAAGAGGGAGATGGCAGAAGCGGGCGGTGGACGGCTACCGGGGACTGCAGCTTGCTGATGGCGGCGGAAGAGAATATCAGGGTGGAGTTTGGGAAGAGGGAAGACATTTGGAAGAGGGAAGATTGGGCCGAATTGAAGTGAGGGGTAAAGCCGAATTGAAGTGAGGGGTAAAGGCTGAAAATATGCGATAACGCGTGTTTCCGGTTTTACGCATTTTTACGGAAACGAGAGGAGATTCAGTGATTCCGGACAGAAACACGACTGAATCGTGTTTCCGACGGAATTTTTGTTTCCATTATGATTCACTACCCAAATAGGATTCCAACAATTCAATGCTGAATTATGATGGAATCGTCGGAATTTTCTTACGATTTCCTGATTTCTAAAGACTTTGAGCAACCTATGCTCTTTCTCCCTATCCAACATTGAAGAGAAAACTACAGGAAATTTCTCTCCCTCACCAAGATAAGCATATTTATGTTCAGTAGGGAGGGGTTTTAAGTCTAACTTGAGTTGTTGGACACTTGAGGGGAGAGGAGCGCTATTAGAAGGTGGTAATTCGTCAAAGCGGGCCTTCCACCTATCGGTATCCAATAATGGAGTTGACTCCAACAAGGAACTTACATCATTAATCACAATATCAACATCAAAGTTAAAATAAGAAAGACATGCTTCAAGAGGGTCAGAAAATGAAGAAATAGTAGCCATGCCACCAACAAAACTTTCTAAAAGATTCACTTCATGCACATCCTCATCATCATCTCCTGGTTGCCTGCAAATATTAAAAATGTTATGTTCCAAAGTCATATTTCAAAAAGTAAGTTTCATTGCACCATTTCTACAATTAATAAGAGCATTAGAAGTAGCAAGAAATGGGCGGCCTAATATGACAAGAATTTAAGTAGAAGCATTAAAAACAGGTTGTGTGTCCAAAACAATAAAATCAACAGGAAAGTAAAATATTTCTACTTGTACTAGCACATCCTCAACAATTCCTCTTAGTGTTTTAACTGAGCAATCTGCAAGTTGAAGTGTAATACTTATGGGCTTCAATTCACCAAGTCCCAATTGTTTACAAACAGAATAAGGTAAGATATTAACACTTGCCCTAAGATCAAACAAAATTTTTTCAATTCTATAATTCCTAATTATACAAGACATGGTTGGACAACTAGGATCTTTATATTTTGGTGGGGTGTTTTGTAGTAAAATTACACTTACTTGTTATGTCAAAAATGCCTTCTTTTGTAGATTTAACTTACGCTTGATTGTACAAAGGTCTTTCAAAATTTTTGCATAAGATGGAATTTGTTTAATGACATCTAAGAGATGAATGTTAACCTTCACTTGTTTGAAAATTTCAAGAATGTCACCATTTTGCACCAATTTAGAAGAAGATTGTAATTTTTGAGGAAAAGGAGGACGAATAGGAGAAACACAATTAGAGTTGTCAAGTTCATCACCATATTTAGAATTTAAAGACTTTTTAGGTTCAACAACCTTCATTGGAATGTCTTTGTTAATGACTTTTTCATTTCTCAAAGTGGTGATGGACTTAGCATTCTCTTCTTGTGAACTTGAAGAATTTAAATTTTCAATTACAAATTGACCTTTAGGATTTACTTGAGGTTGCGAAGGAAACTTCCCTTTCTCTTGAGTGCTCAAAGTTGTGGTCAATTGAGTGATAGAAGTCTTCAAGTCATTGATGACTTGCATTGTTTGGTTGTTATTTATTGCTTAACTTTGCATGAATCTTCGCAATGTGTTTGCAAGAGTCTTCTTATGTGGTGGAATATAATTTGTGGAAGAAGGGGTACTTATACATTAGACTCATTTCTCCAACTAAAGTTAAGATGATTTATCCAATTAGGAGTATAAGTTTCAAAATAAGGAGAAGAAAAAGGCCTTTTGTAGGTATTCATAGCATTTGCTTGAGTATGCAACACCTTTTAAAAAAGCAAGGATTGTTGGACAATCTTGTGTTTGGTGTCCATCACTCTCACAAATACTACAAATATCTTGTGCTTTTTGCAAAGCTTTAGACATGTTTTCCCTATTAATTTTTATAGCCTCAACTTTTCTAGTTAAACTTGTAATTTTTATTTTTACATCATCCTCTTTTTTAAGAAGGTACATGCCCCACCTTAGTTGTCCCATTAGATTTGGTCTTATTACTACTTTCAATTTCATTAGAATCTTCCCATGATTGAGCATTTTCAGCTAACAAATCAAAAAAGTCACATGCTTCCTCCGGTTTTTTACTCAAAAATTGTTCATTACACATTATTTTAACAATTTCCCTCATTTGCGAAGTCAAGTCATTATAAAAGAAACTAATTATACGCCACGTTTCATATTCATGATGTGGGCACAACAACAAAAGTTCTATAAATCGTTCCCAACATTGCAAGAAAGTCTCATTTTCTTTTTGCGAAAAATTCATGATATTCTTTCTAAGTGTATTAGTTCTATGGGTGGGGGAAAACTTTTTAAAAAATTCTCTTTGCATTTCTTGCTATGTTCCAATGGAACTTAGCTTCAAAGAATTCAACTAATTTTTTGCTTTTTCCTTTGAAGAAAATGGAAAAAGTTTTAATCTAATAACAACATTTGAAACATTTTGGTTTGACAAAGTTGCACAAACCTCTTTAAACTCTTTAAATGCAAATATGGGCTTTCTGAATCTAAGCCATGAAATTTGGGTAGTAATTAAATTATACCCGACTTGAGTTCAAAACCACCACATTAGTTGGAAAAATTATGCAAGAAGGAGAACTTGATCGAGTTGGCTGCAAATAATCACGCAAGGTTTTAACTTGAACATTTTGTGTATTATTATCCCCATTATTACTTCCTAGTTCCTCATTAGTTCTTAAATCGTCTATTGTATCAAAATAAAGAGTATTTTCAAAAGATTTGTTTACTCTTCTCAATCATCTAGAATTATCACACACCAATGTAAACATGCAACAACAATATTTTTTTTTGGTAACAAACGAAAGTAAAAGTGAAGAAATTACATGACAAAATATAAAAAGTTAGAGAGTTAGAAGTTAATAGACAAATTTTAAATTACAAAATAAGGCAAAAGGCACTATCGAGGTACACGTTTGATCCCGAAAAATTTTCGGTAGTAACGTGGGTAGTCCCTTCAGTCTCAAAAATAAAATAAAAATTACAGAATTTAAGTACTAAAAATTTGTCTCAATTGGAATATTTATCTTTTAAATAACTTTGAAATAGAACAATAGTAATTGATTGTTTACTACGTGAAAGCATTAAGTACATAATCACAAGGAATTATAAGCATCCGGCGTGCCTTTTGTCAATGCCTAATCAAATAATTAAATAGATTATAAACTCTTTAAATATGAAACATCAATTTACTATGATAAAGAACTTATTTGAATCAAAGTAGCCATTAAACATCAAGTACAAGCTTCATCCCTAGCCTTGGTTGAGAGCTTAGAAACCATTACAAAAAACTAAAAAAATACAAAAGAAGAGAAGAAAAATAGGAGAAGGGAGTTCCAAAGAGAAGGGAATTATGCCTCTATCATGTCCACCCCTCTATTTATAGAAGTAGAAGGGGTTGTTCAAGGAGAAAGTCCAATCATATATTTAGATTGCATCCTGATTGATTGCTTAATTGGTTGCTTATTTGGCAATGATTAGATTCTCCATGTGCTGGCATCGGGTTAGTTAACTAGCTATCCCTTTGCATGTTGAACTCGACCTATAAATCTTCGTAATTGCGAATTTCTTCCTATAATAAAAATTGTAGCCACGAAAGTCTTCTTTCTAGTGACACCTCGTATCAAACCGAATTATGCATAGAATGATATGGTCGAAATACAAAAGTTGTGTTAATCTGTCCTAATCAACTTCTTTCCCGAATTTAGTTCTCTTGATGCAAATCTCAAATCAAACGGGTCCACAAGGTTGTGTTCGACCATTCCATACATGTTTAGACCATTAAGAGCCCATTATTGACTTTTAATTAGCTTTGGATAGTTGGGCTTCACTTCTTCTTCTACTTGGCTCCTGTTAAAGCCTATTTAAACATCTAAACACAGCTAAGGTCCAACTAACATATTCAAAACATAAATAGCCAAAATGAGCAATGAATTAACACAAAATAGGATTGCAATTCAAAATTTGAAAATATTTAATTTAACATTATTTTAGTGCATCACTAATTGGAAAACTTTTGGTTAAGTTATATGCTTTTAATCGATTAAAACCAAAGTTTCTTAAGAATGTTTATAAATTATTATGTCATTTATTGTTTAGAGGGATCTCCCACTCATTTGTTACATTCGTAATTACGAATTAAATAGAGAAAGTGATAACATAATTTAATTGTTCTTCCTTAACTTATGTGATTTCATTCGCTTAACTAGTTTTAGAACAAAGGGCCCAAGCTCGTCATGAATATATATTTAGTTATTTTAGGGAAATACTTACTTATTTACTAAGTTTGAAAGAATGAATGACACACTAAACAATGAACTAATCGGACCACTTTTGTTCTAGTTATATCCTCTCAATCTATCAAAACCAAAGTTAGTTAAGAATGTCCACAAGGAATAATGAATGGAATCCGAATCTATAAGGAACCTGACTCGTGAACTTTCGGAGACCTCCAAATGGATGGTGCTCACAAGCAAATGGACATCTAATACTGCCTCCTACGGGGAGTGAAGAGGTGCCAGTGATAAGTGGTTTGGAAGGGCACACCGTCACGAAAACCTGATTTTTTTAGTGGCACACACTAACAGACAATCACCATATATTTTGGATTCAAAATAAAGAATCCATTACCATATAGTAAATGCCCATTTATAGGCTTAGAACATTCAAATTTGGAATTGATAGGGAAGTACAGAATAAATGCACCTCAACAACATTCTAGGTGTAGTAAAAGTTAAAATAACTACTCCCAACCATTCCTAGGGAAGGAGGCCAAAATAGATTACTAGGCCACATTTAATGCTTAGTTAGCTCTGATTTCTGCACCATGAATAAAGTTGACAAATTTGACTTTGTTCCAGGGGCTTTCTTTAACTTTTCCTTCAATGTGCTTTATGGGTCTTAATTTTTAACTTCTTAGGCTTCATTTTCTATTGGCCTTTCTTATATGCCATGCTCATGGATCCCACATAAGATTTTCATCCCTTAAGAGTACATGCACAAGCGGATTTTCACAACCAAAACATTGTTGGAATTGAACCATGAAGTTGAACTTCTCTTCTTCATCAACTAGTTTCACCACAAAAACTAGTCCATCCCGATTCACATCACCAATAATTTAATATGTTCATAATTAAGAATCAAATGGAAAAAGTGATACCCTAATTTAACTATTATTTCATAACTTATGTGATTTCATTCACTTAACTAGTTTTAGAACAAAACACCTAAGCCCGTTACGAATGTATATTTAGTTTTTTTTAAAAAATATGTACTAATTTACTAAGTTCCTAATAATAAATCAAATGCACTAAATGATGAACTAATTAGACCACTTTTGGTCAAGTTATATTCCTTTAATCAATTAAAACTGATATTCGTTAAGAATGTACATGAATCATTATATCGTTTAAAGAGACCTCTTAATCAATTGTTAGGTTCTTAATTACAAATCAAATAGATAAAGTGATAGCACAATTTGTCCTTCTTCCTTAGCTAATGTGATTTATTCGCTTAACAAGTTTTAAAACAAAGCACGCAAGCTCGTCACGAATGTATATTTAGTTGTTTTAGATAAGTACATGCCTATTTACTATGTTCATAGTAATAAATCAAACGTACTAAACTACGAACTAATCGGACCACTTTTGCTCTAGTTACATCCTTTTAATCGGTTAAAACCGAAGTTCGTTAAGAATGTGTACACATATCATTGTATCATTTAAAGTTTAAAAAGACCTCTCATACATTTATTACATTCAAAAATACAAATTAAATAGACAAAGTGATACCACAATTAGACTATTTTTCCTTAACTTTGGTGATTTCATTCTCATAACTAGTTTTTGAACAAAGCATCTAAGCTTGATACGAATGTATATATTTAGTTGTATTAAAGAAATAAATAGTCATTTGCTAAGTTCATAAAAATGAATTAAATGTACTAAACGATGAACCAATTGTTCAACTTTTGGCCTAGTTATATGCTTTTAATTGATTAAAACTAAAGTTCGTTAAGAATGTGCACAAATCATCATACCGTTTAAAGATTAATGAGACCTCTCACTTATTGTTGCATTCGTAATAAAGAATCAAATGGAGAAAGTGATAGCACAATTTGATCATTCTTCCTTAACTTATGTTATTTTATTTGCTTAACTAGTTTTACAACAAAGCACTTAAGCTCGTCACGAAAGTATATGCTTATTTACTCAATTTGAAATAATGAAAGAAATGTACTAAATGATGAACCAATCGAACCACTTTGGTCTAGTTATATCCTTTTAATCAATTAAAACCAAAGTTTGTTAAGAATGTAAATAAAGAGTAATATCGTTTAAAAGTTTAAAGAGACCCCCCATCATTTGGTACATTCGTAATTACAAATCAAATTTAGAAAATGATACCACAATTTAATTTTTCTTCCTTAACTTATGTTATTTCATTTGCTTAACTAGTTTTAGAACAAAGCACTCAAGTTTCTCACAAATGTGTATTTAATTATTTTAAATAAGTACAAGCTCATTTACTACGAATGTGAAAAAAAAATTATATCACTTAAAGTTTAAAGAGATCTCTCATACATTTATTATGTTTATAAATTCGAATTAAATGGACAAAATGATATTACAATTTGACCATTTTTCCTTATATGTGATTTTCATTCTCTTAACTAGTTTTTAAAGAAAGCACCCAAGCTCGTCACGAATGTATATTTAGTTGTAAAGAAATAAATACTCATTTGCTAAGTTCAAAACAATGAATTAAACACAGTAAAAGATGAACTAATTGAACAACTTTTGGTCAAGTTATATCCTTTTAATCAATTAAAAGCAAAATTCATAAAGAATGTGTACAAATCATTATGTCCTTTAAAGCTTAAAGAGACTACCCATTCATTTGTTATTTTTGTAATTATGAATCAAATAGAGAAAGTGATTACACAATTTGACTATTCTTCCTTAACATATGTAATTTTATTTGCTTAACTAGTTTTAGAACAAAGCACCTAAGCTCATCAAAAATGTATATTGAGTTGTTTTAAAGAAATACGTACTCATTTACTAAGTTTGTAAGAATGAATAACACGCACTAAATAACAAACCAATTAGACCACTTTTAGTCTAGTTATATCCTTTTAATCGATTATAACCGAAGTTCGTTAAGAATGCACATGCATCATTATATCGTTTAATGTTTAAAGAGATCCCCCAATTATTTTCTAAGTTCATAATTATGAATTAAATGGACAAAGTGATACCACAATTTGACTATTCTTCCTCAACTTATGTGGTTTCATTCGCTTAACTAGTTTTAGAACAAAGTATCTAAGCTCGTCACACTAAACGATAAACCAATCGTACAATATTTTGTCTAGTTATATGCTTTTAATCGATTAAAACCGAAGTTCATTAAGAATGTGCACAAGTCATTATGCCATTTAATGTTTAAAGTTGCCTCCCATTCATTTGTTATATTTGTAATTATGAATCTAATAGAGAAAGTGATAGCACAATTTGACCATTCTTCCATAACTTATATGATTTCCTTCCCTAAACTAGTTTTAGAACAAAGCACCTAAGCTCATCACGAATGTATATTTAGTTATTTTAAAGAAATACATACTCATTTGCTAAGTTCGTAGGAATGAATGACACACACTAAACAATGAACCAGCCAGACAACTTTTGGTCTTATTATTTCCTTTCAATTGATGGAATCCGAAGTTTGTTAAGAATGTACATAAATATTATATTGTGTAAAGTTTAAAGTGGCCTTCCAATCAATTGTTAGGTTCACAATTGCGAACCAAATGGAGAATGTGATAGCACAATTTATCCGTTCTTGCTTAACTATAATGATTTTATTTTCTTAATTAGTTTTAGAGTAAAGCACCCAAGTTCATCATGAATGTATATTTAGTAGTATTAAAGAAATACATACTCATTTACTATGTTCATGAGAATCAATAAAATGTACTAAACGACGAACCAATGAGACCACTTTTAGTCGAGTTATATCGTTTTAATCAATTAAAACCGATGTTCGTTAAAAATGTACTTGAATCGTTATATTATTTAAAGTTTAAAGAAATGTCATATCAATTCTTATGTACATTATTATAAATCAAATGGAGAAAGTGATACCCCAATTTAACCGTTATTCCTTAAGTTATGTGATTTTATTCGTTTAACTAGTTTTATAAAAAAATACCTAAGCTCGTCACAAATGCGTATTTATTTATTTTAAATATGTACATGCTCATTTACTAATTTTGTAATAATGATTCAAATGCACTAAACTACACAAACCAATCGGATCACTTTTTGTCCACTTATATCCTTTTAAATTGTTATAACCAAAGTTCATTAATAATGTGCATAAATCGCCATATCATTTAAAGTTTAAAAAGACCACCCATTTATTTATTACATTCAAAATTATGAATTAAATGAACAAAGTGATACCACAATTTTACCATTTTTCCATCACCTATGTGATTTGATTCTCTTAACTAGTTTTATAATAAAGCACATAAGCTCGTCACCTATATATATTAAGTTGTTTTAAAGAAATAAATACTCATTGGCTATGTTCGTAAAAATGAATTAAGCACACTAAACGATAAACCAATCGCACAACACTTTGTCTAGTTATATGCTTTTAATCGATTAAAACCGAAGTTCATTAAGAATGTGCATAAATCATTTTAAATTTAAAGTTTAAAGGGACCTCCCATTCATTTGTTACATTCTTAATTACATATCAAATAGTAAAACTAATACCACAATTTGACCATTCTACAATAACTCATATGATTTCATTCGCTTAACTAGTTTTAGAACAAAGCACCTAAGCTCATCACGAATGTATATTTAGTTTTTTTAAAGAAATAATATAATTTGCTATGTTCGTAAGAAGAAATGACACGTACTAAATAATGAACTAGTTGTTGTGCACATTCATCAGACTCTTCATTTACCTTTTATTTTAGTACATTAGGTTATTTCCTTTTGTATTTGATTAGTAATTGCATATGTATTGGACTAGTAATTGTGTTAGAAACACTAGTGGACCATGGAGTAGCCGGGCCCACTAGCAGCCAGTTTCCTGAGGTGAGAGGGCGCGACTCCCCCATAAGAGAGTTGTTCCCTTCATTGTATTGTTTTATGCAATTGAATGTTCAGAACTTCTTTGCTTTCTTCTTCCTCTCTTCCCTTTTCATGCGTGAGAGTTCAAGGTACCGTTTGTACCCACATCCTACACAATATTGGTATCAGAGCCTTCACGATTTCCGGCCATGAAACGAGGCAAACAAGCTATCGCGGTCCTGGAAATTCCACCTGAGAAGGAGGCTCTCGCCTCAGCGGACAGCCCGAAGACAGTTCCGAAGACCACTAGCAAACCTACCTTGGTGCAAATCATCGCTAAGATCATGTCCTTGAGCATGGGCATGGCCAAGGTCGACACTCTGGGCCTGGCCGTGGCTCAGCTCCAAGCAAACCGCTCAGCGCCTCTGTTGGCTAGGCCACCAACAGCCGTCATGGAGAAGGGGGGGCCATCCCAGGCTCTTGAATTGCATAGCTCTGACCCTATGGCAGCGGCAGATAGGGAGGCACATTTACCCCAAGGTCCTATGCGTTTTGGCACACAGTTGAACAAGTTGTGGATGGGAGGAGCCAGGCCTAGGAGATACGAGGCGCACCAGGTGTTCGGGAAAATGCCCCAATGATGTTACCACCCAGAAACTTGTTTTAGGAGATGGAGGACTATTGGGAGGAGTACCCAGGACCCCGCAGTGGACCACGAGCAGGGGCTGAACCTCATTTGGCTTGCCTATAGTTCCCACGCTACAATGGGGAGACGACGTAGTGGAGTGGTTGTACAAGGCTGAAAAGTTTTTTGCCTACCAGGGAACACACTCGAAGGATGAACGGCTACACATAGCTGCCTTTTACCAAGATGGGGACGCTTCCGTTTGGGTCCAGAGTTTCGAAAAGCAGGTTCGCTACTGCACTTGGGCTACCTTCTTTGACGAGCTGTGCATCCAATTTGGCCCCAACGAGTTCTAGGACTTCAATGAGATGCTCTCCACGCTACGACAGACCACCACCATCTAGGCCTACTACACAGAGTTAATTAAGGTTGCCAACCGTTTCCCTGATTGGCTGGTGGCAGCCTTTGTAGGAATGTTCAATAGAGGTCTCAAACCATAGATTTCTGAGGAGATGTGCCACTTTCCATGCTCCAATATGCGGGACGTCATGTGGCATGCACGGATTGAAGAGGTGAAAGTGGCCAGGTAGCGGAGAGGGGGGCGGCTTGGGCCCTTCCCACGTTCTACAGTCAGCGCCAGCCTCCTTTTTGTCCCGACCAGCTACTCCATGCCAAGCCAACCTAGCCAACAGCCCCCTCCAACCGGCCAGATTGTCTGTTGCCTAACGCCGGCGCAGATGGAGGAACATTGGTGTAAAGGGCTATGCTTCTGTTGTGATGAAAAGTTCATCCCAGGGCACCGCTGTTCTGTCAAGGGCAGCCTCCTCGTGGAGGAGGTCGAGGAGGAGGACATGGCGAATAGGGCTAACACTTCCCACTACAACGATGTGCTGCTTGAGATCTTGGTCCATGCCTTCTCAGGGGCATTTACTCCTCGTACAATGCGGGTTCAGGGCCACCTCAAGCGGCAGCAAGTGGCTATCTTGATTGTTAGCAGTTCCACCCACAACTTCAGCAATGATAAGGTTGCTGAGCAACTTGGCTGCTTTGTGTCTGATTCAAAGCCCTTCGATGTTTTGATCGGTGATAGGAAGGTCAAGAGCTCCAGAGTATGCGCTCAGGCTGTCCTCTCCATCTAAGGCCACACCTTCGTCACTGACCTCTTTTTGTTGCCCATGAAGGGTGCCGACTTGGTTTAGGGGTTTAGTGGCTATAGGAGCTTGAAGATGTGGTCTAGAATTTCAGAGATTTGGTTATGAACTTCAAGGTTCTGGGGCAGTGGTTTTGGATTGAAGGATCTCGGCCGGGCACCCTTCTCTCAGCCCAGTGGTTACAAGGGTTCCTCTTACAGCAGCGGGCAACGGTCGAGGTGCCTCAATATGAGCAGCCTCAGGATCTTCTTGATTTATTGTTGGAGCATCGGGATGTGTTTGCTGAGCAGAAGGGCCTTCCACGAGTGCGGCCTCATGACCACATATCCCCATCGTTTCCAGGGTAGCACCGGCCAATGTCCACCCTTACTGTTATCCTCACATCCAAAAGTCAGAGATAGAGTGCCTCATCGCTGACATGTTTTAGTTCGGTATCATCCGCCCTAGCACAAGCTCCTTCTCCTCCTTGGTGTTGCTGGTTCATAAGAAGGACGACACTTGGTGATTTTGTGTGGACTACCGAGCCTTGAATGCTATCAACATAAAGGATAAATACCCCATACACATGATCGAGGCGTTTTGGATGAGCTGGTTGGTGTGATGGTCTTCAGTAAACTCGACCTTCGATCGAGTTACCATCAGATTTGGGTGCAGCCAGCCGATGTGCACAAGACTGCCTTCCAGACTCATGACGGCCATTTCAAGTTCCTTGTCATGCTATTCAGGCTGACTAAAGCCCCCTCCACCTTTCACAGCCTCATGAACAATCTCTTCAGACCTTTCCTCAGCCGCTACATCTTGGTCTTGTTTGACGATATCCTTGTCTACAACCAGTCTTGGGCGGAGCACTTGGAGCATCGCAGGTCCGTCTTCTCTGTTCTAAGAGATAACTCATTATTTCTTAAGTGTTTGAAGTGTTCCTTTGGCAGCCCACAGGTTGATTATTTGGGACATATCATCTCTTGGGATAGAGTTGCCGCTGACCCGTCGAAGGTGGCTGCCATGCTCACTTGGCGGCCACCCACTTGTGTCTGTGCACTACGAGGTTTTTTGGGCCTCACTGGCTACTATCGGAGGTTCATCAGCCCATATGGAGAGATTGCTCACCCCATATAGAGCTTCTGAAGAAGAGGGCATTCGATTGGAATGAGATTGCCCAAGCAGCCTTAGACGAGTTGAAGCAGTCTATGGCATCAGCCCTTATCCTGATTTTACCCGATTTCAGCCGCCCCTTGGTGGTTGAAATGGATGCTTCGGAGACAGGCCTAGGGGTGGTGCTGTTGCAGGACGAGCACCCCATTGCCTACTTTAGCAAGGCTTTGGCTGGTCGCTCCTTGTCTTTGTCCGTTTATAAGAAGGAGATGTTGGCTATTGTCCTTGCCGTCAACAAATGGCAGCCTTACTTGCTAGGCCACAAGTTTCTCATCCGCACCGACCACCAATCCCTGAAGTACTTCCTTGAGCAGAGGGTGTCCACTCCAGCCCATCAGCGGTGGATTAGTAAGTTACTTGGGTATGATTATGAGGTCATTTACAAGAAAGGGTCGGAAAACATGGTGTCTAATGCCCTTTCTTGCAGCTTTACCTCTGGTTCGTGCTTGGCCATTTCAACTCCATCCTTCCCCCTTCATTGCTACGTTGCGGTGGGCATACATTGACGATCCTCTAACACAGACCTTGATTATAGCTCTCCAGGCCGACCCAGCTACTCATCTATTGTGAACCGGTGTCCACAACGGTCTGGCTAACCGGTAACGGGAAGGTGACAACACAAGACTGCCGGGAAAGGGGAGAGGCGGCATGGACGCCGAATAGGAGGGAGAGGGAGAGGAGAAGAGAAGATAATTAGGCAGTAAATGATTCATTCCATAATCCCAATTACGGCATAGCCCTCACATTTAAATAGACTAATTAAGTGGGCTCACTAACGAGCACCTAAGGCCCATTAACATAATTAAAAGAAAGCACTAATACCATAATTAACCTATTTACCTAAATACCCTTATTAATCATAACATAATTAAAACCTATACTACTAGCACGTGGAACCCAAGAATAGACCCTTAGAACGTTCACAACATTCTACCACGCTTCCGTATCACCTCATCCTCAAGGTGACCCTAATACTCCAAGCATTGGGCCCACCATAGCTCTGCTGTGAACAACCAGTCTGGAACTGTGGATGAGACACGTCAAATGATGGAGATAGTGGGTTACTACTCAAAAGTAGATGTGCATAAGACAACACAAACATGATGGAAATGTTGTTAACTGAACCCAAGGGCAAGGCATAACTGTGAGCAGTAGAGACTGAAGATGAAGGAGGCCGCAGAGCGAAGGAACGGGCTCGGCTTGTTAGGTGCATGACAACATGGAGTGCCTGCACAGGTCTCCAACAAGCAGGATCACCATAGGGGATACAAGGCACCCCAAGACTGCCAACATAGGGCATCAGATAGTTGTAGTAATAGGGTCAGATAAGTGCCAAGGACTATAACCGACACAAGCGGTAAGGGTGTAGAAGTAGGTAGGTTGGATAGTATAGTGGGTGGGTCAGCTAACAACAGCAATAGTGGCTTTTGGCACCTCCAACTTGATGTGTCAGGTAGCTGAACAATCTTTAAAAAAATATAGACCTTGACCTAGCTAACAAGGTGGGCTTCCACGAAGCTTGGGCGAGATCTGTGTGAAGCTTGACACAACCCAGAATGGGTAGAAATAGACACGTGTGTAACTGACCCACAATGGCTCTAGCGGCCAGATAGAGTGAAATGGGCGTATAAACACATTGCACACCTGTGAGTAGACTCAAGGGCCATCTTGTAACAATTGGACCCAGGTATGAAAAGGGGCTTACACTCCATCACCGATGTTTTGTGTTGTGCATGATAGTCCAGTCTTTCATATGACTCCCAGACTCTACTTTATTTCTTTTACTTCTTGGCATTGGAACTATTTCTTATTGTAATAGTTTAGTAATTGCTTTGGTTTTCAAATGTAAGACACTAGTGGTTCAGTTAGTGGTCCGGGCTTGCCAAACAACTAAATGGTGTGTCTACCTAGGGAACTAGGCCAGACTGGTTTGGGTTAGGTGTGACTCCCTAGGGAATTGGTCATCCCCTATATGGGGTGACTCATTCCTCTATTTGCACTATGCTATTGGAACTATTCAGAACTTCTCCCATTTCTTCCTTGCTTCTCCCCTTTCACTGCGTGAATCT
The DNA here is from genome assembly GCA_035235625.1 of Saururus chinensis. Lineage (NCBI taxonomy): Eukaryota > Viridiplantae > Streptophyta > Magnoliopsida > Piperales > Saururaceae > Saururus > Saururus chinensis. The sequence continues at coordinate 35,269,100 of CP141140.1, forward strand.
CCTTGATATTTATTGTGCCTACATCGGCCACATCATTGGTATCAGAGCATTTACAATCCCCGGCCATGGCTCGAGGCAAGCAAGCTGTCGTGGCCCCTGAGGTTCTTCGGGAGAAAGAGGTTCACACCTCAACTTCAGTGGACAGCCCAAAGGTTGTTTCTGTGGCAGCCAGCGAGAAGAACCCCCTTTGACGAAAATCATGGCGGAGTTGAAAGCCTTAAACATGAGTATGGCCAATGTGGAGGTGACGGATGAGGCAGCTGTGCAGTTATAGGCTGCGCGCGCTGCGCCTCTTCTACCTGGGCCTCCCCCTACTGTCCTAGAGAAAGGTGGTCAGTCACAGCCCCCTGAATAGCACGTCCCTGACATTCCAACATCGGAAGACAACGGCATGAGAGTTCCCTTGGGTCTGGTGCAGTTTGGCACTGAAGACCATCAGCTTGATGGAAGGCGCCAAACCTGGGACAGGCGAGGCACACTAGGTGTTTGGGAAATCTGTTCTAGGACATAGAGGATGAGTGGGACTAGTACCCTGGGCACCGTGGAGGACCACGAGGGGGGGCTTAGCCCCATTTGGCTCGCTTACAGTTTCCTTGCTATAATGGGGACGATGACCCTGTGGAATGGTTGTACAAGGCAGAAAGTTTTCACCTACCAAGGGATGCACTCTGAAGCTGAACGCCTACACATAGCGGCCTTCCACCTCGACAGGGACGCTTCAGTTTGGTTCCAGAGTTTCAAAAAAGAGGTGTGTTACCCCACTTGGGCTGCTTTCTCCGATGAGCTCTGTATTCAGTTTGGGCCGAATGAATTCCAGGACTTCAATGAGATGCTCTCCACTTTGCACCAGACCACCACTGTCCACACATACTATACAGAGTTTATGAAGGTGGCTAATGGCCTCCCTGAATGGCTGGTGGCCTCCTTGGTGGGTATGTTCAAGCCTGGCCTAAAACATGAGATTTATGAGATGCGCCACTTCCCTTGCACTAGCATGTGGGACGTCGTGCGCCATGCCCGCATCGAGGAGGAGAAGCTGGCTAGGCAGCGCAGAGGCGGGCAGCTTGGGCCTTTGCCTCGGCTTTCCCTCAGCACCAACCCTCTGGCTGCGTCCACCCCATCTAGCCAGATTGTTAAATGCCTCACCCCGGCCTAGATGGAGGAACGTTGGTCTAAGGGGCTGTGTTTTCGCTGTGACAAGAAGTTTTTTCTGGGGCACCGCTGTTTTGTTAAGGGGAGCCTTCTTGTAGAGGAGATTGATGATGATTACAGGGGGATGGATAGAGCTGACTCATTTGCCCATGATGACATTCTGCCTGAAATTTCAGTCCATGCATTGTCAGGGGCATTCACTCCATGCACGATGCAAGTACAGGCCTACCTCAAGCGGCAACAAGTGGTGATTTTGATCGACAGTGGGTCTACTCATAATTTCATTAACAACAAGGTACCCCATCGGCTAGGCTGCTTTGTCTCCAATTCTAAGCCATTTGACGTGCGGATTGGCGACGGTAAGCACCTTAGGATCACCAGGGTGTGTGCTCAGGTTACGCTCTCTGTCCAAGGGCACACGTTTATTACCGACCTCTTGTTGCTGCCTACGAATGGGCGGATGTGGTGTTGGGCGTGCAGTGGCTGCAGGAGCTTGGTGATGTGGTTTGGAACTTCTGGGACATGGTGATGGACTTCGAGCTTCATGGGCAGCGGGTTCGGATTGAATGCTCTAGGCTAGGCACCCTCCTCTCAGCCCAGTCTTCGAGCTCTTTCTTCCGGTTAGCTCCCCAAGGGCTCCTCTTGCAGCAGCGCACCACTGTTGAGGTGACTAAGGACGAGATGCATCCCGATCTCCAAGAGTTGTTAGCAGCCCATCAGGACTTGTTTGCAGAGCTGCAGGGACTCCCTCCTATCCGTCCTCACGACCACTAGATTCCCATCACTCCTAGAGCAGCCGTGGCTAATGTCCGCCCTTACGGTTACCCTCACATACAGAAGGCTGAGATTGAGTGGCTCGTGGCTGATATGCTCCAGGCCGGGATCATCCATCCTAGTATGAGTTCATACTCGTCTCTGGTACTGCTGGTTTGGAAGAAGGATGGTACATGGAGATTCTGTGTTGACTACCACACCTTGAATGCCATCACCGTCAAGGACAAATATCCAATTCCAGTGATTGAGGAGTTGTGGGATGAGCTGACAGGTGCCACAGTCTTTAGTAAGCTCGACCTGCGTTTGGGGTATCATCAGATTCAGGTGCAACCAGCCGATGTGCACAAGATTGCCTTCTGGACTCATGATGGTTATTTGGAATTCCTCGTCCTGCCATTTGGGTTAAACAATGCCCCATCCACATTTCAGTGCCTCATCAATGATCTCTTCAGGCCATTCCTCAGTCCCTATATATTGGTTTTCTTTGTTGGCATCTTGGTGTGCATCTGGTCTTGGGGGGGGGGGGGCACTTGATGCATCTCAGGTCGGTCTTCTCTATCTTGCAATCTAACTCATTATTCCTAAAGTGTTCGAAATGTTCCTTTGGCAGCCCGCAGGTTGATTATTTGGGCCATATTATCTCGCTGAGCAGCATTGCTACTGACCCGGCCAAGGTGACCGCCATGCTCTCTTGGCCACCACCTGCATGTGTCCGGGATCTTAGGGGTTTTCTGGGTCTTACAGGTTATTATCAGTGGTCCATCAATTGGTATGGAGAGTTGGCTTGATCTCTTACTAATCTGCATAAAAAAGGGGCTTTCGCTTGGAATGCAAGTGCCCAAGTGGCATTCTAAGGATTGAAACAAGCAATGGCCTCAGCCTCAGTTTTGCTCTTGCTGGATTTTAGCCGACCGTTTGTGGTGTAAACAGATGCTTCAGAGATGGGCCTAGGGGCGGTTCTTCTGCAGGATAAGCATCCCATTGCTTACTCAGTAAGGCCTTGGCTGGCCGCTCTATGTCGTTGTCTGTGAGAAAGAGATGTTGGCTATCATCCTCACGGTCGACAAGTGGCGGCCTTACTTGCTTGGCCGCTGGAAACTGATTTGCACTGATCACCAGCCCCTGAAATATTTCATAGAATAGTGAGTGTCCACTCCGTCCCAACAGAGGTGGGCCAGCAAGTTACTTGGCTATGACTACGAGGTCATGTACAAGAAAGGGTCTGAGAACATCTTGGCCGACGTCCTCTCTCGCAGCCCGTGGTGGTCTCTTGCTTGACTTTCTCTACTTTATCTTGCCCCTTCATTGATGAGTTGCGGCAAGCCTATCATGATGATTCTTCGACGCAAGATGTGATTGCCGCCCTCCAGATAGACCTTGCTGCCCGGCCCTTCTTTGCATGGTGGGATGCCCTTCTCTTCTGGAAGGACCACCTGTGGGTACCCGATGTAGCTGAACTCCACCGCCGCATTCTTTCTCACTTCCATGACACTCCCGTGGCTGGACATGAGGGGGCTTTCCGCACCTATAAACGGGTCAGCCAAAGCTTCATGTGGCAGGGTATATGTCGGTCTGTCCAAGAGTATGTGGCAGCTTGTGATGTTTCCTAGAGGGTAAAGGCTGCCATGACTTCCCCCGCCGGGTTGTTACAGCCCTTGCCTATTACAAGATAAGGTATGGGAGGACGTCTCGATGGACTTCGTGGAGGCATTACTGTGCAGGGTAAGTCCGTGATTATGGTTGTGGTGGATAGGCTGTCCAAGTATGCTCATTTTTGTGCGCTGGGACATCCCTTCACCGCCAAGACAGTAGCTGAGCTTTATGTTTGCAAGGTGGCCAGACTACACGGTATGCCCCGCACGATAGTTTCTGACCGTGAAAGGATATTCCTTTCGCAGTTCTGGCAGGAGTTCTTCACTTTACAAGGTACTTCTCTCCATATGATTACAGCTTATCACCCTCAGATGGATGGTTAGACCGAGGTGGTTAATCGTTGCTTGGAGTAGTATCTTCGATGCTTTATGTGACACAGCCCTGCCAATGGCTTTAGCTTCTTCCATGGGCAGAGTGGCCTTATTATACTGCTCTATCATACTCGAGCCGACTTCACTCCGTTTGAGATGCTATATGGCCAGCCGCCACCGACTGTGTTATCATATGTACCTCTCTGCTCCTCTGTGGCTGAGGTGGATTATATGCTATGGACGCGCGATGAGGTTTTACGTTAGCTCAAGGAGAATTTATCCTTTGCCCAAAACTAGATGAAGCAGATTTATGATCGTTGCCACACTGATCGCGAGTATGCAGTGGGTGATTTGGTTATGTGACGATTCTTCCTCATCGACAAACCTCCTTGTTTCAGCCCAAGAACGCAAAGCTTGCTCCCTGTTTCCAACGAACTAAAGAATGAACAAATCGGTCCACTTTTAGTCTAGTTATATCCTTTTAATAATTTAAAACCGAAGTTCATTAAGAATGTGCTCAAATAGTTATATCATTTATTGTTTAAAAAGACCTCCAAATGAAAGGCTTTCTCGAATCCCGGTACGCCAATCAAGGTCCCAACTTCAAACCAAGCCTAATTTGTTATGTTCATTATTACTTATCAAATTGAGAAAGGGATACTGTAATTTGACCATTCATCCTTAACATAGGTGATTTCATTCGCCTCACTTGTTTTAGAACAAAGCACCCACGCTCGTCACGAATGTATATTTAGTTTTTTAAAAAGTACGTACCCACTTTTTAAGTTTGTAAGAATTTAGCAAACACACTAAACAACGAACCAATCGGACCACTATAAGTCTAGTTATATCATTTTAATCGATTAAAACCAAAGTTCGTTAAAAAAGTTGTAACTCCCTGGGTTTTCATTAACAAATGCGAACTCAGGGTGTTAGCTTGCCTTGCCTAGTATCTCAAACCATTAAATAAATTAACTAATAAAGCAAGATAATCATTAATCGAGGATCTTGTCTCAGCCAAGTGCAAGTACCCTAACATAATAAAATAACATGATCTGAATTCTTAGGGCAACACAATGCCTTATTACAGTCTAGCATAAAAATAAAAGCTATTGCTATACTAACTGCAGAAACCTACCCTGGTAGCAATGAATAAAGTCTATTAATGAAGTCCCGCTACTCTGATTCTGGAGCTGAGCCTGCATCATAGAGATGCTTGAGTATTTCCGAAAAATACTTAGTAGGTTGCATGAAAAACCACTCATAGTCAAAAGATTAAGATGATGTATGTAAAAGCAACAAAAATCATTAAACAATGAACTGCAAAACACCAAATAGACAGTGACACATGTAAAAATAAAACTTGGAACACTGAATATCAAATTGAACCATACTCACAAGGATGACCTTTAACTAATAAAGGACCAAAACAACTAAAATGAATGTAGACTCCATTTAGAAAACAATTTGCTTATTGTTCCTTAAAAACTGACTCCCGCTCAAAGGAGTAACTATATGCTAATAGTAATCTTAGTATATCTAGAATTCCACTTGGAACCACCATGGGCCTAGAAACATAGGTACCAGCTGTGCTCATGGACACACTGGCCAGAGGTAGATGATTTCATGATGCTCAAAAACCTAGTTGCATGCAAATGCTCAAAGAACTCAGAACCAAAGTCCCAAAAGTGTTGAGGCCACATGGGCCTAAATTTCCGCCGTGGCTATTATGGTGAGCTTACAAAAACTCTGACTCAAGATATGATACAATGCAGCCACCTAAGGCAAAGGGATTAAAGATTGATGATCACAACATATAATGCATGCAACTAACTTACACGATCAGCAAGATAACATGCTGATTTAGACTAAGACATGTAAGCCTATCAACAAGAGTATGAATTAGAATTGTTGCTGAGATGAACTGACCAAATCCACACAACTGTGAATTTGATTGGGGATGAAATGAACTAATCAAATCAGCAAACCAACACAACATATGAGGGGTCCACCTAGGTAGGGAATCACCACCAACCCTAATGACCAAGGACGGACCCCTAATTCCCAAATGGCCCCCTTCAAACCATGGTTGGACCCCTTATACGCTATTTGGTTCACCCCCATACCCACATACGATTTATAAGAAATGCAACACACACACACTCGTGAATAAAAAAAGAATTTACCTAGAATTTGGGATGTTACAAAAGTGCATAAATTATTATATTATTTAAATGTTTATAGTGTCCTCATAATCATTTTTTACGTTCATAATGACAAATTAAATGGAGAAATAATACCACAATCTGACCGTTCTTCCTTAGCTTATTTGATTTGATTCACTTAAATTATTTTAGAAGAAAGCACCTAAGCTCATCACGAATGTATATTTAGTTGCTTAAAAGAAATATGTACTAATTTACTATGTTCGTAAGAATAAATTAAACATACTAAATGATGAACCAATAAGACCACTTTTAGTTCAGTTATATCCTTTTTATCGATTAAAACAGAAGTTCGTTAAGAATGTTCTCAAATTGTTATATCATTTAAAGTTTAAAAAGACATCCCAAACATTTTTTATGTATGTAATTACGAATCAAAAGGAGAGTGTTATGCCACAATTTGACGGTTATTCCCTAACTTACGTGATTTCATTCGCTTAACTAGTTTTAGAACATAGCACCCAAACATGTCTAGAATATGTATTTAATAGTTTTAAATAAATACATGTTAATTTACTAAATTTGTAATAATGAATCAAGCGTACTAAACTACGAACCAATCGAAACACTTTTGGTCTAGTTACATCCTTTTAATCAGTTAAAACTAAAGTTTGTTAAGAATGTGTACTAATCATTATATCGTTTAAAGTTTGAAGAAACCTCCCATTCATTTATTACATTCGTAATTACAAATTAAATGAATTAAATGATACCACAATTTCACCTTTTTCCTTAATCTATGTGATTTCATTTGCTTAACTAGTTTTTTAACAAAGCACCCAAGTTCGTCATGAGTGTATATTTAGTTCTTTCAAAGAAATAAATACTCATTTGCTAATTTCATAAAAATTAATTAAATGTATGAAACAATGAACCAATTGGACAACTTTTGGTATAGTTATATGCTTTTAATCGATTAAAACCGAAGTTTATTAAGAATGTGCACAAATCATGATATCATTTACTTTAAAGAGACCTGCTAATCATTTCTTACATTCGTAATTACGAATCAAATGGAAAAAATGATACCACAATTTGACTGTTCTTCTTTTAACTTACGTAGTTTCATTCGCTTAACTAGTTTTAAAACAAAGCACCAAGCTCGTCATGAATGTATATTTAGTTATTTTAGAGAAATGCATACTAACTTACTATGCTCGTAAGAATGAATCAAATGGACTAAATGATGAACCAATTGGACCACTTTTGATCTAGTTTTATAATTTTAATTGATTAAAACCAAAGTTTGTTAAGAATGTCGACAAATCATTATATCATTTAAAGTATAAAAAGGCCTCCCAATAATTTCTTACGTTCGTAATTATGAATCAAATGGAGAATGTGATGCCACAATTTGACCATTTTTCCTTAACTTATGTGACTTCATTCACTTAACTAGTTTTAGAACAAAGCACCCAAACTAGTCACAAATGTATATTTAGTTATTTTAAAGAAATACGTACTCATTTACTATATTTGTAATAATTAATCAAAAACACCCTAAATGATGAACTAATCAGACCACTTTTGGTCTATTTATATCCTTTTAGTTAATTAAAACCGAAGTAAATTAAGAATATGGACAAATCATTATATCATTATTACGAATCAAATAGAGAAAGTGATACCACAATTTGACCATTCTTCTTTAACTTTTGTGATTTAATTCGATTTACTAGTTTTTGAACAAAGTACCCAAGCTCATCACGAATATGTATTTAATTTTTTAAAATAAATACATATTAGTTATATCCTTTTAATCTATGAAAACTGAAGTTCATTAAGAATGTAGACAAATCATTATAGCATTTAAAGTTTAAATGTCATTCATTTGTTTCATTAGTAATTATGAATTAAATGGACAAAGTTATGCCACAATTTGACTGTTTATTCGTAACCTATGAGATTTTGTTCACTTATCTTGTTTTTGAAATAAGCCCATAAGCTCGTCGCGAATGTACATTTAGTTGTTCTAGTAAAATAAATACTAATTTACTATGTTCGTAAAAATAAATCAAACGTAGTAAACGACAAACTAATCAGACTACTTTTAGTCAATTTATATCCTTTTATCGATTAAAATGAAAGATTGTTAAGAATGTTCACGAATGATAATATCATTAAAGTTTAAAGAGACTTCCAAATCATTTGTTACGTTCATAATTATGAATCAAAGGGAGAAAGTGATATCAATATTTGACTGTTGTTCCTTAACCTATGTTGATTTTATTCGCTTAAATAGTTTTAGAACAAAGTAACAATGCTCGTCACAAATATATATTTGGTTGTTTCAAAGAAATACTCACTCATTTACCAAGTTCGTAAAAATAAATTAAACACATTACATGACGAACCAATTAGACCACTTTTGGTCAAGTTATATACTTTTAATCGATTAAAACCAAAGTTCATTAAGAATGTGCACAAATCATTATTTCATTTAAAGTAACCTCCAACACTTGTTATTCATAATTATGAATCAAATTCAGAAACTGATACCACTTATGTGATTTCACTTACATAACTAGTTTTATCATAATTTGATCATTTTTACTTAAACTTATATAATTTCATTTGCTTAACTAGATGTTGTGCCCGAATTGGGGCACAATGGTACCTTGCACAATCATGCAGGAAAGGGAATAGAAGAAGAAGGAAGGGGAGAGGAATCTGAATAATTCTATTGCATAACTGAAACACAAAGAAGAGGACGACCCTTATAGGGAGTCATGCCCTCTCTCCTAGGAAGCCATGCCAGCTAGTGGGCCTAGCTATCCCTCGGCCACTAGCTAATCCAATACCATCAATCATCCTATATTACATAAGCAAATATAAAAGAAAGTAGCCTAATACAATGCAATAAAAGGGAAATAGGTAGCCCTGGTGATCATGCACAACACTCCACCACGCTTCCGCTATTCACCTTGACCTCAAGGAGACCAAGCTGGGTAGCGAGCCATGAACGCGTCCTCAGAGATCCACATGGCATCCTCAAGGGGCAGACCCTGCCATGAAACAAGCACCTCTGTAATGATACGCCCAGAACGGCAAACCCGATGTTTATCAAGCATCGAGGATGGAACAGGATCGAAGGGCTGGACCGGTCCCATACAAGGGGGTGGTGGACCATCAGTGGTGAGGTAAGTGTCCCCCACACAGCAACAGAGTCTGGAGACATGGAAGATGAGGTGGACTAAGGAATCAGGCAGTAGAGCAAGATGATAAGCCACCGGGTTGATACGCTCCACTACTGCATATGGACCATGGAAACAGGGGGCGAGCTTGGAATGCTCATGCTGAAACAAAGATATCTGGCACTGAGGGAGGACAGAAACATAAACCAAGTTGCCCATAATAAACTCTCTATCAGTGTCACGACCATCATAAATTTGCTTCATTCGGTCCTGAGCAGAGGCTAAGTTCTCCTTGAGCTGGTGGAGAACCTCATCTTGTGTCTATATCCACCTCGTCCACAGAGGAGCAGTGAGGGACATAAGATAAAATGGTCGGAGGTGGGCATCCATACAGTACCTCAAAAGGAGTAAACCCCGTGCAAGTGTGAAAGATGGTGTTATATGACCACAACGCCCTTGGAAGAAGCTGAAACACCAGTGGGGTTGAGACATAGTGAAACAACAAAGATACTGCTCCAAACAATGGTTCACCACCTCTGTTTGGTCATCTGACTGTGGATAATAGGCTGTGATCATGTGGAGAATAGTACCCTGTAAAGCAAAGAACTCCTACCAAAACTGAGATATGAAGATTTGTCACGATCTGAAACAATAATGCGAGGCATGCCGTGGAGTTTGGCTACCTCCCGAACATAGAGCTCCGCCACTATCTTGGCAGTGAAGGGGTAGCCCAAAGCACAAAAGTGAGCATACTTGGACAACCGATCCACCACCACCAGAAGCATCGACTTACCTTGCACCATGGGCAAGGCCTCCACAAAGTCCATCGAGACATCCTCCCAAACCTTGTCAAGAATGGTTAATGGCTGACACAAGCCGGCAAGGGACGTCGTGGCAGCCTTAGCTCTCTGACATATGTCACATACGACAACATACTCCTAGACTTCCCGTTGAATGCCCCGCCACATAAAGCTTTGGCTAACCCACTTATATGTGCGAAATGCTCCTTCAATGCTGGTCATTGGAGTGTCATGGAAGTGGGAAAGAATGCGCCTACGAAGATCATCAACATCAGATACCCAAAGGTGGTCCTTCCAAAAGAGAAGGTTATCCCACCACAAAAAGAACGGACGAGCAGCTGGGTCAGCCTCGAGAGCTATAATCATAGTCTATGTCAGAATATCCTCAATATATGCCAGCTTCAACTCACAATGAAGGGGCAGGACGGAGTAGAAAGTGCCAAGCACAAACCGGAGGTAGAGCTGCAAGAAAGAGCGTCGGCAAGAGTGTTGTCCGACCCTTTTTTGTAAACAACCTCATAATCATATCCAAGCAACTTACTGACCCACTATTGCTGCACTAGAGTGGACACACTCTGCTTAAGGAAGTACATTAGGGGCTGGGGGTCAGTGCGGATCAGAAACTGGCAGCAAAGCGAGTAAGGTTGCCATTTATCGATGGAAAGAACAATAACAAGCATCTCCTTCTCGTAAATAGACAGGGACAAGGAGCAGCCAGCCAAAGCCTTGTTGAAGTAGGCAATGGGGTGCTTTGTCCTGCAACAATACCACCTCTAGGCCCGTCTCTGAAGCATCTGTTTCAACCACGAATGGGCGGCTGAAATCAGGTAGGATAAGAAAAGGAGCCGATGCCATAGATTGCTTCAGCTCATCAAAGGCCGCTTGGGCAGCCCCAATCGAACTGAATGCCCCCTTCTTCAAAAGCTTTGTAAGGGGCCGAGCGATATCTCCATAGCGGCTGATGAACCTCCGATAGTGGCCAGTGTGGCCCAAAAAACCTCGTAGCACGTGTACACATGTGGGCGGCAGCCAAGAGAGCATGATTGCCACCTTCGACAAGTGAGTGGCGACCTTGTCCCAATAAATGAAGTGTCTTAAATAATCAACCTGTGGGCTACCAAAAGAATACTTCAAACGCTTAAGAAATAATGAGTTATCTCTCAGAACAGAAAAGACAAACCTGAGATGCTCCAAATGTTCCGCCCAAGACTAGTAGATAAGGATATCGTCAAAGAAGACCAAGATGAAGCAACAGAGGAAGGGTCAAAAGAGATCATTCATGAGGCTCTGAAAGGTGGAGCGGTAGTGTTAGTCAGCCCGAACGGCATGACAAGGAACTTGAAGTAGCCGTCATGAGTTCAGAAAGCGGTCTTGTGCACATCATATGGCTACACCCGATTCTGATGGTAACCCGATCGATGGTCGAGTATACTGAAGACTGTCGTACTAGCTAGCTCATCCAAAAGCTCCTCAATCACGGGAATGGGGTACTTGTCCTTGACGGTGATAGAATTCAAGGCCCGATAGTTGACACAAAACCGCCAAGTGGCATCCTTACGAACCAGCAACTCAGGGGAGGAGAAGGAACTTGTGCTAGGGTGGATGATACCGGACTGAAGCATGTCGGCCACGATGCACTCTATCTTTGCCTTCTGCATATGAGGATAAGGGTAAGGGAGGACATTGTCTGGAGAGGCCCCAAGGATAATAGGGATATGGTGGTCATGAGGCCGCATTGGTGGGATGCCCTTCGGCTCAGCAAACACACCCTTATGCTCTGTTAATAAGTCAAGAAGATCCTAAGGCAGCTCGTCTTAATGTACCTCAGCCATTGCCCGCTGCTGAAGAGGAACCCTTGGGGTGTGAACCGGAAGAAGGCACTTGCCGGTTGGGCTGAGGGAAGGGTGCCAGGCGAAGAACCTTGAATCCAAACCCGCTGTCCTTGAATCTCGAAGTCCATAACCATATCTCTGATGTTCCAGATCACATCCCTAGGATCTTGTAGCCACTGAACCCCTAACACCACGTCCGCCCTCTTCGTGGGCAGCAAGAAGAGGTCAGTGATGAAGGTGTGGCCTTGGATAGAGAGGGTAGGCTGAGCACATACTCTGGAGCTCCTGAGGTGCTTCCCATCGCCAATCAACACATCGAAGGGCTTCGACTCCGTCACAAAGCAGCCTAGTCACTGGGCCACCTTGTAGTTAATGAAGTTGTGGGTGGAACCGTTGTTGATCAAGATGGGCACTTGCTGCCGCTTGAGGTGGCCTTGGACCAGCATCATACGAGGAGTAAATGCTCCTGAGAAAGTATGGATAGAGATCTCGGGTAGCACATAGTCGTAGTGGGAAGCATCAGATTGTTTGCCACATTCTCCTCCTCCTCGATCTCCTCCATGAGGAGGCTGCCTCTGATAGAACAACGATGCCCTGGCATGAACTTCTCATCACATTTGAAGCATAGCCCCTTAGAATGATGTTCCTCCATTTGTGCCGGTGTGAGATGATGGACAATCTGAGATTGAAGAGGGGGCTGCTGGCCAGGTCAGCCAGGCACAAGGCTGCTGGCTATGGTGGGAAGGGGGCTAGCGTTGATAGTAGTAGACCATGGAAAACGTCCTAGCCGGCCCCCTCTCCGCTGTCTAGCCAACTTGTCCTCCTCAATGCATGCATGACGCACGATGTCCCAGATACTTGAGCATGGATAGTGGCGCATCTCCTCAGATATCTCCGGTTTGAGCCCCCTCTTGAATGTTCCCACCAAGACTGCCACCAGCCAATTGGGGAGGTGGTTGGCAACCTTCATGAGCTCTGTGTAATAGGCCCAGACAATGATGGTTTGTCGCAGCACGGAGAGCATCTCATTGAAGTCCTAGAACTCCTTGGGGCCAAACTGGATGCACAATTCATTAGAGAAGGTGACCCACGTGGGGTAACACACCTCCTTCTCAAAGTTCTAGAACCAAACAGAAGCATTACCATCTAGGTGGAATGCAGCTATGCTCAGCTGTTCAGTCTCAGAGTATGTTCCATGGAAGGTGAAAAACCTCTCAGCCTTGTACAACCACTCCACCGGGTCGTCATCCCCATTGTAGAGTGGGTATTGCAGGAGGGCTAAACGAGGCTCAACTCCTCCCTATGGCACTGTGCAAGGCCCCGGGTACTCCTCCCAGTCGTCCTCCTATCTCCTGAAATAGGACTTTGGGTGTCAGTACTGTTGTGCCATTTTCCTGACACCTGGTGGGTCTTGTATATCCCAGGCCTGGCGCTTCCCTTAAGCAATTTGGATGACGGTGCCAAAGCACAGAGGGGCCTGGGGAACACATGTCTCCATGTCTGCAATCGCCTGAGGGTCAGGGCATCACTATGTAGGGGCGAGTAAAGTTTCCCCCTTCTCCATGTTGGTGGCTGGTGGCATGGCTAAGAGTGGTGCTTAGGGTGTTGCTTGTAGTTGTGCAACGGCCAAGGTCAGGGGCTCGATCTTGGCCATGATCTACGCTAGGGTAGGAGTGTTGATGGTCTTTGGGACAGTTTTGGGGCTGTCTGCTAAAGCTCCGGCCTCCTCGGGCTATTTGCCTCGCACCATGGCCGGGGATCGTGAAGGCTCGGATACCAATGTTGTGCCCGAATTGGGGCACAATGGTACCTTGCATAATCATGCATGAAAGGGAAGAGAAGAAGAAGAAAGGGGAGAGGAATCTAAATAATTTTATTGCATAACCGAAACACAAAGAAGAGGACGACCCTTATAAGGAGTTGCACCCTCTCACCTAGGAAGCTATGCCAGCAAGTGGGCCCAGCTATCCCGTGGGCCAATAGCTGATCTAATACCATTAATCATCCTATTACACAAGCAAATACTAAGCAAATATGAAAGAAAGTAGCCTAATACAATGCAATAAAAGGGAAATAAGTAGCCCGGGTGATCATGCACAACACTAGATTTAGAGCAAAGCACCAAAGCTCATCACGAATGTGTATTTAATTGTTTCAAATACACACATACTCATTTGCTAAGTTTGTGAGAATGAATCAAAGCAGTAAACAATGATCCCCTATTCATTTGTTACGTTCATAATAACGAATCGCATTAACAAAGTGATACCACAATCTGTCTATTCTTCCTTAACTTAGATGATTCTATTCGCACAACTAGATGTAGAACAAAGTACTAAAGCTCATCAGAAAGGTGTATTTAATTATTTTAAATAAGTACATACTCATTTACTAAGTTCATAAGAATGAATCAAACACACTAAATTATTAACTAATCAAACTATTTTTGGTTAAGTTATATCCTTTTATCGATTAAAACAAAAGTAAGTTAAGAATGTGAACAAATTATTATATCGTTTAAAGTTTGAAGAGATCTCTCATTTCTTCATTTTGTTCGTAATAATAAATCAATTGGACAAAGTGATACCACAATTTTATGGTTCTTCTTTAACTTATAGGATTTTATTTACTTAACTAGATTTAGAATAAAGCACCAAAGCTCGTCACAAATGAGTTTTTAATTATTTTTAAATAAATACATATTCGTTTGCTCTATTCATAAGAGTAAATCAAATCCATAAAACAACAAACTAATCGGACCACTTTTGGTCAAGTTATATTCATTTAATCGATTAAAACCTAAGTATGTGAAGAGAATGTGCTTAAATCATTATATAGTTTAAAGTTTTACGGGATGTCCCATTCGTTTGTTATATTCATAATAACAAACCAAATTGACAAAGTGATACCACAATTTTACAGTTATTCCTTAACTTCTATGATTTTATTCACTTAACTAGATTTAGAAGAAAGCACGAATGCTTGTCATAAAGGTTCTTTAAATTGTTTTAAATAAATACGTACTCTTTTGCTGATTCATAAGAATTAATCAAACGCATAAATGATGAACCGATTAGACAACTTTTATTCAAGTTATATCCTTTTAATCAATTAAAAACAGAATGAAGTTAAGAATGTGTTTAAATTGTTATATCGTTTAAAGTTTAAAGAGACCTCTCATTCATTTGTTACATTTGCAATAATGAACAAAAATTATAAAGTGATATCAAATTTGACCGTTCAACTTCTATGATTGAATTCGCTAAAATATATTTAGAACAAAGCGCGAAAGCTTAGCACAAAGGTTTATTTACTTGGTTTAAATAAATATGTACTTACATGTTGTTCGTAAGAATGAATGAAGCACACAAAATGACGAACCAATCATACCACTTTTGGTCAAGTTATATCCTTCTAATCGATTAAAACCGAAGTAAGCTAAGAATATGTACAAATCTTTATATCATTTAAAGTTCAAAGAGACCTTTCATTCATTTGTTATATTCGTAATAACAAATCAATTGGACAAAGTGTTACCACAATTTTGCCATTCTTTCATTTAACTTATATGATTTTATTTGCTTTATTAGATTTAGAACAAAGCATGAAAGCTCGTCACAAATGTGTATTTAATTATTTAAATAAATAAATATTGATTTACGATGTTCGTAAGAATGAATAAAACGTGCTAAAGGATGAACTAATCAGACAAATGTTGGTCAAGTTATAACAATTTAGTCAACTAAAACCAAAGTAGGTTAGGAATTTGCACAAATCATTATATCAATTAAAGTTTCAATAGACCACCTATTCATTTGTTACGTTCATAATAACGAATCTAATTGACAAAGTGATACCACAATTTGATAGTTCTCCTTAATTTATATGATTTTATTTGCGTACCTAGATTTATAACAAAGTGCAAAAGCTCATCACGAAGTTTTATTTAAGTGTTTTAAATAAATGCGTACTCATTTTCTAAGTTTCTAAGAATAAATTAAGCACACTAAACGATAAATCAATCAAACCACTTTTGGACAATTTGATACCACAATTCAACCATTCTTACTTAACTTATATAATTTCATTTGCTTATCTAGATTTAGAACAAAACACCAAAGTTTGTCATAAATGTGTATTTAATTATTTTATACACACACATAATCATTTGCTAAATTTGTGAGAATGAATCAAACGGACTAAACAATGAACCAATCGGATAACTTTTGGTCAACTATATCCATTTAATCGATTAAAATTGAAGTTCGTTAAGCATATATACAAATTTTTATATCGTTTAAAATTTAAAGAGACCCCCCATTTATTTGTTATGTTTATAATAATGAATCACATTAACAAAGTGATACCATTCGTACAACTAGATTTAGAACAAAGCACTAAAGCTTGTCATGAAGGTGTTTTTAATTATTTTAAATAAGTATGTACTTATTTACAAAGTTCGTAAGAATGAATCAAAAATAGTAAATTATTAGCTAATCAAACCACTTTTGGTTAAGTTAGATCCTATTATTAATTAAAATAGAAGTAAGCTAAGAATGTGCACAAATCCTTATATTGTTTAAATTTTGAAGAGACTTCTCATTCATTCGTTTTGTTCCTAATAACAAATCAATTGGACAAAATGACACCACAATTTTACAGTTCTTCTTTAACTTATAGGATTATATTCACTTCACTAGATTTAAAACAATGCACCAAAACTTTTCATGAATGTGTTTTTAATTTCTTTACATAAATACGTATTCATTTGCTATGTTCGTAAGAGTGAATCAAATACACAAAATAATGAACTAATTGGACCACCTTTGGTTAAGTTATATCCATTTAATCGATTAAAACCGAAGTAGGTGAAGGATGTGCAAAAATCGTTATATCGTTTAAAGTTTAATGAGACATCCCATTCGTTTGTTATGTTCATAATAATAAACCAAATTGACAGTGATACCATTGTTTTACTGTTATTCCTTAACTTCTACGATTTTATTTGCTTAATAGATTTAGAAGAAAGCGCCAAAGTTCGTCACAAATATTTTTAATTTTTTTTAAATATAATACGTACTCATTTGTTAAGTTCCTAAGAATGAATCAAGCACAGTAAACAACGAACCAATTAGACAAATTTTAGTCAAGTGATATCTTTTTAATCAATTAAAACTGAATTAAGTTAAGAATGTGTATAAATTGTTATATCGTTTAAAGTTTAAAGAGACTTCCCATTTATTTGTTACATTCGCAATAACGAACCAAAGTTACAAAGTGTTACCACAATTTGATCGTTATTCCTTAACTTCTACGATTGTATTCTCTTCACTATATTTTAAACAAAGCTCCAAAGCTCAGCACGTGGTTTATTTACTTAGTTCGAAAGGATGAACTAATTGGACAAATATTGGTCAAGTTATAACTATTTAGTTGATTAAAACCGAAGTAGTTTAAGAATTTGCACAAATTGTTATATCATTTAATGTTTATAGGGACCACTCATTCATTTGTTACGTTCACAATAACGAATCTAATTGACAAAGTTATACCACAATTTAACCGTTATTCCTTAACTTATATATTTTTATTTACTGAACCAGATTTAGAACAAAGTGTCATTGCTCATCACGAAGGTTTTTGAAATTGTTATAAATAAATATATACTTATTTGTTAAGTTCATAAGAATGAATCAAGCACACTAAACAATGAACCAATCAGACTACTTTTGTCAAGTTATATCCTTTTAATTGAATAAAGGATAATTAAGTTAAGAATGTGTACAAATTATTCTATCGTTTAATGTTTAAAGAGATCTCCCATTTATTCATTATGTTGTAATAAGAAATCAAATGCACAAATTGATAACGCAATTTTATTGTTCTTCCTTAACTTATATGATTTTATTTGCTTAAATAGATTTAGAACAATGCACGAAAGCTAGTCACGAATGTAGTTTTAATTATTTTAAGTAAATATGTATTCATTTCCAATGTTTGTAAGAGTGAATCAAATACACTAAATGACGAACTAATGGGACTATGTTTGGTTGAGTTATATCCTTCTAATCGATTAAAACCGAAGTAAGCTAAGAATGTGCACAAATCCTTATATCGTTTAAAGTTTAAAGAGACCTCCCATTCATTTGTTATATTTGTAAAAAAAATTAAATGGACAAACTATTACCACAATTTTACCTTTCTTCCTTTTAACTTATATGATTTTATTTGCTTTATTAGATTTTGAACAAAGCACCAAAGCTCATCACAAATGTGTATTTAATTGTTTATGTAAATACATATTCATTTGCGATGTTCATAAGAATAAATAAATTGCACTAAAGGACAAATGTTGGTCAAGTTATAACCATTTAGTCGATTAAAACCGAAGTAGGTTAAGAATTTGCACGAATCTTTATATCATTTATTGTTTATAGAGACAACTCATTCATTTGTTACGTTCATAATATGAATCTAATTGACAAAGTGATACCACAATTCGACCGTTATTCCTTAACTTATATGATTTTGTTCGCTAAACAAGATTTAGAACAAAGCGCAAAAGCTCATCATGAAGGTTTATTAAATTGTTTTAAATAAATACATACTTAATTGTTAAGTTCATAAAAATGAATCAAGCATACTAAATAATGAACCAAGCATACTTTTTGGTCAAGTCATATCCTTTTAATTGAATAAAACATAATTAAGTTAAGTGTAACACCTCAGGTTTTCATTCACATAAAAATGAGGCAATGCAAACTCAGGGTGCTACTTTGCATAAATAAACATCTCATCACATTAATAATTCACCTAATAAAGAAAAATATTATTATTCATGGACTAGGTGGTTTTGCCAAGTGCAAGTACCTTAACAAAATAAAATAACATGTGTAAGGTCCCTGATTTTTCTATGATTTTTTAGGATTTTTTTGGTCATTTTTAGCATATTTACTCTATATTTATACCCGTAGAGTAGGGTGTGGGGCTTAGTCGCAAGCCGTAGGCCTCGCTAGGCAATTTTGGTGCGAGTTTTGGACATACAACATGTAATAGGAGGTAAGCGTGTGATGGGGATATAAGTGGAAAAAAAAGAAAAAAAATGGTCAAAGGATCGGGCTCGGGCTCGACCGAGGCCAATCCAAAAACTTCCAGATGCTCAACCCTCTGGTTCCCTCTACGTAGCCACCGCCATCCGCCGGTTGTCCGTAGGGACGCCACCACTGGCTCCACCGAGGCCATGTGACGGCAGGGGGGCACCGCCCCGGCCCCACAGCCACTCCGCCCTGTCTCTCCCCGATTTGCCCTCTCATCTCTCTGTTTTGTTTGTGTTGGCACCACCGTGGGCCAGCATGGGCCCGTCGGTCATCCACGGCTCCAACTTGGGCCAGTGACGGTGGGAGACCACCCCTCCCGACCCCAAAAGGGCCTCTCCTCTGCCGCTCTAGACTTTTTCCCCTCTGCCCTGTATCCACTGGTGCTCTGTTTCGGTGAAACGGAGGCCGTTGGTGGTGAGCCACGATCGAGCTGACCTCCCTCCAGCTTTGCCTTGGTCCGGCGAAGGCGATGAACTACCCTACCCAGCCTGATTCCATCTCCTCCGCCGTCCTCTACTCTGCCCAGACAGATTTGCACCTTACTGTGTGTTCATTTTTCGGTGAGTTGTCGCCGCCATCATTGACTAGTGATGGGGACTTGGCCACTGTTGGCTCTGCCTGGCCAGGTGATGGCCCGGGATAGCCCTACCCGGACCAATTCAGCGTCCATCCCCTCTGTGTCACCTCTGCTTAGTTCGGTTGTCCCCTGTTTTTGGGTCAAAGTCGGTTTTTGACGTTGTGACTGCCGCCGTCTGGATGGTGGTCTTGACTTAGTGAACCTTCATCCAGCTCTGCCCCGGCCTGGTGATGCAAGTGGGCCACCACTGTGGGACTTGTTCAGCCTCTACTTCAGAACCATGTCGGGAACGCGATGTGTTTTTTGGTTGATTCGAGCGAGAGGCTCTATTATTGGTTGTCATCGTGTCATTGATGGTTGGCTGGGGCTGGTCAGCCTTTGTTCAGCTCTGCCCCGGCTTGGTGATGATGGCAAGGGCCACCCTAGTCTGGCCCACCTAACCTGGTGTGATCGCCTCTGACTAGTGCTCTTCCTTGTGGCCCGTAGCCGCAACTAGTTCCATCTCACCGACATGTTTGCCCATTGAGCCCTCTTGCCCATTTTACACTGTCGGTATCGGATGACGCCTGGCAAGATTCTGTATGACCTACCTTGATCGAGGGTGGACGAGTTCACCTGCACAGGCCTTGGCCAATGATGGCCTCGTGGCCTTGGCTCGACCCTGAACCTTCCCCCTGCCCTTTGTCGTGCAAGATGCACAACCACCCATACCATTAGTTTTGGTTGACGGTGATGATTGGTGACGTTGCCGCTTTAATTGGCCACCGCTAGGGCCCTTAGTCCAACCCATCTCCCCCTAGAATGGTCCTTCTTGGTTGCGTGTGCATGTGGCTACGCATGCATTTCGGGGTTTAGGTGCTGCTTTGGTGCCGTCTGACCATCGGATGGCTCTGTGACATAATGGAGTTGACATCGGAGTCTTCCACCTCTCCTCTATTCTCGAGTGTTGCCCCATACTCTCTGCCAGTATGAGGGCCTTTGTTGACACAAAATCGATGTTGTTGGGTGCTGTCTACGGCCGATTTTGACGTCTTGCGACTGGCTGAGTAGTTCTCAGTTGTTGGCCGACCTTCAGTGAGTACACCCTCGGCATCTGGTCGCACTGCCACTTATGTTGGCACGATCTTTCTCCCGACCACCCTAGTGTGCCACCGTTGGTCGCAGATTTTACCGCATTGACTTTTGACACCCCGTTTGGCCGTGATTGTTTTCGGCACATCCTAAAATCCTCGGGACAACAGTTCTCTCAAATTGGCAATCCTTTTGGCCGCCGACTCCGCCGCCAGTGCCGCCACCGTCGTGTGCTCACCATCAAACATTATGATTACTAGGTAGGGGAGCTTTGAACTTGTAATTTCATGATAGCATGCTTTGAATGAGTAACAGCATGCTAGGACTGTATGATTCAATGCTTTGGATGCTAAATCATGATCCGTTTGCCTGATGTAAGCGGATATATTATGCCATGTTGAAATGCATATGACATGCATGTGGGCTGTATGTATGTTTGAAGTATGTTGGTAAGCTTCATTTGTGGATTGAGTATGTGCTAGTGATGGCTAGTGTGTATGTTGGTAAGCTACATATATAGATTGAGTATGTGCTAGTGATGGCTAGCATGTTTGCTGGTAAGCTTCGTATGTGGATTGAGTATGCGCTAATGATGGCTAGCGTGTTTGTTGATAAGCTTCGTATGTTGATCGAGTATGTACTAGTGATGGCTAGTGTGTTTGTTGGTAAGCTTTGTATGTTGATTGAGTATGTGCTAGTGATGGCTAGTGTGTTTGTTGATAAGCTTTGTATGTTGATTGAGTATGTGCTAGTGATGGCTAGTGTGTTTGTTGATAAGCTTTGTATGTGTATGTATGTGCTAGTGATGGCCAGTGAGCATGTTTGTAAGCTATGCATGTGTGAAAGACATATGTATGTATGATGGCTATTTGCCTATGCTATGGATATGTGTATGTGCATGTGGGTAGAGGTATGGGCTATGGATGGTAAGAAGTGACAGTGTTTGGGATGGATTTGGATATAGATGTGTAAGCGTATGATAGATGGCAGAGGATGAGTATGACGGGCGAGGATCGGAGTGGATTGTTTTGGATTAGAGCGCATGTTAGGGGATTGTCAGACAGTAAGAGTGTGCATAATTGTACAAGCATAATGTACAAATTATGAAGTGAAAAATAAGCATAATAAGTGAGGTATGAGTAAGAGGGTATAACTGGGTTTGACTCTGAGGAGCTCAGTTTGAGGACTTTCGAGTAAGATATTTTGGCCATAAGGTAGATGGTGGAGATTGTATCAGTACATAAGGATTTGATGTGCGATGAGATGTGTTGTAAGATAGATTGGTTCAGTGAAGTCTTCTACCCTAATGAACTCGGGTTTCGATAGGGCTCAACTTCGGTTTGATCAGTCGAGGACAGTGAGTTTGTTTGGCATACTTATACAACATAATATACTTAATTCAAACTTGAATTATAAGAAAGCTAATCACAACATTGTGAGTTTGAGACCTGAGGGCTTGATGAATTAGGTTCTGTGTTTGAGCCAACTGAAATGAGTCGGATGATCATTTCTCATGTCTTGCCATGGTGTTTATCCTGTGGGATGTTGTCTGTGTGTTGTACAGAGCACCGGATGTCTGATGCTCTGTTGCGAGCGATATATGTTTCCGACTTTGTCTGTGTGTTGTATGAAGCCCAGACGTCTGATGCTCTGTTGAGAGCGATGTATGTTTTCGATTCGGTCTGTGTGCTGTATAAGCCTAGACATTTGATGCTCTATTGAGAGGGTTGTATGATTTCTTCCCAAGAGTGGCATTGCATGATTCCGCCCAAGAGTGGCACTATATGTTTCTGCCCAAGTGGCACCGTATGATTTCTACCCAAGAGTGGCACTAGCACTATAAGACCCATTATGGTGGGTGTCACAGGCACGGAGCTTTGCCTAGCGTTCGCACTCGTGATGGCCTGACTACACCGCGCAGCCAGCAGCCACTCTCTTCCCTTCCCACTCGTATGAGCAAGGGAAAACCAGCAAAAAAACTACAAAGCAACACAACCAACCTGGTGCAAGGGTCTCTGCCCAAGCTATGTAAATCAATCCGCTAAAATACACAAGTAGGGAGAGGGTAGGGCTGAACAACCAGGCTGAGATCTCTTTCTTCTCTTCCTCCCTGGTTCGCCGTGCAGGAAAATCAGAGCATTCTCATGCCTTGGCCGCCCCAACCATTCCCTTAAATAGACTCAGCCATAGGCTGACCGTCCCATAGCAACTAGAAGTACAGAACCCACCCAATACAAGAGTCCTCACCCTGTCCAACTCTCACCCCAAAGCCATTCCGGGCCAGCATAGATAAGGAAGCCTTCGCGAGTCCGTCTTCCGCTAGAAGTCCATCGCTATGCTGCCTCCAAGAGTCAGCCCATCCGAGGAAACCAGCCACTCCAATTCCCATCCGTCCTAGGAGTGTGACCAGCCTGCCTGTGCGAGTCCTGTCCGTACTAGGAACCTGCTGCCCGGTCTCCTACTCCAACTAGGAGTGCAGCCAGCTAGCATAAGCTGAATCCTATCCGCCTTAGCAGTCCTCCCCTAAGTCCAAGCAGAGCCGAGCTTCGCCGCTAGAGTCCTGCCCGCGCAAGGACTCCTACCCAGCCTGATCCGCAAGGCGAGTAGCTCGTCCGGAACATCTCCCACGCTGTCCCAGCATCCGTCCGTGCCCAAGGGGCTGCCTAGGCTGTCTGCTGCCTAGAAAGACTTGGCTGCCCGCTGCCAAGTAAGGGGGTAGCCACCCCCTTTTTGCATCCATCAAGTTAAGGGGCTAACAGGCCTCCCGCACTTGATTCTTTGACTCCCTCGTCGAAGCCCCAACTTCCCAGGTGCACCGATTGAAGCACTTCAGCCATCCGCCTCGCTGAACCTGCCAACAAGAAGCCAACACTTCGCATCACACCACGGCCAAGTCAAATTCCACCCAGCCTAAGTCCACCTTCGGCCAAGTTTGAGCAACACCCGCTGCCCACCATCCTATGAACCACTGCATCAGTCCACCCCTTAGCTGCTTCGATCAGCCAAGGCATGGGGAGTCTACTCCCCTCCTTCCTTCGAATCCTCAATGACCCAAAGCTGCCCCCTCAATCGGGGACTCCAGCAACCGAACACATCCAATTCGCTGCAAGGGACTCATCTGGACTACCTCCTCATGCTCAGATTCCTCCTTCTCTTCAGCAACAAGTGCATTCAGCCTTTCCCGTTTCAGACATTCCTTGGCACGGTGCAGCCAATCGCATATGAAGCAGCCACTACTTCTGTTAGGCCAGACAGTCTGCTCGCTGCCCTTCGCTTTGCCACCATTACCACCCTTAGTGTTCTCCTTGTTGGATGCCTTCGCTTCCCCATTCTTCTTCGCTGGCTCAGCGGGAGTTTGCTTGAAATCCACCAAGCTATCAGCTGCTGCAATCGCTGCGGGAAGGTCCTCCACTCCCTCCATCTCAGCTCGTTCTAAGCCCAAGTCTGCAAACCTGCCATGAAGTAGAATAGCTTGTCATCCTTTGTCATGTTTGTCACACCCAAAATCAGTGATTGGAACTCCTTAGCGTAGTCCCGGACTGCCCCCGTATGCCTGAGGTTCCTCAATGCCTCTCAAGCCATCTAAGACACGTTTTTGGGAAGGAATTGTGCCTGCAACTCCCTCTTGAACGTATCCCACGTCCCTATCTTTGGCTAACTAGCAGCTGCATCATCCTCCAACCGCATCCGCCACCACAGCTTTGCATCCCCCTCTAGGTACATCGCTGCCATGGTAACCTTCTCCTCCCCTTGAGTATGGACCAGCGTGAAGTAGTTTTCCATATCCCAAAGGAAGTTCCCTATCTCCATGGCGCCTCGCGTCCCAGCATACCCCTTCTGTTCGGGGACCTTAGTCTTCTTCGCAACCTGCTGAGATGTGGACTCGCCCCCATCTCTGGATGAAGTATTGAGGACTGCCTGCTTCAGCAACAACACTTTCATCCACCAATTCGCCCACCTTTGCTGCCGCTGTCTCCTCAACCTGTTGAACTCGCTGCCTAAGGTAGTCCGTCATCGCAGCCACATCAGCCGCCAATGTGGTGAGACGTGCTGCCCCTTCAGCCGGACTGCCTTCTTCCTGAGACTCGTCAAGGTGTGGTGCAACTTCCAGCAGGGACACTCGCTGGTCGAAGAGGGCCAAACGCTCGTTGATGTTGTGCAACGAGTTCTGGATTTCAGCCAACGCCCCATTCCCTGTGGTCATCACATCAACCTTCGCCTCAAGCTCAGCCATGCGAGTCAGCATCGAACCTACCATCAGTTCCCTGCGTTTTCAACAACTCGTCAAGGAAGGGTCTGCGCGCAGCAAGGATTTCTGATCCGTCCAGCACCAACCTACAAGGAATCCGCCTCCCCCGAGTATCCCAGAAACTCAGCAACCTTCAGCCAACTCCTTCGCAGAGACTGTACAGAGCTTTCACCTCCTTCAGTATCCTGGCAATGGAACCAACTGTCAAGGGCACGAAGCTTTGCCTAGCGTTCTCACTCGTGATGGCCTGACTACACCGCGCAGCCAGCAGACACTCTCTTCCCTTCCCACTAGTATGCGCAAGGGAAAACCAGCAAAACAACCACAAAGCAACACAACCAACCTGGTGCAAGGGTCTCCGCCCAAGCTATGTAAATCAATCCGTTGAAATACACAAGTAGGGAGAGGGCAGGGCTGAACAACCAGGCTGAGATCTCTTTCTTCTCTTCCTCCCTGGTTCGCTGTGCAGGAAAATTAGAACATTCACATGCCTTGGCCACCCCAACCATTCCCTTAAATAGACTCAGCCATAGGCTGGCCGTCCTATAGCAACTAGAAGTACAGAACCCACCCAATACAAGTGTCCTCATCGTGTCCAACTCTCACCCCAAAGCCATTCCGGGCCAGCATAGATAAGGAAGCCTTCACGAGTCCGTCTTCTGCTAGAAGTCAATCGCCATGCTGCCTCCAAGAGTTAGCCCATCTGAGGAAACCAGCCACTCCAACTCCCATCTGTCCTAGGAGTGTGACCAGCCTGCCTGTGCGAGTCCTGTCCGTACTAGGAACCTGCTACCCGGTCTCCTACTCCAACTAGGAGTGCAGCCAGCCAGCATAAGCTGAATCCTATTCGCCTTAGGAGTCCTCCCCTAAGTCCAAGCAGCGCCCAGCTTCGTCGCTAGAGTCTCGCCCGCGCAAGGACTCCTACCCAGCCTACTCCACAAGGCGAGCAGCTCGTCCAGAACATCTCCCACGCTGTCCCAGCATCCATCCATGCCCAAGGGGCTGCCTAGGCTATCCGTTGCATAGAAAAACTTGGCTGCCTGCTACCAAGTAAGGGGGTAGCTGCCCCCCTTTCCACATCCGTCAAGTTAAGGGGCTAACAGTGGGCAAGTGTATGACCCCTTATGTGTGGGTGTTTATGTTTGCGCACTCAGGTAAGTAGTATCTTGGACCTACTCCTACCTGTTTGATCCTGTGCCCCATGAGCATAGGTGTGCCATACCTTCGGAAAAGTCAATGGCGTCTAGTCACTCCCCGGAGGTTAAGGTGATGCCCTAGTGGCATTCTTTTCCTTTTCGACGCTAGAGCTTATTAGTTGTAATGAGCTTTAGTGGTCGATAGTATGTGTAAAATTATAAGTGAGCATGACTGTGTGAGTATGTGTGTTTCTGAGTAAACATATGAGTATGAGCATGACTGTAAGAGTATATTTTAGAGTAAGACAGTACGTGTATGATTCTGAGTAAGCATATGATTGTACAAGTAAGGTCGTACAAGTATGTGTAAGCTGTATGAGTAAGCGTATGATTGTACGAGTAAGGTCGTACAAGTATGTGTATGTTGTATGAGTAAGCGTACAGTGGTACGAGTAAGTTTGTTAGACCCTGATTAAGGGTGTTTGTGTAAGTTTGATTTGATGGTTTGTTTGGCATGTTTGTATGTGTATGAGCATGATTGTGATATTATTGTTCCCAACGTGGGCCCAATCGGTACACAGGAGGAGCGGCCAACCACTGAGCTATTGGCTGGGGCGGCAAGAGGGGAGGCACTCACAGCAGCACGATGAAAAGTCCTGAGCTGGCCTCCACATCTCTGTCTAGACAGTTTCTCTTCTTCAATAAGTCTACAAATACTCAGTAGGTGGAATGAAAAACCACTCACAGTCAAGAGGTTAAGATAATGCATATATATATATATATATATATATATATATATATATATATATATATATATATCAACAATAGGAATCCATAGGCAATAGACATGCAGACCATTAAGGAACAGTGACACATGTAAATGTTACTTGAAAATATCGAATCCCATTCAAATGAGTATTGCATACTAGCAGGGAATTCCTAACATCTCTAGAGATCCACTTTGATCTGCCATGGGCCTAGAAATGTAGGTATCATCTGTGCTCATGCTTACACTCGTCAGAGGTAGTTGAGCCTTTCATGATGTTCGAAAACCTATTTTGCGTATTTGCTCAAAGAGCAGGGAACCAATGTCCTAAAGGAGTGGAGATTGATGCACTGAAATAATGTTCAATTAAATGTTCTCACATTTCAAATTGCAATCCTATTTTGTGTTAATTTATTACTTATTTGGGCTATTTATGTTTTAAATAAGTTAGTTAGACCTTAATTGAGTTTACATGTCTAAACAGGCTTCAAAAGGATCCAAGTATAAGAGGAAGTAAAGCCCATCTACCCAATTTGAAAGTCAAGAATGAGCTCCTAATGGTCTAAACATGCATGGAATGGCCGAACACAACCTTTTGGATTTGAGATTTGCATCAAGAGAACTAAATTAGGAAAGAAGCTGATTCAGACAGATTGACAAAGCCTTAGTATTTCAACTATATCTATCTATGTATAATTCGGATTAATACGATTACGATGGCATTAGAAAGAATACTTTCGTGACTACAATTATTATTTCAGGAAGAAATTCACAATTTCGAAGATTTATGGGTCGAATTTAGCATGCAATGAGACAACTAGTTAACCAACCCGAGGCTAGCACATGGAGAATCTTTTCATTGATTGTGATTGATACACATAAGGAAAGACAATGAGGCCGATTGGATAAATAAAGGAAGATTCAAAGATAATTATTTACTAAATAATTCATTGATTTATTTGATTTATTTAGAATCTAATCATTGCCAAAGAAGCAACCAATCAGGCAAGCAATCAGGACGCAATCTAGATATATGATTTGGCTTTCCCCTTTGAAGCAACCCCTTCTACTCTTATAAATAGAGGGGTGGATGTGATAGAGGCATCATTTCCTCCTCTTTGGAGCTCTCTTGTCCTATTTTTCTTCTCTTCTTTTGTATTTTTGTTTTTAGTTTTATTGTAATGGTTTTCTAAGTTCTCAAGTTAAGGCTAGGAATGAAGCTTGTACTTGATGTTTAATAGCTATGTTGATTCAAGTAAGTTCTTTATCATTTTAAATTGATGTTTCATATTTAAAGAGTTTATAATGTATATAATTATTTGATTCGGCGTTGATGAAAGGCACATGAATGCTTATAATTCCCTGTGATTATATACTTAATGCTTTTACGTAGTAAACAATCAATTAATATTGTTCTATTTTAAAGTTCTTTAAAAGATAAATTTTCTGATTGAGACAAATCTTCATTTTATCTTAATTGAGTTATCATTTGAATCAAATATACATTAGAGATTTATTACAAGTGGTTTTCCAATGCTTTAGCAGTTTTTCTTTGATTGTCTCTTATTCTCTATTTTACCTTCCTTCTCTATTCTATTCTCTTCATAATAGTTTTCTTTGTCTCACAAGGCTTTCCTTGTGGATTGACCTTGATTACTATAGTTGACATGTAAAAAAAGAAATTTGAACTAGACTACTTCATAGTCTTCGTTTGGACGTAACAACAAATTGGCGCCGTTGCCGGGGATTGCAACGTGTGACAAGAATCCGTTACGAAAACAAACTCACTCAAACCTTACTAATTCTCTAACTTTTATTTTTGCACACTAACTCTTTAAATTCAATCATTTACTTTTTGTAATTTACTTTTAGTACTTAAATTCTATAATTTTTATTTTGAGACCAGAGGCACTACCCACGTTACTACCGAAAATTTTTCGGGATCAAACGTGTACCTTGATAGTGCCTTTGGCCTTATTTTGCAATTTAAATTTTGTCTATTAACTTCTAACACTCTAATTTTTTATATGTTGTCATTTAATTTCTGCACTTTTACTTTTGTTTTTTACCAAAAATAAAAAAATTGTTGTTGCATGGGTGCGTGTTAATTCTGGACGATTGAGAAGAGTGAACAAATCTTTTGAAATTTTTTTTTTTCAATACAATGGAGGATCTAAGAACTAATGAGGAACTCAGAAGTGATAATGGGGATAATAATGCACAAAATGTTCAAGTTAAAACCTTGCGTGATTATTTGCAACCAACTAGATCAAGTTCTCCTTTATCCATGATTTTTTCAACTAATGTAGGTGGTTTTGAACTCATGCCGGGTGTAATTCAATTACTAACCAAATTTCATAGCTTAGATTTAGAATGCCCATATTTGCATTTAAAAGAGTTTGAAGAAGTTTGTGCAACTTTGCCAAACCAAAATGTTTCAAATGATGTTATTAGATTAAAACTCTTTCCATTTAAGAAAAAAGCAAAAAATTTGTTGAATTCTTTGAAGCCAAGATCCTTTAGAACATGGCAAGAAATGCTAAGGAAATTTTTGAAAAAGTTTTTCTCCACCCATAGAACTAATACACTTAGAATGAACATCATGAATTTTTCACAAAAAGAAAATGAGACTTTCTTTCAATGTTGGGAAAGATTTAAAGAACTTTTGTTATTGTGCACAAATCATACTTATGAAACATGGCGTACAATTAGTTTCTTTTATAATGGCTTGACTTCTCAAATGAGGCATTTTGTTGAAATGATGTGTGATGGAGAATTTTTTAGTAAAGAACCTGAGGAAGCATGGGACTATTTTGATGTGTTAGCTGAAAATGCTCAATCATGGTCAAATTCTAATAAATTTGAAAATAGTAATAGGGAAAGCAAAAATTACATGTTTAGCTAGAAAAGTTGAGGCTATGGAAATTAATATGGAAAACATGTCTAAAGCTTCTCAAAAAGTAAAAGGTGATGAACACCAAACACAGGATTGTCCAACAATCCATGCTTTTCAAGAGGTGTTGCATACTCAAGCAAATGCTATGAATACCTACAAAATGCCGTTTTCTTCTCCTTATTCTGAAACTTATACTCCTAATTAGAGAAATCATCCTAACTTTAGTTGGAGAAATGAGTTTAATGTGCAGGTACCCCCTTCTTCCTCAAATTATGTTCCACCACATAAGAAGACTCTAGAAGACACATTGCAAGCATTCATGCAAAGTCAAGCAACAATCAACAACCAAACAATGCAAACCATCAATGACTTGAAGACTTCTATCACTAAATTGACCACAACTTTGAGCACTCAAGGAAAAAGGAAGTTTCCTTCTCAACCTTAACCAAATCCTAAAGGTTAATTTGTAATTAAAAATTTAAATTCTTCAAGTTCACAAAAAGAGCATGCTAAGTCCATCACCATTTTGAGAAATAGAAAAGTCATTAACAAAGACATTCCAATGAAGGTTGTTGAACCTAAGGAGTCTTTGAATTTAAAACATGGTGATGAACTTGACAACTCTGATTGTGTTTCTCCTATTCCTCCTCCTTTTCCTCAAAGATTATAATTTTCTTCTAAATTGGTGTAAAATGGTAACATTCTTAAAATTTTTAAACAAGTGAAGATTAATATTCCTCTCTTAGATGCCATTAAACAAATTCCATCTTATGCAAAATTTTTAAAAGACCTTTGTACAATCGAGCGTAAGTTAAATGTACAAAAGAAGGCATTTTTGACAGAACAAGTAAGTGCAATTTTACAACAAAACACCTCACCAAAATATAAAGATCCTGATTGTCCAGCCATATCTTATATAATTGGGAATTATAGAATTGAAAAAGCTTTGCTTGATCTTGGGCAAATGTTAATCTCTTACCTTATTCTGTTTATAAACAATTTGGGACTTGGTGAATTGAAGCCCACAAGCATTACACTGCAACTTGCAGATCGCTCAGTTAAAACACTAAGAGGAATTGTTGAGGATGTGCTAGTACAAGTAGAAAAGTTTTACTTTCCTATTGATTTTATTGTTTTGGACACAACCAATTTTGAATGCTTGTACTCAAATTCCTATCATATTAGGCCACCCATTTTTTGCTACTTCTAATGCTCTTATTAATTGTAGAAATGGTGTTATGAAGCTTTCTTTTGGAAATATGACTTTGGAACTAAACATTTTTAATATTTGCAGGCAACCCGGAGATGATGATGAGGATGTACATGACATGAATCTTTTAGAAAGTCTTGTTGATGACATGACTACTATTTCTTCATTTTATGACACTCTTGAAGTGTGTCTTTCTTATTTTAATTTTGATGATGATGTTATGATTAATGACGTAAATTCCTTGTTGGAGTCAACTCTATTATTGGATACCGATAGGTGGAAGGCCTGCTTTGAGGAGTTACCTCCCTCTAATAGCACTCCTCTCCCCTTCAGTGTCCAACCACCCAAGTTAGACTTAAAACCCCTCCCTAATGAACTTAAATATGCTGATCTTGGTGAGGGAGAGACATTTCCTATGGTTGTCTTCAATGTTGGATAGGGAACAAGAGCACAGTTTGTTCAAAGTCTTTAGAAATTACAAGAATGCCATTGGGTAGACCATTGCTGATATCAAGGGGATTAGTCCCTTTATTTGCACACATAGGATCTTCATGGAAGAAAATGAAAAACCTGTGAGACAATGCAAAGGAGGTTAAACCCCAATGTGAAAGAGGTAGTGAGAGCAGAGGTCAAAAAATCATTGGATGTGAGTATCATTTACCCCATTTTTGATAGTTCATGGGTGAGTCCCACCCAAGTTGTCCCCAAAAAGTGTGTAGTGACAGTGGTAAAGAATGCTAATGATGAGTTAATTCCCACTAGAGTCACCACCGGTTGGCAGATGTGCATAGATTATAGAAAATTGAATTCCGTCACTAGGAAAGACCACTTCCCTTTTCTGTTCATGGACCAAATCCTAGAGAGGGTGGCCAGTCATAAATTTTATTGTTTTCTAGATGGTTATTTAGGATATGATCAAATTGAGATTGCACTTAAAGATCAAGAAAAAACAACCTTTACATGTCCATTTGGTATCTTTGCATATCGAAGGATGCCGTTTGGATTATATAATGCTCCTGCCACATTCTAAAGGTGCATGATGAGCATCTTTAGTGACATGGTGGAGCGGTTTTTGAAAGTTTTTATGGGTGACTTCTCTGTTTTTGGTTATTCTTTTGATGACTGTCTTGATAACTTAGAAAAAGTTTTAGTGCAATGTGAAGAGAAGAATCTAGTTTTAAATTGGGAAAACTGTCATTTTATGGTTACTACGTGAATAGTACTTGGTCACATTATTTTTGTGCCGATTTTTATAGAAGATTTATCAAGAATTTTAGTGTGATATCTAGACCATAGTGTAATTTTCTATCTAAAGAACATTCGTTTGAGTGGTCGGATGCATGTGAAGAAGCTTTCACAAAGCTTAAGAACATGTTAGTGTCTGCACCCATCATGCAGCCCCAAGATTAGACCCTTCCTTTTGAAATTATGTGTGATGCAAGTGATTATGCCATTGGGGCTGTTTTAGGGCAGAGGAAAGATAAGAAACCTTGTGTAATTCATTATGCGAGTAGAACTTTAAATAGTGCCCAAATGAACTACTCCACCACTGAAAAAGAACTTTTTGTGTTAGTATTTGCACTTAAAAAATTTAGATCCTTTTTTATTTGCTCTCATATTATCATTTTTACTAACCATGCAGCTTTGAAGTACCTTTTGAGCAAACAAGATACAAAGCCCAGATTGCTCCGATTGATACTCCTCCAAGAGTTTGATCTCACAATCAAAGACAAGAAGGGAGTAGAGAATGTGGTGGCGGATCATCTTTCAAGATTGGAATTTTCTAATTCTTCGAAAAACATTCCAATCCAGGACACATTCCCCGATGAGCATCTTTTTCCCATCTCACATTTTCCATGGTATGCTGACATTGCCAACTACTTGGTGAAAAGTAAAGTTCCTCATCATTGGTCTCATCAAGATAAAAAGAGATTCTTCACCGAGGTAAAACATTTCTTTTGGGAAGACCCCTCCCTATCTCTTTAGGTATTGTCCGGATCAAATAATAAGGAGATGTGTGTCTGATTCAGAACAAGTAAGTATCATCTCTTTCTGTCATTCTGAAGCATGCGGTGGTCACTTCTCCTCTGAAAAGACCACCGCTAAAATTTTGCAGTGTGGTTTTTATTAGCCAACTCTATTCAAAGATGTTCATGAATTTTGCAAAACTTATGAACGGTGTCAAAAGTTAGGAGCCATATCTCGTCAAAATATGATGCCTCTTAACCCCATATTAGTTATTAAGATTTTTTATTATCAGGGCATCAATTTCATGAGACTTTTTCCTCTTTCTTTTGGATATGTTTACATTTTAGTTGTTGTCGATTATGTTTCCAAGTGGATTGAGGCGGTTCCAAGCAAAACCAATGACCACAAAGTCATCGTGCGCTTTTTAAAAGAAAATATATTTTCAAGGTTTGGAACACCTTGAGCCATCATAAGTGATGGGGGGTCACATTTTTGCAACAAGCCTTTTGAGACTTTGATGAAAATGTATGGGATTACCCATAAAGTAGCCACCCTGTATCACCCACAAACAAGTGGACAAGTTGAGATTTCTAATCGTGAAATTAAATATATTTTGCAAAAAATAGTAAATCCAAATGGTAATGATTGGTCTTTACTACTAATCGATGCTCTTTGGGCTTACTGTACCGCTTTTAAGAACCTCAATTGGAATGTCTCCTTACCAATTGATTTTTGGAAAAGCTTGCCACTTGCCTATAGAATTGGAACATAAGGCGTATTGGGCAATCAAAGCTTTGAATTTTAATTTTGATAAGGCTGGCTTAAATAGAAAATTGCAAATCAATGAGTTGGAGGAAATTCAACGTGATGCTTATGAGAGTTCAAAACTTTACAAAGAGAGAATGAAGGCTTTCCATGATAAAAATATTTTACGAAAATCTTTTGAGCCATTTCAAAAAGTTTTATTGTACAACTCTAGGCTTTATCTCTTTCCAGGAAAATTAAGATCACATTAGACAAGTCCTTTCCTTGTAAAAACTGTTTTTCCTTATGGAACTGTTGAAATTGAAAACCCAAAAAATGGTGATGTTTTCAAAGTTAATGGACAACGTTTGAAACCATTTTGTCCCTGAAGTTGAGTCTACATCCCTTGACAATCCAAATTATGAGGATTGATTTTCTTTTCATGATTTTTACACAAAAAGAAACAAACAAATTTTTTTTCTTCTTTCAAACATTGAGGACAATGTTTAGTTTAGGTTTGGGGGTATAGAAAGAGATCTTTCTTTTATGTTTAGTTTAGGTTTGTGACATTGTTTAATGACATCATGCTATTCAGAATATGACTTGACATATGTAATAATTTTGAGTTCTGATTACTTCATATTGGTTTCTTGTGCTTTTATTTTGAAAAAAAACTAAGAAAGACATTTGCCTAAGTAAGAATTCGAGCCCTTGATTATGGTCTTACAACTTGGTGGATATCATTGAATCTAAGTAATTATTTTCTTATGAGAGTAAAAATTTGGATTGATTTAGTAGTACTCATGTTATCATAATAGAGTTTTGGGCTTCACTATTCTTGGTTTGTAGAACAATCGAGAACATTTTGTTCACACAATTCAAGTAGATTATATAATGTGTTCAAGAAATAAAAAAGAAAAAAGAAAAAAAATGTGTGAAAAAAAAAGAATTGTAAATAAGTAAAGTCACACTATTGAGTAGACTGGGACTCGGCATGCATCACTAAGCATAGGGTGTTTGAGTCAAAAGGTAGAGTTGGCTAATTTATGACATGCATAGCCTTGAAGCCTATTTGGTTCAAGTTATTAAGCCTGAGGGGTGCTTTAACACCTAGTGCCCTAAGCGAACTGGATTGGGAGTCACTGGCCAAACACTTGTTACATAGATCTTATAGAAAGCTTAAAAAGGCTAAGCCTTACACATATCATGTAAGATGAGCATAAAATTCTAGTATGACCTTATGCAATTATATCCTGAAATTTAGAGACAACATAGGCTGAAATTCAGAGACAATATCTTAGGCTGAAATTCAAAGGCATCTTTGATGCACTGAAATTATGTTTAATAAAATATTTTCAAATTTCTATTTGCAATCCTATTTTGTGTTAATTCATTACTGATTTGGGCTATTTATGTTTTGAATAAGTTAGTTGGACCTTAATTGAGTTTACATGTCTAAACAGGCTTCAACAAGATACAACTGGAAGAGGAAGCTAAGCCCAACTACCCAAAGCTATTTAAAAGTCAAGAATGGGCTCATAATGGTCTAACATGCATGGAATGGTCGAACACAACCTTGTGGACCCATTTGATTTGAGATTTGTATGAATAGAACTAAATTATGAAAGAAGTTGATTCGGATAGATTGACACAGCCTTAGTATTTTGATCATATCTTTTTATGTATAATTCGGATTGATACGATTCTGGTGGCAATGGAAAGAAGACTTCCGTGGCTACAAGTGTTATTTCAGGAAGAAATTCTAAATTCCGAAGATATAGGGGTCGAATCAGGCAATCAATCAGGATGAAATCTGGAGATATGATTTGATTTTACCCTTTGAAGCAACCTTTTTTTTTCCTATAAATAGAGGGGTGGACGTGATAGATGGGGCATTCTCTCCTCTTTAGAGCTCTCTTCTCCTATTTCCTTCTCTTATTTTGCATCTTTGTTTTTAGTTTTATTGTAATGGCTTTCTAAATCTCTCAAGCTAAGGCTAGGAATGAAGCTTGTACTTGATGTTTAATGGATACTTTGATTCAAGTAAGTTCTTTATCATTTTAAATTGATGTTTCATATTTAAAGAGTTTATAATCTATACAATTATTTGATTCAGCGTTGACGAAAGGCACGTTGAATGCTTATAATTCCCTGTGATTATA
This sequence comes from Saururus chinensis, assembly GCA_035235625.1. Lineage (NCBI taxonomy): Eukaryota > Viridiplantae > Streptophyta > Magnoliopsida > Piperales > Saururaceae > Saururus > Saururus chinensis. Next base: position 35,304,857 of record CP141140.1, read on the forward strand.
TACTTAATGCTTTCACGTAGTAAACAATCAATTACTATTGTTTTATTTCAAAGTTCTTTAAAAGATAAATTTTCCGATTAAGATAAATTTTCATTTGATCTTGATTGAGTTATCATTTGAATGAAGTAAACATTAGAGATTTATTGCAAGTAGATTTTTGATGCCTTAGCACTTTCTCTTTGAATTGTCTCTTATTATCTATTTCACTTTTCTTCTCTATTCGATTCTCTTCGTAATAGTTTTTTGTGTCACACAAGGCTTTCCCTGTGGATCGACCTTGTTTACTATAGTTGACAAGTAAAAAAAAAGAAATCTGAACTAGACTCCTTCATAGTCTTAGTTTGGACGTAACACAAATTGGCATCGTTGCCGGGGATTGCAACGTGTGGCAAGAATCCGTTACGAAAAACTCACTCTAACTTTACTAATTCTCTAACTTTTATTTTTGCACACTAACTCTTTAAATTCAGTCATTTACTTTATGTCATTTACTTTTAGTATTTAAATTCTGTAATTTTTTTTTTTTTGAGACCGGAGGCACTACCCACGTTACTACCGAAAATTTTTCGGGATCAAACGTGTACCTTGATAGTGCCTTTGGCCTTATTTTTGCAATTTTAATTTTTGTCTATTAACTTCTAACCCTCTAACTTTTTAATATTTTGTCATTTAATTTTTGCACTTTTACTTTTTTTGTTATTAAAAAAAAAAAAAATTGTTGTTGCATGTTTACATGGGTGCGTGATAATTCTGGACGATTAAAAAGAGTGAACAAATCTTTTGAAAATTATCTTTATTTTGATACAATGGAGGATCTAAGAACTAATGAGGAACTAAGAAGTAATAATGGGGATAATAATGCACAAAATATTGAAGTTAAAACTTTGCGTGATTATATGCAACCAACTAGATCAAGTTCTCCTTCTTGCATGATTTTTCCAACTAATGTAGGCGGTTTTGAACTCAAGCCGGGTGTAATTCAATTACTACCAAAATTTCATGGCCTAGATTCAGAAAGCCCATATTTGCATTTAAAAGAGTTTGAAGAGGTTTGTGCAACTTTGCCAAACCAAAATGTTTCAAATGATGCTATTAGATTAAAACTCTTTCCTTTTTCTTTAAAGGAAAAAGCAAAAAATTGGTTGAATTCTTTGAAGCCAAGATCCATTGGATCATGACAAGAAATGCAAAGAGAATTTTTGAAAAAGTTTTTCCCCACTCATAAAACTAATACACTTCGAAAGAATATCATGAATTTTTCAAAAAAGAAAATGAGACTTTCTTTCAATGTTGGGAGAGATTTAAAGAACTTTTGTTGTTGTGCCCACATCATGGATATGAAACATGGCGTACAATAAGTTTCTTTTATAATGGTTTGACTTCTCAAATGAGGCAATTTGTTGAAATGATGTGTAATGGAGAGTTTTTGAGTAAAGAACCTGAGGAAGCATGGGACTATTTTGATGTGTTAGCTGAAAATGCTCAATCATGGGAAGATTCTAATGAATTTGAAAGTAGTAATAAAACCAAATCTAATGGGGGAACTAAGGGGGGCTTGTACATTCTTAAAGAAGAGGATGATGTAAAAGCAAAAATTACAAGTTTAACTAGAAAAGTTGAGGCTATGGAAATTAATAGGGAAAACATGTCTAAAGCTTCTCAAAAAGCACAAGATATTTGTAGTATATGTGAGAGTGATGGACACCAAACACAGGATTGTCCAACAATCCCTGCTTTTCAAGAGGTGTTGCATACTCAAGCAAATGCTATGAATACCTACAAAATGCCATTTTCTTCTCCTTATTCTGAAACTTATACTCCTAATTGGAGAAATCATCCCAACTTTAGTTGGAGAAATGAGTCTAATGTGCAGGTACCCCTTCTTCCTCAAATTATGTTCCACCACATAAGAAGACTTTTGAAGACACATTGCAAACATTCATGCAAAGTCAAGCAACAATCAACAACCAAACAATGCAAGCCATCAATGACTTGAAGACTTCTATCACTCAATTGACCACAGCTTTAAGCACTCAAGAAAAAGGGAAGTTTCCTTCTCAACCTCAACCAAATCCTAAAGGTCAATTTGTAATTGAAAATTTAAATTGTTCAAGTTCACAAGAAGAGCATGCTAAGTCCATCACCACTTTGAGAAGTGGAAAAGTCATTAACAAAGACATTCCAATGAAGGTTGTTGAACCTAAGGAGTCTTTGAATTCTAAACATGGTGATGAACTTGACAACTCTAATTGTGTTTCTCCTATTCCTCCTCCTTTTCCTCAAAGATTACAATCTTCCTCTAAATTGGTGCCGAATGGTGACATTCTTGAAATTTTCAAACAAGTGAAGATTAACATTCCTCTCTTAGATGCCATTAAACAAATCCCATCTTATGCTAAATTTTTGAAAGACCTTTGTACAATCAAGCGTAAGCTACATGTACAAAAGAAGGCATTTTTGACAGAACAAGTAAGTGCAATTTTACAACAAAACACCCCACCCAAATATAAAGATCCTGGTTGTCCAACCATATCTTGTATAATTAGAAATTATAGAGTTGAAAAAGCTTTACTTGATCTTGGGGCAAGTGTTAATCTCTTACCTTATTCTGTTTATGAACAATTGGGACTTGGTGAATTGAAGCCCACAAGCAACTTCAACTTGCAGATCGCTCAGTTAAAACACCAAGAGGAATTGTTGAGGATGTGTTAGTACAAGTAGAAAAGTTTTACTTTCCTGTTGATTTTATTGTTTTGGACACACAACCAGTTTTGAATGCTTGTACTCAAATTCCTATCATATTAGGCCGTCCATTTCTTGCTACTTCTAATGCTCTTATTAATTGTAGAAATGGTGTTATGAAGCTTTCATTTGGAAATATGACTTTGGAACTGAACATTTTTAATATTTGCAGGCAACCAGGAGATGATGATGAGGATGTGCATGAAGTGAATCTTTTAGAAAGTCTTGTTGATGACATGTCTACTATTTCTTCATTTTCTGACCCTCTTGAAGCATGTCTTTCTTATTTTAACTTTGATGATGATGTTATGATTAATGATGTAAATTCCTTGTTGGAGTCAACTCCATTATTGGATACTGATAGGTGGAAGGCCCGCTTTGAGGAGTTACCTCCTTCTAATAGCGCTCCTCTCCCCTCAAGTGTCCAACCACCCAAGCTAGACTTGAAACCCCTCCCTACTGAACTTAAATATGCTTATCTTGGTGAGGGAGAGACATTTCCTGTGGTTGTCTCTTCAATGTTGGATAGGGAGCAAGAGCACAGGTTGCTTGAAGTCCTTAGAAATTACAAGAATGCCATTGGGTGGACCATTGCTGATATCAAGGGGATTAGTTCCCTGATTTGTACACATAGGATCTTCATGGAAGAAAATGCAAAACCTGTGAGACAAATGCAACGGAGGTTAAACCCCAACATGAAAGAGGTAGTAAGAGCAGAGGTTGTCCCCAAAAAGTCTGGAGTGACGGTGGTAAAGAATGCTAATGATGAGTTAATTCCCACTAGAGTCACCACCGGTTGGCGGATGTGCATAGATTATAGAAAATTGAATTCTGTCACTAGGAAAGACCATTTCCCCTTGCCATTCATGGACCAAATCCTAGAGAGGGTGGCCGGTCATCAATTTTATTGTTTTCTAGATGGTTATTCAGGATACAACCAAATTGAGATTGCACTTGAAGATCAAGAAAAAACAACCTTTACATGTCCATTTGGTACCTTTGCATATCGAAGGATGTCGTTTGGATTATGTAATGCTCCTGCCACATTCCAAAGGTGCATGATGAGCATCTTTAGTGACATGGTGGAGCGGTTTTTGGAAGTTTTTATGGATGACTTTTCTGTTTTTGGTGATTCTTTTGATGATTGTCTTGATAACTTAGAAAAAGTTTTGGTGAGATGTGAAGAGAAAAATCTAGTTTTAAATTGGGAAAAGTGTCATTTTATGGTTACAACTGGAATAGTACTTGGTCACATTGTTTCTGTGCAGGGAATTCAAGTGGACAAGGCAAAAATTGAATTGATTGCTAGTTTGCCTAGTCCAAAGTCCATAAAAGATGTTAGATCCTTTCTAGGGCATGCCGGTTTTTATAGACGATTTATCAAGAATTTTAGTGTGATATCTAGACCATTGTGTAATCTTCTATCTAAAGAGCATTCTTTTGAGTGGTCGGATGCATGTGAAGAAGTTTTCACAAAGCTTAAGAACATGTTAGTGTCCGCACCCATCATGCAGCCCCCGGATTGGACCCTTCCTTTCGAAATTATGTGTGATGCAAGTGATTATGCCGTTGGGGCTGTTTTAGGGCAAAGGAAAGATAAGAAACCTTACGTAATTCATTATGCAAGTAGAACTTTAAATAGTGCCCAAATGAACTACTCCACCACTGAAAAAGAACTTCTTGCTGTAGTATTTGCACTTGACAAATTTAGATCTTACTTGATTGGCTCTCAAATTATCATTTTTACTGACCATGCAGCTTTGAAGTACCTTTTGAGCAAACAAGATACAAAACCCAGATTACTCCGATGGATACTCCTACTCCAAGAGTTTGATCTCACAATCAAAGACAAGAAGGGAGTAGAGAATGTGGTGGCGGATCATCTTTCTAGATTGGAATTTTTTGATTCTTCAGAAAACATTCCAATCCAAGACACATTCCCCGATGAACAACTTTTTGCCATCTCACATCCTCCATGGTATGCCGACATTGCCAACTACTTGGTGACAGGTAAAGTTCCCCACCATTGGTCTCCTCAAGATAAAAAGAGATTCTTCACCGAGGTAAAACATTTCTTTTGGGACGACCCCTATCTCTTTAAGTATTGTCCGGATCAAATAATAAGGAGATGTGTGCCTGATTCTGAACAAGTAATCATCTCTTTTTGTCATTCTGAAGCATGCGGTGGTCACTTCTCCTCTAAAAAGACCACCGCTAAAATTTTGCAATGTGGTTTTTACTGGCCGACGCTTTTCAAAGATGTTCATGAATTTTGTAAAACTTGTGAAAGGTGTCAAAAGTTAGGAGCCATTTCTCGTCGAAATATGATGCCCCTTAACCCCATATTGGTTATTGAGATTTTTGATTGTTGGGGCATTGATTTCATGGGACCTTTTCCTCCTTCTTTTGGCTATGTTTACATTTTAGTTGCTGTCGATTATGTTTCCAAGTAGATTGAGGCTGTTCCAAGCAAAACCAATGACCACAAAGTCGTTGTGCGCTTTTTAAAGGAAAATATATTTTCAAAGTTTGGAACACCTCGAGCCATTATAAGTGACGGGGGGTCACATTTTTGCAATAAGCCTTTTGAGGCTTTGATGAGGAAGTATGGGATTACCCATAAAGTAGCTACCCCCTATCACCCACAAACAAGTGGACAAGTTGAGATTTCTAATAGGGAAATTAAAAATATTTTGCAAAAAACGGTAAATCCAAATGGTAAAGATTGGTCTTTACGGCTAACCGATGCTCTTTGGGCTTACCGTACGGCTTTTAAAACCCCAATTGGCATGTCTCCTTACCATTTGATTTTTGGAAAAGCTTGTCACTTGCCTGTGGAGTTGGAACATAGGGCATATTGGGCAATGAAAGCTTTGAACTTTAACTTTGATAAGGCTGGCTTAAATAGACAATTGCAAATCAATGAGTTAGAAGAAATTCGACGTGATGCTTATGAGAGTTCAAAACTTTACAAAGAGAGAATGAAGGCTTTTCATGATAAAAATATTTTACGAAAAACTTTTGAGCCATTTCAAAAGGTTTTATTGTACAACTCTAGACTTCATCTTTTTCCAGGAAAATTAAGATCACGTTGGACAGGTCCTTTCATTGTAAAAACTCTTTTTCCTTATGGAACTGTTGAAATTGAGAACCCAAAAAATGGTGATGTTTTTAAAGTTAATGGCCAACGTTTGAAACCATTTTTAGACCATTTTGTCCCTGAAGTTGAGTCTACACCTCTTGAAAATCCAAATTATGAGGGTTGATTTTCTTTTCATGATTTTTCATCAAAAAAAAAAAAAAAAACAAAACAAAACAAAAAAAAAAAAAAATTTACATTGAGGTCAATGTTTCGTTTAGGTTTGGGGGTGTAGAAAGATATTTTTCTTTATGTTTTTAGTTTTACTTAAAAAATAAAAAATTAAAAAAAAAATTAATTAGATTTATTTTATTTTATATTTTTGCTTATTTACATTGATTCTTATTCTAGATATGTGACTTTGTTTAATGATATCATATTATTCAGAATATGACTTGACAGATTTAATGATTTTGAGTTCTGATTACTTCATATTGGTTTCTTGTGCTCTTATTTTGAAAAAAAAATAACAAACAAAGCAAGACATTTGCCTAAGTGAGAATTCGAGCCCTTGATTATGGTCTTACATCTTGGTGGATATCATTGAATCTAAGTAATTATTTTCTTATGAGAGTAAAACTTTAGCATGATCTAGTAGTATTCATGTTATCATGATAGAGTTTTGCGCTTCACTATTCTTGGTTTGTAGAACAATTGAGGACTTGTTGTCAACACAATTCAAGTTGATTGTATAATGTGCTCAAGAAAAAAAAAAAAGCAAAAAAAAAATGTGAAAAAAAAGAATGAAAAAAAAATTAAAGTCACTCTATTGAGTAGACCGGGACTCGGCGTGCCTCACTAAGCATAGGGTATTCGAGTCAAAAGGTAGAGTTGACTAATTTATGACATGCATAGCCTTGAAGCCTATTTTGTTCAAGTTATTAAGCCTGAGGGGTGCTTTAACACCTAGTGCCCTGAGCCAACTGGATTGGGAGTCACTGGCCTAACACTTGTTACATGGATCTTATAGAAAGCTAAAAAGGCTAAGCCTTACACATGTCATGTGAGATGAGCATAAAATTCTAGTAGGACACTATGCAATTATATCTTAAATGTGTTGGTAAGTGATCTAGGGTGTTTTATTTTTCAAGGAAGGTTTTGCATGATTCTCTATTATGATCTCTTGAAGATGAATGGATGCCAATGCCTATTTAGTATTAAAATTGAAATTGCTGAGTGGACATGAGACACATTGAGTTGTTCGATTCATAAGAATGGGATTGTATAATTACTTGGCAATGTCTGTTTTTCTAAAACTATTATGTATGTATGAATAATTGCCACCAATATGAAGTTGTTAGAATGAATTATTGTTTCAGAAGACAAGTTATACTATGCATGATTGATTTTACTAAATGAAGTTACATGTTTAGGAGGAGTTGATTTGTAAATTTGACGTGGTTTTAATTTTTATTTTCTTTTAACATTCTAGTTTTGAATTTTGTGGGTATATTCACTGCAAACCCTCACGAGACACAACTCGTCCACTAGTGTAAGCTAGGGGTTTAAAGGCTTATTGCATATGCTAAATGCAATCGAGATTTCCTGCGGAAGTGGAGTAGTTAGTTTTGTTTTCTATTGTTTTAATTTTTGTTTTGCTCGAGGACTAGCAAAAAGTAGGTTTGGGGGTATTTGATGCACTGAAATTATGTTTAATAAAATATTTTCAAATTTCTATTTGCAATCCTATTTTGTGTTAATTCATTACTGATTTGGGCTATTTATGTTTTGAATAAGTTAGTTGGACCTTAATTGAGTTTACATGTCTAAACAGGCTTCAACAAGATACAACTGGAAGAGGAAGCTAAGCCCAACTACCCAAAGCTATTTAAAAGTCAAGAATGGGCTCATAATGGTCTAACATGCATGGAATGGTCGAACACAACCTTGTGGACCCATTTGATTTGAGATTTGTATGAATAGAACTAAATTATGAAAGAAGTTGATTCGGATAGATTGACACAGCCTTAGTATTTTGATCATATCTTTTTATGTATAATTCGGATTGATACGATTCTGGTGGCAATGGAAAGAAGACTTCCGTGGCTACAAGTGTTATTTCAGGAAGAAATTCTAAATTCCGAAGATATAGGGGTCGAATCAGGCAATCAATCAGGATGAAATCTGGAGATATGATTTGATTTTACCCTTTGAAGCAACCCTTTTTTTTCCTATAAATAGAGGGGTGGACGTGATAGATGGGGCATTCTCTCCTCTTTAGAGCTCTCTTCTCCTATTTCCTTCTCTTATTTTGCATCTTTGTTTTTAGTTTTATTGTAATAGCTTTCTAAATCTCTCAAGCTAAGGCTAGGAATGAAGCTTGTACTTGATGTTTAATGGATACTTTGATTCAAGTAAGTTCTTTATCATTTTAAATTGATGTTTCATATTTAAAGAGTTTATAATCTATACAATTATTTGATTCAGCGTTGACGAAAGGCACGTTGAATGCTTATAATTCCCTGTGATTATATACTTAATGCTTTCACGTAGTAAACAATCAATTACTATTGTTTTATTTCAAAGTTCTTTAAAAGATAAATTTTCCGATTAAGATAAATTTTTATTTGATCTTGATTGAGTTATCATTTGAATGAAGTAAACATTAGAGATTTATTGCAAGTGGATTTTTGATGCCTTAGCACTTTCTCTTTGAATTGTCTCTTATTATCTATTTCACTTTTCTTCTCTATTCGATTCTCTTCGTAATAGTTTTCTGTGTCACACAAGGCTTTCCCTGTGGATCGACCTTGTTTACTATAGTTGACAAGTAAAAAAAAAGAAATCTGAACTAGACTCCTTCATAGTCTTAGTTTGAACGTAACAATCTTAGGCTTAGATTCAGAAGCATCTTAGGCTTAAATTCAGAAGCATCTTAGGCTTAAATTTAGATGCATCTTACACTTAAATTCAGAGGCATCTTAGGCTTAAATTTAGATGCATCTTATGCTTATAAATTCAGAGGCATCTTAGGCTTAAATTCAAAGGCATTCACTCAACATCATTATAACATAAACCAAGGCTGAGAATCAAGTATTAAATAAGTAAGTCTATGGCCTAAACCAAGAATGCAAATTAGGGATTAAATAGATAAAAGTATAGCCCAAACTAAGGCTACAAATAAGGGATTAAATATGTAAAAGTATGGCCTAAACTAAGGCCACAAATCATAGATTAAATAAGCAAAAGTATGGCCTGAACTAAGGCCACAAACCAGGGATTAAATAAGAAAAAGTATAGCCCAAACAAGGCTGCAATTCAGGGATTAAATAGATAAAAGTATAGCTAAAACTAAGGCAACAAATCAGGGATTAAATGGGCAACCTAAACTAAGGCATAAATCAGAGATTAAATTGACAAAAGTATGGCCTAAACTATGGTTACAAACCAGGGATTAAATAGGCAAAAGTATAGCCTAAACAAGGCTACAATTTAGGGATTAAATTTTACAAAGTTTGTACACGAATTAAAGATAATATACATGATTAGAATTAGTGTCATTTATGCATAAATTAGGGCTAAGGTAGATGGCGAAAATCAGCGACATGCTTGCACGAATTCAAGCTAATATTCTTGACAAAAAGTAGAATAATGTATGCACAAATCAGGCTATATATAAGAGATAAAAATTGGAATCATTCATTCACAAATTGAGGCTGATCCATTGCATCAAAACCCACTAGAGTAAGGCAGAATTACAATATCTCATGCTTAATGGTGTAAAAAGATGCACCTACCACTACCAATTCGCCCCCAACGCTCCTAGCCCTTGCTCCTACATTTCTAGGCCTTGAATTCAGTCCAAAGATGGTTGCTTTGTGCCCTCTAAAGCTGCTGGTTATAGAGGTCCTTGTTGGGAGAAGGAAGAGGAGGGAAGTGATGGGAGAAGAGGGAGGCCAAACCAAGCAAATAAATAGAGGTCCCCCCCTCTCTTTTCATTTTTAAAGCTTCCCCCTAGTTTCTAGGAGTCGCCCCCTAGAAACTAGGGGCTATCCGTCATCCAACTCTAGGGTGTCCTCCCCCTCTAGGACTCTCCCTTAAATTATAATAAACTAATTCTTTTGGGACTTCTAACTCCTAGGACGTTTAGGACTCCCAATTCTTAGTATGTTTAAGACTCCCAATTCCTAGTATGTTTAGGACTCCCAACTCCTAGTATGTATAGGACTCCCAACTCCTAGCACGTTTAGGACTTCAAATTTGGGTATACAGACCCTGTGCCATATGCTCAACTTTGAACAATCGTATCTCCCTCATCCGAACTCTGATTCGCACGTTCTTTGTTGTGTTTCAAAGCTCTTTTTGTCTACTTTCCATCCATATTTGTTCCAGCCACTAACTGATGATCAAGTTATTCTCATGAGAAGTTCAAGGGTCAAATACCCTAATTTTCATGTAGTCGACTTCAGGAATTTAGAAAAATCTTGGACATTACAATTGGTTAACGCACAAAACAATCATATGGTTTGAAACAAATTTGGGCAACTAATCAAACATGCACACAAGAAAAAGTAAAAAAAATTACCTAGAATTTAGGGTGTTTACAAGGATCAATGAGGGGTATTTAATGGATAGAAGAGGGAAAGGAGCACCCTAATCTCCCTACCATGGTGATTTCAGCCTCCTCTAGGTTTTGGTGAAGAAACTAGCTGGTTGCCCCTCTCTACTCCTCTCTTCCGCTCCTTTGTCGAGTCAATTGAAGGAGATTACTCTCCTCACTGGTTGGGATGTAAAGAGAGGTCTTTGGGACGCTTTCCTTTCTGATTCTACATCCAAGATCACGGTGGTAGTGGTCTCAACACATACAAGGTAAAATCCCCTTCTTTTCTTGAATCTAGTGAAATCTACTGCAATCTAATGATGGTGTGAAGATTGGATGGCATGCTAGGGGCTGATCAGCCCAAGTTTAGTACGTCCTTGTTCCCTAATTTTGATTTCATTAATAGCATGCACTAATTTTGATAGTATGTTGCTTATTGATTTGTAATTTTATGCATATTTGTGTCGATAATCACATAAAGTTTCAATTTTTATGTTGCGCACCATCCCCAAGATCTTGGGATTGCCACACTTGCACTGGCCAGCCACTCTACAGTGGTATCGGAGCCTAGGATTGGGGATTTAGTCGCTGATTTGATTAGAAATTGAATAGATTTACCTGATTTAGGGTTTTTGTTGCTAGAAAGAGGGAAACCCCAAATTGATTAATCTACATCTGCTATCCATGGGGCTTTTGTAATTAAGTTGAATTTGAATGTATTTGGGACTGTTTTGCATGATTTTTTTGCTGGAAATTGGGTGATTAGATATATAATTTTGTTTAGTACATTTAGGCACATTTAGAGGCAAAAGGGTCATTTGGCCCTTGTGATTTTTTGCCCAATTAATTCTCTCTAATCACTCCCTGCTCACACACAAAATTTCTGGTCAGCAAGATTAATTGAATAATTTCTTTACATTTAATTAATTTAGTGGATTGAAATTTTGTGTGAATTGACCGTTTTAGCCCTAGGGACATTTTAGTCAATTCACATATGCTGCATATGTGCCTAAGTATTTTCTGTCCTAAATTGCATTTTTTGTGTTATGTAATCATTGAATAGTTGCTGGGTGTATTGTATTGGTGTGTTTTTGAATGGTGAAAAGACCAAAACAGCCCTAGGGATATTTTTGGTAAGTTTGCAACAATTTTTTTCTAGATAGAAACTGAAATTCCAACAACCCCTTGAGGTGTTTATTTGCTGTTTTTTTGCTGAGTGGAGTATTTAAGGGATTGGATAAATCATAAACACCTAATTGCACAATTAGGGTATCTTTCCTTAAGAGGTAGTTAGGGTTTTTCACTTGATAGTGGCCCAAGCATAATTTGGGTACAATTAAGTTAATTAACTAATATAATTTGTCTCTTTTCTTTATTGTTAGATTAAGAGAGTCTAAACAATAATTACTTAAGAAGCTTTTGGCCAACCCTAGTATTAATTTCTTATTCTCTTTGCCTTATATTTCTTATTCTCTTCCACTACTTAGTGTGGAAGAGATGGATACATCATATCCTCACTCTCTCTGTTATTGCTTATGTCATAGAGTAGATTATTGAGTCTTTACCAGATAGTTGTTCAGCTACACAGAAGAAGGCTCATGACAAGCTGAAAGATGATGACAATAAGGCTAGGTCTACTGTTCTAACTTTCATTGAGCCAAAGATGGAAAGTCTCTTTGAAAAGTTCAAGACTGCTAGAGAGATGTTGGAGACTGCCTCTGTGAGGTATGAGAAATAGACAATGGCTCATAAGAGGATGTTGCACGCTAAGTACCAGATCTTCAGGATTAAGGAAGGAGATGATGTGAATGAGCACCTCAGTGCCATGTTCATCATTGCTGATGACCTGAAGACACTAAATGACCCCATCTCTAAGGGAGTCCAAGTGTCTACTATGCTGAATAGCCTCCCTAAGTCCTCGGAGAGTGTGGTGGTCTACCTCAACATGAGTGACAAAAAGCTTACCATGGAGACTTGAACTGCCAAGCTTAGGCTTGAGCAGGAAAGGAGTAACCATGCGAATGCTTCAGGTGCTGCTACTACCAACCTGGCACAGAGCTCTCATGGAGGCAAGAGAGGTGTACATGGGCTAGGTCCTTCAAAGAAAAGAGCTTTCAAGAAAAAGGGGAAGAAGCCTCAAAATGTCAAGGGGAATAACAAACCCCAAGTTGCTTGCATTAAGTGTGGCTAGGTGGGCTACTTCAAGGCTAATTGTTCCCAGAAGGATGACTAGTCAAGCAATAACAACAAAGGCAAGAATAGGGAAATTGTTTGTGTTGTCTCAGAGGTGATGGTAGCTGATATCAAGGAGAAGACTTGGTCTTGGATTCTAGAGCCGCTGTCCACATGTCTCATTCCAGGGGTCTAGGGGTGAGATGATCACTATCATGTCAGGCAAAAACAAGGTCTTTATAGGCAACAACATATACTGTGAGGTGGAGGCCATGGGGACCTATAGGGTCCCTCCGAAGGAAGGGTACCCTCGTGCTTATTAATGTACTCTTTGCTCCCTCCATCAGGAGGAATTTGATTTCAATCCCTATTCTAACTAAGAAGGTGTTTGAAATTAGATTCAAGGGGAGCAAGGCCATTATGGGCAAGGGTGTTTGGATGTAATGGACTCTCTTGAATCTAATAAAATAAGCTCTTCTAAGTATCTTGTATTGTCTTGGGATGCATATGCATTTGTGTTATGTGAATGTAGAAAAATTACATAAGATGTTGAACACAGGGTTGTTATCCAAAATATCCAAAGATATATATGTGTGTGAGGATTGCTTATCGGGAAAGATGATCAGGCAATCCTTCCAAAAGGGATAAAGGTCAAATGAACTGTTAGGGGTGGTTCATTCTTAAATCTACGGGCCCCTAAATGTTCAAACCCACAGAGGGATGACCTACTTCATCACACTTATAGATGTCAAAGGTCAAATGAACTGTTGGGGGTGGTACATGTCACGATCCAGATTTTCAAAAGTCTTTTCAAAATAGCATGAACAATAGTCATGAAATTTTTTTTTTCTTAAATACAAAATAAACCATTTGATTAAAAATATCCAGGTCATGATAACCAGGGTTCACAAATACTGATATCAAATCAGATGATATTATTACACATCTCAAAATTCAATAAGAACAGCTCATCCATCTAAGTACAAGTCTGTCATTCATCTGAACATAAATAAAAAGTTGACTCTCACACTAAAGATATACTTACGTATCGGAGTTGCAAACACAAAAAACTTCATCTTGTGCTTGCCTCCTAGTCTCACTTGTCATTGCGTGGAGAATCTGCAACCAACCAAACTAAACAACCAAAAAAACAATAATGGAACCTCTCTGCCTTCAGGAGAAGAGCTTCAAAAGGACAAAAGATTTTATTAATATTTTTTAAATCGGGCCAACATCACCCAATGTTAGTTGCCTACGTACTCTTCAGACAACATCACCAATGTTTCTAACAAGATCAGATCCAGACGTAGTTTTGCCTAAAAACTACACTATACTAAGAAACATAGCATCACCCATGCAATGCTTAAGTATTTTAAAGCAACCTTCATTTTATGCAAGTCCTTTAATCGTTCCACTTGTCTAATTAACAAGCAATATCAAATAATTTTATTCCTAAAAACTGCACTATACTAAGATATTGCAACCAATAAAATGCAAAACATCCTGCAAACAATAGCACATAAGGGTAATATACAAAGTACTGATTATTAAGTAAACAACACTCCCAAACGGGCCTTTAACTAATGCAAAACTTGAACAACTCAAATGATATCTACACCATTCAGAAAATAACTCATTATTGTTATTTGAAAAACTGACTCCCATTCACAAGGATTACTGCACATTAGTAGGGAAATCTTAACATCCCTAGGGATCTACTTAGATCAGCCATGGGTTTGGAGATATAGGTACCAGCTGTGCTCATGGACACACTAGCTAGAGGTACATGAGCCTTCCATGTTGTTCAAAAACCTGGTTTGCGCATTTGCAGTGAGTGATCCATCGTCTCGAAGGAGCGGAGACTAGAAAGGTATGAAAGATTATCGCCATGGCTATTGCTGTGAACTAACACGATGTTGAATGAACATATGACTTAATATATCCAAAGATTTAATACAAAACACAACCTATCATGAATGCAACCAACTCTCATGATTGGCAAGATAATAAGCAAATTTAGGGCTTAAGCATGTGAACTGATCAACATGACAAGGACTCAGACTTGTGCTGAGATGAACTGACTAATTCAACATTGTAATGAAATGGATTGGGGCTGAGATGAACAACTCAAGTCAGCCACTTAACATGAAAAAGTCAGGCTAATACAACCATCAACATTCAACCTAAGCTATATCACAATCAAGGCTGAAATTCAGGGACAACATAGGCTGAATTTTAGAGGCATCTTAAACTGAAATTCTAAGACAACATATGCTGAAATTCATAGGCTTCTTAGGCAAAAATTCAGAGACTCAATAAGCATGAATACATCATGAACTAAGGCTCAAAAACCAGGGATTCAATCAGCAAGATTATAACCTAAATCAAAGCTGAGAATCAAATATTAGATAGGCAATAATACAACCTAAACAAGGGCTGAAATTTAGGTATCCTCTTAGCATGATTATAACGTAAACCAAGGCTGAGAATTTGGTATCAATTTGCCCAAATTAGAGCCGAAAACAAAGCTGCAATTTAGGGATTTAAATAGGAAAAAATATAAACTTAAACTAGGCTACAAATCAGGGATCTAAATAAACAAAAGTAGAGCCTAAAACAAGGCTTCAAATCAGGGATTTAAATGACGAAGTATAGCCCAACCTAGGGCCACTAATTAGGGATTAAATAGATAAAAGTATAACCCAAACTAATGCCACAAATCAGGGATTAAATAGGCAAACGTATGGCTTAAACTATGGCCACAAACCAGGGATTAAATAGACAAAAGTATGGTCTGAACTAAGGCCACAAATTAGGGATTAAATAGGCAAATGTATGGCCTACACTAAGGCCATAAGTCAGGGATTAAATAGACAAAAGTACGACATAAACTAAGGCCATAAACCAGGGATTACATAGGCAAAAGTATGGCCTAAACTTAGGCCACAAACTAAGGATTAAATTCAGCAAAACTTGTACACAAATTGATGATAATTTAGATGACTAGAATCAGAATCATTCATGCATAATATTGGGCTAAGATAGATGACAAAACTCAGTAGCATGCTTGCACGAATTACGGCTAATATACTTGACAAAAATTAGAATCATGTATGCACAATTCAGCCATATATATAAGAGATAAAATCATAATCGTTCAAGACTAATAAAGGCTGATTCATGATATCAAAAACCCCCCTAGAGAAAGGCTGAGCTATAGCTGAATTACATCTACCAAAATCTCATACTTAAGGTTGTAAAAAGATGCACCTACCTCTACCAATTCGTCCCCAAAGCTCCTAGCCCTTGCTCCTACGCTTCTAGGCCTTAAATTCAATCCAAAGATGGCTGCTTTTTGCCCTCTAAAGCAGCTGGTTATGAAGGTCTTTGCTGAGAGAAGGAAGTGGAGGGTAGAGATGGGAGAAGAGGGAGGCCGAACCAAGCCAAAAAACCAAGAGAGGTCCGCCCCCCACTCTTTCTTTTATAAAGCTTCCCCCTAGTTTCT
This sequence comes from Saururus chinensis, assembly GCA_035235625.1. Classification (NCBI taxonomy): domain Eukaryota; kingdom Viridiplantae; phylum Streptophyta; class Magnoliopsida; order Piperales; family Saururaceae; genus Saururus; species Saururus chinensis. Next base: position 35,320,955 of record CP141140.1, read on the forward strand.
AGGAGTCGCCCTTAGAAACTAGGGCTGCCCCCTCATCCAACTCTAGGGTTCCTCCCCCTCTAGGACTCTCCCTTAAATTATAATAAACTAATTCTTTTAGGGCTTCCAACTCCAGCATGCTTAGGACTCCCAGCTTGTAGTATGTTTAGGACTTCCAACTCATAGAATGTTTAGAACTCCCCACTCATAGTATATTAAGGACTCCCAACTTCTAGTTTGTTTAGGACTCCCAATTCGGGTAAGCGGGCCCTATGCGATATGCTCAACTTCAAATGGTCGTATATCCCTCATCCAAACTCCGATTTACAAGTTCTTGGTGGCATTTCGAAGCTCTTTCTATCTACTTTCCATCCATATAATTTCAGCCACTAATACCAACTGATGATCAAGTTATTCTCAAGAGAAGTTCAAGTATCCTAATTTTCACGTAGTCGGCTTCGGGAATTTAGAAAAATCACGAACTTTACAGTACATGTATCCAATAAACATGAAATCTAATGCCATAGATAAATTCAAAAAATTTAAAGCTGAGGTTGAGACCCAGTTAGGAAGGAGAGTAAAAATGTTGAGGAATGACATGGGTGACAAGTACACCTCTGATCTGTTTAAGGATTACTATACCGATTAGAGAATAGTTCATCAATACCCCCTACTGTACACTCCACAACAAAATGGAGTGGCAGAAAGGCATGATAGGATACTTATGGACATGGTATGGTCCATAATAAATCACTCTGAGTTAGGAACTAACTTCTGGGGTGAGGCTTTAGACTCCTCCGGGTACATCCTTAATCGTGTACCCACAAAGGTGGTCGAATGGATGCCTTATGAGTTATGGACGGGTCAATGTCCAAACATACGACATCTTAGAGTGTAGGGGTCCAAGGCACATATAAAGGTGCCTAACCAGCATGCTAGACCCCAAGACCATAAAGTGAAACTTTATTTGTTATTGTGATCATTCTAAGGGGTACATATTTGTGGTTCACTACACGGATGGGACAGTGGGGGTAATTGAGTCAAGAGATGCTTATTTCTCTGAGGAAGAATTAAACCCAAGAATACCTAACAAATGAGTAGATTTGTTTGAGGTTGTAAAAGTGGATGGTCATAGCACTTCCCCAGGGGGAAATATTGGATCAGGTAAAAACCAAACCGAACAGGAACCCAGGGCATTAAGGGTAAGAAGACCTTCAACATGATTAAGGGACTTCTATACAATGCTAGGGGATGTCAATGTCACATAAGATGAACCCATTTTAGATGACCTAATTAACATGGATGAGTCGTCCTACATTCGTGGGATGAAAATTGATAGAGATAGAAAGGCTAGAAAGCTTAGTCTATCTCAAGAGTCATACATAGTGAGTGTTCTCAAACGTTTTAGTGTAGTTGGTTGGAAAACCATTGAGTCCCCTATTTATAAGGGTTTAGTGGATTCTAAGAAGATGGCTCCTCCGACTGAGGAAGATAGATTCTAGATGGAGTTAGTGCCATATGCACATGCTATTGGGAGCTTGATGTATGTCATGACCTGTACGAGGCCTGATTTGAGTTTTTTGGTAAGCATGCTCAGCCGTTACCAAACAGACCCTAGACTTCAACATTGGCAAGCAGTGAAGAGGGTATTTTGGTACCTTTTAGGGTCTAAGAGCTTAAAACTCACTTATGAGGCAGAGAGTTTGTCAATGGCTGGGATCTAGATGAAAGGAAATCGACTACCAGATTTGTCTTCATGTTTGGAGGCAGGGCTATATCGTGGGCTAGCAAGAAACAAAAGAGTGTTTATAAGTCTTCGATGGAAGGTGAGTTTTATGCATACAGTATTGCAGCTTCCCAAGCAGTATGGATAAAGGAATTTCTAGCTAGATTGGGGCTAGAAAATAGGACTGATGCTCCTTTCTAGATTTATTGTGATGATCTGCCAACAGTGTCGACACTTATGAATGGAGGATAAGTGCCAGGGGTAAGCAGATTAAGGTGCATTACTATTACATTTTTTACATGCTACAAAGGGGAAAAGTGACTACGAGTCATATTCCTACTACTGAGATGTTGGCAGATCCGTTCACTAAGGCCATAACATGGGTCTTCGACAGGACTAGTTCAAGTCACTATTGAACCATATGAGCCCTTCACCCATAGTGGGGGATGTGGAACCAGGGTATGGGCTCGGGCCCATTTTGGTCCGATATATTCATGGCCCGGGTGAGCCGGTATAGGCCACGGGGTCCAAGGGTGTTGGGGTGGTCGCGCTGACCCCACATGAGCCATTGTGACACAAATTTGATTGGGACCTGTATTCATAACACAAATTTGATTGGGACCCTCATTCGTCACACATGCACACTAGGCATGTGACTAGGATATTCATAACGCATTGTGGGGCCCGACTCACAAATTATGTGATGATGGTTGGACCTGTGGTTAACAAGGGGTCTACCCTATCACGGGATTGCCCATGTGCCCAGGCCCCTGCAGGCTTTGAGAGATAGAGCCTGCACCCGTTGTTTATGACCCTGTAATATTAAGACAGAAATTTCAGCAAAGGCTTGTTCAGTTAAGCCCACTTGAGAAGCCCAACTAAAGAGGGAATAGTGAGGGGTATTTAACAGATAGAAGAGGGAGAGGAGTGCCCTTATCTGGTCCGTCCCCCTCTCCTCTCCCTTCTCCCAATCCGCCCCCTTCTCCCTTGGTGATTTCAGCCTCCTCTAGGTTTCGGTGAAGAAACCTGCTTGCTGCCCCTTTGTACAGCTCTCTTCCGCTCCTTTGGCAAGTCAATTAAAGGAGATTACTCTCGTCACTGGTTGGGACATAAAGAGAGGGCTTTGGAATGCTTTCCTTGCTGATTTTTCATCCAAGATCAAGGTGATAGAGGGATAAACACATACAAGGTAAAATTCCCTTCTTTTCTTGATTCTATTGTAATCTATTGCAATCAGATGATGGTGTGAAGATTGGATGGCATGCTAGAGGCTGATCAGCCCTAGGTCAGTACGCCATTGTTCCCTAATTTCATTTTCATTCATTGCATGCTCTAATTTGGATAGTATATTGCTTATTGATTTTCAATTGTATGCATGTTTGTGTAGATAATCACATAAAGATTCAATTTTTATGTTGTGTGCAATCCCCAAGGTCTCGGGACCACCACACTTCTGCCGGCTAGCTACTCTATGAAAGAGACCATGACAAGCTTTGGTGTTTTGTTCTAATTCTAGTTAAGTGAATTAAATCATATAAGTTACCCTTTTAATTGATTAAAATTTATGTTCGTTAAGAATGTGTGCAAAACTATATATCGTTTAAAGTTTTAAAGAGACGCCCCATTCATTTGTCACATTCATAATAACTAATCTAATGCACAAAGTGATACCACAATTTGACCGTTCTTTCATAACATATATAATTTAATTCTCTTAATTAGATTTAGGGCAAAGCATGAAAGGTCATCACGAATGGGTATTTGATTGTTTTAAATAAATATGTAGTCATTTGCTATGTTCTTAGAATGAATTAAATGCACTATACGATGAACCAATCGGACCATTTTTGGTTAAGTAATATCCTTTTAATCGATTAAAATCGAAGTCCATTTAGAATATGCACAAATCATTATATCGTTTAAAGTTTAATGAGTCCTCCCATTCATTTGTTACGTTCGTAATAATGAATCAAATGGACAAAGTGATACCACAATTTGACCGTTCCTCATTAAGATATATGATTTCATTCGCTTAACTAGATTTAGAACAAAGCACTAAAGCCCGTCATGAATGTGTATTGAACTATTGTAAATAAATACGTACTCATTTGCTATGTTCATAAGAATGAATTAAATATACAAGACAAATAACCAATCGGACCACTTTTGGTCAAGTTATATCTTTTAATCAATTAAAACCGATGTTCGATAAGAATGTGCGCAAAATTTTATATTGTTCAAAATTTTTAAGAGACATCATATTCATTTTTCACATTCGTAATAACTAATATAATGGACAAAGTGATACCAAAATTTGACCGTTCTACCATAACTTATATGATTTCATTTGCTTAACTAGATTTGGAGCAAAGCACCATAGGTCACCACGAAGAATGTGTATTAAATTATTTCAAACAAATATGTAGTCATCTGTTATGTTCTTAGAATGAATTAAATGCACTAAAAAAGAACTAATCAAACTATTTTTCATTAAATTATATCATTTTAATCGATTAAAACGAAGTCCATTAAAAATGTGCACAAATCGTTATATCGTTTAAAGTTTAACGAGTCCACCCATTCATTTATTAGGTTCATAATAATGAATCAAATGGACAAATTGATACCCCAATTTGACCGTTCTTCCTTAACTTATAAGATCCCTAAGCTCTAACCGGTTTAATTAACTTTATTTAATTGTTATTGAGTGGTTTAATGTTAAATTTGTTCAGTTTTAACTTATTTTCAAAATTAAGGTAGTTAACAATGGTTTTAACCAAAATTTCTTCACTTTGATGGTTTTTATGTTAAGTTAAGTAAATTTAATATTTTCTGCAATTTATAGAATTTTTAAATATTTTTCCGGTAAGTTAGGGGGCGGGACCTGCTGTGGGCCGCATGTTCATTATTGTTACATCCAAACTAGACTATGAAGAAGTCAAATTCAAATTTATTTTACTTGCCAATTGTAGTAGACAAGGTCAATCCATGGGGAAAGCCTTGTGTAACAAATAAAATAGTTACAAAAAAATAGAGGAAAGAAAAACTAAGAAAGAGTAGAAGAGTATTGAGGGAATAACGAGTTAAGAAATCAAGAAGAGAAAACACAAAGGCATTAAGGGTCATTATAACATCTAATGATGTTCTTCATGTTTCCTGTTATCTCAGTTACAATCGAATGAAAATTCCATCTAACTGAAAGATATGAACATTACAATTAAAAATAGAAAATTCTTTGGATAGATGAAGGATAAAATAATTGTCTCTTCAAGATTTCTATATATCCAAATCACAAAAGATCAAGAAGGAGAGCCTTCAAACATCTTATGTATCCAATTCACAAAGAAACAAGAAAAAGAATAATATTAAATAAATATTACTTTAAATAAATAATACTTGCTTGAAACTATTGATGAAACATGAATAGAACTCCATTATTTTGTTACAAATCACCTCAAGTCTTAGCTTGAGAGCTTAGAAAGCCATTACAATAAAACTAAAAATAAAATGAGAGAAGAAAATAGGGGAAGTGAGCTCCAAAGAAGGGGGGATGATGCCTTTATCACGTCCACCCCTCAATTTATAGGAATAGAAAATGCTGCTTCAAAGGGGAAAGTAAAATCATATCTCTAGATTGAATCCTAATTGATTGCCTAATTGGTTGCTTCTTTGGCAATGATTAGATTCTAAATTAATTAAATAAATTAATGATTTATTTAGAAAATAAGTATCTTTGAAACTTCCTTTAGATATCCAATCAGCCTCATTGTATTTCCTTATTTGTATCAATCACAACCAATGAAAATATTCTTCATGTGTTGGCCTCGGGTTAGTTAACTAGCTATCCGATTTCATGCCAAATTCGATTTGTAAAGCTTTAGAATTATGAATTTCTTCCTGAAATAATGATTGTAGCCACGGAAAGTCTTCTTTCCAATTCTATCAGAATCGTATCCATCCGAGTTATACATCGAGAGATATGGTCGAAATACTAAGGCAGTGTCAATCTGTCTGAATCAGCTTCTTTTCTAATTTTGTCCTCATGATGCAAATATCGAATCCAACGGGTCCAAAAGGTTATGTTTGACCATTCTATGCATGTTTAGACCATTAAGAGCCCATTCTTGACTTTCAAATAGCTTTAGGTAGATGGGTTTTACTTCCTCTTCTAATTGGATCCTGTTGAAGCCTGTTTAGTCGTGTAAACTCAAATTAAGGTCCAACTAACTTATTTAAAACATAAATAGCCCAAATAAACGATGAATTAACACAAAATAAGATTACAATTTGAAATGTGAGAACATTTAATTAAACATTATTTCAGTGTATCATTCGTAAATTGGGATGATGGGTCCCACAATTAAGTGCTTCAAATTTTTACTCATCATTTTGGACTTAAAATAAAGGAATTTTCCAATTTTGGTTTTAATTTCTATTTATACCCCCACATTCTTGTTAGGTCTACCCCAATGCCTATAACAAATAGAATGACACTGCCACTTTCCCATTTTGGAAGGGCTGGAATCTGAAGCTTAGGAGGCCTTAACCCCATTTCCAAAGAAGGAAAGGTGATTAAGATAAAAATTAGCTTGATTTTCCATTAATTACCTAGGGTTTCTCCTAAACTTTCTAAACCCCTTCTTTTACCAAGGATTAATCTCAATTTTTACCCTTAAAGCATCGGATTTTGACCTCCATTTCAAACATTTATGGAAGGAATTTCATTTTTGAACTCAATAAACCCTAGATCTACAAGTCTTCAAGTGATTTAAGCATTTTTAAGCGGATTTAAGCAAATTGTGTACAAATCGTTATATCATTTAAAGTTTAAAAAGACCTCTCATTCATTTGTTACATTTGTAATAACAAATAAAATTAACAAAGTGATTTCACAATTTGACCATTATTCCTTAACTTATATGATTTTATTCACTTAATTAGATTTAGAACAAAGCTCATCATGAATGTATATTTAAATGTTTTAAATAAATACATACTCATTTGCTAAGTTAAATAATAAAGCAAACGTACTAAACAATAAACCAATATGATCCCCTTTGGTCAAGTCATATCCTTATGATCGATTAAAACCGAAGTAAGTTAAGAATATGCACAAATTATTATATCGTTTATAGTTTAAAGAGACCTCCTATTCATGTGTTACGTTCATCATAACTAATCAGATTTACAAAGTGATTCCACAATTTGACCATTCTTCCTTCACTTATATAATTTCATTCGCTTAGCTAGATTTAGAATAAAGCACTAAAGCTCATCACGATGGTATATTTAATCATTTTAAATGAATACGTACTCATTAGCTATGTTCAAAAGAATGAATTAAACATACTAAATGATGAGCCAATCCGACCACTTTTGGTTAAGTTATATCCTTTAAATTGATTAAAACCGAAGTATGTTAAGAATGTGCACAAATTGTTATATCGTTTAAAGTTCAAAGAGACCTCCTATTAATTTGTTATGATCGTAATAACAAATCAAATTGATAAAGCAATTCCACAATTTGACATTTCTTCTTTATTTTATATTATTTCATACGCTTAACTAGATTTTGAACAAAGCATGAATGTATATTTGCTAAGTTCAAAAGAATGAATCAATCGTACAAAACAATGAACCAATCAGCCTACTTTTGGTCAAGTTATAACCTCTTAATGGATTAAAACCGAAGTAAGTTAAAAATGTGTACAAATCGTTATATCTCTGAGAGTTTAAACAGACCTCCCATTCATAAAAAATGAAATTCACAAAGTTATTCTACAATTTGACCATTCTTCCTTAACTTATATAATTTCATTTACTATACTAGATTTAGAACAAAGTACCAAAGGTCGTTACGGATGTACATTTAATTATTTTAAATAAATACGTACTTATTTGCAAAGTTCAAAAGAATAAATTAAACGTGCTAAAGGATGAACCAATTGGACCGCTTTTTGTCAAATTATATCTTTAGATCCATTTAAACCGAAATCAGTTAAGAATGTGTACAAATTGTTATATCATTTAAAGTTTAAATAGACCACCCATTTATTTGTTACGTTCGTCATATAAAATCGGATGGACCAAGCGATTCCACAATTTGTTCGTTCTTCCTTAATTTATATGATTTCATTCGCTTAACTAGTTTTAGAACAAAGTACTAAAGCTCGTCACGAAGGGATATTTGATTATTTTAAATAACTACGCACTCATTTGCTGAGTTTAAAAGAATGAATCAAGCATACTAAATCACAAATCAATCTGCCTACTTTTGGTCAAGTTATATCATTTTAATCGATTAAAAGCGAAGTAAGTTAAGAATGTGAACAAATTGTTATATTATTTATAGTTTAAAGAGACATCCTATTCATTTGTTATGTTCATAATAATGCATAATATTAATTTAATCGATTAAGACTGAAGTATATTAAGAATATGCACGAATCATTATATCGTTTAAAGCTTAAAAAGACCTCTCATTTATTTGTTACATTCATATTAACGAATCAAATAGACAAAGTGATTCCATAATTTAACCATTTTTCCTTAAATTATATAATTTCATTCGCATAACTAAATTTAGAATAAAGCAACAAAGCTTGTCACGAATGTATGTTAAATTATTTTAAATAAATACATATTAATTTGCTAAGTTCAAAAAAATAACTCAAACGTACTAAATGACAAACTAATCAAACCCTTCTTAGTAAAGTTATATCATTTTTATCGATTAATGTACACAAATTATTATTCAATTATTTAAAGTTTAAAGAGACCTCTCATTCATTCGTTATGTTTGTAATAACAAATCAAATTAACAAAGTGATTGCACAATTTGAACATTCTTCATTAACTTATATAATTTTATTAACTTAGCTACATTTAGACCAAAGCACCAAAGCTCGTCACGAATGTATATTTAATTATTTTAAATAACTACATACTCATTTGCTTAGTTTGAAAAAATAATTCAAATGTACTAAATGATGAACCAATCGGACTATTTTCAGTCAAGTTATATCCTTTTAATCGAATAAAACAAAAGTAAGTTAAGAATAAGCACAAATCGTTATATCGTTTATAGTTTAAAGAGACCTCCCATTCTTTTGTGACGTTCATAATAACAAATTAAATTAAAAAAGTGATTCCACAATTTCACAGTTCTTCTTTAACTTATATGATTTTATTCGCTTAACTATATTTAGACCAAAGCCTCAAAGCTTGTCACAAATGTATATTTAATTATTTTAAATAAAAACATACTTGTTTGCTATGTTTGAAATAATTAATTAAGTGTACTATACGATGAACCAATCGGCCCAATTTTGGTCAAGTTATATCTTTTTGATCAATTAAAACTGAAATAAGTTAAGAATGTACACAAATCTTTATAACATTTATAGTTTAAAGAGACCTCCCATTCATTTGTTATGTTCGTAATAAACAATGAAAGTGAGAAAGTGATTCCACAATTTGACTTCTCTTTCTGGATTCATATGATTTCATTTGTTTAATTAGATCTAGCGTAAAGCACCAAAGCTAGTCACGAATGTATATTTAATTGTTCTAAATGACTACGTACTAATTTGCAAAGTTCGAAATAATTAATCAAACGTACTAAATGACAAACAAATCGGTCTATTTTGGTCAAGTTATATCCTTTTAATTGATTAAAACAAAAGTAAGTTAATAATGTGTACAAATTATTATATCGGTTATAGTTTAGAGAGACCTCCCATTCTTTGGTTATGTTCATCATAATATATCAAATAGACAAAGTGATTCCATAATTTGACCGTTCTTCCTTAACTTATATAATTTTATTCGCTTAAATAGATTTAGAACAAAACATCAAAGCTCACCATGAATATATATTATTTTATTAAATACGTACTCATTTGTTAAGTTAAAAAAAATGAATTAAAAGTACTAAACGATTAACTAATCTGACCCCTTTTGGTCAATTTATATCATTTTAATCAATTAAAACCAAAGTAAGTTAAGAACATGCACAAATCGTTATATTTCTTAAAGTTTAAAGTGACCTCCCATTAATTTGTTATGTTTGTAATAAAAAATCAAAATGACAAAGAAATTCAAAAATTTGACCGTTCTTCCTTAACTTATATGATTTCATTCACTTAACTAGATTTAAAACAAAACACCAAAGTACATCATGAATGCATTTAATTATTTTAAATGAATGCATACTTATTTGCTAAGTTCAAAAGAATGAATTAAATGTACAAAATGATGACATAATCGAACCTCTTTTTGTCAAGACATATCATTTTGATCAATTAAAACTGAAGTAAGTTAAGAATGCGCACAAATTATTATATCATTTAAAGTTTAAAGAGTCCTCTCATTGATTTGTTACGTTCGCAATAATGAATCAAATTGACAAAGTAATTCCACAATTTGACCGTTCTTCCATAACTTACATGATTTTATTCGCTTAACTTGATTTAGAACAAAACACCAAAGCTCGTTATGAATGTATATGAAATTATTTTAAGTAACTACGTACTCATTTACTATGTTCGAAAGAATGAATAAAATGTACTAATGAAGAACCAATCAGCCTACTCTTGATCAAGTTATATACTTTTAATTAATTAAAGCCGAAGTAAGTTAAGAATATGAACAAATTGTTATATCATTTATAGTTTAAAGAGACCTCCAATTGATTCATTACGTTCGTAATAACGAATCACATTAATAAAGTGATTCCACAATTTGACTGTTCTTCCTTAACTTATATAATTTTATTTATTTAACTATATTAAGAATAAAGCACCAAAGCACGTCACGAATATATATTTAATTGTTTTGAATGAAAACATACCTATTTGCCAAGTTTAAAATAATAAATTAATTGTACTAAATGCCGAATCAATCAGACCACTTTTTGTCAAGTTATAACCTTTTAATTAATTAAAACTGAAGTAATTTAAAAATGTACAGAAATCATCATATCATTTAAAGTTTAAAAAGACTTCCAATTCATTTTTTATGTTCTTAATAACTAATCTAATAGACAAAGTGATTCCACAATTTTAACATTCTTCCTTAACTTCTATAATTTCATTTGCTTAACAAAATTTAGAATAAAGCACTAAAGCTCGTCATGAATGTATATATAATTATTTGATATAACTACGTACTCATTTGTTAAGATCGGAAAAATAAATCAAATGTACTAAATGATGAACTAATCGGACCATTTTTGGTCAAGTTATATCCTTTTAATCAATTAAAACCGAAGTAAGTTAAGAATATACACAAATCATTATATCATTTATAGTTTAAAGAGACCTCTCATTCTTTTATTATGTTCCTAATAATGAATCAAATTGACAAAGTGATTCCACAATTCCACCGTTCTTCTTTAACTTATATGATTTTATTCGCTTAACTAGATTTTGAACAAAGCACGAAAGGTTGTCACGAATGTATATTTAATTTTTTTAAATAAATATATATCATATGTTAAATTTAAAAGAATGAATTAAACGTACTAAACAGCTAATTGGACCCCTTTTGGACAAGTTATATCTTTTTAATCAATTGTTATTATGAACAAGTCATTATATCATTTATAGTTTAAAGAGACCTCTCATTCTTTTGTTATGTTTATAATAACGAATCAAATTGACAAAGTGATTCTTAATTTTATCGTTCTTCCTTAACCTATATGATTTTATTCACTTAACTAGAATTAGAACAAAGCTCAAAGCTTGTCATGAATGTATATTTAAGTAGTTTAAATAAATGCGTACTCATTTGCTAAGTTAAATAGAATGAATTCAATGTACTAAACAATGAACTAATTGGACCCCTTTTTGTCAAGTTATATCCCTTTAATCGATTAAAACCAAAGTAAGTTAAGAATATGCACAAATCGTTATATCACTTAGAGTTTACAGAGACCTCCAATTCATTTGTTACATTCGTAAAAATGAATCCAAATGACAAGGCGATTCAATAATTTAATCGTTCTTCCTTAACTTATATACTTTCATTCGCTTAACTAGATTTAAAACAAAACACCAAAGCTCGTCACGAATGCATTTAATTGGTTCAAATGAATATGTTCAAAAGAAGAAATTAAATGTACTAAGAGAAAACCTAATTGAACCCCTTTTAGTCAAGATATAACCTTTTGATCGATTAAAACTGAAGTAAGTTATGAAAGTTCACAAATCATTATATCATTTAATGTTTCAAGAGACATCCTATTCATTTGTTATTTTTGTAATAACGAATCAAATTGACAAAGTGATTCTATAATTTGACCATTCTTCCTTACTTATACTATTTCATTCATTTAACTAGATTTAGAACAAATCACTAAAAGCTCATCATGAATGTATATTTAATTATTTTAATTAACTACGTACTCATTTGCTAAGCTCGAATGAATGAATCAAATGTATTGAATGAAGAACCAATCTGCCCACTTGTAGTCAAGTTATATCCTTTTAATTGATTAAAACAAAACAAACTTAAGAATGTGCACAAATCGTTATAATGTTTAAAGCTTAAAGAGTCCTCCCATTCATTTGGTATGTTCATAATAACGAATCAAGTTGACAAAGTGATTAAGAAATTTGACCGTTTTTTCTTAACTTATAAGATTTTATTCACTTAACTAGATTTATAAGAAAGTACCAAAGCTCATCATGAAGGTAAATTTAATTATTTTAAATAAATACACACCTATTTGCTGAGTTCGAAAGAATGAATTAAATGTATTAAAGGACAAACTAATCGGCCAACTTTTGGTCAAGTTATATCATTTTAATCTATTACAACCGAAGTAAGTTAAGAATGTTGTTGTTATGTCTGAAACAAGACAATGAAGAAGTTAAATTCAGATTTATTTTACTTGCCAATTGTAGTAGATGAGGTCGATCCATAGGGAAAGCCTTATGCAACAAAGAAAATGGTTACGAAAAAAATAGAGGAAAGAAAACTTAAGAAAGAAAGAATAGAAGAGTATTATTAAGGCAATAAAGAGTTAAGAAATTAATGAGATAAAACATTAAGGCATTAAGGGTCATTGTAACATCTAGTGATGTTTCTTTATGTGTCATATTATCTCAGTTAGAATTAAACAAAAATTCTATCTAATTGGAAGATATGAACATTAAAAGCAAAAATAAAGAGAAGAAATATTTTATATAGATAAAGGATAAAAATAATTATTTTCTTAAGAGTTCTATGTATCAAAATCACAAATGATCAAGAAAGAAAGCCTTCAAGCATCTTATCTCAATCACAAAGAAAGAAGAAGAAGAACAATATTAAATGAACATCACTTCAAATAATTAATACTTACTTGAAACCATTGATAAAACATGAATAGAACTCCATTAGATTATTACAAATTACCTCTAGCCTTAGCTTGAGAGCTTAGAAAGCCATTACAATAAAACTAAAAACAAAAATAGGAGAAGAGAGCTCCAAAGAAGAGGGGATTATGCCTCTATCACATCTACCCTTCTATTTATGATTAGAAGGGGTTGCTTTAAAGGAGAAAGTCGAATCATATCTCTTAATTGCATCTTGATTGATTCCTTGATTGGTTGCTTCTTTGGCAATGATTAGATTTTAAATTAATCAAATAAATCGATAATTTATTTAGTAAATAAGTATCTTTGAGTCTTCCTTTAATTATTAAATGAGCCTCATTGTCTTTCTTTATGTATATTGATCACAACCAATGAAAAGATTTTCCATGTGTTGGCCTCGAGTTAGTTTACTAGCTGTCCATTTTTATGCAAGATTTGACCTATACAGATTTGGAATTATGAATTTCTTCCTGAAATAGAAATTGTAGCCACGTAAGATCCTCCACCTGACTCTCAATCATGTCCACCTCAAAAGTATCATTGAAGTTTGATTGTTGTCTACTGGCATCAAATACATTTAACTCACATGTCAAGTTCCCAAAAGAAAGCTTCATCACTCCATTCTAACAATTTATTAGAGCATTGGATGTAGCAAGGAATGGACGACCCAAAATCATAGGGATTTGGGAAGATGCATTTGAAACTGGTTGTGTGTCTAAAATGATGAAGTCCACCAGAAAATAGAATTTGTCCACATGAACAAGGACATCTTCCCTTATTCCTCTTGGCCTTTTGATTAAGCGGTCAACAAATTGAAGTGTTATGTTGGTGGGTTTCAAATCCGCAAGACCTAATTGCTCATAAACAGAAGAAGGTAAAAGATTTACATTTTCCCCTAAATCAAGCAAAGCTTTTTCAATTCAAAAGTTCCCAATTACACAGGATATGGTTGGACAACCTGGATCCTTATGTTTGGGTGGGGTATTGTGTTGCAAAATTGAGCTCACTTGTTTTGTCAAAAATACCTTTTTTTGTATATTTAGCTTACGCTTGATTGTACAAAGGTCTTTCAAAAATTTTGCATATGATGAAACTTGTTTAATGGCATCTAAAAGAGGAATGTTAATCTTAACTTGTTTGAAAATTTCAAGAATGTCACCATTTTGCACCAGGTTAGAAGAAGATTGTAATATTTGGGGAAAAGGAGGTGGAATAGGAGAAACACAATCGGAGTTGTTAAGTTTATCACCATGTTTAGAATTCAAAGACTCCTTAGGTTCAACTACCATCTTTGGAATATCTTTGTTAATGACTTTTTTACTTCTCAAAGTGGTGATGGACTTAGCATGCACTTCTTGTGAACTTGAACAATTTAAATTTTTAATCACAAATTGACCTTTAGGATTTGGTTGAGGTTGAGAAGGAAACTTTCATTTTTACTGAGTGCTCAAAGCAGTTGTCAATTGAATGATAGAAGTCTTTAAGTCATTGATATGGTTGGACAACCTGGATCCTTATGTTTGGGTGGGGTATTGTGTTGCAAAATTGAGCTGCTTGTTTTGTCAAAAATACCTCTTTTTGTACATTTAGCTTACGCTTGATTGTACAAAGGTCTTTCAAAATTTTTGCATATGATGAAACTTGTTTAATGACATCTAAGAAAGGAATGTTAATCTTAACTTGTTTGAAAATTTTAAGAATGTCACCATTTTGCACAAGGTTAGAAGAAGATTGTAATCTTTGGGGAAAAGGAGGTGGAATAGGAGAAACACAATCAGAGTTGTTAAGTTTATCACCATGTTTAGAATTCAAAGACTCCTTATGTTCAACTACCTTCTTTGAAATGTCTTTGTTAATGACTTTTCTACTTTTCAAAGTGGTGATGGACTTAGCATGCACTTCTTGTGAACTTGAACAATTTAAATTTTCAATCACAAATTGACCTTTAGGATTTGGTTGAGGTTGAGAAGGAAACTTTCATTTTTACTGAGTGCTCAAAGCTGTTGTCAATTGAATGATAGAAGTCTTTAAGTCATTAATTGCTTGCATTGTTTGGTTGTTGATTGTTGTTTGACTTTGCATAAATTCATACAATGTGTCTTCAAGAGTCTTCTTAAGTGGTGGAACATAATTTGAAGAAGAAGGTACCTGCACATTAGACTCATTTCTCTAACTAAAGTTAGGATAATTTCTCCAATTAGGAATACAAGTTTTAGAATAAGGAGAAGAAAAATACCTTTTGTAAGTATTAATAGCACTTGCTTGAGCATGCAACACCTCTAGAAAAGCAGAGATTGTTGGACAATCCTGTGTTTGGTGTTCATCACTTTCATATATACTACAAATATCTTGTGCTTTTTGAGAAGCTTTAGACATGTTTTCCTTATTAATTTCCATAGCATCAACTTTTATAGTTAAACTTGCAATTTTTACTTTTATATAATCCCTTTTTTTAAGAAGGCACATGTCCCCCTTAGTTGTCCCATTAGATTTTGTCTTATTACTACTTTCAAATTCATTAGAATCTTCCCATAATTGAGCATTTTTAGCCAACACATCAAAATAGTCTCATGCTTCCTTAGGTTCTTTACTCAAAAATTCCCAATTACACATCATTTCAACAAATTGCCTCATTTGAGAAGTCAGACCATTATAAAAGAAACTAATTGTATGTAATATTTCATATCCATGATGTGGGCACAACAACAAAAGTTCTTTAAATCTTTCCCAACATTGAAAGAAAGTCTCAATTTCTTTTTGTATAAAAATTTATGATATTCTTTCTAAGTGTATTAGTTCTATGGGTGGGGAAAAACTTTTTCAAAAAATCTCTTTACATTTCTTGCCATGTTCCAATAGATCTTTGCTTCAAAGAATTCAACCAATTTTTTACTTTTTCCTTTAAAGAAAATGGAAAGAGTTTTAATCTAATAACATCATTTGAAATTTTTTGGTTTGGCAAAGTTTCACAAACATCTTCAAACTCTTTTACATGCAAATATGAGCATGAAATTTGGGTAGTAATTGAATTACACCCGGCTTGAGTTCAAATCCACCCACATTAGTTGAAAAAATCATGCAAGAAGGAGAACTTGATCTAGTTGATTGCAAATAATTACGCTAGGTTTTAACTTGAACATTTTGTGCATTATTATCCCCATTATCACTTCTTGGTTCCTCATTAAATTTTAGATCCTCCATTGTATTAAAAGAAAGAGTATTTTCAAAATATTTGTTCACTCTTCTCAATTGTCCTGAATTATTGCACACCTATGTATACATACAACAACAATTTTTTTTAATAAATAAAAGTAAAAGTGCATAAATTAAATGACAAAATATAAAAAGTTATACAGCTAGAAGTTAATAGACATAATTTAAATTACAAAATAAGTTAAAAGGCACGATCTAGGTACACGTTTTGATCACAAAAAACTTTCGGTAGTAACATAGGTAGTGCCTCCGGTTTCAAAAAAAATAAAATTGTAGAATTTAAATACTAATAGTAAATGACTGAATTTAAAGAGTTAGTGTGCAAAAATAAAAGTTAGAGAATTAGTAAAGTTAGAATGAGTTTATTTCATAATGGATTCTTGTCACACATTGCAATCCCTAGCAACGACACCAATTTGTTGTTACATCTGAAATAAGACTATGAAGAAGTCAAATTAAGATTTATTTTACTTGTCAATTGTAGTAGACAAGGTCAATCCACAGGGAAAGCCTTATGCAACAAAGAAAATGGTTACGAAAAAAATAGAGGAAAGAAAACTTAAGAAAGAAAGAGTAGAAGAGTATTGAGGAAATAAAGAGTTAAGAAATCAATAAGATAAAACACTAAGGCATTAAGGGTCATTATAACATCTAGTGATGTTCTTCATGTTATCTAAGTTAGAATTGAGCAAAAATTCTATCTAACCGGAAGATATAAACATTAAAAGCAAAAATAAAGAGAAGAAATACTTTGGATAAATGAAGGATAAAAGCGATTGTTTCTTTAAGAGTTCTATGTATCCAAATCACAAAAGATTAAGAAGGAGAGCCTTCAAGCATCTTATGTATGCCAATGACAAAGAAACAAGAAAAAGAACAATATTAAATGAACATCACTTCAAATTACAAATACTTACTTTTAACCATTGATGAAACATGAATACAACTTCATTGGATTGTTACAAATCACCTCTAGCCTTAGCTTGAGATATTAGAAAGCTATTACAATAAAACTAAAAACAAAAATACAAAAGAAGAGAAGAAAATTAGGAGAAGAGAGCTCCAATGAGGAGGGGGTGATGCCTGTATCACGTCCACCACTCTATTTATAGGAGTAGATGGTGTTGCTTTAAAGGGGGAAGTCCAATTATATCTCTTGATTTCATCTTGATTGATTGCTTGATTTATTTAGCAAATAAGTATCTTTGAGTCTTCTTTTAGTTATCCAATCAGCCTCATTGTCTTTCCTTATGTGTATTAATCACAACCAATGAAAAGATTCTTTATGTGTTGGCCTCGGGTTAGTTTACTAGTTGTCTGTTTATATGCCAGATTTGACCCATATAGATTCGGAATTATGAATTTCTTCTTAAAATAGAGATTGTAGCCACAGAAGTCTTATTTTCAATGCCACTAGAGTTGTATCAATCCAAATTATACATAGAAAGATATATTCAAAATACTATGGTAGTATCAATCTGTCTAAATTACCTTCTTCCTAAATTTAGTTCTCTTGATGCAAATTTGAAATCCAACGGGTTCACAAGGTTTTGTTTGATCATTCCTTGCATGTGTTTGATCATTAGGTGCATATTCTTGACTTTTATATAGCTTTGGGTAGTTGCGCTTCACTTCCTCTTCTAGTTGGATCCTATTGAAGCCCATTTTGACATGTAAACACAATAAAGGCCTAATTCATATATTCAAAAAATAAATAGCACATATAAGCAATGAATTAACACAAAATAAGATTGTAATTCAAGATTTCAAGGCATCTAATCGAACATTATTTTAGTGCATCAAATGTGCACAAATTGTTTTATCATTTATAGTTTAAAAGACCACTCATTCATTTGTTACATTCATAATAACAAATTACATTGACAAAATGATTCTACAATTTGACCGTTGTTTCTGAACTGATATGATTTCATTCGCTTAATTAGATTTAGAACAAAGCATCAGAGCTCATCACGAATGTATATTTAATTGTTTTAAATGAAAATGTACACATTTTCTAAGTTCAAAATAATGAATTAAATATACTAAATGACAAACCAATCAGACCACTTTTGGTTAGGTTATATCCTTTTGACTGAAGTAAAGAATGTGCAAAAATCATTATATCGTTTAAAATTTAAAGAGACCTATAATTTATTTGTTACATAAGTAATAACGAATAAATTAACGAAGTGATTCCACATTTTGACCATTCTTCTTTAACTTATATGATTTCATTCGTTTAACAAGATTTAGAACAAAGCACTAAAGCTCGTGACGAATATGAATTTAACTACTTTAATTGAAAACATACACATTTGCTAAGTTCAAACGAGTGAATTAAATGTACTAAATGATGAACCAATCAGACCACTTTTGGTCAAGTTATATCCTTTTAATTTATTAAAACCGAACTAAGTTAAGAATGTATACAAATCGATATATCATTTAAAGTATAAATAGACCTCCCTTTCATTTGTTATGTTCGTAATAACGAATCAAATTGACAAAGTGATTTCACAAGTTGACCATTCTTCTTTAATTTATATGATATAATTCGATTAATTAGATTTAGAACAATGCACTAAAGCTCGTCTCAAATGTATATTTAATTGTTTTAAATACCTGCATACTCTTTAGCTAAGTTTGAAAAAATAAATCAAATATACTAAAGGATGATCCAATCGACCCACTTTTGGTTAAGTTATATCCTTTTAATCGATTACATCCGATATAAGTTAGGAATGTGCAGAAATCATTATATCCTTTATAGTTTAAAGAGAACTCCCATTAATTTGTTATGTTCATAATAACGAATCAAATTAACAATGTGATTCCACAATTTGACCACTCTTCATTAACTTATATAATTTTATTCGTTTAACAAGATTTAGGACAAAGCAACAAAGCTCGTCACCAATAGATATTTAATTGTTTAAAATGAATATGTACTCATTTGCTAAGTTCAAAAGAATAAATCAAACGTACTAGACAACAAACCAATTAAACCCTTTTTTGTCAAGCTATATCATTTTGATAGATTTAAACCGAAGTAAGTTAAGAATGTGCAAAAATCATTATATCATTTAAACTTTAGACTTCCTATTTATTTGTTATGTAAATAATAATGAATCAAATTAACAAAGTGATTCTACTATTTTATCGTTCTTCCTTGACTTATATGATTTCATTCGCTCAACAAGATTTAGAACAAAGTACCAAAGCTTGTCATGAATATATATTTAATTGTTTTAAATAAAAACGTACTCATTTGGTAAGTTCAAAAGAATTAATTAAATGTACTAAACGATGAACTAATCATATCACTTTTGGTCAACTTATAGCCTTCTAATCTATTAAAACCGAAGTAAGTTAAGAATGAGTACGAATCGTTATATCGTTTAAAGTATGAAGAGACTTCTAATTCATTTGTTATTTTCATAATAACAAAACAAATTGACAAATAAATTTCACAATTTGACCATTTTTCTTAATTTATATGATTTAATTCGCTTAACTAGATTTAGAACATTGCACTAAAGCTAGTCTTGAATGTATATTTAATTATTTTAAATGCCTACATACTCATTTTCTATGCTCGAAAGAATGAATCAAGCCTACTAAACAACCATCCAATTGGCCTACTTTTGGTTAAGTTATTTCCTTTTAATCGATTACAACTGAAGTAAGCTAAGAATATTGACAAATCATTTATAGTCTAAATCAAGTTAATTGGACTATAAGTTAACCAAGCACCAACGCTCGTCATGAATGTATATTTAATAGTTTTAGATGAAAACATACTAAACAATGAACTAATATGACCTTTTTTGGTTAAGTTATATCCTTTTAATCGATTAAAACCGAAGTAAGCTAAGAATGTTCACAAATGATTATATCATTTAAAGTTTAAAGAGTTCTCCCATTAATTGCTGAAATTTAGGCCCGTGTGGCCTCGACACCTTTGGGACTTTGGTTCCCAACTCTTTGAGCATTCGCGCACATCCAGATTTTTGAGCATCATGGAAGGCTCATCTACCTCCGGCCAGTGTCTCCACCATGAGCATAGTTGGTACCTACGTCTCTTGGCCTAGTGCTAATCCAAGTGGATCTCTAGACATGCTGGGATTACTGTTAACAATCATTCGAGTTGTTTTGGTCCTTTACTAGTTAAAGGTCAGCCTTGTGAGTATGGTTAAATTTGATATTTAGTGTTCTATACATTCTTCTACATGTATCATTGTTTATTTGATGGTTGCAGTTCATTGTTTGTTGATTTATGTTGCTTTTTCTTACATCATCTTAATCTTTTGACTATGAGTGGTTTTTCATGCAAACTACTGAGTATTTTTGGAAATACTCACGCATCTCTATGATGTAGGCTCAGCTCCAAATTCAAAGTAGCGGGACTTCTTTAGCAGACTTTATTCATTGCTAATAGGGTAAATTTCTGCAGTTAGTAGAACATTAGCTTTTATTTTCATGCTGAGCTGTAATCAGGCATTGTGTTGCCCTATGATTTTAGATTATGTTATTTTATCATGTTAAGGTACTTGCACTTGGTTCAGCCAAGATCCTGGATTAATGATTATATTGCTTTATTAGGTGATTTATTAATGTTATGAGGTGCTTGGCTATGAAAATTAACACCTTGGGTTTGCATTGCCTCATGTTTATGTGAATAAAAACTCGAGGTGTTACAAATAGTCAAATTGTGGTATCGCTTTCTCAATTCAATTCATAATTACGAATGTAACAAATGATTAGGAGGTCTTTTAAACTTTAAACGGTATAATAATTTATACACATTCTTAACAAACATTGGATTTAATCGATTAGAAGAATATAATTAGATGAAAAGTTGTCTAATTGGTTCATCGTTTATTTCATTTGATTCATCCTTATGAACTTAGTAAATGAGTACATATTTCTTTAAAACAACTAATTATATATTCGTCACGAGCTTGGGTGCTTTATTTTAAAACTAGTTAAACGAATGAAATTACATAAGTTAAGGAAGAACGGTCAAATTGTGACATCCCTTTCTCCATTTAATTTATAATAACGAATATAACAAATGATTCGAAGTCTATTTAAACTTTAAATGATATAATGATTTGTGAAAATTCTTATCGAACTTCGGTTTTAATTGATTAAAAGGATATAATTGGACCAAAAGTATCCTATTCATTTGTCATTTTGTATGTTTGATTTATTCTTACGAACTTAGTAAAAAAGTACTGACTTCATTAAAACAACTAAATATACATTCGTGATAAACTTGGGTGCTTTCACTACAACAAAATGTAGTATTAGCGTCGCAACACCAAGCGTCGCTAAAAACAACTAACGACGCATAAAAAAGTGTCACAAAAAATGAACTATTAGCGACACATGTTTTATGTGTCGCTAATAGTCATATATTAGCGATGCTAAGATTAAAGCGTCATTAATAGTAATCATATTAGCAACACTTTATTATAAGTGTTGCTACTAGTTCCTCTATTGGCGACGCTTTACACAAATGTCGCTAAAAGATATATATATATTTTAAATCAAAAAAGTAAAAAATCATAACTATTAGGGACACTTTCTCTTAAGCATCACTCATAATAGCAACACTTTTGTAAAAGCATCGCTAATAGTCCTGCTATTAGCGACGTTTAAAAAATTGTTACTACTAGTTATGACTAAAAGATAAAAAAGTAAAAAAATTGAATTAGTAGCGACACTTTTAAACAAGCGTCACACATAGCATTTATAATAGCGACGCTTGTTTACAAGCGTGGCTAATAGCTTTATTAATTAATTTAATTTAATAAATAATAAATATAAATTTTTTAATAAAAAGTAGTGTTAATAATAGATTAAACTTTAACTATTTATATATAATATAATTTATTTCTTAAAAATTCTTATTAATTTTAAAATATAATTTATAATAAAAGAGAGAGTGAAGAGAGATAAGAGAGAGTACATGGGGAGAGAGAGAAGGTGAGGAGAGAGAGGGATTGATGAGAGAGAGAGGAGAGAGAAAGAGGAGCGAGAGTAGAGAGAGGGCGAGGTGAGAGAGTGAGGTGATAGAGAGGGAAAGGGAAGAGTGAGATGGAGGAAAGTGAGGGCGGAGAGAGATAGGGAGAGAGAGGAGAGAGAGCAGAGAGAGAGAGGGAGAAGAGAGAGATAGGGAGAGAGAGGAGAGAGAGAGGGAGAAGAGAGAGAGGGAGAGGCTGGAGAGAGG
This sequence comes from Saururus chinensis, assembly GCA_035235625.1. Classification (NCBI taxonomy): domain Eukaryota; kingdom Viridiplantae; phylum Streptophyta; class Magnoliopsida; order Piperales; family Saururaceae; genus Saururus; species Saururus chinensis. Next base: position 35,343,471 of record CP141140.1, read on the forward strand.
AGATAGAGTGGAGAGAGAGGGGGTGAGGAGAGAGATTAGAGGGGGAAAATTTTAATTTTAATTTTTTTATATTTTAAAATTAAAAAATAAATAAATAAAAATGTATTAATGATTCATATAGATATGCGTCACTATACGCTTATTATAAGCGACCCATAAGAATATACGTCACTAATACCCTCAGCATTAGCAATGCATATTCCTATGTGTCACTAATAACTTAGGTAATAGCGCCGCATATTCCTATGCGTCGCTATTACCTTTTAATTTATTATATTTATTTAAAATTATGTAGAGGGAGATAAAATAGAGATGATATAGAGAGAGAGGAGAGAGGGGGAGAGAGAAAGAGGTGTTACGTCTAAAACAAGACTATGAAGAAGTCAAATTCAGATTCATTTTACTTGCCAATTGTAGTAGACAAGGTCGATCTACAGGGAAAGCCTTGTGCAACAAAAAAAATAGTTACGAAGAAATAGACAAAGAAAAAAATAAGAAAGAAAGAGTAGAAGAGTATTGAGGGAATAACAAGTTAAGAAATCAAGAAGAGAAAACACTAAGGCAATAAGGATCATTGTAACATCTAATGATGTTTTTCATGTATCATGTTATCTCAGTTAGAATCGAATGAAGATTCTATCTAACTGGAAGATATGAACATTAAAATTGAAATTAAAGATAGAAAATACTTTGGATAGATGAAGGATAAAAATAATTGTCCCTTAAAGATTTCTATGTATCCAAATCACAAAAGATCAAAAAGGAGAGCCTTCAAGCATCTTATGTATCCAAATCACAAAGAAACAAGAAGAAGAACAATATTAAATAAACATCACTTCAAATAAACCATACTTACTTGAAACAATTGATGAAACATGAATAAAAGTTTATTAGATTGTTACAAATCACCTCTAGCCTTAGCTTGAGAGCTTAGAAAGCCATTACAATAAAACTAAATACAAAAATACAAAAGAAGAGAAGAAAAATAGGAGAAGAGAGCTCCAAAGAGGAGGGGATCATCCATCTATTACGTCCACCCCTCTATTTATAGGAATAGAAGGGGTTGTTTCAAGGAGTCAAATCATATCTCCAGATTGCATCCTGATTGATTGCCTGATTGCTTGCTTCTTTGACAATGATTAGATTTTAAATAAATCACAAAAATTAATGATTTATTTAGCAAATAAGTATATTTGAATCTTCCTTTAGATATCCGATCAGCTTATTATCTTTCCTTGTGTGTATCAATCATAATCAATGAAAATATTCTACATGTGCTAGTCTCGGGTTAGTTAACTATCTGTCCAATTGCATGCCATATTCGACCCATAAATCTTCGGAATTTGGAATTTCTTCCTGAAATAACAAATGTAGCCACAAAAGTCATCTTTCCAATGCCACCAGAATTGTATCAACCCAAATTATACAAAAAAATATATGGTCAAAATGCTATGGTTGTATCATCTGTCTGAATTAGCTTCTTTCCTAATTTAGTTCTCTTGATGCAAATCTCAAGCCCCACGGGTCCACAAGGTTGTGTTCGACCAATCCATGCATATTTAGACTATTAAGAGCATATTCTTGAATTTTAAATAGCTTTGGGTAGTTGGGCTTCACTTCCTCTTCCAGTTGGTTCCTGTTGAAGCCTGTTTAGACATGTAAACTCAATTAAGTTCCAGCTAACCTATTCAAAACGTAAATAAGCAAAATAAGCAATGACTTAACACAAAATAGGATTGCAATTTGAAATTTAAAAATATTTTATTGAACATTATTTCAGTGCATCAAATACCCCCAAACCTACTTTTTGCTAGTCCTCGAGCAAAATAAAAATTAAAATAATAAAAAACAAAACTAACTACTTGACTTCCACAGGAAATCTCGATTGTATTTAGCATATGCAACAAGCCTTTAAACCCCTAGCTTACACTAGTGGATGAGTTGTGTCTCGTGATGGTTTGCAGTAAATATACCCACAAAATTTAAAATTTAAATGATAGAAGAAAATTAAAATTAAAACCACGTCAAATTTACAAATCGACTCCTCCTAAACATGTGACTTCATTTAGTAAAATCAATCATATATAATACAACTTATCTTCTTAAACAATAATTCATTCCGACAACTTCATATTGGTGGCAAGTACTTATACATACATAATAGTTTTAGAAAAACAGACATTGCCAAGTAATTATACAATCCCAATCTCATGAATCAAATAACTCAATGTGTCTCATGTCCACTCAGCAATTTTAATTTTAACACTAAAAAAAATAGGCATTGGCATCCATTCATCTTCATGAGATCATAATAGAGAATCATGCAAAACCTTCCTTGAAAAGTAAAACACCCTAGATCACATGTCAACTCATCTCACATGACATGTGTAAGGCTTAGCCTTTTAAGTTTTCTATAAGATCCATGTAACAAGTGTTAGGCCAGTTACTCTCAATCCAGTTGGCTCAGGACACTAGGTGTTAAAGCTTAATGACTTAAACCAAATAGGCTTCAAGGCTATTTATGTCATAAATTAATCAACTCTACCTTTTGACTCGAACACCCTATGCTTAGTGAGACACGCCGAGTCCCGGACTACTCAATAGAGTGACTTTAATTCATTATAATTTTTTATTCTTTTTTTTCACATTTTTTTTTCTTGAGCACATTACAGAATCAACTTGAATTGTTTTGACAAAAAGTCCTCGACTATTCTACAAACTAAGAATAGTGAAGCTCAAAACTTTATCATGATAACATGAATACTACTATATCATGCCAATGTTTTACTCTAATAAGAAAATAATTACTTAGATTCAATGATATCCACCAAGATGTAAGACCATAATCAAGAGCTCGAATTCTCACTTAGGTTTATTATTTTTCAAAATAGGAGCACAAAAAACCAATATGAAGTAATCAGAACTCAAAATTATTAAATATGTCAAGTCATATTCTGAATAGTATGATATCATTAAACAAAGTCACATGTCTAAAAGAAGCATCAATGTAATAAGCAAAAACATAAATCTAACTATTTTTTTTTATTTTTTAAGTACAAAAAAAACATAAAAGAAAAATCTCTTTCTACACCCCCAAACCTAAACTAAACATTGTCCTCAATGTAGAAAATCAACCCTCATAATTTGGATTTTCAAGAGATGTAGACTCAACTTCAGAGGCAAAATGGTTTAAAAATGGTTTCAAATGTTGTCCATTAACTTTGAAAACAATACCATTTTTTGGGTTTTCAATTTCAACAGTTCCATAAAGAAAAATAGTTTTTACAAGGAAAGGACCTGATCTTAATTTTCCTGAAAAGAGATGAAGTCGAGAGTTGTACAATAAAACTTTTTGAAATGGCTCAAAAGTTTTTCATAAGATATTTTTATCATGAAAAGCCTTCATTCTCTCTTTGTAAAGTTTTTAAGCATCACGTCGAATTTCCTCTAACTCATTGATTTGCAATTGTCTATTTAAGCCAGCCTTATCAAAGTTAAAATTCAAAGCTTTGATTGCCCAATATGCCCTATGTTCCAACTCCATAGGCAAGTGACAAGCTTTTCCAAAAATCAACGGTAAGGAGACATGCCAATTGGGGTCTTAAAATTGGTACGGTAAGCCCAAATAGCATCGGTTAGCCGTAAATACCAATCTTTACTATTTGGATTTACTATTTTTTGCAAAATATATTTAATTTCCCTATTAAAAATCTCAACTTGTCCACTTGTTTGTGGGTGATAGGGGGTAGCTACTCTATGGGTAATCCCATACTTCCTCATCAAAGCCTCAAAAGGCTTATTGCAAAAATGTGACCCCCCGTCACTTATAATGGCTCGAGGTGTTCCAAACCATGAAAATATATTTTCTTTTAAAAAGTGCACAACGACTTTGTGGTCATTGGTTTGCTTGGAATAGCCTCAATCCACTTGGAAACATAATCGACGGCAACTAAAATGTAAACATAGCCAAACGAATGAGAAAAAGGTCCCATGAAATCAATGCCTCAACAATCAAAAATCTCAATAACTAGTATGGGGTTAAGGGGCATCATATTTCGACGAGATATGGCTCCTAACTTTTGACACCTTTCACAAGTTTTACAAAATTCATGAACATCTTTGAAAAGCGTCAGCCAGTAAAAACCATAATGCAAAATTTTAGCGGTGGTCTTTTTAGAGGAGAAGTGACCACCGCATGCTTCAAAATGACAAAAAGAGATGATACATACTTGTTCAGAATCAGACACACATCTCATTATTTGATCTAGACAATACTTAAAGAGATAGGGGTCGTCCCAAAAGAAATGCTTTACCTCGGTGAAGAATCTCTTTTTATCTTGAGGAGACCAATGGTGGGGAATTTCACCTATCACCAAGTAGTTGGCAATGTCGGCATACCGTGGAGGATGTGAGACGGCAAAAAGTTATTCATCGGGGAATGTGTCTTGGATTGGAATGTTTTCCGAATAATCAAAAAATTCCAATATGGAAAGATGATCCACCACCACATTCTCTACTCCCTTCTTGTCTTTGATTGTGAGATCAAACTCTTGGAGTAGGAGTATCCATCGGAGCAATCTGGGCTTTGTATCTTGTTTGCTCAAAAGGGTACTTCAAAGCTACATGGTTAGTAAAAATGATAATCTGAGAGCCAATCAAATAAGATCTAAATTTGTCAAGTGCAAATACTACAACAAGAAGTTCTTTTTCAGTGGTGGAGTAGTTCATTTGGGCACTATTTAAAGTTCTCCTTGCATAATGAATTACGCAAGGTTTCTTATCTTTCCTTTGCCCTAAAACAGCCCCAACGGCATAATCACTTACATCACACATAATTTCAAAAGGAAGGTTCCAATTTGGGGGTTGCATGATGGGTGCGGACACTAACATGTTCTTAAGCTTTGTGAAAGCTTCTTCACATGCATCTGACCACTCAAAAGAATGCTCTTTAGATAGAAGATTACACAATGGTCTAGATATCACACTAAAATTCTTGATAAATCTTCTATAAAAACCGGCATGCCCTAGAAAGTATCTAACATCTTTTATGGACTTTGGATTAGGCAAATTAGCAATCAATTCAATTTTTGCCTTGTCCACTTGAATTCCCTGCACAGAAACTATGTGTCCAAGTAGTATTCCAGTAGTAACCATAAAATGACACTTTTCCCAATTTAAAACTAGATTTTTCTCTTCACATCTCACTAAAACTTTTTCTAAGTTATCAAGACAATCATCAAAAGAATCACCAAAAATGGAAAAGTCATCAATAAAAACTTCCAACAACCGCTCCACCATGTCACTAAAGATGCTCATCATGCACCTTTGGAATGTGGCAGGAGCATTACATAATCCAAATGCCATCCTTCGATATGAAAAGGTACCAAATGGACATGTAGAGGTTGTTTTTTCTTGATTTTCAAGTGCAATTTCAATTTGGTTGTATCCTGAATAACCATCTAGAAAACAATAAAATTGATGACCAGCTACCCTCTCTAGGATTTGGTCCATGAATGGCAAGGGGAAGTGGTCTTTCCTAGTGACAGAATTCAATTTCCTATAATCGATGCACATCCGCCAACCAGTTGTGACTCTAACGGGAATTTACTCATCATTGGCATTTTTTACCACTGTCACTCTAGACTTTTTGGGGACAACTTGGGTGGGACTCACCCATGGACTGTAAAAAATAGGGTAAATGATACCCACATCTAATAATTTTAAGACCTCTGCTCTTACTACCTCTTTCATGTTGGGGTTTAACCTCCATTGCATTTGTCTCACAGGTTTTGCATTTTTTTCCATGAAGATCCTATGTGTACAAATCACGGAACTAATCCCCTTGATATCAACAATGGTCCACTCAATGGCATTCTTGTGATTTCTAAGGACTTCGAGCATGCTCTTCTTGTGAACTTGAAAAGTTTAAATTTTCAATTATAAATTGACCTATAGGATTTAGTTGAGATTGAGAAGGAAACTTCCCTTTTTCTTGAGTGCTTAAAGCTGTGGTCAATTATGTGATAGAAGTCTTCAAGTCATTGATGGCTTGCATTGTTTGGTTATTGATTGTTGCTTGACTTTGCATGAATGTTTGCAATGTGTCTTCAAGAGTCTTCTTATGTGGTGGAACATAATTTGAGGAAGAAGGGGGTACCTGCACATTAGACTCATTTCTCCAACTAAAGTTAGGATGATTTCTCCAATTAGGAGTATAAGTTTCAAAATAAGGAGAAGAAAATGGCCTTTTGTAAGTATTCATAGCATTTGCTTAAGATGCAACACCTCTTGAAAAGCAGGGATTGTTGGACAATCCTGTGTTTGGTGTCCATCACTCTCACATATATTACAAATATGTTGTGCTTTTTGAGAAGCTTTAGAGATGTTTTCCCTATTATTTTTCATAGCCTCAACCTTTCTAGTTAAACTTCTAATTTTTGCTTTTACATCATCCTCTTCTTTAAGAAGGTACAAGCCTCCCTTAGTTGCCCCATTAGATTTGGTTTTATTACTACTTTCAAATTCATTAGAATCTTCCCATGCTTGAGCATTTTCAGCTAACACATCAAAATAGTCACATGCTTCCTCAGGTTTTTTACTCAAAAACTCTCCATTACACATCATTGCAGCAAATTGCCACATTTGAGAAGATAAGCCATTATAAAAGAAACTAATTATATGCCATGTTTCATATCCATGATGTGGGCACAACAACAAAAGTTTTTTAAATCTCTCCCAACATTAAAAGAAAGTCTCATTTTCTTTTTGTGAAAAATTCATGATGTTCTTTCTAAGTGTATTAGTTTTATAAGTGGAGAAAAACTTTTTCAAAAATTCTCTTTGCATTTCTTGTCATGATCCAATAGATCTTGGCTTCAAAGAATTCAACCATTTTTTTGCGTTTTCCTTTAAAGAAAAAGGCAAGAGTTTTAATCTAATAGCATCATTTGAAACATTTTGGTTTGGCATAGTTGCACAAACCTCTTCAAACTCTTTTAAATGCAAATATGGGCTTTCTGAATCTAAGCCATGAAATTTGGCTAGTAATTGAATTACACCCGGCTTGAGTTTAAAACCGCCCACATTAGTTGGAAAAATAATTCAAGAAGGAGAACTTAATCTAGTTGGTTGCAAATAATCACGCAAGGTTTTAACTTGAATATTTTGTGCATTATTATCCCCGTTATCACTTCTTAGTTCCTCATTAGTTCTTTGATCCTCCATTGTATCAAAATAAAGATAATTTTCAAAAGATTTGTTCACTCTTTTCAATCGTCCAGACTTATCACACACCCATGTGAACATGCAACAACAATTTTTTTTTTTAGTAACAAAAGAAAGCAAAAGTGCAAAAATTAAATGACAAAATATAAAAAGTTAGAGAGTTAGAAGTTAATAGACAAAAATTAAAATTACAAAAGTAAGGCCAAAGCCACTATCGAGGTACACGTTTGATCCCGAAAATTTTTTGGTAGTAACGTAGGTAGTGCCTCCGGTCTCAAAAAAAAAAGAAAAATTACAGAATTTAAGTACTAAAAGTAAATGACTGAATTTAAAGAGTTAGTGTGCAAAAATAAAAGTTAGAGAATTAGTAAAGTTAGAGTGAGTTTTTTTTTTGTAATGGATTCTTGTCACACGTTGCAATCCCTGGCAACGGTGCCAATTTGTTGTTATGTCTAAAACAAGACTATAAAGAAGTCAAATTCAGATTCATTTCACTTGCAAATTGTAGTAGACAAGGTCGATCAACAGGGATAGCTATGTGCAACAAAGAAAATGGTTACGAAGAAATAGACAAAGAAAAAAATAAGAGAGAAAGTGTGGAAGAGTATTGAGGGAATAACAAGTTAAGAAATCAAGAAGAGAAAACACTAAGGCATTAAGGATCATTATAACATCTAATGATGTTCTTCATGTATCATGTTATCTCAGTTAGAATCGAATGAAGATTTTATCTAACTAGAAGATATGAACATTAAAATTGAAATTAAAGATAGAAAATACTTTGGATAGATGAAGGATAAAAATAATTGTCCCTTAAAGATTTCTATGTATCCAAATCACAAAAGATCAAAAAGGAGAGCCTTCAAGCATTTTATGTATCTAAATCATAAAGAAACAAAAAGAAGAACAATATTAAATAAACATCACTTCAAATAGACCATACTTACTTAAAACAATTGATGAAACATGAATGAAACACGAAAAACAAAAATACAAAAGAAGAGAAGAAAAATAGGAGAAGAGAGCTCCAAAGAGGAGGGGATCATCCATCTATCACATCCACCCCTCTATTTATAGGAGTAGAAGGGGTTGCTTCAAAGGGGAAAGTCAAATCATATCTCCAGATTGCATCCTGATTGATTGCCTGATTGGTTGCTTCTTCGACAATGATTAGATTCTAAATAAATCACATAAATCAATAATTTATTTAGCAAATAAGTATCTTTGAATCTTCCTTTATATATCTAATCAGCCTCATTGTTTTTCCTTATGTGTATCAATCACAACTAATGAAAAGATTCTCCATGTGTTGGCCTCGGGTTAGTTTACTATCTGTCCATTTGCTGCCAAATTCGACTCATAAATCTTTAGCATTTGGAATTTCTTCCTGAACTAAAAAATGTAGCCACAAAAGTCTTCTTTCCAATGCCACCAGAATCGTATCAATCCCAATTATACAGAGAAAGATATGGTCAAAAGACTATGGATGTATCAATCTGTCTGAATCAGCTTCTTTCCTAATTTAGTTCTCTTGATGCAAATCTCAAATCCAACGGGTCCAAAAGGTTGTGTTCGACCATTCCATGCATGTTTAGACTATTAAGAGCCTATTCTTGACTTTTAAATAGCTTTGGGTAGTTGGGCTTCACTTCCTCTTCCAGTTAGATCCTGTTGAAGACTGTTCAAAACATAAATAGCCCAAATAAGCAATGACTTAACACAAAATAGGATTGCAATTTGAAATTTGAAAACATTTTATTGAACATTATTTCAGTGCATCAAGAGGAGAGAGGGAAGATACAGGGAGGGAGAGAGCAAAGGAGAGAGAGAAGGAGGAGAGAGAGAGGGAGGTAGAGAGAAAGGGGGAGGGGAAAGGGAGAGAGGGAGGAGAGAGGACAGAGAGGACAGAGAGAGAGAAGATAGGGGTGAGGAGAGAGAGGGGAGAGAAAGTGAAGTGAGAGAGGAGAATGTAATAGTATTTGCAACGCTTATGGATAAGCATCACAAATAATACTATTTTTGCGATGCTTATTTATAAGCGTCGCAAATGAAAACAATTGGCATTTTTTTAAAAAAATGCCGCAATTCTTAAATACTTGTGATGCTTTATACACGTCGCTAAAAGGATTATTTTTGCAATGCTTAGATTATGCATCACAAATGACATTCATTTGCGACGCCTTATAAGCGTCGATAAAACAAAAGACTCACACACAAATGTTGCACTTGTGCACCGTGCGAAAATGGCCCGCGGGGGCAAAATTTTTGCCCCGCTTAGGCAAATAAATATCGCATGCATGAGCGATTTTGCCTACGCGTGTGTTTGTTGCAAACTCCCTCCCCCTGTCGCCGTCTGCCATCTTTCACCTGTCCACCACTGTCCGCCACTTGTCCGCTGCCTGTCCGCCCCATTTTACCCCCACCGTTCGTCCCCTCCTATGCCCCACCCCTTAGCTGTCCTCTGTTGCCCGCATCCGGCTCAGGCCATCCTACTCTGATCCAGTTTCGGCCACCCTACGTTCGCCCCCGGCCCTCTCTCCCTAGCGCTCTAGTACTAGCCTCCCTACTGCTGACCCCCTCTTGCCCAGATTTGCTGTAAGGACCCTCATCTTTAAACCGGTTTTGGTTTTCTTTAATTATGGGTTATCGTGAGATTTACGTGTTTTCTGATCTTATTCGGTGATTTTGTAAATAAATAGAGTTTGTGATGGTTTTAACCAAAATTAACTTCAATATTAGTGGTTTTAAGTGATTTTAAACCAAATGTGAATTTTTGGAAATTTTCGGATTTTTCACTATTTTCCCAAAAATTAGGGTTTTGGCGGGACCCCTGTGGGCCCCACAGTCGAAAATTTTATTTTTATGTCAAATGACCCTAGACATATACTTAAGGTCACACAAAAATTTTCAGAATTTTATTAGGCTTAATCCGTGCTTAAATTTGCAAAATAACCACTTTTAGCCTACTTTTCATATTTACACCCCAAAACTTACCTTTGCCTACCCCAACCCTTACTATAAAAGGGCAAACCAGAGCCATTTCCATTTTTGGGAATAGGCTAAGGAAGGAGGGCTGGCCTAATCCCCACTTAGGCCCGAATTAGAAGCCGATTAAGGTAAGCTTGCTCTAATTAAGCACTAATCCATGGCTTTTCTCTTAATTTCTTCCAAATCTACCATTTTCCCCTTGATTCAATTCGTTTTTGACCATCAAAAGCTACTGATTTGTGTTTTACTACAAACCCTAACATTCAAAATTCGATTTTTACTACCAACAAGCCCTAGATCTAAGATTTAATTAGGGATTTCTTAAGTAAATCGATTTCTATTGGTGTTTGATTCAAACTCATTGTGCTTTCAAGGATTTCAAGAAGGGTGACTCTTCAATCCGAGCTTAATCAAGTGCTGAGGTAATGGGTCTTCGAAATCTCTGTTTATCCATGGTAAAACTCTTCATTTTTGGCTTATTTCGAAATGGTTTGCTTGATTTAGTGTGTTAATGGTAAGATTAGAAAATGGAATTATTTAATCCCGATTTCTTAGGGTTTTGCATTATTATGGTTTGGTTTGATATTCTGGAAGTCAAGGAGGACTTTTGATGATGATTAGGGTGTTAGATGTGGATTTGAAGTGTTTTCTATGGTGTTTCGGTTTGGATTTGCGAAAGGAAGAAGATGACTGTTCTGCCGTGTTGGCGATCGATCGGCCTTGCAGGGCGATCGATCGGCTGAACTGAAATTTTCAAAATTTTGCGTGTAACCGATCGAACGGCCTGAAGGGCGATCGATCGGCTACACAGAAAATTGCATGTTGAGTGTATGATGCCTATTTTGATGATTCCACTTTGGCTTGCCAATTTTATATGAATGTGGAGTGTTTTAAGCTATGTTAGGCTACTGGAAATGCATGCTATTGAGTTTATGGAGTTGAGATATATGTTTAGTGATGGTGGAATGACTTATGTTTTGTGGCATGATGTTAGAATCGTTATTTTGAAATTATAAATAGTTGTTTCCCTTTGGTTAAGCATATTTCAGTAGGACTACAATCATTGTTGGACAGATTTGTCATGATAAATTGTGATTAATGGTGTGTGAATGTTGGTGAATGCCATGACTCAATGATGAAATGAGTGATGTTATAGGTGTTTAGCCTTTGTGGTTGAGTTTTGAATCTAGCTAAGATTTCAACAATTCTTCTACTATGATTTCCGCTGGAATTCATGTTTAGGTAGAAATTCACATGTGTAGTGTGGTGGTGAGTTGATTTTCAAGCATGTTAATATGCATCATGTGAAAGGCTTCTACTAGTTACACACACACATGTGGGGGTTAAATGATGATGTTGAAGCTTAATATCGTGATTATGAATGATGCATTAGGGGCTGGTGAGAGCACTTATCATGATTAGGATTCATGTATGCTTTGCCCACGCATGTACCATGCTGCACGCATCATGAAAATGGATTTCCAATTGAGGCTTCATCGTGATTAATCGAATTTGACCGATTGGATGCAATGTGATGGAATTGTGTGCCGGGTTTATCGGTCGTGGATTAATCGCAAGTTGATTGGTCCGAAAGGACATATTTTGATTTGAAGTTCCTGTGTGGAACGATTTGAAGTTCCTGTGTGGAACGATTTGAAGTTCCTGTGTGGAACGAGTGCACTCCCCGGGTTGAGTCTTGTTTAATGGAATGATGTGGGGACGAGTTGTGTACTTGTCTTGCGGATACGTGAGAATATTTTTATGTGTGTCATCTGGACCCTGAGAATCCAGTGTGGTATGCCGTGTGCACCCCGCTACCACGTGTTCTAGGGTTCTCTGTGTGAGAACTCGGGCTCTTCCCTCCGCAGGAGATGTCCCTGGGCGAACACCCCTGCTCTAGATTCTCTGTGTGAGAATGGGACATCCTTGGCCAGGATCGTCCAGGGCGAGCAGTATTAGGGATTGACAACCCCGATCTTTCTTGAATTCTTGTGTAGAATTTTGTACCATGACACGCCTTCGTGGCCTTGTCTATGCTCCCGTCTGTGTGACGTCAATGTGTGATTACTCCTTGATGGAGGTTGATTGTGATAACATTATGCATGTGGGAATATGTATGTTAGAGATACATCCATGCATGTTGATTTTGATGATAAAATGCATGTGGGAATATGTATGTTAGAGATACATCCATGCATGTTGATTTTGATGATAAAATGCATGTGGGAATATGCATGCTAGAGATACATCCATGCGGGATTGGTTGTGATGACATTATGCATGTGGGAATACGTATGTTAGAGATACGTCCATGCGGGATTGGTTATGATGTGAATGCATGTGGAAATTGGTATGCTAGAGATACATCCCTGCATGTTTGAGTTATGATGTTATGCAGTGTATAAGTGATGTGGTATGTGTATATTGTTTGAGTAAGTGTATGGTGGTACAAGTAAATTAGTAAGACCCTGAATAAGGGAGTTTGTGTAAGTTTAAATTGATGGTATGACTTTGGCACGATGGTGCATTTAGTATGATTGTATGCGTATGTGCGTGATTATGATATGCCTGTTTGTTCACGTTTGAGTTGCATGAACGCATCTATGTATGGATTTGCATAGTTCACTGTTTAGAACTCCCCTACTGGGTATTTTCCAACTGAGTATGAAAATACTCATTACCCTACTTTTTAGCCCCGTTGTACGGGAGGTTTTTACAGGTTTGTGCGGAGAGCTCCTGGAGATGGATGCTCATTTCAGTGGTGGATTGATTCCCATTGACTCAGGCCTTGACTCATTGCGAGTTTTATTTGTGCCATGATCTATTGTATTGGGTGAGAAGAGAAAACAAGTGTTTATATATTAAATACGGTTGTTTTTGAGTAGCGCCTGTGTATGAGAAAACTGATGTGTTATGTTTTAAATTATAAAACTGTTTTCACCGGTTTCGTATTTCAAAATTATAGCAGTTATATTGCAAAAATTTTCTGCTAATTTTGAGGAAAATGTATAAGAAATCGCAGGCGTTACAATTCAGCAATATAGTGGTACAAATTGTGGCTAAATCTTATTGATGAAATTAGTAATATAATACCATAAACTAAGGCTAAAAATTATGGATCAAATCAGCAAGATTATAGCAACAACTAGGGCTGAAAATCATGGATCAAATCAGCAAGAGTATAGCAACAACTAAGGCTGAAAATCATGGATCGAATCTAAATCATAAGGGATTGAATTAGGCTGAAATGTGAAATCAAAAATCAAGCATAAGTAGGGCTGGAATACATCATCCAAATCAGCATGATTATGGGTGTTAAAAATGCATCCTACCTCTACCATCCCGCCTCCAAAGCTTTGCACCCTCTCAGCTAAGCCTCTACCTCTAAGCTGAGTTTAAAGTTGTTGACTTTCCCCCTCAACAAGCTGCTGTCCGAATGTATGTGTTTTTAGATGGATGAAAGAGAGGAAAGAAGAGGCCGGAGCAAAAATTGTGCCTCTGCCCCCACTCAGCCAATCAGGAAGATTAGACAAAAGAAGTCTCCTTAAGCTTTAAACAATATAACGATTTATGTACATTTTTAACGAACTTCAGTTTGAATCGATTAAAAAAGATATAACAAGACCAAGAGTGGTCCGATTAGTTCGTCATTTTGTGTGTTTCATTCATTCTTAGGAACATAATAAATGAGTATGTTTTTCTTTAAAATAGCTAAATATACATTCATGACGAGCTTATGTGCTTCAGTCTAAAACTAGTTAAGCGAATAGAATCACATTAGTTAAGAAAGAACATGCAAATATTGCTATCACTTTCTCCATTTGATTCATAATAGTGAATCTAACAATTGATTGGGAGGTCTCTTTAGACTTTAAATGTTATAACGATTTATGCACATTCTTAATGAACTTCAGTTTTAACTGATAAAAAGATTATAACTTGACCGAAAGTTGCCCGATTAATTCACCATTTAGGGTATTTCATTCATTCTTACGAACTTAGTAAATGAGTACGTATTTTTTCAAAACAACTAAATATACATTCGTAGCCAGCTTGTGTGCTTCGTTCTAAAACTAGTTAAGTAAATGAAATCACATAAGTTAAAGAAGAATAATAAAATTATTCTATTACTATCTCCATTTGATTCATAATTATGAATGCAACAAATGAATGAGAGGTCTCTTTAAACTTTAAAGAATATAACGATCTATGTACATTATTAATGAACTTTGGTTTTTAATAGATTAAAAAGATATAACTGGACCAAAATTTATCCTATTAGTTCATCGTTTAGTGTGTTTCATTCATTTCTATGAACATAGTAAATGAGTACATATTTCTTTAAAATAACAAAATATATATTTGTGACGAGCTCGGGTGCTTTGTTCTAAAACTAGTTAACAAAATGAAATTACATTAGTTAAGGAACAACATACATATTGTGCTATCACTTTCTCCTTTAATTCATAATTACAAACCTAAAAATTGATGATGAGGTCTATTTTAAACTTTCAATAATATAATAATTTATGCACATTCTTAACAAACTTTGATTTTAATCGATTAAAAAGATATAACTAGGCTAAAAGTAGATTCGCCCATTTGTCGATTAATTTCATTCATTATTACAAACTTAGCAGATCAGTATGTATTTCTTGAAAACAACTAAATATACATTCGTGACAAGCTTAAGCTTTGTTCTAAAATTAGTTAAGCAAATGGAATCATATTAGTTATGAAAAAATGGACAAATTGTGAATCTAAAAATTCATTGGGAGGTCTCTTTAGATTTTAAACATTTTCATGATTTATGCTCCTTCTTAATGAACTTCGGTTTTAATCGATTAAAAGGATATAACTAGACCAAAAGTGGTCCGATTGGTACATTGTTTAGTGAATTCATTCATTATTATAAACTTAGTAGATGAGTATATATTTATTTAAAACATCTAAATATACATTTGCGTCGAGCTTGGGTTCTTTGTTCTAAAATTAGTTAAGCGAATGGAATCACATTAGTTATGAAAGAACAAACAAATTGTGCTATCACTTTCTCAATTTGATTCATAATTGTGAATCTAACAATTCATTGGGAGGTCTCTTTGGACTTTAAATATTTTAATGAATTATGCTCATTCTTAACGAACTTCGGTTTTAACCGATAGAAAGATTATAACTAGACCAAAAGTGGTATGATTTGTTCATCTTTTAGGGTATTTCATTCATTCTTATGAACTTAGTAAATGAGTATGTATTTCTTCAAAATAACTAAATATATATATTTGTGACTTGCTTGTGTGCTTCGTTCAAAAACTACTTAAAAGAATGAAATCACATAAGTTAAGGAAAAACGTTAAAATTGTGCTATCACTTTCTCCATTTGATTCACAATTATGAATGTAACAAATAAATGGGAAGTCTCTTTAAACTTTAAATGATATGATGATATATGTACATTCTTAATGAACTTTGGTTTCAATTGATTAAAAAGATAAACTTGACCAAAAGTGGTCCGATTGGTATGTTATTTAGTGTGTTTCATTCATTCTCACGAGCATAGTAAATGAGTACATATTTCTTTAAAACAACTAAAGAAAGATTCATAACAAGCTTGGGTGCTTTGTTTTGAAACTAGTTAACTAAATGAAATCACATTTTTTAAGGAAGAACAGACAAATTGTACTATCACTTTCTCCATTCGATTCGTAATTACGAACCTAGCAATTAAGTTGGAGGTCTTTTTAAACATTAAACGATATAAGAATTTTTGAACATTTTTAACGAACTTCAGTTTTAATCGATTAAAAGGATATAAGTAGACCAAACGTTGTTTGATTGGTTCATCATTTAGTATGTTTCATTCATTCTTATGAACATAGTATATGAGTACGTCATTCTTTAAAACAACTAACTATACATTCGTGATGAGATTAGGTGCTTTGTTCTAAAACTAGTTAAGCGAATCAAATCACATTAATTAAGAAAGAACAAACATATTGTACTATCACTTTCTCCATTTGATTCATAATTATAAACCTAAAAAATTATATAGAGGTCTATTTAAACTTGGAATAATATAATGATTTATGCACATTCTAAACGAACTTTAGTTTTAATAGATTGAATGGATATAACTAGACCAAAACTGATCCGATTGGTTCGTCATTTTGTATGTTTCATTCATTCTTACGAACTTAGTAGATGAGTATGTATTTTTCAAAGCAACTAAAGATACATTCGTGACGAGCTTTGGTCCTTTGTTCTAAAACTAATTAAACGAATGAACATACCAATTGTGCTATTAATTTCTCCATTTGATTCATAATTGCGAATCTAACAATTGATTGGGAGGTCGCTTTAGACTTTAAACATTATAATGATTTATGTACATTCTTAACAAACTTCGGTTTTAATCGATAGAAAGAATATAACTAGACCAAAATTGGTCCGGTTGGTTTATCGTTTAGGGCATTTCATTCAATATTACGAACTTAATAAATAAGTACGTATTTCTTCAAAACAACTATATATACATTAGTGACCACCATGTGTACTTTGGATTAGAGCGTATTTTGGGGAATTGTCAGACAGTAAGAGTGTGCATAATTGTACAAGCATAATGTACAAATTATGAAGTGAAAAATAAGCATAATAAGTGAGGTATGAGTAAGATGGTATAACTGGGTTTGACTCTGAGGAGCTCAGTTTGAGGACTTCCGAATAAGATGTTTTGGCCATAAGGTAGATGGCAGAGATTATATGAGTACGTAAGGATTTGATGTACGATGAGATGTGTTGTAAGATGGACGGGTTAAGTGAAGTCTGTTGCCCTAACGAACTGGGGTTTTGATCAGGATCAACTTCAGTTTGATCAGTTGAGGACTGTGAGTTTGTTTGGCATAATTATACTGTATAATGTACTTATTTCAAACTTGAATTATAAGAAAGCTAATGATAGCGTTGTGAGTTTGAGACCTGAGGGTTTGACGAATTAAGTTTTGTGTTTGAGCCAGCTGAAATGAGTCAACTGGGCATTTCTCATGTCTTGCCATGGTGTTTATCCTACAAGATGTTGTCTGTGTGCTGTATAGAGCACCGGACATTTGATGCTCTGTTGAGAGCGATATATGTTTCCGACTTTGTCTGTGTGTTGTATAAAGCCCAGACGTCTGATGCTCTACTAAGAAGGATGTATGTTTTTGATTTTGTCTGTGTGCTATATAAGCCTAGACGTTTGATGCTCTATTGAGAGCGTTGTATGATTTCTTCCCAAGAGTGACATTATATGATTCCACCCAAGAGTGGCACTGTATGTTTTTGCCCAAGTGTATGATTTCGGCCCAAGATGGCACTGACACTATAAGACCCATTATGGTGGGCAACTGTTTGACCCCTTATGTGTGGGTGTTTATGTTTGCGCGCTCAGGTAAGTAGTATCATGGACCTACTCTTACCTGTTTGATCCTGTGCCCCATGAGCATAGATGTGCCTTACCTTCAGAAAAGTCCATGGCGTCTAGTCACTCCCAGGAGGTTAAGGTGATGCCCCAGTGGCATTCTTTTTCTTTTTTCGACGCTGGGGCTTATTAGTTGTAATGAGCATCAGTGGTTGATAGTATGTGTACGATTATGAGTGAGCACGACTGTATGAGTATGTGTGTTTCTGGGTAAGCATATGAGTATGAGTATGACTACTATTGTAAGAGTATATTTCTGAGTAAGACAATAAGTGTATGATTTTGAGTAAGCGTATGATTGTACGAGTAAGGTCGTACAAGTATGTGTATGTTGTATGAGTAAGCATACAGTGGTACGAGTAAGTTTGTAAGACCCTGATTAAGGGTGTTTGTGTAAGTTTGATTCAATGGTTTGTTTGGCATGTTTGTATGCGCATGAGCATGATTGAGATATGCTTGTTTGCTTCATGTTTGAGTTGCATAAACGCATCTATGTATGGATTTACAGAGTTCACTGTTTAGAACTCCCCTACTAGGAATTTTCCTACTGAGTATAAAAATATTCATTCCCCAACTTTTTAGCCTTGTTGTTCGGGAGGCTTTTGCAGGTTTGTGATGGAGAGCTCCTAGAGATGGATGCTCGTTTCCACAGTGGATTGATTTCCTTGGACTCAGGTATATCCTTGACTCACTGCGAGTTTTGTTTGTGCCACAATCCGATGTATTGGGTGAGACGAGAATTAAGATGTTTATATATTTTAGACTTTTAGTTTGGATTAGACTGTGGACTGTTATAGGACTTGCACTCAAGGATGCCTGGGAGAGATTTGTATTTAAAGTCTATGATCATAGCAATTTATTCATACGGTTGTTTTTTGAGTAGTGCCTGTGGATGTTTGTTTTGGCTGTACGATGGTTGATCAAATGAGTAAAAAAATTTGTATAGGAAAACCGATGTGTTATGTTTTAAATTATAAACTATTTTCACAGGTTTTGTATTCGTCATTTTTCTCGATTTATAGCAGTTAAATTGCAAAAATTTTCCATGAATTTTAAGAAAAATGAATACAAAATCTCGGGCGTTACAGTCATTTAGTACATTTAAATCATTTTGACGAATTGAGCAATTGAGTTTTTATATCTTTATAACAACTATATATACATTCGTTGCGAGCTTAGGTACTTTGTTTAAAAACTAGTTAAGAGAATGAAATCACTTAGGTTAAGGGAAAATGTTTAAATTGTGGCCTCACTTTGTCCATTTAATAAGTCTTTATAAAAGTAATAAATAAATGACAGGTCTCTTTAAACTTTAAAAGATATAATGATGTGTGGACATTCTTAAAGAACTTCGGTTTTAACCAATTAAAAGGATATAACTAGACTGAAAGTGGTTCGATTGGTTCATAGTTTAGTGCGTTTGATTAATTATTACAAATTTAGTAAATGAGCATATACTTATTTACAATAATTAAATATACATCTGTGATGAGCTTTTACGCTTTGCTCTAAAACTAGTTAAGTGAATGAAATCACATATGTTAAGAAACAATGGTAAAATTGTGGTATCACTTTCTCCATTTAATTCATAATTATAAATGTAGCAAATGATTGGGGGGTCTCTTTAAACATTAAATGATATAGCGATTTATGTACATTCTTAAAGAACTTCGGTTTTAATCGATGATAAGGACATAACTAGACCAAAAGTGGTCTGTTTGTTCGTCGTTTAGTGCGTTCATTAATTCTTACAAACTCGATAAATTAGCACGTATTTACTTAAAATAATTAAATATACATTCGTGATGAGCTTGGGTGCTTTGATCTAAAACTAATTAAGCGAATGAAATCACATTAGTTAAGGAAGAACAGACATTGTGATATCACTTTCTTCATTTAATTAGTTAAGCGAATGAACCTAAAAATTGATTGAGATGTCTCTTTTAACTTTAAATGATATAACGATTTAAGCACATTCTTAACGAACTTCTATTTTAATCGATTATAAGGATATAACTAGACCAAAAGTGGTCTGATTAGTTCGTTGCTTAGTTCATTTCATTTATTCCTAAGAACTTAGTAAATGAGTACATATTTCTTTAAAACAACAAAATATACTTTCATGACGAGCTTGTATGCTTTCTTCTAAAACTAGTTAAGTGAATGAAATCACATAAGTTAAGGAAGAACGGTTAAATTATGTAATCACTTTTTCCATTTGATTCATAAATTAGAAATGTAACAAATGATTAGGAGGTCTCTGTAAACTTTAATTGATATAACGATTTGTGCAAATTCTTAATGAACTTCAGTTTTAATTGATTAAAAGCATATAACTAGACTAAAAATGGTACGATTGGTTGGTCGTTTGGTGCATTCAAATCATTTTGACGAACTTAGCAAGTTAATATTTATTTCTTTATAACAACAATATATACATTCGTGATGATCTTAGTTGCTTTGTTCAAAAAATAATTAAGAGAATGAAATCACATAGGCTAAGGGAAAATGGTCAAATTGTGGCATCACTTTGTCCATTTAATTCATCTTTATGAGAATAATAAATAAATGAGAGGTCACTTTAAACTTTAAACGATATAATGATGTGTAGACATTCTTAAAGAACTTCGGTTTTAACCCATTAAAAGGATATAACTACAAAAAGTGGTCCGTTTTGTTCATAGTTTAGTGTGTTTAATTCATTTTTACAAATTTAGTAAATGAGCATATACTTATTTACAATAATTAAATATACATCTGTGATGAGCTTTTACGCTTTGCTATAAAACTAGTTAAGCGAATGAAATTATATATGTTAAGGAAGAATGACAAAATTGTGGTATCCCTTTCTCCATTTAATTCGTAATTACAAACGTAGCAAATGATTGGGGAGTCTCTTTAAACTTTAAACAATTTAGCGATTTATGTTCAATTTTAACAGACTTCAGTTTTAATCGATGATAAGGACATAACTAGACCAAAAGTGGTATGTTTGTTCATTGTTTAGTGCATTCATTCATTCTTACAAACTTAGTAAATTTGTACGTATTTATTTAAAATAACTAAATATA
Organism: Saururus chinensis; assembly: GCA_035235625.1. Classification (NCBI taxonomy): domain Eukaryota; kingdom Viridiplantae; phylum Streptophyta; class Magnoliopsida; order Piperales; family Saururaceae; genus Saururus; species Saururus chinensis. Next base: position 35,364,210 of record CP141140.1, read on the forward strand.
CATTTGTGATGAGCTTGGGTACTTTGAATGAATGAAATCAAATTAGTTAAGGAAGAAAGGACAAATTGTGCTATCAATTTTAATTTAATTCCTAATTATGAACCTAAAAATTGATTGGGTCTTTTAACTTTAAATGATATAACGATTTAAGCACATTCTTAATGAACTTCTATTTTCATCAATTAAAAGGTTATTTCTAGACCACAAGTGGTCCAATTAGTTCATCGTTTAGTTCATTTCATTTATTCCTACGAACTTAGTAAATAAGTATGTATTTCTTTAAAACAACTAAATATACATTTGTGACGAGCTTGTATGCTTTGTTTTAAAACTATTTCAGCGAATGAAATCACATAAGTTAAGGAAGAATGGTCAAATTGTGCAATCACTTTCTCCATTTGATTCATAATTGCAAAATGTAACAAATGATTGGGAGGTCTTTGTAAACTTTAATTGATATAATGATTTGTACACATTCTTAATGAACTTCGATTTTAATCGATTAAAAGCATATGACTAGACTAAAAGTGGTCCAATTGGTTAGTCATTTGGTGCGTTTAAATCATTTTGACGAACTTAGCAAATTAGTATTTATTTCTTTATAACACTCTATATACATTCATGATGAGTTTAGTTGCTTTGTTCAAAAACTAGTTAAGAGAATGAAATCACATAGGTTAAGGGAAAATGGTCAAATTGTGGCATCACTTTGTCCATTTAATTTGTCTTTACGAACGTAATAAATAAATGAGAGGTCTTTGTAAACTTTAAACTATATAATGATGAATGGACATTTTTGAAGAACTTTGGTCTTAACCTATTAAAAGAATATAACTAGACCAAAAGTTGTCTGATTGGATCATAGTTTAGTGCATTTATTCACTATTACAAATTTAGTAAATGAGCATGTACTTATTTAAAATAATTAAATATACATCCATGATAAGCATGTACGCTTTCTTATGAAACTAGTTAAGCGAATGAAATAAGCATTTGATTCATTATTACGAATATATTAAATAAGTATGTACTTATTTAAAACAATTAAATACACATTCGTGACAAGCTTAGGTGCTTTGTTCTAAAATTAGTTAAGCAAAAGAAATCACAAAAGTTAAAGAATAATGTTCAAATTGTGGTATCACTTTCACTATTTGATTTGTAATTACGAATGTAAAAAATGATTGTGAGGTCTTTTTAAAGTTTAAATGATATAACGAACTGGGCACATTCTTAACAAACTTTGGTTTTAATTGATTAAAAGCATATAACTAGACCAAAAGTGGCCTAATTAGTTTATCATTTAATGCGTTTGATTCATTATTACAAACTTAGCAAATCAATAATTTTTTTTAAAACAACTTCATATACATTTGTGACGAGATTGGGTGCTTTGTTCAAAAACTAGTTAAACAAATAAAATCATATTGGGTGCTTTGTTCAAAACTGTCAAATTATGGTAACACTTTGTCTATTTAATTTATAATTATAAATGTAATAAATGAATAAGAGGTCTCTTTAAACTTTAAACGATATAATGATTTGAGCACATTCGTAATAAACTTTGATTTTAACCAATTAAAAGGATATAACTAGACTAAAACATGATTGATTAGTTTTATCATTTAGTGTGTTTCATTCATTCTTGCCAACTTAGTAAATGAGTTCGTATTTCTTTAAAACTACCAAATATACATTCGTGACGAGCTTGAGTGCTTTGTTCTAAAAAATTTTAAGTAAATGAAATTACATAAGTTAAGGAAGAACTGTCCAATTGTGCTATCACATTCTCTGTTTGATTCGTAATTACGAATGTGAGAAATAATTAGGAGGTCTCTTTAAACAATATAACAATTTGTGTACATTATTAACTAACTTTGGTTTTAATCGATTAAAAGCAAATAACTAGACTAAAAGTGGTTCGGGTTGTTTGTCGTTCAGTATGTTTAATTCATTTTTACGAACTTAGCAAATCTGTATTTATTTTTTTAAAACAACTAAATATATATTTGTAATGACCTTGGGTGCTTTGTTCAAAAACTAGTTTAGCAAATGAAATCACATAGGTTAAGGAAAAATGGTCAAATTGTGGTATTACTTTATCCATTTAATTCATAATTTTGAACATAATAAATTAATGGGAGGTCTCTTCAAACTTTAAACGATATAACGATTTGTGCATATTCTTAACAAACTTCAGTTTTAACCGATTAAAAGGTGTGGCATCACTTTCTCCATTTAATTTGTAATTACGAACATAACAAATTATTGAGAGGTCTCTTTAAACTTTAAATGATATAATGATTTATCCACATTCTTAACAAACTTTGATTTTAATCGATTGAAAAGATATAACTAGACCAAAAGTTGTCTGAATGGTTCATCATTTAGTGTGTTTCATTAATTCTTACAAACTTAGTAAATGAGTATGTATTTCTTTGAAAAAAAATTAAATATACATTCATGACGAGCTTTGATTATTTGTTCTAAAACAAGTTAAGCGAATGTAATAACATAAGTTAAGGAAGAACGGTCAAATTATGGAATCACTTTCTCCATTTAAATTATAATTATGAACATGACAAATGATTGAGATTTATCTTTGAACTTTAAATGATATAATTGTTTGTGCACATTCTTAATGAACTTCGGTTATAATCGATTAAAAGCATATAACTGGACCAAAAGTTGACCGATTAGTTCGTTGTTTAGTGTGCTTGATTCATTTTTACGAACTTAGCAAATGAATATTTATTTTTTTAAAACAACTAAATAAACATTCGTAACGAGCTTTGGTGCTTTTGTCAAAAACTAGTTCAGCGAATAATATCACATAGGTTAAGGAAAAGCTGTCAAATTGTGGTATCACTTTGTCCATTTAATTCGTAATTGCGAACGTAATAATTAATGGTAGGTCTCTTTAAACTGTAAATGATATAATGATTTGTGCACATTCTTAATGAATTTTGGGTTTTACCGATTAAAAGGATATAACTAGACCTAGACAAAAAGTGGTCTGATTAGTTCGTAGTTTAGTGCGTTTGATTCATTATTATGAATTTCATATTTGAGCATGCACTTATTTAGAATAATTAAATACACATTCCTGATGAGTTTGGATGCTTTGTTCTAAACCTAGTTAAGTGAATGAATATTGTGCCCGATGTTGTCACAAACAGTACCTTGAACAATCATGCAGGAAGGAAAGGGAAGGAAGAAGAAAGGGGAGAAAATCAGAGTTGTTCTATTCCATAACCAAACAAGGGAGGAGAGGGACAACCCATATAGGGAGTTGTGCTTTCTCCTAGGAGGTCGTGCCAGCTAGTGGGCCCAGCTAATCCGTAGGACCATTAGCTGGTCCAATACAATTAATTGTCTCACTAATGACTTATTAAATAAGCAAATACGAAGGAAAGTAGCATAATGCAATGCAATAAAAGGTAAATAGAGAGGCTGGGTGAACGTGCACAACACTCCACCTTGCTTCCTCTATTCACCTTGACCTCAAGGCGACTAGGCTGGATAGCGAGCCATGAACTCATCCTCAAACATCCAAGTGGCATCCTCAAGGGGCTGGCCCTACCAAGAAATAAGCACCTTTGTAATGATACAGCCAGAATGTTGGACCCGACGCTTATCAAGCACCGAGGCTGGAACAGGATTTGCGGGCAAGACCGGTCCCATCAAAGGAGGAGGTGGAGCATCAGTGGCGAGGGAAGTGTCACCCACACATCATCAGAATCTGAAGACATGGAAGACGGGGTGAACCAATGAGCCAGGCGGTAGAGCAAGACAATAAGCTACTAGACCAATGCGCTCGACCACTGCATATGGACCATGGAATCGAGGGGCAAGCTTGGAATGTTCTGGCTAAAACAATGAGGTTTGGCGCTGATGAAGGAAGGAGAAATAAACCAAGTCACCCATAGAGAACTCCCAATCACTGTGATGACCATCATAAATTATGTTTCATCCTATTATAGGTTGAGGTGAGGTTCTCCTTAAGCTGACGCATAACCTCATCCCGTGTCTGCAGCATATAGTCTACCTCGACAATAGAGGAGTGGTGAGGAACATGTGATAACACGGTTGGAGGTGGGTGGCCATACAGTACCTCAAAAGGTGTGTACCCTATACGAGTGTGGAAGGTGGTGTTATATGACCACTCCACCCATGGAAGAAGTTGGAGCCACCAGAGGGGCTGAGACATAGTAAAGTAGCGGAGGTACTGTTCCAAGTAGTGGTTCACTACCTCCATCTTGCCATCCATTTGCAGATGATAGGCTGTACTCAGGTGGAGAGTAAAACAAAGAATTCCCGCCAAAACTGAGATATGAAGATCCGATCACAAACTGAAACAATATTGCGAGGCATGCTGTGGAGCTTGGCCACCTCCTGAACATATACCTTTGCCACTGTCTTGGTGGTGAAGGGGTTCCCTAAGGTGCAAAAGTGAGCATACTTGGACAACCGATCCACCACCACCAGGAACACTGACTTACCTTGCACCACAGGCAAGGCCTCCATGAAGTCCGTCGAAACATCCTCCCAAACCTTGTCCAGGATGGGTAAGGGCTGAAGCAATCCAGCAGTTGATGTCGTTGTAGCCTTGGCTCTCTGACATACATCACAAGCGGCAACATAGTCCTGAATAGCTCATCGAATGTTGTACCACTGAAAGCTTTGGATAACCCGCTTATAGGTGCGGAATGCCCCTTTGTGATTGGCAAATGGAGTGTCATGGAAGTGGGATAGAATGCACCGGCGAAGGTCATCAATAGTAGGTACATCCTTCCAAAAGAGAAGGTTATCCCACCATACAAAGAAGGGGCGGCCAGCTGGTTCAGCCTGGAGAGATGCAATTAGAGTCTGTGTCGAAGGATCCTCACTGTTTGCTCTTCACAACTCATCAATAAAGGGGCAGGACGGAGTAGAAAGGGCCATGCAAGAACCGGAGGTAGAGCTGCGAGAAAGGGTGTTAGCCATAGTGTTGTCCGACCCTTTATTGTATACCATCTCATAATCATACCCCAACAATTTACTGACCCACCGCTACTATGCTGGAGTGGGCACCCATTGCTCAAGGAAGTTGGTGGTCAGTGCAGATTAAAAAGCCGTGGCCGAGTAAGTAGGGTAGCCATTTGTCGACGGAAAGGACGATAGCCAGTATCTCCTTCTCATAAATGGAAAAGGACAAGGAGCGGCCAACCAAAGCCTTGCTGATGTAGGCAATAGGGCACTTGTCTTGCAAGAGCACCGCCCCTAGGCCCGCCTCCAAAGAATCCATTTCAACCACAAAGGGGCGGCTGAAATCTGGTAGAACGAGGACGGGGGGGAGGCCATAGACTACTTGAGCTCATCAAAAGCGGCTAGGGAAGCCATTGTCCATCTGAATCCACCCTTCTTCAAGAGATCTATAAGGGGCCAGGTAATCTCTCCATAGCGACTAATGAAACTCCGGTAGTAGCCAGTGAGGCCCAAGAAGCCTCGTAGTGCACAGACACAGGTGGGTGTCCGCAAAGAGAGCATGATGGTCACCTTGGATGGGTAAGTGGAAACCCCCTCCTAAGAGATGATGTGGCCAAGATAATCAACCTATGGGCTGCCAAAAGAACACTTTGAACGCATAAAAAATAATGAATTATCTCTCAAAATGGAGAAGACAGACCTGAGATGCTCCAAGTACTCTGCCCACGGCTTGCTGTAGACAAGGATGTCATCGAAGAAAACCAAGATGAAGTGGTGAAGGAAGGGCCTGAAGAGATCGTTCATAAGGCTCTGAAAGGTGGATGGGGCATTGGTCAACTTGAATGGCATGATGAGGAACTCAAAATGGGCATCATGAGTTCGGAAGGCAGTCTTGTGCACATTCAGCTGGCTGCACCCGAATCTGTTGGTAACCCAATCGAAGGTCGAGTTTACTAAAGACTATCACACCGGCCAACTCATCCAAAAGCTCCTCAATCACGGGGATGTGGTACTTGTCCTTGACGGTGATAGAATTCAAGGCCCAGTAGTCGACACAAAACTGCCAAGTGTTGTCCTTCTTATGAACTAGCAATACAAGAGAGGAGAAAGAGCCCGTGTTAGGGCAGATGATCCCAAACTGAAGCATGTCGGTGACTAGGCTCTCTATCTCTGCCTTTTCGATGTGAGGATAGTAGTAAGGGTGGACATTGGCCGGAGACGCCCTAGAAATGATGGGGATGTGGTGGTCAAGAGGCCGCACTGGTGGAAGGCCCTTTGGCTCAACAAAAACATCACTATGGTCCATCAAGAAGTCCAAAAGGTCCTTAGGCAGCTAGTCTCGATGTACCTCGACCGCTGCCCATTGTTGCAGGAGGAACCCTTGGAGTGCGAATTGGAAGAAGGAGCTCACTGATTGTGCTGCAACCCTAGAATTCAAACCCCCTGCCCATGAACCTTGAAATCCATAATCATATCCCTGAAGTTCCATACCACGTCCCCATGCTCCTGTAGCCACAGAACCCCTAACACCATGTCCACGCCTTTTGTGGGCAATAAGAAGAGGTCAATGATGAAAGTGTGGCCCTAGATAGAGAGGGCGGCTTGAGCACATACCCCGGATCTCCTTAGATGTTTCCCGTCACCAATCAAGACATCGAATGGCTTTGAATCGGACACAAAGCAGCCTAGTCTCTAAGCCACCTTATCGTTGATGAAGTTGTGGGTAGAGCTTCTATCAATAAGTATGGCCACTTGCTGCCGCTTGAGGTGGCCTTGGACCTGCATCGTGTGAGGACTAAATGCCCCGAGAAGGCATGGACGGAGATCTCGGGCAGCACATCATCGTAGTGGGAGGCGTCAGCCCTGTCTGCCCCATTCTCTTCTTCTTCGACCTCCTCCATGAGGAGGCTGACTTTGATGGAACAACAATGCCCTAGGACGAACTTCTCATCACATCAGAAACATAACCCCTTGGACTAGCGTTCCTTCTTCTGTGCCGGTGTAAGACGACGAACATGCTGACCTAGCGGTGGGGGCTATTGGCTAGGCCGGCCTGACACTGAGCTGCTGGTAGGGGTGGAAAGGAGGCTAGTGTGTTGTGCACGTTCATTAGACTCTTCATTTACCTTTTATTTCAGTAATTAGGTTATTTCCCCTTGTATTTGATTAATATTTGTATATGTATTGGACTAGTAACTGTGTTAGAAGCTCTAGTGGACCACGGAGTAGCCGGGCCCACTAGCGGCATATTTCCCAAGGTGAGAGGGTGCGGCTCCCCATAAGAGAGTCGTCCCCTCCTTTGTGTTGGTTTATGTAATTGAATATTCAAAACTTCTTCCCTTTCTTCTTCCTCTCTTCCCTTTCCTTGCATGAGAGTTCAAGGTACCGTTTGTGCCCACATCGTGCACAACATTGGTATCGGAGCCTTCACGATCCTCAGCCATGGCATGAGGTAAACAAGCTGCCACGGCCCTGGAAGTTCCACCTGAGAAGGAGGCTCTCGCCTCAGCAGATAGCCCAAAGATAGTTCCAGAGACCACCAGAGAACCTACCCTAGCACAAATCATGGCTAAGATCAAGTCCTTGAGCATGGGCATGGCCAAGGTTGACGCTTTAGGCCTGGCTGTGGCTCAGCTCCAGGTAGAGCGCTCAGCGACTCTGTTGGCCAGGCCACCAATAGCTGCCTGGAGACGGGGGGCCGTCCCAGGCCCCCAAGTTGCACGGCTCTAACCCTCCGGCACCGGTAGACAGGGTGGCACATTTCCCTCAAGGTCCTGTGTGCTTTGGCATAGTCGACCAAGTTGTGGATGGGAGGCACCATGCCTCGGAGATACAAGGCACACCAGGTGTTCGGGAAAATGCCCCAATGATGCCGCCACCCACAAACTTGTTTCAGGAGATTGAGGACGATTGGGACAAGTACTTGGGACCCCGTAGAGGACCACGGGGAGGGGCTGAACCTCGTTTGGCCCACCTACCATTCCCACGCTACAATGGGGACGACCACCCAATGGAGGGGCTATACAAGGCTGAAAAGTTTTTTGCCAACTAGGGAACACACTTGGAGGCTGAACAGCTGTGCATAGCCACCTTTCACCTAGATGGGGATGCTTCCATTTGGTTCTAGAGTTTTGAGTAGGAGATGCACTACCCCACTTGGGCTACCTTCTCTGAAGAGCTGTGCATCTAGTTTGGCCCCAACGAGTTCCAGGACTTCAATGAGATGCTCTCCACGCTGCTCTAGACCACCACCATCCAGGCCTACTACACAAAGTTCATGAAGGTTGCCAATCGCCTCCCTGATTGGCCGGTGGTAGCCTTGGTGGGAACGTTCAAGAGAGGTCTCAAACCAAAGATTTCTGAGGAGATGCCCCACTTTCTATGTTCTAGTATGCGAGATGTCATGCAGCATGCACGGATTGAAGAGGAGAAAGTGGCTAGGCAGCGGAGAGGGAGGCAGCTTGGGCCCTTCCTACGTTCTACTGTCAGCGCCAGCCCCCTTTCCGCCCCAACTAGCAGCTCTGTGCCAGGCCAACCTGGCCAACAACCGCCTCCAATGGGCCAGATTGTCCGTTGCCTAATGCTGGCACAGATGGAGGAAGGTCAGTCGAAAGGGCTATGCTTCCATTGTGATGAAAATTTCATCCTAGGGTACCGCTATTCCATCAAAGGAAGCCTCCTCATGGAGGAGGTCAAAGAGGAGGACGTGGCAGATAGGGCTGACACTTACAACTATGATGACGTGCTGCCCAAGATCTCGGTCCATTAACTCCTCGTACGATGCGGGTTTAGGGCCACTTCAAGCAGCAGCAAGTGGCCATCTTGATCAACAGTAGTTCCACCCACAATTTCATCAATGACAAGGTGGCTCAGTGACTTGGTTGCTTCATGTCAGATTTGAAGCCCTTCAATGTTTTGATCGGTAATGGGAAGCATCTCAGGAGCTCCTGAGTATGTGCTCAAACCTCCCTCTCCATCCAAGGCCACACCTTCATCGCCGACCTATTCTTGCTGCCCACGAAGGGGGCGGACATGGTGTTAGCGGTTCAGTGGTTACAAAAGCTTGGAGACGTGGTCTGGAATTTCATAGATATGGTTATGGACTTCGAGGTTCAGGGGCAGCAGGTTCGGATTGAAGTTTCTCGGCTGGGCACCCTTCTCTCAGTCCAGTCCATGAGTTTGCACTTGAGGGGTTCCTCTTGCAACAGTAGGCAACAGTTGAGGTGCCTCAAGATGAGCCACCTCCGGATCTTCTTGATTTATTGGTGGAACATCAGGATGTGTTTGCTGAGCTGAAGGGCCTTCCACCAGTGTGGCCTCATGATCACCATATCCCTTTCAATCCTGGGGTAGCACTGGTCAATGTCTGCCATTACTATTATCTTCACATTCAAAAGTCAGAGATAGAGCACCTCGTGGCTGACATGCATCAGTTTGATATCATCCGCCCTAGCACAAGCTCCTTCTCCTCCTCGGTGTTGCTGGTTCGTAAGAAGGACAACACTTGGCAGTTTTGTGTGGACTACCGCGTCTTGAATGCTATCATTGTCAAGGAAAAATACCCCATACCCGTAATCAGGAGCATTTGGATGAGTTGGCTGGTGTGACAGGCCTCAATAAACTTGACCTTCGATCGGGTTACCATCAGATTCTGGTGCAGCCAACCAATGTGCACAAGACCGCCTTTTGGACTCATGACGGCCATTTCCAATTCCTTGTCATGCCGTTCAGGCTGACCAACCCCCCTCCACCTTTTAGAGCCTCATGAACGATCTCTTTAGACCTCCGCCGATACATCTTGGTCTTCTTTGACGACATCCTTGTCTAGATCCAGTCTCGAGCAGAGCACTTGGAGCATCTCAGGTCTATCTTCTCTATTCTGAGAGATAACTCATTATTAAGTGTTCGAAGTGTTCCTTTGGTAGCCCACAGGTTGATTATTTGGGGCATACCATCTCTAGGAACAGAGTCGCCACTGACCCATCGAAGGTGGCCGCCATGCTCTCTTGGCTGCCACCCACTTGTGTCAGTGCACTACGAGGTTTTTTGGGCCTCACTGGCTACTATAGGAGGTTCATCAGCTGATATGGAGAGATTGCTCGGCCCCTTATAGAGCCTCTAAAGGTGGCATTTGGTTGGAATGAGGTTGCCCAAGCAGCCTTTGACGAGCTGAAGTAGTCTATGGCATCGGGCCTTGTTCTGATTTTACCCGATTTCAGTCGCCCCTTCGTGGTTGAAATGGATGCTTTAAAGACGGGCCTAGGGGCGGTGTTGTTGCAGGGTGAGCACCCCATTGCCTACTTCAACAAGGCTTTGGCTGACTGCTCCTTATCCCTGTCCCTTTACGAGAAGGAGATGTTGGCTTTTGTCCTTGCCATTGACAAAATGGTGGCCTTACTTGCTAGGCTGTAGGTTTCTCATCTGCACCGACCACCATCCTATGAAGTACTTCCTTGAGCAGAGGGCTTCCACTCTAGCATAGCAACGGTGGGTCAGTAAGTTACTTGGATATGATTTTGAGGCTGTTTACAAGAAAGGGTCGGACAACACGCGTCCGACGCCCTTTCTCACAGCTCTAACTCTGGTTCGTGATTGGCCATTTCTACTCCATCCTGCCCCTTCATTGCTGAGTTGAGGCGGGCATACATTGAGGATCCTCCGACACAGACCTTGATTACAGCTCTCTAGACTGACCCAACTGCTTGTTCCTTCTTTTTGTGGCGAGATAACCTTCTCTTTTGGAAGGACTGTCTTTGGGTACCGAATGTTGATGATCTTCTCAGGCGCATACTCTCCCACTTCCATGACACTCCAGTGGCCAGTCATGAAGGAGCATTCTGCACCTATAAGAGGGTCAACCAGAGCTTTATGTGGTAGGGTATTCGACGGGCCGTTTAGGAGTATGTTGCCACTTGCGATGTATGTCAAAGAGCTAAGGCTACCACGACCTCCCCTGCCAGATTGCTTTAGCCCTTACCCATTCCTGACAAGGTTTGGGAGGATGTTTCGATGGACTTCGTGGAGGCCTTGCCTGTGGTGCAAGGCAAGTTGGTGATTCCGGTGGTGGTGGATTGGTTGTCCAAGTATGCTCACTTTTATGCTCTGGGGCACCCATTCACCTCCAAGACAGTGGTAGAGCTCTATATTCAAGAAGTGGCCAAACTCTATGGGATGCCTTGCACTATTGTCTCGGATCGTGACCAAATCTTCATATCTCAGTTTTGGCAGGAGTTCTTCGCCTTACAGGGCACTACTCTCCACATGAGCACCTCTTATAATCTACAGATGGATGGTCAGACAGAGGTGGTGAACCATTGTTTGGAGCAGTATCTCCTATGTTTCACTATGTCTCAGCCTCACTGATGGTTTCAGCTTCTTCCTTAGGTGGAGTGGTCGTATAACACCGCCTTTCACACTTGTATAGGATGTACTCCTTTTGAGGTGTTGTATGGCCTCCCACCTTCGACTGTGTTATTTTACGTCCCTCAACGCTCTTCTATGGCTGAGGTGGATTATATGCTCCAGACACAGGACGAGGTTCTTCGCCAACTTAAGGAGAACTTATCCTCTGCTTAGAACCAAATAAAATAGATTTATGATGGCCACCACACTGATAGGGAGTTTGCTATGGGCGACTTGGTTTATGTCTCTGTCCTCCCTCAGCACCAGACATCCTTATTTCAGCCCGAGCATTCTAAGCTCAACCCCCCGTTTCCATGGTCCATATGCAGTGAAGGAGTGCATTGGCCCGATGGCTAATCGTCTTGCTCTACCACTTGGCTCCTTAGTCCATCCCGTCTTCCATGTTTCCAGACTTTGTCGCTGTGTGGGTGACACTTCCCTCACCACTGATGTTCAACCACCTCCCTTGATAGGACCAACCCCCCTTGTAGATCCTGTTCCGGTCTCGATGATTGATAAGTGTCGGGTCTGCCGTTCTAGCCGCATCATTACAAAGGTACTGATTTCTTGGCAAGGTCAGCCCCTTGAGGATGCCACCTGGCTGCCCAAGGACAACTTCATGGATCGCTATCAGGCGTGGTCGTCTTGAGGACAAGGCAAATAGCAGAAGCGTGGTGGAGTTTTGTGCACGTTCATCAGACAATTCATTTACCTTTTATTTCAGTACATTAGGTTATTTCCCTTTGTATTTGATTAATATTTGCATATGTATTGGACTAGTAACTATGTTAGAAGTGGTAGTGGACCACGAAGTAGCTGGGCCCACTAGCCGTATATTTCCCGAGATGAGAGGGTGCGGCTCCCCATAAGAGAGTCATCCCCTCCCTTGTGTTGGTTTATGCAATTTAATATTCAGAACTTCTTCCCTTTCCCTGCGTGAGAGTTCAAGGTACCGTTTGTGCCCACATCGGGCACAACATAGTACGGAGGCCGTGGGAGGGGTCCAAGCCTCCCCCCTCTCCGCTGTCTAGCCAGTTTCTCCTCCTCAATTCGTGCATGCCGCACGACATCCCACATACTAGAACATGGGAAGTGGCACATCTCTTTTGATATCTCCGGTTTGAGCCCTCTCTTGAATGTCCCCATTAAGCTTGCCACCGGCCAGTCTAGAAGGGTGGTTGGCAACCTTCATGAACTTTGTATAATAGGCCATGATGGTGGTGGTTTGGCGCAGGGTAGAGAGCATCTTGTTGAAATCCTAGAACTCGTTGGGGCCAAACTAAATGCATAGTTCATTAGAGAAGGTGGCCCAAGTGGGGTAGAGAACCTCCTTCTCGAAGCTCTAGAACCAAATGAATGCATCACCGTCTAGATGGAATGTGGCTATGCACAACCGTTCAGTCTCTGAATGTGTTCCCTAGTAGGCAAAAAACTGCTCAGCCTTCCATAGCCACTCCACTCGGTTGTCGTCCCCATTGTAGCGTGGGAATTGCAGGTGGACTAATCGGGGCTCAGCTCCTCCTTTGGCCCTCCGCGAGACCCCGAGTACTCTTCCCAATCATCCTCCATCTCTTTGAATAAGTTTTTGGGTGGCAGCATCATTGGGGTATTTTCCCGAACATTTGGCATTCCTCATATATCCTAGGCCAGGTGCCTCCCTTCTACCGCTTCATCGATTGTGCCAAAGTGCAAAGGGGATTGGGGAACGCATGCATCCATGTCTGCCGTCACCTAGGGCCTAGGGCAGTGCAATTCATGGGAGGGGTCCAAGCTGCCCCCCTCTCCTCTGTCTAGCCAGTTTCTCCTCCTCAATTTGTGCATGCTGCATGACATCCCACATACTAGAACATGGGAAGTGGCGCATCTCTTCTGATATCTCCAGTTTGAGCCCTCTCTTGCATGTCCCTATTATGCCTGCCACTGGCCAGTCTAGAAGGCGGTTGGCAACCTTCATGAACTCTGTATAATAGGCCCTAACGGTGGTGGTTTGGCAAAGGGTGGAGAGCATCTCATTGAAATCCTAGAACTCGTTGGGGCCAAACTGAATGCATTGTTCATCAGAGAAGGTGGCCCAAGTGGGGTAGAGAACCTCCTTCTCGATGCTCTAGAACCAAATGGATGCATCACCGTGTAGATGGAATGCGACTATGCACAACCGTTCAGCCTCAGAATGCTTTCCCCTGGTAGGTGAAAAACTACTCAGCCTTCTATAGCCACTCCACTGGGTTGTCGTCCCCATTGTAGCGTGGGAATTGCAGGCGGGCTAATTGGGGCTCAGCTCCTCCTCGTGGCCCTTCGTGAGACCCCGAGTACTTTTCCCAATCGTCCTCCATCCCTTGGAATAAGTTTTTGGATGGTGGCATCATTGGGGCATTTTCCCGAACATTTGGCAGCCTCGTATATCCCAGGCCTGGTGCCTCCCTTCTACCACTTCGTCAACTGTGCCAAAGTGCAAAGGGGATTGGGGAATGCATGCATCCATGTCTACCATTGCCTAGGGCCTAGGGCAGTGCAATTCGTGGGCCTGGGACGACTCCCCCTTCTCCATGTTGGCTGGCTGAGGCCTGGCCAATAGTGGCGCTGAGGGCGCTGCCTGAAGTTGAGCAATGGTCAAAGTTAGAGACTCGATCTTGGCCATAATGTGCACCAGGGTAGGAGCGTTGAGGATCTCTAGGGCAGTTTTTGGGCTGTCTGCTAAGGCGTCAGCGTCCTTCTCGGGCTGAACTTCAGGGGCTGCACCGGGCTACTTGCCTCGTGCCATGGTCGGAGTCGTCCAGTCTCTGATACCAGTGTTGTGCCCAATGTCGGCACAAATGGTAGCTTGAACAATCACGCAGGAAGGAAAGGGAAGGAAAAAGAAAGGGGAGAAAATCATAGTTCTATTCCATAACCAAACAAGGGAGGAGAGGGACGGCTCATATAGGGAGTTGTGCCTTTTCGTAGGAGGTCATGCTAGCTAGTGGGCCCGGCTAATCTGTGGGGCCACTAGCTGGTCCAATAAAATTAACTATCTTACTAATGACTTATTACATAAGCAAATATGAAGGAAAGTAGCCTAATGCAATGCAATAAAAGGTAAACAGAGAGGCTAGGTGAACGTGAACAACAATGAAATCACATAAGTTAAGGAATAACAGTAAAATTGTTTAATCACTTTCTCCATTTGATTCATAATTACGAATGTAAAAAATAATTTGAAGTTCACTTCAAACTTTAAATGATATAACGATTTGTGCAGATTTTTAACAAACTTCGGTTTTAATCGATTCGAAGCATATAACTAGACCAAAAGTGATCCGATAGGTTCTTCATTGAGTGCATTCAATTCATTTTTATGAACTTAGCAAATGTGTATTTGTTTGTTTAAATCAACTCAATATACTTTCGTGACGAGCTTGGGTGCTTTGTTCAAAAACTAGTTAAGCGAATTAAATCACATAGGTTAAGGAAAAATAGTCAAATTGTGGTATCCCTTTCTCCATTTAATTCCTAATTACAAACGTAGTAAATGAATGAGAGGTCTCTTTAAACTTGAAACAATATAACGATTTGTGCACATTCTTAATGAACTTCTATTTTAACCGATTAAAAGGATATATCTAGAGCAAAAGTGGTCTGATTGGTTCGTAGTTTAGTGTGTTTGATTCATTATTACGAATTTAGTAAATGAGCATGTACTTATTTAAAATATTTAAATATACAGTCGTGATGAACTTGGGTACATAACGGTCAACTTGTGGTATCGCTCTTAAAATTTGATTCGTAATTACAAGCATAGAAAATAATTAGAACGTTTCTTTAAACTTCAAACAATACAACGATTTATGCACATTCTCAACAAACTTCGGTTTTATTCAATTAAAAAGATATAACTAGACCGAAAGTGGTCCAATTGGTTCATCGTTTAGTGCCTTTCATTCATTTCTTATGAACTTAGTACGTGAGTACGTATTTCTTTAAAACAAGTAAATATACATTCGTGATGAGCATGGGTGTTTTTTTTCTAAAACTAGTTAACTAAATGAAATCACATTAGTTAAAGAAGAATGGACAAATTGTGCTATCACTTTCTCCATTTGATTCGTAATTACAAACCTAACAATTAATTGGGAGGTCTTTTTAAACTTTAAACGATATAACGATTTATGCACATTCTTAACGAATTTCTGTTTTATTTGATAAAAAACATATAACTAGACCAAAAGTGGTTCAATTGGTTTATCATTTAGTGCATTTCATTCACTCTTACAAACAAAGTAAATGAGTACGTATTTCTTTAAAACAATTAAATATACATTTATGACGAGCTTGTGTGCTTTGTTTTAAACCTAATTAAGCAAATGAAATCACATAAGTTAACGAAGAACGGTTAAATTGTGCTATCACTTTCTCTATTTGATTCATAATTACGAATGCAACAAATGAATGAGGGGTCTCTTTAAACATTAAACAATATAATGATTTATGCACATTATTAACAAACTTTGGTTTTAGTGGATTGAAAGGATATAACTAGACCAAAAGTGGTCAGATTTGTATATCATTCAGTGGGTTTTATTTATTCTTATGAACTTAGTAAATGAGTATGTATTTCTTGAAAACAACTAAATATACATCCGTGATGAGTTTGAGTGCTTTGTTCTAAAACAAGTTGAGCAAATAAAATCACATAAGTTAAGGAAGAATGGTCAAATTGTGGTATCACTTTCTCCATTTGATTCATAATTATGAAGATAGTAAATGATTAGGAGATCTCTTTAAACTTTAAACTATATAACAATTGATGTACATTCTTAACGAATGTTGTGGATCGATGTCCACAATGGCCTGGCAACCGGGGTCGGGGAAGGGAGTGGTGCAAGATGGATGGAAAAGGGGAGAGGGAGTGGCATGGCTTCCATGAAGGAGGGAGAGGCAGAGGGGAAAGGGAAGAGGACAAGACAATAATTCACTAAATGGGCTCACTAACAAATGCCTAAAAGCCCACTAAACATTACTAAATGGAAATAACAATAAACTCTATAATAATTAAAAAATGATTAATAAACCCTAAGTAACCTAAGCCCTATGCCCCCCTTAGACAACCATTTTTGGTACACAACATTCCACCACGCTTCGCTTGTGCATCACCTAGTCCTCGAGGTGGCCTAAAACTCCTAGCATCGGGCCTTCTATAGCTCAACTGTAAATAGCTGGCCTGCAATTGTGGATGAGACATACATAAGGATGTAAGGTAGTGTGATCAGTGCTTGAAACTAAGTTTGAAGAAGCCAGCAAAAACATTTAGAAAGTCGAGTTGGTGGATGGTGGCTAAGGGAAAAGGGAACCTCATTTGGCAAACCCATGCAAGGTATCTCTGGTGTGAGAGGGGAATGAGTTGGGCCCTACGCTAAACCCATGCATAGAATTGGAGCGGGGTTTACTCAGAAGCCAAATAGCTGAAGGAATCCGGAAAGAGCCCACTTGCATATCCCATGGGCCTTGGCTTGGTTCTAAGCAGACCTGTACAACTTCACCTTCAGCAAACACCAAAGCAACAACCAGTGTATATGCCAGAGATAGGGCAAAATCACTGGTGCAGGGGTTAGCCAAACTACCTTGGAAATCTCAATTGTTGGAGAGAATAGCAGTGGTGCAAACCCCAAATGAAATCCTCACTGAACAGGAACCGGAGATCACGATGGCCATCATTGGACAATGGTAGAAATCCCGGCTTGTTTGTCAAGAAACTTCTATGAGGGGGTGATTGCGGTGAGAATGGAGGTACATCGCTGGAGAAAACTAGGGCGAGGGTGGAGGATTCATGTAGCTTGAGTGCTTCTGAGTACATGCAATTGGAGCTGGATTCATATAGATTGAATGATGCCTGGAGGACCTGGGGTGATAGTGCCTTCCACATGCCAATCCTCCCAGCCAAGTGGCTGAACACAGGGTTGAGAGTGGTGATGATGCAGAACCAGTTCATTCCATCAACATTAGATATCTTGGACACAATGAAGAACTTGGGCACAATGAATAGGCGGCCACCTCTACCCTTGTCTCCAAAACCTTCTTGCCATCTGCTCCAACTACATGAACTCGGCCATTTCCCCTAATAACATAAGTCACTTGGGAAGCAAAGTCACAAGAAAATCTTGGAGAGCACATGGAGTTCCCCTCAATCTTGACAAGGTCAGCACTCAGTCCAGAAAATTTTTTAGAATTAGACCTCACAATCAGCCGAAATACAAATTTAGGCCCGGTAAACCGATTTTGCACAATTAGACTTACGCATGTTCAACTTTCCCAAATGCACACTTGAATTGCTGATAAAAAGACACGAAGCCTCATGGCAAACGAAAAGACAGGACGACGCCTCCTGCAATAGAGTCGCCTTCCTCCTCTCCTCCTCCCCCGTCTCCTCCATCATCTTCTCCTAGATCTCTTCCGCCCTAAGCTCCTTCTTGTTTCCACATCCTCTACGTCGAGTCAAAGAAGGTCCCTCGGCCGCTTAGGTCCTGCTCCAGCACAACGAACCCAGTTCATCTGGAGAGCTAGAGTGACCGAAAAATGGCAGCAAAGTGAAGATGCAATGCGGCTTTGAGGTTGTATTTCTTGAAATCTTGCATTTTTAGATTTCACATATATGTTACAAAGATATTTCTTGAGATTAAGAATATGTAATATGTAGTTCGTGATTGTGCAATGTTTACTTAAAAGCAAAGCACTTTGTTTCTGGTTTGATTTTCACTGACATCGGTGGACAGATCTAGTGTCTGGTCACTAGGATGTGTAATGTTATTTCGATGACATCTAATGATTTATGGTTATAGAGTTTGTGTTGATAAATATTTGAGAGAAAAGGGCTTCAATCTTTGTTTTCTTTGATCGATCAACTCATGCAACCATGATTATTGAGTAGGACCTATGTTATCACAGTTTATAATTCTGCCTCATATTCTGTTCGAATTCAGAAAGCTCCAATTCAGATTTTGTTTTTCAAATTTATGCTTATTTAACGTGCATGTCAGCTTCTATTTTCTCATCCATTTACCTTTGTTAAATTTAAATAGGATCATATGATTATATTCTGTTGTGAAAAGATCAAATAGTAGATGTATCTTCTGCCCTTGTTTGCACATAACTTTCATGATAAGATAGTAGATGTATCTTTTGCCGTATGTTATCGTAATTATGTTTGATATCAGGTAGTTGTGTTTGCAATCTTTACGAAAGTCTATTGTCTGGCTTTTTGCTACAATTTCCCATCAAATGGGCGGTCTAATTGTATCACTTTTTATAAAGTATGGTTGTATTTTGATTGTATATGATGAATTATGTTCTTTCGAGGTGATATAATAAAAAAATTTAGGGTAAAAGCGATGGATTATGTATTTTGATTGTATGTTTAGTTTAATAATCTCATGTCACCACAATTGGAATATGTTGTTCAATCAACTCAAATTTTCTATATGTGACTATATAGATGGAAAGTAAATAAATGATTACATATGGTGTGTTTGTATTTGTTAGTTTAACTCATGATTTGAATGATTTGATCAGATATCTAGCGAGGAGACAATTTGACCTAGTTTATATGGTTAGAACCTAGTTAACTGATACATCCTAACAAGTGACTGATAGATGTAGGAGGCTATTATTTGTCAAAGTTAACTGATGCAACCTAGCTGTTGACTAGTAGATGGTAGGAGGCTTAAATTTGTCCAAGCACATTTTGTAGTTATTAGATTTGAGGAATATAGGTGTAGAAGGTAGGTTTAAATGGTGTGATCTGATATCAAGCGAGGAGGAGACCATATGTCCTAAAATAAATGGTTAAGACAAAGTTAACTTACAGAACCAAACTATTGACTAGTAGATGGTAAGAGGCTTTTTATTTTTTGAAGTACATTGTGTGGTCATTAGATTTGTGCAAGATGGGTTTACAGGGTAGGTTTGAATGATGTGATCTGATATCTAGCTAGGATGAGACTATATGACTTCTTATATAGGTTAAAATAAAGTTAGCTAATAAAACCTAACTGTTGACTGGTAGATTTTAGGAGGCTTTTATTTTTTGAAATACATTGTGTGGTCATTAGTTTTGAGCAAGATAGGTTTACAAATTAGGTTTCATTGATGTGATCTGATATATAACATGGACAAGACCATATGAACTAGTTTATATGGTTAAAAGAAAGTTAAGTGATACGGACTAACTATTGAATGGTAGATGGTAGGTAGCTTATATATTTCGAATTACATTTTTGCTCATTAATTTTATTATTTATTTGAAGGATGTGATATTGTACGCTACTTGTTGGAAACATTTAGTGGCTTCTTCACTTCACCACAATACACTTATATCTCCACCTCCCCGAGTCATGTGAGGGGCAGCTGAGGAGAAGCCAGAGCAAAGAACAAGTTGGTGGAGACCGACGTCGAGGTGCCAGCCAACTTCTCAGTGTATAGAGTTATTATGCTAGATCAAAGGATGGGATGGACTTGGAGAGCAATCATTTTGCACATAACAAAGTCTTTTTGTTAGGCGTTGGTGGTGGCATGTGGAAGTAGGAAACTATCATTAATATTGACTTGAATGAGGAAGATGGTAGTGTATATAATGATTATAACATATCTTACCTTCCCACCATAGAGTTGCCATCTTCCTCGTTCAAGTCAATATTAATGATAGTTTTGTACTTCCTCTTGCCACCACCACGTCCTAATGATTAAACTTTGTAATGTGCATGAATGATTGCCCTTCAAATCAGAGGATGCGATGAATCTGGAGAGCAATCATTCTGCACATAACAAAGTTTCTTTGTTAAAGCATTGGTGGTGGTATGTGGAAGAAGAAAACTATAATTAATATTGACTTAGATGATAAAGATGCTAAATCTAAGGTTAGAAATGATATTTATACAATCATTAAATAAATCAATGATAGTGTAACGTATTGGTTTTCACCATAGATTTAGCATCTTCATCATCTTAGTCAATATTAATTAAGGGTTGTACTTCCTCTTGCCGCCACCACCTCTTAATGATTAAACTTTGTCATGCGCATGATTGATTGCTCTCCAAATTAATTACATTCTTTAATCTAAAATAATCACTCTATAAAATCAACAAAAGAAAATGTCAAATCATATTGCCAAATGCCACCAACATCGAATCATGTACCACACATGATAGAGTTAATGATATTTTGTATCTTCAGCATGTATGGGTATGGTGGATAATGCATATGGGATTTTTATATTGGTTAAAAAATGTCTTCATATACAGTTTAGTTGATAATGTACATAAGATTCTTTGTCATGGTTAGAATTGCCTTTGTATATAATTTTCTTGATAATGTACATGGGATTGGTGGAAATAGAAGTTATATTTTTTAATGCATTCATATACAGTTTTGTGGATGTTATATTCTTGAAGATATATATCATTTAGAAAATAAAAAAATTAAAATCAATATCTACGACTTCCCATAGACGTCGTTGCAAACACAGATAGAGTTAATTAAAGTCAATATTGATGGCTATAATTCGCCATAGCACATAGCTCTATCGACAGAGTGAAGCATTCGATGTAAATGCTTCAATGATGGTCAAGATACCATTGGTGAAAGTAACCTAAATCACGAGGGAGGAGTATCCATTACTGATAATTCTTGACACAGAAAAATCCATTGATATAAATGCTGAAGAGACTGTCAGAATATCGTAATGTCAATAGCGGCTGCCCAGCTTAGGTGTCTCCAAGACCTATTGCGACTGAAATTAGACATCTTTTATGTTTGATGACATGAAAGAAGACATCTTTTAAGTCGTAAATTCTCCTTGGGAGGCCTCAACTTAAAGGCTATTCACATCTTTAGGAGTCTCACATATGTTATGTTCAAGGACTGGATATACTCTCTTTATATAGATTTGGCTATATGTTTCCATTGTGTATCACGGAAAGCAAGATACTTCGGCACGTTTGGGTAGTCCACACGGACTACATATAAACAGAAATAGCCCATCCATTGTCATAAAGGTGAAAAACTTCATGTTTTCTTAATAGCCAAAGGTTTCTTCCCAGACAATCTTCCTCACTCTTCTCTTATGGCCTCATCTTCTCATCCCCCATCTACTCCCTCATCTCCTCAATCCTCATCTCCTTGACCTTTGTTTCCTAGGCCACCTCCATCACCTCTTAGCCAGCAGACTATCCCGACAAAGTGGATCTATGTAGCGAGTGAAAGTAGAATGTTTTAAGAAGGAGCTGATCATGGGTCTGTAGGTTGGCGAAGGGTGGATGTCTAAGAGCCTCCTCCCCATATGTACCCTAACTCATGAAGTCAAGACATCGGTCGTCATGTTTCTACCCAATGGTGGTCATACCAGAATAATGGTGAGGTTGGATATGGAGGATAGGTTAAGGTTTTTACTTATGGATGCACAATTTGATACCTACTGTGATCTGAAGATGAAACAAGAAAGGCAGCACTTTTTTGGGTGTGGAGACGATCGCTGAAACCATTAACTCATGCGGCTCAACTGATAACTGGTAGTGCTTGAATGAGGTAACTCTCGGGTACATTTAATCTTTACTTTTGGAAACACTTATATAGTGGGTGTGACACATGTAGAGATATAAAATAGGAAGGAATGAGTGGGGTTAAGAATCAAATTGAATAATGTCAACATAAATGGTGGATAAATTGAGACTGAAAGCATTGACTGATATGGCTAAACTTATAACGGTTAGTTCCTAAATGACATAACTTTCGAGTATATTTAAGGGTTTCCTATTGGATGGACTAACGGGCGTGTGAAGAATGTTTAGATGAGATGGATACCGATGAGCAACCTGTGTTATGTGTGTGGGGGGGAGAGTGGGAGGCAAGTGGACACAAGTATGATAGCTCCAATGCCAACTCCGATCTCATATTTGTTAGAAGTTCATTGTCATATGAATCATTGGCGACCATTATGTGGTGCAAGGCTTGAAGGAGAAACATTAACTTCTCCATGTCCAACTGCAAGTATTTTCCAAAACATGAACCTTCAAACAGGGTTGCTTGGCATCTATGCTTATTGAAATGATCTGTAAGCCTCCTTATATAAGCATAGGTTGATTTGGGTTGAGGGTCGCTCTCATGGGCTCTACCCTTATCAGCTTCCACTGGCTTAAAGATCACATTGGCATTACTTAGTATCTTTACCCTGCAATGTTTGACAATTCCAATTTGCAAATGTGTTATACTTTATAATAACCATCTATGCAAATATATGCCAATATACATAACACACACAACATGTTCATACCAATCAGACAATGTATTTTTCAAACAAGCAGAGCATGGTCATAATTTGGCATGTAACCTTCCAATACCACATACCTATAAGTAAATATTTATGTAACCAGCATGTATTTTGCATCACACAAACACAATTTGTAGTATATCAAATGCATGCACACTAAGCACCAAACACACAATATAAGTTTGACAATATAACTTACATACACTCCAAAAGTAATCTTTATCTACCCATATGTAAACCTCACTTGATCAAATCTACTTACCATACAATGTACCATTAGTCAACAAAAAAAAACAACCTCAAATCTACCAATCAACCGTCATGCCCTATTGGTTAACTTTTTAATAACCTTATATACTAGGTCATAGAGTAGCCTACTATCAGTTCATCGACCCATATATATACCTAACTATATCAAATCTAATGCCCACACAATGTACTTTGCATAAAAAACCAACTAAAATTTACCAGTCAATAGTTAGGCCCTATCAGTTAACTTCATCTATAGTATATAAACTTGCTTATATGGGCTCCCCCTTGGTATTCATCATCTCACATATCACAGAGATTGGTTAAAAAAAAACTAATGACCATTGTTTTTCAGACTTAGCCTATCAAGAAAATTTCGATCCTCAAAGAATTACGGCCCATGCTTTTGCATTCCTTCAAAGCCATGCATGCAAACTAATCACCAAAGACACAAGCTATGTTTGACAGGATCACTTACATATACTCTTATTAATCTACCCATATATTTACCCAACTATATCAAATCTAATGCCACACAATGTACTTTGCATAAAAAACCAACCTCAAATCTACCAGTCAAAAGTTAGGCCCTATTAGTTAACTTCGTCTATAGCATATATACTTGCTTATATGGTCCCCCCCTTGGTATTCATCATATCAGATATCACACAGAATGGTTTAAAATAAACTAATGAGCATTATTTTCCAGACTTAGCCTACCAACAAAATTTCAATCCTCAAAGAATTGCAGCTCATGCTTCTATAGTCCTTCAAAGCCATGCATGCAAACTAAGCACCAAACACAATCTACATTTGACAAGATCAATCAACCCATATATTCCTAACTATATCAAGTTTAATGACCACACAATGTACTTTAAATACCCACCTATAATCTACCAGTCAATAGTTAGGCCCTATCAATTAACTTTATCCAAAGCATACAAAATTGCTTCTCTGGTCTCCCCCTTGGTATTCATCATATCATATATAACAGAGCACAGGTCAAACTAAACTAATGAGATATATTTTTCTTCCTTAGCCTACCTACAATATTTATATCATCAGAGATTTCCTTTTCATCTTTTATAATCAGATCACATCCTTCAAATATTTAAATCAAACTTATCTTATGACATCAAATTAACTAATCATAGCAGTTCATACATCCAATTTACACACCTATTATAAAATTACTCATTTAATTTACATTAAGATCTACTGAACATTTCATCACACCATATCATAAAATTTCAAACCAAACCACATAATACACAGAAACAAGATATTCAATTCTTCAATTATCCTACTAGCAATGTAGGATCTTACCTTGCCATTTATATCGTCTACTATTGATCAACCACTGGGGAGATTGGTCAGAGGGCCAAGGAAAGAGGCAGAATGGAGAATAGGGCCAAACACCGAAAATCGAGAAGCGGCCGACTGGATAAGAGGGACAGCGAGAAGACGCCTACTTAGTATAGTTGCTTTCTAAAGGGGGAGAAGGTGGCTGCTATAGATGTCGCCAATTGGGAAATGACTGTCGAGTGAGAGATTGCCGGAGTGGAGAGCGAAGGATGGAAAAAATAGGAACTTTTACTGCATCAAGAGTTCCATTGTATGATAGATGCCGTAGGAGGAGAAGGCTTGGCCAGTATGGTTGTCGCCGGGGACGACGGAATTTGGCCAGATGAATGATCATCATAGAATAGATAAAAGCCGGGATGGGTCAAGAGCGAAGAATGGATAAATTGGAACTTTCAAATGTGAAAAATGTGACAGGAGGAGCAATACTAGAGGAGAAGAAGGTGATGGAGGGGAAATTCTGCTGGATAAGAGATTGCCTGAAGGAGTGGAAAGCTGAGGTCTAGAGTGCCCGAGGGAAAATCAAATCTGAATTTGGGATGCAAATAGTAAAGTAGGGTCGTAACTTTTAATTTCAAATACCCTAAGGGTATTATCAGCAATTCAAGCGTGCATGTGGGAAAGTCAAATGTTTGTAAGTCTAATTGTGCAAAATTGATTTACCTGGCCTAAATTTGTATTTCAGATGATGTGAGGTCTAATTCTAAATTTTTTCCTCAGTTAAACTTATTTGGTCAAGGGCAGGTTCTGAGTATTGAGAATAACAACTCGTCCTCAATTTAGTATGCCAACATCCAAAGGAGCCTCCTTGTAGTTGAGGACCATGCCCTTTCAATACAGTGGAGTGCTTGAATCAAACGCTGGTGACCGGTGGATAACTAGCAGCTATCTTGGCAAATATATTAGGGATTTGGCCTGCATTTTCTCTATTGAAGTAGATAGCGAATCTAGGAAAACCAATGACATGACAGTGGAGATGGGAAGATTCATTGGCTGCACATGCAAAGGAGAGGAGAAAGTTATTGATAGAAAACTTGCCAAAGAGGCCGCTTGAGCTATGAAGGAGATAGATATTGCTAGAAATCCCAGAATGGAAGTCAGGGTGGTGGTTGCCTAAGGTGATCATTAGCAGAGAGGAGGCCATGAGAAGTGTAATAGTAGTTGCGGTTGCTAGAGGACCTTTGCATCGTATTCACTTCCAAGGATCTTGAGATTCATGGGGAGGAAAGAGACCTCTCACACAACCTTGTGCTCTAGCGGGATGATCGACAGAAGTCCACGAAGGCGCAGATGATGGAGGACTATGGCTTGATGATGGAGCACCATGGATGGGGAGCTCCATTGTCCCCTAACACGTCGTTGCAAACGCCCTCTGTAGCTGGCTGGCTTATTCCCACTACACACCATGCTCTCTAAAAAGAACTGGGGTGAAGAAGGGCTGTGAGAGTCAGCCTGGCAGTGATGTTGCGTAGTGATCGCATGCCTCCTTTTGCACCAAAGGCAATAGCTTTGACACTACCTGTGCTGCTGCTCCTCCCTCCATCGTGAAGGGGGCACTACATGAGCAGTCTTTGGAAGCTAGATCTTAGGAGTGGTGGACAAAAGGGGTGACAAACTTTTGGGGTCAACGGCAAGATGAGGCAGCCAGAATTGACTCCGGCAAGAACCCAATGATAGGGGTGCCCGGCTGCAGGTGTGCCAAGTCCTCCAGAATGGGTTCCCTTTGCAGCAAAAGGTCACCCACTTGAATTGATTCATCTTCTTCTTCCATGCAAATGATGGTGGAAGCGTTGAGTCAGCCCGAGGCAGCGCCTTGGCCAGTGTGGACGCTGTCATACCTCTTTGAAGCACCTTGACCAAAGCTGAAAGCTCTGCACATATATCCAAGATGGCAATCACATGTGAGGACAGAGGAGCCATTAGAAGCATCTCTGTCCGTTGCCTCATGACCATTTGGCTTTAAAACCAATGTTGTGGACCGGTGACCACAAAGGCCTAGCAGCCAAAGTAGGGGAAGGGAGCATTACAAGATGGCCAGGAAAGTGGAGAGGGAGCGGCGTGGCTGCCATGAAGGAGGGAGAGGAAGGGAGGAAATGGGAGAAGACAAGACAATAATTCATTCACTACTCAATTAGAGCCCTTAGTCTTAAATAGAGAATCTTAATGAGCTCACTAACAAATGCCTAAAAGCCCACTAAATTTTATTAAATAGAAATAACAATAAACTCCCTAATAATTAAGAAATGACTAATAAACCCTAAGCAACCCTAAGGCCTATGCCCCCCCTTAGACAACCATTTCTAGTACACAACAATGGGCCTAGAGATATAGGTACCAACTGTACTCATGAACAAGCTGGTCGGAGGAAGATGAGCCTTCCATGATGCTCAAAAACTTATATGCGTGTGAAGTACTCAAAGAGTTAGGAACCAATGTTCCAAAAGTACGGAGGCCAAACAAGCCTAAAGTACTACCATGGCTATTACAGCGAGCTTACTTAAACTTAGACTCAAGCACATGATGCCAATAGATTAATGATTAATCACACTATACGACAACTTATGGTTGCAGCAACACCTTGGGTAAAACCCAAAGATTTAGATCAATGCAAGCAGGGTTTGATCTCATCATAAACACATAATACCAATTGACATACTCAGCATGACAATGAATCAAATTGAGGCTGAGATGAAATAACCTAATTCGGCAAAACATAACTCAAATTGAGGCTGAGATAGAGTAACCTAATTCAGCAAGACCTAAATCAGATGAGGCTGAGATAGAATAACCTAATTCAGCAAGACATAGATCAAATTGAATGTGAGATAAAATGACCTCATTCAGCAAGACATAGATCAAATTGAGGCTTAGATAGAATAACCTAATTTAGCAAGACATAAATCAAATTGAGGCTGAGATAGAATGACCTAATTCAGCAAGACATAAATCAAATTGAGGCTGAGATAGAATAACCTAATTCAGCAAGACATAAATCAAATTAAAGCTGAGATAGAATAACCTAATTTAGCAAGACATAAATCAAATTATAGCTGAGATCGAATAACCTAATTCAACAAGACATAAATCAAATTAAAGCTGAGATTGAATAACCTAATTCAGCATGTCAATGCACCAAACTGGGGCTGAAGAAAATTGATATAATCAGCAAGAGAATGGCACTAATAAAGGTTGAAACTTTCAATCAAATCCTACAAGGTAATGGCACGAATCAAGGCTAAATCTTACAATCAAATTCAGCAAGGTATTGGCACGAATTAGGGCTAAATCTTACAATGAAATTCAGCAAGGTATTAGATTGAATTAGGGCTAAAACTCTTAATCAATTCAGGAAGGTAATAGATTAAATTAGGGCTAAATCTCCTAATCAATTAGCAAGGTAATAGATTGAATTAGGGCTAAATCTTACAATCAAAGGTATTGGATGGAATTAGGGCTAAAACTCCTAATCAATTTAGCAAGGTAATAGATTAAATTATGGCTAAAATATGTAATTAAATTCAGAATCATAAGAGGTCGACTTAGGGCTAAGATATAGAATCAAAATCAGCACCATGAGAGATCGAATTAGAGCTTGAATGAATGACCAAATCCAGCATGATAAAAGATTAGATTAGGGCTGATACAAATATTTAAAACTAGAATCATAAGAGATTAAATTAGGCCAAAATGTGAGATAAAAAATCAAGCATCATAAGGGTCAAAATAGGGCTGGAATACATCATCCAAATCAGCATGATTATGGGTGTAAAAACTACATCCTATTTTTACCAGCCCACCTCCAAAGCTTTGCGCCCTTGCTCCTAAGCCTCTGCCTCTAAATTGAGTCCAAAGGTGCTAACTTTCCCCCTCCACAACCTGTCGGCCGAAAGTATGTGTTTTTGGATGGAAGAAAGAGAGGAAAGAAGAGGCCGGAGAAAAAATTGACTCTCCCCCCAAATGTCTTTTATAACTAATTCCCTATTTTCTAGGGGTGGCCAATTAGGATTGGCCTGATTTAGAATTGGTGTGCCACCCCAAATTGCTTGCTAAACACTCCCCTATAATATAGGGACACACCTAAGAGAGGTGGCTGGCCATAGGACTCTTGTGTCCGCCCCACTACCCTTGCGGATACCCCCTACTTTCTAGGGACTGCCCCATCACCACTTCCCCATCCAATTTCTAGTTACCTTAGGAATTCTATACCCCAACCCTACTAGAGCTCCTCTCTCAAGCATAATCCTAGCAGGGCCAAACCCTTTATTTACTAAATTGGCCCCCTCTAACCAAGGCCGGACCCCTTAGTTGCCAAGTGGCCCCCTTCACACCAAGGCCAGACCCCATATAGCCTATATGGTTATCAAAATCATAATAATGATATGATTCCAATCAACCAAGTAAAAGAAACAAGCACATACAAGTAAAATTTCTTTTTACCTACAATTAGGGATGTTACATCCTTCCCCCCTTAAAGACTTTTTGTCCTCAAAATGAAGAGAATTAGTTGGAGTTAGCTTTGTTGGGGTTGTCTTCAGAAATATGCCCCTTCTCTGAACATGCATAGCACCTCCTATCTTATAGTTGGCAAGGCTTGCTAGGATGATATTCCTTGTCGCATGATCGACATTTCCACTATTCTTTGTGAATTGTTGTGATGGCTTGTCCTCCAGGTTTTGCTGATTCTATTGATGTGGCTTCTGCTGTTTACTAGAGCGATTGTTATCATCCTCGCTTGACCTTTTGTTGTCTCCTTGCTTTGAGTTATTTCCTTGACCCTTTCTCAAGCCTTTCTTTCTGTCCTACACCCGCTTATAGTCCTCCTCCATCATGGATGCCAAATCTATTGCCTTTGCCACTATAGTTGAATGGGAAGGAAGCACCTTTGCTCGCAGTCCATCCTTTAGGCCGTACACAAACTTCTTTTCCCTTTTCAGCTCATTTGGATAGGAGTGGGTGGCAAACCTCAATAGTTGCACGAACTTGGTCTCACACTGTAGAACAGTCATAGAACCATGGTCTAAGTCAAGAAACTCCTTCTCCTTCTGCCTCTGGACATGAGGAGGAAAGTACTTAAAGTAAAATTGTCACACCCCGGCGATGCCCGACCCGAGCTGAACCCGGTCCAGGGGCCGGTCAAACGCGCGGGGGTGACGAAGTGAAAATTGAGAAAATGATCTAGCGGAAGACTTAACCCTAACCACGGGCGATAAACAGAAACATGGATTGCGCACAATCCTTTGAGCAAGAGTAAATAAAAAGGGAGAAAATGTGTTGCTTATCACAAAGTAAACAACAATCTCAAACCCACAAGCTTAGTTAAGTAAAGCCCACACCGGCTCAAAATAAGTCATAAGCATCACAACTGTAGTATATGACATAATCCAAAACAAGAACCCTACACAAAGGTTCTAACATAAAGCATGAAACAAACGAAGGTAGGTCACGCAACGATCCCCATCATCACACCCAAGCTACCTCTGACCTTTCCTCAAAGAGGCAATCCTGTCCGTCTGCGTGTCGCACCACGCAGCCCCAAATCAAAACACAAAAGAGGGGTGAGTTTTAACACTCAGCAATGGTTTTAATATCACTAACAACGTTGAAAATACGATAGCATAGTAATGAGATCGTTCAGATCAAAGATTTACATGGTGCATCACTTTCTGATCACACATTCATATCACCTAACACTGCATCATAATGCATAATTCAACCTGCATGGATGTATCTCTAGCATACATATTCCCACATGCATTCACATCATAACCAATCCCGCATGGATGTATCTCTAACATACATATTCCCACATGCATAATATCATCACAACCTGCATGGATGTATCTCTAACATACATATTCCCACATGCATTCACATCATAACCAATCCCACATGGATGTATCTCTAACATACATATTCCCACATGCATAATATCATCACAACCTGCATGGATGTATCTCTAACATACATATTCCCACATGCATTCACATCATAACAATCCCGCATGGATGTATCTCTAACATACATATTCCACATGCATAACATCATCCCAATCAACTTCCATCAAGGAGTAATCACACATTAATGTCAAACAGACGGGAGCATAGACAAGGCCACGAAGGCGTGTCATGATCCAGAATTATACACAAGAATTCAAGAAAAATCGGGGTTGTCAATCCCTAATACTGCTCGCCCTGGACGATCCTGGCCAAGGATGTCCCATTCTCACACAGAGAATCTAGAGCAGGGGTGTTCGCCCAGGGACATCTACTGCGGAGGGAAGAGCCCGAGTTCTCACACAGAGAACCCTAGAACATGTGGTAGCGGGGTGCACACGGCATACCACACTGGATTCTTAGGGTCCATATGACACATAATAATATTCTCACATATCCGCAAGACAAGTACACAACTCGTCCCCACATCATTCCATTAAACAAGACTCAACCCAGGGAGTGCACTCGTTCCATACAGGAACTTCAAATCAAAATATGTCCTTTCGGACCAATCAACTTGCGATTAATCTACGACCGATCAATCCGGCACACAATTCCATCACATTGCATCCAATCGGTCAAATTCGATTAATCACAATGAAGCCTCAATTGGAAATCCATTTTCATGATGCGTGCAGCATGGTACATGCGTGGGCAAAGCGTACATGAATCCTAATCATGATAAGTGCTCTCACCAGCCCCTAATGCATCATTCATAATCACAATATTAAGCTTCAATATCATCATTTAACCCCACATGTGTGTGTGTGTATCTAGTAGAAGCATTTCACAAAATGCATATCAACATGCTTAAAAATCAACTCACTACCACACTACACATGTGAATCTCTATCCAAACATGAATTCCAGCGGAAATCATAGAAGAAGAATCGTTGAAATCATATCTAAATTCAAACTCAACCACAAAGGCTAAACACATATAACATCACTCATTTCATCATTGAGTCATGGCATTCACCAACATTCACACACCATTAACCACAATCTATCATGACAAATCAGTCCCACAATGATTGTAGTCCTACTGAAAATATGCTTAACCAAAGGGAAACAACATCATGCCACAAAACATAAGTCATTCCACCATTTCTAAGCATATATTTCAACTCCATAAACTTAATAGCATGCATTTCCAGTAGCCTAACATAGCTTAAAACACTCCACATTCATATAAAATTGGCAAGCTAAAGTGGAATCATCAAAATAGACATCATATGCACAAAATACAATTTCCTGTGTAGCCGATCGATCGCCCTTCAGGCCGTTCGATCGGTTACACGCAAAAATTTGAAATTTACAGTTCAGCCGATCGAT
Organism: Saururus chinensis; assembly: GCA_035235625.1. Classification (NCBI taxonomy): domain Eukaryota; kingdom Viridiplantae; phylum Streptophyta; class Magnoliopsida; order Piperales; family Saururaceae; genus Saururus; species Saururus chinensis. Next base: position 35,395,816 of record CP141140.1, read on the forward strand.
CGCCTTGCAGGGTCAATCAATCGCCAACACGGCAGAACAGTCATCTTCTTCCTTTCGCAAAATCAAACCGAAACACCATAGATAACACTTTAAATCCACATCTAACACCCTAATCATCATCAAAAGTCCTCCTTGACTTCCAGAATATCAAACCAAACCATAATAATGCAAAACCCTAAGAAATCGAGATTAAATAATTCTATTTTCTAATCTTACCATTAACACACTAAATCAAACAAATCATTTCGAAATAAGCCAAAAATGGAGAGTTTTACCATGGACAAACAGAGATTTTGAAGACCCATTACCTCAGCACTTGATTAGGCTCGAATTGAAGAGTCACCCTTCTTGAAATCCTTGAAAACACAATGAGTTTGAATTAAACTCTAATAGAAATCGATTTACCCAAGAAATCCCTAATTAAATCTTAGATCTAGGGCTTATTGGTAGTAAAAATCGAATTTTGAATGTTAGGGTTTGTAGTAAAACACAAATCAGTAGCTTTTGATGGTTAAAAACGAATTGAATCAAGGGGAAAATGGTAGATTTGGAAGAAATTAAGAAGAAAGCCATGGATTAGTGCTTAATTAGAGCAAGCTTACCTTAATCGGCTTCTAATTCGGGCCTAAGTGGGGATTAGGCCAGCCCTCCTTCCTTAGCCTATTCCCAAAAATGGAAATGGCTCTGGTTTGCCCTTTTATAGTAAGGGTTGGGGTAGGCATAGGTAAGTTTTGGGGTGTAAATATGAAAAGTAGGTTAAAAGTGGGTATTTTGCAAATTTAAGTACAAATTAAGCCTAATAAAATTCTGAAAATTTTTGTGTGACCTTAAGTATATGTCTAGGTTCATTTGACACAAAAATAAAATTTTCGACGGTGGGGCCCACAGGAGTCCTGCCAAAACCCTAATTTTTGGGAAAATAGTGAAAATTTCGAAAAATCTCAAAAATTCACATTTGGTTTAAAATCACTTAAAACCACTAATATTGAAGTTAATGTTGGTTAAAACCATCACAACTCTATTTATTTACGAAATCACCGAATAAGATCAGAAAACACGTAAATCTCACGATAACTCATAATTAAAGAAAACCAAAACCGGTTTAAAGATGAGGGTCCTTATAAAAAAACTCCCTTAAACTCATCCCATGAGATCTCCCATCCGCTTGGAAAGTCATTCCTCTCGATAAATTCCCACTAAAAGATGGCTTCACCCACCAATGCAAAAGTGGCAAAAGTTACCCTCTCATGTTAGGCACTTTCAGCCCCTTAAAAATCCTTTCCACCTCTGTTATCCATCTGTCAGCCACCTTTGGATCAGCCTCTCTTGTGAAGGTAGGTGGAACCTTTCTAAACCACTCCAAGATGGGTGGCTTCATGTTAGAACTGACAGCTCCCTACCAGACCCCTCCTAGGATCGAATGGTCTGGGTGAGCTCTTGAACAAAGGTCCTCATATCAGAATGTTCTCTTGCAAAAGAGGCACCCGCAATAGATCTTTCTCTCTCACTTCTAGGGTTGGTTGCCATATGTTCTATAGGATACAACAAAAAGAGGGTTAATAGAACCAGACTAATTCTACCGTGCCTAAGTAGTGTTATTAAATGTACTACTGATATTATTCCTACAATTAGGGATTAGGGATGTTACAATTTTGTCACAATATTGATTATAATCATGTGGAAGCATTTATGATTGAATGTACTTATTTCACTTATGTTTGATCATGTTGAAGTTAAATCACTATTTATAATGGTTGTTTATCATGTGGTGATGTGGTGTATTCATTTACTTTCTCATTTCATAGTACATGTTTAGTCATCTCACTAGGTATATTCATTTTCTCTACATCCTTGTAATGCAGGTTCATTGGAGGAGTAGCTAGGGTGGCAAATTCGTGCGTTGAAAGGACGACCAAGTTTGTTGTAGTTAATGTAAAATTTTTTATCTTTATTAGCAAACTTTTAGTAATGTGTACATTTGAACCTAGGCATGACGTTTGTGTATATTATGGAGCATGGCATTTACTCGGGCGAGACCCTGAGTGTTGTAGTGTGATTTGACCTGGTCATATATATAATAGTTTGGTTTGAATATTAGTATATTAAGAAACAATGGATCACCCCAAGATAATTTGCCACATGATTGACAAAAAAGTTTTGAAAAATTCTTTTTTACTATTTAAATTACGAGAAAAATGAGTTTTAAACTCTTGGGGCATGACATATGTTTTCATTCATGTATTTTTCATGCCATTAGAATCCTTAGGAGCTCTATCAAATGAGACCCATCATAAAATTGGTCTTGAATATGAAGTTGTTGTGCCCGATTACAGGCACAAACGATACCTAGGAGTACTACGCAGTGAAAGGGGAGAATTGGAGAAGAAAGGGGAGAAATTGTGATTCAATACTTTGCATAACCTCCAAAAGCAACAGGGATCGACCCATATAGGGGACGACCAGTCCCCTAGGGAGTCGCGCCAACCCAACCCGGGCCGGCCCACTTCCCTAGGAGCGCCTAATAGTCAGTGGTTCGGCTAACCCGGGCCACTGACTGAACCAACCCAGAATACATCTAAACATCCAACATACTAACTATTACAATAGCAAATCGTATGGAAATAATAAAGTAAGTCAAAGTAACTAATAAGCAGTGAAACAGGGGTCGAGTTGGTCATCGTGCACAACAGAAGTGAACTCGAAAATGTGCAGTCCTTTGATACCATTGTCCTTGCCAACCTAGGACCTAATTTTAAACATGTGAAAATTTGGCCCACAGCTACAAGTGTATTTGGGTAAGTATAGTGCTCAAACTTATATGTGCAAGCACTTTGTGATTATGACCCTTGAAGCATATGTTTATATTTTTATGTAAAGGAGACCTTTGTTCAATATATACTTTAAATTTATTTATATATATTATTTTTATCTAATTTGTATTTACACTCATGAGCATGAAAAATATTTTAAAAAACAATAGCAATGTTCAATTACCGAAGTTAATTTTTCATAATAATTAACTAGAGAAAATTTATTGAATAATTAATATTAAAATAAATGTTTACCACACTGGTGGTGAGAGAAACTTATTTGTGATTGTGGCCTTCTAACATGACATGTGGGAACTAGCATGACAACTGGCTATTGCATGGTGTTTTTCATTTTTATATGATTTTGTCACTTTGTGACAAAACCCATATTTTGTCCTTTACAATGACACTTTATTTATTACCTTATGAATTCACAACACTTGGGAGCATATATGCTCACTGAGTGCCATATGGAATTTCATCACTGTGGCTGATAAAATCCATCTACACAAATTTCATCACTTATAGTGATGAAATCATTTATGTCATTTTTTTCAAACTACATCAATTTACCCATGAAAATAACCTGCTTATATGTGGAGATAATGTATTTGAAATTTAAATTAATATTTAAATGAGCAAAATTGTAATAAAAAATAGTATTCCACAAAAATGATATACACATATATAACTGAGAAAATTTATCAATACATCTCTAATAAGCTCTATCTCTCCTATGGCTTCTCCAACCTCAACCTCTATAACATCCGGGATTTTTCTAAATTCCCGAAGTTGACCACGTGAAAATTAGGATATTAGACCCCTTAAACTTCTCATGAGAATAACTTCATCATCAGTTGGAAGTAGTGTCTGTAATATATATATGGATGGAAATTAGACAGAAAGAGCTTCGAAACGCCACCAAGAATGTGCAAATCGAAGTTCAGATGAGGGAGATATGACCATTCGAAGTTAAACATATCGCACAGGGCCCGTTTACCCGAATTAGATGTCCTACTCGTGTTTGGAGTTGGATGTCCTACTCGTGCTTGGAGTTGGATGTACTACTTGTGCTTGGAGTTGGATGTCCTAATCGTACTTAGAGTTGGATGTCCTAATCGTGCTTGGAGTTGGATGTCCTACTCATGCTTGGAGTTGGATATCCTACTCGTGCTTAGAGTTGGATGTCCTAATCATGCTTGTAGTTGGATGACCTACTTATACTTGGAGTTGGAAGTCCTACTCATGCTAGGTGTTAGGAGTCCTAAACGTACTAGGAATTAGAAGTCCTAAAAGAACTAGGAATTTAAAAGGGAGAGAGTCCTATCAGGACAAGGACTCTAAGCAAGAAGAGAACGCAACTAGAACTTTATTGAGATGAGATAGCATGTGAGCATAGGACTTCTAGCCCAAGTAGGAGTGAGAGGAGTGGTGGAAAAAATTGGAGGAGGGATCAGCTATACATCTAGTTGGGTTAGAACTCTTTTGGGACTGTTTTGAACATGTATGTGGGTTGGCTTCCTATTGGTAATGGGGCATGCATTGTGATTCCGGGATTGTAATTAAGGGAGAGTCCTAGAGGGGGAGGGCACCCAAGAGTTTGAAGAGGGGAAGCCTTATATAAGAAAAGGGAGGGGGGCAGACTGGAGGAAAAAGGATTGATTTTGGTTCAGCCTCCCTCTTCTCCATCTCTTCCCTCCTCTTCCTTCTCTCAGCAAGGACCTCCATAACTAGCAGCTTTAGAAGGCACAAAGCTTCTTTGGATTGAATTCAAAGCCTAGAAGCGTAGGAGCAAGGTCTAGGAGCTTTGGGGACAAGTTGGTACAAGTTGGTGCTTCTCTTTGCACCCTTAAGCATGAGTTTTGATAGATGTAATTCAGCCATAGTTTAGCCTGGTTCAAAGGGGTTTTTGATGTTATGAATTAGCCTCTACTTGTTTTGAATGATTGTGATTTTATCTCATGTTTATATGGCTGAATTGTGCATGCATGATTCTGATTTTTGTCAAGTAGATTATCCTTAATTCATGCAAACATGTTACTGGTTTTTGTCATCTATCTTAGCCCTATGTTAGGCATGAATGATTCTGATTCTAGCTATGTTTATTATCCATAATTTGGGCATAAACTCTGCTAAATTTTATCCCTAGTTTGTGGCCTTAGTTTAGGCCATGCTTTTGTTTATTTAATCCCTGATTCATGGCCTTACTTTTAGGCCATACTTTGGCCAATTTAATCCCTGATTCATGGCCTTACTTTATGCCATACTTTGGCCAATTTAATCCCTGATTTGTGGCCTTACTTTAAGCCATACTTTGGCCAATTTAATCCCTGATTCGTGGCCTTACTTTAGGTCATACTTTGGTCAACCTAATCCCTGATTCGTGGCCTTAGTTAAGGCCATACTTTGGCTAATCAAATCCCTGATTTGAAGCCTTGATTTAGGCTCTACTTTTGCTTATTTAGATTCCTATTTTGTAGCATTGTTTTAGGCTCTATTTTGGCCAAAGTAATACCAAATTCTGAGCCTTAATTTATGTTATAATCATGCTGAGAGAATATCTAAGTTTCAGCCCTAGTGTAGGTTGCATTATTGCCTACCTAATACTTGATTCATAGCTTTGATTTAGGTTATAATCTTATTGATTAAATCCCTGACTTTTGAGCCTTAGTTCATGATATATTCATGTTTATTAAGTCTCTAAATTTCAGCCTAAGATGCCTTTGAAATTCAGCATAATTTGTCCCTGAATTTCAGCCTTGATTGTGATATACATTAGGGTGAATGTTGATGGTTCTTTTAGCCTGAACTTGTCATGTTAGGTGGCTGACTTGAGTTATGCATCTCAGCCTCAAATCCTTTTCATTATAATGTAAAAATTGGTCAATTCATCTCAGCATGAGTTTGAGTCCTTGTCATGTTGATTAGTGCACATTAAGTCTGTCTATTATCTTGCCAATCATAAGAGTCTATTGCATGCATAATATGGTGTGATTAGTATTAAATCTTTGAATGCATTAAGTCATATGTTCATTCAGCATTATGTTAGTTCACGGTAATAGCCATGGCAGATACTTAGGCCTTTGTGGCCTCGGCACCTTTGGGACGATGGTTCCCTGCAAATGCGTAAACCAAGTTTTTGAGCATCATGGGAGGCTCATCTACCTCCGGCTAGTGTGTCCATGAGCAGAGCTGGTACCTACATCTCTAGGCTCATGGTTGATACAAGTGGATCTCTAGAGATGTTAGGATTTCTGATAATAGCCATGGCGGTAATCTTTCAGATCTTTGTGGTCTTCGTTTCTTCGGGACGATGGATCCCTGCAAATGTGCAAACCATGTTTTTGAGCATCATGGAAGGCTCATCTACCTCCATCTAGTGTATCCATGAGCAGAGCTAGTACCTACATCTCTAGGCCCATGGCTGATCCAAGTGGATCTCTAAAGATGCTAGGATTTCTGTTAGCATATAATTACTCCTGTGAGTAAGAGTCAGTATTTTTAGGTAACAATTAGTGCATTATTTTCTAAATGATGTCCATGGTTTTGCGCATTGTGTTGGTCTTTATTGGTAAAAGGTTAGTCCATGTTTTTGAGTTATGTTATATTCAGTACTCTATATATTACTTTACATGTATCACTGTATATTGATGTTCTGCATGTTGGAGTCCTATGTCTGGAGATTTCTCGAGGGGTGAGTTGTCTCTGAGTGAATACAAATTTGTTAGTATTAATTATTGAACAAGGGTGTGAGATAATTAATTACATTGTTTGTTATTGCTTGTTAATTAGACAAGTGGAACGATTAAAAGACTTGCATAAAATATAGGTTGTTTTAAAATACTTAAGCGTTGCATGTGTGATGCTATGCTTCTTAGTATAGTGTAGTTTTAGGCAGAACTACTTTTGGATCCGATCTTGTTGGAAACATTGGAGATGTTGTCTGATGAGTATGTAGGCAACTAACATCAAGTGATGTTGGCCCGATCTGAAAAACATTAATAAAATCTTTTATCCTTATGGAAACTCTTATCTTGAAGACAGAGAGATTCCATTGCTGTTGTTGTGGTTATTTGGTTTGGTTAGTTGCAGATTCTCCAGGCGATGACAAGTAAGACCAAACAAGAGGGTACAAGAAGTTTTTGCATTTCTATAACTCCAGTACATAAGTGTTTCGTTAGCGTGAGAGTCAACTTAGTTATTTATTTTTAGACGGTTGACGAACTTGTATTCAGATGGATGAGTTGTTCTTATTGAATTTTAAGATGTGTAATAATATCATATGATTTGATATTCGTATTTGTGAACCCCAGTTATCATGACCTGGATATTTAATCGTATGGTTTGTTTTGTATTTAAAAAAAAAAAATTTGTGACTACCGTTCATATGATTTTAGAAAGGCTTTTAAAAATCCGGGTCGTGATAGCCTCAAGCTCGACCTAGCCCTTGAACAAGAATCTGGCCCTCTTGGACGACTGTTGAATCATCCAAATTTGTCATTGAAGATGATGGAAGCAAATGGTCTAAAGGAATTGCAAATGAAGCCTCACAAGTTGCTGTAATTGTCTAGTATATACCCTCAAATTCAAAGGCCTCTCAACTAGAGGAGGATGTCCAAGTGGATCTAGAGAAACTGACCATGATGGATATGGAGTATCAAGTGAATCTAAAGATGATGAAAATACAGGAGGTGAGGGGGCCACTTCAGAATAATATGGAACATCTGTATATGAAATAAGCCTCATTTGTGTATGAGCTACCTCATGATGTCCAATTACATCTGTCACTACAAAAAAAAAACTATTAGCGGGGGTTTTAAAATCCCCGCTACAAGTCTCAAAACTTTAGTGGCGGTTTTGAAGTTGCTGCTAAAAAGAGCCCTGCAAAAAGTTTGTGGGAACTTAGCGGGGGTTTTTTGAGCCGCCACTAAAAAGTATACTTTTTAGCGGCGGTTTTGGCAGCCGCCACTAATAAGTTTAAAAAATCAAATTCTTTTAGCGGAGCCTAGGCTAACCCTGCTAAAAGCTTAATTTTTTTAGCAGAGGTTTTCCAAAACCATCACTAAAGCATTTTAGAGGGGGTATATATGAGTGTCAAAAACCGCCGCTAAAGCATTTTAGTGAGGGGTCTATATGAGTGTGAAAACCTTTTAGCGGTTATTTGAGATACCTCCGCTAAAAGTCAAACTGGCGCTACAAATAATTTTTTATTTCCCAAAATTTTAATTAAATTTTCATTTCTCACTTGCACATTTATGTATTCTCAAACACACTCTGCTTCAATTTGCACCTTACATATAACTATAAGTTGACGCTTTAATTACTAACATAAAAGATCTTAAAATAACAAAATTATTTAAATCAAATATGTAATACAATAAGTATTGAAAAAGAAGCTTGCAAATACAATAGTTCCAAATATTTACGATGTCTAAGTACTAATGACAAGATTATTTAATATAAAGAAGAAGGAAAAGTCTTCAATAAGACTTAGATTTGTTAGCGCAACTTGTCAATTTAAAATCATTCACCATTAGCTTACACATAAATGAAATAAAACAAAATTAGCTTATGAAATTGTTAAAACTACTAAAAAAATATAATTATACTTTACAACTACTTTGTATGTTTTTACCTGACTCATTTGAGACTAAAAGAAACTCATCATTTGATCCATCTTTGATAATAATTCTACTTGTTGATCTTTAAGTTGCACTATTTCCTCCTTGTACTTCATGCTCTCATCTTTTAATTTTAAATTGTCCTCTTCGATATTTGACAATTTTTCTTTCATAGAATTATATTCAGCTATTGAGGAAGATCTTGTATGCTTAGCTGATGCTCCCCATAAGCTAGTTGGAGTTACTCCGTGACCAAAACCCCGAACACATCTAGGTTTCTCAGCTCCCATGGCAATAGAAAATATATCATTTGGTGAAGAAAATAGTGCATCCTGAAGACAATCTTTTTCTATGTGAGCCTCAATTTCTTTATGCAATTCAGGAATTCTTTTAGTCGTAATATTATGTTTGAAGGTCTATATATAAATAAAATGACACATATATAATGGTTAAAAAAATTAGTCCAAGTGTTGAGAATGTTTAACTCACAATCTTATTTTTTGCATCTTTGTTGACATAATTGTCATCCTTTTTTGAAAGTGTTAAAATAAAAAGATCCCGTCGTGGGGTTGGGACATTAGTTTTCTGTTTCACTTGCTTCAAACATAAATAAATAAAATAAAAAAATTTAGACTAATTATAAAAATAAAATAACAAAATAAATAAAGTATACATGTAATAAAAAAATTTGACAATTACCTCCTCAAACTGTATTTGCTTAAAGCTTTTAGTTCCAGTCATGTGGTGGAATGTTTGTTTTGCACGATTACTTTTATTAGTAGTACTCCTTACTTGTATTAATTCATTTTGGTTTTGTTAACTTATAACACAGCAACAAATTTAAATTGAAGATCATTATGATTCACTATTATAGAGTTTACCTTTGCTTCTTCTGATTCCCAATAACTCAAAAGAGTTTTCCATTGGTTATTATCCTCTTTAATAGGTGCCTCAATGTTTGCACGCGCGTCTTAGGCTTAGTATCATAATATTTAGTTTTCAACCTACTCCTGAAGTCAACCCATTTCTTATTTAAAGAGGACATAACATATTTTTTTGCATCATATCTTTTTTGTACTTTATTAGTATATTGACTCACAAGGTACTAGTAAGTTATCACGTGAAGTATTAGTCTTATAAACTTCATCCAAACATGAAATTGCCCATCTCACACAAGTAAGTTAACATAAAATACAAAAATATATTTGGCACATAAATAGTATGTATGAAATAACAGAAATAGGCTTTATTGATGAGTTACTTACCAAAGCCACCTTAGACTCATCCCTAGGCTGATATATTAATTCTTATATGCATGATAAAGTATATTGCTAGTTAATCCTCAAATACCATTGCATATAGGGGCTAGTAGCATTGTGCGAAGTTCTGGCAATCTCCCATGCAACAATAGTTGCCTTGCACTCATCCCATCAAGTAATTTATGGTGTATGATGTGTTGCCCAATACACATTGTGGCGGCCCTAACAAGTAACTTGATGAATGAACTCCATGGCATGAGGAATAGCAAGCGCTAGTTAGACCAAGCATCACATGATTCGGGACATGCAACTCAACAATCTTAAAACATATGAGTGACATTCTAGATAGCCACACATTGTGCACAAAAGAGATAACTGCACCAATACATCATCAGAGCATGGTTGCCAAATTACCTACACAACATCTAAACATATAAAAAGTTTTTAGAAGTATGGGCTCATCGCATCAGCATGATCTCGTGCATCATGAGCCAATATCCGATTACATAGGGGGCTAGAAACCAATCAACTCATGAGTTATATGTGTCATTGGATCAAAATCCAACTACGTGTGATGTCCAGGCTTACGTGCCACCATATAAATGGGGCTCTTTAAACAAAATTTTATATTCTAAAATATCACATAGCTTATATGCATTATATGTTATATAATATAATGTAATTACTTGATATGGTCACTAGTAGTTCCACTTTCTGCCATATATTAAAAGGACTATATGTAGATTTTTGGTCATTCTATCTGACAAAGTTAAAAGATAAATCAATTTAAGGCCTCCACATAAAACCATATAAAAAAATACTAACATATTTATAACATATAATATACCTAGTTCCTAATGGAGCATCCTCTACTTGTGGATTATCTAAAATAACTAGCCGCCCCATGTGGAAGTGCTCACATGACCATAGCTCTATCATAAAAAATTAAGTAAATCATAATTAATTGTACTTGTAATAAATTAATAATTTGATAAATTGATGTGCTTGGAGAAGGGTGAGACATCTAGTAACCCCTAAGGTTTGAGCTTGACAAGCTTTTTCCCAACTCTATCCTTAAAAATACGGGTAAAACTACCCTAGGCATATATGTGTGTCAAAATTAACTAATAGAGAGAGGTACACTATATACATATGGCTCCTGGTAAATATAGTAACATTAAGTAGATGAAGTAGAAGAGCATGAGAGGATATGTGTACTGCTGAATGCTGAATGACTCTATGGCATCAAGTAGCAGTAGACAAAACTCATTAGCTAACTATGTAAGACTTATTGGACTACCACCTAACATACTAGGTGGAGGAGAAATTACGACCATACCGAAATCTCCTCCTGCTACTCCTCGGACCTCGGCCTTCTCAGCCACCGGGATGCGCTCCGCCGCGATGCTATCCCTCGTGGCGGTCCTCTTCCTCGTCTGCCCGTCCCTAGCCTCCGAGTCGGACCACAAAGTACGATGCTTCTCGCTGTATTTCGGATTTTGGATCAGTTCGTCCAGGAGAATTAGGCGTTTCAGAGAGCTTCGAATGAATTTGTTAAAGCAGCTGTGCGAGTGAGATCTGTCGTTGGTTGTGTTCCAGTGCTAGGTAGATCTGAGTATGGTTATTTGGTTTGTCTGCGATTCTCTCTGGAGCTTCTGTTGCTACGACACTGTGCGAAGTGCTTTTTATCCCCATTGGTGACGGTAGGATGAAGGGAAAAGCTAGGTTGTTTATCCATTTCATGATTATAGATCTTTTGCTACTCTTAGTTTGCTTCCGTCTGCAAAAACCTAAAGTTTGTCTTGATGATGTTGAAAGACCCAGCCGCAATTGAATTTGTTTGTTCATCGATTCCCTCTGCTAAAAATATTTCTGTGAACATGTGAATGGTGGGAATAACTTTGAATGATGTAGTAGAAACACACTATGGGCCAAGTACAGGGGCTTATGTGTGCTAATGACTTTACATGGGGGCTGTGCGGATACATACAATGTGTATAAGTTCTTAGCTGACAATAATGGCGTGAATGATTATTCTATTTCTTGTTTGGCTTGTTATGTGATAAGTTATTGGCGTTACATTGAAGTTTATTAACAGGTTCATTACTAGATGTTGTAACTAAACTTTTTCTATGATGAGGTCACTTGCAGCAGGTTTAGAGGAGTCATTATTATGTTATCTCAGGGGGGTTGTTCAGCCTGACTGTTCGCTGGTAGATAAATTGAATTGATGAGGTTCTTCCTTTTTCTTCTTTTTATTCTTTGGAGAATTTACTCAATTGGAAATATGCTACACATTTGTTTGACTTTGGGTTCTTACTACAAGAAATTTATATCTTATTTAAAACAAGGCAACACATTTGCTTGTTACATACCATAAATTAAGCCTTGAGGTAAGTTTATGATGAAGATCTGTGAGATTATCTTAATGTACGGGTTGATTAAAACTATTTGCTTGCAACAAAAATATCCATTTAAAAAAAGTCTTGGTCAAGGCATAAGCAATGTCACAAAGTTAACAATATTTCTGTGAAAATTCAGCAAAATTGACAGCTTGGTGCCCAAGAGAAAAGTTGGTTGAACTTGCCACTGATTTGTTTTTTTCATGAATTTTTGAGAGTTCACAGAAATTCCCCCCTTCTCTTAATTCAGCTTCACCTTTGTTTTCTTTGGAGTGAAATGTGAATGTGGATATGCCTTTGGCGACCTAAATAAACCCACACTAGTAGGGAGAGAGTATGCGGGTAGGGAGCATCTGATGCAGCGAGAAGAGATGCATGCATCTCCGTTATAATTAAACTCTCCTTACCGGTAAACCAAAAAGAAGGTATTAAGTTATGTCCATGGGCCAAGTGGAGAATCTTGTGAGTGCTATATTGTTGGGAGAATATTAGTTATTAGCTAACGATACTGGTATGAATGATTGTTCCATTACTTGTTTGGCTTGTTATCTAATAAGTTATTGCAGTGGATTGTTGTGTATTAATAGTTTCATTACGTGGCGTTGTATTTCAGATTTTTTAAGTTTTGGTCAATATCAATAGTTTTAGACAAATCATTATTTATGTTAGCTCAGTGGGTATTTTCAGCCTGACATCTGGTTCATGTTCCCATAGTTAGCAGAGCCCATATTTAATTCAAAATATGTGAACAACATGTTGTTAGTTTCTCATAATTAGCAATTTTTATTATAATATGGTGTTTTCTCAACACTTACAATTGGGAAGAAGAATCAGTGATCGATATAGTGCAATTTTATGTTTCTGGAACAGAAAAAGATATGAATTTTCTGTCTAACTTCATTGACTACAACTCAGTGGTAGAATGATGCTTCGTCTATAGTTCTAAATGCATGAAACTCATATCCGCTTTAAAACAGCTAAGGTGATGCATTGGCTGGTTACATACTGTGAAATAAGCCATGAGTTAAGTTTATGATGAAGATCTGTAAGGGTATGTATGAGTTGCTTCAATATTTGCAAAAGAAAAGGCCATTTGTAAATTTTTTAAAATGCTGGGATAAATCTTAAGCTAAGTTGCCAAGTAAGCTCATTTTCATTTAAAATTCGGAAAAATTGCCTAATTGGCGCCTGAGAGAAAAGCCATTGAAAGTTTCAGCTGATTTGGTTTTCCATGAATTTTTGTGAATTCCATTAACTTTGCAATTTTTTCGGTTCCTGGAAATTTTCCCTTCGGTTCATCAGATCCCACCACTGTCTTTGTTGTGGTGAAACTGAGGATTTGGAGTGCGCACTTGGTATCCTACATTAGCTCACACTAGTAACAGAGAGAGAGAGAGAGAGAGAGAGAGAGAGTAGGCGGGAAGGGAGCTTCTGCTGTGGCAAGAGAACCATGCACTTCCATCAAAATTAATGCCAATCCATCTCCTTACTGGGGAAATTGAAATGAGGTTTTTATTTGAGCTACTTGTTTTAACATTGGTTCTCAATTTTCAATCCTTTTAGGATGGTTATTTTCCTTACTGGACTGGTATCGATGATTTTGATGCGAACTCTTAGAAACTGACTATGCAAAATATGCTCGTGAAGATGATGATTTGGAGACACTGGTAAGTCCTGCAAAGATCTAACTGTGTTTGTACTATCTATTCAGCATTTCATATAAGAAATTAATGGTTTTCTATCCTTCATTAGGAGAGGGATGTCAATGAAGAAACTGGTTGGAAGCTTGTCCATGGAGATGTATTTAGGCCTCCAAGGAATTTGGCATTATTATCTGCAGTTGTTGGTACAGGAGCCCAACTTGCTACTCTTGTTCTCCTTGTCATCCTGCTTGCAATTGTATATTGGGTATGTTTAGATCTATTTCTCATTTTTAGTTCATTAAATGTCATATTGTTTTTTATGTTCCAAGATTACTAGGATATGATGGTGATAGTGATAGTGCTTGTTAGTTGCCTCATAAAAATGCTATATTATTTTCAAGGTATCTTACAGAGTTAATGTATGTGTCATGCAATGAGTTGTTAATTGAATCTTGATTTTTATTTCAAAAGAGAGTATTGAAATAAAATTTACTTTAATATACAATTGTTGAGATTAGAGTGAAATTTGTGAGATCCTCTCCTTGAAAATTTTGTGAAAAGAAAAAAACGCTAAAAATAAGAGGCTTTCATATTTTAAGATATGCTTTTAAAGAAGTAAATTTGGAGGTATATTGGAGAGGATCTCAGCTCCTTGAAAATTAATCTAAGAGATCTGACAGATCACGGCGAGATGACTTTCCTAGCCTAGGACTTCTTGCATTTACAATTGACATCATTGAGTCAAGCAATGTTGTAAAGAAAAATCTTAGTAGATATCTATCCCACAAGAGATTTTAATTTGGCCAGAAATTAGGTATAACTGTTACTTGCTTGAGTAAAGCCTTTAGATGTTGACTTGCCAATTTGTCACATTAGATGCTGTGTCCAAATTGGTTGACCATAGTTTTTGAGGAAAATATTAAATTTTGGAATTAAATTTTTGTTCATCCATGAGTTTGTGCAAATAAGGGGGAAATCATGTTAGTAGAAGGTGGCATTGCTGCAAGATATCAGTGCTTTCTGAAACTGTGATTCTCAGGAGTGGTCCATTAAGGTAAGCACTAGTTTTATTTGACTGGTAGTTCAGCTATTGTTTCAATTTTTATGTCTGGAATGGTCCATGAAGGTTAAGCACTAGTTTTATTTGACTGGTAGTTCAGCTATTGTTTCAGTTTTGGCAACATTTATTCTATACAAAGAAGAGAAAATGGAAGATTGGTGCGACTAGTTTAGTTTTGGCTTGTCAAGCTGTGTTAACATGGGTGAATTTTAATGGCCTTATCACTTCTTCTCATGGGTTCATTGGTCCCTCCTATTTATTGTCTGTATTGTTATATATGATGCAGGCGTGGAGCAATTGCCACGACATTCATTGTGTGTTATGCTCTTACTTCATTTATCTCTGGTTATGTTAGTGGAGGACTTTACTCTCGTTGTGGTGGTATGACCTTTGTTCGAAATTATTTTCTTCTTTGCCTTGTCATTGTACTCCTCTGATTTGCTTTAATAAATGGTAGGGGCATAAGATTACATCCAGTGCCCTTGACCTTTTATTACAATTATTTTCTTCTTTGCTTGGTCACTGTTTTCCCTTGATTTTCTTTAATAAGTTGTAGGAGCATTAGATCCCGTCAGTATCTTGTATCAAGCTAACTTCTAAAATTAATCAGTATGGTTTCTGTCAAATTTAGCAGACGGTTGATTGTGACTTTCCACCTTCACCTTTTTGTTTCAACAAAAAGCAAGCAGTTTGCGGCCATGACAGCTTGGATCAATGACAGCATGCTTATTAGCCTGCCTTGAGGGTCTGAATGAGTCAAGTCTTATCACTGCTTGTATGCCTTGGACTTGATTATTTGTTATAATTTAGATTTTTTGTACGGAGAAAGTTTATATAATCAAGTCCTCTTGAAAGCTTGAGCAGTTCAATGACCCAAAATAGTTATTAGCCAAAAGTTACTAAACTAACACTTTCCCTGCATACACAAGCACGGTTGTGTGGGAACAAGCCATACCGGGGCAAGAATTAAACGTGGGTCCCCCTCGTACTTGATACCATTTTAGTTAACCACTTTTCCTAAAGCTTAAGCTTTTTTGGGAAGTGATTGACTATCTGCTTTGACATTATCGAGAAGGGAGCATTTGACTTTGTCAGAAATGATCTAACTGATGAAGTACAATTAGCAATAAAAATAAACTATTGAAGTCTAATTTCTTTGTGTTTGATTCATTGTCTGCATGTTTTATATCTAAGGTAAAATATTATGTCTTAGTTTGAAGTAAAAAAAAATTGTTTAATTATAATTACCAATATTATATCTTAGGTTGCGAAAAATGACTTGAGGTTCCTCCAAATCTTTGTTTGAATAAATATATATGTAAGTTAGTTGTTAACAGTCTTGAGAATAAATTTAGATTTTATTATCTAATAATCTGTGCAGAATATATGAGCTAAAATTACTTTATTTTTAACCATCAAATAAAATTATATTCTTATGTGATGATTGCGTACTAATTCAAGTCTTAATTATTTTTTTAACTTGGCAGGCAAAAACTGGATCAAATGCACAATCCTCACTGCATGTCTTTTCCCATTTATGGTCTTTGGGATTGGCTTTGCTCTGAATACAATTGCAATTTTTTATGGATCTCTGGCTGCTATTCCCTTTGGGACAATGGTTGTGGTGTTTATCATCTGGGCTTTCATTTCATTTCCACTGGCAGTTCTTGGTACAGCTGTTAGTCAAAACTGGAGTGGGGCTCGGAACAATCCTTGTCGTCTGAAGACCATTCCTCGTCCTATCCCCGAGAAGAAATGGTATTTAACACCATCTGTGGTGGCCCTTATGGGAGGGCTTTTGCCATTTGGAAGCATCTTTATTGAGATGTATTTTGTCTTCACGTCTTTCTGGAACTACAAGGTAGTTATATTCATTTTTATCATGTTTTATGATGCAGTACTGTTTTTGCTGCACTGTAAAATGTTTCTCTTGCTTTGCAGGTGTATTATGTGTATGGTTTTATGTTATTGGTGTTCATTATTCTGATTATTGTCACCATCTGTGTCACGATAGTTGGTACATTCTTTTTATTAAATGCCGAGAACTACCTTTGGCAATGGACATCATTCTTTTCTGCAGCATCGACAGCGGTCTATGTGTACCTTTAATCTATATATTACTATTGCGTGAAGACCAAGATGTCTGGATTCTTTCAGACGAGCTTCTATTTTGGCTACACTTCGATGTTTTGTCTTGGTTTACGAATACTATGCGGTGAGTTGATCTTTATTACGAGCTATATACAAGTTAGAAAACTAATGACTTTCATTTTTGTATGATCTGTTAAATGCAATAGTTTAGGTAGATACATAGATAGATAAGTATATATGTCGATGGTTATCTGTGCATGTTGGGGAAATATAATCTAGATATAAAATTTAGGAATGCCTTTGAAAATTCCACAACAGCATAGGAGAGTGAGTGTTTGCAAATTGTTGGGCTTCTACAGGTCCAGTCCTATTTATTCAAAGAAGCTCTCTAACTTTTCGTTTATAAGTGATGTCTCTTAGAACTGCTTATATGCTTTTTATCTTCATGGCGTTGATTGTGGTGGTTTTCTGCCTGTATTGTGCACAGGAGCTGTTGGTTATTTGGGATCGACGCTCTTTGTGAGGAGGATCTATAGGAACATCAAATGTGACTAAATGAGCCAGTAGGAACATGACATTTGGAGGAATGTCTTTGTGCGAATTCATGTGGGGAGAGAGTGCAGCCCCTGTAGATACTCTATTGTATTTTTGAAAGTCATTGGGTTTTTTAATACGAAGGGGGCTTGTATTTGGTGTTAGGTAGCTTTCCTATTTTGTTCTCATTTCTGTAAGCTAAAGCCTTTTTTTATTTAGCTTAGATAACTTCAGCCAAAGCCTTTCTGACACAATTTGAGAAATCAACAAAATGGCTTGGGAATTGCATTCTTAAAATATGTGATATATTTGTCGATCAAAGTTTTGGCGCATCACAAAATTACATTAATGTTGATTCATAATTAGAGAGTAGCAAATCAACAAAAAGGCATTGAAATTGAATTTTTAAATTGTTTAATATATTTATTGACAAAACTTGTGTCGCATCACAAAGTTACATTAATGTTTATAATAATTAGAGAATAGCGTACCAACATTATGGCATTGAACATACATTTATAACATATGTTAGTCAATAGATAAAGGATTCGGCCAGTGATTTGGGTGCCTCCAAACTTTTATGATAAGGAGCAAAACTTTTGGTTTTCATATATTGGCTTATATATAAAGGGTTTAAGATAGAAAGCTCTCAACAAGCTTTATGAAATGAAACCGCATGACTATGTTTTTTCAAATTTTTTGTAGACTCTACTTATACAACATACTTTTTGATAATAATTTCTTTTATTTTTGCCTATATTATATATGTTTGGATTTACGTATTTTTGACACACTTTGAAAACTCTCAAATGGCTCTATCTAATTTCTTCTATTACGAAATTAGTTCTAAAGTGCTTTATCAAATGAGACCTCCACCAAAGTGGTACCGAATATGAATAACCTTCTCTACGTCAAGTCTCCACCATCCTATGACATAATACTTAGTCTATGAGATTTTGACTTGCATTTGTCTACTATAAGTGTATTTGGGTCAATATAGAGTAGGTGTGTATAATTTATTGTTGTTATGATCCTAAAAGCATGTATTGCAGCTGTAGTATGCAAGGGAGACCTTTTTTTAATACATATTTTATTTACTTAGTCTATATTTATGCGCATTATGCATGTACATTCTTGCTAGTAGAGATAATTGGTCTTACATGATTATTGAAGAGATGTGTATTGGACATGAATCTCAAAAATAAAAAAACAAAGAAAATAAAATCATAGTTTTCAGAAATAAATTCTCTAGTCCCCAAATTTTTTGGCCTAAAACCTGATGTAAGGCAAGTCCATGTTTAACAACTTATCAGAAATCAGTGAAGTTATCTTCTTGGCTGCTACGCCAACAATATACCATGAAAGTAATCTACAACATTCTATTTCTTGAAATGGTCATGATTTTAAGGAAAATGGTGGGTTTACTAGAAACTATGGGGCCTTAGGTCAAGGGTGCATCTTGCTTAAGTTATATATGAAAGATATGACGATGCCGTTTCACACATAAAGTTGATACCATATTTGAAAAAAAAGATGAACTTATGTTGAAGATGCAAATCTATCCTTGTGTTATCGATTGTCATTATCTATTTTGAATCAAAATCCTAGGACGGCTACTTGCGCATCAAATTAAGCATACTTTTCATGAAAGAAAGCAGGAAGAGAGAAAAGATAACAACTGCATTAGGTATTAGCAAAAAATACTATTGAAGTGCATGTTGGTGGTAGTCTTTAACTCACATCCTTTTTAGCTATTCACACTTTTTATCCACTTAATCTCAATTATATGTTTGAGGTTGAATAATTAACAATTCTTGAAGATGTTGATTTTTATCACCTATATTGGTTGAAAGTCTCTAAAAGCAACTTATAGTTGGAAAGTGCAAGATCTGTAAAGTTTTACTAATGAATGTTACTGTAAAATTTTACTATTTTCTATTTGTTTTGATTTTGTATAATGGTTTGTTCTAATTAAGAATTTTCTTTGGTTTATTTTGAATTTTAGTTAGGAAACATTAGTGCCTAGCATAGTCTACCAAGTGCCACACTAACTGTTATCATTTTCCATATAATTCCTTTTATTTAGAAAATGGGCCCCACCCTAAAGACCCGTGACCATCGCAGATGATGTGCCAACTTCTTGGGCTACCGACTCTTTCTTAACATTTTAAATAGGCTTCGGCCTTGTCAAATTCGATTTTGGTTCATTTTACTAAACGGGTTCACTTATTCCATGTTGGGACCATTGTAAAGCCTACTTACTTGCCCTAGCTATAAAAAGAAACATTGACCATTTCCTCATTTGCGTGGGTAGAGATTTTGGAGATTTAGAGAGTTCTACCCCGTCTTAAGAAGTGAAAGCTTAATCCAAGGTAAAATCCTTGAAATCTCTCCATGTTTTCTTTTGATTTGACATTCAATCCCACATTCTCCTTTTGAATGAGAATCTAGGTTTTTTTCTCCTCAAGTACATTCTTGTACTCATATTTTGAAACCCTAGAGTCATGATTCTTACTTCTATTCTTGTAATTTTTGTTTTGGCCACAAGAGAATGCTAGATCTATCATTCATTAGTGATTTTGAGTCTCTTTTTGGTGGAAATGTGAGGTTTTTGCTTGGGGCTAATTTAACCCAATTTGTTAGGTAGCGATTCTTTGAGCTTGGGAGGAGATTGAAAAGTCTATAATCTGATTCAAGGTAAAGAGTTTTTATTTGATATGGTTTTACTTGTACTAACATCATATTTGTGGGTGGATTCATGTTCTTAAAGTGTAGGGATGTGTTTGAATGGATGATTTAATGGTGTTTTGACATAGATATGAATGCGTTATGTTAGATCTATCATGTCTAATGCTTAGAGAATGATTATATGAAGTTTTATAAAATTTTATGAACTTTTATGGAATTTTTGAATGAATTCAAATCGGTTTTGTACAAATAAAAAAAATTATTTTTAGGTTTTTGGGCTGACCGATTTGCAAAACTGCAATTCCAAGAATCTTTGTTCTTGATCAATCACCCCTTGAGGCTGATTGATTGGCTATACAGAAAAATGGTTGTGTTTATTTTGAAGCGAGATTTTGATCATTTCTTTATGTCCTTCACATGACACTGATAGAGTATGACCGTGCTAAAGTATGAATGCCTGCACACATGTGACATTAGTTATGTATGAGTCATGTTCCACTAACTTATTTATGAATATGATAATTTATGTTAATGCATACTTATGCTTATATGATCTTATTAGTCACATATGGACCATATCTCATGTATGATAGGGTTATTATTAGCATAACTACTTATGCTTGCATATATTAGCATTGTTCGTATATAAATCATGTCACATACATCATGAAAATGATTTGTTAAGCTATTATTAACCGTGTTTAATTATGATTAGTTGTTGTATGTCATAGTTTTCTCGATTAGCGATATTGGGGATTTGAATGAATAGGTTTTTCGTCAAATGGGTGGGATTTTCTGTCTAAAAGGGTAGGGTTTTCCATTTCAAAATGATAGGTTTCTCCTTGGGTGAGAAGAGCTGAATGCTATAATGAGAAAACTATTAACACTTCTACAATGAGTTATAGGCTTATTTGTTCATGTGACTGGCTAACTAGGGACACTTCCATATTATAGGATTTGCCAAACAAGTTCAGGTATTCCTATCTTAGGAATGCTGGGTAAGTAGGATAGGTATCTTTGGGTTTTGGGATTTATCTATTGTAAGACATTCATTGAGCTATTTATATATGTTTGTATATGGATTATGATGTTTATCTACGTAGGTTTCATGTATAGATTATGAGGCATGTTTACAAAGGGTTTGTGTATAGATTATGATGCTTATGTATACACAGGTTGTGTATGGATCATGATACTTGATTATGCATTATGTTGATGGATATGTCACTTTAATGTATATGTTGTATATGTGGATTATGAAATATAATTTAGACATGATGCACATGTTTTGCTTATGGATATGTGATGCATGAATGAGACATTTTCACAGGTTGTATCTGTGAGAGATTTAATGTGCTCTTGTGTTATTAACATTGATTTTTGCATAAGGCTTATGTGATGCTTCTTATAGATTATGTTTTGATATTAATGTAAGCTTTATGTTTTCAAAACCTTACTGATCTAAGCTTATGCCGTTTGTATTTTTTTGTTTTGGGGTATCCCTTAGGGATCCTTTGTATGCTTATGCCATGTAGGTTCTCAGGATGATCTATTTTACGAGCACAAAGGTGATTACATGCACATGGAGTACAGGATAGCTCTTATATGTCATGGGATAGACTTTTGATGACTTGTATTATAACTTGTGACACTTTACATGATGTAGGAGAGCCTATTTTGATGGCTTAGACATGATTGTTGCCTTTTAATGCTTAAGACTTATTATGTTTTTATGAGCTTATGTGGGTATTGTGAATGACGAAGAGACTTTAACTAATTTTGTTATCTTCTAATAATTACTTTTGCAGAAAATGGTGTTGTATACTTCGATCTAACCCTATTTTGGGTTAGTATTTAACTTGTCATACCTTCATCATTTCTGTTCAGCCAAGTTCAGGTCAAGGAGCTGTGGCAAGGGTGTGACAGAGAGAGCTAGGGTGGGGCCTTGCGTGGCTTTGACTATACACTGAAAGCAATATCAATTAATTGTTGCAGAAATTGTTGTTAGACTAAAACCCATCATGCTAGTGTTATTTTAAGCATCCCATAATATGTTATTCACATGCATTAGAAAATTTTGACACCAAAAGTTATTTTTTACCATTCATCAAGATATTCTAGATTTTTGCCAGTGCGAGGACATTAAAATAAAACCCTATATGATGCCCAAATCAATTTGGCCCATGTTCCAACATATCTTTCCCTATTTTGCTAATAAATAACACCCTTAGTTTGCCTCCAAAGTTGGTAGAGGTTACAAGACACACGCCCCCTCCTACCAACACTTTGGAGCAAGAAACAATGGCATTTCCTCATATAAAGGGTTTAGATAGAAACTTTGTGGCCCTTCTTCATAGACAGAGTTTAAGCATAGGGAGTATCATCATGTGGCAAGTTCGAGGTTACTCTTTGTAGAATGTTCAACATAAAGGTGCGTGAAGTTTGAATTTAAGCTTCTTTTGATAAGTAAGATTAATGCAGTAAGATTAATGCACCCCACATACGATATATGCCAATGGTATTTAACCAATGTATGGGTGAGATCCAACAAGCACAACTAAGGCTGAATTGGAAAATCGGATATAAGTCACTTTGATAAAATTCTTATCCTTATTTTCCTGAGGGGATTGGTGGGAGGGTAAGGTGCTCTACGAGGACAGTTGGAACCCCTTCTAGTCGGGTCTTAAGGATTTAACACCCCTGATAGCTTTTGATGATAAAAATCTTTAAAAATGCTGGCTTAGTTTTTGGTTTTATAAGAAAGAAATTCCTGCAGAATTGGTTAGACAACATATTTTAAACTCCTTTTTGACTCCAAAAACTCCCTGAGTCAACTCAGCTCCTTCTAAGTTGAGCAAACTTTGTCGCTAATGTTGTTAAATTTTAATTGTTTGCTAACAAGTGCACGAATCTATAGTAGTTAAGTGGCTAAATTGAGTATCGATCCCACAAAGACTTGAAATCGGAAAATCAAATTTAATCTTAAACCCTAATTTAGTTAACAAATATAAATAGAATGACTTGATTAAATTAACTAACAAAAGCAAATTAGAGTTTAAAGGCAATTAAAATATCTAAATTAAAATTCTAAAGTTTTAATCTAAGAATAAGAAAGTGATACAAAATAAATAAAACACTATCAAATAAGCAAAACACTAAGGCATAGGAATCCATATTCATTAAATCATAACAATTCATAAGTATGATCATTGATAATATTTCCACACCATCTCATAATAATCTAGAATTTAATCTTAGTTATTATGGAAAATATCATCATTAAGCTTTCATTTACAATAACCAAATACTTTGTTTCTCCTCACTTCAACTGATTGAAAGCAAGTCATTAATGGTATCCACAATTTATAAATCACAACTACTACCCAATTTCAATATTAAAACAAGACAAAACCAAGTAAGAAACTAATGAGTACCAAATTTAAATCATGAGAGAAACATGACTAAACTCATATCTAAATCAATCTCATCAATTAAATAGGTAGAAAAAGTTAACATTAAATTTACCATTAAAAAAAATTAATCAAGTCTCATAATCATGAAATTCTACAATTTAATGAAGCTTCATCAATGCCCTAACAAAAAGGTTTAGCTACTCATTGACCTAAGAAATAAAATTTCCATTGATAAAAAGAAATTAAGAGAAAAGTAAATATTAGGAAAATGAAAACTCTAACTTGGCCAACTTGATCTTAGCTTCATTCTTCTCTTTTTCTTATTTTTCTTCTTTGATTTGTTCTCATCTTTCTTTTGCTTCACATTAGAGCTCCTTGAAGGAAGATGATGGTCGGACCCTTCTCTACAATTGGCTCTCCTCCCTAGGTCATCCCATGCCTTTTTATACTATCAAGAGCACGTCTCAATCAAATAAGTACCTAAGTTTGTCTTTCCATTAATAAGAATGGGGCCCACCACTACAACATTCTTAATTGATTCACCTTCTCAATTTCGTCCGTTCCTCAATTGGTCTTCCGGTTTGAGCATTCTTCTCTTGTTTCCCACTTTGTTGCATTCTATCTTTGCCACTTTACTTAATTAAGACATCTTCCTTTTTATAACCTCTTCCCTAATTTAACTCTAACCAACTTCTCTATTCCTCTTTTTGGTTCTTTCCTCATTTAAGACTTTCCATTTTTTGTACTTTTTATTTCTAAGCACTTGACCATCTACTTGGTTTTAGAAAAGGAATTTTTCAACTTGAACTTGTTCTTGCACAAAAATTCATCATGAATGCTCCAAAATAGCAATTTTATTAAGGGAAAAGTTAAAAAGCACCCGGGCTTACGCGCGTGTGCGTGAGCCTGGGCCCTTTCAGCCGTTGGATCTAAATCCGACGGCCTACGTTACTCAGGGCTTAAATGCCCCCTGAGTAGCATGGGCCGTCGGATTTAAATCCGACGGCCAAAAAGGCCTGGGCTCACGCTCACGCTCACGCGCGTGAGCCCGGGCGCTTATAAACGGGTCTCTTTTATTAATTAAGCTCATCAAACCCTATAAAATAGAATTAAACTCTAATAAGCCAATATTAATATAAAATCAACCTTAAAATGTATAAAACTAGGGTATATAAATAGTTATATTATGAGCAAATCAGTTGACTCCAATAAGCATAACTCCCTTGATAACTCAATTGAATCCCCAAGTCAACTCATTGAGTTTTTTCTATCTTGGCCAACTCATATTGACTCCTTAATCTCTATGCAATTATTTTCCATTCAAACCTACCCATTTATACTTCCTAAATAGAATTTATTGAAATTTATGATAATTATTGCCCCTTTTATTGAAATTTATGTTATAATTACAATGTTTTAATTATTATGTTGTTAGTAGGTAACTAACAAAAATGATAAGGCTTCCTCATATGGGTCATTTAATCTATTAATTAAAATTACACATTTTATCACATTGGCATGGTACATCAATACATTCTGATAAAAAATATACCACAAAGTTAAGTTTATAATTAGATCTTTGTTGTACTCCAAATACTTGCAATAGGAGGAATAAACTATAATGCATAACCTCTATAAATTCATTCTATGAGTTACAATGAGTACTTTTTGGATAAAATTTTAGATCTTACATATTTGATCTTGTGATCAGGTAAATTTTTTTTGCTTTTTCATATCTTCATGTTGAGGAAATTGATTATTTTGTCATCTTAGTACACAACTTTTTTCTAGGAAGTCTTTAATTTTTTATTATGCCCAAACATTTGAATGATGTTGAAGGTTTTTATATTTTAGACTAAATATATTTTTACATTTTTGCTTAAATTTGTTTAGTGTGTAAATGTATACATTATTAATAAATTAAGTTTTACATATTGCATTACTCAATTATGTCTCCATTCAGATTCTACTCAGCTTCAAGGCCTTAGGAGTTAAGTATGAGTCATAAGTTTATAAACATAAGGTTTGATAAGTCGAAGGTTATTGATGGGACCTTTATCACCTATCAAAGTGTCTCTCAATGTGTTGAAGTATTTTTGGACTCCTATGGAAGAAACAACTATTGGACTATTGCCATTTTTTCATAGTTGTGAAATGGTTATATAAGTTAGACAAGCATCAAAGTAATCTCAATACATTTCAAACAAGTGGTTGTTGTGCATTAACTCTATTTAATCCCCTCAAATGGGATTCTTTGTATCTCCTCTATAAAAAAGCCACTCCATAGTCTTCTGAAGGTATAAAAAGGGTTAGAAAGTCTCCAAAGAACTTGTTTTGATCCCAGTCTATCAAATCTCTCTTTATCAAATACATCAGATTTTCACTCTTTTCCTCAAAATTCCTTTGTTCAAGCTATTGGGCACCAACAATGCTCTTCAAAGAGTTTAGTCGTTCTCAACAAATTGCAACTTTAGTTTACGTGAGAGGTGTATAGTATATTAAAAGCGGATTACTGGATACATCTTCATCTTAAATTTATGGTTGATATCATCAAATTCTACTCTATATTATGTTATGAATCTTTGGGAGAATCCTTGTTGAATTGTAACATCAATATTGCATAATTGAAAGATCCAAAAAGACAAGAAGAAAACAATTTGCTTTGTTTATGGGAAATCAAGACATTTTGATAATCAATGTAGATAATAAAAATGGAAAGATAATGGGCAACAAAATGACAATGGGGCTCAAAATCCTCAAGCTAACATGTTGATATCAGGGACTAACAATGTTGGAAGTGATGAAAGGCTAGTAACATATAACTTGAACAAAACATGGCATGTTAGCTTGCTGATTGGTGGATAGACATGGAAGGAAGTATCCATATTTGAATTGATATTTTATTGTTGTTTTCTTACCAAGAAGTGAAGGGAGAATTTTGAAAATGGGCAATGACTCGGTTGCACAGGTAGGTATATAGTGAGGGAATGGTGGATGTGAAATTTACTAAAAGGAAACACTTTGACTCTCTACAATGAGCAACAATACCAAGTGTTCAAAAATATCTTATTATTAGAGTTCTCTTTAATCAAAATGGATTTAAATTCATGTTTAAGTTAAATAAAGTTGTAATATCTAAACATGATGTCTTTAATGGTAAATGTTTTATTTGTAGTGACTTATTAGCTAAATTTTATTCCTTGTAATGCCTTTTCTATGAATGCTAAGAATTCAATTTTTTTGAATGTTGAATCTTGTGAGGCCTGAACATGAACACACAAATGTGGAAACAAATAATGAGCCTTAAGTTGATTCCAAAGTCAAGTGTTGAAACTGACTCTAAATGAAAAATTTGTGTTCAAGCTAAGCAACCTAGGAAGCCTTATAAGTCAACTTATTATGATATTTTTGAACTCATTCATAGTGACACATGTGAAATGAATGATGTTGTGGCAAGAGGAAGTATTAGCTTCTTCATAACTTTTATAGCTGAATTCTTTAACTATTGTCATGTTAACATACTTAAATAAAAATATGGCAATCTTCATAAATTTAAAATATATAAGAGTGAGGTGGAGAATTAAATGGGAAAAAGGATAAAAAGTCTTTGTTCTGATTGGGGTGGATAATATTGTTCACGTGATTCACTTCAATCTAATAGAGATAATACATGAAACCATGATACCTTATTCACTTCAATCTAATAGGATAGAGAAAAGGAAAGTTAGAACCTTCATAGATATGGTTAACTCTATGTTTTCATATTCCGGTTTACCTAAAAATTTGTGGGGAGAAACTATTCTTTGTGCTTGTTCAATTCTAAATAGGGTACCATATATAGGTCAAGGAAAAACCTCATATGAACTTATTAAAACAACAAAACCTAGTGTGAAATACTTCAAAGTGTAGTGCCTTGCTAAGGTTAAAATACTACATGTCAAATCAAACAAACTAGAATCAAATATTAATGATGGGGAATTCATTGGTAATGCACATTGTAGTCATACATATAGATTCTTGGTTAGTATGAATGTGACCAATTATTCAGATAATATTATTTAATAAATCAAATGGCACAATCTTCTTTCAAAACATCTTCCCTTCAATGGAAAGGAAGAAGAAAATTGTGCATGACCAAAATACTATGTCATTTAATCCTAGAGTTGGAAATGACACACCTAAAGTTAGGAGTAAAAACTTAGAATAAAAAAATTCATTAATGATGATTTTTATACTTTATTTGTTGGAAAATCCCTATGACTTTTGGTGATGCAATGATAACTAGTGATGCACTTTTATGGAAAGAGGCTATTGAAAAAGAAATAGATTCTATACTTGTACATGGAACATGGATCCGAAATGCCTATCTCGAGGTTGTAAACCCATTGGGTGTGCAAGTGGATATTGAAAAAAAACTTAATCTAGATGAATTTGGTGAAAAGTAGGAGAGCCTATCTTTTATTGAGAAGAATTGATCGGTACAAAGTAAGTGATCAAAACAACAAATAACTTGTACATAAATTAAATAAATAAAATTGGACTAAATATTTTTATTTCATGCTATAAAACTATATATCTTCTATTGAATTTATTTTCTAAAAAATCATAATATGATAAAGAAAAAACATTAAGATAAATAGAAATTTTTTAAATAAATAACAAATTGTCATATTCAGCAAGTACAAACATACAAATATACTTTTTTGACAAATAGAGTATATATTTACATATTTTTGTATAACAAACAATGTCAATATTTATTCTTTTTCTGCATGAGTGGTTACATTTTGTGCAGTAAACAAAGTATAAATATTTAAATTTTTTCAGCAAATACAAGAAATATTTGCTATGAATGATATAAAATATAAATGGTTATACTTTTCGCAATAAATACTTAAATTGTACACATAATACATATCAGTATTTTAAGTGATAGTGTAAATAGTTATATTTTGACATGCGAAGAGTAATATTTATATTGTTTGTTATATATAAAGTTCTATATTTTATGTTGAATGAAATTTACAAAAAAAATTTAATATGATAAATAAAAAATAGTATGACAGGTACAAGTTTAGAAATTTGTTAGTAAATGACATATTGAAATATATACAATCCAATGAACAAGCAGCTTATGACTACATAACATGCAATTAAGAGACACATAATTGTAATCCTCCTTCCAGATAGGGGAGTATGATTATCTATTTTAGAGCTATTATATAATTGAAGTGCCTAGAACTTCATGGTGGATAATAGTTTTTCTTAATTTTTAGAAATTTAAAAAAGGAATTATTTCATGATTGATTGCTATATCTTTTATCAGAGCCAAAGCTGAAGTTAAATATGCCATCGATCAATTTTTGTAGGATTATGGCCTTTTTGCATGGCCATACACATGATAAGCCTCCATATCCTTATATTCTTCTATGGAGGATATTCACCTCTGTTCATGTTAGGATCCCATGAGGAAAGCCGATGATGGTTGGGTTGGAACCTATAGATGCTGTAATAATTCAATGTATGAAGTCTCACACCAAGGGATAGGATGGAGATCTAGAGGATCAACAGGCACCTACAGATGAGCCAGCCCAGTGGATTCAACTAGAGAGACTTGTTACGTATGTTGAGTTTAGTACATTCAAAGATGGGGTATATTAGGGACATCGAGGGGGAGCATTTTGATGTTGATGATGATGTTGGAGATGCTTGAGTGTGTGTTTTTATATTACTTTTTCATGTATGCATGTACTTAAACTTGTTTCAGCTCAATTTATGTTTCGTTTGACTATGGGATGCATTTTGAATCTGATTATGTGATGGATATGTAATGAGGAACATGTTTTATTGTATGGATTAGTTATTTTCATGTCTTATGGTGATTATATGACTTGATTGTGCTTAATTGACTATTTTTGTTAATTATTTCTTAGCCTTTTGTCTATTTGTGTCAAAAAGGAGGAGAAATGATTAACAAAAAAACCAAAATGCTTATTGTCATACTATTTGGAGAGTACTATGCAAATTGTTTTGATTGTAATTGTGTAGGATAAGTTCAGGTTAATAAGAGGCTTTTCAAGATCAATTTCAATATGTCTATGTTAATTCATATTATTGTCAAGTCATACATATAAATTGAAAGTCAATGCATTATGTCAAGAGTCATAATTTTTTAATTTTATTTTTAATCTTGTGTTTTGTCTCAAAATAGCCAAAGGGGGAGATTAAAAGAATATATGTGCATATGTAATGAAATTGGCTAATTTCATTGATCAAGACTATGTTAGAACTTTGAGTGTGTAATTAGTCTTAGAAATCTAATTAGATTTAGTTGTGGTCGAGTCACGTTTGGAATTGATGGACTTGAAAAATAAGAGCAGACATGTTCTTATGGATCAAGACTAAAGACGAAAGAATATTGATGGAAAAAGAAGTTGATTACGTATAGATTCTCTTACAAAAGTCACTTAGAAAAGTTTCCAAAGTTATTTTGAAGTTTCAGACAAATTTAGGGTAAAAGGGTAAATTGATAATTAGATAGTATCAACAATTGATTACTGAAACATAAACTGCACAAATCAATCGATCACTTATGAACTATTGCATGGAAGAGATACATTGATTGATTGCATCTGCAATAGACAATCGACACCAAAATTATCCCTTTGTAAACCAAAGCCGAGAGTTTTTCGATCAATCACTTCTTCGATAGATCGATCAATCAAGGAGTCATGCCATAAGGAAATAGTGAACACTTGATCACTATTTGGAATGATAAATCGCTAGCAGTTTTACATGCCCTAAAAAGCATTTTTGGAAGAATTTTCAATCTTAGTTGCAGTCAATGACTTAAACAAACTTGGAGACCTATATAAAGGCCAAGGTATGACGAATTTGAAGAAAAAAAAACCTAGCAAATATTGGAGAAGAAAGGACACCCTTTGCTCAATCTTTTCCTAGAGAATACATAGAAAGCTTGAAGAGATTATTTATGAATGATTCATGGTGATGCACAACTAAAATGAGAAGATTTTCACACAACAAATACAAGAGGAGTGTTTGCAAAATTTTTCAAATGTTGTTGAAGAATCTCAAAAGGTGAATCAACAAACAAAGGAGTCTTTGCTTGTGTTGCTAGAAGAAGATAAAGAACAAAACATGAACTACAAAAGCTTCAAGTATTCAAAGTGGAAGAATTGTAGGCCAACAGTAATAATGAAGAAGATTGAATGAAGAAATTTGTGTCAAAATTTTGAGGTTGGTTGGTTGTTTTTTGTTTTGTAAGTTCTATATCTTACTATTTCATTGATTTAGGGGCTATGAAACTCTGTAAGATTCTATTGATTCCGCCCTAATTCTGGCTCGAATTATTGGAATCATGTTTGTATACTGAAGGTGGGCAAAATTAAAAATTCCCTTCCGTTTGATAGAGCTCGAATTTAGGAGTGTAATAGTACCAAGAACGTGCATATCTAAGTTTGGGAGAGAGAGAAAGAGTTATATTTGTTTAAAGTTTTAAAATTGGGTTTGATGTGACATCCAAGTTTATTCTAAAGCATTTCACTTCCGTTTCTAAAAACCCAACTCCCAAATAGCCATTTAGTCTTGGTTGAGGCTGCCATGTTTTTTTGCCTGAGTTGGGTTTTCCACACAAAAATCCTTTTGTGATTGTGTAGCGTATATTCTTAATTTGATGGTTAGATTGATCATGAATAACACATAGTTATTAGGTTTTTTCATTCATCTTTAATACAAATTCCTGCACATTGAGGCTACAATTTGTAGTGTTTATGTTTGTAAGATATTCTGATTAGGGGCAATCTAGTGATCTGCTATGCTCCTCTACCTAGATATTAAGCTCTCACAATAAAAATAGAAACATAATCACATCCTCCTACTAGATGAAGGTGCATCTAATGGGTAAAATACAATTTAAAAATAGTAAAAGCTCCACATTGCCCATGCTAACAAAATAGACACGACGATAAGATCTTCATGTGTTGCTAGGCTAATTATGTCATTCAAAATTGAATTACATTTATGGAATCCTAATGTTCAGGATCCCGATAAAGACTAGAATAGTAATTGGCGATCCAACTATTGGATCTTTCATTGTTTTCTTTGAATTTGTTGAGTTAACCTCGATAAATGTGATCTCATCCTCATGCACATGCTCATTGGGTGCTTTGATATTGTCATCATGCACATGCTCATTACATCCTTTGATACTGACATTCTTAATCACCAGGAAGATAACCCAAAAATCAATATGTAAAAAAAATCATTCGAAGCATATATGAAATGACAAGAGAGCTTTTATACAATCATCCCTATTCTCAAGAGAGTATAGTACATGTTACATTTTATCTTTTTGGTGTCTTGCTTTTACAACATAATGCTATGTCAGCATAAAATAAAGCATATGGCAACTACTAGGTCCATGCTATGACTAAAAAGATAGAAAAATAAAAAATACAATATCACCAAAATATCAGAGGTATTCTCTCTAAATAAATGTATTGGCATCTATAGTAGCTTGAGTTTGTAGAGAAGATATACAATTTTCTAGTGAGTTTAATATTTGTCTAATCAACTAAGCAATTCACTAGATTTTAAAACTAATACTTCGACAAGTAAGAATTAAGAGTTCCAGCCTCTATATGCTAGATATGTTTTTATAAATCAAGACTAAATAATAAAGAATGTTGATGAAAAAAAAGTTTATTAAGTACATAATAAGTATGAAATATATATCTATTTTATATACCTTTTTACCTTATTTGCTAATATAGATTAGGTTAATTTAGTGTTAGTTATGGTTTATTTAGATTAAGATAGTTTTTAATATTTTAGTTTGATTATTAAATAATTTTAGAAGTTATTAGTAGTTTAGGCATGTATTTAAATTAAGTTGGGATTTTAATTACATTTTACATGTCTAAAATATGATATTTTATATTTTGTTAGCAAAGTGCGCTTACCGAGGTACTTGGAAGATGTTTGGAATAATTCACAATAGTCTTGACATGCTTTAAAGTGACCTAAATAACTTTTCGCAGTTATAAACAAGTTGCAAATTAATATTAACATGAAAAAAAAAGCTTAATGAATAGGAAATGGACTGTCCAGTGAAGAGATGTCCAGATTATAGAAACAGTGTAGCCGATCGAATGGGGTGTTTTTAGCATCAAACGACTAAATGTGATTTTGAAGAACAATGCAGTATAGGCGATCGAATGGGCATGCGGGGCGATTGATCGGGATAACGTGCAGTTTCTTAGTTTAAGCCAATTTTTAATCCTTTTCATATTAAACTTCTTCCTACGGTTCTTATGCCTATATAAAGACATATTTGGCTCGAAATTGAGGGATTCTAGTATATTTTCTGAAGAGAAAAAGGAAGAAGAAGATGAGATAGAACTCAAAGCTTTTAATGGAGATTAAAGAGCTTCTTTCTACAATGAAAGACTAGACTTTTCATTTACTTAGGAGTTGATGAAGCTATAGATAAATTTAGTTTCTTTTCTTTTTAATTTAGATGTTAGCTGTGAATGATGACAATTGTATGATAAAGATTTCTTTTTTAATGGAAGAACTTTTAATGTTTATTCAAGTCTATGTTGATTTATTGTCTTGTACATGATAGATTGATGTGGTTTTGATATTTCATCGATTCTAATTTCTATGATTTAGATAAGATGGTCATGCAATAGTTTTAATATTCAAATAATTAATAAATTTGATGAGTTATACTAAGATTAGACGAGTCATGCCTATAGTTAGTTTAGTGTAGATGATTCGTGCTATTATCGTAGATAGTTCATGCCATGAATTTAATTAATGATTATTTCGGAAGTAATTCTAGCTTGTAGCTGAGAATACTTGTTCATATTCACACTAAATTTAAATTAAAAGTTAAGGAATTGTTATGGTTTTATAGTAGATTCAATTTCTTAAGTAAATTCCTTCATATTAATCTTTTGCTTTTAATTTAGTGATTATTTATTTTGCTTAATTTTAATTTTATGTTCTTTTTAGTTTTTAATTAACAAATTCTTCTATTAGATTTACTAATAATTTATCTGTCCCTTAGGTTCGACAACCCTTAAATATTTAACCTAGTATAATTACCTTGTACACTTGCAAAGGGTTTAATTATAAACAATGAAGTTTTTGATGCTATTATCGGGGATGGTGTTGATTTGTTACTAAATTAGTATTAGGATAATTCTAGCTACTTTAGTTTCAGTTACTTTAATTTTTAGGTTTATTTTTAGTTTCTTACCTTCTTTTAATTTGATCTTATAGGTTGAATTGTAGACCGTGCTTTCTACACTTGTGGCCACAAGTGGACATCGACAAGCATAGTGCTTCTCTTCGGTTTGCAAGATCATTTTCTCTCTTTATTTTTATTTTTTTTAGTTAGTTTTTTCTTATTTTTTCCCTTTTTACATTTTAAATTGTGTGGTGTGTTTGTGGTGTATGCATGGTCGTTTCTCCTTACTTCCCCGATTAGTACCATTTGGCCCTTGAGCTTGAGCAGACATGTAGGAGAGCCGAGTTGCCCTCAACCTACATTCCTACACCCCCAAACTATCCCACCAATTCTTCTTTCCACACTACTTCTACCCCCATCATGTCTGAACATTAGTTAGTAGATACACCACTCAAAGCTCTAAGGGAGTATTACTCTTCCAATGAGTACACCTCCCCTTCATGCATTAGGTTGCTAGCAGTTGCTGCTCAAAATTATGAGATTAAGCCCAATGTCATTCAAATGCTTCTATCTTTTTAAGGGCTTAAAAATGAAAACCATATAGGCACCTAGATGACTTCTTAGAACTATGCACAACTTTTAAGCTCTCAAATTTAACTGATGAGGCTATCAAACTTCGGCTTTTCCCTTTCACACCGAAAGATAAGGCTAAAGAATGACTCCACTCATTATAGTCAAACACTATCACAACATGGGCCCAAATGCAATAAGAGTTCCTCAAAAAGTACTTCCCTATATGTAAGACCAACTAAATGAGAAAGACAATAACCACTTTTGCCCAACTTCCCACTGAACAGTTCCATGAGAGTTGGGATACACTTAAGGACCTTCTTAGGAGGTGTCTTCATCATGAGGGTCTTATTGAACAAAACCGACATCTTATTGATGCAAGTTGTGGGGGTACCTTTTTGTTAAAAAATGAAAATGAGGCATCGAAACTTTATGAGGACTTGAGTGAAAATTCTCTTCAACATGCTGCGCTGAATAGAAATGAGAGTGGATTATCTACCTTGAAGTGACTTGTATGAAGTCAAAAACCCATTAGACCTCTCCTCCAAAGTTGATACTTTGAGTAGGAAGCTAGACCTTCTTATGACTTCAACCCATCAGCCCACTCCCTTCACTCAAGATGCATGCACAATTTGCCTTAGCCCAGCCCATACTATCATGGAGTGCCCCTCTCCATCTCAATTTCTTGAGCTTGTCCAAGATCATGTGAATGCCACCCAATCCTTCCCTAGCGCTGAGAATAATTCATTTTCAATCATGTATAACCCTTGGTGGAGGAATCATCCTAACTTTTCTTGGCAGGTACAAAACGAAGGGGTTGCAAGCAACCAACCCCTAGGCAACCATTCCAAGTCCTACCAGCCCCTATCCACCAACCTCAAGTGCAACCTCTGTATGTCCAACCCAATAGGAGTCCGAGTTTTGAAGAAAAGGTCTTGAGTGCCCTGCAAGGCCTTCAATCTCAATCCCAACTTCTCCATTCTCACACACAATCTATAGGAAAGTTAGAAGCCCAAATTGGACAACTAGCCAATGCTATCAATAAGCGAGAGATGGGGACGTTGCCCAGTGAACCTCTACAAAACCCTAAAGTTTAATTTCGGGTAGAGGGAGCTCATCCCTCTAATGAACAAGTTAATTCCATAATGACCTTTAGGAGTGGGAGGATTGTTGACAAGAATGTTGGGAGGACACCAGTGACAGATGATAGGAGTGAGGAGTTAGAGAGGGCAGCCCTTAATGAGCCACAAGTAGAAGTGAGTGCACCTCATGAGAAGGAGTTTGTATCTCCTTCCCCTTCCTCAGAGCCACAGTCTAAGACCACTTTTGAGGGATCTTATATTCCAAGGGCACCTTTTCCTTAGTGTCTTGACATGACCCCACCATTTAAAAAGAGCACGACTAAAATAGATGATATTCTTGAGACTTTTAAATAAGTCAAAATTAATCTCCCCCTCTTAGATGCCATTAAGCAAGTCCCTACTTGTGCTATGTTCCTGAAAGACCTATGCACTCAAAAGCTTAAATCTAAGACCCACATGTCTAAGAAGGTCTTTCTCACCGAGCAAGTTAGCTCTCTTTTGAAGTTTGACACCCCACCTAAGTATAAGGACCCTAGAGTGCCCACTATTTCTTGTGTCATAGGCGATCACTCTATCCATAGAACCCTCATTGACCTTGGTACGAGTGTCAATCTACTCCCTTACTTAGTGTATGAGAAACTAGGGTTAGGTGAATTGTAGCCTACATTAGTTACCATGCAGCTAGCCGACCGCTCTGTGCGTTAGCCTCAAAGAGAAATTGAGGATGCTTCAATGAAGGTTGACCGGTTCTTTGTCCCTGTTGATTTTATTATCTTAGATATGGAGACTGTTGCCTGCCCCACACGTCAGATTCCTATCATTCTAGGTCGCCCTTTCGTTGCCACATCTAATGCATGCATAAATTGTAGAACGGGGGTAATGGAGATGACCTTTGGGAACATAAAAGTGCAACTAAATGTTTTTGATGTGTCTAACCATTTGTCTGCAACTTCTAATGTTGAATATTTTATGGTAGACAATTTTAGGTTTGATGCTTATGATAGAGGTCCATCTTTTGTAGCATCAGCCCATAATCAAGTCATGCCTTCTAATTTTTTTGCATCATCTTTTTGGTGACTTAAGAGAAGAGCCAATGCCAATATCTACCAGCCACCCTGATATATTTGAGAATGTTGGCAATGTTTGGCTAAAGACAATAAATTTAGCGCTTCTTGGGAGGCAACCCATGTTTTTGATATACTTCTTTTCCTTCCTTTTGTTATTTTCTTTGCTGCATTTAGGTTTTATTTACTTATTTTTCTTAGCTTTTTTTTTCTCATTATAGTTTTTCTTCTTTTATGGGATATATAATACTTTAGGTTTTGGGGAATGCTCATCACTTATATTTATTTCTTTTTTCCAATCCTATGTACTTCACTTTCAGATTAGTGGATTAGTTATGCTTTCAGGTGATATCCCTTTCTTTCCCTCTCTTACTTATTCTTGTCATTGTAGTATATATGTTCTTTAACATTGAGGACAATGTTTAGTTTAGGTTTGGGGGTGTAGAAAATTATTTTTCTTTTAGGATGTTTTAGAGTATTTTTTTGTTATTTATTTTGTTTTCTTTACTTTTAAGTGAGTTTTATAGCTTATTTTCTTTTAAAAGCATTTGTCTATTTTTAAAGAGATCAATTTCATGAAGAAAGTTCAAGTAATTAATTAAGTGATGAAAATGATTAAGTGAGTAATTTCTATTTCATTTTCTTTATCTTGGATAATTGTGCTTATATTTTTAAATCACATTTCACACACTTGAAACTTGTAGAAATATAATTTTATGATTTATTACTTGTAATCTTAGTGGGATATCTTCAACTGAGCATATTTTTTAAAAACTTGACAATTGAGTAATTTTTAATGTCTTATGATAAATCTTTATGTTTAACTTTTATTTGATTTTTTTTGGGATAAGTGTATAATGAAAAAAAAGAAAAAAAGAATGAAAAAAAAGTTGAAGAAAAAAATATAGATTGAATGAAAAAACAATTGATGAAAAAAAAAGAGTAAAGGTTTGTTTCTCTTTTTATTGAGTAACCGAACCTTGTGCCTAGGAAAGTATAAGGGATCGCGTCAAAAGGTGAAAAGTTGAGATAAATTCTTTTATGACTTGCTTGGTTCTGTAGCCTTTATAGTTCGAGTTATTAAGCCTGAGGGGTGTTTGAACACCTAGTGCCTTGAGCCAACTGGATTAGGGACACTGGCCCCACGCTTGTTACATGGACTATTTAGAAAGTTAATAGAACTATGTATTGCACAAGTCCTATTTTGAGGTATATTATGCTCTTATTCCCTGAATTTAATTGAAATTTGAAGGCTATTACATGGGGGTCTATTATGAGATGTTAAGGATGAAAGATTGTCATTGTTATATTTTTGAGTTAGTGAACTTTAATGAGCTTGGTTAATGGGTCACATAAGATATACTTGTTAATAAAGAATGAAATTATATGACTACAAAGTTTCTACACTTTATGTTTTTGAAATGTATATACGTAGTTGCACAATTATAGCTAAGATGGGGTTATAGAATATATTATTCTTTACTTGAAAGTGATCAGATCGAGATTGGTTACTTGTTTCAAGTATTTGTGGTTGGTTCTTTTTAAAAATAGTTATGAGTTTTTAAGAGAAGATTATTTTTAAAATTATTGTCTTCTTATTTTATTTTATTTATTTCATTAAGTTTAGATGTTTGTAGGTATCATTACTGCAAACCCTCATGAGACACAACTCGTCCAATTGGGGACACCTAGGGGTTTAAAGGCTTGTTGCATATGCTAAATGCAATCGTGACTCCCTATGAAAGTGAAATTTATTTATTTTTCTAGATTAGTTATTTTGTTTTGTTTTTGTTTTGCTCGAGGACTAGCAAAATATAGGTTTGGGGGTATTTGATAAGTATGAAATATATATCAATTTTATACACCTTTTTACCTTATTTGCTAGTATAGATTAGGTTAATTTAGTGTTAGTTATGGTTTATTTAGATTAAGATAGTTATTAACATTTTAGTTTGATTATTAATTAATTTTAGAAGTTATTAGTAGTTTAGGCATGCATTTAAATCAAGTTGGGTTTTTAATTACATTCTACATGTCTAAAATATGATATTTTATATTTTGTAGGCAAAGTGCACTTATCGACGTACTTGGACGATGTTTGTAATAATTTAAAATAGTCTTGACATGCTTTAAAGTGATTTGGACAACTTTTCGGAATTATAAACAAGTTGGAAATTAATATCGACATGAAAGAAAAAACTTAATGAACAGAAAATGGACTATCCAGTGAAGAGCTGTCCAGATTGTAGAAACAGTGTAGCTAATCAACCGGGGCATTTTTAATATCAAACGGCTAAACGTAATTTTGAAGAACAATGCAGTATAGTCGATCGAACACGCATGCAGGGCAATCGATCGGGAGAACGTGCAGTTTCCTAGTTTAAGCCAATTTTCAATCCTTTTCGTATTAAACTTCTTTCTACAGTTCTTATGCCTATACAAAGACATATTTGGCTCGAAATTAAGGGATTCTAGTAGATTTTCTGAAGAGAAAAAGGAAGAAGAAGATGGAAGAGAACTCAAAGCTTTTAATGGAGATTAAAGAGATTCCTTCTACAATGGAAGGCTAGACTTTTCTTTTACTTAGGAGTTGATGAAGCTATAGATAAGTTTCAGTTTCTTTTCTTTTTAATTGAGATCATAGTTGTGAATGATGACAATTATACGATAAGATTTCCTTTTTAAAGGAAGTGATTTTAATGTTTATTCAAGTCTATGTTGATTTATTGTCTTGTACATGATAGATTGATGTAGTTTTGAAATTTTCATCAAATATAATTTCTGTGATTTAGATGAGATGGTCATGCAATAGTTTTAATGTTCAAATAATTAATGAATTGGATGAGCTATACTAAGATTAGACGAGTCATGCCTATAACTAGTTTAGTGTAGATGATTCGTGCTATTGTCGAAGATAGTTCATGCCATGAATTTAATTAATGATTATTTCTGAAGTAACTCTTATAGCTAAGAATACTTGTTCATATTCACACTAGATTTAGATTAAAAATTAAGGAATTGTTATGGTTCTATAGTAGATTCAATTTCCTTAGTAAATTCCATCATATTAATCTCTTGCGTTTAATTTAGTGATTATTTCTTTTGTTTAATTTTAATTTTACGTTCTTTTTAGTTTGTAATCAACAAATTCTTCTCTTAGATTTACTAATAATTTATCCGTCCCTAAGGTTGCCACCAAGATGTACTTCTTCCCACCTAAGCTAGTTATTTGCATAGGTTCCATAAGGTCCATGTGAATCAGCTCTAAGGGTTGTTCACTTCTAACATATTTTAACTTCTTGTGATGGGGTTTTGATTGTCTATCTTTTTGACAAACACCACATACAAGGTTTTAAGGAGTTTTCAAGATTTGGGCACATTTAACGATTCTATTCTTTGTTA
The DNA here is from genome assembly GCA_035235625.1 of Saururus chinensis. NCBI lineage: Eukaryota > Viridiplantae > Streptophyta > Magnoliopsida > Piperales > Saururaceae > Saururus > Saururus chinensis. The sequence goes on from CP141140.1 coordinate 35,435,671, forward strand.
TCTTTTTCAAGTCTTTAAAATTAATATGTTCTAGTCTTTTGATGCCACAAATAAGTATTATTAAGTAAGGACATGTAAGTAAAGTATACAAGATGTAGAAGATAACAATTATCATGATCTCAATTTTTTTAAAAAAATTGTACAACAAATCCTGAATCAGATTTAGACTAATGCTGAAAAGATTAACTTTCAAACCACTCACATAGAAGGCATTGTCAAAGTCAAGCAATCCAGAGACTCTTAGTGTGCCCATCCCATCAATTTATATTGTACTCTTATCTCCAAATTTGAATCTCCCATCATGTTTTTTTTATCAAGTATGTGAACCTAGACTTGTTATTAGTCATGTATGTTGAACAACCACTATCTAGATACCACATGTTAGAGTTTTGAGTCTTCATGAATATGTTCACAACATTGCATTTTAAGTCTTCTTTCTTAATTCAAATTATTTTAGTTTTCACAAACTCTTGAAGCTCACTTGAGGTTCTAATAAGATCATCCTTTTTAATTTGTTTTGTATTCAACTTTTGAGCCTTCTTCTGAGCATTTTGAGTATTCCACCTATGAGAATTTCTTAGTAAATATTATGTGTGAGCCCTATGTCCTGGGTTTTAAACCATTTTGCTAAGTTCTCTTAGGCTTCTACTCATCCATGTTATTTTTTTCAACAAGTCAATTTGAACTTTATCTCTCAAAATTGGTGTTTTCAATACTAAATTATTTTTGCTAGATTCAAGTTTGGCCTCTAGCTTTTCCTTGGACAATTGAATTCTAACCAAGGGTTTGGCAATTAATGAACTAAAACTATTCTTATTTAATTTACTCGTATTAACAAACTTAGTACACCCTAGGAAATTAGAATTCATGTGTTTAACATATCCTAGAGCACTCTTATCATCTTCATATTGTCCAAAAGTGAGAATTTTGCCCAATTTTTCTTACCTTTAACAAACTCTTTCAATTTAGCATTAGAAACCTTCAACTCTTCTTCTAGTTTCCCAATTTTCAAGTGTAAGTCATGGTTCTTATCATCACCTTGACATTTATCAAGCAAAAGTTTAAAATTTGCATGTTCCATGACACAAAACTTTATTCTAAGCATTAGTCAAAAAATATGATTAATCCTTTTACAATAAAATTAGATAGAAAAAGATATAATCTAATCAGGTTTTTGAATTCCATGGCAACAAAATAAGAAACAAACCACAAAAAAATCAAAAGATCCTCAACTATAACTTGTCGGTTTGTGATTATGAAGCAATACAGACAAACCTAGATAAATAAAGTGCTCATACTCCATATTCAAGTTAGAATGTATATCTTCCTCTTCTAAAAATAAAAATAAATCAAATTGTGATTTTACTTCAGCTAGTGCTTACTATTCCTATGTGTTTTAATGAAAAACAAGCAAATCACTCACCAAGAAAACACAACTGAATATTTACGTGGAAGCACTCAACGTGAAAAACTATGGGACACTTTGTTCCAGCCAACTATTTAACATGTAAACTTGAGATTAATGAGTTACCATTTACAAGACAAAATATTCTTTTTTCTTTAATCAGTTGGTTCTTCACACCATCTAACTCTAAATCAACCACTCCTTTGTTGTTTATCAACATCCAATTGGTCTTCACTCCTCCTTTGCTTTAGAATGATCAAGGTATTCATGCCTCCTCTCCGTCACATGAATCTCCTTACACTTGATCTTCTTAGCAACAATCTTCAACAAACACATTGCCGCACAAATATTTTCATGCTCTAATTTCACCACTAATCACTCTTTCGATTATGGTTGATAAATCTTACGAAAAACCATAGATAATTCTCTTCCTTATTGTCAATGTTTTTCTAAGCCTTCTCTTTGCTCTTCTCATGTTCTAAATCCCTTTGATAGACCCTCCACTTCCAAAAATAAAATTTAGTCAAAGTAGGAATCTAAATCAAACTGCAATCATTTGATTTAGGTAATTGTTGCTTGAAATGATTGGTTGTTTGACATAGGGGTTGATTGCTTACTAATTATCTCCATTCTAGACTCTCAAAACGATCAATCCTTTAGTGGGGCAATCGATCAACATGCCTCTCACTTAAAAATTTTGAACAATCATTCAACCAACCGATTGATCTATCTAATAATATATCATTTGGTTATGATTTCGAATAACTTTGTATAAAACATTCAAGGTTGATAGATCCTTTGATTTGGAAATCATTCTCATCAAAAAAATTGTGAAATTTCATTCAAAAAGTATTCATCACTCAACTACAATTTCAAATGATATTCCTTTTACCCTATTGTCTGTGAGTGTGAAGTATTGTTCTTCTACCTTTCAAAATACGAATTTGAGTCTTCTTCAAAATTCATCTTTAGAATCAAATCTTCAAACATGACATGACTCAAAATTACACACATTTACAAAATAATTTTTATCACATAAATAAGCCAATTTATGACATATTACAACATGTGTTCTTACATTGTAATCCTACATGAGAAGGAGATATGGGGGTAATGACGCTTAAAATAATAATATTGACACATTGAGGTGTAAGATGGTTTGAAAAATGCTTTCTAATTATTTCCTTTGCATGATCTTCATGGATAAGAAGTATGGAAATAAAGACTCGGTCTTTGAACTACAAAAACATCGAGTTTGAGTCATGTGTGGAAAAGGATATTTTCTTTGAAAGAGATTGTTCTTCAAAATTCTATACATATTTCTAGTGGTTGGATATGGAAACAAAATTTTAATGGTGTTTCTATTGTTGAATCAGCTAGGGAAATCTTAAGAATTTGTCATCCACATCATGTGATTTTCAAGTTAGTGTAGTAGTCCTTAGTGCCAAGAAAAATCTCAGTTTTCTTTTTGCAAGCTTGGTTAGACTGGTGGAGTGGAGGATAACATTTCAATTTCAGGTATCCCTCTACCATTTCCCCTTGTTTTTCATCTCATTATAGTGAGACAATAGAACAATTAATCTCTCATGGTGATGTTACTTTAAGAATTTGGAAGTATTTTTAGTCTCTTTGACATCTAATTTTTTCTTGGCCGAAATCTGAGAACGAGAATCCGTGACTTTGTTCTTATCAAGCTGCAGAAATCTATCATTAATCTCCTCACTAGTTTGACTCCTTTCATTATTATTCGGCATGTTTGGAGAGCCCGTTGTGCCTCAAAATTTAATCATAAGATAATGTCTTTTAGTGATATTTTATGGAACATTTTTTATCAATTCAGTGTGATAGCCTTCGTACCTTTCCCTATGTGCTCCTAATGACAAGAAAAAATTCATGTATGACAAATTGAATATGGTTATTACCTCTTTCCACTCTCGTAAAGTTATTAAGGTTGACTAGACTTGTCTTGCTTTGAGATATTAAAAATTTAATATAGATGGTGCTTCTAAAGGTAATTGAAATTCATCAAGAGTTGGGAGGAGTTATTTGTGATAGTAATGGAGTTACTAAATTATGTTATCATCATATTTTTGGGATTGCTATTAATATGATGGCGGATGCTAGAGCTATGATTGAGTGTATTCATTATGCTATCTCCTTTAAGTGCCTTCCTTTGTTACTTGAATCAGATTCTCAACTCCTTGTTTGTAAGATACTTTACTGTGACTTGGTAACTACTTCATATGGTGGATGAAATTTCTAATTTTATGCTTATTTGTCAAATTGAAATAAGGCATATTTACATGGAATCCAACACTTTGGCATATTATTTGGCAAATTTGTCTTGGGCAACTCATAATTCAAGGATTTTTTCGTACTTAAATTTCAAGTAGGATTATAAAATTGAAGTGTTTGGGGACAAGAGTCAACTCTAGATGAACACCACTATTTATAGGTTTTTTCCAAACACCTCTATATATAGGTAGGTAAATCGGGCTATATGATTATGGCAAATTGGAACCAAATTTGGCATTTTTCATAAAACTGTAAGATAGAATTACCCTTTCATGGAGGTTGACCATAGAACACATGTATTATTTGAATTTCTTTTCATATATCTTCACGTGTTGCTAGATTTTGTTTAAATTCTTTGAATCTTTATCATCTTCATACTTCAAAATATCTTCAAACTCATTTTGAATCCTTAGACTAACCCAAAAATATTTAAAATAAAAGACGAATCCATTAGTAATTTTGTTATGGAATTTGCCAAAACACTATTATCCCCTTACAATCTCCCCCTTTGGCAATTTTGTGACAAAACACTTTACAATATTTGTATAAATTGTCTTCACAAATAAACTTTGCACCACATAACAACTTTGTCCATTCAAAGTCTAGTCCCCATCATCACACACAAACAATCCAAGTATAGTACTGTCCAATGTGAGGTAAACTTAAAGTAACAAAATTGTTTTCCCCCTTTTTGTCACAAATTGACAAAGGTAGAAGAAGAGTCACTTTGTGAGAAGCAATAATTCAATGTAGTATAAAAAAATAGCAAAATACATGAACAACTCATATAGTGTACCATACCGACTCATTGTCATGATCATTTTTTTCTTTGTGCATTTAGAGTGTTCTATATATTTGAAGAATAAAAGGAAATCCGAAAACTAAATCAATATCAAAGACATATAGCCTATCCTACACATCTTTACAATTTAGAAAACTATCTACAAAAACTTTTAAAACACAAGAAGAGGTCATCTTTTCTATCCCCATAACATATTGTCGAGGTTATTTTTTACATTGACCAATTAACTAGTGTAGACATTCCATGAGAAAGTGTAACTCAAAAAACTAATTGAAATTCCAAGACTTGTATCTAATCCAATTCTGTCCAACAAATCAGCTCAATCTCTGGCCAGAAATTGAGAAATACATTAATAACTTGTCTAATGAACCACATTAACATATTGTTAAGGTCATTATATACGACAATAATTCAGCGAGTTGTAGACATTTCAAGGAAAAATGAAAAATAAAAAAAACCCAATATTCCTTGACCTACAGCTATTCCTATGGGGGCTGGACAATTCAGCGCACTCTCTATCATAAAATTTAAAACATCAAAATTGCTCATCTATTGCACCTGCCCTAAACTACTTTCTTGTTCGTTTTTTAATTTGAAATTTCAGATTGTCCTTGACTCTTGAAGGAGTAATACAAATCCAAAAACTACCAAATATTCCATAATCATTAGCCCATTCTACAAGTCCTGACAATCGAGTCCACTCTCGCACAAAAATAAAATACAAGTGAGAAGTTTGTATATTGCACCTGCACCCACTTACATTATTGTTGAGATCATTTTTTACTTTGATTATCTAAAGTTCTATAGACGAAAATTGACCCACAAAAATATGATAACTACTTAAAATTCCGAGACCAATGATCCATTATTTGGGGCTTGACTATTCAACGCTCTCCTTTGGAAAATATTTAATTGGAGAGTGTAGCTCTACACAATAACCTTGAATCTTATTGTTAAAGTTGTCATTTGCGTTGAGATATCTTAGTATTGCATTCTTGAGAAAACAATGCAAATTCAAACACTAAATCAATTTTTGAAACACATGCACCATTCTTAGGGACCAAAATAGCAAAACACATGAACAACCCATATAGTGTACTTAATGAACCTCTCTAACTTATTATAAAGGTCATTATATACCTCAAGAATTCTGCATGTTGTAGACGTTTTAGGGAAAGGCAAAATTACAAAAAAGTACCTAAAAGTCCTTGACCCGTGGCTATTCTAGGGTGCCTGACACTTCATTGCACTCTCTAGCATAAAATGAGAAATACCAAAAATTGCTCATCTATTGTACCGCCCCCCAAAAAAAATTACTTTTGAGTTATTTTTTAACTTAAAAATTTAGATTGTCATCGATGCTTGACGGAGTAATACAAATCCAAAAACTACCAAATATTCAACGATTATTACCCCATTTTACAAGGCCAAACAATTGAGTCCATTCTCACAAAAAATTTAAATACAAGAGAGAAGCTTGTATACTAAATCCACTTAACTTACTGTTGAGGTCATCTTTTACCTTGATTATACAATGTTCTATAGATGAAAAATGAACAACGGAAATATTATAACCACTTAAAATTTCCAGACCAATGATCCATTATTTTGGGCTTCACTATTCAATGTGCTCTTTTTGAAAATATTTTATACACAAGAGTAGCTTTAAGCAGTAACCTTAGAAATTTATTGTCAAAGTTATTTCTTACCTTGAGATATATTACTATTGCAAACTCGAAGGAAAAATGCAAATCTGAGCACTACATCAAACTCTAAAACATGTATGCCATTTTGTGGGGACCAACAATTCAACATACTATCGAGAAAAATAGAAAAACACATGAACAACTCATATAGTACTTACTATACAGACCCATTTCATGGTCATTTTTTCTTCGTGCATTTAGAGTATTATAGAGACTTTAAGGGTAAATGGAAATATGAAAACAATAACAACATCTGAGACATATAGCCTATCCTACACATCTTGACAATTTAAAAAACCAAAAATTTCAAAACACAAGAATAGTTCATCTTTTCTATCCCCGTAACATACTGTTGAGGTCATTTTTTACATTGACCAATTAACGTAGTGTAGACATTCCATGAAAATGTGAAAATTGAAAAACTACATGAAATTTTGAGACATGTACCCGATCCAATTTTGTCCAACAAATCAACTCCATTTGTAGCTGAAAAATGAGAAATACATTAATAACTTGTCTAATGAACCTTTGTAACTTATTGTCAAGGTCATTATATACCTCAAGAATTCAGCTTGTTGTAGACATTTAAATGAAAAAGAAAAAATAAAAGAATACCAAACATTCCTTAACCTACAAATATTCTGAGGGGGATGGACAATTCGGCACACTCTCTATCATAAAATTAAAAACACCAAAATTGCTCATCTGCTACAACCTTCCTACACTGCTTTCTAGTTTATTTTTTAATTTGAAAATTTATATTGCCATTGACGCTTGAAGGAGTAACACAAATCCAAAAACGACTAAATATTACTTGACCATTAGCCCATTCTACGAGGCCTGGCAATCGAGTCCACTCTCACACAAAAAAAAAAGAAATACAAGAGAGAAGTTTGTATATTGAACCCACTTTAATTATTGTGAAGGACATTTTTTACTTTCATTATCTAAATTTCTATAGATGAAAAGAGAACCAATAGAAATATGATAACTACTTAAATTTTGAGACTAGTGACCCATTATTTGGTGCTTGACTATTCAATACACTCCTTTGGAAAATATTTAATATGCGAGTGTAGCTCTATGCAGTAACCTTAGAATCTTATCGTCAGAGTTGTACCTTGAGATATTTTAGTATTGCATGCTCGAGAGAAAAATGCAAATCTAAACACTAAATTAATTTTTGGAATATGTGCACCATTTTGTGGGGACCAACAATTCAATGTACTATTGAGAAAAAATAGCAAAACATACAAACAACCCATAGTGTAATTTTCCTTATAGAGCATATCTATTCCCTCACTTATACAACCTATGGTATTTTGAGTAGCAATGGAACCTAAATGTTTGAATATTGATTTTTCCCACAAATAGCACTACCTAATGCCAAATCATCTGCAAAGCTATCGGCGGAGATAGAAAAAGTTGTGACAACTTATGGTAAACCATGAATAAACTGAGGTCCGTGGCCCCCCATTTGGAAGGGTGTGGTTGGAAGGAATGCTAGAGAATGATCAGAAGGATGAGAAGCTGCAAATAATGTTGCAAAACTTGGATCTAATTGATAAAAATGTGCTAAATCAATCTCCTCAATGTTTCTAAATAAAGTGACTCTTGCCCAAAGTGATTTAAGTGCATTTTGCTTGATTTCCCAACTCTTAGTGTCATATGTTTTTGTACACTATGCAAATTATTTTGATTGTAAGTGTGCAAGATTAGTATATACAAGGCTTTGCAAGGTCAATTCTAATATGTCTCTATTAAGTCTGTATTGTTAAGATTAGTATAGGTTAATACAAATTGCACTATGTGAGTAGTTGTAATTTTTTATTTTGATTTTTAATCTTGTAGTATTTTGTCACGAAATAGCCAAAGGGGGAGATTGAAAGAATGTATGCTTCATATGTAATGATATTGGAAATTTCATTATTTAAAACTATGTTATAAACTTTGAGTGTGTAGTTAGTCTTAGAAATTTAATTAAATTTAGTTGTGGTCAAGATAGGTTTGGAATCAATGGACTTGAAAAATAGGAGTAGACATGTTTGTATTGATCAAGAATAAAAACTAAAGATTGTTGATGGAAAAAGAAGTTTATTAAGTATACATTCTCATAAAAAAGTCGGTTGGAAAAATTTTAGAAGTGTTTTTGAAGGTTTCAGATTGATTTAGAGTAAAAATTGTAAAACTATAATTAAATAATGCTATTGATCGATCCCTGAAATACACAATAGACAAATCGATCGATCGCTTATGAACTATTGCATGGAAAATATTGTTGTTGATCAATCGGTGCAACAATAGGTGATAGGAACCTATGTGAAATGAAGCTGAGAGTTTATCGATCGATCACTTTGTCAATAGATCGATCAATCAAGGAATCATGCCCTAAGCAAATAGTGAAGGATCGATCACTATTTTGAATGATCAATTGATAATAGCTTTAGTTAGTTTCCTTAAAAGTATTTCTGAAATAGTTTTGATTCTTAGTTGAGGTCAATGACTTAAACTGTCTTGGTGACCTATATAAAGGCTAAGGTATGACGAATTTGAAGAGAGAAAACCTAAAAAATATTGGAGAAAAATGGAGTGTCCTCTGCATATTCTTTCCTAGAGAATCCATAGAAAGCTTGAAGAGATAATTCATGAAGGCTTCATGGTGATGTACAACTGAAGTGAGAAGATTTTTACAAAGCAAATACAAGAGGAGTGTCAGCAAAAGTTTTCAAAGGGAGTTGATGAATTTCAAAAGGTGAATCAACAAACAAAGAATGAGACTTTACTTGAGTTGATAGAAGAAGAAGATTGAGAACAAAACATGAAGAGGCAAAACTTCAATCAATCTCTTATGAACTATAAATAAATAGTATCATCAATCTATTGCTGAAACATACATTGGACAAATCAATCAATTTCTTGTGAACTATTGCACAAAAGATATACATCGATCGATCACATCAACAATAGGCGATCGGCAACAAAATCAGCCCTTTGTAAAATGAAGCCAAGACTTTATCGATTGATTGCTTCATCAATCATTCAGCATACAGAGGATCCTGGTTAACTGCATGTCACGCTGTGCAGCCCCAAAACAAAACACAGAAAGAGGGGTAAGTAAAACCTAGTAAGGTTTTTGATATGGAAAAAGTAAAAAAAAAACATCCACTGCATGTCAAACAAGGTCTATCAGATATACATACCACATAACATCCTATTTCTTATTACTTCCTTTACCATTACCATACTTTAAACATAAACAATTACCCTACTTACAAGTATTTCAAACATCCTGTTCCTGACATGAATATTCATCACATATAAGATGCATGGGAAGTGTCTCTAACACACAATCCCATCATGCATAATCATCACATATAAGCTGTATGAGAAGTGCCTCTAACACAGAATCACACCATGCATAATCATCATATCTAACCTCTATGAGAAGTGTCTCTAACACACAATCACCTCATGCATAATAATCACATATAGCCTACATGAGAAGTGTCTCTAACACACAATCACATCAAGCATAATTATCATCAATCAACCTGCATGTAAAGTTCCTCTAATCACACTAATCACAATCATGCAAATTGGTAAAATATCAACCCTGCTTAATCAGCCGAAGCATAAGCAATTCCTGCTCACTCCAAACCATCTCCAACAAGAAAGTCTAAAGGAATTATGCAGTTTGGGTAAATTCCCTAGCGGGGAAGAATACCCCCTAGTAAGCCGGTGCACTCGGCTATACTAGCCTGGATTTTCAAGGTCAGATGGTCTCAACAGTTTTATTCTCCTTTTAGCATTGCAGCTCTTCTCAACCCGAGAAGGAAACCCGTCCTCGAGGGATGTAAAACCCTGTTCTTTCGGACATAAAACTAAATCAATAAGCCTTTGATCAATTAACCCGGCAACAATATCACACTATTGCAACCAATCGATCAACAACAGCTAATGTCGATAAAGTATCATTCACAAAATCTGTTTCATGATGCATGCAACATGGTACATACGTGGGGAATTCATACATGAATCCTAATTCATTAAACATGCTCCCACCAAGCCTACTTGCATCATTTCCAATCATGATATCAACCAACACCACAATTATCCCTCATATGTGTGTGTACATGGTAGAAATATTCAATTATAAGCATATAGACATGCATTGTAACTAACTCATCAACATACCACACACATGCTCTTTAACATTTAATTATGGTTACTTACTGAAATCATGGGTGAAAATCATCGAAAAATACAATTCAAATCAAGTGCAACCTCATGATAGACCTATGTAAGTATATTCATACCACACTTGAAGCTAGACATGACACCATCATTCACCCACAAATTAATCATGATATGTGATGACATATATGAGGATTCATTAAGCATCGATTCAAGACAAGAATTATAACATGCTTAACCAAATAACATAAACTCCACTTAACACTTAAACATTTATCATAGCATTCAACATCAAATTCATACCCATCCAGTAACTTTAGCTAGCATATATTACTCATCAAAGTCATAAGAAATGATACTTAAGAATAGAAACAAGAAAATGAGCAAAATCAAGAAAAATAGCTGAACTTAGTGTTCAATTGTCTTGTAGGGCCGTTCGAACCCCTGGCAGTTCGATTGGCCTGTCTGGCCATTCGAACGTCTAGCCGTTCGATCTCCACAACAGACATTTCTGGTTTGTCTTCTTCCTCTTGAACACAAAACTCGAATTTCACATAAATATCATAATCCTTCAAATCTCACTAGCAAACATCATAATAATTAAATCCATTCTTAGGAATCAGTAAATCTTGCCATTTACATTTAAAATCACTAAGAAATCATAAGAAAGATTAAGATTTTCTAAATCCGCCATTAAAGCTCAAATATATGGAAACCCACATCAAACTCCATGAAACATCAAATTTGAAATCACAGACCAATTTAGGATGAAATCACTTACCTTCAATGAGCTTCTTAACTTGAAATCGATGCTCCTATCCCTCCAAATCCTACCCACAAGAGAGATTTTATTAATACTTGTTTAAATTAGATTAAAAATACCTAAATCTCTTAAAAACTTATAGATTTAGGGTTTAGTGAGTTCAAAAATGAAATTCCTTTCATAAGGATTTAAAATACAGGTTCAAATCGGTAGATTTTCTTATAGAACTCAAGATTAAACCTTGGCAAAAGAAGAGATTTGGAAGGTTTAGGAGAAACCCTAAGAAATTAGTGAAAGATTAGGCTAATCTTTACCTTAATCGCCTTTCGTTATTTGGAAGTGGGGATTAGGGCTCCTAAGCTCCATATTCTAGCACTTCCCAATTGGAAAAGTGGATGAGTCATTCTATTTATAGTAGGCTTTGGGGTAAACCTAACAAATAGGTGGGGTGTAAATATAATTTAACACTAAAATTGAAATTTTTTCTTATTTAAGCCCAAATTGATGTCAAAATATTTTGAAATATTTAATTACTTTCATAAGAAGTTGTTAGGGACCAAATTTTGCATGTAGGGCCCATGGCGGGTCAAGCCACTTTATTTTTTGGGAAAATAGTCAAAAATTCTAGAAAAATCCCAATTGATTTATATTAACATAAAAACAATCAAAGTGAAGACCATTTAATTAAAAACTATTTTTAACCACATTAAATTAAAAAATAAATCAAAACCGATCAACGTTAACATTAAACCACACAATAATTACTAAATCAAATAAAATGAACCTGTTAGAGTTTACAGATCTTAAAATTCATGTAGATAAGGAGGGCTAACTTAGTACACTAGGTGGGGCGTACCAGCCCCTTTAGTCCAGCCACCTGATTGGTTAAAGCCCCTAGATTATAGGTGGTGGTTATATAAAGCTTAGGGGGGCGGAGGCATAGCTTTTTTGGTTAGTTTGGCCTCCTCTTTCTCCCCTCTCATCTCTTGTCCTCTTTCTCCCAACAAGGTGCACCATGACCATCAGTTGCGGAGGGGGAAAACTAGAATCTTTGGACTCAATTGAGAAGCAAGAAGCATAGGAGCAAGGGCATAAGGCTATGGTGGCGGTCTGGTAGAGGTAGGTGCATATTTTATACCCATAGTCATCATGGTTTGATGATAAATTTCAGCTCTAGGCCAAACCCTAATGTGATGTTTTTGAAATCATTTATTTTTCTTAATTCGTGCATGAATGATTTTAATTTTAATCATCTTTATTTGCCCTAATTCGTGAATGAATGATTCTAATCTTAATCATCTCTATTTGCCCAAAATCATGGCATGAATGATTTTGAGTTTAATCACCTCTATTTGCCCTAATTCGTGCATGAATGATTCTGATTTTAATCATCTCTATTTGCCCTAATTCGGGCATAATAAATCTGGTTTTAATCATCTCCTTTAGCCCCAATTCGTGCATGAATGTTTCTGAGTTTAATTATCACTTTTAGCACTAATTCGTGCATGAACTCTGCTGAGTTTAATTGTAGGTTTTAGCCTTGATTCAAACATGAACTTTGCTGATTCGAACTATAGGTTTTAGCCCTAAATCGTCATGAACTTTGTTGAGCTTAATTTAGATTTTTAGGCCTAATTGGTGCCTCACTTTGCTGAATTAGATTTCAAGTTTTTAGGACTAATTAATGCTACACTTTGCTAAATTTGATTTCAAGTTTTTGTCTTAATGAGTGCCATGGTCTTGCTGGATATAATCATTCCTTTTCAGCTTTAACTTGATTCATATCTTGCTGAATTTAGTTATCCTTTCTCAGCCATGTTTAGATGTATGCCTTGTTGATTAGATTTAGTCATATCAGTCTCACATAAGTTATGATCATGTGGAATGTTGTTGGTTGTGTCAGCATCACTTCGATGTTAATATCATGTGTTTGCTTTTAGTTATTTCAGCCTAATTTGTTGTGTTAGTTTGCTGATTTATTAGTTCACCTCAGACCCAGTTCAAGTCATTATTTTGTTGATTTGATCAGTTCTTTTCAGCATAAGTCTGATTAGTTGTCTTATGATTTGATTCTCATGTCTTAGCCTTAACTTAGTATGCTATCATGTTGATTTGGTCAGTTGAGTGCATCCATGATATGTTATGATTAGTTTCAATCCCTTTTGCCTCATGTGGTTGTATCATATCATATGTTGAGTCAGAGTTATGTAAGTTCACTATAATAGCCATGGTAGTATTTTGAGGCCCGTGAGGCCTCCTCACATTTGGGACTTTGGTTCCCAGCTCTTTGAGCATTCGCGTGTATCTAGGATTTTGAGCATCATGGAAAGCTCAATTACCTCATGCTAGCATGTCCATGAGCATAGTTGGTACTTATATCTCTAGGCCCATGGTTGATCTAAGTGGATCTCTAGAGATGCTAGGATTCAATATTAGTATGTAGTACTCCTTTGAACGGGAGTCGGTTTTCGGGTAGCAATAAGTAAATTGTTTCCTGAATGGAGTCTACATTCATTTGAGTTGTTTTGGACCTTTATTAGTTTAAGGTCAACCCCAATGAGTATGGTTCAAATTGATATTCAGTGTTCTATACATTATTTTACATGTGTCACTTTCTATTAGGTGTCTTGCAGTTCATTGTCTAATGATCTCTTATATTTTTACATACATCATCTTAATCTTTTGACTTTGAGGGGTTTTTCATGCAACCTACTAAGTATTTGTCGAAATATTCATGCAACTCTGCGAAGCAGGTTTAGCTCTAGACTCAAAGTAGCTGGACTTTTTTAGCAGGCGTTACTCAGTACTAGTACGTTATTTCTTCAATTAGTAGAACTTTAGCTATTATTTTTATGCTGGACTATATAAGGCACTTGATTTCCCTATGATTTTAGATCATGTTATTTTATTATATTAAGGTACTTGCACTTGGTTGAGCTAAGATCCTGGATTAATGATTATCTTGCTTTATTAGTTAATTTATTTAATGTTTTCAGATGCTTGGTTATGTAATTTAACACCCTGAGTTTGCATTGCCTCATGTTTATGTTAATGAAAACCTGAGGTGTTACAGTTGGTAATAGAGACTTAGAGCTATCAAGTACATGACCGTATGAAATAATAAGAGTATAATATTTAATAGCACTACTTAGGTGGGGTAGAACTAGATTGCTTAAATTAACCCACTTTTTCATGTATTCTTAGAGCAAGATGGCACCCATTCCTAGCAGCCAAAGAGGGAATTCATTTGCTAGTGCCCCTTCTGTAGGAGAACAACCCGATATGAGGACTTTATTTTAGGATCTAACCCAGGCCATTCGCTCCCAAGAGGGGTCTAGGCAGAGGGCTGGCAATCCTAATCTGAAGCCACCCACTTTGGAGTGGTTTAGAAGGGTTGCACCTACCTTCATAGGAGAGGTCGAAAGATTGATCACAGAAGTGGAGAGGATTTTCAAGGGACTAAATGTGTCTGATGATGAGAGGGTAACTTTTGCTACCTTTGCATTAGTGGGTGAAGCTATCTTTTGAGCAGAAGCCTCACCAACAAAATCAACAGAACCAGTAGAGCAAACCCACCCAACCCTGTTTAAGAATAGTGGAAAATGTTGATCATGAGACAAGCAATCTCTTCCTAGCAAGCCTTGCCGGCAAGAAGATAGGACGTGCTATGCATGCTCAGAGAAGGAGCATATTGCTCAAGACTGCCTCAACAAGGCCAACTTAGACAAGCCAGAGCAGAGGAAGAAGGTTCAAGCTAGGGTGTTTGCTCTATCTTCAGAGGATGCTAGAACCTCCAGTGCTATGGTGGAAGGTACTCTCTTGTTTTTGGTTGAACTGCTAAAATCTTAATTGACCCAGGTTCCTCTCATTCTTTTATTGCTAGTATTTTTCCTTGAGTCTTGAAAAATCATTGTCAACCTTATGTATGACTTGAGAGTGGCAATTCCCCTAGGATACTTTGTGTTGGCCACACAATTTTTAGAGGGTGTCTCTATTATGATTAGGGATAGGGTCATGTTGGCTAACCTTTTTATGCTTGAAATGCTATATTTTGATGTAATTTTGGGTATGGACTGGCCATCAAAATAATGGGCTTCAGTTGATTGTCATAAGAAGAGAGTGTTTTTTAGGATTCCTGGGGGGAGAGTGATTACTTTCCAGGGTATTTCAGATAAGGGTAGATGTTGTTTTATCTCAGCCCTCAAGGCATGTAAGCTTCTATCCAAGGGTTGTGAAGCATTTTTAGCCAATCCGACTTATGAGGAGACAAGCATAGTAAACATTAAGGAAGTTGATGTAGTATGCAACTTTCCTTAGGTTTTCCTTGAAGAGTTACCTAGCTTACCCCCAAAAAGGGAGATTGATTTTGTCATTGATCTATTTCTTGGAACTTACCCTATATCTACGCACCATACTGGATGGCATCAGCTAAGTTGAAAGAATTGAAAGAGTAGTTGCAAGAGATGCTTGAGAATGGGTTTATCAGACGAAGTGTTTCACCTGGGGGAGCACCTATCCTCTTTGTGAAAAAGAAGGATGGATCCTTGTGTATGTGCATAGACTACTAGATCCTAAACAAAATCACCATAAAGAACAAGTACCTCTTCCTAAGATTGATGACTTATTTGATCAACTGCAATTAGCCAAAGTCCTTTCCAGGATTGACTTACGATCTGGTTACCACCTATTGCGGATTCAGGAGGAGGATATTTCTAAGACAGCATTCCAGACCAGGTATGGACATTATGAATTTTAAGTTATGCCTTTTGGTCTAACAAATGCCCCTGATGCTTTCATTGACATGATGAACAGGATTTTCAAGAACATTTTGGACAGATTTGTGATTGAATTTGTGGATGATATTCTTGTCTATTCAGCCAACATTGAAGAGCAAAGGCAGCACTTGGCTGAGGTCTTGCACATCCTCAAGACAAACCAGTTGTATGCTAAATTCAGCAAATGCGAATTCTGGTAGGAAAGTGTTAACTTTCTTGGGCATGTGATTTCAAAAAAGGGTGTATCTATAGATCCAGCAAAGGTAGAGGCAATGCTGAAGTGGGAAGCACCCAAAACTATCATAGAGATTCGTAGCTTTCTTGGTCTTGCAGGTTACTATAGAAGATTTATTGAGCAGTTCTCCAGCATAGCCCTACTGATGAATACATTGATCTAAAAGGGAGTAAAGTTTGCTTGGAATTATGCTTGTGAGAGTTGCTTCCAAGAGCTAAAGAAGAGGTTGACAACTACACCTGTTTTGACCTTGCCCTCAGGCATAGGTGGGTTCATCATCTACAATGATGCTTCCAAGAGGGGGTTAGGTTGTGTTCTCATGCAGCATGGGCGGGTGATTGCTTATGATCTTGGCCTCTTTTGACTATTAATTGATAGGATTCTGACTTACTTTCGTGTAAAAAGTTGGGTCATCACACATCTGTCGCAATAGGTTGACTGGACGACGGAAGGAAAACTGGCTATGATAAAGGACCCTGAGCAAGGGCACGATGAGAGCCGAGGTGAATTTGGAATGAAGAAAGTAATTGCACGACTGAAGAAAGAAGATATGCCAATTGCGATAGTGCTAAAGAATGAGCAAGCGGTAGTGAACTTGAAAAGGTGGAAACTTGGGCCGAAGTGACTATCATTGGTGGAAGGCTGTAAGAGGTTGGGGTTTTGCGAAAGTCCCGAATCACAAGGGCTCCATACTAGTGGCCAAGATGGAAGATGGAGAGATGGTGGAACCCGCCGCCATGGAGGCTAACAGTGAGAGAGCCGATGCAAAGGATGGTGAAGGGGGTTGTGACAGGTGTAGTTCCTAAACAATCGGCAGTGGAGAAGGCAGCCGCAGGGGAAGACACTCTGCTCTTCAATCAGCTAGACGAGGGCTGCCAACTGGTTGAGTTGCTCCCCCAAACATTAAATCCAAATGCACATTACTGTCGTCAATTTTCTGAAATTCAGCTTGGAGTTGTATGTCAAGGGTTTTGGAGGTCAAGTGGAGGTTGTTTGAGTGTTGCGCAAGTTGATGATATTTATATGGTGAGAGCTTTTAAGTATTTATAGATATAAGAGTTTGAAGTACATCTTCTCACAGCCAAATCTTAATATTCGTAAGAGGAGGTGGCTAGAGTACATCAAGGACTATGACATTTCCATTCACTACCACCCTGGCAAAGCAAATGTGGTGGCTTGTGCTTTGAGCAAGAAAACTGAGGTGGTTGTGGCTCACATGATGCTGAAAGAATGGAAGCTCTTGCAAGATTTAGCAGAGTAACATATTGATTTGCCTTCATATCAAAGAAAGTCTTTCTTCGCCAACCTCACCATCCAATCTTCTATTATGGAGCAGGTGATAGAATCTCAGTGGGATGATACTGATATTCAGAAGATGTTGGAGAGACCCAATTTCACCAAAGCTACAGATGAAGGGATTCGGTGATGTGCCCGGTGTAGGCACAATCGGCACCTCGGAGATCTACACAAGGAAAGGGGAGAAGTAAGGAAGAAAGGGGAGAAAACACAGAGTTCTTTGATTGCCTAAACTGAAACAGAAGAGAGGGCCGCCCATATAGGGGACTACCAGTCCCCTAGGAAACCATGCCACTTGGACCAATGCGGCCCGGTTCCCTAGGAATTAGACCAGTTAGTGGGTCAGCTAGCCCGAGACACTAACTAAACCAACACAGTACGAAATACTAAACTATTACAATAATAAATAAATAGTTCAACGTAACTAAATAAGAAAGTAGCATATGTCATCGAGCACAACACTCCACCATGCTTCCACTATTCGCCTTGTTCGCAAGGCGACCAAGCTGGAAAATGAGCCAAAAACTTATCCTCCAACATCCATGTAGAATCCTCCAACGGCTGACCCTGCCAAGAAACCAAGACCTCAGTAATAATGTGACCAGAGTGATGGACCCAGCGTTTCTCAAGCACAAACGCAGGAAGAGGATCAGACGGTGAAACTGGGCCCATCAAGGGTGGAGGAGGAGCACCCACATCCAAAGAATGGTCACCCACAAACCTTCGAAGTCGGGACATATGAAAAATAGGATGAACCAAGGAGTCAAACGGTAAGGAAAGGCGGTATGCAATCGAACCAATGCGCTCCGCCACAGCATAGGGACCATGGAACCTGGGGGCGAGCTTAGAGTGCTCGGGCTGAAACAAAGAAGTCTGGCGCTGTGGCAAAACAAAAACATAAAACCAAGTCACCCACATGAAACTCTCGATCAGTATGGCGGCCATCATAAAGCTGCTTCATCCAGTTTTGAGAAGCAGCCAAATTCGTCTTAAGCTGACGCAAGACCTCGTCGCGAGTTTGAAGCATATAGTCCACCTCAGCCACAGAAGAGCGGTGAGGTACATAAGACAAGATCGTAGGTGGGGGACGGCCATACAGCACCTCAAAAGGAGTAAAGCCAGCACGCGTATGATAGGTAGTATTATAAGACCACTCCGCCCATGAAAGAAGCTGAAGCCATCTGCGAGGCTGCGTCATGGCGAAACACCTCAGATACTGCTCGAGATAGCGGTTAACCACCTCGGTCTGACCGTCTGTCTATGGGTGATACGCAGTGCTCATATGAAGTGAAGTGCCCTGTAATGCAAAGAACTCCCACAAAAACTGAGAAATGAATATGCGATCACGATCAGAAACAATAGTGCGAGGCATACCATGAAGCTTCGCCACCTCCCAAACATAAAGCTTAGCCACGGTCTTGGCGGTGCAAGGATGACCCAACGCACAGAAATGAGCATACATGGATAGGCGGTCAACCACAACCATAATCACTGACTTACCCTGTACCAGAGGCAGGGCCTCGACAAAGTCCATCGAGATATCCTCCCATACCTTATCCGGAATAGGCAATGGTTGGAGCAACCTGGCGGGAGAAGTCATGACTGCCTTAGCTCTCTGACAAATGTCGCAAGCGGCCACATACACATGAACAGCCCGGTGAATACCCAACCATAAGAAACTCTGGCTGACCCTCTTGTAGGTGCGGAAAGCCCCTTCATGACTGGCCACTGGAGAGTCGTGGAAATGAGAAATAATGTGGCGGCGCAGATCAGCTACATCGGGGACCCACAAATGGTCCTTCCAAAAAAGGAGGTCATCCTGCCAGGCATAGAATGGGCAGGCAGCAGGATCGGTCTGGATGGTAGTAATCACGACTTGCGTCGAAGCATCATCAATGTAAGCCTACTTCAACTCATCAATAAACAGATAGGATAATGTCGTGAAGGCCAAGCAAGAGCCCGGGGCAGGAATGCGAGAGACGGCGTCGGCCACTGTATTCTCCGAACCCTTCTTATAAATGACCTCATAATTGTATCCTAAAAGTTTGCCGATCCACCGTTGTTGAGACGGAGTAGACACCCGTTGTTCCAAGAAATACTTCAGTGGCTAATGGTCGGTGCGAATCAGGAACCGACGACCCAATAAGTATGGCTGCCACTTGGTAACAGCTAGGATAATGGCGAGCATTTCCTTTTCATACACGGACAGGGACAAGGAACGACCAGCCAGAGCCTTACTAAAGTAGGCAATGGGACGCTCGTCCTGTAAAAGAACCACCCCAAGTCTTGCATCCGAAGCCTCCGTCTCGACCACAAAAGGACGGCTGAAATCAAGCAAGATCAAGACGGGGGTAGTGGCCATAGCCTGCTTCATCCCGTCGAACGCCTCTTGAGCAGTCGCAGTCCAAGCAAAGGGCCCCTTTTTAAGCAACTCTGTGAGAGGCCGAGCCAGCTCCCCATAGCAACTAATGAACCGCCGATAGTACCCCATGAGGCCCAGAAGACCACGAATCGCTCGAACACATTGAGGAGTGGGCCAAGACAGCATGGCAGCCACCTTGGATGGATCTGTGGTGACACCAGTCTCCAAGATAATATGGCCTAAATACTCAACCTGCTGACTGCTAAAAGAGCACTTTGAACGTTTAAGAAATAAAGAATTATCTCTTAGAATAGAGAAAACCAACTTGAGATGTGTCAAGTGCTCCGTCCGTGACCGGCTGTACACCAAGATATCATCAAAGAAAACCAAGATATAGTGGCGAAGGAATGGCCTGAAGAGGTCGTTCATGAGGCACTAGAATGTGGAGGGGGCATTGGTCAGCCCAAACGGCATACCAAGGAACTCAAAATGGCCGTCATGAGTCCGGAAGGCGGTCTTGTGCACATCATCGGCCTTCATCCGGATCTGATGGTAACCCGAACGAAGGTTGAGCTTACTTAATACTGTGGCACTTGTCAATTCATCCAACAACTCCTCAATCATCAGAATCGGATATTTTTCTTTGACAATAATGGCATTTAGGGCACAGTAGCCTACACAGAATGGCCATGTCCCATCCTTCTTCCGCACCAGTAACACCGGCGATGAGTAGGAACTCGTGCTAGGATGGATGATTCTGGCCTCAAGCATGTCTGCTACAAGATGCTCAATCTCTGCTTTTGTATGTGTGGATACTGATAAGGTTGGACATTGGTTGGGGCCGCTCCAGGCATGATAGTAATCTGGTGGTCATGAGAATGGGCAGGAGGGAGACCCTACGGCTCAGCAAACACATCCTGGTGGGCAGTCAGTAACTCCTGAAGATCCCGCGGCATCTCTTCCTGGGCCACCTCAAGGGTAGCATGCTGCTACAAAAGGAGCCCTTGGGGGGCGAACTGGAAAAAAGTACTCAAAGGAAGGGCAGAGAGGAGGGTGCCCGGCCTAGACTAACCGGACATGCTGCCCCTGGAGCTCGAAATCCATCCACATGTCATGGAAATTCCATATCACATCACTGAGCTCCTGTAGCCACTGTACGCCTAACACAATGTCCGCCCCTTTTGTAGGCAGCAGGAAGAGATCAGTGATGAATGCTGGCCTTGGACAGATAGGGTGACCTGCACACATACCCCATTGCTCCGGAGGTGCTTTCCATCTCCAATTAACACGTCAAATGGCTTGGAATCCGATACAAAACAACCTAGCCGATGAGCTACCTTGTCATTAATAAAATTATGAGTAGAACCATTGTCAATCAAGATAGCTACCTAGTGCCACTTGAGGTAGCCTTGGACTCACATCGTGCGAGGAGTAAAAGCCCATAAAAAAACATGAACTGAAATCTCGGGTATGACCTCCTCAGTTGCCGACGGTGCAGAGCCATCTGTACCTCACACCATCATCATCAATCTCCTCCACTAGAAGATTGCCCTTGACAGAACAACAGTGCCCGGGAACAAATTTCTCATCACATCGAAAACACAGCCCCTTCGAACGTCATTCCTCCATCTGGGCCGGTGTGAGGCGACGCACAATAGGACTGGTTGGGCTGGTCTGCTGGTCGGGGCGGCCAGGCGCTGAGCTACTAGTGGACGTAGCCAAGGGATTGACGCTGAGAGTAGACCGAGCCAAGAGTCCCAGCCGCCCCCCTCTGCGCTATCTAGCCAGCTTCTCCTCTTCGATACGAGCATGACGCACCATGTCCAGCATGTTAGCACAAGGAAAAAACCGCATCTCCTCCGAAATCTCGGGCTTGAGGCCGCACTTGAAGGTGCCCACCAAGGCGGCTACCGGCCAATCTGGAAGTCGATTGGCCACTTTCATGAACTCGGTATAGTATGCATGAATGGTGGTGGTCTGACGTAGAGAGGAAAGCATCATTGAAATCCTGGAACTCATTCGGCCCAAACTGAATGCAGAGTTCATCGGTGAAGGCTTCCCAGGTCGGGTAGCGCACCTCTTTCTCAAAGCTTTGGAACCAAACTGATGCGTCACCATTCAGGTGAAAGGCTGCGATGTGCAATCGCTCAGCCTCGGAGTGCGTCCCTTGATAGGTGAAGAACTTTTTTACCTTGTACAGCCATTCCACCGGATCGTCATCCCCATTGTAGCGGGGAAACTGTAGGTGGGCCAAACGGGGTTCCGCCCCACTGCATTGCCCACCACGATGTCCAAGATACTCATCCCACTCGTTCTCAGCATCCTGAAATTGGTTTGGAGGGGGCGGCATCACAGGGACATTTTCTCAAACACCTGGTGTGCCTCGCATGCCCCAGGCCTGGCGTCTCCCTTCCAGCACTGGGTTACCAATGCCAAAATCCATTGGACCTAGAAAGACCCGCATGTCCATGTCTGCCGGCACTGGAGGACAAGGAATTGCAAGCTCGATAGGCTGAGACAGCCCACCCCGCTCTGGGGCAGGGTGGGGCGGGCCAGGTAGGATAGCTGCTACTTGCATAGTTTCCATACTACTCAGACGAACGTTCATGGCCTGTAGCAATGCCATGAGCTCGGACATGGTGGGTTCACTGGCTACCACAGGAGATTCCTTCGGTTTGTCCACGGGCGCTGACGCCAGAACTTCCTTCTCCGGGGGAACCTCGGGAACCGCTGCAGCTTGCTTGCCTCTGGCCATGGCCAAGGATCACAAATGCTCCAATACCAATGATGTGCCTGGTGTAGGCACAATCGGCACCTCGGAGATCTACGCAGGGAAATGGGAGAAGTAAGGAAGAAAGGGGAGAAAACACAGAGTTCTTTGATTGCCTAAATTGAAATAGAAGAGAGGACTGCCCCATATAGGGGACGACCAGTCCCCTAGGAAACCATGCCACTTGGACCAACCCGGCCCGATTCCCTAGGAATTATACCAATTAGTGGGTTGGTTAGGCCAAGCCACTAAATGAACCAACACAGTACAAAATACTAAACTATTACAATAATAAATAAATAGTTTGATGTAACTAAATAAGAAAGTAGCATATGATCATTGAGCACAACATTCGGTTCCAGGGGCGGCTAGTGGTTCTTGCAGTGCATGAGCTGAAGAAAGAGATATTGCATGAAGCACACCATTCAAAGGACACTATTCACCTGGGAGGTACTAAGATGTATCATGACCTTAGGCATAACATTTGCGTCCTCAGCTTGCAGATGTGCATATTGTCTTCCATGTTTCCATGTTGACGAAATAAGCCCTTGATCCCTCTCACTTGTTAGATCACACCATGTTGGAGCTAGAGTCTGACCTCACATTTGAAGAAAAGCCAATAAAGATATTGGACAGGAAAGAACAGGTGCTATGAAACAAAGTCATTCCTCTAGCGAAGGTGTTGTGACAAAGACAATCTTGTGAAGAAGTGACTTGGGAAGCTGAGTCGGAGATGAGGCAAGTACACCCAGAGCTTTTTGCTTATTAACTCCCTCCATTTTGAGGACGAAATGCCTATTAAGGGGGGAAGGATGTAACATCCCAAATTCTAGGTACATTTTTTTTTACTTGTGTGTGTGTTTGTTTCATTTGCTTAAATTATTTTGCAATTGTATGAATAGCATGGCATTGATAATCAATTAGAGTTAAGGGGTCCGGCCTTGGGTGAAGGGGACCACTGGGGTTTCAGAGGGTCTGCCCTTGGTTTAAGGGTCAAATGTATCACTAGTGGGGGGGGTCCGGCCCTCTAGGATTAGTGTTTCAAGAAAGAGAGAGAGTCCTAAATCTTGAGGAATAGGCTAGGAAGTGGATTTTGGGAAACCCCTAAAAAGTAGGGGGCAACACCTACTTTTTACAATTTTCTTGGCTACTGATTGGTTAAAGCCCCTAGATTATAGCAGGTGGTATATAAAGCTTGGGGGGGGAGAGCTTTTTTGGTTGGTTCGGCCTCCTCTTTCTCCCCTCTCTTCTTTTCTCCTCTTTCTCCCATCAAGGTGCACCATGACTAGTAGATGCAAAGGGGGAAAGATAGCTTCTTTTGGACTCAATTGAGAAGTGAGAAGCGTAGGAGCAAGAGCTGTGGTAGTGGGCTGGTAGAGGTAGGTGTAGTTTTTACACCCATAGTCATTATGGTTTGATTATAAATCTTAGCCCTAGGTCGAACCTTAATGTACAGTTTTTTAATTCATTTATTTGCATTAATTCGTGCAAGAATGATTCTAATTTTAATCATCTCTATTTGCCCTAATTCATGCATAAATGATTCTGATTTTAATGATCTCTATTTGCCCTAAATCATGATGAATGGTTCTGATTATAATTATCTTGATTTGCCCTAATTCATGAATGAATGAATCTGAGTTTAATCATCTCTATTTGCCCTAATTCGCGAATGAATGATTCTGATTTTAATAATCTCTTTTACCCTGATTCGTGCATGAACTTTGTTGAGTTTAATTATCTCTTTTAGTCCTAATTCATGCATGAACTTTACTGAGTTTAGTTATTTCTTTTAGCCCTGATTTGTGGATGAACTTTGCTGAGTTAAATCATCTCTTTTAGCCATGATTCGTGCATGAACTTTGCTGAGTTTAAGTATAGGTTTTAGCCCTGATTTATGCATGAACTTTGCTGACTTCAATCGTAAGTCTTAGCCCTGAATGGTGCATGAACTTTGCTTGGTTTAATTCAGGTTTTAGGCCTAATTGGTGCCTCACTTTGCTGAATTTGATTTCAGCATTTTAGGTCTAATTAGTGCTACACTTTGCTGAATTTGATTTCAGGTTTTTGGTCTTAATGAGTGCCATGGTCTTGCTGAATGTAATCATTCCTTTTCAGCTTTAACTTGATTCATATCTTGCTGAATTTAGTTATCCTATCTCAGCCATATTTAGATGTATGCCTTGCTGATTAGATTTAGTCATATCATCCTCACTTGAGTTATGATCATGTGGAATGTTGTCGGTTGTGTCAGCCTCACATCGATGTTTATATCATGTCGTTTGTTGTTAGTTATTTCAGCCTGATTTGTTGTGTTAGTTTAATGATTTGATTAGTTCACCTCAGACACAATTCAAGTCATTATTTTGTTGATTTGATCAATCTTTTCAGCATAAGTCTGATTAGTTGTCTTGATGACTTGATTCTCATGTCTCAGCCTTAAATTAGTATGTTATCATGTTGATTTGGTCAGTTGAGTGCATCCATGATATGTTGTGATTAGTTTCAATCCTTTTTGCCTCATGTGGTTGTA
Source organism: Saururus chinensis (assembly GCA_035235625.1). NCBI lineage: Eukaryota > Viridiplantae > Streptophyta > Magnoliopsida > Piperales > Saururaceae > Saururus > Saururus chinensis. The sequence continues at coordinate 35,460,807 of CP141140.1, forward strand.
TCATATCATATGTTAGAGTCAGAGTTATGTAAGTTCACTGTAATAACCATGGCAGTATTTTCAGGCCCGTGAGTTTAGACTTGATGGGTAGGAGTTGCTCGAAGGCATTGGCTTTGAGGAGTAGGAGTTGCTCGAAGGCGTTGGCCTTGAGAAGCAGGAGTTGCTCAAATGTGTTGGCCTTGAGGAGCAGGAGTTGCTCGAAGGCTTTGACCTTGAGGAGCATGTCTATTTGATAAGAATTGCTCAAAGGCTTTGGCCTTGAGGAGCAGGAGTTGCTCGAAGGTGTTGGCCTTGAGGAGCAGGGGTTGCTCGAAGGCGTTGGCCTTGAGGAGCAAGTTTATTCTCTCTGTGTGTGGACTTGCATGTTAGACTAGTATGTGTGTGTGTGTGACACTTATACATGCATGATGAATGAGAATGTTGATGCATGATCTGAAATGTATGTTAGAGATACATCTCATGCAGGTTTATATAATGTTATGCATGATCTGAAATGTATGTTAGAGGTACATCTCATGTAGGTTTATATAATGTTGATGCATGATCGGAATTGTATGTTAGAGATACATATTATGAAAGTTTATGTGATATGAATGCATGATCATGAATGGTGTGATTAAGACACTATTATGCAAGTTTATATGATATGAATGTAAGATCAAAAAGTGTAACATGTTAATCTTAGATTTGATTTGCTTCATTGCCATGTCGTTGTGTTTTCTGGTGATTATAGTTATATTCAAACCATTATTTAGTTTTTATACTCACCCCACTTTATTGTTTTTATTTTGGGAGTGTGTGGCGTGATACACAGACGGATAGGATCCTCTATATGAGGAAAGGTTGGAGAGAGCTTGGGAGTAGTCGTGGAGGCTTCTAGTCTTGCATGTCTCTTCGTCTATCTTGTTTTGATGTTAGGACCTTGCAGAATGACCCTTACTTTGGATTTGTGATATACTATGTCTTTAGTTCTTTGAGACCTTGTTTTGGAGCCAAGTGTGTGGCTATGAATTTTGAGCATCATCTACCTCCGGCCAGTGTGTCCATGAGCACAATTGGTACCTACATCTCTAGGCCCATGGATGATCGAAGTGGATCTCTAGAGATGCTAGGATTCACTGTTAGTATGTTGTACTCCTTTGAACGGGTGTCGGTTTTCGGGAAGCAATAAGTAAATTGTTTCCTAAATGGAGTCTACATTCATTTGAGGTCTTTTGGTCCTTTATTAGTTTAAGGTCAGCCCTAATGAGTATGTTTCAATTTTATATTCAATGTTCTATACATAATTTTACATGTGTTACTATCTGTTGGGTGTCTTGTAGTTCATTGTCTAATGATTTCTTTTGTTTTTACATACATCATCTTAATCTTTTGACTATGAGTGGGTTTTCACACAACCTACTGAGTATTTGTGGAAATACTCATGCATCTTTGTGATGCAGGTTCAGCCCAGACTTAGTGTAGCAATTCTTCTTTAGCAGACGTCACTCAGTGCTAGGAGGTTAGATTTATTCCATCAGTAGGCCTTTAGCTCTTATTTTTATGCTAGACTGTAATAAGGTACTTTGCTACCCTATGATTTTAGATCATGTTATTTTATTATGTTAAGGTACTTACTTGGCTGAGCCAAAATCCTAGATTATTGATTATGTTGCTTTATTAGGTAATTTATTTAATGTTTTGAGATACTTGGCTATGCAAGTTAACGTGCTGAGTTTGCATTGCCTCATGTTTATGTGAATGAAAACCCGGGGTGTTACAAGATGTGAGGAGAAATAATTTATTTTAAATTGGGAAAAATGTCATTTTATGGTCACTAAGGGAATTGTATTCAGCCATATTGTTTGTATGCGGGGAATTCAAGTGGATAAAGCCTAAATTGAGTTTATTGTTAATTTGCCTAGACCAAAAGCAGTTAAAGATGTTAGATCTTTTTTGGGGCATGCAGGATTTTATAGAAGGTTTATTAAATATTTTTGTGTTATATCTTAGCCATTGTGCCACCTTCTATCAAAAGAAAACTTCGAATGGAGTGAAGCATGTGAAAAATCCTTTACAAAACTAATGAACATGATTATTTCTGCTCCTATTATGCACCACCTAACTGCAGTTTACCTTTTCAAATCATGTGTGATGCTAGTGATTATCTTGTTCTTGGGCAAAGAAAAGATAAAAAGCCTTGTGTTATTCTTATGCAAGTAGGACTTTGAATAGCACTCAAATGAACTACTCAACTTTTTAAAAGGAACTTCTTTCTGTAGTGTTTGCACTTGACAAATTTAGATCATATTTGATTGGTTCCCGAATTATTATTTTATTGACAATGCATCTCTCAAATATCTTCTAAGCAAGAAGGACGCAAAGCCCAGATTACTCAGGTGGATCCTCCTACTCCAAGAATTCGATCTCATTATTAGAGACAGGAAAGAATTTGGTTGTCGATCACTTGTCAAGATTAGAGTTTTCTAATTCCTTGGAACCATTGCCAATCAAGGACACCTTTCCTAATGAGTAGTTGTTCAACACCTCTCATATTCCATGATATGCAGACATTGCAAACTAATAGGTAAAACTCCTACTCATTGGACTCAACAAGATAGAAACAAATTCTTCACAAAGATAAAACACTTCTTTTGGGATTATCCTTAATTGTTTAAATATTGTTTGGACCAAATAATTAGGAGATGTGTGCCTGAATTTGAGCATATAATTGATATCTCATTCCACCATTTTGAAGCATGTGGTGGTCATTTTTCTGCTAAAAAGACTACTGCCAAGATTTTACAATGTTTTTTTTATTGTCCAAGTCTCTTCAAAGCCACTCATGAATTTTGCAAAGCATGTGATCCTTGTCAAAAGTTAGTAACCATATTACGTAGAAACATGATGCCTCTTAACCCAATTTTGGTTGTTGAAATTTTTTACTATTGGGGCATTGATTTCATGGGACCTTTTCCTCTCTCTTTTGGATATCTTTATATTTTAATAGTTTTTTATTATGTATCTAAATAGATTGAGGCTATTCCATTCAAAACAAATGATCACAAATTTGTGAAATTTTTTAAAGAAAATATTTTGTTAAGATTTGGAACTCATCGAGGCATTATAAGTGATCAGGGTACACACTTTTGCAATAGGTCTTTTGAGGCCTTGATGGAAAATATGGAATCACACATAAAGTTGCTACACCTTATCCCCCACAAGCAAGTGAACAAGTAGAAATTTCAAATTGGGAAATTAAAAATATTTTGCTAAAAACGGTGAATCCAAATAGTAAGGATTGGTCAATATGACTAACCGATGATCTTTAGGCTTATCGTATTGCTTCAAAACCCCAATTCGAATGACCCCTTATCAATTAACTTTTGGAAAGGCTTGTCATTTGTCTGTCGAGTTAGAACATAGGGCTTATTAGGCAATCAAGGTTGTCAACTTCAATCTTTATAAGGTTGTGTTGCATAAAAAATTATAGCTAAATGAGTTAGATGAGATTCGACATGATGCTTATGAGAGTGCTATAATGTACAAGGAAAGAATTAAGGCATTTCATGATAAGAACATAAGACATTTAAACCATCACAAAAAGTTCTTTTTTATAATTCTAGACTATCTTTTTCCAGGAAAATTAAGAACTCATTGGACAGGTCCTTTCATTGTAAAAATTGTTTATCCTTATGAAACTGCTGAAATTGAAAACTAAAATAATGGTTATATTTTTAAAATTAATGGACAATGTTTGAAACTATTTTTAGACTATTTTGTCCTTGAAGTTGAGTCTACATATCTTGAAGATCCTAATTATGAAGGTTGATTTTCTTTTCAAAATTTTACCCAAAAAAATAAAACATAAAAAAACACCAATTTTTTCCTAACATCAAGGACAATGATTCATTTAGGTTGGGGGGGTGAGTTTTGATAATTTTTGTTAATAGTATTGACGGTGATAACATTCATCCTTTTTGGGTATTCTTCCTCATTACTTTGATCTCAAGATAATGATGGTACTTAGATATTTTTAATAAAACTTTCTTTTTGTGATGAGTCTTTTTAATTAACTTTCATGAAGAGGATCTTAGAAACTAATGTTGGTTTTCAAATTTTTACTCACACTTGGACTAATTTTTATTGTTGAAGTTGAATTATGTTGCTGTTGCTCTAAAATACTCACCAGGAATGTTCAGAGATACCAAATCTAATGAACTTTGACCTCCTTGTTCACTTAATTGGGGGAAAGAAGAAAAAATTAGTGGATTATTGTCGTTGTGGATAGTAACCAATGAATTAGACAAAGTACTTCGAAAAGGGCTGCCTATGAAAAAAAACAAAAAAAAGAAAGAAAAAGATAGGAAGCCAAAAAAAAAGTGAGTGACATCATTTGAAAAAAAACAAAGTTACTAAATAATGCTTCATTTTGTAAGATAGGGCAAATCCATTGTCAAAACAATCCAAGCATGCTAGATTATCATAGATAAAGCAATTGTTTGTTATCTCAGATAGGTTGCTAAGTTTTGAATTGCTTCTTTTGGCTATCTAAACATCTCTTAGTGAGTAGAAGAGCATACTACTTTAGGAAATTGATCCTCTAATTATCTTGTCAAAATTTTACATGGACTCACTAACCATTGTTTCAAAAGTTTATCTACATAGAAATTTAATGGTTTAGCCTTTCCTAAATATTTTTATAATACTTAATCTATGAAAACTAGTGCTTCAGTATTTTAGAGTTAATTGCAAAGTTTGATGTTTGCGAAGCGGGGATGAAGGGGTTCTTTGATCTTGTTTTACAAGTTTTATCTTAGTCTTTACTTCCTCAACACAACTTGTTGGCATTGTCACTCCTATTTTTTCTCTATCTTCTTCTTCTCTTTGTCTCACTAAAGACGTAAAACTTAGCGCTACTTGGGAGGCTACCTATGAGTTTTTGAATTTTGTAGGTACATTCACTGTAAACCATCAGGAGGCACAACTTGTCCACAAGCACAAGTTAGGGTTTAATGACTTGTTACATGTGCTAAATCTAGTCATGATTGACTACAAAAGTGGCATGTTTTCTTGTTTTCTTTTTAATTTTGTTTTTGATCGTATAGATTGCTAGAGCTAGCAATATGCTAGTTGGGGGTATTTGATGCACTAAAATAATATTCAATTAAATATTTTTAAATCTTGAATTGCAATCCTATTTTATGCTAATTAATTGCTTATTTGGGTTATTTATATGTTGAACAAGTGAGTTGGGCCGTCATTGTGTGTACATATCCAAATGGGCTTCAACATGATCCAAGTGGATGAGGAATGAAGCCCAAGTACCTAAAGCTATTCAAGGGTCAAAAATGGGATTTTGATATTCTAAACCTGTATGGAATGGTCGAAAACAACCTTGTGGACCTATTAAATTTCTTATTTGCATCAAGAGAACCAAATTCAGGAAGAAGCTGATTTGGACAGATTAACATAGCCTTATCTTACAATGTATATTTCGGATTGATATGATTCTAGTAGCATTATAAGGAAGCCTTCTATGTCTAGACTCACTATTTTATGATGAAATGTATAATTACAAAGACATATGGGCCAAATCTGAATTCAAAAAGATAGCTGGTCAATTAACCCGAGACCAACACATAGAGGATCTTTTCATTGGTTATGATTGATACACATAAGGAAAGATAATGAGGCTAATTGGATAACCAAAGGAAGACTAAAGGATACTTATTTGCTAAATAAATCATTGATTTATTTTATTGATTTAGAATCTAATCATTGCAAAAGAAGAAACCAGTCAATCAATTAATCAGGAAGCAATCAAGAGATATGATTGGACCTTCCCTTTTAAAGCAACCCTTTCTACTCTTAGAACTAGAGGGGTGGACATGGGAGAGACATCATCCCCTCCTCTTTGGAGTTCTCTTATCCCATTTTCTTTTCTTCTTTTGTTGCTTTTGTTTTTAGTTTTATTATAATGGCTTTCTAAGCACTCGCTAAGGCTAGAGGTGATTTGTAACAATCTAATAGAGTTCTATTCATGTTTCATCAATGGTTTCAAGTATGTATTGGTTATTTAATGTTATGCTTATTTAATATTGTTCTTCTTCTTGTTTGTTTGTGATCTTCATGCATAAGATGCTTAAAGGCTCTCCTTGATCTTTTGTGGTTTTGATACATAGAACTCTTGAAGAAACAATTTCTTTTATCCTTCCTATAACCAAAGTAATTCATTTCTTTGCTTTTGCTTTTGATTTTCATATCTTCCAGTTAGATTGAATCTTCATTCAATTCTAACGGAGATAACATGACACATGAAGAACATAACTAGATGTTACAATGACCCTCAATGCCTTATTGTTTTATCTTATTTATTTCTTAACTCTCTATTGCCTCAATACTCTTCTACTCTTTCTTTCTTAATTTTTCTTTACTCCTCTTATTTTGATATCATTGTGATAGTCACACAAAGACAATCCTTATGGATTTAACCTTGCAAGACTACATCCACTTGTGCACTTGCAAGTAATATAACCCTAAGCTTTAGCTTAATTTAACGAATTAATAATTTAGATGTAACAATTATTAATAGTGATTAGCGATGCTTGTATGATTATTAGCGACCGTTAAAAGCGCCGCTAAGAGTCCTTTTTGTTGTAGTGTTTATCATATTAGAGTGTGAAAATAAGAATGAGTGAAACACTTACATAAGTATGTAAAATTTTCATCCAAGATTAATTGGGATTTGAAAAAGGAATAATCAGAAAGATTTTTTAATTTTGGCACTGCAGCAGCATTGATGTGCAGTAGTGATAGATTGGTTACTGTGGCCAGAGTGTTGGCAATTTATCGGTTATTGTAGCAATCTATCGCTGGAGCTAGTATTTTTCCATAATAGGGCATTCCAAGTTGAATTTGATTCATATTCAAGGTTTAACACCTAAACCAATTTAGTTATCTATAATAAGGGTGTTTTCGACGTGGAAAAGAGGAGGGAAGCCATTGATAGCATAAAAAGAGAGTGGTAGGTCTACTCTATTGAGATTTGAGAGTATAGAGCTTTCCTTTAGCTACATGTTTAAAGATCAATTCAAATAGCCAAAAGTGAATAAAAAATTCACAGTATAATACACAAAAGAGGTTGAGGAGTTGCAGCAAAGTTCTTTATCAAGGAGTGATTAAAGAAACTCAAAGTGAGATCAACAATCAAAAGAAGAAGTCTTTGATTGAGTTGATAGAATGAGACTAAGACGGAAAATGAAAAGGGAAAGCTTCAAGGTTTTGATGGAGGGAGAAACTTGAAGTTCAACAACAAAGAGGACCGAACAAAGGAAATGTTTGTTTGGAGTCATAGAGGTTTGTTGGTTATTTTTGGGTCTTGTGTGTTCTTGCTTGCTAGTGCATTGACTTCGCTAAGAGTGACTGTCATGGTTTTCTACCCTAGTTGGGGTTTTCCACATTAAATCCTTGTGTGATCTTGCATACTTTATGGTTTTTATTGTTTCCACTACATAAAAAAAATTATGCACATAGAGGCTATAACTTAATTCTTACTTGTCGTAGTACTAGTTTTAGGAGCAATTTAGTGATCCACTTAGTTGATTAGAAAGAAATTAAACTCACAAGTGGTAGCTAAGATTTTTTTCCATGATATCAATCCGTTTTGGCAAGCTACTACATCATTATCTTGCTTGCTCTTCCAAAAAGGTGTACTTTATTGAATTTGTTTGCTTGTCCTTATTTGTTTTAGATTGTCTAGTTCTTATGCTTTTAGTTATAATGAGGATTTAGATTTTAAAAGTCTTTTTAGACAAGCCATTGAATCGATTAAAAAGTGTAAGAAGTTATAGAAAATTGTCAAAGCTAATGCAGAGATAATTGAATCTATTTTTATTGACAAATTTCAATTAGTTGAAGAGATGGAGTCACTAGAGAATGAAGTGAAAATTTTGAGAAGTGAAATTCAGAAAGAAAGAAAGAAAATCTAAATCTTTAGTAGATAAACTTGTATGTACTAATTAAAAAGTTAGTGTCTTCAAATATAAAAAAAGTATTCTTCTAGACAAGATAGCATTCTTACAGAATGAAGTTCATGAAAAAGTACCAACAAATAAGTCATGATTGAAATAGATTGAAGATTTAGGTAATAATTTAAAGGATTCATAATAAAAATTAAAAACATTCACCTTAGGACAAGAAAAATTAGACAAGATATTGTATATATGAAAGGATGGTAGTGATAAAAGAGGAATGAAGACCATTCAATTCATAAGAAACCTCAAGCCAAAGGTACATGGATTAGAAAGCACACACGCTTCCACACAAAAGAATGTTACTCAAGAAAATAGAAAGAAAACTTTAAAAATTTAGGTTAGAAAAGATGTCTTAGAGAAATTTAGATTTTAAGTTGACGGGACAAAGAAGTCTTCCTTACGTTGCCTTAGGATTGGTTGGCTAGGTAAGGCTAAGGAGTCTTACATCTAAGATAGAGGTTCTAATTTGTATCCATGGTTTACTTCTTTATACCATTTGGACATTCATTTCTTTTATTTCATAGGTTTTGAATTGAAAAAAAATGGAATATGATAAAAAATACAAAATAAATTAGCATAGCTTTTACTTGAGTTTGCTTTTGGCTTTATTTTTATTTTTGGTAAGTTTAGCTCTTGAGATATATTGAGATTAAAGTTTTTGAAGCTAAAAAATAACATAATTAGTGGTTAAATATATCTTAACTAAGAGAATAATATACCAAGGAGAGTGAAGATCAATTGATTTTCTTTTGCTTGATATTTCATTTCTCTAATTTTAAAATTTTGAATAGATCATGTTGAGACTCAAGTCACTTATGTATGAACATCAAGAAAAAATTCTTAAAAATAAGTTGACTTAGCCGTTTGGATTTTAGTAGACTCTAAGTGATCAAATTAGAGGATCTGTGGCTAGATTCCTTTCAGAATTAAATGAAAAGAAAATTCCTTATGTACTTCAATGTTTATGAGTCTTATGCACTTTAATGTCTCTTTAGATAATAGAATTGTTCTCATAAGGATTATAGAGAAGGGCTACCTACTTAGGTAAGCCTAGGCTAATGTCAAGCTCCCATCTACTTCTAAACAAGAAAAAAATGAAAAAGAATAAAGAAACTAAATGATGTAAGTAGAGAAATTTTCAAAAAACGTCAAGGCCCAGAAAAAAATATGATAAAAATATCATAACTCAATAATGCTAGCTTTCCCCCTCCACAACTGCTAGTCATGGTGCACCTTGATGGGAGAAAGAGGAGAAGATAAGAGAGGGGAGAAAGAGAACCAACCAAAAACGCTATGCCTCCGCTCCCCCATGCTTTATATAACAACCTCCTATAATCTAAGGGGTTTAATCAATCAAGAGGCTGGACTAAAGGGGTTGATATGTTCTCCCTAGAGTCCTAAGTTAGCCCTCCTTATCTATATTAACTCTAAGATCTCTAAACTCTAGCAGGTTCATTTTATTTGATTTAGTAATTATTGTGTGGTTTAATGTTAACTTTAATCAGTTTTGACTTATTTTTTAATTTAAAATGGTTAACAATGGTTTTTAATCAAATTATCTTCACTTTGATGGTTTTTATGTTAATATAAGTGATTTGGGATTTTTTTTAGAATTTTTAACTATTTTCCCGAAAAAATAGGGAGCTGGACCTGCCATGGGCCCCACGTGTAAAATTTAGATTATAGGCCCCAAATAACCCTAACAACTTCTTAAGATAGTAATTAAATATTTTACAATTTTTAGAGATCAATTTGGGTTTAAAATAATAAGTAAGCTTTCTAATTTTAGTGTTAAATTATATTTACACCCCATCTATTTGTTAGGTTTACACCAAAGCCTACTATAAATAGAATGAATCAACCACTTTCCCAATTGGGAAGGCCTGGAATCTAGAGCTTAGGAGCCCTAATCCCTATTTCCAAAGAAGGAAGGATGATTAAAGTAAAGATTAGCCTAATCTTTCACTAATTTCTTAGCGTTTCTCCTAAACTTTCTAAATTTCTTCTTTTGCCAAGGTTTAATCTTGATTTCTACGCAACAAGCTATTGATTTGAACCTTTATTTCAAACCCTTATGAAATGAATTTCGTTTTTGAACTCAAAAAACCCTAGATCTATAAGTTTTCAAGAGATTTAGGTATTTTTAATCGAATTTAAACAAGTATTGATAAGTTTTCAAGAGATTGGGAGGTGTAGGACTATCAATTTCAAGTCAAGAAGCTCATTAAATGTAAGTGATTTCATCCTAAGTAGGTCTGTGATTTTAGATTTGATGTTTAATGAAGTTTGATATGGGTTTACATGGATTTGAGCTTTAATGGCGGATTTAGAAAATCTTAATCTTTCTTAGGATTTCTTAGTGCTTTTGGTTGTAAATGGCTAGATTTATTGTTTCCTAAAGCATGAATTTAATTATTATGATGTTTGGTAGTGAGATTTGAAAGTTTATGATGTTTATGTAAAGTTTTGGTTTTGGGTTCGAGAGGAAGAAGACAAACAAGAAATGTCTGTTTTGGCAATCGAACGGCCAGGCGTTTGAACCGCCAAGGCGTTCGAACGGCCCTGCAAGGTGTTCAAAAGCTAACACTACAGTTCATCTATTTTTCTTGATTGTGCTCCTTTCACGTTTCTATTCTCTAAAGTATCATTTCTTATGACTTTGATGAGTAATATATGTTAGGTAAACTACTGGAAGAGTATGAATTTGATGTTGGAGTCTATGACGAATGTTTAAGTGTTAAGCAAATTCTATGTTATTCGGTTAAACATGTTATATTTTTTGTCCTGAATCCATGTTGAATGATTCCTCATATTTTGAGTATGATTCAAGAAATGTTATACCATGAGAATGTAATTATATGCCTTCACATATCATGATTAATTTATGGGTGAATGATGGTGCCTTGTATAGCTTCAAGTGTGGTATGAATGTGTTATATAGGTATAGCATGAGGTTGCACTTGATTTGAATTGTATTCGATGATATATTTCCCCCATGATTTCTGTAAGGAACCATAATTAAATGTTCAAGAGCATGTATGTGGTATGTTGATGAGTTAGTTACAATGCATGTCCATATGCTTAGAATTGATTGTTTCTACCATGTACACACACATGTGAGGGATAACTATGGTGATGGTTGATATTATAATTACAAATGATGCATGTAGGGTTGGTGGGAGCATGTTTAATGAATTAGGATTCATGTATAAATTGCCCAAGTATGTACCATGTTGCATGCATCATGAAACGGATTTCATGAACGAGACTTTATCGAGATTAGCTATTGTTGATCGATTGGTTGCAATTGTGTGATATTATTTTCCGAGTTAATAGATCGGAGGCTTATCGATTCGATTTTACTTTCGAAAGGACGGGGTTTTACGTCCGAATGGATGAGGTTTTACGTCCCTCGAGGACGGGTTTCCTCCCCTGGTTGAGAAGAGCGCTCTTTCTAAAGAAAATAAAACTGTTGAGATCATTTGGACCCTTCGAATTTAGGCTAGTGTAGCCGAGTGCACATGCTCACTAGGGGTATTCTTCCCTGTTAGGGAATTTACCCAAACTACGTAATTCCATCAAACTTTTCTATTATGGATGGTTTGAGTGAGCAGGGACTGCTTATACTTCTGCCGATTAAGCAGGGTTGATGTTTTATGGATTTGCATGATTGTGATTAGTGTGATTAGAGGCACTTTACATGCAGGTTGATTCATGATGATTATGCATGATGTGATTGTGTGTTAGAGACACTTCTCATGCAAGCTATATGTGATGATTATGCATGATGTGATTGTGTGTTAGAGACACTTCTCATGCAGGTTATCTGTGATGATTATGCATGATGTGATTGTGTCTTAGAGACACTTCTTATATAGGTTATATATGATGATTATACATGATGGGATTGTGTGTCAGTTCTCATGCAGGTTATATGTGATGAATATTTATGTGAGGAACATGTTTGAAATACATATAAGTAGGGTAATTGCTTATATTTAAATTATGGTCATAGTAAGGGAACTAATTAGAAATAGGATATTATGTGGTAACTGCATTTGATAGACCATGTTTGACATACCATGGATGTTTTTTTTATTTATTATTTCCATATCCAAAACCTTACTGAGTTTTACTCACCCCTCTTTCTATGTTTTGTTTTGGGGCTACATGGCATGACATGTAGTTAACCAGGATCTCTCTATGAGGAACGTGGATGCCTCTAGCTTTGTTATGTTTTCTGATTTACTCTGTTATGATAATAGAACATGATGTATGGTGGTTCTTGTTTCAGAGTTGTGTGTACCTTATGTTTTTAGATATGTTTAAGACTTTCTGATTCGAGCCATGTGTGTCGGCTCAAGATTCTAAGTATGTGGGTATAAGACTTGTGGACTAAATTAGAGTTGAAGTCGTCTTTTATTTTCATTATTTCTCTTGCACAAAGGTTTAAAGGTGCACAACTCCATATATGAAATTTGCCCGATAGAGGGACTAAAGTCTTTATCTATGTTAAACGACCCAACCTTGTCGGCCCCGTGCACTACGGCCGTCTTTTGGACTAGGTTCAGCTTGGGTTGACAGAAAGTTTTTGGTATCGGAGCACTACTTTGTCCAAGAGTAAATAAGGTTAGATGATGAGTCTTAAGGGTTAAAGGGTGTGAGGTGATTAAGGTGTATAGACATAACTAGCAATGTGGAATTTCATTAAATGTTTGTCTTGAATGGTTGTTGCTTGATTGTGTTGTTTGTTTTGCTTGGTTGCTTGTGTTGCTTTGAGTTATTAGGCTGTATGATTAATGTCTGGTTGTTGTATAGATTGGCTAGCTCTAATCATGCAACTGCTAATAACCATCGTGGTGCCCGAGACCCCAGAGTTGACGATGTGTTAACTGCCATAGAGGAGTTAACACAGATCGTCTAGGATAAGCATGCCAATGGCAGTGGGTCAGAGTCTCTTTCACTTGAGGGATTCAAGAAGCTTAACCTCCTATCTTTAAAGGCCGGTTAGATGCTTTAGATACCTGGAGACTCCATATGGAGAAGAACTTTAGTGCCTGACGTTGCTTAGAGGAAGAGAATACTCGAGTCTTCACATTTGAGGGAGAAGCTCAGAGATGGTGGTTGTCAATGGAGCGGCAGAGGTTCCAAGGTTGGGTGGATGTTCCATGGGAGGAATTCCTGTCTACCTTCAATGACAAATATTTTCCCCTCCATGCACGGGAAGAGAAGAAGAAAGAATTCCGGAACCTATAGTAAGGATCCAAGACAGTCTTAGCCTATGAGACTAAGTTTGTTGAGCTCGAGAGCTTCCCACCTCGCTTCTTTGTATAGCGAGGATGTTCGAGGATGGACTAAGGCCCTTCATCAAAGGCTAGGTGGTATTCTTCCGACATAAGACTTTAGCGGAGGTGCTTGAGACTATTATCATCATGGAGTAGGACATAAGACTTGAGGGACTTTATTTTTCTTTCTTAATCTTTATTTAAAATCCAAATTTTAAAATTTTAAATGGTTGTATCTCGCTACCCCTAAGTTGTATTCGTGTGTTCTTGGTACAGTTGGCATTGCATTGATGAGCCTTATGAAAGAAGACCATGTAATGCACATTATCTCATAAATTTAAGTGGGGTCTACCCATGACACACTTATCGAGGCCATAGCCTATGATCCTGACATTTGATTTATGAGTTCTTAGGCTCAGTACATTTGTCTCTCCTTTCCCTACCAAAAACCTTAAAGCTCCTTTGAATAAATGAAAATAAAAATAGTTCAAATTTATGAAAACCTGTTAATAGGCCCAAAACTTGCTAATATGCCCAATGTTTTTTTTTTAAACTTTAGAAAATAGTGGGTAGTTTGTTTTGGGGTTTAACCATCTCATCCTTATGGGACACAAGAATAATTTTTCTATTATTTCAAATAAAGATAAAGGTTCTCTTTTAGCCATCATGTATTACACATCGATTATAAGGATGTCATAGCAACAACATTACACAATAGATTGTCTTTATATATTGAACCAAAAGATAAATGAACTAAACATCATATAGGAATTTGTTCCTCACTTTCATTCTTCAACCATGAAAGTTTATATGGATGCAGATGGGGTATAGTGTTTAGCTGAAGCTTCTGAACAACTTCTTTAACCACCACAATAATAACTTTCTAAGTCGATCACAAGATGACAAACTTTGCTTCCACTAGTGCACGCTGTGTGGAATATATTGTTCCTCAACAAACAATCACTATCAAACTCCTTAGGAGCAATGCCAAGGCTATGTGTCACGAAAGCCTCTCCATGATCACCTTCCACTAGCTCTTCATCTCGTTCTTCCTCATCAAATATGAAATTAGTATAATCAAAATTAATATTATCAGGCTCAACATTCTCATCATATTCATTGAATAGAATTTTCCCAATCCGTTTATTTTGAGTGCAATCCACCGCTCTATGATCCATTCCTCCACACATAAAGTACTTTGGACCAGCACTTGAGAGGCCTTGGCGGTGTTTGGAATGTCTTAAGGAACAAACTTAGAAGTGGTTTGCACATTACCTGAATTTATGGCAACCGGCGTGGCTAGAAGAGTGTCACTGATCACCCAACTCTGTCATACACCCTTGACCCAAACCCGGGCTAGATCAAAGTATATAACACTCACTTTGTGCTAAAGTAATTATCAAAAGATAAAAAAAATTAATGAAATCTATTAGTCATTCTCAATATGCACATAAAGCTTATAAAACATAGGGAGTCTAAAGTCTTTTTTGAAAAGAAACACCTAAGTTAATGCCGTCAAAATGAAGACTCCTAGAAAGTACTCAAGTCTCGTAATTATAACATAAGTCAAATAAAATCTATCCAAAAACATGTGGACTATCCCAACTCTATGTCCATCTAATCGTCTCCATGTTCACAAAATGAATTATCCTGAGCACCTGCATATCACAACCATACAAAGGATCTTAAAGTGTCATGACCCAAAATTTTAAAAGCCTTTTTAAAATAGCATAAATGGTAGTCACGATAATTTTTTTTAAATACAAAACAAACCATTCGATTAAATATCGAGGTCATGATAACTGGGTTCACAACTACGAATATCAAATCATATGATATTATTACACGTCTCAAAATTCAATAAGAATAGCTCATCCATCTAAGTACAAGTCTGTCATCCGTTCGAAAATAAATAGCAAGTTGACCCTCATGCTAAAGACACACTATGTACCATAATCGCAGAAACGAGGGACTTCATCTTGTGCTCGCCTCCTTATCTCACTTGTCGTTGCCTAGAAAATCTGCAACCAATCAAACTAAACAACCAAAACAACAACAATGGAACCTCTCTGCTTTCAGGAGAAGAGCTTCCAAAGGAAAAAAGATTTAATTAATGTTTTTGGGATCGGGCCAACATTACCTGATGTTAGTTACCTACGTACTCATCAGACAACATCTCTAATGTTTCCAACAAGATTGGATCCAGACGTAGTTCTCCTTAAAAACTACCATATCCAAAAAAGCATAACATCACACATGTAATCCTTAAGTATTTTCAATCAACCTACATTTCATGCAAGTCCTATAAGAGCTCCACCTATCTAATTAACAAGCAATATCAAACAGTGTTATTAATTATCTCACAACCCTTGTTCAATAATTAATACTATCAAATCTGTATTCACTCAGAGATAACTCGCCCCTTGAGAAATATCTAGACATAGGACTCCAACACAATGCACAAAATAATGGACAACATTTAGGAAACGATGCACTAATTGTTACCTAAAAATACCGACATCCACTCAAAGGAGTAACTATATGCTAATAGTGATCCTACCATCTCTAGAGATCTACTTGGATTAGCCATGGGCCTAGAGATGTAGATACTAGTTGTGCCCATGGACACACTGTCCGGTAGATAAGCCTTCCATGATGCTCAAAAACCTGGGGGCGTGAAATGCTCAAAGAGCTACGAGCTAAAGTCCCAAAGGTGCCGAGGCCACACAGGCCTAAATTTCCGTCATGGCTATTATGGTGAGCTTAATTAACTCTGACCCAGCATGTGATATGATGCAGCCACATGAGGCAAAAAGGATTTAAAATATTCAAAACATATCATAGATCATAACATACTACACTAAGGCCGAGACAAGAGTATCAGATGCTTCAAAACAACTAATTAGGCATATGCTCAAATGAACCCAATATATCAACAATTGAATGACTTGAATTGGGGTTGAAGTGCCCTAATAAATTTTCCAACTCATCACATCAAATCAGGTTTAAATAACTAGCAACAACTGTTGTTACGTCCAAACATAAACTATGAAGTAGACTATTCCAGATTTATTTTACTTGCCAATTGTAGTAGACAAGGTCGATCCACAGGGAAAGCCTTGTGCAACAAAGAAAACTATTACGAAAAAAATAGAATAGAGAAGGAAAGTGAAATATATAATAAGAGACAATCAAAGAGAAAGTGCTAAGGCATCGAAAATCCACTTGCAATAAATCTCTAATGTATACTTTATTCAAATGATAACTCAATTAAGATCAAATGAAAATTTGTCTCAATCGTCAATCAAAAATTTTATCTTTTAAAGAACTTTGAAATAGAACAATAGTAATTGATTGTTTACTACGTGAAAGTATTAAGTGTATAATCACTAGGAATTATAAGCATTCTGTGTGCCTTTCATCATCGCTGAATCAAATAATTATATAGATTATAAACTCCTTAAATATGAAACATTAATTTAAAATGATAAAGAACTTACTTGAATGAAAGTGTCTATGAAACATCAAGTACAAGCTTCATTCCTAGCCTTAGCTTGAGAGCTTTAGAAAGACATTACAATAAAACTAAAAAAAATTACAAAATGAGAGAAGAACATAGGGGAAGAGAGCTCCAAAGAGGAGAGAATGATCCATCCATCACATCCACCCCTTTATTTATAGAAATAGAAGGGGTTGCTTCAAAGAGGAAAGTGTAATTATGTCTCTAGATTACATCCTGATTGATTGTCCAATTGACCCATATATCTTCGGAATTTGAAATTTCTTCCTAAAATAATACTTGTATCCATGGACGTCTTCTTTCCATTTCCACTAGAATTGTATCAATTTGAATTATACATAAAAAGATATGATCAAAATACTAAGGTTGTGTCAATCTGTCCCAATTAGATTCTTTCATAATTTAGTTCTATTCATACAAATCTCAAATCAAACAGGTCCACAATGTTGTGTTTGACCATTCTATGCATGTTTAGATCATTAGGAGCCCATTCTTGATTTTTAAATAGCTTTGGGTAGTTGGGCTTAACTTCCTCTTCCAGTTGTATCCTGTTGAAGCATGTTTAGACATGTAAACTCAATTAAGGTCCAACTAACTTATTCAAATCATAAATAGCCCAAATCAACAAGGAATTAACACAAAATAGGATTGCAATTCGAAATTTGAAAATATTTTATTGAACATTATTTCAGTGCATCAAATACCCCCAAACCTACTTTTCTTGCTAGTTCTCGAGCAAAACAAAAATTAAAACAACAGAAAACAAAACTTACTACTTCACTTCCGCAGGAAATCTCGATTGCATTTAGCATATGCAACAAGCCTTTAAACCCCTAACTTTCACTAGTAGACGAGTTGTATCTCATGAGGGTTTGCAGTGAATCTACCCACAAAATTCAAAATTAGAATGATAAAAGAAAATTAAAATTAAAACCACGTCAAATTTACAAATCAACTCCTCCTATACATGTGACTTCATTTAGTAAAATCAATCATGCATAAGATAACTTGTCTTCTGAAATAATAATTCATTCTAACAACTTCATATTGGTGGCAAGTACTCATACATACATAATAGTTTTAGAAAAACAGACATTGCTAAGTAGTTATACAATCCCATTCTCATGAATCGAACAACTCAATGTGTCTCATGTCTACTCAGCAATTTCAATTTTTAATACTAAAAAATAGACATTAGCATCCATTCATCTCCAAGAGATCATAATAGAGAATCATGCAAAACCTTCCTTAAAAGTAAAACACCCTAGATCACTTGTCAACTCATTCAAGATATAATTAGATAATGTCCTACTAGAATTCTATGCTCATCTCACATGACATGTGTAAGGCTTACTCTTTTAAGCTTTCTATAAGATTCATGTAACAAGTGTTAGGTCAGTGACTCCCAATCCAGTTAGCTAAGGGCACTAGGTATTAAAGCACCCCTCAGGCTTAATAACTTGAACCAAATAGGCTTCAAGGCTATGCATGTCATAAATTAGTCAACTCTACCTTTTGACTCGAACACCCTATGCTTAGTGAGGCACGCCGAGTCTCGGTCTACTCAATAGAGTGACTTTAATTCTTTACAATTTTTTATTATTTTTTTTACATTTTTTTTCTTGAGCACATTATACAATTAACTTGAATTGTGTTAACAAAAAGTCCTCGACTGTTCTACAAACCAAGAATAGTGAAGCTCAAATCTCTTTCATGATAACATGAATACTACTAGATTATGCTAAAGTTTTACTCTAATAAGAAAATAATTACTTAGATTCAATGATATCCACCAAGATGTAATACCATAATCAAAGGCTCGAATTCTCACTTAGGCAAATATCTTTCTTAGTTTTTTTTTTCAAAATAGGAGCACAAGAAACCAATATGAAGTAATTAGAACTCAAAATCATTAAATCTGTCAAGTCATATTCTAAGTAGTCTGATGTCATTAAATAAAGTCACATGTCTAGAATAAGAATCAATGTAAATAAGCAAAAAGATAAAATAAAATAAATCTAATTAATTTTTTTCAATTTTTAAGTAAACTAAAAAAAATATAAAAAAAGTAACTTTCTACACCCCCAAACCTAAACTAAACATTGTCCTCAATGTAAAATTTTTTGTTTTTTGTTTTTTGTTGGAAAAAAATGAAAAGAAAATCGACCCTCATAATTTGGATTTTCAATAGATGTAGACTCAACTTCAGGGACAAAATGGTCTAAAAATGGTTTCAAAAGTTGGCCATTAACTTTGAAAACATCACAATGTTTTGGGTTTTCAATTTCAATAGTTCCATAAGGAAAAATAGTTTTGACAATGAAAGTCAAGAGTTGGAACTCTTAATAAAACCTTTTGAAAGGGCTCAAAAGTTTTTCATAAAATGTTTTTATCATGAAAAGCCTTCATTCTCTCTTTGTAAAGTTTTGAACTCTCATAAGCATCACGTCGAATTTCCTCTAACTCATTGATTTGCAATTGTCTATTTAAGCCAGCCTTATCAAAGTTAAAATTCAAAGTTTTGATTGCCCAATATGCCCTATGTTCCAACTCCACAGGCAAGTGACAAGCTTTTCCAAAAATAAAACAGTAAGGAGACATGCCAATTGGGGTCTTAAAAGCGGTATGGTAAGCCCAAAGAGCAGTGGTTAGCCATAAAGACCAATCTTTACTATTTGGATTTACCATTTTTTACAAAATATATTTAATTTCCCTATTAGAAATCTCAACTTGTCCACTTGCTTGTGGGTGATAGGGGGTAGCTACTTTATGGGTAATCCCATACTTCCTCATCAAAGCCTCAAAAGGCTTATTGCAAAAATGTGACCCCCCGTCACTTATAATGGTTCGAGGTGTTCCAAACCTTGAAAATATATTTTCTTTTAAAAAGCGCACAACGACTTTGTGGTCATTGGTTTTGCTTGGAACAGCCTCAATCCACTTGGAAACATTATCGACGGCAACTAAAATGTAAACATAGCCAAAAGAAGGAGGAAAAGGTCCCATGAAATCAATGCCCCAACAATAAAAAATCTCAATAACCAATATAAGGTTAAGGGGCATCATATTTCGACGAGAAATGACTCCTAACTTTTGACACCTTTCACAAGTTTTGCAAAATTCATGAACATCTTTGAAAAGCGTCAGCCAGTAAAAATCACATTGCAAAATTTTAGCGGTGGTCTTTTTAGAGGAGGAGTGACCACCGCATGCTTCAGAATGACAAAAAGAAATGATACTTGTTCAGAATTAGGCACACATCTCATTATTTGATCTTGATAGTACTTAAAGAGATAAGGGTCATCCCAAAAGAAATGCTTTACCTTGGTGAAGAATCTCTTTTTATCTTGAGGAGACCAATGGTGGGGAACTTTACCTGTCACCAAATAGTTGGCAATGTCGGCATACCATGGAGGATGTGAGATGGCAAAAAGTTGTTCATCGGGGAATGTATCTTGGATTGGAATGTTGTCCGAAGAATCAGAAAATTCCAATCTTGAAAGATGATCTGCCACCACATTCTCTACTCCCTTCTTGTCTTTGATTGTGAGATCAAACTTTGGAGTAGGAGTATCCATCGGAGTAATTTGGGTTTTGTATCTTGTTTGCTCAAAAGGTACTTCAAAGCTGCATGGTCAGTAAAAATGATAATTTAAGAGCCAATCAAGTAGGATCTAAATTTGTCAAGTGCAAATACTACAGCAAGAAGTTCTTTTTCAGTGATGGAGTAGTTCATTTGGGCACTATTTAAAGTTCTTTCCTTTGCCCTAAAATAGCCCAAACGGCATAATCACTTGCATCACACATAATTTCAAAAGGAAGGGTCCAATGCAGGGGCTACATGATGGGTGCGGACACTAACATGTTCTTAAGCTTTGTGATAGCGTCTTCACATGCATCCGACCACTCAAAAGAATGCTTTTTAGATAGAAGATTACACAATGGTCTAGATATCACACTAAAATTCATGATAAATCTTCTATAAAAACTAGCATGCCCTAGAAAGGATCTAACATCTTTTGTGGACTTTGGATTAGGCAAATTAGCAATCAATTCAATTTTTGCCTTGTCCACTTGAATTCCCTACACAGAAACAATGTGACCAAGTACTATTCCAGTAGTAACCATAAAATCACAATTTTCCCAATTTAAAACTAGATTTTTCTTTTCACATATCACCAAAACTTTTTCTAAGTTATCAAGACAATCATCAAAAGAATCACCAAAAACAGAAAAATCATCCATAAAAACTTCCAAAAACCGCTCCACCATGTCACTAAAGATGCTCATCATGCACCTTTGGAATGTGGTAGGAGCATTACATAATCCAAACGGCATCCTTTGATATGCAAAGTACCAAATGGACATGTAAAGGTTATTTTTTCTTGATCTTCAAGTGCAATCTCAATTTGGTTATATCCTGAATAACCATCTAAAAAACAATAAAATTGATGACCGGCTACCCTCTCTAGGATTTGGTCCATGAATGGCAAGGGGAAGTGGTCTTTCCTTGTGACAGAATTCAATTTCCAATAATCTATGTACATCTGCCAACCGGTGGTGACTTTAGTGGGAATTAACTCATCATTGATATTCTTTACCACTGTCACTCCAGACTTTTTGGGGACAACCTGGGTGGGACTCACCCATGGACTGTCAGAAATGGGGTAAATTATACCCACATCCAATAATTTTAGGACCTCTGCTCTCACTACCTCTTTCATGTTGGTGGGTTTAACCTCCGTTGCATTTGTCTCACAGGTTTTGCATTTTCTCCCATGGAGATCCTATGTGTACAAATCAAGGAACTAATCCCCTTGATATTAGCAATGGTCCACCCAATGGCATTCTTGTAATTTCTAAGGACTTCGAGCAACCTGTGCTCTTGTTCCCTATCCAACATTGAAAAGACAACCACAGGAAATGTCTCTCCCTCACCAAGATAAGCATATTTAAGTTCAGTAGGGAGGGGTTTCAAGTCTAGCTTGGGTGGTTAGACGCTTGAGGGGAGAGGTGCGCTATTAGAAGGAAGTAACTCTTCAAAGTAGGCCTTCCACCTATCAGTATCCAATAATGGAGTTGACTCCAACAAGGAATTTACATTATTAATCATAACATCATCATCAAAGTTAAAATAAGAAAGACATGCTTCAAGAGGGTCAGAAAATAAAGAAATAGCAGCCATGTCATCAACAAGACTTTCTAAAATATTCACTTCATGCACATCCTCATCATCATCTCCTGGTTGCCTGCAAATATTAAAAATGTTCAGTTCCAAAGTCATATTTTCGAAAGAAAGCTTCATAACACTAATTCTACATTTAATAAGAGCATTAGAAGTAGCAAGAAATGGGCGGCCTAAGGCCTAATATGACAGGAATTTGATACAAGCATTCAAAACTGGTTGTGTGTCCAAACAATAAAATCAACAGGAAAGTAAAACTTTTCTACTTGTACTAGCACATCCTCAACAATTCCTCTTGGTGTTTTAACTGAGCGATCTGCAAGTTGAAGTGTAATGCTTGTGGGCTTCAATTCACCGAGTCCCAATTTTTCATAAACAGAATAAGGTAAGAGATTAACACTTGCCCCAAGATCAAGCAATGCTTTTTCAATTCTATAATTCCTAATTATACTAGATATGGTTGGACAACCAGGATCTTTATATTGGGGTGGGGTGTTTTGTTGCAAAATTGCACTTACTTGTTCTGTCAAAAATGCCTTCTTTTGTACATGTAGCTTACGCTTGAGTGTACAAAGGTCTTTCAAAATTTTAGCATAAGATGGGATTTGTTTAATGGCATCTAAATTTAAATGCAAATATGGGCTTTTCGAATCTAAGCCATGAAATTTGGGTAGTAATTGAATTACACCTGGCTTGAGTTCAAAACCACCCATATTAGTTGGAAAAATCATGCAAGAAGGAGAACTTGATCTAGTTGGTTGTAAATAATTACGCAAGGTTTTAACTTGAACATTTTGTGCATTATTATCCTCATTATCACTTCTTAGTTCCTCATTAGTTCTTTGATCCTCCATTGTATCAAAATAAAGATAATTTTCAAAAGATTTATTTACTCTTTTCAATCGTCCAGAATTATACCGCACACATGTGAACATGCAACAACAATTTTTTTTTATATTTAGTAACAAACGAAAGTAAAAGTGCAAAAATTAAATGACAAAATATAAAAAGTTAGAGAGTTAGAAGTTAATCGACAAAAAATAAAATTACAAAATATGGCCAAAGGCACTATCAAAGTACACGTTTGATCCCGAAAAATTTTCGGTAGTAACGTAGGTAGTGCCTCCGGTCTCAAAAAAAGAAAAATTACAGAATTTAAGTACTAAAAGTAAATGACTAAATTTAAAGAGTTAGTGTGCAAAAATAAAAGTTAGAGAATTAGTAAAGTTAGAGTGAGTTTTTTTTTTTCATAACGGATTCTGGTCTGTTAATCTTCACATGTTTGAAAACTTCAAAAATGTCACCATTCGGCACCAATTTAGAGGTATAACCTTTGAGGAAAAGGAGGAGGAATTGGAGCAACACAATTAGAGTTGTCAAGTTCATCACCATGTTTAGAATTTAAAGACTCCTTAGGTTCAACAACCTTCATTAGAATGTCTTTGTTAATGACTTTTCCACTTCTCAAGTGGTGATGGACTTGCATGCTCTTCTTGTGAACTTGAACAATTTAAAATTTCAATTATAAATTGACCTTTAGGATTTGGTTGAAGTTGAGAAGGAAACTTCTCTTTTTCTTGAGTGCTCAAAGCTGTGGTCAATTGAGTGATAGAAGTCTTCAAGTCATTGATGGCTTACATTGTTTGGTTGTTGATTGTTGCTTGACTTTGCATGAATGTTTGCAATGTGTCTTCAAGAGTCTTCTTATGTAGTGGAACATAATTTGAGGAAGAAGGGGGTACCTGCGTATTAGACTCATTTCTCCAACTAAAGTTTGGATGATTTCTCCAACTAGGAGTATAAGTTTCAGAATAAGGAGAAGAGAAAGGCCTTTTGTAAGTATTCATAGCACTTGCTTGAGTATGTAACACTTCTTAAAAAGCAGTGATTGTTGGACAATCCTGTGTTTAGTGTCCATCACTCTCACATATACTACAAATATCTTGTACTTTTTGAGAAGCTTTAGACATGTTTTCCCTATAAATTTTCATAGCCTCAACTTTTCTAGTTAAACTTGTAATTTTTTCTTTTACATCATCCTCTTCTTTAAGAAGGTACATGCCCCCCTTAGTTGTCCCATTAGATTTGGTCATAATACTACTTTCAAATTCATTAGAATTTTCCCACGATTGAGCATTTTCAGCTAACACATCAAAATAGTCCCATGCTTCCTCAGGTTCTTTACTCAAAAACTCTCTATTACACATCATTTCAACAAATTGCCTCATTTGAGAAGATAAGCCAATATAAAAGAAACTAATTATACGCTATGTTTTATATCCATGATGTGAGCACAACAACAAAAGTTCTTTAAATCTCTCCCCACATTGAAAGAAAGTTCATTTTCTTTTTGTGAAAAAAATCATGATCTTTCGAAGTGTATTAGTTTTATGGGTGCGAAAAAACTTTTTAAAAAATTTTCTTTGCATTTCTTGCCATGTTCCAATGGATCTTGGCTTCAAAGAATTGAACCAATTTTTGCTTTCTCCTTTAAAGAAAATAGAAAGAGTTTTAATCGAATAACATCATATCAAACATTTTGGTTTGGCAAAGTTGCACAAACGTCTTCAAGGTAACAGCGCCAATTTGTTCTTACGTCCAAACCAAGACTATGAAGTAGTCTAGTTTAGATTTATTTTACTTGCCAATTGTAGTAGACAAGGTCGATCCACAGGGAATGCCTTGTGTAACAAAGAAAACTATTATGAAAAAAATAGAATAGAGAAGGAAAGTGTAAGGACCCTCATCTCTAAACTGGTTTTGGTTTTCTCTAATTGTCTATTATCATGAGGTTAACACGTTTTCTGATTTATTTTGTGGTTTCATAAATAAATAATGTTTATGATGGTTTTAACCAAAATCAACTTTAAGATTAGTGATTTTAAGTGATTTTAAAACAAATGTGAATTTTTAGGATTTTTTTGAATTTTTACTATTTTTCCAAAAATTAGGGTTTTGGTGGGACCCCTGTGGGCCCCACTGTCGAAATTTTGGTTTTTGGGTCAAATGAACCCAGATGTCTACTTAAGCCCATACAAAAATTTTTAGAATTTTCTTAGACTTAATTAGTGCTTAAATTTGTAAAATACTCATTTTTAGCCTACTTTTCCTATTTACACCCCATAACTTACTCATATGTACCCCAACCCTTACTATAAAAGGCCAAACCTGAGCCATTTCCATTTTTGGGAATAGGCTAAGGAGGAGAGGTCAGGCCTAATCCCCAATTAGGCCCAGATTAGAAGGTGTTTAAAGGTAAGCCTACTATAATTAAGCACTAAACCCTAGCTTTCTTCTTAATCTCTTCTAAATCTACCATTTCCCCTTTGTTTCAATTCGTTTTTGGACATCAAAAACTACTGATTTTCATTTACTACAAACCCTAGCTTTCAAAATTCGATTTTTATGTTCAACAAGCCCTAGATCTAAGTTTTAATTAGGGATTTCTTTGGTAAATCGATTTTTAATGGAGTTTAATTCAACCTCAATGTGTTTGTAAGGTTTTCAAGAAGGGTGACCCTCAAATCCGAGCTTAATTAAGTGATAAGGTAATGGATCTTCGAAATTTCAGTTTATCCATGGTAAAACTCTTGATATTTGGCTTATTTCGAATGGAGTTACTTGATTTGGTGTGTTAATGGTATGATTAGAAAATGGAAATATTTAATCCCGATTTCTTAGGGTTTTGTATTATTATGATATGGTTTAACATTCTGGAAGTCATGAAGGACTTTTGATGGTGATTAGGGTGTTAGATGTTGATTTGAAGTGTTATCAATGGTGTTTCGGTTTGGATTTGTGAAAGGAAGAAGAAGGTCAGTTCTGCCTTGTTGGCGTTCGAACGGCCTTCTGGGCGTTCGAACATCAACACTGTCGGATCGACAGAATTTTAGTTCAACCGATCGAACGGCCTGCTGGGCATTCGAACGACCAAACTGTGAATTTGAATTTTTCCCGTTTAGCCGATCGAACGGCCTGAAGGGCGTTTGAACAGCATATAGCAGAATTGTGTTCTAATGCATGATGTTTATTTCGATGATTCCACTTTAGCTTGCCAATTTCATATGAATGTGGAGTGTTTTAAGCTATGTTATGCTACTGGAAAGGCATGCTATTGAGGTTATGGAGTTGAGATATATGCTTAGAGATTTGTGGAATGACTTATGTTTTGTGGCATGATGTTGGAATTGTCATCTTGAAATTATGAATGGTTGATTCCCTTTGGTTAAGCATATTTTCAGTAGAACTAAAACCTATCAATGGACTGATTTGTCATGATAGAATGTAGTTAGTTGATGTGTGGATGTTGGTGAATGCTATGACTCAGGGATGAAACGAATGATCTTATATGTGTTTAACCTTTGTGGTTGAGTTTTGATTTGAGTTATGATTTCAACATTTCTTCTTCTATGATTTCCGCTGGAATTCATGTTTAGATGGTAATTCACATCTATAGTGTGGTAGTGAGTTTAATTTCAAGCATGTTGATATGCATTGTGTGGAGTGCTTCTACTAGTTACACACACACATGTGGGGGTTAAATGATGATGTTGAAGCTTGATATTGTGATTATGAATGATGCATTAGGGGCTGATGAGAGCACTTATCATGGATTAGGATTCATGTACGCCTTGCCCACGTATGTACCATGCTGCATGCATCATGAAAATGGATTTCTAATTGAGGCTTCATCGAGGTTAATCGAATTTGACCGATTGGATGCAATGTGGTGAAATTGTGTGCCGGATTGATCGGTCGTGGATTAATCGTAAGTTGATTGGTCCGAAAGGACATATTTTGATTTGAGTTCCTGTGTGGAACGAATGCACTCCCCGGGTTGAGTCTAATTAAATGGAATTATGTGGGGATGAGTTGTGCACTTGTCTTGCGGATTGTGAGATTATTATTATGAGTGTCATCTGGACCCTGAGAATCCAATGTGGTATGCCGTGTGCACCTGCTACCACGTGTTCTAGGGTTCTCTGTGTGAGAACTCGGGCTCTTCCCTCCGCAGGAGATGTCCTTGGGCGAACACCCCTGCTCTAGATTCTTTGTGTGAGAATGAGATATCCTTGGCCAGGATCGTCCAGGGCGAGCAGCTTTAGGGATTGACAACCCCGATCTTTCTTTAATTCTTGTGTAGAATTTTGGACCATGACACACCTTCGTGGCCTTGTCTATGTCCCGTCTGTGTGACAACAACTTGTGATTACTCCTTGATGGAGGATGTTATGATATGATGCATGATGGAATATGTATGTTTTAGAGATACATTCATGCAGGATGTTATGATATGATGCATGATGGAATATGTATGTTAGAGATACATTCGTGCAGGATGTTATGATGTGATGCATGATGGAATATGTATGTTAGAGATACATTCATGCAAGTTGTTATGATATGATGCATGATGGGATATGTATGTTAGAGATATATCCATGCAGGTTGATTTTGATGTGATGCATGATGAAATATGTATGTTAGAGATACATTTCATGCAGGGTGTTATGATGAGAATGAAATTAATGTGGATTATGCACTATGATGCAGTTTTAGGTGATGTGTATGTATGATCAGAAAATGATGCACCTTGCCAATCTTTGATCTGAATGATTAGATTGCTATGCTATTGTATTTTCGATGTTGGTAGTGATATTAAAAACCATTGCTGAGTTTGTTAAACTCACCCTCTTTCTTGTGTTTTGTTTTGGGGCTGCGTAGTGCAACACGCAGACGGACAGGATCTCCTCTTTGAGGAAAGGTTGGAGATGGCTTGGATGTGATCATGGAGATCGTTGTGTGACTTATCTTCTTTGGTTTTATGCTTATGTTTAGAACCTTTGTGTAGGGTTCTTTGTTTTGGATTTATGTCACATTTTACAGTTATATTTGCTTAAGACTTATTTGAGCCAGTGTGGGCTTTAGTTAACTGAGCATGTGGGTTTGAGATTAGTTGTTTATTTTGTGATAAGTAACACTCTTTCTTTCCTTCTTATTTACTCTTGCTCAAAGGATTGTGCGTACTCCGTAGTTCTGTTAAATCGCCCGTGGTTAGGGTTAAGTCTTCCGCTAAATCATTTCTCAATTTCCCTTCGTCGCCTCCGTGCGCTTGACCGGCCCTTGGGCCGGGTTCGGCTCTGGTCGGGCATCGCCGGGGCGTGACAAAAAGTGAAATAGATAATAAGAGAAAATCAAAGAGAAAGTGCTAAGGCATCGAAAATCCACTTGCAATAAATCTCTAATGTATACTTTATTCAAATGATAACTCAATTAAGATCAAATGAAAATTTGTCTCAATCGAAAAATTTATCTTTTAAAGAACTTTAAAATAGAACAATAATAATTGATCGTTTACTACGTGAAAGTATTAAGTGTATAATCACAGGGAATTATAAGCATTTGGTGTGCCTTTCGTCAATGCTAAATCAAATAATTATATAGATTATAAACTCCTTAAATATGTAACATCAATTTAAAATGATAAAGAACTTATTTGAATCAAAGTATCCATTAAACATCAAGTACAAGCTTCATTCCTAGCCTTAGCTTGAGAGCTTTAGAAAGCCATTACAATAAAACTAAAAACAAAATTATAAAATGAGAAAAGAAAATAAGGGAAGAGAGCTCCAAAGAGGAGAGAATGATCCATCTATCATGTCCACCCCTCTATTTATAGGAATAGAAGGGGTTGCTTCAAAGAGGAAAGTGAAATCATATCTTTAGATTATATCCTGATTGATTGTCTGATTGGACCCATATATCTTCGGAATTTGGAATTTCTTCCTGAAAACACTTGTAGCGACGAAAGTTTTCTTTCCATTGCCACCAGAATCATATCAATCCGAATTATACATAAAAAGATATGATCGAAATACTAAAGCTGTGTCAATCTGTCCGAATCAGCTTCTTTCATAATTTAGTTCTATTCATACAAATCTCAAATCCAACGGGTCCACAAGGATGTGTTCGACCATTCCATTCATGTTTAGACCATTAGGAGCCCATTCTTGACTTTTAAATAGCTTTGGGTAGTTGGGCTTAACTTCCTCTTCCAGTTGTATCCTGTTGAAGCCTATTTAGATATGTAAACTCAATTAAGGTCCAACTAACTTATTCAAAACATAAATAGCCCAAATCAGCAATGAATTAACACAAAATAGGATTGCAATTCAAAATTTGAAAATATTTTATTGAACATTATTTCAGTGCATCAACAACCAACATGATATGACAATGATGTAAAGCTATCACAACCTACATCATTCCACATGATCATAACTCAAGTAAGGCTGCCATGGCCAAATCCATTCAGCATGATGTAACCCTTAACATGGCTGACATAAGAATACTAATTTCAGCATGAGACAAACATGAATTAAGGCAAACCATCATGGTTAAACTCATCACGGGTCAAGCGTAAATTAGCGTACATATGAGTACTTAACTTCAACATGGATCAAGCATAAATCAGGGTACATATGTGCACTTAATTTCAACATGGATAAGGCATAAATCAGGGTACATATGTGTGATTAAACTCAGCATAAATTATGCATAATTCAAGCTATATATGTGTGATTAAACTCAGCATAGATTATGCATAATTCAGGGTACATATATGTGATTAAACTTAGCATAGATTAAGCATAATTTTGGGTACTAATAAGATATAGTTCTCAGCATGAATCATATATGAATCAGGGTACAAATAAGAGATAATACTCAGTATGATTCTATGAAGCAGGGTACAAATAATAGATATATCTCAGCATGAATCATATATGAATCAGGGTACAAATTAATGATAATACTCAGCATGAATCACATATGAATCAGGGTACAAAATAAGAGGTAGTTTTCAACAGGAATCATATATTAATCAAGGTACAAATAAGAGAAAATTCTCAGCATAACCTACGTACAAATTTGGGTACATATGGGGGATAAAATTTAGCATAACCTAGGCATGGATTAGGGAAAAACATGGAGATCTAACTCAGCACATGAGTGGCTGACCTAGGCAGGGAATCACCATCAATTCCTAATGACTAGGAGTGTAAAAAGTGCATTTACCTCAATCAGCTCACCTCCAAAGCTTCAAGCCTTTGTTCCTATGCCTTTTACCCTTCAATTTACTTCAAAAAGGTGGTAACTTTCCACCTTAATAGCGGCTGGTTGTGGAGGACCTTGATGGGAGAAGGAAGAGAAGGGAAAAGTGTGGAGAGAGAGGAGAGAGAACTAGCCAAAAGATTCCCGCTAGGGTCGCCCCCCTCTTTCCCTTTTATAAGAGCCCTCTCTCCTAATTTCTAGTTCTTTTAGGACTTCTATCCAATTTGTAGTTCTTTTAGGACTTCCAATTCTTAGTTGTTTTAGAACTTCCAATTCCTAGTTCTTATAAGACTTCTAATTCTTAGTTCCTTTAGGACTTCCAATTCCTAGTTTTTTTAGGATTTCCATACCCCAACTCAACTAGGACTTTAAAGCATAATCCTAGAGAGACTGAACCTCTTGTTTGCCAATTGGTCTTCCCTCACCAAGGCTAGACCCCTAATTCCCAAGTGGTCCCCTTCCAACCAAGGTTGGACCCCTTAACATTCAAACCTCTCCTCCTTAGAGCCCTAATTATCTATTTATAAGTGTAAGGATTAGGAACCCTAATCCCTCTAGGAATTGAGCCAAAACTCCCCCAATTAGGCCACTTAATTGGGCCTTTAAAATATAATTTTAAAATAATAATTAATCGGGCCTGATAGCAACTTAAACAGCCAATTTAAGTGTCTAATTCGGGTAAACGGGCCCTGCGTAAAATGTTCAACTTCAAATGGTCGTACTCCCTAATCTAAACTCCGATTTGCACATTCTTTGTGGAGTTTTGAAGCTCTTTTTGTCTACTTTCCATCCATATAAGTTGTAACCACTAATCCGAACTGATGATCAAGTTATTCACATGAGAAGTTCAATGGGTCTAATACCCTAATTTTCACGTGGTCGACTTCGGGAATTTAAAAAAATCCCGAACGTTATATAGAGGGATACCCCAAAACAAAGTGATGCAAATAGAGTGAGCTTAGCTTAGTGGGGGTTTGAAAACATGGGCTCACACAATACTATAATAAAGACACATTGTCAAGATGCACACATAAGCCTTATGCAATACTAGTGTCAAAATCACAAGAGCATGTCAAATCCCTTACACCTAAGGTGCGCACAATATTTTAATCATACATCATAATCTATACACAAAATTTATATAAATAAGCATCGTAATCCATACGCAAAAATATGTAAGCATCACAATCCCTACACAAAACTTGTGTAAATAAGCATCATAATCCATACAAAAATTTTATGTAAGTAAACATTAGAATCCCTAAACAAAACCTATGTAAATAAGCATCATAATCCACAAATCATTGATAAAAAAATCATGAAATTTGAAGATACCAACAACCTGCTTAGTCGGTATTCTTAAGATGGAAATACCCAAAGCAGTTGTTAAAATCTGTAAACCAGAAGTGTCCCTTGTTAGCCAATGCACATGGACAAAACAGCCTAGAGCTCACTCAAAAATTCTCATTTAGTCTCATACTACTTAAAATAATCAACATCTAATCCTTAGACATGATAGATCCAAAATAAATCATGTATATTCATGTCAAAACACATATGGAAGAAAATTTAAGTTCGCACATCCTCATACTCCAAAAACATTAATCCACACACAACCATGATGATAATGTAAGGAAATCCTCATCTAACAAAAACACCTTACCTCAAATTAGTTAGTAAACCCTTTGTTCTCCTCCAAAGCTCAAGGAATCCCTACCCAACAATTTCGGTCACTATAGGCTAAGAAAAATCACATCTTTCCACCGAATAAAGGCTCAAAACCAATAATAGAAAACAAATGCATCATTCCCTTTTGCCCAAAACATGAATCGAAAGGGTAGAATCAAGAAATAAAGGTCTAGGGTTTCAAAACATGGCTAAAAGAATGAGCTTTGAAGAGGAGAGGACATGAAATCACATTTAAGAGAAGAAGAGTATGAGATTGAAGGTAAAATCATAAGAAACTATGAAGGGGCTTGATTGATTTATCTTAGATGAAGCTTTCCCTACTTGAGAGGGGGTAGAGCACTCTAAACCTTCAACAATTTCAGCCCCCTCCAAATGTGAGGGATGGCCAATGTGGCTATTTATACTAAAGGGTAAGTAAGTAGGCTCTGCATGGGCCCAATGAAGGAACAAGTGAAGGCACTTAGGAAATAGACTAGAATAAATGTGATAAGACCCAAGCCCATCTAAGATGTCAAGTGAAGGTTGGAAGCCCAAGAAGTTCGTGCAATGACATGGATGGTAGTTTGTCCTAGAGTGGGGCCCACTTCCTCAATATAAGGATTCACATGGATTTGCAACAATCAGTGTAGTAACATAGTGGTTTAAGCTAGGAACTAATGTTTTCAAATTAAATTCAAAACAAAACTACAAAAATTCATAATTAAACCAAATCATTACACAATAATGCAAATAATAATATCAAGAAAATGTAAAAGTTCACAAAAAGAGAGGCCAATGGAGCATTGTTGCTTCTGTAGGCAAGGAGCCCTAGAATGTGCCTCTGACAAAGAAAAAGTGTGAAACAAATTCAAGTACTCTTTATGGTTTTGACTCATACCACCAATATAACAAGACACAAGTTATTCCTATTATTCCTCCAAGTCATTGTGGTCTATCAATTGATATAACTGCTCAGTATATGCATCCACTAATTTTGACGATTGCCGTAAGTCTCACAATCGTTAATACATCACTTGGGAAAAGTCGTATGGTAGAAAAGCTTGCCACATGTGCTTCTTCAACTTCACCCATTCAACGATCTTTGGTTTTCCTTGGCACACACAAGTGGATTTAATTTACTACTACCATGCATCTTCTTTATCTCGAAAGCAAATCACCACCGAGGGAACACGCTTATCCTCTAGAACCTCTTTGAAATCGAGGATGTCTTCTACATTGGCAACCCAATCTAGGAACTCCTCATGCTACATCCCCCCATAAAATGATGTCAATCTTCAATTCTGCCTCCCATCACCTATTGATCATATCATCTCATCTCAAGGGCACGTACACCTCGAGTCTCCTTGGTGCATGTGATCCATTACCTATGTAGACCTGCCTAGCGACGAGGCAGCTGGTCTACCTCCTCATCATCATGCAGCACAACATTGGCAAAATGAATTTTTGCCTTGGCATAAACCTCTGGTTTATTATCTTTAACTTTGTCATTGAGCTAACCCAAGTTGGGATTCTGGCGAGCAATGACAATCATCAAATCAGCCATATGAAGCATCAACTACATGACCTATTGCGATAAGCCTGCTACTTCATTGTGATCATTGATGTCATCAATTCCTACAACATGTCTTCCACAACTTTAGGGCAGCTTGTAAGACCTGCATTGTGCCACCAATTGATTCAGGGCTGAGATTGACGGGATTTATGATGTTCAACAAATCTAACTACAAGAGCACACAACTTTCCTCTCTCATGAATTTTAATGGTAAATTCAAAAAAACAATGAGAAAACAATGGAGAAAGGAGTTCTCTCCTCCTCCTCCTCTTCTTCTTCTATATTTCATAAAATTCATTATGCTCATGGCTTCCATGAAAAGTCAAGATTCTATTCAATACACAATTGCATAATAGTATGCAAAAGAATTAAATGTCTAACTACTTTAGGACTAAACAATCAAAATTATGGAAAAATGAGCTAGAAAATCCCAAATAAATAATGCACCACAAAATAAAGACTTCTATGAAATTAAAATTCTCGAATATTACCAATTGAAAATAAAATCCTAATCGAAAATGGAATTGGAGTTATCTCGTCAAAGAATCAATCAATCACCTAATAACACCGATCAATCATTGAGTTCTCGGCCTAAATTTATACTAGATCGATTAACATGCAAATTGATTGCTTTATAATCCCGAATGATCATTTGGGCCTCGATCTAGAAAGCAGTAGTAGGCAATCGATCACCCATAATGCCGATCAATCGCTCAATAGAAAATCGTGCATTTTCCCCTCCTACTTTCCCAGCTCAAAGTTAACTGTTTTACATCATATTTCTTCCCTTGCAACTCACAAAGGGTTGAAATTGCAAATAAACTTTAGTATCTCCTCTTAGATTTACTTCATATATAAGTATATTATTCGTTCTAAATACAAACCAATAGAATAATAGTTATACAATGAACTACCTTGCACTTAAGTTTTGGGTGTTCCCCTAAATATGTTGACATCCATATCAATCTTGTAACCTAGTTTAGACATTATATCAAGACCATTAATTCATTAAACATGTTTATATGTATCCCTATAATCTCCTCAATACCACATTTCATATTAGATCCAATATATTTTTTATTGCTCCCTTACCCCATCCATCAATCAAATATCTTCCCTCCATCTAGTTCATTCGTAAAGACCAAACCCAGGTAAATATAGTTACTCTATTTCAAAATTTTACCTAAAAGTTACAAGATATATTTCCTCTTTTGTTTTGCAAAAAATCAAAAATAGATTTTTTTCTAACAACCAAATACATATGTGTCCAATGAATTATGCACAATCAATCGAACAAAGACATAAGATAATTTTTACATAGAAAACCCTCCCTGAAAAAAACCACTGAACACTCTGTCTAAAATAATTAATGCACGGTAAACAAAATATTGACTCACCTATTTACAATTAAAAAGTCATTATTTTCTTCAGTCAATTGGCTTCAACACTACTCTAAACTTTTTTACTACCACCCTGACTATTTACTTGTATCAAGCTTTGTCTAGCCTTCTTGTTTGCTTTGAATGATCGGAATCTTCAATGGAAGTCCTTTAGCATGGTTGATCTTCTCAGCAACTATTCAAACACACACTTAGTCCTTCAAGCGGATGCACAACACGTTGTCACACATAATTCATGAAGCTAAAGGTATAACCATGAATTCATATGGCTATTTTGATATTTGACTCAAACTCTCATAGTTATGGAAGCTCTCTCTTTAAACTTAGTACTAAAATTTCACACTTTTCATATAGGTATCCAAGGCTTTCTATTTTATGAACAACATCCAAAACCCCTTTTTATTTACCTCCAAGCCAGTTAAAGAGTTGGACCTCCAATAGGAAACAAATTCCATACAAAATGTCCTATTTATGGAATTTGTACATCTGAATAATTGATCTAACCATAGGGCAATTGATCATTCTATATTCTATTTAAATTAAGACTTGCAACCAATTCATTGTTTTGAACAATGATAGATCATTCACTATTCTTGAATCAGTCAACACCAAATTCGATTGATTGTTAAATGTTCTAGAAAAGCTTATGAAAAATATTCCATGCCGATCATCAGGCTTTCAAGATTGATCTATCGCTTATGAACAAAATCACATTCTTTTTCAAATTTTTGTCCATTTATCTCATCTACTCCCCCACACTATAATATGATATTCTCATCACTCTCAAGTATGTGTGTGTTGTGTATGTGTTTTTACCTATCAAAACACCTTTTTAGTATTCTAATTTGCTTCATCTTCATCATGTGATCTTCAAAAATACTCTAACTCAATATTACACATCTTTTGAAATTATTTTGATAATTAAAGTAAGCTAAGATGCTACATATGATAGAATATGTTCTTACAATCTCCTCCTGTAGCTATTTCATAACAAAAATAATATGACCCATCAATTTGAAAAAGAAAATTACAACTCCATATTGCATAAATTAGACTATGATAAATTATCCAACTCATCAATAACTCTCTTGCTTAATCTATGACAATTAAAGCCTAATGGCATGTGGTCTTCAACCTATAATAATCAACCTACACATTACAAAAAAAAGAACATACCTACATAATACTGCCAAAACTAGGTAAGTACAAAATTTAAATGTTCAAGTACATGTGAGAAGATTAGTAATTAAGTTTTCTCCTAAAAAATTAACTCACATATCTTCACCAGAATCAATGCATTAGCTCTCACACTTTAAGTCATGAATAGACAATGGTGTTAATAAGTCAAGTAAAGTCAAAGAGGAAAACAATTATCTTAAAAGATCATGAAGGAAAATAATTATCTAGAATTAAACTCACATACCTAGTGTGGCCCACATTGATCATAATTATATCAAAAGATTGAGAGTTAAAACAAAATATGCACACCACACAATCACACAAGAATTATTTGGTGGAAAACCACAAAAAGGAAAAAAAATACGACAACCTCAATTGAAGGCTAAATCAATGCACTAGAATGATATAGGTCTTATAAGACTAAAAAAAACCAACCAAGTTTAAGACATGGCACAAACTCCTTTTGTTTATTCTTCTCTTATTGATAATGTTAGCCTTAAATTCTTCCATCTTTTAATCCTTGAAGTTTTCCCTTTTCGTGTTTTGATCTTTGTCTTCTTCTTACAACTCAACCTAGGTCTTCCTCCATATTTGTTGATTTACTCTTCAACTCCTTTGAAGAACTTTGCCAATTTTGATCTGAAAGTTGTTTGTGAAATCTTCTCTTCTTAGTTATGCATCAACATGAATTCACCATGGATAATCTCTTCAAGCTCCTTTGTATAAATTCTCAAGTAAAGCACTGTACAAAGGACTCTCTATTCTTCTCCAGTATTTTCTAGGTTTTTTACACTTCAATTTTGTCACTTTTTATCCTTTATGTAGGTCACCAAGTTGAATTACCATGCTAACTTCAAGAAGGAAAGAAACTATTCTAGAAAGGATTGTTTAGGACAACAAAACTACTAGCAATTAATCATTTCAAATAGTGATCGATAGTTCCTTGTTTTCCTAAGGTAGGACTCCTTGAGCGATCAATTGGTCTACGAAGTGATCGATAAATAAACTCTTGGCTTCGTTAATAAAGGGCTGATTGAAGTGTTGTTTGATCATTTTCTTTAGTATAATGTCAAGCAATCGATCGATTGTACTATTAATGTACAATTTTACACTTTTTACCCTAAATCCTACTGAAACTTCTGAAGTCATTTCATAAACTTCTTTAAGTGACTTTGGTAAAAGAATGTGTACTAAATAAACCTCTCAAACCATCAAAATTCATTAGTCTTCAGTCTTTATCCATAGCAACACGTCTTCTCCAATTTTCTAAGTCCATCAATTCCAAGCCTAATGCAACCACAATTACGTCTAATAAGATTTATTAGCCTAATTATATACTCAAAGTTTTGACATAATTTTTGACAAAAGTGTTATAAGCATTAATAGGAACTAATAAATAGATACAAATAAAATTCTAGAATTTCAAAAATCATCAAAGTGCACATTAAAAAATCAAGAATTCTGAATTTAAATAAAACCCTAAAGATTTTATGTGTTCAATTGACTTCAAATTTTGATACAAGATAGATATCAATGTTTAGAACCAAAGTCTTAACTGGATCTATGTCTAGTTTTCATAAGAAATGTCGAATATTGAAAAACACAAATTGAAGTGAAAACTTGAAGGTGAATTGGGGTTTCCGTAAAATCTCACATTTGATGTTTCAATTCACATAAAAGTTGGGAAAACGTAGGTCAAGCTATTACTAACAATCCTATCATTCCAAAATCATTGAAATTTGTTAAAAATCACTAAAAATCAAAATTTTGTTTGCGAACATACCTTGACAGAAGATTAAATTAGGAGAATTATGATGAAATCATGTGTTCCTTCCATCAAAATCGGGATGAATATGATAACAATGTGAGTTTGAGATAAATATTAAAAGAGTGTTTTGGCATGAAAACCTGCTCAATGATCGAACTTGAGAAAAATATTTTTTTCATTTTCACAAAAAGAAGAAAATTCAAAAAATTCAAAAAATTCCAAAAAATCCAAAGACATTTCCCATCAAGAGAAAATTTTTCTTATGGACATAAATCAAATTAATAATCAAACATTAAAAATAATTATAGTAGAGCTCCTTTTGACTCTTTTTGAAATAATTTCCCTTTAATCTAAGTGCATCCACAAATTATTTTCATTAATACCTTGGCTTGTATTAGTAAACTCCATTGGTATGTGATTGTTAATTTTATTTTCTTCTTTTTGACACTTTAACTTTCTTGTATTAAGTTTTTGAAGAAACCATCAATGTTTTTGACTCTTTTCTCTTTTAATCTTAAATCTTGCAAGATTAATCTGATTCAAACTGAGAAAAACTTGTTCAAACCCTAGTAAAGACAAAGTTCTCATTTTTAACTCTATTTACCTAGAATCTATGTACATTTTTTGTTAAAAAGAATAAAATAAGTAAAGCTCATAATATGATCCTTATTCAGAGCTACGATATTTTTCCTCAAATCACTTTTTTAGGGATTAACTTTTTCTGAATCTTCTCAACTTGCATCATTTTTTGTATTCATTTTTCTTGATGCCAAGAGGATGGGAGCTTCACACTAGCCTAGGTTGACCTAAGTAGCCCATCCCCATCATTTTTATGAGGACAATTCCATTAACTAAAAGTATTAAAAAACATAACTGATAAACATGAATCCAAACTCCTAAGTCAACTTATGCTTAAGAACTTTCTCTTGATATTCATGCATTGATATTCATGCATAAAGTGACTTGAGCCTCAACATGATGTGTGTAAATTTTTTAAAATAGCGAATCGCAACATCAACCAAAAGAAAATCGAATTAATTTTCACTCTTCTTAGTGTAGCTTTCTCTTTGCAAAGGTATTTTTGATCACTAATCATGTTGCTTTTCAACTTAAAAGAAAATTAATTTCATTATTTTCTAAGAGACAACTAATAAAAAACTAAAACAAAGCAAATTACAAAAACAAGCAAAAGCTACACTAATTTGTTCTTTGTTTTTTTTATCATTTTTTTAATTCAAACCCAATATTTAAAGACATGAAAAATAAAGAGCAATAAAAAATAAAAATGTGTGTCCAAAAGATCAAAAGAATTAAATCATAGACAACCTAAGGCTTTGCCTAGCTATCCTATCCTAAATCAATCCAAGGTATCTTCCTTGTTTTACCTAGTCGATTCTTTAATGCTTGAAGATCAATCTTCCTCACCCACACTCTCTTCATCTTCTTTTCATAAACTTTGTAGGGAAACATAGGCGTAACAAGGGTAGTATGCTTCTTCTCTTTCTTCTTTCACCTAAGTTTAAAAGAATGATTCTTAGGACACTTTCTTCTAATGTGGGAATCACTATTATGTCACACACACCCACAATATTGAACCTATTCTCACTCCTTTACCTATTGACTTAGGTGGTTTGGGAACTATCTTATGGTATTTGTCAATTTCTTTTACCTTCACAAGGACAGTAAGTTTTATTAAGTAAGTAGTCAAGTAATTCTTAAAACCAAAACCCATCTTGTTAGTTTGACCAATGCTTAATATGGTTTCCAACTTCTTCCCGCTCTAATTTCTCTTTAGAGGACATAACTTTCTCCATTGAGAGTACTAGACTTCTCATTGTCATCGTCATTCTCATTCTTAAGGTCTTTCTTAAGGTCATTCACTTCTCTCTCAAGTTTGATGTTCAACTTCAGTAATCTATTTGCTACTTAAGAAGACAAAACTAATTCTTCATCTTTCTTTTTCAACTCTCTCTCGTAGCTTTTGGTTTTCTTAGTCAAACCTAAGAATTGTTGAAGGAATCCTTTATATTCAACATAATCAAAGTCAGATTCTAAGCGCTCTTCAAAAGAAGTGGACTCAGGAGGCTATTCTCCAGAGCTATCTTCCTTCACACTTGCATGGAAGACAACATAGTTACACATCTCATCTTCATCAGAAGAACTCTCACTAGAGCAACTTGATTGAAGCACCTTGCCCTTTCTCTTGTTATCAAACCCCTTTAATTTCATTTCTTAGGCTTATCATCAAAAGAATTGTTAAAATTATTGTTAGGGTAATCAACAAAAAAATGACCTAACTTACTACATGCAAAACACTTCATATTCTTCTTATTTTGTTTGTTTTACTTCTCATGTTTCCTATCTCATTCTCCATTTCCTAAATTTTGACCCTTAT
Organism: Saururus chinensis; assembly: GCA_035235625.1. Classification (NCBI taxonomy): domain Eukaryota; kingdom Viridiplantae; phylum Streptophyta; class Magnoliopsida; order Piperales; family Saururaceae; genus Saururus; species Saururus chinensis. The sequence continues at coordinate 35,500,907 of CP141140.1, forward strand.
TACTAAACCTAAAGTTATGGCATGTCATAAATTTCATGAAGTTTTCAGCTGACAAGTGCATTAATTCTTCATCATCCTCAGATTCTTCTAAGGTGTTCAAAGCTTTGTTCTTTTTGGAAGTTCTCTTAAACACTTTTATGGTAGTTTATTTTTCCTTTGATTTTTAAAATAATTTTTTTTTATTTTCATAAGATTCTTCTTGCATCTCAAAAGTTCAAAGGTTCCCATCCAACACCTCAATGCCTAAGGCGTATATCTTTTTAGATTCTTTAGTTCCTACTACCTTATTTTAAAATATGGAGGAAAAGGACTTTAAAAGTTTCCTCACACCTAGATAATCAGGAATGGGCTCCCCTAATTGGTCACATGTGTTCACTATGTCTGATATCTTAGCATAATATTATGAAATAGTTTCATCTTCACTCATTATCATATTTTCAAATTCAAGGTTAAGCATATGTAACATAGACATTTTGATAACCTCAGTTCCCTCAATATACTTCACAAGTTTTCCCCATGCACCCTTGGCAGATGTGTAATTTGAAATTTGCCTTTGTTCTAACTTTCCTACAGCATTGAACAATGCGCTAATGGCTTACTATTCTGATTTGTAAATTTTGTTTCATTTTCATCTAATTGGCTCTTATCTTTTAAGATTGAATTTCCATCTTTGTCTTTGGTCATTGTAGGATTCTAACCTTTAATCACTACTTTCCAAGCATTGCCATTAAGTACTTGAATAAAAGTACTCATCTTATTCTTCTAGTATGAAAAGTTTTGACCACTAAATAAAGGTCGACGATTAATAGGATTATGCAATTCTCCATGTTCATTCATTGAATTATTTGATGTTGCCATTATAATTAAAAAAAGTTAAATCCGCCAAGCAACACAATGTAAGTACTCAATGCAAGGAGAAATGTAAGAGTAAGCAAACTAACAAACTAGGACAAACAAATCAGCAAATTTAGCAAGTAATTCCAAGAGAAAAATAAGTAAACTAAGTAGAATTAAGAAATCAAACCCTAGCACAAGATATCTACCACTAGAAATCAAAATATAGGACGATTAACTAAGGTTTTCATGCACTAGCATGCAATAGTAGATTGATTGCATGAATCAAACTCAATTGTTTAGCAAAAACTGCTAGCTACCACTTGAGAGTTTAATATCTAATGGGTGGCGAGAATGGATGACTAGGTTGCTCCTAACACTTATATTTTTGCAAGTAAGTAATTAAAAGTTCTAGCCTGTATGAGCAAGATTTTGTTTTTAAGCAGAATAAACAATAAATAAACCTTATTTTCTAAATGTCATTCATGATCAATCAACAATCAAATAAATCATGCACACCACGCAATCACATAAGGATTTTTACGTGCAAAATCCTAACTAGGGTAAAAAACCACAGAAACCTCAATCAAAGGCTAAATCAATGCCCTAGAATGATATAGATCTTTCACGACTCAAAACAACCAACAAACCTTAAAAATTAACACAAACTCCTTTTGTTTATTCTTCTCTTGTTGATAATGTTGGCCTTTAATTCTTCCTCCTTTGAATCCTTAAAGTTTTCCCTCTTTTTGTTTTGATCTTTGTCTTCTTCTACTAGCGACACAACCGAGGACTCATTCCTTATTTGTTCATTTACTTCTTAATATTCTATAACTCTTTTGAAGAACTTTGCTGACTCTCTGTGAAATTTCTATGTGAAACCTTCTCTTCCTAGTTATGCATCAACATAAATTCACAACAGATAACCTGTTCAAGCTCCTTTGTGAATTCTCATGGAAAACAATGTGAAAAGGTATATTCTTTCTTCTCCAATATTTTCTAGGTTCTCCTCTCTTCAATTTCATCACTACTTTGCCTTTATATAGATCTCCAAGTTGAATTGGCATGCTAGCTTAAAAAAAGAATGAAAACTATTCCCGAAAGGCTTGTTTAGGGCGACTAAAACTGCTAGTGATTGATCGTTTCAAGTAGCAATTGATTATTTACTGTTTTCTTAAGGCATGACTCCTTGAGCAATCAATCAGTCTACAAAGTGATCGATTGATAAAATCTTAACTTCATTTAACAGAGGGCAGATTCAAGTGTCGTTCAATCATTCACTTCAGTGTTTGTGTCTAGTGATCAATCGATTGTATGGTTCATTGATAGTTTTACCCTTTTTGCCTCAAATGCTTCTGAAACCTTTAAAATCACTTCTAAAACTTCTCCAAGTGACTTTTTTATGAGAATGTGTACTAAATAAACCTCTTAAACCATCAACATTTTAAAGTCTTTAGTCTTGATCCATAAAAACACATCTACTCCTATTTTCTAACTCCATCAATTCTATACCTAACTCAAGGACAACTACATCTAATCAGATTTATAAGACTAATTACATACTCAAGGTTTTTGACAAAGTTTTGACAAGGAAATTAGCCAATTAACCGTAGATATGACACATGCTCTTACATTGCCCCTCAACTAAAAAATCAAAATTTAGACAAGTAAACTTGTACTAATAAGATATGTCAAAGTGTTTTGCATAAGGTAAAAAACTTACTAGTATTACTAAAGAATTTTTATAATATCAATGTATAATATAGCAAAAAACTGCTAATCCCTTCAATAACTTGGCAAATGAGTCCATCAAGAAACTTGAACCATGGTTGCTCACCTTTTGATCCCTTACTTACAAATAACCATAATACTTGAAATTAACAATGTTGGATGACTATTTGTCTTATTTGCAATTTTACATTTGTCTATTTCAGTACTTGCCTTTTTCTACTTTTCATTCTTGGGCATTCTATGGCTTTTTGATACACATATAGTTCTCATAACTTTGTACCTTTCATCCCCCTTCTTTTGCCTTTTTTTTGTGTCAACGGGATGGAAGCTTTCACACTAATACTTAAGCCAACTCACGTAGGTGGCCCTCTTCATTATCTTCATGAAAACTAAAATTTTTAAAATTTACATAAGATTTATAATGAATATATAAACACAAATCTCATCTAGTTTTTTTAATTTACAAAGAGATACTTTGACAATAGCAAAGAAACAAGGCATATAGTACTATCATGAATCTTAAAGTTCTACTTTAATGATTTTCATATAAGCCTTTTCACAAAAGATTGCCGACACTATGCATATCATATGTGACCCACTATGTACAAAATTTACACAAATGAATTGTGTTGGTCATGATTATCATGCCATTTATAAAAAAACTATAACCAAGCAAAAACCATGAACTTAAAACACAAAAGAAAAAATAAATGTGTTGTGTCCAAAGAAAATATTCAATAAATACATGCGAATTAGGTTTTCAAGGAATCACTCTAGGCGGAAATCCCTATAGCTTTCCTAAGGTTAACAAACCTATTGGAATCGAAGGGTTTAGTAATGAAATCAACCAATTTAAAATCAATTAAAATGTTATCCAAGTTCATAGTTCATCCTCAACCAAATCTCAAATAAAATGATGTCAAATATCAATATGCATTGCTTGAGAATGTTAAGTATAATTTTGAGAAATTTTGATAGAACTTGGGTTATCACAATATAATGTGATCATGTCTCTATGTATCCCATAATCAACCAACATGCACATCATCTACATAAGTTGAGTGCAACCACTTCTAACAACAATGTATTTAGCCTCGGTAGTGGATAATGAAACTCAATATTTTCTTTTTACCATGCCAAGAAACTAAACTATTCCATACATAAAAGCTTCACCAAGATATACTCTTTCTATTATCTATGTTCCCTGCATTAGAATACCCAACTAACGCATTAGTAGTATCAAAAGGGTGCCACAAGCCATATGTAGTAGAACCTCATACATATTTGATAATCATTTCTACAATAATTAAGTGGGACTTCTTAGGATCAGCTTGATGTCTAACACATAATCCTACACTAAGAGATATCTCTAGGTGGCTTACAGTTAAGTATAAGAGACTACCTATTATACTCCTATATCAACTTACCTGTGGTGTCCTTGTTTAACTTAACTTAGGCAGATATCAGTGTTTTTGCATGCTTAAAATTTTAAATTCCAAACTTCTTCAAAAGTTCTATTACAAACTTTGTTTGAGAGAAAAATAGGCTGGAATATTTTTGATGTATCTGCCAATCTGAAAAATCGATTAGCATTCTTTCCATACCCTTCTCAAATTCCTAACTCCTCTCTTTTGTAAAAGCTTTGTAAACTTATTATTTGCGGAGCCAAAAATGATATCATGAACATAAATTTGAGCCATCACCACATGCTTCCCAAATTTCTTGATGAATCTAATTAGATTTAGATGTGATTAATAAGTCAGATTTAGAATTAAAAGACTTTAAAAATAGGAGCATACATATTCTAAAAGTTCAAAGATGAAAACTACATTGAGTGTCAAAGGCTTGAAGGTATGATACACACACTCATATACACAAACCACGTAGAAACAATTTGTTTAAAGTGATTTTGAAAGTTTTAGGACATTTTAGGCCAAAATATTGACAATATTTCATAATGGATCGATCATCTTTGAACAAAGGACTTGCAGAGATAGATCACTTGGTCAAATAATTGATTGATGGGCAATTTCATTTTGGCAGAAATAGTGATGGATCACTTTCTGAAACAATCGATTGCTTGAAGCTTAAGTTACCTAGTTTAAGTATTTCAAAATAAAGTTTTTTCCTACTTTGGATTCTTTTACCCTACCCGACTTAGAACACAATAAAATGACTAATTATGGATGAAATTGGAAAGAGGAAAATCAATAATCAAGTTGAGAAAAATAAGAGTCCTTTGTCATTATTTTCCCTTGCCCACCATTGAGTGAATTTTCTTCATGGTAAGAGTGACACAACAAAAGCACATTATACACACATAAATTTGAGGAGCTACTGAATCTTCGTGAAGGAGTGATTGAGGAGACACAAGGCAAATCAACAATCAAAAGGGAGTTTTTATTGAGGAACTAGAAGATGACAAAGACATAAAGAGGAGAAAAACTTCAAGATTTAATGAAAAATACTAGAAGGATAGCAACAAAAGAGGAGGAGGTCTAAGAAAAAAGAGTTTGTGTTAGAGCCGCCAAAGAGGTTGGTGGTTTGTTCTGGTCATGTAAAAGGTCTTGCTTACTAGTGCATTGATTTGTGCCTTGATGACTATCTATGCTTTGTTACCTTACTTTGAGTTTTCCATATTAAATCGTTATATGTATCATGCATGCTTGCAATTTTATTGCTTTCTTCTTTTAGAACGTATGTGGTTATATGTAGTATATTGGTTTATTTTGGTGATCAAAAGAATGCCAATAAAATGTAATATGAGTCACAAGATTGTTTAATTACCGCTAAAGATCATGGTGAAGTTGAAGAAGATTAGAATACTCGAAAGATGTCTCAATAGGTTGAAACATGCACACACATCCCACTCTCACACACTTGATAGTTGTGAGGACTTTATTTTTTAGTGTGAGAGAGTGTATGAAACTTTTGGACAAAAAATGCATTTTTGTTCATCAGCAAATGTCTAAGCAATTAGTGTTGAGTGAGTTGAACAAGGCTCTTCAGAACATTGAACGTTCGATCAAATGGTGGTGAGATTGATAGGATATAGTCCCATATGACTCTAGAATAGTGAACAATCGATGGTTGCTCAGAATGAACAATTGTTTGCAAGTCTACGTTTGTAACATAGTTTCTTAAAATAGATTATTCTATGTGGAATTAAATTTCTATTCAAATTCTAACACCTTAACTGACATAGTTGTCTATATAAGAAATGTTTTGCACATAGGAAATGATAAGGGAAGCCCTAGAAAGAGTACATTATACCTTGAGTGATTTCTCTATTGGTTTGAGAGAGGAGAGCTTCCATGGATATTGTACCTTGAAGACAATACTATTTAACCACTAGTATCCTACAATCTTCATAAATATTTTGTGAAGAGACTTCACACATAGATTTATTCGCTTGCACTTGAAGTTCAAAGTGCTAAAGAAAAAGAGCCTTAAGATTGGAACCTTAGTACAATTCTCATTGTAGTGTTGCTGAGAAGATTGAAGATCATTCAAGCTAAAACACTAGCTATGGATATCAAAATCTTTGACAAAGGAGAGGATGCTTATAAGGAAGAACATTGATTGAATCATCAACAAAGCAAAGGTGTACTAAGTAAGTAGAAGACACAAGAAAAAATTTGAAAGTATCAAGGACTTTGTTAGCAAATGAACATGTAGAGAAAAATTTCTAATGTCCAAGTAACTGTTCAGTCTTTGTAATTTCTATATCTTCTTAGTGCATTAGTTTAATAAGCTTATAGTAGTTGTGTGGCTTTTGTTTGTTGTTGGGTTTCCATGTAAAAATTAGTTAAGTACTTTATCTTTCTTAATTTTTCTATATACATAGCAAATTAGATTTTGTGTTCGAGACCACATCTTGTATTTTGAGGTGTTTGAACTACAGGGATTGTGGTGACCCTCAACGGTGTAACGGGTAGTAAACTCTCATCATCAACTTGTATACATAATTTGGATGGTGTGAGCCAATAAAACTTTTACATTGTTCTAGATACACATCTTCTTTTATGTGCCCATTGACAAATACATTCCTGACATTCATTTAAAACACCATAAATTTCATATGACAAGCCATAACATATAAAAGTCTTAATAGAATCAAGCTATAGGAGCAAATGATTCATCAAAGTCTTATGATTCTCATTCACATCTTAGTTGTTTATTTTAGAAGACATGTGCATCATTCACTATGACATTTGAGGATTGCATTAAATTTTTAGTTCTATTTTTGTTCACTCTATAAGCTCAAATTGTCAAGGAATAATAAAGAAAAATTCCTTCATGAGTCTTACATTAAAATTTCCAAGAGACTCACTATGTCTAGGGATAGAACATGGACTTCCAAATAATCTAAAATTTTCAACAGTTCTAGGTCTCAAGCAAACTCTATTAAGGGTGTATGTGGTTGCGTAGACAACTTTAATTCAAAAGTGATTAGCCAAGTTTTTCTCATGGAGCTTAACTTAGTCATCTCTTCAATTACTCTATTTTCCCTCTCAGCCAATCAATTCCATCCTGGGTTTTAGGGGTAGAAAACTCATAGTGAATTTTATATCTATCACAGAATTCTTTGAATCTATGATCAGAAAATTCTCCTCCCCAACTATTTTTAGTGTTTCTTATGGTCAACTAACTTTAATATTTGATGGATAGAACAATGGTCTTGAATGTTTCAAAAGCATTAGATATTTCTATCAGAAAATCAACCTAGGTGAATCGAGACGATTCATCTTCCATCATGAACAATGGTCTTGAATGTCAAGCTCAAGTAAATTAATTCAAGTAGTTTCACAGTTTTAACATGTCTCAAATATCAATATTTTCTAATAAATTTCACAATAAAAGAAAAATTATAAATTTGACTAATAGTCAAAAGACAAGCCCTTAATCTTTTAACATAAAAGCATTATTAAAATTGGGAAATCCAGAAACAGGCAAGGTTCCTACCTCATCTACTTGTTTTAAATTACCATCCTCAAAGATGACTTTTCAAATAGTCTTCTTAAATGAGTGTGTGAACCTAAATATTTTGTTAGTTATGTGCTTAGAACATCTAATATCTAGGTACACATGTTACTATGTAGGGTTTGTAAAATTATGTGAACCATTTGAATCTTAACCTCATTTTTCTTATCCAAACAGTTTTTGTTTTCATAACTTCAAAATGAACATTAGGAGTCTTGAACATTTCATTTTCTATAGATGGCTTTGTATATAAATTTTGAATCCTCTTGTGATGTGTACTATGAGCATTCTTAGTTTGAGGAGATCGTAGTGATTGTTGATTGTGCTCTCTATGACCTAGATGATGAAAGTTTTCTAAGATGTTTACCCATCCAAGTGATTTGTTTTAGCAAATCCTTTTAATTTTTTTCTTCAATTTTGGTAAATTATTCAAAAATTTAGGCACGCTAAGTTCAAATTTAGTCACTACTTTCTTCCTTAGGAGTCTTATGTATAATCAAAGGTTTAGAATTAGAAGAACATGCACTATGCAAATTACTAGTTTGAAAATTTTTTGTGTTCACTAGGAAATTAGGGTTTTTATTAATTAGGAAATTACAATCCACTTGTCATTCCCAAATTGTCTAAAAGAGAGAATTTTGTCTAGGTTTTTCTTGTCTTTAACAAATTCCTGCAACTTTTCATTAGATATTTTCAATTACTTCTCTAGTTTTTCAACTTTCATGCTAAAATAGTTATTTTCAACATCACACAAACTCTTAGCATATAAAATTTTACATTTTTCATAATCAATAGTAACAAATTTTGCTCAAAGAAATTCCAATTAAGTAAAATTAAGATTATTTTTAGCAACAACATAATTGGAAGCAAAGACAAACAACCCCATTTTTCTTTTGAAATCCATCTCAAGAGAAAATCAATCCTAAACCACACAGGAAAATAATATTACTCCTTAGTTACAACTTATTTCTTTCTAAAGACTAAACTAAGGTAAATAAAGTGCCTCTAGTTCAAAATTTTACTTAATAACTACAAGCTATATTTCCTCTTTTGTGTTATAAAAAATCAAAAATAAATTTTTATTTAAAGAGCCATATTCATATGTGATTAGTAAATTATGCAAAATTAAATGAACAAAGAAAAAAAAAATTACGTGAACAAACCTCCTCAAAAGAAACCATGGGATATTGTCTAGACCAATTAATGCACTATAGTAAACAAAATACAAAGTTACTAGTTTACAAATAAAATGTCTTTTCTTTTCTTCACTTGGATGGCTTCCACGTCACTCTAAACACCTATATCATCACCTCAACTATTTACTAGCATCAATCTTGGTCTTTCCTATTTCTTTCCTTTGAATGATCTTGATCTTTAATGCAACTCCTTTAGCATAAAAGATCTTCTCCTTATTGATCTTTTTAGCAACTCTTCAAAAACACTTTCTTCACTTGGATGGCTTCCACATCACTCTAAACACTTGTATCATCACATCAACTATTTACTAGCATCCATCTTGGTCTCTCCTATTTTTTTTCTTTGAATGATCCTGATCTTTAACGCAAGTGCTTTAGCATGAAAGATCTTCTCCTTGTTGATCTTTTCAGCAACTCTTCAAAAACACACTTAGTCATTCAAGTATATGTGCAAAACATTGTAGCAAGTATTTCATGAAGCTAAAGTCATAGACATAAATTATACGACTATTTTGATATTTCACTCATAGTCATGGAAGCTCTATCTTTTCTCAACTCAATAGAGAAGTTTCAAACTTTTTCCTAATGGGTAGCAAGTCTTCTTATTTTGCTTTTCCAAGTCAAAACCCCCTTTTACAGAACCCAAATTCGGTTAAAGAGTTAGACCTTCAGTATGAAATGAATTCCAAATGGAATGTTCTATTTCTATAATCTGCATGTTCAACTAATCAATCTTTCATAGGGAAATTGATGTTTCCCTCTTATATTTGAAGTTAGACTTCCAACCCATGGGTCGTTCAATGTTTCAAAGAACTTGTGAAAATTATTCAAGGCCAATCAATAGAGGTCTGAAGACCAATTGATGGATGCTAAACAAAGTCACATTCTTTTGCAACTTTTTTGTCCATTTGTCTCATACACTCTCCCACAAACTACAATATGATATTCCCTTCACTATCAAATTTGTGTATGTAATGTATGTGCATATTTTTACATGTCAAAACACCTCTTGTTCCTTCCAATTTACTTCATCTTCATCATGTGATCTTCAGCAGTAGTTTAACTCAAAATTGCACGTCTTTTGACAGTGTTTTGATATCAAAATAAGCAAGTACACTACGTATTGCCAAATGTGTAATTACACTTTTAACACAAAACAAAACAAAATAGGCTCCGACATTCCATCTTCTGCAATAAGGCTGCTCAAAAGTAGAGTGTACACTTATAAAAGAATTCATTTAATGGTTGCATTCCCCCACCAACTTACTAAAGAATTCATAGCGGCTTTCAACTAATGAAAGTTGGCTGACTTCCGAGAGTAGAAATTTTCTTGAATTCCTTTCCGGGTGGCATGCTCTTGCCTACTTAATAAAGACTATATGGTGAGTGCCAACTGCAACAAGGCTAGCCAAGAGCCTAGAGTGTAATGTTCTTAGACTTGACTTTGCATGGTATGTCCCACCAACTTACTAAAGACTTTTTAATTATTGCCAATTTGTTCGTAGTGATTTGCCACTAACAAAGTACCAACGAATTTACCCTGGGTGCCCCCCTTTAAAAATTTTAGATGAGGCAAGTAAGAAACGGGTTTTTGAAGAGATCACTAAGGTCCATATAGACACGTTCTATTTTATTACACATACATGTAGTTTTAACCTTTTATAGTCTGAATAACATGTGATATTGAGTTATTCTCCATAGAAATTCTTTAATTTTTTCAATGATCAACTGATTTCTTTTTTATGTGGGCCAGTGGATTATTCCCTTTTTATTATGGAAAAAGTATTTTTGTAATTTAGGTTCAAAGCACTACCACTTATGATGACTTGATTAACATGACTTTCTAGAAATGTAAGCCTGTAAGGTTGTTTTCATCTTAATCTTTGGTTGGGTATTTTGACTATAAGCTTCAAAACAATGTTGACTAACAAAATTGTTTCTTTCTTGCTTCTATGTTGGTACAAAGAATATTATTGTATGCATAGTATTAGTATGCAAAGTAGTAGTAAACATGATAATTGAAGAAGGAATTAATTTTGTTCCTACTTTCTTTTCAGACAAAGGAAAACACTCATGATTTAAATTGGTGTGATGGAATTAAAGTGCTTGGGCATATATATGAGGGAGGTGTTAAAGAGTTATAGATATAAGCTATGTCAATATGCTATTGAGTGTGGTTTTAAACTTAAGGATGTCCTTAACAGCAAAAGTAAAGTTGTTAGAACATATTTGGATATGTCTTGTAATTGGCGTCATTTCAATGATCAAAACTTTGTTCAAAAGTATATATATTTGAGTCTTATGAATCTGACAAAGATTAGTTGTGATCAAAGATTTGGAATTCATTGTCTTGAAAAAGAGGAGTTGACAAATTCTTATTTTTAAGGTGGAAGACTTAACAAAATGATAATCCTCAAAGGTAAATTTTAAAAATACTCACATGCACAAACACATAATTTAATTTGAAAAATCTTTAGAAAGTATTTTTGAGATTTTTGGATAAAAAGGATAAAAACAAAAAATATTCATCATAAATGATCAATCTCGTCCTTGAGAATAGATTGATCAATGATGAATGTTCTTGAGGTTTTTTAATAGAAGACCTTACCAATCATATGTTGTCATGATATATTGATCGATTGTGAAATCCATCAATCACAATAACCTAAACTATCGAACGGAGGTTTAGAAAGATTGATCCATGCTTAAAAGATGCATTACATGACCTTTATCGATAAATCATTTTGATAAAAGAATCAATCGATTGAGTGTCTAAATATGAATAGAACAGGGAACTATCGATCGTCATGTGGAACAATTGATCAATTTATTACTAGTAACCTAATTTAAGCCTATATGGAATGAGTTTCATTCCAATTATGAGATTAAAACCCTAACCATGGTAAGAGACTATTTAAGGGCTAGTTTGTGATGAATTGAGAAATGGGGAAGCAAAATTCTTAAGACTAAAAACTGTGCTTTATGCTTAAGGATCTTCCCTAATTGAGACAAAATTCATGAGATGTGAGTGCTTTTTTTCATAAACTCGTTACGGAATAAAGTCAAGTTATTAGACACATCACAATGACAACACAAAGGTGCTAAAAAGTGTAATTCATAAAGTCAATTTGAATAACAACAACAATAAAGGAGGACTTTGATTGGAGAAGTGCATTGAAGGAAACAAAGTGCAGACTCAGAGGAAAAAGCATCAAGGATGAGACTTGGTAGCGAACACTTCAACTAGAGAAGGGATTTCTTGTTTTATGGAAGGGGTTGGAAGTTTTGTGTCTTGTAAGATAAACTTTATATTGCATTGATTCAGTTGTGGGAATGTTTGTCTTTGGTTTTCTCCATATAAATCCTTGTGTTTATTTTGGTTGTTCGCATAATTGATTAGTTTATACTTGCTTTGATTGCTTGATATATCATTGTTAGGTTAGATTTGCAACTTGAGGCCATATCTAGTAGTTCTTTGCTTTATTTAAGTATTTGGGCTGTGGGCAATATGGCGATCCACTAGATGTAGATGTATATTAAATAAACAATTAGCAGCTAAGGGTATTAAATATTTTGTCTTGTGATATTTTATGCTATCAATTTTAAAGTTTTTTTTGATGGGTTTGGAGCTAAGGGTATTAAATATTTTTTATCTTGTGATATTGATGTGCCCGATGCAGGCACAATCGATATCTAGGCGAATTATGCAAGGAAAGGGGAGAAGTAATGAAGAAAGGGGAGAAACTGGAGTTCTGTAATTGCATAAACTCCAACCAAAAGCATAGGCAGCCCCATATAGGAGACGACCACCTAGGGAACTGGGCCACCTGAACCAGACCGGTCCGGTTCTTACAATATAACCCAGTTAGTGGGTCGGCTAGCCTGAGCCACTCACTGAACCAACACAGTACGAACAATAAAGTATTACAATAATAATTAAATAGTTCAATGCAAATAAAATAATAAAAGAGAGTATGATCATTATGCACAATCATGCACAACATTCCACCACGCTTCTGCTATTTGCCTTGTCTGCAAGGCAACCATGTTGGATAATGAGCCAAAAATTCATCCTCAGACATCCATGTAGCATCCTCCAACGGCTGACCCTGCCATGAAATCAAAACCTCAGTAACAATGCGACCCGAACGACAGACTTGCCATCTCTCAAGCACAGACGCAGAAGCCAGGTCTAATGGTGGAACAGGACCCATCAAGGGTGGAGGAGGAGCACCCACAGCCAACGACCTGTCACCCACAAACCTGTGAAGACGAGACACATGAAACACAGGATGAACCAAGGAGTTAGGTGGCAAGGTGAGGCGGTAACATAAACCAAGTCACCCACTTGGAACTCCCGATCATTACGGCGGCCATCATAGAGCTGTTTCATCTGGTTTTGAGCCGCAACCAAATTCATCTTCAGCTGATGCAAGACCTCATCGCGAGTTTGGAGCATATAGTCCACCTCAGCCACAGAAGAGCGATGAGGGACATAAGACAATATCGTTGGTTGGGGGCGGCCATAGAGCACCTCAAAAGGAGTGAAGCCCGCACGCTTGTGGTAGGCGGTGTTATAGGACCATTCTACCCATGGAAGAAGCTGAAGCCAGTGGTGAGGTTGTGTCATTGTAAAACACCGCAGGTACTGCTCTAGACAACAATTAACCACTTCAGTCTGCCCGTCTGTCTGCGGGTGATAAGCAGTGCTCATATGAAGCGAAGTACCCTCTAAAGCAAAGAACTCCTGCCAAAACTGAAAAATGAATATACAATCATGATCTGAAACAATAGTGTGAGGCATACCATGAAGCTTCGCCACCTCCCATACATAGAGGTCAGCCATGGTCTTGGCAATGAAAGGATGTCCCAATGCACAGAAATGAGCATACTTCAACAGATGACCAATCACCACCATTATCACCGACTTGCCGTGCACCAGCGGCAAGGCCTCGACAAAATCCATCAAGATATCCTCCCAGACCTTATCAGGAATTGGCAGGGGTTGGAGCAACTAGGTGGGAGATGTCGTGGCTGCCTTGGCACGCTGATAAATATCACAAGCGGTCACATACTCATGCACGGCCCGACGAACCCCCAACCATAAGAAACTCTGGCTGACCCTCTTATAGGTGTGGAAAGTCCCCTCATGACCGGCCACTGGAGAGTCATGGAAATGAGAGATAATGCAGTGGCAAAGATCAGCGACATTGGGAACCCACAACCGGTCCTTCCAAAACAAGAGGTCATCCCGCCAAGCATAAAATGGACGGGCTGCAGGATCAGTCTAGAGGGCAACGATTAGAGCCTGCATCGAAGCATCATCAATGTAGGCCTGCTTCAACTCCTCAATAAATGGACAGGATAATGTGGAGAAGGTCAAGCAAGAACCTAGGGAAGGTATGCGTGAGAGAGCGTCAGCCACTATGTTCTCTGACCCCTTCTTATAAACAACCTCATAATCATAGCCCAGAAGTTTACTAACCCACTTCTGCTGAGATGGAGTTGACACCTGTTGTTCCAAGAAATACTTTAGTGGTTGATGGTCTGTGCGAATCAGGAACCGACGACCCAATAAGTAAGGTCGCCACTTGGTAACCGCATGGATGATGGCCAGCATTTCCTTCTCATACACGGACAGGGACAAGGAGCGGCCTGCCAGAGCCTTGTTGAAATAGGCGATGGGATTCTCGTCCTGTAAGAGAACTGCCCCCAGCCCCGCATCCGATGCGTCCGTCTCGACCACAAAAGGGCGGCTGAAATCAGGCAGGATCAAGACTAGGGCAGAGGCCATGGCCTACTTCAACCCATCCAAGGCCTCCTCAGCAGCCGCAGTCCAAGCAAAGGCCCCCCTTTTGAGCAGCGCTATCAGAGGTCGAGCCAACTCCCCATATCTACTAATGAACTGCCGATAGTACCCGGTGAGGCCTAGAAATCCATGGAGCGCCCGAACACATTGGGGGGTAGGCCAAGACAGCATGGCGGCCACCTTGGCTGGATCGATGGCGACAACATTCCCCAAGATAATATGGCCTAAATATTCCACCTGCTGGCTGCCAAAAGAGCACTTCGAACATTTAAGAAATAAAGAGTTGTCTCGTAGAATAGAGAAGACAGACTTGAGGTGTGTCAAGTGCTCCGTCCATGACCGGCTGTACACCTAAATATCATCAAAGAATACCAATATATAACGGCGCAGGAAGGGTCAGAAGAGGTCGTTCATAAGGCACTGGAATGTGGAGGGGGCATTAGTCAATCCAAACGACATAACAAGGAACTCAAAATGGCCGTCATGAGTCCGAAAGGCAGTCTTGTGCACATCGTTGGCCTTCATTCGGATCTGATGATAACCCGAACAAAGGTCGAGCTTAATAAATACTGTGGCGCCTGTCAACTCATCAAACAACTCCTCAATCACCGGAATGGGATATTTGTCTTTAACCATGACGGCATTCAGGGCATGGTAGTCAACACAGAAACGCCATGTACAGTCCTTCTTCCATACGAGTAACACCGGCGACGAGTAGGAACTCGTACTGGGCCTGATAATCCCCGCCTGAAGCATATCTGCCACCAGTCGCTCGATCTCAGACTTCTGTATGTGTGGGTACCGGTAAGGTCACACATTGGTCGGGGCTGTTCCAGGTGTGATAGTAATCTGATAGTCATGGGAGCAGGCAGGAGGAAGACCTTGCGGCTCAGCGAATAAGTTCTGGTGGTTGGTCAATAACTCCTAGAGATCAGCCGGCATGCTGTCCTGAGACACCTCAAGGGCTGCGTGCTGCTGCAATAGGAGCCCTTGGGGGGAGAACCGAAACAAGGTGCTCAAAGGAAGGGTGGAGAGGAGAGTGCCCAGCCTAGAGCCTTCCAAAAGGACGCGCTGCCCATAGAGCTCAAAATCCATCCATATCTCACGAAAGTTCCAAACGACATCGCCGAGCTCCTGTAGCCACTGTACGCCCAACACAATGTCCGCCCCTTTGGTAGGTAACAAGAAGAGGTCGATGACAAATGAGTGGCCCTGGACAGACAAGGTGACCTATGCACACACCCCATTGCTCCTGAGGTGCTTGCCATCTCCAATTAGCACGTCAAAGGGCTTTGAATCCGATACAAAACAACCAAGCCGATGGGCAACCTTGTCATTAATAAAATTGTGAGTAGAGCCACTGTCGATCAAGATAGCTACCTGTTGCCACTTGAGGTACCCCTAGACTCGCATCATGCGGAGAGCAAATGCCCCTGAAAAAGCATGAGCTGAAATCTCTGGTAAGACCTCCTCAGTCACTGACGGTGCAAAGCTCTCTGTACCCTCGTCCACATCGTCAATCTCCTCCACCAGAAGATTGCCCTTAACAGAACAACGGTGCCCGGGAACGAATTTCTCATCACATCGAAAACACAGCCCCTTCGAACGGGGCCAGTTTGCTGGCTGGAGCGGACAGATACCGAGTTACTGGCTGACGTAGCCAAGGGAGTGGCGCTGAGAGGAGCCCAAGCCAAGGGTCCCATCCGCCCCCCTCTGCGCTGTTTGGCCAGCTTCTCCTCTTCGATACGAGCATGGTGCACCACGTTCCGCATGTTGGCACAAGGAAAATGCCGCATCTCCTCCGAAATCTCAGGCTTGAGGTCGGGCTTGAAGGTGCCCACCAAGGCGGCGACTGGCCAATCTGGAAGTCGGTTGGCCACTTTCATGAACTCGGTATAGTATGCACGAACGGTGGTGGTCTGACGCAAGGAGGAAAGCATCTCGTTGAAGTCCTGGAACTTATTCGGCCCAAACTGAATACAGAGTTTGTCAGAAAAGGCTGCCCAGGTTGGGTAGCACACCTCTTTCTCAAAGCTTTGGAACCAGACTGATGCGTCGCCATCCAAGTGAAAGGCTGTGATGCGCAAGCGTTCAGCCTCAGAGTGTGTCCCTCGATAGGCGAAGAACTTTTCCGCCTTGTACAGCCATTCCACCGGATCATCATCCCCATTGTAGTGGGGAAACTGTAGGCGGGCCAAACAGGGTTCTGCCCCACCACATTGCCCGCCACGATGTCCGAGATACTTGTCCCACTCTTCCTTAGCGTCCTAAAACTGGTTTGGAGGGGGCGGCATCACAGGGACATTTTCCTGAACACCTGGTGCGCCTCGCATGCCCCAGGCCTAGCGTCTCCCTTCCAGCGCTGGATTTCCAACGCCAAGGTGCATGGGACCTGGGAAGCCTTGCGCATCCATGTCTGCTGGCATTGGAGGACAAGGAACTACAGGCTTGAAAGGCTGAGACAGCCCTCACCGCTCTGGGGCAGCGTGGGGCAGGCCAGGTAGGATAGCCGCTGCTCGCGCAGTTTCCATACTCATCAAACGAACGTTCATGGCCTACAACAATGCCATGAGCTCGGACATGGTGGGTTCGCTGGCTGCCGCAGAAGATTCCTTGGAATTGTCCGTGGGCGTTGACGCCGAAACTTCCTTCTCCGGGTGAACCTCGGGAACCGCTGTAGCTTGCTTACCTTTGGCCATGGCCAAGGATCATAAAAGCTTTGATACCAATGATGTGCCCGATGTAGGCACGATCGATATCTAGGAAAATTACGCAGGGAAAGAGGAGAAGTAATGAAGAAAGGGGAGAAACTGGAATTCTGTAATTGCATAAACTCCAACTAAAAGCATAGGCCACCTAGGGAACTAGGCCACCTGAACCAGACCGGTCTGGTTCTTACAATATAACCCAGTTAACGGGTCGGCTAGTCTAGCCCACTAACTGAACCAACACAGTACAAATAGTAAAGTATTACAATAATAATTAAATAGTTCAATGCAAATAAAATAATAAAAGAGAGTATGATCATCGTGCACAACAGATATTTGAAGCAGTTTTGCTTGTGATAGAAATATCTCTCTTGCTTGGTGTTTGTTTTTGCTTCTTAATTCCTCTTGTTTTTTCCATGTCTAATGTAAATTCCAATATGGCTAAACATTGTTATTTGGGTAACCATAAGAATAGACCTCCTTTGTTTGACGGTTAAAACTTTTCATACTAGACAAATAGGATGAGATCCTTGATTTAAGCACTTAATGGCAATGCATGGAAGGTTATGATTAAAGTTGGAATCCTCCTATAACAAAAGACAAAGATAGGGTACAAATTCTTAAACATGAGTGTGATTGGGATGAATCTTAATGGAAGTTGGAGAATTACAACACTTCCTTGAGTGAAATTTTCAATGCTGTAAGAGAAAGTCAACATAGATTAATCTCTAATTGTACTTTTGCTAAAGTTACATGGGATAGATTGAGAGAACAAAGGCAGTGAGCATTTCTAGGCTTCAAATGCCAACACTTGAATTTGAGAACACCATGATGGGTTAGGATGAAACTATAGACAATTAATATCCTAATATCTCTCACATAGTTAACACTTGTGATCCATTAGGGGAGCCAATTGTTGATCACATTGTTGCTAAAAAAATTCTTAGGTCCTTGTCTTTAAAATTGAAAATCAAGGTTGCTACGATTAATGAATCCAACAAAATTAACACCTTAGTTATTGAAAAATTGATAAGGAACTTGATAACCTTTGAAATTCAAGAAGAATCCTACGATAAAAAAGGGAAGTGTTTGAGAAGGGCATGGGTTAGCAAACATCTTGAAAGTTTCAAAGAAAATGGCTAAGAAAACCAAAAGTCTAAAAACTTGAGAGGTGGATGATTCTAAAAAAGAAAGTCATAATGAACAAATAGTCATGCTCACTAAACAATTTAGAAAATTGCTAAAAACTCAAAATTTTAAGGGTGAGAGGAAAGGGCAAACTTCTGGGAGAGGATAATAGTTTGAGAAGAGAGATAAGAAAACTACCAAGACTAATGACAAGAACATGACATGCTTTTTATGTGAAAAGTTGAGTTATTTTTCTTATGATTGTCCTAATCAAGGTGGTGAGAGTTCTTCAGATGAAACACAAAGGAAATTCAAAGGTTAGGAAAAGACGAAAAAGGGGAAATTGCTCCAAACAACCTTCTTATATGGCAACTCATCTAAAGAAGAAGCTAAAATGAGTAACTATACCACCTTCCATGCAAGTGTGAAGTAGGATGGTTCTCCTGGAGGTCAAGTGAGTAAAATTCTTTGGAATTAGACTATGATTTATCTTTTGATAGAGAGTCATATAATGAGAAAAAAAATCTGATTCAACAAGTCATGTTATTCACTAGCAAGACTAGGAAGCTTGAGAAGGAGTTGAGGAAGAAAGATGAGAAAATTGAACTTATTTCTCAAGATTCAAATAGATTGCACGTGTTAAATACTAGGTTGGAAAATGAAATGGGTGACCTCAAGGATAAACTTGAGGATGAGAGAGTGAAGTCTTGTACACTTCACTTGAGGATGAGAGAGTGAAGTCTTGTACACTTCAAAAAGAACTTATGTCCTCTATGGAAAAGCTACATAGATTCAAGAGTAGGAAGAAACTATAGAAACCATGATTTATATTGGTCGATGGGATAAGAAAGGGTTAGGGTTTAAGCCATCCATATGCATAGATAATGCTAAACCAACTACCATTGTGGGAGCCAAAGAGAGTAATCACACACCTAAGGTAGTGCTTGCCCCACCAAAACCTACAGGGAGAGTGATTAAAATAAAAGCAAGTGTTTCTAGGATATATGACATTTATCACAATGAGAATTCAACTAGGATTAAATGCCCTAACAAGTACCCACACAAGCCAAACCCTTCAAGGAATATGAGAAAGCAAACCCCTAAGAAAGTGAACCCTAAGTTGCCACACCAAGTCTATAGCCAGAAAATAAGAGTGTGGATTAGGAAAATTGATCTTCAATTTTTGAACTATGAAGTTGGGAAAATAAAAAAAACCCTTAGACTATCTTAGGATAGGATAGATAGGCGTGGCTAAGGGAAAGAGAATCTCCACCTAGAGATGATGTGTCTTTTGTTCATGTATTAATTTTCCCTATATTTTGGACATGAACATATTTTTTGTTTTTATTTTATTTACTTTTCTTTAAATGTTTCATTTTTTGTCATAGGTTTTGAATGAAAAAAATTGTAAAATTGGAAAATTTTAAAAACACAAAGAAATGAGTTGATGGCTTTGATTCATAAGTTGTCTATGTGTTTTTTTTATGTTCAGCTCATGGATTAAAGATTGTTAATGAGTAAGCTAAAAAGATCATGATGTGGGGTCTATTGTTGTGTACCAGAAATGGTCTGTTTAAGGGGGGCTTGGGTCAATTAGTTTCTTATTATTTATTAGTTAATTATTATTTTCATTAAATAATGTTTAGTGGGCTTTTAGGCTTTTGTTAGTAAACCCACTAGTTAGTCTATTTAAGTGTAAGGCCTATGCCCTAATTTGATTATGGAATGAATAATCTACTGTTTAATTCTCTTGTCTTCTCCCTCGCCTCTCCCTCGTTCCTGGCGGCCATTCCGCTCCGTCTCCCCTTTCCCGGCCATCTTGTGCCGCTCCCTTCCCATTACCAGGCTGCCAGGCTGCTGTGGACACCGGTCCACAACATTGGTATCAGAGACGTTGATCCCTGCAATCGTCGACTTCACTCTATCAACCTTGGCCAAGAGAAGGTGGTTGGCCTCAGTGCTGCCATTCCAACAAGGTTTGTTCCTGGAGTTTTCCCCCCTGATGGGCCAATTGGAGCCGCCATTGTCAACTAATTGGATCACGTTGCTAAAGCTGCCTGATATGCCACTACCTTTGTTGGACCATCTTGCCATGACTTCTATGCGCTCTCAATGTCGGCTCCTCTCATCGCCCGACAGCTTGATCACCTTCCCCTGCAACGACAATAACACAAAAATAACTCTTTTTTGAGTTACAGAGGAATCACTCCTCTCTGCTACAACCGCCATCCTCTGTCGGCAGCAGCAGGCACGGGAAGCGTTTGACTCATCCAGTTCAATGACCACCCCAATCGCCGCCTACCACCACTGGCCCTGGCGTTAGTCATCCTTGCCGGACTCCTATCCCCGCTCTCCACAAGAGCCCACATCACCCTCCTAGCCTCAGGCTGCTTCTTCCCCTCCACCATCTAGTCGGACATGATAGCCCATGGTGCCACCAGTGGTACACCGCTGTCCCCACTATCCACCAAATCCTCCTAGACTGCCACTTCGTAACTAACCCATCTGCCCAGCCCAAGTACCCGAAGCTCCGATTGATCCACAACAGTAGGGCATTCTTAGCAACCATCGTGATGGAGCAAATAGAGGAGGCATTAGGAGCACCCGTGCTGAAGGCGTACTCCATGATAGAGGTGTCGCACCAGATGGCCTCAAATCCACTACTAGAGGACAGGCCGCACAAGGCCGGTTCAGTAGGGAGGCCAGTTGATGCACTGAAATAATGTTTAATAAAATATTTTCAGATTTATAATTGCAATCCTATTTTATGTTAATTTATTACTGATTTAGGCTATTTATGTTTTGAATAGGTTAGTTGGACCTTAATTAAGTTTACATGTCTAAACAGGCTTCAACAGAATACAACTGGAAGAGGAAGTTAAGCCCAACTACCAAAAGCTATTTAAAAGTCAAGAATGAGCTCCTAATGGTCTAAACATACATGAAATGGTCGAACACAAACTTGTAGACCCATTTGATTTGAGATTTGTATGAATAAAACTAAATTACGAAAGAAGCTGATTCGGACAGATTGATACAACCATAGTATTTTGACCATATCTTTTTATGTATAATTTGGATGGATACAATTCTAGTGGCAATGGAAAGAAGACGTTCCTGGCTACAAGTGTTATTTCAGGAAGAAATTCCAAATTCTGAAGATATATGGGTCCAATCAGATAATCAATCAGGATGTAATCTAGAGATATGATTTCACTTTCCTATTTGAAGCAACCCCTTCTATTCTTATAAACAGAGGGGTAGACGTGATAGATGGATCATTCTCTCCTCTTTGGAGCTCTCTTCTCCTATTTTCTTCTCTTATTTTGTATTTTTGTTTTTAGTTTTATTGTAATGGCTTTCTAAAGCTCTCAAGCTAAGGCTAGGAATGAAGCTTGTACTTGATGTTTAATGAATACTTTGATTCAAGTAAGTTCTTTATCATTTTAAATTGATGTTTCATATTTAAAGAGTTTATAATCTATATAATTATTTGATTTAGCATTGACGAAAGGTACGCCAAATGCTTATAATTCCCTATGATTATACACTTAATACTTTTACGTAGTAAACAATCAATTACTATTGTTCTATTTCAAAGTTCTTTAAAAGATAAATTTTCTGATTGAAACAAATTTTTATTTGATCTTAATTAAGTTATCATTTGAATAAAGTATACATTAGAGATTTATTGCAAGCGGGTTTTTGATGCCTTAGCACTTTCTCTTTGATTGTCTCTTATTATCTATTTCACTTTCTTTCTCTATGGATTGTCTCTTATTATCTATTTCACTTTCTTTCTATTTTTTTCGTAATAGTTTTCTTTGTTGCACAAGGCTTTCCCTATGGATTGACCTTTGTCTACTACAATTGACAAGTAAAATAAATCTGAACTAGACTACTTCATAGTCTTAGTTCGGATGTAACAACACCAGTCAGGTTGGAAATGGCAATTCTGAATGAAGATGGAGTCCGAATATCCGTTGGGCCACCAGGGGAGGTTTGCATCTGCAGGATCAATATGACGAAGGGGTACAAGAACAACCCGAAGGCGAACAAGATGGCATTCCATTTCGGGTGGTTCCACACTGGCAATGTTGACTATTTGGATGCAAAGGGCAACCTCCACCTGGTTGGCCGGATCAAGGAGCTCATTAACCGCGGAGATGAGAAGATATCCAAGATCTTAGGGGATTTACCTTTCCATCTAGGTTAGATTTCTCTTGCTGAAGATCATGCTCAATTGCTCAATTTGTCATTTTGGAAAGACCGAAGCCTCTGGAGTAGGTTGCCTTGTCTAGCCTTTCTAACCCAACTGCCAAAATTTTACTCAGATACACATCCATTTGAGTCATGCATTCACCCACCGTTTTTATCCATGTGGTCATGAACTAGCTGCAAGTCCTCAAAAACTCTCTGCATACAGCCATTTTCAGATAAAATGGGCCTGGTCAGGTCTGGTTTTAAGTCTAGCTACTTCACTTTGGTCCTTGGCCACTTATACACCCTTGCCGCTTGTGCCGCTTGTTGTCCTTGGCATTTATCTATTACTACTATCTAAGGCCCTTTATGGGTTGTCTAGAGCAGCCCTACTGTCCCTCTCATGACACTTGTTGGAGACCTATGCAAGCAGTCTACTTTGATCCGCACCCTACATGTCAATCTGTTTCATTGCTCTTCCACCTCCATCATCTCTAGTCATCCCTACCAACTACGAAGATCCCTTGCCCTCGGATTCAGTGTCCGTCGTGTTACCCACTACACACAATTCCTTATCTTCTTAACCACCATCTACAAACATGACTTTCTACATGTTCCGTTAGTTTCTTCATGTTGGGCTTGCATTTTATCCTCTGCCTTGCATCCTTCTACGTGTCTCATCTACAGTTTTGGACCTGTTGTTCACAATGGAGCTATGGTGGGCCCAATGCTTGGAGTTTTAGGCCACCTTGAGGACGAGGTGATGCGCAAACGAAGCATGGTGGAATGTTGTGTACCAAAAATGGTCCATCTAAGGGGGGCTTAGGTCAATTGGCTTCTTAGGGTTTATTAGTTAATTATTAATTATTAGGGAGTTAATTGTTATTTTCATTAAATAATGTTTAGTGGACTTTTAGGCTTTTGTTAGTAAGCCCACTAGTTAGTCTATTTAAGTATAAGGACTATGCCCTGATTTGATTATGGAATGAATAATTTATTGTTCAATTCTCTTGTCTTCTTCCTCGTCTCTCCCTCTTTCTTGGCGGCCATGTTGCTCCCTCTCCCCTTTCCCAGCCATCTTGTGCTGCTCCCTTCCCATTACCGGACTGCGAGGCTGTTGTGGACACCGGTCCACAACAACTATGTATTTTAACTAAGAGAGGAATGCACTAAGGGGAGTGAAGATCTTTTTTGTTTTCTTCTACTTAATGTTACAATTCATTGTTTTTAAAACTTGCACACTTCATGATCAACTCAAGTCAAATTCAAGAGAGAATTCTTAAGCTCTTGTTGACTTAAGAGTTTAGATTCTAGTTGAGTCTAAGTAATCTAATTATAGAAGCTTGCTAGACTTCTATATAAGAAATCAAAGACTTAAAAAAATTGCTTGTAATGTGTCTTGTACTTGTCATTGAAATATCATCTTTACTTATATAATGAGATTTTCCTCGTAAAGATAATGGAGAAGGGCTACCTACCTATGTCATCCTTTGCTAGTGTGAAGCTCCCATTAACTTGACATCGAAGAAAAAAATGGAATATAAAATAAAATAATTAAACAAATGATGTAAGTTTAGAGAATTCAAAAAAAGCCAAAGCCCTCGCAAAATGAATTGAAAGGATAAAGCCAAAAAATGAAAAAATGCATGTGCAAGAATTTGTTCTACATGGTTTTATTTTTCTTTCTTTTAGAATAATTGATGTACATAGAATTTAGTTATGTCAGTCGATAATGAGAGCTTTGTCTTAGCTAGAGACTAGTGGATTTTGTCTCTTTTGAATATGAAGGACCTTGTAAAATTTATTATTGGAAGAGACAAGTGTTAAAATTGATAGTTTCTTCAAAAATTTTAAAAAAGAAAATATTAAAATGAAGAAAGAAGAATTAAGACTCACAATATAATGGAGCGGACTAATCAGGTACATCTTTTCATTACTCTTTGGATGTATTGGGTTTATTCGTCCAATTTGAAAAATTCGATCAAAAGAAGTCAACATTGTTTGTTTTTGCTTGTTTGAATTTTCTTTTTAGTTATATAGGTCAAAATGAGGCCTTTTGAATGGATTATGATTGTTTTTAAAAATCTGAATTTATTGTAATTTTGTTATGATATTTGAAAAATTGTTTGATAGCGATTGATCGCACCAGTCGAGATATCAATTGTTGGCTTAATAGTTCGTGCCTGAACACTAGTTTTCAAAATGTTTGAAACATTATTTCACCCCCATTTACTTATAAACTTACAAATAGAAAGAGTGGTTCAAAGGAAGTTGGTTTTGCAGGATTTGGAGGGATTTCACACAGATTTTGCATGTCAATTTCTTGATCATACGGTGAAGGTAAGTACCCAAAACCAATGTTTTAATTTTTAGGAGATTTCAAACCATTTTCAATGTTTATGAAATACAAGAAATTTGTTTTAATTTGCTAGATTTACATCTTGTGAAGTTTCAAATGATTTCAACCATTAAAACTTGAGATTTTCAAGTTTTTTCATGTTGAGGTTTGAAAACTCTCCTAAATTTGGGGATTTTAAAATTCAATCATTTTAGGTCAAAATTGACAACATACTGATATTTGGGATCAATCAGAAAAAAATTTACCAAGGAGATTTTGGTAAATTAAAAAATTGTGCAAATTTTTTAATTTTAAATTTTTTGAAAATTGCTAGGTTACTTTATTGCTTTATTCCCTGCCTCGTTCTAGCTTTAGACATAGGATTTGTGTTCAAATTTTTAGTTTGCTAAGTGTAAGAAGACCCCGCCCCTGCTCCAGCTAGTTCTTCCATAGCTTCATCATCCTCTATATACCCATAGGACAAGACTATTAGATATGAGTGATCCATAGTTTTATAGATGTACTAAGATCCTATAAGACTATTAAGAGCTCATCATCATTGGATTTCTTACTTAGAGACCATCTCTACCTCGTCACCCCTAGTGTAACCTAGGTTGATTCAGTAATGGTATGCATCTATGAGGAGTCAGGCTTATTTAACATCATTGTGGTCCAGTAATGGAGAGGAGATCAATCTGATACCATTTGTTTACAGGATTTGAGATGCTAAATGATAGTATTATTACTGGCACACTCGAGGACTTAGAGAGGCGTAGACTATTGGATACATCAATCTAGGCACATACTATGACTCCTACGTTTGGGCTACTGATGTTGTTGCTCAATATGACTTATGGAGTGCATGTAAGGAGATAGTTGATTGTACTATGGTGCAAATATTATATATGGTGTTGGAGACTACAAATGAGTTGGACCTTCACCAATCATTTCTATTCGCTCATACTTTTCTGCATGGCCGTACACATGAGATGCTTGCATTTTTTCATATCTTCTCTAAGATCTTCAAGTGATAGCATTTTTGAATTTCACGTACAGAGGTTTCAAACATCAGCATGGGACCCATAAATGAGGCTGTTGTACATAGGATATATTCTCACAACACAGATTAGATTCAAGAGGCTATTGATGGACATGAGGATGCACATATTCTAGATGCATACAATGAGGAAAGACCTACACAGCACTGACGTTCAAATGTTGTTGCTGCTCTACAATGTTTGAAATATGATGAAGCATTAGTTATGCATCTTGAGATGATGGTACTCTTCACAAGATTACAGACATGATTCTTCGACGTTCTATTAGTTCTATACCATTTGATGATGATGAGGATGATGCTGCTAATGAGGATTGATACTTTTATTTCTTTTTTGTTTTAGTTCATTCTAGTTAATTCTGTGTTTAAGTTCATGGTATGTATTTCATTGACCATTTTGATGTATTATGAAATTATGAAACTAATGGACATTTAATTGGAGGTATTTTGAGATATGTTTGCATTTATTGTTTAATCTTTTAATATCTTCATGGTTATTTATTTGACATGTGAGCTTTATGTTTTTCTTTCTATATTGTTTAAAGGCCTCTGCATTAAACCATATAGAAAAAATATTAACATATTTAAAACATATATTTGGCTCCTAATCGAGCACCCTCTACTTGTGGACTCATGAATAGTTGGTTGCCCCATATGCAAGTGCTCCCATGACCATAGGTGTATCACAAAGTAAATTAAAAAGATAAATAAATCATAATTAATTGTACTTGTGGGAAATAAATATTTGACCAACTGATTTGCATGAGGAGATGAGACACCCAGTAACTCCTAAGGTATGATCTTGGCAAACTTTCCCCAACTCTCTGTGAAAGAAAGTAAGGGTGACTTCATCCTAGACATATGTGCCCACCACATCAATATCAGCTAGTAGGGAGACATATACCAAATTGACATGGCTACTGGTGTTGTCAGCAAATATAGTTGCACCAAGTAGATGGAGCAAAAGAGCACATGCATGTTGTTGGATGACCCTCTAGTGCATAATTTTTTAGTAGATGAGACTTAAGGCTCACTCAATTACCCCATCACAAACCAAGTCGAGGTACTCACACATGGTCATGCCAGCCACTACACTTCCATCTTTGTATAATCCCAGCATGATCACCACATTACGAAGAGTATTTATCCATTGCAACAATAACCTATGTGATTCATCACTCGAGGTACAAAAATTACGTAAAAAAACTTTGTGTGACACCAATTACCAATTTAGTGCATGTGTGGCATATCAAAACACAAGAATCGTAAATAAGTTTTTCACCTCTAGTTTGATCAATATTCATTAATTTAACAAATACTAGCAATAATGTAAAGGTGACAATGGGACAGGGCATCCTAACCCACTAATAGTTTAATATTCAACTATACGGCAGTAGTGGATCACCAGATTGCTCTTCAAACTAGGACATCGTAGAAGTTAGACTCATGAATTTTAGCCTCTATATGCAGAAATTTCTAATTAACAATAGAAACATACTATTTATGCATGAACTATCAATCTATCAACTAATCAATAAATCCAAGAATGCAATCCACATAATAACACACAAAGATTTAACGTGGAAAACCCAATTTGGGTGAAAACCAACGACAACCTCA
This sequence comes from Saururus chinensis, assembly GCA_035235625.1. Lineage (NCBI taxonomy): Eukaryota > Viridiplantae > Streptophyta > Magnoliopsida > Piperales > Saururaceae > Saururus > Saururus chinensis. Next base: position 35,528,511 of record CP141140.1, read on the forward strand.
ACAAGGCTAAATAATGCACTAGGAAAATAGAACTTACAAGACATAAGAACAACCAATCAACTTCAAGACTTGACACAAACAAGAACACTTTCTCTTTATTTAATTGTCTTCGTTGTTGGACTTCATTTCTTCCTCCTTAGAATCCTTGAAGTTGTCCCTCTTTGTGTTTTTTTCCTCTTCTTCTTCTAGCAACTCAATCAAAGACTCCGATTGTTCATCCACCTTTGAGATTCTTCCCCTCTGTTCAAGAATTTGTTGTGCGTCCTCTTTTATCTGTTTTTAAAATATTCTCTTTTAGTTGTGCATCTTCATGAATCCACCATTAACATATGCTTGAGGCTTTTTGTGGACTCTCTAGGAAAACAATGATGAAGGATCTCTCCTTTCATCACTAATACATTCTAGGTTTTCCTCTCTTCAAATTAGTCATAGTTAGCCTTTTTATAGGTTTATATAATGGTTTGAAACTTTGACTCTGACTATGCATAAAATCTCTTTCAGAATGCCTTAAATTAGGTATCTAAAACTTCTAGCGATCGATTGTTCCAAATAGCGATTAATCATTCACTATTTCCTTAGGGTACGATACTTTGAGCGATCAATTATTGATATTCCGATCGATCGATAAACTCTCTGTTTCATTTTACAAAGGGTTGTATCATATGGCGATAAATCGTTTGCTAAAGTGATTGATTGATTGATTCAACTCTTATGTGCTATAGTTGATAACCGATTGATCGATAAGGTCAATGCATATTGTAGCCATCAATTGATGACATTGTGTATTTACAATTTAACCTTTTTACCCTAAAAGGGCTAGAAACATCCAAAGTCGCTTATGAAATTTTTTGAACTGACATTTGTACGAGAGTGTATGCTAAATGAAGCTTTTTTACCTTCAAATCTCTTTAGTCTTCAACCTTGATCCATAAGAACACATCTGCTCCTATTTTTCAAGTTCATCTATTCTAAACCTAACTCGACCACAATTACAACTAGTCAAATTCCTAAAACTAATTGCATATCTGAAGTTTCACCATAGTTTTGATCAACAAAATTAGCCCATTACAATATATATGATGCATGTTCTTTCAATCTCCCCCTTTGGCTATTTCATGACAAAACACTATAAGATTGAAAATCAAATAAAAATTGCAACTCATAACATAGTGGATTGACTTTCAATTTGTACATATGACTTGACAACACTAAGACTTAACACATACAATTTGGAATTGATCTTGAAAAGCCTTGTATAAATATGTACTTATGCTGCACACTCTACAATCAAAGTTATTTTCATAGTATTGTAAAAAAAAGAATGAAAATAAGCACTTTGAGTTTTATTAATCATTTCCTCCCTTTTTTGACACAAATAGACAAAAACTGAATAAATAATAAAAAAATATTCAATTAATTACAATCCAATCATAATTATCACCATAAGACATGAAAATAATGAAACCATCACAGAAAACATGTCCATCACTTATCCAATAACCATATCAGTTTCCAATACATCCCATAGTCAAATGAAACATAAAATGAACTAAATTAAGTTCCATCACATGAGTACCTTAAAAAGTGACAAATAAACGTAAAGATCAAACATCTCTAGCATCGTACATAGCATCAGAATGCTTCCCCTCACTATTTGAATGTGGGAATCTATCTCTGATATCCTCCTGATGTCTACAAGACCTAATGCATCTCATCACTAAAAGCACTAAACTCAGCATACATGACTGATCTATCCAGATGATCTCAATGGATTTGTTGTGCTGGAACATTTGCTGGTAACTAATGCTCCTTCTAATCTACTCCCTCATGTACCCTGGTGTAAGACATATTGCGGCAAACAACTATAGCATTAATAGATCCCATTTCAACCATAATAGAAGGTAAGTCTAACTCATACATATGACCATGCAAAAAGGTCATAATCCAACCAAAAATAATAGAAGGTATGTCTGACTCTAGCTTTAGCACTAATAAAAGATAGAGAATTTTGGCCATCGTCTTATCCACTCTCTCCTTCCTTGTGCTCCATTTGTCATATTGTGCTATCACAGTAGAAGGCAATAGTCAGCTGTCAACGAATGACCAAGGAGGGATACATCCTAGAGGCAATAGTCTTTGCCTCTAGGAAGGCCTATCCGTCTACTAGTCAACTTACTATCCAACAAAAAAATAAATCCATCAAAAAGCGGATATATAAGTGGCTTCCTCTCACACTGAATGACCTCAGTGACAATTTGTGGCATCACATGTAAGAACATATGAGTCGTATGTTTAGTTTATTGGCTGATTTTTTTGTCAAAATTATGACAACAAACCTTGTGTATGTATTTCTTAGAATCAAATTTGAGGTTATTGTGGTCGAGTTAGATTTGGAACTGACAGACTTAAAAGAGGAGTTGCAACATGTTCTTATTGATCAAGGTGGAATACTAAAGAATTTGAAGGGCTTTTGAAGATTATTCATATCACATTGGCATACAAAAATCACCTAAAAAGATTAAGAAGTGATTTTAGAGGTTTTTGAAGAATTTTTGGTAAAAAGGGCAAAAGGTAATAATATAGAAGAACGATCGATCACTGCACACAATGAAGAGAAGAACAATCGATTGCCTTTTAATTCAGCCCCGAGCAAAAATGAAGCCGAGAGTTCATGCTCTTGTAATCAATCGATGGCTTGAAGTATTATGCACATTAATTCATTCCCGCACAAAACAAAGCCGAGAGTTACCGATATGCTACTCTCTCTTTCAAGGACAATTTACCTAAAGTAAGACCTTCCGATTTCAATTTCATTCCTTATCATGTACAAGTCCTAACTAAACCAACTTAATGATCTATATAAAGGTTATGAAATCATGAAATTTTATAGAGGGGAAGAGAGAAAGTGGGTTTGCACCTTTGCTTATTGTTTTCCAAAGGTATTCACTTGAGCTTTGTATTGAAGATCTATGGTGAATTGAAGATAAAAATCCACAATTAAAGGAGATTATACACAGAATATTCAAAGAGGAGTTGCAACATGTCGTGAATTGAAAATTGAAGATTTTCATAGGCCAACAAAAGGTGCTTGTTGAAGACTAGAAGGAAACAAACACATGGCAAGGAGGAGAAAGTTTTAAGTGCTTGTAGAAGACATGAAGGTCAGCAAAAACAATCTAAACAAGAGGAGCATGTATTAAAATCTAAACAAGGTTGGTTGTTCCCTTGTGTCCATGTGAAGTCTTAGTTTCTGGTGCATTGATGTGGTTCCTTTGGAACTGTCATAGTTTTTTACCCTATTTGTTTTTCATGTAAATTGTTGTGTTCATTTTTAGATTGATTGATTGATATTTTGAGAATAAAATTTGAGTGATCATTAGGTTTTAAATGTTTCCGCTTAGTAAAAAAATTTGTCCAAAAAGGCTAGAATTCTTAATTCTTACTTATCGAAGTATTAGTTTCAAGAGAAATCTAGTGATCTGCTAGGTCAATTAAGCTGATATTAAACTCTCATCACACGAACTTGATTGTCTCCGCCAACTCCTACTAAAGTATCCTCATCATCCAATTAAAGTGATGAATACCACTGTTTGACAAGATCGGGGTATACATGCTGAACGGTGGTAGAAATACACCAAAGTACTCCATCCAATAAGGTCTAGCCTCAATCCACTCCATGGCAGGTTCTACAGGAACATCAACCACACTACTATCGCATCTAATGCGTCTTTCCCTCTCCCCTACACTCCAGGGAGCCTTATCCCGATGAACCTGCTACCTTTCGTTTTAGTGCAAAGAAATAAAACCTAGGGCTAAACATCACTAAGAACTAATCATAAGATGAATTAAAGTCCTAAAAATTCAAAAAACAAAGAAATGCGTCTAAAAGGAATCAAAATTTTGAGATTAATTAAAACCCTAAACTTTGTCTATGTTTGATTGACTTCAACATTTATCACATGATAGATTTAAATGATTAGAACAATATTCACAATTGAAGCTATCCCTATTTTTGATTAGAAATACTCAATTTTTAAAGCCCCCAATTTAGAGTGAAAAGTAGAAACTGAATCACAAGATTAGTGAAATCACAAAAATCGACAATTCAAATCACTTTAACTTTGAGAGTTTAATATCCAACTAGATAGCTATTGCGGATCACTAGATTTTTATACAAACTAGCGTGAGTTTAATATCCCTCTAAAAAACTAGTAGATCACTACAAACTTGTGCATTTAAAAGAACTACTAAGAAAAAGAAAATGTTAAACAACTTAGAAGAACATTAAGAGTCTAAAGATGATGACGAACTAATGATTTTATTAGCTAAGAACTTCAAGAAATTCATGAAAACTGAGAAATTTAGATTTGTTAATAAGAAAAAAATTTCGGGAAGAGACAGGGAGATAAGGGAGATGAGAGGCAAACTAAAAAAACAAGAAGAATATGCAATGCTTTGAATGTGGTAAATTAGGTCACTTTTCTATTGATTGTTCTAACATTATTTTTAACAATTCTTTTGATGATAAACCTAAGAAATCAAAGAAGTTTGATTATAAGAAAAAGGCAAGATCCTTTAAGCAACTTATTTTAAAGAGAATTCTTCAGAAGAAGAAGAATTTTGCAACTATACAACCTTTTATACAAGTGTGAAAGATGATCGTTTTGGAGAAGATTCTCATCAGTCCAGTTTCTTGAAGAGAAATCAGAGTCTGTGGTTGATTATGATGAGTTTAAGGGATTCTTCCTACAATTCTTATACTTGACTAAGAAAACCAAAAGCCTTGAGAGAGAGTTGCAAAAGAAAGATGATGAACTACTTTTGTCTTCTCAAGAGGCGAATAGGTTAGTGGAGTTGAATAACAAACTTAAAAGAGAGCTGCATGCCCTTAAGAAAGACCTAGAGAATGAAATAGAGAAGTCTAGTGCTCTCAATAGAGAACTTATATCCTCTAAAGAGAAAATAGATGGATTCAAAAGTGGGAAGAAAAGGTTAGAAACTCTTCTTAGCAGTGGTCAAACCAACAAAATGGGCTTAGGTTTTAGGAATTGCTTTACTACCTCCTTAGTAAAACATATATATCAAAATAGTAAAGCCGAAAGTGTATTATTCAATGTCGTAGAATAATCACAACATAGATTAATTTCTAATTGTACTTCTTTCAAGGTTGCATGGGAAAAACTTGTCAAGTATAATAAGAGAATTGAGGCTATTAACGTGTCTAGGCTACATATGCTTACCCTTGAGTTTGAAAACACGATAATGAGTGAAGATGAGATATTTCTAAATACTATGCTAAGAATTTAGAATATTAAACACATGTGATCAATTAGAGGAGCCTATACCTTATTACCTTGTTGTGGGGAAATTGTTAAGGTCCTTGTCCTCTAAATTCAAAATTAAGGTTGCAGCCATTAATGAATCTAGAAAGATAGATACCTTAGACATTGAGGAGTTGGTTGGGATCCTTAGGAATCTTGAGATGCAAGAAGAGTCATATGAAAACAAAAAAGAGTTGTTTGAATAATCTAAGGGAAAAGAAACTACCCTAAAAGCATATAAGTGAACTTTCAATAAGAATAAAGCTTTGAAGACCTTAGAAGAATCTAAATAGTCTAAAGATGATGAGCAATTAATGCTTTTGTTGGCTAAATATTTCAAGAAATTTATGAAAACTTAGAAATTTAAGTTTGGAAATAAGGGTGAAAATTATGAGAAGAGACAAAGGGATAAGAGAGATGAGAGGGAAAACAAACAAGACAAGAAGAATTTGACGTGTTTTGAATGTGGTAAGTTAGGTCACTTTGTTGTTGATCATCCTTACAATGATTTTGACAATTCTTCTGATGACAAGCGTAGGAAAGCAAAGGATATTGATGAGAAAAGAAAGGGCAAGGTGCTGCAAGCAACTTAATCTGATAAGAGTTCTTTTGAAGAAGATGAAATGTGTAACTATACAGCCTTCCATACAAGTGCAATGGAAGATAGATCTATAGAAGAGTCTTATGAGTCCATTTCTCCTAAAGAGAACTCAGAGTCTGATTTTGTTTGATGAATACAAAGGTTTCATTCAACAATTCTTAGTATTGTCTAGGAAAACCATAAACCTTGGAAGAGAGTTAAAAAAGAAAGAAGTGAATTAGTTTTGTCTTCTCAAGAGGGAAATAGGTTAGTGGAGTTAATTATTAAACTTGAGAGTAAAGTGAGTGACCTTGTGAAAGACCCAAAAAGTGAAAAAGAAAAGTATAGTGCTCTCAATAGAGAACTAATGTCCTCTAAAGAGATATTAGATAGATTTAAGAGTGGAGAAAAAAAGTTGGAAACCATGTTGAGCATTGAACAAACCAAGAAGATGAGTTTAGGTTTTAGAAATTACATAACTACTCCCTTAGCAAAACCTACTTTCTTTGTGAAGGCATAAGAAAGTGGCAAAAATCCTTGGAAGTACCCAACCCACCTAGGTCAAGAGTGAAATGAGGAAAGATAGGTTCTAGTATTGTGGGTGTTTGTGGCATATGCCATAGTGATTCCCATACCAGAAGAATGTGTCCCTAGATTTATTTTTTCAAACTTAAAGAAGAAAGAGAAGAAGCATGCTACTCATGTTACCCCTAAGTTTCCCCACCAAGTTTATGAAAATAAGATGAAGAGAGTGTGGGTGAAGAAGATCTTCAATCAAGAAAAGGATTTTTAGATTTCCTTATGATAGATTGGATAGGCAAAGCTAAGGAGCTTGTCATCTCTAAGTAAAGAGATTCTGATTTTTGTTCATATTTTAATTCTTTAGAAGTTTTGAACATTTATTTTTTTATTTTTTATACATTTTACTTTGTTTAACATATCTTTTAATTCATAAGTTTGAATTGAAAAATAATATGATAAAAACACACACACACACAAAATTAGTGTAGCTTTTGTTTAATTTTGGAATTTATTTTGTTTTGATTTTTAATTAGTTCAACTCTTGAAACTTATTGAAATTAATTTTCTTTCAAGCTGAAAAGTTACATGATTAGTAGTCAAACATATCTTAATGAAGAGAAGAATACACCAAGGATAGTGAAGATTAATTTTATTTTCTTCTTTTCGTATGTTCCTATTCTCTATTTTTAAAACTTGTACACATCATGTTGAGACTCAAGTCACTTTTATATATGAACAACAAGAGAGAATTTTTCAACATAAGTTGTCTTAGTGATCAAATTAGAGGATCTTTCTCTAAATTTCTATTTAGAATTCAAAAGAAAAAATTCATGTAATGTACTTCAATGATTATGAGTCTTATGTACTTCAATATCTTTAGGTAATGGTATTGTCCTAGTGAAGATAATGAGGAAGGGCTACCTACTTAGGTTGGCTAGTGTGAAACACCTATCCAACTTACATCATGAAAAAAAAAAAGATTGAAAAATAGTAAATGATTCAAGTACAAGACAAGACCTACAAAAATGATTGTTGTGTATGCTAGCTCAGGGGCGGAGAATATCCCGCCTTGCATTTCTTTCCATCATTAGGAATCACTATGTTAGGGTTACTTCACTTTTCAATATTTTCCTTTTACAATGTAAAATAAGCTATATTTGGTTGGGGAGGATTCGATGCAAATGTAACGGACTAGCTGGTAGCCCGCCAATTTGCACGTGGCCCCCAACTTGTTGATGCATTAAAATAATGTTCAATTAAATTTTCTCACATTTCGAATTGCAATACCATTTTGTGTTAATTCGTTACTTATTTAGGCTATTTATGTTTTGAATAAGTTAGTTGGACCTTAATTGAGTTTAAATATCTAAATAAGCTTTAATAGGATCCAACTAGAAGAGGAAGTGAAGCCCAACTACCCGAAGCTATTTAAAAGTTATGAATGGGCTCCTAATGGTCTAAACATGTATGGAATGGTCGAACACAACCTTGTGGACCCGTTGGATTTCATATTTGCATAAAGAGAACTAAATTTAGGAAAAAGCTGATTTGGACAGATTGACATAGCGTTAGTATTTCGACTATATCTTTCTATTTAAAATTCGGATTGATATGATTCTAATGGCATTGGAAAGAAGATTTCTGTGGCTACAATCTCTATTTTGGGAAAAAATTCAAGATTCCGAATCTATATAGGTCAAATCCAGAATGCAAATGGACAGCTAGTAAACTATTTGAGGCCAGTACATGAAGAATATTGTCATTGGTTGTGATTGATACAAAAAAGGAAAGACAATGAGGATGATTATCTAACTAAAAGAAGAATCAAAGATACTTATTTGTTAAATAAATGATTAATTTATAATCTAATCTTTCCTAAAGAAGCAACCAATTAGGCAAGCAACCAATTAGGCAATCAATCAAGATGCAATCTACAGATATGATTGGTCTTTCCTCTTTTAAGCAACCCTTTGTTCTCTTATAAATATAAGGGTGGACATGGTAGAGGCATCATCCCCTCCACTTTGGAGCTTTGTAATTTATTACAATCTAATGGAGTTTTATTCATGTTTAATCAATGGTTTCAAGTAAGTACTGGTTATTTAAAGTGTTATTTATTTAATATTGTTTTTCTTCTTGTTTCTTTGTAATTTGGATACATAAGATGCATGAAGGCTCTCCTTCTTGATCTTTTGTGATTTAGATACATAGAACTCTAGAAAAAATAATTATTCTTATCCTTCATCTATCCAAAGCATTTTCTATGTTTATTTCTAATTTTAACGTCCATATCTTCCGGTTAGATAGAATTTTTATTTGATTGTAACTGAGATAACATGACACATGAAGAACATCATTAGATGTTACAATGACCCTTAATGTCTTAGTGTTTTTTTCTTATTGATTTCTTAATTCTTTATTGCTTCAATACTCTTTCTTAGTTTTTCTTTCCTCTATTTTTTTGTAACTATTTTCTTTGTTGCACAAGGCTTTCTCTGTGGATCGACCTTGGCTACTACAATTGGCAAGTAAAACAAATTTGAATTTTATTTCTTCATAGTCTTGTTTCAAAAGTAACAATATTTGCACAGCTCCCAAGGGAGCCGCGCCCTCCCTTATATGGGAGTTCCCTTCTTCCTTTGTTTGTTATGCAAAAAAGAGAATCATCTACTTCTTCTTTCTTCGTCCATTCTTCTCCCCTTTCAATTACATGAAGCTGGGTACCGTTTATGTCCTCCTGTGACACAAAATTGGTATCAAAGCCTCAATAATCCAACATGGCGTGAGGCAAGCAACCAGTGATGGACCCCGAGACACAGCCCAAGAAAGCGAAGGAGAACAGCCCAAAACCAACGAATGACTTGGCTGATGCCGTTGTGATCTCCATGTTGAAGACCATGACTGCCCAGATTTAGCAACTCACCATGGTGGTCACATAACTTCAGGCAGTCCCTCCAGTGCCAATCTTGCCCAACCTATAGCCAGCCCAGGCCGAGATGGGAGAGCACTCTCAACCCCCCGGATCTCACGCCTCCAGCCTTCAAGCATCATTGGAGAGAGAGGTGCACCCTCCTCCCCATTTTGTCCATCTTGGCACCTTTGCAGAACCCAAAGAAGGGGGACGTGCGAGTCCCCCAGGTGTTCGGTTAAATGCCTCAATGTCGCCGCCCCACAGAAATTTGTCCCATTAGTTCAAGGACGACTGGGAGGAATACTCCGGGTCTTGTGGAGAACTTTATGGTAGGGTTGAGCCACATTTGGCTCGCCTTCAGTCCCCATGCTATAATGGAGAATCGAGAAGAATACCTGGTGGAATGGCTTTATAAGGCAGTGCAGTTCTTTGCCTACCAGGGAACACACTCCGAAGCTGAACGACTACGCATAGCCGCCTTCCATTTGGACGTCGATGTATCTATTTGGTTACAGAGCTTCAAGAACGAGGTCCACTTTCCCACTTGGACTTCTTTCATTGACGAACTCCATGTCCAGTTCGGTCCCAACAAGTTCAAGGAATTTCATGAAATGCTCTCTACTCTGTGTCAAACCACTATAGTGCAAGCCTACTACACAAAGTTCACGAAGATTGCCAACCGTCTTCCTGACTCACCGATGGCAGCCTTGGTGGGGACTTTTAAGCGGGAGCTGAAACTTAAAATTTTGAAAGAGACGCTCCACTTCCATTGCACGTCGATGCGAGAAGTCATGCATCATGCACAAATTGAGGCGGAAGAGCTTGCCCGACAGCATCGGGGAGGCTGATTTGGCCCTTCTCCACCGCTTCCCACCAGCCCTGTGCCATTGCTCTCTTAGCGCCGGGCCTCCTCACTAGTTGTGCCAGCTAGCCCTCCACCCTTGTTGCCCCTCCTGTTCACAGCCTCACTCTGCCCAAATGGATGAGAGGCGATTGAATGACTTGTTCTTTAAGTGTGATGAGAAGTTCGTGCCCGGACACCGATGATCCATTTGAGACAGCTTGCTAGTTGAACAGGCTGACGAGGAGGATTTTGGCTCTTCCCTAGATGCACCGTCCCCTTATGACATAATGCTGCCAGATATTTCTATACATGAGGACATATTTGCCGAGACTAGGGGACTTCTGCCTGTGCAACCCCATGATCATCAGATTCCTATCATTCCATGTGCTTCACTTGCGAATGTCAGGCCTTACCATTATCCTCACATACAGAAAGCGAAGATTGAGCGCTTGGCATCTAACATGCTCCAGATGGGTATCATTTGGCTGAGCACTAGCTCTTTCTCTTCTCCGGTATTACTTGTCTAGAAGAAAGACAGGACTTGGCGATTCTATGTGGACTACCGAGGACTTAATGCCATCACTATCAAGGATAAGTATCTTATTTCGGTGATTGAGGAGTTAATTGACGAGCTAGCTAGAGTGAGCGTCTTCAAAAAATTTGAACTTCATTTAAGCTATCATCAAATCCGAATGCAATCCACTGACATCCACAAGAAAGCCTTTCGCACCCATGATGGACATTTTGAGTTCTTGGTCATGCCGTTTGGGTTGGCCAATGCACCGGCCACCTTCCAAAGCCTCATGAATGATCTTTTCTGCCCCTTCCTCTGCCGATTTATCTTTGTCTTCTTTGCTGACATATTGATTTACAACACATCATGGGCAGACTAGTTTGAGCATCTTAGATCTGTGTTCTCTATTTTTTAAGCTAATTCATTATTCCTTAAGCGCTCGAAATGCTCCTTTGGTAGTGAATAGGTGGAGTACCTCAGCCATATTATCTCTCACGAGGGGGTTGCTACTGATCCTTTGAAGGTGACATCTATGCTTTCATGGCCGACCCCCACTTGTATACGGGCACTCCGTAGATTTCTGGTATTTGCATTGTATTATCGGTGCTACATCAGTCGATATCATTTGATTGCTAGTCTCCTCACTGCCCTCCTCAAGAAGGGGGCCTTTATATGGACATATGCAGTCCAAGAAGCCTTCTAGAAGCTGAAGCAAGCCATGGCTGCCACCCCAGTATTGGTTCTTCCAGATTTTGTCATTCCCTTTTAGTTGAGATCGATGCTTCGGATGCTGGACTTTGTGCCGTTCTACTTCACGAGGAGCGGCCTATTTCATTTTCCAGCAAGACACTTTCTAGCCTTTCTTTATATCTATCATCTTATGAGAAAGAGATGCTCGCCATAGTGCATGCCATCACCAAATGGTATCCTTACTTGCTCTGTCGCCTCTTCCTTATCCACATAGATCAAAATCCTTTGAAGTACTTTCTCGAGCAGCGGATGTCCACTCTGGTGCAACAGAGGTGGGTTAGCAGGCTATTGTGTTATGATTACAAGGTAGTGTACAAGAAGGGGGCAGAAAACACGATGGCAGATACACTCTCTCGCCGGCCTTCTAAGGGTTCTTTCCTAGCGCTCTCTATACCCTCTTGCCTATTTGTTCCAGATCTGCGGTGAGCTTACTTGGAGGATTCATCCACCCATCAGCTGGTTGCTCGTCTTCAATTAGACCATTATGCCCTTCTATCCTTTATGTGGTAAGATCAACTCCTCTTTTGGAAGGGGTGACTTTAGGTGTGGGATATATTAGACATCCGATGGTGCATTCATTTTCACTTCCATGACAAACCATTTGCTGGCCACAAGGGTTCTTTTTGAAGTATAAGCTGGTCAGTCAGAGCTTCTTATGGAAGGGCCTTTACAAGGTGGTTCAGGACTATGTTGATACTTGTGACGTCAATTAGCATGCGAAGGTTGCCACTACATCACCCTCAGGCTTATTTCAGCCCCTTCCTATTCTAGATAAGATTTGGGAAGATGTGTCTATGGAATTTGAGGAGGCCTTACCTGTAGTGCAGAGTAAATCGGTGATATTGGTGGTTATGGATCGTTTGCTCAAGTATGCACATTTCTGTGCTTTGGGCCATCCTTACACCACTAAAACTGTGACTGAGCTCTATATTAGTGAGGTAGCCAAGTTGCATGGCATGTCTCACACCATCATCTCCGATGGAGATTGGATTTTTCTCTCTCAGTTTTGGCAAGAGTTCTTTTCACTTCAAAGCACCAAGCTTCATATGAGCACCGCTTATCACCTGCAAACAAACGGCCAAATTGAGGTGGTTAACCGCTGCTTGGAACAGTACTTGCAATGCTTTGTAGGGGATCAGCCCTGCTGATGGCGTCAGCTTCTTCCTTGGGTAGAATGGTATTATAACATAGTCTATCATACTCAGTCTGGGTTCACTCCATTTGGGATGGTATATGGCCACCCTCCTCCTATTGTGTTGTCCAATGTGCCTCACCACTCTTTCGTGAATGAGGTGGATTATATGCTATAGACTCAGGATGAGGTTATCTGACATCTAAAACTCAATTTGGCATTAGCTCAGAATCGTATGAAGCAAGTGTATGACAAGAAGCATTCTTATAAGGAGTTCCAGGTGGGTGACTTGTTTATGTCTCGGTGATTCCTCAGCATCAGACAAGTTTATTTTAGGCTAAGCATACTAAGTTAGCTTCATGTTACCATGGCCCCTACTCCATTGTTGAGCGTGTTGAACCCATAGCTTATCACTTGGTGCTACCCGCTGGTTCCTTGCTACACCTAGTCTTTCATATCTCTCACCTCTGCTGCTTTGTTGGGGATCCAACCCTTGTCTCTAGCACCCCGCCTCCACCATTGATGGGCCCACCAGAGTCTGATGTACCCACATTCGCCTCTATGGTTGATAAGTGATGGGTGCATCATTCTGGCTGCATTGTCACTGAGATACTGGTGGTTTGGTAGGGTGAGCTGGATGACACCACTTGGATGCTTGAAGATGAGTTTCTAGAGATCATTCCTACATGGTCGCCTGGAGATCAAGGTGACAGCGGAGCGTGGTGGAGTGTTGTGTATGCCATCTCAGGGGTAGGGAATATCTCACCTTGCATTACTTTCCAATCTTAGGACTTGCTAGTTAGGGTTTCTTTACTTTTCAGTATTTTCCTTTTATGATGTAATAAGCTATACTTGGGGGATTCAATTTAAATGTAAAAGACCAACTGGTGGCCCACAAGTTAGCACGTGGCCCCAAGCTAGCACGGCTCCCAAGGGATTCATGCCCTCCCTTATAAGGGAGTTTCCCTCTTCCTTTGTTGGTTATGTAAAAGAGAGAATCATCTTCTTATTCTTTCTTTGTCCATTCTTCTCCCCTTTCCCATACTTGAAGCAAGGTATTGTTTATGTCCTCTTGGAACAACAATGATTTCAGGAAAAATATCATAACTCAGAAAAATCCATGTTCATATCTTTATTGAGCTACTTTTATATCTTTTTAGAAGATAATGTACATAGATTCTAGCATAAGTAAGGCAAAAAATGTGAACTTAGTATTTACTAGGAAGTGAACAAATTATTCTTGTTTGGTCAAGAGTGATCTTGCGAGATTCAAGATTCAAGGTTAAATACATAATTTGTCTCTTTAGAAATTAATAAAAGATGATTAATGTATCAAAAAGAAAAAGATAAAATTAACAATCACATACGAGTGGAGTTCAATAATCTAAGGCAAGGTATTAATGAATATATTATGTGGATACACTTAGATTAAAGGGAAATTAATTAAAAATTTGTCAAAAGAAGCTCAACAACCTTTATTTTTAGTTTGTGTTTTAGTTGTCTAAATTTTTTCATTTTGATGGGAATTGTCTTGAGAATTTATTTGGAATTTTAAAATTTTTTTTCATTATTTCAGTTTTTAAAATTCATTAATTTTAATTTATAAAGTGATCAATCGCTAGTCATGTTTTTGCGCCGAAGCACTATTTTAAATGTGGGCAAAGTTCATTTCCACTCTATTTCACTCCAAACTCTTCCAAATAGTGTTAATAAGTGGGTTAGAGGCAATTTGAGTGATTTTTGCATGCAAAAGTACCAAATTTTCATGTCAAATTAAAGCTATTCACCGCGGCTAAGCTGAGTACCGAAATTGAAATTTTGATTTTTAGTGTATTGTCAATGGATTTCAATGAGTTTTAAAACCAATCGGATTTTTAGAAATAGCTTGATCTACATTATTCCAAAATTTCATGTAATTTGATCCATCACATTGTGGGATTTCAATAAAAATTCAATGTGGTTTCACTTTTTCACCTCAAATTGGGGAATTTAAAAAATTGGATGTTTATGCTCAAAATTGGGTTTATGCCTAGTTAAAACTTTTGGTCTACTCATTGTTATTTATTTTGAATCAAAATTTGGAGTGAATCAGACAAAAAAATTAGGGTTTTATTAAATTTCAAACATTCTTTCGTTAACACACATTTCAATAATTTTTTAAATACTATGACTTTTATTATTGTCTATTACTTTTCTTCTTAGTATATCCTTGTCCCTTGATTGTTTATTTGCAATATATTTAGATGGACAAAGCAAAGAAGTAGAAGGTGGATGTTGGGTCTGGGTCAAGGCATCCAGGTGCTTAGACTAGCGGAGAAAATAGGGTTAGACCTATCAAGTGCTTAGACTAATGTAGTTTAGTTCACATCCACTAAAGTCCTCTATGGACTGGATTGAGAGGCATCCATATTGGATAGACTACTTTCGGACCATCTCTACATCCACTCAGTCAATATTTCCACTTCTAGTTAGACAATGGTTCTCTCCTCTCCGCTTGGAGGAGGATGACTCTTTAGTAGCAAGTGGATTGCAAGTGACAATATCATTTGATGTTATTGCTGATGTTATTGGATATGAGAGGAGACCACTCACTTATCCACAATTTGTTGAGTATGAGTTTTCACCAATCAGCGAGCTGATATGGACATTGATTGATCTGCATAGAGGACCAGAGTTGGATGTATCACCGCTCACTCATTCCATGATGTCTAATTTCCATTTGCTACATGTCATAGCTGAGTATGAACTTATGGAGTGCTCTTAAGGAGAGAATGGACCGCACGATGTCTAGGATACTTTATCTCCTTGAACAACCTGAGCTTCAACTTGACTAGCTTTTCATCATATTCTTTCGGATGATGACATTCTTACATGACCATACGCATGAGATGCTGCCCTACCCATACATCTTGTGTAGGATTTTTACTTTGGCACATGTCAGATCCCATGAGGAGAACTTACTATGGTTGGGATGGGGCCTATTGATGCAGTAGTTTTTCGTCACATGTTGTCACATCACAGAGGTCAGGATGTAGACATGGAGGAGCCACAGGGATAAGGACAAACACCTCTTGAGGCACCAACACCATAAGATAATCCAAAAAGACCTATCACCATTGCTGAGGTCGGAGCTTATCAGGATGCAGTGTTGCATAGCCTTACATAGATCATAGTTATGCTCAGAG
Source organism: Saururus chinensis (assembly GCA_035235625.1). Lineage (NCBI taxonomy): Eukaryota > Viridiplantae > Streptophyta > Magnoliopsida > Piperales > Saururaceae > Saururus > Saururus chinensis. The sequence goes on from CP141140.1 coordinate 35,544,270, forward strand.
CCCAATTTCCACATGATGACAATGAGGGGGAACATTCAAATGGTGGGGCTGATTTATTTTTTATCTTTATGTTTTATATTTTCATGTATTCCTTTGTTCGAACTTGTGTATGTTCAATTTATATTTCATTGTGACTATGAGATGTATTTTGAAACTGATTTTGTGATGGGATATGTGATGGACAATTATGGTTTATGTTGCATAGTTCCTCTTCTTATCAATGTGGTCAATACATATATGAAAAATGTTTTGTTATTAATTTAAGGTGTTTGGTATATTGTTATGTCTTTTATATAATGTGATATCTTGATAAATGACTTATAATGTGCATAGAACATTGGATATCATCTCATGGCATATTGTATGTGCACTTAAATCAAGGATTTAGAATGAACTGCATTCATGTAGTATGACACATGTAGATGCATAAGCATGTTTAGGTTGCACGTAGCTTGCATCTTTATTATAACATAGGAGAGTGCAGGCAAGCCTACTTATCTTTGGCTCATGGGTGGGTCACCATTCACCTATTTTGTATGCATAGGTCTTGGTAGATGTAATAGAAGATGGATGCAGATGGCTCTCAAATTGTTCAGTGATCCTATGCCTCAACTCACTGCCGTAGTCACCTGAAAAAGTTAATCATTGTATCTATGCTCATATGTTTTTAAAAATAATCCCTATGTTGTAATTTCTTAAAATATTCATGGAGCTGGGTCATGACACTATGAGAGGAGGTGGTAGAGTCGGCCAAAAATGCAAACGAGGGTCAAAGGGTACTGGACATCAAGGAAGAGTTGAGATTGGGGTCGTGCAGGAGGTCAAGGCAGAGACCAATATGGGGGGCAGAGAGGACATCTGAGGCATAGACCAAATTGGGTTGTGGGGAGATGTGATAAGGAGATTATGGCTGAAGGTCAAGGGAAGGAGGCCGAGAAGGAGAGGACTACTCTTCAACTGGGATAAAAATTTTATCGATGCATTGAGATATGGCTATAAATCTAGGTGCATTCACTTCAACATGTCTTTCATTCGTGATCGCTTATAGCCCCTCCTTCCATCAATAATCACATGTAGAATAACGAGGGGGTCATGTCTACTAAGTTAAATTAAGAGGAGTAATCCCTTCTAACTTTAATAATTGCACAAGTTTAAATTTCTTAGATAGTTTCAATATATTTTTCATTTTAGAATAGAGGTGTGTTAATGTCAAATTGCAAATGATAGATGGGAGAGTAAGCGGCAACCTAGTTAGGATGTACTCATACTATAATGATGCAATTTTTACCATCCTAATATTTAAAAAATTATTAATTTAGAATATATTACATCATTATAATTTTTTATTTTTTAAATATATTTTTCATTTTAAGGCGGCCCAACCCAACTTGAGGCCTGACACAAAATGCTTGTGGGTCCTGTGAAGCATGCACTTAATTCGGAGGTGTGGGTCAGGCCTGCTCAGCCAGACTTGCACCCGGCCATTGCCACATCTACAACAATATACACACATAATGCATGTAAATGCATAATAAGGTAAAATAAATTAAAAATAAAGTATGTATTGAAGAAAGGTCTCTTGTGCATGCTATAGTTGCAATACATGCTTTAAAGATTATCATGACAATAAATTTTGCTAAACTCTTTATTGACTCAAATATACCCATAGTAGACAACTGCGAGTCAAATTTTAATAGGCTAAATTTATGTCATAGGTTGGCGAAGACTGGTATTGGAGAACTTTGTGTCATAGAGCACGCTCACTACAACAAAACTGACTATTAGCGAAGCGTCGCTAATAGTACTGTAAGTGTCACTAGTAGTTATTAGCGATGCATAAGAAATGTCACTAGTTTTAACTTAAAGCGTTGCTAAAAGTCTAACATTAGCAACATATATTTTTATGTCGCTAATGATTTTGCTTTTGCGACACATAAATAAACGTCGATAATATTAAATTATTAGTAATGCATAGATCTATTAGTCGCTAATAATTGGTTTATCACAACGCATAATTATGCGTTGCTAATAATTTCATAATATGTAAGAAAAATAAAAGAAAGCTTATTAGCAATGCATAATCATAAATGTCGCAAATTATATTTTATTAATGATGCTAAATTATGCGTCGGAAATGTTCAATAATAATTTAAACAAAAATAAAAACATATATTCTTAGCGACACATAATGATATGCATCACTAATAAAAAGTTATTAGCGACGCTTCATAAGCGTCACTACTATAAATTATTTTAGAAATATATATATATATATATATATATATATATATATATATATATATATATATTATTAGTGACGTATAATGATATGCATCACTAAAACCAATTTGTTTTTTTAAAAAAGCCTGCCAATGGCTGGGCCGACAGGGAAGAGGGAGGTGGCTAGATTCCGGCACAGCACTGGAATCCGGTCCCTTCCTCTTCGTCCCACTCCCCTCCTCTCTCCCCATCCCCCCCTGTCTGTTACAGAAAAGGGAAGTAGGGTGGTGGTTGAGGGTGAGGGGGAAGGGGGGCCGGGGTGGCGGGGTTGTGAATAGGGGAGGGCCCCTCCTCTCTCGCTGTGCCCCCTCCTTCCCCTCTCTGTTAATAGAGAGGGAGGGGGGTGAAGGTGGGGAAGGGGGACCGGGGGCGGGGGCGTGGAGGGGGGATTGTGGATGGGGGAGCCCCCTCCTCCTCCCTCCCGCCCCCCCTCTCACCGTTTGATAATTATAATTTGTACTTTATTTTACCCTTAATTATTGTATTGCCTAGTCTCATTTAAGAGTTAATATAGTTTAAATAATGAGAAATTAAATTTAATTAGGTTGGTAAAAGCTTGTATGATGTTTTGAAGTAAATTGGCTTACTTATATCAATGTTGTGCAGATTCTTCATTGGCGATTGAGGCATTTTGGAGATCAATCGGGTAAAAGTGATTGCAAAGAAACATGCAGTATAGGCGTTAAAATGCGCATGTAGTACAATCGATCGAGATAACGCGCAATTTTCTAGTTTAAGCCAATTTTGAATCCTTTCCATATTATACTTCTTCTCACGGTTTTTATGCCCTTATAAAGACATATTTGGCTCAGAATTGAAGGATTCCAGTAGATTTTCTAAAGACAAAAAGGAAGAAGAAGATGGAAGATTATTCAAAGCTTTAAATGGAGATTAAAGAGCTTTATTCTACAATGTAAGGCTAGATTTTTCCCTTACTTAGAAGTTGATGAAGATATATATAAATTTCTGTTTCTTTTCTTTTTAATTTTGATCTCAGTTGTGAATAATAACAATTGTATGATAAGGATTTCCATTTTAATGGAAGAACTTTTTATGTTTATTCAAATCTATGTTGGTTTATTGTCTTGTAGATGATATATTGATGTTGTTTTGATATTTACATCTATTCTAATTTCTTTGATTTAGATGAGATGGTCATGCAATAGTTCTAATGTTCATATAATTAATGAATTGGATGAGTTATACTAAGATTAGACAAGTCATGCCTATAGTTAGTTTAGTGTAGATGATTCGTGCTATTGTCGAAGATAGTTCATGGAATGGATTTAATTAATAATTCTTTGTAGCTGATAATACTTATTCATATTCACACTAGATATAGATTAAATGTTGAGGAATTATTATGGTTTTATAGTGGATTCAATTTCCTAAGTAATATCCATTATATTGATATCTTCCTTATAAATTAATTGATTACTTTCTTTTGCTTAATTAAAGTTTAAGTTCTTTTAGTTTTTAATTAACAAATTCCTCTCTTAGATTTAGTAATAATTCATCCGTCCATTAGGTTCAACAACCCTTAAATACTTATCCTAGTACAATACCTTGTATACTTGCAAAAGGTTTAATTATAAGCGATCACTGCTCCCCTACCCCTCTCTATAAAACAGAGAGGGGAAGGAGAGGGTGGGGGTGGAGGTGGGGGGGACAGGGGAGGGGGGTCATGCCGCCCCACTCTGTGAACAGAGAGGGAGGGGAAGGTGGGGAGCGGCGGATTGTGGTGGACGATGGCAAAGCCGGAGGAGAGAGAGGCGGGGGGAGAGAGGCAGGGGGGTGTTGTGCACGATTGTGCACGATGATTAGACTCTCTTTTATTACTTTCTTGCATTGAACTATTTAATTTTTATTGTAGTATTTTATTATTGTACTGTGTTGGTTCAGTTAGTGGCCTGGGATAGCCAACCCACTAACTAGGTTATATTATAAGAACCGGACCGGTCTGGTTCAGCTGGTTCAATTCCCTAGGAGGGTCGTCTCCTATATGGGGCGGCCTTGACTTTTGGTTGGAGTTTATGCAAATTGAGATTCCCAGTTCCTCCCCTTTCTTCAATACTTCTCCCCTTTCCCTGCACAATTCTCCTAGGTACTGATCATGCCTGCATCGAGCACATCATTGGTATTAGAGCTCTTGCAATCCCCTGCCATGGCTCGTGGCAAAGAAGCTACTGTGCAGGAGGCACCTTCGGAGAAGGAGGCACCAGAGCCATCGTCAGCGGACAGCCCGAAGGCCAATTCCACGGCCAAGCTGTCAGAGCTCATCATGACGGTGCAAGCCCTTACTGCAGTCCTTGCCAGCATGAAGGTATAGCAAGCTGCCCAACCAGCGCGCGTCAATCCTATTCTACCTGTACTAGTCGCTGCTACTCCGGGGAAGGGCGGGCCCTCACAGCCTCCAGAGCAGACCCTCCCCGACCCTCCACTGCTGGCCGTCATCAACATAGGAGTGCTGCCCTACCCTGCGCGCTATGGTCACTGGGAGGAAGACACCAGACCTGGGACATGCGAGGCACGCCAGGTGTTCGTGAAAATGCCCCTATGATGTCGCCTCATCCCAACCAGTTCCAGGACGCTGACGAGGAGTGGGACGAGTATCCTAGGCATGGTGGGGGACAACGAGGGGGCACTGAGCCTCGCCTTTCTTGCCTACAGTTCCCTCGCTACAATGGGGATGACGATCAGGTGGAATGGTTGTATAAGGCTGAAAAATTCTTTGCCTACCAAGGAACTAATTCAGAGGCTGAGCGCTTGCGCATTGCAGCCTTCCACCTTGATGGTGATGTATCTATGTGGTTCCAGAGCTTCGAGAAGGAGGTGCGCTACCCTACATGGGCAGCCTTTTCCGACGAACTCTGCATTCAGTTTGGGCCTAATGAGTTCCAGGATTTTAATGAGATGCTGTCATCCTTGTGCTAGACTACCACCGTCCGTGCATATTACACTAAATTCATGAAGGTGGCCAATCGACTGCCTGATTGGCCGGTGGCCGCCTTGGTGGGTACCTTCAAGCGCGGCCTCAAGCCCAAAATTTCGGAAGAGATGCGGCACTTTCCGTGTGCCAACATGAGGGACGTGGTGCGCCACTCTCACATCGAAGAGGGAAAAACTGGCCAGATAGCGGGAGGAGGGCGACTTGGACCATTGGCTCGGTCTGTTCCTAGCGCCAATACCTTGCCCAAGCCCCCCAACAGTTCTGCAACCGGCCGCCCCAACCAGCCGGCCGCTCCTGCAGGCCCGATTGTACGACGTCTTACACCGGCTCAAATGGAGGAACGTCGTTTGAAGGGGTTATGCTTCAGATGTGACGAGAAATTTGTTCCCGGGCACCGCTGTGCCATTAAGGGCAGTCTTCTGGTGGAAGAGGTTGACGATGTGGAAGAGGGTTCCGATGGCTCTGCTTCGTCAGTGCTGGAAGAGCTCCTACCTGAGATATGAGTGCTTGCTTTTTACGGGGCATTTACTCCACGCACATTGCACGTCCAGGGGTTCCTCAAGCACCAGCAGGTAGCTATCCTAATCGACAGTGATTCTACTCACAATTTTATTAATGACAGGGTCGCCCACAGGCTTGGTTGTTTTGTATCGGATTCCAAGCCCTTTGACATACTTATTGGAGATGACAAGCACCTCCGGAGCAATGGGGTGTGTGCGCAGGTCACTTTGTCTGTCCAGGGCCACTCATTTGTCACCGATCTCTTCCTGTTACCTACAAAAGGGGTGGACGTTGTGTTGGGCGTGCAGTGGCTACAGGAGCTTGGCGATGTCGTTTGGAATTTTTGGGAGATGTGGATGGACTTTGAGCTCCAAGGGCAGCACGTCCAGTTGGAAGTCTCTAGGCCGGGCACTTTTCTATCCACCCTTCCTTCGAGCACTTTGTTCCGGTTTGCCCCCCAAGGGCTCCTGTTGCAGCAGTGTGCAGCACTTGAGGTGTCTCAGGACAGCATGCCGGCCGACCTCCAGGAGTTATTGACAGATCACCAGGACTTATTCACTGAGCCACAAGGTCTTCCGCCTGGCCGCTCTCATGATCATCAGATTCCTATCACACCTGGAATAGCCCCAACCAATGTGCGTCCTTATCGGTACCCACATATCCAGAAAGAAGAGATCGAGCGACTGGTGGCAGATGTGCTTCAAGCAGGGATCATCAGGCCCAGTACAAGTTCCTACTCGTCGCTAGTGTTACTCGTGAGGAAGAAGGACGGTACATGGCGTTTCTGTGTTGACTACCATGCCCTCAATGTCATCACTGTGAAAGACAAGTATCCAATCCCGGTGATTGAGGAGTTGATTGATGAGTTGACAGGTGCTATAGTGTTTAGTAAGCTTGACCTGCATTCGGGCTATCATCAGATCCGCATGAATGTTGCCGATGTGCACAAGACTGCCTTCCGGACTCACGACGGCCATTTTGAGTTCTTGGTTATGCCGTTTGGGTTGACTAATGCCCCCTCCACATTTCAATGCCTCACGAACGACCTCTTCTGACCCTTCCTGCACCGTTATATATTGGTATTCTTTGATGATATTCTGGTGTATAGCAGGTCCTGGACAGAGCACTTGGCACACCTCAGGTTGGTCTTCTCTATTTTATGTGACAATTCCTTATTTCTTAAGTGTTCGAAGTGCTCTTTAGGCAGCCAGCAGGTGGATTACTTAGGCCACATTATATCGGAGAATGGTGTCGCCACTGACCCAGCCAAGGTGGCCGCCATGCTGTCTTGGCCTATTCCCAATGGTGTTCGGGCGCTCCGTGGTTTTCTAGGCCTCACCGGGTACTATTAGTGGTTCATTAGTCGATATGGGGAGTTGGCTCGACCCTTGACAGCGCTGCTCAAACGGGGCGCAGGAGGCCTTTGAGGGGCTAAAGCAGGCCATGGCTTATGCCCCAATCTTGATTCTTCCTAATTTCAACCGCCCATTTGTGGTTGAGACAGACGCTTCGAACGCTGGGCTAGGGGCGGTTTTGTTACAGGACGAGCGTCCCATCGCATATTTCAAAAAGGCTCTGGCAGGCCGATCCTTGTCCTTGTCCGTATATGAGAAGGAAATGCTGGCCATCATCCATGCGGTTACCAAGTGGCGGTCGTACCTATTGGGTCGGCGGTTCCTGATTCGCACTGACCATCAGCCACTAAAGTATTTCCTCGAACAGCGGGTGTCCACTCCATCTCAGCAGCGGTGGGTCAGTAAATTTCTGGGTTATGATTATGAAGTTGTTTATAAGAAGGGGTCAGAGAACACAGTGGCTGACGCTCTCTCTCGCATACCCACCCAGGGTTTGTGCTTGACCCTCTCCACGTTATCATGTCCATTCATTAAGGAGTTGAAGCTGGCCTACCGTAGTGATGATTCGACATAGACTTTGATCGTTGCTCTCCAGACTGATCCTGCAGCCCGTCCCTTTTGTACTTGGCGGGATGGTCTCTTGTTTTGGAAGGATCGGTTGTGGGTTCCTCATGTCGCTGATCTTCGCCGCCGCATTATATCGCATTTCCATGATTCTCCAGTGGCCGGTCATGAGGGGACTTTCCGTACCTATAAGAGGGTCAGCCAGAGTTTCTTATGGTTGGGGGTTTGTCGGGCTGTGCATGAGTATGTGACTGCTTGTGATATTTGTCAGCATGCCAAGGCAGCTACCACTTCCCCCACCGGGTTGCTCCAACCCCTGCCCATTCCTGATAAAGTATGGGAGGATATATTGATGGACTTTGTTCAGGCCTTGCCGCTGGTGCAGGGTAAGTCAGTGATAATGGTGGTGGTTGACCGTCTGTCTAAGTACGCTCATTTCTGTGTGTTGGGACATCCTTTCACTGCTAAGACTGTGGCTGACCTGTATGTCCGGGAGGTGGCAAAGCTTCATGGTATGCCGCGCACCATTGTTTCTTATCATGATCGTATCTTCCTTTCTCAGTTTTGGCAGGAGTTCTTTGCCTTACAGGGTATGTCACTTCATATGAGCACTGCTTATCACCCGCAGACGGATGGGCAAACGAAAGTGGTTAATCGTTGTCTGGAGCAGTATCTGCGGTGCTTTATGATGACGCAGCCTCGCCGTTGGCTTCAGCTTCTTCCCTGGGAAGAGTGGTCCTATAACACTGCGTATCACACGCATGCGGGTTTCACTCCTTTTGAGGTGTTGTATGGCTGACCCCCACCCACTGCGATTTTGTCTTATGTCCCTCATCGCTCTTCTGTGGCTGAGGTGGATTATATGCTCCAAACTCGTGATGAGGTCTTGCATCAGTTGAAGATGAATTTGGCTAAGGCTCAGAACCAGATGAAACAACTATATGATGGTCGCTGTACTGATCGGGAGTTCCAAGTGGGTGACTTGGTTTATGTCTCTGTTTTACCACAGCACCAGACTTCTTTGTTCCAGCCCGATCATTCCAAGCTCACCCCCCAGTTCCATTGTCCTTATCCTGTGGAGGCGCGCATTGGTCTGGTTGCTTACCGCCTCACCTTGCCGCCTGACTCCTTGGTCCATCCTGTGTTCCATGTGTCCCGTCTTTACAGGTTTGTGGGTGACCGGACGTTGGTTGTGGACGCTCCACCTCTGCCTTTGATGGGTCCTATTCTGCCCTCCTACCTGGCCCCTGCGTCTGTGCTTGAGAAGAGGCGGGTTCGTCGTTCGGGTTGCATTGTTACTGAGGTTCTGGTTTCATGGCGTGGTCAACCATTGGAGGCTGCTACGTGGATGTCTGAGGACGACTTCTTGGCTCGTTATCTAGCATGGTCGCCTTGCGAACAAGGCGACTAGCGGAAGCGTGGTGGAGTGTTGTGCATGATTGTGCATGATGATCAGACTCTCTTTTATTACTTTCTTGCATTGAACTATTCAATTGTTATTGTAGTATTTTATTATTGTACTGTGTTGGTTCAGTTAGTGGCCTGGGATAGCCGACCCACTAACTAGGTTATATTGTAAGAACCGGACCGGTCTGGTTCAGCTAGTTCGGTTCCCTAGGAGGGTCGTCTCCTATATGGGGCGGCCTTGACTTTTGGTTGGAGTTTATGCAAATTGAGATTCCCAGTTCCTCCCCTTTCTTCAATACTTCTCCCATTCCCTACGCAATTCTCTTAGGTACTAATCGTGCCTGCATCGGGCACATCATGAGGGTTAATAATTGCGCGGGAGAAAATCGCCCATGATATTACAATTTTGCGCCTGCACAGGCGAAATTTTTGCCAACGCTAGTAAAAAAAATATTAGCAACGCATAATAGATTCCCCTAATGCACTAATTATTAGAGACGCATACGATATGTATCGCTAATACACTAGTTACTTGCGACACATAAGTCTCTCTCCCCTCTCTCTTAGCTACTATCCATTTTTTATTTTTAAAAAATTTCAAAAATAATTTATAATTAAATTTCCCCCCTCTTTTTCTCTCTTCTCTTTCTCTTCTTCTCTCTCCCTCTCTCTCTTCCTCTCTCTCCCCACTCTCTCCTTTCTCTCCTCTCTCTCCCTCTCCTCTCTTCTCTCTGTCCCTCTCCCTCTCCTCTCCTCTCACTCTCACTCTCCCTCTCTCCCCTTTCTCCTCTCCTCACTCTCTCTCTCCTCTCTCCCTCTCCCCCTTCCTCTCTTCTCCACTATCCCTCCCTCCCTCTCCTCTCTTCTCCTCTCTCCCTCCCTCTCTCCCTTCTCTCTCCCTCTTTTATTTCAGTTTTTGTTAAAAAATTTGTAGTAGCAATGCATAGGTTTATGCGTCGTTAATACACGAGTATAGTAGCGACACCTACCAATATGCATTGCTACTATTCATTTTATTATTTTTAAAAATTTTCTAAAGTAATTTATAATTAAAAAAATTTTCTCCCCTCTTTCTCTCTCCCCTCTTTCTCTCTCTCTCTCCCCTCTTTCTCTCTCTCCCTCTCCTTCTCCTCTCTTCTCTATCTCTTCTTCTCCCCCTCTCCCTCTCCTCTCCTCTCTATCTCTTTGTTGTGCACAAGTGCACTTGGCTTAGTACTTACCTTTATTTCAGTACTTTATTTCTGTTCATTAGGCTAGTTTCCCTTATGATTAGCAGATGATTGTTATTTGTATTTTTAATGACTTGTAATGGGCGCACTAGTGGACCACGGGTGAACCGGGCCCACTAGTGGCACGATCCCCAATGTGGGGGGGCACGACTCCCCATAAAGGGGTCGTCTCCCTCCTTGGTTGGTATGCTTAATGAAATTCCAGTATTTCCTTTCCCTTTCTTCCAACTTCTTTCCCTTTCTCTGCGTAGAACTCTGGTGTACCGATTGTGCCTATACCGGGCACAACATTGGTATCGGAGCTCTTACGATCCCCGGCCATGGCTCGAGGCAAGCAAGCTGCCATGGCCGAGGAAAGTCAGCCCAAGAAAGAGGTTCTTGCCTCTGCGAACAGTCCTAAATCAGCACTGGAACCCAGCGGCGAGTTAATAATGGCACAACTCATGGCGGAGATCAAGGCTCTTAACGTGGGAGTAGCCAGGATCAATGCTTTGGGATTGGCCGTTGCCCAGCTTCAGGCAAAGCGCGCACCACCTCTTATGTCCAAGCCCCCAGCTTCCATGAAGAAGGGGGGTCCGTCCCAGGCTCTCGAACCTCTCCGCTTTGACTTCCCAGCGCTGGCAGACCGCGATATGCACTTTGCCCAGGACAGTGTTCGCTTTGGCACTGTCGACCAGGCCATGGATGGGAGGCGACAGCCCTGAGACTCATGAGGCACACTAGAGTGTTCAGGAAAATGCCCCAATGGTGCTGCCTCCCTAAAACTTGTACCAGGAGATGGAGGATGATTGGGAGGAGTACCCAGGACACCATGGAGCACCCCGTGCTGGGGCGGAACCCTATTTAGACCGCCTACAGTTCCCACAATATAATGGGGAGGATGACCCTGTGGAGTGGCTGTACAAGGCGGAGAAGTTTTTCACCTACTAGGGGACACAGTCGGAGGCTGAACGACTGCGCATACCAGCTTTCCACCACGACGGGGATGCATCGGTATGGTTTCAGAGCTTTGAGAAGGAGGTCCGCTGCCCCACTTGGACCGCCTTCTCCGATATATTGTGCGTCCAGTTTGGCCCAAATGAGTTCCAGGACTTCAACGAAATGCTCTCCTCCCTGCGCCAGACATCCACCATGCGAGCATACTACACTTTGTTCATGAAGGTGACTAACCGCCTCCCTGATTGGCCAGTGGTCGCCTTGGTGGGCACGTTCAAGCGAGGGCTCAAGCCAGAGATTTCTGAGAAGATGCGCCATTTTTCCTGTTCCAGCATGCGGGATGTCGTGCGTCATGCACGCATCGAGGAAGATAAATTGGCTAGACAAAGGCGTGGGGGTAGGCTCGGACCCTTCCCTCAGGCTGCTGTGACCGCCTCTCCTCTTGCCGCTCCAGCCAGTAGCTCAGTGGCTGGCCGCTCTGGCCAAGCACCCCCTCAGACCGGCCCGATTATCCGCCGTCTCACTCCGACGCAAATGGAGGAACGTCGTTCAAAAGGGCTTTGTTTTTGCTGCGATGAGAAGTTCGTCCTGGGGCACCTTTGTTCTGTCAAGGGCAGTCTCTTAGTGGAGGAGATTGATGAGGACGCAGAGGTGGCAGAGGGGCCTGATTCTTCGTACCCTGCCAATACACTGCCGGAGATTTCTGTGCATGCTTTTTCAGTGGCATTCACTCCGTGCACTATGCGAGTATAGGGTTACCTCAAGCGGCAACAAGTTGCTATTCTGATTGATAGTTGATCTACTCACAACTTCATCAATGACAAAGTTGCTCAGCGGCTAGGCTGCTTTGTATCTGACTCAATGCCCTTTAATGTCTTGATTGGTGATGGCAAGCACCTCTGATGTTCCGGCGTCTGTACCCAGGCCACACTCTTCATTCAGGGCCACACATTCGTGACCGACCTCTTCTTACTTCCGATAAAGGGGGCGGATGTGGTGTTAGGGGTGTAGTGGCTCCAAGAGCTTGGGGACGTTCTCTGGAACTTTAAGGACCTGGTGATGGATTTCGCACTGAACGGACAGTGGGTGCGCCTCCAAGGCTCTCAACCAGGCACTCTACTTTCTGCTCAAGCGACGGGGTCCTTATTTTGGTTCGCATCGCAGGGACTCCTCCTCCAACAGCGGGCATCGGTGGATGTTGTGCAGGATGACTTGCCACAAGATCTTCTTGACCTCTTGGTCAAGTATGGTACTGTGTTCGCTGAACCGCGGGGCCTTCCTCCAATGCGGGCACATGACCACTCTATCCCGATCATTCCAGGTGCTTCTCTAGCCAATGTCCATCCATATCGCTATCCAAACATTCAGAAGGCTGAGATCAAACGTCTGGTGGCGGACATTCTTCATTCGGGTATCATTCAGCCCGGCACGAGCCCCTTCTCTTCCCTAGTGTTGCTGGTCCATAAGAAAGATGGTATTTGGCGTTTCTGTGTTGATTACCGGGCGTTGAATGCTATCACAGTGAAGGACAAATATCCTATACCGGTGGTGGAGGAACTTCTGGATGAGCTGTTCGGTGTTACTGTATTCAGTAAACTTGACCTTCGCTCAGGTTATCATCAGATATGGATGCAGCCCACCGATGTGCACAAGACAGCCTTCCACACTCATGATGGTCATTTCGAGTTCCTGGTAATGCCGTTCAGCCTCACGAATGCCCCCTCTACATTCCAGAGCCTTATGAATGACCTCTTCCGGCCCTTCCTCCGCAGCTTCATTTTGGTGTTCTTTGATGATATCCTTGTCTATAGCAAATCGTGGGGTGACCACTTGGAGCATCTCAGGTCTGTCTTTGATATCCTTCAAGCTAACTCATTGTTTTTTAAACGCTCGAAGTATTCATTTGGCAGCCCACTGGTTGAATACTTGGGCCATATTATCTCTAGTGACGGCGTGGCTATAGACCCCTCTAAGGTGACCGCCATGTTGTCCTGGCCATCTCCTACTTGCGCCCGGGCGTTGCAGGGTTTCCTTGGCCTTACTGGCTATTATCGGCGCTTTATTCACCGCTATGGGGAGATTGCTCGGCCTCTCACTCAGTTGTTACAAAAAGGCACCTTTTGCTAGTCGGACACTGCCCAGGCAGCCTTTGAGGAGTTGAAGCAAGCTATGGCAACCGCCCCTGTTTTGATTCTTCCTGATTTCAGCCGGACATTTGTGGTTGAGACTTATGCTTCAAATGCCGGCCTAGGGGTGGTACTACTTCAGGAGGAGCGTCCCATTGCCTACTTCAGCAAGGCTTTGGCTGGCCGTTCCCTGTCCCTCTCTGTCTACTAGAAAGAGATGCTAGCCATTGTCGTCACGGTCGACAAGTGGCGCCCTTATTTGCTTGGCCGGCGGTTTCTCATTCGCACTGACCATCAGCCGCTCAAGTATTTTCTTGAACAGCGGGTGTCCACGCCAGCACAGTAGCGGTGGGTTAGTAAGCTCTTAGTCTATGACTATGAGGTTGTGTACAAGAAGGGATCTGACAACACTGTGGCTAACGCACTGTCTCGCCACACCAACCCAGGTTTGTGTTTAGCTATTTCCGGTCCAGTTTGTCCATTCCTTGATGAATTGAAGCAGGTGTATCAAGATGATTCCCCGACCTCCACACTGATTGCGGCCCTCTAGTCTGAACCGTCAGCGCGGCCTTGCTTTGCCTGGAAGGATGGCCTTCTCTTATGGAAGGATCGTCTTTGGGTGCCTGAGGTTACCAACCTGTGCCAGCATATCATAGCTCACTTCCATGCCTCTCCCTTGGCGGGTCATGAAGGTGCCCTTCGCACCTATAAATGGGTCAATCAGAGCTTCTTGTGGCAAGGCATACGTTGTGCAGTGACTGCTTATGGGTCGCTTGTGATGTCTGTCAGCGTGCCAAGTCAGCCACCATCTCTCCTGCTGAGTTACTTCAGCCATTACCCATTCCAGATTAGGTTTGGGACGATGTTTCTATAGACTTTGTGGAGGTCTTACTGCTGGTCGTGAACCGTTGTTTGGAGCAGTATTTGCATTGTTTCATCATGTCACAGCCACGCCGTTGGCTTTAGCTTCTTCCTTGGGCGGAGTGGTCTTATAACACCGCCTACCGCACTTGTGCCGGATTCACTCCTTTTGAGGTCCTATATGGCAGGCCGCCTCCTACCGTGCTCTCCTATGTTCCCCATCGGTCCTCAGTGGCAGAGGTTGACTACATGCTCCAGACTAGGGGGGATGAGGTTCTTCGCCAGCTTAAAGCAAACCTGTCTAAGGCTCAGAACCAAATGAAGCAGATTTATGATAGCCATCACACTGAGCGCGAGTTTGACGTGGGGGACTTGGTTTATGTCTCTGTTCTTCCTCGGCGCTAGACCTCCTTGTTCCAGCCTGAGCACTCTAAGCTTGCCCCCCGATTTCATGGCCCCTATGTTGTTGAAGAACGCGTTGGATCGGTTGCATACCGCCTTGCTCTACCGCCGGGTTCAATGGTCCATCCTGTTTTTCATGTTTCCAGGCTGCGCCATTGCATTGGTGACCCTTCCCTGGCTGTGGATGCTCCACCTCTTCCATTGATGGGTCCAGTGGCTTCTTCTGATCCCATTCCTGCCATGCTACTTGATAAGCGCCGTGTACGCCGCTCTGGTCGTATTACCATGGAAGTTTTAGTCTCTTGGTAGGGCCAGCCACTTAAGGATGCTACGTGGTTGTCTGAGGATGAGTTTCTGCTCCAGTATCCTTCGTGGTCACCTTGAGGTCAAGGTGTGGTGGAGTGTTGTGCACGAGTGCACTTGGCTTAGTACTTACCTTTATTTCAGTACTTTATTTCTGTTCATTAGGCTAGTTTCCCTTATGATTAGCAGATGACTGTTATTTGTATTTTTAATGACTTGTAATAGGCGCACTAGTGGACCACGGGTGAACCGGGCCCACTAGTGGCATGATCCCCAATGTGGGGGGGCACGAATCCCCATAAAGGGGTCGTCTCCCTCCTTGGTTGGTATGCTTAATGAAATTCCAGTATTTCCTTTCCCTTTCTTCCAACTTCTTTCCTTTTCTCTGCGTAGAACTCCGGCATACTGATTGTACCTACACTAGGCACAACACTCTTCCTCTCTCGCTCTCCCTCTACCTCTCCTCTCTCTCTACCTCTCTCTCTCTCCCTCTCCTCTCTCCTCTCTCTCCCCTCTCTCCTCTCCACACTTTCTCTCTCCCCTCTCTCTCTCTCTCTCCTCTCCACACACTCTCTCTCCCCTCTCTCCCTCTCTCCCTCTCTTCTCTCTCCCTCTCTCCCCTCTCTCTCTCTTCCTCTCTTTCCCTTTTCTCTCTTTTATTAATTTTTTTTAAAAAATGAATACTAGCGACACATAACATTATGCGTCACTACTATACTCGGGAAGTAGCGACACATAGGGTTATGGGTCGCTACAACCTGAGTATAGTAGCAATGCATACAGTATGCATCGCTCCTATCTATTTTTTTATTTTTTAGATTTTAAAAAAAATTATAATCAAAAATATTTTCGTCCCTCTTTCTCTCTCTATCCCCTCATCTCTCCCTCTATCTTCTCTCTCCCTTCTCTCTCTTCCTCTCTCTACCCTCTCTCCTCATTTCTCTCTCTCTTCCTCCCCCTCTCTCCTCTCTCCTTTCCTCTCTCCTTTCATCCCTCAGTCTCTCTTCTCTCTCTATCTCTCTCTTCATTTCTTCTCTCTTCATCTCTCCCCTCTGTCTCTCTCCCCTCTCTCTCACCTCTCTCTCACCTCTCTCTCTTCATCTCTATCTCTCAGCTCTCTCTCTTCAACTCTATCTCTCACCTCTCTCTTCATCTCTATCCCTCTCCTCTCTCTCTTCCTCTCGCTCTCTTTCTCCCCTCTCTCCCTCCATTCTCCTCCCTCGCTCTCTCTTTCCTCACTCTCTCTCCTCTCTCTCTTCCCCTCCCTCCCTCCTTTCTCTCTCTCCTCTCTCTCTCATCTATCTCTCATGTCTTTCACACTATCTCTCTCCTCACCCTCTCTCTCATGTCTTTCTTTGTCACTCTCACTCTCTCTCTCCCTCTCCTCACTCTATCTCCTCCGCTCTCTCTCCTCTCCTCGCTCTCTATGCGCGCTCTTATCCTCACTTCTCTCTTCACTCTCTCTCTTTTATTATCAATTATATTTTAAAAATTAATAAGAAAAATTTTGAAAGAAAATATATTATATTTAAATAGAGAAAGTTTAATCCATTATTGACACTCCCTTTTATTGAAAATTTAATATTTATACAAATAGTCAATGTTGAAGAACATATATTATATTTAATTTTTTTTTAAAATTTTATTATATAAATATTTATTAAATAAAATTAATTAATAAAGATATTAGGGACGCTTGTTTACAAGCGTCGCTATTAGTTCTAAAATTTAATTTTTTATTTTAAATTCATAACTATTAATGATGCTTTTCCTTAAGTGTCACTAATAGTCTAATTATTAGTGACACTTTTTTACAAGCGTCGCTATTGTTAAAACTATTAGTGACGCATAAGGAAAAGTGTATATCTTTTAGCGACACTTGTTCAAAGCGTCGCTAATAACATAACTTTTAGCAACATATAATATAAAGTGTCGCTGATATGATTAGTACTAGTGACGTTTTATATTATGCATCGCTAATATATGACTATTAGCGATACTTAATATAAAATGTCGCTAACAGTGACTTTTTTGCGACGCTTGTTTATGTGTCGCAATTAGTAATTTTTAGTGATGCTTATTTTTGCGTCGCTAATAAAAGCATCACTAATAGTACATTTTGTTGTAGTGGCTATTCATATTCAAGAATAGATTAATGGTGAGTTTAATATATTAGCATTATTTACAAATATTTTAAAAACTAACCAAATCTAGCTAGTTAATCCTGATTCAACTTGACTCGGTCAGCTTTCTAGGCCGAGTCATTTGCAGATTATACCAGGCTTTTACCTGGTTGCACTGGATTTATGCCCGGTTCAACAAAATAACTGGGACCCAACTATTGAGTCCAGTTAGTGGCCAAGTGAATTTTAAAAACATTGTGCTTTGGGAGTTTTCTAAGGGTGTCAAAAATACGCGAGTCAAAACAAATACACCTATAATATAGGCAAAAAATAAAAAAAACTATCAAAAAATTGTGTTGTATGCGCCTAAGCGCTTCTTAACTATTCCAAATCAATAAAACCTAAAAAATACGTGCTATGATATATCAATACCTAGTATTATGTTAACATAATGAAAAAGATCTAGAAGAATTGAAGTAAATATTTTTTTTATAATATTATGCTTATAAGATTTAAGAACATAGATAAGATAAAAAAATTAAGGATTAAAAAAAACTAAAATAATTAAAATTAAAATTCTAATATTTCTCAATTTATACTCCATAAATGCATTTGTGAAGTTCATCTTTGCCTAATTAAGAATTTTTTCCATATTACCTAGATGAAGATGCCCAAATTCCATATTACCTTATTTAGTGAAGAAACACACAGAACTCAGATGTACACGATAATCAAGAAAGACTAGATGGATATGCCCCTAAGTGAGGGTTTAGGTCTTTATATCATGTTATCAGGTCAGAATGCTGCAAATATCCAAAAAAGACCAAGCGTAGAGTGCGCGTTATGATTTTCAACAGGCGATTTTCAAAGTTGGACCTGTAAAGTCAAAGTGTAGTGGGAGGTTTGATTTCTTACCTCACATTTCCAAAATCTAACCCATCAAAAGCAAGTTCTGGCTGTGAGTGAGATTCAGCGCGTGGATCTACTAACATGCTTGCATGGAAGAAGTGATTTTGCATTCACACATGGGGGTGGCCATTGAGGGGTTAATTTGGTGAAGGCCAATGACAACAAACAGTTAGCGACTTCCATGGTAAAGGTATTTTCAAACTCTAGTTTTTTTGTAGGTTCAAATTTATGAGTGTTTGTATATCGTGTTAGGGAAAACACGATAGTTAGTGCTTGCATATACATGCTTAGTACAAGGATCATGTTATCAATAAAACGATACACACAACATTGTGTTATCAACAATATGATATACAACATTGACAAGTGGTGTTATCGTGTATAGGAAAGCATATCTATCATCTTATCAATAACATGACTTATGAACGTAACATGTATTTGACCATTATTCGAGCAGTTACAAAAAGCTTAAGAAGCATGTTGATGCACTGAAATAATGTTCAATAAAATATTTTTAAATTTTGAATTGCAATCATATTTTGTGTTAATTCATGGCTGATTTGGGCTATTTATGTTTTGAATAAGTTAGTTGGACCTTAATTGAGTTTACATGTCTAAACAGGCTTCAACAGGATACAACTGGAAGAGGAAGTTAAGCCCAACTACCCAAAGTTATTTAAAAGTCAAGAATGGGCTTCTAATGGTCTAAACATGCATGGAATGGTCGAACACAACCTTGTGGACCCGTTTGATTTAAGATTTGTATGAATAGAACTAAATTATGAAAGAAGCTGATTTGAATAGATTGACACATCCTTAGCATTTTGATCATATCTTTTTATGTATAATTTAGGTTGATACGATTCTAATGGCAATGGAAAGAAGACTTCCGTGGCTACAAGTGTTATTTCAGGAAGAAATTCTAACAATCAGATAATCAATCAGGATGCAATCTAGAGATATGATTTCACTTTCCTCTTTGAAGCAACCCCTTCTATTCCTATAAATAGAGGGGTGAACGTGATAGATGGATCATTCTCTCCTCTTTGGAGCTCTCTTCTCCTATTTTCTTCTCTGATTTTGTATTTTTATTTTTTTTAGTTTTATTGTAATGGCTTTCTGAAGCTCTTAAGCTGAGGCTAGAAATAAAGCTTGTACTTGATGTTTAATGGATACTTTGATTCAAGTAAGTTCTTTATTATTTTAAATTGATGTTTCATATTTAAGGAGTTTATAATCTATATAATTATTTGATTCAGCATTGACGAAAGGCATGCCGAATGCTTATAATTCCCTGTGATTATACACTTAATACTTTTATGTAGTAAACAATCAATTACTATTATTCTATTTCAAAATTATTTAAAAAGTAAATTTTCCGATTGAGACAAATTTTTATTTGATCTTAATTGAGTTATCATTTGAATAAAGTATACATTAGAGATTTATTGCATGTGGATTTTCGATGCCTTAGCACTTTCTCTTTAATTGTCTCTTATTATCTATTTCACTTTCCTTCTCTATTCTATATTCTCTTCGTAATAGTTTTCTGTGCCACATAAGGCTTTCCCTGTGGATCGACCTTGTTTACTATAGTTGACAAGTAAAAAAAGGAAATTTGAACTAGACTCTTTCATAGTCTTAGTTTGGACGTAACAACAAATTGGCGTCGTTGCCGTGGATTGCAACGTGTGACAAGAATCTGTTACGAAAAAAACTCACTTTAACTTTACTAATTCTCTAACTTTTATTTTTGCACACTAACTCTTTAAATTTAGTCATTTACTTTTAGTATTTAAATTCTGCAAATTTTCTTTTTTTTTGAGACTAGAGGCACTACCCACGTTACCACCGGAAATTTTTTGGGATCAAACGTGTACCTTGATAGTGGCTTTGGCCTTATTTTGCAATTTAAATTTTGTCTATTAACTTCTAACTCTCTAACTTTTTATATTTTGTCATTTAAATTTTGCACTTTTACTTTTGTTTGTTACTATATAAAAAAAATTTGTTGTTGCATGTTCACATGGGTGCGTGATAATTCTAGACGATTGAAAAGAGTGAATAAATCTTTTAAAAATTCACTTTATTTTGATAGAATGGATGATCTAAGAACTAATGAGGAACTAAGAAGTGATAATGGGGATAATAATGCATAAAATATTCAAGTTAAAACCTTGCGTGATTATTTGCAACCAACTAGATCAAGTTCTCCTTCTTGTATGATTTTTCCAACTAATATGGGTGGTTTTGAACTCAAGCCGGGTGTAATTCAATTATTTCCCAAATTTCATGGCTTAGATTCGGAAAGCCCATATTTACATTTAAGAGAGTTTGAAGAGGTTTGTGCAACTTTGCCAAAGCAAAATGTTTCAAATGATGTTATTCGATTAAAACTCTTTCCATTTTCTTTAAAGATAAAAAACAAAACATTAGTTGAATTCTTTAAAGCCGAGATCCATTGGAACATGACAAGAAATGCAAAGAGAATTTTTGAAAAAGTTTTTTCCCACCCATATAACTAATACACTTAGAAAGAACATCATGAATTTTTCACAAAAAGAAAATGAGACTTTCTTTCAATGTTGGGAAATATTTAAAGAACTTTTGTTATTGTGCCCACATCATGGATATGAAACATGGTATACAATTAATTTCTTTTATAATGGCTTATCTTCTCAAATGAAGTAATTTGTTGAAATGATGTGTAATGGAGAGTTTTTGAGTAAAGAACTTGAGGAAGCATGGGACTATTTTGATGTGTTAGCTGAAAATGCTCAATCATGGGAAGATTCTAATGAATTTGAATATAGTATTAAGACCAAATGTAATGGGGCAACTAAGGGGGGCATGCACCTTCTTAAAGAAGAGGATGATGTAAAAGCAAAAATTACAAGTTTAACTAGAAAAGTTGAGGCTATGGATATTAATAGGGAAAACATGTCTAAAGTTTCTCAAAAAGCACAATATATTTATAGTATATGTGAGAGTGATGGACACCAAACACAGGATTGTCTAACAATCCCTACTATTCAAAAAGTGTTACATACTCAAGCAAGTACTATGAATACTTACAAAAGGTCTTTCTCTTCTCCTTATTCTGAAACTTATACTTCTAATTGGAGAAATCATCCAAACTTTAGTTGGAGAAATGAGTCTAATGTGCAGGTACCACCTTCTTTCTCAAATTATGTTCCACCACATAAGAAGACTCTTGAAGACACATTGCAAACATTCATGCAAAGTCAAGCAACAATCAACAACCAAACAATGCAAGTCATCAATGACTTGAAGACTTTTATCACTCAATTGACCACAGCTTTGAGCACTCAAGAAAAATGGAAGTTTCCTTCTCAACCTCAACCTAATCCTAAAGGTCAATTTGTAATGGAAAATTAAAATTCTTCATGTTCACAAGAAGAGCATGCTAAGTCCATCACCACTTTGAGAAGTGAAAAAGTCATTAACAAAGACATTCCAATGAAGGTTGTTGAACTTAAGGAGTCTTTGAATTCTAAACATGGTGATGAACTTGACAACTCTAATTGTGTTGCTCCAATTCCTCCTCCTTTTCCTCAAAGGTTACAATCTTCCTCTAAATTGGTGCCAAATGGTGACATTCTTGAAATTTTCAAACAAGTGAAGATTAACATTCCTCTCTTAGATGCCATTAAACAAATCCCATCTTATGCTAAATTTTTGAAAGACCTTTGTACAATCAAGCGTAAGCTACATGTACAAAAGAAGGCATTTTTAACAAAATAAGTAAGTGCAATTTTGCAACAAAACACCTCCCACCCAAATATAAAGATCCTGGTTGTCCAACCATATCTTGTATAATTGGGAATTATAGAATTAAAAAAGCTTTAGTTGATCTTCGGGCAAGTGTTAATCTCTTACCTTATTCTGTTTATGAACAATTGGGACTTGGTGAATTGAAGCCCATAAGCATTACACTTAAACTTGTAGATCGCTCAGTTAAAACACCAAGAGGAATTGTTGAGGATGTGCTAGTATAAGTAGAAAAGTTTTACTTTCTTGTTGATTTTATTGTTTTCGACACACAACCAGTTTTGAATACTTGTACTCAAATTCCTGTCATATTAGGCCGCCCATTTCTTTCTACTTCTAATGTTCTTATTAATTGTAGAAATGGTGCTATGAAGCTTTCTTTTGGAAATATGACTTTGGAACTGAACATTCTTAATATTTGCAGGCAACCAGGAGATGATGATGAGGATGTGCATGAAGTGAATCTTTTAGAAAGTCTTGTCGATGACATGTCTACTATTTCTTTATTTTTTGACCCTCTTGAAGCATGTCTTTCTTATTGTAACTTTGATGATGATGTTATGATTAATGATGTAAATTCCTTGTTGGAGTCAACTCCATTATTGGATACTGATAGGTGGAAGGCCCACTTTTAGGAGGTACCTCCTTCTAATAGCGCTCCTCTCCCCTCAAGTGTCTAACCGCCCAAGCTAGACTTGAAACCCCTCCCTACTAAACTTAAATATGCTTATCTTGGTGAGGGAGAGACATTTCCTGTGGTTGTCTCTTCAATGTTGGATAGGGAGCAAGAGCACAGGTTGCTCGAAGTCCTTAGAAATCAAAGAATGCCATTGGGTGGACCATTGCTGATATCAAGAGGATTAGTTCCCTGATTTGTACACATAGGATCTTCATGGAAGAAAATGCAAAACCTGTGAGACAAATGCAATGGAGGTTAAACCCCAATATGAAAGAGGTAGTGAGAGCAGAGATCCTAAAATTATTGGATGTGGGTATCATGTACCCCATTTCTGACAGTCCATGGGTGAGTCCCACCCAGATTGTCCCCAAAAAGTCTGGAGTGACAGTGGTAAAGAATGCTAATGATGAGTTAATTCCCACTAGAGTCACCATTGGTTGGCGAATGTGCATAGATTATAGAAAATTGAATTCCATCACTAGGAAAGACCACTTCCCCTTACCATTCATGGACTAAATCCTAGAGAGGGTGGCCGGTCATCAATTTTATTGTTTTCTAGATGGTTATTCAGGATACAACCAAATTGAGATTGAACTTGAAGATCAAGAAAAAACAACCTTTACATGTCCATTTGGTACCTTTGTAGATCGAAGGATGCCGTTTGGATTATGTAATGCTCCTGCCACATTCCAAAGTTGCATGATGAGCATCTTTAGTGACACGGTGAGCAGTTTTTGGAAGTTTTTATGGATGATTTTTCTATTTTTGGTGATTCTTTTGATGATTATCTTGATAACTTAGAAAATGTTTTGGTGAGATGTGAAGAGAAAATTCTAGTTTTAAATAGGGAAAAGTGTCATTTTATGGTACTACTGGAATAGTACTTGGTCACATTGTTTTTGTGCAGGGAATTCAAGTGGACAAGGCAAAAATTGAATTAATTGCTAATTTGCCTAGTCCAAAGTCCATAAAAGATGTTAGATCCTTTCTAGGGCATGCCGGTTTTTATAGATTTATCAAGAATTTTAGTGTGATATCTAGACCATTGTGTAGTCGGATGCATGTGAAGAAGCTTTCACAAAGCTTAAGAACATGTTAGTGTCCGCACCCATCATGCAGCCCTCGGATTGGACCCTTCCTTTTGAAATTATGTGTGATGCAAGTGATTATGCCATTAGGGCTGCTTTAGGGCAAAGAAAAGATAAGAAACATTTCATAATTCATTATGGAAGTAGAACTTTAAGTAGTGCCCAAATGAACTACTCCACCACTGAAAAAGAGCTTCTTGGTGTAGTATTTGCACTTGACAAATTTAGATCCTACTTGATTTGCTCTCAAATTATCATTTTTACTAACCATGCAGCTTTGAAGTACCTTTTGAGCAAACAAGATACAAAACCCAGATTACTCCGATGGATACTCTCCTACTCCAAGAGTTTGATCTCACAATCAAAGACAAGAAGGGAGTAGAGAATGTGGTGGCGGATCATCTTTTAAGATTGGAATTTTTTGATTCTTCAGACAACATTCCAATCTAAGGCACATTCCCCGATGAACAACTTTTTGTCATCTCACATCCTCTATGGTATGCCAACATTGCCAACTACTTGTGACAGGTAAAGTTTCCCACCATTGGTCTCCTCAAGATAAAAAGAGATTCTTCACCGAGGTAAAGCATTTCTTTTGGGACGACCCTTATCTCTTTAAGTACTGTCCATATCAAATAATAAGGAGATGTGTGCCTGATTCTGAACAAGTAAGTACATCTCTTTTTGTCATTCTGAAGAATGCGGTAGTCACTTCTCCTCTAAAAAGACCACCGCTAAAATTTTGCAATGTGGTTTTTACTGGCCAATGATTTTCAAAGATGTTCTTGAATTTTGCAAAACTTGTGAAAGGTGTCAAAAGTTAGGAGCCATTTCTCGTTGAAATATGATGCCCCTTAACCCCATATTGGTTATTGAGATTTTTTATTCTTGGGGCATTGATTTCATTGGACCTTTTCCTCCTTCTTTTGGCTATGTTTACATTTTAGTTGTTGTCGATTATGTTTCCAAGTGGATTGAGGTTGTTCCAAGCAAAACCAATGACCACAAAGTCATTGTGCACTTTTTAAAAGAAAATATATTTTCAAGGTTTGGAACACCTCGAGCCATTATAAGTGACGGGGGGTCATATTTTTGCAATAAGCCTTTTGAGCCTTTGATGAGGAAGTATGGGATTGCCCATAAAGTAGCTACCCCCTATCACCCACAAACAAGTGGACAAGTTGAGATTTCTAATAGGGAATTAAATATATTTTACAAAAATTGGTAAATCCAAATGGTAAAGATTGGTCTTTACGGCTAACCGATGCTCTTTGGGCTTACCGTACCGCTTTTAAGACCGCAATTGGCATGTCTCCTTACCATTTGATTTTTGAAAAAGCTTGTCACTTGCCTGTGGAGTTGGAACATAGGGCATATTGGGTAATCAAAGCTTTCAATTTTAACTTTGATAAGGCTGGCTTAAATAGACAATTGCAAATCAATGAGTTAGAGGAAATTCGACATGATGCTTATAGAGTTCAAAACTTTACAAAGAGAGAATGAAGGATTTTCATGATAAAAACATTTTACGAAAAACTTTTGAGCCCTTTCAAGAAGTTTTATTGTACAACTCTCGACTTCATCTCTTTCCAGGAAAATTAAGATCACGTTGGATAGGTCCTTTCATTGTCAAAATTGTTTTTCCGTATGGAACACTTGAAATTGAAAACCCAAAAAATGGTGATGTTTTCAAAGTTAATGGCCAACGTTTGAAACCATTTTTAGACCATTTTGTCCCTGAAGTTGAGTCTACATCTCTTGAAAATCCAAATTATGAGGGTTGATTTTTTTTCATGATTTTTTCCGAAAAAATAAAAAAAATTTACATTGAGGACAATGTTTAGTTTAGGTTTGGGGGTGTAGAAAGTTATTTTTTTTATGTTTTTTTAGTTTACTTAAAAGTTGAAAAAATTAATGAGATTTATTTTATTTTATGATTTTGCTTATTTACATTGATTCTTATTCTAGACATGTGACTTTATTTAATGACATCAGACTACTTAGAATATGACTTAACAAATTTAATGATTTTGAGTTCTGATTACTTCATATTGGTTTCTTGTGCTCCTATTTTGAAAAAAAAAACTAAGAAAGACATTTACCTAAGTGAGAATTCGAGCCTTTGATTATGGTCTTACATCTTGGTGGATATCATTGAATCTAAGTAATTATTTTCTTATTAGAGTAAAACTTTGGCATAATCTAGTAGTATTCATGTTATCATGATAGAGTTTTGAGCTTCACTATTCTTGGTTTGTAGAACAGTCGATGACTTTTTGTCAACACAATTCAAGTTGATTGTATAATGTGCTCAAGAAAAAAAATTGTAAAGAATTAAAGTCACTCTATTAAGTAGACCGGGACTCAGCGTGCCTCACTAAGCATAGGGTGTTCGAGTAAAAAGGTAGAGTTGACTAATTTATGACATGCATAGCCTTGAAGCCTATTTGGTTCAAGTTATTAAGCCTGAGGGGTGCTTAACACCTAGTGCCCTAAGCCAACTGGATTGAGAGTCACTGGCCTAACACTTGTTACATGGATCTTATAGAAAGCTTAAAAGGCTAAGCCTTACATGTGTCATGTGAGATGAGCACAAAATTCTATTAGGACATTATGCAATTATATCTTGAATGAGTTGTCAGGTGATCTAGGGTGTTTTGCTTTAAGGAAGGTTTTGCAATAATTCTCTATTATGATCTCTTGAAGATGAATGGATGCTAATGTCTATTTTTGAGTGTTAAAATTGAAATTGCTGAGTAGACATGAGACACATTGAGTTGTTCGATTCATGAGAATGAGATTGTATAATTACTTGGCAATGTCTATTTTTCTAAAACTATTAAGTATGTATGAGTACTTGCCACCAATATGAAGTTGTTAGAATGAATTATTGTTTCAGAAGACAAGTTATATTATGCATGATTGATTTTACTAAATGAAGTCACATGTTTAGGAGGAGTTGATTTGTTAATTTGACGTGGTTTTAATTTTAATTTTCTTTTATCATTCTAGTTTTAAATTTTGTGGGTAGATTCACTACAAACCCTCACGAGACACAACTTGTCCACTAGTGTATGTTAGGGGTTTAAAGGCTTGTTACATATACTAAATGTAATCGAGATTTCCTGTGGAAGTGGAATAGTTAGTTTTGTTTTCTATTGTTTTAATTTTTGTTTTACTCGAGGACTAGCAAAAAGTAGGTTTGGGGGTATTTGATGCACTAAAATAATGTTCAATAAAATATTTTCAAATTTCGACTTGTAATCCTATTTTGTGTTAATTCATTACTGATTTGGGCTATTTATATTTTGAATAAGTTAGTTGGACCTTAATTGAGTTTACATGTCTAAACAGGCTTCAACAGGATACAACTGGAAGAGGAAGTTAAGCCCAACTACCCAAAGTTATTTAAAAGTCAAGAATGGGTTCCTAATGGTCTAAACATGCATGGAATGGTCAAACCCAACCTTGTGGACCGGTTTGATTTGAGATTTGTATGAATAGAACTAAATTATGAAAGAAGGTGATTCAGATAGATTGACAAAACCTTAGTATTTTGATCATATCTTTTTATATATAATTCGGATTAATATGATTTTGGTGGCAATGGAAAGAAGACTTCTGTGGCTACAAGTGTTATTTTAGGAAGAAATTCTAAGTTCCAAAGATATATGGGTGCAATCAGACAATCAATTAGGATGTAATCTAGAGATATGATTTTACTTTCCTCTTTAAATCAACCCCTTCTATTCCTATAAATAGAGGGGTGAACATGATAGATGGATCATTCTCTCCTCTTTAGAGCCCTCTTCTCTTATTTTCTTCTCTAATTTTTTATTTTTATTTTTTTTAGTTTTATTGTAATGGATTTCTAGAGGTCTCAAGCTAAGGCTAAGAATGAAGCTTGTACTTGAAGTTTAATGGATACTTTGATTTAAGTAAGTTCTTTATCATTTTAAATAGATATTTCATATTTAAAGAGTTTATAATCTATATAATTATTTGATTCAGCCTTAACAAAAGGCACACTGAATGCTTATAATTTTCCCTGTGATTATACACTTAATACTTTCATGTAGTAAACAATCAATTACTATTATTCTATTTCAAAGTTCTTTAAAATATAAATTTTCCAATTGAGACAAATTTTTATTTGATTTTAAATGAGTTATCATTTGAATAAAGTATACATTAGAGATTTATTGCAAGTGGATTTTCAATGCCTTAGTGCTAGTCCTCGAGCAAAACCAAAATAAAATAAAACAACTAATCTAGAAAATAAATAAATGCCACTTTTGTAGGGAATCACGATTGCATTTAGCATATGCAACAAGCCTTTAAACCCCTAGGTGTCCCTAGTTGGACGAGTTGTGTCTCGTGAGGGTTTTCAGTAATGATACCCACAAACATCGAAACCTAAGAAAAATAAAACAAACAAACAAGAAAACAAAAATTTGAAAAACAATATTCTCTTAAAAACACATAACTATTTTTAAAAAGAACCAACCACAAATACTTGAAACAAGTAAACAATTAAGATCTGATCACTTTCAAGTAAGGAATAATCCATTCTATAACCCCATCTTAGAAATAATTTTGCAACTACATATATACATTTCGAAAACATAAAGTGTAGAAACTTTGTAGTCATACAATTTCATTTTTTATTAACAAGCATATCTTATGTGACCCATTAACCAAGCTCATTAAAGTTCACTAACTAAAAAATATAACAATGACAATCTTTCATCTTTAACATCTCATAATAAACCTTCATGTAATAGCCTTCAAATTTCAATTAAATTCAGGGAATAAGAGTATAATATACATCAAAATATGACTTGTGCAATACTTAGTTTTATTAAGCTTTCTAAATAGTCCATGTAATAAGCGTTAGGCCAGTGTCCCTAATCCAGTTGGCTCAAGGCACTAGGTGTTGAAACACCCCTCAGGCTTAATAACTCGAATTATAAAAGCTACAGAACCAAGCAAGTCATAAAAGAATTTATCTCAACTTTTCACCTTTTGACGCGATCCCTTATACTTGCCTAGGCACAAGGTCCGGTTACTCAGTAAAAAGAGAAACAAACTTTTACTTTTTTTTTCATCATTAATTTTTTTTCAATCAATTTATTTTTTTCAATTTTTTTTCCAACTTTTTTTCATCCTTTTTTTCATTCTTTTTTTCTATACACACTTATCCCATTTTTTTCAAATAAAAGCTAAGCATAAAGATCTATCATAAAATATTAAAAGTTACTCAATTGCCAAGTTTTCAAAAATATATGCTCAGTTAAAGATATCCCACTAAGATTACAAGTAATAAATCATAAAATTATATTCCTACAAGTTTCAAGTGTGTGAAATGTGATTTAAAAATATAAGCACAATTATCCAAGATAAAGAAAATAAAATAGAATTAATCACTTAATCATTTTCATCACTTAATTAATTACTTGAACTTTCTTCATAAAATTGATCTCTTTAAAAACAGACATATACTTTTAAAAGAAAATAAGCGATAAAACCCACTTAAAAGTAGACAAAAGAAAAATGAAAAATACTCTAAAACATCCTAAAATAAAAATAAGAAATAAAAATATCTTTCTACACCCCCAAACCTAAACTAAATATTGTCCTCAATGTTAAAGAAAATATATACTACAATGACAAGAATAAGTAAGAGAGGGAAAGATAGATATAACCTAAAAGCATAACTATTCCACTAATCTAAAAATAAAGTACATAGGATTGAGAAAACATGAGAAATAAATATAAGTGATGAGCATTTCCCCAAACCTAAAGTATTATATCCCATAAAAGAAGAAAAAGTATAATGAGAAAAAAAACTGAGAAAATAAGTAAATAAAGCCTAAATGAAGTAAAGAAAATAAACAAAAGGAAAAGAAATATATCAAAAACATGGGTTGCCTCCCAAGAAGTGCTAAGTTTATTGTTTTTAGCCAGACATTGCTAACATTCACAAATATATCAGGGCGGCTGGTAGATATTAGTATTGACTCTTCTCTTAAGTCTCCAAAAAGATGATGTAGAAAAATTAGAAGGCATGACTTGATTATGGGTTGATGCTACAAAAGATGGACCTCTATCATAAGCATCAAATCTAAAATTGTCTACCATAAAACATTCAGCATTAGAAGTTGCAGGCAAATGGTTAAACACATCAAAAATATTTAGTTGCACTTTCATGTTCCCAAAGGTCATCTCCATTACTCCCATCCTACAATTTATGTATGAATTAGCTGTGGCAAGAAAAGGACGACCTAGAATGATAGGAATCTGATATGTGGGGTTGGCACCGATCTCCATATCTAAGACAATAAAATCAACATGGAAAAAGAACCAGTCAACCTTCACTAAGACATCCTCAATGACTTCTCGAGGCTTACGCACAGAATGGTCGGCTAGCTGCAAGGTAACTGATTTAGGCTGCAATTCACCTAACCCTAGTTTCTCATACACCGAGTAAGGGAGTAGATTGACACTCGCACCAAGGTCAAGGAGGGCTCTATGGATGGAGTGATCACCTATGACACAAGAAATAGTGGGTACTCCAGGGTCCTTATACTTAGGTGGGGTGTCAAACTTTAAAAGAGAGCTAACTTGTTCTGTGAGAAAGACCTTCTTAGACACATGGGTCTTGGATTTATGCTTATGAGTGCATAAGTCTTTGAGGAACTTAGCATAAGCAGGGACTTGCTTAATAGCTTCTATGAGGGGGAGATTAATTTTGACTTGTTTGAAAGTCTCAAGAATCTCATCAGTCCTAGCTGTGCTCTTTCTAAATGGTGGGGCCATGTCAAGACACTAAGGAAAAGGTGCCCTAGGGATATAAGATCCCTCGGAAGTGGTCTTAGACTGTGGCTCTGAGGAAGGGGAAGGAGATACAAACTTCTTCTCATGTGGTGCACTAACTTCTACTTGAGGTTCATTAGGGGCTCCCCCCTTAACTCCTCACTCCTATCATCTGTCACGGTGTCCCCCCAACACTCTTGTCAGCAATCCTCCCACTCCTAAGGGTCATTATGGAATTAACTTGTTCATTAGAGGGAGGAGCTCCCTCTACCTGAAATTAACCTTTAGGGTTTGGTAGGGGTTGACTTGACAACGTCCCCATCTCTCTCTTATTGATAGCATTGGCTAGTTGTCCAATTTGGGCTTCTAACTTTGCTATAGATTGTGTATGAGAGTAGAAGAGTTGTGATTGAGATTGTAGCTCTTGCAATGCAGTTAAGACCTTCTCATCAAAACTCGAACTCCTACTAGGTTGGACATATGGGGGTTGTACTTGAGGTTGGTGGATAGGGGCTGGTGGAACTTGGAATGGTTGCCTAGGGGGTTGGTTACCCATAACCCCTTGGTTTTGTGCCCACCAGGAAAAGTTAGGATGATTCCTCCACCCAAGGTTATATGTGTTTGAAAATGGATTGTTCTCAGCCCTAGGGAAGGATTGGGTAACATTCACATGGTTTTGGACAAGCTCAGGAAATTGAGAGGCAGAGGGGCACTCAATGATAGTATGGGCTGGGCTAAGGCATATTGTGCATGCATCTTGAGTGAAGGGAGTGGGCTGATGGGTTGAAGTCATAAGAAGGTCCAGCTTCCTACTCAAAGTATCAACTTTGGATGAGAGGTCTAATGGATTTTTGACTTCATACAAGCCACCCCTAGAGGGGGCATTGTTCAAGGTAGATAATCCACTCTCATTCTTATTCAACACAGCATGTTGAAGAGAATTTTCACTCAAGTCCTCAAAAAGTTTTCATACCTCATTTTTATTTTTTAGCAAAAAGGTACCCCCACAACTTGCATCAACAAGATGATGGTTTTGTTCAGTAAGACCTTCATAAAAATGTTGCACTAATTGCCACTTAGGGAC
This sequence comes from Saururus chinensis, assembly GCA_035235625.1. Classification (NCBI taxonomy): domain Eukaryota; kingdom Viridiplantae; phylum Streptophyta; class Magnoliopsida; order Piperales; family Saururaceae; genus Saururus; species Saururus chinensis. The sequence continues at coordinate 35,575,675 of CP141140.1, forward strand.
AGCATAATGAGGACACCTCCTAAGAAGGTCCTTAAGTCTATCCCAACTCTCTTGGAACTGTTCAGTGGGAAGTTGGGCAAAAGTGGTTATGGCCTTTCTCATTTAGTTGGTTTTACCTATGGGGAAGTACTTTTTAAGGAACTCTTGTTGCATTTGGGCCCATGTTGTGATAATGTTTGGCTCTAATGAGTGAAGCCATTCTTTAGCCTTATCTTTCAGTGTGAAAGGGAAAATCCGAAGTTTGACAGCCTCATCGGTTAAATTTGAGAACTTAAAAGTTGTGCATAGTTCTAAAAAGTCATCTAGGTGCCTATACGGGTTTTCATTATTAAGCCCATAAAAAGATGGAAGCATTTGAATGACATTGGGCTTAATCTCATAATTTTGAGCAACAACCGCTGGCAACCTAATGCATGAAGGGGAGGTGTACTCATTGGGAGTGTAATACTCCCTCAGAGCTTTGAGTGGTGCATCTACTAACTGATGTTCAGCCATGATGAGGGAAGAAGTAGTGTGGGTGGAGGAATTGGTGGGAGAGTTTGGGGGTGTAGGGATGTAGGTTGAGGGCAACTCAGCTCTCCTAGATGTCCGTTCAGGCTCAGGGTCAAATGGTACTAATCGGGGGAGTAAGGAGCGATGACCACGCATACACCACAAACACACCACACAATTTTAAGTGTAAAAAGGGGAAGAATAAGCAAAAACTAACTAAGAAAAGAACTAAAAATAAAGAGAGAAAATGATCTTGCAAACCGAAGAGAAGCACTATACTTGTCGATGTCCACTTGTGGCCACAAGTGTAGAGAGCACGATCTTCAACTCAACTTACAAGATCAAATTAAAAGAAGGTAAGAAACTAAGAGTTGACCTAAAAACTAAAGTAAACTGAATCTAAATTAGATAGAATTATCCTAATACTAATTTAGTAACAAATCAACACCATCCCCGGCAACGGTGCCAAAAACTTGATCGTTTATAATTAAACCCTTTGCAAGTGTACAAGATAATTGTACTAGGATAAGTATTTAAGGGTTGTCGAACCTCAGGGATGGATGAATTATTACTAAATCTAAGAGGAATTTGCTGATTAAAAACTAGAAAGAACTTAAACTTAAATTAAGCAAAAGAAAGGAATCAACTAGTTTAAAAATAAGAGATTAATATGATGGAATTTACTTAGGAAATTGAATCCACTATAGAACCATAATAATTCCTTAACTTTTAATCTAAATATAGTGTGAATATGAACAAGCATTCTCAGCTATAAGCTAGAATTACTTCAGAAAGAATCATTAATTAAATTCCATGGCATGAACTATCTTCGACAATAGCACGAATCATCTATACTAAACTATCTATAGGCATGACCTGTCTAAGCTTAGTATAACTCATCCAAGTTATTAATTATCTGAACATTAAAACTATTGTATGACCATCTCATCTAAATCACAGAAATTAGAATTGATGTAAATATCAAAACCACATCAATCTATCATCTACAAGACAATAAATCAACATAGATTTGAATAAACATGAAAAACTCTTCCATTAAAAAGGAAATCTTTATCATACAATTGTCATCATTCACAATTGAGATCTAAATTAAAAAGAAAAGAAACTAAAACTTATCTATAGCTTCATCAACTCCTAAGTAAAAGAAAAGTTTAGCCTTCCATGGTAGAAGAAAGCACTTGAATCTCCATTAAAAGCTTTGAGTTCTCTTCCATCTTCTTTTTCCTTTATCTCTTCATAAAATCTCTAGAATTCTTTGGTTTCAAGCCAAATATGTCTTTTTATAGGCATAAGATTCGTAGGAAGAAGTCCAATATAAAAAGGATTGGAAATTGGCTAAAACTAGGAAACTGCACGTTATGCCGTTCGAACGCCCTGCATGCCCGTTCGAACGCTTATCTGAGTTTTTCTTCAAAATCACGTTATCCCGTTCAAACGGTAAGTGACCCCCGTTCGAACTGCTACTGTGTTTCTGCAATCTGGACAGTTTTTCTGAACAGTCCATATTCTATTCATTAAGCTTTTCTTCATGTCCATATTAATTTTTAACTTGTTTATAACTCTGAAAAGTTATCCAAATCACTTTAAAGCATGTCAAGACTATTTTGAATTATTTTAAACATCATCTAAGTACCTCGATAAGCGCACTTTACCTACAAAACATAAAAATATCACATTGTAGACATGTAGAATGTAACTAAAATTCCAACTTGATTTAAATACATATTTAAACTACTAATAACTACAAAATTATTAATAATTAAACTAAAGTATTCATATCTATCTTAATCTAAATAAACTATAACTAACACTAAATTAACCTAATCTATACTAGCAAATAAGGTAAAAAAACATATAAAATAGATATATATTTCATACTTATCACTTAGCACTTTCTCTTTGATTGCCTCTTATTATCTATTTCACTTTCCTTCTCTATTATATATTCTCTTCGTAATAGTTTTCTGTGTCACATAAGGCTTTCCCTGTGGATCAACCTTGTTTACTATGGTTGACAAGTAAAAAAAAGAAATCTGAACTAGACTCCTTCATAGTCTTAGCTTGGACGTAACAAGACACATCATATTTTTCCTATTGCATTGGCAGTTACATAATGTGAATGAACACAACTCATTCATTTTGGTAATAGAATCTCAATAGTCATGACCCATTGTTGATATATATATATATATATATATATATATATATATATACAACATCTATGACATACATAAGCAACAAGAAGGCAGTTGAATGGCTGAACATAAGAGTCCTGATGTCATGTACTGTCTTATTTCCATAATCAAGACAATATCATAGTTGTGCAATTTTGAGTCAGTTTTTTCCGTGTTTCGTCAGGAAAAAATACTCACACACATCGCATTCATGCACTTTAGGGTGAAAGAGACCTTAGGTAAAAGAATGGTGAGAGTGTAGGAGGTTTTTCTACTAAAACATAAAAAATTTAGTTGGCTCAATCAATCACCAAATATGAACGATCAATTGGTAATGAACAGTAGAAAACTCTCCATAACATTGTTGATCGATTGATCATTGTTGTTACATCCAAACCAGACTATGTAGTCAAATTCAGATTTGTTTTACTTGCCAATTGTAGTAAACAAGGTCGATCCACAGGGAAAGCCTAGTGCAACAAAGAAAATGGATACAAAAAAAATAGAGGAAAGCAAAACTTAGAAAGAAAGAGTAGAAGAGTATTGAGGCAATAAGGAGTCGAGACATCAAGATGAGAAAACACTAAGGCATTAAGGATCATTGTAACATCTAATGATGTTCTTCATGTATCATGTTATCTCAGTTAGAATCAAATGAAGATTCTATCTAAACGGATGATATGAACATTAAAATTGAAATTAAAGATAGAAAATACTTTGGATAGATTAAGGATAAAAATAATTGTCTCTTAAAGATTTCTAGGTATCCAAATCACAAAAGATAAAAAAGGAGAGCGTTCAAGCATCTTATGTATCCAAATCACAAAGAAGAACAATATTAAATAAGCATCACTTCAAATAAACAATACTTACTTTAAACAATTGATGAAACATGAATAGAACTCCATTAGATTGCTCCAAATCACCTCTAGCCTTAGCTTGAGAACTTAGAAAGCCATTACAATAAAACTAAAAACAAAAATATAAAAGAAGAAAAGAAAAATATGAGAAGAGAGCTCCAAAGAGGAGGGGATGATGCCTCTATCATGTCCACCCCTTTATTCATAGGAATAGAAGGGGTTGCTTCAAAGAGGAAAGTAAAATCAGATTTCTGGATTGCATCTTAATTGATTGCTTGATTGGTTGCATCTTTGGCAATGATTAGATTCTAAATAAATAAATAATTTATTTAACAAATAAGTATCTTTAAATCTTCTTTTAGATATAGAATCAGCCTCATTGTCTTTCGTTATGTGTATTAATCATAATCAATGAAAAGATTCTCCATGTACTAGTCTCGGGTTAGTTAACTAGTTGTCCCTTTGCATGCCAAATTCGACCCATAAATCATTGGAATTGTAAATTTTTTCCTAAACTAATGATTATAGCCATGGAAGTCTTCTTTCTAATGCCACCAGAATCGTATCAATCCGAGTTATACATAGAGAGATATGGTCAAAATATTATGGCTGTGTCAATCTGTCCGAATCAGCTTATTTCCTAATTTAGTCCTCTTGATGCAAATCTCAAATCCAACGGGTTCAAAAGGTTATGTTTGACCATTCCATGCATGTTTAGACTATTAGGAGCCCATTCTTGACTTTCAAATAGCTTTGGGTAGATGGGCTTTACTTCCTCTTCTACTTGGATCCTATTGAAGTTTGTTTAGATATGTAAACTCAATTAAGGTCCAACTAACTTATTTAAAACATAAATAGCCCAAATAAGTAATGAATTAACACAAAATAGGATTGCAATTTGAAATGTAAGAATATTTAATTGAACATTATTTGAGTGCATCAATCAGTTCATCTAATGATCGATCGGCAACTGAAAAAACCCTTTGTTAAATAAAATCAAGAGTTTAGCAATCAATTTGTATGTCAAGAGATTGATCGATGGAAGAGTATCAATTCCATAGGAACATGGATCTATTGATCGCTTTGTGGAATGATTAATCGATGGAGCGTATAGTTGCCTATTTTAAACTTTTTCAGTTGGAGTTTGATCTCTAGTTGGAGTCATATTCCTTTTGAGATGTGGGACTCTATAAAAAAGCTAAGGGCATGATGAAAAAAAGAGAGAAGGTTTAGAAAAATTAGAGTTCTTGTGTCGAGTTGCTCTAATGATGTTTTGAGATAATTAGTCTTTTAGAGGGTGAAAATGTCTAATTTAATGAAAAGAGTGATTAGAGGTAAGATGAGTGCACAAACACATGTGAGGTAGAGTGTTTTATGAAGATTATTACTAAGAAGATCAAGAAGAAAGAAGATTTATTCTAACAGAGGAGATGAAAGATGTACATTAATCGAAGAGCACATAGAGGGGGAGGAGATCAAACTAGTGCTGATAAACAATGAAGGAGTAGTTGATTTAGAATCAAGAGTGGTGTGAACAACTAGTCTCTTGAAGAAAAAACACTCTTTGTTCTTTGGAATGGGTAATTCTATAGTCTCAAGTTTACATCATTCATAGTTGATCTAGATAGAGTATCACATGGTTTTCCATAGTTGGGTTTCCACATAATAAATTATTTTCTGTTGCTTGGTGACTTGATTGCAAATTCTCATAGTTGAAAAAAAAATTGTGTTTATTTTTTTAAATATGGAAAGATAAATTTTGTAACTTAATTGTGAGTTGGAGGCACTTTAAATTTCTCAGTTTGTGTACGCCACACATAGATTACAGACCAACTGTTGTGCACGATGACCGGTCTCTCAAAGGACTCCCCTAGTCTCTACTTTATTGTTTTTACTTAGTTGCATTGAACTATTTATTATTGTAATAGCTTAGTATTTACTTTGGGTTTGTGATTTGGATGTAAAACCGTATGGGTTCAGTTAGTGGCCCGGGCTAGCCAAACCACCAACTGGCGTGTTTACCTAGGGAACCAGACCGGCCTGGTTTGGGTTGGGCACACTCCCTAGGGGACTGGTCGTCCCCTATATGGGGTGATCCTCTCTTGTTTGATAGTTATGCTATTGAATTTGCCTAAACTTCTCCCCTTTCTTCCTTGCTCTCCCCTTTCACTGCGTGAATACTCTTCGATACTAATTGTGCCTTCATCGGGCACATCATTGGTATCGGAGCATTTACGATCCCCGGTCATGGCTCAAGGTAGGCAAGCTGCCACTATTCCCGAGGTTCCTCTGGAGAAGGAGGTTCTTGCCTCAGCGTTCGTAGATGGCCAGAAGGACGTTCCTATGGTAGCCAACGAATATACTTTGTCTGAGATCATGGCTACGTTGCAGGCCATGAATGTGCGCCTGACAAGTATGGAGACGAAGAATGAGGTGACTGTGCAGTTTTTGGCTGCGCGCGTAGCGCTCATCCTACCTGGGCCACCCCCCGCTGTCCAAGAGCAAGGTGGACTGTCGCAGCCTCCTGAACCGACTCTCCCTGACCCCCAGCACTAGCAGGCATCAACGCGAGGGTCATCCCAGGTCCGGCGCGATTTGGCACTGGCAATCAAGCGCTGGAGGGAAGACGCCAAGCCTGGGACATGCAAGGCATACCAGGTGTTCGAGAAAATGTCCCTATGATGCTGCCCCCTCCAAATCAGTTCCATGATGCAAAGGAGGAGTGGGACGAGTATCCTAGGCATCACGGTGCACAATGGGGGGGGGGGGGCTGAACCTCGTTTGGCTCACCTACAGTTTCCCCACTATAGTGGTAATGACGATCCTGTAGAATGGCTATACAAGGCGGAAAAGTTCTTCGCCTACCAAGGGACGCATGCTGAGGCTGAACGTCTGTGCATCGTTACCTTCCACCTCAATGGGGACGCTTCAGTCTGGTTGCAGAGTTTCAAAAAAGAGGTGCACTATCCCACTAGGGCAGCCTTCTCTGACGAGCTTTGCATTCAGTTTGGGCCGAATGAATTCTAGGACTTCAACGAGATGCTGCCCACCCTGAGCCAGACCACCACTGATCATGCATACTATACAGAGTTCATGAAGGTGGCCAACCGCTCCCTGATTGTCCAGTGGCTGCCTTGGTGGGCACATTCAAGCGTGGTCTAAAGCTTGAAATCTCTAAGGAAATGCATCACTTCCCTTGCGCTAGCATGAGGGACGTTGTGCATCATGCCCGCATCGAGGAAGAGAAGCTGACTAGGCAGCACAGAGGCGGGCGGCTTGGACCTATTCCTCGGCCTGTCATGAGCGTCAACCCACTGCCGGCGACCACTAGCAACCCAATAGCGGGACGCCCTAGCCAGCAGGCCGCACCGGCCAACCAGATTGTCTGACGCCTTACTCCAGCCCAGATGGAAGAGCGCCGATCAAAGGGGCTGTAGAAGTTTGTTCCCAGGCACCGCTATTCTGTTAAGGGTAGTCTTCTCGTGGAGGAGGTAGAAGATCATAGTGAAGGAGGGATCGGAGTTGATTCATTTTCCCCGGAGGACGTGCTGCCCAAAATTTTAGTCCATGCATTTTCGGGGGCATTCACTCCTTGCACGATGTGAGTACAGGGCTACCTAAAATGGGAGTAGGTGGGCTATCTTGATCGACAGTGGGTCTACTCATAACTTTATCAACGACAAGGTAGCACATCGGTTGGGATGTTTTGTATCAGACTCTAAACCATTTGATGTGCTGATTGGCAACGACAAGCATCTCCGGAGTGCAGGGGTGTGTGCTCAGGTTACACTCTCTGTCCAGGGATATACGTTTGTTGCCGACCTATTTTTGCTGCCTACGAAGGGGGCGAATGTGGTGTTGGGCGTGCATTGGCCTGCAGGAGCTTGGTGATGTGGTTTGGAACTTCCGAGACATGGTGATGGATGTTGAGCTCAACGGGCAGCGGGTTTAGATCGAAGGCTCGCGGCCGGGCACCCTCCTCTCAACCCAGCCTATGAGCTCCTTCTTCTTGTTCGCACACCAAGGACTTCTCTTGCAGCAGCGTGCTACTATTGGGGTGACTCAGGACGAGATGCCTTCTGATCTCTAGGAGTTGTTGCCCGACCAGCAGGATTTGTTTGCAGAGCCGCAAGGCCTCCCTCCCGTTTGGCCCCATGACCATCAGATTCCTATCATTCCAAGGGCAGCCCCAACCAATGTCCACCCTTACCATTATCTTCACATACAGAAATCTGAGATTGAAAGGCTTGTAGCTGACATGCTCCAGTTCGGGATCATTCGTCCTAGTACGAGTTCGTACTCAACCCCGGTACTGCTAGTTTGCAAGAAGGATGGTTCGTGGCGGTTTTGTGTTGACTATCGTGCTTTGAACGCAATCACCGTCAAAGTCAAATACCCATACCAATGATTGAGGAGCTGTTGGATGAGCTGACAAGTGCCACGGTCTTTAGTAAGCTCGACCTACGTTCGGGATATCGCCAGATTCGAGTGCAGCCTGCGGACGTGCAAAGGACCGCATTCCGAACTCATGATGGCCATTTCGAGTTCCTCGTGATGCCATTTGGGCTGACCAATGCCCACTCCCCTTTTCAGTGCCTCATGAATGATATTTTCCGGCCGTTCCTATGTCGCTATATATTGGTCTTCTTTGATGACATCTTGGTGTACAGTAGATCTTGGGCAAAGCACTTGACGCATATCAGGTCGGTCTTCTCTATCTTGCGAGCTAACTCTTTATTCTTGAAGCTTTCGAATTGTTCCTTTGGCAGCCCGCAGGTTGATTATTTGGGGCATATTATCTCGAGGAATAGCGTTGCTACTAACCTAGCCAAGGTGGCCGCCATGCTCTCTTGGCCGCCACCCACATGCGTCTGAGCACTCAGGGGTTTTCTAGGCCTTACAGGTTATTATCGGCTGTTCATCAATCGGTATGGCGAGTTGGCTCATCCTTACGGAGCTGCTTAAGAAGGGGGCTTTTGTTTGGACTATGGAGGCCCAAATGGCATTTGAGGGGCTTAAGCAGGCTATGGTCTCCGTCCTGGTTTTGCTCTTACCAGATTTCAGCCGCCCATTTGTGGTAGAGGCAGACACTTCAGAGGCGGGCTTGGGGGATATTCTTTTGTAGGATGAGCGCCCTATTGCTTATTTCAGTAAAACATTGGCTGGCAGCTCCCTGTCCCTATCGGTGTATGCAAAGGAGATGTTGGCTATCGTCCTCGTAGTTGACAAGTGGCATCCTTACTTACTTGGTAACCGGTTTCTGATTCCTACCGATCACCAGCCACTGAAATACTTCTTGGAATAGCGAGTGTCTTCTCCATCTCAGTAGCGGTGGGTAAGAAAGTTGTTGGGCTATGACTATAATGTCGTGTACAAGAAAGGGTCTAAGAAGATTGTGGCCGACGCGCTCTCTCGCAGTCTAGTGCCGGGCTCTTGCTTGGCTTTCTCCACTCTCTCTTGCCCCTTTATTGAGGAGTTACGACAGGCCTATGGTGTGGATTCTTGGACGCAGGAGGTGATTGCCGCACTCCAGACCAACCCTGCTGCCTAGGCCTTCTTTGTGTGGCGGGATGACCTTCTCTTCTAGAAAAACTGCCTGTGGGTTCTCGATGTTGCTGACCTCTGCCGCAGCATCCTTTCACACTTCCATGACACTTCTGTGGCTAGTCACGAGGGTGCCTTCCGCACCTACAAATAGGTCATTCAGAGCTTCCTGTGGCAGGGCATACATCGGGCTATCCATGACTATGTGGCCACTTGTGATGTTTGTTAGCGGGCTAAAGCAACACGACGTCGCACGCCAGTTTATTGCAGCCCTTGCCTATTCCAGATAAGGTTTGGGAGGACGTTTTGATGCACTTTGTGGAGGCGTTGCCCGTGGTACAGGGTAAGTCCATTATTATGGTTGTGGTGGACCGGCTGTCCAAGTATGCTCATTTCTGTGCGCCGGGCCATCCCTTCACCACCAAGACTGTAGTTGAGCTCTATGTTCGCGTGGTGGCCAGACTTCATGGTATGCCCCACACGATTATTTTTTACCGTGATCAGATCACCGTGATCAGATCTTCCTTTCGTAGTTCTGGCAGGAGTTTTTCACTTTATAGGGGTCGTCTGTCCATATGAGCACTGCTTATCACCCCCAGACGGATGGACAAACTGAGGTGGTTTACCGTTGCCTGGAGTAATATCTTCGGTGCTTTACTATAATGCAGCCCCGCCGATGGCTTCAGCTTCTCCCACGGGCCGAGTGGTCTTATAATACTACCTATCATACACGCACTAGGTTCACTCCATTTGTGGTGCTCTATGGCCGTCTGTCACCAACGGTATTATCATATGTCCCTCACCGTTCTTCTGTGGCGGAGGTGGACTATTGTTCCAGACGTGCGATGAGGTCTTACGCCAGCTAAAGGAGAATTTGTCATCTACCCAGAAGCGGATGAAGCAGATTTATGATCGTCGCCATACTGATCATGAGTATGTGGTGGGTGAGTTGGTTTATGTGTCGGTTCTCCCTCATCGATAGACCTTCTTGTTTCAGCCTGAGAACTCCAAGCTTGCTCCCTGTTTCCATGGTCCGGATGCTATTGAGGAGCGAGTTGGTCCTATGGCCTACCGCATGGCCTTGCCCCCTGACTCTTTGGTTCACCCTGTCTTTCATGTGTCCCGTCTGCCACGATTTGTGGGGGACAAGTCATTTGTTGTGGGTGCTCCTCCTCCTCCCTTGATGGGCCCAGTTCTGCCGTCCGACCCTGTCCCTACTTCGATGCTTGAGAAGCGTCGGGTCTGTCACTCTGGTCGCATTATTACTGAGGTCTTGATTTCTTGGGAGGGGCAGCAGCTTGAGGACTCTACGTGGATGCCTGAGGATGAATTTATGACTCGCTTCCCAGCTTGGTCACCTTGAGGACAAGGCAAATAGCGGAAGCATGGTGGAGTATTGTGCACGATGACCAATCTCTCAGAGGACTCCCCCAGTCTCTGCTTTATTGTTTTTACTTAGTTGCATTGAACTATTTATTATTGTAATAGCTTAGTATTTACTTTGGGTTTGGTATTTGGATGTAAGGTTGTATGGATTCAGTTAGTGGCCCGGGCTAGCCGAACGACTAACTGGCGTGTTTACCTAGGGAACTAGACCGGCCTGGTTTGGGTTGGGCACAACTCCCTAGGAGACTGGTCGTCCCCTATATGGGGTGATCCTCTCTTGTTTGACAGTTATGCTATTTAATTTGCCTAAACTTCTCCCCTTACACTGCGTGAATACTCTTTGATACTGATTGTGCCTTCATTAGGCACATCACAACAAGTGGTAGATGAGGATATTTGAGTATTTTTTAGATTACTTTAGTGTTTTTTTAAATTTGATTAACTTTTTTGTTTCCATGGAATTCAAAAATATGCTTTGCTTGTCTCTATTTGTTTCAAATTTTGTTGTAGCTAGAAATAATCTTGTTTCTAATGAATTGAAGATGTTTAGAGCAAAAGTTTAAGCTATGGAATTTGAAAATTTTCAGCTTCTGCATGACAATTCATTCTGTGATACCAAAAATCTTGAATTGTTTGAGAAAATAAAAAATTAGGAAGAAGAATTAAAAATTTCTAATTCAAAACTGAAAGAGTTTGTTAAAAGTAAGGAAAACCTAGATAAAATTCTCTCTTTTGGACAATTTGGAAGTGATAAAAGTGGTATAGGGCATGTTGGATATAAGAGTACAAATTGCCTATGATGCACAAAATGTTTTAAGGCAAGAGATGTGAATGATAATGATGCTAATACCTCTAATTCTAGACTTTTGGTTAGAAAATAATTGCCTAAGAAGGAACTAGTGACTAGATTTGAGTCTATCAGGAAAAAATTAGTGAAAACACCACAAATTGTGAGAGATGATGTTAAATTGGTCTTATACAAATCACATTGATGAGGGAAACTTAAGGGAAATTAGCGCATAATTTAAAAATCTTGGACAAAGGGCTTACACACATGATTTACTATGATGCTCTCGTAAGTTTGTTCATAATGGTAATCACGTGAAGGAACAAAAAAAACATGCAAAAACTTTTGAAAATATCAAACATGATAAGAACTTGAGTGATCTTCAAGAATTTATTAGAATAAAATTAATTTGGGTAAAAAAAAGGATGTTAAATGTTTTATAGCGCACACTTTCATGAAAACTCAACTTTTTAACATATGGTATCTAAATAGTGGTTGTTCAAAGCACATGCCCAATGACAAATCTAAGTTTACTAATGTTTTTATTTTACCTAATTTTTATAATGATTTGTATGTAAGTGGTTTGGAAGCTAATCTTTTAAGCATTAGCCAAATTTGTGATTCTGGATTTACTGTGAAGTTTACAAAGAAGGCATGCTATATCATTGATAACGCTAAAATGACTTGCGTTAAGGGTTTATGATTTCATGATAATTGTTATTTGTTTGACCCTGTTTATTTTGCAAATTTGTCCTTGCTTAATGGTTAATAATACTTGTGGCATCAAAGAATAGGGCATGCAAATTTCAGAGATTTGACACTAATAACAAAGATTAAGGTCATTATAAGTGCCCCTATTTTGGAAGCTCTTGAAAACTTTGTATATGGTCATGATCAGAGGGGCAAAGAGTCAAAATCCCATCATAAAAACTGGATCATGTGAGAACTGAGAGACGATTGAAGTTGATACACATGGACCTTATGGGAACAATGCAAATATAATTAGTCAAGGTGGTAAAAAGTACATCTTGATGATGGTTGATGACCTATCACAATTAACTTAGGTAGTTTTTCTTAGAAAGAAATTAGATGCTTTTGAAGCATTCAAGACAAATTGACCTCACCATTCAAATTAAAAGTGGCCTGACCATCAAGACCATTAGAAGTGATAGAGGTGGTGAATTTATAAACTATAGGTTTAAAGCATTTTGTTCAAAAAATAGGATTTACCTTGAGTTCCCAACCCCGAAAACCGCTCAACACCATGGTGTTGTTGAAAGGAAGAATAGGATTATTCAAGAAATGGCTAGGGTGATGCATAATGAGAAAAAATTAACACATTATTGGGAAGAAGTTGTGAGCACTACCACATACACCCTTAATAGAATTTATTTATTTATTTATTTTAGGCCTAGCCAGTCCAAACTCTCAGACACTTAATGTTTAGATGCCCTTTTCACATCTTGATAGATATGGAATGTTGTGCACGATGACCAGATGACCAGACTCGACCAGTGCTTACTAGTTGCTTAGACTTACTTTATTATTTCCGTATGTTTTGCTATTGTAACAGTTAGTATAATGGATATTTAGATGTATTTTGGGTTGGTTCAGTCAGTGGCCTGGGTTAGCCGAACCACTGACTGTCATGTGTCCCTAGGGAAGTGGGCCAGCCTGGGTTGGGGTTGGCGCGTCTCCCTAGGGGACTGGTCGTCCCCTATATGGGTCGACCCCTGTTGCTTTTGAGGGTTATGCAAAATATTGATCTCAGCTTCTTCTCCTTCTTCTCCAATTCTTCCCTTTCACTGCGTAGTACTCCTAGGTATCGGTTGTGCTTGCATCGGGCACAACATTGGTATCAGAGCATTACGATTCTCAGACATGGCTCGAGGAAAGCAATCCGCTACTGTTCCGGAGGTTCAGTCGGAGAAGGAGGTACCAGCGTCAGTGCCTGCTTCTGCGGACAGCCCGAGGGACGATCCTCCTGCTACAGCCAACGATGCTAAACTCGACAAAATCATAGCAGCGCTGGAGGTTCTGACATCATACATGGCAAATACGGTCAAGGGGGAAGCTCTGGGGCGCACAGCGCCCATCCTGCCAGGGCCGCCTCCTGTGGTCATGGAGAAGGGCGGCCCGTCCCACACTGCTACGCCAGCCTTCCCTTGCCCTCCGACGCTTGTAGAAGTCGACACACGAGTCTTCCCTGGCCCAGCGCGCTTTCCTCCTGGAATTCCAACCCCAGAGGGGCACCGCTAGGCCTGGGACATGCGAGGCACACTAGGTGTTCGAGATAATTCCCAGATGGTGCCGCCCGCCCCCAACCAGTTCCCGGACACAGAGGATGATTGGGACGATTATCCTGAGCATTGTGGCAGAGCCCGTGGGGGGGCTGAACCTCGTCTTGCTCGTTTGCAGTTCCCTCGCTATAATGGGGATGATGACCCGGTGGAATGGCTGTACAAAGCAGAGAAGTTCTTCTCCTATCAAGGCACGCACTCTGAGGCAGAGCGTCTACGCATAGCAGCCTTTCATTTGGATGGTGATGCATCGGTTTGGTTCCAGAACTTTGAGAAAGAGGTGCGCTATGCTACTTGGGCAGCATTCTCTGTTGAAATCTGCACACAGTTCGGCCCAAATGAATTTCAGGATTTCAATGAGATGTTGTCCGCCCTGCGCCAGACCACTATTGTGTGAGCCTATTATACCAAATTGATGAAGATCGCCAACAGACTGCCAGAATGGCTGATGGCCGCCCTGGTGGGTACGTTCAAGCGGGGGTTGAAACCAGAAATTTCAGAGGAGATGCGTCACTTCCCTTGCACAAGTATGCGGGATGTGGTGTGACATGCACGCATTGAAGAGGAAAAGCTGGCCCGTCAGCACAAGGGCGGGCGTTTGGGACCTCCACCCCGGCCTGGACTAAGCTCTACTCCTATGGCGACTTCTCCTGGCAGTCCGGCCACTGGCCGCCTGGGCCAACCAGCTGCAGCAGCCGCTCCCATTATTCGTTGCCTCACGCCTGCCCAGATGGACGAGCGTCGGGCCAAGGGGTTGTGCTTTCTTTGTGATGAAAAATTCGTGCCTGGACATCCTGCGCTGTTAAGGGCAGCTTGCTCGTGGAGGAGGTCGACGACGAGGTGGACAGCAAGGCCGGTGCTACATCATTAGTAGCCGAGGACGCGCTGCCTGAGATTTCAGTTCATGCATTCGCTGGCACTTTCACTCCGCGCACTATGCGGGTGTGGGGATTCCTGAAGTGGGAACAGGTAGTTATCTTGATCGACAGTGGTTCCACCCATAATTTTATTAATGATAAGGTAGCTCATCGTCTAGGATGTGTGGTGTCGGACTCGAAACCATTTGATGTATTGATTGGTGATGGTAAGCATCTTCGGAGTACCGGTGTGTGCGCTCAGATCGATCTCTCGATTCAGGGTACCGTATTTGTCACCGACCTTTTCTTGTTGCCCACAAAAGGGGCGGATGTCGTTTTGGGAGTACAGTGGCTGTAGGAATTGGGTGATGTGGTGTGGAATTTTTGGGATATGGTGATGGAATTCGAGCACTAGGGACAGCAGGTTTGGTTGGAGGGGTCACGGCCTGGCACTCTTCTTTCGGCCCAGGACGTGGGCTCCTTCTTCAGGTTTGCCCCTCAGGGTATTCTTTTGCAGCAGCGGGCTATTATGGGTGTCCCACAGGATCGGATTCCCTCTGATTTGCAGGAGCTCTTGACAGAACATGACGACTTATTTGCTGAGCCGCAAGGGCTGCCTCCCATCCGGCCTCATGACCACCGAATTTCCATTCTTCTAGGGGTGGCACCAGCCAATGTCCGCCCATACTGTTATCCTCACATCCAGAAGTCTGAGATCGAACGGTTGGTCGCGGACATGCTACAGTCCAGCATCATTCGTCCTAGCACGAGCTCTTATTCGTCTCTTGTGCTGTTGGTTCGCAAGAAAGATGGATCGTGGCGGTTTTGTGTGGATTACCGTGCTCTGAACACCATCACCGTCAAAGATAAGTACCCCATCTCTGTGATTGAAGAATTGTTGGATGAATTGACGGTGCCAGCGTCTTTAGTAAGCTTGATCTTTGTTCCGGGTATCACCAGATTCGTGTGCAGCCCTCTGATGTACACAAGACAGCATTCCAGACTCACGATGGCCATTTCGAGTTCTTGGTCATGCCTTTTGGTTTGACCAATGCCCCCTCCACGTTCCAGTCTCTTATGAATGATATTTTTCGGCCTTTTCTTCATCGGCACATATTGGTCTTCTTTGACGATATTCTGGTATACAGCCGGTCGTGGGAAGAACACTTGACTCATCTTAGGTCGGTTTTCTCTATATTGCGTGCTAATTCCTTATTTCTGAAGCGTTCGAAGTGTTCATTTGGCAGCCCGCAGGTTGAGTATTTGGGTCACATTATTTCTCAGAACGGTGTTGCTACTAACCCGGCCAAAGTGGCCGCTATGCTCTCATGGCCGACCCCAACATGTGCCCGGGCGCTGAGGGGTTTCCTTGGCCTTACCGGTTATTATCATCGGTTTATCCAGCAGTATGGCGAATTGGCTCGTCCTCTTACCGAACTGTTGAAGAAGGGGGCATTCATATGGTCGCCAGCGGCCCAAACAGCCTTCGATGAGTTAAAGCAGGCCATGGCGTCTGCCCCGGTCTTGCTCTTACCAGATTTTAGTCGGCCGTTTGTGGTGGAGGCGGATGCGTCAAAGAAAGGATTGGGTGTTGTCCTCTTGCAGGATGACCGGCCCCTAGCTTATTTCAGCAAAGCACTCGCTGGTCGTTCCTTGTCTATGTCAGTATATGAGAAGGAAATGTTGGCTATCATTCTCGCCGTTACCAAATGGCGCCCGTATCTGTTGGGCCGTCGTTTTCTAATTTGCACCAATCATCAGCCGCTGAAATATTTTTTGGATCAGCGTGTGTCTACTCCGGCTCAGCAGAGGTGGGTGAGTAAGTTGCTTGGCTATGACTACGAGTTAGTGTACAAGAAGGGGTCCGACAATATCGTTGCTGATGCGCTCTCTCGTAGTCCAGTCCCCGGTTCCTGCTACACCATCTCCACCCTTTCTTGCCCGTTTATTGAGGAGCTCCAGCGAGCATATGGTTTGGATTCATGGACGCAGGGAGTTATTGATGCCATTCAGGCCGATCCAGCAGCTCGGCCTTTCTTTGTGTGGCGGGACGGTCTTCTCTTCTGGAAAGACCGATTGTGGGTACCGGAGGTTTCTGATTTGCGCAACCGTATCATTTCACATTTCCATGACATTCCGGTGGCTGGTCACGAGGGGTCCTTCCGTACATATAAGCGGGTGAGCCAGAGTTTCTTATGGAGGGCTGTTCGTCGTGCCATCCACGATTATGTTGCAGCTTGTGATGTTTGTCAGCGGGCGAAAGCCACGACCACCTCCCCAGCCGGGTTGCTACATCCACTGCCTATTCCAGAGAAGGTTTGGGACGACATTTCGATGGATTTCATGGAGGCTTTACCGTCCATGCAGGGTAAGTTCGTCATCATGGTTGTGGTGGGAAGATTGTCGAAGTATGCCCATTTTTGCGCGCTTGGCCATCCCTTCACTGCGAAGATGGTTGCTGAGCTCTTTGTTCGCAAAGTGGCGCGCTTGCATGGTATGCCGCACACTATTGTCTCTGACCGGGACTGGGTATTTCTCTCACAGTTTTGGCAGGAGTTTTTTCTATTGCAGGGGTCTTCTTTACATATGAGCACCGCTTATCATCCTCAGACCGATGGCCAGACAGAGGTGGTTAATCGTTGCTTGGAACAATACCTCCGTTGTTTCACCATGCTGCAGCCCCGCAAATGGCTTCAACTCCTTCCTTGGGCTGAGTGGTCTTATAATATGGCTTATCATACGCGTGCTGGGTTCACCCAGTTTGAGGTGCTTTATGGGCGGCCGCCGCCGACTGTCTTATCTTATGTGCCGAGTCGCTCCTCTGTTGCTGAGGTGGATTATATGTTGCAGACGCGGGATGAGGTCTTACGCCTGCTAAAGGAGAATCTATCGGCTGCCCAGAACAGGATGAAGCAAGTTTATGATCGTCATCATACGGATCGGGAATTTGCTGTTGGTGATTTGGTCTATATCTCGGTTCTTCCCCAGCGTCAGACCTCTCTGTTTCAGCCGGCGCACTCCAAGCTAGCCCCTCGCTTTCATGGCCCGTATGTTATTGAGGAGCGTATTGGACAGGTGGCCTACCGCCTTACTCTTCCTCCTGATTCTTTAGTTCATCCGGTGTTTCATGTCTCTCATCTGCGACGTTTTGTGGGTGATGCTGTTGTGGCGCATACCGCTCCTCCTCCTTTGAAGGGGCCGCCTATGTCCACTGATCCTGTCCCTGCCGCTGTTCTCCAGAAGTGTCGGGTTTGCCGCTCCAGCCGTATTATCACTGAGGTTTTGCTGTCTTGGTAGGGTCAGCCTCTGGAGGATGCCACGTGGATGCCTGAAGATGACTTTCTCGCCCGCTTTCCCGATTGGTCACCTTGAGGACAAGGCGAATAGCGGAAGCATGGTGGAGTGTTGTGCACGATGACCAGATGACCAGACTCGACCAGTGCTTACTAGTTGCTTAGACTTACTTTATTATTTCCGTACGTTTTGCTATTGTAACAGTTAGTATAATGGATATTTAGATGTATTTTGGGTTGGTTCAGTCAGTGGCCCGGGTTAGCCGAACCACTGACTGTGATGTGTCCCTAGGGAAGTGGGCCGGCCTAGGTTGGGGTTGGCGCGACTCCCTAGGGGACTGGTCGTCCCCTATATAGGTCGACCCCTGTTGCTTTTGAATGTTATGCAGAATATTGATCTCAGCTTCTTCTCCTTCTTCTCCAATTCTTCCCTTTCACTGCGTAGTACTCCTAGGTATCGGTTGTGCCTACATCGGGCACAACATGGAAGCCTTAGGACAATTTGATATCAAGAGTGATAATGGAAGCCTTTGACAAATACTACATATATGGTTTTTAACAAAAGAACTCAAACGTCATGGAATCTTCAAATGTAGTTGTAAATGATGCTCAAATATTTGAGAGACAAATGAATCAGAATGAGAAAGGAAAACAGAAAGTTGATGATTGTTATGATTTTGATGATTAACCTAATGTTGTTAGTGACGTAGATCAAATAGAACAAGTACATGTGGATGTCCATGAAGATGATCATATACATGAATTTGAAATGCATGAAGAGGAGAATGGACGGCAAGTTCAATCTGGTTAAGTACCTAATTGGGTTCAAAAAGTCCATCCTAAAACTAATGTTATTGGTGACATCAATGTAGGAGTAAGAACAAGACATCAACTCGAAGAAAAAATAACTTTTTATGGTATGTGTTTTTTATAGAACCAAAGAAAATTGATAACGCTCTTAAGGATGAAAATTAGATAAGTGCAATGCAAGAGAAATTATGTCAATTCAGAAGGAATGATGTTTGTTTTTTTGTTCCTAGACTGAAACAATGTAATGTGATAAGAACAAAATAGATCTACATGAATAAGATTAAAGAACATATGTGGCATATATAATGTAATCAGCTAAATTTCTTGATCAAAACTTTATTGGAAACATCAAGTATGTTATCAGTTTAAAGAATCTGACTAGATGCAGTTGTAGTCGAGTCAAGTTTGGAATTGAAAGACTTGAAAAATAAGAACAAACATGTTCTTATGGATCAAGGCTAAAGACTGAAGAGTGTTGAAGGTAAAAGAGGTTCATTAAGAATACACTCTCATATAAAAGTCACTCAGATGAGCTTCATAAGTGATTTTGGAAGTTTCAAACTGATTTTGAGTAAAAAGGGTAAAACTATAAATAAATAATTTCATCAATCGATCGTTGGAAAGGACACGACAAATTGATCGATCTCTTATAAATTATTGCACAAAAAAGTCAAGTCGATTGATTGCATTAGAAAGAAATTGATTGGGACCTGAATAAGCCTTTTGTAAAACAAAGCCAAGAGTTTATCGATCGACCACTTGTTTGATAGATCCATTGCTTGAAGTATCATTCTTCAAGAAAATAAGAGTTTGATATGATTGCTTACTAGCAATTTGAATAGCCTAGGATAAGCCTTTCCAGAAGAGATTTCATTCCTAGTTGGAGTAAATCACTTAAACCAACTTAAAGACCTATATAAATGCTTAGGTGTGACAAATTTCAAGAGTAGAAAACTTATAAAATATTGGAGAAGAAAGGAAAAGTCCTTCATTATTGTTTTCCTATAGAAAGTCCACAAAAAGCTTCAAGCAATTGTTAATAGTGCATTCATGAAGATGCACAACTAATAGAGAAGTTTCTCACACAACAAACAAAAGAGGAGACACATCAAATTCTTCAAAGGAGTTAAAAGAATCTCAATAAAAGATCATAAGTCAAAGAAGGAGTCTTTGATTGAGTTGCTAAAAAAAGAATAACAACAACAAAACATGAAGAGGGAAAGCTTCAAGGACTCTAAGGAGGAAGAATTGAAGGCCAACTATAAGAGGATTGAACAAAGGTGTTTGCGTCAAGTCTAAGTCTAGAGGTTGGTAGGTTGTTTTGTGTCTTGTAATTTTTGTCTTGCTAGTGCATTGATTTGGCCTTGTTGAAGCTATCATGCTTTTTCACCCAAGTTGGTTTTCCCACTATAAATCTTTGTGTCTTTGTATGGTGTGCATGCTTGGTTTAATAGATAGATTGATTATAAATGGGGTTTAGGTATTAGGGTTTGTTTATTCCACTTCAAAACAAATTCCTACGCACATAGGCTAGAACTCATCATCATTACTACTACGAAGTATTAGTTTTAAGAATAATCTACCGATCCAATGTCATTATCTAGTTAGATATTAAACACTCAAGTGGTAGTTGAGGCAATTTTAATTGAAAAATTGCTTTTGTTTAATGGTATTAAATTTGTTTCACATGCAATTGTGTGGCTAGTTTGCTTAATCTTCCTAGTTTTGATGTCTAGAGTTATACATCCTGTGTTAGGGTTTGATCTCCTAATTATGCTTAGTTTACTTAATTTTCTCCTTGCCTTGAGTGCTTAAATATTTTTGCTTGGGTGGTTTAAGTTTGTTTAATCTTAATGGCAGCGTCAAATAATTCAGTGAGTGAACATGAAGACTTGGGTAATCCCATAAATTGTTTACCATTGTTTAATGGTCAAAACTTCTCTTATTAGAAGAATAAGATGAGTTCTTTTATACAAGCGCTTTACGGCAATGCCTAAAAAGTAGTGATTAAATGTTAGAGTCCTCCCACAACCAAATATGAAGATGGATATTGTGTCCTAAAAGAGGAAAGTGGAAAGTGAGTGGGATGTAACTGAAACAAAACTTGCAAATCAAAATAGTAAGGCCCTTATTGCATTATTTAATGTTGTAGGAATGTCACAACATAGGTTAATCTCGAATTGCACATTCTCCAAGATTGCATGAGAAAAACTTGTGAAATATAATGAGGAAACTGAGGTTTTCAAAGTGTAGAAGTTATAAATAATTACCCTTGAATTTTAAATTATGATAATGAGTGAAGATGAAATGATTTCTGAGTATTATGCTAAGATATTGGATATAGTTAACACATATATTCAATGAAGGGAGTCTATTCCTGACTATCTAGTTGTGAGAAAACTTTTAAGGCCTTTGTCCTCCTAGTTTAAAATGAATGTTGCTATGAATAGTGAATCTAAAAAGATAAACAACTTCGATATTGAGGAACTTGCAAGGAACCTTATAACCATTGAGATGTAAGAAAAATCTTATGAAAATAAGAATCAATTATTTGATAAATCCAAGGTAAACCAAACTGCCCTTAAGACCTCTAAGAAAATTTCCTATAAAAATAAATCTTTGAACAACCTTAGGAGAATTTAATGATGATGAAGAACTAATGCTCTTGTTAGAAAAAAACCTTCACGAAATTTATGAAAACTCAGAACTTTAGGTTTGCTAATAAGGGATGAAATTCAGGGAAGAGACAAGCTGATATGAAGACAAGAGGCATACATAATAGATATGACAAGAAGAATATAAGTGCTTTGAATGTGGTAAGTTAGGTCATTTTCCTACTGATTATTCTAACAACAATTCTAATAATTCTTCTCATGAAAAGCCTAAGAAATCAAAGGGGTTTAATAACAAGAAAAAAGGAAAGGTTTTCTAAACAACTGATAAGAGTTCTTCTTAAGAAGATGAGATATGTAACTATACTATCTTCCGTGCAAGTGAATGAATATGGTTCTAGTGAATAATCTTATGACTCCACTTCTCTTTAAGAGATCTCAGAGTCTTTGATTCTGATGAGTACCAAGGGTTCCTCTAACTATTTCTAGTCTTAACTACAAAAACCAAATACCTTGAGGGAGAGTTGAAAAAGAAAACTGACGAGATAGTCTTGTCTTTTAAAGATGAAACTAGGTTATTAGAGTTGAACATCCAGCTAGAGAGAGAAACAAATGACCTTAAAAATGATCTTGAGCATGAGAGAGAGGTCTAGTACTCTCAATAGTGAACTCATGTCCTCTAAAGATAATTAATATGGATTCAAGAATAGGCGGAAGACATTGAAAACCTTATTGAGTATAGGTCAAACTAATATAATAGGCTTAGGTTTTATAAATTGCTTGACTACCACCTTAAGAAAACCTACTCTCTTTGTGAAGGCCAGAGAGAGTAATAAACAACCTAAGGTAATGCATAACCAGCCTAGGTCAAGAGGAAAGAGAGTGAAAATGGTTTTAGTATTGGGGGAGTCTATAACATATGCCATAGAGATTCCCATACTAGATGAGAGTGACCAAAGAATCATCCATTCAAACTTAGGTAAAAATATATGCAAAAAAAGCACAATAACCATGTGATGCCTAGACCACCACATGAATTTTATGGAAAGAAGATGAAAATAGTGTGGGTGAGGAAAATTGTTCTTCAAGCATTAAAAGATTTATTAAGAAGAGTAAGTAAGAGCACCTTAGATTGCCTTAGGTTAGGTTGGCTAGGCAAAGCTAAGGAGCTTGTCATCTCTAACTAAAGAGATTGATATTTTGTCTATGATTTAATTTTTTCAATCCTTTGGGCAATAAATGTTTTAATTTAATCTCATAGGTTTTAAATTAAAAAAACAAAAAATGGAATAAGATTAAAAACACAAAAAAATATTGTAGCTTTTGTTTTTTTTTTTGTAATTTTCTTTGTTTTTGTATTTTATCCATTCAGCTCATGAGACATAATGAAATTAATTTTCTAATAAGTCGGAAAACAAAATGATTTGTGGTAAACTATACCTTAATGAAGAGAACGATACACCAATGAGTGTGAAGATCAAATTGACTTTCTTTTGCTTGATGTTGCAATTCTCTCATTTTTAAAATATGCACACATTATGCTTAGATTCAAGTCACTTTTATAAATGAAAATCAACAGAGAATTCTTAGACATAAGTTAACTTAGGTGTTTGTATCTAGTGGAGTCTTAGTGATCAAATCATAGGATTTTATGCAAAATTTCTATTTAGAACTTAAAAAAAAAATAAATTTCCATGTAATGTGATTCAAAGTTTTTAGTTTAATTGCTTCTTGAATGATTGTTTGATTGGTTACTTCTTTAGAAATGATTAGATTTTAAATCAACCAAATAAATTAAATTTTATTTAGAAAATAAGTATCTTTTACTCTTTTTAGCTATAATTATCAAATCAGCCTCATTATCTTTCTATATTTGTATCAATTACAATTATTGAAAAGATCCTTCATGTGCTAGCTTTGGGTTGATTGACTTGCAGTCCCTTTATATGTCAGATTTGACCCATATATCTTTAGAATTATGCATTTATTCCTTTACTAGTAATTGTAGCAATGAAAGTCTTCTTTCTAATATAAATAGAATTATATCAATTGGAATTTTATATAGAAATATATGACCAAAATATTAAGGTTGTATCAATCTGTCCAAATCAACTCATTCCCGAATTTGATTCTCTTGATGCAAATCTTATTTCTAATATGTCCACATGGTTGTGTTCAACCATTCAATGCATGTTTAGACCATGAGAGCTCATTTTTTACCCATAAATAGCTTTAGCTAGTTGACTTCACTTCCTCTTCTACTTGGATCCCATCAAAGCCCATTTAGATATGTAAACACAATAAAGGTCCAACTCACCTATTATAAATATAAATAACCCAAATAAGTAATGAATTAACACAAATTAGGATTGCAATTCTAGATTTAAAAATATTAAATTCAACATTATTTAGTACATCAAATAACCCCTAACTAGCATATTGCTAGTCTCTAGCAATCTGTACATTTGAAAAATAGAAAATAAAAAACATGCCACTTTATAGGCTGTCACAACTACATTTAGCACACATAGCAAACTGTTAAAACCCTAACTTGCGCTAGGGGATGAGTTGTGTCTTATGAGGGTTTGTAGTTAATATACACACCAAAATTCAAAAACACATGGGTTGCCTCCTAACCAATGCTACATTTTCGGTCTTTAGCTTGACAAAACAAAGAAGAAGAGAAGGAAAAAAAAGAACTATGAATGAAAATGTTATCAAGTTATGTTTAGGAAGTAAAAACTAAGATAATAACTATAATGTAAGACCAAATAACTCTTTTATTCCCACTTAGCAAACTTCAAACTTTACCATTGCCTCTAAAATACTCAAGCACTAGTTTTCATAGATTAACTATTTAAAAATATTCATGAAAGTACAAACTATTAAATTTCTATATAGATAAACTTTTGAAACAATGTGTTAGTGAGTGTATATAAAATTTTGACAAGATAATTAGAGGATCTGTCTTCTAAAGTAGTATGCTCTTCTACTCACCAAGAGATGTTTAAATAGCTAAAAAACTAGTTCAAAACTTAGCAACATGTCTGAGATAACAAGCGGTTTAGATATTCACTTTAATACCTTGTGTGTTTTATCTATGATATTCTAGCATGGTTACATTTTTACAATGATGGCTTCACCCTATCTTATAAAATAAAACATTATGTAAAAATTTTACTTTTTTCCCTTTTTTTTAATATGATCGACATCACTTTTTTTGACTCCCTTTCTTTATCTTTTTTTATAGGTATCCCTTTTCGAAGTACCCTGTTTAATTCACAGGTTGCTTTCTATAATGATAATAATCCACTAATTTTTTCTTCTTTCCATGCCAACCAAGTTAACAAGAAGGTCAAAGTTCATCAGACTTGGTCTCTTAAGATTCTGGGTGAGTATTAGATAACAACTACATAATTCAACTTCAACTCCAAAAATTAGTCAAGTGTAAGTAAAATTGTGAAAACCAACATTAGTTTCTAGGATCCTCTTCATGAAAGTTAATTGAAAAGATTTATAACAAAAGGAAAGTTTAATTAAAAATATCCAGGTGTCATCATTATCTAGAGATCAAAGCAATGAAGAAGAATACCAAAAAATGATGAAGATTATCATAGTCAATACTATTAACAGAAATGATCAAAAATCACCCTGAACCCAAATGAAACATTGTCATCAATGTTTGAAAAAGAGTTTTTTTGTTGTTAATTTGTTTTTGAGAAACAAAAAAATCATAAAAAGATCAACCCTCATAAAAAGGATCTTCAAGAATTGTGGACTAAACTTCTAGGACAAAATGGTCTAAAAATGGTTTCAAATGTTTTGTATTAAATTTAAAAATATTACCAATATTTGAGGTTTCAATTTCAATAGTTCCATAAGAATAAATAGTTTTTACAATGAAAGAACCTATCATAGAATTCCTTCATTCTTTTGTATAAAGATGGAGCCTAAAATTATATAAAAGAACTTTTAGAGATTGTTCAAAAGTCTTACGAAGTATGTTCCTATCATGAATTCTTTCATTTTTTCTTTGTACATTCTAGCACTCTCATAAGCATCATGATGAATCTCATATAATTTATTTAGCTATAATTTTCTATGCAACCCAGCCTTGTTAAGATTGAAGTTGACAGCCTTGATTGTCCAATAGGCCGTATATTCTAACTCAACAGGCAAGTGGCAAGCCTTTCAAAAAATTAATCAATTAGGGGACATTCTAATCGGGGTTTTAAAAGTAGTACAATGAGCCCAAAGAGCATTGGTTAGTCCCAATGACCATTCCATACTATTTGGATTCACCATTTTTTATTTTTGGCAAAATATATTTTTGATTTCTTGCTTTGAAATTTCTACTTGTCTACTTGTTTGCAAGTGATAAGGTATGATCCAATAAAATAAAGTTCAATTAAATATTTTTAAATCTTGAATTGCAATACTATTGTGTTAAATCATTGCTTATTTAGGCTATTTATATCTTAAATATATGAGTTGGGCCTCCGTTGTGTATACATGTCTAAATAGGCTTCCACAGGATCTAAGTGGAAGAGGAAGTGAGCCCAACTACTTAAAGATATTTAAAAGTCAAGATTGTGCTCCTAATAGTTTAAACATGCATAGAATGGTTAAACACAACCTTGTTGACCCATTAGATTTCATATTTGCATCAAGAGGACCAAATTTAGGAAGAAACTAATTTGGACAGATTGACATAGCCTTAGTTAGTATTTTAATCATATCCTTCTACATAAAATTTGGATTAATATGATTCTGGTGACATTATAAAGACAACTTTCGTGGAAACAATCAATATTTCAGGAAGAAATTCATAATGCCGAAGATATATAGGTCAAACGTAACATGCAAAGGGACAACTAGTCAATTAACCTGGGGCAACACATAGAGGATCTCTTCACTGGATGCGATTGATACACATAAGGAAATATAATGAGGCTGATTGGATAACTAAAGGAAAATTGAAGGATACTTATTTGTAAAATAAATTATTGATTTATTTAATTGATTTAGAATCTAATCATTGCCAAAGAAGCAACTAATGAAACAATCAATTAGAAAGCAATCAAGGGATATAATTGGACCTTCCCCTTCTACTCGTATAAATAGAGGGTGAACATGGGAGAGGCATCATCTCCTCCTCTTTGGAGTTCTCTTCTCCTATTTTTCTTCTCTTCTTTTGTACTTTTGATTTTTACTTATATTTTAATTTCTTTCTAGGCTCTTTAGTTAAGGATAGAGGAGATTTGTAACAATCTAATGGAATTTTATTCATGTTTAATCAATGATTACAAGTAAGTATTGTTTATTTAAAGTGATGTTTATTTAATATTATTTATCTTCTTGTTTTTTTATGATCTTAATATATTAGATGCTTGAAGGCTCTCCTTCTTGATCTTTTGTGGTTTTAATACAAAGAATTCTTAAAGAAATAATTTTTTTTATCCTTCACTATCCAAAGTATTTCTTACCATTATTTTTGTTTTTAATATTCATATCTTCCGATTAGATAAAATATTCATTTAATTCTAACTAAGATAACATGACACATAACGAACATCACTAGATGTTAGAATGACCCTTAATGCCTTAGTGTTTTATCTTATTGATTTCTTAACTCATTATTATCTCAATACTCTTCTACTCTTTATTTCTTAATCTTTCTTTACTCCTTTTATTTTTTAATCATTGTGATAGTCACACAAAGGCAATCCTTGTTGATTCAACCTTGCATGACTACATCTACTTGTGCACTTGCAAGTAATATAACCATAGGCTTTAGGCTGTGGCTCAATTTAATGAATAAATAGTTTAGGTGTAACAAGTTATTAGCGTCGTTGTTGGGGATTGCAACGTGTGACAATAACGCCAGTTACAAAATATTCTCCCTATTCATTTTTTTTTGTTATTTATCTTTCTTCTCTTTTTCGATTGCTAAAAGTGAGAGTAGTGGGAAGAAAAATCGTTGAAGAAGCTCAACTGGAAAGATCTCTTGGACTTGTCATTGCTCAAAGTATTAAAGAAGGCCACTTGAAGCATTGCGGGTAGTTTCATTCCACTTCCTTTACTTCATTTCTTTTGGTTCTTATATTTTTTTTTAGAATTGTTTTGTTTATATAACAAGTTTGAATTGTGTGTTTTGCTTTAGTTAAGTTATAGATCTTCTTTATTTTAATTTTACTTTTTTGATTCTTTTCTTTTTGTTCTTTCCAAAAAAAAAGTAAAGTTTCTCATTTTTTATGCGCTAATGGCAATGTGATCAAAGTGGTTGCTTAAAAAGTGTTGATATTGTTCTTAATATTTCTAAGTTTTCTCTTTCTTTTAAAACTATTGATGATGGTACAAGTAATAATGGTTTTAATGAAGTGCAAAATAATAAACAAGTTAAAACCTTGCATGATTATTTGCAACCAACTAGATCAAGTTCTCCTTCTTACATGATTTTTCCAAATAATGTGGGCGGTTTTGAACTCAAGTTGCATGTAATTCAATTACTACCCATATTTGCATTTAAAGGAATTTGAAGAGGTTTGTGCAACTTTGCCAAACTAAAATGTTTCAAATGATGTTATTAGATTAAAACTCTTTACATTTTCTTTAAAGATAAAAAATAAAAAATTAGTTGAATTCTTTGAAGCCAAGATCTATTAGAACATAGCAAGAAATACAAAGAGAATTTTTGAAAAAGTTTTTCCCCACCTATAGAACTAATGTACTTAGAAAGATTATCATGAATTTTTAACAAAGACAAAATGATATTTTCTTTCAATATTAGGAGAGATTTAAATAGCTTTTGTTGTTGTGCCCACATCATGGATATGAAAGATGACATACAATTAGTTTATTTCATAATTGCTTAAATTTTCAAATGCGGCAATTTGTTAAAATGATGTGTAATGGAGAATTTTTTAGTAAAGAACCTAAGGAAGCATGAGATTATTTTGATGTGTTGGCTGAAAATGCTAAATCATGGGAAGATTCTAATGAATTTAAAAGTAGTAATAAGACAAAATTTAATGTGACAACTAAGGGGGCATGTACTTTCTTAAAGAAGATGATGATGTAAAAGTAGAAATTTTAAGTCTAACGAGAAAAGTTGAGGCTATAAAAATTATTAAAGAAAACATGTCTAAAGCTTCTCAACAAGCATAAGATATTTGTAGTATATGTAACAGTGATAGACACCAAACACAAGATTATCCAATAATCCCTGCTTTTCAAGGGGTATTGCATACTCAAGCAAATGCTATGAATACTTACAAAAGACCTTTCTCTTCTCCTTATTCTAAAATTTATACTCCTAATTGGAGAAATCATCCTAACTTTAGTTGAAGAAATGAGTTTAATGTGTAGGTACCGCGTTCTTCTTCAAATTATGTTCCACTACATAAGAAGACTTTTGAATACACATTGCAAACATTAATGCAAAGTCAAGTAGAAATCAGCAACCAAACAATGCAAGTCATTAATTACTTAAAGCCTTCTATCACTCAGTTGACCTCAACTTTGAGCACTCAAGAAAAAGGGAAGTTCCCTTCTCATACTCAACCAAATCCTAAAGGTCAATTTGTAATTGAAAATTTGAATTATTCAAGTTCACAAGAAGAGTATGCTAAGTCCATCACCACTTTGAGAAGTGGAAAAGTTATCAACAAAGACATTCCAAAGAAGGTTGTTGAACCTAAGGAGTCTTTCAATTCAAAGCATGGTGATGAACTTAACAACTCCGATTGTGTTTCTTCAATTCCTACTTTCTTTCCCCAAATATTACAATCTTATTCTAAATTAGTGCAAAATCATGACATTCTTGAAACTTTTAAACAAGTGAATATTAACATTCCTCTCTTAGAAGCCATTAAAAAATTCCATCTTATGCAAAAAATTTTAAAGACCTTGATACAATCAAGCGTAAGCTAAATACACAAAAGTCCCCACTCAAATATAAAGATCCTAGTTGTTCAACCATATCATGTATAATTGGGAATTATAGAATTGAAAAAGCTATGCTTGATCTTGGGGCAAGTGTTAATCTCTTACCTTATTCTATTTATGAAATATTTGGCCCCATTGAATTGAAGCCCACAAGTATTACACTTCACTTGCAGATCGCTCAGTTAAAACACCAAAAGGAATTGTTGAGGATGTGCTAGTACAAGTAGAAAAGTTTTACTTTCCTGTTGATTTTATTGTTTTGGACACAACTAGTTTTAAATACTTGTACTCAAATTCCTGTCATATTAGGCCACCTATTTCTTACTACTTCTAATGCTCTTATTAATTGTAGAAATGGTATTATGAAGCTTTCTTTTGAAAATATAGCTTTGGAACTGAACATTTTTAATAGTTGCAGGTAACCAGGAGAGGACGATGATGTCCATGAAGTGAATATAATTAAAGGCCTTGTGCATGACAAATTTCTTTTCATTTTCTGACCCTCTAGAGGCTTGTCTTGCTCAATTTAATTTTGATGATGAATATGTGATTAATGATGTAAATTCTTTATTAAAGTCAACCCCCATGTTGGATACTAAAAAGTGGAAGGTACACTTTAAGGAATTACCTCCTCCTAGTAGCATTCCCCTCCCCTCAACTGTCCAAATACCTAAACTTGAGTTAGAACCCCTTCCTAATGAGCTTAAGTATACATTTTTGGGTGAAGCAAAGACATACCCTCTTGTTGTTTCCTCACAATTGGACACATAAGAGCAAAAGTTGCTCTATGTCCTTAAAGAGCATAAAAGTGCAATTGGTTGGACCATAGCTGATATTAAAGAATTTAGTCTTTTAGTCTGCACTCACAGGATCTTCTTGGAAGATAATGCTAAACTCTCTAGAGAAATGCAACGTAGGTTGAACCCTAACATGAAAGAGGTTGTGAGAGTAGAAGTCTTAAAATTGTTAGATGTAGGGATCATATTCCCTAGTTCTGATAGTCAGTGTGTAAGTCCTACCCAAGTGGTGCCTAAGAAATCCGGTGTGACTATAGTAAAAAATGAAAAAAATGAGTTGATGCCAACTAGGGTCACCACCGGTGCATATGTATTGACTATAGAAAACTCAACTTTGTCGCTAGGAAAGATCATTTTCCCTTATCATTTTCACTAGAAAACTCAACTTTATCCATTTGGTACCTTTGCTTATAGAAGAATGTCGTTTGGATTGCGTAATGCTCTTGCCACAAAAATGCATGATGTGTATATTTAGTGATATGGTAGAGCATTTTTTAGAAGTTTTTATAGATAATTTTTCTGTCTTTGGAGATTCATTTGTTGATTGTCTTAATAATTTGAAAAAAGTTTTGGTCAGATGTGAGGAGAAAAACCTTGTTTTAAATTGGAAAAATGTCTTTTATGGTCATTAAGGGAATTGTACTTGGTCATATTGTTTCTAGGCAAGGAATTCAAGTGGATAAAGCCAAAATTGAATTGACTGCTAATTTACCTAGTTAAAAAACAATTAAAGATGTTAGATCCTTTTGGGGGCATGCATGATTTTATAGAAAGTTTATTAAAGATTTTAGTGTTATATCTAAGCCATTGTTCAACCTTCTATCAAAGGACAACTCCTTTCAATTGAGTGAAACATGTGAGCAAGACTTGAAAAAACTAAAGAACATGCTTATTTATGCTCCTATTATGCAACCACCTATCTGGAGTTTGCCTTTTGAAATCATGTGTGATGCTAGTGATTATGCTGTTGGGGTTGTTCTTGGGCAAAGAAAAGATAAAAAGCCTTGTGTCATTTATTATGCAAGTAGGACTTTAAATAATGCTCAAATGAACTACTCAACTATTGAAAAGGAACTTTTTGTTGTGGGGTTTGCACTTGACAAATTTAGATCATATTTGATTGGTTCCCAAATTATTATTTTTACTAACCATGCTGCTCTCAAATATCTTCTGAGCAAGAAGGATGAAAAGCCCATATTACTCAGGTGGATCCTCCTACTCCCAGAATTTGATCTCACTATCAAAAACAAGAAAGGAGTAGAGAATGTGGTTGCCGGTCATTTGTCAAGATTAGAGTTTTCTAATTCCTTAGAAACATTGCCAATGAAGGACTCCTTTCCTGATGAACATTTGTTCAGCACATCTCATATTCCATGGTATGTAGACATTGCAAACTATATTGTGATAGGTAAAACTCTCACTCATTGGACTCAATAAGATAGAAACAAATTCTTCATATAGGTAAAATATTTCTTTTGGGATGATCATTTTTTGTTTAAATATTGTCTGGACAAAATAATTAGGAGATGTGTGTCAGATTTTGAGCATATGAATACTATCTCCTTTTGCCCTTCTCAAACATGTGGTGGTCATTTTTGTGCAAAAAATACAAATGCCAAGATTTACAATGTGGTTTTTATTTGCCAACTCTCTTCAAAGATACTTATGAATTTTGCAAATCATGTGATCATTGTCAAAAGTTAGGAACCATATCCCGTAGGAACATGATGCCTCTTAACCCAATTTTGGTTGTTGAAATTGTTTACTGTTGGGGCATTGATTTCATAGGACCTTTTCCTCCCTCTTTTGGCTATCTTTATTTTTTGTAGCTATTCATTATGTATCTAAATAGATTGAGGCTATTCCATGCAAAACAAATGATCACAAAGTTTTTGTAAAATTTTTGAAAGAAAATATTTTGTCAAAATTTGGAACACCTTGAGCTATTATAAGTGATCGAGGGTACACACTGTTGCAATAGGTCGTTTGAGGCCTTGATGAAAAAATATGGGATCGCACATAAAGTTGCTATACCTTATCACTCACAAACAAGTGGACAAGTAGAAATTTCAAATTGAGAAATTAAAAATATTTTACAAAAAATGATGAATCAAAATGGTAAGGATTGGTCATTAAGACTAACCGATGCTCTCTTGGCTTAAAATACTGCTTTCAAAACCCTGATTGGAATGTCCCCTTATCGACTTATTTTTGGAAAGGCTTGTCACTTTCGTGTGGAGTTAGAACATAGGGTTTATTGGGCAATCAAGGCTATCAACTTCAATCTTGACAAGGTTGGGTTGCATAGAAAATTACAGCTAAATGAATTAGATGATATTTGACATGATGCTTATGAGAGTGCTAGAATATACAAGGAAAGAATGAAGGCATTTCATGATAAGAATATACTTGTATGACTTTTAAATCATCTCAAAAAGTTCTTTTGTATAATTCTAGGCTTCATTTATTTCCTAGAAAATTAAAATCTCATTGGACAGGTCTTTCCATTCTAAAAACTGTTTATCCTTATAGAACTGTTGAAATTGAAAACCAAAAGAATGAAAATGTTTTCAAAATTAATGGAAAGCAACGAATAAATTAGACTTGAGTACTTCGAAAAGGGCCGCCTATGAAAAAAAAGAAAAAACCAAAAAAGAAAAAAAGAAAGGAAGTAAAAAAAAGAGTGATGGACATCATATGAAGAAAAAAAAACAAAGTTGCTAAATAATATGTCATTTTGTAAGAAAGTGTGAAGCCATCGTTGTAACAATGCAAGCATGCTGGAATATCACAAATAAAGCATACGAGGTATTAAAGTGAACATCCAAATTGCTTATTATATCAAATAGGTTGCTATGTTTTGAATTGGTTCTTTTGGCTATCTAAACATCTCTTGATGAGTAGAAGAGCATACTACTTTAAGACACTGATCCTTTAATTATGTTGTCAAAATTTTTCATCGACTCACTAACACATTGTTTCAAAAGTTGCTCTACATAGAAATTTTATGGTTTAGACTTTCATGAATATTTTTCTAATTTTTAATCTATGAAAACTAGTGCTCGAGTATTTTAGAGATTATTGTAAAGTTTGATGTTTGCTAAGTGGGGATGAAGTGGTTTTTTGGTCTTGCTTTACAATTATTATCATAGTCTTTACTTCATCAACACAACTTGTTAGCATTGTTACTCATATTTTGTTTCTCTTCTTATCTTTGTCTAGCTGAAGACATAAAATAGCAGTACATGGGAGGCAACCCATGGCTTTTTTGAATTTTGTGGGTAAATTCACTACAAACCCTCATGTTACACAACATGTCCACTAGCGCAAGTTAGTTGTTTAACTGCTTGCTACATGTGCTAAATGTATTCGTGATGGCCTATGAAAGTGGCATGTTTTCTTTTAAAATATTTTTCTTATCGAACGCATAAATTGCTAGAGACTAGCAATATACTGGTTGTGGTGTATTTGATGCACTAAAATAATGTTCAATTAAATATTTTCAAATTTTGATTTGAAATTATATTTTGTGTTAATTCATTGCTTATTTGGGCTATTTATATCTTGAATAGGTGAGTTGGGCCTTCGTTGTGTTTACATGTCTAAACAAGTTTTCATAGGATCCAAATGGAGGAGGAAGTGAAACCCAACTACCTAAAGTTATTTAAAAGGCAAGAATAGGCTCCTAATGCTCTAAACATGCATGGAATGGTCGAATACAACCTTGTGTACCCATTGAATTTAAGATTTGCATCAAGAGAACCAAATTTGGGAAGAAAGTGATTAGGACAAATTGACACAGCCTTAGTATTTCAATCATATCCTTTATTATAAAATTAGTATTGATATGATTCTATTGGAATTAGATAAAAGAGTTTCAAGGCTACAATTAGTATTTTAGGAAGAAATTTATAATGCCGAAGATATATGGGTCAAATCTGGCATGCAAAGGGACTGCTAGTCAATTAATCTGGGGCTAACACATAGAAGATCTTTTCACTGGTTGTGATTGATACACATAAGGAAATATAATGAGGCTGATTAGATAACTAAAGGATACTTATTTGAAAAATAAATCATTGATTTATTCGATTGATTTAGAATCTAATCACTGCCAAAGAAGCAACTAATCAAGCAATCAATTATGAAGCAATTAAGGGATATGATTGGACCTTCCCCTTTGAAACAATCTCTTCTACTCTTATAAATATAGGGGCAGACGTGGGAGAGGCATCATCTCCTCTGTGGAGTCCTCTTTTCCTATTTTTCTTCTCTTCTTTTGTACTTTTGATTTTTGGTTTTATTGTAATAACTTTCTAGGCTCTCTAGCTAAAGCTAGAGGTGATTTGTAACAATCTAATTGAGTTCTATTCATATTTTATCAATGGTTTGAAGTATGTATTGGTTATTTGAAGTATTGTTTATTTAATATTATTTTACTTCTTGTTTCTTTGTGATCTTAACACATAAGATGCTTTAAGGCTCTCTTTCTTGATCTTTTGTAGTTTTGATACACAGAACTCTTGAAGAAACAATTTTTTTTATCCTTCATCTATCCAAAAGTATTTCTTACCTTTATTTTTATTTTTAATGTTCATATCTTTCATTTAGATAGAATC
The DNA here is from genome assembly GCA_035235625.1 of Saururus chinensis. Lineage (NCBI taxonomy): Eukaryota > Viridiplantae > Streptophyta > Magnoliopsida > Piperales > Saururaceae > Saururus > Saururus chinensis. Next base: position 35,610,174 of record CP141140.1, read on the forward strand.
TTCATTCAATTCTAACTTAGATAACATGATACATTAAGAACATCACTAGATGTTACAATGACCCTTAATGCCTTAGTTTTTTATCTTATTGATTTCTTAATTCTTCATTACTTCAATACTCTTCTACTCTTTTTTTCTTAATCTTTATTTACTCCTTTTATTTTGTAGTGATTGTGATAGTCATAAAAAGGCAATCCTTATGGATTCAACCTCGTAAGATTATATCCACTTGTGCACTTGCAAGTAATATAACCCTAGGCTTTAGCTTAATTTAATGAATCAATAGTTTAGATGTAACAAAGTGTAGCAACTTTATGTGTGATTCTGTATTTTTTCATCAAGGCCTCAAAGGACCTATTGAAAAAGTGTGTACCCTAATCACTTATAATGGCTCGAGGTATTCCAAATCTTGACAAAATATTTTCTTTCAAATTTTCACAACTTTGTGATCATTTGTTTTACATGGAATAGCGTCAATCCATTTAGACACATAATCAATAGCTACTAAATATAAAGATAGCCATAAGAGAGAGGAAAATGTCCCATGAAATCAATGCCCCAACAATAAAAAATTTCAACAACCCAAATTGGGTTAGGAGGCATCATGTTCTGATCGGATATGGCTCCTAACTTTTGACAATGTTCACATGCTTTACAGAATTCATAAGTGTCTTTGAAAAGAGTTGGCCAATAAAAACCACATTGTAAAATCTTGGAAGTAGTCTTTTTAGTAGAAAAGGACCACTATCTGCTTTAGAATGGCAAAAGTAGATAACATTGGTATGCTCAGAATTTGGCACACATCTCCTAATATTTGGTCAAGACAACATTTAAACCAATAAGGATCACTCCATAAGAGTTTTTTTACCTTTATGAATAATTTTTTTCTATCTAGTTGAGTCCAATGAGATGGTGTTTTACCTATCACCAGATAATTTGTAATGTCGGCATACAATGGAATATGAGAGGTGAACAACTGTTCATTAGGAATGGAGTCCTTGATTGGTAGTGGTTCCAAGGAAATCATAAAAATCTAATCTTGACAAGTGATTGGTGACCACATTCTCTGCTCCTTTCTTGTCTTTAATAGTGAATTAAATTCTTGTAGTAGGATGATCCACCTAAGCAATCTGGGTTTTGCATCCTTCTTGCTTAGGAGACATTTTAAAGCAGTATGGTTTGTAAAATTAATAATTTAAGAACCAATTGAATATGACTTAAATTTGTCGAGTGTAAACACTAAAACAAGAAGTTACATTTTAGTAGTTGAATAATTCATTTGACCACTATTTAAAGTCCTACTTGCTTAATGAATAACACAGGTCTTTTTATGTTGCCCAAGAATAGCCCCAACATCATAATAATAGCATCACAAATGATTTCAAAAAGCAAATTCTAGTAAGGTGATTGCATAATAGCAGCAGAAATAAGTATGTTCTTTAGGTTTGTTAAGGATTGTTCACATGCTTCACTCCATTCAAACGAGCTGTCCTATAATAGAAGGTTGCACAATGGTTTAGATATAACACTAAAATCTTTAATGAACCCTCTATAAAATCTTGCATGCCCCAAAAAATATGCAACATCTTGAATTATTTTTGGACTAGGTAAATTGGCAATCAACTCAATTTTTGCCTTATCCACTTTAATTCCATGCATAGAAACAATATAACAAAGTACAATTCTATTAGTGACCATAAAATGACATTTTTCCCAATTTAAAACAAGGTTTTTCTCCTCACATCTAACCAATTTTTTTTCTAAATTATTAATAAAATCATCAAATAAATCTCCAAAGATAGATAAATCATAAAAAAAACTTCATGAAAATTGTAACACCCCAGGTTTTCATTCACATCAGCATGTGGCAATGCCAACTCAGGGTGCTAACTTGCCAAGCCAATAACACAACACCTAAATAAATTACCTACTAAAGCAAAATCTTCGTTAACCAGGATCTTGGCTCAGCCAAGTGCAAGTACTATAACATAATAAAATAACATGATTAGAAATCTAATGGTAACACAATGCCTTATTGCAAGTTAGCAAGAAATAAAGAAACTAAAGTTCTACTGGCTTAGGAGAATCTACCCTGCTAACTTTGGGCAAATTCTGCTAAAAAAACACCTACTCTGAAACTGGTGTTGATCTTGCATCAAAAAATGAATTGGTATTTGATGTGCCCAGTGTAGGCACAATCAATATCAAGGACATTCACGGAGTGAGAGGGGAGAAGCAAGGAAGAAAGGGGAATAGCATAATTGCAAAACAAGAAGGGGATCGTCCCATATAGGGGAAGACCAGTCTCCTAGGGAGTCATGCCCAACCCAAACCAGACCGGTTCAGTTCCCTAGGTGGACACGCCAGTTAGTGGTTTGGCTAGCCCGGGCCACTAACTGAACCAATAGTGTTTTACATCTAAATACCAAAGTAAAGCAATACTAAGCTATTACAATAAGAAATAATTCCAATGCCAAGAAGTAAAAGAAATAAAGTAGAGTTATGGGAGTCATTAGAGAGACTGGTCATCGTGCACAACACTCCACCATGCTTCTTCTATTGGCCTTATCCTCAAGGCGACCAAGCCGGAAAATGCACCATAAACTCATCCTCAGGCATCCACTTAGAATCCTCAAGTGGCTGCCCCTGCCAAGAAATCAAGACCTCTGTAATAATGTGACTAGAGCGGTGGACCCAATGCTTCTCAAGCACCAAAGCAGGGACAGGGTCGGACGGCTGAACTGGGCCCATCAGGGGAGGGGGAGGAGCCCCCACAACTAAGGACTTACCACATACAAATCGCCGCAGACGAGACACACGAAAGACAGGGTGAACCAAAGAGTTAGGGGGCAAGGCCAGGTGGTAGGCCACTAGACCAACATGCCCCTCAATAGCATAGGGACCATGGAAATGGGGAGCAAGCTTCAACTTCATAGGCTAAAACATGGAGGTCTGTCTATGAGGAAGAACTAACACATAAACCAAATCACCCACTGTATACTCGTGCCCAGTATGGTGACGACCATAAATCTGCTTCATCCAATTCTGGGCAGATGATAAATTCTCCTTGAGCTGATGTAAGACCTCATCGTGTGTCTGCAGCATATAGTCCACCTCCACCACGGAAGAGCGGTAAGGTACATACGATAACACCATCGGTGGCAGACGGCCATACAGCACCTCAAATGGAGTGAACCCGGCGTGAGTATGATAGGCAGTATTATAATACCACTATGCCCATGGAAGAAGCTGAAGCCATCAGCGTGGCTGCGTCATAGCAAAGCATCGAAGATACTGCTCTAAGCAACGGTTAACCACCTCAGTCTGGCCATCCATCTGGGGGTGATAAGCAATGCTCATATGGAGAGACGACCCCTGTAAAGTAAAAAACTCCTGCCAGAACTACGAAAGGAAGATCCTGTCTTAGTAAGAAACAATCATGCGGGGCATACCGTGAAGTCGGGCAACCTCACGAACATAAAGCTCAGCTACAGTCGTGGCGGTGGAGGGATGGCCCAACACACAGAAATGAGCATACTTGGACAGCCTGTCCACCACAACCATAATCACGGACTTACCCTACACCACGGGCAAAGCCTCCACAAAGTCCATCGAGGCGTCCTCCCAAACCTTATTTGGAATAGGCAAGGGCTGCAACAAACCGGCAGGGGAAGTCGTGGCCGCCATAGCCCTCTGACAAACATCACAAGCAGCCATGTATTCATGGACAGTCCGACGTATACCCTGGCACAGGAAGCTCTGGTTGACCCATTTGTAGATGCAGAAGAGAAGGTCCTTCCAGAAGGTCAGCAACATTGGGAATCCATAGGCTGTCCTTCCAGAAGAGAAGGTCATCCTGCCACACAAAGAAAGGCCAGGCAGCAGGGTTGGTCTGGAGTATGGCAATCACATCTTGCGTCCATGAATCCACACTATAAGCCTACCGTAACTCCACAATAAAGGGGCAAGATAGTGTAGAGAAAGCCAAGCAAGAGCCCAGCCCCGGGCTGCGAGAGAGCACGTCGGACACGATGTTCTCAGACCCTTTCTTGTACACGATCTTGTAGTCATATCCAAGCAACTTGCTTACCCACCACTGCTGAGAGGGAGTAGACACCCGTTGTTCCAAGAAATATTTCAGTGGCTGGTGATTGGTATGAATCAGGAACCAGCGGCCAAGTAAATAAGCCGCCACTTGTCAACCGTGAGGACGATAGCCAATATCTCCTTCTCATACACTGACGGGACAGGGAGTGGCCAGCCTAGGCTTTATTGAAATAAGCAATAGCGCACTCATCCTGTAAAAGAACCGCCCCCAAGCCTACCTCTGAAGTGTTCGTCTCCACCACAAATGGTCAGCTAAAGTCGGGTAACAGCAGAACTGGGGCAGAGGCCATAGCCTGCTTAAGCCCCTCAAATGTCGTTTGGGCCTCCGTAGTCCAAACAAAAACCCCCTTCTTAAGCAGGTCTGCAAGGGGCGAGTCAACTCACCATACCGATTGATGAACCGCCGATAATAACCTTTAAGGCCAAGAAAACCCCTGAGTGCCTGGACTCATGTGGGTGGCGGCCAAGATAGCATGGCGAACACATTAGCCGGGTCAGTAGCAACACCGCTAATTGATATAATATGGCCCAGATAATCAACCTTTGGGCTGCCAAAGGAACACTTTGAATGCTTCAGGAATAAGGAATTGTCGTGTAAGATAAAGAAGACCGACTTGAGATGCGGCAAGTGCTCCACCCAAGATCTGTTGTACACCAAGATATCATCAAAGAAGACCAACATATAGCGAAGCAAAAACGGCCTGAAGATATCATTCATGAGGCATTGGAATGTGGAGGGGGTGTTGGTCAACCCAAATGGCATGATGAGAAACTCAAAGTGGCCATCATGAGTCCGGAATGCAGTCTTGTGCACATCTGCTAGTTGCACCCAAATCTGGTGATATCCTGAATGCAGGTCGAGCTTACTAAAGACAGTGGCACCTGTTAGCTCATCCAACAACTCCTCAATCACCGGTATGGGGTATTTGTCTTTGATGGTGATTGCATTCAAGTCTCGATAGTCAACACAGAACCTCCATGAACCGTCCTTCTTGTGAACCAGTAGCACTAGAGACAAGTACGAACTCATACTAGGACAAATGATCCCGGACTGAAGCATGTCCGCCACGAGCCGCTCAATCTCTGATTTTTGTATGTGAGGATAATGGTAAGGGCAGACATTGGCTGTGGCCGCCCCCAAAAAGCTGGGGATTGATGGTCATGAGGCTGGACCAGAGGAAGACCTTGCGGCTCAACGAACAAGTCCTGATGGTCTGCCAACAACTCCTGGAGATATGAATGCATCTCATCCTGAGTCACCTCGAAGTGGCACGCTGCTGCAAGAGAATCCCTTGGGGGATGAACCGGAAGAAGGAGCTCACGGACTGGGCTGAGAGGAGGGTGCTCGGCCCAGAGCCTTCGATCCGGACCTACTGCCCGTTAAGCTCAAAGTCCATCACCATCTCCCGAAAGTTCCAAACCACATCACCAAGCTCTTGCAGCCATTGCACACCCAACACCACATCCACCCCCTTTGTAGGCAGCTAGAAGAATTCGGTAACAAACGTGTGGCCCTAGACAGAGAGCATAGCCTGAGCACAAACCCCAGAACAGATGCTCCCTATCGCCAATCAACACATCAAATGGCTTAGAATCTGAGACAAAACAACCTAGCCGATGGGCTACCTTCTCATTAAAGAAGTTATGAGTAGACCCACTGTCGATCAAGATAGCCACTTGTTGCCGTTCAGGTAACCCTGTACTCGCATCTTGCATGGAGTGAATGCCCCCAAAAATGTATGGACTGAAATTTTGGACAGCACGTCCTCAGAGGAAAATGAATCAACTCCAGCCCCTCCTTCGCTATCATCTTCTACCTCCTCCATGAGAAGGCTGCCCTTAACAGAATAGCGGTGCCCGGGAACAATGTTCTCATCATAGAGAATACACAACCCCTTAGACCGGTGTTCCTCTATCTGGGCCGGGGTGAGGCGTCAGACAATTTGGTTGGGCAGGGCAGCCTGCTATCGGGCTGCTGGTGCGTGCGGCCAGTGGGTTGGCGCTCAGGGCAAGCCAAGACATAGGTCCAAGCCGGCCACCTCTGCGTTGCCTAGCCAGCTTCTCCTCCTCGATGCGGGCATGGTGTACAATGTCCCTCATGCTGGTGCAAGGGAAATGGTGCAATTCCTCAGGAATCTCAGGCTTTAGACCACGCTTGAATGTGCTCACCAAGGCAGTGACCGGCCATTCAAGGAGGCGGTTGGCCACCTTCATAAACTCTGTATAGTATGCATGGATAGCGGTGGTCTGGCGCAGGGTAGAGAGCATCTCATTGAGTCCTGGAATTCATTCGGCCCAAACTGAATACAAAGCTCGTCAAAGAAGGTGGGCCTAGGTGGGGTAGCGCACCTCCTTTTCAAAAACTCTGGAACCAAATTGAAGCATTCCCGTCAAGGTGGAAGGCAGCGATGCATAGGTGTTCAGCCTCAGAACCCTTGGTAAGCAAAAAACTTTTTTGCCTTGTACACCCATTCGACAGGATCGTCATTGCCATTATAGCGGGGGAACTGTAGGCTAGCCAAACGGGGTTCAGTCCCCCCGTGGTCCACCACGGTGCCCGAGATACTCCTCCAACTCATCCACTGCGTCCTAGAACTGATTTTGAGGGGGCGGCATCATAGGGGCATTTTCCCGAACACCTTGTGTGCCTCGCATGTCCCAGGCCTGGCGTCTCCCCTCTAGCGCATGGTTGCCAATGCCAAATCGCACCGGACATGAGCGAACTCTCGTGTCGATGTCTACCAGTGCCGGGGGGCCAGGGAGGGTCGGTTCGGGGAGCTGTGATGGTCTGGCCCTCTCTAAGACGGCAGGGGGTGGCCCAGGTAGAATGGGCATTGTGCACACAGCCAGGAATTGTGCAGCTGCCTTGCTCTTCGCCTCCACACTTGCCAGACGCACGTTCATGGCATTCAACTAAGCCATAATTTCTGTCAGAGTGGATTCATAGGCTGCCATAGGAACGGCCTTCGGACTGTCCACGGATGCTGAGGAAGGAACGTCCTTCTCTGGAGGCACCTTGGGGACAGCGGCACCTTGCTTGCCTCGAGCCATGGCCGGGGATCGTAAATGCTCCGATACCAATGATGTGCCCAGTGTAGGCACAATCGATATCAAGGAGATTCGCACAGTGAAAGGGGAGAAGCAAGGAAGAAAGGGGCCCACTTGGTTTGGGTTGGGCACAACTCCCTAGGGGATTGGTTGTCCCCTATCCCTAGACTTCTCCCCTTTCTTCCTTGTTTATCCCCTTTCCTTGCATGAATACTCCTCGATACTGATTATGCCTTCATCGGGCACATCATTGGCATCAAAGCATTTACAATCCCCAGCCATGGCTCGAGGTAAGCAAGCTACCACTGTTCCCGAGGTTCCTCTAGAGAAGGAGGTTTCTGCCTCAGTGTCCATGGATAGCCAGAAGGACGTTCCTGAGGCAGCTGGTGAATCCACGCTATCTGCGATCATGGCTGCGTTGCAGGCCATGAATGTGCACTTGACAAGTATGGAGGCGAAGAACGAGGTGACTGCGTAGATCCTGGCTGTGCGCGCAGCGCCCATCCTTCCTGGACACCCTAGCACCGGCAGACATCGACACGAGGGTCTTCCCAGGTCCAGTGCGATTTGGCACTAGAAATCAAGCACTAGAGGGGAGACGCCAGGCCTGGGACATGCGAGGCATACCGGGTGTTCGAGAAAATGTCCCTATGATGCCACCCCCTCCAAATCAGTTCCACAATGCAGAGGAGTGATGGTGATGACAATCCTGTGGAATGGCTGTACAAGGCGGAAAAGTTCTTTGCCTACCAAGGGACGCATTTGGATGCTAAACGTCTATGCATCACTGCCTTTCACATCGATAGGGAGGCTTTAGTCTAGTTCCAGAGTTTTGAAAAAGAGGTGTGCTACCCCACCTAGGCAGCCTTCTTCGACGAGCTCTGCATTTAGTTTGGGCAGAATGAATTCTAGGACTTCAATGAGATGGTTTTCTCCCTACGCCAGACCACCACCATCCATGCATACTATACCGAGTTCATGAAGGTGGCCAACCAACTCCCTGATTGGTTGGTGGCCGCCTCGGTGGGCACATTCACGCATGGTCTAAAGCTTGAAATCTCTGAAGAGATGAACCACTTCCCTTGCACCAGCATGAGGGACGTCTTGCGCCATGCCCGCATCGAGGAAGAGAAGCTGACTAGGCACCACAGAGGCACGTGGATTGGACCTCTGCCCTGGCTTGTCTTGAGCACTAACCCACTAGTGGCAACCACTAGTAACCCGACAGCAGGCCGTCCTAGCCAACAGGCTGCACCGGCCAAATATATTGTCTGATGCCTTACTCCAACCCAGATGGAAGAGCGCTGGTCAAAGGGCTATGCTTTTTGCTATGATGAGAAGTTTGTTCCCGAGCACCGATGTTTTGTTAAGGGCAGCCTTCTCGTGGAGGAGGTAGAAGAGGATAGTGACGGAGCGGAGTTGATTCATTTTCCTCGGAGGACGTGCTACCCGAAATTACAGTCCATGCATTTTTCGGTGGCATTCACTCCACGCTTGATGCAAGTACAGGGTTACCTTAAGCGGGAGCAGCTGGCTTATCTTGATCGATAGTGGGTCTACTCATAACTTTATTAACGACAAGGTAGCCCATCGGCTGGGTTGTTTTGTATCGGACTCCAAACCATTTGATGTGCTAATTGGCGATAACAAGCATCTCCGGAATGCCGAGGTGTGTGAGCAGGTTACGCTCTCTATCCAGGGCCACATGTTTGTTACCGACCTATTCGTGCTGCCTACAAAGGGGGCGGATGTGGTGTTGGGCGTGCAGTGGTTGCAGGAGCTTGGTGATGTGGTTTGGAATTTTCGAGACATGGTGATGGATTTCAAGCTCAACGGGCAGCGGGTTCGGATGGAAGGCTCGCGGCCGGGCACCCTCCTCTCAGCCCAGCCCATGAGCTCTTTCTTTCGCTTCGCTCCCCAAGGACTTCTCTTGCAGCAGCATGCCACTATTGGGGTGACTCATGATGAGATGCCTTCAGATCTCCAGGAGTTATTGGTCGACCATTAGGATTTGTTCACAGAGCCGCAGGGCCTTCCTCCCGTAAGACCTCATGACCATCATATCCCTATCATTCCAGGGGCAACCCCAGTCAATGTTTGCCCTTACCATTATCCTCACATACAAAAATTGGAGATTTGAAAGGCTTGTAGTGGACATGCTTCAGTCCGGGATCATTCGACCTAGTACGAGTTCGTACTCGTCCCCGGTACTCCCGGTTCTCAAGAAGGATGGTTTGTGGCGGTTCTGTGTTGACTATCGTGCTTTGAACGCAATCACCGTCAAAGACAAATACCCCATACCAGTGATTGAGGTGCTGTTGGATGAGCTGACAGGTGCCATAGTCTTTAGTAAGCTCGACCTATGTTCAGGATATCACCAGATTTGAGTACAGCCCGCGGATATGACAAGACAGCATTCCGGACTCATGATGGCCATTTAGAGTTCCTGGTGATGCCATTTGGGCTGACCAATGCCCCCTCCACCTTCTAGCGCCTCATGAATGATATTTTCCAGCCGTTCCTGCATCACTATATATTGGTCTTCATGGATGACATCTTGGTGTACAACAGATCGTAGGCAAAGCACTTGACCCATCTTAGGTCGGTCTTCTCTATCTTGCGAGCTAACTCCTTATTCCTGAAGATTTCGAAGTGTTCCTTTGGTAGCCCGCAGGTTGATTATTGGGGCCATAATATCTCAAGGAGTGGTGTTGCTACTGATCCAGCCAAGGTGGCCACCATGCTTTCTTGGCCACCACCCACATGCATTCGGGCACTCAGGGATTTTTTGGGCCTTACAGGTTATTATCGCCGGTTCATCAATCAGTATGGCAAGTTGGCTCGCCCCCTTACAGAGATGCTTAAGAAGGGGGCTTTTGTTTGAACTGAAGAGGCCCAAACGACATTTGAGGGGCTTAAGCAGGCTATGGCCTACGCCCCGGTACTGCTATTACCAAACTTTAGCCGACCATTTGTGGTGGAGATTAATGCTTCAGAGGCAGGCTTGGGGGCAATTCTTTTGCAGGACGAGGGCCCTATTGCTTACTTCAGTAAAGTATTGGCAGGCCGCTCCCTGTCCCTATCAGTGTAAGAGAAAGAGATGTTGGCTATTGTCCTCACTATTGACAAGTGGCATCCTTACTTACTGGGTTGCCGGTTTCTGATATGTCCCGATCACCAGCCACTGAAGTATTTCTTGGAACAACGAGTGTCTACTCCCTCTCAGCAGTGGTGGGTAAGCAAGTTGCTGGGATATGACTATGAGGTTGTGTACAAGAAAGGGTCTGAGAACATCGTGGCCAATGTGCTCTCTCGCAGTCCGGCACCGGGCTCTTGCTTGGCTATCTCCACTCTATCTTGCCCCTTTATTGAGGAGTTACAGCAGGCCTATGGTTTGGATTCTTGGACACAGGATATCATTGCCTCCCTCCAGACTGACCCTGTGGCCCAGCCATTATTTGTGTGGCGGGATGACCTTCTCTTCTGGAAGGACCACCTGTGGGTTCCCAATGTTGCTAACCTCCGCCGCCGCATCCTTTCGTACTTCCATGAAACTCCTGCGGCGGGTCATGAGGGAGCCTTCTGCACCTACAAACGGGTCAGCTAGAGCTTCCTGTGGCAAGGCATACATCGGGTCGTCCATGACTATGTGGCCGCTTGTGATGTTCGTCAGTGGGCTAAAGTGACCACGACCTCACCCACCAGTTTGTTTCAACCCCTGCCGATTCCATATAAGGTTTGGGAGGACGTTTCGATGGACTTTGTGGAGGCTTTGCTTGTGGTGCAGGGTAAGTCCGTTATTATGGTTGTGGTGGATAGGTTGTCCAAGTATGCTCATTTCTACGCGCTGGGCCATCCCTTCACCTCCAAGACTATGGCTGAGCTCTATGTTCGGGAGGTGGCCCTACTTCACGGTATGCCCCGCATGATTGTTTCTAACCGTGATAGGATCTTCCTTTTGTAGTTCTGGCAGGAGTTTTTCACTTTACAGGGGTCATCTGTCCATATGAGCATTGCTTATCACCTCCAGACGGATGGGCAGACTGAGGTGGTTAACCATTGCCTGGAGCAGTATCTTCGATGCTTTACTAAGACGTAGCCCCGCTAGTGGCTTCAGCTTCTTCCATAGGCCGAGTGGTCTTATAATACTGCCTATCATATGTGCACTGGGTTCTCTCTGTTTGAGGTGCTCCATGGCCATCCACCACTGACTGTATTATCATATGTAACTCATTGTTCTTCTGTGGCAGAGGTGGATTATATGTTGCAGATGCGAGATGAGGTCTTACGCCAGCTAAAGGAGAATTTGTCATCTGCCCAGAACCAGATGAAACAGATTTATGATCATCGCCATAATGATCGCGAGTATGCAGTGGGGGGTTTGGTTTATGTGTCAGTTCTCCCTCATCGCCAGACCTCCTTGTTTCAGCCTAAGAACTCCAAGCTTGCTCCCCATTTCCATGGTCCTTATGTTAATGAGGAGCATGTTGGTCCTGTTGCATACCACCTGACTTTGCCCCCTGACTCTTTGGTTCACCCTGTCTTTCAAGTGTCACATCTGTGGTGATTTGTGGGGGACAAGTCATTGGCTGTGGACGCTCCTCCTCCCCTGATGGGTCAAGGTCTGCCATCTAACCCTGTCCCTGCTTCGGTGCTTGAGAAGCATCGGGTTCGTCACTCTGGTCTTATTATTACTGAGGTCTTAATTTCTTGGCAGGGGCAGCCGCTAGAGGACTCTACGTAGATGCCTGAGGATGAGTATGGTTCGCTTTCTAGCTTGGTCACCTTGAGGACAAGGCAAATAGCAGAAGCATGGTGGAGTGTTGTGCACGATGACCAGTCTCCCAGATGACTCCCCAGACTCTACTTTATTGCTTTTACTTGTTTGCATTGGAACTAGTTATTATTGTATTAGCTTAGTATTTGCTTTACTTTGGTATTTAGATGTAAAACCCTGTTGGTTTAGTTAGTGGCCCGGGCTAGCCATACCACTAACTGGCATGCCCACCTAGGGAACCCAATCGGCCTGGTTTGGGTTGGGCACAACTCCCTAGGGGACTAGTCATCCCTTATATAGGGCAATTCTCTTCTTGTTTTGCAGTTATGCTATTGAATTTACCTAGACTTCTCCCCTTTCTTCCTTGTTTCTCCCCTTTCCCTGTGTGAATACTCCTTGATACTGATTGTGCTTTCATTGGGCACATCATCTCATTATTATGGTTATGATGATTGATTTTTGCTTAGAAATGCTATTGTGAAGACATAGATATTATCTTGAAAGTAATGATGTGGTTCAAGTATGAAAGTAGTTGCATGTTATTGGATTTTAGCATGTTATTATTATTCTTATCCTAAATTATGGTTGAATTATTCTCCATGTTTTATTTAGGATTCCAGCAAGTTTAAGAATGAGAAAGGACTTGTATGCTTTTATAGGTCATGCTAAATTATGGTTGAATTACATTTCCATGTCTAGCTTATGAGTAGTGATGAGTATGCTTACCTAACTCTAGCATGAAGTAGTATTTGACTTGTACTTGTGTTCTTCAAGGTTTTCACCAGTTTTTACCCACGATTTTAGCAAGGAGGAGCCATGATATGTTTATGACAACATGTGTACAATTTGACGATGGTTTGCTCATAATGCATATGTCTACGCTTATAATTTAACACTATTCCAATGCACACACACTTGTGGGATACATTGCGGTAATTGTTTGGTACATGTGGATTAAGAATGATGCATTTATGGCTAATGGGAGCACATTTCATGAATTAAAATTCACATAGTGTTTCTACATATGTACCATGTTGTATGCATCATGAAAGGCTTTTATGAATGAGATTAATCGAGATTAGCATGATTGTTTGATTGGATGCAATAGGCTGATGTTGTCTGCTGGATTAATCAATCGATGGCTTTTTTATTCTGTTTCATGTTCGATAGGATGTGATTTTCTGTTCATCGAGGATGGGTTTTCTTTCCTGGGTTGAGAAGAGCAGCAATGCTGTAAAGAGACCAAAACTATTGAGACCATATAGACCCTAAGAATACAAGCTAATGTAGTTGAGGGCACCGGCTTACTAGGGGGTTTCTTCACCGTTAGGGATTTTATCCAAACTGCGTAATTCCACAAATGTCAATCTTAAGTTGTTTAAAAATTTTAAGAATGTCATCCTTTTGCACCAATTTAGAAAAAAGATTGTAATCTTTTGGGGGAAATGATGAGGAATGGGTGCAACACAATTGGAATTGTCAAGTTCGTCACCTTATTTAGAATTCAAAGACTCATTCAGTTCAACAACCTTCCTTGCAATGTTTTTTTTAATGACTTAGCATTCTCCTCTTGTGAACTTAAAGAATTCAAATTTTCAATAACAAATTGACCTTTACGATTTGCTTGAGGTTGAGAAAGAAATTTTCCTTTTTCTTGAGTGCTCAAAGTTGTTGTCAATTGAGTAATAGATGTCTTCAAATCAATGATGGCTTGCATTATTTTGTTGTTGATTGTTCCTTGACTCTAGATGAATGTTTTTAATGTGTCTTCAAGAGTCTTTTTATATGGTGACACATAAGTTGAAGAAGAATGAGGTATTGTTGTGCACGTTTTAGGGCGCCCACTAGGGGCCAAGTATTAGGGTAATTAAGGTTTTAATGTAATAAGGGCATTTAGGTAATTAGGTTAATTAAAGTATTAGTATTTTATCTTAATTATGTTATTGGGCCTTTGGTGCCAGTTAGTGAGCCCACGTAGTTCTTCTATTTAAATGTAAGGGCTATGCCCTAGGTGAGTAGTGAATGAGTATTTTATCTTCTTCCATTTCTTATGTGCTTCTCCCCTTTCTGTCTGGCGGCCATGCCACTCCCTCTTCCCTTTCCCGGCCTCCCTGTGCTGCTCCCTACTCGTGTACAACCATCCACAATATGTACCTGCACATTAGACTCATTTCTCCAACTAAAGTTAGCATGAATTTTCTAACTATGAGTATATGTTTCAGAATAAGGAGAAGAGAAAGGTCTTTTGTAAGTATGCATAGCATTCGCTTGAGTATGCAATACCTCTCAAAAAGTAGGGATTGTTGGTCAATCCTATGTTTGGTGTCCATCACTCTCACACATACTACAAATATCTAGTACTTTTTGAGAAACTTTAGATATGTTATCCTTATTAATTTCTATAGCCTTAACCTTTCTAGTTAAACTCGCAATTTTTGCTTTCACATCATCCCCCTCTTTAAGAAGGTATATGCCCCTATTAGTTGTCACATTAGATTTTGTCTTATTAGCTCTTTTAAATTGATTAGAATTTTCCCATGATTGAGCATTTTCTGCCAATACATCAAAATAATCTCATGTTTCCTCAAGTTCTTTACTCAAAAACTATCCATTATACATCATTTTAACAAATTGCCTCATTTGAGAACTTAAGTCATTATAAAAGAAACTAATTATATGACATATTTCATATCTATGATGTTGGGACAATAACAAAAGTTCTTTAAAGTTTTTTCAACATTGAAAGAAAGTCTCATTTTCTTATTGTAAAATTTTATGATATTATTTTTAAGTATATTAGTTCTATGAGTGGGGGAATCTTTTTTACAAATTCTCTTTGCATTTCTTGCTATATTGGAATAGATCTTAGCTTCAAATAATTCAGCCAAGTATTTTTATTTTATTTTTAAAAAAATAAAAATAGTTTTAATCTAATAGCATCATTAAATGTATATATGGGCTTTCTAAATCTAAGACATAGAATTTGGGTAGCAATTGCATTACTCTCGGCTTAAGATCAAAATTACACACATTAGTTGGATAAATCAAACAAGAAGGAGAACTTATTCTAGTTAGTTGTAAATAATCATGCAAGGCTTTAACTTATTGATTATTTTGCACTTAATTAACATCATTTTTACTTGTGCTTTTGGCCATAGTAGTCAAGGAAAGAGAAAATTTAGAAATATTAAGAGCAATATCAACATTTTTTTAGCGCCATTTTGGTTACGTTTCCATGAGCGCATAAAAACAAATAAAATCTAAAAGAAAGAAAATATATGGATTAACCAAAAGAAAAGTTTGCAATTCAAACTTGATGTATAAAAGAAACAATTCAAATAAAAATATAAGAACTAAAAGAAATAAAGTGAAGGAAGTAGAATGAAACTACCTAGCATGCTTCAAGTGGTCTTCATTAATTCTTAATAATATTTCTAAGAGATCTTTTTGGTTGATCTTCTTCAATGATTCTTCTTCCCAGTACTCTCACTTTCAGCCAAAACGAAAGAAAATAAAAAAATAATAAAAAAGAGAATGAATACGGAGAATATTTTGTAATCGACATTCTCATCACACGTTGCACTCCCCAGCAACAACTCAGATCATTACAAAGGTTATTCAGTGTGAGCGGAGGCTACTCACCTATCAAAACTTTGATGAATTTATCTTTGCATGAGATGATGTGACTGAGAGATTGACTAGTGTACCTAGAGGCAGGGACTTGGAAAAATCCCTCCTGTCTCATTCGATGACATCTGATTATCGATTGTTTCATGTCATTGCTCAGTATGATATCTAGAGTGTGAAGAAGAAGAGCATGGATCTCACAATTGCTAGGAATTTATGTCTTCTATCAAAGCCAAAGCTTGAGTTAGATTTGCACTCTATTATTTTTAGTAGGATTATGACCTTTCTACATAGTCATACACATGAGATGTGTTGTTACGTCTGAAACAAGACTATGAAGAAGTCAAATTCATATTTATTTTGCTTGCCAATTGTAGTAGACAAGGTCGATCCACAAGGAAAGCCATGTACAACAATAAAAATGGTTATGAAAAAATAGAGGAAGGAAAAACTAAGAATAGAAGAGTATTGAGGCAATAAAGAGTTAAGAAATCAATAAGAAAAAAACACTAAGGCATTAAGGGTCATTGTAACATGTAATGATGTTCTTCATGTGTCATGTTATCTTAGCTAAAATCAAATAAAAATTCTATCTAACCAAAAGATATGAATATTAAAATTAAAATTAAAGATGGAAAATGCTTTAGATAAATGAAGGATAAAAACAGTTGTTTCTTCTATAGTTCTATGCATCCAAATCACAAAAGATAAAGAAGGAGAGCCTTCAGGCATCTTATGTATCCAAATCACAAAGAAACAAGAAGAAAAACAATATTAAATAAATATCACTTCAAATAACCAATACTTACTTGAAACTATTGATGAAACATGAATAGAACTACATTAGATTGCTACAAATCACCTCTAGCCTTAGCTTGAGAGTTTAGAAAGCCATTACAATAAAACTAAAAATAAAAATACAAAAGAAGAGAAGAAAAATAGGAGAAGAGAGCTCTAAAGAGGAGGAGATGATGCCTCTACGACGTCCACCCCTCTATTTATAAGAGTAGAAGGGGTTGCTTCAAAGAGGAAAGTCCAATCATATCTCTAGATTGCATCCTGATTGATTGCCTGATTGGTTGCTTCTTTGGAAAGGATTAGATTAAAAATTAATCAAATAAATCAATAATTTATTTAACAAATAAGTATCTTTGAATCTTCCTTTAGTAATCTAATCAGCCTCATTGTCTTTCCTTATGTATATCAATCACAACCAGTGAAAATATTCTTCATGTGCTGGCCTCGGGTTAGTTTACTAGTTATCTGTTTGCATGCCGGATTTGACCCATATAGATTCAGAATTATGAATTTCTTCCTGAAATAGAGATTGTAGCCACGTAAGTCTTCTTTCTAATTCCATCAGAATCATATCAATCCAAATTATACATAAAATGATATAGTCAAAATACTAAGGCTGTGTCAATCTGTCCAAATCAACTTCTTCCCAAATTTAGTTCTCTTGATGCAAATCTGAAATCGAACGGGTCCACAAGGTTTTGTTTGACCATTCCATGCATGTTTAGATCATTAGCATCCCATTATTCACTTTTAAATTGCTTTAGGTAGTTGGGCTTAACTTCCTCTTCCAGTTGGATCTTGTTGAAGACTGTTTAGACATGTAAACTCAATTAAGGTCCAACTAACTTATTCAAAAGATAAATAGCCAAAATAAGTAATAAATTAAAAAAAATAAGATTGTAATTTGAAATGTGAGAATATTTAATTGAACATTATTTCAGTGCATCAAGATGCTACCACATCCTACATTTTATGTAGAATATTCACCTTCGTACATCTCAAAATCCCATGAGGAGAGCCGACTCTTGTTGGGATAGGACCGATTGATACTGTAATTATGGAACAAATGTTTTCCCACACCAGGGGATATGATGGAGCAAATCAAGAGGAGCACTTGGCACAAGCAGATGGTCCAGCACAGCTGATTCACCCAGACGTACCGGTGATGTATGCAGAGTTTTTTTAGATGAATTATTTATTTTCATGTCTTATAGTGATAATTATAATTTAATTGTGCTTAATTGAGTATTTTTGTTAATTATAGCTTAACTTTTTGTCTGTTTGTGTCAAAAAGGGAGAGAAATGAATAATGAATATCAAAGTAGTTATTTTCATACCTACTTGGGCAATACTATGCAAATATTTTGTTTATGAGTGTGCAAAATAAGTACAAGTTTATAAAAGGCTTTTCAAAATCGATTTAAAATTGTCTACGTTAAGTCTTAATGTTGTCAAGTCATATGTACAAATTGAAAGTCCACTCACTAGGTCAAAGTGTTGTCATTTTTATTTTCAATCTTGTAGTGTTTTGTCACGAAATAGCCAAAGGGGTGATTGAAAGAATAAATGTTGCATATATGTAAATGGCTAATTTCATTGATCAAAACTAAGAACTTCGAGTATGTAATAAGTCTTAGGAATCTGACTAGATGTAGTTGTAGTCAAGTCAGGTTTGGAATTGATGGGCTTGAAAAAGATGAGAAGATGTGTTCTTATGGATCAAGGCTGAAGACTAAAGAGTGATACTCTCATACAAATGTCACTTAGAAGAATTTTAGAAGTGATTTTGGAAGTTTCAAACTGATTTAGGGTAAAAAGGTTAAAACTATTAATAAATAATGTCATCCATTGATCGTTGGAAAAGACACTGGATAAATTGAACAATTTCTTATGAACGGTTGCACATAAGAGTTGAATCAATCGATCGCATCAAAAAGACATCGACTAGGACCTAAATAAGCCCTTTTTGAAATGAAGTCGTGAGTTTATCGATCAAATGCTTGTTTGATAGATCAATCACTTAAAGTATTGTGCCTTAAAAAAATAGTGAACGATCGATCACTGTTTAGAATGATAGATTGCTAGTAGTTTTAGTTGCCTTAGAGAAACATTTTGAAAAGATATTTCATTCCTAGTTGGAGTAAATGACTAAAACCTACTTGGAGACCAATATAAAGGTTAGGTATGACAAATTTGAAGAGAGGAAAGCCTAAATAATATTGGAGAAGAAAGATGAAGTCCTTCATCATTGTTTTCCTAGAGTGAGTTCACAAAGAGCTTTAAGCAATTGTTAATGGTGAATTCATGAAGATGCACAATTGATAGAGAAGTTTCTCACACAGCAAATAAGAGGTGACAACAAATTCTTCAAAGGAGTTGAAGATTTCACAAAAAGATCAACAATCAAAGGAGTCTTTGGTAAAGTTGCTAGAAAAGAAGAAGAAAATACAAAGTGGGAAATCTATAAGGATTCTAAGGAGATTGAAGGTCAGCAACAAGAAGATTGAAAAAATGTGTTTGCTATAAGTCTAGAGGTTGGTTAGTTATTTTGTGCCTTGTAATTTCTGTCTTGTTAGTACATTGATATGGCCTTGTTGAGGTTGTCGTGGTTTCTCCCCAAAGGTTGATTTTCCACACTAAATCTTGGTGTCTTTGTGTGTTGTGCATGCTTGGTTTGTGTTGTACGTCTAAACCAAAACTATGAAGAAGTTAAATTAAGATTTGTTTTACTTGCCAGTTGTAGTAGACAACGTCGATCCAAAAGAAAGCCTTGTGCAACAAAGAAAATTATTACAAAAAATAGAGGAAAGAAAAATTAAGAGAGAAATAGTAGAAGAGGCAATAAAGAGTTATGAAATCAATAAGATAAAACACTAAGGCATTAAGGGTCATTATAACATCTAGTATTGTTCTTCATGTGTTATGTTATCTCAGTTAGAATCAAAAAAAAATTTTATCTAACCGGAAGATATGAACATTAAAAGCAAAAATAAATATAAAAATACTCTAGATAGATGAAAGATAAAAACAATTGTTTCATCAAGAGTTCTATGTATTAAAATCACAAAAGATCAAGAAGCAGAGCCTTCAAGCACCTTATGTATCCAAATCACAAAGAAACAAGAAAAATAACAATATTAAATTAACATCACTTCAAATAACCAATACTTACTTGAAACTAAAGATGAAACATGAATAGAACTCTATTAAATTGTTACAAATCACCTCTAGCCTTAGCTAAAGAGCCTAGAAAGCCATAACAATAAAACTAAAAACAAAAATAGAAGAGAAGAAAAATAGAAGAAGAGAGCTCCAAATAGGAGAGGATGATGCCTCTACCACATCGACCGCTCTATTTATAGGAGTAGAAGGGGTAGCATCAAAGGGGAAAGTCCAATCATGTCGCTTGATTGCATCCTAATTAATTACTTGATTGGTTACTTCTTTGGCAATGATTAGATTATAAATCAATTAAATAAATTAATAATTTATTTAACAAATAAGTATCTTTTAGTCTTCCTTTAGTTATCTAATCAACCTCATTGTCATTCCTTATGTGTATCAATCACAACAAATGAAAAGATTCTACATGTGTTGGCCTCGGGTTAATTGACTAGTTGTCTCTTTACACATCCGGTTTTACCCAGATATCTTAGGATTTATAAAAAAATTTCTTAAAATAGAGATTCTAGCCACGGACGTCTTTTCTCCACTACCACTAGAATCATATGAATCTGAATTATACATAGAAAGATATTGTTAAAATACTAAGGCCATGTCAATCTTTCCAAATCAGCTTCTTCCTGAATTTAGTTTTCTTGATGCAAATCTGAAATTCAATGGGTCCGAAAGGTTGTGTTTGACCATTTTATGTATGTTTAGACCATTAGGAGCCCATTCTTGATTTTTAAATAGCTTTGGGTAGTTGTGCTTCACTTCCTCTTCTACTTGGATCTTGTTGAAGCTCATTTGACATGTAAACACAACTAAGGTCCAACTAACTTATTTAAACATAAATAACCCAAATAAGTAATGAATTAACACAAAGTAGGATTGCAATTCAAGATTTAAAAATATTTATGTGAACATTATTTGAGGGATTGCAATGGACAAGTTAACAAGTCTTTAAACCCCTAGCTTACACTAGTGAACGAGTTATAGTTTCATAAGGGTTTGCAGTGAATCTACTCAAAAAATTTAAAACTAAAATGTTAAAAGAAAATTAAAACTATATAATATTTATAAATCAACTCCTCCTAAACATATGACTTCCTTCAGTAAAATCAATAATGCATAATATAACTTGTCTTCTTAAACAATAATTTATTTTGACAACTTGATATTCGTGCAAGTACTCATACATACATAATAGTTTTAAAAAAAACAGACATTGCCAAGTAATTATACAATCCCAATTTCATGAATCGAACAACTCAATTGTCTCATGTCCACACAGCAATTTCCATTTTGCCCTCAAAACTAGACATTGACATCATTTCATCTTCAAGAGATCACAATAGAGAATCATGCAAAACCTTCCTTAAAAAGTAAAACATTCTAAATCATGAGACAACTCAATCAGGAAATAATTACATAATGTCCTACTATATAATTTTATGTTCATCTCACATGACATGTGTAAGGCTTTATTTTTTTAAGCTTTCTATAAGATTCATATAACAAGTGTTAGGTTAGTGACTCCCAATCTAGTTGGCTCAGGGCACTAGGTGTTAAAACAGCCCTCAGGCTTAATAACTTGAACCAAATAGGCTTCGAGGCTATGCATGTCATAGTCAACTCAACCTTTTGACTCGAACACCCTATGCTTAGTAAGGCACCCCGAGTCCTGGTCTAATCAATAGAGAGACTTTAATTTTTAGCTCTTTACAATATTGACATTCTCTTTTTTTCACAATTTTTTTTATTTTTTCTTGAGTACATTATACAATCAACTTAAATCGTGTTGACGAAAAGTCCTAGATTGTTCTTAGAACCAAGAATAGTCAAGCCCAAAACTCTATTATAATAATATGAGTACTACTTGATCATGCCAAAGTTCTACTCTCAGAAGAAAATAATTACTTAAATTCAATGATATCCACCAAGATGTAAGACCATAATCAAGGGCTCAAATTCTCACTTAGGCAAATGTCTTTTTAAATTTTTTTTCAAAATAGAAGCACAAGAAATGAGTATGAATTAATCAGAACTTGAAATCATTAAATCTATCAAGTCATATTCTAAGCAATTTAATGTCATTAAATATAGTCATATGTCTAAAATAAACATCAATGTAAATAAGCAAAAACATAAAATAAATCTAATTCAATTTTTTATTTTTTAAGTAAAACTAAAAAAAGAAAAAAAAATCTCTTTCTACACCCCCAAACCTAAACTACACATTGTCTTCAATGTAGAAAATAAAATAAATGCAATGATTAAGATAAGAAAAGAGGAACGAAGAGATAGTACATTGGTTGACGTGCTCATGTACATAGGGATCAAAAGAAAAATAGTCAATAAAGCACAAGTATAATCACATTAGGGTAAATAAATAATGAATCATATAAGCACACCCTAATAATTATTAGAGTAATCGACAAAGATAATAAACTAAAAACTAATTAAAAAAATAACTAATAAATTAAACAAAAATAACTATCAAAACCAAAAGTGGGTTGCCTCCCAGGAGCGCTAAGTTTACTGTCTTCAGCTAGACACACCTCCATCTAAACTCATCCAGGGTCCTTTAAAACAATTATATTCTATTTATCAATTCTACTTATAAAATCAGAGTGAGTTAAGCAATCATTTAGTGGAACATCAGAATAAATGAAAGGAAAAACATCCTCCACTAAACTCTCAATCATGTCAACCTCAAAAGTTTCATCGAAGTCTAATGGTTGTTTGCTAGCATCAAATATATTTAACTCACATGTCAAGTTCCCAAAAGAAAGCCTCATCACTTCATTCTGACAATTTATTAGAGCGAATGGACGTCCCAAAATCAAAGGGATTTAAGAAGATGCATTTGAAACTGGTTGTGTGTCTAAAACAATGTAGTCCACCGAAAAATAAAATTTGTCCACTTGAACATGGACATCTTCCACTATTCCTCGTGGTCTTTTGATTGAGCAGTCAGCAAGTTGAAGGGTTAAGTTGGTTGGTTTCAAATCTCCTAGACCTAATTGCTCATAAACATAAAAAGGTCAAAGATTTACACTTGCCCATAAATCAAGCAAAGCTTTTTAAATTCGAAAGTTCCCAATTACACCGGATATGGTTGGACAACCTGGATCCTTGTATTTGGATGGGGTATTGTGTTGCAAAATTGAGTTCACTTGTTTTATAAAAAATGCCTTCTTTTGTACATTTGCTTATGCTTGATTGTACAAAGGTCTTTCAAAAATTTGGCATAAGATGGAATTTGTTAAATGGCATCTAAGAGAGGAATGCCAATCTTAACTTGTTTAAAAATTTCAAGAATGTCACCATTTTGCATGAATTTAGAAGAAGATTGTAATCTTTGGGGAAAAGGAAGTGGAATAGGAGAAACACAATCAGAGTTGTCAAGTTCATCACTATGTTTAGAATTTAAAGACTCCTTAGGTTTAACAACCTTCATTGGAATGTCTTTGTTAATGACTTTTTCACTTCTCAAAGTGGTGATGGACTTAACATGCTCTTCTTAAGAACTTGAAGAATTTAAATTTTCAATGACAAATTGACTTTAGGATTTCGTTGAGGTTGAGAAGGAAACTTCCCTTTTTTTTTAGTGTTAAAAATTGTGGTTAATTAAGTAATAGAAGTCTTTAAGTCATTAATGGCTTGCATTGTTTGATTGTTGAATGTTGCTTGACTTTACATGAATGTTTGCAATGTGTCTTCAAGAGTCTTCTTATGTGATGTTGCTACTTTCAAATTCATTATAATCTTCCTATGATTAAGCATCTTCAGCCAACATATCAAAATAGTCTCATGCTTCCTCAGGTTCTTCACTAAAAAATTCTCCATTGTACATCAATTTAATAAATTACCTCGTTTGAGAAGTCAAGCTATTATAAAAGAAACTGATTGTACAACATGTTTCATATCCATGATGTTGCACAACAAAAAAAATTCTTTAAATCTTTCCCAACATTTAAAGAAAGTCTTATTTTGTTTTTGTGAAAAATTCATGATATTCTTTCTAACTATATTAGTTCTATGAGTGAGGAAAAACTTTTTCAAAAAATCTATTTGCCTTTCTTTCTATGTTCCAATCGATCGTGGCTTCAAAGAATTCAACCAATTTTTTTATTTTTCCTTTAAAGAAAATGGAAAGAGTTTTAATCTAATAACATCATTTGAAACATTTTAGTTTAGCAAAGTTGCATAAACCTCTTCAAGTTCTTTTAAATACAAATATAGGTAGGCTTTCCAAATCTAAGCCATGAAATATGGGTAGTAACTGAATTACACCCGGCTTGAGTTCAAAACCACCTACATTAGCTGGAAAAATCATGCAAGAAGGAAAACCTGAGCTAGTTGGTTGCAAATAATCACGCAAGATTTTAACTTGAACATTTTGTGCATTATTATCCTCATTATTACTTCTTAGTTCCTAATTAATTCTTCGATCCTCCATTGTATGAAAAGAAAGAGAATTTTGAAAAGATTTGTCCACTCTTCTCAATCGTCTTGAATTATCACGCACCCATGTGAACATGCAACAACAATTTTTTTTTTGTAATAAATAAAAGCAAAAGTGTAGAAATTAAATCACAAAATATAAAAAGTTAGAGAGTTAGAAGTTAATAGACAAAATTTAAATTAAAAAAATAAGGGCAAAGGCACTATCGAGGTACATGTTTAATCCCGAAAGATTTCCAATGGTAATGTGGGTAGTGTCTCCAGTCTCAAAAACAAGAAAAATTGTAGAATTTAAATACTAAAAGTAAATAACATAAAGTGTAAATGACTGAATTTAAAGAGTTAGTGAACACAAATAAAAGTTAAAGAATTAGTAAGGTTAGAGTGACTATTTTTCATAATGGATTTTTGTTACATGTTGCAATCCCCGGCAACGGCGCTAATTTATTGTTATGTCTGAACCAAGACTATGAAGAAATCAAATATAGATTTGTTTTACTTGCTAGTTGTTGTAGACAAGGTCAATCCATAGGGAAAGCCTTGTGTAATAAAGAAAATTATTACAAAAAATAGAGGGAAGAAAATTAAAAGAGAAATAGTAGAAGAGGCAATAAAGAGTTATGAAATCAATAAGATAAAACAGTAAGACATTAAGGGTCATTATAACATCTAGTGATGTTCTTCATGTTTCATGTTATCTCAGTTAAAATCAAATGAAGATTCTAACTAACTGGATGATATGAACATTAAAAGCAAACATAAAGATAGAAAATAGTTTGGATAGATAAAAGATAAAAATAATTGTTCCTTCAAGAGTTCTACGTATCAAAATCACAAAAGATAAAAAAAAAGAGCCTTCAAGCATCTTATACATCCAAATCACAAAGAAATACGAAGAAGAACAATATTAAATGAATATCACTTCAAATAACCAATACTTACTTGAAACTATAGATGAAACATGAATAGAACTCCATTAGATTGTTACAAATCACTTCTAGCCTTAGCTAGAGACCCTAGAAAGCCATTACAATAAAACTAAAAATAAAAAAATAACTGAAGAGAAGAAAAATAGGAGAAGAGAGCTCCAAAGTGGAGGGGATGTTGCCTCTACCACATCCATCCCTCTATTTATAGGAGTAGAAGGCATC
This sequence comes from Saururus chinensis, assembly GCA_035235625.1. Taxonomy (NCBI): domain Eukaryota; kingdom Viridiplantae; phylum Streptophyta; class Magnoliopsida; order Piperales; family Saururaceae; genus Saururus; species Saururus chinensis. The sequence continues at coordinate 35,635,314 of CP141140.1, forward strand.
AAAGTGGAAAGTCCAATCATATCCCTTGATTGCATCCTAATTGATTACTTGATTGGTTGCTTCTTTGGCAATGATTAGATTCTAAATCAATTTAATAAATCAACTATTTATTTAGCAAATTAGTATCTTTTAGTCTTCCTTTACTTATCCAATCAGCCTCATTGTCGTTCATTTTGTGTATCAATCATAATTAATGAAAATATTCTCAAAGTGTATCCACGAACATCTTCTCTCCACTGCCACAAGAATCCTATCAATCTGAATTATACATAGAAAGATATTGTTAAAATACTAAGGTTGTGTCAATCTATCCAAATCAGCTTCTTTTCGAATTTAGTTTTCTTGATGCAAATCTGAAATCCAATGGGTCCAAAAGGTTGTGTTTGACGATTCCATGAATGTCTAGAACATTAGGAGCCCATTCTTGGCTTTTAAATAACTTTGGGTAGTTAGGCTTCACTTTCTCTTCTACTTGGATCCTGTTGAAGCTTATTTAAACATATAAACACAACTAAGGTTCAACTAACCTATTCAAAACATAAATAGTCCAAGTAAGCAATGAATTAACACAAAGTAGGATTGCAATTCAAGATTTATAAATGTAATGACCCGAATTTTTCCACGGTTTCAACTTGTTTTTGTGGAAAAGAAAAATCGAGTTGTTCATTATAATTACCTTATATTTTGTTTCGTATATGTATGTGTACGTGGTGTTACATTTGGAGCTTAAGAGTAAGTAGAGAGGTTTCGCATAAATTAAACCTTTCGTGTAAAAAGGGATTTTGCACCTAAAATAAAACTTCGCCGCACGAAGGGAGGCTTTGGTGCGAAATAGGCGGGCCCGAAGTATTTACTAGCATTTGGGCGCGTTAGAGGCGGCGTGGCGCGTGTACAGGAGCGGCAATGTGTAAAAAGAGATGCTGATGTGTAAATAAATTGAAAAGCTTATAAATGAATAGTGGATCCTGGCTTTTCAGCCACGACCCACTATTCATTCCAGAAACTCCAGAGAGAAATTCCTGTCCGAGAAGAAAAACGAGGGCTTTTCCTGACCCTCCGTCGTGCCTCCTCCTTGGTCAGAATCTGTTGTTTCTTGCCAGATCTCACTTCACCTGGCCGCCATGAGTCCGGTGGTACCGACTAGAGCTTCCGCCGTCACCTCCTTGCTCCTCCTCGAGCTACCGGAATTTGGCTCAGTTTTCACCGTTTTGGCTATTAGGAGCATCGGGGCTTTGTTTGGTGGCCGTCGTGCACCGTTTCTGGCCGGCCACCACCTCTCCACCCCTCCTCCGGTCAGTGGCTTCCTCCCCACGCCCTTCTTTCTCCTCTCCGACCTTCCTCCCATCCACCATCCCCTGTTTTTGCACCCAAAAACTCACACCGGGAAGCAAAAAACCTTGTTGTCCGGCAGTCATGTGGCCTTGCCGGTGGCCGTGGCTAGTCACCATCGCCTTGTTTCTCCTCCTCCTCACCTCTCAACCTTAACCCACGCCCCTCCAGTCCTTGTACGTGGGTTTCGGCCTCCGGAACAACGATTGCCGACCTGTACCCAAGACATTCCAACTTCTAATGGTTCGCCATGATCTTCTGGTGATCAAGTGTGGAGCTAGAAGTTGCACGTGAGTTGGGATTGCAAATCAGCACGGTAGGGTGTAGTGTCCACCCATGATCACCTCTTGGGCAGCAGCAATAGGAGGCATGAAGATCGACAGGCGTTGAATCGGGACCGGACCATTCATCACGTAAAACCCCGGCAAGCCTACGACACTTTCACACCTAGGGGCAGCTCGTTTATAGAAAGCGACGCTTGGGTTAGCCGAATTTGCCACTGACGCTGCCACAGTTGTGCACCCCGACAACATTCGTACACCCGGAAAGAGAGGTAGGGGGCTTTGAATTTGTAATTCTATTGTAGCGTGCTTAGTATGTTAGAATGCATGCTAGGGCCAATTTAATTACATGCTTCATAACGCGTAATGCTATGGATATTGCGTGTAATGGTATGATATTGGCTTATACAAATGCTAATTAAATGACATGTTATCGGCTTGATAAATGAGGGACTGTACACATTTGCAGTGTAAGTATTTGCATGCTAGTAAGATCCTTTATCTGCATCCATTTGCAATGGTTTAGGCACATGTTGGATGTGCTATAATGTAAGTAGTGTTTGGTTAGATTTGTGTGGTTTGATGTGCGCAATGGTGGATGTTTATATCAATAGTATCGATATGCGTATGCTTGATGGGCTGAAATTAGTTTGGATTGGATTAGGCTTTGATGCAATGAGCGGAAAGCTACAAAGTTCTCGAGGCAAATAAGCTTAGTTTAGAGTTTACTAGTAGACTTGTTGATAGTATGATTTTAGAGGAAAATTACACGACCATAAAGTATTTAATTCAAACTGGAATGTTAAGTAAAACTAAAATATTAACCTTGTGAGTTTGAGACTTTAGTAGTTAGACGGATTAAGTTCTGTGGTTGAGCTAGCCGATGATTAATCGGCTAAGCACTTCTCATGTCTAGCCATGGTGTGTATCCTACGGGAGTTTGTCTGTGTGCTATATTTAAGCCCAGACGTTTGATGCTCTATTGAGAGCACTATATGTTTCTGGCCGAAAGTGGCACTGTATGAATTTTGCCCAAGAGTGGCATTGGCACTATAAGACCCCTAAAGTGTGGCCGATTGTATGACCCTAATGTGTGACCGTTTATGTTTGTGCGCTCAGGTAAGTAGTATCATGGAACTACTCTTACCTGTTTGATCCTGTGCCCCATGAGCATCTAGTACTCTCCGAAGGTTAAGGTGACGCCTCAGTGGCATTCCTTTCCATCGACATTGGAGCTTATTAGCTTGATAATGAGCTCTAGGTGTCGATTGTAAGTGTATGTGTTGAGTAAGACTGTAAGAGCAGAACTGTAAGTGTAAAAGTTAAGTAAGACAGTAAGTGTATGTATATGCATAGGATTGTGTGGTAAGATGGAACGAACATGAGTTCGTGATATGTGTATGATTATGAGCATCATATTTTGAGAGACCTTGATTGTCATGTTTTGTTGCTTCATGTTATGTTTCATGAAGGCAACTACGTTTAGGCTTACAAGTTCATTGTTTAGAAATCCCCTACTAGGTATTTTCTACTAAGTATGAAAATACTCACTTTCCCTCTACTGAATTTTAGATCCTCCAGTGACTTCTGTGGGTCCCAGCACGAGAGCTTCGTAGGCAGGACTTAGTTTTGGAGGAGAGGACAGACTTACAGACTTCAGGTCAATTTTTGACTGTTCAGTTTCTTTTGTTTAGTTATGCCACGATCTGATGTAATTTTTTTGAGTATACATGTATTGGGCGAGTTGAGAGCTTATGCATGTATTATTTTGGACTTGTATATGGACTGTTTATATTGGGACTGCTATCGGACTTGTACTCGGCTATGCCTAGGAGATGTGTATTTAGGCACATGGCCATGGCACTCGTGCTTTTATGTGTGTTTGTTTGATCTCACGCCCGGGTGTTTAGTTGATGTGTTTTGATGATTTAAAAGAAAGTTTCATGTTGTGTAATTTTAAATTGATGATGTGAGAAATATAAAATGTTTTCACATGTTTCGATTTTCATCAATTTTCACAAAATACAGCCGTTATATTGCAAAATTTTTTCATGAAATTTACTGGAAAATGGTTTGAAAAACTCGGGGCGTGACGATAAATATTTATGTGAACATTATTTGAGTGCATCAGTTTGATAGATAGATTGATCATTAATGGAGGTTAGGTATTAGGATTTTGTGATTCTACTTCAAAATAAATTCATGTAAATAGAGGCTAGAAATCTTAATTCTTACTTCTATGGAGTACTAGATTTGAGAGCAATCTAGTGATCCAATATTATTATCTAGTTGGATATTAAACTCATACAGGAGATATGAGCAAGGTAATGTGGTAAGAAACAAAGCAAGATTGATTATTCAAGCCTACACAAAGGTAGAAGGCATTGATTTTGATAAAACATTTGCACCTGTTGATAGACTTGAATCTATTAGATTGTTTCTTAGTATGGCTTATATAAAACTTAAGGTATATCAGTAGGATGTCAATAATACTTTTATAAGTAGAAATTTGAAAGAGGAAGTTTATGTCGAACAACCTAATGGTTTTGTTGATCGTTTCTATCTTGACTATGCGTATAAGTTGAAGAAAACTTTGTATAGATTGAAATAAGCTCCAAGAGTATGGTATGACAAACTAACACAATATCTAACAAAGCAAGGTTATACAAGAGGAGGTAGTGTTGATGAAACATTATTTATGATAAAATTTGGAAAGCATGTGGTGATGGCGCAAATAAATGTGGATGACATCATTTTTGGATTTTCAAATTATAAGTTTGTTAAAACTTTTGTTAAAGAAATGAGTAAGGAATTTGAAATCAGTATAAAATTTTTACTGACTTATTTTCTTGCTTACAGGTACAACAAACTAATTGAGGCATCTTCATCGCACAATCAAAATTTGTAAAAGAGCTAGTGAAGAAATTTTTACTTCAAGATACAAAACATGCCAAAACACCGATGTCTCCTTTTGTAGATATATGTGGACGTGGTGAAAAAAAGAGAGAAGGCTTAAGAAATTAGAGAGCATGTGTGGAATTGGTCTAATGGAGTTTTGAGAGAATTACTCTTCTAGAGAGTGAAACTGTCTAGTTTAATCAAAAGAGTGATTAGAGGTAAGATGAGTACACATAGACACATATGAGGCATAGTGTTTGATGAAGGTTATTTATAAGAAAATCAAGATAAAGAATATTTATTCCTAATGAGGAGATGAAAGTTCTATATTGATCGAAGAGCAAAAAGAGGAGGAAAAAATTAAATTAATGCTGGTAAATAACCAAGGAGTGGTTGATTTAGAATCAAGAGTGGTGTAAAGAACCACACGTTTGAAGAAATAGGGGTCTTTATTCTTTGTAATCGGTAATTTTGTAGCCTCAAGTTTACATAGTGCATAGTTAATCTAGATAGTGTCACATAGTTTTTCCCTGACTGGGTTTCCATGTAAACAATTCTTTTGTATTGTTTAGTGATTTGATTGTAAATTCTCATTAGAATACATTAGAATCAGGCACACTGAATTGAACAAAATATGTGTTTATTATGTTTAAAAAGGGGAAGATAAATCTTGTAATTTAATTTCATGTTAGATGCACTTGATTTTACTTGGTAAGTCTATGACACACACATATATCACAAACCAATAGTGAAGACCCCAGAATAAAAGAAGAAGAGAATTTAAGAGAGGAGACCGGGGCTGGGAACAAACAGCTTCCTTGGTAGATTGAGACTTTCCAAGGACCTCATTGAATCTAGGATGGAATGCAAGCAAATCTTAGAGGAGACTAGGTTCTACCTAGTATATGAATGCGAGAAAGTCATCATCTTGGGGTCGCTATAGCAAGTATTAATAGGTGACTGCTATGATGACTCACAAGAGATATTTTACATCGGCGGGGAAATACTACCCATCATAGAGGAAGATGTTGCACTTATCACGGGTATGAGGGCCAAAGGAAACCCAGTGAAGTTAGACAGTGAACTTAATTGCTAGTCGCCAATATATTTAATTATGTGTAGGAATATGTACTAGATATCAAGCTAATCCTAGAGAATCACACATAGTTTATGTTAAAAGAATAATAAAATATGTGAGTGGATCTACAGGATATGGCTTATAGTTCTTATTTGACACTACTTCTAAACTACAAGGTGAGAGTTTAATATCTACTAGATGCCGATAATGGATCACTACATCACTCTTAACCCTAGTTCTTTCCCACGTAAGCAATTAAGAGTTCTAGTTTTTGAAGCGGAGTTAGCAATAATCAAACCTAATTTCTAATAGTCATTCATAATCAATCAATCATCAAACCACACAATCACACAAAGATTTTTAAGTGGAAAACCCCAACTAGTGTAAAAAACCATAGCGCCTCAATCCAAGGCTAAATTAATGAACTAAAATGATATAGATCTTACAATACTAAAAACAACCAACCAACCTTAAGACTTGACACAATCCCCTTTTGTTAAATCTTCTAATGTTGATAATGTTGGCATTTAATTCTCCCTCTTCTAAATCATTGAAGTTTTCCCTCTTCATGTTCTTATCTTTGTATTCTTCTTTTAGATCTCTTGAAATTCTTCAACCCCTTTGAAAAACATTGTTGACTCCTCTCTAAAAATTCTGTGTAAAATCTTTTCTTCTTAGTTGTGCATCAGCAAGAATTCACCATGGATAATCTCTTTAAACTCCTTTGTGAATTCTCAAGGAAACAAATGTGAAAAGGACACTTTTTTTCTCTAATATTTTCTAGGTTTTCCTCTCTTCAATTTTGTCAATTCTTAGTCTTTATATAGGTCTCCAAATTGATCGTCACTTCCTCTGTTCAATATTTTTTGGGTTTTACTCTCTTCCATTTCATCACTTCAACAAGGAAATAATCTATTCTTTAAAGGATTGTTTAGGGTAACTAAAACTGGTAGCAATGTTTTAAATAGCGATTGATCATTCACTATTTTCTTAAGCCATAACTCCTTGATCAATTGATATATCATCCAACCGATAGATCAATGAACTCTCAGTTTTGTTTAACTAAGGACTAATTCCATTAGCAAATAATTGTTTTCTTCCGTGTTATGTCCAACAATCAATCAATGGTATTGTTCATTGATTATTTTACCCTTTTTACACTAATTCTATTTGAAATTTCTGAAAGCATTTCTTAAACTTCTCCAACTGATTTTGCTATGAAAATGAAACTAAGTAAACATTTTAACCCATCAACATTCTTCAATCCTCAATCTTAATCCATAAGCACATGTCTACTCCTATTTTCAACATCCATCAATTCTAAACATGACTCGAATACAACTACATCTAATAAGATTTTAAGACTATTTATATACTCAAGGTTTCTGGCATAATTTTGACAAAGAAATTTGTTAATTAACCTTACATATGACACATATGTTCTAATAGTAGGCTATTAGGATGCTGATTAGGTATGGAATGTAAACTATAGTAGGAAATTCCTTAGTTTCTTGGCATTGTAAAAACGCAAAATTGTGTTTCTTTATGAATTGCAGAGGCTGAATATATAGCTGCTGGTAGTAGTTGCACACAATTAAAGTGGATGAAAAGAATATTATTTGATTATGGAATCATCAGGGTAAAATGACTTCATATTGTGATAATCTAAGTTCAATCATATGTAGGAAATTCCTTAGTTTCTTGGCATGGTAAAAAAGTAAAATTGGGTTTCTTTATCAACTGTAGAGGCTAAATATATAGCTGCTGGTAGTGGTTACACACAACTAAAGTGGATGAAAAGAATATTATTTGATTATGGAATTCATCAAGGTAAAATAATTTTATATTGTGATAATCTAAGTTCAATTAAATTTCACAAAATTTTGTCTAACATTCTCATACTAAACTTATTGATATTAAACATCATTTTATTTTTGATTTGGTAGAGGAGCAAATTGTTATCTTAGAACACATTTCAATAGAGTTTTAATTGGCTGCTATTTTTAGAAAACTTTTGGATTTCAATAGTTTCATTAACCTTAGAAAAGTCATAGGACTTGCTTGCCCAAAGTAGTTTCATAAGAGATTTTTGTTCCTTGTTTTACTTGAAAACCTTTGGGAGGTCAAACACAACAAAAAATGTTTCTTTTAATTGTTTTTTAGATGCTTTTGGTTGTTTGGTTTGCTTTAGTTTGTTTAGTGTTAGTTTTGTGTTTAAGAAAAAGATAAGAAAGACAAAGACAAGCTTTATGTTTTCATGTATGTAGTTAGAATATCATGTGGAACATACTTGAATTGTGAGGTATTGCACATAGTTGAATTGTGATGTATTGCACATAGTGGGTTACACATGTAATGCATGATAAGTACAATATTAAGTCAAGAGGACTAATTGAATATCAATTGAGTAGAGTTTTAATATTCATTATAATTTTTTATGCACTATTGGTTTACTAATTGACTTAGTACTCACTATAGGAATTCAAGGTTATCTATCGGGTTAAATATATAATATGGTTCATTTAATTTTTGACACTGATGCTATGAGTTAGCATAAGGTAGTTGAGTTATTTTGATCTCTTTGCGTGATGAAGAAGATTCTATATAATTATGTCTTCTTTGAACACTTGATGTAAATATTGTCCTTAATAGTTCTAATAAAAATGATAGAGAGGGCTACTATCACAAGTGCAGAGCTTTGCCTAGCGTCCATACCCGCGATGGCCTGACTGCAGCATGCAGCCAGCAGCCTACTCTCGCGACCTTCCCTCTCGTATGTGCAAGGGGAACAAGCAATCAGCCAACACATCCGTCTCTGGTGCAAAGGGCTCCGCCCAGTGCTATGTAAACTCAGTCCATCGCTTACAATGGCAGGGAGAGGGTAGGGGCTGATCCACCAAGCCGCTGCTCAATCTCTCAGAGCTTTCTCTGGTTTGTCCTCACCAATTCTCTATCAGCCATGGCCACCCTACCCTCTCCCTTATATAGACTCAGCCTTGGCTGCCTCGTATCGTGCTAGGAATACAAAGCCCAACCCATGTATACAAGAGTCCCTCCCTGTCCCAACTCTCCCAGCCCAATAGGGGTGTCCCAACACAAATCAAGAAACTAAGTATGAATCCATCTTCAGCTAGGAGTCGAGCGCCTAGCTGCCTTCTAGAGTCCATCCATCCAGGAAAACTAGTATATCAACTCCTACCTGCACTAGGAATCTGGCTTCGCTGCAAGACTGCATCCTAGTAGCCTTAGGAATCCATCCAAAAGGGGTTATGGTGCCCAGCGCGCCACCTAGAGTCCTGTCCGCGCAAGGACTTTGCCTCAGCCTGCTCCACAAGGCGAGTGCGCATCCAGAACCGCTCCCACACTACTCCAAGCATCCATCCGTGCCCAAGGGGCTGCCTAGATTGTCCATTGTCCAAGCTAACTTGGTTGTCCACTGCCAAGTATAGGGGGTAGCTGCCCCCTTCTCTATGCAAAAAGTGGAGAGGCTAACAACTACCTACATGAGAAATCTTTTATTAGTGTGAAAGCTACCATCCCCTTGACACAGAAAAAAGCAGGAATAGAAAAATTATATAGTGCAAGGTTATGAGAATTAAGAAAAAGCCAATGAAAGGCCAAATATGAAAAGAAAGTAAAAGACAAATATTTGAAAAAAACCAAAGGGCATAGAAAATGACAACAAAAGTAATAGAATTTTGCATTAATTCTTGTATTTTCTTACTTATTCAATGTAAATCAATGTTGAAACAAAATGAAAGCATGAGCCAAGTTTCTAGATGTTTTCATTTACCAAAGTAATGAAAGTGAAAAGTTATTTTTGACTACATTGTCGATTGATATCCTAAGGATTATTTTTGAATAATTGTGGTATAGTTTTTGACTTGAAATAAAACACTTTTTCATCTTTTCTTATTATGAGACTTGAAATTGCTTCACAAATTGCTTCACTAGTAATTTTTTCTCTTATTTTTTGTTTTCTTTACCTCAATTTTCTTTTGTTTATTTGTGACAAAAAGGGAGAAATTTGGGTTAAGGTAAACCTCAAATCTCGAGGGTAAAGAGCTAACAAAGAGCTTGAAAACGAAGATCATCTCTTAATTGATAAAAAGAGAAAATTCTTAATTTGGTTACAACTTGATTAATCTTTTACTTACTTAGACATTTAAATTATATATTTACTTGTTTCTTTCAACAATATTATGCAGGTATGTTTGTGGTGTGATGTGTAGCTTAATTGCAGGTTGAAGACCACACAATAATAGGATTTAGGAAGTATAGATTAAGGGGGAGAGTCATTGTCATTCTTTGATAATTTGTCTAAATCTTATTATGCACTAAAAAGTTATAATTTTATTTTTTAGATGATAGGTTGTAGTGTTTTATCATGAAATAGCCAAAATGGGATATTGTAAGAACATAACAGTCCTTATGCCATGTATTGGCTTATTTATGTGATCAAAACAATGTCATGGTTGTGTAATTTTGAGTTAGTTTAACTATGAAGATGGAGCAAAAAAATACTCAAATTTGTGTTTTATCATGCTAAAATACACATACACATCACCTTCATACACTTTAGGGTAAAAGAGACTTTAGGTAAAAGAATGGTGAGAAAGTTGAAGGTTTTTCTAATGAAAAATAAAAAAAATCTGGTTAGATTGATCGATCGCCAAATATGAACGATTGATTGGTTACGAATGGTAGAAAACTCTCCATAATAATGTTGATCGATTTATCGCTTGATACAATGGTCAATCGATACTTGGAAATACCATTTGTTAAATGAAACCGAAAGTTTAATGATCGCTATATCAAAAAATTGATGGATGGAAAAGTCATAGTTCTATAGGAACATGGATCGATCAATCGCCCTCTAAAATGATCAACAACATTACATGCGGTGTATTAAATTCCATACAAAGGCGAATAACATGTATGGGAGTGCCCTTAATCGAAAATCCTATTGTTTGGGAAGGAGTTTACCCTTGCCCTTCAACTTTTTTTTTTCCTTTCTAAATAAATTTTTTTTCTTATTTCAATCGGTCAGGCTACCATGTCGATGTTAGTTATCGTAAATAGTAAAATCTTATGTGTGATTTGAAGAGCTATACGGTGCAATTAGTAAGATACAGATGTCCTGCATTGTCAGTGCCTTTTGTCTTCACATTATCCTTCCCCTAAGGGAGGATTTGGACAGTGGCAAGTGGAATGAAAAGCTTGTCCAGATCTGAAAAGCTTTTTCTTTTATCTTTTTATTTTATCAAACCATCTTTCTGAACTTCCAGCAAACGTCTATAGGAACAAGGATGCGAATCCATCTGTCAGAGATGTGGGGATTCTTAAAACTGGATGGGACATGAAATAGTGCCACTGCTCTCCCAACTTTTATCAAGTCATGTTTCTTTTTGTTATTAATTCATCAACAATGCTGATGTCATATCTTAAATTACACTGTGAACGATGTCTCCCCCAAACAACAACAATAATAATAATAATAATTTTAATTTATAAACTATAATTTTCTCCAAATTGAGTTAGTTAATACCATCTGATACATGCACGCAAATGAGCTATATAAATGTGTGTTGTTCTACTAAACTAATGTGATGTCATTTCCCACCAAATACGGTTAGCATATTCAAGAAAAGGAAAATTTTGGATAAATAGCATTTACATCCTGGTCCTTACCAAAATTACATTTAGGGCTCTTCACACTTCAAAACCTACATTTATGCTCCCTTTATTTTGGCAAATTGCATTTACATCCTGGTCATTACCAAAATTACACTTACGGCTCTTCACACTTCAAAACCTACATTTACATTCCCTTTATTTTGGCATAGTACAACAATGCGTGGCCCCCATAGGTGGCTTGGCCATATCCCATGATGGTGTGTATATGATGGGATAGGCACTGGTAGTAGTTGTGGACCTGTGACCGTATCTTTTTTACTTTTAAATTGCAATTATATATTTTGTCGACCACAATTTAATAGTCATACTTGAAAAAAATTATTGTCTAATTGTCTAAATTTATATAAGTTTCTTATTTTAGTAACTAAAGTTCTTTAGTTTTGCAGCTTATGCTGGATGGAGCCAACTGTTTGTGGGTTAAGTGTGGATTAAGTAAAAATGTTGACAACTTAGATCCTTAAATATCACCTATTCTCCAATTAAGGATATTAAAATGGGACTGAGGGACTAAATAACAACACTGACTACAGATTAGGTGTAGGGCTTGCATGGGGCCTACACCATCAATGGAGTGTTCTCTGAGCATTGTGGGTGTCATGATCTGTGATTTGAACTGGCTACATGACGCAACAACTTTTAACTTAAGCCCTGGATTAAATCAAAATACACAACAAAGTCACTGCTTTGCTTAACACACTATAACAAAATGTACTATTAGCGACGCATTTATTTGCGACACAAATAAAAGCGTCACTAAAAACCACTACTCACGACACATACCTAATCATCAAAAAAAGATTAACTATTAGCAACACTAATAGTTATATATTAGCGACCCATAATTTAAAGCATCGCTAATACTAACCAGATTAGCGATTCTATTTAAATAAACATCACTAATTAGTGAGGTTATTAGTGACGCTTTAAGTAATAGTATTAACAATAGCTATGCCTGTTAATAAGCGTCGCTAATCGTTTAACTATTAGTGACACTTAATAAAAGCGTCACTAATAGTAATAAATTTAAACTAAATAAATATAAATTTAGAACTATTAGCAACACTTTTAAACACGTTTAACTATTAGTGTTTACAAGCGTCACTATTAGCTTTATTAATTAATTTTATTTAATAAATAAATATTAACAAATTTACAATAAACTTTTTAAATATAATATATTTTATTTTATATTTACTATTTGTATATATCATAAATAAATATTAAATTTCAATAAAATGTAGTGTCAAAAATATATTAAACTTTCACTATTTATATATAATATATTTTATTTCTTAAATTTTTTTATTAATTTTAATATCTAATTTATAATATAAGAGAGAGTGAAGAGAGCAAGAGAGAGGAGAGAGAGATAGTGATTAGGAGAGAGAGGGAAGAGAAAGATAGATAAGGAGAGAGAGAAGGAGAGGAGAAACAGAGAGAGGGAGAGAAGAGAGAAAGAGGATGAGGAGAGAGAATTAGGAGAGAGAGTGATAAGAGAGGGGCTGAGGAGTGAGAGAGAAGAGAGGGCGTGAGGAGAGAGAGAAAAAGAGAGAGAAAAGAGAGGAGAGAGAGAGTGGAGAGGGAGGGTGGGAGGGAGGGAGAGAGAAAGAGAGAGAGGGAGAGAGATGAGAGAAAGAGGAGGGAGGGAGAGAGAGATAGAGGAAAGGGAGAGGGAGGAGAGATAGAGGGAGAGGAGAGAGAGGAGAGAGAGAGGGAGAGGGAGGGAGAGAGAGGGAGGAGAGTAGAGAGAGGGGGTGAAGAGAGAGAAAACTTTAATTTTAGCTTTTGTAATTATTTATTTAAAAATTAATAAAAAAATAAAAAAATAAAAATGTATTAGTGATGCATATGAATATGTGTCACTAATACTTGTTATTAGCCAAACATAAGAATGTGTCGCTACTACCCTTAGTATAAGCGACGCATAATCTTATGGGTCAAGAATAACCTCGGTAGTAGTGACGCATATTCCTATGTGTCACTATTACATTATAATTTATTATATTGATTTTATAATATTTAGAGAGAGTAGGAGAGAGGATATAGAGAGAGAAGAGATGGGGAAAAGAGAGAGGAGGAGAGGGAGAGAGAGGGAGAGTGAGAGGGAGGGAGGGAGAGAAGAGAGAGGGAGGAGAGAGAGAAGAGAGAGAGACGGAGAGAGAGAGTGAGGAGGGAGAGAGTATGGAGGGAAGTGAGATAGAGGAGGAGAGGGAGGAGAGAGTGTAGAGAGAGAATAATGAATGGGGGAGAAAGTAAGAATATTTGTGACGCTTGTGAATAAACATCACAAATAATACAGTTTTGGTGACGCTTATTTATAAATGTCACAAATGAAAATAATTGGCGACGTCTAATAAAATGTCGCAAATATATAAATAGTTGCAACTCTTTTATAAAATTGTAGCCAAAAGATTGATTTTTGCAACTCTTAGATTAACCGTCCCAAATGACATTCATTTGTGATGCTTTCTAAGTGTCATAAAAAGGAAAAGGTGTGCGGCAAGCATATGCACGTGCACCGTGCAAAAATTGCCTGCACAGGCTATATATATTCACCCGCGGGGGATTTTTTCACTTGCTCCCTCCCCCTCCTCGCCTCCCCCGCCAACGTGTGATGACCGCCGCCGTCCTAGCCGTCCATCCGCCCCCATATCCCAGCTGCACGTCTGCCCCGGTGCACCCCAGTCGCTTGTGTCCCAGCCGTCCAGCGCGGTCTGTCCCACTGCACCCCAGCTGCCCATCTTCCCTTGCATCCCAGCCACCCAGCATGTTCGGCCCTGCTATACCACAACAGCCCATCCACCCCAGCATCCCAACCACCCGTCCGCCTCGCTACACTCCAGCTGCCCTCTGCCGCCCGCGTCCCATCCACCCGGAGTTGTCTTTCCACTGAACCTGAGCAGCCCGTCCGCCCCTGCGACCTAGCCGCCCATCCACACCGCTGCACCCTTTCCGTCCTCAGCCGCCCGCGTCTACCCCGGCAACTCCGCCACGCTTCCCCTCCCTGGTTCCACCCCTTCCTACCCCTAGCTCCCCCCTTCCCTCCCTCCTACCCCTCCTCTGAAAAAGGGGAAGGAGGGGGGGACTCAGGGAGAGAGGAGGGGAGCGGGACAGGGGAGAGAGTGCAGGAGCGAGAGGGAGGAGGGGGCCGGATTCAGGCAGGAGCACCCTCCCCGGGATCCCGGGAGAGAGGGCACCGGATTCCAGTTCTGCACCAGAACCCGACGCCTCCGCCCCTTCCCCTCCCCGGTCCCCCTCTAACTGGGAGAGAGAGGACCCCCCTTTCCCACCCCCTGGATTGGGAGAGATAGGACTGTCGGATTCCGGTGGGAATCCGCCCCCCCCCCCCGGGCCTGCCACCAGCTAGTTTTTGTTTAAAAAAAATTTAAGGCTTTGAGCGAGGCTTCTAAAAGCATTGCTGAAGCCTTTTTTATTTTTTTTTATTTTCTTACTTATCAGCGACACTTGCTAGAGCATCGCTAATGCATCAAATTTTAGTTTTTTTGATATATATTTCATTATTAGCAGCATTTTCCACAAGCGTTGCAAAAGACTTTTTTTTTCAATTTTTTAGCAATGCCTAAAAATAAGCATCACTAATAAGCTGTTTTTATTTTTTTTAAATGTTTTTCATATTAGCGGCGCATAGAATAACATCACTAATAATCAATCATTAGCAATGCTTATAATTATATGTCACTAATAATTGACTATTAAAGACGCTTTTCTATGCATCACTAAAACAAAATAATAAGCGACACATAAATAAACATCACTAATGGTACATGATTAGCGATGCTTTATGTTTAACGTCACTAATGTTTAATAGCGACTCCAGTTTTAGTGACGATTTTAGAAATGTTTTTTCAGCGTCACTAATAACAATTAGCGATGCTTAAGTACTATTAACGACACTTAAAAGCATCACTAATTGTACAATTTGTTTTAGTAGCAACAATCCAGAGAATATAAAAACAAAGGAACTACTTCTACTTTTAAATAATTCTAAGCATTCTTTTATAGAATTATGAATGAAATGACATAAAGAATAACATGCATTAGTAAGCTACAAGAGAAATCTACCGTCAATGAAAATAATTTACAATCAATGTAACTAAGAAGTCTTTCAAGGGTTCATCAATTTACTTATTCCTATCTAAGTTTTTGCCTTGCTCATAGATCAAGTCTTCTCGAGCACCTACATGACACAATCACACATGAGATCCTGGAGGACTCCTAAAGCAAAATAAGGGTGAGCATAGCCCATTATGGTTTTGAAATATAACAAGGTTACATTATACCATAAAGCACATCTTACAAGGAATGTCAAATCCTTACATAACAATTCGGTTTAAATAATCTCCAGAACTCAACAAGAGTGTGTCACAAGATCGTAAAACTAGAGTAACTAAAGAAGTTGTTACCTGTTATATGTAGGGCTGGGAATCGGGTTGAGTATGTGGGTAACCCTACTTTTTTTAATTAATAGTTTTTTTCTTAACTTAATATTTTATTTTTTATCTTTGCATGGCTGAATCATAGAAAGAATTTAAATACATTGCAGCATGAAAAATAGATATCAAACATTTTATGTGTTATTTGAGAATTTTAGAATTGGAGAGAGAGCATTGTGACACTCTAAGGCACACGTCCAAAACCATAAAAACCCTATAAAAATTTATGAATTGACTATTAAATAGATAAAAATATAAAAGGAAAAAGAATTATAAGAGAATTTCTTTTTGATCTTTCCATCTTGAATCATGACATCATTAAATAATAGGTTTGAAGTTGGGTTGTGCGGATAAATATTGACCCAACCTTACTTTTAAAAGGTGTAAAATTTTAAAACCTTAACCCTATTTCTAATCGGGTTTGGTCTGGTCCGGATCAATGGCCGAATATTTAGGACTGGTTGAATTTTCTCAACCCTAGATAAATGTCACCTAATGCCTGTAGCATGTTACTTGAACTGGCATTCCAAATACTAGAAGTACCAGAAGTCCTTATTCAAGTCAGTGCACATGGACATAAAATCCTATCAGTCATCTCACTCGGGGAGGAAACCTACCATTTTGTAATATAAGATCGACACATTCAAAATTCGATATGGATAATCCAGAAAACTATAGAAAGCCACGACTAATCATGGTGAAACCTGACTCACAATTAATTATTGGTAACATGATTTGGCAATTAAAATAACATGACTTTAACATGATACATGTAGTACACATTCCTAAGAATGACATTATAGGTATGTGTGCATAAGTAACCCTAATTTACAATGACAATACTTGGTTAACAATGTGCAAAAGAACATCAAAAGCATGAAGATTGAACATTAAAATATGCACATAATCCATACATGAGAGTGCCAATTGATTAAATCCCTAGTCTGATCAATCGAAGGTCCAAAGTAAAAATAATACAATACTGCAATGTAGGTGATCGATTTGCTACACTATGCCAAGTCCAATTGATTTTGGTGATTTACCGCTGCAAATGGGTGATTGATTGGGCGAACCTAGTTAAGGAAAAACTACAATTTTTTAACAAAAAATTTATGCAATCAATCATCAAACCATCTTAATTCTTTATGTAATTAATCCTAAACCCTTAGTTATGGAAAAATAGGGGTTCCATGGGAGTTTGATAGATGTCATGGCAACCGACTTAGTTAGTTGTTGAGACTGATTCTGATGAGTATTGTAGGAGGAAGGAGCACCCCAAGCCGAATAGGCAAGGTAATTTTCAGGGAGACTGTAATCAGAGGCCTCGCGGGAACAATGACAATCCTTGCAACACTTTAGGTATTAACAGGTCAAGCATTTCAGGAAACAACTTCCCAAGAACAACAATAATAATGGTTAGAAAGGAGTTGCAAACAAAGGGAATCACCAGAATGATCATGCAAACTTGACATGTTTCAAGTGCGGGCAGCAAGGGCATTTCAAGAAGGATTGTCCTTAGAATACTAAAGATGATGCTTTAGGGTGTCAGCAAGCTCGTCAAAACCAAGGGCAAAGGCAACATAGTGGTTAGCAAAAGAAGCCTGCAAATCAAGGAAGAGTCTTCACTATCATAGCTCATGCGGCAGCTAACGCAATGTAGTGGTGGAAGTATGCTTGAAATCACCTCCCAACATTTTAGAGTATTGTTTGATAGTGGTTTTTCATGTTTCTTTATTTCTCCTGTCTTGCTTGAGAGCTTAGTATTGAGGCAAAACTATTATTGATTCCTTTACGTGTTTCTACCCCTTCATCATCTCTTAGGGTGGAGGAATACCTTAAGGAAGTTCCTATTGTAATTGATTTGATTATTTTTCTTATGATTGATCTTAATATGATTTTGGGTATGGACATGATGTCTATGTATCGTGGTCATGTTGATTGTTAGGGAAAAAACACAGTATTTACTATGATAGACCTATAGTATTTTATCTTCTAGGGTGTGAGATGGGTTAGTGGCAAGTTCTCGGTGTTTTCATCTATAGTAAAGAAGTGGATCAATGGTGGGTGCATGGCTTTTCTTATAAGCATTTCTGTGCAAGGTGTTGAACCAACTCTTATTGAATATGTTTCATCAGTGTCTTAATTTGCTAATGTATTTCCAAAAGACTTGTCATGTCTACCTCCTTAGAGAGATATCGAGTTTAGTAGTGATCTTCTTCTATGTATTATGCCAATATCAAAAGCTTTTTATCGAATGGCGCTAATTAAACTAAAAGAGAACAAAATCTAGCTGCATGATTTATTAGAAAAGGGGTTCATCAAACCTAGTGTTTTACCTTGGGGCACACTAGCTCTCTTTTCTCATAAAGAAGGTTGGTTCTCTCAGAATATTGATTAGAGGATGTTAAATTAGGTTGTAATAAAGAATAAGTATCCCTTACCCCGTCTTGATGACTTATTTGATCAATTGCAACAAGAGCAAGTGTTCTCAAAGAATGATTTTAGGTCGGGTTATCATCAGTTATGTATTTGACGTGAAGATGTGTCAAAAATTGCTTTCAGGAGATGCTATGGTATTATGAATTCTTGGTTATGCTTTTTGGGGTTACTAATGCACCAAATATCTTTTATGGATCTAATGAATATAGTCTTCAAGCCTTTCTTAGATTAGTTTGTTATTATCTTTGTGGATGACATATTGATCTATTTATCAAACAAGGAAGACCATGAGGAGCATATGAGAATTGCATTGCAAACTTTGAGAGATCACACACTCTATGCAAAGTTTAGCAAGTATGAATTCTAGTTGGAAGAAGTAAACTTTCTTCGCCATATGAGTACAATCCCACAACTGTCCAAAACTATAATCCAATATATAAGTCGAGACATGTACCAACACAATCAACTTTTATCTTACCCAATACATAAGATATTGGCAAATTAATAAAGACTCTCAATGAGTCAAAGTTAAACCTGAGACAATGGAACGTGATCCGCCAACAAAAGTCAGAGTCCAACTCTAGGAGTTCTCCACTAACAACCTACAAAAGCTTCCTCAACATCCATGAACTCTCTAAGTCCATACATAGATGCATTCGTGAAATTTTCACAAGAAATATACATAGCAATCTTAAAATACATGATATTTATGCTCACACACTAATCATCTTACCATGCATCTTAAGCATATTGTCTTACTCATAACATTGTACTCAAATATGTGCATTTACAATCTTTCTCAAAAGTCTTACTATGAAACTTATACTTACAGTCCTACTAAAAAACTTACACGTAGTTCAAATCTTCCAAGCATTCTCTTACTCAGAATCTTACCAACTCACTCTTACAATCGTACACATACTCATTCAATCAAACTATTGACAACTAGAGCTCATTATAATCTAATTAGCTCCAATATCGAAGGAAAGGAATGCCACTGGGGCGTCACCTTAACCTCTTGGGAGCAACTAAATGCCATGGTCTTTTCTAAAGGCAAGGAAAATAGGTAAAATTTGATCTATGATCCTACTTACTTGAGAGCATATATAGCCACACTCTAAGGGCCATATAGTGCGAACTAATGGTGGAAGTCATTTGGTGTCTTTTTTGGCAAAAACTTACAGTGCCACATATGGGTAGAATCATATAGTGCCATCAATAGGCAGAAAAATATACAGTGCTAACTAGGCAAAGAAACTTATGATGTTCTCAATAGTGTATCAAATGTCTAGGCTAAAATATAGCACTAAGACAAGAATGACAAAACATACAACGCTCTAACTAGAGCATCAGATGTCTAGGTTTAAATACAACACCAAGATAACATCTAACAAGATAACATCATGGCTAGACATGGAAAATGCATAGCCGACTAATTATCAGCTAGCACAAACACAGAACTCAATCTGAGGTCTCAAGCCTACAAGGATAATGTATTAGTTTTACTGACGATTCAAATTATATATAGTAAAATCCATGATTGACAGCAACGCACTAGGAGCGTCGAGAGCAAGGTCTTGCCAAAAAGAGTGGTCATTTGACCGAAGACAGGGTTAGTTAGTTGAAGGTAGAAACTACTTAATGGAGGTGTTGATTGACTATTAGATGGCTTAAAAAGATCTTGACCCTTAAATGCATGCACATGCAGCCAAAAGGGCAAAAGGAGGTGTATAGGGGCTAGCCCAGTCAAGGGTGGTAAGTTGAGGACGATGGCAATGCCATCGTCACCCTAAAACTCTCAAATAGAGTATTAGAACTAAAAGATCCATTCGATAATGAAATATTGGTTCTAAGCTATCCTTGGAGATGAATCAAATGATTTATCTTTCATCATTCTTTTCCTTTTCGTTTGTTTACTACTAGGGCTTATTTGTTCCTTGATAGTGATTTAAAAAAAATAATCATTCAAAACAAAAATAGGCAAACCGACTAAATTGAAAAATGGACTCACAGAGGGCAAGGTTGATCCTGGCTGATCATGGGCAGAAATAAAGGGTAGAGGGGTTGGAGCAATGGGATTGGGCCAGTTCGCAGTAGTGGCTCTACTGTTGTTGGTACCAGATTTCAACAATTATAGCATAACGGGGGTGGACTCAGAGGGGAAACTAGGGAGGTGGTGACAGCCAGGACCGACACCGTCGTGGTCTTGAACCTAAACCAAGCTAAGTGTAGTGAACGGCAGCAGCACAACAGCTTTCAACAACTGGACTGACAAAAAATGAAAAGTGGGGAGGGCGACTATGTGAATCGAAAGTGGGCAAGAGGAGGGCAGAGCTGGTTGGTCGTGACTGATGTAGTAGTTGTCTATCCTTGTGGGGGCCAGACTGAGGCTGGTCAGCTGGGATAGGCTGGTGGCTGAAGAGTGGCAAAGTAGATGAGGCGCAGAACATAAAGATCCCAACTTTAAATCGATTCATTACAAAAATTGAATGAACATGCAAATCTATGAGCAATAAACATGCAAATCAAGGGCACACAATTAATCAAAGTGAAAATATAGGATGGATGTCCTCTTTCCTTCATGCCGACATCTGATTTCCATTGAATCAACAATCAATTAAGCAAAGAGAGATGTTTACTTTGTTTATGTATAAACCCCTCAAAAAACCTTTTCTTGGATGTAAAACTCAACAAGGAGGGCCTCCAACCTCTTGTCCATGAAGCCAGGAATCAGCGAGGAGGAGGATTCCCCTCTAGCACCACACACAAGAGGATAATAGAGGAGGAGGAGAGCGGTGGCCAGCCGTAGGGCTCTCAAGATCAAAGGGGGGGTCGAAGCACAAGGGAGAGAGGGAGTGGAATGGGAGAGAGAGGAGAGGGGGGCAGAACACCACTTTGCGCTTCTCCACTTTCTCTTTTTTCCCTTTTATACCCCTCCCAATCTTTTCTTAAGTGGACTTCATTAGGCAGGCCTCTTGCTGAATTTCTTCAGGGTCTTCTTAGAGGGTCTAACACAACAGGAGCGGGCACTGATCCTCATACCCCGCGGGGCCTAGATCCCCTACACATGGCCAAGCCCACGACATGGTCAACCCCTCACTAGCCACTGGTCCAACTATCTACACTAATTCGTAATTCGGGCCCCTCAATGTATTAATGCACACCCTAGTTACATGACTTCTATGCTTGTGTGACGAATGAGGGTCCTATAAAAATTTGTGTCATGATGGCTCATGTGGGGTCGGCACGACCGCTTCCACTATAGTACCTTTGACCCCGTGGCCTATACCGGCTCACCCGAACTGCAAACGAAGTGGACTGTCTTGGGCCCGAACCCATACCGTTGTCCAACAATGGCAACATCCTAGAAGGACAAACAAAGAAAGGAAACACAAAATGTTTAGGCAAAACCAATTACCAGAAAACAGAGGACATGGGATGACAAGGTTGGGCTAGGGGTAGTCTGGAAATCTCTAGGTCAATGCCGGCCGGAGGCCAACTGTTGGTGGTCGGTAATCAGTGGCACTGCCTCCGATCTCAGGCAAATAGAAAAGGAAAAACTCTGCTGCACAAATTGGGCAGATCAGAACAAGAAGGGGGGCGACTCGTTTCAGATAGAGAATGTGCAGTCGAGCTAGGCGAGATGTCTCACTACTATTGCCAGGTATGGATGGAGCTCACGTCAGCCAACCGACCCTGCCAGCCAATGATGGAGGCAACAAATCGAAAAATAGAGAAAGGGCAGAGGGAAGCAGTCATACCCACAAGGAGCGGCAGAAACGGTCAGGGCAGTCTTGATGGAACAACCATCACAAGGCTATGGTCATCTGGCCAGAGGCTCACGATAGGCAGCGGTGCTGCCTCTAGGCTCATAGAGAGAGAGAGAGGAAGGGGGTCTGATTCTTTGAATTATGGAGGGGAAAAAAGGGGAGGTCTTTCTGGCACAATGCAGCGGACCTGCTGCCGTCTTGCTATGGTGGAGAGGAATTCGACGATGGTCATGAGATTCCACCGGCATAGTGGCACACAGGGAACTAGGAGGTAGATGGGAGAGACTCCAGTTTTGGTCTCAAAGGGAAAGAAAATAGAACTAGCTTATACAATCTGTTTTCTTTTATTTTCTGTTTATTATTTTTTCCAATTCTAATTTTCTTTTCTCTCTTTGTTTCTTTGTTTTCTTCTAATTTTTCCATCTTTTTTTTGTTTTTTTGCCAAAAACATCTATCGTGCACACACACCCAACTCTATCAGTATGAATACTTATTAAAATACCAAAAATAAATATACCAAAGAGTCAAATTTCCCCATGAAGCAATAAGCAAAAAATTTCAAAAAAGTTGCAAAAAATTATAGAAAATTTCATAAAAATGAGGGACGTTACAGTTGAAGTGGGAGAGACCTAAGAATGCATTTGAAGTTAGAAGTTTCTTAGGCATTGCTGAGTATTATCAACGGTGAAAGTTTTTCCCACATTGCCCTATGACAAAGTTGACAATAATGAATATAAAATTTGAATGAAGTCAAGCATGTGAGCAGAGTTTCCAAGAGTTTAAGGAGAGACTTACTTCAATGCCAGATTTCACCTTACTATCAGGTAGTGGAGGATTTGTGATCTACAAAAATGCTTCAAAGAAGGGGTTGGGTTGTGTGTCAATGTAGCATTAAAAGATAGTCACTTATGCTTCTCATTAACTTAGAACATATGAGTAAAACTACCCAACACACAACTTGAAACTAGCCGCGGTGGTCTTTGCACTAAATATCATGACGCATTACCTTTTATGGTGAAAAGTTTGAACTATTTACAAACCACAAAAGTTTGAAGTATCTTTTCACCGAGTGGGACTTAAACATGAGGCAGAGGAAGTGGCTAGAGTTCCTTAAGGATTATGATTTCACCATTGCCTATCACCTGTGGAAATCTATAGTAGTGGCGAATGCTTTGAGCAGGAAGTCAACATCTGTAGTTGCTCGTGTACTTGTTCAGGAGTGGCTCTTGTATGAACAGGTCGTTGAACTTAACCCAGAGATAGCATTGTTGGATACAACCAGATGGTTTGCAAATCTTTTCATAAGTTCTAACCTCGTGGATACAATGATTGAAGCACAAAAGGAAGATGGAAGAAATTTAGGAAATGAAAGCCAAGTTGAAGGAGAAGCTGGTGAATGATGGCGGATGGAAGCATATGCTTTCATGGGCAATTGTTTGTGCCAACTTCTCAAGAGTTAGAGTGAATTCTTTTATAAGCACACCACTATAAGTTCTCCATCCATCCTAAGGGAACTAAGATGTACTATGACTTGGAGTAGACATTTTGGTGGAATAGATTGAAGAGAGATTGCCTCATTTGTGTCCAAGTATTTGATTTTCCAACAAGTTAAAGCATAACATTGTCATCTTGGAGGCATGCTACAACCTTTACCTATTCTGATATGAAAGTTGGAAAATATAGCCATGGATTTTATTTTAGGGCTTCCTAGGTTGCCAAGTGGCAATGGTTGTGGGTTATCATTGATCAACTCACCAAGTTTGCATACTTTATTGCAATTAGGACAGCCACATCCTTGGATGACTTAGCAACATTGTATGTGAAAGAGATTGTTTGATTACATATAGTTGCGGTATCAACTGTATTTGATTGGGATTCTTGTTTTACATCCAGGTTTTGATAAAGTTTCCAGAAAGCATTGGGAACAACAACTCACCTTAGTTCAACATATCATTCTCAGAGCATGCATCCTCAAGTGGAAGGTAGTTGAGAGCAACATTTATCTTGGGTGTTGTTCGACTACAACAACAGTTATCATGCTAATATTCAAATGACACCTTTGAAGTATTAAATAGAAGTCCTTGCAAATCACCACTTTGTTGGGATGAATTTGTAGATCATCATTTGATAGGTCCAAAAATAGTGCAACAATCTATGGAGAAGATTCTGCCCATTAATGATCAATTTCATACTGCTCAAAGTAGACATGAGAGTTATGGAGACACCCATTGAAGAGAGCTATAATTTAAAGTGGGATACGATTTTTTGAAGATTTAACCATAAGAAAACATAGTGAGATTTGGCAAGAGAGAAATTATCTCCAAGATTCAATGGACCTTTCAAGATATTGGAGCGGGTTGGAGTAGTGGAATACCATGTAGCCTTACCACCACAACTGGCTAACATCCATGATGTGTTCCATGTATTTATTTCGTGAAATATGAACCAGATCCATCTTATGTTCTCAACTTCGAGCCATTGGAGTTAAGGAGTGATCTCACCTACATTGAAACAATAATGTAGATCTTAGACAAAAATGAGAAGATGCTCAGGACCAAGGTGATCCCATTGATGAAAGTTATATGGCAAAATCACAATGTGGAGGAAGCAACATGGGAGCATGAAGATGATTTCAAGACATGGTACTGCCATCTCTTCACCATCGAGTAGTTTGAATTTCAATACAATGTTCCTATAAGGTGGGTAGGATGTAAGATCCAGTAATTTTTTTAATTTCCAATTGTTTTATTCATGAAGGATATGTAGGAATTTAAAGAGTTTAACCCTATAACCTTATTAGTTGAATAATTTCTTTAATATCCTAAATTTAGGTTGTGATAGTATGGTTAGAAATTAGATAGAACGAACTTCAAAACACCACCAAGAGTGCACAAATCGGAGTTCGGATAAGTGAGATATGACCAATTAAAGTTATAATTGATGCACTAGATCCGTTTACTGGAATTAGACCTCAAATTAGGCTTTTTACTAAGCCTTTTGGGCCCATTTTCATTGAGTGATTGGAATAGGGATTCAGGGGCTATTTTTGGTTTCCCAAAGGTGGTTTAGTTGCCCACGTCATAGGGGAATTAGGAATCCTAATCCCCATCACCTATAAATAATTCATGAGGGCCTTAATGAGAGAGGTTTTGGAGTTTTTCGGGAGTGGCCTGAGTTTTTTGGTGCCCTAGCTTCTCTCAAGGTAAGTAAATTTGAATTATTATTATGAATTCCTTTAGTTTTGATGGGAAATTAAAGGCCTTCCTTGCATAATCCTCATTCTCATGCCTCTTTCTATTGATCCAATTTGTAGAACCCTAGAGCTTTGTTTATTATTTAAAAATTTGTGATTCATGCTTAGAATCCAATAGACATGAGGAAGTACTTGGAATTACATGTTCATCATAGTTATAAGCCTCTAGGTAGGAGAGATCATGATTTATGGTTAGAACAAATGGGAAACCTTAATTTTTAGAAAATGGATCTTTTGATGTAGGAGGATTGGAAGTGTTTCTCTAACCCAGAGGTAAGGAGTTTTTATTTTGAGAGATTTATTAAATTAATACCTCTTTTGATTATATTAATCATGCTTTTTGATTAAGAATGACTATATGACTTGATTATTCTCGTTTTGTTTGTGCAGGTTTTTGCATGGATTTGATAGGGTTTTCATAATTGAGGGTTTAGAATTGATTCCATGAAGATTTTGTTGATTTGATGATTGATCGCAAAGATTTTAACTCTAAACAACATAATTTTGGTAACTCTATTTGGCCGATCGATCCTAGTGGGTGATTGATCGGCAAAACATACTGCAATCAACACAGTGGTGCCAATGGATTAGCCTACCGAGCGATTGATTAGCTATACATACTATGATTGGAACTGTGTTGCCGATCAATTGGCCCATTGGGTGATCGATTAGCTACACTACTGTGATCAATCGATTGCCCTCACAAGGCGATCGATTGCCAACACAAAAGAAATGAAGTTTCATCTATTTTTTTTTCTTTTGAGACTGATTGATTGGTCAAAGGGATTCGATCAAGGGGCACTCTTATGAATGGATCTTGTGCATATTCTATAGATTTATCCTCATGTTTTTTACACTCTTTTGCACATAATAGGTTAATTATGATTGATGAACATTAGTTATTCATGCATACATGTATATGAGATTATCTACATAAATTCATGTTACATGCATCATGTCCTAGTCCATATGATTTTATCTACTAAATTATGCCTTATTAAAAAATATGATTACTTTGGTTGGCAGATGTAACCATGCTCTGTCGTTCATGCATCATGAAAATGGTTTGTGAACTATGTTTTATTGTGATTTGCAGAGGCTTCATATTTTATTAGATTAGTTGTATCATGTTTGAATGAATTGTTTTCTGTCCGAAACGGAAGGGTTTTTTGTCCAAAAGGGCAGGTTGTTGCCTCCCTGCGTTGAGATGACTGAGATGTTAATATTATTGCTACTTCTG
Organism: Saururus chinensis; assembly: GCA_035235625.1. Taxonomy (NCBI): domain Eukaryota; kingdom Viridiplantae; phylum Streptophyta; class Magnoliopsida; order Piperales; family Saururaceae; genus Saururus; species Saururus chinensis. The sequence continues at coordinate 35,661,753 of CP141140.1, forward strand.
GAGTCGGTTCTAGGTTGTCTTGTCCATGTGCACTGGCATGACCAGGGATTTTGGGAATCTCCAGTTTGGAATGTTTGGTTCACGAATCAAGTATCAAGTAACATGTAACAATATGTTTTTATTTACTCTGATTTTTATTATCTTGACACTCTTTTTGGATGCAATTTCTGAGATTAATTACAACAGTATGGTTGTGTTTAATTTTTATTCACTTTTGAGGTTTCTATACACTATTGTTGTGTATAGATTTATATTTGAATGTTGAAACATGTATTAGGGTGTTAATGTAAGTTTTAAAAACCTTACTGACTTTATGTACACCCTTACTTTGTGTTTTGGAACCCGTCAAGATCCCCTGTGTTATGGTGCCTCACAGGTGCTCAGGATGACTTGTGCTATAAATAGGGAGAGATCTAAGGAGCTACTGAGCGTAGGAATAAGTTCCACTACGGGATAGTTAGGAGGGAATAAATGAAGGGACCTTAAAAAACTTCATATTATGTAGATAGCATTTCCTTTTGACTTATGGTAGATCTCTTTCATAATTTAAGGCATGTTGTTACATCTGAACCAAAACTATGAAGAAGTCAAATTCAGATTTGATTTACTTGCCAATTATAGTAGAAAAGGTAAATCCACATGGAAGGCCTTGTGCAACAAAAAAAAATGATTACAAAGAATTGAGGAAAGAAAAAATAAGAAAGAAAGAGTAAAAGAGTATTGAAGCAATAAAGAGTTAATAAATCGATAAGAGAAAACACTAAGACATTTAAGTTCATTGTAACATCATCTGGTGATGTCCTTCATGTGCCATGTTATCTCAATTAGAATTAAATGAATATTCTATCTAACCGGAAGATATGAACATTAAAAGAAAAAAATAAAGAGAAGAAATACTTTGGATAGATGAAGGATAAAAAGAATTATTTCTTCAAGAGTTCTATGTATCAAAAACATGAAAGATGAAGAAGGAGAGCCTTCAGGCATCTTATGTTTCAAGATCACAAACAAACAAGAAGATAAATAATATTAAATAAATATCACTTTAAATAACCAATACTTACTTAAAACCTTTCATGAAACATGAATATAACTTCATTAGATTATTACAAATCACCTCGAACCTTAGCTAGAGAACTTAGAAAATCATTATAATAAAACTAAAATTAAAAGTACAAAAGACGAGTACAAATAGGAGAAGAGAACTCCAAAGAGGACGAGATCATTCCACTACCACATCCACCCCTCTATTTATAAGAGTAGAAGGGGTTGCTTCAAATGGGAAGGTCAAAGCATAACCCTTAATTGCATCCTGATTGATTGATTGATTAGTTGTTTCTTTGGCAATGATTAGATTCTAAATAAATTAAATAAATCAATGATTTATTTAGCAAATAAGTATCTTTAAGTCTTCCTTTAGTCATCTAATTAACCTCATTGTCTTTCCTTACGTGTATCAATCACAACCAATAAAAAGATTCTTCATATGTTGGCCTCGGGTTAGTTAACTAGTTGTTGTCCCTTTCCATGCCGGATTTGACCCATATATCTTTGGAATTATAAATTTATTCCTACAATAGTGATTATAGACAGTGAAGTCTTCTTTCCAATGGCACCGGAATCATATCAATCCAAATTATACACAAAAAGATATGTTTGAAATACCAAGGTTGTATCAATCAGTCAAAATTAGCTTCTTCCTGAATTTAGTTTTCTTGATGCAAATATGAAATCCAATAGGCCCACAAGGTTATATTCGACCATTCCATGCATGTTTAGACCATTAGGAGCCCATTCTTAACTTTTAGATTGCCTTAGGTAGTTGGGCTTCGCTTCCTCTTCCACTTGGCTCTATCAAAGCCCATTTTGACATATGAACACAACAGAGGCCCAACTCACCTATTCAAGATATAAATAGCACATAAAAGCAATGAATTAACACAAAATAGGATTGTAATTCAAGATTCTAAAGGATATAATTGAACATTATTTTAGTGCATCAAATACCCCAAACCTACTTTTTGCTACTCCTCGAGTAAAACTAAAATAAAAACAACATAAAACAAAACTAACTACTCCACTTCTGTAGGAAATCTCGATTACATTTAGCATATGCAACAAGCCTATAAACCCCTAGCTTACACTAGTGGACGAGTTATAGTCTCGTGAGGGTTTGCAATGAATCTACCCACAAAATTTAAAATTGAAATGATAAAAGAAAATTAAAATTAAAAACACATAAAATTTACAAATCAACTCCTCATAAACATGTGACTTCATTTAGTAAAATCAATCATACATAATACAACTTGTCTTCTAAAACAATAATTTATTTTATCAATTTTATATTGGTAGAAAGTACTTATACATACATAATAGTTGTTAAAAATAGACATTTTCAAGTAATTACATAATCCTAATCTCATGAATCGAACAAGTCAATGTATCTCATGTCCACTAAGCAATTTCAATTTTAACACTCAAAAATAAAAATTGACATTTATTCATCTTCAAGAAATCATAATAGAGAATTATGCAAAATATTCCTTCAAAAGTAAAACACCCTAGATCACCTAACAACCCATTCAGATATAACTGCATAATGTCCTACTCGAATTTTATGTTCTTCTCACATGACACGTGTAATGCTTAGCCTTCTTAAGCTTTCTATAAGATCTATGTAACAAGTGTTAGGTCAGTGACTCCCAATCCAGTTAGCTTATGGTACTAGGTGTTAAAGCACCCCTCAGGCTTAATAACTTGAACCAAATAGACTTCAAGGCTATGCATATCATAAATTAGTTAACTCTACTTTTTGACTTGAACACCCTATGCTTATTGCGGCATGCCGAGTGCCAGTCTACTCAATAGTGAGATTTTAATTTTTTAGCTCTTTCCAATTTTTTCATTCTTTTATTTTTTTACACAATTTTTTTCTCTCTTTTTTTTCATGAGCACATTATGCAATCAACCTTAATTGTGTTGACAACAAGTCCTAGATTGTTCTACAAACCAAGAATAGTCAAGCCCAAAACTCTATTATGATAACATGAGTGCTACTAGATCATGCCAAAGTTTTACTCTTATAAGAAAATAATTACTTAGATTCAATGATATCTACCAAGATGTAAGATTATAATCAAGGGTTCGAATTCTCACATAGAAAAATGTCTTTCTAATTTTTCCAAAATAAGTGCACAAGAAACCAATATGAAGTAATTAGAACTCAAAATCATTAAACAATCACATGTCTAGAAGAAGCATCAATGTAAATAAGTAAATACATAAAATAAATCTAATTAAATTTTTTTCTATTTTTTTATTTTTTTACTAAAACTAAAACACATACTCTAAAATAAAAAAAATCGCTTTCTACACCCCCAAACCTAAACTAAACATTGTCCTCAATGTATAAAAGAAAATAAATGCAATTCTTAAGATAAGAAAAGAGGAAAAAGAAGAGATAGTACCTCGATTGACATGCTCATTATCAAAAGAAAAATAGTCAATAAATCACAAGCGTAACCACATAAGGATAAATAAATAAGGAATCATATAAGCGCACCCTAATAATGATTAGAGCAATAGATAAAGATAATAAACTGAAAAATAACTAATGAAATAAAAACACTAACTATTAAATTAAACAAAAATAACGATGAAAACCTAAAGTTGGTTTTGCCTCCCAGGAGCGCTAAGTTTACTATCTTCAACTAGACACACCTCCATCTAAACTCATCTAGGGTTCTTTAAAGCAATTATCTTCTCTTTACTAATTCTACTTATCAAATCAGAGTGAGTTAAACAAATATTTAGTGGATCATCAAAATAAATGAAAGGAAAAACATCCTCCACTAGACCCTCAATCATGTCAACCTCAAAAGTATCATCAAAGTCTAATGGTTGTCTACTCACATCAAATACATTTAATTCACATGTCAAGTTCCAAAAAAAAGGCCTCATCACTCCATTCCGACAATTTATTAGAACATTGGATGTAGTAAGGAATGGACGACCCAAAATCACAGGGATTTGAGAAGATGCATTTGAAACCGGTTGTGTGTCTAAAACAATGAAGTCCACTGAAAAGTAGAATTTTTCCACTTGTGCCCCTAAATCAAGCAAAGCCTTTTCAATTCGAAAGTTCCCAATTACATAGGATATGGTTGGACAACCTGGATCCTTGTATTTGGGTGGGGTATTGCGTTGCAAAATTAAACTCACTTATTCTGTCAAAAATGTCTTTTTTTGTACATTTAGCTTACGATTGATTGTACAAAGGTCATTCAAAATTTTTGCATAAGATTGAATTTGTTTAATCTTGACTTGTTTGAAAAAATTAATAATGTCACCATTTTGCACCAATTTAGAAGAAAATTGTAATCGTTGTGGAAAAGGAGGTGGAATAGGAGAAACACAATCGGAGTTGTCAAGTTCATCACCATGTTTAAAATTCAAAGACTCCTTAGGTTCAATAACCTTCTTTAGAATGTCTTTCTTAATGACTTTTCCACTTCTCAAAGTGGTAATGGACTTTGCATACTCTTCTTGTGAACTTAAAGAATTTAAATTTTCAAATACAAATTGACCTTTAGGATTTAGCTGAGGTCGAGAAGGAAACTTCCTTTTTCTTGTGTGCTCAAGCTTGTGGTCAGTTGAGCCATTGAGGCCTTCAAATCATTTATGGCTTGCATTGTTTGACTATTGATGGTTGTTTGGCCTTTCATGAACATTTGTAAGGTGTCCTCATGTGACTTCGTATGTGGTGGCACATATGTTGAAGATGAGGAAGCTACATGCACGCTAGACTCATTTTTCCAACTAAAGTTGGGATGATTTCTCTAGTTTGGATTGTATGTTTCTTAAAAGGGATAAGAAAATGGCCTCTTGTAAGTGTTCATGGCATTCACTTGTCTATGTAATACTTCTTGAAAGGCAGGGATTGTTGGATAATCCGGCATCAAGTGTCCACTGTTTTCACCAATGCCACAAATACTTTGTAACTTTGGATCAATTTGTTTACATTGCATCACTTCAATTTTTCTAGTTAGACTAGCAATTTTAGCGTTAACATCATCCTCTTTCCTAAGAACATACATCCCACCCTTGTTTGATATATTCAGCTTGGGCTTTTCGAATTTTTTTGGCTGACTAGAAAAATTATGCCAACCAATGATGGTAGTCCCAAGCTTCCTCTGGCTCTTTTTCTAAAAATTTACCGTTATACATCATTTCTACATGCTCACGCATTTGAGAACTCATTCCTTGATAAAAGATACACACGATCCGCCAAAGTTCATAACCGCGATGTGAACACATAAGTAAGAGCTCTTTAAAACATTCCCAACACTGAAAAAATGTTTATTTTCTTTTTGAGAAAATTCAGAAATAGTTCTTCTAAAAATATTGGTCCGGTGAGTAGGAAAAAAACTTTTTTGAAAACTCACATTGCATTTCTTGCCAAGTCCCAATGGAACTTGGTTTCAAAGCATTGAATTAACTTTTTGCCTTTTCTTTCAAGGAAAATGGAAAAAGTTTTAAGCTAATAATATCCATTGAAACATTTTGATTGTGTAATGTATTACATACACCCTCAAATTCTTTCAAGTGAAAATATGGACTTTTCAAATCTAAAATGTGAAACTTGGGTAGTAATTGAATTACACCCAATTTTAGCTCAAAAGTGCCCATATTTAGAGGAAATATCATACAAGAGGGCGTACTAGTCCTTGTAGGTTGCAAATAACAACGTAAAGTTTTAACTTGAACATTTTGTGTATTATTATCCCCATTATTACTTCTTTGTTCCTCATTAATTCTTAGATCATCCACTTTATCAAAAGAAACAGAATTTTCAAAAGATTCGTTCACTCTTCTCAATTGTCTGGGATTATCACACGTCCATGTGAACATGCAACAACAGTTTTTTTTCCAATAAAAGAAAGTAAAAGTGTAGAAATTAAATGATAGAATATAAAAAGTTAGACAGTTAGAAGTTAATAAAACGAATTTAAATTACAAAATAAGGCGAAAGGTACTATCGAGGTACACATTTGATCCTAAAAGATTTTCGGTGGTAACGTGGGTAGTGCCTCTGCTCTTAAAAAGAAAAATTACATAATTTAAATATTGAAAGTAAATGACATAAGGAAAATGATTGAATTTAAAGAGTTAGTATACAAAAATAAAAGTTAGAGATTAGTAAATTTAGAGTGAGTTTTTTTTGTAATAGATTCTTGTCACACGTTGCAATCCCTAGCGACGGCGCCAATTTATTGTTACGTCTGAACTAAGATTATGAAGATGTCAAATTCATTTTTGTTTTACTTGCCAATTGTGGTAGACAAGGTTAATCCACAGGGAAAGCCTTGTGCAACAAAGAAAATGATTACGAAAAATAGAGGAAAGAAAAATTAAGAAAAAAAGAGTAGAAAAGTATTGAGGTAATAAAGAGTTAAGAAATTAATAAGAGAAAACACTAAGGCATTGAGGGTCATTGTAACATCTAGTGATGTCTTTCATGTGTCATGTTATCTTAGTTAGAATTAAATAAATATTCTATCTAACCGAAAGATATGAACATTAAAAGAAAAAATAAAGATAAGAAATACTTTAGATAGATGAAGGATAAAAAGAATTATTTCTTCAAGAGTTCTATGTATCAAACCCACAAAAGATCAATAAGGAGAGTCTTCAAGTATCTTATGCTTCAAAATCACAAAGAAAGAAGAAGATAAATAATATTAAATAAATATCACTCAAATAAGCAATACTTACTTAAAACCATTCATAAAACATAAATAGAACTCCATTAGATTGTTATAAATCATCTCTAGCCTTAGCTAGAGAGCTTAGAAAAATAGGAGAAGAGAACTCTAAAGAGGAGGGGATCATTTCTCTACTATGTTCACCCCTCTATTCATAAGAGTAGAAGGGGTTGCTTCAAAGGTGAAGGTCCAATCATATCCCTTGATTGCATCCTAATTGATTATTTGATTGGTTGCTTCTTTGGCAAGAATTAGATTCTAAATTAATCAAATAAATCAATGATTTATTTAGCAAATAAGTATTTTTGAGTCTTCCTTTAGTTATCTAATCAGCCTCATTGTCTTTCCTTATGTGTATCAATTACAACAAATGAAAAGATTCTCCATGTGTTGGCCTAAGGTTAGTTAACTAACTATACCTTTGCATGCCAGATTTGAACCATATATCTTTGGAATTATGAATTGCTTCCGGACATAGTGATTATAGACATGGAAATCGTCTTTCCAATGCCACTAGAATCATATGATTTGAAATTATACATAGAAAGATATGACCGAAATACTAAGGTTCTATCAATCTCTCCAAATCAGCTTCCTCCCGAATTTAAATCTCTTGATGCAAATATGAAATCTAATGAGCCTACCAGGTTGTGCTTGACCATTTCATGCATGTTTGGACTATTAGGAGCCCATTCTTTACTTTTAGATAACTTTAGGTAGTTGGGTTTCACTTCCTCTTCCAATTGGCTCCTATCGAAGCCCATTTTTACATATGCACACAACAGAGGCCCAACTTACCTATTCAAGATATAAATGACACATATAAGTAATGAATTAACACAAAATAGGATTTCAATTCAATAATTCAAAGAATCTAATTGAACATTATTTTAGTTCATCAAGGCATATGCATATGTCATTGCATAATGATATTTGGTATATGAATGTTTAATCTTAGTTACAAAAAGAAGTAGTTAAATTTTCTTTTATATTTATTGTCTAGATTGTTTTTAAACAAAACGATGCTCGACTATGAATTTTTTTCTAATCTAGTGTTGCAGTAGAAGTTGTTGCATCCTCTTGCTAGTTTTGGGTGAGCGAGTGTGACAAGAAAGGCCTTTTATTTCAATCAAAATATGAGAAATTGTGAAGATGAATCAAGTTGAATCACCTTGAGAGAAGCTATAATAAATTTCTCTAAAATTCTTAGCAGCCTTAATTATGAAAAAGAAGGCTAAAATTGGTTGTTTATACTAATTTGGGTAACTAGGCCTATATAGTCCCATTTAGGAAGTAAAAAGGAATTATTTCTCAGAATTGTTCTAAAATACACGTTCTAAGCCCAAGCCCTTTTGGCAAAAAGTGAAGGACAATGCCCAAGATGTTGACATCATGACAAGATGGGTTATGGGACTCAGGGTGCAGCCCGCTTCTACAAAACTAGGAAATTAGCAAAACTTACACCAAAATTTGTACCAACTTCATGATTCATGTTGAGCACTAATGTACTCCATGTTTATCTTACCTCATGACTAGGAGAATTGGGTCTGCACGCCTCGATATACCCCCAATAAGCTAGGAACACGAAGTTCTCACTAAAAAATTAAAATAATTCTACAAAATTTTCTAGTTACCCCAAATCATTAATTAAACTAAAACAAAAATAATAATAAAAAAGTTTGAACCTTACTTCGCAAATTTGAGTAGTCTCGACATTTTCAATCTCATTCTCTACATGTCTCATAGTATATAGGCACAATACATGAGACTAGAAAAAGAGACTGAGAGTTATCTCATTAGGCATTGTTTATCATGAGAGAATCTTTAGACATGAGTTGACTTAGGAGTGCATTCTAGTGGAGTCAAGGTAATTAAATTAGGGAAACTAAAGCTAGACTTCTATTTAGGATTCAATGCAATAAAAAGCCTGGTAACATACTTTCATGAGCATAAATTTTGTTTATTTCATCATATTATTCAAAATTATTGTCCTCATAAACATGATAGGGAAGAGCTACCTACTTAGGTCGGCATAGGCTAGTATGAACTCCCATGTGCTTGACATCAAAAAATTATATATCAAAAAGAATAAAAAAATCAATGATGCAAGTGAGATAATTCAAATAACGCCAAGCCCAAGAAAGATGATTTGAGAAAAAATATCATAAATCAGAAGAAGGCATGGCCATATTATTGAGCTTATTTTTTCCTCTATCTTTTTAAAAAATAATATGTATAGATTATAGCTAAAGTTAGTCAAAAAATGAGAACCATTTATTTACTTAGATTCTTAATAAATTTCTCTAAATTGAATAAGAGTGATCTTGACATTGGTGGTTTCTTATAAAATGAATAAAAGATGATTAAATTGTTAAAAGGAGGAAATAAAAATCGATAATCACATACAAGTGGAGTTGAATAATCTAAGGCAAGGTATAACTGAACACTATCTATGGATTCAAACTTGAGTTAAGTCCATTTAACCATTCATTTTTACCAAAATCACCCTGAGGAGGTTAATAGAGAAGGTATAAGGTGATTTTGATGGTTTTTGCATGAAAATAAACCAGATTCATGCGTCATTTTCTCGATTTTGCCTATAGCTGAGGTAAGCCCCTCACCTGAATTTTGATTTTTAGGTTTTTTTATAGAAATTTTCAATGTTTTGAACCCTTAGGATAGTTATAATTGACTAGATATATGTTTTTACAAACTTTCACATGATTTGAACCGTTAAATATCGAGTTTTCAATTATTTTCACTTTGGTTTTGTGAAAACTTGCCCCAAGTTGGGGTTTTTAAATTCGTGACTTTGTGGTTCAAATTTTCAATTGCTCCGGTTATAACGCTTGTTGGTGACTTTGTGGTTCAAATTTACAGTTGCTCCGGTTATAACATTTGTTCGTGACTTTGTGCTTAGCCATAGGATTTTTTCTTTGTAATATTATATGGTGAGAGCAATAAAACAAAAGGCCACATCTGCCGGACCGAGCAACCTTGAGAGCTCATCGGATACTATCGAGAAAGTTAGGACACATAGATGTGAGAGGAGCGTTATTCATGTTTATCATCAGTCTGTCTACCCTAGACTCGTTTGACGGTGTCATAGGAGGCATAGCTATTAGAGTGACCCCAGATGTCATTGGATGCGAGGGATGAGATCTATGATATCCCAACTTTGGTGGATATCATTTTCCATCTGACACTAAGATTACTAGACGTCTCATTGGCCATCCTTGTGGCAGATCTCTCAATATCTCCATCTTGGCACACTACAAAATCTGTAGTGCTAAGAAGGAGAGAGTTGATTGCATCATGGCATAAATACTATTTCTTTTGACCGAGCCTCATCTGAGGATGGATCTTCCTTCTATCATATTTGGTCGCATGATGACATTATTACATTCACATACATAGGAGATGCTACCGTATCCTTACCTCTTGTGTCATATTTTTATTTTTTTTGCAATTGAGGATTCGTAATATTGAGCCTACTATGACTAGTATTAGATTGATAGTGCTGAAGCAGTTCGTAGGATGGTGTACACACTTGTGGACATGAGATAGAGCCCTAGGAGGAGCAAGATATGCATGAGCATGCTACTAGACCGTCTACTTCCTACTCCATGACATATAAAGATTTGATGGCATTTTGCTGGGAGATGCTTGACAAGGTTCATTAAGGTTTTGTGGACTTTAGGAGGATAATTTGTGAGACTTGTGACAGTTCATGATATGACTATGGGAGATATTATTAAACCATTTATGTTATTTGTTACATGACAGACTTGTATTCTCTTATCATTATTATATTTTCATGTCTTTTGGTGACTATTTGACTTGGTAGTGTTTAATTGAAATTTCTTTAATTATTTTTTTACTTTCCATATATTTGTATCAAAAAGGGGGAGAAATGTTTTTTGAAAATCAAGTGTTTATTTTCATACTTACTCTAGGAGTGCTATGCAAACAATTTATATTTGTCAGTTCACATAATAAGTACAAGTTTTACAAGGCTTTTGAATGTCAATTCCAAATAGTCTTAGTTGATTCTAACTTGAGTTAAGCCATATGTACAATTAAAAGTCAATGCACTAAGTCCAAAGTTATAATTTTTTGTTGATTTTCATTCTTGGAATGTTTTGTCACAAAATAGACAAAGGGTGAGTTTGTAAGACCTTATGAGTCATATGTGATGTAATTGACCAATTTTAATTATCAAAACAATGTCAAAACTTCATGTATGCTTTAGTATTAAGAGTCTAACTAGAAGTTATTATGGTCAAGTCAAATTTTTAATTGATGGACTTGAAAAATAAGACCATATATATATTCTTAAAGTTCCGTATTAAAGACTAAAATGAGAGGTTAAAGGTAAATGATTCATTTTTATATACTCAAAAACCCAAATTACTTAGTTTTGATTAGGAATAATTAATTAAAGTGATTCTAAAAGTTTTAGGGGGAAATAGGGTAAAATTGGAAAATCACTACTGCATTGATCAATCGCTAATTTTGTAATGAAGAGATCGATCGATCGACATTTGAAAGTGCCTTTATAATTTTTTGCTAAGAGTTTCCCGATCGATCACTATCTGGGACAGATCGATCACTTTATGAATTTTACCTGAACAAAAACAATGACCAATTGATCATTGTTTGAACCAATTAATCGTTTTCTATCAAAGTTACCCAGCTCAAGCATTCTAAAAATAGATCATTCCTAATAAGAGTCTAAATTGAAGAGAGGAGAACGTAGAATTTTAGATAAAAACATCTGGCTTCTCTTATACTAGAGATGGTGACATTCGAACCCTAGCCTCGATTCCCTCGCTAACTAGTAGTGAGAGTCTCTCAACGGCGGTGGCAATCGCAAACATTTCTTGGGGATCAGTGATGGCGGTGACTGCGACCATCTCCTATGATCCAGCGGCAGTGGGGACTATGACCATCTCCCGGGAACCCTAGCCTCTCCATTCTCTTGCAAACCATTGTCGACCATCTCTTGGCGGCGGCAGCGACCATCTCCTAGAGACAAGAGGTGGCAGTGAAGACAGCCATTTCCCGTGATCCAGCGATGGCCATGACTGAGACCATCACCCGGGAACCCTAATCTTTCCATTCTCTCGCAAACTAGCTTCGTCCATCTCCTGGCGGTGACAGCAACGACGACCGTCTCCCAGGGACCAACGATAGCAATGATGGTGACCATCTCCTGTGATCCAGAGATGGAGGCGTCTATGACCATCTCCCGGGAACCCTAGCATTTCCATTCTCTTGTAAACCGGCTTTGACCATCTCCCCAGGGCGACCATCTCCTGACGATCAACTACAGCAGTGATGACGACCATCTCCTGGTGGCAATTCTTGAGAGAGTGAGGCTCTCCATTCGTAAGTGACCATCTCCTTTTCATCTCATCCCGGCGGCAATTCCCCATCCTTAAATAGAGGTTCATTCCATTAACGAATTCCTTTTAACTAATTTCTAAGTTATTATCTCCCATTGTTTTGTTTGTAAAATGCCTTTGAAATTGTTTTGGATTCTTCGCTTGGGATTCTTGTAAAATTTCTCTGCTAATCTTATTAATTTATGTAGGAATTTTCTTCTTGTCTCAAATTTTCATCCGGGGAGTGGAGGTTGCTACTCTCCTTTTTCGACTTCCTTTCTACTAATTCCTAAGTAATTCTGGTTGGAGCATTATTCCTCTGATAGAAGATTTAAAATGTATCAGATTTGTGCATAATTACAATGGATGATATTAAAGCAAGGATTTTTTTGTTTGGTTCGGACTTGTTTCTTGTTAATAGTAATTAGCAGTGTAAAACTACCAACAGCTTGCTTATGAATTGTGTAGGCAGTGTTATTTATGTTGGTTTGATGCATATACTTTGAAGCACAGTAGACTGGTAATTTGATACAAATTATTGGCATATGGATCGAATTATTAGTTTCTGAGATTGAATGTTTGGTTGTTTTTTTGTGCTATTTATGATTGGTGATGTACATGCTATGGATTTTCTTTTAGTATTGGCACTTGTCGTTTGATTATACGAAGAGAATGTTATGTAGCAATTTTACCCTTGCAGTAGCTCTAGCTCTCTGTTTTGTAGTTAGAGAATGAAAGTCCTAAATTAAACAGATATTGATGCTTTAGCTTATAGTATATCTGGCTAATTTCTACTCTCAGTTAACATTTACTTTAATTTATATAAGTTTGATATCATGTCATTGTCTGTATGGAATTGCTATCATTAGGTTATTTTTAAACTTCACATTCATCGCCATGTAACAAGTAGCAAGGTCAGCTATTTTTGTGTTAACTTGGAACTAATTAGCCATGCTTGTTTGTTCTCGTTAATCCTAATTCATTCAGCTTAAGACATAGATAAACATGAACAATTTTCTATATGCATTTTTCATAGAAACTCTTTAGCTTGCAGTTGTTCATTTTTCTTTGTGAATCGTGACTTGCCTAATCACTTATTTCCTTTTTGTTGCATATTCTAGTAATAGTTAGAGAAGGTTATCAAAATCTTCCTTACTTCATTGAATTGAACTATGTTATATCTCATATCTACTTAAATCCTGATATGGTGATGTGCCCGAAGTGGCACAATCAGTACCTATGAGTTTCATGCAGGGAAAGGGAACGAAGAAGGAAGAAAGGAAAGAGAAAGTTGAATAATCAATTGCCTAAGCCAACCAAGTGAGATGACGACTCTCTTATGGGAAGTCGTACCCTCCTACCTTGGGAAATATGCCGCTAGTGGGCCCGGCTATTCCGTGGTCCACTAGTGTCTCTAACACAGTTTAATAATCAAATACAAAGGGAAATATCCTAATATACTGAAATAGAAGGTAAATGAAGAGTCTGATTGACCTTTAGTTTGAAAAGGAAAATTTCCAATACATGCAAATATCTAATACGCAAATATTTACGGTCTCTGGCTCGAGGCTTTTAATTCAGCATATAATGTAATCAACAAGTTACCAAAGGCAAAGCCATGGACCTTTATGTGTATGTTGTTCAGGGCATATGATTTACCTTGTATCTAGCATAACAACGAACCCTACTTCACTGAATTGAACTATGTTGATATGGAAGATATCTAATACGTAAATATTCTTGGTCACTGGCTCAAAGCTTTAAATTCAATATATAATGGCATCAACAAGTTACCAAAGGAAAAGGCATAGACTTTTATGTGTACGTTGTTCAGGGCATATTATTTACCTTGTATCTACCACAACAACGAACCCAAGCAGACCATTTTGGAAGTGTCCAAATAAATCATTTGTAAGTTTTAATGATTCATTGAGTATGTTTATACAAAGTTATAAATTAGTCAACTTACTAAAGTAATTTTTTTTTGGAGGGACTGGTTGTGGGAAGATGTATTGGTATGATAAGTTGGAAGGAGGTTTTGCTAGTAGTAATATGAGTGCCCAACTACATCATTGTCCATCCACTTCATTGGAAAGTGATGGAAGTGTGAATAATGGACCGACATCGGCAGACCAAACACTCACTCTAGAGCATTTATTTAGGACAATGACATTGAGAGGATGCCTTATGCTTGGAACTATATTTGGGTTGATATTAATATCCTACTTTTATGTATATTTGTTTACTTGCTTAAAGTAGTAGTAATGCCAATCTAGACATATTGCATAACTTCTGTAATTGTAATTCATATCCAAGTTATTCCTCCACACTTTGAGATCAAAGAATCTATGTACATATTTCACCATAGATTTTTTTGGCTAGCTGTGTGATGCTTTTAGATCAACACTTGCCAGGAAATGATATGTGAATAGATCAACATGTTTTTTGGCTAGCTGTGTTATGCTTTTAGATCAACAATTTGTTCTACATAGATGTTGACTACTAGTAAATTATATGAGAAGCTCATTGCAGGAAGATTGTTTAATTTCCGGATGGTTTTATGTTGTGGTGGGGACATCATACAATTATTGCAAATGACTCGCATACCTTATCTTTGTTTTTGAGGAAGTCTGTAGGACTGCCATATCCTTTTTACTCCTATGCCGCAATGATTCTACCAAAAATTGTTTAAAGATTAGATGCAAAGAATAGTTTAATTGTAAGATCTCTCATTTTGAACCGGTTTATTTTAATGATTATTTATCGGTTATCGTGTGGTTTAAGTATTTTCTCACTAAATTCAGTGATTTAAAAAAAATGAAATAGGTTTCTAAAGGTTTTAATCAAAACTAACTTTACAATTATTAGTTTTAAGTGATTTTGGGTCAAACCTGAAGTTTTGGGATTTTTTTGAATTTTTACCGATTTTTCAAAAATTAAGGTTTGGCGGGACCCCCTGTGGGCCCCACCGACAAAATTAAGGTTTTTGGACCAAAATATCCCAGACATCAATGGAAGACACTATAAAAAATTTTATAATTTTTCTAGACCTAATTTTGGGTTAAATTGCTAAATTTCCTAATTTTAGTTAAAAACTATTTCTACCCCACATTTGCATTAGGTATAGCCCAACCCCTCCTGTAAAAGGAAAGGGTTGTGTCATTTCCCATTTGGGAATAGGCTTAGCCAAGAGATTTGGAAGCCTAAACCCCGATTAGGCTAAAAACGGAAATGATTAAAGGTGAGTTTAGCTTAATTTTAGCTTAATCTTTAGGTTTTTCTTAAACTCTTCTTAATCTTGACTTCCCCCATCTTTTCAATCCATTTTGAAAGCATAAAACTATTGTTTTACCTCTCTTCTCCAAGCCTTAATCTTCAAAACCTCATTTTTAGGCTTCTAAAACCATAGATCTAATGTTTACTTTTCATTTTTCAAAGCGAAATCAAGATTAGTTGTATGTTAACTTAAAATCGTGTTTTTGGAAGGTGTTGAAGTTGATTGAAGGTTCATTCTGACCCAAATCAATAAGGAAAGGTAATGGGTTCTTCAATCTAAACTTTGGGTAGTAAAAATCTTGGTTTTTAGGATGTTATTTGAAGTGGATTTGTTTGATTTAGGTTCTAATGGTGGGTTTAGTAAATGCTAATATTTTACTTCGATTTCTTAGGGTTTTGTCTTAGAATAGTTTGGATTAGTATTCTGGAAGGTTTGATGAGTTTTTATAGTGTTTGATGTTTGATACCATGGGTGAAGATTTTAAAGTGTTTTCATGGTGTCTCGGTTTTGATTTTCGAAATGAAGAAGGTCAAAACTACTTTGTTGGCGATCGAACGGCCTACCAAGCCGATCGATCGGCAACACTACATTTTTGTCAGATTTTCAGTTTAGCCGATTGAACGGCCTTGTAGGGCAATTGAACGGCTACACAATTGTTATTTTTGAAATTTATGCTCATTTCAATTTTTTACTCCATTTGATGATTCTAATAGTTATGGGAGGTGTGTTATGATGAAATTAGGCTATTGGAGGTGTAGAATTGATGATGGAAGTTTATGGAATATGTTTAAATGTGGTCATCCAGCATCATATTATGTTGATAATTATGCATGTTGATATTGAAGTACCTTGAATTTTTGAATGTTGGATTTCTTATGATTAGAATATGTTTCCAGGGATGTTATATGGAAAATGGTGAGATGTGTTCTCTTATAATGAGGATAGTTTATAGGTAATGGATGTGATCATGTTGTGGCTTAATGCGTGGAAAAATCATGTTGATGGGAGTGAATGTTCGATTTCACAAGGATGGATTTAAGTTTTATGGTAGATTTTGTTTTTATTTCAGTTGGGAATCATTGTTTTGAATGTGTTTAAGCATGCCTATTTTGTCTTATGAGTTTATGTCAAGCATTGGTTATGTGCTTAGATATGCATGAACGCACACATGTATGGGGAATCTATTATGAAATTTTAGTTAATTTTACTTTGATTATGATGTATGTGGAGACTGATTGGGAGTATGTTCCATGTGTTGGAACCCACATAGACTTTTGCTCACGGATGTATCATGATATCACGCATCATGTATCGGACTTCATGAATGAGTTTTACCGATGTTTAACCGGAGTTAATCGATTGTATGCAATGGTTGAGATTGCATGCCGGATTAATCGCTCGGTGAATTAATCGAAACTTGGTTGGTCCAAAAGGACATGTTTTCGATTTAAGTTCCTGTGTGGAACATGTATACTCCCTGGGTTGAGTCGAGTCAAATTGAGTTATGTGAGGATGAGTTGTATACTTGTCTTGCAGTTGAGATTTATTGAGATAGTCACATCTGAACACTGAGCACCCAGAGTGGTATGCCTTCGTGCACCGGTTTCCACATGTTCTAGGTTCCTTATGTGGGAATTTTGATTCTCCCCACCACATAGATGTCCTTCGAGAACACCTTGCTCTAGGTTCCCTAAGAGGGAATTTGGATGTTCTTGGCAAGAATCGTCTTTGGCGAGAAGACCTGCTCTAGGTTCCCTATGTGGGAATTTGGACTTCCCATGTGGATTGTCCTTGGCTAGCAGAAGAGCTAACTACCCCTACATCTTAGTTTTCTTATGGAATTCAGACTATGTCCAGAGCGGGCAATGCCCTAGGTTTCCGGTTAGAAAATTGGACTACGTTTAGCCTTTGTGGCAATACTTGATGGAGGCATTCACCATTTATGATGAATGCTACACATGATTGTGTATCATGTGCTTGACACGTTTATCATGCAGGGTGAATGAGGTTGATGTGATATGAGTGCATAATCAGAAATGGTGTGATTGAGATACTATTATGCAGGTTTATCTGATATGAATGCATGATCAGAAATGGTGTGATTGAGACACTATTATGCAACTTTATGTGATATGAATGCATAATCAGAAATGATGTGATTAAGATACTATTATGCAGGTTTATGTGATATGAATGCATGATCAGAAAGTGTGTGAATGAGACATTATTATGCAGGTTTATGTGATGTGAATGCATGATCAGAAAGTGTGTGAATGAGACACTATTATGCAAATTTATGTGATATGAATGCATGATTAGAAAGTATATGAATGAGACATATTATGTAGGTTTATGTGATATGAATATATAATCAGAAGTTGTGTGCTTGAGACACTATTATGCAGGTTTATGTGATATGAATATATAATCAGAAGTTGTGTGCTTGAGACACTATTATGCAGGTTTATGCGATATGAATGCATGATTAGAAAGTGTGTAAATGAGACACTATTGTGCAGGTTTATGTGATATGGAAGCATGATCACAAAAGGGTGTGAAAGACACTTCTTATGTGATTTATGGGATTATCATGCTTGATTTTAATAGATATGATCAAATACCAATGTGGGATGCATGTTAGTTATAACTTGAATATTTTTTACTTGACTTGATAGGTATGATTTATGCAAGCTAGTTCTTATGTTTATGGTTAAATAGGGGTTTTAGCTAGTAAATGAACAGAAAGTGGTATAGCATGTCAATTTTGGATCTGAATTGCTACATTGTCATGCCGTCATGTTTTCTGATTATTATAGTTGTATTCAAGCCATTATTGAGTTTTATACTCACCCCACTTTCCTTGTTTTGTTTTGGGGCTGCATAGTGTGACATGCAGTCGGTGTTGTTACATCTGAAACAAGACTGTAAAGAAGTCAAATCCAGATTTGTTTTACTTGTCAATTGTAGTAGACAAGGTCGATCCACAAGGAAAGCCTTGTGCAACAAAGAAAATTGTTGCAAAAAAGTAGAGGAAGGAAAAATTAAGAAAGAAAGAGTAGAATAATATTGAGGGAATAACAAGTTAAGAAATCAAGAAGAGAAAACACTAAGGCATTAAGGATCATTGTAACATCTAATGATATTCTTCATGCATATTATCTTAGTTAGAATCAAATGAAGATTCTATCAACTGGAAGATATGAACATTAAAATTGAAATTAAAGATAGAAAATACTTTTGATAGATGAAGGATAAAAATAATTGTTTCTTAAATATTTTTATGTATCCAAATCACAAAAGATCAAAAAGGAGAGCCTTCAAGCATCTTATGTATCCAAATCACAAAGAAACAAAAAGAAGAACAATATTAAATAAACGTCACTTCAAATAAACCATACTTACTTGAAACGATTAATAAAACATGAATAGAACTCCATTAGATTGTTACAAATCACCTCTAGCCTTAGCTTGAGAGCTTAGAAAGCCGTTACAATAAAACTAAAAAAAATACAAAAGAAGAGAAGAAAAATAGGAGAAGAGAGCTCTAAAGAGGAGGGAATCATTCATCTATCACGTCCACCCCTCTATTTATAGGAATAGAAGGGGTTGCTTCAAACGGGAAAGTCAAATCATATCTCCAGATTACATCCTGATTGATTGCCTGATTAGTTGCTTCTTTGGCAATGATTAGATTCTAAATAAATCACATAAATCAATGATTTATTTAGCAAATAAGTATCTTTTAATCTTCCTTTAGTTATCTAATCAGCCTTATTGTCTTTCCTTATGTGTATAAATCATAATCAATGAAAATATTCTCCATGTGCTGACCTCGGGTTAGTTTACTAGCTGTCCATTTTCATACCAAATCCGACCCATAAATCTTCGGAATTTGGAATTTCTTCCTGAAATAACAAATGTACCTACAACAGTCTTCTTTCCAATGCCACCAGAATCGTATCAATCCGAATTATACAAAGAAATATATAGTTAAAATACTATAGATGTGTCAATCTATCCGAATCAGCTTCTTTCCTAATTTAGTTCTCTTGATACAAATCTCAAATCTAACAGGTCCACAAGGTTGTGTTTGACCATTCCATGCATGTTTAGACCATTAAGAGCCCATTCTTAACTTTTAACTAGCTTTGGGTAGTTGGGCTTCACTTCCTCTTCCAGTTGGATCTTGTTGAAGCTTGTTGAGACATGCAAACTCAATTAAGGTCCAGCTAACCTATTCAAAACATAAATCGCCCAAATAAACAATGACTTAACACAAAATAGGATTGCAAATTGAAATTTTAAAACATTTTATTGAACATTATTTCAGTGCATCAATTGGACAAGATCCTCTTTATGAGGAGAGATTGGGAGTAGGAGTGGAGGCCACTAGATCTTGCACCTCTCTCTGATTATTTCGTTATGATGTTAGAACCCTTGTAGAGTGGTTCTTATTTTAGACTTGTGATATATTATATCTTTAGATTTGTTTGAGACCTTGTTTTGAGCAAAGTGTGTTGGATACGGATTATAGTATGTGAGTTTTAGATTTGTGGTTTAATTTAGAGTTTAAGTAACTTTTTTGGTTCTACTTATTTACTCTTGCTAAAAGTAGTGCGTAACTCCGTTAATTAGACCGCCCGCGGTAAGGGCATAAGTCTTCTGCTATTTCTTTAACCATTTTCAATATTATCGCCCCCGTATGCTGGACTGGCCCTTGGACCGGGTTCAGCTCGTGTCGGGCAATGCCGGGGCGTGACTTTAATAAATCATGGGCCTTCAGAATTTAACTTGGCCAAATGGTGAAGATCTTAGAGTATAAATAGTTGGGCAACATGAGAGGAAGGCAGTTAATGAATTACAAAAATTGAAACTCTGTTCATCCTCAAATTGTGGACCTCTTAAGGTGGATTCCTTCACCCAGTTGTGGATTCATTGCTTTCATTTATGGATTCAAATCAGACATCTCATGGATTAGAGAGCTGGGAGTTCATGGATTCAAATTTCATATTTGTGAGATTTTCTTTGAATTTTTATGTGTTCTTCCTCTATGAATTTCACGGTTTTAGCTTAGTATGTTGTTGATCGATTGTAAACAAAAAAGGATGTGTTGTTTGAATCTTTGTAATCAATAGGATTGAAGGTTGGATAGTTGAGTTTTGAATAGTAATTCCATTTCTACTTGCTAGTTGTTTGTTTTAAAGCTTGCTTATGCATTGAAACAGAATCCCAAATGATCCTTAAACTTAAGTAAAAAAATGTGACGGCATTGTGCTTGAATTTTTTCTAGTTAAAAACAATATTGTAAGTATTGCAAAAGACTTATCTGGTACCAATACGTGTGGTGTAGAAGAAATGTGTACTCAAGATCTACAATACTCAACTATACTTCCTACTTAAAGATAGATATATTCGGTGCAGATTATCCATATCTGAAATATCATATCTAGCTTCTCAAGAAAACATCTGGGACACCAGAATTATTCCCATCTTAATATTTTTACTACTATCATCACATACTTCTTTTACTTTATTTGACGTCATTCCAGAATAATTTACAGACACTGCAATAGCAATATTTATAAATTAGTCATAAAATATTTATACATTGCAAAGGCCTAAAATTTCATCAGGGACCAATCATAGGGCAATATATGTTCAGGACCTGTTCAACTATTTACTGATTTTCTAACACAATTTGAATAGGCTCTGCTTTGTAATTTGTTCAAACATACATAGAATCTAGGATATCCATAATAAAGCAATAAAAAAGGAAATTATGGAGTCGTAAATGCCCGAAATAAAAAAGTGGGCAGCTATCATTGACTCCAATGGCAAAAATAAATCAGTCACACTGTAAATGAGTAAACATGCAAGCCAAAACCACCATAGCCCATCACCTCAATGTCAATAATCAACTAAGTGTCAATGAATGACTCTAGACAGATCGTTTTAACCACTAGTTGTAGAAATGGGCAAGTCCCCACATTTTCACCACAAACAAAATCAAAAGCACCCATCAGAAGCTTCATAAAAACAAAGTTTTTCCTTTGCAATCAAATTTAATCGGTTGCATATATTCACACTCACTCGCACAACACATAGCTGGACAGAAGTCACTCACACGTCAAGTATAAAGAAAGGTAAAAGGAAAAAGAACACCATAAACAGGTTGATTCCACTGCAGAGTTATCAGAACCCATTGGTTTGCAAATATAATTTACAGCATAGAAAAATAATTTAAATCATGCATACAATGTCATACCATTTGACAAAAAAATTTAAAGCATACAAGTCTCTTACAAGTAAAATATGAGAATCTATAACTATAGGAGCATGATAATTTAAACTACATATGGTTTGAAGCAATTACACACAAATCAATTTACCGGTGGTAAATAAAAATGTTCCTCAATTGCATCCCAAATATTGTCACAAATAATACCCATTCCTACATCATCTCTTACAATACAGAGGCCTTTAATTTCTTCCTCTTCTAGTTCGAGGAACAAATCTTCGTTCACCCAATGGCAGAACAAAGTGTTAATGAGGTCCGGTATTTAGTAGCACCTTGTTTCTCCTTTATAAAGTTGTGTATCGCCATTGTAACTAAGACAATCTCAACTTAAGATTCGAAACAAAAAGGAGGGAAGTTGATGAAAATCTTCCATTGTTCCTTCCAAACCCCAAACCTTCTCTCAATGATATTTCTAAAGGAAGAATGAAGTTGATTAAACTTCTAATACTAAAGTCACAAACTTCCATTATGTTTTGAGTAACCTTTTCTTGATCTCCCCCTATAAGCTTGTTGCTCTTCCAATGGTACAACTGCATCTTCATGGGTACCATCAATTGCTCCTATACAATTTCTAATCCATGGATAATACTTTCTCTTGTTCCTAATATAGTTGGGTGTGTGATAGGGACTAATAATTGGTACTATCATCTATGCAACCCATCCATATAATGCATCTAATACTTTATTTAAGTGCCAATTAACTGTTTCTTGTGAGTGGGAGATGACCTATAACATGATGGCCTTCTCTATGACCACAAATATGAAGAAAATACATCATTTTCTCCTCTACTGCAACATGTCGTGTATCATTCAGCAACTCTCTTACCCGCATTCCATAACATAAAAACATGAACGTCCTTTTGTTCGTGCTGCACATATTATGACATATTTCATTAGACGCATTCAACATGTCGGATACTATTTGTTGACCCCTATCTCAATGCATGTGTACAACATTCCTTAGAGGGAATGTCGTTCTTAAGTAATAAATGATTGCCTCGTCTTCACTTATGTCAAATACCAACACTTCCCATGTGAATGACATGGCCCCTATAATAATTTGAGATCAATACAAGATGAATCATAATTATTTTACTACAATGTGCATATGACAAAGTAGAATTACAAATCATGTTAAGATGTGGTAAGCCAATCTATCTATTTTATAAAATAGAAAAATGCATAACAAATAAACAAAACCATACATAACAAACAAACAAAATCATGCATAACAAACACATGCATCAAACAAAAGCAATATTGGATATAGAAGATTAGGTAAAACCCTCAAGTGCATAACAAACGCCCAGATAATTTATCAAGAGCATAAAATCCTCAAGGTCATAACAAACCAGTAGAAAAAAAGGAATTAGAGACAGATAACTAATCTGAATTTGAAGTATGGCAAACATCACACAACCACTTCATCCTTAGACCTGGGGCATCACCCTAAAACAATGTCATCAACTATATCATGAACCACCATCTTACCAACCCCCTACATAAACCCTGAAGTGATCATTATCATTATCATCATCATGTTCATCACCACTCTCATCAACTAGGGCATATGCTAGGGCTGAGACTGCTACTAAGGGACGAAGTTTCACTCCTAAATGAAAGTAACTTGCATAGCTACCTATCGCATGGGTCTTACCATATATAGGGTATAAATTACCCTCTGGCTCATTGTACCCCTACTTCCTCAAGCGACTAACATGCTTGTGTTTCTACATCACAAATTCAACATACATATATATCATCATAACCACTCAATTTAACATTAAATAATTGACCCAATATTTACATAATCCGTACCATGAAGAAGGTTTTCCATGCATCTTCAGAAAGGATGAATCTCTTTGAATGCTCATTCCACCAACTGCAATCATTTCCCTTGAAGCCACCCAAATCAAGGTGATGCTCGTTTAGATCAAGGTGATGCTCATTCTAGAACATGTCAATAACTAAATTTCAACCCTCATGATCTAGGCTATCCCTTTCCTATGGCCCTTGTTAATTGCAAGGGCCATGTAAGATAGAAATGCATAATCAAGTGGCTTATCCCATTTAATGTTTTTTGCATAGCTTTTGCTTCCCTCTTTAGAAGGACCATTGGAACACATTTCTAGGGTAATTTGCCATTGCATGATATAGAAGCTATGCCAGTGTGAAAAACTAGGCATCAGTTGATGTAACCTTATAACAAAAATTATGAAGTACAACTACTAAATACATGACTAATAAAATATATGCACAAAAAATATACAATGTGTCCAGATTTTACAAAGTATGCACAAAATTACATATTTGATTCCATGTGTTAGGAATGGCAGAAATAAACAATCATACATATAAAAGTAGTTAATATGGCACAATCTATACTTCTGAAGAGTTAAGAATAATTCCTAAAATCAGAACATAGAACAAGCATTCGTCACATGTCATATTCAATTAGAGGAAAACTGAAGCTGGGAAGAAAAGACAAGAAAATAGCCCAACAAAACAGGGAACTTTCTCTCACTATAATGACGGTAAAATGATAGGAAGTCCATATGCAATATTGAAAATTATGTTATAGTACAACAACAAAATGACAATTTCCAAGCTAAGATGGTTAAAGAGAAAAAATATGTATTGCATCTCATTGGAAACAAAACCCCACCAATTTTGAAAAACAATAATCTTACTATAGTAACAATTTAAGGATTTTAAGAACCAAAGATAGGCAAAGATAAAAGATAAGCCAAGATAAATACTTCTCTTTCTCGGTCAAATATGATGTGCCCGACATAGGCACAATCGATATCAAGGAGATTCACGCAGTAAAAGGGGAGAAGCAAGGAAGAAAGGGGAGAAGTTCTGAATAGATTCAATAGTATAATCCAAACAGAGGAAGTTGTCGCCCCATATAGGGAACAACCGGTTCCCTAGGTAGATAGGCCATTTAGTTGTTTAGCTAGCCTGAACCACTAACTGAACCATTAGTGTCTTACATCTGAATACCAAAGCAAATAATAAACTATTACAATAAGAAATAGTTCCAATGCCAAGAAGTAAAAGAAATAAAGTAGTCTGGGAGTCATCTAGAAGATTGGGCTATCGTGCACAACACTCCACCTCGCTTTTGCTATTCGCCTTGTCCTCAAGGCGACCAAGATGGATATCGTACCATAAACTCATCCTCAGGCATCCATGTAGAATCCTCAAGTGGCTGCCCCTGCCAAGAAATCAGAACCTCTGTAATAATGCGACTAGAGCAGCGGACCCGATGCTTCTCAATCACTGAAGCAGGGATAGGGTTGGACGGCAAAATCGGGCCCATCAGGGGAGGGGGAGGAGCACCCACATCCAAGGACTTGTCACCCACAAATCTCCACAGACGGGATACATGAAAGACAGGGTGAACCAAAGAGTTAGGGGGCAAGGCTAGGTGGTAGGACTGGACCAACACGCTCCTCGATAGCATAGGGACCATAGAAATGGGGAGCAAGCTTTGCGTTCTCGGGCTAAAACAACGAGGTTTGTCAATGAGGAAGAACCAACACATAAACCAAATCGTGTGGAGCATACCATGTAGTCAGCCACCTCGCGAACATAAAGCTCAGCTACTGTCTTGGCGGTGAAGGGATGGCCCAGCGCACAAAAATGAGCATACTTGGGCAGTATGTCCACCACAACCATAATCACGGACTTACCCTGCACCACGGGTAATGACTCCACGAAGTCCATCGAGACGTCCTCCCATACCTTATCTGGAATAGGCATGGGCTGTAACAACCCGGCAGGGGAAGTTGTGGTAGCCTTTGCCCTATGGCAAACATCACAAGCGGCCACATACTCTTGGACAACCCAACATATACCCTGCCACATGAAGCTCTGGCTGACCCGTTTATAGGTGCGGAAAGTCCCCTCATGTCTAGCCACGGCAGTGTTATGGAAGTGAGAAAGAATGCAGTGGCGGAGGTCAGCTACATCGGGTACCCACAGGCGGTTCTTCCAGAAGAGAAGGGCATCCTGCCACACAAAGAAGGGCCAGGCAGCAGAATCTGTCTAGAGGGTGGTAATCACATCCTGCATCGATGAATCATCATGATAGGCCTGCCGCAACTAATCAATGAAGGGACAAGATTAAGTAGAGAAAGCCAAGCAAGAGCCCGGGCCCGGGCTGCGAGAGAGGGCGTCGGCCACAATGTTCTCAGACCCTCGTAGTCATAGCCAAGTAACTTGCTAACCCACCTTTGCTGAGATATAGTGGACACTCGTTGTTCTAAGAAATATTCAGGGGCTGGTGATCAATACGAATCAGAAACCGGCGGCTAAGTAAGGCTGCCACTTGTCGACCGTGAGGATGATAGCCAACATCTCTTTCTCATACACGGACAATGACAAAGAGCGGCCAGCCAAGGCATTACTGAAGTAAGAAATGGGATGCTCATCCTGCAGAAGAACTGCCCCTAGGCCTGTCTCTGAAGCGTCTGTTTCCACCATGAAGGGTCGGCTGAAATCTGACAAGAGCAAAACTGGGGCTGAGGCCATTGCCTGTTTCAATCCTTCGAATGCCGCTTGGGCACTCGCGTTCCAAGCGAAAGCCCCTTTTTTAAGCATCTCAATAAGAGGGTGAGCCAACTCTCCATACCAATTGATGAACCACCGATAATAACCTGTAAGACCCAAAAAACCCCTGAGAGCCCGGACACATGTGGGTGGCAACCAAGAGAGCATGGCGGCCACCTTGGCCAGGTCAGTAGCAATGCCACTCCGCGAGATAATATGCCCCAAATAATCAACCCGCGGGCTGCCAAATGAACACTCCAAACACTTCATGAATAATGAGTTAGATCGCAAGATAGAGAAGACCGACCTGAGATGCGTCAAGTGCTCCTCCCAAGACCGGCCGTACACCAAGATGTCATCGAAGAAAACCAATATATAGTGACGGAGGAACAGCCTGAAGAGATCGTTCATGAGGCACTGAAATGTGGAGGGGGCGTTGGTCAACCCAAATGGCATGATGAGGAACTCAAAATAACTGTCATGAGTCCGGAAGGCGGTCTTGTGCACATCAGCTGGTTGCACCCGAATCTGATGATACCCCGAACGCAGGTCGAGCTTACTAAAGACCGTGGCACCTCTCAGCTCGTCCAACAACTCCTCAATCACCGGAATTGGATATTTGTCCTTGACGGTGATGGCATTCAAGGTGCGGTAGTCAACATAGAATCTCCATGTACCATCCTTCTTCCAAACTAGCAGCACCGGAGACGAGTATGAACTCATGCTAGGACGGATGATACCAGCCTAGAGCATGTCTGCCACGAGCTGCTCAATCTCAACCTTCTGTATGTGAGGGTAACAGTAAGGGTGGACATTGGCCGAGGCTGCTCCAAGAGTGATGGGAATCTGGTGGTCGTGAGGATGGATGGGAGGGAGTCCCAGCGGCTCTGCAAACAAGTCCTGATGGGCTGCCAACAACTCTTGGAAATTGGGATGTATCTCGTCCTTAGTCACCTCAATAGTGGCACGCTGCTGCAAGAGGAGCCCTTGGGGGGCGAACCGGAAGAAAAAGCTCGAAGACTGGGCTGAGAGGAGGGTGCCCAGCCTAGAGCCTTCAATCCGAACCCGCTACCCCTGAAGCTCGAAGTCCATCACCATGTCCCAGAAGTTCCAAACCACATCACCAAGCTCCTACAACCACTACATGCCCAACACCACATCCACCCCCTTCATAGGCAGCAAGAAGAGGTTGGTAACAAATGTGTGCCCTTGGACAGAGAGCATAACTTGAGCACACACCCCGGTGCTCTTGAGGTGCTTATCGTTGCCAATTAGAACGTCAAATGGCTTAGAATCTGACACAAAGCAACCTAGCCGATCGGCTACCTTGTCATAAATAAAATTATGAGTAGACACACTGTCGATCAAAATAGGCACTTGTTGCCGCTTGAGGTAGCCCTTTACTCGCATCGTGTGTGGAGTGATTGCCCCTGAGAATGCATGGACTGAAATTTCAGGCAGCACGTCATCATGGGCAAATGAGTCAGCTTCGTCCATCCCCTCGCAGTCATCATCGATCTCCTCCATGAGAAGGCTGCCCTTAACAGAATAGTTGTGCCCCAGAACAATCTTCTTGTCATAGCGAAAACACACCCCCTTAGACTAGCATTCCTCCATCTGGGCCGGGGTGAGGCGTTGAACAATCTGGCTGGATGGGGCAGCCTGCTGGCCAGGGTAGGCCAAGGAAAAGGCCCAAGCCGCCCGCCTCTGTGCTGCCTAGCCAGCTTCTCCTCCTTGATGCGGGCATGGCGCACGACGTCCTGCATGCTAGTGCAAGGGAAGTGGTGCATCTCCTCAGAAATCTCAGGCTTTAGACCACACTTGAATGTACCCACCAAGGCAGCCACCGGCCATTTAGGGAGGCAGTTGGCCACCTTCATAAACTCTGTATAGTATGCACATACACTAGTGGTTTGGCACAAAGTGAAGAGTATCTCATTGAAGTCCTAGAATTCATTCGGCCCATACTGAATACAGAGCTCATCGGAGAAAGCGGCCCAGGTGGGGTAGCATACATCTTTTTCAAAACTCTAGAACCAAACTGAAGCATCCCAATTGAGGTGGAAGGCCGCTATGCGTAGGCATTCAGCTTTAGAGTGCGTCCCTTGGTAGGCAAAAAACTTTTCCGCCTTGTACAACCATTTCACAGGGTCATTGTCCCCACTGTAGCGGGGAAACTATAAGCAAGCCAAACGGGGCTCAGCCCCCCCTCATGGTCCTCCACGGTGCCCGGGGTACTCGTCCCACTCATCCTCTATGTCCTGGAACAAATATAGAGGAGGCGGCATTACAGGAGCATTTTCCCAAACACCTGATGCGCCTCGCCTATCCCAGGTCTGGCACCTTCCATCCAGCGCTTGGTCGTCAGTGCCAAACCGCACTAGACCCATGGGAACTCTCATGCCGTTGTCTGCTGGTGCTGGAATGTCAGGGATGTGCTGTTTGGGGGGCTATGACGGACCACCTTTCTCTAGGACAGCAGGGGGCGGCCCAGGTAGAAGAGGCGCTATGCGTGCAGCCTGTAACTATGCAGCCGCCTCACCCTTTGCCTCCACATTGGCCATATGCATGTTCAAGGCTTTCAACTCCGCCATGATTTCCATCAGAGTGGGTTCGCTGGCTGCCGCAGAAACAACCTTTGGGCTGTCCACTGAAGCTGAGGTGGGAACCTCTTTTTCCGGAAGAACCTCAAGGGCCTCAGGAGCTTGCTTGCCTCGAGCCATGGCTGGGGATCGTAAATGCTCTGATACCAATTATGTGCCCGGCGTGGGCACAATCGATATCGAGGAGATTCACGCAGTGAAAGGGGAAAAGCAAGGAAGAAAGGGGAGAAGTTCTGAATAGTTTCAATAGCATAATCCAAGCAAGAGGAAGGAGTCACCCCATATAGGGGACCCTAGGGAGTCGCGCCCAACCCAAACCAGTCCAGCCTAGTTCCGTAGGTAGACACGCCATTTAGTGGTTCGGCTAGCCTAGACCATTAACTAAACCACTAGTGTCTTACATCGGAATACCAAAGAAAATACTAAACTATTACAATAAGAAATAGCTCTAATGCCAAGAAGTAAAAGAAATAGAGTCTTGGGAGTCATCTAGAAGACTGGGCTATCATGCACAACAAAATAGCCCACCAAAATAGGGAACTTTCTAGCACATACAAAATATTGAAAATATTGTTCTAGTATAACAACAAATTGATAATTTCCAAGCTACGATGGTTAAAGAGAAAAAAATATATATTGAATCTCATTGGAAACAAAACCCCACAAATTTTGAAAAACAATAATCTTACTACAGTAACAAATTAAGGATTTTAAGAACCAAAGATAAGACAAGATAAATACTTTCGTCTCGGTCAAATAGCCCAACAAAATAGGGAACTTTCTAGCACATACAAAATATTGAAAATTTTGCTATAGTACAACAAAAAATTCACAATTTCCCAGCCAAGATGTACAAAGAGAAAAAATATCTATTGCATCTCATTGGACACAAAACCTCACCAAATTTGAAAAACAATAATCTTACATTTCATACAACAACAAAATAGCACGAACAAATTTAGCATAATGAACAGAAAAGAGAAGAGTTAATAAAGACCTCACCCAAATAAAATAACAGAAACAGATGCATCATAAAATAGCAAAGCAAAAAGATCCAAATAGGGATGGAGCCACATTCACAAATATTAATTGATGAAATGTAAAACAACCATTAAATTTGCATCTCCAAGATTGCTCGATTCACTGAGCCTAATCACAAAAAAAAACATAATGAGGAACAAAACAAATAAATAAAACATACAAAGATCCTTTAGAATTGAAGAAGAGCCAATTGCCGCACCACAAGAACAGCCAAATGAAACCCTAAAATCTCCAACAACCCCAAATCAAAGCGATCAAAATAATTGATGTGGTGAAGCAGAGATTCACACTCGGAATGAATTGCAATGGGGAGAGAGGAAGGAGAATGGGTCGAGACTGAGGGATGGTCGGAGGGATTGGATGGCTGGAAGACATATCAGAGAAAATGGGATTCGGAAGAGATGAAAGATGCAAAAACAACTAAATGAAACCCTAAAATCTCTATTAGTCGCAAATCGAAGCGATCAAAAGACTTGATGCGGTGAAGCAGAGATCTGCGCACAGAATTGTGGCACCCCATGTTCCGATTACACTTAACCCAAGAGGGTTATGGGTAATTATATAATTTTAGCTAAATTTTAAAGGGTTATAAGGGATAAAATTTATGTATTTAGTTAAAGCTTGAAGTAATGAGCACAACGAATTAAAGAACACACAAAACGGAGCTCGGGAGCAAAAGTTACAATCTTGGGAAGCATGCCACATGGGCGGGACCCACTTTAAAAGTGTGAGATAACCTACCCATGTGCAATTTAGTTTTGAAGGGCTTGTCAATATGAGTCCATCGGTGCCAAGATCATGCAATTCCGACTTCGGGATAAGAAGTTATCACATTTTAAAGTTGGAATTGTATTTGAATGAAATAATAATAAATTATTAAAGAAAAGATGAAATAGCTGATGTCATTGGCTCTGAGCCAAGCCGAGTTGAAGAGAAAGACGTGCATTGTGCGGAGTCGCGTGCAAGCCATTAAATCGACAAAAATACACATCTCACATAGGTCAGCAGAATACTAACAAAACCACACATCCCACTCTATCATAAAGTGGACAATAACACACAACAGAGCATGTTGGATCATATTAGATCCTATCAGATTTCATTTGACCATATTGATCATATCATATCAATTCAGAGTATATCCGATCACAATAGAGAATTTTAGTGTAATCCGGATCACCACATAATATATCAAAGTAGATCGAGTAGGAACATATCAACATATATCAGATCATATCAAATTATATATCTTAATTAGTATATTACTAATTAAGATGTGTATTCATATAAATTAAATTAAAAGGTTAGAAAAGCGTACTCCCTGCAGTTCTAGAAGTGGCAACGTTCAGAGTTGCTCGTTTCCTTAGGGCGTCTTCCCTTTCAGGTCCGGAGATGGCGGGCAGAACCTCCTCTAATTCCAGAATACTTTTCTCTTTCCGTGCCCGTAAACTACGTACAGAACCTCCCCTTGGCCCAGGATACTTTTCTCACAACACACCTATAGGCGATAGACAGAATCTCCCCATACTTCTTGCTTTTCGCGCCTGTAGGTGACGGACATAACCTCCCCTTACCCGGAGACACTTTACCCATACCGTGCCCGTAGGTAGCAGACAGAACCTCCCCTTGCCCGAAGAAACTTACCCTTTACCAGCCCGAAGGTGGCGGACAGAACCTCCCCTTACCCCAGGGCGTTTCCCCCATATAGGGTCGCTAACTCGCGGAATGGATGCTTCCATTGCCTAGATCACCCTCAAATTAGCTAAGAACATTTTTTGAATGGATAAAAAACTTTATAATTATCTTAATATATATAGAGTTTATAAGAGAATTCAGAATTTATAAGAGAATGACATGCGAGCGTACAACAAAAGCCAGGTACGCACGCACATGTTCACACCATGTGGCGCACAGTCATTGGACCAAAAAGGTGGTCGATGCCACCGGATGTGCGTACAACACGTGCGTCACTTGCACTGACCAAATGGCGGCCCAATAAAAATGCACCACATGGCACAAGTGTGTGTGCGCATATTCCACCTTCCTTCATATGCTTGCACATCTTTTCCTATAAATTCTCATTTCCGTTCATTCTTCCGGAGGAGTTTCTGGAGTTGTTCTGAATCTGTTTTCTTCCGTTCAAAAAGCATTCTTAGCTAATTTGAGGGTGTTCTATTCAATGGAAGCATCCATTCCTCGATAGCAATCCATATGGGGGAAACGCACCAGGGTAAGGGGAGGTTCTGTCCGCAGCATATAGGCAGAGAAGAGAGAGAGGAGGGAGGAGAAGAGAGGAGGGTGGAGAGAGAGAGGGAGAGAGAGAGGAGAGAGAGGGGAGGGAGGAGAGGAGAAGAGAGAGGGGAGGGAGGAGAGAGAGAGGAGTGTGGAGAGAAAGAGGAGAAGAGAGAGACGAGAGGGAAAGAGGGGAGAGAGAGAAGGGGAGAGGAAATGAGGGGAGAGAGGGAATGAGGGGAGAGAGTGAGTGAGTAGTGTAGAGAGAGAGCGAGTGAGGAGAGAAAAATAATAAAAAATATTATTTTTGCTACGCTTTTATATAAGCATCGCTAAATGTAGTATTAAGTAGCGACGTATAAATTTATATGCCACTAGAAAATTACTAATAGCGCCACTCTTCAGGAGCATCACTAAAAAAAATTTAAAAAAAAACAAAATGTATGCAGGCGAAATTCAACATTCTCTTATGCATCCCATCTTATGCTCTCTATCCATGACCATCCAATCCTCAGTCTCAACCTAGTTCCCTTCCTCTCCTCCCACAGCAGTTCATTCCTGTGGCACCCCATTTTTCAATTACGCTTAGCCTAAGAGGGTTAAGGGTAATTATGTAAATTTAATTAAAATTTAAAGGGTTGAAAGGGATGAAATTTTTGTGTTTAGTTAAAGCTCGAAGTAACGAGTGCAATGAATTAAAGAACACGCAAAACGGAGGTCGGTAGCAAAAATTATGACCTTGGGAAGCATGCCACATAGGCGGAACCCACTTTAAAAATACGAGATAACCTACCCATGTGTAGTATAGTTTTGAAGAGCTCGTCGATATGAGTCCATTGGTACCATGATCGTTATATTCTGACTTCGGGATAAAAAGTTGTCGCATTTTGAAGTTAAAATTGTATTTGAATGAAATAATAATAAAATATTCAAGAAAGGATAGAATAGCTGACATCAGCTAGCCGAGCCGGAGATGGAGTGAAGCTACCATGCCAGCACGTAGCCCAGCCGTAGATGCGCCACACGATCATGACCGTCCCCGGTACTCGGGTCCCGCGTGATCACATATAAGATGCTCGGCACGGCCTCATGCACCGCGCACAGCTCGGTGACATGCACGTTACACGCTCGTTACTCGCGCCGTTGGGCAGGTAAAGCGAGAAGTATCTCCGGCTAAGGGGAGATTTTGTCCATCGCCTACGGGCTTGTTGTGAGAAAAATATCCCGGGATAAGGGGAGGTTTTGTCCGTCGCTTACGGGCACGGAATGAGAAAAGTATTCCGGAGTTAAAGGAGGTTCCACCCACCATCTCTGGACCTAAAAAGGAAGACGCCATGAGGAAATGAGCAACTATGAACGTTGTCACTTCTAGTACTATAGGGGAGTACATTTTTTTGACCATCTAATTTAATATGATTTATAAGAATACACATCTTAATTAGTAATATACTAATTAAGATATATAATTTGCTATGATCTAATATATGCTAATATGTACCTATTCGATCAACTATGATATATTCTATGATGATCCGAATTACACTAAAATGCTCTATTGTGATTTGATATACTCCGATCTGATCAGATAGGATCAGTATGGTCAGATAAAATATTATATTATCTGATAGGATCTATTATGATCCAACATGCTCTGTTGTGTGTTCTGCTCCGCTCTATGAAAGAGTGGGATGTGTGGTTTTGTTAGTATTCTGCTTACCTATGTGAGATGTGTATTTCGCTGATTTATAAGCTTTTGTTTAACTCTGATGATTTATAAGATTTCCGTCTCATTTTGAATGAATTATTCGGATATAAAGTATACATATTTTATCGTATATAATTTTCTAATGTCTGATGAATGTATTAGCTGTTAGGAAGAACTACATTCAGATCCGATAGTATTGGAATATATCGTGGATAGTATCTAATACGTACGTAGACAACCAATAGCAAGGCAACGTTGGTCTGATCCAAATTAGTCATAAAATTATGTTTGTTTTGATCTACGCACAACAAAACGTTAAAGCTACGTAGTGTGTGGAAAAACATTATGACTCTCACACTCAGAGTCTGCAACTCCTTGTCAGTCCAATTTAAATTTTTCATCTTATTTTATACACTCCAATTTCTACACTCTGATTTTGTCTTCCGAACTAACCCTTGGTCCAGGTCGAGTGGTCTGGGTTGGGGCGTTAGAAAATGGTATCGGAGCTTTGCTCTGTTTGTGAGAGAAAAATATTTTAAAATATATTTTGATTTGTTTTGAACTCCAATTTTTAAATTGGAATTTCTTTGTTGCAAGTGTGTTATCGGATTTAACATAAAAATTTGATTCTGATTTTTGTCGTTTTACACGTGTCATTGGCTTTAAGATGAACTCCAATTTTGAACTTGTCGTTCTGCAATTATGACATCGGAATTAATATAATCTCCAATTATGTTTTTACCGTTCCACATATGTGTCAATGGATTGAAAAAAAAAATCTAATTGTAAACATCGGTTTTGCATGTGTGATATCAGAATTAAGGAAAATTTCGATTGTGAACCTCCATTCTCTATGATTGATAGGAGATTTAATGCTTACTCTGATTTTTAATTTTTATTTTGTACGAGTGATATCAGAGGTAATGCTTATTCCCATTTTTGAATTTTATGTTCCACATGTATTATATCATATTAAAGGAAAATTCCAATTGTGAATCTTTCATTCTTTACGTGTGATATTGGATTTGAGGAGTCCGATATTTGAATTTTATGGTTCACATGTGTTACATTGGATTTAAGGTGAATTCCGATGGTGAGTTTGTTTAGTTCTATGGGTATTGCATCAGATTTATTACGAACTTCGATTTTTCGACATCCGATTTTGAATCAGAAATAATTTAAAATTTCTATCTTGCATGCTTTGCAAGAAATTGATACTAACGTCGATTTTATGAATTTTGATTTCAAATCAAAAATTATTTGAATGTCTAAAATTGTTACATAACGATTTGATATGGCAATCCATTTTATAAATTTGTAATCCTGAATCTAAATTGAATTGAAAATTTTACTACCAATAAGCTGCATCGGGTTTTGAATCGTAATTTTGTTTTACAAGTGTGACATTGGAATTTCTCTTAATTTTAATATTTATAAATTCTAATTTATTTAATTATAAGTAATTTAAAATCTTGTTCTACTTGTGTGGTATTGGATTAACCACTTTACCCTTCCCGCGCCCGTAGGCAACAGACAGAACTTACCCTTACCCCAGTGTGTTTCCCCCATATAGGGTCACTCTCAAGGAATGGACTCTTCCATTGCGTAGAACACCCTTGAATTAGGTAAGAACACTTTTTGAACGAAAAAAACGGACTCAGAACGACTCTACAAACTCCTTAGGAATGAACGGAAATGAGAATTTATAGGAAAAGCCGTGCAAGTGTGTGAAGGAAGGTGGAAAACGTGAGCACGCGCTCGCGCCACATGGTGCATTTTTATTTGGCCACTGTTTAGTCGATGCGAGTAATGTGCGAGGCCGCGCCGCGTATCTGGTGGATGAAGCGCATGCATCGTGTGGTCAGCCATGCGATCACGTGGGACACACGTATCATGGACTGCCGTGATCGCACTGCGCGAGTAGTGCTATGTGTCACTACTACTCTTAGCTAGTAGCGACACATAACACTATATCTCGTTACTACTCTTTTTTTTGTTGTTTTAAAATAATTTTTAATGAAAATTATTTTCTCCCTCTCACTCCTCCCTTACCCCCTCTATCTCCCCTCTCTCTCCTCTCCTCCCTCCCCTCTCTCTCTCATCTATCTCTCTCACTCCTCCCTCCCCTCTTTCTCGTCCATCTCTCTCACTCCTCCCTCCCCTTCTATCTCCACCATCCTATCTCTCTCTCTGCATCCTCCTCTCTCTCTCCTCCCTCCTCTCTCTCTTCTCCACTCCTCCCTCCCCACTCTCTCTCTCCTACCTCCCTCACCCCTCTTTCCCTCCTCCCTCCCCCTCTCTCTCTCCTCCCCCACTCCCCCTCTCTC
This sequence comes from Saururus chinensis, assembly GCA_035235625.1. Taxonomy (NCBI): domain Eukaryota; kingdom Viridiplantae; phylum Streptophyta; class Magnoliopsida; order Piperales; family Saururaceae; genus Saururus; species Saururus chinensis. Next base: position 35,697,947 of record CP141140.1, read on the forward strand.
ACTCTCTTCCCTCCTTCACTCCCCCACTCTCTTTCATTGAATTTTTTATTTAAAAAATAGGTAGTAGCGTAGCGACGCATAGCACTATGCCTCACTACTACCTCTATTTTATATATTTTTTAAAATAACTTTTAATTAAAAAAAATTCTCCCTCTCACTCCTCCTTCCCCCTCTATCTCCTCTTTGTCTCTTCCCTCCCCCTATCTCTCCAACCTCCTCTCTCCACTCCCTCCCCTCTCTCTATCTTTCCTCTCTCCCTCCCACTCTCCTCCCTCCCCCCCATCTCTCTCTCTCCTCCCTCCCTCCCCCCTCTCTTTGGTTGAATTTTTTTTTTCAAAAATAGGTAGTCGCAACGCATGTCGCTATGTGTTGCTGCTACGTATCAACACATAGTACTATGCGTCGCCACTACCTTTTTTTTAATTTTTTATATTTTTTTAAAATAATTTTTCATTAAATTTTTTTTCCCTCTCACTCCTCCCTCCCCCTCTATCTTCTCTCCCTCCTCCCTCCCTCTCTCTCCTCTCTCTCTCCACCCTCCACTTTCTCTCCACCCTCCTCTCTCTCTTCTCCAGTCCTCCCTCCCCTCTCTCTCCCCCTCTCCTCTCTCTCCTCCCCCTCCCCTCTCTCCTCTCCCACCCTCTCCCCCTCCCCTCCCTCTCTCCTCCCTCCCTCCCCCCTCTCTCTCTTGTCCCTCCCCCTCTCTTACTTTCATTGAATTTTTTATTAAAAAAGTAGGAAGTAGTACAAATGTAGCTATGCGTCGCTACTAGCTCTTTTTTTTAATTCTTTATATTTTTTTCAAATAATTTTTAATTATAAAATTTTCTCCCTCTCACTCTTGCCTCCCCCTCTCTCCTCTCTCTGTCTCCTCCCTCCTCTCTCTCTTCTCCACTCCTCTCTCCCCTCTCTGTCCTCTCTCTCCCATCCCTCCCCTCTCTCTCTTTCATTGAATTTTTTATTTAAAAAATAAGTAGTAGCGACGCATGTAGCTATGCATCACTACTACTATGAGGTAGTAGCGACGCATAGTTCTATGCATCGCTTACCTCTTTTTTAAAAAAAATTATATTTTTCTAAAATAATTTTTCATTAATTTTTTTTGTCCCACTCACTCATTTCTCCCCCTCTATCTCCTCTCTCTCTCCTCCCTCCTCTCTCTCCTCTCTCTCCACCCTCCTCTCTCTCTCCTCCCTCCTCTCTCTCTTCTCCTCTCCTCCCTACTCTCTCTATTCTCATCTCCTCCCTCCCCTCTCTCTCCCTGTCCTCCCTCTCCCTCCTCTCTCTCCAGCTCCTCTCTCCCCCTCTCTCTCCTCCCCTCTCTCTCCTCCTTCCATCTCTCTCTTTCATTGAATTTTTTATTTAAAAATCGGTAGTAGCGACGTATAGACCTATGTGTCGCTACTACCTCTTTTTTTTGCTTTATTATATTTTTATAAAATTATTTTTAATTGAAAATTTTTTCTCCCTCTCACTCCTCCCTCCCCCTCTATCTCCTCTCTCTCTCCTCCCTCCCTCTCTCTCTCCACCCTTCTCTCTCTCATCCCTCCTCTCTCTCTTCTCCTCTCCTCCCTCCCCTCTCTCTCCCTCTCCTCTCTCTCTCCATCTCCTCTCTCTTCACCCTCCCTCCCCCTCTCTCCCCTCCCTCTCCTCCCTCCATCCCCCTCGTTCTCTCCTCCCTCCCCCTCTCTTACTTTCATTGATTTTTTATTTAAAAAGTAGGTAGTAGCGACACATGTAGCTCTGCATCGCTACTACATCTTTTTTTATTTATTTATATTTTTTAAAAATAATTTTTAATTAAAATTTTTCTCCCACTCTCACTTTCATTACATTTTTTATTTAAAAAATAGATAGTAGCGATGCATGTAGCTATGCATCGGTACTACCTCTTTTTTAAAAATATATATATTTTTTGAAGAAAAAATTATTAATTAAATTTTTTTTCTCCCTCACACTCCTTCCCCCTCTATCTCTTCTCTCACTCCTCCCTCTCCCTCTCTCCTCTCTCTCCACCCTCCTCTCTCTGTCTCCTCCCTCCCCCTCTCTCTCCTCCCTCCCCCTCTCTCTCCTCCCTCCCCCTCTCTCTCTTTCATTGAAATTTTTAATCAAAAAATAGGTAGTAGGGATGCATGTAGCTATGCATCGCTACTACTATGAGGTAGTTGTGATGCATAGTTCTATGCATCACTACTACCTTCTTTTTTTATATTTTTTTAAACTAATTTTTCATTAAAAAATTTTGATCCCTCTCACTCCACCTTCCCCCTCTATCTCCTCTCTCTCTTCTCTTCTGCTCTCCTCTCTCCCCTCTTTCTCTCCCTCTCCTCTCTCTCCTCCCTCCCTCCCCACTCTCTCTATCCTCCCCCGTCTCTCACTTTCATTAAATTTTTTATTTAAAAAATAGGTAGTATGTGTCGCTACTACTATGAGATAGTAGCGATAACTAGAGCTACGCGTCGCTACTACCTCTTTCTTTTAATTTTTTTATATTTTTTAAACTAATATTTAATTAAATTTTTTTCTCCTCACTCTTCCCTCCCCCTCTCTCCTCTCTCTCTCAACCCTCCTCTCTCTCCCCTCCCTCTCCTCTCTCTCTATCCCTCTCTTTTCTCTCTCTCCTCTCTCTCTCCTCCCTCCCTCCCCTTTCTCTCTCTCCTCCCTCCCTCCCTTCCCCCTCTCTCCTCCCTCCCCCTCTCTCCCCTCCCTCCCCCCCTCTCTCTTCTTCCTCCCTCCCCCTCTCTCCCTCTCCCCTCCTCTCCTCTCACTCTCCTCTCTCTCCTCTCTCTCTCTCTCCCTCTCCTCTCTCTCCTCCCTCCCCCTCTCTCCCTCCTCCCTTTCTCCCTCCCCCTCTCTCTCCTCCCTCCCTCCCCTCTCTCCCCCTCCCTCCCCCCTCTGTCTCTCATTGAATTTTTTCTTTTTAAAATAGGTAGTAGCTATGCATCGCTACTATTCTTAGGTAGTAGCGATGGATAGAGCTATGCGTCGCTACAACCACTTTTTAAAATTTTTTTCTATTTTTTAAAATAATTTGTAATTAAATTTTTTTTCTCCCTCTCACTCCTTGATACACTTAAATAATGTTCAATTAAATATTCTTATATTTCAAATTACAAACCTATTTTGTGTTAATTCATTGCTTATTTGGGTTATTTATGTTTTGAATAAGTTAGTTGGACCTTAATTCAGTTTACATGTCTAAACAGGCTTTTACAGGATCAAAGTAAAAGAGGAAGTAAAGCCCATTTACCCAAAGGTATTTGAAAATCAAGAATGGGCTCCTAATAGTTTAAACATGCATAGAATGGTCGAACACAACCTTGTGGACCCGTTGGATTTTAGATTTGCATCAAGAGAACTAAATTTGGGGAGAAGATGATTTAAACAAATTGACATAGCCTTAGTATTTTGACTATAGCTTTCTATGTATAATTCACATTGATACGATTCGGATGGCATTGAAAAGAAGACTTCCGTGGCTACAATCTCTACTTAAGGAAGAAATTCATAATTCCGAATCTATATGGGTCAAATCTGGCATATGAATAGACAGCTAATAAACTAACCCAAGGCCAGCACATAAAAAGTATTTTCATTGGTCGTAATTGATACACATAAGAAAAGACAATGAAGCTGATTAGATAATTAAAGGAAGATTCAAATATACTTATTTTATAAATAAATCATTGATTTATTTGATTAGTTTATAATCTAATCATTGCCAAAGATGCTACAAATTAGGAAATCAATCAGGATACAATCTAGAGATATGATTGGACTTTCCACTTTGAAGCAACCCCTTCTATTCCTATAAATAGAGGGGTGGACGTGATAGAGGCATCATCCCCTCCTCTTTAGAGCTCTCTTCTCCTATTTTTCTTCTCTTCTTTTGTATTTTTATTTTTAGTTTTATTGTATTGGGTTTCTAAGCTCTCAAGCTAAGTTAGAGGTGATTTATAACAATCTAATGGAGTTGTATTCATGTTTCATCAATGGTTTCAAGTAAGTATTGGTTATTTGAAGTAATATTTATTTAATATTGTTCTTCTTCTTGTTTCTTTGTGATTTGGATACATAAGATGCTTGAAGGCTCTCCTTGATTTTTTGAGATTTGGATACATAGAACTCTTGAAGAAACAATTGTTTATATCCTTCATCTATCTAAAGCATTTTCAATCTTTGTTTTTACTTTTAATGTTCATATCTTCCTGCTTGATAGAATCTTCATTCGATTCTAACTGAGATAACATGATACATGAAGAACATCATTAGATACTACAATGATCCTTAATGCCTTAGTGTTTTCTTTTCTTGATTATTTAACTATTTATTCCCTCAATACGCTTCTACTCTTTTTTTCTTAATTTTTCTTTCCTCTATTTTTTCGTAATCATTTTCTTTGTTGCAAAAGGCTTTCCCTATGGATTGACCTTGTCTACTACAATTGGCAAGTAAAACAAATCTGAATTTGACTTCTTCATAGTCTAAGTTAAGACGTAACAACAAATTTGTGTTGTTGCCGAGGATTGCAACGTGTGACAAGAATCCGTTACGAAAAAAACTCACCCTCACTCTAACTTTACTAATTCTCTAACTTTTCTTTTTGCACACTAACTCTTTAAATTCAATCATTTACTTTATGTCATTTAATTTTAGTATTTAAATTCTGCATTTTTTTTAGACCGGAGGCACTACCCACGTTACCACTAAAAATTTTTTGGGATCAAACGTGTACCTTGATAGTGCCTTTGGCCTTATTTTGCAATTTAAATTTTGTCTATTAACTTCTAACTCTCTAACTTTTAATATTTTTTATTTTAATTTTTGTACTTTTACTTTTGTTCGTTACCAAAAAAATATTTGTTGTTGCATGTTCACATGGGTGCGTGATAATTCTAGACAATTGAGAAGAGTGAATAAATCTTTTGAAAATTTTCTTTCTTTTAATACAATGGAGGATTTAAGAATTAATGAGGAACAAAGAAGTTATAATGGGTATAATATAATGCACAAAATATTTAAGTTAAAACCTTGCGTGATTATTTGCAACCAACGAGATCAAGTTCTCTTTCTTACATGATTTTTCCAACTAATGTGGGTGGTTTTAAACTCAAGCCGGGTGTAATTCAATTACTACTCGAATTTCAAGGCTTAAACTTAGAAAGCCCATATTTGCATCTAAAAGAGTTTGAAGAGTTTGTGCAACTTTGTCAAACCAAAATGTTTCGAATGATCTTATTAAATTAAAACTCTTTCTATTTTCTTTAAAAGAAAAGGCAAAAATTTGGTTGAATTCTTTGAAGCCAAGATCCATTAGAACATGGCAAGAAATTCAAAGAAAATATTTTTAAATTTTTTTCTCACCCATAGAACTAATACACTTAGAAAGAACATCATGAATTTCTTACAAAAAGAAAATAAGACTTTCTTTCAATTTTGGGAAAGATTTAAAGTACTTTTGTTGTTGTGCCCACATCATAGATATGAAACATAGTGTATAATTAGTTTCTTTTATAATAGTTTTACTTCTCAAATGAGGCAATTTGTTAAAATGATGTGTAATAGAGAATTTTTGAGTAAAGAACCTGAGGAAGCATGAGACTATTTTGATGTGTTGGCTGAAAATGCTCAATCATGGGAAGATTCTAATGAATTTGAAAGTAGTAATAAAACCATATCTAATGGGACAACTAAGGGGGGCATGTACCTTCTTAAAGAAGAGGATGATGTAAAAGCAAAAATTATAAGTTTAACTAGAAAAGTTGAGGCTATGAAAATTAATAGGGAAAATATGTTTAAAGCTTCTCAAAAAACATAAGATATTTGTAATATATGTGAGAGTGATGGACACCAAACACAGTATTGTCCAACAATCCCTACTTTTCAAGAGGTGTTGCATACTCAAGCAAATGCTATGAATACCTACAAAAAACCTTTTTCTTCTCCTTATTCTGAAACTTATACTCCTGGTTGGAGAAATCATCCTAACTTTACTTGGTAAAATTAGTCAAATCTGCAGGTACCTTCTTTTTCAAATTATGTTCCGCCACATAAGAAGACTCTTCAAGACACATTTCAAACATTCATGCAAAGTCAAACAATAATTAACAATCAAACAATGTAAGCCATCAATGACTTGAAGACTTCTATCACTCAATTGACTACAACTTTGAGCACTAAAGAAAAATAGAAGTTTCCTTCTCAACCTTAACCAATTTTTAAAGTTCAATTTGTAATTGAAAATTTAAATTCTTCAAGTTCAGAAGAAGAGCATGCTAAGTCCATCACCACTTTGAGAAGTGGAAAAGTCATTAACAAAGATATTTCAATGAAGGTTTTTGAACCTAAAGAGTCTTCAAATTCTAAACATGGTGATGAACTTGACAATTCTGATTGTGTTCCTCCTGTTCCTCCTCCTTTTTCTCAAAGATTATAATCTTCTTCTAAATTGGTGCAAAATGGTGACATTCTTGAAATTTTCAAACAAGTGAAGATTAACATTCATCTCCTAAATGTCATTTCACAAATTCCATCTTATTCAAAATTTGTGAAAGACCTTTGTACAATCAAGCGTAAGCTAAATGTACAAAAGAAGGCATTTTTGATGGAACAAGTGAGCTCAATTTGGCAACACAATACCCCACCATATCCTGTGTAATTGGGAAGTTTCGAATTGAAAAAACTTTGCTTGATTTAGGGGCAACTGTAAATCTTTTACCTTTTTCTGTTTATGAGTAATTAGGTTTAGCGGATTTGAAACCCACCAACATAACACTTCAACTTGCCGACCGCTCAATTGAAAGGCCAAGAGGAATAGTGGAAGATGTCCTTGTTTAGGTGGACAAATTCTATTTTCTAGTGGACTTCATTGTTTTAAACACTCAACCGATTTCAAATGCATCTTCTCAAATCCCTATCATTATGGGTTGTCCATTCCTTCCTACATCTAATGCTCTAATAAATTGTCGGAATGAAGTGATGATGCTTTTTTTTTGGAACTTGACATGTGAGTTAAATGTATTTAATGCCAGTAGATAACCATCAAACTTTGATTATACTTTTGAGGTTGACATGGTTGAGAATCTAGTGGAGGATGTTTTTTCTTTTATTTATTCTGATGATCCACTAAATATTTGCTTAACTCACTCTGATTTGATTAGAATTGATAAAGAGAAGATAATTACTTTGAAGGACCTCAGATGAGTTTAGATGGAGGTGTGTCTAGCTTAAGACAATAAACTTAGCACCACTTGAGGCAACCACTTTTGGTTTTGATAGTTATTTTTGTTTAATAGTTAATTTTTTATTTATTTATTTATTTTAGTTAGTTTTTAATTTATTATCTTTGTCAATTGCTCTAATCATTATTAGAGTGCGCTTATATGATTCATTATTGATTTACCATAATGTGATTATGCTTATGCTTTATTGACTAATTTTCTTTTGACAACTATGTACATAAGCACATCAACCGATATATTATCTCTTCTTTACTCTTTTCTTATATTAAGCATTGTATTTGCTTTCTTTTATACATTGAGAACAATGTTTAGTTTAGGTTTGGGGGTGTAGAAAGAGATTTGTTTTTTGTGTTTTTTAGTTTTACTTAAAAAATAAAAAATTTAAAAACTTAATTAGATTTATGTTTTTGCTTATTACATTGATGCTTCTTTTAGACATGTGACTTTGTTTAATGATATCAGACTATTCAAAATATGACTTGACATATTTAATAATTTTGTGTTTTGATTACTTCATATTGGTTTCTTGTGCTCCTATTTTGAAAAAAACTAAGAAAGATATTTGCCCAAGTAATAATTCGAGCCCTTGATTATGGTCTTACATCTTGGTGGATATCATTCAATATAAGTAATTATTTTCTTATGAGAGTAAAACTTTGGCATGATCTAGTAGTACTCATGTTTTCATAATAGAGTTTTGGACGTCACTATTCTTAGTTTGTAGAACAGTCAAGGACTTTTTGTCAACACAATTCAAGTTGATTGTATAATGCGCTCAAGAAATTTTTAAAAAAAGACAAAAAAATGTGAAAAAAAAAAAGAATTGTAAAGAATTAAAGTCACTATATTGAGTAGACTGGGACTCTGCATGCCTCACTAAGCATAGGGTGTTCGAGTCTATTTTTTTAAAATTATTATGTATGTATGAGTACTTGCCACCAATATAAAGTTGTCAGAATGAATTATTGTTTAAGAAGATAAGTTGTATTATACATGATTGATTTTACTAAATGAAGTCACATGTTTAGGAGTTGATGTGTAAATATTATGTGGTTTTAATTTTAATTTTCTTTTATCATTTCAGTTTTGAATTTTGCAGGTGGATTCACTGCAAACCCTCATGAGACTATAACTCGTCCACTAGTGTAAGCTAGGGGTTTAAAGGCTTGTTGCATATGCTAAATGCAATCTAGATTTCCTGCGGAAGTGGAGTAGTTAGTTTTGTTTTCTATTATTTTAATTTTTATTTTGCTCAAGGACCAGCAAAAAGTAGGTTTGGGGGTATTTGATGCACTGAAATAATGTTCAATTAAATGTTCTCACATTTCAAATTGCAATCCTATTTTATGTTAGTTCATTGTTTATTTGGGCTATTTATATTTTGAATAAGTTAGTTGGACCTTAATTCAGTTTACATGTCTAAACAGACTTTAACAAGATTCAAGTAGAAGAGGAAGTAAAGCCCATCTACTCAAAGTTATTTGAAAGTCGAGAATGGGCTCCTAATGGTTTAAACATGCATAGAATAGTCGAACACAACCTTGTGGACCCTTAGATTTCAATTTTGCATTAAGAGAATTAAATTTGGGAAGAAGCTGATTTCGACAGATTGACACAGCCTTAGTATTTCGACTATAGCTTTCTATGTATAATTCAGATTGATATGATTAGAATGACATTGAAGGCTTCCGTGGCTACAATCTGTATTTCAGGAAGAAATTTATAATTCCGAATCTATATGGGCAAATCCGGCATACAAATAGACAACTAGTAAACTAACCCGAGGCCAGCACATGAAAAATATTTTCAGTGGTTGTGATTGATACATATAAGGAAAGATAATGAGGCTGATTAGATAACTAAAAGAAGATTCAAAGATACTTATTTGTTAAATATATTATTAATTTATTTGATTAATTTATAATCTAATCATTGACAAAGAAGCAATCAATCAGGCATTCAATTAGGATGCAATATAGAGATATGATTGAACTTTCATCTTTGAAGCAACCCCTTCTACTCTTATAAATAGAGGGATAGACGTGATAGAGGCATCATCCCCTCCTTTTCGGAGCTCTCTTCTCCTACTTTTCTTTTCTTCTTTTATATTTTTATTTTTAGTTTTATTATATTGGCTTTCTAAGCTATCAAGCTAATGCTAGAGATGATTTGTAACAATCTAATGGAGTTCTATTCATGTTTCATCAATGGTTTAAACTAAGTATTGGTTATTTGAAGTGATATTTATTGAATTTTGTTCTTCTTCTTGTTTCTTTGTGATTTGGATACATAAGAACCTTAAAGGCTCTCCTTCTTGATCTTTTGTGATTTATATACATAGAACTCTTGAAGAAATAATTGTTTTTATCCTTCATCTATCTAAAGCATTTTCTATCTTTTTTTTTATTTTTAATATTCATATTTTCTAGTTAGATAGAATCTTCATTCAATTTTAATTAAAATAACATGATACATGAAGAACGTCATTAGATGTTACAACTCTTTAGTCCCTCAATACTCTTCTTCTCTTTCTTTCTTAATTTTTCTTTTTTCTATTTTTTCGCAATCATTTTTTTTATTACACAAGGTTTTCCCTGTGGATTGACCTTGTCTACTACAATTGGCAAATAAAAAAATCTGAATTTGACTTCTTCAATGTCTTTGTTCAGACGTACAATACTCTTCCCTCCCCCTCTATCTCCTCTCTCTCTTCTCCTCTCCTCCCTCCCCTCTCTCTCTCCCCCTCTCTCCCTCCCTCCTTTCTCTCTTCACTCTCTCTCTTTTATTGTAAATTATATATTAAAATTAATATGAAAATTTAAAAAATAAAATATATTATATATCAAAAATTTTAATCTATTGTTGACACTGTCTTTTATGAAAAATTTAATATTTTTTTATTATTTATACAAATAGCCAATATTTAAGAAAGTATATTATAGGTAAAAAAGTTATTTTAAATGTTTTAATTTTTTAAAAATAATTTCATTAATTAGAGACACATGTTGAAAAGCGTCGCTATTAGTTCTTAATTTTAAATTTTTTATTTTAAATTAAGAATTATTAGTGACGCTTTTCCACAAACATCGCTATTATCAAAACTAATAGCGACGTTTTTAAAAAAGCATCATTAATAGTTTTGATTTTTTAATATATATATATATATATATATATATATATATATTAGTGACTCTTGTTAATAGCGACACTTAAATTTATGCGTCGCTAATAGACCACTATGAGCGACGCTTAAAATTAAATGTCGCTAATAGTACATTTCGTTGTAAGGGATGAAAGATTGTCATTGTTAAATTTTTGAGTTAGTGAACTTTAATGAACTTTGTTAATAGGTCACATAAGTTATTCTTGTTAATAAAGAATGAAATTGTATGACTACAGGTTTCTACACTATGTTTTTGAAATGTATATATGTATTTGCACAATTATTTCTAAGATGAGGATATATAATGGATACTTGAAAGTGATCATATCGAAATTATTTACTTGTTTCAAGTATTTGTGGTTGGTTCCGTTTAAAAATAGTTATGTATTTTAAGAGAAAAATATTTTTTATATTTTTGTTTTCTTGTTTAATTTTATTTCTTTTTTTAGATTTAGATGTTTGTAGGTATCATTGCTGCAAACCATCACAAGTCACATCTCGTTTAACTAGGCACACCTATAGGTAAAAGCTTGTTGCATATGCTAAATGCAATCGTGATCCGTACAAAAGTGGCATTTATTTATTTTATAGATTAGTTTGTTTGTGTTTTGTTTTACTCGAGGACCAACAAAATATATTCGATAAGTAAAATTTATATGTTGTTTTACCCTTAATTATTCTATTTTTAAGTCTTATTTAAGAGTTAATATAGCTTAAATAATTAGGAATTAAGGTTAATTAGGTTAGGGAAAACTTGTATATTGTTTTGGAGAAAATTGGCTAACTTGTGTTTTCTTGTATCTAGTTTCTTTATTGGCGTTCAAATGGGGTATAGGGGTGTTTGAATGGCTACATGTGATTTTGAAAAAAAAAAATAGAAATAGTTATAGCGTTTGAATGGGCATGCAGGAATGGCACAATGCACAATCCTATTTTGAACTAGTTTTGCTGTCTTTTCCTATTATAACTTCTCCTACGGTTCTTATGCTTATATAAAGCCATATAGGCTTCAAATTGATAAATTCCAGTAGATTTTCTAAAGAGAAAAAAAGGAGAAGATGGATGAACAATCAAAGTTTTCAATGGAGATTTAAGAGCCTTCTTTTACCATGCAAGGACAAATTTTCTTTTACTTATGAGTTGATAAAGGTATAGATAAGTTTTAATTTTTTTTAATTAAGATCTCATTTGTGATTAAGGACAAGTGTATGGCCAAGATTTCCTTTTTAATGGAAGAGTTTTTCAAGTTTATTCAATTTTATGTTGATTTATTGTCTTGTAGATGATAGATTGTTGTGGTTTTGAGATTTACATCCATTCTAATTTCTGTGATCCAAATGAGAAGGGCATGCTATATTTTTAGTGTTCATATGCTTAGTGGAATGGATGAGTTATAATAAGATTAGACATGTCATACCTATAGATTAGTTTAATGTAGATGATTCGTGTTATTGTCTAAGATAGTTCATACCATGAATTTAATTAATGATTCTTTCTAAAGCAATTATAGCTTGTAGCTAAGAATACTTGTTCATATTCACACTAGATTTAAATTAAAAGTTAAAAAATAATTATGATTTTATAGTGGATTCGAATTTCTAAGTAATTTTCATTATATTGATCTCTTCCTTTTAGTCTAGTTGTTTATTTTCTTTATTAAATTTATGTTTAAGTTCATTTTAGTTTTTAATCAATGAATTCTCCTCTTAGATTTAGTAATTAATTCATCCATTTCTGAGGTTTGACAACCCTTAAATACTTATCAAAATACAATTGCCGTGTACACTTGCAGAGGGTTTAATTATAAATGATCAAGCAACATTTGTGTCCAACTAGATAAGAAAAAACTATCCATTTTAGTAGCAAATGGATGGGGCTGTGGATGAATGACAAGCATAAAATGTCTGTTTATACCCCTACTAGTCCTTATTCAAATATGAGTTTGTTGGAATATTTTTTTTCTATTGTTCCCTGTCTTGTTTTTCTGAGCTTTTATTTACTACTAAGTGGTGCTAACTCAAATTGACTTTGACTCAAACTTGAGTTGAATCAAGCTCGATTTAAACTCAACTCATGCTCAAATCAATTCAAATGAAGTTCAAACACTCGTCCTCAACTTGAACTGACTCAAATAGTTTAAACTTGACTAGAATTAGCTTGAGATTGGGCTTAAATGTACTTTTTAAATTATAATACATAATTTGTATTAATTAGGTTGGATTATTGTAAAAAAATTATTTTGGGTTGGATTCAAGCCTGTGCTGAGCATAGACCTGAACTTTCTATAAAGGATATTCAAGCTAGAGTTCGAGTTGAGTCTCGACTTTTTAATCAAGTTGAATTTGAATTGAAATGTTAGAGCTTGAGTTGGTATTTCAAAATTCAAGCTTGACAAACTAGGTTAATACTCAACAAGGACCGACTCATTAATTACACCCCTTCTTTACATTAGTGCCCAAAAAAACTTTTCGATTAACACCCATAGTTTTTAAAGGATTTTCTAAACCTATCTGATTATAATATCGTAGAATAAATTACTTAAGAAAATAGTAATGATTATAGGCCAGGAAGTAAAGAAATTATGATGTATTTTTAAAGTCAGAGTTCTATCAGTGAACCACCGACATGTCAATGAACTCGCCAAAAAAATAGTATTTTTAATGTCAGTGACATTTGAAGTGTCAATGAATTTACCGGTGGAACAATAATATCTGTATTGGTGATAATCGACGTGTCGATGGACTCGCTGATGAAGCCATAATTTCACTATTAGTAAGGTTTGATGCATTGGTGGTGTGGTAACCGACTTTCCCATGGTTGCAAAACTATCATTAAAGTAGTTTTCAGTGGTTTTTAGACTTGGTTATGCACCAAAATTTGGTTCATAGACTTCCTTAATAATACCTTTGACAAATCTTTGACCCAAAAGGGTACGGACTCTCCAATTTTAAAAGGAGAGCAGCAGTTTAATGTCTGTCAAGGAAGCTAAAACAAATTTGTTGAGATCTCTTTTTTGTATTAGTTCAGAGGTCAGATTGCTAGCCTTAACATGAAAAGCATGTTTGGTGAACGTTGATAAAGTAGTATGCATGTTATGGTTGAATTTATTTCAGGATTGTATGTAATGTTATGTTATTCTTAATGTTGGTCATTTTCGTATGAATAACTTATGTTATGTAGCAAAAGATACTCTTATTCTCCATATTTTATGAATGACCAATGAATCCAATGAATTATATGATTAAATTTCATGAGGAAGATATTTTAGTGATTATAGAAAAGTTTGGTAACTTTCCATTCATCACTAGTCATCGACAAGTCGCTGATGCTATAAATCTGGAAGGAAGGAGATTATAAAACAATGTCAGTGAACCAATGATTACATCGGTGACTTACCGGTGGGTCACTGATAGTGATGTCGACTTGTTGATGAGGACATCCATGAGGATGATTTTATTCTTTCATTCCATTATTGGTAAGGGGGTTTGATGCATCCATGGGTTGCTGATAGTCATCGGTGACCTTGTTGACACGTCAATGAGTCCATCGACTATGTGTCTATGTTCAGTATTTTTATGTGAAATTGTTATGAATGTTAGGCTATTATTAAGAGTCTTAATAACATATTCTCTACATAAAGTTACAATTATGTGTGATGATGTATGTACTTTTGTATATGAATATCCTTATAATGGATCGCACCGAAGACTCTTGTCTTCTGGCATTTGAGGTTTGAAGAAGCTTCAATGCTTAGCTCCTCAAGTGAGTCTTTAACCACGTTGACGGAAGGGTTTTATATGAAAAATGACTAAGGTCTTCCGGCTCTCTAAGAATGGGAGTTATATACAACCGCTTCCCTAACCCAAGAGTCTTGTTCAAATGGACTAGAGTCTGGATGACTGGTCCTGCACAGCGTAATATATGAGGTTTTGATGATCATTAAAATCAAAACTTCAGCCACTTGGGTCCATGAGCCCTTGTAGGCCTTACTTCATAACATGGATGAAGCAGGCAGAGTTTGGAGTACCTGATGTCAAAATGTAAGTAGTTTGTAGTCTTGTGAGGTAAGATAGTACTCCAAGACTATGAATACCATGTCATAGAGTACCTATGACTCACTTAAGAAGTTGGAGACTTCTTAGTGGTAGTTAAGTTATATTGAAAAATATAAGTGATGCATGATAATTTATTATGCTTCTAATGATTGAAGTATAATGCACTTGATATTGACTTTGCACTTGTGATTCTTGAAGTATTATTGTTCTTATTTAGCCATCCCACTCGGTATATTTATATACTCAACATCTATTATCGATTGAGATTCTTCAGAGGAATAGCAGGTGGGACACTTGTGCGAAAGAAGAACGTGAATATCTTATAACTATGTAAAATTTATTCTCTGAACTTATTTGTAATTTTAGTTGATGCGTGTAATTCTTAAGACTTAAATATAATTGTGCCAATTAATTATAGTGGTGCGTATGATGTTGATTGATATGTACATGGGCAATACCCTGTGAGATTTGGTAGTGATTTTATTATGTCTTATATATATTCAAAAATAAGACAGTCGATTAACCTCATGTTAAAAAACGAGTCACATACTTTGGAATGACATATTTGTCAAAGGATTAACATATGATTTTATAAAAAGATATTTTTGCTGGATTTTATATAAAAAATAAATTTGAAAAAATTTAGGATGTGACAACATCTATTATAAGTGTGTTCGCCGTCGATCTCACGAATGAAAGGCTCCTAAACATTTTTTTCATTAGGCTCATGGTAAGTGAGGAGCATAGAAAATGCTTCCCATAGTTAGAGAGTAGCCAAACCAACAAAATGACAATGAAAATCCTAACATACATAAGGTTATATAAGTGTTGTTAAAAGATTTGGCCAGTGATTTGGGTGCCCCCAATTTCTGATGATAAGAATTCAATGTCACTCTAAGTAACTTCATTGAACATGCGTCAATGAACTCAAAGAAAAAAGGGCACAAGAAAGGAGGACGCAGAAGACATAAATTCTAATATTTTCTTAGCTTTTTGGTCGCTATTGTGATCCTTATTTGTTTTCACTATGCGGTGGGTTGTAGCTGATCTAGATTAGTGGGAGGGTCTGTTTTCTTCTTTTTTTTCTCTTGTACCCTTCTTGAACTTTGTGCTTTAATGAATTGTTACCTGTAAAAAAAAAGTGAAGCAGACCGTTTGTTTTTCTTCTGATTATGACAATCAACCAAAAATTAAGAAGCGTGACTTGAGAAGCAATGTTACCTTGTACATCCAGCCAAACTCCTTGTTGGTTGACTCTAGTAGATCATAATTAGGTATTGATATTGCGGGATTGTTATATAACCTCTCTACTAGATATAATTGGGTTCGCTTATAACAGAGATTTCCTATTGGCCATGGGACATCCGAATTACACTCAATGTCCCAGAAATAAAGAGATAATAAAATTACTCTTTACTGATGTGACTTTGTGACTTATTGAAATGTGACGTGTGAAGATGATAAGGCTAGTATTTGACACTACGTACTCTTTAAGTCTGATTTATTTGTCCTCCCAATAGTGCTTAGGATATGTTTGGACGTGGAGAAGAAACACTGCAGTCTATGTGCCCCGGCTAACAAGAAAATGTGTTCTTACTCTCATTCGGACTTATAAAAAATTATGTTCAAGGAAATGCTTTTAATTGCACGACGGAATTTAAAGACATGGAGGAAAGGTCTGTCTAAATGGAACGCGCCTGCACTAATAAAATTAAATTTTAAGTAGAATTTGGGAAAAAATGTCATTTTTTTTATTTTGACCAGATCAGATTGTCAGCATGTGCGAAATGAACCAAACAAAGGAGAGTGGCTTGCGCGTGTGGTGAACCAACCAAACTCACCTTGATTTGGGTTCTCATTTCTCAACAAGAGTTAGGTGCCCCTTGGGGCCCAAGTCTTGAGGCCAAACTCGGCTTTTTACTTCCCAAGTATTTCACTCTTATGGGTTCGGGCTCAACGCAACTTTTTTATATAAGCTCACTTTTCTAACAATAATGAGTTTCAAAATCATGTTTGTTGAAAATGAAAACTATAATTCCCAAATTTCTTTCTCCCAAAACATGATCTATGATGAAAACACCACATTTAACGGCTTATCCGCAATCCTTGATGTTATCTTCTGGGTTCCTATGCCACCAATGTACAATTAAAATAATCCACAATTTATTTACTCTTGAACATGATTTTAAGCCAGATGGGTTCGAGGGAGATGATTATGCCGTGGAATATTAAAATTGGATCCTGCTTTGGAGTATTTATATTCATGATTTCATAAATAAAAATCATATATGCCCTCCATCCCATGTTAATATCTACATTTTTAAAAATATTTTTTAATGAATGATGGGACCTATAGGTAACAGAATAAAAATAAGTTTTTGAAATGCTTTTTAAATGCCTCATCACTTAAATTGAGCTAAATAAAGTTATTAATATGAGATTTTTTTATCCCAAACAAAGCAATTAATATTGGACAGAGAGAATATGATAACAAAAAGAGTTGAACTTATGTTGATGGTTGAAATCTATCTTTGAATCATCAACTATCATTATCTGTTTTGAATCCATCCTATGCCATCAAATTGAGGGCAACTTTTAAAAGAAAAAAGAGAAAAAGGAAAAGAACATAGCCGCATCAGGTATCAAGAGAAGATGCTATTGAAGAGCATGCAAATGACCTACTTTATAGTGGTAGCGTCCACTCATTCTTTTCTGCTTTTCACATTTTCTTTCACTTCTTTCCTTTTTGAAGTCAATTATAGGTCTGTGGATGAATAGCTAAAATTCCTCAAAGATATTATTTTTTTTTCGTATATTCCTTGAAAGTCTCTGAAAGGAACTGGTGTGGTTTTGACTACTGTTTGCAGCACCAATTCACTGTTGCAAAATATTTGGTTAGGCTGAAAACCCTCAAGCTAGTGTGATTTTCAGCTTTCCAATTTAAACTCCCTTATTTCTAGTTTTAATGCCTTTAGTGTTATTATGTTCTTCACATGCTTTAGAAATTTTGATACCAAACATTATTGCTTATTTATTCATAAAGATCCTCCCGAATTTTAGGGCGGGGTCGGAACAAAAGATTAGATCTTGATTTATTTTTATTCCCAGATCAATTTATAATTGAGACATCCAAGTCATAAAAGGAATGGAATCTCACATATAAATTGTAGTAACAAAATTCATGTCCCACATTAAGATGGCAATCTGTCACCAACTCTTACCAAGTTTAAAGCGTCTACTAGGGCTACTGCTAGCCTCTCAATCAGTCCCATAGATAAAGGGGTCAGCAACCCCTTAAACTTGGCAATGGACAGCCAAGTCCCCTTGATAGCAAACAACCAGGGACGTCCTTGGGTACTTGTGCACTTTGGGCAGCAGTGTTGGATTTGTTGGAGCATGACTTAGTGTGCTAGACGGCATTGTGGAGCATGCTGAAGGAAGTCCTAGATTAGCCAGGACTCATTTATTCAAATTTGACAATCTCCTGGCTGGAGTAAGAGACGTGGCAGCAGCTTCCCTTTGCACCAAGGACTCTTGAAGACATTGGCGCACAGGACTTGTCACGCCCCGGCGATGCCCGACCCGAGCCGAACCCGGTCCAAGGGCCGGTCAAGCGCGCGGGGGCGACGAAGTGAAATTGAGAAACGATTCTAGCGGAAGACTTAATCCCTAACCACGGGCGATTAACAGCAACACGGAGTGCGCACAATCCTTTGAGCAAGAGTAAATAAAAGGGGAAAAAAAGGTGTTGCTTAACACAAAGTAAACAACAATCTCAAACCCACAAGCTTAGTTTTAAGTAAAGCCCTCACCGGCTCAAAATAAGTCATAAGCAAACATAACTGTAACATGTGACATAAATCCACAACAAAGAACCCTACACATAGGTTCTAACATAAAACATGAAACAAAATGAAGGAAAGTCACGCAACGATCTCCATCATCACACCCAAGCTACCTCTGACCTTTCCTCAAAAAGGCAATCCTGTCCGTCTGCGTGTCGCACCACGCAGCCCCAAATCAAAACACAAAAGAGGGGTGAGTTTTAACACTCAGCAATGGTTTTAATATCACTGTCAACGTAGAAAATACGATAGCTTAGAAATGAGATCGTTTCAGATCAAAGATTTACATGGTGCATCACTTTCTGATCACACATTCATATCACTTAACACTGCACAAAAATGCATAATTCAACCTGCATGGATGTATCTCTAGCATACATATTCCCACATGCATTCACATCATAACCAATCCCGCATGGATATATTTCTAACATACATATTCCACATGCACAACATCAACATCAACATGCATGGATGTATCTCTAACATACATATTCCCACATGCATAATGTTATCACAATCAACCTCCATCAAGGAGTAATCACACATTGACGTCACACAGACGGGAGCATAGACAAGGCCACGAAGGCGTGTCATGGTACAAAATTCTACACAAGAATTCAAGAAAGATCGGGGTTGTCAATCCCTAATACTGCTCGCCCTGGACGATCCTGGCCAAGGATGTCCCATTCTCACACAGAGAATCTAGAGCAGGGGTGTTCGCCCAGGGACATCTCCTGCGGAGGGAAGAGCCCGAGTTCTCACATAGAGAACCCTAGAACACGTGGTAGCGGGGTGCACACGGCATACCACACTGGATTCTCAGGGTCCAGATGACACACATAAAAATATTCTCACGTATCCGCAAGACAAGTACACAACTCGTCCCCACATCATTCCATTAAACAAGACTCAACCCGGGGAGTGCACTCGTTCCACACAGGAACTCCAAATCGTTCCACACAGGAACTTCAAATCGAAATATGTCCTTTCGGACCAATCAACTTGCGATTAATCCACGACCGATAAACCCGGCACGCAATTCCATCACATTGCATCCAATCGGTCAAATTCGATTAATCACGATGAAGCCTCAATTGGAAATCCATTTTCATGATGCGTGCAGCATGGTACATGCGTGGGCAAAGCATACATGAATCCTAATCATGATAAGTGCTCTCACCAGCCCCTAATGCATCATTCATAATCACGATATTAAGCTTCAACATCATCATTTAACCCCCCACATGTGTGTGTGTGTGTAACTAGTAGAAGCCTTTCACATAATGCATATTAACATGCTTGAAAATCAACTCACTACCACACCACATATGTGAATTTCTACTTAAACATGAATTCCAGTGGAAATCATAGTAGAAGAATCGTTGAAATCACAGTTAAATTCAAAACTCAACCACAAAGGCTAAACACCTATAACATCACTCATTTCATCATTGAGTCATGGCATTCACCAACATTCACACACCATTAATCACAATTTATCATGACAAATCTGTCCAACAATGATTATAGTCCTACTGAAATATGCTTAACCAAAGGGAAACAACTATTCATAATTTCAAAATAACGATTCCAACATCATGCCACAAAACATAAGTCATCCCACCATCACTAAGCATATATCTCAACTCCATAAACTCAATAGCATGCATTTCCAGTAGCCTAACATAGCTCAAAACACTCCACATTCATATAAAATTGGCAAGCCAAGGTGGAATCATCAAAATAGGCATCATACACACAACATGCAAATTTCCTGTGTAGCCGATCGATCGCCCTTCAGGCCGTTCGATCGGTTACACGCAAAATTTTGAAATTTTCAGTTCAGCCGATCGATCGCCCTGCAAGGCCGATCGATCGCCAACACGGCAGTACAGTCATCTTCTTCCTTTCGCAAAATCAAACCGAAACACCATAGATAACACTTCAAATCCACATCTAGCACCCTAATCATCATCAAAAGTCCTCCTTGACTTCCAGAATATCAAACCAAACCATAATAATGCAAAACCCTAAGAAATCGGGATTAAATAATTCCATTTTCTAATCTTACCATTAACACACTAAATCAAGCAAACCATTTCGAAATAAGCCAAAAATGAAGAGTTTTACCATAGATAAACAGAGATTTCGAAGACCCATTACCTCAGCACTTGATTAAGCTCGGATTGAAGAGTCACCCTTCTTGAAATCCTTGAAAACACAATGAGTTTGAATCAAACACCAATAGAAATCGATTTACTTAAGAAATCCCTAATTAAATCTTAGATCTAGGGCTTGTTGGTAGTAAAAATCGAATTTTGAATGTTAGGGTTTGTAGTAAAACACAAATTAGTAGCTTTTGATGGTCAAAAACGAATTGAATCAAGGGGAAAATGGTAGATTTAGAAGAAATTAAGAGAAAAGCCATGGATTAGTGCTTAATTAGAGCAAGCTTACCTTAATCGGCTTCTAATTCGGGCCTAAGCGGGGATTAGGCCAGACCTCCTTCCTTAGCCTATTCCCAAAAATGGAAATGGCTCAGGTTTGCCCTTTTATAGTAAGGGTTGGGGTAGGCAAAGGTAAGTTTTGGGGTGTAAATATGAAAAGTAGGCTAAAAGTGGTTATTTTGCAAATTTAAGCACGAATTAAGCCTAATAAAATTCTGAAAATTTTTGTGTGACCTTAAGTATATGTCTAGGTTCATTTGACACAAAAATAAAATTTTCGACCGTGGGGCCCACAGGGGTCCTGCCAAAACCCTAATTTTTGGGAAAATAGTGAAAATTCCGAAAAATCTCAAAAATTCACATTTGGTTTAAAATCACTTAAAACCACTAATATTGAAGTTAATTTTGGTTAAAACCATCATAAACTCTATTTATTTACAAAATCACTGAATAAGATCAGAAAACACGTAAATCTCACGATAATCAATAATTAAAGAAAACCAAAACCGGTTTAAAGATGAGGGTCCTTACAGGACTTCTAGCTGGACAAGAAGTCTACAAGTTTCTTAGTTAAGGCTAGGTTGACTTGCCTAAGAGGGGAGAGTTGGATAGGGAGCGAACTTCTTGAATAGGTGGGACTTGTATTACCTAGTTGCAATAGGACTCAATATGGTTTGAGCCTATATAAAGGGAGGCCAAGCATTTTTCGACTTGGATTTTTAGCTAGCCTCTCCCTGCCTTTGTTACGATGGATTGTAGAAATCAAGCATAGGGCGGAGCCCCTTTGGTCAGAGATGGTGTCTTTGTTGCTGAGATCATCTTCTTCCTCCGCATACAAGTGGGAAGGACAGAATTGGTTGCTAGTTGCATTGTGCGACAAGGCTATTATGTGAGTAAATGTTAGGCACAACTTCACACCCATAACAGCTACCCACATGGCGACCATCAAATTCCATGTAAAGGGGATTCAAGAACATGTAACTCAAACAGAACTTCATGAAAACCCTATTGCTTAGGAAGGAGCTTACCCATAGATACTATATCAGACCTCCCACTTGGCATTTGGTTTTATCCACCTGCACATATAGATAATGTATAAGACCTCCCACTAGGCATTTGAATCTATCAAATTTTGTTATTTATTTTTATATGCATTCTATGAAGGAAAATGATATTTCTACACTCTATTTTTTTATACTACTACTCTTACACCACTTTCATTTAGATAGGGAAGATGAGCCTCACCTCACAACATGTGAATCACTTTTTCTTATCCAATCATAAGTGGTGTAAGACCTATAGTGTAAAGAAATAGGGTATAAAAATATCATTATCTACATTATTGAAATCAAATATCATCCATCGATAATCTAGGTACTGTGGATGGGATTCAAATTTTTGTAGTGCATCATTTGATCTTTTTAAAACTTCTATCTTTGGGCTGGTACTTTGAAGAAATTGATTATTAATTATTTTCTAGGGCAAATTTTTTCTCACAAACACATGAGGTCGTCTTGGGTTTCAATGTGCGAGTTCATAGTGTAAGATTGGTATTTGCAAGCTCATATGATGCCTTCTTGCTCGCAAATTTTCTCTTTGGGTCAAATGGATAAATTCGTTGTACATAAAAAATAATACTCTATGGCATTGTGAACATCCTTCATTATCTCATATTTGGAGAAGTATTATAGGCGCGTGCCCAAGTGTTACGTATGCCATTACATTTCACATCCGTGATGATAAATACACTCTTTTCTTGCTGGAACCTTGAATAGGACCAAATACTATCCTTAAGCAGTTTGGTTGTTGTCTCATTATTCAAATTGGAGGTAATATTTTGGATTCTATCCACAATTCCTTTATTAATGGATCTTAGAAATTTGATGCTGATGGTAATAGTAGAGGTCAACAACTTCTAGCATTGCTTCATTCCTTGACTCCTAAATTAGATGTATTCTCCAATATTTACTAATAAAAAAACTTCTAATTTTAATTGGGACCAGCTAATATATAGTTGTCCTAGATAGTGATATCTCATGAGTGCTTTGAAGCCGTTGATATGGAAGTACTAACAAGATAAAATTATTCTGCACAATATGGCCCGCATTATCACTTCTACCCACTGCCCTTTCCTTCACATTATCCTTTCCTTCACATTATCCTTTTTCTAGGCGAGGATTTGGGCGGTGGCAACTTGCAACTTCCAACTGGCAAGTGAACTGTAAAAGCTTGTCCGAATCTATCAGGTAACTTTGTCTCTTTCCTACATCAGGACAATGTTTCTGAACTTCCATCAAGTCAGACGCATATATGGGGTCCAAGAAGCTGGATGGGACATGCAGTAGCGCCACTGACTATCTGAACCCAATCAAGTCATGTTTCTTATCGTTGATTCATCAACGCAAATCGTATATTTTCCCAAACTTGTGATGGCACGAGTAAGCATATCATGACTCATACAAGTACGTACGTGATAAGCGACGGTTGTGCATGTAATAGAGAGCAGGCGATGTCATCTCCAATCAAATACAGTTACAATCTGCAAGAGCTGCATAGGGAAGACAGCAGGGAATCTGTTTAACGTGTCTTCAAGAAAGGAATTCGGACTTTTTTACTCCCTCCATGATACTCAATTTTAAGCATGATATTCATTCTGTTTTAAGTTAATAATTTTATTTGACATAAAAATTTATTTAATATTAATAATTTTATTTTATTTAAATTAAGTGGTTAGGTCCTTAAAAAAATATTATAAATTTAATTTCTCTAATTTTAAATATAAGTTTTACTATTTAATAAAAAATATTACTTTTTAAATATAATTATTAATATACCATAGTGGGAGTATTTATTAGGAATAATTGGCGTAAGGGGCTTAGAACTTCACCTATTTAGTTACTAAAGGAAACATATTTTAGCTTTATTCGTCATGTCCTATCAAGTGTTGTGGTAGTTTCAAAAAAATAGAATATTTACATTATCCGCCATTGAAAATTAGTTTTTTACAAAAATAGTCATCTGGCCTGTTTTTCTCCTCTACTCCAAATCCTCTTTTCTAATACTGGTCGCCACTCCATCAATAAGCTTCCCAAAGGGACCAATTGCTTTGAGATCAACAGTCTTCAACAAAGCAAACTTGATTATAGCATGCAGATGCTCGTTGGCGTGGGCTGATTGGGAAGGTAGAAAGCTTCCAATTCACATTTCTCTCCCATTTGACAATGGATTTAAGTATTACTTGCATAAAGGGGACCATCCACTTGAATGACGTAGTGATCCCGCTCAATGAGAACATGGCATCAATCTCCTTGCAATAGATTCTAGATTCACAAAGTTGGTGATGGGGTTGGCATCTACTTGAGAGTGTAGTATTCAACACAAGCCCTAAATTGGATCACCAAATTAACCCCTAGAATTAGTACTTGAAATCAAGTAAGGATTGAGAGTTTTGGTCTCTTTCTAACACAAGATTTTTATATAGTGGAAACTAACATGAAATCTAAAAGTATGTAATTAATATATCAAGCAATTACACAATCATGCAAGCATTCACACAATAATTTTTTATGTCGAAATCCCCACCTAGGATATGCATCAATCTCTCTCGGCTAAATCAATGCACTAACAAGTAAGAATTTATAAGACCAACAGAATAACCAACTTGTAATGACACATTTTTTTATTACACCTCACCCAAGGGTATAGGCATGATTGTGTAATTTTTTAATACGTTTTAGGGGGTTTCAAGGGATAAAATCCACTGAGCATGTAAATTACATATGAGAATACACAATTTTTAAGTGAAAAACCCCAACTTGGGCAAAAAACCATGACAAACACTTTTGGCCTAGAATCAATGCTCTAGATAATATAACACTACGTAGATACAAGTAAACCATAAACATTTATTATTTGACTCTAACTCAAAAACTTATTTTTTTCTTAGACCTCCAACAAATTCCTTTTATTGTTGACCTTCTAGTCTTCTCCATCAAGCACTTAAAACTTTTCTTCTACTTGTTTTATCTCCTTCTAGCCACAATAACAAGCTCATCTTATTCTTTTATTTTAGTTTTGATCCTCTTCAATTCCTTTCACGATTTTGTTCCAATTCCTCTTTGAATTAATGTGTTAGACTCTTCTCTTTCAGTTATGTGTCTTCATGAAATCACCATTAACATAAGCATGAAGCTTTAGATGCTCTCCTCTAGGAAAAAAATTGAAAAATAAACTCTCCTCTCTTCTCTATTTTGAAGCATGAAGCTTTCAATCAATGAATCAGTATTTTAAGAGTTTTACCCTAATTCAGTTAGAAATTCCTAAATTAACTTAATTCACTCATTCTAAACTAATCTAAGCTACTTGTGTATTTAAGTGTGTGCAAAATTAATCTCTTTTACCTTCAACACTTTTAGTCTTCAACCTTGATCAATAAGAACATATATGCTCATATTTTTAAAGTCAATCAATTCCGACTCAATGACAATTACATCTAGTCATATTCATAAGGCTAAAAACATACATGAGGTTTTGACATATTTCTGATCATTAAAATTATCCTATTACAATACATATGTCACATATGTTATTTTAGTTCTTCCCTAATTCACCTTACACAAATCAAGAGAACATTTATGAGAGGTGAGTATTTTGTTTCATAATCTCTTTATGGAATAAAGTTGAGTGATTAGAGACATCATAAACACAACACAAAGTTGGTGAAAATGTTGTTCACAAAGGGACTTTGAAGATGCTTCAACAACAACAATCAAGGAGGGCATTGATTGGAGGAGTGCTTTGAAGGAGACAAAGATATGATACAAAGGGCAAAAGCATCAAGGAGGAGACTTAGTGGTCAACACTTCATCTAGAGGAGAGACTTCTAGTTTTGGGGTAGAGGTTGGTACTCCTATGTTTTGTAAGATGTACTTCATAGTGCATTGATTCATCCAAGCAAATGGGCGTCCGTGGTTTTCTCCCTACTTCATTTCCACATAAATCCTTGTTTATTTGTGGTTGCTTACATGTTTGATAAGTTTGTAGTTGCAGTTATTGCTTGATAATATCATTCCTAGTTTAAATTTGCGCAACTTGAGGCCATATCTTGTACTTATTTGCTTTATTTAAGTATTTGGGCTATGGGTAATGTGGTGATCATCTATGGCCTACACAGAAAGAATCATAATTAGTACTTCTTATTTAACAATATTAATAAGTAAATACCTACTACCATTAACAAGATTGCTTGATCATCATTGAATTCTTTTTTATTCCTATCATTTTGCTAAAAAATCAGAAATACTCCATTTGATTGATCTTAGAGCTTTCATTTTTGTTGATCTCTCTTCAAAAATCATATTATGTTTGTGTCACTAATATTGCAAACAAAAAGTGCCAAAATGTTACTAATTTGTATAAGATTAAAACCTTTGATATCAACATTCTTTCTCACATAAAATGGCACATCCTATAACTTTTTGTGGTTTTCTGTGTTTGTCCTTAATTGAGTACAATAATATATTCCTGATTGTTTTTAGCTAATCATATGAGTTCATTTGCTCTATGTCCCCAATAGTACTTACATATCCTTAGCTCAGCTCACACCGTTGTGTCAAGAAGAAAGGTGTTGTAAAGATATACAAACATGGATATATAAACTTTTTCATATCCCTTGTACTTTTCCTTTCAATGCTACATCTAATATCATTTGTATGTTCATTTTATTTGGGTTTTTTTACCTTCTCAAAACTATATGCCAACAAAGGCTGAGATAGGTTTTTTACAGAATTTTGGTATTACTGACTGGGCACGTCAAATATGTATTTAATTATTGTTTTTGATCTATGTGTGTAGTATAGACAAGCCGAGAAAAATAAAGTGCCACTAACTCGTAATTAAGTTATAAGATTTATCTTCACCCTTTTAAACAAAATAATCATAATAAACATAGATTTGTTCAATTCAACATGTCTAATTGTAATGCCCCGACCAAAGTCGAGGCCCAAAAAATCTCTTAATAAAAAAATTTCTTTCTCTAAGCCAGGGATCATCATCCGTGTGCGAGAGGTACAACGTTCATCTATGCACTACAGAGCTTCAAGACTTCCTTATACGTAGACTCAGGTTGTAACGATCACATACACACAACGAAGCTTTATAATTTGTCGCATGTAAAATAAAATAAAATTTATTATTATAATTAATTTGGATCGGGCCAATGTTGCCTTATCGTTGGCTGCCTACATACGTATTATATATTATTCAAATACGATCGGATATGAATGTAGTTCTGCCTAACGGCTGCTACATACATCAGGCATCACAAAATTATATACATTAAAATACATATATACTGATATCCAATCGAAATCATATTGAAGTTTGTAATCTATCGGAGTTAAACGAAACATAATAAATCAACAAAATCACACATCTCGCTCTACCACAGAGCGGGATCAAACACATTCACACGTCTCGCTCTATCATTGAGCTGAGACCGAATAGCACAAACCACACGTCTAGCTCTACACTAGAACAAGATAGAATATAACAAGTCACATCAAAGCATAGCAGATCAGAACACAAAGGATCAAATCATGGCATGATACTTTAGATCATATCAGATAAAGCATGACAAAGTAATTCAAATCAGAACATATTAAATCATAACAATTCATACATCTTAATTAGTACATTATTATCACTAATTGAAATGTGTAAGCGAATAAATAATTTAACATCCTAAGTTAACTATTGAGGATGTATGCGTATCCTCATATAGGAGATTAGGTATACTTACCTATAGAAGACATCGGAAGTAGTAGCGTTTAGAGTTGTTCGTTTCTTTAGAACACCCTCCTTGCAGGTGCAGATATGGTGGGTAGAATCTCCTTTGAAGTAGGTGGACGTAGCATTCCTTAGTATAGAGATGTTCCTTACTTTTCGTACTCGAAGGTGATGGATAGAACACCCTCTTTTCGGAGTCATCTTTCTCCTTCCTTGCTTGTAAACTATGGACAGAGTCTCCCTTTAGCTTGGGGATGCCTCTCTTACTGGGTGGTGGAGGACAGAGCCTCCCCGATTCCAGATTGCATCTCTCATTGTGACCCGCATCTACGGACAGAACCCCGTCTTATTCGTGGCCCATTTTTCTTTCTCTGTTGCTCTAGGATGATGGGTAAGGCCTCTCCTTATATCAGGGTATTTCCTCCTTATATAGTCTTCAAATTGAAGAAATGACCCCTCCATTGTGTAGAGCATGTTCAATTTAGTCAATAATGCCTCTTGAATGGACGAAATAAGAGTTAGGATGCTCAAAAACGGAGAAAAAGAAGTTTTCGATGCTCGAGGACAATGGGCAAGAACTCTCCTTCTCTTCAGGTGTTTTATCTTTATACGGTCTTCAACTCAAAGAAATGACCACTCCATTGCATAGAGCACGCTTGATTTAGTCAAGAATGCCACTTGAATGGCCTTAATCGGACTTAGAACACTCAGAAACGGGGAAGAAGAAGATCTATTTGAAATATGAACCAAAATGGGGTATAAATAGGCCCGAGCCGAGCCAAGCCAAAAACCTATGGCGCCGTCCATTTAACCTGCAGCACCGCCAAAAATGGTGGCGCACTCCATTACGTGCTGCAAGCATAGCACGATGCCCATGCATAACTCACGTAGTGACCGTGTGTCTATGCCACATGTTATGCACGGTGTGGTAGCGCAAGCCCATTTTTATTTTTTTTTCTTTTTTTTCTTTTTGCTCTTTCTTTAAACATTCGTATCTTTCTACCCCGGATTAAGATTAGCACGTTCTTCATACCGTTGGACTCGTATCGACGAGCCCTTCGATACAAACCCACTTAAAGAAGTATATCGTGCTCTTATCAAGTGGGTCTTGCCTATTTTCTACACTTCTTGATGTCATAAATTCTGATTCCAACCTCCGTTTTGCGCATTCTTTGATTTGTTACGCTCGATTCTTCGAGCTCTACTCATGTCACGCCCCGGCACTGCCCGACCCAAGCCAAAATCGTTCCAAGGGCTGAACCAATGCACGGGGGCGACGGATTGAAAATGATTGAGGAAAATAGTAGAAGACTTGTGCCCTAACTATGGGCAATCTAAATTACGGAGTTTACACACTACTTTGAGCAAGAGTAAATAGGTAGAACCAAAAGAGTTAAACTCTAAATTAAACCATAATATCAAACTCACATACTAATAATTCATAGCCACACACTTGGCTCCAAAACAAGGTCTCAAAGAAACTAAAGACATAGTATATCACAAATCTAAAACAAGGATCATCTACAAGGTTCTAACATCTAAACAAGATGAATGAAGAGACATGTAAAACTAGGAGCCTCCATGACTACTCCCAAGCTCTCTCCGACCTTTCCTCATATAGAGGATCCTGTCCGTCTGCATGTCATGCCACGCAGCCCCAAAACAAAACAAGAAAATGGGGTGAGCATAAAAACTCAATAATGGTTTGAATATAACTATAATCACCAGAAAACACAACGGCATGGTAATGAAGCAAATCAGATCTAAGATTAACATGCTATACCACTTTCTGATCTCACATTTATATCACATAAGCCTGCATAATAGTGCCTCAATCCACACTTTCTGATCATGCACTGATATCACATAAACTTGCATAATAGTGTCTCAATTGCACTATTTCTAATCATGCATTCATATCACATAAGCCTGCATAATAGTGTCTCAATCACACTGTTTCTAATCATGCATTTATATCACATAAACCTGCATAATAGTGTCTCAATCACACCATTTCTAATCATGTATTCATATCACATAAGCTTGCATAATAGTGTCTCAATCACACCATTTCATAATAGTGTCTCAATCACACCATTTCAAATCATGCATTCATATCACATAAGCCTGCATAATAGTGTCTCAATCACACCATTTCTGATCATGCATTCATATCACATCAACCTCATTCTCCCTGCACGACAAACGTGTCAAACACATGATACACAATCATGCCTAACATTCATCATCAACATGCATCAATACAAAAGGTGAATGCCTCCATCAAGGAGTAAACACAAGTGTTGCCACATAGGCAAGAAGTGGTCAAGGCCACGAAGGCAAGACACGGTCAAATTTCCACACAGGAAATGAAAAAGAGTCGGGGTTGTCAATCCCTAAAGCTGCTCGCCCTGGACGATCTTGGCCAAGGATGTCCCATTCTCACACAGAGAATCTAGAGTAGGGGTGTTCGCCCATGGACATCTCCTACGGAGGGGAGAGCCCGAATTCCGACATAGGGAACCCTAGAATACGTGGTAGTGGGTGCACATGGCATACCACCCTGGATTCTCAGGGTCCAGATGGCACTCATAATAATAATCTCAAATCCGCAAGACAAGTACACAACTCGTCCCCACATAATTCCATTTCTCTAGACTTAACCCAGGGAGTATACATGTTCCACACAGGAACTGAAATCGAAAACATGTCCTTTCGGACTAACCAAGTTTCGATTAATTCACTGAGTGATTAATCCGGTATGTAATCTCAAGCATTGCATACAATCGATTAAATTCCGGTTAACCAGTGGTAAAACCTCATTCATGAAGTCCGATCCATGATGCATGCTATTATGATACATCCATGAGCAAGATCTACGTGGGTTCCAACACATGGAACGTGATCATAATTAGTCCCCTCATGCATCATAATCACTCATAATGAACTACAATGTCATAGTAGATTCCCCATACGTGTGTGTTCATGCATATCCTAAGCATACAATCAATGTTTTGATATAAACTCATAAGGCAACCTATGCATGCATAACACATTTGAAATAATAAATTCTAACTGAAATCAAAACAAAATCCACCATAAAACTTAAATCCATCATAAAACTTAAATCCATCAATGTAGAATCAAACTCTCATTCCCACAAGCATGATTTTCCACGCCATAAGCCACAACATGATCACATCAATTTCCCATAAACCATCCATATTATAAGAGAACACATCTCACCATTTTTCCACATAATATCCTTGCTGGAAACATATTCTATTCATAAGAATTCCAACATTCAATAGCTCAAGGTACTTCAATATCAATATGCATAATTATCAACATGATATAATGCCACATGACCACACTTAATCACATTCCATAAATTTTTATCATCAATTCTACTCCTCTAGTAGCTTAATTTCATCATAATACACTTCCCATAAAACATTAATTGGAGTAAAAACATTGAAATGAGCATAAGTTTCGAAAATAGAAAACTGTAGTGTAGCCGTTCGAACGCCCTGCAAGGCCATTCGATCGGCTATACAGGAAATCAGTCGACAATTCAGTGTTGCCAATCGATCGCCCTGGCAGGCCGTTTGATCACCAATACAGCAGTTTTGACCTTCTTCTTCATTTCGAATTTCAAAACCGAGACTCCATTAAAACAACTTAAAGCCTTCATCTATATACCCAAACACCATTAACACTTTGCCAAACCTTCCAGAATGTTAATCTACGTCATCTGAAGGCAAAACCCTAAGAAATTGGAACAAGAAATTAACATTTACTAATCCTGCCATTAAAGCACTAAATCAAACAAATCCATTCCAAATAACACATAAAAATCGAGATTTTACCATAAGAAAATTGAGATTTGATGACCCATTACCTTGTCACTTGTTTAGGATAGGATTTGACCTTCACCCTTCTTGGAAACCTTCCAAAAACATAGTGTCTAAGTTAAACTCCAAAAATATTTGATTTAACATTGAAAGCCTTGAAGAAATCTTAGATGTAGGGTTTGTTAAGCATAAAAAACGAGTCTTGATAAGTAGGGTTTAAAGTAAGGAAGTAAATCAGTGACATTGATGCTTGAAATCGAATCAAATCCAAGGGGAAATGATAGATTAAGAATGGATTAGGAGAAAATCTAGGGTTTAAGCTTAATTAAGGAAGAACATACCTTAATCCCTTCTAATATGGGCCTAATTGGGGAACTAGGCCTTAATGACCTCCTCCCAGCCTATTCCCAAAATGGAAATGGCTCAGCCCTTTTCCATTTATATAGTAGGGCTTGGGGTACACTTAATGAACTAATGGGGTGTAAATAGAATTTTGGCCTAAACATAGGTATTTTGAATATTTGAGCACTAATTAAATCTGATAAAATTTTAAAATTTTTTGTATGAGCTTAAGTTGATGTCTAGGGCATTTTGGTTCAAAAATCCTAATTTCATCGGTGGGGCCCACAGGGGCGTCCCCCCAAACCCTAATTTTTCGAAAAATTAGTAAAAAATCAAAAAAATCCAAAAAATTCAGAATTGACTAAAAACTACTTAAAGCTCATAAATGTATAGTTATTTTTGCTTAAACCTTTAGAAATCCAATTTATTTTAGAAAACCTCAGAATTTAAATCAAAAAACGCGTAAACCACACATTACCCGATAAATAACATAAAAAAAACCAGTTCAAAAATGAGAGTCCTTACGTCTTATATACAAAGGTTTCAACCCCTGAAACCCTCTATAATTTATAAAAAAAAGCTACTAATTACCTCTAACCCCCATAGCTAAACGTAATTAGAAAAGCGGGGTGTTACATTCTTCCCTCAAATAAATTGCGTCCTCGCAATTTACCCAAAATATGCATCAAAACATCAAATTCATAATAAAATCTAATAATTAATTGTATAAGTAATCGTTAATAGAGTTTAATAGATCATAATCAAATAAGCCATATATAAATAGAATCCAATCTTAAAATTGGATGAAACATTCACAAACAGTATCTGATAATTTGTAATCACATATAATATTTCAAACAAAAGTTGATTATTAATTTAAAATCAAATAAATCATATCGTACAAAATTCAATATTTAATTCGGAGTCAAATAAATCATCATTTAGAAATCAAATATGTCATTCCAAATTAGACATATCATTCTTTCAAAATTCAATAAATCGATCATTTATCAAAATTTGATAAATCGTTCATAAACAAAACTCGATAGTTAATTCAAAATTGGATAAATCCTTGTTCAGAAATTCAATATGTAATTAAAATTTAGACATATCGTTCATTTCAAAATTCGATAAATCAATCTTAAATCAGAGTGTCGTGATACCTAACGGCTAACTTAATTACTTATGGGGACATGGAAGACAGATGGATAGGAGCCTTCCTATGATGCTCCACACCTGTGCATGCTAAGACCGATTATTTTTCTCAGTGGGTATTTAAATCCGTGATACCGAATGGCTTACTCCCACACTCATGAGGACATCGAAGCCAGAAAGATAGAAGCTTTCCCATGATGCTCCACACCTGTGCATGCCAGAACCAAGTGTTTCTCTTGGTGGGTATCCTTATTTAAATTTGCGATATTGAATGGCTTACCCCCGCACTTATAGGGACATGGAGGCCAAAAGGATAGAAACTTTCCCATGATGCTCTACACCTATGCATGCAAGAATCGATGATATATTTTGGTAGGTATCTAGAATCGATAGGTTTTGAGCTTTATACCAAATAACTATCCAGAAAGTCCAAAGACCCAAATCATCAAAATCTTCATCGTCAAATCAAATTCAAAACAAATATTTCTGATTAAACCAGATTTGAAATCAAAATTCATTTCAATACACAAGTAGAATCAACTTTGAAGCTATCTATTAACACCTCATGTGACATGTCCCATACCATGGGTGTTTGATGGTTTCTTCTTAGCAATTCCACTAGAAATTGAGATAAATTTACTAAATCTCAAATCTATTTTCAAATAACAGAGGATTTGAAATTAAGTTTCATATCAAATCCATTAGCAGATTCAACCTTAGAGCAATCCACTAACGCCTGATATTTCATATCATAGGTGTTTAGTGATTTCTCTTCAGGATTTCCACTATTTTTCAAAACAGATTTTAAACAAAACTTTCAAAATACTGATATTTCAAAATTGAATTTTGTATCAATATATTTTGTAGGATTTACCGCAGAGTTATCCACTAACACCTCACCTTCTATACCGTAGGTGTTTAATGGTTACGCTAAGGTGATTCCACCATCTAAAATAAATTTATTTCTAAATCAAAAATATTTTCTAAAACAAACAATTCGAAATCAAAATTTTATTTGAACACCCTGGTAGAATTAACTACAGGGTTTTCCACTAATGTCTCATATCCCATATCATGAGCATTTGGTGGTTACCCATTGGTAATTCTACCGCTTTTGAAAACAAATTAATTTCTGAATCAAAAAGTAATTCAAAATCAAATTTTAATAAAAAATGAGCAATTCAAAATCAAATTTTATTTCAATACTCAGGTAGAATTTTCCATTGGCATCTCATGTCCCATACCATGAACGTTTGGTCGCTACTCCTATCTAATGCTTTTGAAAACAAATTAATTTATGAATCAGAAACATTTTCTAAAATGAACAATTTAAAATAAAATTTTATTTCAATACTTAGGTAGAATTAACTGTAGAGTTTTCCACTAGCGTCTCATGTCCCATACCCTGAATGTTTGTTGGTTACTCCTTAGTAATTCTACCATAGTTTAAAACACATTTGAAATCGATGTCACATAAAAACATTTTTAAAAAATCATATAAGAATTCAGAATAAAATTTTTAATTGAATCAAATTCAAAATAAAATAAAATAAAATCGTAAAGTATGAGCTTCAGGTTAAATCGAAAGCCATACATGCAAAACTAAATTTCAATTCATTCTCGATGAAAATTAAAATTTAGAGAAACTGGAATCAGTCTTAAATTCGATGTAACACATGCTGAACAAATTTTTAAATCAAATCCCATTTGAGGTTTGCATCAAACCCCATGTAACACATGTCGAATAAAAATCTTGAATAATTCTTCAATTAAAATTCATACTAAATCAAGTGCAAAATATTCAAAACAAAAATCTCAAATCAATTCTAATATAAAATTTGAGATTTACAAAGCCTAAGTTTGCCATTGATAGAATACACATACGTAGTTAAACAAATCATAATTTATTAAAGTTCGATTCAATTTTAATATCACACCAGCATGACAAAATTATAAGACAAATCCTATAACACTTATTCATAACTACATATTCAAATCATTCTTTATTTAAGATCGAAATTCATAAAATTGATGTTCGTATCAAACTCGTTACAAAACATGCAAAGAAAATTTTAAAATTAACATCCACTTGAGAAGCAGAGTTTTGTTTTACAAATTAGAGTCTACATTAAAATCCAATATGACATGTGCATAACAGAAAATTCATAATTAGATTTTCGATTAAATCTGATATCGTACATGAATAACCAAAAGTTCAAAGTTAGAATTAATTTCAATTCAACAACAACACATCTAGAACAAAATTTTATTTCAATTTTAAAATCAAAATTCATTTCAAAACAATCACCACACATTTCAAGCAGAAATTTCTAATTATTTCAAACTTAATAAATCAATGAAATCGCACATCTCGCTCTACCACAGAGCAAGATCAAACACATTCACACATCTCGCTCTATCACTCAGCCGAGCGGAACAACACACACCACATGTCTCACTCTACCCTAGAGTGAGATGGAACATAACAAGTCACATCAAAGCATAGCAGATCAGAACACAAAGGATTAAAGCATGGCATGACACATCAGATCATATCAGATAAAGCATAACACAATAATTCAAATCAGAACATATTAAATCATAACAATTCATACATCTTAATTAGTACATTATTATCACTAATTAAGATATGTAAGCATATAAATAATTTAACATCCGAAGTTATCTACTTAGGATGTATGCGTATCCTCATATAGGAGATCAGGTATACTTACCTATAGAAGACATCGGAAGAAGCAGCGTTTAGAGTTGTTCGTTTCTTCAAAACACCCTCCTTGCAGGTGTAGATATGGTGGGTAGAATCTTCTTTGAAGTAGGTGGACATAGCATTCCTTAGTATAGAGATGTTCCTTACTTTTCGTACTCGAAGGTGATGGATAGAACACCCTCTTTTCGGAGTCATCTTTCTCCTTCCGTGCTTGTGAACTATGGACAAGTCTCCCTTCAGCTCGGGGATGCCTCTCTTATTCGGTGGTGGAGGACAGATCTTCCCCAACTCCAGATTGCTTCTCTCATTGTGACCCAGCATCTTCGGACAGAACCGTGTCTTATTCGTGGCCCATTTTTCTTTCTCCGGTGCTCAAGGATGATGGGTAGGGCCTCTCCTTATATCAGGGCGTTTCTTCCTCATTTAGTCTTCAACATGAAGAAATGACCCCTTTATTGCGTAGAGCATGTTCAATTTAGTCAAGAACGCCTCTTGAATGGACTAAATCGGAGTAAGGATGCTTAGAAAAGGAGAAAAAGAAATTTATCGATGCTCGAGGACTTGGCAGGACCTCTCCTTCTCTTGGGGAATTTTCTCTTTATACGGTCTCCAACTCAAAGAAAGGACCACTCAATTTTGTAGAGCATGCTCGATTTAGTCAAGAACGCCTCTTGAATGGCCTTAATCGGACTTAGAACGCTCAGAAACGGAGAAGAAAATCTGTCTAAAAAATTAACCGAAATGGGATATAAATAGACCCGAGCCAAGCCAAAAACCTATGGCATCACCCATTGAACCCACAGTGCCATGCCATGTCAAACCGCGGCATCGCCAGAAATGGCGGTGCCCACCGTTAGGTGCTGCACATGTACAGTGTGAACCCGCGTGTAATGCACCCGGAGACCGCACATCGTGGTTGCGTGTTATGCACGCTGCAGTCACCCGTGTCAAGCGCGCATCCATCACCCGCCCTCCCGTTGTTATGAAATTTTCTCTTCTGTTTTTTTTTTGGTCTTTCTTTAAACACACGTATCTTTCTATCCTGGATTCATATTTGATCGTTGTTCGTATCATTGGACTCCTATCGACGAGCCCTTTGATACAAACCCACTTGAATCAGTATATTGTGCTCTTTCCATGTGGGTCCTGCCTATTTTCCATGCTACTTGAGGTTGTATATTCCAGTCCCGACCTCTGTTTTACGTGTTCTTTGATTAATTACACTCGATTTTTTGAGCTCTACTCATATACAAAGTTTTCAACCCCTAAAACCCTCTATAATTTATTAAAAAAAGCTACAATTACCTCTAACTCCCGTGGCTAAACGTAATTAGAAAAGTGGGGTGTTGCACTAATATCCTAATGTGTTCTAAGGAGAATTTCCAATCAAATCATCAAGAAATAGAAGAAAATTTACATGGAAACCCAAATATGACAAAACCCACGGTACACTATGTCTAGATGAGCTATGCTCTATGTAAACTTGAGATTACATAATTACCGATTAGAAAGAGTAAAGACTCCTTTTTCTTCAAATGGCTAGTTCTTTGAACTAGCCTTTGATTCTGAATTAACCACTCCGTTATTTACCAGCAATATTTTAATATTTTCCTCTTGTTTGTGTTCTTTGGTCAATGTAGATATTTCGGGGTTGTTTGGATGTAGAATTTCTATCAGATTCCATTGATTTTTCCTCAATTCTAGACTAAATTATTAAAATCATGTTTGGGTGTAGAAGGTGGGTGCATAATTAAAAATTCATAACGCAAAAACAAAATGTACTATTAACGATGCTCTTATTAGCGACGCAAAAACAAGCAACGCTAGAAACTAGTAATTGCAATGGAAAAACAAGCGTTGCAAAAAAAGACACTATTAGCAATGCTAATAGTCATAGATTAGCGACACATAATATAAAATGTTGCTAATATTAATCATACTAGCAACTCTTTATATTATACACCGCTAAAAGTTGTGTTATTAGTGACGCTTTGATCAAGTGTCACTAAAAGATATTAATTTTTTTTAAAAAAATTCATAACTATTAGCGATGCATATAATTATGAATTTTGAGAATGCGTCACTAATAGATTTCACAATAGCGATGCTTGTTTAGTTAAAAAATTAAAATTTAGAACTAATAGCAATGCTTGTAAACAAGCATGGCAAATATTATTGATAATAGCAACGCTTCTCAAAAAGCATCGCTAATATCTTTATTAATGAATTTTATTTAAGAAATAATTATATAATAAATATTTAAAAAATTAAAATAAACTTTTTAAATATAGTCTATTTTCTTCAATATTGACTATTTGTATAAATATTAAATTTTCAATAAAAGGAAATGTCAATAATAGATTAAACTTTTACTATTTAAATATAATATCTTTTATTTTTAAAATTTTCTTATTAATTTTAAAATATAATTTATAATAAAAGTGAGATAGGGTGAAGAGAGAAAAGTGAGGAAGAGAGAGTGCATAGAGAGAGAGCGGATGAGATAGAGTGAGGAGAAAGAGAGAGAAAAACATGAGAGAGGGTGAGGAGAGAGAGAGAAGAGAGAGTGAGAGGGTAAAGAGAGAAGAGAGGGAGAGGGAGAAAGAGAAAGAGAGGGAGAGGGAGAAAGGGAGAGAGGGGAGAGAGAGAGAGGAGAGTGAGAAGGGAAAGAGAGAGGGAGAGAGAGAGGAGAGTGAGGAGGGAAAGAGAGAGGGGGAGAGAGAGGAGAGAGAGGAGGGAGAGAGGGTAGAGAGAGAGAGGAGAGAGGAGAGGGAGAGAGTGAGGAAGCGAGAGAGAGGGAGAGAGATAGAGAGAGCTGAGAGAGAGGAGAAGAGAGAGAAGACAGAGAGAGAGGAAAGAGAGAGAGGGTGAGGAGAGAGAGAAAGAGGGGAGAGAGAGAGGACGGAAGAGAGAGAAAGAGGGGGGAGAAATTTTTAATTATAAATTATTTTTGCAAATTTTAAAAAATAAAAAAATGGATAGTAGCAACTCTACTATGCGTCCTACTACCCGAGTATACTTATTATTGAACATTACTGACCAATAATTTAGCACCGTTAATAAGATATATTAGCGACACTTATAATGATGAGTCGCTAATAAGCTTTTTTTTATTTTTTGATATATTATGAAATTATATGAGTCCCTCTTAATCGACCATTTGTGCTATTTAAAAATGCTTTTAAAAATCTGGGTCGTGACAGGCCACCATGCTCTCTTGGCCGCCGCCTACCTGTGTGTGTGCACTACGAGGTTTTTTTGGATTCACAGGCTACTATTGGAGATTCATCAGCCAATATGGTGAGATTGCTCGGCCCCTCTTTTGAAGAAGGGGGCATTCAATTGGGATGGGGCTGCCCAGGCGGCCTTTGACGAGCTGAAACAGTCCATGGCCTCGGCCCTTGTTCTTATTCTCCCTAATTTCAGCCACCCTTTTGTGGTTAAAATGGATGCTTCGGAGATGGGGCTAGGTGTAGGGTTGTTGCAGGACGAGCACCCCATTGCCTACTTCAGTAAGGCTTTGGCTGGCTACTCTTTGTCCTTATTCATTTACGAGAAGGAGATGCTTGCTATTGTCCTCACCGTCGACAAATGGCATCCCTACTTGCTTGGCCACCGGTTTCTGACGCACACTGACCACCAGCCCCTGAAGTACTTCCTTGAGCAGCCTGTGTCCACTCTAGCACAACAGCAGTGGGTCAGTAAGTTGCTTGGATATGATTATGAGGTCGTTTATAAGAAAGGATCAGACAACAATGTGGCCGACGCCCTTTCTCACAACTCTACCTCCGGTTCATTCCTGTCTCTTTCTACCCCATCCTGCCCCTTCATTGTTGAGTTGAGGCGAGCCTATGTTGTCGATCCTCTGACACAGACTTTGGTTACAGCTCTCTAGGCCAACCCAGCAGCCCGTCTCTTCTTTTTGTGGCGGGATAACCTTCTCTTTTGGAAGGACCGCCTTTGGGTACCTGATGTTGATGATCTTTGCAGGCACATTCTTTCCCACTTCCATGACACCCCAGTGGCCGGTCATGAAGGAGCATTCCACACATATAAGCAGGTCATCCAAAGCGTTATGTGGCAGGGTATTCGACGGGCAGTATAGGAGTACATTGCCGCTTGTGATGTATGTTAGAGAGCTAAGGCTGCCACGACATCTCATGCCGGTATGCTTCAGACATTACCCATTCCTAACAAGGTTTGGGATGATGTTTCAATGGACTTCGTAGAAGCCTTGCCCGTGGTACAAGGCAAGTCGGTGATTCTAGTAGTGGTGGATCCGTTGTCCAAGTATGCTCACTTTTGTGCTTTGGGCCACCCATTCACCACCAAGACAGTGGCAGAGCTCTATGTTCGGGAGGTGGCCAAACACCACGGCATACCTAGCACAATTGCCTCTGACCGTGACAAGATCTTTATATCTCAGTTTCAACATTTGTTATTCATTTTACGGGGCACTAGTCTCCACATGAGCACCACTTGTCACCCACAGTCGGATGGCCAGACGGAGGTTGTGAACCATTGTTTGGAATAGTATCACTGTTGTTTCACTATTTCTCAGCCCCGCTGATGGCTTCAGCTTCTTCCTTGGAAGGAGTGGTCGTATAACACCGCCTTTCGCATTCACACGGGTTTTACTTCTTTTGAGGTGCTACCCGGCTTGGTCGCCTTAAGGTCAAGGCTAATAGCGAAAGCATGGTGGAGTGTTGTTCACGTTCACTGGACTCCCCTTTATTTCCTTTATTTCACTTTTATTCCAGTTCATTAGGCTATTTTCTTATGTATTAGCTTAGTATTTGCTTATGTAATGGGATGATAATTGTTACTGGACCAGCTAGTGGCACCTAGCCCACTAGATGGCATGATTCCCTAGGAGAGTGGGTCAGCTCCCTATATGGGTCGCCCCTTTCCTCTTTGTTTGGTTATGCAATAGAATTATAAAAAACTTCTCCCCTTTCTTCTTCCTTTCTCCCATTTCCCTACATTAGACTTCAAGGTATCGATTATGCCCATATCAGGCACAACGAAGACTAAGAGTGTCGAAAGGAAAAGAGATTAATTTAGTATGCTCTCACATATACAAATCACTTAGAGTAGCTTAGAATGTGATTTAGAGAGTTTTAGACTGAGTTAGGGAAAAAGGGGAAAATTGTCAAATGCAATCAATCAATCGCTAAGCAATACATTAATTGAATTGATTGATCACCACTTGAAACAATCCTTTGTAAAAAACATGCTGAGAGTTTATCGATCGATCGCCTGATTTATGGATCGATTTCTAGTTGTATTGTGCCTATGTAATCAATGAATAATATATTGTTGTTTGAAACGATCAATCGTTTGTTTGTTATGATGGCCTAATTTAAGCCTTTGAAAGAGATTGCATTCCTAATTGGAGAAAGTTTTAAACATACTTAATGTCTTATTTAAAGGCTAAGGAATCACAAAATTGAAGAGAGGAAACCCTAGAAAATTATAAACAATTGGTGAGAGTTCCTTGTCCATTGTTTTCCTGTAAGAGTTCACTCAAAAAGCTTCAAGGTATGATTTCATGAAGACACACAACTGAAAGAGAAGAGTTGCCTAAAAGTCTTTAAATGAGTTTAGGAAAACTCAAAGGGAGATCATGTAAGGACCCTCATCTTTAAACCGGTTTTGATTTTCTTTAATTATGGGTTATCGTGCGATTTATGTGTTTTCTGATCTTATTCGGTGATTTCGTAAATAAATAGAGTTTGTGATGGTTTTAACCAAAATTAACTTCAATATTAGTGGTTTTAAGTGATTTTAAACCAAATGTGAATTTTTGAGATTTTTTGGAATTTTCACTATTTTCCCAAAAAATTAGGGTTTTGGCGGGACCCCTGTGGGCCCCACGGTCGAAAATTTTATTTTTGTGTCAAATGAACCTAGACATATACTTAAGGCCACACAAAAATTTTCAGAATTTTATTAGGCTTAATTCGTGCTTAAATTTGCAAAATACCCACTTTTGGCCTACTTTTCATATTTACACCCCAAAACTTACCTATGCCTACCCCAACCCTTACTATAAAAGGGCAAACCAGAGCCATTTCCATTTTTGGGAATAGGCTAAGGAAGGAGGGCTGGCCTAATCCCCACTTAGGCCCGAATTAGAA
Source organism: Saururus chinensis (assembly GCA_035235625.1). Taxonomy (NCBI): domain Eukaryota; kingdom Viridiplantae; phylum Streptophyta; class Magnoliopsida; order Piperales; family Saururaceae; genus Saururus; species Saururus chinensis. The sequence goes on from CP141140.1 coordinate 35,739,706, forward strand.
GCCGATTAAGGTAAGCTTGCTCTAATTAAGCACTAATCCATGGCTTTTCTCTTAATTTCTTCCAAATCTACCATTTTCCCCTTGATTCAATTCGTTTTTGACCATCAAAAGCTACTGATTTGTGTTTTACTACAAACCCTAACATTCAAAATTCGATTTTTACTACCAACAAGCCCTAGATCTAAGGTTTAATTAGGGATTTCTTGAGTAAATCGATTTCCATTAGAATTTAATTCAAACTCATTGTGTTTTCAAGGATTTCAAGAAGGGTGACTCTTCAATCCGAGCTAAATCAAGTGCTGAGGTAATGGGTCTTCAAAATCTCTGTTTATCCATGGTAAAACTCTCCATTTTTGGCTTATTTCGAAATGATATGCTTGATTTAGTGTGTTAATGGTAAGATTAGAAAATGGAATTATTTAATCCCGATTTCTTAGGGTTTTGCATTATTATGGTTTGGTTTGATATTCTGGAAGTCAAGGAGGACTTTTGATGATGTTTAGGGTGTTAGATGTGGATTTGAAGTGTATTCTATGGTGTTTCGGTTTGATTTTGCAAAAGGAAGAAGATGACTGTTCTGCTATGTTGGCGATCGATCGGCCTTGTAGGGCGATCGATCGGCTGAACTGAAAATTTCAAAATTTTGCGTGTAACCGATCGAACGGCCTGAAGGGCAATTGATCGGCTACACAGGAAATTTGTATGTTGTGTGTATGATGCCTATTTTGATGATTCCACTTTGGCTTGCCAATTTTATATGAATGTGGAGTGTTTTAAGCTATGTTAGGTTACTGGAAATGCATGCTATTGAGTTTGTGGAGTTGAGTTATATGCTTAGAGATGGTGGAATGACTTATGTTTTGTGGCATGATGTTGGAATCGTTATCTTGAAATTAGGAACGGTTGTTTTCCTTTGGTTAAGCATATATTTTCAGTAGGACTATAATCATTGTTGGACTGATTTGTCATGTTAGATTGTGGTTAATGGTGTGTGGATGTTGGTGAATGCCATGACTCAATGATGAAATGAGTGATGTTAAATGTGTATAGCCTTTGTGGTTGAGTTTTGAATCTAGCTATGATTTCAACGATTCTTCTACTATGATTTCTGCTGGAATTCATGTTTAGATACAAATTCACATGTGTTGTGTGGTAGTGAATTGATTTTCAAGCATGTTGATATGCATTATGTGAAATGCTTCTACTAGATACACACACACATGTGGGGTTAAATGATGATGTGAAGCTTAATATTGTGATTATGAATGATGCATTAGGGGCTGGTGAGAGCACTTATCATGATTAGGATTCATGTATGCTTTGCCCACGCATGTACCATGCTGCACGCATCATGAAAATGGATTTCTAATTGAGGCTTCATCGTGATTAACCGAATTTGACCGATTGGATGCAATGTGATGGAATTGTGTGCCGGATTGATCGGTCGTAGATTAATCGCAAATTGATTGGTCCGAAAGGACATATTTTGATTTGAAGTTCCTGTGTGGAACGATTTGAAGTTCCTGTGTAGAACGAGTGCACTCCCCGGGTTGAGTCTTGTTTAATGGAAAGATGTGGGGACGAGTTGTGTACTTGTCTTGCGGATATGTGAGAATATTATTATGTGTGTCATTTGGACCCTGAGAATCCAGTGTGGTATGCCGTGTGCACCCCGCTACCACGTGTTCTAGGGTTCTCTATGTGAGAACTCGGGCTCTTTCCTCCGCAGGAGATGTCCCTGGGCGAACACCCCTGCTCTAGATTCTCTGTGTGAGAATGGGACATCCTTGGCCAGGATCGTCCAGGGCGAGCAGTATTAGGGATTGACAACCCCGATCTTTCTTGAATTCTTGTGTAGAATTTTGGATCATGACACGCCTTCATGGCCTTGTCTATGCTCCTGTCTGTGTGACATTAATGTGTGATTACTCCTTGATGGAGGTTGATTGTGATGATGCTATGCATGTGGAATATGTATGTTAGAGATACATCCATGCATGTTGATGTTGATGTTATGCATGTGGAATATGTATGTTAGAGATACATCCATGCATGTTGATTTTGATGTTATGCATGTGGAATATGTATGCTAGAGATACATCCATGCATGTTGATTTTGATGTTATGCATGTGGGAATATGTATGTTAGAGATACATCCATGCGGGATTGGTTATGATGTGAATGCATGTGGGAATATGTATGCTAGAGATACATCCATGCAGGTTGAATTATGCATTATGATGCAGTGTTAAGTGATATGAATGTGTGATCAGAAAGTGATGCACCATGTAAATCTTTGATCTGAAACGATCTCATTTCTAAGCTATCGTATTTTCTACGTTGACAGTGTTATTAAAACCATTGCTGAGTGTTAAAACTCACCCCTCTTTTGTGTTTTGATTTGGGGCTGCGTGGTGTGACACGCAGACGGACAGGATTGCCTTTTTGAGGAAAGGTCAGAGGTAGCTTGGGTGTGATGATGGAGATCGTTGCGTGACTTACCTTCGTTTGTTTCATGCTTCATGTTAGGACCTTTGTGTAGGGTTCTTGTTTTGGATTTATGTCATATACTACAGCTGTGATGCTTATGACTTATTTTGAGCCGGTGTGGGCTTTACTTAAACTAAGCTTGTGGGTTTGAGATTGTTGTTTACTTTGTGATAAGCAACGTTTTTTTCTCCTTTTTTATTTACTCTTGCTCAAAGGATTGTGCGCACTCCGTGTTGCTGTTAATCGCCCGTGGTTAGGGTTAAGTCTTCCGCTAGATCGTTTTCTCAACGTTCACTTCGTCGCCCCCGCGCGTTTGACCGGCCCCTGGACCGGGTTCGGCTCGGGTCGGGCATCGCCGGGGCGTGACAGATCAACAATTGAATGAGTTTTTAATTGAGTTGCTTGAAGAAGACTAAGCTAGAACATGAAGAGGGAAAGCTTCAAGGGTTTGTTAGAAGGAGAAACTTGAAGGGCAACATCGAAGAGGACTGAACAAAGAAAATATGTTTTCGTTTGTGTCAAGTCAAAATAGGTTAGTTTGGTTGTTCTTGTGTCTTGTATGTTCTTGCTTACTAGTACATTGATTTGGCCTTGTGAGGTTTTCGCAACTTTTACACGAGTTTGGGTTTTCAATATTAAATCCTTGATGTTCATGTGCGTTTTGCATGCTGGTTTTGGCTTAATGGTTAATAGACTGATAGTTAACACATAGATAATTAGTTTATATTGCCTACTAGAAATTCTTGCACATAGGGGCTCGAATTCGCTGTCTTTATCTTTATAAGATAATCAAACTATGAGCAGTCTAGTGATCCGCTAAGCCTCCTAGACGGATATTAAACTCTCAACTTTCATTATCTCAAATCTAGAGGGAAGTCTAACAATGTTCTCTTTACTCTTATCAGATTCCTCTCTCTCCTTGCCACATCCAAACAACCTTAAATAGACCATGAAGTTAGTTTTAGTGTTAAGACTTTCAATGGGAAACAAATTCTACTTAGAATGTCTTATTTTAGGTAAAACTAGCATAGACTGATTAATTGTTCCACATGGCGATCGATCGTTAATTGTACTAAAGTCCAAAATATAATTAGCCAAGATGAGATTGATCAATAGTTTCAAAGGTTGATCGATTATTCTAGCCTTCCAATTGATCTTTCTATCTGATGAGTAATTGTTTACTATTCTAGAGAAATCCTTGAATTACATTCAAGGTAGATTGATTGTTATCCTGTTGATCGATTGCTAATAAATAAAATTATATTCTTTTCTACATGTTTATTCATCTTTCTCCTACACTTTTTCACCCTCTCCTATGATGATCCAATCAATTCTAAGTGAATTGAAGGGTCTGTCGACACAGGTCCCAATAGGTCAGCCCTAAGAGGGAGAAGTGTCAATGGTCTTAGGAAGCTTCTTATTTATGTTTATCACCATAGAACTTACCATTTGGTCTTACATGAGATCCGACATGTTGATCATTTGGGTAGTCCATGTCTACATGCGGTGAAGAGATACAAGCATATCCTATGTGCCACTTCCCAATGAATTCTATTAGCATAAATTGATGTTTTATTTGGGCCAAGAGATACAAGTGCATCTTTGAAGGTAAGGTGAAGAACCTGGAAGTAAGAAATGTCATAGACACATTCAACCTTAAAAAACTTATATTGAATACTTGTCAGTTTCTGGAGGGCCTTTGTAACACTCGAGATTTTTCATATATTTTCCTTCAAATTCATGGAAAATTTTTGCAATATAATATCTGTAAATCGGAAGAAAAATGACGAAATCAAAACCTAATAAAACAGTTTATAATTTAAAAAACTAAACATCAATTTTCCATCTAAATATTTCCATCATAGGGTCAAACATCGTACGGCCAAAGCAAATATCCTCAAGCGCTACTCGAAAACACACGTACGAATAAATTGCTATGATCATAGACTTTAAATACAAATCTCTCCCAGGCATCCCTAAGTGCAAGTCCCATAATAGTCCACAATCTAATCCAACCGAAAGTCCAGAATATAAACATCTTAACGTCTCATCTCACCCAATACATCGGATCGTGGCACAAAAATGCTCGCAGTAAGTGAAGCATATACCTGAGTCAACAGGAATCAATCCACAGCTGAAATGAGCATCCATCTCCAGGAGCTCTCCACACAAACCTACAAAACCTCCCGTACAACGGGGCTAAAAAGTAGGGTAATGAGTATTTTCATACTCAGTAGGGGAAACCAAAATAGTGAACTCACAAAGTTCATAAATACATGCATTCATGCAACTCAAACATGAAGCAGATAGGCATATCAATATTATGCTCATACGCATACAATCATACCAAAAGCACCATCGTGCCAAAGTCATACCAAATGCACCATTGTGCCAAAATCATACCAAATACACCATCGTGCCAAAGTCATACCAAATGCACCATCGTGCCAAAATCGTACCATCAAATTAAACTTACACAAACACCCCAATCCAGGGTCTTACAAACTTACTCGTACATCGTACGCATACTCGTACAACATACACATACTTATACGACCTTACTCGTATAATTATATACTTACTCATACAGCTTACACATACTTGTATGACCTTACTCATACAATCATACTCGTACGACCTTACTCGTACAACTTACACAAAATCCCACTTACTGTCTTACTCAGAAACATACTCTCACAATCGTACTCATACACATACTCTTACAGTCGTGCTCATACTCATACACATATCAACGACCACTGAAGCTCATTACAACTAATAAGCTCCAGCGTCGAAATAGAAAAGAATGCCACTGGGGCAACACCTTAACCTCCGGGGAGTGACTAGACGCCATGGACTTTTCCGAAGGTAAGGAACAACAATGCTCATGGGGCACTGGATCAAACAGGTAAGAGTAGATCCATGATACTACTTACCTGAGCGCGGAAACATAAACGCCCACACATAAGGGGTCATACAGTTGCCCATCATAATGGGTCTTATAGTGCCATAGAATCGCCCACCATAATGGGTCTTATAGTGCCATAGAATTGCCCACCATAATGGGTCTTATAGTGCTAGAGAATTTCCCACCATAATGGATCTTATAGTGCTAGAGAATTGCCCACCATAATGGGTCTTATAGTGCCATGCCACTCTTGGGCAGAAAACATACAGTGCCATCTTGGGCAGAAACGTACAACGCTCTCAACAGAGCATCAAACGTCTGGGCTTATACAACATGCAGACCAAATCATAAACATATGTCGCTCCCAACAGAGCATCAGACGTCCAGTGCTCTATACAAAACACATACAACATCCCGCAGGATAAACACCATGACAAGACATGAGAAATGCTTGGCCGACTCATTATCGGCTAGCTCAAACATGGAACTTAATCCGTTGAACCCTCAAGTCTCAAACTCACAACACTATCATTAGTTGTGCTTATAATTCAAGTTTGAATTAAGTAAATTATGCAGTACAATTATGCCACACAAACTCACAGTCCTCGACTGATCAAACTGAAGCTAAGCCCGATCCGAAACCTTAGTTCGTCAGGGCATCAGACTTCACTTAACCCATCCACATCATGATCATAACACATCGTACATCAAACACTTACAGTCTTACATACTTCGCCATCCACCTTATGGCCAAATCATCTTACACTAACATCATCAAATGAAGCTCCTCAGAGCCAACCCAGTTGTCGCCCTCTTACTTATATCTCACTTGTTATGCTTACTTTTCACTTCATAATATGTACGTTATGTTCGTACAATTTATGCACACTCTTACTGTCTGACAATCGCCCAACATACAATCCAACCCAAACCGATCCATTCTAATCCTTGCCCGTCATACTCATATCCTTTGTCATTTGTCATACACTTACACACCCATATCCAAATCCATACCAAACGCTGACACTGCCCACATGCACATACGCACATCCATAGCATAGGCAAATAGCCATCATACATATGTATGTCTGATCGTTTATAATTAAACCTTTTGCAAGTGTACAAGGTAATTGTACTAGGATAAGTATTTAAGGGTTGTCGAACCTCAAGGAGGGATGGATTATCACTAAATCTAAAGAGGAATTTGCTGATTGAAAACTAAAACAAACTTAAACTTTAATTAAGTAAAGGAAAGAAATCAACTAGTTTAAAAAAACAAGAGATTAATATGATGTAAATTATTTAGGAAATTGAATCCACTATAAAACCATAACAATTCCTTAACTTTTAATCTAAATCTAGTGTGAATATGAACAAGTATTCTCAGCTACAAGCTAGAATTACTTCAGAAAGAATCATTAATTAAATTCCATGGCATGAGTTATCTTCGACAATAGCACAAATCATCTACACTAAACTAGTTATAGGCATGGCCCGTCTAATCTTAGTATAACTCATCCAAGTGATTAATTATCTAAACATTAAAACTATTGCATGACCATCTCATCTAAATCACAAAAATTAGAATTGATGAAAATATCAAAACCACATCAATCTATCATCTACAAGACAATAAATCAACATAGACTTGAATAAACATGAAAAGCTATTCCATTAAAAAGGAAATTCATATCATACAATTGTCATCATTCACAACTGAGATCTAAATTAAAAAGAAAAGAAACTGAAACTTATCTATAGCTTTATCAACTCCTAAGTAAAAGAAAAGATTAGCCTTCTATTGTACAAGAAAGCACTTGAATCTCCATTAAAAACTTTGAGTTCTCTTTCATCATCTTTTTCCTTTTTCTCTTCAGAAAATCTACTGGAATCCTCCAATTTCAAGCCAAATATGTCTTTATATAGGCATAAGAGCCGGAAAAAGAAGTTCAATATGAAAAGGATTGAAAATTGGCTAAAACTAGGAAACTGCACGTTATCCCGTTCGAACGCCTATACTGTGTTTGTAATTTGGACAGTTTTTCTGGACAATCCAATTTCTGTTTATTAAGCTTTTTCTTCATGTCCATATTAATTTTCAACTTATTTATAACTCCGAAAAGTTGTCCAAATCACTTTAAAGCATGTCAAGACTATTTTGAATTATTCCAAATATCGTCCAAGTACCTCAATAAGCGCATTTTACCTACAAAACATAAAATATCATACTTTAAACATGTAGAAAGTAATTAAAATCCCAACTTGATTTAAATACATGCCTAAACTACTAATAACTACAAAATTAATTAATAATTAAACTAAAATATTAATAACTATCTTAATCTAAATAAACTATAACTAACTCTTAATTAACCTAATCTACACTAGCAAATATGGTAAAAGGCATATAAAATAGATATATATTTCATACTTATCAATGTCTATCATATATACGTATAGCATACACATACAATCATACATATGTAGCTTACAAACATGCTCACTAGCCATCACTAGCGCATACATACACATTTATACATACATCAAACATACATGCTAGCCATCACTAGCACATGCATACATACGTCAAACATACACGCTAGCCATCACTAGCACATGCATAATCCATACATACTCCAAACATGCACGCTAGCCATCACTAGCACATGCATAATCCAAACATACTTCAAACATGCACGCTAGCCATCACTAGCACATGCATACATGCGTCAAACATACACGCTAGCCATCACTAGCACATACATACACATACAGAGCTTGCCAACAAATACGCTAGCCATCACTAGCACATATATCCAACCAACATACATACAACCAACATGCATGTCATATGCATTTGAACATACCATATAATCATGCTTACATGCACATCATGCAATCGGATCGTTACTTAACATCCAAAGCATGGAATCATACAATCCTAGCATGCTGCTACTCATTTAAATCATGCTATCATAAAATTACGAGTTCAAAGCTCCCCTACCTCATAATCATGACGTTTGATGGCGAGCACACGACGGTGGTGGCGTCGGCAGGGGAGTTGGTGGTCAAAACCGTTGCCTGGCTGAGAGAGCTGCTGTCCTGAGGATTTTAGGAAGTGCCGGAAACAATAACGGCCAAACAGGGTGTCAAAAGTCAATGCGACAAAACCCGCGATCCACGGCTGCACACTAGGGCGGCCGGGAGAAATGTCATGCCAACATAAGTGGCGGTGCGACCAGAAGTCGATGGTGTACTCACTGAAGATCGGTCGGTGGCTAAGATGTACTCAGCCGGCCACAAGACGTCAAAATCAGCTGTGGATAGCACCCAACGGTGACGATTTTGCGTCTACAAGGGCCCACATAAGGGCAGAGAGCGTGGGGCAATACTCGAGGACAGAGGAGAGGTGGTGGAGGCTCTAGTGGTCAACTCCACTCGGTGGCAAAGCCATCCGATGGTCAGGCGGCGCAAATGTGGCACCTAAACCCAAAAGCACACGCGTGGCCACATGTACACGCGACCCAAAGGGGCGGGGGAGAGAGCTGAAAGGAGGCGACCCAAGGCCCACAAAAAACCAACAGGGCCAAGGCCCTAGTTGTGGCCAAACTAAATGGCGACGTTGCCGATCATTACCCACAACCAATACACGTGGTGCAGGCAGCTGTGCATCTCGCACTACAGAGAGCAGGGGTAGGGTTAAGGGTCAAGCAAAGGCCACGAGGCCATCACTAGCCAAGGCCTGTGCAGGTGAACTCGTCTACCTTCAGTCAAGGTAAGTCATACAAATTCTTGCCAGAGGCCGTCCGGTACCGACGGCGTAAAATGGGCAAGAGGGGTCAACGGGCAAGCATGCCGGTGAGATGGAACTAGTTGTGGCTACGGGCCACAAGGAAGAGCACAGGTCAGAGGTTATAACACCGGGTTAGGTGGGGCTAGGCTAGGGTGGCCCTTGCCATCATCACCAAGCTGGGGTAGAGCCGAACAAAGGCTGACCAGCCCCAGCCACTCACCGATGACACGATGGCATCCAAAATGGAGCCTCTCGCTCAAATCGTCCGAACAACGCATCGCGTTCCAGACATACTTCCAAAGCATAGACTGAACAAGGCCCAGAGGGGTGGCCCACTTGCATCACCGGGCCAAGGCGGAACCGGACAAAGATCCACTAGGTCAAGTCCGGTATCCGACTGATGGCGGCAGTCACAACGTCCAAAATAGACGTAGACAAAAAATAAGGGACAACTGATCTGAGCAGAGGAGATATGGAGGGGATGGAGGTTGAACCGGTTCGGGTGGGGCTGTCCCTGGGCCATCGCCAGGCCGGGGTGGAGCCCACAGCAGCCGGGCTTCCCTCACCAGCAAACGGCGGTGGCGACAAACCTCTGGAAAATCATACGGCAAAACGTACTAGCCGGAGTAGAGGACGACAGAGGAGATGGAACCGGGCTGGATGGAGTGGTCCATAGCCTTTGCCGGACCAAGGCGAGGCTAGAGGGAGGTGAGCTCGGGCGTGGCTTGCCGCCGGTGGCCTCCGTTTCACCAAAACAGAGCGTCGGTGGAAACAGGGCAGAGGGTAAAGGTGAGTGGGGCGGCGGAGCGGAGGTCCCTAGGGCCGGGAGGAGTGCCCCATCACCGTCGCCAGACCAAGGCGGGGCCAGACGGAGGTCCGGTTAGTCGCAGCTCACCGCCGGCAGCCTCTATTTCACTGAAACAGAAGCACCAACGGAAACATGGCATAAAGGGGGAAAGACTGGGGTGGTGAAGGAGAGGCCGTATGGGCTGAGAGGGGTGGCGTCTCGCCGTCACCGGCCTGGGCGGAGCCGTGGGAGGCCGGCCGGCCGTCGCTGGCATACGGCGGCGGCGGAATCGCGATAGACAGAGATAGAGGGTCTAACTGGGAGAGATGGGGTGGAGAGCGGAGCGGCTGCGGGGGCTGGAACAGTGGCCCCCTGCCGTCGCACGGCCAGGGTGAAGCTGGTGTCGGCGTCCTATGGCCTGCCGGCGGCCGGCGGCGGCTAGGCAAATGAGGCCAGGGGTGCACAGTCGGCTTTTCTAGAACGAGATTGGGCTCGCCTGATCTTTTGTTATATTCTTGTTTTTTCATTCCAATCATATCCCCATCACATGCGTACCTCATGTTTATGCATTGTAAGTCTAAAATTCGCGCCGAAAGCGCGTAGCGAGGTTTGCGGCCTGCGACTAAGCCCCACACCCGACTCCACAGGTATAAATATGGGGTATGTGTACAAACACAAATACGCCGAAGCGTCACTTTTTCCCGCCGAAAATGACTAGAAAAATAGCAGAAAAATCATAGAAAATCGTAGAAAAATCAAGGACCTTACAGCCTTAGGACAATTAATGTTCTTCTTCTTGTTTTCTTCCTTTGATTGTTGCTCTTCTCAACAGGGGACTCCTCTTTTTCTTTGTAGTAGGCGGGTTGGGCCCTTGTTCCCCCTTTTACCTTATTTTTTAATTTTAATGGAATTGAATTACCAAGAAAAGACTTCATTTGAGACGTGACACAAAAGGAAACCCCAAGTAATCTATTTTAGAATTTTGGATGTATTACTTATGCCTACATTTCTACACAAAAGATAGGAAATTTTGATGAGAAAGGTGAAAGATATGTTTGTTTTGGATATGGTGGAGAGTCCAACGCTTATAGGTTCTTCAATTATAAATCAAATAAATTTGCAATATGAGGGCATGTGATTTTTGGTGAAGAAGGCACATGGAGATTTGAATAAAACAATAGAAAAAACTAAAAAATATTTGTAGATTATGAGAAAGAAAAGACTTCAAATAGCCATGAAACTCTAAGTAGTTGTTATTTATAAGAGCTTGGGTTCCCTCATTCTCACAATGACTAAACATATGATACAAGTATGTGGCCAATTAGCCCCAGTAATGCGGATACAAATTCACTTTAAGATAGGTATTTTCTCTTAGGATGCCTCCTCAAGGGAGGAAGTTCCTGGATGATGTATTGAAAATGATTGACAAAAATACAACATGTGATTCTTTTATGAAACTAAAGAAAAAGATGTGATTGACTTCAAATGGGTTGTCAAAACAAAAAAAAATGTGGATGGCTCAATTCCAAAACACAAGGCAAAACTACTTGAAAAAGGGTGCTCACAACAACCCAATATTGACTTCAAAGAAACATTTACCTCGGTTTCTTTTAAAGAAAACTAGCAAAATGGTAGGGGTTAGGCAAACCCCTATTAGTAGATTCTTGAAGAAAAGCTACAAAGAAATGTTGGCGAGACCAAACTAAAAACAAACAAACATTATTTACATAAAAAATTAGGCTTGGTGGAATAAACAACACAGCAATATCTCTCAGGGTGTGGTACTCCATAGAAATGTGCATAGAAAAAGGACGTCATGCTTCCCTCATTGTTGTGTCCAAAAAATTAATAAACCAATTGGCGTCTATGAAAATATGCTGAATAGAAATAGCATCTTTTCTACATAATATATTTGCTTCTTCCACATAATGTCTAATAGGCCAAGGGATGGATATCATCCATCAAATCATAGAAACCAAAATCTTAGAATCCAATTCCAATATAAGCAGTATGAAGTGAAAGGAAATAGTGTAACCTCAATCAATAATTTAGCTTCAGCAACCATGTTCTTGTACTTGCTCAAGTTCCAAGGATGGAAACCATTACAATTGTCCTTGTACTAACTACTCAATTGAAGTTGAAAGTATATAAATTTGATGCCAAATCAACTACTTTGAATGGTAAACTTGAAGAAGAGGTTTATGTTGATCAACTGCAATGATTCAATATAAAGGGGGAAAGAAGAGAAAGTTGAGAAGCTTTATAAAGCCTTCTATGTACTAAAATAGGACCCAAGAGCATGGAATATTAAAATTTGCAAATACTTTAAACAAAATAGATTTCGAAGAAGCCCAAGTGCATCATTTCTTTATGACAAGAAAGAACGTATTTATGCTTCACTTTATTATTGTTTTGACTTTATATTGAGCATTTGATTTAAATAAGTAATATTAGGAATGATAAAATAAATCAAGTATGCAATAAAAAAAGAGCACGAGATGATGGATTTGGGGTAAATGACATTTTTTTTTGGCATTCTAAGCAAAGAAAAAAGAATGTGACATATTTTTTATCTCAAGAAAAGTATCTTAATGATTTGTTGAAAAATAATTAATATAACTAATTACAAAGAAATGACTACTCCTATGAAATTGATTGGAAATATAATCGAAAGATGATGAGAACAAATTAGTGGATGAATCAATTTTTGGAAGCCTTGTTGACTCATTGTCTCGACATTGTGCATAATGTGAGTAGTCTCAAGGTATATGAGAAAGCCAACTAAAATTTATTTTGACATGGCAAAGAGAATTCTTAGAGTTTAGTTGGCTATTCCAATAGTAATTAGGTTGATTGAATAGATTATAGAAGAATTACTTTCATCAACATTTCTGCATTGGGGAGCAAGGTAATAACATGGTCATCAAAGAAGCAAAACATCATTGTATTATTTTATGTTGAAGCTAAGTATATTTCATCTACATGTACAACTTGTGAAGTAATATGACTAAGGAGCATCTTCAAAGATCTCAAGTGAGAGAAGGCGTTCTCAACAATTTCCTTTTATGATAACATGTGAGTCATTGTTATGGCTAAAACCCAATCTTTCATGGAAAAACCAAACATATTAAGTTGAAGTATCAATACATAAGGGAACTAGTGGATAAAAGCGAATTGAGCTGAAATTTATCAACATCAAAGACCAATTGGCTGAAGTGTATACTAAATCCATTACATTAGATAAGTTAATGTACTTTAGACAATTTATGAAAATTACAAATCAAGAAGGGGTGTTAAATATGAGAATAATATAATTTGTAACTAATAACTTTATGGGTTTTTAAGTAGGTCGTGTCAAGATCTTTCTAGGGTGACTATTTGTATGCTTGTCTTCTCCAGTGACTAGTATGTAAGATGCTTTTAGCAACCATTTGCAATAGTAAAAAGCAGCCCTCTTTTTTTTTTAAAGGGTAAATGGGGAGAGGGCTCCCTAGCAGCCTGCTTTTTCTAGTACAATATCCATTTTTCTGTTGGACCATAGTATGGGCTCGGGCGCGGTTTGGTCCAACGGTGTTCTCGTCTAGGTGAGCCAGTACGGGCCACGGGGTCCAAGGGTGGTGGGGCGGTCGTGCCGACCCCACATGTACCTTCGTTACACATAATTCGAGTGGGACCTACACATGTCACACACGTACATTAGACATACATCTAGGTGTGCATTTACACATTATGGGGCCCAGTTGCGCGAATTAGGTGTTGAAGGTGGGACTTGTGTGATTAGCAAGGGGTCGACCCTATCGCAGGCTTGGCCGTGTGCAGGGGGTCCAGGCCTTCGTGGGCTCTGTGTGACAAAGCCCACTCCCGTTGGGTTAGACCCTCTAGTGAAACCGAGAAGAATTTTTGCAGGTTGGCCCATTTGTTTTAGCTCACTCAAAGCCCATTAAGAGAGCCAATTTCAAACACCGTCTAAATAAGGAAGGGGGGGTTATAAAGGGAGTGAATTGAAGGAGAATTAAGAGGATTTTATTTCATACCTTATTTGCTTTGGGCGCCCCACCCCATTAGAGCATCGTCTTCCCAATTGGTTTGGCTCTCCCTCACTCTCCTTCTCTCCCTTCATCTTCCAATGGTGCAGCCTGCTCTTTCTTTGAGAAAAGCTGCTGGCCGCCCTGCTTCTCCCTCCTTCAAGGTGTGTTTGGTGGGCTGAAAGAGGAACATGGATCTCTTCCTAGGCTGGGCTATGAAGGCTGAAGTAAAGGGCTGATCTTGCTAAGTTTCTTCATCAATCCAAGCACTGTGTTGAGGGATCTGCACATTAGAAAGGTAAATCTTAATCCCTTCTTATTGATCTTGCTATTGATGTGAGAAGGCTGAATTGAAAGGTGTGGTAGGGCTGGATGAAGCCCAGGTCAGTGTGTATCTTTCCAATATTTATATTCATATACTTGATTAGATCATATACATGTTGATATTACTAATTGTTGTTAGTTTATTCCATGTATGGTGTAGATCTATTATAAAGTTTTATATTTTATGTGCGCCACCTCCTCCACCAAGTCTTCTGCTGTTGGCTGGCCACTCTACAGCGGTATTGGAGCCATTTGGAAGAGGTTTGGTAGCTGATTTGGTTGAGATCCAATCCATTTTACCCGATCTAGGTTTAGAATGGTAAAATTGAGGATTTTAGCCTAAATCGTATGATCTACCCAATCTAACCAAAGAGTTGTATATGTTGGTTTGATTTAACTGATCTATGCATCTTTACATAAGATTATGACTGCTGGATGTATGTGATTAGAGATAATTTGAGTTTTTGGTGCACGTTTGTTTGTTTGAGGGCATAGTGGTAATTTGCCACTTATTTTTGTGCAAATTCTTGTTCTTTGATCACATTGAGGCACACACGTCCCTGCTGGATAGTAAAGGTCTTTTGAATTATTTTATTGTGATAATAAATTTAATTTAATTGGTTAAGGGTGTAAATTGACCAAAATAGCCCTAGGGGCATTTTGGACAATTCACATGTGCATTGTGTGTGCTTAATATAGTTCTGTCCAGATTTTTTATTCTCTGTGTTGATAACATGTTTTACTTGCTGTGATAATTTTTTGGTGTGCCTTTGAGGGTGGAAAAGACCAAAATAGCCCTAGGGGTATTTTGGTAATTTTACACCAAAATTTTTCTGGACAGAATCTTAATTTTCTAGCAGTGATTAGAATTGTTATTTTTTGGAATATAACTTTGTTATGTTTCTGTGATTAATTTTGGTGTGGCCTTAAGGGTGGAAATGACCAAAATTGCCCTAGGGGCATTTTGGTAAATATATACCAAAATTTTTCTGGACAGAATTTTAAAATTCCAGTAGCCTCTAATTATGTTTATTTGCTAATTTGTTTGCTGGGTTAGATGTTTTGGGAATTCTAAATTTATAAAAATAGATAGATACCTAATTAGGGTAACTTCCTTTAAGAGGTTAAGGGGTAGTTAGGGTAATTTTTGAAAAGTAACCCAAACCCTAATTAGGATATTCTAAATAAGGTAACTCAGCATAATATACTCTTTTGTCCCTAAGCTTATACTTAGTTTTAGAGTTTGTCTAAGTTAGTACCTATCTTTGAAGCAGTCAACCTACCTTAAATAGTATTGATTTCCTGTTCATTGCCTGTTTTCCTTGTAGATTATCAATGACTTCCAAAATGGTAACTACTAAGTTAGGAAAAATTAAGAAACTTAATGCTGATAACTATCTGGTGTGGAAGAGAAAGATTCACCACATCTTGACTCTTTCTGATCTTGCTCATGTACTTGAGCAGGTCATTGAGCCACCACCAGAGGGTACATCAGCTGATCAGTTTAAAGCACCTGAGAAGCTAGGGGATGATGATAATAAGGCTAGGTCCACCATTCTTACTTTCATGGAGCCTAAGATAAAAAGGTTCTTTGAGAAGTATAAGACTGCCAAAGAGATGTTGGATGCAGTGTCTGTGAAGTATGGGGAGCAGACTGAGGCTCATAAGAGGATGCTATACTCTAAATACCAAAATTCCAGGATGAGGGAGGGAGATGATGTGAATGAGCACCTAAGTGTCATTGCCATCATTGCTGATGACCTGGAGACACTGGAGGATCCCATCTCTGAAGGAATCCAAGTGTCAACAGTGTTGAACAGCCTTCCCATATCTTGGGAGAGTGTAGTGATCTATCTGAACATGAGTGACCAGAAGATTACAATGGAGGCTCTGACTACCAAACTTAGGCTTGAGCAAGAAAGGAGGAACCATGTGAAGCCTTTTGGTGGTGTTGCTACTGCCAACCTGGTACACAACTATGGTGGGGGCAAGAAAGGTGGACAGGGGCCTGGTCCCTCTAAGAAAGCTTTCAAGAAGAAGGGGAAGAAGCCTCAGAACAAGGGCACTAGAAAAGGGAATGACAAACCTAAAGGTGCATGTTTCAAGTGTGGCCAGATGGGTCACTTCAAGGCTAACTGTCCCTAGAAGGATAACCATTCAAGTAAGGACAAGGGCAAGAGCGAGGATATCATTTGTGTTGTCTATGAAGTGATGCTTGCTAACATTAAGGAGAAGACTTGGTGGCTGGATTCAGGAGTTACTGTGCATGTTTCCCACTCTAGGGGAACAAGGGGTGAGATAGTCAATCTGATTCCAGGCCAGAACAAAGTCTTCATGGGGAACAACATGTACTGCGAGGTGGAGGCTATGGGGAGATACAGGATTCCTCTGAAGAATGGGTTTAACGTGGTCCTGACAAATGTGCTCTTTGCTCCTTCTATAAAAAAGAACTTGATTTCAATCCTTGTTCTAACCAAGAAGGGGTTTGAGGTTAGGTTCAAGGGGAGTAAGGCAACTATGAGCAAGGGCGGGACTGTTTTATTTACTGCTTCTTTAATTAATGGATTATTCTGCTTAGATGTAATGAACTCTATTGAATCTAATGAAATAAGGGCTTCTGAGTATATTGTTTTGTCTATGGATGATGTTTTGCTTTGGCATATGCGTTTGTGCCATGTAAATGTAGATAAACTACATAGGATGTCGAGCACTGGGTTGTTACCCAAAATATCCAAAGACCTACGTGTCTGTGAGGATTGCTTATCAGGTAAAATGAGCAAGCAATCCTTCCAAAAGGGACGAAGGGCAAATGAACTGTTAGGGGTGGTACATTCTGATATCTGTGGGCCCCTGAATGTTTAGACCCACAGAGGTATGACGTATTTTATTACGTTCATTGATGACTATTCAAGATACGGGTACATGTATTTAATAAGCAGGAAGTCTAATGCCTTAGATAAATTCAAGGAATTTAAAGCTGAGGTAGAGACTCAGTTAGGCAGGAAAGTAAAAATCCTGAGGACTGACAGAGGTGGCGAGTACACCTCTGACCAGTTTAAAGATTTCTGTACCGATCAGGGAATAGTTCACCAGTATACCCTACTGTACACTCCACAACAAAATAGAGTAGCAGAAAGGCGTAATAGGACGCTTATGGATATGGTAAGGTCCATGTTAAATCACTCTGAGTTAGGAACTAACTTCTAGGGTGAGGCTTTAGACACCGCTGTGTACATCCTTAATCGTGTACCATCAAAGGTAGTCCAATGGACACCTTATGAGTTATGGACGGGTCGATGTCCAAACTTAGGGAATCTTAAAGTGTGGGGGTCTAGGGCACATGTAAAGGTGTCTGACCAGCATAGGTCAAAGCTAGACCCCAAGACCTTAAAGTGTAACTTTATTGGTTACTGTGATCACTCTAAGGGGTCAGATTCGTGGTTCACCACACGGATGGGACAGTGGGGGTTGTTGAGTCTAGAGACGCTTACTTCTTGGAAGAAGAATTAAACCCTAGAATTCCTAACAAGAAAGTTGATTTATTCGAGGTGGTTAAAGAGGCTGGTCCTAGCACTTCCCCAGAGGAAGTAATTGGATCATATCAAAACCAAACCGAACCTGATCCTAGGGCATTGAGGGAAAGAAGACCTTCAATTCTGTTGAGGGACTTCTATACAATGCTAGGGGAAGACGTCACATTAGATGAACCTATTCTAGACGACCCTATTACCCTTGAGCAAGGTTTAAGTCTTCCAGACGCTCAAGAATGGCAGGTTGCTATTCAAGAAGAGATGGATTATATCCTAAAGAACAAGGTCTAGGAGATAGTGGATCCACCTGAAGGGTGAAAGCCCATTGGGTGTAAATGGATCTTCAAAAAAGAAGCTTAAGGCTGATGGGTCTATAGATAAGTACAAGGCGAGATTAGTGGCCAAGGGGTTCACCCAAGTGTATGGGATGGACTTTAAGGAGACATACTCACCGGTGTCAAGATTTGATTCAATTAGATGTCTCTTAGCATGCGTTGCTTACTTTGATTTAGAGTTGCACCAAATGGATGTAAAGATTGCCTTCCCAAATGGAGATTTAGAGGAGAAGATTTACATGGAACAACCTGAGGGTTGTGTGATTCCTGGAGAGGAACACAAGGTGTGCAAGCTCATAAAATCATTGTATGCCCTAAAACAATCTCCCAGGCAATGATACTTCACTTTTCACAAGGTGATTAGTGAGTATGGGTTCATAGTGAATGAACACAATCATTGTGTCTATACCTTTCGGGATGGGACTAGGTATATGATGCTATCATTGTATGTAGATGACATACTCTTGATGGGGAATGACCTTAGTATAATAGTCAGTTTAAAGGAATGACTTAAAACCTAGTTTGAGATGAAAGACATGGGTGAGGCATCCTACATCCTTGGGATGAAAATTGACAGAGATAGAAAAGCTAGGAAGCTTAGTATATCTCAAGAATCATACATAAAGAGCATTCTTAAATGCTTCAATGTCATTGGTTAGAAAACCATTGAATCTCCTATATACAAGGGTATTGTGTTATCTAAGGGTATGGCTCCTCGGACAGAGGAAGACAGACTCTAGATGGAGTTAGTGCCATATGCCCAGGCTATTGGCAGCTTGACCTGTACTCGACCTAATCTGAGTTTTGTAGTAAGCTTGTTAAGCCGTTACCAAGCAAACACTGGCAAGCAGTGAAGAGGGTATTTTGGTACCTATTAGGGTCTAAGGGTCTAAAACTCACCTATCATGCGGAAAGTCTGTCATTAGCTAGATATAGTGATTCAGACTATGCGGGGGATCTAGATGACAGGAAATCCACTGCTAGATATGTCTTCATGTTTGGAGGCGGTGCTATATCGTGGGCAAGCAAGAAACAGAAGAGTGTTTCTAAGTCTACGATGGAAGTTGAGTTTTATGCATGCAGTATTGCAGCTTCCCAGGCAGTTTGGATTAAGGAGTTTCTAACAAAATTGGGGCTAAAAAACTGGACTGATGCTCCTGTCCAGATGTATTGCGATAATCTGGCTACAGTGTCGACACTTAAGAATGGGGAGATCAGTGCTAGGGGTAAGCACATCGAGGTGCATTACTATTACATCTTCGACATACTACAAAGAGGAAAGTGATTGTGAGTCATCTTCCTACTTCGAGATGTTGGCAGATCCGTTCACTAAGGCCTTAACAACAGATCTATTTTCTAAGCACGCTCATAGCATTGGTCTTCGAAAGGACTAGCGCTGGTCACTGTTGGACCATATGAGCCCTTCACCCATAGTGGGGGATGTTGGACCATGGTATGGGCTCGGGCCCGGTTTGGTCCAACGGTGTTGCGGTCCGGGTGAGCTGGTACGGGCCACGGGGTCCAAGGGTGGTGGGGGCGGTTGCGCCGACCCCACATGTACCTTTGTTACACATAATTCGAGTGGGACCCACACATACACTAGACATACATCTAGGTGTACATTTACACATTATGGGGCCCAGTTGTGCGAATTAGGTGTTGAGGGTGGGACCCACGTGATTAGCGAGGGGTCGACCCTGTCGCGGGCTTGGTTGTGTGCAGGGGGTCCAGGCCTCTGCGGGCTCTGTGTGACAGAGCCCGCTCCCATTGTGTTAGACCCTCTAGTGAAACCGAGAAGAATTTTTGCAGGTTGGCCCATTTGTTTCAGCTCACTCAAAAGCCCATTAAGGGAGCCAATTTCAAACACCGTCTAAATAAGGAAGGGGGGGGATTATAAAGGAAGTGAATTAAAGGAGAATTAAGAGGATTTTATTTCATAACTTATTTGCTTGGGACGCCCCACCCCATTAGAGCATCATCTTCCCAATTGGTTCGGCTCTCCCTCACTCTCCTTCTCACCCTTCATCTTCCATTGGTGCGGCTTGCTCTTTCTTTGAGAAAAGCCGCTGGCCGCCCTGCTTCTCCCTCGTTCAAGGTGTGTCTGGTGGGCTGAAAGAGGAAGAGGGATCTCTTCCTAGGCTGGGCTGTGAAGGCTGAAGTAAAGGGCTGATCTTGCTGAGTTTCTTTATCAATCCAAGCACGGTGTTGAGGGATTTGCACATTAGAAAGGTAAATCTCAATCTCTTCTTATTGATCTTGCTATTGATGTGGGAAGGCTGAATTGAAGGGCGTGCTAGGGCTGGATCAAGCCCAGGTCAGTGTGTATCTTTCCAATATTTATATTCATATACTTGATTAGTTTGTTCCATGTATGGTGTAGATCTATTGTAAAGTTTTGAATTTTATGTGCGCCACCTCCTCCACCAAGTCTTCTGCTGCTGGCCGGCCACTCTACATTTTCTACATTGTATTATTGTATTTTTCTACATCTATATACACCCACTTGCACAAACAATCTTATCATTCCCAGTTTTGCCAATAGAGAGAGATAACACTATGCAGCATATTTCCACCTATTATGCAATACTAATACGTAGTAAATATGTAGCAGCATGCAAGTACTACACAAGTTGCAGTGTCACTGACTAAAGGCCCTCATTCTGTTGTCTTCATGAAAGCTCCCAAAACATACTACAGGGCTGTTTTGCAAGCCATCTGAAAAAGAAATGAAAGACAAAGTGCATTTCCACTCCAACCTTCCTCAGTTAGGGTAGAAAGGGAATCCTTCCATGATGTAACAATTTGACCTCATGGGAAAATCCCTTTTATATAAAATGGTGAGAAGGGAGTCAGGTGTGTGAATTGTGGAGCGGACAATTATGGGAGATGTGAAAAACTAGGGTTCCCTGCTGCCATTGTTGTCCTTCCCTGGTCACTGGTGGCCCCCTAGTTTTCTTGTCCATCCATTCATCCCTCCTTCCTCAAGTTATCCATGTCGCCCCCTTTGTAGGTTCCTGTATTGGGTCATCTTTCGTTTGCACCAAGAGATTGTCTTGCACCAATGACTTTGCACCAGCATCGCCGTCCTTCCCTAGTCGCTGCTAGTGGCCCCAGGTCATCTTCTCCTATCCCCTCATCTCCTCTAGTCACCCTCATGCTGTCCATGCCACCCCTATTGATGTTCATCAAACGAATTGGCCAGAGTGCAGATTTCAACAAGGCATTGGAAGAGTTCATTGTAGAAGAAGGATCGTCAGATATGTTTCCTGGCAATCATTGGTGACTAGGGCTTGGCCATTTCTTCATTGCCATCAGGCCGCTGGCTGGGTGACAGACACCCTCTCGGGTGGGGTATTCAAGTGGTCATGCCCTCCTTCAGATCTATTTGCTTTGTGCACTACTGCTCTTCTTCACAGCGGGTGTAACTACTATTTTACCTTCATGGAAAAGCCTCTTCCAATCACACTCTACCAGATCAGATCAGTCTTTGCCTGATTATCTTGAGACCTGTAACTCTCTTGAGATTGAACTTGACTAGGAAGAGATTGAAGAAGAAGGCCTTCACTGGAAAAATGCCTTGATTGGTTATCTATTAGGGCGCATGCCTTATTATATGGGACTCAAGGTGTCTGTGGAATGGATGTGGAAAACCAGTAAGCCCTTCGATATTATTTCTTTATCTAGATGGATTCTTTTTATTTAAATTTGAGAATGAAGAGGATTGGTGCAATGTTCTTGGTTCCTTATGGTCTATTGCTGGTCGTCCTATGATCCTCAAGCAATGGTCTACGAATACCAAACCGGTGTTTTTCCATAGGGACTCCTCTCTACATGGATCAACTTACTAAGGACAAAAAGAGGCTCTCATTTGCATGTATTTGTGTTGAAATTGACGCATCATGCAACTTATATGAGAGAGTTCATATTCTATGGAAGCTTGGTACCAGTTTCTCTCAAGAAGTCACTTATGAATGGAAGCCAAGTATATGCACAAAATGAAAGTGCTTTGATCATTCAACTATGTTTTTCACTGCAACTCAAGTAACTAATCAAGAGTCCCTGCACAATTTTCCCAAGGGTTATTTTCCTACATCTCAGGTTCCTCAAATCCTCAATCTATCTCTTCTAATGAAGCTTCTCAATCAAGATAATTCTACTGGCCGTGGCACACATATTCTATAGCCACATGTACCTTAGTCCCCTACTCAGGCTTTTCCCAGCGATGATAATAATCAAATTATTTATGGAGATATAGTTCTATATGAAGACCTTCAGTGTATGCATCCAGATGGAGTTATTCAGAACATTTAGTCTAAGGGATTTTACTCTCCTCATGTTGCTTCCTCTTCAGTGCCTCATGATAAACTAGTGAATGATGATATTAATCTTGATTTAAATCAGAATTCTAATATCAGAAAGAACAAGAAAAAAGCCACCAAGAAGATATTTAATAATTTGTAACTTTCTAACAGAGAATTCAGATGTGGTCTTGGTAAAGGCCAAATTTTTTACTTATTTGATGAGTCTTGTTTCTTGGAACACCCGTAGATTGAATCAATTAAATAAAGTTGTTTCAGTTTGCAACTTAATTTGTGATTAGTATATGGGCATCTTGGGACTGAATGAGACTAGAGCAAAGGAAGGGATGTCCAAACAATTCAATTTTCTATTAATTCCCGCTAGCCTTTCTTGGATAATTATATGTCATCTCCTTTTGAAAGGATTTGGGTTGGTTATGATGGTTCTTTGTTTTCTGTTTGCAAAGTGGAGGAAGGAGCTCAATTTTTTCATTGTCTGACCATTAGACTTTCTAATAATTTCTCTTTTGAATGTATTTTTGTCTATGCTAGTAATTTCTTGCATGATCAAAGGATTCTATGGAATTGGATTGGTTGCCAAGCCTCTATTTCAGTGTCCCTTTGTGATTGAAACTTTAATTCTATTTCCATCCATAAGAGAAAATTGGGGGTATTTTTGTGTCATCTTCGTATTTATCTAAGGTTAATTCTAGTGTTTATATGGTGTTTTGATAGAAATTAATTGTGATTCTTAATTCGTTTGGACAAATAAGAGAACTGGTAATAGGAGGATTGTTTCTAAGATTGATAGAGTTTTCTATAATTCCTCAAGGATTAATAGGTTTTCTTGAGGGATGATTCATTACCTTTTAGTTCAGGCATCTGATCACTGTCCTCTTTTGCTTAATATTGTGTTGCTAGCCATACAGGGGAAGAAGCCTTTAAGATTCTTCAATTTTTGGATGAGCATGCAGGGATTTTGTGATCTTGTTTATTCCACATGGTCCCCTGGGATAAGTAGTAATCCTCTCTTCATTTTGGTTCATAAACTGAAACTCTTTAAATATAACATCAAACAGTGGTTCAAGGAATCTTCAGGGTAAATTCTAAATAGGGTTACCAATGCTAAGCCAGAGCTTCAGCGTTGGCAGATCTTATTGAAAAAATACCCATTTAATAATGCTCTTATTATGGAGGAAGCCAAGGCTCTAGCCATTTATAATCAGAAGTTATGCAGAGAAGAATCTTATTTTAGATAGAAATCTAGAGTTAAATGGCTTGTGGAAGGGGATCGGTGCACAAAGTGTTGCCATACAGTTGCTTCTTAGAATACAAGTCGTAATTCTATCTATTGTGTGGAAGACTCTTGGGGCAAAAATTAGACATGCCTAATGCTATTGGTAAGGAGGCTACTATTTTTACCAGTCCTTGTTTACTCCTTCCACTTCTTGCAATAATACTTCCCACATTAAAAACTGTTTCAACGAAGATCATATCAGTATGCTTATTCAGCACGTATCTTTTGATGAACTCAATCAAACTTATCCTTGTCCCCAAGGAATTGTTTGTGCAATTTTGGGATATTGTGGGAGAAATTTTCTATCAAGTCAAGTACTATGTTGCGATCTCTTAATAGTACTTTCTTGATCCTTATTCCCAAGGAAAAAGGTGCTACCTCCTTTGATAAGTTTCGGCCTATCTCTCTCTGTAATTTTATTTACATGATTATTACAAAGACAATGGCTAACCATTAGGAATCTTTCTTGAAAGATAGGCTCACAACTAATAATATTTTGTTGGCCCATGAGCTCCTTCATAATTATCATAGTAAAAAACATTCTAAGGACTTCTGTGTTAAAGTGGGCCTTAAGAAAGCCTAAGATAAAGTTAGGTGGGACATTATCTTTATTGCTCTTTCTCATATTGGTTGTCCTCCTACTTGGATCTATTGGGTAAAACAGTGCATCTCTACAACTTCTTTCAATGTGCTTATCAATGGATGTAATTATGGGTACTTTAGTAGTTCTTGTGGCGTGAGACAGGGATGTCCTCTTTCCCCCTTATTATTTGTATTGGTCCCCCTTATTATTTGTATTGGTGATATAATCTATCTTGTTATTTTGGCAGACTCTCATCTTAATGGGAAATTACTATTCATTACATCGGTATGCCCCTTGTATATCTCATTTATATTTTGCTGATGATATACTTCTATTCTCTCGGACACCCATTGGTTCTTCTTAAGGTCTAAAGGAAGCTCTTGATCTATTTTCCTTGCTTAGTGGTTTGTTGGCTAATGATTCAAAAAGTTCTATTTTCTTCTCTGCCAATTGTAATCATAAGTCTACCATTCTTTAGATTTTTAACTTCAGGGAATGATTTCTCCTAGTTCACTATGTAGGACTCCCCCTTTTTTCAGGCCACCTTCGAGAATCTAAGTATGCCCTTCTCTTATATCAATTTCAAACCGCCCTCACTAGTTAGAAAATGAAGCTACTTTCTTATGATGGGAGGTTAGAACTTCTGAAGTCTGTTCTTTCTAGTAGGCACATATATTGGTCTCTCCACTTTTTGCTTCCTGCGAGTGTCATACATAAGCTGGAATCTTTGATGTAAATTCCTGTGAAGTAACTTGGATCATAGTTGGAGATATCATCCTTTGAGCTAGAAGAAAGTTTGTAAACCCAAAGCTGAGGGTAGCCTTTGTCTTAGATAGGGGGATGGGGGAAAGAAAGAAAAAATACATTTTTTTGTCATTTGGGGGACACAGGGAGAAAAACGGGGTCCAAATAGCCATGTTCTTTATTTTAATGGAAGAGAGGTTCCTCCCCTTTTTACCCTTTCAAAGAAAAATCGCTTTTATTTTCAAGTAGCTTGCCAAACATCCTCTATATGCCATGGCCTCATATCCTTACGTCTATCGTTCAAATCACAGCATCGAAACATAAGTCATCATAAAAGGCATTCTGGGTTATCTAATCCTTGTTATCATTTATAAAAACAAAGGAAAACTGGCAGCAGTGCATGGAGCAGTCGGTGTCGGGGCTGATCTTGAAGGGGAGGATGAACACCCAACAGTCGTCATTAAGCAAGTTAGCCAAGTCATTCCTGATCGCTAAAAAAACTGCCCCAGCGGCCATATACACGCAACACAGATTCTGGCGGTCCGTCGTGGTAAGCGCTGTGGAGAGTTCGTCAGCAGCAGCAGGGTGACACGGCCTGCTCCCCACCGGAGTGGAGGCAGGGGACCAGGGCCATATTCACCTCAATGCAGTATTGGAGCCCCTCGGTGCAGGGTGTCAGACGAAGAAGGCACTCAAAGAGCCAGCATGCAACAGGGGCAGTGAAATGTGAACAAGCCATGTTTGTGGTGGAATAAGCTTTTCTAGGGAGACTTGCGATGGTGGGCACTCTTTGTTATACATAGGGGATCGGAGGGCATGTAGGTGGTGGTTGGCCACTATTGGCCACATTCTTTGTTTTGCTAATCTAGTGCAGACATGTTAGTGTGTGTTCAGTTGGGTTACCGTCAAATGAGATTCGTGACCCTTTGATATGGGCAAACAATTGTTAGGTTCTTGTCTGGTGGCAGGCAAAGAGTAAGGGAGAGTACATGCCCGTATAATTTTTTTTATATAATTGAAAATTTTATTGAGCACAAAGCAAAGGAGAGCACTAGAAAGAAGCAATACACATCAGCCCTCCAAAACAAGCCAAACACACATCAACAAGAAACTAATTAGGGTTAGGGTTTAGTGACATCCCCTTATCCTTACTGATTACAACTAAACATTCCCATATTTTCTACCTAGTATTTGGTAATTCTCTCTTCTCACTCACATTGGAGAAGATTCTCTTACAAATAAAGAAAAAGTAGGCCCGCCCTTTGGAGAAGATTCTCTTATATAGACAAAGAATGAGTACGAGAGTGTATATATAGAGAAAAGGGCCAAAAATGGGAAGGGGTTAGCTAGGGTTTGAAACTTCGCCATCAGCAGCCAAGAGAATATCAGAAGAGGGGCCATATACCTATAAATCCCATGTAACAGAGTGGCATCCAGTGAAGAAATGGTATAAAGAGAAAGAACAAGCATGCAACGTTTACTGTTTGTGGGAAATTTATTAGCCTTTCATTGAAGTTGTTCCATCTTCTAGTTATTTGTCTCGGTTTTGTCTGCACAGTCGAACTGTCTTGATTCATTTGGAACTTTCCAGTAAGCTGTTTGATCCTAAT
Source organism: Saururus chinensis (assembly GCA_035235625.1). Classification (NCBI taxonomy): domain Eukaryota; kingdom Viridiplantae; phylum Streptophyta; class Magnoliopsida; order Piperales; family Saururaceae; genus Saururus; species Saururus chinensis. Next base: position 35,766,431 of record CP141140.1, read on the forward strand.
ATTCTTTGAGATCTTCCTGGTTCTTTCATCTGGCTGGTAAAAAATTTAAATATATTTATAGAGGTTTACCTATTCAACCATTTGTATTTTCCAAAAGCTTGTTTTACTACAATAAAATGTAGTATTAGCGACACATTTATTAAGTGTCGCGAATAGTTGTTATTAGCGACGCTTATCTAAGCGTCGCTAATACTAAATATATTAGTGTCGCTATTGTGACATCTTTTAGCGACGCGTAATAAAAGCGTCGCTAATAGTCATATTTTTTTCTTTTTTTTATTGAAAATATATATCTTTTAGCGACGCTTTTCTATAAGTGTCGCTACGAGTACCTATATTTGCGATGCTTTGACCAACTGTCGCTAAAAGATATATATTTTTAATAAAAAAAAAGAAAAAAATATGACTATTAGCGACACTTGTTTTAAGCATCGCTAAAAGATGTAACAATAGCGACGCTTATAGAAAAGCGTCGCGAATAATCCTACTATTAGCGACGCCTACAAAAGCGTCGCTACTAGTTGTGAATTTAAAATAATAATAAAATTTAAATATAAACTAGTAGCGACGCTTTTACATAAGCGTCGTAAATACCATTTATAATAGCAACATTTGTTAACATGCGTCGCTAATAATTTTATAATTAAATTTATTTAATAAATAAATATTAAAAAATTATAATAAACTTCCTAAATATAATATATTTCATTCAATATTTACTATTTACATATACAATAAATAAATATTAAATTTTTAAATAAAAACTAGCATTAATAATAGATTAAAATTTTACTATTTATATATAGTATATTTTATTTATTAAATTTTATTATTAATTTTAAAATATAATTTATAATAAAAGAGAGAGTGAAGAGAATGCATGGAGAGAGAGAGAGTGAAGAGAATGCATAGAGGGATCGAAGAGAGAGAGGAGAGAGAGAGAGAGAGGAGAGAGAGAGAGGGAAGAGAGAGGATAGAGAGAGTGGGAAGAGAGAGATAGAGAGGGGAGGGAATAGAGAGAAAGAGGGAGGAGAGAGAGAGGGAGGGAACACAGAGAGAGGAGAGGCGAGGGAAGAGAGAGAGGAATAAGACAGAGAGAGGAAGAGGAGAGGGAGAGAGAGGGGAGGGAAGAGAGAGGAATTTTATTCAAAATTATAAATTTTTTTCATATATTCTTATATTTTTAAAATAAAAAAATAAAATTAAAATAATAGGGAAGAGAGAGGGGAGAGAGAGGATCGAAGAGAGGGAGGAGAGAGAGGGAAGAGAGAGGAGAGAGAGAGAGGGAAGGGAGAGATAGAGAGGGGAGAGGGGAGGGAAGAGAAAGAGAGAGGAATAAGACGGAGAGAGAAAGAGGAGAGAGAGAGTAAGAGGGGAGGGAAGAGAGAGAGAGAGAGAAAGGAAGAGAGAGAGTGAGGAGGGAAGAGAGAGAGTGAGGAGAGAGAGAAGGGAGGAGAGAGAGGAGAGAGAGGGAAGAGAGAGGGGGCAGAGAGAGGGGAGGGGAGAGAGAGGGAGAGAGAGGGGGGAGGAGAGGGAGGGAGGAGAGAGGGAGGGAGGAGAGAGAGGGGGTGAGAGAGAGAGGGAGGGAGGAGAGAGAGGACATGAAGAGTAATTTTATAAAAAAATCAAATTTTTTAAAAAAATTTAAAATTTTATTTTAAAATTAATTAAAAAATTAAAAAGGTATTAACGACACTTACATATATACGTCGTTAATACCTTTCGTATTAGCGACGTATATCTATATACGTCGCTAATACCCTTGAGTATTAGCGACGTATAAGCATATATGTCGCTACTACCCTTCGTATTAGCAATGTATATGGCTATATGTTGCTAATATATATATATATATATATATATATATATATATATATATATATATATATATATATATATATATATATATATATTTTCATTTATTTTTAAATAAAAAATATAAAATAGAGAGATGGGGAGAGAGAGGAGAGAGAGAGGAGAGGGAGGAGAGGAGAGGGAGAGAGAGGGAGGAGAGAGAGGGAGGGAGGGAGGAGAGAGAGAGGGAGGGAGGAGAGAGAGAGAAGGGAGAGACAATCGGAGAGAGAGGAGAGGGGAGAGAGAGAGGAGAGGAGAGGGAGAGAGAAGGGAGGAGAGAGAGAGAGGGAGGGAGGAGAGAGAGGGGGAGGGGAGAGGGAGGGAGGGGAGGGAGAGAGGAGAGGGAGAGAGAAGGGAGGAGAGAGAGAGAGGGAGGGGAGAGAGAGGAGAGGGGAGGGTGAGATGAATTTTATTTTGATTTTTAAAAATTTTTTATTAATTTTTTTATTTTTTAAAATAAAAAATAATTAAAATAAAATTTTGATAGCGACGTATAGGAATATACATCGCTCTTAGTATTTATTTTTATTTTTATTTTCAAAATTAATTTTTAAAATTGTAAAAAATTATAAAAAATTATAAAAAATGAAATTAGAGGAGAGAGGAGAGGGGAGAGAGAGGGAGGGAAAGAGAGGAGAGGGAAGAGAGAGAGACAGAGAAGAGAGGGGAGGGAAGAGAGAGAGGGCAGAGAGGGGGAGGGGGAGGGAGAGAGAGAGGGAGGGAGGGAAGAGAGGGGGAGGGCAGAGAGAGAGCGAGAGGAGAGGGAGAGGGTAGAGAGAAAGGGGGAGGGCAGAAAGAGAGAGGAGAGGCAGAGGGTAGAGAGAGAGGGCAGAGAGGGGAGGGAGAGAGAGGGTAGAGAGAGAGAGGGGGAGGGAAGATAGAGAAAGGAAAGACTGAGGAGAGAGAGAGAGGAGAGGGAGGAGAGAGAGAGATGAGAGGGAGGAGAGGGAGAAAAGAGAAAGAGAGGAGAGGGAAAGAGGAGAGAGGGAGAGTGTTTTTGCGACGCTTATTACTAAGCATCGCAAATGATCATAATTGGCGACGTTTAGTAAATGTCGTAAATATAATACTTACGACGTTGTTTGTAATCAGGGTTAACAGTATCATTGTTGCGATGCTTTAAGCGTCGGAAATTACGATCACTTGCAACGCATACTATGCGTCGCAAGAAGGAAAAAACGCGCACACAGTGAGCGCCTTCCTAAAAATTTTGGCGTGGGGCGAAATTTTTGCCCCGCGTGGAAAATATTTTGCCGCGCGGGTGATTTTTGCTCGCGCGGGCGTTATATAATCCCCGTCGCGGGCGAAAAGGCCCGCACCGGGGTTTTTCTCTTCGTCTCCTCTCAGCGGATGCCGGCCCCGTTGTCTTCCAATCGCCGCCTCCCTCCGCCGTCAACTACCGCGTGCGTCTGCCGCCTCCCTCTGCCATCAACTGCCCGCCTACGTCAGCCGCCCTTCCTCTCCCCCGGTTACTCCCTTCCCACTCCGGCTCTCCCCTTCCCCCCTTTCTCGTTTTCGTCTCCTCCCGCTGGGTACTGGCCCCGCCTTCTTCAAACTGCCACACCGTGCCGCCTGTCCTCGCCTCCCTCCGCCGTTGACCGCCCACCCTTGAGTCCGCACCGCCTGCGTCCACCGCCATTCCTCGCCCTGGTTGCCCCCCTTCCCACCCCCGGCTCCCACCTTTCTCATTTTCGCCTCCTCCCGCCGGGTACTGGCCCCGCCGTCTCCAGACCGCAGCACCGCGCTGCCCATCCTCGCCTCCCTCCGCCATTGACCACCGCCCCAGAGCTAGCACCACCTGCGACCACCGCGCTGCTCTTCCTAGTTGCTCCCCTTCCCACCCCCGGCTCCCCCTACCCGGTTCCCCCTTTCCCACCCCGGCTGCCCCCTTCCCACCCCCGGCTCCCCATACTCGGTTCCCCCCTTTCCCACCCCAGCTCCCCCCTTTTGAAGCAAGATTCCGGCGGGGAGCCGGGGAGTGAGGTGGGGAGCTGGAGGGAGGGGGCCCCCCTCTCTCTCCGGATCCCCTCCCCTTTGGATTCCGGCGGGGGGCCGGACACCCCCTCCTTCCCACTCTGCCCTCTCTCTCCCAAGGGAGAGGGCACCAGAAGCACTGGATTCCGGCTCCCCCTTCGGAATCGGGCGCTCCCCTTTCAACCCGACGCCCCTGGCCCTGGGAGGGAGAGACTGGCTGGAATCTGTCCCCTTTCCCCTCCCGGCTGCCAGGGTATTTTTTTTTTAATATTTTAAAGCTTTTAGCGACGCTTATAAACGCGTCGCTAATACATGTAATTTTATTTTTTTAAAATATTTTTTATAATAGCGACGCTTAAAAAGCATCGCTAATATATGTAATTTTATTTTTTAAAAAATATTTTTTATAATAGCAACGCATCAAAAGTGTCGCTAATACTTTATTTTTTATTTTTTTTAATAAATAAATTTTTTTTAACGACGTATATATTAGCGTGGCTAATAATTAGTTATTAGCGACGTTACTAATTAAGCGTCGCTGTTAATTTATTATTAATGACATATTTTTTTTAATAGCGACGCACAAATATGCGTCGCTAAAAGGCTCTATTAGCGACGTTTTTTGGTATACGTCGCTAATAGGCAATAGCGACTCCACTTTTTTTGATGCTTATAGCGACAGTTTTTATGCGACGCTAATAATCATTAGCGATGTTTAAGTGACTATTAGCGACGTATAAATGGCCGCTATAAGTCTTTTTTGTTGTAGTGTTTTCAGCCAGTTGGCACTATGTTGGATTTTGTTTTGGGATTTCTTCTTTGTTTGGACTCAAAGAAAATTTCTTAGTTTCATCAAGGTGTCTAATTTTATTTTCTATATTGGGGATTTTTCCTTATTGATATCCAATTATAAGATTTTCTGTAAGACACACTGATAAGTTGTCACAATTTTGTGATTCCATGTTCAAAAGTGTTATACTTTCAAATCATGTATTTTTGCTCTCAACTTTCTTGAGGTTAAAATTCTATAAGTTATATTTCCAGCAAAAAAATCCTGATTGATTTTGACTCTATGTCATTGTGCTATGATGTTTAAGTTCCTACATCTCAGCTATTACATTACTATGCAAGAATTTCTATAATTAAGAATTAAAAGTAAGCTTGGATACATAATTTAGTTTCATGTCAATAACTCTTTCATATAACTATGGTCCAAATTTCACACTCATACACCTGGAAGTAATTTTCACAAAAATCATAATCAGTCATGATGTTCCAAATAGGGTTTTAAACTTTTGCGTAATTGACTCATACGTTATTATGTGGTTATCTACATGTTTTTCCAACATAATTTTCCATAGTTGAATATGTAATAGGGTGGGAATGAGACTACTCATGTTTAGGTAAAAAGATAAAAAAAATTTAGTTTTTACTTGAGCCAAGTGCACAAATAAAATTGTATGTGATTGGTCTAAGTAAGCTCAGGTAGACTTTGGATGCATGGTATATGTATAGCATTCAAAACCAATGTTGGATGCATGGTATATACTTGTGGGCAAACAAAATTCACCTATGCTTTCCTGCTAAGACCTAACCAAAAGGTTAGGTGCTTTGGGTGTAAAATTTAAGGAAACCGTGATGAGACCCCGACTCGAAATTGGAAAGAGCAAAACTAGTCAGACAAGCGGGTTGTTGAGCCTTAGATGGGCCTGGGCATGTGCCCTAGTGGATGCCCAGCCCACTTAGCCCCTTGCTTTTGTGTCAAGCTTCACAAGATGGCTGAATATTTCAAGATGGGAAGGACAAAACCAAATCAGGAAACTTGAATAGTGATGGGATTCGGGAAGATCTTATAGGGGGAAATCATAGCCAGAGCAAGAACTTCCCCTATAAGGACATGCTCCTCCTCTCCCTCTCTCTCCCCACCTATCCATCCCTCTCTCTCTTTCCCTCTCGATTCAACTACCTCTTTCCTTTCCCTTTTTCTTGCCATAGCTTATGTAAGATCTCTAATTTATTTTCTTTTTAATTGTGTGATTTTGTTTGTTTGTCGTTTTTGATTTGACTCTTGGGGTTATGGGTTAGTTAAATATAAATTTCTTAAGTTGTAATTTCATCTTTAAGAGTGTTAGTGCCAAGCTTGATTTACCCAAGTTTTGACCTATTTAAAGGTAATTTCTTCTAATTTTCTCATAGTTAAGGGAGCGGGCTGCACCGTGGGATCCATGCCCATGTGGGATGGTGTGCTACCTATTTTAGGCTCCAACCTTCTAGTGATTTGTCTAAATGGGCTTGAGTGTGATTAAATTTATTTTTTAGTCAAAAATACTTATAATTGGTCACTTAGGCCTAGCATTTTCACCTATTACGCAGCCCTACAATTTATGTTCCAGCCCAAAGCTATTACTATAAAAAAAAACCCTAGCCATTTGTAAAATGGGGAAGAGTTGAGAATAGGAGGGAGGCTAGCTCTACCCCCATTTCCCAAAGGGAAACCCTTATTAAGGTATGTTTTTACCCTTAATCACCCTCTAATCTTTAGATCTTTGTCTTAATCACCTCTATCTTTGTTACACCCCGAATTTTCATTCTCATGAACATAGAGGCAATGCAAAACTTAGGGTGTTATCAACATAACCAAGCATCACATAACATAAAAATAGATCACCTAATGAAACATATTAATCATAATCCTTGGTCATAGCTCCGTCATGTACAAGTGCAATAATATACGAAAATAATATGAACTAATGTTTTGGGCAGCAGAGTGCCTTATTACAAAACAACATGAAAATACGCCTATAGTCCTAATAATTTTAGATATCTACCATGCTAGCAACTATGTATCGGCCGCTAATAAAAACTATTACTCTAAGTCTGGAACTGTGCCTACATCGCAGAGATGCATGAGTATTTCTACAAATACTCAGTAAAATGCATGAAAATCATTCATAATCATACTAAGGAGATGGATATAGAAACAAAAGGAGTCATTTAGAAGATAAGCAGCAAGACACCAGTTGAACAATTACACAAGTACACCACTGCATATGACACTCTAAATGTCGATTTTGAACATAACTTATAGGGTCTGACCTCTAACTAATTAAGGGCAAGGGTAACCCAATTGCAAGTGGACTACACTCATAAATCAATTTATTTATTGCTGCCCGAATATGGACACCTGCTCAAAGGAGTAACTATATACTAACAGTAAATCCTAGCATCCCTAGAAATCCACTTAGATCATTCATTGACCTAGAGAGGTAGGTGTCAATTGTGCTCATGGACACACTAGCTAGAGGTAGATGAGTCTTCCATAATGCTCAAAAATCTATATGCACGCAAAGTACTCAAAGAGCTGGGAGCCAAAGTCTCGAAGGTGCAGAGGCCATACGGGCCTAAAGTGCCGCCATGGTTATTACGGTGAGCTTACTTAAACTCTGACTCAAACACATAATACAATTCAGCCATATGATATTGTTTTCTCATGAACTCATATGGATCAAAGTATAGGCCTAATAAACCTCACGGTGGTAGCAAGATAGACTAGTCACAACAAGGTATAGAAAGATGCAATCGGATTAAGGATAAATCACAGCATATAAACCATGAAACCCATTGGCATAATCAACATAATAACATGATGAATCAAGGATGAAACATGTGAACCTAATTAGCATGGTAACATGATGAAGTAGGGCTAAAATGAATTAATAATCTCAGAATGACAATGAATCAATTTGTGACTGAAATGACTTAACCTAATTTAGCAAGACATAAATCAAATTGAGGCTAAGATAGAATAAACTAATTCATCAAGACATGAATCAAATTAAGGATAAGATAGAATACCCTAATTCGGCAATACTTGAATCAAATTAAGGTTGAGATAGAATAACCTAATTCAGCAAGACAATGGACCGAATTGGGGCTGAAGTAAATCGATATAATCAGCAAGAGAATGGCACTAATTAAGGTTGAGCCATTTGATCAAATCCAACTAGGTAATGAAACAAATTAGGGCTAAACCTTACAATCAAATTCACCAAGGTATTAGATTGAATTAGGGCTAAAACTCATATTCAATTCAGCAAGGTAATAGATTGAATTTGGGCTAAAACTCATAATCAATTCAGCAAGGTAATAGATTGAATTAGAGCTAAAGCTCATAATCAATTCAACAAGATAATAGATTGAATTAGGGCTAAAATATGTAATCAAAATAAGAATCATAAGAGGTCGACATAGGGCTAACATATAGAATCAAATCAGCTTAATGAGAGATTGAATTAGGGCTTGAATGAATGACCAAATCCATCATGATAAAATAATAGATTAGTGTTGAGATAAATATTGAAAACCAGAATCTTAAGAGATTGAATTAGGCAAAATATGAAATAAAAAATCCAGCATTATAAGGGTTGAACTAGGGCTAACATACATAATCCAAATAAGCATGATTTTGGGTGTAAAAACTGCATCCTACCTCTACCAGCCTGCATCCAAAGCTTTGTGCTCTCACTCTAATGCTTCTGCTTTTAAACTCAGTCCAAAAGTGCTAAATTTTCCCTTCCACAAGCTACTGGCTGAAGGTGTGCCTCTTGGATGGAAGAAGGTGAGAAAAGAAGAGAAAGAGGAGGCAGAACCAAATAAACTTGTGCCTCCCCCCCCCCAAAAAAAAAGCCTCCTTATACCCAACTTCCTACTTTCTTGGGGCTCAAACCAATCAGGAGGGCCAGACTAAAAGGCTAGTGCGTCCCCCCTCTCCTTGATGACATCTCCTATTTTCTAGGGGTCACCCCCTAGAACCCTTGCCAACAACCCCTAGTTTCTAAGGGTCACCACCTACAATAGCCACCCCCTACAATCTAGGAGTTGCCCCAATTACATTTCTCTCTGTCTAATTCTAATTCCTCTGGACTCTCTCCCACTCAAGTTCCAAACCTAGAGGGCCGGAATGTAAGATCCCTGATCGTAAACTAGTTTGAATTCATTTTCTATTTGCTTTTCTGTGGTTTAATATTAATTCTGATTGGTTCAGGACGATTTTCTAAATTTGAGTATTTACTAAAGGTTTTGTTCAAAACCAACTTCACATTTATGAGTTTTAAGTGGTTTTGGGTCAAATCTATTTTTTTGGAAAAAAATTTATTTTTTACTGATTTTCCAAAAATTAGGGTTTGGCGGGACCCCCCCAGTAGGCCCTATCAATGAAATTAAAGTTTTTAGACCAAAATTCCCCATAGATCAATGGAAGACCAAAATTTTTAGAATTTTTCTAGACCTAATTTTGGGTTAAATTGCCAAATTTCCTAATTTTAGTTAAAAACTCTATTTCTACCCCACATTTCTATTAGGTATAGCCCAACCCCTCCTATAAAATGAAAGAGTTGTGTCATTTCCCATTTGAGAATAGGCTTAGCCAGGAGATTTAGAGCCTAATTCCCGATTAGGCCCAGAAAGGAAACGATTAGAGGTGAGTTTAGCTTAATCTTGGCTTAATCTCTAAGTTTTTCTTAAACTCTTCCTAATCTTGACTTCCCCCATCATTTCAATCCATTTTGAAAGCATAAAAATACTATTTTACCTCTCTTGTCCAAGCCTTAATCTTCAAAATCTCATTTTTAGGCTTCTAAAACCCTAGATCTAATGTTTACTTTTGATATTTTAAAGCTAAATCAAGATTAGTTGTATGTTAACTTAAAATCATGTTTTTGGAAGGTGTTGGAGGAGATTGAAGGTTCATTCCAACCCAAATCAACAAGGAAAGGTAATGGGTTCTTCAATCTCAACTTTGGGTAGTAAAAATCTTGGCTTTTATGATGTTATTTGAAGTGGATTTGCTTGATTTAGGCTCTAATGGTGGGTTTAATAAATGCTAATTTTTCACTTCAATTTCTTAGGGTTTTATTTTAGAATGGTATAGATTAGTATTCAGGAAGGTTTGATAAGTTTTTGATAGTGTTTGAGACCATGGGTGAAGATTTTAAGGTGTTTTCATGGTGTCTCGGTTTTGATTTTCGAAATGAAGAAGAATGTCAAAACTGATTTGTTGGCAATTGAACGGCCTACCAAGGCGATCAATCGGCAACACTAAATTTCTGGCAGATTTTCAATTTAGCCGATTGAACGGCCTTGCAGGGTGATCGAATGGCTACATGGCAATTTTTACTATGTTTTGAAACTTAAGCACATTTAAATGTTTTACTCCATTTGATGATTGTAATGGTTATAAGAGGTGTATTATGATGAAATTAGGCTACTGGAGGTATAGAATTAATGATGGAAGTTTATGGACTGTGTTGAAGTGTGGTCATGTGGCATTATATTATGTTGATAATTATGCATGTTGATATTGAAGTACTTTGAACTTTTGAATGTTGGAATTTTTGTGATTAGAATATGTTTCCAACCGGGATATTATATGGAAAATGGTGAGATGTGTTCTCTTATAATGAGGATGGTTTATGGGTAATGGATGTGATCATGTTGTGGCTTAATGTGTAGAAAAATCATGTTTGTGGGAGTGAACATTCGATTTCACATGGATGGATTTAAGCTTTATAATGGATTTTGCTTTGATTTCAGTTGGGAATCATTATTTTGAATGTGTTTAAGTATGCGTATATTGTCTTATGAGTTTATGTCAAGCATTAGACATGTGCTTATAATATGCATGAATACATACACGTATGAGAATCTACTATGAAATTGTAGTTAATTATGTTTTGATTATGATGCATGAGGGGACTGATTGGGAGCACGTTCCATGTGTTGGAACCCATGTAAACTTTTTCTCACGGATGTATCATGATATTATGCATCATGTATCGGACTTTATGAATGAGGTTTTACCATTGTTTAACCGGAATTGATCAATTGTATGCAATGATTGAGATTGCGTGCCGAATTAATCAGTCGGTGAATTAATCCGAACTTGGTCCGAAAAGACATGTTTTCAATTGAAGTTCCTGTGTGGAACATGTATACTCCCCGGGTTGAGTCTAGTTAAATTGAGTTATGTGAGGACAAGTTTTGTACTTGTCTTGCGGATGATATTAGTTGTTGAGATTATCTGGACCCTGAGAATCCAGTTGGTTTGTCCGAGTGCATTGGCTTACCAAGTATTGTTGCTTAGGACTTCGGTCTTGACAAGCAGGGTTGCCTGGGTGTTTAGGCTTGATGGGCAGGAGTTGCTCAAAGGCTTTGGCCTTGAGGAACAAGAGTTGCTTGAAAGCTTTGGCCTTAAGGAGCAGGAGTTGCTCAAAGGAGTTGGCCTTGAGGAGCAAGAATTGCTCGAAGCCGTTGGCCTTGAGCAGCAAGTTTATTCTCTTTGTGTATGGACTTAAATGTTAGACTAATATGTGTGAGATAATTATACATGCATGATGAATGAGAATGTTAATGCATGATCTGAAATGTATGTTAGAGATACATCTCATGCAGGTTTATATGATATTGATGCATGATCTAAAATGTACGTTAGAGTGCATGATCAGAAAGTGTGTTAATGAGACACTATTATGCAGGTTTATGTGATATGAATACATAAACAGAAATTGTGTGCGTGAGACACTATTATGAAAGTTTATGTGATATAAATGCATGATCAGAAAGTGTGTAAGTGAGACACTATTATGTAGGTTTATGTGATATGGTTGCATTATCAGAAAAATAGTGTGAAAGACACTTCATATGTGATTTATGGGATTATTATGCTTGAATTAAGTAGATATGAACAAATACCTATGTGGGATGTATGTTAGGTTATAACTTGAATGTTTATGACTTGACTTGATAGGTATGTCTTATGCAAGTTAGTTCTTATGTTTATGGTTAAACAGGGGTTTTAACTAGTAAATGATCAGAAAGTGGTATAGCATGTTAATTTTGGATCTGAATTGCTACATTGCCATGTCGTCGTGTTTTCTGATTATTATAGTTGTATTCAAACCATTATTGAGTTTTTATACTCACCCCACTTTCATTGTTTTGTTTTGGGGTTGCATGGCATGACATGCAGTCGGACAAGATCCTCTTTATGAGGAAAGATCGGAGAGAGCTTAGAGTATGAGTGGAGGCACTAGTTTTTGCATCTCTCTCATTATTTTGTTTTGATGCTAGAACCCTTGTAGAGAGGTTCTTGTTTTTAGACTTGTGATACATTACATCTTTAGTTTTGTTGAGGCCTTGTTTTGGAGCCAAGTGTATTGGCCATAGATTATTAGTATGTGGGTTTGAGATTTGTGGTTTAATTTAGAGTTTAAGTAACTCTTTTGGTTCTACCTATTTACTCTTACTCAAAGTAGTGTGTTACTCCGTTAATTAGACCGCCCGTGGTAAGGGCATAAGTCTTCCACTATTTCTTTAACCATTTTCAATACTGTCGCCTTGTGTACTTGACCGGCCTTTGGACCGGGTTCGGCTCGGGTTAGGCAGTGCTGAGGCGTGACACGGAACCCCTAATTGACAAGTGGTTTCCCCCTTTACCAAGGCCGGATCCCCTAATTCCCAAGTGGCCCCCTTCACAACAAGGTCGAACCCCTTATACCCTATTTGGTTATCAAGATCATGCTAATCATATCATTCCAATCAACCAAGTAAATAAAACAACACATACAAGATAAAAAAAATATTATCTACGATTTGGGATTAGGGATGTTACAATCTTCACTTCTCCTATTTTGATTTTTAGTTTTTTTCCATCAAAATCATGTTTTTAATTTTAATTTAGAACCCTAATTATGTTAATTTCATTTTTAACCTAAGGATGTTTTAGATCTATCTTTTCCAATTTGATTTGAGTCTATTAGTTAGTTTGAATTAGGTTTAATTAAAAGCCCTAATTTTTGGGTAGGATTTCTTAAGGTTGAAGATTGTTCAAGGGATTTTCAAACTTGTTAGAGGTAAGTGGTTTTTACCTTGAGTGGTTTTTATTCCTAAAATGCCATGATTATAGGTTTATTTGAGCTTTTTCTTCATCTTGAAGTGTAATGGTGATTTTTTAAAAGCATGCGATTTATAGTTATTTTGGCATGATTAAGCATGAGAATGATTAGATCCATCTGTTCTAGGCTTAGATTTTATTATATAATGTTTATGATGCCTTTTGAATTTATAAAGAATTTAGGAATGTTTTTGGTTTGAATTTCGAGAGGTTGAAGATGAACTAGAGAAGTGAATTGTTACATGCATTCGAATAGGCTAACAGACCGTTCGAAAGGCTAGGCATTCAATCTGGCTATTAGGCTTATTGAATGGCCAAATGTTCGAATGGGTTGCATGGCCATTCAAATGGCTAAATGGTAGTTCGGTGAAATAGGTCATTTTTGTGGATTTTTGGCCATTTCTTGTTCTTTTCTCATGATTCTAATTCTATATGGCTATGATGAGTTATCACTACTTATAATTGTCACCTTAATTGCATATAAACCTTCCTTAGATGTGATTTAGCTCAAGCAAGAAGATGACTCTACTTGTCTAGGTTTTACATGATGTTCTACTTGTTTTAAATCCGTATTTCAATGATTTCTTCACATTTACTCCATGATTTAAGTAGGTTATAACCATGATGAATTATGAATACATGCATATGACACAATGACTATAGATGATTCATGTTCCACATGTTTTAGCTCAAATATGAACACTACCATGTATGTATATTCTTGGTTATGCTTATACAATTTTATTTGTCACAAGTGGACCATATTTCATGTATATTAGGATTGATTGGAATATGTTTACCTATGCTTGCATTCATTTAACATTTGCTCACATATGTATCAAGTTGCATGTATTATAAGAATGATTTGCATGTTAAGATTACTCATGTTTAATCGTGCTTAATAGATTGAGTCTCATAGTTTTCCTAATTAACTTCATTGGAGGTTTATCTAATTGGTTTTACATTTGAAAGGATAGGGTTTTATGCCCATTAGATGGGGTTATATGTCCCTTTGAGGACAGGTTTCCTCCCTGAGTGAGAAGATTAAATTTGTTGTAATGAGTTAAATTGGTATATTATCTAGATGGGAGATTCCAAGCTAGTTTGTCCGTGTGTACCGGCTTACCAGCAAGTATATTCCCATTAGGGATGTACCCAAACTGCTTAGGAATTCCTTTTAGGATTTTCTGGGTAAATAGATCTGCTTGTGCTTCAGCCGGGATAAGTAAGGTTGTTTTCTCAATTGTAAGACATTCACCGGATGGTTTATGCATGTGTATGGAATATAATGCACATTGACATAGCTTGTGTAGGAATAATGATGTTTATTTTACACATGGTGCTTATGGAATGATTATGCTTGAACATGCAGGATGGAATGTGTTTTATACACTTGATTATACAGGGTGAATGTGAATATTGAATGTGAACGAACCATGAAACTTAATTGTTTGCAGGTGTGCATATGTGTTATGAATTATGATTGAACATATGATGCACAAGTGACATGAATGTGTATATGGAATGTGATTTATCCCATGATGCACGGGTGGCATGAATGTGTATATGGAATATGATTTATATTATGATGCACATGCGGCATGAATATTTATATGAAATTGATTTATCTCATAATGCACAAGTGTAGAGAATGGATATGTGATACATGTTTAGATTGAGAATGCATGTGGTGTTATCATGAGTTTATATTCCATTTCAAAACCCATACTGAGCTAGGCTCACCCCTCTTTTGTTTGTGGTTTTTGTTTTGGGGTTATATGCTATGTCATGCAGGTGCTCCCGATGGGCTTTATGTAAAACATGAGGATAGACTTGCGCCATGAGTGGGGCTATAAGTTGTGGTTTTAAACTTATGATGTGATAGGATGAACTTATATTTGACTTTATATCATACTTTGTTTAGCTAGTTATGGCTTTAAAAATATGTAGCCCTAAGACTTGAGATTATGTTTGTATTTAGATGATGTAGGTATTGTGTATGACTAAGATTGTTTAGTCAATCTACTTTATCTTCCTCAATTTGTTTTTTCAGAAAGGGCATATGTTATGTACTTCGTTGAACAAAACCAATTATGGTTGAGTCTTATGTATGTGTCGAACCATGTCCCACTCTCTTAGACTAGTTCAGGTCAGGAGGGATGTGGCAGGGTGTGATAACCAGTGTTTTAAAACCCGGCCCGGAGGCTGACCCGGATTGGTTGCCGGGCCGGGTTGACTCGGTTCAACCGCGGGTTAACCCGGGTTGACCCGTTTTGTTATATACTAATTAAATATATTAATAAGTAAAAATGTACACATAAAAGTTTTGTAACTCAGCGGTTAAAGTGCGCAGGACTATAAGTATTCGTTCCGCGTTCGATTTCCGCTGTGGACAACGGTTTTTTTCCTGTTAAGTTATCTAGTCGATATTTAAATATAATAGTTATCGTCAAATGTACAATTAATTTTGTATGGCGCAGTGGGTAAAGCGTTGATGGGCTTCAACATGGAGAGTTCGAATCCCATCCGACGCAAAAATAACCTTTCATTTTTCCAACCCGGAGAATAAATTGAACCGGCCCGTAATTTCATCCGGGTCCGGTTGAACCCGGGCTGACCGGCCAGGCCGGTCCGGGTCTTAAAACAGTGGTGATAACTGCTCCTCTCCTTCCCCTTCCCTTGGAGTTTTGATGCTTCAAAGTCATTGAAGACTACCTGGGATCTTGGAGAAAAAGGAGAAACTTCATCCGCAGCTATGCAAGGATGACTGATGTGTGGATTGTGTATGTTTATGATTGAAGTACGATTCCATGATTACTTGTTGAAGTTTTGAATTTTGATGTTTTAGTATATGATTTGCTCTTAAGCATGTGATAGAATGCAAACATGGTTGTTTTATGGAGTTTTATGGTATCTCATGTTTTTGATTAAATTTTTCAAGGTTTTATTAATGGAGTTAATTAATAGGTTTAGGTTTTGTTTGTTTTCATAAAGGGTTTTTAGTCTCAAATATCTAAGTGCACCCACAAAGGCCAAATTGTTTCAAGACCTTCTGGTGCTCAATTTGAGCTACAATGTTTATGGGAGTTTCAAGAAATACTCCCTCTAGTTAAAATTCCTAGCAGTTTAATGAAGTTTTCATCGATCAACCAATCATTTAATTTGGAAACCACTTTTCTGCCAGCTTCCAATACCCCTACTTCCGACTTCATTTTTGGGATAAAACTGCCATATTTTCGTAGATTCTAGAAAGATACTATTTTCATCATATGTGAATTTCCTAGTTTTTTCTTATTACTAGATTATTTATTAGATTTTTGAAATAAAAAAAGGTCCTAAAATCCAATTTTTTGTGATTTCAAGTTTTTCACGATATTTGAGGACCAAACTGTGTCAGAATGTTTCAAAATTTTGGAGACTATACTCTTTGAATTCTAGTTCTAGTAAAAAAGAGTATTTGGATTCAAATTGACCCAGATATGATCTTACAAGTCCTAGCTTATTAAGGAATTCTTCATTGTGCAACAATTTCTATTAACCTGGGAAAAATAATTATAATGAGCAAACCCAACCCTAGATTTAACTTTGTACTATAGACCCATGGAATTTACTGTGAGATAAATTTCAAGTCAATGGAACATGTTTTGACAAAAAATGGAAAGTTACAACAATAAGGAATTAAAGTTTTACCTTATATAAGATTTAGACATATAAATGTCTACGTTAGTTGCCCGATTCTTCCAATTCTTGGAATGCTTCATTTTCAATTATTTTGGATGCTCATTCTGATTGACATAGACAACTCCATACCATGTTGGGTAGAGAGTTTTTTGAGTAGTATGTTATTTGGTTAATTTATGTGATTTATGTGTAAGGGTAAGATGGACTTTTGCATGATATCATCAATTGCCACATTTAACGGTATGAGTGCAATTAAAATAATGACATGCATGTTGATGGTTATCTCTTAATTTTTGTTGATGTGTGTATTGTATGCGTAGGTTGGGTATGGGGCAGAGTCATAAATAAGTTAGCAAGTGAAAAGTTAAGGGGTAATAGCTAATACCTCAAATCCTAAAAACTTGGAAACCTCCATTGCTGATAAAATGAATCGAATGTTGCCATTTCCTTTGTTCATACACCATGGAGTGGGAAGAGATTACCTAGGAAGGGTAACAAGATAAGAAATGGAATGTTTTTAGTGATGAGTACACAACCAAAAATTTACTGAATAGTTCAAGTGGGCTTCAAAGGACTTTGTGGTCGCATAGTATATAATGCTATCAGGACTAGTGTCAGCTACAGATGAGCAGTTCATTACTAGCCCTCTGATCAAAGGTGTTAGGAAAAGTGGAAGACAATTTAATTATATTTTTATAAATCATGGTATATGGTTTACTTAAATATTTTGGGCCAAATGCCTCCTATTTGTTTTCAATTACTTTAACTATGACATAGAGGTAGTCATGTTAGATTTCAAGGTGGTTTCATATCTAATATATGGTAAGAAACAATTGAATGAATTAAGTAATATCCAAATGTGTCATATTTGATATCTTGTGTATTTGGATCACTTGGTTGAATGGCATGATATATAGATAGATCATAGTTCGTCATTTTATGGCATATTGTATGCTCACATAAATCTAGAGTTGAAAAGAATTTCATAAATGTGGTATGATTCATGTAGACGCATAAGCATGCTTAGGATGCTTGTTGGTTGCATTTTTATTGTGTCCTAGCATAGTATTAGTCTAACCTACTAAGATTTGGCTCAAAGGTTGTTCACCACTGCACATTTTTCATATGACATGTTTTTGTGAGGGATAATAGAAGTTTGTTGAATATGGCTCTTCATTACTCAGTGATCCTATGACTCAAACTCACAACCTCAGCACCATGGTATTTTGAATTAATAATATTTATTTGGAAAAAATTTATGTTGTAATTTCTTAAAAATATCTAAGGATTTGGGACATGATAATTTCAACTTGTAAAATCACACACACTTTACAATCACATACTTTGAGGTTAAGTGAACTTTATTTTATAGTATAGTAGAGTGTTAGATACATTTTGGATGATAACTATATTATTGTTCACTTGCAATCAATTACGTATGATCCATTGACCAATTGGCCTTGAAATGATCTCCAGGTAAATAGATCAATCAGTATGTTGTCAGAGGGTCACTAAAACTAAAGCAAATGATCTCTTTGTGAATGGATTGATCACACTTTGTCGGATAGACTCTAGTTACTTGATCAATAGATTGTTTTGAAGAAAGGGTGAATTGATTAGACATCTAAATTCAAACATAATAGAACAACGATCAATTGCCTTGTGGAAAGTTCAATTGCTTCAATGCACAGTTTCTTGAAATAGACTATTCCTTAGAGTTTAATATTCATCTAGATGGCTTAGAACATCACTAGATTGCTCCTAACCCTAATACTTTAACAAGTAAGCAATTGAGAGTTCTAACCATTATGCGCAAAAAACTTTCTCAAGCAACAAAATCAATTAAACTTAATCCCTATACATTCATAATCATGCTCATCATGCAAAGCTCATAAGCACACACATAATTTTTAAGTGAAAAACCCAAACTGGGGTAAAACTCTCAATGGCTATATCAATATTCTTTGAAGTAAGACCTATACATTGGCATAACCAAACCACAAATCTTATTTTAAGACTCTAACGTAAACACTTTTTATTTAGATCTCCCCAAACTCTTTTGTTAATGACTTTTAAGTCTTCCCCCCTCAAGTCTCAAAGCATTTCTCCTCCTTACGTTGTCTCGTCTGCTTCTAGCTGCTTCAAACAAGCTCTTCTTATTTATGAATTTAGCCTTGTCTTCAATCCTCCATTGAACTTGGCTAACTCTCCTCTAAAATAAACTCATATTTTAGTTATGTGTCACTCAAGCAATCACCATTAACACAGACTTTAAAGCACAATAATGATCTCTTGTGGAAAACAATGGACAAAGAATTTCTCTTTTTTTTCTTAATTTTTAGGTTTTTCTTTATTCAATTTTGTGTTTACCTAGCCCTTATATAGTCCATTAAGTTGGTTTATATATTTGACTTCAATTAGGAATGGGTTCACTTTTAAAATGGCTTAATCTAAGTAAGTAACACAAATATCAATCAATAGTTTTAAACAGTGATCAATCATTCACTTTCTAATTAGGGTATGACTCTCCAAGTGATCGATCTATCACTGAGAGTAATTGATTGATAAACTCTAGGCCAAACTTTATTCAATTTAATTCAAGTGTTGATCGATAAATTTATCTAGTTTATTTTGTATCAATCAATAGCTGCAGAGTAAAATTTTCAAATTTACTGTAATTCAATAAAAACTTCCTAATTCACATAATTCACTCTTCCTAAGTTAAATTAAGTGAATCATGTATGTTATTGTATGCAAATAAACCTTTCACCCTTGACACTCAACTTAGTCTTCAACCTTGATCGGTAAGAACACACTTGCTCCAATCTTCAAGTCAATCAATTCCAAATCCGACTCGACCACAACTAAATCTTATCATATTCCTTAGACTAAAACATATATGAAGTGTAGATATTATTTTGATCATCAAAATTAGCCAATTTATAATACATATGCCTTGCATATTCTTTCAATCCCTCCCCTTTAGCTCTTTTGTGATAAAACACTACAAGAACGAATAACAAATAAAAATTACAATTCTATTGTATGACTTGAAACTATATGGAATCAAGAAATGCCATTTCAAATTGATCTTGAAAATCCTTATAAAATCATATACTTATCTTGCACACTTACAAATGATTATTTCCATAACACTGCTCAAATATGCATGCAAATAAACACTTTGATTTTTATCAATCATTTCTCCCCCTTTTTGACACAAATAGATAAAAAGTGAATTTATTAAGTAATAAAAATGTCAATTAAGCATACCAATCAAGTAAAGAATCATCAAGACACACAATCATATTATGTCCGACATTATGTTGAACATGTGTTTTAACAAAAAAAATTATAAACTAAACACGTCACAAGATCTCCTAAATTATGTCTTAAAATCTATTCAATTATGTGTTTCATTAACTGTCGATTCATTTTGACAAATGTGTTTTAAACCTCTTTGAGCAATAAAAAAATAACATGAAACATCCAAAAAACAAATAACAATAAATTATAATGCTATAAAACATTGAATTCATTTAAAAGAACTTCTATTTTAGGTCAATAAATCAAAATAAAAAATAAAAGCATTCAAACAAGCAATGTTGAGTTCTTTTTGACGAATTTTTATTAATTATCTTTTAATCTAAGTACATTCACAAATTATGTTCATTTATACCTTTCCTTAGAATAGTCAACTCAATTAGTTTTGTGATTGTCAATTTTTATTTCTTCATTTTGATGCTTTAATTCTCTTTTATTTATTTTAGAAGAAACCACCAATGGTTTAACTCGTGTCTTTTTTAATCATAAATCTAGCAAGATCAATCTTATTTAATTGAGACAAATTTGTTAAGACCCTATTATAGAGTTACTTCTCATTTTTTGACCATCTTTAGCTAAAATTTATGTACATTTTCTTCTAAAAAGGATAGAAAAATTAAAAGCTCAATAGTGAATATGCCCATGTTTTTTTAGAGTTATTATTTTTACTCAATTCATTTTTATAGGGCTTAGCTTTTTCTAAATCTTCTTGACTTTTATCAATTTTTCTTTTCATTCATTTTTTCTTTATGTCAAGCAGATGAGAACTTCACACTAGCCTAAGCCGACCTAAGTAGGTAGCCCTTCCCTGTCATCTTTTTTAAGACAATTTCTTTGAATAAAATTTGAAGTAAATAAAACTTACAAACATTGAAGCATAGTACAAAGAATTTTCTTTCTTTAAATCCTAAATAGAAGTCTAGCTTTAGTTCCTCTAATTTAATCACTAAGACTCCACTAAAATCCAAATGCCTAATTCAACTCATGGCTAAGATTTCTCTCTTGATCTTCACTCATAAAATTAGTGAGTCTAAACATGATGTATGCAAGTTAAAAACAGAGAATTGCAAAACCAAACAAAAGAAAATAAAATTGATCTTCACTGCCCTTAGTGTATCATTCTCTCCTTTAAGGTATATTAACAACAAATTATGTTAATTTTTAGCTTAAAGTAAAATTAATTCATTTTAGTTTCAAGAGCTGAACATATAAAAAATAAAACAAAGCAAATTGAAAACGAAGCAAAAGGCTACACTATTTTTTGTGTTTTTGATCATATTCCATTTTTTCATTCAAAACCTATGAATAAAATCAACATGAAAACAAGGTGAAATGAAGTAAAACAAAAAAAGTGTCCAAAAAGAAAGAAAGCATTCAATCATGGACAAATCAAATTAATCTCATTCATTAAAGATGACTAGTTACTTAGTCTAGCCTAGCCAACCTATCATAAGTCAATCTAAGGTGTTTTTACTCACTTTGACTAATTGATCATTCAATGCTTGAAGATAATCTTCATTATCCACATTCTCTTCATCTTCTTGTCATACACTTGGTAGGGTAGTCTAGGGGTCATATGGGTAAGGGCTTCTTCTCCTTCTTTCTTGAGCTAAGTTTGAAATGATGGTTATTTGGACACTCATTTCTAGTGTGGGTATCTTTATGTCACATGTAAAAAACTCCCACAATCCTAGAATCTAATTTTAGCTCATTTCCTTTTAACCTAGGTGGGTTAGACACTATCTTAGGATGTTAGTTACTTTCTTTTGCCCTCACATATATGGTAGGTTTTGCTAAGTGGGTGGACAAGAAAATCCTGAAACCCAAACCCATTTTATTGATTTGAACTATGCTAAACAAGGTTTCCAATGTCATCTTCTTGCTCTTGAACCTATCTAATTTCTCTTTAGAGGACATAAGTTTTCTATTGAGAGAACTAGAATTTTCTCTCTCTTATTCAAGGTCGTTCATCTCCATTAAACTATTTGACTATTGAGAAGCTAACATTAATTCTTCATCTTTATGTTTTAGCTCTCTCTTAAGGTACTTGGTCTTTCTAGATAGAACTAGAAGTTGTTGGAGGAATCCCTTATGTTCATCTGAATCTAATTCAAAATCTTTCTCTTCAAGAAAAACGGATTCATGAGACTCTTCACTAGAACCATCTTCCTTCATACTTGGATGGAAGGCAATATATTTGCATGACTCTTCTTCCTCATAAGAGTTCTCTTCAGATTAAGTGGCTTGAAACACTTTCCCCCTTTTTATCAAACCCCTTAGATTTTTTTTGTTTCTTATTACAAGAACTATCACAAGTATTGTTAGGACAATTAATAGCAAAATGACTTAACTTACCACATTTCAAACATTTCATGTCCTTCCTATCTTGTTTATTTTCCCTCTCATCTCTTCTCTCCTCTTATCTCTTCCTTGAATTTTGACCCTTATTCGCAAACCTAAAGTTCTAAGTTTTCAAAAATTTCTTGATGTTTTTACTCAATAAGAGCATTTATTCATCTTCACTCTCACTTTCTTCATATTTTTCTATGGTATTTAAAACTTGAGACTTCTCAGAAGACTTCTTAGTTGTTCTTAGGGTAGTTTATTTTCCTTTTAGTATTTTAAATTATTTTTTTGTTTTCATAAGACTCATTTTGCATCTCAAAGGTTCTTAAGTTTCCTATGAGTTCATTAATGTCTAAGGTGTCAATTTTCTTCAATTCATTAATTGCATCCACCTTAATTTTAAATTTTGAGGACAAGAACCTTAAGATTTTTCTAACAACAAGGTAATCTAGTATTGGCTCTCCTAGTTGATTGCATGTTTTAACAATATCTAATATTTTAACATAATATTCAAAAATTGTCCCTTCTTCACTCATTATGATGTTTTTGAACTCTAGTGTGAGTATCTGTAACCTAGACACTTTTCAAAGTTTTGGTTCCCTCATTGTATTTTACAAGTTTCTCTCAAGCTACTTTAGCTAAAAAACAATTAAGGATTAACCTATCTAAAATTTTCCTAGGGGTGAATAATGCACTAAAGGCTTTAATCAATGTTGAATACATGTTTTAACAATATATGATATTTTAGTATAATATTCAGAAATTGTTTCTTCTTCACTCATTAGGATGTTCTCTAACTTTAGTGTGAGCATCTGTAACCTAGACACCTTTCAGAGTTTTGGTTTCCTCATTGTATTTAAAAAGTTTCTCCAAAGTGACTTTAACAGAAGTACAATTAGATATTAGCCTATGATATTTTCCTACGACTTTGAGAAATACACTAAGAACTTTAGTATTTTGATTAGCAAGTATAGTCTCATATTCATTTCATTCACTCTCACCTTTTAGAATAAAATTTTCATTCTTGTCTTTGGTCATTGGAGGACTTCAACCTTTAATTACAACTTTTTGAAACATTTCCATTAAGAGCTTGAATAAAGGTTCTTATCCAATTCTTTCAATGTAAAAAATTTTAACCATCAAACAAGGATGATTGGTTCATGGGATTTCTTAGGTCCCCATGCTCAGCTATTGAATTATTTAATGCAAACATTAAGATTGAAACAAATCACAAGCACCCAAGAACCTAACTATAAACACACAAGGCCAAGATTATTCTAAGAGTAAGCAAAAACACAACTTAGGGCACAAAATCAACAAGTTTCACAAATAATTCTAAGTAGAAAAAGATGTAAATCAAGCAAAGATTATAAGAGTAAACCTTAACATAAGCAAAATATCTCTAGAAATCAAGAACTATGAAGATTAAATAAGATAAGCGCATACTAATATGAAAAATAAGATGGATAGAATGATTCAAAAATAAATTTTTAATCAAAATTATCAGTAGTCACTTGAGAGTTTAATATCTGTATAGATGGCTTAGTGGATCACTAGATCACTTCTAACCCACGTGCTTAACAAGTAAGCAAATAAGAGTTCTAGCTAGCTTCTATGCGCAAATTTTTTTTTAAGCAACAAAATTGATTAAACCTAATTTTTACACATTCATAATCATTCTCATCATCAAACAAACCATCAACATGCAAAGCACATAAGTTTACACACAATTTTTGAGGAAAACCCAAACTAGGGTAAAAAACCATAGCAACGTTTCAACGGCTAAATCAATACACTAGCAAGTAAGACATTTACATTGACATAAATAAACCACCAACCTCTTCTAAAGACTAATACAAACTCCTTTTGATTAGATCTCCCCAAACTCTTATTTTGTTAGCCTTCGAGTCTTATCTTCTTAAGCCTTGAAGCTTTTATCCTCTTTACTTTGTGTTCATCTTATTTTAACATCTTTAAATAAGCTCCTCTTATTTATGAATTTAGCCTTGAGTCATTAATCCTCCATTGAACTTGGTTAACTCTATTCTTAGGTTTATGTGTGAAAAATTCTTTTGTAGTTGTGTGTCATTCAAGCAATCACCATTAACATGAACTTTGACTCACAATGATGATCTCTTGTAGAAAATAATAGACAAAAGATTTCTCCTCTTTTCTTTCTTAATTTCTAGGTTTTCTTCTCTTTAATTTTGTAATTACTTAGCCCTTATATACTCCATTAAGTCAGTTTATGTGTTTGACTTTAATTAGAAATGGATTCTCCTTTGGAATGGCTTAATCAAGGTAAATGACCATTCAAACAATGATCAATCATTCATTGGGTATGACTCTCCAAGTGATCGATCTATCATTGAGAGTGATAGATCGATAAACTCTTGGCCAAATGTTACATAGTCTGATTCAGTGTCCATTGATTGATTCATCTAGTTCATTTTGTAACAATCGATTGATGCATGATAAAATTTACTAATTTACCCAAATTCAACTAAAATTATAGATTCACTTAATTTACTCTTCCTAAGTTAAACTAAGTTAATTGTGTGTGTGAGTGTGTGCAAATAAACCTTTTACCTTTGACATTCAACTTAGTCTTCAACCTTGATTGGTAAGAATACATTTGCACATATTTTTCAAGTCAATCAATTTCAAATCAAACTCGACAAAAACTAAATCTTGTCAGACTCCTAATACTAAAATATATATGAAGTTTATATATTTTATTGATTATCAAAATTAGCCAATTTACAATACATATGCCTTATATGTTCTTTCAATTCTTAGTGGGATTAGATTCCTATTCAAGGTAGACTTCCTTAACCGACTTTAAGAGCTAAATAAGAGGCCTAAAAACATAGTAAAGAGAGAGAAAAAGAAATAGAAAACCTAAAGAAAAAGGGTAAAACTTCTCTAATAAGTTTGTGAGTAAGTTAGCCACCTTGATCATGTTCCTTTCTACCAATATCAAAACAGTAATTTGAGTTGAGTGAGAGCAATAAATACTTGAATGGACTAAGTGTTTGCTAAAGAAAATTGCAAAAAAAAGGGGAAAGAATTGTTTATGCTCTAAGGGACTTGTCACAAAGATATGGATAAATCAGAATTAAAATAAGGTTTGAATACCAAGCTAATGCAAGTAAACAACTAAGGGTAATGATATAAGAGTTTAGAATGGTGTAAAGAGCAAACTGTATGAAGAAAAGAATGGTTTTTGTCTTCGTAAACCAGTAACTCTATATTTCAATTCACATACTGCATATTTGGTTTGGACACTCTCCTATAGTTTTACCCATTTTGGGTTTTTACGTAAAAAAATTTGTGTTGATTGATGTTTTAATTGCATGATTCCACTAGACCTACAAGAATGATGCTTTGGATAAAATTTTGAATTTTTTTATTTACAAATGTAAGATATATATTATTATAGTTTAATTGTAAGTTAGAGACATTTTATCTTTTTTTATTTGTCTATGTCTATACAAATCAACAGTTGTAGTATGACAACATTTGTTATTTTATATATTTGGGTGACCATAATAATTCTACCACGTGGTAACTCATTTGGCAAGAAAATTAGCACTTGTATTATTTTGTTGATATTTCTCTTAAGTTATGAATAATTATTCTTATGTGGGCCACACTATGTATTCTCATCACTATCTTGCGCTGAGGACCCTCAGATTGGAGTCGATATACATACATCTTCACATTCAAGAATTTTGTATATTTAAACCACAAAGAATTAAGGCGAGAGCCACTAGTATTCTATGTATTAATAAGACAATGAGTAAAAAAAGAATAGGAATAAATTCATATTACTTCTACTTTCTAATATTTGAATTAAAAACTACTATATAATAGGAAAGAAACACATCTCTTGATTGATTCTTGACTTGCTCTTTGATTGGCTATGATCAGATTCTAGACTAATTAAGCAAATTAATCAAAGCTTTCTTCAATATTAATTACTCTCTCTAGAATCTTTCCATGTGAATATTTTATTGACTATCTATCCCAATGCATGTGTTTTAACCCATATATAAGTGGAACGTTGAATTTTGTCATGAAATAGTAATTATAGGCAAGGAAGTCGTCTTCCCAATGCCATCTAGATCTTGTCAATTTGAAGTTTCTATAAAAATGGCCAAAATAGTAACATTATATCAATTTATTCAATTCAACTCCTTCACGAATTAGGTTTTTTTAATGTAAATATGAAATCCAATAGGTTTACATAGTTTTGGATAATCATTTCATATAATTTAGACCATTTAGATTTTATTTTTGACCCTTAAATAGCTGTAAGTATTTGGGTTTCATTTCCTTTTCAATTTTGATTCTGTTCAGGCCCATCAAATATGTAAATAAGAAAAATGATATTCCTACTCCACTTTTTCTATCTTCATATTGTCAAATATGTCTCACCTTCTTTATCCAATTAAAGGTTGGTGTAGAGTTTTGGTGTAGAAAAAGTAGAGTAAGAAATCAACTTCCGGTAAATAAAGTAGATGCCCAACTCATCTATTGAATTGATTCAATTAAACCTATTTAAAATATAAATATCTCAAATCAATCATAAATTAACACAAATAATAATTAAAATTCTAAAATTGAAGACATTTACTTTCACATAATTTAAGCACATCATCAGCTCACAAAACCCATTAATTTTTGCTGAGCAATGAAAAACCGCAATGGTTACCATCTAATGTAACCACACACAAATCCAACATGAGAGGGTAGTGATTAGAAATGTCCTGAAGAAGACAACAAATCCTAGCGTTCAGAGACCTCATGAAAAAGGCTGGATTGCAGAAGGCATGGTTTATCTTTGTAACTACTCTATGCTACCCTGTGCTCTTATCGCCCCAGATGACATTTGCGTGTGAGCTAATTTCAGCAAGACCTGGATATCTAACATATATACCGAATGGAATGCCCCCCCATTTTCTACCTTTTTGCTGAAAACCGAATTGAAACCCCTATTAATAGCGAAGAGTCAGTTATGCCCGAGAGGTGGCAATGATCCAATCTCAGAGAGCTTTGTGGTCATTAATTAAGGTACTAAAATACATGTAAATGCACGTGCAACTAAAGTTTTCTTGAAATTTGTAACATGACAGTGAATATATTTTCCCCTTCCAAAAATTTATTAACTGAAAAAAAAAGTAGGATTCAATGCAATCCAAATTCATCCGGAGTAGTGAGATGCTAATTATCTAGTAACTCCCAGCAGCTATTAATCAAAAGCTAAGTCTTTGGAGAATTACCTTTGTAAATTCAAGTTAGTGCAGATTTTTTATACCCACGTCGAAGTTTGAGATCACTTTTTATGGGGGCAACCTTGTTTCGACCATTCAACTTGTGGGTGTTCCTATTGACGAGCTGAGCCGGCTTGTTGAGCAGGCCTAGTTCGGCTCGACTTGACTTGAATCAGGCTCGGCTTGAACTTAATTTAAGATCGAATACGCTCGAGCCGAGTTCGAGTATACCCTTACTTGACTTAGATTGGCTCGAATAAAACTCAAAGTCGACTCTACTCGGCTCGAGCTTGAGCTTGATATCGAACCCTAATATAATTTTAAAATTATATATAAATAATACATATATAAAATAAATCATACATATATATCTATATTTTATATAAATATAATTATTAATTTAAACATATATTTATAACATACTCCTTCCATCCTAGATTGATATCTTTATTTGATTGGTTTATTTTGAAAAACCAAATTGAGTTATTAATCTAATACGGAGGGAGTATATAAAAAGACACACAATCATATATATACAAAAACTATGTATCATATATGATATATGAGACTCATTTATAGGAGTTGAGGCACACTCACAACTGCGTGATCCCTAACATCATGCACCTTTGGATTTCAATCTAATAATACACATAATTCAAGAGGCATATTGGTTTTCGTCCTTGTGCGCCCTCAGATCTCAAGTTGATGGTTCATGATACCTTGGCTCACACTTACGTATGTGAGATAAACTCATAAAAAATTTATGATATATATCCTCGTTAAATTGTAATTGATGTATAATTTCTATGTATGATATATATTGTTTAAATATAAAAATATTGGAGACAAACACTAATATACTCTTTTAGTCCTAAATTAATAGCACCAATTAATTTTTCAAGATGAACTAAAATTAGTTCAATTGAAGAACTAAATGGAGCTACTAATATATAACAGAGGGTCAACATGATATCACACTATTATACCTAAAAACTATTCTAAAAGAAGTATGATACTAGAGGGACGAACATTAGTTAAAAAAAGAATGATTAGAATATTCTTTAAAAACTTAAAGCATGGCACAAGGACTAGCCTAAGCATATAGAATGTTGCTCTTTTTACATGTACTTAAATTTTTTTAGAGGCATACTAAGGCTAAAGAATAATGTTTTTATGAGTGTTTTACAAGCATGTAAAAAAATACGAAGAAGTAGTTGGTAATGTTCTAGAAGTGAGCTTCTATTTTTAGCATTTTTTTAATGATTATATACACATAAAGAGAGGAAAATGGTACTGCTATTTTTTTAGCATATGTAACTAAAACTTATTTGTCATAGTTTTCTTATTTCCTAGTGACTATAGTCAGATGTTCGAGGTGTGGTCGCAATACTTTTTGAAGTATATTTATTAATATTTAATACTAAAATCATCTTAATATGTGTGATAATTCATATACTTTAGATTTATATATATTTTATTTTTATTTTTTTAGTTCAAACCAAGCTTTGAATTTTTAATTTGAGTCAAGCTTGAGCTGAAATTTTTTAGTTTGTTCGACCTTCTAGCCGAGCTTTAGCAATCCAAGTTCAAGCTGAGCAAACCCAATACTCAGCTCAGCTCAAGTCGTTAACATCTCTAATGTTCTATGACACTAAGGCCATTACTAAGAAGAGGGGATACTCCATCTACTTGTGCCTGGCTGCATGCTGTGATTGGACTGAGTTCTAGTAGTTTGTGCTTTTCTTTCTTTTCTTCTTATTTTTTTTCTTTTTTTGTTGCTAAGCTAAATAAAATGCCCATTTGCCTAAGAAGATTTGCTGTTGATTGGGGAAGTAGGATAATGTTGAGAGTTGACAAATGGCTAAGAGTCAAAAGTGATTGCAGTGGCGCTATCGATTTTATTGTCCTCCTCCTTAGATTGGCCTCCCTATTGTGTAATCTCTTTCCCTCTATTAGAGGAAAGATCAACAATAATGTTGTTGGCTTCTCATTGAATTATTGTTGGAGAGAGATTTGAGGGGCAAGGGGCATGGAAGGGGATGGCATATCATGCTGTCTTAGGTTGGGTTGCTTGGTGAGGGGAGCCTGATTAGTGCCAAGGTTTACCAAAGCAGTGATTACTCCCACAGGCAGGGGGCTGATTGAGGGAGTGCAGCCCCTACCAAGGGGATGTACTCGTACCAGCAAGGACCGGAGAAAGATCGAAATTCAATGTATTCCTTGTGGCCACCCAAGTCAACCTTGTGCTGAAAGAATTAGCCTCATGAATATTGAATCACCTGCATCTTGTAAGCACTTTTTTAGGAAAAATAGTGCCATCAATTTTCAAACCAAAACTGTCTTGTAGATTGCTATCAGCATCAACTTTGACACAAACTTTCTGGTAAGCAAAGTCGTGTTCTGTCTAGGGTCAGCTGATTGACATACAATGGTGCTAATAATTTTTCCAAGGGAGTCCTCAACCGAGTATTGCAGGGGAAGATTTGGAAGGCGCGTCAGAGTGGTGCGATGTTAAATAACTCTCTTTGGAGAAATTTTTAAGTGTGTCGCACCCCATGTTGGTCCTCTAACTGGCTTCATATCTGTACTCCATTGTTTGTGGATGAAGCGGCTACAACAATCACCCTAATCTCAACCCAAAACTTTCTTCCAATTTAAATTGCTAAAAAACTTGAATAGAAGAAAAACAACGGATAAAGAGATGACCTCAAACGCTTCACTTGTCCTCCACATACAATCGACGGCCACTTTTAGACCATTGTACAAGGGACATGCAGCCAACTAATGTGTGCTTCCAACGATCTCCTTAATCTTTGAGCAAAACTTATTGGGATGAGAACTAAACCTTAGTTCTGATTTTTTGAGTAGTCAGGGATTGAAGCATCCTCTTTTGAAGAGTTTTGATAGACTAATGTGTTGGGTAGCACAACGGAAGCTTCGTGGTTGAGCCTAGCCTTGTGGATGTGCAAAAATATCACCTTTCTATCTCTCTCAATCAAATTACATGCATATACATATAAACACAAATAAGCAGTAGTAAATCCAAATTACTTTGAATTAATATAAATTAAAGCAAAGATTAAATACTACTAACCTTTAGGGCCTGAGCCCCAAGGACGTGGCTAATCACCCTGCACGACCTCGTTGTTATATCAAGTATAATAATGGGGGATTAGAATCACCTCTTCTGATGAATCCTTCTCTTGAAAGTCAAGAGAGAAAGCCCTCCTTCTTACTAATTCGCTGGGAATTATTAGCTTGGGATAGGGCTTGATCACCACGCACCAAAGGAGAAAAGAAACTTATGTCTTTTCTTGTTCTCGTTGGAGAGGAAAAGACAATACTTTGTCTCTGTATTTCGTTTGGGAGAGAAGAACAAAAAACCAAGAATACGTTCTAGTTTTCGTCCCATGAGAGAAACAAAGAAGCGATACACCTTTTTGTTTTTTGTCATGGGAGAGAAAACGAAGCCAGCCACCCTTTCTGTTTTGCGTCATGTCCTCATAATGAACAGATGCTTTTTGTTTTATAGCTGCCCACGAAACACACGTTAGATAGGAATTGGAAATCCTATCTCAAATAGAATTGTGGAGCCCACTTTATTTCTCTCAACCGGGACTCTCTTCCTGGTTTCGGTTTACATGGGTATGACTCCCACAACACAACATCCCCCACTTGGGTGAAGTGCCCATGAACCAGGCAACAACTTGTGCACCTAGTTCTGTCTTAGTCTAACCTGTAGGCAAAAATGTCCATACTGAACTCCACAGGAGCTGGCGCCCTAGCCCTGTCGAAGTCCTATACTATGAACATGACATACAAAGTGATCCGTTGTTAAAGCCTTAGTTAACGGATCTGCCAACATCTCAGAAGTAGGAAGATAGTTTACTACCAACTTTCCTTTCTATAGCATGTCAAACACAAAGTAGTAATTTACTTCAATATGTTTACCTCTAGCACTGATTTCTCTATTTTTAAGTGTCGACACAGTAGCCAGATTATCACAAAACATCTGGACAGGAGAATCAACCTAGCTCTCTAGCCTAAGCCTGGCTAGAAAGCCTTTAATCCACACTGCTTCTGAAGCTGCTAAATTGCATGCATAAAATTCAACTTCCATGGTTGACTTTGCTATGCTCTTTTGCTTCTTACTAACCCAAGCTATAGCACCGCCTCCAAACATGAAGACATAACCAGCAGTGGATTTCCTGTCAGCTGGGTCCCCAGCATAGTCTGAATCACTATACCCAGCCAATGACAGTTCCTCAGCCTGATAGGTGAGTTTCATACCTTTGGTTCCCAGGAGGTACCTAAAAACTCACTTCACTGCTGGCCAGTGAGCCATACCTGGGTTTGCCTGGTATCTACTCAAGAGCCCTACAACATAGCTCAAATCAGGTTGAGTACAGATCATGGCATACATTAAGCTGCCAATAGCCTGTGCATAAGGCACTGACTCCATTTTGAGTCTATCCTCGTTAGAGGATGGTGCCTGACTTTTAGATAAAGTTGTACCCTTATAGATAAGAGACTTTATTGCTTTCCAACCAATCACACAGAAGCGTTTCAAGACGCTTTCTATGTATGATTCTTTAGATATATTAAGCAGCCTTTCTTTTCTATCTCTGTCAATCTTCATACCGAGTATGTAGGAGGCCTCAGCCATGTCTTTCATTTCAAACTGGGTCTTGAGGTACTCCTTTAGACTGACTATTAAGCTCAAGTCATTTCCCATCAAAAGGATATCATCTACATAGAGATAGAGTAGCATAAATCTACTTTTGTAAGGACTCTCATCTCTAAATCGGTTTTCGATTCTTTTTAATTATCGGTTATTGCATGGTTAACTCATTTTCTTATTAATTCGGTGGTTTCGTAAATAAATGGTGTTTATGATGGTTTTAATCAAAATCAATTTTTCAATTAGTGGTTTTAAGTGATTTTGAATCAAATGTGAATTTTTGGAATTTTTTTAAATTTTTACTATTTTTCAAAAAATTAGGGTTTGGCGGGACCCACTGTCAAAATTTGGGTTTTTGGACCAAATTAACCCAAACATCAACACAAGCCCTTATAAAAATTTTCATAATTTTTTCAGGTTTTATTAGTGCTCAAATAACTAAATTACCCATGTTTAGCCTATTTTTCTATTCATACCCAACAATTTACCTATACACACCCCAAAAACTTACTATAAAAGGCCAGACCTGAGCCATTTTCATTTTGGGAATAGGCTGAGAATGAGAGGTCAGGCCTAATCCCCAATTAGGCCCTGATTAGAAGGTGTTTAAGGTAAGTCCCTTCTAATTAAACACCAAATCCTAGCTTTTCTCTTAATCCCTTCTAGATCTACCATTTCCCCTTTGTTTTGATTCGTTTTTAAACATCAAAACTACTGATTTGTATCCTTACTTCAAACCCTAGCTCTAAAAATCTGATTTTTATGTTCAACAAGCCCTAGATCTAAGTTTTTAATTAGGGTTTTCTATGTTAAATCGGTTTCAATGGAGTTTAATTCAAACTCTATGTCTTTGTAAGGTTTTCAAGAAGGGTAACCATCAAATCCAAGCCTAATCAAGGGATAAGGCAATGGACTTTCAAAATTTCAGTCTTCTTATGGTAAAACTCTTGATTTTGTGTTTATTTTGAATGGATTTACTTGATTTAGTGCATTGATGGCATGATTAGTAAATAGTAACCTTTAATCCCGATTTCATAGGGTTTCATCTTGTTATGATGTAGATTAGCTTTCTGGAAGTTATGGTGGAATTTTATTAGCATTTAGGTTGTTAGATGGAGATTTTAAGGTTTATCAATGGAGTCTCAGTTTGAAAATTCGAAATGAAGAAGAAGGTCGATTCTGCCTTGTTGGCGTTCGAATGGCCCTCCTGGGCGTTCGAACAGCAACACTATCAGTTCGACAGATTTCCAGTTTAGCCGATCAAACGGCCCTCCTGGGCGTTCGAACGGCTACACAGCAGATTTTGTATTAAGTGCATGATGTTTATTTCGGTGATTTTACTTTAATATGCCAATTTCATATGGTATGCTACTGGAAAGACATACCATTGAGGTTATGAAGTTGAGATATATATTTAGAGTTATGTGGAATGACTTATGGTTGGAGGTATGATGTTGGTATTGCCATCTTGAAGTTATGAATGGTTGATTCTTTATGGTTAAGTATATTTTCAGTAGAGCTACAACCTACTAACAGACTGATATGTCATGTTAAGTTGTGGTTAATTGATGTGTGAATGTTAGTGAACATCATGGCTTAAGGATGAAGTGAATGATCTTATATGTGTTTAGCTTGTGGTTGAGCTTTGATTTGAGTTATGATTTCAATGATTCTTCTTCTATGATTTCCGTTGGAATTGATGATTAGATGTTAATTCACATGTGTAGTGTAGTAGTGAGTTAATTTCAAGCATGTTGATATGCATTGAGTGAAGTGCTTCTACTAGGTACACACACACGTGGGGTTAAATGATGATGTTGAAGCTTGATATTATAATTATGAATGATGCATTAAGGGCTGATGAGAGCACTTATCATGAATTAGGATTCATGTATGCCTTGCCCATGTATGTACCATGTTGCATGCATCATAAAAATGGATTTCCAGTTGAGGCTTTATTGAGGTTAATCGAATTTGATCGATTGGATGCAATGTGGTGAAATGGTGTGCTGGATTGATCGTTCGTGGCTTAATCGAAAACTTGTTTGGTCCGAAAGGACATGTTTTGATTTGAGTTCCTGTGTGGAACAAGTGCACTCCCCGGGTTGAGTCTAGAAAAATGGAATTATGTGGGGACGAGTTGTGTACTTGTCTTGTGGATTTGGGATTATTATTATGAGTGTCATCTAGACCCTGAGAATCCAGTGTGGTATGCCATGTGCACCCGCTACCACGTGTTCTAGGATTCCCTGTGTGGGAATTCGGGCTCTCCCCTCTGCAGGAGATGTCCCTGGGCGAACACCCCTGCTCTAGATTCTCTGTGTGAGAATGAGACATCTTTGGCCAGGATCATCCAGGGTGAGCAGCTTTAGGGATTAACAACCCCAAACTTCTTAAATTCTTGTGTAGAATTTTGGACCATGACACGCCTTCGTGGCCTTGTCTGTGTTCTCGTCTGTGTGACACTAAATTGTGATTACTCCTTGATGGAGGTTGATATGATGTGATGCATAATTTGATATGTATGTTAGAGATACATTTCATGCAAGTTGATATGATGAGATGCATGATTGGATATGCATGTTAGAGATACATTTCATACAGGTTGATATGATGTTGAGGCATGATTGGATATGTTGTTAGAGATACATTTCTTCCGGGTTGATATGATGTGATGCATGATTGGATATGTATGTTAGAGATACATTTCATGCAAGTTGATATGATCTTGAGGCATGATTTGATATGTATGTTAGAGATACATTTCATGCAGGTTGATATGATGAGATGCATGATTGGATATGTATGTTAAAGATACATTTCATGCAGGTTGATATGATGTTGAGGCATGATTGGATATGTATGTTAAAGATACATTTCATGCAGGTTGATATGATGTTGAGGCATGATTGGATATGTATGTTAGAGATACATTTCATGCAGGTTGATATGATGTTGATGCATGATTTGATATGTATGTTAGAAATACATTTCATGCAGGTTGATATGATGTTGAGGCATGATTTGATATGTTGTTAGAGATACATTTCATGCAGGTTGATATGATGTGAATGGCACTATGTGGATTATACACTATGATGCAGGTTTAAGTGATGTGTAGGTATGATCAGAAAATGTTACATCTTGTCAATCTTTGGTTTGAATAATGATATTATTATGCAGTCGTTTGCCGATGCTGATAGTATATTAGAAAAACCATTGCTAAGTTTGTTTAAACTCACCCCTCTTTATTGTGTTTTGCTTTGGGGCTGTGTGGCGCGACACACAGATGAACAGGATCTCCTCTTTAAGGAAAGGTCGGAGACAACTTGGATGTGATCGTGGAGACTCTTATGTGACTTATTTTCTTTGGTTTATACTTTGTGTTTAGAACCTTTGTGTATGGTTCTCTGTTGGATTTATGTCACATTATACAGTTGTGTTGTCTAAGACCTATTTTAGAGCCAGAGTGGGCTATGGTTGACTAAGCTTGTGGGTTTGAGATTAATTGTTTATTTTTTAGTTAAGCAACACTCTTTCTTGTCTACTTATTTACTCTTGCTCAAAGTGGTGTGCATACTCCGTAATTCTGTTAAGTCGCCCGTAATTAGGGTTAAGTCTTTTGCTAAACCGTATCTCAATTCCCCTCGTCACCCCCGCACGCTTGACCGGCCCTTGGACCGGGATCGGCTCGAATCGGGCAGCACCGGGGCGTGACAACTTTCATCCTTAAAGGAGTAGACACAATGAACACATTCATTTGCTATGAACCCATACTCACTAACCTTGTGAAAAGTGAAGTACCATAGCCTAGGAGACTGTTTAAGGCCATATAAAGACTTTATGAGTTTGCACACCTTATGTTCCTCTCCAGGAACAACAAAACCCTCAGGTTGTTCCATGTAAATCTCCTCCTCTAAATCACTATTTAGGAAGGCAATCTTTACATCCATTTGGTGCAACTCTAAGCCTAACTGTGCCACTATAGCCAACAAACACCTAATAGATGTAAATATAGTCACAGGTGAATAGGTTTCTTTAAAGTCAATTCCCCTGACTTGGTTGAAACCTTTAGCTACCAGTCTTGCTTTATATTTATCTATAGACTCATCTGCCTTGAGCTTTTTCTTGAAAATCCACTTATAGCCAATAGGCTTTCTTTCACTGGGCAAGTCAACAACTTCCTAGACTTGGTTCTTCATAATGGAATCCATTTCCTCTTGAATAGCTGATTGTCATTCCTTGGAATCTGGACTATCCATTGCCTACTCATAGGTTAAGGGATCATCAGATAAAGGTTCATCTATTGTTACTTTACCCTCTCCTAATATGGCATAGAAGTCCCGCAACAAGGTCGAGGGTCTTCTATCTCTCACCTCCCTTACTTCAGATACTCCCCTAAGTTCAAATCCTATAACCACCTCTATAGAAGTAGTAGTGTTTTGCTCTTTCTCTACTTCAAACAATTCTACTCTTTTACTAGGAATTTTAGGGTCTAAGTCTTCTTCTAGGAAATAAGCATCCCTATATTCAATGACCCCCACTGTCCTATCAGCATGGTGCACTAGAAACCTGTACCCCTTAGAGTGTTCACTGTACCCTATAAAGTTACACTTTATTGTTTTAGGGTCTAGTTTACTTCTATGTTGGCCAGACACTTTTACATGTGTCTTAGACCCCCACACTCTAAGATGACCTAAGTCTAGACATCTGCCTGTCCATAACTCATAAGGTGTTCTCTTGACAGCCTTAGTGGGTACACGGTTAAGCACATACACAGCAGTGTCTAATGCCTCACCCCAAAAATTTACTCCTAGTTCTGAGTGGTTTAACATGGACCTAACCATATCTAAGAGGGTTCTGTTTCTCCTTTCAGCAACTCCATTTTGCTGAGGAGTATAGGGTAGGGTGTATTGATGTATAATTCCTAGGTTGGTGAAATAGTCTTTAAACTCATCCGAGGTGTATTCTCCACCCCTGTCCGTTCTTAGGACTTTAATTAACCGACCTAATTGAGTATCTACTTCAGCCTTGAATTCTTTGAATTTCTCAAAGGCTTCAAACTTTCTCTTTATGAGGTATATATAACCAAACCTAGAGTAATCATCTATGAATGTAATAAAATATTCCATCCCTCTATGGGTTTGTACATTCATAGGCCCACATATGTCTGAGTGAACGACCTCTAAAAGGTATGTGGCACGCTTACCCTTTGGGAAGGGTTGCCTACTCATTTTGCCTGCTAAGCAGTCTTCACACACACGCATATCCCTAGACAACTTAGGGATGAATCCAATGCTAGACATTCTGTGTAATTTGTTAACATGCACATGACAAAGCCTCAAGTGCTACATCAAAGAATCAACATCAGACAAACACACCACATAATCAAACTTAACTACTGCATTAATAGAAGAGTCATTTGCTACATCTAACTTAAATAAACCATCAACAAAAGAAGCAATAAATAAAATTTTATTGTTCTTGCCAACTGTTGCCTTTGACCCCTTAAACCTAGTCTCAAACCCCTTGCTAGTGAGGAGGGGAATTGAGATAAGATTCCTTCTAATGGTAGGGGCAAAGAGGACATCTATCAGCACCAAGTTCATCCCCTAAGGAAGAGGGATCATGTAGGTGCCTGTAGCAATCACATCACAATATGTGTTGTTCCCCATGTAGATCTTGTGATGCCCTAGAAACAGATCAGTCACCCTATCACCCCTAGTCATAGCCACATGCTTAGTGGCTGCAGAATCCAGCCACCATCTCTTCTCATTGGAGTCAGCAATCATAACTCCTGAGATCATGCAAATGATATCTTTCCCTTTCTGATTTGCCTTACTTCCAGCTCCCTAATCCCCATTAGGGCAGTTGTTTTTAAAATGACCCATCTGGCCACATTTAAAACAAGCCCCTTTGGATTTGTTGCCATTGTTTCTCTTTCCACCACCTTAGGGTTTCTTGCCCTTTCTCTTGAAGTTCTTCTTCCTCTGACCTTAACCACCACCTCCTCCACCTTTCTTAGAGCCACCATGCTGGGCAAGGTTGGCAGATGCACTCAGAGCACTCACATGGTTCCTCCTCTCCTGCTCTAAGCCAAGCTTGGCAGTGAGATCATCCTGTGTGAGTTTCTTATTAGAGATGTTTAATGTAACAACCACACTCTCCCAAGACCTAGGGAGGCTATTCAGAACAGTTGAATCTTGGATCCCCTCATTTATGTGGTTCTCAAGGATCTCCAGATCACTTGCAATGATGGACATAGAGTTAATGTGTTCAAGCACATTATCTCCTTCCCTCATGCGACTGTTCTGATAACAGGTCTACAACATCCTAATATGAGCCTCTGTGTGCTCTCTATACCGCCTAGCTACTGCCTCCATCATTTTCTTGGCAGTCTTATGCTTTTCAAAAAGCATTTCAATGTTTGGCTCCATGAATGTAAGGAGGGTAATCCTTGCTTTGGCATCTTCCTCCTTAAACTTTTCATAAGCTCTCTTCTGAGCCTGAGTGGAGGAATATGTAAGCAGGTCTGCACACTGGTCCAAAACATGGGCCAGATTATCTAGGAAAATGTCTGATCCTCCTCTTCTAGGTGAGGTAGTTGGTGGAGTTGAGCTTTTCAGTTTTGCTTAGCTCACTAGCAACCATACGGGACACCATGGAATAAACAAAAATTATCTACAAAGGTAAACAAGGGAATAAATAGGCAAATAAATAATACTGCTAACTTATTTAGATGGATAGAAAAGGAGTAGGACTCTATCTAATCTCAGCAGCAAGAAAATTCACTCTCAAGAATAATCTTGGTGTGTGTGGGTGAAAATAGAGTAAATTACTATTTTACCCTTATACAGGGTTATTTATAAGAATAATCCACTCAATTTAATCAAGTAAGCAATGCATGTGTGCTTACTATGCTAAACAAGCAATGAAAGGGAGTGAAGTTTATAAATAAAGTTAAAGTACACTTTTGTCCAGAAAATAAAAGTGTGATCTGTGTGAAGTTACTAAACTACCCTTGGGCTAGTTAAGTACAATCAATCACATACAACAATTGTGCACTTTATATCATGCATCAATTACTTCACACAAGAGATTATGCATGTACTCACCTCTTAATAGCATATAAAATAAGCCTCAACAATAGAATTCAGCAAGGTGAATTTCTTATAATGCCCTTGAAATCAAGTTTTACAAAACAAGTCTCTTTTAGGCCAAAATCTATTTATCGAATAAATCTATAATCCAAATTCACCAAATGAATGATAATTTCAGCCAATTAGGGTCCTAAAGAAAAGTAAAAATACTGAAAAAATTCAATTCAAATTCGGGTGAATTTGGTCCAAATTGACCAAAATACCCCTGATCTTGATGGCAGCGTTTGGCATGCTTCCTGAAATCCAAATAATCTCAAATTTGGTAGAGGCAAATTTAGACAGTAAATAAAAATCCTATTCAAACAGAATTTCAATTACTATCTTTATGAGAGAGATATAGCAAGCCCTAGCCCTAGCCTTATTAGGGATGGCAAGGGGCAAAAAGGTAATTTTTAGCACCCAATCCACGAACCAGGGCTCCGATACCACTGTTGGGTAGCATAGTGGAAGCTTCATGGTTGAGCCTGGCCTTGTGGATGTACAAAAATATCACCTTTGTGTCCCTCTCAATCAAATTACATGCATATACATATAAACACAAATAAGCAGTAGTAAATCCAAATTACTTTGAATTAATATAAATTAAAGCAAAGATTAAATACTATTAACCTTTAGGGGCTGAGCCCCAAGGACGTGGCTAATCACCCTGCACGACCTCGTTGTTATATCAAGTATAATAATGGGGGATTAGAATTACCTCTTCTGATGAATGCTTCTCTTGAAAGTCAAGAGAGAAAGCCCTCCTTCCTCTTGCTAATTCACTGGGAAATATTAGCTTGGGATAGGGCTTGATCACCACACACCAAAGGAGAAAAGAAACTTATGTCTTCTCTTGTACTCGTTGGAGAGGAAAAGACAATACTTTGTCTCTGTATCGTTTGGGAGAGAAGAATAAAAAAACCAAGAATACGTTCTGGTTTTCGTCCCAGGAGAGAAACACAGAAAAGCTGCACCTTTTTCTTTTCGTCACGGGAGAGAAAACGAAGCCAATCACCCTTTCTGTTTTGCGTCATGTCCTCATAATGAACAGATGCTTTTTGTTTTATAACTGCCCACGAAATACACGTTAGATAGGAATTGGAAATCCTATCTCAAATAGAATTGTGGAGCCCACTTTATTTCTCTCAACCGGAACTCTCTTCCCAGTTTCGGTTTATGTGGGTACGACTCCCACAACACAACATAATGCACTCCAGGTGGGTGATGGTGGAAAGGCAAGGGGACGGGGAATGAGATAGGCCTGGTAAAGAAGATCAGGATAGACGAACCAAATGAGGCCATCGAAGGTGTTAAGTCCAGCAAGAGAGGCTGTTGACGGTCACCATGGGGTGGGGACATCACTCCCAATTGTACATAATGTGTTCCAGGCAGAAGTAGAGGCAAACACTTTGGGGCACCAGCGGCCTTGCTGGTGCTTCAAATAATTAATTTGGCAAGAGTGTTGTGAAAGTTCCCAATGATGTTTTGGATCAAGCTTCACAATGTTGTGCCCGGTGTAGGCA
This sequence comes from Saururus chinensis, assembly GCA_035235625.1. Taxonomy (NCBI): domain Eukaryota; kingdom Viridiplantae; phylum Streptophyta; class Magnoliopsida; order Piperales; family Saururaceae; genus Saururus; species Saururus chinensis. The sequence goes on from CP141140.1 coordinate 35,807,179, forward strand.
CAATCGGTACACAGGAGTTCTTTGCAGGGAAAGGAAAAGAAGTAGGAAGAAAGGGAAGAAGATAACTGGAATTTCATTAAGCATACTAACCAAGGAGGGAGACGACCCCTTTATGGTGAGTCGTGCCCCCCACATTGGGGATCGTGCCACTAGTGGGCCTGGTTCACCCGTGGTCCACTAGTACGCCCATTACAATTCATTCAAATTACAAATAACAGTTATTTGCTAACATAAAGGGAAACTAGCCTAATGAACAGAAATAAAGTACTGAAATAAAGGTAAGTACTGAGCCACTTGTGCACAACACTCCACCACGCTTCCGCACACGCCTTGACCTCAAGGCGACCACGAAAGAAACTGGAGCAGAAACTCATCCTCAGACATCCACGTAGCATCCTCAAGAGGTTGACCCTACCAAGAAACTAAAACTTTCGTGCTAATATGACCAGAGCGGCGGACACGATGCTTATCAATCAGGGCTGTAGGAACCGGGGCGGCAGAAACCACAGGACCCATCAAAGGAGGTGGAGGAACATCAGTGGCCAAAGATGGAGTGCCAATACAACGCCGCAGCCTGGAGACATGAAAGACAGGGTGAATCAGCGATCAAGGCGGAAGAGTCAGGTGGTAAGCAATCGAACCAATGCGCTCCTCTACAGCATAAGGCCCATGGAAACAGGGGGCGAGCTTGGAGTGCTCTAGCTGAAACAAGTAGACCTGGCGCTGAGGAAGAACAAAAACATAAACTAAGTCACCCACCGAAAACTCTCTGTCCGTGTGATGAGTATCATAGATCTGCTTCATTCGGTTTTGAGCCGATGACAAGTTATCCTTAAGCTAACGAAGAACCTTGTCCCGTGTCTGGAGCATATAATCAACCTCAGCCACCGAAGAGCGATGGGGAACATACGATAACACTGTCGGGGGTGGCCTGCCATATAGGACCTCAAAAGGAGTGAATCCGGCACGAGTGTGGCAGGCGGTGTTATAAGACCACTCCGCCCAAGGAAGAAGCTGAAGCCAACGGCGTGGCTGCGACATGGTGAAACAATGCAAATACTGCTCCAAACATCGGTTCACGACCTCTGTCTGACCATCCGTCTAAGGGTGATATGCGATGCTCATGTGCAGAGAAGTGCCCTGTAAGGTAAAAAAACTCCTGCCAAAACTGAGAGATGAAAACCCGGTTGCGATTAGAAGCAATAGTGCGAGGCATACCATGTAACTTGGCCACCTCCCTGACATAGAGCTCCGCCACTGACTTGGCGGTGTAGGGGTGGCCCAGAGCACAGAAATGCGCATACTTGGACAGCCGGTCAACGACCACCATGATAACCGACTTGCCCTGTACCACGAGTAGAGCCTCCACAAAATCCATGGAAATGTCCTCCGATACCTTATCCAGAATAGGTAAAGGCTGAAGCAACCCTACAGGAGATGCCGTAGTAGCCTTAGCTCTCTGACAGACATCACAAGCGGCCACATATGCAGTAATAGCCTGGTGAATGCCCTCCCACATGAAGCTCTGACTGACCTGCTTATACGTGCGAAGGGCACCCTCATGACAAGCCAAAGGGGAGTCATGAAAATGAGATATGATACGATGTCGTAGATCAGTCACCTCGAGGACCCATAAGCGGTCTTTCCAAAAGAGAAGGCCATCCTTTCAGGCAAAGAAAGGCTGGGCCGCTGGGTCAGTCTGGAGTGAGGAAATCAAAGTGCGAGTTGCCATATCACCTTGGTATGCCTGTGTTAACTCATCAAGGAAGGGACAAGCCGGACTAGAAAGAGCCAAACACTAACCTGGGGAGGCCCGGCGAGAAAGGGCATCGACCACAGTGTTATCAGAGCCCTTCTTGTAGACCACGACATAATCATACCCAAGGAGCTTACTAACCCACCACTGCTATGAAGGAGTGGACACCCGCTGTTCCAAGAAATACTTGAGGGGCTGGTGGTCAGTGCGAATCAAGAACCGGCGTCCCAGCAAATAAGGACGCCACTTGTCAATGGCAAGGATGATGGCCAGCATCTCTTTCTCGTAGACAGACAGGGACAGTGAACGTCCAGACAAAGCCTTGCTAAAGTAGGTAATGGGATGCTCTTCCTGGAGTAACACTGCCCCTAAGCCGGTATCAGAAGCATCGGTCTCCACAACAAAAGGCCGGCTGAAATTAGGCAGAATGAGAATAGGAGCGGACGCCATCGCCCGCTTCAACGCGTCGAAGGCCTCTTGGGCAGCCTACGACCAGAGAAAGGCCCTCTTCCGCAGCAATTCAGTAAGGGGTCAAGCGATCTCGCCATAGTGGGGAATGAATCGCCGGTAGTAGCCCGTAAGGCATAGAAAGCCCCGAAGCGCCTAGACACAATCAGGAGATGGCCAGGACAGCATGGTGGTCACCTTAGAGGGGTCAGTAGCGACGCCATCACGAGAGATGATGTGACCCAAATATTCCACCTGTGGGCTGCCAAACGAACACTTCGAACATTTAATAAACAAGGAATTATCTTTTAGAATAGCAAGGACAGACCTGAGATGCTCCAAATGTTCCCCCCATGACTTGCTGTAGACAAGGATATCATCGAAGAAAACCAAGATGAAGCGGCGGAGGAAGGGCCGGAAAAGGTCATTCATAAGGCTCTAAAATGTAGATGGAGCGTTCGTAAGGCCGAATGGCATAACCAAGAACTCAAAGTGGCCGTCATGAGTGCAGAAAGTGGTCTTGTGCACGTCAGTGGCCTGTACCCGTATTTGATGGTAACCCGACCTGAGGTCTAGTTTGCTAAAGATAGTAGCGCCCGATAGCTCATCAAGAAGCTCCTCCGCCACTGGAATGGGATATTTATCCTTCACTGTGATAGCATTGAGAGCCCTGTAATCAACACAGAAGCGCCAAGTACCATCTTTCTTACAAACCAACAACACTCGGGAAGAAAAGGAGCTCATACTTGGCCGAATGATACCAGAATGAAGCATGTCCGCCACCAGACTTTTGATCTCAGCCTTCTGAATGTACGGATAGCGATATGGGCAGACATTGGCTGGAGAAACACCTGGAATAATAGGGATAGAGTGGTCATGAGCCCGCACTGGAGGAAGGCCCTTTGGTTCAGCAAACATCGTGCCATACTCTGCCAAGAGGTCAAGAAGATCCTGCAGCAAGTCATCCTGCACCACGTCCACCGATGCCCGCTGCTAGAGGAGGAGTCCTTGCGATGCGAACCGAAACCCCGTCGCCTGAGCAGAAAGGAGAGTGCCTGGCTAGAGCCTTGGAGGCGCACCCGCTGTCCGTTTAGTGCGAAATCCATCACCAGGTCCTTAAAGTTCCAGAGAACGTCCCCAAGCTCCTAGAGCCACTGCACCCCTAACACCACGTCCGCCCCCTTCGTCGGAAGTAAGAAGAGGTCGGTCACGAATGTGTGGCCCTGAATGGAGAGTGCGGCCTGGGTACAGACGCCAGAACTTCAAAGGTGCTTGCCATCACCAATCAAGACATCAAAGGGCGTCGAGTCAGACACAAAGCAGCCTAGCCGCTGAGCAACTTTGTTGTTGATGAAGTTGTGAGTAGACCCACTGCCAATCAAAATGGCAACCTGTTGCCGCTTGAGATAACCCTGTACTCACATGGTGCGCGGAGTGAATGCCCCTGAAAAAGCATGCACAGAGATCTCCGGCAGTGTATTGGCAGGGTACGAAGAATCAGGCCCCTCTATCACCCCTGCCTCCTCATCAATCTCCTCCACTAAGAGACTGCCCTTGACGGAACAACAGTGCCCCAAGATGAACTTCTCATTGCAGCGAAAACAAAGCCCTTTTGAACGACGTTCCTCCATTTGCGTTGGAGTGAGACAGCGGACAATCGGGCCAGCTTGAGGGGGTGCTTGGCCAGTGCGGCCAGCCACTGAGCTGCTGGCTAGAGCGGCAAGAGGAGAGGCGGTCACAGCAGCCCGAGGAAAAGGTCCGAGCCTGCCCCCATGCCTCTGTCTAGCCAATTTCTCTTCCTCGATGCATGCATGATGCACGACATCCCGCATGCTGGAACAGGGAAAATGGCGCATCTCCTCAGAAATCTCTGGCTTGAGCCCTATCTTAATCGTGCCCACCAAGGCAGCCACCGGCCAATCCGGGAGGCGGTTAGCCACCTTCATGAACTCCATGTAGTATGCTCGTACTGTGGATGTCTGGCGCAGGGAGGAGAGCATTTCATTGAAGTCTTGGAACTCATTCGGACCGAACTGGACACACAATTCATCGGAGAAGGCGGTCCAAGTGGGGTAGCGTACCTCCTTCTCAAAGCTTTGAAACCATACCGAGGCATCCCCATCTAGGTGGAAAGCTGCTATTCGCAGTCATTCAGCCTCCGACTGCGTTCCCTGGTATGTGAGAAACTTCTCTGCCTTGTACAGCCACTCCACGGGGTCATCGTCCCCATTATAGCGCGGGAACTGTAGGCGGGCCAAACGAGGTTCCGCCCCACCACGGGCTGCCCCGTGGTGTCCTTGGTACTCCTCCCAGTTATCCTCCATCTCCTGGTACAAGTTTTGAGGGGGCGGCACTGTTGGGCATTTTCCCGAACACCTGGTGTGCCTCGCGAGCCCCAGGCCTGGCGCCTCTCATCCATGGCCTGGTCGACAGTGCCAAAGCGCACACGTCCTAGGCAAAGCACGTATCGTGGTCTGCCGGTGTTGGGAAGTCAGAGCGGAGAGGTTCTGGAGCCTGGGACGGACCCCCCTTTTCCATTGAAGCTGGTGGCTTTGACAGAAGAGGTGGTGCATGCTCTGCCTGAAGCTGGGCAACAGCCAATCCCAAAGCATCAATCATGGCTACTCCCATTGTTGTGGACGGTTGTCCACAACGGCTTGGCAGCTGGTATAGGTGACGGGACCGGCGCAGGGAGGCCGGGAAAGGGGAGAGGTACGGCATGGCCGCCAGACAGGGAGGAGAGGCAGGGGAGGAGAAGAGACAGTTAGACAAGGGATAATTCATTTCATAATCAAATGAGGGCCTAGCCCTTACACTTAAATAAGCAAAATAATGGGCTCACTAACAGATGCCTAAGGCCCGTTAACATAATTAAAGAAAACCCTAATTAACCTAATTACTTAAATGCCCTTATTACATAAAAACCCTAATTACCCTAATATGTGGCCCCAGTGGCACCCCCTGGCAGCCCCTAGGACGTTCACAACATTCCACCATGCTTCGCTTGCCCATCACCTCGTCTTCGAGGTGACCTAAAACTCTAGGCATCGGGCCCACCAAAGCTCCACTGTGAACAGCTGGTCCGGATCTATTGACGAGACACGCCGAATGATGGAGATAGTGGGTCACAAGAGCAGATGTGCAGAAGCCAGTACAAACATGATGGAAGTGCAGTTAACAGAACCAAGGGCAGAGCAAAGGAGCGGCCTCGACTTGTTGGATGCAGGACAAGCAGACTGTCCACACAGTTCTCCAACAAGCGGGGTCATCCCAACGACTATAGAGTGCCCCAAGATTGCCCACAGAGGGCATTAGCAGACAGCATCATGATTGGCCCACAGAGGGCATCAGTCGGCCTACAGAAGGCAATCTGGCTTCCATTGGGGCATAGCTCAAGCATAGAGCTGGCCCACTTGAGCACGAAGAAGATCTCCCTAATGCAAACGACAGCGGCAATGTGGTCCCTATGCATTGTAACTGTTTGGGAATGAAAGGAGAAGGAGAATCTCCATCTACGGCCAGTGGAATTCGAACCCACACAAGAAGGAAAACCCCACATGATCAGGGCTCTTTCCCGAAAGATCCGGTTCAAACTTGGCTCCTCTGATCTCCCTCCATGGCAGTCACCAGAAACACCCAAGCAGCACATGGTTAGCCCAAACCGGCCTAAGACCCGTATAAAGTCTGTAGACGGTGGGTGGCTTCCATGTAGTCACGGTCCCACTTTCTGCCATGGAATATCCAGCTAACGGAGATCGGGCTCACATAGCCATCTGTCCAAAAACTGGCATCGCGGTGTTTGGGAGGAAATTCATGCCCGGATAAAAAGGCGGAACGCGATGGTTCTGGGGCCATCAAACCACGAGCCAAAGCAATTTGCACTTCTCGCCGGAGATTTGATGCCCCATAGTCCGATCCACCATAGATCCAGCCGAAATTTAGGGTACTGGTGCTGGTTCCGTAGATCATCCAGAGATTTTTGGCGAAAATCTTGCAACAAAAAATTTCACCGGCTCCCAGGAAGATTCCGGCGGCAATGGCTTGCAACTGCGACGGTGGCTGGATGGGTCGCCACTCGAGGACGATGGGCCACCGAGAGGTAGCCCTGGCTCCCCTTTCTGAGACCCCGAGTGATGAAAGATCGCCTCCGTTTTCGACAGTGAAACAGAGAGTTGATCGGGCGGAGGAAAGCAAGGCGAACGGGGTCCTAGCGGCCGGCGTTCTAGTGGAAGGCGGAGAGATAGGAGACGGCAGTGGCGGCGGGCGGAGGAGGAGGCCGGTGGTTAGGCGAGGGAGCGACTGCGGTTTGGTCGCTGGTCGCCCATTTTCGACAGAAAAATAGGGTGCGGCTCGGGCGGAGCCCGACCGGCGCCTGGGCGAGTGGCACGGTGGGTGGCGAATAGCGAGAGGATGGACGATGGAGAAGAGGGCGGCCGGGTTTCTGGTGGATGGCAGAGCACAGATTCCTGCGGCTGTTTTTTGGTGGGCAATGTAATCCGATCTTCCCCTGCTTTCCCCTGTGCCCACTGGAGGTTCTGCTGACGGTGGTATTCTCCGGCCCAATCCGCTCCGGTACACCAGATATCCAGTCGAAATCCACTGGAGGTTCTACCCACTGGAAGGTGCTGGTTTTGAAAACAGTCCTCCAAGCCACCGGAATCAGGGATGGCCTGATTGTTCTTGATGGCTGGCAGCGAAGGATCCACCGTGTATTCCTTCCTCTCTATTCCAAATGAGCCAGCTGTGCCGGTGGCCATCATTGCCAGGGCGAGGCTGGGAACGTGAGGAATTGGCTTTCCGTAATGCTGTCCGTCGAGGAGACCGCCAGAGTGGCTAACGGGGATGTACTTGGCTGAGAAGTCATGTGGCAGGGCTGCGATGCCTCGCCATCTTCCACTGCCGCCGCTGTCGAGCGGTGGCTGATTCGTTGGTGGAGAAGGTGGGGCGTCGTGGAGCGGCTCCTTCGCTGGCTGAACATCGGGCACCCGTGGTGGAGGATCCGCTGATGGTGGAGGAGGCGGGGCGGCCTAGGGCGGCACCTTGGCTGCCTGGGATGCCATCATGGACATTGCCATCCTCTTCAAATCCTCGAGCCTCTCTTCAGCCTTCGTGAGCAAAGTGGTCATCTCTACCATCTCTGCCCGTAGATCCGGTGGCTGGTACGTATGGTGGCCAAGGAGTAACGGCTCCGATACCATTGTTGTGGACGGTTGTCCACAACGGCTTGGCAGCCAGTATAGGTGACGGGAGCAGCGCAGGGAGGCCGGGAAAAGGGAGAGGTAGCGGCACGGCTGCCGGACAGGGAGGAGAGGCAGGGGAGGAGAAGAGACAGTTAGACAAGGGATTATTCATTTCATAATCAAATGAGGGCCTAGCCCTTACACTTAAATAAGCAAACTAATGGGCTCACTAACAAATGCCTAAGGCCCATTAACATAATTAAAAAAACCTTAATTAACCTAATTACTTAAATGTCCTTATTACATAAAAACCCTAATTACCCTAATATGTGGCCCCAGTGACACCCCCTGGCAGCCCCTAGGATGTTCACAACACCCACGCTCAGAGCCTTGATCTCTGCCATGAGTTGTGCCATCGTGAACTCGCTGCTGGATTTATGCGCTGATTTGGGACTGTTCACAGAGGCGAGAACCACTTTCTCGGGCTGACTTTTCGGGGCCGCGGCAGCTTGCTTGCCTCGAGCTATGGCCGGGGATCGTAAGAGCTCCAATACCAATTTTGTGCCCGGTGTAGGCACAATCGGTACACATGAGTTCTTTGCAGGGAAAGGAAAAGAAGTAGGAAGAAAGGGAAGAAGATAACTAAAATTCCATTAAGCATACTAACCAAGGAGGGAGACGACCACTTTATGGGGAGTTGCGCCCCCCCACATTGGGGATCGTGCCACTAGTGGGCCTGGTTCACCTGTGGTCCACTACTATGCCCATTACAATTTATTCAAATTACAAATAACAGTTATTTGCTAACATAAAGGGAAACTAGCCTAATGAACAGAAATAAAGTACTGAAATAAAGGTAAGTACTGAGCCAATGCACTCGTGCACAACACACAACAATAGCAAAATGCTCAGGTTGGCTATGTATTTGGGAAAAGATCTAATTTTGTATGGCTTAAATATGTCCTCTCAATACTAAGGAATTGTTGTTTTGTTATGCAGTCCGTCACTGACTGTTTTTTTTATTTTTCAAGTTTCGAAATTACGTACCAAGATTGTCAGCACATTCTCAATCCTGCAATTTGGTATGCCAATCGCTTGAATCCTAGATTTAAACCTGTCAGTGAAATCACTAAAACCATTTCGGTATGAGACTGTTTTCTGCATTTACCGTTGCATTTTGGACTACCAAGAGCTTTGGGAATGATTGCTAGTAATATGAGACGGTGGGGAATACAATATCGGAATACTAAAAGATTTAAAAGAGTAGTGTTATTGCTACAATCTTTACAATATGACCACGAGCGAAATTGCAATTACGCCTAATATTATGGTTTGTGGCATTTGTAATTCACTCACGAAATCATAAGAACAATTGTGACTTTTCTCTTGTTACTAAATGATCATGGAAGTAGTAATTTAGGCCCTTGGGCTTATCCTACCTTGTTAAACTCCTCTTTATGCTCGGTGATGGTGCATGAGCCCGGCTCATATAAATATGACTTATTTTGAAAAAAAATATTTCTACGAGCTCAGGCTTATACACATTTGTTTTAGCCCATGTACTATGATACCTGTCACACATGAGCTTAGGCTCACACAAATAAAAATTATTTAAAAAAAAAATTACATAAGCGAAGCTCACACCCGTTTATGTAAGCCATGGAATCATGAGTACATAGCAAATCAAAATCCGACTACTCATAATGCCCACTCACCCAATACGCATGAAGTGGACTCATTTTAAAAAGTCGAGGCAATATTTTCACAGTAAAAAATAAATAAATTGAAATAATTCAGGTTCTTATCTACATTCTTCACCCGAGCAGATGTATACGTCTCAGACTCCTATTAGAACCCTTTGGCTATATCAAAATTCGTGTACATGTCCCAACTTTTTTTTATTCTTTCAATATCCAATACTACAGCGTCTTCCTTCCCTCTCATAATAGCTAGTTCAATGTACTTCACCTTATCTTTATCTCGAAAGGCTGCTTTACTACCGTTGATTAATGGGACCCACTTTACATGTGGGCCCCATGGTTTAAGTTCATAGGTTATGGAATACGTTGTGGATTTTAACTCCCTGGGCCCCGCTCCTCTTATGTGGGTCCCACATTCAAGGCAATAACCGCGCAACGAATCGCAATGCTAAAGCGGTCCCACTACCTGTCCTGATTAGCACGGGTTAACAATTGATTTTTCTTGATCACACGGCTAATAACGTAGTCAAATCTCACCGCTGCATCCAATTGGAGTGCGAGTAAAGGTGCTGGCCCCACTTTTATTGGCCCCACCTTAGAAGATCGGGTACAGAGCGTGACATCACCCTCCGACCTTCTTACACCCCCGAATCTCGCACCGCAGGATTGTCCGGAGCACGACACGTGGTGGGCCCCACCATCACGAGCGTGAACAATATTGTCCATTCAAAACACGCCGCGTGGATAACGGAGTGCGTGATTAGTCTAATCCGCGTCTGACGAGAACCCGCCCCTTTCTCTTCTTCAAATGAGAAATCCCCAGCTCCCGAGTCCGGGCGAGTCTCTGACCACGCCGCGTCACGAGTCACGTGATCCGCCCGGGTCACGCCCGCATTAAATCCGGTTCACGCGTGGACCCGAAGTCGGCGAGCCGGATGAATCGGCCCCGGATTCCTCCCCGCCCCTTTAATTAGCGAACCGGGGCCCATCAAATCCCCCCACCCGCCTCGCTCTCCCCCAGCCGGCGACGTAGACGACGCAGTAGAAGCAGAAGCCCGCGGCCGAGAAGCGCTTACGGCAGAAAAGCTTACGTTGGCTTTTAGCTTTTTTCACGGCCTTTCGGTGGTTTTCCCTTTTCACTGATGGAGCTGAGCATGGTGCCTTACAACGACCAGGTGGAGGCCAAGCCTGGCCGGGCTGAGCTGGACCGGCGCCAGGCTTCCGCCGTGGCGGAGGCCGAGGCCGCCAGGTACAGGGAGTGCCTGCGGAACCACGCTGCGGCCATAGGCGGCCACACCAACGACGGCTGCGGGGAGTTCATGGAAGGCTCAGCGTCGCCGCTCTTGTGTGCGGCCTGCGGCTGCCACCGTAACTTCCACCGCAAGGAGCTCCCCGTCGGCGGCGGACTCGATGGAGGTGAGTTATTGGGTCACCCTCGACAGCAGTACTACCTGCAGCACCACTACTACCAACAAAACCCTCACCGCAGCCAGCCCATGGTCGTGTACGACGGGAGGTACGCCGCGGCGGCGCAGATGGTGGCCCCGATGCAAGCGGTGGTCGCCGCGGAGGAGGTGGGAGCCGCGGCTTCGGCGCGAAAGCGGTTCCGGACAAGGTTCACCCCGGAACAGAAGGAGAGGATGGCGGAGTTCGCGGAGCGTCGTGGGTGGCGGCTCGGCGGCAAGAGGGAGGACGAGGAGGAGCTGCGGCGCTTCTGCTCCGAGGTGGGCATCAACCGCCAGGTCCTCAAGGTATGGATCCACAATCACAAGCATTCCCTCGGTAGCGCCAACGCCTGCGGAGGTGGTGGCCCCAAGGAGGAGGAGGAGGAGGTGGTGGTGGCCGAGCCCGCCACCCCCGCCACCATGACTCCATGAGCTGAGAGCAGCCACAATGCCCAGTTGCAGAGTTTCAAGAAAAAGATGGAAAATAATAAAATGAAATCAGATTATATCCCATATTGATGTATTTTCATGTCTTTTTTTTTTAGGGCTGGGAATTGGGATGATATTGAATTCATGCATTTATAGCAGAACTCAGGAACAGCTTTTTTTTTTTGGTCTATATCCTTTATGTTTTTTTTTATAGAAATCATCGTGGGATATTATGTTGAGAGATTAGTAAGAGCAAAATGGGCAAATTGTAACTTTTATAATTGGTGGATGCAAAAAATAGCTTATAATAAAATTTTGAATAGTTTGTTTTAGGGTTGGAATGTCCATGAATGTGATGGTGGAGGAAAGTGACATTAGTGGTTGGTGTTAGTATGTTCTTTGATGCAACTGGGTCTTGGCCATCATCTTCATTGTCACAGTTAAAATTGGAAGCATAGGGCCTTTTTTACTTATCTTCTTTCTTTGTCCATTGAGAAAGAGATCCCTAATCTAATTGGGTGGTCTTCAGCAAAATATATTTTCTTCAAATTTCATGATTAAATTTTCTTCTCTTAGAACTAAAAGAAGAAGATGATACAAATTCCTTCTTGCCTACGTTAAAAAAGTGGAAATGAAGTGGTGATAATGGAGGTTGATGATTTGGTCAAGAAATGGAGGAATGGCACTATAGAGTCTGACACTTGGGGTGTGGGCTACACAGTACACAGGCCTTGAGCCTTTTTTGCTGTCTTTTAGCAATGTTGCAAAAACAGTGGTTCCAGCCAACCCTTTCCATAAGTCTTTTTTTGTTTTTATTTTATCCTTATCATCAACTTCTTGTCTCCTTTCCCCCTTCAAGTGCGCACTGCGCACCCCCTCCTAAGGACAACTTATTCACATGGCATATTGTTGCTTCTTCAAAAGCCAAACCTAGGAGGATATGGGTCCTGGATGAAGGACCATGCTGCATATAAAAACATGTTCCTCAAATGTCTTGGAACTAGTAATCCTTCTCTTTGGCTGAAATACCCTTCTTTGTTGTGATACCTTTTTTTTCTTTCTTGTGATATACTTTTGAGATTTAATTCATTCGGTAATTTTCTTCTCTCGGTGAAAGGTCACATTTACAACAACATTTGAAAGCTAAAGACTCGGACTTAGCTCCAAAACTATTTGAGTGGAGCCAGCTGATAGTTTTTGTGCTAAAATTCTAATAATTTGTAAGGACTTTTTTGGTTAAAATGACTGTAATAAATTTAAAATCATTCTATTTGGCACAAAAATATCAAAATATTGTCTATATATTTCATTATTTGTCAACAAATAAAAATTTCTAATTAATGTAAAGTCAAGATATTAAATCTAGAGTAACATAAAAAAGTTAAATATTAATTAATAAATATATTATATGAATGTTGAAACTAATGCATTAGGGAAAAAGAAGGGGTTCAGATGCATAGGGTGTGCATTCCCACCATAATTGGTGGGAGTGCCCAATCAATGTCAGCCAACTCAGAAAAATGCATCTGATTCTAACACAGTTAGATGTATTTTTTTGAGCTAGCTGGCATTGATTGGGCACTCCACTACATAGGTAACAATCCACACCCAACTTATCTTAATCCAAAAAGATGTTATATTTACTAATAGAGTTTGATGCTTTTTGGACTTTGACTCGAAGAGTGATTTAGGAAGTCAATAGAGTCAATTATAAAATCATGAAACTTTTTATTTACAATAGAATTTTCCTTAAAATGCTAAAAAATAGAGTTATAAAGATTTTAAAGTCAAAATGGAGTTTTAGGAATTACTCCCACCATCCTAAATTAATAGTTCCATTTGGCAAAAAGGTTTGTTTTATATTAATTACTCTATTTGGTTAAATTTAAGTAGTTGGGTATTTAAAAAAGAGTATCATAAGCATATTTTCCCTTCTCTTAGGTATGAGTTTCACTTTTTAATAAAAATATATTATTTTTTTAAATATAGCTATTAATGCAAGGATGAAAGGGGTATGATTCAAAAGACATGAAGCAAACCTTTGAGTACAGGCGCACACAAAGGAAGAGGATGAAGTCTCGACTTTGTCGTGTTTTTTGTTTTCCTTATTGTATATATAGCTGTATATAAATATTATCAACATTAATAACAAAATAATGAGCACTAGCGATGCCCCCATGCATCTTTGTGAGTGACATGGCTTGGTACAACATCAAATAGAGAGTAATTTGCCCCAACTTCAAAAGGACTTTGACAATTTTTAAAGAAACATGGATTCCATATCTACTTAGAAACTCAACTCAAACATGAGAAATGTCTCATTAACACGAGGTGCTCATGAGGCATGTGCATTCTGTCTGCCCTACATGCAGGGCATTTTGTGCACTACCGAAAGCCCTTCATTTACACCATTGTTTTATGTTACATAGGACTATTTTTTCCTCATTCCCCATATATTACTAAGCTTGTTAAGCATTGATATACTTATATAGAATTCGCTTCCCCAACTCATGTATATAAAAAAATTGTTCTTATAACCCTTTGGCTTCATCTCTTTGTTCTAAAGGACTATCAAACCAAAACTCAGTTGGGAGTTTCATTGGGTGTAATAGTTATATAAATACTCTCTTCATACCACATTAATAGCTCTATTTGAAAAAAAAATTATTTTATATTAATAGCTTTATTTTGTTTAATTTAAGTAATTGAATACTTAAAAAAGAGTATCATGAACATATTTTTCCTTCTATTATATGTGAGTTTTACCATTCAACAAAAACTACTTTTTAAAATGTACCTATTAATATTGGATGGAGTGAGAACCAATGCTAACTAATTAAATATTTTTATAAATTAATTAATTTTTAAAATTAAATAAAATTATTAATACAAGATAAAAGAAGTATTAACATAAACTTAGGCAAAGTCCATGTGTGTCTAAGTAATGCCAAAAAAGCCAAATGATAGTATTTTTTGCAAAGATATAAATTTCGGAATGGGCATTCTAGTCATAAGATTACAAAGCTAACTCTATCCACTTCCATCAGCCTTGGAAAATGGTGAAGAGATTAAGCAAACAATAAATAAATAAAATAATAAAGAGCAAGTTAGCTGTAGGTAACGGTTCGTCGGGATCTGGGCCAGGGATTTGGGTTGGCGTCGGCAACAAACCAGCAGCCATTCTTGTGGGCCCAGCCACTGGGATTTGTAGTGGAGGTGGTTAATTAATGGGTAGGCTCTGACAAAGTGGGCCTCAGGCCCAACAACCTATCCTGGCAGGGTTATGCATGTGACCATGTAATAATTTCATTAATTTGTCTACTTATGGATTGGTCATCAGGAATTTTCATACCATTAAACAAAATAAAAGGCATAAAAATGGAAATTTTTATATCATTTAAAAAATTCAATAATTAAAGGACCTAGAAAAGAAGATGGGTTAGGATTAGGGAAACTGTAACACATTAACTCATGGTAAGCAAGTAGGACAGTAGGAGAGGGGTTGATAGTTTGATATGTGTGTGAAATTGAATTAAATGTAGCCCATATGAAGGACAAACTCAAGGGCAGGAACAGGATTGGCCGGTTGGTCCCCCACAATTTTATTTATTTTCACCGTCTCAAATTAATACTTCTATTTGGAAATAAATTAGTTTTATATTGTAAGCTAGCTTATATTCCTTTCTCATAAATATGAGTTTTACTATTAAATAAAAATTATTTTTTTTTTAAATGTAACTATTAAAATGGAACAGATGGCGTATTTCTTGCTTGGTTGGTGGGGTGGGGATGCAATCAGTTTATTGTTTAGGGCCTTGTAGGTCCAAGTATGCATGTCAATTCCTCATTCTATGTAGCATTACACTAAAGTTCTTATAATATTGTTATAAAGATGAAGTGAATATTGTTCAAAATGAACTGCTGATCTATGCGGGCCGCATTTTCAACAAACAGTCATGATCAGTTGATTGTTCATTATTTAAAGTTTGAATATCACAGTTGTCTAATTTAGCTTTTAGGCAACAATGAACCGCTCTTTGATTCTTTGCAATTTTTTTCCCATTTTAAATTCGTCAATATTGTACATATGCTTATTAAACATATATAAACAGCCATGCAGACATGATTTTAATCTTTAGATCATTTGGTATTTTTATTTCCGCGCAGGTCCCAAATAAGTAATTGGAAATTTTATTAAGTAGAAGAATTACAACTAGTTAGATCTAGAATTTTGAGAATTCCTAGCAAAGCATGAATTTGAAAGAACAAGGGTACACGTACACTGACCTTAAGTTTCCTATTCGATGAACGTAATAATGATAAACTGACCTTAAGTTTCTCCATTGTCGTTGATCTTTTACAACATGCCCACGATCCATTTCATGCAAAGTTGATAAGTTCTCCTGCATGATGCTTAGCCTTTTTACATACGGAAATGCCCCTTTATTGCTAGAGATTATTGACTGAGTATTACATGAGATTTACTCTAGGAGAGCCATCAATTCTCGAGATTGATGACGCACATATTAATATTAATGCATATTACTCTCATTTGCACTGATGTACACACATTAATTTGAGAATTGATAATGTGTCTAAATTAGGAGTAACTTGTGGAGAATACTCCAAGAGTACTCAATAATTTATTATCTTTTACGGTATCCTACTATCTACAGAACTCCTAATCATGCTCCACAAATGAGTTGGGCTTGGTAGGCCTCATTGAAAGGTGATCACTCTTAACCCGACTCTGGGTTTGTGTTCATTAGTGTCCTTATTTTCCATTTCCCAAATTTGTTATGACACATCCCAACTAGTATTACCCTTTATCTATACTTCTTTGGCCAAAGAGGGGCTTTATATATAATAACGTGGTGCTTCAAAAATGCCAACTATTTTTAACTCAAACGGAGTAGAACTACGCTAGGGGGAGGGGGTTGGGGGGTTGATGCTCTCCAAATACAACACTAGTTTTCCATGTTTTACTGGCATTCACAGGTGTAATACACTAGGGAGAAAGAGGGACGAGGTATTGAAGCAGTGAATGAGCATGCGATGGGGCAGGTGGCTTTTTACACCCACTCACCCACCCTTCTCATTTGACACGAGATGATGGATGACAATCCATTAGCTCGTGATGCGCCAAACACATAGTTTTCAATATACGACCCTTATATGTACACATGCATTAGAAGGTAAGTTATATTTTTTCTATCCTATGTTAATAGCTCCATTGAGCACATTAGAACTCTCTTTCTGAACACTCTCTCTCTCTCTCTCTCTCTCTCTCTCTCTCTATCTCTTTATATGTATATAATGATACACCATATTTTCAATCTTTATTTAACTAAAAATTATTTTCTATAAATCACTGGCAAACTACCGACACATTAGTGAGCTATTGATGATATAACACAATGTTACTATCAACACATCAATGGTCTATCTATGATAATCAGTTATTTCAAAAAACGATGTAGTTTTGAAGTTATAAGACTTTATAAGTAGTTATCCAATTATAAATAGCGTGAAATCTAAAATTGGGAGAGAAAGGGGAGTTTCACGGGAGTTCTAGTACTAGGAGAGTAGTGCCCGGGTGCAAATCGGGAAGAAGACTTGCGTAGGAGGAAAAAAAACATTCTCAACAGTATAGGAGGTCAGATTGCAATCTCCTCTTGAATTTCAAGAAATGTAATCAAATTTCATATTTTCTTCAAGTTCTTGATGATCCTGAACTCATGTTAACATTTTTAATTATGCGAAGTTTTGCAATAGTGAATTAAGATTATGACTAGTTTAATGTTTAATTTGTGGTTTAAATAGTTTATAACTGGTTTTGGAATAATTTTTTCAATAGTTTTGATGCTAGAAAAATGTGTTTAGAAAGTAAGGGGAGTCCATCATGTTTTTCCCAATCATCGGTCAGGTCATCCATGTATCTATGATTGCACTGATGAAAGAAAGATGATAAACAATGCATCATATGTGCATATGTACCATGCATGTTAACTGGTCATTAGCAGTGAGGTTGACACATCAGTGAGGCGTTGGTGAGGTAGGCTTACCCAGCTAACCCACTGTTGGTGAGGATTCGATACATCGATGAATTACCGATGGTCATCGGTGATCTGGATTACCTGTCAGTAAGGTGGACTTATATAACCTTCCCACTGTTAGCAAGGGTTTGACACATCAGTGGATCTACCAATGGTTATCAGTGATCTGATCAACATGTCGGTGAGGTTTCGATAGTACCTCATGATAATGTTTTTAATATGTTTTGTTGAAAGGAATAAACTATATAACAATTACATATAACTGCATGATTTACGATGAATTTTGTGATGTGTATGGAATGCTGAGTAAGCATGCACTAAGTAAGGGTTAGTAAACCCTAAAGCATATATATAAAACCATATGATGTGATGATTTTGTTACCCCCAACTGTTGCATTTGGCACAAAAGGTTTGAGATTCCTAGTGCTTTATTGTCTCATCAATTTAGTTATTTAACCATGAAGAACAGAAGGGTATGGTGTAAAATAGGATCATGATCTTCTAGCTCTTTAAGGATAGGAGTTAGTAGAGCTGCTCCCCTGGGTCGGGGGTCAGGTTTGAATGGTCAAAAACATAAAAAGATGATTGATCATGCACAATGCAATACATGAGGTTTCAATTATTATGATAGCCAAGATCTCACTCAGGTCCATGAGCCCTAGTAAACCCTTATTTCATATCGTGGATGAGGTGGTGCAGGCTTTAGGCAAAAACTAGGGTCGAATTCGTAGTAGTCCAATATCTAGTCTAGTATGAACTCTTAAATAAGACTACCGTGTCTAGAGAACCCTAATGTGGAGTTCCATGTTTGACACTAAAAGGTACGTGTGAATTTTGATCTCTATGTCAGTTGTATTGATTTTAACCATAGATTCTCTATTGGTATGTGTATTGAATCATTTGATTTCTTTTGGATTGCAATTCCACTGAGTATACATGTATACTCAATATCCTTTTTGGTGAAACTTCCATAGGGTGAAGACTTTACATGTATTGGGAAGACTGTAATTGTTGAGAGAAACCAACCTTAAGTTTGATGATTTATTTCTCCTATACGTTTGATGTTTAGGCATGAGAGAGTGTCATTTATGTTTTTCATTAACTTGTACATTTGTAGCAGACAAGTACTTAGCTATGACATGTGGGTCCTGTAAATATTTTAATACTTTAAATATTTAGATGATTATTTATGATGATATCACAACAAATGTTTTGTGAAAAGATGGTTCTCATGTCTCCATTATGGTTGTTGCATAGTGTTGAGGGTAGTGTTTTATATATTCTCAAGTGGAGGCAAATATTTTCTAAAAGAAAAAGATGGTTAGAAAAATTGAGGGCGTGACAATTCAGTATCAGAGAGATTCATAGGCTAAGTTATTACTTATCTATTAGCAATGTTCCCATTAACAAAATGATGATTGGTAAGGTTATGGGTATCAAATAATAATCTAGATTTGTCTAATTGATGTGTAGATTAAAATGGTTCGAACAATGAGTTAGGTGTAAGAGGCGGATGAGAGATTTGCTGCTAAAGTGGCTAGGAGGACATTGAAGAGGACGAGCTGGAGTTGGTGATCACCATTGAGTCAGGACCACCATTAGATTTTGTGTCCTCTAGTGAGGATGAAGATACATCATATAGGAGGAGATAATATTAGGTAAGTGAACTCTCAGTTTTTATTATTGTCTAATTAATTATTGTGTTTTACTATGGTTTGGATGGGTTACATGCTTGCTTGTCAAAATGAGAAATGAAAACAAAAAATCTTTCATTTCAGCAAAATGAACTTTTGAGTACATTGTTTGTTCATTACATTTTGATTTTTAGGAAATAGTGAAAACAACAAAAAGAATTACAGACCTAGTCCTAAGGACGAGGATGAGATGGTGGGAACTATATCGGCGTGACCGACGCATGCCCCACGGGCCTGGGCCAGCGTTGTGTGGGTTGAGGCCATGTTATGCATGCGGGCCTGTGTGGCGGCCCTATGTTGAGTGGTACATTCGTGTGATGCATGGTCCTGCGTGGTGGGCCCATATCACAAGTAATCAAACTGCACGATGTGCATCACACATGTGTCAAATTTTGAAGATGTGTGCACTTCACGTGGTGCGTGGATGCACCTCTAAATTCAAAATGTAGTCTTTTCTGTTCTTCATACTTCGAGTTCTAGTTCTCAAACTTCTCTTCACTCGTTCTGAGCTATTTTATCTCTGAATCAAGTTATTCAAGAGGCGTTTCCTACTAAATTGAGTGTGCTAGATGCTATGGTGGGGTCAATTTTTGTAAGCTCCCTAAACCGGTTTATTTAATCTTTCTTGTTAATATTATGTGGTTTAGTGTTAAATTTGGCTGGTTTGACTTATTTTTGAATTTAAAATGGATAACAATAGTTTTAATCAACATTTTCCTGATTTTATTGGTTTTTATGTTAAACTAGTCAATTCAAATTTTTTTAGAATTTTTTGGAATTTTGGCTATTTTTCCAAAAAAGGGGGCCTGGGTCTTGCCATGGGCCCTATGTTTGTAAATTGGGATGATGGGTCCCACAAGACCCTAAACCCATCTTATTCTAGTAATTAAGTGTTTCAAAATTTTTAAACTTTATTTTAGACTCAAAATGAACAAATTACCTATTTTTAGTGTTCAATTCTATTCGTACCCCAAAAGCCTATTAACCCCTTGACTTACTAAAATAGAAAGGCACAACCTCATTCCCATTTGAGAAGGGCTGGAATCAAGAAGCTAAGAGGCCCTAATCACCATTCCATGAGAGGAAAGCTCGATTAAAGTAAGATTAACTCGATTTCTTCATTAATCACCAAGGGTTTTGCCTAATCTTTTTTAATCCCATCTCTTCTAAAGTTAAATCTTGATTTTTACCACCAAAGTTTCTAATTTTAATCTATATTGTAAAACCTCTAATGAGGGATTTTCATTTTGGAACAAAATAAGCCCTAGATCTATGAGTTTTTAAGTGATTTAAGCTTCATTAATCAGATATATCAAAGTATTAACTAAACCCTAAATGTGGGTAGGGAGTTGAAGAGCTTCAAGCTTTGATTTTGGTCTAAGATCTCACCATAGGTAAGAGTCTTCATCTAAAATAAGTTTTTATTTTGGATTTGAAGTTTGGCATGATTTATGTGGGTTTTGCTTGGCGTGGAGCTTTAATGGTGGTTTATGTAAATATTTCTAATGATTTTCTTGTGTTTTAGTCGATTAACGACTAGATCTATCATTTTATGCATCATAGATGGTTTAGGAATAAGATTTTATTGAGATTAGCCATGGTTAATTAATTAGATGCAATTGTGTGATATTGCTTTTCGGGTTAATCGATCGGAGGCTTATCAAATTAGTTTTACATCCGAAAGGATGAGGTTTTACATTTGAAAGGAGAAGGTTTTATGTTTCTTGAGGATGGGTTTTCCTCCTCAGGTTGAGAAGAGCGACATTGATATAAGCAGAACACACTATTGAGACCATCTGGACCTTGAGAATCCAGGTTGGTGTAGCCAAGTGCACCGGCTTACCAAGGGATATCATCCTCATTAGGGAATTTACCCAAATTGCGTAATTCCTTCGGACTTTCCAATTGGGGATTGTCTAGAGTGAGCAAAGACTGCTTAAGATTCGGCTGATTAAGAAGGGTTGTTTTATCGATATGCATGTTTGTGATAGTGTGTTAGAGACACTTCTCTTATAGGTTGATTGTTCGTGGATATGCATGATATGTTGGTGTGTTAGAGACACTTCTCATGTAGGTTAAATGTTTATGGATATGCATGATATATTGGTGTGTTGGAGATACTTCTGATGCAGGTTGATTGTTTATGGATATGCATGATATGTTAGTGTGTTAGAGATTCTCATGCAGGTTGATTGTTTATGGATATGCATGATATGTTGGGTGTTTGAGACACTTTTCATGCAAGATGAATATTTTATGGACATGCATGGATATGTATAGTGTGTTGGAGACACTTGTCATGCAGGATGAATGCTTATGAAGGAGAATGGATATGCATGAATATGTATAGTGTGCTAGAGACACTCTTAATGCAGGAAGGATGTTTATCTTTTGAAATGATTATTCATGCCAAGGATGATATGTTGAGATACTTTCATGCAAGATAACTACTTATGGGTAAATATGTTTAAGTAATTACAAATGATAGGATATATTATATGTTTGATGTATCCACACGCACCTCATAAAGAGGGACCTAATCGTCTGCATGTCGTACCATACAGCCCCAAAATAGGACACACAAAGAAAGTGAGGTGAATATAAAAATCAGCAAGGTTTTGAATGTCAAAACGATAAATCTGAAAACATCATGGTCGGGAGTAGGCGTGGGAGCCTAGAGATCTTACTATCTTTACTTGTTTATTCTGCTAGTGTGCTAAAATTCAATGTTTGGTTGACTTTGTCTCATACTTTATTAGCCATTGTGGCTTTAGACTTATTTTAGATGTTATGACTTGAGCCATGTTGATGGCTTAGTGTTGTAAGATTGTGGGTTTATGAGTGGAGGACTAATTCAAATATAATGTTCTTTATATTTTTACTTATTTTCTCTTACACAATACTCCGTGTGCGATATACCCTTTAGAGGGGTCAAGTCTTCCTCAAGTTGTTAATTTGTCGACCCCTGCGCTTGAAACGTCCCTCAGACCGGGTTCAGCTCGAGTCAGCGAGTGTCGGGGCATGACAATTTTAACATTGAAACTTCTTCAAGTACTAATTTTCTACCAAAGGTTAAGGTAGGGGTTTAAAACTCTAAACTTATGCTTTGCCCATATACATTAAATTTTCTACAATATTTTATTTAACTTTGTTTAATAGCCAAATTTATGTAGAAATAATTTGCATATGCTACACCATGTTTTTGGATGCATGCATTATGTGGATAGTTCTGTGTTAAAACCTAGAATTATCATTTTATGTCTAGATACCTATCAAGAAAAATAATCGGTGTCTTCGCAAGCATACATGTGTAGAGCATCATGGAAAAGATCCTAACTTTTTGAGCCTCCCGTTGTCCCATGAGCATTGGGGGACTGCCATTCGGTAGCATGGCTTCTAGTTTTATCGTCATCGGATGAACTGACGATTTCTGAATTTATTTTTGATTGTTTATGAAATAACTCTTTTTCCAGCAAAGAGGTTAGAAAAGATTGTGTTTATTTCATGAATTTTCTGCTTAACATTACTTCAGATGTAAACACAACCTATTGAGTAATGCAACAAGGATTGAGGTGAAAGCGGAAAAGATTTCCGATTAAACTATCTTATTGCTACATTTGGTATTTTTGTAATTATTATGATACCAATGTTTAAAGGCATGCTGTGCCTGGAAGTTATAAATAGTGTACATGTAAGATCCCTAAACCCTAAACCGGTTTATTTAATTAAGTTTGTTGTAATTATGTTGTTTAGTGTTAATTTTGCCGGTTTGATTTACTTTTGGATTTAAGATGGTTAATGATGGTTTTAATCAATAATTTCCTCATTTTGTTGGTTTTTATGTTAAACTAAGTTAATTCAATTTCTTTTGGAATTTTTGAAAATTTTGGCAATTTTTATGAAAAGTTAGGGCATGGGTCCCACCTTGGGTCCCACATTGATAAATTGGGATGATGGGTCCCACAAGACCATTAATCCATCTTATTTTAGTAATTAAGTATTTCAAAAAATTTAAACTTTGTTTTCGACTCAAAATGAACAAATTTCCCATTTTTAGTAATAAATTTTATTTGTACCCCAATTTGATATTAGGTATACCCTATGACTTACTATAAATAGAAATCCCCAGCTCCATTCTTATTTCGGAAGGGCTGAGACATGTAGGCTGAGTATCCCTAATCCCCATTCCATAAGAGGAAAGCCTCATTAAGGTAATGATTAGCCTTGATTTTCTATTAATCCCCTAGGGTTTTGCCTAATATTTCTTAATCCCATCTTTTCCAAGGTTAAATATTGTTTTACATCACTAAAGTTTCTCATTTTAATTTATATTTCAAACCTCTAATGAGGGATTTTTGTTTTGGAACAAAGCAAGCCCTAGATCTACAAGTTTTCAATTGATTTAAGCTTCAATAATTGGATTTATTAAGGTATTAACTAAACCCTAAATATGGGTAGGGATTTGAAGAGATTCAATTGTTGCTTTTAGACCAAGACTTCATTGAAGGTAAGGGTTCTTCTTTTAAAAGGAATTTGTGTTTTAGATTTGACGTTTGGGATGATTTATGTGGCTTTTACTTGATGTTGAGCTTTAATGGTGGTTTATGTAAAGCTTGATCTTTGTAATTATTTTATTGTGTTTTAGTTGATTAATGACTAGATTTATCATTTTTTGAGCTTATATTTTAATATTATGAAGTTTGGAAGTGAGATTGAATGTTTATGTCGATTTTGCAGAGTTTTGGTTTTGGGTTCTTATAGTTGAAGATGAACAAGAGTTACTGTGTTGGCATTTGAACGACCATCTGGCCGATTGAACAGCTAGGCGTTCAAACGGCCTTTTGGTTGATCGAATGGCTAAACAACAAATTGCCATTTCATGCATTTTTGTTCATATTCTTTTCCTTAAATCTCATTATTATAGTTATGCTGAGTGATTTATACTTTGAAATGCTATTGTGAGAACATGAATATGATGATGAGAGCTATAATGATGTTCGTGTGTGAAGTGGATTAGTAATTTGGTTTAGCATGCTATAATTTCTTATCCTAAATTCATATTGAGTGATTCTTCATGTCTTACTTAGGATTTCAACAAGTTTACATAATGAGATTAGACTTGTATGCTTTCACATGTTATGTTAAATTATTGGTGAATTATAGTTCCATGTCTAGCTTAAGCGTAGTAATGAGTATGCTTACCTAAGTCTATCATGAAGTGGTATTTGACTTGGATTCATTTTTTTTCGTTAAATTTCATTATGATTTCAGTAAGGAAGAGTCATGATTAAATTATGATAGCATGTGTGTAGTATGTAGATGGGTTGCTCATAATGCATATTCTTATGCTTAGGATTGAATGCTACTACCATGTACACACATGTGTGGGGGTAATTATGGTGATTGTTTGACATTATGATTAGAAATGATTCATGTATCGCTGAATGGAGCACGTTTCATGAATTAGGTTTCATGTAGTATTTCTCACGTATGTACCATATTGCATGCATCATAAGATGAATTTATAAATGAGATTTTATCGAGATTAGCTATTGTTGATCGATTGGATGCAATTTTTTGATATTGCTTGTTGGGTTAATTAATCGGAGGCTTATCAATTCTGTTTTACGTCCAAAAGGATAGGGTTTTACTTATGAAAGGATGGGATTTTACGTCCCTTAAGGATGAATTTTCTTCCCCTAGTTGAGAAGAGCGGCAATGCTATAAGGAGACCAAAACTATTGAGACCATTGGACCTTGAGAATCCAGGCTGGTGTAGCCTGAGTGCACTGGCTTACTAGGGGGTATCTTCCCTGTTAGGGAATTTACCCAAACTACGTAATTCCTTTA
Organism: Saururus chinensis; assembly: GCA_035235625.1. Classification (NCBI taxonomy): domain Eukaryota; kingdom Viridiplantae; phylum Streptophyta; class Magnoliopsida; order Piperales; family Saururaceae; genus Saururus; species Saururus chinensis. The sequence goes on from CP141140.1 coordinate 35,831,736, forward strand.
GACTTTCCAATTAGGGATTGTTTGGAGTGAGCATGGACCAATTAAGCTTTGGCTAATCAAGTAGTATTGTTTTATCGATATGCATGGTTATGATAGTGAGCTTGAGACACTCATCATGTAGGATGAATGCTTACAGAATACATGATTATGATTGTGTGCTAGAGATACTTCTCATGCAAGTTAAATATTTTATGGATATGCATGATATGTTAGTATGTTTGAGATACTCTTCATGCAGGATGGTTGCTTATGGATATGCATGGATATGTATAGTGTGTTTGAGACACTTTTTATGTAGGATGAATGTTTATGAACATGTATGGATATGTATAGTGTGTTTGAGACACTTGTCATGCACGATGAATGTATATGAAGGAAAATGAATGTGCATGAGTATGTATAGTGTGTTAGAGACCCTCTTCATGTAGGATGGATATTTATGGTTTGAAATGATTATTCATATTAAGGATGATATATTGAGATACTTTTGTGTAGGATAATTACTTATGGGTGCATATGTTTAAGTAATGGAAAGGTAATCAGATATGGGATGATATATAATATGTTTGATGTGATAGACTATGTCAAATGCCATGATGTTTTCAAATTTGTCGTTTCCATATTCAAAACCTTGTTGAGTTTTATGCTCATCCCATTTTCTCTGTGTTTTCTGTTTTGGGCTGCATAGTGTGATGTGCAGACAATCACGTCCTCTCTTTATGAGGCACGTGTGGATGATGGTCGGGAGTAGGCAAGGGAGCATAGAGATCTTACTATCCTTAACTATTTATTCTGTTGGTGTGCTTGAATTTCATGTGTGGTTGACTTATTTCGGATGTTATGACTTGAGCCATGTTGACAGCTTAGTGTTGTAAGATTGTGGGTTTATGAGTTGAGGACTACTTTCATATTTGATGTCCTCTATATTTTTCCTTATTTTCTCTTACACAAAGATAAAGTGATGTGTTACTCCATGTGTTTGTTACACACGTTTAAGGGGTTAAGTCTTTTGCAATTCAACACTTCTTCGCTCCTGTGTGCTTCGACCGTTCCTTGGACCAGGTTCGGTTTAGGCCAAGTGGGTGTTGGGGTGTGACAGTATAACTATCAGTTCTACGCATAGTGGTCCTTGGGCACATGTAAAATGTATCCTGTTCCTTCTTCTAAATCTGTTAAATTTACTATGAAAATATCGATTATTACATTGAGACTGTGTAATGACTCCATATTAAGCTATAACTATTATTCTAAATATTGCATCTGATTTGCACTAACAGTCGGCATGTTCAATCACATGTGTAATAATTCAGCATGACGAATAGGAGTTTTATAATAATTATTATTACTTTAAATGGTGGCCATCACAGCAATGATGCAGTAGCTGTTATGGATGCTCAAGTGAAAGAGTTATGGCTAAATCAGGGAAAAGAGTTAGATAACTTAAAGTCTAAGCCAAAGGCCAACTTGGTTATTAAGTGAACAAAAGGAAAATCCTTTGCCCAGGGCTGGTGGACGAATTTGTAATTTGCCTCATGATGAAGGATGGGACGTAGAAGGGCAGGCTGAACTGGAGGTAGTGGATAACTATCACCATGCTTGCTGTCAGCCTAGTAGTGTTTCTACTCCTCTTGTAGAGGTTGTGGATGAAGATTTGGTGGTAGACCAAGAAGAGGGGAAACATTTGTGATGCTAGGTGGACGTTGCCCTCATACCGATCCACGTGACCACCACACAAGTCACGTGTGATCATCTCTCTATCCTCTGGAGAGATGGAGAAAATTTGTGCCTTGGGAGTGGAGAACATTGGGAGCCTGATCATCTGGACGATCTGGTCTATTGTCACCAAGTGTGACTTGCCTCTCATGAAGAGGTTAAACTCTGTTCCCTCCAAAACGAAATTGATTGTGGAGGTGAAGATGTGGAGAACCACCGAATGATGGCCTTGCCTCCCCATGCAAGGAGAACTATCCTATCAACCTCTACCTAATAAAAAAGAGGTAGTTTGTTGTCTCTTAGGATGACCTACCACTTCGCAATGACTTGTTCCAACCCTTGATCCTCGCATAATAGTGGGTCCACTAGGTCGAAGCAACAAGGCATGGAGGCAGATAGTGAAGAAGAAGAACTCTTTGAACTAGAGGAAGAGTTGAAGCTGGTGGAGGCCTGGGGATTAGGTCAAGAAGAACAAGGTCATGAGGCGGCAACAATGGAGCTCACTGCAGCTATGGCAAGTAGAGTCCATGCTGGTGGAGTAGTAGTCACCCTAGAAGGTAGGGGTTGGGCTGCTGCAAGAGCACGGGCGATAGAAGCTACCACTCAGGTAGAATGAGGAGTAGCTAGGTGGGCTGAAGAAGTGGAGGATGACCTTGATTCACTCGAATTTGTACTTTCCCTAAGATCTAGGAAATAGTCTAAGGAAGTAGAAAGTTGAGGGATAATCATAAGATCTTGCTCTCTTGGTCCTTGGCATTTGTAAAAGAGAGAGCAAAAAAGTTAGACTTAAAAAATTGAGTCTTTGAGTGAAGTGTTAGTGCACTATTGGTAGGCATCGACACATCAGTGCCTTCGCCCATGAATGAGTTTGTTACTGTTGGTGATCCCTCGATGCTTTGGTGAATGCAACGATGAGTTTCCAATGTCATTGTTGGTAACCATTAATGCATTGGTGATGCGCCATGAAACCCAAAACTTCGTCCAAGAATCAATTTTTAACTGGAAGGGCATTGGTTTATCACCAGTTTCCCTGTTGGGGCAATTGGGAGATGTGGAACCCCAAAGTGACGGGTGTGTGTGTGCAGATAGGAGTCTGATGCTTCAGTTCTCTTGTTGATGACACCCGATCCATCAATGTGTGTGGTGGGTGAACTGCGAAATTCAATTAATTTCAAATCAAGCAAGGGAGAGTTTTTGCATGTTGTACCTTGGTATTTTCAGTGTGAAGGTGAAGTTTTTCTTAGAGTTTGCTTGAAAAAGAAAAGCCACCAGAGAAGAGGGAGAACAACAACCAATGGAAAGGGGCTTCCTTTGGGAAGCCTTGGAGCTTGACAGGAGAGTGGCAGGTTGTAGTTGCCGAAGCCGAAAGTGGCAGATTGAGGTCGTGCAAGAGATTTGGAGGACGATTTTCAAAAATTATTGGTGGAGCCCAAACAGTGTGAGAAGTAAACAAATGAAGGAAAATGACATTTGGGCACCCTGAACGTGTGATAAAAAGGAAATCAGGCCCCATAGTTATGTTAATTTACCCACCAACATTTCGATGAAACTAAGAAAATTTTAAAATTTGAAATTCAATTTTTTTGAAAAATTATTTGAATTTCGGGCACAAAATTCTTTTAAGGCAGGAAGTGTGAATTTCATGCCCCGGCGATGCTCGACCAGAGCCGAACCTAGTCCAAGGGCAGGTCAAGCGCGCGGGGGCGACGAAGGGAAATTGAGAAACGATTTAGCAAAAGACTTAACCTTAACACGGGCGACTTAACAGAATTACGGAGTATGCACATTCCACTTTGAGCAAGAGTAAATAAGAACAGAAAGAGAGTTGCTTAACACAAAGTAAACAACTAATCTCAAACCCACATGCTTAGTCAACTATAGCCCACACTGGCTCAAAATAAGTCTTAAGCAACACAACTGTAAAATGTGACATAATCCATTAGAGAGCCCTACACAAAGGTTCTAAACATAAAGCATAAAACCAAGGAAAATAAGTCACACAAAGATCTCCATGATCACATCCAAGTAATCTCCGACCTTTCCTCAAAGAGGAGATCCTGTCCGTCTGCGTGTCGCACCACGCAGCCCCAAAGCAAAACACAAGAAAGAGGGGTGAGTTTAACAAACTCAGCAATGGTTTTTAATATAACTATCATCATCGAAAATATGATAGCATAGTAATATAATCATTCAGATCAAAGATTGACAAGGTGCATCATTTTCTGATCACACATACACATCACCTAAACCTGCATCATAGTGCATGATCCACATAGTGTCATTCACATCATAATAACCTGCATGAATGTATCTCTAACATACATATTCCATCATGCATCACATCATAATAACCTACATGAATGTATCTCTAACATACATGTTCCCTCATGCATCACATCATAACAACCTGCATGAATGTATCTCTAACATACATATTCCCTCATGCATCACATCATAACAACCTACATGAATGTATCTCTAACATATATATTCCCTCATGCATCACATCATAACAACCTGCATGAATGTATCTCTAACATACATATTCCGTCATACAACATATCATAACAACCTGCATGAATGTATCTCTAACATACATATTCCATCATGCATCACATCATCACATCCTGCAAAATGTATCTCTAACATACATATTCCATCATGCATCACATCATAACATCCTCCATTAAGGAGTAATCACAATTTAGTGTCACACAAACGGGAACATAGACAAGGCCACGAAGGCGTGTCATGGTCCAAAATTCTACACAAGAATTAAAGAAAGTTCGGGGTTGTCAATCCCTAAAGCTGCTCGCCCTGGACGATCCTGGCTAAGGATGTCCCATTCTCACACAAAGAATCTAGAGCAGGGGTGTTTGCCCAGAGACATCTCCTATAGAGGGGAGAGCCCGAGTTTCCACACAGGAAACCCTAGAACACGTGGTAGCGGGTGCACACGGCATACCACACTGGATTTTCAGGGTCCAGATGACACTCATAATAACAGTCTCACAATCCGCAAGACAAGTACACAACTCGTCCCCACATAATTCCATTTCTCTAGACTCAACCGGGGGAGTGCACTCGTTCCACACAGGAACTCAAATCAAAACATGTCCTTTCGGACCAATCAAGTTTCGATTAATCCACGACTGATTAATCCGGCACACAATTTCCCACATTGCATCCAATCGGTTAAATTCGATTAACCTCAATAAAGCCTCAATTGGAAATCCATTTTTATGATGCATGCAGCATGGTACATACGTGGGCAAGGCATACATGAATCCTAATTCATGATAAGTGCTCTCATCAGCCCCTAATGCATCATTCATAATCATAATATCAAGCTTCATCATCATCATAAATTCCCACATGTGTGTGTACCTAGTAGAAGCACTTCACTCGATGCATTTCAACATGCTTGAAATTAACTCACTACCACACTACACATGTGAATTAACATCTAATCATGAATTCTAGCGGAAATCATTGGAGAAGAATCATTGAAATCATAACCCAAATCAAAGCTCAACCCCAATGGCTAAACACATATAAGATCATTTATTTCATCCTTAAGCCATGACATTCACCAACATCCACACATCAACTAACCACATTCTATCATGACAAATCAGTCCATTAATAGGTTGTAGTCCTACTGAAAATATGCTTAACCATAGGGAATCAACCATTCATAATTTCAAGATGACAATTCCAACATCATGCCACAAACCATAAGTCATTCCACATATCTCTAATCATATATCCCAACTCCATAACCTCAATAGTGTGCCTATCCAGTAGCATAATATAGCTCAAAACACTCCACATTCATATGAAATTGGCAAGTTAAAGTGGAATCATCAAAATAAACATCATGCAAATAGAACACAAATCTACTGTGCAGCCGTTTGAACGCCCAGCAGGCCGGGCCATTCGATCGGCTAAACAGGAAAATTTCAAATTTACATTTTGGCCGTTCGATTAGCTGAACTAGAAATCTGTAGATCCGATAGTGTTGTCGTTCGAACTCCCAGAGGAGCCATTCGAATGCCAACAAGGCAGAAACAACCATCTTCTTCCTTTCACAATTTCAAACCGAAACTCCATTCATAACACATCAAATCATCGTCTAACCACCTATATACCATCAAAAGTCCACCATGACTTTCAGAATGCTAAACCACATCATAACAAGATAAAACCCTATGAAATCGGGATTAAAGATTACCATTTTCTAATCATGCAATTGGAACACTAAATCAAGTAACTCCATTCAAAATAACCCACAAAATCAAGAGTTTTAGCATAGACAAACTGAAAATTTTAAAGTCCATTACCTTATCCCTTGATTAGGCTTGGATTTGATGGTCACCCTTCTTAAAAACCTTACAAAGACATAGAGTTTGAATTAAACTCCATTAAAACCAATTTAACAAAGAAAACCTTAATTAAAAACTTAGATCTAGGGCTTGCTGAACATAAAAATCGGCTTTTGAGAGCTAAGGTTTGTAGCAAAAATGCAAATTAGTAGTTTTGATGTTTAAAAATGAATTGAAACAAAGCGGAAATGGTAGATTTAGAAGGGATTAAGAAGAAAGCTAGGATTTAGTGCTTAATTAGAATGAGCTTACCTTAAACACTTTCTAATCCGGGCCTAATTGGGGATTAGGCCTGACCTCTCCTCCTCAGCCTATTCCCAAAATGGGAATGGCTCAGGTTTGGCCTTTTATAGTAAGTTTTGGGGTGTGTATGGGTAAGTTGTGGGGTATAAATAGAAAAATAGGCTAAAAATGGGTATTTTACAAATTTGAGCACTAATTAAATCTGAGAAAATTGTGAAAATTTTTGTATAACCTTAAGTTGATGTCTGGGTTCATTTAACATAAAAACCAAAATTTCGATGGTGGGGCCTATAGGGGTCCTGCCAAAACCCTAATTTTTGGAAAAATAGTGAAAATTCCAAAAAATCCCAAAAATTCACATTTGATTCAAAATCACTTAAAACCACCAATCTTAAAGTTAATTTTGATTTAAAACTATCATAAACACCATTTATTTACGAAACCACCGAATAAATTAGAAAACGCTTTAACCTCACGATAACCGATAATTAAAAGAAAACAAAAACCGGTTTAGAGATGAGGGTCCTTACAGTGAAACCCTGAGTTTTTAAGGATAAAGTTATATTTTGTTTAACTAAAATTTTATTTTTATAAATAATTGGCAAGCCACCAATATGTTGGTGGGCTATCGATGATATAAAGCAATGTTACCATCGGCAGGCATTGACACATCGATGGTCTACCGAAGATAATTGCTTGCATTAGTTATCTCAGAAAACAAGGTATTTTTGTAGTTATAAGACTTCATTAAGTAGTTCTCCCGATATAAATATAGTGAAATCCATATTGGAGAAAGAGAGAGGGGAGACTCAAAGGAGTGCTAGCGCTAGGAGACTAGTGTCCGGGTGCAAATCTTGAAGAAGACTCACGTAGGAGGAAGAAAACATAGCGTCAGTACAGGTGAATTGCAATCTCCTCTTGAATTTCAAGAAATATAATCAAGTTTCTGATTTCCTTCAAGTGCTTGATGATCTTGAACTAATGTTTATGTTTTTCCTTATGCTGAGATTTGCATGAAGGTGCTTTAATGGTGAATTCGGATTATAACAAACTTAATGCTTGATTTGTGGTTTAAATAGTTTAAAATTGTTTTTGGAATGATTTCTAATATATTTGGTGCAAGAAATGTGTTTGAAAATTAAGGGGTGTCCCTGATCATGTTTTTCCCAATCATCGGTGAGGTCATTGATGTGTCAATGACTTTACCAAAGAAAGGAAGAGGAAGAACAGTGTCATTTGCAAGCATAATGTACCGCGCATGTTGACTGGTCGCTGGCAATGAGGCTAACACATCAGTGAGGTAAGCTTACCCATTCAACCCACTATTGGCGAGGGTTTGACACATCGGTAGATCTATTGATGGTCATCAGTGATTTGGATGAACTATTGGTGACGTAGACTTATATAATGATCCCATTGTCAGTTATTTGACACACTGGTGGATCTATCAATGGCCATCAGTGATCTAACTGACGTATAAATGAGGTTCCAATGGTACCTCATGGTAAGATTTTTAATATGTTTTATAGAAAGGACTCAATTATATAGCAATTGCATATAATTGCATGATTTACAAGGTTTTTTGTGATGTGTATGGAATGCTGAGTAAGCATGTACTAAGGGTTAGTAAACCCTAAAGCTTATGTATGAAACCATGTAAATTTGGTCACCCCCAACTGATGCATTTGGCACAAAAGGTCTAAGATCCCTATTGCCTTATTGTCTCCTCAGGCCAGTCATTTATCCATGAAGAATATAAACATATGGTATGAAGTAGGATCATGGTGTGGCTCTCTAAGGATGAGAGTTATGTAAAGCCACTCCTAGGAGTCAAGTTTGAATGGACTAGTGCATAAAATGATATCTTTTGCGTAGCAGAATATAGGAGGTTTCGATGATCATGGCAGTCGAGATCTAGGCACTAGGGTCCATGAGCCCTTATTACATGTCGTGGATGAGGTGAGGCAAGCTTTAGGAAAAAACTAAGGTCAAATTCGTGGTAATCCAATATCTAATCGAGCAGGAATCTTTAGAGAAGGCTACCATTTTTAGAGAACCCTAATGTGGAGTTCCATGTTATAAGTAGACTTAGATACTGAAAGAGATGTGCGGATTTTGATGTCCATGTTATTGTATTGAATTTAAGTACAAGGAATCAAAAAATGCAAGTGGGGAAGGAAACTCTAGTCAAAATAGGCTGGCGACTATAGTGTAAATAATCTATAAGTGGGGTATGGGATAAAATATGTTAAAATTACCATGTTACCCTTCTCGTCCTGGTCCCAATCACTTTCTTCTTTTGCATCTTTGGTCACTGGTAAATCTACAGCATAGTCTCCTTTCTCTTCTGCATCTTCTCCTTCTGAAAACAAAATACTACCACTATTCCCTGCACAATCTGTCACTGTCCCCAACTCTCTCTGTTGTCTCCACCTCCTCCCTATTACAGCTAAAGCACACCTAGAAACTAATACATTCTCTCCTACACAATTTCACATTGGTCCCTACTCTCTCGTTGTCTCTGCCTCCTCTAGTAAGGATGAAGCTCGCCCAGAAGCTCAGCTAGAAGGTCACCCATAAGCTCTTCCAAAAGCTAGTCCATTAGAATTTGAAGGTTAGCCAGGAGCATGACATTAGACCCTTTTACAATGCATGTACAACTTTTGGACTTGCACTCTACTATTGGATACAAAGGTAAGCTGCCATTCATAGCATGATTCGTTAAGACTGATGTGGTCAATTATGATGGCTTATGGAAAGTGTGAGGAAGACGGTGTTGTGGGTGAATTGGTGTGATTAAAATGCAAAAGTTTTGCGATGGCTTATATAAAGTTGGCATGGAAATTAGTTGCACCACAGTTGAGAGGCAAGATCATCACAATTGGGATGGTTAGTAAATGTCATCTCAACAATATTGTATTGCATCACAAACCCACACAAATCACTTTGAAGTATAAGGGATGTAGATGTTGGGATAGAAACATAGTTGCAATGCAAGATCACCACAATTGGCCAACAACTACCATTGTAAGTGGTTCACAACTAACTTCGCAACAATAGTATTTTACATTGCAAACACTTCGCAACATAATGTGTTGCATCACAAATCCCTTCACAATATAGGGGATGTAAGGGAATATAGGGGAATGCAGTACAAGTTATTTTGCTAGTTGATTTGGAAAGAAATTTGTGTTCTATGAGTAAGTAACATTGTTGTAACTATGTACAACATCCTCCATCAAAGATAAAATTACTGGCGTGCCATGAGGGGATTATTGAATGCAACCCCAATTGCAAACTAAAGATAGTAGGAGGTGATCATTTACATTATGTTAAAAAGGAGGATACTATCAGTTCATTTGTGCAATGGATAGTAGAATCTTTCAAAATTTTCGATGAGGATGTCAATTGGAAATATACATAGCCTGACTTGGATGAGGAGGCTATTATGGCTAATGATATGGAGTTAATGGAGCTTTTGGATGTATTCAACCACAATGGAGAATGGTACAAGCTATTGGTGATAGAGGAGACATGGCAGAGGAAATTGCAAACACAAGCTAGTGTGTATGACAATATGTTAGATATGAAAGAGAAGTCCAAAGATGACAATAATTAAACAATGATATTGCGATTGAGTATTTAGAAGAACAATTTCATAGGACTTGGGTAACAATTTAAGGATCAATATGAAGTAAAGAATGCATTAAAATAGTATTATATTGCTCACAACTTCAAATATAAATACAAGAGGAATGGAAAATGAAGAGTTACAACAATTTGTGGAAGCCACGGTTGTAGTCCAAAAATGCATGTCATTTTTGACCAAAAGATATGTTATTTACAAGTGATGTATGTTCACCCTTGTACTTGTGCTGGGAGAATAGGGAAAAACTATCATCCTGATGCATCACAAGGCTTCTTGTCGAGTTGGTTGTGGATATTGTACGAGAGAGACCTACATATTATCTGACTAATATGGTGAAGGAAATGTGACAAGAGCACTAGGTAACTATCACCTATCAAATGGCATGGTGTGTGAAGGAGGTAGCAGCCACCTGCATGCACGGGGATTAGATGGATTCATACAATGATCTCCCATGGTATTTTAACAAACTGACAATGACAAACCCCGAAAGCTTTACACACTATGAGGTAAGCCCAGAGAGGAGATTCTTGTGTTGCTTCATTTCATTAAATGTAGCTATTCTTGAGTTTAGATATTGTCGGCTCTTACTATTTTTGGATGACACACCCCTGAACGGGAATACAAAGGGAACTCTATTAGTAGCAAGTGTAGTTGATGGTGATGATCAAATCTTTCCATTGGCCAACTATGTTGTAGACAATGAGAATGAAGGCAATTGGGTGTAGTTCCTTTATTCATTGCAAGCCGTTGTGGATCATGAGAGGTGGATTTCATTTGTATTTGATAGGGAGAAGGGATTGATCAAGAAAATCATTTCAATATTCTTTGACAGATTTCATGGAAACTGTGTGCAACACTTAGAGCAAAACTTAAAGGATAGGGGATTGAAAAAGAATATGGTGGTGTGCAGTAAAGTGCGGGTGCCAAGATGATCCACATAGTTGAAAAAGTAGCATATGCGCATGAGTATGCGAAAGTATTGCTTGAGCTCCAACAAGCATCAAAGGATGCAAACGATTGGGTTTTGTTAAATGAACATGACCACTGGTGTAATGCACTATTTCAACATGAAAGGTATGAGCACTTGTTAAATAACATAGATGAAATCTTTAATAGTTGGGTGAAGGTAGATCATACCCATTAATTGGCCTTATTGATGGAATTCACATGAGGATAATAACAAAGATGCACGATGCTAGGACATGTGATGAGCACTAAGAAACATATCTTATTCATAAAATCAATGACAAACTCTATCATCAATGAGTCTCAGACACTTAGTATCCTAATTGCAAATGAAGATGTGGTAGTAGTGGAGGTGGAAGGGCATTATACCGTGGACCTTGCTAACCGCACATGCTCTTGTTGAGGTTGCAAATAATGGGCCTCCCATGTACACATTTTTGTGCTGCTATTTGTGCGAAGTGAGGTACACCAACCATGTTTTGTGAGGGAGATTATTGGGCGACGAAGTGTTATTACAACGCTTGTGAGGAAACTGTCTTCCCCGCACCCTACATTGCGAGTCAGTTAGAGAGAACACTCCTCCCTTCTAAAATGAAATGGTCAAGATGTAGGCCAAAGAAGAAGCACATTGAATATCAAAATCATAGAGTGCATCTATTCATTGCAGCCATTGTGATGGTGTAGGGCACAACTGCCTTATATGCACAAAGCCAAACATCTAACACAGGAGAGAATAGTTTGTTTCGAATTTGCTGTATGAATGCTCATATTTTTTTACCTTTCTATTATTAAACATATGGAAAATCAAGTTGTACGACTTCTATGTTATCTAAACTTAGCAGTTTAAGCATTGCAATTGCATCCAAATATGTTACGAATGCATAGAAGTGCAATCACAATTGCATTGCAAACCCATCAAGGGCGTTGCAATACCATCACAATATCATCACAATTAATTCACAACTCAATTGAAATATCATGATAGTGTACATAAAACCATTGCACATCCATCTCAATACCCTTATAGTGTAGATAAATTCTTCACAACTCCATCACAAGACCCTTACATAGTGTACATAACACCATCACAATACCCTAATAGTGTACATTAGTCAATCGCAATACAATAATATATTGTACATAAAGCCATCAAATTTACATTACAATACCATGTTACCATGTAAAACACACATGAATAAAATCATCACAATTCCATCTAAGATCGGTATCTGAGAGGTTAATATCCATTCAATCGACCTAGTAGATCACTAGATTGTTCTTAAAACTAGTACTTTTAATAAGTAAGAATTAAGAGTTCTAGCCTCTATGTGCAGAATTTTTTATTAAGTGAAAACCATTAAAACCTAGTTATTCACTCAATCTCACTCACGATTATCAATCAATCAACCAAAAAGTAATCTACTAATAGACACAACAATTTATGTGGAAAACCCCAACTATGGTAAAAAACCATTGTAATTCCAAAGGAACCAAATCAATCCACTAAAACTTAGATTTTACATGAACACAAACAAACCACCAACCTTGTTTAGACTCTAACACAAACTCCTCTTGTTTAGATCGTTGTTGTTGGCCTTCAAGTCTTCATGGATTGCGAAGCAGTTATAACTACTTCAATGGCTGCCTCTTCATATGTAATTTCCACGTCTTCAATCTCATGCTTCTTCATGAGGCACTTACTTAGGGTTGGGGAAGAATGGACATATCTATCGTGCCCTGGGTTTTCCAATGCATATAAAATTTTGTAAAACATATTGGAGTTTGCCCAGGCCCATGGTCAAGAGGATTCACCATAAGCATAGCATAAAAATTTCATTTCCGAAGAAATATGTTGTATGTGTACAAACACTCAAGGAGAAAAATAAACAAAGGTTTCTTACTTAAGACCTATGGTGCGGTTGAAAATTTTCAGAAATTTCTCAGAAGCTCCCAAAACTTCCCTTCTACTCATGTACTAAGCTTTACAAGATCTTGCAAGGTCTAGGGGGCGGTGAGTATTTTAAAATACACAGTAGGAGATTTTATACTAGCAAGCATAAATATAAGTTGTGCCTCTCACCCAAAACCTCCCCTAGAGCTTCTAAGCACATGGGATAAATAATACATTTAATAAAACAAACTATTCCACTCACCCAAAACCTCCCCTAGAGGTTCTCCCTACGTATCGAAGATGTTTCTAGGGTTTGTAAGCTCTCATGACTTACTATCAGTATCCCAGACACCTACTCCTTCCAAATGAGCTTGTAGGTACAAAACAGCAAAACACCTCGTGCTTATGGAGAGAAGAGCCATCTGTGATCATGGGATGCTGGGATTTAGAGAGTAAAGAGTTTTCCAATGATGCTCTCTACCCTAGCACACGTAGCTTTGTTAGTGGCATGTGCCCTTTGCTAGGGACTAACAATGGTTTCTGCCCTTTATTAGGGGTTAAATAGGCTAAAATGTGTATTGTGCATCCAATTCCAAACCAGATTATCCGATTCTAAAATGGATTACAGTTGTGCCCTAATTAAAGCTTTGGACAACAAATCAATATTGACTTCCCTAACTCAAAAAGCATGTTTTTCCTTTCGAAATATTCCATCCCAATGTTTATCATTTCAAAACCCTAGCTTCACCTCTACAAGCCATGAGAGCATCTCTAATAATGATTACAAAGATAGGGTTGACTACTCATTCCAACGAGACGTTTACCCTTTCTTTATCCCATTCTAGTAAGTCAATTATCATGCTTGTAAGTATTTTAAAAAGCATTCTTGAAAATTATCCTTTCAAAAGGAATTAATTATCTAACACAACATTTCAAACACATTTTACTCATTCATAATTAAAAGAGTGGCGAATCTAGATTTTCTCTATCTCACACAAATCAACGTGCATAATTCATAATCAAGTTTAAAGGATAATCATTGTATATAATGAATATATGAGGTAATCATAAAAATTAGAGTGTGTACTCCATATCATACTTTAAATTCAATAGATCGAATATATGAGAGAATTATAAACATATAGTATATAATTCATATCCTATGGCAAAGCATAATCATTCGATAAGCCAAATATATGCAAAAAATATAAAAACATACCTTGAAACCAACTCTAACACTTAGCGTGCTAGATTCATATATATATATATATATATATTAGTTTCAAAAGATAACCAATATAAACATTTTTCCCTTAGGAGAGGATATCTGCAAGAGTTCAAAAGTGATGAGCTTAGCTCTCTGTACTTGGATGACAATTTTCTGGGCTTTAGATCTCTCTAAATGGGAAAACAACCCTGCCATAATGTCTTACATGCTTGCTTTAGGTAAGAACGCCACTTGAACGACTTACATCGAACTTAAAATAGCTTAGAAATCAGGTTTGTGGAGTGTGGGAGAGAAAAAGTAGAAAAAATAGAGCCCCCACTCCTATAATTAGGCATTTGAGGCAGTTTTGTGCCATGAGGTGTGCAGAACCATTTTCCATTGCATGACCACTGCATGCAGCCTGCACATGCATCACACAGGTTGCTGTAGCATGTCGCCGCTGATGCCAGCTTGACACAATAGTTCTTTTTTTCAAAATAAATAAAAATCTTTAAATGTGCGTAACTTCCTCTCGAGAACTTAGATTCACTTGTTCTTAGTACTGTTGGACTCGTATTGATAAGACTCACGAAACTGGACCCCACATAGGTTATAATCCAACACTTTTCAAGTAGCACACACCTATGAGGCATGCTTCCTAAGATCATAGCTTTCGATCCCAAAGTCTAATTTACACAATACAAGACTCATTACATTCATTTTCCAGAGCTCTATCACATCTTTGATAAAGACTATGGAATAGACACATATAAGTCTAATCAAGGACATGTGCAGAATCCCTCACATAATTTTGAAGCATGGACACATGGAACACATAATGAACACCATCGAGCTGTGCGGGCAAGGCCAGTCTATAAGCCACCAACCCTATCCTGTCAAAGATTTTAAGCGTTCCTACCAAAGTATTAAAATGCATGATAAGTTTCTAGTGTATTAAAATGACCTCTCTATGCTAACCCAATATCCTTGGTAAAGTTTTACCAGGGGAGGTTGTTCATGGCATGCTAGCACAAACTAATGGTGAGCACACGTGACATCACGTGTAGCATATGTAGCATCATGTGCATTGGACATCACGTGCACTAGTGCATGTGCCATTGATCCCATGGAAGCTTTATCAAGATATTTAGATTACTCTCTACTTGGGAATCAGAAGGCAAACTTTTTTTACTTGATAATTAAAGATCACACATTACAACCCTCCCTTGAAAAGTAAAAACCAGAATAACAGTGGAAAGTTGTGAAAATGAAGAAAGCTACACCCTCTGCAAGGGCAACAACAATAAAAAATTAGTCCACCCAAATATCAGTGCAAGCAAACTAGGTTATTTCAATTTGCCCTACCTTGTTTCTCACTGATTTGTTTGTAGCAGTATTTTAAAAGCTGGGCTGCCACAAGCTCTGAATGGTGGGTCACATTTTTCTAGTTTGACTGAACATAAACTCGATATAACCTAGTTTTTATTACTAATTGGCCTTGTCCAAAAAATAGCCCTAGGTCTGATTGGAGCAGGTTTAGGGCTATGCCCCTTTTTAAAACACTAAGACCATCCATAACAAATTATATAAACCAATATAACCCCATTCTACACCCAACATGTGACCTTCTCCGTCATAAACTTTGGGGTAAGTTGTCCTAAGTGCTAGGAATAGTAGCCAAGCTGATGTAAATGGAGCTAGCTTTGAATTAAATGGAGAAATGGGACCGAAAGAGGAAAATCCATGACTTTGTGTTCAGCGATCGATCTCATGTTGATGTTTTGTTTAAGCTGAGGCCCCCATGATCGATAGGGCCACAGGAGATCGATATTGTGAATTGATCCATTGCATTGTGTAGATGAGACGATTGGGCTGTTTCTGGGATAAGGATCAATTCCGTTTTGGATTGGGAGTTTTGTTTAGGATTACTTTATTTTGAGTCTTTTAAACTCCTAGAACTCTTTATTCCATGTCCTTTTATTTATTTAGGCATTTTTTAGTTTATTTTTTCTATTTTTGATTAGCTAGTACTCAATGATAGTTGGACTTCTTTTGTTTACAATTATGCCATTAGGACTTGTATAAAACTTGGCTATTTCATGGAAGCCATTAGAATTATGAGTTTTTCTGAGTTGATGAAGAAGAAGAGGGAAATTCTTTCTCCATTGTTTTCTTCTCTATTTTGTGCATTTACTAGTGTAAATCGTGAGATAGGAAAGTTGTGTGCGCCTACAACCAAATTAATTGAACTACGTGAGTCCTGCCAATCCCAGCCCAACAACAGTTCATAACCCTACGTAGGTCCAACATGCCACCCCGATACTAAGGAGGACATTTTGCAAGAATGGATGAGATCAATTATCACAATGAAGTAGCATGGCTGTAGCAACTGGTTGAACAACTAATGCTTCATATGGCTAATTTGATAGCCATCCTTACCTGCAAAACCCCCAACTTGGGTAAGCCCAATGACCGAATCAAAGATGACGAGCACTAAGAAGACCATAAGTTTACGTGCCACCGAGATGAGATGATATGGTGAATAGGCACTGGAAGTAAGATTGAAGATCGGCACTCCTAAATTTCATTGGGGGATACAACCAAGGAGTTTCTAGATTAGGTTATCAATATAGAAGACACCTTTATTTGAAGGAGGTTTCAGAGGACAACTGTGTTCCTTTTGTGGTGGCTTGCTTCTAAGATCAAGAAGCCACATGGTGGTGGCAACTTAAATCCACTCATATGCACAAAGGCAAGCCGAAGATCAATAAATGGGAGAAGTTGAATAAACGAATGAGGAATACCATACAACTTTGCTCGAGTGATGTATGAGCGATTACATGATCTACATCAAGGATAGAAGATGGTGGATGAGTATACCAAAGAATTCTACCAATTGATACACCGTAATGACTTAGCTGAATTGGAGGAATACCTTGTATCTTGTTATATTGGAATTTGTTTCATACCTTTTCTGTGTCGGATGTTCATTTTGGAGCTCTTTATTTGGAAAAGCAATGTCACCTTTTAGGATGACTGGAGGCACATCTCTTGCCACCTAGCAATTCCAATAATGTTTAAGTCACTTCTTAGGCTGAACTTTAAGGCAATTAAATTATTGCAAAGACCTCTACAAGTGTTGGTCCAAAGTACTTCAATGTGGAGGAGTGGGTCATAGATCAACATATTATCCTCGAAATAGTCGGGCAGGTAAAAGTTTATTTGCGGAATATGATGTTGTTGAATTTGATAATATTGATTTTGATTACACTAACCCTATATATGATGAGCATGAACAAGATGAATAGATAGTAGAAGTTGATCATGGAGAAGCTTTGGTGACATGTCACCTTTATTTTGCTCCTAAGGATGCTGAGAGTGATCGTTGGCTGAGGAACAACATATTCCATACCACTTACACTATTGGGAGTAAAATTTGCCAACTTGTGATTGATTCAGGAAGCTGTGACAATGTGGTAGCTGAAGAGGTGGTTCAAAAGCTTCATTTAAGCACTACATATCACCCCATCCATATAAACTTTCTTGGTTGAAGAAAGAAAGTGAGGTACAAGTTTCTAAAAAATGTTAAGTTCCTTTCTCTATTGGCTAAATAATAAGGACAGGATATGATATAATGTTGTGCCTATATGTGCTTGTCACTTATTACTTGGACTGTGATAGATGTGTAACACATTATGACCATAAGTACACTGATAGATTTGTTTGGAATAATACTAAAACTATTCTTGTGTCCCATAAGGATGAGATAGTTAAACCCCGAAACAACAAAGAGGTGACTCTTTTGTCCAGGGAAAAATTTCTTGAGGAAATAAAGGGGATTGATGTTGTATATGCTTTTGTGGCTAAGGATGTTAGTGAAGGTGACGATATTTCCAAAAGGGTTCAACATTTGGTGAAGATGCTTTGGGTTGTTTTTCTAGCATCCCTACTAGATGGATTGTCACCCCTTTGAGACATCAAACATCAAATTGAGTAAGTGTCAGGATCTACACTCCTTGATCATCTACATTATAAGATTAGTCTTAAGGAGCTTGAGGTGGTTTAGTGACAAGTCATTGAGTTGTTGAGAAAAGGGCATATGAGAGAGTTTGTCTGTATGTTGTGTTAGCATTACTTACACTAGAGAATGATGTTAGTTGGCATGTATATGTGGATAATCTAGTTGTTAACAAGATTACTTTTAAATACCGGTTTCCTACTCTCCACCTTGATGAATTACTTGATCAGTTAAGTAGTGCTTCTATATTTAATAAGCTAGATTCAAAAAGTAGGTATCATCAAATTAGAATGATACCGGGTGATGAATAGAAAACAATCTTCACGAAAAAGGAAGGGTTTTTTGAGTGACTGGTCATGCATTTTGGGTTGTTAAATTCTCTTGACACATTCATGAAGGTTATGAGCATGACTCTTAGGCTGTTTATTGGCAAATTTGTGGTGGTTCATTTTGATTATATACTTATGTATGTTTCTGAAATTGATTCTCACTTACAACATCTATGAGATGTATTAGTTGTTCTTTGCAGGGATAGACTTGTTGTAGCTAGTAAAAACATCCTCTTTCATGCGAGATTCTATACACTTTCTTTGCTATGTTGTCTCAAAGGATAGAATAGCTGTGGATGAGAATAAGGTTGATGCAGTTGAGCAATGGCCAAGACCTACTAATATATATAAGGTATGAAGTTTTCGTGGGTTAGCTTCTTTCTATTGGAGATTTATTCCCCATTTCAATACTATCATAGCTCCCATTACTAATTGTATGATGTTAGGATCTTTTGTTTAGAATGATCAAGGTGAACGTGCTTTTACTATTATATAAAAAACTGATTTTAGCACTTGTATTAGCCTTGAGGGGACAAAGTGTTTGCAGAAGAAAGTTTCTAAAAAGATCAAAGGGAAATGAGATTCATGCTAAAGGGACATCTAGAACTTTCGGAAGCACAACAAAGATTAAAGATCAAGCTGATGTAACAGTCATATTTAGCAAAATCAATGTCGGATATGCCTGAAATATGATCCAGCCTGTAATAGTGCAATTGATCACCCTATGAGTGATCATTCGATTGTGTTACTAGTGTTCCAGTGGACATTGATTGATCACAATCTTTATTTATCAACAAGAGGGGGAAATGTGCATTTTGATTTTATTATAGGAGAGTATATGCAAAGAAATTGTATTGTAAATATGCAATCCACAATTTATATAAAAAAATTAAATACTATTACATGGTCAACTGCACCACAAAAATTCATACTCTTCCAAAACAATAAAAAACTCTAATAGTAATACAATGGCATAATAAGCAATTTACATTCCTTATTAACATTAAAAAGAGACACCCAATATGACTTTATTTATCATTCAATTGATTATTTAATGCAAGTTTAGTTAGTTGTCAATCAATGACTTCCAGTTAACAACGACAACAAACTTACAAACTTAAAAACAACATAAAAAACAGAATTAAAAAACAAGAAGTAATTATTGGAGGATATTAAGTAGGCACTTGCTAAAATATTATTCCACCTTTTCCTTTAATAGACATATGACATGTATATGATTCTAAAAGAAAATATTATCATGATTCTAGCACTTGTAAATGCAAGTAATAGTTAATATGCTCATTTGACAATCCTAGAAACTTCAGAACAACAATCAAAATAGAGCTTGAGCAGAAACTGCAAAAAGTGTACCAACTCTTAAACTCCTTTTTAATATGCTACTGCAAAGATGGCCAACAACTAATAATATAATGGCATGGTTTAATAGAAATAGTAATAAAAGTACTAAAGAAAATTTGAGCTAATGCAATCTACTAAAGGGAAGAGCTAGAAATTTTGGACAGGGGAGGAAAGGATGATATGGAGGACAAATCTTTGTTTTAGAGGGGCCAATTTAAGAAGAAGAAAAAACTATATAGAATTTACTACTTGGGCTATTAATTATTCACCGAAACAGTTTCTAGAAGTTACAAAAGTAAAACATGAGATATAAGACTTCGTTATGTGATCAACTTCAATCCTGCATATTCTAAACAATCGCGTGGTTACAGAAAACCAACCAAGGCAAGATTTACAAGAAATAATTTGTAGAAACAAGCAAATTATTGGATACATAAGCTTTGAAAGTGTAATGTGATGTGTGTGAAGTGCAAATTTCAATATAAAAAAATGAATTCAATGGAAAAAGCATCTGTCTAACGTAAATGAAAAACTATAGTAAGGGACAAAAACAAAAGAAAAAAACAAAAGGAATCAGTATGCAGCAATGGCCATCTTCTAAATGCAAATAATAAGAAGAATCCGGGAAACAGAAAAATTACCCCTTCAAGAAACATGAGAATGTAAAATATGAGTCTTGTTAGTATGCGTTTGTTTTAAGATCTCTAATTTCAACATGGTTTAATTTCCATTTTAAGTATGTGAAATAGTGTGGTTTTGCTTAATTTTTTATTTGATTTGATTATGCAGTAATGGGTTAGAAATTATGACTCTAAGAAGGTTTAATTTCACTTTTATAAGTATTAGTGTCAAACTTGATTTATCAAATTTTTATGGAATTTATCCTAATTTTTCTTTCATTATGGGCACATTGTGGCCCCACATCCATGTTGGATAGTGTGCAACCCACTAATCCTCTATTATTTTATTTTAGTGGGTTTAGGTGTGATTAAATTCATTTTTAGAACCAAAATGACCCTAATTAGCCACTTAAGCCATTATGACCTATTATCTAGCCTAACTATCCTTAAACCTAGCCCAAAACCCTTACTATTTAAGGAAACTCTAGCCCATTTTCCCAAATGGGGAAGCGCTGTGTCAGGAGGGAGGAAGTGCTCCACCCATTTCACAAAGAAATTTTTTTTTATTAAGGTGTATTTTCTTACCCTAATCACATCTAATCTTTCAATTTTGGTCTTAATCACTATTATCTTCATTTCCCCCATCTTTATTCTTGATTTCTTCCATTAAAATTCTTATTTTTATTTTTAATTTAAAACCCCAAATGGGTGATTTTTGTTTTTAACCAAAGGATATCCTAGATCTACCTATTTTGAAGTTTATTTAAGTCTATTAGTTAATTTTAATTAAGTCTTAACAAAAAGCCTAATTTTTGGGCAGGAGTTTTTGAGGATTGAAGGTTTTTTGGGGATCTAAAGGTTTCGTAGAGGTAAGGGAGTTTTATCTTGTGTAGTTTTATTTATTGGAATGCATGATTTTGGATTTATACGGGTTCATGCTTCATTTTGAGGTTTAATACTAATTTATTAAAAATATGTTATTTATGGTTATTTTCTTGTAATTAAGCATGAAAAGGATTATTTCTATGATGTTCTAGGGTTTTATTTTGATATTATGATGCTCCACGGTGATTATTTAATTTATGTTGAAGTTTAGAATATTTTCGGTTTGAATTTCGGAAGGTTGAAGATGACCAAGGAAAAGTGAACTGTTCTGGCCGATCGAACAGGCTAAATAACCATTCAAACAGGCTATCTAGCCGTTCAAGTGGCCAGGCGATCGAACGGCCAAACGGCAGTTTGGTGATTTTTGGCCATTTTTTGTTTTTGTATCTTCTTAGCTACTTTTTGTTCTATTCTCATAAATCTAATTCTTTATGACTATAATGAGTTATGATTACATATAAATGCTACTATGATTATATGAGAACCATGTTTGAATTATGATTTAGGTCAAACATGAATATGACTCTACTTCTTTAGTTTTAGTATAATATTCTACTTGTTTTAAATCTATGTTTGATGACTTCTTCAAAATTACTTGATAATTCGAGTAGGTCTTAACCATGATAATTTATGTATGCTTGCACATGTTTTATTAATTTTAGGTGAATTATGTTTCACATGTTTTAGCTTAAGTATGGCTATATTTATATGTGTCTAAGTCTAGCATGATATTATACTTGTCATGAACTCACATTTTAATATTTTTTTAACATTTACTACATGATTCCAGTAGGATAGGACTATGATAAAATTATGGATCCTTACATGTATATAACATTTATTATGCGTTATTCGTTTTTCATGTATTTTAGCTTAGGTATGGACACTACTATGTATGTACACTCTTGCATAGACTTATATGATTTTTATTCGACATAAATGGACCATGTTTCATGCATATATAAACTGATTAGAGAATGTTTACTTATACTTGCACTCATATATCATTTTCTCAACTATGTATCGTTAAAATAATTTATAAATGAGGTCAATCGTGACTAGCCATGATTGATCAATTGGATGTAATTGGATTCTATTGGTTGTCAGATTACTCACTCGGGGGCTTATCATATCAGTTTTATGTTTGAAAAGAGAAAGTTTTTGTTTTATGCTCTTTTGAGGACGTGTTGCCGCTCTAGGTTGAGAAGAGCCAATTTGCAATGTGAGCTAATTTGATATGTTATCTGGACTCTAAGAATCCAGGTTGGTTTGTCCGTGTGCATCGGCTTACCAGGAGGTATTTTCCCAATGAGGGAACTTACCCAAACTGTTGAGGACTTCTTTTTTAGGATTTTCAGGGGAGCTGCTCGAGGCTTCGTCCAGGATGAGTTGGAATTATCTTCTCAATTATGAGACAATCAACTAGTGGTTGATGCATGTGTATGGATGATAAGACTCCTTACAGGTTGTGTAGGAACAATGATGCTTATATTACATATGTGATTATAAATAAGCTTTGCATGAATCGACAGGATGGGATGTGTGAGATGTACTTGATTTTGCAGGGTGAATGTGCACATTGAGATATGATTATGCATGATATGAATGTTGAGGATTTATTCATGCAAGATGTGATTGTTATAAGGAGAATCATATGATTATATGTGATGTGTATATGTTTTATGAGCTACGATGAACCCATGAGGCACAGGTGGCATGATTTTGTGTATATAGAATGTGTTTTACATGATGCACGTGTGGCATGAATATATATTTATAGAATGTGAATTACAACATGATGCACATGTGGCATAGATATACGTGACTTGTCCCGTGATGAATGGGTATGGTGAATGAATATGTGATGAATGATATGTTGATAATGCTTGTGATATCATTATGAATTTACACTATAACAAAAAGGACTATTAGTGATGCATTTATGCAAAGTCGCTAATGACAATTAGCGACGTATAATAAACGCTGCTATAAGCATCGAAAAAAATATTGTCGCAATTGACTATTTGCGACATATAACAAAACATCGCTAATAGAACCTTTTAGCTATGCATATGCATGCGTTGCTATTATTTTATTAATAGCGATGCATATATATGCGTCGCTACTAGCCTTTTAGCGAAGCATAAATATGCATCGCTATTAATAAATTATTAGCGATGCATATATATGCGTCACTAATAATAAACTAATAGCGACGTTTAATAAATTATTAGTGATGCTTTCCTATACATCGCTAATAGAAAAACCATTTTTTTAAAAAAATTTAAAATTAATTATTAGCGATGTATAAATGTTTACGTCGCTAATAAGTCCTTGTTAATGACACTTTTTTATAGGTCACTAATAAAAAATAATTTTTTTAAAAAAATTCAAAGCATCGCTAATATTATAATATTAAAAAATTGAAATACAATAGCGACGCTTTAAAAACGTTGTCAATAAATATTAAAATATTTTAAAAATGTTTTAGTGATGCTTTTTATGTGTCGCTACAAATGAAATATTTTTTAAAAAACCCCCAAGGGGCCATGGGTCCACAGGGGAAAAGAGATGGTGCTGGAGGACGGCAAGGTGCTGGACTCAAGAGCCGGGTTCCTGATTCCGACGGCCCGCCATCATCCGACACCCTCATTAGAGGAGGAGAGGGGGAGTGGGGGAAGGAGGGGGAGAATGAGGTCCTGAGCAAGGGGGGAGCAGGAGGGGCCCCCCCACCCCCTCTCCCTGGCTCCACCCCCTCCTCTGAAAATCAGAAGACGAGGGGGAGGAGGGGACTGGAGAGGCCCCCCACCCCCTCTCCCCAAGCTCTGTCCCCTCCTCTGACAATTTGGAGGAGGGGCAGATGGAGAGGGGAACTGGGGCAGGGAGCAGGGGGAGAGGGGGGTCCAGAGAAATGGAGGGGGGGTGGGGAGCGGGAGGAGGGAGGAAGCACCGCCGTCCTCCGGTCCCCACCCTACTCCTGGTCCCCCCCCCCACTCTGAAAATTAGAGGAAGGAGGAAAGGGGAGGGGGGACTAGAGCCGGAGGGAGGGGGAGCTGGAGGAATGCTGTAGCACCGCCGTCCTATAGCCCTCCTCTCCCAGGCTCCTTCCTCCTTCCTCCCCGACCCCTTCCTCTGAGAATCAGAGGAGGGGGATAGGAGCAGGGGGAGAAGGGGGACCGGACCAGAGCAGGGGGAGAGGCAGGGTGGAGACGGGGAGGGGGCCGGAGGGGGTGGGGACAGCAGAGGCCGACACCACCCCTTCCTCTAAAAATAACAGGAGGGGGACCGAGCAGGGGGAGAAGGGGGACCAAAGCAAGAGGAGAGGGGTGATGGAAAAGGGGGAGGGGTGACCGGAGGTGGTGGGGGGCGGCAGAGGCCGACACCTCCCCTCTGGCCTAAGGTCCCAATGGAGGGGGGAGAGGAGAAGAGGAGAGAGAAGGGGGATTGGGAGGGACAACGGTGCACCCGAGGGGGTGGAGGACGGCGGGGCAAGGGCAGAGGACGACGGGGAAGTAGAAGTGACGGGGCGGTGCACAAATGGAACTGAGGGAAGTTTTATAAGGAGCAGGCAGAATTTTGCCTACGTGCATATTTTTTTTACAAAAATTAATTATTAGTGACAATTCTCATGACCGTTGCTATTCGTATGTTTCAGCAACATATCGTACATACGTTGCTAAAAATTTTGTATTTAGCAATGTATAGTCCAATATGTAGCTGAAATAATTTTTTTTTTTAAATTTCCTTCTCTCCTCACACTCTCTATACACTATTCACTCACTCTCTCTTCACTCTTTCTCCTCTTTCCTTCTCTCTCTCTCCCTCTCCTCTCTCTCTCCTCTCTCTCCCTCTCCTCTCTCTCTCCCTCTCCTCTCTCTCTCCTCTCTCCACTCTCTCCCTCTTAGCTCTCTCTCTTCCCTCCCCTCTCTCTTCCTTCCCCTCTCTCTCTCTTCCTTCCCCCTCTCTCTCTTCCCTCCCCCTCTCTCTCTTCCTTCCCCCCTCTCTCTCTCCCTCTCCTCTCTCTCTCCTCTCTCCACTCTCTCCCTCTTACCTCTCTCTCTTCCCTCCCCTCTCTCTTCCTTCCCCCCTCTCTCTCTTCCCTCCCCTCTCTCTCTCTTCCCTCCCCCTCTCTCTCTCTTCCTTCTCTCTCTTCCCTCAATCTCCTCTCTCTCTCTCTCTCTCTCTCTTCCCTTCCCTCTATCTCTCTCTCTCTTCCCTCTCCTCTCTCTCACTCTCTCTATCTATTGTAATTTTAATTTTTTTAAAATTCAAAAAAGCCATTAGCAACGTATATGCATATACGTTGCTAATGTTATAGTATATTAGCGACGTATATAAGTATACGTCCCTAATACTCTATTGTATTAGTGATGTATACATATATATGCCTCTAATACTCTTTTTTTTTAAAATAAAATAAATACCCCCTCTCCTCTCTCTCTCTCTTCCCTCTCCTCTCTATCTTCCCTCCCCCCTTTCTCTTCCCTCGATCTCCTCTCTCTATTCCCTCTCCTCACTCTCTCATCCCTCTCCTCTCTCTCTCTCTTCCCGCTCCTCTATCTCTCTCTCCTCCCTCCCCTCTCTCTCCTCTCTCCTCTCTCCTCCCTCCCCTCTCTCTCCTCTCTCCTCCCTCCCCTCCTCTCCTCTCTCTCTCTCTCACGCCTCCCTCCCTCTCTATCTACTCTCTCTCTCCACCCTCCTCTCTCACTCTCTCCACCCTCCGCTCTCTCCTCCCTCCTATCTCCCCTCCCTCTCGCCTCCCTCCCCCCTCTCACTTTCATTGAATTTTTTATTTAAAAAATAGGTAGTAGCGCCGCATGTAGCCATGCGTCGCTACTACCTATTTTTTAAATTTTTTTATATTTTTTAAAAAAATTTATATTTTTTAAAATTTTTTATATTTTTTAAAATAATTTTTAATTAAATTTTTTTTCTCTCTCTCACTCTTCCCACCCCCTCTATCTCTTCTCTCTCTCCACCCTCCGCTCCTCTCACTCTTCTCCTCTCCTCCCTCCCCCCTCTCTCTCCCGTCTCTCTCACTCCACCCTCCCCTTCTATCTCCTCTCTCTCTCTCTTCCCTCCTCTCTCTTCTCCTCTCTCTCTCTACCGTCCTCTCTCTCCTCCCTCTTCTCTCTCATCTCCTCTCCTCCCTCCCCTCTCTCTCTCTCCTCCCTCCCTCCCCTCTCTCTCTCCACCCTTCTTCCCTCGCCCTTTCTCTCTCCTCACTCCTGCCTCCCTCCCCCTCTCTCCTCCCTCCCTCCCTCCCTCCCCCCCTCTCTCTCTTTCATAAAATTTTTTCTTTAAAAAATACATAGTAGTGATGCATGTAGCTATTTGTCGCTACTACTGTTAGGTAGTAGCAATGCATAGGTAGTAGCGACGCATAGAGCTATGCGTCGCAACTACCTCTTTTTTCTAATTGTTTATATTTTTTAAAATAATTTTTAATTAATTTTGTCCTCACTCTCACTCCTCCCCCCTCTATCTCCTCTCTATCTCCTCCCTACCCCTCTCTCTCCTCTCTCTCTCTCCACCCTCCTCTCTCTTTCTCTCTTCCCTCCTCTCTCTCTCTTCTCCTCTCCTCCATCCCCTCTCTCTCTCCCTCTCTCTCTCCTTCCTCTCTCTCTCTCCACCCTTCCTCCCTCCCCCATCTCTCTCCTCCCTCCCTCTCTCTCTCCACCCTCCCTCCCCCTCTCTCTCCTCCCTCCCTCCCCCTCTCTCTCCTCCCTCCCCCTCTCTCTTTCATTGAAGTTTTTATTTAAAAGATAGGTACTAGTCACCCATAGTGTTATGCATTGCTACTACGTATCACTACTACCTCTTTTTTTAAATTTTTTTAAAATTTTGAAAATAATTTTTAATTAAAATTTTTCACCCTCTCACTCCTCCCTTCCCCTCTATCTCCTCTCGCTCTTCTCCCTCCCCTCCCTCTGCTCTCTCTCCACCCTCCTCTCTCTCCTCCCTCTTCTCTCTCTTCTCCTCTCTCCTCCCTCCCTACCCCTCCCTCTCCTCTCTCTCCCTCCTCCCTCTTATCTCTCTTCTCCTCTTTCCCTCCACCATCCTCTCTCTCCTCCCTCTTCTCTCTCGTCTCCTCTCCTCCCTCCCCTCTCTCTCCCTCTCTCGTCTCCTCCCTCCCTACCCCTCTTTCCTCCCACCCTCCCTCCCTCCCCCTCTCATTCTCTCTCCCTCCCCTTCTCACTCTTTCATTGAATTTTTTATTTAAAAAATAGGTAGTAGTGACGCATGTAGCTATGCGTCGCATCTACCTCTTTTTTTTAATTTTTTAAAATAGTTTTTTTAAAATTTTTTGTCCCTCTCACTCCTCCCTCCCCTCACCCTCCTCTCTCTCTCCACCCTCCTCTCTCTCTTCTCCTCTCCTCCCTCCCTCCCCTCTCTCTCCCTCTCCTCTCTCTCCCCCTCTCTTTCCCTCTCCTCTCTCCCCCCTCTCTCTCCCTCTCCTCTCTCTCCCTCTTCCCTCTCTCTCCCCCTCTCCTCTCTCTCGCTCCCTCCCTCCTTTCTCTCCTCACTTTCTCTTTTATTATAAATTATACATTAAAATTAATAAGAAAATTTTAAAAATAAAATATATTATATTTCAAAATTTTTAATTTGTTGTTGACATTGCCTTTCATTATAAATTTAATATTTATTTATTATTTATATAAATAGTCAATATTTAAGAAAGTATATTATAGTTGAAAAAGTTATTTTAAATGTTTTAAATTTTTTTAAAATAATTTCATTAATTAGCGACACATGCTGAAAAGCGTCACTATTAGTTCTTAATTTTAAATTTCTTATTTAAAATTGAGAATTATTAGCAAAGCTTTTCCACAAATGTCGATATTGATAAAACTAGTAGCGAAGTTTTTAAAAAAGTGTCGTTAATAGTTTTGAATTTTTTTTTAAATTTAATATATAACTTTTAGTGACACTTGTGAAAGCATCACTAATAGCATAATTATTAGCGACACATAAATTAAAGCATCGCTAATAGTTTTGGTATTAGCGACGCTTAAATTTATACGTCACTAATAGACCACTATTAGTGATAGTGGTATTTTTGCGACGTTTTATTATATGTCGCTATTAGGTCTCTTTAGCAACGCTTAATGTTGCGTCACTATTAGTATATTTTGTTGTAGTGTTACTTTGCGTATTAAAACCCTTGTTGAGAAATACCTTACCCCTCTTTGTTTTGTAGTTTTATCATGCCATGCAGGTGCTTCGGATGGGCTCTATGTTGAGCATGAAGATGGCCATAGTCATTGAGGCTGGTTATAGATGCTTGGTTTTATGTTAGTTTGATTCCATGTTATGTTGAACTTATATATTTGAGTTTACTTCACACTATATTAGCCATTGTTGGCTTAGACTTGTTTAGCTATGGTTGGCTTGTTTTATATGACAACTAGATCATGTGGGTATGTGTAGACTAAGACATTAATTTAATAGTCCTTTATTTGCTCTATTTGTTTTTGTACAAAGTGTTAGTATGCTTACTCCGTTGTGTGTATCAGAGCCCAACTTTCTTCGAAAGAAAATAAGGTTAAAAGAATAATTCTTAATGATAATGTGGTATGAGGTGATAAAATATTTAGACAATGTTAGTGACATTGAATTCATTTAGTTGTTCTCTTGTTGATTGCTTATGTGATGTGTTGATTGATCTTGGTGTTTTCTTGTGTTATTAGGCCTTGTGATTCAGTGTCTAGTTGTTGCATAGATGGTTGGACCGAATCACTTATGTGCTGATGATAACCAAGTTGCTAGAGACCCAAACGTGGATGACATGTTAACAGCCAAGGGGGGGTTGACACAAGTCATGCAGACTTTAACGGGAGTACTTGAGACCACCATTATGGTGAAGAAGGACTCAGAGGAGTGCCACAAGAAGGAGCAGCCTAAGAGAGCTAGGCAAGAGGACCCTCAGGTACAACGTAATAAAAAGCCTCATGGTAGTAACTTTGGGAGGAACAATGATCACGTGCATCTGGATCTTCACAACCGCCATGACAAAATCACTTGCTACGTGTGTAAACAGAAAGGGCATTACATGAGTGAGTTTCCTCGGAGAACTTAGGGCGGTGCACCTAGATGTTAGTCGGTTCCACCAAACCAAGGCCCAAGGCAGTAAGGAGGGTAACAAGGGAGACCTCAAGGAAGACCACAAGGTGGGCGGCAAGAGGGACAACAAAAGAAGCCAGTGAACCAAGGAAAGATCTTTGCTATCTCAGCTCATGAGGCAACCAACGCTTCTACAATGGAGGAAGGTATGCTTGAAATTGCCTTCCACTATGTTAGAGTGTTGTTTGATTCCGGGTCTTTGCATTTATTCATGTCACTGCTTTTTGCTCGTGAGCTTGGTGTTGATCATAAAATGTTGTCTATTCCATTGCGTGTGTCTACCCCTTCATCTTCTCTTCGGGTTGAGGAGTTTCTTGACGTTTTTGTGTTGATTGAAGGGCATGAGTTGCATGTTTATTTGGTTATTGCCTATGATTAATTTTGATGTAATTTTAGGCATGAATATGATATCAGTGTATCATGGACATGTTGATTGCTGAGGAAAGAAGGTTGTGTTTGCCTTGCCGGATGAGGAACCTTTAACTTTTCTAGGTGTGCAAATTCTTGGTGTCTTCCTCTAAAATAAGGAATTGGATCAACAAGGGGTGTATAGCATTCTTTGCAAGCATCTCGACAAAGAGTTTAACCCTACCTATAAGATCCCTAAACTTGAACGGGTTGATTTTATTTCATTTCATTGTTATGGTGTAATTTAATGTTAATTCTCATCAATTTTGGACAATTTTCGAAATTAAAGTGGTTAACAAAGGTTTCAACAAAAATTTTCTTCACATTAATGTTTTTTATGTTAATATAAGTCATTTAGATTTTTTTTTGGAATTTTTAGAATTTTTGTTATTTTCCCCAAAAAGTTAGGGGTAGGGAGCCACCTATTTATTAGTCCAAAATGACTCTAACAATATTCTAAGATAGTAGATAGTTATTTCAAAAATTTTATACTTTAATTTGAGTTTAAAATAAGCAAGTTTTTCTATGTTTCGTAGTAAATTTTATTTTCATCCCACCTATTTGTTAGGTTGACCCCAACCTTTACAATAAAAGAAATGACACCACCACTTTCCTAATTGGGAAAGGTTTGAGACCAGGAGCTTAGGGGGCTAATCCCCAATTTCAAAGTTGGAAAGGTGATTAAGGTGAGGATTAGCCACATCTTTCACTAATATCTTAGGGTTTCTCATAAACTTTTCAAATCCCTTCTTTTGACAAGGTTTAATCTTGATTTCTAACAAAAAAACTATTGATTTAAAACTCTATTTGAAATCCTTGAGAAAGGAATTTCGTTTTTGAACCCAAAGAACCCTAGATCTACTACTTCTTGGGAGATTTGAAGGTGTTGGAGGAACGATTTCAAGTGAAGAAGCTTGTTGAAGGTAAGTGTTTTCATCCTAAATGTGACTGTGATTTCATTTTTGAGTTTTGTTGGAGTTTGGAAATGGGTTTCAATGGACGCTTTAATTGCAATTTTAGGAAAGTCTAATCTTTCTTATAATTTACTTGTATTTTTTATTGTTAATTACTAGATCTACTATTTATTAAGCTTGGATTTAACTATTACAATGTTTGGGAGTGAGATTTAGTAGTTTAAGATGATTGTATGAAGTTTCAGTCTTAAATATAGAGTGGAGAAGATGAAGCAGAAACTGTCATTATGGCGATCAAACAGCCTTGCAGGGCGTTCGAACGCTGACAAAGTAGTATCACAATTTTTTGCTATTATGCTCATTTTCTGAATTTTTATCCTTTAGTATCATTCCTTATGTTCATAATTAGTAATATATGCTAGATAAAGCTACTTGAAGGGTATGAAATTAATGTTTGAAATTATGAGGAGTATTTAAGTACCATGTGAAATTTCATGTTGTTTGTTAAACATGTTAGGATTGCTTATCTTGAATTCATGATTGAATGATCCCTTATGTTTTTATGTATAATTCCAACAAGGTTATAGCATGGTAATGGACTTGTATATATTCATATAATGTGATTAAATTATAGGTAAATGATGGTGCCATGTCTAGCTTCAAGTGTGGTGTGCATATGCTTATATAGGTCTTGTATGAGGTTGCACTTTATTTGATTGATGTTTTTTGATGGTTTTCACTCATGATTTCAGTTAGGGCCATGATTTGATGTTAAAGAGCATGCGTGTAGTGCCTTAGTCAGTTGTCTATAATGCATGGTTATATGCTTAGAAATGAATGTTTCTATCTTGAACACACACACATGTGGGGAGTAATCATGGTAATTGTTGATATTCATGATGCAATATGATGCATGTGGGGATGATGGGAGCACATTCAATGAATTAGAATTCATGTAGAGATTGCTCATGTATGTATCATGTTGCATGAATCATGAGATGGATTTACGAATGAGATTTTATCGAGATTAGCCGTATTGATCGATTAGATGCAATTATGTGATATTATTTGCTGAGTTAATCGATCGGAGGCTTATCAATTCGGTTTTACATTTGAAAGGATAGGATTTTACGTCCCTTGAGGACGGGCTTTCCACCCTGGGTTGAGAAGAGTGGGAATGTTATAAGGAGATAAACTGCTCAGACCATCTAGACCCTGAGAATCCAGGCTAGTGTAGCCAAGTGCACCGGCTTACTAGGGGGTCTTCTTCCCCATTAAGGAATTTACCCAAACTACGGAATTCCTTTAGACTTTCCTATGGGGATTGTTTGTAGTGTTCAAGGACTACTTATACTTTGGCCGGTTAAACTGGGTTATTTTTACTAACTTGCATGGTTATGAATGTGTGCTAGAGACACCTTATATGCATGTTATATGTGATGTTTATGTATGATCTGAATATGTATTAGAGACACTTCTCATGCAGGTTATATGTAATGTTTATGCATGATTTGAATGTGTGTTAGAGACACTTGTCATGCAGGTTATATGTGATGATTATGCATGACGTGATTGTGTGAGAATCACTTATTACGTAAGATAGATATGATGCCCTAATGTGATTATTCATGCCATAATTAGTATGTATGAGGTACTTGTATGCACGATAATTACTCATGGGTATGTTGGGGTATGGTAAGGAAGTTAACCAAAACTGGGATGTTATATGAAATGTAGATTTGAATTACCATGTTTGGTATGTTGTGGTTGTTTTCTAATTAACGATACCATATTTTAAACCTTACTGAGTTTTACTCACCCCACTTTCTTTGTTTTTCTTTTGGGGCTCAAAGGTACGACATGCAGATAACCAAGATCCTTTGTATGAGGAACAATTGGGGAGAGCATGGGAGTAGATGTGGATGCCTGTGGATGTTGTTATGGTTTCTAATTTATGTTGTTATGATTATAGAGCATCATGTATGATGGTTCTTATTTCAAACTCGTGTATGTCTTATATTTTTAGACCTATTTCAGACTTTCTGATTTGAGCCATGTGTTTAGGCTCAAGATTTTATGTTTGTGGGTCTATGACTTATGGACTAGTTCAGAGTTAAAGTCCTCTTTTATTTTCCTTATTTCTCTTGCACAAAGGTTTAAAGGAGCGCACTCCATGTGTGAAATGCACCCAATTAGGAGTTAAAGTCTACTGCAAAGTATTCAAATCAACAACTGTCGCCCCTATGTGCTTCAACTGGCCCCTGGTCCAGGTTCGGCGCGGGTCGGGCGGGTGCCAGGGCGTGACACTAGATCCTCTAAAATCAGTGTGAATCACGTTGGAGTATGCGGATGTGTTCCCAAGTGATTGTCAGGATTACCTCCTAAGAGGGAGATCGAGTTCCATATTGATCTTCTTCTGGGCACAATTCCCATCTCCAAAGCCCCATAGCGCATGGATCCAGTTGAACTAAAGAAGCACAAGGCTCAACTGTAAGAGTTGATGAATAGGGTTTTCAGGCCTTAATTAGATTGGTTTGTCACTATTTTGTGTATGACATATTGATCTATTCAGCTAGCAAGGAAGAACATGAGAGGCACTTGAGGATTGTCTTGCAAGCTTTGAGACCTCACAAGCTTTACCATATTGATCTATGCAAAGTTTGACAAGTGTGAATTTTGGGTGAAAGATGTGCACTTTCTTGGCCATGTCATTGATAAGTATGAAATCAATATCTATTTTATATGCATTTTTACCTTATTTGCTAGTATAGATTAGGTTAATTTAGAGTTAATTATGGTTTATTTAGATTAAGATAGATATTAGTATTTTAGTTTAATTATTAATAATTTTGTAGTTATTAGTTGTTTAGACATGTATTTAAATCAAGATGGAATTTTAGTTACTTTCTACATGTCTAAAGTATGGTATTTTATGTTTTGTAGGTAAAGTGCGCTTATCGAAGTACTTGGACGATGTTTGAAATGATTAAAAATAGTCTTCACATGCTTTAAAGTAATTTGGATAACTTTTCGGAGTTATAAACAAGTTAGAAATTAATATGGACACGAAGGAAAGCTTAATGAACAGAATATGAACTGTCCAGGAAAACTGTCCAGATTGCAGAAACACTGTAGCCGATCGAACGGGGTCACTTACTGATCGATCGGGATAACGTGAATTCAAACAAAAATACAGTTCAAGCGATCGATCGGTCATGCAGGGCGATCGAACGGCATAACGTGCAGTTTCCTAGTTTGACCCAAATTTTAATCCTTTTCATATTGGACTTCTTCCTACGGAACTTATGCCTATAAAAAGACATATTTGGCTTAAAATTGGGGGATTCCAGTAGATTTTAGGAAGAGAAAAAGGAAGAAGAAGATGGAAGAGAATTTAAAGCTTTCAATGGAGATTCAAGTGCTTTCTTCTACAATGGAAGGCTAAACTTTTCTTTTACTTAGGAGTTGATGAAGCTATAAATAAGTTTCAGTTTCTTTTCTTTTTAATTTAGATCTCAGTTGTGAATGATGACAATTGTATGATATAGAATTCCTTTTTAATGGAAGAGCTTTTCATGTTTATTCAAATCTATGTTGATTTATTGTCTTGTAGATGATAGATTAATGTAGTTTTGATATTTGCATCAATTCTAATTTCTGTGATTTAGATGAGATGTTCATACAATAGTTTTAATGTTCAGATAATTAATGACTTGGATGAGTTATACTAAGATTAGACGGGTCATGCCTATAGCTAGTTTAGTGTAGATGATTCGTGCTATTGTCGAAGATAGTTCATGCCATGGAAGTTAATTAATGATTCTTTTTGAAGTAATTCTAGCTTGTAGCTGAGAATACTTGTTCATATTCACACTAGATTTAGATTAAAAGTTAAGGAATTGTTATGGTTCTATAGTAGATTCGATTTCCTAAGTAAATTCCATCATATTAATCTCTTATTTTTAAACTAGTTGATTTCTTTCTTTTGCTTAATTTAAGTTTAAGTTGTTTTTAGTTTGTAATCAGCAAATTCCTTTTTAGATTTAGTGATAATCCATCCGTCCCTGAGGTTCGACAACCCTTAAATACTTATCCTAGTACAATTACCTTGTACACTTGCAAAGGGTTTAATTATAAACGATCAAGTTTTTGGCGCTATTGCCGGGGACGGTGTTGACTTGTTACTAAATTAGAATTAGGATAATTCTAGCTACTTTAGATTCAGTTTACTTTAGTTTTTAGGTTAATTTTTAGTTTCTTACCTTTTGTTAATTTGATTTTGTAGGCTAAGTTGAAGATCGTGCTCTCTACACTTGTGGCCACAAGTGGACATCGACAAGCATAGTGCTTCTCTTCGGTTTGCAAGTTCCTTTTCTCTCTTTATTTTGATTTATTTTTAGTTAGTTTTTGCTTGTTATTCCCTTTTTTACATTTAAAATTGTGTGGTGTGTTTGTGGTGTATGCGTGGTCGTCGCTCCTTACTCCCTCAATTAGTACCATTTGACCCTGAACCTGAGCGGACATCTAGGAGAGCTGAGTTGCCCTCGACCTACATCCCTACACCCCCAAACTCTCCCACCAATTCCTCCACCCACACTACTTCTAGCCCCATAATGGCTGAACATCAGTTAGTAGATGCAACACTTAAAGCTCTAAGGGAGTATTACACTCCCAATGAGTACACCTCTCCTTCATGCATTAGGTTGCCAGCGGTCGCTGCTCAAAATTATGAAATTAAGCCCAATGTTATTCAAATGCTTCCATCCTTTTATGGGCTTAATAATGAAAACCCGTATAGGCACCTAGATGACTTCTTAGAACTATGCACAACTTTTAAGCTCTCAAATTTAACCGATGAGGCTGTTAAACTTCGCCTTTTCCCTTTCACATTGAAAGATAAGGCTAAAGAATGACTTCACTCATTAGAGCCAAACACTATCACAACATGGGCCCAAATGCAACAAGAGTTCCTTAAAAAGTACTTCCCCATAGGTAAGACCAACCAAATGAGAAAGGCCATAACCACTTTTGCCCAACTTCCCACTGAACAGTTCCATGAGAGTTGGGATAGACTTAAGGACCTTCTTAGGAGGTGTCCTCATCATGCTATCCCTAAGTGGCAATTAGTGCAACGTTTTTATGAGGGTCTTACTGAACAAAACCGTCATCTTGTTGATGCAAGTTGTGGGGGTACCGTTTTGCTAAAAAATGAAAATGAGGCATGGAAGCTTTTTGAGGACTTGAGTGAAAATTCTCTTCAACATGCTGGGTTGAATAGAAATGAGAGTGGATTATCTACCTTGAACAATGCCCCCTCTAGGGGTGGCTTGTATGAAGTCAAAAACTCATTAGGCCTTTCCTCCAAAGTTGATACTTTGAGTAGGAAACTTGACCTCCTTATGACTTCAACCCATCAGCCCACTCCCTTCACTCAAGATGCATGCGCAATATGCATTAGCCCAGCCCATACTATCATTGAGTGCCCCTCTGCCTCTCAATTTCCTGAGCTTGTCCAAGACCATGTGAATGCCACCCAATCCTTCCCTAGGGCTGAGAATAATCCATTTTTAAATACATATAACCCTGGGTGGAGGAATCATCCTAACTTTTCTTGGCGGACACAAAACCAAGGGGTTATGGGTAACCAACCCCCTAGGCCCCCATTCCAAGTCCCACCAACCCATATCCACCAACCTCAAGTGCAACCTCCATATGTCCAATCCAATAGGAGTCCAAGTTTTGATGAAAAGGTCTTGAGTGCCTTGCAAGACATTCAATCTCAAGGACAACTAGCTAATGTTATTAACAAGAGAGAGATGGGGACATTGCCAAGTCAACCCCTACCAAACCCTAAAGGTCAATTTCAGGTAGGGGGAGCTCCTTCCTCTAATGAACAAGTTAATTCCATAATGACCCTTAGGAGTGGGAGGATTGTTGACAAGAGTGTTGGGGGGACACCATTGATAGATGATAGGAGTGAGGAGTTAGAGAGGGCAGCCCCTAATGAACCTCAAGTAGAAGTTAGTGCACCACATGAGAAGGAGTTTGTATTTCCTTCCCCTTCCTTAGAGCCACAGTCTAAGACTACTTCCGAGGGATCTTATATCCCTAGGGCACCTTTTCCTTAGTGTCTTGACATGGCCCCATGTTGTTACGTCTGAAACAAGACTATGAAGAAGTCAAATTCAGATTTATTTTACTTGCCAATTGTAGTAGACAAGGTCGATCCACAGGGAAAGCCTTGTGCAACAAAGAAAATAGTTACGAAGAAATAGAGGAAGAAAAATTAAGAAAGAAAGAGTAGAAGAGTATTGAGGGAATAACACGTTAAGAAATCAAGATAAGAAAACACTAAGGCATTAAAGATCATTGTAACATCTAATGATGTTCTTCATGTATCATGTTATCTCAGTTAGAATTGAATGAAGATTCTATCTAACCGGAAGATATGAACATTAAAATTAAAACTAAAGATAGAAAATACTTTGGATAGATGAAGGATAAAAATAATTGTCTCTTCAAGTTTTCTATGTATCCAAATCACAAAAGATCAAGAAGGATAGCCTTCAAGCATCTTATGTATCCAAATAACAAAGAAACAAGAAGAAGAACAATATTAAATAAACATCACTTCAAATAAACAATACTTACTTGAAACCATTGATGAAACATGAATTGAACTCCATTAGATTGTTACAAATCACCTCTAGCCTTAGCTTGAGAGCTTAGAAAGCCATTACAATAAAACTAAAAACAAAATTACAAAATGAAAGAAGAAAATAGGAGAAGAGAGCTCCAAAGAGGAGAGAATGCCCCATCTATCACGTCCACCCCTCTATTTATAGGAAAAAAAAGGGTTGCTTCAAAGGGTAAAATCAAATCATATCTTCAGATTTCATCCTGATTGATTGCCTGATTCGACCCCTATATCTTCGGAATTTGGAATTTCTTCCTGAAATAACACTTGTAGCCACGGAAGTCTTCTGTCCATTGCTACCAGAATCGTATCAATCCGAATTATACATAAAAA
This sequence comes from Saururus chinensis, assembly GCA_035235625.1. Lineage (NCBI taxonomy): Eukaryota > Viridiplantae > Streptophyta > Magnoliopsida > Piperales > Saururaceae > Saururus > Saururus chinensis. The sequence continues at coordinate 35,869,480 of CP141140.1, forward strand.
GATATGATCGAAATACTAAGGCTGTGTCAATCTATCCGAATCAACTTCTTTCATAATTTAGTTCTATTCATACAAATCTCAAATCAAATAGGTCCACAAGGTTGTGTTCGACCATTCCATGCATGTTAGACCATTATGAGCCCATTCTTGACTTTTAAATAGCTTTGGGTAGTTGGGCTTAACTTCCTCTTCCAGTTGTATCTTGTTGAAGCCTGTTTAAACATGTAAACTCAATTAAGGTCCAACTAACTTATTCAAAACATAAATAGCCTAAATAAGCAATGAATTAACACAAAATAGGATTGCAAATAGAAATTTGAAAACATTTTATTAAACATTATTTCAGTGCATCACCCCACCATTTAGAAAAAGCACAGCTAAGATGGATGATATTCTTGAGACTTTTAAACAAGTCAAAATTAATCTCCCCCTCTTAGATGCAATTAAGCAAGTCCCTGCTTATGCTAAGTTCCTCAAAGACCTATACACTCAAAAGCGTAAATCCAAGACCCATGTGTCTAAGAAGGTCTTTCTTACCGAACAAGTTAGCTCTCTTTTGAAATTTGACACCCCACCTAAGTATAAGGACCCTGGAGTACCCACTATTTCTTGTGTCATAGGTGATCACTCCATCCATAGAGCCCTCCTTGACCTTGGTGCGAGTGTCAATCTACTCCCTTACTCGGTGTATGAGAAACTAGGGTTAGGTGAATTGCAGCCTACATCAATTACCTTGCAGCTAGCCGACCATTCTGTGCGTAAGCCTCGAGGAGTCATTGAGGATGTCTTAGTGAAGGTTGACCGGTTCTTTTTCCCTGTTGATTTTATTGTCTTAGATATGGAAACCGGTGCCAACCCCACATATCAGATTCCTATCATTCTAGGTCGTCCTTTTCTTGCCACAGCTAATGCATGCATAAATTGTAGGACGGGGGTAATGGAGATGACCTTTGGGAACATGAAAGTGCAACTAAATGCTTTTGATGTGTCTAACAATTTACCTACAACTTCTAATGCTGAATGTTTTATGGTAGACAATTTTAGATTTGATGCTTATGATAGAGGTTTATCTTTTGTAGCATCAGCCCATAATCAAGTCATGCCTTCTAATTTTTCTGCATCATCTTTTTGGAGACTTAAGAGAAGAGCCAATGCTAATATCTACCAGCCACCTTGATATATTTGAGAATGTTGGCAATGTCTGGCTAAAAACAATAAACTTAGCACTTCTTGGGAGGCAACCCATGTTTTTGATATATTTCTTTTCCTTTTATTTATTTTCTTTGCTTCATTTAGGCTTTATTTACTTATTTTCTCAATTTTTTTTCTCATTATAGTTTTTTTCTTTTATGGGATATAATACTTTAGGTCTAGGGAAATGCTCATCACTTATATTTATTTCTTTCCTCCAATCCTATGTACTTCATTTTCAGATTAGTGGCTTAGTTATGCTTTCAGGTGATATCTTTATTTCCCTCTTTTACTTATTCTTGTCATTGTAGTATATATTTTCTTTAACATTGAGGACAATGTTTAGTTTAGGTTTGGGGGTGTAGAAAGATATTTTGATTTCTTATTTTATATTTTTTTTAGGATATTTTAGAGTTTTTTTTTTTATTATTTGTTTTGTTTACTTTTAAGTGGGTTTTATCACTTATTTTCTTTTAAAAGTATATATCTATTTTTAAAGAGATCAATTTCATGAAGAAAGTTCAAGTAATTAATTAAGTGATAAAAATAATTAAGTGAGTAATTTCTATTTTATTTTCATTATCTTGGATAATTGTGCTTATATTTTTAAATCACATTTTACACACATGAAACTTGTAGGAATATAATTTTATGATTTATTACTTGTAATCTTAGTGGGATATCTTTAACTGAGTATATATTTTTGAAAACCTGTCAATTGAGTAATTTTTAATATTTTATGATAGATCTTTATGCTTAGCTTTTATTTAAAAAAAAATGGGATAAGTGTGTATAGAAAAAAAAGAATGAAAAAAAGTTGGAAAAAAAATTGATTGAATGAAAAAAAAATGATGAAAAAAAAAGAAAAAAAAAGGGTTTGTTTCTCTTTTTACTGAGTAACCGGACCTTGTGCCTAGGCAAGTATAAGGGATCGCGTCAAAAGGTGAAAAGTTGAGATAAATTCTTTTATGACTTGATGGGTTCTGTAGCCTTTATAGTTCGAGTTATTAAGCCTGAGGGGTGTTTCAACACCTAGTGCCTTGAGCCAACTGGATTAGGGACACTGGCCTAACGCTTGTTACATGGACTATTTAGAAAGCTTAATAGAACTAAGTATTGCACAAGTCATATTTTGATGTATATTATACTCTTATTCCTTAAATTTAATTGAAATTTGAAGGCTATTATATGAGGGTTTATTATGAGATGTTAAGGATGAAAGATTGTCATTGTTATATTTTTGAGTTAGTGAACTTTAATGAGCTTGGTTAATGGGTCACATAAGATATGCTTGTTAATAAAGAATGAAATTGTATGACTACAAAGTTTCTACACTTTATGTTTTTAAAATGTATATATGTAGTTGCACAATTATTTCTAAGATGGGGTTATAGAATGGATTATTCCTTACTTGAAAGTGATCAGATCTTAATTGTTTACTTGTTTCAAGTATTTGTGGTTGGTTCTTTTTAAAAATAGTTATGTGTTTTTAAGAGAAGATTGTTTTTCAAATTTTTGTTTTCTTGTTTGTTGTTTTATTTTTCTTAGGTTTTGATATTTGTGGGTATCATTACTGCAAACCCTCACGAGACACAACTCGTCCAACTAGGGACACCTAGGGGTTTAAAGGCTTGTTGCATATGCTAAATGCAATCGTGATTCCCTACGAAAGTGGCTTTTATTTATTTTTTAGATTAGTTGTTTTATTTTGTTTTTGTTTTGCTCGAGGACTAGTAAAATATAGGTTTGGGGGTATTTGATAAGTATGAAATCTATATCTATTTTATATGTCTTTTTACCTTATTTGCTAGTATAGATTAGGTTAATTTAGAGTTAATTATGGTTTATTTAAATTAAGATAGATATTAGTATTTTAGTTTAATTATTAATGATTTTGTAGTTATTAGTTGTTTAGACATGTATTTAAATCAAGATGGAATTTTAGTTACTTTCTACATGTCTAAAGTATGATATTTTATGTTTTGTAGGTAAAGTGCGCTTATTGTAGTACTTGGACGATGTTTGAAATGATTAAAAATAGTCTTCACATGCTTTAAAGTGATTTGGACAACTTTTCGGAGTTATAAACAAGTTAGAAATTAATATGGACACGAAGGAAAGCTTAATGAACAGAATATGAACTGTCCAGGAAAACTGTCCAGATTGCAGAAACACTGTAGCCGATCGAACGGCCTGTAGGGTGATCGATCGGGATAATGTGAATTTAGACAAAAATATAGTTCAAGCAATCGATCGGGCATGCAGGGCGATCGATTGGCATAACGTGCAATTTCCTTGTTTGACCCAAATTCCAATCCTTTTTATATTGGACTTCTTCCTACAGAACTTATGCCTATAAAAAGACATATTTGGCTTAAAATTGGGGGATTCCAGTAGATTTTAGGAAGAGAAAAAGGAAGAAGAAGATGGAAGAGAATTTAAAGCTTTCAATGGAGATTCAAGTGCTTTCTTCTACAATGGAAGGCTAAATTTTTCTTTTACTTAGGAGTTGATGAAGCTATAGATAAGTTTCAGTTTCTTTCTTTTTAATTTAGATCTCAGTTGTGAATGATGACAATTGTATGATATGGAATTCCTTTTTAATGGAAGAGCTTTTCATGTTTATTCAAATCTATGTTGATTTATTGTCTTGTAGATGATAGATTAATGTAGTTTTGATATTTGCATCAATTCTAATTTCTGTGATTTAGATGAGATGTTCATACAATAGTTTTAATGTTCAGATAATTAATGACTTGGATGAGTTATACTAAGATTAGACGGGTCATGCCTATAGCTAGTTTAGTGTAGATGATTCGTGCTATTGTCGAAGATAGTTCATGCCATGGAAGTTAATTAATGATTCTTTTTGAAGTAATTCTAGCTTGTAGCTGAGAATACTTATTCATATTCACACTAGATTTAGATTAAAAGTTAAGGAATTGTTATGGTTCTATAGTGGATTCGATTTCCTAAGTAAATTCCATCATATTAATCTCTTATTTTTAAACTAGTTGATTTCTTTCTTTTGCTTAATTTAAGTTTAAGTTGTTTTTAGTTTGTAATCAGCAAATTCCTTTTTAGATTTAGTGATAATTCATCCGTCCCTGAGGTTCGACAACCCTTAAATACTTATCCTAGTACAATTACCTTGTACACTTGCAAAGGGTTTAATTATAAACGATCAGTCATTTCTAAGGATGGTGTAGAAGTTGATCCATCCAAGGTGGAGGCAGTCTTGAAGTAGGAGTGACCTAAGAATGCTTCTGAAATCCGAAGTCTCCTAGGTCTTGCCGGATACTATCGGAGGTTCATAGAGGGCTTTTCTCGCATTGCTAATCCTATGACCAAGTTGACATAGAAGGATGTGAAGTTTGATTAGAGTCAAGCATGTGAGGAATGTTTTCAAGGGTTGAACAAGAGGCTAACTTTAGTGCCAGTCCTAGCTTTGCCTTCTGGGAGTGGAGGATTTGTGGTTTATAGTAATGCTTCACTTATAGGCTTGGGTTGTGTGTTGATGTAGCATGGAAAAGTGGTAGCTTGTGCTTCTTGTCAGCTAGAGTCCATGAGCGAAACTACCCTACACATGACTTAGAGCTAGCGGCTGTGGTGTTTGCATTGAAGATTTGATGGCACTATATCTATGGTGAGAAGTTTGAGTGTTCACAAACCACAAGAGCTTGAAGTATCTCTTCACTCAAATGGACTTGAACATGAGGCAAAGAATATAGTCAGAATTCCTTAAGGATTATGATTTCACTATTTTTCTATCATCCTAGATAAGCTAATATAGTGGCGGATGCCTTGAGTAGAAAAATCAGCCACTTCGGTAGCTTGTGTTCATGTGCAAGAAGTTTTTGTATGAAGAGGCCATTGAGCTTAAACCGGAGTTAGCATTAGAAGATATAAGCAAGTGGTTCGCTATTCTCTCCATAAGCTTTAGTTTGGTTGATGTGGTGAAGCACAAAAGGGGGATGAGGAAATCTAAGCCATGAAGGCCAAGTTGAAAGGGAAAGCGGTGATTGATTTTGAAGAAAGGGCTGATGGAAGCTTAACTTATTGGGGACAATTGTGTGTGTCCAAATGCCTAGTATGTTAGCAAGTTAAGGCGGAGCATCATCACCTGGGCGGTATGCTCGAGCCTCTTCCCATTTTGAAGTGGAAGTGGGAGAATGTAGTGATGGATTTTGTTTTTGGACTTCATAGGTCTCCTAGCGGTCATGACGCAGTGTGAGTCATCGTCGATTGACTTACCAAGTCCACACATTTCATTGCAATAAGGATGACTACTCCCTTAGACATGCTAGCAGCCCTATATGTGAAGGAGGTAGTGCAGTTGCATGGGTTTCTTGTGTCTATTGTTTCCAATCATGATCCTTACTACACCTCTTGGTTTTGGCAAAGTTTCCAGAGGGCCTTGGGTACATCGATGCATCTTAGTTTGGCTTATCACCCTTAGACCAATGGGCAATTAGAGAGGACTATCCAAATATGAGAAGATATGCTTCAGGTTTGCATCCTTGAGTGGAACGGCAGTTGGGAGCAACACCTGCCATTGGTAGAGTTTTCTTACAATAGTAGTTATTAGGCGAGCATCAAGATGGCACCTTTCGAGGCATTATATGGAAGTCCGTGTTAAACTCTCCTTTTTTGGAGCGAGGTTGGGAAACATCTTCTTACTTGTCCCAAGCTCGTGGAACAATCGGTAGAGAAGATCCTACTCATTCAGGAGAGCTTGCAAATGGCACAAAGCCAGCCAAAGAGCTACATTGACAAGAGAGGGAAACTATCTCCTCAATTCATCGGACCCTTCGATGTCCTCAAGCACATTGGCATAGTGGCAATAGGTGGCTCTACCTTCTTAGCTCGCGAACAATCAAAATTTGTTTGACATTTCTCTTCTTTGGAAGTACGAGCTGGATCAAGCCCATGTGCAAGATTTTGAACCGTTGGAGCTTAGGGTTGATCTATCTGATGTGGAGGCACCCATGCGAATATTGGACAAAGGAGAAGGCTCTTAGACACAAAGTGATCCCATTGGTGAAAGTCTTATGGCAAAATCTCAAAGTGGAAGAGGCCATGTGGGAACAAGAAGACGAGGTCAAAGAGAAGTATCCTCACCTTTTCACTACCGGTCGATAGCGGATTTGAGAACAAAATTGCTATAAGGTGGGTAGGATGTAAAATCTATAATTTTAACTCGGTTTAATTTCTTTTTTTAAGTATGTGAAATAGTGCGATTTTGCTTAATTTCTAGTTTGATTTTATTTTTGGGTTATGGGTTAACAATTATGATTCTAATAAGGTTTAATTTCACTTTTAGAACTTTTAGTGTCAACATTGATTTATCCAATTTTTATGGAATTTATGGGATTTTATCCTACTTTTTCTTTAATTATGGGCACAGACCCCACCGTTGGCCCCACATCCATGTTGGACAGCATGCAACCCACTTGACCCTCTATCCTCTTTTATTTTATTTCAGTGGGTTTGTGTGTGATTAAATTCATTTTTTGACTAAAAATAACCCTAATTAGCCACTTAAGCCATTATGACCTATTATCCAGCCCAACTATCCATAAACCCATCCCAAAACTCATACTATTTAAGGAAACTCTAGCCTATTTGCCCAAATGGGGAAGGGCCGTGTTAGGAGGGAGGAAGTCCTCAACCCCCATTTCCCAAAGAAGAAAAATAGATTAAGGTGTATTTTCTTTCCCTAAACACCTCTAATATTTTGGTTTTGGTCTTAATTACTCTTATATTCATTTTCCCCATCTTTATTCTTGATTTCTTCTATTAAAATTCTTATTTTTAATTTTGATTTAAAACACTAAATGGGTGATTTTCGTTTTTAACCAAAGGATATCCTTGATCTACCTATTTTGAAGTTGATTTGAGTCCATTAATTAATTTTAATTAAGTCTTAACAAAAAGACTAATTTTTAGGTAGGAGTTTTTGAGGATTGAAGCTTTTTTTGGGATTTAAAGGTGTCATAGAGGTAAAAGAGTTTTATCTTGTGTGGAATTCATTGGAATGCCTGATTTTGGACTTATATGGGTTCATGCTTCATTTTGAGGTTTAATGGTGATTTATTAAAAATATATTTTTTATGGTTATTTTCTTGTAATTAAGCATGAAAATGATTATATCTATGATGTTCTAGGATTAAAATTTGATATTATGATTTTTCATGGTGATTTTTGAATTTATCTTGAATTTTGGAATGTTTTCGGTTTGAATTTTTGAAGGTTGAAGACGAAACAGGAAAAGTGAACTGTTTCGGCCAATCGAACAGATTGAATAGTTAAGCAGGCTGTCTAGCCGTTCGAGTGGCTAGGCGTTCGAATGGCCAAATGGTAATTTGGTGATTTTTGGCCATTTTTGTGGATTTTCGGTCATTTATTGTTCTCTTATCATAAATCTAATTCTTTATGACTATTATGAGTTATGATTACCTATAAATGCTACTGTGATAGTATGAGAACCATCTTTAAATTATGATTTTGGTCAAGCATGAATAGGACTATACTTATTTAGTTTTAGTTTGATAGTCTACTTGTTTTGAATCCATGTTCAATAGCTCCTTCATAATTACTTGAGAATTCCAGTAAGTCTTAACCAAGATAATTTATATATTCTTGCACATGTTATATTAATTTTAGGTGAATTATGTTTTACATGTATTTGCTTAAGTACGGATATGTTTATACTTGTCTATGTCTAGCATGATGTTATAGTTGTCTTGAACCCGCATTTTGAAGTTTTCTTCACATTTACTCCATGATTCCATTAGGATAGAACTATGATAAAATTATGGATTCTTGCATATATATAACACTGATTATGGTTTATTCATTTTTTACATGTTTTAGCCTAGGTATGAACACTACTATGTATGTACACTCTTGTATAGATATATGATTTTACTTGACACAAATGGACCATGTTTCATGCACATATGGAATGATTGGAGTATGTTTACTTATAGTTGGACTATTATCATTTGCTCACATATGTATCATGTTGCATGCATTATTAAAATAATTTATAAAAGAGGTAAATCATGATTAGTGATGATTGATGGATTGGATGTAATTGGATGCAATTGGTTGTCAGATTGATCAGTCAGAGGCTTATCAAATCGGTTTTATGTCAAAAGGAAGAAGTTTTCGTTTTACACCCCTTTGAGGGCATGCTTCCTCCCCAGGTAGAGGAGAGCGGATTAACTATGTGAGTTAATTTTATAAGTTATCTTGACCCTAAGAATCCAGGCTAGTTTTTCCGTGTACACCGGCTTACCAGGGGGTATTTTTGATGTCAGGGAACTCACCCAAATTGCCAAGGACTGCCTTTTTAGGATTTCCAAGGGAGTAGGTCTACTCAAGACTTTGGGCAGGGTGAGCAGGAATTGTTTTCTCAATTGTGAGACATTCACCTAGTGGTTGATGCATGTGTATAGATGATAATACTTATTGTTATAGGTTGTGTAGGAACAATGATGCTTATATTACATATGTGATTACAACATGGATCTGCATAAGATGGGTTATGTTAGATATACTTGATTTTGCAGGGTGAATGTGTACATTAAGATATGATTAGGCATGATATGAATGTTGAGGATTTATTCATGCAGGATGTGATTGTTATAATGAGAATCATAGAATAAAACGTGATATGTATATGTTTTATGAGCTAGGGATGAACCCATGACATAATGGTGTAATTTTGTGTTTATGGAATGTGCTTTACATGATGATAGGTGGCATGAGTGTATATTTATGGAATATAAATTACAACATGATGTACAGGTGGCACAAATATATGTGATTTATCCCATGATGAATGGGTGTGGTGAATGAATATGTGATGAATATTATGTTAATAATCCCGTGATATCATTATGAGCTTACTTTTCGTTTTAAAATCCTTGCTAAGTAATAGTTCACACCTCTTTGGTTTGTGATTTTGTTTTGGGGCTGCATGTTGTACCATGTAGGTGCTTCTGATGGGTTCTACATTGAACATTGTTGTTATATCTGAACCAAGACTATGAAGAAGTCAAATCATATTTGTTTTACTTGCCAATTATAGTAGACAAGGTCGATCCACAGGGAAAACCTTGTGCAACAAAGAAAATGATTACGAAAAAAAATAGAGGAAAGAAAGATTGGAATAGTATAGAGGCAATAAAGAGATAAGAAATCAATAAGAAAAAAAATACTAAGGCATTAAGGGTCATTATAACATCTAATAGTGTTCTTTATGTGTTATGTTATCTCAGCTAGAATCGAATGAAAATTCTATCTAGAGGCAATAAAGAGATAAGAAATCAATAAGAAAAAAAATACTAAGGCATTAAGGGTCATTATAACATCTAATAGTGTTCTTTATGTGTTATGTTATCTCAGCTAGAATCGAATGAAAATTCTATCTAACCGGAAGATATGAACATTAAAATTAAAAGTAAAGATAGAAAATGCTTTGGATAGATAAAGGATAAAAACACTTGTTTCATCAAGAGTTCTATGTATCCAAATTACAAAAGATAAAGAAGGAGAGCCTTCAATCATCTTATTTATCCAAATCATAAAGAAACAAGAAGATGAACAATATTAAATAAATATCACTTCAAATAACAGATACTTACTTGAAACCATTGATTAAACATTAATAGAACTCCATTAGATTGTTACAAATCACCTCTAGCCTTAGTTTGAGAGCTTAGAAAGCTATTACAATAAAACTAAAAATAAAAATACAAAAAAAAAAAAATAGAAGAAGAGAGCTCCAAAAAGGAGGGGATGATACCTCTATCACGTCCACCCCTCTATTTATAGGAGAAGAAGAGGTTGCTTCAAAGAGGAAAGTCCAATCATATCTCTAAATTGCATCTTGATTGATTATCTGATTAGTTGTTTCTTTGGAAATGATTAGATTATAAATCAATCAAATAAATCAATGATTTATTTAGCAAATAAGTATCTTTCAATCTTCTTTTAATTATCTAATCAGCCTCATTGTCTTTCCTTATGTGTATCAATCACCACCAATGAAAATATTCTTCATGTGCTGGCCTCAGATTAGTTTATTGGCTGTCCATTTGCATGTCAGAGTCGACCCATATAAATTCGGAATTATGAATTTCTTCCTGTAGTAGATATTGTAGCCACGGAAGTCTTCTTTCCAATGCTGTCAGAATTGTATCAATCTAAATTATACATAGAAAGATATAGTGGAAATACTAAGGCTATGTCACTCTGTCCAAATCAGCTTCATCCCAAATTTAGTTCTCTTGATGCAAATCTGAAATCTAATGGGTCCACAAGGTTATGCTTGACCATTCTATGCATATTTAGACCATTAGGAGCTCATTCTTGACTTTTAAATAGCTTTAGGTAGTTGAGCTTCAATTCTTTTTCCAGTTGGATCATGTTGAAGCCGGTTTAGACATGTAAACTCAATTAAGGTCCAACTGACTTATTCAAAATATAAATAGCCTAAATAAGTAATAAATTAATACAAAATAAGATTGCAATTCGAAATTTGAGAATATTTTATTGAACATTATTTCAGTGTATCAAATACGCCCAAACCTACTTTTTGCTAGTCCTCGAGCAAAACAAAAATTAAAATAATAGAAAACAAAACTAACTACTCCACGCCCATAGGAAATCTTGATTGTAAACATATGCAACAAGGCTTTAAACCCTTAGCTTACACTAGTCGGCGAGTTGTATCTCGTGAGGGTTTGTAGCAAATATACCCACAAAATTTAAATGATAAAAGAAAAATTAAATTAAAACCACATAAAATTTACAAATCAACTCCTACTAAACGGGTAACTTCTTTTACTAAAATCAATCATGTATAATACAACTTGTCTTCTTAAATAACAATTCATTCTAACAACTTCATATTGGTAGTAAATACTTATACATACATAATAGTTTTAAAAAAAATAGACATTGCCAAGTAATTGTACAATCCCAATCTTATGAATCGAACAACTCAATGTGTCTCATGTCCCCTCAGCAATTTCAATTTTAAAACTAAAAAATAGACATTGACATCTATTCATCTTCAAGAGACCATAATAGAGAATCATGCAAAATCTTCCTTAAAAAGTAAAAACACCCTAGATCACCTAACAACTCATTCAGGATATAATTGCATATTGTCCTACTAGAATTTTATGCTCATCTCACATGACATGTATAAGGCTTAGCTATTTTAAGCTTTTTATAAGATCCATGTAACAAGTGTTAGGCCAGTGACTCCCAATCCAGTTGGCTCAGGGCACTAGGTGTTAAAGCACCCCTCAAGCTTAATAACTTGAACCAAATACTCCAAGGCTATGCATGCCATAAATTAGTCAACTCTACCTTTTGACTTGAACACCTTATGCTTATTGAGGCACGCCGAGTCCCAGTCTACTCAATAGAGTGACTTTAATTCTTTTTTTTATATTTTTTTCGCTTTTTTTTATTTCTTGAGCATATTATACAATCAACTTGAATTGTGTTGACAAAAAGTCCTCGACTATTCTACAAACCAAGAATAGTGAAGCCCAAAGCTCTATTATAATATGAGTACTACTAGATCATGCCAAAGTTTGACTCTCATAAGAAAATAATTACTTAGATTCAATGATATCCACAAAGTTGTAAGACCATAATCAATGGCTCGAATTCTTGCTTAGGCAAATGTCTTTTTTAGTTTTTTTCAAAATAGGAGCACAAGAAACCAATATGAAGTAATCAGAACTCAAAATTATTAAATTTGTCAAGTCATATGCTGAATAGTCTGGTATCATTAAACAAAGTCACATGTCTAAAAGAAGCATCAATGTAATAAGCAAAAAACATAAATCTAATTAATGTTTTTAATTTTTAAGTAAACTAAAAAAACATAAAAAAGAAATCTCTTTCTACACCCCCAAACCTAAACTAAACATTGTCCTCAATGTATAAAAGAAAGCAAATGCAATACTTAATATAAGAAAAGTGGAAAAAAGAGATAATATATGGTTGATGTGCACATATACATAGCTGTCAAAAGAAAAATAGTCAATAAAGCAATTGACAAAGATAATAAACTAAAAACTAACTAAAGAAAATAAATAAATAAAAACTAAGTATTAAAAAAAATAGCTATCAAAACCAAAAGTGGGTTAACTCTCAAGAGCGCTAAGTTTACTGTCTTCAGCCAGACATGCCTCCATCTAAACTCATATAGGATCCATCAAAGCAATTACCTTCTCTTTATCAATTCTAATCAAATCAGAGTGAGTTAAGCAAATATTTAGTGGATCATTAGAATAAATAAAAGGAAAAGCATCCTCCACTAGATTCTCAACCATGTCAACCTCAAAAGTATCGTCAAAGTATAATGGTTGTCTATTGACATCAAATACATTTAACTCACATGTCAAGTTCCCAAAAGAAAGCCTCATCGCTCCATTCTAACAATTTATTAAAGCATTAGATGTAGCAAGAAATGGACGACCCAAAATCACAAGGATTTGAGAAGATGCATTTGAAACCGGTGTGTGTCTAAAACAATGAAGTCCTCCAGAAAATTGAATTTGTCCACTTGAACAAGGACATCTTCCACTATTCCTCTTAGCATTTTGATTAAGCAGTCATCAAATTGAAGTGTTATGCTAGTGGGTTTCAAATCCGCTAGACCTAATTGCTCATAAATAGAATAAGGTAATAGATTAACACTTACCCAAGATCAAGCAAAGATTTTTCAATTCTATAATTCCCAATTATACAAGATACAGTTCGACAACCAGGATCTTTATATTTGGGTTGGGTGTTTCATTACAAAATTACAGTTACTTGTTCTGTAAAAAATGTCTTCTTTTGTACATCTAGCTTACGCTTGATTGTACAAAGGTCTTTAAATTTTTTTGCATAAGATGAAATTTCTTTAATGGCATCAAAGAGAAGGATATTAATTTTTACTTGTTTGAAAATTTTAAGAATGTCACATTTTGCACCAATTTAGAAGAAGATTGTAATCTTTGAGGAAAAGGAGGAAGAATAGGAGAAACAAAATCGGAATTGCCAAGTTCATCACCATTTTAGAATTTGAAGACTCCTTAGGTTCAACAACCTTCATCGGAATGTCTTTGTTAATGAACTTTCCACTTTTTAAAGTGGTGATGGACTTGGCATACTTTTCTTATGAACTTGAAGAATTTAAAATTTCAATTACAAATTGACCTTTAGGATTTGGTTGAGGTTGATAAGGAAGCTTCCCTTTTTCTTTAGTGCTCAAAGCTTTGGTCAATCGAGTGATAGAAGTCTCCAAGTCATTAATGACTTGCATTGTTTGGTTGTTAATTGCTGCTTAACTTTGCATGAATGTTTGCAATGTGTCTTCAAGAGTCTTCTTATATAGTGGAACATAATTTGAAGAAGAAGGTTCCTACACATTTGACTTATTTCTCCAACTAAAGTTAGGATGATTTCTCTAATTAGGAGTATAAGTTTCAGAATAAGGAGAATAAAAAGGTTTTTTGTAGGTATTCATAACATTTGTTTGAGTATGTAACACCTCTTGAAAAGTAGGGATTGTTGGCGAATCGTGTGTTTGGTGTCCTTCACTCTCAAATATACTACAAATATCTTGTGTTTTTTTAGAAGCTTTAGACATGTTTTCCCTATTAATTTCTATAGCCTCAACTTTTCTAGTTAAACTTGTAATTTTTTCTTTTACATCATCCTTTTTTTTTTAAGGAGGTATATGCCCCCATTAGTTGTCTCATTAGATTTGGTCTTATTACTACTTTTAAATTCATTAGAATCTTCTCATGATTGAGCATTTTCAGTCAACAAATAAAAATAGTCTCATGCTTCCTTAGGTTCCTTACTAAAAAATTCTTTATTACACATCATTTCAACAAATTGCCTCATTTAAGAAGTCAAGTTATTAGAAAAGAAACTAATTGGATGCCATGTTTTATATCCATGATGTAGGCATAATAACAAAAGTTCTTTAAATATTTCCCAACATTGAAAGAAAGTCTCATTTTTATTTTGTGATAAATTCATGATGTTTTTTCTAAGTGAATTAGTTCTATGGGTGGGGAAAAACTTTTTTAAAAATTCTCTTTACATTTGTTGCCATATTCCAATGGATCTTGGCTTCAAAGAATTCAACCAATTTTTTACTTTTTTCTTTAAAGAAAATGGAAAGAGTTTAAATCTAATAACATCATTTGAAACATTTTGGTTTGGCAAAGTTGCACAAACCTCTTCAAACTCTTTTAAATGCAAATATGGGTTTTTCGAATTTAAGCCATGAAATTTGGGTAGCAATGGAATTACACCCGGCTTAAGTTCAAAACCACCCACATTAGTTGGAAAAATCATGCAAGAATGAGAACTTTATCTAGTTGGTTGTAAAAAATTATGCAAAGTTTTAACTTGAATATTTTGTGCATTATTATCCCCATTATCACTTCTTTGTTCCTCATTAATTCTTAGATCCTCCATTGTATTAAAAGAAAGAAAATTTTCAAAAGATTTGTTCACTCTTCTCAATCATCTAGAATTATCACTCACCCATGTGAACATGCAACAACAATTTTTTTTGGTAACAAACGAAAGTAAAAGTGCAGAAATTAAATGAAAAAATATAAAAATTTAGAGAGTTGGAAGTTAATAGACAAAATTTAAATTACAAAATAAGGCCAAAGGCACTATCAAGGTACACGTTTGATCCCGAAAATTTTTTGGTGGTAACGTGGGTAGTGCCTCTGGTCCGAAAAAAATTGCAGAATTTAAATACTAAAAGTAAATGACTGAATTTAAAGAGTTAGTGTGCAAAAATAAAAGTTAGTGAATTAGTAAAGTTAGAGTGAGGGTGAGTTTTTTTTTTGTAAATGATTCTTGTCACATGTTGTAATCCCTGGCAATGATGCTAATTTGTTGTTATGTCTGAACCAAGACTTTGAAGAAGTCAAAATAATATTTGTTTTACTTGCCAATTGTAGTAGACAAGGTTGATCCACATGGAAAACCTTGTGCAATAAAGAAAATAATTATTAAAAAAAGTAGAAGAAATAAAAATTAAGATAGAAAGATTGGAAGAGTATTGAGGCAATAAAGAATTAAGAAATCAATAAGAAAAAAATACTAAGGCATTAAGGGTTATTGTAACATCTAATGATGTTCTTCACGTATCATGTTATATCAGTTAGAATCGAATGAAAATTCTATTTAACCGAAAGATATAAAAATTAAAATTAAAAATAAAGATAGATAATACTTTGAATAAATGAAGGATAAAAACAATTGTTTCTTCAAGAGTTTTATGTATCCAAATTACAAATGATCAAGAAGGAGAACCTTCAAGCATCTTATGTATCCAAATAATAAAGAAATAAGAAGAAGAATGATATTAAATAAATATCACTTCAAATAACCAATACTTACTTGAAACCATTGATGAAACATTAATTGAACTCCATTAGATTGTTAAAAATCACCTCTCGCCTTAGCTTGAGAGCTTAGAAAGCCATTACCATAAAACTAAAACAAAAAATACAAAAGAAGAGAAGAAAAATAGGAGAAGAGAGCTCCAAAAAGGAGGGGGTGATACCTCCATCACGTCCACCCCTCTATTTATAGGAGTAGAAGGGGTTGCTTCAAAGAGGAAAGTCCAATCATATCTCTATATTGCATCCTGATTGATTGCAACATTAGTTGTTTCTTTGGCAATGATTAGATTATAAATTAATCAAATAAATCAATGATTTATTTAGAAAATAAGTATCTTTGAATCTTTCTTTAGTTATCCAATCAGCCTTATTGTCTTTCCTTAATTGTATCAATCACAACCAATGAAAATATTCTTCATTAGTTTACTAGTTGTTCGATTGGATGCCGGATTTGACCCATATAGATTTGGAATTATGAATTTCTTATTAAAATAGAGATTGTAGCAATAGAAGTCTTCTTTTCCATGCCATGAGAATCATATCAACCGGAATTATACATAGAAGGATATAGTCAAAATACTAAGGTTGTGTCAATCTGTCCAAATCAGCTTTTTCCTAAATTTAGTTCTCTTAATACAAATCTAAAATCTAATGGGTCTAAAAGGTTGTGTTAGACCATTCTAAGCATATTTAGACCATTAGGAGTCTATTCTTGAGTTTTAAATAGCTTTGGGTAATTGGGCTTCACTCCCTCTTCCAGTTGGATCCTGTTGAAGCCTGTTTAGATATGTAAACTCAATTAAGGTCCAATTAACTTATTTAAAACATAAATAGCCTAAATAAGTAATGAATTAACACAAAATAGAATTGCAATTTGAAATGTGAGAACATTTAGTTGAACATTATTTCAGTGCATCAAGCATGAGAATGACCATAGTCTTTGAGAGGGGTTATAGATGCTTGGTTTTATGTTAGTTTGATTCCATGTTATGTTGAACTTATACATTTGAGTTTAATTCACATTATATTAGTTATTTTTGTCTTAGACTTCTTTAACTATGGTTGGCTCATTTTATGTGATAACTAGATGATGTGGGTATGTGTTCACTAATACATTAATTTAGACGTCCTTTATTTCCTCTATTTGCTTTTGTACAAAGTGTTTGTGCATTTACTCCATTGTGTGTTTGCCTAAAGATGGGTTAAATGTTCTATACACTCCAACTCTACTTCATCGTGCCGCATACTGCTTACTCCTTGGACCGGATTCAGGTCTGGGTGGCGTGTGCTGGGGCATGACTACTAGGTGCACACAAAGCATAATGGCTTTGTGATTTTGATCGTTGGCACCTGTTACTCATGGAGCAAATGGGTTTGGATTTGCCCCCTCAACCTATAATCTAATGCGTGCTTTTGAATCTCGATCCAATGGTGGCAAATAAGCGATGCATCGATGCATATTTGTTTTGTAAAATATATTAGAATTCCAAAATAAAGATAAGCTACCCACTCTATTAGAAGGTCAAAACTATTAAAACAATAGACAATAAAGATAGAATGCAAAAAAAAAGTTACAAATGCTTGCATCCTAGCCCACTGACACCCTGTCCTCAATCAGGTATGGGCCCCTAGCCCATGCCCATCTTCTCGCAGACCCAGACCGAGGCATAGAGCATGTGTACAATTTATGAAATTACAAATTAATATCCCAATCTATCAATTAACTAAAATCAATTCATTTTGGTTCTATAATCCAAAGACTTATTGTGGGACGGAGGGAGTATTTATTTGTTTTGCTAAAAGTCATTAGCTGACTACAATTAACCGTCAATAATAGTTTCTATTCATATCACATTATCAGAAAAGTTGAATGCAGGGCAACAATCTTATGTATGTGGCTTTATTTGTTGTAAAGTCGGCATGATATGTTGATGTATTTTGAGCAACTCAAAAAAATCTTAAAACTTAACGACATATTTTCTATCACAAGTCCATATACCCAAGGAAACATGTTTTTGCTGGACAAAGAAAAAGTTGCTACGTGAGGCCCACTTTCAATGACAAAAGCATACCACCTCATAGTGTATGGAATTAGTGTACAAATTCGTTATATAATTATCCTCATGCGGGAAGTAAACTCCTAGCAATCCAATATGCCCCAAGTTGAAACCTTAACATTTACTAGTTTAATTGGGATTTCCTCATTATTGTAGTATTTTAGGAACTTTAGAGTGACTTTTGCAACTAATGGGAGCCCAATTGACCTTTCTCCAACTTGTATAAAACCATTGAAAAGGTCCTCCCAACCTGCTCATAATGGTTCTGCCCAAAATAATGTTCAAAGCTTAAACTACCTTCTTAGTGGAGATAAATCTTATAAAATGTTTCAATGTTTAAATTCAATACTCAGACTTGGCACCAAAATTGTTTGAGTTGAGTTAACCCGAGTTCAATAGAGTCAAAATGGAGTATAAATTAGTGTAAATTTTTTAAATGAGTATGCATACAAATCAATGCTATTATGTTATTATATTAAATTATTTATGTTAAAATTTATATTTTTATAAAAAAATATTTAATTAAGAGTAACATTGTATCCAATTATGCACTCACAAATTAATATATAAGAGAAATCTAGCCAATGTTGTAGCTAGCTCAAGGGCTAGCTAATGAGTTGGAGACCAGGGGCCGCCGATCATGTTTAGGGCCGTGATCTAATGGCCAGCTCTGAAGCTACAATGCTAGCTAGACATCATCATATATAAATTTCAAGGATAATATGTAGTTTTTAATTATGTTGATCTAGCATTAGTGGTGCTAGTTGGATATGTCCTAGATGTTAGAGAAGTCACATGGTTGAATCCCTATGGCACATAGTAGAAGTGTGTGAGTCTTACTAATGAAAATTTTTATGCAATTTGATTACACAAAAATTGTAGAAGAATTTTAAAGATAATTGAGTCATAGTAGTTAATGGAAATTAATGAAGTTTTAGAGTTTGAATTAGGGAGATAATGGAGTCAATCCTAGAGACAAGTGAACTTTGTGTTTTTATCAAGTATGAGTCAAAAAGTAAACAAATTGCATCCAATTTGGAGATAATTTATAGTCAAAATGGAGTTTTAAAATTTGAAATAGTGTAATGGCTAAGTTTCCTTCACTTTATAAGCAAACTTGATTGATATTCATCTTTTTAAAATTTGATGAATACAACCTTTAAAGTTTAATCAATCCTCCTGAGATTTCTTTGATCCCATCAATGTATCTCCTATTAAGTTCATCCTCTAGTTTAATTATTCTCATTATGCTACTCCATTCTTATCTCTAGCCAGCTTTTTACTATACATTAGGAGTTTGTCTTCGCGAAAAGTGATAATTTTACAGGCAAAAGTCTATGGGATGGCATATGGGTTTTGTGTCAAAATGATTATCATTGTGTATTGATTTAGCAAGATCCATGCACCAATGGTGTTGAATCATCCCGTAGATCTATCCTGTACAAATCTCAATGTCATGACAGCATGATTCAATTCTTATAGGATAGGAAAAACAATGAGTCTATATGCACCCTATTAATCCCCTTAATACCCCATTTTACTCGTAAATTTATGAAAAGGTTTATGGGATACTAAGGGGATTATTGGGGTGCATATAGACTCATTCTAGAAAAAATTGCTAGTTAAAGTGTTGTGGTACATCACGTTCTATCAAGAGCTAGTTGCGCATGGGCATGCATGTTATTAAAAATCCATTTACCAGTCTAATTCTACAGGCGCTACACAATCAAAATCGTTTGCTGCATGTAAATGGGGTCCAAGAATTTAAAAAACATGGCCCCATAAATCAACAGTAGACGAGGTGCAATAGGTTCATCCCAATCAAACTCATAGAGGGTACTAAAAAGGATCCCACAAAGGCGACGTGGCTTCGGTCCACTGTTTATGGGTCCACAAAAAGAAAAGAGGTGCATTGCTGACACCCCTATACTTGTGTCCATATTCTCTAAGCACTACTACAAATAATTATAGAAAGTCCGAATTAGAAGTTAATAACTATAGAATGTAAATTTAAAAATAATTTATTTCTTATAACATAGGTATTTTATAAGGAAAATTTTAATTAAATAATATTATTTAAAAATACTTAACAAAATGTGGGTAGAAAGAAAAATATTTCTCAAAATAGTAGTCTAATACTACATAGGCGTTAGGGTGGCAATAGATGCCAATATGACCTTTTTTTATATTTTTTTGTCTTAAATTAATAATTTTATTTAATTTTTCAATATACACTAAATTAATAATTTTATTTAATTTTTTAAAATAAAATAAATTTAATTTATTTTTAAAAACTAAATAACACTATTAATTTAGGACGGAGGGAGTAAATTTTTCTTAGTTTCGGCCGTGGCATTCATGAAACCGATGTTTCCTCGTTGGAAAGGACAAAACTTAATTATGAGACAAAGTTCACAGATAGCAGTTGGTAAACTCTATTGCCTCTAGGGATGGTAATAGGGCCGGGCTCGGGCCCGCCCGAGCACGTTTATTTAGAGCCCGAGCCCGTTAAGCCCAACTACTCACAACCCATTTGATTATTAGAGTCAAATATTTATTAAATTTTTTTATTTTATTATTTTTTAAATAAAAGATAAATATAAATTCTTAAATCTTATTTAGATATGAAACTATCTCAACGAATTAAGCCTACTTAATATATTTTTTAAAGGGGTTTTAATTTCCCTTGCCTAATGTAGTTATTGTTTCATATTTTTAGATTGTTACGAGGTTAAAGGTGATTTAGATGCTATGCAATACTTATGCTGTATTAATTGATACATACCTGTATCAATTGAGACCTATACAAATACAGGACTAGTATGCCCCCCACACCAAAAGCCGATATGTATCGGTCATACTATATCGATATGACCGATACATATCGATATGATATTAAAAGAGCCGTTGATGATTTGGATGCTATTTTTTTCCATACCCATATTAAACGTATAACTTCTTTTCATGTATACTAATTGATTGAGATTATTAGCATATTTTCCATAGAACAATCATTGTCTAGTATTCACTAACCAATACCTCCAAAGCTGCAAATTAGTTTCAATTTGAAAAGGAGCCACAAGTTTAGAAAGCCATATATAACAAAAATATATAAACTGCAAACTCTTGTATGATTTTTTACGATTTTCAAAGTGTACATGCAAAGTTGCCATACTCACAAGCAATTTTATTCATTTAAATGTCAATGGAACTCTAGCAAGCTGGGCTCAAAATAAGACCATCCACACACCGTGCTTACTTTTCAAAGAAGTAACACAAGAAACTGCTCTTTTAATATTCAATTAGGAAGAACCACCGTGAATTTTAATCAATACATCGGACAACTAAGAACAACCAAATATTTAATTAGGAAGAACCAATGTGAATTCTAATCACCAATATTTGGGAAATCATATGTATAGAGTGTTCATAGTAAAGCATTTGGCATGAAACCTTCAAATGCCAAATCATTTCTCAAGGCAAAGGCATTGATCTCCTTACCACACGTTAGAGCTCCCATCCTAGAACACAATTGAATGGGCAAGTTCTTTGCATACACCATACCTCCTCCCTTGAAAATATTCTTCCCCTTTCAAAAAATCCACACATAATTAACAAATATGGTTTATGATTTCTATTGTATTATAGAATAGAATTATACTTGTCAATTCTACACAAAAAATGAATAGGGAAAAAAAGGCTAAATTTGATGTGTATGTGGGCAAGTAGTATATAATGGACTAAATTGACGATGCATGAACACATTATTACTAGTTTTCTTCTAAATCGTGCATACCACAAAGGCCAAGTATACCTTGTTAGTATAGAATAAAAATATCAGTTTTATGGCAGTCAAAACAAAAGTATAATGATACTCTTTATACTAAATTACATTAAAATACAAAGCAAGCTTGATATTTTGAAGTATAATAATACACTTATGAAAATTATGCATTAATTAATAAATAAACATTAATTGACAAATCATATCAAATATTTAGAATTAAAGAACTAAGCTCTATGAAATTATAATCAAAAGTATAATAACACTTTGTCATATTCAACTTATAAAATCTGTCATATGAGAAATTCTAGCCTATAATATTATTATATTCTAAAAAATTATAGTAAAATCATACTCAACAAAACCAATAATAAACCTAAAATATACTATAGTAAAACTTAAAATACAAGATGAAAAACAAGTCTAAATAAAATCATACTCTACAAAAATAATAAAAAAACCAAAAGTATATTCTACAATTAAAACCTAATATATATTCTACAATTAAAAGCTAAAGTATAATTAAGTAAGCATCAACTATTGCATTGAAAGTTGAAAATGGATATGACATTGGATTGAAAGTCTTGACTGAGAAAATATCTTTAGAAAATAAACCCAATACATATATGTCATAGTTTATAATTTATATGTAAAATTAAAATATGTATGTGCTTTGAATTCAAATTCCGGAAAAGGCCATACTAAAAGTCAAAAAGAAAGCTTGGAAAAGAGTTTTATGCAAGTATAAGGAAATAAATTCCATGACTTAAAAAGGAAAAAAAAACAAACATCAGCTCCTATGGCAATCTAATGTACACCTTTCAATTTGATAACCATGAATTTGTAGCAGAAGTGAGATAAATCTACTTGCAATGTGTACATTTATGAACCCAGAGTTGCAGAACATCATGAATTACAAAAATCACCTTTGCATCTAACATATACTCTTTTCCTTTTTCATCCAAGCAGGAACAAAAAGGGTGAAAAATCTACCATAGGACAAATTCTAGCCTCCAATATTATTATACTCTAAAAAATTATAATAAAATCATACTCAACAAAATCAATAACAAACCTAATGTACACTGTAGCAAAACCTAAAATACAAAATCAATAATAAACCTAAAATAAAATCATACTCTACAAAATTAATACAAAAAAACATTAAAGTATATTCTATGATTAAAACTTAAGGTATAATCTACAATTAAAAACTAAAGTATAATCATAATGTACTAAAAGTTTAAAATTAATCAATAAAAAACCTAAAGTTAAAACTTTTAAATCAATAACAGAAGGTTATTTTAATCAAAGAAATATTTACATTAAAAATGAACAATGAAAGGACCTCAGTAATCAAATATAGAACAATTTTACTAAAGTATCTTACAAAAACCTATAATCTAGGCCCCAACAAATTTAAGCCTCAGTATACCATTTTCAAAAAAATTGTTGTAAAGTTTATATTTCCAACAAAAACCAAAACTCGAGACCCAATATTAGCTCACCCCTGTCTATTGGGCTTGCTTTCCCGGATCTCATTAAACCTCAATCTATTCACACTCTTACTCCAATAAATGACCTCCAAGGCTTCAACTTTTTTAATCTATAACAAACAACATCTCTGGAAACCAAACTCGAGGTGCCACCCCCAAAAAGTTAAAAACCTCCAAAAGTTTGCCTCCGAAAAACCCAGCTCCTCCTTAGAGTTCTTTCAGTTCAAGAGTTGCAGCTTCCAGAAAGCTTCGATTAAAGGCAAGAGCTTATATGGTCGATTGTGAGAAGTCTGGGATTGAAATTGTCTTTGGGTTGAGAAGTCTATGGAAAACGTCATGGCAGAGACAAAGCTATCAACCAGGTTGCCCAAGAAGTTCGTTGGTCATTGAGGAAGATCATTGGTCACCGGAGGAAGAACATCGGTTGCCGAGTAAATCATCGGTTACTGGAGGAAGATTGTCCGGCTCTAATATTGGGGAGCACTCGGGTGACGGTGAAGAACTCGGGCGATTGGGCGAAAGAGTGAGTTAGGATGCCAAGATTAAAAACCTAATGGGACTTATCGAGCTCCTGTGGCAGAGCTCGAGCCCGATTCACTTTACTACAGCCTAATAATAGCCCTTCTGTTAAAACTCAAACAGGCTCTGGCTGGTCAAATGGGCTCAAGGCCCGATTACCACCCCTCACTGCCTCCATGCATCTACTATAAGAAGCCTCAAAAGCATTAGCCTCATGCTCCTCTCATGTTTTCAAAGCAAATGAATTAATAAAGGCATCCTCCTCTTCTCACGAATTAATAAAGGCATCCTCCTCATCTCACCTGAAGATATACCATCTCCCCCTCTTGCCTTTCTTTGGAAAAATCTAAACATGACATAAATAGACTAATTACGACATGGTTGGCATGAGAGTTTGGTGGTGTTGGACCATAGTATGGGCTTGGGCCCATTTTGGTCTATGTTGTTCACAACTTAGGTGAGCTAGCACAGGCCACGGGGTACAAGATTAGTGGGGGCAGTTGTGCCGACCACACGTGAGCCATCGTGACATAAATTCTTATGGGACTCGCATTCATCATACATGCACACTAGCCATGTGACTAGGGTGTGCATTAACACACAGTGTGGCCCAATTCATGAACTAGTGTCGATGGTCGGACCGGTGGTTAGAGAGGGGTTGACCCTATCATAGGCTTGGTCCTATGCAAGGAAGTTCAGGCCCCCGCAGGCTCTGAGGAGCAGAGCCCATTGCCGTTATGTCAAATTCTCTAAGTAGAACTCAAAAATTCAATAAGAAGTCCAATTAATGAAGCCCACTTAAGAGGTATTTAAAAGGGGTATAAAAGGGAAACTAAAGAGAGGATGGAGCCCTAGCTTTGGCTGGCCGCCCCCCTCTCCTCTCCTCTCTCCCAATCCGCCCCCTCTCTCCCTTGGTTCGGCCTCCTCTCTTGCTTGAGAGATCTAAGTTCTAGCCGCCCCTCTCCTCCTCCTCCTTTTATCCTCTCTTGGGCATGGTGCAAGAGGGAAATCACCCTCCTCACTGGTTCGTGGTTTCAAGGGCAAGGTTTGGGATGCTCCTTTCTATAATTACAATCCAAGAAAAGGGTACAAGAGGGATCTACACATAAACAAAGTAAAACCCTTTCCTTTGCTTAATCAATTGTAATTCAATTGAGATCGGACGCCGGTGTGAAGGCAAGAGCACGTCCAGGGCTGATCAGCGCAAAGTTAGTCCATATTTGTTCAAGAATTTCGTTTTGATTAATTTCACGCCCTCAATTACATGTTTTATTGCTTATGTAATTGCATGTTTATGCTTATTGTGTAGTTAATCAATAAAAAGTTGTAATCTTTACGCTTTGCACCTCCCCCTAGGCACAAGGGCCGCCACGCCTCCACTGTGCCGCCACTCTATAGTTGCCACTCTATAGTTGCCACTCTATAGTTGCCTACACCTCAATCCGCCACTCTATTGATTAGACTTGTCACAGAGGTGCTCGAAATGCTCTGTGATAGATAGATAGACTGCACCATGAATCTCCCATCATGGGCTTGGTCATGTGCAAGGGGTCCAGGTCCCTGCAGGCTTTGAGGAGCAGAGCCCGCTCCCGTTATGTCAGATTCTCTAAGTAGAACTCGAAAATTCAACAAGAAGTCCAATTAATGAGGCTCACTTAGGAGCCCACTTAAGAGGTAATTAAAAGGGGTATAAAAGGGAGACTAAAGAGAGGAGGGAGCTGTAGTTTTGGCTAGACACCCCCCTCTCCTCTCCTCTCTCCCAATCAGGCCCCCTCTCTCTCCCTTGCTTCGGCCTCCTCTCTTGGTGCTTGAGAGATCTATGTTCTGGCCACCCCTCTCCTCCTCCTCCTCTAATCCTCTCTTCGGCATGGTGCTAGAGGGAAATCACCCACCTCACTGGTTGGTGGGCTCAAGGACAAGGTTTGGGATATATAAAAAGATGGCAAACCACTGTAGCAGGAGAAAGTTCCCATTTCCCCTCTTCGCTCTCGACCCTTCTTGCCTTTTCTCTCCCCTCCAGCGATCTTTCCTTCAGCCATCTTTTCCCCTCCTGCGACATCTCTTCCAGCTGCCTTCTCCCCTCTGGCATCGCTCCACTTGTTGGCCTCTTCCCTCCCTCCTTCTCTTCCCTCACATGCAGTCGTCCCTACATCGGTGGCTCAAGAGGATGGTGCAGTGGATTTCGGTTGGAAGCTTTGTTGGTTCTCCGAGGCGGTGGACTACATACCCTGCCTGGACAATTGGAAGGTGATCAAGATGCAACAATCGTAGCGGCACATGGAGCACTGGGAGCAGCACTGTTCGATGTCTAGGCACCTGTGCCTCTGCTGCCGGGATACTAGGGGCGTGTGCCGTAGCCAAAGAGTAGGGACATGGTGAGATTGCTTCTTTGGTAAGCATCGGCTGTAATTGTTCGTGATTGTGACTTACTGTTTAATAGATGATTTTTTGTTGTAATGGCTTCTCTTTGTGATGGGAACCTAATTATTAGAGTAGCTGAAACTTTATATGTGGGTTTATAGAGATGGAATAGCCGGTTCTCAGTGATTGTGGTCCTTTGAAAATGGCGATCATTTTCCCGTTTGTGAGCTATTTGCATGTTAATTCATTTTGGTGTCATTATAACAATTAGTTGTTTCTACAACCACTTGATTTAAGGTAGATTGCGAATGCCTGGGCCGATGAGACATTTGGAATGCTATGAGAAGTTATTGAAATCACCTTATGTGGATTGGCATGCTTGTTCTCAATAAACTCCACATATTTAGCTTGTTGCCAGTTTGCTCTGTACTCTACTCATTTTTCTCTGTGCACTATTTGTTAAATTGAAGAGTGTCCATTTTGTTCTTCCACTTCAAAAAGTGAGTGATGGGAGCTCACCATGATGTCCAAAAAGTGATTTGACATGAATGCGAAAAGGAGAGATTGGTAGGGGACTTTAAACTCTAAGCGTGTGCTTAGTATAACTTCTTTACGCATGATTTAACATGATTAAGCATATGTGATGGATTTATGTGAGACATCTTATGTGATGAACTGTTTTAGCATGAATATTGCTATATTTTGAACGATGTGATGATTATTTCTTGGGCTTAAGAACCCGGAATAATCATAGAGTGATGATGCCCGCCGAGAAAAATACACGCCAATTTGACTCCAGATATTAAGCTCATTTGTCTGCCCAATTGCAATTACATATTGGTGTGGAAATTAGTATCCCTATCGGTGAAATTTGGAACCATTTTTGCCTTATTTAAAAGCAAATTCTTTCTCAACTGTAGTGTATATGATATTATGGAAATTCTTTTAATTGAACTGAAGTCTCTTGAGTGATCTATTCGCGTTCTCTTTCAAGCATGAAGAAATCTTATGTCGATCAATTTTCCCACACATAGGATAAGCATGAATTACATGGTTGACTTTCAATATGCAGATTTGGTTTGATAATGTTCCTCTCCCCAAACTTGTTGAATACAAGAAGGATCAAAACTGGGTGTGAAGATCTGGTGACTATCTTGTCTTTCCACGGGGTGGTTTAAAGGAGTTGTTAACTATATTCAATATATAGAGGAGGTATTCCATTTTATCCTATTTCTGGGACTAAATTCTTGCTTCTTTGAGTAATTGGTATATAGATGTGAAATATATATTTTCTATCAGAATCATTTTTTTTCTTGTTTGTGTTATTTCATATGATCTAGAATAAAATTTGTGACCTCTAGAATGTATTAGAAATTATAGCAATCCAATGCTTTTTGTACTTTAATATTCTCTTATGTTGGCTTCGTATTATCTCTTGTTATCCTATTATACAATTAAAACCAAATACATAATTAACTGATTATGTATTCTTTGTTGGTAGGCTAAGTAAGAACAATATATATCATTTGTTTTACCCATGTTTTGAAGGATGTGAAATGATTTCTAGCAAGGATGAGACTATATACCCTAGTTTATATGGATAAAAAGAAGTAAACTGATAGGGCCTAACTGTTGATTGGTAGATGTAAGGAGGGTTTTTTTTTCAAAGTACATTTTGTGGTCATTAGATTTAATCAAAGTAAGGTTTATATATGGGTAGATAAATAAGCTTGTATGTGAATTATATTGTAAAATCTATCTTGTATGCTTGGTGATTAATATGCATGCCTTTGATAGATAATAATTGATGCAAAGTAATTAACTATGAATGTATTTTTTGATGGTAAGCTAAGTTAGAACAATATATATCATTTGTTTTACCCATGTTTTGAAGGATATGATCTGATTTCTAGCAAGGAAGAGACAATATACCCTAGTTTATATAGATAAAAAGAAGTTAACTGATAGGGCCTAGCTGCTGACTGGTAGATATGAGTTTTTTTTTAAAGTACATTGTGTTGTCATTAAATTTGATCAAATTAAGCTTATATATGGGTAGATAAATAAGCGTGTATGTGAGTTATATTGTAAAACATATATTGTGTGTTTGATGCTTAGTATTCATGTCTTTAATAGATAATAAGAGATGTAAAGTAATTAACTGTGAATGTAATTTTTGTTAGTAGGCTAAGTAAGAACAATATAACTCATTAGTTTTACCTATGTTTTGACTGAAGTGATATGATTTATAGCAAGGGGGAGACCATATAACCTAGTTTATATAGATTAGAGGAAGCTAAATGATAGGGCCAAACTGTTTGCTAGTAGATGTAAGGAGGCTTATTTTTTTACAAAGTACAATAAATTTGATTGACATAATCAGCATGACAACAAGATGAATCAAAGTTAAAACATACTAACATAATTAGCATGATAACATGACAAAGTAGGACTAAAATAACTTAATAAACTCAGTATGACAATGAATTAAATTCGGGCTGAAATGAATTAACCTAATTAGCAAGATAATGAATCAAATTAGGACTAAGATAAATTAACCAAATTAGAAAGATAATGAATCTAATTGGGGCTGAGATAAATTGACAAAACAGCAAGATAATGAATCTTATTGGGGCTCAGATAAATTGATATAATCAGCAAGACAATAAATCAAATTGGGGCTTAGATAAATTAACCTAATTAACGAGGTAATGCATCTAATTTGGGCTGAGATAAATTGATATAATCAGTAAGACAATAAATCTAATTGGGGCTGAGATAAATTGATGTAATCAGCAAGACAATGAATCTAATTGGGGCTGAGAATAATTGATATAATCAACAAGACAATAAATCAAATTGGGGCTGAAACATATTGACCTAATCAACATCATAATGAATTGAATTGGGGCAGAAATAAATTAATCAAATTCAGCAAGAGAATGACATGAATTAAGGATCAAACTTAGAAACAAATTCAGCAAGGTAATGACACGAATCAGGACTGAAACTTATAATCAAATTCCACAAGTTAATAGATTGAATTAGGGCTGCAATATGTAATCAAAATCAGATTCATAAGAGGTCGAATTAGAGCTAATATATAAAATCAAAATCAGCATCATGAGAGGTCGATTAGGGCTGACATATAAAATCCAAATCAGCATAATAAGAAGTTGAATTAAGGCCAGCATATAAAATCAAAATCAACATCATAAGGGATCAAATTAGGGTTTAAATGAATGACAAAATCCTCCATGAAAAATGGTCGAATCAGGATTCAAATCCAACATGATAAAACATCAAATTAGGGCTGAGATGAATAATGAAAACTAGAATCCTAAGAGATAGAATTAGGTTGAAATATGAAATTAAAATCCAACATAATAAGAGGTCGAACTAGGGCTGAAATGTATCATCCAAATCAGCATGATTATGGGTGTAAAAACTAGATCCTACCTCTACCAACACACCTCTAAAGTCTTGCACCCTCGCTCCTATGTGTTTGTTTCTAAACTGAGTTTAAAGGTGCTAAAGTTTCTTCTCCTCAAGCTACTGGTCGAAGGTTTTTTTTTTATGGAAGAAAGAGATGAAAGAAGAGGCCGGAGCAAAAAATTGTGTCTCCCGCCCCCTTAAGCCTTCTTATAACCAACCTCCTATTTTTTAAGGGATTAAACCAATTAGGAGGGCCAAACTAAAGGGCTGGTGTGTCCCCCCATGGAGTCCTTACTCTGTCCTCACTAACTTCTAGGACCCACCCCTAGAGTCATTGCCAAGCCTCCCCTACTTTCTAGGAGTCACCCCCTACATTTAGGAGTTGCCCCAATTGCAATTCCTCAGCCTAATCCTAATACCATTGGACTCTCCCTCTCTCTAATTCCATTCCTAGAGGGCCGAACCACCTAATTGACAAAGTGGTCCTCTCTAACCAAGGCCGGACTACTTAATTGTCAAGTGGCCCCCATCACTCCAAGGCCGGACCCCTTACCCTATATGGCAATGAAAATCATGCTAATCAAATGATTTCAATTAACCAAGCAATGAAACAAAAACAAACACAAGTAAAAAAAGTAAAATTTACCTACAATTAGGGATTAGGGATGTTACATCCTTCCCTCCTTAAAGGACATTTCGTTCTTGAAATGTAGAGATTTAGTTGGAGTTAGCTTTGTTGGGGCAATCTTGAGCAATGTGCCCCTTC
Source organism: Saururus chinensis (assembly GCA_035235625.1). Lineage (NCBI taxonomy): Eukaryota > Viridiplantae > Streptophyta > Magnoliopsida > Piperales > Saururaceae > Saururus > Saururus chinensis. Next base: position 35,899,548 of record CP141140.1, read on the forward strand.
TCTGAACATGCATAGAACCTCCTATCTTTTGGTTGGCAAGGCTTGCCAGGATGATATTCCTTGTTGCATGATCAACGTTTTCCACTATTCTTTATGAACTGTTGTGTTGGCTTGCTCTGTTGATTTTGCTGATGTGGCTTCAAGTGTGTACTAGGTTATTGTTATAATCCTCTCTAGACCTTTTGTTGTCTCCTTGCTTTGAGTTGTTTCCTTGACCCTTGCTCATGCCTTTCTTCCTTTCACCAGCTTATAGTCATTTTCCATCATGAATGCCAACTCTATTGCCTTTGCCAATGTAGTTGGCTGGGAAGGAAGTACCTTTGCCCGCAATCCATCTTTTAGGCCCCACACAAACTTCTCTGCCCTTTTCAGCTTAGTAGGGCAGGAGTGGATGGCAAACCTCAGCAGTTGTACGAACTTGGTCTCATACTGTAGAACAGTCATAGAGCCTTGTTCAAAGTCAAGAAACTCCTTCTCCTTTCGCCGCTAGACATGAGGAGGAAAGTACTTGAAGTAGAAAACATCTTAAACTCGTCCCATGTGATTTGCTATCTGCCTAGAAAGTCGTTCCTCTCGACGAATTCCCACCAAAAGATGGCTTCTCCTACTAATGCAAAGGTGGCAAAAGTTACCCTCTCAATGTTAGGCACTTTCAGCCCCTTCAAAATCCTTTCCACTTATGTTACCCATCTTTTAGCTACCTCTAGATTTGCCTCTCCTGTGAAGGTAAGTACATCCCTTCTAAACCGCTCCAAGGTAGGTGGCTTCATGTTAGAATTGACAGCTAGGGCCCAGACCCCTACTGGGATTGAATGACCTGGGTAAGCTCCTGAACAAAGGTCCTCATATCAGGAGGCTCTCCTGTAAAAGAGGCACCACCAACAGATTTCCCTCTCTGACTTCTAGGGTTTGTTGTCATCTATTCTAGAGAATACAACAAAAATAGTGTTAATCGAACCAAACTAATTCTACCCTACCTAAGTATTGTTATTAAATATACTATTCATATTATTTCATGTAGTCATGCACTTGCAAATAGCTTTAACTAGATCCGATACAAAATATAACACCCTGGCTTTTCATTCCCATGAACATAGAGGCAATGCAAAACTCAAGGTATTATCAAACATAGCCAATCATCACATAACATAAAAAATTAATCACCTAATGAAATATGATTATCATAATCCAGGATCATAGCTCAGCCATGTGCAAGTGCAATAATATAATGAAATAACATGAACTAATGTTTTAAGCAACACAATGCCTTATTACAAAACAACATGAAAATAAACTGATAGTCCTAATGATTTCAAATGTCTACCTTGCTAGCAACTGTGTATCGCCCGCTAATGGAAACTGCTACTCTAAGTCTGAAACTGTACCTACATCACAAAGATGCATGAGTATTTCCATTAATACTCAATAAGATGCAAGAAAAAACAGTCATAGTCATACCAAGGAGATGGATATAGAAACAAAAGGGGTCATTTAAAAAATGAGCTACAAGACACCAGTTAAACTATAACACAAGTACACCACTGTTTAAGACACTAAATGTTGATTTGAAACATTACTCATAGGATCTAACCTCTAACTAATAAAGGACAAGAGCAACCCAATTGAAAGTAGACTCTATTTAGGAAACAATTTACTTATTGCTGCCCGAATGCCGACTCTCGCTCAAAGGAGCAAACTTATGCCAACAATAAATCCCAGCATTACTAAAGATCTACTTCGATTAGCCATGAGCCTAGGGATGTAGGTGCCAACTGTGATCATGGACATGCTGGCCGGAGGTAAATGAGCATTCTATGATGTCAAAACCCCGTAAGTGCGGAGGCCACACGGGCCTGAAAAGCCGCCATGGCTATTATGGTGAGCTTACTTAAACTCTGACTCCACATATGATACAACGCAGCCATAGGATTCAATTCATCCATATAATACTATCCTTACAAGGACTCGTATGGAACAGTAAGTATAGACCTAATAAACCTCACAGTTGTAACATTATAACCTAGTCACAGCAAGGTATAGAATGATGCCAACGGATTAAAAATTAATCACAACATATAACAACTAATGGTTGGAGCAAGACCATGTGTAAAACCCAAAGAATATGACCAATGAAAAAGGGATCGATCTCAGCATAAGACATATGAAACTAATTAACATAATCAACATTACAACACGATGAATTAGGGCTAAGACATACTAACATAATCAGCATGATAACATGACGAAATAGGACTGAAATAATTTAATAAACCTACTGACAATGAATCAAATTGGGGTTTAAATGAATTAAACCTAATCAGCAAGATAATGAATCAAATTGGGGCTCAGATAAATTGATATAATAAGCACGACATGAATTTAATTGGGGCTCAGATATATTGTTATAATTAGCAAGATAATAAATCAAATTGGGACTAAAACAAATTGTCCTAATCAACATCATAATGAATTGAATTGGGGTTAGAATAAATTAATCAAAATCAGAAAGAGAATGACATGAATTAGGGCTGAAACTTATAATTGCATTCAGCAAGGTAATGGCACGAATTAGAGCTAAAACTTATAATCAAATTCAACAAGGTAATGGCACGAATTAGGGCTGAAATATGTAATCAAAATTAGAATCATAAGAGGTCGAATTAGAGCTAACATATAAAATAAAAATCAGTATCATGAAAGGTCGAATTGGGGTTGACATATAAAATCCAAATTAGCATTATAAGAAGTCGAATTAAGGTTGACATATAAAATCAAAATCAGCATCATAAGAGATCGAATAGGGTTTAAATGAATAACCAAATCCAACATAATAAACGGTTGAATCAGGGCTCAAATAGATGATCAAATCTAGCATGATAAGAGATTAAATTAGGGCTGAGATGAATAATCAAAACCAGAATCATAAGAGATTGAATTAGGCTAAAATATAAATTCAAAATCCAGCATAATAAGAGGTCGAACTAGGGCTGAAATATATCATCCAAATTAGCATGATTATGGGTGTAAAAAGAACATCCTAGCTCTACCGGCCCCCCTCCAAAGCCTTGCGCCCTCACTCCTATGTCTCTGCTTCTAAACTGAGTCCAAAGGTGCTAAAGTATATCCTCCTCAAGCTATTGGCTGAAGTTTTTTTTTATGGAAGAAAGAGAGGTATGAAGAGGCTGGGGCAAAAATTGTGTTTGTGCCACCTGAAGCCTTCTTATAGCCAACCTCCTATTTTCTAGGATTTAAACCAACCAGGAGGGCTGAACTAAAGGGCTGGTGCGTTCCCCTCCTAGAGTCCTTACTCTTCCCTTCCTAACTTCTAGGACCCGTCCTTAGAGTCATTTCCAAGCCTCCCCTACTTTCTAGGAGTCGCCCCCTACATTCTAGGAGTCGCCCCAATTGTAATTGGTCTGCCTAATCCTAATATCATTGGACTCTCCCTCTCACCAATTCCATTCCTAGATGGCCGAACCCCCTAATTGACAAAGTGGTCCCCTCTAACCAAGGTTGGACCATTTAATTTTTAAGTGGCCCCCTTCATTCCAAGGCTAGACCCTATAAGAATCATAGTAATCAAATGATTTCAATCAATAAGGCAATGAAACAAACACACACACAAGAAAAAAAAGTACCTACAATTAGGGATTAGGGATGTTACATAGCATTAGCCATTTATGGCAGTTACCACTTTATTGGTGAATATAGTTAAATCAAAAAGATGAAAATTGATATATCAAATAAGTTGTCAGGGCTTTCATATAATGGACACTTCTAATAGGGCATTATGTAATGGAAAGACTTTTAAGCAACAATGAAGACTCCTACCAAACAATGATTCAACAACTTAAAGGACTGAAGTGAATGACACACAAATCTACCTCAAGTGAATTAATTCCTCCACTCTTGTGAAAATCCACATTGGACGAGTAGAACACGTGAATAACCTAGATAGATGACACTAGAATTGGAGTATATATTTTTTAAACTATATTGGAATATATGTTCCACATTGGACGAGTGGAACACGTGAATATCCAGTCATCTAATTCCTCCATTCATGTGAAAATTCACATTAGATGAGTACATCATGTGAATAACCTACACATACGGCTTATTTTTTAACATATATCTATAGTAAAACTTATATTTGATTTCCATTAGGGACAAGTTCATTGTTGCAATTCCATCAAATATTGCCAAAAATATCAATAAGATAAAAAGCATTAGTGAATTCAAATTAAAGAACATACTTAAGAAATTAAAACTTTCCCGGTTCATGGAAGTTACCATTTATTTGCAGCAGTAAGAATGTTCTTGACAAAGCTTTATCTAGTCACTTTTGCAACTTATGGTGAGCAGGAAAGTGGCATGTAATTGTGGTCATTAGTTGCAAAGGCCACTTATGGCAGTTACCATTTCACTAGTGATTAGAGTTGAATCAAAAAGATGAAAATCAATATATCAAAGAATCTGCTATGACTTTCATATAATAGGGCATTATGTCATGGCGAGACTTTTCAGAAACAATGAAGACTCTTACCAAAGAAAGATTCAACAACTTAAAAGGACTGAAGTGAATGACACACAATCTACCTCCATTCATGTGAAAGTTCACATTAGATGAGTACAACATGTAAATTACCTAGACAGATCGCTATAGAACCAGAATATATGTTCTTTAACATATATCTACAGTAATACTTGTATTTGATTCCATTAGGGAGAAGTTCATCGTTCCAATTGCATCAAATATTGTCAACAATATCAATAAGATAAAAAGCATTAGTGAAGTCAAATTAAAGAACACACTTAAGAACTTAAAAGTTTCCCTGTTCACGGCAGTTACCATTTACTTGCAGTAGCAAGATTCTTCTTGGCAGAACTTTATCAAGTCACTTTTGCAACTTTTGGTGAGCAGGTAAGTGGCATGTAATTTTAATGGTGATTACTTGCACAAACCACTTATGGCAGTTACCATTTCATTAGTGATTATAGCTGAAACAAAAAGATGAAAATAGATAGATCAAAGAACTTGCCATGACTTTCATATAATAGACAATTCAAAAAGTTTTAGAAAACAAAAAGTACTGTAAAAAATTTATTTATTGCCAATTGAGAATATATTGAAAGAAGCTCAATTGAGATATTTGTCATCAAGCGCCACGAGCATAGCCAAACAAAGTCCAAGTTAAGAGGAAGGATCACAATTATGCTATTGTGGTATATAAATATCTAAATATCCCATTACACTTATCTTTGAAAACAACAATCATAGAACATAATATTTGGAAGTCAGTTATCATACAGTGAATATCAAGGTCATGGATCTGCTATAATATAACATTGGTTATATTTGTATGTATATTTAGATGTATAACATGTGTTAAATTTCATATTAATTATTGAAAATTATTAATAATAGTTTTCTATGAAATTTTCTGGTTTCAAAGTACTCGCCAACATGCAGTTCATAGACCTTTTCACTTTGGCTCTTGACTCTCTCCCTACTGCGCGACTTCACATGCAAGAACCCAGAACAGAGGAGGCTTAGGGCTGAAGGTGCTCAGGCAACCATTTCATCTCAAAGTTGCTTCTATTAACATGCCTTTCTATCCTCTTATGACTATTATTTCTTTGTTTTAAAAATGCTCCAACAACTGCCTCTTGTTGAAGCATAACGTGCCATTTTCCTCAATTTTTCAGCGGCAAACTTCCAAACACCTTGAGCAGAATAGCTGATTCATTGGACGATGATAGTTTTATTCTAAACCCCCGCTGGAATCGGCCTCATGATCCTTCCTCTGAATATCTCACTGAACATGGGCATAGCTAGCAAAACAAAAATGATGTACGTGCGCATTTTTTTCCCGCAGGAGTGTGGTAGGGAGCTAAACGAAGACGAAGTTTATAAGGTGGGCGGCTCTTCCATTTTTGAAGAGGAAAAATCTGAAACCTCAGACACGATCAAGCTACCCTTCCAAACCTATTTGCGGCGGCTTCACGTTTGAAACCCCCTTTGAATAAGACCGTGCCTCCCATTAAGTTGCTTTAGTAGGGGGCTGCAGGAAACCCCCGCTATATACCTCTTTTAGTGGGTATTTTTCACTTAATTTGTAGTGTTTTTTTAGCTATCTGACCCTCGTGAATCCTGCTGTTGGAGGTCATCTACATGCTCTTGCTCTATAAGATGCTCTTGGTGTTGGCGTCGGTCATTGCTTGCCCAACTTATTTCCAAACAGTTTGTAATCTCAAATGCCACCTCTAGAGTGGCTGGACTAGCTAAAACACAATGGAAGGAGGATGACACACCAATAAAAAATTAATCTACAATGAAATATGCATAGATCTCTAATCAATTAATAATAATCATATATTAGATCAATGAATCATGCAAATAGGAATTCAATATGGGACAAAAACGAACTGACCTGGGTTGTCCAGCCCTTGCAGCCCTCCAAGAGATCAGCCCTTTCATGCCAATCACAAAAAACAACAAGCAACGTAAAGGAGAAATACCTCTATGTGTTGATCCTTCGTAAGCCCTTTGCTTGGATTGAATTCTCGATGGAGATTACCCCAAAACCCTTTGATTTCAATGCTCCAACCAGCATTGATGGCCACCACCTTCGTCAGCCTCATCAAGGATCAAAGGAGAAGAGAGGAGGAGGGCGGCCAGCAAGGATTTTCTCCAATCCAAGGGGCTGGCCGCACTTGAGAAAGAGGGAAAGGGGGGTGGCTGATTGGCAGAGGAGAGGAGAAAGACGAGGGGGCGAACGACTAGAGAACCCCTCTCCTTTCCCCTCTTTCCCTTTTATAGTCTCCTTTTTCCTCTTTTAGGTGGGCTTCAATTCGGCTCTCTTAATGGGCTTTCTCTACTACGAATTCCAGCTTAAATCAAGAAGGTTAGACACAACGGGAGCGGGCTCTGTCTCTTAGAGCCCACCGAGGCCTGGACTCCCTGCACACTGCCAAGCCCGCGACAGGGTCGACCCCTCGCTAAGCATAGGTCCCACCCTCGATACATAATTCGTGCGTCTGGGCCCCACAACGTGTTAATGTACAACCTAGTCGTATACTTAGTGTACGTGTGTGATGTATATGGGTCCCACTCGAATTAGTCTAACAATGAAACATGTGGGGTTGGCGCGACTGCCCCCACCACCCTTGGACTAGGGCTGGGAATTGGGTTGGGTTGGCCTTGACCCTCACTGAAATCGGGTTGGGTCATGACCCGACCCTATTTTTAAATCGGGTCGAAAATCCAAACCCTAACCCTACTTGAGTCAGGTCGGGTCGGGCATACAGGTAACCCTACTTTTTTTCCACAATTTTTTTGTTAGACTCGTATTATATACCTTCTCTCTTTGCAAAGGGCAAACACAAATAAAATTAAATACATTACAACATTAATTTGAAATGTTTGGTTCTTTGGCTAATTTGTGGATACATTTTTTGTAGTAGTCATCAACAAAGACCTTAGAGGTATAATGTTGCATTTCTTCCATTCTAAGAGAATGATAACAAAATAAACCTTCAATGTTTATTTACTCATGATCAACCTACTTGGCTTTCGATATTCAGCATGTTTTAATTTCAAAATTCAAGTAACTACTTCTACATTTGCTCATAACCCTACCCTCCTTTGCAACAGGTGACACTTGATTATAATTTTCCTCCTCCGAAAATTGTCCCTCATTGAGCTATATTATCCGCCTATCTGGATACATGTTCCTAACCTACTCCCTATTATGAATGTTAGGCCTTCAACATAGAGCTAAATTTAGTGTGTGATGTGTCCTTTCGAATGAGAGATGATGAGTAATGAATACAACAAAATATGACATATTTTTATCCCATTCACCATACCTAAAAGAATAATAGAAAAGAAATTAAACTATATATAAATTAACCACACTTTGAAGATACCGTCCTCTGTTATCCCAAAATGGATGTCTACTTCAAAGCAAAATATATGTGATCACACCTATGCTCCAAACAACTAATTCATGTTCAAATTTATATTTAAGCACCTCTAGTTCAACATAGTATGCACTAAACAAACACTATAATAATAGTATAAACAAGTCCAATAGACCAACACTATAATAATAAGGTTCTTTATTATTCGTAGTCAGGTAAAAGTCAGGTTGGTCGGGTTGTGCGGGACTGGTACGACCCAACCCTAAATTAAAAATGAGTCAAGAGCCTAAACCCTAACCCTAACCCTACCTATCGTCGGGTCGGGTGCAGGGTTAAGCGGGTCAGGTTCGGGTTGGGTAAATGGGTCGGGTTGGATTTTCCCAGCCCTACCTTGAACCTCGTGGCCCATACCAGTTCACCTGGACTGCGACAACATTGGACCAAACCGGGCTCGAGCCCATACCATGGTCCAACATCCTCAACTATGGGTGAAGGGCACATACGGTCCAACAACAACTTGCACTAGTCCTGTCGAAGACCAATGCTATGAGCGTGCTTAGAAAATAGATCCGTCATTAAGGCCTTAGTGAACAGATCTGCCAACATCTCAGTAGTAGGAAGATGACTCACAATTACTTTTCCCCTCTTAGCATGTCGAAGATATAATAGCAACGCACCTCAATGTGCTCACCCCTAGCACTGATCTCCCCATTCTTGAGTGTTGACACTATTGCCAAATTATCACAATACATCTGAACAGTAGCATCAATCCAGCCTTCTAGCCCCAATCTTGTTAGAAACTCATTTATCCATACTACCTAGGAAGCTGCAATATTGCATGCATAAAACTTAGCTTCCATTGTAGACTTAGAAACACTCTTCTGTTTCTTACTTGCCCACGATATAGGCCTGTCTTCAAACATGAAGATATATTCGGCAGTGGATTTCTTGTCATCTAGATCCCCTGCATAGTTTGAATCAGTATATCCAGCCAATGATAGACTTTCCACCTAATAGGTGAGTTTTAAACTCTTAGACCTTAATATGTACCAAAATACCCTTTTCACCGCTTGCTAGTGCTGAAGACCAGGGTCTGCTTAGTAACAGCTTAACAAGCTTACTACAAAACTCAAATCAGGCCATGTACAGGTCATGGCATACATCAAGCTACCAATAGCCTGTGCATATGGAACTGACTCCATCTGAAGCCGGTCTTCCTCAATCAAAGGAGCCATACTCTTAGACAACACCGTTCCCTTGTAGATAGGGGATTCAATGGTTTTCCAACCAATGACATTGAAGCGTTTGAGAATGCCTTCTATGTATGACTCTTGAGATATATACTAAGCTTCCTAGCCTTTCTATCTCTATTAATTTTCATCCCGAGGATATAGGATGCCTCACCCATGTCTTTCATCTCAAATTGGGTTTTGAGTCATTCTTTTAAACTGACTATCATACTTAGGTCATTCCCCATCAAGAGTATGTCGTCTATATACAGTGACAACATCATATACTTAGCCCCATCCTAGAAGGTATAGACATAATGATCGTGTTCGTTTACTACGAACCCATACTCACTAATCACCTTGTGAAAAGTGAAGTATCATTGCCTTGGATATTGTTTAAGGCCAAACAATGATTTTATAATCTTGCACACCTTGCATTTCTCTCTAGGAACCACAAAACCATCACGTTGTTCTATGTAAATTTTCTCATCTAAATCTCCATTTAGGAAGACAGTCTGTACATCCATTTAGTGCAGCTCTAAATCATAGTATGCAACGCATGCTAAGAGACATATAATCGAGTCAAATCTTGGCACCGGTGAGTATGTCTCTTTAAAGTCCATCCTATACACTGGGGTGAACCCCTTGGCCACTAATCTCGCCTTGTACTTATCTATATACCCATCAGCCTTAAGCTTCTTTTTGAAGATCCATTTACATCCAATGGGCTTTCACCCTTCAGGTGGATCCACTATCTCCCAGACCTTGTTCTTTAAGATAAAGTCCATCTCTTTTTGAATAGCAACCTACCATTCTTCAGCATTTGGAAGACTTAAAGCTAACTCAAGGGTAATCAGATCATCTAGAATGGGTTCATCTAACGTGACGTTGTCCTCCCCTATCATTGTATAAAAGTCCCTCAATAGTGTTTGAGGTTTTCTTTCCCTCAATACTCTGGGTACAGGTTCAGTTTGGTTTTTTATCTAATCCAATTACTTCCTCTAGGGAAGTACTAGGACCAACCTCTTTAATCACCTCAAATAAATCTACTCTTTTGTTAAGTATTCTAGGGTTTAATTCTTCTTCTAAGAAATAAGCGTCTCTAAACTCAATTACCCACACTGTCTCATTCGTGTAGTGAACCACGAATCAGTACCCCTTAGAGTAGTCACAGTAACCAATAAAGTTGCACTTTATGGTCTTGGGGTCTAGCTTTGACATATGCTAGTTAGACACCTTTGCATGTGCCCTAGACCCCCACACTCTAAGATGCCCTAAGTTTGGACGTCGACTCGTCCATAACTCATAAGGTGTCCGTTGGACTACCATTGTTGGTACACAATTAAGGATGTACACGGCGGTGTCTAAAGCCTCATCCCAAAAGTTGGTTCCTAACTCAGAGTGATTTAACATGGACCTTACCATGTCCTTAAGCATTCTATTACGCCTTTTTGTCACTCCATTTTGTTGTGGAGTGTATGGTAGGGTGTACTGATGAATTGTTCCCTGATCAATACAATAGTCTTTAAACAGATTAGAGGTGTACTCGCCACCCCCATTAATCCTCGGGATTTTTACTTTCCTCCCTAATTGAGTCTCTACCTTAGCTTTAAATTCTTTGAATTTATCTAAGGCATCATACTTCTTGTTTATTAAATATATGTACTAGTATCTTAAATAGTCATCTATGAACATAATAAAATACATCATCCCTCTCTGGGTTTGAACATTCAGGGGCCCACAGATGTCTGAATACACCACCCCTAAGAGATCATTTGCCCTTTGTCCCTTTTGGAAGGATTGCCTGCTCACTTTCCCTATAAGCAATCCTCACACACACATAGGTCTTTGGATATTTTGGGTTACAACCCAGCACTTGACATCCTATGTAGCTTGTCTACATTTACTAACACAAATCCATATGCCACAATAGGGCATCATCCACAGACAAAACAATATACTCAGAAGTGCTTATTTCATTAGATTTAATTGAGTTCATTACATATATGCAGTACAACCCATTAACTAAAGAAGTAGTAAATAAAACGGTCCCACCCTTACCCACAGTAGCCTTACTCCCCTTAAACCTAACTTCAAACCCCTTCTTGGTCAGAACAGGGATTGAAATCCAGTTCCTCCTGATAGAGGAAGCAAAGAGTATATCAGTCAAGACTATGGTAGACCCATCCTTCATGGAAATCCTGTAGTTCCCCATAGCCTCCACCTCGTGGCACTTGTTGTTCCCCATGAAGACTTTATTCTGGTTAGGCATTAGGTTGACCATCTCGCCCATGGAGTGGAAAACATGCATTGTAGCTCCTGAGTCCAGCCACTAAGTCTTCTCCTTGATGTCAACGATCATCACTACATAGACAACACACACAATCTCCTTGCTCTTGCCCATGTTGTTGTTGCTTGAATGGTCATCCTTCTAGGGTGTTGTGCATGATGACCCGACTCGACCAGTCTCTTAGAGGACTCCCCCAGACTTTACTTTATTGCTTTCCTAGTTGCATTGAACTATTTATTATTGTAATAGTTTAGTATTTGCTTTGGTTTGGATATTGGGATGTAAAACAGTGTTGGTTCAATTAGTTGTCCGGGCTAGCCGAACCACTAACTGGCATGTGCTCCTAGGGAACCGAACCGGCCTTGGCTTGGGTTGGTACTACTCCCTAGGGGACTGGTCATCCCCTATATGGGGCGATCCTCTCTATTTTCAAGTTATGCAATTGAAGTTATTCTGATTTCTCCCCTTTCTTCCTTACTTCTTCCCTTTCGCTGCATAGATCTCCTAGGTATCGATTGTGCCTACTCCAAGTACATCATTGGTATCGGAGCATTTATGATCCCTGGCCATGGCTCAAGGTAAGCAAGCTGCTGCTATCCCGGAGGTTAATCCAGAGAAGGAGGTGCCAGCTTCAGCAACTGCGGACAGCCCGAAGGCCGATCCTCTTGCAACAGCTAGCGATCTCAAGCTCGACAAAATCATGGCTGCGTTGGAAGTCCTCACAATGTATAGGCGAGCACATCCAAGGGCGAGGCATCGATACGCACAACTCCCATCCTACCAGGGCCGCCTCCTGCTGTCCTGGAGAAGGGCGGTTCGTCCCATCCCCCCGAGCCGGCTTTCTCCTGCCCTCCAGCGGCCGCGGACATTGACACAAGAGCCTTCTCTGGTCCGGTGCGATTTGGCGCTGGCATTCAAGTGCCAGATGGGAGACGTTAGGCTTGGGACATGCGAGACACACCAGGTGTTCGAGAAAATTTCCCTATGATGCTGCCCCCTCCAAATTAGTTTCAGGATGCAGAGGAGGAGTGGGATGAGTATCCAGGGCCTCACGGAGGGCCACGAGGGGGGCTGAACCTTGCCTAGCTCGCCTACAGTTTCCCCGCTATAATGGTGATGATGACCCTATGGAATGGCTGTATAAGGCGGAAAAGTTCTCCTACCAGGGAACACACTTTGAGGCTGAACACCTGCGCATCGCTGCCTTTCACCTGGATGGAGGCGCGTCAGTTTGGTTCCAGAGCTTCGAGAAAGAGGTGCACTACCCCACCTGGGCAGCCTTCTCTGATGAGCTCTACATTCAATTTGGGCCGAATGAATTTTAGGACTTCAACGAGATGTTTTCCACCTTGCACCAGACCACCACTGTTCATGCATACTATACAGAATTCATGAAGATAGCCAACCGACTCCCTGAATGCCCGGTGGCCACCTTGGTGGGCACGTTTAAACATGGGTTAAAGCCGGAAATCTTTGAGGAAATGTGCCACTTTCCGTGCGCTAGCATGTGGGACGTTGTACGTCATGCCCACATTGAGGAAGAGAAACTGACCAGGTAGCGCAGGGGCGGGCGGCTGGGACCTCCACCCTGGTCTGTTTTGAGCACCAATCCAATGGCGGCTTCCTTAAGCATTCCGGCAAATGGCCGCCCTGCCCAGCAAGCCGCACCTCCCAATTAGATTGTCTGATGCCTCACTCCCGCCCAGATGGAAGAACACCAGTCAAAGGGGCTGTGTTTTCACTGTGACGAGAAGTTTGTTCCCGGGCATCGCTGTGCTGTTAAGGGCAGCCTTCTTGTGGAGGAGGTAGAAGATGACATGGATAGCGGTGTCAGAATTGACCTATTTCTATTAGAAGACGTGCTGCCCGAAATTTCATTCATGCATTTTCGGGAGCATTCACTTTGGGAGCATTCACTCCACGCACGATGCGTGTACAGGGATACCTCAAATGAGAGCAGGTAGCTATCTTGATCGACAGTGGGTCTACTCATAATTTTATTAACGACAAGGTAGCCTATCGGCTAGGTTGTTTTGTATCGGACTCGAAACCATTTGATGTGCTGATTGGTGACGGCAAGCATCTCAGGAGTGCAGGTGTGTGCGCTCAGGTTACACTCTCGATCCAGAGCCACATGATTGTTACCGACCTCTTCTTTGCTGCCCACGAAGGGGGCGGATGTCATATTGGGTGTGCAGTGGCTGCAGGAGTTGTGTGATGTGGTTTGGAACTTCCAGGATATGGTGATGGAATTCAAGCTTAATGTGCAGCAGGTTCGGCTTGAAGGTTTGCGGCCAAGCACTATCGTATCGGCCCAGGCTGTGAGCTCCTTCTTCCGGTTTGCCCCCCAAGGACCTCTCTTGCAGCAGTGTGTCACTATCGGGGCGTCTCAGGATGAGATGCCTTCAGATCTACAGGATTTGATGGCCGACCATCAGGATTTGTTCTCCGAGCCGTAGAGTCTCCCTCCCATCTGGCCTCATGACCATCAGATTCCGATCATCCCAGGGGCGGCTCCAGCCAATGTCCACCCTTACCGTTATCCTCACATACAGAAATCTGAGATAGAAAGGCTTGTGATGGACGTGCTTCGGTCTGGGATCATTCATCCTAGTATGAGTTCTTATTTATCTCCAGTGTTGTTGGTTCGCAAGAAAGATGGGTCGTGGCGGTTTTGTGTTGACTATCGCCCTTTGAATGCCGTCACCGTAAAAGACAAATATCCCATTCTAGTGATAGAAGAACTGTTGGATGAGTTGACAGGTGCCAGGGTCTTTAGTAAGCTCAACCTTCATTCCGGATATCACCAGATTCGTGTGCAGCCTGGGGACATGCACAAGACCGCATTCCGGACTCATGATGGCCATTTCAAGTTTCTCGTGATGCCTTTTGGGTTGACCAACACCCCCTCCACCTTCCAGTGCCTTATCAATGATATTTTCAGGCCGTTCCTGCATCGATATATATTGTTCTTCTTTGATGAGATATTGGTGTACAACAAAACGTGGACAGAACACTTGACACATCTCAGGTCGTTCTTTTCTATCTTGCGCACTAACTCCTTATTCCTTTGGCAGCCCGCAGGTTGATTATTTGGGCTACATTATCTCTCAGAGCGATATTGCTACTAACCCGGCCAAGGTTGCTGCAATACTCTCTTGGCCGCCACCCACATGTGTCCAGGCACTCAGGGGCTTTCTGGGCCTTACAAGTTATTATTGTCGGTTTATCAATCGGTATGGCGAGTTGGCTCGCCCTCTTACAGAGCTGCTAAAGAAGGGGACTTTTGTGTGGTCGGACGAGGCCCAAATGGCCTTTGAGGGGCTCAAACAGGCTATGGCTTCCTCCCCAGTTTTGCTCTTATCGGACTTCAGCCGGCCATTTGTGGTGGAGACGGACGCATCAGAGGCGGGCTTGGGAGAAGTTCTATTGTAGGACGAGCGCCCTATTGCTTACTTCAGTAAAGCTATGGCTGGTCGCTCCTTGTCTTTGTCAGTGTATGAGAAGGAGATGTTGGCTATCATCCTCGTCGTTGGCAAGTGGCGTCCCTACTTATTGGGTTGCCGTTTTTTGATTCGTACCAATCACCAACCGCTAAAGTACTTCTTGGAACAATGAGTGTCTACTCCTCAGCAATGGTGGTTAAGCAAGTTGTTGGGCTATGACTACAAGGTTGTGTACAAAAAAGGTTCAGAGAACATCGTGGCCGATGCGCTCTCTCACAACCTGGCACCGGGTTCCTTCAGACCGACCCTGCAGCCCGGCCTTTCTTTGTGTGGCGGGATGGCCTTCTCTTCTGGAAGGACCGTCTGTGGGTTCCCGATGTTACTGACATCCGCCACCGTATCATTTCGGACTTCCATGACACTCCTGTGGCTGGTCACGAGGGTGCCTTCCACACCTACAAATGGGTCAGCCACAGTTTCCTGTGGCAGGGCGTCCGTTGAGCCGTCCATGATTATGTGGCTGCTTGTGATGTTTGTCAAAGGGCTAAAGCAACCACGACCTCACCTGCCGGGTTGTTGCAACCCTTGCCTATCCCGGATAAGGTTTGGGAGGACGTTTCTATGCACTTCGTGGAGGCTTTGCCAGTGGTGCAGGGTAAGTACGTCATCATGGTTGTAGTGGACAGGTTGTCTAAGTATGCTCATTTCTGCGCTCTGGGCCATCCCTTCACCGCTATGACTGTTGTTGAGCTCTTTATTTGCAAGGTGGCTCGACTTCACGATATGTCGCGTACGATTGTTTCTGACCGGAATTAGATCTTTCTCTCGTAGTTCTGGCAAGAGTTTTTCACTCTGTAGGGGTTCTCTCTCCATATGAGCACTGCTTATCACCCCCAGACGAATGGGCAGACTGAGGTGGTTAACCGTTGCTTTGAGCAGTATCTTCGATGCTTTACTATGATGCAGCCCCGCCTGTGGCTTCAGCTCCTTCCATGGGCCGAGTGGTCCTATAATACGGCCTATTATACGCGCGTCGGGTTCACTCCATTTAAGGTGCTCTATGGCCGGCCGCTACCGACGGTCTTATCCTATGTGCCCCATCGTTCGTCTATCGCAGAGGTGGATTATATGTTGTAGACGCGTGATGAGGTCTTACGCCAGCTTAAGGAGAACTTATCGGGTGCCCAGAACAGGATGAAGCAGGTTTATGATCCTACCTCATCGCCAGTCCTCCTTGTTTCAGCCTGAGAACTCCAAGCTTGCTCCCCGCTTCCATGATCTGTATGTATTGAGGAGCGTGTTGGTCTTGTGGCCTACCACCTGACTCTACCCCCTGACTCCTTGGTTCATCCTGTATTTCATGTGTCTCGTTTGTGGCATTTTATGGGTGATAAATCATTGGTGGTGGACACTCCTCCTCCTTCCCTGATGGGACCTATTTCACCAGCTGACCCTGTCCCTACTTCAGTGCTTGAGAAGCGTCGGGTTTGTCGCTCCGATCATATTATTACTGAGGTCTTCATTTCTTGGCAAAGGCAGCCTCTTGAGGATTCTACGTGGATGCCTGAGGATGATTTTATGGCTCGCTTTCCAACTTGATCGCCTTGAGGACAAGGCGAATAGCAGAAGCATGGTGGAGTGTCGTGCACGATGAACCGACTCGACCAGTCTCTCAGAGGACTCCCCCAGACTTTACTTTATTACTTTCCTAGTTGCATTGAACTATTTATTATTGTAATAGTTTAGTATTTCTTTGGTTTGGATATTGGGATGTAAAACAGTGTTGGTTCAGTTAGTGGTCTGGGCTAGCCGAACCACTAACCGGCATGCGCTCCTATTGAACCGGACCGGCCTTGGGTTGGGTTGGCATGACTCCCTAGGGGACTAGTCGTCCCCTATATGGGGCAATCCTCTTTAATTTCAAGTTATGCAATTGAAGTTATTCTGGTTTCTCCTCTTTCTTCCTTACTTCTTCCCTTTCCCTGTGTAGATCTCCTAGGTACCAATTGTGCCTACTCCAGGCACATCATGGGGACAGTTAGCCTTGTAGTGGCCCACCTGGCCACACTTAAAAAATGCACCTTTGAGTTTGTTATTCACTTTTCCAGTACCCTTGTTCTGAGGCTTCTTCCCCTTCTTCTTGAAAGCTTTCCTAGAGTGACCAGGCCCTTGTCCACCTTCCACACCACCACCAGAGTTCTGTACCAGGTTGGCAGTAGCACCACCCTTAGAAGCCTTCACATGGTTCATCCTTGCTTGCTCAAGCCTTAGCTTAGCAGTCAGAGTCTCCATTATGATCTTTTGGTTATTCATATTCAAATAGATCACCACACTCTCCTAAGATTTAGGAAGGTTGTTCAACACTGTAGACAATTGGATTCTCTTAGAGATGGGGTCCTCCAGTGTTGCTAGGTCAACAACAATGATGGACATGGCACTCAGGTGCTCATTCACATCATCTCCCTCCCTCGTCCTGAAGTTTTGATACTTAGAGTGTAGCATCCTCATATGAGCTTCAGTATGCTCCCCATACCTCACAGAAATAGCTTCCAGCATTTCTCTGGCAGACTTGTACTTCTCAAAGAGCTTTTCCATCTTTGGCTCCATGAAAGTCAGAATTGTGGACCTAGCCTTGTTGTCATCCTCCTTAAGCTGAAGAACCTTCTGGTAGTGGCTCAATGATTTTCTCAATGACATGAGCAAGATCAGAAAGAGTAAGGATATCATGTATCCTCCTCTTCTACACCAGATAATTGTCAGCATTCATCTTCTCAATTTTCCCTAACTCAGAAGGGACCATCTTGGAAGTTATTGAGTATCTACAAGGAAACAGGCAGAAAGCAGGAAATTAATACTATTTATGGAAGACTGGTTGCTTCTAAGAAAGGTAATAGCTTAGAGAACTCTTAATCTAATAATAAGCCTATGAGACAAATTGAGAATATTATGGTAAGTTTTTATATTTGGATTCACCTAAATTAGGGTTTGAGTCACTTCCTAAAAATAACCCTAACTACCCCTTAACCCCCTTAAGAAAGTTACCCCAATTAGGTTATCTAGGTATTTTATGATTTTAGAATCCCCAAAGCACCCTAATCAGCACTTAAACACAATAAATAAACAATTAAGAGGCTGCTAAAATTTTATATTTCTGTTCCGAAAAATTTTGGTGAAAATTCAACAAAATGCCCTAAGGGCTGTTTTGGTCTTTTCCACCATTAAGGACACACCAAAAAAATTTCACACAGAAACTTTACAAAGCTAATACAAACCAGTGAATCACAATTCTGGACAGAGGATTATCAGAACACACACAGCAAGGGTGAATTGACCAAAATGCCCCAAGGGCTAAAATGGTCAATTCACACCTTTATAATTCAAAAAAATAATTTATTTTAATCACAAATGAATTACTTAACCCTTGCTGACTAGCAAGAGTGTGTGTATCCATATCGTGATCAGAGAATAAATTATACACAAAATTGCAAGACCGAATTGACTATTATGCCCCTACAAGCATACAAATGTGCAACTTCTTAATTAAAACTCCAAATCATATCACACCAGCAAGAAAATCAGTCAATAAAGTCCCAAATATATCCAATTTGAAGTTAGAAACAAAAGACCTATGATTAGAATAAGTATATCAATCAATTTCACATAATCCCCAATTTCTAGCATGCATAACCTAGATCGGGTAATTAAAACCGATCTTTGATTGAACCAGCGACCAACGGCCCCCAAATTGGCTCTGATACCACTGTAGAGTGGTTGGACCAGTAGAAGCACAGTTGAAGGGGGTGGCACACCAATCAAAAACTAATCTTTAAATTAATCTACAATGAAACATGCATAGATCTCTAATTAATTAGCAATAATCATATATCCAATCAACAAATCATGCAAATAGGAATTCAATATGGGACAAAAATGAACGGACCTGGGCTGTCCATCCCTTGCACGCCCTCCAAGAGATCAGCCCTTGTACGCCAATCACAAGAAACAACAAGCAACGTAAAGGAGAAATACCTCTATGTGTTGATCCTTCTTAAGCCCTTTGCTTGGATTGAATTCTCAGCAAAGATCACCCCAAAACCCTTTGATTTCAATGCTCCAACCAGCAAAGATGGCCACCACCTTCGTCAGCCTCGTCAAGGATCGAAGGAGAGGAGAGGAGGTGGGCGGGCAGCAAGGCTTCTCTCCAATCCAAGGGGCTGGCCGCACTTGAGAAAGAGGGAGAGGGGGCGGCTGATTGGGAGAGGAGAGGAGCAAGAGGAGAGGGGGCCAACCACTAGGGCAACCCCTCTCCTTTCCCCTCTTTCCCTTTTATAGCCTCCTCTTTCCTCTTTTATGTGGGCTTCAATTGAGCTTTCTTAATGGGCTTTCTCTGCTACGAATTCCGGCTTAAATCAAGAAGGTTAGACACAACGGGAGCGGGCTCTGTCAGAGCCCGCGGAGGCCTGGACTCCCTGCACACAGCCAAGCCCGCGAGAGGGTCCCACCCTCGACACATAATTTGCGCGTCTAGGCCCCACAACATGTTAATGCACAACCTAGTCATATGCCTAGTGTACGTGTGTGATGCATACAGGTCCCACTTGAATTAGTGTAACGATAGAATATGTGGGGTCGGCATGACCACCCCCACCACCTTTGGACCCCATGGCCTGTACCGGCTCACCCAGATTGCGACAATGTTGGACCAAACTGGCCCGAGCCCATTCCATGGTCCAACAACCTCAAGGATAAGGCAGTGCAGAAGCGTAGTTGTTATGTTCTTATGTTCTTTTTCTTTTCTTAAGCTCTATTGTATTTTAGAACTAGAAAAAAAATTGGACAATAGTGACGTACTAATAGTGACCGTTTTTTAAGCCATCGCTGATAGTGAGTACTTGGGATGACTAAAATATTTAGCCATCGCTATTATCAACTACTAATGACGACTAGAGTGGTGGTCGCTAATAGAGAGGGTTTGTGATGGCTAAAGCACTTAGCTGTCGCTATTAGAAATCATCTGCAATAGTTGACAGAAGCCGTTGCTATTGCTCTATTTTTTAGAGGGTTTTTTCAACGTCTGCGACAGCTACAATGGCCGCCGCTAATGTTCTTGGCTGAAGTTTTTATCCGTGGGTGATAAATCATCTGCCGTCGCAAATGATAAAGATCAGGGACGGCTGTCTTTAGCCGCCGCTGACGGTCCCATTTTTTGCCCCCACATCTGCGACGACTTTGGTGGCCGTCGGTGATGTTCCCGGCTACAAAATTTGCTTCCTCCCATAATTGCCCTCTCCCTTCCATCTTTCGTGCCACATTTTTACCTCCTCTCTCCCCTGCTACATTTTCCCTTCCCCGCAAAGACCCCTGTTTTCCCTTCCTATTTTCGTTCCTTCCTCCCCCCACTGCACGAGGACCGCTCCTCCCTCCGTGTTCGCCGTAATCAGCAATTGCGAGTAAAAAGCCGTCAGAAGTGCAATTTATATTTCGGTAATCCGCATTATCTGTGGTCGATTCTCTGCTGGCTGGTCAGAAGTTTGGGACAATTATTGCCAATATACCTTCTGGTTGTGTCGTGGAAGAAAATTTTATTTGACTTGCTGAGTTTTTCGATTGAAGATTGCAAATTTGGACTTTTATGCCGGTGTAGATATATTTGGATTAATCTGGAATTTTTAAACATCGATCATGGCAATGCCGACGGGAAATGCGGCATAGCTACGTCGAAAGATGATGTAAGTGGGTATCTTTCTTTGTGCAACATGTTTATGCTCTCCTTCTCCTCCAATGTTTCTCCGATTACCCTTCAACGTTGTTGCTATACACCTTAGGACTGTTAGATTATAAAAGAAATATAAAAGATTTCCCCTTCCTAATAGCTCGAGTTTTTGGAAAACTTGGTTATATTACATGGTATCAAAGCTCCAGGTTATAAGAAGTCCTGAGTTCAAGTCTCGTTTGAGGCATTTATACCCCATTTATGTTCCACTTACCACGCTTGGTGGACACTTGCACGTGAGGGGGGTGTTAGATTATAAAAGAATTTCCCTTCCAAATAGCTCGAGCTTTTGGTAAACTTGGTTATCGTACAAAGACAACAATAATGCTTCTGACTGTGTGACCCAGGTTTAATTAGACCATTCTTTACCTGCTTTCATTCTTAATTCACATGATTGTTATAATAATAGTAAAAAAACCATCACTAATTTAATGGATTCCTGTCTTTGATTCTGTAATTTTTCTTTACATTGTTAAATCTAGGGCTGGTGCCAGGAAGTGTCGAAGTTAAGGGCGAAGTATGATTCCCTACTGCGTACACAAAGGTTTGCAATCTTCATACCATGAGTAACAATTAAGGACAAAGTTATTTTTTCTTAATTATTTGACTCAAATTGATGGCAGGCGTCTCTTAAAATGATTTTTCACAATTACCCTTATCAGGCATTTACTTGGAGAAGTTGGGCTACTAAATTTGAAAGAATTGCAGGAACTTGAAAAGCAACTTGAAGCTTCTGTCGCCGTAGTTAGGCAGAGAAAGGCATGATAAATGGACGTGTGTACATTAGATGGTTATAATTATGTGCTCCTTTGAATGCAGACTCAGATAATAATGGAGCAGATGGAAGAACTCCGTATAAAGGTACATCTGTCTATTACTAGAAACTGAAGAGAAATATTTTGCCCCCCACAATGAGGAAGAGATTTTGCTATTGTCCAGTAGCTAAGAGAGTACTTAATCAGTTGATAGAAAGTATGTAAATGAATTGTCCAATAGCTAAGCGTGTGCTGAACCAGTTGATAGATAGTATGAAAATGAAACCCATGTTGATCTTATACAACTAAGTAGGTTCAAAAATTTTCATAGACTTGCAACAAGCCATAGAATTTCATAAAATTAAGGGTTGTTCTTATTTGCAGCATAAAAAAAGAATGGTTGGTGAACCTTGTTATGTTATGTTGTCTCCTTCGCAAGTACTGTTCTTTATACGTTTTCTCTATCTGTGTTTTTGCAAACTATTGCAGGAGCGTCATCTTGGGGACATGAACAAACAGCTCAAAATTAAGGTTTGAATCCTTAGCCCACAAGCTTATTTCTTCCAGTTATCATACGGAATTTCAGCTAGAAGCAGAAGAAGCAAGCTCATACAGAACCATCCAGGGGGTGTGGGGTGCCGGATCCCAAGTAGTTGGAAGCAACACGTATTCTTTGCGCCCTTCTCAATCCAGCACAGTGGACTGTGAACCCACCTTGCTTATTGGGTAGTTTTCTTTATCCATACTTTGTGGTGCGGACACCACACCTATACAGGTCTATGTGTGCCGCCTGAAGAAAATACATGTTGTCAAGTAGATTTTAGGATTTATTTTTGGTAGGGTCTTTATTTAGAGTATGCTTTTATTAAGTAATTTTTTATTTTAGAAATTATTTATTAAGTAATTTCTTGCTTTAGGAATCTTTTAGTTTTAAGAATCTTTCAGTTTTAGGAGTTTCTTGTTTTTGAAATCTTCTAGTCTTATGCTACTTCTAATTCTAGGAGTCTTTCCATCAGTTATAAGTTTCTCATTTAAGACTTTATGTATGCCTATTTAATGGCATATGCTTTCATCAATGATACCTTATGATTTTATAGAAAAAACTGGGAGCATATTTTGTGCCTAGTCCTCTCGTTGGTGCTGATTCCGGTTATCTTGGTGCTGATTCTAGGCTGCCAATGTCGAATCTGGTGGGATTTGTGTGACAAACTCTCCCATCCTTTTATCTGCTGAATGTTGAACCCCCTCCTTTATTGCTGCTCAGTCTTTGAAGGAAGATTGTTGTTGAAGACGATCTCAAGCTGCTGCCTTTGTTGTCAGCGATCTTGTAACTGATGGAGAAGATCCAACCTCGACAAATAGAGCATTGCTGCAGGAGTTCCTGGACTCTAATTCCTCAACCCAACTTATTGGTTTTTTGTCCCCATCATAATAAGATAAGTTGACCCACTTCTTTATTGATAATTATTTAGTCTTCTTCAAAAGCATCCAGCCTATCTTTAATTTTACGTGTGGTTAGTGGTGGACTTCTATTTATTTTAAGCCTAGTAGGTTCATTAAGTGTTTGCACTTCAAATAACAACCCATGTTGTGTTTCTTATACCCAATTACTACTGCCTAGCTTACCAGAAATTTCTCAATTTCCCAAACCTGTGCTACCAATCTGCCTAGGTCTATAGAGATTGTGCATCATAATCTGCTCATATTATCACTTGCTGGTTAAATTCTTTATCTTGTTCTATTTTAAATTTTATATTTTCAGTATTTGCCCAATTAGTTGTTGGATCTCAATTAGGGTTTCATGAGTTTTCCTGCATCACTTTGTACACTGTTGAATTGATCCCACGTTAACCCTTATATATATGGTAATTAACACACACTCAAAACTAGCTAAGCAAAATTTAGCCCAGGAGGCAGTGGCCCTTTTACAGTTGAATGGATCTGATTCATTTGCCTACAGGAACCGACGATTGGATCAAACTTCTTAGATGATGTACTGTTGGAAGTTTGGGACGCTAACACACTGGCCTAGTCATAATTAATTATTGGGGGGGGGTACCCGAATGTGCAGACCTCCTAGATGACAGTAGGAACCCATTTGAGTCCTATGCATATCATCATCATGTCATATCTATAATATATGCAATTGCGCATTTGAATCATAGTTTGAAAGTGAAAGGCAAAGAAGGCAGATATGAAAAATTGTAGATGTATTACAAGTATTTCTAAAGTACCCCTGTGGGCAAACAAATGACAAGATTTTCCCCTTTTTTAGTGAATAGAGTTTCAGCATATTATATAATGATAAGATGTCCAACGTACTTATATGGAATTGCGGAAATGAGCAAATATGAAATTATCTTAACCTATAATACATTATATGTGTCAGTTCAAAATTTCCTTCTGATTGAATATGCATAAGAAGAGATCTGGATATATCAATCTTTAAATGGTTAAAAGAGGCTATAAAATTTTCAAACTGCATAGTGATTCATTCTAGTAAAAGAAATCATTGTCATACTTGGGAAATAGATATAGTTTTCATCCCTGTCCCACTCCTCTGTTTTTCATCTCAATTATTGCCCCCTTCCTCTGTTTTTTTATAATACTTGGCAAAAACTGTTTCATTCAACAGATCACTTCCCTGTCTTGACATCTCCAGCATCCACTGTATTTATTTGTCGGTGGCTCTTTCTTTTTGCATAGAAATGCTGTTAAGCAATGCTGTTACAAGTTCATAGACACAAGATTTCTCTTCTGGAAGCAAGCAATGCTGAATTGCATTAGGGAGCTTTAAGAAAAGGAAAATGCATGTGAACCTCTTGGTCAATCTGCTGTTGATGGGGAGATTTGTTGGTTAAAGATGATGAATAAGGGCATCATTTGACTGGGCCCTTCCTCCCATTAAATGAATTTGAATTTTCCACAACTGTGGTGGGGAGATTTGGTGGGTAAAGATGATGGATGCGTAGCATCATCCATTTCCGTCTTGAAAATTGAAGGAGGATATGTTGTTATTAGTTATGTGTATGTCTCCCTATGTTTATACTGTAAGAACTTCCGTCTCTGTTTTATTCTTCTTCCCAAATCTTACCTCTTCTTTAGTTCACAAACCTTTTGTGTTCCCCTTTCCCTTTTTCTACTTTGATCTTTGCCAGATATATGCAGTTTCTATCAACAGACCAACATAATGCATAAGACAGCTTTGCCAATGGTTGACATAATGCATAAGACAGCTTCAGCAATATTCTCTTCTGAGGGTTTGACATACTTGCTTGTTTGTGATACAACTTGGCAAGCAATGATCAAATTCTGAGAAGTAAGCCACCTTTCTCCATTTGCTATGGTGGGGCTGTAGAAGTCTCTACTAATACAGTTAAAAAAAACATGTTAAACCCTCAGAAGAGAATATTGCTGAAGAAGATACCTCTGCTGTTAATTGTTACTGAGGGCAAGCTTGAATTTTAATGGTGCTTGCCAAAGCAGTGTCTCTGATCATTGATTCACAAAATGCAGAAATGGACAACCATTTTATGGGTAAGATGGACTTCCCAGGTAACTTCAATCCTTTTTCGAGGAACCTTTGACATGATTGGATTACAAATTTTCTAATCAGTCCACTCTTTGACAAGGGACTTTTAGGGACTTGCATTTGAACTTATTACGGCTTATTACTTGACTTATAAGACGAGAGTGCTAAAGATATACACCTCAGAGTGGCATAGTAGATGATATAGAATCTTATACGTATGTTAGATTTAGAGGGATGTGGGAGTTTAAGATGAAGGCACCAGCTTTCAAATTCTTGTATTCAGACTGATATGATTATATAGAAATGTAATGGTTTGCGCTGCATCTTCTGCACTCGGTTTTTTTCTGAGATTACTGATGCTCCTTACTACAAATCATTGTTCCTCTCTCTCTCTATTTCTCTCTCCAGTCATAGATTTTTTCGCATAAATGGGATGGCTTTCTATCAGTCAGATTGTCGTCATTGTAAATTGTGATGAATTCCATCAGTACTGAGACTTGCGAATTTTTTAGAACTTACAGTTTGCTGGAATAAGCATTTGCTGAAGGGTGTATTGATTTTTTTTGCTTATGTGTGGATCTAATTCTTTGAACATGGGGATATTATTGGTTTCTTGATGCTACACTATATTATGTTTAAGCTTTTTGTATTCGGTGTAGATGTGTGATTTTTGGATTTTTATGGTATTTTTTTTTAAATAATGACCATTAGCGACGGTCATGTGATTTTTTGGATTTTTATGGTATTTTTTTAAATAATGACCATTAGTGACGGCCATGACTGTTGCTGAAGGTAAATATTATATTTAAAAGAAAAATACCTTCAGCGACAGTCATCACCATTGTTGAAGGTAGTTTTTAGCAACAGTCCTCTAGGATGTTGCTAAAAGTGTTCTTCAGCGATGCACTTAAGCCGTCACTGATATGTATAGTTTTAGCAACAGTCTACATTGACCATCACTAAATATATAGTTTCAGCGATGGCTTTGACAGTCGTCATTGAAAATTGTGAATTAGCGATGGCAATACCACCAATGCCTCGCGACATGGATGGTGGATTTTCAGCGATAGTCATGATGGTCGCTGAAAGGCCCTATGACCATCACTGAAAGGCCCTATGACCATCACTGATAGTATCTACGACGCAAATTTCAGTGATGGACCATGAACCGTTGCTAATACTGTTAGCGACGTTCAGTATGACTTTCAGCAACGGTTGGTGATTGTCCTTGTTGACCAAGTTTTTTGTAGTGATCTATCAATATAATCAATTTCCTTGTTATTGCAATCAATCGATATGCTAGTTAATAAATTCCAGTAGCTATAATGATCGATCACTTAGTTGGAGCAATCAATCGATCCTTTAGTAGCCAACTTCAGTAGGTTGTATGATTGAATGCATGGCTAGAATTATCAATTGTCCCATTATGTTCGGCCCTAATTAGGAAGTTAATGAAGAATTGATATTTCCTTCTCCCTTCTTCTTGAATGCCACCCTCTTCTTCCTTAACCCTCAACTGTCCATTCCTACCTTGCGATTGACTTGATTTTCTCCTGTTCCTCATCCTATCCCTTCCCATCCCTTCTCATAACATCCAATTCCCTACTTCATACTTTATCCTCCATACCCCAAGGGTTATAACATAGAGCATTAACCAATTAATTCTTTTTTCAAACATAAATTGAAGATAGTAAATGAAGAATCCAAGAGATACACTTCCAATGACACTCCACATCAAAAAAGAGAAATAATTTCCCATACACCTAATCTATTCAACAAAATCTTCAAAAATGAAAGTATTTACAAGTGATCTCTTTTTATTTAGTGTGAAAGTTAAGTTAAAATATATGTAACTAACAATCCTCATCTCTTTAAGATTGTTGGTGATTTTCATTTCATTATTGAAAGATGGAATTTGTAATTTTCTTTTTATTGTCTCATGACTTTGTTTCCGGCATGATTTAATAGAAGGGAGCTATGTCCCCCTTTTACTTGATAAAAAACAAAATCTTTCAACTTAGTTTTGTTTAGACAGAGAAAAGTAGACTTCCTATTGTCATGTGAGACACATTTTTTTGTCCAATCAAAATTCTTTTGAAGGGTTTGGCTGGACACATTTTCTGTAGAATTTTAAGAACCTAGCTAAAAAAACAGAACGGTTAGGCCAACAACATTAATAACAGTCCCTGCTCAAAATTGGCTAAGCATTCTAATGGTTATGTATGCCCATTATGTAAACGTGAGTCAAGCAGAGCCAAATTGAAGTCAAGTGGAGCCGACCATTCTCGAAGGCTATCCATTATTTGATTTTTAGTTTCAAGTCAAGCTCCCGCTCCAGTCATCACTTTTGAGTTTCACATCTTGCTGAGCAGATCTGACCTAGCAAAACTCATAACCCATTAGCTTCTGGCTTTGATAGTATACTTCCTCAATCTGATTTTAATTGCCTAAATTAGGAAACTAAAATAAATTAAATTTAGTTTATTTTCATTTTTTCATCCAAGCAATTAGTAGGGGATGCAGGGAGTAAATAATGTGTAAGAGAAGTTTGGTACCTATGGTTAGATATGCAAATATAATTGACACCTTATTTCCAAAGAAAAAGAACGAATTTGAGCAGCTGGACCCCACTAAGATTGGCTCAAAGTTCCATTTAGGATCGATGAGCCAAGCTCGTGCTTGAATTGGCTTAGCTTTAGCTTATTTTGAAAAATGAAATAAGACACTTAACATAAGTAGAAGGGAGTACTTCGTATTAAGCTTGAGATTTAATCATGTTTTACATTGTTTTCATATAGATATATTAAATATAAATATTATATCTTATAATTTTGGGTTAAAAAGTGCTCTTTATGTCCCACATTAATTGCTCTATTTGGCGACTTCTTATTTGATTTTTACTTAGTAAGGAAGTACAAAATAATAAAAGTACTAAACGAGCGTAACCTAGCTTTTCGAACTAGCCCAAATTTGGCTTGATGATCATGCTTTTAAGGACCCAAGGGAAAGCTTAGTAGGTCCTTCTTTGCCGTCTCCTACAGTACCCAATGAAAGGTCACCTTCATTGTAGTGGTCTGTGTTGATGTTTTTAAAACAATTAATAAAATTCAATAAAAGGGTTATACCTTTTAGTGAAAGGTTACATCCTTTAGTTTTTTGTGACTTTTATTTATGTTATATCTCTTAGTGAAAGGTGTTATCCCTTAAATATTATGCATGAGTTGCAACTATTAAAATTGTTGCATCCCTTCGGTTGTGATGAGACACCTTTCCGTAAAGGGATAAATCTCTTCACTTTGCACCTTTAAGAGTCCATAAATAGAGACCCATGCTTAGGCATTTGCATACACAAAAAAACATCCACACTTACGTTATTTTTTCTCTTGTGTTTTATTTTCTTTTGTGTTTTCCCCTTATATATGTTTTTAAATACAAATTTTAGCCACATTCTTATACAGTTTTAAGGAATGTTCAGGGAGAATTCTTCAACATTACTGGTTGTAAATTCTGAAAGGCTGGGTGAAAGTTTGTCGTGTAGCCTATTTATTAGCAACTTAAATCTATCTAAAGGGGACAAATAATTCTTCAAAGAAAATTGTACTTGTAAGTACTTTAGAGCCGAAAATCTTTGTGTTCATCCTCCTTTCTACACCGAGTTCTTGAATCCATCTCCAACTGATGTCCGTTGTGAAGTCCAACCATCATCCTCTAATTTCAATCTCTAAGGAAAACTTCTACAAATCTGAATATAACCCCTAGCTGCCAACAGTCCATACCAGAACGTGGAAGCATATATATTGACATGCTTGTTTTGAAGAAGCAATGAAGAAGTTGTTGTTGCCTGGTACTGACACTAGGGGTAAAAGCTGGTTAGTGGGCAGTGCAATCAAGGGTAGAAGAATAAGTAGAACACCATGATAAAGGAGGTCCCCACTTCAAATTTTGTTTGATCATTTGCACCTTTTTGGCCCTCACACATGGACACACAATAGGCACCCACCCAAACCAATCACTGGCCTCCATCTCATTAAATAAGTTCATATGTTAGGGAAACTGCTGCTTCAGTTTGTACCATGAATGACGGCATTTTTGCCTAGAGTTAGTTTAGTATGAAGTTCAACTTAAGCTAGATTACATTCCAAGCTAGTCAAGTTCATGTGTTCAAGAATGGTTTAATAGTCACCATTTAGATTTTTTTTCTATTTTTTGGAGAGTCGTATTGAATCTATGGGGTAAATGGGAGTTTTATTCAAAAAATATTTACATCTGAAATGAGAATTATGCAAGTAACAAATTAACAAATATGTTTCTATTATTCTCTCTGTCTTATATTAATAGCTTTATTTGAGAAAAAAATTTGTTCCATATTAATAGCTCTATTTTATTCAATTTAAATGGTTGAATGCTTAACAATAGGGTAGCCTAAGCTTGTTTTCCCTTCTTTTAGATGTCAGTTTCACTATACCTTAACAAAGCAGTATATGTAATAGTCTTGTTTGGTATGCTCCACCATGCACGTGACGATTGTATGTTGGATGAATTAGAGTTGTGCGAGCGGGTTTGAATTTGTTTGTCATAATATCCAACATCAAATCTCTATCGAACAATGTGCAAACACGAGTCACATTCAAAGCATATTAATTTTTAAGCATAAGAAGGCAAACAATTGTACATTTTTGCACTTTGGTAAGACAATAACTTGACGTTCAATGAAGTCTGTGGAGTCAATATGAACTTTCAAGTACTAGTAGCCTATACTTTGCTATAATAAAAGTACTCTATATTTGTAAAAAAATATTTAAAATATATTTTCTACACTTAAAAGTTGCTTTATACGTCAATATATGAAAATTTTAAAAAATAACATATGAACTTATTTAATACTCCCTCCGTCCTAAAATGAGTATCCTATTTTGAAAATATCAAATATTTAAGCTATCTCATATCGCTCAAAAAATTTCAAAATTACCCTTTCTTTAATAACAAATAAAATATGTTGATAAAGGGTATTTTAGGGAAACTATATATAAAAACTGCATAGAAGATGAGAAAGTGGGTGATAACTAAGAAAATAGGACACTTGTTTAAGAACAAATCAATTGTTGCCAATTTGGTTTTCAAAATGAACTAAAATGGAGGGAGTATAAAATTTAAATATATTAATGTCAATCAATAAAACAGCTAAGAAAAGGTAAAAAAAGGAGGAATTCAAGAATCGACTTGCAACTATATGGGATTATGGGTTAGGACATTAGATATATGGAATAAGTTTAAATTTTCTGTTAATATGTTATCAGTTAAGTGATACTGGTTGATCTTGAATTCTTGATGCCTACACCACGAAAGAATTCTGAAGCAGTTCTCAATCAAAATTGATTGCTAAGTTATGAATATCAGAAGGCCTTCAAATTATGAACTTAATAATGGTGATATTAGACTTAACTTTGAGAGATTAAGCATTCGGTGAGGAGCATCTTAGGCACAGGTATTTCCAACTGAATCTGACACACCATAGCCCACCCCATGAAAAGTTTTTTTTTTTTTAGAGCCTGTAGTTTGGACCATGTCCGAATGTGACAGCTAAACCCTTTGATTCCTTTCCATTTCGTACTCCTTCACTTTAGGATAAGATGGAATATACTGCATATAATAGGCCAAATCCCATACCTTACCTTGCTTTTTGTGTGGCAGGATTATAGCTAGTATCCTTGGTTTGCGTATGTCCTTTCAAGAGTAAGATTCTATGTGTTCCAAGAGGCTTTTAGGCTATTAATCACGACAATGTGGTCTAAAAATGTTTATCTGCAGCTCAACCACTTCAAGTTTTTAGGCATTATAATCGCTTAGATATAATTAGAAAATGACATCTGGATTCCATGAAAATCTACTCCCTAATGCATATGATTCTAGGTATAGCTCAGCACCATTGTGGCTGCATGATGCTATGATGGGAAAGGAAAGTAGTCTTCACTTTCTGTGAGAAGAAAATTCGGTGTCCCCCCCGCCATCTTTTGTGTTTTGGCCCACAAAAATAATCATACTTAGCGTTCATAACATACAACTTCCAAAACAATAGTAATCTATTCACATCCTCATTAATTCTTCACCTCAGCGGCATAACAATCCATGTGAGTTTAAATTTTAATTTTTCTTTTCCTAGTCTGATGATTGAGGTATGAAATTGGTTGACTACATATTATACATCTACTTCTATTTTCATTTTCGTTTTTGGTAGGATTGTTTCATAGTCTATACAATATTAATCAACCTCCTTATCACCTCCATCTTAAGGAGTTAATATTTTTCGCCTCTTAAGTTGACTGTGATAGATGTGTGAAGTCCACAAGGAGCATAAGACATGGAGGGCAAAAGCAAAAGAAAATTCCCCATTGGGGGATCCATCCACCACATGATGCCACACATAAGGGGTCCCCTTCTTACACAATTCACCAAACTAGCCAGCATCTCTCCCAACCCAAGTTCTTCGTTTTTTCCTTTTTCTGTCTTCTCACTCAAAATATCATCGATCATCACCTTCCTCCTCTTCCTCCATCGATTGATTGGGAGTGTTCCCGATTGGAGATATGAAGCTTGTTGTGGAGGTGTTGGACGCCAGCAATCTGATAGCCAAGGATGGTCAGGGCTCTTCAAGCCCCTTTGTGGAGGTTGAGTTCGACCAGCAGCTGCACCGGACCCAGACCAAAGCCAAAGACCTCGACCCGGTCTGGAACGAGACACTTTCATTCAATGTGTCCAACCCGACCGACCTCCCCAACCGGACCATTGACATTGTGGTCTACCATGAGCGCATTGCCGGGCACCACCGCAACTTTCTCGGCCGAGTGAGGATCTCCGGCGTGTCTGTCCCCTTGTTGGAGTCGGACGCTGCCGCTCAACGCTACCCTCTTGATAAGCGCAGCCTCTTCTCACACATTCGAGGTGAAATTGCACTTAAGATTTATGCTATTGATGATCCCTCTTCTGATCCACCACCATCCAATGCATCTGCCCCGCCGGAGGAATCAGGCACCAATGATCAAAGTAAATCTTCCAATAAAAGCAAGAAGAAGAAAAAGAAGAAGAACAATCCAGTGGCGGAGACACAGCCATGGTACTCTAACAGATCAGAAACGCCCTTCGGATTCGAATTCGATCCACTAAAGCCTGAAGACGAAGAAGAGAAACGAAGTGGATTCTTTAGGATGGAGCAAGGACCCATCTCCATGGTGCAACTGCAGCATCACTATGCCATGCCAACCCCGCCCGAACCGGGCAAGTTAGCCCCAGCAGATGGGAGTATGCAAACCAGACCGAACCAGTTTGGTTTGGTGGACCACATGGAGTTCCTCTACGTAAAGATCGAAAGAGGCCGGGATCTCCCAGCCATGGACCTTAATGGGAGCTTAGATCCCTACGTGGAAGTGAAGGTTGGTAACTACAAAGGGGTCACCAAGTACATGGAGAAGAACCAGAACCCGGTTTGGAGCCAAGTGTTTGGGTTCACCAAGGAGCGGGTCCAGGCAAACCGGCTGGAGGTGGTGGTAAAGGACCGGGACCTGGTGAAGGACGACTGGGTTGGACGGGTTGTGATCGAAATAGATGGGGTTCCCAGGCGGGTGCCGCCAGACGGGCCGCTTGCCCCAGAGTGGCACCGCCTTGAGAACAAGGACGGCAATAAGCTCGAGAAGGGCGAGATCATGCTGGCTGTCTGGATGGGGACCCAGGCTGACCACTATTTCCCAGAGACACTGCACTCAGACGTCCATACCATCCTGCCGGAGGCCGTCACCCACACCCGGTCCGGCAGCTACCACTCCCCCAAGTTGTACTATCTCCGGGTCCATGTCATAGAGGCCCAGGATCTGGTCATCTCGGACAACAGATCCCGGATACCGGACAGTTGGGTCCGGATCGAGCTCAGCCCGAACCAGGTCAAGTACACCCGACCCGTCCCGGCCCGGTCCTACAACCCTATGTGGAACGAAGAACTGCTATTTGTGGCCACCGAGCCCTTGTCTGAGCAATTGCTGACTATCACTGTTGAAGACAGGATTGGGCCCACGAAGAGGGTTCCGCTTGGCCAGACCTCCTTGCTCCTCTCTGAGACCGCTACCTTCCGGCCCGAGTCCGACCCGGTCCAATCTGTGGACCCACGTTGGTTCAACCTTGGTAAGCCGGACAAGGACCCCTCCCCTGCGGACGATCCTAAATTTGCTAGCAAGATCCACCTCCGAATATGCATGGACGGCGGGTACCATGTATTGGACGAGTCAACTCACTACGGCAGCGACGTCCAGCCATCAGCAAGGCACCTCTGGAGGCCCTCCATCGGAGTTCTCGAAGTCGGTATCCTCGGAGCGACCAACCTCCGACCGATTAGGGCCAAAGACGGTCGGACCACCACCAGTGCCTACGTTGTGGCCAAGTACGGGTGCAAGTGGGTTCGGACCCGGACCCATATAGACTCTCAGGCTCCGCGTTGGCATGAACAATACACATGGGAGGTGTATGATCCATGTACAGTAATCACCCTTGCTGTCTTCAACAATTGCCAAATCCGTGGAGATGGAGATGATGGTGGGCAGGACCGTTCTCTTGGGAGGGTCCGAATAAGGCTCTCTACTCTAGAGACGGGGCGTGTGTATAACCAATCATATCCGCTTTTGATGCTGGGTCCCACAGGTTTAAAGCCATCAGGTGAGCTCCACGTGGCCTTCCGGTTCACCTGCATCTCTTGGCTCAACATGCTCACGCTCTACTCTCAGCCCTTGCTTCCCACGATGCACTACCTCAAGCCCATCCCTGTCGTCCACGTGGACATTCTACGTAGACATGCGGTCCAGATTGTGGCGGCTAGGCTGGCCCTCGCTGAGCCCCCACTCCGGCCAGAGGTTGTAGGCTATGTCCTCGATGTAGACCACCACATGTGGAGCCTCCGCCAAAGCTGGGCACATTTTGATCGGATCAGGTCGCTCTTGTCCGGGTCCATGAGGCTGGTCCAGTTTTGGGACGACATCAAGAGCTGGAGGAATCCAATCACCACTTGCCTTGCTAACGTGCTATTCTTTGTACTAGTATGCTATCCTGAGTTGATACTCCCCACAATCTTCCTCTACTTATGTCTAATCGGGCTGTGGAACTATCGGTTCCGGCCCCAGGGTCCAGCCCGGCCAGATCCAAAGATGTCACATGCAGCATGGGCCCACTCGGACGAGCTGGATGAGGAGTTTGACACATTGCCAACGAGACGGCCGGACGATGTGGTGAGGATGAGGTATGATCGTCTGCGAAGTGTGGCGGGCCGTGCACAAGCGGTGGTCGGGGACTTGGCAACACAAGTGGAGCGGGCCCATGGGCTACTTGGGTGGAGGGACTCTCGGGCCACTGGGATATTTGTGTGCTTTGCTTTGATGCTGGCCTTCCTCATGTATGTTGTGCCATTTCAAGTGCCCGTGCTAGTTGGGGGGCTTTACTTGATGAGGCACCCTAGGTTTAGGGCTGGCAAGATGCCCTCAGTTCTAGTCAGCTTCTTCAAGAGATTACCCACAAAATCTGACTTGCTTCTATGAGATGTAAACGAGTATAAAGCTATGTTGATGAAGGTTGGAAAGATGACGGAGATGATGAGTGGCTTGGCTATGGATGTTACGCTTAACGCCCATATATAAGCTGATTTGTTATCGTAGGACTCTGTTATAATATTGCTATACATATGTCTGATAATATGAATTAGAATAATGAGCTTGTTATAATTACTCCATCTACCCCATATTAAGTATCTTAATTAATTTCTCCAAATGAACTAAATTAAATGTCCTATTTTGAAAAATCAAATAGGACATTTTATAAGGGATAGAGGATGTATTTGTTTCTAGTGAAACTAGGACAGATGTAATATGGAAAAACGGGCACCTATTTTTTTGTTAAACATGTCTTCTTTAATACCATCAAAATGCCATTTTGGACCAAAATACCCTTTTTGCCCTTCATCATTTCTCAATCTGCAGTTGGAACTTTTCTCTGTTTTGTTGTCGGAGGCAATTATGTCTGACAATTTCTATGGATTGGCGATATTGAATTGTAAGATCCGATCAAGACCATTGATTTGGTTACATTATTACTCCCATCCAGCTATTTCTAAATAGGCATGTTTAATCTCTCTAGAGTGTGCTCAAAAGATTTTTTTTGTCTAGGTATTTCTTCTGCTTTACTTTGGATTTTCTTTCTATTTGGTTTTTCTTCTTTTCTTCCAATTGTTCTAAATTATTTTTGCTTTGTGTTTTCATACTAGGAACAATGCTTGATTTTAGAAATCAATCACATTTTTATTTCTACATTTATGGATCATTCTTCTGTCATGAAATGTTTTGGTTGAGTAATTCTCGCATCCTAATTCATTGCTTTTTTTATTCTCAGCTTTTGGATTCATTTTCTGTCATCATGAAGCATTCTAGTCATATTAATTTCCCATCTTGAGTTTTAATTCATTTGGTTTTGTTTTTCATATGTTTGATGTTATTGTAATTGTTCTAATTTGTTTCTAATAAGATTAATATTATGATGTAGTTAGTTTACTCATTTTGTACCAATTGGTTTAATTTAGTTCCGACATGATTAATTTCAACTGCTCTAATTTTCTAGTTAGTAGCAATTAATGCTCTCAACATTTTACCTTTTTATTGTTTTTAATATTTTTACTCTTATGTATCTCTTTTATATTTACTATATATTCTTTTTTTGTTAAATTGAAATGATTATTATTTTATATCTTTTTGTTTCTATTTCAAAATCTATGTTGTACTTTATGTAAGTTCATGGATTATTCCCTTCTTTTTATGTGCAAGTATGACAAAAGTACTTTAGTTTTTCGGGTCAATCACTTTACAACTTATAATGATTTAATTAGTATGATTTGTCAAAAATGGGTACAATTTAATATTCAATTTGTAAGATTCCCTTACACAATAGGCAACAACTCAAATTGTTTGCTTCAAGATGATTTAGATTTAAAAAAACGTGTTCTCTCTTGCTTCTCTTGTTGGCATGAAGACAATAAATGTGTTTATAATTTATTCTTCTAGGTTGGTTGGTGCTCATGATAGTCATTTGAAAATTTTTATTATTGAAAGTAATATCAAGCATAGTTTCATTACATAAAATATCAATTGAATAGTTGTTGAGGAAGAATTAATTCTCTTTGTAGTTTTTCTTCAAAAAAGGTAAAACACTTATGAATAAAAAGTAGTGTGATGGTATTCAATTCATTGGGAAGAAATATGAGGGAGGTGCTGAAGTGGTTAGGCATAAACTTTGTAAATATACTATTGAACTTAGTTTTGATTTTAAGTATGTTTATAATGATAAAACTAGAGTTACTATTAATTGTAAGCACAAGGAAGACGATGGTTGTCAATAGCATGTTCATGCCATGAAGGATGTTGTTAATAGTTATTTTCACATTCTTATTTTTAATAATGTTCATACATGTGACTTTACTATTAAAAGAAAAAAAAATTCAAGGATGATATTTGATATTTTGAACAAGGAATTGTTTAGTGATTTTAGAAACAAGCCTCTTATCCGTCTAATTTATGTCGTAAAGAATATTAATTCAACTTATGATTTGGATTTTCATCTGATATTGATTCAAAGGATGTTCATAAGACTCAAAGGAGTTATTTGGTGACCATACTAAGTTTTTTAATAATCTTCATTAGTACATTAAGTCAAATATGACAACTAACCCTGGTAGTCACTTAGTTTTGGATAATGATCTAAAAATTGAGCATTTTAGGAGGGTCTTCATTTCCTTTTATGCATGTATATATGAATT
Source organism: Saururus chinensis (assembly GCA_035235625.1). Lineage (NCBI taxonomy): Eukaryota > Viridiplantae > Streptophyta > Magnoliopsida > Piperales > Saururaceae > Saururus > Saururus chinensis. The sequence continues at coordinate 35,936,332 of CP141140.1, forward strand.
CAAATTTTTATCGCCTTATGTTATTTTTAAATGGAACTCATTTAAATGGTCACTAGAAAGACATTTTATTGGTTGCTACTGTAAAAAGTAGAAACCAAGGTATGTTTTCTATATATAGTAAAATTATACTTAATTATTGTTTATATATTAAGTATTTGATAATATTCTATTATAATTGATTGATAACTAATATGAGCTGTTACATAGGCAGCAAATGTACTTTTTAGTATGTAATTCCCTTTTCCTATTCAATTTTGATTGTATTTTTTTTATGTATATGGTAATTTTCCACTTATCTATTGATTCTAAAAATTTGAGTAATTGGACAAGGTTTCTTATGCAATTGAAGCTTATCTCAAGGCCTTCTTATGACATTGCAATGATTTCTGATCGTAACAATGGGTTGATGAAGCAATTGTGCATGTTGCTCCTTTTCCTCATGCCCATTGTCTTTATCATATAAAGAATAATTTGAGATATAGAATGCGAGGAAAGACATCGGCTTTTCGTAATATAATAAAGTTCAAGTTTAAATAATGAGCATGTTCTCCAAGTAAGTCATTGTTTAATGAAAAGATTGAAGATCTTAAAAGATATGCCCACCCTCAAGTTTGTAGTTTTCTTGAAAAACTTTCTTATGAATGTTGGATAAATGCATATTTCAATGGCAAAAAAGAGGTGTATTCAAATGTGGTAGAGAGTTTTAATTCTTGGATTAAACAAGAAAGATATCTTTCGGTTACTAAAATGATTGATGACATTAGGAAGAAACTAATGTGCATCATGTTAGAACTAACATGGATGCCAATAGTTGGACTACTTTCCTTTGTCCTAAAATTGAAAAGTAGCTAAATACTAAATGTGATAGCTTAGTACCAAATTCGGAGTGCTAAGAAGGAAAAAGTTTATCACACCATGGCACAAATTTATATCTTTTGTCATAGCCCCACCTCGAGCTGGATCTACCCTCAATTATCTTTGGTTGGAACATGATAGCCTTACATGGCCATACCCAGGATAAGCTTCCATATACAAACATTTTGTACTGAATTTTCACATCCATACAACCGAGCATTCCCTGCACATAGCCTACACTAGTTAGCATGGGACCGATTGATGATGTAGTGATCAAGAGGATGATGTCCCACACTAGGGGGAGCCAGCTAGATAGGAGGAGTAGCTAGAGTAGCGTTAGGTGCCAATTGTTGTAGATAGACCATATGCACATCTTGACAGACCCTTGACTTATGGAGAGTTCATAGAGTTTTGTTGGTGTTTGCTTGATTAGATATGATGGGGCTTTGCATACATCTAGAGGATGATTCGAGACAAATTGTCACTTTCAGATAGTGAGGGGGAGATACTTGATTATGATGACGCACCTTGAGATACAACTACTTGATTTTTCATGTTCTTCTATCAGTTTTTCATGTATTTATGAGTTTAGAACTTTTGACAGTTTATTATATGTTCTTATTGACATTGGGATGTATAGTGAAACTGTTTATGCTTATTTAATGCGTAACAAACACGTTTGGCTTATAGTTTATTTAATTACCAAATCTTATGGTGATGATTATGACTTGGATGATCTTTAAATGAAATTTTCTTTAATTATTAATTCATTTTTTGTTTATTAGTGACAAAAAGGTAGAAAAATTGAAAACCGAGGTGCTTATTTTCATCCTTATTTGAGTAGTACTATAAATAACTTTTTTTAAGCATACATGATAAGTACAAGTTTTACAAAGTTTTTCAAGATCAATTCCAAAGGTCTGAATTTAGTCTAAGTTGAATCAAGTCTGCCTATAAGTGAAAGTGATTGGTTATAATTAAACTCTTTGTAAATGTACAAGGTAATTATACTAGGATAAGTATTTAAAGATTGTTGAACCTCTGGGATAGATGAATTAGTTGCTTATCTAAGAAAAAAGTTTTTTGATTGAAAACTAAATGAAATTAAACTTAGATTCAACAAAGAAGTTAATCAAACTAAACTAAAAGGAAGAGATCAATATGTTGACAATTACTTGGAAAATTAGATCTATTATAGAACCATAATAATTCTTTAATCTCTAATCTAAATCTAGTGTTAATATGAACAAGTATTCTCAACTACAAGGTATAATTACTTTAGAAATAATCATTGATTAAATCCATGGCATGATGTATCTTCAATAATAGCATAAATCATCTACACCAAACTAAGTTATAGGCATGACTTGTTTAATATTAGTATAACTTATTTAATTTATTAATTATATGAACATTAAAACTATTACATGACCATCTTATCTAAATCGAAGAAATTAGAATTGATGTAAATCTAAAAACCACATCAATCAAGCATCTATAAGAAAATAAATCAAAATAGAATTGAATAAACATGAAAATCTCTTTCATTAAAAAGAAAATCCTTGTCTACAATTGTTATTAATCACAACTAAAATCTAAATTAAAACAAATAAACTATAACTTATCTTTAACTTCATCAACTGCTAAGTAAATAAAAAACCTAACCTTTCATGGTAGAAGAAGGCTCTTGAATCTTCATGAAAAACTTAAATTACTTCTCCATCTTCTTCTCCCCTTTTTTTCTTTCAAAAATCTACTGGAATTCCTCATTTTCGAACTTCATATGACTTTATATAGGCATAAGTGTCATTGGAGAAGTTCTAATAGGAAAAAAATTAAAATTGGCTCAAAATAAGAAACTGTGCGTTCATCCTTTTAAACTCTTTACATGCTCGTTCATACAGGAAAATTGTTTCTATTTCTTTTCAAAGTCCTGTCTAGCTATTCAAATGACCATATACCCCATTTGAATGCCAATGAAGAAACTGCAAGAAAATTTTACAAGTTAGCCAATTTAATTCTGATACAAGTGTTCCCTAACCTAATTAAACTTAATTCCTAATTATCTAAGCTATATTAATCTTAAACAAGACTAAAAAATAGAATAATTGAGGGTAAAATAATGTACAAATTATACTTATCAAATACCTACAAGCCTAAATTTTGTTGGTCCTCAAGCAAAAGAAACAACTAATTTAGAAAAATAAATAAATACCTCTTTCGTAGGGAATTATTATTGCATTTAGGATATGTAACAAGCCTTTAAACTCCTAGGTGTTGCTAGTTGGATGAGTTGTGTTTCATAATGGTTTGCAGCAATGATACCCACAAACATCTAAAGCAAAGAAAAGAAATAAAACAAAACAATACAAAAATTTAAAAATAATTTTCTCTTAAGAACACATAACTATTTTTAAAAAGAACCAACCACAAATACTTGAAACATGTAAATAATTTTGATCGGATCACTTTTAAATAAGGATTCATCCATTCGATAACTTCATCTTGGAAATACTTGTGCAACTATATATATACATTTCAAAATCATGAATTGTTGAAACATGTAATCATACAATTTCAATCTTTATTAACAAACATATCTTATGCGACCCATTAACTAAGCTCATTAAAGTTCACTAACTAAAAAATATCATAATGACAATCTTTCAACTTTCACATATCATAATAATACAACATGTAATGACATTTAAATTTTTAATTAAATTATGGGAATAAGACCATAATATACCTCAAATTATGACTCATGTAATACTTAGTTTTCTTAAGCTTTCTAAATAGTCTATGTAACAAGAGTTAGGTTGGTGTCCTTAATCAAGTTAGCTAAAGGCACTAGGTATTGAGATACCCCTCAGACTTAATAACTCAAACTATAACCTTAGGCTTAAAAACTAGAATTATAAAGGCTACAGAACAAAGCAAGTCATAAAAAGAATTTATCTCAACTTTTCACCTTTCAACTTGAACCCCAATGTTTGCCTATGCACGAGGCCTTATTACTCAGTGAAAAAAAATAAACCTTTATTCTTTATTCTTTTTTATTCAATCAATCAATCTATTTTTTTCAAGTTTTTTATCATTCAAAGCTGATTTGTTATGGTAGAAGAAGGCTCTTGAATCTGCATTAAAAGCTTAACGCCCATATATAAGCTAATTTGTTATGGTGGGACTTTGTTATAATATTGCTATACATATGTTGGATAATATGAATTAGAATAATGAGCTTTTTCCAAGTACTCCCTCCACCCCATATTAAGTGTCTTATTTAATTTCTCCAAATGAACTAAATTAAATGTCTTATTTTGAAAAAATCAAATAAGACATTTTATATGGGATGGAGGATGTATTTGTTTCTAATGAAACTAGGACAGATGTAATATGGAAAAACCGGTGCCTATTTTTCTGTTAAACACAATTTCCATTCTTAGCTCTAAGACACTTTTTTATCTTCCATTTTGTCCTACATGTTTTCTTTAATGTAGTCAAAATGTCATTTTGGACCAAAATACCCTTTTTGCCCTTCATCATTTCCCAATATGCAATTGGAACTTTTCTCTTTTTTGTTGTCCAAGGCAATTCCGCCTGGCAATTTCTAAGGATTGGCCATGTAAAATTGCGAGATCCGATCAAGACCATTGATTTGGATACATTATTACTCCCATCCAGCTATTTATAAATAGGCATGTTTAATCTCTCTAGAGTGTGCTCATAAGATTTTTTTGTCTAGATATTTCTTATGCTTTACTCTGGATTTTCTTTCTATTTGGTTTTTCTTCTTTTCTTCCAACTGTTCTAATTTATTTTTGCTTTGCGTTTTCATACTAGGAACAATGGTTGATTTCATAAATCAATCTCATTTTTATTTCTACATTTATGGATCATTCTTCTATCATGAAATTTTTTGGTTGAGTAATTCTCCCACCCTAATTCATTGCTTTTTTTAATCTCAGCTTTTAGATTCATTTTCTGTTATCGTGAAACATTCTAGTCATTTTAATTTCTCATCTATCCAAAATATTTCTTCTCTTTATTTTTACTTTTAATGTTCATATCTTCCGGTTAGATAGAATTTTCATTCGATTCTAACTAAGATAACATAAAACATGAAGAACATCAGTAGATATTACAATGATCCTTAATGCTTTAGTGTTTTCTCATATTGATTTCTTGACTCTTTATTACCACAATCCTCTTCTACTCTTTCTTTCTTAAATTTTTTTTTGTCTATTTTTTCGTAACCATTTTTTTTGTTGAACAAGGCTTTCCCTGTGGATCGACCTTGTCTACTACAATTGGCAAGTAAAGAAATCTGAAGTAGACTACTTCATAGTCTTCGTTTGGAAGTAGCAACACATAATCCGATGCATCACACATAATCTCAAAGGGTAGGGAGTAGTTTGGGAACTGAATGATAGGGGTGGTGAAGAGGAGTGTATGAGTAAGCTTTCATAAATACATCATCAAAATCAAAAGATACATCCTGAGTCAACAAATGACACAATGGGCAAGAAATCTTACTAAAGTGCTTGATGAAATGCCTATAAAAACCAGCATGGCCAAGAAAAGAACGAACCTATCTCACCATGGTGGAAGGAGGCATGCTAGCTACAAGGTCAACTTTGGCCTTGTCTACTTCAATACCACGTTTGTAAACAATATCACCTAAAATGATTTCCTCTTGAACCATAAAATGGCTCTTCTCCTAACTCAAAACCAAATTTGTCTGCTCACATCGTTTAAGCACAAGGGATAAATCATGGAGATACTCATCAAACAAGCATCAAAAACAAAAAAATTGTCAATAAAAACTTCTAAAAATTTATAGATCATATCGGAATGGACATCAAGCAATGCTAAAACATAGAGGAGCATTACACAAACCAAATGGCATATATTTATAAGCAAATGCGCCAAATAGATAGGTGAATGTGATCTTCTCCTGATCCCCCGAAAACATGGGTACTTGGTTATACCCTAAGTAGCCATCTAGAAAACAATAGAAGTCCTGAGCTGCTAGTTCCTCTAAGGTTTGGTCAATGAATGACAAGGAAAAATTGTCCTTTCGGGTCATGAAATTCAAATTCCGATAGTCTATACACACTCTCCACCTTGTGGTTTCCCGAGTAGGGATTATCTCTCTTTGATAAATTTGGCTTGACGATGAGTCTGGACTTCTTGGGAACAATCTTGGTAGGGATCACACACTCACTATCATAGATGGGGTATATGATACCCGCATCTAAAATCTTGACAACCTCCATGACAAACTCCCACATGTTAGGGTTTAACCTCTACGATCCTTCTCTCTCGGTTTGGCCTTGTCCTCAAGGTAGATTCTATGCATGCAAATGGACGGGTCAATCCCCTTAAGGTCAGCTACCATCTATTGTATGGCTCTCCTATGTGTGACAAGGATAATAGCACTTTACTTTACACTCTTTGTTACTAGTTAAGCGAGAAAAAATAATCACTTGAAGAGTATCCTTGGGTCCCTAGAAGGCATACTTGAGAGAACTATGTAGTTTATTCAACTCAGGCGTAGGTGGAGACTCTATGGAGGGTTTCATTGACTAAGTCATCTAAATAGTCAACCACAAAACATTCAAAGTCACACTCAACAGGTGGTTGGTTAGATGCATAAGAGACATTGAGCCTCACCTTTATGTCCCCAAAGGACAACTCCATCACACCCGTCCAACAATTAATACAAGCATTAGATGTTGCAAGGAACCTGGAATTACTGGGATTTGAGATGTGGAATTGAAGACAATTCCATATCTACGAAGAGAAAGTCAATAGGGATTAAGGACCGGTTGACACCAACTAAGACATATTCAATGGCTCCCCAAGGTTTACTCATGAAAAGGTCGTCTAACTAGAGAGTAACAGATGTGAGCTGCAAGTGTCCTAAACCTAATTGCTCATACACTGAGTAAGGGAGTGGGTAAACTCTTGCTCAAAGGTCAAAGAGGGCTTTACAGATGGAGTGACTGCCTATGACACAAGAAATAATAGCCACTCCAATGTCCTTAAACCGAGGTGGGGTGTCAAACCTCAAAAGAGAGCTAACTTCCTCAGTGAGGAAGACCTTCTTAGACATATGGGTCTTTGATTTATGCTTTTGAGTGCATAGGTCTGAGGAATTTAGGATAACTAGTGACTTGCCTAATAGCATCTAGGAGGGGGAGATTAATTTTGACTTATTTAAAAGTCTCAAAAATCTCATCCATCCGTGCCGTGCTCTTGCTAAAGGGTGGGGCCATGTCAAGACACTGGGGAAAAGGTGCCCTAGGGATATAAGATCCCTCGAAAGTGGTCTTAGACTATGGATCTAAAGAATGGGAAGGAGAGACAAACTCCTTTACTTTTGGCTTACTCTTTATCTTTTGAGGATCATTAGGGGTGAACTTCTCTAACTCCTCATTCACATGCAACCTGATTGTCAAGGATAATTATAATGAAGTTATTCATTAGGGGAAGGGACTCCCTCTACTCCAAACTGACCTTGAGGATTTTGTAGATGATGCCTTGGCAATGTATCAGTCTCTTGCTTATTGATAATATTGGTTAGTTGTCTGATTTGGGCTTCTAGCTTTGCGATGGATTTCGTGTGAGAATGTAGGAGATAAGATTGAAGGCCTCACAAGGCACTCAAGACCTTGTCTTGGAAACTAGGACTCCTACTGGGTTGGACATATTGGGGTTGCACTTGAGGTTTGTGGAAAGGAACGGGTGGAAATTAGAATGGTGGCATTGGGACTTGGTTGCCCATAACCCCTTGGTTTAGTGCTAGCGAGGAAAAGTTAGGATGATTCCTCTACCCATAGTTGTACGTGTTGGAGAAAAGATTATTCTCTGCTCTAGGGAAGGATAGGGTGGCATTGATATGGTCTTGAACAAGCACAAGGAATTAAGAGAAAGAGGGGCACTCCATGACAGTATGGGTGGGACTAAGACATATGACACATGCATCATAAGTGAGGGGAGCGGGTTGATGGGTAAAAGTAATAAAGAGATCTAGTTTCCTACTCAAAGTATCTGTAATATCCCTAATTTTCCTAGGTTTCAAAAATTAAATATGTGGAAAATAGGGTGTTTGACCTATTAACATTCTTAGTAAAATAACTACTTCCCTAGATAGAATTTGTAACTAAAATAACTCTATTAGAAAGTAGACAGTTAGAGCTTCAAAAATGCCACCAAGAATGCGCGAATCGGATTCCGGATGAGGGAGATACGACCATTTGAAGTTGAACATATCGTACAAGACCCATTTACCTAATCTAGACGATATTTGACCCGTTTAAGTCATTTTGTGGGCCCGGTTGTTTATAATTCCGAAATTATTTTTTAAGGTCCTAAATAGGTGGCCTAATTGGGGAGGATTACCCAAATTAGAGAGGGGTTAGGAACCCTAATCCCCATGTTTATAAAAGGCCTTCTTATGGCACAATTGGAGGGGGGTCTTTTGCCCGATTGGGGGAGTTTTTTTGGGACGGAGGGAATTTTCCGACGAGACTCCGGCGAAGCATTAGCGATGGTGGATCGACGACAAATCGGCCTTCGAGGTAGGATTTTGAATCAATATCAAAGATATTTTATTATTAAAATATAAATAATTTTTTTGTAATGTTGTGAACAGTGATACCTGCAATCATTGTTTACTTCTGGATGTTTCTGACTGCCAAATAGTCACCAGCCAGCCACCGGCCGACCGCTGGTGGCTGGACCTATTGCGAGAGGGGCATGCCGATCCTGGAGGTGGTGGCTTTGGATCCGGCGATGATGACGGCGGTGGATTTGCTGTCGCCGGGTCAACACAAAAAAAAAAGAAGAGAAGAGCCTTACTGCGGCGCGGCGCAGCCGCAGGCCAGAGGATGGACCAGGGTTGCCGGAATCGCCGAAAGATGGCGATCTGGTCAAGCCTGGCCCATCGGTCGGCCGTAGCGGTCTGCCATCACGACGGCATCGTCGGATTTTTTTTTAAAAAAGGGGACAGAAAGAAAGGGCGGCCTTTTGGCCGCTGGCTAGCCATCGGGCGACGGAGGAACCGATTCCGTCGGTTCCGCCAGGTGCCGGCGGTCCGGGAGTACTTTTACCGCCCACTCCTCCGCCGCGGTAGGGGGCGGCACCGCCAGAGGCCGTTTGGCCTCTGGCCGGTCGCGGGGAAGACGACCCGCGACACGGGTCATCTGCATGCCTTGGATTGGGTCGGGTAACCCAACCCGGTTCGGTCTGGTTTCGTTAAAAAAAAAACCTATAATAGACCGACTGAATTGGGTCCAGTTCGGTGGGTTAAAATAGTCAGAAAAATGTGAAAAAAATTAAGAATGCCCTTGAGTATATGCTGAGTGTCTTTACAAAGTTTTAGACAAGGGGAAAATCCCAAAATCTTTAAAATGACTAATTTACCCTTGTGAGTTTAAGCATAGAGTAATAGCTAATGACCAGACTTTAGAGGCTCCGGTTTAGGGGCCTATGAGTTGATCTAAAAATTGAGAAAATTCTCAGTGAGAGTTTAATGGGTAACTAAATTATAGGCTAGACCTTTTGGCGGAGAAAAATCCCAGTGAGTGGGTAATTGACCTTTTTGACCCTAGGTTTAATCGTAAATTGTTAAATAAACCTTGGTTGGTTCAAGGGGTTCACAACCCCGTCACATGCCAGGAAAATTACACAGAGTCCATGAAGTCAAGTAGTATGCTTGAGTTCAATTTTTGGACTACCCCTATGCAAACTGGCCGGCGTTCGCATGGATGTTGTTAATGGGCCAATATGATACTGAAATCTTTTGAGAGGTTAAAGACTTACCCAAGTGAAGAGAGGACTGTATCCAATGTTGGATAATTACTCTAATGCCCTTAAGTGCATTATGACCAGTTTCATAAAGATTTATTAAGATAACCCAAGGAGGGTTAGGGCACGAGAGCTCGAATAGTTCTTATATCATTAATGAATTTTATTATTGATATTATGATATGCTTGGACTTATGTAGTTTTGATGGTTTATGTTGTTCTTTGTTTCGATTTTTGATATTGATGTTGTGATAGTAATTTATCACTATCTTCAGATTATTGAAAGATTAATTAATGGGGTTTGATAGCTTTGGATTGGGCGAGAACACCTAATTAAGATAAAGACTAAAATACCTCAGAGGGGTATGGGACTAGTTTATACAGTGAACAAAGCCTTTGACCTGACGATTTGCCTTGGTTGATGAACCGATGGTATGTCTCGAGTTGTAAACCTTAGTCTAGAAGGGACTAATAGGGTTTGGGATAATCATTCGGAATCTTGGCTTATAGATGAGCAAGATAGGGTTCATAATGGTTTCCTAAGTTTTAGCTCTATTGAGGAGCCGCTGATTTGACCGTGTAGTTGCACCTCCCCATTGGAGGGAGTTCCTTGTGAGCCAGGCTCACCGCAGATCTATTGAGGATCTTTTAGTGTACACGCAATTGGATTAGCTGACATCCTGCTTGGTTGGCTTTTCCCGCCACATCTGTTCAGGTGCAGTTGTGGGCCATTCCCTTCCACTCCAGTCAGGTCCTTCTTGGGCTAGGAGGGGTAATGGTACTTCCTGGTGGATTCCAGGGGCCTGGTGGATTCCAGGGTGTTTTGTTATCATTTGTCACTTAGGTTGACATCTGATGAGGGTGATGGTACTTCTTGGTGGATTCTAGGGGCCTAGTGGATTCTAGGGTGTTTCGTTGTCATTTGTCACTTAGGTTGACATCTGATGAGTCTGTTTGTCATTGGGATTAGACAGGGATATTAATTATCGAACAATGGTTCGAGAGATAATTAATAACATTGTTTGATATTGCTTGTTTAATTAGAACAAGTGAAATGATTAAAGGACTTGCATAAAATGTAGGTTGCTTGAAAATACTTAAGCATTGCATGTGTGATGCTATGCTTCTTAGTATAGTGTAGTATTAGGCAGAACTACGTCTGGATCCGATCTTGTTGAAAACGTTGAAGATGTTGTCTGATGAGTACGTAGGCAACTAACATTGGGTGGTGTTGGCCTGATCCGAAAAATATTAATAAAATCTTTTGTCCTTTGGGAAGCTCTTCTCCTGTAGGCAGAGATTCTCCATTGTGGTTGTGGTTGTTGTTTGGTTTGCTATGTTACAGATTCTCCAGGCAACGACAAGTGAGACCAAGGTAGGTGAGCACAAGAGGTTTCCGCATTTTTGCAACTCCGATACGTAAGTGTACCTTAAGCGTGAGAGTCAACTTGTTATTTATTTTTAGACGGGTGATAGACTTGTACTTAGATGGATGAGCTGGTCTTTATGAATTTTCAGACTTTAAATAATATCATATGATTTGATATACGTATTTGTGAACCCCACTTATCATGACCTGGATATTTAATTGAAGGGTTTGTTTTGTATTTAAAGAAAAAAAAAATTCGCTACCTTCCGTTCATGCTATTTAAAAATGCTTTTAAAAATTTGGTTCATGACAGTATCAATTCTGGAGGAGAGTCTAATTGGTTTTTGACTTCATACAAGTCACCCCTAAAAGGGGCATTTTTGTTTAACACATCATGTTGAAGGAAATTTTCACTTAAGTCCTCAAAAAGTTTTCATGCTTCATTTGCATTTTTCTTTTTAACAAAAAGGTACCCCCACAACTTGCATCGACAAGGTGACCATTATGTTCAGTAAGACCCTCATTGATACATTGCACTAATTGCTACTTAGGAACAACATGATGGGGACACCTCCTAAGAAAGTCAAGTCTATCCCAACCCTCATGGATGTGAGAAGTTAGGCAAAAGTGGTTATGACCTTCCTCATCTGGTCTGTCTTGCCTATGGGGAAGTACTTTTTGAGGAACTCTTGTTGCATTTGTGCCCATTTGGTGATTGTGTCAGATTCTAATTAGTGGATTCATCCTTTAGCCTTATCTTCAATGTAAAAAGGAAAAGCTAAAGTCTGACGGCCTCATTAGTCAAGTTAGAGAGCTTGAAAGTTGTGCACAGTTCCAAGAAGTCATCTAGGTGCCTATTTGAGTTTTCATTGTTAAGCCATAAAAAAATGGAAGAATCTGAATGACATTGGGCTTAATTTTATAGTTTTGAGTGGAGACCGCTGACAACCTAATGCATGACGGAGAGGTGTACTCATGGGGAGTGTAATACTCCCTTACGGCTTTGAGAGTTGCATCTATTAATTGATGTTCAACCATGGTGATGGTAGGAGTGGTGGAAGAAGTAGTGGTAGATGTGGTCAAAGTTGTAGATTGCATACCCATTCAAATGGGATAATTGTTTATGTATTTTCAAAATCATGTGTAGCCATTCAAATGGCCATATAGCCCATTCAAACTCCAATGAAGAAAATGGAAGAATATTTTACAAGTTAGCCAATTTAATTCCAAACATCATACAAGTGTTCCATTACCTAATTAACCTTAATTTCTAATTATCTAAGCTATATTAAATCTTAATAAAGACTAGAAAATAGAATAGTTAAGCATAAAATAATGTATAAATTATACTTATCAATAAGTCAATTCATTATGTCAAAGAGTTGTAATTTTTTTTATTCTTGCAGTGTTATGTTGCCAAATAGCTAAAGTGGGAGATTGAAAATAAATATAATGCATATTTATTGTTAATTGGCAAATTTTGATGATCAAAACAATGTCTAAACAACATGTACATTTTAGTCTTTAGGATCTGACTAGATGTAGTTGTATTTGAGTCGGATTTAGAATTGATCTCCTTTAAAAATAGGAGCAAACGAGTTCTTAAAGATGAAGGTTAATGACTAAGCTGAGTGTCAAAGGTAAAAGGTTCATTTATGCACACTTACATACACAAATCACTTTGTTTAACTTATGAATAGTCAATTAAGTGATTTTGGACGTTTAAGTAAAAGTTAGGGTAAATGTGAAAAATTATTGTGCATCGATCGATCACTCTTCAAAATGTACTAGACCCATCGATCAGTCGGCCTTGAATCACTCTATGTAAAATTTGTTCAAGAGTATATCGATTGATCACCAAAAGTGATAGATCAATTGAGTAAAGAAATTTACCTTAATTAGACCAATAACCGATTAATTAATTGCTATTAGGTCTGATCAACCATTGTTTATGAAACTTACCTAGTTCAAGCATTCTGAGAAAGTGTTCATTCTTAATTCAAGTCTAAGTTATAAATTTACTTAATGAACTATAAAAAGGGCTAGATAAACATGAAATTGAAGAGAGGAAAACCTAGAATATGAGAGAAAAAAGAGAAGTCTTTTTGCTATTGTTTTCCCAAGAGATCAGCATTGTGCTTCAAAGCTTTGTGTTAATGGTGATTGTTTGAGTGACACACAACTAAAAGAGAGTCTTTTACACAAAAAAACATGAGGAGAGAGTAAGCCAAGTTCATTGGGAGATTAAATACTCAAGGCTAAAATCATAAACAATAGGAGCTTGTTTGTAGAGGCTAGAAGAAGATGAAGACAAAGCAAGAAGGAAAAACATTTCAAGACTTGAGGAGGAGAAGACTTGAAGGCAAACAACAATAGAAGAGGTAAATATAAATAAAGTAGGAGTTTGTGTTAGAGTCTTCATAAGAGTTTGCTGGTTTGCTTCTGTCATGTAAAGGTCTTACTTACCAGTGTATTGATTTAGCCTTGTGATACCGTAGTATTTTACCCTAGTTGGGGGTTTTCAAGTAAAAATCATGTGTTTACTAGTGTGGTTGCATTATTTATGGTTTTTGAATGATGATTAGAGTAATCATGAATGCTCTTCATATTTATGTTTTATTTGTTTCTGCTTCAAAACAAATTCTTATGCAAAAGAGGCTAGAACTCTTAATTTCTTACTTGTCAAAGTACTAGGGTTAGGAGCAATCTAGTTATTCGCTAACATTGAATATATGAATATTAAACTCTCACATTCAAATCCAAATTTGACTCGACCACATCACTAATCTCATCAGATGATTACGACTAAAACATACATGGTGTTTTAACATAGTTTCGTTTAAGAAAATTAGCCAATTACAATATATATGACCTTATGGTCTAACAGAGGCGCACATTTTATATATGCTTTTAGAGTTGAATGTTGATCTAGATTTTCCATTTATTTTCTTTGGAAGAATTAGTACATTTCTCCATGGAAACACCCACGAGATGTTGGCATTCCTGCACATCTTGTCGTGCATCTTTGAGTTGCAGGGTGTTAGGATTACAAGAGGTGAGATCACTCAGTCATTCTTGAGTCCTAGAGATACATGTGTTTATAATTGTACGAGATCACTTAGCAGATACTAGTTTCATGAGCCTAGTCATTCAAAGGCGTAGATTCCAAATGCATATGAGAGGCGTAGATACCATAGATGATATGATGCTGCATTAGAGGATGTTGCTCATCTTGGTACTCAATGTTGCCCACGTATGATCAGACTTGTATCAGTTCATAATATGTACCTTATGGATTATTTTCATGTATTATGCAACTGATGTATGGATGGACAATATGTATATAAGACATTAGATGGTTTTTTCCTTTATCTTTTTATGTCTTTGTGCATGTTTACTTCACATATGAGCTTTAATGTTATGTTCAATATTTTTAGTACACTTTTTGACTATCCCAAATGAAAAGGGAGAGAAAAAATTATGGAAAATTAATTAATTTGTACTTACTTCATACTTAATGAAACTACTATGCAAATATTTTTTATTTAAGTGAGCTTCTTAAGTACTAGTGAAAGGCATTTTAAGATCGATTCCAAATGGTTTTATTGGGACTTAGAAAGTCAAGTACGATGTCTATATACAAGTGAAAGTCAATGCACATATGTTGTGCACGATCATGCATGATGATTATACTCTCCCTTATTATTTTATTTGCATTGAACTATTTCTTTATTATTGTAATACTTTATTGTTTGTACTGCGTTGGTTCAGTTAGTGACCCAGGCTAGCCGACCCACTAACTAGGTTATCTTGTAAGAACCAGACTGGTCTGGTTCAGGTGGCCCAGTTCCCTAGGAGGTCGTCTCCTATATGGGGCGGCCCTTGCTTTTGGTTGGAGTTTATGCAATTGAAGTATTCCAGTTTCTCCCCTTTCTTCATTACTTCTCCCCTTTCCCTGCGTAATTCTCTTAGGTACCGATTGTGCTTGCTTCGGGCACATCAACATATTGTCAAGAGAAATAATTTCTTATTTTATTAACTTTTAGAGTTTTGTTATGAAGTAGCCAAAGGGGGACATTGTTAGAAAATATGTTATATGTCTTGTAATTGGCTTGATTTTGTTGAATAAAACTATGTCACAATTGATGGAAGTTTTAAGTCTTAGGAATTGGATTAGATTACTAATGTGATTGAGTCATATTTAGAATTGACAAGCTTGAAAAAAAGGAGTTGAAGTTTTATGAATTCCAAGGGGGAACACTTAATAGAGGGATTGGCCTAAAGGTAAATTTTTCACACACTCGCATACACAAACACTTAGAATCAAACCTTTTTTAAGTGTTTTGAAAATATTTAGCCAAAACAATACAAAAATGGCATATAGTGTCAAAAACCGATTGATCGTATTTGAACATCAATCAATCAAACTTGAAGGCTTCTTGAGATATTTTACAAAACATACATCTATCATTTGATTGGTGAATAGATTGATCAATAGTATTATTTGTGAGGCCCATAATAGTGAATGATTGATTGCACTCTAAAATGATTGATCATAATTAACAGCATTATGACTTTAATATTCGTCTAATTGACCAGTAGATCACTAGATTGCTCCTAACCCTATTACTTCAACAATTAAGAAATCAAGTGAGCATTCATGATTTGTGGTTTTTTACATTAGTGTTCTTGTATGAAGTGGAAACGACTAAGACCTAATCTCTATGAGCATTCATGATTATTTTAATCATTAGTCAAACCACAAATCATACAAGAACACACAAGATTTCTAATGTAAAAAACTCCAACAAGGGTAAAAAATCACAATTGCCACTCGGCCTAAATTCATTGCATAAGCAAGATTGACCTTACATGACACATGTAATGTCCCTTAATTTTCTATTATTTTCTTGCTATTTTTCTGATCATTTTTGGCGAAAAAATGCAACTCTTTGATGTATTTATTATGATGTATTTTACCCCGATATTTATACCTGTATAGTCTTACTCATGGTCGTTGGGCCTCAACACATCACAGATGTTTTTGGTGCAAATTTTGGAGGTACAATGCATAAAGAAGTGGAACAATGTGTAACATTATATAGATGGAAAAAGGAAAGAAGATAGATCGTGGCGCAACTAGCCACGAACAGATCTTTCCCAAGATGCCCAAAAGGTTTGAGATGGAAATCCTAGAGAGTTCCAGTCACTTTGCCATGCCTCCTCTGTCTCCAGATTCCACTACTTCTTG
This sequence comes from Saururus chinensis, assembly GCA_035235625.1. Taxonomy (NCBI): domain Eukaryota; kingdom Viridiplantae; phylum Streptophyta; class Magnoliopsida; order Piperales; family Saururaceae; genus Saururus; species Saururus chinensis. The sequence goes on from CP141140.1 coordinate 35,952,621, forward strand.
CCTAAATCCACTTCACTTGTTGACGAGTTTGTTGGTATTGTCTACAATAGCTGCCATGCCCTCTTTGCTCCTTCACGAGCTACAGGTGTTTTCCCCTAGTTTTCAACATGTTTCATCGGTCTTGGGCTGTTGGAGAGCTTTTCACCTCCAGTTGCCTCCACTCTCCTTTGGAATTAGCTTCATTGAGCCGCCAAGACCCCAGAGTCGCCGGCCAAAGCCGCTGCCACCCTCTACTTGTTCCTCCTCGAGCTGCCAGTACTTTCCTCTTTTTTTTCTCATTGTCTAGTTCATTTTTGAGCCACCAGTGTGATGACGACACGGTGTGGCCTCCCGACCACCTCCTTGTGGTCATCCATGGGTTGGAGAAGTTATGGCTACCAACCTAGCCCAGCTCCATTGCATTTATACCCATGCTGCCCGCCTCACCAGCCCAATTCACCCCTTTTCTCCACACCTAGCTGCATGGCAGCTAACATCTCCTGCTTACCATTTTGTGTTCCGACGGATGCCACCGCGCCACCAGTTTCCATATACCTCCTTTGGCTCCACCTTGGGACGGAAATAGCAAACGGCCACCACCAAAAATTGCTTGTCCTTCTTCTCCCGGAATGGGCTGCTTTCTCTTTGCCCTATGCCTTGTGAGATGCGCAATCGCCTGTACCAATTGTTTTGGTTGTGTGTTGCAATTGGCGTTGCTGCCATCTCTGCTAGCCACCACTAGGGCCTTATCACTATCACTTTTATTGGGCCTGAACCACCGCCGTCCAACCAATCTCCCCCTCAAGTGACCCTCTAGGCCACGTGTGCATGTGGCCGCAAGTGCGCTTTATGGTTAGGCACCACTTTTGTACTGCCTGACCATCAGATGGCTCTATCACCGATTGAGTTGACTAGCAGAGCTCTCCACCTTTTCTTTGTCCTCAAGAATACCCCCATGCCCTCTGCCCCTTATGTGGGCAATAGTAGACACAAAATCGACATTGTTGGGTGTTGTCCATGAACAATTTCGACATCTTGTAGCTGGCCGAGTACTTCTCAGCTGCATGTCGACCTTCAGTTAGTCCATCTCGACTTTTGGTTGCACTTGCCATTTCTTTTAGTACAACCCTTCTCCCAGTCACCCTTAATGCGCCGCCGTAGACCATGGATTTTGCCGCATAGAATTTAATCACACCATTTGGCCAAGATTACTTTCAGTGTTTCTTAAATGTTGGGACAACAACTCTCTCAACTAGATGTTGCTTTTGGCCACCAACTTCGCCACTGACACCGCCACAATTGTGTGCTTGCCATCAAACGTCATGAATTACGAGGTAGGGGAGCTTTGAAACTCATAATTTCATGATAGCATGCTTTGAATGTGTACCAGCATACTAGGATTGTATGATTTAATGTTTTGGATATTATGTGATTATGTATTTGAATGATGTAAGAATAAAAGATGATAAAAATGGTGACATGTTTGAAATGCATATGGCACACATGTAAGCTAAAAGTATGTTTGATATATGTGGACTATGTGTATTCTAGTGATGACTAGTGAGTATGTTGGTAAGCTATGTATGGAATTATGTGTATGATATACTTATGCGTGATGGGCATATATATATATGATGCTATACGCCTGTGCTATGGATGTGTATGTGAGTGGAGCAGATGTATGGGCAATGAATGGTAAGAGGTGACAGAGGGTTTGGTATGGATTTGTTGTGGATGTGTAACCGTATGATGGAAGATAGAGGATGTAAGTTTGATGAGCGAGGATTGGAGTGGATGAATTTGATTTAGATTGGAGCATACATTGGTGGTTTAGTAAGAAAGAGGACTTACGTTTAGAGCCTTATGGGGGATTGCCAGATAGTAAGAGTTCACAACATAATTATACAAGCATAACGTACATATTATGAAATGGAAAGTAAGAACAATAAGTGAGGTATAAGTAAGAGGGTGGTAATTGGTGTTGGCTTTGAGGAGCTCAGTTTGATGATATCTGAGTAAGATGTTTTGGCCATAAGGTGGATGGTGAAGACTATATGAATATGTAAGAATTTGTTGTATGGTGAGTTATGATTATGAGATTAATGGGTTAAGTGAAGTCTGCTACCCTAATGAACTAGATTTTAGAATGGGTCAGCTTCGGATTGATCAATGGATGACTGTAAACTAAAATTTTTTATGGCATAATTGTACCCGCATAAAATTGCTTAATTCAAACTTGATTTATAAGTAAATCTAATATGATAGCCCTATGAGCTTGAGACCTGAAGGTTTTGACGGTATATGTTATGTTCTTCAACTAGCTGATAATGAGTTGGCTGAGCATTTCTCATGTATTGCCATGGTGTTTATACTGCGAGATGATGTTTATGTGCTGTATCGAAGTCCAAGTATTTGATGCTTTATTGAGAGCAATGTATGTTTCAATTTTGTATGTGTTCTGCATTAAGCCAAAATGTTTGAAGCTCTATTGAGAGCATTATATGTTTCTGCCCTTAGTTTGCAGGGTATGATTCTGCCAAGAATGACACTGTAATATTCTGGCCCAAGAGTGGCACTATATGATTCCGCCCTTCGTTTGCATTGTATGGCCCTTAGTTGGCACAGTATGGCCCCTAGAATGTGGGTGTTTCCACGCTCAGGTAAGTAGTTTCATGGAACTTCTCTTACCTATTTTGTATTGTGCCCCATGAGCATTGGTGTGCTTTGTCTACAGAAACGTCCATGGTGTCTAGTCACTCCTTGGAGGTTAAGGTGATGTCCCAGTGCCATTCCTTTTCATTTCGATGTTGGAGATTATTAATTGTAATGAGCTTCAATGGTTGATAGTATGTGTGCAAACTGTATGAGTATGGTTGTAAGATTCTGAGCAAGACTGTAAGTGTAAGATTTTGAGTAAGGCTATAAGCATATGTTCTGCATTAGACTATAAGATTATGTTATAAGTAAGATGGTAAGCTTATGTTCTTGAGCAAGACTATAAGAGTAAGAATTTGAGTAAGACTGTAAGTGTAAGAGTATGTGTAAGAGAGGTAAGATGCTATATGCATGTGTATGATGTGTATGTGCATGTGTAGGTGATGCACTAAAATAATGTTCAATTAGATACTTTGAAATATTGAATTGTAATCATATTTTGTATAAATTCATTGCTTATATGTGTTGTTTATGTTTTGAATAGGTTAGCTAGACCTTAGTTGTGTTTACATGTCTAAATGGGCTTCAACAGGATCCAAGTAGAAGAGGAAGTGAAGCCCAACTACCTAAAGTTATTTAAAAGTCAAGATTGGCCTCCTAATGGTCTAAGAATGCATGGAATGGTCGAACACAACGTTTTGAACCCATTGGATTTCATATTTATATCAAGAGAACTAAATTCGAGAAGAAACTGATTTAGACAGATTGACACAACCTTAAAATTTTAACCATATCTTTCTATGTATAATTCGGAGTGATACAATTCCAGTGGCATTGGAAAGAAGACTTTGGTGGCTACAATAACTATTTTTGGATGAAATTCATAATTCCAAAGATATATAGGTTAAATCATGGAAAGAGACAGCTAGTTAACTAACCTAAGGCCAACACATGGAGAATCTTTTCATTGGTTGTGATTGATACACATAAGGAAAAATAATGATGCTGATTTAATAACTAAAAGTAGACTTAAAGATACTTATTTGCTAAATAAATTAGTGATTGATTTAATTAATTTAAAATCTAATCATTGCCAAAGAAGCAATCAATCAAACAATCAATCAGGATGCAATTAAGGGATATGATTGGACTTTCCCCTTTGAAGTAACTCCTTCTACTCCTATAAATAGAGGAGTGGACGTGGTAGAGGCATAATCTCATCCTCTTTGGAGTTTTCTTCTCCTATTTTTCTTCTCTTCTTTTGTACTTTTGTTTTTAATTTTATTGTAATGGCTTTCTAAGCTCTCAAGTTAAGGCTAGATTTGTAACAATCTAATGGAGTTCTATTCATGTTTGATCTATGGTTTCAAGTAAGTATTTGTTATTTGAAATGATGTTCATTTAATATTATTCTTCTTCTTGTTTCTTTGTGATTTGGATACATAAGATGCATTGTATAAATTATGCTGAATGTTTGAGTTGCATGAGCACATCTATGTATGGAATTACCGAGTTCACTGTTTAGAACTCCCCTATTGAGTATTTTGCTATAGAGTATGAAAATACTCAATTTTTTGATTTTTTAGCACCGATGTTTTGGAGGCTTTTGTAGGTTTGTAACGGAGAGCTCCTGAAGATGGTTGTTTCCGTGGGTAGATTGATTTCCGTTAACTCAGGTATACCCTTGACTCACTACGAGTCTTTATTAGTTGTGCCATAATCTAATGTATTGGGTGAGATAAAAATTGAAATGTTTATACTTTCTGAACTTGTAATTTGGATTAGACTCTAGACTATTTATGTGACATGTACACAGGGATGCTTGGGAGAGATTTGTATTTAAAACCCATGATCATGGTAATTTATTTCGTACATTTATTTTTGAGTAGTAACTAAGAATGTTTGGTTTGGTTGTATAACGTTCAATTGAAAAGAAAATTTGTATGAGAAAAATTGATGTGCGATGTTTTAAACTATAAACTATTTTCATAGGTTTTGTATTTTGTTATTTTTGCCAATTTATGGCTGTTAATTGCAAAAAACTATAATGAAATTTTAGGAAAATATGTTGAGAAATCTCAGGCATTACAATAGAAGCAAACCAAAAACCTCTTGTGAAGACTAACAAAAAATCCTCCTTTGTTATAATTTCTCTCTTCTTTTGTCGTTGGCCTTCAAGTCTTCTTTCCTCAAGTCTTTAAGTTTTTTTCCTCATTTCTTTATCTTCATCTTCTTATAGCCTTTACAATCAAGTTCCTCATGATTATGACTTTATCCTTGAGTCTTCAATCTCCCATTGAACTTATCTTAACTCTCTCCTCGTGTTTTTGTGTGTGAAAAACTCTTTGTGTTGTGTGTCATTCAAACAATCACAATTAAAACTTAACTCTTAAGCACAATGAAGATATCTTTGGAAAATAATGGCAAAAGCACTTCTCCTTTTCTTGTCTCTCAAATTTTAGGTTTTTTCTCTTCAATTTAGTGTTTACCTAGCCCTTATTTAGTCCATTATGTCTATTTAGGTGTTATACTTCAATTAGGAATGAACTCTTTCTCGAAATACTTAAACTAAGTTACAAAGGAAACTATCGATATGTCACTATTCAATTAAGGAAAAACTGTTCATGCGATCAATCTCTCACTTGTGACATTCAATCAATATACTCTCAACCGAATTTTGCACTATTTGATTTAATGGCCGATTGATCAATGGATAGTAATTATTCACATTTTACCTTAATTTTACTTTAAACTTTGCAAGTCACTTAAATTAATTATTTCTAAAAAAACTAAGTGATTTGTGTATGAGAGTATGTGAAAATAAATTTTTTACCTTTGACACTCAACTTAGTCTTCAACTTTGATCTTTAAGAATATGTTTGCTCCTATTTTTTCAAGTGAATTAATTCCAAATCTAACTCAACCATGACCACATCTAGTCATACTCATAAGAGTAAAACGTACATTAGGTTTAGACATTATTTCGATTATCAAAATTAGCTAACTTTTAATGAATATGCCTCATATGTTCTTTTAAACATGAGTTAACATAACATTGAATTATCAATCACCCTATGGAACGATTAATCGATTTTCGGAAAAGATACCTATCTATCAAACTAGGAGCAATTTCTTTCCTATTTGAATATTGATAAGTAGAATTTATAGGTTATTTTAACCCTATTTGCTTTATTTTCAAGTCTTAATTAGGATTTAATATGGCTTAGGTAATTAAAAATTAGGGTTAATAATTTTTAGAAAATGACTTGTGTGAAGTTTTGATTCAAATTGGGTTAACAATGAATTTTTTTTATTGGAAGGACACAATGGACCAAAATATTTGTCATGTATGTTAGACACCTCGTTGGAAGAGTTTAGAAGGTGATGAAGATGGTACTAAAAAGAGGATCTCAGCAAAGATACTTTGTCATTTTCCCCTAAAGCCAAGGCCATGAAGATTGTATATGTCAACCAAAATTGCAGGTGATATGCAATGGCATGACGAAAAGAGTAAGAGAGATGAGATCCTAAGACACCCAGCTAATTCTCTAGCTTGGAAACAACTTGATTCTATCTATCCTACATTTTCTTTAGAGCCACGTAATGTTAGACATGGATTAGCAAGTGATGGCTTCAACCCATTTAGGACATTGTCTCTTTCACATAGCACATGGCCTCTAATTCTAGTTCCTTATACCTTACCTCCAATTTTATGCATGAAACAACCAAACTTTATGTTATCATTGCTCATCCAGATGACCCTGGTAATAAGATTGACATATTCGTTAGGCCGTTGATAGAAGTATTAAAAGAATTATGGGATGTTGGTGTGGAGACATATGATTCATCGAAGAAAGAGATATTTCAAATGCATGCAACTGTTCTATGGACTATAAGTGACTCCCCAGGGTACATGATGTTATCGGTTTGGAGCATAAAAGGGAAGCTAGCATGTGCCTCATGTCATGAGGAGACATGCTCATTATATTTGAAAAATAGTAGAAAAATTTGTTAAATAGGTCATCATCGTTTCTTACCTAGAGACCATAAATTTTGGAAGCAGAAGCACTAATTTGATGGATCAATTGAAGATAGAAAAGCTCCGGTTCCACTGATGGGATCAAGTATATTGTATAAGTTAAAAAGTATTAAACACACATTTAGTATTGAGAAAAAACATAAGAGAGCAGGCACTAGAGAAAGTAATTGGAGGAAGAAGAATATATTTATTGAGTTACCTTACTGGGAGCATAATTTAATAAGGCATAACTTGGATGTGATGCACATTGAGAAGAACATATATGATAATGTACTAAGGACTTTATTAAACTTAGAAAAAAAATCAAAGGATAACTTAAATGCTCATCTCGATTTAGTAGACATGAGAGTGAGGAAAGAGCTACACTACAGTGGCAAGTAGGGGGTAGAAGTGCTTATCTACCACCTATATGTTATTCAATGAACAAACAAGAGAAACAAATGTTTTGTAGTTTTGAAAATTTTGATGACTCCTAATGGCTACTCATCTAATATATCAAGTTGAGTAAATGTTAAAGAGTGTAAGTTTTTTGGTCTTCAAAATCATGGTTCTCATGTTATTATGCAACATTTTTGCCCCTTGTCATGTTGAGGAACTTCTTTCATGAATTATGATGATCTAAAGAGTGTCATGTTGAAGATCTCAAACACATTGATCAACATATTGGAGTAGTCCTTTGACATGTAGAAAAAATCTTTCCTCTAGCAAATTTTGATGTTATGGAGCATTTGCCTATACATCTAGCTTCAGAGGCCCTTATAGGAGGACCAGTTCATTATTGATGGATGTACCCAATTAAAAAGTAATAATTTTTTTACCACTTTATTAATATAAGTAAAATGCAATTTTATGTGACAACTTACGTAACAAATTTTCAGATGTATAGGTACTTGTGTACTTTAAAGTCATATGTGCATAATTGGGCTCAAACATAGGGGTCTATTGGTGAAACATACATTGCTAATGAATGTCTTTAATTCTATTAAAGATATTTTGACAATGTTCAAATATTGTTAAGTCGACCCCCAAGGTCAAAAAAGGAAGATACATTGTGTGGGTTGCGGTTCTTTCTAAGCAAACTTGAGTTGGAATAAACACATCGTTATGTGTTGTTCAATAATGATGACTTTGTTGGACCTTATATAAGGTGAACTTCAAACCATTACATTGATTCTACACTCTTGGTGAAATTAATGTCTACATATATTCAATACATGGATAGTTGATAGTGACATATCTACATAAAATGTGTGCAGACAACATATTAATGTTCTTAAAATAAGACACAGGAGATCAAATCCTTGTGAGATTCAAAAATTGCATAATGAACAATTCAGTGATGGGTTAAAGCAAGAGGTATGCTACAAAATAAACATTTGTTGGCACACATGTTTAGCTTAGTCAATACAATAAAGTGATTTTTATTATTTTTCCCATGATTGTAGGTTTGACAAAAGGTGATGGCAAATATTAGTACTCAAGAAAGAGTCGACTTGCTTGCAGATGGCCCATATCCTAGTGCGAATAGATTTAGTGCCTACACAAACAAATCTAGGTTTAAATTTTGAATATTAGATAAGGATAGGAGAGCTAAAACTTAGAATAGTGGTATTGCAATTACGACATAAACTATAAGTTATGCAAGCTCAAGGGATAAATCTCTTGTTTCATTGCCCTTAACTTATTATGGTCATGCAACTGATATAATTGAGTTGAAATATTTTGATGACTTTAGGTTTGTATTGTTTGAATGTGATTGGGTTGATATAAGAGTGCAAAGAAGAGGAATTAAGACCGATGAGAATGGATTCACACTTGTGAATTTTTCAAGATTGTTGTTATCTAGTCATAGTGAGACAAATGAGCCATATGTATTAGCATCTTAGGCAATACAAGTATTCTATGTTCAAGATCCAGTTGAACTTGATTGGCATGTTGTTGTGAAGACCATGCCAAAAGAAATTGCTGATGATAATGATTTGGAAGTGTCAATAGATGCGATGTTTGACCAGCAACCTCCATGCAACTTTCAAGACGAAGATACAGAAGTTGTAAACTAGTTGCGACGAAATGCCGAGGGAGTCACTGTCAATATTGTGTGTGGATGGATGCGGTGGTAATATTTTCCACTTGTTCTCATCAGGTTTTTGTTTGAAAAGAGATAATAGTGGGAGTATTTTTCCTTGGCATTCGAGCATGCTAGGCGTTAAACGTTTGTATAGTGCCCCCCTGATCGTGTTTCTTGATGCTAGACCTGACCTGTACCTATGAACTTACATACTTTTCTGGTTTTGGTGTATTGGTTTTTGCCTTCATACTTGTGAGATCAGGAGACCTAGATTAAAGATTAAGGGTATTGCTGCATGCTTGATTAGTCTTATAATTCCGAAAATGACATGAGTTATGAGCTGAAAATTTTATTTTATATGCATTGCATTCCTTAGAAGTCAATCAGTTTTTAGCACTACAGAAGTCACTCAAACCTCTTTCTATGATACCGCACAAGTTGTGGTGAAAAGTGAGATCTGCAGTTTGAATAAGAATTTGAGTTTTGATGCATCCAATTGACAAAATACCAATTTGGCTTTTACGCTTCTTTATACTCCCTATATCCCACGATAATAGCTACACCTGATTTTAAAAAATAATATGTAGCTATTAATGTGGAACGGAGGGAATACATTTTTAACGTCTTGCATTTTCTCTTTGCATTCTGGTGGTAAAAAGAACAAAATATTGAAAGCTACTATCTTCTTGGAACAGTGACAATGTCAGGACTTTAGGAGGAATGAGAAAATTTTAGTTCACTGTTAAATACTCTTTAAGTGATCATCCTGCGAAACATAAAAAGATGGCAAATGTTGAATTCCATGACTAGGTCATTTACTATTAGTTAGGTGTGAGCTGGTAGTGAAAATTTTGAAAATCATAATATATATATGCCATGAAACGAGAGATATACTTGGTGGGGGTTTTGAGGGGGGTTGTCGTGTAATACTCCCTCTGTCCCACATTAATAGCTCCATTTAATTTTTCAAAATGAATTAAAATTAATTTATTTTGAAAAAAAATGAGCTATTAATGTGGGACAGAGGGATAAAAGATGTTGTCTGCCATGTCAGTGAGACATTGATTTATTTGGAAGAAAGTAAGGGCACATTGTGGAGAGAGTAGAGGCAAAGAGGTAAGCTACCTGTTCATAACTAGCCACATCTTGACTTCAACTAGTTTGTGTACTTCATATGCTTAGTATTATGTTATTATGCACAATATGTAACTTGCTGTATCTCTTAAAGTCTTAATTGATAATAGTGGAATACTGCAAAAAGTTAGTTCCTCACTTTTTTAGGATTGAACTAGAAACTTTCATTACACTAATTTTCATGTCTTATTAACTTTGTAACCAGAGGGTCTGTTATCGGACACAAAGCTTCTAGATGAAATCTCAGTTCCATGCAGGTTTCTATTTTTGGGGCATCCTAATGCAACTTTTTTAAAAATTTTTATGATTTTCTTGGAGTTGTGAGACCCTATGGAAATCCAATGGCTGCTTTTATTGCTGTTGTTGGTTTACTGAAGCTTCTTGCTATGTGTTAAAATGCTTGGATCTTGTAGTCGTGCGCTCCCTTCTTTCATTTTGGATGGTCCATATGCTTGGAATTTAAAACTGTATAATCATGCATTCATCAACATCAAATCTACTTCAACAAATTGTATTCTCACATTTTTAGATTAGATGTTCAAAAACCTAGCTGAAGTGCATTTGTCTCACATACTACTCATTAGATGGTCCTGCCCTGCGCTTGTTTAAAATGCTCCTATTATGTGAGTTGATGATGGCTTATGGTCAAAAGTTATGTACTTGGTTAAATATTCTGTGAGCTGATGATATCAGGCTTGTGGTCGAAAAATATGTTCTCTCTTTCAACTTAATTGTCTGTGATCGTCGGCTGGCTAACCATTTTGGACGAAAACTTCACTAGGATATATCCAAATTCTTGAGAAATTGGCATGAAGGAGAAGTATATGTTTTTCTCATGTGAACAGACATTAATATTATTTGTTTTTGCTGTCTGGAAATGGTTTTTAAAATGTGAAAGAAGAGAAACACTGATGCAATGTTTGTGTAACATGTTTTTTTTTCTTTCTCGATCAGGTCATTTCAACTTCATAACATATTTAACTTGTATAATGAGAACAGAGCAGAAGATACTCCAACTATAATAGACCGGAAGGTACTCTAAACATGGAAAGTTTTTTTTTTTTTTGGCAGAGTTGGATGGATATCCTCAGGTGTTATCACCTGAGGAATACATCATCTATATGATATCGGTTAAAAAAAATTTAAATTTTCATATGGCTGATAGTAGGTTTTTTACTTCATACTAATGTTGTTTCACTGGATAATGCCTTCATTATATCAAATCCCAAATCCAAATACCCTGTATCACAGTTAGATTTGAGGTAAGCCCAGTCTATTGTTCAGCTGCCCAGTCTTTTGTTCAATTCCTTCAAATATTCGCAGCTCTACCTAGAATTTTATCTTCCTACAACTGTTATGTATACAAATTGATATCAGATCTAGTAGTGGTTATCGTATAAGCAGCTTGTGGCAGCATTGCTTTTGCTTGTGTGGGGCAACTGGTCTGCCTAGAGCCTCAGTTGACAGTACTGCTTCATAATCTGTACAAGTTGAAAGGACTTCTTTAGACGAAAGGAGAGTACAACAGTAGAAGTAAACTCTCTGTGAGCCATTTTTTCCTAGATTTTTGTTGGTTGAATTGCATGCAAATTTGTGTATGTTCATGACATTTTCTTGTGACTAATTCAGGAAAGAATTGGGGATCTAACCTAAATTTTTGAGCTTCATTTGACGGTACTACTCAATAATCTGTACAAGTTGAAATGACTTCTTTAAGCAAAAGGAGAGTAGATCAGTAGATGTAGACTTCCTATGAGCCATTTTTTTCGTAGATTTTTGTTGGTCGAATTACATGCGAATTTGTGTATGTTCATGATGTTTTCTATTCGTCTACAATTGTAAATGTAGATAGTATTTTTATACCCATATTAGCATAAAATTTGAACATTAGAATTTAATTGATGAGTGCAACACTTTATTATGGCTCGTCAGCTTGAATCTAGAGGGTTCTCTGGATATCTAACATAGAAGTTATTGAGTTATCCTTTGCCTTAAATTGCAGGGAGTATTCTTGACGATTTAATTTCCGCAATTATAGCGTATGGAAGAATTAACATTCATCCTTTTGACTCTACCTCAGGTATTATTGGGGAGCAGTTCATTGAGCAGATTTGAATCATAAGTTGATCAATATGTTGAAGGTATTTTCCTTAACTCACCGTTTTTTTTTATTACCCAATATGTCCGATATATTGCATCCTTGGGTCACTTATATATCTCCGATAAAAGATATTGCGAGCCATGGTCAAAGGTTATAATTGTAATTTACCATCTTAATTTTACATTTAGGAATTCCATACTCTATTCTTAAGTAGTAAAATTTTAGTTCTCTCCTTTTTCTTTCAGTTTGAAGTTTTATGCCGCATCTATTATTTCTATTGTAAACAATAATTTATACAACTACTCCTGTTTATTTTTTCCATATGCACGAGCGAGCCATAGAGCGGGTAAATGCGAGAGGTTGTAGCATTAATCTTGGAGCAGATATCCTTTGTTATTTTTAAAAATGAAATTTCATTCGCCCTTTATTTGTCATTATTAAACTTTTTCGTGTGAACAAGAAAATATTCAAAGCTGAGACAAGTCTTTTGTTTTATAATTTCTGGTGTCTATATGCAAGGAGTGGATAACTTTTCCTGCCTTTTTGTGATGCAGCTAATACTAATGCTTTAAAGCCGAGCAACGAACTTCTCCGCTTATTTGTCACAGGTGGGTGTTTACTGAAACACTTCACCTTTTATGTTGTATCCTAGTGTATGTAACCATTTGAGAAAAAGAAAAGTGTACATCTATTAAATGCATGTTTATATGATGTAGAAGCTGTGAATAGAGCTGGCTTAGGGTGTTACTGCAATAGAAGCGACTCAACTGGAGAGAATACTTCCACAATTGCTTTTAGACTTTTAACATATTCATAGGCCTTTCACCTAACATATTTTATTGGACAAATTATTAACTACTTTCCTTGTTAACAATGGATTTTATTCAAGTGTTTTTGCTTTTTTGTACGGTATTTGTTATATGCACTTAAATTCCATTAAACATTGTTGCTAGTGTTCCAAGGCTACTACACAATTTAAGTGTTCTCTGGACATCTTGATTTAGGTGCTAGTATATTGTTTGCATACTTCTCTTGAATATCTGTAATACGCCCAGTGAGTTATTTCAGCCTTAGAAGAGAACTTTATGGTTTTGTATGTAGTAGCAGCTGTATTTTTGTCTTAGTTATCGAATGTGACTTTTGAACACATGCTCTCAGTTCACAGAATATGCACTGTTCTCTATAATTTTCAGAATGTTTTAAAAAATTATAGTAAGCTCTAAGAATGTGGTTAGTGAGCTGCTTCTAGAGAACAGGGATAAGTTTTAGTGAATGATTTGTTCTCTTGTGCATGAGTTTCCTATGCACATTTAAAACTTGTAGTTTGAGCAACCATTTACTAATGCAATTTACTATTTTTTGTTCCTATTTTGAGAATGTGCATATGGATGACGAGTATATGTTTCATGACGATGATGTTTCATCATCACCAAGGAAGAAGTGAAGAGGACCCAAGACATGTAAATTTTCATTAAAAGGAAATGGAGATAAATATCATGTGAGGTTTGATAAGGGCCAACCCTACAAAGAGAACGCGTCGGATGGTTTACCCTGTTTTTGGGTCCTTTGGCAAGGAATCGATTAAAATTTCCTATAGATTTTGTTACATGGAAATTAATGCCTAAAGATAACAGAGACAAAGCTTGGGAAGAAGCTCTGGTAAGCATTATCCTTGTAGTTTTTATTTGTTGTGATCTAAATATAAAATAATTATGTAACATATTATGAAGATTTAGATCTTTAGGTATTTGTAATGTTTTAGGTCACTCACTAATTGAGGTTTAATTTATCTATATATTATAAATAAAATCAACTTAAACATGAGGCCAAGTGTAATGTTATTCTGGTAATTCTTGTGTGATGTAGAAGTATTTTAAATTTGATTAGGACATTGTATTTGATGTAAAAAAATATGTTATGTCCTCTTTAAATAAGAAATGGGTTGACTTTAGGAGTAGGTCAAAAACTAAATATTATGATACTAAGCCTAAAGGTGTGTGTGCAAACATTGAGGCACCTATTGAAGTGGATAAGGATCAATGGAAAACTTTTTTGAGTTATTGGGAATGAGAAGAAGCAAAGGTAAACACTATAATACTGAATCATAATGATCTTCAATTTAAATTTGTTGTTGTGTTATAAGCTAACAAAACCAAATGAATTAGTATAGGTAAGGAGTACTACTACTAAAAGTAATCGTGCAAAACAAAAATTCCTCCACACAACTAGAACTAAAAGCTTTAAGCAAATATAGTTTGAGGAGGTAATGTGATTTTTTTGTTACATGTATACTTTATTAATTTTGTACTTTACTTTTATTAATTAGTCTAAAATTTTCTATTTTATTTATTTATTTTTGAAGCAACTGAAACGGAAAACTGATGTCCCAATCCTACATTGAGATCTTTTTATTTTAACACGTACAAAAAAGAAGGGCAAGTATGTCAACAAAGATGCAAAAAATAAGATTGTAAGTTAAACATTCTCAACACTTGGGCTAATTTTTTTAACCAACATGTACGTGTCATTTTAATTATACATAGACCTTCAAAAATAATATTATGAACTAAAAGAATTCATGAATTGCAGAAAGAAATTGAGGCTCGTATAGAAAAAGATTATCTTCAGGAGGCACCACTTCCTTTACCAAATGATATATTATTTATTGCCATGGGTGCTGAGAAACCAGGACGTGTTCGGGGTTTTGGTTATGGAGTAACTCCAACTAGTTTATGGGGGGAATCATGTTGTGCACGATTGTGCACGATGATCATACTCTACTTTATTATTTTATTTGCATTCAACTATTTATTCATTATTGTAATAGTTCATTGTTCGTACTGTGTTGGTTCAGTTAGTAGCCCGGGCTAGCCGACCCACTAACTGGGTTATCTCATAGGGACCCGGGCCAGTCTGGTTCAAGTGGCCCGATTCCCTAGGGGACTGGTCGTCCCCTATATGGGGCGGCCCTTGCTTTTGTTGGAGGTTATGTAATCAAAGAATTCTGTGTTTTCTCCCCTTTCTTCCTTACTTCTCCCCTTTCCCTACGTAGATCTCCTAGGTGCCGATTGTGCCTACAGCGGGCACATCATTGGCATCAGAGCATTTACAATCCTTGGCCATGGCCAGAGGTAAGCAAGCTACATCGGTTCCCGAGGTTCCCCCAGAGAAAGATGTTTCGGCGTCAACGCCCACAGACAATCCAAAGGAATCTCCTGCGGCAGCTAGCGAACCCACCATGTCCGAGCTCATGGCATTGCTGCAGGCCATGAACGTTCGTCGAATTAGTGGGGAAACTAAGCAAGCAGCGGCTATCTTACCTCGCCCACCCCACGCTGCCCCAGAGTGAGGTGGGCCATCTCAGCCTCTCGAGCCTACAATTCCCTGTCCTCCAGTACTGGTAGACATGGACAAGCGGGGTTCCCAGGCCCCATGCGCCTTGGCGTTGGCAATCCAACGCTAGAAGGGAGACGCCAGGCATGGGGCATGCAAGGTGGACCAGGTGTTTGAGAAAATGTCCCTATGATGCCACCCCCTCCAAACCAGTTTCAGAATGCTGAGGAAGAGTGGGACGAGTATCTCGGACATTGTGGCGGGCAACGCGGTGGGACGGAACCCCGTTTGGCCGACCTACAGTTTCCCCGCTACAATGGGGATGACGATCTGGTGGAAAGGTTGTACAAGGCGGAAAAGTTCTTCGCCTATCAAGGGACGCACTCCGAGGCTGAGCGATTGTGCATCGCAGCCTTTCACCTGGATGGTGACGCATCAGTTTGGTTCCAAAGCTTTGAGAAAGAGGTGCGCACCCAACCTGGGTAGCCTTCTCTGACGAACTCTGCATTCAATTTGGGCCAAATGAGTTCTAGGATTTAAACGAGATGCTTTCCTCCCTGCGTCAGACCACCACCGTTTGTGCATACTATACTGAGTTCATGAAAGTGGCCAACCAACTTCCAGATTGGCCGGTAGTCGCCGTGGTGGGCACCTTCAAGTGCGGCCTAAAGCCTGAGATTTCGGAGGAGATGCGGCATTTTCCTTGTGCCAACATGCGGGACGTGGTGCGCCATGCTCGTATAGAAGAGGAGAAGCCGGCCAGACAGCATAGAGGGGGGCGGCTGGGACCCTTGGCTCGGGTTCCTCTCAGCACCAATCCCTTGGCTACGTCTGCCAATAGCTCAGCACCTGTCCGCCCCGGCGAGCAGACCTATTGTGCGTTGCCTCACACCGGCCCAGATGGAGGAATGACATTCGAAGGGGCTGTGTTTTCGATGTGATGAGAAATTCCTTCCCAGACACCATTGTTCTGTCAAGGGCAGTCTTCTAGTGGAGGAGATTAACAATGAGGATGAGGGTACTGATGGCTCTGCACCTTCTGCGACGGAGGAGGTCTTACTCGAGATTTCAGTTCATGCTTTTTCAGGGGCTTTTACTTCTCGCACGATGCGAGACCAAGGTTACCTCAAGCGGCAACAGGTAGCTATCTTGATCGACAGTGGTTCTACTCATACTATTATTAACGACAAGGTAGCCCATCAGCTAGGTTGTTTTGTATCTGATTCCAAGCCATTTGATGTGTTAATTGGAGATAGAAAGCACCTCCAGAGCAATGGGGTGTGTGCGCAGGTCACCCTGTCTGTCCAGGGCCATGCATTCGTCACCGATCTTTTCCTACTGCCTACGAAAGGGGCGGACATTGTGTTAGGCGTACAGTGGCTATAGGAGCTCGGTGATGTGATATGGAATTTCTGTGACATGTGGATGGATTTCGAGCTCCAGGGGCAGCGCGTCCGGTTGGAAGGCTCTAGGTCGGGCACCTCGTCTCTGCCCTTCCTTTGAAACTTTTTTCCGGTTCGCCCCCCTCGGGCTACTTTTGCAGCAGCGTGCTACCCTTGAGGTGGCCCAGGACGAGATGCCACGCGATCTTCAGGAGTTACTGACTACACACCAGGATTTGTTTGCTGAGCTGCAGGGTCTCCCTCCTCCCCGCTTTCATGACCACCAGATTACTATCACACCTGGTGCGGCCCCGACCAATGTCAGACCTTATCAATATCCACACATACAGAAGTTAGAGATTGAGCATTTTGTAGCTGACATGCTTCAGGCCGTCATCATCCACCCTAGCACGAGTTCCTACTTGTCGCTGGTGTTACTGGTGCGGAAGAAGGATGGGACATGGAGATTTTGTGTAGACTACCGCGCCCTGAATGCCATTACTGTCAAAGACAAATATCCTACTCCGGTGATTGAGGAGTTGTTAGATGAATTGAAGGGTGCCACAGTATTCAATAAGCTCGACCTTCATTCGGGTTACCATCAGATCCAGATGAAGGTTGATGATGTGCACAAGACCACCTTCCGGACTCATGACATCCATTTTGAGTTCCTTGTTATGCCGTTTGGGTTGACCAATGCCCCCTCCACATTCCAGTGCCTCATGAACGACCTCTTCAGGCCATTCCTTTGCCACTATATCTTGGTTTTCTTTGATGATATCTTGGTGTACTGCCGGTCATGGACAGAGCACTTGACACATCTCAGGTCAGTCTTCCCTATTCTACGAGACAACTCTTTATTTCTTAAACATTCAAAGTGGTCTCTTGGCAGTCAGCAGGTGGATTATTTTGGACATTATCTCGGGGAATGGTGTCGCTATAGATCCAGCCAAGGTGGCAGCCATGCTGTCTTGGCCCACACCCCAATGTGTTCGGGCGCTCCGTGGTTTTTTGGGCCTCACCGGGTACTATCGGTGGTTCATTAGTAGATATGGAGAGTTGGCTCGGCCTCTGATAGCGCTACTCAAAAGGGGGCCTTTGCTTGGACTGAGGCTGCTCAGGAGGCCTTCGACGGGCTGAAGCAGGCTATGGCCCCTACCCCAGTCTTGATCTTGCCTGATGTCAGCCGGCCATTTGTGGTTGAGATGGATGCATCGGATGCGGGGCTTGGGGCGGTTCTTTTACAGGACAAGCATCCCATTGCCTATTTCAGCAAGGCTCTGGCTGGCCGCTCCTTGTCCCTGTCTGTATATGAAAAGGAAATGCTGGCCATCATCCTTGCTGTTACCAAGTGGCGGCCCTACTTATTGGGTCGTCAGTTCCTGATTCACACAGACCATCATCCATTGAAGTATTTCTTTGAACAGCTGGTGTCAACTCCGTCTCAACAGCGGTGGGTCAGCAAACTTCTGGGATATGATTATGAGGTCGTTTATAAGAAGGGTTCAAAGAACACAGTGGCCGACCTCTCTCATACCTTCCCCGGGTTCTTGCTTGCCCTTCTCCACGTTATCCTATCCATTTATTGATGAGTTGAAGCAGGCCTACATTGATGATGCTTCGACGCAAGCTTTGATCGTTGCCCTTCAGATCGATCCTGCTCGCCGCCCATTCTATGCTTGGCGGGTTGACCTCCTATTTTGGAAGGACCGGTTATGGGTTCCCGATGTCGCTGATCTTCGCCGCCACATTATTTCTCATTTCCATGACTCTCCAGTGGCCGGTCATGGGGGGCTTTCCTCACCTATAAGAAGGTCAGCCAGAGTTTCTTATTGTTGGGTATTCGTCGGGCAGTTTATGAGTATGTGATTGCTTGTGATACTTGTCAGAGAGCCAAGGCAGCCACGACCTCTCCTGCTGAGTTGCTCCAACCCTTGCCCATTCCGGATAAGGTCTGGGAGGACATCTCGATGGACTTTGTCGAGGCCTTGCCTCTGGTGCAAGGTAAGTCAGTGGTAATGGTTGTGGTCAACCGTCTGTCAAAATATGCTCATTTCTGTGCATTGAGACACCCTTTCACTGCTAAGACCGTGGTTGATCTTTATGTATGGGAGGTGGCGAAGCTTCAAGGTATGCCTCACACTATTGTTTCTAATCGTGATTGTACATTCATTTCTCAGTTTTGGCAGGAGTTCTTTGCATTACAAGGTACTTCTCTTCATATGAGCACTGCTTATCACCCGCAAACGGATGGGCAGACCGAAGTGGTTAATCGTTGTCTGGAACAGTACCTAAGGTGTTTTACAATGACGTAGCCTCGCCGATGGCTTCAGCTTCTTCCATGGGCGAAGTAGTCCAATAATATCGCCTATCACATGCGTGCGGGCTTCACTGCTTTTGAGGTGCTGTATGGCCACCCCCCACCGACGGTCTTGTCTTATGTACCTCATCACTCTTCTATGGCTGAGGTGGACTATATGCTCCAAACTCACGATGAGGTCTTGCGTCAGCTGAAGATGAATTTGGCTGCTACTCAGAACTGGATGAAACAGCTCTATGATGGCCGCTGTACTGATCGGGAGTTTCATGTGGGTGACTTGGTTTATGTTTCCGTTTTGCCACAATGCCAGACTTCTTTGTTTCAGCCCGAGCACTCCAAGCTCGCCCACAGGTTCCATGGACCCTATGCTGTGGCGGCACGCATTGGTCCAGTCGCTTACCGCCTTACGTTGCCGCCTGATTCCTTGCTTCATCCTGTTTTTCATGTGTCCCATCTTCGGCGGTTTGTGGGTGATAGGTCTTTGGTTGTGGGTGCTCCTCCTCCTCCCTTGATGGGTTCGGTTCCACCATCCGACCCTTCTCCCGCGTCTGTGCTTGAGAAACGGCGGGTCCGTCGTTCTGGTCGCATTATTACTGAGGTCTTGATTTTGTGGCGGGGTCAGTCGTTGGAGGATGTTACGTGGATGTCTGAGGATGAGTTTTTGGCTCGTTTTTCAGCCTGGTTGCCTTGCGGACAAGGCGAATAGCAGAAGCGTGGTGGAGTGTTGTGCACGATGATCATACTCTACTTGATTATTTTATTTGCATTGAACTATTTATTCATTATTGTAATAGTTTATTGTTTGTACTGTGTTGGTTCAGTTAGTGGCCCGGGCTAGCCGACCCACTAATTGGGTTATCTCATAGGGACCCGGGCAGGTTTGGTTCAAGTGGCCTAGTTCCCTAGGGGACTGGTCATCCCCTATATGGGGCAGCCCTTGCTTTTGTTGGAGGTTATGCAATCAAAGAACTATGTGCTTTCTCCCCTTTTTTCCTTACTTCTCCCCTTTCCCTGCATAGATCTCCTAGGTGCCGATTGTGCCTACACCAGGCACATCACATCATCTAAGCATGGAAGAACTTCCTCAGTAGCTAAATATAATTCTATGAAAGAAAAATTGTCAAATATAGAAGAGGACAATTTAAAATTAAAAGATGAGGGTTCAAAGTACAAGGAGGAAATAGTGCAACTTAAAGATCAACATGTAGAATTATTATCAAAGATGGATCAAATGATGAGTTTCTTTCAGTCTCAAATGAGTCAGGTAAAAGCATACAAAACTGCCATAAAGTATAATTATATCTTGTTTAGAAGTTCAACAATTTCATAAGCTAATTTTGTTTTATTTCATTGTTGTGTAGGCTAATGGTGAATGATTATAAATTGACAAGTTGTTTTGACGAATCTAAGTCTTAACGAAGACTTTTCCTTCTTTATATTAAATAATCTTGCCATTAGTACTTAGACATTGTAAATATTTGGAACTATTGTATTTGCAAACTTCTTTTTCAATACTTATTGTATTACGTACTTGATTTAAATAATTTTGTTATTTTAAGATCTTTTATGTTGTTATTACTAAAGCATCAACTTATAGTAATATGTAAAGTGCAAATTGAAGCAGAGTGTGTTTGAGAATACATAAATGTGCAAGTGATAAAGGAAAAATTAACTAAAATTTTGTGTAAATAAAAAATTATTTTTAGCAATTGTTTTGACATTTAATAGCGGTTTCTCAAATAGCCACAAAAAGGTTTTGAAAAAACTTTTAGCGGCAGCTTTTAAAACTCCTATAGACCCCTCGCTAAAATGCTTTAGCAGTGGTTTTTTAAAAACCACCTAGCGAGGGGCGGGTTTGGCCACCACTAAAAGAGTTTGATTTTTGAAACTCATTAGCTGTGGCTACCAAAACCGCCACTAAAAAGCTTATGTTTTAGCAGTGGCTCATGGAACTGTCTATAAGTTCCCCACAGAAACTTTATGTGGGGCTATTTTTAGTGGCAATCTGAAAACCACTGCTAAAAGTTTAGCGGCAGTTCTGAGACTTGTAGTGGGGGTTTTAAAACCACCATTAATAGTTATTTTTTGTAGTGAGATCTAAACATGAGGGAATTTTGAGTCTCTAAGAGAGGTTGGTGGTTTGTTTGTGTTATGTTTAAGTCTTGCTTACTAGTGCATTGATTAAACCAAGAGTGGTTGCCGTGATTTTTTACCTGTGTTGGGGTTTTTTCACATAAAAGTTTTTGTGTGAATTTTCATGATTTTGGTTTGATGTTTGATAGAATAGTCATGACATATACTTGAGGTTCATTGATGGTTTCCGTTATATAAGAAATTCCTTTTCAATGTGGCTAGAACTTTAATTCAAGATTTTGTTAAGCAATAGGGTTAGGATCAATCTAGTGATCCACTTAGTTGGACATAGATATTAAACTCTTGACATGTTCTTTTGATCAAATATTGATGTATGAATTACGGCTACATACCTTACCACGCCTTCACGAATAAATGCGGAGCACACACTTACCCCCAATAGATCTTCATGCCTCATCTACCATTTCGTAGAGAATAAGAGAAGAAGGTGGAAGATGGATGGTGGAGGAAGAGGATGAGTAAAGGAATAGATCTTTATTAACAAAAGAAAATTTTTACAAGTGGTGGAAAGAAAAGATTACAAAAGAAAAGATTTACAAAAGAAAGAGAGAGCTTAAGGAAGAGCTTGCCAGAGAAAGGCTTGCCTTCCCATTACAAAGTGGTCTCATTATATAGAGACTTGGGGTAATATACAAACAAAAGAAATAAAGTAATGTACAAACAAAAAGGTATAATAAAGAAAAGAAAAGAGGATAGGAATATCTATCCAAAGGAATCCTCTTTAAGAGTTGTCGGCAATGATGCATAAAGATAGATGCTCCATGTGCATTAAGTTAGATTACTTTATGTCTTGAGTCTTTGTCTTCAATATTGCTTCATGTGAATGATGCATAAAGTTGGATTACTTTATGTCTTGAGTTCTTGTCTTTAATATTTCCTAATACGTATTGTGCCATAAAGTAGATTTCTTTAGGGTCTTGAGAGAATCGTCAATTATAAAGTGTATATACTTTATAAATGTCTCACCTATTATTGTCATCTTATATCAATGCTTTATATCATCTTCATAAAGGTGGATTAATTCACCGATATATTCATCCATGTCCTCATTGCTTTGAGCATAGTCTTCTATTTCAGTGTCATCTGTAGTTTTCTCTTCCTCATCTGAGAATGTGGCCAATAATTGTTGTTGCATAATATCCCTTGCTTTTTTCTTTAATTCTTTGGCTGATAAGTCTGGATATTTTTCCTTCAATTTCTTCTTTAAAATATCCATCGAATTCAACTTCTGATCAGAAATGGTTCCTTCTTGGGATCTTATTTCCCCTTTTGATTTCTCAATGGAAGACTTAATTTCTTTTAATTTTTTATCTTGGTCTGGCTTATTATGCCACCATTTGTAATAAAATCTTCTGGCTAAGCATGTCAAGTTCAAGTCATCTCTGTCACATTCATATGCCCATGCCCAGATCCATGGGAGACTAAAAGTTATGATGAAAGATAACATCATCTGTCTAGGAAAATTCTCTGGAATTTTATTTAATTGCTGATAAGCACAATATTGTGTCCTGTATAATTCAGGAAGGTAATTTTCATTTGGGCCAAAATTTGCCCACCAATGATAGAACCAATTTGGCAAGTCTGATAAGACTATATTGTTGGCCATAGATAGAAACCAATTATGTTTTTTGACTGGGTTTTGATAGAAAAAAGAATTTTTCCAAGCATCAATATAATCCCAGTAATTAAATTCAGTATGCCCTGTAGATTGGAGGCTTCTGCATTTGTTAGTGTCTAAGCCCCAGTCTGAAATTTTCAGAACATTTTGAATATAAACTTTACTATAAGCAATTGGAGATTTAGGATTATCCTTTATTCTCCTTGTATGAGTAATTGTGACTGAATAAGTCTCAATGAGTATGGATTCATAAATCCATCTAGCTTTACCTCCTCTGATTGGGAAGTTATGAGTACTATCAATATATTTTTGTGCTATATGATTGGGATCATTGATCCATTTCATATCCTCTTTATTGAGGGTCATAATTGGAATAAAATTGGTCTTCTTTAAGAAGGAATTTACGGGTTCTGACATAAGGACCTCCTTAGCTGATTTAGAGCTTTCAGCTTCACAGTTGTTCACAAAATTTGTGACCAGTAGGGATTTGAGACACAGATTGGCCTCTCCCTCTACATCTTCCCCTTCTAGGGCTATTAGCCTTGGGGTTGAGCCAAGCTTGCATCATCCCTGTAGAAATTCACGGGTTAGAAAATCAGGCGAAGAGTTAGATTCTCCCTTTATATGTTCTATTCTAAAGTCAAAAACAAATAATATTGCTTGCCATCTGGCAAATATTTGCTTTGATGCTAAATTTTTTACATCTTTTTCGATTTTATCCTTAACAGTAGAACAATCAATTCTTAATAAGAATTCTTGATTTAATAAATCATCTTGAAATTTGTTAATACAATTAACAATAGATGACATTTATTTTTTGACAATAGAATAATTCTTTTGAGCATTTTTCCAAATACCAGAAGTATACCTTAATAATTCTTCCTTTTGAGTGGTAGGATTTTGTTGTTTCAAAATTCCTCCATAACCAATATCTGAGGCATCTGTTTCTACCACTTTGTACCAATTAGGATTTGCTAAAGATAAGCAAGGTAAATTCTTTGCTTTTAATTTTATTTGTTTAACTATATTAGTATGTTCTTCTGTCCAATCAGGAGCATTTTTTGTTAGTCTATTGTTTAGAATAGCTGAATCTTCAGCTAAGTTTTTATAATAATATGAAATATAGTTTAGGCTTCCTAAAAACCTTTGTAAATGTTTTTTGTCCTTAATTTCATCTGGAAATTTAGAAGCAAATTCAATACTTCTACTAATAGGCAAAATTTTTCCCATATAAATATCATGACCAAGAAATCTAATTTTTTCTTGAAATATTTTTATTTTTGGGGCAGAGATTACCAAACCATTATTTTTAATAATTTTTATGAGAATATTCATATGCTTGATATGCTGATCAATTGATTTTGAAAAAATTAAGATATTGTCTATATAAACGATAGAAAAGTCACTATAAGGGAGAAATATCTCATTCATAATATTTTGAAATTATGAAGGAGCATTTTTTAGTCCAAAAGGCATAACATTCCATTCATAATGGCCGAAAGGAACAGTAAAAGCTGTTTTATATCTATCAAATTCAGCGATTTGTATTTGCCAATATCCTAACTTTAAGTTAAACTTTGAAAATATATTTGCTTCATTTAGTCTGGATAATAAATCCTTTTTATTAGGAATTGGGTATCTCATCCATTTTAATACCTTATTTAAAGGTTTATAGTTAATAACTAGTCTATGTGTTTTTACCTCTTTGCTTTATAATTACAAATGTTTTTTTTATTTTCCTCTTGGTTAGAGTCTCTTCTTGCAAAAGAAGTATTCTAATCTCCTTTCTTATTTCCCTATAGGCTTGATCATGTTTTCCGAATACTTGCGAGCACTTTTAACTTATCATTGATGTTTTCTAAATTATTCTATAAACCAGAAAAATTTATTAAGAATTCTGAAGTTGAAGAATTTTCCAACATAGAGAATCATCTCAGAAATTGGCATCTACCTGAGGTAGAGCCTAAAAAGTTTTATAATATTGGAACCTTTGATTTAAAAACTAGTGTTTCAGTAAAAACTACTGAACAAATAATTCTCATTAATGATAGTAATAAGACTATCCAGCTCTTAAGAGAACAAGATCTTTTTCATTATATGGATAAATATAAATATTTACATATTGGCCTTATTCAGGTTGCTTTAAAACCTTTAACCTTAGAAGGTTTAAATACATGCTTTATATTATGCCTACGTGATGCTAGATGCTTAAATTTCCAGTAATCTCTTATGGGTGTCATCGAATTCACCTTATATCCAATGGTCCAGTCTATTTTGATTGCTTTCCTAATTTATGCTTACCTTTATCTGATAATAATCTTCTAGATATCGTGACATTAGATCTAGAATCTATGGGTTATGATTTTAAACAAGGATCTGAGCATATTAATATTGCTTATCGAATTTATTACAAGGTTATGAATACCTTAACCCCTAATATAAGACTTATAAGTACTAAAGGTAAAACTACCTTAATTGAAACAAATCTTAAAAGATCTAATGTTGTAGTTAGAAAACTAATCAATTGGAATGAGATTCAATTCCCAGAAAGATAGAATCTGCAAAGTGCAATTTCCAACAACCCTTAATAAATTAGAATCTAGATCAAATTGTTCAAACTCCAGATGGAGATGTTGAAATAAGATTTTTAGGTATTAGAAGTACAAAACTTAATATTACAAATTATTATGATAGAGGAAGTACTTCTTCTAGAAAATTTGTTTATGAAAGAATTTCAGTTGACAAATTATCACCTTTTGAGGTTGAAGAAGTCCGTACTTCTAATTTAAATATTCCACATAGAATCTATAGGAAGAATTCTTCTCCTACTCCAACTGAAATGGAGTTTCAAATATCAATCGGAATTTCTTGTTGATAGAAACATGATTAATCTAGAATTTTATTTACCTAAAAACAAACATTTTAGGGATTGGTATTTTAAGACCTTTACAAAAACTCCAATTAGTGAGTACAAAGAAATGTATTACAAATTCCTATATGATAATAGGATTATCATCTATTTTATACATTGGTTTGAGACTTATAGTCCTTACAATAACAAAAATATGATGGTCATAATTGATCATTATAAAAATTAGACTACTAAAGAAGGAAAGAATTTAAGATCCATAATCCTCCTTCTAGTCCTTTACAAATAATTAATAATAACCAAATTTTGGAAACCACTCCTTTTTCCAAAATTACAGGAGACAATACAAATCCTTTACAATAGACTATTATAAAACAAAATAATCATACAAATCTGAATTTGCAAACCATTAGTAATCAATTAATTAGAATTGAAGACCAAATAGGAAAATTTTCCTACAATTCAATATCTCAACCGAGTTCTTCCGGTTTGACCCCAATGATAAAACCTCCCATAACAATTCCTGATTTCAAACTTGTAAACGCTCAACCTTGTGATAATGAGCTACTTGAACAACTCACTGACAGATTGATAAATCTTAATATTAAAAAACCTAATAGGAATATTGCGATGTTATCTCATCAAAATCAATTAATGAAAACTGCAAAAGAATCAATTAATGATCTTAATTTTAAAGGGAAGAAAAAATTAGTTACTCCAACAGATCCAGCAAGGACTTATTACCCTCGTCCTACACCTATTGACCTTCTTTATGTAGAAGATAGAAATGTTACTTATGCAGTCTTTGATCCTTGTAACATTTATGAATGGAATATAGATGGAATATCTGAATACTTGATTTCTATTATCCTTCATAGGATGTTAATGTATGCAATGGTTAGCAGAGCTACCAAAAACACAGATAAACAAATAACTTTGTTC
Source organism: Saururus chinensis (assembly GCA_035235625.1). Taxonomy (NCBI): domain Eukaryota; kingdom Viridiplantae; phylum Streptophyta; class Magnoliopsida; order Piperales; family Saururaceae; genus Saururus; species Saururus chinensis. Next base: position 35,979,215 of record CP141140.1, read on the forward strand.
ATAACTTCTGGTTTTAAAGGCCAATTAAAAGGTTGGTTTGATCATATCTTAACCCTAAACCATAATAAATGGTAAAGAAATAATGTTCTCTTTTGTTTCACAACCTTTGATAAGTCTTATAGACCAAGTCAAAGACAGTTTGATATTTGATGAAAAGAGGTAAATCTCCTCAATTTAATTATGATTCCAATAATGTGGCTGACTCTTTATTTGACTTTCTTATCAGAAATCTGGACAAAGAAATCTGGTCTTTAATAAATTATTTTAAAAATCAATCATATAATTCCTTTTTGGAACATTTGCAAATGGCTTCAAATGTTTTTTCAATAGTTCCAAAGGAAAGCAAAATTTTATGGCTTCAAAAATGAAGGATATTGTTACTTCATGCAAAATGTCCTCTAAGATTTTGTGAACTATTTATACTGAATGGATTTGGGCAGCTAAATTACCTCCTGAACTTATGGAGAAGATTCAGAATATGGAACCCACGGCTCAACAAGAGTGGAAACAGACACACTTTGATATTTGGAATGGTTATTACCTTGATAAACATGACTATAAAATAATCAAAGGAATTACTTCATCAGTTCCTCAACTGATCATAAATAAGCCCAAAGACAAAGATTAAGAAAAACTTATTAAACTCTTTGAATGGGGCTTTATTAAAAAATTATATATCCAGGATGTTTGGAAATTAAGAAATTTTTTTCCCATTATTTTGCAAAAGACAAAATGATTTGTCAGATATATTGATGAACCCAATATTGTTCTCACTATTATAACGACTTCACCAAAATGGGAGAAGGATGGAGAATGTTACCCTCCGATACATCTACTGCAGTTATCTAAAGCTAAAATAAGTAATATGGACCAAGCACTCATAAATAGCTATTGGGGCTATGATGAAGAATTAACACTCCTGGATCTTGAGGAACAGAAAAAAGGACTTATCAGCAATGAGACAATAAATGAAGCCAGAGCTTTTGGTTCATTACAAATAAAAAGAAAGCTACAATACAACAGAAGAGTCAAAAGTTTTATCACAACAGTTGATTGTTTTTAATTAAACCCTTTGCAAGTGTACAAGGTTATTGTACTAAGATAAGTATTTAATAGTTATTGAACCTCAGGGATGGATAAATTATTATTAAATTTAAAGAGGAATTTGTTGATTAAAAACTAGAAAGAACTTAAACTTAAAGTAAGCAAAAGAAAGGAATCAACTAGTTTAAAAGCAAGAGATTAATATAATAGAATTTACTTAGAAAATCGAATCCACTATACAACCATAACAACTCCTTAACTCTTAACCTAAATCTAGTGTAAATATGAACAAGTATTCTCAGCTACAAGTTAGAATTACTTCTGAAAGAATTATTAATTAAATTCATGGCAAGAACTATCTTCGACAATAGCAAAAATCATCTACACTAAACTAGCTATAGTCACGACTCGTCTAGTCTTAGTATAACTGATCCAATTCATTAATTATCTGAACATTAAAACTATTATATGAACATCTCATCTAAATCACAGAAATTAGAATCGATAAAAATATCAAAACCACATCAATCTATTATCTACAAGACAATAAATCAACTTAGACTTGAATAAACATTAAAAGTTCTTTCATTAAAAAGGAAATCTTTATCATACAATTGTCATCATTCACAACTGAGATCTAAATTAAAAAGAAAAGAAACTGAAACTTATCTATAGCTTCATCAACTCCTAAATAAAAGAAAAGTCTAACCTTCCATTGTAGAAGAAAGCACTTAAATCTCCATTAAAAGCTTTGAGTTCTCTTCCATCTTCTTCCTTTTTCTCTTTAAAAAATCTATTGGAATCCTCAAATTTCAAGCCAAATAGGTGTTTATATAGGCATAAGAGCCGTAGGAAAGAAGTCCAATATAAAAAGGATTGAAAATTGGCTAAAACTAGGAAACTGCGCTTTATCCCGTTCGAGCGCCCTGCATGCCCGTTCGAACGCCTATACTGTGTTTTTGTCCTAATTCACATTATCCCATTTGATACTTCAAATGCCCTGTTCGAACGAATACACTGTTTCTGCAATCTGGATAGTCCAATTTCCTATTCATTAAGCTTTTTTTCGTGTCCATATTAATTTGTAACATGTTTATAACTCTGAAAAGTTATCCAAATCACTTTAAAGCATGTCAAGACTATTTTAAATTATTCCAAACATCTTCTAAGTACCTCGATAAACGCACTTTTCCTACAAAATATAAAATATCATATTTTAGATATGTAGAATATAATTAAAATTCTAACTTGATTTAAATATATATCTAAACTACTAATAACTACAAAATTATTAATAATTAAACTAAAGTACTAATATCTATTTTAATGTAAATAAACTATAACTAACTCTAAATTAAACTAATATATGCTAGCAAATAAGGGAAAAAGGCATATAAAATACATATATATTTCATACTTATCAAATACCCCCAAACCTATATTTTGCTAGTCTTCGAGCAAAACAAAAACAAAACAAAATAATTAATCTAGAAAAATAAATAAAAGCATTTTTTGTAGGGAATCACGATTGCATTTAGCGTATGCAATAAGCCTTTAAACTCCTAGGTGTCCCTAGTTGGACGAGTTGTGTCTCGTGAGGGTTTGCAACAACGATACCCACAAACATCTAATCCTAAGAAATAAAATAAAATAAAACAAGAAAACAAAAATTCTAAAAACAATCCTCTCTTAAAAACACATACCTATTTTTAAAAAGAACCAACCACAAATACTGGAAACAAATAAATAATTTCGATCTGATCACTTTCAAGTAAGGAATAATCCATTTTATAACCCCATCTTAGAAATAATTGTGCAACTACATATATACATTTCAAAAACATAAAGTGTAGAAACTTTGTAGTCATACAATTTTATTCTTTATCAACAACCATATCTTATGTGACCCATTAACTAAGCTCATTAAAGTTCACTAACCCAAAAATATAACAATGTCCATCTTTCATCCTTAATATCTCATAATAAACCCTAATGTAATAGCCTTCAAATTTCAATTAAATTTAGGGAATAAGAGCATAATATACCTTAAAATATGACTTGTGCAATACTTAGTTCTATTAAGATTTCTAAATAGTCCATGTAACAAGTGTTAGGCCAGTGTCCCTAATCCAGTTGGCTAAAGGCACTAGGTGTTGAAACACCCCTCAGGCTTAATAACTTGAACTATAAAAGCTACAGAACCAAGCAAGTCATAAAAGAATTTATTTCAACTTTTTACCTTTTGACGCGATCCCTTATACTTGCCTAGGCACAAGGTCCGGTTACTCAGTAAAAAGTGAAACAAACCTTTATATTTTTTTTATCAATTTTCTTTCATTTAATCTATTTTTTTTCTTCAACTTTTTTTTTCATTACACACTTATCCCATTTTTTTCAAATAAAAGCTAAACTTAAAGATCTATCATAAAATATTAAAAATTACTCAATTGCTAAATTTTCAAAAATATATCAGTTAAAGATATCCCACTAAGATTACAAGTAATAAATCATAAAATTATATTCCTACAAGTTTCAAGTGTGTGAAATGTGATTTAAAAATATAAGCACAATTATCCAAGATAAAGAAAATAAAATAGAAATTACTCACTTGATCATTTTCATCACTTAATTAATTATTTGAACTTTCTTCATGAAATTGATCTCTTTAAAACTAGACATATACTTTTAAAAGAAAATAAGTGATAAAGCCCACTTAAAAGTAAAAAAACAAAACAAATAATGAAAAAAATACTCTAAAATATCCTAAAAGAAAAATAAGAAATAAAAATATCTTTCTATACCCCCAAACCTAAACTAAACATTGTCCTCAATGTTAAAGAAAATATATACTACAATGACAAGAATAAGTAAGAGAGGGAAAGAAAGATATCACCTGAAAGCATAATTAATCCACTAATCTGAAAAGTGAAGTACAAAGGATTGGAGAAAAGAAATAAATATAAGTGATGAGCATTTCCCCAAACCTAAAGTATTATATCCCATAAAAGAAGAAAAGCTATAATGAGAAAAAAAACTGAGAAAATAAGTAAATAAAACCTAAATGAAGCAAAGAAAATAAACAAAAGGAAGGAAAAGAAATATATCAAAAACATGGGTTGCCTCCCAAGAAGTGCTAAGTTTATTGTCTTTAGCCAGACATTGCCAACATTCTCAAATATATCAGGGCAGCTGGTAGATATTAGCATTGGCTCTTCTCTTAAGTCTCCAAAAAGATGATGAAAAAAAATTAGAAGGCATGACTTGATTATGGGCTGATGCTACAAAAGATGGACCTCTATCATAAGCATCAAATTTAAAATTGTCTACCATAAAACATTCAGCATTAGAAGTTGCAGGCAAATGGTTAGACACATCAAAAGCATTTATTGCACTTTCATGTTCCCAAAGGTCATCTCCATTACCCACGTCCTACAATTTATACATACATTAGCTATGGTAAGGAATGGACGACCTAGAATGATAGGAATCTGAGTGCATAGGTCTTTGAGGAACTTAGCGTAAGCAGGGACTTGCTTAATGGCTTCTAAGAGGGGGAGATTAATTTTGACTTGTTTGAAAGTTTCAAGAATCTCATTAGTACTAGTTGTGCTCTTTCTAAATGGTGGGGCAATGTCAAGACACTGAGGAAAAGGTGCCCGAGGGATATAAGATCCCTCGGAAGTGGTCTTAAACTGTGGCTCTGAGGAAGGGGACGAGATACAAACTCCTTCTCATGTGGTACACTAACTTTGACCTAAGGTTCATTAGGGGCTGCCCTCTCTAACTCCTCACTCCCATCATCTGTCACTGGTGTCCCCCCAACACTCTTGTCAATAATCCTCCCACTCCTAAGGGTCATTATGGAATTAACTTGTTCATTAGAGGGAGGAGCTCCCTCTACATAAAATTGACCTTTAGGGTTTGGTAGGGGTTGACTTGGCAATGTCCCCATCTCTCTCTTGTTAATAACATTAGCTAGTTGTCCAATTTGGGCTTCTAACTTTGCTATCGATTGTGTGTGAGAGTGGAGGAGTTGGGATTGAGATTGAAGGCCTTGCAAGGCACTGAAGACCTTTTCTTTCAAAACTTGAACTCCTATTGGGTTGGACATACGGAGGTTGCACTTGAGGTTGGTGGATAGGAGCTGGTAGGATTTGGAATGGTTGCCTAGGGGGTTGATTGCCAACAACCCCTTAGTTTTGTGCCTTCTAGGAAAAGTTAGGATGATTCCTCCACCCAGGGTTATATGTGTTTGAAAATGGATTGTTCTCAGCCCTAGGGAAGGATTGGGTGGCATTCACATGATCTTTGACAACCTCAGGAAATTGAGATGCAGAGGGACACTATATGATAGTATGGGCTGGGCTAAGACATATTTGTGCATTCATCTTGAGTGAAGGGAGTGGGCTGATGGGTTGAAGTCATAAGAAGGTCCAGCTTCCTACTCAAAGTATCAACTTTGGAGGAGAGGTCTAATGGATTTTTGACTTCATATAAACCACCCCTAGAGGGGGCATCTTTTAAGGTAGATAATCTACTCTCATTTCTATTCAACGCAGCATGTTGAAGAGAATTTTCACTCAAGTCCTCAAAAAGTTTCCATGCCTCATTTTTATTTTTTAACAGGAAGGTACCCCCACAACTTGCATCAACAAGATGACGGTTTTGTTCAATAAGACCCTCATAAAAACATTGTACTAATTGCCACTTAGGGACAGCATGATGAGGACACCTCCTAAGAAGGTCCTTAAGTCTATCCCAACTCTCATGGAACTGTTCAGTGTGAAGTTGGGCAAAAGTGGTTATGGCCTTTCTCATTTGGTTGGTCTTACCTATAAGGAAGTACTTTTTGAGGAGCTCTTGTTGCATTTGCGCCCATGTTGTGATAATATTTGGCTCTAATGAGTGAAGCCATTCCTTAGCCTTATCTTTCAATGTGAAAGAAAAAAGGCAAACTTTAACAGCTTCATGGGTTAAATTTGAGAGCTTAAAAGATGTGTATATTTCCAAGAAGTCATATAGGTGCCTATACTGGTTTTCATTATTAAGCCCATAAAAAGATGGAAGTATTTGAATGGCATTGGGCTTAATCTCATAATTTTGAGCAGTGACCGCTGGCAACCTAATGCATGAAGGGGAGGTGTACTCATTGGGAGTGTAATACTCCCTTAGAGCTTTAAGGGGTGCATCTACTAACTGATGTTCAGCCATGATGAGGGTAGAAGTAGTGTGGGTGGAGGAATTGATGAGAGAGTTTGGGGGTGTAGGGATGTAGGTCGAGAGCAACTCAACTCTCCTTGATGTCCGCTAAGGCTCAGGGTCAAATGGTACTAATCGGGGGAGTAAGGTGCGACGACCACGCATACACCACAAACACACCAAACAATTTTAAGTGTAAAAAGGGGAAGAATAAGAAAATACTAACTAAGAAAAGAGCTAAAAATAAAGAGAGAAAAGGATCTTGCAAACCAAAGAGAAGCACTATGCTTGTCGATGTCCACTTGTGGCCACAAGTGTAGAGAGCATGATCTTCAACTCAGCCTACAAGATCAAATTAAAAGAAGGTAAGAAACTAAGAATTAACCTAAAAACTAAAGTGAATTGAATCTAAATTAAATAAAATTATCCTAATACAAATTTAGTAACAAATCAACACCGTCCCTGGCAATGGCGCCAAAAACTTGATCGTTTATAATTAAACCCTTTACAAGTGTACAAGGTTATTGTACTAGGATAAGTATTTAAGGGTTGTCAAACCTCAGGGACGGATGAATTATTATTAAATCTAAAGGGTAATTTGCTGATTAAAAACTAGGAAGAACTTAAACGTAAATTAAGCAAAAGAAAGGAATCAACTAGTTTAAAAGCAAGAGATTAATATAATAGAATTTACTTAGAAAATCAAATCCACTAGAGAACCATAACAATTCCTGAACTTTTAACCTAAATCTAGTGTGCATATGAACAAGTATTCTTAGCTACAAGTTAGAATTACTTCAGAAAGAATTATTAATTAAATTCATGGCATGAACTATAGCACGAATCATCTACACTAAACTAGCTATAGGCATGACTCATCTAATCTTAGTATAATTCATCCAATTCATTAATTATTTGAACATTAAAACTATTGTATGAACATCTTATCTAAATCACAGAAATTAGAATCGATGAAAATATCAAAACCACATCAATCTATCATCTACAAGACAATAAATCAACATAGACTTGAATAAACATTAAAAACTCTTCCATTAAAAAGAAAATCTTTATCATACAATTATCATCATTTATAACTGAGATCTAAATTAAAAAGAAAAGAAACTGAAACTTATCTATAGCTTCATCAACTCCTAAGTAAAAGAAAAGTCTAGTCTTCTATTGTAGAAGAAAGCACTTAAATCTCCATTAAAAGTTTTGAGTTCTCTTCCATCTTCTTCTTCTTTTTTCTCTTCAAAAAATCTATTAGAATCCTCAAATTTTAAGCCAAATATGTCTTTATATAGGCATAAGAGCCGTAGGAAAGAAGTCCAACATGAAAAGGATTGAAAATTGGCTAAAACTAGGAAACTGCGTGTTATCCCGTTCGAACACCCTACATGCCCGTTTGAACGCCTATACTGTGTTTTTGTCCTAATTCACGTTATCTCGTTTAATACTTCAAACGCCCCATTTGCATGGCTACACTGTTTCTGCAATCTAGACAATTTTTCTGGACAGTCCAATTTCCTATTTATTAAGCTTTTCTTCGTGTCCATATTAATTTGTAACATGTTTATTACTCCGAAAAGTTGTCCAAATCACTTTAAAACATGTCAAGACTATTTTGAATTATTCCAAACATCGTCTAAGTACCTCGATAAGCGCACTTTTTGTACAAAATATAAAATATCATATTTTAGACATGTACAATATAATTAAAATTCCAACTTGATTTAAATACATATCTAAACTACTAATAACTACAAAATTATTAATAATTAAACTAAAGTACTAATATCTATTTTAATCTAAATAAACTATAACTAACACTAAATTAACCTAATATATGCTAGCAAATAAGTTAAAAAGGCATATAATATATATATATATATATATATATATATATATATTTCATACTTATCAATAGTCTAGACTCAAAGACAATCAGTGCAGTAATTACGACAACACTCTTATCTGTGGGATTGGAGTAAGAATAAACAAAGGAAGAATTCTCATGACAAAGAACACTAGGAATCTTTTCCTAGATGCCTTGGAATATTAAGAAGATCAATGGTCTAATAGATGGCATGAAATTACTCCTCCACCAGAATTTTTTGATGAAGACTATGAAAGTGACAACAACCTAAACTCCATCGAAGAACACAATTTAGATAATGCTATGGAGCCATGAATAGATTCTCCACAAAGGCAAGAAGATCATAAAGTCATCTACCTTTATGCATTATTGCCGATAAATCTTAAAGAGGATACTATTAGATAGATATTCCTATCCTCCTTTTCTTTATCTCTTTTGTTTGTATATTACTTTTCCTTTATCTCTTTTGTTTGTACATTACTTTTCTTTCTTTATTTCTTTTGTTTGTATACTACCCAAGTCTCTATATAAAGAGATCACTTTGTAATGGGAAGGCAAACCTTTCTCCAGCAAGCTCTTCCTTAAGCTCTCTCTCTCATTTGTAAATCTTTTCTTTTGTAATCTTTTCTTTCCACCACTTGTAAAAATTTTCTTCTGTTAATAATGATATATTCCTTTACTCATCCTCTTCCTCCACCATCCATCTTCCACCTTCTTCTCTTATTCTCTACGAAATGTAAAATCTAATATCACAAATTATTTTGGTAAAAAAACCATTTCTTTAAGAGATTCAATTTCAAAAAAAAAGTCAGATAATGGGTTACCACCTTATCAGGTTGAAAAGTTTATAACTTCTACTATGAATATTCCTTATGGGATCTACCATAAGAATTATGTTCCTATTCAGACAAAGATATCTGAAGAATTCTATGTTAATAGAAACATAATCAATCAATAAGTTTACTTGCCAAAAAATAGAAATTTCAGAGAATGGTATTTTACTACCTTTACTAAAACTCAAATGATGGAGTATAAAGATTTATATTACAAGTTCTTACATACTCATAGGATTATTATCCCTTTTAAACAATGGTTTGAGACTTATAGTCTTTATAATAATAATAAGTTGATGGAAATTATTTCTCAAGATAATCAATCACAAGAAACTTCTTATAAGAAAGACATTCAGATAATAAATCTCTTAATACTAATTCCCCTTCACCAATTAAAGAAGATTCAAATACTGGAGAAATTAAGGAGAAAATTAATAAGATACTAAATGATGTCTTAAAAGATAATAATTTAATAGAAAAAAATTATAAAATTATAAAAGAAGATGAAATTAGTCTAAAGAATGAATCTTTAAATAAAGATAAGAGACAAATCAATGACATCTTCCCTTCTAATAAGGAAAATGATCTTATACCTTCTAATATAGAAGAAAACAAAATCAACAATAGTCCTTCATTATCTTATAACTTCTCATATAATTTTCATAATAATAAATCAGACGAATAAAGCTTGGGAAAAATTATTGTCCCTCATTCTGAAATAAAAATAAATATATCCAATAATTTAAGTATAAATGTTTTGACTAATAGTCAATTTGGTCCAATTCAAGATTTAAAATCTATAAAAGAAAAAGAGAATAAATCTCTAGAAACACTTGATAAAATCAATAATGGATCAAACACAAATATGTTGTCTGATAAACAACCTATAAATTCCTCGAAAGGCCTAAATCTTAAAAAGAAAATAAATCTAAAAGGGCCTATCAGAAGAGAAAAAATGTAGAAAAATTTAAGGAAATTATTTACCATAAATGTAGACGCAATGGCCATTATGCTAATAGATGCAAAGTTCCTAAACCTATAATGAATATATAAAACAATGATCTTAACAAAGAAAGTAATCATCAATTACATGTTATTAATAATTTCACCCATCATAAGGGAGTTGTAAAATTAAAAGATCCTCTTAAGGATTAAGGAAATTTGGGTATACATGCTTTCGTTGAAAATCAACCCATTCAAATTATAAAAGATTCTCAAAATTCTAATTATAGTAAGGCTATCAAAGAGGATGTAAACTATGAAATCCACAGGTTAAAAAGAGAAATAAAAACTTTAAACCATGAAATTTCAATAAACAATCCCAAGGAATCTGTTCCCATCAAAAATAATAATTCTTTACAAACAATAAATAATCTGACTTATCAAAAGTGGTTCATTAATATTAAATTAGTTATCAACAATGAATTTAATCTTGAAACTATGGCTCTAGTGGATTCAGGAGCTGACATGAATTGTGTCAGAGAAGGGTTAATTCCAACCCAATATTTTGAAAAAAAAACTCAAAATTTGAGTACGGGTAATGGGGGCAAATTGAATATACATTATAAACTTTCTGATGCTTATATATGTAATCAAGGTGTAGGTATTCATACAGTTTTCAACTAGTCAAGGATCTAACTCAACATACGATTTTAGGAACACCTTTTCTAAGTATGATTCAACCAATCAATAAAATAAATCATAAAGGAATAAACACTACCCTGAATGGAAAGAAAATATTATTTGAATTTATAAAACAACCTCAAACCAAACTAATCAATCAGATTAAAGAAATTTTGATATTCAAAGAAAAACAAATAAATTCTTTAAAAGAAGAATTAAAACAAGGAAAAATTTCAGAACAATTAAAATCTTCAAGAATCAAAAAGATAATTCAAAATTTTGAAGAAACTATGAAAAAGGAAATTTGTAGTAATTTACCTACTGCTTTCTGGAATAGAAAGAAACATATAGTTACTTTATCATATATTGATGGTTATGATGAAGAGTCTATCCCAACCAAGGCTAGACCAATACAAATGAACAAACAATATTTAAATCTTTGTAAAACCAAAATCCAATCTCTTATAGAGAAAATCTTACTCCCCTTGGAGTTGTTCTGCTTTTTATGTGAACAAACACTCTGAAAAAGAAAGAGGAGTTCCGACACTAGTTATTAACTATAAACCTTTAAATAAGGTATTAAAATGGATCAGACACCCAATTCCTAATAAAAAGGATTTATTATCCAGACTAAATGAAGCAAATATATTTTCAAAGTTTGACTTAAAGTCAGGATATTGGCAAATACAAATAGCTGAATTTGATAGATATAAAACAGCTTTTACTGTTCCTTTTGGCCATTATGAATGGAATGTTATGCCTTTTGGACTAAAAAATGCTCCTTCAGAATTTTAAAATATTATGAATGAGATATTTCTCCCATATAGTGACTTTTCTATCATTTATATAGATGATATCTTAATTTTTTCAAAATCAATTGATCAGCATATCAAGCATATGAATATTTTCATAAAAATTATTAAAAACAATGGTTTGGTAATCTCTGCCCCAAAAATGAAAATATTTCAAGAAAAAATTAGATTTCCTGGTCATGATATTTATATGGGAAAAATTTTGCCTATTAGTAGAAATATTGAATTTGCTTCTAAATTTTGAGATGAAATTAAGGACAAAAAATAATTACAAAGGTTTTTAGGAAGCCTAAACTATATTTCAGATTATTGTAAAGACTTAGCTAAAGATTCAGCTATTCTGAACAATAGACTAACAAAAAATGCTCCTGATTGGACAGAAGAACATACTAATACAATTAAACAAATAAAACTAAAAGCAAAGAATTTACCTTGCTTATCTTTAGCAAATCCTAATTGGTACAAAGTGGTAGAAACAAATGCCTTAGATATTAGTTATAGAGGAATTTTGAAACAACAAAATCCTACCACTCAAAAGGAAGAATTATTCAGGTATACTTCTGGTATTTGGAAAAATGCTCAAAAGAATTATTCTACTGTCAAAAAAGAAATGTTATCTATTGTCAATTGTATTAACAAATTTCAAGATGATTTATTAAATGAAGAATTCTTATTAAGAATTGATTGCTCTGCTGCTAAGGATATAATCGAAAAAGACGTAAAAAATTTAGCATCAAAGCAAATATTTGCCAGATGGCAAGCAATATTATCTGTTTTTGACTTCAGAATAGAACATATAAAGGGAGAATCTAACTCTCTGCCTGATTTCCTAACCCGTGAATTTCTACAGGGATGATGCAAGCGTGGCTCAATCCCAAGGCTAATAGCCTTAAAAGGGGAAGAGGTAGAGGGAGAGGCCAATCTGTGTCTCAAATCCCTACTACTCACAAATTTGTGAACAACCGTGAAGCTAAAAGCTCTAAATCAACTAAGGAGGTTCTTATGTCAGAACCCGTAAATCCCTTCTTCAAGAAGACCAATTTTATTCCAATTATGACCTCAATAAAGAGGATATGAAATGGATCATTGATCCCAATCATATAGCACAAAAATATATTAATAGCGCTCATAACTTCCCAATCAGAGGAGATAAAGCTAGATGGATTTATGAATCCATACTCATTGAGACTTATTCGGTCATAATTACACATACAAGGAGAATAAAGGATAATCCAAAATCTCTAATTGCTTATAGCAAAGTTTATATTCAAAATGTTCTGAAAATTTCAGACTGGAGCTTAGACCCTAAAAAATGCAGATGCCTCCAATATGCCGGGCATACTGAATTTAATTACTGGGATTATATTGATGCATGAAAAAATTCTTTTTTCTATTGAAACCTAGTCAAGAAACATACTTGGTTTCTATCTATGGCCAACAATATAGTCTTATCAGACTTGCCAAATTGCTTCTATCATTGGTGGGCAAATTTTGGCCCAAATGAAAATTACCTTCCTGAATTATACAGGACACAATATTGTGCTTATCAGCAAATAAATAAAATTCCAGAGAATTTTCCTAGACAGATGATGTTATCTGTCATCATAACTTTTAGTCTCCCATGGATTTGGGCATGGGCATATGAATGTGATAGAGATGACTTGAACTTGTCATGCTTAGCCAGAAGATTTTATTACAGATGGTGGCATAATATGCCAGACCAAGATAAAAAATTAGAAGAAATTAAGTCTTCCATTGAGAAATCAAAAGGGGAAATAAGATCCCAAGAAGGAACCATTTCTGATCAGAAATTGAATCCGATGGATATTTTAAAGAAGAAATTGAAGGAAAAATATCCAGACTTATCAGCCAAAGAATTAAAGAAAAAAGCAAGGGATATTATGCAACAATAATTATTGGCCGCATTCTCAAATGAGGAAGAGAATACTACAGATGACACAGAAATACAAGACTATGCTCAAAGCATGAGGACATGAATGAATATATTGGTGAATTAATCTACCTTTACGAAGATGTTATAAAACATTGATACAAGATGACAACAATAGGTGACACATTTATAAAGTATATATACTTTATAATTGAATATTCTCTCAAGACCCTAAAGAAATCTACTTTATGGCACAATACGTATGAGGAAATATTGAAGACAAGAACTCAAGACATAAAGTAATCCAACTTTATGCATCATTCACATGAAACAATATTGAAGACAAAGACTCAAGACATAAAGTAATCTAACTTTATGCACATGGAGCATTATTGAAGATCACCTAGATCCATCTATCTTTATGCATCATTGCCGACAACTCTTAAAGAGGATTCCTTTGGATAGATATTCCTATCCTCTTTTCTTTATTTTACCTTTTTGTTTGTACATTACTTTTTCTTTATCTCTTTTGTTTGTACATTACTTTATTTCTTTTGTTTGTATACTACCCCAAGTCTCTATATAATGAGACCACTTTGTAATGGGGAGGCAAGCCTTTCTCCGACAAGCTCTTCCTTAAGCTCTCTATCTCTCTTGTAAATCTTTTCCTTTGTAATCTTTTCTTTCCACCACTTGTACAAATTTTCTTTTGTTAATAAAGATTTATTCTTTTACTCATCCACTTCCTCCACCATCCATCTTCCACCTTCTTCTCTTATTCTCTACGATATGGTAGCTGAGGCATGAAGATCTATTGGGGGTAAGTGTGTGCTCCACATGTGTTCGTGAAGGCTCGGTCAGGTATGTAGGGGAAGGAGAGGACTTTCTTCCTTTCGAGGAAGGAGGGGATTTAGCTTTCCATTTTCCCCCTTTCTCTTACACTTGTTATTATGTTGCAATGCTGTTGGATTACTTGCTTGGTTTTACCTATTGTGATAAGGCTGGGATTTCTTCTTTTACTCGAGTTTGAAGTGATATGGTGTTATGTTATCTTTCATGTTTCCTAAAATGAATAGAGCCAAGGCGTTATCCCGTTTATCTGATGTTGTCTAAGGGAGTTAACCATTTTTGCCTCATTTGTTCATGGAAGGAAAATGTTAGAGATGATGTTGTGCCAACTCTATCATGGAAGACAAAAGTAGAAGATGAAGTGCCGGCCAATTTTATTATAATAGGTAGAACTAGGTGTTTTTTACCTCTTTTCTTTATAATTACAAATGTTTCTTTATTTTCCTCTTGGTTAGAGTCTCTTCTTGCAAAAGAAGTATTCTAATCTCCTTTCTTATTTCCCTATAGGCATGATCATGTTTTCTGAATACTTGCAAGCACTTTTAACTTATCATTGATGTTTTCTAAATTATTCTATAAACCAGAAAAAATTATTAAGAATACTAAAGTTGAAGAATTTTTCAACATAGAGAATCATCTCAGAAATTGGCATCTACCTGAGGTAGAGCCTGAAAAGGTTTATAATATTGGAACTTTGATTTAAAAACTAGTGTTTCAGTAAAAAATATTGAACAGACAATTCCCATTGATGATAGTAATAAGACTATCCAGCTCTTAAGAGAACACGATCTTTCCCATTATATGAAAAAATATAAATATTTACGTATTGGCCTTATTCAGGTTGCTTTAAAACCTTTAACCTTAGAAGGTTTAAATACATGCTTTATATTATGCCTACGTGATGCTAGATGCTTGAATTTCCAGCAATCTCTTATGGGTGTCATCGAATCCACCTTATCCAATGGTCTAGTCTATTTTGACTACTGTCCTAATTTATGCTTCTCTTTATCAGATAATAATCTTCTAGATGCTGTGACATTAGATCTAGAATCTATGGGTTATGATTTTAAACAAGGATATGAACATATTAATATTGCTTATCGAATTTATTATAAGGTTATGACTACCTTAACCCCTAATATAAGAGTTATATGTACTAAAGGTAAAACTACCTTAATTGAAACAAATCTTAAAAGATCTAATGTTGCAGTTAGAAAACTAATCAATTGGAATGAGATGCAATTCCTAGAAAGATGGAATTTGCAAAGTGCAATTCCCCAACAACCCTTAATAAATAAGGATCTAGATCAAATTGTTCAAACTCCAGATGGAGATGTTGAAATAAGATTTTTAGGTATTAGAAGTACAAAGCTTAATATTACAAATTATTCTGATAGAGGAAGTACTTCTTCTAGAAAATCTGTTTCTGAAAGAATTTTAATTAACAAATTATCACCTTATGAGGTTGAAGAAGTCCGTACTTCTAATTTAAATATTCCACAAGGAATCTATAGGAAGAATTCTTCTCCTGCTCCAACAGAAATGGAGTTTCAAATATCTAGAGTTCAATCTGAATTTCATGTTGATAGAAACATGATTAATCAAGAATTTTATTTGCCTAAAAATAAAAATTTTAGGGATTGGTATTTTAAGACCTTTACAAAAACTCAAATTAGTGAGTACAAAGAAATGTATTACAAATTCTTATTTGATAATAGGATTATCATTTATTTTAAACATTGGTTTGAGACTTATAGTCCTTATAATAACAAAAATATGATGGTCATAACTGATTATTATTAAAATTAGATTACTAAAGAAGGAAAGAATTTAAGATCCATACATCCTCCTTCTAGTCCTTTACAAATAAATAATAATAACCAAAATTTTGAAACCACTTATTTTTCTTAAATTACGGGAGCCAATACAAATCCTTTACAACATACTATTATACAACAAAATAATCATACAAATCTGAATTTGCAGACCATTAATAATCAATTAATTAGAATTGAAGACCAAATAGGAAAATTTTCCTACAATTCAATATCTCAACCGAGTTCTTCCGGTTTGACCCCAATGATAAAACCTCCCATAAAAATTCCTGATTTCAAACTTGGAAAAGCTCAACCTTGTGATAATGAGCTACTTGAACAACTCACTAACAGATTGATAAATCTTAATATTAAAAAACCTAATAGGAATATTGCAATGTTATCTCATCAAAATCCATTAATTAAAATTGCAAAAGAATCAATTAATGATCTTAATTTTAAAGGGAAGACAAAATTAGTTACTCCAACAGCTCCAACTAGGACTTATTACCCTCGTCCTATACCTATTGACCTTCTTTATGAAGAAGACTGAAATGTTACTTATGCAGTCTTTGATCCTAGTAGCATTTATGAATGGAATATCTGAATACTTGATTTCTATTATCCTTTATAGGATGTTAATGTATGCAACGGTTAGCAGAGCTGCCAAAAACACAGATAAACAAATAACTTTGTTCATAACTGCTGGTTTTACAGGCCAATTAAAAGGCTGGTGGGATCATATCTTAACCCATCAACAAAAAGAAGAAATTCTTAATTCTAAAAGAATTATTACCAATACCACCGGAGATGAAAAATGACAAATCCGTTATTATCAAACTGAAAATGATGATTCCATATATACTTAAATCAAAGTATATTAAAACATTTTGTGGGAAATACTTTAGTCAATCATGATCGGAATAAAGAATTACTTATGAATCTTCAATATCCCACCTTAACCCATTTAAGGTGGTATAAAGATGTCTTTCTTTCTAAAGTTATGCATCTTGAAGATGGCAACAGCCAATTCTGGAAAGGGAAGTTTATTTCTGGACTTCCTCTTATGTTTGCTGAAAAAATCAGAACCAGACTCAGAGATAAATTAGGATCTCAATCTATTATGTATGATGATTATACTTATGGAGAACTTATTACTGAATGTATTGCAGAAGGATTATCTCTGTGTAATGATATTAATCAAAAAAACCAGCTTAAAAAGCAAAACATTACAGGAAAACAAGAAATAGGACAATTTTGTGAACAATTTGGTTATAATTTTGGTCCTTCTTATCCACAAAGAAAGAATAAGAAATCATCTTATAAAAACCCTAAACCAAGATATAAATCTAAAAAGAAAATTGAAAAAAGAAGTAAGAAAGAAATATCTAAAGGAATCACTTGTTTCAAGTGTAATAAAAAAGGACATTATGCTAATAGATGCAAAAATCCAAAATCCGAAGAAATCAAGGACAAAATCAATAAAATCATAAAAACTAGGATATGACAAAAAATTATACAATCTCTTAATAGAAGATAATGAAGAAAATAGTTATATTTCTTCAGAAGAGGATACTCTTCAAATTGATGACATCTCATCTACTTCAGATTCTTATACAGAAGAAAATAGTAAAGCGTGTTCTTGTACAGGCACACATGACTATTATTCTGCGATTCTGAATATGAATGGTCTAAGCCTAAATGTATTAACTACTAATTAGTCTTTCATACTAAATCTTATAGATCAAATCCAAGATCCTCAATCTAGAAGGATGGCTATTGAAAAGTATTTGGAAAATTTATCAAATGAGTCAAGTAAATCTCAAATAAATTATGAACCTATAGTTCCCTATACCTTATCAGAGGTTTATAATAAAATGAAAGAACCCAGGAAAGGAAAGGAAATCTATCAAGGGGACTTAAAAGAAGAAATTTTTAAACTTCAAGATGAAATAAAAATTCTAAAACATAGAGTTACAAATCTAGAAAACTCCACAAATATTATTTCTAATACAAATGAACATGATGAAATTCATCAAGAAGAAAATAATAAAGAAGCAAATGATTATTTACAAATGATTAATAATCTTACCTATAAAAAATGGGTTATAAATATTAAACTAGTAATAAATAAAGATTTTAATATTAAAAATATTGTTGTGATAGATTCAAGAGCTAATATGAATTGTATCAAGGAAGGATTAATTCCTATTAAATATTTTGAAAGAACAGATGAATCCTTGAACACTGCCAATGGTAGTACAATATTTGTGGAACATAAATTATTAAACTCTTATATTAATAATATTGAAATATGTATTCTAGTAAACTTGGTTTTAATGAAAAACCTGACACAATATATGATATTACGAACTCCCTTCCTAAACATGATTCAACCCATTAAAATTGATTATGGAGGCATCAAAACCATAATAAATGCTAAAGAAATAATGTTCTCTTTTGTTTCACAACCTTTGATAAGTCTTATAGACCAAGTCAAAGACAGTTTGATATTGATGAAAAGAGGTAAATCTCCTCAATTTAATTATGATTCCAATAGTGTGGCTGACTCTTTATTTGACTTTCTTATCAGAAATCTGGACAAAGAAATGGACCAGAATCTCGCCGAAGTTTCATCCTCTTCTAAAGGAAAAAATCCAGTGGTAACTCCAGAAATTCAAATCTATCATGATTTCAAAAATAATATTCTTTCTTCAAGAAAGACAACAACGCAATTGTGCGGAGTTGTCAATAATGACGCAAATAGTGCAGAAAAACGACAAAAACCACAAGGACTTGGAGCCTCAAGAATTCCAAGCTAGTCCCGAGTGTCTGGCTACGGGTAAAGACACAACAAATCCGGTGATCGTTGTGGCTTTTCAAAAAATCCATGTTTGGGAAAACAACAAAATTGGGATCATTCGTGATCCAAAAAATTGTTTCAAGACATATAATAAGTTATCTCTTTTCCAAAAAATCTTATTAGATAACTTATTAAATGATTTCAAAAATCAATCATATAATTCATTTTGGAACATTTGCAAATGGTTTCAAATGTTTTTTCAACAATTCCAAAGGAAAAGCAAAATTTTATGGCTTCAAAAATGAAGGATATTGTTACTTCATGTAAAATGTCCTCTATGATTTCGCAAACTATTTATACTGAATGGATTTGGGCAGCTAAATTACCTTTTGAACTTATTGAGAAGATTCAGAATATAGAACCCACGGCTCAACAAGAGTGGAAACAAACACTCTTTGATATTTAGAATAGTTATTACCTTGATAAACAAGACTATAAAATAGTCAAAGGAATTACTTCATCTTTTCCTCAACTGATCATAAATAAGCCCGAAGACAAAGATCAAGAAATACTTATTAAACTCTTTGAATGGAGCTTTATTAAAAAATTATATATCCAGGATGTTTGGAAATTAAGAATTTTTTCTCCCATTATTTTGCAAGAGACAAAACGATTTGTCAGATATATTGATGAACCCAATATTGTTCTCACTATTACAACGGCTTCACCAGAATGGGAGAAGGATGGAGAATGTTACCCTCCAATACATCTACTGCAGCTGTCTAAAGCTAAAATAAGTAATATGGACCAAGCACTCATGAATAGCTATTGGGGCTATGATGAAGAATTAACATTCTTGGATCTTGAGGAACGGAATAAAGGACTTATCAGAAATGGAACAATAAATGAAGCCAGAGCTTTTGGTTTATTAGAAATAAAATGAAAGCTACAACACAACAGAAAAGTCTAAAGTTTTATCACAACAGTCTAGACTCAGAAGATAATAATTCAGTGCAGTAATTACAACAACACTCTTATCTATGGGATTGGAGCAAGAATAAACAAAGGAAGAATTTTCATGACAAAGAACACTAGGAATCTTTTCCTAGATGCCTTGGAATATCAAGAAGATCAATGGTCTAATAGATGGCATGAAATTACTCCTCCACCAGAATTTTTTGATGAAGACTATGAAAGTGACAACAACCTTAACTCCATTTAAGAACACAAATTAGAGAATGCTATGGAGCCATGAAAAGATTCTCCACAAAGACAAGAAGATCATAAAGTCATCGACTTTATGAATAATGGCACATGAAGATAAACAAAAAGTCATCTACCATTATGCATTATTGCCGACAACTCTTAAAGAGGATTCTTTTGGATAGACATACCTATCCTCCTTTTCTCTATCTCTTTTGTTTGTATATTACTTTTCCTTTATCTCTTTCGTTTGTACATTACTTTTCTTTCTTTATTTCTTTTGTTTGTATACTACCCAAGTCTCTACATAAAGTGACCACTTTGTAATGGGAAGGCAAGCCTTTCTCCGGCAAGCTCTTCCTTAAGCTCTCTCTCTCTTTTCTAAATCTTTTCTTTTGTAATCTTTTGTTTCCAGCAGTTGTAAAAATTATCTTTTGTTAATAATGATATATTCCTTTACTCATCCTCTTCCTCGACCATCCATCCTCCACATTCTTCTCCCATTCTCTACGAAATATAAAATCTAATATCACAAATTATTCTGGTAAAGAAAGCATTTCTTTAAGAGATTCTATTTTTGAAAAAAAGTTAGATAATGGGTTACCACCTTATCAGGTTGAAAAGTTTATAACTTCTAATATGAATATTCCTTATGGGATCTACCATAAAAATTATGTTCCTATTCAGACAAAGATATCTAAAGAATTCTATGTTGATAGAAACATAATCATCAATCAAGAATTTTACTTGCCGAAAAAGAGAAATTTCATAGAATGGTATTTTACTACCTTTACTAAAACTCAAATTATGGAGTATAAAGATTTATATTAAACAATGGTTTGAGACTTATAGTCTTTATAATAATAATAAGTTGATGGAAATTATTCTTCAAGATAATCAATCACAAGAAACTTCTTACAAGAAAGACAGTCATATAATAAATCTCTTAATACTAATTCTCCTTCACCAATCAAAGAAGATTCAAATGCTGGAGAAATTTAGGAGAAAATTAATAAGATACTAAATGGTGTCTTAAAAGACAATAATTTAATAGAAAAATTTTATAAAATTATAAAAGAAGATGAAATTAGTCTAAAGAATGAATCTTTAAATAAAGATAAGAGACAAATCAGTGACATCTTCCCTTGTAATAAGGAAAATGATCTTATACCTTCTAATATAGAAGAAAACAAAATCAACAATAGTCATTCATTATCTTATAACTTCTCATATAATTTTCATAATAATAAATCAGACGAATTAAGCTTGGGAAAAATTATTGTCCCTCATTCTGAAATAAAAACAAATATATCCAATAATTTAAGTATAAATGTTTTGACTAATAGTCAATTTGGTCCAATTCAAGATTTAAAATCTATAAAAGTAAAAGAGAATAAATCTCTAGAAAAACTTGATAAAATCGATAATGGATCAAACACAAATATGTTGTCTGATAAACAGCCTATAAATTCCTCCAAAGGCCTAAATCTTAAAATAAAAATAAATACAAAAGGGCCTATCAGAAGAGAAAAAATGTAGAAAAATTTAAGGAAATTATTTACCATAAATGTAGACGCAATGGCCATTATGCTAATAGATGCAAAGTTCCTAAACCTATAATGAATATATAAAACAATGATCTTAACAAAGAAAGTAATCATCAATTATATGTTATTAATAATTTCACCCATCATAAGGGAGATGTAAAATTAAAAGATCCTCTTAAGGATAAAGAAAAATTGGGTATATATGCTTTCATTCAAATTATAAAAGATTCTCAAAATTCTAATTATCGAAAGGGTATCAAAGAGGATTTAAACTATGAAATCCTTAGGTTAAAAAGAGAAATAAAAACTTTAAACCATGAAATTTCAATAAACAATCCCAAGGAATCTATTCCCAACAAAAATAATAATTCTTTACAAATAATAAATAATCTCACTTATCAAAAGATGTTCATTAATATTAAATTAGTTATCAACAATGAATTTAATCTTGAAACTACTGCTCTAGTGGATTCAGGAGCTGACATGAATTGTGTCAGAGAAGGGTTAATTCCAACCCAATATTTTGAAAAAACAACTCAAAATTTGAGTACGGCTAATGGGGGCAAATTGAATATACATTATAAACTTTCTGATGTTTATATATGCAATCAAGGTGTATGTATTTATACAATTTTTATACTAGTCAAGGATCTGACTCAACATATGATTTTTGGAAAACCTTTTTTAAGTATAATTCAACCAATCAATAAAATCAATCATAAAGGAATAAATACTACCCTAAATGGAAAGAAAATATTATTTGAATTTATTAAACAACCTCAAACCAAACTAATCAATCAGATTAAAGAAACTTTGATATTCAAAGAAAAACAAATAAATTCTTTAAAAGAAGAATTAAAACAAGGAAAAATTCCAGAACAATTAAAGTCTTCACGAATCAAAAATATAATTCAAAATTTTGAAGAAACTATGAAAAAAGCAATTTGTAGTAATTTACCTACTACTTTCTGGAATAGAAAGAAACATATAGTTACTTTACCATATATTGATGGTTATGATGAAAAGTCTATCCCAACCAAGGCTAGACCAATACAAATGAACAAAGAATATTTAGAACTTTGTTAAACCGAAATCCAATCTCTTATAGAGAAAATTTTAATCAAAAAATCTTACTCCCCTTGGAGTTGTGCTATAAACCTTTAAATAAGGTATCAAAATGGATCAGATACCCAATTCCTAATAAAAAAGATTTATTATCCAGACTAAATGAAGCAAATATATTTTCAAAGTTTGACTTAATGTAAGGATATTGGCAAATACAAATTGCTGAATTTGATAGATATAAAATAGCTTTTACTATTCTTTTTGGCCATTATGAATGGAATGTTCTGCCTTTTGGACTAAAAAATGCTCCTTCAGAATTTCAAAATATTATGAATCAGATATTTCTCCCTTATAGTGACTTATGTATCGTTTACATAGACGATATCTTAATTTTTTCAAAATTAATTGATCAGCATATCAAGCATATGAATATTTTCATAAAAATTATTAAAAATAATGATTTGGTAATCTCTGCCCCAAAAATGAAAATATTTCAAGAAAAAATTAGATTTCTTGGTCATCATATTTATATGGGAAAATTTTTGCCTATTAGTAGAAGTATTGAATTTGCTTCTAAATTTCCAGATGAAATTAAGGACAAAAAACAATTACAAAGGTTTTTAGGAAGCCTAAACTATATTTCAGATTATTATAAAGGCTTAGCTAAAGATTCAACTATTCTAAACAATAGACTAAGAAAAAATGCTCAAACTCGAGTAAAAGAAAAAATCACAGCCTTATGACAACAGGTAAAACCAAGCAAGTAATATAACAACCTTGCAACATAATAACAAGTGTAAGAGAAAGGGGGAAAATGGAAAGGTAAATCCCCTCCTTCCCTGAAAGGAAGAAATTCCTCTCCTTCCCCTACATACCTGGCCACGCCTTCACGAACACATGTAGAGCACACACTTACCCCCAATAGATCTTCATCAGCTACTATTTCGTAGAGAATAAGAGAAGAAGGTGGAAGATGGATGGTGGAGGAAGAGGATGAGTAAAGGAATAGATCTTTATTAACAAAAGAAAATTTTTACAAGTGGTGGAAAGAAAAGATTACAAAAGAAAAGATTTACAAAAGAGAGAGAGAGCTTAAGGAAAGCTTGCCGGAGAAAGGCTTGCCTTCCCATTACAAAGTCGTCTCATTATATAGAGACTTGGGGTAGTATATAAACAAAAGAAATAAAGTAATGTACAAACAAAAAGGTATAATAAAGAAAAGAAAAGAGGATAGGAATATCTATACAAAAGAATCCTCTTTAAGAGTTGTCGACAATGATGCATAAAGATAGATGTATCTAGGTGGTCTTCAATAATGCTCCATGTGCATAAAGTTAGATTACTTTATGTCTTGAGTCTTTGTCTTTAATATTTCTTCATGTGAATGATGCATAAAGTTGGATTACTTTATGTCTTGAGTTCTTGTCTTCAATATTTCCTAATACGTATTGTGTCATAAAGTAGATTTCTTTAGGGTCTTAAGAGAATGTTCAATTATAAAGTATATATACTTTATAAATGTGTCACCTATTGTTGCCATCTTGTATCAATGTTTTATATCATCTTCATAAAGGTGGATTAATTTACCAATTTATTCATCCATGTCCTCATTGCTTTGAGCATAGTCTTCTATTTTTGTGTCATCCGTAGTATTCTCTTCCTCAAGATAACATAACAACATATCACTTCAAACTCAAGTAAAAGAAGAAATCTCAGCCTTATCACAACAGGTAAAACCAAGCAAGTAATCTTTCAGCCTTGCAACATAATAACAAGTGTAAGAGAAAGGGGAAAAAAGGAAAGGTAAATCCCCCCCTTCCCCGAAAGGAAGAAAGTCCTCTCCTTCCCCTACACACCTGACCGAGCCTTCATGAACACGTGCGGAGCAAACACTTACCCCCAATAGATCTTCATGCCTCAGCTACCATTTCATAGAGAATAAAAGAAGAAGGTGGAAGGTGGATGGTGGAGGAAGAGGATGAGTAAAGGAATATATCTTTATTAACAAAAGAAAATTTGTACAAGTGGTGGAAAGAAAAGATTTACAAGAGAGATAAAGAGCTTAAGAAAGAGCTTGCCGGAGAAAGGCTTGCCTTCCCATTGCAAAGTGGTCTCTTTATATAGAGACTTGGGTAGTATACAAATAAAAGAAATAAAGTAAGAAAAATAATGTACAAACAAAAGAGATAAAGGAAAAGTAATATAAGAAGAAAAGAGACAAAGAAAAGAAAAGGAGGATAGGAATATCTATCCAAAAGAATCCTCTTTAAGAGTTGTCGGCAATAATGCATAAAGGTAGATGACTTTATGCTTATCTTCATGTGCCATTATTCATAAAGTAGATGACTTTATGATCTTCTTCTTTTTGTGGAGAATCTTTTCATGGCTACATAGCATTATCTAAATTGTGTTCTTCGATGGAGTCAAGGTTGTTGTCACTTTCATAGTCTTCCTCAAAAAATTCTGGTGAATGAGTAATTTCATGCCATCTATTAGACCATTGATCTTCTTGATATTCCAAGGCATCTAAAAAAAATTCCTAGTGTTCTTTGTCATGAGAATTCTTCCTTTGTTTATTCTTACTCCAATCCCACAGATAAGAGTGTTGTCGTAATTGCTGCACTAAATTATTGTCCTCTGAGTCTGGACTGTTGTGATAAAATTTTGGACTCTTCTATTGTGTTGTAGCTTTCTTTTTATTTCTAATAAACCAGAAGCTCTGGCTTCATTTATTGTCTCATTGCTTATAAGTCCTTTATTCTGTTCCTCAATATCCAAGAGTGTTAATTCCTCATCATAGCCCCAATAACTATTCATGAGTGCTTGGTCCATATTACTTATTTTAGCTTTAGACAGCTGCAGTAGATGTATCGGAGGGTAACATTCTCCATCCTTCTCCTATTCTGGTGAAGTCGTTGTAATAGTGAGAACAATATTGGGTTCATCAATATATCTGACAAATTGTTTTGTCTCTTGCAAAATAATGGGAGAAAAATTTCTTAATTTCCAAACATCTTGGATATATAATTTTTTAATAAAGTCCTATTCAAAGAGTTGAATAAGTTTTTCTTGATCTTTGTCTTTGGGCTCATTTATGATCAGTTGAGGAACTGATGAAGTAATTCCTTTGACTATTTTATAGTCATGTTTATCAAGGTAATAACCATTCCAAATATCAAAGTGTGTCTGTTTCCACTCTTGTTGAGCCGTGGGTTCCATATTCTGAATCTTCTCAATAAGTTCAGGAGGTAATTTAGCTGCCCAAATCCATTCAGTATAAATAGTTCACGAAATCTTAGAGGACATTTTGCATGAAGTAACAATATCTTTCATTTTTGAAGCCATAAAATTTTGCTTTTCCTTTGGAACTATTGAAAAAATATTTGAAACCACTTGCAAATGTTCCAAAAAGGAATTATATGATTGATTTTTAAAATCATTTAATGAGTTATCTAATAAGATTTTTGGGAAAAGAGATAACTTATTATATGTCTTGAAACAATTTTTTGGATCACGAATGATCTCAATTTTGTTGTTTTTCCAAACAACACGGCTTTTTGGCAAAGCCACAGCCATCACCAGATTTGATGTGTCTTTACCCATAGCTGGACACTCGAGACTAGCTTGGAATTTTTTAGGGTCCAAGTCCTTGTGGTTTTTATAGTGTTTTCCTGCACTATTTGCGTCATTATTGATGACTCCGCATAATTGTGTTGTTGTCTTTCTTGAAGAAAGAATATTATTTTTGAAATCATGATAGATGTCAATTTCTGGAGTTACCATTAGATTTTTTCCTTTAGATGAGGATGAAACTTCACCAAATTTCTTTGTCCAGATTTCTGATAAGAAAGTCAAATAAAGAGTCAGCCACAATATTGGAATCATAATTAAATTGAGGAGATTTACCTCATTTCATCAAATATCAAATTGTCTTTGACTTGGTCTATAAGACTTATCAAAGGTTGTGAAACAAAAGAGAACATTATTTCTTTAGCATTTATTATGGTTTTGATGCCTTCATAATCAATTTTAATGGGTTGAATCATGTTTAGGAAGGGAGTTCCTAATATCATATATTGTGTCAGGTTTTTCATTAAAACGAAGTTTACTGGAATACATATTTTAATATTATTAATATAAGAGTTTAATAATTTATGTTCTACAAATATTGTACTACCATCAGCAGTGTTCAAAGATTCATCTGTTCTTTCAAAATATTTAATAGGAATTAATCCTTCCTTGATATAATTCATATTAGCTCTTCAATCTATCAGAGCAATAGTTTCAATATTAAAGTCTTTATTTATTACTAGTTTAATATTTATAACCCATTTTTTATAGGTAAGATTATTAATCATTTGTAAATAATCATTTGCTTCTTTATTATTTTCTTCTTGATGAATTTCATCACGTTCTTCTGTATTAGAAATAATATTTGTAGAGTTTTCTAGATTTGTAACTCTAAGTTTTAGAATTTTTATTTCATCTTGAAGTTTAAAAATTTCTTCTTTTAAGTCCCCTTTATAGATTTCCTCTCCTTTCCTGGGTTCTTTCATTTTATTATAAACCTCTGATAAGGTATAGGGAACTATAGGTTCATAATTTATTTGAGATTTACTTGACTCATTTGAGAAATTTTCCAAATACTTTTCAATAGCCATCCTTCTAGATTGAGGATCTTGGATTTGATCTATAAGATCTAGTATGAAAGACTAAATAGTAGTTAATACATTTAGGCTTAGACCATTCATATTCAGAATAGCAGAATAATAGTCATGTGTGCCTGTACAAGAACACCCTTCACTATTTTCTTATGTATAAGAATCTGAAGTAGATGAGATGTCATCAATTTGAAGAGTATCCTCTTCTGAAGAAATATAACTATTTTCTTCATTATCTTCTATTAAGAGATTGTATAATTTTTCTCCCATATCCTCGTCTTTTATGATTCTATTGATTTTGTCCTTGATTTCTTCGGATTTTGGATTTTTGCATCTATTAGCATAATGTCCTGTTTTATTACACTTGAAACAAGTGATTTCTTTAGATTTTTCTTTCTTATTTCTTGTTTCAATTTTCTTTTTAGATTTAAGGTTTTTATAAGATCATTTCTTATTCTTTCTTTGTGGATAAGGACCAAGATTATAACCAAATTGTTCACAAAATTGTCCCATTTCTTGTTTTCTTGTAATGTTTTACTTTTTAAGCTGGTTTTTTACATTAATATCATTACACAGAGATAATCCTTCTGTAATACATTCACTAATAAGTTCTCCATAAGTATAATCATCATACATAATAGATTGAGATCCTGATTAATCTCTATGTCTGGTTCTAATTTTTTCAGCAAACATAAGAGGAAGTCCATAAATAAATTTCCCTTTCCAGAATTGGCTATTGCCATCTTCAAGATGCATAACTTTAGAAAGAAAGACATCTTTATACTACCTAAAATGGGTTAAGGTGGGACATTTAAGATTCATAAGTAATTCTTTATTCCGATCATGATTGACTAAAGTATTTCCCACAAAATGTTTTAATATACTTTGAATTAAAGTATATATGGAATCATCATTTTCAGTTTGATAATTAAGGATTTGTCCTTTTTCATCTGTGGTGGTATTGTGATGTGCCCGGTGTAGGCACGATCGGTACCTAGGAGATCTACACAAGGAAAGGGAAGAAGTAAAGAAAAAAGGGAAGAAAATAAAGAGTTCTTCAATTGCATAACCTCCAACAAAAGCAAGGGCCGCCCCATATAGGAGACGACCACCTAGGGAACCGGGCCACCTAAAACAGACCGGTCTGGTTCCTATAAGATAACCCAATTAGTGGGTCGGCTAGCCCAGGCCACTAACTGAACCAACACAGTACGAACAATAAACTCTTACAATAATGAAAAATAGTTCAATGCAAATAAACTAATAAAGGAGAGTATGATCATTGTGCACAACACTCACCACACTTTCGCTATTCGCCTTATCCGCGAGGCGACCATGCAGGAAAACAAGCCAGAAACTTGTCCTCAGATATCCATGTAGCATCCTCCAACGGCTGGCCCCACCATGAAATCAAGACTTTAGTAACAATGCGACCCGAACGACGGACCCACCGTTTCTCAAGCACAGATGCAGGAGCCGGGTTTGACGGCATAGCTGGACCCGTCAATGGCGGAGGAGGAGCACCCATAGCCAAAGACCTATGGGCCAAGACAGCATGGCGGCCACCTTGGCTGGATTAGTGGCGACACCATTCCCCGAGATAAGATGGCCTAAATAATCAACCTGCTGACTACCAAAAGAGCACTTCGAACGTTTAAGAAATAAAGAGTTGTCTCGTAGAATAGAGAAGACAAACCTGAGGTGTGTCAAGTGCTCCGTCCATGACCGGCTGTACACTAGAATATCATCAAAGAACACCAGTATATAATGGCGCAGGAAGGGTCAGAAGAGGTCGTTCATGAGGCACTGGAACGTGGTGGGGGCATTAGTCAATCCAAACGACATAACAAGGAACTCGAAATGGCCGTCATGAGTCCGGAAGGTAGTTTCACATCGTTGGCCTTCATCCGGATCTAATGATAACCCGAACGAAGGTTGAGCTTACTGAATACTATGGTGCCTATCAACTCATCCAACAACTCCTCAATCACCGGAATGGGATATTTGTCTTTAAGAGTGACGGCATTCAGGGCGCAGTAGGCGACGAGTAGGAACTCGTACTAGGCTTGATAATCCCAGCCTGAAGCATATCCACCACAAGTCGCTCAATCTCAGATTTCTGATTGTGTGGGTACCAATAAGGTCACACATTGGTCGGGGCTGCTCCAGGTATAATAGTAATCTGATGGTCATGAGAGCGGGCAGGAGGAAGACCTTGCGGCTCAGCGAACAAGTCCTGGTGGTTGGTCAATAACTCCTGGAGATCGGCCGGCATGCTGTCCTGAGACACCTTAAGGGCTGCATGCTGCTGCAATAGGAGCCCGTTGAGGGCAAACCGGAACAAGGTGCTCGAAGGAAGGGCGGAGAAGAGAGTGCCCGACCTAGAGCCTTCCAACCGGACGCGCTGCCCCTGGAGCTCAAAATCCATCCACATCTCATGAAAGTTCCAAACGACATAGCCGAGCTCCTATAGCCACTATACACCTAACACAATGTCCGCCCCTTTGGTAGGTAACAGGAAGAGATCGGTGACAAATGAGTGGCCCTGGATAGACAAAGTGACCTGGGCACACACCCCATTGCTCCTGAGGTGCTTGCCATCTCCAATTAGCATGTCAAAGGGCTTTGAATCCTATACAAAATAACCAAGCCAGTGGGCGACCTTGTTATTAATAAAATTATAAGTAGAACCACTGTCGATCAAGATAGCTACCTGTTGCCGCTTGAGCTACCCTTGTACTCGCATCGTGCGAGGAGTAAATGCTCCTGAAAAAGCATGAACCGAAATCTCAGGTAAGACCTCCTCCATCACCAAGGGTGCGGAACCCTCCGTACCCTCACCACCATCATCAATTTCCTCCACTAGCAGACTGCCCTTGACAAAACATCAATGCCGGGAATAAATTTCTCATCACATCAGAAGCATAACCCCTTCAAACGGCGTTCCTCCATTTGGGCCTGTGTGAGGCGTCGTACAATAGAACCAGTCTAAGGGGATGCTTGGCCAGCGCGGCCCGGCACTGAACTGTTGGTTGGGGCAGCAAGAGGGGAAGCAGTCATAGCCACCCGAGGAAAAGGTCCTAGCCTACCTCCACGCCTCTGTCTAGCCAGTTTCTCTTCCTCAATGCGTGCATGACGCATAACATCCCGCATGCCGGAACAAGGGAAATGGCGCATCTCCTCAGAAATCTCTGGTTTGAGCCCTCTCTTGAACGTACCCACCAAGGCGGCCACTGGCCAGTCAGGGAGGCGGTTGGCCACCTTCATGAACTCCGTATAGTATGCTCAAACGGTGGATGTCTATCGCAGAGAATAGAGCATTTCGTTGAAGTCTTGGAACTCATTTGGGCCGAAGTGGATACACAATTCATCAGAGAAGGCGGTCCAAGTGGGGTAGCGCACCTCCTTCTCAAAGCTCTGAAACCATACTGAAGCATTTCCGTCTAGGTGGAAGGCCACTACCTCCCTATCTGGCATGGCCGGGAGACCGGTAGTAAATGGCAGCATCATAGGGGCATTTGCCCAAACACCTGGCGGGCCTCACGAAACCCAGGCCTCGCGTCCACCTTCCACATGCAGTTTTGCTGGTCCAACGGGTAGAGCAACATGGGACTGACGTGTCTCCCTATTCACTATGGCTGGAGGAACAGGGGTGTGTCCGTTCAGTCCCTGAGAAGAATCCCCAACTTCTAGGACGGCTTCCTTGGTTCTGACGCTGTTGGTCAATGAAGGCGCTGCCTGGTTGGCCTGTAATTTGTCAACCTTTGTGGTCAATACCTTCACCATAGCGACGAGTTGTGTCAGCATGGAATCCTTCGTGGCAGCCGGAGCGACCGTGGTGGCGGTTATAGGGGTGTCCGCTGAAACCTCAGTCTCCTTCACAAGCTGAGTTTCAGGAACGACAGCCACCTGTTTCCCTCTTGCCATGGCCGAGGATCGATAGAGCTCCGATACCAATGATGTGCCCAGTGTAGGCACAATCGGTACCGAGGAGATCTACACATGGAAAGGGAAGAAGTAAAGGAAAAAGGGAAGAAAATAAAGAGTTCTTCAATTGCATAACCTCCAACAAAAGCAAGGGCCGCCCCATATAGGAGATGACCAGCTAGCGAACCGGGCCACCTGAACCAGACCGGTCCGGTTTCTATGAGATAGCCTAGTTAGTGGGTCGGCTAGCCCGGGCCACTAACTGAACTAACACAATACGAACGATAAACTATTACAATAATGAAAAATAGTTCAATGCAAATAAACTAATAAAGAAGAGTATGATCATCGTGCACAATCATGCACAACATATTGGTAATAATTCTTTTAGAATTAAGAATTTCTTCTTTTTGTTGATGGGTTAAGATATGATCCCACCAGCCTTTTAATTGTCCTGTAAAACCAGCAGTTATGAACAAAGTTATTTGTTTATATGTGTTTTGGTAGCTCTGCTAACCATTGCATATATTAACATCCTATGAAGGATAATAGAAATCAAGTATTCAGATATTCCATCTATATTCCATTCATAAATGCTACTAGGATCAAAGACTGCATAAGTAACATTTCAGTCTTCTTCATAAAGAAGGTCAATAGGTGTAGGACGAGGGTAATAAGTCCTAGTTGGAGCTGTTGGAGTAACTAATTTTGTCATCCCTTTATAATTAAGATCATTAATTGATTCTTTTGCAATTTTCATTAATGGATTTTGATGAGATAACATCGCAATATTCCAATTAGGTTTTTTAATATTAAGATTTGTCAATCTGTTAGTGAGTTGTTCAAGTAGCTCATTATCACAAGGTTGAGCTTTTCCAAGTTTGAAATTAGGAATTGTTATGGGAGCTTTTACCATTGGGGTCAAACTGGAAGAACTCGGTTGAGATATTGAATTGTAGGAAAATTTTCCTATTTGGTCTTCAATTCTAATTAACTAATTATTAATGGTCTGCAAATTCAGATTTGTATGATTATTTTGTTTTATAATAGTCTGTTATAAAGGATTTGTATTGTCTCTTGTAATTTGGGAAAAAGGAGTGGTTTCCAAAATTTGGTTATTATTATTTATTTGTAAAGGACTAGAAGGAGGATGTATAGATCTTAAATTCTTTCCTTCTTTAGTAGTCCAATTTTTATAATGATCAATTATGACCATCATATTTTTGTTATTATAAGGACTATAAGTCTCAAACCAATGTTTAAAACAGATGATAATCCTATTATCATATAAGAATTTGTAATACATTTCTTTGTACTCACTAATTTGAGTTTTTGTAAAGGTCTTGAAATACCAATCCCTAAAATTTTTGTTTTTAGGTAAATAAAATTCTTGATCAATCATGTTTCTATCAACATGAAATTTAGATTGAACTGTAGATATTTGAAACTCCATTTCTGTTGGAGTAGGAGAAGAATTCTTCAGATATCTTTGTCTGAATAGGAAATTAATTCTGATGGTAGATCCTATAAGGAATATTCATATTAGAAGTTATAAACTTTTCAACCTCATAGGTTGGTAACCCATTATCTGACTTTTTTTTCAGAAATAGAATCTCTTAAAGAAATGCTTTCTTTACCAGAATAATTTGTGATATTAGATTTTTTACTTCTATGATTAGAAGATCTGATTTTCCTATTTATTAAGGATTTTAGATCTAAAAATCTTGTATCATATATCCTTTCAGGATATGCCTCAATAAGGTCATCCGGATCATCCTCAGGGTCTCCTGTGGGTAGATCCCAATTTCTAGGATAATTATCTATGTTGGAAAATTCATCAACTTCATGATTTTCTATATCATAAAATTCTTCAATTTCATTATCAAAATTTTTTTCAATTTCATTATCTCCTAGGTTGGAAGATTCATCAACTTCAAAATTCTCAAAAAATTCTTCTGGATCATGAAAAATTTTTGATGACATGAATGATAAGTAAAAGTGCTCACATATATTTGGAAAACAAAGTCAAGTCTATAGGGAAAATAAAAAAGGAGATTAGAATACTTCTTTTGCAAGAAGAGACTCCAACCAAGAGAAAAATAAAGAAACATTTGTAATTATAAAGCAAAGAGGTAAAAAACACATAGTTCTACCTATTATTATAAAATTGGCCAGCACTTGATCTTCTACTTTTGTCCTCCATGATAGAGTTAGCACAAGATCATCTCTTGCATTTTCCTTCCATGAACAAATGAGGCAAAAATGGCTAACTCCCTTAGACAACATCAGATAAACAGGATAACGCCTTGGCTCTATTCATTTTAGGAAAACATGAAAGATAACATAACACCATATCACTTCAAACTCGAGTAAAAGAAGAAATCTCAGCCTTATCACAACAGGTAAAACCAAACAAGTAATCTAACAGCCTTGCAACATAATAACAAGTGTAAGAGAAAGGGGGAAAATGGAAAGGTAAATCCCCTCCTTCCCCTACATACCTGACTGCGCCTTCACGAACACATGCGGAGCACACACTTACCCCCAATAGATCTTCATGCCTCAGCTAACATTTCGTAGAGAATAAGAGAAGAAGGTGGAAGATGGATGGTGGAGGACTTTTACTTATCATTCTTTATTTTTTTTGTTTGTATACTACCCAAGTCTCTATATAAAGAGACCATTTTGGAATGGGAAGGCAAGCCTTTCTCTGGCAAGCTCTTCCTTAATCTCTCTATCTCTCTTGTAAATCTTTTCCCGTGGGTTTATCATGTGAATGATGCTTGAAAATGTTAGAGATGATGTTACTGCAATAGAAGCGACTCAACTGGAGAGAATACTTCCACAATTGCTTTTAAGACTTTTAACATATTCATAGGCCTTTCACCTAACATATTTTATTGGACAAATTATTAACTACTTTCCTTGTTAACAATGGATTTTATTCAAGTGTTTTTGCTTTTTTGTACGGTATTTGTTATATGCACTTAAATTCCATTAAACATTGTTGCTAGTGTTCCAAGGCTACTACACAATTTAAGTGTTCTCTGGACATCTTGATTTAGGTGCTGGTATATTGTTTGCATACTTCTCTTGAATATCTGTAATACGCCCAGTGAGTTATTTCAGCCTTAGAAGAGAACTTTATGGTTTTGTATGTAGTAGCAGTTGTATTTTTGTCTTAGTTATAGAATGTGACTTTTGAACACATGCGCTCAGTTCACAGAATATGCACTGTTCTCTATAATTTTCAGAATGTTTTAAAAAATTATAGTAAGCTCTAAGAATGTGGTTAGTGAGCTGCTTCTAGAGAACAGGGATAAGTTTTAGTGAATGATTTGTTCTCTTGTGCATGAGTTTCCTATTCACATTTAAAACTTGTAGTTTGAGCAACCATTTACTAATGCAATTTACTATTTTTTGTTCCTATTTTTGAGAATGTGCATATGGATGACGAGTATATGTTTCATGACGATGATGTTTTATCATCACCAAGGAAGAAGTGAAGAGGACCCATGACATGTAAATTTTCATTAAAAGGAAATGGAGATAAATATCATGTGAGGTTTGATAAGGGCCAACCCTACAAAGAGAACGCGTCGGATGGTTTACCCTGTTTTCGGGTCCTTTGGCAAGGAATCGATTAAAATTTCCTATAGATTTTGTTACATGGAAATTAATGCCTAAAGATAACAGAGAGAAAGCTTGGGAAGAAGCTCTGGTAAGCATTATCCTTGTAGTTTTTATTTGTTGTGATCTAAATAGAAAATAATTATGTAACATATTATGAAGATTTAGATTTTTAGGTATTTGTAATGTTTTAGGTCACTTACTAATTGATATTTAATTTATCTATATATTATAAATAAAATCAACTTAAACATGAGGCCAAGTGTAATGTTATTCTGGTAATTCTTGTGTGATGTAGAAGTACTTTAAATTTGATTAGGACATTGTATTTGATGCAAAAAAATATGTTATGTCCTCTTTAAATAAGAAATGGGTTGACTTTAGGAGTAGCTCAAAAACTAAATATTATGATACTAAGCCTAAACGTGTGTGTGCAAACATTGAGGCACCTATTGAAGTGGATAAGGATCAATGGAAAACTCTTTTGAGTTATTGGGAATGAGAAGAAGCAAAGGTAAACACTATAATACTGAATCATAATGATCTTCAATTTAAATTTGTTGTTGTGTTATAAGCTAACAAAACCAAATGAATTAGTACAGGTAAGGAGTACTACTAATAAAAGTAATCCTGCAAAACAAAAATTCCTCCACACAACTAGAACTAAAAGCTTTAAGCAAATATAGTTTGAGGAGGTAATGTGATTTTTTTGTTATATGTATACTTTATTAATTTTGTACTTTACTTTTATTAATTAGTCTAAAATTTTCTATTTTATTTATTTATTTTTGAAGCAACTGAAATGGAAAACTGATGTCCCAATCCCACAATGAGATCTTTTTAGTTTAACACATACAAAAAAGAAGGGCAAGTATGTCAACAAAGATGCAAAAAATAATATTGTAAGTTAAACATTCTCAACACTTGGGCTAATTTTTTTAACCAACATGTACATGTCATTTTAATTATACATAGACCTTCAAAAATAATATTATGAACTAAAAGAATTTATGAATTGCAGAAAGAAATTGAGGCTCGTATAGAAAAAGATTATCTTCAGGAGGCACCACTTCCTTTACCAAATGATATATTATTTATTGCCATGGGTGCTGAGAAACCGGGACGTAATCGGGGTTTTGGTCATGGAGTAACTCCAACTAGTTTATGGGGGGCATCATCTAAGCATGGAAGAACTTCTTCAGTGGCTGAATATAATTCTATAAAAGAAAATTTGTCAAATATAGAAGAGACAATTTAAAATTAAAAGATGAGAGTTCAAAGTACAAGGAGGAAATAGTGCAACTTAAAGATCAACATGTAGAATTATTATCAAAGATGGATCAAATGATGAGTTTCTTTCAGTCTCAAATGAGTCAGGTAAAAGCATACAAAATAGCCGTAAAGTATAATTATATTTTGTTGAGAATACATAAATGTGCAAGTGATAAAGGAAAAATTAACTAAAATTTTGTGTAAATAAAAAATTATTTTTAGCAATTGTTTT
Source organism: Saururus chinensis (assembly GCA_035235625.1). Taxonomy (NCBI): domain Eukaryota; kingdom Viridiplantae; phylum Streptophyta; class Magnoliopsida; order Piperales; family Saururaceae; genus Saururus; species Saururus chinensis. Next base: position 36,015,499 of record CP141140.1, read on the forward strand.
GACATTTAGCAGCGGTTTCTCAAATAGCCACAAAAAGGTTTTGAGAAACCTTTTAGCGGCAGCTTTTGAAACTCATATAGACCCCTTGCTAAAATGATTTAGTGGTGGTTTTTAGGCTGTTTTTTTAAAAACCACCTAGCGAGGGGCTGGTTTGGCTGCCACTAAAAGCGTTTGATTTTTGAAACTCATTAGCGGTGGCTACCAAAACTGTCACTAAAAAGCTTATGTTTTAGTGGTGGCTCATGGAACTGCCTATAAGTTCCCCACAAAAACTTTATGTGGGGCTCTTTTTAGCGGCAACCTGGAAACCACCGCTAAAAGTTTAGCGGTGGTTCTGAGACTTGTAGTGGGGGTTTAAAAACCACCATTAATAGTTATTTTTTGTAGTGAGATCTAAACATGAGGGAATTGTGAGTCTTTAAGAGAGGTTGGTGGTTTGTTTGTGTTATGTTCAAGTCTTGCTTATTAGTGCATTGATTAAACCAAGAGTGGTTGCCGTGATTTTTTACCTTAGTTGGGGTTTTTTCACATAAATGTTTTTGTGTGAATTTTCATGATTTTGGTTTGATGTTTGATAGAATAGTCATGACATATACTTGAGGTTCATGGATGGTTTCCGTCATATAAGATATTCCTTCTCAATGTGGCTAGAACTCTAATTCTAGATTTTGTTAAGCAATAGGGCTAGGATCAATCTAGTGATCCACTTAGTTGGACATGGATATTAAACTCATGACATGTTCTTTTGATCAAATATTGATGTAAGAATTACGGCTTCACATTCTAAATAAAAGTGGGGTTCTGCTAATAGAAAGGTTGTATCATGTTACATGCCATATGCACACGTGATAATGACCCATACCGCTAGCCCAGTTAGACGATTCGGCCTATGCTCGTGGCAAACATTACATCTATAGTACATACCCAAATCGCTTGATCACACACACAATAGCCAACCTATGGACAAACTTCAAATTGTAATCACATGACCAAACAAATGTCACACACCATATGAGCATGTGTTATTTACCCATATTGCTAGTCTGATTGCACGATATGCCCCGATTGTACTTATAAAAATTATATATCTTGTGTATAGCATACAAATGAAGCTATTAATTAGCAATGGGTACGAAATATATAGACAATTATGGAAAACAAAAAATATTATTAGATTGTTACTTAATCAGTCTTTGTGTGAGCATTCCCCTCTATTGGACACCTTCATCACCATGTTCACAATTATATGTTATTCATGGATAGCATTATATGACTACATGACTAGCGTGTACAAAAGTACATGACATGCATGAATAGCGTGTCATAAACTACACTATAGTAATACATATGATTGTGGATATGAAATGCATGAAAATCATGTTCAAAACAACAAGACATGAATGGATAGTGTTAAAAAATATACGATAGTAACAGAAGGATTGTCAAAAACTACATGACAAGCATTATTAGCGTGTTAGAAACTAAACGATAATAATATGTTTGCTCCCCGACTTGATAGTATTTGCCATGCCCCGGTACACACCACCCCTGACCCAAACCCAGTCCAAAGAGGAGACAGTACGCAGTGCGATGAGTGAAGTGAAAATGCGGAAAACTTAAACCATTTATGGGTGAAACACACATGAAAGTGAGAGCATGTGCCCTTTGTTCAAAAGCAAATAGAGAAATAAAAGGAGACTAATTAACAATCTTAGTCCACACATGCCCACATCATCTAGTTAACACATGAAACTAAGCCTCAAGGCTACACAAGTCTAAGCCAACAATAGCTAAACATAGAGTGAAGTAAAGTGAAATATAAGTTCAACATGTCATACAACAAATCTAACATGACCCAACAACTCTAACTCCTTATATATTATGCGCATTCAACATCATGCTCAATTTAGAGCCCATCCAAAACACCTGCATGGCACAACATACAACACCAAAACAATACCACAAATTAAGAGGGGTGAACTTAGCTCGTCAAGGGTTTTAAAACGGAATATAAACTCATGAAAATGTTGTATATATGCATTCTCAATCTAAACATGCTTCATATAACTATTCTCTAAAGTTGTGCAACATGAGATAATTCACATATATTCATACCACTTGTGCATCATGATGTAAAACACATTCCATAGACTCATATTCATGCCACCTACGCATCATAGGTTCATTCATATCCATAACACATACACACATCAAGTAGAATCATATTGATCTCATAATAGCATTGACATCTTTCATGATCATGTCTCAATATACACATTCACCCTGCATAATCAATTATATCAAATCACATTCCACCCAACCTGTTCAAGTACAATTATGTCATACATATACTTTGTGTAACATAAGCATGTGGTTGATGCATGTGTATGGATAAGTTCCATGACTGGGAAAATACCCCCTAATAAACCAGTCCACATGAACAAACCAGCCTAGATTCTCATGGTCTAGAATACACATAATTTTTTCTCATATAGAAAATCCGCTCTTTTCAACCCAGGGGAGGCAACATGTCCTCAAAAGGACGTAAAAGGAAAATCACATCCTTTTGGAAGTAAAACCTATTTGATAAACCTCCAAGTGGCTAATCCGGTAATCAATGACATCAAATTGCATCCAATCGACTAATCACTGCTAAACATTAGGAATACTTGCTTAAAAGTATTTTTATGATTCATGTGACATGATACATATGTGAGCAAACGTTAAATGAGTGCATGCATAGGTAAACATACTCTAATCAGTCCATAGGTTCATGATACATGGTCTATTTGTGACAAATAAAATTGTATAAGCATATGTAAGAATATACATGCATGGTAGTTTTCCTACTTAAGCTAAAACATGTGGAACATGAATCACTTATAATCAACGTGACATGTTCAAGCATCCTTAATTTATTGTGGTCATGACTTACTGGAATCATGTAGTAAATACGAAGAAATTATTAAAATATGGATTTAAAATAAGTAGAGCATCATGTTAAACCTAGACAAGTATAGTCATCATCATGCTTAAGCTAAATCATAACCCAAAGAAAGTTCACATGCAATTAAGCAACATTTATAAGTATTTGCGACTCTTATAGATAGCATCGCAAATACCACACTTTATAGCGATGTTTATATGTAAGCATTGCAAATATAAATAATTTGTGATGCTTTAAGCATCGCAAATATATAATAAAAAATTATTATTTTTGTGATGCTTAAAGGAAGCATCGCGTGCTTATTTTCTTGCCCGCGTGGGCAAAAAATTCACCCACGTAGGCTTTATTTCGGATGATATATATGTGCTCGCCTCCTCCCGCCACCCGTTTGTCTCAATAGCCGCCCATCGGCGCCGCTTCTAGCCACCCCAATTCACCCAGCTAGCCTTCCGCCGCTGCACCCTGTCACTCATAGCTTCCAATCGCCACGCGCAGCCGCCATCACCACCCCCTTATGTTCCCCTCTTCAATTGCCTTCCTTGTCAATTTGACAAGAAAACTTAAATGTAGGCTTCTTTCTCTTCCTATCTATAAACTTGTATGCATATTAAAATACAAACACTAGAACAAACAAAACTATAAGTGACACTTTTATTAGAGACACAATGCCAAACGTCGCTAAAAATAACTATTTGCGAAGTATATAAATGCATTGCGAAAGTTATAACTATTAGCTACGCTTTTTAAAAAAGCTTTGTTAATAGTATTACTAATAGCAATGCTTATAAAAGTGTCTCTAATACTAATATTATTTCTGATGCTTTAGATAAAGTGACACTAATATTTATAGATTAGAAATATATATATATATATATATATATATATATATATATATATATATATATATATATATATATATATATAACTATTAGCGATGCTTTTATAAGAGTGTTGCTAATAGTTTTAATTTTAATAAAAAAATTAAAAAATGTTAACTATTAGAGAAGTTTAGTAAAAATCGTCGCTAACAGTAACACTATTAGGGATGCTTATATCTAAGCGTCCCTATACTTGACCTATTAGCTTTTAAACAAACGTCATTAACTATTGTAAATTTAATTAACAAATTTAAAATTTCTAACTGTTAGCAATGCTTAACTCAAAGCATATCTAATAATAACACTATTAGGGACGTTTATATCTAAGCATCTACAATAGTTGAACTATTAGTGACGATTTTAAAAGAGCGTCTCTAATAGAATTAAATTTAATTAAAAAATTAAAATTTTCTATATAGCAGCGATAATTAATTAATAGCATCCCTAATAGTGAAACTTAAAGGGACACTATTAGGCAAACTTATATCTAAGTGTCCCTAATAGTTGAATTATTAGCAACACTTTCAAGAGAGCGCCGCTAATAGTTTTAAAATTTAATAAAAAATTTAAAATATTTAACTTTTAGTGACACTTAATTAAAAGCATGTCTAATAGTAACACAATTAGGGACACTTATAACTAAGCGTCCCTAATAGTTGAACTTTTAGCGACACTTTTAAAAGTGCATCGCTAATAGTTTTAAATTTAATAAAAAAATTAAAAATTTCTAACTATTAGCGATGCTTATTTAAAAGTGTCCCAAATAATAATACTATTAGGGACACTTATAACTAAGTGTCCCTAACACTTATAACTAAGTGTCCCTAATAGTTGAACTATTAACGATGCAATCAAAAGAGCTTCACTAATAGTTTTAAATTTAATTCAAAATTTTAAAATTTCAAACCCTTAGCGATGCTTAATTCAAAGCATCTCTAATGGTAACACTATCAGGGACACTTAGATACATCAGGGACACTTATATCTAAGTGTCTCTGATAGTGTTACTATTAGAGACACTTTAAATTAAGCGTCACTAATAGTTAGAAATTTTAATTTTTTATTAGATTTAAAACTATTTATAGCGCTTAATTAAAAGCATCCCTAACACTATTAGGGACACTTATGTCTAAGCATCCCTAATACTAGTACTACTAGCGTTGTTTTTAAGAAAGCATCGCTAATAGTAATAAATTTTAAAAGAAAATTACAACTATTTGTGACGCTTTGATAAAACCATCTCAAATAGTATTTGTATTAGTATTTATATATATTAAATAAATTTAATATTGCATTTATTAATAAAATATGTTTTATTTAATATTTAATATGTATATATAATATATTTTATTTAACTATTTACTATTTATATTTATAATAAATTAATAACTAAATAAGAAAAAAATTTCCCCACTCCTCATAGCTTAGGCTTACATTGATGCGCGTAAGAGAGAGAAAGAGGAGATAGAGATGAGAGTGGAGAGAGGAGAGAGAGAAAGAGGGGACAAGGGTTAGTGGGGAAGAAATTAGTTTATATTTTTTAGGACTTTTTATTATATTATTATATTTAAAAAATAAAATATATTAGCGATCTTTTGACATATGCATCGCTAATATATTTTATTTAAATTATCTTATTGATTTTAAAATATAATTTATAATAAAAGAGGGAGAGGGTAGAGAGAGAAAAAGAAGAGAGAGGAGAGAGAAAAGAGAGAGAGAGATGAGAGAGTGGAGAGAGGGAGGAATTCAATTTTTATGTTTTAAGTTTTTAGTAATTATTATATTTTAAAACTAATTAAAAAGAAATAAAAGAAAATATATTAGCGACACATGGGAAGCTCCGTTGCTAATAACCTTAATATTAGTGACAAATATGCTTATGCATTGCTAATACATTAGTTATTAGCGATGCTTATACTAAGTGTTGCTAAGAGGAAAAAGCTAGGAGAGAGAGAGATAAGAGAAGATATAGAGAGAAGAGAGATAGAGGAGAGAGAGAGGATAGGAGATGAGAGAAACTGAGGGAAGTAAGAGTGAGAGGAGGAGAGGAAGAGAGGAAAGAGAATGAAGAGGGATTAGAGGTGAGAGGGAGGAGAAGATGAAGAGAGGAAGGAAAGAGAGTGAGGAGGGAGATGAGAGAGAGAGGAGAGATAGAATGAGGAGGGAGGTGAGAGAGAAAGGAGAGGAGAGAGAAAGATGAGGACAAAGAGTGAGGAGAGAGTGAAGAGAGAGGATAGGAGAGGAGAGAGAGTGAGGAGGGAGGTGAGAGAGGGAGGTGAGAGAGGGAGGAGGAGAGAGAGAGGAAATGTTTTTTTAAAATAAAAGTGTCCCTAATAGTGACACTATTAGGGATGCTTATATCTAAGCGTCCCTAATAGTTGAACTATTAGTGGTACTTTTAAGAGAGCGTTGCTAATAGTTTTAAATTTAATAAAAAATATTCAAAAATATTAACTATTAGTGATGCTTAATTAAAAACGTCCGTAATTGTAACACAATTAGGGTCACTTATATCTAAGTTTCCCTAATACTAGTACTAATAGTTACAAATAGTTATAAATTTAAAAAAAATTATAACTATTTGCAATGCTTTGCTAAAACTGTCGCAAATAGTATTCGTATTAGTATTTATATATAATAAATAAATTTAATATTATATCTATAGATAAAATATATTTTATTTAATATTTAGTATTTATATACATAATATATTTTATTTAACTATTTAGTATTAATACATAATAAAAAATAACTAAATAAGAAAAAATTTCCCCACTCCTCATAGCTTAGGCGCACGTTGACGCATGCAAGAGAGAAAGAGGAGATAGAGATGAGAGAGGAGAGAGGGAAAAAGATGGGAGGGAGAGAAGAGAGAGAGAGAGGAAAGAGAGAGGGGGGAAGAAATAAATTTATATATTTTTAGGAATTTTTTTATTATTATATTTAAAAATATTCATATAATTAAAATAAAATATATTAGCAAAATTTCGGTAAAAGAGAGGAGAGAGGGTAGAGAGGTAGGTGAAAGAGAGTATAGAGAGGGAGGAATTTAATTTTAATTTTTTAAATTTTTTTATTAACTATTATATTTAAAAAATAACTCAAAAGATGTAACACCCCGACCTAGAAAACCTGACCTAGACCAGAGGTTAATTCGGAAGATAGAATCGGAGTATATAAAATAAGCAGAAAAATTAAATCAGACTCAGAAATACTCCAAAAACTGCCCCAGAAAAATGATCGGAATGGCAATTTATAAAAAACTGGTCTGCTAGTGTACAGGGGAAGCAAAATGTTTCAATCGACAAACTAGTCGGTGCGCCGACATGCTATGCACGTGTTTGTCATGTGTCCCACACACGTCTCAGGGGACCTGCATCAAGCGGATGATTGCAATCGTGCACTGCCGCATGTCTCACGGCCCTGGATTGGCTCGCCTTTGATTATATCAGTTATTCCGTCCTTTCTTGAATATTTATTATTATTTCATTTTAGTACAATTCTAACTTCAAAATGCGATAACTTTTTATCCCGAAGTCGGAATTGTACGATCTTGGTACCAATGGACTTGTATCGACGATCCCTTCAAAACTTGAGCACACATTGGTAGGTTATCTCACACTTTAAAAGTGGGTCCCTTCCCGAGGTTGTAACCTTCGTTCTTGACCTCCGATTAGTGTGTTCTTTGATTCGTTATGCTCGTTACTTCAAGCTCTAACCAGATACCTTAAAACCCCTTAAAATTTAACTAAAATTATATAATTACTCCTAACACTCTTAGGTTAAGCGTAATCGGAACACAGGGTGCCACAAAAGAAATAAAAGAAAATGTATTAGCTACCCACAGGAAGTTGGGTCACTAATAACCTTAATATTAGCGACGAATACACTTATGCATCACTAATACATTAGGTATTAGTGACACTTATAACTAAGTGTCGCTAAGAGAAGAGAGAGAGCTAGGAGAGAGGAGAGAGAAGAGAGAAGAGACAAAAAGGAGAGAGCGTGAGGAGAGAGAGGATAGGAGATGCGAGAAACTGAGGGAGGTGAGAGTGGGAGTGAGAGGAGGAGAGAGAGTGAGGAGGGATCATAGGTGAAAGGGAGAAGAAGAGGGAGAGAGAGGAGAGAGAAAGATAAGAGGAGGAGAAGGGAGGTGTGAGAGAGAGAAGGGTGGAGAGAGGGGAGAGAGAATGAGGAGGGAGGTGGGAGAGAGAGTAGAGACAGAATGAGGAGGGAGAGGATAGAGCATTAGAAGAGAGAGAAGAAAGAGGATAAGAGAGGAGAGAGAGTGAGAAGGGAGGTGAGAGAGAGGTGGAGAGGGAGGAGAGAGAGAGAGGACAAAGTGAGATAGGAGATATTCTTATTAAAATAATAGTATTCGTGACTCTTATAGATGCGTCGCAAATACCACACTTATTAGCGACGCTTATATGTAAGTGTCGCAAATAATGTGCTTTTTGCAACACTTATTAAAAGCATTGCAAATATAAACAATTTGTGATGCTTTAGTAAACATCACAAATATATAATAAAGAATTATTGTTTTTGTGATGCTTCCTAAGTGTCGCGTCCTTATTTTACTACCCGCGCGGGCAAAAAATTTGCCCACATGGGCTTTATTTCGGGTGATATATATGTGATCGCCTCCCCCCTTCCATTCCTCCCCTCTTCGATCGCCTCCCCCCACACGTATCTACCGCCGCCCGTGGGTGTCACGCCCAACCACCACAATTTGCACCGCTGCATCCTGTGGCGCAAGCTTCCGATTGTCATGCCCAGCGCCTATCACCTCCCCTTCTGTTCACCCCTCTTCATTCGCATTCCTTCCCGCTTGTCTGTGCCTACCATAGCCTGTCGGTGCCACATCCAGTGCCCTGATTCTCCTCTCCATCTTTCCACCACCGCACCCCATAGCACTGATCGTTTATAATTAAACCCTTTACAAGTGTACAAGGTAATTGTACTAGGATAAGTATTTAAGGGTTTTCGAACCTCAGGGATGGATGGATTATCACTAAATCTAAAGAGGAATTTGCTATTTGAAAACTAAAAACAACTTAAACTTAAATTAAGCAAAAGAAAGAAATCAACTAGTTTAAAAAATAAGAGATTAATATAATAGAAATTACTTAGGAAATTGAATCCACTCTAGAACCATAACAATTCCTTAACTTTTAATCTAAATCTAGTGTGAATATGAACAAGTATTCTCAACTACAAGCTAGAATTACTTCAGAAGGAATCATTAATTAAATTCCATAGCATAAACTATCTTCGACAATAGCACGACTCATCTACACTAAACTAGCTATAGGCATGACCCATCTAATCTTAGTATAACTCATCCAAGTCATTAATTATCTGAACATTAAAACTATTGTATGACCATCTCATCTAAATCATAGAAATTAGAATCGGTGTAAATATCAAAACCTTATCAATCTATCATCTACAAGACAATAAATCAACATAGATTTAAATAAACATTAAAAGCTCTTCCATTAAAAAGGAAATCCATATCATACAATTGTCATCATTCACAACTGAGATCTAAATTAAAAAGAAAAGAAACTGAAATTTATCTATAGCTTCATCAACTCCCAAGTAAAAGAAAAGTCTAGCCTTCCATTGTAGAAGAAAGTATTTGAATCTCCATTAAAAGCTTTGAGTTCTCTTCCATCTTCTTCTTCCTTTTTCTCTTCCTAAAATCTACTAGAATCCTCCAATTTTAAGCCAAATATGTCTTTTTATAGGCATAAGTTCCGTAGGAAGAAGTCCAATATGAAAAGGATTGGAATTTAGGTCAAACAAGGAAACTGTGCGTTATGCCGTTCGAATGCTATACTGAGTTTTTCTTCAAAATCACGTTATCCCGTTCTAACGCCCTGGATGCCCGTTCAAATGGCTACAATGTTTCTGCAATCTGGACAGTCCATATTCTGTTCATTAAGCTTTCTTTCATGTCCATCTTAGTTTCCAACTTGTTTATAACTCCGAAAAGTTGTCCAAATCACTTTAAACCATGTCAAGACTATTTTGAATTATTTTAAACATCGTCCAAGTACCTCAATAAGCATACTTTACCTACAAAACATAAAATATCATCCTTTAGACATGTATAATGTACTTAAAATCCCAACTTTGTTCAAATACATATCTAAACTACTAATAACTATAAAATTATTAATAATTAAACTAAAATACTAATATCTATCTTAATCTAAATAAACCATAACTAACTCTAAATTAACCTAATCTATACTAGGAAATAAGGTAAAAAAACATATAAAATAGATATATATTTCATACTTATCAAGCACACAACTTCAGTTTGACAAACCAAACTGCCATCACCTCCTCCCTTCCGTTCCTCCCCTCCTCAATGCCACCCACGGCTGCTTGTGTGTCCCTATCACCGCCTATCCGTGCCGCACCCAGTCGCCCCGATTCGCCCTGCTAGCCTTCTGCCACTGCATCCCGCTACGCATGACTTCCGATCACCGCACCCAGCTGCCATTATTGCGCCAGCTATACCCCACAGCCCATCCGCCCATCATCGCCCAACTGCCCATTGCCTCGTCACCCCCACCCCCGCTGCCCAATCCCCTTCTTCCCCCCTCTTCTTCCCTACTCGCCTAAGGAAGTGGAGAAGGGCGGCGCCGGCCCCTCTCCTCTCCCTCCTCCCCCCTCTGTTCCCTCCCCACTGAGGAAGCCCTTCAGCTGCTTCCTCCGTGCAGAGGGAGCAGGGGGGAGGGGCAAGGGGGAGAAGTGCGGAGCCCAGCCGCCCCTGTGCCCATCTCCGCCTAGCATGCTTCTTCTTCCCTCTTCTTTTCCCAATGCTGGAGGAAGTGGGGAAGGGTGGTTCCAGAATTCGACGCCACCCCTCTCCTGTCCCTCCCCCTTTGCTCCCTCCTCACTAAGGAAGTCAGCCGCTTCCTCAGTGCAGAGGGAGCAGATCCCCCCTGTCCTGCCCAACTCAGGATGACAAGGGGGTAGAATTAAGGGGGGAGGGGCTCCGGCAGATGGCCCCTACCCCCACCCTGCTCTTCCTCTACCCTCACCCCCTTACAATGCAAAGGAGGGGCTCCAGCTGGAGCTCCTCTTCCCCCCAAAGCATAGGAGGAAGAGGAGAAGGGCGATGCCGGATGTGCCGCCCCTCTCTTCTCCTCATCCCCCTTCCCCTTCCAATTAGTAAAGGATGGGCTCCACAGCCCAAAGCATCTTCTCCTTCCGGACTCCGGCATCCATCCCCGAAATCCTGCTGAAGGCGGCATTTTGTTTTTAAAATTTTTAATTTATATTAGCGATGCTTTTGTAAGTGCCGCTAATAACCAGTTTTTATTATTTTTTCGTTTTTACTAACACTTTTTAAAGCATCGTTAATAGATGTTGTTTTATTTTTTTAAAAGAATTTCTTATTAGGGAAGCTTTTATATGCATCGCTAATAACCATTTTTTTATTTTTTATTATTTTTATTAGCAACGCTTTCAAAAGCGTCGCTAATAACCCTTTTTGTTATTTCTTTAAAAAAATTTCTTATTAGTGACACTTTTTTAAAGCGTCACTAACTATTATTTTTTGATTAATTTTTTTATATTAGGGACGCTTTCATAAGCGGCTAATTATTTTTTTATTATTTTTATTATTAGAGACGTATATGTAAGCATCACTAAAAAAATATTTTTTAAATTTTTTATATTAGCGACACTTTAGAAAGCTTCACTATTAAATTATTGTTAGAAATTGTTAGAATTAAGCATTGTTAATAATTAACTATTAGTGATGCCTAATAAAATATTAGAAAAGGAAAATAATTAGTGACTCAAAAATAAATGTCACTAATAGTAGACTATTAGTGACACTAATGAGCAATGGGGACTCTATTTTTATCAACGTATTTACTGACACTCTTTAAGCTTCACTAATAGTTATTAGCGACAACTGTATGACTATTAGCAGCGCTTAAAAGCATCGCTAATAGTCATTTTTGTTGTAGTTAGAACCTAAAACTTTAGTAAAAAAAAGATATTGGGCAACTTAGAGATTGCACTTGGTCCCTTCTAGTTGCCAACTTCTAGTTGGCAGTTGGACCCATGTAGATGCCAGACTGGCAGTAGCCAATTTGCAGTTATCAACTTATAGGAAGACACTAGCATAAACATATGCATGACATTCACCCTTAAGCAAAACACACAGACCATAACTCAAATCAATGTGGGGAAAAAATTAGAACTTAACATACCAAAGCAAAATACCCAATTAGTATGTACAAAAATTCATATTTAGCATGTATAAATAAAAACTTAGCCCCGGCCCAAAAGACACAAATCAATTTAAAAAACCAACCTAAAAGTATGTTTCTTCTTCTTCTTCTAATCTATAAATTTTGAAATTAAAACAAAAAACGTATAACTTTCATAAGAAGATATCTAACCCTATTCTCAAACAACCGGTTCTCCTCCGTGGGTGAGAAGAACGGAGTTGCTACAATGAGATAAACCATTCTAACTTTCTAGACTTGAGAATCTATGCTGGTACGTCCGTGTGCACTGATTTACCAGGGGGCACCTCCTGTTTACAAGATTTGTTTAAACTGCTCCAGTCTTCATTTTAAGGAACTAAAACTTCCTTTTTGGTATTTCCTGGGTGAGCAGGTCTATTTTGCCTTCATCCAGGGTGAGCAAGTTGATTTCTTATCGAGAAACATTCATCATGGTATTCGAGCATGTGGTGTATGGACTATAATGCTTATAATTATACCTATTTGTAGGGGGTAATGATATTTTAACATGCAAGATGAATGTGGATTGTTATACTTGAATATGGAGGATCAATGTTCATTATGTAAGATTTCTAAACTTTAACCGGTTTATTTAAATTTCCATTTAGTGATCATTGTGGTTTAATGTTAACTTTGATCGGTTTGACTTATTTCCAAAATTAAAGTTGTTAACAATGGTTTTGGATCAAAATTTCTTCATGAAGATGGTTTTTACGTTAATATAAGTCAATAGGAATTTTTTGGATTTTTTTTAAAAAATAACTATTTTACCGAAAAAGTTAGGGGGTGGGACCCATCATGGACTTTAATTTGGGTTTAAAATGAGCAAAGTTTCCATTTTTAGGGTAAAACCCTATTTATTCCCCACAAATATATTAGGTTTAGCCCAAAGCCTTCTATAAATAGAAATGCTCAACCACTTTCCCAATTGGGAAGGGCTGAAAATCTGGAGTCTAGGAGCCCTAATCCCAATTTCTCAAAAAGGAAATGTGATTAAGGTAAGGATTAGCCTAATCTTTCATTACCTTTTAGGGTTTCTCCTAAACTTTTCAAATCCCTTATTGTTGTGCACGGTGACCAGACTCGACCAGTTTCGCGAAGGACTATTACTTTATTGTTTTCATAGTTGCATTGGACGATTTGCTATTGTAATAGTTTAGTATTTTGGATATTTTGATGCAAAATGGGTTGGTTCAGTTAGTGGTCCGGGCTAGCCGAACCACTAACTAGCATGCGCTCCTAGGCAACTGGGCTGGCCTTGGGTTGGGTTGGCGCGACTCCCTAGGGGACTAGTCATCCCCTATATGGGGCGATCCTCTCTATTTTCAAAGTTATGCAAAGTATTCCAGTTTCTTTCCTTTCTTCATTACTTCTTCCCTTTCCCTGCATAATTCTCCTAGGTACCGATCGTGCCTGCATCGGGCACATCATTGGTATCCGAGCTTTACGATCCCCGGACATGGCTCGAGGTAAACAATCTGCTACTGTTCCCAAGGTTAATCCGGAGAAGGAGGTACCAGCATCAGCACCTACTTCTGCAGACAGCCCGAAGGCCGTTACCCTCACATACAGAAATTTGAGATAGAGCGGATGGTGGCAGACATGCTTCAGTCCGGAATCATTCGTCCTAGTATGAGTTCTTATTCATCTCCAGTGTTGTTGGTTTGCAAGAAAGATGGTTCGTGGCGGTTTTGTGTTGACTACCGTGCTTTGAACGCCATCACCGTCAAAGACAAATATCCCATTCCTGTGGTTGAAGAACTGTTGGATGAATTGACAGGTGCCAGGGTCTTTAGTAAGCTTGATCTTCGTTCCGGCTATCACGAGATTCATGTGCAGCCTAGGGACGTGCACAAGACCGCATTCCGGACTCATGACGGCCATTTCGAGTTTTTGGTTATGCCTTTTGGATTGACCAATGCCCCCTCCACGTTCCAGTCTCTCATGAATGATATTTTTAGGCCCTTTCTGCGTCGCTATCTATTGGTCTTCTTTGATGACATATTGGTGTACAGTAGATCGTGGACAGAACACTTGACGCATCTCAGGTCAGTTTTTTCTATCTTGCATGCTAACTCCTCATTTCTGAAGCGTTCGAAGTGTTCCTTTGGCAGTCCGTAGGTTGATTATCTAGGTCACACTATCTCCCAGAACGGTGTTCTACTGATCCGACCAAAGTGGCCGCCATGCACTCTTGGCCGACTCCAACATGTGTCCGAGCGCTCAGGGGTTTTCTTGGCCTTACAGGTTATTATCGTCAGTTTATCCATCGGTATGGCGAGTTGTCTCGTCCTCTTATAGAACTGTTAAAGAAGGGGGCATTCGCATGGTCACCCGCAGCCCAAACAGCCTTTGAGGGGCTCAAGCAAGTGATGGCGTCTGCCCCGGTCTTGCTCTTACCAGATTTTAATCGGCCATTTGTGGTGGAGACGGATGCGTTAGAGGCGGGCTTGGGTGTTGTCCTATTGAAGGACAACCGCCCTATAGCTTATTTCAGTAAGGCTCTGGCTGGTTGCTCCTTGTCTATGTCAGTATATGAAAAAGAAATATTGGCTATCATCCTCGCCGTTGCCAAATGGTGTCCATATTTATTGGGTCGTTGATTTCTAATTCGTACCGATCACCAACCGTTGAAGTATTTTTTTGGATCAACGAGTGTCTACTCCTGCTCAGCAAAGGTGGGTGAGCAAGTTGTTGGGCCATGACTATGAGTTAGTATACAAAAAGGGGTCAGAAAATATAGTCACTGATGCACTCTCTCGCAGTCCAGCCCCGGGCTCCTGCTTCGCGTTCTCCACCCTTTCTTGCCCGTTTGTTGAGGAGCTCCAGCAGGCCTGTGGTATGGATTCATGGACATAGGTGGTTATTGCCGCCCTTCAGGCTGACCCAGCAGCCCGGCCTTTCTTTGTGTGGTGGGATGGTCTTCTCTTCTGAAAGACCGTTTGTGGGTTCCCGATGTTTCTGATCTCCGCTGCCGTATCATGTTGCATTTCCATGACACTCCTGTGGCTGGTCACGAGGGGTCTTTCCGTACCTATAAAAGGGTTAGCTAGAGTTTCTTGTTGCAGGGCATCCGTTGCGCCGTCCATGATTACGTGGCTGCTTGTGATGTTTGCCAGAGGGCTAAAGCCACCACAACATCACCGGCCGGGTTGCTACAACCCTTGCCTATTCCAGATAAGGTTTGGGAGGACATTTTGATTGATTTCGTGGAGGCTTTGCCTGTGGTACAGGGTAAGTCCGTCATCATGGTTGTGGTGGACAGATTGTCTAAGTATGCTCATTTCTGCGCGCTGGGCCATCCCCTCACAGCTAAGACCGTTGCTGAGCTCTTTGTTTGTGAGGTGGCGTGCCTACATGGTATGCCGTGTACGATTGTTTCTGACCGGGATCAGATATTTCTCTCGCAGTTCTGGCAAGAGTTTTTCATGTTGGAGGGATCTTCTTTACATATGAGCACCACTTATCATCCTCAGATGGATGGACAGACGGAGGTGGTTAACTGTTGCCTGGAGCAGTATCTTCGCTACTTTACTATGATGCAGCCCCATCGGCGGCTTCAGCTCCTTCCCTGGGCTGAGTGGTCTTATAATATGGCATATCACACGTGCCCTAGGTTCACCCCATTTGAGGTGCTCTATGGTCATTCACCGTCGACTGTCTTATCTTATGTGCCCCATCGCTCGTCCATTGTTGAGGTGGATTATATGTTGCAGACGCATTATGAGGTCTTAAGCCAGCTTAAAGAGAATTTGTCGGCTGCTCATAACAAGATGAAGCAGGTTTATGATCGTTGCCATATGGATCGGGAATTTGCTGTTGGTGATTTGGTCTATGTCTCGGTCCTCCCTCAGCACCAGTCTTCTTTGTTTCAGCCTGCACACTCCAAGCTTGCTCCCCGCTTTCATGATCTGTATGTTATTAAGGAGCGTGTTGGACCGGTGGCATACCGCTTGACTCTACCTCCTGATTCTTTAGTTCATCCTGTGTTTCATGTATCTCGTTTGCGACATTTTGTGGGTGATAAATCTTTGGCAGTGGGCGCTCCTCCTCCTCCCCTGCTGGGGCCGGTTTCACCAGCCGATCCTGTCCCTGCTGTTGTCCTGCAGAAGCGTCGGGTTCGACACTCTGGGCGTATTATCGCTGAGGTCTTGCTTTCTTGGCAAGGTCAGCCTCTTGAGGATGCAACGTGGATGCCTGAAGATGATTTTCTGGCTCATTTCCCAGCTTGGTCGCCTTGAGGACAAGGTGAATAGCGGAAGCATGGTGGAGTGTTGTGCACGGTGACATGACTCGACCAGTTTCGCGAAGGACTATTGCTTAGGTTTTACTTTATTGTTTTCATAGTTGCATTGGATGATTTGCTATTGTAATAGTTTAGTATTTTGGATATTTGGATGTAAAACGGGTTGGTTTAGTTAGTGGTCCGGGTTTGTCGAACCACTAATTCGCATGCGCTCTTAGGGAACTGGGCCAGCCTTGGGTTGGGTTGGCACGACTCCCTACGGGACTGGTCATCCCCTATATGAGGCGATCCTCTCTATTTTCAAAGTTAGGCAATTACAGTATTCGAGTTTCTCCCCCTTTCTTCATTATTTCTTGTTGTGCCCAGTGTAGGCACAATCGATAAAGGGAAAGGGAAAGGGAAAGGAAGTTCTGGAATTTCATTAAACATAACCACAAAGGAGGAAGATGACCCCTTTATGGGGAGTCGCACCCCACATTGGGGATCGTGCCACTAGTGGGCCCAGTTCACCCGTGGTCCACTAGTGCGCCCATTACAAATCATCCAGAATACAAATAATAGTCATCTGCTAATCATAAGGGAAACTAGCCTAATGAACATAATTAAAGTACTGAAATATAAAGGTAGATACTAAGCCTAGTGCACTCGTGCACAACACTTCTTCCCTTTCCCTGCGTAATTCTCCTAGGTACGGATCGTGCCTGTATCGGCGCATCACTTATTTCACCAAGGTTTAATCTCGATTTCTACCCAAAAAGCTACTGATCTGAACCTCTATTTTAAACCCTTATAAAGGAATTTCTTTTTTGAATCCACTAAACCCTAGAATATAAGATTTTTTACAAGATTTAGGTGTTTTAAATCAAATTTATGAAGGTATTAACAAAAACCCTATGTTGGGTAGGATTTGAAGGTGTTGGAGGAGTGATTTCAAGTGAAAAAGCTTATAGAAGGTAAGGGATTTCATCCTAAATGTGTCTGTGATTTCATATTTGAGTTTTGATGGAGTTTGAAGTGGGTTTCCATGGATTTGAGCTTTAATGGCGGATTTAGTAAACCTTAATCTTTCTTTGTGCTTTTGGTTGTAAATGACTAGATTTATTGTTTCCTAGGCATGGATTTCATTATTATGATGATTGGGAGTGAGATTTGAAGGTTTATGATGTTTATGTGAAGTTTCGGTTTCGGATTCGAAGTGGGGAAGACAAACCAGAAAAATCAGTCCTGGCATTCGAATGGCCTTATAGGGCGCAAGGCCGTTTGAATGCCAACATAGCAAATTTTTGGATTTTTGCTATTTTGCTCATTTTAGCATTTTTACTCTTGAGTATCATTTCTTATTACTTTGATGAGTAATATATGCTTTGATAAGCTACTGGAAGTGTTAAGTAGATTTTATGTAATTTGGTTGGGCATGTTATAAATTCTTGTATAGAATCCATGATTGAGTGATTCACTATATTTTAGTATGATTCTAGAAAAGTTCATAGTATGATTCTAGTATGTTTTCATGTAGCATGATTAAATTATGGGTAAATGATAGTGTCATGTTTAGCTTCAACTGTGATAAGTATGAAATATATATCTATTTTATATGCCTTTTTACCTTATTTGCTAGTGTAGATTAGGTTAATTAAGAGTTAGTTATGGTTTATTTAGATTAAGATAGTTATTAATACTTTAGTTTAAGTATTAATAATTTTATAGTTATTAGTAGTTTAGATATGTATTTAAATCAAGTTAGAATTTTAGTTATATTCTACATGTCTAAAATATGATATTTTATATTTTGTAGGAAAAATACGCTTATCGAGGTACTTGGACGATATTTGGAATAATTCAAAATAGTCTTGACATGCTTTAAAGTGATTTGGACAACTTTTTGAAGCTATAAACAAATTGGAAATTAATATAGACATGAAGAAAAGCTTAATGAATAGAATATGGATTGTCCAGAAAAACTGTCCAGATTGCAGAAACAGTGTAGCCATTTGAACGGGGCGTTTGAAGTATCAATCACAACTCCTCCACTCTCACACACACTCTATAGCAAAGTTAGAAGCCCAAATTGGACAACTAGCTAATGCTATTAATAAGAGAGAGATGGGGACGTTGCCAAGTCAACCCCTACCAAACCCTAAAGGTTAATTTCAGGTAGAGGGAGATCCTCCCTCTAATGAACAAGTTAATTCCATAATGACCCTCAGGAGTGGGAGGATTGTTGACAAGAGTGTTGGGGGGACACCAGTGACAGATGATAGGAGTGAGGAGTTAGAGAGGGCAGCCCCTAATGAACCTGAAGTAGAAGTTAGTGCACCACATGAGAAGGAGTTTGTATCTCCTTCCCCTTCCTCAGAGCCATAGTCTAAGACCACTTCCAAGGGATCTTATATCCCTAGGGCACCTTTTCCTCAGTGTCTTGACATGGCCCCACCATTTAGAAAGAGCACAGCTAGGACTGATGAGATTCTTGAGACTTTCAAACAAGTCAAAATTAGTCTCCCCCTCTTAGAAGTCATTAACCAATTCCTTGCTTATGCTAAGTTCCTCAAAGACCTATGCACTGAAAAGCGTAAATCCAAGACCCATGTATCTGAGAAGGTTTTTCTCACCGAGCAAGTAAGCTCTCTTTTGAAGTTTGACACCCCACCTAAGTATGACCCTGGAGTACCCACTATTTCGTGTGTCATAGGTGATTAATCCATTCATAGGGCCCTCCTTGACCTTGGTGTGAGTGTCAATCTACTCCCTTACTTGGCTATGAGCAATTAGGGTTAGGAGAATTGCAGCCTACATCAGTTACCTTGCAGCTAGCCAACCGTTTTGTGCGTAAGCCTCGAGGAGTCATTGAGGATGTCTTAGTGAAGGTTGACTGGTTCTTCTTCCCTGTTGATTTTATTGTCTTAGATATGGAAACTGGTGCCAACTCCACAGATCAGATTCCTATCATTCTAGGTTGTCCATTCCTTGCCACAGCTAATGCATGCATAAATTGTAGGATAGGGGTAATGGAGATGACCTTTGGGAATATGAAAGTGCAACTAAATACTTTTGATGTGTCTAACCATTTGCCTGCAACTTCTAATGCTGAATATTTTATGGTAGACAAATTTAGATTTGATGCTTATGATAGAGGTCCATCTTTTGTAGCATCAGCCCATAATCAAGTCATGCCTTCTAATTTTCATACATCATCTTTTTGGAGACTTAAGAGAAAGAGCCAATGCTAATATCTACCAACCGCCTTGATATATTTGAGAATGTTGGCAATGTCTAGCTAAAGACAATAAACTTAGCACTTCTTGGGAGGCAACCCATGTTTTTGATATATTTCTTTTCCTTCCTTTTGTTTATTTTATTTGCTTCATTTAGGCTTTATTTACTTATTTTCTCAGTTTTTTTTCTCATTATAGTTTTTCTTCTTTTATGGGATATAATACTTTAGGTTTGGGGGAATGCTCATCACTTATATTTATTTCTTTTCTCCAATCCTATGTACTTCATTTTCAGATTAGTGGAAGTTATGCTTTCAGGTGATATCTTTCTTCCCCTCTCTTACTTATTCTTGTCATTGTAGTATATATTTTCTTTAACATTGAAGACAATGTTCAGTTTAGGTTTGGGGGTGTAGAAATATATTTTTTTTTCTTTATTATATTTCTTTTAGCTTGTTTTAGAGTATTTTTTTGTTTTTCTTTTATTTTCTTTTCTTTTAAGTGGTTTTTATCGCTTATTTTCTTTTAAAAGCATATGTAAGTTTTTAAAGAGATCAATTTCATAAAGAAAGTTCAAGTAATTAATTAAGTGATGAAAATGATTAAGTGAGAAATTTCTATTTTATTTTCATTATCTTGGATAATTATGCTTATATTTTTAAATCACATTTCACACACTTGAAACTTGTAGGAATATAGTTTTATGATTTATTACTTGTAATCTTAGTGGGATATCTTTAACAGAGCACATATTTTTGAAAACTTGGCAATTGAGTAATTTTTAATATTTTATGATAGATCTTTATGCTTAGCTTTTATTTGAAAAAAAAATGGGATAAGTGTGTATAGAAAAAAAAATTAAAAAAAAATTATGAAAAAAAAGAATGAAAAAAATATAGATTGAATGAAAAAAAAATTGATGATGAAAAAAAAGTAAAGGTTTGTTTCATTTTTTACTGAGTAACCGGACCTTGTGCCTAGGCAAGTATAAGGGATCGCGCCAAAAGGTGAAAAGTTGAGATAAATTCTTTTATGATTTGCTTGGTTCTGTAGCCTTTATAGTTTGAGTTATTAAGCTTGAGGGGTGTTTTAACACCTAGTGCCTTGAGCCAACTGGATTAGGGACCACTAGCCTAACACTTATTACATAGACTATTTAGAAAGCTTAATAGAACTAAGTATTGCACAAGTCATATTTTGATATATATTATACTCTTATTCCCTAAATTTAATTGAAATTTGAAGGCTATTACATTAGGGTTTATTATGAGATATTAAGGATGAAAGATCGTCATTGTTATATTTTTGAGTTAGTGAACTGTAATGAGCTTGGTTAATGGGTCACATAAGATATGCTTGTTAATAAATAATGAAATTGTATGACTACAAAGTTTCTACATTTTATGTTTTTGAAATGTATATATGTAGTTTCACAATTATTTCTAAGATGGGGTTATAGAATGGATTATTCCTTACTTGAAAGTGATCATATCAAAATTGTTTACTTGTTTCAAGTATTTGTGGTTGGTTCTTTTTAAAAATAGTTGTGTTTTTGAGAGAAGATTGTTTTTCAAATTTTTGTTTTCTTGTTTGTTTTATTTTTCTTAGGATTAGATGTTTGTAGGTATCATTGCTGCAAACCTTCACGAGACACAACTCGTCCAACTAAAGACACCTAGGGGTTTAAAGGCTTGGTGCATACGCTAAATGCAATTGTAATTCCCTACGAAAGTGGCTTTTATTTATTTTTCTAGATTAGTTGTTTTATTTTGTTTTTGTTTTGCTCGAGGACTAGCAAAATATAGGTTTGGGGGTATTTGATAAGTATGAAATATATATCTATTTTACATACTTTTTTACCTTATTTGCTAGTATAGATTAGGTTAATTAAGAGTTAGTTATGCTTTATTTAGATTAAGATAGTTATTAATACTTCAGTTTAATTATTAATAATTTTGTAGTTATTAGTAGTTTAGATATGTATTTAAATCAAGTTAGAATTTTAGTTATATTCTACATATCTAAAATATGATATTTTATATTTTGTAAGAAAAATGCGCTTATCGAGGTACTTGGATGATATTTGGAATAATTCAAAATAGTCTTGACATGCTTTAAAGTGATTTGGACAACTTTTCGGAGTTATAAACAAGTTAGAAATTAATATGGACATAAAGAAAAGCTTAATGAACAAAATATGGATTGTCCAGAAAAATTATCAATATTACAGAAACAGTGTAGCCGTTCGAACGGGGAGTTTGAAGTATCAAACGGGATAACATGAATTCGGACAAAAATCCAATATAGGCGTTCGAACGGGATAACACGTAATTTCCTAATTTTAGCCAATTTTTAATCCTTTTCATATTGGACTTCTTCCTATGGCTCTTATGCCTATATAAAGACATATTTGGCTTAAAATTGAGGATTCTAGTAGATTTTATGAAGAAAAAAATGAAGAAGAAGATGGAAGAGAATACAAAGCTTTTAATGGAGATTCAAGTGCTTTCTTCTACAATGGAAGGCTAAACTTTTCTTTTACTTAGGAGTTGATGAAGTTATAGATAAGTTTAAGTTTTTTTTCTTTTTAATTTAGATTTTAGTTGTGAATGATGACAATTGTATGATAAAGATTTCCTTTTTAGTGAAAGAACTTTTCATGTTTATTCAAATCTATGTTGATTTATTGTCTTGTAGATGATAGATTGATGTGGTTTTGATATTTGTATCAATTCTAATTTCTGTGATTTAGATGAGATGGTCATACAATAGTTTTAATGTTCATATAATTAATAACTTGAATGAGTTATACTAAGATTAGACGAGTCATGCCTATAGCTAGTTTAGTGTAGATGATTCGTGCTATTGTCGAAGATAGTTCATGCCATGAAATTTAATTAATGATTCTTTCTAAAGTAATTCTAGCTTGTTGCTAAGAATACTTGTTCATATTCACACTAGACAGATTAAAAGTTAAGAACTTGTTATGGTTATATAGTTGATTCGATTTCCTAAGTAAATTCCATCAAATTAATCTCTTGCTTTTAAACTAGTTGATTCCTTTCTTTTACTTAATTTAAGTTTAAGTTCTTTCTAGTTTTTAATTAGCAAATTCCTCTTTAGATTTAGTAATAATTCATCCGTCCCTGAGGTTCGACAACCCTTAAATACTTATCCTAGTACAATAACCTTGTACACTTGCAAAGGGTTTAATTATAAACGATCAAAGTGTGATATGAATATGCTTACATAGGCCTAGCATGAGGTTGCACTTAATTTGTGTTATGTTTTCTGATGGCTTTCACCCATAATTTTAGCAAGAATCATGATTAAATGTTAATGAGCATGTGGTGGTATGCTGATGAGTTATTTACAAGGCATATCCATATGCTTAGAATTAAATGTTTCTACTATGTACACACACATGTGGGAGATAATTATGATGATGCTTAATATCATGATTATAAATGATGCATGAGGGGCTTATGGACGTTTCATGAATTAGGATTCATGTATGGATTGTCCACATATGTACCATGTTGCATGCATCATGAAATAAATTTTTGAATAAGACTTTATCGAGATTAGCCGTATTTGATCGATTTGGTGCAATGGTATGAAATTGCGTGCCGAATTAATCGATCATTGTCTTATCGAAAATTGGTTAGTCCAAAAGGACTTGATTTTGATTTGAGTTTCTGATTGGAACATGGATCCTCCCCGGGTTGAGTTCAGTCATTTTGGATGCAGATGAGATCTATTTATTTAGTCACATAGACCCTGAAAATTCAGAGTGGTATGTATTCATTCACCGGCTACCATGTGTTCTAGTTTCCCTTGTAGAATTCAGACTCTTCTACCGCAAAGATGTCCAGAGCAAACACACTGCTCCAGTTTCCATAAGGAATTTGAATGTTCCCGGCCAAGACTGTCCAGAGCAAGCAGACTACTCTAATTTCCATAAGGAATTCGGACATTCCTTTTGGATTGTCCAAAGCGAGCAAATGGGGTGACTACCCCAAACATCTTATTTTCCGTAAGGAATTCAAACTATGTCCAAAGCGGGCAATGCCCTAAGTTTCCATTTATGAAATTAGACTACATCTAGAACGGGTGGTATGATTGTATTTTTCTCCATGATGGTGACATGTAAATTTGTTGATTATGCATGTGTATGAGATAATATTATACCTAGGTTGCACAGGTTGTGTAGGGATAATTTAGATTATGGGACACATGTGGATATGGTTGATATACATAATTATGGATTGGTATGTGAGACACTATTATGCAGGGTGAATGTATGCTATAAGTATGAATTATAAATGAGATGATATTGTGATATACTACGTGAAATGGTATGCAGGATGAATGAATGCATTGGAAATAAATCATGGATGAGATGATTTTGTGATCTACCATGTGAAATGGTATGCAGGATGAATGAATGCATTGGAAATGAATCATGAATGAGATGATATTATGATATGCCATGTGAAATGGTATGCAGGAGATATGTGGATGATCTTATGAGTATATGTATGTGATGAGTAGTCATGCACAGGTTATTTTAATATACTATGATGAATGAATGTGAATTATGTGATGAATTCTAGGTGAGATATATGTGATGATTTTGAGTTTATCCACTCGACATATAAAACCTTACTGAGTTTTACTTTCCCCTCTTTTTGTGTTTTGTTTTGGAGATGCATGGCGTAACATGCAGTTAACTAGGATCTTCTATATGAGGAAGGGTCGAGGAGAGCATGGGATTAGGTGTGGATGCCTCTAGACATTGTTATGTCTTCTAATTTATGTTGTTATGATTATAGAACATCATGTATGGTGGTTTTTGTTTCAGACTCATGCATATCTTATGTTTTTAGATCTGTCTAAGATTTTCTAATTCAAGCCATGTGTGACAGCTCAGGATTTCAAATATGTGGGTTTATGACTTATAGACTAATCCAGAGTTAAAGTCCTCTTTTATTTTCCTTATTTATTTTGTACAAAGGTTTAAAGGTACTTGACTATGTATGTGAAATTCACCCGATTAAGGGGTTAAAGTCTTCCGCAGCTAGGTTAAATCAATTTTGTCGCCCCCATGCTCTTCGACCATCCCTTGGACCGGGTTCAACTCGGGTCAGGCGGGTGCCGGGGCGTGATAGATTATATTACTTGTTCATGTCTGATGTGAATGGATGATGAGATTTTAATGAATACATAGGTTGCATGTATGTGATTATGAAATATGATTGATATGATAATGCATTAGTGTTGTTTGAGGATATGTGTTGCATGAATGAGATAATTTCCATGGGTTGGATGTGTTTAGGGTTGATGTGTTCTCATGTAGTTTGATACCGGTTTGCATAAGGTTGATGTCATAATTATGTTATGATATTAATGTGAGTTTTATGTTTATTTAAAACCCTTACTAAGCTAAGCTCACCTTTTATTATGTTGTTCTTATTTTGGGGCTGTATGCTTGTGCCATGTAGGTGTTCAGGATGAGTTATTAAATGAGCATGGAGGCAATGAATAGATTCACATGGAGAGAGTGAGGAGAGAGTGAGCTAGCTGCTTTGTTATGAGAACAAACTCATGTTATGTTTGACTTAGTGAGACTTTAATTAATCTATTTACCTTTAGTTATTTACTTTTGCGCAAATAGCATGTGTTGTGTACTTCAACCTAGCATATAGGGTTAGTTTTTCTGCTTTGTCGCGCCTTGTCGCATCTCCTTGGACGAGGTTTAGATCAAGGGGGGTGGGGCATGACATCTTACCTTGCTATTTCGCTCACAACGAATATGACTCGAGCACTAGAGAAGGAAGCCAAGAGAGTTTGATTGTTGAATAGTATTTGGATCACCATCAAAAGAGGGGATTGTAAGTGTGTGAAGGAGGAGGAGGTGGAGATCATAGAGGGGAGCTTGTACTAATGGAGGAGGAGGTGGAGAGCATAGAGGGGAGCTTGTACTAGTGCAGGAGGAGGATGAGAGGTTGCTAGGATAGGGGGCTAGATAGGGCTGCACCAAAAAACCGGAACCGAACCGAACTATATACCTTCGTATAAAAACCTGAGCTCCACCATTTCCCAACCCTAATCCTAACCCTCTCCCATTCACCCATTCCCACAGGCAGTGCCCATAGCTCCCAGTCCCCTTTCCGGCCGCTTTACCTCCTCTCTGGCTTTCCTAGTCCCCTTTCAAGCCACTTTACCACCTCTCCGGCTTTACATCTACTCTACCTCCTCTCTACCTCGCCTCTGCTCTGCCTCCTCTCTGTCAGCTCTACCTCGTCTCTGCTCTACCTCCTCCTCAATCGTTCCTCTCTCCTTTATCCTAGCCGGTGATGTGCTGATAGCCCCTTCTCCTGTCCATTCTTTTCCATCCCAATTTTTTGGTGGAGACTCGTCCGGATCGGTGTCTTATAATCAAAGCTTGAATGTTAATCCAATCCCCGACCCGCCCAGGCCATCCTTGCCCGATTCTGCTTCCAAATCGTCTTCCTTGTCGTCATCTATGATTTCCAGCAAGGCTATTGCATCAGTCCAATTTGTTCAGATTAGACTTCGCAGGGACCGGCGATCAAATGTAAAGATGTTCTTTTTTTGTCCTGTAAACTGCAGAGATTTTTCTTTAGTTTTAATAAAGAACTTTCATTAAAATTTTTGGTTTTTATTTGGTTTTTGGTTCAGTTTCGGTTCTTAGATGGGTTCGGTTTGGTTTTTGTATCTCGGTTTAATAATTCAGTTTGGCTCAGTTCAGTTCCTACTGGATCCTATTGGAACCGCCTAAAACCAAACCAAGATGCAGCCCTAGGGCTGGAGAGTTGTGTAGTGTTGGAGGGGAAGCACCCAAGCCACTGTTTTGCCGACTTGAGTTTAATATGCAATCAGGGCATTTTGAGGCTATCATATGTGCACAAGTTTAAATTTGTACATCCGGAATTCCCCACCTATTTTTGTATTTTTGTCTATTGTGAAGTCTATTTTTATAATTTTTTCTCACGCCACTTCTATTGCAAAAATAAAAAAGTTCACTCCCGTGACCATATAATAGACCCAGTAGTTCATGATACCCAATGAGCTGCCTAATTGGAACTTGACAAACTTACCCGCCTTGTATTTGGGGCACAAGGTTCGCATCTCAAGTCGGGAAGTCATCACTTGAGCCGACTAGGAGACATGGCATATGTCTAGAATTGGTTTAATTGTGGTGGCATCTGGAGTTGAGAAATGCAACGCCTTTAGTTCAAGAAAAAGGTCAAGCGAAGCTGGTCTGTGTTGCACCAATGGTCCTGGCAAGGAGGGGGAATAGTGCTCCCACCACCATGTCAGGCGAGCTAGGGGCTGTCATGTCAGACCTAGCCACCTGAGGAAGAAGAGAAGACTAGAAGAGTGGGTCCTCTATATTTGGGCCCAGAAAATGCTTGTTTTCTCATATTATCCCCTAATCAAGAAAATTTTTCTTAAAAACATTTATCTTTCTTAGTTTTTTTTTAAAATATATTTTTTAAAAACACCTAATAGACCCTACGAGGGTAGAGTTTTTTATGTTCTACTATGACAATGAGCCTAGTGTAAACAGCATATGGGAGCTTTTCATCCATGAGATCGATGGTGCACACATTAGCACCAGCGGTATTGATGCTAATGTGTGCTAGCGTGTGCATTGTTGATGTCAAATATTAAGGGTTCTCGTGCGTTCAGAGTGGAGCATTAAAAAGACTTCCCCCTTTTGGAACCATGAAAAAATTTTAGGTATAAAACAAGTTGCAACTCTAGAAGTTTTGGTGCTTTCTCTGGGATGTCGGTTTTGATCCTACAGTCTACAATACGGTTCACGTTCACGTTTTTTGAAGCATTGCTACGTGTTCAACTGTTTGTTACAGATTTATGTGGTTGATGTATAGCATCTGGGTTGAATTTAAATACTCCAATCATTGTTGCCATGTGGTTTGGGCTGCTTAATGTTTCAAAGAGTTAATGAAACGCACGTATGAAATTCATTTTTCATCATTCTAGATTTTTTACACTAATAAGGCTCTTTAGCTCAAATTGGCAGCTGCGAAAATTAATTACCTATCTCCCAAGAAGGTGGTGGTTCAAATTCACCAAGTGCAAGTAAACTAAGAATATGAACTTCGCAAGAATATCATCAATTTCAAAACTATATAACACTATAACAAAATGTAGTATTAGCGACACATTTATTAGCAATGCATACGTAAGCGTCGCTAAAAACAACTATTTATTTCATATACAAAAACATCAAAGAAAAGTGAAATATTAGCGATGCTTACTTTAAAGCGTTGCTAATACTAAACCTATTAGCAACGCTTGCACACAAAAGTCGCTAAAAGATATATATTTTAACAAAAAAAAAAAAATTAGGACTATTAGTGACGCTTGTACTCCTATTAGCGACACTTGTGACAAGCATCACTAATAGGCCTTGCAAGCGTCGCCGCTAATAGTCCTGCTATTAGCGACGCTTATACGCTTGTGTACACAAACGTCGCTAATCGTCCTTCTATTAGTGACACTTAGGACAAGTGTCACTTGTGTACAAGTGTCGCGAATAAATCAAAATATTTTTTTTCTTTTAAATTCATAACTAAAATCAATAAAAAAACTTCCTAAATATTATATATATTTTATTCAATATTCACTATTTGCATATATAATAAATAAATATTATTTTTTAATAAAAAGTAGTGTTAATAATAGATTAAACTTTTACTATTTATATATAATATATTTTATTTCTTAATTTTTTTATTAATTTGAAAATATAATTTATAACAAAAGAGAGAGAGAAGAGAGGGATCGAAGAGAGAGAGGAGAGAGATAGAGATAGAAAGGGAATAGTGAGATGGAGGAGAGAGAGAGGGTAGAGAGAGGGTGAGGAGAGAGAGAGTGAGGAGAGAGGTGGGAGAGAGAGAGTGAGGAGAGAGAGAGTGAGGTGAGAGGAGGGAGAGAGAGGGTGAGGAGAGAGAGTGAGGAGAGAGGAGGAGAGAGGACAAAGAGTGAGGAGAGAGAGAGAAGGGAGAGGGAGATTAATTAATTTTTAATTTTTTAAGATTTTTTTATAAATT
This sequence comes from Saururus chinensis, assembly GCA_035235625.1. Taxonomy (NCBI): domain Eukaryota; kingdom Viridiplantae; phylum Streptophyta; class Magnoliopsida; order Piperales; family Saururaceae; genus Saururus; species Saururus chinensis. Next base: position 36,044,177 of record CP141140.1, read on the forward strand.
ATTATATTTTAAACGTAAAAAATAAAAAATAAAATAAATACTACTAGCGACGTATGGCAATATACGTCGCTAATAGTAAAGGTATTAGCAACGTATATTATTATGTCTCTAATACCTGCCTTATTAGTGACATATATATATATCTATACATCGCTAATAGTATTTACTTTATTTACTATTTTTTTATTTTTAAAAATAAAATACTATAAAAAATTGAAATTAGAGGAGAGGGAGAGAGAGGAGAAGGACAAAGAGGGGAGAGAGAGGGGAGAGAGGAGATAGAGAGAGAAGAGATAGTAGAGAGAGAATGGATAGAGAGGGGAGAGAGAGGGACCATAGAGTGAGAGGGGAGAGAGGGTAGAGAGAGAGAAAAGAGAGGAGATGGTAGAGAGAGAGAAGAGAGGGTAGAGAGAGAGGATAGAGGAGAGGGAGAGAGAAAGGAGAGAGGAGAGAGAGAGGAGAGAGAGGGGAGAGGGAGATTAAATGATTTTTAATATTTTAATATTTTTTACAAATTATTATATTTTAAAGAAACCCATTTATATGAGCCCAGGCTCATATAAAATTACATGAGCCCGGGCTCTATGGGCCGTCGGATTTACATCTGGCGGCTCATAATACTCATGGGTTAAACTCATTGGTTAAACCCATGAGTATTATGGGCCACTGGATGTAAATCCGATGGCCCATAGAGCCCGGGCTCACGTCGGTTTATATGAGCCCGGGCTCATATAAACTTTTTCCTATTTTAAAAGTAAAAAATAAAAAATAAAATAAATACTATTAACGATATTTTAAGATTAAATAGTACCCGCATTCGCGACGTATATTATTATACATTACTAATACCTGCCTTATTAGTGATGTATATATCTATATATTAGTGACGTATATATCTATACGTCACTAATACTATTTATTTTATTTTTAAATTTTTATTTTTAAAATTAATTTTCAAAAATAAAAAATTATAAAAAATTGAAATTAGAGGAGAGAGAGAGGAGAGGGAAAGAGAGGAGAGGGAGAGAGAGGAGAGGGAAAGTGAGGAGAGAGAGAGGGGGAGAGAGGAGAGAGGGGATGGAGAGAGAAGAGAGGGTAGAGAGAGAGAAGAGAGAGGAGAGAGGAGAGGGAGAGAGAGAGGAGAGGGAGAGCATAGAAAGGGGAGAGGGAGAGGAGAGAAAGGGGAGAGAGAGATTAATTAAATTTTAATTTTTTAAAGATTTTTTTATAAATATTTATATTTTAAAAGTAAAAAATAAAAAATAAATTAAATATTATTAGCGACATATAGCAGTATACGTCACTAATAGTAAAGGTATTAGTAACGTATATTATTATACGTCGCTAATACTTGCCTTATTAGCGACGTATATATCTATATGTCGCTAATAGTATTTATTTTATTTTATTTTTTTATTTTTAAAATTAATTTTAAAAAATAAAAATTTGAAATGATAAGAGAGAGGAGTGGGAGAGAGGAGAGAGAGGGGATTTATTTTAAAATATTAATATATTTAAAATATAATAGGTAATTTAAATATTAAAAAAATTAAAATAAATGCTCCTACTCTCTCTGCTCTTGTCCTCGGAGCCAGCACATGTGGGAGAGATTGGAGCGAGAGGAGAGAGGAAGAGAGAGAAAGAGGAGAGAGAGAAGGTGAGGAGAGAGAGACAATAGAGAGAGATGAGAGAGAGGGTGAGGAGAGTGAAAGAGGGGAGAGAGAGGGTAGGAGAGATAGAGGGAAGAGAGAGAGTGAGGAGAGTGAGAGATGGGGAAGAGAGAGATGAGAAAGAAAAGAGGAGAGAGAGAGGGGGTAGAGAGAGAAGGAGGTGAGGGAAATATTTATTTATTTTTTATATGTTTTATTTAAAAATTCATAAAAAAATAAAAATTGTTGCTAATACGATAAGTATTAGCGATGCTTTGCTTGAAGCGTCGCTAATGCATATCGTATTAGTGACTCTTTCATCAAAGTGTTGCTAATACTAAATGTATTAGCGATGCTTTAGTCTAAGAGTTGCTAATACTATATGTAATAACAACGTTTTAGTAGAAGCATCGCTAATACTAAATGTATTAGTGATGCTTAGACTTAATCGTTGCTAAACATAAAACCTAAGCAAAAATTCGCCCGAGCACAAAATTTCATGCAGCGCGAGAAATTTTGCGCTCGGGTGATTTTTCGACAATGCTTTTATATTCCAACTCCGGCAGTCGTCAACGAACCCAAGCGTCCTCTTTCCTCTCCTCCTCCACTTCCTCCTTCTTCGCCTCGCTTCATTCCTTGTCCATCAGCGGTGTGGATAGAAAAGGTGGTGTCTTTGGGTCCTTCAGTCACTGGTTGTTATATTCTCACCGTCGGGTGGACGACAAATGGTTTTCACGGGAGGTGTTGCTGACGACCCACAGAAACTGGTCGCTGACCCTCCACCCCCTCCCCACCTCGCCCCGTCCAGCGCCCCGCACTGCACCCACTCCCACCGTCTTGCCCTGCACTGGTGCGCAGGGCCCCGAGCCTGACGCCCCGCACGGGTGTTGACCCATGATGGGTGTCACTGCTAACCAGCGACTCGGGTCACTGCGGATGAGCAGTGACCCACGTCATGGGTTAGCACTGACCCCTTCTATTCCAAACCGGGTACTGACCCGGTTTTGTAAAAAAAATATTTAATTATTTTAGTGACACTCTTATGGAGCATGGCTAATAGAGTTTTTTATTTTTTTAATACTTTTAGCAATGCATTTACCAAATGTCGGTAATTGTGATAAAAAAATTAATTTAGAAAAAATTACAATTTTTGAAATAATTATACACATTAGCGACGCTTACATAAACACCACTAATACTAATTTTTAATTTATTTAAAAAAAAAATTAAAAAAATATATTTTAACAAAAAAATAAAAAAAAATATTTTTTATTAGATACTATATGTTGTGCACGTGCACTTGATTCATTACTTGTTTTTATTTGTGTACACTAGACTATTATTTATTTCAGTACCTTAGGCTAGTTTCCCTTATATTAGCTATAGAACGACATTATTATTGTAATATGAACTGGTTTAGGCACGTTAGTAGGCCATGAGATAGTTGGGCCCACTAGCAGCACGAGTCCCACTGTTGGAGGGCGCGACTCCCCATAAAGGGTTCGTCTTCCTCCTTGGTTCGCTATGCAAGAATATCAGTTTAGTTCCTTTGTTATTTTATTACTTATCCTTCCTCTATCTCCTGCGTAGAACGTCCTGTACGGATTGTGCCTACATTGGGCACATCATTGTATCGGAGCTCTATCGATCCCCAGCCATGGCAAGAGGCAAATAGGTGGTTGTTGCTCCTAAAACCCAACCTGTGAAGGAGATTGAGGTTTCAGTGGACAATCCCATAACTGTTACCACGGTCGCCCTGGTTGCCACAGAGGATTCCACGCTGGCGCAACTCGTCGCTATGGTGAAGGTATTGACCACAGAGGTTGACAAATTAAAGGCCAACCAGTCAGCGTCTTCAGTGGCCAACTGCGTCAGAACCCAGGAAGCCGTCCTGGAAGTTGGGGATTCTTCTTAGGGACCGAACGGACACACCCCTATTCCTCCAGCCACGGCGGATAGAGAGACACGTTAGTCCCATGTTCCCCTGCCCGTTGGACCAGCAGAACTGCCTGTCGAAGGTGGACGCTAGGCCTGGGTTACGCGAGGCCTGCCAGGTGTTTGGGCAAATGCACCTGTGATGCCGCCGTTTAATACATGTCTCCCGGCCATGCCAGACAGGGAGGTACGTCAGCCTTACACCCCCCTATACACTAGGCAGGCCGCCCTACCTGCCGAAGGGGGACGTTCGGCCTGGTCACCACGAGGCGCGCTAGGTGTTCGGCCGAATGCCCCAAAGGTGCATCCCCCTCGAAACTTGCTTCCGGAGATGGACAATGATTGGGATGACCTTCATGGCCATTGGGGTGGTCCTCGGGGAGGAGCAGAACCCCGTTTGGCCTGCCTCCAGTTCCCACTCTATAATGGGGACGACGACCCAGTTGAATGGTTGTACAAGGCAGAGAAGTTTTTTGCCTACCAGGGAACACATTCAGAGGCTGAACGACTGCGCATAGCGGCCTTCCACCTAGATGGAGATGCTTCGATATGGTTCCAAGGCTTTGAGAAGGACGTGCGCTACCCCACTTGGGCCGCCTTCTCCGACGAATTATGCATACAGTTCGGCCCAAATGAGTTCCAAGACTTCAATGAGATGCTCTCCTCTCTGCGACAAACATCCACAGTCAGAGCCTATTATACGGAGTTCATGAAGGTGGCTAACCGACTACTTGACTGGCCGGTGGCAGCTTTGGTGGGCACGTTCAAGAGAGGGCTCAAACCAGAGATTTCTAAGGAGATGCGTCATTTCCCTTATTCTAGCATGCGGGATGTGGTGCGTCATGCACGTATCGAAGAAGAGAAGCTGGCTTGCCAGAGGCGTGGGGGTCGGCTTGGCACTTTTATGCGGCCTACTATGCTCACTTCCCCGAGCACCACCCCAGCCAACAGTTCAGCTGCTGGCCGCTCTGGCCAACAAACCCCTCAGGCCGGCCCGATTGTTCGCCGTCTCACTCTGGCCCAGATGGAGGAACGCTGTGCAAAGGAGCTTTGTTTTCGCTGTGATGAGAAGTTCGTTCCGGGGCACCGTTGTTCTGTCAAGGGCAGTCTATTGGTTGAGGAGGTTGATGAAGAGAGGGAGTGTAACGTCCGGGAATTTTCTAAATTCCTGAAGTCGTACACGTGGAAATTAGGGTACTAGACCCCTTGACCTTTCCATTGGAATAAATTAATCAATGCTTGGATTTGGTGGCTGATATATATATGAATTGAAAGTAGACAGAAAGAACTTTGAAACACCACCAAGAACGCGTGAATCGGAGTCCGGACGAGGGAGAAACGACCATCTAAAGTTGAACATATCGTGTAGGACCCGTTTAAGTTGCAATACGGGCCCGATCAATTACTATTCCGAAATTGGGTTTTTGATGCCTACTTTCTCATTGGATTAGGAGCACTAATCCCATGCTTATAAAAAGAATGAATTAGGGCTTTTTGAGGGAGCTTTTGGGACGGTGAAGGAGATGAGGGAATTCTCCGGCGAGACTCTGGCAAAGCGTTTGCAGCGGTGGATCGACGACAACTCGGCTATTGAGGTTGGATTTTGAGTCGAGATTTGCATAGATTTGTAAATTAGAAGATAAACCATATTCGTAATTGACATGAACAGTAATCTCTACAATTACTGTTCATGCAGTTTTTTTATAGTTATTTATTTACTGTTCAATTGCCGGCCAGTCACCGGCCGGCCACCGGCCGATCGCTGGCAGCTAGACCCATGGCTGAAATGGCGTGCCGGTTCTGGCCTTTTCCGCGGTGGCCGGGGATGCTTGGCGGCGGTGGTGGCTTCTGCCGCTGCCGCACAGTAAAAAAAAAAGAGATTATCGGCGCTGGCCGAGGTCGTGCCAGCCGTGGCCGCGCCGGTCCCGGCTGTGCCGGCCCAGGCCACAACGGTCCCGGATGCACTGGCCTGGCTGCGCTGGCTCCGGCCGCGGTGGCATCGCTGCCAGTTTTTAAAAAAAAAAACGAAAAAGGGGCCAGCTTTTTGGGCTCCGGCCGGACACCGGACGGCAGCGGGACCGACCCTGTCGGTTTTGCCGTGCTCCAGCTGTCCAGGGCCTGTTTGCCGCCCACCCCTCTGCCACGGTGGTGGCGGCACCGCCAGAGGCCGAAACGCCTCTGGCCGGAAGCGGGGAAGAAGACCGGCGTTGCGGGACGTCGACCCAAACCGACCCGGTCCGGGTCGGTTTAAAAAAAGAAGAAGAAGAAGAGAGAAGGGAGTGAACCGGGTCTAGTTCAGGGGGCTGAAAGTGTCAAATAAATTCTAGAAAAATAGTCATGTATCTGGAGAGCTTTTGGATTATTCTGACCGAGTTTCAGACTGGAGAAAAATTCTAGGGATTGTGAAATAACCTTTTTACCCTTGATAGTTAAATCATCGTGTGAGAACCATTTACCCGACTTTGGGGCCCTGGTCCAAGGGCCTAGGAGTTGATTTAAAAATCGGGAAAATTCTCAGTGAGAGTCCAATTAGTTACTAAATTATAGGCCAAATATCTTGGTGAATAAAAATACCAATAAGTGGTTAATTGACCCTTTTTACCCTTAGGGTTTATAGTAAACTGTTAGTCAAAACCTGGGTCGGTTCAAGGGGTTCACGACCCCGTCACATGCCAAAAAAATTACACAGAGTCCATGAAGTCAAGTAGTATCCTTGACCCTAATTTTGGACCCATTGGATATCATTAAGGCCTTAAACCAAATGACAGAAATACGCATTAGGGTGGACCCGCCCACATTCGTGTGAATGGAAGCGTGAGTCGGACTGAGAGTGGAGCCTTGTGAGAGGTCAATGACTTAAATCAATAAAGGGGTAGTAAAGTGACTAGAATGACCCAAGGGAGGGTATCATACCTTAGGTGGTAAAATTACCCTAATGCCCTTAGGGGCAATACGTTTTGTTTCTGATGAAACAGATGACCTAGTGAATCAAGAGTTAAGGTACCCTATGAATGACTTCAAAAGGAAGGGGTGTGACTGGTAGGTGACACGAAGACCTTGACAGGTCACAGTGTCATGGGAAACCAATGGAAAACCCTAATTCTTAGGGTTTAGGGCAGGTATTGCACGTGTCCGTAACACAGCGCAGAAATCCACTAGGGCATTATATATGTCACTCGTGGAATATGTTAATTTACATATCGGGCTTGAATTCTCTGAGCCCTGGCCTTGCAAATGAATGCAATGGGCCTCCGTTTATTATTTATATATTTGTATGATTGCATGATTATTTATGCTGATGTATGCTTTTAATATTGATGTTTTAAGTTATATCAGTAATTTAAGATTAATGAAGATTAATCAAGAGGCATGGATTGTTGTTGGTTTGAGGGGAGAACACCTAATAAAGATAATGACTAAAATACCCTCTTTAGGGTTGGGACCAGTTCATGGAGTGAACGGGGCCTTGACATAGATCTTACCTTGGTTAATGAACCGATGGTGGCTATGGGATGTTCTCTGAGTCATAGCTTAGTGGATGAGCTATTTTGTGGGCCGATTCACAAGGTGAAGAGGACCCACAAGGTTAAGTGGTTACTTGACTGGATGGAAATAATCTAGTCTAAGTTTCAGATGTTTGGGGGGAGTCAATGGTCATAAGGACCTAAGGCTTCTATTGATACATTAGTAATGTCTTATAAGACATTTTCTCCCAGCATTGGGAAGGTGGAGATTGCAATATGCATCTTCATCGCCACAACGGTTTGGGTATTGACTAGAGGGTCTTTATCGCGGGTCTCCTGTAGGTCTTCCCAGGACTATTTAGTACGTACGAAAAGAGGAGTTACATGAGCATCATGGAAGGCTTGTGTTTCTTGCCAATCTGTGTCCATGAGCACAGTGGGGATCCTCTTCTCCAGATTCGTGGCAATCTATTGAGAGCCTTGGGGATTTGGGTCAAGCTGCTGTTAAGCAGTCCACTCAAAGGCTGGAGTACTTTGTTTGGTGATTTCTCAAGGGGTGAGTCATCTCCGAGTTGCAGATTTGATAGTTTTAATTATCGAACAAGTGATGTGATATAATTAATAACAATGTTTGATAGTGCTTGTTAATTAGACAAATGGAACGGTTAAAGGACTTACTAAAATGTAGGTTGAAAATATCTAAGCATTGCATGTGTGATGCTATGCTTCTTAGGATAGAGTAGTTTCTAGGCAGAACTACGTTTGGATCCGATCTTGTTGGAAACATTGGGGATGTTGTCTAATGAGTACGTAGGCAACTACCATCAGGTGATGTTGGCCCGATCCAAAATATACTAATAAAACCTTTTGTCCTTTGGAAGCTCTTCTCCTGTGGGCGGAGATGCTCCATTGTGGTTGTGGTTGTTGTTTGGTTTGCTTTGTTGCAGATTCTCCAGGCGACGAAAAGTGAGACCAAGGCAAGCATGCACAAGAGGTTTCCGCATTTCTGTAACTCTGGTACGTAAGTGTACCTTAAACGTAAGAGTCAACTTATTATTTATTTTTAGACGTTAATAATATCGTATGATTTGATATTCGTATTTGTGAACCCCAATTATCATGACCTGGATATTTAATCGAATGGTTTGTTTTGTATTTAAAGAAAAAAAATTTCTCGCTACTTACTGTTCGTGCTATTTAAAAATGCTTTTAAAAATCCGGGCCGTGACAGGGAGGTGGCGGATGGGTCTGACAGCGAACTATGATGAGACGCTGCCTGAGATTTACGTTCATGCCTTCTCTGGGGCATTCACTCTATGCACAATGCGAGTACCGGGTTATCTCAAGTGGCAGCAGGTGGCCATTCTGATTGACAGTGGGTCTACTCACAACTTCATCAACGACAAAGTTGCCTAGTGACTAGGCTGCTTCGTATCTGACTCGACGCCCTTTGATATATTGATCAGTGATGGCAAGCACCTCCAGAGCTACGGCGTATGTACCCAGGTAGCGCTCTCCATTCAAGGCCATACATTCATGACAGACCTTTTTATGCTTCCTACGAAAGGGGCGGATGTGGTGCTAGGGGTGCAGTGGCTCCAAGAACTCGGGGATGTGCTATGGAACTTTAAAGACCTGGTGATGGACTTTGCGCTAAATGGGCAGCGGGTGTGCCTCCAAGACTCTCAGCCAGGCACTCTCCTCTCTGCTCAGTTGGTGGGGTCCTTATTCCGGTTTGCATCGCAAGGGCTACTTCTTCAGCAGCAGGCATCGGTGGACGTCCTGCCGAGGTGTTGCCGTAGGATCTCCTTAACTTGTTGGCGGAGTATAGTGCAGTGTTCGCTGAACCGCATGGCCTTCCTCTGGTACGCTTGCACAATCACTCTATTCCTATCCTGCTAGGTGCCTCTCCTGCCAATGTTCATCCTTACCGCTACCCGTACATTCAAAAAGCTGAAATCGAACGTCTTGTGGTTGACATGCTTCATTTTGGTGTCATTCGCCCGAGCACAAGCCCCTTCTCTTCTCTGGTGTTGCTGGTTCATAAGAAGGATGGTACGTGGCACTTCTGTGTTGATTACTAGGCTTGGAATGCTATCATAGTGAAGGACAAATATCCTATACCGGTGGTGGAGGAGCTTCTGGACACGTTGTCCTGCTCTACTATATTCAGTAAACTCGACCTGCGCTCATGTTATCATCAGATTCAGATGCAGCCCACTGATGTGCACAAGACCGCCTTCAGCACTCATGACAATCACTTCGAATTCCTGGTTATGCCGTTCGGCCTAACGAACGCCCCCTCCACATTTCAAAGCCTTATGAATGACCTCTTCTGGCCCTTCCTCCGCCGCTTCATTTCGGTGTTCTTCGATGATATCTTTGTCTATAGCAAGTCATGGGGCGACCACTTGGAACATCTCAGGTCTGTATTTGCTATCCTGGCAGCTAATTCATTGTTTCTTAAACGTTCAAAGTGTTCGTTTGGCAGCCCATAGGTGGAATACTTGGGTTATATTATCTCTCATGATGGCGTTGCTACAGACCCCTCTAAGGTGATCGCCATGCTGTCCTGGCCATCCCCTACTTGCGCCCGGGTGCTACGAGGCTTCCTTGGCCTTACTGGCTATTATCGGTGCTTTATTCACCGCTATGGCGAGATTGCTTGCCCTCTTACTCAGCTGTTACATAAAGGAGCCTTCCGTTGGTTTGACACTGCCTAGGCAGCCTTTGAGGAATTGAAGCAAGCTATGGCGACCGCCCCTGTTTTGATCCTTCCTGATTTCAGCTGGCCATTTGTGGTCGAGATCGATGCGTCGGATGCTAGCCTGGGGGCGGTACTACTTCAGGAGGAGCGTCCCATTGCCTACTTCAGCAAGGCTTTGGCTGGCCACTCCCTGCCCCTCTCTATCTACGAGAAAGAGATGCTGGCCATCGTCCTCACTGTTGACAAATGGTGCCCTTATTTGCTTCGTAGGCGGTTTCTCATTCGTACTGACCACCAACCGCTCAAGTATTTTCTCAAACAGCGGTGGGTCAGCAAGCTCCTGGGCTATGACTATGAGATTGTGTACAAGAAGGGATCTAACAACACCGTGGCCGACGCATTGTCTCGCCGTTCCACCCCAGGTTCGTGTTTGGCTATTTCCGGTCCGGTTTGTCCATTCCTTCCTGAATTGAAATAGGCGTATCAGGATGACTCCCCGACCACCACATTGATTGCGGCCCTCCAGTCTAACCTGTTACAGATCTGCGACAACGTATCATCGCCCACTTCCATGCCTCCCCCTTGGCGGGTCATGAGGGTGCCCTCCGCACCTATAAACGGGTCAGTCATAGCTTCTTGTGGCAGGGAATCCGCCGAGCTATGACTGCTTATGTGGCCGCTTGTGATGTCTGTCAGCGTGCTAAGTCCGCCACCACATCTCCCGCCGGTTTGCTTCAGCCATTGCCCATTCTGGATAAGGTTTGGGAGGACATTTCTATGGACTTGGTGGAGGCCTTGCAGTTGGTCCAAGGCAAGTCAGTGATCATGGTGGTGGTGGATCGGCTGTCGAAGTACGCCCATTTTTGTGCTCTGGGTCATCCCTTCACCACCAAGTCTGTGGCAAAACTATACGTTCGGGAGGTGGCCAAATTGAATGGTATACCTCGCACTATTGTCTCTGATCATGACAGGATTTTTATCCCTCAGTTTTGGCAGGAGTTCTTCACTTTACAGAGCACTTCTTTGCACATGAGTACCGCTTATCACCCGCTGACGGATGGGCAGACTGAGGTCATCAACAGATGTTTAGAGCAGTACCTGCACTGTTTTACTATGTCTCAGCCTCGTCGATGGCTTCAGCTTCTTCTGTGGGCTGGGTGGTTTTATAATACTGCTTATCACACTCGTGTCGGATTTACTTCTTTTGAGGTGATATATGGGCGGCCACCTCCTACGTCCTCTCTTATGTTCCCCATCGGTCATCAGTGGTGGAGGTTGACTACATGCTCCAGACTTGGGATGAGGTCCTTCGCCAACTTAAGGAGAACTTGTATGCGGCTCAGAACAGAATGAAGCAGATCTATGATAGCCATCACACTGAGCGCGAGTTTGCTGTGGGGGACTTGGTTTATGTCTCCGTTCTTCCTCAGGGCTAGACCTCCTTATTTCAGCCTGGGCACAACAAGCTTGCCCCCCATTTTCATGGCCCTTATGTTGTCGAAGAGTGCGTTGGTTCGGTTGCCTACCGCCTAGTTCTACCGCCGGGTTCGTTGGTTCACCCTGTTTTTCATGTCTCCCGGCTGCACCGTTATATCGGTGACCCATCCCTGGCCTCGGATGCTCCACCACCTCCATTGATGGGCCCGTCTCTTTTGACCCTGTTCCAGTAGCGCTGCTTGATAAACGTCATGTTCGCCGTTCTGGTCATATTATTACGGAAGTGTTAGTCTCCTGACAAGGGCAATCACTTGAGGATGCTACATAGCTACCTAAGGATGAGTTCCTGGGCCCACTAGCGGCACAAGTCCTATTGTTGGAGGGCGCAACTCCCCATAAAGGGGTCATCTTCCTCCTTCGTTCGGTATGCAAGAATATCGGTTTAGTTCCTTTGTTATTTTATTACTTATCCTTCCTCTATCTCTTGCGTAGAACGTTCTGTACCGATTGTGCCTACATTGGGCACATCACTATATTATTAGCGACACTTAATAAAAAATGTTGCTAATAGTATACTAATAGCGACGTTTGATAAATGTCCCTAATACATACTTTTAGTGACGCTTTTTAGTATGCATTGTTAATATACGATAGCGACACCAGTTTTATCGATGCATTTAGCGACATTTTTTATGTGTTAGTTAAAAGCGTCACTAATAGTTAATTTTCTTATACATTCTTGGATCTTAATGATTAAGAGTCATAGTGGGCCCAGATGATGCACAGAGATCAGAATTAGCTTTGTTTTTATGAGTTTAGAATAATACTTTATGTAAGTGTTTTACTTTGTAAGTTCTTATTTAGTATCTTAGGATTTTGGATTTAATATTATTTTCCTAATTTCACAATGAGTCTTCCCGTCTACTTCATTTCCTATTCGAGACACATTGTAAAACTTTATAAGAAGGCCTAAGTTTTTAATGAAAGATAGGCCCCATCTATTCATCTAAAAAAAACGAACTTATGGAGTTTTCTTCTATGTTTGGTGGATTTCAATGCCTTACTGGTGGATTCCGGCAAGCTCCTCCGTCCTGTGCTCTCCGGCAAAAACTTTAGTGGATTCCAAGGAACCCATCTACCCTTCCTCCCTTTAATTCCCTGTTTCCTTGTTTACAACATGCTACTTAAAGCGCAAAAAATTTCTTTGGTCCATCATAACACAAATGTTTCCTTCTATGTTACAGTAGTCCAAAAAAGGGCTACAACTCGTTTGAATAAACGTAAAGCTTGCAAAGGACAGACATTATAGCTTCTTCCCGACGAGATAACTGAAAGCTTTGCTTCTTATTATTAAGTTAGAATATGAAGAGTAGGCTAAGTAAGTTGAGACCCAACAAGAAATACACATTATAACACACACTGTATAATAAATATAAGACAAATACCACAGAGAAATCTACTCCACGTAGCAACAAGACACCAAATATTCAAACTAGGGTGGTCCACACACTGCTAAGAGGCACAAGATACGTTCAAGCAACTGAAAGAGGAATACAAGCAACCCCTCGAAGCCGCATTGGAGACGTCGACAGTAACTGATGAGTGATGGCCAACTGAAACGCTGGAGTCACCGGCAAACCACCACTGTCGTTAGACCTTGAAACCAAATGCCATGAGAAACATCTTCAAGAGGGGGTCGATCATAGGCCGACTAAGACTAACGATTTCCTTCTAACAATGTCCAGAACATGAAGTATGGGCCATTGGAGGGAGGACGACAAGCAAAGAAGAAAGAGAGCACACACTAGACCTTTCTCCAGCACCCAAATTTTAATCACAGTAGAGTCCAACGTTGAAATCCATCAGGAAAGATTTTCCACTCTACATGTGCGATCATCATCAAGGAAGTGTTGAACCAGAGGGATGTGCTTCACTTTTGCTTGTTCTTCACCTTCTTTCTCCCGGACCTTGTGAATAAATTCTCCTGGCATGTTAAAGAAAAGAAGCTTTCTCAATGCCTTGAGGTTCTCCAACCCAAATGGAACCCCACGTAGACTTTGACACATCTCAATTTCCATCACAACGAGTTTTGGCATGGCTCCTTTCCCAATATGCACATTCCTCAGTTCAGCAAAATATTTGATAGCAAACTTCTCAAGCCTCTTGTAGCAGTCTTCTCCACATGACATCTCTGCACCATTAAAAGCGTTGGAGAGTGTGAGCTGCCCTAACATGGGCAGATGCTGCAAGGCTTTGAGAGGGTCTTCACTTAGACCAGAGGACTGCAATTCTAAATACACTAGACTAAAAAATGGCCCAGTCAATTTGGGCAACATCTTTATGCTTCCATGGAAGAGTATGCTAAATAGGGTAGGCGGAAGGGTTGACATGAAGCCTATGTCGAATGGTTCTTCCTCATCACTACTTATTAGTATGTGGAGATGTTTGAGGTGCCTCATTTTTGAGAAAGAACCACATATGATATTCCAGTCTTGTCTTTTGACTGATGTAATGAATAGACTTCTCAATTCCGTCAGATACCCCAACTCTTTGGCCTGTTCTGTTCCCCCATCCATCCGAAGCATCCATAACTCACGTAAACACTTTACTTTGCCTAGTTTAGTTGGCATCCTTACACCCTTCAAAACATCTTCAGTGCAAACTAGCAAATGGAGAATAGCATGGAGATGAAGTATCTCAGCCGGCAACTCCGTGATATTTGTATTCTCTAGACGTAGAGTCTGCAATCTGCGCAACTTCCTGATGGACTCGGGAAGATTGTCAATGCCAGTATGACTCAAATTCAAGTACGTTAAGTGGTACAACTTCACTATCTCCCTGGGAAACACTTGAATGTCTGCCCGACTGATATTCAACACTCTCAACATTCGGAAACTCGAAAATGTAGGAATATTTTTTCCATCAAATATGCGCAGGGTACGAAGCCGAGGGAAATTGAGCGATGGAGCATTTTCGCTGCTTATGATGGACAAACGACGGACCTCGTTAGAATTGTTGCCATCTGTTGCTAACGTAATGAAATTTTCCTCCCTCATTTTTTGCAGTATTAGCCAATGTATTAAGTCATGAACCTTGCAAAGTTTAATGCTTCCATCATAACCATATTCCACAACTTCAACTAAGCTCCGATCAACAAGCTTTTGAAGGCTCTCATCGGCAAGGTCTATCTTTACAAAACCTTCAGCAAACCACTCTTGAGTAAGTGCTGATGCCTCAACTTCGTAATCTTCGGGATATGACCCAAAATACATTAAACAAAATTTAATGTCAGGGGGGAGATCTTTATAACTAAGCCAAAGCACCTCCTTCATAAAACGTGTAAAGTCATTTTCTTCTGGGAGATTCTCAATCACCTTATACCATTCAGTTGGACTCTGTATCTTCGTCGATAAAAGACCACCCATAGTTACAATTGCAAGCGGCAATCCTTTGCATATTTTAAGGATAATCTTAGATGGGGTTTTTAATTCGTCAGGACAACTTCCACCAAAGGCCTTTTTGCAAAATAGGGCCATTGCCTCTTTTTCGAGCATAGGTTCCATTTGGTGAACATTTTCTTGGGTCATTGAACAAAACAATGCGACGTCATTTTTACGAGTAGTTATCATAATTCTACTTTTCAGCCCATTTTTGGGGAACACAATTTTTAAATGACTCCATGCATCCGTAGTCCATACATCATCTAAAACGACTACGTACCTCTTATTCTGCAGATAAGCCCTCAGCCGTTCGACTAGATTGGCGAAGTCCATGTTGTCGATATCCTTGTCACAATATTGCTCTCCAGAGTCTTTGACATTTTCCCTCCCTGTCATGAAGCTTTTGAACATTTTTTTCAAGAGATTGGTTGGGGAAAATGATCTTGACACAGTAACCCATGCCAAGCACGTGAAACTTCTCTGCACTATCTCATTCTGGTAGACTTTCCGAACAAGGGTCGTCTTACCTAGACCCCCCATCCCGACCACTGAGATCACGGCAAGATCAGACTCTTCTTTTAACAGTTTCTCAATCAGCTCACTTTTGGGCTTCTTAATGCCGACGGTGTCTGACTCCTCAATGTACATAGCCTCAGTTAGTCGCCGAGTCTCACATGACTCACTAGTGGTGACGGTATGGTAAATTGATGTAGAAGAAAACATGGTTTTCCTCTCTCCAATTTCATGAATTTGGTTCTTGATCTTTTTGATTTCTTTGCCAATTTGATGCAAAACTCTCAACTGCCTGGTGAAGCGTGCAAATCTGTAGAAATAGCCAGCAAGGCCTGGTTGACGTTGCTGTTTTGGTCCTACGCGAAGTAGGAACTTGTCGATCACATCCTCAATATCATATGCTACAACTGTCACTTGTCTCACCCATTCTTTCACATCTGCTCTGGCATCTTCCATGCTCTCTGCTTCTATCAAGAACGCCCTTATACTTCTTAAACTTTTTTCAAATTCAGTAACTTCAGAGCGCACCCCACCTAACAACTCCGCCTCTTCCATAATAACGTCGGCTAGGTGTTCAGCGATAAGACCCAACACAGCTCCTGCCACCTCAGCTCCGGCCATTTCTCAAGCTCTAGCTTTTCAGTCTCAGTATGCTGAACGTATGCAGCGCAAAGGGATTGGAACTTTGCCGGAACAGATTAAAAAAAACGGCCTTTCTCAGTTGTGAAATCGGAAGTTTGCCGGAACAGATCTGAGAAAAAAAAAAAGAGAAATGACTGTTGTAAAATCGGTCAAGTTCGTCAGGAACAGATCTAAAAAAAATGATGAACGGCCTTTCTCCGTCCTGAAATCGGTCAAATTCATTGGGAACAGATCTAAAAAAAAATGAACGGCCTTTCTCCGTTGTGAAATCGGAAGTTCACCCAAACAGATAAAAAAAACAGAGAGAGCGATTTCGAAGCCAGATCCGAGCTGATAGAAGGGATTCCAAGCAGAAACGAGCCCAAGAACAGTGTGGTTTCGCTCGCCCCTTCTTCCCGGCGGAAAAATCTGGCGTGGTTTGAAGCCGGACTACGGTTTGGAAGATATGGAACGAGACTGGAATTGCACCTGTGAAACCAGCCTGACGAGGGAGGTGATCTCCAAAGGAACCCGCTGCGGTTAAAGGAAGGCGTTCACGTACAAGTGTACAAGACCGGCTGACCCCAGTGTTTTAGAACCGGATCGGACTGCCCGGTTCGATCGGGTTCAACCGGACCTCCTCTTAAAAATAAGCCGGTTTAACTCAATTTTTGGGTCGGTTTAACCTGGCCGGGTCAGTGTGACCCGGTGGGTTAAACCAGTTACCCGATGTTCTGATCCGGTCCAATTTTTTAAACAAAAATTTACCGATCACGATTGAGGAACAATCACGATCTATGCGGGTATCTGGAGGGGCTCGGAGGCGGGATCTGGGCTGAGCAATTTTTGGCGATTCACTCTCCACCTTCCGGTGATTCCCTCTCCACGTCTTGGCATACTCCTCCCACAATTCCTTCTCCACGCTCTGTCGCCATCCATGGCCTAAAAGAAGGGAGGAGATCCGGGCGATTTGGGCTGGCGGCTAGCGATCTTCTCCGGCAAAAATCCCTCCTTTTTCTTCTGCTTCGCCGCCCCCTATCAAAATCTTTGGAGTACAATCTGTGGTGGACCATGTTCAAACTTTGGCCAACAGTATTGAAGCCTTACGCCAATACCAACAAGATATTTTTTAGCACATCTGAAGTCCTCCTCAACACCATCAACATGAGGGTAGCCTTCACCCAGTATCCCATCGACATTGAAAACATCGGACCAATCATAGGAAAGGTACTCACCACAATGAAAACCATAGCCATCATGACAATCATGAGCTTCTTTCTAGAAGAGACGATCATCCCTCTAGTCATGCACCTCACCCCCATTCAACCTCTCGCCATTCAAAAATGGGTGAGAGTGTCTGATAAGTATGAAATATATATCTATTTTATATGCCTTTTTACCTTATTTGCTAGTATATATTAGGTTAATTTAGAGTTAGTTATGGTTTATTTAGATTAAGATAGATATTAGTATTTTAGTTTAATTATTAATAATTTTGTAGTTATTAGTAGTTTAGACATGTATTTAAATCAAGTTGGAATTTTAGTTACTTTCTACATGTATAAAGTATGATATTTTATATTTTGTAGGTCAAGTACGCTTATCGAGGTACTTGGACAATGTTTGGAATAGTTCAAAATAGTCTTGACATGCTTTAAAGTGATTTGGACAACGTTTCGGAGTTATAAACAAGTTGAAAACTAATATGGACACGAAGAAAAGTATAATGA
Source organism: Saururus chinensis (assembly GCA_035235625.1). Lineage (NCBI taxonomy): Eukaryota > Viridiplantae > Streptophyta > Magnoliopsida > Piperales > Saururaceae > Saururus > Saururus chinensis. Next base: position 36,061,673 of record CP141140.1, read on the forward strand.
ACAGAATATGGACTGTCTAGGAAAACTGTCCAGATTGCAGAAACAGTGTAGCCATTCGAACGGGCATGCAGGGCGTTCAAACGGCATGACGCGCAATTTCCTTGTTTGACCCAAATTTCAATCCTTTTCATATTGGACTTCTTCCTACATATCTTATGCCTATAAAAAGACATATTTGGCTTAAAACTAGGGGATTTCAGGAGATTTTCTGAAGAGAAAAAGGAAGAAGAAGATGGAAGAGAACTCAAAGCTTTCAATGGAGATTTAAGTGCTTTCTTCTATAATGGAAGGCTAGACTTTTCTTTTACTTAGGAGTTGATGAAGCTATAGATAAGTTTCAGTTTCTTTTCTTTTTAATTTAGATCTCAGTTGTGAATGATGACAATTGTATGATATAGATTTCCTTTTTAATGGAAGAGCTTTTAATGTTTATTCAAATCTATGTTGATTTATTGTCTTGTAGATGATAGATTGATGTAGTTTTGATATTTGCATCGATTCTAATTTCTGTAATTTAGATGAGATGGTCATACAATAGTTTTAATGTTCAGATAATTAATGACTTGGATGAGTTATACTAAGATTAGACGGGTCATGCCTATAGCTAGTTTAGTGTAGATGATCCGTGCTATTGTCGAAGATAGTTCATGCCATGGAATTTAATTAATGATTCTTTCTGAAGTAATTCTAGCTTGTAGCTGAGAATACTTGTTCATATTCACACTAGATTTAGATTAAAAGTTAAGGAATTGTTATGGTTCTATAGTGGATTCGATTTCCTAAGTAAATTTCATCATATTAATCTCTTATTTTTAAACTAGTTGATTCCTTTCTTTTGCTTAATTTAAGTTTAAGTTCTTTCTACTTTTTATTCAGCAAATTACTCTTTAGATTTAGTAATAATTCATCCATCCATGAGGTTCGACAACTCTTAAATACTTATCCTAGTACAATTACCTTGTACACTTGCAAAGGGTTTAATTATAAATGATCAGTGTCAAAGCCCGATCACACATTCCTCAAAATAACCATGAGGCATCATCGCGTTATACAAACAGTCAAGACCATGTTGACGAACGTCTCCGTGTAATCGGGGCTCAGTTGGAAGAAATTAAGAAAAATGAGATGGTTCGGCATTAAGAACATCCCTTCTCATAAGAAATCATGGGAGCAAGACTACCGAAGAAATTTGTTCCTCCAAAGTTTGAACAATATGATGGTACTACTAACCCCACTAATCATCTTCAGTACTATTGACATTTGATGGCCCTATACAGGGGAGGCAAACCTCTTATGTGTTGAGCTTTTGTAACCAGTCTTAAGGGAGTTGCTCTTACATGGTTTCATCGCCTCCAACCAAAGTCAATAAACTCTTTTGAAGAACTTGGTAAAATATTCATTAGTAGATTCATCAGTAGCAGGATACTTCATCGAGTCCCTGATTACCTCCTTACCTTAAAACAAAGAAAAGGCGAACCCCTTAGGGACTTTGTGTCTCGATTCAGCAATGAGCTCACACAAACTGACAATTGCGATGGTAATTTGGCCACCACTGCCCTCACTACTAGCTTTTTCCCTAAACGCTTCCCAAATTCACTTACCAAGAATACCTCTGTAGATATGACTAAACTTCTCTATAGGGCTCAAAATAATATTACCCTAGAAATGTGAGAGCAGCTCGAAAAGATGCATTCACGGAAAAGAAAAAGGAAGAAAAGATCAACCCAAGGGAAGGGTAGTACTGAATAGCAATTAAAGAAGGTGACAAGGGCTCATAAAGTTGAAAGAAAATATTTTGAAGATACTTTAGAGGAGATTGAACCCCTAGACAACCCCCGTGATAGGTCAAGTGCTGGATAGCCTGTGGAAGAGTTAATAAAAGTACCTCTTGAACATGAAAAGCCAGACAGAACAGTGCAAATTGGGTCACTTCTAATACCAGCAATTAGTAAAGACCTTATCCAGTTTCTTCAAAAATATAAAGACATTTTTGCTTGGTCTCCTGGAGACATGGCAGGCATTAATCTAGATATCACCACTCTCAAGTTGGAAGTTAGCCCTTTCCATCCTCTAGTAAGACAGAAATGAAGGAATTTTTCTAAATGGAGGAATGAAGTGATTAATGAAGAAGTACAAAAGCACCTTGATGCGAACTTTGTTAGAGAGGTGCGCTACCAGGATTGGCTAGCAAATGCAATATTGGTCAAAAAGAAAAATGAAAAATGACGAGTTTGTATAGAGTACACTGACCTTAATAAGGCATGCCCCAAGGATAGCTTCCCTTTGCCTCGCATTGATCAGTTAGTTAATGCTACTGCAGGGCATGATCTCCTCAGTTTCATGGATGCATTCTCAGGATATAACCAAATTAAGATGCACCCACCTAATGAAGAAAAAACTACTTTTATTATTGAGCGGGGATTATATTGCTACAAAGTCATGCCCTTTGGTTTAAAAAATGTCAGAGACATGTACCAAAGGCTAGTTAACAAGATGTTTGAAAAACAACTTGGTTCCATAATGGAATCCTATATTGATGACATGCTTCTGAAGAGCCTTGAAGCAGTAGATCACATTAACCATCTCTAGATAGCCTTCTCAATAATGCAGAAACATGGCATGAAGTTGAACCCAAATAAATGTTCTTTTGGAGTTTCATCAGGTACATTCCTTGGCTTCATGGTTACACGAAGAGGAATTGAAGCTAACCCGAATCAAATTCGGTCATTAATAATCATGTCATCCCCGCACAATATTTGTGATGGGAGAGTTGTAGCATTAAATCTCTTCCTCTCAAAGTCTTCAGAAAAATGTTTGTCTTTCTTCAAAATATTACGAGGCAGCAAAACCATTGAATGGACCCAAGAGTGTGAATATGCATTTCAGCAACTCAAAGCCTACCTTGGTTCACCTACCTTACTTTCAAAACCCGTTGTGGGCGAAGAGTTGTACCTATACCTGGCCGCCTCAAACACAACCATAAGTTCCATGTTGATTAAAGAAAAAGACATATATAGATGCAGAAGCATGCTATCCTAAAATTGAAAAGTTGGCACTTGCATTGGTAGTGTCTGCAAGAAAACTCATACCTTACTTCCAAGCCCACCAATCATAGTATTGACTTCTCATCCACTTCGGACAATACTTCATAAACCTGACACATCTTGAAGGTTAATAAAATGGTCAATAGAATTGGGATAATTTGACATCCACTACAAACCAAGTCTTGCACTGAAAGCACAAGTATTAGTTGATTTTGTAGCCGAACTAACCCTCAATGTGGAAAAAAATCCTCTAGCGGTTGAAGTTCTAGAGACTTCATTCAACGCTCTAGAGGATATGGGGGGCATAGACAACTCATCTATTTGGACCCTCCATGTTGATGGTTCTTCCAATATCAAAGGTAGTGGAGCTGGACTCACATTGCATACTCCAAATGGAACATTACTCGAACAAGTCATTCGTCTTGGTTTTAAAGCATCTAACAATGAAGCAGAATATGAAGCTCTAATAGCTAGACTTGAGATGACCAGACTATTAGGAGCCAATGTACTGCAAGTATATAGTGATTCTTAACTTGTAGTAAGTCAATTAAATGGAGAATATACTGCCAAAGATGAAAAAATGACAGCATATGTCACACCCCGACACTGCCCGACCTGAGCCGAACCCAGTGCAAGGGCCGAACCAATGCATGGGGGCGACGGATTGAAAATGATTGAGGAAAATAGCGGAAGACTTGTGCCCCAACTACGGGCAATCTAATTTACGGAGTTTACGCACTACTTTGAGTAAGAGTAAATAGGTAGAATCAAAAGAGTTAAACTGAATTAAACCATAATCTCAAACCCACATACTAATAATTTATAGCCACACACTAGGCTCCAAAACAAGGTTTTAAACAAAACTAAAGACATAGTATATCACAAATCTAAAACAAGGATCATCCATAAGGTTCTAACATCTAAACAAGATAAATGAAGAGACATGCAAAACTAGAAGCCTCCACGACTACTCTCAAGCTCTCTCCGACCTTTCCTCATATAGAGGGTCCTGTCCGTTTGCATGTCACCCCACACAGCCCCAAAACAAAACAAAAAAAATGGGGCAAGTATAAAAACTCAATAATGGTTTTGAATATAACTATAATAACCAGAAACACAACAACATGACAATGAAGCAAATCAAATCTAAGATTAACATGCTATACCACATTCTGATCTAACATTCATATCACGTGAACCTGCATAATAATGACTTAATCACACACTTTTTGATCATGCACTCATATCAATTAAACTTGCATAATAGTGTCTCAATCACACTATTTCTGATTATGCATTCATACCACATCAACCTGCATAATAGTGTCTCAATCACACCATTTCTAATCATGCATTCATATCACATAAACCTGCATAACAGTGTCTCAATCACACCATTTCTGATCATGCATTCATACCACATCAACCTGCATAATAGTGTCTCAATCACACCATTTCTAATCATGCATTCATATCACATAAACCTGCATAATATGTCTCAATCACACCATTTCTGATCATGCATTCATAGCACATCGAATTCATTCACCCTACATGACAAACGTGTCAAACACATGATACACAATCATGCATAGCATTCATAATAGACATGCATCAATACAAATGGTGAATTCCTCCATCAAGGAGTAAACACAAGCATTGCCACACAGGCAGGACACGGTTAAGGCCACAAAGGCAAGACACGGCCAAATTTCCACACAGAAAATGAAAAAGAGTTGTGGTTGTCAATCCCTAATGCTGCTCGCCCTGGATGATCCTGGCTAAGGATGTCTCATTCTCACAGAGAATCTAGAGCAGGGGTATTCACCCAGGGACATCTCCTGCGGAGGGGAGAGCCCGAATTCCCACACAGGGAACCCTAGAACATGTGGTAGCAGGTGCACACGACATACCACTCTGGATTCTCAGGGTCCAGATGACACTCATAATAATAATCTCAAATCTGCAAGACAAGTACACAACTTGTCCCCACATAATTTCATTTCTCTAGACTCAACCCGGGGAGTATACACATACCACACAGGAACTTAAATCGAAAACATGTCCCTTCGGACCAACCAAGTTTTGATTAATTCACCGAGCGATTAATCCGGCAGGCAATCTCAAGCATTGCATACAATCGATTAAATTCTGGTTTAACCAATGGTAAAACCTCATTCATGAAGTTCGATCCATGATGCATGCTATCATGATACATCCGTGAGCAAGATCTACGTGGGTTCCAACACATGGAACGTGGTCCTAATCAGTCTCCTCATACATCATAATCACCTCATAATGAACTACAATGTCATAGTAGATTCCCCATATGTGTGTGTACATGCATATCCTAAGTATACAATCAATGTTTTGATATAAACTCATAAGGCAACCTATGCATGCTTAACACATTTGAAATAATGAATTCTAACTAAAATCCAAACAAAATCCACTATAAAACTTAAATCCATCAATGTAAAATCGAATGCTCATTCCCACAAGCATGATTTTCCATGCCACAAGCCACAAAATATTCACATCAATTTCCCATGAACCATCCATATTATAAGAGAACACATCTCACCATTTTTCCACATAATATCCCTACTGGAAGCATATTCTATTCATAAGAATTCCAACATTCAATAGCTCAAGGTACTTCAATATCAACATGCATAATTATCAACATGATAAAATGCCACATGACCACACTTAATCACATTCTATAAATTTTCATCATCAATTCTACACCACTAGTAGCTTAATTTTATCATAATACACTTTCCATAACCATTAGAAACATTAAATGGAGTAAAAACATTGAAATGAGCATAATTTCGAAAATAGCAAAACTGTAGTGTAGCCGTTCAAACGCCCTGCAAGGCCATTCGAACGGTTATATAGGAAATCAGTGAAAAATGCAGTGTTGTCGATTGATCGCCTTGGTAGGCCGTTCGATCGCCAACACAGCAGTTTTAACCTTCTTCTTCATTTCGAATTTCAAAACCGAGACTCCATTAAAACAACTTAAAACCTTCATCTATATACCCAAACACCATTAAAACTTCACCAAACCTTCCACAATGTTAATCTACACCATCTAAAGGCAAAACCCTAAGAAATCGGAATAACAAATTAAAATTTACTAATCCCACCATTAAAGCACTAAATCAAACAAATCCATTCCAAATAAAACATAAAAATTAAGATTTTACCATAAGAAAACTGAGATTTGAAGACCCATTACCTTGTCACTTGTTTAGGTTCAGATTTGACCTTCACCCTTCTTGGAAACCTTCCAAAAACTTAGTGTCTAAGTTAAACTCCATAAGAAATCGATTTAACATTGAAAACCTTAAGAAATCTTAGATCTAGGGTTTGTTAAGCATAAAAAATGAATTTTGATAAGTAAGGTTTGAAGTAAGGGAGTAAATCAGTGACTTTGATGCTTAAAATCAAATAAAATCAAAGGGGAAATGATAGATTAAAAATGAATTAGGAGAAAATCAAGGGTTTACGCTTAATTAAGGAAGAACATACCTAAATCCCTTCTAATCCGGGCCTAATTGGGGAACTAGGCCTTAATCACCTCCTCTCAGCCTATTCTCAAAATAGAAATGGCTCAGGCCTTTTTCCATTTATAGTAGGGTTTGGGGTACACTTAATGAACTAATGGGGTGTAAATAGAATTTTGGGCTAAAAATAGGTATTTTGAAGATTTGAGCGCTAATTAAATCCGATAAAATTCTAATTTTTTTTGTATGAGCTTAAGTTGATGTCTGGGGCATTTTGGTCTAAAAATCTTAATTTCATCGGTGGGGCCCACAGGGGGTCCCGCCAAACCGTAATTTTTGACAAATTAGTGAAAAATTAGAAAAATCCCAAAAATTAAGAATTGACTAAAAACTACTTAAAACTCATAAATGTATAGTTAATTTTTTTTAAAACATTTAGACATCCCATTTGTTTTAGAAAACCACAGAATTTAGATCAGAAAACGCGTAAACCACACATTAACCGATAAATAACCTTAAAATAAACTGGTTAAAAAATGAGAGTGCTTACAGCATACCTTTAAAAGGCTCATGAGCTTCTGAGTAAGTTTTAAAAGTGTTCTATCAGTAAGCTCCCCAGAGGACAAAATGGGCATATAGACACTCTTGCCAATGTGGTCTCCGCTGTTGAATTTAACTGCAAAAGGTTAGTACCATTGAGCTATGTTGCTGAACCAAGCATCTTGCCCCAATTTGAACCAATGAAGGTGTGCCCCATTGAGCAAGCTACTTGTTGGATGGATCCAATCATTCAATATATAAAAGATGGTATTTTATTAGCTGACAAAGCTCAAGCAAGAAAGCTGAAAATCCAATCCACTAAGTATTATATCTTAGAAGGAGAATTGTATTGGTGATCCTATTCTCAATCCCTTTTGCAATGTCTTAGCCTAGAGGAGTCTCAGTATGTCCTTGCCAAGATTCATGAGTGTCTTTGTGAAAATCATTCAAGGGAAAGATCACTCGCTCACAAGGCACTAACTCAAGCCTATTATTGACCCAAAATGCAACAAGATACTAAAGACATCCTAGCCATGTCTAGTCTAAATTGGCTAAAGGAAGGATGTTAAAAACTAAAGTTTTCCTCGCCATGTCTAGTCCAAATTGGCTAAAGGAATGACATTAAAAATTAAAGTCATCCTAGCCATGTCTAGTCCAAATTGGCTAAAGGAAGGACGTTAAAAACTAAACGTCATCCTAGCCATGTCTAGTCCAAATTAGCTAAAGGATGTTAAAAACTAGAGTCATCTTGGCCATGTCTAGTCCAAATTGGCTAAAGGAAGGACATTAAAAACTAAAGTCATCTTGGTCATTGTCTAGTCCAAATTGGCTAAAGGAAGGACGTTAAAAACTAAAGTCATCCTGGCCATGTCCAGCCCAAATTGGTTAAAGGAAGAACGTTAAAAGTTAAAGTCATTTAAAGATAAAAGGCATCATAGCCACAATCGAGATGAATTTTGCGAGAAACTTCTCAAGCTATGCTTGAAAAAAGTGCACAAGTCCTATGCCTAGTGACGAAGGACTTGGGGGGGCAACTGATGAGGATAATATGTGATGGCCAATAAAGAATTGACGCGTGGAGTTTTGACTACTTCAAAGATAGGGCTTTGACTACTTAAAAATGGTTACAACAAAACCCTGCAATCAAGGAATGAAGCAGTTACGAATTTATCTATATATAGACAATGAGATACACTTTCGAGTACTCTCTTTTTTAGAAAATTTCAATTATTATAGTTCTGACTTGGGCGTCGGAGGTGCCCTCTTCTTTGATGAAGGTATCTATTCCTGAAACAGCATCATCAGTTCTACTTAAGGCCAATTGGCCAATTGAATCCTTACCTAATTCTGCATCTTCATAATAATGACGTTGGGGCCATTGGAGACTGACCTTTATTACCTGGACGACAAATGTTTGCTTTGCATATCAATAACTTTGCACAAGTAGAGAGTTTTTTACTAGAAGCATTTTTTGTCATTCTGCCTAGTATTATGCTAGAATATCTCGTGCCATAGACAATGCACATTAGCGCATCATTTATGCTTAGAACTGCATAGAACACAGCTTTATACACCTCGAAAAACCCCTTAGTACCCTCGAAAAGCCCCTTAGTACCCATATCTCATTTACCCTGATGCATTTTATAATTTTTTTTCAATATACCCCGAACTGAGATTTTATTTATTTTTACTTTACAAACTCCCTGCTTACTCAATGTTTACCCTTACAGAGTCCTTATTCCTTCGCGGTGGGCACCACCGTATATAAATTTGTACATTATCGGGGGATGGCTACCATGAGAGTCATTCAAGAAGTTAGCCTATAGAATATGTAGAGGTTTTACTCCTTTGCAGCAAGGACCCACCGTAAAGAAACTCATACTTTATCGGGGCTGCCCATCATGAGCGTCATTCCAAAAGTCCTCTTGTAGTTCACATAAAGGCCTTACTCCATTGTGGTGGGCTTCATATGTTGTAAGTGGCTCTCACTGTGAGAGCCATTTCAGAAGCTCCCCCGTGGTTAACATAGAGGTCTTACTCACTTGCGGTGGGCACCCCCCGTTTATAACTTCATAAATTGTCGGGGGCGTGCCCACTGTGAGTGTCATTCCAGAAGCTCCCTCGTGGTTGGCATAGGCCTTACTCCCTAATGGCGGGCACCCCCCATATATAACTTCATACATTGTCGGGAGGGGGGGGGGAAGGTACCAACATGAGAGCCATTTGAGAAGATATAATGCGTACAATATCTAAACTTATCCTCACAATATAAAAACTTAGTTCAATCTAATCAAAACAAATACATATATTTCTTAAATCACGCATATCCAATTTGGCAAGCAAATTAACTCTTGTAGTTTCTTCTTGTCAATTGATAAAATTAACTCTATCATGTACAACTTCACCCTAAACTATCTTCACCAATAGAAATGCATATATATGTTTATAAAAAAATAAGAATGTAACCCATCACAAAATTTAAATCTGAATAAAGAAAACCCTCAATGTCTACAATAGAAACAACTGATGATGGGAAACTACTATATGGACACATATCAATCACTCTATCCTTGTATAACTTCTCTCATGCATTAGTAGGCTGCAAGTGATATCTCCTCCAAACCCTCAATGTCTACAATAGAAACTCCCGATGATGAGAAACTACTATATGGATGCATATCAATCACTCTATCCTTGTATAACTTCTCCCATGCATTAGTAGGCTGCAAGTGATATCTCCTCCAAACAGTTGAAATTAGAGGCATGGGTGCATCTTTCTTTACTACAAAATGACATTCATCAACGTATGCCATGCACATATCATCTCCTCCAACCAGCTGAAAATGCAGAATTGTTATTTGAAAAGCACAAAAGAGTATGGTAAAAAAAAGGAAAAAGCAGTAACCTTTTAGGAAATGGAGGCAATAAGCAACTAAAGAAATTGAGACGAAAATGACCTTGAGCAGTGATTATCTCACTTGGATGTAAAAATTTTAGAACAAAAAAGAAAAGACTAAATTACTAAAAATAAAATTGAATATTTCATATGGATCAACTAAAAATAATAATTTGAGCTAAACATTGTTCATAGATCATATTCTAACACAACAAAGTTAGTGGTTGCTTGTTTTTGGAAAAAAAGAAGTTAATGACAAATACTACTCCTTGGAATCTGGATAGACTTCGAGCTCTACTCAGGTACAGGGATTTCACCTAATGAAATCACGTAACCCTGATATCAAATTACTAAATTACCCTTAACCCCCCGGGTTAAGCATAACCGGAAGACGGGTTGTTACATTCTTCCCCCCTTAAAGGAATTGCGTCCTCGCAATTCTCCTAAAAATACTTGTCAAAATACAAAATTTGACAAAATTGCCGACCAGTAGTCGAATAACAAATATGAATCCAATAAATTTAAAATCAGAGATAACATTCAAAAATATATCATAATCCGATAACTTATCAGATGAAACTCATCAGAGTAAACCATTTCAGAAACAGAATCAAATAATATAGTAACATAGGGTTATTGAACTCTATTGGCAACCCTTCAGAAACATAATCTGCTAATTTATGATTAGGATAAAATTCAACTATTTAAAATGCAGATAACTCACATCAGAATGGATTTATAACATCGAATAAGTAGTTTTTTTTTTTTTGGAAATAGAGTGAATCAAATCATAACAGATAAATCAATCCAGACTTTGGCAGAATTAAATCACCCGATAAATCACACAATCAAAATCTAATAATTTATATCAAATAATAGAAAGTGAGTAGTATTTTCAAAGTCAGATAATTTTTCAAGATCAGAAAAGAACAAACAAATTAAATAGAATGGACAAATCTGTCAGATCAAATAAACAGATCAGATCAGACAGAATATACATATCAGACACATCTAGCAGAACAAATGGAATGGATAGAAAAGACATAATAGATTGATCAGAACAGACAGATTAGATAGAATTGACCAAACTGATAGATCAGACATAACTGACATATCAGACAGATAGAACAGACAGAACGGATAGATAAGACATATTAGGAACTTTAGACAGATCAGCTAGATTAGACCGAACAAAATAGATGGATCAAATAGATCAGATATATAGCAAATAGAACAGACAAATATGACAGAACGGATAGATCAATCATAATAACCAGAACAAACAGAATAGACAAAATGGACAAAACAACAGATTAGACAAAACATACATAATAGACAAACTAACATAATGGACATATCAGACATAACAAATAGAACAGATAGATCAGACATATCAAACATAACATATAGATTACACAAAATAGACAAATCCGATACATTAAACAGAATGGACAGAACTGATCAAATAAATTAGATAGAATTGACAGAACAGATAGATTAGAATAAGCAGATCAGACAGAACAAATAGATCAAACAGATTTGACAAATTGAATAGATCGAATAGAACAGACAAATCAAAAAGACAGATTAGATAGATCGGGTAGAACAGAGCCGTGATACCGAACGGCGTTCCCCTCAACACTCATGGGGTAGCGAGAGGCTCAGAAGGATAGGAGATTTCCCATGATGCTCCACTCCTATATGCATGCACCAGAATCGATTTTTCGGTGGGTATCCAAATAGAGAGTGCACTGATACTTTCAAGTTTTACCCTAAAACTACCCAGAAAGTGCACATATTCAAAACATAATGCAGTATGTATAAATTATTTCTCCAATATCATATTTTCCTAAAAACATGTGTAATAAGCATAAATTTAGAATTTAAAACCCCCTACACTGTGGGTTGAGTTAAAATCTAAAATAATGCTAAGCAAAAATATATGAAAACGATTATAATCTTTTTTAGAAAATTATTTATCAAAAAAGACTCATTTGGAAACAATTTTGATGCAGAAACAGATGCACAATTTGTCGGTTCGTCCGAGTGACGAGAAAACTAGAGCCGTGATACCAAACGGCGTTCCCCTTGTACTCATGGGGTAGCAAGGAGCTCAGAAAGTGAGGAGCTTTCCCATGATGCTCCACACCCGTGCGCATGCCAGAACCGATTATTTTTCTCGGTGGGTATCCAGAGAGTGCAAGCACTCGCGTATCAGTATACGCATCAGAGCAGAAAATTGTTTTATCTGAAGCAGATGCCACTAATAAATTTTTTTTCTCAGAATCATTCGGAATTTAAAACATCGGACAAAGAACATATCAAAAATCAACCAAACTCTTTTCAGAGAGGCATTGGATCGAAAATCAAAGCATCTAACAGAAAACAGACTTCATATTTAAATCAAAAAATATATTCCCGGTTCACTTCACATTCAGAGTAAAATTTTAAACCAAACTTGCACTAAAATTCTACTATCGTAAATTTGATAGACTATTTTAAATTTAAGTTACAAAAATAATAATGTAGCAGATTCAGAGTAAATATTCTCGATTGATTCAAAATCAGAATTTGTAAAAATCAGAGTTCAGATAAGGTCTGATACTATATGGGCAAAATAAAAATTCAAGTCATCTGAATTCACAAATTTGGAGTCCCTTGGAATTTTGTTGTAACATATGCAACATAGGATTTTAAAACAAATTAATACAACTGATTTTAGAACAAAATTGTTAAACCATTCTAAAAAAAATAAAATTTATAACTTCGTAGTTCGTATTAAATCTAATGTCATATAGACCACACAAAAAGTTCAAACCCAAAATTCGTAAAATCAAAGTTCGAATCAAATCAGATACCACACATGCAAAACATAATTTCAATTTGTAAATCAGAATAAAATCGGAGTCCATTGGGAATCTAATGCAACGCATGCAAACATAATTCCCATCAAATTCAATATAACAGAAGGTTCGTATTATATTCAATTGCAAATAGATCAAACAAAAAGTTCAAATATTGGAAGTCGTATTAAGTATCACAGTTGAAACGAAATTTCAAATTAATTCCTATCGAACATCGGAATCTATTTCAAACCGATACTCAGAACAATAATTTTTTTGATAATAACAATTCAAATGCGAAATTTGTAATATCAATCTGATATAACATAAGTTGAACGAAAATTCTAAATTACTCAAAATTAAATAAATCATATTTTATAAATATTAAAGTTGAGAGCAATTCCAATGTCACACTCGTAAAAGAAGACTATGAATCAAATTCGATACAACTGATTCGTAGTAAAATGTTCAAATCATTGTAGATTCAGAATTAAACTTTTTATAAAAAGGATTGGCATACCAAATCCTTATGTAACAAATTCAGACAGGAATTCAAATAGTTCCTAACTTGAAATTAAAATTCACAAAATCGACATTTAGCTTCAATTACGTACAAAGCTTGTAAGACAGAGATTTAAAATTATTTCTCATTCAAAATCGGAAGATAAAAAATTGAAATTCATATTAAATCAAAAGCAACACTCGGAGAACAAAAACTCTTAATCGGATTCATCTTTATCCGAAACAACACAAGTGGAAGTTCAAAAATCAGAAGTCTGAAACCTGATATTACACGAATTAAATTCAAAATCGGAATAATCCTAAAGTCTGATAACAAATTTACAGAATGGACACTTACAATCCGAATTCATATTAAATTTGATGTCACTCGTGCATAAAGAAATTTAAAATTGAAGTTTGTAGAAAATCGAATAAAACATTTGGAGAACAAAAACTCATAATTAGAATTCATCTTGAGTCTGATATAACACATGCAGAAGTTCAAAAATTCGAATCCACAAATCCTGTATCACAGATAAATAATAAAATGTTCACAATCCGAATTTTCTTCGAATCCGATATAATATATGTGGAACATAAAATTCAAAAATGAGAGTTGGCATTAAATATGATATCAGTCGTAGAGAATGGAGGTTCACGATCGGAATTATCCTTAATTCCAATGTCACATACGCAAAACTAACATTTAGGATTTTTTTTTTGTTAACATGCAGGTGGAATGGTAAAACATAATCAAAGCTTATATTAACTTCAATGTCATAGCAGCAGACTACAATTGGAATTCATCATAAAGCAGATGACACATGTGCAAAATGACAAAAATCACAATCGAACTTTATTTTAAATCTAATAACATATTCGTAACACAGAAACTCCAAATTAAAAATTCGAATGTGAAACAAATCACTATATATTTTAAAATATTTTGCTCTCGTAGACAGAGTAATGCTCCGATACCATTCTGTAACACCCCAACCCGCAGCACCTGACCCGGACCGGGGGTTAGATCGGAAAACACAATCGGAGTGTCGAAAATTAGCGGAAAAATTAAAACCGACTGACCAGGAGCTGCAGACTCTGAGTGCGAGAGTCGTAACGTTCATCTGCGCACTACAGAGCTTTAACGTTCCATTGTGCGTAGATCAGAATAAACCTAATTTTATAACTAATTTGGATCGGGCCAACGTTATTTTATCGTTGGTTGCCTATGTACATATTGGATACCATCTCTGACGTTATTCCAATACGATCAGATCCGAACGTAGTTCTGCCTAATGTCTAATACATTTACCAGACATCAGAAAATCATATACGATAAAATACGTATGCGGTATATCTGAATGCTTCATTCAGAATCCAACGGAAATCTTATCAATCATCGGAGTTAGATGAAAGCCAATAAATCAGAAAACACACATCTCACGTAGGTGAGAAGAATACTAACAAAACACACATCCCACTCTATCATAGAGCAGAGCAGAACACACTACAGAACCTGTTGGATCATATCAGATCATGTCATATTTTATCCGACCATACTGGTCATATCAGATCAGAGTATGCACGTCATAGCAGAGAGCATTTTAGATCACAATAGAATAGATCAAGATGTGCAGTCATATAAAGCATATTAAACTAGAAGGTCAAGAAAGCATACTTCCCTCCAATTCCGGAAGTGGCGATGTTCGGAGTTGCTCGTTTCCTTAGAGCGTCTGCCCTTTCTGATCCGGAGACTGCGGCCAGAACCTCCTGTAACTTCGGAATACTTTACCCTTCTTGCGTCCGTAGACGAAAAACAGAACCTCCCCTTACCCGGAGACACTTTACCCTCACAGTGCCCGTAAGCAATGGACAGAACCTCCCCTTGTCCGAAGACACTTTTCCCATCCCGTGCCCGTAGACAACGGGCAGAACCTCCCCTTACCCTTGGGATGTTTCTCTCGCATAACATTGATAATTCGAGGAGTTGATGCTTCCATTGCGTTGCTCACCCTCGAATTAGCTAGGAAGGCCTCTTGAATGACTCTAATCGGACTTAAAATGAATAAGAAATGAAGAACGGAAAATGAGAAAACGTGGGAGAATTTCCCCTTACCCGGAGATATTTTACCCTTTTCGCACCCGTAGGCGGCGAACATAACCTCCCCTTGGCCCGGGACATTTCTCTTATATAGAGTTGCTAACTTGAAGAATTGGCACTTCCATTGTGTAGAGCACCCTCGATTTAGCTAGGATCGCATTTTGAACGGAAGAAAACGGACGTAGAATGACTCCCGAAAGTCCCCCTGAAAACTGATCGGAATGAACTATTTATAAGAGATTGGCGTGCGAGCGGACGGAAGAAAGGGAATACGCACGCACAGATGCGTGCCACGTGTCACACAATGACTGGACCAAAAAAGAGGTCGGCACGCATGACGCGCGCGTCACATGCGCACCGTCACGGTGGGCGCGGCAAGCGCTACCGCGCGTCCCGCGTGCGTCGCTTGGTCAGCCGCGCGATCGCGCGGGACCCGCGTGACCCACGGCTCCGTGGCTCGGCTCTGACACGGCTCAGCTCCGGCTCGACTCGGCTGGATGACATCATCTTTTTTGTCTTTTTCTGAATATTTTATTATTATTTCTTTAAAATACAATTCCAACTTCAAAATGCGATAACTTTTTATCCCAAAGTCGGAATTGCACGATCTTGGTACCGATGGACTCGTATCGATGAGCCCTTCAAAACTAGACCCCACATAGGTATCTTATCTCAAACTTTGAAAGTGGGTCCCGCCCATATGGCACGTTTCCAGAGGTCGCAACTTTTGTTCCCGACCTCCGATTTGAGTGTTCTTGGGTTCGTTGTGCTCGTTACTTCGAGCTCTACCCAGGTACAGGGATTTCACCTAATGAAATCCCGTAACCCTGATATCAAATTACTAAATTACCCTTAACCCCCCGTGTTAAGCATAACCGGAAGACGGGTTGTTACACGCTCGCCACCCACCGTGCAACTCGCCCAGGCGCTGGTCGGACTCCTCCCGAGCCGCACCCAATTTTTCTGTCTAAAACGGGCAACCAATGACCAAACCGCAGTCCCTCCCTCACCTGACCACCGACCGCTAGGACCTCGGTCGCCTTGCTTTCCTCTGCCCGATCAACTCTCTGTTTTACTGTCAAAAATAGAGGAGGCGATCTTTCATCACTCGGGGTCTCAAAAATGTTCGCCGGGGCTACCTCTTGGTGGCCCATCATCCTCCAATGGCCACCCATCCAGCCACCATCACCGTTGCAAGCCATTGCCGCCGGAATCTTCCTAGGAGCCGGTGAAATTTTCTGTTGCAAGATTTTCGCCAAAAATCTCTGGATGATCTACAGAACCAGAACCAGTACCCTAAATTTTGGTTGGATCTATGGTGGATCAGACTATGTGGCATCAAATCTCCGGCGAGAAGTGCATGTTGCTTTGGCTCGTGGTTGGCTGGCCCCAGAACCGTCGCGTTCTGCCTTTTTCTCCGGGCATGAATTTCCTCCCAAACACCGCGATGCCAGTTTTTGGACAGATGGCTATGCGAGCCCGATCTCCATTAGCTGGATATTCCATGGTGGAAAGTGGGACCGTGCACTACAAGGAAGCCACCCACCATCCACGGACTTTTTACGGGTCTTAGGCCGGTTTGGGTTAACTGTCTGTTGCTTGGGTGTTTCTAGTGACCGCCATGGAGGGAGCTCAGAGGAGCTGAGTTCGTACCGGATCTTTCGGGAGAGAGCCTTGATCATGTGGGGTTTTCCTTCCCGTGTGGGTCCGAATTCCACTGGCCGCAATTGGAGATTCTCCTTCTCCTTTCATTCCCAAATAGTTAGAATGCATGGGGACCACATTGCTGCTGCCGTTTGCATTAAGGAGATCTTCTTCGGGCTCCAATGGGCTAGCTCTATGATTGAGCTATGCCCCAATGGAAGCCGGATTGCCTTCTGTAGGCCAACTGATGCCCTCTGTGGGCCGATCATGATGCTGTCTACTGATGTCCTCTGTGGGCAATCTTGGGGCGCTCTGTAGTCGTTGGGATGACCCCGCTTGTTGGAAACCTGTGTGGACAGTCTGCCTTGTCCTGCATCGAACAAGTCGTGGCCGCTCCTTTGCTCTGCCCTTGGGTTTCGTTAACTGCATTTCCCTCATGTTTGTGCTGGCTTTTGCACGTCTGCTCGTAAGTAATGACCCACTATCTCCATCATTCGGCGTGTCTCATCCACAGTTCTGGACCGTCTGTTCTCAGTGGAGCTTTGGTGGGCCCAATGCCTGGAGTTTTAGGTCACCTTGAGGACGAGGTGATGCACAAGCGAAGCGTGGTGGAATGTTGTGAACGTTCTAGGGGCTGCCAGGGACTGGCACTGGGGCCACGTATTAGGGTATTTAGGGTCTTTTATATAATAAGGGCATTTAGGTAATTATGTTAATTAGGGTTTTCTTTAATTATGTTAACGGGCTTTAGGCATCTCTTAGTGAGCCCATTGGTTTGCTTATTTAAGTGTAAGGGCTAGGCCCTCATTTGATTATGAAATAAATTATCTCTTGTCTAACTGTCTCTCCTTCTCCCCTGCCTCTCCTCCTTCCCCAGTAGCCATGCCGCTACCTCTCCCCTTTCCCAACTTCCCTGTGCCGCTCCCGTCACCTATGCCGGCTACCACGCCGTTGTGGACAACCGTCCACAACACACGCCCCTTCTCCTTCTCAAGTTCTCTTTGAAATCACAGAGGAAAGAGGGTGCAGACGTTACTGCCGGTGGCGGACCTACGGCTGGACCAGGGGGTTCTGAATCGCTGCTGGATGACTAATTGAATGGCCCTAGTCTCATGGCTGGGCGTCGATGCAAATTGCCAGCGGAAGAAAAATCTGGCCGCTTTGCAGACCGCTCGGAAGCCACCGTGCACCGATGGGACTAGGTCTAACGGAACCGCCTCCTAGAGGCGATCTTATTGGCCAAGCCCGTCAGCTAACAGTGGTGGCTGCCGGAGGCCAGCAGGAGTTCCTGCTGGCCGGAACCGAAGAAGACGACCCGTCTTCGCTGGTCCATACCCGACTGGTCTGGGCCTAGCCCGGATCCGGTCTGGGTCAGCAATTTAAATAAAAAAAGAAATAAAAGTGAGGGTCGAACCTGGTCCGGTTCAATGGTCTCTACTTTGAGAGGGTTACGAGTGTCTTGACCAAGTTTCAGGACCGGTAAAAATCCCAGAGTCTCTAAAATGACCTTTTTACCCCTAGTAGTTAAATCATCATGTGAAAACCATTTACCTGACTTCGGGGCTCCTGTTCAGGGGCCTATGAATTGGTTTAAAACTTGGGAAAATTCTCAATGAGATTTTAATGGATAAACTATTTATAGGCCAAATCTCTTAGTGAAGAAAAATCCCAGTGAGTAGTTAACTGACCCTTTTGCCCTTAGGGTTTATACCAAACCGTTAGTCAAAACCTGGGTCGGTTCAAGGGGTTCACGACCCTGTCACACGCGAAGAAAATTACATTGAGGCTATGAAGCCAAGTAGTACCCTTGAGTTCAATTTAGGAGCCATTAGATGTCATTAAGGCCTTAAACCAAATGACAGAAATACCCCTTAGGGTGGACCCACCCTTATTCGTGTGAATGGAAGCGTGAGTCATCTGAGAGTGGAGCCTTGTGAGAGGTAAATGACTTAAATCAATAGAGGGGCAGTAAAATGACTAGAATGGCCCAACGGAGGGTATCATACCTTAGGTGGTAAAATTACCCTAATGCCCTTAGGGGAAATATATTCTGTTTATGTCGAAACAGATGACCTAGTGAATCAAGAGTTAGGGTACCCGATAAATGACTTTAAAAGGAAGGAGCATAACCAGTAAGTGACATGAAGACCTTGTCAGGTCGTAGTGTCATGAGAAATAAGGGGTAGAACCCTAATTCTCAAGTTTAAAGCAGCGTATTTTATGTGTTTTGCAACCGAGTACATCAATCGACTAGAGTGTCATATATGTAACTCACAGGATGCGCTAGAGTTGTTTATACTCTCGGACTTGAACTCGCTGAGCCTAGCCCTACAAATGAGTGCAATGGGCCCTTATTTATTATTTATGCATTGGTGTGAATGCATGTTATTTATGTTGATTATGTTGATGTATGGTTTTATTATTGATGTTTTTAGTTATGTTAGTAACTTAAGGTTAATAAAGACTAATCAAGAGATTTTGGTTGTCTTTGGTTTGGGGGATGAACACCTAATCAAGATAATGACTAAAATACCCTCTTTAGGGTTGGGACCAGTTCATGGAGTAAATGAGGCCCTGACATTGAATTTTGCCTTGGTTAATGAACCGAGGGTGGTTATGGGATGTTCTCAGAGTCAAAGTTTAAGCTCACAGTAATAGCCATGGCGGATATTTAGATCTTCTTGGTCTCCGTTTCTTCGGGACGATGGATCCCTGCAAATGCGCAACCCCAGTTTTTGAGCATCATGGAAGGCTCATATACCTCTGGCCAGTGTGTCCATGAGCATAGCTGGTACCTACATCTCTAGGTCCATGGCTGATCCAAGTGGATCTCTAGAGATGCTAGGATTTTTTTGATAATATCCATGGCAGTAATCTTTCAAACCTTTATGGTCTCCATTTCTTTGGGACGATGGATCCTTGCAAATGCGCAAACTAGGTTTTTTATCATCATGGAAGGCTCATCTACCTCCGGCCAGTATGTCCATGAGCACAGCTGGTACCTACATCTCTAGACCTATGGCTGATCCAAGTGGATCTCTAGAGATGCTAGGATTTCTGTTAGTATACAATTACTCCTTTGAGCGGGAGTTGGTATTTTCAGGTAACAATTAGTGCATTGTTTCCTGAATGGTGTCCATTGTGTTGGTCTTTATTGGTTAAAGGTAATCCCATATTTCTGAACTATGTTATATTTAGTGTTCTATATATTATTTTACATGTGTTACTGTATATTGATGTTTTGCATGTTGGAGTCTTATGTCTGGAGATTTCTCGACAGGCTAGTTGTCTTTAAGTGAATACAGATTTGTTAGTGTTAATTATCAAACAATGGTTCGAGAGATAATTAATAATATTGATTGATATTGCTTGTTTAATTAGAACAAGTGGAACGATTAAAGGACTTGCATAAAATGTAGGTTGCTTAAAAATACTTAAGTATTGCATGTGTGATGCTATGCTTCTTAGTATAGTGTAGTATTAGGCAAAACTACTTTTGGATCCGATCTTGTTGGAAACATTGGAGATGTTGTCTGATGATACGTAGGCAACTAACATCGGGTGATGTTGTCCCGATTCAAAAATATTAATAAAACCTTTTGTCCTTTAGAAGCTCTTATCCTGTAGGCGGAGATGCTCCATTGTGGTTGTGGTTGTTGTTTGGTTTGCTTTGTTGCAGATTCTCCAGGTGACGACAAGTGAAACCAAGGCAGGCGAGCACAAGAGGTTTTTGCATTTTTGTAACTCTGATACGTAAGTGTACCTTAAGCGTAAGAGTCAACTTGTTATTTATTTTCAGACAGGTGACAGACTTGTACTTAGATGGATGAGCTGGTCTTTATGAATTTTAAGACGTTAAATAATATCATATGATTTGATATTCGTATTTGTGAACCCCAGTTATCATGACCTGGATATTTAATCGAAGGGTTTGTTTTGTATTTAAAGAAAAAAAAATTTCGCTACCTACCGTTCGTGCTATTTAAAAATCCGGGTCATGATACATGTACCGTCATGACACAAATTCAATTGGGACCCACATTTGTCACACACACATACTAAGCATGTGACTAGGGTGCACATATTCAAATTGTGGGCCCGACTCTTGAATTAGTGTTAATGGTCAAACCCGTAATTAGCGAGGGGTCGACCCTGTCGCAGGTTTGTTTGTGCGCAGGGGTCCAGGCCATCGTGGGCTCTAAGAAACAAAGCCCACTCTCGTTGTGTTAGACCCTCTAAGATAGTTTGCGAGGCCTTCTCAGAAAAAGCCCATGTAGGGTAATTAAGAGAGAAGAGAAAACCTTAATCACTTAGAGCAGCCCCCTATCCTCTCCTCTCTCTCCCAATCACACGCCTTCTCCCCTTGGTGGCGTGTTGCTTCAAAACCGAAGGAAAAAAGGGGCTGGCCGTCCCCTTCTTTTCGTCTCTTCTCCCTATTATTGTGTTGTGCACAAAGTAGGATCAAGATTCCTGTAGTTGTGTGGCTTTAAGGCAAGGGCTAGGGCATTACTTCAAGTTGATTTTACAATCCAAGTAGGGACTTAGAGAGATCTACGCAAACACAAAGGGATTCTTCTCTCTATTTTGATTGAATCGATATTCAATTGTTATTCAAGCATTGGATTGGAGTAAAGGGATAAAACATCCAATAGCTGATTATCCCCAAAGGTTAGTTTGTATCTCTCTTAAACTTCCTTCTAATTGATTATTAGCCTCTTACACATGTTTATTGCTTATGTATGTTATTGTTCATATGATTGTGTAGAGAAATTGGTTTAAAGTTGCAATTTTTATGTAAGGTGCCACCCCTAGAGCTTGGCCCCACCACATGCTTCCACTTTCATGCCACTCAATAGTTGTATCAGAGCCTAAAAAAGGGGTTTTGGTCGCTAATTTGATAAAAAGTTGATAACTTTACCTAATTTAGTGTTTGTGTGAAAATTGGGGGAAATCATTAATTAGTTATCTATGCTTTAATCCATGATAGAGCTTTTATGATTAGAATGAAATTAAATGTTTAATATACTGATTCATGTCATTACCTTGCTGGAATTTTGTGATTTGATAATTAATTTGGGCGTTGGCATGCCCTAGGGGGCAAATCGATAAATTTGCCCCTAGTGGTTTTTCTACCCAAATGAAATTACTATTCACTCTATATGCATGTTCTTGTTTTCTAATCCATACTATATAATTAATTATATTGTGTAGATTTTATTAATTATTTGGATTAGAAATTGGTAAAAATTAACCAAACTAGCCGTAAGGGCATTTTGGTCAATTCACAAGGGTACTTTCTTGTGCATGTTTGTTTGCTGTCCAGAACATAAATAATAGTCTTTCATTCATTTTTAGGTGTTTTTTGATTGATTAATAAGTTTTGGAATTTTGTGTAATTATAAGGGTGAAAAGACCAAACTAGCCCTAGGGCTAATTTGGTAATTTTACACCATTTTTGCCTGCACAGAAAAGTAATTTTCTGTCAACATTAATATGTGCCTTCTTGCTGTTATATGTGCCTAAGGGGTAGAATAAGACATTGGCATAAGTAATTACATATTAGGTTAAACTTACCTAAAAGAATTAAGGGTAGTTTGGACTATTCACATGCTTGTGATTTGAGTCTAAATTATATGCAATTATAGTAATTCATTCATCATAAAAATACTTGTCCCTTGCTATGATTTAGAATAAGTGAGTCGAATACATAAATAATAAAGTAGTTGTTACCCATTTCGTTGTATTTATTCTTTTGTCTTTGCCTTATTTTGTAGTTAACTTTTTGTACATTATAGAATCAAAGATAGTCACTACCGACTTGGGAAAGATTGAGAAATTGAATGCTAACAATTATCCGGTGTGAAAGAGGATGATACACCATATCCTTACTTTGACTTGGCTCATATCCCGGAGCAAGTCATTGAGCTCTACCCAGAGAATTGCACTCCTGCTTAGAAGAAAATTTATGAGAAGCTGAAGGATGAAGACAATAAGGCTAGGTCCACCATTTTAATTTTCATTGAGCCAAAGATGGAGAGGGCTTGGAGAAGTTTAAGATAACTAAAGAGATGCTCGAAGAAGTCTTTGTGAGGTATGGGGAGTAGACAGTCTCATAAGAGGATGCTACACTCTAAGTATCAAAACTCTAAGATGAGAGAGGGAGATAGTCACGCCTCGGCACACGCTATCCCCCAAGCTGAACCTGGTCGAAGGAGGCACATGGCATGACAAAGTATCGTTAGATTGCGAAAGACTTAACCCATACTTGGGTGTGACACTACAGAGTTACGCATATACATACCCTTTGTACAAGAGTAAAATGAGAAATAAAAGACTAATTAAACATTAGTCCACACACATACCACATACTTAGTCTTAAACAGCCCACACATGGCTAAAGTATGAGTCTAAGACTCTAAGCCCCCAGTGGCTAATAAAAGCCTAAGCCAACATTGGCTAATAAAGTATGAAGTATAATCAAAGTATAAAAAGTCGCAACAAAACATGTTATAAAAGCAATAATAAAAGTCATAATCCCCAAGTAACACCTTCTAAGCAAATACAAATGCAGAATGTAAATCTAAGATGACATCATAGGCAAATCACATAATACTCATTCATCATGGGATATCCACATAAACCTGTATATTCATGTCATAATTTACTATCCATAAGAAGCTACTCATGGCACATACAAGTCATGTTATCTCTAACATATCTCATGAACATATATTTAAGTCACATACATTTCATGTTATATGACATATCACATCATCACATATTTAAGTTACCTGCATTTCATGCTATAACCCATATCATCTTATCATCACATGCACATGCCTCTTGTGCATCATGGGTTCAACATAATTCATAACATAAAAATACACCTCATGTGTAAACATGTAAAAATACACTAACATAATCACATCTTGCATGAATGACTTTTAAACATAAAAATATCATGCATATTTATTTCTCAATGAAAACATCCACCCTATAAATCAAGTGTCTTAAACACACTATCCTGTACAACGTGCAAATTAAAACATACTCACATGTGTAACATAAGCTCCCATATCCCTACAATCTGTGTAATTGAGCATAATCTTACATACACATGCAATAATAATAAATGATGAATGTTTCACAAATAGAGAAAAATAAACCTGCTCATCAGGGTCAAAAACCCCAAGCACGATTATTCATCAAGGCCAAAGCTTCAAGCACAACTAATCATAAAGACTGTTCTGAGCACTACTGCTCATCAAGACAATTTTGAGCACAACTGCTCATTAAGACAGTCCTGAGCACTACTGCTCATCAAGAAAATCCCGAGCATAGTTGTTCATCAAGACGGTCCCAAGCACGATTGTTCATCAAGATGGTCTCGAGCACTACTGCTCATCAAGATGGTCCCGAGTACTATATTTGGTAAGCCAGTGCACTAGGACATACCACCTAGATTCTCAGGGTCCAGATATCACATTAAATACTACACATATATCATTTTGCTCTTCTCAACCCGGGGAGGTACGAAGTCTTGAGCACTACTACTCACCAAGGCCAAACTCAAAACAAAATCATGTTCTTTTGGACCCAAACCAAGTCGATAGGCCTTCGATCAATTAATCTGACAACTAATGTCATCCAATTGATCAAACATGACTAATCATGATAAATCTCATTTCTAAATCATTTTCATGAAGCATGCAACATGGTACATACGTGATTAATGCTACATGAGTTCACATACAAGAGACATGCTTAAATCAATCCACATTTGTATCAATCATAGTCTATTAGTGTCAAATAACATCACAAATATCTACACAAGTGTGTACATAAATGGTAGTGTTTATGTCTATAAGCGAAGACATGTGAAATATGAACAAACTATAATTTTATCATAGCCCTTCCCTATTGGAATCAAGAAGCAAGTATGGTGAAAACATCAAAATATGAGTCCATGACAAGTATAACATCATGCTGGACTTAGGCAAGGATAAACATCTGCATACTTAAGCTAGAACATGGAAACATGATTCACCAATAATTAATATAACATATGCAAGCATATATGCATATCCTCATGGTTAAACCGACTGAAATCATCAAGAAATCATGAAGTAGTCATCAACATGAATTTATGACAAGTAGAATATCATGCTAAAATCAAACAAATATAACCTAAATCATGCTTGAACTAAATCATAAATTCCAAGATGGTCTTCATACAATCATAGTAACATTTATAGGT
Source organism: Saururus chinensis (assembly GCA_035235625.1). Classification (NCBI taxonomy): domain Eukaryota; kingdom Viridiplantae; phylum Streptophyta; class Magnoliopsida; order Piperales; family Saururaceae; genus Saururus; species Saururus chinensis. The sequence goes on from CP141140.1 coordinate 36,087,014, forward strand.
AACAATAACCCATTCTAATAATAAGAAATTAGATTCATAGTGAAAGAGCAAGAAATGGTCAAAATATGCAAGAATGGTGAAAATTGTTGTTTAGTTGTTCGAACGCCCTATTGAATCGTCGAACAGTAGGCCGTTCGAACGCCTTTAACAATTCACTTTATGCCCATTTCTAGTTCATCTTTAACCTCACAAAAACCAAACCAAAAATACCCAAAAATGCTAGGTAAATTCTAAAATCACTCCAAAACTTTATGATATTAAAAAGTAAGCCTAAAACATGGTAGATCTAACCATTCTTAATCTTAATCACAAGAAAATCAACATAAATGACATGTTTTTAATAATCCATCATTAAAGCACATGAAATCTAAAGCAGAAAACCTCATGAGATGAAAACCCCTTACCTTGAAGAAGTTTTTGGGTCGAAATTGAAGCTCTACTTTTCAAGAAACCCTACCCAAAATTAGGGCTTTGATTAATACTTAATCAAAATCGATTATTAAGCTTAAATAACCTTAAAAGCTAGTAGATCTACGATTTCCACTAATTAAAAATGAAAATCCCTCTTTTAGGGTTTGAAATCGAAACTAAAAACTATATTTTTAATGAAATAAGTCAAGAATCCATTTGAGGGAAAGTGGAATTAAGAGAGATTAAGAGAAAATTCAGAAGCTTAATGTTATAAACTCACATAAATCGGATTTTCTTCTTTGGGCAATGGGGTTAGGGCACCACCTTACTTCCTAACACAACTCTTTCTCAATTGGAAAATGGGTTATGATTTTTCTTATATAGTAAGCTATTGTGTTATAAATACAAACTGTTGGGCTATAAATATGAATTAAAATGCCCTAAGTGGCTAATTAGGCTCATTTTTGGGTTGAAAATGAGTTTAAAAATTTTCAAATTTATCAAAATAAAATAATTGAAGTTGAGGATCATGTGGGACACTTGCTGTCCAATCTTGGCCATGGGGCCTACAGTGGGGTCCACACCCTTAATTAATGAAAAAATTTCATAAAATCCCTAAAAATAGAAAAAATTAAGTTTGATATAGAAACTTATAAAAATAAAATTAAATATTTTTAAAACCATAATTACTAACTATTAACCCCAAAATCAAGTCAAACTAGTAAATTTAAGCAAAACCACACACTAACACACAATTAAATAGAAATTAAACTAGGTTAAAGTTAGAGATCTTATAGAGATGATGTGAATGAGCACCTGAGTTTCATGTCCATCATAGCTAATAACCTGGAGACCCTAGATGACCCCATCTCTAAGGGAGATTGAGGTGGTTTATCTCAATATGAGTGACCAGAAGTTAACAATAGAGGCTTTGACTGCCAAGCTTAGGCTTGAGTAAGAAAGGAAGAACGATGTTAATGCTTCAATGACTACTACTGCCAACCTAGCATAGAACACTCGAGGTAGAAAGAAAGATGGGTAGGGACCTGAACCTTCAAGGAAGAAAGCCTTCTATAAAAGGGGAAAGAAGCCACAAAACAAAGTTAATGGCAAGAGGAATAACAAACCCAACCTACTTCAAGTGTGGCCAGGTGGACCACTTTAAGGCTAATTGTCCCCAAAAGGATTACCAGACCAACAACAATAACAGCAAAGGAAAGAAAAAAGAGATAGTCTATGTAATTCCGGAAGTCAAGATTGCTAATGTTAAGGAGAAGACCTCGTGGTTGGACTCTGGAGCTACAACCCATGTATAACACTCTAGGGGCTCTAGGGGTGAGATGATCAATCTCCTCCTTGGACAGAATATGGTCTACATAAGAAACAACACCTATTGCGATGTGGAGGCCATGAGAACATATAGGATCCCTCTAAAGGAAAGGTCCACCCTTGTCCTGATTGATGTGTTGTTTGCTCCTTCCATCATGAGGAATATGATCTTCATTCATAATCTCACCAAGATGGGATTTGAGTTCAAATTCAAAGGGAGCAAAGCCACAGTGGGCAAGGTTGTCTCTGTTTTATTTACAACTACTTAGTTGATGGTTTATAGTGTCTGGATGTTTTTGGCTCATTTATTTCTAATAAATTAGCCTCTTCTAAGTATTTTGTCTTGTTTGTGGATGACGCATTGCTTGGGCACATGTGGTTATGTCATGTCAATGTAGATAAGCTACATAGAATGTCAAATGCGGGGTTATTACCCAAAATATCCAAAGACCTACATGTGTGTGTGTGAGGATTGCTTATCGTTGAAGGCAAGCAGGTAATCCTTCCAAGAGGGACAAAGAACAAATGAACTATTAGGGGTAGTTCACTCAGACATCTGTGGGTCCTTGAATGTTCAGGCTCACAGAGGCATGACTTGCTTTATAACTTTTATGGATGACTATTCAAGATACAGGTACATGTATTTAATAAATAGAAAATCTGATGTCTTAGGCAAATTCAAGGTATTTAAAACTTAGGTGGAGATCCAGTTAGGTAGGAAGATAAAAGTCTTAATACTAACAGGGGTGGTGAGTACACCTCTGATCAGTTTAAGGATTATTGTACCGATCAGGGAATAGTGCATCAATACACCCTCCTTACACTCCACAGCAAAATGGAGTAGCATAAAGGAGTAATATGACACTTATGGACATGGTCAAACCAATGTTAAATCACACATGAATGAGAAAGTGGGGGTTATAGAGTTCGAAGACGCTTATTTCTTAGAAGAAGAATTAAATCCTAAAATACCTAATAAAATAGTAGATTTATTCGAGATAGTAAAAGAGACTGGTCTTAGTACTACCCCTAAGGAAGAAATTAGATCATGTTAAAATCAAACCAACCATGAACCAAGGGCATTTAGGTAAAGAAGACTTTTAACACAGTTGAGGGACTTCTATACAATGCTAGGGGAAGACAATGTCACAATAGATGAAAATGTTCTAGATGACCCAATTACCCTTGAACAAGCTTTGAGTCTTCTAGACTCTCAATAATGGCAGAATCTTATTCAAGAGGAAATGGATTCAAGAGAAAATGGTTTGGGAGATAGTGGACCCGAAGGGCTGAAGTTCTTAGGGTATAAATGGATCTTATAAAAGAAGCTAAAGGCAGATGGGTAAATAGATAAGTACAAAGTGAGATTAGTGGCCAAAGGGTTGACCCGTGTATGGGATGGACTTTAAGGAGACATACTTGGATGTATCAAGATTTGACTCAATTAGATATCTCTTAGCAAGTGTTGCTTACTTTGATTTAGAGTTGCACTAGATGGACGTAAAGACTCTCTTCTTAAATGGAGATTTACAAGAGGAAATTTACATGGAACAACCTGAGGATTTTGTAGTTCTTGGATAGAAACACAAGGTGTACAAGCAAATAAAATCATTGTATGGCCTTAAACAATATGCAAGGAAATGATACTTCACTTTTCACAAGGTAATTAGTGAATATGGGTTCGTAGTGACTGAACATGATCATTGTATTTATAACTTCTAGGATGGGACTAGGTATACGATGTTGTCACTTTATGTAGATGACATACTCTTGATGGGGAAAGACTTAAGTATGATTGACAGTTTAAATGAATGACTCAAAACCCAGTTTAAGATGAAAGACATGGGTGAGGCATCCTACATCCTTAGGATGAAAATTGACAGGGATATAAAGACTAGGAAGCTAAGTATATCTCAAGAGTCATACATAGAGAGTGTTCTCAAATACTTTAATGTCATTGGTTGGAAAAGTATTGAATTCCTTATAGACAAGGGTATTATGTTATCTAAGAGTATGTCTCTTCACACAGAGGAAGACAGACTCCAGTTGGAGTCAGTGCCATATACACAAGTTATTGGCAGCTTGATGTATGTGATGACTTGTACTAGACATGTCTTGAGTTTTGTGGTAGGCTTGCTGAGCACAACCAAGAAGACCCAAGACTTCAACACTCAAGTAGTGAAGAGGGTGTTCTGGTACCTTCTAGGGTCTAAGAATCTAAAACTCACTTATAAGGTATAAAGTCTCTCACTGACTGGATATAGTAATTCAAACTATCTAGATGACAGAAAATCCACTGCCAGATTTGTCATCATATTTGGAGGTAGGGCTATATCTTGGGCAAGTATGAAATAAAAGAATGTTTCTATGTCTACAATGGAACCTGAGTTTTATGCATGTAGTTTAGTAGCTTCCTAGGCAATATAGATAAAGGAATTTCTAGCTAGATTGCAGCTAGAAAATGAGACTAATTGTCACGCCCTGGCACCCGTCTTACCCGAGCCAAACCCGGTCCAAGGGACGGTTTGAATGCATGGGGTGCTAGAGTTGGTTCATTTAAAATAGCAAAAGACTTTAGCCCCTTAATCGGGCAAATTTCACATACGAAGTGTGCACCTTTCACCTTTGTACAAGAGAAACAAGTCACACGCCTATAAGTCATAAACCAACATACTTAAAATCCTGAGCCGTCACACATGGCCAAAAATTAGAAAGTCTTAAATAGACCTAAAAATCATAAAGTATACATGAGTTTAAAACATGAACCACCATACATGATGTTCTATAACCATAATAGCATTAATAAAAAAACATAACAATGTCCAGAGGCATCCACGCCTAATCTCATGCTCTCCCTTACCATTCCTTATATAGAGGATCCTTGTTAATTGCATGTCACGCCATGGAGCCCCAAAAAAAAATTTGGAAAGAGGGGTGAGTAAAACTCAGTAAGGTTTTATATGTCGAGAGAGTAAACTCAAAATTATCACATATATTTCCCCTAGAATTTATCACATAAATCAAATGCATTCATCATGATATATTAGCATAACCTATGCATGACTACTCATTACATACATATACTCATAAGATCATCAACATATCTCCTGCATACCATTTCACATGGCATATCATGATATCACCTCATTCATTATTCATTTTCAATACATCCATCCATCCTGCACACCATTTCACATAGTATATCACAATATCATCTCATAAATGATTCATTTCCAATGCATTCATTCATGTTGCATACCATTTCACATAGTATATCACAATATCATCTCATTCAGGATTCCTACTCATCGCATATATTCACCCTGCATAATAGTGTCTCAACACACTAATTCGTAATCATGCATATCACAATATATCCATATGAGTCACATAAACTCAATTATCCCTACACAACCTATGTAGTCTTAGGCATAATATTATCTCATACACATGCATCATTAACACTAGTGAATGTCTCCATCATGGAGATAAATATAATCATGCCACATAGGTTGGACGTAGTTTTATTTCCAAGAAGGAAATCTAAGGTGTTTGGTGTAGTCAGCCATTTTGTTTGCTCACCCTGGATAGTCTTAGATAAGAATGTCTGAATCCTACACAGGGAACCTAGAGTAGTGTGTTCACCCTGGACATCTCTATGGTGAAAAAGTCTGAATTCCCACATAGGGAACCTAAAACACATGGTAGCCGGTGTATGAAAGTGTACCACTTTGGATTCTTAGGGTCCACATGATTGTCTCAAGAAATCTCAACCTCATTTGAGTCAACTCGACTCATCTCCATTCAACTCAACTCAACATCAACTCAAATTGACTCAACCTGAGGAGGATCCATGTTCCATACACGAACTGAAATCAAAATCATGTCATTTCAGACTAACTAATTTCCAATAAGTCAATGATCGATTAATCTGGCATGCAATCTCACACCATTGCATCCAATCGATCAACCATAACTCATCTCGATAAAGTCTCATTTAGAAATCTATTTTATGATGCATGCAACATAGTACATACGTGGTTAATACCTACATAAATCCTAATTCCTAAGACGTGATCCCATCAGCCCCTCATGCATTATTTATAATTAAGTGCAACCTCATGCTAGACCTATGTAAGCATATTCATACTACACTTGAAGTTAGACATAGCACCATCATTCACCCATAATTTAATCATGATAAGTGAAGACATATAATTCATTTCTCATGCTATAACCTCTCTAGAATCATTTTAATAGATGATGAATCATTCAATCATTGATTCAAGACAAGGATTATAACATGCTTAACCGAATAATATAAAATCCAATTAACACTTAAGCATTCATCATAGCCTCCAACATCTACTTCATACCCTTCTAGTAGCTTATCATAGCATATATCACTCATCAACGTTATAAGAAATGATACTTAAGAGTAAAAACACCAAAATGAGCAAAATGAGCAAAATAGCCGAACTGCAGTGTTGGCATTCGATCGGCCTGTCAGGCTGTTCAAACGCTTGGCCATTCGATTGCCAGAACAGACATTTCTGGTTTGTCTTCGCCACTCAAATCCAAAATCGAAATATCACATAAACATCATAAACCTTTAAATCTCACTCCCAAACATCATACTAATGAATTTGATGCTTAGGAAATAGTAAATCTAGCCATTTACAACCAAAAATACCAAGAAATCAAAAGAAGGATTAAGCTTTACTAAATCTACCATTAAAGCTCAAATCCATGGAAACCCACTCTAAACTCCATCAAAACTCAAATCTGAAATCACAGACACATTTAGTATGAAATCACTTATATTCAACAAGCTTCTTGACTTGAAATCGCTCCTCCAACACCTTCAAATCCTACCCAACATTGGGTTTTTGTTAATACCTTCATAAATCCGATTTAAAATACCTAAATATCTTGAAAACTAGTAGATCTAGGGTTTATTGAGTTCAAAAATAAAATTTCTTTCAAAAAGTTTTAAATAGAGGTTCAAATTAGTAGCTTTTTAGGTAGAAATCAAGATTAAACCTTGTCAAAAGAAGAGATTTCAAAAGTTTAAGAGAAACCCAAAGAAATTAGTGAAAGATTAGGTTAATCCTTACCTTAATCACCTTTCCTTCTTGAGAAATGGGGATCAGGGTTCTTAAGCTCGAGATTTTTAGCCCTTCCCAATTGGGAAAGTGGCTGAGCCTTTCTACTTATAGTAGGCTTTAGGGTAAACCTAACAAATGGGTGGAGTATAAATAGAGTTTTATACTAAAAATGGAAAACTTGCTTATTTTAAGCCCAAATAGATGTCTAAAAATTTTAAAATATTTAATTACTTTCTAACCATTTTATTAGGGTCATTTAGGACCTATAATCCAAATTTTGCACGTGGGGCCCATGGTGAGTCCCGCCCCCCAACTTTTCAATAAAATAGTCAAAAATTCCATAAATTGAAGAAAAATCCCAATTGACTTATATTAACATAAAACTATCTTAGTGAAGAAAATGTGATCCAAAATGATTGTTAACTACTTTAATTTCAAAATTAAATCAAAATCGATCAAAGTTAACATTAAACCACAATAATCACTAAATAAAAATTAATTGGACCGGTTAGGGTTTAGAGATCTTACACTAATGCTCATGTCCAGATTTATTGCGATAATTTGGCAATTGTGTCGACACTCAAAAGCTGGGAGATTAGTACAAGAGGTTATCACATTGAAGTGCATTACAACTATATATTTAACTTGCTATAGAGAAGAAAAGTTACCGTAGTCATATTCCTACTACTGAGATTTTGGCAGATGTAACACTCACGGTTTTTATTCACATAGACATGTGGCAATGCAAACTCAGGGTGCTACTTTGCATAAATAAACATCTCATCACAATAATAATTCACCTAATAAAGCAAAATATTATTATTCCAAGATCTGGGTTCTGCTAAGTGCATGTGCTCTAACACCATAAAATAACATTAACTAAAACTTATGGCGACAAAGTGCCTTATTACAGTCCAACATAATAAAAACTAAAGTTCTACTATCTCTAGAAACTCTACCCTTCTAACTCTAAGCAACTCCGGCTAAGAAAATCCTACTAATATGTGTCTGGTGTTGATCCTACATCAAAAGATGCGTTAGTATTTCTGCATATACTAAGTAGGTAGCATGAAAAACAACTCACAGTCAAGAGGTTAAGATGATATATATATATATATATATATATATATATATATATATATATATATATATATATATATATATATATATATATATATATATATATATATCAATAGTAGGAATCCATAGGCAATAGACATGTAGAACAACAATAAATAGTGACACATGTAAAGTAATGTACAAAGCACTAAATATAACATAACTCAGAAACATGGGCTGACCTTCAACCTATGAAGACCAACACAATGCAAAAAACAGTGGACACCATTCAGAAAATAATGCACTAATTGTTACCTGAAAATACTAACTCCCGCTCAAAGGAGTACCTGTATGCTAACAGTAATCCTAGCATTTCTAGAGATCCACTTAGATCAGCCATGGGCCTAGAGACATAGGTACCAGCTGTGCTCATGGACACACTGGCTGGAGGTAGATGAGCCTTCCATGATGCTAAAAAACCTGGGTGTGCGAGAATGCTCAAAGAGCTGGGAACCAAAGTCCCAAAGGTCCGAGGCCACACGGGCGTAAATTTTTGCCATGGCTATTATGGTGAGCGTACTTAACTCTAACTCAGCATATGATATGATATAGCCACATGAGGCAAAAAGGATTTTAACTAAACACAACATATGATAGAATAACTCAACTAACAAAATCTTCATGATGGCATACAACACTAAGGCTGAGACAAGAGTATTGAATACATCAAAAAAACTAATTAGACATATGCTGAAATGAACCCATCATATCAACAATATAATGACTTGAATTGGGGCAGAAGTGCCTTAATCAATTCAGCAACCTATCACATCAAATCAAGTTGAAATAATTAGCAACAAACAACATGATATGACAATGAAGTAAGGGTATCACAACCTACATCATTCCATATGATCATAACTTAAGTAAGGCTGACATGACCAAATTTATTTAGCATAACATAACCCTAAACATGGCTGAGATAATAATACTAATTTCAGCATGAAACAAACATGAATTAAAGCAAACCTAAATGGTTAAACTCAACATAGTTCAAACATGAAAAAGGCAAAACCTAGATGGTTAAACTCAACATGGTTAAAACATGGAATAGGGCAAACCTAGATGGTTAAACTCAACATGATTCAAGCATAAATCAGGATACATATGAGTGATTAAACTCAACATGGATCAAGCATAAATCAGGGTATATATGAGTGGTTAAACTCAGGATGGATCAAACATAAATCAGGGTACATAAGAGTGGTTAAACTTAACATGAATAAAGCACAAATCAGGGTACAAGTAAGAGATAATTCTCAGCATGAATCAAGCATGGATCATGATACAAATGAGAGATAATACTCAGCATAACCTATGCATAAATCAGAGTACATATGGGGGACAAAACTCAGTATAACCTAGGCATAAATCAGAGTACATATGGGGGATAAAACTCAGCATAACCTAAGCATGGATTTGGGCAAAACATGGAGATCAAACTCAGCACATGAGGTGTCAGCCTAGGCAGTGAATCACCATCAAATCCAAATGATTAGGAATGTAAAAAGTACACCTACCTCAATCAGCCCACCTCCAAAGCTTCAAGCCCTTATTCCTATGCCTTTTGCCCTTCAATTTACTCCAAAAAGGTGGTAACTTTCCCCCTTAATGGCTGTTGGCTGTGGAGGACCTTGATGGGAGAGGGAAGAGAAGGGAAAAGATGAAAGAGAAAGGAAAAAGATGGGAGAGAGGGGAAGCCGAACTAGCCAAGAGGAAACTAGGGTCCGCCTCCCTCTTTCCTTTCATAAAAACCCTCCCCTAATTTCTTGGGTTTTCGACCAATGGGAGAGCTAGACCAAAGTGGGTGAACACATCACCTTAGAATCCTAATCCCCCCTTTCTATAATCTAGGAACCCTTCTTAGAGTCCTCTCCAACCTCCCCCTAGTTTCTAGGGGTCGTCCCCTAGAAATTAGGGGCTGCCCCCTACAAGTTAGGGGTTGCCTCCCAATTCTCTTCTAGCATAGTCCTCCCCCTCTAGGACTCTCTCCCTCTTTCAAAATTGAGTCCTAGTGGGCCAAATGCCCCTTATAATTTGTTGGGACCCCTAAACCCTAAAGTGTCCTGCCCCCTTCACACAAAGGTCGGGACAGAAACCCTAGTTGGTTCACCCCCATGCCAACATACTATTTGCAAGCAATGCAACACACACACACTTGTGAGTAAAAAAAAATTTACCTAGAATTTGTATTGTTACATCCTTCCCCCCTTAATAGGCATTTTGTCCTCGAAATGGAGAGAGCTAATCAGTGTTAGTTTTGTTGGGGCAATCTTGAGCTATATGCCACTTCTTTGGGCACGCATAGCACTTTGTATCTTCTGGTTGGCAAGGCTTGTCAGGATGATTTCCTTGTCTTACGATCGACATTTTCCACTATTCCCTGTGAATTGTTGTGCTAGCTTGCTCTTCTATTCCTGCTGATTCTGTTGATGTGGCTTCTGCCGTTTACTTAGCTGATTGTTATCATCCTCGTTAGACCTCTTGTTGTCTCCTTGCCTTGGGTTATGACCCTTGTTCATCCCATTCTTTTTGTCATGTACCCGCTGATAGTCTTCCTCCATCATGGAGGCTAGCTCTATAGCCTTGGCCACATAGTGGGCTGAGAAGGAAGTACCTTTGCCCTCATCCTGTCCTTGAGGCCCAGATAAATTTTTCTGCCCTCTTCAGCTCAGTAGGACAGGAATGAGTAGAAAATCTCAGCAATTGCATGAACTTTGTCTCGTACTGTAGAACAGTCATGGAGCCCTATTCTAAGTCAAGAAAGTCCTCCTTCCACCTTTGGACATGAGGAGGAAAGTACTTAAAGTAAAATACTTCCTTGAACTCCTCCCAAGAGATCCTTTGTTTGTCTTGAAATTCATTCCTCTCAACAGACTCCCACAAGAATATAGCTTCACCCACTAATGCAAAGGTAGCAAAAGTTACGCTCTCATCATTAGGCACCTTCAGTCCCTTGAAAATCCTCTCCACCTCTGTGATCCATCTTCTGGTTGACTCCGGGTTGGCCTCCCTTGTGAAGATAGTTGCAACCCTTCTGAACTGCTCCAGAGTTGGTGGCTTAGGATTTGAACTGTTAGTCCTCTGCCTAGACCCTTCTTGTGATCAAATGGCCTGGGTGAACTCCTAAAAGAAAGTCCTAATACCAAGTTGTTCTCCAGTGGAAGAGGCACCGACAATTGGATTTCCTCTTTGGCTCCTAAGAACGAGTGTCATTCCTGCTCTAGAGAATACAAGAAAAGAAGATTAATTGAACCAATCTAGTCCTACCCCACCTAAGTAGTGTAATTTGATGTTCTACTTATATTATTACAAGGTCATGTACTTGGGGATAGCTTTAAGGCTCTGATACCAACTGTAACACCCAGGGTTTTCATTCACATAGGCATGTGGCAATGCAAACTCAGGGTGCTACTTTGCATAAATAAATATCTCACCATATTAATAATTCACTAATAAAGCAAAATATTATTATTCCAGGATTTGGGTTCTGCCAAGTGCAAGTACTGTAACATGAACTAAAACTTTTGGCAACACAATGCCTTATTATAGTCTAGCATAATAATAGAAACTAAAATTCTACTAACTGCAAAAAATCTACCCTTAACACTACAAGCAACTCCGGCTAAGAAAATCCTATTAATATGTGTCTGGTGTTGATCCTATATTAAAGATACATGAGTATTTCTACAAATACTCAATAGGTGGCATAAAAAACCACTAATAGTCAAGAGGTTAAGATGATGCATATACATATATATACATATATATGTATGTATGTATATATATATATATCAACAGTAGGAATCCATAGGTAATAGATATGCAGAACATCAATAAACAATGACACATGTAAAGTAATGTACAAAGCACCGAATATAACATAACTTAGAAACATGGGCTGACCTTTAACAAATGAAGACCAACACAATGCATAAAACAATTGACACCATTTAGGAAACAATGCTCTAATTGTTACCTAAAAATACCGACTACAGCTCAAAGGAGTAATGATATGCTAACGGTAATCCTAGCATCTCTAGAGATCCATTTGGATCAGCCATGGGCCTAGAGACATAGGTACCAGCTGTGCTCATGGACACACTAGCGGGAGGTAGATGCGCCTTCCATGTTGCTAAAAAACCTGGGAGCACGCGAATGCTCACAGAGCTGGGAACCAAAGTCCCAAAGGTGCTAAGGCCACATGGGTCTAAATTTTCGCCATGGCTATTACGATGAGCTTACTTAACTCTAACTCAGCATATGATATGATACAGTCACATGAGGCAAAAAAGTTTTAAACTAATCACAACATATCATAGATGAATTCAACTTACAAAATCTGCATGATGGCATACAACACTAAGGCTGAGACAAGAGTAATAGATACATCAAAAAAACTAATTAGGCATATGCTGAAATGAAGCCATCATATCAACAATATAATTACTTGAATCAGGGTTGAAGTGCCCTATTCAATTCAGCAACCTATCACATCAAATTAGGTTGAAATAATTAGCAACAAAAAACATGATATGACAATGAAGTAAGGCTATCACAACGTACATCACTCCATATGATCATAACTTAAGTAAGGCTGACATGACCAAATCTATTCAGCATAACATAACCCTAAACATGGCTGAGATAAGAATGTTAATTTCAGCATGAAACAAGCATGAATTAATGCAAGCCTAGATGGTCAAACTCAACATAGTTCAAACATGAAATAGGCAAACCTAGATAGTTAAACTCAGCATGGTTCAAACATAGAATAGGGCAAACCTAGATGGTTAAACTCAACATGATTCAAGCATAAATTAGGGTACATATGAGTGATTAAACTCAGCCTGGATCAAGCATAAATCAGGGTATATATGAATGGTTAAACTCAGAATAGATCAAGCATAAATCAGGGTACATAAGAGTGGTTAAACTTAACATGAATAAAGCACAAATCAGGGTACAAATAAGAGATAATTCTCAGCATGAATCAAACGTGGATCATGATACAAATAAGAGATAATACTCAGCATAACCTATGCATAAATTAGAGTACATGCGGGGGACAAAACTCATTATAACCTAGGCATAAATCAGAGTACATATGGGGGATAAAACTCAGCATAATGTAGGCATGGATTCGGGCAAAACATGGAGATCAAACTCAGCACATGAGGGGTCGGCTTAGCTAGGGAATCACCATCAAATCCTAATGACTAGGAGTGTAAAAAGTGCACCTACCTCATTTAGCCCCCCTCCAAAGCTTCAAGCCTTTGTTTCTTTACCTTTTGCCCTTCAATTTACTCCAAAAAGGTTGTAGCTTTCCCCCTTAATGGATACTGGTTGTGGTGGACCTTGATGGGAGAGGGAAGAGAAGGGAAAAAGATGGGAGAGTGGGGAGGCCGAACTAGCCAAATGGAAACTAGGGTCTGCCCCCCTCTTTCCTTTTATAAAAACCCTCCCCTAATTTTTAGGGTTTTGGACCAATGGGAAGGCTGGACCAAAGTGGGTGAACACATCCCCTTAGAATTGTAATCCCCCCTTCCTATAAAATCTAGGAACCCCTCTTAGAGCCCTCTCCAACCGCCCCTTAGAAACTAGAGGCCGCCCCCTACAAGTTATGGGTTGCCCCCCAATCCTCTTCTAGCATAGTCCTCCCCCTCTAGGACTCTCTCCCTCTTTCAAAATTCATTCCTAGTGCGTCGGATCCCCCTTATAATTTGTTGCCTAAAGTGTCCCGCCCCCTTCACACAAAGGTTGGACCAAAAATCCTAGGTTGTTCGCCCTGATGACAACATACGATTTTCAAGCAATGCAACACACACACTCATGAGTAAAAAATAAAATTACCTAAAATTTGGGTTGTTACAATAGATTATATCACTAAGGCCTTAACAATGGATCAATTTTCTCAACATGCTCATAACATTGGTCTTCGACAGGACTAGTGCAAGTCACTATTGGACCATATGAAACCTTCACCCATAGTAGGGGATGTTGCACCATGGTATGGGTTCAGGCCTATATAGTCCACTTTGTTCACGGTTCAGGTGAGCCGGTTTGGTCCACCAGGTCCAAGGATAGTGGAGGCAGACGCACTGACCCCACATGAACCATCTTGATACAAATTCAATTGGATCCACTTTTGTCACACACACACACTAGGCATATGACTAGGGTGCACACATTCATTTTGTGGGGTCCAACTCTTGAATTAATGTCGTTGGTCGGACCCTTGGTCAGCGAGGGCCCTGTCGTAGGCTTGGCAATGTGCAGGGGGTCTAGGCCTCCACAGGCTTTGAGAAACAGAGCCCACTCCCATTGTGTTAGACCATCTAGGATAGTTCGGTGGAATTCAGATTTGAAGCCCTCTCATAAAATCCCATGTAGGGTAATTTAGGGGGAGTATAAATAGAAATTAAGATAGAAGAGAAAGCCCTAATCACTTAGAGCAGCCCCTTCTCCTCTCCTAACTCTCCCAATCATGCCCCCTCTTCCCTTATGGCATGTTGCTCCAAAACCAAGGGGAAAAGGGGGCTCGTCGCCCTTTCTCTCCCTCTCTTCTCCCTCTTCCATGATGTACAAAGGAGGAACAAGATTGTTGGAGTTGTGTGGCTTCAAGGCAAGGGTTAGGGCATTGCTTCAAGTTGATTTCACTATCCAAGCATGGACTTACAGGGATCTACACAAACACAAAGGTATTCTCCAGTTTATTTTGATTGAATCGATATTCAATTGTTATTCGGGCGTTCGAGTGAAGGGATAAAGCTTAGGGAGCTGATCAGCCCCAAAGGTCAGTTTGTATCTCTCCTAAACTTCATTCTAATTGATTATTAGCCTCTTACATATGTTTATTGCTTATGTAATTGTTCATGTGATTGTGAAGATAAATCGGTTTAAAGTTTAGTTTTTTCTGCAAGGCACCACCCCTAGGGCTCACCCCACCACGTGCTTCAGCTTTGATGTCCCGGAGGTTCCATCGAGGCATAAGCGATCTGTGGGTGTGCGAATGCTCCATCTAGTCTACATCTCGGCCTCCTCTCGAATTTGGTAAGCATAGGGGTCACCTTTACATATACATGCGGGGTGAGAGGGTTACAAACCACCTGCTTATGTAAGTTATTGAAACCCCAGAAATTGTGCTACTTCTTTCACTACAACAAATTTGACTATTAGAGATGCATTTAAGCGTCGCTAATAGTACTGTAAATGTCACTAATAGTTATTAGCGACGTATCAAATACATTGCTAAATGCGTCGATAAAACTGCCGTCGCTACTACATATTAGCGACGCTTACTTCAAACGTCGCAAAAAGGTACTATTAGCGACATTTATAAACGTTGCTATTAGTACAATATTAACGACGCTTTTTCTTAAGCGTCACTAATATTATAGTATTAATGACATTTATAAATGTCGCTAAAAAATAAATTTTATTTTTTTTTATTTTTTTAAACAAATTAAATAAATAATTATTAGCGACGCTTATTAGTAAACATCGCTAATAGGATAGTAATAGCAACGTTTTTGTAAGTGTCACTAATTGATTTAATTATTTTAAAAAATATTAAAAATATTGATTTATAAATAAAAAATAAACTTTTAGAGACGCTTTTGAGGAGCGTCACTAAAAAAAAAGACAAATCGCGGCTTAAAATTTTTTAAAAAAATTTCCCGGTTTGGGACGGGTCTAATACATGACCCGCGCGCGGCCTGGTCATAAACGACCCACAGCGCAGGTCAGTAATGACTCACGCAAGGCCGGGTTAGTAATGACCCATGGCGTGGGTTAGTAACGACCCCATGGGCCGGTTTGGGCCGACCCGCGCGGGCCAATCTGAGACGACCCACCTGTGCGGGTCGTCTTCAACCTCTCGCCGCGGCGAGAGGTTTCAGAACCACTGCTTCATCAGCCAACCACAACTACCCAAGCTGCCGGAAAAAAGTCTGTCCATCGGTGGCGAGACACTGCGAATGGAGGCGAGACGACCGCATACGGCGGCGAGACAACGGATGAGGCGAGACAACCGCATACGGCGGCGAGACACTGCGAACGGAGGCGAGACGACACTGATGGCGGAGAGACGATAGCAGACAGGGGCGAGACGATTGAACTCCCCTCGCAGGAAGTTGTACAGACGACCATGCACGGGTGGCTGGACGACCACGCATGGGGCAATTGGATGACAATGCACGGGCGGCTGGACGACCACGCATAGGCGATTGGTCCGGCTTGTTGGAGATGCCGGATGACCCAAATCAACGGCTTTTTTGTCCCTACCTAGTTCCGAAGTCTTGCTGGAGGTGCAGAATATAAAGCACGGGGGGAAATTTGCCCGAGCGCGAAATTTTGCGCCTAAGGAAATTTGCCCCAGCGCGAAACTTCGCGCTCGGGCGAATTTCCGCCCGAGTAAAACCTATAGTGACGCTTCATTGAAGCATCGCAACCATTTCTCATTTGCGACGTAGTAAAGCGTCACAATTGACTTCATTTGCGACGTGCGGAAATAAACGAAGCAAATTGTGAATATAAGTAGTGAAAGAAAATTCAGCGTCGCTAATACAAGTATGATTAGCGACGCATAATTCTCACCATCGCTAAATGTCTTAAATTTTTTTATAAAAAACTATTCCCTCTACCCTCTCTCTCTTCCTTTTCCTCTACCTCCTCTCTCTCCCCTCTCTCTCCTCCCTCTCTCTCTCACTATCCTCTCTCTCCTCCCTCTCCCCTCTCTCTCCTCCCTCTCTCTCTCCCTCACCTCTCTCTCCCCTTTCCTCCCTCTCTATGTCCCTCTCCTCTCTCCCCTCTCCTCCCTCTCTCTCTCCCTCCCCTCTCTTCTCTCTCTCCCCTTTCTCTCTCTTTCCCCTCTCTCTTCTTTATCCTCTCTTTCTCTTTCCCTCCCTCCCCCTCTCTCTCTCACCCCTCTCCTCTCTCCTCTAATTTTAATTTTTTATATTTTCTTTTTATTTTCAAAAATTAATTTTGAAAATAAAAAAATAAAATAAAGTAAATACTAATAGCGACGTATAGGAATATACGTCGCTATTAGTACAGGTATTAGCGACGTATAGTGATATACGTCGCTAATATATGTACTAATAGTGATGCATATATCTATACGTCACTATTATTATTTTATTTTAATTATTTTTTTACTTTAAAAAATAAAAAAAATTAATAATTTTTTTTTAAATCAAAATAAAATTCCTCTCACCCTCCCTCTCTTCCCTCCCCTATCCCCTCTCTCTTCCCTCCCCTCTCCTCTCTCTCTCCCCTCTCCTCTCTCGCCCTCTCCTCTCTCTCCCTCTCCTATCTTTCCCTCTCTCTTTTCCTCCCTCCCTCTCTCTCTCACCCCTCTCCTCTCTCCTCTAATTTCAATTTTTTATAATTTTTTTATTTTTAAAAATAAATTTTGAAAATGAAAAGATAAAATATAGTAAGTCTCGCTTGGGCTGCTTTAATGGTTTCTATGAATTTCATAGTAATAGAAATACATGTCCCAAAATTGGCGGTTACTCCACCGGTTGTAGGAGATGCTCATTCCGAATCTGTAAAATCAAAATTTCGATCAAATCACACATCGCAGTACAATAGCGATGTATAGGAATATACGTCGCTATTAGTACAGGTATTAGTGACGTATAGTGCTATACATCGCTAATATATATATTAATAGCGACGCATATAGCTATACGTCGCTATTAGTATTTTATTTTAATTATTTTTTACTTTAAAAAATAAAAAATTTTAAAAACTCAAAATAAAATTCCTCTCACCCTCCTTCTCTTCCCTCCCCTATCCCCTCTCTCTTCCCTCCCCTCTCCTCTCTTTCCCTCTCCCCTCTCTCTCCCTCTCCTCTCTTTCCCTCTCTCTCTCCCTCTCCTCTATTTCCCTACCTCTCTCTCCCCCCTCTCCTCTCTCTTTTAATTTCAATTTTTTATAATTTTTTATTTTTAAAAATTAATTTTCAAAATAAAATAAAGTAAATACTAATAACAACGTATAGGAATATACATCGCTAATAGTATTTAGTTTATTTTATTTTTTTTATTTTTAAAATGAAATAATTTATAAAAAATCAGTAAAAAATTAAAATTATATAATCTCCCTCTCTCTCCTCTCCCTCTCCTCTATCTCTCCCCTCTCCTCTCTCTCTCTCTATCTCTCTCCCTCTCCTCTCTCTCTCCCTCCCTCTCCTCTCTCTTCTATCCCATCTCCCTTTCCTCTCCCTCTCCTCTCTCTTCTATCTCCTCTCTCTCCTCTCCCTTTCCTCTCTCTTCTATCCCCTCTCCCTTTCCTCTCCCTCTCCTCTCTCTCTCCCCTCTCCTCTCTTTCCCTTTCCTCTCTCTCTCTCTCTCTTGATCTCCTCTTTCTCCTCTCTCTCTCTCCCCTCTCTCTACTCTTCCTCTCTCCTCCCTCTATCCTCTCTCTCCTCCCTCCTTCTCTCTCTCTCTCCTCACCCTTTCTGTCCTCCATCTCACTCTTCCCTTTCTCTCTCTCTTCGATCCCTCTCTTCTTTCTCTCTTTTATTATAAATTATATTTTAAAAATAATAAAAAAATTTAAGAAATAAAATATATTATATCTAAATGGTGAAAGATTAATCTATTATTAACACTACTTTATATTAAAAATTTAATATTTATTTATTATATATACAAATAGTGAATATTGAATAAAATATATTTTATATTTATAAAATTTTAAAAAAATTATTTATTAAATAAAATTAATTAATAAATCTATTCGCGACGTTTATAATTGATCGTTGCTATTACAAATACTATTTACAACACTTATTTAAAGAGGAGAGGAGAAAGAGAGGAGGGGGAGAGGGAGAGAGAGGGGAGAGGGACATTAAATAATTATAATTTTTTTAAGATTGTTTTATAAATTATTTTATTTTAAAAATAAAAAATAAAAAATAAAATAAATACCATTAGCGATGTATAGCATATACATCATATACATCGCTAATAATACAGGTATTAGCGACGTATAGTTCTATACGTCGCTAGTAATTTTATTTTTTTGTTTAAATTAATAACTAATAACAGGACTATTAGCGACGCTTGGTCCAAACGTCGCTAATAGTCTTATTATTAGCTATGCTTGTAACTAGCGTCGCTAATAGTTGGACTATTTGCAACGCTTGAATTAAGCGTCGCTAATATTTATGATTTTTTTTCTTTTTTAATTAAAATATATATATTTTAGTGACATTTGTATAAAGAGTCGTTAATATCATTAGTATTAGCGACACTTTATTCTATGCGTCACTAATACATAACTATTAGTGACGCATAATAATATTCGTTGCTAATAGTTTTTTTTTTTGCGACGATTTTGTATGCGTCGCAAGTATGGGTTTTTAGCAACGCTTATAGTTATGTCGCTAATAAATGTGTCGCTAATACTACATTTTGTTGTAGTGTTTGGGAATGACTCCTCGGGAATTTAATTGTAAAACCAAAAATGGTGGTGACTTTTCACGAATTAGGTAGTTAATATCATGCAATTGTTGTGTGTTCAATCACATGACATGACAAGTATCGTGTAATTTTCAAAATGACTATCAAAAGAATTTATTATCGCATGTTCTTATAGTGTAATTAGTAACACATAAACCCATTGGACGTGTTACCTATTACACGATATGTATACACTATACCATCTATACACATCGAAGAACATATCGTGTTCTTGAAAACACATTAATTACATATGCATGCTGTCAATAACACAATGAATATACAAAACATTCAGCTGAAGAACGGGGGTGGTAAAGGTAACCCTGATCAATACTCCCCTTCCTTAAGGAGTTTGCCTACTTTATTAATCAACCTCCTTCGACTTGTAGTTGGGATATCTGCTCCATTCGGAGATTGCTCTTGTGCACTGGTACACCTTTTGTGGTTGTGACCCAATTGGCTGCATGATCCACATTTTTGTGAGGCTTTGACCTTTGGTTGTAACTCTATCTAATTTTTTTCGTAGATGCCCCCGCTGCTTCTATGGGATAGGTGGGCTGAATGTAAGCATAACTTCATCTGGTGCCTAATGGTGCCAATCCTTCATTGGGTGTGCTGGCTCTCGATAGGACATTCTATATAATTTAATTGTGTGCCATCTTTCACAGTAGTTAGACACATAGAAGTGTCTATGATGGATTGCTACAATTGCATGCTTACATAGTAGCCCCAGATATTGAAACTTTCCACATGTGTATGTATGTTCAATCAAATTTACCACATCCTGTTAAGAAAATATTGTGAGTATATGCTCACGATAAACAACCCTGTCGTGTCATCAGATACACAACAGCGAAAGTATACAATATGATCAGCTATGCTAATCATATAGACTTACACAATAAATGCAATATTATGTTACGAGTGACACAACCCATAATGATTACATACTGTCGTGTAACTAAACAAACACACTAACACAATATGAACATTTAATGAATAAATGTACACATGCTATGTACATCACCGCATGAATGAAATGTACTTGGTGATATAGCGAGTTAACCTAGAATTCATACATTGACATAGGCAATACAATCACATTCTCTGCTTCTTCTTGCCTGTTTTCAATGTGTTTGAGGGCAAATGGGGTTAACTCTCCTATAGTCCAACAATTTTCAAATAATGCAGTTGTGTGCTCCCTTGTGTGCTCAATTAACCAAGTTATAGGCATCGATCTGGCTTTTTTGAACATTGTATTGGCAATTTAAGACCTATTTGAGCTAAGGGTTCCTTATCTTTTCCCTGGAAATGCAACATTGGCCCAGTGCTCCGAACCTATCTTATTTAGCCAAACATATGCTTTGGGATTATGTTCTTCAATGTTGGTCATTGATTCATCATACACATTCTATCTAAAAGTTTTGGCTGCAAGATGAAGCTGGTTCTTTAGGTAGTTGTCCTTGAATTTATCGAGCATATTTACTACTATGTGACAGAAGTAATATCCAAGGTGTGTAAATGGGAAAAACTATTTAACATCATTTGCCAATCTTCTATGTACCAAAAACGATTGTATCCAACTCGGCTGGAGGATCAGAGAAAAGTTAATTTCTAAGCAACTCAAGAAACCAGCATCATGTTTTCTCGCACCCATTCTCAACAACTTCAAATGCAACACACAACATATTATTGTTTCAGTCCAGTGCGGTTGCTATCAATAGCTGTCGAGGAAGCTTTCCTTTTAAGAAAGTTGCATCTACTGTTAGCAATAGCCTCAATGTTGTTCTAAAAGGTCTCACAATAGGACCAAACATCTAAAATACTCTTTTGAAACCGTACCCACCGATAGGTCTGGGAATATCACATGATCCTGCTAGAACAACTACACTTCCTAGATTTATATATTCTATCTGCTTTCCGTAAGCAGGAAGTATGCGGTAGGATTCTTCTAGGTCCACATCTATTAAATCAATGAGTGATTTACATGCACGACCGAATACACTTTAGTAAAGTTTAAATGATAGTGGCTTACATTGTGTTCTTGATCACACAATATTGGACCTAGTTGTGAGGTCGTTAAACCATGCACGACGACTCATCATGTTCATATTAACATGATATTTACGTATGTCGTGTGATCGCAAAAAGCGAGTGTAGTTGGACCTAGTTGTGAGGTCGTTAAACCATGCACGAGGACTCATCATGTTCATATTAACACGATATTTACATATGTCATGTGATCGCAAAAAGCGAGTGTAGTATAAGCGTGTAAAAGATAACATGATAGACTAACATATCGTGACAATAAAAGAAACATTTCTTGTATTTTGCAGTTATGCTCCAGTTTTTCAAAACATAACTTGCTATGCTCTTCAGTCTAATGTCTACTAAGTCTTTAAATAGACCATAACATTTGCTCACAATCCAAAGGTGCAATGCTAGGGGATGGTCAATTGACTTCCATTGGGTTCCATATGAATAGTTTGACACTAACCTCATGACACACATGATTTCCTATATTTGAAGCCCTTATGTACTAGTTACAAGAATGATTGGAGCACTTTGTGGCATACGTAATCCTGTTATCATTAACAACACGGTATGTAAAATTTGCCTTTATTGCTAAGTTGATCAACACCCTCTTGAAATGCAACAGGCTAAGAAAACGTGCACCAAATTCATGGAGCTTCTGGTTATCCTTTGCTTGGAAACTACCTATCATTAGCTAGCCTTCACCAATATTCAGTTCCAACATGTTTAAATCATCGACTGTATCTCAATCTGCCTCCACCTCAACGTTTGCATTACTGGGGACCTCACTGTTTCCGAATTCTTCATGGTTAAACATACTTTCCTTGCCAACTATATCATTATCATACCACTAATCCTCACCCCATATAATTTCAACTTCTTCACCATCGTAATTACAAGGGATTTATGGAGGTTCATAGTTAACAAATGAAATTATTGTCCCACCCATCGTTCGCGACAATTCCTCTTATCTATTATGATTGACTTCTATTTCAGATTTTGTACTCATTGGATTGGTGAAAGAAGATTGACTTGTTTTTGTTGAGGGCAAGTTTCCTTATTCACCCAATCTGCATTGCACATTATCTAGTTAAAAAAATGCGACATCACTCGACATCGTGTATTGGGTTAGCACACTTACAATTCAAATTGTGTTATCAAAACCACGATATGTATGCATGTCGTGTTATTACATCTACGCTGAAAATCATAATTGATATATCACATGTGTATAACGCATAATTACTAATGCGATATATTACACATTGTGTTTCTTTCTTTACACGATATGATTTGAACTTAGCACGATATGGTCGATATCATGTGCTCGAGTACGCGACAAAGTCCAATTACGTGTAATCTAAAGATTCAGTATTACCTGACAGTTTCAAATGTTAACTGTGTTTCATTGAATCTGGTCTTAAATCCAACATTAGAGCTGCGCTGAGCCATTACAACCAGTGATTTTGCTCTATTGACTGTTTGGTTCCTTTCAACGGATGGTGATTTGTCACCGTTGTCGGGCTCTTTCATCTTGGCATACAATGATAACACCTCCTTATTTGCCTTCTTATGAATGGAGAACACTGATTGGAGGTCCTCAACGTCTTATAATTCATATATCATGGATGATTGTGAAGATGGAATTAAATACTTCAAAGTGACATTGCTATTGACAACAAGTCGTACTTTGACTTGAACCAACAGCTTGCCGAAGCTCACCAACGAATGAATGTTCATCAATCATGTCATTCCACCAATATACACGCTAGTATTGCCTACCTCTCCATTGTAATGTATGCAAATACCTATCCTATCCATGATCGGTGTAAAAAGAGGATTGATTCTGCGAAATGCGGCCTTTGGAGCCCTCACACAACGTCTGCGATGTCAAAAAATATTTTTTCTTGTTGAACGATGCTTGCTAGGGAATCACTGTCGGTCACCTCCCACCGGCAAGTTTTGTTGGCCGAATCCCAGCACACCAGAACTGCACAACACTATTCTGGTGTTTATTTATTATATTATATGAAATAGTGAAAACCTAAGGGCACTTTGTCCAAAAGCAAGTCAAATGATATTTGTGTTTAAAATATAGGAAATATGGAATTTTGTAATCTTGGGCTAGTCAATATGGAAAAAACTCAAAATGTTATTATAAACTTTCACTACAACAAATGAGAGTATTAGCGACGCTTTTTAAGTGTCGCTAACACTCTAACAAGTGTCGCTAAAGGGTATTTGCGACGCTTTCAGAGCGTCGCCATATGCGTCACAAATAATCGGGTCGTTAATAGTAAGTTGCGACAGAAAAATGAAAGCATCGCTAATCATACCTTTAGCGACTGTTTATAACCGTCGCTAATAGATAGTCGCTAATAATACGGTTTTAATTCTGTCGCTAATAATAAACACTAGCGACTATTTTGTTTGCGTCACTAAAAATAAGTATTAGCGACAGTTTAGTTATCATCGCTAATAAGATATTTATTAGCAACTTTTTTCATTAAGATAGATATTAGCGACGCTCGTACAGCGCGTCGCTAATAATCGTATTAGGGACGCTTTGTAAGCGTCGCTATTTAAGATCAACTACTAGCGACATTTTGTAAGCGTCGCTAATACGATTATTAGTGACGCTTACAAAGCGTCTCTAATGAACGAAAAATTCAAAAAAAAAAATGGTATGCTAAATAGAAATGAAAATTACATTTATAATTGCTTATTATATCAATATAATCATATCTCAATTACAATTTAAAATCTCTTCTTACAATAAAATTTGAGTTCTTTAAAGATTAACTATGTTAGCTCAATATCAAAATCTTCGCTGCCTCCCCTTTGAAGCACGTATACATCAATACATTCCTGAATGTGTAGGACTGTGGTACATATCTCATCACGAGATGGAATAGCAAGTGTAAAACCATCTATCTTTCATCACTTTCTTTGGTCAATTCTGGGTTTTTGTGGTAGCCACATAAGAGTTTTCCCCCTGATACATATCTCACCACGAGATGGAATAGCAAGTGGGTTGTAGCCAAGCTTCGGGACCTCCTCAAGACAAATCTCAGTGAACACTGAAGGGGCACCAACTGTTCCAATCAATTCCATGTCATCGGGATAACAACATGATACCGATCCACAAGTCTTTGTCAACCCTGTTTATTCAAGCAATATCAGATGAAATAGGTTACTACAAAAAGTATGATTTCCTACATATATTCATTAACATTGCAAATATCAAACTTCAAGCAATTTTGTTCCACTTAACCATAACCTTGAACAACAAAACTGCAGCTCGTAACCCTCAAAAACTCCTCTATCTCAATGCTTAAAGGAGTACCTCCAGAAATTATTAGGCGGATCCGCCCTCCTAATCTTGCCTTGACCTGTATAAACAAATCTTATTGATGGATCAAAGAAGTTTTTAAGGACAGAACAAAACCTAAAAGTAAGGAATTTTGCGAACTAAATGGTACAACAATATGGCTGCCAATTATATAATCCTTTATATTAGGTACCAAGACATATAAGCACTTTCTTTCAAAGACTGCCAAGCAACAATAAACGTAGCTGGGTAGAGGGAGATTGGGGGGAGGAGAAAGAGATCAACCTTCTTCTCCATATCAAGCGCATATGAAGAAATTCCTTCTAGCCATTGAATGATATGAAGGCACAGTTGAGCAGTATGGTCATCCACAACAAAATGACAAGCTGCCAAATGCGTAGTTGTCGGAGACTGGAAAAAAAAAGATAGTATATATCCTATAACGATTTCCAACAATTTCAAATCTGCAAGTTTACAATAAAAACAATATGACAATATTTTCCTACCAGTTTTAAGCTTTCAGGTATTTCTTCAGTCCCTGTAGAGGAAAGAGGAACAAATGTTAGGATAAGCAGAGAAAGCCACCAGTACGCATATTTCATTATTGTAGGTCCAAGAGTCATAACTCTTTTACAGGACATACTATGCTTAGCTGCAACTTTAGATTAGCTAAACCAAGGGTACGCATATTCAGCTTCACTGCAGAGTTGGTAGAGTTATGAAAACTAGAGCTTGTTCTAATTTTACTGTCAAGGTCCAATTACTTCTGATTTCGGATGCTGTCAGATGCCTAAGCTCAACCCCAATATGTTAAGTTCAGCTTGTCAAGTTCAACTTGTCAACTGTGAACGGGAACAGAACATGGAAATGTGGGGGCAAGGATCAAACCCTGGACCTCCCTCCTCTAATATGGTAATACCAAATTAAAAACTGTGTTGCCTCAAAAGTTCAAGCCATTTAGGAACGGCCCAACAATGGATCTCAAGCCCAAACAGACTATCATGCCAAGTTATCCAACAGGTCAAACCTGCCAAAATGATCCAAGACAGACCTCAAGAACTAATTGTGACTAATTTAGACATGAAGCACCCGGAATTTGACAAAATGTGGAGAGCAAAAGTGAAGAGAATAAAAATAGCAAGAGCTGTCCATTTAAAGGGGGACAGCCTCTAAGGTTTGCTTCTTCTAGGGGGTGTCACCTTCTATAAGCCTAAGGAATTAACTCAATGTGAGACTAAATGTTCAATTACTATAAAGGTTTCAAATAAAAATAAAAATTCAGATAATCAAGCGCTTCCCTACCCAAAAACTAATCATAATTAATTCCCTTCTTTTGCATAAATTAAATTTTAATGCCTAAAATTTTTTGCCTGCATTTAGGCATCCTTTCTTCCCTCACCTAGTATTTGGGGTCCCTTTCTTCCATAATCTACCTTGCTCCAGAACAAATGTCCAATATCCATCACTTTGGCTACGTGAATATGCTCCCAACTATATTTGCCACCTTGTGTTTTACCTAATCTTATGGGACACTCTTTGCTAGTCTGGGGACTTTGTGTATCAGTTTGTTTGTGTTTTTTATTTTTGTTTTTGTGTTAACTTCATGCTTGGATGTTAGTCCAAATTCAGTTCCCTGCCAACTCTGATCATCACTTGTGCTCTTGTTTTTTGTTGGGATAAGAAGCCTCTAATTAAGGTTCCATTCTATTGGCTGGGATACACCAACTTATCCTTTAGATAACTCAAGCTTAAGTTCCTGACAATGTACTTAACAAAGCCTGAACTCTTATATATCATGCATTTCCCCCAGGCATCTTTATATCTGATGTATAAAGACAGGGAACCCAAAAAAACCAGGCAGATACCAAATAAGACGTCCTAAAAAGGCATAAAAAAGACACCTTTTCCAAAGAGATACCAGAGAAGGGACCATGAAGCAGCTTCATCCAACAACAATCTAGACTTCCGCCTCAGTAACTTATCCTCAACAATTCGGTGTCTTCCAGTAGTCCCGTATCTACACAAGGTCAAATAATTCAAAATTATACATCCTCCATCTGATCAAAAGCATTGAAGATTGAATGTAAAAAGAATTATACAACTATAGAATGAGTCAGTATCACAAACGATTTTGCCAGATTGACATGAAACTTACCAAGTGTATCATAAAGTGGAACAAAAATTAGACTGTGGCCACTGCAAGTCTGAACACAATCAAAATAATTCATAATCATATCCCGTAATAAAGATCTACCTATCAGGGAAAGTCATAACATTTAAATAATCCAAAATATGTTATTGATTATATGCTAACCTCCATTGTCACTGTCCTTTCTCTGACCAGTTAATTAGATAACCAGTTAAAGGTATATTAGTCTACCTGCAAGCATCTCATCATATTTTACCCTGTAAAAACCAGTCTGGTCCAAATTAACTTTCACCCACAACTCTTCATCATCAGTGCTTTTTCCTTCAAGCATTATATTTCCATCCAATGATTGGAAAAGGTCAGATATGTCCACATTTCCAGTCTTACTTTCCAGTAAGAAATTCTTGTTTTTCTTGTTCAACCCAAAAAATAAAGTTAATGGAACAATCCACTGGCCATCCCCGACAGAACCACTTGCAAAAAATTTTGACTGCAGAGCAGAGCCAGATTGTCAAATTTACATGTTGGTAAGATTCAGTATTCTTAAAAATGAAGAATAGACAGTAATCACGCATAAAGTAAAATATTCTAAGTATAATGGACCTGCTCAAATTCCAAGATATGATCCTTAAGTTTTACACTGACAAGGGGGTATCCCTGTTGCTTGGTCCAAATTGAATTCCTCATCACAGATACATATGCTGCCTGCAGAACAACTACAAACTAATGATCAGCTGAAACTACAAGTGAGAAAGTCTCAATACTCAGTAAGATTTCATTCAAGAACCTTTCTTGTATCCGCAGGAAGCAGTGGGGTGTTTCTATCATCCAGGAAAATGTGAAAGCGGCTCAGGGCCTCCTTGAGTGTGACATTGTGGCCAAATAATGCCAAGGCCGTTAGAAGCTCTCCCCTCAATAATGCATTTAAATGTCTTTCACCAGTTACACGATCCCAGCCTAGCTTACTGGCATAAGAATAAAAAACGAAAATGCAACAGTTATGCAACGGTGATCAGCATACCACATTCAAAACCCTATTACAACTGAAAAGGCATTCTTATAACCAGCCTGGTTACCGCCCCCACCTACTTCGGCCAATCCAGACTGTTGGCGTGAAGAAACACAGTCCAAATAGAGAAAAAAAGAGCACATGGAACCACTTACTAGAGATTCACAGTCCAGCTCCCAGTTTAGACTTAAAATTTTTGCAACGAAGAAAATTAATACGAAATTCCAGTATTAATTGTGCCAGTTCGAACATTGAAGTTCATTTTAATAGATCAAATCAATTATACCAAATCACGGTCTCTTTCAAGGTTTTGTTCGAATTTTATGATCATCTGAATGTACCGAGGCACGATCACCAGCTCGATCAGACAATAAATCTGGGTTGGACTGAGAACTCTGATCCATGGCTGCAAGCAAAGCTGATCCAGAAATACGATTCCGGCGCCGGCGCCGGAGGTGAATGGCGCTATGGAAGAAGAGAGGGGGCAGGAATAGGAGAGGGGCGAAAGGGTGGGTAGGCAAAGGAGATGACGCCGGAATCCGGCTGCGGAGCCCGATCCGGCACCCCGCAGCCGGATTCCGGCGCCAGGTGTGCACAGAAAGTGGAATGAGGGTGGGGGAGAAACAGGGGGCGGTCTTCGCCTTCGGACGGACCTACCCTAGGGGGGCGGCTTCATAGAGGCGGACGGGCCAGAGACGGTGGCTTCGTAGAGGCAGACAGGCTAGAGATGGTGGAGTAGAGGTGGATGGACCAGAGATGGCGGCGTAGGCGGATTCGAAGTCGGAGGGCGAGACCGTGGCGGAGCATGAAGGGTGAGGCCGCGGCAGAGGAGAGGGTAGTTGTCGGAGGCGAGGATGACGTCGGAAATGGCGAGGAACCGGTGGACGCCGTCCAGGATACATCGGCGTCTGAGGCGAGTCGGAACAGGCGAGATCCGATCGGCGTCTGAGAGAGAGAGAGTGAGGAAGACGGGTTAATAAGTGCGGAAATTTTCGCGCGCGGGGGAATTTCGCCTTCGCGTGAAATTTTCGCGAGCGGTCGATTGTTTTTTTTGTGACGCTCCACCTGTAGTGCCGCAAAAAGAAGTTTATTTGCGTCGCTATAACGTGAGAGAATATAAAAAGGGAGAGTGCTATTAGTGACGCTTCTTTTTCGAGCATCGCTAACAGCCATATTTTAAAAAACAAATTAAAATTATTCACGATGATCACATCGAGCGTCGCTAATTATATGTGTTAATACGGCGCATATATTTAACTGTCGCAATTAGTTTACGTTATTAGTGACGCTCCTAGATGAGCGTCGTTAATAGTTTAAATTTAATTATAAAAAATTTCTCATCTCTCTTCTCTCCTTCTTCCCTCTCTCTAATTAATATTAAAAAATATAATATTTAATACAAAATTTTAATATTATTTTTAAGATAGAATATTTAATAAAAAAATATTAAAAAATTTAAATTAAATTCCCCTCTCTCTGTACTCTCTCTCTTATCTCATTCTCTCTCTCTCTCCCTCCCTTCCTTTCTCTCTTCTCCTCTCTATCTTCTCTCTCTTCTCTTCTCTTCTCTTCTCTTCTCTCAATCTCTCACTCTTCTCTCTCTCCTCACCCTCTCTCTTCTCTCCCTCTTCCCTCTCTCTAATTAATATTAAAAAATATAATATTTAATAAAAAAAAATTTAAAAAATTAAAATAAATTCGTCCCTCTCTCTTATCTCACTCTCTCTCTCTTCCTCTCTCTCTTCTCTCTCTCCTCACTATCTCTCTTTCTCTTCTCTCTCCCTCACTCTATACAATTTAATATAATATGAAAAATTTTAATTAAAATACAAAAAATAAATATTTATAACTTTTAGGATGAGTTAAATCAACTAACAAACAACAAAAAATTAGACAGAAAATTATATGTGAAATTTGGTAAATTAGGATGAGTTAAATCAACTAGCAAATGACAAAACATTATTAAATATGTGAAATTTGGTAAATTGAGGATGAGTTAAATCAACTAACAAATGACAAAAAATTAGATAGAAAATTATATAAAACATACTATACATGGATGCATGAGAGAGATATATATCTAACTGTTTAGGCAATATGAAAAAGTAGTTGGCCTCTATTTATTCTTATAACATGACATACCTTAGATAGGCAATTTATTATTGATTGACAATTAATAACAAGAGTATTATGGTCTTAAAGATAAATAAGTTACAAGTCTTCATGTTATCACAGTAGTAATATTTTTCATAATATTTATATTTATATAATTTAATAGTACTAATAAGTAGTTATATTTTACAAATTTATTACATAATATGATAAATAATTATTTAAGAATTTTATTAATATATTTATTTCATAATTTATATTATTCAAATTTATTATATAAATTATTAAATTAAATAATAATTTAATTATATTATATATTTAATTGATTAAGTATTTCATAATTTATATTTCTTAATTTGTAAGTAGGAACAACATACACAATATTCTTCTAACATAAGTTGAGAGATTAAGTCAAATGTCTTAGCAAAAATGTAAAAAAACTAGTTAGCATTTACTTACATGTTATAACATATACGTCTGTTAGCCAAATTATCATCGATAAATTAATAAAACTAGTTCCAAATGTGCAAATAAGTCGTATGCCTTCATTACAATATTATTAATGCTTTTTATATTTATGTTAATATAATTTAACATTAGAGTTATATTTTACACATTAAATTTTTTTATTCTATTATATATTAAATATATATAAGAAATTATTTTTAATATATTAAATTAAGTATTCTATAATATATATTATTTTATTTATAAGGACGAATTATACCATGATCTTCCTCTAACATAAGTCGAGATATTAAGCTAATTGTCTGGGCCCAATTCCAAAAAAATATTTATTTAATCATGTTATAACACTTCCCATTTTAACCTATTTCTTTAACAAAAAATGCTTAAAATTTTATGTTTGTAACTAGAATTTGGGTAAATACGATCCATAGAAGGCGATATCAATATGGACCACAAAATTGATAATTGTGCGTCAAAATTAAATGTTTCAGTTAATATATAAAGAAAATAACTATTATTGACGGATTTGCAAAGCGTCACTACAAGTTGGCTTGCGACGCTATTTAAAAAAGTTACTACAAGTATCATTAAGTAGTGACGCTTTCCATAAAGCGTCACTAAATGTATCTTTTGTAGCGACGCCTCATAAAACTGTCACTAATTGTTATTTTTTAAAATTTTTAAAAATTTAAAATATAACTTATAGCTACAAAATTAGCTTGTAGCGATGCTTTACTATAAGCGTCATGAATAAGTCAACTTCTAGCGACGTTTTCTGTGACTTGTCGCTAATAAGTCGACTTGTAGCGACGCTTTATGTACAGCGTCGCTAATAAACCGACTTTTAACGACGCTTTACTAAAAGCGTCGCTAATAATATACTTGTAGTGATGCTTTATGTAAAGTGTCACTAATAAGCCAACCTTTAGTGACGCTTTATGTAAAGCGTCGCTACAAATATATTATTAGCGACACTTTGATGAAAGCGTCGTTAATAAAAGTGTCGCAAATGATAGTTTTTAGCGACGCTTTTAAATGCGTCGTTAATAAAAGCGTCGCTAATACCTAGTTTTGTTATAGTGTTTAGAAGAGTACTAAAGAACTGTATGTGGCACTTATTGCAAGAAGTTATCAGTTCTTAGGACTTGGTTTGTATTCATCGAAGTTATGACAACATAGGTGAAATATGAAAATTTTGTTATTGATTAAAACGGAAAAAAGTAATATTAGAATTCTTTGCACAGAAATTAAACACGAAAGGGCGTACGTAAGAAGTAAATAGGAATAAGGGTGATACAACCCTGTTTTAAAATAGAACACACAGACTAAGGGTGCTAACGAGCCGAGTCGAACCGAGTTTTCAAATTTTTTGACTTGAGCTTGATTTCTGAAAGCTTGGTTCGAGCTCGGCTCGAGCTCGATCGAACAACTCAATTCCTGGCTCGAGCTCGGTTCGGCTAAAAACTCGAAACTCGACTCAAGCTCGAGCTCGAAAACATATTATAGCAACTCGAACTTGTGTTCGAATTGAGCTCGAATCCCATTTACAACCAAAATTATTTTTTTCTATAAAAATCTATATTAATTTAGAGAATCACACCAACATTACAAAAATAAAAAAAATTTAATAAACATAATTTTATTGTAGTAAAGTTGTAAATATTATTTCAAAATCCATGGTTAAGATAAGAGTCAATAAATACTCAACAAAAAAATTTTATTTGTCACCAAAAATTTAACTAATGTTATTCAAATATCTCATATAATAAATATAATTATATAAGAGTCTCATTAATATCAGCCCGGGCTCACGCGCGCCAACGTGCGCCCGGGCTGATTGGGCCGTCGGATTTACATCCAACGGCCCATCAAACTCACGGGTTTAAATAATATTAATTTTTCCCATTATATAAATAATATTAAAAATAATAATTACCAAAATAACATAAAGGGAATATTTACTAATATGGTGTTTCTTTTCGCGAGCGCCTCCGTGACTTTTTTTTAATTTATTTTTTAATTTTATTCTTAAAGAGAAAAAATTCAATATAATGTACTAATTTGTGATTTAAAGGAAGACATCAATAGAATTTTGTGCTTTTAAAAGATGAAATCAATGCAATGTACTGATTTTGTTATTTAGAAGGATAAAATCAATAATGAAATAATTTTGTCCTCTCTTCTCTCTACTATATCTTCATTCTCTCTCTCTCCTCTTTCTCTTCACTCTCTTCTCTCTCTATTCACACGCTATCTCTCCTCTCTCTATTCGCTCTCTCTTCTCTCTCTATTTATTCTCTCTTTCTTTCGGCTATCTCTCTCTCTCCTCTTTCTCTCTCTTCACACACTCTATTCACTCTCTCCTCTCTATATTTCTATTCAATCTCTCTCATCTCTCTTTTGGCTATCTCTCTTATTCTCTCTCTTCACTCTCTCTGTACACCTTCTCTTTTCTCTGTCCTCTCTTCTTTCTCTTTTTCTCCCCCTATCTCTCTCTCATGTACGTGACGTGAGCCCTAGCTCTGAGAAGTGGGGAGAAAGTATAAAATTTTAATTTAATTTTTTTTTATTTATATATTATATATTAAAATATTAAATTTAAAATAAAATATAATGTATTTGTGAATGACGAAAATAATATTTTTTAAAATTTTTCATGATTTTGTCTTTTAGAAGAGAGGAAAGAGAAAATAGAAAGAGGAGAGAGAGAATAGAGAGAGGAGAGAGAGAGAATAGAGAGTGAAGCGAGAGAGGAAAGAGAAAAGAGAGAAAAAATTAATTCATTATTGATTTCATCATTTGGAAGGACAAAGTTAGTACATTGTATTAATTTAAGTGTACTTATTTCATCTTTCTAAAGGATAAAAGTATAAAAAATATTTAAAAAAACCACGCAGGTGTCAATGCCTAGTTAGTGAAAAGGAACATCATATTAGTAAATGTTTTTCTCTTTCCGTTATTTTGATAGTTATATAAAATTTCTCATATAATAAGTCACAAAAGACTGAACTAGTCACCAAAGTTATGACAACTCTTATTCGCATATTTCATATCTAATTATTATAGTGACTACAAAAAAATTCATAATAAGAGAATTATTTGGACTTCAACAATAACATATTTCATGATGTGTGGATTGCCTGTAAAAAAAATTAATATAATTAGAATTAAATAGTAAAATCTAGTCTTGGTTCACTTGATATATTTATAGGAAAAATTTAGATATAGTTCACTAAATCTCTAATTCTAAACTAATATAATTGGTTGAATTAAAAATATTTATTTGCAAGTAGAATAACGCATTTATATTTGTTAGGATTAGAATGATTAAAGGTAGTATTTAAAATTTAAATAATATTATATATATGAATAGGGGTAGAATATAAATAAAATAATTTATTATACCTACATTCTCAATTTTATTAGTAGTAGGATTTATATTTGTTTAAAATATAATAGTATAATATAGGTATTATATATCATATTATATAATATATCATATACCATATATTAATGTATATATAGGATATATATTTTATAAATTAATATAAAATATTATGGGTACATGAAAGGTAAAAGATAAAAAATTTATATAATATTAGTATAATAAATAAAAAGTGATATATAACAAATCAAGTCGAGTTCAAGCCGAGCTTTGAGTCGAACCGATCAGGTTTCGAGTTGAGTCGATTCGAGCTGGCCCATGTTCGAGATCGGCTCGTTTGATTTCGAGTTCGAACCGAGCTCGAGTCGTGCTCACTTTGAGCCGAGCCAGATTCGAGTCGAACCGAGCCGAGTCAGTTCAGCTCGACGAGCTGGCTCGACTCGTTAGCAGCCTTAACACAGACTCCCACATGAACCAAAGACGGGGAAACAATCATTCATAATCGCCCGCACAAAATCTTTACTGTTGACATTGCCTTTTTATTTCTCCAATATTGGTCTAATTAGGTCTAGATGTGGTTGGCACTTGGCATCTAGACATTTTGCTGCGAACCCAATTGTTGGCCACTTACATGGAAAAGATACACGCCTATCATGTATTGCAATGAGTTGGGCACCACACAAGTTAGACTCAAGCCGCTTTTCAACAATCTCGGACATGAGTAAAATATAGCAAAGTTCCTGCATAAGGGAGAGGTACGTATTTTTTATCCTTAATTTTCCCTAGCGAAAATCTTTGAGGCCAATCGTCTAAGAATAGAACATGATGTCGGAAACTATTTACAAATAAAAATAATTAAATATAATGTCTTGAACAATGCCCGATAAATGTGTGCGACCTGCCAGTTATGTGCCTTCTGCATGGTGGCATTGGGTAAGCAAGCTTTGTCTTTTGTGTGCGTGTGGTTGTGAAGGGCTGGGAGGCTGACTTGGACTAGAAGGGTGATGTGGGATTTAACTGTGGTAGGCCACATCATGGAGGTGAGTTATAACGTAGAGCATCATTAAGGGGAGATGTCAAATTGAGGCTCTCAAGTAGCTCAAATCTATATCTCTAAAAGCCTAGGTGACAATTTTACAATAAGTGAATTCTAACTATGAATATAAAATATAAAGGAGGCCAAAACCTTAAGAAATAAAGTTTAAAAAATATAATTTCCTTTAGTCCTGATTAATATAGCTATATTTGAAAGAATAATAGTTTTTATTAAATGATGATACCTATATCTAAGAGATGGAAAAATAAACTTATAATATTATTTTTAAGTACTTAACCACTTAAAATAAATAGAATGGAGTTATTAATATAAAATAAATTTTTTTTTATTAAATAAAGTTATTAATTTAGGATTAAAAAAGTATAAAAAGAGTAAAAGATGTAACATAGGACTTCAAATTTGAAGTCCCATATGAAGAGTGTCATTTCTGCGTAGGAAATGGCACCCCAATTAGAGCCAATTTGAACTCCAATTTTATTCACCAACTTTGTTTAGCGTCTATCATTGAGGATGCTTCTAGGCTTTTTACTATGCTAAAAAACTTTATGCCAGTCCAAAACTACTAAAATGCAGAAGACACTTACGGTGCAGGTAGGGGAGGTACAACGTCAATTTTCGGGGGCCCAACGACATTATTGTAAAGATGATAATGTCAATTTTCACATGTTCTCCGTACATGAATAGGTAAGGATTCAATTAGCGAGTTGGCTTGGGGCTAGATTAATTGAGTTCAACCACGGGTCAACCGACTCCCTATATATTAAATTAAATAAAATATTAAATATAAAATTTATACAAAATCAATATAACTCAGTGGGTAGAGCACGTGTACTATATTTATCATGGCCTGGGTTGGAGTCCCGCAGCTCCAGCTTTCAAGAATATTTTATTCAATATGGACTTCTAGCTATAGTAAATAGCGATATTCTTATTAACCAACCTTTTTGGAAAACTTGGTTGGTAAGAGAGGGTTCAAAAGCAGCTTTCGATATCTTCTCATTGAGCTGGTTACGTTCAAACATATTGATACTGAAAAGCTAGAGGATAAAAATGGCCGAAGCTGTGGTGGATCAAGTTGGCATAGAAATTAAAAGGTTGGTTAGCTAGAAGATGGCTGTTTACTGTAGCTAGAGATCCAAACCGGATTTACCAATATATTCCTCACAATCCACATCCAAGTTTTGACAAAAAACACTGCTGAAAATTCCAGCTGCTTCCCACCAGATGAAGGTAAGGTCGGGCTTCTTCTTTCTCATCTTAACTTCATGATGCAGAACTGGGATAGAACTGGGATTGATGGGATTGTCGAAGCTCAACAAATCTGGTTACATGTGCAAATAACCTTTCACTCCCACAAATTTTAATGGTAAATTTACTATGAATAAAAGAAAAACATTGGATAACGAAGTTCTTTCTTCTTCTTCTATGTTTTAGAAAATTTAGAGTGCTAATGCCCAATGACATAATGGTAAATAATAGAATCTAATTTCTAACTACTTTAAATTGAGATAAAAATCCCTAAATAAATAAGATAAAATAAAATAAAGACTCTTAGGAAAGTAAAAGATTAAAAATAAACCATTATAATAAAAACCTAGTCCAAAACAAAATTGGAGTTAATCTGTTAATGTAGTTATAGATTGCCCAATAATGTCAATAAATTACTTAGTTCTCGGCCTAAATTTACAATGGATCATATAAAGTGCCGATCAATCAATCACTTGGGCCTCGGTGTTGATGGCAGTAGTAGACGATCAATTGCTCAACAAAAAATTATGCATCTTCGTCTTCCGACCTCATTGCATCATGTAACTCAAAACTAGCTAGTTTACATCATCCTCCCCTAGTTTGAAAGTATTTGCCCTCAAATTCAAAGAATCATCTTCTAAAGAATCTCTAAGGTAAGGAATGAGATATTTGACATTGAAAACATCACAAATATAAACATAGTTATTAAGTTTGAGGCGCTAAACAATAGAATTAATTTTTTGAAAAATGTCAAATGGTCCAATATTCCTTCTAGATAATTTATTGTACCCTAGATTTGGAAATTCCTGTTTTTAGTCAAAATAGCCCATACAAAATCACTAATATTAAAGTCCATGTCTCTACTTTTTAAATCACCAACGACTATATATTTGTCAGTAGACCATGGAAAATTTTTAATAGTCTCAGAGTGAATAACCTGCAAGCCAATCATTTAAAATATTAGATGGGTTTGGGTCTTATCACATTCATTTTAGCCCAATTCAAAAGTTGGGTTCCATATGTTCCTTTATTGGGCCCATGCAAGGCCAACTACCCATTCACTAATATAAATAGCCAACTTATCCTCCTCATTCCTTTGGGGTGGTTGTGATTCAAGTGTTGTTTGTTCTCTAACCTCTCCCCGGAAGAGAATTAATTTGTTCTAGTTTCATCTAAGGTAAGTCATACAAGTCTACTTCAAGATTTCTTATGTTTATACCTTGATTCTCATGTTCTACTTGCATGCATTTGATTTCATGTCTTCTATTGTTCAAAGTTCCTTCTTTTACCCATGTTTTAAAGCTCTAGATCCTTGTTTCATGTTTCTACTCTTGTGTTTAATATTTGGGCACAATGAAAGACTTGATTTGTCTTTCTATTAGTAATTCTAAGTCTCTATTTTGTGGAAAGATGTGATTTCTTCTTAAGGCTCATATAACCTAATTTATAAGTTAGGGATCATTTACTTTTGGGAAGAGATTAAAAGGATTATCTATAGATTTCAGGTAAGAGGTTTTTGTTTGGTGAAGTTTTCCTTACTTTAACACCATGAATTGTGTGTTGAATCATGTACTTGATGCATGTTGGGTATGTGAGATTAGATCTTCTTGAATATGTATTTTGATGATATCTTTACATGAATGTGTATGAGTTATGTTGAAAATATCATATCTAAAGCTTAGATGATATTTTTTAAAAATTTTATGAGATTATGATGGAAGATGCATTTGCCAAAAGATCATGGTTTTCGTGTTTCTAGGCACAACCAACTAATCATCCTTGTGGGCCGATCAATCGGAAAAGAATTGTCTTCAAATTTAAGGAAGATCAATCGATCAACCTTAAGGGTTGATCGATCGCCAAAATGCATGTTTGTTTGTTTCTTTGGGCATGATCAATCACCCTTAAAGATTATTATGTGGATTTCTTAAGTGGCGGTAGATGTTTTCGGAAGAAAATTGGCAATGTTGGTAGCTTGTGTGCGTGTGCAAGAGTGGCTGTTGTATGAAAAGGCTTGGAAGATACAAGTGGTTTGTTTCTCTCTCTATAAGTTCTGATTTGGTAGATATGTTGGTTAAAGTACAAAAGGGGGATGAAAAAATTCAGGCAATAAAAACTAAGTTGCAAGGGAAATCGGTGAATGACTTTGAAGAAAGGGTTGTTGGGAGCATAACTTTATGTGGGTGGTTGTGTATGACAAATTCTCAAGAGTTGAAAGTAGTGCATTCTTTCAAAGGTATATCACTCTAGGTTTTCCATCCATCCAAGGGGTACTAAGATGTACCATGATGTGAAGTAAACATTTTGGTGGAATAGAATGAAGAGGGACATTGCCTCATTTGTCTCCAAGGGCTTGATTTGCCACTAGGTGAAAGCAAAGCACCGTCATCTAGAAGGCATGTTGTAGTCTCTACCTATTCCGGAGTGGAAGTGGGAGAATATAGCTATGGATTTTGTCTCAAGGCTTCTTAGCTCATCAAGTGGCAATGATTTGGTGTGAGTTATCATTGATCAACTCACTAAGTCAGTACCCTTCATTGCTATATGATGGTAACTTCCTTGGACATGTTGCCAACAATTTATGTGAAGGAAATTGTTTATTACATAGAGTTTCTGAATCAATAGTTTTTGATAGCGATCCTCGTTTTATGTCTAAGTTTTTTATAAAGTTTTTAGAAGGATTTGGGGACAATAACTCACCTTAGCTTAGCTTATAAACCTTAATTGGATGGGCAATCCAAGTGGACTATCTAGACCTTAGAGGATATGCTCCGAGTATGTATCCTTGAGTGAAATGGTAGTTGGGACTAGAACTTACCTTTGGTGGAGTTTTCCTACAATAATAGTTATTAGGCTGGTATAAAGCTGGTACTTTTTGAGGTGTAGTATGGACATCCTTGTCGATTACCTCTTTTGTTGGAGTGATGTAATGTCCCAGATTTTTGTATGATTTTTTTAATGCTTTTCTTACTAATTTTTATCATTTTTGGCAAAAAAATGTAACGCTTCAAAGTATTTATATTTACACATTTGACCTCAGTATTATACTCGTAGATTTAGGTGTGGGGCTTAGTCATAGGCCAAATGCCTCTCTGCGTGCTTTCGACTCTAATTTTGGATGTACAACGCATAAACAGGAGATTAACGCGTGTTAAGTACATAATAGAAAAAAAAAGATATATGAATCTGGAATGGATCAACACATTCCAAAGCTCCAAGACATCCAGTAAGTTTTGACATCTAGTAAAAATGAGTGAAACCCGAGCGAATTTTTGGTCACTCCATCATGCCTCCTCTGTCGTCAGATTCTGCTGGTTCTTGCCAGGATCCGCTTTGCCTTGCTGACATGAGTTCGTTGGTATCGGCTAGGACCGCCGCTATGTCCTCCTTGCTCGTCCATGAGGTACCGGTCTTTTCCTCAGTTTTTGTCACCTTCTAAATTTGTTTTTGGGCCATAGGAGGGTGATTTTGCTGTCGTTTGTTGCCACCCTCAACTAAACTTATCTTTATTCAGCCTCCAAGGTCCTATAGGCACTGGTAAGGGCCGCCGGCAAGCTCTCCCTGCTCACTAGTACTTTTTTTGGATTTATTCTTCTTTTCATTGTCTGGTACATTTTTGAGACCCTGGTTTGTGTCTGGTTGTCGTTCGGCCTCCAGATCTACTCCACTTGGTCCATCTTGGACCAGCGGCACTGGTGGGTCACCCTCCTAGCCCAAATCGACCTTCTATGCCCCCTCCACTCCTCTCCTCTACCAGGTTAGATGCTTTGGGTGAGTCTTGGGTTGTTGCCATCTGCGAGCTGTGCACTATTTGGCCATTATAAACTCTGCCTTGGGTCAGCAATAGCGGGGGCCAGCTACACTTGGCCCAATTACACCTCCACCCAGAATGGGCTGCTTGCCCTTGTCATATACCATGTGGATACACAGCCACTCGCACCATTGATTTTAGTTGTGGGTGGCGATTGCTAGTGTTGTAGTGTCTGCAAGCCACAACTAGGGCCTTAGCACTGTCACCCTTTTTGGGCCAAGAGCAACCACCGTCCAACCCACTGCCCCTCCCTTTTTGGCTGCATGAGCATGTGACCACACCTACGTTTCTGGGTTTAGGGGCCACATTTGTGCCGCCTAACCGTCAACTGGCTCTCCTATCGATTGGATTGACAAATAAGAGCCCTCCACTTCTCCTCCATCCTTGAGCATTTCCCCGTGCCCTCCGCCCTAATGTGGGCCCTTATGGATGTGAAATCGATGCCATTGGGAGTTGAATTAGTCCATCTCAACTGTTGGTCACACTTGCTGTTGGGACGAAATTTCTCCCGGCCCCCTTTAGTGTGCTGTTGTAGATCGTGGATTTTGTGGCATTGATTTGTGTCACCCTGTTTGGCAGTGAGGACTTTCAGTGCTTCCTAAGCCCTCAAGACCGTAACTCTCTCAACTTGGCAATGCTTTTGGCCGCCAACTCTATGGTCGACACCACCACCGTTGTGTGCTCATCATCAAACATCATGGATTACGAGGTAGGGGAGCTTTGAACTCATAATTTTATGATAGCATGCTTTCAATGTGTACCAGCATGCTTGGATTTACGATTCAATGCTTTGGATGTAAAATTATGATCCGTTAGTATGATGTAAGAGGATAAATTATGCCATGTTGAAATGCATGTGGCATGC
This sequence comes from Saururus chinensis, assembly GCA_035235625.1. Lineage (NCBI taxonomy): Eukaryota > Viridiplantae > Streptophyta > Magnoliopsida > Piperales > Saururaceae > Saururus > Saururus chinensis. Next base: position 36,127,927 of record CP141140.1, read on the forward strand.
ATATGAGTTGTAAGTATGGTTGATGTATGTGTGTGCTAGTGATGGTTAGCGAGTATGTTGGTAAGCTATGTATGTGGATTATGTATGTGCTAGTGATGGCCAGCGAGCATGTTGGTAAGCTATGTATATGGATTATGTGTGTGCTAGTGATGGCTAGCGAGTATGTTAGTAAGCTACATATGTGGATTATGTATGTGCTAGTGATGGTTAGCGAGTATGTTGGTAAGCTACATATATGGATTATGTATGTGCTAGTGATGACTAGCGAGTATGTTGTTAAGCTATGTATGTGGATTATGTGTGTGCTAGTGATGGCTAGCGAGTATGTTGTTAAGCTATGAATGAATTGTGTGTACGAAAAGTATGTGTTATGGACATACATATGTATGATGACTATATTCCTCTTCAATGGATGTGTATGTGTATGTGGGCAGAAGCATGGGCAATGAACGGTAATAGGTGAGAGAGGGTTTGGTATGGAGTTGAATGTGGATGTGTAAGCCTATAACAAAAGATAGAGGTATGTTTGACGGGCGAGTATTGGAATGGATCGGTTCAATTTGATGACTCCCAAGTAAGATGTGTTGCCCATAAGGTGGACATCGGAGATTTTATGAATATTTAAGATTTTGGTGTACGGTGAGATGGATGGGTTAAGTGAAGTGTGCTGCCCTGACGAACTAGGGTCTTAGATCAGGCTCAACTTTAGTTTGATCAGTGCAGCACTATACGTTTGAGAGTTTTTGTGCCATAATTGTACTGCATAACTTTATGTATTCAAACTTGAATTATAAACAAAGTTAATAATAGCATTGTGAGCATGAAACCTGATGGTTCAACGAATTATGTTTGGTAATTGAGCTAGTCGGTAATGAGTCGGCTGAGCATTTCTCATGTCTTGTCATGGTATTTATCATGCGGGATGCTGTCTGTGTGCTATATTGAGCCCCAGACGTTGGATGCTCTATTGAGAATGATGTATGTGTTTCGATTTGGTCTATGTGTTTTGTTAAGCCCAGATGTTTAATACTCTATTGAGAGCATTGTATGATTCTGCCCAAGAGTGACACTGTATGATTCTACTGAAGAGTGGCATTGTATGATTTTTTCCCTAGAGTAGCACTAGCACTATAAGACCGCTAAAGTGTGGGCAATTGTATGACCCCTAATGTGTTGGTGCTTATGTTCGCGCGCACAAGTAAGTAGTTTCATGGAACTTCTCATGCCTATTCGATCTTGTGTCCTATGAGCATTGGTGTACCTTCTCTTTGGAAAAGTCCATGGTATCTAGTCACTCCTTGGAGGTTAAGGTGTTGTCCTAGTGACATTCTTTTCCATTTCGACGTTGGAGCTTATTAATTGTAATGAGCTTCAGTGGTTGATAGTATGTGTACGATTGTAGGAGTGAGTATGCATGTTTCTAAGTAAGTATAAGTCTTTGAGTAACACTATAAGAGTATGATTCTGAGTAAGATTATAAGAGTATGATTATAAGCAAGACTATAAGAGTATTTTTCAGAGCAAGACTGTAAGCGTAAGTTTCTAAGCATGATTGTAAGTATATGTTTTTGAGCAAGATTATAAGTGTAAGGTCGTATGAGTAAGGTCGTATGAGTAAGATTATACAAGTAAGGTAATACAAATATGTGTAAATTGTATGAGTAAGCGTAAGACTGTGCGAGTATGTTTGTAAGACTCTGTTTAAGAGTATATGTGTCAAATTGGTTTGATGGTATGTATTTGACATGATTAGTATATGTCTGTCTGCTTCATGTTTAAGTTGCATGAACGCATCATGTATGGACTTACAGAATTCACTGTTTAGAATTCCACTACTGGGTATTTTCCTATTGAGTATGAAAATACTCATTTAGCCTTTTTTTTAGCCGTGATGGTTGGGAGGCTTTTGTAGGGTTGTGATGGAGAGCTCTTAGAGATGATGCTTGATTTTGTGGTGGACTATTTCCCTTTGACTTAGGTATATCTTTAACTCAATGTGAGTATTATTTTTTGTGTCATGATCTGATGTATTGGGTGAGACGAGAATTAAGTTGCTTATGTTTTCTGGATTGTTATGGAACTTGCACTTAGAGATGCCTGGGAGACATGTGGATTTAAAGACTATGATCATAACAATTTATTTTGCATGTTGTTTTCAAGTAATGCCTAAGGATGTTTGGTTTGGCCATACGGTGTTTGATTAATTGAGAAAATTTTATATGGGAAAAATGGATGTATGATGTTTTAAATTGCTGGTGGATTCTGGGATTTGTCTTCATCTTGACATTGATCGAAAGAAGGCTCTGCCACCCATTTGAGGATGGAAGAGGGTTGTGATTTGCGAGTTTTTCTTAACCTAGCTCAGCTCTCATGAAGTAAATTGTGATTTTTTTCTCTTTAACAATATTCACTTTGGCAAGGTCTTTTGAGCAATTAATAGTACGTAATGGCTATGAATGAGAAGTTCATCTTATAGTGAATTTTTTGAATTTTACATGGTAAGATGGGTATGTATTGCGGATGGGAGTTGGTTGTAAGGCTGGATGTACCATGTCTGCCACCTATTCGAAGAAATAATGGAACTACTAGTAATAATTGCAGGTGCCTAATGCACAAGTCCTATTTACAACATTATATTTGGTCTGAGTTGTGGTGAGCCTAGATTGACAAAAGTTTCTGTTTGACTACCGAACAAGCGTAGAGAAAGATAGTATGATATCAAGAGGCTGAAAAAATGGGTGGGCCATTTAGAAGATTACCTAATTTAATTTTTTCGATTATGAAAGAAATAAGGAGTGTCATTGATCGTTTTGTCTTCTTGATATAATGGCAGATACTGGTGTTCCTGCTTCAATTCCTTATCACTTCGTTGATTAGTAGCATATACTTCAAAGTACAATATCAATTTTACCATTTAGCATTTTACTTTCTAGATTCCCAATTGCTTTGAAATTTGTACTTCAGATTTGGTTGAGATAGAGATACCTCATTTATATAAGTATTCTTCCACTAACTTGATCTATTTTACCTTTTAAATTAAGTAGTTATTTGGATAATATCTTTTTTGGGGATAATGAATATTACTTGGTATCAAGGGGCATATAAATGAGTATGAATGGTTGTCTACAACTGCATGGCAGCTAGCATAGGGGAAGGGAGCGGCGCAGAAAAGCCGGAAAAGGGAAGAGGGGACGGCATGACTGCCAGATAAGGAGGAGAGGCTAGGGAGAAGAAGGGATAATTAGAGAACTAATTAATCATTCATAATCCCAATTAGGGCGTAGCCCTTACATTTAAGTAGGCTAACTAATGGGCTCATTAACAAGCGCCTAAGGCCCATTAACATAATTAAAAGAAAATCACTAATACCCTAATTAACCTATTGACCTACATTCCCTTATTATATAATAATATGATTAAAACCCTAATCTACTTAGCACGTGGCCCCCAGTGGTAGCCCTTAGAACGTTCACAACATATGGATTAAACTTCTATTTTTATTTTCTTATTGTAGACTAAGAACATATTTTTACTTATCTAACTATGATTTGGAGAATAATATTTTATATCTTATGTTTAGAGGAAAGTTGGATTTTCTCGTGTATTCTATCATACATTCTGAAAATCATGGATTTTGGTTTACATTATAAAATTGGGCAAATGAAATGCAGGATTTTGGTATACATTTTGAAATCGAGAATTTGAAATGCAACAATCTAAAATTTAAAACTACTAATGCCCTTTAAGACCATAATAAATAATTCTATACTAAGCAGCAGGGCAATTTAGTATGGCATAAAGGTAATATGGTACAGAAGAAGAAGGGAGCAGTGGGCTTAATCAAGGTCACAAGCAAAGAGTTTGAATAAGCCAATGTTAAACACGAGTCAAACACAGAGCAACAAGATGATATTTTAAATGAATAAAATGTATTCTATTAGAGAGGAGAGAACTCAGCAGTTTATGGGGAGTTCACGGCCTTTGTGAGAAGAGGGTAGATGGCTGTCGCAGTTGGTGGTGGAGAAGGGGAGTCAACGATGGCGTAGATGGTCTCAAGATGACGATAGCGAGGTGACAACGAATGACAGATAGCCTGGATAGTGGTGTTGGGAATAGGAATTGGCGATCATAGCGGGTGGAGAGGTGGTCCAACAGCGATGGCAGTAGCATTTGGCGAGAAATTATCTAGTGAAACCACTCTATTGCCTACGTGGTAGATAGGTCCATTTAAAACATGACACGTTTAATTAGTGGACCCTCGTAAGCGAGTAAATGAACAAGTTCATAACAGCTGTTGACGGTAACGTAGATACTAAAATTTTCAGATTTTTAGCAGGTAACCTTAAATTTTGGCAGACAAAATCCCGTTAACAATCTTCCTTAAATCTAACAGACCCAATAAAATTCCAGAACCACTAGCCCCGACCCGATCTAATTAGAAAACCTAAAAAAAACACTCACACCGAATAGTCTTTTTCATTCATATCACAGCCGCCTCTTCCATCTTGGATCATCAACCTCACCGGGCCTCTGCGTTTGTACTTCGATCAATATCACTTAAACTTGGTTAGACTCTCTTCACAGTTTTGACCTTTCATTGTTATGTACCTGACATTTTTTTTTTAATGACGTCTCTGACAACAAACATTGATGTAATTGGTATTACAGACCATAAAGCTTGAAGTTTTTTTGCTACTATGGAAAGCGACCTCACAAAAAAGGTTAGACTTCCTCTTTTCTAGTTGGTTAGTTTTTAATATTAAAATATGTCTTCTTTTACCAATTATATTAAAATATACATCTTAGGTTCACATGTTAGGTTTTGACTATAGCTGGATTCAACTTCTTTTTAGTATTGCTCTCACCAACTCCCCAATAAGCTGGCGGCTTAGTAAATTTTGTTACTAAAAAATTAAAATTGGTTCTTGCCGTGGGATAGAACATAAAGACCATAGCTTTATTTTAGTTACCCTAACACCACCTTGTTATGAATTATTTATTTTTTCTAAATTGACATATTAATTTAATTACTTAATATTAATTTTATATTATTAATTAACTTGCACCAACTGTACTATGATTTCAATCATATTTCATTGAACATAAATATCTTACCATATTATTTGTTGTGATGGAGTTCTCATAATAAGCTTTCAAGTCCATTATAATAAATGTTTTTTCACTATTCTACCATTCATTTTGCATTATGGTTTTTTTATTTTAGTCATTATATTGTTTTGTTAAGAAATGTGCAAATATTTTAGTATCTTTCTTTCTTTATTCAGAAAATGGACTCTTTCGTAGCATATAAAGAGGTAGAAGAAGAGGGGAATGAACTTAAGATTGGGATGAAAGTAAATAGTGAACAAGAAGCTTATGACCTTTACAACAATTATGCCATAAACAAGGGTTTTAGTATTCGAAAAGGTGTATATAGGAGAACTAAAGGTGATATTATTCGGTCACGCACTTTCTTATGCTTGAAAGAAGGGTTACGTGTTGATGTAGATGTTTTAGAGGAAAAAAAAGTTGATAGATTGGAGACAAGAACTAATTGCAAAGCTAAAATTGTCTTTACTGTAAATGATGGTGTTTGGGAGATTATTTCTTTTAATCCTGACCATAACTATGAACTAGCTACTAAAGAAGAGAGACAATTTCTAAGATCAGGGTGGAAGTTGGAATCTATTCATAAGGGTGTTATTAGTTCTATGGTTGATGCGGGTATCAGACCTACACAAACCTATTCTTACTTGGCAAAAGAAGTTGGTGGAATAGAACATGTTGGGTTTACAAAGAGGGATTGTCATAACTTTCTGCGTACTAAGAAGTTGAATATGATTGATGCAGGGGATGGGCACAGTGTTATAAATTATTTCAAGAAAAAACAAGTTGAAGACCCTTTATTTTTTTCCTCAGTGCAAGTAGATGAAGAAAATAGGATGACAAATTTTTTTTGGAGGGATGGGAGATCAAAAATAGATTATGATTGTTTTAGAGATGTTATAATGTTTGACACTACATATCATACCAATAAGTACAATATGATTTGTGCCCCATTTGTGGGGATCAACCACCATTGGAAAAATGTCTTCTTTGGTTGTGCATTTTTATTAGATGAAACAACATCATCTTTTGTTTGGTTGTTTGAAACATTTTTGGTAGCAATGGGGAATAAGCCACCAAAGACTATCTTTACTGACCAATGTCAAGCAATGTCAAATGCTATTGCCTCTGTCTTTTGTGAGACACGCCATCGTTTGTGCTTGTGGCATATCTCCAAAAATGCAACACAAAAACTTGCTAGTTATTATGCAAATCAAGAGTTCAAAGCTATTTTAAATAAGTGTCTCTATGGGTGTCAAGATGTAAGGGAATTTGAGACTACTTGGAATAATATGATTCAACACTTTGACCTTCAAGATAATACTTGGCTAAAGACCTTATATGCACTTAAGGAAAAGTGGTGCCCTACATTTAGCTTAGACACATTTTCAGCTAGGATGAAATCTACTCAAAGAAGTGAATCTACCAATAATCTTTTTCATCATATGTCGACTAAAGGAATGCATCTCATTGAATTTGTGCATCAGTATGAAAATCAAGCAAAAAAGATGCGTGATGAAGAACGAGAAGAAGACTTTTGTTGCAAACATGGTGTCTTTCCAATGAGAGTAAAAAGTGTTATTTTAAAGCACGCATCAGAAGTATACACTATCAGAATGTTTAATGTCTTTAAAAATGAAATTTTGAATAGCTTGGGTGTGATGATAAGTCCATGTAATATTGATGGGGCACTTAACACATATAAATTAGTTGAATATGGACATACAAGACATCATATTGTGCAATATAACTCTCTTGGTTGCACTATTGGTTGTGGTTGCCAAATGTTTGAGTCCATGGGTATATTGTGTCATCAATGTTTGAGAGTGCTTGATCTTAACAACTTCACAAGGATACCATCACGATATATTTTGAATAGATGGACTAAAGAAGCAAAGAAAGAGAGTTTTCTAATTAGTGATTATGTGGAACCATCCCAAAATAATTCCAACACATCAAAGACTTTGAGGCTTAGTAAGTTATTGCATTCAGCTTATAGTATCATGTACCGGAGTTCAGAGACATTTGAAGGGACAGAAATTGCCATTAAAAATTTGGCACAAATTGTTGAGCAATTGGATCAAATAGAAAAACAATTAGCATGTTTAAATGTGGTTGGTGATATACATGAAATTGAAGTGATATAAGTGATGATCATATGGATATTCCTCATTTGATTGAGGAGACATGAGTCTTGGATCCCCCATGTATGAGGCAAAAAGGGGTGACAAATGCTAGATTAAAGAGCAATTTAGAGAAAAAACGTAAAAAGAAAGCAATGAAGGTGGCTTCTACATCTTACACTTCATGTCCTCAAGTCCCTGGTAATATTTTTTTTTAATGCACATATTTAGTATGATGCTATATTTTTTTAATATTAATTTTTAATAATTATTTCTTATTAAGGGCAAAACAATCAAGTACCACCTATTTTTTCTCCTTCAATCGGATCACTTCAACCCCTACATGATCCTCAACAACCAAGTTTCAGTTTCACTAGCTTGCTTCAACATTGTGATTATGCAACACACTCAAGTCAAGTATAAGTTGAATTATATTATTTATTATTAAATATAATAATTATTATTATTATCTTGCTTACTTCAATATTGATGAAAGTAATCTAATTATAATATATTATGCAGAATTCTTCTACTCATAGGTTTGATGGATTCCAGTAGTTCACATGAAACCACATGCAGCTAAGTGATTTTTTATATATCATTTCTATGCATCATACTTTTTCTTTTTAAATTCAGCAATTAGCATTTCAATGTTAGCAATTAAAGATTGTTTACTCTAATTTTGCAATTTTTTTTATTGTTACTAAGTAAATACTTCTTTTACCAAGAATGGATAAAACTAACAATTTTTATGCTAAAACTTTATGCAGGCAAGGTAGCTACAATTTGAAAAGATTGTACCAAAGATTTCGTGTATGGGCATGAAGACGTGAAAATTCCATCTCTATCATTTGTATCATTTGTAGCTCTTATTATCGTTGATTCAAAAACAAATTCTCGAAGGAGCATAGTTTTTGGTTTTCATTTTCTTTCTTTCAGATAACTACTGCAACTAATATTTGTAGTACTCTATTAGAGGTCAACACTCAATTTGATTTATCAATTTTAACAATTGGTTGCTATAATCTAATCAAAGTTTTAGTTTCAACATTCTACAATATATTACTTTTACCCATGACTAAAACTCGTTGTTCATATTGCCAATCGAAGATATAAAATATGCTAAAATTTTTAAATGTTCCTCAATCCTAAGCCATATAAAATGGCTATTACTAGCAACTTGAAGGATAGTGATCAATGAGTCTTAATATTCTTAACAAGTGGAACGGTAGTCAGATGCTCAAATAAGCAAAAAAAATAATATATACTAGAGAATATTATATTAAAAATTAAATTATTAATTTTTGAGAAAAACTAATAATTTTAATAAGGCCCTTAGCTTTTTAACTCACAGAAAATTACTCACTGTCAAACATCCATATTCAACTTACACTCAAACAAAATGGCCATATAAGTTATAACCCAACATTCATATATTACTAAAATATTTAGAGCACGAGAACCCAAATAAAAATACAATGGTATTTAAGCACATGAAAAGAAAAAAAATAAACGTGCAAAACGCTACTCGACGCCATCCCCTCCGTCTTTGTGTCACTCGGCGGCCTTGTCATGCCCGAGTCTCCCCGGTGGCTGGTCATGCAGGGCCGACTCGATGAGGCCAAGCGTTTCCTCCACAAGACCTCCGACTCCCAGGCGGAGGCTCGGCTCCGCCTCGCCGATATAAAAGAAGCGGCCGTAATACCGGAAGACTGTACGGAAGACGAGATGGTGGTGAACCAGAAGCAGAGCGACGGAGCAGGGGTGTGGAAGGAGCTGCTGTTGCGACCTAATCCGTCGGTTCGGCGGGTGCTGATCGCGGCCCTAGGTATCCACTTCTTCCAGCAGAGTCGCCCGGGATCGACTCAGTGGTGCTCTACAGTCCCCGCATCTTCGGTAAGACCGGGCTAAAGAGCAGTGGCGGCAAGCTGGGAGTGACAGTGGCAGTAGGCTTCACCAAGACGGTGTTCATACTGGTGTCCACCTCTTTCCTGGACCGGGTGGGGCGGCGGCCGCTGCTGCTGAGTAGCACGGTGGGGATACTGGTGTCACTGCTGGGCCTGGGCTTCGGGTTGACGGTGGTCGACCACTACCAGGGGGAGAGGCTGATGTGGGTCGTGTCCATCTGCATCGCGTGCACGCTAGCCTTCGTGGGTTTCTTCTCCATGGGGTTGGGGCCCATCGCCTGGGTCTACAGCTCGGAGCGGCGTTGTTGCCATGACCTTCGCCTCCCTCTACAACGCCATCACCATCGGTGGCCGCTTCTTCCTCTACGCTGGAATCGTGGCCGTGGCCTGGGCCTTCTTCTATACCTTGCCGGAGACGAGGGGGCGGACATTGGAAGAGATGGAGGGCTTGTTCGAGAAGTCGAGGTCAGAGAAGCGAGACGGACACGGCCGAGCGGGCAGCGAGGTCATGATGACAACGAAGGACGAACGTGGAGCCGGCAACAGAAACGAACCGAATGGCATAACTAGCAATTAATCAGAGAGCAAGTCGTAAAAGGTAGGGAAGGAGAAGGATACAGTATCGTATTGTATTGACACGGGATATAAGATCTAAGTGGCGCCGGCGACGGAGGAAAACGAAACGGGTGGTGACGACGCCGGCTGCCTTCTAATCTGTATCCCTCTTTGGGCCTGAAAATCACCGAGTTAGCTCTGTTGGTTAGAGGAAATGACTGAAAATATTCATTTTTCTTCTCACCTTCTTGCTGGTTAATGCGGGGCTACAGATCCTGTGGAGCAGAATGTCATGGTCTTTTCGTTTCCTACACACAGGTGATATCATGCAGCCACAACGACGATGGTGGGAGGAGAGGCGGCAAAGGGATGGGAGGCGATAGGTTTGGTTCATTAGAGAACACCCAGACTGTCACGAATTTTGAATTTTGTAGTTCATCAGAATTTTGAAATTTGAAATTAATTCCGCCCAAAATTCGTCGGGAGGATAAACCCCGTTAGCTGTTGGTTAACGGAGGGCCACATGCTGACAGTACCTGACATGGCAACTTTTAAATGGACCTATTTATCACGTCAGCCGCACAACCTGGTTGAGCGGTTCTCCTAAGATAATTTCTCCATGTTGGCATACGCAGAAGGTGGCAACAAGGGGTCCACGACAATGGGTGCTGGAGGACGGTGGCGCAAACGAACTTGAAGGACGACTAGCGGATGACAGTGGATAAATGGAACAAAAGTGGAAGACTTGGAATCAGCAGCAAGTCACCTCACCGGAATCACCATCGACGGGGATGTTGCTAAGATGCATCGGTGTGGGCGGATGGGAAGGATAACCTTTCCTAGGAATCAAAACCTAGGAAGCTCCACCGGAATCACTACCGAAGCCGGATGCTGCAAGAATCACCACTAGATAGCCTCTTGGAATCACCACTGACTGTACTGGAATTACTGAGAACAAAAGTTTATTCAAAATGCAAGCCTTCCCAATACAATAGAGTTCAGATCCTTTTATAGGAGGCTACATAACCAAAATATTAAACCTGGGTGTGTTCAATGAGACACTTCAAAACCCAGAACAACAGGCGAGCATGCTGGACTGGAACATAATACTAGGCACAATAAAGAAGCCGAAACAGAAAACATGCTTGACTGGAACAAAATACTAGGTACAATAAAGAAGCAACATATGAGCTAGTTTTCACTAAAGATAAAGCAGGTCTTGGGCCTGGGCTTTTGACAGGGGGGCCATCAACATGGATAATGGGTGGTGTGGGCGTATCCCAACCAACTCTTCCGGGTGGGAAAAGCTCAACCCTATCGAGTAGGGTTTGTAGCGGCTCGAATGGACATAACATTGGGTCCAATCCATTTTAAAACATTGAAAGGACCAGCATTGCGTGATTGCCATTTTTTTGTGGTCCCAGGTCCCAGATGGAAATCCCTTAAAGGGCGAATCTGGATCATAACATAATCACCAACATTAAACTATTTCTTTTATCTTCTAGAATAAACATAGAGTTTATATTGTTTATTACTAATCTCATATGTTACGGATCTCCTGATGCAAATCAATGGACATGTAGTAGAAATGCGTTAGTAGACTTAGAAATGCAAATACGCGGAGACATGGGAGAAGGGTAATTGGCTCTCTCGGTTTATAACCTTGCACAACCTCAAATGGACTCATTCCAATAGTCCTATTGATTGAGCTATTATATGCACACTGGGCAGCAGGAAAAAGTGAATCCCAGTTTTGGTTGGTTTCCCCTATAAGGCAGCGAAATAGGTTTTCAAGACTCCTACTCACCGTTTCTGTTTGACCATCCAAAAATAACTCGTGAATCAAATATAGCAATCAAACACAATTGTTTTGGGAAGGCCATAGAGTTTCACTACTTCAATGTACAACTTAGCTACCCTATAGGCATCATATGTTTTAGCGCATGGTAAGAAGTGTGCCATTTTAGAAAACCAATCAATAAGGATGGAGTCATGCTTTCGAAAAGTTTCTGTGTACAAGAAAATCTCTCACAAGTTTGAGGAATATAGAGTTTATGTGCCTTCAACAAAAATCCATCGTGGAGATAATAACCATATAATTCATTAGTTTGTTGGCCTTTTAAGGTTATATAGATTCTCCCAAAGTTTTGGCAAGTTTCTTATTCATCTCTAAGTTTCTCAAATCTTGCGATTTTGACACTTGAAGATGATAGGAAATTTATTTGATAACTAAGGGCATCGGCTGATTTGTTTGCAACTCATGACTTATGTTTTAACACAAAAGTGTAGGATTGGAGAAATTCTTGAGAGTTTGATATCCAACTAGAAGGTGATAGTGAATTATTAGATTGCTATTCAAACTTTTACTTCGTAGAGGTAAAAATTAAGAATTTTAGCCTCTACGTGTAGAAATTTCTAATTAATAATAGAAACGAACTATCAATTTACCAAGTAATCAATTAATCTAAGCATTCAAACTACACAATAACACACATAAATTTAATGTGAAAAACCTAACTTTGGTGAAAAACCACAATAACTTCTCAAGGCCAAACCAATCACTAGTAAGATAGAACTTACATGACATAAAAACAACTAACGGACCTCTAGACTTGACACAAGCAAGAACACTTTCTCTTTGTTCAATCTTATTCATTGTTGGTCTTTAATTCTTCCTTCTTAGAATCCTTCTCTCTTTATGTTCTATTCTTCTTCATCTTCTTATATGAACTCAATCAAAGACTCCTTTGATTGTTACTTCACCTTTGAGATTCTTCAACTCTTTTGAAAAATTTGTTTTGTTTTTACTTTTGTTTGTCGTATGAGAATCTTCTCTTTTAGTTGTGCATCTTCATAATCCACCATTAATATGTTCTTGAAGCTCTTTGTAGACACTTTAGGAAAACAATGATAAAGGGTCTTTCATTTCTTCTCCAATATTTTCTTGGTTTCCCCCTCTACAAATTCGTCATACCATAGCTTTTATGTAGAACTTTAGGTCAATTTGAGACTTTGATTCCAACTAACAATAAAATCACTTCCATAAAGGCTTAAATTAGATAATTACAATTGCTAACTCTTAGCTTTGTTTTAAAAAGAGCTATTTCGGGTGTCACTCAATCATTTGTTAAAGTGATCAATTGATTCAACTCATCTGTGCAACAATCGATTGAAGACATTGTTCATTTACAATCTAATCCTTTTCCTCCAAATTGGCTGAAACTTCCAAAATCACTAGAACATTTCCTAGTGAATTTTGTATGAGAGTATATACTGAATAAACTTCTTTTACTTTCAAGACTATTTATTCTTTAGCCTTGAACCATAAGAACATGTTTGCTTCTATTTTTTATGTTTATCAATTCTAAACATGACTAAACCACAACTACAGCTAGTTAGACTCATAAGACTAATTACATACATGAAGTTTTGACATAGTTTTGATCAACAAAAATATCCAATAATATTATATATGACACATATGTGCTTTCCATCTCCCCTTTTGGTAATTTTGTAAAAAAATACAAGATTGAAGATCAAATAAAAATGAAAAGTCTTGACAAAGTGCATTGAATTTCAATTTGTAAATGACTTGGCAACACTAAGACTTGTTGGTTTGAGAACTGTGTGTGTACCAATTTTGTTCAACTTAGCACGCTTGATTCTAATGTGTTATAATAAGAATTTTGTAATTAAATCAGCAAACAAAAACACAAAATTTTTTTTACGTAGAAAACGAATTAGGAAAAAACCATGGGACACTTTGTCTAGATCAACTATGCATTATGTAAATTTTAGATTATATAATTACCGATTATAAAGACAAAAGACTCCTTTATTTTCTCCAAACGGCTAGTTCTCCACACCCCTTTTAAATTTTGAATCAACCACTCCTTATTTATCTATCACAACTCAATCTTTTTCTCCTTTGTGCTCTTTTGATAAAAGTAGATCTTTGATCTCCTCTTTGAAATGAATCTTCAATTCATTTAATCTTCTCAGCAGCAATCATCAGCAAATACCATGTCTCAAAGGTGTTTTTATGTACTAATATCACCTCTAATCACTCTTTTCGATTTATGGTTGAGATTTTCTCAATCTAAAAGAAAACTCTATCAAAACTCTATTAGAACAACTCTACATAAGCTCTCAAGGTTTTCGATCTAACTTCATCATGTTCCAATCCATGTTGTATATTCGCAAGTCCTAAAAGGAATAAGACTCTAATTTGGATTCCAAGCCAAACCGAAAAATTTTAAATTAGGCAACCTGTCGCTCAAGCGATAAATTGTTTTTATAGGGTGATCGATTACTCTCGTATTTTTCCTTACGTCTCTTTAGCTGATTGATCATTCTACCCAGTGATCTATCACTAAATCTTGACTTTGTTTTACACAAAGTGTTTTCAGCCAGTTTTTCAAAGATAGTTCATCAGTGATCAATCCTTCAAACATGGCAACGATCTTTCGGGCCAAACTTTTTATTTTTCAATATTTAAATATCCAATCCTAACCATTCTGTCACCTAAGGTCTATTTTATCCTAAAGTCTGTGAATGTGATGTGTGTGCATCTTTTTACCTTACAAAAATACAGATTTGAGTCTTCCTTTCATTCCAAGTTTAGAAATCATTCTTCAAACTATAAATTGACTGAAAAATACACATTGATGACATTATTTTGATCATGACAATAAGCGAATACGTGACATAATGACACTTTTGTTCTTACAATATCCCCCTTTGGCTTTTTTGTGACAAAACACTAAAACCTGTCATCTGAAAAGTAAAAAAATAAAACTCTACAGTGCATAATCAAATTTTAATAGATTAACAAACAATGAATCTCCCACTTAATATATAACTCGCTAATCCTATTGTGGTATGGTCTTCAACCTGTAATCAACTTGCACATCACAAACTAGAATATATATATGCATAATATTGTTGCAAGAAACAAATAAATACAGAATTTAAATTTCAAGTAAGCAAATGATTAATCAATTCATAACCAAAACAAGAATTTTTTGTATTTACCAATTCAACCTAGATCTTCTTTATCTTGCACTCTGTTAGCTTTCTACACTCAAGAACTAAGGTTTTCTCTAACCTATATTTCTCTCCCTTTTTGTCACAAATAGACAAAAGAAAATTGAGGTAAAGAAGAAAAAGTAGAGAAAACATCTTGAAAATCAATTTAACTACGCATTTAGAATCAATTTTAAGAAGAATCAAGTAAGCAACTTTATTGAAAACGAAGTGTGTTGGTAATTATATAACATTATCACTTGACTATCACACTTTCCAAGGTTTAATATACCACAGCATGTGTACCACATTAGCATAATATAATCTTAATAGCCACTTGACCAAAGAATCCGAAGTTCAAGTTCTAAGCCTCATAATATTAGAAGATGCAAAACCATTTTACTTTAAGTTAATGACTATATCATAATCATTCAAGATATCAATGGATAATATAGTCAAAAGCAACATTTCTCCTCCACTAATTTGGAAAATGTGTATGTTGAGATATTTGGCCCATGTTGTCATTCCGTTTGATCATTTATTTACATTAAGTAAGTAAGAGATACAAGCAATAATACAAAATTCTATTTCTTTTGTTGTCATTCTCTATGCTCTCTATCTTTTTCAAAATTTTGGCTTTTCTATTCTTTTCATAATTTGGCTTTCAATGACTTTTTCTTTGTTGTCTTGACCTTGCACTATATATTTTTTCTATATAAGCCTTTTTCCAGTATCAAGGGTATGCTAGCTTTCACACTAACACAAGATATCTCATGCAGGCAACCCTATTTACATCTTTATGAGAACTACTTGTAAAAACCTAATGTCTATGCTCATTTAGGATAAAACAATCAAACCATAAAGCATGCAAAATTGCACAAGGATTTAACATGGAAAACCCAAACTCGGGTAAAAAACCATAGCATCCTCACAAGGCCAAATCAATACACTAGTAAGCAAGAACATACAAGACCTAAGAACAACCAATCAAGCTCTTAACTCGACACAAATTAAAACTTCTTTTCTTTGTTCAATCCTCTTCGTTGTTGGCCTTCAAATTTCTCCCTCATTCTAAACCTTGAAGCTTTTTCTCTTCGTGTTCGGTCTTTGTCTCATTCTAACAACTCAATCAAAGGCTCCTTCTTCAATTGTTAATCTCCCTTTGACTTTCTTCAATCACTTCTTATTGAAGAACTTTGCTATAACTCCTCAAGATATTATGTGTGTTGTGGTGTGAATGATTCTCATTTGGCTAATTGAATTAATCATCGAAGCATGTAGCTAATGGAAAACTCTATACTCTTAAACTCAATAAAGTAGACTCACCAATCTCTCGCTATGCTAAAAATGGCTTCCGTCTAGTTTTTCCATATCCAAAACACCCCTTATATAGATAACTAAGTCAGTTTATATGTTAGACCTTCAATAGGAATCAAATTCAACTCTGAATGACCTATTTTGAGAAATTGTGGGCTCTGGCAACTGATCGCTATAGTAACCGATTAATCGCCAAGTCTCAGCTTCATTTGTGATTTTTTTAAAAACAAAATAACTAAACACTAGTTAGACTAACCAAACCAAACTACCATAACTTAAAAATTGAAAACAGTTTTTGACTTGTTTGATGTCCCAAAAAGATTTTCATTCAAAACAAGAGTAAAAGAATATCTTATGAAACTACTTTAGGTAAGCAAGTCTTATGACTTTTCAAAGGTTAATGAACCTGTTAAAATCCAAAGGTTTTGTAAAAATATTAGCCAATTGACACTTTATTGAAATATGTTCTAAGTTGACAATTTCATTGTCAACCAAATCTCGAATAAAATGATGTCTAATATCAATGTATTTTGTACAAGAATGTAAAACAAGATTTTGAGAAATTTTTATTAAACTTAGATTGTCACAGTGTAAAGTCATTTATCCCTGACATATTCCATAGCCAAATAACATCCTTTTCAACCACATCAATTGTGTAGAGCTAGTTACTGTAGCTATATATTCAACTTATGCAGTAGATAAAGAAACACAATTTTGAGTTTTACTATGCCAAGAAACTAAGCAATTTCCTACTTAAAAATATCCTCCTGAAATACTTTTTCTATTATCTACATTCCCTATATAAAAAGCATATGAATACCCTACTAATTTAGTAGTGTCAAAATGGAAATCATAAACCATATCCAGTAAATCCACTCACATATTTTACTATTCTTTTAGCACCAATCATGTGGGATTATATAGGATCAGCTTGATATCTAACACATGCTCCCACACTTAAGAAAATATATGGGAGACTAGTTGTTAAGTAGAAAATACTACCAATCATGCTTCTATATAAGGATTGTTTAACAGATTTACCTAAAGTATCTTTACTTAACTTTACTGAAGGTGACATTGGTGTCGTAGCATATTTTACATCTTAACGTCCAAATTTCTTTACCAAATCTTTAGCAAACTTTGATTGTGAGATAGAGATTCTAGAATCAGTTTGTTGTACTTGTAAACTAAGAAAATAACTTAGTAAACCTTCCATGTTCATATCATTTGTAAAAGCTTTGGCAAGCTTATCATTTATAGAACCAATGATGATGTCATTCACATAGATTTGTGTCATCAAAACATTCTTTCCATAATTCTTGACAAACACTTATCAATACCTCCTCTTGTGTAACCCTGCTTTGTCAGATACTGTGTCAATCTATCATACCATGCTCTTAGAGCTTATTTCAATCAAAACAAAGCTTTCTTCAATTTATACACATAATCAAGATGATGAGGATCAATAAAACCCTTAGGCTGTGTGACATACACTTCATCTTTCAAGTTTCCATTTAGGAAAGCACTCTTAACATCTATATGAAATACTTTGAATTTTAAATGACATGCTATTGCAAGAAGAAATCAAATAGATTCATGTCTAACAACAAGACCAAAAGTTTCAACAAAATCAATGCCTTCTACCTGTGTATAGCCTTGAGCAACCAGTCTTATTTTTTTCTTGCCACATTACCTTGTTCATCTGTCTTGATCTTGTAAATATGCTTTGTACCTATTAGATCTATTGATGTTGTGTCCCGGTCGGACACAAATGATACCTAGTTTCACGAAGGAGAAAGGGGAGAAGTTTGGATGAAACAAGAAGAAAAAATACTTCTTAATTTTTCATAAAGACAAAAGAGGAAGACAACCCCCCTCTATGGAGGGCACGACTTCCCTAGGGCGCTGCCAGCTGGTGGGCCCCATGCTAATTAGCAGGTTACTAGCTAGTCTGTTACAAATCAGCATTCAATTCTCCCCCTGAATACAATTTATTACATCCTGAAAGTAAAGTACCAAAAAGGAAAGTAACCCTAATATATTAAGTCCTAAACATGGAAAGTAGAACAAGGCAGGAGATGTCCCGCCTCCTAAGTGGCATACCAACAATCCACCATGTTCCATCAATGGTGGAGGCGGGGTGCTAGAAACAAGTGCCAGGTCCCCAACAAATTGGTGGAGGTGAGAGACATGGAAGACTAAGTGCACCAATGATCCAGTGGGCAATGCCAAGTGACAAGCCATGGGGCAAATGCACTTGATAATGGAATAAGGACCGTGGTAACATGGAGCCAACTTAGCATGGTCAGCCTAGAATAAGCTTCTCTGATGCTGAGGAATCACTATGACATAAACAAGATCACCCACAAGGAACTCCCGGTCAGCGTGCTTCTTATCATCATTCACCTACTTCATACGATTTTGAGCGGATATCAAATTGAGTTTAAGCTGTCGGATAACCTCATCCTGCATCTAGAGCATATATTCAACCTCAGCCATAGAAGAGCGGTGAGGCACAGAGGACATCACGGAAGGTGGAGGGCGCCCATAAACCACCTCAAAGGGAGTAAATCCAGCCCTCATATGATAGGTTGTGTTGTATGACCATTCCACCCAAGGAAGGATCTGGAGCCATCGGCAGGGTTGATCCCCAACAAAACACCACAAGTACTGCTCCAAGCAGCGGTTAACAACCTCTGTCTAACTGTCTATCTGTGGGTGATAGGCGGTAGTCATATGAAGCTTGGTGCCCTAAAGTGCAAAGAACTCATGCCAAAACTGAGAGAGGAAGATCTAGTCTCGATCAAAAAAAATTGTGCGAGGCATGCCTTGCAGCTTGGCTATCTTGCAATCCACCACCACCAAAATCATTGATTTGCCCTACACTATGGGCAAGGCCTCCATGAAATCCTTAGAAACATATTCCCAAACTTTGTCATTAATTGGAAGGGGCTGAAGTAATCCAGCAAGTGATGTAGTGGAAGCCTTCTCCCACTGATATACGTCGTAGGCAATGACATAGTCCTGGACCACCCTCCGATGGCCCTCCAATAAGAAGCTCTAATTGACCGATTTATATGTTCGGAAGGAACCCTCATGGATGTTGTGAATGCCCTAAGGGTTTATCACTGGGGTCCATGTGCTAGTAGGATAGGTTTTATTTATATTATAGTGCAATAAGGGCATTTGGGTCAATAAGTTAATTAGGGTATTAGTGATTTTCTTTTAATTAAGTAAATGGGCCTTAGGTGCCTATTAGTGGGCCCACTTAGTTAGTCTATTTAAGTGCAAGGGCTATGCCCTAATTTGGATTATGGAATGAATTATCTCTTGTCTAATTATCTTTTCTTCTCTTGTGTCTCTCCCTCCTTCCCAGTGGCCATGCCACGCTCCCTCTCCCCTTTCCTGGATGTCCAGCACTGCTCCTTCCCGTTAACAGGCTGCTAGGCCGTAGTAGACGCTGGACCACAACAATGACCAGCCAATGGTGTGTCATCGAAGTGAGAGAGAATGCGCCATCAGAGGTCATATGCATCTGACACCCACAGTCGTCCCTTACAAAAGAGAAGTTCATCTTGCCACACAAAGAAAGGAAGGACAGCAGGGTGACCTTGTAGATGAATGACCAGCTCACGTGTGGGTGAGTCCTCTAATTAAGCTCACCGCAGCTCCGGTAGGAAAGGGCAATAGGGTATAGACAGTGCAAGACAAGACCCCTCAGACGGTCAGTGAGAGAGAGCATCTGCCACTGTGTTTCCCACCCCCTTCTTGTATACCACCTCATAATCATAGCCCAAAAACTTGCTAACCCGCCTTTGCTATGCTAGAGTTGATATCCGCTGCTCAAGAAAATACTTCTACGGCTGATGGTTGTTGTTACGTCCAAACCAAGACTATGAAGTAGTCTAGTTCAAATTTCTTTTTTTACTTGCCAATTGTAGTAGACAAGGTCGATCCACAGGAAAAGCCTTGTGCAACAAAGAAAATGGTTACAAAAAGAATAGAGGAAAGAAAAACCAAGAAAGAGTAGAAGAGTATTGAGCGAATAACAAGTTAAGAAATCAAGAAAAGAAAACACTAAGGCATTAAGGGTGGTCATTATAACATCTAATGATGTTCTTCATGTGTCATGTTATCTCAATTAGAATTGAATGAAAATTCTATTTAACCGGAAGATATGAACATTAAAGTTAAAAATAAAGATAGAAAATGCTTTGGATAGAGGAAGGACAAAAACAGTTGTTTCTTCAAGAGTTCTATGTATCCAAATCACAAAAGATAAAAAAGGAGAGCCTTCAAGCATTTTATGTATCTAAATCACAAAGAAATAAGAAGAAGAACAATATTAAATAAATATCACTTCAAATAACTAATACTTATATGAAACCATTGATGAAACATGAATAGAACTTCATTATATTGTTACAAATCACCTCTAGCCTTAGCTTGAGAGCTTAGAAAGCCATTACAATAAAACTAAAAATAAAAATACAAAATAAGAGAAGAAAAATAGGAGAAGAGAGCTCCAAGGAGGAGGATATGATGTCTCTATCACGTACACCCCTCTATTTATAGGGATAGAAGGGGTTGCTTCAAAGGGGAATGTAAAATCATATCTCTAGATTGCATCCTGATTGATTGCCTGATTGGTTACTTCTTTGGCAATGATTAGATTCTAAATCAATTAAATAAATCAATAATTTATTTAGTAAATAAGTATATTTGAATCTTCCTTTAGTTATCCAATCAGCAGCATTGTCTTTCCTTATGTGTATCAATCATAATCAATGAAAAGATTCTCTATGTGCTAGTCTCGGGTTAGTTAACTAGACGTCCCTGTGTATGCCAAATTCGACCTATAAATCTTCATTATTTAGAATTTCTTCCTGAAATAACAAATGTAGCCACAGAAGTCTTCTTTCCAATACCACATAAGTGTAGTAATCCAAGTTATACATAGAGAGATATGGTCAAAATACTAAAGCTGTGCCAATCTATCCAAATCAGTTTCTTTGCTAATTTAGTTCTCTTGATGCAAATATCAAATGCAACGGGTCCATAAGGTTGTGTTCGACCATTCCATGCATGTTTTGACCATTAAGAGCCCATTCTTGACTTTTAAATAGCTTTGGGTAGTTGGGCTTCACTTCCTCTTCTAGTTGGATCATGTTGAAGCCTATTTAGACATATAAACTCAATTAAGGTTCAGCTAACCAATTCAAAACATAAATAGCCCAAATAAGCAATGAATTAACACAAAATAGGATTGCAATTTGAAATATGAGAACATTTAATTGAACATTATTTGAGTGCATCAATGGTCTATACGAACGGGGAAGTGGCAGCCAAGCAAGAGTTTTGCTGATATCATGGACTATGGCAAGCATCACCTTGTCATAGGCTGATAGTGATAAAGATTGGTGTTGTGCCCGGTGTAGGCACAATTGGTACGCAAGAGTTCTACGCAGGGAAAGGGAAAGAAGCTGGAAGAAAGGGAAAGGAGTTCTGGAATCACTTCAATAACATAACCAACAAAGGAAGAAGACGACCCCCTTTATGGGGAGTCATGCCCCACTTTGGGAGTCGCGCCCCACATTGGGAGTCGTGTCACTAGTGGGCCCGGTTCACCCGTGGTCCACTAGTGCACCGGTTTCTACAGTTTCTACTAATCAAAGTTACAATAATCAACTGCTAACTAGCCTACTGACATAATAAAGAACTAAAATAAAGGAAATACTATCCACTAGTGCACCCGTGCACAACACTCCACCACGCTTCCGCACACGCCTTGTCCTCAAGGCGACCACGAAGGATACCAGAGCAAAAACTCATCCTCAGACAACCACATAGCGTCCTCCAGTGGTTGCCCTGCCAAGAGACTAAAACCTCGGTGATAATCCGACTAGAACGGCGTACACGATGCTTGTCAAGCAGTGCGGCAGGAACCGGCTCAGACGAGGCGACAGGGCCCATCAAGGGAAGAGAGGAAGCATCCATAGCCAGGTTAGGGTCACCAATGCAACGACGCAGCCGGGAAACATGAAAAACCGGATGGACCAACGAACCCGCGGGTAAAGTGAGGCGATAAGCAACCGACCCCACTCTCTCTTCGACAACATAGGCCCATGAAATCGTGGAGCAAGCTTAGAGTGCTCAGGTTGGAACAAAGAGGACTAACGCTGAGGAAGGACTGAAACATAAACCAAGTCCCCCACAGCAAACTCGCGTTCAGTGTGATGGCTGTCATAAATCTGTTTCATACGGTTCTGAGCGGCAGACATGTTCTCTTTAAGCTGGCGAAGGACCTCATCCCGAGTCTGTAGCATATAGTCGACCTCGGCCACGAAAGACCGATGAGGCACATAGGACAGCACAGTAGGAGGCGGCCTGCCAGACAAAACCTGAAAAGGAGTGAACCCAGCACGGGTGTGATAGGCAGTGTTATAAGACCACTCAGCCCAAGGAAGAAGCTGAAGCCAACGTCGGGGCTGATCCATAGCGAAGCAACGCAAATACTACTCCGAACAACGATTCACAACCTCAGTCTGATCATCCGTCTGGGGGTGGTATGTGGTGCTCATGTGGAGAGAAGTGCCCTGAAGAGTGAAAAATTCTTGCCAAAACTGAGAGATGAAAACCCGGTCGCGATCAGAGACCACCGTGCGAGGCATACCATGTAACTTGGCCACTTCCCGAACATAAAGTTCCGCCACTGACTTAGCTGTGTAGGGATGACCCAGAGCACAAAAATGGGCATATTTAGATAGCCTATCGATGACCACCATAATCACTGACTTGCCTTGAACCAACGGTAAGGCCTCAACAAAGTCCATGGAAACATCGTCCCAAACCTGATCGGGAATGGGCAAGGGCTGGAGCAACCCAGCCGGTGAGGTAGTGGCGGACTTGGCATGCTGACAGACATCACAAGCAGCCACAAAATCAGTCACTGCACGACGGACACCCTTCCACAAGAAGCTCTGGCTGACCCGTTTATAAGTGCAAAGAGCACCCTCATGGCCCGCCAAAGGAGAAGCATGGAAGTGAGCGATGAGACGCTGGCGCAGGTTTGTCACCGCTGGCACCCAAAGACGGTCCTTCCAAAAGAGAAGGCCATCCTTCCATGCAAAACCAGGGTGCGCTGCTGGGTTGGCCTGAAGGCCCGCGATCAGAGTGGAGGTCGAGCAATCATCCGTATAAGCCTGCTGTAATTTATCAAGAAAGGGATAAACCGGGCTGGAAATAGCCAAACACGAACCTGAGTTGGTGCGGCGAGACAGTGCATCAGCCACAGTGTTGTCGGAGCCCCACTTGTACACAACCTCATAGTCATAACCCAAGAGCTTACTAACCCACCGCTGCTGTGCGGGTGTGGACACCCGCTGTTCGAGAAAATACTTAGTGGCTGATGGTCAGTGCGAATGAGAAACTGCCGGCCAAGCAAATAAGGGCGCCACTTCTCGACTGCAAGGACAATGGCGAGCATCTCTTTCTCGTAGACGGAGAGGGACAGAGAACGACCAGCCAAAGCCTTACTGAAATAGGCAATGGGTCGCTCCTCCTGAAGTAGTACTGCCCCGAGGCCGGCATCCGATGCATCGGTCTTGACCACGAATGGCCGGCTGAAATCAGGCAGAATCAAAACAGGGGCGGTCGCCATAGCCTGTTTCAACTCCTCAAAGGCAGCCTGGGCAGCATCGGACCAACAAAAAGAACCTTTCTGCAACAGCTGAGTAAGCGGTCGAGCAATCTCGCCATAGCGATGAATAAAGCGCCGGTAATAGCCAGTAAGGCCAAGGAAACCTCGTAGCGCCCGGGCACAAGTAGGGGCCGGCCAGGATAACATGGCGGTCACCTTCAAGGGGTCCGTAGCCACACCGGCACGAGAGATGACATGACCCAAGTATTCAACCTGTGAACTGCCAAACGAACACTTCGAGCGTTTAAGAAACAATGAGTTAGCTTGCAGGATATCAAAGACAGACCTGAGATGTTCCAAATGGTCGCCCCACGACTTGCTATAGACCAGAATATCGTCGAAGAACACCAAGATAAAGCGGCGGAGGAAGGGCCTGAAGAGGTCATTCATAAGGCTCTGAAAAGTAGAGGGCGCGTTCGTGAGGCCGAATGGCATAACCAAGAACTCGAAATGACCATCATGAGTACGGAAGGCCGTCTTATGCACATCGGATGGTTGCATGCGGATCTGATGGTAACCGGAACGAAGGTCAAGCTTACTGAAGACGGTAGCACCAGCCAACTTGTCCAATAGTTCCTCCACCACCGGTATAGGATACTTGTCCTTCACTGTAATTGCATTCAGCGCCCGATAATCCACACAGAAGCGCCAAGTACCATCTTTTTTACGGACCAGCAACACTGGGGAAGAAAAAGAGCTCGTGCTAGGCCGAATAATACCTGAAGAAAGCATGTCCGCTACCAGACGCTCGATCTCAGCCTTTTGAATGTATGGATAACGGTAGGGGTGTACATTAGCGGGAGCAGCACCGGGCAGAATGGGAATAGAGTGGTCATGAGCGCTCACCGGCGGAAGTTCTGTTGGCGCAGCAAACACCGGCCCATACACGGTCAAAAGATCAAGAAGGTCCTGCGGCACTTCATCCTGTATCACGTCCACCAACGCCAGCTGTTGGAGGAGGAGTCCTTGTGCGGCGAACCGATAGAAGGACCCTGTTGCTTGGGCAGAAAGGAGAGTGCCAGGCTGTGAGCCTTGGAGACGTACCCGCTGTCCATGCAATGCGAAATCCATCACCAGTTCCTTAAAGTTCCAAAGAACGTCCCCAAGCTCCTGGAGCCACTGCACCCCCAACACCACGTCCGCCCCCTTCGTTGGCAGTAAAAAGAGGTCGGTCACAAAGGTGTGGCCTTGGATGGAGAGTGCTGCCTGTGCACAGACGCCCGAACTGCAGAGGTGCTTGCCATCACCAATCAGTACATCAAAGGGGGTAGAGTCAGACACAATGCAACCTAGCCGCCGCGCCACCTTATCGTTAATGAAGTTGTGCGTCGACCCACTGTCAATCAGAATGGCGACCTGTTGCCGCTTGAGGTAACCCTGTACCCTCATCGTACGCGGAGTGAAAGCCCCTGAGAAAGCATGCACAGAGATCTCAGGCAATGTATCTGCAGGGTACAGAGAATCAGGCTCATCGGTACCCCCGGACTCCTCATTGATCTCCTCCACTAATAGACTCCCTTTGACGGAACAGCGGTGCCCGGAGCAAACTTCTCATCACAGCAAAAACAGAGTCCTTTTGCACGACGTTCCTCCATTTGGGCAGGAGTGAGACGACGGACAATCGGGCCGACCGGAGGAGGAGTTTGGCCAACGCGGCCAGGTTGGTTGCTGGCTGGAACGGCAAGGGGAGAGGCGGACACAGCAACCCGAGGAAATGGTCCGAGCCTGCCTCCCCGTCGCTGTCGAGTCAACTTCTCCTCCTCAATACGTGCGTGGCGCACTACCTCCCGCATGCTGGAACAGGGAAAATGGCGCATCTCCTCAGAAATCTCAGGCTTGAGTCCTCGCTTGAATGTACCCACCAGGGCGGCCACCGGCCAATCAGGGAGGCGATTAGCCACTTTCATGAACTCCGTGTAGTAGGCGCGCATGGTGGATGTCTGGCGCAGGGAGGACAGCATCTCATTGAAATCTTAGAACTCATTGGGGCCGAACTGGATGCATAATTCATCGGAGAAGGCGACCCAAGTGGGGTAGCGCACCTCCTTCTCAAAGCTCTGATACCACACCGATGCATCCCCATCAAGATGGAAGGCCGCTATGCGCAGCCGTTCAGCCTCTGACTGCGTTCCCTGGTAGGCAAAAAATTTCTCCGCCTTGTAGAGCTACTCTACAGGGTCGTCATCTCCGTTATAACGTGGAAACTGTAGGCGGGCCAAACGAGGTTCTGCCCCACCCCGAAGTGCTCCACGGTGCCCTGGATACTCCTCCCAATCATCCTCCATCTCCTGGTGAAGATTTTGGAGAGGCGGCACCATTGGGGCATTTTCCCGAACACCTGGTGCGCCTTGCGAATCCTAGGCCTGGCGCTTCCCTTCCAGGGCCTGATCGACAGTGCCAGAGCGTACACCGTCCTGAGTAAAGCGCATCTCGCAGTCTGCAGGCGCTGAAAAGTCAGAGCGGAGGAGTTCAAGAGCCTGGGACGGCCCCCCCTTCTCCATGGGGGCTGGCGGCCTGGACACCAGAGGTGGTGCGCGCTCAGCCTAAATCTAGGCTACAGCGATTCCCAGTGCATCAATCTTGGCCATGAGTTGCGCCATCGTGACCTCGCTGCCGGTCTCCAGTGCTGATTTGGGGCTGTTTGCAGGGACGAGAGTCTCTTTCTCGGGCTGATTCTCCTGGGCCGTGGCAGCTTGCTTGCCTCGAGCCATGGCCGGGGATCGTAAAAGCTCCAATACCAATGTTGTGCCCGGTGTAGGCACAATTGGTATGCAGGAGTTCTACGCAGGGAAAGGGAAAGAAGCTGGAAGAAAGGGAAAGGAGTTCTGGAATTACTTCAATAACATAACCAACAAAGGAAGAAGATGACCCCCTTTATGGGGAGTCGTGCCCCACATTGGGAGTCGTGTCACTAGTGGGCCCGGTTCACCCGTGGTCCACTAGTGCACCGGTTTCTACAGTGTCTACTAATCAAAGTTACAATAATCAACTGCTAACTAGTCTACTGACATAATAAAGAACTAAAATAAAGGAAATACTATCCACTAGTGTACCCGTGCACAACAATTGGCTAGTAGAAGTTTTACTAAAAAACACAATAGGCCGCTCATCCTGAAGTAGAATAGCAGAAGACCGGCATCCGAAGTATCTATCTCCACCACAAAGGAACGGCTGAAATCTGGAAGAACCAAGATTGGGTGGTCACAATGGCCTGCTTCAACCTCTCAAAGGCCTCTTGGGTCACCTCTATCAAAGCAAAGGCCCCCATCTTGAGGAGGGCAGTGAGGGGACTATAAATCGTCCCATACTAACTGATGAAGCACTGTTAATAACCTGTAGGCCCAACAATCCACGAAGTTCCCGAATACAAGTGGGGGTTGGCCATGAGAGCATAACACTCACCTTCGAAGGATCAGTGGCAACCCCTTCACTAGAGATGATGTGGCCAAGGTACTCCACCTGTTCATTGCCAAAAGAGCACTTCGAACGCTTAAGGAATAATGAATTAGCTTGCAAAATGGAGAGGACAGACTGAGACATTCCAAGTGATTTGCCCATAATGTGCTATAGATCAATTTATCATCGAAAAAGACCAAGACGAGCGGCAGAGGAAGGGATAAAATAAGTCATTCATGAGGCTTTGGAAGGGGGTTGGTACATTGGTCAATCCAAACGGAATGACCAAGAACTCAAAAGTGGCCATAATGGGTGCGGAAGGCTATCTTGTGGACATCGGCTAGCTAAACACGGATTTGATGATACACTGAATGAAGATCAAGCTTGCTGAAGACGATTGCTCCAGTCAGCTCATCGATGAGCTCCTCAATCACCGAAATAGGATACTTATCCTTGACAATGATGGCATTAAGTTCTCGATAGTCCACACAGAACCGCCAAGTGTCATCTTTCTTCTGAAACACCTGGGAAGAGAAGGAACTAGTGCTTGGTTGGATGATACTAGACTGGAGCATGTCGGCCACCAAGCTCTCAATCTCTGCATTCTGAATGTGAGTGTATTAGTATGGTTGGACATTTGCGGGTGAAGCACTAGGAATGATAGACATGTGGTGATCATGGGGTCGCACTGGAGGTAGCCCCTTAGGCTCAATGAAGACATCATCATGCTCTGCCAAGAGAGCTAGTAGATCCTCAAGAAGGCTGCCTTGGCATACACCCACAACAACATGCTACTAAAGGAAAATTCCCTAAGGTGAAAACCGGAAGAGGGAGCTCACTGAATGGGCAGAGTGTAAAGTGCCCGGTTGAGAACCTTGGATGCGCACCCACTACCCGTGCACCTCAAAGTCATTGATCATTTTGTGAAAGTTCCATACGACATCACCAAGCTCTTGAAGCCACTGAACTCCCAACACCATGTCTGCCCCTTTTGTGGGCAGCAAGAATAGATCGGTGGTGAAGGTATGACCGTGGATAGATATTGAAGCCTACGCACACACCTTGGCACTCCAAAGGTGTTTGCCATCGCATATCAAGACATTGAACGGCTTTGAGTCCGACACGAAGCACCCCAATTGTTGTGCCACCTTATCAATGATGAAGTTATGGGTAGAGCCACTGTCGATAAGCATGGCCACTTGTCACCCGAGGTGGCCTTGGGCGGGCATGGTACAAGGAGTGAAGGCCCCTGAAAAGGCATGCACCAAAATCTAAGGTAGCAGGCTGTCATAAGGGGGTGGTGCATTCGGGGCAGGATCATAATCGTCCTTGTTGGGCTCCTTGACTAGCAAGCTTCCTCTAACCAATCATCAATGGCCTGGTACGAATTTCTCATTGCACTTCATGCACAAGCCTTTTGATCGTCCCTCTTCCATCTGGGCCAAAGTGAGGTGGCATACAAGAGGGCCAGCAAGAACGGATGGCTGGCTGGGGCAGCTGGTGGGAAGGCTGTTTGCTGAGCTAGGGAAGGGGGCTGGGCTGGTTGGGGGGTGAGGAGAAGAGCCTAGTCGGCCTCCTCGTCGCTGTTAGGCCTGCTTCTCTTCCTCAATTCATGCATGACACATGACTTCACGCATCAAAGTGCAGGGAAAATTTCTGGTTTGAGCCCCCTTTTGAAAGTTCCCACGATGGCTGCCATTGATCAATCGGGGAGGCGATTGGCAATCTTCATGAACTCGGTGTAGTATACTCATGTGGTAGTGGTTTGACGCTGGGTGGACAACATCTCATTGAAATCTTGGAACTCATTGGGGCCAAATTGTACACAAAGCTAACCTGCGAGTGGAGTCCAAGTTGGGAAGCGAACCTCCTTCTCGATGCTCCGAAACCAAATTGATGCATCACCGTTTAGGTGGAAAGCAGATATACGCAACCGTTCAGCCTCGGAGTGAGTTCCCGGGTAGGAAAAGAATTTCTCTGACTTGTATAGCCATTCCACCGGGTCTTCATCTCCATTGTAGCATGGGAACTAAAGACGAGCCAAACATGGCTCAGCCCCACCCCGAAGACCTCCATGAGAGACAGAGTACTCCTCCCAATCATCCTCAAACTAAGGGACCAGATTTATGTGGGGTGGCACCATTGAGGCATTTCCTTGAACATCTAGAGGGCCTCGCATATCCCAGCTTGCACGTCCTCCTTTGTGCTGATCGAAGGTGCCGAAGTGGACTGAATGTCTTGGCTCATGCACCTCTCTCTCGAACAACGCTTGGAGGCCAGGGGCGCAAGATTCAAGGGGCTACAAAGGTTCACCCAACTCAGCCTAGGCTGGTTGGGGCTTGGGCAAAAGTGACGCTGTAGGGTCCTCTTGAAGTTGGGCAACCGCCATAGAGAGATGCTCGAGTTTGGCCATAATTTGGGAGAGCATGGAGGGATCAGCCAGTTTGGTCACTGGTTTGGGGCTGTCCTCCATGTTCTCTCATTGTTTATCAGATTGTGCCTCGGGAGACGTCACCGGCTGTTTGCCTCATGCCATGGCAGATCGTTGATGCTCCGATACCAATGTTGTGTCTCGATCAGACACAAACGGTACCTAGCTTCATGAAGGAGAAAGGGGAGAAGTTTGGATGAAGGAAGAAGTTAAAATAGTTCTTAATTCTGCATAAAGACAAAGGAGGAAGACGGCCCCCCTATATGGAGGGCATGACTTCCTTTGGGTGTGTGCCAGCTAGTGGGCCCCAATCTAATTAGCTGGCCACCAGCCGATCCATTACAAATCAACATTCAATTGTCCCCCTAAATACAGTATATTACATCCCGAAAGTAAAGTACCGGAAAGGAAAGTAACCCAAATATAGTAAGTCCTAAACAGAGAAAGTAGTAGAAGGCAGGAGATTCCTTAGGCCAAAGGACAAGAAACCATACATCAATCCTAGTCCCTCTTGCATTGCCTTTATCCAATTCTCATTGAAGAGCTTTATGAATCTCTTTTGGATCAGTCAAAGATACATTACATGAAAATTTTATTTGTTCTTCAAACTGATATCTTGTTCTTATTCCTTCATTGATGTCACCAATCACATTGGTTTCAGGATGGTCTTTTTGAACCCAGTTTGGTACTTGACTAACTTGAACTTGTGGTTTTGCTCTTCTTCTTAAACTTTACTTTCATGTATGAGATCATCCATGCCTCCACCTATTCTTGTTCTTTGTAACATGCATCACTAAACACATTAGTTAAATCATCACAATCATAGCAACCATCAATTTTTTGTTTTCCTTTCCCATGTTGACTTTTTGATTTTCAAAAATTTGTTCATCATTCATGACTACATTAAACAACTCTATGACAGTTTGAGTTCTTTTGTTAAAAACCTTGTACACCCTACTTGTCAATGAATATTAAAGAAAAATTTTATCATCACTCTAACTATAAAATTTTCCTAGAGCTTCCCTATCTCTTAAGATGTGATAAGGGCTTCCAAAGACCAAAATATATGATAGTCAGTTTTTTACCTCTTCACAACTCATATAGGGTTTAGACTATGTCAGGATTGAAATAGACTCTATTGAGGTTATATGTTGTAGAGCTTACAACTTTTGGCCAAAAATGTTTAGCCAAAATTTTCTCATTCCGCATAACCCTCACCATTTCCTGAATAGTCATATTCTTCCTTTCAACTATTCCATTTTGTTGATGAGTTTTAGGGGTTGAGAACTTATGATGAATTCTATGTTTGTCATAAAATTATTTATATCTAAAGTCAGTGAATTCACCACCTCTGTCGCTTTAATGTTTTTGATTTTTAGACTACTTGTGTTTTGTATGATGCGGTCAACTACTTTGAATGCTTCAAAAGCAACAGAATTTTCTCTAAGAAAATCTACCCAAGTGAATCTTGATAGGTCATCCACTATCACGAAGATGTATTTTCTACCACCCAAGCTAGCTATTTGCATTGGTCTAATAAGATTCATGTGTATCAATTCTAATGGTCTCTCAATTCTCATATGTTTCAACTTTTTGTGATGAGACTTTGACTTTTTACCCTTTTGACAAGCACCACATATAAAATTTTCAGAAGTTTTTAATAAATGGGTGCCTCTAATGATCACTTCCTTTGTTATTTTTGTCAAATCTCTGAAGTTTAAATTTCCTAATCTTTGATGCCACAAGTAAGTATTATTATACAAGGACAAGTGTACAAAATTAAAAGGATCAAGTAAATGCTTATTTTTATGCTCTTAAGCATTGCACAGAAGTCATTCCATATTTGCACACAAGTCATTCCATATTTGATAATAAAACTAGAGTCACAAATTTGACCAATGTTCAAAAGATTTTGCTTTCAAACCACTAACATATAAAGCATTATCAAGATCAAGCAATCTAGAAACTAATTTTGTCATTGGTCAAGTGCTTTGAACATCCACTATCTAGGTACTACATGTTAGAGTGTTGAGTTTTTAAAGCGGTGTGCAGTACAAGATATTCACATCCTCTTTCATTACCCAAAGTGTCTTAGTTTTCACAAATTCTTAAATCTCACTCAAACTTTTATCATGTTTTGGATTCTCAAGAGTTTTTAAATTCACTTTTTGTTCTTTCTTATGATAACTATTATGTGTAAAATTATGAGAATAACTTAGTAAATTATGTGTGTGACCCCTATGTCCAAAATTTTGAACTTTTCACTAAGTTCCATAAAGCTTCTTCCCATCAATGTGATTTTTCTAAGAAAGTCAATGTTAACACTATGTCTCGCAAATTGTTGTTTTTTTCTCTAATTTGTTTTTGTTGGGCTTACATTTTGTTACTAGTTCCTTATTATGCCATTGTTTTTTAGCCCTGAATTTAGAATTTGAGGTACTAATATCATTATCATTCA
Source organism: Saururus chinensis (assembly GCA_035235625.1). Classification (NCBI taxonomy): domain Eukaryota; kingdom Viridiplantae; phylum Streptophyta; class Magnoliopsida; order Piperales; family Saururaceae; genus Saururus; species Saururus chinensis. The sequence goes on from CP141140.1 coordinate 36,159,944, forward strand.
AATTTTTAGAACGTAACAAATTTAGTGCTTCCTAGGTAATTTATAATCTTATGTCCCACATGCCCTTAACCACTTATATCACATCTAAATTGTCCACAAGAGAGAATTTGATTAAGTTTTTCTTTGACTTTGACAAACTCTTTAAACCTTGAATTTAAAGTTTTCAATTCTTCTTCCAACAACTCAATTTTCTCAAGAAACTCAATATTTTTGATGTTACATAAGGATTTATCATGCACAAGTTGAGAATTCTCATGTTCCATAGCACAAAATTTTGCTCTAAGCATCATTGCCTCATAAAAACATGATTATTGTTAGCTACAACAAAATTTGAAATAAATAATGACAAGCTAAGTATGTTTTTGAATTCCATGCCAACCAAAATCATAATCAAGCTTTAATCACAAGGGAAAAATCTCAAAATTAATAAAAATGTCCTCATCTACCACTTGTTTGTTTGTGAACTATGTGTATGACATAGATAAACTAAGAAAAATAAAGTGTTTGTAACTCGCAATTAAGTTACAAGATATATCTTTTCCTTCTAAATAAATTCATGTGCCTAATTCCAATGTGTTCTAATAAGAATTTTGTAATCAAATCAGTAAACAAAAATACATATGAATTTCTACTTGGAAACCTAACCATGAAAAACCATGGGATACTTTGTCTAGATTAACTATGCATTATGTAAACTTGAGATTACAGAATTACCAATTATAGAGACAAATGACTCATTTTACTTGAAATGAATTGTTCTCCACATAACTCTTGATTTACGAATCAACCACTCCTTTGTGGTTTTCCAACCATAGCTTCTTCATCTTCTCCTTTGTGCTCTTTTGATCAAAGTAGATCTTTCATCTCCTCCTTGAAATGAATCTTCTATTCACTTGATCTTCTTAGTAACAATATTCAGCAAACACCATGCATCACATGTGTTTTTGTGCACTAATATCACCTCTAATCACTCTTTTTATTTATGGTTTAGATTTTCTTAATTTAGAAGATAACTCTTTCAAAACTCTATTAGAGCAACTCCACAAAACCTCTTTAAGTTTTCTAGGTTTTCTCTCTTCCTCCATCATGGTCCAATACCTTTTTATAGACTCCCAAGCTCTAAAAGGAATAATACTCCAATTTGGAATCCAAACCAAACTGGAAAATCATAAATTAGGCAACTTGCAACTCTAGTGATCAATTGTTTCGATAGGGCGGTCGATTGCTCCCTATATTTTTTCTCATGACTCTTTAGCTGATCAATCGGTTTACATAGTGATAAATCACTAACTCTTAGCTTCCTTTTAAACAAAATATTTTCGAATGCCGATCAATCGTTTCACGAAAGCAATTGATCGCTCAACCAGTTTTTTAGAGACCGTTCATCAATGATCAATCATTCCAACATGGAAATTGATTATTCTAACCATAATTTTTATTTTTCAATATTCAAATCTTCAATCTAAACCATTCTTTGACCTAAGGTTTCTTTCATCCTAATGTGTGTGAATATGATATGTGTGAGTGTTTTTACCTAAGACAAATATGGATTTGAGTATTCCTTTTGTTTCACCTTCAGAAATCATTGTTCAGACTGTTAACTTACTAAAAAATACACATTAATGGCATTATTTTGATGAAGACAACAAGCCGATATATAACATAAGGACACTTATGTTCTTACAAGACTTAATATATACAATTTTGAATTGATCTTGAAAAGCCTTGTATAAAAATGTACTTATCTTGCACACTTACAATCAAAATTATTTGCATAGTACTATCCAAATAAGTATAAAAATAAGTACTTTTATTTACATTAATTATTTATCCCCCTTTTTGACACAAATAGACAAAATATGAAATTAACAAGTATTAAAAATGTCATCATCTTTTGACATTGACTCTCCTCTAAATCTATGATACTCATATCTAATATGGTATGGTATAAAAAAATAAGAACATACCCAAATTAAAACTTTTCCAAGAAATAAGTAAACACAGAATTTGAATGTTCAATACATCCACATAAGAATTTTAGATTAAGAAGAATCATATCAATTTTACTTTAAGACAAAAAGATATAAGTAACTAGGCTATGTCTAAAAATCCAATTAATTATTTATTCACTTTGAAATACTTCTTATGACAAATGCGCTATAAAAATTCTTTGAGAAATCAATTTTTTTTTAAATTATTCAAAAAATAAATCACAATACATTCCAATGCTCAAAAACATTGAATTCATTGGAAGAACATCAATTTGAAATCAAAAACTCAAAATAAAAATCAAACACTAAAACATGCAAAGTTAAACTCCTTTTGAACAATTTTCAATTGATTTTTCTTGAATCAAAATGCAACCACAAATTATGATCTTTCATATCTTGCCTTAGATTAGTCTACTCCTTTGGTATGCGATTGTTAATTTTCATTTCTTCTTTTTGACACTTTAACTCTCTTTTATTAAATTTTGAAGAATCCACAAATGTCTCTGTTACTCTTTAATCTCACAAGATTACTCTTATTCAAACTAACATAAATTTGTTCAAACCCTAGTAAAGAAAAAATTCACTTTTTCTGACTCACTTTGGTTAGAATCGAAGTACATTTTCCTTCTAAAAGAATAAAAAAATATAAGCTCAAAAATTTATGCTCATGCATTTTTCTATCTTAAGATATTTTTCGTCAAATCATTTTTGTACGGCTTGGCTTTTTCTGAATCCTCTCAACTTGTATAATATATTTATTTTTATTTCTTTTTCATTCAGTTCTTTTGATGTTAAGCAGATGACAGCTTCACACTAGCATAGGCTAACCTAAGTAGCCCTTCCCCGTCATCTTTACGAGGACAATTCTTTTAACTAAAATATATTGGAGTACATAAGACTTTCAATACATGAATCACATTACATGAAATTGTCTTTACATTGAATTCTAAATAGAAGCCTAGTTTTATTTCCTTTAATTGGATCACTAAGATTCCACTAGAATAGTAATGCCTAAGTCAACATACGTCTAAGAATTCTTTCTTTACCTTCATTCATAAAATTGAATTGAGTTTAAACATGATGTGTGCATATTTTACAACTAAGAATTGTAACATCAAGAAAAAGAAAATCAAATTGATCTTCACAATCCTTGGTGTTTCATTCTCTTTGTTGAGGTATATTTTGATCATACATAATGTTGATTTTTAGCTTAATGGGAAATTAATTTCATTGAGTTTCAAGAGCTAAACCAATCAAAAACAAAAACAAAAACAAAGCTACTTGCAACAAAAGCAAAACCTACACTATTTTTTTTATTCAATTCAAAACCTATGAATTAAAAGACATGTATGTATACATAGTAAAATGTGATAAAAAAGAAAATATGAATTATCAAAAGATCAAAATAATTAAATCATGGACAAAAACCTATCTCTTTACTTAGAGATGACAAGCTCCTTAGCTTTGCTTAGACAATGTATCCTAAGACAATCTAAGGTGCTTTTGCTTACTTTTCCTAATTGATCCTTCAATACTTGAAGATCAATCTTCCTTACCCACATTCTCTATATCTTCTTCTCATAGACTTGGTGGGCTAGCCTAGGGGTCACAAGGGTGTGTGCTTCTTCTCCTTCTTCTTTGGCCGAAGTTTAAAAGTATGATTATTTGGGCATTCACCTCTAATATGGGAATTCCTATAGAAATGTCACATACTCCCATAATTCTAGAATCTATCCTTACTTCCTTTCCTCTTGACCTAGGTGGGTTGGGCACTATCTTAAGTTGTTTATTAGTCTTTTTGGCCTTCACAAAGATAGTAGGTTTTGCTAAGGTGGTATTCAAAAAATTTCTAAAAACTGAGCCCATCTTTTTGATTTGACCTATGCTGAACAAGTTCTCCAAAGCCTTATTCCCATTCTTGAATCTATCTAATTTCTATTTAGAAGACATAAGTTCTCTATTAAAAGCACTAGACTTCTTTCTTTCATGCTCAAGGTCATTCATTCTTAAGGTCACTCACTTATCTTTCTAACTGGATGTTCAACTTAACCAACATATTTGCTTCTTGAGAAGATAAGACTAACTCATCATCTTTCTTTTTCAACTCTGTCACTCAAGGTGTTTGGTTTTTCTAGTCAAGACAATAAATTATTGGAAGAACCCTTTGTACGCATCAAAATCAAAGTCAGACTTTGAGCTCTCTTCAAGAGAAGTTGACTCATCAGATTTTTCACTAAAATTGTATTCCTTCACACTTGCATGGAAGGCAATATAGTTACACATCTCATCCTAATAAGAATTCTCATCAGAGTAAGTTGCTTGAAGCATATTTCCCTTTTTTTTGTTATCAAACCCCTTAGGTTTTAGGTTTATTCTCAGAAAAACTATCAGAATTATTATTAGGACAACCAGCAGCAAAATGACCTAATTTTCCACATTCAGAGCACTTCATGATCTTCTTGTCTTGTTTATTTTTCCTCTAATCTTTCTATCCCCTTGTCTCTTCCCAGAAATTTGACACTTATTCTTAAACCTAAAGTTCTGAGATTTCATAGATTTCTTGAACTTTTTAGCTAGCAAGAGCATTAATTATTCATCATCCTCAGATACTTCATATTCTCTTGAGGTGTTCAAAGCTTTATTTTTCTTGGAAGTTCTCTTTGATGTCTTAAGGGTAGTTTGTTTTCCCTTGAATTTCTCAAACAATTCTTTCTTATTTTCATAAGACTCTTCTTCTATCTCAAAGGTTCTAAGGTTCCCTACAAGCTCCTAATATCTAAGGTGTCTATTTTATAGATTCTTTAATGTCTGACACCTTAATTTTGAACTTAGATGACAAGGACCTTAAGTGTTTTCTCCTAACACGGTAGTCCAGAATAGGCTCCCCTAATTAGTCACAAGTGTTGACATTGTCGGATATCTTAGCATAACACTCATAAATTATCTCATATTCACCCATTATTATGTTTTTAAATTCAAGGGCAAGTATTTGTAACCTAGATACTTTAATAGCCTCTACTCCCTCATTATATTTCACAAGTTTTTCCTATTCAACTTTGGCGGATGGGCAATTTTAGATTAACCTATGTTATGAGTTTTTTACAAAATTAAATAATGCACTAAGGGCCTTACTATTTTGATTTGTATCTTTAGTTTCATTTTCATCTTATTCACTCTTGTCTTTGAAGATAGAATTTCCATCTTTATCTTTGTTCATGGGAGGACTTCAACCTTTAATCACAGCTTTTCAAGCATTGTTGTCAAGCACTTGAATAAAAGCTCTCATCCTATTCTTCAATTAAAATAAGTTTTGACCATCGAACAATGGTGGATGATTCATACTATTATCCAAGACTCTGTGTTCACCTATTGTATTATTTGATGCAGCCATTAGGATTAAACAAACTTAAACCACCCAAATTTTTGAACACTCAAATCAAGGAGAATTCTATGAGCAAGCAAAACAACTAATTATGGCACACAAATTAAGAATTTTATCAAGTAATTCTAAGAGAAAAATAAGTAAACTAAGCACAATTAAAAGATCACACCCTAACACAAGATATATTACACAATGAATTAAAACAAGGAAGATTAAGAAAACTTGACACATACTAGTATGCAAAATCAGATTGATAGCATGAAACAAAAGTAGTTTTTAAGTAAAATATCCTCAGCTATAGCTTGAGATTATAATATCAAACTAGATGGTAATAGTGGATCACTAGATTGCTCTTCAAACTTGTACTTTCTAGAAGTAAGAATCAAGACTTCTACCTTCTATGAGCAGGAATTTTTAATTAAAAAGGGAAACAAACTATCTATGCATGAAATATCAATCTACCAAGTAATCAATCAATCCAAGCATGCAAAAAAATTAACATGAAAGACCAAACTTGGGTGGAAAATCATGATAGCCTCACAAGGCCAAACCAATACACTAGTAAAATAGAACTTACAAGACAGAACAACAACCAATCAACCTTTAGACTTGACATAAACAAGAACATGTTTTCTTTTTTCAGTCGTCTTCGATGTTCTATTCTTCTTCTTCTAGCAACTCTATCAAAGACTATTTCTTTGATTGTTGATTCACCTTTGAGATTCTTCAACTCTTTGAAAGAATTTGTTGTGTCTCTACTTTTGTTTGTTGTGTGAGAATCTTCTCTTGCAGTTGTGCATCTTCATGAATCTGCCATTAACAAATGCTTGAAGCTCTTTGTGGACCCTCTAGGAAAAGAATGATGAAGGACCTCCCATTTCTTTACTATCTTCAAATTCATCATACCTTAGCCATGTTTGATTGATTGGATGCAAGCGGTTGCCATTGAGTGCTAGGTTAATTGATCGAAGGCTTATCGCATTGGTTTGGGTCCGAAAGGACATGATTTGTTTTGAAATTCAGTCTTGATGAGTAGTATTGCACGAGACTTAGTCTTAATGAGCAGTATTGCTCAAGACTTGGTACCTCCCTAAGTTGAGAAGAGTGGAATGTTATATGTGTTATTTAATAAGATATTTGGACACTAAGAATCCAGGTGGTATTTACAAGTGCACCGGCTTACCACATATAGTGCTCCAGACTGTCTTGATGAGCAATAGTACTAGGGACCGTCTTGATGAACAATCATGCTTAGGATTGTCTTGATGAGCAGTAGTGCTTCAGACTATCTTGATGAGTAGCTGTACTCGGGTTTTTTGACCCTGATGAGCATGTTTATTTTTATCTATTTTATGAGACATTCACCTATTGTTGTTGTTGCATGTGTATGTGATATTATGCTCAATTACACAATTTTGGTGTAGGGATAAGGGAGCTTATGTTACACATGTGGGTATGGCTAAAATTGCATGTTGTGCAAGATAGTGCGTTTGAGACACTAGCATTGAAGGGTGAATGTTTTCATTATGAAATAGTTGTGTATGATATGTTGATGTTGATAAGTCATTCATTCAGGATATGATTATGTGTATACATGATGATGTATGATTGATATGAGTTATATTAAACCCATGATATGCAGGAGGCAAGATAATTTTGATGATGAGATATTATAGGTTATAGCATGATATGCAGATGAATTGAATATGTGATGGTGTGTGATATGAGAACATGTTCATGAGATATACTAGAGATAGTATGACTTACATATGGCATGAGTAGATGCATATGGACAGTAGGGTCGGTGTCGACTTAGACTTTTATTAGCCAGCTTCGGCTTATACTCTTATAGTTGAGCCGTGTGTGGGCTATTTTAGATTATGTATGTGGGTTGATGTGTGGACTAATTTTTATTTAGTAGTCCTTTATTTTCTCGTTTTGTTCTTGTGCAAAGTAGATGTGCATAACTCCATATTGAACTATTTAAATAAAGGTCAAGTCTTCTGCAAACTGATGATACTTCGTTGCACTGCAATTGCCGCCTTCCCCTTGGACCGGGTTTGGCTCAGGGATAAGGGTGCCGGTGCATGAGAAGAAGGGCTCGAATGAAAATCCATTTGAGCCTGCCAAACAAGATCTTGTGCACATTTTTCGAATTTTTTAGCTTATTATGGAAAACAGGAAGCTGATCTCTAGGAGCCTGTAACTACCAGTTATATAATGCAACCTTTGAAGAATATCTTGAGTAATTCACATATCTTTGAATTTAAAAGGATTAGAAAGCCTATCAAAATCCATGAGAATTTGAATTAATAAAGAGTCATAATCAAAGAAGGTATGCGAAAGATGATACATAGTAGAGTCATCAAACAGATTTAACCAACTTTGATCATAGAAAACTTTGTCCAACCATTAAAAAATAAGCCTATCACCACTCTGTTTATCATTCTAAGTAAACCTTGAACTAGAATACCTAGCATCCATTGCCACCATGGTTAATGCAATCATTAAAACCATTTATACCATGAACATCAGGGGGGCTACCACCAACTTTTTTAGTCGAATATGCAATATTACTACAACAAAAAGTACTATTAGCGACATCGATAAAAATATAGTCGCTAGTGCACATTAGTGATGCATATTACAAAGTGTCGCTAGTATTATGCTATTAGTGAAGTTCACTTTTGCATCACTAATTATTTTCATTTTGTGACACTTTAATAGTAAATTATTTGCAACATTGAATTCTAAGCCACTCTAAAAAGTAATTATTGGCAATGCTTTGTAAAGTGTCACTACTATAAATTTTTTTTTAAAAAACTAGAAACGTCTTATTAGAGATGCTTGTATAACGAAATTATTAGCGACGCTTATGAAAACATCCCTAATAAGAAAAAATTTCAAAAATTTAATAAAAAGTAATCATTAGTGACTGATTCAAAAAGCGCCGCTATTAAAAAACATATTTAAAAAAATTGTGTATTAGCGACACTTCACACTTTATGAAGTGTAGCTAATATGTAAAAAAAATAAAAAAAATAAAAAAGTAATTAGTGACGCTTTTGATCGTGTCACTAACAACTTGAAAAAACATTTTAAAAAACTTTCCGCTGGATGCTAGATGATTGGAGGGGCACCGTTGCCCCTCCTTTGGCAAGGATAAGGTGGGAAAGAAAAGGAGGGAGGATGATAGGGGAAAGAGGGGGGAGGAGGGGGAGCCGGATTCCAGCCCCCAAAACCCCCTCCTCCAGTCGGATAGAGGGGAGGAGGGGGGCTAGAAACTTGGCAGGTGGTGGGGGCATAAAAAAACAGAGAGGGGAGGGGAGGTGATCGAGGAGAGGGGGTGGTGACCGGGGAGAGGTGGGAGGTGGGGGAGCTGGATTCTGGCCCCCATAACCGTCCTCCGGTTAGACAGAGAGGAGGAGGGGGGTGGAAAATGGGACAAGGTAACGAAAAAAAACAGAGAGGGAGAGGTGTGATTGAGGAGAGGGGGGATGAGGGGGAGCCAAAATCGAGCAGGGTGCGTAGGAACAAAATGGGGGTGGTGGAAGGAGGAAGTGGGGGATTTAAACGCGGCCAGGCGAAATGGCCTGCATTTTTTAAAATTTGCGATGCTTTGAAAGCATCACACATTATTATTATTGCAACATTTGTGTATAAATGTCATAATAAGCATACCATAAGCAATGTTTGCATGTAAACGCCGCTAAAAATGAAAAAATAGAGAAAACATAAAAGAGAAAGAGAGAGAGAGACAAAGAAGAGGGAGAAGAGATGGAGAGAGAGAGAAGAGAGAGAGAGTAGAGAGAGTGGAGAGAGAGTGAGAGACAGAGAGTGGGAGAGAGAAGAAAGATAGAGAGAGGAGAGAGAGTGGAAAGAGGAGAAGAGAGAAGAGAGAGGTGAGAAGAGAGAGAGAAGAGAGATGAGATTGAGAGAGGAAAGAGGAAAGAGGGAAGAGAGACAGAGAAGAGAGTTGAGGGTTAAGAGAGAGAGGAGATTGGAGAGGGTGAAGAGAGAGAGAGGAGAGAAGAGAGTGAGAAAGGAGAAGAGAGAGGAGAGAGAGAAAGAGAGAGAGAGAGGAAAGAGGAGAGAGAGAAGTGATAGAGTAAAGAGAGATAATATAGAAGAGAGAAGAGAGAAGAGAGAAGAGAGAGGAGAGAAATGGGTGAACCTGGATTTTTGAAAGTCTTTTTAAATAGCATGAATAGTAAGTCACAATAAAAAAGTTTCATGAGTACAAAACAAACCATTCGATTAAATATTCAATTCATCATAATTGCGGTTCACAAATACAAATATCAAATCATTTGATATAATTACACATCTCAAAAATTAATAAATAATAGCCTATCAATCTAAGTACAAGTCTGTCATTAGTCTAAAAATAAATAATTCAATTGTCTCTTACCCCAAAGATATAATTGCTTACTAGAATTATAGAAACGAAGAACTACATCTCCTCCTCGTCGTGGTCTCACTTGTCCTCCTTTGAGGATCCTAAAACAAACCAAACCAAACAACAACAAGATCAGAACCTCTCCACTCTCAGGAGAAGATTTTCCAAATGAACAAAAGGTTTTATTAATATTTTTGAGATTAGTTTGAGATTACCCAATGTTAGTTATCTACGTACTCATCAGACAACATCTCTAATATTTCCAACAAAATTAGATCCAGATAGTTCTGCTTAGACGCTATTTTTTCTCAAGAAGTATAGTATCCAACATGCAATGCATAAGTATTTTCAATCAACCTATATTTTATGCAAGTCCTTTAATTGTTTGGCTTGTGCTAATTTAACAAGTAATATAAAATAATATCATTAATTATCCCACAACCCTTGTTTAATAATTAATACCCCTGTCCAATCTCTTGGATAGACAGAGACATCATATGCTAACTAAAATGACATATGACACTAATCACTGATCAGCTCAAAGGGGTATTTTTGTCATTTTATTCAAAGCCTCATTTTACTACTTGATGTCATGGACGTAGGGTAATTTTCATGGCATTAATTGAGGTTGTGTGCCCCTTTAACCAACCTTGGTTGACTTAACGGTTTACCCTTAACCCTAGTGGTAAAATGGTCACTTACCACATACTGGTATTTTTTCTCACTATTTGTTTTATTATATATTTAGGGTACACATTAAACTCAATTTTTGAACTCACTCATAGGCCCCTGAATTGGAGCCCCTAAGTCGGGCAAGTGAATATTACACAATTTAACGATGAGGGGTAATAGGCTCATTTCACAAACATTAAAAATTTCCCCCTTTTTGAAACTTGGTCAGGACACTCCCACCGCTTTATAGATACATTATTAATTTTATTAAAAAAAATTAACACTAATGCCATCGTAAACCGCATCTAGTTCAATGGTAACCTTTCTTTCTTTTTTTATGAACTAGTTTGGGTGAAACGGGTTGGGTGACTGGACCCAAATCTGGATGTGACGACCTGTGGCGCGGGTCGTCCCTTCTGTAGCGCAGAGGGAGGTGGGCCTCATTGGATCACCATTGGGCCACAAAATTCTTCCCCATATGCGGCCCGCCAGAGGCTTAGCCTCTGGTGGTGCTGCCTTTTGCCTCGGCAACAGGGCAGGAGGGGGATGCTGGCCCTCAACATATCGCCACCTAAGGGCAATTCCGAAGAGGCTCGCCTCACCGAAGCCCAGTCCCTGGTCAGGACCGAAAGCTCCACCTTTCCCTTTTTGTGTTCATTGTCTAGTGGCCATCTAAGCGGCGGCCGGCTGCTATGGCTAGGCAATGCCCGGGCCTAACCGAATCACCGTCGTTTGGTGATTTTGGCGGCTTTTGTCTTGTCTCCGGCTAATGGCTACTATTCTGCCGCACAACCCCAACTTCTTGTCATCCTCTACCTCTCATTGTCATGGGAACAAAGAAAAAAATGGTTGCGGCTAATTCCCAAACCTCCATCAACATGCCCTTGTGCCCACGGCTCCGCCCCTCCTCTTTCCAATGAAAATAATTAAATAAAGAATTTATTTACCCTAAATCTACGATTAACCTTAAATTACCAATAATTAACCATAAACATCTACAAATCATTGGTAATAAACAATCATACCTCGTCCAGACTCTGTTCTTCTTCTTTCTCCTTCCCATAGGTCCAAAAAGCTCTCCTCCCCCTTAGAAGGCCTAGTTAGCCCCTTTTATAAGCATGGGGACTAGGGCTCCTAATCCCCTTTGAAGTTGGGCCAAAACATCCTTAATTGGGCAACCAAATTGGGCCCCTAAAAATTAATTTCCGTCACTTTAATTAATCGATCCCGTATAGTGACTTAAATGGACAATTTGCATAAACAAGCCCTACACTATGTTCAACTTTCAATGGTTGTATCTCCCTCATCTGACCTCTTATTTGCATGTTCTTGGTGGTGTTTCGAAGCTATTTCTATATACTTTCCATCCATATAAGTCTTATACACAATGGCCATTGAGTATGTTATTCTCATGAGAAGCTCAAGGGTTCAAATACCCTATTCTCCACGTGGTCAATTTAAAAAATTTAGAAAATTCCTCAATGTTACAAGAGGGTGAAGAGAGAGAGAGAGAAGAGAGAGGAGATGAAGAGAGAAGAGAGAGAGATAGAGAGAGAGATAGAATGAAGAGAGAAGAGAGAGAGGAGAGAGAGAAGAGAGAAAAGGGAGAGAAAAAAGAGAAGTGAGAGGAGTGAGAGAGAGAGAGAGAGTGAAGAGAGGAGATTGCTAGTCCTTGAGCAAAACAAAAATTAAAACAATAGAAAACAAAACTAACTACTCCACTTCTGCAGGAAATCTCGATTACATTTAGCATATGCAATAAGCCTTTAAACCCTAGCTTACACTAGTGGACGAGTTGTGTCTCGTTAGCGTTTGCAGTGAATATACCCACAAAATTCAAAATTTAAATGATAGAAGAAAATTAAAATTAAAACCACGTTAAATTTACAAATCAACTCCTCCTAAACATGTGACTTCATTTAGTAAAATCAATCATGCATAATACAACTTGTCTTCTAAAACAATAAGTCATTCTAACAACTTCATATCGGTGGCAAGTACTCATACCTACATAATAGTTTTATAAAAAATAAGCATTGCCAAGTAATTATACAATCCCAATCTCATGGATCGAACAACTCAATGTGTCTCATGTCCACTCAGTAATTTCAATTTTGACACTAAAAAATAGACATTGGCATCCATTCATCTTCAAGAGATCATAATAGAGAATCATGCAAAACCTTCCTTGAAAAGTAAAACACCCTAGATCACCTGACAACTCATTAAAGAAATAATTGCATAATGTCCTACTAGAATTTTATGCTCATCTCACATGACATGTGTAAGGCTTAGCCGTTTTAAGCCTTCTATAAGATCCATGTAACAAGTGTTAGGCCAGTGACTCCCAATCCAATTGGCTCAGGGCACTAGGTGTTGAAACACCCCTCAGGCTTAATAACTTGAACCAAATAGGCTTTAAGGCTATGCATGTCATAAATTAGTTAACTCTACCTTTTAACTCGAACTCCCTATGCTTAATGAGGCACGCCGAGTCCCGGACTACTCAATAGAGTGACTTTAATTATTTACAATTTTTCATTTTTTTTTCCACATTTTTTTTCTTTTTTTTTTCTTGAGCACATTATACAATCAACTTGAATTGTGTTGACAAAAAGTCCTCGACTGTTCTACAAACCAAGAATAGTGAAACTCAAAACTCTATCATGATAACATGAATACTACTAGATAATGCCAAAGTTTTACTCTCATAAGAAAATAATAACTTAGATTCAATGATATCCATCAAGAAGTAAGACCATAATCAAGGGCTCGAATTCTCACTTAGGCCAATGTCTTTCTTTATTTTTTTCAAAAGAGGAGCATAAGAAACCAATATGAAGTAATCAGAACTCAAAATTATTAAATATGTCTAGTCATATTTTGAACAATATGATATAATTAAATACAATCACATGTCTAAAATAAGCATCAATGTAATAAGCAAAAACATAAATCTAATTAATTTTTTTTAATTTTTCATTTTTTAAGTAAAACTAAAAACATAAAAGAAAAATCTGTTTCTACACCCCCAAACCTAAAATAAACATTGTCCTCAATATTGCAATATAAGAAAAGAGGAAAGAAGAGATAATGTATCGGTTGATGTGCTCATGTACATAGCTATCAAAAGAAAAATAGTCAATAAAGCACAAGCATAATCACATTAGGGTAAATCAATAATGAATCATATAAGCACACCCTAATAATGATTAGATCAATCGACAAAGATAATAACTAAAAACTAACTAAACAAAACACAAAAAAAATAGACTATTAAACAAAAAATAACTATCAAAACCAAAAGTGGGTTGCCTCCCATGAGCGCTAAGTTTACTGTCTTCAGCCAGACACACCTCCATAGAAACTCATCCAGGGTCCTTTAAAGCAATTATCTTCTCTTTATCAATTTTAATCAAATTCAAGTTAAGCAAATATTTAGTGGATCATTAGAATAAATAAATGGAAAAACATCCTCCATTAGACTCTCAACCATGTGAACCTCAATAGTATCATCGAAGTCTAATGGTTGTCTACTGGCATCAAATACATTTAACTCACATGTCAAGTTACCAAAAGAAAGCCTCATCACTCCATTCCGACAATTTATTCAAGCATTAGATGTAGCAAGGAATGAACGACCCAAAATCACAGGGATTTGAGAAGATGCATTTGAAACTGGTTGTGTGTTTAAAACAATGAAATCCACTAGAAAATAAAATTTGTCCACTTGAACAAAGAAATCTTCCACTATTCCTCTTGGCCTTTTGATTGAGCGGTCAGCAAGTTGAAGTGTTATGTTGGTGGGTTTCAAATATGCTAGACCTAATTGCTTATAAACAGAATAAGGTAAGAGATTAACACTTGCCCCAAGATCGAGCAAAGCTTTTTTAATTCTATAATTCCAAATATATAAGATATGGTTGGACAACCAGGATCTTTATATTTTGGTGGGGTGTTTTGTTGTAAAATTACACTTACTTGTTCTGTCAAAAATGCCTTCTTTTGTACATTTAACTTACGCTTAATTGTACAAAGGTCTATCAAAAATTTTGCATAAGATGGAATTTGTTTAATGACATCTAAGAGAGGAATGTTAATCTTCACTTGTTTGAAAATTTCAAGAATTTCACCATTTTGCACCAATTTAGAAGAAGATTGTAATCTTTGAGGAAAAGGAGGAGGAATAGGAGAAACACAATCAGAGTTGTCAAGTTCATCACCATGTTTAGAATTCAAAGACTCCTTAGGTTCAACAACCTTCATTGGAATGTCTTTGTTAATGACTTTTCCATTTCTCAAAGTAGTGATGGACTTAGAATGCTCTTCTTGTGAACTTGAAGACTTTAAATTTTTAATTACAAATTGACCTTTAGGATTTGGTTGAGGTTGAGAAGGAAACTTCCATTTTTCTTGAGTGCTCAAAGTTGTGGTCAATTGAGTGAATAAAGTCTTTAAGTCATTGATGGCTTGCATTGTTTGGTTGTTGATTGTTATTTGACTTTGCATGAATTCTTGCAATGTGTCTTCAAGAGTCTTCTTATATGGTGGAACATAATTTGAGGAAGAAGGGGGTACCTGCACATTAGACTCATTTCTCCAACTAAAGTTAGGATGATTTTTCCAATTAGGAGTATAAGTTTCAGAATAAGGAGAAGAAAATGGCTTTTTGTAGGTATTCATAGCATTTGCTTGAGTATGCAACACTTCTTGAAAAGCATGGATTGTTGGACAATCTTATGTTTGGTGTCCATCACTTTCACATATACTACAAATATCTTTTGCTTTTTGAGAAGCTTTAGACATGTTTTCCCTATTAATTTCCATAGCCTCAACTTTTCTAGCTAAACATATTATTTTTGCTTTTACATCATCCTCTTCTTTAAGAAGGTACATGCCCCCTTTGGTTGTCCCATTAGATTTGGTCTTATTACTACTTTCAAATTCATTAGTCTTCCCATGATTGAGCATTTTCGGCTAACACATCAAAATAGTCCCATGCTTCCTTAGGTTTTTTACTCAAAAATTCTCCATTATACATCATTTCAACAAATTGCCTCATTTGAGAAGTCAAACCATTATAAAAGAAACTAATCGTATCTCATGTTTCATATCCATGATGTGGGCACAACAACAAAAGTTCTTTAAATCTCTCCCAACATTGAAAGAAAGTCTCATTTTCTTTTTGTGAAAAATTCATGATGTTCTTTCTAAGTGTATCCGTTCTATGGGTGGGGAAAAACTTTTTCAAAAATTCTCTTTATATTTCTTGCCATGTTCCAATGGATCTTGGCTTCAAAGAATTCAACCAATTTTTTGCCTTTTCCTTTAAAGAAAATGAAAAGAGTTTTAACATAATAACATTATTCGAAACCTTTGTTTGGCAAAGTTGTACAAACCTCTTCAAACTCTTTTAAATGCAAATATGAACTTTCCGAATCTAAGCCATGAAATTTGTGTAGTAATTGAATTACACTTGGCTTAAGTTCAAAGCCACCCACATTAGTTGGAAAAATCATGCAAGAAGGAGAACTTGATCTAGTTGGTTGCAAATAATCACGCAAGGTTTTAACTTGAACATTTTGTGCATTATTATCCCCATTATCATTTCTTAGTTCCTCATTAGTTCTTAGATCCTCTATTGTATCAAAATAAAGTTAATTTTTAAAAGATTTGTTCACTCTTTTCAATCATCCAGAATTATCACGCACCCATGTGAACATGCAACAACAAATTTTTTTTTTAATAACAAACGAAAGTAAAAGTGCAAAAATTAAATGACAAAATAAAAAAAAGTTAGAAAGTTAGAAGTTAATAGACAAAAATTAAAATTGCAAAATAAGGCCAAAGGTACTATCGAGGTACACGTTTGATCCCAAAAAATTTTCGGTAGTAACGTGGGTAGTGCCTTCGATCTGAAAAAAAAAAGAAAAATTACAGAATTTAAGTACTAAAGGTAAATGACATAAAGTAAATGATTAAATTTAAAGAGTTAGTGTACAAAAATAAAAGTTAGAGAATTAGTAAAGTTAGAGTGAGTTTTTTTTCGTAACGGATTCTTGTCACACGTTGCAATCCCCGGCAACGGCGCCAATTTCTTTTTACGTCCAAACCAGACTATGAAGAAGTCAAATTCAGATTTGTTTTACTTGACAATTGTAGTAGACAAGGTCGATCCACAAGGAGAGCCTTATGCAACAAAGAAAATTATTACGAAGAAATAGAGGAAGGAAAAATTAAGAAAGAAAGAGTAGAAGAGTATTGAGGCAATAAGGAGTCAAGAAATCAAAATGAGAAAACACTAAGGCATTAAGGATCATTGTAAGATCTAATGATGTTCTTCATGTATCATGTTATCTCAGTTAGAATCGAATAAAGATTCTATCTAACCGGAAGATATGAACATTAAAATTAAAATTAAAGATAGAAAATACTTTGGATAGATGAAGGATAAAAATAATTATCTCTTAAAGATTTTTATGTATCCAAATCACAAAAGATCAAGAAGGAGAGCCTTCAAACATCTTATGTATCCAAATCACAAAGAAACAAGAAGAACAACAATATTAAATAAACATCACTTCAAATAACCAATACTTACTTGAAATCATTGATGAAACATGAATAGAACTCCATTATATTATTACAAATCACCTCTAGCCTTAGCTTGAGAGCTTAGAAAGCCATTACAATAAAACTAAAAATAAAAAAATAAAAAGGAAGAGAAGAAAATAGGGGGAGCGAGCTCCAAAGAGGAGGGAATGATGCCTCTATCACGTCCACCCTTCTATTTATAAGAATAGAAGGGGTTGCTTCAAAGTAAAATCATATCTCTAGATTGCATCCTGATTGATTGCCTAATTGGTTGCTTCTTTGGCAATGATTAGATTATAAATTAATTAACTAAATCAATGATTTATTTAGCAAATTAGTATATTTGAATATTTCTTTAGTTATCTAATCAGCCTCATTGTCTTTTCTTATGAGTATCAATCATAATCAATGAAAAGATTCTCCATGTGCTAGTCTCAGGTTAGTTAACTAGCAGTCCCTTTGCATACCAAATTCGTCCTACAAATCTTCGGAATTTGGAATTTCTTCCTGAAATACCAAATGTAGCCACAAAAGTCTTCTTTCTAATGCCACCAGAATTGTAGTAATCTGAGTTATACATAGAGAGATATGGTTGAACTACTAAGGCTGTGTCAATCTGTCTGAATCAGCTTCTTTCCTAATTTAGTTCTCTTGATGCAAATCTCAAATCCAACAGGTCCACATGGTTGTGTTTGACCATTCCATACATTTTTAGACCATTAAGAGCCCATTCTTGACTTTTAAATAGCTTTGGGTAGTTGGACTTCAGTTCTTCTTCCAGTTGGATCCTGTTGAAGCCTGTTTAGACATGTAAACTCAATTAAGGTCCAACTAACCTAATCAAAACATAAATAGCCAAATAAGTAATGAATTAACACAAAATATGATTACAATTTAAAATGTGAAAATATTTAATTGAACATTATTTCAGTGCATCAATAGCATCAAGAGAGTGAAGAGAGTGGAGAGAGGAGATAGAGAGAGCAGAAAGGAGAGAGGGGAGAGAAGAGAGAGAGAAAAGAGAAGAGAGTGAAGAGACATAGAAGAGAGAGGATAGAGGAGGGTGAAGAGAGAGTTAGAAGAGACAATAGAGAATATGAGTAGAGAAGGGAGAGAAAAAAGAGAACAGAGGAGAGAGAGATAGGAAGGAGGAGAGAGAGAGTGAAGAGAAAAGAGATAAGAGAGAGAGAGTAAGAGTGAAGAGAGATAAGAGAGAAGAGAGAAGAGAGAAGAGGGAAAAGGGAGAGAGATGGGAGAGAAAAAAGAGAAGAGAGAGGAGAGAAAGAGAGGAAGGAGGAGAGAGAGAGTGAAGAGAGAGAGAGTACGATTGAAGAGAGAAGTAAGTAAAGAGAGAGAGAAGAGAGAAGAATAGAGAAAAGAGAGAGAGAGAGAGAGGAGAGAAAGAGTGAAGAGAAAAGAGAGAGGAGAGAGATAGTGAAGAGAAAGAGAGAGAAGGTAAAGAGAGAAGAGAGGAAAGATGAGAGAGGAGTGAGAGAGGAGAGATAGGGGTAGAGATAGGAGAGAGAGGGAAGAGAAAGATTTTAAAAAAGCCTATTTGCAATGCTCTTTACCAAGCGTCACAAATAGTATAAAACTTTTTTTAATAAATGTTAGTATTTGAGATGCTCAGGCATTGCAACTACTTAGCCAATTTACTGAATGTCACAAATAGTATAAAACTTTTTCTAATAAATGTTAGCATATGCGATGCTTGATAAAAAGCGTCGCAAATAGGCTATGTATTTGCGACACTTATGTTTATGTGTCGCAATTGCATAGCCTATTTGCAATACTCTTTACTAAGCATCGCAAATGATATAAAACTTTTTTTTAATAAATGTTATTAACACAAACTCCTTTTATTTAGATCTCCACAAATTCTTGTTTTTGTTGGGCTTCAAGTTTCCTTCCCCAAGCACTTAAAACTTTTCTTCTATTTACTTTATTTTTTGTCTTCTTCTAGCCTTCAACTAGCTCCTCTTGTTTTATTGGCTTTGGCCTTTGGGTTCTTCAATCTCTCATTAAAGAATTTTTGCAACTCCTTTTTGAAACTTTTGTGTGAAGTCTCTTCTTTAGTGGTGGATCAGCTTAATAAATTCACCATTATTCTTATTCTTCAAACTCATTGTGAATCTTAAAAGAAAATAATAAGCAAAGGTCTATCCCTTCTTCTAGGTTTTCTTTTCTTCAATTTTGTCACGTCTTATCCTTTATATTGGTCTCCAAAAAGATTTGGATTTTTTACTTCAACAAAGAAAAAAAATCCAATTCGGAATAGCTAATTTAGGGCAACTAAAACTATTAGCAACCACTCATTTCAGACAGCGGTTGATTGTTCCCTATTTTCGGAGCACACGACTCCTTGAGTGATTGATTGGTCTATGAAGTGATTGACTGTTAAACTCTTGTCTTCATTTAACAAAACACTAATTTAGGCGTTGCTCGATCGTTTCACACTGTATATTGTCCAACAATTGATTGATGGTATTGTTCATTCACAATTTTACCTTTCTTACCCTAAATACTATTAAAACCTCTGAAATCACTTCTAAAACTTCTCTAAGTGATTATAGTATGCAAATGTGATTTGAATAAGATTCAAAACTCATCAATATCCTTTAGTCTTAAGCCATAAGAACACAAATGCTCCTATTTTTCAAGTCCATAAAATTTGAACTTGACTCGACCCCAACTACATCCAATATGATATTAAGACTAATTCCATACTCAAGGTTTTTGATAAAGAAACTAGTTAATTAACCTAACATATGACACATATGTTCTAATAGGCCCGACCCTCCCAATATGGGCCATGGACTGGCTCAGCCCAGTCATGGCCACACCTATAGGTAATAGAATTTTGGTGCATAACCACATGGATAACTGTGCGTAATTGATTCTTAATCCAGTTTTGATCCTTTCTCACAATTGCTATTGTTCAACCATGTATCATTGATTCTACCGATGTCACTACCAACACGTCATTTCCTATCAATAATAAGCTATAAGTTTCACTAACATGCACATCGTGGTATCTATGCCTACCAACATAAACATACTAACTTCATCGACGTGACTGTTGATGTGTTAGTGTCGACATCGATGACACATAAATAGAATTTTTTAAAAACAAATCAAAAAAATAAAATATGAGAGTAGGAAGACCAAGTCAAATATACTTCAGTTTTACTCCACTACTCCTAAAATAACTATATCATTACTCCTAAAATTAATTCAACTTTAAACAAATAACTAACCACTATACTAATATCATCCCACTTCCAATGTAATTATATGATGGCTCTTAAAACTACCATAGAGCTACCCACTATCATCACTCATCAACTCCTTCCATTACTAATTCTTAATAACCTACTAGACATTATAAATACCCCTTATTTGTAGAAAGGGGTTGACCTTTGAATCCCAAAAGCCTCCAACATGGGGTTAACCTTCAAATCCCAAAAATCCTCTAACATGGGTGTTGGCCTTCAAATCCCAAATGCTTCCTCAAAGGGGGTTAGCCTTTAAATCCTAAAAGCCTCCACCAAGGGGTTGACCTTCAAATCCCAAGAGCTCCACCAAAGATTGGACCACAAACTCCATAAAGCCTCTACCAAATCAAAAGAGCTCTCCACAAAATTTCAAACATTTATCCAAAGTACAAAAAAAACTTTCAACTCGAAAAAACCATCATCTCCAAAGCATCCACTTGTAAACAAGAAATTCCTACATTCTTCAAGAAGTTTCTATCAAGGGCTAACTTCTATTATTTTTTTTTCTCAAATTATCAGGTAGCCGCTTCATTAGGGCAATTTTTTTCTTCAATGTTTAATATATTTTATGTTTCTTCCATATTTTTATTTAACTGAAAGGTCTCAAAAATTAATTAATCTCTACCACTCTACTTAATTTTGTAAAGAATGTTCTTAATTAATCAAGAGAGGGGTATTCTACCTTAAAAAAAAGGTTGTTTACTTTATCTTGCAAGAACGTATCCTTAGATCTCTTCTCTTGAATTGCTTAGGGAATTATCCGAAATCTAGCAAAAGACATGGTGCTAAGTTTGATACTTATATAGATTACCAGCGACCTCAAATAATTGACTCATTCTTGTAGCTAGAAAGTAGCAATATATATGGTAATTACTAGGATTGAAGTACTTTCACCAAGGAAAGCACAACTTATCTTTTATCTTCCACACCTCGAGAGAAAGTAATTAAGAAAAGAAGATTTTTAGAATTGTTAATGTACTCCATAAGATACATCCACCTTTCATTTCACTAAAATCCATACAAGTGTCTAAAGAAAAATCTACTTGTTAGGTATTTCATCATAATCAAATTTAGAGCTGATTGGCCATAGTAGGATTTTGTGATTGACTTAAAATTTCGTTACATTATTGTGGAAGACTAAATTATAGAAAAAAAGAGCATAATGTTCAGTTCTAGAGATCATTGCTTAGTGTGGTTCATCCAATGCTCAGTTTCACCTCATGTATAGTCTCAGAGGTTTGCAATTCTTTCATCAAAAGCAAATAATTTTTCAATGCTTACATGAAAGATTGAAGTCCTGTGGTGAACCTTGGTTCCTTCTTTGAGGGTGTTTGTTTTGAGGTGATATTGCTATAATTATGAATGTCTCAAGCCCTTGGCCACTGGGGCGAATGACACTTTGTAAGGAAAAGAGTCCCCTTGATTTCATGGGGTTATTTCCATTTACTTATATCAGTACGTGATTACAAGTGAGTAAAGAGGATCCCATTCAACAAAGAATGTACAACTGATGCATTACCTAAGAGGATCCCTAAAAATATGGAAACTATAGCTAATATACATAACCAATTCAAATATAACGTGCCAGCATGGAAGTTCTAGAGAATTCATTCCTAATATGCCCCCTCAAGCTTATGGGGGTTAAAGACACACATTAAGCTTGTACCGAAGAGCTTGAAACTGAGTGGAAGATAAAGCCTTGGTAAAGAACCCGGCCACTTGAGAATGCCTCGGCATGTGACATACACGAACCAGGCCATGGGCCACAATGTCATGGATGAAATGAAAATCAATTTCAACATGTTTGCTACGATTATGAGTAATGGGATGCTTGGCAAAGTACAAAGCACTAATTTTATCATAGTAAAGAACGGGAGGAGACACGGAGAAAATATGAAGCGTCCATAGAACATGAAGAAATCACAAGATCTCAGCAGCCATAGTGGCAAGAGCCCGATATTCAGCCTTTGTACTTGATTGGGATACAATATGCTACTGCTTAGCCGTGTTGGAAAGAAGATTGGACCTAAGCTTGAAAGTGAAACCAGAGATGAAGAGACAATCATAGGGGTAGCCGGGCCAATTGGAATCATAGTAGCCTTTGAGCAAAAGATGGAAACACTTATAAACTTGGAGGTCCAATTGTAATGTACCTTTGACATAGCGCAAGATACTTTTAGCAGCAATGAAATGATGAGAGCCAGGATGGTGCATGAATTAACAGGGTAGGCAATGTCGGGACGTGTTAGCCCCTCCACTTTTTGCTTAGACAAGGGGGCGGCTACCCCCTATACTTGGCAGCGGACAGCCAAGTTAGCTTGGGCGATGGACAGCCTGAGCAGCCCCTTGGGCATGGTTAGATGTTGGGAGCAGCGTTGGACCAGTTCCGGATGAGCACTTGCCTTGCGGAGCAGGCTGAGGCAGAGTCCCTGCGCGGGCAGGACTCCTAGTGGTGTGCTGGGTGCCACAACACCCTAGGGACGGACTCCTAGGAGCGCTAGGACACAGGGAGGCAGCACAGCCTGACTCCTAGTACGGATAGGAGAGGAGGCAACAGACTTTCCTGGGATGGATGGACTCTAGAAGCTGATGGACGCTGGACTCCTAGTCGAAGTCGGAATCCTTCACAGGTTTCCTAAGTTGGCTGGGACGACCTTCACAGGTTTCCTAGGCTGGCTAGGACGACCATGGGCTGGGAGAGTTGGGACAGGGAGGGATGCTGTATTTTGGGTTGGCTTGTATTGTATTCCTAGTGGGACTCGGACTCGTATGCTGAATCTATATAAGGGAAGGCTGGGGGCGACCAAGGCTATGCAGAAATCTAGGAATCCAGAGAGAAAGAGAGAGGACGAACCAGAGAGAAGGTGCTCCCTCTCTGCCTGCTATCTGGCTGGTCAGCCCCGCACCTTCTCCCTGCCATTGTAACTGATGGATTGTGTTTACAAGCATTGGGCAGAGCCCCTTTGCACCAGAGAAGGCTGAGTAGGCTGCTTACTTGTTTTCCCCTGCGCATACGAGAGGGAAGGACGGAGAGTTGGCTGCTGGCTGTGCGAGACAGTCAGGCCATCACAGGTGAGGATGCTTGAGAAAGCTCTGCGCCTGTGACAGTTGGTTCCATTGCCGGGATACGAACGAACCAGGTACGTTCCAGGTATGCTTGTAGGGGACTTGACGACCCTAGAACCCAGGTTTCCTTGCTGAATCGGACAGCCAAGGAACCACCATGACAGGCTCCATGCTTACACGCTTGACAGAGGTGGAGGCGAAGCTGGAAGCCCTGAAGTTGGCCCCAGGGACGCTGGCTGAGGTCCAGGCTGTGCTACGATCTGTCCAGGATCGTATTGGAGCCTTTGACCAGCGTCTCTCCTTGCTGGAGATAGGTACCTATGCGGATGAGGCCGGAGAAGGCACTTCCACCGGAGGTGCTGCCCGAGTAGCTGCGGACACCCTTGCTACGAAGGAGTACATGAGGGAAAAACTACGAGATCTGAGGACCAAAACTGATGAGAAGGTGCAGGAATTGACGGACAAAATAGCCCTCCTTGAGCGTGCTGTTTTGAACTCATCGCCTTCAGGGTCAGAGGCGGAAACCAGATCCAAGGCAGGGCAGTCCATGAAGAAAGCGAAGGTGCCTAAACCGAAATCCTACTCTGGTTCGTGGAGTGCCAAGGATATCGAAAACTTCGTTTGGGATATGGAGCAGTTCTTTGCGATCACACATATTGTGGATGAGGAGAAGGTTATGGTGACGAGCTTGTATCTCTCAGGAGATGCCAAGCTTTGGTGGCGAACCAGGCTGGGAGACGACGCTGCTGCTGGGAGTCCCCCTATCCAGACCTGGGCGTTGATGAAGAAGGAACTCAGGGAGCAATTCCTCCCCACGAACACAGCGTGGGTTGCACGAGATTCTCTCAGGAAGCTGAGGCAAACGGGGATAGTCAGGGAGTATGTTAAACAATTTCAGTCCCTCCTCTTGGACATCAAGCACATGACAGAGGAGGACAAGTTGTTCAACTTCCTGACCGGTCTTCAGAATTGGGCGCAGAATGAGCTGAGAAGGCAGAATGTACGAGACCTCCCTTCAGCCATCACAGCGGCTGAAAGGCTGGTTGACTACAAGTCCGAACCAGCCACACAGAAACGAGACAAGGGAACCTCTTCCTCTAAGGGCGGACGCAGACGGAATGGTGGGAAAGTGAGGCACGCAGGAATGACTCTAAGGGGAGGTGCAGTGAACAGGCTGAACCCAACAAATCCAAGGGGATAGCCTGCTTCATCTGCCAAGGTCCTCATCATGCCAAGGAGTGCCCGAAGAGGGAGAAGCTGAACGCTATGGTTGTGGAGAATGACTCTTCTTCGGAAGAGGAGGTCACTGCCTGTATGAACCCCATGCAGATTGTGAGCGCTATCTGAAAGGAGAAGGCAGATCATGGCGGGCTGATATACGTTGAGGCCGTTCTGGACAGACAGCCAGTACGGGCGCTGGTTGACACAGGTGCGTCCCATAACTTCCTTGCAGAGAAGTGTGTGAAAGCTTGGGGTCTGAAGATGGAGAAGGCTCAAGCCCGGATTAAGGCAGTGAACTCAGAGGCAGCCCCTGTCCTAGGAGTTGTCCATGACTTGCCTGTGCGGATTGGTGATTGGACGGGCAGAGTGAACTTCACCGTTGTTCCCTTGGATGACTTCGAGTTGATCCTTGGGCTGGACTTCATGAGATTGGCTAAGGTGTCCGTGATGCCACACCTTAGGGGAATCCTCATTGGCGATGAGAGGATACCATGCTTTGTTGCTGAGAACAAAGGCGAGACAGAGGTGCAGGTTGTGTCTGCGCTTCAGCTGAAGAAAGGCCTTGAACAGGGCCATAAGACCTACTTGGTCACGATGGTGGAAGCTGAGAACACAGCCTGGGACGTTCCAGAGAAGGTGGAAGAGTTGCTGAGCGAGTTTGCGGACGTTATGCCACCAGAGTTGCCGCAGACCCTCCCACCACGACGGGCTGTGGACCATGCAATTGAGCTGATTCCAAGGACTCGCCCTCCAGCCAGAGCCCCTTATCGCATGGCTCCACCAGAGTTGGCTGAACTCAGGAAGCAGCTTGATGAGTTGTTGAAGGCGGGCTTTATCAAACCATCTAAGGCTCCCTTCGGAGCCCTAGTCCTCTTTCAGCGGAAGCAGGACGGCTCCTTACAATTATGTGTGGACTATCGAGCGCTGAATCAGATTACTGTGAAGAACAAGTACCCAGTCCCTCTTGTGGCTGACTTGTTCGACCGCTTGGCGAAGGCTTCCTATTTCACCAAGCTGGATCTCAGGTCGGGTTATTGGCAGGTACGTATAGCTGTGGGTGATGAGGCAAAGACAGCGATGGTGACATGCTATGGGCTGTTTGAGTTTCTGGTTATGCCCTTCGGCTTGACGAATGCACCAGCCACCTTTTGCATGCTGATGAATGATGTATTTAGACCCTACTTGGACTGGTTTGTGGTTGTCTACCTTGATGACATAGTGGTGTACAGCGCTTCCTTGGATGAGCACGTTGGCCATCTTAGGATTGTGCTGGAAAGGCAAAGGGAGCACAAGCTGTTTCTGAAGCTCGAGAAGTGCCGCTTTGCACAAACAGAGATCGAGTTCCTTGGACATTGCATAGCGGATGGAAGAGTAAGGATGGATGGGCGGAAGGTCAGGGCCATTGCTGAGTGGCCAGTCCCGACTAAGGTGGCAGAGCTGAGATCTTTCCTGGGATTTGTGAACTACTATCGGAGATTCATCAGGAATTATTCTAAGAAGGTAGCAACGCTGACCGACCTTCTGAAGAAAGACAGGCCTTGGTGTTGGGCTGAGGCATGCCAGGCAGCATTTGAGCAGCTTAAGGATGCCATATCCTCTGAGCCTGTGCTCAAACTTCCAGAGTTCGATGTGCCCTTTGAGGTGCAAACGGACGCTTTCGATCGGGCAAAATTGGAGGTGTGCTGATCCAGTCTAATCACCCTGTAGCATATGAGAGCCGAAAGCTCAACGAGACCGAATAGAGGTATTCATTCCACGAGAAAGAGATGACTGTAGTTGTCCATTGCCTTAGAGCGTGGAGACATTACTTGCTGGGAGTAAAGTTCCTTGTCCAGACAGATAACATAGCCACCAGGTACTTCACTATGCAGAAGAAACTCTCTCCCAAGCAGGCACGTTGGCAGGAATTTTTGGCTGAGTTCGATTTCGTGTTGGAGTACAAGCCGGGCAAAGCCAACGTTGTGGCTGATGCCCTCAGCCAACGGACTGATCTGGAGGCAATGATGGCGGCTTTAGTGCAGGTTGCAGGGGACATGTTGGAACAGATACGGGCAGCCACGGAGAACGATCAAGTCTGCCTAATGCTGATCGAATCCGTGAAGGATGGGTCTACACGGAGATTTTGGTTGGAGGAGGGGGTGCTGTATGCGAAGGGAGGATGACCCTACATCCCCTTGGCTGGCGGTTTGAGGCGCTGGTTGCTGAGTGAGACCCATGATTCTGTGTGGGCAGGACACCCCGGGCAAGAGCGGACTCATGCACTCTTGTCCCGGAATTACTTCTGGCCGCGTATGCTGGAAGATGTTGAGCATTATGTCAGGACGTGTATGGTTTGCCAGCAGGACAAGACAGAGAGGCAGAAGGAAGCGGGCATGCTACGGTCCCTTCCCATTCCAAACCGACCTTGGGTCAGCTTGTCCATGGATTTTATAACTGGTTTGCCGATTGTGCAGGGATTCGGATCAATCATGGTGGTAGTAGACCGCTTCTCCAAGTATGGGACGTTCATAGCAGCCCCAAAGACTTGCAACGCTGAGACGGCCGCGAACTTGTTTTTCCGGAACGTTGTCAAGTATTGGGGACTGCCTACGGACATCGTAAGCGACAGAGACACTCACTTCACAGGCAGGTTTTGGACTCAGCTGTTTGAGATGTTAGGCACTCAGCTTAACTTTTCGACCAACAATCACCCTCAGATGGACGGGCAGACGGAGTGGGTGAATGCTATCTTGGAGGAGTATCTACGCCACTTTGTCACAGCGAACCAGAAAAACTAGGTCAACTTGCTAGAGGTCACTCAGTTTTGCTATAACCTACACACTAGCTCAGCCACAGGAAGCAGTCCCTTTGAGTTGGCCACCGGCCAGCAACCTCTTACGCCAGCGGATGTGGCCTTATAGTGGACAGGAGGCAGGTGTCCCGCTGCCTATCGCTTGGCAAGAGGGAGGACTGAGAGAATGGAGGAAGCGCGTGACTGCTTGGCCAAGGTAGTCAAGCGGATGAAGAAGTATGCGGACAGAGACCGGAGACCTCTTGAGTTTCAGGTTGGGGACAGAGTTATGCTGAAACTTACTCCCCAACTTTGGAAGAAGCTGCGAAGGAAAGACGTGCACAAAGGGTTGATACAGCAGTACGATGGGCCCTTTGAGGTGAAGCGACGAGTTGGCCAGCTAGCATACCAACTCGAGTTGCCTGAATGCTTCAAACTTCACCCTGTTTTCCATGTCAGTTTCCTGAAGCCGTTTCATTCAGACTTAGATGATTCCAGTAGAGGTACTTCGAAGAGAGCCCTGCCTACAATTAGAACCTCTTTTGAGAAGGAGGTTGACGCTATCCTTGACAGCAGAGTTGAAGGGATGAGCAAGAAGAACAGGAGGATTTTCTACTTGGTTAAGTGGAAAGGTCTCCTGGAGTCAGAGAACAGCTGGGAGCGAGACGTCGCGTTATGGCAGTTCGAAGACAAGGTTCGAGAGTACTTAGCTTCGACGGGGACGTCAAAGGGATTAGTTGGGGGAGGCCTATTAGCCCCTCCACTTTTTGCTTAGACAAGGGGGCGGCTACCCCCTATACTTGGCAGCGGACAGCCAAGTTAGCTTGGGCGACGGACAGCTTGAGCAGCCCCTTGGGCACGGTTGGATGTTGGGAGCAGCGTTGGACCAGTTCCGGATGAGCACTCGCCTTGCGGAGTAGGCTGAGGCGGAGTCCCTGCGCGGGCAGGACTCCTAGTGGTGTGCTGGGTGCCACAACACCCTAGGGACGGACTCCTAGGAGCGCTAGGACACAGGGAGGCAGCACAGCCCGACTCCTAGTACGGATAGGAGAGGAGGCAACAAACTTTCCTGGGACGGATGGACTCTAGAAGCTGATGGACGCTGGACTCCTAGTCGAAGTCGGAATCCTTCACAGGTTTCTTAAGTTGGCTGGGATGACCTTCACAGGTTTCCTAGGCTGGCTAGGACGACCATGGGCTGGCAGAGTTGGGACAGGGAGGGATGCTGTATTTTGGGTTGGCTTGTATTGTATTCCTAGTGGGACTCGGACTCGTATGCTGAGTCTATATAAGGGGGAAGGCTGGGGGCGACCAAGGCTATGCAGAAATCCAGGAATCCAGAGAGAAAGAGAGAGGACGAACCAGAGAGAAGGTGCTCCCTCTCTGCCTGCGATCTGGCTGGTCAGCCCCGCCCCTTCTCCCTGCCATTGTAACCAACGGATTGTGTTTACAAGCATTGGGCGGAGCCCCTTTGCACCAGAGAAGGCTGAGTAGGCTGCTTACTTGTTTTCCCTTGCGCATACGAGAGGGAAGGACGGAGAGTTGGCTGCTAGCTGTGCGAGACAGTCAGACCATCACAGGTGAGGATGCTAGAGAAAGCTCTGCGCCTGTGATAGGACGCATCATGGTGAGATATTGAAAGCCCCAACAAGTTGTCCTTGAGTCATATGAGAGCCAGCGGTGAGAGAATTCTTCATGGACTTGCACCAGTTAGATCAAGCCGATCAAGTAGGTCCAAGGCATAATGAGTCTTGCATAGAGTAAGGGAGTCAGAAGAACGATGAACTTGCATGCCAAGGAAGTAATGAAGTGATGCTAGATTCTTAAGATCAAACTGAGAGGCCAGGCGTCCAATACGAGCATTCATAAGTGCTGAGTTACTCCCGATGACAACAATATCATCAACATATACCAAGACCAAAAGAGGCCATGTGAGCCATGAGATATAAAGAGGGAGATGTCATAGCTGTTGAACTAGGGCATGGGATCGAGCCCATTTCGGTCCATTTTGTTCGCGGTTCTGGTGAGCCAGTATGGGTCTGGGGTCCAAGGATAGTGGCGGTGGTCATGCCAACCCCATATGAATGACCGTGACACGAATTCAATTGGGACCCACATCCATCACACAAGCACACTAGACATGTGAATAGGATGTGCATCATCACATTGTCAGGCCTGACTCATGAATTAGTTTTGATGGTCAGACCCATGGTTAACAAGGGGTCGACCCTATCGTGAGCTTGGTTGTGTGAAGGGGGTTTGGGCCCCCATGGGCTATGGGAAGCAGACCCCACTCCCGTTGTGTCAGAACCTCTAAGAAAGCCCGGTGAAATCAAAATGGAGGCCCGCTTAAGTGAAGTCCACATAGGCTTAAGAGGGAGAGAGAGGAGGAAGCCCTAAGTCATAGAGCAGCCGCCACTCTCCGCTCTCTCCCACTCTGCCCCCTCTCCCTCTCTTTGGTGTGTGGCGCTAGTCTCAAGGAGAGAAAGGCGTTGGCCGCCCCCTCCTCTCCCTTGTGCATGGTGCAAGAAGGCAGATCTTATCCCTCGTGAATGTGTGGCTTCTAGACAAAAGTTGGGCGCTCCTCCTTGCTGATTTCTCCATAAAAGAAAGGGGCTTTGAGGGTTCTACACAAGGTAATCTCTTATCTTGTTTAATTGAATTGTAATTCGATTGAGTTTAGATGTTGGCGTGAAGGAAGGAGACTTGGAGGGAAATCAGCCCCAAAGGTCAGTCCACACCTTTCTTTGATTTCATTTTGATTCATGTTTTGCCCTGATTTACATGATTATTACTTATGGATGTGATTATTCATACGATTGTGCAAAGGATTTATCTTAAAGTCGCAATTTTTATGCTAGGCGCCTCCCCTTGGGTTTGCCCATCTCCACGCTTCTGCTTTGATGCCACTCTGTAGTGGTATCGGAACTGAGGAAAAGGGTTTTGGTCACTAATTTGCTATAAGGTTGTGATCTTTGCCCGAGTTAGGGTTTTAGAGCATAATTGGGGAAAAACCATAATTAGATCTATATTCATCATTCCATGATTGGGCTTTTGGAATTAAAGTGAAATTGAGTTTAATATGAACTAAGTTATGTGATTAGTTTGCTAGAATTTTGTGATTTGATCAGTTATTTCATTTTAGCACACCTATGGGCAAAGCTGTAAGTTCACAATCTTGGTTTTTTGCCCAAATAAAATTTTTGATCAATTCATATACTCACACATGCTTTCTGGTCCTTGATCTTTTATCAATTATATTGTGTTGATTTAATTGATTAATTGGAATAGAAATTAGTGCAAATTGACCAAATTAGCCCTAGGGGCATTTTGGTCAATTCACAAGGGCATTTTGTGCACATGATTGTTTGTCTTCCAAAACCTTAATTATAATCTTTCATGCTTCTTAAAGTGTTGATTGATTGATTATTTTGTGATTAAAGATGGTGTGATTATTAGGGTAAAAAGACCAAAATAGTCCTAGGGCTAATTTTGTAATTTTACAACATTATTTTTTTGGACAGAAAAGTGGTTTTTTCAGCAAACCTATTAATTATTTTATTTTTGATTGTGTGTGCTTAAGGGGTAGAATAAGTTATTATCACAAATAATTGCATATTAGGTCAACTTACCTTAAATAGACAAAGGGCAAATGAACTATTAGGGGTAGTTCATTCAGACATCTGTGAGACACTAAATGTTCAAACCCACTAAGGTATGACCTATTTCATAACTTTCATAGATGACTATTTAAAATATGGGTACATGTATTTAATAAACAGAAAATCGGATGCCTTAGATAAATTCAAGGAATTTAAAACTGAGGTAGAGATCTAGTTAGGGAAGACGGTAAAAGTCCTAAGGACTAATAGGGGTGGCGAGTACACCTCTGGTATGTGTAAGGATTATTTTACTGATAAGGGAATAATGTATCAATACACCCTCCCCTATACTCCACAACAAAATGTAGTGGCATAAAAGCATAATAAGACGCTTATGGACATGGTTAGGTCAATGCTAAATCACTCTAAATTATGTTAAATCATACATAGAGAGCTTTCTCAAATTCTTTAATGTCATTCGTTAGAAGACCATTGAATGCCCTATATAAAAGGGTACTATGTTATCTAAGAGTATGGCTCCTTAGACAGAGGAGGATAGACTCCAGATGGAGTTAGTGCCACATGCATAGGCTATCAGCAGCTTGATGTATGTCATGACCTATACTAGACCAGATTTGAGTTTTGTGGTGGACTTGTTGAGTCGCTACCAAGCCAACCCTAGACTTCAACACTGGAAAACAGTGAAGAGGATTTTCTGGTACCTTCTAGGGTCTAAGAATTTAAAACTCACTTATCAGACAAAGAGTCTGTCATTGACTAAATATAGTGATTTGGACTATGCGGAGCATCCAAATGATAGGAAATCCACTACAAGATTTGTCTTCATGTTTGGAGGTGGGGCTACATCGTGGGCAAATAAAAAACAAAAGAGTATTTCTAAGTCTACGATGGAAGCTGAGTTTTATGCATGCAATATTGCAGCTTCCCATGTAGTTTGGATAACGGAATTTCTATCAATATTGGGGCTAGAAGACTGGACCGATACTCCTATCAAGATTTATTTAGATAAGCTGGCAACTTTGTCAAAACTTAAGAATGGGGAGATCAGTGCAAAGGGTAAGCACATTGAAGTGTATTACTATTATATATTTGACACACTACAAAGGGGAAAATTGATTGTGAGTCATATTCCTATTGTTGACATGTTGGTAGATCTATTCACTAAGTCCTAAACAACAGATCTATTTTCTAAGCACGCTCATAGCATTGGACTTAAACAGGACTAGCGCAAGTTGTTGTTGGACCATATGAGCCCTTCACCCATAGTAGGGGATGTTGGACCAGGGTATGGGCTCGAGCCCATTTTAGTCCACTTTGTTCACGGTTCATGTGAGCTAGTACTGGCCACAGGGTTCAAGGATGGTGGGGGCGGTCATGCCAATCCCACATGAACCATCATGACATGAATTCAATTGGGACCCACATTCATTACACACGCACACACACACACTAGGCCTGTGACTAGGATGTGCATCATCTCATTGTGGGGCCCGATTCATGAATTAGTAACGATGGTCTAATCCATGGTTAGCGAGGGGTCAACCCCATCGTGGGCTTGTCCATGTGTAGAGGATTCAAGGTCTTGTGGGCTCTGAGAAGGAGAGCCCAGTCCCATTGTGTTAGAACCTATAAGAAATGCTAGCGAAATCAAGGAGGCCCCCTTAAGTGAAGCCCACATACGGTTAGGAGGGAGGACTATAAATAGAGATAAGAGAGAGGAGGAATCCCTAAATCTTAGAGCAGCCCCCACTCTCCTCTCTCTCCCATTCCACTCCCTCTCCCTCTCTTTGGTGTGTGGCGCCCTAGTCTCAAGGAGAGAAAGGGGTTGGCCACCCCCTCCGCTCCCTCTCCTCTCCCTCGCAAATGTGTGGCTTCAAGACGATGGTTGGGTGCTCCTCCTTGCTGATTTCTCTATCAAAGAAAGGGGCTTTGAGGGATCTACACAAGAACACAAGGTAATCTCCTCTCTTTTTAATTGAATCGTAATTCAATTGAGTTTGGACGTTGGTGTGAAGGAAGGAGGCGTCCGGGGGCTGATCAGCCCCAAAGGTCAGTCCGTACCTTCCTTTGATTTCATTTTGATTTATATTTTTCCCAGATTTATATGATTATTGCTTATGGAAGTGATTATTCATGCGATTGTGTATAGGATTTATCTTAAAGTAACAATTTTTCTGCATGGCACCCTTGGGCTCGCCCACCTCCACGCTTCTGCTTTGATGCCACTCTACAATAGGCACAATTAAAAAAACCAAGTTGGCATAAATAAGAACTAAAGATGTGGAACCAAGCCCTAGGAGCAGGCTTTAATCCTTATAATGGGTTGTGCAACTAGCAAAAATATTTAGGTTGGAGAGGATCACTGAAGCCTATTTGCTGAGAAACATAGAGTCCAAAAGTTCACCTTAAAGGAAGGCATTGTTAACACCTGGAGACTCAAATAGTATCGGGCTTTACCATTAGACTAAGGGTTTGTTTGTTTAGCTTAATCAGGTCTTATCTGATTAAGCCACTTAAAAACCGGCTTTTTAGGCTGTTTGTTATGAGCTAAACTCAGAGTTGATTCAGCAAAGAAATCAGATTACGTATAATTTTATAGCCTGGGGATCAGATGAGTTTGCCGGTTTGATTTACTGAATTCGAAGTTCAAAGCCCTGATCCCTCTTCTCCCCCTGCCCTTGCTGTCCCTCCCTCGAATAGTGACTGGTTGGAGGTCTTCTGCCAATCGTTGTTGTTGTCGGCAGAAGCGGTGGTCATGCCGTTGTATGCTGGGGAAATCGGATAGTTGACCTTCACATTCGTGGCCAGCCCAAGGTAGTGGTTAACGTCTCCATCTCTGACCTCTTGGAGATTAAGAATCTCTCAATGAGCTCATTTGTTTCGGTGCCGACCTATCATTGTACAAGCCAAGCGTGGAATGCAATGTCGTCATCGAAGTTCTCATCATCGACATCGAAGTTTGGGGAAACCAGGTTCATGACACCGAATCCAGGGAGAGCTGTTGTGGCCATGGATGAGGACTGATGGGCTCACTTATCGTCCTATTAGCACTTGCTTTTAGCCCAGCCACCCGTGTGAGGAAATACCGAGCAAAGAGTGCTTCTGTGCTTCAAGGCATCGCTTGACTCAGATAGGTAATTCCTCTCTCTTCTTTTGGTTTTTCCTCTCCTAATTTTACTGCTTTTAACTATTTCTACATATCGAATTTGTTTCTGATTGTTCCAAGTTTTCATAAAAAATTTGATTTGATTGTTCCAAGTTTTAATTAATAATTTGATTCTAATTGTTACTAACATTAAACCACATACTGCTGTGCCGAGGATTTGCTGCCCCAAAGGATTTTTAAGTTTAAAATGTTGTGAGATGGAAAGAAAAGTAACATTAGAATCTTTTTGGTGAGTTTTTCTGGAACACTGACACTTAAATAAACTGTTGGAACCAACACATCAGAACTAAAATGGAATCCTATAATATATTGTCATGCTTATTATCATCTTTTTACTCTACTTGTACTGATTTACTTTTACATTCTTAAGATGGCACTTCTCTTGGTCATTTTAAGAGTGGGGCCTAGGAGGTCAATCTGGAAACACATGAAATGGAGGGGTGGTGGACGATCGACAATGGCTGACAGAGGCAACGAAATAGTCGTCCCAGCCAAAATCATTTTTGATAAGTGAGAAAGAAACGAAACCGAAGAAAGTATCAATAGCTCACAGCGGAGCAAGGAAAGCATGGCGGTAGCCCTGGCTGGTGCCTGTGGGTTCCTGGCGGCCAAACGAAGATAAGTCTAGTTGAGGGTGGTGGCAAAATCGTCCTCCTATCGCGAAAAAACGAATTTAAAAGGTGAGAAAAACTAAAGAAAAACGGGTACCTCATGGAAGAGAGGAGAGGACATGGTGGCAGTCATAGCCGGTACCTACATACTCGTAGCGGTAAGGCGAAGTGGATCCCAACAATAACTACTGGAATCCGATGACGGAGGAGGGACAACGGAGCAATCGGAAACTCACTTGGGTTTTCTCAAAACTTACTGGATGTGAAATTTTTTCTGGATGTCGAAAACCTTCTGGAATCAAATCGATGGATTTCATATTTATACTCTTTTTTTTCATTTGTCCCTAATAAGCATTAACCTCCTGCTTATGCATTATATCTCCAAAATTTGTTCAGAAAGTGCACGGTGAGGCCTATGGCCCGTGAATAAGCCCCACACTCGACTTTATGGAAATAATACCAAGGTCAAAAACGTAAATATAAATGCATTGAAGCATCACATTTTACTGCCAAAAATGACCAGAAAAATAGCAAACAAAACACAAAAAATCATAGAAAAATGAGGAACATTACAGTTATGGTCAAATGAAATCTGATATGATTTGGTGGGATCTAATATATTCTAAATCTACTCTGTTGTGTGTTATGCTCTACTCAATGATAGAGCAGGAGGTGTGATTCTGTTAGTGTTTTGTTTTGGTCTGTGATAGAGTGGAAAATGTAATTACGTTGATTTATTGGCTTCTGTTTAACTCTAATGATTTATGAGATTTTGTCTGATTCCGAATGATTTATTTGGATATAAGGATATTCATATTTTAATGTATAAGATTTGGTGATGCTTGATGCATGTATTAGCCATTAGGCATAACTACATTCAGATCTAATCGTATTGGAATAATGTCGATACTTACTTGGGAAACCAACGGCAAGGCAACGTTGGCCCGATCTGTGACGTTTGCTATTTTAAAATGAAATAATAAATATCATAATTTCGTTTGACACATGTACATTATACTTACGTGACCGAACGTGACGGCCGTCGGTGCATGTAACACACAAAATTAAATATGACATCATATGTAATATAAAAAATATCGGAGTAATTGCAAAACCAAAATATTATAAATATCAAGTTCATGGAGCATTGTAAAATTTAATTACATGCCTAAGATCACTCTGCGTAAAGCTTATAGTTATACAGAATTGAGGCATATCATGCCTTTAAATACTGAGCACAAAATAATTACAAAGATTAAATCTAAAGCAACAACCAGATATATATCGTTTTGATAACTCTTCCTCTTCTACCTCCATTCTAGTTGCAATTCCTAAATAATCTAGGGATAGGTGAGTACATTTATACTCAGTAGGTTGTATTAATATCTAAAGTAATGCTAAGCCAAAAATTCATAAAATAATTGAAAACTTAATCTGTGCCTTAAAAAAACACTTATGTTAGAAAACAATTTAGATATAGAACCAGAAACCGTTTGTTCATTCGATGACAATTCATCCAAATGTTGTGATACCCAATGTCATTCCCCCTGGCGTTCATCGGGCAAGAAGAGGCTCAGAAAGCCAAGAACTTTCCCAAGATACTTCACACCCTTGCGCGTGCCATAATGATTATTATTCTTGGTGAGTATCAAGGAGCCATGCTCCAATTTGGAAAAGGCTTTTGAATTGCTTAAAGTCCGATCCCACCACCACGTCTGGCATGCTCGATTTAACTAGAAACGGCTTTTGAACTACTTAATTCAGAGTTAAAATGGCTTAATAATGGAAGAAAGAATGTTTACGGAGTGGTAGAAGTGGAAAAATCACTTGGAGAAGAAATCCGGTTTCAAAATTCATAGCAGAACTTGTGGAAATGGGAAAGATGAATGCATGACGATGCCACATGTTGCGCATGCAGCACGGACACATCACCGCCCATGCGGCATGCGTCACGCATCGTGCTAACATGCATCTACTGGCATCAGCATGTTGATGCCAACTAATGCAGTAAATATTATTTTATTTATTAATTTTAAAAAAATTCCAAAAACTTTAAACGTGCATAACTTTCTATTCCGGACTCCGATTCACGTGTTCTTCACACTGATGGACTCGTATCAATGAGCTCTACAAAACTAGATCGCACATGGGGGGATTTCTAGCACTTTTTAAATGGTTTCTGCCCATGTGGCATGCTTCTCAAGGCCGTAACTTTTGACCTCGTTGTCCGATTAGAGCGGTTCAATGCCCGTTACACTCGTCTTTTAGCGCTCAATCACATCATTACAAAACCTATTGAGTAGAATCTTTAAGTAATTTCAACTTGATAAAAAGAACTTGAATATAAGCATTATTAGATATAAAATTATCTTCAAAAATCAGGGTCGGTACATGATCCAAATTAGTTATAAAATAAAGTTTTTCTTACCTACATGCAATGGAGTGTTTAATCGCCGTAGTGCATAGTGGAACATTACAATTTTCACACTCAGAGTTAGCCACTCCCAGCTAGTGATGATTATGTTTTTATTATAAAAAATTAATTTACTCAGATTTTGTGTTCCGAACCCCTGGTTCAGGTCAGATCTTTATATGGTATCAAAGCTTTTCTCTTTCTGCAAGAGGATAATGTTTGAAAAATATATAGTGATTTCATTTGAATCCCGATTTTAAATTAATCTTGAATCTTGTTTTGACTGTGTTACATTGAATTTAAGATCTGCACAATCTGTTTTGCAAGTGTTGCAATAGATGTAATACAAACTCTAAATTCAAACTTTGTG
The DNA here is from genome assembly GCA_035235625.1 of Saururus chinensis. Taxonomy (NCBI): domain Eukaryota; kingdom Viridiplantae; phylum Streptophyta; class Magnoliopsida; order Piperales; family Saururaceae; genus Saururus; species Saururus chinensis. The sequence continues at coordinate 36,197,497 of CP141140.1, forward strand.
TTCTGTATGTATGACACCGGATTTAGTACAAATTCAAATTTTGTAGGTTCTAATTTTTTTATCAAAAATGATTTGAAAATTCTATTTTGTATAAGTTGTATCAAATTTGATTTGAAATTTTGTTTTGTATGTTATATCAACTTCAAGATGAACTCCTATTTTTAAAATTTTGATTTTTAAATTAGGAATAATTTGAAAATAAGTTTTGAATGTGTGGCATCGGATTTGATTTGAACTCTGATTTTACGAATTCTGATTTTTAAATTGAATCAATCAAAAATATCTGTTCAGAATCCATTACATGATTTAAAAAAAATATGATTTTAGCGACTTCGATTTCAAAGAGTTTGTCAAATTTATTTAAATGACAGTAGAATTACCAAAGAGTGACCATCAAACGTTCTTGGTATGGGACATGAGGCACTAGTGGAAAACTCGATGGTTAATTCTACCATGGTATTGAAATGAAATGCGATTTCGAATTGTCTATTTCAAAAAATGTATTTGATTAAGAAATGAATTTGTTTTAAAGGACGGTGGAACTACTTAAGAGTTACAATCAAATACCCATGGTATGGGATGTGAGTTGTTAATTGAAAGCTCTATGGTAAATTCTACCAATATATTGACACAAGATTCAATTTTGAAATGTCTGCATTTTGAAAGTTAGTTTTTGGAAAAAAACAGTGGAAGTATCTAGGAAGAGCCACTAAATGCCCGTGGTATTAGCAAATTTTGCTAGTGTATTGAAATTAAACTCAATTTTAAAATGTCAGGGATTTGAAAGTTCAATTTAACTTAGAGCAAATTTGTTTCCAAAGGACAGCAACATTCCCAAAAAGAAACTGCAAAATACTTGTGGTATGGGACACGTGGTATTAGTGGACCGCTTTAAGGTTGAGTCTACTAGTGGATTTGACATGAAAATAAAGTCCAAATCCTTTGTGTTTTGAAAACTGATTTAAAATTAGTAAAGTTGTGTTGATGGATAGTAGATTTACTATGGAGAAACCATCAAACACCCATGGTATGGGACATGGGGGTTAGTGGATAGCTCTAAAGATGATTCTGCTAGTGTATGGAGATGAATTTTCATTTCAAGTCTGGTTTGTTTTGAAATATTTGCTCTAAGTGTGATTTGAACATGGAATATCTGATTTGAACTTGTTTTGAAAAAGAATGTTACGTTTTGAGTTCTTGAACTCTCTACTATGTCCCTTGGCCATAGGGTATTATGGCTTCTTGAGTGAACTGTGAGATGAGTGATTTGGTTTTATGGTTAGTTAATTAACCATGAACTTACATTCTAGATACATGCCATGTTTGGTCCTGATGTGCGGGAGTTAGCCGTTTGGTATCACGACATCTGTTAAAAGATTAAGGAGATACTTGCCATTAGGTGTCATAGCTTCCACTTTGATATCGAATGCTATACAAGTTATTAGGTATTTTAATTCTAATCCAATTTGAAGGGTAGTTATTTGGTATAAAGTCCAAAAACTATCAGAGCATGACTCCATGATACCCATCAAGAAAAATAATCATTTTTGTCGAGCACACAAGGGGTGAAGCATCATGGTAAAGCTCCTATTTTTTTTAGACTCCCGCTACCCCATGAGTGTCGGGGGGAATGCCATTTGATATCACGGCTCTGATACATCTATTTTGCTCTAACTCTAAAAATTTGTCTGATTTTAAAATAATAATTAAATTTTGTTATCCGATCTCAAATTATCAGATTTTTATTGTGCGATCTATCTGATGATTTAATTCCTAAAATTTTTGGATTTGTTTCTAGATTAATCAGTTTGTTCTACTCTGATTTGCTTCACTCTGATTTGATCTGCCTTGTTTCTAAAAAATGATTTATCCAATTTTTAAATTCATAAACAAATTCTGCATGATGTGATTTATCTGATTTTAAATTGGAATTTGTTTAAAGTGTTTTATCCGATCATAAATTATTGGATTATGATTATACATGAGTTATCAGATAAATAAATTTCCAAAAGGTTATGGAATTGTGTTTGAATGGATTTCATTAGCCCTACTTTACTGTTTTTTGTTTTGACTCTGAATAATGACTTATCTAATTTTAAAGTAATAATCAGCTTATTTTTGAAGTATTTTATCCAATCATAAACTATCGGATTATGTTTGTGAAGGTTCTATTTGATCTTAAATTATCGGATCATGCTTAGGAATGTGAAATCCTATTTTTATCTATAGGATTCTGTTTACAAGTGTTTAATCTGATTATCATTTATCGGATTTTGTTTTGTTTATCCGAGTAGTTATTGGATTATGTTCTCCAATTATCATTTATTGGATTGTGCTTCTAAATGTTGTGTCCAATTTTAAATTAATCAGAAACATGTCTGTGATTGTTGTATGAATAACAATCACATTCTATTCCAATTTTGTTGTCTTTCGAAGTGTGTTTTTGGGTGAATTACGAGGACATAATTCGTTTAAGGGGGAAGAATGTAACAACCCATTTTCTAATTATGCTTAACCCAAGAATTTAGGGGTAATTATATAATTTTTAGTAAAGTTTTAGGCAGTTTCAAAGGATGAAATCTTTGTATTCAATTAGAGCTCAAAGTAACTAATATAATGAATCTAAGAACACACGAAACGGAGGTCAGGAATCGAAAGTTACAACTTTGGGAAGTATGCCATATGGGCGGGACCTAGATAAAAATTCCAGGATAACCTACCCATGTGGGGTCTAGTTTTGAACGGCTCATCGATACGAGTCCATTCGTACCAAGAATGCGCAATTCTGATTTTGGGGTAAGAAGTTATCATTTTTTGAAGTTGGGATAGTATTTAAGTAAAACAATAATAAAAAAATAGAGAAAGGACGAAATAGATGACATCAGCATAGCCGAGACGGAGCCACGCCACTGCGCGAGCTGCAGCACGTCCATGAGACGTACGGTGGATGCACTTGAAACACGCACAGCATGCTGATGCGCATATCACTTGCACGACATCTACGACGGCTTGTGTTTTTTGCTGTGTGCTCGCATGCCTTCGATAAATTTGAATTTCTGTCTAAACTTCGGAAAGAGTTTTCTAGTTCGTTCTGAGTCCATTTTTATCAATCAGGAGGTGGTCTTAGCTAATTCGAAGGTGTTCTATGCAATGGAAGCATCCATTCTTTATGTTGGTGATATTATAAGGGGGGAACATTTTAGGGTAAGAGGAGGCTCTACCCATTGCCCTCGAGCTCTGAAAAGTGAGACATGGTCCAGAGCAAGAGGAGGTTTCGTCTTTTGTCATCGAGCTGCAAAGAAAGAAATATCCCCAGGTAAAGGGGAGGTTTTGTGTGCACTTATTGCTGAGAAAGGAGGAAAGAGTCTCCGGGTAAGGGGAAGGTATGTCCGTCGGCTATGAGCGCGTAGAGTGTAAAGTGTCCCAGGTTATGGGCGGTTTTGTCTATAACCTATGGGCATTGAAGGAGGAAACAGTCTCCAGGTAAGTGGAAGGTCTTTCCATCGCTTACAAGCGTGTAGAGATAAAAGTTTCTCCAGGTAGGGGAGTTTCTATCCACTGCCAATGGGCGCCAGAAGTGTAAAATGTCCTGGGATAAGGGTAGGTTATGCCTGTCGCCTTCAGGCCACAAAAGAGGGGAACATCTTGGGTTAATGAGAGAGAATGTATGTCTATTGCCTTCGGGTGCAATAAAAGAAACGTTGTGGAACAAGACGAGGTTCTGGCCTCCATCTTCAAACTTGAAAGGGAGGTCGCACTAAGGGAATGATCAACTTTGAATGTCACTACTTCCATAATTTCAGGGAGTAAGAATTTCTGACTTTTCAATTAAATATGATTTATATTCATGTGCATCTTAATTACTAATATTAATATAATAATTATGATATATGATTTTCTATGATATGATAGATTTTGATATGTTCTGATTCAATCTGCTTTGATCCAATCTACTCAGAAATGCTGTATTTTGATTTATTATGCTCCGATCTGACCTGACATGATCTGTTATGGTCGGATGAAATCTAATATGAACTGGTGGGATTTGATACGAACTAATCTACTATGTTGTGTGTTTTGCTCTGCTCTGTTAGTGTTGTAGAAGATTTTGTTATGCTTGATGCATATATTAGCCATTAGCCAGAACTACGTTCGGATCCATTTGTATTGGAATAGCATCGTGGATGGTATTCAATATGTATGTAGGCAACTAATGACAAGGCAACACTGGCCTGATCCAAATTAGTTACAAGATTATGTTTGTTCTGATCTACGCTCAATGGTGTGTTTCATCTCTGTAGTGGATAAAGGAATGTTATGACTCCCTCACTCAGAGTCTACCACTCTTGGTTGGTCTCATTCTAGTTTTCATGAAAAAGTAAAATTATTTTACTCATATTTTGTGTTCTGGACCCCTAGTCCGGGTTGGTTCTGGGGCCGGGGTGTTAAACTATATATATATATATACACACACACACACACACATCTTTTATAGACAAAGGCTACAAGAATACGGTCAAATAGCGTAATCAGTGAATGCCTCATAAGAAATTTACGTGAGGAGACTAGGTCAGGAACAAGCAGTTTCCCTAGTGGACTTCTACTATCATGAGACCTCATTGAATCGACGCTAGGATGCAAGGTAATTTAGGAGGAGAGTACTTTCTACCAAGTATACAATTTTGAGCAAATCGTTATCTTGAGGAAACTCTCGGATGTTCTAGTAGGTGAGTGTTGGGATGACTCACAAGAGGTGTTCAACCTCCAGGGGAAAATACTAACCTTCATAGAGGATGAAGTCACAGAAAGCAAGGGTAATTATTCAAAAGATTCTTCATGGGAAAGCTGTCGGAGAAGAATCTCATTGAAGAAGTTTTGAAGGAAGTGGCAGAAAACAGGCGTGTTGTCACCCACGATGACTTAGCACACTTGGACATAGTGCACATGGGGCCCCTTGTGTTATTCACATAGAGAAATAGATCTGTCTCCTAACCTTTGTGTGACTTTCTCGATGATCTGGCTGTTGTGGGGTGGTACAACAAGGCGGAAGATTTGATGATATGTTGTGTCGTAGTATACCCTCAGCCCACCACAACATAAAGAGTAGAGATAATGATCGCTCCACAACAGCCGGTATTCTCATTGGGGCTTCATTCATGCTATATCGTCTTATCAATAACACACTAGTGTAATTAGAGTGGTTTAGATACCACACTAAGTTGATTTCCATGTTATTGATAGAATGCTAGTTATGTTAGTGCATTACCGATAACATGATAAATTACCGTATTGTGTATCTTCAATTACTCAATGTAAGTATTTCATGTAAGCAATGACACGATTAGTTTAATAAGCAAGTAATCCATGACATGACGTACATGATATAGGATCACTATTAACAGGATTGTTTAGCTAACGTAAGTGTGGTTTTTTTAGCACACTTCTATATGGGCTCCAAGTTCTCCTCCATGTGGTTCAAGGTGATAGAGGTGGACAGGGTGTACCGAATTGCTGACGAATGTGGAGAAGGCTCTAAACTTGTCCCAACCGATAAAAAGTCGAGCAAGAAGTTGTTGGCTCATCACAAAGGAAGTGGTACAAGGAGATACTTGGGTGGTTGAAGATAGATTCTAAAGTGGTTTTGCAAATAACTCTAATTGCCAAGAAGGAGAAGCCAACAACGCATTCTATGAAACAAAGGAAAATGGTATTTGTTCAAGCGTGGCCAGATGTTTGGATAATCTCAACCAGGAAAAGACATCATTGACATCTTTATCAAGCCATTAGATGTCATGACTAGGATTGTTGACATCATTTTGTAGAAGGCTGCCATGTAAGGAGAGCGGGGTTGGAGCACCGAAAGTGTGCAAATTGCGCTGTAGAGAGTTCAAAAAGCTCCTGACGTGGCCGCGAGTTTTATAGAACAGATGCAGCTGTTGTGCACGATGACCAACTCGACCCCTGTTTCACTGCTTATTAGTTACTTTGACTTACTTTATTATTTCTGTACGATTTGCTATTGTAATAGTTAGTATGTTGGATGTTTAGATGTATTCTAGGTTGGTTCAATCAGTGGCCGGGCCGAACCACTGACTGTTAGGCGCTCCTAGGGAAGTGGGCCGCCCGGGTTGGGTTGGCGCGACTCCCTAGGGGACTGGTCGTCCCCTATATGGGTCGATCCCTGTTGCTTTTGGAGGTTATGCAAAGTATTGAATCTCAGTTCTCCCCTTTCTTCTCCAATTCTCTCCCCTTTCACTGCATAGTACTCCTAGGTACCGTTTGTGCCTGCAATCAGGCACAACATTGGTATCGGAGCATTACGGTTCTCGGACATGGCTCGAGGAAAGCAAACTGTTGCTGTTCCGGAGGTTCAGACGGAGAAGGAGGCACCAGCGTCTGCTTCTACGGACAGCCCGAAGGACGATCTTCCTGCCACTGCCAGCGATGCTAAGTTCGACAAACTTATAGCAGCGCTGGAGACTCTGACATCGTACATGGAGAATACAGTCAAGGGCGAAGTCCTGGGGCGCACAGCGCCCATTCTGCCAGGGCCGCCTCCTATGGTCATGGAGAAGGGCGGGCCGTCCCATACTGCTGAGACCACCCTCCCTTGCCCTTCGGCGACCGTGGACGTCGACACACGAGTTTTTCCTAGCCCAGCGCGCTTCCATCCCGGAATTCCAGCCCCAGAGGGGCGCCGCCAGGCCTGGGACATGCGAGGCACACCAGGTGTTCGAGATAATGCCCAGATGATGCCGCCCGCCCCCAACCAGTTTCCAGACGCAGAGGATGATTGGGACGATTATCCGGAGCATCGCGGCAGAGCCCGTGGGGGGGCTGAACCTCGTCTCGCTTGTTTGCAGTTCCCTCGCTATAATGGGGATGATGACCCTGTAGAATGACTGTATAAAGCAGAGAAGTTCTTCTCCTATCAAGGCACGAATTCTGAGGCAGAGCGCCTGCGCATAGTGGCCTTTCATTTGGATGGCGATGCATCGGTTTGGTTCTAGAACTTCGAGAAAGAGGTGCGCTATCCTACTTGGGCAGCATTCTCTGATGAAATCTGCACACAGTTCGGCCCCAATGAATTTCAAGATTTCAATGAAATGTTGTCCGCCTTGCGCCAGACCACTACCGTGCGAGCCTATTATACAGACTTCATGAAGATCGCCAACAGGCTGCCGGAATGGCCTATGGCCGCTCTGGTGGGAACGTTCAAGCGTGGGTTGAAACTAGAAATCTCAGAGGAGATGTGCCACTTCCCTTGCACCAGTATGCGGGATGTGGTGCGACATGCACGGATCGAAGAGGAAAAGTTGGCCCGTCAGCGCAAGGGCAGGCGCTTGGGACCTCCACCCCGGCCTGGACTGAGCTCTACTCCTATGGTGACTGCTTCGGGCAATCCGGCCATAGGCCGCCCAGGCCAACCGGCTACAACAGCCGCGCCCATTGTTTGTCGTCTCACACCTGCCCAGATGGACGAGCGCCGGGCCAAGAGGCTGTGCTTTCGTTGTGATGAAAAATTCGTACCTGGACATCGCTGCGCTGTTAAGGGCAGCTTGCTCGTGGAGGAGGTCGACGACGAGGTGGACAGCAAGGCCGATGCTACATTAGTCGTAACCGAGGAAGCGCTGCCTGAGATTTCAGTCCATGCATTTGCTGGCACTTTCACTCCGCGCACTATGCGGGTGCGGGGATTTCTGAAGCGGGAGTAGGTAGCTATCTTGATCGACAGTGGCTCTACCCATAATTTTATTAATGATAAGGTAGCTCAGCGCCTCGGCTGTGTGGTGTCAGACTCGAAACCGTTCGAGGTATTGATTGGTGATGGTAGGCACCTTCGGAGTACCGGTGTGTGCGCCCAGATTGCTCTCTCGATTCAGGGAACTGTCTTTGTCACCGACCTTTTCTTGTTGCCCACAAAAGGGGCAGATGTCGTTTTGGGCGTACAGTGGCTGCAGGAATTGGGTGATGTTGTGTGGAATTTTCGGGATATGGTGATGGAATTTGAGCACCAGGGCCAGCAGGTTCGGTTGGAGGGGTCACGGCCTGGCACTCTTCTTGCGGCCCAGGACATGGGCTCCTTCTTCAGGTTTGCCCCGCAGGGTATTCTTTTGCAGCAGCGGGCTATTATGGGCGTCCCACAGGACAGGATTCCATCTGATTTGCAGGTGCTCTTGCATGAACATGACGACTTATTCGCTAAGCCGCAAGGGCTGCCTCCCATCCGGCCTCATGACCACCATATCTCCATTCTTCCAGGGGCGGCACCAGCCAATGTCCGGCCCTACCGATATCCTCACATCCAGAAGTCGGAGATTGAACGATTGGTCGCGGACATGCTACAGTCCGGCATCATTCGTCCTAGCACGAGTTCTTATTCGTCTCCTGTGCTTTTGGTTCGCAAGAAAGATGGCTCGTGGCGGTTTGTGTGGATTACCGTGCTCTGAACGCCATCATTGTCAAAGATAAGTACCCCATCCCTATGATTGAAGAATTGTTAGATGAATTGACAGGCGCCAGCGTCTTTAGTAAGCTTGATCTTCGTTCTGGGTATCATCAGATTCGTGTGCAGCCCTCTGATGTCCACAAGACAGCATTCCGGACTCACGATGGCCACTTCGAATTCTTAGTCATGCCTTTTGGACTGACCAATGCCCCCTCCACGTTCCAGTCTTTGATGAATGATATTTTTCGGCCTTTCCTTCGTCGGCACCTATTGGTCTTCTTTGATGATATTTTGGTCTACAGTCGGTCGTGGGATGAACACTTGACTCATCTCAGGTCGGTTTTCTCTATATTGCGTGCTAATTCCTTATTTCTGAAGCGTTCCAAGTGTTCCTTTGGTAGCCCGCAAGTGGAGTATTTGGGCCACATTATTTCTTAGAATGGTGTTGCTACTAACCCGGCCAAAGTGGCCGCTATGCTATCATGGCCAACCCCAACATGTGTCCGAGCGCTGCGGGGTTTCCTTGGTCTTACCAGCTATTATCGCCGGTTTATCCAGCGGTATGGTGAATTGGCTCGTCCTCAAACAGAACTATTGAAGAAGGGGGCGTTCATATGGTCGCCAGCGGCCCAAACAGCCTTCGATGAGTTAAAGCAAGCCATGGCGTCTGCCCCAGTCCTGCTCCTACCGGATTTTAGTCGGCTGTTTGTGGTGGAGACGGATGCGTCGGAGAAAGGCTTGGGTGCTGTCCTCTTGCAGGATGCCGGCCCCTAGCTTATTTCAGCAAAGCACTCGCTGGTCGCTCCTTGTCTATGTCCGTGTATGAGAAGGAAATGTTGGCTATCATCCTCGCCATTGCCAAATGGCGCCCGTATCTTTTGGGTCGTCGTTTTCTGATTCGTACTGATCATCAACCGCTGAAATATTTTTTGGATCAGCGTGTGTCTACTCCGGCTCAGCAGAGATGGGTGAGTAAGTTGCTTGGCTATGACTACGAACTAGTGTACAAGAAGGGGTCCGACAATATCTTTGCTGATGCGCTCTCTCGTAGTCCAGCCCCTGGTTCTTGCTGCACCATCTCCACCCTGTCTTGCCCGTTTATTGAGGAGCTCCAGCGCGCATATGGTTTGGATTCATGGACGCAAGGAGTTATTGACGCCATTTAGGTCGAACCAGCAGCCCGGCCTTTCTTTGTGTGGCAGGATGGCCTTCTATTTTGGAAAAACCGCTTGTGGGTACCGGAGGTTCCTGAAATGCGCAGCCGTATCATTTCCCATTTCCATGACACTCCGGTGGCTGGTCATGAGGGGTCCTTCCGTACATATAAGCGGGTTAGTCAGAGCTTCTTATGGAGGGGTGTTCGTCGTGCCGTCCACGATTACGTCGCAGCTTGTGATGTTTGTCAGCGGGCGAAAGCCGCGACCACCTCCCCCGCCGGGTTGCTCCATCCCCTGCCTATCCCCGAGCAGGTTTGGGATGACATTTCGATGGATTTTGTGGAGGCTTTACCGGTCGTACAGGGTAAGTCCGTCGTCATGGTAGTGGTGGACAGATTGTCGAAGTATGCCCATTTTTGCGCACTTGGCCATCCCTTCACTGCAAAGATGGTTGCTGAGCTCTTCGTTCGCGAGGTGGCCCGCTTGCATGGTATGCCTCACACTATTGTCTCTGATTGGGATTGGATATTTCTCTCACAGTTTTGGCAGGAGTTTTTCCTATTGCAGGGGTCTTCTTTACATATGAGCACCGCTTATCATCCTCAGACCGACGGCCAGACAGAGGTGGTTAATCGTTGCTTGGAACAATACCTCCGTTGTTTCACCATGCAGCAGCCCTGCAAATGGCTTCAACTCCTTCCCTGGGCTGAGTGGTCGTATAATACGGCTTATCATACGCGTGCTGGGTTCACCCCATTTGAGGTGCTTTATGGGCGGCCGCCGCCGACTGACTTATCTTATGTGCCGAGTTGTTCCTCTGTTGCCGAGGTGGATTATATGTTGCAGACACGGGATGAGGTCTTACGCCAGTTAAAGGAAAATCTCTCAGCTGCCCAGAACCGGATGAAGCAGGTTTATGATCGTCATCATATGGATCGGGAATTTGCTGTTGGTGATTTGGTATATATCTCGGTCCTTCCCCAACGTCAGACCTCTCTGTTTCAGCCGGTGCACTCCAAGCTGGCTCCCCATTTTCATGGCCCGTATGTTATTGAGGAGCGTATTTGACAGGTGGCCTACCGCCTTACTCTTCCTCCTGATTCTTTAGTTCATCCGGTGTTTCATGTCTCTCGTCTGCGACGTTTTGTGGGTGATGCTGCTGTGGCGTGTGCCGCTCCTCCGCCTCCTTTAATGGGGCCACCTGTGTCCGCTGCTCCTGTTCCTGCCGCTATTCTCCAGAAGCGTCGGGTTCGCCGCTCTGGCCGTATTGTCACTGAAGTTTTGCTGTCTTGGTAGGGTCAGCCTTTGGATGATGCCACGTGGATGCTTGAAGATGACTTTCTGGCTCGATTTCCTGGTTGGTCGCCTTGAGGACAAGGCGAATTGCGGAAGCGTGGTGGAGTGTTGTGTACGATGACCAACTCGACCCCTGTTTCACTGCTTATTAGTTACTTTGACTTACTTTATTATTTCCGTACGATTTGCTATTGTAATAGTTAGTATGTTGGATGTTTAGATGTATTCTGGGTTGGTTCAGTCAGTGGCCGGGTTAGCCGAACCACTGACTGTTAGGCGCTCCTAGGGAAGTGGGCCGGCCTGGGTTGGGTTGACGCGACTCCCTAGGGGACTGGTTGTCCCCTATATGGGTCGATCCCTGTTGCTTTTGGAGGTTATGCAAAGTATTGAATCTCAGTTCTCCCCTTTCTTCTCCAATTCTCCCCTTTCACTGCGTAGTACTCCTAGGTACCGTTTGTGCCTGCAATCGGGCACAACAGCAGTCTCCTCATGAAGAAATATATCATTTTGCGAATGAAGTTGTTCATCATTCTGCTCATGAAGAGCAAAAATTTTTTTTCCTCAATTTGGAGATGGTTATTTCATTTTCCGTAAGAATTATCATCTTATATTTAATGATACGCCCTACTTGGAAAGGTGTGTTATCAATATCATGACATATTTTCATTTCATATTATCATAAAAACAATGAGGTTGTACATCGTGTCATGAATAACATGCCAGTTTGTATTATCGTCTTATATTCAAAATGACGTCTGATCGATAACACGACCTTTTGTATTATTGTGTTAGATTCAAAACAATTTTGGAATAGTCATGCCATCGATAACATGCTAGTTTGTATTATCATCTTATATTCAAAAAGACTTTTGAGTACTCATGTCATCAATAACATGAGTTTTTTTATTGTCTTTGATTCAATACAACTTTTGGAATTGTCATCAATCACACGCTTTGTTTAGTTTTCTTGTATATACTAATACAACTTGTTACTTGTATTTTGCATAGAAAAGGGAACCCAAAGCTGACTCCTGAAAAAAAAATAAGGGTCCCAAGGTTGAAAGGACCGTTATCACTAGATTCCTGAAGAAAATTAATGAGGAAGTTGTGCAAGCCCGGGAAAAGGAAGTGTTGCAAGCCCGGGCAGAAGTGGTGCCTCCAAAGTAAATAAAGCTAAAAATTAAGAAACAAAAAGCTTCAGATGTTGGCCCCATCGCATCCCTGCTACCACCCGCACATAGGAGGACGAGGTACATGGTGGCTAATCCACCAGCACAAGCAGCCAATGGGGAGGTAGACAAGGAGGATGCAGCCAAGGTGGAGGCAACTAAGGAGGAGCCAACCAAGGTTGAGGCAGCGAAGAAGGTGCCAGGCCGGGTTCGTCCAAAGCCAATTAGCGTCTTCCTAGCCAAGAAGATTGGAAAGCAGACTTAGCTAGCAAGGGAGCAGGGGGAGGTGAGTCCAGGGGATGAAATTCCATTGGCAGTTGTCCCTAGCACATAAATTGTCCCTGCCCTAGAGGAATTTATTCCAAAGTCTCCTACCCCGGCCGCTGAGTACTCAAATGCTGCTACTAGCTTGGTCACCATATCGGATACTCCCGATCCATTTGATCAGAAATTACTAGAGAGTATTAGAAGCATGATAGATGTTGAAGAGCATGTTGAGAAGAAGCAAAAGGACAAGGAGTAGATCGCGTGGTGTTGCACAACTACCTATTTCATCAGGAGTGCATAACAAATAAGGTTACAATTAGTTTATGGTTTTTTTTCTTGTTATTGGTGACATGAAAGTTCACATATCCTGTTTCGAATAACACGATATGTAAATTCACCTAAAGGCCGTGAACGGAGTTCGCATTATTGATAACACAAAATTGCCACATGTCATGGTTTCAATAACACAATAAGTTAAAAAATATGATTATCGTCTTCTTATAGTGTTTGTATCATGTTTGCAATTACACAATATATCATTTGTCATGTTATCACTTACACGATGGGTTAGAGTGTCGTGTTTGTATTTACACGACTTATCGTATGTCATATTATCACTAACACAATAATATTTTGTTGATTATATTAGGTGATTGACATATTCTGCGAGCTACTAGATGAACGAAATATGAGACATCCCAACATTTATCCAAACTACTTCTTCGGGAAATTTGTCATTCACCACTACTACAACGTAGAGACACAACATGAGAAGGTGAAGATGTGTCCCCAAATTGTCAACAACTTGATGAAGGGGCTTAATGTAAACACTAAGAGTGCCTTCATTCTGATCTATGTCACTGCCAATTTCCTTCTTTTCATTGCCCGTTGCAGGGAGAAGAAGTTCAGGTGGTATAATCCACTAAAGGGTAACCAAAGTCACCACTTTGCCAAGGTCGACAAGGTTAGAATCCATGTTCCCACAGCCATGTTGAGGATGAAGGTGCGACAAAGTGGCCACTGACAAAGATCCAAAAATTTCCCTATCAAGAAATGAATGAAAACTGTAGGGTGTTTTTGATGTACTATGTTGCGAAGCTAGCCATAGAAGACTTTCAACCAGATTTTACCCAATTAGAGATCACTATGTTGGTCAGGTTGTAAATATGTGCGACAATTCTTCATGTACAAATTGATTAGGAGTTTGATGCTTCTTCGAAGGAGTTGTAGTAGTGTGTTTATTTTCCCCCTCTCTTACAATGTACAATTGGTAACAAAACAATTCTTGTTATATTCATTGGAATGATTTTTTAATCATGTAATAATTAACACATCTTCTAAATTACCACAACACCCACACAAGATAGGTCATGTAATTGACCAATAGATCATATTATCAACAACATGCACACTAGGCAGGTCGTGTTTTGAATAACACGTAGTAAAGTTAGGTTGTGTTAACGATAAAATGCATGCCGGTTAGGTCATATTTTGGACAACACACACACTAGGGTAGGTTGTGCCATTGATAACACAAGATCAAGATAAGTCATGTAATTGACCAACAGATTGTGCTATCAACAACATGCACACTAGGTAGGTCATGTCATCGATAACATTCAATGAACTTAGGTTGTGTAGGAATCCAACAAATCATTTTATCAACAACATGCACTTAGGATGGGTCGTGTGATATCTAACACAAACTACTATTAGGTCGTGTTTGGGACAAAGCGAATTTCTCTTTTGTCGTCTTACCGATAACATGAATTTCATGCATTGCAAAAATTGATATGCAAACAAACTTTCTCTTTCATTATTGGTAGTTGATGAGTACATTGCCTTAGCAACAAAAAGAGAAAAAAATACATAAGTAGACTACAAAAGTACAAAAGTTAAAAAATAGAAAAATGAAAGTAAAACATCTCACACCATTTGTCTATAGGAGCATGACCCCATGAGCCATTAGAAAAAAATGCTTATAGACATTTGGGACATTGAAATAACCCCCGATTATGACTCTTCTGCCTAAGAGATGGATGAGAAGAGCGGTGCGGATGATTAATGGGCTGAATTGGCAAATTTATTTGATAATAAATCCCATTAATCTTCGACATTGACCTTCTAATCTGCCTAGAAAGCAGATGAGTCATAGTCGGGCATTATTTCAATGTCCCAGTGTCTTGTGATGGCTCATGAGGCCTTGCTCATGGACACAGATGGTGTGCAATACATCAGTCGGCAATTGCCCTTCACCCATTCGATATCTTCGTTCATCATAAGCCAGTCACCTATCGCTTTATCGTCAATCTCCAGTAGCATTTGTCATTGTCAGGTGCCCACCTCCGACCATGTTTCTTAGGCGGGAAGGAGGTGGGCACCGAATGGTCATCTGAGGGAATATTTGAGGATTTATATTTGCCGAGATGGAACTAGAGGTGAAGTAAGGGCTGCGTCCAAAATTGGTGTGACACTTTCATTTTCTACACCAAAAATTGGTGGGACACTTTTGAAATTGGTGATCATGGCCAAAAACATTGGTGTGATGCATCAAAAATTGGCATAATTTAGTTAATGCTTTGGTCGTGTTATCAATAACATGAAGTACAGTTATCGTGTAATTGGTAATACATAGTGAAAAAAATATATGTAATATTCATTATAAGTCCTTTTTTTTATCGTGTAATTAGTAACTCATATTCACTTTGATCATGTTTTCGATTACATAATATGTATACTGAAGACAATATGACAAATGAAATGATCAATATCATCTTATCGACAACACAAACTCCGTTAAGGTTATGTTATTGAAAACACAATGTGCATACAATATCATATATGGTAACATGAAATTCATCAAAAATCATGTTTCTAAGAACAAAACTATAAAATGACATTTCCTCCAATCAACAAAAAATGAGGGTAGATAAGGCACCCCGATAGATGTTCCCCATCCTTATGTCATTTTCCTACTCTTTTGTTTGCCCACCTTTTGCTTGTGCTTGGACCAACAGCCACATTTGGAGGGTCATCTTGTGTGCTACCGCAGTGTTTGCGATTGTGACCCAACTACCCGCATGCTCCAAATTTGCATGGGGCTTTGACCTTGGGTTTTGACTCTATTCAGTTTTTCCTTGGACGTCTCCACTACTTGAGTGAGTTACATGTGTTGAATGAAGGCAGAACTCCAGTCGGTGAACAATGGTGCCAATCCATCATTGGGTATAATAGCTCTCAGTATGTCATTTTATATATCTATGTGGAGTATCATTTTTTATAGTAATCAGACACATAGAAGTGCATGTTTACACAGTAGCCCCATATGCTAAAACTTTTTGCATGTGCAGTTATGTTTGACCAAATTCACTACATCTTGTTGAATGAATATCATGTGAATGAGAATACGATAAGTTATATTATAGTGTTGTCAAAAACACGACCCATCAACACATGTCATATGCTAATAACTATCATGTTATTTTAACAGATAAACAAACATGTTATTGTGGATAATGTATGAACATACACATGACATTAATTGCATTTTACCTGGCAATGTAGTGAGTTAACCTAGAATTTGTACTTTGATACCAGCAATACATGCACATTCCTTGCTTCTTCTCTTTTGCTTTTGATGTGTTTGCGAGCAAATAGGGTTACATCTTTGGTCATATTTTACCCATTTGTCTGACATTTCTCAAAGAATGCAATTGCATTCTCCCTTGTATGCTTAATTAACCGAGTAATAGGCATCGACCTTGCTTTTTTTAACATTGCATTAGCACATTCAGACCTATTTGAGCTGAGTGTTCCATATCTTTTGCCTGAAAATGCAACATTGGCCCAATCCTCTGTACCTATCTTATCCATGCAAGCAAATGCTTCAAGATTTTGTTCTTTAATGTTGTTCATATGTCATCATAGACGTTATGCCTGAAAGTTTCAATTGCTACATGGAGCAAGTTCTTTATCTTTGAATATGTCCAATATATTTGTTGCCATGTGACACATGTAATATCCATGGTGTGTAGAGGGAAAATACTGCTTAACAACATTTGCCAAGCCCTTCATTCTATCAGAAACAATTGTATCCAACTCGGCTGGAGGATCAAAAAATAGAAATTTTGAAGCAATTATAGAAACCAACTCAAAGTTTCCTCACACTCTTCTCGGCCACTGTAAATGCGATGCATAGCATATTATTGTTCTCGTCTAATGAAATTGCTATCAATAGCTGACTGGGATACTTTCCCTTTAAGAAAATTGCATCTACGGTTAACATTGGCCTCATTGTTGTTCTAAAAGCTCATGAAACTGGCCCAAACATCCAAAAGACACTTTTAAAATCATATCCCCCTATAGGTCCATGAATATCACATGATCTAATTGGAATTGTTGCACTCCCAGGATGAATCCTTTCTATCTGAATTTCGTATGCAGGAAGTATGAGATAGGATTTGTCTGGGTCCCCATCGATTAAATAACACAGTGCTTTACCTCCACAACTGGATTTTTCATAGTTAACATTAAAAAAGATTAAACGACAAGTTAACAAGTCGTGTTCCTGTAAACATGAAAAGATTCTTAGTCATGTTTTTCGTAAAACCGGACTTTATAATATGCGTGTTAATGTTAACACAATAGGTAAACAACTCGTGTTTTAAGGAAATGTAACTGTAAAAGCCTCTTGCGGCCGATAACATGTCATATTCAAAATTCATATTTTCGTAAACACGACTCTGTAAATATCATAAGAGTGATTTAATTGCACGCCAACATTTCTTGTAGTTCACAGTTATTCCCCAATGCTTCAAAATATATCTTGCGACATTTTTTGGTGTAATATCTATTGAATATTTAAATAGCCCATAACATTTTCTCGCATTCCAAAGGTGCAATGCTAAAGAATGGTCGATTGACTTCCTTTGCGTCCCGCACAGATGGTTAGGTACTAACCTTGTCACAGTCACGTGATCTCCTATGTTTGAAGCCCTTATGTACCACTTGCAAGTCGGAGCACTTTGAGACATTCATATTCTTGTTCTCATCCACAACTTGTTATGTGAAATTTTCCTTTATTGCAAGGTTGATCAAAACCCTCTTAATATATACCAGGCTTAGGAAACATGCATTAATTGGAGTTGATTTTGGTTGTCCAATTGAAGTCCTTATCGCAACCATTGTAACCGACATATCTTCAAATCTAGTTTGAATGACTTCTGTAATAGGTTCTGTAGGCATTGGAATGTTGTACGATGTGTGACATGGATTTGTTGAGTTAAAATCTCCTAGCTCTCCCAATCTGCAATGGATATTAATGTATTAATCAATATACGATATAACTCAACATCGTGTATTTGATTACACACTTAGATATCGATGACAATATTTATACAAGTCATGTTATTCAATCTACGCTAAAAAGAATGTGGTGTATCGCTTTTGTATTTTGCATCATTAGTTATGCAATATTATAAATATCATGTTTTTGTTGAGCACGATATTCATTTTGATAAACACAATAGTTTAAATATCATGTGTTCGAGTACATAATAAAGGATGCTATTGTGTAATCTAAAATTCATTGTTACCTGACTATTTCGTAAGTGAATCGTGTAACATTGACTGTCGTGTGCAATCTGCCCTTCAAACTAGGGTGAGCTGATACCACAGGTGATTTATCTTTATTGATAGTCTGGCTCCTTTCCACTAATGGTGATTTGTTACCGTTGTCAGGCTCTTTCATCTCTGCATACAATGATAACACCTCTTTATTTACCTTCTTATGAATGAAAAACACATATTCTATGTTTTCATCGTCTTCTAATTCATATAGAATGTATGATTGGGAAAATGGTATCAAATACTTCAAAGTCATTACCATTGAAGGCAAGTCTTTTTTTAATTTTAACCCGCAGCTCGCCAAACCCCATTGACAAATCAATGCTCATCAATGGCGCCTTTCCACCTACATACATGTCATCATTGCCTCCAACAATTTCAATGAACACATCATAATAAATGAATTCTGACAGAAGATAAATTTCTATTCACACAAGTGGTTGGATCATAATTGCCAAAAATCACACAACTCCCAAAGTTCTCTCTTTCTTTTTTCTAAAGTAAAGTAATTACATAACAAACCTAGTGATTATGAATAAAAACCATAATTCCATATGTGTCTTCCCACAAAGTAAAAAATTGTTGCACTAACTTATTGAGACAACTACATACAAGATGATGGTCTTTCAGTCATTTTGTATATTGCCTATAATTTACTACCATCCTTGAGCCTAACTTTTCAAAAAATTCTTAGTCAATAATCCTATAGCTAAAACTAATGGAATGATATAATTTGATTGCGAGAAAGATAAAAGGGTACAAGCCACAATTAAAAGATGATTCTTGTCTCTACATCAACTATAAAAAAATCACTGTGAGGGCATTCTCGTAGAAGTATTTCAAACTTTTGAAATTGAAGGAAAAACTAGTTCAAACCTTATGTTAGACTAAAAATGATCTTGCACTAATATGGACTTCATATGATGATAACCTGGCAGACATAGTAGAATAATATCCCAAGGCCTGTCAAGCACTTAATTCCAAATGTAAAAATTCATTCATAATTAGAACCTTCCATGAAAGGGAAAAAGCACCTTAGCTAGAAGTGCAAACCACTTGCCACCATAATTGTTCCAAGTACTTATAAAAAGTATAAGTGGCTCATTTGGCATAAATCCAAGAGAAAATTACTCTGCTAAGAAGAACTAGAAGATAAAGTTTAATAACAAAAAGATGCAGCTACAGTTCACGTCCAAGTGGTAAGACGGTTTTGGGTCTTTGCCACTTCAAAACTGCTTCGATCTTAGTAGGGTCTACTGCTATTCTATTTTTAGAAATAACCTGACCCAAGAAAACAACCTGATCCAACCAGAACTCACACTTACTCAACTTAGCATATAGCTGGTGGCCTCTTAGGGTTTGAAGAACTATTTGTAAATGTGCTTGATGTTCTTTGGGAGTGGAAGAGTAGACTAATATGTCATCAACAAAAACAATCACGAATTTATCCAAGTAAGGTCGAAAGACTCAATTCATAAGCTCCATGAATGCTGCAGGAGCATTCGTCGATCTGAATGGCATTACTAAAAATTCATGGTGGCCATATTGGGTACGAAAGGCTATTTTTGGAATATCTTTATCCCGTATTCTCAACTAGTGGTATCGAAACCTTAAATCTATTCTTGAGAATACTTTTGCTTCTTGTAATTGATCAAATAGGTAATCTATCTAAGGCAAAGGATACTTATTCTTGATAGTTACTGAGTTAAGCATCATATAGTCTATGGAGAGTCTCAAGGATCTATCCTTTTTCCTGACAAAGACGACAGGAGTTCCCTAGGGTGAGACACTTGGTCTAATAAATCTTTTATCTAATAACTCCCGTAATTGACTCTTTAATTCTTTTAATTCTACAGGAGCCATACGATAGGGTGCCTTAGAGATAGATTCTGTTTCTGGTTGTAAGTCAATATTAAAGTCTATCTCCCTCTTTGGGGGTACCCGAGGAAGACAATCAGGAAATACCTCTGGGAAATCCCTTATCACTTCAATATTTTCTAGCTTGGAAGATGAAGGCTCCTCAGAAATTACTCTAGCAAGATATGTTTGACATCCTTTAGATATCAATCGATGTGCCTACACAGCTGAAATGATACATGCCCCTGAAGGATCTCTGTTTCCATAAAAGGTAAATTTTTCTTCCCCTTGCCAATTGAACATGACTTTCTTCTTCTTACGATCTACAAAGGCCTCATTGTCGGCTAACTAATCCATTCCTAATATGACATCATAGTCGGTCATACTTAATAGTATTAGGTTAGCCTTCCATTTTTGGTTTTCTAATGACATTGACACATCGTGTAGAGAGTTTTGAGCTATAAAAGTTTTTCCTACATGAGTTGACACTTCTAAGATATATCCTAGTTCCATAACTGGATAATCCATACTTAAAGCAAAGTCACAGGATATAAAAGAATGCATCGATCCTGGATCTATTAAAACCTTAACAACTTTATCCAAAACTAGAAGTGTACCTTGTATAACTCCTGCTGAAGTTTGAGCTTCTTCTGTAGTAATAGCATACACTTGCCCCTAAGCCTTTGGCTTTTGCTCCGGCTTGATTTCTTCTTTGATTTTCTTTTTGGGGCATTCCTTGATTTTGTGTCTAGGGTCTCCACATGCAAAGCATCATCTCTCGGAGAAATAACAGATCCCTGGCAGATGAAATTGGTTGCATTTGGAGCACTTCTCTAACTTTTTCTCTCTTTGGTTTTGGGGCAGTGGTCTAGAGGTCCTTTGAAATTTTAGATTATTGAACTGGTTACGGGCCATCATTTTTCTTTTCTGATCTTCAATTTTGTTTTTTCTCAGCCAAGAATTCCTGTTATTCTTGCTCTAGCAATAAAGCCAATTCCATAGCCTTGGCCAAAGTAGTAGGTTGAAATCCTACTATTCATCTACGAAGCCCATTGTTTAATCCTCTAACAAACTTTTAGGCTTTCTTTAACTCCGTGGAGCTAATGTCAGGAGCGAAGCGTTGTAACTGAACATATTTGTTTTCGTACTGAAAGACTGTCATATTACCCTATTGGAGACCAAAAATTCTTTCCCTTTCTTCTCCTGGACATGAGGAGGGAAATATTTGTTGTACAACACTTCTCTGAATTCTTCCCACTTGATATTCCCTTTATTGGGGAAGAAATTCTACTCGGCCGATGGCCACCAGAAAGCCTCCTCTCCTGTCATAGCAAAAGTGGCTACATCCACTTTCCTTTATTTAGGGACTTTCAATGCCTTAAATATCCTTTCGACTTCGAATGTCCACTTCTCAGCAGTTTTGTTCATCTTCTCCATAAAACTCGGGAGTGATTTTCTTAAATCTCTCAAGCAAGTTTTCCTCTCATTATGACTATTTTCAGTTAGCTCCCTAAAGTTACTTAAGGGGTTAGGGGTTAGGGCTAGGCTGAAAACCATGGGTCTGCAGATGCTGAGTCATTCTTTGAATCATTAAGTCAAGAAAATTGTCCATATGATTTTCAGGTGATGCCGCATCCTAAGCAGCATTCTCGGCTTGGATAGAATTGCAAAACAATTGTACTTCCTTGTCAAAAGACATTTTGGGGAGCTAGTAGATTGTAACAACCTTGAATTCACGAGAAATTTTGTAAACTAAAAGTATATATTTATAATCATTATCATATTTACATAATACAGAAGAAGTGTATCTAATAAACTTAACAAGCCAAAAGACTCAATTTACATGAAAAGAAGTATATCTACTACACTTGTCAAGATACTATTATACCAAAAGACTCAAGTAAATGCAAACACACATTTTTTTTTAAAGTTGAGACCAACGTTTAAGGGAATATTTTCCTAGACATGCACTGAAAGAAATAGTGTCCTCCCTCCTCACAGATAGGACATAGCTCAGGTATTGGCTCTCTGTACCAAGGGCATTGACAGTAATAATGCCCCCTCTGTATACCACACTATTCCTTTACCCTTATCACCCCATGGAGCACACTTAGCTTCCACTTCTTCGGCTTTAGGGGGTAGGATATTTAAGTCAAAGTCTCTCATAGGGTTGGCTATCCCCTCACCTTCACCCGGATTGTTTATCCCATATTTTCTCTCATCTCACCCATGCCCATATCTCCCCACATCACACCCATACCCATATTTTCCCCCATCTCATCCTCACCTCAGGTTTCCATCATCCCCCTCTCGTTTGGGTCACTAATTAACAAGTTAGTCCGAGAAAATTTATTGTCAACTGAATTCTCCTCAAATGGTTCCTCTTTGGTTTGTTTTTCTTCCAACGGGTCTTCCTCGGTTGGTGGCTCTTCCTCCATCGGATCTTCCACCGGCGGTTCTTCCTCTGTCATGTCCTCTTCTTCAACTTCGATGGGTGAGTCAGAAATATTTATTATTTACTCTACATCTTTTCCTACCTAGAGAGGTGTGTCGAGGATATTTACTATTTCCTAAACTTCCTCACACGTTTGGGGAAAGACAATGGTGAGGTCTGAAATATCCGAGGACCCTTCCCTATTGTTTTTCTTGGATTTTCATGATGGTAATGGTAATTTTCGTGCTGACATATGATAAAAAGAGCTCGAGATGAGTTTCATTTTTTATTTTCCCATTAACTGAATTACCATGTTAAAAAAACATTGCATAGCTTCAAAAAAACATCGAATATAAATATTACGTATTTAAATAAAAAAAATGACTGCTCTACTAACAGCGAAGTCGTGAACTCTAATACTAAATGTGACGACCGTCATCAAATAATATATGACATAATACACATAATTATTATTCCACTCAGCACATGTTTCATTACACGTGAAACCAAAAGTGACGGCCGTTAGTACGTATCAAAGCAAAATAACGACACATAAAATATAATAATTTATAACAAATTGCAGTTGATGCACAACCAAAATTTTATATATAACATACACGATTTTAACAACACAGCAGTAGATTAGGACATAGTTCAGGTACACCGTATGTAGAGCAATCCTATTACAAAAATATAGGAATAAGCCTTTACATAAAAGTCATATTATTACAAAATTTAACTAAAACATTCAAGGAAATTATGTAGAAAATTCCTCAACCATCACCTCTAGTTTGATTTCACTACCTGGAGAGTCTGGAGGTAGGTGAGTATTTTTATACTTAGTAGGTGGAATTAAAATCAAATTTAATGCTAAGTAGAAATACTCATGACGGTAATAATTTTTGCTAAACAAAATTTATTACATAAACGAATTCCGAATTAATTCCAAAAAAAGATCGGTTCGCCCGATGACGATAAATCCAAAGCCGTGATACCAAACGGCGTTCCTCCTGATGCTCATGGGGTAACAGGAAGCTCAGAAGGTAGGAGTTTTTCGATGACATTCTACACCTATGTGCGTGCACAAGATACCAATTATTTCCTTGGTAGATATCCAGCCAAAATATAATTCTAGGTTTAATCCCAAAACTATCAAGAAAATACACTTATTGTAACTAAATTCCGTGTAGGTAAAACATGGCACATGTATAGCATTTCTTCTTAAAACTCAAGCAAATAAACATAACGGAATCAAAATTGTGCATAAAAAGTCAAGCATATGAGTAGAGCATAAGCTAGAGTTTAAGACCCCCTACCTTAGATTTGGGGTAGAAAATTCATAGTTATAGAGAGCTTAAACAGAAAAACAAGCCCTGTCACAACATCCAGCACCGTCAATTTAGCTGGACTTTTTAATGGCTTGAATCATACTTAAAATGACCCAGAACGAAAGAAGAGAAGTTTTAAAACATGGTAGAAATGAAAGTTACTTCGGAATTCTGGTTTAAATAAAGAAAAAATGGTTGATGTGGCGAAATTGGAGTGCGACACATGTGTGACACACATCGCGCATCGGGGTGTGGTCGGCGCGGTGCCTACTATGAGGAACCGCACTGACGGGTGGTGTTTGTGCAGTACTACTCGACCCAACACGCAGGTCCCTTGTGTCGCGCGGATGGCCCATGTCACATAGTCAAGCCTCACAACATTGAGCCTCACAATGTCAAGTCACTACACCGCCGTGCAGCACCGCGTCGCGGCTTCTATCGGATGATGCAATGCTTGCGTCAGGCGACTCAAAAATAATATTTTTTTCTTTTCCCTGTTCAAATTTAAAATTGACATAACTTTTTTACCACAAATCGGAATTACACGTTCTTAGTAGCGATGGACTCGTATCGACGAGCCCTTCAAAATTAGACCACTCAAGGATAGGTTTTACCACAGTTTTACCATGGGTCCCGCCTAAGAAGCACACTTCCCACGATCAATACTTACGGCTCCTATGTCTGAATTAAATGATTTGAAAGCCGTTATGATCATCTTTTAGAGTTCTACCACAACTCTTTAGGTACTAACTCAAAAATAGTACTCTATCAATAAAATATATTAAAATTATATTATTTGTTAAAAAGAACATACCAAAATCAGGGTTGTCACAATTAATTTATCTTGATTAGATTTCATTAATTTTGTGGTTTAAAAGGTGTGTGAATTGACCATTTTAGCCCAAGGGGCATTTTGGTCAATTCATGCGGGCTGTGTGTGTTATTGTTTTTCAGTCTTGAATTGTTTTTCATTGTGTTGAATACTCATTGAAAAGTTGTTGGGTGCAAAGGTTTGGTGTCTATTAATGGTGAAAAGACCAAAACAGCCCTAGGGCTATTTTGGTAATTTTGCACCAAAATTTTTCTGGACAGATAATAAAATTTCTAGCAATCTCTAAAAGTTTGTATTTTCTGTGTTTTGTGCTGAGTGGGGTGTTTAGGGGATTATAAAAATCAGAAACACCTGAATAGCTTAATTAGGGCAGCATCCTTAGGGGGTTAAGGGGTAGTTAGGGTTTCACTAGAAAGTGACCCAAACCCTAATTAAGGTGCACCTTAACTTAAGTAACTCACCCTAATTTACACTCTTGTCGCTTTGCCTTATTATTAGATTAAGAGAGTCTAAACAATTATTCCTTAATAAGTTGTTGGCCTTCCATAGTATTAATTTCCTATTCTCTTCCTTTTCCTTTGTAGTTGCACAATGGCTTCCAAGATGGTTACAAAAGAATTAGGAAAGACTAAAAAGCTGAATGTTGACAACTATCTGGTGTGGAAGAGAATGATACACCATACCCTAACTCTTTTTTATCTTGCTCATGTCATAGAGCAGATCATTGAGCCACTACTAGAGGGTTCTTCAGCTGCTCAGAAGAAATCTTATGAAAAGCTGAGTGATGATGACAACAAGGCTAGGTCCACCATTTTGACTTTCATGGAGCCAAAGATGGAAAGGCTCTTTGAAAAGTACAAGATTGCCAGAGAGATATTGGAAGTTGTTTTTATTAGGTATGAGGAGCAAATAGAAGCTCATAAGAGGATGCTACACTCTAAGAATCAGAACTTCAGGATGAGGGAGGGAGATGACGTGAATGAGCACCTGAGTGTCATGTCCATCATTGTTGATGACCTAGAGACACTGGATGCCATCTCTGAGGGAGTCCAAGTGTAATGCCCGAGATTTTTCATACAATTTTCTTAAAATTCACGGAATTTTTTTTTCAATACATTGTCTATAAATCGGAGTCGAAATGACGAAATCAAAACCTGTATAAACAGTTTATAATTTAAAAAATCATACGGTTAAACATCGTACCACCAAATCAAATATCCTCAGGCATTACTCGAAAACCAACATACGACTAAATTACCATGATCATGGATTTTTAAATACAAATAACTCCCAGGCGTCCCCGAGTACAAGTCCCATAAACAGTCTGCTATCTGATCCAAATTAAAAGTCCAGAAGATATAAACACTTAAATCTCACCAAATACATCAAATCGTGGCACCAACTATACTCTCATTGAGTCAAATATACTTGAGTCGAGAGGGAAATAATCCACCGCAGAAACAAGTGTTCATCTCCAGGAGCTCACCAACACAACCTGCAAAAGCCTCCGGAACAACGGGGCTAAAAGAAGTAGGGTGAGTATTTTCATACTCAGTAGGAAAATACCCAGTAGGGGAATCCAAAGAAAACTTAATAAGTTCATAATTACATGCATCATGCAACCCAAACATGAAGCAGTCAACATAACAATCGTATACATCTCCATATAAAATGTAAAACACGCCAATGAAAGCAAACTTACACAAACACCCTTAACCAGGGTCTTACAACTTCCTCGTACCATCATACGTGTACTCAACACCTTACACATACTCGTACGATCATACTTGTACAATCTTACACTTATAGTCCTTATCAGCATCATATACTTACAAACGTGCTTAGAATCGTACACTTACTATCTTACTCAAAAACTTACACTTACAGTCTTACTCAGAGTCATCATCTTACAATCATGTTCATACTCATACTCATACTCATATCACTTACATGTACTCATATGACCTTATTCGTACAATCATACATTTACACATAAACATATTCTTACGTCTTCCTTAGGAGCTTACACTTACACTTACTCTGGATCTTACACATACAACTTACTCAGAATCTGAAGCATACAACATATTCTCACTATCGTACACATACTACCGACAACTGAAGCCCATTACAATTAACAAGCTCCAACGTCGGAAAGGAAGGGAATGCCACAAGGGCGTCACCTTAACCTTCGGGGAGCAACTAGACGCCATGGGCTTTTCCTAAGGCAAGGCACACCTATGCTCATGGGGCACAAGATCAAACAGGTAAGAGTAGATCCATGATACTACTTACCTGAGCGCACAAATACCCACTCTCTGGGGCCATACAGTGCCAACAAGGGCCATACAGTACCAACTAAGGGCGGAAAACATACAGTGCCACTCTAGGGCAATAATCTTACAATGCCACTCTTGGGCAGAACATAGAATGTCATCTAGGCAGAAACATACAGAGCCCACGAAGGGCAGAAACTTCAGCGCTCTCAACAGAGCATCAAACGTCTAGGCTTACTTAATACAGCACACAGACCAAGTCAAAGCATACATCGCTCTCAATAGAGCATCAGACGTCTGGTGCACTATATAGCACACAAACAACATCCTGCAGGAATAACCACCATGGCAAGACACAAGAAATGCTCAGCCAATTCATTATCGGCTAGCTCAAACACGGAACTTAATTCATCGAACCCTCGGGTCTTAAACTCACAATGCTATTATTAGTTATCTCATAATTCAAGTTTGAATTAAGTATATTATGCGGTACAATTATGCTAAACTGACTCATAGTCCTTGACTGATCAAACCGAAGCTGAGCCCGATCAAAACCCTAGTTCGTTGGGGCAGCAGACTTCACTTACCCATCCAAGTCACAACATGGCTCACCATACACAAATCATTACGTACTCATACACCCTCTGACATCCACCTTATGATCAGACATCTTACTTACATCGTCAAACTGAGCTCCTCACAGTAGATCCCCTCGTTATCACCCTCTTACTTAATACCTCACTTATTATTCTTACTTTTCACTTCATAATATGTATGTTATTCTTGTACAATTATGCATGCTCTTACTATCTAACAAACCCTCATAACGTTCAAAGTCTAAGTCCTCTTACTTACCGAACCCCTCACGTATATTCCAAACCAAACTAATCCATTTAAATCCTCGCTCCTCAAACTTACCTTCTCTGCCTTCCGTCATACGCTTACACGTCCAAATCCACATCCAACTTCGTACCAAACCCTTACCACTTCTTATCATCCATTGCCCATACCTCTGCCCACACACACAGCTCACGCACATAACTAATTCACGATCGCTAGTCATCACTAGCAAGTCCATAAAACACATATGTAGCATACTTACAGATTTGCTAGCCATCGCTAGCGCATACATATTCCACATCCATAGAACGTGTATACAACTCATACATATTAATCATACTTAGCACACGTATTACACATACATCAATCGTACTTACAGCTTATATGCATGTTATATGTATCTAAACATACCATATAATTATGCTTATATGCACATCATGCAATTCCTAGCATGCTACTACTCATTCAAGCATGCTATCATGAATTTACGAGTTCAAAGCTCCCCTACCTCATAATCATGACGTTTGATGGCGAGCACACGACGGTGGCGGCGTCGGTGGCAGAGTTGGCGGTCAAAACCATTGCCCAATTGAGAAAGTTGCTGTCCCGAGGGTTTAGGAAACGCTAGAACTACACACAGCCAAATAAGGTGTCAAAGTCAACACGATAAAATTTGCGATCCACGGTGGCACACTAGGGGCGGCCGGGAGAAAGATCGTGCCAACGAGTGGCAGGTGCGACCGAAAGGTAGAGTGAACTCATTAAATTCGACCGGTGGTTGAACAATACCCAACCGGTCACAAAACATTGAAATCGGCCACGGACAGCA
The DNA here is from genome assembly GCA_035235625.1 of Saururus chinensis. Lineage (NCBI taxonomy): Eukaryota > Viridiplantae > Streptophyta > Magnoliopsida > Piperales > Saururaceae > Saururus > Saururus chinensis. The sequence continues at coordinate 36,225,856 of CP141140.1, forward strand.
CCCAACGGCATCGATCGTTTACAAGGGCCCACATATGGGCAGAGGGTGGAGGGCATAGGGCGACACTAAAGGATGGAGGAGAGGTGGAGGACTTCGATGTCAACTCCAAATGATGGCGGAGCCATCCGACGATCGGGCGGCGCCAAAGCGGCACCAAAACCCTAACCCGCACGCGCAACTACTTGCACACGTGGCCAAAGGGAGGGTAGAGAGGGCTAGACGGTGTCGGCCGAAAGCTCATAAGGGCGGTAGGGCCATACCAAGGGTGGTGACCAATGAAGATGACCTTTGTCTTTGTCGTGTTGAGGTAGGCCGACTAGAGGCCAATCGGCATCCGGCGAGGGTAGAACGGTGGCGCTCTGAATGGCGCGGTCAAACACATATCATCGGTAGAGGGGGAACCTGCCTCATGCTGAAGAAGAGGGGCGGTGCCGCACTAGGGCGGCCAGCCATCTCTAGGCTGAGACTCGCCAAACTACAAGGTCCAGAGGTGTTCGGCATCCAACGATGCTCAATGGCCCAAAACTGGTGGAAAACCCTGGGCACAAAGGAGCAGGGTTTACTAGCGGCTCTGGCCGACTCTATCGTGGCCCTAGCGGCCAGGAGGAGCTATCTCTGGCCAGAGGTGACGACAGAAGTCAACGGCGACACGCCAAACAAATAGCACAGTACGGAGCAAAGGCTCGGTTTTTGTGGACGAGCACAACAACCAGCGAGCAACGAATGTCGTTCCAATGGAACATATGGGATGAAGGCTAAACCGGGCTAGGTGGAAACATCCACCATCGTTTCCAGGCCAGAGAGAGACCGAAGAATGGTCTGGTGGGTCAAGTCCGGTGTCCGGCGCCGGCTAACGGTGGCAGCAAGTGAACTCAAACAAAACAGGCAAAACAGGGGAAAATGATGGAAGGCCAAACTGAAATAGAGCGAGGGAGGCCAGAGGGGGTGGAGGCAAGCTGGGTGGGACCAGTCATGGCCTTCGTTAGTCCAGGATGGAGGCCATGACGACCAGCCGACCACTGTTGTCCCATGCCAGCACCACTGTTTATTCAGCCCAATCAAAACAAGGCAGCATATGGGAGGAAAGTGTGGGGCGGTGGAGAGGCCGGAGCAGGTGGATCCAAGCCGGTTATGGCCGATCCTTGTCGTCACTAGGCTGGGGAGGAGCCCACGGCGGCTATCTAGCAACTGCTGGCCAGTGGCGGCGATTCTAAATCAAAATACAGAGAGAGGCAGAAAACAGGGCAGACATGGGGGAAATATGGGGTGGAGGAGGAGAGGCCTCTGGGCCGGGAGGGACAGCCTCCTGCCATTGCCGACCCAAGGTGGAGCCATGGCCGGCCGGCCGGCCATTGGCGGCCCACGGCGGCGGCTCAAGCTCCAAACACAGTGTGAGATAGAGAGGGAGCTAACTGGGGGATCCAAGTGGGGGAGCCGGCGAAACTGGCCAAGGCAGTGGCCATGCCGTCGCCGGCCTGTGGCTGGCCGGACGGAGGCCGGGCGGAGTCCACTGGCCATCACCGGCACCGCTACAACACTTGACTGAGCAAGGGAGAAAAACAGGGGAGAGGAGCAAACCGGGGAGGAGGCAGCGGGCCGTGGGGGGCTGGGGCTATGGCCCCTTGGCGTTGCACCGCCGGGGCAGAACCGATGGTGGTGGCCCGGCGTCCCGCTGGCAGCAGCCGGTTGCCGGAGAGGCGTACAGCAGAAAAGGGGGGTGGTTCTCGCTGCTTCCAGAACAGGATCGGGCGAGCGCGATCCTGATTTTTATTTATCATTTTTTTTCTTTTTTTTTCCTCTCCCTTATCTATGCACTTTCATTCTTTATGAATTTTTCGCGCCAAAATGCGCGTCTAGGCCCATGGCCTACGATGAACCCAACACCCGACTCTATGGGTATGATTACCGGCTAAATATGCCGGAGCATCACAATTTTTTGCCAAAAATGATCAGAAAAATTAGCAGATAATTGTAATAGAAATCCAGGATGTTACACCAAGTGTCTATTGTGTTGAACTGCCTCCCTAACAAGGGAGCTTTCAAGAAAAAGGGTAAGAAGCCTTATAACAAGAGCACTAGCAAGCGGAATAGCAATCCCCAAGGTGCATGCTTCAAGTGTGGCTAGGTGGGCCACTTCAAGGTTAATTGTCCCCAGAAAGATAACCAATCAAGCAACAACAACAAGGGCTAGAACAAGGAGATCGTGTGTGTTGTCTCAGAGTTGTTGATTGCTGACATCAAGGAGAAGACTTGGTGGCTAGATTCAGGTGCTACAATTCATTTTTCTCATTCCAGGGGAACCAGGGGTGAGATGATTAACGTCATGCCAGTCTAGAACAAAGTCTTCATGGGCAACAACACTAACTGTGAAGTGGGGGCCATGGGGAACTATAGGATTCCTCTAAAGGATGGGTCTACTTTAGTGGTCACTGATGTGGTCTTTGATCCCTCCATTAGGAACCTAATTTCAATCCCTGTTCTAACCAAGAAGGGGCTTGAAGTTAGGTTCAAGGGAAGCAAGTCCATTGTGGGCAAGGTGGGACTGTACTTTTTACTGCTTCTTTAGTAGATGGTTTATATTGTTTAGAGGTAATGAACTATCCAAAATCTAATGAAATAAGTGCTTCTGAGTATCTTATATTGTCTGTGCATGATGCCCTGTTGTAGCATATACATTTGTGTCATGTGAATGTAGATAAACTACATAGGAAGTCGAACGTTGGGTTGTTACCCAAAATATCCAATGACCTACGTGTGTGTGAGGATTGCTTATCTGGAAAGATGAGCACATAATCCTTCTAAAAGGGACAAAGGGCAAATGAACTATTAGGGGTGGTTCATTCTGACATCTGTGGTCCCCTAAAAGTTCAGACCCACAGAGGGATGACTTACTTCATCACATTTATAGATGACTAATCAAATAAATAGGAAGTCTGAAGCCTTAGTTAAATTCAAGGAATTTAAAGCTATGGTCGAGACTCAGTTAGGTAGGAAAGTAAAAATCCTAAGGACTGACAAGGGTGGCAAGTACATTTCTGACCTGTTTAAGGATTATTGTACTTATTAAGGAATAGTTCATTAGTACAACCTACCGTACACACCATATCAAAATGGAGTGGCAGAAAACTGTAATAGGACGCTTATGGACATGGTAAGGTTCATGTTAAATCACTATGAGTTAGGAACCAACTTCTCAGGTGAGGCTTTGGACACTGCCATGTACATCCTTAATCTTGTACCCACAAAGGTAGTCCAACGGACACCTTATGAGTTATGAACGGGTCGATGTCTATACTTAGGGCATCTCAGAGTGTGGGAGTCTAGGGCACACATAGAGGTGCCCAACCAGCATAGGTCAAAGCTAGACCGCAAGACCATAAAGTGAAACTTTATTTTTTATTGTAACCACTCTAAGGGGTATAGATTTGTGGTTCACCACACAGAAGGGACAGTAGGGGTAGTTGTGTCTAGAAATGCTTATTTCTTAAAGGAAGAATTAAACCCTAGAATACCTAACAAAAGAGTTGATTTGTTTGAGGTTGTTAAAGAGGTTGGTCATAGCATTTCCTTAGGGGAATTAATTTGATCAGATCAAAGACAATTCGAACCAGAACCCAGAGCATTGAGGGAAAGAAGACCATCAACACAGTTGAGGGACTTCTACATAATGCTAGGGGAAGACAACGCCACGTTAGATTAACCTGTTCTAGATTACCCGATTACCCTTGAGCAAGCTTTAAGTCTTCCAGACGCTCAAGAATGGTACAATGCTATTTAGGAAGAGATAGACTCTATCCTAAAGAACAAGGTCTAGGAGATGGTGGATCCACCTGAAGGACGTAAGCCTATTTGGTGTAAATGGATCATCAAAAAGAAGTTTAAGGCAGATGGGTCAATAGATAAGTACAAGGCAAGACTAGTGGCCAAAGGGTTCACCTAGGTATGGGATGAACTTTAAAGAGACATACTCACTAGTGTCAAGATTTGACTCGAATAGATGTCTCTTAGCATTGATTGCTTTCTATGATTTGCAGCTGCACCAAATGGATGTAAAGACTGATTTCCTAAATGGAGATTTAGAGGAGGAGATTTACATGGAACAACATGAGAGTTTCATAGTTCCTAGAGAGGAACACAAGGTGAGCAAGCTCATAAAATCATTGTTTGGCCTTAAACAATCTCCGAGGCAATGGTATTTCACTTTTCACATGGTGATTAGTGAGTATAGGTTCATAGTGAATGAACACGATCACTGTGTTTATACATTCCGGGATGGGGCATGGTATATGATGTTGTCATTGTATGTAGACAACATACTCTTGATGGGGAATGATCTAATTATGATTATCAATTTAAAGGAATGGTCAAAATCCAGTTTGAGATGAAAGACATGGGTGAGGCATCCTACATCCTCGGGATGAAAATTAATAGAGATAGAAAGACTAGAAAGCTTAGTATATCTCAAGAGCCATATATAGAGAGAGTTCTTAAACACTTCAATGTCATTGGTAGGAAAACCATTGAGTCCCCTATTTACAAGGGTATAGTGTCTTTAAGAGTATAGCTCATCGGACTGAGGAAGACCGACTCTGGATGGAGTCGATGCCATATGCAAAAGCTATTGGCAACTTGATGTATGTCATGACCTGTACGAGACCTGATTTGAGTTTTGTGGTAGGCTTGCTGAGCATTAGCAAGCGGACCCTGATCTTCAACACTGGAAAGTGATGAAGAGGGTAATCCGGTACCTCTTAGGGTCTTAGAGTTTAAAACTCACCTATCTGACGGAAAGTCTGTCATTGGCTGGATATAGTGACTTAGACTATGTGGGGGATCCAGATAATAGAAAATTCACTCTCGGATTTGTCTTCATGTTTGGAAGCGGGGCTATATCATGGGCAAGTAAGAAACAAAAAAGTAATTGTGAGTCGTATTCCTACAACTGAAATGTTGGAAGAACTGTTCACTAAGGCCTTAATGATAGATCTATTTTCTAAGCACGCTCATTGCATTGGTCTTCGACTAGACTAGCGCAAGTTGCTATTGGACCATGTGAGCCCTTCACCGATAGTGGGGGATGTTGGACCATGGTATGCGCTTAAGCCCATTTCAGTCCAAATTGATTGATTTAGGTGAGCCAGTACAGGCCACAGGCTCCATGGTTGGTGGGGGCGGTCGAGCCAACCCCACATGAGCATTCATAACAATAATTTGGTTGGGGCCCGTCTATGTCACACACACAAACACACGGCATGTGACTTGGATGTGCATTAATACACTGTGGGGCCTAGATACGAGAATTATGTGTTGATTGTGGGACCCGTGGTTAAGCAAGGGTTCGACCCTGTCGCAGACTTGGCCGTATGTAGGGTGTCTAGGCCTCCGCGGGCTCTGAGAGATAGAGCCCACTCCCCTTGTGTATGACCCTCTTGAATAAACCGGAAGATTAAAGCAAGAAAGCCCAATTAGAATAGCCCACTTAATGAGTCCAATTGAGAGAGTTTAAGTGAGGATATAAAAGGGAAAGAAGGGTAGAGGAGGGCCCTAGGTAGTCCGCCCCCCATCTTCTTCTCTCCCTCTCCCATTCAGGCCCCCTCTCCCTCTTGTGGTGCGGCATCCTGAGGGTTTGGTGGAAAACCCTGCTGGCTGCCACTCTCCACCCTCCTCTCTTACTCCTTTGGTGGGCATAATCAAGGAGAAGGCTCTCCTCCTTGTGTGGGTCGACTTGGTGGAGCACTGCATCCAAGAGTGAAGGTTTTGAGGGATCAACACATAAAAGAGGTAATTTTCTATCCCCCTTGATTTCTAGTGTTTGCAAAGAGTGAATCGAAGGATTCAAGAGTGTGCGAAGGGTTAGACAACCGAAGGTCAGTATGTTTTCGCTTCCAATTTGATTTCCTTTATACCTGCTTTGCTTTGGATGGTTTATATTGCTTATTGATTAGAGTTAATTTGCATGTTTGTGTAGATTAATCTTAAAGTTTAAATTTTGGATTGGTGTGCCACCCCCTATGTGCCATGCTTCCGCTGGGCAGTCCACTCTACAAATTTATCATCATACTGGTCATTTACTATTCTTAGTGATATATGCACCTAGTCTATCCGAAAGTCGTTATATAACTAACATGTATCTTTCCCAATATCCCCGAGGAGGATTAGTCCAGATAAGCTAAGATTGGAATATTCTTCTCTATTGGCCCGCGGCATAACCAACCTAGCAAAAAGAAATGTGAGATTTTTATTGGCAGTAAGGAGTGCCACCCTAGATAACCTGAAAATCATATGTTGTGGATGACAAATTCTCAAGATTTCCCAAGCTGATTTAACTGTAAAAGCACCATTAGAAAGTAGTTTCCATATCCAACTCCTAGAAATATGTACAGGATTTTGAAGAACAATCTCTTTTAAAGAAAATATTATTTTCCCCACATGACTTAAACTCAATCTTTTTCCGTGGTTCAAGAACCGTGTGTTTCTTTGTGTACTTCTAATTCATGAAGATAGACCCCAAGGGTAATCATTATATAGCATTTTCCAAACCATCTTACACCCCAAAACATCTAATTTCCTTATCCCTATACCTTCTTCTCAAATAGGGTGACAAAGCTAAGAAATACTAAGGTTGTGCTTCATTTTTCCAAATACAGAATTACTGCATAAGAAATTAGAAAACAAACGTTCTAATTTATTGAGTAAAGAAATCGGAGGGCAAAGACCAGAAAACGAATATATTGCCATGCTAGACAACACACTTTGTAGTAATGTTAACCTGCCCACCATAGTTAACAAATTTCCAATTCATCATATGAATAATTTATTCTTCACCTGATTCAGTAATTGATCAAAGAAAGAATTACTCAAACGGCCAGAGTAAAGAGGGACAATAGATAAGTGACAAGCAGTTTCCTACTAGTAAATCCATTAAGAGTGGAGATCATATTAACTCTGCATGGAGAAAGGTTACCCACCACAATAGTGATGCCAACAGGTCAGGTTCGGGTCGGGTTTTGGTAAACCCAACTCCGATACCATTTAAAAAACTAAAACCCGAATCCTATACCAAACCCATCACGGGTTAAATTTTTTTTACCAAACCCGACTCTTAATGGTAAAATTAAAACCCGAACCTGACCCGACCCGACCCGACCCAACCCAAATAATTTACCACTTGACCCGATCCGACCCAACCCAAATCTAAAAAAACCGTAAAAGCCTCCGACACCAGAGGCATCTGTCGGAAACCAAAATATCAATCACTCACACCGAACCAACTTGGGTCTTTTGGACTCCATACAAAAAAAATAACGCCCAGACACTACATCGCTGGAGCAGGCAAAAACGGCCAAAAAGGCCCAGACACGACCTCGTCTGAGCAGGCAGAAATAGCCAGATAAAAAAACTGCCCCTTTCAATCTCAAGCCCACCATCATCCAGCGGACTACGACCTATAACCCACCTCATGGCCTCATTGGAGCAGCTGGAGACGACCAAACCAAAAAGAAAGCCCCAAATACGACCTCATTAGAGCAGCCAGAAACAACCAGACAAAAAAAAATCCCAGGCACAACCTCATTGGAGCAGGCGGAAACAAGCAGACAAAGAAAACCCAGACACGACTGAGAAAAAGAAACCCAAGGGAGGCTGGGTGTGGCGGCAAAAGAAAGATCCAAACACAAATCCAAACACGACTGAGTAAAAGAAGATGAGGAGAAGGGCAAGAACAAGCTTATCATACCTCTCACATCATATAGTAGAAGAGGGAGGAGGATTGAAGTGGGGAAGCTTGCTTCCACCGTCAGTAAAGTCTGCCAAAAGCCAGCGAGATGGAGAGGAGGGGTCCCCTACGAGATCGCCTCTTAGGTCATACTTGACAAGAGTCTGGAATTGACGACGACGAGCCATGGCCAGTGGAGGCGGACTGGCAGAGTGACGGTGAAATTAAAACTGTGAGAGAGATTAGGGTATGGATCGAGATGATGTTTTAGCTATATATCAGGTCGGGTCAGGGAAAACCCGAATCCGACCCATTTTACCATTTAGTAAATTCAAACCCGACCCATTAGGGTCGGGTTTACTAAAAACCAGACCTGAGTGGCATAATTACACCACAACACAACTTTTAGCCTTACTAAAATGTTGTCTAGATGCTTTCTCATATAAATCAATAATATCAAGGACTTTTTTAATAGATGAAGCCTTAGCATTACAAAAGATAATTGTGTCAACATACACGATATGATATCTAATGAACCCGAGGTCTATAATAAGCAATTTCTAGATTAAATTTCACCAAATTAGACAAAGCTCTACTCAAAAGTTCCTCAGCTAGTATGAATAAGGATGGAGCTAGAGGATCACCTTTCCGTAATCCTCTTGTAGAATGGAAAAACCAAAAATGGGTTCCATTTAAAAGAACTGAAAACAAACAATTGGAGATGAGCTTTGAGATTAAGCTGATAAACACTGGTGAGAATCCAAAACCTGCAGAAAATCTCGAATAAAAAACTCCATTCTAGCCTGTCATACGCTTTAGCTATATCCAGTTTTGTCATAAGAATACCTCATTAAAATTAACATTCAGATCTTGAATCACTTCCTGGGCAAGAAGGATACTATCCAAAATAGATCTACTGAAACAAAGGCATTTTGTTCGGGAGAAATAATCTTTTTCAATAGGGAAGAAAGTCGAGTATTAATCAACTTAGAAATGATCTTCGTACTAAAATTGCACAAAACGTTAATAGATGTTTAAACCTTTTGAATTAGAGCAAAGAATGTGGCACCATAAGCTCTAGGCAAGGCGGCTCCATTGAAAAATGACAAAATAGCTGCATATAGATCCAGATGAATTATAACCGAACAAAATTTATTAGTAGACCTTTCAAATCCATCTGGATCAGGATTACTATCACTATCCATGCCAAAAACAAGTTTGACTTCCTCCAAGGAAGGCATAACCGTCAAATAATAATTTTCAGATGTAGAAATAAGATGAGGAATATTATCAAGAATAGCTAAAAGAGTAGTATGATCAGAAGATAATAGGTTCTCAAATTTGGACACAAATACTTTAACAAAAACCTCTCTACCTTCCATGGAAGCACCATCTTGATTTTCACATTTTGTAATAAAAGACTTGGCTCTACACGACTTCAAGGAGGTTTGAAAAAACTGTATTTTTGTCTCCCACTTGAAGCTACTTCACCCTGGAATTTTGTCTACAAAAAGGTTTTTTGCAGAAGCATAGCTTTATTTAAAGAGCATGTCTAGCCAGAGTCTCCTTAGTCAAATAATGGTCAGCAGCTTCCGTGAGCCGAAGCTCTAGCTAGATTTTCCTTATTTAAATTCATAGTGGCATGAGCTAGAATCTAAGAATGAATAACAGAAGGGCTTGAATGAATATCCATTTGTGCCTGCCAAACAAGATCTTGTGCACATTTTTCTAGTTTTTTAGATTATTATGGAAAACCTGAAGCTGATCTCCAGGAGCCAGTAACTATCAGTTATATAAAACAACCTTATGAAAAATATATAGAGTAATTCACATATCTTGAAATTTAAAAGGAGAAGAAAGCCCATCAAAATCCACGAGAGTCTGAACAAATAAAGAGGCATGATCAAAGAAGGTATGGGCAACATGATACATAGTAGTGTCATCAAACAGATTTAACCAGCTTTGATTATAGAAAACTTTGTCCAGCCATTAAAAAATGAGCCTATCACCACTGTTTATTATTCTAAGTAAACCTTGAACCAGAATACCTAGCATCCATTAAGTCACAATGGTTAATGTAATCATTAAAATCATTTATACAACGAAGATCAGGGGGCTACCACCAACTTTTTTACTCGAATATGCAATATCACTACAACAAAAAGGACTATTAGTGATGCTTAAAAAGCACTGCTAAATGCATCAATAAAAATGTAGTTGCTATTACTCATTAGCAATGCCTATTACAAAGCATCGCTAATAGTCTGCTATTAGCGATGCCAATTACAAAGCATTGCTAATAGTCTGCTATTAGCGAAGTTGGCTTTTGCATCACTAATTATTTTCCTTTTTCGACGTTGTAATAGTAAATTATCAGCAACGCTTAATTCTAAGTGTCTCTAATAAGCAATTATTAACTATGGTTCATAAAATGTCGCTAATATAAAAATAAATTAAAAACAAGTAAAAAATCTTATTAGCAACGCTTGTCTATGCGTCGCTAATAATAAAATTAATAAAGAAATTATTAGCTACACTTATGAAAACATCTCTAATAAGAAAAAATATTTAAAAATTAATAAAAATTAATCATTAGTGCCACTAATAAAATACAAATTTAAAAAAAAAAGTTGTCTATTAGCGACATTTTGTGAAGTGTCGCTAATATGTAAAAAAATTTAAAAAGTAAAAAAGCAATTAGCGACGCTTTTGGTTGTGTCGCTAATAACTTGAAAAAAAATTCCCACTCCTCCGACAAGGGTAGGGGAGGTGGGAAAGTGAAGGAGGAGGGGAGCTGACGGGGGAGAGGGGAGAGGAGGGGGAGTTGGACTCCGGCCCCAAAACCCCTCCTTTGGTCAGACAAAGGGGAGGAAGGGGGTGGAAAATGAGGGGAGGGGAGCTTGGGGTGGAAAACAAAATAGAGAGGGAGGGGAGGTGAACAAGGAGAGGGAGGAGGGTGTGGTGACCAGGGAGAGGGGGGAGGGAAAATGAGGCAGAGAAGTAGCGTAAAAAATAGAGAGGGAAGGGGGGTGACCAGGGAGAAGGGGGAGGAGAGGCAGTTGGAATCCATTAGTGAAAGGAGGAACAGGAGGGGGGTGGTAGAAGGAAGAAGTGGGGGGGGGGATTTAAATGTGGCCGGGCAAAATCACCCATGTTTTTTTAATTTGTGACGATTTGAAAGCGTCACAAATTATTCTTATTGCATCGTTTGTGTATAAATGTCTCAATAATAAAACCATTAGCCACATTTGTGTGTAAACGTCACTAAAAATAAAAAAATAGAGAAAACATAAAAGAGAGAGAGAAGAGGAAGATGAGACAAGAGAGAGGAAAGAGTGAGAGAGAAGAGAGAGAGAGAGAGTGGAAAGAAGAGAAAAGAGAGAGTATAGAGAGAAAAGAGAAGAGAGCGAAGAGAGAGAAAAGAGAAGAGACAGACAGAAAGAGAGAGAGTAAAGAGATATAAGAGAGAAGAGATAAGTGGGTAAGGACGGTACTTGATAGTTTTGTGTGGACTACCGAGCCTTGAATGTCATCACCGTCAAGGACAAATATCCCATACCCATGATCGAGGTGCTTCTAGATGAGCTGGCTGGTGCAAACTTCTTCAGTAAACTCGACCTTCGATCGGGTTACCATTAGATTAATGTGCAGCCCGCCGATGTGCAAAAGACTGCCTTCTGGACTCGTGATAGCCATTTTGAGTTTCTCATCATGCCGTTAGGGCTGACTAATGTCCCCTCCCACTTCCAAAGCCTCATGAACAATCTCTTCAGGCCTTTCCTCCGCCACCACTTCTTTGACGACGTCCTGGTTTACAGCTAGTCGTTGGCGGAGCACTTGGAGCATCTCAGGTCGGTCTTCTCTGTTCTGAGAGACAACTCTTTATTTCTTAAGCATTCAAAGTGTTCCTTTAGCAGCCCATAGGTTGATTACCTGGGACATATCATATCATGGGATGGCGTCGCCAATGACCCATCGAAGGTGGCCACCATGCTCTCTTGGCCGCTGCCCACTTGTGTTCATGCACTACAGTGTTTTTTGGGCCTCACTGGTTATTATAGGCGGTTCATCAGCTGGTATGGGGAGCTTGCTTAGCCACTTACAGAGCTTCTCAAGAAGGGGGCATTCGGTTGGAATGAGGTTGCCCAAGCGGCATTTGATGAGCTGAAGCAAGCTATGGCATTGACCCCTTTTCTGATTTTACCCGATTTAAGTTGCCCCTTTGTGCTTGAAACATATGCTTCGGAGACTGGTCTAGGGGCAGTTCTGCTGCAGGACGAGCACCCCATTGCCTACTTTAGCAAGGCTTTGGCTGGCCGCTCTTTGTCCCTGTCCACTTATGAGAAGGAGAAGTTGGCTATTGTCCTTATCGTCAACAAGTGGAAGCCTTATTTACTTGGCCGCAAGTTCTTGATTCACACTGACCACCAGCCTCTGAAGTACTTCCTCGAGCAGCAGGTTTCCACTCCATCATAGTAGCAGTGGGTCAGTAAGTTACTTGGCTATGGTTATGAGGCCGTGTACACGAAAGGGTCGGAAAACACCATGGCTGATGCCCTTTTCGCAGCTCTACCCCGGGATCGTGCTTGGCCCTTTCTACTCTGTCCTGCCCCTTCATTGATGAGTTGAGGTCGGCATACATTGATGATTCTCATACGCAGGCTTCGATTACAGCTCTCCAGGCTGACCCCGCTGCCCGACCTTTCTTTGTTTGGCGGGATGACCTTCTCTTTTGGAAGGACCACCATTTGGTACCAAATGTTGATGATTTTCATAGGCGTGTTCTCTCCCACTTCCATGACACTCTAGTAGCCAGTCATGAAGGAGCATTCCGCACTTATAAGCTGGTCAGCAAGAGCTTTATGTGGCAGGGTATTCGATGGGCAGTCCAGGAGTATGTGGCAGCTTGCGATGCCTGTCAGCGAGCTAAGGCCGCCACTACATCTCCTGCAGGTTTGCTTCAGCCCTTGCCTGTCCCTAATAAGGTTAGGGAGGATGTTTTAATGGAATTTGTGGAGGCCTTGCCCTTGGTGCAAGGCAAGTCGGTGATTATGGTGGTGGTAGACTGGTTGTCCAAGTATGCTCACTTTTACTCTCTGGGACACCCATTCACCGCAAATACAGTGGCAGAGCTCTATGTTCGGGAGGTGGCCAAACTACACGGCATGCCTCGCACTATTGTCTCCGATCGTGACCGGATCTTCACATTTTAGTTTTGGCGGAAGTTCTTCACTTTACAGGGCACTTCTTTCCACATGAGTACCACTTATCACCCCCAAACAGATGGCTAGACACAGGTGGTAAACCGGTGCTTAGAGCAACACCTCCGCTATTTTACTATGTCTCAGCCCTACAAATGGCTTTAACTTCTTCCCTGGACGGAATGGTCATATAACACCGCCTATCACACTCGTGCCAGTTTCACTCCTTTTGAGGTGTTATATGGCCACACACCCCCGACCGTGTTGTCTTATGTTCCTCATCGCTCCTCTGTGGTTGAGGTGGAATATATGCTCTAAACACGGGACAAGGTTCTTCAATAGCTCAAGGAGAACTTGTCCTTTGCTCAGAACCGGATGAAACAAATTTATGATGGTCATCACACTGACAGGGAGTTCGCAGTGGGTGACTTGGTTTATGTCTCTGTTCTTCTTCAATGCCAGACATCTTTGTTTCAGCCTGAGCATTCCAAGCTCGCTCCCCATTTCCATAGTCCCTATGCTGTGGAGGAGCGCATCGGCCCAGTGGCTTATAGCCTTGCTCTACTTCCTAACTCCTTAGTCCACCCTGTCTTTCATGTTTCTAGGCTGTACCGATGTGTAGGTGACACGTCTTGGCCACTAATGCTCCACCCCCCCTGGATGGGCCTGGTCCAGTCTTCCGTTGTCCCCGCCTCAGTGCTTGATCAACTTCGGGTCCATCGCTCAGGTCACATCATTACAAAGGTGCTCATTGCTTGGCAGGGTTAGTCCCTCAAAGATGCTACTTGGATCTCTGAGGACACGTTCATGGCTCACTATCCTACTTGGTCGGTTTTAGGTCAAGGTGAATTGCGGAAGCATGGTGGGGTGTTGTGAACGATCACCTGAGCTACTTATTTCCTTGTTATTTCATTGTATTAGGCTACTTTCTTTTATATTTCCCTCATATTTGCTCATGTATTAGGAGAAATAACTGTATTAGGTGAATTATTGGACCACAGGATATCCGGACCCACTAGTTGGCACGAATCACTAGGTGAGTGGGTCGGCTCCCTAGATGGGTCGGCCCCTCTCTTCTTTGATGATTATGAAATTAAATATTCAGCTTCCTCTATCCTTTCTTCCTTCTTCTTTCCTTTTCCCTACATAAAACTCCAAGGTACCGATTGTGCCACTTTGGGCACATCAGGTACATAGTGAATGAACACAATCACTATATCTATACCTTTTGGGATGGGGCTAGGTATATGATGTTATCTTTCTATGTAGATGACATACTCTTGATGGGGAATGACCTAAGTATGATAGTCAGTTTAAAGGAATGACTCAAAACCCAATTTGAAATGAAAGACATGGGTGAGACATCCTACATCCTCAGGATAAAAATTGACAGAGATAGAAAGGCTAGGAAGCTTAGTACATCTCAAGAGGTATACATAGAGAGCATTCTCAAACGTTTCAAGTTCATTAGTTGGAAAACCATTGAGTCCCTATTTAGAAGGGCATGGTGTTGTCTAACAGTATGGCTCCTCAGACTGAGGAAGACCGACTTTGGATGGAGTTAGTGCCATATGTATAGGCTATTGACAGCTTGACGTATGCTATGTCCTGTACTATGCCTGATTTAAGTTTTCTGGTACGCTTGCTGAGCTGTTACCAAGTAGACCCTGGTCTTCAACACTAGAAAGCAATGAAGAGGGTATTTCAGTACTTTTTAGGGTCTAAGAGTTTAAAACTCACTTATCAGGCGACAGTCTATTATTGGCTGGATATAGTGATTTAGACTATGCAGGGGATCTAGATGATAGGAAATCCACCTACCGAATTTGTCTTCATGTTTGGAGGCGGGGCTATATTGTGGGCTAGCAAGAAACAGAAGAGTGTTTTTAAGTCTACAATGGAAGCTGAAATTTATGCATGTAGTATTGCAGCTTTCTAGGCAGTATAGATAAAGGAGTTTATAGCAAAATTGGGGCTAGAAGGCTGGATTGATGCTTCTGTCTAGATGTATTGTGATAATCTAGCAACAATGTCGACACTTAAGAATGGGGAGATCAATGTCAAAGGTAAGCACATTGAGGTGCATTACTATTACATCTTCAACATGCAACATAGGGGAAAAGTGATTGTTAGCCATATTCCTACTACTGAGATGTTAACAGATCCGTTCACTAAGGCTTTAATGATGGATCTATTTTCTAAGCATGCTCGTAGCATTGGTCTTCGACAGGACTAGCACAAGTCGTTGTTGGACTATATGAGCCCCCCACCCATAGTGGGGGATGTTGGACCATCGTATGGTCACAGGCCTGGTTCGGTCCAATGTTGTCGTAGTCCGGATGAAACGGTACAGACCAAGGGGTCCAAGGGTGGTGGGAGTAGTCACCCCAACCCCACATGTGCCTTTGTTACACTAATTCGATTAGGACCCGCCGATGTCACACACGCATACTAGGCATTCGACTAGGTCATGTATTAACACGTTGTGGGTCCCAAATGTGTGAATTATGTATCGAGGGTGGGACCCGTGGTTAGCATGGGGTCGACCATGTCGTGGGCTTGGCCGTGTGCCAGGGGTCTAGGCCTCCGCGAGCACTATGAGATAGAGCCCTCTCTCATTGTGTTTGAGCCTCAAAAGAAACCAAAAGAATAAAAGCAAGAAAACCCATACAGAATAGCCCAAATTAGGCCTGCCTAAAAGAGGAAAGGGAGGGGTATTTATGGGAGAGTAGGAGAGGAAGAAGCCCTAAGTTTGGGACGCCCCACTCTCTTCCTCCTCTCTCCCAATTACCACCCCTTCCTCTCCCAATTGGCGCTGCCTGCTCACAGCTTGGGAAAAGCTGCTGGCCACCCCACCTTCTCCCCTCTCCTTGATCTCTTTGGCGGGCTGATTAAGGGAGAAGGCTCTCCACCTTGGCTGGAATGCAGTGGCTGATTCAAGGGTCTGAACTTGCTTAGATTTCTTCAATCTAAGAGCTTCGGTTTGTGACGGATTAACATATAGAGGTAATCCTCTTTCCATTGTTTGTTGTTCACTACATAATTTAGACTTATAACGGCGGCTTAAAACCTCCGCAAAAGCTTCAAAAACCCCCACCTAAACTTTTAGCGGGGGTTCTCACTTTGCCTCTAAAAGCCCCGTTGCAAAAGGTTTTTGGTGGAGGTTGTGGCGGGGGTTTAAAACTCCCACTAAAAATTTGAAGTTTTTATGGAGGTTTAAAACTCCTGCTATAAGAAGTATTTCAAATATCAATTAATAGTTTTTGTAGAGATTTAAAACCCCCGCAAAAAAGCAAATATGAGTTAATAGTTTTTGTAGAGGTTTAAAACCTCCGCAAAAAGTACAAGAGGCAAAGGCGCTTTAGACAAATTATCTAAAATAATTTTATTGTAAATCAATTTTTTTCATCTTCCCTGTATAACTTTTAAGAGACAATTTACATAAAAAATAATTTCTAACATATAAAAAACATAATTTCATTACTTTTAAAAACTCTACAAGTTTTTAACACACAAATTCATAAACAATAATCCTCTAAATCATTGTTCTTGTTCAAAATATCAATAACATAATAAAATAAGTAGATTAATATAAGCTAACAATACGAAGTCAACTACAATGTAAAGATAATAACAATAACCTAATTGAAATAACATAAGTCAAAATTAATTCCCAACTTTAATAAAAATTGACGAACATTCTTCAAATTTGAAACGTAGTTTATGCCAACCGCCAATGATTAGGTTCCACTGACCTACACAAATAGTAAAATAAAATAAATAATTAATCAAACAAAAAAGTACAAAATTCATATGACTAATTATTTTATATAGTAAAAATAAGTCGCATACTTGACCCATGTGAGAAGCCAATAATCTCCTCATCTCTTCAAGTTGTGTTTTTAATTTATTCTGCTCAAATCGAAGTTGTTCTACTTCTTCCTTATGTTGTTCTTCAAGCTCTACAATTTTGTCCTTCATTTCATTTCATTTCAATGTATTCATGACTTGAACTTTTAACATGACTAGATGTTTCTCCCCACAATCGAGTCGGAGTCACTCCATGACCACATCCCCGAACTCGTCCTGACTTTTCAGGCCCCATAGCCTTAGCAAATACATCATTAGGGGAAGGAAAAAGGGTGTCTTGAACACCCTTTTCAATAAAGCCTTTCATTAGTTCCTGCAACATATATTGAAACCTATATTATTTGAAGATGCAATTCAAGGCAACAATACCATGTCTAATAATATTTACTTAATAGTGAAGAGAAGTAAATAGAAATATAACTTTGAAAATAGAAAATAAGAAGAAATGTCAAAGAGGCCATGAGCACTTTAACATACATGAACTCATCAAGCAAGAGTCAAGACCTCACACCCTTTTATCTTATAAAATAGCTACAGTACCTCATTAAGAAACTCATTTTATATACATCCACTGAGCATTGAATTTCAAACAAGTTTTTTTTTCATATGACATATCAAAAAAAAATTTTGCATCATCTAAAGCTTAACATTTAACATATATGCTAAATAGCAAATTTTAGAAAAAATATATGAATCTAAGCCTAATTTTATTACAAAGTAATGAACTACACATCCCAAATCCTAATATAGTAAAGCTGAACCAATTATAATAATGAGAATATTTCCCAATGTTTATCATATTTTTTAATTATGTAAAGTTAAAGCTACAAAAATTAAACTAATAAAATTAATTAACTACTAAGAAAATAAGATAGAGGAGAAAAAACTTACAATTTTTTCATTTACATCGTCATTGACAATTTCTCTATTTTTCTTTTGTATGTGTTATTTTAAACATTTCAAACCGACCAAGTGGTTCATCTATTCCCCTTTTAACTTGCGACATCATTTGGCATTGAATAATATCAATTTCTTTAGAAAAATCAAAGTACAAACTTGCAAAATTGAAAAAAAAATTAGTTGACTTCTTCTAAAATATATACCTCTTCATATTGTATTTGTCGAAAACTTTTACTCCTAGCCGTATGCATTATAGATTGTTTTTCACGGTTACCTTTGTTCGTTGCATTGCGAATCTATAAAAAATTATTATATTAATGAATAGAATAAAATAACATTTATAAGATATTAGCTTACAAGACTATCAATAAAAGGTAGGTGTTAAAAAAATGGCAATCATAGGTAATAACATAGTAAACATAATTAGATTATTAAGAAATTAATAATATCTTAGAACATATCAGTAAAAATGATATAACCTTTCATCTTGAAATTCATATTGTCTAACACATGCCAAAAATATATAATTCAAATAGACTTCTCCTACTAGAAGACTGCCAAGAGTAGTGAATTAATATAACACCAACATAGCTAGAGCATATGCTAGTCATAGGACTAGCCCTATAAAAAGAATCATAAGGTACTAAAATTACACTCAAATATGTAGCTACAAGAGAAGTAAATGCTTTCAAATGTTATAAAAAGAGGATAAATTGCAACATACTTTCCCTTCTTTAGATTCCCAATAACCAATAAGTACTCTCCATTGATCCGAATCGACAAATTCAGGACATTCTAGGTTAGCACGATCTTCCTCAGTAAGACATTTATCAAAATGCTTTCATTTCAATCTATTTTTGTAGTTAAACCATTTCTTACCAAGTGACTTCATTGTCCACTTCTTTGCAACCTCATCAATGTCAAACTTCCTCTACACATATTATACAACTAAATGAAAAATAAAACAAAAAAATCTCTTATTTAGAAAGAGTAATAAACTATTAATTAACTTACCAATATATTTGCCCAAGCATCCTCTTTGTTTAAGGATGACACTTCATGCCATGAAGGCTGAGCAATAAAAAATGTTAATCTGTCTCTAGCCAAAGTGCCTAAAATTCTTGTAAATGATCCCACGTTCTCTCCATAAGGTTGATTGTCATCTCAATCAACAAGCAACTTTTGATTTTCTGGAGGAAAAAAATACCCAACAGTTGGGCCTCTTCCTTTCTTTTTTTGTGAAGGTTCAGTCACGTCTGGATTTGCTTGGTTTTCCATCTACAAATTATGAAGAAATTATAGTCAATAGTCACTATAAAATAATAAAATAAATTAAATATTAATTGTGTAATTCATGTTGAACATACCTACTTTGATGAAGATTATTTGAATGTAAGAAAGCCATAGCAAGTTATGGAACAACATAATTAATAAAAATCAAACAAATATTATGCTATTATAGCTATGGATGACTTATATAATGATAGTATATATAATATTACTACGAAGGAAAAAAACATCAAACTATTTTTCAACTTAATAGTTGATACAAGAAGACAATAATTGATTTAAATAAAATGGTCTAATCTAATTCATCTTCCTCCTCAGTAGTAGTATCTAGGTGAGATGTTTGCCTAACAAACTCTTCCACATTTGCAATCACAGTTACTCCCTCCCCATTTGGTCTGAACTAGGCAACACTAATATCCTCTACATCATCATTAGGTGGTTGTTGTCTACACAACTCATCTAAAGACAATTCTAATTCAAACTCATATGTCACATTAAGCATGTCTTTAGGTTTCACTTTGACAACAATGCACCACCTTGCGTCAATGGGGTCATCGACATAGAAAACTTATTTTGCTTGTGAGGCTAAGATATAGGGTTCATCTATCCCTCCTTGACCTGAAAACAATGTTCGTGAAAAATTAACAAGTGTGAACCCAAGTTCATAGGTCTTGATTCCTCTATTTTGTGCTCGTATATTAACCCAATCACACTTAAAAAGTACAAATTTGAGATCTTCAAAATATATCAGCTCAACTATGTCTGTAACACGACCATAATATGTTAATTGTCCATAAACTGGTGATTTGTCTCTTGAACTTACATAACTTATAGTTTCGGCAATAACTGCAATGCCACTATTCTGTGTTTGGGCTCTCCTATCCTTATCGAATATTCTAAATGTATATACATTTGTGCTGTAGAAAGTGAATCTATTTGCTATACGGTGAGGGCCTTATGAAAGCATGTCAACTCCTCTTTCAATGTTACTGTTAGCCTTGATCTCACGTCTAACCTAATGAATAGACAACCAAATGATCAGGTTCCTTTCATGATAAGTTAGATAGGTTTTTATTAAAAAATACCTCATTCTTAAATCAATCAATGAACTGTTCATTATGTTTGTTTTGGAGTTCTCGTGGTCCCGCATGAGGAAATCTTAGGTGAAGTATATCCTGGTGTCGCCTATGGAACACATATTTTATGAGTTAGAAAATAATAGTGAAAAAGGAAAAAAAAGAATTAAAATATAAAGTTAACCTTATGTACGGTTCAACAAGTTGTTCATTATTGAACAACACATAATGATGTGCTTGCTCTAATTCAATTTCTGTCAAAAAGAATTGTGTACGACTCTTTGCTTCAAATTCACCTTGAGTCCTTGAAGATTGGTTTAATCTTGAGTCAACATTGCTAAAATAACGAGAACAAAATGCAAGACATTCGTTTGCAATGTATCCTTCAGCAATAGATGCTTCCGATTGAGCTCTATTTCAAACATATGATTTTAAAGTATACAACTACCTACATCATGTCAAATTATACATATGACATCAACGACATAATACATATGATAATTAATAACATTGTTTTTATTATAGCATACCTTTCAATATGATACATCCATCGATACTGAACAGGTCCTCCAAATAGAGCCTCTGAAGCTAAATGTATGGGCAAATGCTCCATCACATCAAAAAATACAGGAAGAAAAATCCTTTCTAAATGGCATAGAATTTCTGCAATGCTCCCATCAAGACGTTTCAACTCTTCCATTTGCCATTTTTTGGAACATAATTCATGAAAAAAATTACTCAATTTTAACAACATAGATTTCATATTTTTAGGCAGTGTCCGTCGTATGGCCAGAGGTAATAATTATTACATTATAACATGAGAATCATGACTTTTAAGCCCAAAAATCTTGTGATCTTCAACACTCACACACCTTGATATATTTGATGAGTAACCACTCGGAGGCTTCAAATTTTTCAGTACGTGATAAAATATCATTTTCTCATTCTTAGTCATAGTATATGATGCAAGTGGTAAATATGCAACTCTGCCATTTGATCGTCACTGTGGGTGAAGCTCTTTTCTTATCTTCATGTCTACCAAATCAAGACGAGCATTTAAATTATCCTTTGCTTTATTCTTGTCATTTAATAAAGTCATAATTATGTTGTCACATATATTTTTCTCAATATGCATTACATTCAAACTGTGTCTCAATAAATTATGCTCCCAATAAGGAAAGTCAAAGAATATACTTTTCTTCGTCCAACTAGTTTTATTAGCATTTGTGCTTCTTACCCTCTTTCATTGTCTAGGTTGTTTAAATGTATGTGAAATACTTGTTAACTTATCCAAAATATTTGACCCAGAGAACATAATAGGAGCTTGTATTTTTTCTATTGTTCCATCAAAATAGTATTTCTGCCTTCGAAATATATGATCTATGGGCAAAAATCTATGATGGCCCATATAACACACCTTCCTATTATGACACAAATATTTAGAGCATGTGTCCTCAAGACATACATGACAGGCTAACTTCCCTTTTGTGCTCCACCCTGATAACATGACGTACCCTGAAAAATCACTAATAGTCCAAAGCAAAGCTGCATGCAACTGAAATGTCTCTTTCCTTAAGGCGTCATATGTCTCAACTCCAAATTCTTACAATTCTTTCAACTCTTTTATCAAAGGTTGCAAGTATGTATCAATTTTATCCCCGGGGCTCTTCTTCCCTGGAATGAGCAATGACAATATCAAGTTTGGTTGTTTCATACATAACCATGGTGGCCAGTTGTATGGAGCCAAAATTACAGGCCATGTGCTATGTCCAAGTGTCATTGTCTTAAATGGGTTAAACCCATCACTAGCTAACCCAAGTCTCAAATTGCGTGGATCTGAAGCAAATGTTGGGTATACACTATCTAAATGTTTCTATGCCTGGGAATCAGCAGGATGTCTTATAATACCATCTCTTTTACGTTCCTCATCATGCCATCTTATGTTTGTTGTACTTTTAGATGACATGAATAACCGTTGCAATCTTAGCTTTAGAGGAAAATGATAAAGAATCTTTGTTGGTGTCTTCTTTTCGTCATCCACTATCTTACCATTTCTTGTCTTATATCTTGAAGTATGACAATAATCACATGATTGTTTGTTGATGTCATTTTTCCAATATAACATACAACATTTTGGGCACACATTAATCTTTGTGTAATCAAGCCTTAACTCAGATATAATTTTCTTAGCTTGAGAAAATGTCCTAGGTAATGTGTGACCCTGAGGAAGTAACTCACATAACATATTAAGCAGAAGAGTGAATGACTTATTGCTCCATCCGCTAAGACATTTAATATGCTACAACTTAAGGATGCAAGATAACTTTGTATATGTTGAACATCCTAGATAAATCTTTTTCTCAACATCTTCAACCAATTTAAAAAACTTAATAGCATATTCTCTAGGCATATCATTTGTCCTTTGTCTTAAACTATCATTAGGTAATGGATATTGAACTCCAAATACATCATGCACCATAGCCTGCATATTGTTGCCTACATCATCCATATTAGCCCCAATGTCTACCAAATTTACTCTGCTTGAACTACCTCTGTGACTTGTAGTAGGCTCCCCATGATGAAACCATTCTATGTAGTCTTTTATAATCCCATTGCATACCAAATGTTCGAAGGTTGTTTCCTTATCTTGATATAGAACATTGTTGCATTTAATACATGCACACTTCATCATTCTATTAATAATTACCCCACACTCTACTACTAACTCGATGAATCTTTTTGCACTGTTAATGTACTCATTAGAAACCCTAGACTTCTTCATCCAACTCTTATCCATCATGAGAACTATCGTATCTAATTGCAAGTTAATCAGTCAATTACTACAACTATATACAAGAATATAAAGATAACAATATTTAAATAAATAAAACACTCAAATAAAACATCAACATATACTATTATACAATTATATAACTCACATAAATTTAATCACTAATTAAGTCAAGCATTAGTAAGACCCAAGATATACAAGATCATGATTTCAAAAATCAAATCATACAATGGATAAACAACTTCGCAATTTGGAGATACACATTAAAACAGTAATAGAAAATTATGTCTTTTCTATCTCCAAACTCTTAGACCAATAAACAAATTTGTTATGGTTAATAGAATAATAGAAGATTAAGCATATACTTAAGCTAATAGTGCTCTTAATCCTTGTTTGGGAGAAAGTAACAAGTATGAAAGGTTAACCTAAAAAAAATATCAGTTTGAAAGAAAGCTTAAAATTCACAAAACAAATTATATAACATTAGCTAATATTTATATGATAGTGAAAGATAACCAAGCTTGAGTTAAAAGGGATCAAGTTGACCGGGATCAAGCATGGTACTAGTACTACATTATAGGTTTTGTGAGGAAGCAAGCAAAGCTTTTTTATTTCTTCTTTTCTTTGACTCATTAATTGAAGTTTATGAACTACTACTCTACAAGTTGCTGGCAAGAGAAAACAGCGTGGCCTTATCCTTAGCCAGACAAGTAGTCATACAGAGATGGATGAACTGGAGTATATGAAGAGGTGCAGAGATGCAGGGGTTGTACATATTCTTGGGAATACAGTGATACGAGCAAAGAGTGATACGAGCAAAGAGGGAATCGTCTGTAGTGAAGATAATAGCTGTGGATTACATATACGCATTTCTGAGGAAAATTTGCAGGGAGAACAGCGTGACATGCAATATTCCTCATGACTGCCTGCTTAAATTTTGCACACGCAAGTGTCTCGTTGACAAATTTAACCTTGGCATGATGCCACAATTATTTACGAGCTGACAAAATATGCAATTCTTCCCAATAATAGCTGCAAATTCCACAACTAGATGTAGCAAAACCAGAATAGTTCGTACGGGATTTTTATGCAGTAGCAACTCAGTTAAACAACCACTTTTATCTATTTAAAAACAGAATTGACTGCAAATAAGCTAACAGGTTACATGCAGTTGGCTCCTCGAATGACTATATATCACAGTTCTTAACTAGAACACAATCTAGAATAAAAAGAAATAATATCACTGACAAAATCGTAGAGGGGATTGAAATACTTCGCTACCTCTCCTTTTCCAAAAATAAGCCCTGAAGTCCAGATAACCTTTTCACCAAAATCTTGTTTCTCAGGCGTTAGTGAATCCCGCTTCTTTAACCAGCACAAAAACATATTAAGCAAGAAGAGGAAAAAGATAATGAATAGAAATTCCATTTTGAAAAAAGCTTATTAAGCATTTAACATCAGATTTCTTCTCTGCAGGAGTAAGAAGATCAAAGTAACAGACAAGAAATACTCATTGTCTGGGAGAAAATGTAGGCAAACATAAAACAGAACTTTTAAATGGTTAAAAGATTAAAGGATACATGACACCCATGGCCGCAATCTCAAACCCCAGTAAATTATAAGGTCCAAGCTTACTTGGTTCCTTCAAAATATAACTTTTTTTTTTCAAATAACGATGCAAGCACTGGCTGCTAAAAGTATCCTATGCAGCATCCAGTATTAGTAGCTTTGAGTGTTTTTTTTGTTTTTTTCTTATCCCTGTATCATATCTTATACCTTGTAACTGGTTTTCTTTTGACTGCTTCTAAAAGTACCTTCATATAAGTGTCTGATATTGGCCAGTCAACTTAAACTCGGATTCCCCTTATGAATTTCTCTGTGTTGTCCAATGCTTATCAAATCTGCATTCCCATCTCCTAGCTTGACCTTCATCTGTTTCACTTGGAGTGCCTGTTACCCCTCCTGATTTTGATAGATTTTCTCTTACTGTTGACCATGGATCTTCTCCGATGATACCTCATGTTCAAGGTCAAGGGAAAGAATTCACAAGTGGAAGGCAGTGGATGCAGCTGTGGCCCTTCTCTAATCCCACACAATAGTCATTGTGAATCCCATAATTGGGTTGGCCACATTGAAGAAAAATATGGGGCAAAAAAATGATCAGATGCTATGTTGATAACTCAACATGATTTGACTATTCAATGCTTTTGACCCACCTTACAAATGCAGATATAGTCTGTACTCATAAGCCTTCATCCTGGATCCTTGATTACGGTGCATCAATTCACATAACAAATAACTCTTCCTTGTTCAAGCATTTAGATCATCTCAACAACTCTTGTCAATATTAATATTGCTGAGCATTCATTCCCATGTATGGGCTAGAGAGGCTGATTTCTCCATTTCGTCTTTATCCTAATTGACTACTCTGTTTGTCCCTAAATTTCGCTGTCTTTGTCCATGGGTAGGGTAAATAAATGTCTGAATCGCCCGATTACATTTTATCCATCTTTTTGGGCTTTCCAAGATCTGGCAGCAAAGGAAACAATTGGCGGCAAGTATAAAGAGGGTGGAGTCATTGCCTACTCCACCTTCTCGACATCATGGAACCCACTGATTAAAAACCAAACATTTGAATGAATAAGAGAAGTGGACGTAGAAGCCCATCACATTCCCATAAAAAAGCTTGTAGAATGTGTTTCCCAAGGTAAAACACGTACACTGTATTGGCCCCAAACTAAGAAGAAACAATTTTAGACGGCAAAAGCATGGTGTCCTAAATGAGAATGTTCCAATATAATGCAGGATGGGAAGATTAGTAAGGAACTCCATCATTCTTAGACAATAATTCCAAACTTGATATATAGGCCGCCTACCACCCTCTTTATGCACATTGCCAATCCTATACTTAATTTCTAGATCCAATAGACTTAAAAAACGACAGAATGTAATAAAACAATTCAATATCTTTTTAGTCTACTTAAAGACAAAAGACTAGGGCACTTAGCAACTGCGAACATAAGACAGTAACAAAGATGGAGTAGGATAGATAGACCATGATTGACACAAGGAGATGCAAAAACAAGAGCAACATTAACAAATTCACCAAAATGGATTAAGACCATAAAGCAGACAGAGGTTACCTGTCATATGGTCAGAAGCACAAGAATCAATGATTGAAAATAAAGATATATGAGAAGAGATATACCTAAATTGCAAGTGGTAGAACGCATTAGAGTAGTTATAATATGTAGGGATAACAGAACAAGCTAATCAATATCTTTGTAACTAACCAACAAATGAAGATTGCAAATCATCACGGGATGTACCATCACTTCAAGATCAAAGTTGATTCAAATTGCTTTACCCAAAGTGGGTTACACGTTTTACTCAACAATACAAGTGCTAAGCAGTCCGATCCAGCTCAGCTCAGTTTGAATTAGCTCACCTGAAATTAACTCGACTCTAAGATAAAAATTGAACTTGGGCTGATGGAGCCTAGAATGAGCTTAACCTAGCTCAAATTGAATCAAGTATTAGGTGAACTTGACTTTAGCCATTTTATATAAAATTAGGTATATCTTATATCTAAATAATAATCTCTGTGTATAGTTTATGTATTACTTTCATTTAAAAAATTGAAGAGTAACCAAAAGTAAAAAACGAGTTGAGCAGACCAATATGCTATGCTCAATCTCAACTCGTCTCAAACTTGAAAACTAGATGAGTTTAAGCAATTTAAACACAGCTAGTCTGGACTGGTTAGCACCCCTACCCAGCACTTTTCTTCAATGTGAACATGCTTATTCAGAAAAATTCAATCTTTGACACAAGAGGAGGAGAGAATTTCCAAATTCATCTACAAACTCCTCTATGGCCTCAACCGCAAGGCACTAAAACTACTAATTAGATAGATAAATCCTAGGCAGCCATCGTATGCTTTGAAGTGTACATGCTCAGACATCGTTGCAGTCAACAATGTTCACAGATGCCATTATCTTCATATTAAATCTACAATTTGATACATTTGTAAAAGATTGAAAGCAAGTATAGATGCGTAGATACAGCTACAAATGCAATCATGGACTCTTTGTTGATATCCATATAAGGTGCAGAAAATGACTTATGAAAAACAATGTGGAGGATAGAACAACCGCATTAGGAAGCATAATAAACATAGAATTCAGCCTTTTTTGGGATGCACTAGTTCTTCTACCTGCAAGCATCTTATCTTGCATTTGCTGCCTCCCTGATGTCCATCATTTTGTGTATAGCCAGATTCATTTTGGTCACTTAGGGGATTTATACACTATGGAGCTCCTTTAATGATCTTCTCTGAATTTTGAATCACTTAAAGTTCCTGTAATTGCTATTTTTATAAGGTTACTGATGAGGAAAGTTGCATATCTGCGAATTTCATGTAAATAAAGAATCATCCTAGCAGTTAATATTAACTATGAAGATCACATGGTTGGAAGAAATTATGATTTACTGATGACAGTCATCGATTTATAGCAGGAACAGAAATGGCTCTGGTTTGTGGGGGCTGTCACACTATTGATTATACGTTTTTTCATCAAAATAAGATAAACAACTTGAGATTCACCAATACTAATGCATTACCCAAATCCTCTTATACTAAATTAAATTTAAAGCTTAAATATGTGAGTAAATTGAAGGAATCAGATCAATTAAAACACTAATTCGTTTCCCTGCCAGAAACACCCAGAAAACAAAGCCAAACCAACACTGAAATGAATTAGTGTTTCTTCCAGCTTTGTTTCCCGGTATAAACAAACCCATAAAACATCACATAAGCTCTGAAATAAACCCAGAAAACTATAAGTTCGAGTGAAATTTTATCTTGCCCGCTATTTAGATGTGAACACTACCGACACAGCTCTGTAACACCCAGAAAACAATGCCCGAAGAAAACCAAATAAAAGGGGGGAAAATATGTTTTGTACCTGCTATCCTTCCACCCAATATGGCTTGCCACTGCGTTTGTGTGGATAGTGATGTCTAGCTTTTCTTGCACTTTTTCCACTATGATTCTCAACCCACAACAGAGAAGATAAATTGTCGATTTCATTGAAGTTTGCACTTTCTCCACTGTGATTCTCAACCCACAACAGAGAAGATGAATTGGCGATGTCGTTGAAGAGGGAAGAACAAGGCGGGGTGGTGATTTTGTTGAAGAGGGAAGAACAAGGCGGGGTGGTGATTTTGTTGAAGAGGGAAGAACAGGGGAAGAGGAAAGACTAAGGCGGGGTAGTTTTGTTGATGGCGCATAGTGGGAGATAATCACGGGAATGAGATTCGACGGGATCTTTTGGTGGGGGGTTTTACGAATCGCCTCTAACGGTCGGATCTATACGTCAAAATGGCGGAGGCCCGTGTAAAACCCCCTCTATACTTATAGTTTTTGTGGAGGTTTATAAATACCCCCGCCATACAAGTTCCGCTATAAGTCTAATTTTTGTAGTGGTTCTTGAGATTGGTGTGTACGGGCTAATCGATTCAAGGGCGTGTAAGGGCTGGTCCCCCAGGTTAGTATGCTATTGATCCAATTTGTGTTTCTTATATGCATGGCTATTTAATTTGATATATTTATTATTCATTAATTTGGGATTTATACATGATTATTGTAGATTAAATTAAAAGGCTGATTTTTGATTGGTGCACCACCCCAATCCCACCGTGCTTCCGTTAGTCCGGCTATTTTAAGGAAAGAGCGTAATGTTATGTTCTAAAGAACATAGCTTAGCCTTAGCGTGTTTCATCCAGAGCTCGGTTACACCTGATGCTTAGTCTCATTGGTTTGCATTTCTTTCGTCAAAAGCAAATTATTTTTCGACGCTTGACATGAAAGATTGAAGTTCTGTGGGGAACCTAGTTCCTTCTTTGTGGGTGTTTGTTTTCAGGTGATATAGCTGGAATCATGCTTGTCTCAAGCCCTTGGCCACTGGGGCGAAGGGCACTTGGCCGGGTCCAAGTGCATCATATTAGAGAAGCGAGCTGAGAGTACATTATCGTATAGTAGTACATAGACGAAAGGAAGGCCCATTCAGCAAAAGGCCTAATACACAATATTTTAAATAGATGTGATTGGAAGACTTATTTTACCTGCATAATAGTTGCATTTCGCATAGGATGGAGGTAGCCTTTCATATTATAGGCCTTCATGGCCCGTCTCGAAATCGGGAAGGTGTCGCGGACCCTTGTGCTTCTTCAGCTTTCGGGGGGCGACAGCAGATACGTAATTTGCAACATTGACGAATGATTGGTGTTATAGGGGGCAAGAGTTCGGTTTTAGGATCCGGCACAGGCCTCACAGCCATCACGTCCACAGCAAGGAGAATCAAGATGAAGAAGACGAAGCCCTTCCTTCCCTTCATCTCGTGGGTAGCAGCTGGACAGAGCTTTTGGTTGAAACTTGGGTGTGGATTATGAGGGCTTCATCTAAATATATCTATATATAGATACGCCCCGGCGGCTCTATGAGTATTTGGGTGTTCAAAACCGGCTGCTTTATGAGCACGCGGGTTTTCAAAACCTGGTTGGTGTGGATGGTGATCCGGCGGCTCTATGGCAGTGCCTTTTCAAAACCGACTTACTCTTAAAATCGTAAGCCGTGCGATTCAAACCAGGCGGCCTATATGCGCCAACAAAGTGGGATTTTATTGACGCAGATACGCCATATATACATATATATGCGCGCGGGGCCATCTATGCCTAGGCCCCTAAGGTTTTGATGATGACATGATTTTACCCGGTAGCTGGTTAAGCACGAAGGTTGACTGTCAGCTATCAATCCACTCGAACTGATGGCACACACACCGGCAAAATAGCCACAAATATTCGTAACATTATTTGCGCTAACATGTGTGGTATTGACCTAGTGGATCGACGGCTATGGAAGCTTCACCCGCGGGGTTAGCACGGCTAACCATGCATGGCCCTCTAAATATCTTGGCAATTATAAATTGGTGGTCATGATTATCGACCACATACAAATTTCATTTATCTGGGACATCAAACATACAGAGATTTTGATGTTCTGAAAAATAAGTTTCTCATGTTTCCAAATAGATATTTTTCGAATGTATAAAAAATCTATCCAATAATTGTTGCATGGTGACGTCTATACTGAATTTATCACCGTACAAGTCAAGTCATTTTCTTATATTAGTCCATGTACCTATTCTATCCAAAAGTCTCTACATATGTCTATCCAGTTTATTTGGTTTTAGTCATTTAAGGCCATATTGATATAGGGGCGTATCAGCTAATATATATTTATCTTGTTAATAGTGATATAATACAGAGGGCGTATTGCCCCCACGTGATTTTTTCATACTCATCGGCCATATTATATTGATACGGCCGATATGCTAATATTTTATATTTTTTTATTTTTTATAAAATATTTTAAAAAATAAAAAAAATTAAAATTTTTTTTCTTAAAAACAAAAATACTATTTAAACTCAACCTCTTTAAATTTTAAAGATGATAATGTTCTTATTATATTAAACATATTTAAACAAATTTTATATAAGATCAATACAAGTAGGTCCATACAATTTATATAATTATTTTTTTAAATATATTGTTCTACAATTATGCACTTAGTTAAACATCTAACGTATACATTTCTCCATAAAATTTATGCAACTCATATTAAATATCTTATTTAGTTTTAAAATAAATTAATTTTATAAAACTTAATATGGGACAGAGGGAATAATAATTTATACAAGACGGAGGAAGTAATAGTACATAGTTTTGAAATAAACTAATTTTATAGCACTCATATCTGCTAATATGGACTTTTACGGTCTTATTATGCGTACTAAGCGTATCATTGGTGTGTACCCATATCTATAGGCATGGATACAATCATCCGTATCGATACTACCTTCCATGGTTCTAGTACATTGTTCAATAATTGTTAATGATGACTTCTAATTAGCCTTCATTTAACACCATAAGAGTCACCTATTTTTTGTGCTGCATACACTACCTAGTCTAACCAACCGTCGTTGCTTGATTATGTATTTCCCAGTTTTAGTTTATACAATAACGACCTGTTAGGGGTTCCAAAAAAAATAGTCAAAAAATAAGTTTCCTTGGATATTGCACGCATACCCCCAGCGCCAAAATCCGGTTGTGGGGTGCCGGATATGGCTTCGTAGCCAGATTCCGACACCATCTCCTTTGCCTACCCCCCCCTTTCGCCCCTCTCTTCTTCCTCCCCCCCTCTCTTCTTCGAGAGCACCATTCACCACCGGTGCAAGAATCAGGCTGTGGGGGGCTAGATCTGGCCTCTGCAGCAAGATTCTGGAGCCATCTCCTTTGCCTACCCCGCCCTTTTGCCCCTCTCTTTTGCCTTCCCCCCTCTTTCGCCCCTCTTCTTCCTTCCCCCCCCTGATAAGTATGAAATCTATATCTATTTTATATGCCTTTTTACCTTATTTGCTAGTATAAATTAGGTTAATTTAGAGTTAATTATGGTTTATTTAGATTAAGATAGATATTAGTATTTTAGTTTAATTATTAATAATTTTGTAGTTATTAGTTGTTTAGACATGTATTTAAATCAAGATGAAATTTTAATTATATTCTACATGTCTAAAATATGGTATTTTATATTTTGTAGGTAAAGTGCGCTTATCGAAGTACTTGGACGATGTTTAAAATGATTAAAAATAGTCTTCACATGCTTTAAAGTGATTTGGACAACTTTTCGGAGTTATGAACAAGTTAGAAATTAATATGGACACGAAGGAAACTTAATGAACAGAATATGAACTGTCCATGAAAACAGAAACACTGTAGCCGATCGATCGGGGTCACTTACCGATCGATCGGGATAACGTGAATTCAGATGAAAATATAGTGTAGCTGATCGATCGGGCATGCAGGGCGATCGATCGGCATAACGTGCAGTTTCCTAGTTTGACCCAAATTTCAATCCTTTTCATATTGGACTTCTTCCTACGGAACTTATGCCTATAAAAAGACATATTTGGCTTAAAATTGGGGGGATTCCAGTAGATTTTAAGAGGAGAAAAAGGAAGAAGAAGATAGAAGAGAACTCAAAGCTTTAAATGGAGATTCAATTGCTTTCTTCTACAATGGAAGGCTAGACTTTTCTTTTACTTAGGAGTTGATGAAGCTATAGATAAGTTTCAGTTTCTTTTCTTTTTAATTTAGATCTCAGTTGTGAATGATGACAATTGTATGATATGGATTTCCTTTTTAATGGAAGAGCTTTTAATGTTTATTCAAATCTATGTTGATTTATTGTCTTGTAGATGATAGATTGATGTGGTTTTGATATTTTCATCGATTCTAATTTTTGTGATTTAGATGAGATGGTCATACAATAGTTTTAATGTTTAGATAATTAATGACTTGGATGAGTTATACTAAGATTAGATGGATCATGCCTATAGTTAGTTTAGTGTAGATGATTCGTGCTATTGTCGAAGATAGTTCATGCCATGGAAGTTAATTAATGATTCTTTTTGAAGTAATTCTAGCTTGTAGCTGAGAATACTTGTTCATATTCACACTAGATTTAGATTAAAAGTTAAGGAATTGTTATGGTTTTATAGTGGATTCAATTTCCTAAGTAAATTCCATCATATTAATCTCTTGCTTTTAAACTAGTTGATTTCTTTCTTTTGCTTAATTTAAGTTTAAGTTTGATTTAGTTTTTAATCAGTAAATTCTTCTTTAGATTTAGTAATAATCCATCCGTCCCTGAGGTTCGACAACCCTTAAATACTTATCCTAGTACAATTACCTTGTAAACTTGCAAAGGGTTTAATTATAAACGATCAAGTTTTTTGGCGCCATTGCCGGGGACGATATTGATTTGTTACTAAATTAGAATTAGGATAATTCTAGCTACTTTAGATTCATTTTACTTTAGTTTTTAGGTTAATTCTTAGTTTCTTACCATTTTTTTTAATTTGATTTTGTAGGCTGAGTTGAAGATCGTGCTCTCTACACTTGTGGCCAAAAGTGGACATCGATAAGCATAATACTTCTCTTCGGTTTGCAAGATCCTTTTCTCTCTTTATTTTGATTTATTTTTAGTTATTTTTTGCTTATTCTTCCCCTTTTTATACTTAAAATTGTGTGGTGTGTTTGTGGTGTATGCGTGGTCGTCGCTCCATACTCCCCCGATTAGTACCATTTGACCTTGAGCCTGAGCGGACATCTAGGAGAGCTGAGTTGCCCTCGACCTACATCCCTACACCCCCAAACTCACCTACCAATTCCTCCTCCCACACTACTTCTTCTCCCATCATGGCTGAACATCAGTTAGTAGATGCACCACTTAAAGCTCTAAGAGAGTATTACACTCCCAATGAGTATACCTCTCCTTCATGTATTAGGTTGCCAGCGGTCACTGCTCAAAATTATGAAATTAAGCCCAATGTCATTCAAATGCTTCCATCCTTTTATGGGCTTAACAATGAAAATCCGTATAGGCACCTAGATGACTTCTTAGAACTATGCACAACTTTTAAGCTCTCAAATTTAACCGATGAAGCTATTAAACTTCGCCTTTTTCCTTTCACATTGAAAGATAAGGCTAAGGAATGGCTTCACTCATTAGAGCCAAACACTATCACAACATGGGCCCAAATGCAACAAGAGTTCCTTAAAAAGTACTTCCCCATAGGTAAGACCAACTAAATGAGAAAGGCCATAACCACTTTTGCCCAACTTCCCACTGAACAGTTCCATGAGAGTTGGGATAGACTTAAGGACCTTCTTAGGAGGTGTCCTCATCATGCTGTCCCTAAGTGGCAATTAGTGCAACGTTTTTATGAGGGTCTTACTGAACAAAACCGTCATCTTGTTGATGCAAGTTGTGGGGGTACCTTTTTGCTAAAAAATGAAAATGAGGCATGGAAACTTTTTGAGGACTTGAGTAAAAATTCTCTTCAACATGCTGCGTTGAATAGAAATGAGAGTGGATTATCTACCTTAAACAATGCCCCCTCTAGGGGTGGCTTGTATGAAGTCAAAAACCCATTAGACCTCTCCTCCAAAGTTGATACTTTGAGTAGGAAGCTTGACCTCCTTATGACTTCAACCCATCAGCCCACTCCCTTCACTCAAGATGCATGCACAATATGCCTTAGCCCAGCCCATACTATCATTGAGTGCCCCTCTGCCTCTCAATTTCCTGAGCTTGTCCAAGACCATGTGAATGCCACCCAATCCTTCCCTAGGGCTGAGAATAATCCATTTTCAAATACATATAACCCTGGGTGGAGGAATCATCCTAACTTTTCTTGGCGGACACAAAACCAAGGGGTTATGGGTAACCAACCCCCTAGGCCCCCATCCCAAGTCCCACCAGCCCATATCCACCAACCTCAAGTGCAACCTCCATATGTCCAACCCAATAGGAGTCCAAGTTTTGAAGAAAAGGTCTTGAGTGCCTTGCAAGGCCTTCAATCTCAATCCCAACTCCTCCACTCTCACACACAATCTATAGCAAAGTTAGAAGCCCAAATTGGACAACTAGCTAATGTTATTAACAAGAGAGAGATGGGGACGTTGCCAAGTCAACCCCTACTAAACCCTAAAAGTCAATTTCAGGTAGAGGGAACTCCTCCCTCTAATGAACAAGTTAATTCCATAATGACCCTTAGGAGTGGGAGGATTGTTGACAAGAGTGTTGGGGGGACACCAGTGACAGATGATAGGAGTGAGGAGTTAGAGAGGGCAGCCCCTAATGAACCTCAAGTAGAAGTTAGTGCACCACATGAGAAGGAGTTTGTATCTCCTTCCCCTTCCTCAGAGCCACAGTCTAAGACCACTTCCGATGGATCTTATATCCCTAGGGCACCTTTTCCTCAGTGTCTTGACATGGCCCCACCATTTAGAAAGAGCACAGCTAGGACTGATGAGATTCTTGAGACTTTCAAATAAGTCAAAATTAATCTCCCCCTCTTAGATGCCATTAAGCAAGTCCCTGCTTATGCTAAGTTCCTCAAAGACCTATGTACTCAAAAGCGTAAATCTAAGACCCATGTGTCTAAGAAGGTCTTTCTCACCGAGCAAGTCAGCTCTCTTTTGAAGTTTGATACCCCACCTAAGTATAAGGACCCTGGAGTACCTACTATTTCTTGTGTCATAGGTGATCACTCCATCTATAGAGCCCTCCTTGACCTTGGTGCGAGTGTCAATCTACTCCCTTACTCGGTGTATAAGCAACTAGGGTTAGGAGAATTGCAGCCTACATCAGTTACCTTACAGCTAGCCGACCGTTCTGTGCGTAAGCCTCGAGGAGTCATTGAGGATGTCTTAGTGAAAGTTAATCGGTTCTTCTTCCCTGTTGACTTTCTTGTCTTAGATATGGAACTTGTCTGCAATACCACACACCAAATCCCCGTCATTCTAGGTCGCCCCTTCCTTGCCACTGCTAATGCTTGTATCAATTGTAGGACGGGGGTAATGGAGATGACCTTTGGGAACATGAAAGTGCAACTAAATATTTTTGATGTGTCTAACCATTTGCCTGCAACTTTTAATGTTGAATGTTTTATGGTAGACAATTTTAGATTTGATGCTTATGATAGAGGTCCATCTTTTGTAGCATCAGCCCATAATCAAGTCATGCCTTCTAATTTTTTTGCATCATCTTTTTGGAGACTTAAGAGAAGAGCCAATGCTAATATCTACCAGCCGCCCTGATATATTTGAGAATGATTGGCAATGTCTGGCTAAAGACAATAAACTTAGCTCTTCTTGGGAGGCAACCCATGTTTTTGATATATTTCTTTTCCTTTTGTTTATTTTCTTTGCTTCATTTAGGCTTTATTTACTTATTTTCTCAGTTTTTTTTCTCATTATAGTTTTTCTTCTTTTATGGGATATAATACTTTAGGTTTGGGGAAATGCTCATCACTTATTTTTATTTCTTTTCTCCAATCCTATGTACTTCATTTTCAGATTAGTGGATTAGTTATGCTTTCAGGTGATATCTTTCCCTCTCTTACTTATTCTTGTCATTGTAGTATATATTTTTTTTAACATTGAGGACAATGTTCGGTTTAGGTTTGGGGGTGTAGAAAGATATTTTTCTTTATTATTTTTCTTTTAGGATGTTTTAGAGTATTTTTTTTATTTTTCTTTTGTTTACTTTTAAGTGGGTTTTATCGCTTATTTTCTTTTAAAAGTATATGTCTGTTTTTAAAGAGATCAATTTCATGAAGAAAGTTCAAGTAATTCATTAAGTGATGAAAATGATCAAGTGAGTAATTTCTATTTTATTTTCATTATCTTGGATAATTGTGCTTATATTTTTAAATCACATTTCACACACTTGAAACTTGTAGGAATATAATTTTATGATTTATTACTTGTAATCTTAGTGGGATATCTTTAACTAAGCATATATTTTTGAAAACTTGGCAATTGAGTAATTTTTAATATTTTATGATAGATTTTTATGCTTAGCTTTTATTTGAAAAAAAAATGGGATAAGTGTGTATATAAAAAAAGAATGAAAAAAAAAAGAATGAAAAAAATAGATTGAATGAAAAAAAATGATAAAAAAAAATAATAAAAAAAAGTTTGTTTCTCTTTTTATTGAGTAACCGGACCTTGTGCCTAGGCAAGTATAAGAGATCGCGTCAAAAGGTGAAAAGTTGAGATAAATTCTTTTATGACTTGCTTGGTTCTGTAGCCTTTATAGTTCGAGTTATTAAGCCTGAGGGGTGTTTCAACACCTAGTGCCTTGAGCCAACTGGATTAGGGACACTGGTCTAACGCTTGTTACATGGACTATTTAGAAAGCTTAATAGAACTAAGTATTGCACAAGTCATATTTTGAAGTATATTATGCTCTTATTCCCTAAATTTAATTGAAATTTGAAGGCTATTACATGAGGGTTTATTATGAGATGTTAAGGATGAAAGATTGTCATTGTTATATTTTTGAGTTAGTGAACTTTAATGAGCTTGGTTAATGGGTCACATAAGATATGCTTGTTAATAAAGAATGAAATCATATGACTATAAAGTTTCTACACTATATTTTTTTGAAATATATATATGTAGTTGCACAATTATTTCTAAGATGGGGTTATAGAATGAATTATTCCTTACTTGAAAGTGATCAGATCTTAATTGTTTACTTGTTTCAAGTATTTGTGGTTGGTTCTTTTTAAAAATAGTTATGTGTTTTTAAGAGAAGATTGTTTTTCAAATTTTTGTTTTCTTGTTTTATTTTTCTTAGGTTTTGATGTTTGTGGGTATCATTACTGCAAACCCTCACGAGACACAACTCGTCCAACTAGGGACACTTAGGGGTTTAAAGGCTTGTTGCATACGCTAAATGCAATCGTGATTCCCTACGAAAGTGGCTTTTATTTATTTTTCAAGATTAGTTGTTTTACTTTGTTTTTGTTTTGCTCGAGGACTAGCAAAATATAGGTTTGGGGGTATTTGATAAGTATGAAATCTATATCTATTTTATATGCCTTTTACCTTATTTG
Source organism: Saururus chinensis (assembly GCA_035235625.1). Taxonomy (NCBI): domain Eukaryota; kingdom Viridiplantae; phylum Streptophyta; class Magnoliopsida; order Piperales; family Saururaceae; genus Saururus; species Saururus chinensis. The sequence continues at coordinate 36,263,230 of CP141140.1, forward strand.
CTAGTATAGATTAGGTTAATTTAGAGTTAATTATGGTTTATTTAAATCAATATAGATATTAGTATTTTAGTTTAATTATTAATAATTTTGTAGTTATTAGTTGTTTAGACATGTATTTAAATCAAGATGGAATTTTAATTATATTCTACATGTCTAAAATATGGTATTTTATGTTTTGTAGGTAAAGTGTGCTTATCGAAGTACTTGGACGATGTTTAAAATGATTAAAAATAGTCTTCACATGCTTTAAAGTGATTTGGACAACTTTTCGGAGTTATGAACAAGTTAGAAATTAATATGGACACGAAGGAAACTTAATGAATAGATTATGAATTGTCCATGAAAACAGAAACACTGTAGCCGATCGATCGGGGTCACTTACCGATCGATCGGGATAACGTGAATTCAGATGAAAATACAGTGTAGCTGATCGATCGGGCATGCAGGGCGATCGATCGGCATAAAGTGCAGTTTCCTAGTTTGACCCAAATTTCAATCCTTTTCATATTGGACTTCTTCCTACGGAACTTATGCCTATAAAAAGACATATTTGGCTTAAAATTGGGGGGATTCCAGTAGATTTTAAGAGGAGAAAAAGGAAGAAGAAGATAGAAGAGAACTCAAAGCTTTAAATGGAGATTCAAGTGCTTTCTTTTACAATGGAAGGCTAGACTTTTCTTTTACTTAAGAGTTGATGAAGCTATAGATAAGTTTCAGTTTCTTTTCTTTTTAATTTAGATCTTAGTTGTGAATGATGACAATTGTATGATATGGATTTCATTTTTAATGGAAGAGCTTTTAATGTTTATTCAAATCTATGTTGATTTATTGTCTTGTAGATGATAGATTGATGTGGTTTTGATATTTTCATCGATTCTAATTTCTGTGATTTAGATAAGATGGTCATACAATAGTTTTAATGTTTAGATAATTAATAACTTGGATGAGTTATACTAAGATTAGACGGGTCATGCCTATAGTTAGTTTAGTGTAGATGATTCGTGCTATTGTCGAAGATAGTTCATGCCATGGAAGTTAATTAATGATTCTTTTTGAAGTAATTCTAGCTTGTAGCTGAGAATACTTGTTCATATTCACACTAGATTTAGATTAAGAGTTAAGGAATTGTTATGGTTTTATAGTGGATTCAATTTCCTAAGTAAATTCCATCATATTAATCTCTTGCTTTTAAACTAGTTGATTTCTTTCTTTTGCTTAATTTAAGTTTAAGTTTGATTTAGTTTTTAATCAGCAAATTCCTCTTTAGATTTAGTAATAATCCATCCGTCCCTGAGGTTCGACAACCCTTAAATACTTATCCTAGTACAATTACCTTGTACACTTGCAAAGGGTTTAATTATAAACGATCACCCCCCCTATCTCTTCCAATGCCCTATTCACCACCTATGCCAACATCTGGTTATGGGGTGCCGGATCTTGCTCCACAGCAGGTATCCAGTGTTGTCCCCTTTTCTTCCCCACTGCCTCCTCCGTCCTTGGCGGAGAAGGTGCGCTAAAATTCGGCACCCTTCCGAGTTTTTTTTAAATTTTTCTTATCTAATTAGAGACACTTTTAAAAGCATCGCTAATAAGAGTAATTTTTTTATTTTTTTTCTCTTATTAGCAACGCTTTTACATGCGTCGCTAATTTTTTATTGAATTTTTAAATATTTGCGATGCTTTGTTGAGCATCACTAATAAGGTTTATTATCATTATTATTTTTTAGTTTTTTTAATTTAGCAACACTTAATGTAGCTTCGCTAATACGATATTATAGCGACGCTTATAACCTTGTGTTGCTAATAACACGATTTTTTAAAAAAAATTTATATTAGTGATGCTTAATTATGTGTCTCTAATAATTAATTATTAGTGACGCATAATAAATAACTATTACCAAAACTTTCGTAATCGTTGCAATAGAAATTTAATTAGTGACATAAAAATAAGCGTCTTTAATAGCTAACTATTAGCGATAATTTATTATAAGCGTCGCTAATGAGGAATAGCAACTCCATTTTTATTGACGTATTTAGCGACACTTTTTAAGTGTTGCTAAAAAGCATTAGCGATGGTTAGACTACTATTGGCGATGTTTAATATTAACACTAATAGTCTTTTTTGTTGTAGTGAAAGGCTTTATGCAAAAATCTATGCAAATAATTTTCAACATTTCCATCACGAGAGTCTTACGGACAATCAGGTGTAAATTAATACGAAAAGTCATCACAAGATAATAAAACAGTGCAACCAATCAAAATCTATTACCCGTTGCATGTTACATGTTACCTTTCACCTGGCACCCCAAATACTGAACAATACCAGAAATCCCTGGTCACACTTGTGCACAATGAACATGACTTGCCTAAAGCGAAATCTAAAAGTCTAAATAAATAAATAGTCTCAATCATCTCAGTTCAGGTGAGGAATAAACCAATAATTTTAAACATAAAACCTCGTCCAATGGACATAAAAAGATCCATACTTTCGAAAGTAAAACTTAATCGATAAACCACCAATGAAACTAATATGGAAACCAAAGAAACCTTGACTAACCACAATTAATCTTTAATTTATAAATCATTTTTATGACGAATGAATTATAAACATGACTACATGTGCAATCCTAAGTAATCATACTATATCTTATGTAAAATATAAAGTGAAACATACTGAAAGTAGTGAAGTAAAACAATCAACAATATCATATCTCATTTATTCTCATACTAGCTTAAGTAGATGTTTTAGTATAATCACAACATGTAACTTATATAGTTTAGCAAAAGTAGCCCAAAAGGCATCACCAAGAATTTATAATGCCCATAGCGTGTCCAAAAGGAAGACTTTCATACATCCTTAGGTCTAATACGAAGCTGATGACAACCCAACCTCAAATCAATCTTGGAAAACACCTATGCTTTCTACAATTGATCAAATATCATCAATATGAGGTAAGGGATACTTATTCTTTATTGTGACTTAATTCAATATCCTGTAATCAATGCAGAGTAACATGACCTCAAATCAATCTTGGAGAACACCTATGCTTGCTACAATTGATCAAATAAGTTATCAATACGAGGTAGGAGATACTTATTCATTATTGTGACCTAATTCAACATCTTGTAATCAATACAGAGTCTAAGAGAACCATCCATCTTTCTGATAAAAATAACTAGTGTACCCCAAGGAGATGCACTAGGTCGAATGAACCCCTTGTCGAATAAATCCTACAGTTGGATTTTAAGCTCTTTTAGTTCAGTTAGCGCCATTCTATAAGGAGCTTTTGAGATTGGTAAAGTGTCTGGAAGAAGATCAATACTAAATTTGATATTTCTCTACGGGGGTAAACCTGGCAAGTCTGCTGGAAAGACATTAGCAAATTCAGACACCACCAGAACATACGTTAGTTCAAACCCTTCTAAATAAATGCTTACAAGAATAGTTACACCTGTGGTTGATCTACTTCCTTGCTTTAGATGAAGATACCAAGAACTTGCTGTTAACTCATCTCATACCCTAGAAGACAAACAACTATAGATCTAGCCTAGTAAACACTACCCTTTTCCCCTGATAATCAACATGGGCATCGTATCCATGCCCAAAATTACGTCAAAATCAATCATAAGTAAAATAATCAAATGAACAACCAACTCTTGACCCTCAATCAAAATAGGAACTTCCTTAAGGTATTCCTCAGCCGTAAGAGAGGACGAAGGGGTAGAAACACGCAATGGAGTCAATAAAAGTTTTGGCTCAATACTGAGCTCTATAGAAAGATAGGAGAGATAATGGAATGTGAAGAACCCGTATCAAATAAAACACAAAAGCAAAAAACAATACAAGAAATAACAACACTAACGTCACTAGTATTGTTTACTTCTTTTATTACCTCTTACCTCATTACCCCTTATGGTTCCAATTTCCATTAGACATTGCCCACTAGTAAGGAAATATTCCTCTTCTACTATCCTCCCATGCTTTTAAACAAAGATTGATTCTGATACCGCCAAATTGTCATGCCTCCTGACCATAAACCAGTTAGAGGATGCAACAATTCCTAACCCTACCTTGGATTAGATCAAAATTGCACAACTGAGGCATGACATTGCTTAAAAACAACTCGAAGAATAATGTATACAAAAAAATTAACTACTTTTATCATATTTATTTAATCATTTGGTTTACATGATATTTGTTTTCCCTTTAGTTCTTAACAAATTTGAATGTATGCATAAGAATTTCTTCATTGATTTTACTCTACATAGTGTAATAATGTTGATTTCATTTTATGATGGTTTCATCATCCATTTTTATACAAACTATATATAACTTAATATTTATAAAGGTTTTACTCTATTTTGTTAAAAGAAATCATTCATTAGAACTGGAATGGGCTATGCTTATCTTCTTCTTGAACCTTGGCATGACTATTGTCACATCGGTGTTCGGTGAAGGGAGGAAGAGGAATAATATTTACACTAACATGTTGAGTTATGTTAGTTGTAACTGGCAGTGAGATTAACAAGTCAGTGTGGGGTCATAAAGGTGCAATCTCATAACAAACCCACTGTAGGAAAGTGTTTGACATGTCGACGGGAAACCAATGGTCACTGACAACCCTCCAGCCTTAAACATCCATCTACTGGAGTCACAGTGCAATGGCATAAACATATGCCTCAAACTAAAGAAAAGAAACTATCAACTAGATATGAAATACTATCAAGTAATATGAAGTTTCATAATGTCTATTTATTTATTTCCTACTAATTTTCCCTTAGTAAATCATAATCCCCTGCTCAGTTGCCCCTCAACTATTGTTCTGCTTGCAAAATAAGTTGTCCTGAGCACTTGCATGACACCATCACACAAAGGATCCCGAAGGATTCCCAAAACAAGAAAGTGTGAGTATCAACTCAGTAAGGCTTTGAAAACACTTGCATCTACACCCTAATACATAAGTTCATTTAAAGCAAAGTCTTTATACAAAAACTTATGCAAATAAATCTCAATATTTCCATCAGAAAAATCTTACACAATAATCTAGTGTAAATGAATATCGAAAGTCATCACAAGATAATAAAACAATGCAACGAATCAAAATTTGTTACCTGTCGCCTGTTCCATGTTACCTATCACTTGACATCCCAAATACCAAAAAATACCAGAAATCCCAAGTCACACCAATGCACAATGGCAATGACCAGCCTAGAGCAATCTTCAAAAGTCTCAATAAATAAATAGTCTCAATCATCTCTTCCCGGGGGAGCAATAAACCCATACTTTCGAATGGAAAACCCCATTTATTGGACGTAAAACCCTGCCCTTAAAGATGTAAAACCGTTTCCATAAACCTCCAATGTGACTAATTTGGAAAGCATAGAAACCTCAACTAATCACCATTAATATATAGTTTACAAATCATTTTTATGTTGTAATAAATTATAAACATGGCTACATGTGCAACCCTAAGTAATCATACCTAAGTAATTATACTATCTTATGTAAGACATAATTCAGTAGATAAGATCATATGTACTAATACATTTATGAAACATGAATTTGATGAATTAACCTTAGATATATGCATGCATATCCTGAATAAAGTTAACCATACTGAAAGTACTAAACTAGCAAAATCAACAACACAATATCTTATTTATTATCATACTAGGTTAAGTAGATGTTTTAGTATAATCACATGTAAAAACTCCAATCAACGTGAAAATTTGCAAAAACTTACATCATACTCTTAATGAAAATATAAATAAATATCATAGAAAAATAAGTACAAAAAATAATATTTGTGAATTAATTAACAAGACTATGCAGTTCTACAAGATTTGTCAACCTACATATTTATGACTATGCCATTTACTTATTGTGTTCCAAATGGCTTGAAATTTTTACACCATGCTCATAACACGTATATCAACCCATCATAAAAAGAAGGAACAAAATATTTTATGTTTTCATCTGTAAACATCATTATGAACATGGAAAGAGAGAACTATTTTATTGTATATCACGTATTCTAAAAAATAATAAATACAAATTATTCCTAAAAAATTTGAATAGGAATATAATCTAGACATGCTAATCTAATTAATTTTTTTTTTTTGAAAGTATAACACAAAGTAAAAGTATCCAAAACATAGTCGTGAATCTAAAAGGGAGACTAAAAACTAATTACATCATATCCATTCTTCAAGAACATGATTTCACCTACAACATGGGCTTATTGTAAGTAAAACCTCATCAAACAAAATCCCCTTACCTCTTAGATAGAGAAACTCATCAATCCATCCTAAATTAAAGGATCCCTATTCAACAAAATTGAGGTTTTTCATTTGATCTAGGGTTGATCAAATAAGAAGAATTTGGGGGTTTTGATAGAAGAAGACATGAGAATTATAATTATGCATGAAGAACCTTCAATTCCCCATCAAATATCAAAGGATTAATGGGAAAATAATCAAATTACTCACTTTAAGGGAGGATAGGGCACCACAAATTCTCCACCAAATAGAAAAAAAAACTTTAAAACTCTTGAATTAATGCTCTTAATACCTATTTATATAAGGAGGAAATCCTAATCCCCCTAGGGTTTGGGTTACTAACTAACCTTGGGCCACCCAAATTAGCCCTTAAACTATAATTCCTGTAACTCACTTCAAATGGGCCCAAAAATTTAAGTAAAAGCCCAAATTTAGGTCTAAATTAGGTAATCAAGTACGGTGCATCTAGTACAACTTCAACTTGTCATATCTCACTCATCCAAACTCTGATTTACAAATTCTTGGTAGCGTTTCAAGCTCTTTCTACCTAGTTTCTAACCATATTAGTCTCAACCCTAAGTTCAACCTATTCAGAATATTATCTAATTGGCAAAGTTAAAGGGTCAAACTCATTAAATTTCTACAAGTCAACCACAAATTAGACAATTGAGAAAAAAGAATTAGCCGATTTTATAGATGATATTTGCATTGAAGATTTGGAGGCACTACCTTTATGATGAGAAGTTTGAGGTTTTAATGGACCATAAGTGTTTGAAGTATCTCTTCACTAAAGGGACTTGAGCATGAGGTAAAGAAGATGGTCGACATTTTTTAAGGATTATGACTTCACTATGTTTTGTCATCTTGGAAAGTTAATGCGGTGGTAGATACCTTGTGTGGAAAATTGGCAACTTCAATAGCTTGTGTTTGCGTGCAAGAGTTATTTTTGTATGAAAAGGTGATCCAGCTCTAACTAGAGTTAGCTTTAGAAGATACAAGCAAGTGGTTTGTTAATCTTTACATAAACATTGATTTGGTGAAAAATGTGGTTGAAGCACAAAAGGTGGATAAAGAAATTCAAGCAATGAAGGCTAAGTTGCAAGGGAAAGTGGTTATTGATTTTGAAGAAAGGGCTAATGGAAGCTTAACTTTTCGAGGGCACTTGTGTATTCCAAATTCCTTGGAGTTGAAGGTGCATATTCTTTCGAAGGCACAAACTCTAGGTTCTCCATCCATCCAAAGTCTGCATATTTCATTGCTATGAGGATGACAACTTCCTTAGAGGTGTTGGGAACACTTTATGTGAAGGAGATTGTTAGGTTATATAGATTTCCTGTATCTATAATTTCTAATAAAGATCGTCATTTTATATCCTGGTTTTTATAGAGTTATTAGAAGGCAGGGGCAATGACTCACCTCAGCTCAACTTATCATCATGTTGTTAAATTTTAATTATTTACTTCCAAGTGCGTGAATCTATAGTAGTTAAGCGGCTAAATCGAGTGTCGATCCCACATAGATTTGAAATCGGGAAACTAAATTTAATCTAACTAAAGAAAACCTTAATCTAGTTAACAAATATAAAATAATTACTCGACTAAAGTAACTAACAAAAGAAAATAAGAGTTTCAAGGCAATTAAACTATATAAATCAAAATTCTAAAGCTTTAGGCTAAGAATAAGAAAACAATGCAAAGTAAATAAAACACTATCAAATAAGCAAAACAATAACAAAAAAAAACAAAATACTAGGAAATAAAACACTAGCAAAAAAACAAAGTACTAGCAAATAAACAAAGTACTAGGGCATAGGAATCAACATTCATTAAATCATAGAAACTCATAAGAATGATCATTAATTATTTTTCCACATTCATCTCATAATAATCTAGAATTCAATCATTATTGTTATGAAGATATCATCATTAAGCTCTCATGTATAATAAAAATACATTGTTCCTCCTCACTTCAAAGGATCAAAATCAAGACATTAACTGTTTCCACAATTTGCAAATCACAACTAATACTTAATTTCAATATTAAACAAGACAGAACTATGTAAGAAACTAATTAAAACCAATTTAAATCATGAGAGAAGCATGACTAAACTCGTATCCAAATCAATCTCATTAATTAAAGAGGTAGAAACAATTAACATTAAATCCACCGTTAAGATAAAAAATTAAGTCCCATAATCATGAAATTCTATAACTCATCCAAGCCCTAGCAAAGAAATTTAGCCACTCATTAAGCTAAGAAATAAAATCTCCATTAGACTAATTGAAAATATACTTAGAATTTAGATGAAAATTAAGAAAAAATAAAAAATTTTGAACTACTACAGTATGTTCATCGTCTTCAACCTTTGGTTTGTGAACAATGCTGCACAGTAACCCGCAAACTGCGAAATTTTTTTGTGCTTCTTCTTCGATCCTCCGGCTTGGGACTTTAATTCTTACTTTCAAAGTGTTGTATCAGCAATTTCAAAGGATGGGATTGAGGGATTTGATCTCTGGTTTGTTGTATTCTCCTCCCTCCTCTCTACAATTCTCTGTTGTAGTGTTCAAATAAAATCTGGACAACACTTCTTTTCTTGTTTAAGTGCCCAATTCTATCCCAAAAATAAGAGCTTCTTGCTTTGTTTAAGTATTCCTTTTATAAGTTTTTTTGTTCAATTCTTTTCCAATTTATTTTCGGTTTACTTTCTTTATTCTCTCTTGTTTGTGTTCAACAATGGCAGCGACGAAAATCAACTCTCATTCTTCAATTTTAAACTTTAAACATGTTCTTCATTAACTAAATTGAAATGGTATTGAAATGCCTAATTTATTTACTCAAATTCGCACTCAATTTCACCCAAAATCAAATAACTATAATCTGGACGTTTTTGTCCAATTTCTATCCAAGAACTCGTCCAGATTTCTTCTCTGCTCATTAATTTCTTTTGTTCATGTCCATATATATTTGCAACATCCCACAACTCTATAAAGTTGTCCAAATCGCTTTTAAGCATGTCTAGAATATTATAAAATTTTCTGAACATTGTCCACAACCTTGGGAAATGTGCATCACCTAAATCACACCCCTAAACAATTAACATTACCCAAATTAACTAATAATTAAATCACACCACTAATATTTATCTTAATATGAATAAACCCTAATTAACCCAATCATAAACTTGAAAATAAAGTAAATAGGTATATAAAATGTATAAAAATCATACATATCACTTTGTCATATAGATGGGCAATTCGAGAGGACTATCTAGACATTAGATAATATGCTACGGGCATGCATTCTCGAGTGGAATGGTAGTTGGCAGCAACACTTACTATTGGTGGAGTTTGTCTACAACAAAATTACCAAGCTGGCATCAAGATAGTTCCTTTTGAGGCGTTGTATGGGAATCCTTGCCAAACTCCTTTGAATGTGGTTGACGAGCATCTCCTAACTGGGCTAGAGATCATGCAGTAGCCGATGGAGAAGATTCAACTTATTACGGAGTGATCACAGATTGCTTAGAGTAGACAAAAGAGTTACGCAGATAAGCATTAGAGAGATTTAGAATTCCCAGTTAGTGACCATGTTTTCTTGAAGAGCTCACCTTCACGAGGTGTCATGTGATTTAGCAAAAGAAGGAAGTTATTTCCTAGATTCATTGAACCCTTAGAGGTGGTTGAGTGGATTGGAGCGATGACGTTTGAGTGGCTCTACCACAACATCTTGCTAACATCAATGATGTGTTCAATGTTTCTCTTCTACAAAAATATAAGCCGAATTCGTCCTATGTTCTTGACTTTGAGCCGTTGGAGCTCAGAAGTGACCTTACTTATGTTGAGGTGCCAATGCAAATCTTGGACAAGAAGGAGAAAACATTTAGAAACAAGGCTATTCCATTGGTGAAAGACCTTTGGCGAAATCACAATGTGGAAGAGGCAACATGGGAGTACAAGGATGAAGTCAAGGTGAAGTACCGTCACCTATCTCTACCCATTATTAGAGAATTTTGAGCACAAAATTCCTATAAGGTGGGTAGGATGCAAGATCTTTTAATTTTAATAGTTTTTCATTAGTGTGCAAATTATTTGTTTTTGGTTTGATTTGATTTTCTTTGGGTAATGGTTACTTTTGTTATGAATTTCTTGATTTTTATTTATTTTTTGTTTAGAAACATTAGTGATTACCTTAATCCACTAATTTCCACAATTTGATGTTATTTTTCTAATTCCATTACATCCATTGCTTCAAATATCTCAAAGGTGAAGACAATGAAGGAATGTTTCAATCTCCTCGCATCGATGTTTGTGAAGCCCTCCTTGATAAACAAGGTACATCTTGTGACTCCCTTCTTTGATCTCAAGATGGATAATAATGATGATATTTTGACACATTTGAACTCCTTTCATGACTTGCTTATCTAGTTAGAGATTGCTAAAGTTAAATTTGATAAAAATATTCAATCAATTGCATTCTTAAAATATCTACTTGCTGCTTGAAATTCTTTATGGTTGTTTTGCATAGTTCCCATTCATTTGGTGAATTTAAATTTAATAATGTGTGTGGCATGTTATTGCCTAAGGAAACCCAATGCAAAGGTGCCAAATCTTCATCTTGGTTGGCTCTGACTATTTATTCTTGAGCTCGCCAAGGGCAAAAATAGTTTGGTGGTAAAAGAAAGTTTTGGCAGGGACATACCAAGTCTAACAGGGGTTAGTCAATCAATATTCTAAAATACTAGATTTAGAATATAAGATTTCAAAATATAATTGGAATTCCTGGATTTGAACTGCTAGATTTAAAAATATTTGGATGCCCAAATCTTGTATTGCTAGAATCCCTAGATTTGAGTGGCCTAATTTCAAAATAAATAACTCCAAAAAAAGTTTTATCTACAATTTTCAAATGTGACTATACCATAATTTATTAGAGTCTAATAACATCAAACATGTTATTAGCACATAAAATAAAAAATTTATATTACAAAATCGATTTTTTAATAAAAAAGACGTGTAATGACGCACATGACCCCCAAGTCAATGCAAGATTTAATTTATAATCCCATCATCATAAACATTGCATTGTTCCACATTTATGCAACTATTCCATCCCTCCATGCACAATACTCATTATAGTATAGTTGCAACTATCTAGTCTTGGAGCTAAAAGTACCCTCCAATTTCCCACAGAGGTGCTTAAATCATGCATTAAGTATTATTCCTTAAATTAACTCTTGTAAAAGACATGTATGGCTATATTATATAGTATGCTCCTGACATGTTATGCCATCCTCAATATTAACTAATATGTAAAAGAAAGTTGTTGGGTCAAGTTTCAACTGAATCTCTTGTTGCAACTCGGTTAGGTTTCAACATGGAAGACTGTTATAGACTCAGGATAGTTATACCTATCCAAGCCTCAACCAACATCTTTTCGTGAGATACAAAAGCCAATTTGTGAAGATAGATTATAACAAAAGCTAAAGAAAGGTCACGATGCATTTGTCCAAAAAATTAAGCTTACCCCCTTCGTTCATTTCTCATCAATTTTTTCCATAGAGATACAAAACATTATTACTACTTGAGATATCATTGACAGATCTATTGTCCAAATTCCTTATAGCTTTCCCAACCACTTAAACCACCAACTAAAAACAAGGCAAATTTGTAGAATCTAATTAAAATGAGTGTTTGTCTCTCAATAATTTCTATTGTGCAAACTATCAATTATCATGAGAAACCATATAATCATTTGTTAGATCATTATTCTATGTGAGTATACTATTAAAGTCCAAATCAACATATTTCTAGTGTTTGTTAATAATGTTAAGCAAATAAGTAACTGAGATAGTAGATTAAACAATTGATCAAAATAACTACTTCAGGTATATTGGTGCATATAAAACAAAAGATTGTGAATTAAAATACCTGAGAAGCAGCACTCAAATCAGAACTTTTCTCAACAAAGTTATCGAGCTTGTGCAAGAACACTATCAACAATCTTATGCTGCATCCAAAATTTTGTAGGAAAACCATGGTATCAATGAAACAATAGCACCATCAACTATTAAGTACTTTTAGGAATAGTACAGATTTAAAATATATTTCCTCTTCAGTTGCTTCAATTCATCATAAAAAAGATTTTATACTGATAGGAATTAGGAAATAGGGAGTAGACTATAGTTTTCTATAGTCTTCTTTGCTTAAGGATTAAGGTGTGCTTATGTTTTTTAAAAAAATTAGTCTTCTTTGCTTTACATCTCTTCTCTCTCCCTCTGTCCATCATCTCTCCTCACATCCTTGCTTCCTCATTTCTCCCTGCTCTCCATCCTTGCTTCCCTCTCTTCTCCTTCCTTCTCCAAAAATCACTTGCCTGTTTTTGTACTAGCTGCTCAACCCATTGACAAGCACACAATTATGGCTACCATAACTCTCAGCAATAGAAGAATAGTGGAGGCTCCAAGCCAATTTCTCTATGCTTTGGTTGGTGAATTATAGGTTGAACCAGACTTGCATTCAATGTGTGCCACCTTCGCAAAGCAATGGAGAATAATCATCCAGTGGTTGTGAGTGGAGAAAAAAAATAATGGAGAGGGATTCATAATACATTTCCAAAATGGAATGACCCAATTGCAGATTGTGCAAAAAAAAAATCTCTTTTTGCATCCCTTCTTTTGTGCTTGACTGCTTGTCCCCTGGTCAAATCCCTTTACCTGTACCAACTTCTGACCAAGTTCACCAATAGTACTAGTACGAAAATTCATTGTTTACTAAGAAATATGCAAAGGAGAAATTAGTCTCGCTTTGCTTTTGGCCTTCATTCGGGTTGGAGCTGCTCAAAGCTGGTGGCACTGTCGGACAATTGTAAGCATTTTCTTTACATGAGCAAGAATTGTTCAAGAAACTAGCAGAAACTATCACAAAGAAATGAAATCATCCAATGGATGTGAGTGGAACAGCCAAGCAGTGAAAAAAAAAGAAAAACACAGAGAAGGGGGAAAACAAAGAGTGTTGAATAGAGAGAAGGGAGAGCCAGAGAGAAGAGAGGAGGGCTGGGACCAGAATTGGAGATGACCATGAGTGGATCATCTTGGAAGAAGGGAAAAAGACAGGGATGACCAAAATCGTTGTCTACACTCTACCAGAATCAGAGATGACCAACGTAGCATAAAAAAAAATCAGACATAGAACAAAAGAGAGAAGGGTTCAAAGGGAGTGAGAAGAGAGGAGGGGAGGGATCGAAGGTTACTTGGAAGAGGAGGTGTTGTTCCTAGTAAAACCAGAGCTCACTTCACTGGAAAGATGGTGCCTTCAAGAGCTTCAGTGGCCGAGTGCAGCAGTTTGCCCAAAGTTTGCTTGACGATGAACCGAGTCATTTTAAAAGATCATTTGGTGAGGTGGTGTTCTGAAATGACCCGAATACGTTATAACTCATCACTCGAAGTCCAAATGAGGGAAAGCTTGTTTATTTATGACTAACTCTATATTCTAAATTGGGATTTTGTTGCTTGATCCACTAACACCATATACACTTGCGTAGGATTTAAAATATAATGTACAAAATTTAGAATGACTAATGGTAAATTTTAAAATCCAGAGATTTTATTTTCAAATCCAGATTGACTAACCCCCTATAAGGGAAGGAAAAATGATGGAAAGTGTTGGAATTGTGGCCAAGACGGTCATGTTAAGCGTGATTGTAAGAATACATTATGTGATGGAGGTAATAATAATATTAAGAATGCTAATGTTGTTAATATTGTTAGTGTGATGAATGCATGACTTTTTCTTGTGAAAGTATATGTGAATCCTAGATAGTTGATAGTGGTGCATCGTTTCATGCTACATCTAGAAGTGATTTGTTTGATAACTATGTATGCGGTGATTTGGGTAAAGTTTATTTAGGCAATGACATGCCTTGTGAAATCATTGGTAAAAGTGACATTAGCTTGAAGTAGGAAAATGACACAATGTTCTTATTAAAAGATGTCAAACATGTACTTTGTCTGACCAAGAAAATTATCTATGTTGGCCATGTGTGGCATCAACACTCATTTTTTGAACGATTGTTGGAAAATGGCTCGAGGTGCTATGGTGATTGCTAAGGGGAAAAAATCAGTACTCTTTATATGCTTAATACTTGTGTTAAATGTTCTATCTCAGTTCTATCTGGATGTGTTGATGCATGTGTGGTATAGATGCCTATGTCATATGTCAAAAAAAGGGTTGAAGGTTCTACAGAATAAGGGGAAATTACCCGGGTTGAAGAATATTTATTTGAGTTTCTATGTGGATTGATATGGGAAACCATAAAACAGCTACTTTCTCTAAATCTGCCATTGATAGGAAGACTAAGTGCCTTGCTCTTGTTCACATGGATGCTTGTAGGCCAGCCCATGTCCCCTCCCTTAGAGGTGGATGTTATTTTTTTACTTTTATTAATGATGCTTCTCGCAAGTTGGGGTTTATTTTCATTGACAAAAATATGATATTTGTCAAATGGAAATTGCTTGTTGAGAAGGAGACATGACTAAAGTTGAAATGCCTCCCATCAAACAACTACAATGAGTACTGTGGAAAAAAGTTCAAGTCATTTTATGACAAGCATGGAATTTGCAGGTTGCTAACAACACCCAGATAGCTAAGGTAAAATGATGTTGTTAAGAGGATGAACTAGACTCTTCTATAGAGGGCACACAACATGAGAATCCATTGTGGCCTGCCACCCATGTTCTAGACCTATGCTATTGATGTTGCAGTGTATCTTATAAATAAGTCTCCATCCTATGCTTTGGAGCTTCAATGGTGGGCTTTCTGAAGAAGAAGCGTAGACTAAGAAGGAGGTTTCTTTTGACCACTTATGGGTATCTAGTTGTGTAGGTTATGTTCACATTGAGGTAGAGAACATAGGCACGTTGGATCTAAATCTAATAAGTGTTACTTTCTTGGCTATGGTGGTGAAATATTTGGGTACATGTTATGGGATCCAGTCCAAAAGAAGATGATCAGAAGCATAGTTGTGGTGTTCCATAAGACTAAGCTCTACAAGCATAGGAAAGTTTAACAAAAGGGAAAGGAACTTGAAAAATAATTTGTTAAACTTGATGCTAACTAGACACTCAGAGCCCCCCTTCCAGATGCTGAGGGCACAGGGGTTTAAGGGTCCAGTATGCTAGCCAGCTAGGATGATGAAGATAACAAGCAGGTTGATTGGATAGTGTTTGCCCCACTATAGACACTATTAAGGTGGACCTCTTCCAGACAAAGAAAGGTGAAGAAGATTTTTTATCCATATCCAAGTGTGCTGAAATAGACTTTTGATCCGAGCCTGAACTATATGTTACTTATAGATATTAGTGAGCCTAAGAGCTTTAAAGAAGCATGCAGGATAGATACTTCAGTTAAGTGGAAACAAGCCATGGACTACAAGATGGACTCATTGATGACAAATCAGACATGAGAACTGGTTGTAATACATGAGGATAAGAAGGCCTTGCATAACAAGTAGATCTACAAGTTTAGACAGGAATCAGGTGGAAACAAGAGGCTTAAGGCTTGATTGGTAGTTAAGGCCTTTGAGCATAGGTATAGAGTTGATTACACATAGATATTTGCTCCAATTGTCAAGATTGCTATCATCAAACTGGTGTTATCTCTTGTAGCAGTGGAAGATCTTATCTAGAGTAGCTGGATGTGAAGACAACTTTCCTACATGGTTACTTAGAGAAAAAAATCTACATACAACAGCCCCAACGTTATGTTGTGAAGGGCAAAGAGGACTTGGTATGTAGGCTGTTTATGAGCTTGTATAGCCAAAAACAAACTCCAAGACAATGGTACCATGAGTTTGACAATTTTATGCAGGATATTAGATTTTATAGATGCCACTCTAATCACTAATGTTATTACAGAAAGCTAGCATCATCCTACATTATATTGCTACTTTATGTTGATAATATTTTAATTGCAAGAGTTGATTTAAGTCGGATTAATAATTTCAAGAAACAACTATCTCATAAATTAGCCACAAAGGATGTAGGACCATAGAAGAAGATTCTTAGCATGAGGATTTATAGAGAAACATCTAGATTCAATGAGCTCCTCCGGGTATCATTCTGCTACTCTCCTCATGTCTTTGCTTTCCAGGAAAAGGGCAAGAAAGCCCTTGCCTCCTCATTTTTCATCACACTACCGCTTATTACCTCCCTCAGGCCCTGGCCAGTGCTGATCGTCATCATCTCGATCCAGCTACAAGTACCCTCCTCTCTCTATTCTGCTTTCTCACTTCCTCAGCAAATCGTCGCCTTCTCTTCTATCCTTCAATCCCTTGTCTTCGTCGTCTCTTAGACCCTCCTAGCACTAGATTGATTGCTCTTCGTTTTCCATTTCCTGCTCAGTATTCTATTTTTTGATATATGCTTGAGTTGGTTATAGCTAGTGGAACTTACCAACCAATTTGTTAGCCATGTTCTTTTCTGTAATATATGATGTTTAGCTTCCATTGAATAATGAAATTTGATTATTTAATTTGTGGTTTAGGAATGACGAGTTTGTTTTTATGTCCATAGCAATGGTTGTGAACTAGGAATTTCTACTAATCTCTCTTATCTAGTTACGCCTATCAGGATCCTTTTTTCACTATCAATTTCGATCTCTGTTTTTTATTCCCTTAATTCTTTTGTGTGGTTTTATTTTTCATTTTAGGAACCTAAAAGGTGGACTTTTGATTTCATAATTTCTTATCCGGGCATTCTACATGGCTTCTTATTATTTGCAAATTTTTAAACCCACCCGAAATGGGTGGGTTGCATAAAATATTTGTGCAAAGTATAGTTTCGACTATTGACATTAATGTACTTCAATTGGCAGGAAGTCTAACATTCTTTTTTCAGTCATAGAGTTATTATCTTAGTTTTATACAACGGTATTTGGAGATGTTGTCATGTTTTAGTTTGGGCAGGGAGTTTGATGAAGCAAAAGCTTATCTCAACATGATTGCAGAAAGTGGTGTTTTTCCCGAATCTGAAACATATGATGGTCATATCCAAGCTTATACTGATTTTAAAATGTTCGATGAGATGTGTAAATGCGTGAAGAAGATGGAAGCCGAAGGATGCTCTGCTGACCATGTTACCTACAATATACTCACCAGGGCTTTTGCTCATGGAAGTTTGCTTGGGAAAATGGAAGGATTGTATCAATCTCTCTCCTATCAAAGAAAGTGAGCTTGCAACCTGCCACTTTGACTACAATGCTTGAGGCTTATGCAGATTTCAGTTTTGTGGGAAAATGGGAATGGTTTTACCGTAAAGTAATAAACTCAAAGGCTCATTTCAAGGACTATCTAGTTTGAAAAATAGCTAAGTCTATATTGCAAACTATAGATTTTCTTGTTTAGTTAGGACTTGAGACTGCACCAAGGAGGAACGAGGAGAAGTAATTTGGTCTGGTATCTTCTTCTCCTTTCCAATCTCTTTTTGCAATATTCTTTAAGTTTGATTCAACAAATGTATTCACTTTTCTGCTTCATTTTACACTTAACCTAAGCTAAAATGATTACTTAATTGTAATTATTTTAAATATACTCCTTAATCCCAAGTTGTAAGACTTCAACAATATAGCTAAAATTTTCTAACAATATTGTTGAACGTTTTAGCAATATTCTTGAAGTTTGATTTATCAACTATTTAAATTTTTGTAATATTTTAAAAGAATCCTAAGTTAAAATGATTACTTACGTAAGAGTATTTCGGCTCTACTCATAAACTTCAAGTTGTAAGGCTTTAACAATAGTGCTAAAATGTATTAGCAATATTATTAAAATATTTTATCATTATTGTTGTATCCTTTTAGTGATAATGCTAGAACATTTTAAAAATATTGCTAAAATATTTTAGCAATATTTTTAAAATTTGATTCAACGATTATATTTATTTTTTAGCTTTATTTTACACTTGACCTATGTTAAAATGATTACTTAATTACAATTATTTTAGATATAGTCTTAGATCCCAAGTTGTTAGACTTCAACAATATTATTAAAATATATTATCAATATTACTCAAATGTTTTAGCAATATTCTTGAAATTTAATTCACCAACTATATTTATTTTTCTACTTCATTTTAAAAAAATTCTAATTTAAAATGATTGCTTACTTGTAACTATTTCAGATCCATTAATAGAAAAAAAATTAAAAAATGAATTTTTTTGTGGTATGTTGTATATGCATTATGGTGATATTGATCACCGTTGAATATCACCTAATCTAATGCATTTTGGTTTCTAATTTTTCATGTCTTTGGATTCTTTAGTGTTTTATGCACATATTTTAGCAATTTCTTTTTATGTTTCCTATGTTAATCCATGCGGTAATTGATAATGTCAAAATTTATCAAGCAGTTATTCACAAAGAGCCTCCAAACTGTTGCAATGGAGGGACATTCGAGCAGAAATTGGGCAATTATTTGAGCAATTTTATGTACAGAAACACCATGGGTGTCTTGGAATATTGTTAATGTATTTGTTAGAAAGAGTGTGGTGGATACTGATTCAAGGATGATGTATTAATTAATTAACTTGGTATCCAACGTAGTTATTGGTACAGGGAAATGCTTGAGATGATGTTGGTTGAAAGCAGAATCATTGTACCATTAATACTGTCAATCAAGTTATTTGTATGAATATTGTTTGCGACCCAGGAAAGGCTATGGGATTGTATGAAAAGGCTAAAGATGTATTGTTGTAGCATTATTTACGAAACTTCCAATCAATTTATTTATATGAATATCATTGCTTAAAAGATTAGTTGTTGAATCAAACTTCTATAATATTGCAAACACTTTTCAGCAATATTGTTAAAATATTTAAGTAATATTACTAAAATGTTTAAATACTAAAATATTTCAGCAATAGTCTTGAAGTATTACAACTTGGGATTTATAAGTATGGTTGACATAATTTCACTTAAGTAATTATTTGAACTTAGGTTTTTCATACAATCAGGCAAGAAAATGAATCTAGCTAGTTGTTGAATCAAACTTCAAGAATATTGATACAATATTCCAACAATATTACTAAAATATTTTAGCTTTATTCTTGAAGTTGTATAACTTAATACTTATGAGTGGAGCTGAAATAATTTCAAGCAACTAATCATTTTAAATCATAATTTTCAAAAAATAAAGCAAAAAAATTAATATAGTTAATGAATCAAATTCCAAGAAGATTATATGCCAAAATGTTTTAGCATTATTATTAAAGTCTTACAACTAAGATTTATAAGTGGAGCTGAAGTAATTTCTAAGTAGTCATTTTAATTTAGGTTTCTTTTGAAATGAAGCAAAAAATAAATATAGTTGGTAAGTAAAACTTTAAGAATATTTCTAAAATGTTTCAGCAATATTGTAGGAGGAAAAGAGGAAGAATGAGACCTTTTATAGGAGGAAAATTACTTAAAAAGGGCATTTTGGTCTATATGCAGGTAATTTGTAATAAATGTGAAAAAACTAGGTGATATGAAAATATGCAATCTTTTTCTAGGTAACATGTAAATTTCTCTTTTTACTTTTTGGAGGGTATTAAGCATATGTCGGGGAGGAATAGACGTGCTCCATCGACAAAAGAGTTCTTTTATTGTATGATCCGCGACAAGCCTTTCAACTATCACATCCACGGAAGCGTTTTTCATGCTCCTCACTAACAATGAGCATGCATAAGCTGGTTATGGAAGCCCTTCCTCCATGAGATAATGTGTGTACAAGCTAGCAAGCATTAGCGTAAGTAACACTCATGCTAGTGTTCGCTAGCATGTGCATCACCGATCTTAAATATCAAGGGCTCCCATGTGCGGCTTATTGTGAGTACAATAAGGTCCAACTAACCTATTCAAAACATAAATAGCTCAAATAGGCAATGAATTAACACAAAATAGGAATGCAATTCAAAGTTTGAAAATATTTAATTAAACATTATTTCATTACATCAGCTACCATCTTTATGTTCAGCTCTAGTCTCTCGCCATGTTACCTTCCGTTGAGTGACTAGTGCACTCAACTCAATAGAGCTTTTGAACTGGAAGGCTCTCAGCCTTTGTTTTCTCTAGCTAAGATTACTACATAGAGTAAAATATAGTCAAGCCCCTTGGACCCATATAAATTTCTCCTTAGTGCAAGGTTTTAACCCATATCCAAAGTGGGAGTAAATCTCACCTTGCACTCCCAGAGAACCAAATAGTATCTCATTAACATGCCCTTCTCCTAATAGATGCAAATACTTACACTTTGCAAATTTTAAAATTTTACTTGTCATTAATTTTTGTGTAAAACAATTTTAAACCTCTTTTTCAAATCTGGCATCATATCCATCTAATTTAAAGAATAAATTATTACAAGTATAATAACAAATTTTAAAGAAAAGTTGGGGCAAGGAGTCTGGATCAGAGTATGATGGTTTTCATTGTTTGGGAGTTGGAAGAGAGTCCTCTACTGCTCGTTTCCCCAATTTCACATTGGCATGAACTCAGCAAGAACTAAGAAGAACCTCCCATATGGTAGGATCATCTTTAAATGACATCTTTTCAAAAAGAACTTCTGCTTCTTCAAATCGAGACGCACATCCAAGAGAATATATTACACGTGCATGGTGGTTGTCCAAGGGCTGAATGCCATGATCATTTTCCATCAAATTGATGTATTTAATTGTTGAATCAACCAATCCACAATGGCTTCAGGTAGTTAGAACTGAAATAAAAGTTATATCATTTGGTTTCTTTCCATCCTCAAGAATCTTCTCAAAAAAATCCACAGCTCTCATCATAGCTGTTCTGTGCATATACATGTATCATCTCATACCATGAAACTATGTTCTTATTGGGCATACTATAAAAAGACAGTGAGCCTCATCTATATTTCTATACTTACATCAAGGGCTCCATGAAGGTAGGTCCGACATACAACATAGATATATGTCGATTAAGGTAGATCCAACATTCATCGTACATATACCCAGCGTATAATATTTGTCCATGAACTTGTCTTCCTTGAGACAAAGAAGACAGCCTCGCACATGGGATGACCAAACTAGTATAAGAACACTAGTGTGGGAAGCATGCCTACCTTCCGCATCAGCTTAAAGAAAGTGAATGCTTCTTTTGACTATGAGAATGAAGATCCAAACATCACATCTTAGAATTCCAAGCAACCACATCTTTTTCTTGCATCCTATCAAAGATAGTCTTTGCTGCATTCACATATCTACATTTTGAGTACATATCCACCAATCCTCTTGCAACAAAAACATCTAAATGGAGTAAACTCTTGGTTGAAGTAGCATGACGGAGGGAGAAACTTGAAGGCCAATAATAAGAGGATTGAAAAAAAGAGTTTGTGTGAAGTCTAGAGGTTGGTTGGTCATTTTGCGTCTTGTAAGTTCTATCTTACTAGTACTCGCATAACTTATGTTTAAGTTCTTTTAGTTTTTAAATTAACAAATTCTTCTCTTAGATTTAGTAATAATTCTTCCGTCCCTAAGGTTTCACAATCCTTTAATACTTATCCTAGTACAATTACCTTATACACTTGCAAAGGGTTTATTATAAACAATCAAAGAGTTAGAGAGGGCAAACCACAATGAGTCTCAAGTAGAAGTGAGTGCACCACATGAGAAGGAATCTGTCTCTCCTTCCCCTTCCTCTTTAATGTCTGGATTTTTCTAAACTCCCGAAGTCGACCACGTGAAAATTAGGGTATTAGACACCTTCAAATTCTCATGAGAATAACTTGATTATTAGTTGGGAGCAGTGGCTAAAACTTATATGGATGTAAAGTAAATAGAAAGAGCTTCGAAACATCACCAAGAACGTGCGAATCGAAGTTCGGATGAGGGGGATACGACTGTTCAAAGTTGAGCATATCACAGAGGGCCCGTTTACCCGAATTGGAAGTCCTCAAAGAACTAGGATTTGGGAGTCCTAAATATACTAAGAGTTGGGAGTCCTAAACTGTAAGGTCCCTGATTTTTCTACAATTTTTTGGGATTTTCCTGCTATTTTTCTAGTCATTTTTGGCAGGAAAATGTAACGCTTCAGCGTATTCGTATTTATATATTTTACCCCATATTCACACCCATAGAGTCGGGTGTGGGGCTTAGTTGCAAGCCGCGGGCCTTAATGAGTGATTACGACGCGAATTTTGGAGGTACAACGTGTAATCGGGAGGTTAACGCACATTAGGTGCATGGATATAAAAATTAAAAAGATTATATATAAATCATCCATCGGATTCCAGAACCGACATCCAGAAGTCAGTAACATTTCATGTCTAGTGTGTTGGGAGGGAAACCCGAGCTCGATTCCGGTCACTCCATTCTCCTTCCTCCGTTGTCGGATTCCATTGATTCTTGTTAGGATCCTCTTTGTCTCACCACCACAAGTCCGTAGGTACTGGCTATGACTGCCGCCATGGCCTCTTTGCTCCTCCACTAGGTACCGAACTTTTCTTCGGTTTTTCTCTTCTTCAAATCCCGTTTTTGAGCCATGGGGGTGCTATTTTGATGTTGTTTGCGGCTGCCCTCAATTAGACTTATGGTTGGTTGGTCACTAGAAACCCATAGGCTCTAGCTAGAGCTGCCGCCATGCTTTCTTTGCTCCGTTGTGAGCTACTAGTACTTTAGTCGGTTTTGGTCACATTTTCTATCTCGCTGTCCGTGGCATTTTTTTGAGACACCGGTGTTTCTGGTCATCATCTGGCCACTAAACGGACTCCGTCCAGCCTACCTTGACCCAGTGTCGGTAGGGGTTGTTATTTCTAACCCCGCTTCACCTCTATTGTCTTGCTCCGCCTGATTAGACACTTTGGGTGCATCTCGGGTCATTGCCATCGGCGAGCTGTGGGCCATTTGGTCATTGTGGGCTCTGCCCTGGCTCGGCGACAGTGAGGGTCAGCACCACTTGGCCCGATTATACCTCCGCTCGGAATGGGCCGTTTGCCCTATACTGTATGAGATGCTCAACTGCCCACACCACGAGTATTGGTTGTGGGTGGCGATCAACGATGTCGCTGCTTCGATCAGCCACCACCTCATGGCCATAGCTCAGTTGCCCTTTTGTGGGCCTTGGGCCGCTGCCGTCTGACCCATCTCCCCTTAGAGTGGTACTTTTTGCCCACGTGTGCATGTGGCCACGCATGTGCTTTTTGGGTTTAGGCGCCATATTTGTGCTGCCTGACCGTCGGATGGCTCCGTCACCATTTCACTTGACCACTAGAGCATCCACCACCTCTCCTCCATCCTCGAGTGTCGCCCCATGCTCTCCGCCCTTATGTGGGCCCTTGTCCACGACCGATTTCGACGTCTTAGCCACCATCCGATCTTCAATGAGTACACCCTCGACATCTGGTCGCACCCCCAATTATGTTGGCTTGACCTTTCTCTCGGCCACCTAAGTGTGCCGCTGTGGATCGCAGATTTTGCCGCATTGACTTCTGACACCCCGTTTGGCGGTGCTTGTTTCCGGCACTTCCTAAAATCCTTGGGACAACGACTCTCTCCACTTGGAAAAGCATTTGGCCGCCAATTCCGTTGCCGATGCCACCACTATTGTGTGCTCGCCATCAAACGTCATGATTACGAGGTAGGGGAGCTTTGAACTCGTAATTTCATGATTGCATACTTTGAATGAGTAGCAACATGCTAGGATTGTATGATTCAATGCTTTGGATGCTAAATCATGATTAGTTTGCATGATGAAAGAGGATATATTATGCCATATTGAAATGCATATGACATGCATGTTAGCTGTAAGTATGTTGGGTGTATGTATGTGCTAGTGATGGCTGGTGTGTGTGTTTGTAAACTTCATATGTGGATTGAGTATGTACTAGTGATGGCTAGCGTGTATGTTTGTAAACTTCGTATGTGGATTGAGTATGTGCTAGTGATGGCTAGCGTATATGTTTGTGAGCTTCGTATGTTGATTGAGTATGTGTCAGTGATGGCTAGCGTGTTTGTGGGTAAGCGTTGTATGTGGATTGAGTATGTGCTAGTGATGGCTAGCGTGCATGTTTGAAGTATGTATGTGTATGTATGTGCTAGTGATGGCTAGCGTGCATGTTTGAAGTATGTATCTATGTGTATGTATGTGCTAGTGATGGCTAGCATGTTTGTTGGTAAGCTTCATATGTGTATGTATGCGCTAGTAATGGTTAGTGAGTACGTTTGTAAGCTACATATATATGACAGTATGTGTATGCTATACGTATGTGTGATAGACATACATATATATGAGGGCTATTTGCCTATGCTATGGATATGCGTATGTGCATGCGGGCAAAGGTATGGACTATGGATGGTAAGAAGTGACAGTGTTTGATATGGATTTGGCTATGGATGTGTAAGCGTATGACAGATGATAGAGGATATGAGTATGACGGGTGAGGATTGGAGTGGATCATTTTGGATCGGAGCGCATGTTGGGCGATTGTCAGACAATAAGAGTGTGCATAATTGTACAAGCATAACGTACAGATTATGAAGTAAAGAGTAAGTAAATAAGTGAGGTATTAGTAAGAGGGTATAACTGGGTTTGATTCTGAGGAGCTCAGTCTAAGGACTTCCGAGTAACATGTGTTTGGCCATAAGGTAGATGGCGGAGATTGTAAGACCATAAGGATTTTGGTGTACGATTTGTTATGTTGTAAGATGAACAGGTTAAGTGAAGTCTGCTGCCCTGACAAACTTGGGTTTCGATCGGGCTCAGCTTCAGTTTGATCAGTTGAGGACTGTGAGTTTGTTTGGCTTAATTGTACCGCATAATTTACTTAACTCAAACTTGAATTATAAGCATAGCTAATGATAGTGTTGTGAGTTTGAGACCTAAGGGTTTCGACGGATTAAGTTCCGTGTTTGAGCTAGCCAATAATGAGTCGGCTGAGCATTTCTCATGTCTTGCCGTGGTGTTTATCCTGCAAGATGTTGTCTATGTGTTGTATAGAGCACCGGATGTCTGATGCTCTGTTGAGAGCGACATATGTTTTTTATTTGGTTTGTGTGCTGTATAAGCCCAAATGTTTGATGCTCTGTTAAGAGCGACGTATGTTACCGATTTGGTATGTGTGCTGTATAAGCCCAGATGTTTGATGCTATATTGAGAGCGTTGTATGATTTCTGCCCAAAAGTGGCACTGGCACTAGAAGACCTATTATGGTGGGCAATTCTATGGCTCTATAAGACCCATTATGGTGGGAAATTCTATGGCACTATAAGACCCATTATGGTGGGCAATTCTATGGTACTATAAGACCCATTATGGTGGGCAACTGTATGACCCCTTATGTGTGGGTGTTTATGTTTGCGCGCTTAGGTAAGTAGTATCATGGACCTACTCTTACCTGTTTGATCCAGTGCCCCATGAGCATTGGTGTGCCTTACCTTCAAAAAGGTCCATAGCGTCTAGTCACTCCCCGGAGGTTAAGGTGTTGCCCTAGTGGAATTCTTTTCCATTCGACGTTGGAGCTTATTAGTTGTAATGAGCTTCAGTGGTCGATAGTACGAACAGGACTATAAGAGTATGTGTATGAGCATGACTATAAGAGTATGTATATGAGCACGACTGTAACAGTTTGTGTATGAGCACAGCTGTAAGAGTATGTGTATGAGCACGACTGTAAGAATATGAGTATGAGCACAACTGTAAGAGTAAGAGTATGAGTACAATTGTAAGCATATGTTTTTGAGTAAGACAGTAAGTGCATGATTTTGAGTAAGACTGTACGAGTAAGGTCGTACGAGTCTAATTGTATGAGTAAGGTTGTACAAGCATGTGTAAGCTGTATGAGTAAGCATATGATTGTACGAGTAAGGTCGTACAAGTATGTGTAAGTTGTATGAGTATGTGTACGATGGTACGAGTAAGTTTGTAAGACCCTGGATAAGGGTGTTTGTGTAATGATTTTGGTACGATGGTGCATTTGGTATGAGTATGAGCATGATTATGATATACCTGTTTACTTCATGTTTGAGTTGCATGAACACATCTATGTATGGATTTGCTGAGTTCACTGTTTAGAACTCCCGTACTGGGTACTTTACCACTGAGTATGAAAATACTCATTACCCTACTTTTTAGCCCTATTGTATGGGAGGCTTTTGTAGGTTGTGACGGAGAGCTCCGGGAGATGGATGCTCATTTATGCGGTGGATTGATTCTCGTTGACTCAGGTATATGCTTGACTCACTGAGAGTTTATTTGTGTCACGATTTGATGTATTGGGTGAGATGAGAATTAAGATGTTTATCTTTCTGGACTTTCGTTTGGATTAGACTATGGACTGTTATGGGACTTGCCTGGGAGAGATTTGTATTTAAAGTCTATGACCATTACAATTTATCCATACAGTTATTTTCAAGTAGCGCCTGTGGATGTTTGGTTTGGCCTTACGATGTTTTATCGAATGTGTAAAAATTTGTATGGGAAAATTGATGTGTTATGTTTTAAATTATAAAATTGTTTTCACAGGTTTCGTATTTCCCGATTTATAGCAGTTATATTGCAAAAATTTTCCATGAATTTTGAGGAAAATGTATGAAAAATCTCAGGCGTTACATAAACGTACTATGAATTTGGAGTCCTAAACATATTAGGAGTTGGGATTCCTAAACGTACTAGGAGTTAAGAGTCCTAAACATACTAGGAGGTGGGAGTCCTAAACATATTAGGAGTTGGGAGTCCTAAACGTATTAGGAGTTGGGAGTCCTAAACGTACTAGGAGTTGGAAGTCCTAAACGTTCTAGGCTTTGGAAGTACTAAAAGAATTAGTTTATTATAATTTAAGGGAGAGTCCTAGAGGGGGAGGACACCCTAAAGTTAGATGAGGGGCAGCCCTAGTTTCTAGCGGGCGACTCCTAGAAACTAGGGGGAAGCTTCATAAAAGAAAAGAGAGGGGGGGCGGACCTCCCTTGGTTTTTGGCATGGTTCGGCCTCCCTCTCTCCCATCTCTTCACACCTCTTCCTTCTCTCAGCAAGGACCTCCATAACCAATAGCTTTAGAAGGTACAAAGCAGCCATCTTTGGATTCAATTCAAGGCCTAGAAGCATAGGAGCAAGGGCTAGGAGCTTTGGGAACGAATTGGTAGAGGTAGGTGCATCTTTTTACACCCTTAAGCATGAGATTTTGATAGAGGTAATCCAGCCTTAGTTCAGCTCTACTCTAGTGGTTTTTTACGTCATGAATCAGCCTCAATTTGTGCATGAATGATTCTGATTTTTATCTCTTATATATAGCCTAATTTGTGAATATATGATTCTGATTTCTGTTAAGAATATTAGCCCCAATTTGTGAAAGCATGTTGCTGATTTTTGTCATCTACCTTAGCCCTAATTTATGCATGAATGACTCTAATTCTAATCATGTATATTATCCTTAATTCGTGTATGAAATCGACTGAATTTAATCCTTGATTTGGAGCCTTGGCTTAGGCTCTACTTTTGTCAATCTAATCCCTAATTTGGAGCCTTATTTTAGGCTCTACTTTTGCCAATCTAATTCCTGATTTGAAGCCTTAGTTTATGTCATACTTTTGCCTATTTAATCCTTGGTTTGTGGCCTTAGTTTAGGCTGTACTTTTGCCAATTTAATCCCTGGTTTCTGGCCTTGGTTTAGGCTATACTTTGGTCAATTTAACTACTGGTTTATGGCCTTAGTTTAGGCCATACTTTTGCCTATTTAATCCCTGACTAGTGGCCCTAGGTTGGGCTATACTTTTTTCATTTAAATCCTTGATCTGAAGCCATGGTTTATGCTCTACTTTTGCTTATTTAGATCCTTGATTTGCAGCCTAGTTTAAGGCTATACTTTTGCCTATTTAAATCCCTGAATTACAACCTTATTTTAGGCACTACTTTGGCCAAATTAATACCAAATTCTCAGCCTTGGTTTAAGTTATAACCATGCTAAGAGAATACCTAAATTTCAGCCCTAGTTTAGTTTGATTATTGCCTATCTAATACTTGATTCTTAGCTTGATTTAGGTTGTAATCTTGCTGATTGAATCCCTAATCTTTGAGCCTTAGTTCATAATGTATTCATGCTTATTGAGCCTTTGAATTTCAGCCAAAGAAGCTTCTAAATTTCGGCCTATGTTGTCTTTGAATTTCAGCTTAAGATGCCTATGAAATTTAGCCTATGTTGTCCCTGAATTTTAGCCTTGATTGTGATACCTTAGGTTGAATGTTGATGGTTATATCAGCCTGAATTTGTAATGTTAGGTGTAAGGACTCTCATTTCTAAACTGGTTTTCCTTTCTTTTTAACATTTTCTTATTTATTCTATGGTTTCGTAAATAAATGGTGTTTATGATGGTTTTAATCAAAATCAACTTTACACTTAGTGGTTTCAAGTGATTTGAATCAAATGTGAATTTTTGGGGAATTTTCTAAATTTTTGCTATTTTTTTTTAAAATTAGGGTTTGGCGGGACCCCTGTGGGTCCCACCGTCAAAATTTGGGTTTTTGTGTCAAATTAACCCAGACATCAACACAAGCCCTTATAAAAATTTTCATAACTTTTTTAGGTTTTATTAGTGCTCAAATAACTAAATTACCTATTTTTAATCTATTTTTCTATTCATACCCCACAGGTTACCCATAAACACCCCAAAACTTACTATAAAAGGCCAGATCTGAGCCATTTCCATTTTGGGAATAGGCTGAGAAGGAGAGGTCAGGCCTAATCCCCAATTAGGCCCGAATTGTAAGGTGTTTAAGGTAAGTCCATTCTAATTAAGCACCAAATCCTAGATTTTCTCTTAATCCCCTCTAGATGTACCATTTTCCCTTTGTTTTGATTTTTTTTTAAACATCAAAACTACTTATTTTCATCTTTACTTCACACCCTAGCTCTAAAAATCCAATTTTTATGTTCAACAAGCCCTAGATCTAAGATTTTAATTAGGGTTTTCTATGTTAAATCGGTTTTAATGGGGTTTAATTCAAACTCTATGTCTTTGTAAGGTTTTCAAGAAGGGTGACCATCAAATCCAAGCCTGATCAACGGATAAGGTAATGGACTTTCGGAATTTTAGTCTTCCTATGGTAAAACTCTTGATTTTGTGGTTTATTTTGAATGGGTTTACTTGATTTAGTGCTTTAATGGCATGATTAGTAAATGGTAATCTTTAATCCCGATTTCATAGGGTTTCATCTTGTTATGATGTATATTAACTTTCTGGATGCTATGGTGGAATTTTATTGCCATTTAAGTTGTTAGATGGAGATTTTAAGGTTTATCAATGGAGTTTCAGTTTGAAAATTCAAAATGAAGAAGAAGGTCGATTCTGCCTTGTTGGCGTTCGAACGGCCCTCCTGGGCGTTCGAACGGCAATACTGTATATTAGAAATTTTCTTGTTTAGCCGATCGAATGGCCCTCCTGGGCGTTCGAACGACTACACAACAAATTTGTTTTGTATTAGGTGCATGATGTTTATTTCGGTGATTCTACTTTAATATGCCAATTTCATATGAATGTGGAATGTTTTGAGCTATAGTATGCTAATGGAAAGGCATACCATTGAGGCTATGAAGTTCAGATATATGTTTAGAGTTATGTGAAATGACTTGTGGTTGGAGGTATGATGTTGGTATTGCCATCTTGAAGTTATGAATGGTTGATTTTCTATGGTTAAGTATATTTTCAGTAGAGCTACAACCTACTAACGGACTGATATGTCATATTAGGATGTAGTTAATTGATGTGTGAATGTTAGTGAATGTCATGGTTTAAGGATAAAGTGAATGATCTTATATGTGTCTAGCTTGTGGTTGAGCTTTGATTTGAGTGATGATTTCAATGATTCTTCTTCTATGATTTCTGCTGGAATTCATTATTAGATGTTAATTCACATGTGTACTGTGGTAGTGAGTTAATTTCAAGCATGTTGATATGCATTGAGTGAAGTGCTTCTACTAGGTACACACATGTGGGGTTTAATGATGATGTTGGAGCTTGATATTGTAATTATGAATAATGCATTAGGGGCAGATGAGAGCACTTATCATGAATTAGGATTCATGTATGTTTTGCCCACATATGTACCATGTTGCATGCATCATGAAAATGGATTTCCAATTGAGGCTTTATCAAGGTTAACTGAATTTGATCAATTGGATGCAATGTGGTAAAATTGCTGCCGGATTGATCGGTCGTGGCTTAATCAAAACTTGATTAGTCCGAAAGGACATGTTTTGATTTGAGTTCCTGTGTGGAACGAGTGCACTTCCCGGGTTGAGTCTAGAGAAATGAAATTATGTGGGGACGAGTTGTGTACTTGTTTTGCGGATTTGAGATTATTATTATGAGTATCATCTGGACCTTGAGAATCTAGTGTGGTATGCCATGTGCACCCGCTACCACATGTTCTAGGGTTCCCTGTGTGGGAATTTGGGCTCTCCCCTCCGCAGGAGATGTCCCTAGGCGAACACCCCTGCTCTAGATTCTCTGTGTGAGAATGGGACATCTTGACCAGGATCGTCCAGAGCGAGCAGCCTTAGGGATTGACAACCCCGAGCTTCTTAAATTCTTGTGTAGAATTTTGGACCATGACACACCTTCATGGCTTTGTGTGTGTTCCCATCTGTGTGATACTAAATTGTGATTACTCCTTGATGAAGGTTGATATGGTGTGATGCATGATTGGATATGTATGTTAGAGATATATTTCATACAGGTTGATACGATGTGATGCATGATTTGATATGTATGTTAGAGATACATTTCATGCAAGTTGATACGACATGATGCATGATTGGATATGTATGTTAGAGATACATTTCATGCACGTTGATATGACATGATGCATGATTGGATATGTATGTTAGAGATACATTTCATACAAGTTGATACGATGTGATGTATGATTTGATATGTATGTTAGAGATACATTTCATGAAGGTTGATACAATGTGATGCATGATTTGATGTGTATGATAGAGATACATTTCATGCAGGTTGATATGATGCGATGCATGGTTGGATATGTATGCTAGAGATACATTTCATTTCATGCAGGTTGATATGATGTTGAGGCATTGTTGGATATGTATGTTAGAGATATATTTCATGCAGGATGATATGATGTGAATGACACTGTGAATTATACACTATGATGCAGGTTTAGGTGATGTGTATGTGTGATTAGAAAATGTTACATTTTGTTAATCCTTGATTTGAATGACTATATGGTTATACTGTCGTGTTGCCGATGCCAATAGTATATTAGAAAAACCATTGCTGAGTTTGTTTAAACTCACCCCTCTTTATTGTGTTTTGCTTTGGGGCTGCGTGGCACGACACGCAGACAGACAGGATCTCCTCTTTGAGGAAAGATCGGAGACGACTTGGATGCGATCGTGGAGACTCTTGTGTGACTTATTTTCCTTGGTTTATGCTTTATGTTTAGAACCTTTGTGTATGGTTCTCTGTTGGATTTATGTTACTTTATACAATTGTGTTGTCTAAGACCTATTTTAGAGCCAGAGTGGGCTATGGTTGATTAAGCATGTGGGTTTGAGACTAGTCGTTTATTTTGAGTTAAGCGACTCTCTTTCTTTCTACTTATTTACTCTTCCTCAAAGTGGTGTGCATACTCCGTAATTCTGTTAGGTCGCCCGTATTTAGGGTTAAGTCTTCCGCTAAACAGTATCTCAATTCCCCTCATCGCCCCCGCACGCTTGACCGGCCCCTGGACTGGGTTTGGCTCGAGTCGGGCAGCGCCAGTGTGTGACAAAGTTTTTGGTTTCAGAGCTCATCTTTGTCCAAGAGTAAATAAGGTTTGAGTGACAAGTCTTTCTTGCTTGCTTGCTTGTTTGTGTGTTTTTTGATTGTTTGGTTGTGTGGTTTCAGGTTATTAGGCTGTATGATTAATGTCTAGTTGTTGTGTAGATGGCTGGCTCTAATCATGCAGGCGCTTTAGAGCATACCTTCCACCATTGTCGAAGCATTGGCCACCTCATGAACTGAGATAGCAAAGATTTTTCCTTAGTTAATCGGCTTCTTTTGTTGTCCCTATTACTACCTACCTTGTAGTCTCCCTTGTTGCCCTCCTTGTTGCCTTGGGCCTTAGTTCAAAACCGGCTGACGCTTAGGTGAACCACACTGAGTTTTCTTAAGACACTGATTCTTATAATGCCTTTTCTGCCTATGCACAAAGTAAGTGATTTTGGCACGATGGTTGGGGTGATCTAGTTGCATGTGACCATTGTTGTTCCTTCCAGAGTTACCACCAAGAGGCTTCTAATTACCCTGCACCTGAGGGACCTCCTACCTAGCTTGCTTAAGCTGTCCCTTCTTCTTTTGGTACTCCTTTGAGTCCTTCTCCACCACAATGGTAGTTTTAAGAACTTCCGTTAAGGTTTGCATGACTTGTGTCAACCCCCCAATGGTAGTGAACACATCATCCATCCTCGGGTCACTAACAACTCGTCATCATTAGCACTTATGTGATTTGGCCCATTCATTTACACACAACTAGACACTAAATCACAAGTCCTAATAACACAAACAAACACTAAGATCAAGCAACACATCACACAAGCAATCAATAAGACAATCAACTAAAAGAATTCAACATTGTCTAAATCATTTAACACCTCACACCCCATTATCATTAAGAACTTTTGAACAAAGCCACACTCCAATATCAAAAACATACTTGTTACACCCCCACACATGCCACCCCTAAACCGAATCAGGTCCAAGGAGTGTGCAACACGTGGCGCAACTAAGTCAAGTTGATATGGGGAAGACTTAACCCATCCTTTGGTGAACACACAACGGAGTAGCGTACGAACACTTTGTACAAATGCAAATAGAGAAAAATAAAGCATAACTAATTAATGTCATAGCCCACACATATCCACATCAATTAGTTATCACATAAACAAGCCCACAATGGCAAAACAAGTCTAAGTCAACCATGGCTAAACAAAGTGTCAAGTAAGGTCAAATTTATAAGTTTAACATGTCATAAACAAAACTAACATAACCCTATGCAACCATAGCCCCTCTCAAAGTACTTGGCCGTCCTCATGCTCAACGTAGAGACCATCCAAAGCACTTACATAGTACGACATGCAGCCCCAAAACAAAACCACAAAACAAAGAAAGGTGAGCCAATGCTCAACAAGGGTTTTAATACGAAAAGTAAACTCATAATGACATTACAAACATTATCAACATAACATTCATCATATAATCATTCACCATGACCATTCATCATGGGACAAATCACATACATCCATGCCACATATGCATCATGTCATAATTCACATTCCATAAACATATACTCATGCCATTTGTGCATCTTATAAAATATATTCCATATATACAAAATCATGCCACTTACATATCATGATGTATAACATATTCCATAAACGCAGAGTCATGGCACCTACATTTCAATCTATAACCCACATTCCATAAGCACATATCATGCCACTTGTGCATCATGGGTTCATCCATAGCTCATACAACATGTACACATCATGTGCAAACATATAAATCACATTATAACAATCACATCCTACATCAATCAAGTCTCAATATAAACATTCACCCTGCAAAATTAAGTGCATCAACCTCACACCATCCTACATATCCATGCAACTCCATACGATAATCACATGTGTAACATAATCTTCATTGTTCCTACACAACCTTTGTAAATGAGCATTATATCCTATACACATGCAACAAGTAATGGTGAATATCTCACAATTGAGAAAAACAATCAAACCCTACTCCCTAAGCATAATGTGTAAGATCCCTGATCTTAAACCGGTTTTGGTTTCACTTTAATTATCAATTATCGTGAGATTGACACGTTTTCTGATTTATTCAGTGATTTCGTGAATAAGTGGTGTTTATGATAGTTTTAACCAAAATTAACTTTAAGATTAGTGGTTTTAAGTGATTTTAAATCAAATGTGATTTTTTTGGGATTTTTCTGAATTTTTACTATTTTTCCAAAAAATTAGGGTTTTGGCGGGACCCCTGTGGGGCCCACCGTCAAAAATTCGATTTTTGGGTCAAATGAACCCAGATATCTACTTAAGCCCATACACAAATTTTAAGAATTTTCTTAGACTTAATTAGTGCTCAAATTTATAAAATATTCATTTTTAGCCTACTTTTCCTATGTACACCCCATAACTTACCCATACATACCCCAACCCTTACTATAAAAGGTCAAACCTGAGCCATTTCCATTTTGGGAATAAGCTGAGGAGGAGAGGTCAGGCCTAATCCCTAATTAGGCCCAGATTAGAAGGTGTTTAAGGTAAGCCTACTCTAATTAAGCACTAAACCCTAGCTTTCTTCTTAATCTCTCCTAAATCTACCATTTCCACTTTGTTTCAATTCGTTTTTGGACATCAAAAACTACTGATTTGTATTTTACTACTAACCCTAGCTTTCAAATTTTGATTTTTATGATCAACAAGCCCTAGATCTAAGTTTCAATTAGGGATTTCTTTAGTAAATCGATTTTTAATGGAGTTTAATTCAAACTAAATGTTTTTGTAAGGTTTTCAAGAAGGGTGACCATCAAATCCGAGCTTAATCAAGTGATAAGGTAATGAATCTTTAAAATTTCAGTTTATCCATGGTAAAACTCTTGATTTTTGGCTTATTTTGAATGGAGTTACTTGATTTGGTGTGTTAATGGCATGATTAAAAAATGGAAATATTTAATCCCAATTTCTTAGGGTTTTGTATTATTATGATATGGTTTAACATTCTGGAAGTCATGAAGGATTTTTGATGATGATTAGGGTGTTAGATGTTGATTTGAAGTGTTATCAATGGTGTTTTGGTTTGGAATTGCGAAAGAAAGAAGATAGTTAGTTCTGCCTTGTTGGCGTTCGAACGGCCCTTCTGGGCGTTCGAACAGCAACACTGTCAGATCGACAGTTTTCCAGTTCAGCCGATCGAACGGCCTGCTGGGCGTTCGAATGGCCAAACTGTGAATTTGAATTTTTCCCATTTAGCCGATCGAACGGCTTGAATGGCGTTTGAACGGCTACACAGCAGATTTGTGTTCTAATGCATGATGTTTATTTCGATCATTCCACTTTAGCTTACCAATTTCATATGAATGTGGAGTATTTTAAGCTATATTATGCTACTGGAAAGGCATGCTATTGAGGTTATAGAGTTGAGATATATGCTTAGAGATTTGTGGAATGACTTATGTTTTGTAGCATGATGTTGGAATTGTCATCTTGAAATTATGAATGGTTGATTCCCTTTGGTTAAGCATATTTTCAGTAGGACTACAACCTATTAATGGACAGATTTGTCATGATAGAATGTGGTTAGTTGATGTGTGGATGTTGGTGAATGGCATGACTTAATGATGAAATGAATGATCTTATATGTGTTTAACCTTTGTAGTTGAGTTTTGATTTGAGTTATGTTTTCAATGATTCTTCTCCTATGATTTCCGCTGGAATTCATATTTAGATGGTAATTCACATGTGTAGTGTGGTAGTGAGTTTAATTTCAAACATGTCGGTATGCATTGTGTGGAGTGCTTCTACAAGTTACACACACATGTGGGGGTTAAATGTTGATGTTGAAGCTTGATATTGTGATTATGAATGATGCATTAGGGGTTGATGAGAGCACTTATCATGGGTTAGGATTCATGTATGCCTTGCCCACGTATGTACTATGCTGCATGCATCATGAAAATGGATTTCCAATTGAGGCTTCATCGAGGTTAATCGAATTTGACCGATTGGATGCAATGTAGTGAAATCGTGTGCCGGATTGATCGGTCATGGATTAATCGAAAGTTGATTGGTCTGAAAGGACATATTTTGATTTGAGTTCCTGTGTGGAACGAGTGCACTCCCCGAGTTGAGTCTAGTTAAATGGAGTTAAGTAGGGATGAGTTGCGTACTTGTCTTGCGGATTGAGATTATATTATGATTCGCTGGACCCTGAGAATCCAGCTGGTTTGTCCAAGTGCTCCGGCTTACTAGGTGTTGTTGCTTGGAACTTTAGTCTTGACAAGCAGGGTTGCCCGGGAGTTTAGACTTGATGGGAAGGCGTTGCTCGAAGGCGTTGGCCTTGAGGAGCAAGAGTTGCTCGTAGGCGTTGGCCTTGAGGAGCATGTCTATTTGATAAGTGTTTGCTCGAGGGCTCTGGCCTTGAAGAGCAGGTTTATTCTCTATGTGTATGGACTTCCATGATGGACTAGTGTGTGTATGTGACACTTATACATGCATGGTGAATGAGAATGATGTGATGCATGATCTAATATGTATGTTAGAGATACATTCATGCAGGGTGTTATGGTGTGAATGACATTATGTGGATTATGCACTATGATGAGTTTTAGGTGATGTGTTTGTGTGATCAAAAAATGATGCACCTTGCCAATCTTTGATCAAAATAATTATATTGCTATGCTATCGTATTTTCGATGTTGATAGTGATATTAAAAACCATTGCTAAGTTTGTTAAACTCACCCCTCTTTCTTGTGTTTTGTTTTGGGGCTGCGTGGTGTGACACGCAGATGGACAGGATCTCCTCTTTGAGGAAAGGTCGAAGATGACTTGGATGTGATCGTGGAGATCGTTGTGTGACTCATTTTCCTTTGGTTTTATGCTTTATGTTTAGAACCTTTGTGTTTTATGTCACATTTTATAATTATGTTTGCTTAAGACTTATTTTGAGCCAGTGTGGGCTTTAGTTAACTAAGCATGTGGGTTTGAGATTAGTTGTTTACTTTGTGATAAGCAACACTCTTTCTTTCTTTTTTATTTACTCTTGCTCAAAGGATTGTGCATACTCCGTAATTTTGTTAAATCGCCCGTGGTTAGGGTTAAGTCTTCCGCTAAATCATTTCTCAATTTTCCTTCGTCGCCCCCGCGCGCTTAACCGGCCCTTGAACCGGGTTCGGCTCGGGTCGGGCATCGCCGGGGCGTGACATAATGCCTTGTGAGGAAGGTCCAAATTCCTATAAAAAGGAAAACTAGAGCAGTTTGGGTAGTTTCCCAAACTAGGAAGTACCCCCACTAGCTAAGGATAATCCTTAGAAAAGAATGTCTGAATTCCAAGAAGGAAAATAGAGCAGCCTACTCTCTAAGGACAAACCTTGCGGGGAAAGTTCAAATTCCTAGAAGGGAAAAACTATACTAGCGTGGTAAGTCGGTGCACACAGACATACCATCATGCATTTTTAGGGTTTAGATAACTTAACAAATTAACTCACATAACAATTAGTTCACTAAACCTTGGGAGGCACCACGTTCTCTAAGGAACGCAAAATTAAACCATGTCCTTTCGAA
The DNA here is from genome assembly GCA_035235625.1 of Saururus chinensis. NCBI lineage: Eukaryota > Viridiplantae > Streptophyta > Magnoliopsida > Piperales > Saururaceae > Saururus > Saururus chinensis. The sequence continues at coordinate 36,300,855 of CP141140.1, forward strand.
CACAAAACCAATTCGATAAGTTTCCGAATGATTAAACCGATATCCAATGGCATCTAATTACATCCAATTGATCAACCACGACTAATCTCAAATAAGCTCATTTATAAATCGTTTTGATGATGAATGTAACATGGTACATAAGTGAGTAAATGATAAATGAGTCCAAATATGAGTATACATGCTCAAATTGGTCTATATGTGCATGAAACATGGTCCATTTGTGTCAAATAAAGTCATAAATGGCTATGTAGGTGTACATAAGTGATAGTGTTTACACCTAAGCTAGAAATGTTAAACATGAACAAACTATAATAGATATCATAATGCAAGCATCCAAAATTTTATCATAGTCCTATCCTACTAAAAACATGGAGTAAATGTGAAGAAAATGTCAAAATACAAGTTCAAGACAAATATAACATCATGCTTGACCTAGACAAGCATAAACATATACATAATTAAGCTAAAACATGTGAAACATAATTCACCTAGGTTAGTATAACATGTGCAAATACATACATAATCATAGTTAAAACCTACTAGAATTATTAAGAATTTATAAAGAAGTCATCAAACATGGATTTAAAACAAGTAGAATATCATATTAAAACTAAATAAGTATAGTTCAAATCATGCTTGTGCAAAATCAGAATTCAAAGATAGTTCTCATGTAATCACAGTAGCAGGTTTGTGAAAAATCAAAATCATGTAACTTATAATAAGTCATTATAATCATGAAAAATTAGATTTATGAGAAGAGAACAAGAAATGGCCAATAATACACAAAAATGGCCAAAAAATCAAAATCTATAGTATGGTTGTTCGAATGCCCTTAACAGTTCACTTTTTCCTTTTTTTGGTTTGTCCTTAACTTTCCAAAATTCAAACCGAAAACATTCCAAATTTTAAAATTAATTCTAAAATCACGAGAGAACAACAAAATATCAAAATCTAACTCTAGAACATGATAGATCTAATCATTTTCATGATTAATCACAAGAAAATAGTAATAAATAACATGTTTTAATAAATTACTATTAAACCACAAAATGGAGCAAGAACACACATAAATCCACAATAATGCATTCAAATGAATAAAACCACACAAGAAAAAAAGCACTTACCTCTATGAAGCCTTTAGATCCATGAAAGAGTCTCAAGCTCTAAGAAATCTTACCCAAACTTTACGATTTTTGTTAAAATTTAATCAAAATTAACTAATAGGCTCCAATCAACTTGAAAATTGGTAGATCTATAATATCCTTTGGTTAAAAACAAAAATCACCCATTTAGGTTTTAAATCAAAATTAAAAATAAGATTTTTGATTGAAGAAACTAAGAATCAAATTGGGGAAAATGCAGGTAAGAGTGATTAAGACCAAAATCGAGATATTAGCTATGATTAGGGCAAGAAAACAAACATTAATCCGTTTTTCTTCTTTGGAAAATGGGGGTTAAGCACCTCCTTTCTCTCAGCAAAGCACTTCCCCATTTGGGCAAATGGTTATGGTTTCTTTAAATAGGAAGGGTTTTGGGTTGGATAAAAAAATTGTTGGGCTATAAAATAGGTTAAAAACACCGTAAGTGGCTAATTAGGGTTATTTTTTGTCTAAAAACAAATATAATGAGTCCGAAATCCACTCAAATAAATTAATAGAAGTTTTGAGGGTCAAGTAGATCACACACCATCCAACATGGACTTGAGGCCCACCGTGGGGTGTACATCCTTAATTAAGGTAAAATTATGATAAAATCCCACAAAATCCATAAAAATTAGATAAATCAAGTTTGACACTAAAACTTTAAAAAAGTAAAAATAAACCTTATTTAGTCCGTAATTACTACCCTTAACTCTAAAAACAAATCAAACAGACAATTAAGCAAAACCACACAAATTTACATAATTAAAAAGAAATTAAACCGAGTTAAAATTAGAGATCTTACATACTACCCACCTTATAGGAATTTTGTCCTAAAGATTTGCTATCAGGTAGTAGTGAAAAGATGAGGGTACTTCTCCTTCAATTCGTCTTCTCACTCCCACGTGGCATCTTCCACATTGTGATTCCGCCATAAGACTTTAACTAACAGGATCACTTTGTATCTAAGGGTCTTCTCTTTCTTGTCCAATATATGCATCGGCACCTTGACATAAGATAGATCCTCTTTAAGCTCCAATAGTTTAAAATCTAGCACATGGTATGGATCTAGCTCGTAATTCTGAAGAAGTGTAACATGGAATATGTTATGAAATGAGGAGGTAAGGCCACCCTATATGCCATTGTGCCAATGCTCTCTAGGACATCGAAGGGTCTAATGAATCGAGGAGATAGCTTTCCCTTGCCAAAACGTACAACACCACAAGAAGGCAAGATTTTCAAGAGCACATGATCACCCACATTGAATTTTATGTCTCGCCGTCTCTTGTCTCTTCCATCATCTTCTAGCCGTATGTCTGACTTTTTTTAAATAATGCGGTTGTAAGCTCCCTTGTGTGCTCAATTAACCGAGTTATAGGCATCGATCTAGCTTTTTTGAACATATTGGCCTTTTTAGACCTATTTGAGCTGAGGGTTTCATATCTTTTCCCTAAAAATGCGACATTAGCCTAGTGCTCTAAACCTATCTTATTTAGCCAAGCAAATGCTTCAGAATTATGTTCTTTAATGTTGTTCATTTTTTCATCATACACATTCTACCTGAAAGTTTCGGCTGCAAGATGAAGCTAGTTCTTTAGGGAGTTGTCTTTGAATCTGTCCAGCATATTTGCTGCGATGTGACGGATGCAATATCCATGGTGGTAGATGGGAATAGCTGTTTATTAGCATTGGTCAATATCTTCTGTCTATCAGAAACGATTATATACAAATCGGTTGGAGGATCAGATGATAGAAGATTTCTAAGCAACTCAAGAAACCAACACCATGTTTTCTTGCACTCGTTCTCAACCACTACAAATACAATGCACAACATATTATTGTTCCCATCCAGTGCTGTTGCTATCAATAGCTGTCCAAGATATTTTCCTTTCAAGAAAGTTGCATCTACTGTTAACAACGGCCTCAGTGTTGTTCTAAAAGCTCTCTCAATAGGATCAAACATCCACAATATTCTTTTATAATTGTACCCATCTATAGGCCTGGGAATATCACATGATCTCACTGGAACAACTACACTTCCTAGATTTATATATTCTGTCTGCTTTTTGTAAGCAAGAAATATGCAGTAAGATTCGTCTGGTCCCCATCTATTAAATCAATCAATGCTTTACCTGCATGACCGAATACACTTTAGTAAGATTATATGATAATGGCTTACATCATGTGTCCAATCACACAACATTGGACCTAGTCATGTGATAGTTAAACCATGCACGATAACTGATTGTGTTCATATTAGCATGAGATTTACATATGTCATGTGACTACAAAAAGTGAGTGTAATATAAGCGTGTAAAAGATAACTACTAGACTAACACATCATGACACTAAATCAATACTTCAATTAGTCTCATACATTCCCTGCGCACCAACATTTCTTGTAGTTCACAGTTATGCCCTAGTGTTTCGAAATATAACTTGTTATGCTCTTTGGTGTAATGTCTACTGAGTCTTTAAATAGGTTATAACATTTTTGTGCAATCCAAAGGAGTGATTCTAGGGGATGGTTAGTTGACTTCCTTTGGGTTCCACATGAATGGTTCGGCACTAACCTTATGACAGTCACACGATCTCCTATATTGAAGCCCTTATGTACCAATTATAAGAATGATTGGAGCACTTTGCAGCATACATATGCCTGTTTTCATCAATAACACGGTATATGAAATTCGCCTTTATTGTTAAGTCAGTCAAGACCCTCTTAAAATGCAACAGGCTAAGAAAACATGCACCCAATTCGAGGAGCTTCTGGTAATTCTTTGCTTGTAAACTGCCTGTCATTAGCTGGCCTTCACCAATATTCACTTCTAACATGTTTAAATCATCGACTATATCCCAATCTACCTCTGCCTCAATGTTTGCATTACTGGGACCTCGTTGTTTTCGAATTCTTCATGGTCAGATATATTTTTCATGCCAACTATATCATTATCGTACCACTGATCGTCACCACACATACTTTCAACTTCTTCACCATCGTAATTAGAAGGGTTGTATGGAGATTCATAGTTACCAAATAAAGTTCGTGTCCCACCCATCGTTGGTGACAATTCCTCTGATCTATTCTGATTGACTTCTATTTCAGGTTCTGGACTCATTGGATTGGTGAAAGAAGATTGACATGGATTTGTTGAGGGCAAGTTTCCTGGTTCTCCCAATCTGCATTGCACATTATAGAGTTAAAAAAATCCAACATCACTCGACATCATGTATTGGGTTATGATGCTTACAATTCAAATCGTGTTATCGAAACCACGATATGAATGCATATCATGTTATTACATCTACGCTGAAAATTATAATTGATATATTGCATGTGTATGTCATATAATTACTAATGTGATATATTACACATTGTATGTTTCTTTCATTACACGATATGGTTGATATCTTGTGCTTGAGTACAAGACAAAATCCAATTACGTGTAATCTAAAGTTTCAATGTTACCTGATAGTTTCAAATGTGATTTGTGTTTCATTAAATCCGGTCTGAAATCCGATATTAGAGCTGGGCTATGCTATTATGACCCGTGATTTAGCTCTATTGACTGTCTGGTTCCTTTCAACGGATGGTGATTCGTCACTGTTATCGAGCTCTTTCATCTAGGCATACAATGATAACACCTCCTTATTCACCTTTTTATGAATGGAGAATACTGATTGGAGGTCCTCTTCGTCTTGTAATTCATATATCAGGATGATTATGAAGATGTTATTAAATACTTCAAAGTGATATTACCATTGACGGCAAGTTATTCTTTGACTTGAACCAGCAGCTCGCCAAAGTTCACCAACTTATGAATGTTTATCAACCGTGTCATTCCACCAATATATACGCCATCACTACCTACCTCTATGTTGTAATACGTATAAATACCAATCCTATCCATGATTGGTGAAAAAGGAGGATCGATTCTACGAAATGCAACCTTTGGAGCCCTCACACAACGTTTGTAGTGTCAAAAAATATTTTTTTCTTGTTGAACGATGTTTGCTAGCGAAGCACCACCGGTCACCTCCCTCAGGCAACTTCCGTTGGCCGCTGATGAATCCCAACACACCAAAATGGCAAAAACACCATTTCAGTATTCATTTATTATGTTATATGGGATAGTGGAAACCTGAGTACAGTTTTTTCCAAAAGTAGGTAGAATGACATTTGTGTTTAAAATTCAGGGAAAATGAAATTTTATAATTTTCAGGTAATATGGAAAAAACTCAAAACTAAAAAAGGTAAATGGGTAGGCAGTAAAGACAAAAATATTTTTTTAAAAAAAATAGCCTAAATTTTTATTTTTTTGATAAAAGTATCCTAGAGGGCAGGCTATTTCTATCTCATGAGTGCACAAATATCCGCTGAAGATCCATGATTGCACTCTCCGCTGATGATCGTCATTTGACGATTCTATTCTAAAATAAGACAATGTATGTTTATAAGTGAAATGAAAGACATGATCCAAATTGGGTCCAGGTTGGAATACGGATTTGATTTCAAATTATTGGGGCAAAAAAAGAGAAAAAGGTAATATGTATCACAATGCATATTTTGAATATGATTAGGGTATATTGCGTACTATTAGATCCTCATCTGACAACTCATATATATCTGGTAAACAGATGCCACGGGATGGTAAATGCTCGTTTGTATGGTTCGGGCACCTATAAACAGGACATATATTAATGGTAATGAAAAGAAAGTCAATATGTTACATATGCGGAGACTGAATTTGTGCACACATGTAACTAAGTCTTGATTGGACCGAAAAATTTTGTCTCACATGATAAATGTGGGATTCACTTGTCGCCTACTGATGACCGATACACCAGGAAGCGTTTTTAATGTTCCGTGCTCACTGTGAGCCGAGCGTAAGGAACGTTTGTGAGGCATTGATTTTCAAGACCGATGGCGCACACGGTGGCACATATTAGTGTAAGCATTACTTGGGCTAATGTGCGCTACTATGTGCACCGTTGATCTTAAAAATCAATGCCTCGTAGGCGTTTCTTACACTCGGCTCATACTCATTGCGGAGCATTAAAAACGCTTCCTACACCATTGCAAGCACACGTGATATTCACGTGCGCTAATGTATACAGATTCAATCATGATATCCAGGGTTCTGTAAAGTCGAGGATAGCATCCGGTGGACCAAATGTTTTCTCGCTATAAAAACCCACTTGTCCCATAAATTTATACTCCCTCCGTCTTATTTTAATAGCTCTATTTTAATTTTTTATTATTTTTATTTATTATAAATCTTACGATAAGTATTAGCATAATAAAATTCCTCGTCACTGTGTCGAATGCGTCATCCTCGTCCTTCGGCCACACCCCGCTTCATGACCGGCCCTATTTCTACCAAACAAAATTTCTTTCAGATTCTCCTCTTGGAAAACAGGGAGCACCAACACCAGAGTGGTCAACTATCCTCTCCCTCTCTTTGCATCTGCCCCTCATCCCACGTCCCCTCCTTTCGGACGCGAATCTGCTGGGGAGGGTATTTTGCTCAGCACCGATTGGCCACCAATGGTTGCTTACCACGTCACAAACGCCAGCAGATTCACGGAGACGCTCAATCTGGACGGCATTTGGGTTCACGGCGTGGCATTTGGGTTCACGGCGACATGGAACCGAGAATTGGTTCACGTTCACGGAACCGGGAACCCGGTTTTCTAACAACGACGAAACTAGAACAGAGAAACCCCACCTCTCGTACAGAAGACGCAAATCAGAACAATTCAGAAAAACCTGGGACTTTTTTCCCGCCTCTTGTACTTCCTCTTCATCGACTGTCGCCACCGGAATCATCCACCATAGTGCCTCCCTTTTGATTGATCATGAACAAGAGCCGCCGGAACCGGACTTATCGCATAGATCGGAGCCGAGGAAGATACTCATTCATCTGTTTTCGGCACCCATTGCACTCCACCTCAATGTGAGTCATCCTCTGGTTGTCCACCTCGTCTTTGTTCCTAAAGCTCTTGGTTTGTCTTCTCTTTGTTCCACCTCCTCTTTGTTCCTGAAGCTCTTGGTTCCTCTGGACAAGGAGTAAAAATCCTTTCAGAAAAACAACAGCTTCCGGTGTCATCTCCTAACTGACCGCCCTCTTACTCTTCTTTTCCCGCTTCTCACAGCTAGGCGCAATACAATCAGGGAGAAAGGGAGATAGAGTCCAGATGAAATGAGGAGAGGAGGGACGATGCCCTTCGATTCAAAAAATGCTCCTAGTGGCTGCAAAAATCTGCTGTAGTTGAGGACGACAATTCAGTGACTACGAGGGCTACTGCAATCATAGATATGATTATGCGGCTCTTTTATGTTGTTGTTGAGGAAGACAATTCAGGGGTTGTGCTATATATTGCAACATATCAACTCTACCAGTTTGAACTGCAGTTAGTGGTAAAGGTAAACATTTTATGTTTATAATCCTATGCAGGCTGTGTTTTTTTAAGATAAAGCTTGTAACGTGCTATGTTCATACCCCCTTTTTTTTAGAATAGATAATACGGATAGGATTGAGGAGGATCTCTGCAGGTATATGCTGCTCTGTTTTTGGTGAAACGTTGCAATATTATCGGGCAACGCTGCAACGTTGTAGCATTATTGCTGCAACGGTGCAGCATTAACGCCGCATCGTTGCAGCAATAATGCTGCAACGTTGCAGCGTTATTGCTGCAACGTTACCGAGAAACGCTGCAAGGATGTAGCAATAATGCTGCAACGTTGCAGCATTATCACTGCAACGTTGTAGCATTATTGGTGCAATGCTGCAACGTTATCGGGCAACGCTGCAACATTGCAGCATTATCACTCCAACGTTGTAGCGTTATTGGTGCAATGCTGCAACGTTATCGGGCAATGCTGCAACGTTGCAGCATTATCACTGCAACGTTGTAGCGTTATTGGTGCAATGCTGCAACGTTATTGGGCAATGTTGCAATGTTGTAGCATTATTGCTGCAACGTTGCCGCATTAATGCCACAATGTTGTCGCATTAACGCCGCAACGTTGCAGCAATAACGTTGTAGCATTATCACTGCAACGTTGCAGCACTATTGTTGCAATGTTATCGAGGAATGCAGCAACGTTGTCGAGGAACACAGCAACATTGTAGCATTATCGCTGCAACATTGCAGCAATAACGCTGAAACGTTGTAGCAATATCGCTATAACGTTGTAGCATTATCACTGCAATGCTGCAACATTATCGAGGAATGCAGCAACGTTGTAGCAATAACGCTGCAACGTTGTTGCAACGTTGCTGCGTTCTTCTATAACGTTACAACAATAACGCTGCAGCATTGCAGTGATAATGCTACAACGTTGCAACGTTATTGCTGGTGATACAGTGTTACACTTGGGTTCTGCCGGCCACTGAGTGATTGGGCAAGGTAAATTATTTTCAGTTGCACATTTTGATTTATCTTTTACCCGTTGCAATGTGATTAAAAAAAAAGTAGGTGGTTACAATGCATTGGGGAGAAAAAGAAGAATTTAGGGTTTCAACATGAGATAACATGCTGAATTTCTTATCACTTGAGTGCGATCCATTTTGTGTAGTATTATATTGAGCTGAATCGTTGTTGCCCATGAGTTGGAAACATGTATTGGCCCTTGTAGCATATAAAATGGAGTGAAGACTTATGAGTATTTGGTTAAAAGATTTTGTTTCATGATTGGTTATTGGCTTCCATTATTCCTTGTGAGAAGTAATACTTATGAAATGGTATGTGATTCATTCTTATTTAATTGTGTAGGCTTCAAATGGAAGAATTAGAAGTGGACCTCGGTAAATCAAGTGATCCTACAAAAGAAAAAAGAAGGGAGATATGGGAGCCAGAAGTTGGTATGAGATTTTCTTCCGAGGAAGAAGCATATGAGTTTTACAATAAGTATGCCCGAAATGTTGGATTTAGCATTCGTCGAGCCAGCTCCCGTACAAATGTGAAAGGTCAATGGTGTTATAGAAGATTTTGTTGCTCCAAAGAAGGTCATAGACTATTTGATAAGAGACGGGAAAATCCAAAGAATCCTCGACCAGAAACAAGAGTTGGATGTGAAGCCCAATTGGTCATCAATTTGCAACAAGATGGTGCATGGCGTATTCGGACTTTTGAAGAAAAACATAATCATGAGGTCACAAACCAAGTCTATGTTAATAGGCTAAGGTCACAAAGGAGAATGAGTATTATTCAAGTTGTTGCTGCAGACATAGCAGATGGTTCAGGGATACACCCAAGAGAAGCAGTTGAATTTATGGCTAAGCAAGTGGGGGGGTTTGACAACCTTGGCTTTATTCAGGAGGACTATAATAATTACTTACGTACGAAGCGCCAAAAAACAATTGACCAAGGAGATGCTTTTGCCATAATCAAGTATTTGAAAGGGAGGCGTACTCAAAATTCCTCATTTGAGTATAGCATGCAATATGATGAGGATCATAAAATAACAAACTTCTTTTGGGCAGATCCGGTTTCGATTATGGATTATCATCATTTTGGAGATGTTGTTTGCTTTGATACCACATATAGGACCAACAAATATTGTCGTCCATTTGGTCTGTTTGTGGGTTTTAAATCATAATAAGATGACCATTATTTTTGGAGCAGTTTTATTATATGATGAAACCATCCAAAGTTTTGAGTGGTTGTTCAAGACATTCACAGATTCAATGGGTAGTCATCCGAAGACAATTTTAACTGATCAGGATAAGGCAATAGCTAGTGCAATAGCTTCGGTTTTACCGAATACCCATCATCGTATTTGTGTGTGGCATATGTATAGGAATGCCTGTAAGCATCTTAACCACTCATTTAATTTAGTTATTGATGGCAAGAAGCCATTTGCCCATGACTTCAGCAAATGCATTTATGATTACGAGGATGAAGAAGAATTTTACACAGCATGGGATAATATGCTTGAGAAGTATGAACTTCATGGAAATGAATGGCTAGAAGGGCTATTCAAAGAAAGAAAGAAATGGGCAATGGTTTATGGGCGACATATGTTCACAGGTGATATGAAATCCACACAGAGGAGTGAAAGCATGAACGATATTCTAAGAGGATACTTGAAATCTAACCATAATTTATGCAGGTTTTTTGATCATTATGAGAGGCTATTGGCTGATAGACATCGTAAAGAAGGGAATGCTGAATTTAAGATGAAACATAGCATGCCAATTGTGACTGTTCATTCTCAGATCATGAAGTATGCTTCAAGTGTTTACACACCAGTAATATTTAAGATGATCGAAAAGGAATTGATTCTTTTGGAGTGGACATAACTTGTAGTGGAAGTGGCAAAGCACAAGTTGATGATTTTAATGATAGTGCAACTTCCCCACTAGTTAAGGGTTTCAAAGTAAAACAAGGAGGAAAGCGAGGTGGTCCTAGGATCAAAAGTTGTCTTGAGAGGACTAAGAAGAATAAAACACTACCCAAAAAGAAGGCCACCAGATTAAATATGGACAATTGTTGTATCGAGGTATTATGTTTTTGTTTTTAGTGATTGACTTGTACACTAACCTTAGCTAAATACATATGTTTGAAATACGCTTTTCTATGGTGTAGGAATTAACCAATGGACTTCCAAGTGATTACATGCAAACTCAACTTAGTCAAATAAATTCCCAACTGGAGACTTCTTTGCATAGCCAATTACCCGCAAAGATCACTGACCAACATGGTTGTAGCATGATGAATTTATTATTTGTAAAACTCCTAATCTTTTCCTTTTGGTTATCATCATTAATATACATATGTATAACTTCAAATCTTAGCAGCTGAATATGTTTACAGATGCAAGATGTTTCTATACCTATGCAAGGGGATTTGATCACTAGCAACATAGATACCATTGGAAGTAGGCATCACTACTTAGACCGAAGTAGCTCTCAACAACCTAACTAGGTTGGATATTGTATTTGAAAGATGCATATTATATGTTTATCAAATCTTAATCCTTAGATTGAGCATACTATAGTTTTGTTTATGCAGGTGGAAGCTTGTTTTTGTTAGGGGATGGAGTTGTCAAGACTGCTATCCTCATTATACGTACATTGCAGTTTCGTCTACTTATTGTGCAGAATGCTTGAACATACAATACTTGTGAAGCATTTTTTGGAGAGGATAAGGGATTTTTTTGTGATAGTCATGTATTTAGCAACTAATCAATTTTTTTGTAAACACTGCACATATGCAAGTAGAAACTTGGTAGTTTTTTGTGCAAAAAGGATACAGATTAATAATCAGATATTGCCCGTACTTTCTATTTTTATATTATTGTTTGGTACTTCACAGCAGTTAACACTTGATAATATATTCTATTATTTTTCTATATCAAGCAGCACTTTACTTACTCTCCCAACAGTGACCAAAGAAGACTAATTTGCTCATTAATTTCTTATTCTTTTTAGTGTTATATCCTGCACCTTGCCTTCACCTGCTCTGAAAGTTCATAGCCATTACCTTAGGCCCTTTTTGTTTATCTTCTTTTCTTTTCTAGTAAATGAGGTTTAGTGGATGCTTATGGTGATATTCCATCAATTGATTCAGTGTGTCATATTATAGTATCTAACTTGCAATCTATGTATATGTTTGGAACTCCCATGGTCTCACAGAGGGTTGATTTGGAATATGTGAAGTAATGACGTGATGGGGGATTTAAATAAAACCATATCAAGACATGGCTTGGAAAGTTCTTTTAATGTTCGAGAAATGATATCTTATTGCTTCAAGAACCTTTCTCCAGGTAATTCTTTATGTGTTTGTTGTCTTTTGATCTGTCATGTTTATGTTTTTCATATGTTGTACTGATGTTTTTCTCTGTTTAACTATGTTATGTGCAGTCATCAATTGCATGATGGGATGTTATCCGTAAATGATAAGAATGTACTGGATATACCACTGCAACTTCTTTTTTTTTTTGCAATATAAACACTATCATGGTTTATCCAAATGACTGTTGTTGTTGGATTGGATTTATTTTCCTTTTGGGATTACTTGAAATAATCTTTTCTTGTTTCAGGAACAATTACTGTTGGAACAGTTTGAAAAATCACAGCTAAAGAACTGGATGCCATTTTGTTGGTTATTTCATTTCAACATCCTATCATTTGGCTGCAATATTTGTTTAATCATAACACCTTATGTTGGATTTGTAGTTCATGAAAAAAGTAGGCTTTGTTATCTACATTCTCACAAACACCATGTCAATATGTTTTTTTCCATGTTGTTTGGAAATCATTAAAAAACTAGACGATGAATTCAAAACAAGTGTTATTTATCACATACAATTTGTCCGCTATCTTGGTAAAACTTTGAAAAATATTAAGAGCTATTCGTAGCCATTTTCCTCAACCACCTGAAGATATTTTTAAAGAAAATCCAATTGACAAGTTTCTAGATGATCCTGATTTATGTGAAGACAAACTTTCTGATATAGCTGCTACAGAAAGTAATGTAGAATCTATCATAAATAAAGTGTTTTCTGATAAAAAAAGGCCTAAAAATTTGTGAAGCGTTGGCTGCAACAAGGTACACAATTTATATAACTCCATTTAAATTTATATTGAAGTTTTTTATTCAAATTAGTCAAGATTTTCTCTGACCAAGTGCCTTTAAACTGACTTTTATCAGTTTATTAAGCTCAAAACATGAAGTCCAATTTTAATTTCAGATCGATTCAATGCATTTTTCTCGACGTGTTCAAATTTGCAGTTGTGAGCAGTATCTGGAGCTGTACAGCAACCTTTACTACTTTCTAGCTCATGCTGAATAAATTAATGCAACAGATAAATGGACTGGTTTTGTACTTACTAAAGAAGGTGAAGATTTTGTTGAGCAACATGTAAACCTATTGAAATATGATTTAATATACAACCCCTTGCGCTTTGACAGCTGGAAGCGGCTTGCAACTATCTATGATGAGGTAAGCGATTTTGTGTTCAGATAAGCATCAATTCGAGCTGTCTTTGCTGACATTATTGCCAAATGATTTTATAATTTTTCAACTATGACATAATGAGGCATTCTTATTCAGGAGGTAGATTTGCTGCTGAATGATGGCAGCAAGCACATAAATGTTGTGGAATGGAGAAAGCATCATTCTTTACCTCAGAGAGTTGAAGTTAGTTGAAGAAAGGCTAGGAGATGTTCGTTAATGAGTGTGGTTGTAGCAACAACTCCTTCTCAGAAGGTACGTTTTACAACCTTAGTAATTTATTTCTGTTGATTGTTGTTTCATTTGCTTATAATCCCATCTGATTTCTTAATGTGATCATATTCAGAGTTAGATGCACGAGTTACTGGAGCTAGTGTATTATGACAGCCTTCAGAATGTTGTTCCATTTTATGAACTAAGAACTGTTGTACCAAAAAAGAATGAAGTATGGATGTTTCTGTGCCAGAATTATATGAAACACTTCAAGAAAGCTTCAGAGTACAAGTATGCTATTGCCAATCCTAACCTGTATTCCTTTGCATGTCCCTGATCAACAAAGTGGAATGTTAATTTTTTTGCATCTTTTTATACTGTAGGCCTGACTGGCTGCATGCTTTCTACTTGGGTAAACTTTGTGAAAAGATGAAGTACCCAGCTGCAAAGGCATTTTCTTATTACCAGAAAGCTCTCAACTTGATTAATTCTGCTGTAGATACTGTTTATAGAATGCATGCTTCGCGTTTGAAGTTACTTTATAAAGGTGGAAAGCAGAATATGGATGCCCTTCAGGCTAGTTTTCTCAGAGCCTTTTGTCAATGTTTTATTTGTTGGATCTTCACTACAGGTGGTAATTAGTTGAGAAAAACAAAAGCTCATTAATTTCTTTCCCCCTATTTTGAGTAATCTATTGCACCTACTTTTATACTATATGCAAATGATGTTTTGTCAATATTTTAGTTTTTATTTTTAGCACCATCTTTCGTAATTTTAGTTAGACCAACTAGAATTGCGCCTTGGCTGAACAGCAATAAGAGGCACCTTCACAAGGTCTTCAGTTTGAATGCCTAGTACTCCTAGTGGTTTCTTATGCTAGCCTAAATGGTGTTAAAACTGGCAATGCATATAATTTATATCGACAGATATGCTCATCATCCTAACAACGTGACTTGATGAGAAAGGGTGTCTTATACATCACCTATTTGAGATTTTTTTATGTTGGATGATATAGATTGCCTATAGAATGTTGGGATGGATCTCCAATAATGTCAAGAAAAACCATTAGCTAAGTTACTGAATTTGTCAACAAAAATATTGGTAACAGTGGAGCTGTGAATGAAACTAACATTTCCTCAAGTCTGAGAGAAATGTCAGTGAATGCTGTTGTGTTTGTGTCTGCTAAACTTGAAATATTGATATTCATTTTTGACATAACTGTTGCCTTATCAGGTTGTTACTGCACATTCCTTCAGTCAGTCAACTAAGGATACTGTATTGAAGATATTTGGTTGGAGTGATGAGGAGCTTCATTTTCGTATGACTGCTAAAAACAATATAGAAGCTGGCTCTGAGAAGAAACCAAAGGATGATGAGCTACCCCAACTGGAAGAGGCGTGGAACATCCTTTTTAAGGATTGCCTTTCAGCTCTTAAAATTTGTGTGGAAGGTGAGCTCAAATATTTCCATAATGCGAGGTATAAGATGGTTCAAGGCCTTTACAGAAGTCGTCAAACTGGGGACTTTGAACATGCTAAGGATGAACTCTCATTCTGCTTCAGGTCTTCTCGTTCTTCATTTACAATTAATATGTGGGAGATTGATGGGATGGTTAGAAAGGGCAAGTAAGAGTAAAACCATATTGATAGCTTCTGTCTTTCTATTTTGGTGATAAAGGAAAATATTTCACTAATTTTTTTTAATAAACAGGCGGAAAACTCTAGGTCTTGGTGGAAACAACAAGTTTCTGGAAGTCAGTTTATCTGAAAGTTCGCGAAAATTCATCACTTGCATCCGTAAATACACCTTGCTTTATATGAGCCTCCTAGAGAAGACCAGGGACTTCTGCACTCTTGATCGGGCATACACATCTCTTAGAACAGATAGAAGGGTAATAATGAAGGGTTTATGTTTGTTACGGTATTGACAAATCTACTTAATGAGAATTTGCAGCTAGAGGATGATTTGATCGTATGGAACGGGAAATCTTGAGATATCTTCCCATGTTTATTGACAAATAACTGAAAGAAGAAATGTAATTTATATTTTCTCTATTCCCAGCAGCAAAATAGATATAACTGGTATATTTCCAGCATGACCTACCATGCTCACATTATAAAGATGGACATAGTTGTATCACTTGCCGAACCCCTGTGATTTTCCATGATCAAGGTTTTCGTGATTATCCCTTAGTGAGTTTGTCTTTTTAACAGTTTAGTTTGAATTGTCTAAGGCAGTAAACAGAGAAGTGAAAAATCTAAAAATTGGACAGAGTCAATACAAATAACATTTCCGACAGTTTTTTGTTTCTTAACTGTGATCTGATAGTTGTGGTTGGCTGGACTGATATCCCAATGGTGTTGTTTTAAGGTTAGAGTGATATGTCTGCTCTTTTAAACAATTTATATATAGAAAAAATAATATTATTGCAGATCCACGAGTATTAGAAGAAAAAATAGGTGACATAATGATCTGCAGAACCAGAGAGACCTTTGAATTGGAACTTCATTTTCTTTTCCAAGGAATCAAACCCTAATTTGCATATATGGTGACGTCTATAGACACAATAAAACAATCGCATGATAATATTTACTATAAAATCACTAAAACGTTGTAGCCTTACCGCTGCAACATTGCAACAATAACGCTGCAACATTGCAGCAATATCGCTACAACGTTGCAGCGTTATCGCTGCAATGTTGCAACGTTATCGAGGAACGCGGCAACGTTGTAGAAATAACTCTACAACGTTGCAGCGTTATCGTGGCAACGTTGCAACGTTATCGCTGCAACATTGCAGCAATAATGCTGCAACGTTGCAACAATATCACTACAACGTTGCAACGTTATGACTGCAATATTGCAACGTAATCGAGGAACGCGGCAACGTTGTAGCAATAACGCTACAACGTTGCAGCGTTATCGCGGCAACGTTGCAAAAGTATCGCTGCAACATCGCATCAATAACGCTACAACGTTGCAGCAATATCGCTACAATGTTGCAGCGTTATCACTGCAATGTTGCAACGTTATAGCGTTACGCGGCTACGTTGTAGCAATAACGCTACAATGTTGCAGCGTTATCGCTGCAACATTGCAACGTTATCGCTGCAACATTGCATCAATAACGCTGCAACGTTGCAGCAATATCGCTACAACGTTGCAGCATTATGACTGCAATATTGCAACGTAATCGAGGAACGCGGCAACGTTGTAGCAATAACGCTACAACGTTGCAGCGTTAACGCGGCAACGTTGCAAAAGTATCGCTGCAACATCGCATCAATAACGCTACAACATTGCAGCAATATCTCTACAATGTTGCAGCAATATCGCTACAACGTTGCAGCAATATCGCTACAACGTTGCAGCGTTATCACTGCAATGTTGCAACGTTATAGCGTTATGTGGCTACGTTGTAGCAATAATGCTACAATGTTGCAGCGTTATCGCTGCAATGTTGCAACGTTATCGCTGCAACGTTGCAACGTTATCGCTGCAACATCGCATCAATAACGCTGCAACGTTGCAGCAATATCGCTACAATGTTGCAGCGTTATGACTGCAATATTGCAACGTAATCGAGGAACGTGGCAACGTTGTAGCAATAACGCTACAACGTTGCAGCGTTATCGGGCAACGTTGCAAAATTATCGCTGCAACATCGCATCAATAACGCTGCAACGTTGCAACAATATCGTTGCAACATTGCCGCGATAACTCTGCAACGTTGTAGCGTTATTGCTACAACGTTGCAACGTTCCTCGATAACGTTGCAACATTGTAGTGTTAACGCTGCAACGTTGTAGCGATATTGCTGCAACATTGCAGCGTTATCGATGCGACGTTGCAGCGATAACGCTGCAACGTTGTAGCGTTATTGCTACAACGTAGCCGCGTAATGCTATAACGTTGCAACGTTGTAGCGATATTGCTGCAACGTTGCAGTCATAACACTGCAATGTTGTAGCGATATTGTTGCAACGTTGTAGCGTTATTGCTACAACGTTGCAGCGTTCCTCGATAACGTTGCAACATTGCAGTGATACCGCTGGAACATTGTAGCGATATTGCTGCAACGTTGTAGCGTTATTGATGCGATGTTGCAGCAATAACGTTGCAACGTTGCCGCGATAATGCTGCAACGTTGTAGCGTTATTGCTACAACGTTGCCGCGTTCCTCAATAATGTTGCAATATTGCAGTCATAATGCTGCAACGTTGTAGCGATATTGCTGCAACGTTGCAGCGTTATTGTTGCGATGTTGCAGCGATAATTTAGCAACGTTGCCGCGATAACGCTGCAACGTTGTGGAGATATTGTTTCAAACGTGATATGAGCATTTTTAGTTAAAACATGTGATAATTATTTATAAAATTATTGTAAATAATTTTATCAAAATACGTTCATATCACATACCAAT
This sequence comes from Saururus chinensis, assembly GCA_035235625.1. Lineage (NCBI taxonomy): Eukaryota > Viridiplantae > Streptophyta > Magnoliopsida > Piperales > Saururaceae > Saururus > Saururus chinensis. Next base: position 36,318,595 of record CP141140.1, read on the forward strand.
TGAGGACAATAGAAAAAGTTTGAAAGTTTAACAAATATAAATATTTTCTAGTTCAATAAAAAAAATTCAATAGTTAAATTAAGTTTTAAAGATGGATAAAGGTGAAAAATATGGGTACATAGGTAAAAATAAAAATTCCTATTGTTACTCAACCTGCTGTATACAGTAATACAATTTATAAATATCAATTAAATTGGAGATAAAGGAACAAAGAAGGCCGAAAGAAATGGGAAATGATGTACATGATTTGCAAAGATTTAAGCTTGTGGCAAAGTCGTTTATAAGTTTGCAGAATTTAAACCGAAGATCAGTTTGAACCAAATTTGCCGAACAAGTGAGAATTTAAAAAAAGGCACGTCCAAAGTAGATAGATAAGCCACTTGCAATTGTTTGTACACTAATCTTTGACAAGCAACGCTAATTCATTGGGCAATGGCGCATTAATCAATTATCCCGTATCGATCAATATGATTAGAAAGAATTCACGGAAGGAGGAAGACTGAACCAGTGCAACCAGAGTACGAGGTGGCCTTCTCCAGATCTTTATTAACCTGTGAGAGACCTCAAGCGTGATGCGACCTTAATCGGCCAAAAAGAAAGTATCACTATAGACGTCCATGTTTTGATGTTACACACAATTAGGCCATTAAAAACCCCCATTTCTTTTATAATTGCTCCCTTACAGCAAAACACTGCAGTGGAAAAGATTCCTGAAGTTTTGATTACCACAAGGGCAAAATGTTTGAACAACTTATCCTGTAAAAGAGCACAAATTAAGTAGGTCTAGTCTGTAGATATTAAATTATACGTCTTTGCTGCAAATTCTGCTCAACAAATTCCAGAAACTCTGAGGCAATGTTTATAATGAAAGGACACTCTAGCACTGGGAAAACTTATTAGTCAACAATAGGAAAAACTCCCACAGCACCTTTTGTCTGCATATCTATTTTTCCCTCGGAATGACTGGAAATCCAGTTTGTACAACTAGCTGAATCTCCTCTGAAGAATTTCTTGGCCTATTCATACAAAAAAGGAACAATATGAATAAAAACGTGAAAGTAGCAACACCATTAATTGTTAATTAAGAGATCAACAATGACGATGACGCAGACTCAAATAAATATCTCCATATCTGACTTTAAGTTCAGAATATTTCTTTTTTCACATACAAATTAAATCAATACTAATTGCCCAGTTCATACTCAGACGTGTTGGTATAGTGTCAACAAATAAAAGTTAACTGGAAATGTTTCAGAAAGTATACTGGGAATTTAACTACTTGATTTGATAATGTTAACTAGAAATGTTTCAGAAGGTATTGAGATTATTGGGTCTGTTTGAACCCAACTCAATATCCAGTGGCTATGACCATAAAGCAAAACTTTCAGGGGATCAACTAACCAAATATAAAACGCAAAGCAAAAATTGTTTAATCAATTTCCGACTCCATCTAAACATATCATCCTAAGTAGCTAAAGACAACAAATTCAACTTATATAGATAGGCAACATTTAAAAAAAAAAGGAAATTTCAACTTGACCTACTCCAAGGTCGGAAACATGATCACAGTCCATGATCCAAGCCGACCAAAATTAGGGATAAATACTTTGTAGAATGCCAAAGGTCCCTGAAGAAACAGCAGGGCAGCTATAGGTTACTTTTTTCACATCCTATTTAGTTTCATGATACAGAAAATACCAACTACCAACTAAATAACTTCAAAGAAAGGAAGCTATCTCAAAATAGGAAATACGTCATTTTTCAAAGTCTTGCTGAAGCAGTCTAGTGTATTTTTGTATGTTGAGTCTCCCATCAACAGTGGAACAAATACACACTGCAAAGAACCCTGCTCCTAGACCATCCAATAGATGCATAATAACATTATCTGTAAAACCTGGAATTTTCAGAATTGTCTGCATTGAAAAAAACATTAAAAAATTGTGATAAATTGCAGACTACAGAAATATATTAGGCTAACACAGAGTAAAGATCAAATATTGTATAAGTTATACCTCTTTCACTTGATCATAACTGGCAATCTCAGCAGCATTAATAATGGCATTTCGGGCAATATTAGGCCCAATTCCAGTCCATAAGGCTCCAAATCCTTCCTAAAATATGGATCATTTTTTAGTTATATTGTTACTTGTTATGACATGATTAGAATGAAAAAGTTAGTACATGTTTGATAACTGTTGAATAAGCACTTAATGCACCAGAATAACGCCTAGGTACACCAGGAGGAAGCTTCCCATCAGATTGAAGGCGAACCTTCACAAGATCTGTTGGATTGGCCACAGTGATTGCTATAGCACCTGTTTGACATTAAAATTGAAAAAATCAATGAACAATGAGTTTACACCTAGTAGATTGCGCCAAGATTTTGTTTTTGTTGCTCCAAAGCATGAATAAAAACATTGCTAGTACTCATAACACACCAGTTGTAAGCGCAGCAAGTATCTTTTTGGATAATGGAGCATCGCCAACAAAATTCTTACCAACATAAAAGGATTTAACCTGCACAATATTCCAGCACGACATCAACACATAAAAAATGTCAATATAACTATTGAATGTGTAGGCAATCAACTGGAGAAAGGGCCCAAGACATACTGGTTCGTATAACCCAATCCGTAGCCCTCCATAAATACACTGACAATGCAACCTTAGTACAATGCCCTTCCATAGAGCCACCAAACCTTCTTCCCTTGCTATTGTCGCAACAGTACCCAACATTCCCTTGTATTTTGGTACTCCAACATCTCCTGAAGCAGCTTTTTTCAAGTCGCAATCTGACTTTTGCAGTATCCAAAGGGATTGTGCAAATCTGTACAATGGCCACAACAATGCATTCACAAAAATGCAGAAGAAACATAAGAAAATAATGAAAACTGCCTCATTTCAAAATGATAAAGATGCCAATGGTAGAAATGAGTATGGCAAGAAAATAATTACCGTCCATACATCAGAATCTGTGACAGAGATAATATGTCAAAAACATTTACCATTGGAATCAACCACAGGGGAACTCTCCTGTGTATTCAAGGGGCCAACACTTTGTTTCCAAATAACATTTCCAGATGAAACTTCAAGTGCCATTATGATAGATCTCCTCGGGAAAGCCAGGAAGAGGCGACCATTGTTTCCTGGAGCCACTATAAAAATGTTGCCTACTTCACTAAAATCCTGTATCCAGTTATAGTGAGGCTTCTGAATAGACAAGGAATAAAGCTGACCTTCAGTATTTACCATCTGCTTGAGCAGGATGAGAATGGTGAAAAACATTACAAATTCAAATGATGGGGAAGGTGAAAATAAAAAGAAATGGACAGTAATAGCGGAAAGATAAATGAGGAATGAAATGTAAAATAGGTTTAATGAGACCTCACATGGAGACTTCCTTGGCAATGATCTATAACAGGGGCTGAAGTGAAATAACAATTGGTCACATTCTCCTTGCAGCCTTGGCTATAGCTGAACCGATGGAGTACAGGCCCTGAACTCCAAAGATGATGCCCATGCAGCCTATATGCAGAGTCCCCTATTTTTGACGTTGATATATAATGAGAAACTCCAAAATGCTTATGGATATTCCAACAATTTCGCCAGAGCCTCCCCTAGTTGCTTCTGGACCAAACAAAACTTCCACAACAAGTTCACCAGACCCTATTCTTGAAGGCCAAATTTTTACAACTCTGCCTTCTGCGACCAAATATATCTGCTAAAGCAGTTGGTCATACTTGCATAATCAAACCTCTAAAAGTGACATTTCAATCTACTTAAGCAACAAATAAACCATCCATTGAAAACCTGAACAAGATGAACTAAAAACTAGAGGTAGGTAAAGAAGTTACCTGTGCACTGTTTCCTTTAACTTCTCGTCCAAAAACTGTAAGATTAGAAATACAAAATCCTTTCAAAAAAAGATAGTTGTCTTCTTAGACTGATACTGAAACAATGCTATATTATATAGTAATATCAAAAGATAGTATAACAACAAAACGTTCCTATCTAAACAAGATTAACGTATATGAGTCACAATTTTAACTAATATGGTCCATTGGAAGAGAGATGAAACCTATCAAAATAAATGCTAAAATGTACCATCAATATAGTTTTCATCAGAAATATATAAACTTTAAGTTTCTTACCATCACGTAGAGGTTCCTACTCATTCAACATAGCCTCTCAAGATCTCTGCAGCCATTACAAGTCTCAAGAGCTGAGAGATATCTTCCTAAAATAGTTGAAACAATTAATATTGCATCCCCTCACTTTGAATGAAGGTACAAAGAAGAAACTAAAATAGATATCTACAATTAGGCCATATACTTGAGTAAAATCAACCGGCAGTCCAGAACTAATGCAATAGACTGTACGCATAAGGAAGAACCCACAATCAACCCCGTTGCCTTGATATGGTCCCTTTTGACTATTGATCTTCCACTTCTTAGGATTAAAATCCTTAAGGTGCTCCTCAAGTAATACTCTTATGTTTGCAACCTAGACATATTAGCTGAATTAGTTTAAAAGCCATCACTAAAAAAAGACATTTTAACTTAATCATACAATTACTCACCAATTTCCTCACATTCGGAAGCCTTTTCTTATGGCCATACCCTGGCATTGAATCAAACCATTTCACTTCACCCTCGGTCACATCTACCACCAACAAGTGGAAATGTGCATTGTCACATAGTGGTAAGAAGATAATGTCAGGGCAATCTTTATCAGCTCCAAAACAAGTGGTCGCCAGGTCATCCATTATGTCTTTTGCCACATCCTTCTGTTGCAATTGGTGTGGATTTGACTTAGTCCATAACCTAACTTAATCCAATAAATAGACATTATACTGTTGACCATACCTGGGTGAAATAATATTGCAAGGCAAAGCTCCCAAAGTGGCATTTGGGAAAGGCATTTCCAGTTGATCTAGAGGCCCTCTGCTCTAGCATATACATATATGCATCTATAACCTACATGCATCGAAACATACATTTAATATATAAGCAATATTGACTAGTTAAGATGTAAAAGGGAGAAATTGAAGTCTTACATTAGAGGATATGTACTCCGCCTTCAACATATCTATCAAGTCTTTGTCAGCGACAACAACCCCCGCCACGGAATGGCTCCCGTCTTTAATGAATTTTTCAATAGTATCTTGGTCCCACTTAGTCAAATTAGATAGGGGATTGTATAAATTTATCTTCAATGGCCGGCGAAGGCTGGTAGGGACTGTTTGCTTGGTTGAGGGCTGGGAAGAAACAACAATTGTTGCAGCCTCCACGTCTTCAATCAATGCCTTATTCTCCCTCTTTGTTCTCTTCGTCTCTTGTGTAAATGGAGTCCCATACTTCTTGGTTTTATATTTCACCCGTACAGGCCTCTTCGATAGACATTCCACATTCTCAACACCCCTATTCATATATCCATCTCCCTCCTCATCCTTCTTTCTCTCATCCCCATCTGGCCCTTCCTCTCTCTTACCCACCTCTTGCTCCTCTCCCCCCTCCTCTCCTTCCTCCTCTCCCCCCTCCTCTGCCCCATCATCTCCCCCCTCCTCTCCTTCCTTCTGTCCCCCTCCTCTGCCCCATCATCTCCCCCTCCTCTGCCCCATCCTCTCCTTCCTTCTCTCCCACCTCCTCGCCCCCATCCTCTCCTTCCTCCTCACCCCCTCCTCTCCCCCATCTTCTCCCCCTCCTTTCCCCCCTCCTCTTTGTCCTCTACTTCCTCTCCCCCCTCTTCCTCATCTCCTTCCTCTTCCTCCGCCTCTTCCCCCTCCACACCCTCACCTCCCACATCATCACTCTCCTCTCCGTCATCTTCATTAGCTGCTTCACCACCTTCCTCCTTGTTCCCAGCTCTAGGGGGTGAGGCATGCCTCATCTTCTTCAGTGGCCTCTTCACCAAATGATTGGCCATGCTTTTAAATTTTGAAAAGTTTTCTGAAATGGTGTCCATTACACCATGTAGCTGGCCTGTATGGTAACCCTCCTCATGCAATATATACATGGAACTCTGCACAACTCCAAGTGCAGAGGACATATTCTCTATGGAGGACTTCAAGACCAATAGCCCTCCCCCACTATCCTTCCCCTGCTCCAGAGCCTCGACTCCTACCTTCCTTTTCTTTGAAGTTTTTTTTGCCCCTTCAAATAGATGTGACTCATTTGCAGCAGGAACCAACACAGATAAAACCTGCAGTTAACATATGCACAATGATTTAACATCCAACTTTTAATAAAATTAAGAGTTGAACAACTCTTAAAAAAATCTCAAATAATTCATTATATATATTATCTTGTTGCAATTACCTCTTGTGGTCTCACATATTTGAACAATTGTGCATATCTACCCACCGACCTGTGGTGTGTTCCCTCTTTTTCATCCTTCACAAGGCCACAATTTGGCCATTTGCAAAATCGGGGTAGCTTCTCCGGCATAGGGGATATGAACATCCGAAAATGCTCAAACACCCACACCTATGACATATAATAGATATGCATTAGTATCTTGTAGCTCCCACATAAAAATGAAATATAATTATATGTACAAAGTATAAAATACACATAGGACAAATGCGGCTCCAATCAATGATCCGTATCCCTCAAACTTGCCTTCCTCCTTCAACACAAGCTTCCTATGGAGGGCTAAGGCTGAACTTACTAAAAAGTCATAAATGGCTTGAGGCCAGTCATACCGATGGAGGTTGCCCATGTCTTCCACCAGGTCAACTAACTCGTTCTTTACCACATGGTTGGTCTGAGGAAATAGAAGGCATACAAAAATGTGCAAGACGATCAATCTTGCACAATCCTCCATTGATTTAGAATCGGTCTTGCCTTGTAACAGGTCCAGTTTTCTTTCAATTTCAGACCTTGTAACCTTCTTCCCAAAATGGCGCTTACAAAAATCACCCCTCTCTCGTTTTTGGCCGAATACCACCCGATCGCCCCCCATTTTTAGGCCAGTGATGAGGGCCACATCCTCCACAGTAAAGTCCACTCTGTGTCCCCTGAATGTGACCCCAGGTTGAGCCTCAGACCAATAACCCAAAATAACTTCAAACAGTGATGCCTGACAAATAATGGTTATGGCATTAAGCAATTTGATGAATGGGGTATGGCCAACCAAGTTCTTCACCTGCGGTATGGTAGAGAGAATGTTGATTGACTTTGCTAGTCCCATGGGGGTGCAAGGGACTTTTAGTGACTCACGCCTAATATTTTTTGACCCTACTGCAAGGCCTGAGCTCCTCTTCTTCATTTCAAAAACTTCTACATAGATATCCATGGATGAGTACGAAGGTATATAGATGTTTAACAAAAGTATTTAGTATACCCCATGAATAACATAGCCATATAATTCAATATCTTATGAGTAGAGATCTCAATTCAAGAATCATTTTTACTTATGAATCTTTTAAAATGAAAAAGAAAATTAAAATAGTTGGTGAAACATACATCAATAAGCTTGTTCAAACGTTATAACAATAAAGCCAAATCATTATACAAATCATGTTATAAAGTCTTAGCAATTATATGATAACAATTTACTAATAATGCTAACATGGTTTTAGCAATAATGCTTGGAAAATGTGGCACATACTTAATTTATTGATAATAGGATTATCATCGATAATGCTAAAAATACTAGAGCAGTCAAGCTTAAGTCAAAGTCATAGAGAAAGACGAAACACAGGGGTAAACAACACGAAAAGGAGTTAAGACCAAGCTAAACAATAATCATGAATGTAAGCCACATTCACAAGCAAATGCACAAATGAGATGCCTGTATGTAGTTTGTAGCATTAAGCAAATATCTTTAAAAGTGACGTGAATGGCGATCAAAATATGAACAATCTGACCATATGAGGGATTTCAAAGTCTCACGTCCTAAGAAAGAGATATAAATAACAAAATAGCTCACAACATAGACCAACAATTGAGCATCGAAAGATAATTTTATAACAGACATTAAGAGGTTTTTTTTGAGAAATTGAGCATGGCAAACTGAAAAAGAAAGAAATTCATAGAAGAACAAAGTGACTATTATTCAACAGACAAAAATAACCAAAAAGTTGGACAGACCCTAATTAGAAAAATTAAAAACAAATGAATATGGCGGCATGGAGCAAGTCCCAAATGAACAAAAGAAAACAACGTCCAAATGAAAGCACATTACTGCTCAACTAGACACAAATGCAATGAACCAATTGAGAGATCGGATAGAAACAGAGCACGAAATATAGGCGACCCCCGCACCATGCTTCACCAACATATACAAAATAAGCAGGGACTAGACAGAGAAAATTAATGTAGAAACACTGATATAAGAGACAGATGAAGAGATATTTGGCATTACTATTTGGGAGCCACTGCGACTTCCTTAGTTCCGGTAATGCCGGCCAATCAGGAGGGAGGAGGTGTGAGAGCCAGGAAAAAGGGAGGCTTTTCCGGCAGCTAAGTGGTCGCGGTCGATCAAGAGGGTGGCGCTCCGACTTCCTCGGTTTCGATGGTGATGGTCTATCGGGATGGAGGAGGTGTGAAAGGCAAGAAAAATAGAGGCTTTTCCGGCTGCAGTTTGGTCACTGGCGATGAAGAGGGAGGCGCTCCGACTTCCTCCGTTCCAGCGGTGATGGTCGATTAGGAGGGAGGAGGTATGACAGGCAGGAAAAAGGTTTGGGCTTTTTCTCCCGATCTTCTCTCTTGTGTTCTTTTGACTAGTTTTCAGGCGGCGATTTGGTCAAGGTCGAGTCTATGCGGTGGCGATCAAAAGGGAGGCGCTGCAAGGGCCGGTGGCGATCAAAAGGGAGGCGTTGCAAGGGACAGTTCCGGTGGTACTTCGAAAGGGAGGCTCTGCAGTGGACAGTTTCGGTGGCGATCAAGAGGGAGGCGCTGCAGTTCCGGTGGCGACATCGACTCCGAGGGAGCAAGTACCAGAGGCGGGAAAAAAATCACTGAGCTTTTTGATTCGCGTCTACTGTACGAGAGGTTGGTTTTGATTACCTGGTTCTGTCTTGGTTAGGAACCCGGGTTTCCGGTTCTATGTCTATTAATTTAAACGTGACCCAAATCCCAGTTCCGTGAACGTGAACCAATTCTCGGTTCCATGTCGCCGTGAACCCAAATGCCAAACCGTGAACCCAAATGCCATCCAGATCTGCTAGCGTTTGTGACGTGGTAAGCAACCATTGGTGGCCAATTGGTGCTAAGCGAAATACCCTCCCCAGCAGATTCGCGTCCCCTCCTTTCTTACTCGTCTCTTCCAACTTCTCTCCCATTCGTGTTCCCATTTCTTCTTTTTCTTTCCTAGTTAATTTGTCTTTTATCATCGTTCACCTCTCTCCTCCCCCATCTTTTAGCTCTCATCTTTGTTTACGACATACTGACCCACTTTCTATTGTTCCTAATACCATTTTTGTCGTCATGAATCATGGCCCCACCCAGCGAACAACAAATCCTTTTACCTCCCCGGTGAAGTCTCCTCCCTCATCTCTCTTTGCTGCTACCTCCCTCCTCCTATTCCTCTTCTCCACGACCCCTTCCTGCATGTCTAACCCAAGAATTTCAACAGCAGATGAGGTGGCCCAGTTATCTTACTGCTCTGACTTCATCTCCGACTTCCTGGCTGCCATGAATGTCATCACCCCACAGGTAGCGTCTAGGCATTAAACCACTGTCGTACAAGGCACTCATAACAGCTCCATCATTTACGCCTTCAGCAGTGCAACGTGGCCGATGAGTGGGCTGAGCTCCGGCGTCACCCCGCGCTTGTCAAACCTGACCAATGTGGAGATCTACTCGCTGCAATAGTCACAGAACCTGACCGCACCGGGGTTCAGCTTCAACCATGCAGACTTTACTCCATGGTGGCAAACGTGCCGGGAGGAGTACGAGGTGAGTGAGGCGGGGATGTGCAGGGAGTGCAACGAGGAGGCGAGCGAGATAGAGGACGAGCTCAAGCCGCGGGAGATCAACGACCTCACCTACTACTGGTACCTCAAGGGGTGTAATTATTTTATGAAAGATTTGTAAAGCTACAAAAAGATAGAACAGGGAGAGTGAGAAGATTTTAAGACGTGATTTAACACATCTAACGACTTAGATTTAGCCAAATGGAGCAATTAATATAGAACATTTATATTTTTCAATTAGAGTTATATCTTCCCTAAATAAGAGGGGTGGTAAATAGTTCAAGTAATGTATTAGTGCACATGCACTAATATGTGCTAACATGTATGTTATCGATTCTCGTCATTTATGTCTCCTAGCATACGGAAGATATGAATCAAAATACCCAATTGCAAATAAAATCCCGCTTTTCTTATATCAAATTTGGCCAACAAAGCTTACCAATTAGGTTTTCATTGAAAAGAAAAAGTATGACAATTGGGGGTCTCCTTTCTTTGTCCAGTATGACCCTTCCAATTAAAACCCATTCAAAAGATTTCGTTGGACATATGGGGTTATAAGGTTATCACTATCCTTCCAAAAAGATAATAATTTTCTTACACCACTTTTTCTCTAATAAAACCTTACATCACTCTTTGAATGGACACAGAACACTAGGTCCCATTGTCATGTGAGACCCAAGTCCTTTTCCAATCAAAACTTAGTATAATATTTTATTGGATGGTGAGTTATGTAGGATTATTAGGTTGAGAATCGGGTTGTTTCAAATCAGATTGGGTCAAGTTAGCCTTGACCTTGACCTGCACTTAAATCGAGTCAAGTCATGACCCGGTCCTATTTATTAAACAAGTAAAAAATACAAAACCTAATATCTAGGTCAGGTAGGGACGGGTATGTAGGTAACCCTACATTTTTTCTCAATTAATTTTTTTATTAATTTAATATTTTATACCTCATTTTTATTTGGGCCAAACTTAAAAGTATTTAGACGCATTGCAATATTATAAATAGATGTCAAATACTTTCAATGTTATTTTAGAAAGTGAGTTTTGGATAGTGAGCATTGCAACATTATAAAATGCACATCCAAAACTAAATGAATCCTACAAAAATTTCTTATTGACTATAAGATAATATAGAGAATTAAGAGAAAATAGAATTCTAAGAAAATTTCCTTCTAATCTCTCCATCTTTGATCATGACATCATTATAGGGTTGAAGTCAAGTTGTATGGGTTATACTAGAAAATCTTTATCCAACCCTATTTTTAAAATGAACAAATTTTTTTAAAACCTTAATCCTATTCTTAGTTGGGTTAGGTCAGGTGTAGATTAGGTAGGCTGGGTTCGGGTTGAGTATACTGGTCTGGTTGAATTTTCCTAGCCTATTATGTCCGTATGCGGGAAGAGTTTTTTATTCTTCCTCTCCGGCAATGAGCCCAGTGTAAACTATGCATGGGAGCCATTGATATTTAAGATTGACAACGCATATGTTAGTGCATATTAACATAAATAATACTAGAGTTTTTTCCATATTACCTAGCTGAAGAACACAATATTCCATATTCCCTAGATTTTAAACACAAATACCATATTAGCTATTTATGGACAAAACTACCCTTAGGTTTCAAATAAACCAACTACCCAGCATAATATAATAAATAAACATCAAAATAGTGTGGCACCATTCCATTATGTTGGGATTCACCGGTGGCTAACAAAAATAGTTGGTGGGAGGTGACTAGCGGTGACTCCCCAACGTGATTCGTTGCTCATTAAAAACCATTTATTGACACCCCATTATGGATAGGATTGGTATTTACATACATTACAATGGAGAGGTAGGCAATGATAGCGTGTATATAGGTGAAAAGGCACCGTTGATGAACATTGATCTATCCATGAGGTTCGGGGAGCAGCTCCAAGTGAAAGCACAACTTGTCGTCAATGGTAATGTGATTTTGATGTATTTAATTTCATCTTCCCAAACATCCATGATATGAGAGCTACAAGACGATGAGGACCTACAATCAGTGTTTTCCTTTCATAAGAGACGGATAAGGAGGTGCTATCATTGTATGCCAAGATGAAAGAGCCCGACAAAGGTGACAAATCACCATCAGTAGAAAAGAATTAGACATTCAATAGAGCTAAATCACCAGTCGTAATGCCTTAGCCCAACTCTAATTTTGGATTGTAGATGGGATTCAATGATACACGAAATTGTTAGGTAACAATGAATTTTGAGGTTACACGAAATTGTACTTTATCGTGTACTCGAGCACATGATATCGAACATATCCTGTTAAGTTCAAAGCATATCATGTAAAGAAAAAACATAATTTATAATCTATCACATAAGTAATGATACGACATACACATGCGATATACCAATAATGATTTTTAGCATAGATGTAATAACACGAAATGTATTCCTATCGTGTTATCAGTAACATGATATGAATTTTAAGCATGTAACTGAATACACGATGTCGAATTATATCACATTTTTATCAACATGTTAATATCCAATGCAGATTGGGAGAACCAAGAAATTTGCTCTCAACAAATCTATGCCATTCTTCTTTCACCAATCCAATGCCTATAAAACCTGTGATAGAAGTCAATCAGACTGGATTAGAAGAATTGTCACCAACAATGGCTGTGATAAGGACTTCATTTGATAACTATGAAACCCCATACAGCCCTTATAATTACAATGGCGAAGAATTTGAAGAAATGTAGGGTGATGATTAGTGGAACGATAATCGTATAGTTGATATGGAAAGTATGTCTGACCATGAAGAATTCGGAAACAACAAGGTCCCCAGTAACTTTGATGTTTAGGCTGAGGCAAAGTGGGAGATAGTCGATGATCTAAACCTATTGGAACCTAATATTAGTGAAGGCCAGCTAATGACTAGCAGTTTGCAAGCAAAGGATTACGAGAAACTCATCGAATTGGGTGCACATTTTCTAAGCCTGTTGCATTTCAAGAGGGTTTTGATTGACTTAGCATTAAATGCGAATTTCACTTACCATGTTGTGAACGAATTTTACTTACCGTGATGTGGATGAAAACAAGAATACATATGCCACAAAGTGCTCCAATTATTCTTGTAACTGGTACATAAGGGCTTCAAATATAGAAGAGCATGTGACTATCATGAGGTTGGTGCTGAAACATTCATATGGAACCCCAAGGAAGACAACTGACCCTCCCTTAGCATCATACCTTTGGGTTGTGAGAAAATGTTATGGGTTGTTTAAAGACTCAGTAAACATTACACCTGAGAGCATAACAAGTTATATTTCAAAGCACCGGGGCTTAACTATGAACTACAAGAAATGTTAGGGCGCAGATAATACTAACTTAAGAGATTCCTTGAAGTGTGTGTTCCATAATTGGCCATTTAAGTATGACATGTTATCAAGCATAGGATAAGAATATAGTTGCATTTTCCTATCACATGACTTAATTACATATCGTGTTAACATGACACATTGATTAATCAGTTTTGGTTCACGATCTCACGACAACAAACATTGCCATGTGATTGGGAACATGATGAATTCACTTGTCGTAAAACCTTTAGTAAACTATATTCGTTTGTGAAGGTAAAGTACTGACAAAATTAATAGATGGGGATCCAAACAAATCCGATAACACCCCGACCTTCAAACCCAACCCGGACCATGGGTTATTCGGAAGACAAAATCGGAGTATATAAAATTAAATGAAAAAATTTAAAACTGAGATTGACCAAGAGCGGCGGACTCTGAGTGCGAGAGTCATAATGTTTTTCTATGCACTATGAAGCTATAGCATTCTATTGTGTGTAGATAAGAAGAAACCTAATTTTATAACTGGTTTGGATCAGGACAATGTTGCATTGCTATTGGTTGCCTATGTGCATATTGGATAACATGCATGATATTATTCAAATATGATCAAATCCGAACAAAGTTCTACCTACTGGTTGTTACATGCATCACACATCAGAAAATCATATATGTTAAAATATGTATATTCTTGTATCCGAATAAATCATTCAGAATCAAACAAAGATCTTTTAAAACATTAGAGTCGAATGAAAGCTCATAAATAAGCAAATATACATGTCTCATTCTATCGTAGAAGTGAGCAAAATATTATTAAATTCACACATGTCTCTCTGTCACAGAGCGGTAGCAAAACACAAAATAGAGTAGATCGAATCATATCAAATCACATCAGACAATAAAAGATTTCATCTGACCATAACAGATCATATCATATCAGATTAGAGCATATCAGATTAAATAGAGTATTCCAAGGCAAATGGGATTAGAGCATATCATATAAAATTGGATCAAAATGTATCAAAAACTACTAGATTATAGCAAATCATATATCTTAATTATTATATTAATATTACTAATTAAGATGTGCATGCATATAAATCATATTAAATTAGTCGGTTAGAAAAGCTCAATCTTGTGCAGTTCCGAAAGTAGCAACATTTGGAGTTGCTAGTTTCCTTAGGGCATACTTCCTTTCCGGTTCAAAGATGGCAGGCAAAACCTCTTCCACGTAGAGACACTTTTCTCTTTCTGTGCCTGTAGGTTGCGGACAAATTTTTCCTTAAGCCGGGACACTTCACACTTCCCGTGCCAGTAGGCGGCGAACAGAATTTCCTCTACCCAGAGACACTTTTCTCTTTCCATGCCCGTAGGCTACGGACATAACCTCCCCTCAACCCGGGACATTCTTCTCTCATTGAATGGCCCTTCAGTGGAGGACAAAGCCTCCTCTACTTGGGGCCACTTCCCTCATTGTGGTCCGATGATGGAAGACGAAACCTCCCCTTACTCCGGACCACTTCTCTTTCCTCGGGGCTAGAAGGCGATGGGCAGAGTCTCCTCTTTCCCAAGATGTTTACCGATTATGGAGGCTTTAACTTGAGAAATGGACACTTCCATTATGTAGAACACCTTAAATTAGCTAAGAATGCCTTTTGAATGGAAGAAAATAGACTTAGAACGACTCCAGAAACTCCTTTGGAAGTTTTAACAAAAATGAGTATTTATAAGAAAATGGTGTGCAAGCGTACAATAAAACTTGAATACCCGCGCATTTGCGCTTGCAACGTGTCAACATATGATAGGTTGAAAAAATGGTCGGTGCCACTTGACTTGCATGTGACACACGCATTAGAGCACTATGCTCGGCGATGCCGCGCGATGCACATCTTGCGTGGTTGTGCATTCAGCCGTTCGATTGTGCGGCCCTGCGTCGCGTGGAGGGTCATGATCGGGCGTTGTAGCATGCCGATGATTCGGCTCGACTCATCTTGCTGATGTCATCTATTCTGTCTTTTCTTAAATATTTTATTATTATTTTGTTCAAATACAATTCTAACTTCAAAATGTGATAACTTCTTATCATGAACTCAAAATTGTGCATTCTTGGTACCAATAAACTCGTATTAATGAGCCTTCAAAACTAGAGCCCACATGGTAGGTTATCTCCAACTTTTAAAGTTGGTCCCACCCATGTGGCATGCTTCCCGAGGTCATAACTTTCGTTCTCCACCTCTGTTTTTCGTGTTGTTCTATCCATTGTGCTCATTACTTCGAGCTCTAATCAGATATGGAAATTTCATCTCTTGAAACCCCTTAAAATTTAACTGAAATTATGTAACTACCCCTAACCCTATTGGGTTGAACGTAATCGGAAGAGAATACAATTTATGGCATCAACATTTCCCGAAGAGTCAATACAATTTCCAGCGTATCAATCATAAATCAGAATCACCAATTTGTGAGGAGTCATCTCCAATTTCCAATGCTTCAAATTCTGAATCAGCAATATACAAAACTTTGTAGTTTACAAGTTTGGGCAGAAGAAGACAATATGGAAACCTGGACCTACATATATATGGAAAAAAATTCCAAAACCCAAACTTACACGATATATGGAAACCCGGACCTCTGGTTTAGGCCGTAGAGCTTGTCGGTTTGTAGCCATCGCATCCTAGCTATATATGACGGTGACCATTGGAAATGCTTAAGCATAGCTACTTGGTCTGAAATGAGAGAAGGCATCCCGATGGACATGGACTTACTGAATTCCATGGGGCTGCCTTCTATCGGTTTCCACAGTTGGGAGTTTGTCAGGAGAACGCTTGCCCACAGATCTTCAGCATCGAGACTGAGCCTTCGGGGCATTGCAATAGCACGGGATTATGATCCGCCCCCCTTCAGAGGCGGTCCTCACCAGCCTATGAAGTGGACCGATTCATAATTTGGTATTATTTCAATGTTGTGAATGTTCATTCACATTTTATCGAATGATTCAGTAGTGTGTGGTCATAGAGACGGATAGTCTACTTATGTAATTGTTTTTGTTTGTTTTGTAATGTATCATTGCCAGCGACCGGATGTTTTGTAATACTTTGAATGTAATGGATTATCCTTTTGTAAAGGAATATATTAATAACTGATAAGTCTTTTTTTCCTGAGCAAAATTGTGTTTCGGAATTGTTTAGGACAAAATCATCATTATCGCATTTTTTAGGACACGATAATTGTACATATCGTCTCATCGAATACACGACATCATCCATGGGCGTGTGTGTATTTACACGATGTTAATGAGTATCGTGTAAATGATCAAATGACCTACACCCTTGGGTTGTATTTCTTACATAACAACACCTTAGTCAATATCATCTGATTGAATACATGACAACATTAATGGGCGTTTATTTACCTACACAATGTCCATGAAGATCATGTGAATGATGAAACGATATAAATCTGGTCGTGTTATTCCTTACACAATGTAGTTCATTTTGAGTAGAGAATTACAAGATATGGAATCGAAAAAAATGTCAATTAATAAACTGTGTATTGTCAGTAACAATTGAGTATTTATAATTTGTGTATAGTATGTGTATAAAATGTAAAATATCTATTAACTAATTACAAAGCATCTACATCTGGAGTGGATTCCAGATCGATTTAGGCCCAAAGAATTGCCGCATAGATCTTAGGCTTGGCCAAGTTTGTGATCTTTGTTTGGGTAAAATCAAGTTGAATGACTCCTCCTGCAGCTTCGCTATGTAATACATGATGAACACACCACAATCTTCTTTGGTTTCTTGATAGAGCCATTTGTTGATCTTTATCATTGGTCACTTTGTTGCACTCGTTATGCGAAGGACCCTCTCCATTCATGGGCAACACATTTCCTTATGTGGTCCACCTCTACAAAGTTGATGCTATGGTCACCTTTTAGTGGGTTATACCAACTAAACCTCCTCTCCCCGCAGTGAACAATAAGCAAAAGAAAGTGCTCAGTGACAGATCAGAATGAAACTGCTTTCTGTATTAACATTCAGCCCCCTCATCAAGATGCCAACAATTTTTAAAATCCTATCCTCCTTGCCATGTTGTGTCCCAACGTTGCAATAATGTTGTATAGCGAACTTGCTAAAAAAACAATGGGGTAAAGGTTGGGATTTTTTGCATTATGTTCCTCCAGTAGTTAGCAGAAGACATCTATGACCTACAATTATCAACAAACCAATTGTGTTAGTCATAACACAATGATCAACAAGTCGTGTAATTCATGCTACGATAAGTGAGTTTATCATGTAACCTATTACTCAATTTATTCAATGTTGTGTAATCACCAATACGATAGTCATATAGGAAAAATTCAGATGAAACTTAGCGTGTTATTCATACAACGATATAAAGATTTGTGATACTGATAAAGCAATAAATAGAAATGCCTTTAACTCTTCTTAGAAAGTGTGTGATTCATAACACGCTATTTCATAAAATGTATGATCAATAATATGATAGTACCTCATTCATTATGCACTCCTGCCTTAGCAGAGACACGTAGTCATTGTCGAGAAGCATCGCCATGGGCCAGTCCTTGTGTAGGTGCACCAGAATATCCGTGATGGTATGTTGATCTTTAACCCGTTGAATCTCCCTGTGGAATACCAGCTTCATGTCAAGATAGTCGTGTGGCACCAAAGTGACCTCCTCCTTATTCTTTTGCTGCTTAGCATGCTCTTCCACGTTTATCACTTTGTGCACACTCTCTAGTAGTTCCTCACTAACCAGAGGGGTAATCGATACAGTGGCACTACTATCAGCAGCATTTGAGCCCACCATATCGTTATCTTAACTAATGATTATTTTTTTGTTTTTGTGTGATCAATTACATGATTATCCCCAAACCAACATGATAGAGGAAAATGTCATGTTTTTTCAATTGTCCATAAGCAAAATGAAATCCCCGTCGTCAAACTGAGGGACATGTACTCTTTGATCTTCAAGAGCAGATTGGTGAATAGCTTCTCTCAATTTGGAAGCTCTAGACTTGACCCAAATTGACGTCTCTCCTTCAGTTCTTGGTGGAGGGGTTGCTGCATGTGGGACTTTTGGTTAAGGGGATTCATGCAAATGCTTTGTCTCTGATTCCGATGAGGCTTGCATCTGTTCTATAAGGCTTATTGCCACCTCCAAATTGTTTTTAACCCACTAAAGTACAACTTGAATGCTATTAGTGCTCCAACCCTGCTCCCTATACAGAATTGCCTTCTCCAAAACAATGTCATAAATCCCGGTCATGACATTCACTGGCAAGACAAAAGATTCAATGACATCCTAGCACAACTTAAAATGCCCTGATCTCTTGCCACTGTGGGCATGGATGGGTTTCATCGTCCTATGAATCATTGTTTGCATGCCTGCCTTCTTCACCTTTGGGGCCACCCTTTGGCCATAGGTCAAGTGGGCCTCTTCGGCAATTGGAGTGATTCTGAGAATAACTTGTGAATTTGGCTTCAGACGCATGTACACCTCTTCATACCACTTCCTCATCTTGTAATGAGCCAACAGCTTCTTCCTTGCCTTTTCATCGGTCGGGTCAAGTTTGATAGCCTTCTCTACGTCGGTCAATAGTTGGGTAAACCCAGGCCACTGCTTACACCTCGGGCTACATGGAGGACCACTAGGAGCCCATATAGAGGTATGGTAAAAAAACTATACCTAGTGGACAAGGCAAAACAAACTGGTCAGTAGTGTACAAATGTCACATATGTCGTGTTATGGATAACATGCTTCACTGTGTCATCATGTTATTGCTTACATGATATGCTATTATAGTGTAATGCAATATACACGATATAGTATTAAGTCATCTTACCAATAATATGGTATGTATACTTGCATGTTATACATTGTGTTTTCGTGCTCACAAACACATGATATCGTGAGTAAGAAGGCGATATACATGAGTGTGATGAAACTAATTTGTCATTAAAACTATGCTAATCGAAGACATCGTTTTATTGAAAGACGAGATGTACTTGGACCACAAATGAAGCCCCAACTAGCATTCCGGCAGTGGTGGAGTGCTCATCTTGTCTATTTTTTATGTTTCAGTAGGTTGATAATATGCCTTAAATCAACATAACATGAACGGCCCCATCCCAATTGCACCTCCCCCCAACTGTCATGTCATCTTGAAATCACACAAAGATGGGGATACTGATCTATTGCTTTGTGTGAATAACATTAGGACCCCCATGTGCACGATAGCCAACTATGTTAAGTCCTCATTGGAGACAATTTGTCTCTTGTCAGCTACTTCTTTCAACATGTCTTCAATAAGATTCTTCTCCAACCACTTCCCTAGGAAGAACTTCTTGAAGAATTGGCCCTTGCCTTGGGCAGCCTTCCCTTTGCCACTTTCCAATTTAAATGGGTTATCTTTTCCACTCAAACCCGTGATCATTGCCACTTCATCCACCTTAAGGGGTAGTATTTTGCTCCTAATGTTGAACACCTCTTATAAGTCGTCTCTGCACTCACTAATTAGAATGTCCAGGAGCGGCCTGAGATAATGATTGGCTCGCAATCATATACTAGGTAGAACCTAGTTTCCACCAAGATTACCTTGCATCCCAGCTGTGAATTAACAAGGTCTTTTAAAAGTCAGAGTCTAGTGGGGAAATTGTTCATTCCTAGACCTAGTCTCCTCCTGTAGATTCTCTTATTCTTCTCTTTTAATGCCTTCACTGATTCCGCCATTTACTATATTATTCTAGTTTTACATATGCAAAATTGGATATATATATATATATATATATATATATATATCAACAATAGGTTGTGACCATAATCAATAGTCGCATTGATTCACATTATGTAACTAACTTGCTTATATATGCTAAGTTGATATATCGTGTTACTGAATACACGATATGATGCCTTCTCAAATACAATAGCACGACACTTAAATGTTGTGTATCACCTATCATGTTATTAATGACACGTTATGTATGCTACAATACATGATAGGATGACATCTATATCAATTATCATATTATCGAACACATGATATATTACTTATCATATACTTGAACACACAATAAGCTACTCCAAAGACCTAGTTCGTGTATTCTATAACACGAAATACCAATAATCGTGTATACCAATATACAATAAAGATTTTAAGAAAGGCCTTACCATGAAATTGATCCAAGCTAGATTAACCCCATGATCGGCCGATGATTTTCTCCAAAGTTCACTACTTTATCGAGATCACATCAGTACAGTGTCCGATGGAACCTCACTTCCCGGACGAAACTTGCTTTGGGGTAGAAATTTTCAAAATTACCTTTCAAAAACAAGAAAAATGGAACTTATGCCAGAGTTTTTTCGAAATCTCCTTTTGGAAACAAGAAAAACCCGACTGTTCAAAAAACCAACTAAAGTTTTTCATAATTGCTGATCGAAAATTGGAATTCACTCTACATAATGCTTTTCATTGCTCCAAATGCCAAAATTAACGGTAAGATGGGTCAGAAATTAGAACAAAGGCTTTTCACTGAGGAATTGCCGGTCTATGAAGTCATTTCTTTGTAAATGCGACTGTATGAAGGTTTTATATGATATAAAACCCTAAACCCTATAAGGGTATTTTTATCTAAAAAATCTTATATATCGTGTAAGTTCAAGTTTGATAATAATGTTTAAAAAAAATTAGATAATATAAAATATTATATTCTTTGACAAGGCAATATAAAAAAAACTCATAATACTAAGAGTAATGTGTGTTAGTGCTCTGACGGGTTTACCATAAATCTCATGGATGAATGGCTCATGCGTAACTTACTTTGAGATCATTATAAGCGAGGAGCACTGTTGTGCACGTACACTTGAGGCACTACTTGTCTTTATTTGAGTGCTTTCATTTATTATTTAATTCAGTACCTTAGGCTAGTTTCCCTTGATTCAGCCGTAGAACGGCATTATTGTTATTGTAATAAACTGGTTAAGGCGCGCTAGTGGGCCATGACATGTCTGGGCCCACTAGCGACACGGGTCCCAAGGATGGGGGGCGCGACTCCCCATATAGGGGTCGTCTTCCTCCTTGGGGCGTTATGATGAATCAGAGTTCCTTTAATTTATTACTTTTTTCCTCTCTCTCTTTCTTGCGTAGAACGACCTGTACCGATTGTGCATACATCGGGCACATCATTGGTATCAGAGCTCTATCGATCCCCGACCATGGCAAGAGGGAAACAAGTGGCTGTCGCTCCTGAAACTCAGCCAGCAAAGGAGATGGAGGTTTCAGTGTACAGTTCCTTACCGGCCTCCACGGTTGTCCCGGCCACTGCGAAGGAGACCATGCTCAAACAACTCGTCGCCATGGTGCAGGTATTGACCACTAGAGTGGACAAATTAACGTCCAACCAGACAGCGCCTTCAGGCAACAATGGCGTCCAGACCCAGGAAGCCGTTATTGAAGTGGGGGGTTCTTCTCAAGGACATAACGGACTCTTCAGGGCACTTCCTTGCACATGAGTACCACCTATCATCCGCAGACAGATGGGCAGACTGAGGTTGTTAACCGCTGTTTGGAGCAGTACCTGCGCTGTTTTACTATGTCCCAGCCTCGCCGCTGGCTTCAACTTCTGCCATGGGCTGAATGGTCTTATAATACTACTTATTATACCCGCGCCGGTTTTACTCCTTTCAAGGTACTCTATGGGCGGCCACCTCCTACCATGCTCTCTTATGTTCCCCAGCGCTCTGCCGTGGCCGAAGTTGACTATATGCTCCAGACTCGTGATGAGGTTCTTCGCCAGCTTAAGGCGAACCTGTCTGCGGCTCAGAACAGAATGAAGCAGATCTATGATAGCCATCACACCGAGCGCGAGTTTGCTGTGGGGGACTTGGTTTATGTCTCTGTTCTTCCTCAGCGCCAGACCTTCTTGTTTCAGCCAGCGCACTCCAAGCTTGCTCCCCGATTTCATGGACCCTATGTTGTCGAAGCACGCGTTGGGACAGTTGCCTATCGTCTCACTCTACCATCGGGTTCGATGGTCCACCCTGTTTTTCATGTTTCCCAACTGCGCCGTTGTATCGGTGATTCCTCTCTGGCTACGGATGCTCCACCACCTCCATTGATGGGTTCTGTTGTCTCTTCTGACCCTACTCCTGCCGCACTGATTGATAAGCGTCGTGTTCTCCGTTCGGGGCGTATGATTACTGAAGTGTTGATCTCATGGCACGGGCAATCTTTGGAGGATGCTACCTGGCTTCCTGAAGATGAGTTCCTATCTCGTTATCCTTCTTGGTCGCCTTGAGGACAAGGCGTGTGTGGAAGCGTGGTGGAGTGTTGTGCACGTACACTTGAGGCACTACTTGTTTTTATTTGAGTGCTTTCGTTTATTATTTAATTCAGTACCTTAGGCTAGTTTCCCTTGATTCAGCTGTAGAATGGCATTATTGTTATTTAATAAACTGGTTAAGGCACACTAGTGGGCCATGACATGTCTGGGCCCACTAGCGACACAGGTCCCAAGGATGGGGGGCGCGACTCCCCATATAGGGGTTGTCTTCCTCCTTGGGGCGTTATGATGAATCAGAGTTAGTTCTTTTAATTTATTACTTTTTTCCTCTCTCTGTACCGATTGTGCCTACATCAAGCACATCAAGCACGAAAACTCTTTCGCATAATAAGTGTTAGTGTTATCTATATCCGAGTAACTCATTCCCCGTAGAATAAATCGACCCGTTTAATTAAACGGGTCCTCGTATTGTAATAGGCACCCCAAATACCCGAGCAGACGCGATGACGGATTTACACGTCCAGGTGGGCTAGCCGTGGAACACGCCCCCATGGCCGTGGCCATGGAGCTCAGCGCCAGAAGGGGTCCTCGGCACTTCACCCTCCTTCCCTTTGTCATGCAAAGACTTCTCTTTTCTCTCTCTCTTTGTCGTCTACTCTTGTTGAAAATCTCCACCAGCACAACGAGAGGCTGAGGACGGTAAGAGGAGGAGGCCCATGGAGATTCAGGCCAACCCACTTCTCTTTGAGAAGAGGCCCATCGTCAAGACCCCGGCCCCCGCTGTCAAATGGTTCAAGGAGTGGTAATTCCCTTTTTCCTTTCTACCCTGTTTTTCTGATTATGTTTTCTTCCTGCTTATTCACTATTTTGTGACTAAAACTTTGTAGTTTTTTTCTCCTTAAATTAATCTGTTTTTGGGTTTCTTTTTTTTGCTTTTGAATTGATTATTACAGGGTTCCACAGGAGATCACGGCAACTGGCAGAAAGTGCTACTTGTTGAAATGGGTCACCGGTAAGTTTCAAAATCTGTCCTTTTTTTTTCTATTAAAGTTGATAATTTTGTTTCAACTTAAGCAAGATAGAATTATTAATGCATAAATCTCTCATGACTTCTAATAATTTTGAATGCTTTGGAAGTTTTATTGTATAAATTGAATCTTGGTCATTTTCCATTTGTTTATTAGTGAAGGAATTGAATTTGAATTTTAGTATATTTGCAGTTGGTTTTACGGCAATGCGTTGGATTGTTTGTAGTCTCTCCAGTAGGCGTCGTTGCTTGGACTGAAAATTTGTTTTTTCTTGGTTAACAGAAATCAACTAAGCATTTTCTTTGGAGACTTATCTAGTGAAGCTTTACAATATGTATGCTCGGAGGATGATTTTGAGGAAGATTTGCAATGTCATTAATTGAAATGTGACCAAACAACTTTAGCTTATTGGTATGGTATGTTTGGTTAGATAAATTCCCTGGTGCCAGGACCCATAGCCAATTCTTCCAGCAAGTTCTGTATAAAAATATAAAGGAAGATACCTTTTCAATAACCAGAAATTAATATTGAAGAGAAAACTATAGCTTTTCTATGGAATTTGAATCTTGTCTTCTTGTAGTTAATCAATCAATGGATGTAAGGGTCGCATTAAACACTTAAACTTCTAGTTGTTAGACTTGTTTCTTAGATCAGTTGCTAAAATAAGATTCCATGTTACTAAACCACAATAGCATTAGACGTCAATCATGACAATGAGAGACCATAGTTGCTGAAAGATAATTGCACTTAACCTTCTTGTTTTATATAATATTATGTGCTATTGATTTTTTCCAGTAGCAAGGTGGTACATGGTTGGAAATAATCAAATATTTTTAAACCATTTCTGAAGTTGTTCGCATTTAGTTCCAGCTATTATGTTGTGTATGGATTTCGCAAAAAGCCAAATAGAATAGGCTTTTAGCATTTTTTCTTTAGTTGA
Source organism: Saururus chinensis (assembly GCA_035235625.1). NCBI lineage: Eukaryota > Viridiplantae > Streptophyta > Magnoliopsida > Piperales > Saururaceae > Saururus > Saururus chinensis. The sequence goes on from CP141140.1 coordinate 36,343,126, forward strand.
TAGTTGATACATGGTTTCTTTTCCCAGACTAATGTTAAAGCTTGTGTTTTTATCCAGAGGACATGTTGAAGGCCATTAAAGAAAAGTTTAAAGAGCCAGAGCCAGGAGAACCGGAGCCAGAACCAGCTACTGAAGTTCTGTTTCTATGCAGTTACGAAGGCTGCGGAAAAACCTTTATTGATGCTGGGGCTTTGAGAAAGCATTCTCATATTCATGGTGAGAGACAATATGTCTGTCACTATGAAGGGTGTGGAAGAGTAAGTGTTAAAGAAATATGCAGGTTATATGTTTTTAATATACGCTTTTAAAAAAATGGCAATTCAATGTGGTTCTTGAAGCTATCTAAAGCAGTTTATGTTTTTGATGGGCATAACACTGAACTTTTCTTATGTAAAAATTGGCGTTGTAAGTGTTACTAGGCAACATTATCACATCTGATGGGTTCTTTGTAGTTTATGATGGTAGTTTGATTGGTCTTCTTTGTCATGGAAATTACCAACTATGAGAGCTTTCTGAATGATACCTGAATATCAAAAGAAAGGCAAAAAGACAAAAGAGAGCACTGTTTTTCTGGTTATCCTTTTGACAAGTTTTTCAATTTCTATTGGTAAACCTTGATTTGTCTATTTAATATTTTAAATAAACTATATTATGGAAATAAATTCTCGTGTTAATTGGTATCCTACTGTTAGTAAATACAGTTATAGTTACAAGGAAAATGTGCTTTGATTAAGTGGCCTTCAAATAATTATTTCCAATGCAGTGCTTTAGAAGTGGGGCAAATGTTCATCAAAGCATTTAATGTAAATAATTAAATATTAAGAATAGTGATGGCTAGACATATTTATATAATATATGTATGTATTATGCGAGTACAAATTGAGACTGAGATTACTTATTCTGTTTTGCACTTCAAGTAACCGGTAGCTGGCCAACTGTTTATGTTAATTTCTTTGCCTATCAAGTTACACAGTGTGCTGAAGTTGGAATTGATTTGTTTTTATGTGCAATGCTGTAACTACTATTCCTGTGTTTTTTGGGTGATTATACTATTAATTTAGTACTCTTCATATCTGAATATTGGAACCTGGTACTTCTCTGGTGTAAGTATTATAGCTTCTTCGGTGTTGGTGCTAATTTTACATTGTCGTTATTGATTTATTTTGAGTTATTATATTTAATTGGTGCCTGGAGTTCTTTTATTGCTCGAAAAGAATGTGACTATGTTTATGTAGTGAATAATTTCTGTCAAGAGTTTTAATTTTATAGAGATTTCTGTGCAGAAATTTTTGGATAGTTCAAAGTTAAAAAGGCATTTCCTCATTCATACTGGAGAAAGATCATTTGTATGTCCACATGAAGGTTGTGGAAAGGTACTGTCTTAGTAATGCTTAGATTGGAAAAAAGTGCTTTTTTTTAGGATTATTCTCTCAGTTTGTGGATATTATATCTGTTACATTGACAGTCTTGTTAAGTTTAATTCATAATTCCCTGCTTTGTGAATTCAGTTAAGCAGATTGCCATTTCTGCAAAAAAGTTTATGAAGTTACTTTTTCACACTTGATTAATACTTGTGCTTTAGATGCCCAGCATAACATGTGATGTCCACCTGTAAATGTCCTACTTGCAGTGCTTAAAACTGCTTTTATCAGGGTATTGGTAACTGCCATGTAGGACCTTTGCAGGTGACCATTCCTTTTATTAAACACAATGGTTACCCAAGTCATGGTCCTAATGAAGTTATGGTAATGCAGGCATTCTCTTTGGATTTTAATTTAAGGGCGCATATGCGAACTCACTCCCAAGAGAACTATCACCTTTGTCCATATGAAGACTGTGGGAAGCGATATGCTCATGAGTACAAGTTGAAAGCTCACATCAAGGCCCATCATGAGAAGGTCAGCTTATGACACCTTTTTTGTGAAAACCCCTGCTTTACAAATGGTTGTCAATGGCAGTGTGACTTGAGTTTACCAAATTGCTGCAACTGGAGGAAAGGAGTTAGATGAGCTGCTTTTTTTTTTCTGGAAAAAGATTATAAGAAACATATTTTTGAGGGACAAATATAAATGTTCACACTTTTAATTTTAGACTTTAACTAACAGGAATAGACTATTTATCCATGTTGTAATGTTTCACTTTATGAAACAGAAATTCTTTGTCTGCTGACAGTATTATTATTTGACAGCACATGATCCCTGATGTCATCAAACACACTCCACCATCAGAAAGGGTCCATACACCAAAGGCGCCAATTGTTTATGCTACACCTACTCCTGAACGGCCTTATGCCTGTCCGTATGGTGGCTGTGGAAAAGCCTACATCCATGAATATAAGCTAAACCTCCATTTGAGAAGAGAGCACCCAGGACACAATCCAGAAGAAAATGGGAAGCGAACACCAACTGTTGATGTGGATAATGAAGCAGATGATGCCAGTGACCATGACGCATATGCAGGGAGGAGAAATAGTGGTAGTGGAAAGAAGCTAAAAAGAACCAAACCTAAACCACCATCCAAGTTGATGCCTCCTACTAAAATAGCAAAAAGAAAAGGTTCTATCTTTGCCCCTCTGGCTAATGTTAATGTGGTCTCACGGAAATCTTTGCCTGCGAAGGACGTGTATGAGGATGATAGTGAAGAGACAGAAGAAGAACGGGAGAATGTGGAGGAAGGGTGGCAATATGGGGATAATAATGAAGATGAGGAAGAGACAGATTATGAGGACTAAATTGACAAGATAATGTGGATTAGAGATAATTTTAGATTGTACTTAGTCTCTTGAACCTGCCTTTATGTTTTGGTTTACAGTTAATTTATTGTTTTCTTCTTCGATTGTAGAAAATTTTGGGTTCCATTGAGACTACATAGTCCAAGTTTACTGTGTAGTTTCCTAGATATTCAGATCTTTCTCAAACGGCTTGCAAAAAGATGCTAAACTATCTATTTTATTGGATATACCTCTATCTGCTGTAGCAGCTCAACTACTACAGTTAGAAATTTGGAGACTTTAAGATGTGAAAGGCAAGCTGTTTCCTGAGTTCACAACCTGTTAGATACTGGATAAAAGAAGATTCTGTGAAGAAGCTTCGGAGAAGTATTTTCCGATCTCAATTAGCCCCTCTTTAACTTGACGATGCACAAATGTAAATTTCTAAAAACAAATGCCGGCCTCGAATAGAACGTCTCGCTTAACGGCATTTTAAACGCACCCATATGCACCACAAGATCAGAATGGCTAGTTGTGGCAAAAAAAAAAGGGTTTGTTATGTACAACTTTGGGCTTTGTCATCGATGCGATAGGATGGATGTGAAGAGCAGATCTAAGGCATGGGCTAAACTTGTCAATTCAACTTGCCTGGAGAACTGGCTCGTTCGGCCCGAAGGCAGCCGGATCTGGTTACACCCAGTTTTACATGCTGCATGGCTATTCGGTTTTTAAAATTCTTATTTTATTACTGTTCACTGAGATTAAATCTCATAGATTGTCCTCTCAGTGGAAGAGGAACGGTAAGGAGGACTACTTGTGAATAGAAGATGATTAAAGGCCTGTTTTTTTGACAATAGATGCCATAAGTGCTCCAAAAAGCAACCTTGGCACTCAGGGTGAAAAGGGACACCATGTTACTACCCAACAAAATAAAACAAGGCTAAGTTAGAGCCGTTTGGGAGATTTTTTATGCTTAATGAGCCTAGCAGAAACACATAATAATGCATATTAGCATTGCAATTATGTTATGGCAAGTTAGCAGAAATATTATTAATTTTGAATATTAATAATTTTTTATATATTTCTTATGTTAGGCTCATTTTATATGAAAATCCCATCAAATATAATATTTAAAAAAAATTATAAAAAAATATAAATGGGGAGACTGAAAATAATTTTGGGCACTCAGCGTTGCAAAGCTTAGCAGGCGTAGACGCAGGAGTATAGGACGCCATACTTGAAAGAACGTGCTGATTGGTCCAAGTAACACAAAAGACAAGTAACATTGCTGCCAAATTAAACCAATATGAATTTTGACCTTCTATTGTAGCACTGTCACACTGGCCATTTTCACCTCGAAAATGCTAAACCACGGGGTTTTACCCACAGGACGCTCATCAAAATATCTTAACCTTGTTTTAAAAATGTGGGTCACAGCGATCAACGGGGAATCAAAAGCCTGTCTCTATGTATATGAACGTAGAGGTAGCATAATTCCTTTCTTCTCGTAGTGAGTAAGTTTTTTTACCCTTTTTCATACAACAGATCAGATATTTACCAAACTTCGGGTCATTATGTGAGGAACGCTGATTTTTTATGGGTTGAGAATAGAATTCCCGTTTCTTAGCTTTGTGCCCTTTATTTAACTTTTTTGCCCTCACTCCCTCGTGGCTCCATCCGTTGAACACCTCATTTCAAATTGTAGAAGATGTGACAGATATTTGACAGGTACACTTACATGTAACAAAGGCATCAATCTTACTCTACTGCCCCCCTCACCCCACACGAGTATTCTTCCTCGTATGCGCCTTTGCACATAGCCTCTTGTTATACTCCAATCACCAAGTATCACCTGTCTCTTTCTATCCGGCGGTCATCCTACATCCTTTCCTCCTGCTTCATTACCTCGTCCTCGACACTCTTTATCCTCTGTTTAGTCACTACTTCTGAGTCAAAATGGAATGGTGGGAGAATTAATATCATGGGCAGAGGAAATGGTGGCGGCGCCTACTTGGGCAAGTAGTATTTTTTGGGAAAAGTTTTATTATAATCTCTGTGTATAAAAGTTTTAAAAAATGCATTTTAAAATTTAAATTCTTTTCCAATCATTTGAACAGTAGGGTTAAAAGTTTTGATGCTCTTAGGCGATCTTAATTTTTTGAAAAAACTGATCTGTAAGTATTAAGCTTGCTTCACCGTATAAACTATTTGATTTTGAAGCAAATATTAAAACATCTAAACAATGTAGTTAAAATAATATATTAATTCTTCTAAAAGGTTTTGTTTAAATAAAAAATTTTACAATATTTAATTCTAAACTTTTAGATTTTGATGCTTATGTCAAAATGACCCAAGAAACAACACCGACAAACATTTTTACGATAGTGTTAAGTAGTTCTCATAACTATGTAAAAATGTTTCACTATAGTTATTAAAACGTTCTGATATATGGGTCAAAACGTTTTAACAAAAAAAGGGTAAAAACAGTATTATAAGCATATGTATACACGTTTTTACAATTGTGCTAAAACGTTTTAAAAGTGTAGATTTAAACATATCTAAATACATATTATGTAGAGTTGAACGTGAGAAAACAAGATAAGAAAACACCAAAGATGATAGTAGTGCCATGTGAGCCACATAGGCTAGACAACATAAGGCCAATAAGAACGAGTAACAGACTTATTGCTTAGAAGATGGAGGCTAGGCCATTCTACAAGTTCTATGCAGAAATAGGGCTCCCATGTTACAGGCAGTTGCTAAAGCACTTGCTATTGAGCTAGTATGAAGAGTCCAACTCTTTTAAGATTAAGGGGAAGCTAGTGCCCTTTACCGTCAAGGATGTTGCCCTCATCACATGCTTGAGAGATAGTTCTTCAGAAGGATGAGAAGCCAGAGATGAAGAGGGTGGAGACCCTCTTAGAGAAGGAAAGAAAGAAAGATGAGGATGCCTGCACAGGCAATATCGTCTGGATACTCAAGCTCCACACACTTTGCCTTTTACTGTTTCACCATAACAACAACGTAGTGGGGGAGAGATTTATGTTGCTATCATTATGACCTCTCCTCTCTCAATGATTACAACTCGGCATAAGCCGTATATAAATTCCTAAGGGACTCCATCATGGATAACCATCTCACCCTTAATAAGAAGATGGATGGAAAAGGAACATCTTGCAGCTCATTGATTAGGGCCACTATTGTGCTCTAGGTAAATACTCTTTTATTTTGTATGTAAATATTTATATTGTAAACTCTTTAGGTGTGTTCTAGTTAGTTATTCGTTTATTTTTTGTAATTGTTTGTGTCAGATATAGTTGATAGAGCATGCAACCACTTTTGTACCAGTTCTCCCCTCTGTGATGCCGAGGTTATTGAAGTGGACAAAGGGGGAGGAGGAGATGAATCATTGGGGATGAGGTGACCAACAACAGTTGGAGATAGTGCTTTTACAATAACATTCTTGATTCGATGACTTCTCATAAGGTAATATCCTATGTTTTGGTTGTTCAAATTTGCCTTTTATAAATGTTTTAAAACTATAGTTGAATTGTTATTTCAAATGTTTGAAAACATTTTGACAATTGTATCCAAACATTTTGACATATTAGTCAAATTATTTTAACAACTATGCCCAAATATTTTGACAACAATGTCAAAAACAACAAAACATTTTGACACAATTGTCAAAAGTTTGGGCATAGTTGTCAAAACATTGTGACACAATTATCAAAATATTTTGACGTAGTTTGTAAAATGTTTTGACATAGTTGCCAAAACTTTTGGGAACCACCTGTAATATGCAATTTTGGTTACTAATTTTACTCAATCATTCATTATTGATAAGTATAAAATATATCTATTTTATAAGCCTTTGTACCTTATTTGATAGTGTAGTGTTAGGTTAAATTAGGTTTAGTTATGGTTTATTTATGTTAATATAAATATTGATATTTTAGTTTAATTATTAATTAATTTGGGTATTATTAGTAGCTTAGGCATGTATTTGAATCAAATTAAGATTTATGTACATACTTGTGTCTAAAATAAATTTTTTTTATGTTTTGTAGGTAAGATGCGCTTATCAAGAACTTTGGACAATATGCAAAATATTTGGAAATACTCTTAACACACTTGAAAATGATTTGCACAATTTTTCCAAGTTACAAATAAGTTAGAAATTAATATGGATGTGAAGAAAAGAGCTTAATGAATATAGTAGAAAACTAGATAGGAATAGTGCAAGATCTCTAACTTTAACTTGGTTTAAATTCTATTTAATTGTGTACTATTGTGTGGTTTTGCTTAAATTGTCGGTTTGACTTAATTTGGGGTTATGTGATTATAATTATAGTTTTTAAAAATATTTAATTTTATTTTTATAAATTTTTATATTAAACTTGATTTATCCTAATTTTGGGGATTTTATAGAATTTTTCATTATTAAAGGGTGTGAACCCCATCGTCGGCCCTATGTCCACGATTGGACGGCGAGTGTCCCATATAACCCTAAACTTCAATCAATTTGTACTAATGAGTTTTTGAACTGATTAAACTTATTTTTAGCCCTAAAATAATTCTAAATAGCCACTTAGAGTATTCTAATTTATCTTTACAACCTAATAGTTTATATACATAACCCAATAACTTACTATATAAGAAAAAATAATAACTTATTTTTCAATTTGAAAAGAGTTGTGTTAGGACGTAAGGTGGTGCCTAAACCTCTTGTCTAAAGAGATAAATCTAATGTATGTGAGTTTTTAGTACTAATCATCCCTAATCTTCCGGTTTTACTCTTAATCTCTTTTACCTTCAACTTTACAAAATGCATTCTTAATTTATTTAATTAAAAGTACTATTTTAAGATTTGATTTTAAACTCTATTTTCGTTTTTAACTAAAAAAATTATCAATTTATTTATTTTCAAAGTTATTTAAACTTAATAATTAAATTTAATTAAATATTAATTAAAATCTCAATTTTAAATAAAAAATTTTGAGCAAAAATAATATTTTCACACGCGATCCTCGTAACACTTACTCCCCCACAGCATGGATTCGTTGCCAACTCACCCCGCCCTCCCCCTCGCGTGTATTTTTTGGCGCGAGACACTGGAACTTTCGCTTCTATGCCCACCCACCCACCATTGGACTCCCATCTCCATCCTCTCTCCATTGGTCTCTGAAGTTTTTGTCCCTGTGCCCACCTGCCCAGCTCCTCTCCGTTTTCTCCCGTCAGACACCGGCAACCTCCCTTGTCGGACTCCACCCACCCACCATTGGCCTCCCATCTCCACCATACGGACTCCACCTACCCACTTACAGCCTCCCTCCCTCCCTCCCTCCTCCCCCTAAGTACCCTACCCCATCCATGGCCGTCCCCTCTCCCTCCTCCCCCTTCCAACTCCACCCACCCATGCCCCCCCCCCTCGGGACTGCACTGGCCCACGCCTCTCCCCTTTCCCTCCTCCCTCCTCTCCCTTCCAACTTCACCCACCCGCGCCCCTCCTCTGTTCCTCCTCCTCTTTTGGACTGCACTGACCCACACTGCTTTCTCCCCCCCATTTGAATTCCAACCACACGCCCTCCTCCAGTTGGGAAATCATAGGGGCTGCAAGGTGGATCTGGAGTCGGTCTTGGGGTCACAGCCAAGCTTCCCACTGGGGAGTTCTTCAAACTAAGAGGAGAATACTGCATAAAGGTAGTCTTTTGCAAAATGGAGAATACTGCAGCATACTACCAGGTGAGCCGATTGACGTTGGTCTTTACAAAGTTGACTATGTAGTTCCTGCAACTCGGCAGATCTTGCTACACTAGATGTTCACAAATTGGTTATAGAAAATTGGTTTGCAGTTATATTGCTGACTATTCACATGAAATCGCATGGGTGGGAATAGGAGGGGCCATGATTTACAGTCTTTTCAAACAAAATGAAACATACATCATGAGAATTTAAAGGAAGTTTGAAGGAATTTATTGCTTTTGGTAAAAAAATGGAAATCGGATAATTCTTTTTGTGCTTTTCACAATTTTTGAGCAGTTTATGAAGTTTTGGATCAGATGCTCTTTATGAAATGATATAAGCTGATATACAAATTTTCTTGTATCGTTTGTGAAGCCCCATACTTCTTAATGCTACCATGACATGATTTGGTTATAAACGCTGGCTTTTTACAGTTTACACGTTAATTAGGTAATATGAACTGTACATGTGAAATGTACGACAAAGAATTCATTCATTGATAGCAATATGGTTTCATAATTCAAGCTTATATCACTTTAGCATGTTTTATGCATCTCATCATTTGGAACTTGTTCTTGATACTTACTAGGTAATTGAATATACCTCTGTTGTCATTCTGCCTATTTGATCTAGAGAATAATGTGCTATACGTTGAAGGACAGATTTGGTAAGGGAGACACGCCTGGGAGATGAAATCGAGCAGCCTGCCGCTATTGTCAGCGAGCTTGCTTGGAGCCGTTGGGGTTGTTTCAGGTCCGCGATCTCCTTCCAGTATAATTAGCCGGGAGCAGATGGACAAAGGACCTCTTTGCTGTCAAATTGATTAAGAGAGGACAGGAGGTTGATTTTTGTTCAATTCTTTTTTTTTTCTTATTTCCTCTGCTTTGTTTCTTGTCTGGGAAAGAGTAGATGGGATTGACAAATGATGTCTTCTTGTAGCTTGATGAGTGGGTTGGTGGGTATTTTTTTATTTGCAGTAACTGAACTGAAATTTTGTGGGCACTGATTGATAAGCATGTGCAGAGGGAGATTATGAATCATAAATCACTAAGGCACCCCAATATAATTAGGTTTAAAGAGGTAGAAGCTCTTTCTATTCAAGAACTGTTGACGTGGTTGCTGAAGCAAAGAATAAATCTACTTCTTATCTAGTAGTTGAACATTTAACAATGGTATGTTGATAATGGTGTTGACAAATTTGTTGAATCCATGGTGCAGGTGTTGTCAATGCTCTCACAGGCAGTGGCCTATGCAAAAGCCAGTTTCATCCAGATTTTGTCCAAATAGACGGACCATATTGTGCTTTGAAATTTTGTAGCAGATATCAGCTATCAGATGCAATGAATTTCCTTTTATGATGCTTATTGGCTCCTCTTCTCTTTTCAATCTGCGGCTACTTGCCTCTTTGTGATTCATATGCATGTTAAAAAAATTGATAACATTTAAGATTGTGTTGTGCATAATTTTGTTCTTGAGTTATCAGAGGCTAATTGTCCAATACAAATGGAAATCACTTTATCCTTTTGAAAGATGTCCATTGTGCATGAACATTGGCTGGAATGTCTTTTGAAAAAGAAAATTTTGTATTAGCAAGGATATAGTGTAATTAGCAAGAAAGATGCCATGAATCAATCTCACTAGCAAAAGAAAGAAGACATAACCATGTTCTATGAATGAGGATTAAATCAGTTGGGTTAGGCCACTATTTCTGCCTCCCAACATTGCAAAATGACTGGAAGGAAGTTGTGCAACTAAATCAGCAATTTCATATAATAAGTGCTTGCAATTTACTCATACCAACCTAAATTCAACTGCTGAAAGCACAAGAAGCTACGGTTTAGTGGTGCGTATAAGTGCGGATATATTAACAAAATATGATAGAATGGTTTGGTGGTGCAGTAAAGATGGGCTGAATAGTAAAGAAACGGGATATATTACTAGTGAACATGTGCGAAGCAAGCGTCAAATTTTGATGAGATGGCGCGCATCAAGAAAAGCATTGAGTCATTCTTCAACATCAAATATGGGCAGATTCTTAAACAACACTATCCCGAAAAAAATAAGTAAAGCAACATTACTCCTTACATAACAAATGAAGAACTAAGAATGACAAGGAGCTACGTAAATTCTCACTTTTCCGTAGTCCAAGCTTTCTTACGTGTGCACAAAATTTTTTAAACCTACTAGTCATCTAAGCTTCCTAAGAGGCAAATCCCTTCCAAATATTTTACCAACCTTAGCTGCTTCCATTTTCAGACCATCCAAAACCTCCATCTTTTCCTTGCTTAGTCCCTTCAGAAAGTTCTGTTCATCCATTTCAAGCTCCTTAAATCCCTCTGAAGGCTTCAGAAGCAAAGTCATGTCAGTCTTACCAACCTTCTTAACGCCTTCTTAGTCTCTTTAACCTCTCCTATGGCAGGCTTCCCCTTTCTCCACTGTCTTCTCCAGTCTTTCAACTAGAGGAGGTTCAGGTCCGCAAGTATTGTCGAAGAAGATTGCTGCCTCACGTAAAAAATGCTGAAGAAGTCAATCACACGAGAAAATATTAGGTACCGATAAGAATGTAAGACACCATTCTGTTTCCTATTAAGAAGCCTACTTATAAGGAGGTAACTGAAAAACATAAAATTAAGTTGTCTCTGATTGGTAATAGGCATAGCCACCTTAGTACCCTATCCGTACCTAATAATTTTTCGAATCACACATCAACAAAATGGTGTAATATTCAACAATTAGATGAAGCTACAAATGAGAATAAAGTCAGAAATTATGAGATACAGAAAACGATAAACATTAACCACACCACCTCCAAGATCGAATGACACTTTCTGAAGCTGCCACCTCCTGTGCATCTGTTGAAAATGCCACATTTATTTGTTAGACGAATTCCTAAAGAATATAATGAGAAAAATACATCTTAGGAGGCTTCAGGTTATTTTGGTATTATTAAAAATCTCAAATTAATGTAAAGTTTAATCGTTAGGCTAGGTGGTCAAAGGGTATGGGCTTTAACCCTACAAATATGTTTCAAAAACGAAATCTTAAATTTTCCTAACATCAATTCTTACCTAATCCGATATTAAATCAGATAATTTTTTATCTAAGTTTCCAATTCATATCAAATCAATGATTTCTCATGGAAGCACTAAATAGAAATGACGCCTTTCCAAGGCTCTCAAGATTAAATGGCAGAGCATCCCATGAAATATTGCGCGACCAGTGGCATGAACCTTAACAACATGGGATGACTAAGTTGGATCCTTAGAGGACTCCGGCCTTCTTTTGGATGTTTTCCTTGAGTCTATGCACAATGAACTTGCACTTTTTACATTCACCAGTAAATTGCCATTAATTGACAGCTTTGGAGATAAATCGTACCTCAAAGATATCTTCTTTTCTCCGCGGAGGACAGGAACAGGGAAGTCCAAGTCAACATACCCAAACTGGCTGAGCTAAATGTGACAAGAGGAGATGAGGTCAGCATCCTCGTTGGAGACGGAGACCGAGGTAAGCCAGGGTGGGTGGCATGCAGCGGATTATCCCTGCGAGGCATGATCTCTACTGTCACGGGCACGAAGCTTTGCCTAGCGTTCGCACACGTGATGGCCTCATTACACCGCGTAGCCAATAGCCACTCTCTTCCCTTCCCACTTGTATGAGCAAGGGAAACACAAGCAAAATAGCAACACAGTCCGACCTAGTGCAAGGGTCACCACCCAAGCTATATTTCTGTCCGTTGAAATACAATGTAGGGAGAGGGCAATGCTGACCAACTAGGCTGAGAACTCTCTTCTCCTGCTCCCTGGTTCGTTGTGCAAGAAGAAATCAGATCATAATCAGCCATGGCTGCCCTTCTCATCCCTTTTTATAGACTCAGCCTTGGGCTGGCTGTCCTAGTGCTACTAGAAGTACAAAACCCACCCAATACAAGAATCCTCACCCTGTCCAACTCTCAGCCCAAAGCCATTCCGCCCTAGCATAGTTTATGAAGTCTTCAAGAGTCCATCCGAGGAAACCAGCCACTCCAACTCCCATCCATCCTAAGAGTGTGACCAGCCTACCTGTGTGAGTTCTATTCGTCCTAGGAACCTGCTGCCCGATCTCCTATTCCAACTAGGAGTGTAGCTAGCCAGCATAAGCTTAATCCTATCCGCCTTAGGAGTCCTCCCCTAAGTCTAAGCAGCGCACAGCTTCGCTGCTAGAGTCCCGCCTGCGCAAGGACTCCTACCCAGCCTGCTCCGCAAGGCGAGTAGCTCATCTGGAACATCTCCCGTGCTGTCCCAGCATCCGTCCATGCCCAAGGGGCTGCTTAGGCTGTTCATTGCCTAGCAAAACTTGGCTGTCCGTTGCCAAGTAAGGGGGTAGCCACCCCCTTTCAGCATCCGTCAAGTTAAGGGGCTAACATGCCTCCCGCACTTGATTCTTTGACGCCCTCGTCGAAGCCCCAACTTCCCAAGTGCACCGATTGAAGCTATGAAGCCATCTGCCTCGCCAAACCCGCCAACAAGAAGCCAACACTTTGCATCACACCACGGCCAAGTCAAATTCCGCTCAGCCTAAGTTATCCTTTGGCCAAGTTTGAGCAATACCCGTTGCCCACCATCTTGCGAACCACTGCATCAGTCCGCCCCTTAGCTGCTTCGATCAGCCAAGGCTTGGTGAGTCCGCTCCCCTCCTTCCCTCGAATCCTCAATGACCCGAAGCTGCCCCGTCAACCGGGGACTCCATCAACTGAACACATCCAATTCGCTGCAAGGGACTCATCCGGGCTACCTCCTCATGCTCAGATTCCTCCTTCTCCTCTTTAGTGACAAGTGCATTCAGCCTTTCCCGTTTCGGACACTCCTTGGCACGGTACAGCCCATCGCATATGAAGCAGCCACTACTTTGGTTAGGCTGGACAGTCTACTTGCTGCCCTTCACTTTGCCACTGTTACCACCCTTAGTGTTCTCCTTGTTGGATGCCTTCGCTTCCCCATTCTTCTTCGTTGGCTCAGCGGGAGTTTGCTTGAAATCCACCAAGCTATTAGCCGCTCCAATTGCTGCGGGAAGGTCCTCCACTTCCCTCCGTCTCAGCTCGTTCTGAGCCCAAGTTTGCAAGCCTTCCATGAAGTAGAGTAGCTTGTCATCCTCCGTCATGTTCGTCACACCCAAAATAAGTGATTGGAACTCCTTAACGTAATCACGGACTACCCCTATATGTCTGAGGTTCCTCAGCACCTCTCGAGCCATCCAAGACACATTTTTGGGAAGGAATTGCACTTGCAACTCCTTCTTGAAAGTATCCCACATCCCTATTTTTGGCCGACCCGCAGCTGCAGCATCCTCCAACCGCGTCTGCCACCATAGCTTTGCATCCCCCTCTAGGTACATCGCTGCCACGGTAACCTTCTCCTCCCCTTGAGTATGGACCAGCGTGAAGTAGCTTTTCATATCCCAAAGGAAGTTCCCTATCTCCTTGGTGCCTCGCGTACCAGCATACGCCTTTGGTTCAGGGACCTTTGTCTTCTTTGCAACCTGCTAAGATGTCGACTCGCCCCCATCTCATGATGAAGTATTGAGGACTGCTCGTTTCAGCAGCAACACTTCATCCACCAACTCGCCCAACTTTGCTGCCACTGTCTCCTCAACCTGTTGCACTCGCTGCCTAAGGTAGTCCGTCTTTGCAGCAGCCGCTAATGTGGTGAGACGTGCTGCCCCTTTAGCCGGACTGCCTTCTTCCTAAGACTCGTCAAGGTGTGGTGCAACTTCTAGTAGGGACACTCGCTGGTCGAAGAGGGCCAAATGCTCATTGATGTTGTGCAACGAGTTTTGGACTTCAGCCAACGCCCCATTCCCTGTGGCCATCGCATCCACCTTCGCCTCGAGCTCAGTAATGTGAGTCAACATTGAACCTACCATCAAGCTCCCTGTGTTTCCAGCAGCTCGTCAAGGAAGGGTCCGCATTCAGCAAGGATTTCTGATCCATCCAGCACCAACCCGCAAGGAATCTACCTCTCCCGGTGTCACGCCCCGGCGCTGCCCAACCTGAGCCAAACCCGGTCCAAGGGCCGGTCAAGGGCGTGGGGGCGACGAGGGGAAATTGAGAGACGGTTTAGCAGAAGACTTAACCCTAAATACAGGCGATCTAACAGAATTACGGAGTACGCACATTCCTTTGAGCAAGAGTAAATAAGAAGAAAAGAAAGAGAGTCGCTTAATTCCAAAATAAATGACTAGTCTCAAACCCACATACTTTGTCAACCATAGCCCACTCTGGCTCTAAAGTAGGTCTTAAGCAACACAACTGTATAAAGTAACATAAATCCAACAAAGAACCATACACAAAGGTTCTAAACATAAAACATAAACCAAGGAAAACAAGTCACATAAGAGTCTTCACGATCACATCCAAGTCGTCTTTGATTTTTCCTCAAAGAGGAGATCTTGTCCGTCTGCATGTCGCACCATGCAGCCCCAAAGCAAAACACGATAAAGAGGGGTGAGTTTAAAACAACTCAGCAATGGTTTTTAATATAACTATCATCATCGGAAATACGATAGCATAGCAATAAAATCATTCAGATCAAAGATTGACAAGATGTATCATGTTCTGATCACACATACACATCACCTAAACCTGCATCATAGTGTATAATCCACATAGTGCCATTCACATCATATCAACCTGCATGAAATGTATCTCTAGCATACATATCTAATCATACATCACATCATATCAACCTGCATGAAATGTATCTCTAACATACATATCCAATCACGCATCAACATTCTCACTCATCATGCATGTATAAGTGTCACACACCCACTAGTCCAACGTGCAAGTCCATACACATAGAGAATAAACTTGCTCTTCAAGGCTGGAGCCCTCAAGCAAACACTTATCAAATAGACATGCTCCTCAAGGCCAAAACCTTTGAGCAACTCCTGCTTGTCAAGACCGAAGTCTCAAGCAACTCCTACTCCTCAAGGCCAAAGCCTATGAGCAACTCCTGCTTATCAAGACCGAAGTCTCAAGCAACTCTTGCTCCTCAAGGCCAAAGCCTTCGAGCAACTCCTGCTTATCAAGACCGAAGTCTCAAGCAACTCCTGCTCCTCAAGGCCAAAGCCCTCGAGCAACTCCTGCTTATCAAGACTGAAGTCTCAAGCAACAATACCTGGTAAGCCGGTGCACTCAGACAAACCAACTAGATTCTCAGGGTCCAGATAATCATAATAATTACAATGCGCAAGACAAGTACTAAATCAAGTAATTCCATTCAAAACAAACCACAAAATCAAGAGTTTTACTATAAGAAGACTAAAAATTTGAAAGTCCATTACCTTATCCCTTGATTAGGCTTGGATTTGATGGTCACCCTTCTTGAAAACCTTACAAAGACATAGAGTTTGAATTAAACTCCATTGAAACCGATTTAACATAGAAAACCCTGATTAAAAACTTAGATCTAGGGCTTGTTGAACATAAAAATCGGATTTTTAGAGCTAGGGTTTGAAGTAAAGATGTAAATAAGTAGTTTTGATGTTTAAAAACGAATCAAAACAAAGGGGAAATGGTAGATCTAGAAGGGATTAAGAGAAAAGCTAGGATTTGGTGTTTAATTAGAAGGGACTTACCTTAAACACCTTGTAATCCGGGCCTAATTAGGGATTAGGCCTAACATCTCCTTCTCAGCCTATTCCCAAAATGGGAAATGGCTCAGGTTTCCTTTTATAGTAAGCTCTTGGGGTGTGTATAGGTAAATTATGGGGTATGAATAGAAAAATAGGCTAAAAATGGGTAATTTAGTTATTTGAGCACTAATAAAACCTGGAAAAAATTATGAAAATTTTTGTAAAGTCTTGTGTTAATTTAAAAGTTGATTTTGATTAAAACTATCATAAACACCATTTATCTTTGAAACCACCGAATAAATCAGAAAACGTGTTAACCTCACAATAACCGATAATTAAAGTGAAACGAAAACCGGTTTAAGATCAGAGATCTTACACCTGGGCCAGCGACTTAGCAACCTTCAGCCAACACCTTCACAAAGACCGTACAGAGCTTTCACCTCCTTCAGTATCCCGACAATGGAACAAACTGTCACGGGCACGAAGCTTTGCCTAGCGTTCACACACGTGATGGCCTGACTACACCGCGCAGCCAGCAGCCACTCTCTTCCCTTCCCACTCGTATGTGCAAGGAAACAAAAGAAAAACAGCAACATAGTACGACCTGGTGCAAGGGTCTCCACCCTTTCTTTCTGTCCGCTGAAATACAATGTAGGGAGAGGGTAAGGCTGACCAACCAGGCTGAGAACTCTCTTCTCTTGCTCCCTGGTTCGCTGTGCAGGAAGAAATCAGATCATAATCAGCCATGGCCGCCCTGCTCATCCCTTTTAATAGACTCAGCCTTAGGCTGGCCATCCTAGTGCCACTAGAAGTACAAAACCCACCCAATACAAGAGTCCTCACCCTGTCCAACTCTCAGCCCAAAGCCATTCCGCCCCAGCATAGTTTATGAAGTCTTCAAGAGTCCGTCCTCTGCTAGAAGTCCATTGCCATGCTACCTCCAAGAGTCAGTCCATTCGAGGAAACGAGCCACTCCAACTCCCATCTGTCCTAGGAGTGTGACCAACCTGCGTGTGTGAGTCCTGTTTGTCCTAGGAACCTGCTGCCTGATCTCCTATTCCAACTAGGAGTGTAGCTAGCCAGCATAAGCTGAATCCTATCTACCTTAGGAGTCCTCCCCTAAGTCCAAGCAGCGCATAGCTTCGTTGCTAGAGTCCCGCCCGCGCAAGGACTCCTACCCAACATGCTCCGCAAGGCAAGTAGCTCGTTTGGAACATCTCCTGCACTGTCCCAACATCCATCCGTGCTTAAGGGGCTGCCTAGCCTGTCCGTCGCCTAGCAAAACTTGGTTGTCTGCTACCAAGTAAGGGGGTAGCTGCCCCCTTTCAGCATCCGTCAAGTTAAGGGGCTAACATCTACCATCTGAAGCAATAGCATCTAGTGCTCCTGGGCCACCTTGACATCGGTGCTCACATACTCTAGCAGATTTGCCCAGACACTTTGGTGTCAACACCGCCACTAGAAACGGAGATAGAGAAGAGGTCGATGTGGAGAATGGATGGAGGGAGTAATAGTTTGGGAGCCATTAGTGCGATGATGAAGTTCTCTATGCGGAAGAAGGTGAGGAAGGGAGATCTGGCCTGGGTGTTCTACTCCACGGAGAGAGGAAGGGAGATTTAACCCCTGCGGTCTATTCCACGGAGAAGAAATAGGGACATGGCTGGCTTTGAATTTTGAGTTTTAAAAATTTAAACTAAGCTAGGTAAGAAGTACGGTGGTGGTAGATGTGTCAGATGGGACGGGGTGGTAGATGGTCCCATAGGATGGTCTCATTTGTACATGCATGTTACGGGAGGAAGTGATGCGAAGATTTGTTGTGGTAATATCATGATTTTTTTTAAGAGTAAAGTTTTATTTTTTATTTTTTCATTTTTTTAGGTAAGAGGTTTTTTTCTTTAAAATATTATTATTGTAGGTTCTTTGAGCTTTTAATTTATCTTGATGGGTAATAGTAATTTATAAAAAATACATAATTTATAGTTATTTTTATATGTTTAAGCATGAAAAATGTTAGATCTATCATAGTTTAGTCTTGGTAGTGATTATACAAAGTTTCATGAAGTTTTAGTAATTTTTATTGATTTTTAAAATAATTTCAGTTTGATTTCGTGAGGAAGAAGAAGACTTTTTTTGATAATTTTGTCCTGATCGTTAGATTACTAGTGGACCAATCTAACGGTTAGCTATTCAAAATTGCACATATGGCTCTCTTTTTTGTATTCATAACTATGTTTCAGATACTTTTACTTTGAGTTTCTATCTCAAATTGTTTTAGGTAATATATTAACATGTCTAGATTATATTCCTAATTATTCATATTTTTTTAGAATAATATATATTTATTATATTTTTTGGAATACGTGTTGTACAATAAAACAACTCTCTGTGTCCGCGTTTATTAGCATGTTTAGGGATGAAAATTAAATGATTTTTGGTTATTTCTTTTTATGATGGATTGATATGTGTTATGAGTATGCTGTAAAAATTTCAAGTTGGTTAGAGCACGATAAGTCAATGGCATAATCGTAAATTTGAAGGTTGATGATTCTGGTAGAATTGCGTAGTCTCATTAATTAAATCACAAAAATTATTTTTTGTACTTATTTAAATTCATATGATATTTATTTATATGTTAATTAAGCCTATGAAGTAGGCTTGCATAAATTTTCACATTAACTGGAGTTTATTTATTTATTTTTTTAAAAATGTACAAGTTATATGTTATGATTATTCTAAAACATTGACTTAAGATAGTATGAAATAAATAGTATATGCGCAAATTTAAGTGAGATTTTGATGATTTCTTTATATTTACTCCATAATTACTGTAGGTTTGACCATGATGATGTAAATATATACTTGCACACATTATATTAGTTTTAGGTAAATAGTGTATTTCATGTTTTAGCTTAAGTATGACTATGTTTATACTTGACTAGGTCTAGCATAATGTTATACTTGTATTGAAATTGTATTTTGATGTTTTAACTACACTTGCTTCATGATCCCAGTAGGGTAGACTATGATAAAATTATGGATGCATGCATATCATTTGATTATGGCTTATTCATATTTCACATGTCTTAGCTTAGACTTGAATGCTACCACTTATATACACACACTTGTGTAGACAATTGTGATGTTATTTGACACCAGTGGACCATGTTTGATGCACATATGGACTAATTTAAGCATGTCTCTTGTATTTGGATTCATGTAATTGCTCACGTATGAACCATGTTGCATGCACCATGAAAATGATTTATAAATGAGATTAATCATGATTAGCCATGTTTGATCAATTGGATGTCATGGGTTGTCAAATTAATTGATAGGAGGCTTATCTAATTGGATTTACATCGAAAAGGTTGGGGTTTTATGTCCAACAGATGGGTTTTATGTCCCTTTGAGGATGAGTTTCTTTTACAGGTTGAGAAGAACAAATATATATGTGTTATTTAATAAGTAATCTGGACCCTAAGAATCTAGGATGATATGTCTAAATGCACCGGCCTTGATGAGCAATTGTGCTGGGGGCTTCGACCTTGATGAGCAATTGTGCTTGGGGTTTTGGACCTTGATGAGCAAGTTTATTTCTCTCAATTTGTAAAACATTCAACATTTATTGTTGCATGTGTATGGAAGATTATGCCCATTGACATAAGTTGTGTGGGAATGATAGAGCTTATGTTACATGTGTGGTTATGGTTTAAATTGCATGGATATGTAGGTTGGTGTGTATGGTTGATACACTTGATGTTGTAGTGTGAATGTTTTCATTAAAAAATAGATATGCATGATATATTTATGTTGAGAAATTATTAATGCAGAATGTGATTATGATAATGAGTTCATAGGTTTATACATGACGTATATGATTCACAATGGCATGGTTAGGTGTTGATGAGATATATTACACATTGCATGGTATGCAGGTGGCATGAGGATGTATTGACAAAATTATGTTATAGATAACGTGACATGCATATGGCATAAGTAGATGTTTATGGATTGTAAATGATGACATGAATGCACAGGTTTATGTGGATATCCCATGATGAATGGACATTGTGGTTTATTATGTAATGAGTATTATGTGATGGTGTCTGTGCTGCCATTTTGGATTTATTTTCTATATTATGAGCTTGTGGCTCACCCTTCTTTGTTTGTATTTTGTTTTAGGGATGCATTTTGTGCCATGTAGGTTATTCTGATTGGTTCTATATGGAGAGTGTGGTTGGCAATGATCCTTAGGAGGGGTTGCATGGAGGTTATAGGTTTTATGATTGCTTTGATAGGATGTTATGTTGATTTATATACTTAGTTTTACTTCACACTTCTATGTAGCCAATGTTGGCTTAGACTTTTATTAGTCATTTTGGGCTTAAACTTATACTTTAACCATGTGTGGGTTGTTTTATGATTAAGTTTGTGGGTATGTGTGTGGACTAATGTTTAACTAGTAATCCTTTACTGCTCATTTTACTTTTGTACAAAGGCTACATGTGCAACTCTATAGTGTTCTACCTAAGGATGGGTTAAGTCTTTCGCAATCTAACTATACTTTGGCATGCTGCGGGATGCTACCTTCTTGGACTAGGTTCGGCTCGGGGTGGTGTGCATTGGGGAGTGACAAATATGGACTGTCTAGTGAATAGACTTGACTTCCTCAACATAGATTGGACACAAAATTAAATAAAAATGTCTAGATTGTATAAATAGTATAGCTGTTTGAACGGGCATGCAGGGCATTTGAATGGGATAATATGCAATTTCCTATTTTAGGCCATTTTCAAGTCATTTTCTTATTAGACTTTCTCCTATGACTTATGCCTATATAAACACATATGGGGCTTGAAATTGATTGATTCTAGTAGATTTTTTGAAAAGAAAAAGGGAGAAGAAGATGTTTAATGACAATTGTAAGGCAAGGATTTTCTTTTTAATGGAAGAGGTTTACAAGTTTATTCAAATCTATGTTTATTTATTGTCTTGTAGATGATAGATTGATGTGGTTTTGAGACTTGCATCAATTCTAATTTCTATGATTTAGATGAGATGGCCATACAAAAGTTTTAATGTTCATATGATTAATGAATTGGATGAGTTATACTAAGATTAAACAAGTCATGCCTATATTTTAGTATAGTGTAGATGATTTGTGCTATTGCCGAAGATAGTTTATGCCATGGATTTAATTAAAGATTCTTGTTAAAGTAATTCTAGATTGTAGCTGAAATACTTACTCATATTCACACTAGATTTAGATTAAGTGTTAAGAAATTATTATGGTTCTAAAGTGGATTCGATTTCCTAAGTAATTTTCATTATATTGATCTATTTCTTTAAGTCTAGTTGCTTATTTTCCTTGTTGAATTTGAGGTTAAGTTCTTTTAGTTTTCAATCAATGAATTCTTCACTTAGATTTAGTAATTAATTCATCCATCCTTGAAGTTTGACAACCCTTAAATACTTATCCTAGTACAATTACCTTGCACACTTGTAAAATAGTTTAATTATAAATAATAAATTATATAATAGGCTCTTTTGGATCTTACACTATTTGAGAGTAGGGAAGCTCTCGTTGGGATGGTTAGTTGGACTAGACATCCGTTGGAAGCATGGGGGAAGCAAGTCTAGGTTCAACACGAAGGGTACTAAACCAAACATTGCTCTTGGCATGCCTTGATTGAGGCTTGCTTAGCCTATGCAGAATTAGTTGGGATATTGTATGCAAACATTGTGCCCAAACTCACAAACATAGCTATTGAAGTAAAAGGTTTGGTTGAGGGAGAGAGGCTAGACCCTTCAACCTTTACCGAGCAGAGAGGCATGAAATCGCCTCATCCACTGGACAGGGAACAATTCTTCCTTAAAAGTTTCACACTCCCAAGAAGAGGCCAACCCCTCCCAATAACTTAGCAACCTCTCCCAAGAAGAAGGCACCAAAGAGGCTGAAGTAAGAGGCCATAAAGAGAAGAAAGACACATGCCAAGGAGACCCTTCCTAAGGAGACTATTGAGGAGACCCTCCATGATGATGTGCGTATGCTAAAGGGGACCACGATTGCGGAGCCTATCGGAGGGAAGAAGAGGGTAGTTATCATTCAAACCATCGCTGGATCTTAACCACTCTATTGTCACATTGTATTAGATAATAATTTGGTGGATTTGTTTAAGGATGTATACATATATCTCGTGTAGTGTAAGCACTTTTACTGGTCTGATTGTACCTTTCAAGGAGGCAACATTACTTAACCCTATGCTTTCATGGATAAAGTTCATTATTATGTATTATATGCTCTAGGAGAGGGAAAATGAATTATCCACAAAACCATCCATGGAATGCCATTTTGCAGCCTTCATAATGCAATACTATCTTAGCCAGGTATGCTTCTACTTTATGTCTACCAAATTAATAGGTTTCTAATATATAAGAATTGAATTTGATTGTCTAGCTTTTGCTATTGACACAGAAGAATATGTCAAGTGAGAAGCTGGCCAATTTGGCAAGGACCTAGTTTGACACTAAAGATAAAATGTGGCTAGACTATATCTTCATTCTAATTTTTGTGATAATAGTCACTTCCACCTCTTGGTAATTGATGTGTTGGAGGGACGAATCAAATGGTTTGACTCCATGGCAGGGTATGGACACAAGAAGAGGTGATTTGTCATTAGAAAACTAGTAAGTAATTATTGGTTACATTGATTGGAATGGTATGTTTCATTTCTATAAATTGTCTTCTTGTGGGCATTGTACAAATCTAAGTATATTTGGATGAGCTAAAAATATTCCTTGAGGACCATATGGGGGTTGCCTAAATGAAATGATTGAGGGTCCTCAATGAGAAGGGACTATATCAATCTATTCATGTTGATTGTTGATTTTTTCTTTTGTGCATTGTATACTCCATAAGTTCCTAGTTGCCTATTGGCTACACTCAGGTATATTGGTCAAATTTTACTCCACTTTAGATGCTCTAATTTTTTCATTCAATTATTAACAAGGGCACATAATTTTTTTCATAAATTATGTTAGAAGGACAAATTGTGACTATCGCCATTTTAATATTACATAATAATCACAATTGATCCCTCTACCATGTGTTGTTGTCACACATGTGATCGAACGTGACGATCGTCGGTGTTGTACAAACACAAAATACTTGCAAAAATGATAAATATTACTTAATAAGATTACACATTCAGCGAAACATAGTATAATTACATAGGCCAAGGACCATTGTACTTAGAGCCGATAGTTATACAAAGTTTATAAATCTCAAGGCACATCATGCCTTTAAACATTAGTCACATAAATCATTACAACAACCAGATAAATTATTCGGAATCTCTTCAGCTTCCACCTCTGTCCTTGTTGCAACACCTACATGATATAGGATGGTTGAGTATATTTATTTTCAATAAGTTGAGTTAAAATCTAAAATAATGCTAAACAGAATCCCCAAATCAGATATACTCTATTTGAAATATATTTGATAAGAAAACTAATTATTCAAAAGAAATTTGATTCAGAAACAGATCCACTACGTGTTGGTTAGTATGATGATGATAAAAATCCAGAGCTATGATACCAAACGATGTTCCTCCCGATGCTCATGGGGCAATTGGATGGCTCAGGAAGATAGGAGCTTTCCCATGATGCTCCACACCTTTTAAGGCATGAGCTAGTGCCCATTATTTTTCTCTGCAGGTATCCAGGTAAAATTGTATATTCCTGGTTCTTCAACTAAGGGACTACCATGATAGAGCATGCAAGCAAAACATAATTCAATGCATGCAATTATTTTTCCCAAGTATTATATTCTTTCTTGAAAAAGCAACAAATAAGCATGACCAAACAAAATGGCTGAGAAGAGTTTAAAACTACGAGCAAAGCATATATTTAAAGACAAATAATTTATGGGATTTTATTGTAATTTTTTCTAAATTAAGGGCTAGACCCCACCGTGGGCCCTACATTCATGATTGGATGACATGTGACCCAAATGACCCTTAACTTTTATTATTTCATTTCAGTGAGTTTTGGAATGATGAAACTCATTTTTAGCCTCAAAATAACCCTAATTAACCACTTAGAGTATTTTACTCTATTTTTACGGTCTAACAGTTTGTAAACATAACCTAATATCTTACTATTTAAAGAAAACCTTAGCCACTGACACATTTAGAGAAGGGCTGTGCAAGGTAGAAGGAGGTGCTCTATCCCTATTTCCTAAAGAGAAAAATCTGATTAAGGTGCAATTTCTAGCTCTAACCACTCCTAATTTTTTATTTTCTCTTAATCCTTCTTATGCTCATTTTTCCCAAATAGATTCTTGATTTCTACCATTAAAATATCATATTTTTAATTTAAATTTTAAACCCTAAATGGTTGATTTTTGCTTTTAACCAAAGGAAATCATAAATCTACCTATTTTCAAGTTGATTTAAGCTTATTAGTTGATTTCAATTAAGTTTTAACAAAAACCTTAATTTTTGGGTAGGATTTCTTGTGTAAAGCTTTTTTGTTGATCCAAGAACTTCATAGAGATAAGAGGATTTCATCTCATGTAGTTTTATGCATTGGTTTGCATGCTTGAAGGTTTAAGTGGGTTTTTTCTTCATTTTGTGCTTTAATTGTTATTTATTAAAAAAAATTATTTGTGGTTATTTTCTTGTGATTAAGCATTGAAATGATTAGATCTATCATGTTTTAGGATTGGATTTTGATATTATGAAGTTCTATGATAATTTTAGAATTTATCTCAAATTTCTAGATGTTTATGGTTTGAATTTGGGAAGGTTGAAGATGAACTAGGAAATGGGCAAAATGTGAATTGTTAAGGGCGTTCAAATGGCCCAACAGGTGTTCAAATGGCCGACCATTCAAATAGCATGTCTAGTCGATTGACTTGAACTTGTCTAGGTCTAGCATGGTGTTATACTTGACTTGAACTTGTACTTTGACGTTTTCATTACTCTTAATATATGATTTTAGTAGGGTAGAACTATGATAAAATTATGGATGCTTGCATATACAACCTTGATTATAGATTGTTTATGTTTTACATGTCTTAGCTTAGGTTTGAACACTATCACTTATGTACCCTATTGTGTAGGGGTTTATGATGTTATTGGACATAATGGATAATGTTTTATGCACATGTGGATTGATTTAAGCATGTTTACTTGTACTTGGGCTCATGTAACATTTTCTCATGTATGTACCATATTGCATGCATCATGAAAATGACTTATAAATGAGATTAATCATTATTAGCCGTGTTTGATCTATTGGATGCAATTGAAAGCCTTTAGTTGTCGGATTAATCAATTGAAGCCTCATCATATCGGTGTTACGTCCAAAAGGACGGGGTTTTTACATCCAATGGATGGGTTTTTCATCCCTTTGAGGACAAGTTTGCTCCCCGGGTGAAAAGAGCAAAATGTTATATGTGTGTTACTTAATAAGTTGTCTGGACCCTAAGAATCCAGGATGCTATGTTCGTCTGTGCCAGCTTGCCATGTATAGTTGCTCAGGATTGCGGTCTTGATCAGCAGTTTGCACGGGACTTCGGTCTTGATGAGCTATTTGCTCGGGACTTCAGTCTTGATGAGCAGGTTTGCTCAGGGCTTCAACCTTGATGAGCAATTTGCTCGGGGTTTCGACCTTGATGAGCAGATTTATTTTTCTCAATTGTGAGACAATCATAGTTTATTATTGCATGTATATGGAAGATAATGCTCATTGATACAAATTGTGTAGGAATAATTAAGCTTATGTTACACATGTGATTATGGTATGATTTGCATGGATATGTAGGATGGTGTGTGTGGTTGATGCACTTGATGTTGCAGGGCATATGTTTTTTTTGAGACATGGATATGCACGATATGTTTATGTTGAGAAATGATTCATGCAGGATGTGATTATGATAATGAGTTTCACATGTTTACACATGAGGTGTATATGTGTTATGAGCTATATTTGAACCCATGATGCACAAGTGACATGATATGTGCTTCTAGAAAGTGGATTATAGCATGATATGCTGGTGGCATGACTATGTGATGATAAATATGTTATATATATTATGATATGCAGGTGACATGAGTATCTGTTGATGAAATATTTTAAATATAGCATGATATACATGTAGCATGACTATGTGCCAATGAGACATATTATAGATAGTATGACATGCATGTGGCATGAGTAGATGTTTATGGATTATAAATTATGACATGATCCATAGGTTTAAGTGTTTATCTCATGATGATAGCTATTGTGGTTGATTATGTGATAGGTATTATATTGATTATGTATGTGTTGTCATTATGAATTTATTTTCTGTATTAAAACCCTTGCTAAGATGTGGCTCACCCCTCTTTATTTTTGTGTTTTGTTTTGGAGTTGTATGTTATGCCATGCAGGTTGTTCAGACAGGCTCTTTGTGGAACATGGGGATGGAGTTGATCATTGAGGGGATGTGTTTTATAGAGATGTCTTGATTATGTAAGTTGATTACATGTTATGTTGAAATTATATTATAAACTCTTATTAACCATTGTGGGCTTAGACTTTTTTTTAGTCATGCGAAGGTTGCTTTTGACTAAGGATGTGGGTACTCATGGAATAATATTTTTAATTAGTAGTTATTTCATTGCTCATTTTACTTTTGTACAAAGCATATGTGCACAAATCTGTAGTGAAACCAAGAATGGGTTAAGTCTTCTGCAATCTAACTATACTTTGTTGCTCTGTGTGCCCCTACCTCCTTGGACTAGGTTCGGCTTAGGGGTGGCATGTGTTGGGGCATGATATATTATCCTTGTAAAGATGATGGGAAAGGGCTACCTACTAAGGTGAGCCTATGCTAATGTGAAAATTCCATCAGCTTGACATCGAGAAAAATAAATAAAAAAGAAAGAAAAGATTGAAAATAATAAATGATGTAAGTATAGAGCATTCAAAAAAAGCTATGCCCTAAAAAATTATTTAATAAAAAACATCATAACTTATAAAAAGAAGTCTTTATTGAGTTTTTATTTTTCTATCTTTTTAGAAGGCAATGTACATATTTTAGATTAGAAAAATGAGAACTATATCTTTACTATTCTGAACAAATTTATCTCTTTTGAATAAGACCTTGAGAGATTAATGAGTGAAATAAACAAGAGTAAAAATTAGTGGTTTCTTCAAAAATTTAATAAAAGCTAGTTAAAACATTAAAAGGATGAAAAGAATATTAAAAATCACGTTTAAACAGTGAGGACCCCACAAGACCTTAAACTTCACTTATTTCATGTTAATGAGTTTTAGAAACTTTAAATTCATTTTTAGCCTTAAAATGAGTAACATTAGCCGTTTAGGGTACTAAATTGTATTTATAGCTTAATTTTTTTAGTATTTACACCCCAATGATTTACTATAAAAGGAAAGTCCTATCTCAATTTCAATTGAGAAAGGGTTGAGATTGGAGGCTGAGAAGTGCCCTAATCCCCCTTGCTAAAGAAGGAAACCAATTGAGGTATGTTTTAAGCTTTAATTTCTGCTAATCTTTTGGATTTCCCTTAATCTCATTTTCCCTCAAAATAGATTCTTGATTTACCCTATTAAAATAGGGATTTTTAATTTCTATTTTAAACCCTAAAATAGGAATTTTCATTTTTAATCAAAAGGAACCCTAGATCTACATACAAAGTGGTTTAAGCTTAATATTTGAATTTAATTAAGTATTAACAAAAACCTAACTTTGGGTAGGGTCACTTGAAAAATGAAGCTTCAATTTGGACCCAAAAGCTTGTTGAAGGTAAGGGATTTTCCTTTATGTGTATTGATATTTACGTTTTTAAGTTTAGTATGCTTTAAATGGGTTATTTCACATGTTTCTGCTATAATGGGGGATGGAATAAAGCATGCTCTTTTTGTTGATTTTCTTTTGAATTTGCTTAGGAATGACTAGATCTATCATGCCTTAGGCTTGTATTTTGATACTATGAAGTTTGGAAGTGATTTTAGGGTTTTCTTATCGATTTTGGGTATTTTCGGTTTAGTGTTTGTAAGGTGGACGACAAATTAGTTTTTTTACTGTTAAGGGCATTCAAACGACTATCTAGCTGATTGAATGGCCAAACGGAAATTTTTGCCTTTTTGTATATTTTGACCATTTTTTTGTTCCTCTTCCATAAATCTCATTTATTATATTTAAATATGTTATTTTTACCTATAAATGCCACTGTAAGTGCATGAATACCATCTTGAAAGCTATGATAATTTTAGCATGATATTCTCCTTGTCCTAAATTAATTTTTGATGATTCTCCATGTTTTATTGATGATTCTAGTAAGTTTAACTATGCATTTATGCTTGCACATGTGCTGCTATTTATTGGTGAACCATGTTACCATGTTCTAGCTTAAGTATAATGATGCTTATTCTTGCCTAAGTCTAGCATGATGTTATACTTTTCTTGGACTTATATTTTGAGGTTCTCAATATGTTTTATTCATGATTTCAGTAAAGAGGAACTATGATATAAGTCATGGATGTATGTGTATATTATTGATGATGGTTTGTTCATGTTACATGCTTAAACTTGAACACTACCATTATGTACACACTTGTGAAGGTATTTGTAGTGATTATTTGACACAAATAGACTATGAATGATGCACATGTGGACTAATTTGAGCATGTTCCTTATATTTGGACTCATGTAGCATTGCTCACGTATGTACCATGTTACATACATTATGAAAATGATTTATGAATGAGATTAATCGTAATTAGCCGTGTTTAATTAATTGGATGACATTGGTTGTCAGATTGATCGATCAAAGACTTATCTAAATTATTTTGGGTCCGAAAGGACATGATTTCATTTTGAGTTCATTTGGGAACATGATACCTCCCCAGATTGAAATGAGTTTAATTATGGTTGAGTTTATTTGTTGAGTTATCTAGACACTGAGAATCTAGC
Source organism: Saururus chinensis (assembly GCA_035235625.1). Taxonomy (NCBI): domain Eukaryota; kingdom Viridiplantae; phylum Streptophyta; class Magnoliopsida; order Piperales; family Saururaceae; genus Saururus; species Saururus chinensis. Next base: position 36,372,183 of record CP141140.1, read on the forward strand.
ATGGTATATCTGTATACACTGGCTACCATGTGCTGTAGGTTTCCTTTGTGGAAATCAGACTCTCCCCTGCAAGAGATTATGCTTGGCGAGCATACTGCCCTAGGTATTCTTTGTGGAAATCAGACATTCCCAGCCAGGTTCATCCTTGCTAGGCAAATTGCTCTAGGTTTCTTTTGTGTAATCGGACATTCTTATTTGGATTGTCCTTGGCGAACAGAGGGGGTAACTTACCCAATGCCCTAGGTTTCCTTTGTGGAAATCGGACATTGTTCTTAGCGGGCGGAATGATTGCTTATTTCTCTCTCTGATTAAGATATTCACCATGGTTGTTGATACAAGTGTATGCGATATTATGCTTATTTACATGGATTGTGTAGGGATGATGGAGCTATTTGCACATGTGGCTATGGCTTAACTTGTATGATATGTAGGACTAGTGTGATTGAGATACTTTTCATGCAAGGTGAATGTTTTCAGTAAGAATAGATATTTATAATAAGTTTATGTTGAAAAGTCACTCATCCATGATGTGATTATGTTACACATAAGGTGTATGATTGATGTGATGATATGTTGAACCCATGATGCGCATGAGGCATATGAAATTTATGATGAGATGTTATGGGTTATGGCATTATTTGTAGGTGACTTATGTGATGTTATGATGTCATATAAAATGGTATGTAGATTATATGAGAATGTGACCATGAGTAGATGCTTATGGATGGTTAATTATGGCATGAATGCTCAGGTTATGTGGATATCCCATGATGAATGTGTATGAGGGTTGATAATGTGATTAACTTTATATGATTTACTTATGATGTCATTTTGGATTTACTTTTTGCATTTAAAAACCCTTGTTGAGCTTGCGGCTTGCCCCACTTTCTCGTGCTTTATTTTGGGGTTGTATAACATGCCATGCAGGTGGTCAGGATGGACTCTATGAGCATAGGGGTGGTGATGTCGCTTAGGAGGGACCATTTAGAGATCTTGAGCTCTATGATTATTTACATAGCTTGTGTTGAAACTTATGTTTACTTGATTATGCTTCATACTCTATTTGTCGAGATCGGCTTAGACTTTTGTTATCCTATGTGGGCTTAGACTCTATTACTTGAGCGATGTGAGGGCTATGTTGAACTAAGTGTGTGGGTTTTACGTGGACTAATACTTTATTTGTAGTCCTTTATTTTCTCATTTCGCTCCTGTACAAAGTTGATGTGTGCAACTTTGTTGTAAACTACCCAAGTAGGGGTTAAGTCTTCTGCAATTGAATGTTACTTCATCTCGTAGTATGCCATCCTCCTCAGGACCGGGTCCAACTCGGGGTTGGCGGGTGTAGGGTGTGACACACCATATATAACATAAACATCACTGTCCCTACACAACTTGTACCAAGGAGCATTATATTCCATACACATGCATAAACCATCCGGTGAATGTCTCACAATTGAAAAAAATAATCTTACTTAATCTGGCAAAAGCACAAGCAGACCTGCTTACCTAAGATAATCCTTAGTAGGGAAGGCCCGAATTCCAAATTAGGAAAACTAGAACAATTTGGGTAAATTCCCTAATTGGGAAATTACCCCCTGCTCACCTAGGACAATCCCTAATGGGAAGGTCCAAATTCTCAAAAAGGAAAAATAGAGCAATTTGAGTAAATCCATAACTGGGAAAATACCCCCTGGTAAGCCGGTGCACAAGGACATACCAGCTTGGATTCTTAGGTCTAGCTAACATATTAATTTCGCACATAGCAAGTCCGCTCTTCTCAACCTGAGGAGGAAGCCAATCCTCAATGCGACGTAAAACAACATCCATTGGATGCAAAACCCCATCATTTCGGACATAAAACCAATTCAATAAACCTCCTAGTCTAGCAAACAATGATATCCAATTGTATACAATCAACTAAACATGAGAAATCATCTCTTAGAAAATATTTTTATGATGCATGCGACATGATACATACGTGAGAAAAGTTTAATGAATGTAAGTATGAATAAGAACCCTCTAATAAGTCCATATGTATATGTTGCATGGTCCATTTGTGATAAATTAAATCATATAAGTATAAGCAAGAATGTACATATATGGTAGTGTTCATACTTAAACTAAATATGTGGAACATTAATCACTTATAATCAGTGTGACATGGGAAAATATTTATAATTTATCATGGTGGTGACCTACTAGAATCATGGAGTAAATACGAAGAAATTATTGAAATACAGATTAAAAGAAGTATAGTAATCCTAGATCAGTATAGACATTTTCATGCTTAAGCTAAATCATAATCCAAAGAGGGTTTATATGCAATTAAGTGACGTTTATAAGTAACCATAACTCATCATAATCATAGAGAATTTAAATTATGAGAAGAAAACAAGAAATCACCAAAAATCCACATAAATGGCTTATTTCACCAAACTACAATATGGCTGTTCAATCGGTCAGAAAAGCCATTCAAATTTTTGGCCATTCAAACGGTTTGTTATCCCGTTTGAATGCATGTAGTAGTTCAATTTTTTTGTTTATCTTCAGCCTCTTGAAATTTAAACCGATTTTTTTTCAAAATTCCATGTAATTTCAAATAGCATCATTGAAAATTATATCATCAAAATCTAAGCTTACAACGTGATGGATCTAAGCATTTCTATGCAAATTATAACAAAATAACAATAAATCACATACCTTTAACAAATCACCATTATACATCAAGATATAGCAAAACTTAAATAAAACCTATAATCATGCATTCCAATGAAGAAAACCACTAAGGTAAAAACCCCTTACTTCTACAAGTCTTTGAATCCCTGAAAGAGCTTCAATCCTCAAGAAATCCTACCCAAAAATTAAGTTTTTTAGTTAAACCTAATTAAAACTAGGTAATATACTCAAATCAACTTGGAAGAAGATAGATCTAAAACATCCTTCGGTTAAAAATAAAAAATAACCTAATTAGGGATCTAAATAGAAATTTAAAAATAAGATTTTGATAGTAGCAAATCAAGAATCAAGATAGGAGAAAAGAAGATAGAGGTGATTAAGACCAAAAATAAAATGATCAGGGGGTGATTTAAGGGTAAAATTTACCTTAATCAAGGTTTCTTATTTTGGAAATGGGGGTAGAGTAAATCTCATTGCTTAACACAGCTCTTCCCCATTTGGAAATGGCTAGGGTTTTTCCTTATACAGTAAAGGTTTTGTGCTTAGAATATAACTATTAGGTTTGAAAATATGGGAAAATGCCTTAAGTGACCAATTAAGGGTATTTTTAACCCAAAAAAAAATTAATCACACCCAAACCAACTTAAATAAAACACTAGTAGGTTGAAGCTTAAAATATGATGCACGTCGTCCAACATGGACATGGGCCCCACGGTGGGTCCACACCTCGGCCAAGGGAAAAAGTAAAAGAAAATAAGCCTTCAAATAGGAAAAATTTTGGTAATTCAAGTTTGACACTATTACTCATTAAGAAAATTAAACCTTAAGAAATTAATAATTAAACTAACCCATAACTCCAAAAATTAAGTTAAACTGATAAATCAACAAAAATTCACACTAATAATGAAAAAAATAAGAGATCTTACATTGAGAGAACACTAAAACAGAAAGAAGATGAATTAGTTTTGCCTTATCAAGAGGCAAATATATTAGTGGAGTTAAATATCGAACTTAAGAGAGAAGTGAATGACCTTAAAACTGACCTAGAGAGTGAAAAAGAAAAGTCTTGTGTTCTCAATAGAGAACTTTTGTCTTCTAAAGTGAAATTAGATGGATTTAAGAGAGGGAAAATTAAGTTTTAATCTATGTTGAACATTGGTCAAACCAACATAATGGTTTAGGTTTTAGGAATTACTCGTCTACCCCATTAGCAAAACCTACTATCTTTATGAAGGCAAAAGAGAGTGACAAAAGCCCAAAGATCACTAGTGCCCAACCCACCTAGATCAAAAGTAAAAGGACTAAGAATAGGTTTAGTATTGTAGGTGCATGTAGCATATGCCATAGTGATCCCAAGTGAGTGTCCAAAGAATTATCTTTTCAAACTTAGGTCAATGAAGAAGGAGACGAAGCACACTACCAATGTTACCACTAATTTGCCCAACCAACTTTATGAAAAGAAAATGAAGAGAGTGTGGGTGAGGAAGATTGATCTTTAAGCTTTGAAGTTAGTGCACCTTAGATTGCATGTGGATAGGTTGGCTAGGCAAAACTAAGGGGTTTGTCATAATTAAGCAAAGAGATTCTGATTTTTTTCCATGGTATGATTATTTCAATTTTTTGGACATTCATGTTTTTTTGTTTTTACACATTTTACTTTGTTTTCACATGTCTCTAATTCATAGGTTTGAATTGGAATAAATTTTTTTTAAAAAATAATATGATAAAAAACACAAAATAATTATTGTAGCTTTTGCTTGTTTTTGCAATTAGCATTGATTTTGTTTAGTTAGTTCGGCTCTTAAGAGATATTAAAATAAATTTTCTTTTAAGTTGAAAAGCAACATGATTAGTTGTCAAATATACCTTATGAAGAGAAGGATATACCAAGGAGAGTGAAGATCAAATTAAAGAGAATTATTAAACATAAGTTGATTTAGGCGCTTGGATTATAGTGGAGTATTAGTGATCAAATTAGAGGATCTTTTTGTTAAATTTCTATTTAGATCTCAAAAGAAAAGAAGGAAATTCCATATAATGTACTTTAACATTTATGAGTCTTATGTACTTTAATACATTTAGTTAATAGAATTGTCTTCGTAAAGATAACGGGGAAGGGCTAGCTAATTAAGTTGGCCTAAGTTAGTGTGTAGCTCCCATATGCTTGACATCAAGGAAAATGAATGAAAAAAAAAGAAGATTAAGAAAAAAAAAATGATGCAAGTTGAGAGGATTCAGAAAAAAGTTAATCCCTAGAAAATGATTTGAGGAAAAATATCATAACTTAGAAAAAGACAAGGGCAAATTCTTATTGAGCTTTTATTGTTGTAATGCTTTAGGAAAATAATGTAAATAGATTCTAGCTAAAGTGAGTTGAAAAATAAGAACATAGTCTTTACTACGGTTTGATTAAATTTGTTTCCATTTAGTTAAGAGTGATCTTGCAAGATTCAACATTAAAAGAGACAAGAGTTGCAAATATTAGTGGTTTCTTCAAAAAATTAATAAAAGAGGATTAATATGTAAAAAAGAAGAGAATAAAGTTGACACTAACATACCAGTGGAGTTGACTAATCGAAGGCAAGGTATCAATAAACATAATATGTGGATGCACTTAGATTAAAGGTAAAATAATTAAAAATTTGTGGGAGGGAGCCAACTATGCTTATTTTAACTGTTGATTTTAAAAATGAGTTTTGTTGGTAGGAAATTTTTTATTTCAACGGAAAGTATCTTGAGATTTTTTTAGGAATTTATTTAATTTTTTTCAAAATTTTTGGAAATTTCCTTTTTTTAGAAAATCAAAATTTGAAGTTTCTCATGATCAATCAATCGATCCCCAAAGCGTTTGATCGTTGGTCAGGTTTTCGTGTTGAAGCACTATATTAAATTTGATCAAAGCTCATTTTACCCTCATTTCACTCCATACTCTTTCAAAGGTTGCATTTGTGCGATTAGAGGCTATTTGGGTGATTTTTACACAAAACAAGATGAAATTTAAAGGTCAAACTTTCGATTTTTGTCACAGGAAAGGAATGTACCAAACCAAAAATATTGGTTTTTGGTGCTTTTGAAATAGATTTTAATGATTTTTGACTTGATAGGAATGTAAGGAATAGTTTGATCTATGTTTTTTACTAGTTTCATGTCATTTGATCATCAAATTGTTAGTTTTGATGAAAAATTTATTGTTGTTTCAAGTTTTCACCTCAAATTGGGGATTTTACAAAATTGGACATTTTTGATTAAAATTAGCAGTAGATCTAGTTATGAATTTTGTTCTAATAATTGATATCTACATTGTATCAAAATTTGAAGTCAATGTAACACAATTTTTTTAGGGTTTTATTTGATTTCAAAATTTTGATTTCTCACATGCATTTTAATGATATTTGAATTTCTTGGGAATTGTTATTATTTATTTCTTTGTTCCTAGTTATGCTTAGCCCTAGGAATGTTTCTTTACAATGTATTTAGATGGGGAGAGTAAAGATGTAGAAGGTCACCACAGAGTCTTGATGAAGGGATTTAGGGGCTCCGACTAGCGTAGCAAAGAGGGTTAGACCTATTCGGTGTGAACGTAGTTAGTTCACATCCCACTAGGGTTTGCTATAGACTAGGTCAAGCCACGTCCATACTTGATGAACTAATTTAGGACCTTTTCTACATCTGGTCGGACTATTTTTCCACGTCTAGTCTGACAGTGGTACTCATCACTATGCGTGGAGGATGATGATTCCTTTGTTGGAGTTGTAGGAGGCTTGTAGGTGAGAGGTTCAACTGATGTTATTGCTGAGGTGAGTGGATGTGAGAGATGAGATAGCTCACCTACCCACAATTTGCTGGTTATGAGTTTTTGACAAATAGTGAGCTTAGTGGGACTTTGATAGGTCATCACAGAGGTCTGGGACTGGATGTGTCATTGCTTGCACACTCCATGATCGTTGATTTATGCTTGCTGCATGTCATAGCATAGCATGACCTATGGATTACTGATAAGTATGAAATATATATCTATTTTATACTTTTTTTTACCTTACTTGCTAGTATAGATTAGGTTAATTTAGATTTGTTATGGTTTATTTAGATTAAGATAGATATTAATATTTTAGTTTAACTATTAATTAATTTTGGGAGTAATTATTAGTTTAAGCATGCATTTGAATCAAGTTTGGATTTTATTTATGTTCTATATGTCTAAAATGTAAAGATTTTATGTTTTGTAGGTAAAGTATACTTATCGAGGCCCTTGAACAATGTTTAGAATACTCTTGATATGATTTAAAATGATTTGGATAACTTTTTGGAGTTATAAATAAGTTGACAAATAATATGAACATGAAATGAAGAGCTTAATGAATAGAGTAGAAAGCTAGACAAGAATATGGACTGCCCAGTGAATAGGCTTAGCTTTCTAAACAAAAACTAGACACGAAACTGAACAAAGTTGCCACATTGTAAAAATATTATAGCTGTTTGCACCGGAATGTAGGGCATTGGAATGGAATAACATGTAGTTTCTTATTTTGAGCCGGTTTTGAGTCTTTTTCATATTAGACTTCCTCCTATGATTCTTATGCCTTTATAAAGACATATTTGACTCAAAATTGAGGAATAAAAGTAGATTTTCTTAAGAGAAAAAGGGAAAAGAAGATGGAGGAGCATTCAAAATTTTCAATGAAGATTCAAGAGTTTTCTTCTACCATGCAAGGATAACTTTTTTAACTTTGGAGTTGATGAAGCTATAGATAAATTTTAATTTTTTTCTTTTTAATTTAGATCTTAGTTGTGAATAATGACAATTGCATGATAAACATTTCCTTTTTAATGGAAGTGCTTTTCAAGTCTATTCAATTCTATGTTGATTTATTGTCTTGTAGATGATAGATTGATTTGGTTTTGATATTTACATCGATTATAATTTATATATTTTAGTTGAGATGATCATGAAATAGTTTTGATGTTCATATGATTAATGAATTGGATGAGTTATACTAAGATGAGATGATTCATGCCTATAGTTGTTTAGTGTAGATGATTCGTGTTATTGTCGAAGATAGTTCATGCCATGGATTTAATTAATGATTCTTTCTGAAGCTATTCTAGCTTGTAGCTGAGAATACTTGTTCATGTTTACACTAGATTTAAATTAAAGGTTAAGAAATTGTTATGGTTTTATAGTGAATTCAATTTCCTAAGTAATTTCCATCATATTGATCTCTAACTCTTAATTTAGTTGATTACTTCTATTACTTAATTTATGTTTAAGTTTTTATTAGTTTTCAATTAACAAATTGTTAACTTTGATGTAGTGATTAATTTATCCGTCCCTGAGGTTCGACAACCCTTAAATACTTATCTTAGTACGATTACCTTGTACACTTGCAAATGGTTTAATTATAAATGATCAATTGCTCGTAAGGAGAGGCTTGATCGAACGATGGCTAGGATTCTTTACCTTTTTGAACTACTAGAGCTTCAACTTGAACTTCCATCTATGATATTTGGTTAGATGATGACATTTTAACATGGACATACACATGAGATGTTGTCTTGCCCATAGATCTTATGTTGGATTTTTTCCTTTGTTTATGTTAGGATCCTACGAGGCAAGATGACAATGGTTGAGATGTGTCATATAGATGCAACTGTTGTTTAACGGATGCTATCACATCACAAAGGTCAGGAAGGAGATCCGAAGGAGCATCAGACCCTAGATGATATTCTAGCACCATAGATATAGTTAGATCAGTCATATAAACCAGTTACTTGAGCAAAGTTTTGTGCATGTCAGGATGCAATACTGCAGGGTCTTGCATATCAGAAGAATGCTTCATGATAGATTTCAAAGGATTGACAGTGAGGAGGAGCATTTTGATGATAAAACTTATTGATTTTTATGTTTTCGCATCACTTTTTCATGTATATAGTTGTTTGATCTTGTTTCAATTTAGTTTATATTTCATGTGGCTATCAAATGTATTTTGAAACAAATTATATGATAGATATATTATTATGGTCAATTATGTAGTGTATTGATAAGTAATAGCTAAAGGGGGAGATTGTTAGAACATATGTGTTATATGTTAGTTTAATTGACTAATTTCTTTGTTAAAATTATATAAGAAACCTTGAGTATGTAATAAGTCTCAAAATCTGATTAGATATTTTGTGGTCAAGTCAGGTTTGGAATTAATGGACTAGAAAATATGAGCAAACATGTTCTTATGGATCAATATTGAAGACTAAAGGATGTTTATGGGTTCTAAAGCTTATTCAGTTCACATTCTCATTCCAAAATCACTAGAAGAAGTTTCAGAAGCGATTTTAGAGGCTTCAGAGCGTAAAATAGATAAAACTGTCATTAAACAATGTCATCAATTGATCGCTGAAAACATCAACTGATTGAATTGATTGCTTGTAGATAACCAGTTGAACAGAATCAATGAATTGATTGATTGCCCTAAGAAATGATCGATCAGCACCTAAATCAGTCTTTGGTAAAAAGAAGTCGAGAGTTTATCAAATAATTGCTTAGTAGATAGATCAATCGCACAAGGAATTGTGTGTTAGATATAGTCCACAATTTATCGCTATATAAAATGATCGATCATTGTCTAAAATGATCGATTGCAAACAATTTTAGTTGTCATAAATTTTTTTTCCGGATTGGATTTCTTTCCAAATTGAAGTCAAAGTGTCAAATCATTTTTATACCTGTATAAAGGATAATAAGTGACAAAAATGAAGAGAGGAAAATATAGAAAGAATTGGAGAAGCAAGGAGAGACCTTTTTATATTATTTTCCTTGAGAATTCAGAAAGGAGTTTGAAGAGAATATCAATGGGAAATTCATGTTGATACACAACTAAAAATAGATGGTTTCAAAAATAAACTTCATAGAGGAGTTGCAAAAAATCTTCAGTGAGAGATTGAAGAACCCAAAGGCTAAAGTCAAAAACACAAGAGGAGTTTGTTGAAGGCTAGAAGAAAATAAAGACATAACAAGGAGAGATTAAAGTACTTGAGGAGAAGACTTAAAGGTAAGCAACGACAAGAATTTGTAGAGATCCAAATAAAATGAGTTTGTGTTAGAGTAAAAGAAAAGGTTGGTGGTTTGTTTATGTCAATGATTGTCTTGCTTGCTAGTACATTGATTTAGTCTTAGTTGGTATTGCCATGGTTTTTTACTTGAGTTTGGTTATTTCATGTTAATTTCTTGTATGTTTGTGTGGTTTGCATGAATGGTTTGTTGATTGATTGATCATGGATGGAGATTAATACTTAGATTTGTTTATTCCACTTTAAAAATAAATCCATGCACATCGAAGATATATACTGTAGTCTTTATCTTTGTTGGATAACTAGACTAGGGGCAATCTAGTGACCTACTACCCACATCTAGATGGATATTCAACTCTCAAGTTTCTAATGTGGTTGCTTAATCTGTGTTTTCTCCATATAATTTTGTACTTACCTTTGTCTATTTCTGACAAAAGTGGGGAGTATATTACTAATTTATTATGTGCACAAAAAATTTAATGGAACTTGAATGTCATATGTCATAAGTATTTGAATATTTAAATTTTATATTTACTTATTTCTTGGAATAAAATTATGCAGGTATGTTCTTGTTTGTGAGGTGTAGGATGATTACAAGTTGAAGATCACTATGCCAAATTAGATATAATGTCTTAGGTTAAGGGGGTGAGTCATTATCAAAGATGAACAACTGTCAAAGTCTTATCAATGTAAAAAGGGTTATAATTTTCATTTGAAGATGATGGGTTGTAGTGTTTTGTCATAAAGTAGCCAAAGGAGGAGATTGTAAGAACATATGTGGCCATATGTATCGTGTTGGTTTATTTCAACGAACAAAATAATGTAAAAGTGAAGCATAATTTGAGTCATAGAATAAAACGCTTACTACTCAAGATCACATTGCTCAGATGAAGTAGATCTAAAGACTCATATGTGTTTTTGCAAGTGAAAATATACACACACATCACATAACATACTTGGATAAAAAGGGTTTATCATATTAGAGTGTGAGGAAATAATGAGTGAAAAATTATATATGAATGTAAATTTTGCATCCATTATTAATCGATATTAAAAAAGGGATTAATCGGGGAAATTTTTGAATTTTGGTACTGTAGCAACATTATACCACTGTAGTGATTATTTAGTTACTATAGCAATCTTCACAATATGAAGTTGAGACGATGGGCTATTAATGGGTTAATGTAGTGATCAATTGCTGAAGCCTGTAGTTTCCCAAAATAGGCCATTAAGAGTTAGCTTTGATTCCTATTCAAGGGCTAATACCTAAACCGACTTAGTTATCTATATAAGGGATTCTTTGGATATAGGAGAATAAGAAGGAAGTCATTGTTAGCATAGAGAGAGATTGCGATTCTAGTCTATTAAGTTTTAAGGGTATAGTCTTTCCTTTGGGTATATGCATTGAAGACCAATTCAATTAGCCCAAGAGTGAGGAAAATTCACAACACAACACACAACAAATTGATGAAGAGTTGTCGTAAGCTTTAATGAGAGATTGATGAACCCAAAGGCTAAAGTCAATAAAACAAGATGAGCTCGTTGGAGGCTAGAAGAAGACAAAGACAAAGCAACTAGAAGAAAAGTTTTCAGTGCTTGAGGGAGAAGGCTTGAAGGTTAGCAACAATAAGAATTCGTGGAAATCTAAACAAAAAGTGTTTGTGTTAGAGTAAAAAAAAGTTTGTAATTTGCTCGTGTCATGCAAGTAACCTGCTTTCAAGTAGTGCATCAATTTAGTCCGAGTTCGGGCTGTCGTAATTTTTTATCATAGTTGGGGTTTTCCATGTTAAATCCTTAATGCATGTTTTATGGTTTGATTGCTTAATAGCTTGACCATGAATGCACATCGTCATTATATTTTTATTGTTTTTGCTATAGAAATAAAATTGTGCATAGAGGCTAAAACTCATAATACTTACTTGCCAAAGTACTAATTTTAGGAATATTCTAATGATCCGCTAGGTTGATTAGATAGATATTAAATTCTCAAATCTAAGTTAATATAACCCTAATCCATGTAAAAGTGTAGTGTCTTTCACCAATTAACCAAAATGTTTTAACAATTATGTTAAAATTATTTGACATAAGTGTTAAATCGGTTTACCAAAATGTTAAATCATTTAAACAATCGTATACCCTAAATTGACATTGGTGTTCAAACATTCGGGCATTATTTTTAAATCATTTGATCACTATTGTTTTAACAAAATTCTAATTTTGTCCACCAACTAACCAAAATGTTTTCACCCTTGTGTGAAAATGATTTGACATAAAAGTAAAAATTGGTTTAACACAATGTTAAATCATTTAAATAGTCCTAAACACTAAATTGACAATGTTGTTAAAACTTTTGGACACTTAAGTTCAAATGATTTGAAAAAAAAGTTTTAAACTTTTTGATAACAACCCCAAAATCAAACATTTCAAAAATTTTAATCACATTTGTCAAAACATTTTTATCTAAGGTTTAACCAATCTAAAAAAAGCTCAAAACTTTTTTATAACAACATCAAAATCGAATAGTTCAAAAATGTTAATCACATCTGTCAAAAAATTTTAACCCGAAGGTAGAAATGATTTGAAAAATCTTGTAAAATAAACATTTCCCCCGAAACCTACTTTCCTAAATGATGACCATTTCCACAGACAAATCTGTAAATGAATTTGCCATTTCAGATTGACATCCAAGGCCCCAACTGATTCCGCAACAACTAAGATACTTCTAGAATTTGTTGCCTCGGTAGAGGATGCACCATTTGGACTAGGAGCTCTTCAATGGAGGGTCCTAGGCCTCCTTGGTGAGAGCAGCCCCATATTGGAAACAATGATGAGACCAGGAGGAACTACAAGGTGAGGAAGAGCTTCTAGTCTTCATCATATGCATCATTGTGCATATAAAGAAGAGTCTAGAGAATCTAGTCTCTTTGTAGCTTTCTTGGCAAAGCGTGCCCATTTGTTTTTACCGCTCACATTCAATGGACACATTAAGCAGGGAGCAACTCTGCACTAACCGAATGGAGGCATGAGGTGGTGTGGGAAAAAATGTGATAATAAGGCATAAATCTAAAAACTAGCAATTCCTGCCGAAAATGCTGAATATTTGGAATTCTTCACACAATGACTTGAAGTTTGATAAAACCTTCTACAACTTATAGACCCAACCCATAACCAAACCAGAACCGTTTTGAACTTGGGACTTATCAAAAAGGAGAGGTTCAATCCTATTATTAGTTGTGACCAAGCTTTGGCTCTTTGATTTTGGGCAACATGATTTAATGTGACATTTTCATGTGTGATGTATGCCTGAAGGTGCAAACTCCCCTTGTGGGATCATGACATGGCTTTATAAAAGTTTGGCCCCATCCTATGTGCAAGGGATTTCACATATCGCATCTATGAAAGGGCTAGGAAAATGGCTCAAATGGGCACTCCAAGTGTTAATATGGGGGGCACTTAGTTCCACCTAAAAGAACAAATCAGGGGGCTATGGTAATCCTTTCAACCTAGAGACTCTCTAGATGGGCATCTTTTGAGCTCACATGTACACAAAGGTTAATGAAACAAGAAATGCAAATGTGCAATGGACCCTTTAGTAGCCACCCAATTTTGTGGAATGAGAAATGCATTGCAATGCCTTGGCAACATGTTGGCATGGCCGACTGGCAATATAATGTTAAAGGACACTCTTATCACCTTTTTAGGGTTAGAGCCAGTTGCTTAGGGGACTCTTTGGGCTCATGATTTCAAGGGTTTGATAAAATTGATGTTCGAATCTTGACTAGTTCAATAGCCATAATGTGGGGTCCACAGAAAAGAGTAGCAACCATAGAAAAGCACTTCCAATTCTTCCCATAATCTGCAACTAGTCCTAGTAACCACACCAACTTTAACTAAGAAAATATTATCCCTCAACTTGAACTTCAACTTTAACTTGGAAGAATATCATCTCACTTGGAAGAACCAGATTGATTTTATTTCTTACAAGATAGATGATGGTATGTTACCTACTTTTAGTTAAATCATTGGGTTGGAAACTTCACACTCCTTCATAATTATGGTCAATGTTTGTTGCACCAATTGGAAATTCATCTTCTTGGGAGTATATCCAATTGTTTGATCAATGGGCATTGGAAATAATCTCCTCACATAAACTTGAGAGATGATCATCTTCTTCAAGTCATTAAAAATCACAGTTCAACTCTCTCTCATGATGTTGATGTCATTGTATGGAAGCCAAATTCTTCGGGTAAGTTTTCTACCAAAATCTACCAACAAAGTTGAAATGGACCTCTCTATTCTCTTAAACACCATATACCTCATCACTCCTTTAATAGTTGGATGATGCCACATAAGCATCTTCTCACTTTGGATAAAATTCAAGTTAGAGGCTTTCATATTGTTAACCAATGTATCCTTTGTAAGGCAGATATTGAAATAACCCAATTGTTATGAGTTCAATTATAAGTAGGTCGTTAGTATTTAATATTTTATTAGTAGTAGTATACTTATTTTGATTAGTTTCCCTAATTAGATTATATTCCTTAGAATAAGGTGCTATTAAGCCTATGAAATGTAGGACACTTCCTCTCAAAGAATTATACATTGAGAATTCAGAATTAGCCAGTTTATTACATCTTTGTTTCTGTCTTTTCTCCCATTTCTCCTCTGTATAACCCCTGTAGTAATGAGCTACAACATTGGTATTGAAGCCCTCTTCCTTCCTGAGCCTGCGGTTCATGGCGTTCGGGATTCATAACCAGCAAAAAAAATAGCCTGAATCAGCCTCCCACATGGCTGACTCCGCTGCCCTTGACCCCTCTACCCCGTCACCATGGCATCATGATCTAGAGTCTACTCGCCATGAGCTTGCCGTTGAGAAGCACTTTGCTAACCACCATCAGGTCTCTAACACCCTTGAAGATACAATGTGCAAATTGGAGACGGATCTTCAGAGAGCATTCCAAAAAATTGACGACACTAACCTGAAACTGGACGATCGTCTAGCTGCGCACCACCACCAGTTGACTGTAGAGTTCGCAGCTCTCTCTAAGTTTATCCGTGCACATTGTCTACCATAGCTCCTCATCAAAATCCAATCGGTGGTTAGCCGCTGGTCTTTGGTATGTTTGCAGAGACCTCTTCCAGCCTGCTTCCTCACACGCCATTATCATCAGAGGCAAGTCCATCTTATTTTTTTCCACCATCGACTGCCAGCCTCCGTCATTCGTTTCATCTGCCCGCTATTTTTCCCACCATCGTCCAACTTGTACCGTCCTCAAGCGTGTCACCACCGTATGTGGCCTTGGGCTCCACTGCTATTCCGCAATCATGTGCACCCTCCGCGATCCCATTGCTCAGCCAGAGCACTACCTCCTCCCAAAGTGCTGCCTTTTCCCTTCCGTAGCAAGTTGCTCACTCTCTTAGCAGCACCACCCCAAGACAACCTCCATCCTGAGGTGGTGCAGCCATCGGCCGCCTCTGGTTCACCTCTTTCCACGGCCCAAATTGTCACTTCGCTAGGCCTTGATTGCTTCTCACTTACGCCACAATCGCTAGAGTACCAGTTCCCGTTTAGCCCCGCTGCCGACGGCATGCCTCCGTTGTCGCCGGTGATCCACCCAATTGTACCCAGCTCTCAGATGGGATTCGTGCGATCGTGCGTCTAATGCCTGCAGGACACCCTTACCCTTCTCCACTTCCAAACCGTCCATGCATCCTCATCACATAACCAGCTGGACAACCGGGGCCCACGAGGGCATGCTCCAGATCTTCAATTCCTAGGTAGCTCTTTTGTAGGTCATCCAGGTTCAATGGGTTCTTCTCATGTGGGGCCTATCTTTGCCCCACTACCGCTGGCCCCATGCCCTCAGCCCATGTTCTTCCCACTCAGCAGCCTTGGGTGGCAGTTGCTGATAATCAACTATGACTGCCAGTAGTTGTTCCACAACACAATTCCAACTAGAATTCACGTCCTCCGCCACCGCTCAACAGGCCATAGGCGGATGAAGATGACCTACACAGTTTGGAAGATCTCTTTCGTAATGACTGTCTATCATGAGCGTGATGCTCGTCACCCTAAGGCACATGCATGGCGTTTTGATGATTCTCATGTTGGTTCCAATGAAGGCCATATCCAAGCACGTCCTGCCCACCTCACATTTCCTATGTTCAACAGTGATGATTCAGATGAGTGGGTTTGACATGCTCGTCATTTCTTTTGATTCCACCGTACCCCTAAAGATGACAAGATTGATATGGCTTCCTTTAACATGGAGGGTTGTGCTCTCCCTTGGCTTGATCATTATCTTCATCACAATGCTTGTGCTACCTGGGATGATCTTTAACAAGCCTTAATTGTCGTTTTGGGCCTTCAGCATATCACAATTTTAACAAACTCCTCTCTCGCATTTGTCAAAAAACTACCATCCAAGATTTTGTGGATGAATTGGAAAAGCTGGCCAATTGGGTCTGCCATTAGCATGAAGATGCTTTAGTTGGAGGGTTGCATGACGATATCTGCAATGAGGTAGATACTTTCAACCCCCAGACCATAACTGAGGCTATTCGTGCCGCTTGCACTTGTGAAGAGAAAGTCAATAATCATCGATGTCATCTTCGGCTTCCAGCCCTTCTCTCCTCTTTGAGTACTCCCTGCTCCACGGCCCCCACTGCCGCTATTCTGGTTATAAAGCTCTCCCAAGCTGAGATGACTGCCATCCATTTTAAGGGTTTGTGTTACAATTGTGAAAAAATATATGCACCTGGCCACTGTTGCAAAACTTTTCACATGTTTATTACCGAGGTGGATGAGAGCCCCATCCTAGAGTTCAATGCTGATTTGGCCATGTTCGTCAATGACATCCATCCTATCATATCTTTCCATGCCCATCAGGGTGTTGATTGCTCCTTATACTATGCGCGTAAATGACCAAATGGAAAAAATGTGTCCTTGTCTTGATCGACACCGGGAGTACTCATTCCTTCATCAATGAGGTGCCCACACATTGGGATTGACAATTTCCAATTGTTCTCCATTTGAAGTTATGGTCGATGATGGTGCCAAGCTCCGTTGTTCTAGTGTTTGTCATGGCGCCACTTTATTTCCCTAGGGTGTCCCTATTACTTCGGATTTCTACCTTCTTCCTTTGAAGGGGGCTGATGTCGTGCTCGGGATTAATTGGCTCTGTACCCTTGGCAAAGTTAAATGGGGCTTTAATCAAATGCATCTCACTTTCAAACTGCTAGTGACAAGCACCGTCTTAGTGCCCATCCACCAGAGAAATTGCACATCATGCAGTGGCCTTGAGGACAAGGCCTAGCAGAAGCCGTGGTGGATTATTAAGAACTAAAATCAGGGTTCTTCTTAGTTTTCTTTATTAGGCTTTCTATTATAAGTTGGTCCTTAGTATTTAACGTTTTATTAGTGGTAGTATACTTGTTTTGATTAGTTTCCCTAATTAGATTATATTCCTTAGAATAAGGTGCTATTAAGCCTATAAATTTTAGGACTCTTCCTCTCAAAGAATTACGAAATGAGAATTCAAAATTAGCCAGTTTATTATTTCTTCCTTTCAGTCTTTTCTCTCCCTTCTCCTTCGTATAACCCTATTGTATCAACAAGCTACAACACCAACACATTTTCTTCTCTTGTGGCTAGTCTAAGTGGATTATGAGTTCTATATTCAGGCTTTTTAGAGTGGTCATTCTTGAAATTTAGCTCGAGAATCCCTTGATCATATTCCTTTCCTTAGTCATTCTATTGAAAATCTAGGATTGCTTCTCATGTTATTCATGAATTGCACATTATATTTTCTCTGGAGCGAGAGGAATAATCGCATCTTCAGAAATGAAAGAATTCACAAGAGATCTCTTTTTATGCTATGTGAAAGTCAAGTTAGAATGTATGTAACTAACAATCCTTATCTCTCTAAGATTGTTGGTCAATTTCCTTTCCTCACAGAAAGATGGAGTATGTAGTTTTCTTTTTAATGTCTCATGAATTTGTTTCCTGCTTGATTTAATAGAAGGGAGTTTCCTCTCCCTTTTCTTGATAAAAAACACTTTAACTAAAAAAAAAAGAGTGCAACAAACACATACTAGCCCACAAGATTGTCTTCCCCACCCATCATTATTTGCTGTGAAGCTTCATATTGGCAAAATTACTTATATAACCCACATAGAAATCAGCATCCTAATCTTGACTAGTTCAATAACAACAATGTGGGATCCAAAAAAAGGGTAGCAAACATAGAAGTGCAGTTCCAATCATGTTGTTCCCCAAATTTCCATCTAGCCATTGTAATCACATCTAACCATACAGAAAAACAGAGGGAGGGCAACAATCAAAGACTAGCTTGCAAGACCGTCTGCTGCACATCTTGTTGCAACTTGCTAATGAAGCTACATAATGATAAAATTAAATTATAAAGCCCGAAGAGAAATAGACATTCAAATCCTTCTTGGAAGATAATGCCAAACCCTCTATAGAAATGCAACATAGGTTAAACCCTAACATGAAAGAGGTTGTGATTGTGTAATGCCCCTGCCACATTTCAAAGATGCATGATGAGTATATTTAGTGATATGGTGGAGCATTTTCTTGAAGTTTTCATAGATGATTTTTTTTGTCTTTAGAGATTCTTTTGATGATTGTGTTAATAATTTGGAAAAAGTTTTGGTCAAATGTAAGGAGAAAAACCTTATTTTAAATTTGGAAAAATGTCATTTTATGGTCACTAAGGGAATTGTACTTGGTCATATTGTTTATATGTAGGGAATTCAAGTGGATAAGGCCAAAACTAAATTGATTACTAATTTTTCTAGCCCAAAAATAATTAAAGATGTTAAATCTTTTTTGGGGCATATAGGAGTTTATAGAAGGCTCATTAAAGATTTTAGTGTTAGATCTAGGCCATGGTGAAACCTTCTATCAAAGGACAACTTCTTTGAATGGAGTGAAGCATGTGAACAAGCTTTCACAAAACTAAAGAACATGTTCATTTCTTCTCCTATTATACAACCACCTGAATGGGGTTTGCCTTTTGAAATCATGTGTGATGCTAGTGATTATGTTGTTGGGGCTGTTCTTGGGCAATGGAAATATAAAAAACCTTTGTCATTTATGCAAGTAAAACTTTTAATAATACTAAAATGAACTACCAAACTACTGAAAAGGAACTTCTTGTTGTAGTGTTAGCAGTGACAAATCTAGATCATATTTGATTGGTTCCTAAATTACTATTTTTACTAACCATGCAACTCTCAAATACCTTCTAAAAAAGAAGGATGCAAAGCCCAAATTGCTCAGATAGATCCTCCTACTCCAATAATTTGATCTCATTATCAAAGACAAGAAATGAGTAAAGAATGTGGTTTCCAATCACTTGTAGAGATTAGAGTTTTCTGATTCATTGGAACCACCCTTTTTTGACGAACAATTGTTTAGCACCTCTCATATTCCATGATATGTAGACATTGCAAACTATCTGGTAAAAGGTAAAACTCCCACTCACTGGGCTCAACAGGATAGAAACAAATTCTCATAGAGGTAAAACACTTCTTTTTGGATGATCCTTATTTGTTTAAATATTGTTTGGACTAAATGATTAGGAGATGTGTGCCTGATTCTAAGCATATGAATGATATCTTCTTCAACCATTCTGAAGCACGTGGTGGTCATTTTTCTGCTAAAAAGACTACTGCCAAAATTTTACAATGTGGTTTTTATAGGCCAAATCTCTTCAAAGATACTCATGAATTTTACAACTCATGTGAATGTTGTCAAAAGATAGGAACCATATCCCGTAGGAACATGATGCCTCTTAACCCAATTTTGGTTATTGAAATTTTTGATTATTAGGGTATTGATTTCATTTGACATTTTCTTCCATCTTTTGGCTATCTTCATATTTTAGTAGTTGTTGATTATGTATCTAAATGAATTGAGGTTATTCCCTGCAAAACAAATGATCACAAAGTTGTTGTGAAACTTTTAAAAGAAAATATTTTATCAAGATTTGAAACACCTCGAGTCATTATAAGTGATCACGATACACATTTTTGCAATAGGTATTTTGTGGCCTTGATTAAAAAATATGAATCATACATAAAGTTGCTACACCTTATCACACACAAACAAGTAGACAAGTAGAAATTTCAAATTTGGAAATTAAAAATATTTTGCAAAAAATGGTGAGTCCAAATGGTAAAGATTTGTCATTAAGAATAACCGATGCTCATTGGGCTTATCACACTACTTTCAAAACCTTGATTGGAATGTCCCATTATTGATTAATTTTTAGAAAAGCTTGTCATGTGCATGTAGAATTAGAGCATAAGGCTCATTGGGCAATTAAGGCTGTCAACTTCAATCTTTAAGGCTAAGTTGCATAGAAAATTATAGGTAAATGAATTAGATGAGATTCGACATGAAGCTCATGAGAGTGCTTGAATGCACAAGAAAAGAATGAAGGCATTTCATGATAAGAACATACTTCGAAAAACTTTTAAACAATCTAAAAAAAATTAAAATTCTAGGCTTCATCTTTTTTTAGGAAAATTAAGATCTCATTGGATAGGTCCTTCCATTACGAAAACTGTTTATCCTTATGGAATTGTTGAAATTAAAAACCCAAATAATGGACAATGCTTGAAACCATTTTTAGAATATTTTGTCACTGAAATTGAGTCCACATCTCTTAAAGATCCTAATTATGAGGGTTGATTTTTTTCATAATTTTTTCTCAAAAACCAAAAAGTTAAATAACAAAAAAAACATTTTTCAAACATTGAGGACAATGTTTCATTCAGGTTGGGTGGTGAGTTTTGATAATTTTTGTTAATAGTATTGACTATGATAACCTTAATCCTTTCTTGCTAATTTTTCTCTTTACTTTGATCTCTAGATAGTGATGACACTTTGATATATTTAATAAAACTTTTCTTTTGTGATGAGTCTTTTTAATTAACTTTCATAAAGTGGATCACATAAACTAATGCTAGTTTTTAAAATTTCACTCAAACTTACTAATTTTTAGAGTTGAATTATGTAGTTACTGCTCTAATACTCACCCAAAATGTTACACTAAACCCAATGAGCTTTGGCCTCTTTAATTAGTTGGTTGGCTGGGAAAGAAAAAAAATAGTGGATTATGATTGTTATGGAAAACAACCAATGAATTAAGTCGAATACTTCAATAAGGGCTGCTTACAAAAAATAAAAAAGAGTACAAAAAAAAGAAGTGATGGACATCATATGAAAAAAGGAAAAAAAAGTTTCTAAATAATATTTCATTTTTGTAAGGAAGGTCAAGGCCATTGTCGTAACAATGCAAGTATGCTAGAATATCGCAGATAATGCCTACAAGGTATTAAATTAAACATCCAAACCACTTGTTATCTCAGACAAGTTGCTATGTTTTGCATTGGTTCTTTTGACTATCTAAATATCTCTTGGTGAGTAGAAGATTATACTACTTTAGGAGACTGATCCTCTAATTAGCTTGTTAAAATTTTACATGGACTCACTAGCACATTTTTTCAAAAATTCCTCTACAAAGAAATCAAATGGTTTGGACTTTTATTAATATTTTTAAATACTTAATCTATGAAAACTAGTTCTTGAGTATTTCATAGTTAATTGTAAAGTTTGATGTTTGTCAAGTGGGGATGAAGGGGTTCTTTGTTATTGCTTGACAATTATTATCTCAGTCTTTATTTCCTCAACACAACTTGTTAGTATTCACTCAATTTTTTTTTTCTTCTCTTCTTCTTTGTTTTGTCTGGCCGAAGACATAAAACTTAGCGCTACTTGGGAGGCAACTAATGAGTCCTTTGAATTTTGTTGGTATGTTCACTGCAAACCCTCATGAGACATAACTCGTCCACTAGAGCAAGTTAGGGGTTCAACATCTTATAGTCATGATGGCCTACGAAAGTGGCCTAGTTATCAAATACCCTCATGAGACTAGCAATATGTTGGTTGGGGGTATTTGGTGGACTAAAATAATATTCAATTAAATATTTTAAAATCTTGAATTGCAATCCTATTTTATGTTAGTTCATTACTTACTTAGGCTATTTATATTTTGAAAAGGTGAGTTGGACCTCCATGTGTTTACATGTCCAAGTGCGCTTCGATAAGATCTAAATGGAAGTGGATGTGAAGCCCAACTACCTAAAGGTATTCAAGGGTCAAAAGAGTGAGCTCTTAATGGTCTAAATATGCATAGAAAGTCGAATATAACCTTGTTGACCTATTGAATTTCACATTTTCAACAAGAGGACCAAATTGGGGAAGAAGTTGATTTGGTCAGATTGACATAACTTTAGTATTTTGGTCATATCTTTCTATATAAAATTTTAAATTGATATGGTTCTTATGGCATTAGAAAGAAGACTAATGTGGCTACAATGCTTATTTTAGGTCAAAATTCATAATTCAGAAGCTATAGGGGTCAAATCTGACATGTAAAGGCACAACTTGTCAATTAACCCAAGGCCAACACATGGAGGATATTTTCACTTGTTTTAATTGATATACATAAGAAAAGATAATGAAACTGATTAGATAACTAAAGGAAGACTAAAGAATACTTATTTTCTAAATAAATTATTAATTTATTTAATTAATTTATAATGTAATCATTGCCAAAGAAGCAACCAATTAAGCAATCAATCAAACAACAATGAAGAGATATGATTGGACCTTCTACTCCTACAAAAAGAGGGGTGGACATAGGTGAGACATCATCTGCTCCTCTTTGGAACTCTGTTCTCCTAGTTTACTCTTCTTTTGTAGTTTTAATTTTTAGTTTTATTGTAATGACTTTCTAAGCACTCTAGGTAAAGCTAGAGGTGATTTGTAAAAATGAATAGAGTTTTATTCATGTTTCATCAATGGTTTCAAGTAAGTATTGGTTGTTTGAAGTTTGAAGTGATATTCTTAATACATAAGATGTTTGAAAGCTCTCATTCTTGATCTTTTGTGGTTTTAATATATAGAATTTTGGAAGAAATAATTATTTTAACCCTTCCTCCATCCAAAGTATTCCCTTTCTTTGTTTTTTTTTAAAATTTTCATATCTTCCAATTAGATAGAATCTTTATTTGATTCTAACTGAGATAACATAATACATGAAGAACATCATTAGATGTTACAATGACCCTTAATACCTCAGTGTTTTATATTATTGATTCCTTAACTCTTTATTGCCTAAATACTCTTCTACTCTTTCTATCTTAATTTTTCTTTATTCCTTCAATTTTGTTATCATTTTGATAGTCACACAAAGACAATCCTTATGGATTCGACCTTCCAAGACTACATCCACTTGTGCACTTACAAGTAATATAATTCTAAGCTTTGGCTCAATTTAATGAATCAATAGTTTAGGTGTTACACTATCATCATGCAATAAAATAAAATATGGAATTGCTATGGCTCGAGGACAACACTTGGGAATTCAACCACGTCTCCCTAAAATGTATGTCACGTACAAGGTTACTAAGACTTAGTAGCTACATTAAAGAGTACAACCATGCCTCTGGGAATGTATGTCACTACACTGCTCAACTTTAGGCTATTACTAAAGACTCTAGACCTACCCCATCCATGACATAAACTAAGGTTTACAAGGTCTCATACACCTAGGTAGTCGATATTTTTTACTACCATAATCATTGAGATCTCCTTTGTTGCGTTGGGACGTCATTTAATGTTATGACCTGTTCAAACCTAACTTCTGGGATAGGGGAGCAACTCTACATGTAGAACTCCTAAGACATTGGGTAGTAAAAAAGCCATGAGCCAACCCTGAATCTTGAGTCTCCTATACATGGCTAAAAAGATTTCTTTTGGAGTCAACCCAACACAAGGCCCATATGTCCTTAAGTGTTAAATGCAATGGTCAAAAGATATCATTCCATTACAAAGATCAAATATAAGGTTCCTTTACCCCAATATCATTCATGTCTATTTGGTAATCATACATTCATCATGCAAGTAAGTCATGCTATTATATACCTCATGAATAGCACAAACATTGGTAGAAGCCATATTTGAAATAATAACCCGATGCACATTGATAGACTCATTGACATCATGGTACAACTGTCAATGACTATAGACACCCTCATCGATGTGTCAAACCCCTATTGATAGTGGTTGGATTAGGTCAGTCTAACTTTGTGACGTTGTCACCACTACGTCGGTCCCACTGCCGATGCCTAGTATATAACACCAATGCTTTCCTATGTGCCAATGCTGATACTCTTCATCTTCCTCAAACCATCAATGCCATCAGTAACATGTCGATGGTTAGGTTGATGATCAAAATAAAAATAAATAGAGACTGTAATGGTTCTCCTTGTATTCTCTTCAATAAAATCAACATGATACTCACATGATCTAAATCATAAACTTCAGGTTTAAAGCATGATTAGGGATAAAATCCACATGATTCACAATCACCATTATTACTCTAAAGCATAGGAAAATCTCATAAATCATCATTAATATGCATTGTAATGCATCACCATTATGCATTCAAACTAAAAGCAATTAATGTAATATGTAGATGGCTACAAGGTTAGCAATCTGACATTCTATTTATAAAACACAAGGTCTCCTATATTTCTTCTCTTTATCTTCTTTCTCCATTCTTTGTTGTGATTTCGATCTCTCCCTTTGACTTGAAGTTAGTTTCCAAAGAGATTAGGGTTATAGGGCATCAAAGAGTACTTATAGGGTAGCAAGGTAACAGAATCTAATGCGTAACTTGTCTGTAACCTCATGTAAGCATTTTTGCTAGTAGTCTCAAACCACGTTGAAAACTATTTTCCTATTCACTGACTTGTTGATAGTACCACAGATGAAATTTAGAGAATTGCCAATGTCAATACCAACATGTTGCTGTTTACCAACTATAGATTCAAGGCTTCATTGAATAGCTCACTGATGTGTTGGTGCTTGTCAATAGTAGAATTATAATTTCATCGATTGACTAGAGTTATTACCTAATTTTCAAAAAGAAAAAAGAAGAAGTTTGGATCATCAGATGTCTAATATGTGATTTGAAAAGCACATTTCTTATAGTATATAAAGAACAAAGTAGGCAGTAGTGTATGTTAACTTGAGTTATTATTTAAGAGAAAGTTCCTGACTCCATAATTTGCCATTAAACATGAACTCATTGTACTAGAATCCAAAATCATTAATTTTGTTTTCACATTGTAGTGAAATAAGTAAATTGCATGCAGTGTATACATTTGTGTATTCACGGATATCAATTTTTCTAAAACTATTTTGTTCAGGCTTCGTATTGCAGCCTGGCCCTTTAAATGGTCCTCTTTGACTCGAGAACACTTATTTGCATCGGCACAATACCTTCTTAATCTTTACTATGGTAAGAGCCCGTTAATTTTCCATTGAAGTGTGTTGCTTACAGAAGAAATGAAGCAGTGAGATTGCGTTTAGACTGTTTTGACTTAATCTGTCCTGGGATTAATCACTCTATGCTCATTGAAGTTATTATTCCTTTGTCCAAGTTACATCAGTTTCATTTTCTTCTTACAAAATATCTCTTCAAGTCAACATATTTATCAAGATATTATGAGGCCAATGATTTTCCTATACTCACTAGAGTACTAATGTATTGGTAGTGAGTGTACAATGCTTGGTAGCTATTGGATTTGAAATTGAGTCTTCTAATAGAATAAAATACAAAGAGAATAGGTTTACATGCAGCCATTAGAGCTTGAACAAAGCTTTGTCATCTTAATGAAGTTTTTTCTTAAGGCACCGTATTAGGATAGCTAATGGTATATTTATAAGTAAACTAGGATACTATTATTAACAACACTAGAATCCTAACCATCCATCCAAAGGTCAAGTAGCGGTTTAGATTTGCCACTAAAACCACAACTTAATAGGTATCATGACTTTGGCTCATTACCCTGACAGTTTTAAAAGCCCAAAAATGTATAAATTGAGACATTTAGGCAACTTTCTATTTCAATTTAAAATAAGCCCAACATCTTCTTCTTTTACAGTAATGAGGTCAGCTTCTCTGTTAATCTACTTTGAAGGCCTTCAGAATGACCATATTTCAAACAACTCATCCCGCAGTAGAAGTGTTTAGATTGACACAAATGTTTGGTTTTCTTTAATAAGTCAAAAGCTTGGTTTATATGACCACTTATAACTTCTGTCACTAGTATTTGAATGTATATGTTGTAATTAAATAATAGAATCCAAGCTATAAGTATAATATCAAGTCAATCATTCTAGGAAAATGTTAACGTAGTTGATTTCTATTATACTAAGTTGAATATAAGGTCAATTCAAATCTATAAGGAATGAACACAAGTACACACCCTTAACAACTAATTCTCAAATATAATTTGATTCTTATATGAGCATATAAATTTGTGAAATGGTCTATATTGACTGACTTAGCCAAAGATCCTGAATTTCATTTCGGATGTCAATTAATTAAGACAATGATGTAGTTATCTTTTTCCTTATTTTTTTGGGGAAACACACAAATGTAGTTACCACATTCAAAAATTGAAATGAAGTTCAAGAAACCAAAAATGATTTGCTTGATCTTACGAATTTATTGATGGTCAACTATGACTTTTTAGCGGTGCGTAGTGTTGTTTTGTAAACAAGTTTTTTGAAGAGGATTTGAATAGCAATTGTATAATGGTGTTGTATAGCATATATATAGGGAAGACCCTAGGATACAGATCTAGGGTAAATCCCATAAGAATATTACATACGATTACATACCCCAGGAGAATATTACAGATGATTACATACCATGAGGGAAGAGTCAAATGCTGGAAAGAAAAGATTTGGTTCCCTTAATATGCCCCTGCAAGCTCAGGGCAGGTGAGTAGCCATGAGTTTGGTAGTGAGAGCTTGAAACTTAGTAAATATGTCGGTAAGTTGGTCTTTGGATGATACATAGTGAACCTGCATGTTACCAGCTAGAACTTGTTCTCGACTCTAGTGATGATCAATCTCAATGTATTTGGTGTGAGCATGAAAGACTGGGTTGGCAGTGAGAGCGATGACAGACTGATTGTCGCACCATAGTGTGGGTATAGCAGTGGAGGAGATGCCAAGGAACTTGAGAATCATGGAGACCTAAACAAATCTCTATGGCAGTAGAGGAGAGTGCACGATACTTGGCTTTAGTGGATGAGTGGGCAACTGTGGTTTTCATTTTAGACTTCCAAATGATGAGGTTAGGACCCATGAAGACACAATACTCGGTGGCAGTCAAGAGGGTCACTGGCCTAGTCAGAATTGGAGTAGGCAGTGAGGGTACATGGCCCGGGTCGTAAGAGAATTGCATGGGAGAGAATGCCTTGAAGATACCGGAGGATCCACTTAATGCCCGCATAGTGAGCAATGGAGGGGTTATGCATATGCAGGTGTACATAGTTCACGGAATAGGCAATGTCTGGTCGGGTGTTGGTGAGGTATTGGAAAGAACCAATGATGCTCTTGTAGTAGGACGGATCAGGGAATAGGGGGTCAGTGGGAGAGGTGGGGAGTCGTTTGTGGCCGGTAGGTGTGGGAGTAGGTTTGCAGTGGGCATGATGGAGGATGTCTCGAGTGTAGTGGGCTTGTGAGAGGAAGAGACCATTTGGGGTAGTAGTGAACTCAATGTTGAGGAAGTGAGGAAGGAGACCTAGGTCTTTGATGGCAAAGGCATGACTAAGAAGAGATATGACGTGGTCAATGAAAGAAGTATGAGAGCTGGTGATAAGGATGCCATCTACATAGACGACAAGGATGGTGACTTGGGAGCCTTGTTTGTGAAGGAAGAGAGATGTGTTTGCATGGCAAGACCGAAAGCCAAGAAGTGTTAAGTAGGATGAAAGTTTGGCGTACCATTGTCAAGGAGCTTGTTTGAGGCCGTAGAGGGCTTTGTGAAGGCGATAGATGTGGTGAGGGTGGGAGGGGTCAATGAAACTTGGGGGTTAGGCCATGTGGAGTTCTTCCTTAATGATGCCATGAAGGATGGCATTGGAAACATCAAGCTGTTTGATGGCCCAAGCATTAGAAAGAGCGAGGCTGAGGACAATGCGGATGGTATAAGGTTTGACCACGAGGCTAGGTTTCATGGTAGTCATGTCCTTCTTGAGTGAAGCCTTTAGCAACCAGGCATGCCTTGTACCTGGAGATGGTGCCGTTAGGGCCATGCTTGATCTTGTAAGTCCACCAGCATCCAATGATGTTGGAATTGGGTGGGGGTGGGACAAGGGTCCAAGTGCCTTGCCGCAAGAGGGCCCTATACTCAGCGCGCATAGCATTACACAACTTTGGGTTTGGGAGGCAAGGTGGAAGGAGGTGGGTTCTATTTCAAGGGGGGATTGGGTGGTGAGGGAAAAGAGGATTTGAGGATGAGAGATGCTGGCCTTGCTACAGGTAATTATGTGGTGGGTAGGGGGGAGGGGAGGGCAGATGGATGAAGGGGAAGGGGTGGGTGAGAGCAAAGAGATAGGTGAGTGTTGGGGGGGAGATGAGGGAGAGTGGGGGGAAGAGGAGATAGAGTTAGGGGGTAGAGGGGAGATAGACAAAGGGGAGGGAGGTGTTGGAGGGTGGGAGGAAGGGACGAGGGGTAGGGGTAGAGGTAAAAGGAGGGGGTGGGGGGGGGGGTGGGTGGGTGGGTGATGGTGATGGTGATGGGGAATGGGAGCGGAAAGGGAAGTCATGTTCAAGGAAGCGGACATGGTGAGAGATTTAAACTCGGTGACTGGAGGGGTCGAGGCAGTGATAACCTTTGGTGGTTGAATAATAGCCGATAAAGACACAAGGGATAGACCGAGCATCGAGTTTATGTTGTGAGTAAGGGCGGGTCCATGGATAACATCGACAACCAAAGACGTGTAGGTGAGAATAGTCAGGAGGGTTATTGTGGAGGAGTTGATAGAGGGAGACATGATAGAGGGTGGGGGATGGAAGCCAGTTGATGAGGTATGTGGTGGTGTATGTGGTGTCAACCCAATAGGTGGGAGGCATGTGGGCAGAGGTAATTAGGGTAAGGGTGGTCTCAACGATGTGGCAGTGTTTGCATTCAGCAACGCCAGTTTGTTCAGGGGTATAGGGATAAGAGAATTGGTGAGTGATGCCACGAGTATGGAAGTGAAAGGTGAAGCGGGAATTGACAAATTCACGACCATTATCGGAATGGAAGGTAGTGATACGGTGGCGGGATACATTTTTTACCATAGATTGAATTGTAAAGAAGGTGTCAAAAGCGTCAGACTTAAGTTTAAGGGGATAGAGCCAGGTATAATGGGAGTAGTCATTTACAAAGATGATATAATATTGGTAGCCAAGGAAAGAGGTGACTGGGGAGGGTCCCCAAAGATCAGATTGGATGAGTTCTAAGGGGCGAGTGGTAGAGCAATGAGAGTGGAAGAAGGGTAATTTATCAGATTTGCTAACATGACAATTGTTACACTCTAAGTGCTTTATTTTGGTAACATGAAAAGGAAAAGAAGAGACTATTGTGTTGAAGATGGCTGAGGCGGGGTGGCCAAGTTTTTGATGCCAGGTAGTAGAGGAGGAGGTAGTGGCAGTGAAGGCACTTGGGGGGGGGGGGGGGTAGAAAGTGGATAGATGCCATTCCAATTGGAACCACGAAAGAGGAGATGACGAGTCTTGTTATCCTAGATAGACACATCAGAGGTAGATATGGTTAGAGAACAGTCATTGTCACGTGCAATTTTGTGGACAAAGAGGAGGTTGTGAGCAATAGAAGGTGTGTGGAGGATAGTAGGTAGGTGGAGTGTAGAATGGGGGAGGATGAGGGAGGTGCTGCCGGTGGAAGAGACTGGAAGGGATTGGCCATTACCTATGTTTACGTAAGGGGGGCTAGGGTAGGGAGAGAGGGAGGTGAGTTGGGTCACGTCTCATGGCCAGGGCACAGTTCTCAGTGGGACCCTTGTACAAGGCATTGTAATGTGCACCACATTTGATGGCACTATAGTTAGGGGAGCCACAGATTTGGCAGGTGAGGCGTGAGGGACGAAATCCACCACGACCGTAGGATGGGTTACCCCCACCCCCGTGATGAAAGTTGGTGTAGGGAGGTCGATAGTGAGTTACAGGGGGAGTGGGAAGCATAGTCGGGAGGGAGTCTGGCGAGAGTTTGATGGAATAAGTCAGTGTCATTGACAAGAATGCCGACAGCAGCATGCTGGTAGACCAACTGGTGGATCTGTTTGGAGTAGGCTGCCATACCGGTTGGGCCGAAGCGGTAGCGGCAGAGCTCTCCCAAGAGGCAGATGACAACTGCCGGAGAGGGAGACAGGTATCTGGTGGCGACGGTGGTCCAGAGGGTAGCTACGGTAGTGTAGGTAAGAAAGTGGTGGATGAGGGTCGGCTCGATGGTGGCCCGGAGAAACACGAGCAGGTGGTGGTTTGTTGCAATCCAATCAGAGTAAGAAGGCTGGGCAGAAGAGTCTGCTGGTGAGAGACACGACAGAGAACCGTCGACATAGGGTAGAAGGTGATAGGCAGCCAGAATGGAGGCGGTGGTCATGTGCCAGACCGGGAAGTTGGAGCCGTCGAGGTGAACTATGACGAGGCTAGCCAGGTTGGAGACGAGAAACTTAATGGAGGTAGGGACGGTCTGGAGGAAGTCAGCTGCGGTAGGAGGAGCGGCTGCCAGTGGGGGGTCAGATGAGCTGGAGGCGATGGTGGGCATTGGAGAGGCTAAGGGATCCATAGGGAGGAGGGGGACGAACAGAGGTTGTGATGGGAAAAGAAAAGGGGGGAGCTTTGCCGGAGAGGAGGGCTGGTAACGGAGGGACGACGGGGGGGTGAGAGGTTGGAAATGAGGAGATGACTGGCCGGAGGATAGGGAAGCAAGAGTCGGGATGCAGGCTGAGGGGAGTGGCTTGCCAGAGAGCGTGCAGAGGGTGGAGAGAAAAGATTGGAGGAATAGCGATCGGTGGGGAGGTGCAAGAAGCTATGGACGGGCGGAGGGTGGAGAGGACCAACCAGAGGAAGGGCAATTGGTGGTAAGGTGCAAGGAGTGCTGGACAGGTGGAGAGGGAATGTTGGAGGCCAACAACTGGGTGAGCGGCGGCGAGGAAGAGTGAGAGTGAGGAGAGATTGTTGAGAAGGAGATGGTGAACAGTGAAGTGACAGAGGGTGATGGGATTGATGCAGTAGGTGAGAGGGACATGGGGAGTACTGAGAACCGGGAAAAGGTAATGTACATATATAGAGATGGAGAGGGAACAATGAGAGTTCCAAGGCAAGGTGAGGAGCTTGAGGGGTGACGGAGAAAAGATAGTGGGGAGGGAGGGCCTTACGGTATGTTGGGAAGAGGAAGGGCTTTAGCCTGTTCTGGCTTTGATACTTGAAAAGGATTTGAATAGCAATTGTATAATGGTGTTGTACAACATATATATTGGGAAGACCCTAGGATACAATCTACGGTAAATCCCATAAGAATATTACATACGATTACATATCCTAGGAGAATATTATAGATGATTACATACCATGAGGGAAGAGAGTCAAATGCTGGAAAGAAAGATTTGGTTCCCTTTATATTCTTCATGAAAAAAACATTTGCTAGGAAACTATTCTTAGAAAAAAATGCCAAGAATTTTTTTCTCCCTAGGTTAGGGGTATTGTGGGACAAGCATGACTCCTAAATCTCCAAATCAGATGCTTGAAAACTGGGAATCAATGTCATCCGGCCAAGCCAAAGCCAACAACGAGAAGGAAGACAAACAGAGCTGAGAACAGATTTGTGTGGCTCAAATAGATATGCCTATGAGGAATGATAAATTACCTTTCCTCTCATATTAATTGTTCGGATTTGAAAAAAAGTTGTCACATATTAATTGTTTAGTCATGATTCTCATAGTAATTAGTGAATGATGTTAAATGGTTAAGTGGATGGAGTAAAAAGGTAAAGAAATTAGCTTCCTTAATATTAATTTTTTTTAAATACGAACATATAATATGGGTCTGAGGGAATTCGGATCATGACTAGGAAAGCATTCATTTTGAAGATGTAATTGATAATGAGGCTCCGAATAGCATGTTAACATCATATTTCTCTCTATCTTTTTCTTTTTGATGATTAAAAAATTATTAAAGCACAAAGCCTAAAAGAAGGGTACAAGAGAAGGAGAAAAATGAACCCTTCCCCAGACCCTGAACAACAAGACCCGGCGATGCTGGATGAAACAAGGAGAATAAATCTCCAAGGGAAATCGCTAAACAATATGAATATCCCATCAAAAGAAGCAGAATTGAAAAAAAACTGGAGGACTTATGCCTTCTGCGTCCTCCGTTCTTATTTCCTTTATGAGCTTTTATTATTAGATGCCTGCAGGATGAAGTGGATAAGGGGAGAGTTAAGCCATCCTCAACATCAAGCTTGTAAACATCCTCAGTGTATGGCCCTATCAAGGCATTACTCCATGAACAAAAGTCCCAATAATTGGTCTTAATAATGCGAGAGGAATTCCGAGTGTATCTTCTAGTCTGTTATAGGCATTATTCACTTGATTTCCCTGGCCAAGTCCACTACCAAAATGCCTTCGTTGAACTGGTTGGAAAGAGTTTTGTATGAACAAGGTATATCCTCCGATTGGAGCAAGTCGACTGAACAAGTTGAAAAGATATTGCCTGCTTGTCACGATATTCCCTACCAATCCAAGGCATTGAGTGAGAGCCATTATTGGAGGAGTCTACATTTGGAAGTGATAATTGACGTTGAAGAATTCCCAATATCTTGCAAGAGCTAGCAAGATGACGTACATTCAAAGGGAAGAGAGTGTTATAACATATGCCACAATCATGTGTATTTAAATTTTTGTGAAGTTTGATTAGATTAGTAATGTATTGAGTCAGATATAGAATTTAATGACTTGAAAAATTATAGTATAGACGTGTTCAGAAGATTCAAGTTGGAGGACTGATTTAGAGAGATTGAAGTTTGAAGTCAGAGGTAAATATCACTCACATACACCCACAAACATTTAGGTTTTTTTTAGAGAAAATATTTGAGTGTTAGAATAAGAACAAATGAAAAGAGATAAAAATTGCAAAAGGGTATATAAGCGATCGATTGTCATTGAACGTGCAATCAATCAACCAGTGGTCATTGCATCATTGAATATACGATCAATCAGGCTTTAAGAAATTTTGAATATTATTCAAGAACATCGAACAATCGATCAACCAGTATTGTAACAAAAGATTCCCTTCGGATGTACAAAAGGCTGTAAATCCAGCTTGGGGCGCGGAAGGTTTTGATCCTTTTGTTCCCGGAGGGATAGCCTCTCATCATATTGCAGCAGGAGCATTAGGTACTAGGGACGACCTTATTTAGTCATTGCTGATAGTTACCACCCAGTTACGAATTAATAGCGACAAATTAAACAAGCCCTTGCTAATACTATATATCAGCAATGCACACTGGGGAGAGTAGTCATGGCTGTTATTATTTACTGAATTTTGGTTTCTTTGGTTTTCTGAATGCATCTAGCTTAGGGTATATAAATATCATGCTTGTTCTATGGAAGTTGCAAACAGTGGTGGAACCAGAGTTGAAAGATAGGGGGGTCAATGTTTTTTTCTATTGTCCAATCCCAAACATATCCATTAGATGTATAATAGAACTTTCATACAGTGGGGGTGGGGGGAGGGGGCATGGCCCTCGAGTGTCATAACGTAGTTCCACCCTTGGTTGCGAAGGATATCTTGACAAGTGGCATTGGGGAGAGTGATATGGAAAATTTTAGGGACCCTATGTAAGGCACTGGAATCCATCTCAGGTCAGTCAAATTGCTATCATACAGGTGGGTCATTCTTGGGTTGCTTTTGAATTTGAACACAAGCACTTTTTTAATGTATTTATTGTGTCTATGTCAAAGGTTTGAGTAAGGAAAATATTGTTCCACTTTGATTTTGCTTCTGTTTTATAATTTTAAAAATAATTTATTAATAGGTACTTTGTGATCAGTTGAAAGATTGTGATATGCTAAATGCTAAACATGCATATCATTGTTCACTGACTGGTGGTACATCTTTGTTGGTCCAGAAGTACACTTAGCGTTTATTGGTTTTAATCTACAAAGAAAGTTCAACTTATTATTTTAGCTTGGGTCATGATTGTTGATCTTAGATTTTGTTGCCACTTTGCTAAATGGGTCATATCTATGGAATCAATGATTCCACACTTTTAGATATCTTCTAATTGTATGAAAGGATAGACCATGATAATGATGAGAATATGGATTCAAGCTTTGTGCACTCCAAAGTACCTCATTCTTTGAACTATGTAGTGAAGTGTTTGCCATCCTATTATATTCATTATTGTTTGGGAACTGGGAATGAAATTATTTCACTAAGTTATTTTGTTATGTTTTTTTGGGAAAATAGTAAGGTAACAATAAAAGTCAGTTACTTTGTTATTAAGTTTAAATCATTTGTAAAATAAATATTATCTAAAAAAATTATTTACAACAACAATGGCTAGATCCATCACTGAAAGTGTAATAAATATTTTAAAAAAATAAAAATAAAAGCATCAACAAAAGTCACATTGGTCGTAGCTAAAGGTGAAGCTTCAGCGATGGTCTCTAATGGCAATCACTAAAGGTGAAATTTCAGTAATGGTTTTTGTGGTCGTTGCGGAAAATTGATGTATTAGCAACTGCTACAGCCATTGCTAAAGACAGAATGTCAACAAGGGGCAAGGATTTTCAACGACGGTCATGACAGTCACTAAAAATAGAGTTGGCCATCTCTAATAGTATCTTCAATGCCATCAATAGGTACTGAGCATTGATGTCACTAATACCTTTAGCAACGGTTGATGTGGTTTTCAGCAATGGTTGATGACCATCGCTGAAAGCCAATTTTTTTGTACCGAACGATCAAACTAAACTAGGTCATTTCAAGAATAGTTTCTTTCTTATTGAGGGACACAAACATATCCCATACCATACAATTTGATTGGAGGAAAAAATCAATATGGACACTAATTAAAGTTTTGAAGGAGATCAAGTAGTTGTGCTATTGAAGAAGAAGATCAAGATAAAGTTCACAAGTACCAAGATGGACTTAGGTGGACAAAGAGATCTAGACATGGACTTATAGAATGGTTTGATAACATTATGTCTTGTAAATGTTTAAGCTTTATAGTGCATTAGTTAATAGGCTGATGGTTGTTCACGGGGGTTTTTCAAGTTTGGGTTTCCATGTTAAATTTTTTTTGTATGATTGTTTCTTTGGTTTTCCTTGTTAGTAGCATATAAATTCATTTGCAAGAGGCCACATCTTTGTAGCTCTTTGCCATGGTGACTCTCATAGTTTATGAAGGATATTAAAATCATAGGGAGGAGAGGCTAATTTATATTGAGCATCTGCCAAAATCTCACATGTGCAGCATGCTGATGGGCATTCTAGGGTTGGTTGGCTTAAACACTAGGAGATATATTACCACGGCCCCACCAAAAGGGGCATAAACTCGCTTACCAACACACGGTGAGGGGTTAGATAAAACTACATGAATACTTGACCGCAAGGAATTGGTATTTTGGGTAGATACATGCTCTCCAATAGGAGATGTGCTTGGTCCCACACGGGGAAGCAATGCAAGATGGACTACTTGATGAGATGATGATGTGGAGGCTGAACTAGTTATCTCCTCAGATTGACTAAAGGTGTGGCCATGGCTTATTGCGAACAAATAGTATTTTCATGGCAATCAATAGGCTTCCATGCTTCATGAACAGGACAAGCACCAACAACATGATCATGTGAGTTACTGTTAGCCCCTCCACTTTTTGCTTAGACAAGGGGGCGGCTACCCCCTATACTTGGCAGCGGACAGCCAAGTAAGCTTGGGCAACGGACAGCCTGAGCAGCCCCTTGGGCACGGATGGATGTTGGGAGCAGCGTTGGAGCGGTTCCGGACGAGCACTCGCCTTGCGGAGCAGGCTGAGGTAGAGTCCCTGCGCGGGCAGGACTCCTAGTGGTGTGCTGGGCGCCACAACACCCTAGGGACGGACTCCTAGGAGCGCTAGGACACAAAGAGGCAGCATAGCCCGACTCCTAGTACGGGTAGGAGATGATACACAGGTTTCCTCGAATGACACAACTCTAGAAGCTGATGGACGCTGGACTCCTAGTCGAAGTCGGACTCCTTCACAGGTTTCCCTATATGGTTTGGGGCGACCCTCACAGGTTTCCTAGGCTGGCTAGGACAACCATAGGCTGGAAGAGTTGGGACAGGGAGAGACACTGTATTTGCTTGGGCTGGGACTGTATTCCTAGTAGGACTCGGACTCGTATGATGAGTCTATATAAGGGAGAAGGCTGGGGGCGACCTGGACATGTACAGAAACCAGAAAACCAGAGAGAAAGAGAGAGGACGAACCAGAGAGAAGGTGCTCCCTCTCTGCCTGCGTTTTGGCTGGTCAGCCCTGCCCTTCTCCCTGCCATTGTAACCGACGGACTGTGTTTACAAGCATTGGGCGGAGCCCCTTTGCACCAGAGAAGGCTGAGTAGGCTGTGTACTTGTTTTCCCCTGCGCATACGAGAGGGAAGGACGGAGAGTTGGCTGCTGGCTGCGCGGTGTAGTCAGGCCATCACAGGCTGAGGACGCTAGAGAAAGCTCCACCCCTGTGACAGTTGGTTCCATTGCCGGGATACGAACGAACCAGGTACGTTTCTGAAACGTTTTCTAAGGGATTTGACGAGACTAGATCCCTGGTTTCCTTGCTGAATCGGACAGCAGAGGAAACACCATGACGGGCTCCATGTTGACACGGTTGACGGAGGTAGAGGCGAAGCTGGAAGCTCTGAAGTTGGCTCCAGGGACGCTGGCTGATGTCCAGGCTACCTTACGTTCTGTCCAGGAACGTATTGCAGCCTTTGACCAGCGTCTCTCCTTGCTGGAGATAGGTGCCTATGCGGATGATGCTGGAGAGGGCACTTCCACCGGAGGTGCTGCTCGAGTTGCTGCAGAGACCCTTGCTACGAAGGAGTATACGAGGGAAAAACTGCGAGATCTGAGGACCAAAACTGATGAGAAGGTGCAGGAATTGACAGACAAAATAGCCCTCCTTGAGCGTGCTGTTTTGAACTCATCGCCTGCAGGATCAGAGGCGGAGACCAGGTCCAAGACAGTGCAGTCCATGAAGAAAGCAAAGGTACCTGAACCGAAGTCCTATTCTGGTTCGAGGAGTGCCAAGGACATTGAGAACTTCGTTTGGGATATGGAGCAGTTTTTCGCGATTACCCATACTGTGGACGAGGAGAAGGTTATGGTGACGAGTTTGTATCTCTCAGGAGATGCCAAACTATGGTGGCGAACCAGGCTGGAAGACGACGCTGCTGCTGGGCGTCCCCCTATCCAGACCTGGGCGTTGATGAAGAAGGAACTCAGGGAACAGTTCCTCCCCACGAACACGGCGTGGGTTGCACGAGACTCTCTCAGGAAGCTGAGGCAAACGGGGACAGTCAGGGAGTACGTTAAACAATTTCAGTCCCTCCTCTTGGACATCAAACACATGACGGAGGAGGACAAGTTGTTCAACTTCCTGACCGGTCTTCAGAATTGGGCGCAGAACGAGTTGAGGAGGCAGAATGTACGTGATCTTCCTTCAGCCATCACAGCGGCTGAAAGGCTGGTTGACTACAAGTCCGAACCAGCCACACAGAAACGAGACAAGGGGGCCTCTTCCTCTAAGGGCGGACGCAGACGGAATGCTGGGAACGGTGAGGCACGCAGGAATGACTCTAAGGGAAGGCGCAGTGAACAGGCTGAACCCAACAAATCGAAGGGGATAGCCTGCTTCATCTGCCAAGGTCCTCATCGTGCCAAGGAGTGCCCGAAGAGGGAGAAGCTGAACGCTGTGGTTGTGGAGGATGGCTCTTCTTCGGAAGAGGAGATCACTGCCCGTATGAACCCGATGCAGATTGTGAGTGCTATCCGAAAGGAGAAGGCAGATCATAGCGGGCTGATATACGTTGAGGCCGTCCTAGACAAACAGCCAGTACGGGCGCTGGTTGACACAGGTGCGTCCCATAATTTCCTTGCAGAGAAGTGTGTGAAAGCTTGGGGTCTGAAGACGGAGAAGGCTCAAGCCCGGATCAAGGCAGTGAACTCAGAGGCAGCCCCTGTCTTGGGAGTTGTCCATGACTTGCCGGTGCGGGTTGGTGGATGGACGGGCAGAGTGAACTTCACCGTGGTTCCCTTGGATGATTTTGAGTTGATCCTTGGGTTGGACTTCATGAGATTGGCTAAGGTGTCCGTGATGCCACACCTTAGGGGAATCCTCATCGGTGACGAGAGGGTACCATGCTTTGTTGCTGAGAACAAAGGCGAGACAGAGGTGCAGGTTGTGTCTGCGCTTCAGCTGAAGAAAGGCCTTGAGCAGGGCCATAAGACCTATTTGGTCACGATGGTGGAAGCTGAGAACACAGCCCTGGACGTTCCAGAGAAGGTGGAGATGTTGCTGAGCGAGTTTGCGGACGTGATGCCACCAGAGTTGCCGCAGACCCTCCCTCCACGACGGGCTGTAGACCATGCGATTGAGCTGATTCCAGGGACTCGTCCTCCAGCCAGAGCCCCTTATCGCATGGCTCCACCAGAGTTAGCAGAGCTCCGGAAGCAGCTTGATGAGCTGTTGAAGGCGGGCTTTATCAGACCGTCTAAGGCTCCCTTTGGAGCCCCAGTCCTATTTCAGCGGAAGCAGGACGGATCCTTACGATTATGTGTAGACTATCGAGCACTGAATCAGATTACAGTGAAGAACAAGTACCCAGTCCCTCTTGTGGCTGACTTGTTTGACCGCTTGGCGAAGGCTTCCTACTTCACAAAGCTGGATCTCAGGTCGGGTTATTGGCAGGTACGTATAGCTGTGGGTGACGAGGCGAAGACAGCGATGGTGACACGCTATGGGCTGTTTGAGTTCCTGGTTATGCCCTTCGGCTTGACGAACGCACCAGCCACCTTTTGCACGCTGATGAACGATGTATTCAGACCCTACTTGGACCGGTTTGTGGTTGTTTACCTTGATGATATAGTGGTGTACAGCGCTACCTTGGATGAGCACGTTGGCCATCTAAGGATCGTGCTGGAAAGACTAAGGGAGCATAAGCTGTTTCTGAAGCTTGAGAAGTGCCGCTTTGCACAGACAGAGATAGAGTTCCTTGGGCATTGCATAGCGGATGGTAGCGTAAGGATGGATGGGCGGAAGGTCAGGGCCATTGCTGAGTGGCCAGTCCCGACGAAGGTGACAGAGCTGAGGTCGTTTTTGGGACTTGCAAACTACTATCGAAGGTTCATCAGGAATTATTCGAAGAAGGTAGCAGCGCTGACCGATCTTCTGAAGAAAGACAGGCCTTGGTGCTGGGCTGAGACGTGCCAGGCAGCGTTTGAGCGGCTTAAGGATGCCATATCCTCTGAGCCTGTACTCAAACTTCCAGAGTTCGATGCGCCCTTTGAGGTGCAAACTGACGCTTCCGATCAAGCAATTGGAGGTGTGCTGATCCAGTCTAATCACCCTGTTGCATATGAGAGCCGAAAGCTTAACGAGACCGAACAGAGATATTCAGTCCACGAGAAAGAGATGACTGCGGTTGTCCATTGCCTTAGAGCGTGGAGACATTACTTGCTGGGTTCTAAGTTTCTAGTCCGGACAGATAACGTAGCCACGAGCTACTTCACGATGCAGAAGAAACTATCTCCCAAGCAGGCACGTTGGCAGGAATTTCTGGCTGAATTCGATTTCGTGTTGGAGTACAAGCCGGGCAAAGCCAATGTTGTGGCTGATGCCCTTAGCCAACAAACGGACCCCGAGGCTACGATGGTGGCTTTAGTGCAGGTTGCAGGGGACATGTTGGACCAGATACGTGCAGCTACAGAGAACGATCAAGTCTGTCTCAGGCTGATCGAATCCGTGAAGGATGGGTCTACACGGAGATTTTGGTTGGAGCAGGGGGTGCTGTATGCGAAGGGAGGACGACCCTACATCCCCTTGGCTGGCGGTTTGAGGCGCCGGTTGCTGAGAGAGACCCATGACTCTGCGTGGGCAGGTCACCCCGGACAGGAGCGGACACATGCTCTCTTGTCCCGGAATTACTTCTGGCCGCGGATGCTAGAAGATGTTGAGCATTATGTACGGACGTGTATGGTTTGTCAGCAGGACAAGACGGAGAGGCAGAAGGAAGCGGGCAT
This sequence comes from Saururus chinensis, assembly GCA_035235625.1. Classification (NCBI taxonomy): domain Eukaryota; kingdom Viridiplantae; phylum Streptophyta; class Magnoliopsida; order Piperales; family Saururaceae; genus Saururus; species Saururus chinensis. The sequence goes on from CP141140.1 coordinate 36,412,163, forward strand.
GCTGCAGCCCTTCCTATCCCAGACCGACCTTGGGTCAGCTTGTCCATGGATTTCATAACTGGTTTGCCGGTTGTGCAGGGATTTGGATCGATCATGGTGGTTGTAGACCGTTTCTCCAAGTATGGGACGTTCATAGCAGCCCCAAAGACTTGCAGCGCTGAGACGGCCGCCGACTTGTTTTTCCGGAATGTTGTTAAGTATTGGGGACTGCCTGTGGACATCGTAAGCGATAGAGACACCCGATTCACAGGCAGGTTTTGGACGCAGCTGTTCGAGATGTTGGGCACTCAGCTTAACTTTTCGACCAGCAATCACCCTCAGACGAACGGGCAGACGGAGCGGGTGAACGGTATATTGGAGGAATACTTGCGCCACTTTGTCACAGCGAACCAGAAAAACTGGGTAGACTTGCTGGAGGTCGCTCAGTTTTGTTATAACCTACACACGAGCTCAGCCACAGGGAGCAGTCCTTTTGAGTTGGCCACCGGCCAGCAACCTCTTACACCAGCGGATGTGGCCTTACAGCGGACAGGAGGCAGGTGTCCCGCTGCCTATCGCTTGGCAAGAGGGCGGACTGAGAGAATGGAGGAAGCGCGTGACTGCTTGGCCAAGGCAGTCAAGCGTATGAAGAAGTATGCGGATAGAGACCGGAGACCTCTTGAGTTTCAGGTTGGGGACAGAGTTATGCTGAAACTTACTCCTCAACTTTGGAAGAAGCTGCGAAGGAAAGACGTGCACAAAGGGTTGATACAGCGCTACGATGGGCCCTTTGAGGTGAAGCGACGAGTTGGCCAGCTAGCATACCAACTCTTGTTGCCTGAACGCTTCAAACTTCACCCAGTTTTTCATGTCAGTTTTCTGAAGCCGTTTCATTCGGACTCAGAAGATTCTAGCAGAGGTACTTCGAAGAGAGCACCGCCTACGATTAGAACCTCTTTTGAGAAGGAGGTTGACGCTATCCTGGACAGCAGAGTTGAAGGGATGAGCAGGAAGAATAGGAGGATTTTCTACTTGGTTAAGTGGAAAGGTCTTCCGGAGTCAGAGAACAGCTGGGAGCGAGACGTCGTGTTATGGCAGTTCGAAGACAAGGTTCGAGAGTACTTAGCTTCGACGGGGACGTCGAAGGGATTGGTTGGGGGAGGCCTGTTAGCCCCTCCACTTTTTGCTTAGACAAGGGGGCGGCTACCCCCTATACTTGGCAGCGGACAGCCAAGTAAGCTTTGGCAACGGACAGCCTGAGCAGCCCCTTGGGCACGGATGGATGTTGGGAGCAGCGTTGGAGCGGTTCCGGACGAGCACTCGCCTTGCGGAGCAGGCTGAGGTAGAGTCCCTGCGCGGGCAGGACTCCTAGTGGTGTGCTGGGCGCCACAACACCCTAGGGACGGACTCCTAGGAGCGCTAGGACACAAAGAGGCAGCACAGCCCGACTCCTAGTACGGGTAGGAGATGATACACAGGTTTCCTCGAATGACACAACTCTAGAAGCTGATGGACGCTGGACTCCTAGTCGAAGTCGGACTCCTTCACAGGTTTCCCTATATGGTTTGGGGCGACCCTCACAGGTTTCCTAGGCTGGCTAGGACAACCATAGGCTGGAAGAGTTGGGACAGGGAGAGACACTGTATTTGCTTGGGCTGGGACTGTATTCCTAGTAGGACTCGGACTCGTATGATGAGTCTATATAAGGGAGAAGGCTGGGGGCGACCTGGACATGTACAGAAACCAGAAAACCAGAGAGAAAGAGAGAGGACGAACCAGAGAGAAGGTGCTCCCTCTCTGCCTGCGTTTTGCCTGGTCAGCCCTGCCCTTCTCCCTGCCATTGTAACCGACGGACTGTGTTTACAAGCATTGGGCGGAGCCCCTTTGCACCAGAGAAGGCTGAGTAGGCTGTGTACTTGTTTTCCCCTGCGCATACGAGAGGGAAGGACGGAGAGTTGGCTGCTGGCTGCGTGGTGTAGTCAGGCCATCACAGGCTGAGGACGCTAGAGAAAGCTCCACCCCTGTGACAGTTACTATGCTTTACTTTGTTGAGGGTTACCATAGTGTCTCTATTCCAAATACCTCAATAGGCAATAAACTACAAGATATGAACTCTTTTGTGTGGGAAATTCACAATGGAAACTAGTGTCTCTATTCCAAATACTTCAATAGGAAATAAACTACAAGATATGAACTCTTTAGTGTAGGAAATTCACAATGGAAACTAGCACAAATCATAAATTCAAAAATAAAAAACAAGTGATTTTTATCGTCAAAACCCAATCTAGGGAAAAGGCCAAATAATATATCCTTTGGTTGAAACCAATTCACTATGAAAATGTAGAACCTAAAAGACTAAATACTACCTACCCCTACCCAAATTTGGAGTCCTTTTCTAGACAACTGTTGGCCACCATTCTTGGCACTTTTCCTTCGACCTTGATATTTGATTTCTTCTTTAGTAGCACAATCTTTCTCTTCAATCAATGTCCTTTTTGATTGCTGATGAAACTCTACTAAAGTCTTTCTTGAAAAACCTTTAGCAATCTTCTTGTATGTGTGATGTGAAGAAGTCTCACAAAGCACTTTAATACATAAGATGTTTATGCATCACATTTCAATTGTTTTTCTATCAATTCATGTGAAGGGGATATAATGAATAAAGTTATCTTTTTCCTCTCAAGAAATTCTCCTCTATTAGTTTCAATTCATTACAATAAGGTCCTTAAATATACCTATAAGTCGATTAGGGTTTCAAAGTTATAGTAAAAAAAAATTATTCCTAGTTTGACTTAAAACAAGTAACTATATCCAGGACCATTCTATTAATCCACAAAAGATCGATTATTCCTTATTTTGTTCACTCAACCATAGGGTATGATCTATGATTTTAACTCTGCAATCAATTGTTCATTGTTTGGACCTAATAAATTTGACTCCAGTCAATCTTTCCACTGGACCATCAATCGTTCAGTCTTTTGTTAAGGATGATAGATCCTTTTTAACATTTTTATGTGTTTTTTGTCCTTCTTGACATATTCTCATCTCAACACTTAAATAAGGTTTTGCTATAAAAATCCGAAAGTGTTTGTGTATGTGTGAAATTCACCATTCTTTTCTTAAAGCAAACTCATTTTGATTCAATCCTCCATCTTGAATCTTCATAGCACAAATTGCTCCAAATCTTCAAGTCAATCTATTCCAAATCAAACTCGATACAAAACTAATCAAGCTAGACTCTTAATACTTAAAGACATATAAAGAATAAATGTAATGTCCCAAATTTTCCTACAATTTTTTGTTATTTTCCTACTATTGTTTTGATCATTTTTTGGGGGAAAATGTGACACTTTGGCATATTCGTATTTATGTAATTGGCCTTGGTATTTATACCTGTAGAGTCAAGTGTGGGGCTTAGTTACAGGCTGCGGGCTTGGACACGCGCTTATGGCGCAAAAAAGAGAGAAAGAAAAGGAAATAACAAGAGAAGAGATATAGAAGAAAAAAAAACTGATGGGGCCCGATCCAGATGAAATAAGAAGCACCAACTTCTACAGTCTTCTTTCTCAGTGAATGCTAGCCGCCTGCAAGATGTTGGGCTGCCACTACCGGCTCTGCCTCCGTGGTGTAATGGCAAGGGCCCCTCACCTAACATTGGACTGCTTTTGCAGCCGATGGCAGGTCTAGCCCACCTCAGTCTTGCGACGATGGGGACCACTGCACCCAGCCTAAATCTGGCTCCATTTCCCTCCTCTAATCTGCCCAGATCATTCTGCCCCTCATTTTTTGGGGTTTATTTTGATTTCTCTATTCGGGATTGATGGTGTTAGAAGCTGTGGCCTTTGGCCGATGATAGCTCCGCCTGGCTGCCATGGCCATGGAGGAGCTGTCAAGGCTGCCACCTTTCCTTCCCGACCCATTGTTCCTTCCTTATCTACCATTCCTCCCCTATATACCCGGTTGATGTGCTCATCCGCAAAAAAGCGAGCCTTTGCCCCCATTGCATTTTGATTCACTGATGAGCTGCCGAAAAATGTCGTCTACTTTTTGGCTCCACTTCAGACTGATGATGATGACATGGCTGCTATGGCCTAGACTCGCTGGCCCATTCTGTCCCCCATCATGGCCTCCACTTGGAATGGGTCGCTTTCCCCTCTACCCATTTCGTAGTGTGTGCAACGTGAACCGGTCGAAGGAGAACTATTCCGCTGCGGCTATGAGCAATTTTGGGCTGGCCTTTGCAATGGCCCTAATGCCCATTCTATGCCTTGGGCTGCCTCCATCCTGCCCTCTCCCCCTCATTTTTGGCCACTTGTGCATGTAGCCACACATGCGTTTCAAGGTTTAGGCGTCATTTTCGCATGACCTAATTATCAGATGTCTCTACCACTGAATGGATTTGACACTAGAGCCCTCCTCCACCTCCTCTTGCCCTAGAGGCTGGAGCATCTGCCCATACCCTCTGCTCTTATGTGAGCCCTTTAGATGCAAACTTGACAACACTGGGTGTTGTCCATGGCCGATTTTGACGTCTTGTGGCCGGCCAAATAGTTCCCAGTCATTGGCCAAAATTTAGTTAGTACAACCTCGATTTAGAGTCACACTGCCACTTCTTTCGGCATGACCTTTCTCCCGGTAGCCCTAGTGTGGCACAGTGACTATCAGATTTGTTGTGTTGATCTGTGTCACACCCATTTGGCAAGGATTGCTTTTGGTGATTCCTAAACCCTCGAGACAACAACCTCTTAGCTTGGCAATGCTTTTGGCTGCCAACTCCACTGCCGACGCCACCACCATCATGTGGTCACCATCAAACATCATGGATCACAAGGTAGGAGAGCTTTCAACTCATAATTTTTTGATAGTATGCTTTGAATGTGTAGAAGTATGCTAAGATGATTGAGATTTGATGTGTAGATATTAAGTCATGATTTGTTTGCATGACTTGAGAGGATAAATTATGCCATGTTGAAATGCATATGACATGCATGTAAGTTAAAGTATTTTGTAAGCTATGTATGTGGAATATGTGTGCTAGTGATGGTTAGCGAGTATTTTGGTAAGCTATGCATGGAAGTATGTATATATAATAAGTATGTATAATGAAGATACATATGTATGATGGCTATATGCCTATGTGGTGGATACGTCTATGTGTGTATGGGCAGAAGTATGGGCGATGGACGGTAAGAGGTTATAGCGGGTTTGGTACAGATTTTTTGTGGACGTGTAGCTATATGACAAAAGATGGAGGAAATCAGTATCAAAAGCGAGGATTGGATTGGTTTGGATCAAAGCGTATGTTGGGAGTTTAGCAAGTAAGCGGATTTAGGATCTAGAGCCTTATGGGGGTTTGTTAGACAATACGAGTATTGTATAATTATACAAACATAATGTACATATTATGAAGTGGAAAGTAAATAAGTGAGGTATAAGTAAGAAGGTGATAACAAGTGTTGGCTCTGAGGAGCTTAGTTTGATGACGTCTAAGTAAGACACTTTGGCCATAAGGTGGATGGTGAATACTGTATGAATATGTAAGGATATGTTTAGTGGTGAGTAATGATGACGAGATGGATGTGTTTAGTGAATCCTATTTCCCTAATGAACTAGGGTTTTGGAATGGGTTTAGCTTTCGATTGATCTGTGAAATACTACATAAATTACTTAATTCAAACTTAAATTATAAGAAAAACTAATATGTTAAAATTGTGAGTTTGAGACCCGAGGGTTTTGACGGATGAAGTTCGGTGTTTGAGTTAGCTGATAATGAGTCAGTTGAGCATTTTTAATGTCTTGCCATGGTGTTTATCCTGTGGGATGTTGTCTGTGTGATATATTTGAGCCCCAAACATCTGACACTCCATTGAGACGATGTAAGTTTTCAATTTTGTTTATGTGCTATTTTAAGCCCAAACATTTGATGCTCTATTAAAACCTCGGTATTATTCTGCTCAAGAGTGGCACTGCATGATTTCTGCCCAAAAGTGGCACTGTAAGATTTTGGCCTAAGAGTGGCACTGTAAGATTCTTGCCTAAGAGTGACACTGTAAGATTCTAGCCCAATAATGGCACTATATGATTACACCCTGAGATGACATTGTATGGCCCCTAAAGTGTGGGTGTTTGTATGGCCTCTAAAGTTTGGGCATTTATGTTTGCGCACTTAGGAAAGTAGTATCATGGAGCTGCTCTAACCTTTTTAATACTGTGCCCATGAACATTAGTGTGCCTTGCCTTTGGAAAAGTCTATAGCATCTAGTTACTCTATGGAGGTTAAGGTGATGCCCCGGTAGTATTCCTTTCCATTTCGGCATTGGAGCTTATTAATTGTAATGAGCTTTAGTGGTCGATAGTATGTGTACTACTCTACAATTGTATGAGTAAGTATGTATGTTTCTAAGTAAGTATAAATTTCTAAGCAAGAGTGTCAGCGAAAGTTTCTGAGCAAGACTATAAGCATATGTTTTCTAGCAAGACTGTAAGCGTATGTTTCTGAGCAAGACTATAAGCGTATGTTTTTTAGCAAGGCTGTAAGTGTAAAGTTGTACGGGTAAGGTCGTAAGCATATGATTATATGAGTAAGTTGGTAAGACTCTAATTAAGAGTGTAAGTGTAAGATTAGTATGATGATATGTATTTGGCATGATTTTATGCATATATGCATGATTATTATATGTCTACCTACTTCGTGTTTAAGTTGCATGAACGCATCTATGTAAAAACTTACTGAGTTCGTTATTTAGAACTCCCCTACTAGGAATTTTCCTACTAAATATTAAAAAACTCATTTACCCTATTTGTTAGCCCTAGTGATCAGGAGGCAGGTTCATGATCGAGAGCTCTTGAAGATGGACACTTGTTCCCTTAAGTAGATTGATTCCCTTTGACTTAGTTATACCCCTGACTCATTGCGAGTATTATTTTTTTCATGATTTGATACATTGGGTCAAATGAAATTTACAAAGTTTATACTTTCTGGACTTGTAAGACTTGTATTTTTTATTAGACTATGGACTATTTATGAGACTTGCACTAAGGGATGTTTGAGATAGATTTCTAGCTACTTAAAACTCATAATTATTTTAATTTATTCATACGTTTGTTTTCGAGTAGCAACTGAGAATATTTGGTTTGGTCGTACAATATTTGATAAAATGAAACAAAATTGGATGGGAAAAATTGATGTGTGATGTTTTAAATTATAAACTACTTTCACAAGTTTTGTATTTTGTCATTTTTTTCGATTTACAACCGTTATGTTGCAAAAAGAATTTGTAAAATTAAAAAAATGTGATGAAAAATCTTAGGCATTTTTATAATTAAAATTAGTCAATTACAAGACATAACACTTATGTTCTAATATATCCCTTTGGCTATTTCATAACAAAACTATAGAAAGTATAAAAATAAAAAAATACAACTTTTTCAAAATATAGTGCATTAATTTTCACTTGTTCAAAATTTTTTGCTTCACTCTCTAAGAAATACTAAGACTATTTGGAATTGACCTTAAAAAGCATTCAACGTGTACTTAATTTGCACACTTACATAAAAATAATTTGCATAACATTGCTCAATATGTGTTAATTAAGCACATTCACATGATTTTCCATAGTCTTCTCCCCCTTTTTGGAATGAATAGTCAACAAGTGAATAAGAAATATAAAAAATAAACAATAAAGGACCATAAGCTAAGTAAGTAATCGAAAAGACATAAAATCATATCCAATAATATTCATATGTCTTGCAAATCATAAGTTTCAAGATACATAAGATAATTCAATAAAGTACATATTATGAATTGAATAAAGTTTGATAAGAATAACAAGATAACATAAATAAATCAAATGTACTCATTGTCAGAAGATAAAACATATCCCAGCACACGACGAAGTCAATCCAGAACCTCATCTAAATGCTCATGCATCTCCACTGATAATGCTAAGAACGCTAGTATGGTATAGATTGTGGCTCATTAGTAGCTGCATCTAGTCTTCTCCTCCTGCGTGGTCTCTCCTCCTGTGTTGGTGCATCCTTCCTCCGAACAATATTTTCAAAGTAAGCCCACATATGATGAACAACACTGCCATTAATAGGACTCATTCCGTTTGAGTAGGTTCTAGGTATCCTAATTCGCTGAGCTACAAATATTTGTGAAGGTATATGGGTGTAGGCTAGCATCTCATTAGATTGACCATCACATATCTGCATAATCAACCAAAAATAAAGGAGGGTAGGTCCAAGCTACATGATGTGTCGATTATCAGATAAAGAAATTGCGCCATCATTCAATCAACTAACGCTAGTGTAGACCATACGTCATACTGAAATATAACATGAAGAACTGAAAAAGAATGAGTCATAGAACCAGCTCTAATGGAAGTATCCAAAAATCATGCTATCATCTGGGAACTCATGCACTAGAAATATAGAATAAGTGATAGGCAACCTCTCTAGACCTACGCCTTATGATATGATATCTGAGGTAACGGTGATATTGGTCCTGTTAACCTAAGGATGGCTCTCTTACGAGGCGTACTTAAATTTGTCAAACGAGACGGGGATGTACATGTGGTGGAACACCTGAAATAGACTCAAGGAACGGAGCCCACTCATGTCTCGATAGTAGCAAATTATAAACAATCACTCGGACCCTAAAAAACTAAAGTCCTCTCACACTTATATGGCCATAGTCTATCCGTCTCGTCAGGTGCATGGCTAGTATTGTGCAAGAAGTAGTCTCAAGTGAAGTCTCGGAGCTGAGATCCACCTATCTAGATTAAAAATAGACAGCTCATCCTCCAAACAAGTGCTAGGATAGAGAATAAATCGCAATAAAGCATCCTAGAATTTTTAAAAATTTGAAAAACAATTCACCTAATTTTGTTCTCCCTTAATTAGTCAGCTCTTTAGTTTGTGGATTTCAAATTTTCCATCTTAATTTTAAAATTTTAATTTTTTTAATTCAATTTTTACAGAAAAACATCATTGATAATTATTATCTACAATTAAAAAATTCTCTCAATCATTCTAATCTAAAAGAGACAAATTTATTTAGATTCTAGCAAAGATCACGTCCCAAAGCTTAGACATGTATGTTTTAAATATTTCCTTTTTCTAAAAGATATGTGGTAACACTTTTAATAAGATCCAAGGGAGAAGTCAATGTCTCATGAATTGCAAAAAAAATAACTCAAAATCACATTGGGGACATGATATTAAAACTTTTCACAAATTATGATTTATGATAATATAATAAATAAATTTCTAAAATGATTGTGGCATTAAAATACCTACAGGATTTACAGCTTGACACTTGTTTATCACCCACACTTGAATTACTATGAAAAATAAAAGGTACTCTCATATGCCAAAACACAAACCAAAGAAAAATAAATGAATCAGCAGCTAAAAAGAGTGACTCCATGCTATGGCTATGTCCTACCCGAAACCCTTTAAGCAGCCTCTACTTTATGAAAAGTTTGCACTATGGAGCATATTGAGCATACAAGTAAACTTAGTGAGATCGCAAAACCAAAATACATATTCAAAGAAAATACATCAAGAAAGAATCAATCAAGTAAATAATTCGGTAAAAGCCAAATTAAAACATGCATACTTTTCAATGTTATATTGATAAGTATTAGAAAAAGGAACCCAACATCATAAGGTTCTCTAGACACTATAGCATCATCTAGGAGTTCTACAACTCATACTATATATTGAACTACCGTAAACTCAACATTAATCTTTGCCTAAAACCTACCCCACCTCATCTGTGCCATAAAGCAAAGGCTCATAGACCCTAGTAGTTGAGATCTCAACTTCTACTATCATTGAAACCTCTTGTATTAGGCTATGTTGGACCAATAATCTTTTTATGCATGAATTTATTTGAACCTAATTCCCAAGCAAGGGGAATGACTCTACATAGAACTCCTACTTTTAGAGAGCTTGAAGGCCATGATCCTATTTCATATATACCCCTCTATCTACATATCTACATGGCTAAGATGACTCACTTTTAGAGCCAAACAAGCACTAAGATCCTTTGTCCATGAGTGTCAAGTATAAGTATGGGGTGACTAATTATCACAAGGATACACATGCATTAGGGTTTATTACCCCCTCATTATACGTGTTTAACATAATCCATTCATGCATTCAAATGCAAGTAAAACCATGTTATTATATAATTACTAAATAACATTAACACTAGTATAAATCATGCTTAAAATATCTTGAATTGAGGCACCCTTGATAACCACATGACGTGTTGGCTAGTGTATCGGTGACCATCAACGTCCCATGGATATATCAAATCCCTACTGACTGTGGGTTGGCTGGGAAAGCCCGCCTCACTGACACCACACCTACATGCGGTGTTATTGCCACCAACATGGCTTTACATGATAGTGTAGGTACTATTCATCTTCCTCTTTTTACCGACACAAACATCGATATGTCAATGGCCATGCGGATGGATAATAAGAAAATAAACAAAGACCATACTAGTTCTTTGGACACATTTCCAATTAAAATAGGCTAAAACCTTCATAAATTCGAAGTTCCATATAATTTATTTACAAAAATGGAGTATAAAATCATTCTGATTTGAATTCAGCATTATTATACTTTGAAGCATAAAATATTTGAAGAAATTAACATGCACACATTAAATTTTATCAAAAACTTGAAAAAAATAATTCCCATGCAAACCAATAGATTAATAAAAGAAGCAAAGTACAATCCGACTTAAAATTTACTCAATTGTCTCAACCCTTTATGAATCCTCTGCAATACAATCCCTAACACTTCACTCTTGTTTGGACTTTCCAAAGACTTCTCCCAAACTTGAAACCAAGTTATTGTCTCTCTTTAAATAGAGCATTAATCATATGAAATAAAACTTTTTTGAAGTATTTTCCCATGCCTTTTTCAAACTAATGGCTTTTTCTTTTCAATTTTATTTTCCAATGGGCTTGGCTATTTTTTAATCCTCTCAACTTGAATATTTAATTCTTTTTTATAAAAAAAATTGTCTATCAATTTTTTTCTCTAAGTTAAGCATATAAAAGTTTTTAGAGCCATTAGTAGGTAGCCCTTTACCATTATCTTAGAGGACAATTCCTTTCAAAAAATATAAAATTAAAATGATTAACTACAAGAAATTTAAACCTTCTATCATCTAGATAGAATCGAGCAAGTTCCTCTAATTTAGATCACTAAAACTCTACTAGAATCTAAACTCCTAAGATAGCAAGTATCAAAGAATTTTCTTTTGAATTTTACCCTTAAATTTGACTTGAGTCAATCATGATGCATGTAAGGTTATAAAAAATGGTTGAATTGCAACATCTTGCTGAAAAAATCAAATTTATCTTCAATCCCCTTAATGCATTTATCTCTAAGATAAAGAACATAGAACAATCATCATGGCATTTAGAGCTTAATTGTATTTACAATATTTATAGATTGAGTTGAACAATAAAAAAACCACAAAAACAAGCCCTTTAAGTTAAATGACTTACTAATTTTTGTGTTTTTGAATTTTTCTATTTTGTTATTGTTTTTCAATCAAAAACTATGAAAGAAAAAATCATGCAAAAACAAAACAAATGTATAATAACAATCGAAGCATGTTTTAAAAGATCAAAAGAATCAACATATGGATGAGATAAAAATTTCTATTTTGAGACGTTTTCACCCTTAGCTTTTCTTAACCATCCTATCCTATGATAATCTAGGGGTTCTTGGTAATCTTCCCTAATTGACCCTTCAAGAATTGAAGATCAATCTTCCTAATCTACATGTTTCTGGTTTTCTCATCATAAATATGATGTGGCAATCTAGGTTTTGCTTTCCTTCACATATCCTCCTTTCTCTTTCTCCTAAGGCTCTTCTTGAGGGTGGTTATTGGGTCACTCATGTCTTGTGTGGTTATTCTTATGATAAATGTCACAACTAAGTTAGACATTTCATCCTTAGGACTCTCCCTCCTTTAAGCTTTTGTGGGTACTCTCTTTGGCTCTCACAAAGGTTGTAGGTTTTACCTAAGTGTATGCTTATGAGGTTTAAAACCTAACCTATCTTGTCTCATGGACCAATACTAATTATGGAATCAAAAAATTTCCTCCACTCTTAAACCATTTTAGTTTTTCTTTTGAGTTCTTGAGTTCTACTTGAAGTTGACAAGATTTGGATATCTCACTTTTAAGTTCAGCACTGAGGTAGCCAATTGTTGAACTCATGCAACTTGTTGAACTTTTGAGAAAGGCTTTGGATCCTTTTATCTATATTTCTCATTTCCCTCTCGAGTCTCCTAGACTTATTAAAGTAACTTGCCTTGCTCATCATCAGAAGAAGAATTAGAGAGTAGAGTGTCCTAATATGGATAGTGATAATTCTTTAGATAAGAAAGCTAGGATGCAAAGAGGAAAAGACAAAAAGAAGAAATGACAGTACTTTATTGATGACAACTCATCTTATCAAGAATATGAAATATGTAAGGACATTGCAAAATGACCTAACTTGTCACAAATAAATCATTTTATGTTCTTCTTCTCAATGTTGTTAGATTTCTCCCTATGCTTCTGATTGTGTCTCCTCTCCCTGAGTTTTGGCCTTTTCTCTCTCCCTTAGCTAAATTTTGATGTCTTAGTAACATCCACAACTATTCAGTTAGCATGATTAACTATTCATTTTTTCTCTCCTCATCAGAATCTTCTTCCTCTAGGGCATTTAAAACTTTTTTTTCTTAAGACATTTCTGTAGAAATTATCAAAACTTGTTTACCCATGTTTTTCTCAAATACTTCTCTTTTTTGCTCATAGGACTCCTTTTGCATTACAAATGTTCTTAGGTTCCCAATTAGTTCTTCAGTTTCTAAGGTGCCAATTTTTTTATATTCATTTATGATAGACACCTTAATCTTGAATTAACTACTCAATGACCTAAGAATTTATGTAGCAACTAGATGGTCAACAATTTATTCTCCTAATTGATCACATCTTTTTACTATGTTAGACATTTCAGCATGGTACTCAGTGATGGACTCATCCATCATGCATGATATATACAATTTCCAAGATAAGCATTTGAAGGGTAGAGATTGTAACAACATCCATTCATTCATTGTAATTTACTAAACAATCCCATACTGCTTTAGCGGAAATATAATTAGAGATGAGTTTATGCTGGATCTTTCCAATGACATTGAATAAGGAACTCAAATCGTTATTAATATTATTGGTCATCTTCTACTCAGATTTATCCCAATCAGTCTCTAACTTGATAACATTGTTTTTATTCTTGTCCTTGGTCATAGGCAGACTTCATCCTTTAACCACAACCTTCTATGCATTACCATCTATGGCTTGGATAAAAGCTCTCATCTAGTTCTTCTAATAGAAAAGGTTTTGACCATCAAATAAAGGTGGTTGATTTATGGGGTTTCACAAGTCTCCATGTTTACCCATATTAAAATTAGCACTAGCCATGATAAATCCAGGTAAACAACCAAGACACGAAAGATAGAACTAAAAATAAGAAGAAATCTACCTATAACACTCAAGAACTTAATCAAAATTAGTAGAAGCAAGCAAATTTCAATCCAAATTGATAACATAATCATGAACTCTATTTAAAACATGCAAAAAACCTAAGCTACCAATTGTGAGTTTAATACCCTTCACTTTATTGAGGATCATGACAATGCCTCTAGTCCAAATAGCCTAGTAAGCAACGAACTACAAGATGTGGCCTCTTTTGCATAGAAAATTAAGAATGGAAACCAGTGTAAAACATAAATCATTCAAGCATACAGATCAAATACAAATAATTTTTAACATGGAAAACCAAACTACGGAAAAAATAATGCATCATGGCCTTTGGCTATAACTAATTCACTATGAAGATGTATAATTTACAAGACTCAAGACTATCAACCTCTACCCAAACCATAAGTTCTTCTTTATATGATTGTAGACCACTAAAATCATTTTTGGGACTTTTCCTTTGAGCTTCATCTATGTCTTCTTCTTCACTTGCACAAGCCTTCTCTTCAATCAATGTCCTTGATTGTTGATGAAGCAATACCAACATCCTTTTTGATAAAATTTCAATATTCTTCTTGTGTGTGTAATTTGACGAGGTCTCACAAAGCTCTCTCTTAATTCATAAGATGTAAATCAAAATTCTTACATTTTAATTTTTTTCTTTCAATTCATGTGAAAGTGATGGAATAGATAAAGTCTCCTTTTTTCCTCTAAAAAAACTCTCTTCCCTTAGTTCCAACTCATCACAATAAGGTCCTTAAATACTCGTGGAAGTTAGTTAGGGTTTTAGCATTATAGTAGGAAAGAAATTGTTCTCTGTTTGACTTAGAACAAGTGATCAATCATTAACCGATCGATTGTTCCACGGGGCAATCGATTACTCCATAGGGTGATTGATCGTTCCTTAATTTGTTTACTTAACCCTAGTGTACAATCGATTGTTTCAATAGTACAATCGATCATTCACTATTTAGGACTTGATAAATTTAACTCCACTTGATCTTTCCACTAGACAATTGTTTGTTCAATCTTATGTCAAAATTTTCAAGAAATATTCAAGTCTGATTGATAGCTAGTTCAAGAATGATTGATCATTTTTTAACACTTTATGCACATTCTATCCTATTCTCATCCCAACACTTAAACAAGATTTTTCTATTAAAATCCTAAGTGTTTGTGTATGTATGCGTGTGAAAATTACCTTTCTTTTCTTCAAAATTAATCCACACTAATTAAGTCTTCCACTTGAACATTCACAACACATTTGTTCCAAGTCTTCAATTCAATCAATTCCAAATCTAACTTGATACATCACTGATCTAATTAGTCTTAAGACTTAAAAACACAAATAGGATAAATATAGTTTTGATAATCAAATGTTGTGCACGATTATCAGTCTCTCAGATGATTCCTTGGACTCTACTTTATTGCCTTTACTTCTTTGCATTGGAACTATTAATTATTGTAATAGCTTAGTATTTGCTTTACTTTGGTTTTGAGATGTAAAACTCTATGGGTTCAGTTAGTGGCCCGGGCTAGCTAAACCACTAACTGGTGTGTCCACCTAGGGAACTAGACTGGTTTGGTTTGGGTTGGGCATGACTTCTTAGGGGATTGGTCGTCCCCTATATGGGGCGATCCTCTTCTTGTTTTGCAGTTATGCTATTAGAATTACTCAGTCTTCTCCCATTTCTTCCTTACTTCTTCCCTTTCACTGCGTGAATCGCCTTGATATCGATTGTGCCTACATCGGGCGCATCATTGCTATCGGAGCATTTACGATCCCCGGCCATGGCTCTAGGCAAGCAAGCTGCTGCTGTCCCCAAGGTTCCTCCGGAGAAGGAGGTTCCTACCTGAGCGTCTATGGACAGCCCGAAGGCAGTTCCTGCAGTAGCTGGTGAACCCACTCTGATAGAAATTATGGCTGAGTTGAAAGCCATGAACGTGCGTCTGGCAAGTGTGGAGGCGAAGAGTGAGGCGACTGTGCAGTGCATGGCTGTGCACAATGCCCATTCTACTCGGGCCGTCCCCTGCTGTCCTAGAGAGGGGCTGGTCGTCACAGCCCCCCGAGCCGACTCTCCCCGGCCCTCCAGCACTGGCAGACATAGACACGAGTGTTTTCCTAGGTCTACTGAGATTTGGCACTGGCAATTAGGCGCTGGAGGGAAGACGCCATGCCTAGGACATGCAAAGCACACAAGGTGTTCGAGAAAATGCCCCTATGATGCCGCCCCCTCCAAATCAGTTCCAGGACGTAGAGGAGGAGTATCCCGGGCACTGTGGCAGACCACTGGGGGGCTGAACCCCGTTTGGCCTGCCTACAGTTTCCCCGCTATAATGACAATGACAATCCTATAGAATGGCTATACAAGGCGGAAAAGTTTTTCGCCAACCAAGGGATGCATTCTGAAGCTGAACGCTTGTGCATCGCTGCCTTCCACCTCGACATGGATGCTTTAGTTTGGTTCTAGACTTTCGAAAAAGTGGTGCACTACCCAACCTAGGCCGCCTTCTCCGACGAGCTCTGTATTCTGTTTGGGCCAAATGAATTCTAGGACTTCAATGAGATGCTTTCCACCCTACGTAAGACCACCATTGTCCGTGCATACTATACGGAGTTTATGAAGGTGGTCAACTGCCTCCCTGAATGGCCAGTAGCTGCCTTGGTGGGCACATTCAAGCGTGGTCTAAAGCCTGAAATTTTTTAGGAAATGCGCCACTTCCCTTGCACTAGCATGAGGGACGTCATGCGCCTTGCCCGCATCGAGGAGGAGAAGTTGGCTAGTCAGCGCAGAGGCAGGCAGCTTGGACCTATGCCCAGGCCTGCCCTGAGCGCCAACCCACTGGCGGTGACCAACAACAGCTCAATAGTAGGCCGCCTGGGACAGCAGACCGCACAGCCCAGCCAGATTGTCCGACGCCTCACCCCGGCCCAAATGGAGGAACACCGGTCTAAAGGGCTATGCTTTCGCTGTGACGAGAAGTTTGTTCCTGGTCACCGCTGTTCTGTTGAGGCCAGCCTTCTTGTGGAGGAGGTAGAATATGACAGCGATGGAGGGGCCGGAGTTGATTCGTTTTCCCCGTAGGACATGCTGCCTGAAATTTCAGTCCGTGCATTTTTTGGAGCATTCATTCCATGCATGATGTGTTGATTAATAATGTTACCTCAAGCCGCAACAGGTGTCTATCTTGATTGACAATGGATCTACTCATAACTTTATTAACGACAAGGTAGCCAATCAGTTGGGTTGTTTTGTCTCAGATTCTAAGCCATTTGATGCGCAGATTGGCGACGGAAAGCATCTTCAGAGTTCCGGGGTGTGTGCTCAAGTCACGCTCTCTGTCCAAGGCTACACGTTTGTTACCGACCTATTCTTGTTGCCTATGAAGGGGGTGGATGTGGTGTTGCACGTGCAGTGGCTGCAGGAGCTTGGTGATGTGGTTTGGAACTTTCGAGACACGGTGATGGACTTCAAGATTAACTGGCAGCGGGTCCAGATCGAAGGCTCGAGGCTGGGCACCCTCCTATCAGCCCAGTCCATGAGCTCCTTCTTCCGGTTCTCCCCCCATGGGTTTCTCTTGCAGCAGCGTGTCACTATTGGAGTGACTCAGGACGAGCTGGCTTTAGATATCTAGGAGTTGTTGGCCGACCATCAGGACTTGTTCACAGAGTCGCAGAGTCTTCCTTTGGTCCGGCGTTATGACCATCAGATTCCCATTATTCCGGGGGCAGCACTAGCCAATGTCCGCCCTTACCGCTATCCTCACAAATAGAAATCTGAGATTGAGAGGCTCATGGCAGACATGCTCTAGTCTGGGATCATTCGTCCTAGTACGAGTTCGTACTCGTCTCCAGTGCTATTGATTAGCAAGAAGGATGGTTTGTGGAGGTTCTGTGTTGACTATCGCGCCTTGAATGCAATCACCGTCAAAGACAAATACCCCATACTGGTGATTGAGGAGTAGTTGGATGAGTTGACAAGTGCCATGGTCTTTAGTAAGCTTAACCTACGTTCAGGATATCACTAGATTTGGGTGCAGCTAGCGATGTGCACAAGACTGCATTCCGGACTCATGACGGCCATTTTGAGTTCCTCGTGATGCCATTTGCGTTGAGCAATGCCCCCTCCACCTTCCAGTGCCTCATGAATGATATTTTCAAGTTGTTCCTGCGCCATTATATCAAATTGGTCTTCTTTGATGATATCTTGATATACAACAGATCTTAGGCAGAGCACTTGACGCATCTCAGGTCGGTCTTCTCTATCTTGCTAGCTAATTCCTTATTCCTAAAGCGTTTGAAGTGTTCCTTTGGCAGCCTGCAGGTTGATTATTTGGGCCATATTATCTTGAGGAGTGGCATTGCTACTGACCCAGCCAATGTGGCTGCCATGCTCTCTTGGCTGCCACCAACATGCGTCTGGGCTCTTAGGGGTTTTCTAGGCCTCATAGGTTATTATCAGTTGTTCACTAATCGGTATAGCAAGTTGGCTCGCCCTTTTACATAGCTGCTTAAGAAGGGGGCTTTTGTTTGAGGGGCTTAAGCAGGCTATGGCCTCCACCCCAATTCTTATCTTACCTGACTTCAGCCGACAGTTTGTGGTGGAGATGGACGCTTCAGAGGCAGGCTTGGGGCGGTTCTTTTGCAGGACAAGTGCCCTATTGCTTATTTCAGTAAAGCCTTGGCTGGCCGCTGATTATTTACAATTAAACCCTTTGCAACTGTACAAGGTAATTGTACTAGGATAAGTATTTAAGGGTTGTCGAACCTCAGGGACGGATGGATTATCACTCAATCTAAAGAGGAATTTGCTAATTGAAAATTAAAACAAACTTAAACTTAAATTAAGCAAAAGAAAGAAATCAACTAGTTTAAAAGCAAGAGATTAATTTGATGGAATTTACTTAGGAAATTGAATCCACTATAGAACCATAACAATTCCTTAACTTTAATCTAAATCTAGTGTGAATATGAACAAGTATTCTCAGCTACAAGCTAGAATTACTTCAAAAAGAATAATTAATTAACTTCCATGGCATGAACTATCTTCGACAATAGCACGGATCATCTACACTAAACTAGCTATAGGCATGACCCGTCTAATCTTAGTATAACTCATCCAAGTCATTAATTATCTGAACATTAAAACTATTGTATGACCATCTCATCTAAATCACAGAAATTAGAATCGATGCAAATATCAAAACCACATCAATCTATCATCTACAAGACAATAAATTAACATAGACTTGAATAAACATTAAAAGCTCTTCCATTAAAAAGGAAATCCATATCATACAATTGTCATCATTCACAACTGAGATCTAAATTAAAAAGAAAAGAAACTGAAACTTATCTATAGCTTCATCAACTCCTAAGTAAAAGAAAAGTCTAGCCTTCCATTGTAGAAGAAAGCACTTTAATCTCCATTGAAAGCTTTGAGTTCTCTTCCATCTTCTTCTTTCTTTTTATTTTCATAAAATCTCCTCGAATCCCCCAATTTTAAGCCAAATATGTCTTTTTATAGGCATAAGTTCCTTAGGAAGAAGTCCAATATGAAAAGGATTGAAATTTGGGTCAAACTAGGAAACTGCACGTTATGCCGTTCGATCGCCCTGCATGCCCGATCGATCGCGTGAACTGTATTTTTGTCTGAATTCACGTTATCCCGATCGATCGCCCCGCAGCCCGTGCGATCGGCTACAGTGTTTCTGTTTTCCTAGACAGTTCATATTCTGTTCATTAAGCTTTCCTTCGTGTCCATATTAATTTCTAACTTGTTTATAACTCTGAAAAGTTGTCCAAATCACTTTAAAGCATGTGAAGACTATTTTTAATCATTTCAAACATCGTCCAAGTTTTTCGATAAGCGCACTTTACCTACAAAACATAAAATACCATATTTTAGACATGTAGAATATAATTAAAATTCCATCTTGATTTAAATACATGTCTAAACAACTAATAACTACAAAAATTATTAATAATTAAACTAAAATACTAATATCTATCTTAATCTAAATAAACCATAATTAACTCTAAATTAACCTAATCTATACTAGCAAATAAGGTAAAAAGGCAGATAAAATAGATATAGATTTCATACTTATCAGCCGCTCCCTGTCCCAGTCAATTATGAGAAGGAGATGTTGGCTATTGTCCTTGCGGTTGATAAGTGGCGGCCTTACTTACTTGGCCGCCTGTTCCTGATTCGTACTGATCATCAGCCACTGAAATACTTCTTGGAACAATGGGTGTCCACTCCCTCTCAGCAGCGGTGGGTAAGCAAGTTGCTAGGATATCACTACAAGGTTGTGTACAAGAAAGGGTTTGAGAACATAATGGCCGACGCGCTCTCTTGAAGCCTGGGGCCGGGCTCTTGCTCGGCTTTCTCTACTCTATCTTGCTCCTTTATTGAGGAGTTATGGCAGGCCTATCGTGTGGACTTTTGGACACGGGATATGATTGCCGCCCTCCAGACCGACCCTGCTCCTAGGCCCTTCTTTGTGTGGTGGGATGACCTTCTCTTCTGGAAGGACCTCCTATGGGTTTTCGATGTTGTTGACCTCTGCCGCTGCATCCTTTTGCAGTTTCACGACACTCCTGTGGTTGGTCATGAGGGCGCTTTCTGCACCTACAAATGGGTCAGCCAGAGCTTCTTGTGGCAAGGTATATGGCGGACTATCCATGAATACATGGCCACTTGTGATGTTTGTCAGAGGGCTAAGGCAGCCACGAATTCCCCCGCCGGTTTGTTGCAGCCCTTGTCTATTCTAGATGAGGTTTGGTAGGACGTCTCGATGGACTTTGTGGAGGCTTTGCCCGTGGTGCAGGGGAAGTCCATGATTATGGCTGTCGTGGACAGGCTGTCCAAGTATGCTCATTTCTGTGCACTGAGGCATCCCTTCACCGCCAAGACTGTAGTTGAGCTTTATGTCCGCGAGGTGCTCCGACTTCACGGTATGCCCTGCACGATTGTTTCTAACTATGATAGGATCTTCCTTTCGTAGTTTGGCAGGAGTTTTTCACTTTACAAGGGTCGTCTCTCCATATGAGCACTGCTTATCATCCCGAGACGGATGGCCATGCTGAGGTGGTTAATCGTTGTTTGGAGTAGTATCTTCGATGCTTTACTATAACGCAACCCCGCTGATGGTTTCAACTTCCCATGGGCAGAGTGGTCTTATAATACTGTATTTCATACTCATGCCGGGTTCACTCCATTCGAGGTGTTGTACGGCCGTTCGCCTCTGACGGTGTTATTGTATGTACCTCACCACTCTTCCGTGGCAGAGGTGGACAATATGCTGCAGACATGCAATGAGGTCTTACGTTAGCTCAAGGAGAATTTATCATCTGCCCAAAACTAGAGGAAGTAGATTTATGATTTTCACCATACCGAGATAGAGTATGTAGTGGGTGATTTGGTTTATGTGTCTGTTCTTCCTCACAGACAGACCTCCTTGTTTCAGCCTGAGAACTCCAAGCTTGCCCCCCATTTCCATCATCCCTATGCTATTGAGGAGCATGTTGGTCCTGTGGCCTACTACCAGGCCTTGCCCCTTGACTCTTTGGTTCACCCTGTCTTTCATGTGTCCCATCTGCAGCAATTTGTGGGTGACAAGTCCTTGGCTATAGGTGCTCCCCCTCCTTGATGGGCCTAGTTCAGCTGTCTGACCCTATCCCTACTTCGTTTGAGAAGCGACGGGTTTGTCGCTCGGGTTGCATTATTACTGAGGTCTTGATTTCTTGGCAGGGGCAGCCGCTTGAGGATTCCACGTGGATGCTTGAGGATGAGTTTATGGTATGCTTTCTAGCTTGGTCACCTTGAGGACAAGGCGAATAGCGGAAGCATGGTGGAATGTTGTGCATGATTACCAGTCTCTCATATGACTCCCCAGACTCTACTCTATTGCTTTTACTTCTTTGCATTGGAACTATTAATTATTGTAATAACTTAGTATTTGCTTTACTTTGGTATTGAGATGTAAAACACTATGGGTTCAGTTAGTGGCCCAGGCTTGTCACGCCCGAGGCTTTTCCACACATTTAATTGAAAATCTTACAAATAATTTATTTCAAAATACTGATGTAAATCAAATAAACCAACAAAATTCAAAACATGTGAAAAAAATTTTGTAAATTAATTCAACATACAATAAAACTAAAATTCTCAGGCGTGACCCAAAACAAAAAACATATAATGAAAACTTGCCATGGCCATGGTCTTTAAAAATAAATACATCCCAGGCCTTTCTGAGTACAAGTTCTTTAACAGTCTAAGTTCTGATTCGTATATAGATACACAAGACCGGAAAATAATACATTTACCTCTCACCTTAAATAATACAAGAAAGCATAGCACCAAAATCCACATAACCTCACCACAAATTCGCTCCGCTCTAGGTCGAGGATGAATTGTCCACCATGGAGAAGAATCCAGTCTCAAACAGCTATCGATCGACCTGCAAAAGCCTCCGGACGAAGGGGCTAAAAACATAGGGTGAGTATTTTCATACTCAATAGGAAAATACCTAGTAGGGGAAAAATCAATGAACTTTGTAAGTTCATACATAGATGCATCACTCATGCAATCATACATGAAGCACAAATAATGTATCTTACACACATGCAGTCATACTAGCTGAACTTATACTTACACTTACATTCACGCTTATGCTCACACTTACACTCACACTTATAGTCTGAATCAAAGTCTCACCAACTTACTCGTACAATCGTACACTTACACTTACAACATATACATATTTGTACGAACTTACTTGTATGACCTTACTCGTACAATCTTACTCATACACAAACTTATTCTTACTGTCTTCCTTAGGAGCTCACACTTACTCTGGATCTTACACGTATAGCTTACTCAGAATCTGAAACACACAACTTACTCTTACTATCGTACATGTACTACCAACAACTGAAGCTCATTACAATTAATAAGCTCCAGCGTCGGAAAGGAATGGAATGCCACTGGGGCGTCACCTTAATCTTCGGGGAGCAACTAGACACCATGGACTTTTTCGAAGGTAAGGCACACCTATGCTCATGGGGCATAGGATCAAATAGGTAAGAACAGATCCATGATACTACTTATCTGAGCGCACAAATGCCCACTCTCCAGGGCCATACAGTGACAACAAGGGCCATATAGTGCCAAATAAGGGCGGAAAACAAACAGTGCCACTCTTGGGCAGGAATCTTACAGTACCATCTGTAGGCAGAAAACATGCATAGCCCATGAAGGACGGAAACTTACAGTGCTCTCAATAGAGCATTAAATGTCTATGCCGAAATACAGCACCAAGACTAAATCCCGCTGGAAAACACCATGGCTAGGCCTAGAAGGACGCTCAGTCGATTACCTATCAACTAGCACAATAACGAAACTTAATCTGTCAAAACCCTCAGTCTCAAACTCACAACGTTATCAAATTAGGGTTACTTGCCATTCAAGTTTATATTAGGTAACTTATGCATGTACAATTATGTTTGGAACTTTTTTTGTCTTGCATTCTTTAGCCAATAAGGCTAGAAATACGCCTATCCCGAAGTTCCAATCCACAAAGGTAGAATTCCTTACTTAACTCATCCTCCACTCTTACGCTTACAACCTTATCGACCTCTGCATAGCTTTACTTAAACTCGAAATACAATACTGATAATCTTACCATCATACACTTACGGCCTTACCTCTTACACCAATCGCCTTAAAACTAAATCATCTTACTTGAACTCCTCAAATGATACCCGTTAGACCTAAGTCTCGTCATCAAACCCTTACTAATTCCTTACTCATGATTCTTTTGTTACTATTCATATTACGTACATTATGCATGTACAATTATGTTGTTATCTCTTACTAACTCACAATCCCCCAACGACGTTGAGAACCCTGAATCTTCCCAATCATTACATCGCTTAGGTCTTCTGCTCACTACTCCAATGTACTACCCAACTCAATCCAAGCCAATTCTTCAACCTCATCAAATCCAACCTTCGACAGTCCATCTTACATCCTTCCTCACTTGTCATACTATCACCATTTCCATGTCATAGCCTACAAAGCACCCTTTCGACAAACTTACAAACAAACGCACGTACTCGTGCTCATTGACCACACATATTTATCACATACTAAAATCACATACATACAATTCCTAGCATGCTACTACACAATCAAAGCATGCTATAATGAAATTATGAGTTCAAGGTCCCCTACCTCGTAATCCACAGGAGTTTGATGGCGAGCAAACGATAGTGGCGCCGTCGATAGCAGAATAGGCGGCCAAAAGGATCGCACTGAGAGAGTTGTTATGTCCTGAGGATTTTAGAAATGCTAGAATCAATCTCGATATGGTATAGATTAATTTCTCTTGAAGCCAAAGGTTTGGACGCACTAAGGTAGACGGACACAAGGTCATGCCACTAGAAATGGCAGTGACCACAGAATGGGGGCTGACTGATTGGAGGTCGGCCAACGGTTTAAAACACTTTGTTGGCGACAAAACATTAAAATGGACAACGGACCATATTCAACGGCAACAATTCTGCATTATCGAAGCCTCACAACATGGCGAAGGGCTTACTTGCGTACACATGAATATAGGAGAGACAAAGGAGGGCTTTAACGGCCATATTGCCTAATGGTGGGGACATTCCATAAACATATGTTGAGGCACTAAGGCTTGGCGCAAGTGGTCGGCAAGGGCGGCACCATTTCTAAACGCTACTCACAACCAATCCATCATATGGATAATCATGCATCAAGCATGACTTACGGTGGAGGATATGGCATGACATCGGTTGAGCCTTCGATGGGCCGAGTTTAATGGCTAACTGTGTTACTTCCGCTTGGAAGGATCTGAATTGGAGGACTCTTTCCTTGTATGTTCCAGGTTGTGTGTAATAGAAAGTGGGGGTGCAAAGGTAAATTCGGGCCAAAAGTGCTGGCCCTAGCCATCACTGGGCTGGGGCAGAGCCCATGTTGATTGGATCTGCAACCCAAGTTCACGAAATCCCAAGCTAAACACGTTGGCTTTGGTTGGAGCGGGGCCCATTAGCAGCAATCAGAGGCGTATCCCAAAGTTTAGGGACATCTGGTGTGTGCAGAAGATGTGCAGAGGAGGTCGGAAGTGGCGACCCCTTTCCATTATTGGGTCAAGTAGACATCTGCATTTGTTTGCAGCAGAACAACCAATTAGAAAATTGAAGAGACCCAAGACCCGATTTAGGTAGGGCGACAGAGTACCGGGACAGGGCGGTGGACACGTTACCATCGGCCACAAATGGTCGAATGGGGGCTGTGGGACAGACCTGGAAGATGTTGGCGATTCAACAATCGCTAGACCATGACGATTTGAATAGACATCGACCCAATATCATGCAACGTCAGTCAATGGAGAACGGATGCTACCAGTGAAGAAGAAAAATAAAACCAGAGCAAAGATATGTCTCGAATTGAAAAACGGCAGGAGAGGTGATGGACTAGAGAAGGCAGCAGTTCAGTCCAAGGTGGCGGCCTTGCCGTCGTCGATTTAGGAGAAGGTCAACGGCCGAAGACCAGCTGCATGGCTGATAAGTATGAAATTTATATCTATTTTATATGCCTTTTTACCTTATTTGCTAGTATATATTAGGTTAATTTAGAGTTAATTATGGTTTATTTAGATTAAAATAGATATTAGTATTTTAGTTTAATTATTAATGATTTTGTAGTTATTAGTAGTTTAGATGTGTATTTAAACAAAGTTGGAATTTTAATTATATTCTACATGTCTAAGATATGGTATTTTATGTTTTGTAGGTAAAGTGCGCTTATCGAAGTACTTGGACGATGTTTGAAATGATTAAAAATAGTCTTCACATGCTTTAAAGTGATTTGGACAACTTTTCGGAGTTATAAACAAGTTGGAAACTAATATGGACACGAACGAAAGCTTAATGAACAGAATATGAACTGTCCAGGAAAACAGAAACACTGTAGCTGATTGAACGGGGTCACTTACTGATCGATCGGGATAACGTGAATTAAGATGAAAATACAGTGTAGCCGATCGATCGGGCATGCAAGGCGATCGAACGGAATAACGTGCAGTTTCCTTGTTTGACCCAAATTCCAATCCTTTTCATATTGGACTTCTTCCTACGGAACTTATGCCTATAAAAAGACATATTTGGCTTAAAATTGGGGGATGCCAGTAGATTTTAGGAAGAGAAAAAGGAAGAAGAAGATTGAAGAGAATTCAAAGCTTCTAATGGAGATTCAAGTTCTTTCTTCTACCATGGAAGGCTAGACTTTTCTTTTACTTAGGAGTCGATGAAGCTATAGATAAGTTTCAGTTTCTTTTCTTTTTAATTTAGATCTCAGTTGTCAATGATGACAATTGTATGATATAGATTTCCTTTTTAGTGGAAGAGCTTTTCATGTTTATTCAAATCTATGTTGATTTATTGTCTTGTAGATGATAGATTGATGTAGTTTTGATATTTGCATCAATTCTAATTTCTGTGATTTAGATAAGATGGTCATACAATAGTTTTAATGTTCAGATAATTAATGACTTGGATGAGTTATACTAAGATTAGACGGGTCATGCCTATAGCTAGATTAGTGTAGATGATTCGTGCTATTGTCGAAAATAGTTCATGCCATGGAAGTTAATTAATGATTCTTTTTGAAGTAATTCTAGCTTGTAGCTGAGAATACTTGTTCATATTCACACTAGATTTAGATTAAAAGTTAAGGAATTGTTATAGTTCTATAGTGGATTCAATTTCCTAAGTAAATTCCATCATATTAATCTCTTGCTTTTAAACTAGTTGATTTCTTTCTTTTGCTTAATTTAAGTTTGTGTTTATTTTAGTTTTTTATCAGCAAATTCCTCTTTAGATTTAGTAATAATCCATCCGTCCCTGAGGTTCGGCAACCCTTAAATACTTATCATAGTATAATTACCTTGTACACTTGCAAAGGTTTAATTATAAACGATCAATGGCCATGGATCGCAACACACAAGAATGGGAAAAAGAAAAAGGGAAGAATTTTGATCCCGGATTAAGACAGAGGGGGGTTGAGGGAGGCGATAGCAAAGGCGGCAGCCGATGTGGCGGCATTGCCGTTGCCGGGCTGGGGGGAAGGCCCAAGGCCGGTCCTCGTGGCCAGCCACCGGTGGCACAGTTGGCGGTCGCAACCCACAGTGACAGAACAAAACAAAAAAAGAAAGCACTGCCCATCTAGAACGAAAAATGGCGGAAGGGTCACGGCCGGGGAAGCGGCGGTCCAGGCCCCGGGGTGATGGCCTTGTCCACGCCGAGCCGGAAGAGGGCAAGAGGCCTAGCGGCAGCAGCCGGTGACCAGCGGCACAGCCGCAGTTCGTACTGAACAGAAAAATAGAAAAACAGAGGCGGAAATGTTTTCTAGCTCACGACGGCTAACGGGGGCGGGGAGGCTGATCGTTTATAATTAAGCCATTTGCAAGTGTACAAGGTAATTGTACTAGGATAAGTATTTAAGGGTTGTCGAACCTCAGGGACGGATGGGTTATCACTAAATCTATAGAGGAATTTGCTGATTATAAACTAAAAACAACTTAAACTTAAATTAAGCAAAAGAAAGGAATCAACTAGTTTCAAAGCAAGAGATTAATTTGATGGAATTTACTTAGGAAATCGAATCCACTATAGAACCATAACAATTCCTTAACTTTTAATCTAAATCTAGTGTGAATATGAACAAGTATTCTCAGCTACAAGCTAGAATTACTTCAAAAAGAATCATTAATTAACTTCCATGGCATGAACTATCTTCGACAATAGCACGAATCATCTAAACTAATCTAGCTATAGGCATGACCCGTCTAATCTTAGTATAAGTCATCCAAGTTATTAATTATCTGAACATTAAAACTATTGTATGACCATCTCATCTAAATCACAGAAATTAGAATCGATGCAAATATCAAAACCATATCAATCTATCATCTACAAGACAATAAATCAACATAAACTTGAATAAACATTAAAAGCTCTTCCATTAAAAAGGAAATCCATATCATACAATTGTCATCATTCACAACTGAGATCTAAATTAAAAGAATAGAAACTGAAACTTATCTATAGCTTCATCAACTCCTAATTAAAAGAAAAGTCTAGCCTTCCATGGTAGAAGAAAGCACTTAAATCTCCATTGAAAACTTTGAGTTCTCTTTCATCTTCTTCTTCCTTTTTCCCTTAATAAAATCTACTAGAATCCCCCAATTTTAAGCCAAATATGTTTTTTTATAGGTACAAGTTCCGTAGGAAGAAGTCCAATATGAAAAGGATTGAAATTTGGGTCAAACTAGGAAACTGCACGTTATGCCGTTTGATCGCCCTGCATGCCCGATCGATCGCTTGAACTGTATTTTTGTCTAAATTCACATTATCCCGATCGATCGCCCTGTAGCCCGTTCGATCGGCTACAATGTTTCTGCAATCTGGACAGTTTTCCTGGACAGTTCATATTCTGTTCAGTAAGCTTTTCTTCGTGTCCATATTAATTTCTAACTTGTTAATAACTCCGAAAAGTTGTCAAAATCACTTTAAAGCATGTGAAGACTATTTTTAATCATTTCAAACATCGTCCAAGTACTTCGATAAGCACACTTTACCTACAAAACATAAAATATCATACTTTAGACATGTAGAAAGTAACTAAAATTCCATCTTGATTTAAATACATGTGTAAACAACTAATAACTACAAAATCATTAATAATTAAACTAAAATACTAATATCTATCTTAATCTAAATAAATCATAATTAACTCTAAATTAACCTAATCTATACTAGAAAATAAGGTAAAAAGGCATATAAAATAGATATAGATTTCATACTTATCAAATACCCCCAAACCTATATTTTGCTAGTCCTCGAGCAAAACAAAAGCAAAGTAAAACAACTAATCTTGAAAAATAAATAAAAGCCACTTTCATAGGGAATCACGATTGCATTTAGCGTATGCAACAAGCCTTTAAACCCCTAGGTGTCCCTAGTTGGACGAGTTGTGTCTCGTGAGGGTTTGCAGTAATGATACCCACAAACATCTAAACCTAAGAAAAATATAACAAACAAAGAAGAAAATAAAAATTTGAAAAAATAATCTTCTCTTAAAAACACATAACTATTTTTAAAAAGAACCAACCACAAATACTTGAAACAAGTAAACAATTAAGATCTGATTACTTTCAAGTAAGGAATATTCCATTCTATAACCCCATCTTAGAAATAATTGTGCAACTACATATATACATTTTAAAAACATAAAGTGTAGAAACTTTGTCGTCATACAATTTTATTCTTTATTAACAAGCATATCTTATGTGACCCATTAACCAAGCTCATTAAAGTTTACTAACTAAAAAATATAACAATAACAATCTTTCATCCTTAACATCTCATAATAAACCCTTATGTAATAGTCTTCAAATTTCAATTAAATTTAGGCAATAAGAGCATAATATACATCAAAATATGACTTGTGCAATACTTAGTTCTATTAAGCTTTCTAAATAGTCCATGTAACAAGCGTTAGTCCAGTGTCCTTAATCCAGTTGGCTCAAGGCACTAGGTGTTGAAACACCCCTCAGGATTAATAACTCGAACTATAAAGGCTACAGAACTAAGCAAGTCATAAAAGAATTTATCTCAACTTTTTACCTTTTGACGCGATCCGTTATACTTGCCTAGGCACAAGGTCCGGTTACTCAGTAAAAAGAGAAACAAACCTTTTTTTTTTCATTCAATCAATTTTTTTTTCAACTTTTTTTTTCTTTTTTTTTTCTATACACACTTATCCCATTTTTTTTTCAAATAAAAGCTAAGCATAAAGATCTATCATAAAATATTAAAAATTACTCAATTTCCAAGTTTTCAAAAATATATGCTTAGTTAACGATATCCCACTAAGACTACAAGTAATAAATCATAAAATTATATTCCTACAAGTTTCAAGTGTGTGAAATGTGATTTAAAAATATAAGCACAATTATCCAAGATAATGAAAATAAAATAGAAATTACTCACTTAATCATTTTCATCACTTAATTAATTACTTGAACTTTCTTCATGAAATTGATCTCTTTAAAAACATACATATACTTTTAAAAGAAAATTAGCGATAAAACCCACTTAAAAGTAAACAAAAGAAAAATAAAAAAAATACTCTAAAACATCCTAAAAGAAAAATAATAAAGAAAAATATCTTTCTACACCCCCAAACCTAAACTGAACATTATCCTCAATGTTAAAGAAAATATATACTACAATGACAAGAATAAGTAAAAGAGGGAAAGAAAGATATCACCTGAAAGCATAACTAATCCACTAATCTGAAAATGAAGTACATAGGATTGGAGAAAATATGAGAAACATACAGGTAAAGAGCAATTTCCCAAACCTAAAATACCAATCTACCAGAAAAGAGATAACAATTAAAATAAAAATAAAATAAAAATAATAAAAATAAAAATAAAAATAAAAATAAAAAATAAAGAAAAGAAAAGATAAAAGTAGCCCCTGCACAGCTAAATATCAGCATCATCAGAATCATCGGCATCAATATAACTCTAGTCACTATCATCTGCATCTGCTGGAGCTGACTGGCTACGAATCAAATCAGCCAGTCCCTGTATAAGTCCCCGCATCTCAGTCATCTGAGCAGCCATCTGAGCATCTATATGGGTAGTAAGCCTCGTCTGAAACTGTGCTAGAGAAGAATCAATATGTCCACGAAGACGATGCTCCATCTCAAGGAAAGAGTCGTTAGCATGTGCGGGAATGTGCTGCTCAGCTGCAACCTCTGGTACACCCTCTGTGGCTGGCTCCTCCTCATTCACCTCGTCGAATGCTGGTCGAGGCGGACGATGTGTGATCATCCGGTTTAGGGTTGCCTGGGAAATGACCCCTAAACCTCGGCTCATGGGTGCATATGAAGGAAAATCCAACTGAAACTGAACAAAAATCCGCTCTAAAAGAAAAGGAAAAGCTAATCGAGCATCCACTGGTCCAGAAACTATATCTGCCATCCGTGCGAAGACAAAGGAGGGCAAGTCGATGTGAATCCGCTCCGCACGACCTAGAACATAAAGAAGGCGAGCTAAGGTGAAGTCAACCTTCTCATGACGGTGGAACCATATGTCATACTCCAATATCGGATGTGCAAAACGATAGTCCCGCGTCATGAGAGAAGCTGGCAATCCATATGTGAGGGATGGGCCTCGCTCCTGTCCCATAAGAGTCCCCGTGAGAGTATACTCATCAGGAAAAGCAAAATCAGCAAAAGAGGGATAAGTGAAGCTGGAGTGCGCGAGACCCATCACTGCAGCTATAAGATCTGGTGTGACAGTGATAGTAATATCTCCAACGGTGCTGACAATATATCCCATCTCATTAAGAACGGCGGATGCATAAAAAAGATCGGACCTGCTCATGATGTACGCAAGCGTCAAGGGCTACAATCTGTGAGAAAAAGGAGTACCAATCCTCTCGCTCCATAAGCCATGACTGGGCAGCAATAATGGTGGGGACAAACTCCACCTGTCGCTCGTAAACAATAGGACGAAGATGTAGATCAGCAGCGGAGGTAGTAGACGATGAAGAACGCGAAGTAGAAGAGGCTCCCTTCCTCTTCTTCGGAGCTTTAGGAGGAGAACCGTGCATCATAGATCTGCAAAAAGCTCAAAAACAAGCGCTAAAAGGGATATGGAAGTGACTAGAAAGCAGAAAAAATTTTGTACACGCCCAATAATGTCAAATTACAAAAATACCCCTAGAAACAAATTGAGCAGAAATGTCCCAATTTAAAGTATAATATGTACAAGTGAAAATTGAGCATCTTTCGTAAAGCAAGTACATATAAACGGATCCATTAAAATCTCAAAATTTGAAAGTTTCAACAAAAACAGTGCGGATTGAAAAATCCAAAATCTACCGAACATAATGCCTTAATCAGTCAATCAAATTGTACCAAACGATCAATCTAAAGTATACAAGACATTTCTAACAAATTTCCACAAAAAATTGCACCGAATTTAGTCAAAAATTGAAAGAAAAATGTAAAAATCAAATTTGGGGCTTACCGGTGAAACAGAGGGACAGCGTGAAATAGAGGATGATTCAGCTCAAATGGACTCCGGAAATAGATTCTACACGAAAAATCAGAGAGGAGGGATGATTATCGACCAAAAATCTCGCCGGATAAGGTACGGAAGACGGCGGAGGAAAACAACGGCGCGGCGGAGGAAAAAAACGACGGCGGAACGAACTAGCCGGCGCGCGCGTTGTAAGTGACGACTCGACCGTTCGAACGGGATACTTACCGATCGATCGGGAACAGTCCCGATCGAACAGGCAAACAATTTTTTTTTTTAAATCCAATTAATTAATTAACTAAACTACTAAATAAATAAATAAATAATTACTAAATGGATTGAATAAAGGAAAGTTAATTAAAACTAAAAGAAAAAGAGAGAAAATACACATAAAAACACATCGAATAAAACAAAGGTTGCCTCCCTAGAAGCGCTAGTTTAGTGTCTTCAGCCAGACAATGTGCACTCCCTTAATGTATTAATAGATCAATCAAATCAATAGAGTCAATGTCACCCCTCTCAATATCTCTCTCGATGACAGGCTTAAGTCTCTGACCATTAACTTTAAAAACTCGATTATCTTGTGGGTCGGAGAGTTCAATTGCTCCATGAGGGAAAACCTGAGTAACAACATAGGGGCCATCTCAGCGAGATCTAAGCTTACCTGGGAAGAGACGTAATTTATAATTAAAGAGCCAAACTTTCTGGTTAGGTGCAAAGGACTTTCGATGGATTAAACGGTCATGTAGAGTCTTAGTCCTCTGTTTATATAATTTGGCACTCTCGTAAGCTTCATGACGCATCTCTTCCAATTCATTAAGTTGGAGTTTGTGGTGGGAACCAACTTTGTCCATGTCAAAATTAAATGATTTAATGGCCCAAAAAGCACGGTGCTCCAACTCAACGGGTAAGTGACACGCCTTACCGTAAACAAGACGGTAAGGGGACATGCCAATGGGGGCTTTATAAGCGGTCCGATATGCCCATAAGGCATCATTAAGACGCATGGACCAATCTTTTCGATCAGGGCGCACTATTTTCTCAAGGATTTTCTTAATCTCACGATTAGACACCTCTACTTGACCACTAGTCTGAGGATGGTAGGGGGTTGCAACTTTATGTGTGACGGAATATCTTCGAAGAAGAGCTTCAAAGGAACGGTTACAAAAGTGGCTACCCCCATCACTAATGATTGCCCTAGGTGTACCAGATCGACAAAAAAATTGTTCCTTGAGAAATGCCACCACAACCTTATGGTCATTGGTTTTCGTCGCTATGGCTTCAATCCATTTGGAAACATAATCAACAGCGACCAAAATATAAGTGTAGCCAAAGGAGGGTGGAAATGGTCCCATAAAATCTATTCCCCAAACATCAAAAATCTCAACAATGAGGATGGGTTGGAGAGGCATCATGTCTCTCCAAGAAAGGGCCCCTAGTCGCTGACATCTATCACAAGACTTACAAAACTCATGAGCATCTCTAAACAAGGTGGGCCAGTAGAATCCACTTTGAAGAACCTTAGCAGCAGTTTTCTTTCCCCCAAAATGACCGCCACAAGCATAAGAATGACAAAATGTGAGAATACTATGGAATTCACTATCAGGCACACATCGGCGAATAATCTGGTGAGAACAAAACTTAAAAAGATCGGGGTCATCCCAATAATAGTGCTTAACATGAGAAAAGAATAAATCTTTGTCCTGTTTAGTCCAATTAGAGGGAATGCGACCCACAGCATGATAATTAACAATATGGGCAAACCAGGGGGGTGAATTGGTAGAAACAACAAAGAGTTGCTCATCGGGGAAAGAATCATCAAGTGGTTCAGGGTTGGAAGGTTCCTCAAGTAAGATCCTAGACAAATGATCAGCCACAACATTCTCAACACCCTTTTTGTCTTTAATCTCATAATTGAACTGTTGAAGGAGCAAAATCCATCGGATGAGCCTAGGCTTGGTATCCTTCTTAGAAAGAAGGTAGCGTAAGGCTGCATGGTCAGAAAAGATAATGATTTTTGACCCTAAAAGGTACGATCGAAATTTATCAAGGGCATAGACAACAACTAGCAATTCCTTTTTTGTAGTGGTATAGTTCAATTGGGCATCAGAAAGGGTCTTACTAGCATAATAAATGACATGGGGGACTTTGTTCACTCTTTGGCCAAGGACTGCGCCCACAGCATAGTCAGAGGCATCACACATAATCTCAAAGGGTAGGGAGTAATCAGGGGGCTGAATGATAGGGGTAGTAGAGAGGAGTGTACGAAGCTTGGTGAAAGCTTTCGTACAGGCATCATCAAACTCAAAAGGAACATCCTGAGCCAACAAATGACACAAGGGACGGGAAATCTTACTAAAGTCCTTGATGAATCGCCTATAGAAACCGGCATGGCCAAGAAAAGAACGAACTTGTCTTACCGTAGTGGGTGGAGGCAAGTTAGCTATTAGGTCAACTTTGGCCTTGTCTACTTCAATACCACGTTTGGAAACAACATGACCTAAAACAATGCCCTCTTCAACCATAAAATGACTTTTTTCCCAACTCAAAACCAAATTAGTCTCCTCACAACGTTTATGCACAAGAGATAAATTATGGAGACACTCATCAAATGAAGCACCAAAAACAGAAAAATCATCCATAAAAACTTCTAAAAATTTATCAATCATATCAGAAAATATGGACATCATACAACGCTGAAATGTAGCAAGAGCATTACACAAACCAAATGGCATACGTCTATAAGCAAATGTACCAAACGGACAAGAGAAGTTGGTCTTCTCCTGATCCCCCGGAAACACAGGTACCTGATTATACCCTGAGTAGCCATCTAGAAAGCAATAGAAGTCCTGACCTGCTAGTTTTTCTAAGATCTGGTCAATGAATGGCAAGGGAAAATGGTCCTTTCGGGTCATGAAATTCAACTTCCGATAGTCTATACACACTCTCCACCCTGTGGTTTCCCTAGTAGGGACTAACTCTCCTGATGAATTGGACTTAACAGTGAATCCAGACTTCTTGGGAACAACCTGGGTAGGACTCACCCACTCACTATCAGAGATAGGGTATATGATACCTGCATCTAAAAGCTTAACCACCTCCTTCATGACTACCTCCCGCATGTTAGGGTTCAACCTCTGTTGTCCTTCTCTCGAGGGTTTGACCGTGTCCTCTAAGTGAATCCTGTGCATACAAATGGATGGGTCAATCCCCCTAAGGTCAGCTACCGTCCATCCTATGGCTCTCCTATGTGTGACAAGGACGGTAAGCAATCTACTCTCTTGGTCACTAGTCAAACTAGAGGAAATAATGACTGGGAGAGTGTCCTTGGGTCCCAAGAAAGCATACTTGAGAGAGCTGGGTAAGTTTTTCAATTCAAGCTTAGGTGGTGACTCTATGGAGGGCTTAAGAGGTGTGGAGGCTGATATAGGTAAAAGCTCTACCTGGAGCTTCCAAGAGGAAGACTCAGGAACACTAGCAGCCGCTAGTTGGCTATGGACCTCCTCCAAAGATGGGTCAATAGTGGACTCCTCTAACCCTAGGTATAGTAAAGTCATTTCAAGAGTATCTCTCATTAGGGTAAGGGGGAGGGCTTCATTGACTAGGTCATCTAAATGGTCAACCATTAAGCACTCAAAGTCACACTCAATAGGTGGCAGATTAGATGCATGGAACACGTTAAGTCTCACATTCATATTCCCAAATGATATCTCCATCACTCCCGTTCGACAATTGATACAAGCATTAGCAGTGGGAAGGAAGGGGCGACCTAGAATAACGGGGATTTGGTGTGTGGTATTACAGATAGGTTCCATATCTAAGATAAGAAAGTCAACAGGGAAGAAGAACCGATCAACTTTCACTAAGACATCCTCAATGACTCCTCGAGGCTTACGCACAGAATGGTCGGCTAGCTGCAAGGTAACTGATGTAGGCTGCAATTCTCCTAACCCTAGTTGCTCATACACCGAGTAAGGGAGTAGATTGACACTCGCACCAAGGTCAAGGAGGGCTCTATGGATGGAGTGATCACCTATGACACAAGAAATAGTGGGTACTCCAGGGTCCTTATACTTAGGTGGGGTGTCAAACTTCAAAAGAGAGCTAACTTGCTCGGTGAGAAAGACCTTCTTAGACACATGGGTCTTGGATTTACACTTTTGAGTGCATAGGTCTTTAAGGAACTTAGCATAAGCAGGGACTTGCTTAATGGCTTCTAAGAGGGGGAGATTAATTTTGACTTGTTTAAAAGTCTCAAGAATCTCATCAGTCCTAGCTGTGCTCTTTCTAAATGGTGGGGCTATGTCAAGACACTGAGGAAAGGGTGCCCTAGGGATATAAGATCCATTGGAAGAGGTCTTAGACTGTGGCTCTAAGGAAGGGGAAGGAGAGACTGACTCCTTTGAATTTGGTTCACTCTCTAACTGATAAGGCTCATTAGGGGCTGAATTGTCTAACCCTTCATTTGTGGTACCCAAGGACTCCTCTCTAACCTGATTATCAATGTGTCGACCACTCCTAAGGGTAGTTATGGACTGAACTTGTTCATTAGATGAAGGAACTATCTCTACTCCACATTGACCTTTAGGGTTTTGTTAGGGCTGACTCGGCAATGTTCCTTTCTCTCTCTTATTGATAGCAATGGCTAGTTGTCCAATTTGGCCTTCTAACTTTGCTATAGATTGTGTGTGAGAGTGGAGGAGTTGGGATTGAGATTTAATGCCTTGCAGGGCATTCAAAACCTTTTCTTCAAAACTCGGACTCCTATTGGGTTAGACATACGGAGGTTGCACTTAAGGTTGGTGGATATGGGCTGGTGGGACTTGGAATGGGGGCCTAGGGGGTTGGTTACCCATAACCCCATGGTTTTGTGTCCGCCAAGAAAAGTTAGGATGATTCCTCCACCCAGGGTTATATGTATTTGAAAATGGATTGTTCTCAGCCCTAGGGAAGGATTGGGTGGCATTCACATGGTCTTGGACAAGCTCAGGAAATTGAGAGGCAGAGGGGCACTCAATGATAGTATGGGCTGGGCTAAGGCATATTGTGCATGCATCTTGAGTGAAGGGAGTGGGCTGATGGGTTGAAGTCATAAGGAGGTCAAGTTTCCTACTCAAAGTATCAACTTTGAAGGAAAGGTCTAATGGGTTTTTGACTTCATGGAAGCCACCCCTAGAGGGGGCATTGTTTAAGGTAGATAATCCACTCTCATTTCTATTCAACGCAGCATGTTGAAGAGAATTTTCACTCAAGTCCTCAAAAAGTTTCCATGCCTCATTTTTCATTTTTTAGCAAAAAGGTACCCCCACAACTTGCATCAACAAGATGACGGTTTTGTTCAGTAAGACCCTCATAAAAACGTTGCACTAATTGCCACTTAGGGACAGCATGATGAGGACACCTCCTAAGAAGGTCCTTAAGTCTATCCCAACTCTCATGGAACTGTTCAGTGGGAAGTTGGGCAAAAGTGGTTATGGCCTTTCTCATTTAGTTGGTCTTACCTAT
Source organism: Saururus chinensis (assembly GCA_035235625.1). Taxonomy (NCBI): domain Eukaryota; kingdom Viridiplantae; phylum Streptophyta; class Magnoliopsida; order Piperales; family Saururaceae; genus Saururus; species Saururus chinensis. The sequence continues at coordinate 36,449,356 of CP141140.1, forward strand.
GGGGAAGTACTTTTTAAGGAACTCTTGTTGCATTTGGGCCCATGTTGTGATAGTGTTTGGCTCTAATGAGTGAAGCCATTCCTTAGCCTTATCTTTCAATGTGAAAGGGAAAAGGCGAAGTTTAATAGCTTCATCGGTTAAATTTGAGAGCTTAAAAGTTGTGCATAGTTCTAAAAAGTCATCTAGGTGCCTATACGGGTTTTCATTATTAAGCCCATAAAAGGATGGAAGCATTTAAATGACATTGGGCTTAATTTCATAATTTTGAGCAGCGACCGCTGGCAACCTAATGCATGAAGGAGAGGTGTACTCATTGGGAGTGTAATACTCCCCTTAGAGCTTTAAGTGGTGCATCTACTAACTGATGTTCAGCCATGATGGGGCTAGAAGTAGTGTGGGAGGAGGAATTGGTAGGTGAGTTTGGGGGTGTAGGGATGTAGGTTTTGGGCAACTCAGCTCTCCTAGATGTCTGCTCAGGCTCAGGGTCAAATGGTACTAATCGGGGAAGTAAGGAGCGACGACCACGCATACACCACAAACCCACCACACAATTTTAAGTGTAAAAAGGGGAAAAATAAGAAAAAAAATAACTAAGAAAAGAACTGAAAATAAAGAGAGAAAAGGATCTTGCAAACCGAAGAGACACTATGCTTGTCAATGTCCACTTGTGGCCACAAGTGTAGAGAGCACGATCTTTAACACAGCCTACAAAATCAAATTAACAAAAGGTAAGAAACTAAAAATTAACCTAAAACCTAAAGTAAACTGAATCGAAATTAGATAAAATTACCCTAATACTAATTTAGTAACAAATCAACACCGTCCCCGTCCCCGGCACCAAAAACTTGATCGTTTATAATTAAACCCTTTACAAGTGTACAAGGTAATTGTACTAGGATAAGTATTTAAGGGTTGTCGAACCTCAGGAACGGATGAGTTATCACTAAATCTAAAGAGGAATTTGCTGATTACAAACTAAAAACAACTTAAACTTAAATTAAGCAAAAAAAAGAAATCAACTAGTTTAAAAGCAAGAGCTAAATATGATGGAATTTACTTAGGAAATCGAATCCACTATAGAACCATAACAATTCCTTAACTTTTAATCTAAATCTAGTGTGAATATGAACAAGTATTCTCAGCTACAAGCTAGAATTACTTCAAAAAGAATCATTAATTAACTTCCATGGCATGAACTATCTTCGACAATAGCACGAATCATCTACACTAAACTAGCTATAGGCATGACCCGTCTAATCTTAGTATAACTCATCGAAGTCATTAATTATCTGAACATTAAAACTATTGTATGACCATCTCATCTAAATCACAGAAATTAAATCGATGAAAATATCAAAACCATATCAATCTATCATCTACAAGACAATAAATCAACATAGACTTGAATAAACATTAAAAGCTCTTCCATTAAAAAGGAAATCCATATCATATAATTGTCATCATTCACAACTGAGATCTAAATTAAAAGAAAAGAAACTGAAACTTATCTATAGCTTCATCAACTCCTAAGTAAAAGAAAAGTCTAGCCTTCCATGGTAGAAGAAAGCACTTGAATCTCCATTGAAAGCTTTGAGTTCTCTTCCATCTTCTTCTTCCTTTTGCCCTTCATAAAATCTACTGGAATCCCCCAATTTTAAGCCAAATATGTCTTTTTATAGGCATAAGTTCCGTAGGAAGAAGTCCAATATGAAAAGGATTAAAATTTGGGTCAAACTAGGAAACTGGACGTTATGTCGTTCAATTGCCCTGCATGCCCGATTGATCGCTTGAACTGTATTTTTGTCTGAATTCACGTTATCCCGATCAATCGCCCTGCAGCCCGTTCGATTGGCTACAGTGTTTCTGCAATCTGGACAGTTTTCCTGGACAGTTCATATTCTGTTTAGTAAGCTTTCCTTCGTGTCCATATTAATTTCTAACTTGTTTATAACTCCGAAAAGTTGTCCAAATCACTTTAAAGCATGTGAAGACTATTTTTAATCATTTCAAACATTGTCCAAGTACTTCGATAAGCGCACTTTACATACAAAACATAAAATATCATACTTTAGACATGTAGAAAGTAACTAAAATTCCATCTTGATTTAAATACATGTCTAAACAACTAATAACTACAAAATCATTAATAATTAAACTAAAATACTAATATCTATCTTAATCTAAATAAACCATAATTAACTCTAAATTAACCTAATCTATTCTAGCAAATAAGGTAAAAAGGCATATAAAATAGATATAGATTTCATACTTATCAGAGGCCGGGACGACGGCGGCCGGAGTTCACTGTGGCAGGGGCGAAGCTGTGGAAGCGGGGTGGCATCCACGCAAGTGGAGACGACGGCGGATTCGGCGAAAACCACTCCAAAAATGGTCACTTGGCCAAAAACAGGAAAGAGGGAGAGGGGCGGCGGTTGCCGGCAAGGCTAGGCCGGGGAGGCGGCAGCGGTGTCGCCAGACCGAGGCTGGCCGGGCGGAAGCTGGTGGCCACCAGTGGCGCTGCCTCCAGGCTCACACTGTGAAGGGGGCTGCCCCCCCATTCACTATTCAACATGTGGGCGTGCCTCAACAGCCCGATCCGCCATACATATATTTTATTTTATTTTATTTTTTTTCGATTTTGTTCTCCTGTGTCGTGTCCAATTTTCACGCCAAAAAATTTCAAGATGCGTTGAGGCCCATGACCTGCAACTAAACAACACTCCCAACTCTTACGGTTGTAAATATTAGAAATACGGATACGCAGAAGTGTTAAATTTCATAATTAGAAATACGAGCAGAAAACTGCAGAATATCACAAAGAATAGCAGAAAAATGCAAAAAATTACAGAAAAGTCAAGGATGCTAGCTGAACCACTAATTGGCGTGTCCACCTAGGGAGCTAGACCGACTTGGTTTGGGTTGGGCACGACTTCCTAGGGGACTGGTCATCCCCTATATGGGGCGATCCTCTTCTTGTTTTGCAGTTATGCTATTGAAATTACTCAGTCTTCTCCCCTTTCTTCCTTACTTCTTTCCTTTCACTCCGTGAATCTCCTTGATATCGATTGTGCCTACATCGGGCACATCATCAAATCCAGCCAATTACAAGATATATGTCACATATGTTCTAATAGGCCTCCATTTATACTCTATTTTCTGGAATAAAGAAGAGCCATATTCATAGTCAATGATGACATAATCAAGGAACTTAAAAGTCCGATGAGATTTCTATGCACACACATGCTTAAATAAACCTGGAACACTTAGCATTTGGCAAATCCCTGCTTAGAGGAATTCCTAAACAGCTTGAAATCATTCCCAACACCCCCTCGGACCAATATTGAATGGGAAGTTGAGGATATCTTATTCAAATAAGAATAGTCTTTATGATTTCTCAAATAGGCTTGAAACCGGAGTGCCATTTTTTTAGATTCAATAGACATCCACCAATAGACCAAGTTCTGAATTCAAGACTTTCTCACGATCATCATCATCATTGCCAAATTGAAATAAGATGAACACCTCAGCCAAGGACTGCATTGTGAATGCTCTAGAGAAGCTCCAAAATTTTGACAGGGTATTCTTGAGCTGTACATAATAAGGGTGCTTGCCGGGGACATATCCAACAAACGTGTGTTTCCATCTTTTTCATTCTTTCTCTAAGATGTTCAATTGGATTTTAATAGTGGGTTATGAAAAAAATTCAGGAATAATGCGAATTGTGGATGGAGAAGTGGAAGATAATAAATTTCTCCACAGATTGGAGGAGGAATTTGCCGTGGTCCCATCACCTGTAGGAATTGGCCTCCCAAGGCTATTCTTTCTTATGCTCTCGACCTCACTTAAGAAGCAATGTGCATCATCTCTGAAAAACACAAAAGGATTCTCCACTAGAAGATGATTAGATTACACATATATTTAACTTCCATTGTTTATAATTAATATCACATCTCTTATTATATTAATTGAGAAAATTCCAAATTCTTGCAAAATTATTGTACTACCTATTGATACTCCCTTCATTCCAAATTAATAGCTCCATTTGATTTTTTCAAAATGAACTAATTTTACTTCATTTTGAAAAATTAAATGGATCTGTTAACCTGGGATAGAGGGAGTATTTTGAAAAGTCCGAGTTATTTTTAGCTAACCTTGTTTCCCAAAAGCAAGAGTTGTTTGATAAACAGATTATGAATATATTTGTATCATATTCTCACACTTTTACTGCTCTAAGGTGTGTACTTCTACTCTTTCTCTTTCATGGAAGTGCTCTAATCCTAAAACTATAATGCTTAAGAAACTACTCTTTGTAAGACAATATAAACCAATTGCATTGCAAAATGTATAGGGGGTTAATCAATCAAGATTCTAAAATACCAGATTTAGAATATGAGATTTCATATTTTAATCCAAATTCCTAGATTTGAACTTCCAATTTTTAAAATATTTGGATGCCCAAATTGTATATTGCTAAAATCCCTAGATTTGAGCTACCAGATTTCAAAATAATTAAATCTTTCAAAAAATTTATCTAAATTATCAAGATGCATGAGGATGGAAAATCAGAGACAACATAATTACTACAACCCATTCTTAACTTCGTTTGAGACAAGTTACAATAATTTTCTCAAAAGATAGAGAAATGCGAAAGAGCAAACAATTAAAATTTTGTATGTAAAATAAAACATTTTGTTCATATGTTCATTCTCTTTTTTAGGATAGTGATTGTCTACTTCATAATCAAGGCATAATTATTGCAAGAATAGGCTAAGAACCTACAAGCAAAGATAAAAATTGGGTCACTTTGCAATTACTCTGAATTGTCCATACAATTATGTATATCAGGGCCTTGTTTATTTCTATTGATGACTCCACCCAATTCATTCCCAACATTATTAAGACGTCCCACACTGTCAAATGTCCACGTAGCTAATAGTAGTTGACATAGTTTTTGATAATTTAGAGTAGATACCATCGTAAGCCGAGGAAGATGATCATTCCTGAACACACTGACAACATTCAAAAAGCTCTTGTATGCTACCGAAAAATCTAGAACATGCAAATGACATGAACTTTGACAATAAGATATTTCATCATATTTAATCAATAATAATGGCATACAAGCTGCCAACACAAATCTAAATAACATCCACAATGTGGGATAATATTGCCATGCTACACACAAGATTTAATTTCCCGCTTAATTTCTATCTCACTTGCCACAGAGTCAGCTCACGAGCGATAACCTTCAATAATATCAATAAGCACTTTTGGAGCTTGGTAACCTGAACCTGCATACCTAAAGTTTTTTATTGCCAAAAATCAGGTCAGTGCTGAAACTCATGCTTGCTTCCTCAAGCTAAAAGACTGTTTTGTTTGGATTCTGCCGAATATGAGGATTTCTAGGCGGAAAAAATGATCCTCATTTTATTAAAAAGCTGAAATTAAACCAATACATGATCTTTCCACGAGCAGAAAATCTGATAAAGCTAGTCTTTTGTTAAGTAGACCAGGCTACATGATACAAGCAAACTAAGAACTTTTTTGCCACAAGCAATGATAAACAAAAGCAACAAATTAAGGGAAATGAATCTTCAGATATTTCCAATTCAAATTTGTAAGTGCACAATGGCCCACGGGAAGTAGCAAGCTTCCGAGATAAAATTTAGAGCACAGGAGTTACAATTTATAAGATAGCAAAACTGATCCTAATTTTGTATCCCCACAGAGTATGTAAGCACTTCATCAAAGAGGTTGCTTTTGTTGTAACCTCTCCACTTGATAGGTATTAAATGCTGGTATTCCTACAGAAAGGGATGTGAAGGAGATCTGGTTCAAATAAAGAACAACGGAACAAAATCACTTTTTCTAAAAAGGTTAGAATCAAAAGATCGGAAAAAAAATAATGTATGTAATTGGAAAATGATGATTTTCATGATTTTTTCCAAAGAATAAACAATGTCTAGCTTAAGCATGGTGGCTCAAGTAAGTTCAACAAAGATGTTTGTGCTTCAGCAATTAGCATAGGAAACATACTAGTTTTTTTTAATGTAACAAATATTTTGGAGGTTATATTACTTAATAACTTTCTCCCATGAACAAAATTTTGGTAAAGTTGTTCATGCTTAAAACCCATATCTACTAAATTTGCCATTTCTGAATTAAAAATAAGCTACTTCACCGTCCATTTTGCAGTAAGTTTAATTGTCTTGCTCTTGCATTTGTAAAATCAGTCTATATGTGATATGTCAAAGGACAGTGCCACCCTGACCAACTCAAAGTAGTAAAATTGTAGAAATGTGCAGTTATACAAATTAGTTTCAGAAAATGTCAATCAACCACTTACTCCTGAACAAAATATTTAGAACATAAGAAGGAAACATTTTCAAAAATAGACTCAAGAAATATTGGAAATACAAAATTAGGCAAGGAAAAGAGTTTTTTCCATATTACCTGGCCAAAGAATGAAATATTCCATATTTCCTGAATTATAAGTGGAAATGCCATATACCCCAGAATAACACAATATAAGGGAAATTTGGGACTAAAATACCCCTAATTGGAGGTAGGGTTTTATATTATGTAAAACCCTCATGAAGTCGCATTCATTGGCATATGACTTCAGATGTCGGTGATTCCTCAGATTGAAAACCCCGTTCTGATTCAAAACACCGTTTCGATTACAAAGTACTCTAGTTCAGCACTGTTCACGCGGCGTGGGAGAAGATTTTACAACCTATCTGACCAGATATGGAAGATTAGGGTTTTTTTGTTCTAGAACAAGTTTGCGAAGAACGAATTTTGGAACGAGTTTGTGAAGTTGAGTTTTGAAACTGTATGCCCCAAAGGTGGTTCTTCTTCGTAGCGGCAATTTGGGTTTGCGGCAATCTGGGTAAAGGAGTGAACTTTGTAGAAAAGTCGCAGTTGAACGAGTGCTTAATCCTACTCGGAGAATAGCAACAACAGTTTCGTTGGTAGGCATTTCATATATTTGTATGCACGATTTTTTATTTCGCGTGTATTAAGCACACAACATAGGCAGTCGAAGCAGACTATCGTTGCATCAGAAAGAGAATGAGTCATATATTGTGTGTTCAATAAGACACTAGAAACATGATGTTCAACCATTATGATATCGCGTATGCCACTTCCTCATAGTGTATGTTCGAGCACACAATAAATATACTTATCGAATAAATACAAGTTAGCTATATAATGCAAATCGATGCGGCTATTGATTATGGTCATGACCTATTGTTGATTTACATATATTTGTCCAATTTTGCATATGTAATGTTAGAGTATTACATCAAATGGAGGAGTCAGTGAAGGTTGCAAAAGATAAAAAAAGAGAATCTATGGGAGAAGACCGGGTCAGGGAACAAATAGTTTCCCTGCTAGATTGTGTTTAACAAAAGACCTTGTAGATTCACGTTCGGGATTCATTTTGAGTAAGTACGACATTTTAATGTATCATATTTCATTAGGGAATCTTCGTGTAGTCGTGTGCACAATAGGGGATCATGTCATTTATTAAGAAAGATGATTTTGGTATTGTCGTGTCATCGATCACACGATCATTGAAGCACTAGTTACTTCTAAACACAATATTTGCATGGTCGTGTGATCGTGAGCACAATTAGTCATCTTTTTGTTTTTCCAACATTACGATATGCAGTTTCATCGTGTTTGGTAAAAGACGACTAGCGTGCATATCATGTGTTTGCTAACACGATGGCTTACTTCTTAAAATAGAGAAACAACAACCGCAAGCTACCAACAAACCAAAGAAGAAGATTGGTTTGAAGTTGCGAAGGACCGTAATAACTAGATTTTTGATGAAAATAAATGCAGAATTCATGGAACAACCACAGGAGGTTGTGGAACAACCACGGATGTCATGGAACAATTAATCAAATGATTGAATAACTGACGCAGATTACAATTAATTGTCGTTTTATCGATTACACGACCTTGGATCATATCGTTATTTTCCTTATACGCTAAGTTTCGACTATAATTGTTGAAGTAAAACTAGTGTGTTAATTCATACACGACTTGTAAATGCATCGTGTTATAGTTAATTCGATATAATCACTTATCGTGTAAATGATGTCACGATCGTCGACTATTGTGTCATTACTAATACGTATGGTTTTGTGTAGGTCATCGACGTCTTCTTCCAACTTCTTCATGAATGAAATTTGAGAAATCCAGGTAGGTACCCCAATTGTTTTTTTGCAAGTTCACTATTCAGCACTACTTTAATGTTGGCACGGCAGAAGGGCTGGCAGAGAAGGAGGGCAAACTCTCTTGGCATATTGTTGAGACGCTTGAAAGTTAACATGGAGAGTGGTTTCATTCCTATCTACGTCAAGGGCCACTTTCTCTTGCTTATTATCTACTGCAGGGAGAAGCGATTTAGGTGGTACAATCCTCTAAAGGATGAACACAGTCACCACTTCACCGAGGTGAACAGTGTCAGGAAACATGTTGCCAATGGAATAGAGAAGCCACTTAAGATAAAGGGCGCTCGACTGTGGCTAATGACTAAGATCAACAAATGCCCATAATAGCAAACAAGCAAACATTGTGGTTTGTTAGTCATCTACTACGTAGCGAAATTGGCAGGGGGTGTCATTCAGCAAGATTTTATACAACTCGAGATAAAAGGCTTGGTCAGGCTGATGATCTGCACCGCTATACTTTGGGCCCGAATTGAAGAGGAATTTGATACAGATACAAATGAATTGTAGAAAGAAAATAGACTTCTTTCATGCTTTGATTAATTGACAAATTCAATGTTCGGCCAATTATTAGGTAATTAACTACTTGAATAGAAATACATGTACCAATGTCAGATGGCGTATAATCGATCAAACGATTTGTACCAATATTGTGTATTTGATAGCGCAAAATGGAAGTACACACATATCCGATCGTATTATAGTTCTCATGATCGCTTATTAGGTCGTGTTGTCGCATGCATGCCACCTCGTATTAGGTTGTGTTATCGTTTACAATACATCTCTTATTAGGATGTCTTTGATGTCGTGTAATCAAACAAATGAAAAAGACGCATGTCGTTGATCATAACCAACGACCGAACGTTCTCGAACAAGGATGGTCATATGAAAATTTCAATTATTAACCAAAATCAAATTTATTTCTCAACAACCACTTTAGAGGATGTTGATGTCCTATATGTCGCGAAAGCGACGGATGATAATAGTGTAGATTGTGTTATTCGATTGATCTACATAATAATGTTTCCTTGTGTGTATACATAAGTGTTATTAATATTTTCCTTTAAATTTCATTAATTCATTACATCCAACAAACTTCTAGTTACAAAACTATATAAATACAAATAAAGTTCAATTGTGACAGAACATTCAGGACATTGAAATAACGCCGGGTAGTAAATCGCCCCCTTCAAAGGCTGGTTAGGACTGTGCCACAAAAGGGGACGAATTACCATCTAGCACTATATCAATGTCCCAAAGGCTCCGTCTCATGTTCTTCGCGAATTTGGTTAGCCCAGAGGTCACTTCGATATATATAGGCAGGATGCGAGGGATACGAACTGTTAAATATATAAGGATATTATTCCATATATAGTGTAATTGGAAATTGGAAATGACTCCTCGTGAATTGGTGATTGTAATTTAATTGAAATCCTAAAAATTGTGGTGACACTTCACGAATTCGGTGTTTAAATTAATGCAGCTGTCATGTCTAGCATAAATATTCATTATCATAGTCGTGAGATTGTAAAATGGACTAATAACTCATCTTGTTCATGTGAACACGATATTTATGAAAGTCATGTGAAAACAAAATGTGAGTGCATTATTGTCGTGTGGTCAGTAACACGATATACGAACATATCGTGTTAAGGAATACATGCTTCAACAAGTATCATTACAACCAATATACGAGAAAGACAACTTTCAATGGGAAGAAAGATATAACTGTTATTAATTCATTACATCCAAAATACTAATCTTTACAGAACCTTAAAAATACAAAGAAAATAACAATCTGTCTCGTTGCCAGCGATTAATTGGCGTGTGATCTCCTTGCAGACTCACGGACCCATCATTTCAAGAATAGGGCACCGTCTGGTGAAGAAGGCATGAATGTGATGGATCATTGGAGACATTGATATATCGCCTTCTAGTGAAACGTGCCCGCCATTGGATATAGGTGAGGATAGTATCCAAAGGAGGGCCGATTCACCAGCGGCCGCTACAGCAATCTCCCGAATGAAATATCTCTACGAAGAACATCATTGTGCGAGAGATCTCCCTGCAATCTTCTCAAATATACTGCAAAAATACTCATTATCGGAGTTGTGAGAAAGTCATTGCTAAACTGCCGTGTATCAAATAGGGCATGAATGTGAAGAATCGTTGGAGACATTGATATATCGCCATCTAGTGAATCATGCCCACGATAAGATATTGGTGATGACCGTATCCGATGGCGGGCCAATTCACTAGCCACCGCTTAAGCAATCTCCTGAATGACCCATCTCCGCGATGAACCAGTGAGTAAGCGTTATGAAAACCCAAACCCTAATATAGGCAGGGTGAGACGGCTATGGACCACCAGTAAGTTAGCGCTATGATCCCCTTCCTTACGCCATTTGCGTACGCTATTATTCTACCTCCATTGGCTTGTCGATGGGACATCTACCACATTGGCGGCCCCTCCTTGTGCGCTGGTACATTGTTTACGGTTGTGACCCAACTGACTGCATGTTCCACTTTTCATGGGGCTTTGAGAGGTGGTTGCGACTCTATCCAATTTTTTTGTGGACGCCCCCACTGCTTCTAAGGGATAGGTGGGCTGAATGTAGGCATAACTCTAGCATGTGCCCATTGGTGCCGATCCTTCGTTGGGTGTAAGGGCTATCGATAGGTCAGTTTATACTTTTCAATAGAATACCATCTTTTGTAGTACTCAGACACGTAGAAGTGTATATTATCGATTGTTGCGATTGCATGCTTACATGGTAGACCAAGATGTTGAAACCTTCCACATGTGCAGGTATGAACAACCAGGTTAACCACATCTTGTGAAGAAAATATCGTGAGTATGAGCGCACGATAAATGACTTTCTTGTGTTCTCAATTGCACGATGTGTCATGCGTTCATTAAGTAAAATCGTATCTACTTACATGATGAATGAAACTAACGTGTTTAAACTAACATGATATGAAGCCCTCATGCATAAACGAACACACGCTATGTACATCGCTGTATGAATGCAATGTACCTGGTGATCTAGTGAGTTAACCTAGAATTGATACATTGACACAGGCAATACAACCACATTCCTAGCTTCTTCTTGCCTATTTTCAATGTGTTTTCGAGCAGATGGAGTTAACTCTTCCATCAATTTTTGACCATCCATCCTACGCTTTTCAAATAATGTCGTCATGTGCTCCCAAGTGTAATCAATTAAATGAGTTATAGGCATCGATTTGTCTTTCTTGAACATTGCATTTGCACTTTCAGACCTATTTGAGCTGAGGGTCCCATATCTTTTCCCGGGAAATGATACATTAGCCCAGTGCTCCGAACCTAACCTATTTAGCCAAGCATATGCTCCTGGGTTATGTTCTTTAATGTTGTTCATTGTTTCATCGTACACATTTTGTCTAAACGTTTTGGTTATAACGTGGAGCTGATGCTTTAGATAGTTGTCCTTGAATCTATCCAACATATTTGCTGCCATATGACAGATGCAATATCCGTGGTGTGAGATGGGAAAAACTTCTTCACAACATTTGCCAATCCCTTTTGTCTATGAGAAATGATTGTATCCAACTCAGCTAGAGGAACAAAGAATAGATGATTTCTAAGCAGCTCAACAAGTTTTCTCGCACTTGTTCTCAACCACTGCAAGTGCAATGCACAACATATTATTGTTCTCGTCCAGTGCAGTTGCTATCAATAGTTGTCCAGGATACTTTCCTTTCAAGAAAGTTGCATCAACTGTTCGCAACAGCCTCAGGGTTGTTCTAAAACCTCTCACAACGGGGCCAAATATCCAGAATACTCTTCTGAAATCATACCCACCCATAGGACTGGGAATTTCAAATGATCTCATTAGCACAACTACACTTCCTGGATTTATATTCTATCTGCCTCCCATAGCAGGAAGTAAGCAGTAGGATTCATCTAGGTTACCATCTATTAAATCAATCAGAGCTTTACCTACACGACTGAATACAATTTAGAAATGTTATATGACACCGGCTTACATCGTGTTCCCAATTGTACGACATTTTATGTTTTTGTGTGATTGGAATCCATACACGATGACTGGTTGTGTTTATGGTGACACGATATTGACGTATCTTGTGTGAGTGCATATTCCGACTATAGTTTAAGCGTGTAAATGATAACACGCTAGACTAAAATATTTCGACACTAAATCAACACTTCGATTCTTCTCATGCATTACCTGTTCGCTAACATTTCTTATAGTTGGAAGTTTTGCCCCAGTGCTTCGATATATAAATTTCTATGCTCTTAGGTATAATGTCCACCGAGTCTTTAAAGAGGCCATAACATTTTCTCTCTATCCACAGGTGCGATGCTAGGGGATGGTCAGTTGACTTCCATTGGGTTCCACATAAATGAGTCGGCACTAACCTTGTGACAATCACATGATCTCCTATATTTGAAGCCCTTATGTACCAGTTACAAGAATCATTGGAGTACTTTGCGGCATACGTATTCCGATTTTCATCCGCAACACGATATGTGAAATTTGCCTTTATGGCTAAGTCGATTAGGACCCTCTTAAAATGCAACAGGCTTAGAAAATGTGCACCCAATTCGAGGAGCTTCTAGTAATCCTTAGCTTGCAAACTGCCCGTCATTAGATGGCCTTCACAAATATTCGGTTGCAACATGTTTAAATCATCGACTGTATCCCAATCTACCTCCGCCTCAATGTCGACGTTACTGGGAACCTCGCTCTTTCCAAATTCTTCGTGGTCGGAATACTTTCAATGTCAACTATATCATTATCATACCACAAATTGTCACCCCACATATTTTCAACTTCTTCGCCTTGTCCACTATCGTAATTAAAAGGGCTATACGGAGGTTCATAGTTATCAAATGAAGTCCTTGTCCCACCTACATTGGTGACCATTCCTCTAATCTATTGTGATTGACTTCTATTTCAGGTTTTGTACTCGTTGGATTGGTGAATGATGATTGACATGGATTTGTTGAGGGCAAGTTTCCCGGTTCTCCCAATTTGCATTGCACATTATCGTATTGAAAAAATGCGACATTAGTCTACATCATGTATTCTGTTAACACACTTACATTTCAAAACATGTTATCAAAACTACGACATGAATGCATGTCGTGTTATTATATCTACATTACAACTCATAATTGCTATATCATATGTGTATATTGTGTAATTACTAATGCAATATATTATGCATCGTGTTTATTACTTCACACGATATGATTTACCCTTAACACGATATGTTCAATATTGTGGTCTCAAGTACACGAAATACTCCAATTGCGTATAATCTAAAGATTCATTGTTACCTGATAGTTTCAAAGGTGAACTGAGTTTCATTGAATCCAGAATGACATCCGACATTAGAGCTGCGATGAGCCATTATGATGGGTGATTTAGCTCTATTGACTGTCTGGTTCTTTTCTAAAGAGGGTGATGGTGATTAATCACCGTTGTTGGGCTGTTTCATCTTACAATGATAACACCTCCTTATTCATCTTCTTATGAATGGAGAACACTGATTGGAGGTCCTCATCATCTTGTAATTCATATATCATGGATGATTGGGAGGATGAAATTAAATACTTCAAACTAACATTACCATTGACGAAAAGTCGTGCTTTGACTTATGTTAGCAGCTCATCGAAGCACACCGACGTATGAATATTCATCAACCGTGCCATTCCACCAATATACATGTCATCATTACCTACCTCTCCATTATAATGGATGTAAATATCGATCTTATCCATGATCGGTGTAAAAGTAGGATCTTTTCTGTGAGCAGCCTTTGGAGCACTCACACAGCATTTGCGGTGTCCAAAAATATTTTTTTTCTTGTTTGTCGACTCTCTCTGGTGAGTCATCGCCGGGCAGCTCCCGTCCGCGAGTTGCTTTCACCGCTGATGACTACCAGCACACCGGAATGGCGCAACACTATTATGGTGTTCTTTTATTACTCTCTACATTAAAACCTGATATAGTGGAAACCTAAGGGCCTTCTGGTCCACAAACAAGTCATATGGCATTCCCGTTTAAAGTCGAAGGAATATGAAATATTTCATTCTTTAGCCAAGCAATATGGAAAAAACTCTTCTAGTTTTGCAGAAATAGACTTACGAACATGCAAGACCCCCACACGTACGGTGTAAAATGACATTTATGCCCTTTCTCTTAATAAACTCCCCTCTTCTCAATGCAATCGATTCCACTGGTGGCCTCTGGGTGATCACAAAGTCCCCTCTCACCGGAGATCACCAGGTTACACAACCAACCAGATCTGCCTTTCCCCGTCCCCATCTCTCCCTATGCACTCTCCTCCTCCACCTCTACACACTCAAAGTCACAATCCCACTATATTGATGCTCTAATCTCCTCTCCTATCCTACTGATAAAGGAATGCGCACCTCCTCCAGGCAATCCTCCTCTTCCATGCCCCCTCTCTCCCACTCCTCTGTCCTACATCTACCCACACTCACTGTCCCATCCTCATGCGGATTTTCATTGCCTTTGCACCCTTGGTGCAGCTTTCATCCATCGGGGCCCTATGAAGCTTGGGCTTCATAATCGTTTGGCTAGAATTGGCTAGGTAAGATCCCTGATCCCTTATTTTTTGCATAACCAAATAAATATGAAGGTGGTTTCAATGATTTTTGGCTCAGAATGCATGCTATAATTTGCTTTGCTTCTTAAGTTCCCTCTTTTAGATGGCTGATTGCTTCCACTCAGGACTATCCATGAATTATTCATGATATTGTTTGAATGTTTGTACTAGCTACAATTTCACAGCAAATATTTTCATTTGTCTAACTGAAAACTGTAACTTGCTCACTATATGGATGAAAGGGTGAACTATATGTTGAGAATAATTGTCATGCCCCAATTTTTGTATTAATTGTTCAATTTGCCTCATTGTATGTCCAAATTATTCATTTTTTTATCATTGCTTGGAAAGATAATTTCTTCTCTCCTTTTGTTGCAATTATGTATAGGAAAAACTATATTGCAAGGATGTCAATTATGGTGTACAATTTAGTTTACAAAGAAAACACTCTTGAACTGTTGAAAAAAAATTTCATCAGTAGGTGGGGTTGTCGATCTAGTAATTTGGTCATAATTGGTTTTGACTTGAATTTGCTTACAAATAACACATTTTTTGGTAGAACAGAAACTTTCGTTTTGAGATTGAAGATTATGGGATTGTGATTTACCCGTGAACAGAAACAAATTTTAAATTCATCAACTTCAGTGAAGCTGATGCACTATGGTCGAGGTGTTACTGTGACATGGTACCAGTCGGACTCAGGTTCTCCACCTTTGGTCTCAATCTCAATGGCAATTTTATGTAATACAGAAACACAGGAAATCTATAGTTGATTATAAAAATTGAAAGTGTATGTCATGCCAACCAATCGAAAACAGTACTCTGCTTCACCATGTGCGTAAAGCAGATTGTTGACCGGTTTCCATGTTGCAATCAAATCTTGATCAACAAATATGACTTTTATAAAGCCTGACATCTAGTACAGTTTCAGGGAAAATAATCAAGAAGCAGAGATACAAATCAAACAAATAAATTAGAATTGTGTTCACAATTCTAAGCAAGTGAATGCACCTTAGAATTATGTTATTAGCACCACATTGCTATTGGGCACCAAGAACTCGAGCATGTGAACAACTTGCTGGAGTCCTAAACTATTATGAAGTGAGTGCCCTTTTCTCTACATATTAACACTACTTAGTGATTGCAAGTTATTTATTGTGATAGGTAGCTATAGGAGAGCTCATGCAGAAAGTAGGATAGTTTTTTTATCAGCTTGATTCTTTTAGGATTGTATTAGTCAAAATTCAACAAGTTTTTTACAGCTTGTACAACCTGTTCAAAACTTCCTTGTCTTAAGTGCATAATTGAAAGGTGCTAGTTTAAGATTCTTTGTAAACAATATACCTATCTTATTTTTGTGAACAGGACTGTTGATAAAAAGGAAGCCCCTGAATCTAGTCCCAACCATGCTTTGCCATCTTCTAGAACCTCACAAGATGCTGTTGTAGGCATTCTTGTACATATGCTAGGGACAGCTCCCCCCTCTTCACCAGGTCCAAAGCTACATGTCTCAGTCTTCCAAATCTAAATTTGATGGACAAGTTGGTTCTTCAGGATTCTTCATGCCTCGAAAGACATCAAATGCGCGCACTGGAGGAACTTAGAAGTTACAAGGAAATGAACGATCTGCTTCTTTCCCAGAGTGCTGCATAGTTACTGGGATCATTTAGATAAAGAACTCAATAATTTATCGGGATAACCATTTCTTTCTGTAGACTCCTGGCTTTGTGGATATGCAACTTAAATCAGGAATGCAACTTGGGGCTATATGGTACGAGATAGCTTGTAACATTATGTACATATGATAAACTAAATGTCATTTACCACATTTGCTTGCTGAATAAAATATTCTGGTTCTAAAGAAGTGTGCAACAAACGAGCTTTGCTCAACAGATATGCCAAACTAATGGTTGTTGATTATATTTGGACTTGATGTATGGGCAGGGAATGGGTGGTGGGATAGAGTACTCTAATAGGCCGGTGGCCCTACTCCTAGTTGGGTCATAAGGACCTCGGCACCATTGTTAACAATTGGAAAAAAAGTGAAAATAGGGATGTTATTCTTGCACTTGTCAATGATCTTTTTTTATTTGCTATCAAGCACTTTTTAATTATCCTTCAATTTTAAATTATGCAGTGTTGGTGGCCTTGAATTCTTGATTTCTATTTTACTTTTGTAAAGAAATTAAGGTTTATGGTTAATCTATATACTATTTCCAAGGAGCTTTTGATCACTCAACATTGTATCCTTGGACTTGAGAGTCATGCAAGACTCCTACATGTTCTAGCATATAATTAAATTGCAATTAGCCTAAATGAGCTATTTTCCCCAAAATCATGAGCTTTTGAGGTTGTTGCCTCGTTAGTAAAAAAAGGGCTCTTCATTAAAATGACTAAAAAAGTACGATATATCAATTTTTAAATTTTTTTACCAGTCAAGATTGTACTTTTAAGTTTGTACTTTTAGGATGTTCCTTGTGTCTATTTTCATGGTTGTTGACCAAATATTTGAGTGTTATACCAAAGTTCATGCCATAGTGAGAAGAATTTCAAATATTTATTTTTTAGCAAAAATTGCCAATTTTCAGCTTTGTGGCTAATTTTTATCATGTTACCCTCACTACCTCACTGTTTAATGTCTCCTCAATTAATGGATTATGTATTTTTATTGTATGTTAATCTCATGTGGCCACAATTGGCATATGTTGTTTAATCAACTCAAATTTTCTATGTGTGACCATATAGATAGAAAGTAATTACATGATTATATATGGTTTGTTCATAGGCTCTCATGATTTGAATGATTTGATCTAATATCTAGCAAGGAGGAGGCAATTTGACCTAGTTTATATGGTTAGAACAAAGTTAACTGATACATCTTAATTTTTAACTAGTAGATGGTATGGGGCTTTTATTTGTCGAAGTACATTGTTTAGTCATTAGATTTGAGTAAGATAGGTTTACACGGTAGGTTCTAATGATGTGATCAGGTATCTAGCGAGGAAGAAACCATATGACCTAATTCATATAAAAAAATAAAGTTTAACTGATATAGCCTAGTTGTTGATTGGTAGATGGTAGGAGGCTTAACTTTGTCGAAGCACATTTTGTGGTCATTAGATTTGAGGAAGATAGGTGTAGAAAGTAAGTTTCAATGGTGTGATTTAATATCTAGTGAGGAGGATACAATATGACCTAGTATATAGGTTAAAACAAAGTTAAATGATATATCCTAATTGTTGACTAGTGGATGGTAGGAGGCTATTATTTTTCGAAGTACACTTGAGTGGTCATTAGATTTGTGTAAGTTAGTTTTACATATGGGAAGATAAATAAGAGTACTAAGTAAGTATTAATGTCAACATCATCTTATGTGTTTGGTGCTTAGTGTGCATGCTTGTAATAGATTTTAATAGATGGAAAGTAAGTAAATAAACATATATGTTTTGTTTGTAAGCTAAGTAAGAAGAATATATGTAATTAATTTTACTCATGAGTATGATGTGATATGATATCTAGCTGGGAAGAGACCATATAACATGGTTTATATGGCTAAAACAAAGTTAACTGATACGGGCTAACTATTGACTGATAGATGTTAGGAGGCTTTTATTTGTCAAAAGTAAATTATGTGGTCATTAGTTTTATGTAAGATAGGTTTATAGGGTAGGCTTCAATGATGTGATCTGACATAACTCTCAGTACCTTTAATCTTTACTTTTGGAAACAGTTATATGGGGGTTGTGAAGCATGTTGAGATGTAATTAGAAAGGAAGGAATGAGTGGGTTAAGAATCATATTGAAGAAAGTCAACAAAAATGGTGGAAAAATTGAGACCGAAAGCATTGACTGATATAGCTCAACTGATAACTGTTAGTACCTAATTAACATAACTCTCGAGTACATTTAATGGTTTCCTATTCAATGGACTAATGGACATGTGAAGCATGTTTAGATGAGATGAAGGCACTTATATGGTGGATAATACCTAACTTATGTAAATAAAACATCGCTAATACTTTTTAGCAACATTTTATGCAAATGTCGCTAAAGGTCGTGTCACTAAAAGCATTTGCAACATTTGTGGGGACATTTGTATAAAAGGTTGCAATTATAATTAATAGCAACGCTTTTAAAAGTGTCACTAAAATTATTAGAGATGTTTTTCGATAACAATTAGCGATATTTACAAGCATTGCTATAAATATAAGGAAGTCATAAGAAGAAATTATTGATATTTTAGAAACGTCACTAATAATTAGTAATGTACAATTGAAACACTATTAGCAACGTTTCAAAAATGTTGTTAATTTCCCCATTATTGTTTTTTTAAATCATTGTTGATTGTATTCATTGTGACCACTTAATAGCATTATAAATAATGATAATTATATTTACTATAACTAGAAAATAAACATTATCTAGTGTTTGATTATATAAACAAAATAATATAAACATTGGTCATTCCATTGAACCATCCATAAGCTAAAGTAACATAGAAGTGGTTCTTTAAAATGTCTCAATGACAAAGTAGAAATAAATAGATCATTTTATAGTTATGAAATTTTGAATATGACCATTTCTCTCTTGTCCCATAATTTGAGCAAATAAATGTTGAAGACAAGGTATATTGCATCCCCTCAAGAAGTTTCTTCAACATTTCATCCATCTTATGCTGCAATGACAATATAAAAACATAGTACTTTAATAAATAAATATGAAGTATGGTTTCCACAAGGTTTTTTAGGTATAAAATAATGTTTTCCATGAGAGAAAGAAATTGATATTATAATTAAATTTAAAGTAAAAACATGTATCAGCCATGTGACATACAAATGGCAGCATCATAGTAAATAATATGATCAATTATTCAGCATTAAGCAAACTGCTTCATAGAAATATCCTAGCAGGAGCATATCAGGCCCCACATGTACTATAGAGAGGGGCAGGGCTTGGCCTTGCACTGTTATTAAAAAGAACTTCTAGTTAATATGATTGTACTGATGCATATAAGGCCCCACATATCTCATTCACACAAAATTTTTAAATATCAATTTCTTCTAAAATCTTTCTGGCACCCATGGTACCTCTACCAACATCGGAGTGCACAAATCTGCACATGTCGTGTCTATCACATTAGCCGTGATTGGATTATCGCTATACCTATCCCACGCCTCATATTGGACCCAATAGCATAAGTGTATGTCATCGGAAGGTATCCCTCAAAGAAAACTGAGACAGTCAACAATCCATGCATATAGAGAATTCTCAAAATTGGCTTCTCTAAAGACCTAGACGATGCAGCCATGGAAACCAATCAGTCAATAGTTCAAAACAAGTCAAACATAGTAGAGAAAAATCCAATATCCGGCAAAAAACTTATCTTGTATTTGAGATGGCAAATATACAATTGCCATAGCGCCTGCAGACACAAAGGCCACAATGCTCCCCCCAAGTGAGACAGAACATTACACATTACATTTTCATACAACCCATCAAATCCACATACAAGTGGAAAAGGAAAAAAGAAAAAGGATAAAAATGTAGCAACTCAAACTCTGCTTGACATTGAATTCTATTCAATCCCCGAGTTCTTAGGTCATACAATACTACAATTGTACAAAACCATTAGCCTCCAGTTCTGCTGCGTCTCAAGCACCTCTTCCACCTAATCGTTGCTCAACACATGCATACAACAACCAAAGCCCATCTCTTTTGAAGACGAACCTAACATCCTCATCCATCTCTTTTGAAGACAAACCTAACATCCTCATGCATCTCTTTTGAAGACGAACCTAACATCCTCCATCACCATGCTTACATTGTTGATGTGAGACTAAACCTGTCAGTATGTAAACAAAAGGGGAAAAGACAACGATAAAACAAACAAGAACTTTCACTTGAAAAATTTGTATATTAGAAGGAATAAAGAAGTGTGCCTTATCACATGCTTTTGTGTAGCAAGTTTAGAATTTCACTCCTTGCTTTAAACACCATATCCATTGCAACATTATGCTTCAAAAGATTAAATGTCAAGTATTTCAAGATCATATCAAATCATCCCGCCAATAGAAAATCGTTAATGGCGGGGAAGAAATGTAACAGCTACTAAGCAGTAATAATGGCAACTAAAAAAAACTAAACTACTCAAGGTTATGTAGCCTGAAATGAAGGGTTTCAGAAAGAAAACTTGTAAAATCTCCAAATCTTCAATTAAACCATTTTGAAATTTTAGGCTCCGATTGTTTGAACTCCAAATGTCCACAATTGGTGAATCATCACCGTTGCTTCCAATTGAATATTCCAGACTCTAGCCTTCCAAGGATTCATATCCCAATTACATAGATATTTGAGTTCCAATTTAATTAGAAACTCAACGATCAAACCAATAACAAAAAAAATAATGAAACGAAAACCACATAAACATCAAAATTTGGTCAGCAAACTATGTCAACTTACAATATAATTAAAAAAAGTGTATATTAATCAAGAACCACGTAGAGCATCTAAAGACTATCAGGCTATCACACTTCCTAACCATCTTGACATGGATCAGAGAAAGATGAAACCCAACATCACCACAACAACAATCCTTAAGATGCAAGGATTCAACTCAATTTCAATGACCAGTTCAGTGACCATGGCTGTCAAAACTGAAAAAGCAATAATGTTCAATGATAGACAGAAATTATTTACCCCTGAAGTTTCAACATCTTCAGATATGATTGACTCAGTTGCCCAAGAGGTAAAATCTTTTCCAATGAAGCAGTGGATAATGTTATTTATCTTTATACCGCAAAAACAATCTGTACAGGTTACCTCAATGTGGACATACCACTTTTTCATCACAAATATTCTGAATAGATTATTTTCAATACAGGCAAAGGTAGTCCACCTCATATGGACATGCCATCCAACATCCACATATAAATAGGCAAATATTGACCTACTTCGGACATGGTGAAACAATGATTCCTCAATGATGCCAACAACTCCAATTCACTTGGGACACTAGAATTAAGAAAGAAAAGAAAGTAGAAATCTAGTGTATGAGGATGCAAGGAGAAGATTCATGGTTGGCGGTCCCTCTCCTCCAAAATAGCATGGCCCAATCCAATAACAACATAAGATGAGTTCTTAACACTAGATGTCACATGGAATACATTTTCAGGCCGGATGTCTTATATAAACTTCGTAAAAAAATAAGCCTCCTTATATCTACCAGTTAACAGTTAGGCCCTATCAGTTAACTTCCTCTAATCTAGATAAACTAGGTTATATTGTATCCCCCTTGCTATAAATCATATCACATTAGTCAAAACAAGGGTAAAACTAATGAGATATATTGTTCCTACATAGCCTACCAACAAAAAATACATTCACAATTAATTACTCTACATCTATTATTATCTACCAAAGGCATGCATACTAAGCACTAAACACATAATATATGTTTGACAATGTAACTCTCATACACGTTTATTTATCTACCCATATATAATCCTAACTTGATTAAATCTAATTACCACACAACTTACTTTGAAAAAAAATACCTCCTTACATCTACCAGTTAATAGTGAGGCCTTAGTAGTTAACTTCTTTTTATCCATACAAACTATGATTTATGGGCTCTTCCTTGCTAGAAATCAAATCACATCTTTCAAAACATGGGCAAGACAAATAATATATATTATTCATACTTAGCCTACTAATAGCAAATACATTCACAGTTAAATACTTTGCATTTATTATTATCTATCAAAGACATTAATACTAATCACCAAACACACAAGATATGCTTAACAATATAACTCACATATACGCTTATTTATCTACCCATATATAAGCCTAACTTAATCAAATGACCACATAATGTACTTTAAAATAAAAACCTCCTTACATCTACCAGTCAACAATTAGGCCCCATTAGTTAACCTTTTTTTTTTCCATATACTCTAGTGTGTATGGTCTCCTCCTTACTAGAAATTAAATCGTATCCTTCAAAACATGGGTAAAACAAATGATATATGTTGTTTTTACTTAGCCTACCAATAAAAAATACATATTAGTTAATTATGTATTTGGTTGTAATTGGCTAATAGGATAACAAGAGATAATATGGAGCCATCATAAGAGAATATTAGAGTATAGAAAGTGTTGAATTGCTATAATTTCTAATACACTAGAGGTCGCAAATTTTATTCTAGATGATATGAAATAACACATAAAAAACAATGAGTCCGAAAGAAAATATATATTTCACATATATATACCAATTGCTCAAAGAAGCAAGAATTTAGTCCTAGGAGAAAATGGAATACCTCCTCTATATATTGAATATAGTTAACAACGCCCTCCTTAAACTAGGTTTCTCCCCTTAGAAAGATAAGATAGTCAACAGATCTTCGCACCATCCTTCTTGTATTCAACAAGATTGGGGTGAGGAACATTATCAAACCAAATCTACATATCAAAAGTCAACTATGTAATTCATGCTTATCCTGTGTGTAGAAATATTGCTTGACATAAAAGTTCTTTATGCTTGAAAGTAAACGTGAATAGATCACTCAGGAGACTTGAGTTCAATTAAAAGAATTGACAAAATATCATATAGAGTACAGTTGAGAAAGAATTTGCTTTGAAGTAAGGCAAAAATGGTTCCAAATTTCAGTGATAGGGATACTAATTTCCACACCAATATTTAATTTCCAGCATGGGTGAACTTCAAATATAGCAATTGTCAAAACTGTTGTAACAATTAAGTTTCTCAGTGATAGTACACTAATTAAACTTAATCATCAAACTATTTTTAACCTCTTTAACTAGTTATATCCAAGCTATTTATGACTTTATCATAGTAGGACATTAGTACAGTTGGTGGTTGACTACTAACAGTTAGCATTTATTTACTTAATCTCCACTTGACTATGCCTTTTCAAGTTTTTTTAATTACCTTACTATCTGTCACGCCCCGGCGATGCCCGACCCGAGCCGAACCTGGTCCAAGGGCCAGTCAAGCACGCGGGGGCGACGGAGGGAAATTGAGAAACGATTTAGCGGAAGACTTAACCCTAACCACGGGCAATTTAACAGAATTACGGAGTATACACAATCCTTCGAGCAAGAGTAAATAAGAAGGAATGAAAGAGAGTTGCTTATCACAAAGTAAAAAACTAATCTCAAACCCACATGCTTAGTTAACTAAAGCCCACGCTAGCTCAAAATAAGTCTTAAGCAAACATAACTGTAAAATGTGACATAAATCCAAAACAAAGAACCCTACACAAAGGTTTTAAACATAAAGCATGAAACCAAAGGAAAATAAGTCACACAACGATCTCCAGGATCACATCAAAGTCATCTCCGACCTTTCCTCAAAGTGGAGATTCTGTCCGTCTCCGTGTCGCACCACGCAGCCCCAAAACAAAACACAAGAAAGAGGGGTGAGTTTAATAAACTCAGCAATGGTTTTTAATATCACTATCAACATCGAAAATACGATAGCATAGCAATATAATCATTCAGATCAAAGATTAGCAAGGTGCATCATTTTCTGATCACACATACACATCACCTAAACTCATCATAGTGCATAATCCACATAATGTCATTCACACCATAACACCCTGCATGAAATGTATCTCTAACATACATATTCCATCATGCATCACATCATAATCAACCTGCATGAATGTATCTCTAACATACATATTCCATCATGCATCATATCATAACCGCTGCATGAATGTATCTCCAACATATATATTCCATCATGCATCACATCATAATCAACCTCCATGAATGTATCTCTAACATACATATTCCATCATGCATCATATCATAACCACCTGCATGAATGTATCTCTAACATACATATTCCATCATGCATCATATCATAACATCCTCCATCAGGGAGTAATCACAATTTGGTGTCACACAGACGGGACATAGACAAGGCCACAAAGGCGTGTCATGCTCCAAAATTCTACACAAGAATTAAAGAAAGATCGGGGTTGTCAATCCCTAAAAATTGCTCGCCCTGGACGATCTTGGCCAAGGATGTCCCATTCTCACATAGAGAATCTAGAGCAGGGGTGTTCGCCCAGGGACATCTCTTGTGGTGGGGAGAGCCCAAATTCCCACACAGGGAATCCTAGAACACGTGGTAGCAGGTGCACACGGCATACCACACTGGATTCTCAGGGTCCAGATGACACTCATAATAACATTCTCACAATCCGCAAGACAAGTACACAACTCGTTCCCACCTAATTCCATTTAACTAGACTCAACTCGGGGAGTGCACTCGTTCCACACAGGAACTCCAATCAAAATATGTCCTTTCGGACCAATCAACTTACGATTAATCCACGACCGATCAATGTGGCACACAATTTCACCACATTGCATCCAATCGGTCAAATTCGATTAACCTCGATGAAGCCTCAATTGGAAATCTATTTTCATGTTGCATGCAGCATGGTACATACGTGGGCAAGGCATACATGAACCCTAATCTATGATAAGTGCTCTCATCAGCTCCTAATGCATCATTCATAATCATAATACCAAGCTTCAACATCATCATTAAACCCCACATGTGTGTGTACCTAGTAGAAGCATTTCACACAATGCATGCCAACATGCTTGAAATTAAACTCACTACCACACTACACATGTGAATTTCCAACTAAACATGAATTTCAGCGGAAATCAAAGGAGAAGAATCATTGAAAATATAACTCAAGTCAAAACTCAACCACGAAGGCTAAACATGATAAGATTATTCATTTCATCATTGAGTCATGGCATTCACCAACATCCACACATCAACTAACCATATTCTATCATGACAAATCAATCCATTAATAGGTTGTAGTCCTACTGAAAATATGCTTAACCAAAGGGGATCAACCATTAACAACTTCAAGATGACAATTCCAACATCATGCCACAAAACATAAGTCATTCTACAAATCTCTAAGCATATATCTCAACTCCATAACCTCAATAGCATGCCTTTCCAATAGCATAATATACCTTAAAAACCTCTATATTCATATGAAATTGGCAAGCTCAAGTGGAATCGTCGAAATAAACATCATGCATTAGAACACAATTCTGCTGTGTAGCTGTTCGAACGCCCTTTAGGCCGTTCGATCGGTTGAACTAAAAATCTGTCGATCCGACAGTGTTGCCATTTGATCGCCCAGAAGGGCCATTCGAATGCCAACAAGGCAGAACTGACCATCTTCTTCTTTTCGCAATTCCAAACCGAAACACTATTGATAACACTTTAAATCATTATCTAACATCCTAAATACCATCAAAAGTCCTCCATGACTTCCAGAATGCCAAACCACATCATAATAAGCTAAAATCCTATGAAATCGGGATTAAAATTTACCATTTTCTAATCATGCCATTAGCACACCAAATCAAGTAACTGATAAGTATGAAATCTATATCTATTTTATATGCCTTTTTACCTTATTTGCTAGTATATATTAGGTTAATTTAGAGTTAATTATGATTTATTTAGATTAAGATATATATTAGTATTTTAGTTTAATTATTAATGATTTTGTAGTTATTAGTTGTTTAGACATGTATTTAAATCAAGATGGAATTTTAGTTATATTCTACATGTCTAAAATATGATATTTTATATTTTGTAGGTAAAGTGCGCTTATCGAAGTACTTAGACGATGTTTGAAATGATTAAAAATAATCTTCACATACTTTAAAGTGATTTGGACAAATTTTCGGAGTTATAAACAAGTTAGAAATTAATATGGACACGAAGGAAAGCTTAATGAACAGAATATGAACTGTCCAGGATTGTAGAAACACTGTAGCCGATCGATCGGTCATGTAGGGTGATTGATCGGGATAACGTGAATTCAGACAAAAATACAGTTCAAGCGATCGATCGGGATAACGTGCAGTTTCCTAACTTGACCCAAATTTCAATCCTTTTCATATTGGACTTCTTCCTACGGAACTTATGCCTATAAAAAGATATATTTGGCTTAAAATTGGGGGATTCCAGTAGATTTTAGGAAGAGAAAAAGGAAGAAGAAGATGTAAGAGAACTCAAAGCTTCTAATGGAGATTCAAGTGCTTTCTTCTACAATGGAAGGCTAGACTTTTCTTTTACTTAGGAGTTGATGAAGCTATAGATAAGTTTTAGTTTCTTTTCTTTTTAATTTAGATCTTAGTTGTGAATGATGACAATTGTATGATATGAATTTCCTTTTTAATGGAAGAGCTTTTAATGTTTATTCAAATCTATATTGATTTATTGTCTTGTAGATGATAGATTGATATGGTTTTGATATTTGCATCGATTCTAATTTCTGTGATTTAGATGAGATGGTCATACAATAGTTTTAATGTTCAGATAATTAATGACTTGGATGAGTTATACTAAGATTAGACGGGTCATGCCTATAGCTAGTTTAGTGTAGATGATCCGTGCTATTGTCGAAGATAGTTCATGCCATGGAAGTTAATTAATGATTCTTTTTGAAGTAATTCTAGCTTGTAGCTGAGAATACTTGTTCATATTCACACTAGATTTCGATTAAAAGTTAAGGAATTGTTATGGTTTTATAGTGGATTCAATTTTCTAAGTAATTTCCATCATATTAATCTCTTATTTTAAACTAGTTGATTCCTTTCTTTTGCTTAATTTAAGTTTAAGTTTGTTTTAGTTTTTAATTAGTAAATTCCTCTTTAGATTTAGTAATAATCCATCCGTCCCTGAGGTTCGACAACCCTTAAATACTTATCTTAGTACAATTACCTTGTACACTTACAAAGGGTTTAATTATAAACGATCAAGTTTTTGGCGCCGTTGCTGGGGACGGTGTTGACTTGTTATTAAATTAGAATTAGGATAATTCTAGCTACTTTAGATTCAGTTTGCTTTAGTTTTTAGGTTAATTTTTAGTTTCTTACCTTTTGTTAATTTGATTTTGTAGGCTGAGTTGAAGATCGTGCTCTCTACACTTGTGGCCACAAGTGGACATCGACAAGCATAGTGCTTCTCTTCGGTTTGCATGCTCTTTTTCTCTCTTAATTTTTAGTTCTTTTCTTAGTTAGTTTTTACTTATTCTTCCCCTTTTTACACTTAAAATTGTGTGGTGTGTTTGTGGTGTATGCGTGGTCGTCGCTCCTTACTCCCCCGATTAGTACCATTTGACCCTGAGCCTGAGCGGACATCTAGGAGAGCTGAGTTGCCCTCGACCTACATCCCTACACCCCCAAACTCACCTACCAATTCCTCCTCCCACACTACTTCTAGCCCCATAATGGCTGAACATCAGTTAGTAGATGCAGCACTTAAAGCTCTAAGGGAGTATTACACTCCCAATGAGTACACCTCTCCTTCATGCATTAGGTTGCCAGCGGTCGCTGCTCAAAATTATGAAATTAAACCCAATGTCATTCAAATGCTTCCATCCTTTTATGGGCTTAATAATGAAAACCCGTATAGGCACCTAGATGACTTTTTAGAACTATGCACAACTTTTAAGCTCTCAAATTTAACCGATGAGGCTGTTAAACTTCGCCTTTTCCCTTTCACATTGAAAGATAAGGCTAAGGAATGGCTTCACTCATTAGAGCCAAACACTATCACAACATGGGCCCAAATGCAACAAGAGTTCCTTAAAAAGTACTTCCCCATAGGTAAGACCAACCAAATGAGAAAGGCCATAACCACTTTTGCCCAACTTCCCACTGAACAGTTCCATGAGAGTTGGGATAGACTTAAGGACCTTCTTAGGAGGTGTCCTCATCATGCTGTCCCTAAGTGGCAATTAGTGCAACGTTTTTATGAGGGTCTTACTGAACAAAACCGTCATCTTGTTGATGCAAGTTGTAGGGGTACCTTTTTGCTAAAAAATGAAAATGAGGCATGGAAACTTTTTGAGGACTTGAGTGAAAATTCTCTTCAACATGCTGCGTTGAATAGAAATGAGAGTGGATTATCTACCTTAAATAATGCCCCCTCTAGGGGTGGCTTGTATGAAGTCAAAAACTCATTAGACTTCTCCTCCAAAGTTGATACTTTGAGTAGGAAACTTGACCTCCTTATGACTTCAACCCATCAGCCCACTCCCTTCACTCAAGATGCATGCACAATATGCCTTAGCCCAGCCCATACGATCATTGAGTGCCCCTATGCTTCTCAATTTCCTGAGCTTGTCCAAGACCATGTAAATGCCACCCAATCCTTCCTTAGGGCTGAGAACAATCCATTTTCAAATACATATAACCCTGGGTGGAGGAATCATCCTAACTTTTCTTGGCAAACACAAAGCCAAGGGGTTATGGGTAACCAACCCCCTAGGCACCCATTCTAAGTCCCACTAGCCCATATCCACCAACCTCAATTGCAACCCCCATATGTCCAACCCAATAGGAGTCCAAGTTTTGAAGAAAAAGGTTTTGAGTGCCCTGCAAGGCATTCAATCTCAATCCGAACTCCTCCACTCTCACACACAATTTATAGCAAAGTTAGAAGCCCAAATTGGACAACTAGCTAATGTTATTAACAAGAGAGAGATGGGGACTTTGCCAAGTCAACCCCTACCAAACCCTAAAAGACAATTTCAGGTAGAGGGAGCTCCTCCCTCTAATGAACAAGTTAATTCCATAATGACCCTTAGGAGTGGGAGGATTGTTGACAAGAGTGTTGGGGGGACACCATTGATAGATTATAGGAGTGGGGAGTTAGAGAGGGCAGCCCGTAATGAACCTCAAATAGAAGTTAGTGCATCACATGAGAAGGAGTTTGTATCTTCTTCCCCTTCCTCAGAGCCACAGTCTAAGACCACTTCCGAGGGATCTTATATCCCTAGGGCACCTTTTCCTCAGTGTCTTGACATGACCTCACCATTTAGAAAGAGCACAGCTAAGATGGATGATATTCTTGAGACTTTTAAACAAGTCAAAATTAATCTCCCCCTCTTAGATTCATTAAGCAAGTCCCTGCTTATGCTAAGTTCCTCAAAAACCTATGCACTCAAAAGCATAAATCTAAGACTCATGTGTCTAAGAAGGTCTTTCTCACCGAGCAAGTTAGCTCTCTTTTGAAGTTTGACACCCCACCTAAGTATAAGGACCCTGGAGTACCCACTATTTCTTATGTCATAGGTGATCACTCCATCCATAGAGCCCTCCTTGACCTTGGTGCGAGTGTCAATCTACTCCCTTACTTGGTGTATGAGAAACTAGGGTTAGGTGAATTGCAGCCTACATCAGTTACCTTGCAGCTAGCCTACCATTCTGTGCGTAAGCCTCGAGGAGTCATTGAGGATGTCTTAGTGAAGGTTGATCGGTTCTTTTTCCCTGTTGATTTTATTGTCTTAGATATGGAAACCGGTGCCAACTCCACATATCAGATTCCTATCATTCTAGGTCGTCCTTTTCTTGCCACAGCTAATGCATGCATAAATTGTAGGACGGGGGTAATGGAGATGACCTTTGGGAACATGAAAGTGCAACTAAATATTTTTGATGTGTCTAACCATTTGCCTGCAACTTCTAATGCTGAATGTTTTATGGTAGACAATTTTAGATTTGATGCTTATGATAGAGGTCCATCTTTTGTAGCATCAGCCCATAATCAAGTCATGCCTTCTAATTTTTCTACATCATCTTTTTGGAGACTTAAGAGAAGAGCTAATGCTAATATCTACCAGCCGCCCTGATATATTTGAGAATGTTGGCAATGTTTGGCTAAAGACATTAAACTTAGTGCTTCTTGGGAGGCAACCCATGTTTTTGATATATTTCTTTTCCTTTTGTTTATTTTCTTTGCTTCATTTAGGCTTTATTTACTCTTTTTTTTCTCTCATTATAGTTTTGCTTCTTTTATGGGATATAATACTTTAGGTTTGGGGAAATGCTCATCACTTATATTTATTTCTTTTCTCCAATCCTATGTACTTCACTTTCAGATTAGTGGATTAGTTATGCTTTCAGGTGATATCTTTCTTTCCCTCTCTTACTTATTCTTGTCATTGTAGTATATATTTTCTTTAACATTGAGGACAATGTTCAATTTAGGTTTGGGGGTGTAGAAAGATATTTTTCTTTATTATTTTTCTTTTAGGATGTTTCAGAGTATTTTGTGTTCTTTTCTTTTAAGTGGGTTTTATCGCTTATTCTCTTTTAAAAGTATATGTCTGTTTTTAAAGAGATCAATTTCATGAAGAAAGTTCAAGTAATGAATTAAGTGATGAAAATGATTAAGTGAGTAATTTCTATTTTATTTTCATGATCTTGGATAATTGTGCTTATATTTTTAAATCACATTTCACACACTTGAAACTTGTAGGAATATAATTTTATGATTTATTACTTGTAATCTTAGTGGGATATCTTTAACTAAGTATATATTTTTGAAAACTTGGCAATTGAGTAGTTTTTAATATTTTATGATAGATCTTTATGCTTAGCTTTTATTTGAAAAAAAAATGGGATAAGTGTGTATAGAAAAAAAAAATGAAAAAAAAAAGTTGAAAAAAATAGATTGAACGAAAAAAAAAATGATGAAAGAAAAAATGAAGGTTTGTTTCTCTTTTTACTGAGTAACCGGACCTTGTGCCTAGGCAAGTATAAGGGATCGCGTCAAAAGGTGAAAAGTTGAGATAAATTCTTTTATGACTTGCTTGGTTCTGTAGCCTTTATAGTTCGAGTTATTAAGCCTGAGGGGTGTTTCAACACCTAGTGGCTTGAGCCAATTGGATTAGGGACACTGGCCTAACGCTTGTTACATGGACTATTTAGAAAGCTTAATAGAATTAAGTATTGCACAAGTCATATTTTGAAGTATATTATGCTCTTATTCCCTGAATTTAATTGAAATTTGAAGGCTATTACATGAGGGTTTATTATGAGATGTTAAGGATGAAAGATTGTCATTGTTATATTTTTAAGTTAGTGAACTTTAATGAGCTTGGTTAATGGGTCACATAAGATATGCTTGTTAATAAAGAATGAAATTCTATGACTACAAAGTTTCTACACTTTATGTTTTTGAAATGTATATATGTAGTTGCACAATTATTTCTAAGATGGGGTTATAGAATGGATTATTCCTTACTTGAAAGTGATCAGATCTTAATTGTTTACTTGTTTCAAGTATTTGTGGTTGGTTCTTTTTAAAAATAGTTGTGTTTTTAAGAGAAGATTATTTTTCAAATTTTTGTTTTCTTATTATTTTTTTTTTAGGTTTAGATGTTTGTGGGTATCATTACTGCAAACCCTCACGAGACACAACTCGTCCAACTAGAGACACCTAGGGGTTTAAAGGCTTGTTGCATACGCTAAATGCAATCGTGATTCCCTACGAAAGTGGCATTTATTTATTTTTTAGATTAGTTGTTTTATTTTGTTTTTGTTTTGCTCGAGGACTAGATAAATATAGGTTTGGGGGTATTTGATAAATATGAAATCTATATCTATTTTATATGCCTTTTTACCTTATTTGCTAGTATAGATTAGGTTAATTTAGAGTTAATTATGATTTATTTAGATTAAGATATATATTAGTATTTTAGTTTAATTATTAATGATTTTGTAGTTATTAGTTGTTTAGACATGTATTTAAATCAAGATGTTTGAAATGATTAAAAATAGTCTTCACATACTTTAAAGTGATTTGGACAACTTTTCGGAGTTATAAACAAGTTAGAAATTAATATGGACACGAAGGAAAGCTTAATGAACAGAATATGAACTGTCCAGGATTGCAGAAACACTGTAGCCGATCGATCGGGCATGTAGGGCGTTCGATCTGGATAACGTGAATTCAGACAAAAATACTGTTCAAGCGATCGATCGGGCATGCAGGGCGATCGATCGGGATAACGTGCAGTTTCCTAGTTTAACCCAAATTTCAATCCTTTTCATATTGGACTTCTTCCTACGGAACTTATGCCAATTAAAAGATATATTTGGCTTAAAATTGGGGGATTCCAGTAGATTTTAGGAAGAGAAAAAGGAAGAAGAAGATGTAAGAGAACTCAAAGCTTCTAATGGAGATTCAAGTGCTTTTCTGCTACAATGGAAGGCTAGACTTTCTTTTACTTAGGAGTTGATGAAGCTACAGATAAGTTTTAGTTTCTTTTCTTTTTAATTTAGATCTCAGTTGTGAATGATGACAATTGTATGATATGAATTTCCTTTTTAATGGAAGAGCTTTTAATGTTTATTCAAATCTATATTGATTTATTGTCTTGTAGATGATAGATTGATATGGTTTTGATATTTGCATCGATTCTAATTTCTGTGATTTAGATGAGATGGTCATACAATAGTTTTAATGTTCAGATAATTAATGACTTGGATGAGTTATACTAAGATTAGACGGGTCATGCCTATAGCTAGTTTAGTGTAGATGATCCGTGCTATTGTCGAAGATAGTTCATGCCATGGAAGTTAATTAATGATTTTTTTTGAAGTAATTCTAGCTTGTAGCTGAGAATACTTGTTCATATTCACACTAGATTTAGATTAAAAGTTAAGGAATTGTTATGGTTTTATAGTGGATTCAATTTTCTAAGTAATTTCCATCATATTAATCTCTTATTTTAAACTAGTTGATTCCTTTCTTTTGCTTAATTTAAGTTTAAGTTTGTTTTAGTTTTTAATTAGTAAATTCCTCTTTAGATTTAGTAATAATCCATCCGTCCCTGAGGTTCGACAACCCTTAAATACTTATCCTAGTACAATTACCTTGTACACTTGCAAAGGGTTTAATTATAAACGATCAGTAACTCCATTCAAAATAAGCCAAAATGAAGAGTTTTACCATGGATAAATTGAAATTTCGAAAGTCAATTACCTTATCCCTTAATTAGACTTGGATTTGATGGTCACCCTTCTTGAAAACCTTAAAAAGACATAAAGTTTGAATTAAACTCCATTAAAATCGATTTACCAAAGAAATCCCTAATTAAAAACTTAGATCTAGGGCTTGTTGAACATAAAAATCGGATTTTGAAAGCTAGGGTTTGTAGTAAAATACAAATTTGTAGTTTTTGATGTCCAAAAACGAATTGAAACAGAGGACAAATGGTAGATTTAGAAGAGATTACGAAGAAAGCTAGGGTTTAGTGCTTAATTAGAGTAGGCTTACCTTAAACACCTTTTAATCCGGGCCTAATTGTTGATTAGGCCTGACCTCTCCTCCTCAGCCTATTCCCAAAAATGGAAATGGCTCAGGTTTGGCCTTTTATAGTAAGGGTTGGGGTATGTATGGGTAAGCTATTCGGTGTAAATAAGAAAAGTAGGTTAAAAATGGGTATTTTATAAATTTGAGCACTAATTAAGTCTAAGAAAATTCTAAAAATTTTTGTATGACTGTAAGTAGATATCTGGGTTCATTTGACCTAGAAACCAAAATTTTGACGGTGGGGCCCACAGGGGTCCCGCCAAAACCCTAATTTTTGGAAAAATAGTAAAAATTTAGAAAAATCCCAAAAATTCAAATTTGTTTTAAAACCACTAATCTTAAAGTTGATTTTGATTAAAACCATCATAAACACCAATTATTCATGAAATCACCGAATAAATCAGAAAACGTGTTAACCTCACAATAACCGATAATTAAAGAAAACCAAAAACCGGTTTAGAGATGAGGGTCCTTACATCCTCCCCCTATTAGGAATTTTGGTCCCCCAAAATTCGCTGGAGGTCAACGGCAAAAAGATGAGGGTACTTCTTTCTAATCTCGTCCTCTGTTTCCCACTTTGCTTCCTCGACTCCGTGATTCCTCCACAACACCTTCACGAGTGGGATTGCCTTTTTCCGAAGTACCTTCTCCTTACGGTCAAGAATCTGAATAGGTACCTCCTCGTAGGAAAGATTCTCCTAGAGCTCCAATGGCTCAAAATCCAAGACATGAGTAGGATCCGGCTCATACTTCTGAAGAAGTGAAACGTGGAATACATTATGATATCTGGTCCAAGATCTCGAATGGACCAATAAAACGAGGTGATAACTTCCCCGGTTGTCAAAATCGAACAACACCACGAGTCGGAGAGATCTTAAGGAAAACATGGTCACCAACACCAAACTCCAACTCCCGTCGTCTCCTATCGGCGTAACACTTCTAACGGCTTTGAGCTGTCTGCAACCTCTCCCGGATAAGGCATATCTTCTCCACTGACTGCTAGATAAGATCTGGGCCAGTGAGAAGGTGATCTCCAACCTCACTCCAACACAACGGTGATCGGCAAGGACGCCCATAAAGCGCCTAGAAAGGTGCCATCCGGATGCTCGCTTGGTAGCTATTGTTATAAGAAAACTCAACCAGTAGCAAATGTTGCTCCCAACTTCCTCTCCACTCAAGGATACATGCCCAAAGCATGTCCTCAAGTGTCTGAATGGTCTTTTCAGACTGTCTGTCCGTCTGAGGGTGGTAGGTGGAGCTGAGATGTAGAGATGTGCCCAAAGCACCCTGAAAGCTCTGCTAAAACCTCGAAGTGGTCACGGTCGGAGATGATAGATACTGGAATCCTGTGTAACCGCATGATCTCCCTCATATATAGAGCAGCCAATGCATCCAAAGGAGTAGTCATTCTAATCGTGAGGAAATGAGCGGACATAGTAAGTCGATCAATAATCACCCAAACTGCATCATTACCACCCGGCGACTGTGGCAATCTGGATACGAAATCCATAGTGACGTGCTCCCACTTCCACTCCGAAATCAGAAGTGGTTGTAGTAAACAGCCTAGATGCTGGTGTTCTGCCTTGACTTGCTGACACACAAGGCATTTGGACACGTAGACCGCAATGTCCTTCTTCATCCCCGTCCACCAAAATGTCCTCTTCACGTCGTGGTATATCTTCATTCCTCGAGGATGGATAGAGAACTTAGAATGGTGTGCCTCCGATAGGATACGCTCTCTCAACTCAACAGAGTTCGGCACACACCAACGACCCTTATACATCAAACTCCCATCAGACTTTTCCTCAAAGCCCAACACTGCCTTCTCCCTTAGCTTGGCCTTAAGAGCTAGAGTCTCTTCATCACTTTTCTGAGCCTCGGCCACATCATCCACCACACTAGAGCTAATAGAGAGATTAGCAAACCAGCTTCGTGTGTCCCCCAAAGTCAACTCTGGCCTTAGCTCAATGACGTCCTCATAAAGGAGCCACTCACGAACTCGCATGCAAGCAATCGTAGTGGCTGATTTCCGACTCAAAGCATCCACCACCACGTTTGCTTTGCCGGGATGATACGATATCATGAAGTCATAATCCTTCAAGAATTCTAGCCACCTCCTTTGCCTCAAATTAAGATCTTGCTGAGTGAATAAGTACTTCAAGCTCTTGTGATCAGTGAATACCTCAAACTTCTCACCATAGAGATAGTGCCGCCAAATCTTCAATGCAAAAACTACGGCCGCTAACTCCAAGTCATGAGTGGGGTAGTTCTGCTCGTGCACTCTAAGCTGTCGAGATGCATAAGCCACCACTCTCCCATGTTGCATGAGTACACAACCCAATCTGTGAAGCGAAGCATCACTATAGACCATGAATCCACCACTCCCGGAAGGCAAGGTTAAAACCGGAGCTGAAGTTAGCCTCTTCTTCAACTCTTGGAAACTCTCTTCACAAGCTGAGTTCCACTCAAACTTCTCATTCTTCCTTGTCAACTTAGTCATAGGGCTTGCAAGGCTAGAAAAACCCTCGATGAAACGGCGATAGTACCCGGCAAGTCCTAGGAAGCTATGGACCTCCGATGCACTCTTCGGTTGCTCTCAATTCAACACGGCTTCGACTTTCGAGGGATCAACCGCCACACCGTCTCTCGATATTACATGACCAAGGAAATGCACTTTCTTGAGCCAAAATTCACACTTGTCAAACTTCGCAAAGAGCTTATGCTCCTGTAAAGTTTGCAAGACAATCCTCAAATGTGCTTCATGCTCTTCCTCATTGGTTGAATAGATCAGAATATCATCCACGAATATAATCACAAACCGATCAAGATAAGGCCGAAAGACTCGGTTCATCAAGTCCATAAATGAGGCTGGTGCATTAGTAAGACCAAAAGGCATCACTAAGAACTCATAATGCCCATATCGGGTATGGAAAGCCGTCTTTACAACATCATCAGGACGGATCCGAAGTTGGTGATAACCCGATCTCAAATCGATCTTAGAGAAGACCTATGCCTGCTGCAACTAATCAAACAAATCATCAATTCTAGGTAAAGGGTACTTGTTCTTGATGGTTACCTGATTAAGCATTCGGTAGTCGATACACAACCGCAGAGAACCATCCTTCTTTCGAACAAATAAGACCGGCACACCCCAAGGAGATACACTCAGCCTAATATACCCCTTATCCATAAGATCCTGCAGCTGAGCCTTAAGCTCTTTAAGTTCGGCTGGAGCCATATGATAGGGAGCCTTAGAAATAGGAGTAGTGCCTGGAATAAGGTCAATGCAAAACTCTATCTCCCTCTCCGGTGGTAAACTCGCCAAGTCACTAGGGAAGACTGCGAATGGAATCCAAAGAAGGTAACTCCATGTTCAACCCCATAACACTAGCAAGAAAAGCCTCGCATCCACTATCAATCCACTTCTTGGCCTTGAAGGATGAGACCAAGAACTTGCCATTAGAACGCTTCACCCCTTGGAAGATAAAAGGCTTAGCTCCTGGCAACTCAAACTTCACACACCTCCTGCGGCAGTCTACATGCACATGGAACTTAAACATCATATCCATGCCTAGGATCACATCAAAGTCAATCATCGGCAATATAATCAGATCCATATGTAGAACATGCCCACCGATCTCCATAGGAAACATCTCAACATACTTTTCCGCTCAAAGAGAGGATGAAGGTGTAGACACACGCAAAGGAACATGCAACAACTTATAATAAGCATCCAACTCATGAGCAAACTGAGGAGACATAAAAGAATGAGAGGAACCGGTATCAAATAACACTCTAGCATAGTGGGAGGCAATGAGAATCATACCTTCCACCACGCCCGAAGAGTTAGCTGCCTCCAGCGCTGAAATAGCAAAGACTCTCCCATCATGAGCCGGCTTCTTCCCCTTGCCATCGGGCTGCTCGGTAGGTGCTCTCACCAGTGGTGCTCCCGGGTGCCTGGGACAGGAATTAGGTGTCATTGGTGCATGTCTCTGAGCACAACCAGCCCTTTGGGGACACTCATTAGTATAGTGCCCCTTCTGCCGACAATCATAACAAGTCACACTAGCACGGCGGTCATGAGGATCCTGCTGCACATGCTGAGTGTTATGCCTAGCATGATGGGATCTCGCAGCTTATGATCCCAGTGGTTATGGCTATCCTCCGCCCTCAACCTCTTAGGCTGCTACTGCTGCCCTCTCCTCCGGATATACTCGTCAGAATCTCGCTCCACCGCAATGGCCATCTCAAGTACCTCAGCAAGGGTCTTATGTCTGAATGGCACGACTCGGCCTTTGATGAAAGGCTTCAGACCGTCCTCAAACTTACGTGCCCGCTCATACTCATCGCTGAAGAAGCGAGGAGCAAAGCGCTCAAGCTCCACAAAACGGGTCTCATAAGCCAAGACTGTCATAGAACCCTGCTGCAGGCTGAGAAATTCCTTCTCCTCTCGGACATGAAGAGGGAAGTACTTGTCGTTAAAGGCTAACAAGAACTCCTCCCAAGGAATGTCCACTCGGCCATGGAACCTCTGACGCTCCATCGATAACCACCACCTTTGAGCTTCGCCCTCGAACGTGAAGACTGCAAGTCTAGTCTTCTCCTCGTCTGAGCAACGTCGAGCACTAAAGATCTTCTCCATATGAAGCCTCTAATTATCCGCCACAGAGGTATCCAATCCACCCTTGAAGCTAGGGGGATTAAGCTTCTTGAATCCCTCGAGTGAGAGAGACTCAGAACTGCTACCACTCGCGTGCTTAGCCTGGAACACCTGTGTCAACCCCTCAATGGCGGTCAACACATTGTCCACCCTTGGGTCACGAGCAACGCGAGGGTTATTAGCGCCTGCATGATTAGGACCAGCCATCTACACAACGACCAGACATTAATCGTATAGCCTAATAACCTGAAAGGACACAGCCAAACAAGCAGAAAACACACAAACAAGCAAGCAAGACTTGTCACACAAACCCTATTTACTCTTGGACAAAGATGTGTTCCGATACCAAAAACTTTGTCACGGCCCAGCGATGCCCGACCAGAGCCGATCCCGGTCCAAGGGCCAGTCAAGCACGGGCGGACGACGAAGGGAAATTGAGAAACGATTTAGCAGAAGACTTAACCCTAACCACTGGAGATTTAATAGAATTACGGAGTACGCACAATCCTTTGAGCAAGAGTAAATAAGAAGGAAAGAAAGATAGTTGCTTATCACAAAGTAAACAACTAATCTCAAACCCACATGCTTAGTTAACTAAAGCCAACACTGGCTCAAAATAAGTCTTAAGCAAACATAACTGTAAAATGTGCCATAAATCCAAAACAAAGAACCCTACACAAAGGTTCTAAACATAAATCATGAAACCAAAGGAAAATAAGTCACACTACGATCTCCAGGATCACATCCAAGTCATCTTCGACCTTTCCTCAAAGAGGAGATCCTGTCCGTCTACGTGTCGCACCACGCAACCCCAAAACAAAATACAAGAAAGAGGGGTGAGTTTAACAAACTTAGCAATGATTTTTAATATCACTATCAACATCGAAAATATGATAGCATAACGATATAATCATTCAGATCAAAGATTAGCAAGGTGCATCATTTTCTGATCACACATACACATCACCTAAACTCATCATAATGCATAATCCACAAAAAGTCATTCACACCATAACACCATGCATGAAATATATCTCTAACATACATATTCCAACATGCATCACAACATAATCAACCTGCATGAATCTATCTCTAACACACATATTCCATCACGCATCATATCATAACCACCTGCATGAATGTATCTCTAACATACATATTCCATCATGCATCACATCATAATCAACCTGTATGAATGTATCTCTAACATACATATTCCATCATTCATCACAT
The DNA here is from genome assembly GCA_035235625.1 of Saururus chinensis. Classification (NCBI taxonomy): domain Eukaryota; kingdom Viridiplantae; phylum Streptophyta; class Magnoliopsida; order Piperales; family Saururaceae; genus Saururus; species Saururus chinensis. The sequence goes on from CP141140.1 coordinate 36,489,329, forward strand.
CATAATCAACCTGCATGAATGTATCTCTAACATACATATTCCATCATGCATCATATCATAACCACCTGCATGAATGTATCTCTAACATACATATTCCATCATGCATCATATCATAACATCCTCTAATAAGGAGTAATTACAATTTGGTGTCACACAGACGGGACATAGACAAGGCCATGAAGGCGTGTCATGGTCCAAAATTCTACACAAGAATTAAAGAAAGATCGGGGTTCTCAATCCCTAAAAGCTGCTCACCCTGGACGATCCTAGCCAAGGATGTCCCATTCTTACACAGAGAATCTAGAGCAGGGGTGTTCATCTAGGGACTTCTCCTGCGGTGGGGAGAGCCCAAATTCCCACACAGGGAACCCTAGAACACGTGGTAGCGGTGCACATGGCATACCACTATAGATTCTCACAATCCGCAAGACAAGTACCCAACTCGTCCCCACATAATTCCATTTAACTAGACTCAACTCGGGGAGTGCACTTGTTCCACACAGGAACTCCAATCAAAATATGTCCTTTCGGACCAATCAACTTACGATTAATCCACCACCGATCAATGTGGCACACAATTTCACGACATTGCATCCAATCGGTCAAATTCGATTAACCTCGATGAAGCCTAAATTGGAAATCCATTTTCATGTTGCATGCAGCATGGTACATACGTGGGCAAGGCATACATGAACCCTAATCCATGATAAGTGCTCTCATCAGCTCCTAATGCATCATTCATAATCATAATATCAAACTTCAGCATCATCATTAAACCCCACATGTGTGTGTGTACCTAGTAGAAGCATTTCACACAATGCATGCCAACATGCTTGAAATTAAACTCACTACCACACTACACATGTGAATTTCCATCTAAACATGAATTCCAGCGGAAATCATAGGAAAAGAATCATTGAAAATATAACTCAAATCAAAACTCAACCACAAAGGCTAAATACATATAAGATTATTCATTTCATCATTGAGTCATGACATTCACCAACATCCACACATCAACTAACCACATTCTATCATGACAAATCAATCCATTAATAGGTTGTAGTCCTACTGAAAATATGCTTAACCAAAGGGGATCAACCATTAACAATTTCAAAATGACAATTCCAACATCATGCCACAAAACATAAGTCATTCTACAAATCTCTACGCATATATCTCAACTCCATAACCTCAATAGCATGCCTTTCCAGTAGCATAATATAGCTTAAAACACTCTACATTCATATGAAATTGGCAAGCTCAAATGGAGTCATCGAAATAAACATCATGCATTAGAACACAATTCTGCTGTGTAGCCGTTCGAACGCCCTTCAGGCCGTTCGATCGGCTAAACGGGAAAAATTCAAATTCACAGTTTGGCCGTTCGAACGCCAGCAGGCCGTTCGATCGGTTGTACTAAAAATGTGTCAATCCGACAGTGTTGCTGTTCGAACGCCCAGAAGGGCCGTTCGAACGCCAACAAGGCAGAACTGACCATCTTCTTCCTTTAGCAATTTCAAACCGAAACACCATTGATAACACTTCAAATCATCATCTAACATCCTAAATACCATCAAAGGTCCTCCATGACTTCCAGAATGCTAAACTACATCATAATAAGCTAAAACTCTATGAAATCAGGATTTAGCACACCAAATCAAGTAACTCCATTCAAAATAAGCCAAAAATCAAGAGTTTTACCATGGATAAACTGAAATTTCGAAAGTCCATTACCTTATCCCTTGATTAGACTTGAATTTGATGGCCACCCTTCTTAAAAACCTTAAAAAGACATAGAGTTTAAATTAAACTCCATTAAAATCGATTTACCAAAGAAATCCTTAATTAAAAACTTAGATCTCGGGCTTGTTGAACATAAAAATCGGATTTTGAAAGCTAGGGTTTGTAGTAAAATATAAATTAGTAGTTTTTGATGTCAAAAAATGAATTGAAACAAAGGAGAAATGGTAGATTTAGAAGAGATTAAGAAGAAAGCTAGGGTTTAGTGCTTAATTAGAGTAGGCTTACCTTAAACACCTTCTAATCCGGGCCGAATTGGGGATTAGGCCTAACTTCTCCTCCTCAGCCTATTCTCAAAAATGGAAATGACTCAGGTTTGGCCTTTTATAGTAAGGGTTGGGGTATGTATGGGTAAGTTATGGGGTGTAAATAGGAAAAGTAGGCTAAAAATGGGTATTTTACAAATTTGAGCACTAATTAAGTCTAAGAAAATTCTAAAAATTTTTGTATAACCTTAAGTAGATATCTAGGTTCATTTGACCTAGAAACCAAAATTTCGACGGTGGTGCCCACAGGGGTCCCGCCAAAACCTTAATTTTCAGAAAAAAAGTAAAAATTCAAAAAAATCCTAAAAATTCAAATTTATTTTAAAATCACTTTAAACCACTAATCTTAAAGTTGGATTTAATAAAAACCATCATAAACACTACTTATTCACAAAATCACTGAATAAATAAGAAAACGTGTTAACCTCACAAGAACCGATAATTAAAGAAAACTAAAAACCGGTTTAGAGATGAGGGTCCTTACACTATCCTCCTTTGACTTGGGTAAGTAGAGAATTCTGATACTATTCATTGACCATTTAGAGATAAAAGCTTGACCACTTTGAACCCAACAAATGATTCTCTTCAGTAAAACCCAATCCAACCCTAAAACCAAATGTTAGAAATGTACAAACCCAGCTGGTCAAACATAATAACCTAATTGTTTCAAAATTAGAATTTTAATTAGGAAAATGTATCAATTGTTGTTGGTAAAATGCTGAAATAGACTTGACCATCAACTTGGTTAAAAATAAAAAATTTAATAGTGTTGAATTTGAATGAGATGGGCTTAGATAGCTCATATTTGCCAAATCATACTACAATCAATTACTAATGCCCATTGTTTTTTACTTATATAAGCACTGCCATAGTGATCTATAAGCTTAAGTCAAATCAAAAGGCTAACATATGCAAAAAAAATAGAGATATAATATACAGAAAATAGAAGTAATGCATTTTTTATCTTCATCACTTTGTATCTTTTCCTATGTTCAATCTTTCATAAAAATTTCTTTCTTATGCTATCATCATTTTTCCTTGGTAATTTTCTTTTTCATCTCATTGGTAGTTTTATTCATCAATTTAATAAGCCAGCATGATATTTGTTGGTCTTGTTGCTAGGCAATATGCTTCAAAACAAAATTAATTGTGATGCCATTTTTATGTTTGCTCAAAACCATTGGATAAATTTCTCAAAATAAAAGCTTCAGTTGCATCTTTAGTTAAAAATATAATGACATATTAGTGTGCTATTATTGAAATAGTCATTTTTGTAAGAAAAAAAATTACACTTTGTAAGAATTGAATTCTTTTAGAGTTCGTTATTTAATGACCACTCTAACTTAAATTCCTGGATCTGCCATTGGTTAGGCAAACATACTTCTTCTCATATTCGTATAACTTTAAAAAAACATACAAATATAGCAAAACTAATATAGCACTTCACACAAATTTTAGCAAAACCTTTTCTTCGCAACTTGCACTTCACATTTGTACCCTCCCCAACTTGCATATAACTGTTGGACTCTTACAATCACCAACTTGCAGTCCAAAGCTGGCCACTTCAGAAGGGCAACGAGATGAGAGTTACACCAATGGTGAACAGACAACAAAAATTCGCCCAAGGAGGGGACGTGAGCGTGGGTAGGAGTAGGATAGGCGAGCAGGAGAGAGGCAGCCGGGGAGAGGAGGATCTCCCAGAGGCCACCGTTCGTCCAGAGACTTCTTTTGCCAGTGCAGGTTGATTGTTTGAAACCCGCTGGGAGAGGAGACTTCAAGCGGAGGGATAGGGGACTGTGAGGGAATAGAGTTGGCAGAGGAGAGTGCTGAGGGAAAGATGGGGTAATGAGAGATGGATCAGCTGGACGATCGCCTGCATGAGGGGGGCGAGCGCTTGCAGGTGATCACCTGGAGCCCTAGAGTTGCTTCCTTAGGGGGAGGTTTAATAAGGCAAAAGGGCATGCATCCATTTCACACTGTACGTGTGGCCGGGTTGCATGTGCGCAAGTCTAGTTTTGCAAAATTCGAATTCCCTGCCTAGTTTTTATTTTTGACATTTGAGGAGTTGATTTTTGAAATTTTTTCCATAAGAAGTCATGCAATTGCCAATCAAGAATAATACGACAGCAGCAGCAAATATCATTTTCTAAGGAGAAACTATTTGCCACAAAAGAGAAGTGATGCCCGTATCTCCCTCAACAAGTAGTGGAACCAGTAGACAATGACAAATACAAAGCTCGAATTTTATTTACTTCTATAAAATAGTGAGAAACACCATGCTCGATGGAGCATTGTATTTATGAATATATAAATCTAAATTTATTTCAGTCAATAATAGGCAAGCCTACAATAGTCAGATTCGCTGCATCAATTTAATTAACAAAGTGGCCTCTTTCATGAAATGATTAGATAAACTGCATATTATAGTTATTGAAAACTATTTAAAGCCATGTGGTAACTGAATAAACCCATGTGCTAGTAGATAGTTAATGAAGACATTAGGGAATGTTTATGTCCTGTGATAAGGGGCAAATTAGGGTGCATGCTACTGCACTTTGCATGATGTAAGATGAGACAAAGGCCTCCATTAACATTTTCCCTATTCACCCATTCCTTGTTTCCCTTTAAATAAATAAAATACGATACCAAGATGCCCCCAAAAATGCTAATGATGAAAGATAAACAATCATTGCAAAAGAACAAAAATTTTAGAAGCAAATTATGCAAAAGTAATCACCAAGCATTGAATTTAAACTGCCAAGTCACATTGGATACAACAACAAAATTGTAAATTTGAAAAAATGCTTGCTTTCCAACTGACTAGCTACGATTCGTCCTAACACCTGTACCTGAAAGGTGCCCAGACCCCCGCACTCACTCCAAAGGCTTTCACCTTCTTCACCCGATCAGCTCCGACATGGACCTACCCACCATTCTCAAATCTAGAGTCAAAAATCTGATCAGGACTAGGTTTCCGATTCTAAAACTGGGATTCACCAAAAAGAGGGGTCACCATTAGGGAAACAACTTGATCAGGCAAGCGCTAAAAAACAAAGGAAAACTAATGTAACATTTCGTGTTCTAATTACGTATGAATCGATAGGTTAGGAGTAATATGTAATTTTATGTTAAATATTAAGGAGTTTTAAGGGTCGTAATCCCCATATATGAATAGAGCTCAAAATAATAACCATAACAAATTTAAGAACACGAGAAACAGAGGTCGAGATGGAAAGTTATAGCGTCTGGAAGTATACTACATGGGTGGGACTCACTTTAAAAGTATGAGATAACCTACCCATTTGGGGTCTAGTTTCGACCATGAATGCACGATTTTGACTTTTGGATAAGAAGTTATCGCGTCTTGATGTTAAAATTGTATTTGAATGAAATAATAATAAAATATTAAATAAAGGATAGAATAAAAGATGGCACTGAGCAGAGTTGGGCAGAGCTGGGTTGAAAGCGCGCTACACGCACCAACCACGAAATGTGGTATGTTCACTATTTGACACATGGCATGCACCAGTGCGAGCATACCGCAATTTCGTTGTACACTCACACACATTCTACTATAAATTCTCATTTTCGATCAAACTACCAGAAGAGTTTCCGAAGTCATTCTGAGTCCGTTTTCTTCCATTCTAAAGGAGTATTTAGCTAATTTGACAGTTTTCTATGCAATGGAAGTGTGCATTCCTTGAGTTAGCGACCTTATAAGGTGGAAACACCTCGAAGCACGAGGAGATTCTGCCTATCGCCCTCAAACCCTAAAAGAGAGAAGTGGCCCGGAGTTAGAGGAGGCTCCTTCCTCCATCGTCATGCCAAAGTGAGGGAAGTGGCCCCGAGTAGGGGAGACTCCATCCTCCACAGAAGGGCCATGTAGTGTGAGGTACAACCCCGGGTTAAGGGGAGGTTCTATCCGTAGCCTACGGACACAGAAAGAGAAAAGTGTCTCGGGTTAAGGGGAGGTTCTATTCATAGCCTACGGGCACGGAAAAAAAAAAGTGTTCGGGGTTAAGGGGAGGTTATGTCTGTAGCCTATGGGCAAAGAAAGAGAAAAGTATCCTGGGTTAATGGGAGGTTCTATCCGTAGCTACGGGCATGAAAAGGGAAAAGTATCCCGGGTCAAGGGGAGGCTCTGTCCGCAACCTATGGGCAGGGAAAGAGAAAAGTATCTCCGGGTAGGGGAGGTTTTGTACGTCGCCATCAGGTGTAATGGGAAAGATGTTCCGGAGTTCAAAGAGGTTCTGCTCGCCATCTCTGGACCTAAAAGGGATGATACCCTGAGGAAACGACCAACTCCGAACGTCGCTACTTCCATAACTGCAAGGGAGTAATCTTTTCTAACATTCTAATTTTATATGATTTATATACATACACATCTTACTTGGTGTTATTAAGTGGTACTAATTAAGATATATGTGTAACACCCCGGGTTTTTATTTCATATAATATGAGGCAAAACGTACTCATGGTGTTAACATTCAATGCCAACCGTCCCAAAGCAATAAATAGAATACCTAATAAGGAAAAATATTCATTATCTAGGATCTTGACTTAGCCAAGTGCAAGTACTCTAACACAATAAGATAACATGATATAAAATCGTAGGCCATCATAGTGCCTTAGTACAGTTTAGCATAAAAATATAGAAACTAAAGTCCTACTAGCTGAAGAAAATCTACCTTGCTAACTATGAGCAACTCTTGCTAAGAAATTCTGCTATTCTGAGTTTGGTGTTGATCCTGCATCAAGAGATGCATGAGCATTTCTACAAGTACTTAGTAGATGGCATGAAAAACTAGTCTCAGTCAAGAGATTAAGATGATGTATGTAAAAGCAACAGTAATCATTAAACAATGAACTGCAAACACCAAATAAATAGTGATACATGTAAAAAAATGTATAGAACACTGGATATTGAATTTAACCATACTCATTGGGACTGACCTTAACTAAAATGACCCAAATGAATGAATACTCCGTTCTGCTTATTGTTCCCCCAAAACTGATTCCCGCTCAAAGGAGTCTTGCTTACTAGCAGTGAATCCTATCATCTCCAGAGATCTAGTTAGATCAACCATGGGCCTAGAGACGTAGGTACTAGCTGTGCTCATGGACACACTGGCCGGAGGTAGATGAGCCTTCCATGATGCTTAAAAATCTAGTTGCATGCGATTGCTCAAAGAGCTGGGAACCAAAGTCCCAAAGGTGTTGAGGCCACATGGCCTAAATTTCTGCCTTGGCTATAATGGTGAGCTTACTTAAACTCTGACTCAGCATATGATATGATACAACCACCTAACATAGGAGGAATAGAGACCAATTGCAACAACCTACATGTACACCCAGCTGACCAAATCAACATGAAAGCATACCAAGTTAAAGTTGAAACATGAGAATCAAATCAGCATGACAACTAATAGACTTAGGCTGAAATGAAAAGATCAGTTAATCAAGGTCATGACTCGAGTTGGGGCTGAGATGACTACTGAAATCAGTAACCCGACATCACAATCCAAACTGAAATACCCAACAACTAACAACATGATATTAACATCGAATGAGTTCGACACATACCACCACATTGCCCATGATCATAGCTTACACAAGGCTGATATGAATAAATCAAAACAACAAGACATACAACTAATTATGGCTGAAACATTATATCTAATTCAGCAAGTCAAGAGTCAAGTGAAAGCTGAAAGGAAATAATTAAATTCAGCAAAAACATGGTACTAACTCGACATAAAAACATGAGATTTAATTCAACAAAACAGGGCATAAATTAGATCTAAAAACCTGAGATTGAGTTCAGTAAATCAGGGCACAAATTAGATCTAAAAACTCGAGGTTTAATTCAGCAAAATAGGGCACTAATCAAATCCAAAACAAAAGTTCAAATTGAGCAAAACAGAGTACTAATTATGCCTAAAACCTGAGTTGAATTCGGGCAAAATTTCATATACAAATCAGGCAATTAGAAGGGATTGAAATCAGATTCATATGTGCACAACTTAGGCCAAACACATAAGATCAAATTCAGCAAGGGATAAATATGAATTAGGGCAAACACATATGATCAATTTCAGCTAGGGGTGTGTGTGAATTAGGGCAAACACATGCTATCAAATTCTGGCAATTACCTATGGTTAAAATCAGCATGATACAGGTACGAATTAGGGCAAAACCTTAAGATCAAAATCAGCATTGCATAAGTGTGGATTAGGGCAAAACCTTAAGATCAAAATCAGCAACACATATGTACAAATTAGGGCAATTCCTTAAGATTGAAATTAGCATTCATACATGACTAATTCAAATTGAAACAAAAGACCAAAAATGAGCACTTTAGGGGTCGACCTAAGGCAAGAATTCATCATCAAACCATGTTGACTAAGAGTGTAAAAAGTGAACCTACCTCTACCAGCCAGCCCCCAAAGCTTCAAGCCCTTGCTCCTATTCTTCTTGCCCTTTAATCTAGTACAAAAAGATGGTAGCTTTCCCCCTTTACAGCTGCTGGTTGTGGTACACCTTGATGGGAGAAAGAAGAGAGGGGAAGAGTGGGGAGACCGAACCAGCCAAAAAGTTCAGCCTCCACCCCCCCTTTCTTTTGTATAACATCCTCCTAGATTCTAGGGGGTTAAGCCAATAAGAAAGGCTAGTCAAAAGGCTGAGACACCCCCCCCCCCCCAAGAGTCCCAAATCAGTCTCTATCTCCACTAGAAACCACCCTTATCAACTTAGTCACCCCACTCCTAAATTTTAGGTGCCACACCCTACAATTTAGGAGTTTCCCTTACTCCACTTTCTAATCAAGTCCTCCCTCTCCAGGACTCTCTCCTTCATTCCAACTCCACTCCTAGAGGGTCAAATCCCCTTTATAGTAGGTTTGGTCCCCTAGACCTCTTAACCCTAAGTGGTATGCCCCCTTCACACAAAGGTTGGACCAATAACCCTAATTGGTTAATACAAAATGCAAACCATACGGTTTGAAAGCAATTTAGGAAAATAAACAAACTCACACACAAAGGAAAAGAAAAGAAAATTTACCAAGAATTTGGAATGTTACAATATGATTTTCTACGATCTTATATATGTTGATGTATTTCGATTTGATGTACTCTGTTGTGATCTGTTATGCACCGACTTGATCTGATATGATCGATACTGTCAGATGAAATCTGATAGGATCTGATATAATCCCATTTACTATGTGTTGTGTTCTACTCTGCTCTGTCATAGAGTGAGAGATGTGTGATTTCGCTAATTTATTGGCTTCCATTTAACTCCGATGAATTATAAAATTTCCATTTGACTCCGAATGAATTATTTGAATATAAGGATATACATATGTTAATGTATATGATTTTGGAATGTCTGATGCATGTATTAGCCACAAGGCAAAACTACATTCGGATCCAATCGTATTAGAATTATGTTGTAAATGTTATCCAATACGTACATAGACAACCAATAGCATGCAGCATTGGCCCGATCCAAATTAGTTATAAAATTAGGTTTGCTTTGGCCTATGTACAACGAATCACTAAGACTTTGTAGTGCGTAAAGGAACATTCTATTTCTTGCACATAGAGTCTGCCGCTCCTAGTTGGTTTTGTTTTAAATTTTTTTGTTTATTTAATAAACTCTGATTTTTGTCTTATGAATAACCCCTGGTTCGGGTCAGTTTTTCAAGTCGAAGTATTACAAATGGTATCGGTGCATTTCTCTGTTTACGAGAGGAAACTATTATATATGAGACCCGTTTATATGAGCCCGGGCTCATATAAACCTACGTGAGCCCGAGCTCTATGGGCCATCGGATTTACATCCGGCGGCTCGTAATACTCATTGGTTAAACCCATGAGTATTATGGGTCACTGGATGTAAATCCGATGGCCCATAGAACCCGGGCTCACATAGATTTATATGAGCCCGGGCTCATATAAACTTTTTCCTATATATATATTGATTAGATTTGAATCCCAATTTTAATCAGAATTAATCTCAAATCTTGTTCTAATTGTGTTACACTGAATTTAAGATTTATACATTATATTTTCCATGTACTGCAATGGGTTGGATACGACAATCAATTTTATAAATTTTGATCTTCAATCTAAAATTATTCAGACATTTTGCTATGAATAAGCTATATCGGATTTTGAATTGTAATTTTGTTTTGTTAGTGTGGCATCAGAATTGCTTTTAACTCTGATATTTATGAATTTTCATTCTATCCTAGTTGTGTTGTATCGGATTGATATAATCTCCGACTTTATGGATTTTTCTTTCAAATGGCTATTATTTAAAATTACCACTCCTAAATCTCAGTTTGATATGAATTTCGATTTTGGTTGAATTAATTTGAAATTCTGTTTTAACTATGATATTGGAATTAATATGAATTATGAATTTGTACTTTTTGCTCTATATATGTACGACATAAGATTTAATATGAACTACAAGATTACGAATTTTCAATCGAAGTGATTTGACAATTCTGTTCTGAATTAGTTGTATCGAATTTGATTTTAAATTCTTTTTTGTATGTGTTACATCAAATTCCCGATGGACTCCAATTTTGTGAATTTTGATTTGTAATTCAGGAATGATTTGAAATTATGTTTTGTTTGTGCGGTGTCAAATATGATTTGGACTCTGATTCCTATTTTGAGTCAATCGAAAATATTTGTTCTTAATCCATTACATGATTGTATTTTAGCAACTTCAATTTCAAATAGTCTGTCAAAATTATTTTAAACAATGGTAGAATTTCTAAGGAGTAACCACTAAATGCTCATGGTATGGGACATGAATGTTAGTGAAAAATTCAAGCGTTAGTTCTACTGGTATATTGAAATAAAAAAAATTAGATTTTTAAAGTTCAAAAGATCTATTTTGAAAGACGGTGGAACCACATAGGGCAAACCACTACACACTATGGTATGGGACATGAGGTAGTGGATAGCTCTAGGGTTTGTTTTGCCGATATGTTGAAAATAAAATTACATTTTAAATTATGTGTTTAAAAAAAATCATTTGCTTATAAACTAAATATATTTAAAAAAGCGGTAGAGTTACCAATGAGCAACCACTACACACCACGGTATGGGACGTAAAGTGTTGATGGATGGCTCTACGACAAATTCTGCCAATATCTTGACACAAGATTTACTTTTGAAATGTCTGCATTTTGAAAATTATTTTTTTGAAAAAACACAATGGAACTACCTAGGAAGAACCACTGAACGCTCATGGTATGGGACATGTAGTATTAGTAGATCACCGTCAGGCTAGTTCTTCTAGTATGTTGAAAGTTTTCAAAGACAATGACATTCCCTAAGAGAAACTGCCAATTACCCGTGGTATGGGATGCAGGGTATTAGTGGACTGCTCTAAGGTTGAGTCTGTTGGTGGATTTGACATGAAGATTTCAAATTCTCTGTGTTTTGAAAAAATTTGGGGGAATTGCAAGGACGCAATTTATGTGGGGAGGAATGTAACACCTTGTGTTCCAATTACGCCTAAACTGATGAGTTAGGGGTAATTCTATAATTTTATGTTAAATATTAAGGAGATTAAAGGGATGTATCCTCCATAGCTAACTTCAGCTTAAGCTTAATGGATTCCTCATACAAGGGTCATTCTTAAACACGCACACAAGTTGCTGGTGTGGTGTCTTTTGGTGGAAGAAAGATGAGAAGAGGAGAAAGCGGAGAAAGACGAGGCCGAACCAACCAAAAACCTATGCCTCTGCCTCCCAAGCCTTGTATAACAAATCCATAATTTCTAGAGGCTGAAACACATTAAGAGGGTCGGATTAGAGGGCTTCCTAGAGACCTTACATACATTCCCTATATTCTAGGGTCTCCCCATACTTTCTAGGGTTGTCCCCTATTTTCTAAGGCCGCCCCCTCACGACCTCCCCATCCAATTCCTAGTTCCTCTAGGACTTCTATACTCCAACTAGACTAGGACTCCTCTCTCCCCATTGAATCCTAGCAAGGTTGAACCCCTTGATTGGAAAATTAGCCCCCTTTAACCAAGGCCGGACCCCATAAACCCTATATGGTTAATGTAACATGCCGATCAAATGATTCCAAATCAAACAACCAAATGAAACAAGCACACACATAAGTGAAAAACAAAATTTACCTACTCATAGGGATTAGGGATGTTACATAGGGGTTGGAAGGTGAGAGAAGAGATGGAGAGATTACCTAGCCCAAGAACTTTTCTTCGAGTTTTTGACTATGGTATGGGCTCAGGCCGATTTCGGTCCACTTTGTTCACAGTTTGGGTGAGCTGGTATGGGCCACGAAGTCCAAGGATAGTGGGGGCACTCACACCAACCCCACATGAACCATTGCGATACGAATTCAACTAGGACCCACATCCATCACATGCGCACACTAGGCATGTGACTAGGGTGTGCATCATCATATTGTGGTTCCCAACTTATGAATGAGTGTCACTGGTCGGACCTGTTATTAGCAAAGGGTCAACCATGTCGCGGGCTAGGCTCTGTGTAGGGGATCTAGGCCATCGAGGGCTCTAAGCAGCATAGCCCACTCCCGTTGTTTCAGAACCTCTAAGAAAGTTTGGTGAAATCAAGAAGGAGGCCCACTTAAGCGAAGCCTACATAGAGTTTAGAGAGTGGACTACAGAAGGGAATAAGAGAGAGGAGGAAGCCCAAAGAAAAAAGAGCAGCCTTTCCCTCTCCTCTATCTCCCAACTCCGCCCCCCCTTCCCTCTTGGTGTGTGGCGCCCTAGTCCAAAGAGAAGGAAGGGATGGCCACCCCCTCCTCTCCCTGTCCTCCCCTTTGTGTGTGGTGCAAGAAGGCAGATCTTCGCCTCACATGTGTGTTGCTTCAAGCTGACGGTTGGGTGCTCCTCCTCACTAATTTCTCCATCCAGGAAAGGGGCTTTGAGGGATCTACACAAGAACACAAGATAATCTCCTCTCTTGTATAATTGAATCGTCATTCATTGAGTTTAGGCATTGGCGTGAAGGAAGGAGACATACAGGGGCTGATCAGCCCCAAAGGTTAGTCTGTACCTTTCTTTGATTTTATTTTGATTCATGGTTTGCCCTAATTTACATGATTATTGCTTATGGATGTGTTTATTCATGTGATTGTGTAGAGGATTTCTCATAAAGTTGCAATTTTTATGCAAGTTGCCACCCTAGGCCTCGCCCACCTCCACGCTTCCTCTTTGACGCCACTCTACAGTGGTATCAGAGCCTGGAAAAGGGGTTTTGGTCGCTGATTTGCTAGAAAGTCGTGATCTTTACCCGTTTTAGTGTTTTCATGCTTAATCGGGGAAAAACTCTAATTTGATCTCTATAAATCATTCCATAATAGGGATTTTGTAATTAAAGTGAAATTAATTATAGTATGAACTGATTTCTATGATTAGTTTACTTGAATTTGTGGTTTGATCATTTATTTGATATTGGGATGTCTGGGGCAAAATTGTAAATTCACTCTTGTGATGTTTTGCCCAAATAAATTGTCTGGTCATGTTATATGCACATATATGTTGTCTGGTACATTATGTTTAATATATTATATTGTGTTGATTTAATTTATTAATTGGATTAGAAATTAGTGCAAATTGACCAAATGTGCCATAGGGGCATTTTTGTCAATTCACAAGGGCATTTTGTGTGAATGATAGCTTGCTGTCAAGAACCCTAATTATAATCTTTTATGCTTCTTAAAGTGTTGATTGATTGATTATTGTGTGATTAAAGTTCGTGTGATTATTATGGTGAAAAGACCGAATTAGCCCTAGGGAAAATTTGGTAATCTTACACCATTATTTTCTGGACAGAAAGGTGATTTCTTCCTTAAACCCTAGTAAGTGTTTTCTTGCTGATTTTACGTGTTTAAGGGGTAGCGTAAGTTATTATCACAAGTAATTGCATGTAGTTTGGACTTTTCACAAGGTTGTGATTTGTGCCTAATTTATATGCAATTAAATTGATTATATCAACATAAAAAAACTTGTCCCTTTGCTGTGTATTATAATAAGTGAGAATACATAATTAACAATGTAGTTATTGGCCATATCATAGTATTTATTCTTGTCTTTGCCTTGTTTTGTAGTTAATATGTTTTGTGCATAATGGCGTAAAAGATGGTCAGCTCTGAGCTGGGAAAGATAGAGAAACTCGATGCTAACAATTATCTAGTGTGGAAGAGGAGAATACACCATATCCTTACTTTCTCTATCCCAGCTCTTCTCATGGAGCAGGTCATTGAGCCATGCCGAGATAATTATTCTTCAGCTCAAAAAAAGGCCTATGAGAAATTGAAAGATGATGACAATAAGGTCAGGTCCACTATTCCAACCTTCATAGAGCCAAAGATGGAAAAACTCTTTGAGAAGTACAAGACTGCCAGAGAGATGTTTGAAGTTGTATATGTGAGGTATGGGGCGCGGAGTAGACTGAGGCTCATAGGAGGGTGTTGCACTCAAAATGACAAAACTCTAGTATGAAAGAGTGAAATGATGTGAATGAGCACCTGAGTGTCATGTCTATCATTGTTGATAACCAAGAGACCCTAGATGACCCCATCTCTTAGGGAGTTTAGGTGTCTACTGTGTTGAACAACCTCTTAAAGTCTTGAGAGAGTGTTGTGGGTCTACTTCAACATGAGTGACTAGAAGCTGACAATGGAGGCTCTGACTTCCAAGTTTAGGCTTGAGCAAGGAAGGAGGAACTAGTCAATGCTTCAGGCACTATTATTGCCAACCTAGCACAGAACTTTGGTGGTGGGAAGAAAGGTGGATAGGATCAAGACCTTCAAGGAACAAAGGCTTCAAGAGAAAGGGGAAGAAGCCTCAGAATAAAGCACTACAACAAAAAGTATTATTAGCGACACTTTTATTAGTGATGTAACAAAAATATTTCCAATAATTACTATTTGCGACATATATAAAAATGTCGCAAAAAATTTAATTATTAGCGACGCTTTTTGTAAAGTGTCGCTAGTAATAGTACTATTAGCAACACTTTTTATAAAGCGTCTCAAATACTCATACTATTAGCGAGCTTCTATGAAAACATCGCTAATAGTTTTAATATTAGCTACACTATCTAGAAAGCTTCACTAATACTTATAAACTTTAAATAAAAATATTAGAACTATTTGTGACACTTTTATATAAGCGTCACAAATAGTAATAATACTAAAAAAGCATCGCTAATTATTTGAACTATTAGAGATGTTTACAAAAAGGTATCGCAAATGAAATAAATTTATTTTTTTAAAAAAATAAGATTATTAGCAGCGCTCTTTTAAAAGTGTCAGTTTTATTATTAGTGACACTTTCTAAAAGAGTCATCACTAGTAACTTTACTAAATTATTTTATTTATTATTTATTATTTAAATATATAATATATAATAAATAAATTTTAAAAATAAACTTCTCAAATACAATATATTTTATTTAATATTTATTATTTTAATGTATAATAATAAAAAATAGCATTCTTCTACTTTATCCCTATCTTCTTCAGAGTTGGGGCTCGTGTTCATGCGCGTAAGTGTGAGAGAGAGAAAGAGGAGAAGGAGAGAGAGAGGAGTGAAGATAGAAAAGAAAGAGACGAGAGAGGGGAGAGAGAGTACTGAAGAGAGAGAAAGAGAGTGAAGAAAGAGATCTTGAGAAGAGAGTGGAGAGAGATTAGAGTGAGTGGATAGAGAGAGAAGAGGAGAGGGAGAGGGAGACGAGAATGAGAGAGAGAAATAGGGTAGAGAGAGAGGAGAGGAGAGGGGAGAGAGTGAGGAGAGAGAAGAGAGACAATGAGAGAGGAGAGAGAGTGTAGAGAGAGAATAGAAGAGAGAGGAGAGAGAAGAGAGAGGAGAGAGCGTAGAGAGAAAGAGTGAGGAGAGAGAGTGGAGAGATAGGGTAGAGAGAGGGGGATAATTGCATTTTTTAATTATATCTTATGTTTTGAAAATAAATAAAATAAATTTAGTAGTGATCCTTACAATAAAGTGCCACTAATACCCTAGGTATTAGTGATGCTTATGCATATGCATCGCTACTACCTACTTTTTATCCTAAGCGTCGCTAATAAGTTTATTTTATTTGATATATTATTTTTAAAATATAAGATGTAATTAAAAATCCTAAAAATGAAAATTAAATTCCACTAACCTCTCCCCTCTCATCCTCGGAGCCGGGGCTCACATTGACGAGCGTGGGAGAGAGAGTGAGGAGAAAGAAAGGAGAGAGAGTGTGATGTGTAGAGTGAGGAGGGACAGTGAGGACAGAGAAAAGAGAGAGTGTAGAGAGAGATAGAAAAGGGAGAGGAGAGAGAAGGAGAGGAGAGAGAGTGTGAGGAGAGAGAAAAGAGAGTATAGAGAGAGGGTGTAGAGAGATGAGAGAGAGGAGAAAGAGAGGAAAATGAGAGAGAGGGTAGTGAGAGATGATTGTTTATAATAAAACCCTTTGCAAGTATACAAGGTAATTGTACTAGGATAAGTATTTAAGGGTTTTCGAACCTCAGGGACTGATGAATTATTACTAAATCTAAAGAGGAATTTGCTGATTGAAAACTAAAATAAACTTAAACTTTAATTAAGTAAAGAAAGGAATCAACTATATTAAAATTAAGAGATTAATATAATAAAATTTACTTAGGAAATTGAATCCACTATAGAACCATAACAATTCCTTAGCTTTTAATCTAAATCTAGTATAAATATGAACAAGTAATCTCAGTTATAAGCTAGAATTACTTCAGAAAGAATCATTAATTAAATTCCATGGCATGAACTATCTTCGACAATAGCACGAATCATCTACACTAAACTAGCTATAAGCATGACCTGTCTAATCTTAGTATAACTCATCCAAGTCATTAATTATCTAAAATTTAAAACTATTGTATGACCATCTCATCTAAATCACAAAAATTAGAATCGATGAAAATATCAAAACCACATCAATCAATCATCTACAAGACAATAAATCAACATAGATTTGAATAAACATGAAAAGCTATTCCATTAAAAAGGAAATTCATATCATACAATTATCATCATTCACAACTGAGATCTAAATTAAAAAGAAAAGAAACTGAAACTTATCTATAGCTTCATCAACTCCTAAGTAAAAGAAAAGTTTAGCCTTCTATAGTAGAAGAAAGCACTTCAATCTCCACTAAAAGCTTTGAGTTCTCTTCCATCTTCTTCTTCCTTATTCTTTTCATAAAATCTCCTCAAATCCTCTAGTTTTAAGCCAAATATGTCTTTTTATAGGCATAAGATTGGTAGGAAGAAGTCCAATATGAAAAGGATTGGAAATTGGCTAAAACTAGGAAACTGCACATTATGTCATTCGAACGCCCTGCATGCCCGTTCGAACGCTTGAACTGAGTTTTGCTTCAAAATCACGTTATCCCGATCGAACGGTAAGTGACCCCGTTTGAACGGCTACAATGTTTCTGCAATCTGGACAATTTTTCTGGACAGTCCATATTCTGTTCATTAAGCTTTTCTTCATGTCCATATTAATTTCCAACTTGTTTATACTCTGAAAAGTTGTCCAAATCACTTTAAAGCATGTCAAGACTATTTTTAATTATTTCAAACATCGTCCAAGTACCTCAATAAGTGCACTTTACCTACAAAACATAAAATATTATCCTTTAGACATGTATAATGTACTTAAAATCCCAACTTTGTTCAAATACATATCTAAACTACTAATAACTACAAAATTATTAATAATTAAACTAAAATATTAATATCTATCTTAATTTAAATAAACTATAACTAACTCTAAATTAACCTAATCTATAATAGTAAATAAGGTAAAAAGGCATATAAAATAGATATATATTTCATACTTATCAAGAGAGTGTGTAGTAAGAAAGAGGAGAGAGTGTAGAGAAAGAGAGAAGAAAGAGGAGGGTAGAGAGAGAAAAGAGAGAGAGGGATAGAGTGGAGTGAGAGTAGAGACAGTGTAGAGAGGGGAAAATAATATATTTTAAAAAAATTGCCTATTCGTGACGCTCAATAAAGAGCGTCGCTATTAGATATAGTATTAGCTACGCTTTAATTTTAGCATCACCACTAAGTCTAATAGAGAAGCTCTATACTGAGCATCACTAATAGGCTTGTATCTTAAAAAAAAGTTACACTAATTGTGACGCTCCGTAAGAAGTATCACAAATAGTGTACGTTGCCACAACGATTATAATGTAGCATTGCAACTACTTTAATTATTTGTGATGCTCTTTACTGAACATCGCTAAATGGCTGATATGTTAAAAGTATTTTAACTATTTGCGATGCTCAGTAACTAGAGTCACAAATAGTTTAAGAAGTCGCGACGCTGAATTGTAATCATCGCAAGAATGTATACTATTTGCAACGCTGTTTACTATGTGTCACAAATAGTGTAACATTTTTTTATATACAAGCCTATGAGCGACGCTAAGTAAAGAGCATCGCTATTAGACTAAATAGTGGCGATGCTAAAATTAAAGTGTGCTATTACTATGGCTAATAGGCTTATTGTTTTACAAATATCATTATTCCCCATCTCACTACCCTCTCTCTCCTCTCTCTCCTCTCTCTCTTTAGCCTCTCCTCTCTCTACCCTCTCTCTACCCCCTCTCTCTACCCTCTCTCTCCTCTCTCTCTACACTCTCCCACTTTCTTCTCACTCTCTACCCTCTCTCCTCTCTCTTTACCCTCTCTCTATCATCTCTCTACCCTGTATCTCTCTAAACTCTCTCTACCCTCTCCCTCTTCCTCTCTCTCCTCACCCCACCTCTCTAAGTCCCTTCTCTTCTCACTCTCATCTCCTTCTCTGTCTCTTCTCTCTCCTTTCTCTACACTCTCTCTACCCTCTCTTCGCACTCTGTCTACCCTCTCTCTCTACACACTATCTCCCCCTCTCTCTCCTCCCTCTCTCTGCTCTCCCACCTTCTCTCTGTACCCTCTCTCTTTCTCCTCTCTCTCCTCTTTCCTCTCTCTCTTCTTTCCTCTCTCTCACTTCTTTCCTCTCTCTCTTTCTCTCCTTTATCCTTTCTTTTCTTTTATATTTAGCGATGTTTGGATTTAAATGTCATTACCTTAATGCTTATTGCAACATTTTTATGAAAACATCGCAATAAATCACTTTTGCGACGCTTATGAAGCGTCACAAAATGAAATTAAATGCAGGTGAAATTGCCTGCATTTCCTCTCGTGCTACCGGGCAAATTTTTTTCCCAGCCGTGTTTCTTCTCTGTGTTTAAATCCAAAAGTCTCCGCTCAAGTCCTTCGCCTCCAATTCCGTCTTCTAGATGTTCTTGTTTTACAACTTCTCATTGACCCAATCTTCGCTCAACTACGGCTCCACTACCCCTTGAGTCGATCGCCTTCAGGAGGCCATCTGCCTCCTCAAGTCCCACATCCATTCCGAGGTCCTCTCCCCCCACACTGACCTCCTCTCCCAGGTCTCCTCTCTGTCGGATGCTGAAGCCACCCTCTTTGCCACCCCTCCCATCCCTCCGTGCACAGGAATCCGGCCCTGCCTGGATTCCGGCCCACCCTCTTCCCCAGCACACTCCTCTCAGTCCCCCACTTCCTCCTGTTTTCCAGCTCCGGCTGGAGGAGGGGGCTCTGGGGTCCTGATTCTTACTCCCCCTCCTCCCCCCTCTCCCCGGTCCCCTCTCCCCCCAGCTCCTCTCCCCCCCTCAGTTCCCCCCCCCCCTTCTCCAAATTTCCGTCCTCTCCTTGGTCATCCACCCCGGTGCCCCCTGTCCCCCAACCCCCTCTCCCGATTTTTGCCCCTCCTCCGGTCTATCCGACTTGAGGTAGGACTCTGGGGGCCTGAATCCAGATCCGCACGGGATTCTGGCTCCCCCTCCCCCTTGGTCAACCCCCCTCTCTCCCTAGCCCCCCCCCCATCTATGTTTTCCTCCACCCTTGCTCCCGGTTTCCGCCCCCTCCTCCAGTCTCTCTAGTGGAAGGAGGGGGCTTTGGGGGCCAGATTCCAGCTCCCCCTCATCCACCCTCTCCCTGGTCATCCCCCCTCCCCTCTCCCCGGTCACCGCCTCCCCTCTCTCCCTAGTCACCCCACTGTGTCCCTCACCGGCGTTAGATCCAGGTCCTTCACCGAATTCAAGAGCCGCCACCATCCTCCACCCTAGTACCTCCAGCCGGTGCCCCTCTAGTCATCCTCCCTCCAGTAGTGTATTTCTTTTAAAAAAATTATGTTATTATCGTCGCTCTCAAAGCATTGCTAAAGATGTTTTTATTTTTTCTACATATTAGTGATGCTTTGTAAAGCGTCGCTAATATAGAAATGCATTTTTCAAATACATTTTTTGATTAGTGACGCTTTTTGGAAGCGTCTCTGTAAACTTTTTTTATTATTTTTTCAAAATTTTCTTATTAGCAACATTTATATAAGCATTGCTAATAATTTTTTATTATTAGCAACAGATATAAAGCATCACTAATAAGATTTTTTTATTTTTGTTAAAATTTTTTATACTCTTGATATTTAATTAAGCATCGTTAGTAATTAATTATTATTATAAACATCACTAATATTTGCAAAAAAAAAATTAGTGACACAAAAATAAATGACATTAATTTTAGATTATTAGCAACACTTTGTCATAAATGTCACTAATTAGCAATATAGATTGCATTTTTATCAACGCTTTGTAAGTATTGCTAATAGTCATTAGCAACACTTTGAGCACTATTAGTGACACTTAAAAGCTTCGCTAATGGTATTATTTGTTGTAGTGAAGGCAATGGCAAGGGGAATAACAAACCTCATGGTGCCTACTTCAAGTGTAGCCAGGTGGGCCACCTTAAGGCTAATTGTCTCAAGAAGGATGACTAGACCAAGAACAACAAGGGCAAGAAAAGAGAAATAATTTATTTCTTTCAAAAGTCATGATCGTTGATGTTAAGGAGAAGACCTGGTGGCTGAACTCTGGAGCGCAATGCATGTGTCTCACTCCAGGAGGTTTAGGGGTGAGATGATCAATTTCCTCCCAAGACAGAACAAAGTCTACATGGGAAATAACACTTACTACGATATGGAGGCCATGGGGACTTATAGGATCCCACTGAAGAAAGGGTTAACTCTTGTGCTGACTGATGTGTTGTTTCCTCCCTCCATCAGGAGTAATCTAATTTCCATTTCTTTTCCGACAAAGAAGGGATTTAATGTCACATTCAAAGGGAGCAAAGCCATAGTGGGCAAGGGTGGCTCAGTTTTATTTATAGCTACTTTGGTTGTTAGATTTTATTGTTTGGATGTTAATGTTATGGACTCATTTACTTCTAATGAATTGAACTCTTCTGATTATTTTGTTTTGTCTCTGGATGACGCATTATTTTGGCACATGCAATTGTGTCATGTAAATGTAGATAAACTACATAGGATGATGAATGCAGGGTTATTACCCAAAATATTCAAAGACTTATATGTGTATGAGGATTGCTTATCGAAAAAGATGTCAATCCTTCCAAAAAAGGACAAAGGGCTAATGAGATATTGGGGGTAGTTCATTTAGACATAAGTGGGACCCTGAATATTTAGACCCACAAAGGTATGACCGATTTTATAACTTTCATAGATGACTATTCAAGATACGGGTACATGTATTGAATAAATAGAAAATCTGATAACTCAGATAAATTCAAGGAATTTAAACTGAGGTAGGGACTCAGTTAGGCTAGAAGGTAAAAGTCCTAAGGACTGATAGGGGTTGCGAGCACACTTCTGATCTTTTTAAGGATTATTTTACCAATTAGGAAATAGTGCATTAATACACTCCACAGCAAAATGGAGTAGCAAAAAGTTGCAATAAGACGCTTATGGACATGGTCAGGTCTATGTTAAATCACTCTAAATTAGGAACTAATTTTTTAAGTGAGGCTTTAGACAACCATGAACATCCTTAATCGTGTATACACAAAGGTAGTCCAACAGACACCTTATGAGCTATGGACAGGACAACGCCAAAGCTTAGGTTATCTTAGAGTGTGGGGGTCAAGGGCACACATAAAGTGTGTGACCAGCATGGGTCTAATTTAGACCCTAAGACCGTGAAGTGTAACTTTGTCAGTTACTGTGATCACTCTAAGGGGTACAGATTTGTGGCTCACCACACAGATAGGACAATGTGGGTTATTGAGTCTAGAGATGCATAGTTTTTTAGAATAAGCTATAAACCCCAAAATACCTAATAAAAGAGTAGATTTAACCGAGATAGTAAAGAGACTGGTCCTGGTACTACCCCTAACAAAGTAATTGGATCAAGTCAAAATCAAACCAACCAAGAACCAAGGGCATTGACGGAAAGAAGACCTTCAACCTGGTTGAGGAACTTCCATACAATGATAGGGGAAGACAACATCACATTAGATGAACCTGTTCTAAATGTCCCAATTACACTTGAGTAAGCTTTGAGTTGTCCAGACGCTCAAGAATGGTATAATGCTATTCAAGAAAAAATCGATTCAATATGAAAGAATAAGGTTTGAAGATAGTGGATCCACCTGAAGTGCGGAAGCCCGTATGGTGTAAATGGATCTTAAATAAAAAGATTAAGGAAAATAGGTCAATAGAGTAGTACAAAGCGAGATTAGTGCACAAAGGGTTCACCCATGTATATGGGATGAACTTTAAAGAGACATACTCGTCTGTGTTAAGATTTGACTTAATCAGATATCTCTTGGCATGTGTTGCCTACTTTGATTTAGAGTTGCACTAGATAGATGTAATGATTGCCTTCCTAAATGAAGATTTAGAGGAGAATATTTACATGGAACAACCTGAGCATTTTATAGTTCCTAGAGAGGAACACAAGGTGTGCAAGCTAATAAAATCATTGTATTGCCTCAAACAATCTCCAAGGCAATCGTACTTTACTTTTTCATAAAGTGATTAGTGAATATGGGTTCATAGTGAATGAATATGATCATTGTGTTTATACCTTTAAGGATGGGACTGGGTATATGATGTTGTCACTTTATGTGGATGACATACTCTTGATGAGTAATGACTTAACTATGATTCTCATTTTAAAGGAATGGCTTAAAACTCAATTTTAGGGTTGTGTTGAAAACCCAGACCCGAACCGAACCGGATGGAACCGACCCGAGATTGAACTGGGTTGGGTTGGGTCCTATCTCGGGTCGGGTCGGGTCCAAGAAAAAAATACTAGGGTAAATCCCGGGTTGGGTCTAGCATGTGAAAACCCAAGAACCAACCCGGACTAGCCCAAGTTCCTAATTAACTTATAAAATCATATTTAACCTTGGTTATATGAATTTTTATATTTTTTTATAGATAAAACCAATTCAATATAATGTCAAATTGGATTGAATTATTAGAACCAACCTGACCCAAGATAGAATCTCGGTTCCTATTTCGGTTCTCGTGTTTTTGAGGTCTTAATTCAAGTCGAGTTGGGTCTAATAATTTCGGTTATTATCTCCGGTTGGGTTGGATCCAAGGAACTTGGTTCTTATCTAGGGTTGGGTCGGGTTCTGCAAAACTTGACCTAACCCAACCCAAAATGTAGCCCTACTCAGTTTGTGATGAAAAGACATTGGTGAGGCATCTTACATCCTTGGGATGAAAATAGACAGGGATAGATAGGACAAGAAGCTAAGTATATCTCAAGAATCGTACATAGAGACCATTCTCAAACGCTTCAATGTCATTGATTGGAAGATCATTGAATCCTCTATATACAAGGGTACAATGTTATCTAAGAGTATGGCTCCTTAGACTGAAGAAGACCGACTTTGGATAGAGTCAATACTATATGCATAGGCTATTAGCAGCTTGATGTATGTCATGACTTGTACTTGATTTGATTCAAATTTTGTGCTAGGCTTGTCGAACCATTACCAAGAAGACCCTAGAGTTCAACACTAGCAAACAGTGAAGAGGGTATTCCAACACCTTCTGGGGTCTAAGAATTTAAAACTCACTTCTTAGGCAAAGAGTCTATTATTGACTAGATATAGTGATTTAAACTATGGGGGGGAGCAAATGACAAGAAATCCACTACTGGATTTGTCTTCAGGTTTGGAGGTGAGGCTGTATCGTGGGCAATCAAGAAACAAAATAGTGTTTATAAGTCTACAATGGAAGCTGAGTTTTATGCATAGAGTATAGCAGCTTCTCAGGCAGTATGGATGAAGGAATTTCTAGAAAGATTGGGGTTAGAAGGTTGGACTCATGCTCCTGTCTAGATTTATTGTGATAATCTAGCAATTGTGTCAATACTTAAGAATGGGGAGATCAGTGCCAAGGGTAAGGACATTGAAGTGCATTACTAATATATATTTGGCATGCTACAGCGAGGAAAAGTGACTATGAGTCATATTCCTACCTAAGATGTTGGGGATCCATTCACTACGGCCTTAACGACAGAGCTATTTACTAAGCGCGCACATAGCATTAGTCTTCAACAGGACTAGAGCAAGTCGTTGTTAGGTGATATGAGCCATTCACCCATAGTGAGGGATGTTGGATCAGGGTATGGGCTCGATGTAAGATCTCTAACCCCAACCCTTGGTTTAATTATGTGATATTGTGTGGTTTTGTTTTAATTTGTCAGTTTAACTTGTTTTTGGGGTTAAAGGTTGATAATGATGGTTTTAATAAGGTTTTCAGTCATTTTGATTAGTTTCTAAGTAAACTCAATTTAACATATTTTTAGGAAATTTTTGGGATTTTTCTTAAATTTAGGGTGTGGGCCCCATGTTCACATTTATATGGTGAGGGTCAACAAGACCATAAACTTCACTTATTTCATGATTAAATAATTTTAGAAGTTTAAATTTGTTTTAGCCTTTAAATGAGATAAATTAGCCATTTAGGGCACTAAATTTTATTTATACCCCAACTTTTAGTATTTAGACCTTAATGACTTACTATAAGAGGAATGTCCCAGCCCCATTCCCAATTTGGAATTGGCTAAGGTTAGAGGCTGAGAAGTGCCCTAATCCCATTACAAAAGGAGGAAACAAAATTGGGCATGTTTAGGACTTTGGGTGAAGATGAGATTACACCAAATTAGGGATTTTTGTTTCTAAGCAAAGAGAACCCTAGACCTACATGTTTTCAAAGTAGTTTAAGCTTAAAATTCGAATTTAATGAGGTATTAACTAAACCCAAACTTTGGGTGGGGATTTGTGATGATTAGAACTTCGATTTGGACTCAAAAGCTTTTTGAAGGTAAGGGATTTTCATCCTAAATGGATTGATGTTTCTAATTTAAGGTTTGGGATGGTTTATTTGAGTTTTACTTGTGTTTGTTCCTTAATGTGGATCAAATAAAGCATTCTCTTTTTTGTGATTATCTTTTGATTTAGCTTAGAAATGACTATATATATCATGCCTTAAGCTAATATTTTATTATTATGAAGTCTGGAAGTGATATTAGAGTTTTCTTGTTGATTTTGTGTATTTTTAGATTAGGGCTCGCATTGTTGCCAGTTTTTTACTATGAAAGGTGTTCGAACGGCCTACCGATCGAACGGCCTAGCATTCGAATAACTAACTGACCGATCGAATGGCAAAATTGCAAATTTGCCTTTTTGCGTATTTTGTCCATTTTATTGTTCTTTCATAAATCTCATTTATTATGATTATAATGTGTTAGTTTTACGTGGAAATACTGTGAGGGCATGAATACTATCTTGAAAGCTATGATGGGGTTCAAGCATGAATTAGGTTACATATTGTTGGATTTATCATGATATTCTCCTTACCTTAAATTTATGTTTGTTGATTCTCCATTTTTTATTTATGATTCCAATAAGTTTAATTATGAGGATGGGCATGTATGCTTGCACATGTTGTGCTAATTATTAGTGAACTATGTTTCTACGTCTTGCTTAAATATAGGGATGATTATGCTTCCCTAAGTCCAGCATGAAGTTATAACTTGCTTGGACATGTATTTTCGAGGTTTCTACCATATTTTATTCATGATTTCAGTAAGGAGGAACCATGATAAAATCATGAAGACATGTGTATAGTTTAGATGATGGTTTGTTCATGTTACATATGTCCTTGCTTAGACTTGAACACTACCATTATGTACACACTTGCGAGGATATTGTGGTAACTATTTGACACAAATGGATTAGCAATGATGCACATATGGACTGAATTGAACATATATAGTGTATCCGGACTCATGTAGCATTGCTCATGTATGTCCCATGTTGCATGCATCATGAAAATAGTTTATAAATGAGATTTATCATGATTAGCCATGGTTGATTGATCGGATGCAATCGGGTACTATTGTTTCCTAGATTAATTGACTGAAGGCTTATTGAATTGGTTGGGTTGGAAAGGACATGATTTATTTATGAGTTTTTTTGAGAATATGGTACCTCCCTCGGTTCAGATAAGTTAATTGTGTGTTGAGATGAGCTAACTACTATATGAGTTATTTGATAAGTTATTTGGACCCTGAGAATCCAACTGGTTTATCCCTGTGCACCGGCTTACCATGTATAGTTGCTTGGGATTTTGGTCTTGGCAATCAGGGCTGTTGGGAGTTTGGTCTTGAGAGGGCAGGGTTGCTCAGGGGTTTTTGCCTTGAGGAGCAAGTGTATTTGATATTGGGTAGCTCGACCGATCCATCTATTTCTTTTTTTTCATTCTCCCACTTATCACATCTCTTGTTGTTTCCTTTTCTTTCTCTCTTTTTTGCTCTTGTCCAGACCCATAGCTTACGATTTAACCCCACACCTGACTTTACGGGTGTAAATATCAAGGCCAAAGACACTGAAGCATCACATTTTTCCGCTGAAAATGATCAGAAAATAGTAGAAAAGTCACAAAAGCTATAGAAAAACTGGGACATTACAAGCGGTGAGACTTGGTGTTTGATATAGGTGATCATGTATTTTTGAAAATCTCTCCTTCCCATGGTGTTGTTCATTTTGGCAAGAAAAGGAAACTATCTCCTCACTTCATCAGACCATTTAAAGTTCTGGCATTGGTAATGTGGCTTATCGGGTAGCCCTATCTCTTCAGTTTGCGAACATTCATAACGTGTTTCATGTTTCACTTCTTTGGAAGTACGAGCTGGATCCATCCCATGTATTAGACATTGAGCCCTTAGAGCTTAGGGAGGATTTTGCTTATGTGGAGGCACCGGTGCGTATATTGCATAAGAAGGAGAAGACCCTTTGACACAAGGTAATCATGTTAGTGAAGGTCTTATGGCGGAATCACAACATGGAAGAAGCCACGTGGGAGCGAGAGGACAAAGTAAAGGAGAAATACCCTCATCTTTTTACCACCGACTAATAGAGAATTTTGGGGACAAAATTCCCTTAAGGAGGGACGGATGTAATATCCCTAACCCTAACCCAGTTTAATTTTAGTTTAATTACATGATATTGTTTGGTTTTGTTTTAATTTACAAGTTTTAACTTGTTTTTGGGGTTAAAGGTCAATAATGTTGGTTTTAGTAAGGTTTTCTCTCATTTTTATAAGTTTCTATAGTTAACACAATTTAACCTATTTTTAGGAAAAATTTTGAGATTTTATGGGATTTTTCTTAAATTTAGGGTGTAAGCACCACATTCACGTTTATTTGGTGAGGATCCCACAAGACCTTAAACTTTACTTATTTCTTGAATAAATAATTTCAAAAAATTTAAATTCATTTTAGCCTTCAAATGAGAAAATTTAGCTATTTAGTGCACTAAATTTTATTTATACCTTAGCTTTTAGTATTTACTCCCTAATGACTTACTACAATAGTAAAGTCACGATCCCATTCCCAGTTGGGAAAGGGCTAATATTGGAGGCTAAGAATTGCCCTAATCCTCATTACCAAAGGAGGAAACCGATTTAGGTATGTTAAAGCTTTGATTTTTCACTAATCTTTTGGATTTCCTTTAATCCTTCTTAATCTCATCTTCACCCAAAGTTGATTTCTATTTTACCATGTTAAAAATGGTATTTTTAATCTCTATTTCAAACCCTAATTCAGGGATTTTCGTTTTTAAGCTAAGAGAACCCTAGATCTGCATGTTTTCAAAGTGGTTTAAGCTTAAAATTCGAATTTAATGAGGTAGTAACTAAACGCTAACTTTGGGTAAGGATTTGTGACGATTAAAGCTTTGATTTGGACCCAAAAGTTCACTAAAGTTAAGAGATTTTCTTCCTAAATGGATTTATGTTTCGGATTTAAGGTTTGGAGTGGTTTATGTGAGTTTTGCTTGTGTTTGAGCTTTAATGGTGGGTTAATTGAAGCATGCTCTTTTTATGATTATTTTTTTATTTAGCTTAGAAATGATTAGATCATCATGCCTTAAGCTTGTAGTTTATTATTATGATGTTTGGAAGAGATATTAGGGTTTTCTTGTCAATTTTGTGTATTTTTTTGTTTGGGGTTCCGAAGGTTGAAGACGAACCTACTTTGACTTTTAAGGGCGATCAAATGGCCCTACAGGCATCTGAACGGCCTGGTGTTCGAAAGGCTGTCTGGCAATCGGCCATACAGTAGATTTGCCTTTTTGAGTACTTTGTCTATTTTCTTGTTCCTCTTTCATAAATCTCATTTATTATGATTATAATGAGTTAGTTTTACTTGGAAATGCTACTGTGAGGACATGAATACTATATTGAAAGCTATGATGTTCAAACATGAATTAGGTTACATATTATTGGATTTTAGCATGATATTCTCCTTACCCTAAATTCATGTTTGATGACTCTCCATATTTTATTTATAATTCTAGTAGGTTTAGATGAGGATGGGCATGTATGCTTGCACATGTTGTGCTAATTATTGGGGAAACATGTTCCATGTATAGCATAAGTATAGTGATAATTATTATTGCTAAAATGTAGAATGACATTATAATTGGCTTGGATTTGTATTTCAAGGTTTTCACTATATTTTATAAATGATTTCAGTAAGGATGAACTATGATAAAAATATCATTAATGCATGTGTATAGTATGGATGATGGTTTGTTCATGTTGCATATGTCTTTGCTTAGATTTGAATACTACCACTATGTACACACTTGTAAGGTATTGTGGTGAGTATTTGGCACAAATGGACTAGGAATGAGGCACATATGGACTGATTTGAGCATATCCCTTGCATTAGGACTCATGTAGCATTTCTCACATATGTACCATGTTGCATGCATCATGAAAATGATTTATGAATGAGATTAATCGTAATTAGCCATGTTTGATCAATTAGATGTAATTGGATATCATTGCTTGTTGGATTAATCAATCGAAGGCTTATTGAATTGGTTAGTTCCAAAAGCACACGATTTCGTTTTGAGCTCCATTGAGAATATGGTACCTCCCCGGGTTGATATGAATTAATTGCATGTTGAGATGAGCTGATTTCTATATGAGTTATTTGATGAGTTATCTGGACCTCAAGAATCAAGCTGGTTTGTCTGTGTGCACCGGTTTACCACATCTAGTTGCTTGGGATTTCGGTCTTGACAAGCAGGGCTGCTTGGGATTTCGGTCTTGACAAGCATGGCTGCTCGGGAGTTTGGTCTTGATGGGTAGGGTTGCTCGTGGGTTTTGGCTTTGAGGAGCAGGTTTATTTGATATTGAGTTGCTCAAGGGTTTTGGCCTTGATGAGCATGTTTATTCTCTTTGTTTTAGG
The DNA here is from genome assembly GCA_035235625.1 of Saururus chinensis. Taxonomy (NCBI): domain Eukaryota; kingdom Viridiplantae; phylum Streptophyta; class Magnoliopsida; order Piperales; family Saururaceae; genus Saururus; species Saururus chinensis. The sequence goes on from CP141140.1 coordinate 36,519,081, forward strand.
AGACATTTACCAATTGTTGTTGTTGTTAGATGTGTATGTGATATGATGCTCAATTACATAGGTTGTGTAGGGATAATTGAGCTTATGTGACATATGTGGTTATGGCTTAATTTTCATGTTATGGATTGTGTGTTTGAGATACTTTTCATGTAGGGTGAATGTTCTTAATTGAGAATAGATATGTATGTTATGGATAGTTTGATTTAGACACTTTTCATACAGGGTGAATATTTTTAATTGTGAATAGTTATGCATGATATAGTCATGTTGAGATGTCACTCATGTAGGATGTGATGATGTTACACATGAGGTATATGATTGATGTATGTTATGTTGAATCCATGATGCACATGAGGCATATATATGATTTATGATGAGATGTTATCGGCTATGGCATGTATGCAGGTGCCTTGAACTATGTGATACTTTGATATGCCATATCGCATGTTATGCAAGGATATAAGAATGCGTTCATGAGTAGATGATTAGGGATGGTAAATTATGACATAATCGCATAGGTTGATGTGATATCCCATGATGAATGGGTATGATGATGGATTATGCGTGTTGAACATTATGTGATTTACCTGTGATGTCATGTTTGATTTACTTTCCGTTAATTAAAAACCCTTGCTGATCTTGGCTCAACCCTCATTCTAATGTTTTGCTTTGGGCTTGCATGACGTGACATGTACGTGGTCAAGATTTACTTTATGAAGAGCAAATAGGTGATGATCTCGCATAGGAGGGGCTATTTAGAGATCTTATGCTCCATGATTGTTTACATAGCTTGTGTTGTTTAGACTTATGTTTAATGGTTTATACTTTATACTCTACTTGTCGAAATCAGCTTAGACTTTTGTTAGCCTATGTGGGCTTACTCTATTACTTAAGCCATAAGAGGGCTATGATAGAAAAAGTGTGTAGGTTTTGCATGTACTAATACTTAATTTGTGGTCCTTTATTTCCTTATTCGCTCTTGTACAAAGCTAAATGTGCGGTACTCCGTTATGAATTACCCAATTAGGGGTTATGTCTTCCACATCGAACGTTACTTCATCATGTCATGCTTTGTCCTCTCCTTGGACCAGGTCCGGCTCAGGGTTGGCGGGTGTTGGGGTGTGACACTCGAGCCCATTTCGGTCCACTTTGTTCGCAGTTCGGGTGAGTAGGTATGGGCCATGGGGTCCAAGGATAGTGAAGGTGGTTGCGCTGACCCCACATGAACTAGCATGACACAAATTCAATTGGAACCCACATCCGTTCTAGGTATGTGACTAGGGTGTGCATCATCACATTATGGAGCCACTCATGAATGAGTGTCGTTGGTCCAACCTATGGTTAGCGAGGGGTTGACCCTGTCATGGGCTTGGCCATGTACTGGGGGTATAGGTCCTTGTATGCCCTAAGAAGCAAAGCCCACTCCCGTTGTGTCATAACCTCTAAGAAAGCCTAGTGAAATTAAGAAGGAGGTCGCCCGCTTAAGTGAAGCCCAGATAGGGTTAAGACAGTAGACTATAAAAGGGAATAAAAGAGACGAGGAAGCCCTAAGAAAAGAGAGAAGCCTTCCCCTCTCCTTTCTCTTCCGATTCCACCCCCTCTTCCCTGCTAGCGTGTGGCGCCCTAGTCCGAAGAGAAGGAAGGAGCTGGCCACCCTCTCCTCTCCTTGTGCATGGTGCAAGAAGGTAGATTTTCTTCCTTGCATGTGTGTGGCTTCAAGACGAAGGTTGGGGCACTCCTCCTTGCTGATTTCACCATCCAAGAAAGGGGCTTTGAAGGATCTACACAAGGTAATCTCCTCTCTTGTTTAAATGAATCATCATTCAATTGAGTTTGGGCATTGGCATGAAGGAAGGAGATGTCCGGGGGCTGATCAGCCCCAATGTTCAGTCCATACCTTTCTATGATTTCATTTTGATTCATGGTTTGCCCTGATTGACATGATTATTGCTTATGGATGTGTTTATTCATGTGATTGTATAGAGGATTTCTCATAAAGTCACAATTTTTATGCAAGGCACCACCCTAGGTCTTGCCCACCTCCACGCTTCCGCTTTGACTTTACTCTACACTGAGAAGAATGGTGCCCTCCTCCAAGCTCTAGTGACCGTAGTGAGAATGGTGTCCAATTGCCAAGTGAGTAGGCGGCCTCCCCTTTTCTCGTACATGCTCTAGTTAATAAGTGAGCCTAGTGGTATTTTACAATGCCACCTCTGGTGGTGGTGTTGTGAAATCTCTTATCTACTTAGTAAATATGTCTACAAATCCTTGTAAGCCATTTTTTAACTAATTCTCACTACAACAAAATGTACTATTAGCAACACATTTATTAGCAATGCATATACAAGCGTCGCTAAAAATAACTATTAGTGACGTATATAAAATTTTCCCAAAAAAATGAACTATTAGCGATACTTATCTAAAATCGTCGCTAAGAAAAACCATATTAGCGATGCTTTCCAATAAGCATTGCTAATAGTTTTGGTATTAGTGACGCTTTCAATAAGTGTTGCTAAAAGGTACATATTTTTTTTAAAAAAAAGAAAAAATTTCATAACTATTAGCGACCCTTTTTCTTAAGCGTTGCTAGTTGTTTTAACAATCGCGACGCTTTATACAAGCGTTGCTATTACTTATATTATTAGTGATGCTTAATAAAAGTGTCACAAATAGCATTAATTATACCGACGCTTGTCTACAAATGTTGCTATTAGCTTTATTATTTTATTTAATAAATAATTATATAATAAATAAATATTAAAAAAAAAGTTAAAAATAAATTTCTTAAATATAATATATTTTATTAGTTATTTACTATTTATATATAAAATAAGTAAATATTAAAATTTCAATAAAAGGTAGTTTTAATAATAGGTTAAACTTTCATTATTTATATATAATATATTTTATTTCATAAATTTTCTTAAAAAGAGAGAGAGGAGAGGAGAGAGAGGGGAGAAAGATGAGAAGAGAGAGAGAGTGGAGAGAGAGAAAGGAAGAGAGAGGAAGGGAGGAAGAGAGAGGAGAGAGAGAAGAGAGGAGAGGAGAGAGAGGAGGGAGAGAGATAAGAGAGGGGGTGAGGAGAGAGAGAAGAGAGAGAAAGAGAGAGAAGAAGAGAAGAGAGAGGAGAGGGAAAGAGAGGAGAGAGGAGAGAGGAAGAGAGAGAAAGGAGAGGGAAAGAGGGTAGAGAGGGAGTGAGTAGAGAGAAGAGAGGGGATGAGGAGAGAGAAGTGAGAGAAAGAGGGGAGCGGAGAGCGAGATGAGAGAGAGAGGAAGAGAGAGGGAAGGAGGGGAGAGAGGAAGAGAGAGAGGAGAGGGAAAGAGGGGAGAGAGAAGAGATAGAAAGAGGGTAGAGAGGGTAGAGAGAGTGACGAGAGAGAGAAGAGAGGCGGTGAGTAGAGAGAGAAGAGAGTGAAAGAGGGGAGAGATGGAGAGAGAGTGAGTGTAGAGAGAGAGAGGATTTTTTTATTCTAAATTATTTAAAAAAAATTAAAACAATAAAAAAACTTTATTAGTGATGCATAGGTGTATGCGTGGCTGCTACCCTATAGTAGTAGCGATGCATAAATTTATACGTCGCTACTACACTATGTAGTAGCGCCTCATAGATTTATTCGTTGCAAATAGTAGTTTTTATTTTATAAAAAATAATAGAAAAGAGAGAGGAAGAGAGAGAGGGAAGAGAGAGTGAGGAAGAGAAGGGGAGGGAAAGAGAGAGGAGAGGAAAGTGGAGAGAGAAAGAGGAAAGGAAAGAAGAGAGAGAAAGAGAGAGGGGAGATGAAAGAGGAGAGAGAGAGGGGAGAGGAAAGATGAGAAGAGAGGAGAGGAGAGAGACGGGAGAGAAGAGAGGAGAGAGAAGAGGAGAGAGAGAGATAGGAGAGGGGAGGGAGGAAGTGAGAGAGGAGAGGAGAGAGATTAGGAGACGAGAGGAGAGGAGAGAAGAGAGACAGAGCATAGATTACTTTTTTTAAAAAAATACTTAGTAGTAATACATACACGCATGCGTTGCTACTAACTCTGATTAGTAGTGACACATACGTATATGCGTCGCTAATATCACAGTGTATTCACGACACATACTAATATATGTCACTAATACTCTGTTATTAGCGACGCATAGCTACATACGTCGCTAATACATTTTTTTTAATTTTTGAAAATGGTTAAAAATAACCTCTCCTCTCTCTTCCTCTCTCTCTCCTCTGTCTTTCTCTCTCTCTATCTATCTCTTCTTCTCTCTCCTCCCTTTCTCCTCTCTCTCTCTACACCCCTTTCCCCTCCCCTCCTCTCCCCCCTCTCTCCCCCAGTGCTCCCCCTCTCCCTAGTGTCCCCCTACACCTGGTCCCCCCTCCTCCGGTCGACAAACCGGATGAGGGGGCTCAAGGGCTGGAATCCGGCACCACATCCACCCTCTCCCCGGTCCCCCCTCCCAACCTCGATATCCCCGGTTGGCGCCCTCTAGCCGCTGGCAGGCTTTTTTTTTATAATTTTTGAAGTCATTAGCGACGCTTGTGGAAAGCTTCATTAAAGACTTTCTGTATTTTTTTTTATTTTTTTCCTTATTAGCGACGTATATATTTATGCGTCACTAATAGAAAATTTTATATTTTTTATTTCATTTTTTGATTAGTGATGATTTTTTACTATTTAATTCAAAATTTTATTTTAAATTTTTATTATTATTATCGACACATAGACAAGCGTCAGTAATATATAATTATTAGCAATGTTTAATTATAAGTGTCGTTATAGTTTCGTATTAGCGACGCTTATCTATGCATCGCCAAAAAAAGCTATTTAGTGTTGCTTATCTAAATGTTGCTAATATTATGACTATTAGCGACACTTAATGATAAGTATCGCTAATAAATAATAGTGACGGTAGTTTCATTGACGCATTTAGCGACGCTTTGTAAGCGTCGCTAATACACATTAGCGACATTTATAATATGAGCGACGCTTACAAACGTTGCTAATATTGCAATTTGTTGTAGTGTCTGTATTTCAAATACTTCAATCAATCATTTGATCGACTAAAACTATATTTAAAATATCGAATTTTAAATCTTAATATACTAATGCTAGATGGTAATTATTGCATAGACAATTATGAACAACTAATGCCAGATTCAAAAATCTTAAAATTTTATTTTTGAATCCTGATTGATTCTTCGCGGTTGGATTATTGTTTTTAAACTAGTAAAAGTCATAATCATGTCTATTCTGATACGAGCTTGATTCCATCGCCCTCCTCTCTAGTACAGTTCGAAAGATAGTTTTGGGCTAAAATACAACACCCTTAAATCACAGTGATAGCCAAACTGATGATAAATTACGGTTAGCCTGCGCTCGTTTTCGTATTGAAGTTGGCCCGAGTTTAAAGAATCCCGACCACATCACAAACAAGTGTGAGGATGGTTCTTTTTGCCCGAAACCTGGAATATGAATGGCGTCCAACAGCGTGCCAAAAGTGTTCTTTTTGTCACGATGCATTCAACTGTCCTGTGAGGGCGGTGTGGGCACCAATTCAAACCGGCAAAACACACTCGCTCAGCCTTCTTCTACCATTAGAGCTGCACCCAGCTTCAGATATGAGATAACCTATGTGGCATCCACCTCAGCTTCACTGGCCCTAGTGGACTACTTAGTTGTTTCTCCTCTCGTAGTGAAATTAGCAGGAGTTTCTACAGTTCTACTTTTCACCTGCTGAATCCCCTCCAGAATCTTGGTCAATCTGCCAACTTTCCTTGATTGCTTCTTCTATTGCTGACTATCCTCTCTCCAGTCTGGCTAATCAGTTTTCACTTTGACCCTACTCCGTCTGGGAGGATATCAGTGATCTATTCATCAATGCCTCCCCCTATTCAAGGAAATTTGAATGACACAGCCAATCACGGTCTCTCCTCTGCGCTACAAACCATGGACCAGCTAGCTGCCCCTTCTCCAACGCCCCAATCCGTGGACTAGTTAGCTATTCCATACCCAACTCCTCAAGTAGCAAGAATTTTGGAGGATCAGGGCACTATTCTTTCCTCCAATCATAATCTTGCAATATCTAACCCAAATTTCAATAGGAATAGTCTTACAGTAGAGTTGGGCCGTTCCAGTGTCCAGTATGGGCCTTTTTCTCAAGACCCTAGAAGATGAGCTTTCTCCTCTTATGGGTTTCTCTTGTTGCCCCATAACGAATTTTTAATTAAAAAAAAAAAAGTTTTCCATGTCTAAGTCCTGCGACAACCAGCAAGAACAACGTGCAAAACTTAGTGGCGACAGAGCTAAGTTGTGGAATGCATTCAAAGCATGAAGGTTAATGCTGGATGGTGGGCTCAGTGCTAAAGGAGAAGCTCAAAGTCTCCAAATGCAAATTCAAAGAGTTCAACTGAGGAATAAGCAGTACTAACTGGGACATCTACTGTAACAATTTGGTCTTCTCACGTCTCTCTCTGTAGCCCACTACGAAATGATTAAAACAGCTTCATGCGCTTTCGTCTTCATCTTCAAAAGAGGTGGCATAAACACACAATGAGACGGACTTAGTCTCTCACACGCATCGAATGAGGTTGGTGGAGACAGTCACTTATTGATCACTCCCATATGTCTCCACAAATTATAGATGTGATGGATTTTCTGCAAGCACTCACATAATTGAGAGCCTAATGATTTTAATTAATTTACAACATCTTTTTGCTTGATCCAAATGGCACAAACTAACGAAAATTTAGTGTAACAAATTAAGAAAAATGAGAAACAGGACCTAAAATGCATGCCCATTGTGCTGCATGGAAGCCCCATAATGTTCCTTTCGAGTGCATGTGCACTATTGACTAATGGCGGTACCAATTACCTGGCAGAAGTAATATAGGAGTATGTCAATTTAGAAACTTTAGCTAACCTTGTTGGCAATCGGCTTCCTTTAATGCTTTATGACCTTTCCATCAAAGCAACCACACGCCTGTTTTGATCTTATTGTGGTATGAAATTGATACATTATTGTGGTATGAAATGGATAAACTCAATGTCCGTGTGCATGCATAGGACAACAAGTGATGACCAAATTAGACAGACCAGACAAGAGATAGTTTCATTATCACCATAAACTAAAAAATTGTCGGCAGCATCTCCTTCATGTGCAGCACAAACAGTAAAGGCACTGTTCCCTATACAGCACAAGACGATGCAAGCAACTCTGTGGTATTTGTTTGCTTAGCAAGCCCAGCAGTGCTTCATGACAAAATGTCAATGTAGACAGATTCAATAAAGCAAGATTTTCCATTCTAAGGAAGAAGGAAAGTGAGTCCCTAACGCAACATTGAGTCGAATCTAAATTTTTTAAATACCATTATCGATAGTGAACTGCTGAGTATATATGCATGCGCCTTATGAATGCTTGCCCACGTGCACCACACCGAAGGTTTGAATCCCGTGTGTAGGTTGGAACCAGGGTTGAAAGAACCGGGGACTAACTATATACCCATCACTTTTTTTATTGCCCAATTCAAGACATACATTAGATGCATAAAAAAGTTCCGAACAGCACGGGGGCTATGGCACCATTGGCATAACATAGTGCCAACTGCAGTTTTCTTTATTCACACTTGAGGGTCATATACAATTGAAATGGGCCCTGTCTCTCAGAGCTCGTGGAGGCCTAGACCTCCTGTATATGGTCAAGCCCGCAACAAGGCCGACGCCTCATTAACCATGGGTCCCACTATCGATACTTAATTTTTATGTTTGAGCCCTACAACGTGTTAATACACAACCCAGTCACATGCCTAGTGTACGTATATGACGTAGGCGGGTCCTAATTAAATTAGTATAACAAAGGCACATGTGGGGTCGGCACAACCGACCCTACCTCCCTTGGAACCTTGGGCCGTACTAGCTCACCCAGACCTCGACAACGTTGGACCAAACAGGGCACAAGCCCATACCCTGGTCAAACATCATCCACTATGGGTGAAGGGCTCAAATGGTCTAACAACAACTTGCACTAGTCCTGTCGAAGACTAATGCTATAAGTGTACTCAGAAAATAGATTCGTCGTTAAAGCCTTAGTGAACAGATATGCCAACATCTTAGTAGTAGGAATATAACTCAGTCATTTTTCCCCTCTGTAGCTTATCGAAGATGTAATACTAATGCACTTCAATGTGTTTACCTCTGACACTGTTTTCCCCATTCTTAAGTGTCGACATTGTAGCAAGATTATCACAATAAATTTGGACAGGAGCATCAGTCCAGCCTTCTAGCCCGAATCTTGATAGAAACTCTTTTATCCATACTGCCTAGGAAGCTGCAATACTGCATGCATAAAACTCAAGTTCTATCATAGACTTAGAAACACTCTTCTGTTTCTTACTTTCCCACGATATAGCCCCGCCTCCAAAAATATAGATAAATCCGGCAATAGATTTCCTGTCATCTAGATCCCCAACATAGTCTGAATCACTATATCAAGCCAATAACGGACTTTCAACCTGAAGTGAGTTTTAAACTCTAAGACCATAAAAGGTACCGAAATATCCTCTTCACCTCTTGCCAGTGCTGAACACCAGGGTCTGCTTGGTAACAGCCCAATAAGCCTACCACAAAATTCAAACCAGGCCTTATACAGGTCATCACATAAATCAAGCTGCCAATAACCTGTGCATATGGCACTGACTCCATTCGGAGTCGATCTTCCTCAGTCCAAGGAGTCATACTCTTAGATAGAACTATACCCTTGTAAATAAGGAACTCAATAGTTTTTCAACTAATAACATTAAAGCATTTGAGAATGCTCAAACTAGGTTTTGATCCATTCCTTCAAATTGACAATCATATTGATGTCATTCCCCATCAAGAGTATGTCGTCTACATACAATGACCACATCATATAGCTAACCCCAACCCAGAAGGTATAAACACAGTGATCGTGTTCATTCACTATGAACCCATACTCACTAATCACCTCGTGAAAAGGGACGTATCATTGCCTCAAAGATTGTTTAAAGCCATACAATGATTTTATCATTGCCTCTAGGAACTACGAAACCCCCAGGTTGTTCCATGTAAATCTCCTCGTCTAAATCTACATTTAGGAAGGCAGTCTTTACATCTATTTGTTGTAGCACTAAATCATAGTAAATAATGCATGCTAAGAGACATCTAATCGAGTCAAATCTTGACACTAGTGAGTATGTCTCCTTAAAGTCTATCACATACACTGGGTGAACCCTTTGGCCACTAATCTCACATTGTACTTATCTATATACCCATCAGCCTTAAGCTTCTTTTCAAAAATACATTTACACCCAATGGGCTTCTACCCTTTAGGTGGATCCACCATCTCCCAGACCTTGTTATTTAGGATAAAGTTCATCTCTTCTTGAATAGCATTATGCAATTCTTGTGCGTCTAAAAGACTCAATGCTTGCTCAAAGGTAATCTGGTCATCTAGAACGAGTTTATCTAATGTGACATTGTCTTCCCCTAGCATTGTGTAGAAGTCCCTCAACTGGGTTGAAGGTCTTCTTTTCCTCAATATCCTAGGTTCCGGTTTAGTTTGGTTTTGATCTGATCCATTTACTTCCTCTGGGGAAGTTCTAGGACTAGCCTCTTTAACCACCTCGAACAAATCGACTCTTTTGTTAGGTATTATAGGGTTTAATTCTTTCTCTAAAAAATAAACATCGCTAGACTCAATTACCCCCACTATCCCATCCATGTAGTGAACCATAAATCTGTACCCTTTAGAGTGGTTATAGTAACTATTAAAGTTTCACTTTATGGTCTTAGGGTCTAGCTTTGTGACCTGTATGGTCTTGGGGTCTAGCTTTGTGACCTGTGCTCGTCAAGCACCTTTATGTGTGCCCTAGACCCTACACTCTAACTTACCCTAAGTTCGGACATTGACCCGTCCATAACTCATAAGGTGCCCTTTCAACTACCTTTGTGGGTACATGATTTAGGATGTACACGGCGGTGTCTAAAGCCTCACCCCAAAAGTTGGTTCCAAATTTAGAGTGATTTAGCATAAAAGTTACCATGTCCATAAGAGTCCTATTACGCCTTTCAGTCACTCCATTTTGTTGTGGAGTGTACAGTAGGGTGTATTGATGAACTATTCCTTAATCAGTACAGTAGTCTTTAAATCACTACTCTTGTCAGACCTCAGGATTTTTACTTTCCTACCTAACTAAGTCTCTAACTCATCTTTAAATTCTTTGAATTTATCTAAGGCTTTAGACTTCCTGTTTATTAAATACATGCACCTGTATCTTGAATAGTCATCTATAAACGTAATGAAATAAATCATTCCTTTGTGGGTCTGAATATTCAGTGGCCCACAGATATTAAAATGAACTACCCCTAAGAGTTCATTTTCCCTTTGTCCCTTTTAGAAGGATTTCATGCTAATCTTTCCAGATAAGCAATCCGCACACATACACACATAGGTCTTTGGATATTTTGGGTAACAACCTAGTGTTCGACATCCTTTATACCTTATCTACATTCACGTGACACAAATGCATATGCCACAGCAGGGCATCATCCACAAACAATACAATATACTCAGAAGCACTTATTTCATTAGATTCAGAAGAGTTCATTACATCTAAGCAATATAAACCATCTACCTAAGAATTAGTAATAAGTACAGTCCCACCCTTGCCCATAGTTGCCTTGCTCGCCATGAACCTAACTTCAAAGCCCTTCTTGGTCAAAACAGTGATTGAAATCAGGTTCCTTCTAATGGAGGGAGCAAAGAGCACATCAATGAGCACTAATGTAGACCCATCCTTCAGAGGAATCCTGTAGTTCCCCATAGCCTCTACCTTATAGTATATGTTATTTCCCAAGAAGACTTTGTTCTGGCCTGGCATCAGGTTAATCATCTCTCCCTTAGATCCCCTGGAGTGAGAAACATGCACTATAGCTCTTGAGTACAACCACCAAGTCTTCTCTTTGATGTCAGCAATCATCAACTCAGAGACAACATACACAATCTCCTTGCTCTTGCCCTTGTTGTCTTTGCTTGATTGCTCATCTTTATGGGGACAATTATCCTTGAAGTGGCCCACCTAGCCACACTTAAAATAAGCACCTTTAGCTTTGTCATTTCCCTTTTCAGTGCCCTTGTTCTTAGGCTTCTTCCTCTTCTTCTTGAAAGCTCCCTTGTTAGAGGAACCAGACCCCTATCCACTCTTCTTACCTCCACTAGAGTTCTGTGCCATGTTGGCAGTAGCAGCACCCCCAAAAGCCTTCATATGGTTTCTCCTTTCCTACTCAAGCCAAAGCTTGGCAGTCAGAGTTTCCATTGTGATCTTCTGGTCACTCATGTTGAGGTAAACCACCACACTCTCCCAAGACTTGAGAAGGCTATTCAACACTATAGACACTTGGACTCCCTCAGTGATGGGTCCTCTAGTGCCTCTAGGTCATCAGCAATGATGGACATGACACTCAGATTCTCATTCAAATCATCTCCTTCCATCATCCTGAAGTTTTGGTAGTTGGAGTGTAGCATCCTCATACCTAACAAAAATAACTTCTAGTATCTCTTTAGTAGTCTTGTACTTCTCAAAGAGCCTTTTCATCTTTAGATCCATGAAAGTCAGTATGGTGGACCTAGCCTTATTGTCATCATCCCTTAGCTTTTTATAACCTTTCTTCTGAGCAGCTGAAGAACTCTCTCGCAGTGGCTCAATAATCTGCTCAATGATATGAGCAAGATCAGAAAGAGTTAGGATATGGTGTATCCTTCTCTTCCACACCAGATACATCTCAGTCTTTCTTAATTCTGAAGTGACCATATTGGCCATTGCACAACTACAAAGGAAAAGGCAAAGAACAAGAATTAATACTATGGAAGGCTAACAGCTTCTTAAAAGCTAATTGCTTAGAAACTCTTAATCTAATAATAAGTCTAAGGTGCAATTGAGTATTTTATGATGAGTTACTTAATTTAGGTACACCTTAATTAGGGTTTGGGTCACTTTCCAAAGATAACCCTAACTACCCCTTAAAGACGTTGCCCTAATTAGGCTAGTTAGGTGTTTATGATTTTTCGAATCCCCTAAACACACAACTTAGCACATAAAATAGAAAATAAGAAATATTAGAGGTTGTTGGAATTTTTATTTTCTGTCCAGAAAATTTTTCGAGTAAAAAGGCTATTTTGGTCTTTTCACCATTAAAGACACACCAAACCCTTGCACCCAGCAACTTTTAAATTAGTATTCAATAAAATCAAAATAATTGAGGACAGAAAAAATATCAGCACACACAGCAAGTGCGAATTGACCAAAATTCCCCCAAGGCTAAAACAGTCAATTCACACCCCTTTTGATCCACAAAATTAATTTATTCTTAACAAATAAATCAATTAACTCTTACTGACCATCAGGAAGGTGTGTGGGGAAAATGTGATCAGAGAATAAATTGAGCAAAACATGCAAGGTCGAATTGACCTTTTTGCCGCTACATGCATCCAAACATACAAATCTCAATTAAACTCAAAATCACACAATTTACATCATGTTAATCATCCAATAAAGTCTAATATGCATTCAATTTTAACTTTATATCAAAAACCCTATGATTGGAAAATATAGATTAATCAATTTCTCAATTTCCCAATTCTAGCAAGCAAAACCCAAGATCGGGTAAATAAAAAATGAATTTTGATTAGATCAGCGACCAATGACCCTAACCTAGGCTCTTATACCACTGACAGCAGAAATTATCTTTCTCCACACTTGAGCGTCATACACAATGGAAGCAGGCTTTGTCCCGCGGAGGCCTGGACCCCTTGCACACGGCCAAGCCCATGACGAGGTCGACCCCTCGCTAACTACAGGTCCCACCATCGACACATAATTCATGTGTCTAGGCCCCACAACATGTTCATGAGCAACCTAGTCGTATGCCTAATGTGCATGTGTGAATTAGGCGAGTCCTAATCGAATTAGTATAACAAAGGCACATGTGGGATCCGTGCAACCACACCCACCTCCCTTGGACCCCGTGGCCTGCTCACCCGGACTGCAACAACGTTGGACCAAACCAGGCTCGAGCCCATACCATGGTCCAACACATAGTTCTTCCTCTGTGTCTAGGTTTGGGGCTCAGGATGGAGATCGTGAATCGTGGAGGGAAGCCTACATAGGATAAGAAGAGATATTGGCTCCTAGGTAGGAGCCATAGGGATCAATGATGCATACATCGGCACATGTTAACGAATATGCACAAGCACAATATATACTTGCGTTAGTGTGTGAGCTATTGATCCTTGTGATTGATAACCCCTATCCATGGAGGATCTAGGAGGACCATACAATTTATTGATCCTGGTGATTGACGGCCCCTACCCGTGGAGGATCGAGGAAGACCATACAATTTTCCACATGGCATTAGTCTTGTTCATATGAACCTAAAATAAGAAAAAGAGTTTTCTCCATATTGCCTGGCCGAAGTATACAAAATTTCATATTCCCTTGTTTTCACAAAAAACTGCCATAAAACCTAGACTTACAGTATATATATATATACACACAAAAATACCCCTAGGCAGGGTTTAGGATTTTATATCGTGTAAAACCCTCACGAAGTCGCATTCACAAGCAAATGACTTCACAAACCAGTGATTCCTCCATGAGAAGCTTTTGTTCAAATTAGCGACCCATCTCACCATCGATTTTGGCAATCAGAGCAGTGAGAAGCGTTCACATAGCGTGAGTGGAAGTTTTTTGACCCATCCGATTAGCGATTGCAAAAAACTCTACTCAGTTTTGCTGAGGATTAAGGTTTTCTTGTTTTTGGAAGGAGATTTCGAAAAAACTTCAGCGTTAGTTCTGTTTCATCTCATTTTTGGAAGGTGATTTTGAAAATTTTTGCCCAAAAGCAAGTTTCGGCCGTGAAGCAAGGTTCCATCGAATAGTATACTGATGCGATCCCAGTAAAGGAGTGAACTTTAGAGAAAATCACAGGCTGATCTAAGGGTTAATCCGGCTTGGATCAATTTTGTGGTAAGGCATTTCACAAAATCTACATTATATATTCATATGTACCATTTTTGGGATGTCGTGTTATAGAACATACGAAGTAGGTATTCACAATAGCTTATCGTGTTTTCAAGTATACGATAAGTCATATATCATGTGTTGAATAAGACACTAATCGATATTCAAGTTTTGTGCTATCAAGTGTTCGATAATACGCTAATCGATATCCAAGTGTGTTACTAACGTGACAAGCGGCACACGATATTCATGTGTTGTGCTATAATGTCTGAGAGTTCCTCATATCATGTATCAGATAACATGATATATCAACTTAGCGTATATAAGCAAGTTAGTTAGATAATGTGAATCAATGCAACTATTGATTATGGTCACAACCCATTATTGATATACATATATATATATATATATATATCCAATTTTGCAGATGTAAAGTTAGAGTAATACAGCAAATGGTAGAATCAGTGAAGGCATCAGAAGAGAAGGAAATCTTCGGGAGGAGACTGGATCTGGGAACGAATAGTTTCCCTGCTAGACTTCGTCTTTCAAAAGACCTTATTGATTCATGGTCAGGATGCAAGGCAATATTGATGGAGACTAGGTTCTACCCAGTATATGATTGCTGGCCAATTATTATCTCCATGTTGGATGTTCTAATTGGTGAGTGATGGGATGACTCACAAGAGGTGTTCAACATTAGGGGCAAAATACTACCCCTTACGATGGATGAAGTGGCAATGATCACGGGTTTGAGTAGAAAAGGGAACCCATGTAAATGAAAGTGGCAAGGGGAAGGCTGCCCAAGGCAAGGGGCAATTCTTCAAGAAGTTCTTCACAGGGAAGGAGCCAGAGAATCTAGTTGAAGAAATGTTGAAAAAAATGGTTGACAACACACGGACTATGTCAGATGAGGACTTAGCACAGTTGGCTATCGTGCACATGGGAGTCCTGGTGTTATTCACACAGAGCAATAGATCCTTATCCCTAGCTCTATGTGATTTAATAGATGACCTGTCAATTGTGGAGAGATACAACTGTGCTGGGGCCATTCATGATATGTTGATCCGAGACATATCATGAGCCCACCAAAACATCATGAGCCGAAATGATGAGTGCTCTGTGACCACCAAATTCTCATTGGGGCTTTATTTTTGCTCCAGGTAAATATCGTATTATCAATAACATATTCGATTAGCGTAGTACTAATGACACAATCACTTCTCCACACTCATGTATATCACTATTTCGCTCACACGATATCATGTATATCATGTGTATGAAAATTTGATGTATAACACGCAAGTATAATTATCATGTGATTGGTTAAACGACTTACCATATCGTGTATATTGCATTACACAATAATGGAATATCGTGTAACCAATAACATGATGAACTAGAAAAGTTGTGTTGTCCATAACACGACATACTTGTCATTCATACACTACTAACTAGTTTCTTTTGTCTTGTCCACTAGGTATGGTTTTTTTAGCATACCTCTATATGGGATCCCAGTGGTCCTCCATGTAGCTCGAGGTGCAAGTGGTGGCCCGAGTTTACCCAATTGTTGAGTGATGTGGAGAAGGCAAAAAATTTTGACTCGGCCGACGAAAAGGTAAGGAAGAAGCTGCTTGCTCATCACCAGATGTGGAAGTGGTATGAGGAGGTATTCATGCATTTTGAGCCAAATTCACAAGTTATTATTCTAATCACTCCAATTGTCGAAGAGGCCTACTTGACTAATGGACAAAGGGTGGCCCCGAAGGAGAAGAAGGCAAGCACGCACACAACAATTCATAGGAGAATGAAACTCATCCGCGCCCATCGCGGCCAGACGTCAGGGCATTTATAGTCCTGCCAAGACGTCATTGAATCCATTGTCATGCCAGTGGATGTCATGACTAGGATTTGTGACATTGTTTTAGAGAAGTTTGTTCTATACAGGAAGCAGGGATGGAGCACTTATAGCGTTCAAGTTGCGCTCTAGCAGGTTAAAACAATCTGGAGGTGGCAATAATCCTTATAGAACATATGCAACCGCCTCCGAAACTACAGACAAATCGACCACATGAACCCCATCAACTGGAAGTCCCTCATGCATCAACCCCTCCACTAAGAACCGAAGGATCACCATTGGTTCAGGTCAAGTCTAGAGCTTCCAAATCCAGAGAAGTTGTTCACCCATCTGCTCATTAAGAGCAACAAGTACTGATCCCTCAGTTTGTCGACGAGGATTTTATTTTGAGTAAATACAATTGTAAGTACACAACATTTTTTAGCTATTGTGTATGTTTGGGGATAATTGTGTAATCGAGAGCATGATTATCGAAATAGGCATTACTTAAGAAAAACAATATTGTTGTGGTTGTGTGAATGATCACATGATCATCGAACTAAACATTAGTTAAGAAAATAATATGGTTGTGGTCGTGTGATAGTTAAAACGACAAGACATTTTATCGCATTAGTACATACACGATATGCACATCAAATGTGTGATAGTTAATACAATATGTCATCCAAAACACGATTGATGTGCATATCATGTATGTACTAATGTGATTGCTTACTTCTTATATGCAGAGAAAAAGGAGCCGAAAGATGCTTCCCTAACAAAAAAGAAGAAGGGTCTGAAGGCTGAAAAGATCATAATAACATGATTCTTGCAGAAAATAAACAAAGAAGTTGTTCAATCCTAGCCCGTCAATGTACAAACCTGAGAGGGAAAGGAATAAACCCAAGAAGCAAATAAAGAAGAGGAAAGCATAAATAAGTCTCAAAAGAAAGAAACAGTTCCTCAAAAGCCAATAATACTGACAATAAAGAAGCAAACAGCTTCAAAAGTTGCCCCTATTGAACCCCTCCCACCTCCGGTACCCTAGAAGTTGAGGTACATTGTTGCTAAACCACCTGGTAAAGTAACTTAAGGTGAGGATCTAGCCAAGAAGGTAGCCACTCAGGGCTCAAAGAAGCCAAAGAATTTCAGTAGCTATGTGGAAGAAAAGATAGCTAAGTTTGGACCCAAGGAAATCATGGGACAGAAGGCGAAGCCAGGTGATGAAGTTCCTCTAGCATCCGTCCTTGGCCCATACATTATCCCTCTAGCATAGCCAAAGTCTCCCAACCTAGAAGCGGTGGGCTCAAATGCTACTGCTAGTAGTGCCACTATATCGGATACACCTCTAGTTAATGAGGAACTACTAGAGAGTGTCCACAAAGTGATAGCCGTGGAAGAGCAAACTGAGCAACAAAATAATAAGGTGGATGACGCTTTGGTGCCACACAACTATCTTGACATTAAGATGGTGTTCCACATGGAGATTTAGCGGGTTGAAGATCAGGAGGCCATCATGGATTTTCTGGCGCACCCATACAAGTAGTGGCCCATGGCGACACTTCTCTACACTGACTATATCTCTCTGCTAAAATAGGAGTGCATAACGAATGAGGTACTATCATTTTATTGATCATACATTTTATGTAAACGCGTGTTATTAGTCACACAACATCTGAAAAGAGTAAAAGTGAACTTCTATCTATTGATTTATCGGTAACACGAAATGTCTTCATATCATTGTTTAAATGACACGCTAAGTTTCATCTAAATTTTTACTATGTGACTATTGTGTTTGTGAATACACGACTTGGAAATGCATTGTGCTGTTAGATACACGATATAGTCACTTATCATGTCATGAATGACACAAAGTGTCGATCGTCATGTTAGGACTAACACGATTGATTGGTTGTTAATTGTAGGTAAAAGATCATCTGCCAACTAATTTGAGAAATTCATTCGCTTACCCCAACTATTTTTTTGGCATGTTAGCCATTCAACACTATTTTAACGTTGGGACGTATCACGGTACGTAGGAGAGGCTTGGAAAAGTCGTTGGCATATTGTTGAAGGGGTTGAATGTTAACTCGGAGAGTAGTTTCATTCCAATCTACATCATGGGCCACTTTCTTTTGCTTATCTCTACTACATGGAGAATAGGTTTATGTGGTATAACCCACTAAAGGGTGACCACGGCCACCACTTTGCAGAGGTGGACCACATAAGGAAATGTGTTGCACAAGAAATAGAGAAGGCCCTTCACATAAAAGGTGCAACAAAGTAGCTAATGAAGAAGATCAACAAATGCCCCTATCAAGAAACAAATGAAGATTGTGGTGTGCTCCTCATGTACTATGTAGCGAAGCTGGCAGGAGGCGTCCTTCAGCATGGTTTTACACAAACAGATATAACAAACTTGGTCAAGCCTTAGATCTGTGCGGCAAATCTTCACGGCCGAATCGACAAGGAATTGGATCCGGAGGTAGATGAATTATACCTAGGCAATAGACATTTTACATTTTTTACACATAATATACACAAATTGTAAACACTCAATTGTTACTCACAATACACAGTTTATTAATTAACAAATATTTTTTTGATCCCATATTGTATAATTCTCCACTGGAAATGAACTACATCATGTAATCATGTTAGTACAAACACGAAGATGTATTAAGTCGTAAGTATGAACAACATCGTGCCATTATTGTATTTTTTATAACACGAATTACCATACATCATGTCATTGGTAACACATATTGTAGGAAAAAATAATAATTAATTAAATTTGTTTCTTATTGTGTAATTGGTAACATGTAAACCATTTTGAGCGTGTTTCTAATTACACAATAGGTGTACATTAGAGATTTATAACAAACAAAAATTCATACTATCGTGTTATTGATATTACGATAGTCAACAAGGTCGTTATATCGCTCAAATGACATCAGTATATCATGTCATTGGTGACACAAAATGCTAAAAATAATTAAATAATAATCATGTTAGTAAGAACATGGTTGGCACGTTAGTCATGTATCTGAACAGATGACCTACTTCTTTGTCATGTCATTTGATTGTGATGAACATGTGATTGAATACATGACATTCCTTCTATCATTTCAACTATAATGCAATGAGGATGATTTTGTATAGAAAATAAAAAAATGGAAGACAACTTTGTATGGAAAAAAAGATATAATTGTTATCAATATTTTTCTTTACATAACATTACTCCATTACATCCAAAATACTAATCTTTATAAAACATTAAAAAATACAAATAAAATAACGATCTGAAGACAACTTTAGAGGCTAGTGAGGACCGATCAGGTAAAATGCAATGGAACATTTGTGACATTGAAATAACACTAGACAGTGAATCGGCCCCCTTCTGTGGCTGGTGAGGACTGCGTTTGAAGGGAGACAAATCACCATCCGGCAATATAGGAATATCCCAAAGGCTCCGTCTTGGCACTGAATATTATTGGGCGAGCATTCTCCTTGCAGACTCCCAAAAGTTGGAACTGAGAGAAGGCAGCCCCATGGACGTGGACTTACCATCGTCTGTCGCGCGAATTCGGTAAGCACATGTCCATGGTGATGCCTTCTCTCATTTCAGGCCAAGAATCTATGCTAAAGAATATCCAGTGGTCACTGTTATATATAGCTAGGTTGCGAGGGATATGAACCGCTGGGCTCAGCAGACTGAACCAAAAGGTTTGGCCAGTAGGTCCGGGTTATGGAAATTTTTCCATATATTGTGTAGGTCCGTATGATGGAATTCTTTCTATATATATCATGTTGGTCCGGGTTACCATATTGTCTTCTTCAGCCCGAATTTGAAACATTGGAAACTGGAGATGACTCGTTGCGAATTGTTGATTCAAATTTATGATTTATACGCTGGAAATTGTATTGATTTTTTGGGAAATGTTGAAGCCAAAAATGAGAGTGACCCTTTGGAAGTAGGCAGTTAAATTCAAGTGATTGTCGTGTTTACAATCACACAACATGACCAATATCGTGTAATTGGTGACACGTCTAGCACAAATATAGTATTCATTGCAGTGAGTTCTTATCGCTTAATTTGTAACACGTAAACCCTTTGGATGTGTTACTGATTACACACTATATATACGGTATACATTGTATACAACAAAACCATCAAAATATTGTGTTCTCGGCAATCCATTAATTAACTAGTGCATGTTGTTGATGACACGATGCATATACAAAACATTCATGACATCGTGTTCCATCCATCAGCTAAAGAACGGGGTGGAAAAGGCAACCCAAATCGATGCTCTCATTCCTTGAGTCATTTTCCTACTCTTTTATTCACCCTCCTTTGGCTTGTAGTTGGAATATCTGCCACGGTGGGAGGTTCCCCTTGTGCGCTGGTACATCATTTGCAGTTGTGACCTAACTTCCCGCATACTCCACATTTTCATGGGGCTTTGACCTTTGGTTACAACTCTATCTGATTTTTATGTGGATGCCCTCGTTGCTTGAGTGGGATAGGTTGGTTGAATGTAGGCATAACTCCAGTTGGTGCCCACTGGTGCCTATCTTTTGTTGGGTGTACTGTCTCTCAATAGGTCAATCTATATGTTTTTGTAGAGTACCATTTTTCGCAATAGTCAGACATAGAAGTGTTTGTGACCAATTGTTGTGATTGCATATTTATACGGTAGCCCCAAATGCTGATACTTTCCACATGTCCAACTATGTTCAACAAGATTCACAACATCTTGTTCAATCCATATCATGTGAATGAGATCATTTTAAATGGACAATGTTGTGTCAAAACTTACACAACCAGTAAGGCTAACCATACCATCATGTAAGTAAAACAGACACACTTACATGATAAATGGACAGGTAGTGTCATCGGTTACATGACCCATAATGCTAACATACTATCGTGTAAGTAAAACAGACACACTTACACAATATGGACGATTAATGTCTAAACGTCACACGATATGGACAACAACATATAAATGTAATGTACCTCATGATATTGTGAGTTAACCTAGAATTCATACAATGACATAGGTAATACATGCCCATTCCTTGCTTCTTCTCGCATGTTTTTGATGTGTTTTCGGGTAAATGGGTTAAATCTTCTGTAATATTTTGGCTGCCTGGCTGACATTTATCAAATAATGTTGTCATGTGCTCCCTCGTATGCTCAATTAACCGAGTTATAAGCATTGATTTGGCTTTTATTAACATTGCATTGACACTTTTAGACCTATTTGAGCTGAATTCCATATCTTTTTCCTGAAAATGCTACATTGGCCTAGTGCTCTGAACCCATCTTATTTAGCCAAGTATACGCTTCTAGATTATGTTCTTTAATGTTGTTCTTTGTCTCTTCATACACGTTATGTCTGAAAGTTTTGGTTGCAACATGGAGCTAGTTCTTTAGGTAGTTGTCATTGAATCTATCCAACATATTTGTTACCAAGTGATGGATGCAATATTCATGGTGTGTAGATGGAAAAAACTCCTTAAAGGCATTTGCCGAGCCCCTCATTCTACAAAAAACAATTGTATCCAACTCGGCTGGGGGATCAGAAAATAGATGATTTCTAAGCAACTTAAGAAACTAGCACCATGTTTTCTCACACTCATTCTCAACCATTGCAAATGCGAAGCACAACATATTATTGTTCCCGTCAATTGTAGTTGCTATTAATAGCTATCCAGGATACTTTCCCATTAAGAAAGTTGCATCTACCATTAACAATGGCCTCAATATTTTTCTAAAAGCTCTGGAAGTAGGACAAAACATCCAAAATACACTTTTGAAATCGTACCCCCCAATAGGCTCGAGAATATCACATGATCTTACTAGAACAACTACACTTCTTTTATTTATATTTTCTATTTGAATTCCATAAGCAGGAAGTATTCGATAGGATTTGTTTAGGTCCCCATCTATTAAATCAGTCAATGCTTTACCTGCATGATCGAATACAATTTAATAAAGATTATAAGACAAGTGCATGAAATGTGTTCCCGATCACACAACATCATTTGTGGTCGTGAGATCGTAAGCAAAACTGATTACTCAACATATTCATGTTAACACGATATGTAAGTAAGTCATGTGATAATAAAATGCGAATGTATTCTTATCGTGTGCTCGATAACATGATATACATAAATATCATGTTACAGAACACACACTTCAAGGAGTCTCCTAAGTTTATATTACCTGTGCGCCAACATTTCCTATAGATCGCATATATGCCCTAATGCTTCAAAATATAACTTTCTAGGCTCTTAGGTGTAATGTCTACTGAGTCTTTAAATAGCCCATAACATTTTCTCACAATCCAAATGTACGATGCTAGGGGATGGTCAGTTGACTTCTTTTGCATTCCACATGAATGGTTCGGCACTAACCTCGTGATAGTCACATGCTCTCCTATATATGAAGTCCTTATGTACCAATTACAAGAATGATTGGAGCACTTTGTGGCGTACGTATTCTTGTTTTCATTCACAACATGGTAAGTAAAATTTGCCTTTATTGCTAAGTCGATCAAGACCCTGTTGAATTGCAACAGGCTTAGAAAACATGCGCCAATTCAAGCAGCTTCTGGTAATCCTTTGCTTGCAAACTGCCAGTCATTACCTAACCTTCAACAATTGTCAGTTCCAACAGGTTTAGATCACCAACTGTCTCCCACTCTACATCTGCCTCAACGTCAAAGTTACTAGTGACCTCGCTGTTTCTAAATTCTTCATGGTCAGACATACTTTCCATTTGAATTATAGCATTATCGTTCCTCTGATTGTCATCCCACATTTCTTTAAATTCTTCATCATAATTACAAGGTCTGTGTGGAGGTTCATAGTTATCAAACGAAGTCCTTGTGGCAGCCATCGTCAATGACAATTCTTCTATTCCATTCTGTTTGACTTCTATCCTAGGTTCTGTAGTCATTGAATTTGTGAAAGAAGAATGACATAAATTTGTTGAGGGCAAGTTTCCCGGTTCTCCCAATCTGCATTGTATATTAACGTGTAACGTGTTAATCAAAATGCGATATAACTAGACATTGTGCATTCAATTATACAATTACAATTCATATCGTGTTACTGAAACCATGATATGAATACATGTTGTGTTATTACATCTATGCCAAAAATGATTATTGATATATTGCATGTGTATGTCGTATCATTACTAATGCAACATATTATAAATCGTGTTATTTCTTTACACAATATGATTTGAACATAACATGATATGGTCGATATCGTGTTTTCGAGTACATGATGAAGTACAATCTCGTGTAATCTAAAAATTCATTATTACATGATAGTTTCAAAAGTAAACTATGTTTCATTGACTTCGATTTGAAATCCGACATTAGACCTAGGCTGACCCATTATGACCAATGGTTTAGCTTTATTGACTATTTGGTTCCTTTCTACGGATGGTGATTTGCGACCATTGTCGGGCTCTTTGATCTTGGCATACAATGATAACACTTCCATATTTGTCTTATCATGAATGGAGAATACTGATTGTAGGTCCTCATTGTCTTGTAATTCATATATCATGGATGATTCAGAAGATGAAATTAAATACTTAATTCAAAGTGACAATACCATTCACGGCAAGTCATGCTTTGACTTGGAGTAGTACCCTATACCTCACGGACGGATCAATATTCATCAATTGTGCTTTTTCACCTATATACATATCATCATTGCCTACCTCTCCATTGTAATGTATTCCAATACCGATCCTATCTATAATGGGTATAAAAAGGTGATCAAATCCGTGCAATAAAGCCTTTGGAGCCCTCAAATAGCTTTTGGGGTGTCAAAAAATAGTTTTTTAATGAGCAACAAATCTTATCGGGGAGTCACCGCCGACTTTCGTTGGCCGCCGTTGAATCCTTGCACACCATAATGGTGCAGCACTATTCCGGTATTGATTTATTATAACATGTGGGAAAATGAGTTATTTAAAACCTAAGGACAATTTCATCCATAAGCAGGTTATGTGGTATTTGCGTTTAAAATCCAGATAATATAGAATTTTATAGTATTCAGCCAAACAATATGAAAAAACACTCTTAACAAAATATATAACCAACATGCAGAAATACTAATGGGAACACATCCTTCATTTGTTTTTTTGTTGAATGCGCATCCTTCTATTTTGATGCATTGTTAAACCTTAAAGCTTCTGAAGTAATATGGATGGAAGTTGTCGGATGTCACAATATTCCTGAAAGAGGGCCCTTAAAAAGTTGGAGTCACGATTGTTTTCTGCAGTCAACGACCAAATTAAGTTCAGTGGGTAGCTAAACAAATGGAAAGGAGCATCTTCTTGTGGAGGCCCTCTATCAAGAATGAGGACCACGATTCTCCAGAATTAGCCTTTGCAAAGAAAAGTATATCTATATGATTTTTTCGTTATGAGCTCTTATGCAAGTAGAAAGTAAACAACAGAGGAAGATGGCTTTGTGAGGACTGGGGATGCTTCAGTGAACCCACTATGAATATTTCAATGTCAGCAGCATCTCAATTTGGAGAATCACATAAAATTCTTGTGCTCGGCAACTGTCGGCAATAATTCGTACTAATTTATTTTTATTTCCTTCTTCTTCCTCAAAATATTCAAGTTGAAACCATATATGAAGCAACTTTACAGTGGATTATGACACTGATTAACTTTATAATAAATTTGGTATTAATGTGAATGACCCACCAAATCCAAAGATTATCTAGCACAGGCGAAAAGGAATTCCCCGTACAAATATGGTCCTGACTAAAAGCCAGTAAATCCAGTGATGGCAAAGTGAGATTTTGGCCTAATGGTGGAGTTTAAACAAAATAATCCTTAGTGATCCACTACCCATATTTAGAATTCAGAGTACCTTGAGTAGTGGGAGAAGGATCCAATGGCAGATGAGACTACCCAACAAATATCAAGTGCAACAGTTAGTTGTCCATTTCAATTTCATGTTCGAGCAACACTTTGAGATTGTTAATTAGTTGTCATACGTCATAGAGTGCAGAGCCTTACCCTCAAGAAATTAATCCTTGCAATTTGCATTCTGCTGTAATAGGAATGAACAGTAAAACTGCAGTTTATATTCCGTCATTGGGATCAATAACTTAGAACATTCAATTATCACTGCCTGATGATGGATAGACATGTCAGAACCTACGCATTCTGAATAACGAAAGCTTACTCAATGATGACTATTCTTTTCTATCTGTCGATCAGATATGTTAAAAATGCAGCGTCATGTTGGGAACCGTGTGTGTTTGTGGTGTATAGTGTCAGACCATTTTCTATTTGACTGCTTTTTATTACTAAATTATCACTATCTCTATATTATCTAAATTATTACTATCTCTATATTTTCTTTATGGAGCTAACTGTTAGCCACTAGTAGCAAAAGGAAGGACTTTATGAGGATCTTTATTTCTTTTCTTTTTGCAAAAAAAAAGTACAAATACACAATCAATGCTGTGAACAAATACTCACTCGTCTTAATTCTTATCCAGTACTATTGGGTCCTACTTGAGCTCCATTCATGAACAATGCCACAGATCTTGATGGTGGAAAGAGCTGTCGGAGAAAATAGACGACTCAATTTTATTCCATACTTAATAGAACATGATGACGACCCAGTTGGCCTACCAAGCCAATATAGAGATGCCCTATGCATAATTATGTACCGGCATTACTTTTGACTACCTGTATTCCAAATATGGTTCACAAATATTAAAACCTAATGAGCAATTCACCAAAATAAGAGTCCACGTCTTTCGAAATACATTAATTTGTGCATGTCTTCACTATTTTAAGGAAAATGATATTCCTGCTTCACTTTCTCTTCCGTGCATCCTCTTCCCCTCTTCATGCTCGTCCTTTTTCTTTTCCTCCTCCATCTCCTTACTAGAATTTGGTGGGACTAGCCACGAACCAGTCATAGAGCCACTTAATAATTGAACGCCTTCAACCACCGGAAAAGAAAATTCGGTTTTATTTTTACATGATTATGAGCATCCCCCTCCACAAACAAACCCCCAAACTTCCATTTAAGCAAGATTTTTTTTAATTAATGAAAAAGGGGAAGAAGACTCCCTTCAATTATGATAAAGCAGAGTGCAATGTGAAGAAAAACCAAATGGAATTACAATTGTCATCTTTTAGCAATAAAGGGGAATTCATAGATGATCTTAGAGGGATGTGGATTTGCAGTGACATAGATTCTGACTTGGGACTCACACCATCTGAAGATGGTTTCTTTATGAAGGCATTTATTTCTTAATATACGATTATTCATTCTCCAAATATGGTAGACTGCACAATTCAAGAGTAGCTTTAATACCACTCCAAAAGTTCAAGAATATAATTTCTTAATGAAGCAATGTGATGAAGCGCTTGTGAAGCATGTCGACAAGATATATCAACCCATAGAAGTTTGAAAATAGAACTCAGATCCATCTTGAGTAACCACAGTTAAAAAGATGTGCTATGTCTCTTACAAATTAGATTTACATAAAATATATCGATTAAGAATATCGATACCTCTAGCTTGGAGTTTGTCCAAAGATAGGAGACGCCCATGCAACAGTAGCCAACAAATGATCGAATTTCAGGGGATACGATGTTTAAACCACACCAAGCGAGTCCCTATAAGCCAAAGATATAGAGAATTTACCCGTAGACTTTGGTTTCCAAAGAACATAATCTGGATCAGAATTCAGAATTGGCTAATTTTCCTCAATGACATTAAGAAGATGGTCACTTCTTAAATTAATATGATGTTCCCAAATCCAGCACCCATTTGACACACACTCAAAAATTGAAGCTACCTTATGACTTCCCATTTGATGAACAATGTGTTGACCATTATTATGCAGAACCCAGCCAAGGATCCAACCAAAAGAGAGTGGTAGTCCCATCATCATTCACCTTATAGGAAATATAGTCAATCATAGTGCTACGCTGAGAAACAATATTTTTCAAAGTAGATGAGGCATAAGGAGGAATTTTACAGTGCCAGTTAGAAGAGCCCTGGAAACATAAAACATGCTTCCATTTAATCTAAAGAGAATTTTTATCAGTCACTAATTGCTAGAATAACTTGGCAAAACTGATAATGCTCCAATCCTTAATTGATCTTATGCCCAAACCACCTTCATCTTTTGAATGACAAATTTTATCCCAGCCAATTGGAAATTCCGTCTTTCATTAGAATCACCCCATAACTAGAGAAGAGACCTGGAAATAGAAAGCATGCTTCCATATAACCCAAAGAGAATTTGTTATCGGTCACTAATCGCCAAAATAACTTGGACAAACTGATAATGCACCAATCCTTCATTGATCTAATGCCGAAACCGCCATTCATCTTTTGTATGACAAATTTTATCCCACCCAAGTGTTTTGAATTTTCGTCTAGACAAATTTTAGATGGTCTAATGATAGACGAAAATTTTACATGGTCACAATAGCTTCTATAGTTTTATATAGATTATCATTATTATCATAATAGATACTCATGTTGTCACGTATATCATCAATTAAAATTTATACACCATCTAATCTAACAGTAAGAACCATTACGTCCCCTAAATAATGAATTAAAGGAATATGAGACCAATATTTATTAAACTTTGTCTCTATTACCTTTACAAGATGTGTAAATGTTTCATTATTTCTATAATCTTTAAATGCATAAGTTAGATCATACAAATGGTTTAGAATTGAACAAGAAGTAGCATAGTAAACTCTAGATAAATCTTTAGTAGCATAACTAAGAAATGCATCAAACAAATGACCTTCATTAAGTCCTAGATTAGGTAACTATTTTGTAGCCCAACTTATGATTAAACTTTCTAATCATTCACAAGATTTTTAAATTAAATATGTGTTATTACCATGGAAGGCCGTATTGAAATGAATAACAGTATCGATGACTATAGATATGGGTAAGCGCCGATGATATGTTCGGTATGCGCTGAAACGGGCATAAACCCTTTTATAGACATAAAAAATATTATAACTAATAATATAACATTATAATACTTCTTTTAGAGCATAATAAGACCGTAGAATACCATATTTGATACGGGTATTCTAAAATTATTTCATTTGGAACTATACACTATTATGTTCTCTGTCTCATACAAATTATTGCTCATTCTTTCCCATATTAAGTGCTCTAAATTAGTTTATTTTAAAAATAAATAATATACTTAATATGATTCTAAGTTATATATTTAAATAAATGTATATTTGTGGAGCACTATATGTAAAAAAATAATTATGTAAATTGCATGGACCTACCCGTATTCATCTTATATAACTTTAAAAATATTATTTTTCATATAACAAAGACATATACTTTCAAAGAAGTTGGGGTTGAATTGTGTTTTTGTTTTTAATTTCAAAAAAATAAATTTTAAAATAGCATATCGTTCATATTGATACGGTACGGCAAACATAGCCAATACATATCGTGGATACATGTGGGGGGCGTATTGCCCCCTGTACCATATCGCTCTCGGCTGATACAGGTACGTATCAGCCGATACGACCTTCCATGATTATTACACCTATGAAGAACATCTAATTGAGACTTTATATATTTCTTACCATGCAATTTACACATGTTATTAAATTCTTGTATAATAGAGGGTGATGAAGTAATATGTAACAAAGTATTTTTTATTAATTGAAGATAAGGTTGAACTACATTGAGACTATCTTGAATAAATAAATTAATTATGTAATATGTACTTCTAATATGAAATGTAAGGGACTCTAGTGAACCAATGTTACCACAATGAGAATCTAAAAGTTCTACCACCAAATTATTATTAGAAGCATTACCTAAAGTACTAGACATAATTTTATCCTTAATTGAGTATTCATTTAAGACAAAAATTCATGATTTTTCAATAATTGAGCCAAAAAGAGATATTTTATCATATTAAAATAATTATTCTTTTATTAATCTACATGCTTCATCAATAAAATAAGTTGTTTGCACATGCATACGCAATATCTTGGTTACTAGTCCAAATATCAGAAGTGTTCATAAGTTGTACATTATACATACCCTGGCACCCGCCAACCTGAGTTGAACCTAGTCCAAGGGGAGGATGGCGTGTGGTGCAACAAAGTAGTGTTCAATTGCGGAAGACTTAACCCCTACTTACAAGTTGCGCACATAAACTTTGTACAAGAGTAAAATGAGAAAATAAAGGACTACAAATTAAGTATTATTTCACGTAAAACCCACACACTTAGTCCAACAAAGCCCTCACATGGCTCAAGTAATTGAGTCTAAGCCCACATAGGCTAACGAAAGTTTAAGCCGATCTCGACATTTAGAGTATGAAACATAATTAAATAGACACAAGTCTCAATATAAGAATCTATGTAAATGCTCATAGAACTCAAGATCTCTAAATGGCCCCTCCTAAGTAGCATCACCACCCATACGTTCCTCATAGAGTTCATCCTAACCACATGCATGGCACGATATGCAGTCCCAAAACAAAACATAAGAAAGAGGGGTGAGCCACAAGCTCAGCAAGGGCTTTTAAATGTGAAAAGTAAATCCAAAATGACATGACAGGTAATTCACATAATGCTCATCACATATAATCAAAAATCATACCCATTCATCATAGGATAGTCACATCAACCTGTGCATTTATGTCATAATTTACTATCCGTAAGCATCTACTCATGATCACATTCTTATATCACCTGCATACCATACTATATGACACATCACAACATTACATAATTCAAGTCAGCTGCATATCATGCTATAACCCATCACATCTCTTCATAAATTCCAAATGCCTCATACACATCATGGGTTCAATATAACATCATATCAATCATACACCTCATGTGTAACATAATCACATCCTGCATGAGTGACTTTTCAACATAAACATAATATACATATCTATCCTCAATGAAAATATTCACCCCCCATGAAAAGTATCTCAAACACATTAATCCTATATATCATACAAGTTAAGTCATAACCGCATGTGCAACATAGCTCCATCATCCCAACACAATCTATGTAAATGAGCATAATATCACATACACATGCATCAATAATCATGGTGAATATATCTCATTCATAAGAGAGAAATAATAAATCATTTTGCACACCAAGGACAAGGTCTGATTTCTACAAAGGAAACCTATGGCATTGGGGAAGTTACCCCCCTCTGCTTGCCAAGGACATGGTAGCTGGAGCACGCGGATAACTCAACAAATAAACTCAACCACAATTAACTCATCACAGCCCAGGAAGGTACCATGTTCCCGAAGGAACTTAAAATGAAATCATATCCTTTTGGACCAAACAAATTTCGATAAGCCTTTGATCGATCAATCCGACAACCATTGTCATCCAATCTCACACAATCGATCAAACACGGATAATTACAATTAATCTCATTCATGGTCCATTTGTGTCAAATAATCACTAAAAATACCTTTACAAGTGTGTACATAATGGTAGTGTTCAGGTCTAAGCAAAGACATGTGCAACATGAACACACCATTATCTATGTTGTACACATGCATCCATGATTTATATCATAGTTCCTCCTTAATGAAATCATGAATAAACATAGTTAAATCCTCTAAATTCAAGTCCAAGACAAGTGTAACATTACGCTAGACTTAGGGAAGGATAAGCATCACTATACTTAATCTAGAACATGTAAGCATGCTTCACTAATAATTAGCACAACATGTGCAAGTATACATGCACTTCCTCATGCTTAAACTTCATGGAATCATCATCAATAAAATATGGAGAATCATCAAATATTAATTTTGGACAAGGATAATATCATGCTAAAATCCAACAAATATATAACACAAATCATACTTGAACTAAATCATAGCTTTCAAGATAGTTTTCATGCCCTAACGTAGCATTTATAGGTAAAAGTAACTCATTCTAAACATGAGAAAGAATATTTATGGAAGAGAAAGAAGAAATGGACAAAATATACAAAACTTGGCAAAATTGCCATTTGGCCGTTCGACAGCCAAATAGGCCATTCGAAAGCCTGTTGAGCCATTTGATCGCTCTTAATAGTCAAAAACTGGTTTGTCTTCAACCTTACAAACACCAAACCAAAAATACCCAAAATCAATAAGAAAATCTTAAAAATCACTTCCAAACTTCATAATATCAAAATGCAAGCCTAAGAAATGATAAATCTAGTCATTCCTAATCTAAATCACAAGTAAATCAACAAAAAGAGCATGCTTTATTACATCCACCATTAAAGCACAAACATGAGAAATAACCCACTTGAAGCATTCTATACTTAAAATCCAAAGTATCAATTCACTTAAAAGGAAAATCCCTTAACTTTAGCAAGCATTTGGGTCCAAATTAATGCTCTATTCTTCAAAAGTCCCTACCCAAAGTTAGTGTTTGGTTAATACTTAATTAAATTCGAATATTGAGCTTAAACAACTTTGAAAACATGTATATCTAGGGTTCACTTTGCTTAAAAACAAAAATACCATTATGGGGGTTTGAGATAGAGATTAAAAATAGCATTTTTAATAGGATAAATCAAGAATCCATTTTGGGTGAAAATGAGATTAAGTAAAATCTGAAAGATTAGTGAAAATTAGGGCTTAAAACATACCTAAATTGGTTTCCTTATTTGGCAATGGGGATTAGGGCACTTCTCAGCATCCAATCTCAACCCTTTCCCAATTCGGTAGATGGGCTGGGACTTTCCCTCTATGGTAAGTCATTGGAGTGTAAATACAAAAGGTTGGGATATAAATACAATTTAGTGCTGGGACTTTCCCTCTATAGGTTTCTATAAATTGAATTTAGTATAGAAACTTATAAAAATAAGAGAAAACCTAAATCGGGAGATAAAGCAAGGATTGTGGACAGAGACAATGGACAATGAGACAATGGAAACAGTTAAGAGAAGGCTAAAAATGACTTATTATTCTAATGTTGATAGGGTTAAAATGACTTATTGAGGTGGGTGCTACTTTTGTAAGTCCAACACCCATCCAAAGCAAATTTTTTAAACTAGGGATGAGGGGTTGCACTGAGCCTACAAGCTGGCCTATAGCCTGATAAATGGGGCCCGGCCCATACAAATGCCACCCCTAGGCCTACCCCTAATCCCAACTCAAAAACACAGAGAAAACAAGCTTCCTAAGAAAGAAAGAGCAATATGGACACACTATGAACAGTCATAAGATTTGAAATTTATTCCTACTCAACCCTCTTTTCTGTTTCTTTTATCCCTTCATTTCTTTGATGCTTGATCAATGAAGCTACCTAAGGTGGTGCTGAATTCATCATTGTCATATATCCTTCCTAGTGATAAAGCTAGTAAACATCCTTGAATTGATTGAAGGTAAGTTAGAAACTACACATTTGAACAACAAAAGTTTTCTTGCATTGATTATCTATCATTCATACTCCCTCCATTCCACATTGTGTCCTATTTGGATTTTCATAGTGAACTAATTTTAATTGATTTTAAAAAATAAAGTAGGACATTTATGGGACAAAAGGAGTGTATGTTAATGACCAATAATACTAAAATGCACGCATGATGGGGTGTGTGTGGTGTATAATGTGAGCCTATTCTCGCTTTGACTACTTTATATTATTAAAATGGGGAAAAAGAGAAGTGTTTTTGTGGTAGGTAATTATAAGCCTATTGCAATATTAAAAAAACTAAATAATTATCTCTTTCCTAACAACTCTAGCATTTTGGAAATTTGATTAT
Source organism: Saururus chinensis (assembly GCA_035235625.1). Taxonomy (NCBI): domain Eukaryota; kingdom Viridiplantae; phylum Streptophyta; class Magnoliopsida; order Piperales; family Saururaceae; genus Saururus; species Saururus chinensis. The sequence continues at coordinate 36,551,751 of CP141140.1, forward strand.
CTTACTTTATATAAAAGCTTCAAGTTCGAGAATGTCCTCGGTTCAAGTATTGTTTGAGGAATTTATATTCCAATTTTGATTTACATGCCGCGCTTGACGAACACTTACATGTTGATGTAGGGTTGGGATTGATGGGATGAACGACGTTCAACAAATCTAGCTATAGGCATAAATAGTTCCTCTCTCAAGAATTCAATGGCAAATTCACAAAAATAGAGGGATAACAAAAGAGAAAGAAATATTCTCGTCTTCAATATATCAGAAAAGCACATAACTATTGTTTCTATGAAAGAGTCAAGCTTTTATACAAGTCCTATTTGCATATTTATAAATATAGGAATCCAATATCTAACTGCTTTAGGACTAACCAATCAAAATTAAAGAAAATAAACCATAAAATTCCTAAATAATCAAAGTAATATGGAATAAAGACTTCTAGGAAAGAAAAAGAGTTAAAAGAAATCAATTTGGAATCAAATTCTTATCCAAAACGAAACTCAAAATAGTCTTGCTATTGAAGCGATTGATCGCTATTTAGGCCGATCAATTGCCATACCTCTTAGCTTCATTTTACATGGGGTCGCGCAATGTACTGATTGATCACCCATAATTGTCTATCAATCTCCCAATAGGAGATTATGCCTTTTCTTTGTGAAATCCCATTGCTTCATGTAGCTCAATGCTTGTTGATTTACTTCATTCTCCACTGGTTTGAAAGAATTTGCTCTCAAATTCAAAGTATCATCATCTGAAGAGTTGCCAAGGTATGGAATAAGATGTTTGACATTGAAAACATCAGAAGTACACACATGGCTAGGAAGTTCGAGATGGTAGCATTCAAGTTAATCTTCCAAACAATCTCCAAATGTCCATTCCTCCTTGTTGATATTTTATTGTACTCCCCAACTAGAAACCTGTCTTTGGTCAAGACAACCCATACAAAATCACCAACATTGAATTCCACATGTCCTTTTCTTTAAATCTCTAGCAGCTTTATATTTCTTATTAAATAAACTACAACAAAAAGGGTTATTAGCCACACAAGAAAAAGCGTCGCTAATAACTACTTTTTGCAATGCTTACAAATGCGTTGCAAAAAAAATAACTGTTTGCTATGCTTTTTTCAAACTGTCTCAAATAAAATAAGTTTTTTTAATAATTATTACTATTTTCAATGTTTTTTTCTAAGTGTCACAAATATATTAATATTTTATTATATATTATTTTAATATATAATATATAATAAATAAATACAAAAATATTAAATTAAATTCTCCTACTTTTTCCCCTCTCCTCCTTAGTGCTGGGGCACATGCTCACTCACATGAAAAAAAGAAGAGAGAGAGAAAAGAGAGAGGAGAGAGAGCCATAGAGAGAGAAGAGAGAGAGAGCAAAGAAGAGCAGGAGAGAGAAAAGAGAGAGAGCAGAGAGAAATTAATATTAAAAAAAATTAAAGTATTTGTGTTGCATGCACCTATGCATCGCAAATACATAAGGTACTTGTATTTGTGATGGATACTATATATCACACTGCGGCCTGCCCAATCCGAGCCGAAACCTAGTCCAAGGGAAGGTCGGTGCACACAATAGCGATGAAGTATTGATCTATGTAGAAGACTTAACCCCTCATACGGGTGGAACGATACAGAGTGGTGCACCATAAGCTTTGTACAAGAGAAAATAAAGAAAAAAATAAAATAAAGGACATCACATAACCATTAGTCCTCACAATACCCACATCCTTAGTATCACAAAGCCCTCTCATGGCTTAAGTCCCAAAGTTAACATGAGTCAAAGGGCCAAACTGGCAAGTAAAGTATAGAACATAACTAACATCACATACAACTCAAGACAACATGCGAAATAGATAATCATGGAACATAGAATCTCCAAATATCCTCTTCTATGCCAAACGGTCCACCACCTGCTCGTCATACTGGGAGTTCTGATCACCTGCATGTCTCACCATGTAGCTCCAAAACAAAAGCATATGAGAAAGAGGGGTGAGTAAAAATACTCAATAAGGTTTTATATATTGAGAAAAATAAATATAAAATCATCACAGATATTTTCACATAGAATTCATCACATAAAACACACCCATTCATCATGAGACATTTGCATAACCTGTGCACCTCTATATCTTAACTACTCATGATATCATCAACATATTTCCTGCATGCCATTCCGCATGGCATATCATAGTATCATCTCATTCATTATCCATTCTTAATGCATCAATTCATCCTGCATATCATTCCACATGACATATCACAATATCATTTCATTCATGATTCATTCTTAATGCATACATTCACCCTGCATGAGAAGTGTCTCTAACATACTAACCATAATCATGTCTATTAAACCATATCCACATGTGACACATGAACTCAATTATCCATACACAATTTGTGTAACTGGGCATAATAATATCACATACACATGCATTACCAACAATGGTGAATGCCTCTTTCATGGAGAGAAATAACAAGCATATCGCTTGCTTAGGGCATAGTCTGATTTCCTCTTTGAAAACCTAGGGTGTTGGGGGAGTTAGCCCCTCTGCCTGCTAAGGACAATCCAATAAGGAAGGTCCATTTTCCTCAACGGAAACCTAGAGCAATCTCCTCGCTAAGGACAAACTTGGCCCGGAACGTCCGATCTCCTCAACAGAAACCAAGTGCAGTGTGTTCACTCAAAACAATCTCTTGCGGGGGAGTGTCTGATTTTTACAAAGGAAACTTAAAACATATAGTAGTAAGTGCTCATAGACGTACCATACTGGATTCTCAGGGTCCAGATAACTCAATAATTAAACTCAACCGCAATAAGCTCATCTCAACCTGAGGAGGTACCATGTTCCTAAAGGAACTCAAAATAAAATCATGCCCTTTCAGACCCAATCACTTTGATAAGACTTCAATCGATTAATTCGGCAAGGAATAACATCCCAATTGTATCTAATCAATCAAACATGGCTAATTACAATAAATCTCATTCATAAACCATTTTCATGATGCATACGACATGGTACATATGTGGGCAACACTACGTAAATCTTAATCTGTGAGATGTGCATCATTCCTAATCCATATGTATCAAATAATCACCACAATTACCTTCACAAGTTTGTGTACATAATAATAGTGTTCAAATCTAAGCATAAACATATGCATCATGAACAAACAATCATCATAATACACATATGCTATTATGATTTTATCATGATTCCTCCTTACTCAAATTATGGATGAAACATGGTGAAAACCCCAAATAACACAAGTCCAAGTCAATTACAACTTCATGTTAGACTTAAGTAAACATAATCATCACTACACTTAAGCTAGAATTGAAATTTAGTTCACCCATAATTTAACAAGACGTTTGAAAGCATACATGCTCATTCTCATGCTTTAAACTTGCTAGAATCCTAAGTAAAACATGAAGAATCACTAAACATGAATTTAGGATAAGAAGAACAACATGCTAAAATCTAATAACTTGTAACCAATTGCTTACTTGAATGTCATAGCTTTCAAGATAATATGCATGCCCTCACAGTAGCATTTCCAAGTAAGAATCACTCATCATAATCATAATAAATGAGATTTGAGAAGAACATGGAAATGGACAAAATACTCAAGATGAAAAAATTGCCACTTGGCCGTTTGATTGGCCAGGTAGCTGTTCGAACGTCTGGCTATTTGATCATCCAAACACTTGTCAAATGCCCTAGACAGTTCAAATTTAGTTCGTCTTCAACCAGCCGAACCCAAGGCTAAAAATACACAAAATCGACAAGAACATCCAAATATCACTTCCAAACATCATAATATTGAAATACAAACTTAAAACATGATAGATCTAGTCATTTATCAACTAAATCAAAAGAAAATTACTAAAAAGAACATGTTTTACTTAACCCACCATTAAAGCTCAACCTAAGAAAAACTAACATAGACCATTCCAAACCACAAATCCAAAACATAAACCCATTTAGGAATGAAAACCCTTACCTTCAGTGAGCTTTTGGTCCGAAATCGAAGTTTCAATCTTCTCAAATCCCTACCCAAAGTTAGGGTTTCACTAATACCTTATTAAATCCGATTATTTAATCTCAAACCACTTAAAGCCACTTAGTTCTAGGGCTTTCTTTGCTTAAAAATGAAAATCCCTTATTAGAGGTTTGAAATATGGATTAAAAACAGAAACTTTAAGAGGGTAAAATAAGATTCAACCCTAGAAAAGATGAGATTCAAAAAGATTAAGCCAAAACCTAAGAGATTAATGAAAAATCAAGACTAAAACTTACCTAAATCAAGTTTCCTTCTTGGGTATGGGGATTTGGGCTTCTTAGCTTCCCAGATCTTAGCCCTTCCCAATTGGAAATGGAGCTGGGATTTTCTATTTATATTAAGTCTTATAGAGTATACATATTGAAAATTGGGGTGGAAATAGAAGTTTTTATTATAAATAGATAATTTGCTCATTTTAGGTCTAAAATGAATTTTAAAAAATTTGAAACTTTTTAATGATGAAATAAGTTGGGTTTAGGGTCTCATGGGACCTTCACCCCAAAATACGAACATGGGGCCCACGGTAGCAAGTGCGCCCTAATTTTACGAAAAAATCCCATAAAATCCCAAAATTTCCTAAAAAATCATATAAATTAAGTATAGTATAGAATCTTATAAAATCAAGTAAAAACCTTATTAAAACTATCATTATGAAGTTTTAACCCCAAAACAAAACAAATTGGCAAATTAAAACAAAACCACACAATAAGAACCTAATAGTATTAAAAATAGACCCTCGGTTAGGGTTAAGGATCTTACACTATGCATCGCAGCGATGCGTAAATGCATTCGTCACAAATACTTACAATTTTTATTTAAATATGATATATATCTATATATAATATTTAATAAAGAAATATGAAAAAAATGAGAAAGAGAGAAGAGAGATAGGGGAAATAGAGAGAGAAGAGAAAAGAGAGAGAGGAGAGAAGAGAGGGATCAATAGCTAGAGAGAGGAGAAAGAAATAGAAAAGAGAGAGGAGAGAGAGAGATGAGAGAAAGAGAGAGAAGAGAAGAGAGAGAGAGAGGAGTGAAGTTAAAATTAAGAAACAAAAAATGAATTATTCGTTATGCATAGTCCCATGCATTGCAAATACATGTGTATTTGTGATGCATACGTGCATGAGTCACAAATAGTTCAACTTTTCATTTTGAAATAATATATATAATATTTAAGTATTTAATAAAAAAATATGAAATAAATGAAAGAGAGAGAAGAGAGATGGAGGGGAGACAGAGAGAGAAGAGAAGAGAAGATAGAGGAAAAAGAGTGAAGAGAGACGAGAGAGGGTGAAGAGAGAGAGGAGAGAGAGTTAAGGGAGAGAGAGTGTATGTGAAGGGAGAGGAGAGAGAGAAGAGATAGAGTGAAAAGATTTTTATTTTTTTAAACAAATACTATTTGCAATGCTTCGAAGCATTGCAAATAGTTATCTTTTAGATAGTTTAAAACAGACACACATTTGCGACACTTCAAAAGAAGCCTCGCAAATAGACACACATTTAGCAACTCTTTTCAAGGAGCATCGCAAATAGTTTTAGTTTAATTTTTAAACAAAAAGTAATGGTGATGCTTATATAAAAGCATCGCAAATACAAAGAGTGTGTATTTGGGACGCTTTTGTATTAGCGTCACAATTATTACTATTTAAAAAATCTCTTCTCTCTCTCACTCATCTCTCGCTTCCCTCTCACTTCCTTCTCTCACTCTTCTCTCTCTCTTGTCTCTTCTCTCTCCCTTCTCTCTTTCGCTTTTCTCTCCCTCCCCTCTCTCTCGCTTTTCTCTCCCTCTCTCCACTCTCTCTCTGCTCTCTCTCTTCATTATCTCTCTTCCTCTCTCTCTTTTCTTTATCTTATCTCTCCACTCTCTCTCTTCTCTCACCCTCTCTCTTGTCTCTCACTCTCCCCTCTCTCATCTCTCTTTGTCTCTCTATTCTCTCTCACTCTCCCCTCTCTTCTCTCTCACTATCCCCTCTCTCTCTCTTCTCTCCCTTCTCTCCATTCTCTCTCTCTCTCTCACACCTCTTTCTATCTTCTCTCTCCCTCTCTCTTCTCTCTCGCTCTAGAGTTTCTTCTCTCTCCCTCTCTCTTCTCCCTCTCTCTTCTCTCTCTCTCTTCTCTCTCTCTTGTCTCTTCTCTCCACCTCTCTCTTCCTCTCCTCACTCTGTCTCTTCACTAGCTCTTCCCTCTCCCCTCTCTCTTCACTCTCCTTCATTCTCTTGCTTTTCTCTATCCCTCCCTCCCCTCTTTCACTTTTCTCTCCCTCCCCCCCTCCTCTCTCTTTTTTTATTATTAGCGACATTGGAAGTAAACATTGCTAATGAAGTGCATAATTGCAATGTTTACTTCTAAATGTGTCTAAAAGAGTTAATCGTGATGCTTTACAATTGTAGCAAAAAAATTGCCAGTAAATTCTCATGTGTATTTCTTGAGCACAACTAGATGAATTCCCCTCCCCAAGCCCCCCACTCTTCCCCCAGCCACCCGTTTACTACTACCATGAGTCTTCTCTACAGCCACTACCTATCCTCCGTCACCGCCCTTCCCCCATCCCCGGTCACCCCCCCAATTTTATTTTGTTCTGATCCCTCCTCTCCCACATCCTGCTAGAGGAGGGCACACACTCTGGGTGCCGAAATTCATCTCCCGGCCAGATTTTGACTTCCCCTCCTCCCCCTTGTCCGGTGACTCCCCCCCTTCTTTTTATTTCTTCTGGTCCGCTCCCTCCTTCTGTTACATCCTAGTGAAGGAGGGGGCTCCAAGTGCCAAAATCTAGAAGCTCCCCTCCTTACCCCTCTTGCCAGTCACTCTCCCATCTCCCTAGTCACCCCCTCCCACTCCCCCCCCCCCCGCCACGCATTTTATTTATTCTGCTCTACTGCCTCCTCCCCTACATCTTGCTAGAGGGGACTCCAAGTGCTAAAATCTTACTCCCCCTCTCCCTGGTCACCCCTCTTCCCCTGCACCCACCCCCCTCTCCTCTCACCCCTCCCTCCCTCCTCCTTCTCCTCCCCTTTCTCCCCTGCTATGGACAAGACGAGGGACTTCAAGGCAACAAAGTACAATGCCCCTGCCCCTCTTCCTGCCCCCACTAGTCCACCCTTTCCCCAGCACTGGTACCCGAGCAGGTTATAATTTTTTCCTTAGTAGTGACACATTTGAATGCCTTGCTAATTATAATTTTTTTACTTATTCATCACCCAAAAAAAGTGTTGCTAATAATTTTAATTTTTTTAAAATTTTTATATTAGTGACGGTTTGTAAAGTACTGCTAATAATATATTATTAGTGATGCATGTAATCAAGTGTCACTAATAATATATTATTAGTGGCGCATATTTATGGATAACGATTTCATTTTATTAGCGATGATTTTTCTAAAGCATCGCTAAAAAGCTTTTAGTGATCTTTAAAAATGACGCTAATAATGTTTAATTTTTTAAAAAATATTTTTTCATATTAGCGACGTTTTTTTACAAGCATCGCTAATAATTTACTATTATCGATGCTTTATAAAGTGTCACAAAAAAACTTATATTAGTGATGCAAAAAAAATGTCGCTAATAGTAGAACTGTATGTGATGCTTTTTCATATGCATCACTAATTAGCAATACCGACAATACTCTTTTTGATGCATTTACACATCACTACTAGTCATTATCAATGCTTTTATAAGTGTGAGATAAAATCTTCAGCCCGACCATTCAACCTCACATGAGCTAGATCTAAGGGAGAGTGAGTGTTAAAGCCACAAATAATAGTAAAGGGTTAAAAAACATACTACAATTCACACTCCGATTATAAGCAAACTCAGCCTTATACAGTTGTTTATCCGAGGATTTAAGATTAGCATCAACCAAACTTCTTAAAAATTTTCCCAGAGATCTATTGACTATGTCCGTTAGTTTGTGGAGGATAACAACTGCTAAAATCAAGAGAAGTATGTGCCAACTTCCATAAAGAATGCAATAAATGACTTAAAATTAGAGTATCTTTGTCATATACAATAAATAACTATAAGCCATGCAAGCGATATACCTCTCGGAAGAATAATAATGCAACATGATATGCATCATTGGTTTCTCGCAAACAATGAAAAAGACCATCTTTGAAAACTTGTCAACAACTACATAAATAGCATTTGTTCCATTCTGAGTATGGGGTTATCAAGAACAAAGTCCATACTGATATTAGACCATGGCTGAGTAGGAGTAAGCAAACGCATATATAACCGGGTATTGGTAAACCGGGCATTGGTAGGTGTCCCTTTAGCAACACGGCATATATGACACTTGCCAACAAATCTATACACCTCCCTGCGCATAGATGATAAAAAATAAGAAGAAGAAATAAGTTGTAAAGTCTTATCTCTCCCCATATGACCCTCATCATGAAATTCCTTAATGATCTTCAAGCACAAACTACAAGTAGGAACACATAACTGCATGCCATTGCAAAGAAAACCATCTTACAACAAATAATCCTATCTCATGATCAGACAAAACATTAGACAAGAAAGGGTCAAGAAACAATAACTCCTCAAATAAATTAAACTTTAACACCTAGGTACAAATACTAGTAAGCATGCTCGATGACTCAAGGCATCTACAACCCTGTTCTAAGCTTCAGACTTATGGTTAAGCACAAAAGTAAATTCCTACAAATATGATGTCGACTGCGCATGCCTAGTAGAAATTTTCTCTTTGCTATTAGTATACTTGAGTGTAGAATGATCAAAATAAATAATACATTCTGCATGAATAAAATAATTCCTCCAATGTTGAAGAACTTGAACAACAATATAAAAACATCATAGGCACTATACCTTCCTCATGCTCATGATAATTTCTCACTTAAATGAGCAATTGGACGACCCTCTTAACTTAGGATAGCCCCAATACCAACCTTTGAAGCATTGCAATGCAACTCAAAAGGTTTGGCAAAGTTAGGTAAGAATAATACAGGCGTTGAAATAAATTTTTCTTAATAAGAATAAAAACGCATTCAACTTCATCATTCCAAACAAAAGATAACTTCATACAATTAGTAATGGGAGCCATAGTGGTACTAAAATGGGAAATAAACCTCCAATAAAAAAAACTAATCCATGGAAACTCCATAATTCATGTATATTCGTAGTCCTTGGTCATTGCTTCGCCGGCCAACCTTATTCTAATCCACAACTATCATATCCTCTGAGGCAACATACCCAAGGAAGAGTACAAAATCCCGCATGAAAGAACATTTCTTGATAGTTGCAAAAAATCTCTCTATGAAGAATAACTAAAATATCTTATAGATGTTGTAAGTCAGAATCAATATCAAAGCTATAAATAAGTACATCATTAAAATAAACCACTACAAATTTGCCAATAAATGGTCAAAGAGCTTTGTTCATCACGCTCATGGATTTTCTAGGGGCATTTAGAAACCCAAAAGGCATGACCAACTACTCATATGAACCTTCCCTTGTCTTGAAAGTTGTCTTCCACTTGTTACATGGTCTTATTTAAATTTAGTGACAACCACTTTTCAATTCCAATTTGCTAAATATAGAAGCACCACTCAACTCATAAAGAAAATTCTCAAGGTTAGGAATAGGAAAGTAATACTTTATATTAATCTTTTTAATGACTCTACTATCTACACATATATGCTAACTATCATTCTTCTTTGGTGTAATCAAAGTTGGCACAACACATGAACTTAGACTCACTGTAATATGTCCCTTGCTCAACAACTTAAGGATTTGTCACTAAAACTCCTCATGCTCCTTTGGACTCATCCAATAATTAAGACAATTAGGGAGTGTACATCTGGGCACATGGTCAATTTGATGTTGGACATATATAAGAGGTAACAATTCATCAGGTAGGGACTCTAGAAAAAAATCATAATACTCATCCACTAACGGTTTAACCTTTCGGGAATTTCCTCACCTTTATTATCCTTCTTGGAAATTAAAGCATACACAATATCATCTCCCTTCAATTCCTCAAGAAATTTTTTCCTATATAAAAGAAACGCCTCTTTGTTGTTTTGGGGATTAACAACCTCATCCTTATGGGACATAAGAACATTTTTTGTGTTATTCCAAACAAAGTTGTATGTATTCCTACGGCCATCATGCATCACGCATCAATCATCAAGGATGCCCAAGCAACAAATGACAAACATCCATAGAAATAATATTACACAACATCTTGTCTATATATGTATAACTAATAGAGAAAGAGATTAAACACCATTTAGAAATTTATAGCTCATTCCTTTCTTTGGCTAAGAAAGGGTGTATGGATGGGATGAGGTGTGATGCTCAATTGAAGCTTTTTAATTGCCTCTTTGGCCACCACATTGTCACAATTTCCCGAATCAATCATATGATGACAAATCTTACTCCCATAGTGCAAATAGTGTGAATTATGTTGTTCTTTAACCAACGATCACCCTCAGCCTCTTTAGGAGCAAAGCAAAGGCGACGTGTCACCAAAGCTTCTCCATAGTTACCTTATACTATCTCTTCGTTTGGTTCTTCCTCATCATATATAGGATTATTATAATCAAAAGCAATATTATCAAGCTCATCATTCTCATCATATTCATTGAATATTTTTTTACCATTCTAGTTATTAAGAGAACAATCTGCCGCTCTATAACTCATTCCTCCACATTTAAAGAACTTTGAACTAGTGCTTGTAGTGGCCTTGGCGGTCTTTCAAATGCCTTGAGGTGCAACCTTAGAAGTGTCTTGCATGCTACAGAAATTAGTGGCGGTTGGCTAGAGGAGTGTTATCAGTCATCCCAATGTGGCGGCCAATGGGCCCTTACTATTTTTTCTATAAAGTGCTCTGTGATGTGACTCCGACAAGGAAAAAATATGAAACAAATTCAAGGTCTCCTAAAGGTTTTGACGCATACCTCCAATATAACAAAACACAAGTTATTCTAGCGATTCAGCTAAATCATTATGGTGTATCAATTGGTAGAATTCCTTAGTATATTCATCCACTGACTTCGACCCTTGCCGTAGGACATGTAATCATTGATACATCACTCAAGCAAAGTTGTATGGTAGAAAGTATTGCCTCATATGTTTTTTCAACTTCTCCCATTCAATGATCTTTGACTTACCTTGACGTACACAGGTAGATTTAATTTGTTGCCACCATGTGGCTGCTCGATCTTGAAAGAGAGTCGCTACCAAGGGAACATGCTTGCCTTCTAGATCCTCAAGGATGCTGCACCCCCCCCCCCCACATGAAATTTAGGGATTCCAATATTCAAACTGGCCTCCCAATGCTAATTCGTCACATCATCTTGTCTCAGGGGCACTAAGCCACTGGTCCTTGGCGCTAATGGTGGGATTTGCCCATGTTGACTGCCTCACAGTGAGGTAATTGGTCTACCTCCTCATCACATCATAGGGTTGTGTTGGGGAAAGGATTCTCCTCATCAACATCAACCTTTGGGTCATCATCTTCAACTTGGTCATTGGACTAACCAAAGTCGGGATTTTGGCAAACAACAGTGGCTATCAAATGAACTATTTGAAGCATCAACTGCTCAACCAATTGTGACAACCTTGCTATTTCATTGTGATCATGATCTCGTCAATTCCTACGATACATCCTCCATGACATCGGGGTAGCATGTTGGACCTCCATAGGGCAACCAACTGATGAAGGGCTGGAATTGATAGGATGAACAACATTCAAAAAATCTGGTCACAGGTGCACACAACATTCCTCTCTCAAGAATTTTAATGGCAAATTCATTGAAAATAGAGGGAAAACAAAGGAAAAATAAATATTTTCTTCTTCAATATCTCATAAAAACACACAACAATGGTTTCAATGAAAGAGCCATGCCTTTATACAAATCCTAATGATATAATTATAAATAAAGAAATCTAATATTTAACTACTTTAGGACTAACTAATCAAAATTAAGGAAAATAACCATAAAACCCCTAAATAATTAAAGTAATGCAGAATAAAAACTGCTAAGAAAGCAAAAGACTTGAAAGATGTCAATTTAAAATTAAATTCTTATCCAAAATGAAACTTGAAGCCATCACGCTGTTGGAGCAATCATTCGCTATCCAGGCCGATCAATTGTCATAGCTCTCTGTTTCATTTTACACGGAGTCACGCACAGTGCCAATTGATCTCTTCGCTAGCCCAATCAATCGATTGCCCATAATTGCCAACAGGACATTGTGACTATTCTTTGTGCATTCACATTCCTCCATATAGTTCAATACTAGTTGATTTAAATTACATATGATGGGGTTGGTATATATAAATAAATAAATAAATTTCTCTTTACTAATAACTAGTTTTTAGGAAATTTAGTTATCTTACTAAGCCCACCAAAGGCAAAAAGGACTTAACTTGTCTCCCTGAAGATCTTCATTATGCAAAAAATAAAAGATAAGAATGAACTAATTTTAGTTTATTTTGAAAAATAAAGTAGAGCTATTAATGTGGGACGGAGGAGGACGGTTTTGTGACTCCATTCTGTTGTAGTGGCAGCATTTAAGAACTCAACATCTGTGAAATAAAGAGCATTTTTCTTTTTCTACAGATTTCTTTCTTCTTAACTCTTATCATGTATTGGGTAGTCGAGCTCCATTCAAGATAGTGGGAGGGATCTTGGTACGTGATTCACTTTTAGCACTTCATAGAACATAATGACGACCCAAATAGGTAGCCAAGCCAACAGAGTGAAGTCCAATAATTGTTACCACTATTAGTTACTCATGATGAGTATTACAAGATGGATCTGATTATAAAAAATTAATTAGGTATTTCTGTATCTCATCAAACGATTTTATATATCTCCGGTTTATTAATTAATTAATATAAAACCTTATTTTGCACCAGTTTACTTGTCCTACAACGCTTATCTGCCCTTTGCTGCTTTGATTAGTCCATACACTACAGGGGAATTACGTGAGGGTGTAACATAGAGAAGAACCCTACATGTTTTCATCAGTTTTGGTAGACTTTAACGTTAGTTTCAAAGAACTTTTTATATCTGTTTCTTTCCTAAAGAACAAGAGATTTTCTTGAAAGTTTCTTAAATCTTTCCCATGTGGTCATGTCTCAGGACCTGTACGTGGGATTGTTTTGTGTCAAACCTGTACATGGGACTTGGACACAGGTTACCATGTGCCATGTTTTAGCTCCTGAAAAGTGTGCACACTCTCGACATTCTCCTGAGTGATTCTTCCTGGGTTTGGAAGTTGTTAAGTACAGATGAAGCTGGACACAACCGGCACAGAAGTTTCGTCTATGAACGGTGATGAAAGTCGATCACGTCCGATGAACAGCAATTAAACATAAAAAAACTCTTGCTTGCGTTTTGTTTGACATGATGAGGCAAAGCTTTCTCTCTATTCCTGACTTTCCTTTTTGAATTGTTAAAAGAAATGCGACCATCTCATCTCCCACTAAGGGCGAGTGCATTCAACTAACTACACTAATATAAGTAGCATAATGATCATTTGACTGAAACAAAAAGATGAAAATCTTCCTCTTCCTTAACTTACTGAATTCATCTTGTTCATGATAAAATTAGTTGATTGTATGTTACAAAAGTGTCAACTGCATTGCCTAAAGGAGTCTACAACTATGTCATAAGTAAGCACAAAGAGCAGGAAGTTGAGTCAAGTGGACCAGTGATTGGATGAAATGTAAGACGTACAATTCAAGCTTGCATTACCTGAGCAATGAGATTGGCTGCGGAAAAGCACCCATGAGATCGTTCATCTGTCTAGACTGAAACTAGTGAACAAATGATCTCTAGTTAATTAATTGGACACATCATTGCATATATTACCTTGTTGTGACAAGAGATGCTTGTAATGTGAATTGAATTAACACAAAATTTAGCTCTGATGGCACTTTAGCTTGATGATTAGTTGCAGCCTGAGCAATTGCATTAGCACAAAAAGACTATTATATCATTCACCCCATCTCTTGCAGAATTTCCTTATACTAGAGATTTAGAAATTATCAATGTCAAGGATATGGTCAATAAGGTTGGGCAGACAGTAGCTTCATTTCTATTCACATTGCCTTACTTTATTCAAGTACTGTATTACTTTATTCAAGAGTACTACTTTGTATACAGTGTGAAAGTTAAGTTAGAGCTTATGTCACTGCCACTCTCATCTTTCTAATATTGTTCACGAATTTCTTTTTATTGTTGAAAGATGGCAAATGCAATTTCTTTTACTCATACTTTTGACTTTGTTTCCCGCTTGCTTTAATAGAAAGGAGCTCACTCTCATTTTTACCTTATAAAAAAAACACAGTATTACTTTAGTGATGTAACTTTCCATAATGAGCAACATTAATAGAAGAGGACACCCATTATGCGGTAGGCACTTTGTGGTGCAGCCGTACAGGCGCTATGTCTGTGAGATAGATTGAGGTGCCAAGATCTGTAACAAAGAGGGCCTCACTACTTTGTAACATGGTTCTTGCACCTTGTTACAGTGTAATATAATTGAAGTTATTTTTAGGTTATATAGATATGAGGTTCTCTAATTATGATATTAAAGATTCAAAGAAAGTTCAATGCCCGCTGTCATGCAGTATAAGTAGAAGCTATCATGGTACAACACTAAAAAAATATCAACTATTAATAAAATTATTAGAGTTATTTTCAAATAACAAACATATCCTTATCCACTTTACCACTAAAAGGAGTCACAAGCAATGGAGCATATGTAATTTTTGAAACGTCAGCAGTGTAAGTACTATTTTGCCAAAGGTAAGAACGTTATAAGTGTAATTTACCCTTTAATTAATTGTTATATGATACCTTTAATGTATAAACTATTATCTTATGCCTGATCCAACTGCAAAACCATATTGATCACTTGATGTAAAGATGAAATTCAAGATTAACACTTTTGATGGTGAGGTGATGAGCATGAGCTTGAGGAAGAAGGTGCAAGGTCTGCTGTAGAGCCCAGCAGGCTGGTACATGAACATGAAGAGCGGTGCCAGAATCTATGCGGCCAGAATCTATGCGGCCAGTTCCTCTGCATGCATATTGATCATCTTTGCCCTCAACTAAGGCAATGAACTGAGCCTCTTGCAGATTATGCCCCTCAACCCCCTAAAGCTAGACAATAAGCTGGTCTACAAGGCACACTCATACTCTTTTAAAGGAGGAAGTGATCAAAATGGCCCTGCAATACATCATATTACACAAAATATTTTAACTTTCAAGTAATAGATAAAATGGTCCTATGCACATGTAAACCCCTACACATGTGACATAAATTGTCTAAAATGCCTATTTTTTCATTTCCTTCCTTTTAACTTCACCAAGTCACTGTTCCTCATTTCCACCACCACTTGTTTTGACTCCACCTATGCCACCAGCTCCACCACTCTCGCCACGGGTTATACTACCTCCATCACCACCTTCGTCATCTTTGTCACTGCCTTTGTTTTATCAGATTTTGTCTTCTTCTCTATCATCATTTCTATCTCTTCCTCCTTCCTCTTGCCACCTCCTCTTCTTCTTTTTCCTTCTCTCCCTCTCCTCCTCCTCTTCCTTTTCCACCACTTTTCCTCCTCTTCCTTTTCCTCCTCTCCTCTCCTCCCCCTCCTCCTTCTCCTCCTATTCCTTCCTCTCTCCTCACCTCTTTCTCTCTCTACTCTCCTCCTCCCCTTTTCCTCCTCAATCACCTCCTCTTCCTCCTTGCTATCTATGTAGTTTGTTAAGATAGTTTATTGTAAAAACTTATGGAGAGATTGTTATTCATAATGTTATCTTATTTACCTTTTATTTAGCAAATTTGATTGTCGACTGTCGGCTATTGACTGTGAGCACGAGGTTTGGGTTAGCATTAGAGGAGGTTCAAAATCAAGTAGAAATAAAACCCACTCTTTGTTTCGAGTAGAAATAAAACCCACTCATCATTTTGAGTAGAAATAAAACCCACTCTTTGTTATGAGGAGAGGAGAAAGAGAAAATGGAGAGGAGGGAGGAAGGAAGGAAGGAAGAAGAGGAGAGTAGGAAAAAGAAGAAGAGGAGATGGCAAAAGAAGGGAAGAAGAGAAGGTTATGGTGGAAAAGAAAGAGAAGACAAAATTGGATGAAAGAGAGGCAGTGATGAAGTCAACAGAGTTGGTGGTAAAGACGGTGTAACTGGTGGTGGAGCCGAAGCTACTGAGTGTCCATCTTATGTAGTTTTTTTAACCTCACTATTACCAATGTCATTGACGAGTGTATATAGGGATTCTAACATTGTACAGAGAGATTTAACATGGTTCATAGCTACTAGGTAGGCTTCTGTAAACCATGCTAGAACATGGTCAGGCCACATGAACTCTGATTTATACTTGGTAGATGGTGGGGGATCAAAAGAAACTTGTGAGGGACCAAAGCATCCTAATTTAGCTAGTTGGATATCTTCTATTTGATGTCCTCCTCAACATCCTCAACTTTATAGGATTTGCCAATCATCAATCACGATGCCTCAATGGAGCATATGCTTGTTCACATTAAGTTCACATTAATGTCAGAAGTTCGTGTGCTATATTGGCATTGATCTTGATGGTCGACAGATCTTGTAAAGTGGAGGATGTCATAAAAGATATAAGTATTAGAGTTTTTTCCATATTGCCTGGCCGAAGAATGAAAATTTTCATATTCCCTAGATTTGAAACGGAAATGTCATATGACCTATTTATGGACCAAACTGCCCTTAGGTTTCCACTATATCATGTTTTAAAGTAGAGAGTAATAAATGAACACTGAAATAGTGTTGCACCATTCCAGTGTCCTGGGAGTCATCGGCGGCGAACGGAACTTGCCAGCGGAGCTGATTGGCAGTGACTCACCGGTGAGCGTCGATGAACAAGAAAAAAATATTTTTTTACACCGCAGACGCTATGTGAGTACTCGAAAGATTGCATTTCGTAGAAATGATCCTTCTTTTACACCGATCATGGATAGGATTGGTATTTGCATCTATTATAACAAATAGGTAGACAATGATGACATGTATATTGGTGGAATGGCAGGTCGATGAACATTCATCCGTCGGTGAGCTTTGGTGAGTTGTTGGGGCAAATCAAAGCACGACTTTCCGTTAATAGTAATGTTAGTTTGATGTATTTTAATTCATCCTCTCAATCATCCATGATATATGAATTAGAAGACAATGAGGACCTCCAATTAGTGTTTTCCATTCATAAAAAGGCGAATAAGGAGGTGTTATCATTATATGTCAAGATGAAATAGCCCAACAATGGTGATAAGTCACCATCACTCTCCATAGAAAGGAACCAGGCAGAGAATAGAGCTAAATCACCTGTTATAATGGCTCTTCCCAGCTCTAACGTCGGATTTCATATCGGATTCAATGAAACTCAGATCACCTTTGAAACTGTGAGGTAACAATGAATCTTTAGATTATACACAATTGGAATATTTCATGTACTCGAGACCACAATATTGAACATATCGTGTTAAGGGTAAATCATATCATGTGAAGCAATAAACACTATGTGTAATATATTGCATTAGCAATTACACGATATACACATGCAATATAGCAATTATGAGTTGCAACATAGATATAATAACACGACATGCATTCATGTCGTGGTTTCAATAACAAGTTTTGAAATGTAGGTATGTTAAAAGAATACACGATGTTGACTGATGTTGCATTTTTTTAACATCATAATGTGCAATGCAGATTGGGAGAACCGGGAAACTTGCCCTCAACAAATCCATGTCAATCTTCTTTCACCAATTCAACAAGTAGAAAACCTAAAATAGAAGTCAATCAAAATAGATCAAAGGAATTGTTGCCAACAATAGGTGGGACAAGGACTTCATTTGATAACTACGAACTTTCATACAGCCCTTGTAATTAAGACGGTGGAGAAGGCGAAGAAGTTGAAAATATGTGGGGTGAGGATCAGTGGTACGATAATGATACAGTTGGCATGGAAAGTATGTCCGACCATGAAGAATTTAGAAATAGTGAGGTTCCTAGTAACATTGACATTGAGGCAGAGGCAAATTGGGATACAGTCGATGATTTAAACATGTTGGAACTGAATATTGGTGAAGGCCAACTAATTATGGGCAGTTTGCAAGCTAAAGATTACCAAAAGCTCCTCGTTGGGTGCACATTTTCTAAGCCTATTGCATTTCAAGAGGGTCTTGATCGACTTAGCAATAAAGGCGAATTTCACATATCATGTTGTGGATGAAAACCGGGATAAGTACGCCGCAAAGTGCTCCAATGATTCTTATAACTGGTACATAAGGGCTTCAAGTATAGGAGATCAGGTGACTGTCACGAGGTTAGTGCCGACTCATTCATGTGGAACCCAAAGGAAGTTAACTGACCATCCCCTATGATTGCACCTTTGGATAGCGAGAAAATGTTATGGCCTGTTTAAAGACTCGGTGAACATTACACCTACGAGCATAGCAAGTTACATTTCGAAGCACTGGGGTATAATTGCAAACTACAAAAAATGCTAGTGTGCAGGTAATGCATAAGAATAATCGAAGTGTTGATTTAGTGTCATGATATGGTAGTATAGTGTGCTATCATTTACAGGTTTAAACTATAGTCGGAATTCTCATTCACACGACATACGTCAATATCGTGTTACCATAAACACAACCAGTCATCGTGTATGGGTTCCGATCACACAAAAACATAAAATGTCGTGTGATCAGGAACACAATGTAAGCCATCGTCGCATAACCTTTACTAAATTGTATTCGGTCGTGCAGGTAAAGCTCTGACTGATTTAATAGATGGTGACCAAGATGAATCCTACCGCTTACTTCCTGCTTAAGGGAAGTGTAGTTATGCCAATGAGATCATGAGATATTCCTAGACCTATGGGTGGGTACGATTTCAAAAGAGTATTCTAGATGTTTGGCCCCGTTGCAAGATCTTTTAGAACAACACAGAGGTTGTTGCTAATGGTTGATGCAACTTTCTTGAAAGGAAAGCATCCTGGATAGCTATTGATAGCAACTACACTGAATGAGAACAATAATATGTTGTGCATTGCATTTGCAGTGATTGAGAACGAGTGCAAGAAAATTTGGTGTTGGTTTCTTGAATTGCTTAGAAATTTTCTATTCTCTGATCCTCCAGCCGAGTTGGATACAATCGTTTTTTATAGAAAGAAGGGATTGACAAATGCTGTGAAGAAGTTTTTCCCATCTACGCACCATAGATATTGCATCCGTCACTTGGCAGCAATTATGCTAGATAGATTGAAGGACAACTATGTAAAGAATCAGCACCATGTTGCAGCCGAAATGTTCAAACAGAATGTGTATGATGAAACAATGAACAACATTAAACAACATAATCTGGAAACATATGCTTGGCTAAATAAGATAGGTTTGGAGCACTGGGCTAATGTATCATTTCCAGGGAAAAGATATGCGACCCTCAACTCAAATAGGTCTAAAAGTGCAAATGCAATGTTAAAAAAAGCTAGATCGATGCCTATGACTCGTTTAATTGAGCACATGAGGGAGCACACTACAGCATCATTTGAAAAATGTCGGATGGACAAACAGAATATGATGGAAGAGTTAACCCCGTTTGCCTGAAAACACATCCAAAAGAGGCGAGAAGAAGCAAAGAATGTGATTGTATTGCCTGTCTCAATGTATGAATTCCAGGTTAACTCGTTATATCACTAGGTACATTGCATTCATACGGCGATGTACATAGGCAATATGTATGCGTGAGGACTTCATATCATGTTAGTTTAAACACATTATTTTCATTTATCGTGTAAGTAGATATGATTTATGTAATGATCGTATGATACGTCGTGTAATTGAGAACACGACAAAGTCGTTTATCATGCGCTCATACTCACGATATTTTCTTCACATGATGTGGTAAACCTGGTTGATCATACCTGACATGGTTAATCGTACCTACACATGTGGAAAGTTTCAACATCTGGGTCTACCATGTAAGCATGCAATCGCAGCAATCGATAATAGACACTTCTATGTGTCTAAGTACTGCCAAAGATGGTACCCTACTGAAATGTACAAATTGTCCTATCGAGAGCCCTTACACCCAACGAAGGATAGGCACCTGTGTGCACCGGCTAGAGTTATGCCTAATTTAGCCCACCTATCCCTCAAAAGCAGCGGGGGCCTCCACGAAAATTTGAATAAGTCACAACCGCCTCTTAAAGCCCCACGAAAATGTGGATCATGCGGTCCATTGGGTTATAACCGCAAATGATGTACCAGCGCACAAGGGGGGGCTTCCCAATGTGGTAGATGTCCCAACGACAAGCCCAAGGAGGTTGAATAATAAAGTACATCAATGGCGTAAGGAAGGGGAGTATTGATCAGGCTTACCTTTTCTACCCCCATTCTTCAAATGAAATTTTTGTATATGCATCGTGTTATCAACAACACGTGATATGCAATTACCGTGTTCCTAAAGACACAAAATGTTTTACATAGGGTATATTATATATTTGTATCGTGTAATTGACAGCACAATCAAAAGGGGTAACATGCTACTAATTACACGATAAAATTAATTGATTATAAATTCTTTGGTCAAGAGTGTCAATTGATTACACGATATTGGTCATATCGTGTGTTCGAACCCACTACAATTTCATGATAGTAATGACCCAATTCCAGAGGCATCATTTCCAAAGCAGCACCACAATGTCTGCTGCATCAATACCTTCCATAACCCAGTGGTTCGTAACCCTATATATATATATATATATATATATATATTAGGGTTACGGTTTATAGAACGCTTACTCACTAATGGTGTATCTTCCCCCTGTCAGATACAGTCCTCACCTGCATCTAGGGGGGAAGAACGTGACCATGCTTTATTGCAATGTCTTGAATGGTTCGTCCCATTGCATCTAACTGAAACACAGTGAGATCCCTTTGTATATCGAAGGAGTTTGCAAGGAAATTACTTGCACAATGATGTTCTTCGCAGAGATGGGTCATTTGGGAGATTGCTTTAGTGGCGGCTGGTGAATTAGCCCTCCATCGAATATGGTCCTCACGTATATCCAATGGTGGACATGATTTGCTAGACAGTGATATATCAATGTCTACAATGATCCATCACATTTGCACCCTATCTATTTGAACATGTGATGTGAATAATAGTATTTTTGATGTCATGAACCAAGGTTATGTAAATTAAAATATAAGTACCATTTATTGATTTTTTATCCAAACACACAAATTGAGTAATTATATGTAGGTAGTCCATTTTGATACACGACTAAGGCAACAATCGTCTTCGTAATAACACGCATTGAAATGTATCATTTCAATGATAGGATTTAATTTGTGTCGTATGTACGATAGCACAACCTAAGCGACTATCATCAGATTGGTGAGGTGATATGCAGATGTATTCTTCTAATCGCATGTTGTGGGACACAACATTGTACATATCGTTTGATTGAAAGCACGACAACATTAACGACCTGGTGTTCCCAAGAATGTACAATACGATCATATGCTTTCTCACATGTAAGCAAACGAATCATATGCTAAAACACATGACTAATTGCACTGTCCTGTAAAAATATGATTTCCATAGAAGAAACCATTTAAACGATAACATGACCTCAATGAGTATCATGAAATCGATAATATGTTAGGATGCCATTTCGGGTTTCCTATTAAATTCTTGAGGATTAGTTCCCGAAGAGTTAGCACATTGAACGTTATTCTACTTAAATTCCAGAAGAGTAACTCCTAAAGATTCAGATCAATTTATAGAGTTTCAATAACTTCCATAACCCAGTGCTTCAGAACAATCCCACCCTGCCTATAAATATAACGGTGACCCATGGGCATACCAAATTCAAGGGGAGGATGCAAGAGAGAGGAGGATCAACTGTGCCTTGGCGGAACCTTTGTGACATTGCTATCTCACCATTGTTCAATCATGTTACTTGCTATACGCGGTTTTCCTTGGCCTATGGAGGCATCTTATAGCGGGATCGTGTTCGGTTAGTGGTGTAATTTCAATGTCGTGGATGTTCTGTCATATCTCTATAGCGTGGTCTAGTAGTTTGCAAGGAGATCTGACATGGAGATCGCTCGCCGCATGCTATTTTGCACATCGACGGATCATACAAGAGATTGGTTTAGTGGCATCTGGTGAATTGTCCCTCCATCAAATACAGTCCTCACCTATATCTAATGAACGGCAAGATTCGCTAGACAGCGATATATCAATGCCTTGAATGATCCATCGCAGTTGCACCCTATCAGTCATGAAGACAGTGTTCTTTGGTTTTTGCCAAAAAAATAATTATTTGTTGTTGTATTGGGCCAATGTTATATAATGAAATGTATTAGTTATAAATTTGTGAGTACGCATGAGAATATTACCTAAATTCATTTGTTTTTTTCCTCATGTGGTTTCTGAATAATGGTATTTCTGATAACACGACCTAAACTATTATTGTAAGATCGATGATACAATGACCACCAAGTTATTCGAAATAAAACGTCGACGGTCTGAATACTCGACATTGGTACATATTGTATTCTCGATTACAAGATAGAATAATAGGCCATACGTGTCACTCATGTTCTTATTAGCAATACGTGAGATACATTTAGTGTATGCTCAGTCACACGACAAATATAGTGGCCGTTTGTTAGGTTACACGAAATGAGGGCAAGCTCACCGAACCTCATGGTTCAGGCCAAACTTGTAGTGCAGCCCAAACCTTATCATTTGGGCTACTGAGCCTATCGGTTCGGGAATGATTTAACATTCTCATGCTGCCAAACCATCGTGTTCTTTCCTATCTCACTATATATTAGGATTAGGGTTCGTGCTTGGCCAGCGTGTGTTCAGCAATGAGATGGATCATTCGGGAGATTACTGTGGTGGCGGCTGGTGAATCAATAGTGGATTGGATATGGTCCTCACCTATATCCAATGGAAGGCAAGATTTGCTAGATGGTGATATATTAATGCCTCAAATGATCCATCGCAATCGCACCCTATTGGTGGAGTGTGCATGGAGATTATAGACACACTCATGTTCTTCGTGGAGACAGATCATATGAGAGATTGCTTTAGCAGTGGCTGGTGAATCCCTCCATCGGATACGGTATTCATCTATATCCGATGGAAGTCTTGGTTCACTAGACAGCGATATATCAATGTCTCAAATGATCCATCACTTTTGCAACATACAGGTCATCAACATCCTCTAAAGTGGTCATCAAGAAAATTATTTGTTTTGGGTTACTGTTTGAAACTTTCCTATAACCATCCTCGTTCACGAGAACGTTCAGTTGTCAGTTAGGATACACGACATCCATCGATATTGTTTGTTTGATTACATGACTTCAAAGATGTCCTAATAGGAGATGTCTTATACGCGATAATACGTCCTAATACAAGATGGCGTGTATGCGATATAACACAACCTAATAGGAGATCGTGAGAACTATTATACATTGGATATATGTGTACTTTTGTTTCACGCTTTTGATGACATGACATTGGTACATATCATTTGATCGAATAGATGCCATCTGGCTAAACGCGACTTCATGCAAATACTAACATGATAACAACATGTATTTCTATTCCAATGGATAATAATAAAATAAGGGGTCAAAAAATAAGACATTTGTCAATTAATTGCAGAGTGAAAAAAGTCTATTGTCTAATTACAAATCATTTGTCTCCGGATCGAATTCCTCATCAATTTGGGCCTGAAGAATAGTGGCACAGATCTTTGGCCTGACCAAGCCCGTTATCTCGAGTTGTCTAAATTCAGGCTGTAGGACTTCCCCTGCTAGCTTCATGATGTAGTACATGAGGTACAAACCATAGTCTTCATTTGTTTCCTCGTACAGGCATTTGTTGATCTTAGTCATTGGCAACTGCTGAGCACCCTTTATCTTAAGGGCCTTCTCCATTCCATTGGCAACATGTTTCCTGACACTGTCCCCTACTGCAAAGTGGTGACCATGGTCACCCTTTAGGGGATTTTACCATCTAAATCGCTTCTCCCTATAGTGGACAATAAGCAAGAGAAAGTGGCCCGTGACATAGATATGAATGAAAATGCTCTCCATGTTAACATTCAAGCCTCTCAACAATATGTCAGCAAGTTTGCCCTCTTTCTCCACCTACCCTTCATCCGTGCCAATGTTAAAATAGTGCTAAATGGTGAACTTGCCAAAAAAATAGTTGGGGCACCTACCTGAATTTCTCAAATTTCGTTCATCAAGAAGTTGGAAGAAGAGTCTATGACCTACACAAAAGCAAATGTATTAGTAATGACACGATAATCGATAGATCGTGACATCTTTTACACGATAAGTGATTATATCGTATGAACGATAACACGACGCATTTACAAGTCATGTATTAATTAATACGCTAGTTTTACTTCAGCAATTACAGTCGAAACTTATTGTATTAGGAAAACAACGATAGATCATAGGTCGTGTAATCTATAAAACAATAATTAATTGTACATCTTTGTGAGTTATTCAATCGTTTGATTGATAAAAAGATAAAGGTTAAAACATATGAGCAATGAAACGATATTACCTCATTTGTTATGCACTTCTTCTTTAACAGAGATAGGTAGTCGGTGTAGAGTAGTGTTTCTATGGGCCACGCCTTATATGGGTTCGACAAAAATTCCATGATAATGTCCTTATCTGCCTCATTCTGAAGCTCCATGTGGAACACCAACTATGTGTCGAGATAGTCCTTTGGCCACAGACTAAGCTCCTCCTTATTTGTACTATCCTCCTTATTTGTCTTAGTCACAGTATTATCTTCGACCTCTATCACATTGCAGATACTCTCCATTACTTCTGCATCTACTAGAGGAGTATCCGATTAAGTGCTACCACTGGAGCCAGAATTTGAGGTTGCTGGTTCTGGGGTGGGAGACTTTGCATGTGCCAGACGGATAATGCATGGGATAGGGACCAATGTCAAAGGTACATCATTACCAAGCTTTGCAGGCTGGGCAATGTGTCCAAACTTGGCTAACTTCTCATAAATGTAGCTGTTGAAACGCTTCGGCTTCTTCCAGCCTTGAGCAGAGACTTTCTTCACAACCTCCTCACCTTGAGCAGGTGGTTCAACTATGGTGGACCTCGACTTCTGTGGCACAGATGGTAAGAAGGGAGCACCAGGAGCAGCTTTCTGCTTGAATTTGAGTTTTATTGCTTCTTTTGGAATTGCTCCTTATTTTGTTTCCTGGGGTGCTTCTGGTCCCTCCAAGGGTTGTACTGGTATCTCCATTTGTTCTTCTAGTCCCTCATAGGGTTGTTCCGGCCCATTGCAGACTTGAGCCACGACCTCTGGGGGAAGGTCCTGTTCCTCTACCTCCCAAGTAAGGTCTGGTTACACGACCTCCCAGGGTTGTTCTTCGACATCCTGGGGTTGTTGATTGACCTCCCAAGGTGGTTCCACGACATCCCATGGTTGTTCCATGACATCCCATGGTTGTTCCATGACCTCCCGTGGTTGTTCCATGAATTATGCATTTAGTTTCATTAAAAATCTAGTTATTATGATCCTTTGTAACTTTGGACCAGTCATCTTCAGTTTGGTGGCATCTTACGGTTGTCATTTGTCTGTATTTAAGAAGTAATCAATTTTGTTAGTAAACAAATGGTATGCACGCCAATCGTCTTTTACCAAACACGATGAAACTGCATATCATATTGATGGAAAAATGAAAAGAGGACTAATCGTGCTCATAATCACACGACCACAAGAAGATTGTTTTCAGAAGTAACGGCTGCTTCAATGATCTTGTGATCGATGACACAACCATCGTCTTTCTTAATACATGACTCTTTAGTCTATCATGTACTCGATTACACGAAGATCCTGTAACAAAACACGATACGTTAAAATGTTGTACTTACTCAAAATGAATCCCTCGTCCACCGACTGAGGAACATGTACTAGTTGATCTTCGAGGGTAGATGGTTGGCGAGCTTCTCTGGATTTTGAAGCTCTTGCTTTTAAATGAACTAATGGTGATCCTTCAGTTCTTGGAGGAGGGGTTGATACTTGGGCAACATCTGGTTGAAGGGGTTTAGGCGGTTGTTTTGTCTCTAGTTCCTCGGGGGGCTGTATCTGATCTATGAGGCTAGTTGCCACCTCGAGATCGTTCATAACATGCTAGAGTGCAGCTTCCACTCGCTCCATGTTCCATCCCTGCTCACCGTAGAGAACAACCTTCTCCAAAACAACATCACAAATCCCCAACATGACATCAACTAGCATGACAAATTATTCAGTGACGTCCTAGCTGGAATGTACATGCCCCAATGTCTCGCCGTAGAGGGCGTGGGTGGGTCTCATTTGCCAAAAAGTATGCGTACCCACCTTCTTAGCCTTTGGGGTCACCCGCTGGCCATCCATGAAGTGCGCCTCTTCAACAATTGGTGTGATTCGCATTATAATTTGCGAGTCTGGCTTCAGCTGCATGAAGACTCCTCGTACTACTTCCTCATCCAGTGATGGGCTAGAATCTTCTTCCTCTCCTTTTTCATCGGTCGGGTCAAGTTTATCGGCCTTCTACATGACACTCAAAAGTTGGGTAAATCTGGGCCACCTTTTGCACCTCGGGCTGCATGGAGGACCACTGGGAGCCCGTATGGAAGTATGCTCATAAAACCATACCTAGCGGACAATACAAAAGAAAATGGTCAGTAGAGTAAATGGTCAATATCGTAAGCATGACAAATTTATCGTGTTGCTGATAACATGCTTGGAGTCACATCATGATTCCGATAACACGATACTTACCCATCGTGTAATGACTAATCCATGATATTACACTTAGTCGTGTTACCAAGATCACATTAGGTCTACGTGCATGTTATATGTCATATTTCCGATAACATGATTGACTATATTGTGAGAGCGATACGGCAATATACATGTGTGTGTAAACATATCATGTCATTAGAGAGATTCTAATGGTCTTCAGCGTGGTATATAACATACAAGCGTTACCTGGAGCACTAATGAAGCCCCAACGAGAGTTTTAGCCGTGGCGGAACGTTCATCCTGTCTACTCATGATGTTTCAGTGGGCAGCTGATATGCCTCTCATCAACATATATTGTACGACGCCAACCCAATTGTAGCTCCCCACGACCGATAGTCATCTATGTAATCACACAGAGATTGGGATATGGCTCTATTGCTCTGTGTGAATAACACGAGGATACCCATGTGCACGATAGCCAACCGTGCTAAGTCCTAGTCTGAAACACTCTGTGTTTCGACAGGCACTTCTTTCAACATTTCTTCAACTCCTGTCTTCTCCGGCTGCTTCCCTTGGAAGAACTTCTTGTAGAATTGCCCCTTGCCTTGGGCAGCCTTCCCCTCACTACTTTCTAGTTTACACGTGTTCTCTTTTCCCCTCAAATCCATGATCATAGCCACTTCATCTACATTAAGGGGTAGTCTTTTGCCCCTTATGTTGAAGACCTCCTGTGAGTCATCCCAACACTCACCAATGAGATCATCCAATAGCGGTCTAGATATGAGATGGGCTCGCAATCATATACTGGGTAGAATCCAGTCTCCACCAATATGGTCTTGCATCCTAGACATGAATCTACAAGGTCTTTTCATAGAAGCAGTCCAGCGGGAAAACTATTTGTTCCCAGACCCGGCCTTTGCCAGTAGATTCCCTTCTTCTCTTCTACTGCCTTCACTGACTCCGCCATTTGATGTAATACTCTAACTTTACGTTTCCAAATTTGGATAGATATATGTAAATCAACAATAGGTCGTGACCATCATTAATAATCGCATTGATTCACATTATCTTACTAACTTCTAGTTATACAATAAGTATATTGATCGTGTGCTCGAACATACGCTAAGAGAAACTCTCATACACAATATCGTAATGGTTGAACATCATATTTCCAACGTCTTATCAAACACACAATATATGACTTAACATATTATTGACCAAATGATAGTCTGCTTTGACGACCTATGTCGTGTGCTCTCATACATAAAAAATAAAAAATCATGCATACAAATATACAAGATGCCTTACCAAAACTGCCATTGATGTTCTCCAAGCTGGTTTCACCACTTGTTTGGTCAAAAAAGTTTACTCCTTTACTGGGATGGCCGCAAACAGAAACTCGCTGCAAAGAACTAGCTTTGGGCGTACAGTTTCAAACTCAACTTGCAAAAAAAACTCATTCCAGAACTAATGCTGGAGTGTTCTTTGCACAATCATTCCATAATAAAAACAAACCCTAATCTTCAATGTCTGGTTGGATACATCAAACAATCTTCTCTCACGCTGCATGAACGCTGCTCAATCAGAGGACTTTCCAATCAGAATGAAATTTCTATTCAGAAAGGCCTTTTCAATTAGAGGAATCGCTGGCGTTTGAAGTTGTATGACAATGAATGCAACTTAGTGAGGGTTTTACACGATATAAAACCCTATATCTGGTCAGGGGTATTTTAGTCCAAAATTTACCTTATATCATATTATTCTAGGTTTTATGGTATTTCCGTTTAAAACCTAGGGAATATGGAAATTTTCATTATTTTGCTAGGCAATATGGAAAAAACTCTAAGTATTAAGTATGAAGAAAAAACATTACTGGACTCTGGGTCTTCAATGCAGCGGAGCATGCTTAATTTGTTAGTACTTAATCATATTAACTAACTTGTGAATTTTCGATTTTTTGGACACCTTCGAAGCTTGCTCATTTGCATTGTGTTATGACATTGTTCTTTTCTCCTTTTTTTGATGTCGATATTGTTCCTTAATTAGCATTATCGGATTGAAGTTCTTAACGTCGTTTCATTTTCACTCTCCATTGGTTATCACCAGGGGTGTAACGTTGGTCGGACTCATTAACACCATGCACAGACTTGGACATAGTCACCTTCTTCACAGCCCAAGCCTTGAAGAAAGAGATGGAGATGAAGTCATAAGATTCAACCCAAAGAGGGATGTAAAGAGGAGGATTTTAAGGTCGACTAAGTGAGTTCATCTCCCCGCCATCTAGATATACAATCTCATGCCTTGTTACCTGCTCATAGCCCTTGTTCCAGTAAAATGGAGGTGGCACATTCACTCAAGACTAATATATAGTTCAAGGACATTATAGTTCGCACATTAATGTCAATTTTAACAAGGCCAAAAAAATTATGGGAAAACATAATATGTGGTAAACTACAACGTAGTCTATGTGGTACACACAAAAAATGTACTCCTTTTCTCCAATATTAGTACTTCTACTTATTTTATTTAAAATGAACTAATTTTAATTTATTTTAAAAGACAAAATGGCACTTTTTATAATACCCCTCATATTCTTCATAATTTTTGAAAAAATATAACAAATATAAAATACTATTGCCAAGGATCACCGTGTACCAAAAGAGTAATTCCACATACTTTGTATTATACAAAGATTTCCAAAATTTGGCATAACATGCCTTTATACATCAGTCAGTACAAAGTTTACAAAAAAATACATGAAAAGTACAAAAACTGTAATTTTACAAAGAAAAGCTCTTCGTCGACTTCTTCGTATTCAAATCACACACCTCCAGAATCTGTGGGTGGGTGAGTAATTTATACTCAGTAGGCTGAGTTAAGTTCTAAAAATATGCACGTAGAAATATCATGCCATCTTTCTTTTTCAAAATCTGAAAACATTGATTGTCACAGAATGTTGCGATACCAGACGACTTACACCCGCACTCATGGGGCAACGGGAGACGGAAGGAAAGGGAATTCCCCATGATATCCCAGTCCTGTGCGCGCCGGAAGCCAAATTTGGCGGTATCCAGAATCATAATAACCCTTAGTTTCGAGAAACCAAAGACTATCCAGACGTTATGATTACCCAAAAGTCGAAGAATTTTTTTGAAAGAAGAAGAGGCTTTTAAAGACAGAATTGTCTTTGAGAAATATCTTTAGCAAAGCTTGGCGAGTCAAAATCTCAGCATACGGTTTAGAAATTAAAGCCGCCTACCTATAATGCGCGCGAAGTATAAGAGAACTCCCTCGTAGAAGATCCTTCCTTCGAGACAAAAATTTGGCAGAATAATGGTCCCAACGCGTAGAGCACCCTCGATTTAGTGAGGTACGACTTTTGAACGGGCTGAAACGGGTGTAAAATGGTCCAGAAACAGTAAAAGAAGTGAAAGGGAGAGTTTAGAGAAGGGGCACATTTTTCGAGGTCTTAGAGGGTTCACCTTGAGAAAATAACACTTCCAGTGCATAGATCACCCTTGATTTAGTAGGAAACGGGTCTTGGATCACAAAATTCGGGTTTAAAATGGGTCGAGAATGAAGAAAACAGTGAAAGGGGAAATTTGCAGAAAAATTGGCCCGAATGGCCTTAAATAGGCAAGGGAGGTGGTGGTTTCTGGTGGGTGCCCGCCGGAGCCGCTACAAAAATCGGGTGGCGCCCGCTGGGCCACCGCAAGCTGTGGGCACGCGTGACGAACGCGCGTTCGTCACGCACGCGCTGATGAACGCGCTTTCGTCACGATGAATGCGCGCCCGTCACGCGTTCGTCGCACGTAACGCGAGCATCCAGCGCGCGCCACGCGGCTTTAGCCGCGCACCGCGCCGATCCATTTTTAAAAAAAAACAATTTCAAAAAATCGTAACTTCCTATCCCGAACTTCGTTTGGTGCGTTCTTGGTACCGTTGGGCTTGTATTCACGAGCCCTACAAAACTAGACCATTTATGGACTAGTTTACCCCTACATACAAAGTGGGTCCTGCCGGTTTAGAGCACTTTTCTCAAGGCCGTAACTTTTATTCCCGGTCTCAAATTTTCGTATTTTTGCTTGTCTTAACGAATTATAATTAGACTTAAGAAAATAATAAAATTTATAAAATATGAGAAAAATAGGGTTATTACAATCTACCCCCCTTAGAGAAATTTCGCCCTCGAAATTTGACGTTGAATAATTCAGGATACTTCTTTCTCATCTCACCTTCCAGTTCCCAAGTGGCTTCTTCAGACGAGTGATACTGCGATAGTACTTTGACTATTAAAATCCAAAATTTTAACTGGTTTTTCTTCAAAGGATAAGTCTGGCTCAATAGTGATTAGACTCTGATCTAGAACATGCGAGGAGTCTCGAATGTATTTTCTAAGCATAGATATGTGAAATACGTTATGGACATTGTCAAGTTGTGGAGGCAATGCTAATCTGTAGGCCACTGCTCCAATTTTATCCAAAATTTCAAATGGTCCTACAAAGCGAGGACTTAGTTTGCCTTTAATTCCAAATCTCATGACTCCTCGGGTTGGAGAAACCTTTAAAATTACTTGATCTCCCACGTTGAAGTTGATATCTTTCCGTTTCTGGTCAGCATAACTCTTTTGATGACTCTGGGATGCCAATAAATGATTCTTGACAAGTTTCACCTTATCTGCACAATGTTGCAGAAGTTCAAACTTGATTAAACTTCGTTCTCCTACTTCATTCCAACATGTCGGCGATCAGCAAGGTCCATATAATGCCTCATAGGGTGCCATACCTATACTGTTATGATAGCTATTGTTGTAGGCAAATTCGACCAGTGGTAGATGTTCGTCCCAATTACCCTTCCAATCCATTGCACATGCTCGCAACATATCTTCCAAAGTTTGAATAGTTCTTTCTGATTGTCCATCTGTTTGTGGGTGGAAAGCAGTACTGAACTTAAGATTTGTACCTAATTCCTCTTGAAGTCCTTGCCAAAATTTAGAAGTAAATCGACTTCTCGATCTGAGATACTTGAAAGTGGTATTCCATGTCGACTCACAATTTCCTTCACGTATAATTTTGCCAAAGAGTTTAAGGATTGCTTCTTTCTTAAAGGAAGAAAATGTGCACTTTTTGTGAGTCGATCTACAATTACCCAAATGGATTCGTGGCCTTGTGAAGTTCTAGGTAGTGCCGAGACAAAATCTATAGTGATATGTTCCCACTTCCATTCGGGAATCTCAATCTTTTGAAGGCACCCCAACGGTTTTTGATGTTCAGCCTTAACTTGTTGACAAGTTAAACATCTGAAAATATATTCTCCTATATCCTTCTTCATTCCATTCCACCAGAAACTCCTTTTTAAATCTTGATACATTTTTGTTCCCCCTGGGTGGATGGTGTATTGAGACTAATGCGCTTCATGTAATAGGTCTTCTCTTAGCTCAGGTATTTCAGGTATTACTAGTCGTCCTCGAAATCTAATACTTCCATCAGAGCTTTTGGTGAAGTCAGGTGTTTCAAGCAAAGCTTGTACTTCTTCATTACTTTTCTGACTTGCAAGAATACGTTCAACTAGTACCGATTTCACTTCTAGGTTGGCAATGAAGGATTTCATATTTCCAGATTGTACCTCGGGTTGGAAACTTATTGTTTCCTCCAACAGTTTCCATTCCTGAATAAGCATGAAGGCTAATTCCTCGGATTTGCGACTTAAGGCATCAGCTACTATGTTGGCTTTTCCAGGGTGATACTTAATAGAGAAGTCATAATCTTTAAGATATTCAATCCATCGCCTTTGTCTCATGTTGAGGTCACTTTGGGAAAATATATACTTTAAACTCTGATGATTGGTAAAGACTTCAAATGTTTCCCTATATAAATAGTGCCTCCATATTTTTAATGCAAAAACTACCACTGCTAATTCCAAATCATGAGTAGGGTAGTTACCTTCATCTTTCCTTAATTGCCGTGAAGCATATGCTATCACTTTTCCGTTTTGCATTAACACACATCCTAAGCCTCTTTTAGAAGCATCGTTGTATACGACAAAACCTCCACTGCCAGTTGGCAATGCCAAAATAGGTGTTGTTGTAAATTTTTCCTTCAATTCTAGAAAACTCTTTTCACAAGTCTCGTCCCAAATAAATTTTACTTCTTTCCTTGTCAATTTTGTCAAAGGTAAGGCGATGCTTGAAAATCCAAGTATGAATCTTCAGTAATAACCAGCGAGGCCTAAGAAGCTTCGAATTTCTATTACGGTCTTCGGTCTTTCCTATTTGATGATTGCTACTATCTTAGTTGGGTCCACCGATACCCCATCCTTTGAAATGACATGTCCTAAGAAGACCACTTGTTTCATCCAAAATTCACACTTGCTAAACTTGGCGTATAGCTTATAATTCCTCAGCGTTTGTTGAACTACTTGCAGATGCACACGATGTTCTTCTAGACTGCTGGAGTAGATAAGAATATCATTGACAAAGACGATCACAAACTTATCCAAGAAGGGCCGGAAAACTCTATTCATGAGATCCATGAAGGCAACTGGTGCATTAGTTAAACCGAATGGCATCACTAAAAACTCATAGTGGCCATACCGGGTACAGAAAGCTGTTTTAGAGATATCCTCATTCCGAATCCTCAACTGATGGTAACCCGATCGCAGATCTATTTTGGAGAAAACTTTGGTCGTCTGCAGTTGATCGAACAAGTCATCTATACTAGGCAAAGGATACTTGTTCTTTATAGTGATGGCGTTGAGGAGTCTGTAGTCAATACAAAATCTCAACGACCCGTCCTTTCTCACAAATAATACTGGCGCTCCCCAAGGAGAGACGCTAGGTCGGATAAATCCTTTCTCTAGTAATTCTTGTAATTGACTTTTCAATTCCTTTAACTCTGCAGGAGCCATGCGGTACTGTGCCTTAGAGATGGGGTTAGTTCCTGGCATCAATTCAATAGAAAAATCTATTTCTCTCACCGGTGGCAATCTAGAGAGGTCTTCTGGAAAAACGTCGGCGAAGTCTTTTACTACTTCAATACTTTCCAGTTGAGTTGTTGTAGCTTCTTCAGTTTCCATGGTAGCAAGGTAAGCCTGACATCCTTTGGCTAAGAGCTGATGAGCCTTGATAACCGAGATGATACAAGGTTTGGAAAAATCATGAAGCCCATGGAAAGTATAACTCTCTTCTCCTTGAGTAAAGGTCACTTTCTTCTCTTTACAATCTATTAACGGCCCATTAATGGCTAACCAATTCATACCTAATATGATGTCAAAGTCGGTCATATCTAGGAGGATGAGGTCGGCCTCCCACTGATGTTTCTCTAAGGAGATGGGTATCCCTTGAAGAAATTCATGAGCTAAAAACGTTTTTCCCATAGGGGTGGACACTTCTAAAACATATCCTAGATTTTAAATAGGATAGCCAAGGTTTAAAGCAAAATCGAACGATATGAAAGAATGTGTCAATCCTGGATCTATCAAGATTTTTGCTATTTTATCAAAGACTAGAAGGGTACCTTGAATGACTGTGGTCGACGCCTGAGCTTCTTCAGCAGTAATTGCGAAGACCCGACCTTGAGCTTTTGGTTTCTGCTATGGTCTTGATTCTTCTTGAATCTTTCTTTTTGGACAATCTCTAATCCGATGGCCACGTTCTCCACAGGAAAAGCACTTTCCTTCGGCAAGATAGCACGATCCAGATGGGTGGATTTTATTACATTGAGAGCATTTTTCTAACTTCCTCTCTCCCCTTATTTGAGATGATGATTCTGATGGCTTTTGAAGCTTACGAATATTTTGACTGTTAGACATAAACTTCCTCTTCTTTTTGTCAGGCCGAAAACCACTATTTTGTTCTCGATCCTTACGTCCAACCACAAACTCTTGGTAGTCCTGCTCTAGAATAGAGGCCAGTTCTACCGCCTTAGCAAAAGTCATAGGTTGGTAGCCAATGACTCTTCCTCGTAGTCCATTATTTAGGCCCCTCACAAACTTCCGTGCTTTCTTTAATTCAGTCGTGCAAAAGTCAGGGGCAAAACACTGCAACTGTACAAACTTATTCTCATACTGGGCTACTGTTAAAGTCCCTTGTTGTAGATCTAGAAATTCTTTTTCCTTTCTTTCTTGGATTTGAAGAGGAAAATACTTGTCATATAATACTTCTTTAAACTCCTCCCACTTGATATGATCACTATCTGAAAAGAAATTCCTTTCTGCAGTAGGCCACCAAAATGCAGCTTCGCCTGTCATTGAGAAAGTGGCAAGTGGTACCTTACGATCATCGGGGATCTTCATTGCTTTAAAAATTCTCTCGACCTCAAAGGTCCATTTTTCAGCGGCCTCAGGGCCGTCCTCTCCTGTAAACACCGATGCAAGTTTCTTAAAACGCTCCAAAAGATTATTCTTTTCATTGTGGCTATTTTCTCCTGAACTGGTTGAGTGATTAGAATGATTCGACTAGAATCCTTCGGCTTGAAGTTGTCGAGTCATTTTTTCATTAGTAAATCCAAGAAGTGGGTCATAGGGTCTCCTGTTGCCAAAGTAACCGGCGCATTACCTTCCGATGGAGTTGAACTACTTGCCGGCTGGGCATCGCTACCATTAATTTGCATCATCTAAACATGGATCAATACCATCAAGATTTAAAATAAAAATGTACTTTATAACAACCTTATAGCTATTTACATTACCCAAAAGCTAATTACAAAACATAACAACTCATATCAAACTATTATACACATCAAAACTATTTACTCGAGATTTTTACAACCTTTTTTCTCTATGTAACTAAGACTTTAGAGAGGAAAGGTCTCCGCTTTAGGACACTCAAAGAAAAAGTGGGTCATAAGTCTACAAAAGATGCACCGCTCGGGCATTCCATGCCTTCCGGTCTCCTTCTCTTTGAGGCAACACTGGATGTCTTGCTCCTCTACCCATTTGACTTATGGTGGGGGCAGTTCATTCAGGTCAAAATCCCTTTTAAGGTCGGCATTATCACCTTCTTCCTCTTCCATGGAAGGGTCTTCTTCAGACTCTTCTCCTGGAGTAGGCGAGTCTGGGATAACTATAATTTTGTCCATATCACTATATGCAGGTGAACCAGGGACGTAAGAGACTTCAGAATCTTCTGAGTCCGATATTTCAATGAGTATTTTACCTTTACAGCACTTACTCTTGCTACAACTTCCTTCCATTGGAAGCGACAGTTTACGAGCAGTAGAATGATATAAATTATTTGACAGAGATGTCTTGTGCTTGAACAGCGACACCTATTTAAACTTTACATAAAAAAATAATTCATTTAAGTCATATTAAATAAGAAAACATACGGTAGTAATATTAAAATAGGAAAAATATCCATTAAAATAATAATAATTGTATTGACTGACTTAATTACTTTTTAGTAGACACTAGAACCTTGGCTCCGATACCAACTGTAATACCCCTCATATTCATCATAATTTTTGAAAAAATATAACAAATATTAAATACAATTGCCAAGGATCACCGTGTACCAAAAGAGTAATTACACATACTTTGTATTATACAAAGATTTCCAAAATTTGGCATAACATGCCTTTATACATCAGCCAGTACAAAGTTTACAAAAAAATACATGAAAAGTACAAAAACTGTAATTTTACAAAGAAAAGCTCTTCGTCGACTTCTTCGTATTCAAATCACACACTTGCAGAATCTGAGGGTGGGTGAGTAATTTATACTCAGTAGGCTGAGTTAAGTTCTAAAAATATGCAAGTAGAAATATCGTGCCATCTTTCTTTTTCAAAATCTGAAAACATCGATTGTCACAGAATGTCGCGATACCAGACGACTTACACCTGCGCTCATGGGGCAACGGGAGACGAAAGGAAAGGGAATTCCCCATGATATCCCAGTCCTGTGCGCGCTAGAAGCCAAATTTGGCGGTATCCAGAATCATAATAACCCTTAGTTTCGAGAAACCAAGGACTATCCAGAGGGTACGATTACCCAAAACTCGAAGAATTTTTTTGAAAGGAGGAGAGGCTTTTAAAGACAGAATTTTCTTTGAGAAATATCTTTAGCAAAGCTTGGCGAGTCAAAATCTCGGCATACGGTTTAGAAATTAAAGCCGCCTACCTATAACGCGCGCGAAGTATAAGAGAACTCCCTCGTAGAAGATCCTTCCTTCGAGCCAAAAATTTGGCAAAGTAACGATCCCAAAGCGTAGAGCACCCTCAATTTAGTGGGGTACGGCTTTTGAACAGGCTGAAACGGGTGTAAAATGGTCCAAAAATAGTAAAAGAAGTGAAAGGGAGAGTTTAGAGAAGGGGCATATTTTTCGAGGTCTTAGAGGGTCCACCTTTAGAAAATAACACTTCCAGTACGTAGAGCACCCTTGATTTAGTAGGAAACGGGTCTTCGATCACGAAATTCAGGTTAAAAATGGGTCGGGAATGAAGAAAATAGTGAAAGGGGAAATCTGTAGAAAAATTGGCCGGAATGGCCTTAAATAGGCGAGGGAGGCGGTGGTTTCTGGCGGGCGCCCGCCGGAGACGCCGTAGAAATTGGGCAGCGCCCGCTGGCGCCACCGCAAGCGGTGGGCGCGCGTGACGAACGCGCGTTGTCACGTGTGCGCTGATGAACACGCGTTCGTCACGATGAACGTCCACCCATCGCGCGTAACGTGCGCGTCCGGTGCACACCGCGCGGCTTAAGCTGCACGCTGCGCCGTGCCGTGCCAAGCCGATCCGTTTTTAAAAAAAATAAATTTCAAAAAATCTTAACTTCCTATTCTGAACTCCGTTTTGTGCGTTCTTGGTACCGTTGGGCTCATATTCACGAGCCCTACAAAACTAGACCATTTATGGACTAGTTTATCCCTACATGGAAAGTGGGTCCCACGAGTTTTAGAGAACGTTTCTCGAGGCCGTAACTTTTGTTCCCGGTCTCAATTTTTTGTATTTTTGCTTGTCATAACGAATTATAATTAGACAAGAAAATAATGAAATATATAAAATATGAACAAAATAGGGTTATTACACTTTTAAAGTCCTGATCTAATAGTTGCTTCATTTGTATTTTGTCTATTTTTAAACAACAGATATCATTCTGGGCACATATTTAACATACGTAAAATATAGGAACACCTGGCTTCTCACCCCATAAAAGAGGCACTTGCCCTGTTAGACACCCCATACCAATATAACCAAATATTTTGTACTTACCCCATATTGTTCTTTACAATTTTGGGTCACCTTTACCCCCTTCCCTTTGTTCATCTACCCCAACTAATTCCTCTACTAATTTCTCCTATACGGAGAGTGTAGAGTGCCTGGCCGGTGGAAGTGTGGCGGACACGAGCCCGTGGGGGTGGCACACCAATTAAAAATTAAGTTTTTAAACACAATCTACACCAATAAGCATATATACATACATATATAAGTAATAAATAATTAACCAAAGAACATACAATAGATGAAGACGAAATTAGGAGCAAGAACGTATTGACCTTGGACTGTCCAGCCCCTTGCACGCCCTTAATTCAATCAACTCGCCCTCCAAAAGCACAAGAAAACAAGTAAGGTTGGGGATTACCTTTCGTACGTGTAGATCCCTCAACCGCCTTAAGCTTGGATTCAAATATCAGCAAAGAAAGCTTCTAACCACGTCATTTAAGCCACAAATCAGTGAGACGTCCTTCCATCCTTGCACCACAAACCGGAGGAGAGAATAGGAGGATGGAGAAGGAAGGAGGAAGGGGCGGCCACCCCTAGACAAAGGGGAGGCCGCACCTATTGGGAGAGAGGGGGCGAAATTGGGAGAGAGGAGAGAATGAGACTGGGGTGGCCCTTGCTTAGGGTTTTCTCATCTCTTCTCTCCCTTAAATACCCTTCCTTAATCCCCCTAAAGTGGGCTCTCTAATTGGGCTTCAAGTGATGGGCTTTCGAGCTAAAACTTCTGGCTAATTTAACAAGGTCATACACAACAGAAGCAGGCTCTGTCTCTCAGAGCCCGTGGAGACATGGACCTTCTCCACATGGCCAAGCCCACGATAAGGTCAATGCCTCGCTAATCATGGGTCCCACCATCAACATATAATTCGCGCATATGGGCCTCACAACGTGTTAATATACATCCTAGTCACATGCCTAATGTTCATTTGTAATGAATGTGGGTCCTAATCAATTTAGTTTTACAATGGCTCATGTGGGGTCGGTGCGACTGCCCCTACCACCCTTGGACCCCGTGGCCAATACCGACTTACTCAGACCTCGATAATATTAGATCAAATGGGCCTGAGCCCATACCCTAGTCTAACATAGAGCTGACAACCTGTGCTTTCTCTTTATCAGGAGCCAGACATGGAACTGTTTCTTAAGCTTATCTTTGATTCATCAAACTGAATGTTCTTTTTCCGAGCGTGGAGCATCCAGCATGCACCTCTTCTTCTTGTATAAGGTGTCTGACCACTGCACCCAGTCCTTTTCTCTTGTTCCTACTCTTAATTGTTGTGTAAGTAGCTATACATTTAGCTGCTTGCATGGCCCATTTCACCTTCCTTTGTTGAAATGCACAAGCGTTGATAAAATGGTTTGTGTAATCATTCAATGGGGCAATGCATATGACAGAATCACATACGCATTTGCTAAAAAAGATGGTCTATCACTGCTACCCATTATCATTTTTGACACATAAACAAGTGTAAAAATGTGAAATTCATCTCGAATGGGTTAAAACGTGTTGAACATTGGCTTGTGCATCAATTCTACTGTATACTTTTTCATTACTACAAACCTTTTAACAATGACAGATATGGGCAGTCATTCTATTTATGAAGATTCATGTATCCAAAAACATATGTATATCACTATCATTAATAGGATGGATATTAAGGGTATGTTTAGATTGGTGAAAAGCGGGGAAAAGGAAAAGAATTTTCTTAAAATCTCCTAGTTTTCACTGTTTGAAGCAATGGGAAAAGAGAAACTAGAATGAAAAGTAAGAGAAAATTGATGAAAATTTAGCTCAAAATTTTTTCACCCATCAACCCATGAATTTTGGGAGAAAATCATTATACTAAATATTTATGTCTTACTGCTACTACCACCATTACCACTGTTATTGCCACCGCTGCCACTGTTGCCACCACTGCCACCGCTGCCACCACAACCACCTCTACCACCACCGATGCCACCGCAATTACCACCATTACCTCCGCCACTATCGCCACCGCCACCACCACCATCGCCACCACCACTGTCGCCACCACCATCTTTACACCACCTCTACCACCGCCACCACCACTGCCGCCAATGCCACCACCACCGTTGCCGCTACCACCACCAATGTCACCGTCACCACCACCAATGTCACTGCCACCACCATCTCTGCAACCACCACTATTGCCGCCGCCACCACGACCACCGCCGCTACCACCATGGCCACCGCCGTGCCACCACCACCCCCACCGGTGTCGCCACCACCACCGTTACTGCCGCTGCCACCGCCGCCGCCGCTGCAGCCACCACCACCACTACAACTGCCGCCGCTACAACCACCACCACTGTCACCACTACCACCGCCGCCACTACCACCACCGCCACTACCACCACTGCCACTGTCAATTTTCTCTAACATCATTTGTGTAACCAAATAGTGGAAAATAATTAGGAATCTCCTAGTTTCTCTTTCACCTAGATTCACTTTCTCTTTCCTTTTCTCCGCGTTTCCACCAATCCAAACAGACCCCAAAGGAATGCGAGTGGAGTTCCAAAAAATGATTTTTTGAGAAGAGTACTCCCTTTGCTCTAAATTAATTGCTATATTTTGTGTTTCAAAATGACCTAATTTTAATTTTTTTTTAAAATTAAATATAACTATTACTATATGATAGAGGGAGCATTATTATTTTAAGTTATTTGGAGTAGGTGATAGTTTTAATGGGGAGCTAGATGGGTGAGAGACTATTTGACAAAATGCAACATAAATTTTTATCAACTGGTATGGGGTGTTAAGGAGCTGAGTTGAGCCGAGTAGTGGGCTAACTCGGCTTGAACTTGAACTTGAATTACCCAAACTCGGCTCAAGCTCGAACAAGTTCAAAATTTTCAACTTAAGCTCGGCTAGAATTGGAAATACAAAACTCAACTCGAGATCAGGCTCGAATTATAATAAGTAAATCATGAGCCTATGCTTGAAATAAAAATAAAAAAAGAAAAATATATCTAAATCTATAGTATATGAAGTATCACATGTAGTAAGATTCTTTTAGTATTAAATATTAATAAATACACTTTAATAAGTCTTATGACTGCACCTCAAACAACTAAAGTCACTAAGGAAAAAATTATGACAACTGAGTTTTAGTTACACATGCTCCAAAATGCAACATTACTATTTTTCGCTCTTTATTTGCATATAACTACTAAAAAAGATGCAGCAAATAGAAACTCACTTAGATAGCATTACCATCTATTTCTTCATATCTTATTTTCTTTACATACTTATAAATCACTCATAAAATAACTATTCATCAGCTTTTGTATGCCTCTAAAACATTTCAACTACATGTAAAAGAGAAACAAATTGTAAATTGGAGTAGGTATCCTAGTGCCATACTTCAGGTTTTGGAAGAATAATTTTAATTATTCTTTTGTAAACAAAGGCTGGTCTCCCTAGTGTCATGCTTCTTCTATAAGAATTCTTAGGTATATTAGTACAATATCATGTTGACCATTCGTTATATATTAATGGCTCCATTTGGTTTTTTTCAATTGAACTAATTTTAATGCAACTTTAAAAACCAAATTGAGCTATTGATTTTAGAGGAAAGGAGTACATTAGTGTTTGTGGCTCCAAAATTTTTAATTTTAGAAAACATATATTATTTATACATCCATTACAATTTAATGAGGATAAATATTATGAAAAAATTTATGAGTTTGGGCTAATGCACGTCATTATGAGCCCAAACATCATGGGCTATCTGATCAATATCCGAGAGTACAAGAGGACAGGTACCAATCTGCCCTCTAAATTATGTGCATTGTCAAATCAATATTTAAGGGCATACAATGTCAGGGTTCAAATAGTCGTGCATCAGCCTAGGCTCATGCAGTTGTGTGTGAACCTAAACTCATATAAACAAGTCTCATATATCATATATGATACATAGTATTGGCATTTATATGTAATTATATATCTTATTATATATGTCATGGATACATATTTAAATAAATAGTTATGTCTATATAAAATATATATATGTATTATTATTTTATAAAATATTATTTATATATAATTTCAAAATTGTATTCGGGTTCAAGGTTCAAGTTTGAGATCAAGCTTGAGTAGAGTAGAGTCGAGTCTGAGTTTCATTTAAAACAAGCTGAGTTGCGCAGAGACATGTTCAAACTCAACTCAAGCCT
Organism: Saururus chinensis; assembly: GCA_035235625.1. Classification (NCBI taxonomy): domain Eukaryota; kingdom Viridiplantae; phylum Streptophyta; class Magnoliopsida; order Piperales; family Saururaceae; genus Saururus; species Saururus chinensis. The sequence continues at coordinate 36,594,056 of CP141140.1, forward strand.
ATTCGAGTTGGAATCAAGTTTGAACTAAGCCCGATCTAAGTTGAGCCTAGTTCAAGCTAAACTGGACCTGCTTGACAAGCCAACTCAGCTAGATACCCATTTTATAAGAGAAGTTGAAAAATAAGTCTGCTCCCATCGTTATAGCAAGAAAATTTGCTACTTACTAACATAATTTACGTTTCATAGTGGCATAGTGTATGTTACTAACGTACATAGTGTACGTACGCTATCAACCTACATAGGAACATACCAAGTTATATGATGGCCTTGGTCTAGTCTACCGTGGACATATATGCCCCCCCTTTAACAAATTCATTTGCTTTAAGATCAAGGCAAAGGCATTACAGACTCAGTTTCTCATTTATGGATAGAGGCTTCTACTTTGAAATATAAAGGAAACATAGGTATAAAACAGGCCTGTGAATCCATTGTCTATGCGTACCCTTGGTCCTTAAAAGTCTTAGGATTATGGAGTTGAGTATGGTACTCAAATAGGGAATCGTTCCCGCACATAAGCTTTGAAACTACTTAGTGCAAAATGACTTCCATTCTGCCTTTTCTTCTCCTCCCGTGATCTATTTTGACACGTACATGTTGCTCCTGTTCCCATCTCATGAACTCATTGATGTAACAACACGACCATGAAAGCCTTCTAAATCACAGCCAACCTAATAAATCAGAGTACCACACGAGTGATGAACTAACTGAAATGATTGTTTTCATTTTGGTGGAGCCAATACTTTCGGAAGAATTTATGGCTTTTTAACATATGCTAACATGTGCACCGTCCATAATGATGATCAATGAATCTAGAGGATACCTCAATAGGATGACCAAAACCGCTTCCCCAAGCAGAAAAAGGGATCCAGGGAAGGTTAGAGCTGTTAGTGTTTGAAGCCAACAAAGCGCCCGTGCGGATCACAACCAAGAGATGTGAGTGCCCACTCAGCCACCCCAGTTTGGAGAATGCACGAGACAACGTGAAATTTAGGCCCGCCTTTTCATATATTGCCCTGGCTGCATGCGGCTGATTGGGCACTCACTTCCTATGCCAGAGTCGATTCGTCAAATAATTCCCAAGGCAATAGAGAAGCTACATACGGGGTGGGTCACATTTGGTTCCTTTCCTCCATAGTCACCATCCTCATACCATGTGACCAACGTTAAGCCCCTTTACTTTCTTTGTCTTAAATTAATAGTTATATTTAGATTTTTAAAATTAATTAATATTGATTTATTTTAAAAAAAACTGAATATAGCTATTAATATAAGAGAAAGTATCATAACAAGAGAGTCGGCCACCTTAAGAAGAGCTTGTTAGGTGGGTAAGAAGTTTGATGCTTCGCCATAGTTGTCGTACCTAAAAGCAAATTAATTGTTGGGGAGCTGAATAAAAGCATTATATCCAGATATCCACAGAGAACTGGTCATAAGGACATGTAACTTCTGATAGTTCACCATTTGGAGATGGACTTTGAAGTGTTGCTTAAGCATCTTACCAACTCGTAGCCTAGAAGCAAGTTGAAAGAGAGAAGCCTGAGCAAGTAAGTTAAAATTATTGAACAAAGATTCATATGCAGGGGCTTTGAGTTTACTGTTAGCCAGACATCCTCATAATCAAACTTCACTAGACACTAAAAACATATCTACGAGGGACTATATCGTTTGGCATTAGAATACTAGGATGAATGAAGAGGAGAGGCTGTTGGCGATTCGATCCAGCTATTTTCTTGCCTCAGTGACTTGTACAGAAGCTCAATTTTAAATTTGCCAAGCCAAGTTCAAACTTGGCCTAGCTAGGCTTATGCTCCTAAGTGCTATCCCTGTAGGTTAGGTTGTCGTGGGTTTGGGAGGACTCTGAGCATGCACTTAAGTCCCCCGATGCCAATTTTCTCTTTTAGTATGGTGATCCTTCGGTAATACTCTTGTCCAACACTATGGCAGTATTTTGAAAAACTAAATGAGTCTATTATTATGAGACGAATAAAATATTTTTTTTTTATGGTTTCAAGTAATTACTAAAACGTAACAAAATAAAAAATATTAAAAAAAATTATAAACTATGCATGTTACTCCCCTCTATCTCATTAAATAGAAAGCCAAAATGAATTAAACTTAGTCAATTAACATAGGATGGAGGAAGTATTAAATGTATTACTTACGAAAAGATATTTTACATTCAATAAAAGAAAGTAATAAAACTAGTTTATGCCAAGTCATTGCCAAGGTCAGCCCATGGCAATGAAACTCAATACTTTGCTGGGATCCTTAACTGCCTTAGCAAGGATTATATGGTTTGTAAATTAACATAAAGCTTTGCTTTTCAAGTGTTTACCATTTTAGCAAAACAATTGGAGTTAATTTCTCTGTTCGTTTTCTAATATATTCAACACAATTAGAAAAAAAGAACAACACTATGATAGGGAAGCGGATAAATGTCAGGAGCAGAAATCTAGCACCTTTAGCCATGGCAGATGCTGGGGCACACCACAAAAGCTGAAGGGGACAGCTTAATTACACAGCTGAGAAACATTTTTCCGATAAAGAATACGTGGGATGTATAACAAGGGCTCCATTTCCATGAAACATCCCACCCAAAGGCATCTTCCAGTAAGTGGGTTGGGTGCATGATCTGACCCTTGAATTCCAAATGGTTTTTTGTATTGGACCCTTGAAAGTCTTAACACTTTTTTACCCTATAAAAAGAAAAGAATGATGAATTAGTCCCTAACAATCAGTCTTTAATTTGCACCCTTTCTATGCCTTTTCCCAAGTGGGCTGCACGTTGCCTCACCCATGGCCCACCCCAACAATTAGGCCCACCTTTCCCTGGTGCTTCCTCTGGCCCCATCATCTCCACACTGCCCTTTCCAGCTCAGTGCCCAAGACCTCCTTTTCTTTGTGCATGTACATGAATATTAAATGTATCTTTTTCACAAGGGCGACATGTGGTGGGCTACCGGCGCGTGCCTGTTCAATCCATGGCCATTTATGGTCCTTGTACTGACTGGCCCCGGAGTGCTGCTGATTATATATACCAATGCAGAAGAAGATAGGGATTTCCATTCCAGTTTCAGTATCTTTCTTGTTCTTGTTCTTCTGTACAAATATAGTGGAGAGAAAGGGAGGGAGGGAGAGACACAGTAGCTAAGTAAAGGTCATATGGGGTCTGAGGAGGGAAACATGGAGCCTGTGAGGACTGACTCTTGTCACCCAGTTACTCTAAAGGTAGCAGAGTTTATCATTAGAAGCTGTTTAAGCCTTTTCTTCTCTTCTTAATTAGATTAATTAACTTAATCTTCCATACTACTTTGGTGGGTGGTCTAGTTGCTGATTTGTTTTCTTGTCCCTCCTTTCACATGACTGTGACTTGTTAAAACCTAAAAGGTTTTTCAAAAATCAAAAAGGAAAAATAAGAAAGAAAGATTGTAGTAGTTTTTGTCAAATTGTCACACTTGTTTTTGAATGAGACCTTCCCTTAGGGACACCTTGTTACTCGATTTATTACTGCTTATTTGACTCACTCAAGTACCACTTAATTTAAAAGATGAAGTATTGATTATGTTGTTATTAATGATATAATTATGTATGTTAGTGTTCATCAGTTTGGATGTAATTGTGATTCATCTTTTTGCAGTTCAGTGGCATTTACTACAGGGTAAAATTCCAGTCCAAGGGAGGAGGGGGTAATAGTGGCATGGACCGGACGCTGGGCCCAAAACCGGTGCAGGGGGTCATCCAGGAGCGGACCATTCTGAACGGGATCACCGGAGTGGCCTCCCCGGGGGAGATCCTGGCCATCCTCGGCCCCTCCGGCAGCGGCAAGTCCACGCTCCTCAACATGCTTGCCGGAAGGCTCCGCCCGGGCAGCTACACCGGCTCTGTCCTTGCCAACGGGCAGGACATTGCCAAACCCGTCTGGAGGCGCCGGACCGGGTTCGTGACCCAGGACGATGTCCTCTACCCGCACCTGACAGTTAGGGAGACCCTCCTCTACTGCGCCTTGCTCCGTCTGCCCAAGACCCTCACCGTCAATGAGAAGGCCCAGGCGGCGGAGGAGGTGATCGAGGAGCTCGGGCTGGGCAAGTGCGCGAACACGATCGTCGGCAACGGGTTTGTCCGGGGTGTGTCCGGCGGCGAAAGGAAGAGGGTGAGCATAGGGCACGAGATGCTAGTGAACCCCAGCCTGCTGCTACTGGACGAGCCGACGTCAGGGCTGGACTCCACGGCAGCGCACCGCCTGGTATCAACTCTGTCAAGGCTGACTGAGAAGGGAAAGACGGTGGTGACGTCGGTGCACCAGCCGTCCAGCCGGGTGTACCAGCTGTTCGACTCGGTGCTCCTGCTCAGTGAGGGAAGCTGCCTCTACTTCGGCAAGGGGTGCAATGCCATGGACTACTTCGCCTCCGTTGGCTTCTCCCCTTCCTTCCCCGTCAGCCCGGCCGACTTCATGCTCGACCTGGCAAATGGTCAGTTTGATTACTTCCTTTCTTCTTCTTCTTCTTTAAATTTGTTAATTTATGAATTTTTTTGTACTTGCACAAAGTTCTTGATTCTTTCATCCTCTAGAGCTTCACCCTCAAATCTTCTCCACTCTGAAGTCCCTTAAGAGTTATTACTAGGGCAACAAATTTATACTAGGAGGAAGGGTGTTAAATGCCCTTCCTTTTGAAGGAGAATTTACATATACAATTAGAGCAGTGGAACAAAATACATGGGGTAGGGGTTTTTAAAGTGGTTCAACTACTGTTAACTGTTTGTCATCTGAACTTCCCTTGTAAAAACATTGCAGACAAATTTTCAGTGGCATGTAAGTTGACCTTTTTCAACCGTCCTATATCCACTCTTGTTCAACCCTCGAAGTCCTAACATTTGGGCTTGTTGCCTTGTTGTGTAGTAGGGATGATGTAGGAGCTTGTGAAAGCTGAATAGTTCTTATATTAGGGGAGTAGTAATTTTATTAGAGTCTTGTTCAGTATTTGATCGGTGCATTTGGCAAGCTCAGCCATGTCCGAGGGGAGAGGAGTGTCATCGGATTTCCATCCAACTGTTCGCTATGCACCAAGTGTAAGCTAACTTTATCAAAAAACAGAAATTGATGTGCGCCGACTTCAGTGGAAAAGTTACATTTGTTGGTGCCAATTATTCTTAGGATCCTGAAAGTGGAAATGCCCTTTTCATGAAAATTAAGTCTCCAATGGTGTCCAGGGACAGATGTATGGTCAAGACCAAGTGGGTTGATTCGGTCGGCCAGCAATTTTTAGCCCGTGGTACGTGAAGGGCTGGTCCCACATGATCGGCACTAAGAACGTTAGAGCCCAAAATCTGCAATTCTGTCTAAAGAACTTTTCTCAGTCTTAAATATCAATTTCTCGTTTGACTGTGCCACACACCCAAACTTGAATACCACCTAGGAAGAGAAGGGCCCACAAGTGGGCTCAGCATAGTGGGCCCACTAATTACATAATTTGATAGTTAGTGTTCACAATTTTAAATGAGTAAGTTAAAGAACTTAATTTATTATTTATTATAAAAAATAAAAAAAAGACTATTAATATTAGATAATTTTTAAATTTAAAATAATTAATATATTGAGGAGGATGGAGTATTAACATAATGACATTCTATGGAAGGGGCTTGTGTTAGGTAGGCGGAGCCGCTCCTCAGTCCTCCGACCTCCCCAGCAGGAGTTTCCTTCTCCGGCGCCGGCACCGGCACCGGCAGCTGGTCTTGAAAGGCGCTGGTGACAACCTCACGCACTCATCCCTCTTCTACACATGCTAAGCATTTTTCTTGTATGAATCGTGACTAAAGAGATTTGAGCATGTAATGGAGTAGGACGTAAACGGTGACGCTGGCTTCCTACTTAGGTTTTGTTAGTGGATAAAACAAGTATTTCATTGGTAGAGAGAGCGACGTCGAGCGGCGAAAAGATGGCTAATGCGTTCCAAGTGTCAATTGGGCCGAAAAAGGACCGGGCCACAGCTTTGCTTTTGGGGTATTGGAGATCGAAATGATGACCGGAAAGATGCGGCGCAATTGCCCATCCCAGGAAAGTGTATATATTATAAAAATATTTAATTTAATAATTTTTATATAAAAAAAAAAGGAAAGGAAGAATAAGACCGAAAAAGAAGGGAGTGGACGGCCCATTTAATTCACAATTATGGTCAGAACATTTGAGACCTTCCTTGGCCGCCCATAATTAATTCTTTTTAACTACTTCTTGATGCAACATAGATTAACCCTTATTAATTAATGAGGTTTAATAATTTTTTATTCTTTTGTTACAAGCTTAGCTTAGTGAAGGATTATCACGTTGGAGAGGTAATTGGGAAAAAAAAGTTAATATGCAAGGTCATGTATTAAAAAATACTCTTTTTATCTCATGTTAATGTTTATATTTAAAAAAATAGTAATTTTTTATTAAACATTAAAACTCATCAAAAGGAAAAAAATAAGTTTATAATATTACTTTTAGTGCTTAATTAATTAAATTAAATTATTAATATGAAATATTTTTTTGCCAAGTAAAGTTATTAATTTAAGACAGATAGAAAGAATATGTGTATAAATTAGATTACTGTTTTATCATGATTTTAGTTAGAGTAATGTTATTGTGACGTTGAAAAACGTACGTCAATATCCTATTTCACTTTTTGAAAATTATTTATGAGTAATTTACAAAAAATAAAATAGGATATTGATGTATCTTTTTTAAGGTTACAGAAATATTTTTCTTTCATTTAATAGTTCACCATAGGTGTACACACGTGATTAAAACCATGATCACAATGACAAATGAATATGTGGACGAGACCTGGGAACCTATTAAATTTAGGTCCTATGTTTCTCTCCCACTACGTTTTTGTTTTTGTTGACGTAGCAATCTCTTGTTGTTAGTGACCAAGCCGTGGTAATCAGGAAGATCGGTCAATCTAGATATGGCCCTTTTCTACCTCCCAAGCTCTTTGTCCTCTTCTTTTACTTATTAGAACCTGACTAGTTGGGATACCCCCATGGCCTAGGCTCAACATTTTTTGAGCTTTTCTTCATAGTTATCTTTTTATCACGATGCATTTGTTATCATAATTCCATGTGATAAAATATATATTCATGCATGCAGGCATTGGTCACGCTAATAACCAGGTTAATAATCTGGTGGATGGCAGTGAAAAAGCTAGCATTAAGCAGTCTCTCGTTTCTGCATATAATACTGTATTAGCTCCCGTGGTTAAGGCCTCCGTTGCATCAGACATCTATGCCCAAGACAATCTCTTCAAGAGTAAGAAGTCTTTCAATCTTTCCGCACTTTCTTTTCACTTTATATGGTTATGTAGTTATGGCCTTGTTGAGGCAACATTCTAAAGAATGTTGGGAGTAAAATATGAAATAATGCATTTTTTCATTCATCAACATACTTTATGTAAATATATAATACTTTACTGTTCTTTATTATTTTATCTAATTCTTTAGCTTTATTTATTAGAGAATGTTGTACGTGAGCTTTATGTGTAATGCCCTGCTTTTTACTTTTTGGCTAAAAGTTATATGTTTTCTATCTCATATTAATAACTCTATTTGAAAAAATTGTAATTTTTATTGAGTAGTAAAATTCACAACTAAGAAAAGGGGAAATGAACTTATGATAATCCAATTTAAGTACTTCACTTAAATTGAATGAAATAAAATTCTTAATATGAAATAAATTTTTTGCCAAATAAAATTAATAATTTAAGACGGAGGGAGTTTATGCCCTTCTCCAGGGATGCTTCTAAAGAGGACAGAGTAAAAAAATTCACCACCATAGTCATGAATTGATGATCATGTGATCAGAATATTTCTGAGTCAGAAAAGATGATAATAATCCAATTGCATGTTTCAGGTACAAAGAGAGAGGAAGACTTAAAAGGTAACTTGGACAAAAGTAGCATTGGCTGGTTGAGCCAATTCTCAATCCTTCTCCGCCGGAGCCTCAAAGAGCGCCGGCATGAAGCCTTCAACTCCCTCAAAGTCTTCCAAGTTTTCGCAGCTGCCATTCTTGCCGGCGCCATGTGGTGGCGGTCCGACATCCGAGACGTGCACGATCGGCTGGGGCTGCTCTTCTTCATCTCCATCTTCTGGGGGGTCTTCCCCTCCTTCAATGCTGTCTTCACCTTCCCCCAAGACCGGGCAATCTTCATCAAGGAGCGAGCATCCGGAATGTATTCTCTCTCGTCCTACTTCATGGCACGCCTGGTTGGAGACTTGCCCATGGAGCTCGTATTGCCCACTGTTTTTGGCCTCTTGTGCTACTGGATGGCAGGCCTGAGACCAGAGCTGGAGGCATTTCTCCTCACAGTAGCAATCCTCCTCTGTTACGTCTTGGTGGCCCAAGGGCTCGGCCTGGCTCTGGGTGCAGCCATAATGGACGCCAAGCAAGCATCAACGGTGGTCACAGTGACAATGCTAGCGTTCCTCCTGACCGGGGGCTTCTATGTGAACAAGGTGCCGAGTTGTCTGCAGTGGGTAAAGTACACTTCCATCACATTCTACTGCTACAAGTTGCTGATAATGGTGCAATACGGGCCTCAGCAGGCAGACCAGCTGATGGGCTGTGCAAGCCATGAGACCGCATACAAGGCTGCGTGCCGCTTCATTGAAGACGATGTCGGCCCTGCTGGATGTGCATGTGCATTGCTGATCATGTTTGTAGGCTACAGACTTCTGGCTTATCTTGCACTCAGAAGAATCAAGGCATGACATCTTTGAAGGCTGACCATGGAGTGTCGTGAAGCACCGCTAGTGATGGTGTGGATAAGTATCTCTGTTTGATGGAACAGCAAACAGAGAGAGACACGAGAATATTTGGTTTACAATATAATCTATTTTTTCTTCAAAAAATAAAAATTATTGGTCACCAAGAATAAGTCCTGGTGATCAATACAAGTGATCTTTGTCCTTAATTCTTCCCTGGTGTAAATGGAAAAAAAAAAAAACTGTAGATGCAAAGAGGCAGGTCTACTTGATGTTTTCATCAATTATTAATTAGAAGAAAGTGTCCATATGCACCCCTAATTCCCCAGTGTCCATATTAAGTAATTTTTTATACGCTCTTCTAACCTCATAAGCCCCACTATTTTTCTCACATGTTACCCCAACTAAAATAACTCCACCCTTCTCTTTCCAACTTTGGCAGCAATTCAGGCAACAACATCAACTCCAGCAGTGGCGACACTGGCACCAATAGCCCTGCCTCCTCTTCCCCCTCTTTTTCTCCTTCCTTTTCTATCTTTTTGTTTTTACCTTTTTTGGTTCTAACTAAGCCAGGCAAGCAGCTAGATTTCGCCAAAAGCTCACAACCAAGCCTGTAAGATGTGGCTAATGGCCTGGCCACGAAACCTAGAGGCCGCCGACAATGCCAGGCTTGATGGTGGCAGCCGCGGCTATAGGTAGCTAGTGGCCTGACCACAGCCACTACCATCCTTGGCAGCTTGGCCGCCATATTTGGTGTCCACAGTCAGAGGCACACAGTGGCGGATCCAGGATTTTTTATTATGGTTATCAAAAAATAATTCAAACTCAATTTAATTTTTTTCACGAACAATTATATATAGCTTACCCTTTGATGAAAGATGCTTATAAGAATTGATACCGCATTTTTCTTTAAAAAAACTAATCAACACAAAAAATATCAAAATATCATTCACTTATGTTCTTTAATTTATGATTTAAACAAAATATGAAAATAAATTCAAGGAGTGGAACCAAATTAAACATAGGACTATTTACTTATAACACTAGATAATAAATTCATAAATAAGAACACACACAAGATGAACCTGTAAGTATTCTATGACAAGAAGATGAAGCTCTTTGCTAGCCTTATTAAGTTCTATCTTTCTTTTATAAATTAATGGACATAAATTATACAAACTAATAGAAGACACAATAAAATAAAACACAAATAATAAATAAACAACATGAAAATATAGTATACTTTTGGAATGACAATTTCCCTCGATGACTCATTATATTTTGGAAGCGTTGGATGATATTTGCATTATCAATTTGGTGTGCGTAATCCTAGATCTGCTTTGAGTTCATCCGAATTGACCCTTACCGCTTGGCTTTGGCTCTTCGTAAGTTGAACTTTATCACCAGTAGAGGTTGATGGAGTAAAATCAAACAACTCAGATTTTCTTTTAAGATATTTATCCATTGTTGTCAAAACAAAATAACAAAGGTCAATTAATTATTTAAGGCATATATATAAAACACTATATAGATATATAGGTGGGGTTCATCGTATGTCAAAGAGTAATTAATTATTGCTATTTAATATTAAAAAAGTTTTTCCAAAGAGACCCGTTTATATGAGCCCCAGTTCATATAAACTTACGTGAGCCCGGGCTCTATGGGCCGTCGGATTTACATCCAACGGCCCATAATACTCATGGGTTTAACCAATGAGTTTAACCCATGAGTATTATATGCCGCCGGATATAAATCCGATGGCCCATAGACCCCGGGCTCACGTAGGTTTATATGAGCCCGGGCTCATATAAACTTTTTCCTTTTCCAAATACATCATACTAAGGAAAGTCAAAGTACATAAGTTTGAGTTGGGTCAACCACACCCTCTATTTATCACTTTAATTATAGTTTGAAGTGTGTGGTTGAGAAGGGGAATATGGGGGAGCCTAGCCATAATTACTTGAGTAATTGAAACTTGCTATGATGTATAACAATAAGATTTAAAATTTGCTTATGGATGGTGGAACCATGTACAAGACAAAAAAACAATAATTGACCAACTTTTCTTGACCTACATGAATCTTTTTAATATTTTAATAATATCAAAGTCACCCCACATTCCAAACAACAAAATAAACACCATTGACTTAGTCTTCTTAACCCATGTGATATTTTTTTAATATTTTAATTATATAAGGGCTACCTCACATTCTAAATCAACATAAATAATGATATACTATGTGGTTAGTCATTGGGTATGAGATTCTTATATTCCAAATCAACATAAACAATGAGTCAATGACATACTATAGAGTTGGTCATCGGGTATGAGATTCTTAAATTCCAAGACGCCGAAAGAGATTTTGCTATGTAAATATAAATAAAAAGATAAACTTCGTATGGGTTTTAAGAGAAAAAATATAAAACAATACCTTAATAAAGCATGAATTAGAAGATGAAGAATTGAACCACTTGGGGGCTTTATTGCTTAAGAAGAGAGGCTTGTATATGGGCTTGGCTAGTTGGCTGGCTAAAGAAGAGGTTGAAAAAGGATTTTGTGATGTCCTGTGTCCACCATTGTTGATTGTTTCATGCTAGTGGTTTTGATTTGTTATTTTTTTGGGGTTGTTCTCTAGTTATCTTCTGAGGCGGAAAAGATGGGGCTTTATGGATTTTTTTGTTCTGCTGCTTCTGCTTTGGTTGTTGATCTGGATTTAGGGATGAGTTGGATAGCTATGTATGGTTTTATTTTTCCACCGTTCTGTTATTTGACTTTCTGATGCTGGTTGCAGATCTAGAATTGGGGTAATTTGTTCTAGTGCTGGTTTTGGTATGAAGTGAAGTTGGCCCATGGTTATGAACATTTAGGATGGTGGTCAATACTTGTAACATTTAGGATGGTGGTCAATACTTGAGAGTGTATACTATAAATTGATATTAGTACATTTATTCCCGATGTATATCTCTATACGTCGCTAATGCGGGTACTAATAGCGATGTATAGAGCTATATGTCGCTATTAGTATTTTATTTTGGTTAATTTTTTAAGAAAATATCAAAATAAAATTCCTCTCACCCTCCCTCTATTCCCTCCCCTATCCCCACTCTGTCTCTACTCTTCTATCTCCTCTCTATCTCTTCCCTCTCCTCTCTCTCTCCACTCTTCCCTCTCCTCTCTCTCTTCCCTCCCCTCTCTCTCCACGCTTCCCTCTCCTCTCTCATTCTCTTCCCTCCCCTGTCTCTCGCTCTTCCCTCCCCTTTCTCACTCTTCCCTCTCTCTCTCCTCCCTCCCTCTCTCTCTTCCCTCTCTTGTCTCTTTCTCTTCCCTCCCCTCTCTCACTCTTCCCTCTCTCTCTCCTCACTCTCTCCACCCTTTCCCTCTCTCTCTCTTCCCTCCCCTCTCTCTCTCTCTTCCCTCTCTCCTCCCTCTCTCCACCCTTCCCCTCTCCTCTCTCTCTCTTCTCTCTCCTCTCTCTCTCTTCCCTCTCCTCTCTCTATCCTCTAATTTCAAATTTTTAAGATTCTTTATTCTTTAAAATTAGTTTTAAAAATAAAAAAAATAATTAAATAAAAATACTAATAGTGACTTACAATACTATACGTGGCTATTAGTACATTTATTCACGACGTATATCTCTATACATCGCTAATACAAGTACTAATAAAATTTTTATTTAAAAATAAAAAAATTAATAATTTTTTTTAGAAAATTAAAATAAAATTCCTCTCCCCCTCCCTCTCTTCCCTCCCCTATCCCCCCTCTCTCTACTCCCTCTCTCTCTCCACTCTTTCCTCTCTCTGTCTGTTCCCTCTCTCTTCCCTATCCTCTCTCTCTCCACTCTTCCCTCTCCTCTCTCTCTCCACTCTTCCCTCTCTTCGGTCTCTCTCTTCCCTCTCCTCTCTCTGTCTCTTCCCTCCCCCCCTCTCTCTTCCCTCCCTCCTCTCTCCACCCTCTCTCTCTCCACTCTCTCTCTTCCTCCCCTCTCTCTTTCTCATCCCTCCCCTCTCACTCTTCCCTCTCTCCTCCCTCTCTCACGCCACCCTTTACCTCTTCTCTCTCTCTCTCTCTTCCCTCTCCTCTCTCCCTCCTCTAATTTCAAATTTTTAAGTTTTTTAATTCTTTAAAATTAATTTTAAAAATAAGAAAATAATTAAATAAAAATACTAATAGCGACGTATAATATACGTCGCTATTAGTACATTTATTCGCGACGTATATCTCTATATGTCGCTAATACAGGTTATACATCGTTATTAGTATTTTATTTTAATACAATTTAAAAAAAAAACAAAATAAAATTCCTCTCACCCTCCCTCTATTCCCTCCCCTATCCCCTCTCTCACACTCCTCCCTCTCTCTCTCTCCACTCTTCCATCTCCTCTTTCTCTCTTCTCTCTCCTCTCTCTCTCCACGCTTCCCTCTCCTCTCCCTCTCTTCCCTCTCCTCTCTCTCTCCACTCCCTCTCTCTCCTACCCTCTCTTTCCACTCTCTCTCTCCTCCCTCACTCTCTCTCTTCCCTCTCCTCTCTCTCTCCACCCCCTCTCTCCCCACTCCCTCTCTCTCCTCCCCTCTCTTTCGATACTCTCTCTCTCCTACCTCCCTCTCTCTCTCTTTCTCTTCCCTCCCCTCTCTCTCGCTCTTCCCTCCCCTCTCTCTCTCTTCCCTCTCTCTCTCCTCCCTCTCTCCTCTCTCTCTTCCTCCCCACTCTCTCTTCCCGCTCTCCTCCCTCTCTCTCCACCCTTTCCCTATCCTCTCTCTCTCTTCCCTCTCTCCTCCCTTTCTCCACCCTCTCTCTCTCCACCCTTTCCCTCTCCTCTCTCTCTCTCTCTCTCTCTCTTCTCTCTCCTCTCTCTCTCTTCCCTCTCCTCTCTCTATCCTCTAATTTCAAATTTTTTGGATTTTTTATTCTTTAAAATCAGTTTTAAAAATTAAAAAATAACTAAATAAAAATACTAATAGTGACATACATACATCGCTATTAGTACATTTATTAGTGTCGTATAGCGTATGTGTCGCTATTAGTTCTTATTTTTAATTTTTTTTAAATCTAGAATTATTAGCGACGCTTATTTGTAAACGTTGCTATTGTTGAAACTAGTAGTGATATTTGTAAAAATGCGTCTTTAATAGTTTTGAAATTTTATATATATATATATATATATATATATATATATATATATATATATATATATATATATATATATATATATATATATATATATATATATATATATATATATATATATATATATATCTTTTAGTGACGCCTATAAAAGCGTCACTAATAATGTAAGTATTAGCGTCACATAAATTAAAGTGTAGCTAAAAGGTTAAGTATTAGCGACATTTAGAGTTAAGCGTCGCTAATAGACTACCATTAGTGACGCTTAGAATTGTGCGTCGCTAATATTGGTTTTTTTTGTGACAAAGTTTTATATGTCACTATTATCACTTTTTAGCGATGCATAGTATTGTGACGCTTATATAAGCGTTGCTAATACCCAATTTTGTTGTAGTGCCACACACATATAATCATAAGTAATTAGCACTCACGTGCCTATGTTTAAAATTATACACCACACTAAAAGTCTAACTAAATAAGATAATAAATCCTACATTTCATCTAGAGCTTGTTGTCCTTTCAGTGCTCCCGTTCCCAACCCTACTACTCTTCTGGCAAACCTATAGCACGAGGATGCTTTAAGAAAATACCTAGTGGGATGGCTAACTAAGTATAATGTAATAACAATACTTATGATCACACAACATTATCACAAAATCACCAATTATCATATTCAATAACAAAAATCATCATCACCACACATAAGTAGAATAAACATAACATTCACAAATGCATTTCTCATTATTACATAAATGTAACCTCACTTAGGAGTCTCTTGCTCTATAAGTATAAGCCATAAAGTTCTCTATGACATGGTAGCTATGTATTTTGGAGGCATGCCCGCTCCATTATGACATTAAGCTAAGGCCCATAGGGGATTATGGACCCAAGTGGTTGAAGACCCAACTTTTATGATCATCAGCACCTTGTGTATAGGGTGTTAACTTGCCAAGCCAATATCACAACACATAAATAAATTACCTACTAAAGCAGAATCTTCATTAACCAGGATCTTGGCTCAGCTTGGCTCAGCCAAGTGCAAGTACTATAATATAATAAAATAACATGATTAGAAATTTGATGGCAACATAGTGCCTTATTACAATTTCGCATGAAGTAAATAAACTAAAGTCCTATTAGCTGTGGAGAATCTACCCTGCTAACTTCGGGCAACTCCTGCTAAGAAAAACTCCAACTCTAAAACTGGTGCTGATCTTGCATCAAAAGATGCATGAGTATTTCTACAAATACTCAGTAGGTGGCATGAAAAAAACCACCCTAAAATAGAAGATTATGATTACAGTGGAAATACAGCTGTCAACACAATGCAAAACATCCTGTAGAAGGTATCACATAAATGTAATATACTGAGAAATGATTATCAAATAAACCACACTCCTAAACTGGCACTAATGCAAACCTAAACAATGCAATTGATGTATACACCATTCAGAAAACAACTCATTTATTGTCATATGAAAAACTGACTCCCATTCACAAGGAGTACTGTACATAAGCAGGGGAATCCTAACATCCCTAGGGATCCACTTGGATCAACCATGGGCCAAGAAATGCAGGTACTAGCTATGCTCATCGACACACTGGCCGGAGGTAGATGAGCATTTCATAATGCTCAAAAACTTGGTTTGCACATTTGTAAGGATCCATCATCCTAAAGGAGTGCAGACCACAAAGGTCTGAATGATTACTGCCATGGCTATTGCTGTGAACTATCATAATGCTGAATAAACATATGACTTAATGCATTCAAATATTTGATATTAAATACAACCTATCATGCATACAACCGACTCTCATGATTGGCAAGATAATAGGTAGATTTTAGGGCTTAAGTATGTGAACTAATCAACATGACAATGACTCAGAGTTATGCTGAGATGAACTGACCAATTCAACATTATAATGAAAAGGATTTGGGGTTGAGATGAACAAATCAAGTCAACCACCTAACATGACCAATTCAGGTTGATACAACCATCAACATTCACCCTAATGTATATCACAATCAAGGCTGAAATTTAGGGACAATATAGGCTGAATTTTAAAGGCATCTTAGGCTAAAATTTAGAGACTTAATAAACATGAATATATCACAAACTAAGGCTCAAAAGTCAGGGATTCAATCAGCAAGATTATAACCTAAATCAAAGCTGAGAATCAAGTATTAGACAGACAATAATACAACCTAAACTAGGGCTGAAATTTAGGTATTCTCTCTGTCATGATTATAGCATAAATCAAGGATGAGAATTTGGTATAATTTGTCCAAAGTAGAGCCTAAAACAAGGCTTCAAATCTGGGACATAAATAGGCAAAATCATAGCCTAAACTAAGGCCACAAACTAGGGAATAAATTGGCTAAAGTATGACCTAAACTTAGGCCACAAACCAGGGATTAAATTAGCCAAAGTATGGCCTAATCTAAGGCCACATACAAGGGATTAAATTGGCCAAAGTATGGCTTAAACTAAGGCCACAAACCAGAGAAAAAATTGGCCAAAGTATGGCCTAAACTAAGGCCACAAACCAGGGAATAAATTGGGCAAAGTATGGCTTAAACTAAGGCCACAAACCAGGGATTAAATTAGCCAAAGTATGGCCTAAAACAAGGCTTCAAATCAGGGACATAAATAGGTAAAATCATAGCCTAAACTAAGGCCATAAACTAGGGAATAAATTGGCTAAAGTATAGCCTAAACTAAGGCCATAAACCAGGGATTAAATTGGTCAAAGTATGGCCTAATATAAGGCCACAAACCAGGGATCAAATTGGCCAAAGTATGGCCTAATCTAAGGCCACAAACTAGGGATTAAATTGGCCAAAGTATGGCTTAAACTAAGGCCACAAACTAGGGAATAAATTGGCCAAAGTATGACCTAAACTAAGGCTACAAACCAGGGAATAAATTCAACAAAGTTTATGCCCAAATTATGAATAATGAACATGACTAGAATCAGAATCATTAATGCCTAACATAGGGCTAAGATAGATGACAAAAATTAGCAACATGCTTACATGAATTAAGGCTAATCTACTTGACAAAATCATAATCATGCATGCGCAATTTAGCCATATATATAAGAGATAACATCACAATCATTCAAAACTAGTGAAGGCTATTTCATGACATCAAAACCCCCTTTAAAACAAGGCTGACCTATGTCTGAATCACATCTATCAAAATCTCATACTTAAGGGTGTAAAAAGAAGCACCTATTTGTACCAACTTTTCCCCAAAGCTCCTAGTCCTTTCTCCTATGCTTCTAGGCCTTGAATTCAATCCAAATGATGCTGATTTGTGCCTTCTAAACTTGCTGGTTAATAAGGTCCTTGCTAGGAGAAGGAAGAAGAGGAAGAAGAGAGGATAAGTGTAGTTCAAACCAATGCCCAAAAAAGGGTGGTTCGCCCCCTCTTTTTCCCTTTTATAAAGTCCCCTCCTAGTTCTAGGATTTTAGAGCCAATAAGAGGGCTGACCTAATGTGGGTGGACCCTTCTATAAGAATCCTATGTTTCCCCCCCTTCCTATTAAGATAAGAACATAAAATAGAGTCCCAAAGAATTCTCCCATACTTGTGGAGTTCACCCCCTAGAAAGTAGGGGCTGCCCCCTACTTTCTAGGGGCTGCTCCCTCACACTCCTCGGGTGTCCTACACATTATGGACTGTCCCTAATTTATAATAAACTGATTCCCTTAGGACTCCTAACTCCAAATACGATTAGGACTCCCAACTCTTAGCACGAATAGGACTCCCAACTCCTAGCATATGTAGGACTTCCAACTTCAAGCATGATTAGGACTTCCAACTCCAAGCACAATTAGGACTTCCAACTCCTAGCACGAGTACGACTTCTAACTCTAAGCATGATTACGACTTCCAACTCCAAGCACGATTAGGACTTCCAACTCCTAGCATGATTAAGACTTCCAACTCCTAACATGAGTAGGACATCCAACTCCAAGCACGATTAGGACATCCAACTCCTAGCAAAAGTAGGACTTCCAACTCCTAGCAAAAGTAGGACTTCCAACTCCTAGCACGAGTAGGACTTCCAACCAAAGTTGGACCCTTAAACCCCTAAACCTTAAGTGACTTACCCCCTTCCACACAAGGGTTGGATCAAAACCTAACTGGTTAATAAACAAAACAATCATAGGGTTTGAAAGCAAATACAGGCAGCAAACAACACACACACAAGCAAAGCAAATAATTTTTTTACCTAAAATTAGGGGTGTTACACTCTATCAGTTCAAATACATCTCCCAGGCTAGGGAAGTAGTTCTACATAACTTTCATCCTTAGAGAGTCGGAAGACCTTGGTATATTTCATACTAAACTATTTCCGTACGTGGCTAAAGACTCACTTGTGAAGTCGTTCAGACACAAGGATCTTCTTGTCCTTAAGTGCCTTTATAACATTCTCGGGCGCAATCCATTACAAAGATTTTCACAAAAACAAAAATAAGGGCATATATACCCTGATGTCATTATACGTCACAATATCATATATAATTGCCTTTAAAGCATTCAATATCATGATATTATATCTCATTATACTAACTTAACACTTATAGCATTCATTACTAACATTTTCCCAAAACCAACTTACTGTCAATGACTCACAACGCGTCGACCAAGTCACTGATGACCGTTGAGAACTCATCAACGTGTAGAGCCCTTGATGACAGTGGGATGACAAGAACAACAGTCCTCATCGATGCCTCACTGACTCGTTAACCTCATTGCCGCTGACCCAAAGGTGGCACACTGACATGTTGATGTTCATTGATATCAGCATTGTCATTTCCTTTGAGACATCAACAATGTCATCAAAATGTTGACGGACATACCAATGGTTAAGAAGAAATAACAAAAACTGTATTCATTTCAAATTCAGCTAAACACGATGCAACATGGTATTTCACAATAATATCCAAAAATAAGGCTATAACATGATCTTATGGAATAAAGCACCTGTTAAACACAACGAACATGATCATAGCTATTACCACAACAAAGCATTCCAAAATCTTACTTTCATGCATTCAATCACCATAATATTGTATTTCAAATCCATCAAACCTAAACATGATGTTAAATCACAGTACAAGGTTATCAATCTGACCTCTTTCCTTGACAACAAGGTCTCCACGAATCCAGTTCTACTTCCCTTCCATTGAACTCTAACATGCCCATAGTCCACCGCTTTCTCACCAAAGTTGGAGAATTCATAGGACTAGGGTTGATTTATCAAAAGATATTTATATGGGAATTGATTAACAAAATTCTAGTGCATAATCATCCCAAATTTTCTTGGAAATGCTCTTTCGCGTAGTTTCAAGCCCATCTGTGAAACTATTTCACAATAATCAACACATCAAAGGCTGCTGATAGTTCTTTAGTACTCCATTGGTGACTTTACCGATGTGTCGAGCCATGTCGACAATGAACTGTTGTTTCTATTGGTTTGTTGGACTATGTGTGTGAAATAGATAAACCGAAAAAATAAACTGTCTCTCCAATCTATTTATATTGTACTTCTATCTCTAAAAGTAACTTTGCCATCATACTTCTCTACCAAATTAGTAAACCAAGATTTATCATTGCTCATGTATTTTGAATAACCATTATCTAGATATCATATGTTAAAATGATGAGTTTTTAGGGCAATTTGCACTATAAGACGTTTCACATCCTCTTTCTTCACCCAAATTGTCTTAGTTTTTATAAATTCTTGAATTTTACTTAGATTTTTATCATGTTTAGCATTCTTACGAGTCTTTACATCCACCTTTTGTTATTTCTTGTGATATCCATTATGAGCAAACTTATGAGGAACACTTATAATTATTTATTTGTATAATCTCTATGTCCAAGATTTTGAGCTTTTGCACTAAGTTCCCTTAAGCTTCTCCCCATTCACGTGATTTGTCTATGTAAGTCAATTTTAGCATTGTTTTTCATAACTGGTGGTTTCCTCACTTATTTGTACATGTTTGACTCAATTTTTAGTTACTAGATCCTTCTTAATTAATTTTGTTCCATTAAAAAATTTAGAATTTGAAGTACTAGCACTACGATCATTTAAGTCTTTAGCCTTAACAAATTTATTGATTCCTAGGGAATTTGAATTCTTTTGTCCCGCATATCCTAAACTATTTTTTTCACATCCAAATTGACCACATAAGAGAATTTCATCTAAGTTTTTTTTTGCCTTTGAAAAAATCATTTAATCTAGAATTGAAACTTTCAATTCCTCTTCCAACAATTCAATTTTCCCAAACAACTCAATATTTTTGATTTCACATAATGACTTGTCGTGCATAAGTTGAGATTCTCATGTTTCATAGCACAAAAGTTTGCTCTAAGCATCTTCCATTCATCAAAACCATGATCATTCCTAGCCCCAATGATGTTTGACATAAATAAAAATAAGATAAGCATGATTTCCAATTCCTTGGCAACCAAAGTCAAAATTAAGTTTCAATCATAAGCGAAAAAAATCCCAGAATAGTTCAAAATATCCTTAGCTACCACTTGTTGGTTTGTTGAACTATGTATGTGGCATAGTCAAATTGTGAAAATAAAGTTCCTCTGACTCGCAATTAAGTTACAAGATTTATTTTCCCCCTTTAAACACAATAAACCTAGAATTTGTTTAATTTAATATTCTTAATTCCAATGTTTTCTATTGAAAAATTTGCAATCAAATTAGCAATCAAACATACAAAATTTTTTACGTGAAAACCCAACTAGGGAAAAATCGTGGGACACTTTGTAAACTATGTACTATGTAAACATAAGATTACATAATTATCAATTACATAGACAAAAGACTCCTCTTTTTTTGCTCTTCACACTCTCTTGATTTCTGAATTAACCATTCCTTAGTTGTTTATCAGCCATAGCTTGATCTTCTTCTCCTTTGTGCTCTCTAGCGCAACATAGATCTTTCATCTTCCCCTTAGAATAAATATTTTATACACTTGATCTTCTTAGCAATAAGCATTAGTAAACACCATGTGTTTTGTGCTCTAATCTCACCTTTAATCACTCTTTTTAATATATATTGTAAGGATTTTTATAATTTAGAAGACTAGTCACTCAAAACTGCATTGAAGAGACTCCACACATTAGTCTTCTTTTCTAGATCTTCTCTATTCCTCTATCGCTTTCCAATCCCCTTTTATAGACTCAGAAACCCTAAAAGGAAAATGTCTCTAATTTCAAATTGTAACCATACTAGAAAATCTTAAATTTGGCAACTATCTACTCCAGCGATATATCATTTCAACAAGGCGATCAATTGCTCCCTGTATTTTTTTTCATGATTCTTTAAATCAATCGATAGCTTCAACATGTCGATTGATCACTAACTCTTGGCTTCATTTTACACATAAAAATTTTAAGTGTTGATTGTTTGCTATACAAAACTGATCGATCATTATGTTAATTTTTTATTTTTTAATATTTAAATCTCCAAACTTCACCATTCTTTCACCTAAGGTCTCTTTTACTATAAAGTATATGAACATGATGTGCGTGTGCTCTGACTCCCAAATATAAAATACATATTTCATGACATTGTTTTGATCACGATAATAAGTCAATTAATGTCATAATGACTTTTATGCTCTTACAGTTTCATCGTTAAGGTCATTTATAAGTTGATGCTTGCAGATAGAACTTTTTCTTCCAAACTGAGATTAGATAGATTTCACACTTAACATCCATATTCTTCCCCAAGTTTATTACTAAAAAATGCTATGTTTACCAAAGAAATTCATTGGTTCTAATGACACAATAACCACCCATGGAAGGTCCAAAACAAACCATGAAGAAAATAATTACTAAATTCCTCACAAAATTACAGGTATCACAATAACAACATAGTAATTTGTTTTAAGTAAGAGCTCATTTCCAGTTTTGCTCATTTCATTTTGACAAAATTTTTAGAAAGTTTCATGGTGTTAAAAAGAGGAGAAGAAAGGAAGAGGAGGAGAAACCACCATAAGGAAGAAGGGATGCCCAAAACTAATTTGCCTTAAATATAAAAACTAAAAATAACTTTCCCAAATGGTAAAAGTATCAAAAATTATTTTGCCTAACTCGTAAAAAATAAAAATGGTTTGCCTAAAATATAAAAAATCAAAAAATACATGTATAAAATATAGAAGTTGGGTAAAAAATTTAAAATTATGGCAATTTAGTTTAATTTGTCAAAATTAGCTAAATTTTTGTTTGAGCCCATTTTGCCAAAATTAGCTAAATTTTATGAAATTTATGTTAAATTTGTGATGCAGGGCTAAGATTGATTGGACTCACGTTGCTCAATAAATCTAGCTATAAGCATGCACAACCTTTCTCTCTTGCGATTTACACTACTAAATATACAAAATAGAGAGAAAAGTAATGAACCAAAACTTGTTTCTTCTTCAACAATATTTTTAGAAATATTAAATGAATGGCTTCCATGAAAAAGCCAAGTTTTATAAAAGTGCTAATGAAATAAAACGTAAATAAAAGAAGACCAACTATAACTAACTAAGCAATAGCCTATCAAAAATAGAGAAAAATAAGCAAGAAAATGCCTTAATGAATAATGGATTACAAAATTGAGACTCCTAGTAAAACAAAACACTCCAATAAAGCAATTTGGAACAAGAATCCCAAACCGAAACAGAATTAACTACTATCCTTGAACATATTGATTGATCGACCATGTGTGTTAATGTGAGCATGAATCACTGGATCGATTGATTGCTTCTGGCCCGATCAATCGCTTGAGGGCATGGTTTGAATTGGCAATAGGCAATCACTGCTCCTGGGTTCAATTGATCGCTCAAGTACCTTTCTCTCATCTGGTCCCATTTCTCCATGTATTTCAAGACCAACTAGTTTACATCATCTTTCCTTGGCTATAAAGAATTCACCCTCGAATTCAAGGAATCATCATCTAGAGAATCACCAAGGTCAGGAATGAGGCTTGACATTGAACACATCAAAAGTACAAACATGGCTAAGAAATTTGAAACAATATGCATTAGAGTTGATTTTCTAAACAATCTCCAAAGATTCAATCTTCCTTGCAGATAATTTGTTGTCTTCCTTAGCATGAAACTTGTCTTTGGTCAAAACAACCCATACAAAATCACCACCATTGAATTCCACTTTCGTTCTCTTCAAATCTCCACTGGCTTTATAATTGTCATTTGATACCTACAATTTCTTAAGAGTGTCAGAGAAAATATCCTTCATGTGTGATCTAAAATCTTCAGCCCGACCATTTAATCTCATCACATCTGGAATATGAGCCAAGTCTAAAGGAGAGCAAGGGTTAAAGCCACAAGCATTAGTGAAAGGGCTAAAACCTGTATACTTTGATTCACAATGCGATTGTAAGAAAACACAACTTTATACAAAACTAGATCCCATGATTTTAGATTAGTACCCAACAAACTCTATAACAAATTTCCCATAAGCTATTGACCACCTCTATCAATTCATCGGTTTGTGGTTTATAAGCACTACTCAAATCAACAGAAGTATGTGCCAACTTCAATAATGAGCACCATAAATGACTCAAGAAGCGAGTATACTGATTTGACACAATAGATAAAGGTAGCTGATGTAGGGTTGGGATTGATGGGACTCATGTCGCTCAATGAATTTGACTACGTGCACACTTACTCGCAATTCACAACACAATACATAAAATAGATGGCAAAGTAATAGAGAAAGAAGTTCTCTCTTCTTCTTCATTATCTCAAATCATCTCAAAATTTTGGCTTCCATGAAAGAGTCAATTTTTATACAAGTTTTAATGACATAATTATCAATAAAAGAAGTCTTACTATTATTAACTAGGTACTAGCCAATTAAAAATTGAGAAAATAAGCTAGAAAATCCTAAAAAAATAAAAGAACATGAAATGGAGACTCCTAGGAGTGAAAGAGACTGAAAAGAAAGCAATCCAGAACAAAAATCCCAATCCAAAATGGAATTTGAACCTTATTCTAGAAACATGCTAATTGATCGTTCTTAGTCTCTGTTCGAGTGATTTACTGAAAAGAACAATCGTCTGTGTCCTAATCAATCGTTTGGGGACCTTGACTTGGATTGACCACAAATTGTACTAGGTGACCTCTAAGGTCCGATTGATCACTCAATATAAAGTTATGTATTTTCCTCCTCCTATCTTATTTCTCCATGAAACTCAAGGACATCATCCTCCCCTAGTTCGAAAGAATTTGCCCTCAAATTCAAAGAATCATTGTTTGAAGAATCTCCATGGTAAGGAATAAGATGTTTAACGTTGAACAAATTAAAAGTACAAACATGGAGGAAGTTTGAGATGATAAGCATTAGAGTTGATTTTGTAAATAATCTCAAAATATCGAATCCTCCCTAAAGATAATTTGTTGTACTTCCTAGCAAGAAATCTGTCTTTTGTCAAAATAGCCCATATAAAATCACCAATGTTGAATTCCATGTGTCTTCTTTCAAGTCTCTGATAGCTTGCAACTTCTAAGAGTATTAGAGTGAACATCCTGCAAGTGTGAGATAAATTCATCAATATGGCCATTTAATATCTTCACATCTAGAATATGAGTAAGATCCAATGGAGAGTGAGGGTTAAAGCCACAAACAATAGCAAAAGGGCTAACTTCAACAAGATTTAAGATTAGCACCCACCAAACTTTGTAAGAAAATTTCCAGATATCTGTTGACCACCTTCATCTGCCCATTGATTTGTGGATGATCAACACTATTGAAATCAAGAGAAGTATGTGCCAACTTCCAGAAAAAATACCAAAAATGACTTAACAATTGGGTATCCAAAACAGAGACAATAGAGAAAGGTAGGCCATGCTAGTGATATACCTCCTAGAAGAACAATAATTCAATATGAGAAGCATCATTCACTATAACAAAAAAGACTTAAGAATCGCTTTTAGTCTTAAAAATGTCACTAATGCTTATTTTTAAGCATCACAAAAAGTCTCATCGCAACTGCTCACTTGAGATGCAAATAAAAAGCATCCCCAATAATAGTTAGTAACGATGCTTTTTTGGCGTCACAAATACTCAATTGTGATGTTAATTATTTATGTCACCAATAAATATTACCAATGTTTTAAGTCTCCCTCGCTAAAAGTACAATATTTACCAACAGTTTTTGTAAAATGTTGCTAATACTGAATATTTGAGTAAATGGTTTTATGCATCCCTAATTCTATATTATTTGTGACACTTTTCGGAAAGCATCACTAATAAAATCAATAACGCTTATTAGCTTTAAATTTAATTAAATAAAATATGTTTATTAGCAAAGCTTTAAAAAACATTGCTAGTAATAAAA
The DNA here is from genome assembly GCA_035235625.1 of Saururus chinensis. Taxonomy (NCBI): domain Eukaryota; kingdom Viridiplantae; phylum Streptophyta; class Magnoliopsida; order Piperales; family Saururaceae; genus Saururus; species Saururus chinensis. Next base: position 36,619,298 of record CP141140.1, read on the forward strand.
TAATTTTTAAAAAATATGTCAAGAAGAGGGGAAAGGGAGTGACCAAGAGGGGGGAAGCCGGAGGGGTGCCTATAAGATCTCTAACTTTGACCCGGTTTAATTAACGTTTTAACTATGTGAATTTGTGTGGTTTTTGTTTAATTGCCGCTTTGGCTTGATTTTGGGGTTTAGGGTTGGTAATTATGGCTTTGAGAAGGTTTAATATTATTTTTTATAAGTGTTATTGTCAAACTTGATTTATCCAATTTTTATGAATTTTATGGGATTTTATTGTAATTTTCTTTATTTAAGGGTGTGGACCCTTCCGTGGACCCCACGTCCATGTTGTATGATGTGTGACCCCACTTGACCCTCAAAACTCATTATTTCATTTCAGTAGGTTTTGGAATGATTAAATTTATTTTTAGCCCAAAACTAACCCTAATTAGCCACTTACGGTGTTTTTACCCTATTTTGCAGCCTAACAGTTTGTAAACCTAGCTCAAAACCTTACTATTTAAGGAAAAACCCTAGCCACTTTCCCATTTAGAATAGTAATATGCAAGGGAGAAGGAGGTGCTCTACCCCCGTTTCCCAAAGTGGAAAAAATAGTTCAAGGTGTGTTTCTTGCCTTGATCACCCATAATCTTTCGATTTTGGTCTTAATCCTTCTTAACTTCATTTCTCGCAATTTAATTCTTGATTTTTTCCATTTAAAATCTTGTTTTTAATTTTGATATAAAACTCTAAATGGATGATTTTCTTTTTTAACTGAAGGATATTCTTGATTTACTTATTTTCAAGTTGATTTGAGCCTATTAGTTAATTATGAATATACTTTCTGTATTATACCCTTGCTGAGGTGTGGCTCACCCCTCTTTGGTTTATGTTTTATTTTGGGGTTGCATATTGTGCCATGTATGTTGTTCAGATGGGCTCTATGAGCATATGGATGGCGCCAATCATTTAGAGGGGATTCATCAAGATGTTGAGTTTTATGTTAGTTTGTTTATGTCATCTTGAGATATATATACACTTGACTCAACTTCACACTTTCTATTTAGCCATTGTTGGCTTATACTTATTTTAGGCATGTGTGGGCATGTTTATGACTAGTATCTGGGTATGAGTGGACTAATATTTTAAATTGGTAGTCCTTTCTTTGCTCATTTTGCTTTTATACAAAGTGTTCGTGCGCAACTCCGTAGTGTGTTTCACCAAAGGATGGGTTAAGTCTTCCCCAATTCAACTCCACCTTGTTGTGCCACATGCCACTTTCTCATTGGACTGGGTTTTGCACGGGGGTGGAGTTTTATGAGGCGTGATAGTGCCAGAGTCCGGCACCCCTCATCTTCTGCAACCGTTACTAAGGGAGATGGTGGGTGGGCTGAGAAGGGGAGACGGGGAGAGGGGGAGAGTAGGGAAGGGGGAGCTGGGGGGAAGTGGTGGGGATTAGGAAGAAGGGGAGGGGGACGGACTCCTTTTGGAGGAGTTGGATTCGGTGTCCCTTCTCTGGCCTGCAGCAAGGGAGAGGGGGGAGCAAGGGAGAAGGGGGGCTCAGGAGAGAAGTGGGAAGGCCGCACGACTCCGGTGCCCTTTCTTTGCTTCGACCGCTGGTAGGGGAGATGCTGGGGAGGGGGGATAGAATAGGAAGGGGGAGTGGTGGTGAATGAGAAGGGGGTGGGGCGTTAGACTCCAGAGCTGTAATGCCTCTATCCGCAATTGGCCCTCAACCTAAATGCTGCCAAACCCGACTTGGGGTTTGGAAAATGTAGGTGTCAAAATTTTCTTTCTATCTAGGGGTATTTTCTGTGTTCATGAGCTGTAACATTCTTCTACGCACTATGGAGTTTCAATGCTCTGATGGGCATAGACCAGAATAAAATTATATTTATGACTAATTTGGATCGGGCCAACATTGCCATAATGTAGGCTGCCAATATACATATTAGATAATATCTACAATATTATTCCAATATGACTGGCTCTCAACATAGTTCTTCCTAATGGCTAATACGCGATGGAAGGGTCCATTACTCAAGTTGGCAACCGCCAATGCATATAGCACCCTTGAATTCGCTATGAACACATCTTGAACGGATGAAATCGGATTTACAAAGGGCAAAACAATCTCCTAGAATTTGAATAGCTCTTCCTATTTAAAGGGAATAGTCCTTGAGCGTACCCAAGCATGTGCACCCACTGGCCACTCGTCACGCACTTGTTGTTATGTCTAAACCAAGACTATGAAGAAGTTAAATTCAAATTTGTTTTACTTGCCAATTTTAGTGGACAAGGTAGATCCATAGGGAAAACCTTGTGCAACAAAGAAAATGATTACGAAAAAAAATAGAGGAAAGAAAAATTAAGAAAGAAAGATTGGAAGACTATTGAGGGAATAAAGACTTAAGAAATCAATAAGAATAGAATAGAATAAAAATTCCATCTAACTGGAAGATATGAACATTAAAATTAAAAATAAAGAAAGAAATTGTTTTGGATAGATGAAGGATAAAAACAGTTGTTTCTTCAGGAGTTCTATGTATCCAAATCACAAAAGATCAAGAAAGAGAGCCTTCAAACATCTTATGTATCCAAATCACAAAGAAAAAAAAACAAGAACAATAGTAAATAAATATCACTTCAAATAACCAATACTTACTTGAAACCATTAATAAAACATGAATAGAACTCCATTAGATTGTTACAAATCACCTCTACCCTTAGCTTGAGAGCTTAGAAAGCCATTACAATAAAACTAAAAACAAAAATATAAAGAAGAGAATAAAAATAGGAGAAGAGAGCTCCATAGAGGAGGGAATGATGCCTCTATCACGTCCACCCCTCTATTTATAGGAGTAGAAGAAGTTGCTTAAAAAAGGAAAGTCCAATCATATCTCTAGATTGCATCCTAATTGATTGCCTAATTAGTTGTTTCTTTGGCAATGGTTAGATTATAAATCAATCAAATAAATTAATAATTTATTTAGCAAATAAGTATCTCTGAATCTTCCTTTAGTAAATCAATCAGTCTCATTGTCTTTCCTTATATGTATCAATCACAACTAATGAAAATATTATTCATGTGTTGGCCTTAGGGTAGTTTACTAGTTGTCTGTTTTCATGCCGGGTTTGACCCATATGGATTTGGAATTATGAATTTCTTCTAGAAATAGACATTGTAGTCACAAAAGTCTTCTTTTCAATGCCATCTGAATTGTATCAATCTAAATTATACATAGAAAGATATAGTCGAAATACTAAGGCTGTGTCAATCTATCCAAATCAGCTTCTTCCCAAATTTAATTCTCTTGATGCAAATTTGAAATCCAACGGGTTCACAAGGTTGTGTTTGACAGTTCTATGCATGTTTAGACTATTAGGAGCCCATTTTTAACTTTTAAATAGCTTTGGGTAGTTGAGCTTCACTTCCTCTTCTAGTTGGATCCTATTGAAGCCTGTTTAGACATGTAAATTTAATTAAGGTCAAACTAACTTATTCAAAATATACATTGCCTAAATAAGTAATGAATTAACACAAAATATTATTGCAATTCGAAATATGAGAACATTTAATTGAACATTATTTTAGTACATCAAGTACTCCCAAACCTACTTTGCTAGACCTTGAGCAAAAGAAAAATTAAAATAATAGAAAACAAAACTAACTACTCCACTTCCACAGGAAATCTTGATTGTATTTAGCATATGCAACAAACCTTTAAACCCCTAGCTTACACTAGTTGACGAGTTGTGTCTCGTGAGGGTTTGCAGTGAATATACCCACAAAATTCAAACTTTAAATGATAAAAGAAAATTAAAATTAAAACCATTTAAAATTTACAAATCAACTCTTCCCAAACATGTGACTTCATTTAGTAAAATCAATCATGCATAATACAACTTATCTTCTTAAAAAATAATTCATTATGACAACTTCACATTGGTGGCAAGTACTTATACATATATAATATTTAAAAAAAAATAGACATTGCCAAGTAATTGTATAATCTCAATCTTAAGAATCGAACAACTCAATGTATCTCATGTCCACTCAACAATTTCAATTTTAACACTAAAAAAAAGACATTGACATCCATTCATCTTCAAGAGATCATAATAAAGAATCATGTAAAACCTTCCTTAAAAAGTAAAAACACCTTAGATCACCTAATAACTCATTCAGGATATAATTGCATAATGTCTTGCTAGAATTTTATGCCCATCTCACATGACATGTGTAAGGCTAAGCCTTTTAAAGCTTTCTATAAGATCCATGTAACAAGTGTTAGGCCAGTGACTCCAAATCTAGTTGGCTCAGGGCACTAGGTGTTAAAGCACCCCTTAGGCTTAATAACTTTAACCAAATAGGTTTCTAGGCTATGCATGTCATAAATTAGTCAACTCTACCTTTTGACTCGAATACCCTATGCTTAGTGAGGCACGTCGAGTCTCGGTCTACTCAATAGAGTGACTTTAATTCTTTACAGTTTTTTTAACATTTTTTTCTTTTTTTTTATTTCTTAAGCACATTATACAATCAACTTGAATTGTGTTGACAAAAAGTCCTCGACTGTTCTATAAACCAAGAATAGTGAAGCTCAAAACTCTATTATGATAACATGAGTACTACTATATCATGCCAAAGTTTTACTCTCATAAGAAAATAATTACTTAGATTCAATTATATCCACCAAGATGTAAGACTATAATCAAGGGCTAGAATTCTTACTTAGGCAAATGTCTTTCTTAGTTTTTTTCAAAATAGGAGCATAAAAAAGCAATATAAAGTAATAAAAACTCAAGATCATTAAATCTATCAAGTCATGTTCTGAGGAATCTGATGTCATTAAATTTAGTCACATGTCTGAAATAAGCATCAATGTAAATAAGTAAAAACATAAAATAAAATAAATCTAATTAATTTTTTTAAAGTTTTAGTTTTTTAAGTAAAACTAAAAAAATAGAAAAGAGAAATATCTTTCTACACCACAAAACCTAAGCAAAACATTGTCCACAATGTATAAAAGAAAGCAAATGTAATGCTTAGGGGTAAGAAAAGAGGAAAGAAGAGATATTACATCAGTTGACGTGCTCATGTACATAGCTATCAATAGAAAAATAGTCAATAAAACACAAGCATAATCACATTAGGGTAAATAAATAATGAATCATATAAGCACACCCTAATAATGATTAGAGCAATCAACAAAGAAAATAAACTAAAAACTAACTAAAAAAATAAAAAAACTAACTATTAAACAAAAATAACTATCGAAACCAAAAGTGGGTTGCCTCCCAGAAGCACTAAGTTTACTGTCTTCAGCTAGACACACTTTCATCTAAAATCATCTACGGTCCTTTAAAATAATTATCTTTTCTTTATCAATTCTACTTATCAAATCAGAGTGAGTTAAACAAATATTTAGTAGATCATCAAAATAAATAAAAGAAAAAATATCCTTCACTAGATTCTCAACCATGTCAGCCTCAAAAGTATCATCAATGTCTGATGGTTGTCTACTGGCATCAAATATAATTAACTCACATGCCAAGTTCCCAAAAGAAAGCCTCATCACTCCATTCTAACAATTTATTAGAGCATTAGATGTAGAAATGAATGGATGACTCAACATCACAGGGATTTGAGAAGATGCATTTGAAACTGGTTGTGTGTCTAAAACAATGAAGTCCACTAGAAAATAAAATTTGTCCACTTGAACAAGGACGTCTTTTACTATTCCTCTTGGCCTTTTAATTGAATGGTCATGAAGTTGAAGTGTTATGTTGGTGGGCTTCAAATCTGTTAGGCCTAATTGCTCATAAACAGAATAAGGTAAGAGATTAACACTTGCCCCAAGATCAAGAAAAACTTTTTAAATTCTATAATTCCTAATTATACAAGATATAGTTGGACAACCAGGATCTTTATATTTGGGTGGGGTGTATTATCACAAATTTGCACTTACTTGTTCTGTCAAAAATGCCTTCTTTTGTACATTTAGTTTACACTTAATTGTACAAAAGTCTTTCAAAAATTTGCATAAGATGAAATTTGTTTAATAACATCTAAGAGAGGGATATTAATTTTCACTTGTTTAAAAATCTCTAAGATGTCATTATGAGAAACCATTTCAGAAGAAGAAGAATTTAGCCTTTGAGGAAAAGGAGCAGGAATTGGAGAAACACAATCAGAGTTGTCCAGTTCATCACCATGTTTAGAATTTAAAGACTCCTTAAGTTCAACAACCTTCATTGGAATGCCTTTGTTAATGACTTTTTCACTTCTCAAAGTGGTGATGGACTTGGAATGCTCTTCATGTAAACTTGAAGAATTTAAATTTTCAATTACAAATTGACCTTTAGGATTTGGTTGAGGTTGAGAAGGAAACTTCCTTTTTTCTTTAGTGCTCAAAGTTGTGGTCAATTGAGTGATAGAAGTCTTCAAGTCATTGATGGCTTGCATTGTTTGGTTGTTGATTGTTACTTGACTTTGCATGAATGTTTGCAATGTGTCTTCAAGCGTCTTCTTATGTGGTGGAACATAATTTGAAGAAGAAGGTACATACTTATAGTGACTTATTTCTCTAACTAAAGTTATGATGATTTCTACAATTAGGAGTATAAGTTTCAGAATAAGGAGAAGAAAAAGGTCTTTCGTAGGTATTCATGGCATTTGTTTGAGTATGCAACACCTCTTGAAAAGCAGAGATTGTTGGACAATCTTGTGTTTGGTGTCCATCACTCTCACATATACTACAAATATCTTGTGCTTTTTGAGAAGCTTTAAACATGTTTGCCCTATTAATTTCCATAGCCTCAACTTTTCTAGTTAAACTTGTAATTTTTGCTTTTACATCATCCTCTTCTTTAAGAAGGTACATGCCCCCCTTAGTTGTCCCATTAGATTTGGTATTATTACTACTTTCAAATTCATTAGAATCTTCCCATGATTGAGCAGTTTTAGCCAACACATCAAAATAGTTTCATGCTTCTTAGGTTCTTTACTCAAAAATTCTCCGTTACATATCATTTCAACAAATTGCCTCGTTTGAGAAGTCAAGACATTATAAAAGAAACTAATTATATGGCATGTTTCAAATCTATGATGTGGGCACAACAACAAAAGTTCTTTAAATCCTTCCCAACATTTAAAGAAAGTCTCATTTTCTTTTTGTAAAAAATTTATGATGTTCTTTCTAAGTGTATTAGTTTTATGTGTGGGGAAAAACTTTTTCAAAAATTCTCTTTGCATTTCTTGCCATGTTCAAATAGATCTTGGCTTCAAAGGATTCAACCAATTTTTTGCTTTTTCCTTTAAAAAAAATGGAAAGAGTTTTAATCTAATAACATTATTTGAAACATTTTGGTTTAGTAAAGTTGCATAAACCTCTTCAAACTCTTTTAAATGCAAATATAGGTTTTTCGAATCTAAGCTATGAAATTTGGGTAGTAATTGAATTACACCCGGCTTGAGTTCAAAACCACCCACATTAGTTGGAAAAATCATGCAAGAAGGAGAACTTGATCTAGTTGGTTGTAAATAATCACACAAGGTTTTAACTGGAATATTTTGTGCACTATTATCCCCATTATCACTTCTTTGTTCCTCATTAATTCCTAGATCTTCCATTTTATTAAAAGAAAGAGATTTTTCAAAAGATTTGTTCACTCTTCTCAATCGTCTAGAATTATCACGCACCCATGTGAACATGCAATAACTAAATTTTTTTTGGTAACAAACGAAAGTAAAAGTGTAGAAATTAAATGACAAAATATAAAAATTTAGAGATTTAGAAGTTAATAGACTAAATTTAGATTGCAAAATAAGGCCAAAGGCACTATCAAGGTACACGTTTGATCCCGAAAAATTTTAAGTTGTAACATGGGTAGTGCCTTCGGTCTCAAAAAAAAAATTGCAAAATTTAAATACTTAAAGTAAATGATTGAATTTAAAGAGTTTGTGTGCAAAAATAAAATTTAGAGAATTAGTAAAGTTAGAGTGAGGATAAGTTTTTTTTCGTAACGAATTCTTATCACACGTTGCAATCCTTGGCAACAACACCAATTTCTTGTTACGTCTAAACCAAGACTATGAAGAAGTCAAATTCAAATTTGTTTTACTTGCCAATTGTAGTAGACAAGGTCGATCCACAGGAAAAACCTTGTGCACCAAAGAAAATGATTATGAAAAAAATAGAGGAAAGAAAAATTAAGAAAGAAAGATTGGAAGAGTATTGAGGGAATAAAGACTAAAGAAATTAATTAGAAAAAACACTAAGGCATTATAGGTTATTGTAACATCTAATGATGTTCTTCATGTATCATGTTATCTCAGTTAGAATAGAATAAAAATTCTATATAACTGGAGGATATGAACATTAAAATTAAAAATAAAGATAGAAAATGTTTTGGATAGATGAAGGATAAAAATAGTTGTTTCTTCAGGAGTTCTATGTATCCAAATCAAAAAAGATCAAGAAGGAGAGCCTTTAAACATCTTATGTATCCAAATCACAAAGAAACAAGAAGAAGAACAATATTCAATAAATATCACTTCAAATAACCAATACTTACTTGAAACCATTGATGAAACACGAATAAAACTCTAGTACATTATTACAAATCACCTCTAGTCTTAGCTTGAGAGCTTAGAAAGCCATTACAATAAAACTAAAAATAAAAATACAAAAGAAGAGAAAAAAATAGGAGAAGAGAGCTCCAAAGAGGAGGGGATGATGCCTCTATCATGTCCACCCCTCTATTTATAGGAGTAGAAGGGGTTGCTTGAAAGAGGAAAGTCCAATCATATCTTTAGATTGCATCCTGATTGATTGCCTGATTGGTTGCTTCTTTGACAATGATTAGATTATAAATCAATCAAATAAATCAATAATTTATTTAGCAAATAAGTATCTCTGAATCTTCCTTTAGTAATTCAATCAGTCTCATTGTCTTTCCTTATGTGTATCAATCACAACCAATGAAAATATTCTTCATGTGTTGGCCTCAGGCTAGTTTACCAGCTGTCCATTTCATGCCGGATTTGACCCGTGTAGATTAGGAATTATGAATTTCTTCCTTAAATAGAGATTGTAGTCACAAAAGTCTTATTTCCAATGCCATCAGAATTGTATCAATCCGAATAATACATAGAAAGATATAGTCGAAATACTAAGGTTGTGTCAATTTGTCCAAATCAGCGTCTTCCCAAATTTAGTTCTCTTGATGGAAATCTCAAATCTAACGGGTTCACAAGGTTGTGTTCGACCATTCAATGCATGTTTAGACCAAAGGAGCCTATTCTTGACTTTTAAATAGCTTTGGGTAGTTGGGCTTCACTTACTCTTCCAATTGGATCCTGTTGAAGCCTTTTTAGATATGTAAACTCAATTAAGGTCCAATTAACATATTTAAAATATAAATAGCCCAAATAAGTAATGAATTCATACAAAATAGGATTGCAATTGAAAATGTGAGAACATTTAATTGAATATTATATCAGTGCATCAGCACCCGTGAGGCCGGTGGCATGGTTGCACGTATTGTGCAGGGAGCAAGCCCCATCCCACGCGATCATGAGACAACGTGTGGTGATCTCCCACATAGAGCGGGCCCACCATGCATTGCGTAGTTTAGCATGCCATCGGGCATGACTAACAACAACGTGCATTGTCTATTTTGTCATTTTCTTATTTTTATATCTTTCTCAATTCCAACTTTAAAAAGAGATAACTTCTTACCCTGAAGTCAGAATGATGCATTCTACTAAGATCACCTGGAAAAGTTTCGAAAGTGATTTTAGAGGTTTTAGAAGGCTTTAGGGTAAAAAAGGCAAAATAGTAAATTATCAAGCAAAATGATCAATCGCTTCAACATAAGAAGAACAATACAATCAATCGTCCTTTGATTTAGCCCTATGGAAAATGAAGCATAGAGTTATCGATCAATTGCTCTAGTGAAACGATTGATCGCTCAAAGTACAATGCATGAAACAAGCAATGAACAATTGATTGCTATTTTCAATAATCGATCTCTTTAAGGAAAGGTTACCCTAATAAAGTTCATTCCAATTTCCCTTCTTAAAGTATAAGTCCTAAACTGAATTGAGGTGTTATATAAGGGTTAAGAAATCACGAAATTTGAGCGTGGAAAACCAAGACGAGATTAGAGAAAAAGAATTTTTACCTTTGCATATTTTTTTCCAATGGAGAGTTCACATGGAGCTTTGAGTTAAGATCCATGGTGAATTGAAGAAAACAATCCATAAATAAAGGAGTTTAAACAAAATGATTTCAAAGGTGTGTTGCAAAAAATTTTCAATGGGAGATTGAGGATTCCACAAAGCCAAACTCAATACAACAAGGGTTGCTTGTTAAAGACTAGAAGAAGACAGAGACAAGGCAAGGAGGAAGAAGTTTCAAGTACTTGAGGGAGAACACTTGAAGGCTAGCAACAATGATATAATAAAGAGGACTTTATGTTAGAGTCTAAACAAGATTGTTGGTTTGCTTGGTTTAATGTAAAGTATTGATTTCTAGTTCATTGATTTGGTTCCTTTGGAAATATCGTGATTTTTAACCCGTGTTTGGGTTTTCCATGTTAAATTGTTGCGTTCAAGTGTGGATTGAGTGATGTTGGTGGATTGATTCATATATCATAAGCGAGCTTTTAGAGAATATTAGTTTGATTCCGCTACGTATAAAACTAGAACTCATAGTCTTATCCTTGTTGATAATTAGACTAGGGGCAAACTAGTGATCTGCTAGGTTATTTGATGGATATTAAACTCATGTTAACTCCTTTGAAGAACTTTGCCAACTCCTCTCTTTGAAATTTCTATGTGACATCTTCTCTTCTTAGTCGTACATCAATGAATTCAACATGGATAATCACTTCAATCTCCTTTGTAAATGTTCAAGGAAAACAATGTGAAAAGGATTCTCCTTTCTTCTCCAATATTTTTCTTGGTTTTCCTCTCTTCAATTTTGTCACTTCTTATACTTTATATAGGCCTCCAAATTTAATTAGCACTTTAACTTCAACAAGGAAATAAAACTATTATAGAAAGGCTTTTTTAGGGAAACTAAAACTGCATGTAGTTGATCGTTCATTATTTTTTTAAGCCAAGATACCTTGAGTGATCAATCAGTCTATGAAGTGATCGATGGATAAACTCTTGACTTCGTTTAACAAATGGCTGATTCAGGTGTCGATCTATCGTTTCTAAGGCTGATCGATCAATTCTTCAATTCAGTGCTACAGTTCATCAATGATCGATCGATTAAGTTAGTACACATTTCTAGTGATCAATCAATGACATTGTTCAAAGATAGTTTTGCTCTTTTTACCCTAAATCATTCTAAAACCTCAAAAATCACTTTTTAAACTTGTCCTAGTGATTTTGGCATGAGAATGTGAACTAAATAAACTATAAGAATATGTGAGTTATATGTCAAGGTTATTGCCTAATTTATTTGTCAAAATTTTGTCTAGAAATCTCGTGTATGTATTAAGCCTTAGAATTTGATTTGATATTGTTATATTCGAGTCAAATTGAAATTAATAGATTTGAAAAATAGGAGTAGATATGTTGTTATTGATCAAGATAGAAGGCTAAAAAATGTTGAAGGTTATTGAAGCTTATTTAGATCACATCTACATACAAAAATAACTTAGCAAGTTTAAGAAGTGATTTCAGAGTCTTAAGAAGGTTTTAGGATAAAATAGTAAAAATATAGGCATAACAATTGATTGTTGCAACATAAGAAGAACCAAACAATTGACTAGACACTTGATTTCTCCTTGTGTAAAACGAAGCTGAGAGTTATTGATCGATCGCTCTCGTGAATCGATTGATCACTTGAACTAATATGGGCAAAATAAATAATGTACAATTGATTGCTATTTGGAACAAGTGATTGCTTCAAGGATTGGTTACCCTAATTAAGTCATTTCATTTTCAATTTCTTTCCTTATTTTAGTAATATTTAAACCAACTTAAGGAGCTATATATGGGTTAAGAATCACAAAATTTGATACAGGAAAACCTAGATGAGATTAGAGAAAAATGGTCTATACATTTTGCACATTGTTTTCCAATGACTATTCACATGAAGCATTTAGTTGAAGATCAATGTTGAATTCAAGAGGCTAATCCACAACTGAAGGAAATTTCAAAGGACTTGTAGCATATCTTTAATGGGAGATTGAGGATTCTACAAGGCCAAAGTCAATACAACAAAAGGTGCTTGTTGAAGGCTATTTGAAGACAAAGACAAAGTAAGGAGAAAGAAGAGGCTATTTGAAGACAAAGACAAGGTAAGGAGAAAGAAGAAGTTTCAAGTACTTGAGGGAGAAGACTTGCAGGCTAGCAACAACAATCTAAACAAGAGGAGCTTGTGTTAGAGTCTACAAAGGTTGGTAATTTGCTTTTGTCAATGTAATGTCTTTGTTTCTAGTGCATTGATTTAGTGATATTGAAATTTTCGTACTTTTAACCTGTGTTAAGTTTTTCATGTTAAATTTTGGTGTTCATATGTGGATTGAATGATACATCACGAGGCTTTGGGAGAATATTTACTTATTTCTGCATAGTAAAATAATTCTGTACAAAGAGGTTAGAACTCATAGTCTTTATCCTTATTGATAATTGGACTAAGGGCAATCTAGTAATCAACTATACTCTTCTAGATGGATATTAAACTGTCGTAAACCTCTTAACTCATCTGCATTCTTTAGTCTTCATTCTTGATCCAGAAGAACACATCTACTCTTATTTTTCAAGCCCATAAATTCCAAACGTGGCAAGACCACAACTACATCTAATCAAAATTATTAGAATAAATACGTACTCAAGGTTTCTAATATAATTTTGACAAAAGAATTAGCTATTAACTTGACATATGACACTTATGTTCTAACATATATAAAATTTTCATTCAAGATTTTTCGGGAAGGAACTTTAATTTTTTGTACCATGGCAATATTGTAGCAAGTTACCGTAGCAATACTGTTCACGAATCGGTCAGTTGCTATAATGATCAATATTTGTTGTAGCAATTTTCATTTTCTAAGCCGAGACTATATAGATCGATTGCTAGAATGCATAATTTCCCAAAATTGGTTATTTTTGAGTGGAATTTGATTCCTATTCAAGGTCTAACACCTAAACCGACTTAATTTATTTAAGGGGTGTTTTTATTGTTCAAAAAAAGGGAAGCTAATGTTATCATAGAGAGAGATTAGTGAGTACTCTATTGGGTTTTGAGAGTATAGAGTTTTGCATTGGCGATATGCTTTGAAGATCAATTCATATAGCCATTAAGTGATCCTTCAATTGTTTTTTTCATGAATAATTATTATGGGTTTATTCACAACATTATACACTACATGAGGAGTTGTAGAGATGTTCTTCATGAAGAAATAGTTAGAAGAAGCTCCAAATGAAGCACCTTTAATTGTGTTTCTAGATGAAGATGAAAACAGAACACAAAGAGGGAAAGGTTCAAGGGTATGAAGAGGAAAAAACTTGAAGGCCAAGAACAAAGATAACTGAACAAAAAAAGACATTTTCATTTGTATCGAGTCAAGAGGTTGGTTGCTTGTTGTTGGGTCATGTAAGTTCTTACTTGCTAGCGCATTGATTTGGCCTTGTGAGGCTACTGTGGTTTTTTACTTTAGTTGGTGTTTTTCACTTAAAAAATACTTGTGTGATCTTGCATGCTTTCTTTGATTTTTTATAGATAGATTATTTATGAATAGTTATAGAGATTAGATATTTATTGTTTTCACTATATAAATAAATTCGTGCTCATAGAGGCTTAAACTCTTAATTCTTACTTTGTTTGAAGTAGTAGTTTTAGGAGCAATTTAGTGATCCATTAGGATGATTAGATGGAGATTAATCTTTCAGGGACGTCCATGAAGTCAAGTATCGTCCCCCACATCTCCTCGGTTGCCTCTAGAATCTTTGGGCCTATAATGACGGCTGGAGGTGGTTGGATCGGATCAACATGAACATGCTCCTTCCTCTAGTGCTGTTGTTGTCATGGTGGTTGTTGCTGCTACTTTAGCAGTTGTAGTGGCTGATCTACCTAAGGCTCATCCTCTGACCGCCTACAACCCTGGTGTTGAGGGAGAAGGTCACTGTTTAGGCTTTGTACCTCCTTGCAAGCAAAAGTTTTGTGGCTAACATGGGAAAGAGACCCCAAGAACTAAAAGCCTAGACCAATGTCCAACACGGTCATCAAGTAACCAAAGGGAATGCCTTTGCCCGAGACTAGTGGGCGAACTTCTGATCTGTCGCATGATGAAGGATGGTAGGCAAAAATGGTGGCTAAAGTGGATGCGATGAATAGCCATCACCATTGGTGCCATCAACTGTGTTGTGTTTCCCTTCCTCAGGTAGAGGTTGTAGATAATATCCATTGGTAGACCCAGAAGAAGGGAGACATATGTGAAGCTGGGAGGGCATTGCCCTCATACCAATCCACATGACTGCCACATGAGTCAAGTGATCATCTCTTTGTCCTTGGGAGAGATGGAGGAGGTTTGCACTTGTGGGGTCAAGATCATCGGGAGCCCAATCATTTGGCCAATCCATTGTACGGTTATGAAGTGTTGTGCACCTTCGATGGAGAGATTAAACTCTAATCCTTTGGAGACAAAGTCTACCATGGCAGTAGAGACCTAATGAACCACCAAGACCACATCTCACCTGCCCAAGTGATGATGCACTCCGCATGTTGGGCAGTCCACCTCACCTCGACAAGTAAGAGGTAGTCGTCGCATCCAATATCAACCTGTCCATCTATGATGGCTGGTCACCGCCCTTGATTCTCTTGGAAGAGAGGATTTACTCAGTCAAGTTAGAGAGGGATGGAGGCAGAGGACGACAAGGGAGAAGAACCTTTGGAGGCAGAAGAAGAGCTGAATTGGCATGGGTGGACCCATGAGGGTCAGGCTGAGTTGATGATGCCTCTGCTGGGCTGAGGTGCTGTGGTAGGAGGAGTGGAGGTTGTTTTGGCTAGTGAAGGGAGGGCGTCTACAACAAGATTGGTGGTAGATTATGCCCCTTGTTTGGAGTGAGGAACAATGAAATGAAAGCTTTAACATCTCTTGGACCGGGCCATGGACTTGGAGGATGTTGGTGCAGTGGCCGGTTTTACTGGACGAAAGAAGGATCCCCACCTTTACTTCTCTTACGCAAGAGCTTCTCATGGTGTTGTAGGAGCTTCTCATTCCTTCCTCTTCTTGGCAAGAAGCTTTATGTTGGTGGAGTGGCTGAGGATCAGTATCTGACTCTAGGAGAGAGCGAGAGGAAGAGGACCTCACTTCCCTTGAGTTCGTACTTCCCCTTAAGTCCGGATAATAATTGGAGGAAACGAGAGAGGAACTTGAGGGAGAAGTGAATGAATTGGCCCTTTTAGTCCACGACACGAGGTCATCTGTAAACTTTTTCACTCACATGAGTGTTAGAAATCTAAAACTTGACCTTCTCACTCAGCAGCACAGTCGTAGGTGTCAACTGGATGAGCCCTAGCCATAGCGTTGCCCACAACACCTGCAGTAAGGGACGAGTAGGCTTTTGCCAATCTCGTCCCACCACCTCCACCGCTAACCTTGCAATCCTATATTCCATCAAGGAGATGTAGTTCACCCTACCCAATTTCATAAATGCCACTGCATTGATGTTCCAACATCTCACTAGAGAGGTGGAATACATTCAGTAGTACCAAGGGCTCTAGGATGGAACCGGTAACAATCGTTGGACCACCTGTATTGTTCGATACCTCTAGTGAGGATGAGAAGATGTCATCTAGGAGGAGATGCAATTAGGTTAGCAGACTTTCCATTTTATAATTGTTTATTTAATTATTTGTCATGTTTTTCTGTGGTTTGGATTAGTTGCATGATTATTTGTCAAACATTGTAATAAAAACCAAAAAATTTTCAATTCAA
Organism: Saururus chinensis; assembly: GCA_035235625.1. Lineage (NCBI taxonomy): Eukaryota > Viridiplantae > Streptophyta > Magnoliopsida > Piperales > Saururaceae > Saururus > Saururus chinensis. Next base: position 36,635,240 of record CP141140.1, read on the forward strand.
AAAATGAAAATTTTCGTTCATAATTTGTTTATGCATTTTGATTTCTAGAACATTAAAAAAACAATAAAATGAACTAAACACCTAGTCTTGAGGGTGATGAGGAGATGGTGGAAAACTCTATTCCCATCATAGAGCTCCTCACACTGGTCTTCAATTGCACCTAGTACTACTAAATGTATTCCACATTTTTGGTGAGACGATGGAACCTCCATGTGGTAGAATCTATGAAATTGGATAGGGTCGCCTACATATTCTCCATGGACACTAGGATGTAAGGTCAACGATGGTTGTTGAAGGTGGGTGTGGTGGGACCAGGTTGGCAGGAGCTTGCTCCTCCCTCTATTGCTAATGTTGCTTGGTGTCGTGGGTGGATTATGGCTACTTCCCTAGCTGGGGCTCTTCCCCTGGCCACCTAAGGCCTTGATTTTGAGGGAGAAGGTCAAGGTTTTGATTCCTAACATGTGTGAGTGAAAGGATTATGGCCAACCCGGGAAAAATAGTTAGAAAATTTGAAGCCCAGGCAATGGCTAATCTTGTTATCAAATGACCAAATGGGAAGGCCTTTGCCCGAGGCTGTTAGGCAAACCCCATAATCTATCTGCTGAAGTATGAAGGGAAGTAGATGGGCAGGTCGGAGTGGAGGTGGTGGATGGCCATCTCTATGATTGTCGTTAGTTGGGTGGTGTTTCCCTTCCTTGGGTAGAGGTTGTGAATGAAGATCTAGTGGTGGACCCAAAAGAGCGGTAACATTTGTAATGCTGGGAGGGCGTTACCCTTAACCAAGTTTAAGTGATCACCACACAAATTATTGTAATCATGTCCTAGTCCTCTAGGGAGCCATTGAGCATCTAGGTGTCATGGGTGTAAGCCTCATCAACTGGTAGATCTAGTGTACTGTCACCAAGTGCCTCTCGTTCCAAACATAGAGGCAGAAATCCAACCCCACAAGACAAAATGGCACATGTAGGTGAATACCTAGTAAACCACTGAAATGATGACCTCACATCTCCAAGCTAGGAGAGTCTATACAAGCTGCACTGACAACCTCTGCCTAATGAAAGAGAGGTACTCATCATCTCCTATGATGATCCACCTCTCCACGATTGTAAGATCATGTGTCCTTATATCAAGTAATGACTTATTTTTGTAATCAAAATAATGTCATTGATGTGTAGTTTTGAGTAAATCAAAGCCTGAAGGAGTGAAAGGAATAATCAAATACATTTTCATCAGATAAAATACACACACATCACATTTACATACTATAGGGTAAAAGAGACCTTAGGTGTAAGAATGGTGAGAATTGGAAGTTTTTATATTGAAAATAAAAAATTTGGTCAGAAAGATTGATCACGAGAATGGAATGATTGGTTCATACTGAACTGTAGCAGAATTTCTAGAATATGGATGATCGATAGATCACTTTTGTAAACAATCGATTGACACTAAAAAACACTCTTTGTTAAATGAAGCCATGATTTTATCAATCTATCTGTGAGTCAAAAAAAAGATTGATGGAAGTCGTGAGTAATAGGAACATGGATTGATCGATCACCGTATGGAACTATCGATCGATGGAGCATAGAGTTGCCTAATTTAATCTTTTTTGGTTTAATTTAGATTTTTTGTTGGAGTCATATTCTTTTTGAGACTAGGGTTTAAAAGAGAGATTGGGATGTGATGGAAAGAGAGAGAAGACAAAAAACAAGAGCGCATGGAGTTGCTCTAATGGAGTTTTTGGGAGAGTAAGTCTTATAGAGTGAAAAAGTGTGTACCTTAATCAAAATAGTAATTAGAAGTGATATCAGAGCACAAAAATACATGGGAGGCATGGTGTTTGCTAAAGATTGTTGTTGAGAAGATCAAGGAGAATAGAAGGTTCATTCTAAAGAAGGAAATAAAAGATCTACATTTATCAAAGAACATAGTGAAGAGGAGAAGATCGAACTAGTACTGATGAACCACCAAGGAGTAGTTGATTCAAAATTCAAGAGTAGTGTGAAGAACCAACAATTTGAAGAAAAATGAGTCTTTTGTCTTTGTAATCAGTAATTCTGCAATCTCAAGTTTACATGGTGCATGTTGATCTAGACAAAGTTTCCCATGGTTCTACACTAGTTGGGTTTCTACGTAAAAAAAATTTTTGTATTGCTTGTTGATTTGATTGCGAAATTCTCGTTAGAACACAATGAAATTAGGCACACTGATTTGAATTAAATACGTCATTATTTTGTTTAAAAATGACAAAGATAAATCTTGTAACTTAATTGCAAGTTAGAGGCACTTTATTTTTATCATTTTATCTATGTCACACACATAGTTCAAAAACGAACAGTGTTGACTTACCTCCATCCTTAGTCCTCAAGGAAGAGCAGATTCACCCATCCAAATTGGTAGGGCACAGATGTTGAAGGCACCTATTAGTTGGAGTTGGAGCTAGTGGAGGCGTGTGAGTTAGGCCAAGAGGTGGAGGGTTCTATTGCAGTAGTGATGGACTTCACTACGGTTGATGCGGGTGATATCGGCATTGGTGGAGTAGCAGTTGCCCTGGCAGGAAAAGGGTGAGCTACTACTAGAGTAGGGATGGTGGTGGCTCCTCCTTGGGTCCAAGGGGGGAGCAGGAGGACAAGAACTCTGTCCCCTCGTGGGTTAGGCCAGAGACTTGGCTGAAGGCAGAGTGGTGGCGGATCTCGTTGGACATGAGGAGGAACCACCCCTCTACTCCTCTTTGACAAGAAATCCCCTAGGCTTGGAAATAGCCTTTCCCTTCCCTCCTGGTGTGAAGCTCCTCATAGTGCTAGGGGTTGGGAGTTTGTCTCCAACTTTGAAGTAGAGCAAGTGGAAGTAAAGGATTTAGCATCCCTTGAGTTGGAACTTCCCTTCAAATCTAGGGAATAGTCCAAGAGAGTAGGAGAAGACCCTGAAGGTGAGGCAAAGGAGCCTAGTTTCTTTGTCCTAGGCATCTGCCAAAAGAGGGGAAAAGAGCTAGAAATTGAAATTGGTGTTTTAGTATAGTGCAAGTGCACTATCAATAGGCAGCGACATTTTGATGCCTTCGCCGATGTAGTTGTTGTTGATGACCCTTCAATGCATCGGTGACTGCACCAATAAGATACCTAGGTTGTTGTTGATAACCCATCGATACGTGAAAAATCTCACCTTAGAGACAGATGTGTTCACTGCCAGAGAAGATGAAGAGGGATCCAATGGAAGGATATGAGGGTTTTCTTTATGGAACCTTGAGTCATGGTTCTAAAGGCAAAAAAAAAAGATCACTGGAGCTGGAAAAGCAGTGGATTGTGGTTGCTAGTGGAGATGGAGAGCGATTTTCAAAAATTGTCATTCAGGCCGTTTGTGCTCGTTTTGCAATACGAATCAGGTACTATCCATGTGAAAATCGAACTAAAGAAATTTTTGGAAATTTATTTTGAAATATTTGAATTCATGAATGTGACACCTCATGTTTATGAAGAAAATGATTTATTTTTAATTATTAAAAAGGTTTATTATTTTCTTAATGGCAAGCCACTAACACGTTTGTGGGCTACCAATGAAATTGTGCAATGTTACTATCAGTAGGCATGGACACATCGATGGTCTATCAATGATAATTGCACGTATCGATTATCTAAAAAATGAGGTAGCTTTACAATTATGAGAGTCTTTAAGTACTTATCCTAGTATAAATAGAGTGAATTTTGGAATTGAAAGAAAAGAGGAGTCTCTTAGGAGTCCTAGAGCCAGTGGGAAAGAGTTTGGAAGAAGTTCATGAAGTTCATGCATCGGAGAGGAAAACCTTATTGTGAATTTCAAGAATAGTATTCTAGATTTTTGATTTTCTTCAAGTTCTTGATGATCATGAACTTATGATTGTGCTTTTTCTCAAGTTGTGCTATGCATGAAGGTGCATTATGATGAATTTGGATTATAACTAGTCCTAATGCAAGAAAGTTGGTTTGCGAAGGATGGGGAGTCTCTGATCATAATTTTCCCATTCATCGATGAGGTCACAGATGTGTCGGTGATTAGACCGGGGAAGGGAAGAGGATGAACAAGGTCCCTTGCATGCAATGCAAAACCATGCATGTTGACTTGTAATCAGCAATGAGGCTGACACATTCGTGAGGTGGGCAATCCCAACCAACCCAATGTCAATGAGGGTATGACATGTTGATGGTTCTACTTATGGTCATCAGTGATCTATCCAACACGTTGATGATGTTACTGATGATCCCTCAAGGTAAATGATTTACATTGTGAATTATGGAAAGGGATAAGTTATATAGCCATTACATATATATATATATATATATATATATATATATATATATGCATGATTTATGAAGGTTTTGTGATGTGTGTGGAAGGTTGCATAAGCATGTAATAAGAAGTTAGGGTGAACAAACCCTAATGAATATGTATGAGACCATGTGATGTGATGATTTGGACACCTAGAATTGATGCATTTGACACATAAGGTCCAAGATTCCTTGTGTCATATTGGCTCTTTAAGTGAGTCATTTTGTCATGTAGAACGAAAGGGTATGATATAAAAAAAGATCATGGTCTTTGAGCTCTCTAAAGATGGGAGTTATTAGAGGCATTCCCTTGGTTTGGGAGTTAGGCTTGAATGGACTGGAGCATTATAATATTATTGGTCTTGTGCAGCGCAATATAAAAGGTTTAGATCATCATGGCGGTCGGGATCTCTGCGCTAGGGTCCATGAGCCTTAGTGATCTCTTACTTCATGTTGTGGATGGGGTGGGGCAGGATTTAGACAAAGTGTGAGGTCGAATAAATGGTTGTCCAATATTTAGTTGAGTGAGAACTCTTAGATGAGACTATCGTGTTTAGTAAACCCTAAATTGAAATTATCCATTGTAAGTATGTTTGTTATAGAAAGGTATGTATGCATTTTGGTCTCTATGTCATTTATATTGATTTTGACAACAGATTTTTTCTTGGTATTTTTATTGAACTATTTGTTTTCAATGAGATTACAATTCCACTAAATATACATGTATGCTCATCATCCATTCTAGTGCAAGTTCTTCAGTGAGAATACATAGAGGTACCGGGAAGGTCGTAGCTATAGAGCGGAGTTTACCTTTTAGCTTAATGATTTATTATGCCTTTAAATTAGTCCATATGTAACAGACAAGGATTTAGTCGTAGATCTTGTGAATATTTTAATATTTTAGATATATAGATATTTAAATATCATGATATCACAACAAGTGTTCGTGAAAGACATGATTCTCATCTCCCAAATTTAATATTTTATGAATTCATAAAACAGTTTTATTCAATGCATGGTATGAAGGAGAGGGTGTAACTGTAATGGCCCTGAATTTTTGCCTCTTATAATGCTAATCTTAGAGTTTTTAGTAATTTTTAATTAGTTAAAGATGATTATTTAGTAAGTTTTTATAAGGTTGTGATAGAGCTCTAAAAGACAAGTGTAACAGGTCTTGAACAGCTCGAATCAAACATCAGGGTTATAAGTTATAGCCATGAGAAACGGCCATATAGGCGAGACCCACTTAAAAAGTATTGGATAACACACCCATGTAGGTATTGTTTTAAACAGTTCATTGATATGAGTATATCGATGCCAATATCATGTGAATTGACTTATAGTTGGAAAGTTATTGCATTTTCAAAATTTAACATTTTAAAAGGTAAAAAATTGAAATAATAGAGTGGTTAACACATGGCTAGCGTTAGTGACTCCAGCTGGTGCAAGCTGCCCGTTCCATGTGCGAGGGGCCCACATGATTGCTGGTCAACCCATGTGACACGTGATGGGGCTCCGCATCAGGCTTGCATCACACGGGACAGTGCCATAGTTTGAGCAAGTCTGTCACGCAGTGCGATGCCACGCATTGGCACTATGCATCACAGGGCAAAGCGTTTGGGGGACATGTATCATTTCTTCTATGAAGGATCAACGATTAATGTCTAGGGGTGTCAATCATATCCTGTGAGTGTGATTTCTAAGGACCCTTCAACTTCTAAGTTAGAAGATAGTGAAGTGATAAGAGACTTCCCTGATATATTTCCTGATGATCTTCCTAGGGTACCACCAAGAAGAGTGATAAACTTTAACATTGATTTAATGTAAGGAGTAAGTCCTATCTCTAAGGCACTATACCGTATGTCTCCTCGTTTAGAACTAAACAAATTAAAGAGTCAATTGTAGGAGTTATTAGATGGATAAGGGATTTATCCGACCCAGTGTCATGTGAGAATGGATTTCAAGAGCTAAAAATGAAGCTAACAATAGCACGATCTTAGCTTTACTCTCTGGTTGTGGAGGATTTGTCATATACAATGATGTTTTCAGAAAAGACGTCGGATTTGTGTTGATGAACAATGAGAAAGTGATAGCCTATGCTTCAAGATAAGTAAAGAAACATAAGGTAATTACTATACTTATGATCTAGAATTAGGAGCAGTAGTTTTTCCATTAAAAATTTTGAGACGTTACTTGTATGGTGAGAAATTTGAAGTCCTTACGAATCACCAAAGCAAGAAGTACATATTCTCTCAAAGTGATCTTAACAAGAGGCAAAGGCGATAGATTGAGTGCATCAAAGATTATGATTTTTCTATTCAGTACCACTCGGGAAAAGCAAATGTAGTGGCCGATGTGTTGAGTTGCAAGTCCGAAGGAAGCATTTCTCAAATGCTTGTAAAGGAATGGAAATTGTTGGAAGAGGTGATAAGTTTTCAACCTGGATTAGAGTCGGAAAACAAGAGATGTCTTGTGTCCAACCTAGAGGTGAGGACTACATTAGTTGAGTGCATTGTGGAAGCTTAGAAAGAAGATGAGGAAGTGTAGGCTTTACTAGCAACGCCTGACTTCCACCAAGTCTCTGATGGAGGGTTAAGGTTTCGAGAAAGATTGATGGTTCAAGCAGTGCTTGAGCTATGAAAAGATTTGTTTTATGGCATACATAGATCTAAGTACTCCATCCACCTAGGAGGAATGAAGATGTATTAAGACCTAAATTGCAATTTTTGGTGGAATGGGATAAAAAGAGACATAGGAGAGTATGTCTCTAAGTATTTAACTTGACAGGAGGTTAGAGTTGGAACATCAAAAACCATATGGTACTCTCCAACCCATTGAAATTCCTTAATAAAAGTGGGAACACATTACTATGGATTTCATTTTATGCCAGCCTAGAACCTCCCAGGGTCATGAATCCATTTGCATTATCTTAGATTGACTCACGAAAAGTGCACATTTTCTACCTATGAAGAAGGCACAACCCTTAACTTCTCCACCAAGAATCTATGTAAAGGAAATCATGAGTCAACATGGAGTACTGTTGTCAATTATCTCGGTTCGAGATAGTCGATTCACTTCTCAATTTTGGCAAGGACTTTAGGAGGAGTTAGGTACTAACCTAAGATATAGTACAACTTTGCACCCACAAATGGATGGCCAGCCTGAGAAGACCATTAAGACATTAGAAGACATGTTGTGAGTCATTTCAGTGGATTGGAGGGGTAACTTGGATGAGCACCTGCCATTGATTCAGTTTGCCTATAATAACAGTTATCAAAACATTATATGCATGGAACCCTGAAGCTCTCTATGCCCGACCCTGTCGAATACCAGCATGTTGGAGTGACATAGGAGAGTGAATGTTGTTGAAGTCTAAGTTCGTATAGCAATGTGCTGATAAGGTCAAGTTCATCAAAAATCAAATAATGACAGCTTAGAGTTGTCAAAAGAACTATGCTGACTAAATAAGGAAAGATCTCAACTTTTGTTTGACTGATCATGTGCTCTTAAAATTCTCATCAACTCGAGAAGTTATGAGATTTGGAGTCAGAGGAAAGCTATGTCCTCTCTTTATAGGACCATTTGAGATTTTAGAAAAGGTGGTCCCAAGGCATATAAACTGGCCTTGCCCCCTCAACTTGGTTGTGTACATAACATGATTCATGTGTCCATTCTTTGAAAGTATGTGCGAGATCCTTCACATGTTTTGGATCAGACAACTATCACTCCCTAAAGCTTGATTTATCCTTTGAAGAGAAACCAATCTGGATTTTTGATCGTAAGAAACAGATCCTTTGAACAAAAAGAATTTTGTTGGTGAAAGTGTTATGGCAGCATCACTCCTCTAAGGAAGCAACATGGGAGTTAGAAAGTGATATATTAAAGAAGTATCTGAAACTTTTGTAGGTTTGAAAGGTTCAATTTCAAGGAAGAAACTTCCTTAATGGAGGTAGATTGCAAGAACCCTTCATTTTTGGTATGTTTTTCCACCTATTATAATGCTAATCTTAGAGCTTTTAGTAATTTTTACTAGTTAAAGATTGTTATTCAATAATTTTTTATAAGGTTATGATAGAGCTCTAAAAGACAAACATAACGGGTCTTGAACCACTTGAATTGAACATTGGGGCTGTAAGTTATGGCCTTGAGAAGAGTGTCACATGGGTGGGGTCCACTTAAAAAGTGCAAGATAACCTACCCATGTGGGTCTTTTTTTATGGTTTGTCAATATGAGTCCATCGGTACCAAGTGCACGTAAATCTGAGTTTGGTTGAAAAATTACTACATTTTGAAAATTTTAAATTTAAAAAGGTAAAAAAAATATAAATAATAGAGTGGCTGACACATGGCTCACGTGCCACGTGCAGTGGGCCCTGATGATCGTGGGCCAGCCCATGTGACTGGCCATAGGGCTGCGCGTATGGCCCACATTGCACGGGACCAAGCTCGCGTGACTTGCCACGTGCAGTGCTCCACATGCTATGTGGCACGCTAAATTGCTCGTGCACTACTATAAAGCGTGCATATGAACCCGGTTTTTCTTCTGTTTTCTAGTTTCCCACTTCTCACACTTCTTTTCCTCATTTTTAAGCCACTTTAAGTCAAAATCGAGTCATTCAAGAGGCATTCTCCAATAAATCGAGCATGTCGAATGCCATGGTTAAGGTAGGGGGTTTTAAAATCTAGTCCCATGTTCTGCTCATAGAAGTTAATTCTTCTAAAAGATTTTGCTCAGGTATGCTTATTAGCTTTGTTTTTTTGGAATGATATTATATCTTTGAAATGATTTGCATGCACTACATTATGTTTTGTTGTGTGCACTCTTGGGTAGTTCCTTAGGTAAAGAACCAGGAATTATCATTATGTTTTGATGTATGTAGAGAAAAATAATTGGTAATTCATGTGCACAAGCGTGAAGCATCATAGGAAGACTCCTATTTTAATTGGCCTTCATTGCCCCATGAGCATTGGGGCAAGTCATTATGTAGCACGACTATTGGATTGGTTTTCAAATTGATTTGTTTCCTAAATGATTTGTTGTATGATAAAAGATTATGTGAAAAGACTATAATTTTTTTTTTGAGTATTTCTCCTTAGCATTCCTTTAGATTTTAGATCAACCTATTGAATATAATTGTACTCACTCACCCCTAGATTTTGCAAGTGATGAAGCGACGCTAGAAGTGAAAGAGGAAAAGATTTTTGAATGAATTATATGTTTTCTGCAATAGAAAGTTTTGTAATTATTTGAGTGACCGATATTTAAAGGCATGAGATGCCTGGAGTTAAAACTTTGAATAATTACTAGCTCTATGCATAGTGGTCCTTGGCACATGGATTTATATTATGTTATGTGAACTCATTAATTCTGTATGTAATTGTGATGTATGTTTTGTTGTGCAATGACTCCATTATTTCCGTGAGTAGACACTATGATTAATATGTGTGTTTTTGTTGTGTGTCGATACCGTCATGTGTCCAAAAAATCTGCGTGTCAAATGGGAATATATTATTAATATAATTGTATTTTAGGCGGTCATCATAGCAACTCCTCAGGCCCATGAGCCTCTTAAATTCAAAGGGCAAAACTCAACTTGGCGGTCAAATGTGTCATAATATTCTTTTTTTCTTTTCCGTCTACATGATCATCCATTGCATACAAGAGTTGTAACAATCCTTTGGCACATCAGCGCTTTCACCGTGCACTCTAATAAGAATAAAACTATAAAATATTTATTATTCGGATAGGGTCATCATAATTTTTGTGGCGTATGTACTTATTGGATAACATCTCTATTGTTATTCCAATGAGATCGAATCCAAACATAGTTTTACATAGTGGCTAATAAAATCAAATAAATCATTCTCTAAATTAGATAAATATCTTATTTGAATAATCTGATATATCATTCATTTATAGAATGAGATAAATCATTCATTCACAGAATCCAATAAGTCATTCATTCACAAAATCTTCCAAATCATTCATAGAATAGGATAAATCCTTCTTTCACATTCGTGATTTCTAGCGACTTACTCCCACACTCGTGGGGTAACAGGAGTTGAAAGGAAAGAGATTTTTTTATGATATCATAATTTCTTATACGCATTAGAGTCAAGTGAGCAGGTATCTAGAATTTATAGCTTTTGAGTTTTATACCAAATAACTTACCCAGAGAGGTCAAAGATCCAAAACATCAAAAAATTCCATTCAATAAATAGAAATTCAATTCAAAATAGCACATACTATCTCATTCCAAAGTAGTAAAAGGTGTCATTAGGATCCCCCTAATGACACAAATATTTGAAATAGAGTTGTGCGTTTTAGCACTAGAAAAATCCTTTGAAATCTGGATAATTAGAGTTGTGGGCATAACCCCTAATGACATAGGTTTTCCCTGCTCTAGGATGCTTAACTCATAAAATCAATCCTCCCATTTTGTTGAACACTCCTGAATTAGCTATAAATGCCTTTTGAATGGACAAATTCGGATTTAAAATAGCTTAGAAATGAAGAAAAGATGGTTTGGAGATTCGTATTGGTTAGAAAAAAGGAGTTGTAAGTGGGGTCTAGATGCCTCCCCCTTAAATAGGTGTGTCTCACACTAACACGTGTCGCATAGAAGCATATGGTGCTCTGCGCGCTGGTGCATATCACATCGATGTATTTTTCTGATGCATTTTTGGCGCACTTCGTGCCCAACTATTACTTACAAAAAAATCTAATATGATCTTCATATTTTAAGCCACCATAACTCTCTACCTCGAACTTGGATTTGCATGTTCTTGGTACTATTGGACTTGTATTGATGAGCCCTATGATAATAAACTACATATGGATAGGTAATCTTGCTCTTTTAAAGTGGGGCCCACCTAAATGACATTCTTCCCGAGGTCATAACTTTCACTCATGCCCTCCATTTCTTATGTTCTTCAACACATAACACTCCTTTCTTCGAGCTCTATTTACACAGTAGGAGCCTCTCCTCATCTTGGGTCAAGGTGAGAGGAGCCTCTTCTCATCCTTGGATCTTCGCTTCAAAGCTATCGCTCTTCTCTTTAAGATTTTCCCCTTTTCATAATACTCAACTCACAAAACTAAGCATCCCATTACATAAAACACAATCTAATTAGCTAGAAATACTTCTTAAATGGATGAAATCGGATTTAAAATGATTTAGCAACAAAAAAAGGCTTAAATAAGCACGTCATGCCACATGGCATGATGCAACATGCAAATGCTGACTGATGTCATCTCACTGCTGCATTAACTTTTCTTCTTCTTTTTTTATATAAAAAAAATACAATCCGATCTTCAAATTTCAAACCACTATGATTCTCTACCCCAAACTCGGATTTGCGCATACTTGGTACCGTGGGACTCGTTTTGATGAGCCCTACAAAACTAGACCCATACATGGTAAGTTATCTAGCATTTTTCAAGTGATATTCACCCATATGGCATGCATCTTGATGTCATAATGTTCATTCCCGATCTCTGTTTCTTGAGTTCTTTGACTCATTATGGTTGTTTCTTCAATCTCTATCCACACAACTGATCAGTTTCACTCTTCTTTTCCACTCTTCTTTTCCAACTAATCTCCCTCTAAAATTTAAAAATTATAACTAAGCCCATCATATTAAACGTAAAAGAAAAAGATGGTATTATAGAGGAGTTATAAAATTTAAATTGAAGGCAATTGTTTTCATAAAATATGGTTTTAAAATTGGGGTCGTGACAATATGTGTTATATGTCATCTAATTAACTTTATTTTGCTGATGAAAACTATCCATTACATGTGTGTTTTTGAGTCTTAAATAGTGACTAGATTAGTGATGTATCAAGTTGGATTTCAAATTGATTGACTTGAGGAATTGGAGCAAGTATGTTTTAAAGATTCAAGGTGGAAGACTTAATTAGAGTGAAAGAGTTTTGAAGAACTAAAAGGTAAATTCACACACTCATAAACATAAACACTCAGCTTATGTGAGTGTTGGGAGGGGATTGGAAAAAAAGGAACAAAAATCTCAATATTGTTCAAAAGCAATTGATCATCCTTGAACTAGCGATCAATCGAGATTGAATTAAATTTGTTCCATCTGGGATAGTGAATGATTGATCACTATTAAAATGATCGATTAGATTCATTAAGGTTGTGAATAGAAAAGAGAATGATCAATCACCCTGTAGAATGATGGATCAATCACTGGTGCATATGCCTATTATAAGTCAAACTGGGAATAATTTCTTTCCTGGTATAACTGTAATACCTTAAGGATCTAGACAACTCTATTTCATTTGGATTACCATATTGGCTTCGACATCGGCGACAAAAGGCAACAAAGATGTCATCTCCTCCCTCTCTATATAGAATACTTTTTTATAGTACTCCAGTAATTATTTTATAATAATAATAATAGTTTTAACTTGTTGGAGATGGAAACTCTTTGTTGAGGGGCGGGTAAGAATGAGTTGAGGGGGAAAAAGGCTTTCTCTAATGAATGCAGCGTTAGGCTTCAGCCTTGTGGGCCGGGTTGAGATATGGGAACAACTTCGCATGAAGAGGGGTTCCCTCTAGTCTGTGCTCCACTAGTGCCAACATGTCGTCAAGGTGCTAGCTCCTCAACACCGACAATGAGGAGGATCCCAACAATCATGGGGTAATGACCATTGTTGCTACGGATGAGGAGATGGAGGTGTTGGCATATTTGTCGTCCTTTGTAGCCGATGTCAAGGCTGATGTGGTAATTATAAGCCAAGTTGCGATTACTATTGTATTCTAATTTACTATTCTTATGTTTGAAAAACAAATAAGTTACACCCCCTAGATAGTTTGATCATCAGTTTGAAAAACTTAGGGTGCAACGTAGGTACCTAAATTTAAAGGTTGATTATGCAAAAACAAAATGCAAAAAGGATAAAACTTGAAAAGTTACAGTCTAGAGGTAGAATATACAATGCTTTCTTATTTGTAAGGAGGTTCGTCTCATAGCATGGTTTGCGGTCTTGATGAGATCTATGTCTTGGGCATCTATCAAGACTTGAGACCATGTAAACATTGTTTTTTGTTTTATATGGTTTTAGCAAGATATCATTGACTTCTTTCCAAGAGCACTCATATATATGCGGATGTTGAGTTAATGCTTGAAAAACATTTTATGTTTTGGGATAAGTAACATAAATAGGGTGAATTGGTTTTGTTGGACTAGGGTATGGGCTCTAGCACAATTCGGTCCACTTTGTTCGTAGTTTATGTGAGCCGGTATAGGCCACGGGGGCTAAGGATAGTGTGGGTGGTCACACCAACCCCACATGAACCATTGTGATATGAATTCAATTGGGACCCACATTAGTCACACACGCACACTAGGCATGTGACTAGGATGTGCATATTCACATTGTGGGGCTCGACTCATGAATTAGTGTCATTGGTTGAACCCATGATTAGCGCGGGATCTAGGCCCCCATGGGCTGTGAGAAGTAGAGCCCACTCCCGTTGTATCAAAACCTCTAAGAAAGCCCGGTGAAATCAAGGAGTCCTACTTAAGTAAAACCCACATAGGTTAATGAGGGAGGACTATAAATAGACATAAGAGGGAGGAGGAAGCCCTAAGTAATTAGAGCAGCCCTCACCTTCCTCTCTCTCCCAATTTTGCCCCCTCTCCCTCTCTTTGGTGTGTGGCGCCCTAGTCAAAAGAAATGGAAGGGCCTGGCTGCAGCCTCCTCTCCTGTGTGTGTGGTGGAAGAAGATATATCCTCATCGTTGCAAGAGTGTGGCTTCAAGACAAAGGTTGGATGCTTCTCTTTACTGATTTCTCCATCCAAGAAAGGGGCTTTGAGGGATCTACACATGCATACAAGGTAATCTCCTTTCTTGTTTAATTGAATTGTGATTCAATTGTGTGCGGGGATTGGCGTGAAGGAAAGAGACGTCCCAGAGTTGATCAGCCCCAAAGGTCAGTCCTTACCTTTCCTTAATTTCATTTTTTATTCATGGTTAGCACTATTTACATGATTATTGCTTATGTATGTGATTATTCATGTGATTGTGTAGAAGATTTCATTTATAGTCGCAATTTTTATGCAAGGCGCCACCCCTAGGGCTCACCCACCTCCATGCTTCCACTTTGATGCTACTCTACGATGGTATCAGAGCCCAGCAAAGGGGTTTTGGTTACTGATTTGTTAGAAGGCTATGATCTTTACCCCAGCTAGGGTTTTAGTGTAGAATTAGGGAAAAACCTAAATAGATTTCTATACATCATTCCATGATACGGCTTTTGGAATTAAAGTGAAATTAAGTATATTATGAACTAATTCTTGTGATTAGGTTGCTGGAATTTTGTGATTGATCATTTGTTTGGGTTTGACACGCCTAGGGGCAAAATTGTAAATTCACCCATGTGAATTTTGTCCAAATAAAATTTTCTAGTCACTTTATATGCACATACATGCTTTCTAGGCCATGATGTTTGATTGATTATATTGTGTAGATTTAATTAATTAATTGGATTAGAATTAGTGCAAATTGACCAAATTAGCCATAGGGGCATTTTGGTCAATTCACAAGGCCATTTTGTGTGCATGATAGCTTGCTGTCCAGAATCTTAATTATAATCTTCCATGCTTCTTAAACTATTGATTGATTTATTGTTGATAATTAAAGTTGGTGTGATTTTAAGGGTGGAAAGACCAAATGAGCCCTAGGGCTGATTTGGTAATTTTACATCATTGTTTTCGTTGACAGAAAAATAATTTTTCAGAAACCTTATTAAGTGTTTTTCTTGCTGGTGTGCATTATTAAGAGGTAGCATAAGTTATTACCACAAGTAATTGCATATTAGGTCAACTTACCTTAAGGGGCTTAAGGGTAGGTTGGACTTTTCACATGGTTGTGATTTGTACCTAATTTATATGCAATTAAATTGATTATATCATCATAAAAATATTTTCCCTTTGCAGTGTATTAGAATAAAAGAGTCAATGCATAATTAACAAAGTAGTTATTGGCCATATTGTAGTATTCATTCAAGAAAGAGTGAGAAACTCAATGCTAACAATTATTTGGTATGAAAGAGGTGCATGCATCATATTCTCTCTCTCTGACATAGCTCATGTAATGAAGCATATCATTGAGCCATGCCCAAAAAATTACTCTACAACTTAGAAAAAGGCCTATGAGAAATTGAAAGATGATGACAACAAGGCGAGGTCCACTATTCTTACCTTCATGGAGCCAATGATGGAGAAGCTCTTTGAGAAGTTCAAGACTGCCAGAGAGATGCCTGAAGAAGTATTTGTTAGGTATGAGGAGTAGACTTAGGCTCATAAGAGGATGCTACACTCAAAATATCAAAACTCTAGGATGAGAGAGGGAGATGATGTGAATGAGCACCTGAGTGTCATGTTCATCATTGCTGATGACCTAGAGACCTTAGATGACCCCATCTCTGAGGGAGTTTAGGTGTCTACTATGTTGAACAGCCTCCTGTAGTCCCGGGAGAGTGTGGTGGTCTACCTCAATATGAGTGACTAGAAGCTAACAATGTAGGCTTTGACTCCTAATCTTAAGCTTGTAGAAGAAAGGAGGAACCATGTCAATGCTTTAGGGATTGCTACTGCCAACCTAGCACAAAATTTTGGTGGTAGAAATATAGGTAGACATGGGACTAGACCTTCAAGGAAGAAAGCCTTCAAGAGAAACGAGTAGAAGCCTCAGAACAAAGGCAATGACAAGGGGAATATCAAACCCCAGGGTACCTGTTTCAAGTGTGGCCAGGTGGGCCACTTCAAGGCTAATTGTCCCTAGAAGATTGACCAAACCAACAACAACAAGGGTAAGTGCAGAGAAATAATTTGTGTTGTTTTTGAAGTCATGATCATTGATGTTAAGGAGAAGACCTAGTGGTTGGACTCTAGAGCCACAATGCATGTGTCTCACTCCAGGGGGTCTAGGGGTGAGATGATCAATCTCCTCCCTAGACACGACAAACTCTACATGGGAAACAACACTTACTGCGATGTAGAGGCCATGGATAATTATCGGATCCTGCTGAAGGAAGGGTCAACCATTGTGCTGATTGATGTGTTGTTTGCTCCTTCCATCAGAAGGAATCTAGTCTCAATTCCTATTCTGACCAAGAAGGGATATGAATTCAGATTGAAAGGTAGCAAAGCCACAGTGGGCAGGGGTGGAAAAATTTTATTTACTGCTACTTTGGTTGATGGATTGTATTATTTGGATGTTATGGACTCATTTACTTCTAATGAATTAGCATCTTTTGATTATTTTGTTTTGTCTGTGGATGATGCATTGCTTTGGCACATGTGAATTTGTCATGTAAATATAGATCAGCTACATAGAATGTTGAATGCTGGGTTGTTACAAAAAATATCTAAAGACTTATATGTGTGTGAGGATTTCTTATCAGGGAAGATGAGCAGGCAATCCTTCCAAAAGGGACAAAGAGCAAATGAACTATTTGGGGTAGTTCATTTAGACATCTGTGGGCCCTTGAATGTTCAGACCAACAAAGGTATGACCTAGTTTATAACTTTCATAAATGACTATTCAAGATATGGGTACATATATCTAATAAATAGAAAATCTGATGCCTTAAATAAATTCAAGGAATTTAAAACTGAGGTAAAGACTCAATTAGGCAAAAAGGTAAAAGTCCTATGGACTGACAAGGGAGGCAAGTACACCTTTGAACTGTTTAAGGATTATTGTATCGATCAGGGAATAGTGCATTAATACACCCTCCCTTACACTCCACAACAAAATAGAGTAGCAGAAAGGCATAATAAGATGCTTATGGACATGGTCAAGTCTATGTTAAATCACTTTGAATTAGGAACAAATTTTTGGGGTGAGGCTTTACACATCGTCGTGTACATCCTTAATCATGTATCCACAAAGGTAGTCCAACAGACACCTTATGAGCTATGGACTAGTTGATGCCCCAACTTAGGACATATTAGAGTGTGGGGGTCCAGTGTACACTTAAAGGTGCCTAACCAGCATAGGTCTAAACTAGACCCTAAGACCATAAAGTTAACTTTATTTGTTACTATGATCACTATAAGGGGTATATATTTATGGTTCCCAACACAGATAGGACAGTGGGGGTTATAGAGTCTAGAGATGCTTATTTCTTAGAGGAAGAATTAAACCCCAAAATACCCAATAAAAGAGTAGATTTATTCAAAATAGTAAAAGAGACTAATCCTAGTATTACATTGAGGAAGTAATTGGATCAAGTCGAAATTAGAAACACCTAAAAACTAAAGGCATTGAGGGAAAGAAGACCTTCAACATGGTTGAGGGACTTCTATATAATACTACGTGAAGACAACGTCACATTAGATGAACATGTTCTAGATGACCCAAATAGCCTTAAGCAACCTTTACCTCTTCCAGATGCTCAAGAATGGCAGAATGCTATTCAAGAGGAAATTGATTCAATTCAAAAGAATTAGGTTTGGGAGATAGTAGTTCCACCTGAAGGGCGGAAGCCCATAGGGTATAAATGGATCTTCAAAAAGAAGCATAAGGTAGATGGGTTAATAGATAAATATAAAGTGAGATTAGTGGCCAAAGGGTTCACCCAAGTGTATGGGATGGACTTTAAAGAAACATACTCGCCTGTATCAAAATTTGACACAAATAGATGTCTCTTGGCATGCATTGCTTACTTTGTTTAGAGCTGCACCAGATAGATATAAAGACTGCCTTCCTAAATGGAGATTTAGAGGATGAGGTTTACATTGAACAACCATAGGGTTTTGTAGTTCCTAGACAGGAACACGAGGTCTGTAAGCTAATAAAATCATTGTATAGCCTCAAACAATCTTCTAGGCAATGTTACTTCACTTTTCACAAGGTGATTAGTGAATATAGGTTCATAGTGAATGAACATGATCATTGTGTTTATACCTTCTAGGATGGGACTAGGTATATTATGTTGTCACTTTATGTAGATGATAGGGAATGACTCAAGTATGATTGTCAGCTGAAAAGAATGGCTCAAACCCAGTTTGAGATGAAAGACATGGGTGAGGCAGCCTACATCCTTGGGATGAAAATTGACAGGGATGGAAAGGCTAGGAAGCTAAGTATATGTCAAGAATCATACATAGAAAGCATTCTCAAACGCTTCAACATCATTGGTTGGAAGATCATTGAATCCCTTCTATACAAGGGTATTGTGTTATCTAAAAAACATGGCCCCTTAGACAAAGGAAGACAGACTCCAGATGGAGTCAGTGCCATATGTACAGGTTCTTGACAGCTTGATATATGTCATGACCTGTATGAGACTTGATTTGATTTATGTGGTAGGCTTGCTGAGCTGCTACCAAGCAAACCTTGGACTTCAACACTGGAAAGCAATGAAGAGGGTATTTCAGTACCTTCTAGGGTCTAGGAATTTAAAACTCACTTATCAAGCAGAGAGTCTTGTCATTGATTGGATATACTGATTCAAACTATGAGGGGGATCCAAATGACAGGAAATCCACTGCCTGATTTGTCCTCATGTTTGGAGGCAGGGCTATATCATGGGCAAGAAAGAAACAAAAGAGTGTTTCTAAGTCTATAATCGAAGCTGAGTTTTATGGATGCAATATAGAAGTTTGCCAGACATTATGGATAAAGGAATTTCTAGCAAGATTGGGGCTAGAAGACTAGATGATGCTCCCGTCCAGATTTATTCCGATAATCTGGCAACCACGTCGACACTTATGAATGGGGAGATTAGTGCTAGGGGTAAGCAAATTGAAGTGCATTACTGTTATATATTTGACTTTCTATAGAGAAGAAAACTAACCATGAGTCATATTCCTAATACTAAGATGTTGGCATATCCGTTTAGTAAGGCCTTGACAATGGATCTATTTTCTAAGCAAGCTCATAGCATTGGTCTCTTAGTCATTGTTGGACCATATGAGCCCTTTAACCATAGTGGGAAATGTTGAACTAGGGTATGGGCTCAAGCCCAATTTGGTCTACTTTGTTCACGGTTCGGGTGCGCTAGTATGGGCCACTGTGTAATGACCCAACCCATGTCAGGCCCACAAAATCAATAATAGAAAATTTTTCTTTCCTTAAGCTAGGAATCTATTGTGCACGGTGACCAAACTCGACCAGTTTCGCGAAGGACTATTGCTTAGGCTTTACTTTATTGTTTTCATAGTGGCATTGGATGATTTGCTATTGTAATAGTTTAGTATTTTGGATATTTGGATGTAAAACGGGTTGGTTTAGTTAGTGGTCCGGGTTAGCTGAACCACTAACTGGCATGCGCTCCTAGGGAACTAGGCCGGCCTTGGGTTGGGTTCGCGAGACTCCCTAGGGGACTGGTCGTCCCCTATATGGGGCGATCCTCTCTATTTTCAGAGTTATGCAATTACAGTATTCCAGTTTCTCCCCTTTCCCTGCGTAATTCTCCTAGGTACCAATCGTGCCTGCATCTGGCACATCAGAATCATCGTCTATGTGCGAGAGGTACAACATTCATCTACACACTACGGAGCTTCAAGCTTTCCCATATGTAGACTTAGGTTGTAACAGACACATACACACAACGAATCTTCATAGTTCATTGTGTGTAAAACAAAATAAAACATATACTTATAATTAATTTGGATCAGGCCAACGTTGCCTTGCCGTTGGTTTCCTACGTACGTATTGGATATTATTCCAATACGATCGGATCCGAACGTAGTTCTGCCTAACGGCTAATACATACATCAGGCATCACAAAATTATATACGTTAAAATATGTATATACTGATATTTAATCGGAGTTATACAAAAACACGTCATATATCGGAGTCAAGTGCAAGTTAAGAAGTTAATGAAATCGTACATCTCGCTCTACCACAGAGCAGAATCAAAACTACATACACATGTCTCGCTCTATCACTGAAACAAGACCGAACACATACACACACACCTCATGTCTTGTTCCACCCTAGAGCAAGATAGAACATAAACATGTCACATCAAAGCGTAGCATATTGAAGCACAAAAGATCATGGCATAGCATAGCACACATCCTAATTTAGCACAAGCAGCTCTATAATTTAAATGGGATGTCATAAACACTTACTCTCGTCATGTCTTGTATGGTAACGGTATTTGGAGTTGTTCGTTGCTTCTTGGCATCCTCTCCTTAGGATCCAAAGGCAGTAGACGGAGCTTCCTCTAGCCTCCATATGTTCCTTGTCTTACACTGAAAGACTACGTATAAACGTTCTCCTTGCCGAAGACTCTTCTTGTTTTCTACTCCAGTGGGCGGCGGACAAAACCTCTCCTACCCTGGATGTTCCTTACACATCGTGGCTATTCAATGGAAGACAGAACCTCCCCTACTCTGGATTGCTTATCTAGTTTTGGCCCAGCAACTTTGGACAAAACCCCGTCTTGCTCCTGACCCCTTTTTCTTACTCCGGTGCTCGTGGACAATGGGCAAGGCCTTTCCTTGTCTCGGGGCATTTCCTCCTTATACGAATCACCAACTCAGAAAACGGACCCCTCCATCGCGAAGAGCATACTTGATTTAGTTAAGAGCGCCTCTTGGATGGACTAAATCAGAGCTAGGATACTCAGAAAAAAAAAGATTGTCGATGCTTGATGGCAACGGGCAGGACCTCTCCTTCTCTTGGGGCGTTTCCTCTTTATGCGGTCTCCAACTCGAACAAAGGACACTCCATTGCATAGAACATGCTTGATTTACTTAAGAACACCTCTTGAATGACCTTAATCAAACTCTTAATCGGACTTAGAATGGTCAGAAATGGGAGAGAAGAAGATCTGATTCAAAAAGGGGGGAAATTAGGTATTTATAGACCCAAGCCATGCCGAAACTGTGGTGCCGCTGGTTTCGGGCGGTGGTGCCTACCAAAATGGTGCATGTCGCAGCCGTGCATTTCTAGAGTACACACCGCGCACTGTGGCGCTCCAATTGCGCGCCACGTGCAATTTCCTTTATTATTATTTTTTTCTCTTCTATATTCAAACATGCTTATCTTTCTACCCTGGATTCGGATTCGCGCGTTTTTTATACCATTTGACTCATATTGATAAGTCCTTCGATACTAACCCACATAAAGTAATATATCGTGCTCTTTCCAAGTGGGTCCTGCCTATATTGCATGCTTTGAAGTCATAAATTCCGGTCCCGACCTCCGGTTCGCTCGTTCTTTGATTTTTTACACTCGTTTCTTCAAGCTCTACTCACATACGGAGATTTTAACCTTTAAAAACCTCTAAAATTTATCCTAACATTATCCAATTAGTCCTAACCCTTCAGGTTAGACTTAATCGAAAAATGAGTCATTACACACGGGATCAAGGATAGTGGGGCACTCACACCAACCCCACATGAACAATCATGACACGAATTCAATTGGGACCCACATCAATTACACATGCACACTAGGCATGTGACTAGGATGTGCATATTCGCATTGTGGGGCCGGACTCATGATTTAGTATCTTTCGTTGGACAGGTGGTTAGCGAGGGGTTGACCATGTCATGGGCTCCGCCGTGTGCAGGGGATCCCATTGTGTCAAAATCTCTAAAAAAACCCGATGAAATTAAGGAGGCCCACTTAAGTAAAGCCCACATAGGGTTAATGATGGAGGATTGTAAATAGAAAGGGAGGAAAAAGCATTAAGTGATTAGAGCAGCTCTCACCCTCCTCTCTCTCCAGATTCCGGCCCCTCTCCCTCTATTTGGTGTGTGGCGCTCTAGTCAAAAGAAGAGGAAGGGGCTGCCCGCCCCTCTTCTCCCTCTCCTCTCCCTTGTGTGTGTTGCAAGAAGATAGATCTTCTTCCTCGTGGAGTATGGCTTTAAGACAAAGGTTGGGCACTCTCCCTTGCTGATTTTTCCATCCAAGAAAGGGGCTTTGAGAGATCAACACAAGCATACAAGGCAATCTCCTCTCTTGTTTAATTGAATTGTTATTCAATTGTGTGCGGGCATTGGCGTGAACAAAGGAGACATCCCGAGGATGATCAGCCACAAAGGTCAGTCCGTGTCTTTCCTTGATTTCATTTTTTATTCATGGTTAGCCCTATTTATATTATTATTGCTTATGTATGTGCTTATTCTTGTAATTGTGTAGAGGATTTCATTTAAAGTCACAATTTTTATGCAAGGCGCCACCCCTAGGGCTCGCCCACCTCCATGCTTCTGCTTTGATACCACTCTACAGGTTTGGATAATCTTTTCTACATTCCTTGTCTAGGGTGAAAGAGATATTAAGAAAAGATTTGCATCATTGACATATACTTTATCCCAGCTACAAGCAAACTGGGTTGTATTTTGCCATTTGATGATTTGGCATCTATGCAAATTGTCTACAAAGTATTTTTTCAAGGATAAACTTAAATATGGATGTTACTTTATGTAGGTTATGGTATAACTTAAAGATTTGACCAATTCACTTTTTGACAAAAAGATCATATATACTTCTCTTTTCTTTATGTGTAAAAGGCATGTAGGCAATAATATTGACATTAAAATGATTGTTTTGCTTTATATGTAGAGGGTAGGGTGCTTGTTGTTTCCTTTAATTGAAGTTTTTGCATGTAGATCTAATTCATGAGTTAGTATATAAATGGATGCTCGAGTTTATATGTGGAAGAAATTTTTTAGAATCACCAAGACATTGAGATCATTTCGCATGATTTCTCCGAGATCTTATCTCTTTGGCTAACCGAGACAAGATTAATGAAATCTAATATGGCAATCTATGTCATGAAGACCTCACTGTTGGGTTCGTTTTTGTATTAAAACATAAGGTGGCCCAACTGTCTCAATTGACACTGGTTTTGGGCTTTCAAAATTGTCTAGGTAATGGGTTGAGTCAAAATACACATTAAGCTGTGATTTTAAGTGGCGAATCTGGACAGTTGGCTGACCTCTGGATGGAAGGTCAGGATTTTATGGTTCTTGACAATGGTGTCCTGGTTTAGTTATAAATACACTATTAGCTGTCCTAATATGGTACCTTAAGTGAGATTATTCTCAGTCAAGTTCTAAACTAGAAACACATTGTGTGGGTTTGCTAAATTTTAGCAAAGAAAAGCTTCATCAAGGGGACTAAGCTTAATTGAAGGCTCTAATGGCTATAGGTATGCCTAAACCTACTGTATTTTATACTATCAATTGGTATCGAGGAAAGGTTTCAATGACAGCGATTTTTTTTGCTCACTATCATTGTAACCTAGTGGCTACCGGTCCACCGAACAACTGCAAAATTGTTGGCCGGAGCATATGCATTAACAAGAGCTACCGCTATTAGGCACTGGGCTCCAGCTCGCATTGTCGGGTCATCAGCACTCTAAAAGCAATGGAACAGCCCGGCGGCAACAAAAAAAATTCAATATTTTCTCTGTAATGCATGCCAGTTTTAGTTTTTGGGCCATTGTGGGCCTTTGGCCATTGCCCCCTTCTGTGATCCTGATTGGTGCTAACCGGTGCTGCCTCCTCACAGTGTCTGGGTGCAGGCCGATGTCACCGCTGCACACAGAGCCGCCGATTTCTTTTTTATTTTTCTATTTTTGGTGCTGATTTTTTTAATTCTTTGTTGTTGGACGCCAAAGTATTTCTACGGTCCGGATCTGGAACCGCCATTGTTGGGCTAAACAAATTCTGGCCTCTTGGGCTACTTGCAAACAATCACAAAATTTTCTTTTTCTCTCACTATGTGTTCTCTGCAATGCTCTTCAGGAAGCACCCACTGCAATTGTTGACTGATTTGACCTGGTTGCTGTCAACAGAAAATTTTTGACGACCAGATGCTAATGGGCTTCGCCGGATGGTGGCTGGCAAACAGTTTCTTCGCCCGGCCAGTCTTCAACCTCTTTGTTGAGAGGTTGAAGATGACCCAAAGAAGCGGGTCACCTCGACCCTCTCCTGTGGATCGTCTCAACCTGCTCCTATGAGTCACCGCTGACCCACACCGGGCCACAAAAAAAATTGGATGTAGTCATAAACCGGGTCCAAACCGGGTTTATTGGTCCATTCTGGGCCACAAAAAAATTTTGAATTTTTAATGGTATTTTTATTATATATTTGTCATTGCATGTGGGTGTGTTTTAATCATCATTTAAGGGTTTTATTAATGTTGTGGGCTGGTCAGGGGATTAAATTCCAATCATATGCTTTATCAATTTTTTTAAAATTGTTGAGTGCACCACTTATGTAATTTTTGTGAGAGTGTACATCATACATATTGTAAGTGACACCAGAATTCAAGAAGCAAATCTGTAGGCGGATGCAGTCACAAAGAATTAATGTACCTTTTTTTTCTATTTTAGGGATCTAAAGCTTCCAACTTGTACATTTTGTTAAATTTTTTTAAGGACTCTACATGGGCTGTGGACTATATTTTTAATTGTGGTGTGTGATGATGGCATCCCTCGCCGAGTCCCAAATGCCCGATGACAAAATTGACAAAATGGTTCTTGTCAATTTTGTGTATGGATATCTTTGTTAATTAATTGCATTTATTTTATTATATAAAAAGGTGATAAGCAAAAATACAGTTCCCACATCCGTTTAGATGACTTTGGAGTTTTCAAAGCATTCTAAGTTATTATCAACATGTGAATCATATAGAATGCTACCATGGGGTGCATAGATTCACATATATAAAACATGTGCTATCATCAAAATTTGACTATGTGACAACGATTATCGTCTAGCCCAAAGAGAGGTGGTAGTTAGTGTCATATAATCAGGATAGGGTGGAGGGTTATATATTGTAACATGGGTGAATCCCTAGGCCCAAATGTGTGGGATTTTCCTTAAATGTTTTCTATGTATAACCCACTAGCCTTATCATGAAAGAAATGTTTATTTCTATACAATTTAGTAATTTTGGTGCAGATTGCAACCTTTGCCTAAAGGGAGGTTCAAAATTTTACTATTTGATCTTAGCATTGACTATTTTATACTTTAGTTTTGTTTCTTGCCTTTATTAATTGTTTGCTTGTACTTATTCTTTTAGTGCAACTTATCTGTGTTTTATTTTTGGCCCCAATCAACACCCTCCATTATTGAATGGGGACAATTTTTTAGATTAGAAGGAAAATATTCTTTTACTATTAGGGTGCACAGACTTGGATTTAGCATTTCATATAGATGTACCAACCATTCCTGAGGACAAAAGTATGCCAAGTGAGGTAACATTATTAAAAAAGCAGTCTAACCACTTAAGTATGATGCTCTTGAAGTCTCATATAAATAAAAGCATTATGGGATATCCATTCTAGAATGCGCTAGAGTTCAAGAACTTTTGAAAGCTAATGAAGCTCAATTCAAGAGTTGTAATAAAGCCTTGACTAGCAACTTAATCTCCAAGTTGTATTTCATGAGGCTAACAGATGACAAAGAGGTGAGAGAGCATATCATGCAGATGCGTGATATTGCTAATCAGTTGAACAACATACAAATAAAGATTGATGACACATTTTTGGTCCATTTTATTCTAAACCCCCTACCTGTACAATATGAGTCATTCAAGATTTCTTATAACACACATAACATTCAATGATCGGTCAATGACCTTCTGAGTATGTGTGTCTAGGAAGAATGGAAGCTTAAGCAAGAGAAGCTAGAAAGTGCCCATCTAGTTTCTCATAAAGGACAAAAGAAGAGAAATCATAATGCTCCAAATAAGAAAGCTAGTAAAGTTGTGTCGATGAAGTTTACTGGCATCACCAAGGAAACCAAATGTTTTTTCTACAAGAAGAAATGCCACGTGAAGATAGATTTCTCTAAATATCAAAAGGGGCTTACCAAGGAAGGAGGTAATCTCATGTCTTTTGTATGTTATGAATCTAATTATGTTGATTCTCATCATAATAACACATGGTGGATTGATTTTGGTTCTACATTTCATGTTTCTACTATTATGCAGAGGTTTGTCAAACTAAGGAAACTAAATAATGGGGAGTACAACATCTATATGGGAAATAAGATGTGCTCAAATGTTGAAGGTGTGGGAACATATCCCCTTGTTCTTCTTCATACATGATATACCTTAGATTTAGAGATGACTTTTTATATTCCAAGTTTTCAAAGAACTTAGCTTTTTTATCAAGACTAGTGCCTCATGGCTTTGATTTTTAGTTCATTAAACTCCTCATTTATAATTATTAAAGATTCAATTACCATTGGTTCTAGTTCCATGATAGATGGATTTTATTGTCTCTCTTTGCATGTTTCCTTTGAACAATTGAGGCATAGTAAGAGGAGTTTTAAAAACTCTTGACTTTATTGATCTTAAGACATGTAGAGACTACATAAAGGGAAAGAAGACCAAAAGAATCTTCTAAGGGTGCTAAGAGGCATGATGAGAAATTGGGCATCATACACATTGATATCTGTGGACCGTTTAGTACATCCTGTATGAATGGGCAAAGGTATTTCAATACCTTTATAGATGATCATACCCGATACATATATCTTTATCTCCTAAATGAAAAGTCTGGAGCATTTGATGTTTTCAAGACTTATAAGGAAGAGGTAGAGAAACAATCTGACATGAGTATCAAAATTGTTAGAAAAGATAAGGGAGGGGAATACTATGGTAGGTACACAAGGAGTGGACAAAAACCTAGACCATTTGCGCAGTTCCTGAAGGAACATGGTATTATTGATCTTAAGACATGTAGAGACTACATAAAGGGAAAGAAGACCAAAAGAATCTTCTAAGGGTGCTAAGAGGCATGATGAGAAATTGGGCATCATACACATTGATATCTGTGGACCGTTTAGTACATCCTGTATGAATGGGCAAAGGTATTTCAATACCTTTATAGATGATCATACCCGATACATATATCTTTATCTCCTAAATGAAAAGTCTGGAGCATTTGATGTTTTCAAGACTTATAAGGAAGAGGTAGAGAAACAATCTGACATGAGTATCAAAATTGTTAGAAAAGATAAGGGAGGGGAATACTATGGTAGGTACACAAGGAGTGGACAAAAACCTAGACCATTTGCGCAGTTCCTAAAGGAACATGGTATTATTGCATACTACACAATATCGAGCACATAGCAAAATGGTGTGGCTGAAATAAGGAACCACACTTTAATGGATATGGCAATGAGCATGATCAATAACTCATCTCTTCCTCTCAATGTGTGGAGTGAAGCCTTAAAGATAGTTGTTGTACATTTGAAATCAAGTTTCATCTAACGTCATTCCTAAAACACCCTTTGAGCTGTGGAATGGATGGAAACCTAGTTTAAATCATGTACTCACATGAGGTTTTTGTGTTGAGGTTAGGGTGTTCAATCTACTTGAGAAAAAGCTTGACCCTAAGACTATCAGTGGTTTTACATTGGCTATACAGAATGGACTAAGGGTTATAGGTTTTATTGTCCCTCGCATACCCCTATAGTAGACGAAGCACTGAATGCAAATTTTCTTGAGCAAGGCAGCTTCAGTAGGAATATTTCCCCAAAACACATTGTGTTTGAGGAAATACAGGTTCTAATTTTTATCCCCACATCCGGTGGAGGATCACATATTGTATCACCTATGGTGATTCCAGAGTAGTCCACCATCTACTCAGGAACAAGTTGCCAAAGTTCCTATTGTATAGGCACCTCCACCTATGGATCAAATGATACTTGGACAGTCCTCAAGAGTAAGGAAACCGACACTACCTTCTGACTATGTTGTCTACCTCTAGGAGTCTGACAAGAATGTTAGACTCATTCAATATCCTATTACGTATTCACAGGCCATGACTGGAGATAACTCTAGCAAATGGTAAGATGTCATGCAGGATGAGATGAAATTTATGGCAGATAATAAAAGTCTGGGATCTCATAGAGTTACCATAGGGCACCATGACTCTTGGCTGCAATGTCTATAAAACTAAATTAGATCCATCTTATAACATTAGTAGATATAAGGCCCTACTTGCAGCCAAAGGTTTTCTTTAGAAAGATGGTGTTGACTACAATGAAACCTTGTTTCCAGCTTCTACGAAGGATTCATTAAGAGTAATTTTGGCCCTTTTAGCTCATTTTGACTTAGAGTTACATGAAATTGATATGAACACGATCTTCTTGAATGCGGATCTTGGGGAGGAGGTGTATATGACTCAGCCTAAAAGATTTATCTCAAATAAAGGAAGTCATCTCATTTATAGAGTCAAGAAGTCAATATAGGAAATTAAACAAACCTACCGGCAGGTGTATTTGAAGTTCCACAATGTTATTACTTCATTTGGTTTTAAGAAGAACATTGTTGACCAATGCATATACCTTAAGGTTAGTGGGAGTTGTTACATTTTTTTGGTCTTGTATGTTGATGACATTCTACTTGCAAGCAATGACTTAGGGATGTTACATGAGGCTAAGCAGTTTCTTTCTCATAACTTTGACATGAAAGATTTAGGAGGGGCATCCTGTGTCATAGGGATTGAGATCTATTGTGATAGATCTAGAAGGATTTTTGGTTTGTCTCAACAGGCCTACATCAATAAAGTTCTGAAACAGTTTAACATGGAAAACTGCTCACCTAGTGCAGCTCCTATTGTGAAGGGTGACAAATTTGGCTTCTTCTAATGTCTAAAGAATTCATTAGAGTTCGAAAGCATGAAGAAAATTCCTTATGCATTGGGAGTTGGTAGTATGATGTACTTGGAGGTCTGCATAAGACCAGATATTGCCTTTGCTATAGGAATGTTGAATAGATACCAGAAAAATCCCCGATGGGCCCAATGGTCCACCGGAGAAAGGAGAGGGGGCCAGAAGACGGTAGGGCACTGGACCCCTGGCTCCTCCCCCCTGCTCTGAAAATCAGAGGAGGGAGAGGGGGGAGGGATGGGGGGATTCGAGCAAGGGGAGGGAGGGGGAGCTGGGGGGGGACTAAACCGGGGGAGGGAGGGGGGGCAGAAGGGGGTGCGGGGGGCAGCAGGGGGATGGGGGGATTGGAGCGAGGGAGGGACTTGAGCAGGGGGGAGAATGGGGGGCAGCAGGGGAAGGGGGGGGGACCGGAGCAGGGAGAGGGTGGGAGTGCGGTGGCCAGCAGGTGGAGGGGAAGGGGGTCGAGAGGGGGGGATTGGGCGGCGGCTGGTGATGGGGCAACTAGAGCAAGGGGAGGGAGGGGACCGTAGCAGCGGGAGAGGGGGAATGGGGAGGAGTGGAGAAGGGGGAGGGGAGAGGGGACCAGAGGGGGGACCAAAGGGTGTGAGGGTGGCGGTGAATGACAAGCCGTGGGCAAAGGGGAGACACGGCGGTGGGCGGCGGGGAGACGTGGCAAAAGGTAACGGGGTGGAGCGAAAGAGGAAGGAAGGGGCAACGGAGGGGTGGGGGGCGGGAGGACAGGGCTCTATGGGTGGCGGTGGCGAGAGGCCAAGGATGAGGCAGGGCGGTGAGGCGGTGGAGTGAAAGAGGAAGGAGGGGCAACGAAGGGGGTGGGGGGGCGGACGATTGGGTGTCATGGGCAGTGGGGACGAGAGGCCGAGGAGGAGGTGGGGCGGCGGGACGGAGAGGAGGCTGGGCGGTGAGGTGGCGGCGGGTGGAAAAAATGGGGAGGGCCGGGGTTGTTTATAGGCAGCGTGTGAAATTTCCCTTCGCGGGCGGAATTTCGCCAACTGTATTTTTTAAAAAAAAATTACAATTGTGACGCTCACAGTGAGCGACACAAATACAAAATATCACCAACGTATAAATTATACGTCACTAATACAATGAGCATTTCTAATACAACATAGTATTAGCGACGTATAAACTTATACGCCACCAATACTGCATAGTATTAACGACGTATAAAGATATACACCGCTAATACTCCTATTTTTTAAAAAAAATTCATATCCCCTCCCCTCTCTCTTCCCCCCCTCTCTCTCTCTTCCCTCCTTTCTCTCTCATCCCCCTCTCTCTCCCCTCCCCTCTCTCTCTTCCCCCTCTCTCTCCCTCCCCTCTCTCCTCCCCTCCCCTCTCTCTCTTCCCCCTTCTCTCTCTCTTCCCTCTCCTCACTCTCCTCCCTCTCTCTCTCTTCCCTATCCTCTCTCTCCTCCCTTGTTGTGCACAATTGTGCATGATGATCATACTCTCTTTTATTATTTTATTTGCATTGAACTATTTATTCATTATTGTAATACTTTATTGTTCGTACTGTGTTGGTTCAGTTAGTGGCCCGGGCTAGCCGACCTACTAACTGGGTTATCTTGTAAGAACCGGACCGGTCTGGTTCAGGTGGCCCGGTTCCCTAGATGGTCGTCTCCTATATGGGGCGGCCTTTGCTTTTGGTTGGAGTTTATGCAATTACAGAATTCCAATTTCTCCCCTTTCTTCATTACTTCTCCCCTTTCCTTGCGTAATTCTCCTAGGTACCGATCGTGCCTGCATCGGGCACATCATTGGTATCGGAGCATTTACAATCCTTGGCTAGAGGTAAGCAAGCTGCAGCGGTTCCTGAGGTTCCCCCGGAGAAGGAAGTTTCGGCTCTAGCGCCCAGGGACAATTCGAAGGAATCTCCTGCGGCAACCAGCAAACCCACCATGTCCGAGCTCATGGCATTGCTGCAGACCATGAACGTTCGTTTGATTAGTGTGGAAACTGCGCGAGCAGCGGCTATCCTACCTGGCTCGGCCCACGCTGCCCCAGAGTGGGGAGGGCCGTCTCAGCTTTTCGAGCTTGCAGTTCCCTGTCCTCCAGTGCCAATAGACATGGATGTGCGAGGCTTCCCAGGTCCCATGCGCCTTGGCGTTGGAAATCCAGCGTTGGAAGGGAGACGCCAGGCCTGGGGCATGCAAGGCGCACCAGGTGTTCGGGAAAATGTCCCTGTGATGCCGCCCCCTCCAAACCAGTTTCAGGATGCTGAGGAAGAGTGGGACGAGTATCTCGGACATCGTGGTGGGTAATGTGGTGGGGCGGAACCCCGTTTGGCCCACCTACAGTTTACCCGCTACAATGGGGATGACGATTCGGTGGAATGGCTGTACAAGGCAGAAAAGTTCTTCACCTATCAAGGAACGCACTCCGAGGCCGAATGCTTGCACATCGTAGCCTTTCGCCTGGATGGCAACGCATCAGTTTGGTTCCAAAGCTTTGAGAAAGAGGTGCGCTATCCAACCTGGGCAGCCTTCTTCGACGAACTCTGCATTCAGTTTGGGCCAAATGAGTTCCAGGACTTCAACGAGATGCTTTCCTCCCTGCATACTATACTGAGTTCATGAAAGTGGCCAACCAACTTCCAGATTGGCTGGTAGCCGCCTTGGTGGGTACCTTCAAGCGCGGCCTCAAGCCTGAGATTTTGGATCCTTGTGCCAACATGCGGGACGTGGTGTGCCATGCTCGTATCGAAGTGGAGAAGTTGGCCAGACAGTGTAGAGGGGGGCAGATGGGACCCTTGGCTCGGGCTCCTTTCAGCGCCAATCCCTTGGCTATGTCTGCCAGTAACTCGACACCTATCCGCTCCAGCTAGCAGACCGGCCCCGCTGGTCCTATTGTGTGTTGCCTCACCCCGGCCCAGATGGAGGAACGACGTTTGAAGGGGCTGTGTTTTCGATGTGATGAGATTGACGATGTGGACGAGAGTACCGATGGCTCTGCACCGTCAGCGACTGAGGAGGTCTTACCTGAGATTTCAATTCATGCTTTTTCATGGGCATTTACTCCTCGTATGATGCGAGTACAGGGGTACCTCAAGCAGCAACAGGTAGCTATCTTGATCGACAGTGGTTATACTCACAATTTTATAAATGACAAGGTCGCCCGTCGGCTTGGTTGTTTTGTATCGGATTCAAAGCCCTTTGACGTGCTAATTGGAGATGGCAAGCACCTCAGGAGCAATGGGGTGTGTGCGCAGGTCACCTTGTCTGTCCAGGACCACTCATTTGTCACCGATCTCTTCCTGTTCCTACCAAAGGGGCAGACATTGTGTTGGGCGTATAGTGGCTACAGGAGCTCGGCGATGTTGTTTGGAACTTTCGTGAGATGTGGATGGATTTTGAGCTCCAGAGGCAGCGTGTCCAATTGGAAGGCTCTAGGCCAGGCACTCTCCTCTCCACCCTTCCTTCGAGCACTTTGTTCCGGTTCGCCCCCCAAGGGCTCCTGTTGCAGCAGCGTGCAGCCCTTGAGGTGTCTCAGGATAGCATGCCGGCCGATCTCCAAGAGTTATTGACCAACCACCAGGACTTATTCGCTGAGTTGCAAGGTCTTCCTCCTGCCCGCTCTCATGACCATCAGATTACTATCACACCTGGAACAGCCCCGACCAATGTGCGACCTTATTGGTACCCACACATACAGAACTCTGAGATGGAGTGACTGGTGGAAAATATTCTTCAGGCGGGGATTATCAGGCCCAGTACGAGTTCCTACTCGTCGCCGGTGATACTCGTACAAAAGAAGGATGGTACATGGCGTTTCTGTGTTGACTACCACGCCCTGAATGCCGTCACAGTTAAAGACAAATATCCCATTCCGGTGATTGAGGAGTTGTTGGATGAGTTGACAGGCGCCACAGTATTTAGTAAGCTCGACCTTTGTTCGGGTTTTCATCAGATCCTAATGAAGGCCGACAATGTGCAGAAGACTGCCTTCCGGACTCATGACGGCCATTTCGAGTTCCTTGTTATGCCGTTTGGATTGACTAATGCCCCCTCCACATTCTAGTGCCTTATGAACGACCTCTTCCGACCCTTCCTGCACCGTTATATATTGGTATTCTTTGATGATATTCTGGTGTACAGCTGGTCATGGACGGAGCACTTGACACACCTCAGGTCTGTCTTCTCTATTCTACGAGACAACTCTTTATTTCTTAAACGTTCAAAGTGCTCTTTTGGCAGTCAGCAGGTGGATTATTTAGGCCATATTATCTCGGGGAATGGTGTCGCCACCGATCTAGCCAAGGTGGCCGCCATGCTGTCTTGGCCTACACCCCAATGTGTTCGGGCGCTCCGTGGTTTTCTAGGCCTCACCGGGTACTATCGGTGGTTCATTAGTAGATATGGGGAGTTGGCTCGACCTCTGACAGTGCTGCTCAAAAGGGGGGCCTTTGCTTGGACTGCGGCTGCTCAGGAGGCCTTCGATGGGCTGAAGCAGGCCATGGCCTCTGCCCCAGTCTTGATCCTGCTTGATTTCAGCCGCCCTTTTGTGGTCAAGACGGACGCATCGGATGCGGGGCTGGGGGCGGTTCTCTTACAGAACGAGCATCCCATCGCCTATTTCAGCAAGGCTCTGGCGGGCCGCTCCTTGTACCTGTCCGTGTATGAGGAGGAAATGCTGGCCATCATCCATGCAGTTACCAAGTGGCGGCCTTACTTATTGGGTCGTCGGTTCCAGATTCGCACAGACCATCAGCCACTGAAGTATTTCTTGGAACAACAGGTGTCAACTCCATCTCAGCAGCAGTGGGTTAGTAAACTTCTAGGCTATGATTATGAGGTTGTTTATAAGAAGGGGCTGGAGAACACAGTGGCTGACGCTCTCTCTCGCATACCTTCCCTGGGTTCTTGCTCGACCTTCTCCACATTATCCTGTCCGTTTATTGACGAGTTGAAGCAGGCCTACATTGATGATGCTTCGACACAGGCTCTGATCGCTGCCCTCCAGTCTGATCCTGCAGCCCGTCCATTTTATGCTTGGCGGGATGACCTCTTGTTTTGGAAGGACCAGTTGTGGGTTCCCGATGTTGCTGATCTTCGCCGCCGCATTATCTCTCATTTCCACGACTCTCCAGTGGCCAGTCACGAGGGGACTTTCCGCACCTATAAGAGGGTCAGCCAGAGTTTCTTATGGTTGGGGGTTCGTCGGGCCGTGCATGAGTATCTGACCGCTTGTGATACTTGTCAGCGAGCCAAGGCAGCCACAACTTCTCCTGCCGGGTTGCTCCAACTCCTGCCAATTCCTAATAAGGTCTGGGAGGATATCTCGATGGACTTTGTCGCGGCCTTGCCATTGGTGAACGGCAAGTCGGTGATAATGGTGGTGGTTGACCGTCTGTCAAAGTATGCTCATTTCTGTGCATTGGGACATCCTTTCACTGCTAAAATCGTGGCTGACCTCTATGTGCGGGAGGTGGCGAAGCTTCATGGTATGCCTCGCACTATTGTTTCTGATCGCGATTGTATATTCATTTCTCAGTTTTGGTGGGATTTCTTTGCTTTACAGGGAACTTCGCTTCATATGAGCACTGCTTATCACCCGTAGACAGACGGGTAGACTGAAGTGGTTAATCGTTGTCTGGAGCAGTACCTGCGGTGTTTTACGATAATGCAGCCTCGCCCTAGCTTCAGCTTCTTCCGTGGGCGGAATGGTCCTATAACACCGCATACCACACACGTGCGGGCTTCACTCCTTTTGAGGTGCTGTATGGCCCCCGCCACCAACGATCTTGTCTTATGTCCCTCATCGCTCTTCTGTGGCTGAGGTGGACTATATGCTCCAAACTCGCGATGAGGTCTTGCGTCAGCTGAAGATGAATTTGGCTGCGGCTCAAAATCGGATGAAACAACTCTATAATGGCCGCCCTACTGATCGGGAGTTCCAAGTGGGTGACTTGGTTTATGTTTCTGTTTTGCCACAGCACCAGACTTCTTTGTTTCAGCCCGAAAACTCCAAGCTCGCCCCCCGGTTCCACTGTCCCTATCTTGTGGAGGCGCACATTGGTCCGGTTGCTTATCGCCTCACTTTGCCACCTGACTCCTTGGTTCATCCTGTGTTTCATGTGTCCCGTCTTCGCCGGTTTGTGGGTGACAGGTCTATGGCTGTGGGTGCTCCTCCTCCGCCCTTGATGGGTCCTATTCCACCATCAGACCCGACTTCTACGTCTGTGCTTGAGAAAAGGCGGGTCCATCATTTGGGTCGCATTGTTACTGAGGTTTTGATTTCATGGCAGGGTCAGCCGTTGGAGGATGCTACATGGATGTCTGAGGATGAATTTTTGGCTCGTTATCCAGCATGGTCGCCTTGCAGACAAGGCGAATAGCGGAAGCATGGTGGAGTGTTGTGCACGATGATCATACTCTCTTTTATTATTTTATTTGCATTGAACTATTTATTCATTATTGTAATACTTTATTGTTCGTATTATGTTGGTTCAGTTAGTGGCCTGGACTAGCCGACCCACTAACTGGGTCATCTTGTAAGAACCAGATTGGTCTAGTTCAGGTGGCCCGATTCCCTAGATGGTCGTCTCCTATATGGGGCGGCCTTTGCTTTTGGTTGGATTTTATGCAATTACAGAATTCCAGTTTCTCCTCTTTCTTCATTACTTTTCCACTTTCCCTGCGTAATTCTCCTAGGTACCAATCGTGCCTGCATCGGGCACATTATCTCCCTCCCTATCTCCTCTTTCTCTCTCTCCTCCCTATCTCCTCTCTCTCCCTTCTCTCTCTCCCTATCTTCTCTCTCTCCTCCTTCATCTCTCTCTCTCCTCCCTCTCTCTTCTCTCCCTCCCTTCTCTCTCTACCCACTATCTCTCCTCCCTCCCTACACACTCTTCTCTCTCTCTCCAGTCTCTCTCTCTTCCTTCTCTCTCTACTCTCTCTCTCGCTTCCTCTACCATCTTCTCTCACTCCTCTCTCCTCTCTCTCACCCTTCTCTCTCTACCCTCTTTCTCTCCCCTCTCTCTCTCCCTTCTCTCTCTACCCTCTCTCTCCCATTTCTCTCTCTCCCCTCTCTCTCCCCCTCTCCTCCCTCTATCTCCATCTCTCCTCTCTCTCTTTCCCCCTATCAATTTTTTATTTTTTATTTAAAAATTAATTAAAAATAACAAATAAAAATATATTAGTGATGCATAGACATATACATCACTACTACTAGGGGTATTAGCGACGTATATGCTTATACATCGCTAATACTCAAGGGTATTAGCAGCGTCTATACATATGTGCCGCTAATGTGCAAAGGTATTAGCAATACCTTTTTATTTTTTAATCAAATTTTAAATAAAAATAAAAAAATTTACTCTCTCTCCTCCCTCCCTCCGCCCTATTCTCTCTCTCCTCTCTCTCTCTTCTCTCTCTACCCTCTCTCTTTCCTCCCTCCCTCCACCATCTTCTCTCTCTCCTCCCTCTCTCTAGCTTCCCTCCCCTCTCTCCTCCCTCTCTCTCCTTTCTCTCTCTCTTCCCTCTCCTCTCTCTCTCCTCTCTCCCTACACACTATCTCTCCTCTAACTTCAATTTTTTAAGATTTTTATTCTTTAAAATTAAATTTTAAAAATAAAAAAAATAATTAAAAGAAATAATATTAGCGACATATTAGCTAATACATGTACTAATAGGGACATATAACATCATACGTCGTTATTAATATTTAATTTTATTTTATTTTTTATTTTAAGAATATAAATTTTTTTTAAAAAATAAATTTTTTTTCTCTCTCTTCCCTCCCCTCTCTGACTCTCTCTCCTCTCTCTTCCCTCTCTTGTCTCTCCCTCTTCTCTTCCTCTCTCCATCTTATTCTTCTCTCTCTCTCTCTGCCCTCCCCTCTCCTCTATCTCTTCCATCCCCTCTCTCACTTCCCTCTCTCTCTCTCTCCTCCCTCTCTCTCCTCCATCTCTCTCTCCTCCATCTCTCTCTCCTCCCTCTCTCTCCTCTCTCTCTTTGATCCCTCTCTCTCCTCACTCTCTCTATGCACTCTCTTCACTCTCTCTTTTATTGTAAATTATATTTTAAAATTAATAATAAATTTTAACAAATAAAATATATTATAAATAAATAGTGAAAATTTAATCTATTATTAACACTAGTTTTTATTGAATATTTATTTATTTATATATAAATAGTAAATATTGAATAAAGTATATTATATTTTTTTAATATTTATTTATTAAAAAAAATTAATTAATAAAGCTATTAGCGACGCATGTCACCAAACGTCGCTATTAGAAATGGTATTTGTGATGCTTATGTAAAAGCGTCGTTAATAGTTTAAATTTTTTATTTTTTATTATTTTTAATTCATAACTATTAGTGACGTTTTTCTAAGGATCGCTAATAGCAGCATTATTAGTGACGCTTACGAAAAGCGTTACTAATAGTCATATTTTTTTTATTTAAAATAAATATCTTTTAGAGACAGTTGTATAAAATGTCGCAAATAGGGACACTATTAGCAACACTTATAATAAAGCATCACTAATATGATTAGTATTAGCGGCGCTTAGCTAAGCATCGCTAATAGTTGTAAGCGTCGCTAATACTACATTTTGCTGTAGTGGAGGATTAGCATAGGAAAAGCTTCATCAAGGGAATTAAGCTTAATTGAAGGCTCTAATGGCTACAGGTATGCCTAAGCCTACTATAGTTTATACTATCACTCACACCAAGTTTAATTTTGAAAGTGGTTCGATCAACCTCATGCTTTACATGGGGCCACTGCTAATGTTGGGTATGAGAGACCACATATGCCACCTCCTGAGCCCACCAAATCCCAAGATAGCAATTAGAAAAGTGAAACAAATAACAAACAAAAAAAATCATAGAATAACCAAATCAAATGTAGACTTTATGAATAACAATTGAAAAATACAAGCCTAATAGATAAGATCAAATAGTTTTGGAGAGCTCTTAGTCACATGCTTCGTGCCAATGGCCCTGGCACACAAAGGTTCTTAACTAGATCGAAGTTGCTACAATAGACTAAGATATCATAACATATACTCCTTCCCTTTTATATTAATAATTTTATTTAAAAAAATAATAGTTTTCATTGAACAGTGAAATCCACATCATCAAAGAGAAAATAAACTTATAATACTCCTTTTTAAGTACCTAATTACTTATATTGAACAAAATGAATTTATTAGTATGGAATAAACTTTTTTGACAAATAAGGCTATTAATTTAAAATAAAAATAATAATAAATACTTGTAAAAATGATCATTCACTTTTCAACCAAACTTAAACTAGGCTTTGAGTTTTAGCTGCAATCTACCCATTTCACAGTCTTGGTTTGGACTGGACCATAGAGGTGGCACTCATTTGAAGAGATGCTTACAAGGAAACGGATTTTGGCGTGGTTGTCTAATATGCTGTTCAGAATAAGGCATATTCCAGGCCCGATTCCCGTGTCATAGTCGAGATGCCAGCAGTACATAAGAGGATGAAATGGTAAAATCTCCTTTTTCATGCTAAGAAAAGAAAATAACTTTATTTAAAAAAGAAAAACTGGTAAGTTTAGTGGTCATTTGTCATTCACATTCATATACCTCATCTTATATGGTATAACTACTTTTAGGTAGCTAAGTTTTTTTTATTTTTTTTACTACGCGTAATTTTGGAGAAAAATACTTACAGCTAGCCACTCTGTCTAATATGCTTGGCAGCGGAGTCACTCGCCAACTTCACCGGCCGCTGATGGCTGGCGCACAGAATTTACCCAGAAACAACATTTTTCTATAGAGACCGAATTTCCAGCTAGCCACTCTGTCTAATATGCACCTCCTTTTAACACCATCTTACATTACTGCTCTCTTATCAAACAAATACCATCCACCAACATCTACTACGCAAAATAGAAATATATTGACTAAAATTAGTTAAAATGGGAATTCCTCTCGCCCTCCCCTCCCCTCTCCTTCTCCACCTTTCCATTTCCTCCTCCACGTCCAAGGAGACTACAATAACAACAACAACAATGGGGGCCTACCCAACCTCCTCTTGCCCCCATTGTCTTCCACTCTTGTTCCTTTCTATCTTCCTCATCAGCCACCTTCTGATCACCCCGGCAGCAGCGTCCGGCTGCGGCCGAAGAGGGAGGCTTCGCTTCTCACCGGGCTCGGTGACCTTCCGAGTGGCGCTGTTCGCAGACTTGCACTTCGGGGAGAATGCATGGACGGACTGGGGCCCCCGGCAGGATGAGGAATCGGACCGGGTCATGTCGGACGTGCTTGGCGCCGAATCTCCAGGTGATCCATTCCTTCCCCAGTTCCCTCTGCTTTCCCTTGTCCCTTCTTTGTCACTGCTCGTCTCCGGCAAGGAAGGAGGAGATGACTGGACTGGAGGATAGCATTCTACCCCCTGTTGTGCTATTGGCTCGTCGCCAGTATGCGTTGGTGATGTGGTTGTGTACATTGATGGGGATGTTGATCGTTAAAACCAAAAAAGATGATCGGGCTGCTGGTGCAGCACGGACAAATGTCTGATGAATGTGGGCTTTCTCCAACTTGGTGTGGATAATACCGGGATTCCCAATGCATCATATAGAATTCCTTTATTGCAGAAAATTATGGAACTGAGCCGTCCTCTAAAGGCCGCACGGCCCATATAAGCTCCGAGCACATGCGCTGTGCATATTAATGGGGCCTAAAATTTATTGGGTGTCATTTTACTTGTGGCCCGTGTAAAGTAGGAATAACTCCTTGAGTAGTTGATAATTTTTCCTTACTGTGGGCATCTAAGGTTGATACTATTGCTTTTTAAGAAAGGCTAATAAGATTGCTTTACATAGAAGCTAATTTTCTAAAAGTTTTAAAGCTTTTAAAAAGACCGTGGATAAGAGGAGAAGCTAGAATTGTTTTTACTTCAACTTTCAGCATTTGTAGTACAATTAGAAAATTACATATGTGATTTTTTTCATGTTTTGTATATTTAACTTTATGGTAAGAATTTCGTAGGGTGTAGTTATAAAATTATGGTGTATTTTTCGGTGCTTTTTATGATCTTAGGTTTAAAGTCCATATTTGTGCTGTGGCACAATTGCTCTTCCCTTAGTTATTGACGCCTGCACGTGTGGGAAGTGCTGAGAGCTGAAATAAACTTAATAGAAACCCGTTTCTTTACATTTTGGTATAAAAAATTACTTTTTTCATGTTTTATGAATGGTAGCTCTTTCCTTAGATTTAGTTCTTTATGTTCGATTATCTCTTCAACAGTTGACCATTAATGCCCTTAAGATAGTGCATAACTATTTTGTAGTTTTGATCCTCCTGTAATTCATTATACTCCTTTTGCCTCAAATTCATATTGTTTTATATTAATAACTTCATTTTACTCAATTTAACTGATTAAATACTTAAAAAAGAGTATTATAAACTTATTTTTTATTTTTTAGATATGAGTTTTAACATTCAATAAAAGTTATTATTTTTTCATATGTAGCTATTAATATATATGGGACAAAAGGAGTACATCATTAAGATAAAGCTGGCTTATGTGTAAAGTTCATGATCATAAAACTAAAACCTCTGTTGTTCCACCTATTTGATGGGACCCTTCGTCTAATCTGTTCTTTTCACTTATTTTACATTTTCCACATTTATGATGCTGATAAATACACTAAAAATTTAATTCTCTTGTGAATGCCATGTATTGCAGACTTTGTAATTTACCTTGGAGATGTCATCACTGCTAATAATCTTCCCACCCCTAATGCTAGCTTGTACTGGGACAAAGCAATCTCTCCCACCAGGAGAAGAGGAATCCCCTTCGCAACAATCTTCGGTAACCATGACGACGCTTCTTTCGAGTGGCCACCTGACTGGTTTTCGCCGACAGGAGTTCCCCCATTGATGTGCTCCTCAAACAACTCCAGATGTTCAGGTTCTGGCCAGCCATCCCATTGCTTAGTGTAACCAGATTGTGACTATTGCATATAGAAACATCATAGATTGTTGCTCTTTACATAGCTAGATAGTTATGCAAATAAAATGTGGTACTTCTGGCCCAAAACTTTTAATGTGATGACAATTAACTTGATAGTTCAAATGCCCGTAACTTTTGTCAATAATCCTACGGAGATAGTTAACGGCTAGTAACCTATGCTGCTATGAATTCATCTCGGGAATCCCTTTTTGTACCACCACAAAACCAACTAGTCCAAAGTGGCACCATCAGGCTTAACCAATACTATACGATGTCATATTGTGAAGTATGTGGTTTTCTAATTTTAGTTCTTTTGAGAAAACCAATCAGAGACAATTAAATCTGGACAGAGGGAGTATAAAACTTTGATATTTAGTTCATTTCAGAAAACCAGTCTTGATTATTAAATTTGGACAGAGGGAGCACAATTCTGAAACAAAAGATAAAGGTAAAGGAAACAATCATTATTGAATTCCATATTTGTGAATTCTGTACTTCAGGACTGTTAAATTTTCAAACTGAGTTGAGCAAACATCCATTTTTTCTAAAAGGAGTTGAAGACATACACGGATATACTAGTAAATTTCAATTCTGGTTCCAATTTGGATTCAAAGGAATGCACATGCATAAGAACTCCATCATATTTACTGTGAGCATGTCCCTAAAAAATGCATCATAGCATATAAGAGACTGAACTATTGATTTTAACCATTATTTACTTCAATTTTCTTGATAGGACATGATCCAAGGTGCAGTTTCAAAGGTATCCACAGAGTTGATTTGATGGAGAAAGAGATAAAAAATAACAAGATCTCTTACTCTCAAATTGGGCATCCTGATCTTTGGCCTAGTGTCTCCAACTATTTTCTGCAACTCTCCTCATCAAAAAATTCGAAGAAAAAAGTTGCATTTTTCTATTTTTTTGACTCTGGCGGTGGGTCCTACCCTGAGGTTATATCCAATGCTCAGGCAAGTTGGTTTTTAAACAAGTCACAAGAGATCAATCCAGATTCCAGGTAAATTCATTATCACTGCAAGAGCACTATCTAGTTCAATTCTTCTCCATGCTTCTTCCCAATCTTGACATTGCAAGAACTTAAGAATATTGTTGCAATTAGACTTCAACAAGTGCTTCAAGTTGGAAAGTTAGAAGTAAACCACAAAAATCAGAATGAGATATTACTTCCAGGCTTATCATATGCCAATAAATTATTTTAAGTTGCAATTGAACTTTTTTAATGAAGACAATCACTGATCTTTATAGGGTTCCGGAGATAATATTTTGGCATATACCAAGTAAGGCTTACGAGAAAGTCGCCCCAAAGGATGAAATAAATAAGCCTTGTGTTGGTTCCATCAATTTGGAGAAAGTAGCAGCACAAGAAACAGAATGGGGCATTATGGAGATGCTCACGAATAGAACTTCTGTCAAGGTATTTGAAAATAATAGAATAGAGTTCAAATATGAATTTTACTTCAATGAAAGTTTGTCAATCAGGATTATTCATATGCAATGTCTATGCATTAACAGGCAATCTTTGTTGGTCATAACCATGGATTGGACTGGTGCTGCCCAAACAAAAGGCTTTGGCTATGTTTTGCTCGTCATACGGGTTATGGTGGGTACGGTGATTGGCCGAGAGGTGCAAGAATAATTGAAATCACAGAGGAACCATTCTCACTGAAATCATGGATTAGAATGGAAGATGGTAAAAAACATAGTGAGATTGTTCTTAGCTAATCAAGAGCTTGCTCTGAGATGTGCTACGATAGATGAAATGGTAAATTTGAAGCATAGTTGAAACTATTTTATGTAATATGTGCCGAAATTGAGTGTCTTGGAATATT
Organism: Saururus chinensis; assembly: GCA_035235625.1. Lineage (NCBI taxonomy): Eukaryota > Viridiplantae > Streptophyta > Magnoliopsida > Piperales > Saururaceae > Saururus > Saururus chinensis. Next base: position 36,677,972 of record CP141140.1, read on the forward strand.
GATATATTCTTACTGAAATATTCCATTATTTATCAATAATTCTATTTTCAAATTTGATGCAATGTGTATTGACTTACAATACATGGAGATGTGGGACCGGCGGAACGGGCACTTGAATGACACAGGGCCTCGCAAAGGCTCTATGATGCAAGATTCCTTATGATGACAATGTCCTTCCATGTGGTGATGAAGAGGTGAACTAGATGCCCATGCACAAGGCTGCACCACTTCGGGTATGACCCGCCACAAGTCTCTGGGTGACCGGATGCTTACATGCACCCGAGATGTGATGAAGTGGCTTTCAGATGTTGGGAGAAAGGGCCGAAAGTTGATACTTCTCAATTCCATTATGAGATGCAACCCGAAGAATTATTAGACTTGGTTGTTAACATGTAAGACATACTTGAATTTAAGACATACTTGAATTTAAGGAGGTGGTGAAGGATAAATACATCCCATTAGTGTGACATGCTTTCGAGACCAGGCAGCAGAGTCCTGGAAACAACTCAAGGCAACAAATGCGTGCAAGGCAAGCCCATGATCATCGATTAGGAGAAATTGAAGAAACATATGCGACATGAATTCCTTCTGTACAATATATCCACATCATGTATCAATGGCTGGAAGATTTGTGACAATGGTCGAAGTTGATGGACCAATACACAAAAGAATTGTATCAATTGATTAATCAGAATGAATTGGCCAAGTTGAAAGAACAACTTCCATTTTGTTACATTGGAAGTATATATGAGGCAAAATATCAAGGAAACATGGAATTTATTTCATACTTTTTTTTTGTCTAAACATTGCACCATATGCACACCCATATAAATTTTCATGGCTAAAAAAGTGAGGCTGAGGTACAAGTGTCAAAATATTGTTTAGTTTATTTTTCTATTGGTTATACTTATAAATATAAGATATGGTGCAATCTAGTACCAATAAAGGCGTGCTACTTGTTACTTGGCTGACCATGGTAATTTGATAGATATGGTATGCATGATGGGTGTAAGAACACGTATATTTGGTGTAAAACACTACAATAAGTATCCTTGTATCTCGTTGGGATAATGCATAGTGACAAAAAATGAGTATAATATGTGTTTTATATGTGTATTGCATGTATTTTATAACATATTAAAAGGCATATAACACAATTTTAAAAAAAATATGTACATATTGTATTATACCACTATAACAAAATGTACTATTGACGACACAAAGAAAAATAGTTGCTAAAAATTGCTATTTACGATGCTTAATAAAGCATTGTAAACAAATTAATTTTTAGCAACACTTTTTATGTAGCGTCGCTAATAGTCATCTCTTAGTGCTAATATTACAAATATTAGTGATGATTTGTAATAAACGTCAATAATAACTGTGCTATTAGTGACGCTTTATAAAAGAGTCACTAAATGTTATATGTTTTAATAGTTTTGACAATAGTGACATTTTTTAAAAAGTGTCGCTAATAGTTATAAATTTAAAATAAAAAATAAAAAATTTAAAACTATTAGTGTAGCAAATAGTATTAATAATAGCTACACTTTCTTATAAGCGTCGCTAATAGTTATATTATTAGCGCCGCTTTTAATAAATCATCATTAATAAATTTATTAATTAATTTTATTTAATACATAAATATTAAAAATTTAGACATAAACTTCTTAAATATAATATATTTTATTTAATATTTACTACTTGTATATATAATAAATAAATATTAAAAAATTTAAAAATGAACTTCTTAAATATAATATACTTTATTTAATATTTATTATTTTTAGGTATAATAAATATATTGTAAAAAAATAAATAAAATTGCCCTACTTTATCTCCACTCCTCATAGCTGGGGCTCACGTTTACTCGTGTATGTAAGAGATAGAATGAGAGAGTGAAGAGAGAGAGATGAGGAACTAGAGAGAGAAGAAAGAGGAGAGAGGAGACAGAGGGTAGAGAGAAGAGTATGAGAGAAGAGAGGAGAGAGAGGGTAAGAGAAGAGTATGAGAGAAGAGAGAGAGGAGAAAGAGAGGGGGTAATTAATTTATATTTTTGAAGGATTTTTATTATATTATTATATTTTAAAAATAAAAAATACTAGCTCTTGTGAAATTGCATCATTAATATATTTTATTAAAAAAATTTATTAATTTTAAAATATAATTTATAATAAAAGAAATAGAGAGAAGAGAGAAGGAGAGAGAAGAGAGAGTGCATAGAGAGACAGGAGAGACATGCGAGAGGAGATAGAGAGAGGAGAGAGAGTGATGAGTGTAAGGTCCTTGATTTTTCTATGATTTTTTGGGATTTGCTTGCTATTTTATTAGTCATTTTCTGTGGGCAAATGTGACGCTTCGGCGTATTCGTATTTATATATTTTCCCCTGTATTTATACCCGTGGAGTCGGGTGTGGGGCTTAGTCGCAGGTTACGGGCCTCGCTGTGCGCTTACGGTGCAAATTTTGGAGCTACAACGCGTAACCGAGAGGTTAACGCGTGTTAGGGATGTAAATATAAAAATAAAAAAGATTATATATGTAATCCGAAGATCAGATTCGAGGAAGTTTTCGACTTCCAGTAACATTTCTCGTCCAGAGAGAAAAGAGAGAAACCCGAGCCCATTTCCGGTCGCTCCGTTCTCCCTCCTCCGTCATTGGATTCTGCCGGTTCTTGTCAGGATCTGCTTTGCCTCACCACCATGAATCCGTAGGTACTAGCTATGACTGCCACCATGGCCTCTTTGCTCCTCCACGAGGTACCGAACTTTTCTTCGGGTTTTTCTCTCCTTCAATCCCGTTTTTGAGCTATGGAGGTACGATTTTGATGTCGTTTGCGGCTGCCCTCAACTAGACTTATGTTTAGTTGGCCGCTAGGAACCCATTGGCGCTGGCTAGAGCCGCCGCCATGCTTTCTTTGCCCCATTGTGAGCTACAAGTACTTTGGTCGGGTTTTGGTCATATTTTCCATCTCATCGTCTATGGGTTTTTTTGAGACGCCGGTGTTTCCAGTCGTCGTTCGGCCCCCGGACAGACTCTATCCAGCCTACCTCAACCTAGTATCGGTAGGGGTTTACCGTTTCCAACCCTGCTTCGCCCTATTGACTTGCTCCACCCGATTAGACGCTTTGGGTGCGTCTCGGGTCGTTGCCATTGGCGAGTTGTGGGCCATTTTGGCCATCGTGGGCTCTACCCCGGCTTGGCGACAGTGAGGGTCAGCCCCACTTGGCCTGATTATTCTTCTACTTGGAATGGGCCGTTTGCCGTTTGCCCTATACCGTGCGAGATGCACAGCTGCCCGCACCACGTGGATTGGTTGTGGGTGGTGATCGGCGATGTTGCCACTTCGATCGGCCACCACCTCCTAGCCATACCTCAGTTGGCCTTTTGTGGGCCTTGGGCCGCTACTGTCCAACCCATCTTCCCCTAGAGTGGCACTTTGTGGCCGCGTGTGCATGTGGCCACGCGTGCATTTTTGGGTTTAGGCACCATATTTGTGCCGCCTGACCATCGGTTGGCTTTGCCACCTGATGGAGTTGACATTATAGTCCTCCACCACCTCTCCTTTGTCATTGAGTGTTGCCCCACACTCTCCACCTGTATGTTGGCCCTTGTTGACGCGAAATAGTCGCCGTTGGGTGTTGTCCACGGTCAATTTTGACGTCTTGCGGCCGGCTGAGTACGTCTTAGCCACAGACCAATTTTCAGTGAGTACACCATCGACTTTTGGTAGTACCGCCACTTATGTTGGCACAATATTTCTCCTGGCCGCCCTAGTGTGCCGCATTGATTTCTGACACCCCGTTTGGCCGTGAGTAGTTCCGGCACTTCCTAAAATCCTTGGGACAATAGCTCTCTCTACTTGGCAAAGCTTTTGGCTGCCAACTCCGCCGCCGATGCCGCCACCGTCATGTGCTCGCCATCAAACGTCATGATTATGAGGTAGGGGAGCTTTGAACTTGTAATTTCATGATAGCATGCTTTGAATGAGTAGCAGCATGCTAGGACTATGTGATTGAATGCTATGAATGTTAGCTTATGATCCGTTTGCATGATGTAAGATGATGAACTATGCCATGTTGAAATGCATATGATATGCATGTTGGATGTAAGTATGTTGGATATATGTATGTGCTAGTGATGGCTAGCGTGTTTGTTGGTAAGCTTCATATGTGTATGCACGTGCTAGTGATAGCTAGCATGTATGTTTGATGTATATATGCATGTGCTAGTGATGGCTAGCGTGCATGTTTGAAGTATGTATGGATTATGCACGTGCTAGTGATGGCTAGTGTGTATGTTTAACGTATGTATGAATGTGCTAGTGATGGCTAGTGTGCATGTTTGAAGCATGTATGGATTATGCATGTGCTAGTGATGGCTAGCGTGTATATTTGACGTATGTATGCATGTGCTAGTGATGGCTAGCGTGTATGTTTGACATATGTATGCATGTGCTAGTGATGGCTAGCGTGTATGCTTGACGTATGTATGTGCTAGTGATGGCTAGCGTGTATGTTTGAAGTATGTATGGATGATACATGTGCTAGTGATGGCTAGCGTGTATGTTTGAATTATGTATAAATGTGTATGTATGCGCTAGTGATGACTAGTGAGCATGTTTGTAAGCTACGTATGTATGACAGTATGTGTATGTTATACGTATGTATAGTAGACATACATATGTATGATGGCTATTTGCCTATGCTATGGATATGTGTATGTGCACGTGGGCAGTGTCAGTGTTTGGTATTGTCACGCCCCGGCGATGCCTGACCCGAGCCGAACCCGGTCCAGGGGCTGGTCAAACACGCGGGGGCGACGAAGTGAAAATTTAGAAATGATCTAGCGGAAGACTTAACCCTAACCATGGGCGATTAACAGCAACACGGAGTGCGCACAATCCTTTGAGCAAGAGTAAAAAAAAAAGGGAAGAAAAAGGTGTTGCTTATCACAAAGTAAACAACAATCTCAAAACCCACAAACTTAGTTAAGTAAAGCCCACACCGGCTCAAAATAAGTCATAATCATCACAACTGTAGTATATGACATAAATCTAAACAAGAACCCTACACAAAGGTTCGAACATAAAGCATGAAATAAACGATGATAAGTCACGCAACGATCTCCATCATCACACCCAAGCTACCTTTGACCTTTCCTCAAAGAGGCAATCCTGTCCGTCTGCGTGTTGCACCACGCAGCCCCAAATCAAAACACAAAAGAGGGGTGAGTTTTAACACTCAACAATGGTTTTAATATCACTGTCAACGTAGAAAATACGATAGCTTAGAAATGAGATCGTTCAGATCAAAGATTTACATGGTGCATCACTTTCTGATCATACATTCATATCACCTAACACTGCATCATAATGCATAATTCAACCTGCATGGATGTATCTCTAGCATACATATTCCCACATGCATTCACATCATAACCAATCCCGCATGGAAGTATCTCTAACATACATATTCCCACATGCATAACATCATCACAATCTGCATGGATGTATCTCTAACATACATATTTCCACATGCATTTTATCATCAAAATCAACATGCATGGATGTATCTCTAACATACGTATTCCACATGCATAACATCATCACAATCTGCATGGATGTATCTCTAACATACATATTCCACATGCATAACATCAAAATCAACATGCATGGATGTATCTCTAACATACATATTCCCACATGCATAATGTCATCACAATCAACCTCCATCAAGGAGTAATCACACATTAACGTCACACAGACGGGAGCATAGACAAGGCCACGAAGGCGTGTCATGGTCCAAAATTCTACACAAGAATTCAAGAAAGATCGGGGTTGTCAATCCCTAATACTGCTCGCCCTGGACGATCCTGGCCAAGGATGTCCCATTCTCACATAGAGAATCTAGAGCAGGGGTGTTCGCTCAGGGACATCTCCTGCGGAGGGAAGAGCCTGAGTTCTCACACAGAGAACCCAAGAACACGTGGTACCGGGTACACACGGCATACCACACTGGATTCTCAGGGTCCAGATGACACACATAATAATATTCTCACATATCCGCAAGACAAGTACACAACTCGTCCCCACATCATTCCATTAAACAAGACTCAACCCGGGGAGTGCACTCGTTCCACACAGGAACTTCAAATCGTTCCACACAGGAACTTCAAATCAAAATATGTCCTTTCGGACCAATCAACTTGGGATTAATCTACGACCGATAAACCCGGCACATAATTTCATCACATTGCATCCAATCGGTCAAATTCGATTAATCACGATGAAGCCTCACTTGGAAATCCATTTTCATGATGAGTGCAGCATGGTACATGCATGGGCAAAGCATACATGAATCCTAATCATGATAAGTGCTCTCACCAGCCCCTAATGCATCATTCATAATCACAATATTAAGCTTCAACATCATCATTTAACCCCCACAGGTGTGTGTGTGTATACTAGTAGAAGCCTTTCACATAATGCATATCAACATGCTTGAAAATCAACTCACTACCACACTACACATGTGAATTTCTACCTAAACATGAATTCTAGCGGAAATCATAGTAGAAGAATCGTTGAAATCATAGCTAGATTCAAAACTCAACCACAAAGGCTAAACACATATAAGATCACTCATTTCATCATTGAGTCATGGCATTCACCAACATCCACACACCACTAACCACAATCTATCATGATAAATCAGTCCAACAATGATTGTAGTCATACTGAAAATATATGCTTAACCAAAGAGAAACAACCATTCATAATTTCAAGATAACGATTCCAACATCATACCACAAAGCATGTCATTCCACCATCTCTAAGCATATATCTCAACTCCATAAACTCAATAGCATGCATTTCCAGTAGCCTAACATAGCTTAAAACACTCCACATTCATATAAAATTGGCAAGCTAAAGTAGAATCATCAAAATAGACATCATATGCACAACACACAATTTCCTGTGTAGCCGATCGATTGCCCTTCAGGCCGTTTGATCGGTTACACGCAAAAATTTGAAATTTACAGTTCAGCCGATCGATCGCCCTGCAAGGCCGATCGATCGCCAACACGGCAGAACAGTCATCTTCTTCCTTTCACAAAATCAAACCGAAACACCATAGATAACACTTCAAATCCACATCTAATACCCTAATCATCATCAAAAGTCCTCCTTAACTTCCAGAATATCAAACCAAACCATAATAATGCAAAACCCTAAGAAATCGGGATTAAATAATTCCATTTTCTAATCTTACCATTAACACACTAAATCAAGTAAACCATTTCGAAATAAGCCAAAAATGAAGAGTTTTACCATGGATAAACAGAGATTTCGAAGACCCATTACCTCAGCACTTGATTAAGCTCAGATTGAAGAGTCACCCTTCTTGAAATACTTGAAAACACAATGAGTTTGAATTAAACTCTAATAGAAATCGATTTACCCAAGAAATCCCTAATTAAACCTTAGATCTAGGGCTTGTTGGTAGTAAAAATCGAATTTTGAATGTTAGGGTTTGTAGTAAAACACAAATCAGTAGCTTTTGATGGTCAAAAACGAATTGAATCAAGGGGAAAATGGTAGATTTGGAACAAATTAAGAGAAAAGCCATGGATTAGTGCTTAATTAGAGCAAGCTTACCTTAAGCGGCTTCTAATTCAGGCCTAAGTGGGGATTAGGCCAGCCCTCCTTCCTTAGCCTATTCCCAAAAATGGAAGTGGCTCTGGTTTGCCCTTTTATAGTAAGGGTTGCGGTAGGCATAGGTAAGTTTTGGGGTGTAAATATGAAAAGTAGGCTAAAAGTGGGTATTTTGCAAATTTAAGCACAATTTAAGCCTAATAAAATTCTGAAAATTTTTGTGGGGCCTTAAGTATATGTCTACGTTCATTTGACACAAAAATAAATTTTTCGACGGTGGGGCCCACAGGCGTCCCGCCAAAACCCTAATTTTTGGGAAAATAGTAAAAATTCCAAAAAATCTAAAAAATTCACATTTGGTTTAAAATCACTCAAAACCACTAATATTGAAGTTAATTTTGGTTAAAACTATCACAAACACTATTTATTTATGAAATCACCGAATAAGATCAGAAAACGCGTAAATCTCACGATAACCCATAATTAAAGAAAACCAAAACCGGTTCAAAGATGAGGGTCCTTACATCCTCCACCTCTTAGGAATTTTGGTCCCCCAAAATTTACTAGAGGTCAGCGACAAAGAGATGAGGATACTTCTTTCTGATCTCGTCCTCCGTTTCCCACGTGGCTTCCTCGACTCCATGATTCCTCCACAACACCTTCACGAGTGGGATTGCCTTTTGCCGAAGTACCTTCTCCTTACGGTCAAGAATCCAAATAGGTACCTCCTCGTAGGAAAGATTCTCCTGGAGCTCCAACGGCTCAAAATCCAAGACATGAGTAGGATCCGGCTCATACTTCCGAAGAAGTGAGATGTGGAAAACATTATGGATATCGGCCAGTCGGGGTGGAAGTGCAACCCGATAAGCTGTGGTGCCAATCCACTCCAAGATCTTGAATGGACCAATAAAATGAGGTGACAACTTCCCCTGTTGTCCAAATCGAACAACACCACGAGTCGGAGAGATCTTAAGGAAAACATGATCACCAACACCAAACTCCAACTCCCGCCGTCGCCTATCGGCATAACTCTTCTAACGGCTCTGAGCTGCCTGCAACCTCTCCCGGATAAGGCGTATCTTCTCCACTGACTGCTGGATAAGATCTGGGCCAGTGAGAAGGTGATCTCCAACCTCACTCCAACACAACGGTGATCGGCAAGGACGCCCGTAAAGCGCCTCAAAAGGTGCCATCCGGATGCTCGCTTGGTAGCTATTATTACAAGAAAACTCAACCAACGGCAAACGTTGCTCCCAACTTCCTTTCCACTCAAGGATACAAGCCCGAAGCATGTCCTCAAGCGTCTGAATGGTCCTTTCGGACTGTCCATCCATCTGAGGTGGTAAGCGGAGCTAAGATGTAAAGATGTGCCCAAAGCACCCTGAAAGCTCTGCCAAAACCTCGAAGTGAACCGCGGGTCACGATCGGAGATGATAGATACTGGAATCCCGTGTAACCGCGCCATCTCCCTCAAATATAGAGCAGCCAAAACATCCAAAGGAGTAGTCATTCTAATCGCGAGGAAATGAGCGGACTTAGTAAGTCGATCAACAATCACCCAAACTGCATCATTACCACACGGCGACTGTGGCAGTCCGGAAACGAAATCCATAGTGACGTGCTCCCACTTCCACTCCGAAATTGGAAGTGGTTGTAGTAAACCGCCTGGATGCCGATGCACTGCCTTGACTTGCTGACATACAAGGCATTTGGACACGTAGACCGCAATGTCCTTCTTCAACCCATTCCACCAAAATGTCCTCTTCACGTCGTGGTACATCTTCGTTCCTCCAGGATGGATAGAGAACTTAGAATGGTGTGCCTCCGATAGGATACGCTCTCTCAGCTCAACGATGTTCGGCACACACCAACGACCCTTATACATCAAACTCCCATCAGACCTTTCCTCAAAACCCAACACTGCCTTCTCCCTTAGCTTAGCCTTAAGAGCTAGAATCTCCTCATCACTTTTCTGAGCTTCGACCACGTCATCCACCACACTAGAGCTAATAGAGAGATTAGCAAACCAGCTCCGTGTGTCCCCCAAAGTCAACTCTGGCCTTAGCTCGATGGCATCCTCATAAAGGAGCCACTCACGAACTCGCATGCAAGCAACCGTAGTGGCTGATTTCTGACTCAAAGCATCCGCCACCACATTCGCCTTGCCCGGATGATACGATATCATGAAGTCATAATCCTTCAAGAATTCAAGCCACCTCCTTTGCCTCAGATTAAGATCTCGCTGAGTGAACAAGTACTTCAAGCTCTTGTGATCAGTGAATACCTCAAACTTTTCACCATAGAGATAGTGCCGCCAAATCCTCAATGCAAAAACTACGGCCGCTAACTCCAAATCATGAGTGGGGTAATTCCGCTCGTGCACTCTAAGCTGACGAGATGCATAAGCCACCACTCTCCCATGCTGCATGAGTACACAACCCAAGCCGCGAAGAGAAGCATCACTATAGACCACGAATCCGCCACTCCCGGAAGGCAAAGTTAGAACTGGAGCTGAAGTTAGCCTCTTGTTCAACTCTTGGAAACTCTCTTCACAAGCTGAGTTTCACTCGAACTTCTCATTCTTCCTTGTCAACTTAGTCATAGGGCTCGCAAAGAGCAATGCTCCCGCAAAGTTCGCAAGACAATCCTCAAATGTGCTTCATGCTCTTCCTCATTGGCCGAATAGATCAGAATATCATCCACGAATATAATCACAAACCGATCAAGATAAGGCCGAAAGACTCGGTTCATCAAATCCATAAATGAGGCAGGTGCATTAGTAAGACCAAAAGGCATAACTAAGAACTCATAATGCCCATATCGGGTACGGAAAGCAGTCTTAGCAACATCATCAGGACGGATCCGAAGTTGGTGATAACCCGATCTCAAATCGATCTTAGAGAAAACTTGTGCCTGCTGCAACTAATTAAACAAATCATCAATTCTAGGCAAAGGGTACTTGTTCTTGATGGTTACCTAATTAAGCATTCGGTAGTCGATACACAACCGTAGAGAACCATCCTTCTTCCGAACAAATAAGACCGGCGCACCCCAAGGAGATACACTCGGCCTAATATACCCCTTATCCATAAGATCCTGCAGCTGAGCCTTAAGCTCTTTAAGTTCGGCTGGAGCCATACGATAGGGAGCCTTAGAAATAGGAGTAGTGCCTAGAATAAGGTCAATGCAAAACTCTATCTCCCTCTCCGGTGGTAAACTCGCCAAGTCACTAGGGAAGACATCGGGAAATTCCGCCACAACACGAACGGAATCCAAAGAAGGTAACTCCATGTTCAACCCCGTAACACTAGCAAGGAAAGCTTCACATCCACTATCGATCCACTTCTTGGCTTTGAAGGAAGAGACCAAGAATTTGCCATTAGAACGCTTCACCCCTTGAAAGATAAAAGGCTTAGCTCCTGGCAACTCGAACTTCACACACCTCCTACGACAGTCTACATGCGCATGGAACTTGAACATCATATCCATGCCTAGGATCACATCAAAGTTAATCATCGGCAATATAATAAGATCCATATGTAGCACATGTCCACCGATCTCCATAGGAGTCATCTCAACATACTTTTCCGCTCGAAGAGAGGATGAAGGTGTAGAAACACGCAAAGGAACATGCAACAACTTATAACAGGCATCCAACTCATGAGCAAAAAGAGGAGACACAAAAGAATGAGAGGAACCGGTATCAAATAATACTCTAGCATAGTGGGAGGCAATGAGAATCGTACCTTCCACCACGCCCGAAGAGTTAGCCGCCTCCTGTGCTGAAATAGCAAAGACTCTCCCATGATGAGCCAGCTTCTTCCCCTTGCCATCGGGCTGCCCGGTAGGTGCTCTCGCCGGTGGTACACACGGCTGTCTGGGACCGGTATTAGGTGTCATCGGTGCACGTCTCTGAGCACGACCAGCCCTCTGCGGACACTCATTGGCATAGTGCCCCTTCTGCCGACAATCATAACAAGTCACACTAGCACGGCGGTCCTGAGGATCCTGCTGCACATGCTGGGTGTTATGCCTCACATGACGGGTATCTCGCCGCTTAATGTCCCGGCGGTTATGGCTATCCTCTGCCCTCGACCTCTTAGGCTGCTGCTGCTGCCCTCTCCTCCGGATATACTCATCAGAATCACGCACCACAGCGATGGCCGTCTCAAGTACCTCAGCAAGGGTCTTGTGCCTGAATGGCACAACTCGGCCTTTGATGAAAGACTTAAGACCATCCTCAAACTTACGTGCTCGCTCATACTCATCTCTGAAGAAGCGAGGAGCAAAGCGCTCAAGCTCCACGAAACGTGTCTCATAAGCCAAGACCGTCATAGAACCCTGTTGCAGACTGAGAAACTGCTTCTTCTTCTCCTCTTGGACATGAAGAGGGAAGTAGTTGTCGTTAAAGGCTGACAAGAACTCCTCCCATGGAATGTCCTCTCGGCCATGGAACCTCTGACGCTCCATCGATAACCACCACCTCTGAGCTTCGCCCTCGAACGTGAAGATTGCAAGTCTAGTCTTCTCCTCGTCCGAGCAACGTCGAGCACTAAAAATCTTCTCCATATGAAGCCTCCAATTATCCGCCATAGAGGTATCCAATCCACCCTTGAAGCTAGGGGGATTAAGCTTCTTGAATCCCTCGAGTGAAAGAGACTCAGAACTGCTACCGCTCGCGTGCTTAGCCTGGAACACCTGTGTCAACCCTTCAATGGTGGTCAACACATTGTCCACCCTTGGGTCACGAGCACCGCGATGGTTATTAGCGCCTGCTACATATGGATCTTATTATATTGCCGATGATTAACTTTGATGTGATCCTAGGCATGGATATGATGTTCAAGTTCCATGTGCATGTAGACTGTCGCAGGAGGTGTGTGAAGTTCGAGTTGCCAGGAGCTAAGCCTTTTATCTTTCAAGGGGTGAAGCGTTCTAATGGCAAATTCTTGGTCTCTTCCTTCAAAGCCAAGAAGTGGATCGATAGTGGATGCGAAGCTTTCCTTGCTAGTGTTACGGGGTTGAACATGGAGTTACCTTCTTTGGATTCCGTTCGTGTTGCGGTAGAATTTCCCGATGTCTTCCCTAGTGACTTGGCGAGTTTACCACCGGAGAGGGAGATAGAGTTTTGCATTGACCTTATTCCAGGCACTACTCCTATTTCTAAGGCCCCCTATCGTATGGCTACAGCCGAACTTAAAGAGCTTAAGGCTCAGCTGCAGGATCTTATGGATAAGGGGTATATTAGGCCGAGTGTATCTCCTTGGGGTGCGCCGGTCTTATTTATTTGGAAGAAGGATGGTTCTCTATGGTTGTGTATCGACTACCAAATGCTTAATCAGGTAACCATCAAGAACAAGTACCCTTTGCCTAGAATTGATGATTTGTTTGATCAGTTGCAGCAGGGACATGTTTTCTCTAAGATCGATTTGAGATCGGGTTATCACCAACTTCGGATCCGTCCTGATGATGTTGCTAAGACAGTTTTCCGTACCCGATATGGGCATTATGAGTTCTTAGTTATGCCTTTTGGTCTTACTAATGCACCTGCCTCATTTATGGACTTGATGAACCGAGTCTTTCGGCCTTATCTTGATCGGTTTGTGATTATATTCGTGGATGATATTCTGATCTATTCGGCCAATGAGGAAGAGCATGAAGCACATTTGAGGATTGTCTTGCAAACTTTGCGGGAGCATATGCTCTTTGCGAAGTTTGACAAGTGTGAATTTTGGCTCAAGAAAGTGCATTTCCTTGGTCATGTTATATCGAGAGACGGTGTGGCGGTTGATCCCTCGAAAGTTGAAGCCGTGTTGAATTGGGAGCAACAGAAGAGTGCATCGGAGGTCCGTAGCTTCCTAGGACTTGCCGGGTACTATCGCCATTTCATCGAGGGTTTTTCTAGCCTTGCGAGCCCTATGACTAAGTTGACAAGGAAGAATGAGAAGTTCGAGTGGAACTCAGCTTGTGAAGAGAGTTTCCAAGAGTTGAAGAAGAGGCTAACTTCAGCTCCAGTTCTAACTTTGCCTTCTGGGAGTGGCGGATTCGTGGTCTATAGTGATGCTTCTCTTCGTGGCTTGGGTTGTGTACTCATGCAGCATGGGAGAGTGGTGGCTTATGCATCTCATCAGCTTAGAGTGCACGAGCGGAATTACCCCACTCATGATTTGGAGTTAGCGGCCGTAGTTTTTGCATTGAAGATTTGGCGGCACTATCTCTATGGTGAGAAGTTTGAGGTATTCACTGATCACAAGAGCTTGAAGTACTTGTTCACTCAGCGAGATCTTAATTTGAGGCAAAGGAGGTGGCTTGAATTCTTGAAGGATTATGACTTCACGATATCGTATCATCCGGGCAAGGCGAACGTAGTGGCGGATGCTTTGAGTCGGAAATCAGCCACTACGGTTGCTTGCATGCGAGTTCGTGAGTGGCTCCTTTATGAGGATGCCATCGAGCTAAGGCCAGAGTTGACTTTGGAGGACACACGGAGCTGGTTTGCTAATCTCTCTATTAGCTCTAGTGTGGTGGATGACGTGGTCGAAGCTTAGAAAAGTGATGAAGAGATTCTAGCTCTTAAGGCTAAGCTAAGGGAGAAGGCAGTGTTGGGTTTTGAGGAAAGGTCCGATGGGAGTTTGATGTATAAGGGTCGTTGGTGTGTGCTGAACGCCCGTTGAGCTGAGAGAGCGTATCCTATCGGAGGCACACCATTCTAAGTTCTCTATCCATCCTAGAGGAACAAAGATGTACCACGACGTGAAGAGGACATTTTGGTGGAATGGGTTCAAGAAGGACATTGGGGTCTACGTGTCCAAATGCCTTGTGTGTCAGCAAGTCAAGGCAGAGCATCGGCATCCAGGCAGTTTACTACAACCACTTCCGATTTCGGAGTGGAAGTGGGAGCACGTCACTATGGATTTCGTTTCCGGACTGCCACGGTCGCCGAGTGGTAATGATGCGGTTTGGGTGATTGTTGATCGACTTACTAAGTGCGCTCATTTCCTCGCGATTAGAATGACTACTCCTTTGGATGTTTTGGCTGCTCTATATTTGAGGGAGATCATGCGGTTACACAGGATTCCAGTATCTATTGTCTCCGATCGTGACCCGCGGTTCACTTCGAGGTTTTGGCAGAGCTTTCAGGGTGCTTTGGGCACATCTTTACATCTTAGCTCCGCTTACCATCCTCAGACGGACGGACAGTCCGAAAGGACCATTCAGACGCTTGAGGACATGCTTCGGGCTTGTATCCTTGAGTGGAAAGGAAGTTGGGAGCAACATTTGCCGCTGGTTGAGTTTTCTTATAATAATAGCTGCCAAGCGAGCATCCAGATGGCACCTTTTGAGGCGCTTTACGGGCGTCCTTGCCGATCACCGTTGTGTTGGAGTGAGGTTGGAAATCACCTTCTCACTGGCCCAGATCTTATCCAGCAGTCAGTGGAGAAGATACGCCTTATCCGGGAGAGGTTGCAGGCAGCTTAGAGCTGTCAGAAGAGTTATGCCGATAGACGACGGCGGGAGTTGGAGTTTGGTGTTGGTGATCATGTTTTCCTTAAGATCTCTCCGACTCGTGGTGTTGTTCGATTTGGACAACGGGGGAAGTTGTCACCTCGTTTTATTGGTCCATTCAAGATCTTGGAGTGGATTGGCACCACAGCTTATCGGGTTGCACTTCCACCCCGACTGGCCGATATCCATAATGTTTTCCACGTCTCACTTCTTCGGAAGTATGAGCCGGATCCTACTCATGTCTTGGATTTTGAGCCGTTGGAGCTCCAGGAGAATCTTTCCTACGAGGTGGTACCTATTTGGATTCTTGACCATAAGGAGAAGGTACTTCGGCATAAGGCAATCCCACTCGTGAAGGTGTTGTGGAGGAATCATGGAGTCGAGGAAGCCACGTGGGAAACGAAGGACGAGATCAGAAAGAAGTATCCTCATCTCTTTGTCGCTGACCTCTAGCGAATTTTGGGGGACCAAAATTCCTAAAAGGGGGAGGATGTAGGACCCTCATCTTTGAACCGGTTTTGGTTTTCTTTAATTATGGGTTATCGTGAGATTTACGCGTTTTCTGATCTTATTCGGTGATTTCATAAATAAATAGTGTTTGTGATAGTTTTAACCAAAATTAACTTCAATATTAGTGGTTTTGAGTGATTTTAAACCAAATGTGAATTTTTGATATTTTTCGGAATTTTCACTATTTTCCCAAAAATTAGGGTTTTGGCGGGACCCCTGTGGGCCCCACCGTCGAAAAATTTATTTTTGTGTCAAATGAACCTAGACATATACTTAAGGTCCCACAAAAATTTTCAAAATTTTATTAGGCTTAAATTGTGCTTAAATTTGCAAAATACCCACTTTTAGCCTACTTTTCATATTTACACCCCAAAACTTACCTATGCCTACCCCAACCCTTATTATAAAAGGGCAAACCAGAGCCACTTCCATTTTTGGGAATAGGATAAGGAAGGAGGGCTGGCCTAATCCCCACTTAGGCCCGAATTAGAAGCCGATTAAGGTAAGCTTGCTCTAATTAAGCACTAATCCATGACTTTTCTCTTAATTTCTTCCAAATGTACCATTTTCCCCTTGATTCAATTCGTTTTTGACCATCAAAAGCTACTGATTTGTGTTTTACTACAAACCCTAACATTCAAAATTCAATTTTTACTACCAACAAGCCCTAGATCTAAGGTTTAATTAGGGATTTCTTGAGTAAATCGATTTCTATTAGAGTTTAATTCAAACTCATTGTGTTTTCAAGGATTTCAAGAAGGGTGACTCTTCAATCCGAGCTTAATCAAGTGTTGAGGTAATGGGTCTTCGAAATCTCTGTTTATCCATGGTAAAACGCTTCATTTTTGGCTTATTTCGAAATGGTTTACTTGATTTAGTGCGTTAATGGTAAGATTAGAAAATAGAATTATTTAATCCCGATTTCTTAGGGTTTTCCATTATTATGGTTTGGTTTGATATTCTGGAAGTCAAGGTGGACTTTTGATGATGATTAGGGTGTTAGATGTGGATTTGAAGTGTTATCTATGGTGTTTCGGTTTAATTTTGCGAAAAGAAGAAGATGATTGTTCTGCCGTGTTGGCGATCGACCGGCCTTGCAGGGCGATCGATCGGCTGAACTGTAAATTTTAAATTTTTGCGTGTAATCGATCGAACGGCCTGAAGGGCGATCGATCGGCTACACAGGAAATTGTGTATTGTGTATATGATGTCTATTTTGATGATTCCACTTTAGCTTGCCAATTTTATATGAATGTGGAGTGTTTTAAGCTATGTTAGGCTACTGGAAATACATGCTATTGAGTTTATGTAGTTGAGATATATGCTTAGAGATGGTGGAATGACATGCTTTGTGGCATGATGTTGGAATCGTTATCTTGAAATTATGAATGGTTGTTTCCCTTTGGTTAAGCATATATTTTCAGTAGGACTACAATCATTGTTAGACTGATTTGTCATGATAGATTGTGGTTAGTGGTGTGTAGATGTTGGTGAATGCCATGACTCAATGATGAAATGGGTGATGTTATATGTGTTTAGCCTTTGTGGTTGAGTTTTGAATCTAGCTATGATTTCAACGATTCTTCTACTATGATTTCCGCTGGAATTCATATTTAGGTAGAAATTCACATGTGTAGTGTGGTAGTGAGTTGATTTTCAAGCATGTTGATATGCATTATGTGAAAGGCTTCTACTAGTTACACACACACACCTGTGGGGGTTAAATGATGATGTTGAAGCTTAATATTGTGATTATGAATGATGCATTAGGGGCTGGTGAGAGCACTTATCATGATTAGGATTCATGTATGCTTTGCCCACGCATGTACCATGCTGCACGCATCATGAAAATGGATTTCCAAGTGAGGCTTCATCGTGATTAATCGAATTTGACCGATTGGATGCAATGTGATGAAATTGTGTGCCAGGTTTATCGGTCGTGGATTAATCGCAAGTTGATTGGTCCGAAAGGACATATTTTGATTTGAAGTTCCTGTGTGGAACGAGTGCACTCCCCGGGTTGAGTCTTGTTAAATGGAAGGATGTGGGGACGAGTTGTGTACTTGTCTTGCGGATATGTGAGAATGTTATTATGTGTGTCATCTGGACCCTGAGAATCCAGTGTGGTATGCCGTGTGCACCCCGCTACCACGTGTTTTAGGGTTCTCTGTGTGAGAACTCGGGCTCTTCCCTCCGCAGGAGATGTCCCTGGGCGAACACCCCTGCTCTAGATTCTCTGTGTGAGAATGGGACATCCTTGGCCAGGATCGTCCAGGGCGAGCAGTATTAGGGATTGACAACCCCGATCTTTCTTGAATTCTTGTGTAGAATTTTGGACCATGACACGCCTTCGTGGACTTGTCTATGCTCCCGCCTGTGTGACATTAATGTGTGGTTATTCCTTGATGGAGGTTGATTGTGATGACATTATGCATGTGGGAATATGTATGTTAGAGATACATCCATGCGGGATTGGTTATGATGTGAATGCATGTGGGAATATGTATGTTAGAGATACATCCATGCAGGTTGTGATGATATTATGCATTATGATGCAGTGTTAGGTGATCTGAATGTGTGATCAGAAAGTGATGTACCATGTAAATCTTTGATCTGAACGATCTCATTGCTAAACTATCGTATTTTCTACGTTGATAGTGATATTAAAACCATTGCTGAGTGTTAAAACTCACCCCTCTTTTGTGTTTTGATTTGGGGCTACGTGGTGCGACACGCAGACGGACAGGATTGCCTCTTTGAGGAAAGGTCAGAGGTAGCTTGGGTGTGATGATGGAGATCGTTGAGTGACTTACCTGCGTTTGTTTCATGCTTTATGTTCGAACCTTTGTGTAGGGTTCTTGTTTTGGATTTATGTCATATACTACAGTTGTGATAATTATGACTTATTTTGAGCCGGTGTGGGCTTTACTTAACTAAGTTTGTGGGTTTGAGATTGTTGTTTACTTTGTGACAGAGTTTTTGGTATCGGAGCACATCTTTGTCCAAGAGTAAATAGGGTTTGTGTGACAAGTCTTGCTTGTTTGTTTGCTTGCTTGTTTGTGTGCTTTCTGCTTGTTTGGCTGTGTGCTTTCGGGTTGTTAGGCTGTACGATTAACGTCTGGTCGTTGTGTAGATGGTTGGTCCTAATCATGCAGGCGCTAATAACCATCGCGGTGCTCGTGACCCAAGGGTGGACGATGTGTTGACCGCCATTGAAGGGTTGACACAGGTGTTCCAGGCTAAGCACGCGAGCGGTAGCAGTTCTGAGTCTCTTTCACTCGAGGGATTCAAGAAGCTTAATCCCCCTAGCTTCAAGGGTGGATTGGATACCTCTGTGGCGGATAATTGGAGGCTTCATATGGAGAAGATTTTTAGTGCTCCACGTTGCTCGGACGAGGAGAAGACTAGACTTGCAGTCTTCACGTTCGAGGGCGAAGCTCAGAGGTGGTGGTTATCGATGGAGCGTCAGAGGTTCCATGGCCGAGAGGACATTCCATGGGAGGAGTTCTTGTCAGCCTTTAACGACAACTACTTCCCTCTTCATGTCCGAGAGGAGAAGAAGAAGCAGTTTCTCAGTCTGCAGCAGGGTTCTATGATGGTCTTGGCTTATGAGACACGTTTCGTGGAGCTTGAGCGCTTTGCTCCTCGCTTCTTCAGCTATGAGTATGAGCGAGCACGTAAGTTTGAGGATGGTCTTAAGCCCTTCATCAAAGACCGAATCGTGCCATTCAGGCACAAGACCCTTGCTGAGGTACTTGAGACGGCCATCGCTGTGGAGCGTGATTCTGATGAGTATATTCGGAGGAGAGGGCAGCAGCAGCAGCCTAAGAGGTCGAGGGCGGAGGATAGCCATAACCGCCGGGACATTAAGCGGCGAGATACCCGTCATGTGAGGCATAACACCCAGCATGTGCAGCAGGATCCTCAGGACCGCCATGCTAGTGTGACTTGCTATGATTGTCGGCAGAAGGGGCACTACGCCAATGAGTGTCTGCAGAGGGCTGGTCGTGCTCAGAGACGTGCACCGATGACACCTAATACCGGTCCCAGACAGCCGTGTGTACCACCGGCGAGAGCACCTACCGGGCAGCCCGATGGCAAGGGGAAGAAGCCGGCTCATGATGGGAGAGTCTTTGCTATTTCAGCGCAGGAGGCGGCTAACACACTAAGAAATCGGGATTAAATAATTCTATTTTCTAATCTTACCATTAACACTAATCCATGGCTTCAACACCCAAGCTACCTCTGACCTTTCCTCAAAGAGGCAATCCTGTCCGTCTACGTGTCGCACCACGCAGCCCCAAATCAAAACACAAAAGAGGGGTGAGTTTTAACACTCAGCAATGGTTTTAATATCACTGTCAACGTAGAAAATACGATAGCTTAGAAATGAGATCGTTCAGATCAAAGATTTACATGGTGCATCACTTTCTGATCACACATTCATATCACCTAACACTGCATCATAATGCATAATTCAACCTGCATGGATGTATCTCTAGCATACATATTCCCACAAGCATTCACATCATAACCAATCCCGCATGGATGTATCTCTAACATACATATTTCCACATGCATTTTATCATCAAAATCAACATGCATGGATGTATCTCTAACATACATATTCCACATGCATAACATCATCACAATCTGCATGGATGTATCTCTAACATACATATTTCTACATGCATTTTATCATCAAAATCAACATGCATGGATGTATCTCTAACAGACATATTTCACATGCATAACATCAACATCAACATGCATGGATGTATCTCTAACATACATATTCCCACATGCATAATGTCATCACAATCAACCTCCATCAAGGAGTAACCACACATTAACGTCACACAGGCGGGAGCATAGACAAGTCCACGAAGGCGTGTCATGGTCTAAAATTCTACACAAGAATTCAAGAAAGATCTGGGTTGTCAATCCCTAATACTGCTCGCCCTGGACGATCCTGGCCAAGGATGTCCCATTCTCACACAGAGAATCTAGAGCAGGGGTGTTCGCCCAGGGACATCTCCTGCGGAGGGAAGAGCCCGAGTTCTCACACAGAGAACCCTAGAACACGTGGTAGCGGGGTGCACACGGCATACCACACTGGATTCTCAGGGTCCAGATGACACACATAATAACATTCTCACATATCCGTAAGACAAGTACACAACTCGTCCCCACATCATTCCATTAAACAAGACTCAACCCGGGGAGTGCACTCGTTCCACACAGGAACTTCAAATCAAAATATGTCCTTTCGGACCAATCAACTTGCGATTAATCCATGACCGATAAACCCGGCACACAATTCCATCACATTGCATCCAATCGGTCAAATTCGATTAATCACGATGAAGCCTCAATTGGAAATCCATTTTTATGCCGCGTGCAGCATGGTACATGCGTGGGCAAAGCATACATGAATCCTGATCATGATAAGTGCTCTCACCAGCACCTAATGCATCATTCATAATCACAATATTAAGCTTCAACATCATCATTTAACCCCCACAGGTGTGTGTGTAACTAGTAGAAGCCTTTCACATAATGCATATCAACATGCTTGAAAATCAACTCACTACCACACTACACATGTGAATTTCTATCTAAACATGAATTCCAGCGGAAATCATAGTAGAAGAATCGTTGAAATCATAGCTAGATTCAAAACTCAACCACAAAGGCTAAACACATATAACATCACTCACCAAATCCACACACCACTAACCACAATCTATCATGACAAATTAGTCCAACAATGATTGTAGTCCTACTGAAAATATATGCTTAACCAAAGGGAAACAACCATTCATAATTTCAAGATAACGATTCCAACATCATACCACAAAACATAAGTCATCCCACCATCTCTAAGCATATGTCTCAACTCTATAAACTCAATAGCATGTATTTCCAGTAGCCTAACATAGCTTAAAACACTCCACATTCATATAAAATTGGCAAGCTAAAGTGGAATCATCAAAATAGACATCATATGCACAACACACAATTTCCAGATCATCATCAAAAGTCCTCCTTGACTTTCAGAATATCAAACCAAACCATAATAATGCAAAACCCTAAGAAATTGGGATTAAATAATTCCATTTTCTAATCTTACCATTTACACACTAAATCAAGTAAACCATTTTGAAATAAGCCAAAAATGAAGAGTTTTACCATGGATAAACAGAGATTTTGAAGACCCATTACCTCAACACTTTATTAAGCTCGGATTGAAGAGTCACCCTTCTTGAAATCCTTGAAAACAAAATGAGTTTGAATTAAACTCTAATAGAAATCGATTTACCGAAGAAATCCCTAATTAAACCTTAGATCTAGGGCTTGTTGGTAGTAAAAATCAAATTTTGAATGTTAGGGTTTATAGTAAAACACAAATTAGTAGCTTTTGATGGTCAAAAACGAATTGAATCAAGGGGAAAATGGTAGATTTGGAAGAAATTAAGAAAAAAGTCATGGATTAGTGCTTAATTAGAGCAAGCTTACCTTAATCGGTTTCTAATTCGGGCCTAAGTGGGGATTAGGCCAGCCCTCCTTCCTTAGCCTATTCCCAAAAATGGAAATAGCTCTGGTTTGCCCTTTTATAGTAAGGGTTGGGGTAGGCATAGGTAAGTTTTGGGGTGTAAATATGAAAAGTAGGCTAAAAGTGGGTATTATGCAAATTTAAGCCTAATAAAATTCTAAAAATTTTTGTGGGACCTTAAGTATATGTCTAGGTTCATTTGACACAAAAATAAATTTTTCGACGGTGGGGCCCACAGGGGTCCCGCCAAAACCCTAATTTTTGAGAAAATAGTGAAAATTCCGAAAAATCTCAAAATTTCACATTTGGTTTAAAATCACTCAAAACCACTAATATTGAAGTTAATTTTGGTTAAAACTATCACACACTATTTATTTACAAAATCACCGAATAAGATTAGAAAACGCGTAAATCTCACGATAACCCATAATTAAAGAAAACCAAAACCGGTTCAAAGATGAGGGTCCTTACAGGTATGGATTTGGATATGGATGTGTTAGCATATGACGGATGACACAGGATATGGGTACGACGGGTAAGGTTTGTCAGACAGTAAGAGTGTGCATAATTGTACAAACATAATATACAGATTATGAAGTGCTTTAAGCATAATAAGTGAGATATAAGTAAGAGGGCGACAACTGGGTTGGCTCTGAGGAGCTTCATTTGATGATGTCAGTGTAAGATGATTTGGCCATAAGGTGGATGGTGAAGTATGTAAGACCGTAAGGATTTTGGTGTACGGTGTGTTGTGTTGTAAGATGGGCAGGTTAAGTGAAGTTTGCTGCCCTGACACATTAGGGTTTTGGATCAAGCTCAGCTTCAGTTTGATCAGTCGAGGACTATGAGTTTGTGTGGCATAATTGTGCCACATAATATACTTAATTCAAACTTGAATTATGAGAAAGCTAATGATAGCGTTGTGAGTTTGAGACCTGAGGGTTCAATGGATTAAGTTCCATGTTTGAGCTAGCCGATAATGAGTCGGCTGAGCATTTCTCATGTCTTGCCATGGTGTTTATCCCGCAGGATGTTGTTTGTGTGCTGTATAGAGCACCGGATGTCTGATGCTCTGTTGAGAGCGACATATGTTTCCGATTTGGTCTGCGTGCTGTATAAGCCCAGATAGTTGATGCTCTGTTGAGAGCGATGTATGTTTCTGACTTTGTCTGTGTGCTGTATTAAGCCCAAACGTCTGATACTCTGTTAAGAGCATTGTATGATTTCTGCCCAAGAGTGACATAGTATGATTCCACCCAAGAGTGGCACTGTATGTTTCTGCCCAAGTGGCACTGTATGTTTTCTACCCAAGAGTGGAATTGACACTATAAGACCCATTATGGTGGGCAATTCTATGGCACTATAAGACCCATTATGGTGGGCAATTCTATGACACTATAAGACCCATTATGGTGGGTGATTCTATGGCACTATAAGACCCATTATGGTGGGCAATTCTATGGCACTATAAGACCCATTATGGTGGGCAACTGTTTGACCCCTTATGTGTGGGTGTTTATGTTTGCGCGCTTAGGTAAGTAGTATCATGGATCTACTCTTACCTGTTTGCTCCAGTGCCCCATGAGCATTGGTGTACCTTACCTTCGGAAAAGTCCATGACATCTAGTCACTCCCCGGAGGTTAAGGTATTGCCCCAGTGGCATTCTTTTCCATTCAACGTTGGAGCTTATTAGTTGTAATGAGCTTCAGTGGTCGATAGTATGAGCATGACTATAAGAGTATGTGCATGAGCACGACTGTAAGAGTATGTGTATGAGCACGGCTGTAAGAGTATGTGCATGAGCACGACTGTAAGAGTATGTGTATGAGTACGATTGTGAGAGTATGTTTCTGAGTAAGACAGTAAGTGTGATTTTGTGTAAGCTGTACGAGTAAGGTCATACGAGTATGATTGTATGAGTAAGGTTGTATGAGTAAGCGTACAGTGGTACGAGTAAGTTTGTAAGACCCTGAATAAGGGTGCTTGTGTAAGTTTAATTTGATGGTATGATTTTGGCACGATGGTGCATTTGGTATGACTGTATGCATATGTGCATGATTATGATTATATTGTTGATTGCTTCATGTTTGAGTTGCATGAACGTATGTATTTATGAACTTATGAGTTCACTGTTTTGGATTCCCCTACTGGGAATTTTCTTACTGAGTATGAAAATACTCATTACCCTACTATTTAGCCCCGTTGTACGGGAGGTTTTGCAGATTTGTGCGGAGAGCTCTTGGAGATGGATGCTCATTTCAGCAGTGGATTGATTCCCGTTGACTCAGGTATATGCTTGACTCACTGCGAGTATTTTTGTGCCACAATATGATGTATTGAGTGAGATGAGAATTAAAATGTTTATCTTTCTGGACTTTCGGTTGGATTAGACTGTGGATTGTTATGGGACCTGCACTTAGGGATGCATGGGAGAGATTTGTATTTAAAGTCTATGATCATAGTAATTTAGTCGTACGTGTGTTTTCGAGTAGAGCCTAAGGATATTTGCTTTGGCCGTACGATGTTTGACCCTATGATGGAAATATTTAGATGGAAAATTGATGTTTAGTGTTTTAAACTATAAACTATTTTATCAGGTTTTGATTTCGTCATTTTTCCTCCGATTTATAAACGTTATATTACAAAAAAATTTCAGTGAATTTTAAGGAAAATGTATGAAAAATCTCGGGCGTTACAATAAGAGAGAGGAGAGAGAGATTAAGGAGAGAGAAGAGAGTATATAGAGGGAGGAGAGAGAGTGATGAGAGAGAGAGTGTGGAGAGAGAGAAAAGAGAGGAGAGAGAGAAAGATTGGAGAGAGAGGGTATAGAGAAAGGGTGAGGAGAGAGAAGGTAGAGAGGGAAAGTGTATTTTTTAATTATATCTTATATTTTAAAAATAAATAAAATAAATTTAGTAGCAACGCTTAGGGTAAAGCTTCGCTACTAACGGGTAGTAGCGACGCTTTATCTTAATCGTCACTAATAAATTTATTTTATTTGATATATTATTATTTTTAAAAATATAGTATGTAATGAAAAATCCTAAAAAGTTAAAATTAAATTCCCCTACTCTCTCCTCTCTAGTCTTCGGAGGCGGGGCTCACGTTGACGTGCGTGGGATAGAGAGGAGAGAGAGAGAAGAGAGAGCGGGTAGAGAGAGGAGAGAGAGAAGAGAGAGGGTAGAGTGAGTGTGTGTAGAGAGAGTGAGGAGAGGAGAGAGAAAGGAGAGAGAGAGAGAGGAGAGGATGATTGAGAGAGGATAGAGAGAGAGTGAAGATAGAGAGGGAGGAGAGAGATCTAGAGAGAGTAGAGACAGGGAGAAATTTAATATTGATTTTTAAATTTTTTTTATTATATATTTTAAGTAAAAATTAAGAAAAAATAAATTAAATAAAATGTGTTAGTAACGCATATGAATATGTGTCGCTAATACCCTTCATATTAGCAATGTATATTTATATGCGTCGCTAATATCTAGCGTATTAGTGATGCATATTACTATGCGTCGTTATTATTTCATAATTTATTTCTATTAATTTTAAAATATATAGAGAGAGAAAAAGGAGATAGAGGATATATATAGAGTGAAAGAGGATGAGAGAGTGAGAGTGGAGGAGAGATAGAGAGAGGGAGAGAGAAGAGAGAGTGTAGAGAGAGAGAAAGGGTAGATAGAGGGAGAAATTTAATTGTTTTTAAAGATTTTTTATTATATTTTTTATTTAAAAATTAATAAATAAAATAAAACATATAAGTAATATGTATAAATATGCATCACTAATACTCTTGGTATTAATGACGCATGAGAATATGTGTTGTTAATACCCTTCGTATTAACGAAGCATATTCCTATGCATAATTAATATCTAGCATATTAGCGACGCATATTCCTATGCATTGCGATGACCTGTTAATTTATTCATATTATTTTTCAAATATAGAGAGAGAAAAAGGAGAGAGAGGATTAGAGAGAGAGTGGAGGATTTAGAAGAGGAGGAGAGAGAGGAGAGAGGTGTAGGAGGGGGAGAGAGAGGAGAGAGAGAAGAGAATGTACACAGAGAGAGAGAGGAGAGAGTGTAAAAGAGAGAGTGGAGAGAGAGAATGTGTGTAGAGAACCTCATCGCTTCCCCTTGCAGCAATCCCGTCACATCTCGGTCCCTCTTCCCCCATCCCTCTCTTCTCCGGATCAGCCCTGCTGGATGCAGCTGATGACCTTCGCCGCCTCCCATCGACCAGCCGCCTCATCACCACCCTCCAGACAACCGACTTTGCCAACTCCGACCTTGACAGAGTGAACCTCACTGCCTCCCCCGACAGTGGTCTGTCTCAGTTGCTCTTCCCCCATCCCTCCCTTCTCTGGATATGCCCCGCCAGATGCTGATGACAAACTCTGCCGCCTCCCATCGATCGGCCGCCTCGTCACCACCCTCCTTGAGACCACCGACCATGCCAACTATGACCTTGGCACAATGAACCTCACTGCCTCACCTGGTGGCAGTCCCGTCACGGCTCAGTGCCTCTCCGTCCCTCTTCCCCCTACTCTCTCCTCCTCTCCTACGGCTCTGATCTCGCAGCCTCCACTTCCTCGCAGTCCCACCCCCTCGCTTCAACATCACATTCATGCTCCTCGACGGCCAGTACTTCTCCAGTGCCATCGATGAGCTCCAGGCCGACAAGCATGACATAGACATCACCATCTTTGTCCCCACCGACACCGCCTTTGCCAACCTCTCCCCATCTCGTAACCTCTAGTCCCTCCCAACATACCGGAAGTTGGTGGTGATCAAGTTCCATGTCCTACACTCCTACTATCCGCTCGGCTCCCTCGAGTCCATAGTGAACCCTGTCCAGTCCACCTTGGCCACTGACGATGCTGTCTCCAGCACCTACACCCTCCCAGCTGAACCACCCCTCGTTGTTTTTGTAAGGACCCTCATCTCTAAACCGGTTTTGGTTTTCTTTAATTGTCGATTATCGTGAGATTAACGCATTTTCTGATTTATTCGGTGGTTTTGTGAATAAATAGTATTTATGATAGTTTTAACCAAAATTAACTTTAAGATTAGTGGTTTTAAGTGATTTTAAATCAAATGTGAATTTTTAAGATTTTTCTGAATTTTCACTATTTTTCCGAAAATTAGGCTTTTGGCGGGACCCCTGTGGGCCCCACCATTGAAATTTTGGTTTTTAGGTCAAATGAACCTAGATATCTACTTAAGGTCATACAAAAAATTTTCAGAATTTTCTTAGACTTATTTAGTGTTCAAATTTATAAAATACCCATTTTTAGCCTACTTTTCTTATTTACACCCCATAACTTACCCATACATACCCCAACCCTTACTATAAAAGGCCAATCCTGAGCCATTTCCATTTTTGGGAATAGGCTGAGGAGGAGAGGTCAGGCCTAATCCCCAATTAG
Organism: Saururus chinensis; assembly: GCA_035235625.1. NCBI lineage: Eukaryota > Viridiplantae > Streptophyta > Magnoliopsida > Piperales > Saururaceae > Saururus > Saururus chinensis. The sequence continues at coordinate 36,705,621 of CP141140.1, forward strand.
GCCCGGATTAGAAGGTGTTTAAGGTAAGCCTACTCTAATTAAGCACTAAATCCTAGCTTTCTTCTTAATCTCTTCTAAATCTACCATTTCCCATTTGTTTTAATTCATTTTTGGACATCAAAACTACTGATTTGTATTTTTACTACAAACCCTAACTTTCAAAATTCGATTTTTATGTTCAACAAGCCCTAGATCTAAGTTTTTAATTAGGGATTTTTTTGGTAAATCGATTTTAATGGAGTTTAATCCAAACTCTACGTTTTTGTAAGGTTTTCAAGAAGGGTGACCATCAAATCCAAGCTTAATCAAGGGATAAGGTAATTGACTTTCGAAATTTCAGTTTATCCATGGTAAAACTCTTGATTTTTGGCTTATTTTGAATGGAGTTACTTGATTTAGTGTGTTAATAGCATGATTAGAAAATGATAATCTTTAATCCTGATTGCATAGGGTTTTATATTATTATGGTGTGGTTTAGCATTCTGGAAGTCATGGAGGACTTTTGATGGTATTTAGGATGTTAGATGATGATTTGAAGTGTTATCAATGGAGTTTTGGTTTGAAATTACGAAAGGAAGAAGATGGTCAGTTCTGCCTTGTTGGCGTTCGAACGGCCCTTCTGGACATTCGAACGACAGCACTATCAGAATGATAGTTTTTTAGTTCAGCCGATCGAACGGCCTGCTGGGCATTTGAACGGCCAAACTGTGAATTTGAAATTTTCCCGTTTAGCTGATCGAAGGCCACCTGGGCGTTCGAACGGCTACACAACAGAATTTTATGTTATTAACATGATGTTTATTTCGATGATTCAACTTTAACTTGCCAAATTTATATGAATGTGGAGTGTTTTAAGCTATATTATGATACTAAAAATGCATGCTATTGAGGTTATGAAGTTGGGATATATGATTAGAGATTTTGTGGAATGACTTATATTTTGTGGCATGATGTTGGAATTGTCATCTTGAAATTGTGAATGGTTGATCCCCTATGGTTAAGCATATTTTCAGTAGGACTACAACCTATTAATGGACTGATTTGTCATGATAGAATGTGGTTAATTGATGTATGAATGTTAGTGAATGTCATGACTTATGGATGAAATGAATGATCTTATATGTGTTTAGTCTTTTTGGTTGAGTTTTGATTTGAGTTATGATTTCAATGATTCTTCTCCTATGATTTTCGCTGGAATTCATGTTTAAATGGAAATTCACATGTGTAGTGTGGTAGTGAGTTTAATTTCAAGCATGTTGACATGCATTGTGTGAAATGCTTCTACTAGGTATACACACATGTGGGGTTTAATGATGATGTGGAAGCTTGATATTATGATTATGAATTATGCATTAGGGGCTGATGAGAGCACTTATCATAGATTAGGGTTCATGTATGCCTTGCCCACGTATGTACCATGCTGCATGCATCATGAAAATGAATTTCCAATTGAGACCTTATCGAGGATTATCGAATTTGACCGATTGGATGCAATGTGAGAAATTGTGTGCCAGATCGATCGGTTGTGGCTTAATCGAAACTTGATTGGTCCGAAAGGACATGTTTTGGATTTGAGTTCCTCTGTGGAACATGTGCACTCCCCGGGTTGAGTCGAGTCAAAATGAGATTATATGAGGACGAATCATATACTTGTTGCAGTTAAGATTTATTTAATGAGAATAGTTACATCTGGACACTGAGCACCTAGAGTGGTATGCCTTCATGCACCGGCTACCACGTGTTCTAGGTTCCCAATGCGGGAATTTGGACGCTCCCCACCGCAGAGATGTCCTTAGCGAACACCCTGCTCTAGGTTCCCTACGTGGAATTTGGACGTTCTTGGCCCGAATTGTCCTTAGCGAGCAAACCTGCTCTAGGTTCCCTTGGGGGAATTTGGATTTCCTGTGTGGATTATCCTTAGCGAGCAGAGGGGTTGACTACCCCTACATCTTGGTTTCTCTTATGGAATTCGGACTGTGTCCTGAGCGGGCAATGCCCCAGGTTTTCGGTTAAGAAATTTGGACCACGTCTAGATTTGCGGAAATGATTGTGTTTTACTCCTTGAGGGAGGCATTCCTTATATGATGTGATGCATGATAGAATATTTATGTTAGAGATGCATTCATGCAGGTTGTTATGATATGATGTATGATGAAATATGTATGTTAGAGATACATTCATGCAGGTTGATTATGATGTGATGCACGATGAAATATGTATGTTAGAGATACATTAATGTAAGTTGATTATGATGTGATGCATGATGGAATATGTATGTTAGAGATACACCTCATACAGATTGATATGATGTGAAACATAATTGAATACGTATGTTAGAGATACACTCATGTAGGTTGATATGATGGATGCATGATTGAATATGTATGTTAGAGATACACCTCATACAGATTGATATGATGTGAAGCATGATTAAATACGTATATTAGAGATACATCTCATGTAGGTTGATATGATGGATGCATGATTAAATATGTATGTTAGAGATACATCTCATGTAGGATTTATATGGTTGTCGACGCATGATTGAATATGTATGTTAGAGATACATTTCATGCATGATGTTATGATGAGAATGACACTATGTGGATTATGCACTATAATGCATGTTTAGGTGATGTATATGTGTGATCAGAAAATGATGCACCTTGCCAATCTTTGATCTGAATGATTATATTTCTATGCTATCGTATTTTCGATGTTGATGGTGATATTAAAAACTATTACTGAGTTTATTTAAACTCACCCCTCTTTCTTATGTTTTTTTTTGGGCTGCGTGGTGCGACACGCAGACGGATAGGATTTCCTCTTTGAGGAAAGGTTGAAAATAACTTGGATGTGATTGTAAAGATCGTTGTGTGACTTAATTTCCTTTGGTTTTATACTTTAGTGTTTAGAACCTTTGTGTAAGGTTCTCTATTGTTTTGGATTTATGTCACATTTTACAGTTGTGTTGCTTAAGACTTATTTTGAGCCGGTGTGGGCTATAGTTGACTAAGCATGTGACTTTGAGATAGTTGTTTACTTTGTGTTAAACAACTCTCTTTCTTTTCTTCTTATTTACTCTTGCTCAAAGGATTGTGTGTACTCTGTAATTTTGTTAAATCGCCCGTGGTTAGGATTAAGTCTTTCGCTAAATCGTTTCTCAATTTCCCTTCATCACCCCCGCGTGCTTGACCGGCTCTTAGACCGAGTTTGACTCGGGTCAGGCATCACCGGGGCCAATTTTAATCATGTTTTAATTTTATTCTCTTCACTCTAGTGGGTTGATTGCACAAATAGCTTGGGACTTGGGAGACGGACTACTTGAGGAGGCATTTCATAGCCCAACATCATACGAAGCATCTGTAGGTAATCCCGTTGCCCACCCGTCTTTGCTTTATTTACATTAAAATTTTCCTGGCATACATTGCTCAAACCTGCAAGGTAAAATGTGTGCCAAATTATTGCATCCTTTCAGTTTTGTGCTTATTTGGTTGTTATGAACTATGAACTATGAACTATGAATAGGGCTACAAGGGGCCGGGCCTTAGCGGGCTATATGTACGCCCAGGCCCGGACCTAAACAATAATGTCAAATAAAGGGGCCTGACCCACGCTAACCTCCCTACTAAAAATTCACCTCAGCCTGACCTATTATTTGGGATGAGCCGGGCCATAGGCTTTTTTCATGTTATCACAGGAGGGAGAAAAGGTGGTGGTCGGTGGGATAAATACAAATTAAAGAATACATAGCATTTCAAATTAAAGAAACAAGCACAATTAAAAAACACAAATCGTATGAATAATATAACTTATAAGACAAGAACAAAGACTTTAAATTAATTAAACACTCACAGACAACAAAAAATTAAAGAACAAAATCGGGACAGTGATAAATTAAAGAACAAAATCGAGATAATGACAAATTAAATAACAAAACAGAGAGTTAGACAAGTCGAAATTACATATAGAAATAAAAATAGAACAAAGACAAGAATAGATTATATTATAAAATAAAGACAAGTCAAATTAAATAATTGAGACCAGCCCATGTACAAATTAAAGAAGAGGCGTGTAGAAATTAAAGAATAGAGACAAACAAAACATAGACAAATACAAATTAAAAAACACATATTAGTACCAATTAAAAAAACAAGAACAAATTATAGAACACAGATCATATACAACAGATCAACCGAATGAAGAAAAGAAGAAGCAAAAAAAGTAATTTTTCTTATTTGAGAACTGAGATATTCAAAGTCCACCGAACCACAGTTGAACCAAAGCAGGTTGAGCGGTAGTTTATAAGATTTTGAAGTCCATGGGGCCACAGCAGACTGGCAGACTGTGATTTGAGAAGGGAGAGGTGGACAGCCGGCGATTTGGGATTGTGAGGCTTTCAAATCACAACAACAATTTGGGACTGTGAGGCGGAACAAAATGGAGCAGCCAAAGCAATTTGGGTTAAAGACGAGTGACAAAGCAGTGAATCTGGTGATCGGTGGCAGTTGGCAATTTAGAAATACTGAGAGCCGGAAAGGGACAGTGACCAGTGACAACTGAGAACTGAGAGTTTAGAGCGGCGAGAACTGGAAAGGAGAGAGGCGAAGGAGCCAAAAGAGTTCAGAGGCTGAGAGATGAAGCGAGGGACTGAGACTCAAGAGGGCTAGCAAGAGGAAGCGAGGGACTGAGAATCGAGAGGGCTAGCAAGAGGAAACTTAGGAGAAGAGCGGCGGAACTGGAGGGCGAATTGGAGCCAAAGATTTTAGGGTTAAAGACTGAAGGGCGAATAGAAGAATGAAGGGTTAAAGATGAATGATGGGCTTGGGTAATGGGCTTTATTTTTACAGGATGGGCCTGGCTATTCCGTTATTTTTTTGGCCTAGGCCCGAGCCTTGCCCTAATTTTTACAGGCTTTTAAATTTTAAGCCCAAGCCCAAACATTTATGGGCTGGGCCGGGCCAAGTTAGCGGGCCGACCCTTAATATTTGCAGCCCTAACTATGAAGTGATTTTTTTAGAGGTTGTACAAAGTTAGTTTTGGTGGAGCAGTTTTTTGTTCAACTAGTCCGGCTGCCCTGGTGTTAATGCTTCTTATCAGCCAAAATTGTTGAGCAGGAACTCATTTATCCGACATCCAAAATGGAATCTCGCTTGGCATCCCCTTCTCCCCTCTACATTTTGGGTTACATACTCTCATAAAATATGGGATATGCTTCAACCCTTTTGATGACAATGATCTATTTGCAAATTTGAATGTATAATTTAAAGGAAGAAAATTTCTTATAAGCAATATTTTGGGTTACATAATATTTTTAATATATTTTAAAGATATTTTTTATTTTTATTATTTATCTATATGTTTATTGTTTTTCCCTGAATTATTTGTATTTTACCTTTTTTTCGTACGTCCATACTATTGCCATATCCAGACTTTGTCACTTAGGGAAAGTAGCAAAGAGATAAATCTCTTGTCTAGGGCTGTATTTTTTAAAGAGATGGAGGATAAATTTGCGTATGTGTTGGTGTTGAAAGAGGTGAATGAGGGTGGAGAAATTCTTATGAAAATTCAATTTTTGGTGGAGTTTAAGAATATATTTCCAGATTCCTTATGGGATGGGTTGCATACAACACCAAATAGATTAGATATCAGATTCTATGTTACCTAACCATCTACACTACAGAATGAGCCTTAAAGAACCTGAAAAGATTTAGTGTCATGTCAATGAGTTGTTGAAAAAGGGTCATATCAGAGATAACTTTAGTCCATTTAAAATACTTGCCTTGCATACACAAAAGAAAGATAGTAATTAGCATATGTCAATGGGTTGCTGAGCTATTAATCATATCACCATCAAATATTGGTTTCCTATTCCTCACATAGATCATTTGTTTAATCAATGCTACTATATTCAACAAATAGTATTTGAAGTGTGAGAATCATCAAATTTAAATTAGGTTAGGTGATGAATAAAAAATTGCTTTTAATAAAAGAGACTAGTTATCTGAGTGATCGGTTATTGTAATTTTTGGGGATTTCCTAAATCTCCTAAACTTGGCCATGTGAAAAATAGTTAGTATGAACCTTGTGCCTTCTTAATAGAATAACATCCTCGTTATTTAGAGCTTGGGTCTAGAACTTTATTACTAAAAACATGATAGAAGGAGTTTCAAAGATCCACCAATAATGTGTAAATCAGAGCTCAGATGGGGAAGTTACTATAGATGTAACATAAGGAAAATTTTAAGTATAAGTGAAAAATAGTAAATTTGACCTTTTGGCCTTCATAGTGCAATATATTATCACGTAGTTACAAATTTTGTTTGAATCTGTTTGAATTAGACTTCAAAATTAGAAATTAGATGGAAATAGCTTCAAAACTCCATTGAATATGTTTGAAATGAAAATCAAATAAAGAAGTTATGATCATTGAAAGTTAAACCTAAGCACCATCGACACTTACCGCTCTAACCCTTGGACCTTCTTACTAGCAAGATGGAGTTTTAATATGATATTTGGGTTTTTGAAGTAGATAGAAGCATATTTGAAATACCACCTATAACACATAAAACAAAGTTCAAATGGAGAAGTTATTTTTATATGAATTTGGACTCTTTTTCACAGATGTGTCGGTGGTTGTTGTTGAGTTAGTTCACCAATGGGCTCAAAAACTTCCTACTTTGGTAGATTAATCATATGCTTTGCTTAGGATTTCATGTTAGTTTCCGCTCTATAAATTCATGTTCATTAGAAAGAGGCCATAACTCTTAATACTTGATTTTAAGCATTAGTTTTAAGAGCAATATGGTGACTCAATTTAGAGGTCCTAAGGATTAAGATCTAATGCAAGAGTTTTATGATGAAATCTATCATGATAAGCGTGCTTGATTCAATTGCGTTGTACTAGAGTTAATTTGCTTGTGGTAAGAAATTTCTTCTTTTCTAGTGTTAGAATTGCTTGTTTCTTGCTAGATTTGCCCTTTGTGATTGCTATATATATCTTACTTTTGAGTAGATAAAAATCTCTCCTTTTTTGGATCAAAATAGTTGTTTGATTTTTCTTTCCTTGATTTATATGAGAATGACAACATCAAACAACATGGCTATATATGGGAACTTAGGAAATCCCATGAATCAACCTCCATTATTCAATGATATTGAAAATTTTGGATGAGTGCAAACATTTAAGTGCTAGATGGCAACGTCTAGAAAGCGGTTATTAAAGGTTGGACTCTACCCTTGAATAAGGATAAAGAGGGTAATTTAATTCCAAAATATGATTGTGATTAGGATGAGAGTGAGACTAAACTTGCAAACTATAAATAATAAGGGTTGAGTGTGTTATTTAACACTATGGGCAAAAGTCAACACAGGTTAATCTAAAATTGTACCTATGCTAATTAGGATAAATTAGTTAAGTATAATGATGGAACCAATGAGGTAAAATCTCTATGTTACAAATGCTCACTCTTGAATTTGAGAACATTATAATGAGTGAGGAGAAGACAAGGTCTGAATATTGTGCCAAAATTTCTCACATAGTAGACATATGTGTGACCAATTAGGACAACACATACTTGATTAAATAATTGTGAGGAAAAATTTTAGGTCCTTGTCCTCAAAATTCAAAATCAAGGTTGATTTAGTAAATGAATCTATTAAGATTAACACCCTCACACAGAGAAGCTCATTGGAAACTAAGAACTTTTAAAAAGCAAGGTGAATCATATGAGAATAAGAAAGAGGTGTTTGAGAAAATGAAAAGATAACAAACTACACTAAACCCACAAAGAATATGTCCAAGAAATTCAAGGCCTTCAACACCCAAGAAGAATCTAATGTGAGTGAAATTAATTTGGAAGAATTAATCTTTTTGGTTGAGAAATTTAATAAATACATTAAACCTGATAATGCTAAAGATGAGAAGAGAGGATAGTCTTGAGGGAGAAAACAAGGGGAGAGAAGGGATGACAAGCTTATTAAGTAAGAACACAAGAACATGAAGTGTTTTAAGTGTGGTAAATTAGGATACTTTATTGCTGATTGTCCTATCCTTAGTCTGATAGTTCTTCTGAAGATAAACCTAGAAGGTTTAAGGGGCAAGATAGAAATAAGAAGGTGAAAGTATTTAAAGCTACATTCTCCGATGAGAGCTCAGCTAAGGACAAAGAGTTGTGCAAGTACTCCGCATTCGATGGTAGTATGAATGGAGTTAGTTCTTCTGAGGCCCATAAGTCAAATTTAAGTGATTTGAACTCAAATACCTCTTCTGACATTGATTTAGATAGTGAGCAGAGATATATTATTAAACATGTCATGTTACTAGCTAGAAAACAAGGTAACTTGAGAGGGAGTTAAAGAAAAAGGATGACATACTTGAATAAGCCGCTGAAGAGACATTCAAGTTGGCTGTGATGAATAGAGACTTGATGAGTGAGGATGTTACCCTTAAGGCTAAGCTTGAAAAGGAAAAAGAGAAATCTAGTGCTCTTAATAGACAATTTATATCCTTTAAAGAGAACCTAAATGGTTTGAAGAGGATGAAGAAGTCTTTAGACACCATGATTAGCATTGGTCAAATAGATGGAAGAGGTTTATATTTTTATGACTTCTGTACTTACATTTATAGTCAAACCTACTACCTTTTTTAAGGCATAAGAGAGTCATCAAACCCTTAAGGTAGTGCCAAATTCATCAAAACCATGAGAGGAAGTTCTCAAATTGAAATCTAGGTTAGTGGGAGTGGGTGACATGTGTCATAGTGACACCCACACTATGTTTGAATGCCCTAGTTGTCATTTTTGCTTTCATAGTATTCTATATTGTAATTTTTTAATATGTTCAACGCTTGAAATTAAAGGTCATTAATTAACTCTTAAGTTGAAGCACCTTAATGTGTGGTGAACGTCCCTTAACTAATAGAAAATTTTACCAAGGAGAATGAAAATCGATTCAATTTTATTTTTCTTGATGTTGTGATTCTCCATTTTTTAAAATGTACACACATCATGTTAAACTTGGGTCAATTTCATTAGAGGAAATTAAAAGAGAATTTTTTAACTTATGTTGACTTAGGAGTTTAGATTATAGCGGAATCTTAGTGATCAAAATTTTAGGAACTTAATGTAGATATAAGATTCAATGGCAACAAATTACTTGTAACAAGTCTTCAAGTGTGTAGTTAGATTATATTTTTGTACAGAGCAATTCTCCTTTAAAATATGATAGAGGAAGGTCCACCTACTTAGGTCATTATATCCTAGTGTAAAGCTCCTGTCCACTTGACGTCAAAACAATATGTGGTGAAGAATGAAAAATTATCATAACTCGGAGAAAAGGCAAGGGCAAATTGATTATGAGTTTATATTTCTATTCTTTATAGAAATGATGTAAATACATTTTAGCTAAAATGGGTAAAAAAATTAGAACTAAGTTTTTACTAGATTTTAAATAAATTCGTCTCTTTTGAATAAGAAAGACCTTAAGAGGTTCATGAGTAAATGAGAAAAGAGTTAAACATTAGTGATTTCCTCAAGAATTTAATAAAAGAGAATTAAAATATTAAATAAAAATCTCAAGATTTAAAAATCATGAACCAATGGAGCAAATTAAACTAAGCAAGGTATAATATACCATAATTTGTGGATGTACTTATATTAAGAGGCAATTAATGAAAATTAACTAGTGAGTTTGACACATGTTAGTTTGATTATTTTAATTTTATTTTGAG